>CM066729.1:159567510-169567510 GCA_033961575.1 Aselliscus stoliczkanus
TCTTAGTCCTGTTTCAGGGGAATTATCAAACTATTAATCATTCTTTGTAAAGTAAATGGAATAAAAGTTGTTTTGAACATAAATGTTTAAGATTAAAAATTGTAGAGATATGTAGAGTATCTCTACATAACTCATTTCTCTGCATTTCCATTGTATACAGGGTTTTTTGTATTTTCAAGGTTGAACTTCTACAAGCTTTGAATCTGTAGCTGTTTCTCTTTATGTGGTGGTAGTTTGAATAACAATATAAGAGCTAAATGTGGGAGCATGGGGATTTGTGCATGCATAGTGTTTAATCTTCAAAACTTTAGTTTTCCAGTGAAGGAATTTGGGGGATCTTCTGCCTATATAATGTGATTTTAGTTACATTCTTAGCAAATGGGAGCTCTGCGCATTTCAAACAGATGATTCATATCCTAGCTAGCACAGTTTAGAGGCGTTCATTCCAATGTCTATTAAATTGTCTTGAGACAGTTTGCCAGGAAAGCCTGGCAGTGTAACTTTAGCTAGACAGAGATGGATTAAGAAGATGAAAACCAGAATAGCAGATTTTTATGAGGTGCTAGGAATTCGTAAGTCTGTGTAGACCAGTTTCAAACTGGGTCAACCAGTGGTGACTTAATTAGCAGGTTGTAAGATCAATTTACTGGGTCCTAACTAACACTTTAAAAAGAAAAAGATAGAATTAGCGTATTAGCATATAATAAGGATAAATAGTATTTCATTGAAACTTTTGTGTCATCATACACATACAGTCACCATATACATGCAAACAGGGGTGTGTACTGGGTTACTTAGTAAAAAAGTATTTCTCGTTCTGGGTTGCAGTCAAAAACAAATGGCTTTTGAAAGCCATTTATGTGAACCATATCTCTCATCCCAGTTGTGTGGTACCTTGGAGAGCACCCTGGCAACCTCCTGTGTGCTTACAGGTAGGAGCCTACACCCTTACTACTGTGGGACATTCAAAATTTCCTTCTTCCTCGCTGCTGAGTTGATTTGAATTCTTTTTAATTGGAAGTTTATTATTTTTTCTTCTGATTCTGTGTCAAAATGTTTCCTCTGCCCTTTTCAATTCCCTTGAAAAACATCTCATTTTCACTATGTAGTAATTTACTGGGTTAGTTTATTCATTATGCCTGAAATGAAGTTTTAGGCAGTGAAGCTACCAAGTTAAAAATGGCAAAGCCCTGGACCTAGAGAAGGCTTATAGTCCAGTGGAAGAGATAGCCATGTCATGCAGCATCAGTGCTATTTAATAAAGAATAGAAACAAACCATGAGAACAGAGGAAGAAATATCTAACACGGCCCCCAGGGAGAAGGTGCTAAGGAGGATGGAGTGTGAGCAGTGGGAAGCTAACAAGTTTTATGCAAAAAAGGTGGCAAGATCAGATTTTATGCCGTAAGATGGCAGTTATGGATAATGTGATGCAAACCCTAAAATGAGGGCAAACTGGTGGCAAGGAGCTTATTACATACAGTATTCTCCAAGGAATGTTGAATCAGAGAAGTCATGGCAGCAGGGATAAGACTGAGGGAAAGTAAATATCTAAGTTGCATATATGTGTGTGAGTGTGCGGCATGTATGCATTTAGTTACGTTTTGTCTTCCAATATTCCTGAGTAAAAACTTGAATATACAGATGTTTCTGAGTTAACCCTACTCCAGTACGTTCCCAACAGGAATCTTGATATTTCCAGAGAGGTGGGTGGGGATGGTTTTAAAGAACTATTAATGGGCCGGCCGAGTGGCACCGTGATTAAGCGCTGGCTTGGGAGGCCAGCGGCCCCGGTTCGGGTCCCGCATGTGAGGGCCAGTGACACTGCCCTCAAAAACAAAAAAAAAAAAAAAAGGACTATTAATTCCGAGGGCACCCCAGAGGGAAGGGTAGATATGAGAATACTACTTTATTTATCTCTATACTTTAAAATTTATAAATATATATACTCTAACAGTCATGAGGTGAACAAGTGAGAAATGACATTAAATCTTGTATAAGCTACTTAGGAATCCTTTTTTAATGTTTTACATTTTACAAAGTTAGGTCCTTTATATAATTAGTTAGTTCTTTGGCGTGCCGTCATTGTGTTAATTTGAAGTAATTTACCACATGACATCAAAAGTAGAATTTGCCACTTTTAAGGATCATACCACAGATTTGTATGGTGTCAAGAATGGAGATTAAGAACCTCGAGAACATGAGAAAAATTAGGATATAGGAGATGCCATAAAAATCATGAAAAACTCAGGATAGTAGCAGATATCTGCTTACTTAGATATGTAATATGCTAGTTTCTCTCTTGCTTTCATCCAAAATGATACTGGGAATATTTATCAAAAACATATCACTTTTTTTCTTGAGAGGAGAAACATTTGTTTTGCTGGGATCTGTCATGTGAACTATTAAATGTCTTTTTGTTTGTTTGAGTCAGCTTGCCATGCCCCCTCCATGTACACACTGCCCTGCAAGATGGTGGTGTGGGTTTTTGTTTAAGGTCACTGTTATTATTACAAAAGAAGTGTATTGTCATTGTAATGGGAATCTTGTCTGGATTCTGACTTCTCTCAGTCCCACTCCAAGGAAACCATACACAGTCCTTGGCCTCCATTGGGCCTTGACAGATGTTTCTTTCTCCTCACCCTCCTTCCCTTGCTTGGGGAATCTGCACCTCTGTGTTCCGCTTGAGTAGTGGTATTACTTTAGTCCATCATTGTCCTTTATTTGTAATTTATATTTTTGTCCCGGTCATTTAAATTGGGAATTAAAGGGCCTTTTCCCCCAAAGAACAACGGTAGATTTTAATCCCTTATCTGACAAATACAAAAACAAACAAACAAAAAGAAATAGGCCAGTCTCACTAGCTTCCCATGAGCTCTCATGTAATCCTGACCTTAGAAAATGTCACTTACTCCTTTAACATTCAGATCTCTAATCTGGTTTCACTCACACAAAGAGGCTAGTGATAAACACTCTTTTTCAATTCAAATCAGCCCTGAGCAGTGGTCTGCCCTCTTTGTCTGAAATTGTATCATTTCCTGAAATCCGCTGCAAAGTTTTTTCTTACTTATAATATTCATTAGATTAATTTAGGTGCTCTCACCAAATAAGTACTTAGTTATATCACTTGGGGATATTTCTTCTCCCACTGTCAGGAACTATCAGTTTTTAAATTTATGTCATCCAGTCCAAAATCCCATGTCTTTCCCATGCTCTGAACCCTCCCTTCTATTGTTTAAATTAATACCAAATGTCATGTATTTACACACATAGTCTTACCTGGGATGATAGAAATGAAAATTAATTTGTTGGGGAAACAAGACTTTTTCAGAAGTAAATATTGGGTTGTCAGAAAAGTCATGACGCTTTTTTGCAGTGAAAAATACAGAAAATATACATCATGACTTTTCTGACAACCCAATAGTTTGACAGAAATGTCTGTTTTGTGATCCCATTATGTTCCTAGAGAGGATATGGAGGCGTTGCTTTATGACCTTGCTCTGACTTCCTACTCACCAAGTAACTTTTTGATAATAGTTTGGCTTCCTCCGGTACATTTGCCTATAAGAGAGAAATATGATAAAGAGTGAACATGAGAATCTCCTTGATAATTATACGTTATTGTAATTTAATAAATTTGATAATCTGGTTAAATTGAAGAGAAATAGAAGCTATAATACATAAGCCTTAAACTGCTTCTATCATTTAAATCCACTCTGAATAATAATAGCCTTTTAATCAGAGATATGGAAGGTACACAGGTGTGAAACAGCTGAGGGTAGATGCATTGCCCAGTGTAGAGAGAGCCAGGACTGGTCAGCAGATTTATCCAGGCCCTTGAATATACTTTTATCTTCGGTGTTTAAAGGACCAGAAGTAAGGAATTAGGGAACATAATGACAGCTCTTAACTATTTGGTCTACTCTGTCTAAAGTGTCCTCTAACTTTCTCTCCCGTTCGTTTTCCTGGGACTACCTTTTTCTGCTAGTAATCAGCTCCCATCCAAACATCATTCACTGTATTGATCTTTTTCAGTCAAAAAGAATACATTTTGGTTATCAGTGATACTGAATTTGCCACCAAGCAGTTTTATTGGTAGAGCGCATGTATTGGAGAGACTGCCTGAATCCATCAATTCCAAGTTCTGGACTCATAAAATTGTCATGTCAGTGCTCTGCCACATCTTTTATTTGATCTGTCTTTTACTTTAGGATAACATAGGTATTAACCATCCACCATTTAACCACAGGAATGTTTTCCTTCGAGAATTGAAGTATTATAGTATTGACAAAGTAGGTGAGTTCTCCTGTGTCTAACCTCTGATCTAGAAAAACATCATTGAGTAAATCGTTAAAGATAGGGTTGTGAAATCACTCATCATTCCTAAACTGTGCCTTTCCAAGTTTTGTGAATATTCTCTTATCCTTTTACCGCACCCATAAGAATTAGGCCTTGAACTGAGACTAGAAAGACAGTGATCAAGGCCATGCAGGCCGTTTCTCACCAAAGGGAGACAGAGAACGCCGTCCAGGGAGCTGGAAGTCAGCTTTCCCTCTTCCCACAGCTTCCTTCCATTGACCAGTCCCTAGGATCTTACTGCTCTTTAGTGGTGGCAGTGAAGTATTTGTGATTGATAAATTGACTCAGTTATTACAGAGAGTCCCGTTGTTGAGCAGAAGAAACATGAAATCAAACAAGCAAATGCTGAAGTACATGATGAATTATTGTTTTTATAAAGATCTGACATAGTTAGATGTGATGCCGATTATAATCACTGAACTAAAACATAGTGCTTCCCCTTCGGTGGAGTTGAGTGAATGGTCTTCAGGATAGAAACTCCCCTCTCTGGTCTCCCTGCTTGCTGCCTGAGAGGATTCCAAATCAGGACAAATGGTATATTTAGGCTCTGTTAAAGGCCTAACACTGTTGGGAAAAGTGAATAACTAGAAGTAGCGGTAAAGACTAGCCATTTAAATCTCGGGCAAAACTGGTAGCACCCTTTTTTAAAAATAGTAATAGAATTAAACTTCAGGAAGTTGAGATTAATTTTTAAAATTAAATCTTCAAATGATAGGAAGTTAAAATTCAACTTAGGTCCAATTGGGAAAATTTCTAGAAAAAAATCAAACAAGGTTACAATACTGGATACTTTAGGGGGCCGGCTGAGTGGCGCGGTGGTTAAGAGCTGGCTTGGGATGCCAGTGGCCCCAGTTCGGATCCCACGTATGGGGCCAGTGATGCTGCCCTCTAAAAAAAAAAAAAAAAAGAAAAAAAAAAGCTGGATACTTTAGAGGCACAGTCAAAAATGATTTTATTACTATAGCTATAAAGTTAGCTATTATAACAGGGCCATTTAATGACACCTGGACAAAGGTTAATATTAATGTAAAGGTTCTTAGATCCAAATGAAACTAACTACTGGTGATCTCAGGCCTCTGTGTCCAGTGGCTTACCAGACAGCTCAGATTAAGAATCTTAAAAACACCTCAACTCAGTGTGTATAGAACAAAACTCACCAGATACATACATGCCCCAGCCTCATCAGCCACCAGCTTCAATGCCTGTGTTCCTATCTCAGTAAATGGTCCTGCCCAGGAAAAAAATCCCGGGAAGCATCCTTCATGCTCCCTTTCCCTCCCCTCTTGCTAAAACAGGAAAATATGAAGTGTACTCCCTACCTACACTCAAAGAGCTTACATTTGCTTGGAAAGCTAAGATAAATTAAGTCAGTAAAAGGTAAAAGTTATAGAATAAATACACAAGACCCCTGATAATTGCCAATGAATTTTACAAGCATTATGGCTTAGGGTTTCAGAAGAAATATGTCACTCCAGGTGGAGATAGTTTTGAGGTGGCCAAGACTGTAACTGATAAGGAGCACCCTACTGCTTGCTCTGATAACCTGTGGTTCACTAGTACATTGTCCCTGATTCTTTTTACCAGGAAAAAAAAATCACACAAACTGTCCTTTGTTGATGTCTCTTTCTCTCAGACAAGGTTGACATTGGCGATTTTAATCTTTTCATCTCCTGAGCTTCCCCAAACCACTGTTGTAAATGCCTCTTAAGGTTGGTGTAGCCTGTCTGCACCTCTTTGAGCAATGCTGTCTTTCAGTATCAGAATACTGTGCTGCGTTGTTCCAGGTTAGAGTTCAGTGGGTACTAGTAATGTTCCTTTAGTATGTCTTAGTTGTGAAAACACCTCCACCACCCCCCCATGATGCTGTGAAGTAGATACACACCTGCCGGTGGTTGTCTACTCTGTTCTTGGGGATTGGCCAAGCCATATTGCCACAATCATTGCGTCAGCATTGGTTGCATGGTCCTTTGGAAGATTTTACATTAGTTAAGAATCACTAAAATATTGAAGCACTATTAAATTACTAAAATGTGGGACAGCAGCAGATCCAAGTCTTAAACCATAAAGGAAGTTAGATATCATATACCTATGGATTAGTGACTATTCAGTTTTTCTTTCTATGTGAGCTTCGCTCTAGAAGAAAGTGTTTCCTCAGTTTCCTTCAGAGCACCCTGTCCTCTTATTGGGCACACACCTTGATTTCACTAATCTCCAGACTTGTTAATCCCAAATATTAAAGCCTGCTTCCAGAGCACAGCCGTGGTCACGAAGCAGTGTCTCAAAGACCTTCACAGACTTGGGTGATGATTGTGCTTCTTGAGTTGAGAAGAACCAGTTTTTTCTACAATAAGATTCCAGGATACTTCTTAATCATGTAACCTTTTGGCCTTTTTGGTGTATCTTTAAAATGCATTTAGAATACAATCTTTGATGCATTGAAACGGCAGTAATAGTCCAGTTATTTGTAGGCACATATCTCAGAAATGTCAGAAACACATCCAAGAACCAAAAACTGAGGAATAAAGGCCTCTGAACAGTTGAAGTTTTTGTTAGAAAATTCATATACTTTACTCTATAAAACTATTCACAAGCCTGCATTCAGAGCCTGTTTATTTTTACTTAAAAGTGAGCAGAAATGATCTTCTAAAGGTGAAAGTGGGACTCCTAAACCCAGCTTATATTTGGAAGCCCATAAGAAAAAAGATTTTCATAAAATACAGACTGCCACTGGCTGTTTGTATTTAGGCAGACAGACTTCCTTAATTGAGTAGCCCCCAAAACTATCATTGTTTTTCAGTGTAGTATAATAAAAATCATGCCTAACTTCAATAATAGTGCACATGGTAAAACCCTGAATCATTAAGATAGAATAAATTGTGTTCAGAGAAGGATATAGTTTTTAAAAGTCTTCCATCAAAAGTATTTTTAAATGTTTGGTACTTGAAGAGAAAACTAATTATCTAGAACATTCATTCTTTAGCTTGTAAGAGCACATTGATGCACATTCCTGGTCTCTGAGTTATTTTAATTGAAGCATATTTAATGTGATTGGCTGACAATGATGGTAACTGATATTTGTATAAACCTTGTAGGTTTTCCTTTGCAGCAATCCTGTGTGGCAAATGGGGTAGGTGTTCTACTAAGACCCCAAATGGCTAAGTGTTTTGGCCAAAGCTATTATAGTAAGTGACTGACTGTTCTCCATCGCCTCACTGTATGATACCGTGGAACACATACAGCCATACCTCGTTTTATTGCGCCTTGCTTTATTGTGCTTCACAGATGTGGTATTCTTTTTTACAAATTGAGGGCAAGACTCTCCACCAACAAAAAGATTAGGACTTGCTCTATTGTGATACTCTCTTTGTTGTGGTGGTCTGAACCCATGATATCGCCAAGGTATGCCTGTGTTATACCAGTGGACTCAGCCACAAGATCCTCCTGGGAGGGACCCAGAGCTCTCCTTGAGCTGCAGTCTGCGGCTGCATGAAGTTCATTGTGCACATCTCGTTGAGTCCCAGAATTGGAAATGACGGAACAGTCCCTCACCTGAGGGTGTCCCGGGTGTCTCCCCTGTTCTGAAAGAAGACAGTAATGTTTGCCGTTCTCACCCAGCAGGAGTAACTTTTTCCTGGTGCCCTTCCATATGTTGCCTTTGTAAACCTTTTTTCCTGAAGGATAGTATACACATATTATATATACATGTACTGCTCAATGAGCTGTTTTCTAGTTGCTTTCGTCGTCTTTTTATTAGGTTTTTTTCGCCCATTGCCAGCGTACTTTAAAGTTCACCACCCCCCGCATCTGTTATAATATTTCTATAATAATCCCTTTTCTTGGCTTATTCACAATTCAGTGATCAGTTTCAAGTTTGAGGTCGGCATTTTCTAAGATATATCTATCTAACCTGTAGCCTAATGTAGACCCTTTCAGATATTCATGGCACCGCTGATTAAAAATGCTCTATTGCTTGTTGTGAAAAGAAAAGCAGCTTATTTGTAAAGCATTTTAACAGACTTTCCTAATAATTTCTTGGTTATATTTTATTTTGTGTTTATATATTGTTTGAGCAACTTTATTCACCAGTTGATCCTAAAAAATCTCCCTGAATCAGGAACAGAGAACCTAAAATTGAGCACATGCGTTTTTGTGCTTTATGTACATTATCTAATATCTTAACAACAGTCCTTTGAAATATTGATATTCAGTGCCAGCTTACAGATGAGGAAACCAAGGTTCAGAGAGGTTAAGTAATTTGCCTTAAATCCTGTAGATAGTAAATGTCATAGCAAAAGTAGAATATAGATTTTTCATATTAGGCCATCTGTGCTCTTTCCACTAAAATACACAGTCTCAGAAACCAGAGGAGTGTGGAGAGAAGGAGGCTGGGGAAGCCTTCCTATAAGGTATTTCATGACCGGGAGATCAAGTCACAGATTGACGAAAAGAAGAATTAGCTGGAAGATATTATCAAGCAACATCTGTTCAACACACTTTTATTAAACTGCCCTCAGTGCTCTGCCTTGTTACCTAGAGAGTCAGATAATAATCTCCTGAGGAATTACACTCCGGAGAGAGAGATGTTAAGAAGTTGTATAAAACTCCAGAAAATTGAAACACTCCAACTGCATGGGCTTAGTAAAACCCAGGCATCCAATAACACGCAGCAGCTCTTGAAAACATTTGACCGTCGAAGCAGGAATTCCTTTATCCTGTCTTGAATCTAGGACTTCCTTTTCCATCACCCCTGATGTCCATGTTAAACCCTGGGAGTTGTCCTGGATAACTTAGGGAGATGGTGAAGAGGGTTCTTCACTGTGGACTGACTTCCTGTGGGCTGTTATGAAATGATTATTGAAGGTCTAAGAGAATGTAACAAATGGGGCGTGACTGAAGACATCGTACTACCACCCTGCACTGACAGATTACAGTTTACAATGCTATTTCCTACCTGTTTCCTTACCTAGAGGCTAGGAATCAGAAATGGCTTGTCGTTCCATTTTTCAGTACGTCTGAAATGTGAAATTAATCTTCTCTGTTCCTCCATGCCCCAGGAAAGAGGTAGAGCTCCTGTATTCCTGTTTGCAGAATTATACAGTCCAGCCAGTTAGTTATGCTGAGAACCCATGTTAAAACTATACTTTCTGGGCTGGCCGAGTGGCGCAGTGGTTAAGCGCTGGCTTGGGAAGCCAGCGGCCCCAGTTCAGTCCCACATATGAGGGCCAGTGACACTGCTCTCAAAAAAAACAAAAAACAAAACAAAACAAAAAAAACCCTATACTTTCTCTTAAGTATTTCTAAACCAAGATTTGTAATATAGTGTCTGAATTTTTGTCAGTGTTGTGGACTTATAAACCAATGATTGTTTTTAACAGGAATACCTAGGCCTAAAACAAAAGTATATGTTGACCAACTGGAGTTAATAATGTGGCCAAATTTTTAATTTGTGGAAAAAATTTCAGTATTCTCTGTAAGATAAGAATTATTTGAATGATCACTTAAAAAGTGTGAAGGATGTTGTCATTACCAAGAGTATAACAGCCTTGCATTTTATTTAGGTAAATACTCATTCATTGAATTAAAAGTATACAGGCATGGAGTAGCAGTTTTGATCAGAGTGTCCACTCTTTACAACATGAGTAACATCTGGTGAATTTCATAATATAAAAATGGTTCTTTTTATGACCACACTAATTCCTCCTTTCTCTTTGTCTGTCTAGTGAGAATGCAACCGAGGCAATAGCAGCAGATTCTAACAATCAGTCGAAGTCCCCCCTGGAGAAGTTTATGGTCAAACTGTGCACTCATCACCAGAAGCAGTTCATTCGTGTTCTGAACGATCTGTACACGGAGTCTCAGCCAGGCACCGAGGACCTGCCATCTTCTGATTCTGCAGCAATGGATTCACCCACCTGCAATGCTGGCTGTGCCCAGCTAGGCACCAAACCTAAGGAGATCGATGCTGTGTGTCTCAATATGAAGTCTCCTTCTTCCGTAGATTTGTTAGTAGACTCCTCAGGCTCTCACAGCCCTCTACACTTTGCAGAAAAGGCCCTGAAGGAGCCTTCTCCGGAGACAAACTCTGTAGGTGGAAGAGAGAATGCCTTGACTGTTGTCCAGAAAGATTCCTCTGAACTTCCAACCACTAAACCTAATTCTGAGAATTCAATGGACAGTTCCACTCTGGGATACCTCACTGTATCTAATTCTTCCTCTTTCAACTTCCACCACATCTCTAAGAGCTTGGAGGGGCAAACCACTGGACAGGAGCAAGACGCAAATGTGAAAATATGTGAGGATGGTAAAGACCATATGCAGAGTTCAGCTTTAGTAGAAAGTCTAATTGCAGTAAAAGTGGCAGCTGAGAATAGTGATGAGAACAATAGCTGTATTGTTTCTCAAAGAAATTCATTCAAAGCTTTATCAGAAGAGGCTTGGGACTCAGGGTTTGTGGGGAATTCACCTAGAACTGCTGACAAAGAGAATACGTTACAATGTAGCTCCAAAACACCTTTGTGCCAGGATTTAGAGGCAAGTGAACAAGATTCAAGGCCAAAGCAAGAAAACCATCTTCACTCACTAGGAAGAAATAAAGTGGGTTGCCATTTACATCCCAATGATAAGGGCCAGTTTGATCATTCCAAAGATGGTTGGTTAGCCCCCAGCCCCATGCCTGCTGTACACAAAGCATCTAATGGACATTCACGAACCAAGATGTTATCGACCTCCATTAAGACTGCTCGGAAAAGTAAAAGGGCATCAGGGCTGAGGATAAATGACTATGATAACCAGTGTGATGTTGTTTATATCAGCCAGCCAATAACAGAATGCCACTTTGAGAATCAAAGATCAATATTATCTTCTCGGAAAACAGCCAGAAAGAGCACTCGAGGTTACTTTTTCAATGGTGATTGTTGTGAGCTGCCAACTGTTCGCACACTGGCCAGAAATTTATATTCCCAAGAAAAAGCAAGCTGCTCAACACCAGTGTCAGAGGCAGTGGTCACTCCCAAGCAGACCCTAATAATTTCAGCCCCAAAACCTACAGTAGATGTGGAGCTTCCCAGAGAAGACAATGTTGAAGAGCCTAGTAAAGAAATAACTGCCCTCAAAGAAGGAGACAAAGATGCTTCACCTGAACAGGAATCTCAAGAGCCTGAAGTTTGCCCCATGACGAGTAAACTGAAGCCAGGCAGCTCCCCTACGTCAGAGGAAACGACAGCTTCCAGCCTGGCGTGGCCTCTCGCCGCTCACCTTCCCGAAAGGGAAATGCCAGGAGGCAGCTCCGCGTTCTCAGTTCCCACAGTAAGTGGGCTATCTTCTCCTGAACAAGACCGGCAACCAGTGGAACTGCTGGATACAAAGGAGATGAGTGAACCCCAAGACTGTCACCCGGTTCCCTCTACTGAGAGCATTTCTCAGGGAGTCAGTGAAGATGTGTCTAGGCCTCATTCTTCTCCCGAAACAATCAGTAGAGTGGAAAGTCCTCTGTGCTCAGAAAATCAAAGTCCTGCAGTGAGCTTGGAGCCTCCCATGAGCCTGGGAAAGGCTGAGGATGACCAAAGCATCAGTACTGAGGCAGAGACTGAAGACATTCGGGAGCTAGATACTGACCCACTCTTGAAGGAAAGCAGCACTTTTACTAAGGAAAACCCCAATGAAATTGAAGAAAGTAAGGCAGCAGGTAGCATAAGAAAATCAGAAGGAGATGGTAGTGTTGTAAAAGACTCTTCAGAAAAAGATATGTGCGAACAAAACATTGACTCACCTGAAGAGAACTCGGACAAGAAGAAAAAAGGTAAAAAATTCCTTGAAGCCTCTGATAGGTGCCTAAGAAGTCAACTTTTAGATTCTTCCTCTGCCGATAGGTGCCTAAGACGTCAAAGTTCAGATTCTTCCTCTGCTTGTCCTGAGATCAAAGTTTCTAAAACTCCTGGTGCAAAACGTTCTAAAAAAGAAGGATACTCTGGTAGGACAACACCTGAGGGCTCTCTGACCGACGGTCTCCAGACAAAAGCTCTAGAGGACACCGAAAACCCAAATGCCAATGAAAATCCGTCTGAGATGGATGCTGAGCAGGAGGGCAACACAGATGGGATCATTACCAAGCAGACTTTTAAAAACATGCTGGCCAAAGAGGTCAAAGGGGTAGAAGGAGATGTTTTTCCCAGCAGCAATCCTATAACCGCAGTTGGCCAGGCCCTACCTGGAGAGAGACTCGAAATCTATGTCCAGTCTAAGTTAGGTGAGAAAAATGCTCATGACCCCTTAGAAAGTGTTCCGTGTACTTTCCCAGAACAATTAGAAGAGAAGCCAGGACCCGTTCCTGCACAAGCTGTGGAGGAGGTTGTCAGCAAGGCACACAGTGTAAACACCCAGCAGAAAGACGATGAGAGTGATGGGCCCACCCAGCAGAAAGACGATGAGAGTGATGGGCCCACCCAGCAGAAAGACGATGAGAGTGATGGGCCCACCCAGCAGAAAGACGATGAGAGTGATGGGCCCACCCAGCAGAAAGACGATGAGAGTGATGGGCCCTCCAGCACACTGGAGTTGTCACGCAGTGGAAGTGGTGATGCTGCCAGGTCGCCAAAGTGGGTACCAAGGCTCACAAGACTGACCTCTTCTACCTACAACCTAAGACATACTCAATCTCTGGACTCTTTGGAGACTACAAAAGTGATTTCAGGAAAGGAAGCAGCACAAGGAAACCCAACGCCAAAGGACAGTGAAGCTTCAGAGAGTGGAGACCCCGTAGACGAGGACGATGTGGACACAGTCGTCGACGACCAGCCGAAGTTTGTGGAATGGTGTGCTGAGGAGGAGAACCAAGAGCTTATCGCCAACTTCAATGCCCACTACATGAAAATCCAAAAGGGCTGGATCCAGTTGGAGAAGGAAGCCCAGCCAACACCAAGGGCGAGGAACAAGTCAGATAAATTGAAGGAGATTTGGAAAAGCAAGAAAAGGTCACGGAAATGTCGGGGTTCATTGGAGACGCAAAGGCTTTCTCCTGTTCAGATGCTGTTTATGACAAACTTCAAATTATCTAATGTTTGTAAATGGTTCTTAGAGACAACTGAAACTCGGTCTCTGGTCATCGTCAAGAAGCTCAATACTCGTCTTCCAGGAGACACTCCCCCTGTCAAGCATCCTCTTCAAAAGTACTCTCCTGCCAGCCTGTACCCCAGTTCACTACAGGCCGAACGCTTGAAAAAACACTTGAAGAAGTTTCCTGGAGCTACTCCTGCTCGGAACAACTGGAAAACGCAGAAGCTCTGGGCTAAATTGCGAGAGAATCCCGACCAAGTGGAGCCAGCGGAAGGCAGCGACGTCAGCCTCGGCCCCAATTCTGAAGACCGCGTAGAGGAAGTCAAGGAAAGCAGAAGTAGCCATCCCCCCACAAACTCGCCTACGCCTGCCAGTACCCGGATCCTGAGAAAATATTCCAATATTCGAGGCAAGCTCAGAGCTCAGCAACGCTTGATCAAGAACGAGAAAACAGAGAGCCCACTTGGCCTGGCTGTGGAAAGTAAACAGGGTTGTAAGAGCGTATGCATCAATCCTCTGATGTCCCCCAAGCTTGCCCTGCAAGTGGATGCTGATGGGTTTCCCATTAAACCCAGGAATACTGATGGAATGAAGGGAAGGAAGGGGAAGCCGACCTCCGAGACCTTGCCCAAAGCAGAAGTTCAGAATAAACGCAGGAGAACCGAAGGCAGCAGCACTCAGGACAGGAAGGACAAGGGACCTGGGTTGAAAGCCAGCAAAGAAAAGCATGTTGATGTATCCATCAAAACCCCTGCTGCCAAGAAGCCAGCTGCAAGAGACAGGGTCAGCCAACTGCCCAGAAAGACATCTTCGAAAGAGAATAAAGTAAAGATCCCTAAAAAGTCTTCTGGGAAGAGCTGCCCTCCCTCCAGGAAAGAAAAAGAGAACACAAACAAAAGACCTGCCCAGCCTGCAGCCTCAGAAACAGTGAGGAAACCTGCAAAACAAAAAGGGGCAGGTGGCTCCTCGTCCAGGCCACAGAAAGCCGCTAACAGGAAGCAGAGCGGCGGAAAGGCTCGGGCCAGACCCTTGACAAAAGCCCCGGAAAACAGCACAGCCCAGAGAAAGCGAAAGCTGAAGGCAAAGCTGGACTCTTCCCACAGCAAACGGAGGCGGCTGGATGCAAAGTGATGGGAAGGGTTGTAGCCCCAAGGAAAACTGTTCTGTAGAAGGAACCCTTTATTTTGCATTAACTAAATCTGCTTTTATAAGCTTATCAAGCCTTTGAAATCTGCAGTTCATGGAGAACACCACAATCTAAGATGTCAGAAAAATGTGCCTCAGATGGAGACGGGGAACTTGCCGAGTCTTTCTCTGAGGCTGAGTAAGGGAAGTTATATATTATATTCTGGTTGTTCCTTGGGTTTTAAACTTGGAACCAAGCAGTTTTAGTTTTGAAAAGTACAGTGCCTTATTTATCCTTTTTTGTTTTTTAAATTTACAAAAGCTAAAAAGCTGATCTATGCGATTAAAGGCTTGTATTTTATACTTGATGCACAAGCACTTGTACTGTAGCCGAGAAAACCACCACCGTGCACCTAGCAGTAGCTTTCCAGCCGCTCCCGCAGCGTCTCCACGTGAGCAGATGCTTCTCCTCACAGACCCAGCAGTCAGTTTCCCTCCGTCTTGATTGTTCGTTTAAATGGTATTTGAAAGCTAAACCAAATCATTTTTATGGTATGTGGAAAAGTGCAGAGGGAATTTATAATTATTGTAAAAGATTATTATTTCTGTTCTCCCTTTTTCAAAAATCATATGCATTGTTGGTCATTTCTCTGACCTTCGATCTTTTGTCATTTGGGGGAAAAAAAAAAAGATTCTAAATTATGTGCCCAAGGGACACCAGATATCAATAATTGGTTTATCGCCTTTAAAAATGATTGGCATTATCCATTCTTATCCTTTTTGTTTTTGGCCTTGTAAGCTTGCTAGCACTCAAGGTTTTCATCCTATTTTGGGAAAAATAATCTAGGACTTTTTTTTTTTTTCATTCCCTCTTGTAGCTGTAATTTGACAATTAGAACAAGAGTGACTACTCTGATTTTCTTTCTTACCCTTAGTACTTCCATATTCAAAGAAAGCCAAAATGTTTTTTCCAGAAGTAGAAAAGTTTAAGAGTGCGTGTGTGCATGTGCGTTTGGGGGCATTTGCCTATGGCCGTCAGCCACAAATGGCTCCCACCCCCAATTCTACAGTAAAATTCTTCCTTCCCCATGCAATGTGCTAGGGGCCTCATGAGCTGGGCAGTCAGCACAGGCCAGAGGGCTTCAGTGTGGCCCAGGGTCTCGGTGAGCATCATGCAAACTACTTTGGCGTCAGACTCAGAAAGGTCAAAACAGCACAGAGTGATGTAAAGTCACAGGGAGCTTGCAGTTGGAGGAAGCAGCGCTACCATCTGATAGTGGGCCACCACGCCCTACACCGGAGCTCATGTTCATGTGGATGTACGTGTGGCGAGTGGGTGTCCATTCTGATTGGCTGTCGCCATACTCACAGTTCATGCTTGTATAATAGTGTCACTCCTGCCTCTGCCAGGTCAGGCTCTGTTCCATGGCCCAACAGTGAGAGCTGCAGTATCTGTAACTAATAATGTTTGCCTTTCCCGAGGGAAGCCTGAGATGGGTGCATTGGCTTTACCTTGGTGCCTCTAACATTGCTCCATTATAACACAGTGTGTACTTGACATTTCCGTTGGGCCGCTCTTCAAAAAAGGCTCCGTTATTAAAGCCTCAGCCAGCTTCTGTAACATGCTCTGTCCCCAGAATAGGCTTGTATGGACAGCTGCCACGCAGTCCTTTCTATTAACAGTTACTCCGTGTAGATTGTTTCAGATCAGTTTTAGATAAGCCCAGATCGCCTTTTTTTCATGCGTTAGTTCATTTAGACCATGATAAAAGAGGCCTTCTACCCATTCTGTTATAAAGTTTGCTGTTTATGTACAATGAAAACTTCTGATGATTGGATAGGACTGGAGAAAAGCATTTGATTCACGGGACATTCAGAACCATGTTGAATTTCATAGACAGTGAAGCTTACAATCTTCAATGACGCTGATTTTTTTGTTTTCCTAACATTTCCTCTATCCTACGAGTCTTTTTTTTTCTCTTTAATATCTTTGTGCCCATTCAAAAGCTACCTATATTAATGAAACTGCTGAGTGTGTATGTTGGCAGCCCTTTCTCAGCATTAAGTTGCACAGAAGCATTAATATGTGTTGAGTAGGTTCATTTAATCTTTAAAAAGTGGTTTTAAGGTTCAAAACAATCTTTTCATATAGTTGTCACTGGATATTGTTTTTGTGGTGACTTAAACAGCTGAGGTTTGCCGATGTCAGGTGTGCTGACTCCTGTACATACGTTCAAGGTGCCCCCTTAGCTGCATATAGACTACCTTGGAAGGGTGCTTGCATTGGGTTTGGGAGAGGTGTGAGGAAATACGTGGGTGGAACTTTTCCAGTTCCAGGTTTATCATTCATTCCATTACTTTTCTAAGTTTTTTTTCATTTGTAAAAACTTATGGCAAGATAATAGCGTTCTCTCCCATTCTAGAAAGTATTTGAGAAAAGTTATCAATATGTGTGCATTTATTTTATATACCTAACAATGCAATGGATCATCTTTAAAATCAACTGATACTTTATAGTAGTGACTATATTTACTAGACTGGGATTCTACATAATTAGGAGATTAAAAGTTTAGAATTGTTTTTGTATTTGTTGAGTCTCATGTTTGCTGATTCAGTTAGTTTTGCTAATAGAAAAAAGAGAAAAAAACACTGAGGGCCCACTCTGGAAGGCCCTTTTACACTTACAACAGATGCTGTCTCCCAGATACCTTCAAGCCCAGGCGTGGTATTGACCCAAGTCTGCCCTTGTTTTCCCTCCCTTGCAAAGACCTCCTTCCTGTAGCCATCTTCACAGCGTGGCTTCCCAACCAGATGCAAACAAAGGCAGTCTGTCCCACATTCTGGACTCGACATCAGCGAGGAACTCTGCTTTGGGGCCCATGCTCGGTGAAGTGACTGTCCCAGTGTTGGAGCTGAAGTTGATGATGCCAGAGAGCACTGGTATTACCTCTGAGCTTCTGGAGTTGCCGGAAGATGCCTGGGAAGCAGCCACTGAAGCTTTATGAGAGCTCCCCAGACCTGGGCCCTCTTCAAGAGACCCATTTTCTATCCCGCGAGGCTCCCTGGGTTTGGGAGGACAGCATGGAAACCGCTCCCAGTCAACCCAGAGCCTTACCCTGGCACATCCTCAGACATGTAGCAGTCTTGCAGCACAGCAAGAAGGCGAAAAACCTTTGTGCTGCTCTTGAGGTTTCCTAGGTAGGAATGTTCTTAGCGTCTGTCTGATAGTCCCTTGGTTCCCTTAAGTCGGCCAGTTCCGTTGTGTCTGTGTTTCATTAAGGACTTCCACACAAGCCTTTTCTAACATAACATTAGGCTGTGGATTTCGTGCCTCATTGTTCCTGTAGTAGTGTGGACAGAAGAGGACAGTTAGCCATCCCTTCACATATGTGGTGCTTCTGATAGGATCCTCATGCATCACGTACTGCCCAGATGAATTTCTCACTGTTTAGATAAGTCATCAGGGAAACTTTCAGGTGGTTACTTTGAATTAAAGTTTGGTCTCTTTCCTGCCTTGTGATGGATTCTGTGGCGAGGGCAGAAGCTGTCACTCATTCATGGGCAGTGTTTCTATTGATCAGTGGACCTAAGAGCCAAGTAGGAAAGGACAACATGCTATGTGTTGCAAGCTAGAGAGGCTGTAGTGTCACCATCAACGAATCTGGTGTCTTGTCATCACACCTGGGACTGGCCTGGAATTTCCAGAAGTGCAGGCCCAGGGAGCCACACCCAATCTTCTTGGTTTTGGGTCCGCCCGTGCAGGCTCTCTTTGGACCTAAAAATGATCTACCAACGGTCTGTCTGCAGGCTGTGGGCTGGTCACTCTTTTATAAATAAAAGTTTGTTGGAACAAAGTTAATGTCCTTTTGTTGATGGATGGCCTGTGGCTGCTTTTCAGCAGAGTTGAGTAGCTGCAACAGAGACCCAAGGGCCCACAAAAACTAAAATACTGTCTGGACCTTTAAGAAAAAGTTTGCTGACCAATTGCTTGCGAAAATAATCCTTTTTCAGGGACAGAAATCTTCCCTGGCATATCTTCTTTCTTCTGCCTCTTTTTCTTTCTGTCCTTTTATTCTCCTTCCTCTCTATCTTACCTCAGTTTTGTTCTTCTTTTATATTTCTTTATTTCTCCTTGCTACAACAGAGGCATATTGCTCCAGTGCATCAAGTATTATCTCCTGAAACTTGAGCTACTTTAGCTTCACATCTTCCTTCTTAGAATCCCCCATCACAGTAGCCAAATGAGGCTCTCTGCAGTGACAGTCAAAACCCATGAGCAAACAGGAATTCAGAGTTCCAAAATTATGTAGCCTGGGCCTCTCTTTTGTTGTTTTCATCATAGACATGACTCCAGCTTCATTTTTTTTTTTTTTTTAAGCTGAGCCATCCTGCCACCTGTTGGCAGCTCAGCTCGGGCTGGCATCGAACTGCTGTTGCTCAGAGCTCAGCTCGCACCCTTAAGCGAGCTCCTCACCAACTGAGCCACTCAGTCAACCCTCCAGCTTCACTTCTTGTTTATTTCTAAAAGAAGCCAAGATTTTGTTTCTTCACAGTTAGTTGAGACCACTTTAGTGGAATGTTCAGTTTTCTGAATCTCACTTTTAGATACGGGAAAACGTCTTCACAGAGGGGAAACAATATCCAATCACAAACCCAAAGCATTGTTTATTATGTAATAGTTTGGGCCAGCTTCCTGGAAAATAAAATGCTATTGGCACCTTATTTTCTCAGTCCCATACTCTTTCTTTCAAAATAATTTTATGAAAGGCAAGTCAACAACAAATAGGGGCTTGAAGTGCTTTCAAAAAGAATAATAGAAAACTAAAACCTATTGTAATCTGAGCGTGACTGAAAACTTATGGTTTATATCTTTAGATCAAATCCAGTCTACTTCAAGGGGTTAAGTCTTCCTCCTCCCCCAAAAGTTAAGGATGAGTTTCTATGCTGTTTTTTGAAGTTGAATGTCATGTTCGGTGACATTCAAGCTTTTTGTCAGTGGCCCAAAATAGTGACTATGTCCATTATTTTGAAACAGATAATTATCATTTGAAATTCTTAGCTATAAATTTTTGTCGTCTTATGACTTGCTACCCACTGAAATACTGGCAATTTTTAAGTATGAAATCCTGTTTGTGTATATCAGCAATGCAGTCCGCACATCCCAGCAGTACGTGCTCCCAAATAGTCTTCAGGGGAAAAAAAAGAAAAAAAGATTAATGGTGTTTAAAGCATGCAGAATTATGGGAAGCCTTGAGGCAGCCCTCAATATAATTCATCCTTGAAACCCCAGAACAAGCAGCTATATTCCATAGTGAGTGGATTGGCAGACGTGAAGGTCGACCCTCTTTAAAATAAATCCCACTGAGGCTGAAACCCAGACTTCTCTGATGCCACTCCCTGCTCATGCTTTTGCCCTTGGAATTGAACCCAAGCTGGCCAGTTCCTTCCATGGCCGCCCCTCTGTCTGAGCTCCCTCTTAGAGCTGGTGGCTGATGCACAGTGCTCGGGAGCCATCTTTTGCTCCATCCTTCAGAGAGGCCATTGTGCAGTTATGCTTACCTGGTGGCACAGCGACACAGGCTTTCTCACCTGCCTGGGACCATTCCAATTAATGCAAGGTCCTTATAGACAAGCCACATGGAAGTATAGACTGCCCTTCCCCCCACACACAAAAAAAAAATAAGGTGCTCATGGTTTTCATAATATGCCAGAGATTAAAGGAATGCTTTTTTTTTTTTCCCCAAAGGGTTATATTAAAAAGTAACAGATATGTGGCCCACACAGCCTAAAGTATAAAATATGTACTCCCTGGCCCTTTACAAAAAAGGTTCACTGACCCTTGCAATATGTCATTGAAGATCAAAATGTGTAAACAGTTGGGCACAAATTTGTGTGTTTTTTTTTAAGTATTTCGGGAGCCTTTATTTTTTTGAGGGCAGTGTCACGGGCCCTCATATGTGGGACCCAAACTGGGGCTGTTGGCGTCCCAAGCCAGTTCTTAACCACCGCGCCACTCGGCCGGCCCGGGCACAAACATTTTTCCTGCCCAGCATTAAAGCATCTCTTTCCTTTTCGATTTTAAGGTATCTTGTGTGTGCATCTCAGCGCACAGCTGCTGTTGCACATTATCCCTGAGTAATGCTTGTGCATTAAAGAACAAGCAAATATCCCCTCCTGATTGAATATTCATTGAATCATAGACATGCAGTCTTATCGACTAAGTAGTTAAAAGTCAAAGTACAAAGTCCTTTAAACTGAAAGTACTACAGGCTTCGGCATGTTGCTAAATCAGGGTGAACTTGACTCGGAGAAACGCTCCTCTATGGCAGTGCTGAACACAAACAGAATTACTAAGGAACTTAGGGCCTTGAGTAGCGCCCCTCCTGGCCAGACACGGCGAGTTAGCCCGAGCCCCTGGAGCCCCCTTTTCTTTCTCGGATGCAGCCTGTTTGCAAATTTCTCACTTGCCGAGCTTTGGTCAGTGAACATAAATGGCTGATATTTGCCTATTGGAACCTCAAATCTAGACCACCCCTTCTCAGCTCTTAAAAATAACAGCATGTGCATGGCACCTGGTCGGCACACCAGCAGTTGTAGACTGAAGCCCAGAGCTCCGGCCTGGCTGGTGAAGCCCCGCCTGGTCCGGCATGACTCGCCTCATTCTGAGGAGCCACCTCCCCACCTTTGCCTCTTCGCTCTTCTGCTTGTGCCACCAGCCCCCTTCTGGGAGGCATCTTCTCTGGGAAGCCTCCCACCTCCCAAGTGCTTCACTGAACACATATATGTCACATTGGAAACTTTCCTTCTAATATTTAGACATTGGGTCCGAAAGCTATTCAATTTATCAATGTTTCCACCCCCATTGTTTTCTGTAATCGACACCTCTTGTCTTGTAGCTGAAGCTATAGTATTTGGGAGCTAATTTGTGGGGGGAAATGCTATACTTAACGTCTGCGTAATTTTGTATATACCACAGGTAGGGATTAGTTTTAGAGCCACTTTCACTTAAGATTATTAGTTTCACCAGTGGGTTCTGCATTCTTACTAGTTCTAGGAGACTGTGTTAGTGACTGGTTTCAAATACATATATATAATACATATTTATACACACCACTGTGGAATTTATTTCACTGTAAATAGTGATATTTTTCTGTTTAAATGCTACTATAAAAAGTATTTATTTTAACAAAAAAATTAACTGTCAAAAGGGCTTTCCAGAAAAGTGTTCTAGACACCCATCCTCCCCAGCCACTGTGCTCAGCCATTGAACCCCCAAACACAGTGAAGGCAGAAGGGCGGGGCCTGGAAGCTTGCACTGCTCTGGGGCAGATACAACATGGATTGGGAACCTAGGCGCGTTGCTCCACTGCTGCCCTGTCCCAGAACAAAATGGGTCTCCCACCGTCGGTATGGCTGTGCCAGGCATGGCATCAGGGCTTGCCTCAAGCAGCACACTTTGCATACACAGTTGGTACATTCACCTGTGCACTTCAGCAGCCTGTGCAGGAAAATGAGCCTTAGTTGTAACACCAAGGAAATCCAAACCCATGCTTGTGGGATTATGGAGAAACCACTGGTTGCCTCAAGAAAGCATTAAGTTGTATTTTAGTATTTCTCGTGTTTGTAAAAGTCACCTCCCACTCTCATTAAGCATGGGAGCTACATGTACTCATATTTCCTTCCACACCGTGACAGTACTCATGAGCACCTCACTCCCTCCTCCTCTTCCTCCTCCTCTTCTCGTCTCAGCAACATCTGTGCAGATGTGGGCCACCCTACCTGTAACCAGTGCTTACAGGACAGGACCATCTGTTCTAAGATGTGTGCAGCTTTACTTCTCAGGAGTCCTGGTCTGCAATTCAGAAGCACCCCTATATGTAATGGAGTCGATGCTTTCCGATCGTGTTCCTCTCCCCTGTGCCTCATTCCTGGGCACCCCTGTCTGAGTCGTGAGTCTCATTCTGCCGGGTTGGCTGGACAGAGGACTGCAGCCCCAGGACTGCAGAGAGCTTGGGACCCAACACAGGGATTTTTGTCATCCATTTGAATCATACCGTGCATATTTACCTTGCATATTTACTTATGGCTTTCCTTTGTCTTTTCTAAAGAAATGAGGACACTTGAACAGCAATGCTGGAGAATGTTTTTTCTAAGATACTATTTGTAAGCAAATCTGATTTTAAGATGAAATGTGAATGGGTAACCAGGTGCCAGGGAATTTAGCACTGAACTAGACCGTCAAAACTTTTTTAACCTTTGCAGAAAGAAAAATTTTGCTCGCATCTAAAGGTTCACAAGAAGTAATGTTGTAAATAGTTTTTAAAAAATATTTATTATATGTGCTGTACACAGATTCATGTGCTGAGTGATGTTGGTTTGCATTGTAGTATTGTAGAAGATTATATTTTGAGCAGTGGACTTCCTTTCATAACACACATGGAGAAAGAACAAAAACCAGCAGGTTGAGAGCTGTTTGGGGCATTCGATCTGTAATGTTACATCAAATCCAAGCTTTAATTGCCCCCTCTTCTCATCTGGTTATGTTATATATTATATAGTATATATGCGTGTGTATGATAAACTGGTCCGTGGTCAGTCCTCAGATCTGCAGAGCAGATTTCCAGGTGTTCTTTCTGATGTGTTGCCCATAAGCAATAAGATCCTAGGTAATAACATTTATTTTGGGCCCTGCGTGGGCCCTTGTCTCAGAGGATAGGGTGGGGGTAGAACAGCTCTTGCTAAGACCTCTTGCCTTTGCCAGAGAGGTTGCTGTACTTGAATTTTTGCTTCTGTTTGTCTGCACGCTCCTTCTAGTCATACAACTCGAGCAATGGATGGGAAATCAGCCAGCACCAGGCACATCAAAACTTGGGCATAGAAACTAAAAAATGATCAAGTTTCCATGAATTTGTAGGGCTTCCAGAATCTAGTCGAGGCAAAGCTCACTTGGCTGTAAAGTACATAGAAGAACTTTTTATGTTAGAAATTTAAATGACCAATCTAAAGTCCCTTGACTAGATCTGACCTACCTTTAGAAGCTAGACCATTTCCTGGAATCCTCCTTTGTACCTGGGTTTGAAATCTGAAGCCCCCTTCGTGTCTGGGGCTAACCCACTGAAGTCAGTGCAAAGAGTGCAGCACTGCTCCAAGATGCCCAGCATGTCCAGTTCAACAGGTTTCTAAGCTGTTTAGCAGCCTCTCCTTGCGCCTGTCCTAAACTTTTCGAAAACTACCCCACACCCAAATAACCATTAATAGAACAATGTAGTTTTTTAGGCTTTTGGAATATGTCTTCTCTTTTGTATTTATGATGGTGTTTGGAAATTTTCACTAGTGTTTTTTTAGATTGAAGTGGGTACATTAGGGTAAAACTTTCCATTGCTGAGCCTGAAAGCAAGCAAGAGGAAAGAAACTGACCTATGTTGTATCATTGGGAAGGTGACTACTTCTTGTGGTGGGAGGGCGGGGAGGGGGCGTTTGTAGATTATGTGGGGGTAAAATAGAATTCTGGCCTGAGGCGCCCCAAGTCTTATTACGTTGTAATAAATAACCCCTTTATTAGCCTCACTTGATAGAAGCCTGCTGTTTACCCTCAGGGAACAAGTAGTTTTCAAAATCGAGCTCCTCCAAGGTCATTGACCAGTGCCTGTGTGTAGGCACTGGTTGTCTTTGTGAGCTCATGGCATTATTTTCCCAGATGCATTGCATTATGATATTAAGAAGTTCAACCCCCACCTGTATGAAAAGCACAGCCCAGGGTCCTCCTTTAGGCCAGAGTTCATGCCTTTAGGGCACCCAGGGGTCCTAGGAGGCCCATGCAGTTTAACTGAAGCTCAGGTGCCGTGTTGGGTTTTTTTTATTTTTAGGCCACGACCCTTCAGAATGAGTTTGGGGCAAGGGCTGCTGATCTGGCTGTGGATCCAGGGAGCTCTAAGACGAATCTACCGTTCCTTTAAAGGTCTTTCTGGTTCCTCCCAGTGTGTCATAGCCAAGGTCAGTCTCGTAGTTGTTCAGGTGTGCTCATTTTTGCTGTCTTGTGAGTCTTAGCCAGTGGTCCAGGTGCCCAAGGAGAGAGTCTCAGGAGGGCCTGGTCTCCTCCCTGGCACCAACTGTGTGCCCCCGACCTGTGCAAAGGTGACTTTCCAAAAACAGCAAAATGAGAAATTCTGCAAATGGTTATCAGATGAACAGCATGTATCTCTTGGGCCTGGATTTCCACCATGTTAGTGTGTGTAGAAAAATACTGTGTCGTTAATGGATGAAATGTAATGTATGCTGTGAATTTGTTGGTTTGAAACATTGAAAATTTTTCATTAGACAATGTTTACATACCTCACCTGAAGAACCTTTGAGAGTGTATATATGAAATTTAAAAATATATTAAGTTGCTTTAAAAACAATATGTACAGCTATAAAAGTTGGAGTTATTTTAACTTTGAATATGTACCAAGTCTCTTACATATTGAAATCTTGTGGACTTTTTTGTGCTTCTGTGTTTTACTTTCCTATGAGGCCATGTAGGAAGCTGTGTTCTTGTTATTGGTGAAGGGGCCTCACTGAAATCCAAGCGTGAAGGATTTCCTTTGTTGTTTCAGATTTTCGTGTTTGGTTTTGAGGGATGGGGTATGGAGCTACAGGACGTGTGGGAGGGATTTCACTAACATTGACATCTATTCCATGAGCTTTTTCTAGGCGCTTATTTTATTGCAGCGTATTAAACTTCTTTGATATGAAAGTGTGTTTGTGTAGTCACTGGAGAGGGCATCGAATGATCAATGCCCAGCATCAACACAGAGCCTATAGCAAAATGAATAAGTTGCCAGAAGGAACCAAAAGACAATGGCTCACTAATACTCCTGCCTCAGCCCCGGTATCAGGACTTAAAGGAATGCTGTTTGCGGGACCAGTGGCAGTTTTGTGAATTACACCTAAACTTCAGGGAAAAGACAACACAGTGGGTGAATCCTTGGGAATTCCCACAGCAGAATTGGACAGGTGCCTGTACTTCATCCTGAGGGCCACGGAGCAATTGAATTCACGCTCCTGACCTCAGGTGACCCCTGTTCAGTAAGGGAGTGGGGTGGCATGCACAGCCACCCAGGAAGGCAGCCCAGCTCTGTGGAGCCCATGTTGGAGTGTGGCTGGAAGGTGACGGGCAATCCTTCCAGTTACTCGCCTCCTGACTTGTGTCATTATATTCTTTCAGCTCTCCTTGAGATGGCTCTGTTGAGGAACCCAGAGGGCCTATGGAATCAGCATTGATTTCACGAACAAGTTTATCTGACAGTGGCCATCGACATGCAGAATTACACCCAGTGAAAATGACCCCACAGCTGGCAGTCGGGCCACCCCTTCTCAATATGAATTTGGAGAATTATCTTGGTCCAGATGAGAACTTTTTGTTGTTAAAATAGACCTCTTCTCCTCCGATGTTCATCCTATGGTGGAATAACTAGAATATGACCTGAGAAGTTCAAACTGGCTTGGGGTGAGGGATCACCTCTAAAATTATCCCTGAGGGCTCGGGGTGTAGGGGTGATAGAGATGCCTTATCACCAGGCTCAGGAGAACTTGGCAACTCGTCGGAAGCCCAGGCACTCCTCCGGTGCCTCCACCCCCTAACCAAGCCCGGCCGTGCCTGTTACCTTGGCTGGAGATTTCCTTTTCACTGTGAAGGAAATTTGCCACTTTTTACTTTAATTCAGAGGTTGCAAACTGGTGGTGGCTCACAGATATATTTTATTTTTAACCCCTGGTTTGTGTTTTTTAAAGATATTTAAAAACTGATGTTTACATCAAGATTGATTTCTGGCTTCTCTTCAAAAAAATGATCTGACTAAATTCGTGCATGGTAAGAATCAGCGAGAGATCAGTAGATTGGAAAATGTGCCCTTCAGATCACCAGTTACCACTGTCCCTGTCAGTTGCTATTTGTCCCCCCTTTTTGTTTTACAGTAAGGCAATAAATCTCTGTACCTTCTGTTTTGTCAATACAAATGACAGGCCAGACGGGCGTGTGCCCTCTTACTTAGGCTGTGTACTGGCCACTCCAGACACTTGAGTTTACAACCGTTTTAACCCCTTTTCTCATGTACCTGGCTTATTTCCTCTCAACTCCCTAATGGCTTTAAAAGCACTGCAGTTACTGCCCACTTTCAAGGTGACCGTGGAAGTTAACATGTGGCTTGTGCCACCTCCACCCCATCTTCTAATGGGAAGTCCATCTATGGTCCTGGCATGAGAGGAAGGCCAGCCGGGTCCCCTTAGAGTCAGGGGCCTTGCCCAGCCTGACTGCCAGGGCCTGGCCTCCCTTAACTGCTCATCCTACAAACTCCTGTGTGCACTTGTGTATGTCGTCTGAAATCGTAGCAGAAACCCCTCAGAAGTCCGTTTGCCTGCCTTCTCCACTGATCCCTCAGAACCGCTGCCCAGGTGACAGGCACGTTAACCTTGTAAGACAGTCTGAGAAGCCATACTGCTTTGGAATCTGTTGCCCTGATGCTCTGAACCTTCAAAGCTAGGTTAAATATGGGTGTGGCTGTATACACAATCTTACAAATCTGCAGTGGGTGTCACCGCAGACGCTTGAAGGGAAATGAGGATGAACAGCCTCCCGGATCTCCGTGTGTGCCATGCAGTGCCAGGCTCTGCCCTCACATTTCCGGGGAGCTATAACCCAGCCACAAACTGTGGGTGTCACCACAGACGCTTGAAGGGAAATGAGGATGAGCAGCCTCCTGGATCTCTGATGTGTGCCACGCAGTGCCAGGCTCTGCCCTCACATTTCCAGGGAGCTATAACCCAGCCGTCCCGCAGACCACCCCTTCCCTTTGCAGGAGGAAAAGACCTCCTTTGCATTCTAGGAAGACCAGAGAGGTTCCAGGGGCAGCATCTGGGAGCCATCCCTCGATTGTGGCTGGTATGGGGACAGCCCAGAAACCCTCAAACTGGGGAGAGAGTGTGCCTGTCGGCAGCTCCCCATCAGTGAGAAAAAGAGACCAACAAGGCAGAGCCGGAGTGAATCAATGTCATGTTCACATGGAAGACGACAGACAATATCCAACATGTTCTAAAACAACACTTCTAGGCAAAGGGCAAGTGGGGCTCCCTCACAGGCCTGTTCTAAACCAGCCTCTCTAAAGAGTGAGTCAAGCAAGGCCACAGAAACCCCCAAACAGAGTGTCACAACCACAGAGCATCTGAAAATCAAACGAGACACTGGATGTGGACTTTAACATATAAAAATACTATAACAAAATGAAATACAAATATATATTAGAATCTGTTAAGTATTCTGTATAAAGAGATACTTTCATGGTTAGGCTAACAGCAGGCAAAGGAGACAAAGTCCGGCCTTTTCCATCTCCTGACACCTTCACAGGGAGCCTGGGCCACTGTCACCTGCAGTGCTGTCAGAGCGGCAGCAACCTCAGGACTCGCCTGCTTGTGTCTCCTTCAGTGCGTGTTTAATGGAAACAGCCAATGGCAACGTCAAAGTAAACTGAAGGTCTTCACCTAAGGGGTGGCAAGGTGTGGAGATGACAGACAGATGATTTCATGGTAGCCTTGTGGGACTCCTTGGACCCAAACATGAACAGGCAAGGTGAGTGGTGATCCAGGTTCTTAGCAACTTGCAGGTTGGCGGCTAAGTGGAGAAGTTGGTCCTGAGGCACATGGCTCTCGGCCCCTTGATGCCCTCCACACCCTTGTGGCTCCCAGTTTTCCCACTCGACCGAGGGTGGGTGTGGAGCTGGGCAGAGACATGGGGCGTTGTGAAGGGATGAGCTGGGCCAGCAGCAAGCTCCAGGGTGCTCACTGTAAACACTCCATCCTCTGCGCTCCCCACCCCATGGCCCTGGGGCCGCAGGGCTCCTGGCCGCTGTCACCTGTCTGCAGGTGCCCTTCCCACTTCCTGCGAAGTAAAGAGGCCCCTGCCAGTCAGGGCCCCTCACACCCAGGGAGCTGCTTCTCCAGGGCAGGAGGAATGGGGGCGGCCAGGGGAAGGTTCATTTCTCGGGGTGGGTGAGTCCCGGAACACCTATCTTCCATGGAACGGACCAGTGAGCTGCACTTGAGCTTTCCTGTCTGTCCAGCCTGGTGCTAGCTTTTCTCCAGGCTCCCTCACTGGCCCAGAAACTCCAGGTAAGAGAGGGAGGCTGTGCAGCAAGGCCCAGGCTGCTGTCCACAGGGGCAGGGGCACTGTGGACTTGCTCAGTTACAAGAAAATAGAGCCCCGTCCCTGATGAGGGGCAGATCCAGCCATGAGAGCAGCTCCTCAATTGGGCAGGGCAGGGTCCTCTTCCCGTTACATGGTCCAGAACTCAAACTCGCTGGCCTGAGGCCCGGCGCAGTGAAACAGTCTCAGAAGCTCCAGCCCTTGACTACTCAGTAGCAAGGGTTCCCCTCGCTGCCACAGTGGCTGAGAACACAGGCACAATGCCACCCCAACCCCACCCCTCACACTCCCCCAACCTTGCCTTCTGTTTGCAGATGGAAGGAGCCAGGAAAGGGGTGTGCTCACCCTCCCTTACCCACCAGGATCCCCAGGGGCATGCTCTTGGGAAGACATCTGGGACAGGAGAGAGTGACCTCTTTTACAGCCAGCTCACTATTTAGGCTCAAAGATAATCCTTCTACTTTTTGATTTTGATGGAAGAGAAGCATTCGTAGCCACATGGTCATGTGTTCAGTGACCCTTCAAACACTGAGTCCTTCCTTGCAAACACCTAGCTGTGGTTGGAGCCCTCATGTGACTCAACTCTCTTCCCGGGCATCCTGGACGCTCCTGTGATGTGCTGTGATTAGTAGGCATCTGTCCACGAGAACATAACACCCACAGTACCCAGCCCCAGTCAGGCACATACATACTCGTCGATGTGATTAAGGACAATGGATCCTGTAACTCCTGGAGCCACAGCGGGAGGGGCTCCATTGCTTCTGTCATCCCACCTCCCCATTGGATAGCCGAGGAGGCCAAGGCCCACAGGGAAGAAGTTTGTTCAGAGTGACAGAGCCAGCAGGTTTCCTGATGCCTAGACCACTGCTCCCTACTGGTCTGCAGTATGAGGGGATCTGAACCCCATCTCCTCCAGGGGATCGCTCCCTGGCCAAGCCTAGCCCAAGCCAGTGGCTTGCCAGCTGCTGGTGGCTGGGAAAACCCAGGACCAATGCCCATTCGTTGGCTAGTGTTTAGAAGCCGTAATGTTTATTCACCTAGAACCAAGAAAGCCCCTGTCATCTTTGGTGGGACCACCCCCTCCCACACTCCAAGCAGCCCCAGTGACCATTTCCTCCACATGAGCCCCCTCCTTGAAGCTACAATAGTCATCCCATAACTTTAGGATTCGGAGGTCTGGTCCTAAGACCCACCTCCATCCCCAGCGTTGTTCCTGAGGGAGCAGTGGCCAATTAGTCCAGGGGCAAGGGGCAGTCCCTTCCTGGCCAGCAGGAGAGGGCCCTGCCCCTCTGCAACCTGGCCTACTGCCTGAAGGAGTTGTGCAGCGGAAGGAGCTGAGAGCCAGGCTGGCTGTCCCAGGGGACGCTGAGAGCCGGTTATCTGCAAGGGGCAAGGGGCTCTGGCGCCAGCGTGGGCCTCGCACAAGAGGGAAAGGCTGTTTTGAGAAGGGGCCAGCTCCCTTCTTCAGACCCAGGTAACAGGCAAGGAGGGAGTGTGTCACCATGCTGCACTTCTTGGCCTGACCTCACGCACACATTCATTCAACAAATATTTATTAAGCGCCTATCTGTGCAAGGCACTTCCGGAGAGGGCGGTCTGCAGCCAAGGCCTCGCCCACCTGCTCAGCCTCCAGCTGCGAGCGGCTGGCTCGAGAAAAGCTGCGCAGCTCCTGGGGACGTCGGCCCCGGCCCATCCGAGAGGGTCCCGCCACTCAGGAGCCACCCTGATGATGGCTCGAGCCCAGCCCAGGTCTTCCCGTGAGGGCGCCCCCGCCGGCCCTCCCCGCGCCCCGCCGCCGGCGCTGGCCGCTAGGCGCAGAGGGCGCAGCCGCACTTCGTGGGCTTCTCCACCTCCTCCGCAAAGGAGGTCCCGTCGCTGCACTCGAAGGCGAGCTTCCTCCGCTTCAGCCGCAGGCCCTGGCAGCAGCCCTGGCCCGGGCACGAGCCCCGGCACTCCACCCACGACAGTGGGCGCGTGGTCTGGCAGATGGCATAGCCCCTCTGGACCTGGTGAAAGTCCCGGACAGGGTCCCCCCGGCACTCGGACTCTGGATGGGACAGACACCAAGAGAAAGCCTCAGGGCACACTCGTGGGCCCGCTCTGCCCCCGCGGAGGCAGAAGGAGGAGGAGAAGGGAGAGGGCAGAGGAGGAGGGCAGCGTCCTTGGACGGGCCCTCCAGCTCTCAGGCTCCACTTTATCCCCAGCGTCCTCCCTGCCCAGCATGCACATGCACTCGCTTCCTCCTGGGCCCCACAGTGCGCTCGGTGGGAAGGAAGAGCTTTCTAGCTGCCAGAGGAGTCCGAGAAGAGGCTGGAGGCCTGGGAGGCAACGATGTTGGAGGAGCAGATTGTGCTGGGGGTGTGGCCTGGAGACCCTACGGTGCCTGAGTTCTGGATTTCTCAGGGCTTCCCCTTGCCTCCCCCCTCAGCAGTCTCCATTCCAGCAGAAGCATCTTGGTATTCTGGACCAGGGAGGGCCTGGGAAGGAGCCCCCGACCTTTAGACTTCCTGCTGCTCCCTGGCCTCAAGGTGATGGGGCCAACATGCAGAGGTTTGATCAGGAGTTGTTACCTGGATGGTCTCTTCAACAAGGAGAGACCCCAGCCAACAGGGGCACTTACTCGGATAAGGGGGCTGCAGGAAAAGCTAGGTCCGGGAGAAAGGAGGGCCCAGTCTGGGGGTGGGACTCAGAGCCCAGAGGGTGAAGGGCACTAAAGCCAGATAGCAGCCTAAGGTGCAGGAGGAGTAGGGGCAGGGGCACAGAGGGGTTGCTGAGGTTGGGAGGAAGAAAAAAACAGGTTGCTAGAGCCAACTGTGGGGAGGGACCCTGAAGAGGGCATGTCAGGAGGGGGTTCCCTGACCTTGCTCACAAAGCTCGCCCGAAAAGCCAGGATCACACACACAGTGTGCCCCCTTGGTGGCCAAGGCCTGGCAGTGGCCGTGCAGGCACTGCAGGCCCACACACGGGTCTGCGGGTGCCCCGGCCTGGTTGCACAAGGCCCCCGAGTACCCATCCTGGCACCGGCAGCTGTAGGAAAGAGCATCGAGGGGCACACATTTCCCGTGGACACACCTGGAGGGGACAGAGAAAAAGCACTATGAGGACAGGCCAGCCAAAGCCTACCAGAGCGAACCCCACACCCCCAGCCTTGGTATCATGGGATATTATCCTGTTCCCAGCATTGAAATACAGGGAGCAAAATGTGAGTCTGTTTGTCCCTAGGGACCTTTCCTGTTACTGAAAACAAAAAGCCAAGAAAAAAATAGTAAAACCCTGTGTTAGGCCACATATTCCAATTTGGGGTTTTAAAAGTACAGTGTCTCTTCACCACAGGGTAGGGGAACTTGCAAGAAAGGGAAGGGAACCTGCAGGTGGGTAGAGGGTGAGGGCTCCCTGAACCCAGCCCAGGCTCACTTGTGGCCATGGCAGGGGCCATCAGCTGGCTGGTCGCAGTGCAGGCCCCCCCAGCCGGCCTCACAATGGCACACGGGCCCCGGGGTGGCATTGGGCTGGCAGATGCCATGCAGGCAGTAGAGCTTCCGGCAGGGCTCGCAGCCTGGCACCACGCCTGGCTTCATCCTGGTCTTGGTGAAGTCCTGCAGTTCATTGTTGATGTACAGGTTTCGGATGCAACCGTGGAAGCTGGTGCCATTGAGGATCTGCCACAGGCGGAAGGCGGCCGAGTTCACATCCACTGGCATCCCTGGGGCAGCGGGGAGGGGAGCAGAGCTGGGCTGAGTGAGGCTCAGACTATGCCTGGCACCACCTCTAAGGTCCACTGGGCATCTCCATAGAGTTCCCTCTTGCCCTCAGCCTCTGTCCTCTCTCTGCAACCCTGAGCCAAGGTCCTCCACCACCTTAGAGGTCCCAGACTTCTTTCCCAGAAGAAATGGAAAAGCTGCTTCCTCGGTGATCAGCGCCCAGGGTGCCAGGCCTGGCAGCAGCCAGCTGATGAGCGAGGCTCTGGGTGCCTGAGTCTGGTTGCCCTTGCCCAGGGCTCTTTCCTTCTCTCTGGGACACCAGCTTTTATCTCCCAGAGATTCCAGAAGCAGCAAAGGACTGGGGCCTAGAACTCAGGTGTAGATGCTCAGTGCTCAGTGACTTGCCCAAAACTGCATAACTAGTAAATAGCAGAGCTGGGATTAGAACTCAGGTTCTCCATCCCTTATACCTGCCCTGTGGAGGCAAGCTCTCCACTGAGCACTGAGACATCCCCACAGTACCTGGGAAACGGCCTCATCCAGACCTCGAAATGTCCACAGGTGGTGGACAGGGCTGTTTAGCTGCAAAGCATGTAAGTAAGGCCAGCTGTGTAGTCCCGAGCTAATGCAGGGACTTCGTGACTGGGCCTCCTGCAGCAGCTCTGGGCCACCAAGGACTCCAAGACTGGGAATGGACCCTGAACAACTGACAAGCCCCTTCTGGCCTAAAGACAAGAGGAAAGATGCCCACAGGGCAGAAGACAGCTGGGGAAATCCCAGCCCCCCCACACCTACCCCCTCAGGCCAGGACTCAAGCCCAACTCAGGCGCTCATCCTCCCTGGTTAGTCTGGGCTGGATGGACAACAGCCTGGCTCCAGGGAGGAGAACAATCCACCAGCATCTTGGCCATGCACTAGGAACCTCCCCTGCCACCTAGAATGTCCCCGCCAGTCCAGTGTCCTGAGCATTAGCTCTCCTGGCAAGCCTCAGGCCAGAGAGCAATGGATGCCGCACCTGGCATGGCCATCACCATCACCTGATGGAGGGACCTGGGGCAGGGCAGGGCCTCACCTCCCACATAGAGGGGCGCCTCGCTGTTTAGTGTGTAGTGTTTGCCGAAGTTGTCCATGGTCATGGGACTGCCACCGTCGATGGAAAGATTCACCATCTGGTCAAAGGTGACCAGCTCAACAGTGTGGAACTGCCCATCATTGATCGTCTCAGCACTGGAAGAAGATGGAGTGCCCCCACACAGGGAATGGGCTTCAGTTTCGCTCATCCCTACCATCCCCTGAAAGGTCACTGGGCCAGCAGCTGATTCCCAAAGGACCACATCTCTTCGGGAGGGGACTGTGGAGACCCGGTGGTCTGGCCTAGTTCCTCTTGCTCTCCTTCTCAGGACTCCCTGGAGAGAGCCGAGAAGTTTGGGGCAGGTGTTTCCAACTTAATCAGTCTGCCCCTCTCCACTCAGGTGCCCCCTGTGAGGTAGTGGTGGGATGGGAATGATGGGACCACTGCTCAGGCCTCAGAGAGCCTCAGACCCAAGCTGGGCTGCACTCAGTGGTTCAAAGGCCCTTTGTACTGGGGCAGTCCCGGTTCTGGTGGTCCCAGTAATGACCTGCTCTTAGCCCAGGAGCCCCTGAGAGTGGCTGATGGGCATGAGGAAGCCCTACCTGTATATGGCAGAGCTGGGGTAGCTGCCCGGGTCGTAGCTGACACGTACATGGCCCTGGTACAGTTCCACTGCGATGTGGTCATTGTCCCCGTTGTACAGCAGGATCCCATTGTCCTCTGCCGTGGAGACCTAACGGGCAATGGAATCCCACCCCTTCTCATGCAGCAGCAGCACAGGCTGGTAGGTGGAGCAAATGGGGGACTCACAATTGGAAGAGACGCTGTGTGCAGAGCTGTCCTCTACTGCCTGCCCAGGTTACATGCCCTCCAGGGAGCGCTGACAAAGGCTGTTTCTCACCCCATCCCCCACCCCCATTCAAATCCTGTCCACTGGTAGTGTGGCAAGGGCCAGGCAGCGGAGGGCAGATGGGCTAGCTGAGGCCTGGAAACTATGTGCCAATAGGAACAGTAAGAGCCTTCGAACCACCTGCCCAAAGAGGAAATTATCCTCAGCAAGCTGCCTTGGAGCCAGAGTGGGACCTACAGAGAGGACGAGTTCGGGAAGGCTTCCTAGCAGCCAGTGCCACCAAAGCCTAGAAGGAGCTACTCAGGAGCTAGGGCCTGTTGCTGGGGCTACATAAGCAGCTGGAGTTGTGCCTTGGGCGGGAGATCCCTCTATGATGCTGTTGGAGCCATCTTTTTTTCTTGCCAATTCCTCTTCCTCCCTTTTTTCTGATAAAGACCTTGCCCCTCTAGTCTGTAGAGCTGGCATATGGCCCAGGCTGGACCAATCACAGCAGCCCATCTCCTTGGACTCAGTGATTGGTTCAGGGATGGGCATGTGACTGAAGTCAGGCCAATCAGAGGTCTTCCCTGAGATTGTTCATTATTGTCCAAATAGGACTGGCAAGAAAGAGCCAGTGATAGGGATAGTGGGGAACACTGACCCTCCCTAAGGATGTTCCTGAGGCAATGGCTGGATATATATGGTTTGGGTGAATTTTTGCAGGGGGAGCAGTTAGGCTAGTTGTGGTCTTGCTATGTGGACCATGTAAATGGACAGGATTTGGGAGAGGTGATAAAGGGAAGAAGAGCAGAGTGAGCATGTTTGAGAGGCTGAAGGTTTCTGAGAAAAGGGAGAAGAGGGCAAAAGAAAAGAGAGAGAACAATGTGGCATTTAAGATAGGGAATGGGATTTGGGGAAAAGAGAGAGATGGCTAAAGAGGCATTTTAAACATTTTATCATGTGCCGTGCAACCCAATCTACTCTCTTCTTCCTCCCCAAGATATATTTAGTAAAATCTCTATATTATCCATCATTGCTGTTGAAGGATGGCTGGCTTTTTTTTCCCTCAACATGATGCTCTGAGATGGAATTCTTGACATGAAACAGCAAAACAAGGGACGGCAGGGACTTTCAGTTAAATGTATAAGTCCAGCGCTACCCCTGGCCATGCTCAGCCACATGGAGAAAGCCTATCTGTGGCATTGGAAGATGAAGCTGAGGGATGGTTGAGACAAGAGATGGTGGGAGAGGATCCTGGGAAGTTGGTTTTCTGGATCCAGTCACTCGTGAGACCACCCTTCTCTGAGACTGTGCTTCAACTAGTTCAAGCTGAGATGCTGACACCCACATCCAGTAAGCTTTGACCAACACAGGGGCCTCCCCACTGTCCTGGGCAGGGATATGTGTTGATGCTCTGACCTGAGACCCAGGTCCCCCTGGTCTGACTCCCCCCGTGACCAGCACCTGGACACGCACCTGCAGTGTGATGTTGGCCCTCGGCCAGTTGTGCAGGTCGGTGAACTGCAGGTAAGTGTCCCGATCCACAAAGTTGACACTGAGCAACTTCTCACACTCGGGGCCGCCAAAGCCTGGGAGGCACTGGCACACGGGCCGGCTGCCCTGGTCCACACAGTTGGCCCCATTCTGGCACTCGGTCTCCTCGCAGGGGCTCCTGGGAGCAGGCGGGTGGGCAGGGGTCTCACAGAGCTGCCCCCTGAGAGGGAAAGGACACAGGTCAGACAGGCAAGTGAAGGGGCAAGGGCCATCTTCCTCCTGCAGGTCCTGGAAAGAAAATCACTAAACATCTTGGGAAACCAGATCCTTAAGGTGACCGAAGATGCTCCTAATGAACACTTTTCCTGAGAGAACTAAGAGCCAGAAGGACACGGAGAAACTAGGTTAGAAACAAGTGCGATCCCTGGACCAGCAGCAGCCATGTCACTTGGGCACTTGTCGAAAATGGAAAATCTACTGAATCTGCTTTTTTTTTTTTTTTTTGAGGGCAGTGTCACCGGCCCTCATATGTGGGACTGAACCGGGGCCGCTGGCTTCCCAAGCCAGCGCTTAATCACCGCGCCACTTGGCTGGCCCCTGAATCTGCTTTTTAATGAGGTGCCAGGTGACTCATGTGAACATTAAAATTTAAGAACCACTCACTGTTCATGTCCCATTTTATAGGAAAAAAAAACTGAGTCTTAAGACACAAGCAAAAGAGAGAAGACTCACATTACTAAAGTAAAGAAATAAAAGAGGGGACAGTACAACCAATAGGTAGTGCTGTACACGCTGCAATGGTCCCCAGCATCGGCATTCACTTTTTGGCATGAGCCAAAGAGTGGAAACAATCTAAATGTCCATAAACAAATGTGGTCCATCCACACACAGACTATTGTTCAGCCAGAAAAAGGAATGAAGTTCTGATACATGATACTACATGGATGAACCTTGAAAACATGAGGCTAAGTGAAAGCCAGTCACAAAGGACCACAGATCGTATGCCTCCGTTTACATGATGTGTCCAGAATAAGCAAATCTATAGACAGAGATAGTAGATTAGTGCTGCCTAGGGCTCGGATGGAGGGGGTTTGGGGGTGACAGATAAAAGGTGTAGAATTTCTTTCTGGAGTAATGAAAATGTTCTAAAATTGATTGCAGTAATGGATACACAACTCTGGGGATATATTAAAAGCCATTACATTGTACACTTTAACTGCGGGACTTGTATGGTATATGAATTATATCTCAATAAAACTGTAAAAAAAAAAGACCCAAGCAGAGCATGGGAGGTGGGTGGCCAGAAAGAGGGCAGGTGCCCTCGCCTCCCAGCCTCCCAAAAGAGGCAAAATACAAAGGTAAATAAGTGACCTTTATGGTAGAATGTGTCTTCAGAGGTTCCGGACAAGTAAGAGAGAGAGCACTACCCACAGATCTGTACCCACCTTCTACTCCCTCCACCAAACAGGTAATGGACCCTCTGCCTGTGCTCTGAGTGGTTAAGAAACCTTCCCAAGGCCACACAGCTGTGACTGGCATAACTATAGTTAAAACCCCAGAATAAAACTCTCCCAGGCTATCACCCATGCCTGGGGAGTCCTGCCAGCCCAGGGGCTGACAGCCAGGTGGAGTCAGTCCCTTGAGGTGCATCCAGCGCTGCTCACCTGTAGCCCTCAGCACAGAGGCAGGAGTAGCTGTTGACTTCATCCACGCACTGGGCCCCATTCTGGCAGCGGTGGTCCCTGCAGCCATCCTGGCTCTCACTGCAGTTGTCACCTGCATAACCTGGTGCACACTCACACCTGGGGATGGCAGGGGATAGGGGCGGTCAGCCAGGAGCCCCTGGGGTCCGAGGGCTGTGTGTGTGACAGAGCATCTCAAGGCCCTGGGGGTCTGTGAGGAGCCCTGAACAGAAAGATGCCACAAGCCCATCCTGGGACCCTTTTCTAGGACAAGAAGAGAGTTTGTGTGGGCTCGAGTGGGCTCTGGGCTGGGAGGATGGACACGGAGTGGGAGGAGGAGATGAGAGTTTGTCAGGGAAGAGACCCAGTCTCACCACCAATAGCACATCCAGGGCCAAACTTCAGCCCTACCTTCACCCGCCCGGCTTCTCTCCAGCACACAGCCCTGAGTCACGGGGCTCATCGTCCCTCTTCCCAGCCTTCCCAGCTACACCACCCCGGCCTCCTGATCCCAGCAGGGCTTAGCGCCTGCCTCTCTGTGAGCCCCCAGCTTCTCAGCTCATACTGTGCTTCACAGCTTACCTAAACATCCATTTCGACTAACCATTTGCCTATCAAACGAGGGGCACACTCCTCCACCCCCTTTTTAGTCACAGCCTTGCACGATGCTCGATGCTCGATGCTCGGGGTTCTGCTCCTCCCACATCAGGTCCACCCTGTGGTCAGACCTATGTCCACTGGCAGGAACCCCCATCCCACTGGCACTTCCCTGTTCTCACACCTGTTGATTTGGGATGATGCTCTTCTCTCTCCCTGCCTTGGTCCAGCCAGGCCAAGACCTCACGTCCTCCGGGAAGTCCCTGGTGAACACCCCAGCCATCATGCGGAAACCCTGCCATACTGCAAGAGCAAACTGCAATCTCCACAACCTGGCAGGTGGGCGCTCCTGCCTGGATTTTTCACTCATTACCAGTTTTTTTCAAGCTGTAAGAAATCCCTTTCTACCCAACACACACACACACACACACACACACACACACACACACACACCCCTGAACCCAGTTTCGTGCCATCATACTATATAAAATGGCAATGATGGCCTCTGATATTTTGTTTTATTTTATTTTATTTATTTATTTATTTATTTATTTATTTTTTGAGGGCAATGTCACTGGCCCTCATATGTGGGATCTGAACTGGGGCCGCTGGAGTCCCAAGCCAGTTCTTAACCACTGCGCCACTCGGCCGGCCCTTGTTTTATTTTTTAAATGTAATTTTGACCCACCCAATTGACCACAAGACACTACTGTATCTTGAGCAGCAGTCTGAAAAATGTTTTAGTAGCTAAGCTACCACCTGCTCCTTCAATTTTTTCCATTCGTTCATTCATTCATTCATTCAATGAATATACTGAATAGTTGCTGGGCTCCAGGTACAGTACCAGGCACAGCCAAGTGTCTGTTAATTCCATCTTTCCTCCAACACAGGGAGATGAGAGAACATTCACCCTACCCCCACTATATGCTCATCTTTACGGGGTGTAGGACTCCCCCAGCACACTGAGGGACAATGTGCAGCCCTGCTTTATTCCAACCTCTGAGGGCCAGTCTCAGAGGAGTAGGCATGCCATTTGATCTGCCAACACCACCCAGCAACTCATTTGGATGGAGGCTCCCATGTAGCCCCTCAATCTCAAATCTGGGCCTCCATAATCCTCAACTCTCGTTCCCATGCGCCTCAGGAGGCTCCTACTGGACCAAGGGTTCCATGGTGACCCCACCTGCCACCCTGGCCTGAGTGGCTGGGGTTGGGTCCCTCAGCCACAGACCTCAAGGAGCCCTGCCCTGATCACCGGTGGAACAGGGGGTTCCAGAAATGATACTAAGTTTGCAAAACTGCAAATGGGAGTAACCTCTTAGACCTTCGTATCAGTCTTCAGGGGACAAAAACACCTCCATATATGCCAGTAGCAATGATGGTGACAATAGTCAAGGACCTCTTATCCAAACTTCCTAGGGCCAGATAGCTTTCCGAATTCAGGGTTTTTTGGATTTTGGAAACGTACTACAGTGCCTATAACTATATTATGTAACAGGCCAGTGGTATCTGGGGCAGCCCCTTAATCAAACATGTTCACATTTCCACAGCGAAATTACAAATATTCATATATGTGGATGAATAGTGACTGTAAATAACCCCATATCTATGCAGGTCAGCTTTCATTACCAAACACATTCAGGTCAGATCCAGTAATCCTATGGAACTGGCTTTGGGTTTTCAGAGTTTGGGGGATTTTGTAACTGGGGATGAGAAATCGTAAATCTGAAATGATAATAGCTATTTATGGAGCATTTGTCAGATGTCAGACATGGAACTAAGTGCTTTCTATGCATTTGCTCTCCCAATCCATACAACCACCCCAGCAGGAAGCTTTCGTTGGATCCAGATTGCTGATGAGAAAACTGAGGCTCAGAGTGGTCAAGCCATCCATTCAGGGTCATGCTGCGACCCCAGTTCTGTCTGGCCACAAAGCTGTCCCCATATCCAAGCCCCACACTGACTCACAGGAACCCTGTACAGCTGAGACCAAACCCACTTGACAGGTGAAATAAGATATGGAGGGGGAAGGGGTGGAGGGCAGCCTGTGCCCTTCCCTGGCCCTGGAAATGGGCAACACTGACCTGGGCCCATCCGGGGTACCCACACACTGGGCCTCGTGCTGACATGGGTTCAGATCTGGAGAGCAGAAGTCCACCAGCTGCTCACAGGCCCTTCCTGGGTGAAAAATGAGGGAGAGACTGAAGAGAAGCGCCCTCACCCGCTCTGACAGGCAGCCGGCCCAGCAGAAACCTCCTGTAGACCCTGAGGCAGGGCCCAGCCCTTCTGCCCACAGGCACTGGCTCAGGGCATGCGTGCCGGCCCTCTCACCTCCCCACAGACACTCGAATCCCACGTACCGGCATACTGCAGGGGGCACTGGCAGGTGTAGTTGTCCACACCGTCCACACAGGTGCCCCCATTGGCACATGCATGCTCCACACAGTCGTCTGTGTTCACCCGACAGGTTGGTCCTTCGAAGCCAGTGGGACAGGAGCACCTGTGGAGGAAGGGGAAGCCGGACAGGGGGTGGGTCCACGGTGGAAGCCTGTGGCTACCCGTCAATATCATCACCCCAGAGTTTTGGTCCCTATTCTGGACCAGGTCCTTGCTAGATGCTGGAGTTAGAGGTGAACAAGACCGGCCCTGTACTCAAGGGACTCAAGTCAAGTGGGGGAGATGATGTGGAGACAGGTGACCAGAAAAGAGGCGGTTAGTATCAGGATGGTGTAGCACTGAGGCTGGAGAGGGCAGAGAACAGGCAGAGGGCACCTAGCTCCTCCTTGGGGGAAGCGATCAGGACAGGTTTGAGTTAGCTAAGGACCCTCACAGGGCAGAGGCATGCGCAAAAACCCGCAGGAGACCCTACAACCAGTCCTCTGGGAGGGGTCCTGCTCATCCCAATACTGCAGGCCTCCGGGAGCACAGACTTCAGGGGCCAGGTAAGAACAGGACTAGGAGGTGAGCAACAGCAGGCTGTGGAGAACGCTGGAGGCCAGTGGTCTTCAGACCAGGTGTACCGTCCCCTGGGACACCTGGGGTTTTCCAAGGGATATGGGGTCAGAGAGGCCTGAGAAATTAATTTCTGGATCTTCAAGTTCTACACGAACTCTTCTCTAGACTGACCTGCCTCAGAGCTCTAGAAAGGTGCACATACCTCTCCCAGCCCAAGTCCAAGTCCAAGGTGGGACGGGCCTGGGGCCTAAAATTCTCAGGCCCAACTAAAGGAACAATTAGAAATATTGATGTTTTAAAATTGAATGAACAAATGGCTTTGGCAAGTCAAGATGTTTCCAGTTCCCTGTGTTAAAAATAATTGAAGGAAAACCTTACAGAATTGTCAGCTGATACAGCATTAAAAATAATTTTTGATGACAGATCACTCTGGGGTTTTGCCATTTAAACACAGAAGGGTTTTAATGTCTTGAGTGACATGGCTATAATAAAACTCCTAATCCTATGGGTTTATAGATGAGAACCAACTTTCTCAGCATTTATAGCTATATACTCGTATATAAATGGAATAGATTGGCTGCTGAGCCCTCTCTCATTCTGTAAGATTCGCCCACAGACACATAAACCAAGAGAAGAAAAGAACACACACGCGCGCGCGCACACACAAAACCAAACAAAAAAACCTCTATCTCATTAAGAGATGCGTCTAGGGCCGGCTGAGTGGCGTGGTGCACTGGCTTGGGAAGCCAGCGACCCCATTTCGGGTCCCACATGTGAGGGCCAGTGACACTGCCCTCAAAAAAAAAAAAAAAAAAAAAAATTAATAAAAAAAGAGATGCGTCTAATAAAGTTTTACTTTTATGTGTACTAATTATCAACCAAATTTTGTTCTGATCAATTGTATATTATTGGTAATGTAATGGTAACCCAATGCAAAAGAAACTTTTAATCAGAGGCTTATGGTCACAACAGTAAGAAAAAAATTTTTAATTTAAACTTATATACCCGTGTTGGTGCCAGAGAAGCATGGCAGGGTGCTCAAGAAAAGACTCTAGCATAAAAACAGATGGAAAATAGGGGAGGGGCGTGGGGAATAAAATGGAAATACTGTTCAAGAAGAAAAAAGAATGAGATAAATGTTTAAACCGTAAAAGAAGAGGGTCTGTAATTTTTAAATGGTATCAAACTGTTGTGCTATTCAGAGTACATTGGAAAATGATAGAAGAGTGATTTACAAGTGATAATTTTATTTTATTTTATTTTATTTATTTATTTTCATTTTACTGGGGGACAGCCATGGTCATTGGTTACATATTGCTTTCATGCTACAATGGCATAGTTGAGTCTTTTAGGGAGGGAGGGCATAGCTCACAGTGGCCCATGCAGGGATCGAACCAGCAATCTTGGTGTTATCAGCACCACACTCTAACCACTTGAGCTAACTGGTCACCCCAATTATTTTTATTTTATTTATTATTTTTTAAGTTCTTTTAAAAATTTTTATTTTTTTATTTTATTTATTTTATTTTATTTTATTTATTTTATTTTATTTTATTCAGGAAGTATGTTTTTCCAGGACCCATCAACTCCAATCAAGTAGTTGTTTCAATCTAGTTGTGGAGGGTGCATCTCAGTGGCTCATGTGGGGAGCAAACCAGCAACCTTGGTGTTATGAGCACTGCATTCTGACCAACTGAGCTAACCAGCCGCCCCCTGATATTTTATTTTTAAACGTTAATAATATTTACAACACCCTGAAAATTACCTCCTTTGCAACAAAAAATTAAACTTACAATGAAAAATTTTAGCTATCACTCTAAGAATGTGTGAGGAGGTATGTAGTTTTAAAATTTTGTTTTGGGGACAGGGTATGTAAGCAAAGAGGTTTGACGCCCACTGTTGTGTGGGATATCCTGGAGTTTAATTTTTCTCCCATGAAGATTAGGAGTGGGGAGGCAATGGGTTGGGGGATGCGGGTTAAGCAGGCTGAGGGAGCAGATTTGCATTTCAGAAAGTCCCCGTGGGTTGGGGAAAATAGAGGAAGCCCTTGTAAGCCTCAGGGTTAAAGGGTAACTCAGGGAGTTACTCCTTTCTACCTAGAGAGCCGGGCACCTGACAGTCCCCAATCTGTAGGGCTGCTGGATGGGAAGGGGGCTACCCAGGGCTGCACACCCTCTCTGCCCCGCAGCGGGATTCCTGGAGGTATCCTCTCAGCCCGCCACACTCCACAGACACCACGAACCCCCACCGGCCCTGCCCCCACCCAAGGAATCCAGGAGAGGAGAGGGCTTTGATGGAGCTGCAGCTCAAGCCCAGAGGCAGACAAAGCCTATTATAAGGACACCATTTCCAAGATGACAAAGGGCGGGGTGGGGGTGGGTGGGTAGATGGGGTGGTACCATTTAGTGTTTTCTTATTTTTAATCTACTACCTTTATTTATTTATTTATTTATTTATTTATTATTTTAAAAAAATATTTTATTGGGGAATTGGGGGAGGGGAACAGCATTGGGGAATCGGGGAAGGGGAACAGACAAGTTGCTGTCCTTTTGTTCTTCAGTCTAGTTGTGGAGGATGTTGTGTCACTGGCCCATGTTGGTATCGTCATTGCGCTCTTTCCGGATGAGGCAGATTGGTCGCTGGCCTCTGGGTGTTGCTCACCGCGGCTATTGGCAGCTCACGCTAACTGCAGGCCGCTCACTGTAGCCTATGGCAGCCTACTGCAGCAGGGGCTGCAGCCTACACCGTCGCCAGGGCTCGCACAGCCCAGCTCCAGGTGGAGCTGTTGTTAGCTGTAGAGGGCAGTGTCACTGGCCCTCATATGTGGGATCCAAAAGGAGGCTGCTGGCATCCCCAAACCAGCTCCTAACCAATGCGCAAGCAATGCGCCACTCGGCCGGCCCAATCTTTTTTTTTTTTTTAATTTATTTTTATTTTTTAAACTCTCTTGAGGAACAGCCATGGTCATTGGTTACACATTGCTTTCATGCTGCAATGGCATAGTTAACTCTTTCAAGGAGGGCACAGCTCACAGTGGCCCATGTGGGGATCGAACCAGCAACCTTGGCGTTATCAGCTCTTACCACCATGCTCTAACCAGCTGAGCTAACCGGCCATCCCTAGTGTTTTCTTTTTTTATACCTGATAGTTTGGATTTGCAGGGACAGGTTTGTCCTTTCTGCCAGTAGATACATCATTTTCTGAAGAGCCAGTTGGTTCAACTGGAGATTTATTTTCAGCAACTAAATATCAACTATTCCTCAGAAAAGCCCTGGGTCCAGGAGAGCACTAGGAATTGGGGGGCTCTCTGAGGTGTCCTGGGGGAAGCAGGGTCAGTGAGGGGACTTGCATGATGATGTCAGCACTGGGAAGACTTGAGAGATGAGTGTTGAGGGCCAGCCCTTCACTGAGCGGTGGGAACCTGTCTGTTTTTGTGGGACCAGTGGGACCCATGAGATGATGGGGGTGGGGAGTGTGGCCCCAGAGGGCGTGACCAGGACTTGCTGGAGTGTGGCCCCAGAGGGCGTGACCAGGACTTGCTGCCACCTCTGGGCAGGCCTCCCCACTCCTGTCTCAGGGGTTTGGGGTGGTGACTTGATAGGAAGGAGCTGACAAAGGGCCCTGCCTCCAGGCAGCATTGGCACAAGGAGCAGATGTTTGACTCGGATTAGAGGCCTCAGGTTAGTGGAGATTATCAGGGTTTAAAATGGCCCAAACTGCCCCTTGGCACTGCCACTGCATATGCCCTTGGCCATGGATTCCTAGTGCCATCAAAAGACCCTCCTGCACCTGGGAAGCTCAGAAAGAGGCCTGGAGCAGGTGTGGGCAGGTCTGCTCCACACCCAGCCTCACTCTACCTGTGTGACTCCAGCAGCCCCTCATCGCTGGCGGCTTTCACTGCCTCTGGGTAACAGGGGCTTTGGCTGGGTGGGAGTGGAGAGGCTTCCAATGAGTGTCTGTTCCCTCTGAGTCCAACTCCATCTCCTCCCAAAGCAAAAGGGGTGGGGGCCTGGCCATCCATTTGGAGGAGGGGGGCATGAAGCTTGGATGCTGGCCCCCGCTCAGCACCCTGCCCACCTGGTCTGGCCCCTCCAGGCAACTCACGTGAAGTCAGCATCCTTGCCTTCCTGTGCGTGGCAGGTTCCGCCATTTCCACAGGGGCTACTGGAACAGCTGTCCAGGGACACCTCACAGTCTCGGCCCTAGGGAGAAAGTCAGTGATGGGGAGCCCAGGGAGAATCAGGCGGTAGTGTGAGCCAGCAGAGACAGCCAGCCCCCTCAGTAGCTTGGCCTGCCCGTTCATTCATTCATATGTGGGGTCGCTGATTAAACGTTCACTCAGGCACCTGCTCTGGACCAGGCACTGCTCTTAGGGCACTGGGGGAACGAGACAGACCCAGCTATGCCCTACCGCACACTTGAGCAGCCCTCCACCTCCCCGTCTCGGTCCCCACTCACCTTATAGCCGCTGGGGCAGGCACATCTGTATACCTCAAGAGGGTCATTATGGCAGGTGCCCTGGTTCTGGCACGGGCTGGACAAGCAGGGGTCGCACTTGGCCTGGACAGCCAGCGTGGGGGGACCTGAGGCAAGGGGAAGGGGGTTAGGACAGGGAGGAGGGGGCTGGGCCCAGCATCCCAGCTCCTCAGAAATGGGTGCTCAGAAGCTCTTTCCCCGAGGAGATTTTTGCCACTCCCTGTATTTCCTCCGGGTTGTGCTCACCCTCCTTTCACAGCCCTCCCCTCCAGCCTCTGGATCTTCCTCTAGAAAATGAGGTGAGGAACAGCCTGTGCCTCATAAGGCCATAGGACTACATTTGCTAATCCACAAAATGTGCTTCATGGGCTGGTGCGCAGTGCCTCAGGAGCCCCAGCATGGGGGTCAGGGCAGCGCCAGCAGCGTGAGCTCACCATCGTCGCTATTACTGTAGTCAGCTCACCTTTTCTCGGCCCCCTCACACCCTTCTGAGGCAACTACCCCCAGTCCTGTCACCCGCTGACCAGGATAACAAGGGTAGCCACCTTGGCAAAGCGAGATGGCCACACTTAGAAAGAAAAGGTCCGTTTGCCTTAAAGTTGTTCCCCTCCAAAGCTGAGCAGGGAAGGACCCTTTCCTGTCACCTCTCCGGCTACAAGCAGGACCTTCTCCAGCCCCTCCAGGACTCACTTGTCATCCTCCCCTGAACATGAAGGTGGACAAAGAGCTGGCAGCCAGGTTCTCTGGGCACTTCCTATGAGGGGCATTAGCCCTCAGAAGAATAAACAGTTAAGAGCAGCCAGCTAACTCAGTTTTCCACTTAAGGCTCCCCCTAGATGTGGAGAAGCATTGGTTCTGCTGAAGGAGCACGAGTATGAAGAGACACAGAAACAGTTTTCAGTAATAACTGGAATGAAGTGTGACGGGACTTCCTGAGTACAGACAGGGTTCTGCTTCTCCATCAGGTTGCTGGTTACTTAAGTGCATTCAGTTTGTGAAAATTCAGCAAGCCATCTGTGTACTTTTCTGTTATGTGTTTTATATTTCAATAAAAAAACAAAAAAACTTCTCACCAGTACCAACACTACCCGATTAAATCCTGAGCAAATGTTTCAACATAAATTGGCATGTTCCCAACAGCCAGCAGCTAACCCACAGATCGGGCCCCTCTGAACTGTTACTCCTGTGACAGCATCCTGCACACAGGGTGGCCTGGGGCCTCCTCATTAACCTATGGCTGTCAGTTTTATTTCCAGTGGTGGTCTATGAGCTTGCAGAGGGCAGGGGCCATACCCCACAGCCTCCAGTGAGCTCTCCCGGTTGTCCCCCAGCACACAAAGCTGGGCCTGGGGCAGCCAGTCAGCCACCTCCCTCTGCTCAGCAGGGCTCCTGGGGCTTGGGCTGTCAGTCAATCAGTCAATCTGAACAAGCATTTATAGATGCCCAGGGTGAGGTGCCTTCAGAGCAAAGCCAGACAAGCCTCCGATCACACTCTGGCCCCATATTTCTGCAAATGTCAGGAGAGTGACAGCTGGGTCCAGTGGCTCAGGGGTTTAAGCTAATTGCTGAGCACAATTCTACCAAAGGGAGGCCTGAGTGCTCACACTGATGAGAGGCTTGGAGCTTCCAGAAATGCTGCTGCTATTTTTATTTTCCTCACATAACCCCAGGGAGGGATTAAAGCCTGAGATTTTCTGCCTGGCTTTTTTCGTTCATTGTTATGTCAGGATGAGAAGGCAGCCATGCTAACAAGCCGCAGGTGCCTCATTCCTGCCACCTGACCACCCCTCTCCCACCCCAGCCAGTCACCACAGGGATGCAGGAGCATCTGGACAGCACAGTCAGGCTTGTGCAGATCCTGTGGGCTACCAGCAGTGGGAGGAAGGGCCACAACCCAGCACTCGCCGCCCCTCTCTTGTGCTCCTGGGCTCACCTTGGCATTCAAACTTCTTGGCAGGCGTGGTAAGGAGCAGCTTGCCCTCCATGTCTGGGGGCCCAGCGCAGCGGGCAATGCCAGGTTCCTTGTAGCCTGTCTTCACCCAGCTGGACAGCCAGCGGAGGTGGCAGTCACAGTACAAGGGGTTGGCCCCAATGGCCCTGGGTCAGAGATCAGAGAGAACCAGGCATTATATGCGGTCCTTTATCACTAGGCACCTAGGGTGCAGCGCAGTATGCCAGGGACTGCCAAAAATCCTTACAGCCCCCATTTCACGAGCATGGACTGTGGTTTCAAGCCCTTCATATGTGTTGCCTTACTTAGTCCTCAACACACCCTACTATCCCCATTTTACACGTTGAAACTGAGGCTCAAAAAGATGAAGGCACTTGCTTAGGACTGCAAAGAGAAAGGGGGGAGGTAGGATTTGAATTCATGCTGTTGAGGCCAGAACCTATGAATGCATTGGCTCCAGAATGCACAGGGGAGAAAGGAACCAGCTTATGCCTCTGCAATGAGCCAATTGCTTTTCCCACGGTGGTGCATCCAACCCTCTCATTGGACCCGCAGTGTAAGTCTTTTCTTCATCTTAGAGATGTGGGAACTGAGGCTTTTGTGGAATAAATCATTTCCTGAGTTCGCACAACTAGAGAAGGGCCGCCAGAGCTTTATGACTCTGAAGCCCACACTCTTCAATTTTTCTTTTCATTTTTCATTAAACAAGGAGCATACAATTGTATTCTCACCGTAATCCACTTTCAAGCATTGCACACCAAATTCTCCACCTCACACAATATTGTGAAGGTACTAAATGCCACTGAATTGTACCCATTAAAATGGTTAATTTTATATTGCGTGAATTTGACCTAAAAGTTTTTAATTTTTTTTTAAGCTGAGCCCTCCTGCCACCTGTTGGCAGCTCAGCAGCTGCTCTGCTTGGGCTGGGCATTGAACTGCTGTTGCTCAGAGCTCAGCTCACACTCGAGTGAGCTCTTAACCAACTGAGCCATTCTGCCGGCCCCCGACCTAAATGTTTTTAAAAGGCACATTCCTATGCCCCTGATGGCAGTGCAAAGTGGAATAACTCTGATGGAGGGGAATTTTGTGATATCTATCAAATTACCAGGGCAGTTTTGTCTTTTGATCCAGCAATTCTGTTTTTGGGAGTTTATCTCACAGATATACCTGGACAAGCACATAAAGATATCTGTGAAATGGTCTGATCACAGCGTTTCTTGTAATCAGAACACTGGAATCATGGGTCATCAATGGGGGAGTGGTTAAATAAACTACGATACATTCACATGACCAGAAAGAGTCTATACCCACTCTCGCTGCCAACCACAGAACACATGGTCACCACACTTAGGCATGTGACCTTCCAGTCCTTCCCCAAAAGTACACATATGGTTCTTTCTCACAGATCAAATCTATCCACGACACATGATTACTGAGCAGCTTGCTTTTTGTCACTAAACAGCACGTCTTGGAGATCTTTCCAGGGCAGCATCCACCCCATTTTGTCAAATTACTTCATGGCATCACAAAGAAGAGATATCTCAGAGTTTACTGAGCCATTTCCCTGTTGCCAGACATTCTGGTCATTTCCAATAGCAGTCAACACCCTTGGACATGCCTCTTTGTGAGGTGTGAGCATTTCTCTAGAACAGACACCTAGAGGTAGGGTTCAGGTTGCAGAGGAAGTATATGTAAAAAAAAATGTTAACAGATGCCCTCCAAAAAAGATTGCAGGGACTTACCCTTGCCAGTTGTGTGAGGCCATGCCTCCCATCCCCACCCCAACACTGCATACAGACAACCACTTCATGTTTTACCCATCTGGCAGGCAAGCTCATAATCTCACTAAGCGACAGTGAGGGACTTGGAGATGAACAAGGCATGGATTGGAGGACAGGAAGGGGCCAAGGTTCTGTGATCCAGCAAATAGAAAAATCAGAGCTTCTTGCCTGATGTTGTTTTGTATCAACATCATTTGGAAAATAGAAGGCTGTATAAGGTTAATGAGAATGAGCACATTCACTGAGTAACCAATGGATACACTGCCATTTTCCACCGGTTTCTGGGTAATACTGAGGAGGCGGTGCCCCTTGAGATGTGTACAGTCTGATGAAAACAGCAGCGACTCTGAGCAGGAATCCCCCAAAATAGCATAGCTGATGACTGTGTGATCTTATAAAGGAGGCTGAACAAGACTTGGACTCCGGCCCCCCCAAGCAGCTGCTCACCGCCCAGGCGACCTTGAGCGGCTCGCTTTACATCTCTGGGGCTCACTTTATGATTGGATAAAGAGCCTGCAATCTGGAGGTGGGGGAGAGACAAGCACATATAACCTAAAATGGGCACTGAGGGAATAATTCAGCTTGGAAAAGAAAGCCAGTGCAACCTCGACACGTATTTAATTTTTTTATGTCCTGTTTTGCTGACAGCATCCATCCTGGCTAATGGGACAGGAGACACTTTCCTCTTCCCCTGAACAGAACAGGGCCTCTCAGAGGTCGAGGAAGCTCAGGCGCTTTGACTCTTTGAAGCTCCAGTGTGTTAAAAAAAACACGAAGACTCTTTCAATTTAACAGGAGGACAAAAACTGTGGTATATTTAAAATAATGACATTTACCAAATGAATACTACGTTGAACGTAACAACTGCAAAGTAATGCAATTATATTACTCATAAGATTAATTCAGAATTTATTTTAAAATATTTTGGGTAGTACACGGCAGGGGCATGGGCTGGTGATGAGCCGCAGGTTTAAAGTTTATTATGAAGGGCTGCTTTTTTCAATCCTGTAGCTCATTTACAGAAAACGCCCAAAAGACTAAATCTGAGGCCGGTGTGAATATGGAGGCCCTTGTCATGTTGTAGGATCTTCCCAATTTCCATGTATATTCCCTCCATAAATGGCAGCAAAGTTGCACCTCAAATGTAAGTGTTCCTCTCTGACTTTTAACATAAAAAAATAATGAAGAATAATAAAAACTACCAAAGTCAATATAAAGCTATTCAAAATTCTAAATTCTGGCCTCACCAACACATGCTTTCCGTGTTTCTGTATAGAGCAGGCTCTGAGCCACATCTGAATTCAGTATTTCAAGGTTTAATTTATCCAAAGGCCAAGTTCTTGTGGCTATTTCAGTAGTACACTTTCACCTGGGAACCATTTCTCTAAAAAAAAACTAAAAAAAAACTTAGTGTGGAGTGGAGAGCCGCAGGCCCAGCTGGGATGCAGCGGTGGGGACCACAGCCAGGCTGCTCTTCAACCCAAAAGGACTGTGGATTCAGTTCCCCCAAAAGTATAAATAACCCCGTGTGGTTGATCTTTGGTGTAACTTGTAAATAGTTGAAACAGTAGATATTAGGTGTGTTCATGCCAAGACCCTCTGCCAGGCTTCTATTGATGTAACTGGGACTGAAATAGCTTTCCTGGGGCTGCTTCACAGATGTGCCAATTGTCGAGTTTAGCATAGACTAAAACTTCAAGATCTCCTTCACCTGAGCAACACCTCCGCCGCCCATCCTCCTCCCAGTCTATCTCTTTGTGTGCATCACTGTCTCCTTCTACTGGACCAAAGCTTCTGGAGAGCAGGGACTTTAACCCCCCGGGCCACTCCTGACACTCACTGAATGAATGCCTGTGTAAGAGGAAAAGGAATGCATACACCTCAGTATGAAAGCAAAGGAATTCAAAAAAAAGAATTTGCTATCATCCCATACATGTAACTAATTTAATTTTCCTCTATTCCCTTCCAGCTCCTATCTGTACATCTGTGTTCATATCTGTACATCTTCGAAATCAGAGTGTGCCATCTTCCTTATTCTGTATTTTCGTCAAATAATAAATAATAGTGCCATATTTATCGTAATTAACTACTGCTATTCTGTCCTATGGACATGGTTTCCTTATTCATTCCATATTTACTTTTCATACCAAATTCTTTTTTTTTTTTTTTTTGAGGGCAGTGTCACTGACCCTCATATGTGGGACCCAAACCGGGGCTGCTGGCTTCCCAAGTCAGCGCTTAACCACCACGCCACTCAGCCGGCCCTCATACCAAATTCTTAATGAATTTAGAAATGTAGCTTTTCAGTCTGTAGCAGATTAGAGGCAACAAAACGCCAGACAAGAGAAATGAAGAATGATGTTGGGGAACCTTGGCACAGGATCTGGTGCATAGTAAACATTTGCTGATGGATGGACAAATGGACGAAAGACAAGCTAACTGCCAAGTAAGTATAAAGGTGAATAGCAGCAGAGAGATGTGCAGAGTGCTGAAGCCCAGAGCAGTCATGAGTGCTCAGAATCTTTAGGGCATTTTAGAGCCACAGTGGACACTAGAAATAACCTTCATACAGGTGAGGAAAGAGGCCTAAAGACAGGAATGAATTGTCTGAGATCCCACTGCAAGTCAAAGGCAGAACGGACCTAACGCCACATGTCCTGACTCCTTAGCTAGAGTTCAAGGGGTTTAAAAATGGCAGACCTCACCCTCCACCACACACTTGGTCCAACCACCCCTCCTGCACACTGTCTATGAAGGGCAGGGCCCCAGGCCAGAGTCACAGTGGGAACAGAGGGAATTTCCAGGAAACGATGCTAACTCCCGGGCAACTCTGACGTGTTACAGAGCCATGGACTGCATGTGGCCTTTGTGTAGCCCAGAGTGAATACAGTGCCATCCTTTTGCCATTCCTTGACTCCTTGTTAAGTGCTCAAAAAATCCTGATGGAATGCAAGTGTGCACATATATTTCATCAGTATTGCATGTGCACACACCTGAATACAAGCACATGTACATTTCCCAGGTGACTGCCTAGTTCCATTTAAAACCCTCGGTATGAAGGACAGGGTTTATTCACAAGGTTGCTTCATAATAACGGAAGCTTTCTTTCACATAGATGCTGCCGTGTAGACAAATGGGGCTTAGATGCAATTAACAAACATGTCTCATCAGTAATGCTAATGTCCTGTTCTATAATTACTGCTTAATCTTTACCTACTGGTGTATTTCTTACAAATTTGATCTGGCTTCTGGCCTGATGTCCCTGTTCATCTAAGAAAGTCTGAATTTATAGATAGGTATGGGCTCAAACTTGTTTTTGCAGCTTTGGGTTTTGGTTTGTACAAAACATATGTTGTTTATTTATCTCTCATTTGAAAAACTAAAGCTTCTAGATTTTGAGCTGGAGACAAGATCAGAATATACTTGTATTATTCAGTTTTTATAGGGAAGGAGGAAAGATAGTCAACTGTATATTTAAACCCACGCATAAGACATACCCAAAAGGGAATCCAAAAGTGGGAAAGGTGGACCCCACCAGATGTTTAAAAGGCCTTGCCTGGCGAGGTGGAGAGCTGAAGCAAACACTTGGCATAGCCTAGGGGTAAGCAAAGGAGGCTGCCTGGGCCCAGAGTAGCAGTAATCCTTGGCACCCAGCATAGACGAGCACAGATGCTCGTCTTTGGAGAACCATCCCCAATTTGGGTCCTCAGACTTCCTAACATCAGCAAAAAATGAGCTCACAACCAAAAATGACCAAATACAGATGGAAAGAAGCCCCTGTGAATGGGAGTCATCAGGAACAATGAACAATACTGGCCCTGCCTGGCCTTTGTCCAGAGCCACCATCTCCAGTCAGGCTCTCTCCTGCCTCTTCCCATACCATCTAGCCTACACATCACCATGCTTTCCAGTTTTCTACAGTTTAATTCTCCCACGGTCCCCTTCTATCTATAGAATAAAGTCCAAACTCCCTAACATGGCACAAAGGCTCTTCACAACAGAATTCCAATGTCCCTTTCCAGATCAATGTCTTCCCACCTCACGCTCCTCGCCCAAACAAACCCCCTCCATCCTATGCTGGACAACATAGCATCCCTGAATATGTCATCTACTCTCTTGCCTCCACACCTTTGCATGTGCTGTTCCCTCTTCCTAGAATGCCCTTCCCCATCTTCTCCAAATGGCAAACACCTAGTCCCTTTCTAATGGCAACATAATTAGCTCCTCCTCTGTGACAGCCCCCAGAATTCCCAGAGTTAGTACCTGCTGCCTTTGAATTCTCTTTACATTGTAATATCCCAGATGGTAACAAGAGCAGAAACCTTGTGTTAGTAAATTCTTCAGCACTTGACTCATTGTGGTTACTCAGGACACATTTATTGAGGCAATAAAGATGAAATAAAGAGCTTTGGAATCAGACACACCTATCTACCAATCCTGTCTCTGTCATTTCCTACCTTTATAACCTAGGGAAGCTGCTTCACTTTTCAGAAACTGGGACTGCAAAATGGAAGTAATAAATCCTACCACCTAGGACAGAGCCCCTCACCCCTTCCACTCCTGTGGCAGACATCGCCAATCAATCACCACACTCTCCCCACAGAGGCCACACTAGCCCTGGAATCTTCAGTGTGGGCTCAAGGCAGACACTGCCAATTTTGTGCAACTGGCACGTACCACAAATGCTACTTCTCATTTCAGTCATGGAATAAACAAGACACCACAGATTAAGTGTTCACATGTAGCAAAGTATCCTTGGCCTGGAGCTGAGACACCAGGAGAGAAAGCTCTGTGCCCGGCCCCACCTCCAGAATTAGTCCACTGCTTTTCCATGTATTCACTTTTTTTATTTTTTTTATTTTTTTGCTGAGCCAACCTGCCACCTGTTGGCAGCTCAGCAGCAGCTCAGCTCAGGCTGGGCATCGAACTGCTGTTGCACAGAGCTCAGCTCACACTCTTGAGTGAGCTCTTAACCAACTGAGCCACTTGGCTGGCCCCCTCACTTTTTTTTATTGCTGTAAAATACATGTGGGCCGGCCGAGTGGCGCATTGGTTAAGCGCTGGTTTTGGGATGCCAGCGGCCCCGGTTCGGATCCCACATGAGGGCCAGTGACACTGCCCTCTACAGCTAACAACAGCTCCACCTGGAGCTGGGCTGTGCGAGCCCCGGTGATGGTGTGGGCTGCAGCCCCTGCTGCAGTGGGCTGCCATAGGCTACAGTGAGGGGCCCGCAGCCAGCGTGAGCGGCTGGCAGCCAAGCGTGAGCTGCCAATAGCCGCGATGAGCGACATCCAGAGGCCAGCGACCGATCTGCCTCATCCGGGAAGAGCGCAATGACGATACCAACAGTGAAGCAACATCCTCCGCAACTAAACTGAAGAACAAGAAGATGGCAACTTGTCTGTTCCCCTTCCCCGATTCCCCAATGCTGTTCCCCTCCACCAATTCCCCAATAAAATCTTTAAAAAAAAAAAAAAAAATACATGTAACACAAAATTTGCCATTTGGACCATTTTAAGTGTATAATTCAGTGGCATCAATTACATTCACAATGCTGTGCAACAATCACCACTCCCTGGTCCCCAATTTTTTTTTTATCACCTTAAACGGAAACTCTCTACCATTAAACAAAAATTCCCCACTTCCCCCTGCTCCCAGCACCTGGAAACCACCATTCTCCCTTCTGTCTCTATGAACTGAACTATTCTGGGTACTTCCTATCAGTGGAATCATGCAATATTTCTCCTTTTATGCCTGGGTTCTCTCTCTTTGCAAGTCTTCCAGTTTCATCCATGTTGTACCATGTGTTAGAACCTCATTCCTTTTTATGGCTGAATAATACCCCATTGTAAGTATATACCATATTTTGTTTATCCATTCATCTGTTGGTGGACACTTAGGTTGTTTTTGCTTTTTGGCAACTGTGTGAATAGTGCTATTATGAAATGGGTGTACAAAGAAGAGCACCAGTATCTGTTTGAGTCCCTGCCTTCAGTTCTTTTGGGTATATACTTAGGAATGGAATTGCTGGGTCATATGGTAATTCTCTGCTTAGCCATTTGAGGAATCGAGTGCATTTTAAGAATCCTCATGGTTCTGCCAACTAAATGGGTTTGGAAACAATTCTAAGTCGAATTATATACTTCTTGAGGGCAGTAAATTTCTGGAGCTTCTCCCTACTGTGTGAAGTCAGAGGCATAATACTAGCGTTGTCCTTAAGAGCACAGGCTTTCAAGACACAAGACTCTGGTCCCTGGCAGCTATGCAACTTTAGGCAAGTTTCTCACATTTTCTGGGCCTGTTTCCTCACGTGTAAAATGGGAATAATAGTAGCTATGTTATAGGATTCTGGGAGAATGAAATTAGCTCATGCAGGGAAAGTGCTTGGCAGCCAATAAATGGTCACTACTTCTTTCATTATTGCTTGTGAAGAATTGTTCTCAAATTCCGTTGTTGGAACTGATAAAACCCTGAATGTGTACGAGTCTGAGATGGGGAGCATTTGATGTTCACAAGCTACATTAGTTTCAGGGTAAAAGCAACAAACTCTGACAATATCAGGAGGCGAGGTCTTTGTTGGAATCCAAATTCTGCTGAAATCCAAAGAATGGGGCCAGAGTTACTTACAGGTGAGACAAGGAGGTCACGTCTGCAAAGATGCCCTCTGGGAGGGTGGAGATGTCATTGCCATGCAGGGACCTGAGGACAGAAGAGGCTGTCACTGTCTCAGTTAGAGACAGACACGTGAGAGCTCATGGGGGGATGGGTGCCGCCCCGCAGGGAGGGGCATCATGTTTATCCTTCAGACATCCATCAATGCTGTGAGGGAGATGGATCCCAGCTCAGAAACCGCCCCTGCCCTGCTGGCCACAGGCAGGAGAGAGGGACCCCTAAGGACCCAAATAGACCACCCTGTCCTTCAGCCCTCCTGGGGGCCTCTGTTTTTGCCATCATAAATAACTCAAGTGCCATTTCTCTTTAAGTAACAAATAGAACATGTGCAGCCAGGAGCCTGGGGGGAGGGTAGGCTTCTTATTGGTAAGGAAGTTAATGCACAAGCCATAGTTTGGGGGTGAAGAATGTCACCTTGCTGGGATGGGGGTGGGGCTACCGGAGACTTCCTGTGCATGGATGCATAAGGGGCCATCTTAACAGGCATGACAGACAGCTTTGATCACAGGGCCCAAATCTCACAGTGGGAATTCTTAGAAAAGTTTCATGACTCTCTCAACACTCTCCATCTGAACAGGAAACACATGCAAAGGAGGGGTTACCTCATCTTGGATGGTCCCGCCACACCCTACCCCCACCCACACTCTGCAAACACAATTTGGGGCAGACAGCAACCTCTATTTCTCGGCTAGTTTCCCATTCATTCCTCAGCCTCCTCCGTTAGGGGCTTGAATAAGAATGGACCAGCCTCCCACCTTTGGACACAGTTGGCCCTGCTGGGGCCCCAGACGTGGGGACATTTTTGCCCACCAGGTGGGTGGCAGGGCCCTCAGTGGGGTGGATTTCCCTGGAAACTTACAGCAGGCGCAGGGAGCGCAGCCCCTGGAAGGCCAGGGGAGGGATGCACTGGAGGGCGTTGTAGCTGAGGATCCTGTGGGAAGGAAGGGAGGAAGCAGATTGGTGTTTGCTTGGGGCTGCGGAGCTGGAAGGGGTGGCGGGGATACCAAGGGGCATAAGGAAACTTCTGGGGGTGACAGAAGTGCTCACTGTATTGATTGTGGTGATGGTTCCATGGGTATGAACATAAGTCAAAACGTATCAAATTGTACATGTTAAGTATGTGCAATTTATTGTATATTAACTGTACCTCAATTAAGCTATTTTTAAAAATAATAACAACAGAAAGGAGATGCTCCTATCACAGGAAAGGGCTCTGTGTCCCTTGCAGCTGCCAGGATCCCTTAGAGCAGATTTCTCAGCCTCCACGGTGTTGACAATTCTTTGTTGAGGGGCTGTCCTGGGCCCTGTGGGATGTTTAGCAGCATCCTGGCCTCTGCTCACAAGATACCAGTAGCTCCCCTCACCCGCCTCAGCTGTGACAACCAAATATGTTTCGGACATTGCCAAATGGCCCCCGGAGGGCAGAATCGCCCCTGGTTGAGAACCACAGGCAGCTTCACACACAGGCTCATGAAGACCTTGAAAGGGGAGCGTGGACTAGGAGACCCTGCCTGGGGCACAGAGTACAGGTGGGTGGAACCCGTGCTTCGAGGCCTCAGGCCCACATTCTGCTCGTGGGGGCTGGCTGGCTCAGGACCCCATCTTGCTTCTACTGTTTGACCACAGTAGAACCTAAGGGAAAGTTCTGAAGTTCTTGGCACATTATCTGTAAAATGAGGTGTTGGGGTGGCGAATGAGATACACTCGTAAGCTCCAAGCAAGTATAAGGAGTGCTTGTTAATGCTTTCTTGGAATATAATTAAAACAATCATTAAAATATCTTTTATGGGCACAAAAATGTTCAGAGGGTCACTGTTCGCAATAGTCCAAACTGGAAACAAGCCAAATATCCATCAACAGTAGAATGAGGCAAGTATGGCGTATTATCACAAGGAATACTATACAGCAGTGAAAGTGAACAGACCACAGCCTCACACAACACAAGTAGATCTCACAAACATCATGGTAAATAAACTAGATATAAAAATATATATTCTGAGGGCCGGCCGAGTGGCGCGGTGGTTAAGCGCTGGCTTGGGAAGCCAGCTGCCCCGGTTCGGTCCCACATATGAGGACCAGTGACACTGCCCTCAAAAAAAAAAAAAAAAAAAAAATATATATATATATATATATATATGTTCTGTATGATGCAATTTATATAAGGTTAAAAATGGGCAAAATGAAACATTGTGTAGAAATGTACTTGTAGATAGCAATCCTATAAAAATGAAAGAAGTGATCAGCATTTAAGTCAGGGCCGGGGGCTGCCTTGGGCTAGAAGAGGGAGGGATAATGATCAGGAAGAAACAGGGGGACTTTTGGGGTGCTAGCTGTATTTTATTTTTTTTGCCTTAGGTACCTACACGTGTGCTAGTTTTATGATTATTTGTTAAACTGTACGTTTATATTTTTTGTACTTTTCCATATGTATCCTGTATTTCACAATAAAAAAATGTTTTTTGAAAGTCTTTTCGGATGGCAGGCCCCGGCGCATTCCCAGTCAGGTGAGGGAGTATGTGTGCCACACCTGTGAGTGACGGGGGCCTAGGGAAAGTCTCAGTCGCCACGCCACGTGCCCTCCCCCCCGCCTCCCCGCTCTGGGACTCACAGGGTGGTCAGCTGGCTCATGTTGGTGAAGGAGGAGTTGCTTAAGGAACTGATCTTGTTGTTACTTAGGTCCCTGAAAAAGACAAAAGCCCCCACAGATGTTTCATAGTAAGAACTGGCCCACCATTAGTCCTCTTCCTCCTTTCTTTCTCAAGTGTTTCTGAGCCACCAGTGGAGCCGCCTTACATCAGACCAAAGAAAGGTTGTCTCTCTCTCTGGCACTCTGTCACCAGCCACCAAATCACTCCACCACCGCCCCGAACCAGTGGAACAATCACAACACATTTACTAGATTCTTGGCGAAGACAGATACACTGGAGCTTCAAAGCTCTGTAAGCCAGTGCTACTCGAAGTAGCCAGTCCTTGAACTGAACATCTCACAACAAGGAACTTGTGCCAAAACACAATCGCCTATGACACTAAACACACAACCTACTGTGGCTAATATGTATGTATTTTTCATACCAAGACTTTCTCAGTGAAGGAAGTAATATGTTGATTTACATTCCGGTATAAGTTCCTTATCTAATTGTGGACTCATTACAAACAGTCCCTGGGCTGCCGTTGGTCCACAGAGCACACTTAGAGTGGTGCTGCTCCGAGCCACACTAAGATGGAACGTTTCTGGACTTCCTTTTGGTAGAATTTGGACAAGCAGATAAAGACCAATTGAAGTGAGGTGGAGGGATAAGAGGAGTTGAACGCATCCTGAGGTTTATTTTGTATATGTTCATGAAGTGGAAATGGTCAAAGCAAAGGGGGAAATAACAGAAAAGCAGTTAGCCTAAAGAAAACCTTAGCTACAGATGCATATGTATAGCTGCCATAATTCATATTTGGTGTGCCAAGATTGGACTGAAAAGTTTTCCATCACCCTCTACTTCTGCCTTGGCCGCTACCTTTGCGAGACTGACCCACATTGACAATAACCATCAGCCTACAGGGAAGCTTGGAGAGATGGTGTGGGCAGAAGCAGGGTCCAACCCAAGGGAGCCTGGAACAACGCGATTCCCAAGCATGGCCACTAGGTGGCAACCCAGCTCTGTGCACATGTTCCCAAAGGGAAGGGGCGAAATTTTACAAAACTGGATCAGCCACAAGTGGGGTCCGCAGGGAATTCCAGGAAAGCTGGAGTCACAAGGGTCACACGCTGATGGCACTCTTGTCCTATGAGGCTGGTCTGGGATCCTCAAGCCACCTGGATACTCACACAAGCTGCAGGTACTTGAAAGTGGATAGCTGTCCCGGAACCAGGGTGAACTGGTTCCCGTCCAGGTAGCTACAGGAGAGAACACAGCGATTAGCGCACCAGCGCCGCCTCTGGCAGTGCCGTGTGGGGAGGACCTTCCCCGCAGCCAGGCCCTTCTCATTCATTTCCCTCCAACCTGGAGACCACACAAACAGCCCAGAATTGCCAATCAGGGGACAAAATACATTAATTTCTTGGGCTGTTTGGGTAGGTGCCACCCAAAAATACTTGGTAAAAGCCACTGGCTCCTTTCCTGCTCCCCTGCCTCACCCTCTCACCTCCTCCCTGTTGATGGGCATTACCCAGGGCTCAGTCCTGGGCTCGCTGCCCTTCCGTCTCTGCTCTGCAATTTTCCTGGCCAAACAGATCTGATCTGCACATTAATAACTCTCAGGCCTACCGACCAGGGCACCCTCTCTGCCTGCTGGCAAGGTGCATGAGGTCAGCCCCGTAGATGCTCTAGACCCAAACAAGCCCAAACTTGAGCTCAGTATTTTCCTACCCAAACTGGCTTCCCTTGACTCCGTCAGCATCACATTCCACGTTCCTTAACCATCCAGGCTGATTCTCCACCTCCCCCTGCAGCCAGTCCTGTGGCTGCTGGCGTCTCCCATCCACTGGTCTCTCATCATTTGCTTTTGATCCGTCCTTGTATCACCCTTGACTACATACCATCACCCATGCCTGGCTCCTGCAAAGCCTCTTTCTGTTCTCCCAACCTTGGTCTCCCTTCTAGGACTCACTATATACACTGCCACCTAAGTCATTGTTTTTAAAGCCAAGCCCATCAAAAATTCTCCTAAAACCTCCCCAGGTTCCCCCATGTCTACAGGGTAGAGCTTGGGGTTCAAGAAGCTGAGAACCTGCCCTCTCCTTCCCCACCAGCCTGCTTTGCTAAGCAGTGACTTGGGCACCAGGAGCTGAAGCCCAGCTGGGCTCCCTACACAGGACTCCCACAAGCAGCAGCCCTCAGGATGGCTCTCCCCACCCCCCAAAGATCCAGAGAGCAGCCACATCAGGGCTATACTCCCCTTCACCCATCACTCTGCTTCATACAAAGTGATTTCCCACCAACCTCATGTGATTCTCTCAGCACCCCTTCAATACACCTGAGTAGCCCCATTTTACAGCTGAGGAAACTGAGGCTTAGAGAAGTCAAGTGGCTTTCCCAGCATCCTCAGTCCAAGAAGGCAAGTTATCCCACCTGTCCCTTTATTCGCAGGGTTGTTATGAGACACTCAAGGTGAGAGAGACACCAAAGGGGACTCTAACACTGTGATAGAAAACTGGACAGGTGACAGGGTGGGTGAGTCACAGGACAAAGACTGAAGTAGCTGATGTGCTTGTGAAGAAATAGCCAGCCTCGCTGGTAATGAAAGAAATAAAATGAAAACCTTATGCACTCCCCACGGGGAAAAGAAAAGCTCAGCTACAGAGACCACGAGGGGCCAATCTCAGGGAACGGGAAGAGTCAGGGACTGACCAAGTCCTTTCACTTGGAGGCGTCTTGTGGAGACCACCTCTCCATCTCTCTGTCATACACATTTAACCTCCATGCCCCTACAGGAGTTCAGACACCAAATCCAGATCAACAAAGATTTTAGACCACAACTCCCAGTGCTGATAGGAGGGCAGGCAGGCCATTTACACATACAGCTAGTGGGAGTGCAAAGGAAGCAACTTTTCTGGAAGGCCATCAGTCAAAAGGCAGCAAGAGACCGGGGAAATGGCCACGGGGACAGACCAGGTGGTGGGACTTGGCCTCGTTGCTGTTAGCCTGATCATCTTCACCTACTACACCACCTGGGGGATTCTCTTGGTATGTGTTCTCCCTGCCCCCTTTCCTGGGTCTTGCAGCTGCCCCCCATTATGTAGCAGGCCCTGTGCTAGGTGCTTTACCTGAATATCTCATGAAACCTCCAGAACACTATGAGGAAGATGCCAGTGGTGTCCCCATTTTATAGATGAGGAAGCTGAGGCTCAGGGAGAAGGGTGGGCTCACGGTCACCTTCTTAACCACTGCATTGTAAAGCCCTGTTCCTCATTTGCTTGGCCTTTGATGGGTCCAGTTCTTCTGGTTACCTTGCTGGCTCCTGGGCATGACAGGTGCCAGTGGATTTTGTGAGGACTTTTAGGATTTGTGTGTGGGGCAGGGGTTTGTAGGCTACTACTTAAGAAGTGTGTTTGGAAGGCAAAGTCTTGCAGAACTTGGTATAGTTTGGAAAAAATTGTTAGTAAAGAAGACCTTGGAGCTCAGGTTCGGAATTAGTTGAGGCTTCCTCATATACCCTTTGTCCCTGCTAATCTGTAAGGGCATTAAGGCAAGTTCTTTGTCTTCTGTTCGCTGCCAGGCCCCTAGCACCAACTTAGGGCAGGTACCACCAGTCAAGTGCACAGCAAACAACTATTAAATAAATGAAGGAAACAAACCAAGGCACCCCAAATGCCATCAACTTAAAAAAAAAAAAAGGCAGCAAGAGTCCTAACAACACACCACTCTTTGGCTAGCAGTTGCACTGAAGGGATGGATATTCACCTCAGTGCAATTTGCGATAGTGAAAAATTGGATATAACTTAGATATCCAACAAAGGGGGATTTGTTATATAGTTCATAGCAGATTCATGTGACGGAATATTATGCAGTCATTAAAAATAACTTTGGTGAGTCTTTATTGTAGAGCAGAATGCTCATGAGATGATGTAAAGTGGAAAAACTAATGTTACTTTTTATTTTAAAGGCAGAAGAACTTAGTGTAAAGCGATGAAGCACTTGCCATGGATGAATCATGCCCCCAGGAGACTGCAGAGGGGGACCAGAGGGAAACTCAAAGCCTTCTTGGAAACCAGTGTCTCCTGCAAAGCCCGATCTGCAAGCTGCTAGTCAGCTAATATCTGCTCTTGGTCACCTTCTCCTCCTGAGGCCAGGCCTCGGGCTACTCACAGTTCTGTGACATTCTTGGGGATGCCTTTGGGCAGGGCTTGGAGGTGCTTGTTGCTACATCGGACCACGGTGTCCAGGCAGGCGCATTCCTGGGGGCACTGTGGGCGAGGCAGGCAGCCCCCGTCCTCCTGGCCTGGGAGGAAGGTACGAAGCCACATCAGTGAGGGGACAGGCCTTCTTAGGGCGTCCTGCAGGCAGGGTCCTGCTGCATGCAGGGCACCCCAGTAAGTCTCCTGTTGTGTGCATCCCTCTCCCACCAGGGAAAAAGCTCCTTGGACCTGTTTTGAGGTTAATATAAATCTTAGGCCAATCTCTTCTGCCTCAGACCCAAGGTGGACCTGGGCACAGAAGAGAAGGAGGATGGCAGCCACATCATTTCTTGAGCATTTACTATGTGCTGGGCACTGTATCGAACACAGTCTCCTTAACAGTGCAGAAAGGGGTACCACTGTCACCTCTAGAATGCAAGCACCATGAGGACAGAGACCTATGTCTCCTCTTTGTTCACTGAAGGAGCCCAGAGCAGAGCCTGGTACACAGTAGCCCTCAAAATAGGTCAGTGGAATGAATGAATTTCTATTTTAGTGGAGATCTGGAGAGGTTAATTAAATAACTTGCTCAGGATAGAAGACTGGCCAGAGGCAGTGTGCGGTCTGTACCCACTGCATTGTCCAGACAGAGAAAACCCATAAGTCTGCAGCACTTACGGACAGTCAGAAGGCAGCCCTGTATGAGTAAATGTACTCATACAAAGAAAATACACTAAAATGTTAACTGTGATTTTCTCTGAGTATGTGTGTGTGTGTGTGGGGGGGAGAATAGGTAATGTCTATTTCCTTCCTTTATATTTTCCCATTTTTAAAAGACAATAATCCTATTATTTCTATTTTATTTTATTTTATTTGGGAACAGCCATGGTCATTGGTTACACATTGCTTTCATACTACAATAGCATAGTTGACTCTTTTAGGGAGGGCGGAGCTCACAGTGGCCCATGCGGGGATTGAACTGGCAATCCTGGTGTTTTCAGCACCACTCTCTAACCAACTGAGCTAACCAGTCACCCTTATTGCTCTTAAAATCACACAAAGACACCACCAGGTGGGGCTCCCTGCTCCTTTTCCCCTCCCCATCAACAGAGCCTCCCTCCCGACGGTCCCTCCTCTCAGGGGCGTGTCACAGGGCAATGCCCACCCACTCCCCCTGCCCCTGGCCTGGCCCAGCTCATCCACTCCCCTGCTGCCCAGGAAACCCACGAGTTACCTTCCTCACACCTGAAGTCAGGGAAGGCCACGTCCTGCAGGGGAATCTGCCGCAAGAAGTCTGGGTTCTGGCATCGAGGGTTCCCCGTGACAATCTTCCTTTTCCGCAGCCAGTCGCCCAGCCAGGCCAGCTGGCAGTTGCAGTTGAAAGGATTGGCCAGGAGGTTTCTGAAAGAGGCCACAAAGTCACTCTGCCAGTCTCAGCTGCCCCAGCACAGCCCTCTCCCGCCCGCCATGTACTGTCCACACTGCCACCTACACTCTCCCAGATGACCAACCAACCACTGCCAAGAGGCACTGTTCCAATGTGGCAGGACTCATATTTCAACAAACCATGGAAACCCGAACATCCCCAGAGTTTGCTCTTTAAAGTAACCTCTGGGAAGACCATGCCCTGGGGATAGCGGGTGGATAGGGCTCCTGGAGCGCAGATGGCCGACCCCAGAGCCCCAGGCCCGCCTGCCCTCCGAGGGCCAAACTCACAGCGTGGAGAGGGCCTGCAGGGTGTCAAAGGCCCCGGGGGAGATGGTGGCGATCTGGTTGTCATAAAGCGAGAGGAGGCGGACATTGCGCAGGCCCGTGAAGCTGTCGTTGTGGATGCAGTTGATGCGGTTGTTCCTCAGCATCCTGGAAGGCCGAGCGCAGAGTGGGGGAGGGGAGGGGAAAGGCCACACTGTGCCCATGGGCCACCTGCCTGCACTGTGCTTTGGCCACCACCGGCCAGTTCACAGGCCTCCCCCAGGGGCACTGCGCTACAGGAGGGGGATCCCAGCACCAGAACCCTTCACACCTGAGCTCCCCTCCAGACCCTCCTCTGCCTCCCGCCCACATGGCCCTGCCCTGCCGGCCATCACCTTCATTCCCTAGGTGCCCAATGCCTCACTCCACGTCAAGAGACTTTCCTAAAAAAGACTTTCCCGAGAAACTCTCCTAAAACCTCCACCCGGTCATGTCCCCCTCCAGCCTAAAAAGCCCACAGTGGCTTCCAAACTGCCCACAGAATCATGTTTACACTCTTTCCTATGACTCATGGAAGCCTGCCCCGCCCAGCCCCAGCCCAGCGCCTGCCCAGCGCCTGCCCACCTCCCTGGACAGTGACTCCCCCCCCCCGCCCCCCCGGATCCTTTGTCCTTCAGGCATGCTGCTGGGGCCAATACTGTCTCACCTTTTCCCCAGCCTCGATTTCCTCCCAGAATGACCTTCTTCCTTATTCATATCTGCAAAAATCTCTGTTCCCCTCAAAAACCTGGCTCAGTTTCCCTCTCCAACCAAAATTAAAACCCAAGCCTGACACAGAATAAGCAATTCACGAAAGAAATTTAAATGGGTTTCCTTAAAGGGCACATTATGCATTTCACCCAGAAGCCCTACTTGTAGGAATTTATCATAAAGGAATAAACCTGGATGGTCACAGAATTTCATGATAAAGGTAGTAATTACAACATTGCTTATTATTTAAAAATTGGAAAGAGCCTACATTCCAATAATTATATAATTTATCCTCATTCTAAATGATGTTATAAAAGAATTTTTTTTTTTTTGAGGGCGGTGTCACTGGTCCTCCATGTGGGACCCGAACCGGGGCCGCCAGCCTCCCAAGCCAGTGCTCAACCGCCGCGCCACTCAGCCAGCCCTAAAAGAACTTTTAATGCTTCATAAAAGTGCTCACATGTATTTAAGGAAAAAGCAGGTTACAAAATCAAATCTACTAAAGGGTCTATTAAAAATATCTGTGTGTGCAAGCCTGTATGTGGGTGCGTATATGTACGTGTATGCAAGTGTGTATATATACTGTCTCTATATATTTATATATAGATAAGTGATGTAGACAGATACAGAGATAGAGATAGAGATATCATTTCTGCATTGTGGAGGGTTATGGGCATTTCTTTTTCTGTGTCATTTGTGAGCTCTTGCTGGCTCTGTCCCAGCACCAGCCCTTCCCCTCTCCTCCGTCCCCATCCAAGTCTTCCTCAAAAAGAATCCAAATGACTGCCTGAATGGTGCATGGCACCTTCATTCAAGAAATACTAGGCAAGGGCCGGCCGAGTGGCGTGGTGGTTAAGCGCTGGCTTGGGAAGCCAGCGGCCCCGGTTCGGGTCCCACATATGAGGGCCAGTGACACTGCCCTCAAAAAAAAAAAAAAAATTAAGAAATACTAGGCAACTATAAAGAAGAATGGGGCAGCCCTAGGTGAACAGCCTGGAAAGAAGGCCACGCTATGTTCACAAGGGGAAAAGCAAACTGCAGAACACAGCAAATAATAACATTCCCCTCTTCTACAATGAGCAGAAACCCACAGAGCATTCATGCATTCATTTACCTTACACGAATCCCAAGATACGTGCTCAGAAACCAACCCAGGTGGATGGCTCCTAGTGTCATGTCGCTCGACCCGTTGCAACTAGCCACATGTAGTTATTTAGATTTAAATTCATTAAAATGAAATGAAATTCACAATTTAGTGCCTCAGGAGCACTGGCCACAGGTCAAATACTCTAGAGCCACTTGTGTTGGACAGTGCAGACATGGGACATTTCCATCACCGTAGGAAGTTCAACTGCACAGCACGATTAGACATGCTAAAAGCCTACACGACCATCTGAGGAGCTAGTGCTGCCCGGGCAGACCTGTTCACTGCAGCTGTGAAGGGTGGATGACTCCAGGATCCTATTGGGTCCTGATATCTGGTTAGCTTTGGCTAGGCTCGGCATCATGGGATCCCAGAATCCCAGAAACGGTGCTCCCCCATCTTCCCCCACTTGAGGCACCTCAACGATGTCCCCATCATAGGGCCAACAACCCTTCCTGCCTACAGTAGTGCTGGCCACTGCTGAACTGAGCACATATGCTGTGCCCTGACTGCAGGGCAATGAGAGGGGACCTCCAGAAGGGCCTACTTCCCTCCATCCCTTCACAGTCACCAACCCCACATCCCCGGGAGCAAGAAAGCAGGCTTCACCACAGTCACCAACATCTGATTACTTGGCTCACTGCAGTCAGGGTCCTCAGCTCTCCCCTCCTCCTGCAAGCTGGGGCCAGGGAGAGGGGGCCTCCTACTCTCGCTTCCTTTCCCTTTAATGCAGACACCCACACTCTGGCTTTTGCCTGTTGCAGTCCAGCTGCCCATCCTGCTCCCCGGCCTGTACACTCACAGGGTCCTCAAGCCGTCCAGACCCCGGAACATGCCACTCCGAATGGACTCCAGCTGGTTGGCGGTCAGGTGCAGCTCGCTCACAGAGGCCGCACCCTCAAAGGCCCCATCTTCAATTTCTGATACCTTGTTGTTGCTCAGGTTGCTGGGAGAGGAGGTGGCAAGAGGATAATGGGGCTCAGGACCCCTTGTCCTGCACCCAACCCCCATGCACAGGAGCCCTGCCCCCCCATGGGAGCTCCCCCACACCCTGTATCTTCCTCCTCCATCCTGGGCCAGTGTCCTGACTACAACCTTCCCGCCAATGGGTAACTCACATTTTCTTCAGATGGGTGAGTTTTTTAAACATCCCAGTGGCCTCCAAGATGGAAATCTCATTGTTGTTTAATCGTCTGTAAGAGGCAATGAAAGGAACTTGCACATCCATAAATGATAGACATTGAAGTATCTTCCAAACTGAAATTATTTGGGACTCAAACAAAGGGGGCTCCCAGTGGAATTTATCTGGCAAGGCAAATTGATCCTATTTCAAAGGATGTCTGTCTGGGCCAAGTACTGAAGTTAGGAGGAGGGGAAGTTGTGAATGGGGATATTTTTAACATAGAAAATGCGATATACAGAAATGACCAAATATGTGTAGGTATTCATGCACATGCATGTAGATATGCATAAATTTATATTTTTAGATAGAGAAAATAAATAAAGGATAGTTTAAGATCTAACTTGAGCTAATCAAATCATGTCCCCATCAAATGGCAAAAGCATGATAAAGAAAAGTCGCCCCTGGTGACCTGCCCTGGGTACCAGAGATTGCTTCAAGGGGATGTAAGGCTGTGAGTCAGGAGCAGAGGGGTTGGGGGGGCGGCGGGTGTTGCTTCCTGCAAAGCCAGCAGATACCCTGCTGGTGTCTCCAGCGGTCCCCAGAGCTCGACCAGAGGTAAACCTAGAGCACACCCAGGGAGCTTGGCGGGAGCAGGGGCAGGTGAGGGTGTGGAGGGTCTGGGGGCCTCACAGCTCAGCCGTGGACTGGGGGATGCGATCAGGGATCTTGGTGAGCTTCAGGCTGGAGCACTCCACCACGCTGGCCTCACAGCGGCACTTGTGGGGACAAACCACGTCACTGTTGCATTCGCTGTTCAGCTGATAATCTTCCGTGCCTGTGGCGAGAGGGCGGGGACCAGGGGCTGAGAGGCCCGGGGCAGGCTCCTTGCCCAGCCTGACTCCCAGGCCTCTCAGCCTGCCACCCCAGGCCCCTGCCTAACCACTGTCATTGCCCCACCCAGGCTCGCCTTGCTTCCCCCACTCTCCTACCTGGAATGAAGTACTGCTCTTTGGCTGCGGAGAAAAGCAGAAATACATGATGCTGGTGGGATCGTCCAGGACTTGCAGGAAGAGCCCAGGCCCCACCCCACTGCCCAGCTGAAGCACCGCAAGAATGAGGCTGGGGTCCCAGAACAGGGCCCCAAAGCCCATCTGCCCAGCCCCTGTGCGGAGAAGGCCTTCTATGAAGCCTAGATGCTCCTTGCCCTGGCCAATGTTAGGGGCCGCACCACACTCAGTTAAACCTCTCAGGGAGCTCCAAAGCCATGGATACTCTCACGTGCAATGGCACAAGATAGGGATGGGGCAAGGAGACATCAGGCGCTGACCAGGATCCAGGCTCAGAGCTGACCCACACTGCCCCTGGCCAGGTGTTGCCTCTGCTGCCCAGGGCCCCGAGGAGGCAGCTGTCTCACTGAGGACGGATCCCAGGTCTCCTGAGTGTCTTAAAAGGCTGAAAGCAGTAGCATAACAGAGAACTGGCCTGGGAGTAGAGGACCTCGGTCTTTATCTGGGTCCTCCCTCGGGACCCTCCGCAAGCTCCCCTTCCCAGGCCAGTAGCGTGAGGGGTGGGACTGAACACCATCCATATCCAAGCCTAGAATTTGGGTCCTGTATGGCCTTGGGCACCCTTGCTGGAGCCATACAGGAAACATCATAGGTCCCTGAGAGACCAACAGGTGGCCAGGCAGTTACCTGAACACCGGAACTTCTTGCTCTTGATCTGGCCGATGCGCTTGTTGGTGAGGCGCCGGGGGCTGGCACAGCGGGCCCCGCTTGTCTCAATGGGGTTGGTGCGCAGGAAGTCCGCCAGCCACTTGAGGTTGCAGTCACAGATGAAAGGGTTCTGGGCCAGATGCCTGTCCAAATGGGGCAGATCAGCGTCAGAGCCAGGGCTGCAAACCTGCACTGACCCCCACCTTGATGGGGCCTTGCTGTTGGCTCATGGCCTGAAGCCTGGGGCTGGCCCTGGGGAGAAAGGCACCACCTGGGCATACCCATCATCTGCAGAGAAGTCTTGCCACAGCATCGCCGTGGGGAAGCGTCTCTGCAAGTGTTGGAACTTCCAGCTGTCCCTGTCACACACACCCCTTCACGCCTCACTCCGCCCCATCTTCTTCTACTCTTCCATCTATCTCTCCCTTTGCCCTGGGACATTTTGCAAACATGAGTAGAGGAAGGAATGACCTGGAGACTGGCCAGAGACTTTTGTCCTTCCACAGGTGAGGTGACAGAACAGGCACTAGAACCCAGGATTGCCAATGCCCAGAGTCCTTGGGACCTGTCTGCACTGTGAGTCATGGGTTTTCCTTTTCTGTGGCCTCAGGTAACAGCAGCCTTCTGTCAGCAAGGGGCTGGGCCAGGGGTTGCAAGGCTGGGCCTGCAGCTGGGGTGGGAGGGTCTCAGGGTGCCTGCAGCAGCCTCTCAGCTCTACACGGAATCTCCATTCCCACCGCAGGCCATAGGGGTTGCCTCCCCTTGGCCATTTTATAGGCCATCTCTTGACACAGGGAAACTCAGAAAACACCAATGAGTAGCTACTTATTGGGGAGCCACTCCTATTCTGCTGGGCTGCCTGTGCACACCAGCAGGGTATATGTGGGGAGGGGACAGCTGACAGGTGACGACAGCTGAGGGAGCCGGGGTTGCTGTGAGTGACCACATGGCTGCCTTTGCCATTTTCCCTGTCCACCCCAGCAGGCTCAAAGCAGACACATCTGGACCACCCTAGCAACCAGATGGCTGGCTCACCTGTGTCAGGGCCACCACAGCACTGGCTGTGCCCTGCTTTCCAAACTGAAACAGCTGTGGCAGACAGAGAATTCCAGCACCTGTCCTGGCACTGTACCTGAGAGCCAACGCTTCTGCATGGAAGTACCGGGAGACAGAGCAGGGCCCAGCTCTGAGGACTCACCATGACATGGCTACCTTCCTCCATCAATTGCCAACAGTTTAGGCCATCCACAAATTGGCCTCAGTCCCACCACCAGCTGGGGCTGCAGAGCTCTCCAAGGAGAGGCAGGAACTCTGTCCAAGGTCTGCGCTCAGCTCAGATCCTGACTGCTCGCTCTCTCTCTGGGCTCCCCTAGGCAGAGCCCCCCACTTTCCTGCCTGAGTCCTGGCTCCTTACAGATCCATCATGTAGACCAGGCCTCCCACCCCTTCTGCATCCAGTTCAACGTTTGTTTCCCAATTTAAACAGTCAATTGGCACAGAGAAGACATGTTTGCTGACTCTCCATGTCAGAGTTCATAGTTAATTTAAAATGCACTCAGATTCAGGGGCTGCTCCAGGGTGCTCCCGGCCGCCCACCCACATTTGTCTGTGCCTCAGTGCCTCGCCTCTGCCTGAACTAATTGATTCCCTTTATCACAATCTTAGTAGAAAACTCGGTTTAAAATCAATCCAAGTAGGTTGCTTAAGCTTGTCTTACAATATTCAAGTGGTGAGGAGCAGAATACATCCCTTTTAAGAATAGGCTATTTGTGTCAAAACCAACTATAAATGTGAACCACCCACAGAGGCAAGTGGCCTCTGTACAAACTTAAGTATTTGATTGACACAAATTGGGATTCTTAACAAAATGCTAAGTTCTAAACAAAATTCAAAATTTGCCAAGAGCAGGGAGCTGGGGAGGGAAAATACTCAGAAAGAAGGAAAACAATCTGCTTGGGAAAAGTTTATCACATTAAAGGCACACCCAGAAATGTGCTACCCATGTGGCCATGCAGTCACCTCCATGAACATCCCTGACAGTGGAAGGTGGGAGGGAAGACCGCTTCTCAGTGTCTCTCTTAGGATATGCATGAAGAAGTCACAACTAAAAAGCTTTGGGGCATTGGTTAAGAGCTGGCTTGGGACGCCAGCGGCCCCGGTTCGGATCCCACATATGAGGGCCAGTGACACTGCCCTCTACAGCTAACAACAGCTCCACCTGGAGCTGAGCTGCAAGCCCCAGCTGCAGCCCAAGGTGTAGGCTGCAGCCCTTGCTGCAGTGGGCTGCCATAGGCTACAGTGAGTGGCCGGCAGCCAGCGTGAGCTGCCATTAGCCGTGGTGAGCGACCATCCAGAGGCCTGCGACCTATCTGCCGCATCCGGCAAGAGAACAACGACACGAACATGGGCCAGTGAAGCAACGTCCTCCGCAACTAGACTGAAGAACAAAAAGACAGCAACTTGTCTGTTCCCCTTCCCCGATTCCCCAACGCTGTTCCCCTCCCCCAATTCCCCAATAAAATCTTTAAAAAACAAAAAAAGCTTTGGGGGCAGATGCTCAACATCATTAGTCAAATTAAACCCACAATGAGATACGATTTCATCCCCCCTACAATCAAAAAGACAAACAATGTGCTGGAAAGGATGAAGAGAAACTGGAATATATATCACTGGAATATATATATCATCCTATATCGCTGTTAGGAGTATAAAATAGTGCAGCCACTTTGGAAAATAGCGGCAGTTGCTCAACGTAGATTTCCCATGTGGCCCAGAAATTCCAAGAGAAATGAAACCATTTGTCCACATAAAGATTTGTAAGCAAATATTCATAGCAGCATAATTCATAATGGTCCCAAAGTGGAAATCCAAATGTCCGTCAACTAGAGTGGATAAACAATGTGGTCTCTCTATACACTGCAAAATTATTTGGCAGTAAAAAGAAACAAAGTGGTGATACATATTGCAATAGGGATGAACCTGAAAAACACCATGCTAAGGAAAAGACATCAGTCACGGAAGATGACATAATATATGATTCCATTTATATGATATGTCCAGAAAAGGCAAATCTATAGAGACAGAAATTAGATTAGTGGTTGCCTAAGGGTGGGCTGGAAATAGGGATTGATTATAAGTGGGCACAAGGGATTTTGAGGGGTGATGAAAATATTCTAAAATTGGAATTGTGGTAATAGTTGAATAATTATAAATTGACTAAAAATCATTGGACTATATACTTCGAACACATAAATTTTATGGTATGTAAGTTATACCTCATTTAAGTTGCTTTAAAAAAATTTTTGGATCCCCTCTATCCTATTCTACCAAAAAAAAATTATTTTTAATCTCTTGGGACAAGTAAAACTGCAGCAAAATCAATACTCTGACACAAGGCACTCCGTCTTGGAGCCATGGACAAATCAAGCAAGATTTGGTTTAAATATGCTCAGGTCTGACTCAGGGCTCAGTCTAGGGGTTAAACCATCAAAGCTGAAATTAGCATATGTAACTGCACTTGATTTGCATTTCTTTTATTCCCGTTCCAAACTGTACTTCAGTTGTTAATAGGTGATAATAGTTCATGAAAGTTACGTTTTCTTTTATAGCCTGAAATAACTACATCTATTCTCATAATTGAGGGGGAAGCTAACTGTTTTCTCAGTGATGCTAAAGAGATGCCTGGGACCCAATCCCTGCTTTACTAGATGTGGGACCTTAGATGAGTCACCTAAGCTCCCTTTGCCTCCGTTTCCTTGTAAGCAAAGTCAGGGATGATAGAACCTACTTCCATAGGTCAATTAAATATTAAGTAAAACATCACATATAAAAATAAGTGGCCTGGCATTCAGCAAGGGCTCAATAAACAGAGGTGACTGTTGCTGTTATTATTACCATTGGTTATTATATACCACGGTGCCAAAAAAAGTATACAAGTGGACACTTTGGTCAACATTGCTCAAGCAGTAGTTCACCGTAGTCTGCTCGCTGATGGTAACCACTTTGAGCACGTCTTGTAATTGCAGGAGTCAAATGTGACTTGTATTCATCTTTTTTTATTGGTATATATTGAGTATTACCATTTTAATCGTTTGTTCCTTTCTTAAAATGTGTATCCATTTTCTTGGCACCCTCTGTATATTTAACGTATAAATATAGTCTATATGTTATAGCTCACCTATGGGAAGCCTTCTTGTTCTGGCACTGTGCTCCAGCTTTGTGCCCCACTACTGCCCTGGTGGCAGTGGTCAAGATCTCAGGTGTCTGGAGGGCAGAAGCACTCTATGAAATCCATTCCAACCAGGTAAATGGACCCAGACAGGAACCATCCTCAGTAAGCATATCCATTTGATTTATTCACTCTCTTTCCACCTTGAGGGGGAGACTCTCCTCAAGTAAGACCCTCAGTACCAGCCCCCACACCCTGTTTGTGGGTCCCTAGTCTTGAAATCTCCTCAGTGAGTTTCTCTTAGATGTTACACCAACTGCATAAAATAACCCATCATGCCCACGCCTGCCTGTAACCTCTCATTTCACATACTAGGCAAGATTTTCCCAGGGTGCCCCATCTTCCTCTCCCTGCTCTAAGGAAATGAATTAGCAGGAGTGGGCTGCAGGTGGAGTCATAGGCTTGAATGAGCTTGTCTTCATGGCTGACACACCCACTGACAGGCAGAGTCCCCAGGGAGGAGGAGCTGTGCCTTCTACTCGCCCTGCTTTGCACCTCTCCCAGTACTCTGTGTAGGTAATATCTGACAGAGAGCGTTACCCAATGGATAAACAGCAACAACCACAATGTCACAACAGTATTAATAATACATGCCCATTAAGCACACGCCATACGACGCACAGGTCAGCACATTTAGTCCAACTAAAGACGTAGAATGAAAGACACCGCACAAGTGCCTAAGTTTAGCCAAGTAGTAGATGACAAGAAATTTCCCTATCGAGAAGCATTCCAATTTAAAGATAAGGACTCTTTTAGCATAAAGCATAACCACAACAGCATTATCAAATGAAGAAGGAATGTGAGAATTCAAATATCACCATTTCAGGACCCCTAATGAATGAAAGAGAGACAACCAGATAGCATGTGCCTCCTGATGGAAGTACACCATCCTACCCATGAAGTCATCTTGCCAAATAAAGAAAAGAAAAAAAAAACTGGAACCTGACCAAACTCCTAGATGAAAATGTCTATCAGTAGGACATAGATAGGACTTAGAGGGGAGTGTGAAACTACACCAGATTTCCTGAATGCCATCAGGAAAGTCCAGACTGGGGGAAACCAATAATGCAGTGTCTTCAACAAATATATTGCAAGGAAAAAGGAGGTGGAGAGGTCACCTATAGCTTAAAAAAAACTTACATGATACATCAACCAATACCAGCCAATTGAATTGCATAGGCTTTACTGAAATCCTGATTCAAATAAAGTATTTTAAAAATTGTATAACATGTATGACACACTTGGAAATTCAAACAATAATTAGATATTTGATGATATTAATGAATTAATTGTTAATTTTTTAGATATAATAATAGTGTTGTGTTTTTAAAGAATCCTTGCCTTTTATAAATATGTATAAAGTCTGTGTAGATGATAAATGATGCCTGGGATTTACCTAAAAATAGTAAGGAGGCATGGAAGAGAGGGAAGTATAGATGAAACAAGACTGGCCATGAATTAAATCTGGGTGCTGAGTGCTGGGGGAATCACTGTGCTACTTTTAATATGCTTATAGTATTCTATAATAAAAGATTAATAATAAAAGTTAATAAAAGATTAGAGCTGTTGCTCTCTAACTTATAATTTATAATCATCATTGCTATTATTAGATTTCATCTGATTTAACACATTGTCAGTTGCAAAGTGTACTATTATTTTATGCATTGCCAAGAAAAAACAAAATGCTGCCAATTAGATGATAGGCTACCACTTGTAATATGTATTCCAATTTCAGAGCTGTTAACATAGAAACAACATGTGTCTTGGAATCAATGGGCCATAATAATAGTAGTAGTAGTAGTAATAGTAGTAACTGTGGCCAGCACTTAAGAAAATTTACAAGGAACTAAGCCCTGTACAAACATCCCATTTAATCTTGTAACAACCTTATAAAGAAGATGATATCCATCTTCATTTTATGTATGAGTAATGAGACCCACAGAAGCAAACAAATTTATCCGGGTCACACAGCCAATATGAGGCATAGCTGGGATATGAACCCAGGATTGTCTAACCCAGAGCCTGTGTTCTTTCCTCCATAAGAGGCCATTTCTGGTGAGCAAAAGGCACAGGGCAAGACAGTCACCTGTACCTGAAGGCTGTTAGCTCCCCCTAAGGGTGTGGGGCACTTACAGGGTCTGGATGGCCCGCAGAGAGGTGAAAGTGCCCTTGGCGAGACTCTGGATTTTGTTGTCGTACAGGGAGAGAAGGGAGAGGTTCTGCAGGTCCTGGAAGGCATCGGGCCGGATGCAGTTGATCTTGTTGGCATTCAAGAGCCTGTGGGCAGAGCCAGGGCCAGGTGGTAAGGGGAGAGGCACAGCATCAGAGTCGTCAACATGTCCCGGGCACCTTCCTAAGCACTGAGCAGGCACAGGGCACCAGGGCATCTGGCCCTCTGGGTGTCCACTCCATGCAAAAGAGCTGAGACCTCTGACGGCCCTCTCCATGCACAGGGACCATCTTAGCCATCCACTCTTCTCTCATTCAAGGAACTGCTAGAGGTGCCCCACGGGATTCTCAGGAAGCAGAGAGTGCAGTGGCAAAGCCACCTCCCAAAGGCATTGGGAGGGCTCCTTCTCTTCCCCCGAGTTCTGCTGGGTTCCCTAGGTAGCTGAGATGGACCATTTGGGCTCCGTGCCTCTTGGATTCTGAGAAAGAATGCTTGCTTGAACTCTCATCGTTCAAGAGGGTGAGCTGGGCCTGGGTGTCCCCCTGCAGGAGACAACTCTCTCCCCGGCCATGCTAAGCTCCTCAGGAACACAGGCCGCCTCTCAGCTCAGGTATTCTGTTATCAGCTCTGAGTCTTCCCCCACGCCCCCGGCCTCTGCAGAGCCCCGTAGCCATTCACAGCACTGCCGGGTCCGCCATCTTCCAAGCTCCTTGGGTCAAGTAAGCCCCACACCCCAAAGAGGCCAAAAAAGACCAGTCTGAAAGGCCAGTGGAATACTGGCCCCCTCCCAGGACCCCACCCAAGAACCTCGGATGGGTCCTTACAGGAGCTGTAGGGTGTACAGGCCTCCGAACACACCCCGAGGGAGGTCTGTGATCTTGTTCCCATAGAGGACCCTGGAGAAAAGGGAGCAGAAAGGAAGAGTTAGAGGACAGCCCATCAGGCCAGGCGTTGCTCTGCAAGTCACACACCACCCAATGGTGCCACCACTAAGCTATCATAGCCATGTAGGGTTTGCTGTAACAAACTGCCAGCAGGTGGCAGTAAAGTGTATTTTAAAAGGATTCCGTTTCTAGTTTGCACAAAGGTACCCTATGGGCTGCAGGCAGCCCTGTTCCCCATTACTGCAGGTGCAGTCCCCCCACCCACTCCCTGCCTTCACACATGGATCCCACAGAAGTCTGCAAAGGGACCATTTGGGGAACCTCATGGGAAATTACCCTGGTCTGGGAGCCAAAAGGAGGCTGTTCAAAGAAGACGGAATTCCATAAGCAGGAATAGTTAACACCTTCTCAGAGAATTACAGGAAAACACTCAAACCAGACAACTCGTGTGGTATGAGCTCCGGCATGTCAAATAAGTCCGTCCAGGAGAGAGAAAACACCAGAAAGAAATAGACCAAAGTGCTAACTGGGCTGAGATCTGGGTAGTGTGATTGAAAGTGGATTTTTTATACTTTCGTATTTTCAATCTTCTCCATTGAGCATGAATTCCGTGTAATAAGAAAAAAAGCAGAAGTTTAAAAAAGACATGCCGGCAGGAATGGGTTCAGGCAGCAATGAAAGAGTCAAGGTGGTTTGGGCAGTGCAGTGTATTTTATTCCTAATATCACAAGCAGCCGCCAACCTCTCCCCCCAACACATTCAGGATGAACAAATGCAGTGTGTGCCATCTCTTCAAACATGGCGTCCAGAGCGGTCCTGGAGGAGATCACGCAGGAGCAAAGTCCCCGCAGTGGGATCTGGATTGACGGTGGGGAGAGCCCCGGGGTGGCTTGAGTGGAGGGAACAAATGGGAGAGGAGCTTGCATTTCACCCAGCCAGCATCAGGGAGCCCCTGCAACATGATCAGCATTTGGGAAGACCTCTCAACCTGTTGTGTGGAGAATGGAGCGGAGAGGGCAGGAGTTGATGCAAGGAGACACAGTCAGGGCCAGACAAGGTGGGCACTGTCAGTGGACACTGTCAATGAGATCTATTTGCATGACCTCAGCACAGAAGCTCTCATATGGTGGGGAGGTGGCTGCAACCAGGTACCCAGGAGCACCCACCAGAAACCCACTTAGATGGGTTACTGTCATGTCCAATTTAGAAGGAGATTCATTCACTTCTCAGAGTACGAGCCATGCATTTTGGCAAGCCACCTCTAGGATTTGATCTCTTCAACCAAGGACAGCAATCTATCACCAGGCCATCAGGTACAGCTGCACAGGTTGTACACAACCTAAGCAGTGCCATTCACAAGAGCTCACTACCTCGGACTGTACTCCAAGAGAAGAGGGTGCATATAAAAGGCATGATCTGGCCGCCTCCTGCACTCACCAAGGAAGAGTTCCATTGCGTTCCACTTCCCAGGCCCTAGTCTATGTGAGGCATTCGTCCATCCAGTGCTGCCAAGGGACAGGTGATTATCCCCTACCAATAGGAGCTCATCTGACAACAAGGCACCTTGAGTGCACTCTTTTATCCCCTACCAATAGGAGCTCGTCTGACAACATGGCACCTTGAGTGCACTCTTTGTATAGAGAAAGTGCCGTGGGACCCTAGAGAGTAAGGAGCTTGGCAAACGTGGGGGTGTGAGCAAGGGTTCTTGGAAAAAGAGAGCTGAAGTAACATTTCCGAGATGAACTTTTGATGCTGTATGATATTTTGTAGATTGACAGCCCCCCCACTCCAAGTAAACTAGAAAGAAGTGGAGAAAAACGCCATTTTTGCATTACCCACTACAACTTGGAATCAGAGCACATTTGGGATGAAAGATACAGATATGACACATGTCATAACTGGAGCTGGTGATTGCAGGCCTTGTAGTTGATCTGGGGAAGGCTCAGGAGCAAGGAGTGCTGGGCCTCTGTGGGGAGGTAGGGCCAACATGAAAGTTGAGCCAAGTCAGATGACCGCTGCGAAGAATGCTGGGGAAATCCCCACCGTGGCAGGGAGAGTATCACAGTTGCCAGGGGCAACAGTTCTGTCTAGATTTTCCATGCACTCAATCCTTGATTCCTTCCTCTCCCTCCCAGGAGCAGAGGGTCCCCCAGCGAGGAAGGGGGTGATGGGCACAGCAACCCTGAACTTTGCAGCCAAAGGGAGACTCCTGAATGCCAGGATGGGCAGAGTCTGTGCTGTCCCTCCAGCACCCACTGGAGGGTCCTGGGGCCCTGCTGGCCTCCTCAGGGGACACTCTGGCCTCCCACAGGAGCCTTGGTGCTACTACTCACAGTGAGTTCAGGGAGCGGAGACCCTGGAAGGCATCAGGCGCGATCTCTGCTATCTGGTTGTTGCTCAGGTCTCTGCAAGGTGAGCAGAAGAGAGGGTGGCTGAATTCCTCAGAGGCCACAAAGCCCTGCCTGATCCTCTCTGCCTTCCAGGCACGTGGGAGGGCAGGGGCTGCTTTGCAACCAGAAAAGTGAGGGGCTCGTTCTCCCATGCATCTGAAAAACCTACAGCCACTATTTCCCTGTGCAGTCTAAGGTCTCCAGCCTTGGTCTCTTCTTGACAAAGCTTTTCCCCGTTCCCAGCTGTCCTCTACACCCCCTCTCACATCCACAACGGCTCCTATTGGTGCCCAAGCTGTAATGGGAGGATGACAGTCAGCTCTGGTCATATGCCAGACTCGGGCTCAGCATGTAGGCCTCAGGACAACCTTGTGAGGAGGTCACACCACTGCCATCCCGACATCACAAATGAACCACCTGAGGGGCAGGAAGGCCAGGCAGCAGCTTGCCCAGGGCCTCTCAGCCACCAGAGGCAGAGCCCGAGCCTGCCCGGGGCTGCGGCATGCCTGCTCCAGGCTCTTCCTCCTGCCCCATGCTGCCTCTCAGGAAGCAGCGAGACCACTCACATCCTCCGAAGCTTTCTGTAGGGAGAGAAGGCTCCGGGGGGGATGGACTTGATCCCGTTGAGCTCCAGGCGGCTGCAGAGGCAGAACACAGAGGAGGCCTCAGGTCAGGCCACTCAGGTCCAGGCTGTTGCCTGCTGGGCTCACCCACCCAAACAGGCCCTTTGCCCCTCCTGCCCTGCTCCCTTCTACTTTGGAACAGGTGGGCTGGCACAGGCAGAAAATACGGGCTGCTCTGATGTGAGCTCCATTATTCCACGCTGCCATGGCTGAATGGGGCCCAAGAATGATGCTAATATTAAAAATACTAATTTGGGCAGACCTACCCAACTGGGCTGGGCAGATGGACCCCAGAGGAACACCCCTTTCCCAGCCCTCCAGAGTTGCCCAGCCTTGGGCCGAGTTCAGCCAACCAAGGCAAATTGTGTCTTCTCCATTTGCACTGAAGGGCCTTGGGGCAAGCCCTTGGGTTGCTCTTCACTGGACCATCGGAGCCTGGTCTGTGTCCCCACACCTGCCCTGCCCTGTACTCACATCTCCGTCATGGTCTCGGGCAGGTTGGCAGGGATGGCGGTGAGGCCTTTGCCACGACAGTCCACAATGCCATTGCTGCAGGTGCACATGGCCGGGCAGGAGCCGGAGGAGAGGGTGCAGGAGGGCACACGCCCCGCCTCCCCCTGGCCTGCGGAAACAGTGGGCTGTGACTTCAGGTGTCCCCTGTCAGCACCTCCCTCCCATGATGAAGACTGATGTGTGGGGATGGGGCACAGGGTGCTTCTCTGGATGAGGATGAGGCAGAGATCACCAAGGACTCCGATGAAACTGCGTGGGCCCTGACACGTAGCAGGTCCTTGTTAGATGTTTGCTGAACTTGAATCTGAACATAACTGTGCTGCATGAAAGTGTGATTCCTGTGCTTGAAAACCCTAGCCTAAATGCTGAAGCTCCAGGTGTTCGTCCAAGTCACTCAGCATTTTTTAGCCTGAGTCTCCTTGTCCATGACCTGAGGCTGATAAGGACAATATTTGCTGAGCGCTCACTCTGTGCCACATGTTGCGATACGTGTCATACATGCAGCATCTCCTTTAGTCCAACTGCTCAGCCTAGGGGGAGCCTGATGTTATTGTGGCCATTTTACAGGTGAGAAAACAGAGTCCTTGATATTAATTAGTGGGAAATCACACAGCTACTAGGTGCTAAAACCAGGATGAAGCCCAGTGTCTGATAAATTACTTTAATTGAAGTATCCCTTATATAAAGTGCACTGTCTTAAGTGTATGGCTGGCTGATGTCTACTTACGGATACACCCACAGAACTGACCCGCAGGTATGAAACATTTCTATCACCCAGGAAGGCTCCCCAAGGTAACCACTATTCTGAGCTCTAGCACCACAGATCTGTTCTGCTCACTGATGGACTTCACATAAATGAAATTAGACAGCAAGTTTTCTTGTGTCTGGCTTCTTTTATTCAATATAAAATCTTTGAGATTCGCTCATGCTGTGTGTATATCAGTAGTTTGTTCTTTTTTATCGCTGACTAGTATTCTATTGAATGGATAGGTCATAAATAGTTAATCTACTGCCTTGTTGGTAGACATCTGGGTTGTCTCCAGCTCTGGGCTATTACGAAGAAAGCTGCCTTGGAAATTCTTGGACACGTGTTTGGCAGAGCATATGCAGTGGAATTAGGCTTTAGTAGGTTCTGCTATACAGTTCTGAGAAGGAGCTGAGCACATTTACACTCCTGCCAGCGTTTCAACCTCTAATCCTGTCCTTGGCTCTCCCAAAGATCAAAAGAAACAAAGGTATGAGGACTTCTGACAAATTGTGAAAGTGCCCTTCTCAGGAAAGGGGTTGTCAGGGTGAACAGACTCCAGAAGAGGAAACAATAGAAACCAAGGTATTCCAAATGCAAAGAAAAAGGTTTCATTTCAAAATAAGCATCATCTATTCCTCTTCCTAAAACCTGAGGGCAGCTATAATTACTTCAAGGAGCAGCATCGGCCTTGGGTCCCTCACACACAAGTACATACCCATGCACGCACACATTCTCACACACACACACTCACTCATTCTCACACATACACATTCACATACTTACTCTCTCCAAATATGCCCTCGCACTCTCTCACACACTCTCACAGATGCTCACGTGGTCACATTCACACACTCACACTCTCATACACACCCTCACACACACAGCTGCCCTGAGTCCAGTGGTGTTCAAGAGGAAGTGACAGCCACCCTCCTCCCCTCCCCCAGAGCTTCACACTGAGGAGAAGAAGCAGAACCCAGTGTCTGGCAGGCTCAGAGTCCATAGGTTTAGGAGAAATGGGCAGCCCCTAATCCTCCATTGTGAATCTGAAAACCATTCATTCACTCAGCAAACATTTCTTGAGCATCTCTCAGTGCCAAGCACAGGCAAAGTCCTGGGGACATGGCCAGAAACCACGACAACATGGATTCCATGTGTTCAAGGAGCTCACAGTCCATCAGGGGCCTTCTCTGGGGTCAGGGAAGGCTCGCTGGGCTCTGTGGCATGAGGAGGAGTTGGCAATCACCAGGGCGGGAGGGATGTGACAACGGGAACAGCCTGTGAGAAGGCCAGGGTGGGAGGCACTTGCTCCAGGAAAAGGCAGAGGTGGGCCAGGGTAGAGCGTAGTATGGGAGGAGGCCACGGGGCTGGGGGCGCTGCTGGGCACGGGGACACGGAGACTACCCTGCCCCAGCCTTGCAGACTGGACTCTCGCAGGTGCACCAGGAGCCAGTTAGTACCAGGCAGCAATGACCAGCCCAGACCTGTGGGTCCTTTTATAGGTCTCTCTGGCTGCAGTATGGAGATTGAAGAGGCCAGAAAAGTAATGGGGTGGGCAGCCAGGAGACCCTCACAGAACCCCAGGTGGAAGATGGGGGGCACAGACTCTGGAGTCCACCTCACCTTGAGCTGAGGCGAGATGGGCCAATTCAATGACTTTTCAAGGTAGCAGGGGTAAGGCAATGGCTGGAGGGGAGAGGTAGTAAGAAGAGGAGACAAGGGGAAGGGAGGGTAGGGGCTGGCAGCGGGGCAAGAGGAAATGGGAGGAGGCATTGGATAGAAGCAAAAAGAGTAAAAGGGATAGGACAGAAGGGGACAATGGACGGGAGGGGGGAGCCAAGGGAGGGACAGGAAGGGAAGGGGTAGGGGCGGGAGGGGCAAAGGAAGCAGGAGGTGATATGTGGAGACAAAGGCAATGGGTGAGAACAGGAGATAATGAATGGGCAGGAGGGGGGATGGGTAGAGACAGGAGGCGATAAGTAGGGACAAGAGGTGATGGATAAGGACAGGAGGTAATAATGCGTAAGGACAAAAGATGGTCAGTGGTCCAGAGGGGAAGGATAAGGCAGAAGGCGGTGAGCACAGAAAGGAGATGATAGGTGAGAGCAGGAGGTCATGGGCAGGCCGGGTGTCAATGTGTGGTGACAGGAGGTAATGGGAGGGAACAAGACGGGGAAGCGGGGTGCAGCAGGAGGCAGATGATGGACAGTCAGTCGAGAGCCCCAGCCGGGCCTGCACCCACCTGAGCAGCTGAACTCGCTCTTCTGGACCTCGGCCACATTGAGGCCGCGTAAGCCGGCGGGGCCGGAGCACTGGGTGAAGAGCCCGATGGTGGGCCGCTGCCTCAGCCACTGCGACAGCCAGGCCAGGTGGCAGTCACAGAACAGGTGGTTGGAGTGCAGGCGGCTGCAGGGGGACAGGGTGGCTTACAACCCACTTGGGCCCCCAGACCCTAGCCAAAGACCCTCCACCCAGAAAGAGCGGAGCCCCGTGCTGCACGAGGCCCAAGCACAGTCTACACCGCGGTCAGCCCGCAACTCCCACGGGATCACGCACAGCAGTGGGAAACTTCTCAGCGGCTGCTCTTTCCCTCCCAGCATGCTCAGGGGAACCCCTTCAGCTCAGCGAATATCGATTCACCTCCCTAAGCTCACACAGACCCACTGCCCCAAATCGCATAACTCATTTTCAGACACAAAAAGAAATCCTTTGTTTTCCAAGGAAAAATCAAATATAAATGACATCCAACATCCTCCCATTTTAGATCACCTCTCCTGACTCCAACCCCAATCCGCCCACCCTGGTGGGCCCCTGGAGGTACAGAGAAAGATCTCCCTCCCCTGCCTGCGGAAGCCTCTGTCCGCTTTCCCCGCTGCCCTGGCACGGGCCACACTTGGTGCTGTGCTCCCGGCCGCGCGGGGGCTGACTCACAAGGTCCGTAGCTTGGGCATGTGGTTAAAGCTGGACACAGGGATGGTGGTGATGTTGTTGTTATTCAGGGTCCTGTGGGGGAAACCAGAATCAATTAGCATCTGCCCAGCAGGGCCTGTCTCTGACCAACAGGCAGACTCTCACGCTGTGTTCCAGGGTCCACCTTCGAGCTGGACCAGCCCTGGGCTGGACCCAGGGAAGGGCTACACTGAAGAGCATGAGACAAAGCCATCCTCAGGGAAAGCCCTGAGATGGGACAGTGACTACACGGCAGCTGTACCACAGACTCTGAGTCTGGTAGATCAGAGGAGAAGGGGCAATGAGCGGGACAGGAGGCGTGCAGACTGGGCTGGCATGGAAGAAATAGTGAGGTTCAGACAGCCAGAGGGACAAGGGAAACGCATCTCTGCCTCATGGGTCAGACACTCCTGGAAGACACAGCCACTCGCCCTGAGTGCCATCATAAGCAGAGTAAGCCTGGGTCACGCTGTTGCAGGCATGGCTCTATGAGCATGTGTCCTCCCATCCTCAGTAGCAAGTCTAGGAGAGCAGAGGGCATGGCCTCTGCCCTGGGCCTGGCACCATCTCCCAGGCCTCCTGCCTCCTGTGCTGCGCCCAGGCCCCAACCCCAGCTCCTGGGCCCCAGCACCTGCACTAGCCAGCCTCTCCACGGCTCTGCCTCCCTTCCCACAGCCCACTTACAGCACCTCCAGCCCCCGCAGAGCCCGGAAGGCCCCTTCCTCGATGCAGCTGATCTGGTTCTTGTCCAGCTGTCTGTGAAGCAAAGGGAGGTTGGAGAGAGGAGGGCACGTGACCAAGAGCAGAAGCGTCCAAACCTCTTTATCAAGAAATCCATTTGTTTTTTAAAGAGGCCTAACGCCAATCATTTGTTCAGCCCAAATGTCTCAATCCAAATAGTAAATAATAAGAGCTTAGATTATTCCTTCTTTTTAGTTAAAACAATAACTATAGATAAAATGTATAATCCGCTACCTAACCTTGCATATTTCCTGGGGAACAGGCACCTCTGCCCTCATTTTGGAGACCACCTAGAGAGTGTTGGCAGCTTAAGAATGAGTCTACTGCAGATGCAGTAGCAGCCAGAGCTGGCAGGCAGATTTCAGCTTGAGTGCCAACTGAGGCTGAGTAGTGGTGGCTACCTGGAATGCTGCTCTCAGAATATACCGAAGCTGTGATTTGGGCGACTTGGGAAGAATGCAGCGATCAATTATCCATGTCTACTACAGGCCTAGGGAGTCAGGGAGTGACCGGCATGACAGGCATTTGCCATCCCTGCTGCGGTCAGACCTCAGGAAGTGGTAAGCCTGGACCAGAATAAATTTGAAAAATAGGAATAAGCCATTGCATTTAAATGGCATTTGCCAAAGTGTATTTATTTCCATATCTCATTTAAACCTCAGAAGAAGCCTGTGTGGTAAATGTGATGTCTTCATTTTATAAAACAGTATATTGAGGCTCAGGACACTTAACTGATTTGTAGCAGTTTGTGCCTGGAAGAGAAGAGTCCAACCCAGCTCTCCCAATCCACTGGAGGGCAAGGGCATGGAGACTGTCCATTCAAATGGACCAAGAACATCCTCCCAGCACCTCACAGTTCATGAGATGTCCTGCAACCCAGTCTCCAAAGGCTAACTGTTTCCTCTGACCCCAGATTGTTTCAGGAGACCAGACTGGCACCAGCCACCTCAGAGCCCTGACCAGCTCCTTGGCTGCCTGGACCACAGGGCTCGGGGACACCCCAGAGGACACTGCCAGGGGTGGCCCTGGAGCCCCTGGCCCCTCCATCCCAGGCCTCTACTCACAAATTTTTGAGGTCTGTAGCTCCACGAAAAGCCTTTCTGGGAATGGCCTGGATGGTGTTTTCACTCAGGTCCCTGCGAGGATCAAGCAAGAGGGAGAAAAACACTGGTCAGAAGTAATTTCTTCAGAGGGCCCTGAAGAGACAGGGAGGTCAGGCAGGCCAGACAGAGCCCAGACCAGTCACCGCTACATCCCAGCACCTGGGACAGGGCCTGGCACATTCAAGGCCCTAGGTAAGCATTTGTTGAATGAATAAATGAATGAATGAATGAACAAGCTGGAGCTCAGTGCCCATCACATACCATTCACTGGGCAGAGGGGTGCAGCTGGAGGGAGAAGCCTGGTGCAGCGGTGACCAGTTCAACTGGACCCCACCCTGCCCACCAGAGGTCAGCTCAGCTCCCTGACCCCCAGTATCGTCCAGGGCCACAAAGGAGCAAGCAAAGGTGGAAGGGGCTTCTCGACGGTGCCCACAGCCTCCCTGTGTGACCTGTGGTGAGTACACAGCGGCTCACTCTCTGGAAGAAGGCGCCGTTAGTTCCCAGGTAACCAGCCAGTAGGCGGCCAACCCAAGCTGAACTCCAGGCTGGGTCTAACTCCACGTGCCATGTTCTCAGGACTGCAGGAAGCTGAGCCTCCGAGAACCTAGGCCCACGTTGGCACACGCTGGCCTAGGGGCTGCAGCACCATGTCCCTGCCCCGTAGCTTGGAAGGCAGGGGTCACAGAGGGCGCCATCCCTCCCCATTAATAATGTCCCAAAGTGAGGGAGGAGGCATTGCCCCAGGACAGCTTCTGGACCCTTCCTCCAGCAACTCTGGCAAGACTGAGCCTCTGGCACCTGTCCACCTGCCTCTCTCTCCCTCTCTCGACTCCTTCTCTACAGACTTTTACAAATGCCTCTTTAAAGGGTAGCTTTTCCTTCCCACAGCGGTGGTACCAACTGCCCCCGTGTTCTGAGCATATCCCCCCGGTCGCACTGCCCAACACTTCATATGTGTGAATGCTCCTGACCCTCATACTGACTGTGGGGCAAATGTTATTACCATCCCCATTTCACAAGAAGGAAAGGGGGCTCAGAAGAGTTAAGCAGCTTCTTCAAGGGAACACAGCCGGCAGGTGGTGGCTTCAGAATCTGAACCCAGGCAGTCAGGTCCCAAAGCCTCCCCTTGCACAGCAGCCTTGGGAGAGGGAACTGTGACCTTGCCTATTTTTCAGAGAAGGGAACCGAGCTCCAAGAAATTAAGTATCTTACCCAAGGTTGGACCAGGATGGGGACCCAGGCAGTCTGCCAGAGAGTCCTGCATCTGACACCGGGACAGCCTGGGGCTGACTGTTTTGGTGTGGGACCCAGGGTCAGGCAGTCCCACAGACCCCAAACCCCTTCTCCTGGGCCAGGCCCTTGGTGTTTGGCCATCTCTCTCCTGTCAGCCATTCACTCCACGGGCCTTGGAATTCACTGTGATCCCTGAGAACACAGCCCACAGGGCATCCCACACACTTTCCCCTGAGCTATGGGAGATCCCATCCCTCTGTCAGGGTTTTTCTGCTGAGACAATGAAACAGAAGCACTATAGGGGCCCTGAGCTCAGAAAGGCAGGTCTGAGTCCCGACTCCCCCACCTCCTGGTGAGTAGGGAGGGTGTTCCAATACAGTTATGTGTTTACTGGCTAAAAACTCCCTCACAGACAGTGCTGTGTGAGCTGGTGCATTGTCGTGATGCAAGAGCCATGAATTGTTGGCGAAAAGTTCAGGTCGTCTAACTTTTTCATGCAGCTTTTTCAGCACTTCCAAAGAGTAAACTCGATTAACTATTTGTCCAGTTGGTACAAATTCATAATGAATAATCCCTCTGAAATCAAAAAAGGTTAGCAACAGCTTTGCAACAAGTTCATGAACTTCATTGTCAGACCTTGTATGTTAGGGACTGGGCTCTAACACTTCCTTTTTTGAGCCTCAGTTTCCTCATTTGTCAAATGCGTAGGCTGGACCAGATGATCTCTTTAGTCTCTCTCTACCAAGGTGTGCCCACTGCATGCCAACTACTCCAAGACACAGCAAGTGAGGCGCTTGACTCTTAGGGCATTTGAGATCTCAGGGAAGAGGCAAGAGAAAGGGGAACTCAGTGCTGATAGTATGACTTCTGAGAGGAGTGAGAAGAGAGGGGGACAGACACAGCCACCCTTGCTCCTACCCACAAATATTCAGGGAGAATGGAGCATGTGTGGTGAGAGCAAGACAAGCATGGAGGGCCTGAAGACCTCTATGGAGATAGAAAGGTGGTGGCTGCACAGTGGGTGGGGACTGCCATCAGGACCCTCATCTTGGCCACAGCTGGCAGTTCACCCTTTGGCCAAGCCTGGGAGGGGACTCTGGGCTGGAATTCACATCTATTATTCTGTTTAATCCTCACCACAACCCTGCAAGGAAGATTTTCTATTTGTATTGATTCGTTTATTGATTTAGGCCAACCTTGTTCCAGAAACGCTTTGAGGTATCTTACAGGGATTTATAAAACAGCAAGAGAGCAGGAGTGAAAAGTGGGACAAAGAGAAGGAAAATCAATGGCAGACACCAAGAATGCTGCATCAAGTGACCCACACAGCTGCCAGGCCTGGCCAGAGCACGGGCTTTAGGCTTTGTGAGAGCCGATGTGAAAAGGGGAAACTGATCAGTTAACAGGATCCCCAATATATGTACAAATTTAAAAGGACCAGTTTTTGTTTGTTTGTTTGTTTGTTTGTTTGTTTGATTGATTGATTGATTTGGAGCATAGCTATTTGGGACACTAAGATGAGACAAGCATATCCCCAAAGGTCTTTATAAAAAATGACAGTGTGGCCTAATCAATAAACTGGATCCTCATAATAAATGGCATCACATCAAAGCACAGTTCAGGAAAAGCAATTCTACAAGGATTCACACCAGGAGCTAAGGGGCAGGAGCAGTGTGCAAAGGCAGGAAGCATGGCAGAGCCTGGCACGATCCAGGAGTATCTGGGTTTACCTGGAGCACAAGGTGCTAGGAAGAGGGTGTCGGCAAGAAAAAAACCTTGCAGGCCAGAGAAGGTGACAGGTTAGACCAGAGAGGGGTGTGATGTGATGGTCTTTCAGACATTGCTCTGGGAAACCAAAGTTTACGGAAGAAAGATGCTGCCCCCAGGCAGACAGGTGATAGGACACCATGAGCCAGTCCAAGAGGTGAGGGTCCAGGAGTGGGGTGGAGCTGAGCTGACCTGGGGACTTCAGGCCCTGTGCCAGACTAGCCCAGGGCAGTGAGCAGCTAACATGGTTTAAATGAGTAAAGGAAACGAATTTGAGACCCTAGAAGAGGCCAGCTTCTCAAGCAGAGGAAAACGGGTGAGCCCTGTAAGTCTGAGAAAAATGCAGCATGCTGGCAGCAGAAAGGGTGGTGCAAAGAGCCCGAACTCGGCAATGAGAAAGGTTTAGGTTCAATTCCTGCTTCTACCATTTGCTAGCCACCGGCCCTGGGAAGTCAGGTACCCGAGAGCTTCAGTTTCCCTATTTGTAAAGTGGGGATAAAAATACCTATCACACAGGGCTTTGGAGAAGGTTGAGTTCCTATATTTAAGCCTCTGTTCTAGGGCCTCCATTTGGCAAAATTGAAGAAACACTGGCTTTTGTCCCTTCCTAAACGCAGTCCGCCCAGCGCCTTCCTACGGTTTTGACTGTTGTTTCCATACTTCCCTCTAGGGGGCGCAAGAAGACTTTCCTAACTTAGATGTCGTCCAGCTGTATCGCACCCAGAAACAAAGCTATTCTTTCTCTTTTTATTTTTTACTTTCTTGCCCCAGTTGACTTCCTACCTGGATGACAATTGTCTTGTGTTTCCCCAACCCTTTAAAATAAAGTTTCTCATCTCCATTTTCAACCTGTTGGCATGGAAACCCAAAAGGCACCACCTATATCTTTCCACCATCACATTCTCCCAGCCCCTGTATCTCCCTCATACTTAGTCATTTTTGCCCCACTATCCTCCCATGGTGACATTATCACAGATCTTAAAATGAGGAGTATGGCCAGGGGATGTGTCAAGAGAAAATGAGATACACTGAGAGGCCATCCTGGAGGAGGGGGCGGGCCTGGAGTTGGAAAGACAGCAGCTGGTGGCCCAGTTCTGGCCAGGGGCAAGTGGAAGGCACAGAGCCATCGGGCAGAGAGGGGCTCAGAAGGCAGTCCCAGGCAGGAGAGGGAAAAGCAGGTTCCCAGAGCAAGGACCTAGCTGCCAGACAAGGGACAGGACTGGGGAGAGAAACACATGCCCAGGGACAGATTCTAAGGTAAGGACAAGGTCCAGGATTGCTGACAAGTTCCCAGGGGATGCCGACACGACTGGTCCAAGAAGCACACACTGAGAGGCCAGGGTATAGAGGAGACAGCCCACAGCTGAGTGTCACACTAGAGACGGGGTCCAACAAGCCCTGGCTCATCCACTTAGATCATGTGGTCTTAGGCAAGTTACTTAACCTCTCTGGCCTCAGTTTTCTTGTCTGCAAAATGGGGGTGAGAAGTGGCACCTATGTTTCGGGATCTGATATAAGGAGTGTTTTGTGCTGTCACCCCTGCCTGCTCCTCCACTTATGCTGATGTCCCTTCAGTTCCTCAAATCTTCCTGCCACAGTACCTTTGCACTTGCTGTACCCTTTGCCTGAAATATTTTTCCTCCATTCTTTACCCAGTGAACTCCTATTCATCCTTCATACCTCAGTCTACAGAAACCTCCCCTGACCACTCCCTCTGCTACAGGATGCCAGGACCCCCAAGCTTTTCCTTCTTAGCTCTAACCCAGAGTTCAGAGTTATAATGAAATACTGGTGTATTAAATGTAATGAAATCCTGATTTTTGGTAAACATCCATCTCCCCTTCCATACCATAACATCCCCTTGTCTCTTTTTCTTCCCATTGTCTCCCTGGACCTGGCACACTGCAGGGGCTCCATCATTTTTAGTTGACTTGAACTAAAGTGGATCCTTACGTGATTCTCTTGCTCCAATCCCTTTGCATTTTCCTGGTGAAAACAAGGAGTGGCTGAGAGGGGAGGGCGGGCGCTTGCAGTCTGACAGGCTTGCTCCATGTCATCCCCGAGAGAGACCAAACCTCCTCACCTATGCACGGGTACACTTGTACTTGCCCTGTCTACCCAGCAGCAGGCCCAAGACATGAGGCTCTGAGAGGGAGGGAAGTCCTAAGCACATGTTGCGGCAAAATCAACCCTGCCCTGCCATTCACACGTCCTTACAGAACATTAATAATCAAACGGCCTTGGGTGGTTCCCTGGTGGCACCTGCAGCATTAGCAGGGAGGTGTGGGCAGGCCCTGAGGAAGGTGAGTGACCTCCTGGGAAGAGAGGGAGCTGAAGCCCCTGAGAGTCCACTCTGGGGAGCTCGGGGTAAGGACCCTGCAGGCAAAGATCTTCAGCCTGCATCCCAACACCCAAGATCAGGGGCGCCAGGAGGCAAGTTGCTGCCAGGGTCTGGGAACATCCCAGAGACCCCAGCCAGGCCCCTTCCCTTGAAGAGAAGGGGAGGCCAGACCCACACCCTGACTTGGGCACCATCCCAGGCACCCTTGCTCCTCCTTCCACACACTTTCAATCCCTCCGGCCTCTGCCAGGGCTGGGGGGGGGCAGGGGCTTAGAAGCTAAGGTCGGGGACCCCATGTTCTCGCTGCTAATCCCTCTTCATGCTCTAACCAGATTGGACCCTGCTGGCAGACCAGCATCTAAGGGGATCAGTGGGGGACCCACTGGGGCGCTGGGCACCAGCCAAGGCCAGACTTGCCCTGAGTTCCTGCCGCCTGCTCAGGGCCTGCGCTCTGGCTGCATCTCAAGCCACATGGAGGCTCCTGGCAGCCTGGCCTGTCCCCTTTCCCCACCCCCACCCCCGCAGCCTGACCGGTTACCCTGAACCCGAATAGAGGGCCCAGCCCGGAGGGAACCACAGCAGCCTGACTGCGCCAGGCCACCTCACCTGGGACTTCCTTGTCCTGAGATGATCAGATTAAGGCCTCGGGCCCTGGAGCAGACAAAACCAGCTGTGTGCCTGCCGAGGGGCCTCGTGCAAGTTTCGCCACCCCTGGAGCCTCAGTGTCCTCTGTGGAGTGGGAATAATTGTGGGGTACGGGGTCGTGGGACTGAACTGAGGCTGGCTGTGGTGCTCTTGGCAAGGCTGGCAGTCAGCTGCCATTGCTCATACTTGATAATTGTCTTTATGGGGCTCTAAAGTGGGGGTGGGCAGTCAGGGTTGGAAAATCCAGAACCGGGAAATCAGGAGGGTGTGGCGAGGGGCTGGCTCTGCCACTGGCCCGCTGCGTGGTGTTGGACGGACCTGCAGTGATTTCCTGGGACCTCGGTCTCCCCTTCCATCAACACTGACATCCTGGTGAGGTGAGGGGATTAAATTACACACAGTGGGCGGTCACACACCGGGGTGCCCAGCACAGGGCAGCCTGACACTGCTACAGCTAGTGAGCCCACAGCAGGTGACTTAGCACCCCTGCCTCTGGCACATGCACCAGCAGCAGCAGCAGAGTCACCTGGGAGTTTGTCAGAGATATGGGCTTTCTGGCCCCACTACTGGATCTGTCTGCACATTAGCAAGACCCCAGGTGACTCATATGCCTGTTAAGGTTTGAGAAGTGCTGCATCAAACAGAGGCAAGTATGCAAACATTTTCATGATCTCAGCTAGGATAAAGCAAACTGGGTTGGAACCCTCGTACCTGACCAGCATTTCAAAGCAAGAAGCGAGGCCCCACTCCTATTCTTTGGGGTGTGGGGGGTGGGATGGGGGGCGTTGGACACAGACCCCTCCTGGGTAGAGAAAGGGGAGAGCAGCCTCTGACCTCTGCCCGCCTTCACAGAAAACAGAAGTGCACTCCCAGGACCGGGGAGCAATGGCAGCCACCACATTGGCCCCGGTGACCTCCCTGCACTCCTGCCGGAGTGAGGGCAGTGGGACACGGCCTGAGTGGGTGTTGGTAAGAACCAGGCTGTGCTAATTAGCTCCTCTGAGGAGATCAGGAGTCACTGCTCCAGGCCAGGGGCTGGGAGACAGAACCCCCAGTTCCCCTCTTTAGGAAGCACTTCCAGGGGAGAGGTTGGCAGAGGTCCCTGGGATGCCAGGGTACATACCCTCTGACGTACTCCCAGGGTCTGGTGGGACTCTCCCTTCCTCATCTATGCCTGTCCATCAAGCCTCCTCTCAAATCCTACCTCTACCACCTAGGAGGAAAATTAATTCTGCATCTCCCCTTCCCTACCCTGCTCTCCCCAGCCCATGGGACGACTTTCAGGTGCTCAGATCTACCTGGTACGGGCAAATTGCAGGTGCGTACACGTGTCTCCAGGTGACCTTCAAGGCCGGTGCTTGGTTAGATAAGGACCTGAACTGTGCAACCTGGAGCTCCTACCCCAATGCAGGGATCAGGGCTTTGTCCACTCATAAAGCTGAGGTGTTCCCAGGAGATGCAAACTGACAGCTTATAGTGATTGATTCTCGTGTGAATGAGTTTGTTTCATCATCGCCAGAAGTCAAGTTTGGATAGGGAGAAGGGGGACAGTGTGGAAGACACCAGGATGTAGTGACAAAGGGAAACTGGTGGGTGAAGGGGGACTGGTCTCACCAGCCTCAAGCCTACTTTCCTCTGGTCTTGGGCTCTGCCCCTTGCTGTTGTCACAACAAAGGAAGGACCTTGGGAGTGGCCTTTGCCTCCTCCTCCTAGGGTCTGGCTGCTCTCTTAAGGGGCCAGCTCCCCTTGCTAATCTTTGCATGCCCCCCTGACCCACTCCATATCCCCCCCCACCCCGCTCCTCTGCTCGCCTGACAGCCAGAGTCAGGCAAGCAAGCAAGAGTAAATGGTGAGGGGCAGACCGAGTGGCGCATTTGTTAAGAGCTGGTTTGGGGATGCCAGCGGCCCCGGTTCGGATCCCACATATGAGGGCCAGTGACACTGCCCTCTACAGCTAACAACAGCTCCACCTGGAGCTGGGCTGTGCGAGCCCCGGCAATGGTGTGGGCTGCAGCCCCTGCTGCAGTGGGCTGCCACAGGCTACAGTGAGCGGCCGGCAGCCAGCGTGAGCTGCCAATAGCCGCAGTGAGCGACCATCCAGAGGCCGGCGACTGATCTGCCTCATCCAGGAAGAGCACAATGACGATACCAACATGGGCCAGTGAAGCAACATCCTCCGCAACTAGACTGAAGAACAAAAAGACAGCAACTTGTCTGTTCCCCTTCCCCGATTCCCCAGCGCTGTTCCCCTCCCCCAATTCCCCAATAAAATCTTTAAAAAAAAAAAAAAAAGAGTAAATGGTGAGGCCATCAGAGAAGCCTGAGTCCTCAAAGGGAGGACAAGGCCCTGGCAAAGCAGTAGTTGGTCTGTGAGGGGAGCCAGGTGACCTGGGTTCAAAAACAAGCTCAGCCCAACTGGCTGCCTCTCTGAGCCTTAGTTTCCCCATCTATAACATAAGCTTATAAGAGGAGTAAATCAATGAAGATGTGTGAAAGTATCAGAAAACTGTCTGGCACACAGTAGGTGACAATCAGTTATATTGCTGGCAAGGCTTCAAACTACCCCTAACTGCTGAGTAGCCGGTCCATCTCTGTCCCCTCTCCTTCACCACCTCTCCCCCTCCTAAGGTGGTTATAAAATTCATGGAATTAAAGTTCACACAAGCTCTGGGAGGCCTTGAGATTTTTTTAAAAGGTCAAACATCCAACGTTTTCCCAGGGAGCTTCTGATGTCCAGACTCTTGTAGGTGGTTCTGGAGGCTGACATGGATGGTGGGGTTTGAGTTTTGCAGGAGAAATGGGCTGGCCCGAGCGCCTAGTGCGTGCCAGGCACTGTGGGGTGGAGCGATGCCCTCCCTCCCCTGCTCACCATATGGCCCAAAGCCATGCATCCTCCTGTGGCCGCCCCCTCCCTCCAGCCCCACAGAGTTAATGTTGCAGAAACCTCATTAGGAAGAGACATCAAACAGCCCTGGATCGCAGCGCCATAAAACCACCCTGGGTAACATTTCCTCAAACCAGGCTGTTTCTTATGCAGCTACCGAGCATCGCTGCAATCAATTCCCATGATAGAGATATCAAATGAGATGCACGCACCCCCACAAAGCAATCACAGAGCCCTGCCAAGGAAAAGCTGCTCAGAGGCAGGAATGAGTGGCCCAGGGACAAACAGGAAACACAAGCAGGCACAGGTCCGGGCCACCACAGCCAGAACACGGGAATGACAATAGGGCGGATGCAAAAGGCAGGGGGTATGCAGGCCCCTTAATTTAAATGTGCCAGGCAAGGCCTTCTCTGTACCCAACCACCATGCACTGTGTCTCCAGGAAGCCCCAGGCATTCTGCTGGGCCCTGAGCAGGGAGGCACTGAGCGAGACAAAGCACTTGTCCTAAACACCCACGTGTTGTAGGGATCAATAACTTCAGAAATTCCCTGCCCAGACACACAATGTTGTGTATGTCTCCCTCCCCAATACCCCACGGAAGGAGACAAATGGGGAGAAAAAAAATCTTCCAAGGTGGCAAATAACAGAAAAATTGGGCTGCAGCAGGAGAAAAAGAAAATCAAGATGTAGAAGAAAAAAACACGAGCTTTAGAGCCAGACAACCCTGGGTTTGACTCCAAGTTCCGCCTGTGTGACCTTGAGCAAGTTACTCAACCTCTCTGAGCTCATGTGTAAAGGAAGGCTAATCACAGCTGTCTCTTGCCAGGTTGTGGTGAAGGTTAAATTCCACGAGTGCCATTTATATAAAGCACAAAATCAGGCAAAACTAATCTATGCTCTTAGAAGTCAGGATCATGGTTTCCCTGAGATGGGGGATTAATGATGGAAAGGAGGTACACGGGGCTTCTGGGTGCTCAGAATGTTACTTCCTGATCTGGTCCTGGTTCCGTGGGTGTGTTCACCTTGTGAAAATACAGTAAGTTCTATATGTGAAAATGCATAACACTTATACAGAAAAGTTGTGCTTTCCTGTGTTACTTTACACTGCAATGAAGTTTTAAAAATAACACATAAAGCACTGATTTCAGTGTGTGGTACTTTGTAGGGAAACAACCAATGCCAGTGCTCTCCCTCTCCGATCCCTCTCTCCCCCACTGAAGGAGACAGACAAGGGGAAAAAAATCTTCCAAGTTGACAAATAACAGAAGAATTGGGGCACACAATTCCAAGCAGTGAGGAAACGCCCAGGCTGAGGAGAAGCTGCACAGTGACGACAGTGTGGTGGAAACCATGCCCACCTCCGCGTGGTGAGAGCCTGGGGACCAACTGCAAACAGCTGCAGAGGTGGGAAAGCAGGTGAATAGTCAGCATCTCCCAGGGAGGACAGAGTCTGTCTCTAATGCAGCAGTGCATGTTTGGGTTCCACATCTCCCTGAAGAGTGGGTGCAGTGCCCTGCTCCAGGATGAGACCTCAGGGTCAAGCAGTTGAACTGAGATGCTGGTGCTGGAAGGGTGAGGACCTTAGGGGACCAAGGGCAGGAGTGGGGGCGATGGGCCGATGGAACAGCCTTCAGAGCAGGTCTGGACTCCTTTTCTGCCTTGTTTCAAGAAGATATTAAAGCAGTTTTCAGGACGTATTATACAATGGACTAAAGTAACAGGAACCAGAGGAAGAGTAACATAAAAATAGACAAAAATGGGTAGAAACATCTGCATATCGTATGAAAGCCTTTTTTTAATATTAAAAACCACATCTATTTTGTTTATTTTTTAATACATTGTATTTATATCGATTCTCTTGATAAACTTTTTTTCTTTGTTTTGGTAATTTGCTTCCTTTTCTTTTTACTTTTTTAAAAATTAGTTTCAGGTGTGCAAAACAATAATAGTTAGACATTTATACCCCTCACAAAATGATAACCCCCCTCCCCTAATCTACTACCCCTCTGACATCATAGATAGCTATTACAGTTCCACTGACTCTATTCCTTATGCTGTACTCCACATCCTGTGAATGAATATATATATTTATATGTATATATATATATCTTAAATTATAGTTGACATTCATTATTATTCAGCTTCAGGTGTACACTGCAGTGGTCAGGCATCTACACCGTCCATGAAGTGGTCTCCCTAATAAGACAAGTGTCCATCTGACACCCTACACAAACTTTACAACATTATTGATTAAATATATTCCCCAAACAGTCGAAAGCCTTTTTTGCATCTGCTACAAACGAGCCCTGGGTCCTGGAGGAGTGGAAACTGATGTGCTACAATCTACCAAGTCTGTAGATGAGAACAAGGTTGGGAGAAGAATGGCCTTTCTTGGTTCTAACACCAAGTATGTGCCTCCCACAGGTACCCAGAAAGAGGGGCCACAGGATGGGAAAATAAGACCCTCACAAGCATCCCCAAATGAAGCCCAAGGACCCTAGGTCAGCTGACAACAGTCAAATCACAGATCAGCTGGCTCTCCAGAGGGTCACTTGCTAAATTTCTTAATTTTCTTTATCGGTTTGATTTTAGTTGGGTGGCTTCTTATTTGTCTTCACAGGGGCCTTTTAGGGTTGGTTGGGTTACGCAGCCCTAGCTCCCTGCAGTCACAGGAAGAGACTGGGGTGGCTTTCCCATCGTTCAAACACTAGAAGCCAAGGCAAAGATAAATGGAGCAGTCCTTAAAATGCTGTAATAAAGACAAAATGCAAACCAGTCGACTCACACCAAATAGTTAAAGGAAGTAAGTCAATTTGATGAATTGGTCCTTTGACAAATAGCAATTCAGTGAATTGATTTTGGGCAAAATGGCTTTTAGCAAAATGACATTTGGTAAATGGCTCTGCTTGTGACACAGCCATGTGTTTCACAGGGCAATTATTTACACACCCCTGGCCTGGTACCAGAGCTCAGGAGAAGAGAAATTCTGTAGATGGATCAACCCCACACTGAGTACACTGCTTGGCACTGGACGGCCTTATGACAGAGTGGATTTTGGAATATGCTGAGGGATGCATGCGCTGCACAACATCTAGACCATCCTTCACACACATTGTTTCTCTCAGTTAAACTCATCTAGACTCTGAGGGCAGACTCTTTGGGTTTTCCCTGATTAAAAACCAAGAGTGAAATGGGCAGGATTCAATGTGATTTGGGAAGGGAGAGAGCCAAGGAGGAGGCAATAGGGCTGGGCAAATATAGATCCAGGCTGTGCTGGGGGAGGGGGCTCCACTCAGGGCAAGTGACCAAGTCACCAGTCTGAGCTTTCCCAGGGAGAAGTTGGGGACCCTGGCTAATGCACAGGGCAGCTAATGCCAGAACAGACATTTGACTGAAGCCTGTGGTCAGAGCGGTCCACCAAGGAAGCTAACAGAGTATCACGAGTTCCTGGGGCATCCCCAGTCCTCCCTTTCCTGACTTCCAAAGGGAAAATGGGGCCCATTTCTTTTACCAAAGACTGCTCCCATTCTCTCCCCATCTCCTGCAGAGTGGTTCAGGCCCTGTCTAAGTCTTGGTCTTCAGAGATTCTCAGAAGAAAAGTGGAGCTTAAAAGATTAGAATGGGAAGAGCGTGTCTGCTGCACCTCATGTCCCGTCCACATATGCACACAGGGGTGCCTAAAGGGCATAAGACCCTTAACTACTTCCCAGGCAGGCAGAAAGACAGAGCCCTGCCACATTACCAGTCAAGGACAGTTTCTAGTTGGCTGAGTGTGATCTGCAGGCGGCCACAGCAATTCCCCAGGAGCTGCTCTGGGGAGCTGTCCGTGGTGCTGAACCTTCTCAGCAGCTCTGCCTCTGGTCAGGGCTAAAGACACCTTGGATCCTAGCCACCTTCAACCTTACCCGTCTGGCCCACACAGCAGGCCGTGTCTATTCAGTTTTTGGGTTTGTCTTTTTTTCACAAGCCCACAAGGAGTATGACTTATAGCATACACACAGGGGGTCAGGAGAGCACCATTATGAGCCTCAAGGTGCCTACCTCTGACTCTTGAGAGAGTCATGTACTGAGCACAATCCACATCACTAAGCTACTTCTAGATAGGGGTAAAGCTGGACCTGGCCCCACTTTTCGGGAAGCCAGACCTCCCACTGTCTGAACACAGACCTATGCATAGAGAAAGTGCTGAGGAGTCATCTGGCCTTGCCCCCAAATAACTTTCCCCAGATCCTTGCACAAAAGCTGCTCACTATAATCCTTATAATCTTAATGATCATCACTAATCCTGTATAGCACACAATTGTTGTTATTAGTAATGATGATGGTAGTGGTAGTGGTGATGACGATAGTGATAGCTGCACATATTGAGATTATGTGCTGGTACTGTGCTAGGTGTTTTTTATGTTTTATTTACATAATCTCATTTAATCCATAAAACAACCTTCTGGGATAAATGCTCCCATTCCACTCTGGTGTGGACATTGACAGTGGGAGAAGTTAGGCATGTGTAGGGCCAGAGAGCATATGGGAATTCTCCATGCTTTCCACTCAATTTTGCTGCAAACCTAAAACTTCTCTAAACAACAAAATCAATTTAATTTTTTATTTTTCTTAGAGGGCAGTGTCACTGGCCCTCATATGTGGGATCCGAACCCGGGCCACTGGCATCCCAAGCCAGCTCCTAACCACCACACCACTCGGCCGACCCACAAAATCAATTTAAAAGAAAAACTCTGACCATCCCTATTTTCCAGATAATGTAATTGAGACACAGTAACTTTCCCAGGCTGCCTGACTGCAGAAATCACAGCTAACCCACTACATGGCACATTATCTCAGCACATTAGAATCCTCACAGTGATGGGCAGGTGGGCGGGAAGGCATCTAGAAGCATACACATGTCAGCAGTGACATTTGATGGATGAACTCGGAGGGAGGAGGTGAAAACCTAAAAAGCATAGTAGGATTATGAACATTCATAATGTTGACACTGAGTCATCAAGAAAAAGTTAAATTATGTTCAGGACCTACTGTTTAAGAACTTAGATAATTGCATAATAAATTTTAGACACAGTTTCATCAAAAAATGGCGTGAGTTTCACATTTTCCCTAGGCAGCCAAGCCGAGGAGAGAGAGGAATGCCGGCTCCTGCCTGGGATAAGTATTGTCTAGAGATTTCTCCTTACACCTCAATTCCTACAAGTATCCCAGGAACTGTCATTCCTTCCAACCTCCTGTAGATTTGAAAGACAAAGAAGTGAGCTTTGAAATCCTGTGGTGAGGGATTTCAGTCACAAGTCAGTACAAACAGGCAGCATCCACTGGGCCTCTAAGAATGAAGGGTCCTGGTGCAGGCAGCCTGGAGGGAGGATCCATCAGCCACTGGCTTCTCACAGTCTCTGGAAAACCACTGAAGAGCCCCCAGCAGCATGAGCAACCACCCCTGCCCCAGCTTTCACCTGGGGGTGGAAATGCAGCTAACTGCACAAAACGTGGCGCACAGAGGGCACCAGACCTCCTGGGGTGATGGCTGCGGTCAGCTTCTGGGGGAGACAGGCAAAGGGTGGGCGGCTCCGACCACCAGTGTGAACACCAGAAATCGATGTTCAAGCTCAGGAGCTTCATCTGCGCATCAAAAACTGATGCTGTAGGAGAGATCTTGATTTTGTAGGAGAGATCGAAACACTCTAGCTTCTGGGAGGCCAGCTCCAGTAGACCTGCCCTCCCCCAGAGAATGCCAGACACCCTGCTGTCTCGCCTTATTTCCTCCACACCCCAGAATAGGGGTCCCACCTGTGGGCTGCAGAGCCTCAGGAGCCATAGAGTTGTTGCAACACCTGGGCATCCTCATGAATCCCTAGCAGTGTCTGCAGACTGAATGAATCAGTTAGGACCTTGGGTTTTACCTCTCTGAGCCTTATTTTCCATTTCTGTAAAATGGGTACAATAAGAGTCATTATCTCAGAGTGGTGCCATGTGGATTAAATAAGTGGGTTGGCAGTTTAAAGCCCAATTCCTCCCACATGTGTGTGGATGCTTTTGTGATAAATAAGACGCAGAGTCGATTCAAAGCACTTCTGGATTTATAAGGTCTTCTCAATTTTCTCATAACTGTACCCATGCTTTTTTCTTCTTTGCACTTACCATGGTTTTAATCAATTGACTTTTTCATGAAATTACTTAAGTAATGTTTATCTCCTTGATTAAATCATGCCTTCCATGAGGCATGGACCATGTGTGTTTACTGCACACTAGCAAAGAGGTAGGGCTCATTTAAAATATTTGATGATTACTTTGGCTACTCAAAAGGTCAAACTAGCATTTGGGAGGGGTCTGTGACATTTTGAAATTTAAAAACAGGTCCCCTTTGGGATTGATGGGATAAGGGTATGAGGCCCCCTGCCTGTCACACACACACACACACACACACACACACACACACACACACACAACTGTTCCTCTAAGGGGCCTGTTCCCCAGCAAAGGACAAAAGCTCTGAACTGGTTGCAGGCTGCCTCTGTGACTGGGGCGAGAAGGGCACAGCCCCTGGGAAGGAAGGCTGCATGTCCTCTCCACGCTCCCTTTTCGCATGCCCCTGCCCCACCGCACTGCTCCACCTACCCACTTCTCCTCCGCATCTCACAATATCCTCCACTCTCTCCATCACTGCACTTGTCACAGTGCATGTCTGTGAATCTCTCGTTTCCTGATAATAATGACAGCACAGCTGCCAAGAAGGTTACATCTGCCCTCTGCCTGTCTCCTGAAGGAAGGCACACTAACGTGGGGAGACAGGCTATCATCTGGGCGACATCTACAAGTGGGCACAGCCATGCCATGCCATTACAGCAGGCACACAAATGCACCCCTTAAATGCACCCCTCTCCTCGCTCCCTGCACCCTTGTTTGAGCTTGCTGGTCATGGCTTTCAGTTCCTGTATTGAGCATCTAGCCAGGGGTGGAAACATGCAGACCTGATTCTAGTGTGGGGAGCCAGTCTCTGATCTCACCTTGTGCTCTAGTTCAGGTTTACCAGAGCTCTGCACTAGGAGGGTTGTATGTCAATCCACTTGGCCAGTATTTCCCATTTCTCACCCTTTATTGTGTAAGAACAAAGCCAGGTTGGAGAAGAAGCAGTATAACCTACAGCCTTTCTACTCAAAGTGTGACCAGAAGATGGGCAGTGATGGCACTGGTAGAGACACAGAATCTTAGGCCCCATCACAGACCTGTGGAATCATAATAAGGTGATTCAAGTTGTGAAGCACCGGATGGAGCAATGGTTCTTAAACTTGGCAGCACATTGAAAGCTCACCTAGGGAGTTTTAAAAAATACTGATGCCAGGGCCCCAGCTCAGAGATTCTGATTTCATAGATCAGGGATGGAGCCTGGGGTTGGGATTTTCAAAGCTCCCCAAGGGGTTCCAAAGAGCAGCCAGGATGGAGGATCCTTATTCTACACGTGTGGCCTTTAATCTTTCATCTCTGTCCCTCAGCGCCCTCTCCTTGTCCTTCCCCACCCTGTACCACCTTTATAGGGCTGCTTCCTTCTCCAGCCCTTTCTCTCTCAGTATTTCACCTCCAGGATGACTGATGCTGATTGGGTGTTAAGGAAAATGGACCAGGAAGAATACTTTATACTAGATAGTGAACGACTGACAGCCCTAATTTCCATGAAGTATGTGCATTTTAAAAAGAGGAGGATTCCTGACTCAGTCTTCATCACTGGTAGCATCTGATCAGTCTGAGGAATGTAAACAAAACACTGGAGGCAGAGTCTTTTCTATTCAGCCAAACTTATTATACAGGAAAAGTTATTTATAGCATAGGTGAAAATTTGCTACTACATTCGGACAGTAGAGCAAAGACACCTGTGTGTGCGCACGTGTGTGTGTGTGTGTGTGTGTGAGCATGTGTGCGTGTGCATGTGCCCAACTTTCAGTCTCCTGCTGATGTTGGGCTGTCCCAGGCCACTTTTCATAGGAAGGAGAAAGAAGGAAAGGGGAGAGTAAGAGGCCACCTTAGAAGCCAGGAGCAGGGGTTGGGGGCCAATGCTGTGAATGGCAGGATTAGAAGGTGACTATCTCCATGAAAAGAATGAAATGCCACATCTGCCACACCTTCATAATGACTCCGATACACAAATACACACCCCTCATCCTCACAGGCTGCCATCGGGAGGTTCTGGAAACCAAGGGAGGGTAAAGGTAGGATCCAGCTTATTTATCAAATGAGCAGTGGAGGCCTGAACAAAATCCAGGCTACATGCTCCGAGCCCATCAGGGCACCGTTGGGTAGTGACCTGAAGGGAGACAGCAGGAAAGCAATGGCTGTAGCCCTGTGGGAGCAGCAGCCAACTCCTAGGCTCAGGCTACTTGGCAAAGCCACCTTTTGGAAAGGCAAGGAACCCAGAGACAGAAATGGAGACGGGAGACGAATGAAGAGAAATAGGCAAAAGGGAACGAAGAAGAAAGAGAAGCTAAATGAGAGAAAAAGACAACGAGAGGCAGACAAAGAGAGAGAAAGGCCAAGACCCATGATTGGGGGATGGGGCTTTGAGGTGGGAGATGGGGGGCACTTACCTTTCCACAGCAGTGAGAGACAGCAGCAAGTCCATGTGGTGTCACACCTGACAGCTAGGGAAGGTGCAAATGAAAAGAAAGCAGTGTGGGAGCCTGCTGGGGCCCTCTGCTCTGGGCACTGGGCTCTGCCATCCCTGGCCACTCTCGGGCAGGACGGGTAGCCAGGGAATAATTCGCCGTCGGCTGAAGGTGTCAGGCTCCGCTGATGAGTGTGAAGCCTGCAGGTGACCTGCTCGTGAGAACACGTCCTGTGTCACTAATCATTAGGCAGAGGTGGGAATGGACTTCAGCCACTGCAGCCTCTTCCTATATGAATCAAATCCCTATGTGTGTTGGGGGGAGAAGGGGTCCTGTTCTCATTCTTGGCTGCAAAACGAGGGCCCTGATTATCATTCCTAAAGCAGCGCCTGCCAGGCTGTAATGTACACATAAGTCCCCTGTGCAGATTCTGACTAGGTGTTTGGGGTGGGCCCGAGAGCCTCCATTTCTGACAAGTCTGGTGCCTCGCCTCATTCCCAGCAGCCAAGCAGAGAAAGAATCCCTCGCCCTGAGCAGGGTTGGCAGCTGGCCCCTCTCCTGCCTCTACCCTGGCGCCTGTTAGAATTTCAGCCCAGCAGACAAAACAGCCAGCTGCGGACACAGCCCAGGGACCCAGCCAGCTGCCTTCTGCTTTCCCCTTTCCAAACGAATCTGAGGTGTCATTTTTTAAAAATCACGTAACAGCTGAGAAAACAAGTATCTCCTCCATATCCATCTCTGCTTCCCACCCCCACTCACCACTTGCCAGAAACTAGCCTTGATACCTTCCTGTCATCTTCTCCCGCGCCCACCCACACACACACACACCATCACCCCTCCTCTGACAAGTTTCCCCCAACTCCTCCTGCCCTCCCTGCTGCTCTCTGAGCTCACCTCTGGCAGAGCGGGCTTGCCAGGCTTATTTTTAACGGCTCAGATTGAAGCTGGGATCCCGCTGACATTTACACTCCCTCATCATTATCAGCTCAAAGCTTCCAGCAGCCAAGCTAAAAAGGCTTGTGGGGCGGGAGGAGCCAGGAATGAAATGCCAGAGGCTTGCACTCCTGCCTCTTGCGGAACTGTCCCACCACCTGCCAGCAGCACAGCCCACCTGCCTCAGCTTGGTGGGGGAGGCACAGACCCCACCTCCCACCCAGCCACCCCCTCCCCCAGCCACCCACCTAGCACCCAGCAGCCAGTGGCTTCTTGTTCCAATGACCACATTTTCTCTCCCAGGAATCAGGACACGTGGTGTGATTTAGAAATGCATGGATGTAAAAAGACTCATAGAGGCAGAAAAATTAAATCCCATTTCGTTGTGTATTTAATGAGAGCCACCAACAAGCCCCTCCTGGGAATCTTTATCCTCATTTAGGCAAATGTAAATGGCCCAACCATTGCTCTGCCGAATGGACAGCCTTCCTGCCCCTCTCTCGAGTTCTGGAATATCCGAAGCCTCATTTTCTCATCTCTAAAAGCGGAATAGTCATTCTTTCCTCATAGGGTACCGGGGATGAGGTGAGGAGAGGTAGCCAGGGTCCACTCCAGCACCACACCTTCCACAGCCATTCTTCCCCTCCCCAAGGGCGCCCTCCACGTCCTATCCATCAGACATCAAACGCTACAAACGCTACAACCACGTCTCGTCCTTTGAGCTACTGAACTGTTGAGCCTCTGAAAGAAGAGACGTGAGAACAAGGAGTACTTTGAGGCTTCGCTGTCTCTGAAGAAGTTCATGGTTGTTTTATGTCTGCTCAGCGAGGTCAGGGTTCACGGGAATGTCTCTGACTCATTTTGAAACTCCAGTTGTAGAAGGGCTTGGAGACCACTACATAATTTACTTTGGGATCATAGAGACAATGATTTTTACAGAGAAGGCATTTCTGACTGAATGCACTAAAATGTCAGTTCATTAAGATGGTGGGGGTGGGTGTGTGGTTTAGAGGTGAGAATTGGGATTATGGTGGTGCTTCTACTGTGAGGAGCAATTTGCTGTTAAAAAGCATAGAAAGGACACCCACTATTTAGATTTCTTGTTTGTTGGTTTGTTTATCAAAGATGTCTTGCTTCACCTATATGGACACTAATACAAAAGCAAACAATCTAAAATGTTTGATAATGGAGATCTTATAAACAATTAAAAGCCCCATCCATCTCAAGGAGCTCCCCTCCAGGGAGTCTTCCCTGATTTACTCCACCCTGATCATTCACAATTACTTTGCAATCTTGCAGCACTTGGCTATGTCATCTGGTCTGCAATCCACTGCATCTCAGGCAAACTATTAAATTTCGGAAGACCTTCCCCAGTTCCCACTGGCCTTGGCCTTGTCTGCCATTCCCCATGAAGAGAGGTGGCAAGCTGTGTTTGGCTTGTTCCGACACTGCCTTTCACTTCCAGGCATACACAGCTGTGATCACCAGCCTAATGATTTTTTGAATATTACCATTTTGATACTACCATTCCAAGTGAATCAGGAAGCCCAGTTTATAGTTCGATTTTCAAAATTTTGATACACTGCCAGCTATCAAGTGTCTGGCAAAACCAGATAGCCTTGAGCTGTCGCAGCCAGAACAACTCTGCCCTGAGTGCCTGCCACATAAAAAACAGTGGCCAGATGGTGTACTCGGTGTAACATGCACACAGGCCCAAGTCTTACCCTCACAAAGCCCACAACCCAGCACCAAGAAAACAGTAATAGTAAGGATCCTGATAGCTCACCATCATAGTTCATCTTCACAAAAGCCCTACAGTTCAGTGCTATTACTATCCTCACTTCATAGCTGGGGAAAGAGATGCTTAGGGAGGCAGTAACTTAGACAAAGCGACCCAGCTAGGAGGCAGGGGCTAGGTTTTCAATTCTAACATTCCGATTCCAGAACCTAAGTCATGTCAATGCCATCTCTACCATCTTGAATACTGAGAGAGACAAGACCCTGAGTGAGACAGGGCCCTGGGTGAGACAGGACCCTGAGAGAGAGACAGGAAGATGGAGGGCAAATTCAGAGAGAAGAAAACCCCGGACAGAAGTGGCCTGGGAGAGCATCAGGACGTAAGGTGAGGGCTTCTAGGGGGAGAGCAAGGATTCGAAAACGCAGAGCAAGAGCAACCAGATGAAGTGATGCCTTAGGAAGATGATGCATGATACCCAGAAAGGATGGCTGAAAAGGGGAAAGGGCAAGAGGAGAAGAGGTGGGACCACTTGGGAAGCCACAATAGTCCTTAAAGCCCTAGGTGGGGCTCCCAACTGGGAGGACCTGGCTTCTCCCAGATGTGAAAAATGTCTGCGGAGGAGAATCAACGGGGCCATGAGCATGAGCTCTGGAGCTAGCCTATCTGAGTAGCCTTGAGTTTCCTGAGCAGTGAAACGGGGATATACTAGATCGCCACGAAGGGCTGCTGAAGGACTGACTAAGCTCATGTGTCTGAGTGGTTAGCACAGCGCCTGGCTCGCAGTACCACCCAGTCATCATCAGCTGTTATAACTAATAACAAACACAGAGGCTGGTGGGGAGGTCCCAGGGGTGCTGTCACCGCACCTCCATCAGGCAATTGGGAGTGTCACACAGGGCTAAGGAGGCTTGTCAGAGTGAGCAGTCTGGACTTGGGAGTCACCAAGGGAAAGGAAAAGCTGAAGTCACGGGAGGGCGTATGATCTCCCGATGGGGCTTATGGAACAATCACAGCCCTGGGCCACCCAGGGAAGCCGGTTCAGCTGGGTGGGGCTACTGTCACCTGGGAGTCCCCAACAGCAGAAGTTGTGCAAAGGCAATGAGACTCCAGGGGCAGCAGCTAGAAGTTACTGGATCTGCTGTGCATCTGGTCTGTTGTCCATCACTCTGTCTCCCTTGCCACCGGCTCACCCATTTCCACCTCTGCCTGTGGCCTGGCCCCATACCTGTATTCACACACATGTGTGTTAAGTACACAGGGAGAGGGCACTTCTAGTGTTTTCCTTCATGCTTCCTTTTCAAGCCATTCCAGTTTGACGGTCCTTGGGCAGCTGCCCTGACCCAGGGGCAGGCAAAGGCAGTTCTAGAAGGAGAGGGAAACGGTGACAACTGCTTGCCTGGGGAGGGAAACAGTAGGTCCAGGCAGTGCCCCTGCAGTTGCCATGAAGTGGAATTCATACATGGAAATCAGGAGAGAAGCTGCCCAGGGCACCCCCACCATGGCTCTGACAGAACTGACAGCTAATTAGAGAGCTCCATTTGAGCTTCATGTTGAAAAGCCATTTAATAATTAAATGTCTTATCTGTATTTAAATTCCTCTGACAATGTATACTTAGAGTGTGGCCAGAACATCAATTTTCTCACTTCCATCACCCTACCAGACACAATATTTGAATCCAGGCACCTCGCCCATTGACAATAAGTGACATTGTGTCACACGACTTGTACTGGGAGTGTTCCAGCATCAGTTGGGACTCCCTTCTGGCTTTTGGACTGATGCACACAGAGGCTCGGACTCAGAAACATGTTTGACATAAATATGTTCCTTCACAAGCCACTGAGCTGGGACCAGGCAGGCAAGGGGTGGGTAGAGGGACCCTCGGCCTAGTGGGGTACAGCGAGGGGCAGTGGGAGCAGCTCGCCTGAGTAAAGCCAAAAGGGGTACAGTGTCTGTAGAAAAGAATAAAATGTTTAATATAATAAAAAATACAATTAATAATAAAGTATTTATCAAATGCTAAGAAGAAAGGTCATAATAAAAGTCACCTACTTTTCATAAAAGTCAGTCTACTTTTCATTACCGCCATGCACAGGCAGTTCTAAAGAATGTCAGTAGTAAACGCTGCTCCCGGCTAAGAAGGAGGCTCCCACTGCTGCATAGATGGCACAGGGCTCCCCGGCCTGTCCTGGAGGAAAGAGGAGGCCACAGAAGGGAAATGGCTTTCAAGGGAGGAAAAGAAAGATGTGCTGCATGTTTAAAGTGACAGGCATGGGCTGGGTTTGGCCCCATGGGTGGCTCTATCCACCCTGCAGGAGCAGGAAACAATAGGACGGTGACGTCTGCCTGGTTCAGTGAGGCCGAACTCCATCCTGCTGGCAGCTGGGGCTGTAAGGTCGCAGGAGTCCCTAGGGGGCTCTGGGGACCATGCAGAGCTTTGGGGGAGGGCAAACCCCAAAGGAACACACAGAAGCGTCCGAAAGGAGACCAGATTCAGGTGGGAGAGAGTCACGCACCTTCCAATTTGGGGCACAGATGGAGCATCTGGAGAAAACAACAGAGGGAGGCTTCCCGGGGCCTCCCCGTTTGGCTGGTGCTCTCTTACAACCCAACACGGCGTCTCCCCGTCCCCAAAGCAGCCTCTCAGAGGGCACAGCGTTTCATTTCCATCTCCCCTTCTGGAAGTTTTTTTTACCATCCAAAGGAGCCAATGAAACCCCAGAAAGGGAGTGCACCTTCGGAGGAATAAGACCTGGAAGGGAATTTAAACATGACCTCATTCAACCCTCTCTTCTGACAGATGTAAAAAGCCCAGAGAAAGGGCCAGCCAAGTGGTGCGTTGGTTAAGAGCTGGGTTGGGACGCCAGCAGCCCTGGTTCAGATCCCACATATGAGGGCCAGTGACACTGCCCTCTACAGCTAAGACGGTGAACAACAGCTCCACCTGGAGCTGGGCTGTGCGAGCCCCGGTGATGGTGTGGGCTGCAGCCCCTGCTGCAGTGGGCTGCCATAGGCTACAGTGAGTGGCCCGCAGCCAGCGTGAGTGGCCAGCAGCCAGCGTGAGCTGCCAAGAGCCACTGTGAGAGACATCCAGAGGCCAGCGACTGATCTGCCTCGTTGGGGAAGAGCACAATGACGATACCAACATGGGCCAGTGATACAACGTCCTGCGTCCTTCAGTCCAACTAGACTGAAGAACAAAAAGACAGCAACTTGTCTGTTCCCCTCCCCTGATTCCCCAACGCTGTTCCCCTCCCCCAATTCCCCAATAAAATCTTAAAAAAAAAAAAAGTCCAGAGAGGTCAAATGAATTCTCCAGAGTCAACCAGCTGCCTAGCTTGTGATCCTTCCATCCCCTACCGGCCCTGGTGCAGGGTATCACAGGGGCTTTGCAGTCAGCAAGTTGTGGGTTCAGGCTCTCCGTCCTCTTACAGCTGTGCAATGTGGGACACACCACACGTGCCTCCTTGCCTCAGCCAGCAGCCTGGACTGGCGGCTGGACTGGCCCTGGGCAGCCAAAGCAGCACCCCAGCACAAGGCAGCACCAGACACGCTCTGGAGATGGATATGACTTTGTGTTTTTGGGGTGCTTGAGTCACAACACCCTTTAGTCACAGCCAATAAGACCAAGTATCTCTCTGAGATGCAGTCTGGACCATGGGACTGGCTGGGACCGTCATTACAGTCAGGAGCATGAAGGGTCTTGGAAAACACTAACTGCCCCTAATGGAGCTGTGACCCTGCTGCCAAGGTGCTCTCGCTCCATTGGGTTCAACTGCTGACTTGCTGTGGATCCAACTGTTGCCTCTCCAAGTGTGGCCCATGGACCTATGTCACCTGGGAGCTTGTTAGAAAAGCAGAAAATCAAGCCCCCCGCCCCCCGGACCTACTGAATCAAGATCTGCAATAACACAAGGCCCCCCCAGGACTACACCCCCGTGACCCAGATGCACGTTAAAGCTTGGGAAGCACTAGTTTGGGGCACTGTGGGGACCCTCGAAAGCAATAACTTTGGAGACAGGCCAACACTCTGCACACCATCAGAGACGGTCACAGCCTGTCCCTCTCAGAGTGTGCATGACATGGTGCCACCATCGCTCTGCTCTTACACAGGGGAGGATGGGAGCGGCTGGGTTCAGCAACAGCTCAGGTCTGGAGAGGCTCTGAGTTTCAGAGGATGGCAAACTCCGTGTGCGCCAGGGGGAGAGGTCACAGTGCAGCCAGCCACCAAGTTAGGAAACCTGCTCTACACAGTGTCTGGGGAGTCCAGGCTCTGGGTCCCACATACCAGGATCCGCAGGCCTGCTCTTTCTTCACCAGCTCTGGGCCCTGCTGCAAGCCCAGTAAGGTCTCTGGGACTCATTCCCACATCCCCACTGTGACATAAAGATGTGAGGAGATCTTGGATGTCAACAGCTGGCACTGGCTTGGTACCTGGTAGATGCTCTAGAGTAGTAACAGCTATGATTATAAGCTGGGGGGGGGGGGCAGGGGGACTACTCCTCCAAATATCCTAAGGGGGCAAACCTGGGCCGGGTGACCAGGACAGCCGGTTGGGCTTAGTGCATGGAAGAACTGTGAGCAGTGAGCCCTCCAACAGCAAACGCTCAACAAGGGCTGGTGCAAAGCATGGTGTAAGGCTCCAGTAGTTCAGGGATAGGGAGCAAGGCATTGGTGGGGGTGGGGGGGGGCCATGAAACAGAGTAAAGTCCTTTCCTCTCCTCTCTGCTGCTGCTTTAACGTAGAGAGCCAGCCTCCCCCAAGATCCAAACAGGCATCTCCTGCTTCCTCTCTCCTTACAGCAAAACAGACAAGGACGAAGCCGCAATGGTTGAACACCACAGACCTTCCAAAAACACCCAGCACTCTGTTTTTCCAGCAGCAGCTTCAAAGCACCTCCCACCAGGTAACCAAAAAAGGAAGGCACCACTGGAGTCCTTAGTAACGGCTTCCAAGGCCCCTCAGTAATGATTTTAACAAGCTCCCAGCTCTCTCCCTAGACTGCTTAATTTTTACAACAATCATGTTCTTCTTTTGCTCCTCTAAACATTCATTTTAGCACATCTGAACAGAACACAGTGTGATTTCCAAACCCAGTTAGACAGAGATTTCTCCCAAAGTGCAATGCCCATGATTAATGAACCCTCTGGGAATGAAGTTCCTCTAACAAAGACACCATTAAAAACAAAGCTGACAAAAAACCCTTGTAAGGCCCCTAAGTGTTTGTTACCCAGTCACAACTAATGAGAAAGGTGTACACAGTGGAGGTTATGCGGACAGCTCAGAGGCAGGCAGGCTCCAGCCATTCCTGGCTGCTAAAGGAAGGGAGGGAGCAAGCCATGTGGGTATCTAGAAGAAAGGGAACAATCCGTGCAAAGGTCCTGGGGCAGGAATTTGCATGGTGTTCAAGAAAAAGCAAGGAGGTCAGGGTAGCTGGAGTGGGAAGCGGGGAGGATATGGGCTTTGGCTTTCACTGAAGGAAGCGGAAGCCATCAGAGAGTTCTGAACAGAAAAGCAACTTAGATTTAGAAGATGATGCACTTAAGGCACTAGAAACATACTATCTTGCACAATTAGCATTAGCTATTGTTATACATCACCCCTGAATTTCTGTCTGGTCACCCCACACACGCAGATACTCACACCACTCAAAGCTTTTCAATAACTCCCTTGTACTTACTAAGGTATATCCCAGGTCCTTGATCTGGGATGCAAGCCCCCCTGTAATAAGGCCCAGCGCACATTCCCAGCCACCACCCCAGCACATATGTCCAGCTACAGACTTGCTCCCCTTAGACCTACACAGCTTCCCTCCTCTTTGCCTTCGCCTCTGCAATTCAAATTCTCCTGAAGGCCCACTCCTCTCAGCATCTCCTCATGTCCTACCCAGTGTCACATCCATCTCAAAGGCCATCTCTCCTCCCCGAAGGCTTCCCTCATGCATCCCCAAATGGATGTCATGTCTCCACCAAGAATATCGTACCCCTTCTGGACCTTCTCATCCTCGATGCTGGTCTCATTTCCCGCACTGAACTCTGACTCAGGCTCCTGCTACCATGAGATAGTGACCTACTGAGCAACTCTACAGGGCTTAGCTGAGGCCAAGGCACTGAATAAGCCATTATAAAATTCAGCAGATAAGTGCACAGCCCCCGCTTGCCTCCATCCACTTGACAGAGGCCTGACTAAGACTCAACCAAGCTGTGATTCAGTAGGTCCAGCCTGTCCAAGGAGTTGGTGTAATTATAAATAGAAGGGGGGGAGACATTTTTCTTCCTTAACATACAAAATTTAACATACAAAAATAATCTAACTGCTCAGTTCCATCCACATGTTAAGCCCAGGACTTTATTGCTCCATTTGTGACCATAGATGCAGGTGAATATTTCACAAGATAAAAACAAGGCCATGATAAACAGAAGGAGATTCAAAAACCTTGCCCAACACCACCAAAAAAAAAAAAAAAAAAAGCCCTAGCATGGTTGCATGGCCACATTCAAGCCTTGCATCTGGACAAAGGACATCTTTCACATGTCCGGAAGGCCCTGGAGCAGCCACCAGGCAGGAACCATATGGAAAGGAATGTGAGGCTGTCCTTGCCAAGTCAGTGGTGGGGAGTGCTTCAGCTACATCACAAAGGTTCCAAAGGCTGTGGTGTAATGAAAGTGGGGGACATACATCACTGACGCTGACACGTTCTTTACAGAAAATACATTAAAGAGTGCTGAACTCCCATATGGTTTTCTGAAGCAGGCAGAAGAGATGTCAGATCAAACAGGGGTCAGAATCTTCTAGATGACTGCATACCCAGATGCAGATAAATCAGACCCCAGAGCAACCCCTGCAGGGTCCAAATTATGGAACTCAAGCTGAAAGTGGGGCCAGGACTCGTGAACTGTCGTTATCTGGGTCTCTTGGGGAAGCTCAGGCTCCTGGTTGGACCCCAGGTCCCACAAATGGCACCTGTAATGGACAGCCAATGGTTTCGTTCCGTTCTGGTTTTGTCTGCAGCTTCTGCTCACCCTACTTCCCAGTGATAACCCCAATTTTTTGTTTGGGGATCCATCCCTCCCTCACTCTGCTCTCGTGATCAGGTGGAGATGACATCTCCACTTCAGCGCCAGGGCTGCCCCATTGTTTCTCTGGCCTTGGTGGTCGGTTGAAGATGGGCACAGAATCTCACCAATGCCAATACGATGGTGTGAGACTTTGGGACAGAAGATAACATTCTTCCCTGGTGGACTTTGGGCTAAGGGGATATTGGCTAGAGCTGTAGGAACCACCTAGAAACATGAATTGAGAAAGTGCTGAAAACTGGACTAATGCAGAAGAGGTTAGGGGAAGAGAAGATGGATGGGTGGGTGGGTGGATGGATGGATGGATGGATGGATGGATGGATGGATGGATGGATGGATCTGGGCCCTGGTACCATCATTTGAGCCACTGATCAGGCCTCATCTGATTCAAACTCAGGTCTGTCTGACCCAAAGGAGGGAAGGAAGTTAATGGGTATTGAGTGTTTATTGCTGGACATAGTACAAATGTTACTGCATTTAATCCCTACAATAACCCTGGGAGGTAGGCTTTATTCCCTCCTTATCTTTATTTATAGATAAGGAAACTGAAGTTGAAAAGGTTTTGTCACTGGCCCAGGCCAGCCCATTCACAAAGTGGTGAAACCACAACCAAGGCTCACCCCAAGGTGCTGGGCCCCTCCACCCTGGGGCAGACAGGCCAGAGCTCCAGAGAGCACTGTGCCACAAAAGAGTTCACATTTTGATAACTGAGCCGGAGGAGGGCTGCCAGTGAAACATCTGCTCAAGGGACTAATGGGCATAACGCTCTTTGGGAGAGAAATGCCACGTCTGCTGGGACTTGCTTCAGAAAGATCTGTCAGAGCTGCAGAAACCAGCAGAAAAGGAGCTGATAAATGTCATTGCACACAGTCATCCTTGGTAATCCACACAGAGGGGGAGACAATCTAAACTTTTTGAACAGCAGTGACTCAGAGCCATCAGTTATAATGCAAGAAGGAGCCCTGAGTCCTCCAGGGGGATTGCCAAGCCAGAAAAGGGACAAGGGGTGACAACACCAAGGAGGTGTCAGAAAGAGAAGACAAAGCGCGTCACACTGGGGAGAAAGTACCGGCCGCTTTGGGAGAGATGCTCACCTGCCTGAGGGCTCACACCAGTGAGGGTGAATGAAACGCCCATGGCCATGTGTTTTGACAACACCAATGTGTGGTAAAATGTGAAGCAGTGGCATTATTTTAACTCTATGCTCAGCTTGTGAAGACTCAGTCGCTTTTGTTAAACATGAAGCCCTGGCTTCTCTCCAGGAAGGACAGGGCCGCTTGCCTAGGATGTCCTCAATCCTTGGTCTCCCCTCCCTCTGGGTGCCTCACATCCTCATCTGACACAGCCTCCAAGGTCAGATGGTTTCCCTTGACAGGTAAGCCCATTTCTGTCATGGATGTCACTCTTCACTGCCCAGAGAGGAATAATCTAAGATGGCACAAAATACTAAAGAAAACAAAGAAAATAGCAAGGTCTGGCTAGGAAAGCTCAGGCTCCCCACCCTGCTAAGGCCCCCTCAAAGCCCAGGAGACCCTGCCATGCCACCGATGGGGCTGCCCATTGGTAAGGCCAGCAGGAGCCAGGCCGGGGGCAGGGAGGTGCCCGCCCACTGCGGAGGGGACCTTTATTCCCCCATCCATACTCATGCCCATTTTACCCACACAGAAGAGGAGTCGCTAGCATGAGGCCACTGTGTGAAGATGGATCAAAGGGTGAGGCTCTGGTCTAGGAGGAAACAAGACCCCTACTTGAAGCCAGGTGCCCTCCTCCCCATCTACCCAGGAGATGCCTCCTTTGGAAGCCCTCTGTGCCTCTTATCCCTCTCCTCTCTCCACCCAGCCCTGGCCCTCCACAAGCAGAGTTGGACATGTCCTCCCCTGAGGCTACATCAGCACTCTGTAGGTATCTGCATAAAGCACCTTCTAGAAAGTAAGAAGCAGAGGAAGGAGGGGTATGAGGGTGGGCTCGTCTTGGCTGCCTGGGTTCACATCCCAGTTCTGCCACTTACTTTGTCACTCTGACCAAATCACTTAACCTCCTTGTGCCTCAGTTTTTCTCACCTATAAAATGGGGAGAACAATGGTGCTGGAGGTTATATAAGATCATTCATAGAAAGCACCTGGCCTAGCGCCTGACTCATCAATAAATGTAAGTTTTCACTTTTTTTTTTTTTTTATAAATTTTACTGGGGAACAGTATGTTTTTCCAGGACCCACCAGCTCCAAGTCAAGTAGCTGTCTTCAATCTAGTTGTGGAGGGCGCAGCTCCCTGGCCCATGTGGGAATCGAACCAGCAACCTTAGTGTTATGAGCCTGTGCTCTCACCACCTAAGCTAACCGGCCACCCCAGTTTTCACATTTTTAACTTGTCCTTTTCCTCCACAGAATGGAGAGCACCTCAGGGTCCCAGGCTTTATGCCACCCCTGTCTGCGCCCTAGCACATACCCAAATCCACCTTCCCAGTGACAACATGGAAAAAACCACCCCTCAGGGTCATCGTGAAAGGTCTGAAATGAAGTAATGGATACAGGTAATGGCTAAGAGCCCCACTCTGTGCTCCGCCATCCTGGGTTCGAGTCTGAGTCCAGGGTCAAGATGCAGTAACTGAAGACAGTCCCTTTACTTATCTGAGCGTGTCTCCTCATCTATAAACCTGAGATTAAAATGATACCCTCACAGGGTCATTGTAAGGAGTAAATAAGAGGATATTTCTAAGAAGCTCAGCACAGTACCTGGCACATGATAAGTCTCCATAAATGTCGTAGGTTCTGTCATTTTCCGTAATCATAATGCTGGCATTCCTATCAATAATGAACAGCGAGTACCCTGAGGTCATTTGCAGCCACAGCTACTCTCTCAAGAGGTTCTTAAAGGAAGGAAGCAGAACAGGACTGCCTCTGAGATGCTGGGGGAGGGGAAGTGCCTTCTTCCTCCTCAGGGCTCTGCTCAGAAGGCTCTAGGAACATTCTGGCAGAGAGCCTTCCCGGTGAGAGGCTGTGGGCCCCTGCTGTCCTCTGCATCTCTTCTCTCTCTAACTCTGCCGTGTTCCCTCCTCACACTGTTAGCCTTGTCACCAAGCGAGGAAGGCACACAAGGATGGAGCCTGGAAATTAACATTTCAAAGTCAATATTGGAGGAGGGCTGCCTTGAGCTTCCTGACGGGCATGTGGGAGAGCCCCAGCATAGAGGAGGCGAGGGCGGATCTGGCGTATGCGATCTGCACAGCTTTTGTGCCTGCTCAGTCATCTCTCATTTTCCTCCTGTGGCACATGAAAGAGACACATCGCCAACAAACCCGCGCCAGCCAGGCTGAGCCAGCGTTCAAACACAGCCCTGTCCACCCTGCTCAGGGAGACATGGAGAAACCTTAGGCCTCCCCTCCTCTTGCAGCCTTCCATCAGACTGGACAGGCCAGAATTTGAAAGGAGAGAACATTGTATTCAGCCCAGTTTACTGAGATACCCATCCACATAGCCACTAGGTCAGACAGCTACTGACCTCCCAGGCTGGCCCACGCAAAGCACAGAAAAGCACCAATAGCTTCTTCATTGATCCACTGTCCATCCAACAACCACTGAAATGAGATTTCGCTTGTGAATTATTTGTTGGCTCATTCTCTGCCTCTCAGAATCACGCCTGGAGAGAAGGCCACAGAAACAGTTCCATTGCCCTTGTGCAACCATATCAAGGTGCCAGCCTCTTACTTGATGCACAATCAGTCATGGTGATAGACATGCCCCTGAGAACCTTGAGAATGGCACAGGGGGAAGGTGGGAGGTCAGACTGGTGTAACCATCTTATAAAACAATTTGCTACGGGCACAGACGACAGTGGTCATGCCCATAACCTAGAGATCCCACTCCCAGCTATTCGTCTACGAAACTCCCCAGCGTGCACCCAGAAGCACGCATCAGGATGTTCTGAGCAGCACAGTTTGCAGCCGAAAAACCTGGAAATGATCCAACTACACACCGGCAAGAAATGGATACATCGTGGGAATTCCATCCAATGGTGAAAATGCGTGAGTCACAGCCACCCACAACATCATGGACGAATTTCAGAAACATAATGCTGAGTTTAAAAAAAACACACAAAAAACCATATTGCAGAAGAATACACACAGTTTGGTTCCTTTTATAAAAAGTTAAAGAATAAGCAAAACGTGAATTAACATTTACATATACCTATATAGCAACACTACAAAGAAAAGCAAGGAAAGTACAAACACAAATCAATGCAGGGATTCCCTCTGTTGCTGAGGTTGGGGGTTGGGGGTGGCACCAGGGAAGGGCAGGGGGGCCTTCCAACTGCGCTGTAATGCTCTTTGCTTCAATTATGTGGTGAATTCATGGATACTCACTTTATTATTATGCTATGCCCCTAGCATATACATCATTTATCATACATTTTAAATATTCTTTTGTATTATCAAAAATTCACTTTAAAAAATTATGTTCAAAAAGAGGGCTGACAATAATATTGGTAGGGACATCTGAAGGCAAAAAGGGGCTGGAACGCTGAGGAATGCTGAAGCCACACTGGACAGCCACTAACGTCCTGTCCGCTGAGAGTTCAGATTATTAAAAGCCACAGAGACAAATGAACAATAATCAAAGTTGCATTTCCTAAGTGCCCACCATGTCATCGGCACACACTAGATTCTTTCCATAGGTTATTCTCATTCATATCTGTGCGAGTTGGATGTCATTCCAGTCATAGAGAAAGCGGCTCTAAGAGGGGAAGTGACAATGCCAGTCACCAAGCTGGTCCTGCCGCTGAGTGAGAAACCAAATGCACCCCGTCTGTCCACCGGCAAACACTGCATCTTTCCACGATGCCAAGCAGCCTCTCAAATATTTATAGACATAAATGGTGAATGAACCAAAGCGCAATTCAATCCAGCACATATTTATAAATATTTATAACCAAATGTTTTGCTTTGATAAGGCCTAGTCTCCGAAGCGCCTGGCGTCAGACAAACAGGGCCTCTTCTGTGGGAGCAGGCTGCAGCTCACCTGGGAACGCTCGCTAATTTCCAAGAGCGCACACTTATGTCTGCGCTCACATCTGGACCCAGATGGCCCATCGCCCCATTACTCATCGCCGTCAACTTAACACACCGTGAAAATAAGACTGGGTACTCAGGGACCAAAGGGTGCTATGTTTGTGAGGGAATTTGTGCTTCTCTGCTGCCTAAAATCTGCCATAGGCTCCCCACCACTCTCGGGATGAAATCCAAACACCTCGGCAGAATGACACGTCCTGGCCAAATTCTCGGAGCTCATATCTTCCCACTCACGGCTCACACCCCCACCCTGCCTGGATGGCTTACCTCCACCAGCGGGTTCTCAAATGCATTGAGCTCCCTCCCGCCGCCTGCCCTTGCAAGGGCTGTTCCCTCTACCTTTCTCCTCTTCACCTCTCCCCTGACCTGGCTAATGCCTACTGCACCCTCAGTGGTGCTGCCTCCTCCAGAGAGCTCCCTAAGCCACACTCCTGGGCTCCAGTAACTCCCACCCAAACCGCCCCTGATACTCAGGCCACCACACCAGCTCTGCGTGTTCTCTCGTGTATCCTCCCCCCAGACCCTGAGCTCCTATTTCTGCATTCCCAGCCTGTAGGCTGGGTAGACATAAATTCAGAGCTTGCTATGAATAAATGCATGTTATCACCTGAGCCTCATGTTCCATGGCCACATAAGATCAGGGTGGACTGGGACAGACAGCCTGCGCCAGCCTACACTGACAGCATCATCTGACTTAATCCTCACAACCATCCCATGACGCACAACTATCCCCATTTCACACATGAGGAAACTGAGTTTAGAAAAGCCCAAGGGCTGGCCGAGTGGCTCAGTTGGCTAAGAGCTCACTCAAGAGTGCGAGCTGAGCTCTGAGCAACAGCAGTTCGATGCCCAGCCTGAGCTGAGCTGCCGCTAAGCTGCCAACAGGTGGCAGGATGGCTCAGCTAAAAATAAAATTAAAAAAAAAAAAATCTGATCTTTTGGGCCGGCCGAGTGGAACGGTGGTTAAGCACTGGCTTTGGGAAGCCAGCGGCACCGGTTCGGGTCCCACATACGAGGGCCAGGGACACTGCCCTCAAAAAAAAAAAAGAAAAAAAGAAAAGCCCAGTGACAGGAACAAAATCACGAGCCTGTCATCCAGGCCTGTCAGACTCCAAAGCCCATGATCTGTGATTAAGTTTTTTGAATATACAATTGAATGCTCTCAGAATCTGGAAATCAGAGGATGTTAGACTGAAAAGCATCTTGGGAAGTGATAACAACTTTTGTGATAGTTTTTATGACCCTGAGAGGTTTTTTGTTGTTTTTTTTTAATCATCTACAAAGATGCACTAATGACATCTTAGATTTTACATAGCACCTTGTGATTTCGGGGGATTTTTTTCATTTAAATTAGCGTTTCTGAAAATTTTCCTTTGAGGACTTTTAAGGTGGACTTTATGGGTTGCGCCAAGGTGACCTGACCTGGTACAAAGACCTGCCCACAGACACATGGCAAGTCTCTCTAGCATCCCAGGCAGAGGAGTGGGGGTGAGGCAGTGAGAGGGAGTACAGCTCCCACACCACCCAGCTTGCTAGTCCCTCAGGGCTACCCAAAGCCACGCCTACCTCTGCCAGGCATTCATGACACTTGGGGACCTTCTTAGCAATGCAGGAGGCTGGGACAAGTGACCATGCAAAGGAGCACCATCTACCCAGGTCCTGAGCCCTTCTCTGTAGTGTGACTGTCCATGGCAGAAACAATAGAAGCCAGGACACCAACAGGATGAATGAGAATAACAATGCACCCCAGCCCTCAGGGTCAACATGGGGGCAGCCAAGGTGGACCCGAGTCCCCTACAGAAGGAAGGGGGCTGGGCACAGGGTGCATTAGGGCCAAGGAGCCAGTGGGTGTCCACCTCAGAGGCACCAACTCTGGAGCCTGCCCAAGGGGAGCCGCTCAGCCTAAAGGGGGCTCAAGCGAGCCCATCATTATCGCACACTCCCAAATCTTTCCAATAAGGACACCGAAGGCCCTGAGAGGACTGTCCGCAGACCCTGGAGTCATACCTCAGCTCAGCAAGAGTCCCAAAGAGGCTCATCTTCCCAGCCTTCTCGGAGCCTCATCAAGCTGTGACATCTTAAGCAAACACTTGGCTACTCTGAGTCTCAAATTTCTCTTCTATAAAATGGAGATAATAATAATTCCAATTTCATAAGGCCATTGAGAGAATTAAGTACAACGGGCGTATAAACCCCTTGGCACACAGAAGGCACCTGACAAACGGCATCTCCTACTGTTCAGTCGTTCTGCAGTTACATGCAAGATTCTGCTGCATGAGAACAGGGGCCATGTGTATCTTGTCACCATCGGATGCCTGGTCACAGTGTAGGTACTTAGCAAGCAGCAGTTGACTGAGTGAACCATCAGGACATCAGAGGCCATTTGGGCTGAGACACGTCTGGATCACTGAGTATGGGGGCTGACCCAGCTTAGGCGTCCCTTCCTGGCTTCCCTGAAAGGTTGGTTTATAGACTGCCCATCCAGGCTCTGCTTGTACACGCCCAGGGCCAGAGCACTTACTCTGGCAGGAGGCCCAGCATCCAGTCAGGCTGCTCTTCACTAGACTTGACCTGAAGCCCACCTGCCAGCACTGATGCTATGGGGAAGGTGGAATAAGCCCCTCCGTCCCATGCCCGGCATCCACGTCTTCACATACTCTCAGCACCGCCGGACCACCCCTTAGCCCTCTCTTCATTGGCTGAAACCTCTCCAGTTTCTTCTTTGACCCCTCATAGGTCTAGGGGCTAATTTTGGGTACTTGTGAGTTTGGCAACTTCTTCTCTAGTTAAGGAATGTGGAACCCAGAACCCTGTTCCAGAGAAGTGTCCTCGGCAGCTCAGTTCCCCTTCGGGCCCTCCCTGACTCCCTGACCAGTCCCAGGCCTGGAAGACCCTTGGGAATCCTGACCCCTAAATCTCTCCCATCTATCTGTGAGTGTAGGGGGTCTTCTGTCACTCAGGTCATTGCTGAGAGGAGGGCCTATAAGTGAGCCCCATCATAGGTACTTGGGTACTGTGGATGCCTCTCCCCTAGAAATCTAGTCCCCACCAATGAACCACCCCAACCTCTCATGGTGCTGTGGAAACAGTACTTTTCTAACCTTCCCTCCAGGGAGCCAATGCTCAGAGGGGAATCCTGTGTCAGATTCCAAGTCTTTTGAAATCTAAGGATACATAGACTTCTCCCACAAGGACTTAAAGGCAGCTGGAGAAAAGAGAACCTTCCCATAAGGTCAGAGGACTCAGTGATTGTCAGGCAGAGAGCGGGAGGCACGGCACAGGCTGAGCAGGTGAGTAAGAGCTCTGGAGCCAAACCTCCTCTCAAACCTTGGCTGTGTCTACTGCATGTGACCTTGGGCAAGTCACCTGACTCCTCGGAGCTTTGATGTGAAAGGAGAATCAACAAAACATACCTTACAGGGCTGTTGTAAGAATACAATGAAATAATGTATGGAGAGTGGTTAGCTGGCCTCGGTCAGGGAAGGTACTGAAGAATAGTCTTCAGTGATGCTGCTGCTGATGATGAACAAGGAAGAGGACGAAAAGGAAGAGAAACAGTAATTTATCGCCACACCACACCACCTCCTCCCCTTGGCTACAGAGGACTGCTCCTGAACTGTTGGAAACCCACTGCAAGCATTCTAGGTTCCTCCTCCCTATGAGCTGTCCTGATGCCTGAGCTCACCACCCCTTCAGGGGCTGTAAGAGTAGAGGCTGCTGACCAGGGTTGACCACTGCCCACTGGTCAGCCCTGGACCCTCTCCCCAGTACTGCTAACCAGGAAGCTGCCCTAACTCCCTTATGCATGACAGGCAATGAGGTTTCTGTCCCTAGCCTAGCTCATATCTGGAGACAGTGAGCCTGGGGGGCTGGGCGTCTTGCCCAATTAACACTCTCAAAAATGCCAGCAGAACAGCTGTGGTGGCAGTCAGACTCTCCAAGGAGAGGGGTCCAGGTGTTTCTGCCTCCTTTCTGGTGCAGGCTGGGGAGTGACCGGAGGCTGCAAAGGAGTAGGGGAGTAGGGTACCTGCAGAGGACCTGCCACCAGGCCTAGACCCCACCCCAGGGCATCTGGGCTTCCTCTATAGGGGTGGAGAAGCATCTGGCAGCCCACGTCCTCTCTGTCACCTGCACACCACGGAGACAAGAGGATGGCTGAGCTCTGGAACTAGAAAAACCTGGGAGTCACTGCTGGCCCCAGCTTAATACCTGTCTGTAAAATGACAACACACTCTGCCCCATATTGTCACAACATAACATGAAAGAAAGCACATGGCTTGGAACTTGGTCCACAGACAGTCACCAATAACTGTTTTTCTCTCTCCCTTTCCCATCACTATTTGAGTGGATTGCAGAAACATGCCAATGCCTTGCTTTACAGAGAGAGAAGAAGATAGAATCAAAAATACAGACACACACAAAAAAACAATTTCATTTCTGTACTTCTGAGAGACAGACAGACTTGAAAGAAAAACAGTGGATATGGAGAAAAGTTAGAGGCTCTGACATTGAGGAATCCCACCCTGGAAGGCGTGAGAAGAAAGCACATGATGGGGTGTGCAAAAAGTTACATATGTAAAAAAAATTTTTAAAAGGAATCAAATACAGGGAGAGGATTAGAAACATTATCTATTAAAAAATAATAATAAGTAGGGCCGGCCAAGTGGCTCAGTTGGTTAAGAGTTGGCTTAGAGTGCCAGCCGAGTGGCTCAGTGGTTAAGCGCTGGCTTTGGAAGCCAGCGGCCCCAGTTTGGTCCCACATATGAGGGCCAGAGACACTGCCCTCAAAACAAACAAACAAACAAAAAGACTTGGCTTAGAGCATGAACTCTGAGCACCAGGGCCGCCGGTTCGATTCCCATATGGGCCAGTGAACGCTGTGCCCTAGCTGAGCTGTCGCTGAGCTGCCAACAGGTGGCAGGATGGCTCAGCTGGTGTAACAACAGATTGCCTATTCAATGGTGGGCTACATCTACCCACAACTAAGACTGAACTTGGCACCTTAAGCTGAGCTGCCGCGAGGATGGCTCAGTGGATAGAGTGTGCGCTCTTAACAACAAGGCTGCCAGGTTTGACTCCTGCATGGGATGGTGGCTACGCCCACCCGCAACTAAGATTAAACACAGCACCTTGAGCTTAGAGGCCACGAGCTGCCAACAGGCAGCCAGATGGTGACTGGCACCCCCCCACAACGAAGATTGAAGAACAACAACTTGGCTGGTCCCCTTCCCCAATTCCCCAACACTGTTCCCCTCCCCCAATTCCCCAATAAAAATCTTAAAAATAATAATAATAATAAGGAAAGATAGCTTCTTGTCTCTAATAATTTATTTGCTTATAAAATTTGCTCTAAACATACTTTCCACTTCAATATAATTGATTTTTGTTCCATTCAGCTAGTTTATTTACCTTTATGTAAAAAGCAAAACAAAAAAAGGATGTGGTTATTCAGCATATAAATCCATGAATGAGGGTGTGGATTTTCAAGAATTTAACCCTCATGGCACTATACCACACTACTGTTACCTGGTGACAGTATACCTAGGAGGTCAGACAATTAAGTTCGTGAACTCATCCTAGAAAAAGTATTATATACCTCCTTGCTGAATATCACTATGGTCACCTTCGAAGTACTCCCCTTGAGAAGCTATGCACTGATGTCAGCGCCTAGTCCACTCTTCAGAGTAATTTTGGAACTTTTTCTGAAATGGCCATCAGAGCTGTTGTTGTATTACCCTTGATGTCCTAAATGTCATCAAAATGTCTTCCTTTTAATATTTCCTTTATCTTTCGGTAAAGAAAAAAGTCATTGGAGACCAGATCAAGTGAATAGGGAGGGTGTTCCAATATAATTACATGTTTACTGGCTAAAAACAGACAGTGCCGTGTGAGCTGGTGCATTGTGGTGATGCAAGAGCCATGAATTGTTGGCGAAAAGTTCAGGTCGCCTAACTTTTTTCCACACAGCCTTTTCAGCACTTCGAAATAGTAAACCTGGCTAACTGTTTGTTCAGTTGGTACAAATGCATAATGAAAAATCCTTCTGATATCAAAAAAAGGTTAGAGATTGTCAGATCTCGTAAATTGGAAGGATAGAATTTGAGATGTATATAAATTTCTTGGGCTGCTGAATCTTTAAAAAGGCCATGAGGCTTTGGACACATCACCTACATGCAGGTCACTCCTCAGTTACCAGCAACTGTTTTGAAAAATCAGTGAACTAAGTTCCATTCCCAGCTCTCCTTGAAAGCAAGTCATTTGAGTTGCCACCTAAGCCCCAGTTCCTTTTCTATGAAATGAATGGATGTGACCTAAAAGATCTCTGAGGAGGATCCTGGTTCCGACATTTGAAAGTTCATGAATGTATTTCAGAACCTCCAGGGGAGCCTGTCAAAATGCAGATTTCTGGTTCCAGCCTCAGGTTCTACATTAGAATGTCTGGGGTAGGGCTCTAAAATCCACATTTTTAACAAGCAGGTTCTTATCTCTAATGTTTGAGCATTGCTATTCTAAGTTCTTATGTGTAATATTTAAGATGCTGCTTTATTAAATCTAGAGAATTTGAGAAGTCTGGGTCCATCGCAGACCCTAACATTTCCTGGAGGCCTGAATATCACACCACACCCACTGCAGCTTCATAAGGACACCATGGTATAAGAAGGTTTTAGGCCTATTTTGCTGGTGGGGAAACTGAGGCTAAAAGAGGTGACAGGGGCAGCCCAAGGTCACAGGCTGAGTGATCCAGAGCTGAAATGACCCTCATCTTTGGAATGACCATCCACTTCCCAAGGAACCCAGGGACTTCTTGACTCCATCCTCCACTTCCCCGGTGCAGTGGGGCTGGGGTTCCTACCAAGAAATGGAGTTCAAGGCTTGCTTCCAGCTCTCAAGCGCTTTCTCTAGCCTTGTGGGACATACTTCAAACTCCAGCCCAAGCTAACAGAAGATGAGCATTTTTTTTTTTTTTTTGAGGGCAGTGTCACTGGCCCTCACATGTGGGACTGAACCAGGGCCGCTGGCTTCCCAAGCCAGCGCTTAACCACCACGCCACTCAGCCGGCCCTAGAAGATAAGCATTTTTGTCAGCCTGTATCATCCATCAAAGCACTCCTCTAACTCCAGAATTATCACTGGGTTCTGACATTCAGCCAAGAAAGGTGAGGATATAACAAAAAGTTGTGCTCATCTCATGGGCCCAGGAGAGCATACATTTCTTCAGGAAGAGGAAGAGGTGGCTAGCCTTTCCTGCAGCTACTACTTCCACTTAAGTGCAGAAGCAAAATGCTTAATGATTCCAACCCTGGCTCTGTAACAAACCAGCTGTGTAAGCTTAGGCAAATTCCTTAATCTCTCTGAGCCAGAGTCTCCTCCTTGGAAAAATGGGGATTAAAAAGAAATCCTCTGGGCCTGCGAGTGGCACTTTGGTTAAGAGTTGGCTTGGATGTGGATTATACTGTGGAAGAGAGTCAGGGGAAGAGTAATAGATATATATGATATGGGGTGGGGGGAGTGGGGTGGCGAATTGGGGGTGGGGGGTTGTCACTTTGAGGGGTAAAATGTGTAACTATTGCACTGTGTTGTACACCTGAAACTAATTAAAAATAAATAATTAAAAAAAAGAGTTGGCTTGGGACGCCAGCTCTGAGCAGCAGGGCCCCAGTTCAGATCCCATATGAGAGCCAGTGATGCTGAGCCCTCTACAGCTAAGATGGTGAACAACAGCTCAACCTGGAGCTGGGCTGCCGTGAGTCGCCAGGACCAGCGTAGGCTGCAGCCCCTGCTGCAGTGGGCCACTGTGAGCTACCATGAGTGGATCGAAGCCAGAGTGAGCGGCCAGCAGCTGCTGTGAGCTGCTGTGAGCTGCCAACAGTGACTGCCTCATCCAGGAAGAGCACAACGATCATAATACCAACATGGGCCAGTGAAGCAAAGTCCTCCACAACTACACTGAAGAACAAAAAGACAGCAACTTGTCTGTTCCCCTTCCCCAATTCCCCAATGCTGTTCCCTCCACCAATTCCCTAATAAAATCTTTAAAAATAAATAAATAGGGCCGGCCGAGTAGCGCTGTGGTTAAGAGCTGGCTTGGGACATCAGCGGCTCCAGTTCGGATCCCGCATATGAGGGCCAGTGACACTGCCCTCTAAAAAATAAATAAATAAATGAAATAAAGTAACTAAAAAGGCGTTTGCACATATTCACCCCTTATGGCATAAAGAGAAATGGAAATAGATCCCTGCCCTGACCTGTCCATTTTCCTGAGACACCCACAAGATCACCCCGAAACTGGAAGGTTCCACACACCTAACAGTGCTCACTGAGGACCATTATGGGGAGGCACCGTGCTAGGCTCCCATCTGTTCTTCTAGAGGGCCAGGTTCTAGACTGGCAAAAGGGTTTCTGGCTGAAGTTAAAATGAAAAAGAGTTCCCCCTTCCCATGGCTCCTCCTGCCTTCTTGTGAACTCACAGGAAACTTCTCCAGGGAACCCCACTTTCAACGTGAAGGTCAGAGCATCACCATATCACCATCTTTATTATAACACAAGACAGCAGGCAAATCCCCTTTCCATGATCCTCTGGGGGCAGGGGCGGGGGCGAGCCATGTCTTTTATCTGTTAATGGAAACAGGGGGGGAAAGTGAGCTGCTCCTGGCCAACCTAGCTACTGCCTCTGTGTTCTTCAATTATCGGTACCAAATGATTTGATGAGAGGAACCAAGCTGACATCTGGGTTTCAGTTAGCATCTGACACGGGGCCTCGCTAATTAATCTGGAAACATGAATTAACAAAGGCTGGAATTCGAGCGCAGTCAGGGAGAAAGCCGGCTGACGGGCCGCGAACAGAAGGTGGTGTGTGGCGGGCGGTGCGTGGAGGTCACAGACAGTGTTCGGGAGGACTCAGAGATGGCGCCTTGAGCTCACCCATCCTCCCCAGCTTTGTCCTCTGACCCCCAGAGGATAGACAGGAGGTGACCCAGCAGCAGCTGGGAGGGGCATGCCTGATGCCCATTCGTGTTGGCAGCCAGCTAAGAAAACAAAGGGACCCAAACATTTCAGCCCCATCAGTCAGACTGGCTGTTTTGTTCCCACCTGGCCCAGTGCTGGCACATTGTTACATCTTCCTGGCTTTGAATCTGCCTCACATAGTCTTGAAAATGGAAAAAAAAAAAAAAATTATACATACACACACACACACACACACACACACACAAAAGTACTTATCCCTTTAACAATCATTTACCAGTAGGTCACCTTTGTAGTAGTCTCTTACTAGGCACCATGCACGGAGCTAAAAACTTTACATACATTTTGACACTTAATCCTCACACCAAGCTGATGAAGTTTTATCTCCATTTTACAGTTGAGCAAACAAAGCCCAGAGAGGTTAAGCGAGTTGCCTAGGATTGCACAGCTAGCCAGGGCAGAGCCAGACTCCAACTTAGAGGTGGACAAATGAGGAGGGTGTAGTACGGACCTCCTGTTAGCACACTCCATACCTCCCCTTCCTCCTGCCCCTCCCACAACCATTTCAACAATGTGACTGTTGTGGGGAGGGTGTGCTGGAGTCACAGAATCTCTGATGATTAGGGTGAGGAAGCCCTAGAGATCATCAGCGTGCCACATGGCTTGGGTGGCAGGCCTGGGGCCAAGGGACAGGGTCCCTACACCCTTCTCCTCCATATCTGTTTCATATCATGGGGTCCCTGTGAGATTGATTTTAAATAGACAGGCTGCTTGCCTATAAAATCTGTGCCCTGCTAATTCAAATCTACCACTCACCTTTTAGAGTTAAAGATCCCAGAATCTAGGGTGGTGTTGAAATTCAGGTTTCCTGACCTCAGGCCTCCCTGCAAGCTTCACATTGTGTCCAGTGGGCGTTTCTAAAGAGAGGTGCAATTCTTCCCTGACACTGCATTTTCATGGGCTTTGCATCCTGCTAAGAACACGGGGCCAATGCGTCCTGCCTAGGATGCTTGTAATCTAAGTGGACAACACCCATAAAAGTGCTTCGCAGAGTGCTAGGCACCCTGCAAGTGCTCCGTAAATGGTAACTATTTTCACTGTTCCCCTCATTGTTCCATGGCGATAAGATTAACACCCCCACCAACCCCTAGACTCTGGTCCCTTCCCCCGCCCCCTCCCATCCCCACCCAATGGGGGAAGCTGCTGATCAGAAATGAAAGTGGATCCAAACAAAAGGCTTGACACAGTCCCTGGCACACGAAGAGCGCAATCAAAGTTGATGGATATTTTCACGACTATTACATCACCTGTAAGCCTCCTCTCCTTTGACTAGGAGACATGGAGTTCCGTCTCACCGGCCTGAAAGTGCCAGTATCTCACGCCTCTCTCGCGGCTGACAGTTGGCACCACTCTGCATTCTCTCCTTCTGTAGACCTATTCATCGCTCCCCAGTTTCCTTTGGCTTTTGAAAATTAATTATCAGTGATTTGTTAAGTTCATTAGCTCTGCCTCTCAACAGCATGCAAGGCGTGCCATCTGGACCTGCATTTTCATTTTTATGCGCGTTGTTCCATAATTACACAATAAACGGTGTCACCCTGCGAAGCCATGCTCAACGCACTCAGCTTCAGAGTCACACAGTCTCTCGCCAGGAGAGCGGATTTGTCCACCTTGATCGTGGAGCTGCCATCCCTTCAGACACATGCAGAGCCCCCACCATCTTTCTCTTCTTAAACAGTTACTACGCCCATACTACGTGCCCTATCTGGTGTAGGTTCTGTTTGTACATTCTCTTCTGTACGCCCGTAGTAATGCTATGAGGCTACTGTCATGAACCCACTTGCAAATGAGGAAACAGAGGTTCAGACAGGTGAAACAACTTGTCCAAAATAATGCATAATTTTCAAGTGGGACCAAGGTTGGAACTCAGCACCTAAGTCCACACCAGAAAAGTCTCAGGCTGAGTGTAGCTAATCCTGCAAGCTTCCTCCCTTCCCACCCCCACACTTTTTGCTAAATCCAATTTCCCTCCTGCTTCCCATTATAGGACCTCTCAGCCACATAGTCCTTACCTGAGTTCCAATTCATCCACCCATTCCCACCTGATCAACTATAGTCCAGCTCACCTCCATGGTTTTACAGATCAGGGAAAACACACATGAAATAATACGAAAATATTACATTATGCAAAATATAATATAATAATATCGAGTACTCACTATGTGATCATTGCTAAATGTCGGGATTATCTCATTTAACCCACACAAGACTCTATAGGTGTTACGACAAGGCTGGTAACTATGGGAATGATTGTATCCACTTTTCATAAGGGAGACCGAGTTACAGGGAAATTGAGCCACTGCCCTTGGTCACCCAGTTAGTAAGTTACAGAACCAAGATCTGAAGCCAGGCTCTGACTCCAGAGTCTGTCATGTCATCCTCCCTCTTGAGGAAAGAGCCAGTTACGTTTCAGAGAGGCTGTTCCACACCTCAGGATGCTGACCATAAGGAAGACGGGTCTAGCATGTCACAAGGTGACACAGACTCCCACAGCTCCATCTAGGCAAGTGGGCCCCTGTTTTCCAGCAAAATTAATTGGTTGGGAAGATGATTGTTAGAACATTCATTCAACAAGCATGAACTGAACACCAGTATATAGCAAGGGCCATGCCGGGTGTTGGGGACTCTGAGAACACAATAGATATGTACCCCAGTCCTCCAGGGGCCATAGACTCTAGACAGATACTTACAAGGGCCCAAGACCTTATGCACGTTACAAAGACGTGAAGTCAAGGGAGCACATCCAGCCCACCAGGTGATGAGAGACAACGTCGCTGAGGTAGCAATGTCTCAGGGATGACAGAAATTGTCCCAATGATATGTACATGTGTAAGTGCAAATGCAGGTACATACACGTGCTGTATTCCGGGCTGGTCATGCTCTTCCTAGCATTTCCTGCTACCTCTTTCCCAAAGAAATGATCCTTAGAAGTCAACTCCTGTCCTCCCCAAAGGGACTGCCAGAAGTCACCAACAACGAGCAGCTTCTCTCTAAAAACCTGACATCTTTTTTTTTTTTTTTTTTTGAGGGCAGTGTAACTGGCCCTCGCATGTGGGACCCGAACTGGGGCCGCTGGCTTCCCAAGCCAGCGCCTAGCCACCGTGCCACTCAGCCGGCAAAACCTGACATCTTTTATCAGCACTCCACATTTCAGCAAAACTAAGAGACTCCTTCAAAAGTTCAGTGGAAGGTAAAAGTAGGAGCCACCTGGCAGAGGGGAAGGGAAGTGACCACCCTTTTTGGCAAAGAACATAACCTATGGGGAGACTGGACAATTAGATTTATCCAAAATGTCTGGACTGTCCCCAGACAATCCAGAAAAGGTGTGTATTATGTGCCAAACCCAGTTCCAGGCACATGTGGAGACGGAGAAGAAACTTAGAGCAGGGTCCCCCGTTCCCCAGGAGTTAACAGCTAGCAACTGAAACACAAGAAATACTTAAGTGCCAAATGAAGTCCTACAGCCTTGATTCTCACCCAGAGGTTCACCAGCCCTCAGGCAGCATAGGAGGGCTTCTAAGGAGTCAGAATGCCTCCCTCAAACATTGTCGCCTGAATAAACAGTGCACTTCTCTCATGTATATAGACTCTTGGGGATGAGTAAAAACTAAATTCACTTTAAAAGCATGAAATGGAAGCCTCGGGGTGAGACCACACAGGCTTTCACTTTCTACATAATACAGTTCTGGGATATTTGAGTTTTAATAATGAATATGTATAGCCTTCATAAATTTTTTAATAATCTAAATAAAATGGCATTAAATTCACAGTAGCTTTGTCCTTGCAAGTTTTCTGAAATGGTACATGCTCAAAAGTCCAATTATGACGTGGCAGGGCGGCCAGGGGTGTGGGGGTGTTAATGAAGTCTTCTGTCCTTTCTGACATTTAAAAAGGACTTCTGGCCTCAGGAAGGTGAGAGTGCCTTTCAGCCCTACGCTCCACCCTCAGCATGGTGCTGCCTTCCCTGGAGCCCTGCTATTCCAAGGCTGAAGCCATTTCATGCCTTATCAATAATTCACGGGTACAAACAATAATGCCAGCTGGATGTCCTCTGTAGGTGCGGGAAGGGCCTCTGAGGAGGCTGGCGGCATAAACTTATAATCATCTAGAAGCAAACATCCACCCACATGCCCACCCAGCCTACCCGGGAAAGACAAGACCTCGAAGCCCTTTAAGAATCAAGTTCCAACCTGAGAGGGCTTAGCTTTGGAAATACTCTCAAAGGCCCCACCTTCCTCTCAGGGCCAATGGGATTCCCAGGAGAATCCAATATGAGGTTCATTTACTCCTCGGGAGCACTCAGTATGGACAATCCAGCTCTGCACTAGAGGGACCACTAGACCAGGAATCTGAAGAGTGGGTTCTAGTCTCAGCTTGGTCATGTGCCTGCTGTGTGACCTAAGATAAGTGGTTTAACCTCTCTGAGTTTTAGCATAATCCTATATAAAATGGAGATGGAATAGAAAAATAGGCAAAGGACTCAAATAGGCAGGTTAACAAAAAAGGAACACAAACAACCTTAAAAACATTAAAAAGAGATCTTCAACCACATTCATAATTGAAGAAATACAAGTTAAAACAAGATGGGGTATTTTTAGCCCATCAAATTGGCAAAAATGAAAACTGTTAATAATAATGCCCAATACTAAAAGAGATGGAGAAACCCAGAAATTTTCATGTGAAGATGGTCTAGCCTTTCTGGAGAGTAATTTGGCAACAGCCATCATCAAATAAAATGCATTGGACTTAGCACTTCCACTTCTAGGAGTTTGTCATATAGACTTATCGATATATGTGCAAGAGTGAGGTGTGCAGAGATATTTTTTTGTAGCAGTGTTTTTAAAAGCAAAAAGACTGAAAATAATCTAATGACCCCCAACGACACATACGAGAGCCTGAGGTGCTACAAAACTGCTTTACATGGGCTGAGATGGAGGGGAAAGCACAGGACGTGCTCCCAGTCTGCAGGAGAGAGAAGTGGAGAGGAGTATATCTGTGTCTTTAAATGCAGAGAATATTTCTGGAAGTCTCTACATGAAGCTGTTTTAGAAGCTGCATCTGGAAAGGGGACCAGGAAGTCTGGAGTAGGACAGAGATTTCATTTCATTTTATATGCTTCTGTCCTCATTAATTTTTGAAACCATGTATTAAAATTTCAACAACTTTAAGACCCTAAGGTTTTGATTTGCTTAGATGGGGAACATCTCGCCTGTGTGAAAATTAAATGCAGTTGATGTGAGAGCGTTTTGTAAACTGTAAAGGTTCACGCATGTGCAAACTGCTATTAGTTTGCACACACGTACAAATCCCCACCTGCAATGTGGGTGTTTCTCAGAGAAGAAAACCACTTGAAGGTTTAGGCAAACCATGAATTGGGATGGAGCTCTCCCAGCTTCCTGGCATTCAGACCACATTCATTCATCCTCACGTGTTTCAGGAGCCACTGAAAATGGCAGGGTCCAAACTGGCCTTTATCTAAGAGGTCCGGGGTGGGGATGGGAAACCAACACCTCCGCATGAATATTTCATCTCATGAACCCACTTCAAGGCCAGAGGCTGGCTCTCACAGAGCAGGACTAAGGGATGCCTCAGGGTTTTGTCTTGCCAACTGACAGATGCCAACGCCAGGCTGTCTGTGAGCACCAGCTTACAGCTGGAGTGGGCATTGTTCCCAGTCTCCCTAAACCCAGCTCGGGACCCACTCAGCCAACGTCTGTGGAATGGATGAATGACTGTCTGTGAGTGAGCAACCTGCCTAAGAGCTTGCAGACTGTTGGATCCAGAAGGACTTTCTAGAGGCTCCCGAGCCCCATATACAGATGCGACTTGCTCAAGGCCCACACCACGAAGGAACAGAGGCAAGACTCCAACCCAAGGCCTGTGACTGTTGCTTCACGCTTCCTGCCCTGCTCACTCCTTGAGCGTACACAGAAGTCACATTGTCCGAGATCCAATGCACTGTCAAACCTTCCTTCCATCACCACCATTCTCAGGCTTTAAAGCCTTTTTAAGTTGGTCTACAGTCTGACATTTTTGTAATGCATTCAGACCCACCAGAGCCTTCAACCCAGCCTTGAAATTAAAAAAAAAAGAAGAAACGAAAGTGAAGGCTTATTGCCGCCATGCGCTGTGCATTTATTAAGCGATGTCTGTCCAGTCCTGACCAGATGCCAGGAGGGTGCAGTTTGCTGTCTGTCTCCCCAATGAGGTCAGATCACTCCAGTCGTGCAGAAACAGCCCTGCGAGAGCCTCCTCTGAAACAGTGTCCTCTGGGGACACAGATGAGCCCAGCAGGCTCTGTCAGCTCACTTCTATGTATGAAGTTCCACTTTACAAAGAACCATGCACTGCAGTGAAAATCAGGGGTCCAGGGTGTGTCTCCTCCTCCCCCCACTCTGCTGCCACAGCTGGAAGACACCAGGTAAGTCCTGCCACCTCTCTGGGCCTCACTCTCCTGATCTATAAAATCAGAGTGTGTCTTAGAACCTCTCTCAGGTTCTTTCCAGCTCATGTAAGACAAAAGCAATGATTCCTCAAGGATTAGAGGTAGACCCCAAAGGCAAAGATTTTCAATGAACTGACCAGCAAAAGCCCTAGATGGACCAGCTTTCACACGGGCCTCAAAAAAGTCAAACAAAGGAGCCCCTGGGAACCCACCATGCAGTGTCAAGAAGAGCAGTGTGTCTGGGACCACTCAGCTTCCCATTGACACCTTCCTCACCCTGCATGAGGTCAGGCCCCACGGTGCCACCCCCTCTCATGAGTAAAGCCGGCCTCAGTCCTCCTTTCAATCCCCGGTCAACATTGCCCTCTCTGAGTAGGTCTCTACAGTCTCAAGGCCCCATCCTCCCCATTTCAGGCAAAGCCTGAGCCAAAGTCCCAGGGGGCTCTTCATTGCATTTGAGAAACAAGCCTTTTGAACAAATGTGTAATTGTAAAGATGGGCCCAGCAGGATAACCAGGAGTATTCATCTCTCACCTGGCACAATGCCTTCCCCAGGCAGCTCAGGCCCAGTATGGCTACACACACACACACACACACACACACACACACACACACACACACCACATACACGCATGAGCGCTCCCCAAATCCTAATCCCCTTCAGCAAAGAGAGTGCATCTACCAGCTCACCTCACCTAAAGCTTTTCCTCTTAACTTCCCAGAGCAGGCCCTTCCCTCCTCCCTCTGTTAGCATGTCCCCTCCTTCTGATGCCTGCAACCTGCATTGTGTATGTTGGATCCACAGAAAGTATTGCAGCAAAGAAAGGCATGCCTAGAGCCCAAAGCCCAAAGCCCAGGATTGATGGTGGTTGCTAAGAGACAGAGGATGCCCAGCTGGAATCGTGACTGAGGTTTCTTGTTTGTGCAAGAGCAAGATGAAGAGGGAAGGAGAGGACCAGTTTACTGTGATGAATTTCAGCCTCCACCAGATCCCATCAGACAGAGGAAGATCTCATTTGGGATTACACCCAATGATGATCAGTCACTCCAGCCTTCAGGCAGCAGAAAATGCTATAAGTCCCATTCTTTCCCTGTTCCTTAAATAGCTATATGTCCTGAGAAACTAAGCCCCCCCCCACAAAAAAAAAATCCTTAGAGAGAATAAAAGTTAGCCATTCTATGTTGTAAGGTGCAGTGTTGTAGGGGAGCAGTTCAAGTCCAATCTATGGGCCCAGACAGTCTCCATTCAATCCTAGCTTCTCTGCTAACTGCTGTGTGTCTTCGGGCAAATCACTTAACCCATCTGTTTCTCAGTTTTCACTTAAGTAAAATGGAGCCAATATAAGTTCCTCATAGGGTGTTATGAGAATTCTGCCCAGTAACCCATGTAAAGTACTTAGCACAGTGCCTTGTTCTCAGTTAGAATCCCCAGATGTTCACTTGTACTAAACATGTGTTGTCAGAGCTAGATTGCCCAGGGCTCCTTATCCTAAGATGAGGAATCTGAGCTGCAGAATTGTCAAAACCAGGAGTTCTGTGGTTGACTCAAATTAAGAGGGGGAAATGAGGGTCATTTCCATGCTACTCCACCATCCTTTCTCTCCCCTCCCTGGGGACAGGCAGCATCCCATCTCTCCAGCCTGCCAAGAAGGTAAACCTGAGCCACTGTCACCTCAGACACTCTGCTCCCTTCATTCCCTCATCCAGCACAGAGGACCCCACCGGCTGGCACCGCATCAGGCCCTGGAGCATGGGGCATGGCGCAAGAACTACAGGACACAGTCCTGCTCCCCACCCCCGAGCTGACTACTGAGGAAGCCCATACATGTCCCTCCACAGCCAGATGCTGGCGTAGCCCCCCAGGCCCCCTGCTAGATCCTTTGCCAGGACTAAGGCCACCTCCCCCCTCAAAACTCTAGAATCTCTTCTCCTCACCCAGATCCTTGCCTGGCCCTGACAGGGCCCCTAAGTCCCAAAGCAGGTGAAGACAATAAGAAGAGGGAAAAGAAACTCCCCAGTAGGGCAGGAGGCAGGCCTGGGAAAGGGGACACGGGGAAAAGGGAGAGGTTTTGGACAGCCCCCCAAGAGGGCAAATGAGCAAAGCTTCTAAACCCTGGATCAGGCACGTGGTCCAATGCATGGATTTATCATGTAAAAAGTCGGTGCAGTATGGTGATGCCTCAAAAACTTAAATATAGAATTGCCATTTGATCTAGCGATTCCACTTTTTGGTGTATATGCAAAAGAACTGAAAGCAGGGACTCAAACAGATACTTGTACACCCATGTTCGTAGCAGCATGACTCACAATAGCCAAAAGGTGGAAAGAACCCAAATGTCCAACAACGGATAAAGAGATAAACAAAATATCGTTTATACATACAAAGGAATATTATTCAACTTTAAAAAGGAAGGAAATCTTGTCACATTCTGCAACATGGATGAACCTTGGAGACATCATGCTGAGTGAAACAAGCCAGATATGAAAGACAAACACCATTGGACTCCACTTATATGAGGAAGTCAAATTCATGGCGACAGAAGGGAAGCTGGGGGAATAGGAGGAATGGGGAGCTGTTATTTAATGGGTACAGAGCTTCTGTTTGATGAAAAAGTTCTCTTTAATGAAAAAGTTCTTGAGATGGATGGTGGTGATGGTTGCACATATGTGAATGTACTTAATGCCACTGAACTGTACACTTAAAATGGTTAAAAGGGTAAATTTTACGTTATATATATTTTATTACCTCACACACACAAAACAACTTGACAAAGGTTTCCAACATTTAGCTGCACATTTAGTACCCTCCTTGAAAAGACTAAAAGAATATTTGCAGCAGCACAGTAAACTCGAGAGGGTGAGTTGTCACCTGTGAAATGGAAACTTCCAGAAAACATCCTTTGAATAACGCTCACAGAGGGCCCTATCCCCAAGTCCCACATCCCCCTGAGTGGCTACAGCCAAGAAGCTTGCATCCTTAGCCACTGATGGGTAAGAAAGGAAGCAGGGGGTGATCCCAGATCATTCACCTGGCATGGGTGCTGGGGCATGGGTGCCACCAGGTGGTCTGATGCAAACAGCGTTCCAAATGTCCTACAAAAGGCGCCCATATTGGGGCTCAAATCCCCAGCCAGCTGACCTCCCCCGATCGGTTACTCTGTGGGCTGCATGTTCTCATCAGAAAAACTGGGGATAATGATCCCAGCTCTACAAAAGTATTAAGAAGATTAAAGAAATCATGAGAGAAAACGTAACGTAGTGGTAAGGAGCACAAACTCTGGAGCCAGATTGCCTGGTTCAAATCCTGGCTCTCTACTTTTTAACTGCATGACCTTGGGCAAGTTACTGCACCCATCTGTGCCTCAGTTTCCCTACCTGTAAAATAAGAATAACTACACTGACTTAGGAAAGTGACTGGGAGAATTAAATGAGTTAATACATGTCAAGCATTAGGACAATATGGGATCCATGGCAACACCATATCCGCACCGCTATTATGGTGGGTGATGATGATGGTGGTATCACGGGCCATTCTATCAGAGTCTGGATGTCTAAGGGCATTCTTCCTTCCTTCTTACCTAGATTTGCTTGGAGAACATGCCCTGTGGTCTGGGGCCCCACCCTCCCGCCCAAGGAGCCCAAGTTCCCTGAGTAGATGGGACCTCAGCCTCATGGACAAACTCAGTCTTGGTCATCAAATTATGGGCGGCCGGGATGTTGATAAGTCTGTAGAGCCCAAGCAGAGCCAGGCAGGTACAAATCCTGACAGGTGAGGACTGTAGCATTGAACAACCTCAGCGATCGTGACCTTCCCCGTTGGTCAGCACCAAGGCAAGCCACTTCCTTCTGCCCCAAAGGGCCGCTCAGCCAGAAACAATCTTTCACTTTCTGTGCAGCTGTCCATCCAGGGCCCAGGAGGCACCTCCTAATATCCTTTTCAGACTCTGCCAACATCTCTCACCACACACACACTCTCATCACAAACAGGCCCATTCAAGCAGCTAATTCAAACAAATTCCCCCTGGACCCTGACTGCCTCTGGTGGACGGGAAAATGCAAACAAGGCCTCTCTTCAAGCCGTGCCCACCCAGCCCTGGATCGGGCAGGAGGGGTGAGCAGCAGCTCTCTGGGCATGAAGGCCATACCTCTGCCAGCCGTGCCAGGAACAGGCCAACCACAAATTCACCACATGAAACAAGCATTTATGGTGACCCCACTATAAGCCAGGCACTGGAGACCCCCTATGAACAACAGATGCCAGTTCTGCCCTCTGTACCCAGTGGCATTTCCAAAACAGCTCCACCAAAGTACCCTGAAAGCAGAGGACAGCCACCCAAAGCACAGAACTTCTTGTCAGTCTCTTATCTTAAACATTCTAGTCCATTTTGCATCCTCTTTAATGTCCCATTTTCAGTTTTACCAACAATCATGATAATAACAGCAACTAGCATATACTGAGAGCTTGCCTTGTTTCAGGCACTGTTATGAGATATATATATATATATATATATATATATATATATATATATATATCACTTCATTTACTATAACAAGACTATGAGATCAGTCTTACTAGTACCCTCATGTTACAGATGAGGAAAATGAGGCAGAAAGGTTAAGCGACATGCCCCAGATTACGTAACTTGCAAATGTCAGAGCTGAGATCAGGAACCCAGCCTTGTCCCCGAATATACGCTAACTGCTATGTAATTGCAACAGGCAAAACTGTTTTAATCACTTAACTGCCCATCTCCCTGCCCCAAAAATTGTTAAGTATAACTTAAAATGCCAGGATGATTGCTGCATTTAGCCCTGTGGCTACATGCCCAGACTGGCTCGCTGACATGGCCCCAGGGCATCCAAACTCTTCAAAGTTCAGGTTCTAGATCCTCCGGTCTCCCTCTGCAGACCACATCCCCCTCCTCTGGCTTCCCAGACCCTGGCCCCTCTGCAGACTCAGGTAAACCCACTTCCCAGACAAAGCTGACTCGAGGTGCTCTTGCAGCCTCAGTCCCTCCTTTCCCTCCATGGTGAAAGAATTTAGAATTGAGACATACCCCATTTGGCTGCCCTCTTAGGGGTCCCAAAGCTGACCCCTACATTTCCCCAGGATGCCTTCCTAGCCCAGACCTCTGAAAATCCTCTTGGTTCCCTGAGCCTCAGGCCACCTCCAGAGCTGCCCCCATATACTTGTAACAACAGGTGCCTGCACCACAGTCCCACAGCCAAGGCCTTGTACGTGAACTGTCGTCCATCTGAGCTCCACTTTGGCTCCCACCACAGGCTACCAATCTAGTAACAAGGCCATTCCCCACTACGCTTTCTGGGTCCTGGGTCCTATCCTTAAACGCCAAGCTACGATTAGACAGAATCGAAAATGCCAAATGTCCCCTCATTGTATTTCCAAAGGTCACACACCCCGTTTTTTCACTGTGCACTCCCCTACCTAATGGGGGCCCAGTTATCACTGAGCTTCCAAGACCTGCCAGAAACTGCCAGAGAGTCTTGTGCCACTGAGAGGCTGCATCTTGTCAGCCTGCCTACATCCCCATCATCGGCTGGCCCAGCGCTCCTGGCTCCCAGCCCACTCCCTTCCTTGCTTGAATGAAGACCTTCTTCACAAGACAGAATGGCCACATTGTCAGATAGAAGGAAACAGCTAAAGATGAGCGTCTTCAATGAGCATGAAAGGAATTGCTGGCAGTCCTACTGCCAGCAGGCCTTGAGTGTTTGGAGAAGGAGCAAGGAAAACAGTGACCAGTTCATGTCCCCAAGTCATAAAGGAAATCAGAGTGAGCCTCAAAAGTGGGCAGAGGTATGTTCATAGCATTATTCACCGTAGTCAAAAGACAAAGCAACCCATCAACAGATGAGTGGATTAAAAAAATGTGGTATATACATAAAATGGAATATTATTCTGCCTTAAAAAGGAAGAAAATTCTGACACATGCTAAAACATGGATGAACCTTGAGGACATCATGTTAAGTGAAATAAGTCAGTCACAAAAGGACAAATGCTGTATATTGCACCTATATGAGGTACCTAGAGTAGTCAAATTTATAGAGACAGAATATAGAATGGTGATTGCCAGGGGCTGTGGGGAGGGGAGACTGGAAAGTTGTTTAATGGGTATAGAGTTTAAGTTTTGCAAGATGAAAAAGTTCTGGAGATTGGTTGCAAAATAGTGATACACTTAACACTATTAAGTATACACTTAAGAATGTATGTGTAGGGGCCGGCGGAGTGGCTCAGTTGGTTAAGAGTGGACTTAAGAGCACAAGCTCTGAGCAACAGGGCCACCGGTTCGATTCTCACATGGGCCAGTGACGCTGTGCCCGAGCTGAGCTGTCACTGAGCTGCCAACAGGTGACAGGATAGCTTAGCTGGTTAACAAGATTGCCTGTTCAATGGAGGGTTACGCCCACCCGCAACTAAGACTGAACTCAACACCTTGAGCTGAGCTGCCGCCCAGATGGCTCAGTGGATAGAGTGTGTGCTCTTAACAACAAGGCTGCTAGGTTTGACTCCTGCATGGGATGGTGGCTACGCCCACCCGCAACTAAGATTGAACACAGCACCTTGAGCTTAGAGGCCACGAGCTGCCGATGGGCAGCCAGATGGTGACTGGCACCCTCCACAACAAAGATTGAAGAACAACAACTTGGCTGGTCCCCTTCCCCAATTCCCCAACACTGTTCCCCTCCCCCAATTCCTCAATAAAATCTTTTAAAAAAAGAATATATGTGTAAGAATGATTAGGATGGTAATTTTTGTTATGTGTATTTTACCACAATTAAAAATCTAAAACATAGAATAAAGGTGGGTGAGGGTTATTTTGCAAGAAGATAGACATAATCTATCTTCTCTTTGTTCGCTCTAACTCACGTTTATGAGAAGCTGTGCTTAAGGGTTTGGGAAGGGAAGGATCTGGATATGTCATGGACCATAAATTTACACCTCCACTCTGCCCCCAGCTTTCCTCCCCCTCTGCTCGCTGCTGGGTACCCTGGGTCACCCTGATTTGCCATCATTCTGGACAGCCTAGTGCCCTTGCTATTTTAGATTTGGACAGTCTCTTTGCTCTAACTGTGCCCTTGGGCCATCTGGTCTGGCAGCACTGTCCCATGAAGTCTTAGAGCATTCCCTGGAGCATTATAAGGCCTGAGGCCTGGCAGGCCCCCAGCTCCCAGCAGGCGGTCCTGAACCTTGGTCAAGCCCCTCACAAGCCTTCAAGGCCCGTGAGAGGCTGGGGCAGCCTCACTTCCTCTCCCCAAAGGGGTGTGTTTGCTCTGCTCTGGTGGGGGGATCATTAGCCTGCCCTATCTCAAGCCTCTTGCCCCATCCTGTCCCCTCCTTTCTCCTCCCCCAAGTCCCCGTGTGTCTCCACTTTCGTTGGGAACCACAGTTGTGTGACAAATGACTGAGGAGGTCCTGGGGATGCCATTTCATTCTGCAGGCGTTATTGTGCCTGACCTAAACCCGAATACCCAGGCCCCAGTCTCCCGGGTGACACCTGAAGGCCCCAGTTTCCTGGCAACAGGGAACAATGGCCCCTGGGAAAAGCACACACAGTTTGGGAAAGGGCAGCCTTTTTTCTCTGCGCCCCTGGGTAGGATGGGGAACTCTCCACTCCTGCAGGCAGAGTCTGGAGGGAAATTCAAGCCATGAGGGTATTCGGGCCTCCGGTGCCCACCTCCCCACCCTAACCCGGAGCTGCAGGAAGTCTCCCAGGCAAGCTGGAGCTCACCCACCTGGGGCTTTAGTAACTGCCTCTTAATGGGACAAAAGCCCCTTTGAGCAGACTCACTGACCCTCATTTCCCTCCACACCAAACCTTAAGTTGTCCTTCATTCCAGAGCTGACTCAGGCATTAAGACTTCTGTTCTGGTGACCCCTCCAGTGTCACCTTTTGGCTGCAGATGTGACATTCTCTTTCTCCTTTGAACGCCCTAAAAGGGTGCTGACTGGATTAATGAATATGCGTGTGCACAGCAGGTGTTCAATCCACAGTAGCTGTTATAAGACCACTTTCTGGGTTCTGGAGTATCACCCCTTTCCCAGTGGAAGTGAAAAACCACAGGGACCTGAAAGAGACGGAGGAGGTCCCAGGGCTCACCTGGGCCCTTCTCCATATGTCCCTCAAACTACAGATTTCCAGGACAGTGAGGAATCACAGCCCTCAGGTCCCCATAGATGCAAGGTACCCTAAGAGAACCTCAGAAATCTCCTCTCAAAATCAGGAGCAATCTAGCGAATACTAGTGTATCATAGAGGTTGCTATCTGTGAAATAACTCTTGCTTACATGCTAGAAAAAGGGAATCATGTTTTTTGTTTTTTGTTTTTTTGAGGGCAGTGTCACTGGCCTTCATATGGGGGATCTGAACCAGGGCCGCTGGCGTCCCAAGCTAGCTCTTAACCACCGCGCCACTCGCCGGCCCACGCTTTTTTTTATATCCACTCAAGTCCTGCTCACCTGAAATCTTCCTTCTGAGTGAAACCCAACGTCGGCAACATCAACTAACTAGATTTTAAGTAATGTGCTGAATTTTAAGTAATGTTCTTTTTGCCGTTTTTTGTTTTTTTTTTTAGCTTCTTGGGACTCCGTGTTGCCTCCCATCCCCAAGAGGACAGGAAAGGAGAAAGGGCTGTGGCCTGTTTTACAGACGGTGTATTGGAGTACAGGAGGCTCGAGACCAGCAGCGTCACAGAAGAGTAATGTCACAGCGGGGACCAGGAGGCAGCTGTGCATACACAGCTCAGCCATCCTTGTGGCAGAGGGTCCCAGGACCAGAAACAGGAGCTCAGGGTCCATGTTAGGGGAGTGCGGGCTACTGGTCCGGAGATGCAAGCTTCCCAGCCACAGACAAGGAAAAAGATGGGCAGCAAAAGCACTAGTCAGAAGACACCAAGGCCAAGGATATAGTGAAGCAGGGGGGCTGTGGGCTCCCTGAGGTGCTGGTGAAGGTGGGATAAGACCTGAGGTGTCGCAGATCTGACCTTCAATGCTGGATGGTAGGCACAGAGTCAGAAGGAGCAGTGCCAGTGAACAGGAAGGCAGAGGGCTGGACTCAAGCATCCGCACCCCAGAAGGTTTCCTGACACCTCTCTCTAGCCCTGCCCATACCCACCCCAGTTCCAGCACCTCTGTCACAGATGCCGGAGCCTGCAGTCCTTTCCTTCAATAGCACTCATCGCTGCTTCATTATGGATTAAAGGGCTGCACAGGTTGCCTCCTGTCTCTGCCCTTCATGATGCAGTTAAGTCCTGCACCATCGGCCATCTGAAATTTTGAATAACTCTTTTTCTCTAGCTCATATTGACTCCCATTCCCAAGAGGACCTATCAGCTCTGGAAAGAGAGACTACACCCTTTTTTTTCTCACCACTGTACCCCCAGAGACTGGAATGAAGCAAGCATAGACATATTTGTCAAGTGTGTTACCAAAGAAAGATTAAAGATGAGACCCAAAAAGCCAGAGGTCAACAGCCAGCCTGAGGCAGAGCCCTGTGTCTGCAGACTCACAGGCATGAACCTGAACAGCACCCATTGCAGACAGCAAAGCATCCTGGGAAGCACATTGCCTAAATAACTTGCTCAGTATTTTGTCCCCTTTCTTATCCCTTGAGTGCATGCCTATGTCTTCATCTGATGATAATAGGTCAGCCAGTTAACACGTGGCTCCGAAATACTGAGGCCCAATGTACATGCACTGCATGGTCCCACCAGCTTCTCCCTTGGAGAGCATGGAAGAGATCACAAGATCCCAGGAAGGAATCACAAAATCCTCCTTCCAGGAAGAGAAGCCCCTGAAAGAGAGCAGTGGACCTGAAGGGCCTGGGCAACAGAACAGCCACTGCTCATAATAGAGCTGACATTGACAGAGACCCAGGCACTGCCTCCCCTAATCCTCACTTCTACCCCAAAATGGTCTGTTGTTATCTGCATTTTACAGATGAGAAAATAGGTTCGGGGGTTACACTGCTGGTCCACGTCATATGGCTTGACACGGCGGGAGTGGAACTTGAACCCCAAACCCTCTCTCACAACCTCAAGACTCTGGGCTCATGTGTAGGACTCCCTTAGGAGGCAGAGAGTGAGAAACAGAAATCCCATGACACACTGGAATCAGCAAAGGGTGGCTGGGGGCGCCTTTGATGCCACAACAACTGGAGCAGCGAGAGGTTGCCAAGTGGTTTCTTTCTGGGCAGCAAGGAGGCCTTGGGAAGCAAAACACCTCAGACCTGAAACGTGAGCAGAGGTGCATCTAGGCGGGATGCAGTCAGTGCCTTACTTAGCTCAGGAGCACCTTCCACCTCTCAGCAGCTCTCACTGGATGCTGTGCTCTGGCCTCACACTGACAGGCTGTCCCCCCAGAGGGGCTGCTCATTTAAATGGAGGGAAGGGTGCAGAGGCACCACTGATGTGTCCTGCTTTCTGGTTCTGAAAAGAACAATGACTGATACCAGGCTGGGGTGGGTCTTCAGCGAAAAATGTTTCCTTTAGCATCTTAAGGCATAATCCTATTTTGCCTGCCCTTAAGAAACACTAACCACCACCACCACCCCGCCCCCTTAAACTGACACACCATGGTTTGGGGAGGAGTAAAGAAGGGATGGTGGCTAGCAAGGCACCTCAGACCCCTGGATGGGCTTCTGAATTTCTGGGGCCCTTGGGGTGATGATGGGATTTCATGTTGGATAGGACTCTAGGGCTGGCTAACATCCGCATTTAGCATTGGTGATAAATAAAGCATGGGGATACACAAATAAAACCATATTCTGAAAAAACAACCCATTTCCTTAAATGAACATAGAAAACAAACCATCTCTGCTGGACTTTTGCAGAGTGCTGGCAGGTGTGATGTGCATCCAAAGGAGGGCTGCTACAGCTGCAAAATGAGCAGAAAGGAGTGAGACTCCCATCGTAAGAAAGCTCCTGATTTCAGGCGTTGCAAGATTTAGAGGCACATTCTTGGTATATAAAAGGTAACACTGCACCCTCGGGGCACGATGTGACATGCCTGGGGGCAATGGCCAGGGGACGTATCTCACACCTATGTGAGCTGCTATTCACAATGGGGGTGGGGGTTGGAACAGATTGAACAGGGCCAAGTCCCCCTGTTAGAGTCAAAATGGATAACTGTCAAAGCCTCCGCAAAGCCTGATGTTCTCCAAGTTAAATGAGCCGTAAAGACCGGCATCCTTCTAACCTGTCCCAAGTGGATGCCTGGCAATGTCAAATGAAAGAACAAGGAGCCTTTTGGTGACTAAATGCCAGTCCTCTTGGTCAGCCTTAAAAAACAAACACATTTTTTATTTTATTTCTTTAAAAATAATGTTTTCCTCCTCCTAAATATTATAATAAGGAAATTTTTTTTTACAGAACCTCTCAGTCAGGAAACAATAGGTATTAACTGAAGCATTGTGTCTTCATGGCTCATTTCTGTTGCTGGAAAGAATTCTAACATGTCTGCTACCCAGACTAAATTTCCAGAATCGCAGCCATATTTGGTTGCCCAATCATCTTTGCTTGAAACAACAACAACAACAACAAAAATCAAACTACAAATCATGAAAAAAAAAAAACACCTTTGGAAATTTTTGCTTTAATATAGTCTAAGTGTAGAATGAAGATGAGACACTGGCTATTGAGTAATGGAAATGCAATTGTTTTCTTCCATTCTCTGCATTATCTACATTAGAGTGACTAGGATTTAACTATCAAGAAAAATAGAAGCTTAACATTTCTTGATGGTTTACTCCACACAAAATGTGGGCCAGAATTTTTATTTATTCCCTGCTCAACAATTTAAGATAATTCCTTATTATGCCCTTTTTTCCAGATAAAAACAAAACAAACAAACAAAAAAAAAACTGAGGCTAAGAAAGACTAAGCAATGTGCCTGGAACTAGGTAGTAGGTAGCTGAGTTGTTGGGATTCTAGAGTCCAAATTCTTAACTTCCATGTTATGCCTGATCCCCAACTCTGGTTATTTCAACAGCACCAGAGGATACACAAAAAGTCTAAATGGATACTGCACAATGGCTCCCCCTCTCCCACCCCACTACAGGCCTCAAGGTCACCTGCACCTTCAGAAATGCACAACTGACACCTGCATGCATCTCCACCATCAACAGATGGCGCTTCTCAGCGAGGGACACACTCTAGCAGGGAGCTGAGGAGACAGACCCATTTGCAGTGTGTGGTCAATGTCCAAGCAACCAGTTGGCCACAGCCTTCCCAGAGGGACAACTGAGGCCTCATTTCGTGACCAGCTAGCTGTGAAAGATGCTATTAAAAATCATCGATAAATGAGTTCTGGCCTTTGCTCACACAGCGTACTGTAAGGACCTGGCGAAATGATTTCTTGTCCTTTGTTTCCCATCAACTGAGTTTATGACTTGTAGGAAACTGGCTTGTTTTTTCCAGTTGCCTTTAGAGGAATAAGACATTCAGATGCCCAGGTATAGTGACCCCATTTCAATATACCTGAAACAGAAGATGAATAGTGTGGGGAAGTTTATGTTTGAACAGCTGTGTAATTGATACATGTGTTTTTGTCCCTGTGAAATATGATTTTTCACTTCTATTCGTTTTCTTTCACATTCCTTCTTTTTTTCATTTCATGGGCACTGGGAGGGAAAAAAATCATCAAATTCTCATAGCTTACGCCCGTCACTTGAGAAATCAGCAACCACAGAACCACCAGTCAATGCTCCAGCCAAAGCTTACACCATATCTAATTCATTCTGATATTCCCTACGCCCAATAAATCACTGCACATGGCAGGCTTATAATAAGCTGGTTGGGTGAATGACTCCATCCCTCCATCCAGGGTGGGGAGAGGGAGCCACGCTCTGGGTCCCCATCACCAATCTGGGGAAAGTGACACTCAGAAGGAGGGCTGCCCCTCAGCCAAGCAGGGCTGCCTCCAGAATTCCCATCTCCTTCAAGAGGGACATTCACCATGGGAAACTGCAAGTACTCAGGAGCCTAAGACCAGCTGCTGCTTTGCAAACATCATCCAGGAGTCAGATTAAGAATTCCGCCAACAGCAGAAGCCTAAGAGGAGAGGCTCCCAATGTGTCCCCGTCAGATGTGGCAACCCTCGAATAACGCTCTAGACCTGTACCTGGGAGTAGATGTGCCCTCTTTCTCTTCTTTCCCAAATGTTTCCTAAGGGTTATGACGAGGAGAGCTGGACACACACACACAAATAAATATATAAAAAGTCATTGTGCTGTTTTGGTTTGTTTTCTAAGAAAAGAGTATTTACTTGATCAAAAACGGTTGGGCTCTGGCAGAAAATTAAAACCTCCACCTATAAGCCATCATTCTGGGATCTGGAATGCCCCTGGGTATGTAAGAATCGCATGGAAGCCATAAAAGTCCAAATACAAACTGTTAGATGGCTTCCTCTAAAAGCTCCCAGGTAGTAAATACTGTCTGTCACCTTTGAGAGCTGATGTGTCCTTTTGGACTCTTGGAGACGTGGTTGGCAGAGTTCCGGGGGTGGTGAACAGGAAACCCTAGGGTCTTGGAGGGTGTATGCACATTTTCATCAGGGCCCCCTCTAATGGCCGGCTGGGGACTCCCGCAAGTCAGCCTGGGTGCAAAGCCTCTCACAGGTGAGTGCCCTGGGGTGGTACAAACCACGGGGTCCCAAGCGCATGCGCGATGGAAACCACTGCTTGTTTTGGGCACTCAGCCTGCAGCTCGAACTTCTGCGAAGAACAGTCCCCTTCTTTTCCTTTCTGTCCTCTCCTGGGTCCTGGGTCCTTTCCTCTTTCCAGCCATCCTTCACCCTGGCCTCAGCCCTGGGAGCGGGAACATCTCTGGTGTTGGCTGTGGGGAGAGTGAAAGAGTGGCCCCTGTCCCTTTGCCAAGTGGGATGTCACGCCGCCAGAATTTATGTACCAGCTTTCTTGTACCAGCTTTTCCCAGGTTTCCTCCCCACCCATTACTGCCCCATTAGTTGCCATGTGTTTTCCCCTAACTGTCACCAGCCCACACTGCCTCTTTGTTACCCGGCAGCTCTCTGGCCAGCCCCTCCCCAGCAAGGGGGCTAAGCTTCAACTCTGCATTGTAAACCGTTTCCTCCCTTTCTCCTGCCCACCCCCTCCCACCTCCTCCAGGGCCCCAGAGCCTTAAATAAAACACACCCGCCAAAGGGCATTCTCTATTTGCACAGCACGAGTGGGCCCCCAGTTGCCTGGCACCCCTCATCATCCATGAACACACTTCCCCTCCTTATTGGCATTCAGTCAATACCTTCCTTTTCTGACCCTTCCCTGCTTGGCCTCCTAGATCTACCGACAGAAGGGCCTTTGTTGAAGCAGCAGAGGGTGCAAACACCAGGGGTCTGAAGACAACGCCTTGACTTCAAAGGAGAAATGAGTCATTGCTCATCAATGGGGTGGGGAGCCCAGGGAAAGCAGCTCCTCTGAGCACCTCTAGGACCAGACTCTTCCTGGGGATAGAATCCGTGGTTTTTATCAGAGCTATGATACCATTTCCAAAGCTATGTGTTGATTTTCATTGTTCCAAGTTTGACTCCAAAATGTGGCCAGAATCCGGGGTCTGGTAAATATTTTGCTACACTGTGCTGGAAGCACTTTGTTGTAAAGGATGGCTTCCAACAATGGGGCTCAGGCCCGAGGCCTTCCAGGCTCCAGCCATCTGTCTGCTAGTTTCACGTGTCTGCAAGCCGATTATCCATCGCAAATACCACTTGGACCAGGCCTCTCCCCTGCTTACAAGTCCTGCGAGCGTCCGTGGTTAGACAGCTATGCATCTGGAAGCACCCAAGGTCATCAAACCCAAGCTCCCCAAGCCTCTCGGGCACACAGTCCTGGCAGATTCAGATTCAGCTTCTCATTGAATTCTTCCAGCGATGACATGACAATCAGCCAGCCCACCCCTGAGCAGCCAGCTTGTCAAGAAGGCGGCCTGGTACAGAGCAAAATCTACTTCCTCACACCTTCCACCCACTGTACCCAGTTCTGCTTCTGAAATAAATTGGCTCCCTTGTTCTCCTCATAGCCCTTCACACAGATTTAAGAATTACTCTCAGAGTTCCTCTACATTTGTTTTTATCACGCCAAACAGTCCCAGGCCCCTTGACTAAATCTCATATGAAATGGTTGCCTCCTGAGGTTAGCTGCCCTCCTCCAGAGCAGGTTTAGTGTTCTCCCACAGCCATGCACGATAAAAACACAGATCCTCGTACTGAACACTGTTCTCTGGATGTGCTCAAATCAGCACAGACTAGAACAGGCCAGTCCCCTGCCCTGGAGAGGATACCTTGTCTCTGTTAATTCGACCTAAGGCTATATTCATTCTCTCAGCCACCTTACCACACTCAGCTCAGCCACCTTACTGTACTCAGCTCATCCTTCAACTTGAAGTCACAGGCCCATTTCACAAGTGCCGCCAAACCAGGTCTCCCCCATCCAGCACTTTCAAAGTCATCTTCGTATTTATCATTTTTTAATTTCACCTCATTGGTTCCAGCCCAGTTCATGAAGCTCCTTTTCAGTCTTACTTCCGTCATCTTCAGTATAATGGCCATCCCTTTGCAGTTTTGTGCCACCTGCAAATCTGCTGAGCATCCCTTCTATATGTTCATCCATTTCATTAATAAAAATGATAGAACCGGGTCCAGAGATACTAATGACTTGTCCAAGGTGTCAAGATAGAGACAGAGCCAAATCTGGAACACAAGTTTCCTGGCTGTCAGTACTCATGTCCATCACACTCTGCCAAAAAGCCCCCAGGACCCCTCACACTGCTCTCTCCTCATCCCTCTACCACCCCCACCTCCTTACTGGTCCATCCGAGAGGCCCTGATTATAGACAGGGAAGTCTGATAAGGGATAGCTTCCTGAGAGGTAGATGGGAAAACTACCCCCTGGTTGAAGGATCCCAGTTTTTTAAATCATAGCAGCTTGCAGCTATAGCTCTATGCTTCTCAAGGGAGCCTCTGGAGTAGCCCACCCAGCAGACCAGGCCAAACAGGGCTGGGAGGGTGAGGAAGTCCTGGGTAGCCCTTCACCAAGCTGCCTGGGATACATGGGATAGAACAAGGGGGCCTACAGAGATTCTGGGGATAGCTCTGAACCTTAGAAATAATCTATTTTGTCACTTAAAGATAGCTTCACCCCTATGGATTCTTACAAACAAGACTCACAGATCTGTCCTAGAAACATACATAACCCTTTGAAGCATCTGTCAAAGATAATGGCCAGTTAACAGGCTGGACCTTAGCACACATCCTTGCTCTGAGCATAACTCTAGAGAGTAACACCAAGATCACTGGAAGAACATGACAGGAAAACAGGTCAAGGTTGTGTGAAGATTCCTAATAATCTGAGTTGCTCTCCAATAAGACAGGCTATCTTGTGAAGTAGTGAGCTCTCCATCACCAATATGCTTAAGAGAAGGCTGGAGTAGATGACTTTTGTCCCATTTGAATCCAAAGATGTAAGCACCTTTTTCTATTGTGACAGGTCCCTTGTGTTTCCAAGTAAAAAACCATCATTGGACCTCAAATAGCCAAAACAATTTTGAAAAAGACAAACAAAATCAGAGGACTCACACTTCCTGATTCCAAAACATATTATAAAGATATAGTACTCAGAACAGTGTCGTATTAGCATACAGAAAAACAAATAGACCACTGGACTAGAATAGAAAGCCCAGAAATAAACTCTCACCTTTATGGTCAAATGATCTTCAACAAGGGTATCAAGACTAGGTAATGGTGAAAGGACAGTCTCTTTAACAACTGATGTTCAGAAGACTGGATATCCACATGCAAAAAAATGAAGTTGGACCCTTATTTTACACCATATTTAAAAATTAACTCAGATCAAAGATCTAAACATAAAACCCAAGCCTATAAAACTCCTAGAAGAAAGCAGGGGAAAAGCTTAATGAGGTTGGACTTGGCAATGATTTCTTGGATATAACAGAGGCAACAAAAGCAAAAGCAGACAAATGGGATTACATCAAGCTTAAAAACCTCTGAACATCAAAGGATACAATCAACAGAATGAAAAGTCAACCTACAGAATGAGAGAAGATATTTGTAAATCATACATCTGATAAGGGGTTAATACCCAGAATACGTAAAGAACTACAACTCAACAGAAACAAAAAAAAATCAAATTACCTGTTTCAAAAATTGACAAGGGACTTGAACTGGCATTTCTCTAAAGATGTTATACAAAAGGCAAACGAGTATATGAAAAGATGCTCAATATCACTAATCATTAGAGAAATGCAAATTAAATCCACAATGACAAGTCACCTCACATGCATTAAGATGGATACTATTAAAAAAAAACAGAAAATAAGAAGTGTTGGTAAAATGGTGTGACCACTATGGAAAACGGTATGATGATTCCTCAAAAAAACAAAAAAAATTAAAAATAGAACTACCATATGATCTAACAATTCCACTTCGGGGATATACCCAAAAAAATTGAAAGCAAGTTCTTAAAGAGACATTTGTATACCCATGTTCACAGCAGCATTATACAAAATAGTCAAGAGGTGGAAGCAACCCAAATACCCATTAATGGATGAAGAGATAAAATGTGGAAAACACATATAGTAGAATATTATTCAACCTTAAAAAGGAAGGAAAGTCTGACATATTACACACGTTACAACATGAATGTAACTTGAGAACATTATACTAAATGACATAAGCCAATCACAGAAAGACAAAATAACGTATGATTCCACCTATATGAGGTACCTAAAGTAGCCTAATTCATAGAAACAAAGTAGAATGATGGTTACCAGTGGGAGGAAAGAATGGAAAGTTATTTGACACGTACAGAGTTTCAGATCTGCATAAGAAAAACACTCTGGAGGTCTGTTTCACAACACACTACTGAACTGTACACACAAAAATGGTTAAGATGGTAAGTTTTATGTTGTATGTTTTTAATCACAATTTTTAAAAGGCCATTGCTGACAAGCGGCAGGACAGTCTAAAACTGGGAAGGACGGATGGGAACTTGCGTTTCAAAGAAGCAAAACCCAGACACAGGTCCATCAGTGAAAGCTGAGGAACCTTCTGGAATATCAATACTAACCCTTTGTTTACATGTAACAACCTGTGCTGTCCCTATGGACTGCTGATGCCAAAATAACTTGAAGTCCCAAAGTAATAAAACCTGGTATATGTTCTAAGAAGGTCTTTTGATGCTGAGAGGCTCAAACATTCAAGTTAAAATTAGATTAAGCAGAGATGGACACCAGCCAAGAATTAATGAAGAAGGTAATGCACAGGTTGACTTTTCATTCTGTTGATTGTATTTCATTCTGTTTATTTCTTTAAATCTTGCACTTAAAGATCATGAATTTAAAAGCGATGAGTATGATTCATGTTAATATTCATGCCAAGTTCATCTAGTAAAGAGCTCTACGTTATAGTCTACTCCTGAGGAATGCATTCAGAGAAAGAGGCTGTAGAAAGTCTTCTCTCACTTATATGACATCACTATCTCATTTTCCATCTATAAAACCAAAGAAAAGAAGAGGCTGCTTGAGCAAAACTCTCAGGCAACCAGCTAAGCTGCCTGCCAAATCCAGGGTGGGCTGAGGCCAATGCCAAAGGAGATAGGAAGCCCTGTCTCCCACAGAGAAGGCTGAAGGTAGGCCCTCCTCTGAGATAAGGAGACAAGGAGTCAGTCAGGAGCCTCTCACCCCGCTGAGCCTCCTGCTGAGGCCATGAGGAAAGGGGAACCAGAGAAGCCCACCAGCCCAGGGCAACCTATGAAGACTTCTAGGACAGCAGACTGTCCTCTACGTCCAAGTAATGCAGCTGGATGGGGCATGCCCACACGCCGCCTCCATGGCTTCTGGGATGATGCTTTGGGTGATGATGGTATTCATAGTACCTGTATTGGGTGCTCCATACAAATCATCCCTAATCCTAACAACAGATCCCTCCCCATTTTGCAGATGAAGAAATAGAGGCAGAGAGGTTAAGCAACTTGCCCAGAGTCCCACAGTTAATTAGTATCCATGATCACAGGCGAGAAAGAGAGGGCTCAATGCCAACCTGGAAGAGGTGGGAGAGCTGCCCAGGGGCGTTCTTCTTTGGTGGGCTACTGGAGCTAGGATGATGTGTGTGCCTAACTTCATAACCCATGCAGGGAGGGGCCAGGCCCAGCCTCGGGCCACTGAGGGTTATTGTCCTCCAAAGGGAAGACACAATGGGATGGCAGAATGATGCCCCCAAAGATGTCCATGTCCTGATCCCTGGAACCTGTGAACGTTACCTTACATGGCAAAGGGGACTTTACAGATGTGACAACCTAAAGAACCTTGAGATGGGGAGCCCCCACAACGTTCTTCATAACCCTGTTCCCTGTTCCCCTACCAGACTGAGAGAGGCCCCAGGCCTACCTGTCCTTGTTTCCCCAGCACGAGTGGGTTTGGCAGGGCAAGCAAGAGTGTCCTCCTGGTGGCAGACCTTGTCCCAAAGACTGAAAGAGGACAGTACACAGTTTCTGCTCTTCGTGTGGGGCTCACCAGCTCCTCCCTTCCTTCTCTGATTTCTGGGCTTGGGGTTTTGAGGGTCTCTGTTAGGTCCTGACAATAGCCTTATCATTGTTTGCTTTTCTCTCTATTCCAAATGTTCAATATCATAGCAAAATTCTTTAGATAATTTTTGAAATGGTTTGTAAGAAATCCTCATTCCCCTTAAAGTTATTCACAAGAGCTCCCTCCCGCATGCATGCCTTTCTGTTCAGAATCTTCTCCGTGCTTAAAAATTCAGTTTGTTCCATATTGATTTTTATAATGCCTTAGGAGAGGACTACCGCTTTTCATTCCTTTGAGCCCCTATGAAAGGTCCCCAACAGGGCGCATTCTTTGGGGGTGACCCATCGACTGCTCTTCCCTCCAGGGTCCCCCAGGCCCTGGGTTCCCTTGGCTGTCCTTTGTGGTCCTGAAGCAGCGGGGCCGAGCCAAGGGCAGGCAGGGGCTGCAGTTAGGACATTAATTCATGCTGGGCGTGTCAGCCCGCTCTGGCAGAAGGGATGTCAATCTCGGACTGGCTGTCCTCTTCTGCAGTCTCCCAGGCCGGCCCAGTGGGACACTTGCCTTTTTCACTCAAGCCTTGACAGCAGGCCCAGATTTAATGATTGGAAAGCACTTTGAGAATCCAGAGTGCTCCATAATTGCCAACTCATAATCCCCAAATTGTTCTCTGTGGCGCTGCAGGAGGGAAGGCCTCTGCCCTCGGGAGGACTTTTGTTTAGTGTGACTCTCACACCAGAACCAGGCTGAGCAGAGGCAAACAGGGTTCGGCCAGAACAGGGGTCCCCACCCAAGATTCATCAAGCATGCTGGGGAGCACAGCTTCACAACGTATGAACCAGATAAAAAGGGGCTTGATAATAATGCCAATTATTGGACCCTTTACACCTACTCACTCAGGCGTTCAGAAGATAGTATAATGGAACCTGCATTTTAATAACCCCCCCTCCCCCCGATGACTCTGATACACTAATTTGAGTACTGATGGTTCGGAGGTGGATGCATGGGTCTGGAGTCAGGGACTTGGGTTCAAGTCTCAGCTCTGATCCTACTGTCTGAAACCTCAGCATTACCTGACACTAGACCCATAAGATCTGGGTATTCCCTAAAACAGTTTTCAAGGATTTCAGGTCAAATCAGTTTGGGTGATACAACACCCTACCTATCCCTTGAAGGCTTTATAATGCACATGAGGGAATTAAAGGGGTTGCAAAGTCCCCCTACAAAGAAGTCTGTTTGACCCAGCACTTCCCCAAACCGGCTAACCAAGGAAGCTTCTTTCTATCATTAATGCCAGAAGCATCTCAAAGACTTAATATCTCATGAGACAAGCTAATGAAATCCCTTTCTGGGAAAAGGCAAGTCTAGAGGATAATGGACAGCATCTTAAGGCAGCAATTCTGGCAGGAAGGAGGCCCTGGCGGAGAGAAGGGTGGTCACAGGCGCCCCATGCCTCATGCTCAGGGTCCTTGGCTGTTTCAGTTCCGCTGATCTGCCGCCTGGAGTGGACGTGTCACAATAGGGAGGTCACCTTCCTGCTTCGGGTAATTTCCCTTGGAGGCAAGACATCCATTTTTTAACAGCTCTTCATTTCAGCAGAGAATGCCCTCTGCCTCTAATGGGGGCCGGGGACCAGAAAGGGAAGGGAGGCTTTGTTCTTCTGACCAGTGCTGACAGTTTAATTAAACCCAGCTCGAGACAGGGTCGGCAGGGTCAGGCATTCTTCAACAGGGCTCCTGCAGAATATCACATCCTCGCCTCTCCAGCCACCAGGGCCCTGTTAATGAGTTATCCTGGTCCTTCCAGCAGGGATATAAATAAGGGGAAATAAATGCCCTGGGCCGCCCTTAATCACCCACCCCCACCCCTTCCAGGCCCAGTACAGACACAAAAGCTTGATCTTGTCAGGACACATATTGGTTTCAAGACTAAAAAGAAGCCCAGAGAAACTGGGTTTCCAGGAGTGGCTCTGGGTGAGGAAAGGAAGGCGGTCAGCAGGAAGAGGGGTCCGACCTGGGAGGACAGAGGCATGGAGGTTGACACACACTGTACCCCACACCTGAACAGGGGTGAAGACGGGGTTTTGCTGCTGTAAGAGAAGCAGTCAGGTCCAAACATGTCTGACCCCTGTGGGCATCCATGAAACAACATCTTCACATCCTCAGGTGAAGAGGTGAACCCCAAATCCAGGTAACCTGCCATCAGGGTATAATCACTGCCCCGCAGGAAACCCAGGTCCAGCCAGTCAAGCATCTGTCTCCTCCTCCCACTGCAGCCAGCTGGTAGGTCAGAGGATGGCAAACAGCTCTCAAAGAGCACTCCTCAAAGATCTCTCAAACTGTCACCTCCTAGAGAGACACTGCCCCCACCAGTCTTTCTCAGCCATCACCCCAAGTGTTCTCAGCCCCTAGAACAGTGCCTGGCCCATAGGAGGCTCTCAGTAACTGCTGGATGAATGGGTGGGTGGGTGAGTGGGTGGGTGGGTGGTAGGCAGACAGAAGGTGAGACAGGGTTGAATGTGAGGAGAGGAATGGAGGTGGGAGGATGGGTGTGGAGTGGGGGGAGAGTTGGGTGTACCAGTAGGTATATAGGTGGGTTGGTAGATGGGTAAGGGCAGGGCGAATTGGTGGGGAGATGGATGAGTAAGGGGTTAGTGGGTAAATGAGTGGAAGAGTGAATGGGCAGGCTGATGGACAGGTGGGGGATGACAGATAGGAGGATGGGTGGGAAGAAATGGAGGCTGGAGGGATAGGTGGATTGATTGGTAGGTTAGATGGGTAAGTGGGAGCACCGCTGAGTGGGAGGCTGGAGGGTGGTGGGTAGATGGTAGGTAGGGAGATGGGGATGAGGGATAGGTAGGGAGATGGGGATGAGGGATAGGTAGGGAGATGAGGATGAGGGATAGGTAGGGAGATGGGGAGATGAGTAGGTAGAAGCTGCAAAAGGTGGATGGATGGTGAGTAGGGGGTGGATGGATGCTATGGAAAGATGAGCTTTAGCCTCAAACAGAGCGGGGTTCAAATTCAGCTCAGCCCCTTGGGTATGTCAAACCCTCTGAGTTTGGCTGACTCTTTGTCAACTCCCTAAGTGTGTGCAATGGTTATCCCAGGCCACACTTCAGCTGCTGTCTGCTTGCCAGCCAGCCTCCCTCCACCTTCCCCAGGTGCTTCCATAGGCACACTTAAGACTCTCATTTTTTAAAAAAAAAAAACCTATTGGTGGAGGTCCCTGCAAAGTGAGGCAATGGTTCTGAGTTAAGAAAGGTGAGGCTGAATCACCACAGAGGGTGGAGGCACCGATACACTGACGGTGGACAAATGCTCAGAGTAGGAGTGTGGGGTCATCTTGGGGGCTGTGGCGCCACCTTTTCAAGTCAGGTTTGCTGCCCTCTGAAGTAATTCCCATATGGACTCACCTAATATTTCCTGAGCACCTACCTGTGTCACGAAGTTTACACCTCACATGAGAGCAGGTTACAAAATCCCCACAACAGCCTGTGAGATAGGCATTATCTGTATCTGATAGAAGAGCGAATGGGGATCAAAGGGGTTGAAGGAAGCACTCCAATATCACGTATCTAGCATTCACTTTAACTCTGACTACAGAGACTTTTCATGGCTTAGAAAAACTGAGAGGTCTCCGACCATAAAAATAATACACGCTTCTCATAGAACATCTGGAAAAATAGAAAAGAAAAAGTCACCCAGAAACAACTCCTATTGGCATTTTGCAGTTATTTTCTGTGTGTTATTTAGAGTGGTTTATTTAGTGATCATATTGTCAGTACAATTTTGCATCGAGGCTTTTTTTTTTTTTTAATTGGAGAACAGTGTGTTTTTCTAGGACCCATCATCTCCCAGCCAAATAGTTGTTTCAGCACCTAGGCTTTTGATATCACAAACACTTATCCGCATTAATTTGTCTTTCATAAAAGCCACTTTCGATGATTATGTAAATATTCCATCAAGTTAATATACCATCATTTACTTAACTATTCTCCCGAGGTTAGACGTGTGGGTTGCTTCTATATTCTTTTCAAGAGTTGATAATTCAATATGGGAATATTATATATTTCGATATTCTAAATAATGCTGCATGGAACATGTTTGTGCTCATGTTTCATTATTTCCCAGGATAGATCCCCAAACCTGAGATTTCTAGGTCAAGGTTTAAGCCCATTTTCAGGCTCTTTATGGACCTTTGAAGGCCTGGTGTCTTATTCCAACCCTATTACCAAACTCCTCTGTGGTCCAAGGCAAATCACCTCTCTGAGCCACAGGTCCCACATAAGAAATAGACAGACTAACCCAACACCAGGGGAAATATTAGTGAAGAATAACCAGTTACAGGACTTTACTATGGGAAGCTACACAGACAAAAGTAACTAAAATGTGGCCCACACCACCTGCTATACTTTGTGACCACACCTTATCCTACACAGTGGTCTCTCACAAACTCATTTTCATGCTGACTTAGCATAACTGGCCTCTGCAGAAAAGTCCATGATTTGCTCCAGATGGAAAGGATTAGTAACAGATCCCTCAAAGCAGAGGGAAGGTCAACAGGTGACAACCAGAAAGGCCATGCACTGTCTTCTCTCTTACCCCACCTCCTAAGGGAATGTGGGTTCCCTTGGGAACCTCAAACTCATGGAGGAGGGGTAAGCTACCCATACTATGACTGCAAGCAGGTGATCCCACAAGCCCCCCAGCACAGCTCATGGGCCCCAGGGTGATCGCCTAACCTAACATGGCCAGACAGAGTCTTTCCCCAGAAATCTGCAGTTGGGCTTGAGACATTGTGGTGTTCTGAGCAACGAGGTCACAGGAAGTAGGAAGGGAGTCAGCATTGTGGCCAACCAAAGTCATGGTCAAACTGAGATGTCGCCCATAAGCCCAGGACACTGGTTTTGGGGAGGAGTGGAGCAATAAGGTAGGTATTCAGAAAGAGCTAGAAACATCTCTCACACTTACTCCCTGTCTCTCACTTCCTGTCCTGGAGAGCCCATGAATCTGCTGGATGTACCTTTCCAGTCACCCCACCACACCCTTACCATCACCAGCCTTCAGGGGGTTCTGTTTCTGGAACTAAGAGCACCAGAGTGCTCCACTGCCAGACCAACTGGGAGAGTTAATAGATGTTTTAGAATGCCAGATGCTCAAATAGGTCAACAGAATGGGGGCAGAAGTGGGGCAAAGTTGCATAGATAAAGAAGATGTGGTATATATACATAAACTTCATAATATCATTCATGAGAAAGAAGGAAATCCTGCCATTTGTGACAACATGGATGGACCTTGAGGGCATTATAAGTGAAACAAGTCAAACAGAGAACGACAAATACTGCATGGTATCACTTATATGTGGAATCTCAAGGGCTAGGAGCTAGGGGAAACAGGAGAGGTTGGTAAAAGGGTATAAACTTTCAGCTATAAGATGAATAAGGTCTGAGGATCTCACGTAGAACATGGTGACTATGGTTGACAACACGGTATTGTATAATTAAAGTTTGCTAAGACAGTAAAATTTAAATGTTCTCATGCAAAAAAAGGAGATAAACATGTGACGTGATGGATGTGTTAATTAACTAGATGGGGGTTCTTTCACAATGTATACATATATCAAATCACAACAAAGTACATTTTAAATAGCTTACCATTTTATCTGTCCATTATATCTTAACAAAGCTAAAATTTTAAATAAAGAAAATGGAAATAAGGGCCGGCCGAGTGGCTCAGTGGTTAAGAGCTCGCTCAAGAGTGCAAGCTGAGCTCTGAGCAACGGCGGTTCGATGCCCAGCCCGAGCTGAGCTGCCGTTAAGCTGCCAACAGGTGGCATGATGGCTCAGCTAAAAAAAAAAAGAAAATAGAAATAAAATACATGAGGAAGGTCAAAACAGATGCCCAGAGTTTGGCAGCTGTCACGAGGCTCATGCTCTGAACCCTGGATGATGGACGGCAGTGGGTCTGCATGGCTGAGGGAAGGGCAGCCCAAGCAGGCAGACAATGCCGCGTGAGTGAGGGCCACAGCTTTAAAGGCTAAGAGGGCTAAGGAGAAGGAAAAAGAAAGGTACAAAAGAAGACCCAGAGACGAGACGTTCGGGATGAACTTTTGCAGAAAAGCAGAGCTGTGATAACCACTGCAAGCGCCAGCTGAGAGAAGGATGAGGGAGAACACAAGAGCTTCTGGGGACAAGTCAGAGCAAGGACAGCTGCCTGCATGTGACAGGTAGCAGCATGGACCTCGGGGGCCAGCATGTGGACCACAGATTAAAGAGATGCCAGGGTGGATGCATCTGCTGAGATGGATCTTGTGCCTTCAGCAGTCAAGTAAAGAAAAGCACCCACTGTGTGCACCTGATACCAGATTATAGGTAGACTGAAGCAAAAGACCCAGCTCCAGCCCAAGGGTGGCAAAGACCAGCAGAAGGGATCACCACCGAGGGGCACTTTGGAGAGGCCTCCAGGCCAGGAGGAGGAAGAAAGAGGAAGTGACCAGAGAGACCTTTGAACACACTAAAAATGAGTGTTCCATCTTCAAGACAACTTGAAGGCAGGATCAGTGACAAATTCTGTAGTGGCCTGGAGACCATTGGGTTTATCAAGAGGTCTGGGATCATGACAAAGGTGGAAAGAACTGGGCCCTCAGCACTCAGGTATCCCCAGGGTGCCATCTCTCACCCAGCCCCTACCCCTCTGTCTTGCCTGCATCATTTATTGCTTCCTCCCCCATCGAGGGACTGTCCTAGAAGAGTCTTCAGGGGAGAACTGGCTGCCCCAGCATCTCACACAGTACTTTACTGGCCACGCGATGGTTTCTCAGGTTGTTAATGACAACAACTAAGAGGACTTAAAAACCTCCCAACTCAAAATTCAAACACCTGGTGACCCGCCAAAAATCTAACAAGAGTATATGATTGTTTTAGGTACTGACAGAAAGCAAAGCTAGGAAAAACATAATTATTAGAAAGCAGTCAGTGTTCAAAATTAAGAAAATGCTTCTAACATGCAGATCTGTCCAATAATGGAATTAATTGATTACCACGGAGGTGGTGAACTCCTCATCGCTAGAGGTAGCGAAGCGAAGACTGAAGGACCATTTGCTAAGGAGCTGCAGAAAAGAATTCTTAGATAGCCTCTAAGGGCCTGTCCCAACCCAAGATCTCACAGAATGAATGAGGTGGTAGAACAATTACAGACACATTTGGCAAATCACGGAGCAGAATTAGCCACTACCCTTAAAACTTGAAAGAAGTATATTTACAGCAAATAAAAATACGACATTACCCTGCAATTAATAAGCTTAGAGACCTTATTACCCCAAGCTGAAAACAGAAATAGGTCCAAGAAGGGCTTGGTTGAATGAATGAAAATTCAACCCAAGGCAGATTACCAAAGGCAGTGAGAGATGCATAGAGCTGGTCCCCCCTGTAAAGTCAGGCCATCATGGTCGATAAGCATGCCCACCCTCAGAATACCCTTGCACCCACACTGTCAGAGACAACACATGGACCTGGGTGAACTGAGGATTCTGTCAAATGCTTGTCATGAAGAAATACTCCCACAATGCACCTTGCTACAGAAAGGGCCTGGCCTTTGATACCCTGTGCAGCTCCTGCCAGGAGAGGAACATGGGGTTCACGGTCACAGACCCCATTGACCAAACACTGCGCCTCCCACAGCATGAGGAGTAAGAGCACAGAGACCGCTTTCTGGCCACAGAGTGTCACTCACAGCCTTGATAGAGCCTGGTTATTCTGGAACAGCAGTTCTGGTAACATGTGCAGCTGGTTCCGGTTCAGTCGTCTGCAAAAGAGAAGAGAGAAAGAGTTGGAAATTGCCTAGCTGTCCAAAAAATCCAGAGCACTTTTCAAAAAGCACTGGATTCACTCTAAGGGCCCAGGGTTCAAACCCTCACAGGGTCACTGAGTAACCCCAAGGAAACTTTCTCTGGGCCTCAGTTTCTTTGTTTATACAGTGGGAATTCTACCATCCAACACTTGGGCAGAGTACCTGTGAAAGCCCCTTGCCGAGGACCTGACATGTAGTGGGCAGTTAATAAATAGAAGATCTTTCCTCCCATTATTTCCTCCCATGCTTGTCATCACTTTACATTTGCAAGGCTTTTTGTAATTTATAAGGCACTGATTCAAATGTTATCTCAGTTTGTGAGCTGGATATCTGACTACATTTGAAATGTGAGATATATCCTAATGGGGTAGGGCTGGCCACCAGTTCTGAGTCTTTATTGCTTTCACCCACATTTAGTCCAATAGTGACTTATCTTTTATTGTCTGCTATATTTCCAAATGAAAACAACTTTATGCATAATTTTTTTTAAGCCTCAAACAATAGAAGAAAAAATATTTGGCCACCTGCATTTTTCTGACTCAACAATTTGTGGGTGTCTTTCCATGCCAGACAATAAAGAACAACTCCTTTCTTTCTAGGGACTGAATAGTTCATCATTTTTAATTCCTCGATTGGTGAACAGACAACTTTTCAGTATTATAAATACAGGCAGCAGTGGGAATTCTGGTTCTGGGATGTGGCCTGATCAAAAGACGTAATGCAGAAAGAACCAGGACTTGTCCTAAGAAGTTTAACCAGGACTGGCCAAGTGGCTCAGTTGGTTAAGAGTGGGCTTAGTGCGTGAGCTCTGAGCAACAGGGCCGCCAGTTCAGTTCCCACATGGGCCAGTGACGCTGCGCTCGAGCTGAGCTGTCACTGAGCTGACAACAGGTGCCAGGATGGCTCAGCTGGTGTAACAACAAAGTCATGGTCTTTGCCTGTTCAATGGTGGGCTATGCCTGTCCTCAACTAAGACTGAACTTGGCACCTTGAGCTGAACTGCAGCCCAGATGCTTCACTGGATAGAGCGTGTGCTCTTAACAACAAGGCTTCTGGTTCGAGTCCCACATGGGATGGTGGCTACTCTCACCTGCAACTAAGACTGAACACAGCACCTTGAACTTAGAGACCACGAGCTGCTGACGAGAAGCCAGATGGTGACTGGCGCCCTCCACAACGAAGATTGAAGAACAACAACTTGGCCGGTCCCCTTCCCCAATTCCCCAACACTGTTGCCCTCCCCCAATTCTGCAATAAAATCTTTAAAAAAAAAAAAAAAAAAAAAAAAAAGAAGTTTAACCAGACACACTTTGCCACTTTAGGCAACTAATTCAATTATTTTTTTCAATTACAGTTGACATATAATATTATATTAGTTTCAGGTATACAGCACAGTAAGTAGACATTTATATAACTTCCAACATGATCATCTTGATAAGTCTAGTACCCACCTGACACCATAAGCAGTTATTACAATATTATTGACTATGTTCCCTATGCTTCACTTTACATCCCCATGATTATTGGCAACTAATCCTCTAACACTAGAGTGTAGGAATACGGCGCATCAGAATGTGTGACACCTATAAACTATGGAAACTTGGTCCTCCTACTGTGGTCCATTGGACCACTTGCAGGAGCATCACCTGGGAATTGATAAGAGCTGCAACATCTCAGGCTCTACCCCAGACCTGTTGAATCAGAATCTACATTTCAGGGCCGGCCGAGTGGCGCATTGGTTAAGCGCTGGTTTTGGGATGCCAGCGGCCCCGGTTCGGATCCCACATGAGGGCCAGTGAAACTGCCCTCTACAGCTAACAACAGCTCCACCTGGAGCTGGGCTGTGCGAGCCCCGGTGATGGTGTGGGCTGCTGCCATAGGCTACAGTGAGTGGCCCGCAGCCAGCGTGAGCGGCTGGCAGTCAAGCGTGAGCTGCCAATAGCCGCCGTGAGCGACATCCAGAGGCCAGCGACCGATCTGCCTCATCCGGGAAGAGCGCAATGACGATACCAACAGTGAAGCAACATCCTCCGCAACTAGACTGAAGAACAAAAAGACAGCAACTTGTCTGTTCCCCTTCCCCGATTCCCCAACGCTGTTCCCTTCCACCAATTCCCCAATAAAATCTTTAAAAAAAAAAAAAAAAAAAAAAAAAGAATCTACATTTCAATAAGATCCCCAAGTGATCTGTGTGTGATCAAGGCTGGAGAAGCACTGGTGTGAAATGCAGCCCTGGCCCTCTGGTCTACACAGCACAGTTTGAGTTTCACACAACCATCTCCTGTAACAGTTCTAAACAAGATAAACCAAGTTTGTAAAAGCCTTATTTTGCTGGGAGGGAAGAAGAAACATAATTCTATGCGGCCAGCCGTGACTGTCTGTGGTTACCTCATAGGAGGTCACCCTTCCTCTGCTATGTGAGAAAGGTACAATTTTCCAGCAAGATATAGACAATTAGAACCGCAACTTTAGACCAACTGGGAGAAGTGTGCTCTAAAGGGCCAGCTCCTAGGTAAACACATCACTGCCTTGGGAAAAAAAAAGGGGGTCCACCAGCAGAATCCTTAAAGCAACAGGAGTAGATATCAAGTGGTTCCACGTTCCTTAACCTTGTACAATAAATTAATCCTGTATTGACATTGCCTGGTAATCACTGTTTTCTTATTTTGTTTTCCCCAAGACTTTCTCATTTTTCCAGCTTCGATTTCTGAAAAACACTTACGAAGAAAAGGGGATTCAATAGCTAGTTTAAAGTGGAAAATCAAAGGAGGGGCTCAGCATGGTGAGGGGCCTGTAAAACAGCTAAGAATAACAATAGCATTAGTGGCTACCAGTTCTCAAAAGCCCTCACTGTGTGCCAGGCACTGAGACAAATGTTTTATAGGCATTACCTCACCATCAGAGGGAAAAGCAGGAAGAAAAGGCAGGTTTCCTTTTCTTGAGTTCATGCACATACCCTTTCTTGCAACAACCCCTTGGGGAAGGTTTCACCACCACCATCTCGCCTGATAGCCTGGCTCTTAGTGGGTGCTCAGGATATATTTGTTGACTCTGTTGTGTTGTCTATTTAATAGCTGAGGGAACTAGGAAGTCCAGAGGAGAGTGATTCACCCAAGTCACCTCTGAGGGGTAGGGGTGGGGTTCTGAAGCCCGCTTTTCCCTTGCTCCCCATCCTGGCTGCCTCCACAGTATACACTGACTCCCACTCAGCCAGCTGAGGATGACTGAACACTCCGCTCCCTCCCAACATCAGACGGACTGACGCCCATGGCACACGGATCCTCAAGGCCACAGGACCCCAAGCTCCTGCTCCTGTACTCAGGTTTCTAACTGCTTACAAGAACCAGTTATGTCTGTTCCCAAACCTGTTTAGCCAGAGGTACTTATAATTATAATGATATAATTTAATTAACTGTTACCTAAATGAACAAAATACCAGTGTGAAAAGAGTTGTCTCTATGAAAACTAACTGAACACTTTAGAAACAGTCAATAAAAGGAAAGCTGCTAATTAAAGGGCTGTTGGATTACGTAAAGACTGGGGGGCAGGAGGGTCATAAAAGAAATTCAGAATTCTCCACCCAGATTGCTTCCAAGGGCCTTTAAAAAAATCTCACTCCACCGTAAAGAAATCAAAACCAAATATAAGCAAACTATATGTGTGTGGTTTCGGCAAGAACAACAATACAGAACTCCAATTAGCATTTCATAATATAAAGAAAGGCCTTGGCAAAAAAAAAAGCAGGGAAGGAGGGAGAGGGTCAATAAATGCACTTTTATATGTTTTAATTTAAAATGAAATGTTTAGCATATGTATGGTGTTTATGACTCCCCGCATTATCCAACTTTTATGATTAACTGACCCACTATTGGCTCCAACAAGTGAGAGGAGAGGGTACCAGCCAGCCTGTGATCTGTAGCAAACACTGAATGCCTCCAGGGACAGAGCAGTCACAAAGAAAGGAACTAGAAAGGGACGGAAGGGACAAGTTCGGTGGTGGTAAATCATGACTCAAAAAGGGGGGCCCTGCCTAGCCTTGGGGAGCAGTAGCAGGTGTGATGTGGGCCACAGAGTCATGTCTGGACCCCTGCCCACCATTTCTCCTCCTCGAGGGCATGGCAGCACCGGAATTGAAGACAACATGAGTTAGGTCCAAATCATAGCCAGGTCATGAGAATGTGTTTAAGTTCTGAGCCCTTTAAAGAAAACAAACACAGGACTGAACATCTGTTTAGCTGTGGACTCCTTATCGCTTTGTTTTTCGTTGTTGTTTCTTTTAATTTTATTGGGGAACAGCCATGGTCACTGGTCACACATTGCTTTCATGCTACAATGGCATAGTTGACTCTTTTAGGGAGGGCGCAACCCACAGTGGCCTGTGAGGGGATCAAACAGGCAAACTTGGTGTTATCAGCACCACGCTCTAACCAACTGAGCTAACCAGTCACCCCTTATCGCTCTGTCTTAGGCCTGGCTGAGGAAGGCCAAAGAAAAATCGCCTTGATTTTCCTCCAGGCTGCGAGAAGGCAATGACACAACCGTACCCTTTCCCTTTTATCTAATACCTTATTTTCTTTGATATAAAAGAGAAAAGTAAGGTGTTAGGACATAATCATTAAGAGCTCAGGCTTTGGAGGCAAAATGGTCCAGGTTCTAATCCCCTCTCCTGCATGTAATCACTTAATAGTCACTTAAATAAGTCAAGTGCCTTAATTTCTGCGCACCTATGTTTCTCATCTTTAAGGTACCACTGACCTGGTGGTGTTTCAAGGATTAAATGAGATATTGGGGTAGAGGGGAGGGAGAGCTTATCTTGGTGCCTGACATAGAGTGAAGCAATCAGGAGTAACTATAATTATAATTATAAACTCATTGTAAGGAAACCCATAAAAAAATAAAAGTACAAAGAATAAAATTAAAGTTACCTGTTATCCCACCACTCACTGCAATGAGAGTTAACATTCTCAGTTACTTTCTTCCTCCTCTATTCTGTACACATACAAGTTGATTTTATTTACACAAACGTCACTTCCTGCCTTTTCTACTTAACATTATGTTGTGAGTCCATTCCCATGGCCTTAATTGTTCTTCCAAAGTGTGATTTTATATCTTATGTCTCCACCAGAATGGATGGTGCTTAATTTTTTATTGTATTTTATTACATTTTTTATGGGTAATGAGTATCCTGATATATACATTTTTGACCATGTCTCTGATTATTTCTGGTTCATAGGACATGAACTTGAGGATTCCGGACATCTACAACCAAACCACTTTGCAGAAAAATGAGATTGGTGGCCACCCTAAATATGACAGCCCATTCCCCACCTCACCTATACCACGTGCCCTTTTCTTTTTTTCATTATTGCCAATCTGAGATGCAAAAATTGATTAAGACCCATTTTCAAACTCGAAAGCCCTGTAAGGAACAAGCCATGTAAATCAGAGACATATCCACTTTCTGGTTTCTGTCCTGTGGCCCTGAGTATCCAAGACATGGCCCCTTAGATGGCCCCTGGGGCTTCCCTGACAGTCCCCTGGGCAACCAATGCTTTCTTAAGGCCACACGAATCAATGAACCATGGTTATGCCTGCGTATGAGATTATAGGAAGATCTCACTTCCTCTGTACTGTGTGGATTTTTTGCCATAATGTATTTTCAGGGAAAAACAACAAAGATAACTGCATTTAGAAATGTGGGGTGAGGGCACTCTCCAGCTTTCTCTATGCCGTGATCTCATGATGATGCTGTGACCACTTGCACAGCTGCAGCAGCCCCTGTGGGCGTGCAGTCCTGTCCCTGAGCACCCCCTCCTTGCCGCCAGGCTCAGCCTGCATGTGTCCCCTCAGGACCAGCCCTCTCCGCCTTCCTGAGACTGCACCCATGGATACTCACAGCCGCTCCAGCTCCTTCATGTCATCAAAAGCCCCGCGTTCCACCACTCCAATCTGGTTCTCCATCAGCTGCCTGGGGAAGCAAAGGGACAAGGACAGCTATGGGATGTCGTACAAGGACTCCTGGAAACAGCTGGCACAGGGAGGGAAGCAGGAGCAGTGCCCGACAAGCATGCAGACTTGAGTCCTGGACTGACTCAACAAAACTGATTCACAACTTTGCAACTTCTCAACAGGGGCTCTTCAGCACACCCAGTCCTGACAGCAAGATTCTCTTCCAGCCCCAGCCTCTGCTGGTTCCTCTGAAGCCAGCTACATGGCAGAAGGCCACAGGGCACCAGAGCACCAGGTCATCGCTCCCAAGGCATGCCTGGGGTAGCCCGGACCCCAGCAGCAGGCAGCAGCGTTGGCTCTGGGCTGCTGGCACCATGCCCTCCTTGGGCCCAGAGGGCAGGTTTCCAAGGAGCAGAGCAAGGAGGATGGGCTAGTGGCGGTGGGTGGAGGAGAGGGCCACCTGTGCCAACTGGGCAAAGCCCACACAGGCAGCAAACATACTCTGCAGTTGGCAGAAGACACCCCCTCCGCCTGCATTTCACTCCACCTGGCCCCATCTGCTGCCAGCTGAACCACCTGGCTTCCTGGGACTCTGCACCTCCTGACTGCCAACGTGCACTGAAACCCAGAGTGTCCAGCTGGTGGGCAGCAGTTTTCACCAACAGATCGCCTATTGCATGGTAATTTTTGCAATTGTCAAGCATGTTTTTTTCCCTGCATTTTCCCCACTTCACTCTCAAGCAGGTGGCATATGTGCTCTCACATGGACCTCAGATGAGATTTGGGACAGGGAGGTGGGCAGAAGCTGCCAACACACACTTCTTTTCCTTCACTTTTTCCTTCCTATGCTATTGAGGAGACCTACGAGGGGAAGCGCGATATGTCAGGAGGGAGAGAGGGCTTCCTTAGGCTCGGAAGAAACTCCTGGAGCCTGGGACAGGGTCATAGGTCAATGGGTTCTGGAGCAGCAGAGACCCCTTCCTAGCTGTTGATACCTCTGACCCCAGAGAGGATCAGCCACAAGGTCCCCAGTTCCTCCAAAGCTGCAAAGCCAGTAGTTCTGAAAGAACTGAGGCCCTAGGACCCTTGCACTACCCAGCAATAGGCGATGAGGGATCCTATGATTGTCTGATGTTGAATGCATCAGAATGCGTGTGTGTCCGACCGCCCTCTGCAGAGGTCAGCAGAGAAGGAGGCAATAAAGGGATGAAGACCCTCCCCTCACTCCTCACCCCTGCCCAGGCTGACAAAGGAGGTGCCTCAAGTGGCTCCTTTGCTGACTAATGGCCCACCACCTTCAATATCTGCCCCTGTCAGGCACCCGAAAGGGAAGCCATCTTTGTCCTCACCTGCTCCCACTCACCTGCTCTCTAAAGTCGGGGATAGCCCCTTGCTGGGGAGTCTTCTGGAGCACACTTTTGAAAGAACAATGGAGACTCCTATACACTGAGTTGTGTACCCCTCAAAATTCATGTCGAAAACCTAGTCCCTAATGTGACTGTATGTGGAGACAGGGCCATTAGGAGGCAATTAAGGTTAAATGGGGTCATAAGGAGGGCGCCCTAATCTGATAGGACTGGTGTCTTAACAAGAAGAGACACCAGAGGTCTCTTTCTGAGCCCACACAGAGGAAAGGCCATGTGAGGACACAGCAAGAAGGTGGCCACTGCAAACTAACCCTGATGGCACCTTAACCTTCGACTTTTAGCCTCCAGAGCTGTGAGATCAACTTTTGTTGTTTAAGCCACCGAGTCTGTGCGATTTTGTTACAGCAGCCTAAGCAAACTAAGACAGAGGCCTAAAGATTCCTCATGGTCACTTGGTCTTCCCTCACCCCAGGAGGCAAGCTGTAGACAAAACAGCCCCATCTGCCCAGCACAGGTCCTGCCAGGCAGCGACCATGGGTAACTGTGCCTCGCCCAATTATTCAGCCATGCGGGAGAAGTGACGGCTCTGGGTCAGGACTCACCATCACTTCCACCCCACTCACCTCAGGGTGCCCCACAACTGACTCCACAGGGAGGAGCCCAGGGGCCTACAACCCACAGCCAGGGCTCTGCCTAGAACCTACAAGGCCACTGCTGAGGGTGGGGGCCGAGGAAGGTTATAAGCAGGGCAGGGGCAGCACCCCATACTCACAGCACCCGCAGCTGCTTGAGCCCTGCAAAGTCGTTCTTATGGATCCGAGTGATATTGTTGCCATTAAGTTCCCTGGTGGAGAAAAGGAGAGAGGAAATGGTGAGATGTGCAGGCTGGGTCTGCAGACGGGCTCAGCTCAGCCTCCGTCTCCACCTGGCTCAAACCTGTCATCTGACCGACAGGGCTGGGTGCTTCCCAGCCAGCCCCCAGAACTCCCAAGTCTGTGTGGAGGCCCAACAAGCTGGAGCCTCTTTGCAGCAGATGTCCAACCAGCAGGAACACACAGGGCATGGCTCGCTGCTGGGAGTGCTATAAAACCCAACACGTGGTTTTGGCCCTAAATGAGCTCCATCTAGTTGAAGAGACGAGACAGTCACACAGGAAAGATTTTAGAAACGAGCCAATTAGAGTCTATTCAGGTGGAATCTTTGCTGGACCTCAGTTTCCTCATCTATAAAATGGAGGTAATAACTCTGTCTACCTCATAGGATTCAAATGAGGCATAAATAAGCAAAGAGCGTGGCCTGCAGTTGGAAAGGGCCCTTTTGGGGACAACAGTATTATTATCTGGTGGCACTGGTTCCTACAAGCTGTCCATATGCTGAACAGGAGAGAGCAGGGTGGGTCATGCCATTTATGAGGACTGAGTAAGTGAGACTCAAGCTGAGGCTCAAAGGACAAGGCAGATCTGCTCAGTAAGACGTACAGAGCAGACAGACATTCCAGGGAAGAACACATTAAGCATCTGGGGGACTGGGGAGGACGCAGGCTGAGAGTAGGGGTGAGCTAGGGGAAGCAAGGCTGGGGGAAGGTAGGTCCAATCACAGGGGCCTGAGAAAGCAAGCAGAGGGCAGACAGTGAGGCCTCCAGACCTGGTCCCACCTGGCCCCACCTCCCCACCCAGCCTCCCAGGGAAGCTCTCTAGACTTTGGGGGGCCACAATCCTTCACAGGGAGCCAGCACAGCATCAGAAAGACAGGCCCCTCAAGGAGTCAGACACTCCACTCCCCAGAAAGTTCTGCCACTGACCACACGCAGCAGAATAGGGCCTTGCTCCAAATCCAGCTGTCAACTCCGCATGTAACCTGTCTCCCTGTGGCAGCTCCAAGTTTACAGCCACTATGCTTCCTCCTCTTTCTCTCCACTGTCACAGTCACTCACGTGCTTGGCAATAACCTAACTGCCCCCTTCTCTCTCTCTCTCTCTCTCTCTCTCTCTCTCTCTCTCTCTCTCTCTCTCTCTCTCTCTCTCACACACACACACACACACACACACACACACACCATGTTCACCTGCTTACCAAGCTACTTTGAAAAACAGCATGTTCCCCTTTCTGAAAGTGTTTATGAAGTGTGTTTGGCCTGGATGATGTTCTAGAATTACATCCACTGAGAACAACATGTTGGTTGCCGGAAACAGCTTTGTGCACATCCTCAAATCAGGCTGGAAAGTAGTTACTGTGCCCATCTAAAGATGAGGGCAGAGTAGCTCAAAGAAGTTAGGTGCCTTCCTGAGGTCACCAGCTGGTACATGACAGGGAAGGCCTCTGGGTTGTGGCCGTCTCATCCCAGGGCCCAGTCTTCTTTTATCAGGCCGAGCTGCCTCCCCAAGTTGACAAGCCAATAATTCATTCAACTCATCACTCTCTCTGCCCTTCCCCTGCCCCTGGCTCCTGATCCTTAGGAGCAGCTGGAAAAACTCATTTCCTGCTCCTCATCTCCTTTCTAACAGGATCTCTTAAGGGACTCAAGGCCTCTCCAAGGTAACAGGGCCATTGGTGAGAGCTCCAGACTGAGCCACTTTCCACCCCAAATGCTGAGAGGATGCCTTCTCCCTGCCAGACGGGCTGTTTGCAATGGAAAGGTCTTTTTTTTATTGAACTAAATGTTCCTCCCTGAAACAGGCACCTCTGAACCTCGCTTGTGCTGCTCCTTTCACAATGTAACTGGGGCCATCACTGAAACTTTCATTCCCAAACCCAAAACCACAGGAATTTTTGGTTGTTTTAATTTTTTGTTTTGTTTTGTTTTTTGAGGGCAGTGTCACTAGCCCTCATATGTGGGACCCGAACCGGGGTTGCTGGCTTCCCAAGCTAGCGCTTAACCACCGCGCCACTCGGCTGGCCCTGTTTTAATTTTTTGATTGCAAAGATATGTCTATACTGATTCTAAGAGCAAAATGTTCAACTTAAATGGACATTGAAGAGCAATGCCTAGTTGACTTTCGGCACATCCGTGAAACTGAATACTATGCAGCCATTTTAAAGGGTAGAGATCGGTTTGTATCGACAAGGAAAGCCGTCCGTGATATAGGATGTGGGAAAAGGGTTACGAGACGCTTGTATTCTATGAGCCCTCTTCTGTAAAAACTCACACGCACAATGACACAGGTACATGTGCAGGATGAGCTGGCTGGAGGCTCTTTGCCTGGAGCTGCTGCATGATGGGACTAGAGATGACTTCAGTTTCTTTTTTATACTTTCCTCACTGTTTGAATTTTTTTTTTAAAGATAATCTATATTTGTGTAAGCCACCATTAATATTCAAGTTATTGCATTTAAAAGTAAGAGTAATATGTGCACATTACTGAATTTTGTCCATTTCCTAAAGACTCAAGGTAAAAATTAAAATCACACATAAACTCATCACCCAGAAGTAACACACGTTAACATTCTGGAATATTTTCTCGCATACCTGTTTCCTTTGAATACAATTTGTATATAGTTAAGATCATTCAAAAAATGTTTATTGAAGATTTACTATTTGCAAAGTGTTCTGCAAGGTTCTGAAGATAGGAGGATGTATGAGACATAAATGGTATGCACTCCTACAAGGTCACCCCCTGTTTGTTCCCCACTTATGACTGGCCATGAGGTATCCCTTCATTTGGATAGATAAAATTCCTCAGGGGTTCCCGATTCCATTATTGAAATACCTGGGCTGTTTTGATATTGTTCAATTATAAACAATACTGCATAAAGCTTGGTGGGCATCTGGTAGAAATACATTCCTAGACATAGAATTACTCAATCAAAAGTCATGGAAAAACTGATGGATTTTACAATCATTGGCTCATTCCTCCTCATGGCAACCATGTTTCTTTTTTCTTTTATTTTTTGTTTTGTTTTTTAAAGATTTTATTGGGGAATTGGGGGAAGGGAACAGACAAGTTGCTGTCCTTTTTGTGTTCTTCAGTCTAGTTGTGGAGGACATCGCTTCACTGGCCCATGTTGGTATCGTCATCATCGCGCTCCACCCGGGTGAAGCAGATCAGTCGTCGGCCTCTGAACGGCCACTCACAGCACAGCGGCTCTTGGCAGCTCACACTGTCTTCCAGCCACTCACGCTTGCTGCGGGCCACTCACTGTAGCCTATGGCAGCCTACTGCAGCAGGGGCTGCAGCTATGCCGTCCCAGGGACTCACAGCAGCCCAGTTCCAGGTGGATATGTTGTTCACCAGCTTAGCTATAGAGAGCAGTGTCACTAGCCCTCATGTGGGATCCGAACCAGGGCCCTGCTGCTCAGAGCTGGCATTCCAAGCCAGCTCTTAACCAATGGCGCCACTTGGCCGGCCCGGCAACCGTGTTTTATATAAGGCATTTGACTACAATAATTATTCATTTCACAGACAGCAAAACTGAGGCAAAGACAAAAGCTAAGAGTTGTCTGAACAGGGCACAGCCCAACATGGAACTCAGGCAACCCTGAGGACAGGATTCCCGTCAGGCAGGCAGGGGTGGGATAGAGAGCTCACAGGGGCTTCAGATGACATTTCACATTTACATGCCTCTCTTCTTACCCTTTTGCACCAGGCCCCACTGTGCAGACTCCGGGATGCATTTCTTAGCCCACCATCAGTTGATTCCAACCCTTCCTCCTCACTTTCTGCACCCCACTCCACCCCCACTTGAGAAAAGACATGGGACAGGCAAGCAGAAGATGAAAATGGGCAGACAGCAGAGCAAATACAGCCTCTCTCGGGAGGCCCTGCTGGTGGCTTCCAGGCAAGAATGTCCATGGAAGCCCAAGCCCCCAACCTCCCCTACCAGCCTTGCTCTCAAACCCCAGAGCTGTGTGTCTCCTCTCAGGGGAGAGCCCTCCAAAAGGCAGCCTGTGAGGCTCTCATTGGGCCCCCAGGTCTGAGGGCTGCTGCTTAAGGTGGCATTATCACCACTTAGGCTGAGAAAATGACCTCTACTGGGTAGCCGGCCACCAAGATCGAGTTTCCAACCTGGGCCAGCCACTTCCCTCGAACCCTCAGCAGAGGCAAGGAGGAATGAGGCAAGGAGGTCGTTTTTCTCCAGCGCCTGATTCCTCCAACAGGTGGTCCTTGGGTGTTGCTATGGCTCCTCAGGAAGCCGCCTGGGGAAAATGGAAGAAGCTGCTGCAACCTTAAGACCTTTGCAGCCAGAGCAGCCAAGTGGAGGGGGCCCTCTGGGGCAGTTCTTTCTCAGGAAGAACCCTGGATCCAGAGTTACCCTGGGCTCTTGCCACCAGAGCTCACGTCCACCACTTCTGATTGGCACCGGCCACGTGCAGGCTCTGAGCCTAACTAACCCCAAGCATGCTTCATTTCATTTCACCCTCACAGTAACCTGCGAGGTGAGCCATGTTGTCTCCATCTTGCTGATGAGGAAACTAAGGCACAGATTGGCTAGTCCATTTGTTGAGCACCACACAGCTAATAAGTGGAGGGGCCAGGATCAAATCCAGGCCAATGTGATTCCATGTTCTTTTCCCTACCTCATGGTCCCTCATGTTGATGGACATGAGCTGAGAAACACGTTGGATGCTTAGGATAGGAAACTCTGAGGCCCTGTAATAAGACCATGTGTTCAACCTAAGCAGCAAGATCAGGGAGCTCCCTACCTGCCTGAGTTAAAGGTATTCTTAGTGGCTAAGAGCTTGGACTTTGGAGCCAAACTGCCTGGATTCAAATTCCTGCGCCACCATTAGGAGCTGTGTGACCTTAGGCACGCAGCTTAACTTCTCTGTGCATCAGTGTTCCTATTTATAAAATGAGGATAATGAGCGTCTTAGAGATGTGATGAGGTTTAAATGACTTAATATTTCTAAAGCACCAAGAGCAGTGCTCTCTGTATCAGTATTACCTGCTGCAATTATGTTCACTATGAGTACTATTATTGTTGTTTCCCTCAACGACCAAGGCTGCACCAGGAGGGTGGTGCCACAGGCTCAGCTCAGGCTGGTGCTGGGCTGGCAGGGCTGTGCTGAGAGGAAGGAGCCAGCTACTCAGGCCCTGCAGGGCTCAGGATGCCAAGGCCCAAGGAAGACATCCTAAGAGGGTTCTCTCTCTTCCAGAAGTGGTGGACCCATCCTTGTCCCCCAGGAGAAAATACACTCCGGTGGCAAATGGCCCTGATTTCCATCACTTCCTGTGTGGTCCTAACCTGAAAGGAAAACCTCGGGTGGTAAAAGATTTGGGAGAAAATCCTCTGAAGCAAAGTTACTGAGGACAAAACAAAAACACACAGGATTTCTTGAATCCTCTCAGGAAACAAGAATCTGATCCCCAGCATCTGGGTGTTTGTGATAAACCAAAAGAAACCCTCGGATTTCCTAGAGCTGCAGGAATAAACACCCTGGGCCCCTTGCAGGGTGTTCCAGGGGGGCCCCCACACACCTCACAGGCATTTTTTACCTGGAGCTCCAGTCACTACTGGTGCTGGTTCCCTGAGGAACCAGAACACTCCCTCTGAGGCCCAGGGCTGCAGTGGTGATGGAGAAGCTTGGGCTGCCCTCCAAATCCCTTCCTGTTGAGTCTCCAAAAAATAAACACGCACACTCTGCCTGTGACTGAGCCAGGCCGCTGGGCGGGGGGACCGCACACCTTGGCTCTGTGCTTTGAAAGCTTATCTGGCCAAATCCACACTGCTGAGTGTCTGCAGAGTCAGGCCAGAGAACTGAGGGCAGGAAGAACTTCCCTACCCATCCAGGCCCACAGCTGAGGCCAAACACCCCAACCTGCAGGCCAGCGGCTGGGCGCCCACACCTCCACCATTGTTCCCAGAGCCGCGCAGAGCCCTCCCTGGGCTCCCCACATTCCCTCTGGCTCCCCTCCACAATCTGTTCTCCAAGCCACAGCCAGAGTGATCTTTTCAAGATGCAAATCTGATCATGTCACACCCCACTTAAGCCCCTCAATGCATCCCTACAGCTCTTGGAATCAAGACAAAAATCTTACTGTGAACAACAAGACAAGGCCCCGTGGCCTGCCCCACACCCCACACCCCACACTCCATTCTGATTCGCTCCCTCCTGGAGCAGAGCCTTTGAACTCGCCATTCCCTCTGCCTGGAGTGCCCCTTCCTTCCTCTTTGCCTAATTCACTCCAAGTTTTCCTTCCAGTTGGTCAGATCTCCCTGGCACAGGCCCACAGAGCACCCCAACCATCTCTGCAATGCAAATCAGGGGCAATTTTATATGGACTTGGGGGCTTCCTCAACTGATGTATCAGGCCCTGAATAATCAGATTATAAGCTCCTTGAAGACACAGATTGTCGGTTTTTTCTCATTATTGTAGTCCAGGCTCGGTCTGGCATATGGCGGCCAAGGCCTGACACATGCCCCCATCAGCCAGCTGAGCCTTCCCCACAGTCCTCAGGCCTCAGCAGGTCATCATCCAGAGGCTTGTCCAGCCCCCCAGCAGAGCCCACAGGCCCAGCACCAACCCCAGCGATAGGACAGTCCTCAACCTGTGATAGTCCAGAGGCCCCAGGGTTGAGTAGTCAGGGGCCCATGCTAGGGCAGACTTCCTACCTGTCCCGCTCTGCCTCAGCTCCTGGGGACCATCCTGTTTCCTTGGCTTGAGTACTAGCAATATCTACATTATCACCACGAAGCCAGCTCACTGAAGCCTCATAAAAGAAGCAGGTTAAGGAGGCAAGGCTTGAACAATGACCAGTATGTCTGACTTCAGGGCCCAGCTTGCTCGCTCTCTCTTTTTTCTCTACTATTTAATTGTGGTAAAATACACATAACAAAATTTACCATTTTTAAGTGCACAGTTAAGTAGTGTTAAGTGTATTCCCATTGTTGTACAACAGATCCCCAAAACTTTTTCATCTTGAAAAACCAAAACTCTGTACCAATTAAACTCCTCATTCCTCCCTCCCCTCAGCCCCTGGCAACCACCGTTCTACTATGTGTCTACGAATTTGGGTAGTACTCTAGATACCTCCCATAAATGGAATCATACAGTGTTAGTCTTTTTGTGACTGGCTTATTTCACTCAGCATAATGTTCTCAAGGTTTTCAAGGTTCATCCATGTTGCAGCATACGTCAGAATTTCCTTCCCTTTTAAAGCTGAATGATATTTCATTGTATGTTACACCACATTTTGTTTATTCACTCATCCATCAATAGACACTTGGGCTGCTTCCACCCTTTAGCCATTGTGAATAACGCTGCTATGAACATGGGTGTACAAGTATCTCTGAGACATTGCTTTCAATTCTTTTGGGTAAGTCCACCCAGAAGTGGACTTGCTGGATCATATGGTAATTCCATTTAATTTTTGGAGGAATCATACTGTTTTCCATAGTAGCTGTACCATTTTATATTCCCACCAACAGTGCACAATGGTACCAATTTCTCCACACCCTCACCACCACGTTATTTCTGATTTTTTTGATAGTAGCCATCCAAATGGATGTAAGGTGGTCAAGGCCCCGCTCCTAACCCCAGCTCCATGGTGTATTCTATTCTGAGGCTCAAACTGCACCCCAGTCCCTTCACTACTGAGGCCCAGCCTTTCTCTTGCCAATCCCTTTCCCAAGTCTGAGGCTTACTCCAAACCACAACCCTGCAGCCACAGCCCCACTGCCAGCCACCAAGCCTTCCTGTATATGCCTGCCAACTGCTTTCCACTCACTGAGAGCTGCCCACCAACTAATCCCCTGACACTGACCCCTGGCTGCAACACCACCTCCCTGCATCCCCCAACTCTGCTCATCCCCTATGTGCAAGTTGGACACCCCCTCCCCATCCCAACCTGAAAGTTGGGTCCGTCCCATAAACATGCACAGGCAGGAATCAATTGTGACCAATTTGCCTTTAAGCCCCAGTGCTAAGTCCTGACAGGGATTTTGTAGATGAATGAATGAATGAATTAATTAATTAAGCCAGGTCTTACTAAGATGCATGGAGCAGTCATCAAAAACAAAACAAGCATCTCTTGGAGCCTGAAGATTCAGGGGCCCTGGGCACACCACTTACCAGCCATCTGTGACTCTGGACAGATGGTGCCACCTCTTTGAACTTTTTCCTCATCGGCAAATCTGTGGTAAGTAATACCTTTCTCACAGGACACTTATGAGGAACCAAAGGGCGGACTTGGATGATGCACCTCACTGGAGCCTGGCCAAAGGTGATCACTGACGCCATCACCACTCCCTCTTCATGTCTCTCTCCTCAGTTCTTCCCTGTCCTGGCACAGGTTTCCCCTTCATCCCCATCCCCAAGGGCTCTGGCTCCTCCTTTCCATAATCAGCTCTCCCCCCACCCCACAGGCTGCTGCCCTTTGCCCCCAGCAGACTCCAGTCCACCTACCCCGACTTTACAAATCACACCCCTTGGAGCTCTTTTGTTCTCTCCTCCTGCAAACTTGCTCACCACCTACTCACTCCCTGACCATCTGCCTTCGGCCTTCCACTTCTCCCAGGAAACCATTCTGCCTGGCTTTGCAGTGATCCCATCACAGTTTCAGAAGCTTTCTTTGGCCCTCATCCTTAGACAGACTGGCTGTTTTCCACACAGTCAGCACTCCTCCCCATCTCCAAATGCCTTCTTGGTTTGGCAATAACCACGCATTATCCAAGTTCAAATCAGCACTCCCCATGTCAAACACAGGCCAGGGATGCCTTCTGCCTCCTCCCAACTCCTTCCTGGTTGCCTTCCCTTCCTTCTGCCCTCTTCACATGGGCTGAGGCCAAAAGCAGGCCTCATGAACCTTCAAAAGACAGACCTTCCTCACCAGGAAATCCCAGCACCAAGCGGTGTTTCTCCAATTATGATCTGGGCACCTCCCACATCCAAATCACCTGAAAAGTAATTGCCAACAAACTGCTGAATCAGCATCTCTGGGATGGGCCTGGGAGTCTGCATTTTATACCAGCTTCCCAGGAGATTCTTATTCCCATTGAAATTGCTCTTCCACTGCCCTGGTGGGCTCCACCACTTCCCCAAGAGGCCCTCCCAACTGTCTCCTCAGCCTTAACACTACACAGTAACTCTCCCCTATTCCTACCTCTAGGGTGGTCTCTTTCACGTAGCTGTTTATTGGCAATTCAAGCAAAAAAGGCAGAAGCCAATTGCACAGCTTCTCCAGGATCAGCTGCCCTTCCCAACTTTACTCAATTTACAAGATCATTCTCTCAGTCTTGAGCCTCATGGTCCCCCATGACTTTCCCATTTGCTCTCTCTGCCTCAGTCAAAACCTGCTTCCTCTTATGCCTCAGCCTCTGCAGTAGCCTCCTAATTCTATGACTGTAGTAGTTTCCTACTGCTGCTACAACAACAACAGAAACAAAAAACAAAAAACAAAAACAACATACACTTGGTGGTTTAAAACAACACAGATTTATTATCTTACAGTTCTGGAGATCAGAGGTCCAAAATAACTCTCACTGGACTAAAGTCAAAGTGGTAGCAAGATTGCATTCCTTTCCAGAGGCTCTAGGAGAGAATCCATTTCCTTGCTTTTTTCAGCCTCTAGAGGTCGCCTGCACTCTCCGGCTTGTGGCCCCTTCCTGGCTTCACTCCAACCTCTGCTTCCATCGTCACATCTCCTACTGCTGACCCTGACCCACCTTCCTCCCTCTTAGGGGTCCTTGTAATTATGTTGGACCCACCCAGATAATCCAGGATCACCTCCCATCCCAAGACCCTTAAATCAATCACATATGCAAAGTCCCTTTTACCCTATGGGGTCACATATTCACAGGTTCCAGGGATTGGGACACGGACATCTTTGGGGACCATTAATCAACCCACCACGAGGACCATATTTTCTAAAGCAAAGATCAAAACCATGAAATGTCTTATAAGACATTTATAGGAAAAAAAACTTCATTCAAAACATAGTAGGTTTTTGAGAACCTACTATGCACCAGATGAGGAGATACAAAGATACATGAGACATGGTCCCTGCCCTTAGGAAACTCAAAATCCAAGGTACCTATCAAACAAACCACCATCTTAAAAAGGCATAAACTCCTCTTCCCTACAGAAGAATTCCAATTAATGAATGTAGAAGGAATGAGGGAAATAGAAAATCAAAATTGGATAATAATAGCTGTAAACAAGATCCATTAATGAATAATAAAATTAGGAGGTAAGAATTTGAGGTCAAAAAAAATCTTACATAGTCTCAAAGTATCTCCCCACCCCCAAATATTTATTAATTACAAATGAAAAGATAATAACATTACAGTGGAGAAAACTGGCAAACACCATCTTAACCCAGGAGGCTCTGAGAAGGACACGTCACCTGTGTGGCATTCTTGCGAAAAATATATAATGTCAACCCAATCATGAAAAAAAACCAGACAAACCCAAACTCAGGAACATTGTACAAAACAACTGACCGGTACTTTTCAAAACCATCAAGGTCATGAAAAGCAAGAAACAAAATAAGGAACTGTCACAAATTGAAGGAGAGTAAGGAGAAATGACAGTGAAATGCATTGTGCAATCCTGGAATGGATCCTGTAATAGAAAAAGGACATTAGTGAAAAAACTGGTGAAATTAAAATAAAGTCTAAAGCTTATTTTAGTACTGTAACAATGTTAATTTCTTAGTTTTGATAACCATACTATGGTTAAGAAAGATGTTGATATTAGGGGAAGCTGGGCGGTGGGTATATGGGACTCTCTCTGTACCATTTTTGCAACTTTTCTATAAGTCTAAAATTATTTTTAAACAAAAGTTTTTTTAATTTTTTAAAAAAGAATGAAATACAGCAATGACAGCAAAACCACTGTGATAGAAAAGCTAGAAACCACGATCATAACCAACTTGCCTCCCTACTACCAGTTGGTCTCTCCCTCCATTTATTCTCCACACCAAAGCCAGGCAACATTTGTCTTAAAACACCATTTTGCACTTGTCAATCTCTACTCAAAACCCATGGGGGGCGAGGGCTCAAAGGGTCTTGTCAAAAGAACACAGGAGCATCTTGAAGGGGTTCCCACCGGCCAAATACGGGACACTCTGAACACCAAAATAAATAATCATCATAACACATTATAACCCAAAGAATAAAATAATAATGCACAAATCCACACTTATACACAGACAGACAAACAGATGGAGGAGAAGGGAAAGTTCTTTCTCAAGGTAGAATGCCAACTAATAGAGAAAAAATGGTGAAGTTAGAAATTTCTCATCGATGAGTGCTAAAACTAGCGAATGAGAGTTTGATGAGAAATAGGATATTTACACAGCCTCAAAGTATCTCCCCATAAACTACTTCATAATAACCAAGGGGAAATAGTAACTTTTCAGTAGAAATGCCTGGCAGACACCAATTTATCGAGTGATTAAAACTAAAATCACCAATATTGGGACAAATTGAAATCATGTGTCTTCTGACATGACCCACTGAGAAGGGCACATCACTTATGTAGCATTCCTGCCAAAAATGCATAACCTGAATGTGATCATGAGGAAGGAGCCGGTGAAATCAAACAGTCTACAAAATAACTGGCCTGTATTCTTCAAAAATGTCAAGGTCAAGGTCAAGAAAAAAGAAAAAAGGGGCTGGCCCAGTGGTTCAGTTGGTTAAGAGCTCACTCAAGAGTGTGAGCTGAGCTCTGAGCAACAGCAGTTCGATGCCCAGCCCAAGCTGAGCTGCCACTGAGCTGCCAACAGGTGGCAGGATGGCTCAGCTAAAAAAAAGAAAAACAAAGAAAGGCTAGTCCAAATTTAAAAAGACTAAAGAGCCATGACAAGTAAATGTCATGTTTGATCCTGAGCAGAATTCTGGGCCTGGAAAAAAAAAATAGCCATAAAAGACATAATTGGGACAACTGATGAAATTCATACATGAATTCATGTGTAGTATTAACTCATGAGTATACATGAGTAGGTAACAGTATTGTATCAAAATTTTCTGATTTTGATAGCCTAGTGTTTTTAGAAAATATGGGCTGAAGTATTTAGAGGGAAAAGGGGACAATGTCTCCAACCTATTCTGAAATGGTTCAGAAAAAACTTGTGCACGTGTGTGTATGTACAATATATGATAAAGCAAATGGGACAAAATATAAACTGAATCTGGATAACAGATACACAGGAGTTCCTTATACTTTTGTTGCAACTTTTCTGTAAGTTTGAAATTATAACAAAATAAAAAGTTACAATAAGAACAAGGGATCTTTTGGGGATATGAAGATATTCTGAAATTAGATTCTGGTGATGTTTGCACAACTCTATAGATTAAATAAATATCATCAAATAGTAAAAAAAAAAAAAAAAAAGGAAGTTTTAATAAAGTTTTATACACATCCCTCTGATGGATCCCCATTTCCCAGCCCCATGGCCTGGTGCCCCCCATTACTTTTTACTCTCCTCCCTCAGGACTCACCAACACAAATGTTCACCCCATCAGCTGGGTGAGGTCCTCATTCTCCTTCCCAAATATCCGGCACACACTTGAGTGCCCCCAGAGTCCCTTGCCCTCGCTTAACCTGTCTACTTACCTAAGGCCTTCCCAACGTTGGAGGCCCTGTTGAAATCCCACATCCCCTGTCACTGCAGGGACCCAAGTCCTCCTTGGGATCCCTCACTCCTCTCTCATTTCTAACAATAACAGTCTTTATAGTACGTGCCAGCCTTATTCTAACCACTTTACATGGAACATTTCATTTTAACTCACAGCCCTACGAAGTGCTATGGTTGGCCGCATTTTACAGGTGAGAAAATCAAGTCACTAGTGAGCTGCCCAAGACCTCTTCGGTGGCAGCTGACGGAGGCAGGATTCAAACTGTGCCATGCTCACACCACACCAAAGCCTGCGCGGTAGCCACTGCGCTCTGTCCCTATGGGCATCCTTACACGTTTGTATTTTCCCAGACAGACCTTTTTCCCCACCACACTGCAAGCTCCAAGAGGGCCAGGGCCACACCCTGGACCTCTCTAGACACTCTGCACACGGCAGGTGCCCAACAGCTGTTTGTGCGCCACAGGCTGGGTTCCAGAAAGCAGAGGAGGGGGTCGAGAGTCCCGTGAAAAAGAAGAGCCAATTCTCCACCCTTGAGCACAGCCCAGCTCCCTGGCTACAGCCCAAGGCCCGGCCGTCATCTGCTCTGAGTAATAAGTATTTGTATGGCGATAATTACAGCATTTGGGAAGAAAATCCCATTAAGCAAGAGCCCTGCGGAGCTGCTAATGCCGGCACAGAACTGGAGGCGGCAACTCCGCCAAGCTCCCGTCTGCTCCCAATAATGCAAGAGCTGCCTGTCCCGACGCCCCACGCCTGGCCCCAAAAGAGTACGGCTGCCTCTGCTGGCAGCCTCGGGCAGCCTGGGCCACCCCGGGCCACCCCAGCCAGCCTCCTGCCTCGGAGAGAGGGCACCAAGGAAGGGCAACCCTGACTCCGTGTATTCCAGGGTTCCCCGAGGATGGGGGCGGGGCTGGCGAGGAACAGGAGAGAGGGACCCAGTTCCTTTCACATCCCTGCAATTTTCTGTTACCTTAATAACAATAATAATACCATTTATTGGGCACTTGCTGTGTGCCAGCCCGGTGCAAAGTGCTTCTCCCAGCGTTACCCCAGTTAATGCTCACCACCGCCCTTGATCCTGTCATCATGCCCACTTTACGGGCAAGGAAATGGAGGGGGGGCCTGAGAAGTCACTTTGCTCCAGAGCACTTATCGCAGTTTGCAATTACGTGTTTATTCTCATATTGTGTCACTCATCTCTATCTCCTCTGCTGGACTAAAACTCAGAGAGAGGAGAGGTTTGGGTTTCTGTCCGGCACTATTCACTCGGCACAATGCAGGCGTTCAATAGATAGCTATCAGTTGAATGAATTAATTAAACCCTATAATTTGCTCAAGCTCCCTCAGCTGTTGAGTGGCAGAGAGGCTAAAAACCCAGGCAGCCATCATGCTGTCCACCCTGCAGAGAGTCCCCTGCACGGCACTGCCCTGCTCCTTGTCCCCAAATCCCAGGGAACAGGAGCTCCAGCACAGGGAAGGAGTACTCTGAGCAGCCAGACTCCAAGAGATCAGCCTGAAGCGAGGCCAACACTCAAATGCTTACCTCCCAAGCTCTCTCCTGCCCCAGCTGAATCCTCAAACCTTTAACTTGAGCTTCTCAAATAATAATATCACCTAATCGAATCACAAAGCATTTTCACCCGCATAGCATGAGTGAATCCTGGCAAAGTCTTATGAGGTCATAGGTGTCAGTCTTCCCAGAAGCTGAGGGATGGTAGAACACCAGCCAAATGCCAAGCATGTGGCCAGTCCCCCTCCATGCATTCAGTCCCTTAATCTTTACCATCAATCCACCAAGCTGTCATCATCCCCTTTTACCAATGGGGTCTCAGAGAGGATGGAAGGACCGCATTGGAGCCCCACCACCAGTCATTGAGAGCCCAGCAATAAGCCCAGAGCACCTGCTACTGGAGATTAGAGTCCTACCAGGAGGCAAGTCCCGATGCACAGTGTGGGTCAGCTCTGCAGGAGACTACAGAGCCCTGTTGGGACAGCCCAGCCCCAATGGTAGGCATGGCTTCAATCTGGCCCCTGATTCCTCTCACCATGGCCACCATCCAATCAGTATTTGGAATTCCAAACAGGCTCCCAGACAATCAGCCTGGGGGTGCCCTGGGCAGTCTTCCTTGGGCATGACCACTCAGCCCCACTGAATAGAGCCTCCAGATTCAGGAGGCCAAACCAGGGGAAAGTATGGGCCTCCCCAGGTCTCTGCTGCAGGCAGGGAGTTAGGGCAGTGGACAAACTGGCCAGAAAGCACAGGGACTTAGCAAGGACGGCAGGAGGGAGGGCCCCATGGCCTAAAGAGCAGCAGAAAGTGCTGTGCCTGAGGCAAAACAGAAGCCAGCAGGGCTTCCCCAGCTCTCCATCCTCAGGCCTCTTCCCCCTCCCTCTCTGCACCCATCAGGGAATTTGTGGCACGCCTAGAACACAAGTGTGAAGCGGAGAAGTGGTGTCCACACTTACTCTCCTATCTAGCCCAAATGACTTTTTCAATTTAAAAAAAAGATCTAACTGGAAATCAAAGTCCTTGAAGAGAAGAAAAGACAATTAATAGTGGCCATGGCTGGGTCCCTCTGAGCCAGCGCTCTGCAAAACGACGAAGCTTCCAGGCCTCCTCCAGCATACCCCCAACCCTCACTCAGTATGTTAATTGTTCCACTGCAGTGAATTATTCAGCATCCTGTCCCTACCCTGCCCACCAGCCCCACAGCCCCTCGGGCTGAACCAACAGCTCTGGGGCCTGCACAGCCTCTTCCCAGAAGTCCCCACAGCAAACCAATGACAATTTCTTCCCACTTAAGGGGACAAACCTGGATCCAGAGCTATGGACTACATGATCGTAAAGTTGCTACGATCTCACGGGCTGCTGTAGAAACTGCACGGGGACAAAAGGCAAATGCACATCTGCAGTCCATAAAAATTTCACAGCTTCAGGAGAAGCTGCGGCTTGAGGCTCTGACACTGCACGATGCTCATATTGATTAGCGAGAGAGAGCATTTGCCACGGTTATTTTGAGTCCACCTAGGCTCTCTCCAAGGTCTCTTCTCAGGGTGTACTTTTCCTTCTCAAATGGCTCTTTCGTGGTCTGCCTGTTGAAAAGGCAGGCTCCCTCTGCTTTCCACATCTTTTCCCAATCCAAGTAGTTTTGCACACAGCCAAGATTAGACCTCGCCCCACTTTCCCACAATAACTCACCCCTAGATTCCAACCCTGAAGTCCCCAAAGTAAAAATCTAGAGAAAGGCCTACCTGACCCTTCCCAACCTTCCCAGCCTCAAGTCCCATCACATCCCACTGGACACAGCATGTTTCAGCCCCAAGGCAAAGCTGGTCCATTCGCCCATCAGGCCAGACACACTCACACCTACAGGTCTTTTGCTCATGTGTTCCCTCTGTCTGGCTGCCTGCCCTCTCTGATTGGCAAAATCCAACCCAACCAATATTGGGTTCCAAAGTGCCCTGATAAAATGGCCTATCTGAGAAGCCTTTCTACTCCCAGAAAGGGGCTTCTCACCCCAGTGTTCCCCCTAACAGCCTCATCACGCTGCTGGCCTGGCCCTCTCCCAGGAGCTTACAGTTAGATGTCTGCTGCCCCATCCTTTCAACTATACATCTCTTGAGGACAGGGACTTGTTCACTCCTCGCTGGAGCTTCAGCACCCAGGGCAGTTTCTTGCTCTGTAAACTTCTGCTGAATTAAATTACAAGAGTCTTCTACTGATGCTATCATAATAATGGCCCTCATTTAGCGAGTATTATAATGTACCAGGCACTTACCACACTTAATCTTCAGTCCTCACAAGAACCAGAGACCTTATGTATTAGCAGCCCCATTTTCCTGAGGAAGCAACTAAAGCTCAGAGAAGTTAAGTAACTTGCTCAAGGTTACACAGCAAATAACTGACAGCGCTGGGCTCCAACCTAGGCAGTTGGAGTATCAACTCTTTCCTCTGCACTAGGAAATTTAACACATATCTCTTCTAATCACAAAAGAACTCACGAGCTCATGAAAGTCAAAACAGACACTTCCTCAATACTAAAGATAAAGAGAGAGCAAGGAATGAGATGACTTCAAGATTCAAATCCAAAAGCAAAGGAGAGGGGCTAATGTGTCTCAGACTAGGCTGCTGCCAGGGTAACAGCCACAAGAGAAACGCCCTGTGCACACAGCCAAGGAACAGAGAGGAGGTCCAGAGGAAACAGGTGTTGAGGGTGACCCTGCAACCTCGGGGTTCCTTTGGACAGATTTCTGACCCTCAGTCCTTCCCCAGGGCCACACAAGATAATACACAGGTGCCCCAAACAAACTCGGTTTGATCCAACCTCTCCCCACACCAGCATCTTTCCCCAGCCCCACACAAGCCCTCACACACACATTGATTCCCATCTAGATTGCACCTACATTGCAAATTCTCTGAAACCTCCACAGGAATTTTTCATACTCAGCCAAGAAGAGTGTGGGGCAAAGTGTGCTCACTAATTGCTGACCTTGGTATGGACTTTGATCCAGGAGACAGCTTCTCCCCAGGGTCAGATTTCTGTCTCTGACCAGTGGGGAGCCATGAAAATGTGCTCAAAAGTTATCAAAATATGTACGCCTTTCCTGAGAGCCACTGCAGTTGCCCAGGAGTGTGAGAAGAAGTCAGCAGGTTTCAAAGGAGCCAGCAGCCTTCTCTAAAGTCCAGTTCAAAAATCCCCAGAGGCTATCACCTCTGCAAACAGCACAAAGGCCCTGCATGTGACCAAAACCTGCACACACACACATGCATGCACACATACACACACACACACTCACAACCCATGTATTGGGGCTCGCTCTCATAGCCTAGCACTGAAGTGACACCACTACCCTAGGAATTCACACAGACACATATTCTGCAGGGAATCTGGGAAAACAAATTATATAGGTCTGTAAACACACACACATGCTAACCATCCACACACACACACATCCTACAAAGCTCTAGAAAGGGCTGAGTTTCCTCAAGAATTCAGAAGTGAGAGACAGGGGAGGAGAAATGGTGTTTTTACGACTTGTCATGGTCAATGTCTTTAACCTCATGTCTCCCACTCAAGCTGCTGACCTCTCAGCATTATTCATGGGACCCTTGGTCCAGGTCACACATACCCCTCACTGGGTACTGAATGAACATACTCCAAACCCCAAACCCAAATCCCTCACAGCCCATTGTCTGTCAGCGATGGGGACGGCTGGACGTGAGATGGGGGACCAATGCCTGACACCTGGCAAAGAATTTTTAAAGCTCTGGGGCAAACAATGGGGAGGAAGGGGGAGACAAGAAACTTCCACTCCATCCTATCTTGCCACCCATCACAAGGCTGCAAGCCCTCAGAGCCCACATCCACAAATCCTGTTCAAAACACAGCCCAAGCCCCATGTGTCCAAAAGGAGTCGTGGTTCCTGGCAAGCGTGAGGAGCTTTCCTCCTGGGTGCCAGGAAAGCTTTCTGGCACCAATTCACAGGCACCCTGGAGGAATAAAGTGCTGGCGCAGTGGGAAGGGCCTGCCAGTGCCGAGCGCAGGGTGCAGGTGTGAGGACGGTTGCTGACAGCCCCACCGAGGGCCCTTTGAATCCAGGGAAAGGAAAACAGTGGCACTCCTGGCCCCCCGGCTCGAGATGGACCCTGGCAGGCAGTGGCTCGTCTATTGGCTGCGGAGCCCTGTCCCAACCGTCCAGCCCCCATCCACAGCTCTGAATTGCATCTGGGTAGGAGGGCAACCTCGGGCTCCCTGCGGGCTAGGGATGAGGGCCATACTCACAGGCGCTCGGTGTTCCGTGGGATGTTCTTGGGTATGGCCTGCAGCCCCGTGCCGTGACAATCCACCGTGGTGCCGGTGCAGGTGCAGAGGGCGGGGCACGCCGTGGCACCCAGGCGCCACGCAGCTGCCCAAAGCAGCAGCCAGAGCTCGGGCCGAATCAGCCCCGCGGAGGACCCCCTCTGGGGCTTCAGAGCCATGGTGCTCTCACCGCGTCCCTCTGGCGTGCTAGACGGCGGCAGCCGCTTACCATCCCCGTCCGGGGCGGCCTCCAGGTGCGGTCCCGGGGCAGAACCACCGAAGAGACTGCTGGCTGGTGCGCTGCGCCCTTGCGGGCTGGGAGGCACCTTGCTCCACCAAGCGACAGCGCCTGTGCGCAGACGGAGGGAGGAAGCCTTGGGCGGAGGGCGCTCCTTTCCTCTCCGGTTTCTCGCTCGCTGCCTCTCCCTCCCTCCCTCCCTCCCTCCAGCTCCCAACTGACTGCTGCGAGGAGGAAAATGGGCAGGCGCCGCGCGCGCACGCACCCCGCGCGCGCACACACACACACACACACACACACACACACAATCATACACTCACACCCGCACGCTCGCTCCCACCCGGCAGCCATCCATCAATCGAAAAGCACACATCCAGGGCCAGACTCCTCCCCGCCCTCCCCACACACCCCCTCCCCGCCCCCGCCTCCAGACCACCGCTTGGCGGCTGCTGCCAGCAGCGTCCAGTTTCAAAGGTGGAACCTACAAGGCGCCGAGCGCAGGCAGGGGGCTGCGGCGGAGGGGAGGTAGCCCAACGTTCCACCTGCCGGTCCTGACGTTCGCCGGCTGCACACACACACACACACACACACACACACACACGAGGATGAACACACGTAGATGCGCGCACCCGGCACCCGGAGCCCCAGCTGCTGGTCCAAGGGGGAGGGGATCTTATTTTGTGCCCAGACCCCTTCCCCTGGGCCACAGACGTGCTTTCCCCCGACGGCAGCAACTGCTCCCAGGCCCCATCAGACTTGTTTGGTCACTCTGTGGTGAACCCCGCGCCCCAGGTGACCACCTACCTTACTTAGCATGAGACCTTAAGGGCTCGGGGTGAAGCACAGACAAAAGCCCTAGGCCAACTACAGTCTCCTCCCCTCCCTCAAAGCATTCTCTGCCAAGATGGCAGTAACCCCACTTCTTCAAGGGGAAAGCAAAGCTAGCTGCACCCAGAATGAGCATAGCCTTGATTTGGACATTGCACAGCGCAGAGGTGTTACTGCTTCTGCCCCACTGGCTATGCTGACTCCCTAGGAGTTAGGGAGCAGGGTATCAGTGGGGCTTGGAAACCCAGCACATATCTTCCTCTGCACACGCCAGCATTCCTCCATTTCTGACAGATGAAAACGAATATTCAGTCCTGTCTTCAAAGGACTGCAGATAGCGCTGGAAAAGGCTGGGCAGCCTGCTTGGGAGAGAAGGACCATGGGCCACCCATGTCAGACCCTAGACTTTTGGGGACTTTTCTCACTCTAAGGCACGTGTGGAAATCAGTGTGAACAGGAAATCCAGGTGGGGAGAGAATTATCCTCAAGCCGAAAAGATAAGGACCTCCCCAATATCAAGAGCAGCTGTGGTTTGCTGCTGTTTCATAGGACCCAAACCTCTTTTGTCCATCAGACAGTGCTTTGATTCCAGGCTGCTAGCAAGAAGAAACAGTTGAGCAGCTCAAGAAGGTCCTCCCCTCACAGGAGCTGGCTTCCCTGGGTTTCCCCTTGGGAGAAATCAGAAAGAAAGGTGGCTGGTCCAAGAGGTGCCAGGGGTAAGAGCAGCTTGTCAGAGGGCAGTGGTATGATATTGATGGGCTCCACAAGATTAAAGCCTTATCATCTACAAAGTACAGCCTCAGGGTTTTTTTTGTTTTGTTTTCTTTTCCATCTTGATGAAAATTTTGCAGTGCCTCTACTGTCACAGTACAGATAGAACTGTGGCCACTATGTTGCAACTAACAAGGCTGATTTTATGGGCGTTTTACAGTTCTTTTGAAAGTTTTCACACAGTCCTGTCCATGACCTCCATCCAGGGCCATAGGTCCTTGAGCATCAATTCAGTGACAACATGGGGGGAAGGGGCTTTCTCAGGGGTCCCAGTGACATGTGACCATAGAGAACCTTCTCACAAATCAGGTCTGCAAGGGCCTCCTCTCCCCTTCTCTCCCATAAATTCCTACTCAGGGCACTCAGCACCCCCCTCCCCTTCCAGACCCTCCCCAGCTGCCTCAGGCGAGTGAAATCCTCATTCCTTTGAGCCTGCTGCTTTGTTTATCCCCTCTTAGCTGGGGCTCTGTTTACACATGTGGCTCTTTCCCCGACACCCCTTCTGGGGCAGAGCCTGCCCCTACCCCCTGGCCTTCTCACTTCCTCACTTTGGCACTTAACCCAGCATCCGGCACGTAGTAGGCCTGTCACAAACAGCACTCAAGCTATTGACGATGTCTGGTCTCCAACCTTCCGCTCCAGTGGTGTGTCCTGCCCCATGACCTCACAGGTTTCCTCAAAGCCAGGACCCATGTGGGGAAAAGGGAGAGTGTTGATTAATCAGGCATCGTGCCCTGGGGGCTTCGGAGAGACAGGGTGAAGGGATGGGAGGAGGGGTAGAGTGGGCAGGGGGCTGCATGATCAGCCCTGCCTGTAGCTCCTGAGAGCCAGCCGCCACCTTAGAAGCTTCCAGACTAGGTGGACAGTGAATCCCAAGCAGGCCTTGAGTCAAGTTGTTACCGCCTGGCAAGGCCTGGCCTTTAAAGTGGGGAAGGAAGGAGGGCCTCCTCAGACCCAGGACAAAGACACCCCCCCCTTATGCCAGCCCATCACAGGAGGCCCTGCCCCAACAGCCAGGCAGCTCCCCAACTTGGCTTTCATCCCCAGTTCCTCCACCCCAGAACCTGGCCCACTCCCCAGTTCGGGAGGCAGCTCGCCATGAATGAACGCAGCTCATTAGCGTTCCCAGCACATTTACTCATTAAACAACCGCCTGGCCAGGCACACACCCCAACCCCCCTTTGCTTGTTCAATTTCCTCTCCCATGCCCCTCCCTCTGGTGGGTCTCCCTACCCCCTCCCCATAGTTGGGCCACCTGCTCCCTCTGCATGGGTGGGGAGGAGGCAGGCCTGTCACACTGCTTCTGCCAGGAATGCTCCGCCAAGCTCCACTCTACCCACTGGCCACCAGCAGGCAGCTCCCCCCAAAAGGGAAACTTGGGGCTGGGTCTCCCCATTCAGTGGTATGAGCCTCCTCTGAGTCTCCTCAGCTGTGTGAGCTAAGGACCACCTCCTGCCTGTGACTTGGGGAAACAGCGCCCTCCGTCCAGCTCTCTGCTCCGAGTCCTTTCCTTCGTCTCCACCAGCCCCTTCTGAAGCACCCAGGACATAGAGAGCCTGCGAGAGGCTGCAGAGCACTGTGATTTAGATTTCCAAACTGCAAAAGGCAAGAATGAGACAAAATGCCTGCTATCTGAGCATTTGTTAAACACCATTTGTTGAGTCTTTATGTACAACGTACGCTGTGCTAGGACTCAGCAACTCAACAGGGAATAAAAACAGACCTGGCCCACAGTGAGCTCACAGTCCAGTGGGGGAACAGACAAAGTTTAGCACACTCAACACAATTAGTTAGTTAACAGGGAGTGTGGAATTGTAGAGAACCCAGAGTGTGGGGCTCAGGGTAGGGCTGGAAGGCTCCCTGGCAGAGGAAGCACTTGAGCTGAGTCTTGAAGGATAAGTAGGCATTGGCTGGGTAGCAAAACAGGAAGAAAGACTTTCTGAGCAAAGAGAACTGAGGTAAGGCACACAGACTGCAGCAGTCCTCAGTGGCTGAGCTTCCGCAAGTTCAGCAAGGCTGAGGCGTGGCAGGTGTTGAGATGGGCGCAGGTCAAAGAGGAGATGGGCGCATCCCAGAGGCCCTGGTGCAGCTGTTCTCTGACTTTATCAGGCTTGTGGAATCCCCTGGCTTGTGCCTGTACTAAAGCACATGCCTATATGTGTATGTGTTTACAATGCACTGTGCCCAGAACCAATGACAGTGTGGTTTCCAGGGAAGGGACTGGGTGGTAGCAAGGGGATAGTTTCAGCATATGCTTTTTTTTCCCCCTACTGTTTGGATTTCTTTACCTGTGTAGGTTACTTGTGTAGTACCTAACCTCCCATCACCATTAATACACTTTTTTAAATCTCCTGGGGTGCTTATTATAAATGCCAATTCCTAGGACCTACCCAAGACCTTCTTAATCAGAATTGTCACTGTTAGCAAGTTGTGTGGGGGGTGGGGGGGTGAGGCAGTGTGATACTAATGCCAGCAGTTCCAGTGACCACGCTCTAAGAATCAAAGCCTGGTGTGCTGAGTTAATGAGTTTGAACTTGGACCTGAAAACTCTGGGAGGCCATTGAAGGAAGGAGCCTGGCAGGGACAAAGGGTCTGAGGCCTGCCTGCCTCACCCGTCCTCAGTTTCCACATGCTGTGAGCAAGGATGAGAGGCATCAAAGAGAAAGATAACCACGGGGGTGGGGAGGGAGGACTGGAGGGACACAGAAGGAGAGGGGACAGAGCCATGTGACACTGGTGTATAGTAGCTTCAATCACAAGATGTCAGAGCAGGATGGGGATTAAGAAGTGATTGAATCCAAATACCTCTGTACAGTTGGTGGCCCACAGAAGCGAAACAACCAGCCCAACTACACATGACAAAGGGGTTGTAGAGGTGACCCATGAATGAGTCTGAATCTTGCTTCACTAAGCCACACACCTGGGTAGAACACAGCATTCACAACAATTCACAATCCCACAGGGATTGAGAAACCAGGAGTCCCTGGGAGGTCATGCCAGCAAGACTTAGGATACCTTAGCTTTTATCTCTAAACCCCTTGATGTCCTCAAATTTGAAGATGGCTAGACCACTTGAGGCTCTCAATAACAAAGCCTGAAGCAGGGACAAACTCCTTGACTTAGGATCAAGTGACTTTTATAGAGGCCACCATATGCAACCAGGACAACTCTGGCTGATGAGAAGCACTGGGAGCAAGAGAGACACAAAGAGCAAGAGGAAGACAGGAGATAAAAGGGAGAGAGCAGCAGGGCCGGCCGAATGGCGCATTGGTTAAGAGCTGGTTTGGGACGCCAGTGGCCCCGGTTCAGATCCCACATATGAGGGCCAGTGACACTGCCCTCTACAGCTAACAACAGCTCCACCTGGAGCTGGGCTGTGCGAGCCCCGACGATGGTGTTGGCTGCAACCTCTGCTGCAGGGGGCTGCCATAGGCTACAGTGAGTGGCCAGCAGCCAGTGTGAGCTGCCAACAGCAGTGGTGAGTGACCATCCAGAGGCTGGCGACCCATCTGCCTCATCCAGGAAGAGCGCAATGACGATACCAACATGGGCCAGTGAAGCAACGTCCTCCGCAACTAGATTGAAGAACAAAAGACAGCAACTTGCCTGTTCCCCTTTCCCAGTTCCCCAATGCTGTTCCCCTCCCCCAATTCCCCAATAAAATCTTTTAATAAATAAATAAATAAATAAATAAATAAATAAATAAATAAATAAATAAAAGGGTGAGAGCCGGGTGAGAGCCGGTCTGCGCAGATAGCAGTTTGCTCATTTATCAGGTATTGATGGCATGCCAACTGTGAGCCAGGCATTGGGAATATAAGAGATTTTTGCTTGGGGTTCATTGGGCTTCTTGTATCTTGCTCATAATTTTCATCAAATTTGAAAAGTTTTCAACCATTATTTTTTCAAAATTTTTTGGGGCCGGCCAAGGGGCGCGGTGGTTAAGCACTGGTTTGGGAAGCCAGCGGCCCCAGTTCGGGTCCCACATATGAGGGCCAGTGACACTGCCCTCAAAAAAAAAAAAAGAAACAAAATTTTTTATGTCCCTTCTTCTCTTTCCTCTGAGGAACCCACTTACACACATATTAGGCCACTTGAAGTGTCCCATAGTTCACTGATGCTCTATTCACTTTCACTTTTTTATCTTGTTTCTCTCTGTTTCATCTTCATGAGTTTCTATTGCTGTGTTTTCATATTCATTATTTTTTCTTCTTCAATGATTAATCTGCTATTTATCCCACCCAGTGCCATTTTTATCTCAGACATTGTGTCTTCATCTCTAGATCTATTTAGGTCTCTTTTTATCTTCCTGTACCTTCTTAACATGTTTCCCTTTACTTTCTAGTACACATGGAATATAGTTGTAATAACTATATCTACGGATTCTATTATCTATATCATTTCTGGGTCAGTTTTGTCTTGTTGTTTTTTTTAATTCTTTTATTGTGAAATAAACATTTTTTTAAAAAAATTAGTTTCAGGTATATAACATAGTGCAATAGTTATACTTTTTACCCCTCAAAGTGACAACCCCCTCCCCCAATTGGCCACCCCACTCCCCGCCCCCCATATCATACATATCTATTACAATTCCTCTGACTCCCTTCCACAGTATATTCCACATCCTGTGACTATCTATATATTCAGTTACAGTTGGCATACAATATTATACAACATCAGCTTCAGGTGTACAGTGCAGTGATCAAGCCTCTACTCCATCCATGAAGTGGTCTCCCTAACAAGGCATGTAACCATCTGACACGCCACAAAATATTTACAACATTATTATATTTTCTGGGTCAGTTTTGATTGATTGCTTTTTCTCTTCATTATGGGTCATATTTTTCTATTGCTTTGTATCCTGGTGATTGTAGATTGAATGCTAGACACTACAAATTTTACCTTGTTGGGTGCTGGATAACCTTGTATTTAAAAAAATAATCGTGGACTTTTTCTGGAATAGTCAAGTTATTTGGAAACAATTTGATCCTTTTAAGCTTTCTTAAGCAGGATCAGGGTAGCCTTTAATCTCAAGCTGATTTCCCCATTACTGAGGCAACACCCTCTGAATACTCTACCCAATCCCCTGTGAATTCGGAGGCTTTCTACTCTGGCTGGTGTGAACACCAGGGCTTCCCAACTCTGTGGAAGCACCAAGGATTGTTCTGCTGCTTCTTTGGGGTGGAACTTTCCTGGCTTCAGATACTTTACAGCATGCCCTGATCTGCGCTCTGTTGAAGATGGGGCGGGATGGGGCACTGTAGGGAGGAACCATCTGCAACCCCCTGGCTGTTCTCTCTCTCTTTCTCTCTCTCCCTCTCAATATCCTCTCCCATGAGAACTCTAGCCACCTTGGCCTCCTGCACTCTCATCTCAGCTTCAACTCCACAACTCAGCTTCATGCCAGATTCCCGCTAGGTGCCCCCATGGCCTGGAAACTCTCTCCAGGCTATAAGTCGGAACAATTATAGAGCTCACCACACTTAGTTTCCCTCTGGAAGGAATCACTGTCCCACATTACCAGTTGTCCAATGTCTGAAAACAGTTTTATATATATATATACATACATAGTTGTTAAACATGAGATGGTAAATTTGGCCCATTACTCCATCTTGGACAGAAACAGAAGTTTGTAAGAGATTTTTTGCAATCCTCTCTACCCTCCAAACACTCCCAGTGTGCTGGGGAGAGACAGCCAAGCAAACAATTACTTGACGCTGACAAGTGCCCTGAAACTGGCCAGTGAGAAAGGGGTCTCAGCCACACGGGGCTGCTCTCAATTTATGAGGCACCTCACACTGAGTAGTGCAGTGTCCGTGCTAGCAGGCTCTTCCTGCCATGCTCAGCCTGGCCTCGTCCTCCTGTCCTCCTTTTCCTAAGCAGCACTCCTCAGGGGAGCCTTCCCTGACCCGGGTTTGGGTCAGCACCCTCCTTGTCATGTGATCTCCTAGTTCCCTGTGCCTCCCCTCAGAGCACTGACTGTCACAAAATTACTCGTTTATCTAACATATCTCTTCCCTCCTAGGCTAAAGCACCATGTGGACATGTTTGCATCTATCTTGTTCCTTAATGCCTGGTTCAGGGCCTGGCACATCAAAAATGCTGAATATTTTTTTTTTTTTTTTTTTTTTTACTGAAGCATAGGGAGATTATTTGGGGTGAGGGGGTGGATCTTAAGAATAAAGGTGCAGAGAGCCGGCCGAGTGGCGCAGTGGTTAAGCGCTGGCTTCGGAAGCCAGCGGCCCCCCGTTCGGGTCCCACATATGAGAGCCAGTGACACTGCCCTCTAAAAAAAAAATTAAAAAAAAAATAAAGGTGCAGAAAAGGCAGCCTTCCTGTCCAAGTCGGAGCAATGAGGAGTCACATTTGGCTAGAGAGAGAATTCCCCAGGGAACAGTGAGATGAGTGGGGAGAGGGGAGGTAGTCAGATGCTGAGGAGCACAGAGGCCAGCTGAGAGCCTTGGATATTACCCTGGGGCATTAGTGAGCCACAGTCTGCACATGGCACTGGCTGGGTTCCTGGGAAGGGCCTCTGGGATGGGGGAGAGCCTACAGAGCATGGATTAGGAAACGGGCTCAGGATCACTGTGTTGGGAGGGAGGAAAGGGCGGGGCTGGGCAGAGGGCAGTGCTAAGCTGTAATCTTGTTTCAGTGGCAGACTCCATCAGCTCTACAGGAAGTCCTGAAGACAAGATGACCCTCTGAAGCTGTCTCAAATGTGGCAAGAGTGCTGGGCCTTTATCCCATGGCGAGGGCCGCCCCTGGAAGGAACCATAACCTGGAGTGAGGCTGTTTTCTTCAGCTAAAGGCTACCCCCAATGAGGGCTGACGCTGAGGGCAGCTCTTCTAACAGCTGGGGGACAATTCCTTCATTCCTGAAGGCAAATCCAGACACTGCATCACAGTGTTCACCACACACATGTATAAACAGCATTTATAGGCAGTATGGGGGCAAGGGAAATCCACAGAAGGGGTGCCTAACCCAAGAAACCAGGGAAGGCTTCCAGTAGGGGGTATAAGTTTAAGACCTAAAGGATGATTAGGAATTAGCCAGTGAGGCAGGTTAGCCAGTGAAGCAGGAGTGAGGGAAGAGTGTTCCAGACAGAGGGAACAGAGTAGGAGAAGGCCCAGAGACAAAAAGAGGCACAGGGCCTTTTGGCATGACTGGGAGTAGATTTTCAGGCGTTAGATGAGACTGGGGTACTCCTAAGGGAGGGGCAGATCCTGAAGGGCTGAGTAAGCCTATTAAGGTGTTGGGCTGAATCCTGAGGGGAATGGGAAGCTTGGGGGCGGGGGAGGGGGATTAGCTCTCCTCTACTCGTCCTCTGATTCAGCCCCTTCTGCTTCCTGCGGCATGTGGGAGAGAACAGGCCCTGTTTGGAAACATATCATATACCCAAAACTCACATGTGAGGAAGAGCAGCCTTCTCCATCTCAACCAGGCTGCAGTCCTCCAAAATCCAAGATGACAAAAACGGGCATCATAGAGGTCATTAGTGCTCCCAAGGCTCAGCGGCCTCATCTACAAAGAATAATCCTAACAGCTAACAAACACTTTCAATGTGCCTATAAATTCTAAGGGTTATACTCTTCCAAGGGCTTTACATATTAAATCATTTAATCCTCCCAACAAACTTATGAGGAAGATACTATTTCTACAAATGAGGAGCCAAAAGCTCAGAGAGGTTTAGTAACTTACCCCAGCTCACACAGTGTGTGGGTGGCAAAGCCAGGATGTAAAACTAGGATAAGACATACCTCCTTGGGAGGCTGTGGGATTGAATAAATAGTACTACATTTGCAAGTGCCTTATGCTGTACTGGCATGTGGTAAGCGTATTCATTTCCCAAAAAAGCCAAAGCTGGTAAGAGTTTTAGGATAGGAAAAAGGTCTATCTAGAAAAATTCCTTTGACAAACATATGATTCATTTTGGAGGAATCCTTCCTCTCCTTTTTCTTCAGCTCTTCTGCAAATGAACGCTTTCTGGGTCTACTTGGCCATGTAACCAAGACAAAGTCCAGATATCCTTAGACCTCGCCTCGTCTTCATTAGATCTTAGATGGGGTCTTCTAATCTCAAAAGCAGTAGTCCTTCTCAAATTAACAAAAACCTAAGTTCAGCAGCTCATAGCCTAAAATCATTAAATGCATTTCATTGTAAATCTAATTTCTCAAAAACAAACAAACAAACAAACAAAAAACACCAAAATGATAACATCATTGGAATTACAGGTACTTTTTTAACCTCTTCTTTTATACTCTTCTATAGTTTCCATATTCTCTACAATAAACAGGCTATAACAAAAAATAAAACAAAACATTATTTTACTTTTATTTATTTATTTATTTTATTTTATTTTTTTTTTTTTTAAGGGCAGTGTCACTGGCCCTCATATGTGGGACCAAACCGGAGCCACTGGCTTCCCAAGCCAGCGCTTAACCACCACGCCACTCGGCCGGCCCACAAAACATTATTCTAGAAGTAAAAACATAATTGCCAAATCTATAACTATTGCCTGAATAAAGTTACCATTAACACACCAAATTTAATGATTTTAGGAGCACACGAAATGTTAAATAACACACATTTTACATTCCTGCATTGACAGAGCTGCCATTGCTCTACAAAGGGTGTTTTAAAAATAAGTGATAACTTTTACGAAATATCTAGAACAGGCAAATTCATAGAGATAGAGAGTAGATTAGAGGTTACCAAGGTGGAGGGCGGCGGGAATGCAGAATATTGTTTAATGGACACGGAGTTTCTGTTTGGAGTGATGAAAAGTTTTGGAAATAGGGGTAATGGATGCACAACACTCTGAATGTAGTTAATGCCACTGAATTACACACTTAAGTGTTAAAATGGCAAATTTTATTTTTTATATATATTTACCACAATAAAAAATAGTAATAAAGAGTGATGGTTAAAAAAAAAAAAGTGATGGTTCAATTAAGGGAGACTCTGTGGTCCAGAATGCCCGGTCCTTCCACTAGTCTTTGTCTCCAGCCCTCCAGGCTGGGGCCTGTCCATCAGGAACACAATGGTGATGGCTCACAATAAGTGACTGCCACCCAGAGGCAAATGGCTTACTCACCATGGCCCACCAACAGGGATAGGGGATTCCAACCTAGGCAGCCTGGTTCCAGATGTCACACCTTTAACCATTTCACAGCACCCCACAATGACAAAACGGTTTGCTGTAGATGTACTATATGACATGAATCATAGTAGGTGACCCTGCAAGGCGGTGTTGTTGTCCCTGTTAGCAGACAGAAATCTGAGATGCAGGAGGACTGCCTGGAGGTCACCAACCTGGTGGGGGCAAAGCTCCATTCTCAGGCCCAGGCCTCGCATGTGCAAGGCCAGACAAGGTGTAAATGACAGACTGCAGAGGGCAGGGAAGAATTTTTTAAATAGATTGTTAAGCTGCTCTGGGTATCTGCCAAGCCAGTTTGGGTCCTTGAAGGACTCAACAAACATTTATCCACTGGCCTGGGCTGGCAGGGGCAGTAGCCCATAACCCAGAGTCTCAGGTAAGTTCAAGGACATTTGCCCCCCACAGGCTCTGCCTGGTGGGACATGATGGGGCGCTGCTGTAGGTTCCCGGGAGACGGAGAGGGGGCGCAAACGCAGTGTGGAAGCGGGAGAGATGGTTGGGGCCACCTGAACCCCCATCAGGGTGTGGGTGTGTCTGCTAAGAGGGACTCCAGGCAAACAGAAACCACTCACCTTTGTTGAGTTGATCAGAACAGCATCTCTGGACAAATGGGGGTTGGCGCGGCACTGAGATCCTCTGGAAGGTTTCAGGCACCATCTGCAAGGAGTTGAGGGCAGACTTGCACCCCAGGAAGCACCGAGTTGCTCCAGCTCTGTGACCAATCCAGTTGTCCAGCCACCCTATCCTCAGTTTCCCTCAGGGAGGATAGATGCATAGCGCCCCAGCATAGCACAGCTGAATGCTTCTCCAGAGATAAGTATTGCTAATATCCCCATTTTACAGACAAGGAAATGGAGTCCCTAGAGGACAAGTAGCTGATCCAGGGTCATAGAGCTGATTGGCTATCAGATCAGCTTCTGTGCTGTTCCTGTTTTCAGTCTAGCACCTAGCCCAGTTATCTGCAACCTAGCAGATGCTCAATAAATGTGTGTGAAACCAAAATGAACTGGGATGGGAGCAGAAAATTCAGGTCTTTGATCTTAGAAGAAAGACAGAATTTAGAAATCCCAAAATAATAACAGTTGTTCAGAGCAAGAACACCTGGAGTCTGGATACATAAGCCAGCCCAACCCAGGGACCCCAGGCAGCTGCCCACGCAGCTCCACGCCTTTCTGCAGTGAAAATAAAAGGGGCGCTCTCCCTCCTCCAACTGCCCATCTCAGAAGCTTAAGGTGAGGAATCACCTGAGGGCTTTGCCTCAGGGAACCTTTCACAGCCTCTAGTTACAATCTATGTAATGTTTTCTTAAATGATTTTCATTAAGTTCATTCAATAAATATTTATTACACATCCACCATGAACAAGGCCCTGCATTGCTGAAACAAGAAGTGTGATCCTTGTTAAAATTAGAAACAAGTTTATAAGTCAGGAGCTTTCGACAGCCAGAAGTATTTCGTGAGCAAACACAAGCATTCAATGCAAATGTATATATAGCAGCTATTATTTCAAAAAGCAAAGAGCTAAGGTTAAAAGAGGTCAGTTTCTGGAGAAATTATTCCCTTCTAGGTGGAAAAAAACAACAATTTCTAGACATACAGAACTGATAGATGGGCTGGGGAGGTATCCAAAGCCTTTTTCCAGCAAATATAGACACGATTCACTCTAGGACAGCTAAAGAAAGCTGAAGATTTGACATCAGGCAAAACAAGCCTAGACAAGCTCATGAAAAGTCAGGAAAGAATTAGAGGGAATTCAAGCCTGCAGAAAACCAAAGTTTAATTAAATAACTGAGAATATGAAATATTGCAAAAAATAAGAATATGGTCAAAGGTTAGAGAATGAGCTTCCTGGTTGAGTAGGTGTTTGCTTTTCTTTAAGTCGTGCTCTAGCAGATATAATATCTCAGAGTCAGAGTCTCAGTTCAACAGCTCCCTGTGGATCTGCAGCCCAGAACTGCATTTGAGGCAAACAGAGACTTTGTCACATTTAGTGCAGTTCAGTGCTTTGTGAGTAGAAATCCAGTTAAACATTCACCTTCCCTATGACCCAGCAAGTCCTCTCTTGGAGACAGATGATAGATAGGTAGATTAGAGGGTAGATAATAGATTAGAGGAAAGATGATAGATAGATAGATAGATAGATAGATAGATAGATAGATAGATAGATAGATAATTGATGATAGATAGATAGATAGATAGATAGATAGATAGATAGATAGATAGATAGACAGACAGACAGACAAATAGCTGTCTTAGCCTCTGGCTGCCAAAACAAAATACCATAGGTTGGATAGACTGGGTGGCTTAAACAAGAGATATTTATTTCTCAAGTTCTGGAGGCTGGGGAGTCTAAGATCAAGGTGCCAGCATGGTCGGGGTCTTAGTGAGAGCTGTCTTCCGGCTTGCAGATGGCTACCTTCTTGCTGTATCCTCACATGGCAGAGAGAAAGGTCTGGTATCTCTTCCTCTTATAAGGCATAATGAAAATAATAACAAATTCCATCATGGGGGCTCTACCCTCATGACCTTCTCTAAACCAAATTACCTCCCAAAGACCCCATTTTTTAGCACCATCCTATTAGGCGTTAGGGCTTCAACATATGAATTTGGGGGGGACACATTCAGTTCTTAATAATGCCCAACAGAAATGATAGGTTTAGTCCACCAAAGGACATGTACAAGAATATTTGTAATAGCTTCATTCATAATAGCCCAAACTTGGAAATAACTCAAATGTTCATCAATAGGAAAATGGATAAACAAATTGTGGTGTATCCACACAACGGAATAATGAGCAAGAACAAACCTGTGAAAACATGAATGAATCACACAGGCATTATGCTGAGGGTAAGAAACTAGACACAAGAGTACATATTGTTTAATTCAATTTCTATGAAGTAAAACACAAGCTAATCTAATTTATGGTGATAGAAGTCAAAATAATGGTCACGTTAAAGGGACTAGTGACTGAACAGGGACACAAGGGAATTCTGGGCTTCTGGAAATAGTCTGCATTTTGATCTAGGTGGTAGGAGTGAGTGAGTGAGTGTGTGTGTGTGTGTGTGTGTGTGTGTGTGTGTGTGTGTGTCTGTGTGTGTGTCTGTGTGTAAAAATATACCAAGTTGTACATTTAAAATTAATATACTTTTGAGCCGGCCAAGTGGTGCAGTGGTTAAGAGCTGGCTTGGAACGCCAGCAGCCCCGGTTCGAATCCCACATATGAGGGCCAGTGACACTGCCCTCAAAAAAAATAAAAAAATAAAAAATCATCTGCTATAAATAAATAAATAAATAAATAAAATTAATATACTTTATGAAGGTTAGACCCTAATAAAAGAAGAAAAAAACATTTCTACAGGGATGACAAGTACATAGCAGGTATACTACCACTTTCCCCTCCCTTGCCCATGGCAGACATTGCTAATTAATCACCATACTCCTTTTATTGAGCTCAGCTTCAGAACCATTCTCAGTCTAGCACTCCAGCTTTGAGACAAAAAGTATTAGCTTTCCCTCATGTATACACAAATGCCTTAATTAAGAGGGAAGGTATGCATCATCTTCGATTTGTTTAGCCATGCTTTGGGGAAGCCTGTCTTCCACTATCTGACTAGTGACGACTTCCCTCAATTTCAGGTTCAGTTCCCAGGAGGAAATGGCTTCGGAAGAGCAGACTTGGAAGCTGGAAAATGAAAGCAGGAGAACACACTACTGGGAGGAAGCCCGCTGACAAGATCGGGGGATTAAGCCAGCTCTACAGGTAATGGGACCCAGCAAAGGCCAGAGTTTGACTGGGGCCTGCTTTCTACCACATAGAACAAACTGGGTCTTCTCTACTAGCAGGGATTCACGATGGAAGAGGAGGGAAGTAAAGCCTGGACTGCAGGAAATGACATCCTCTTGATTTGCCCAAGGTCCTCTGGCCACTCAAAACACAGCCTCTACTTCAGCCATCACCCAGGCTCCTCAGCATCTTATCAGAGATGCTAATACTTTCTGTGGGTTTGCTTCTTACAGCTTACAAAATCTTCTGCGTCCTCTATCACACAACTATGTGATCTGAACAGAGTGGAAATACCTCCCCTGCGCCATTTTAAATAAGAAAGCCGAGGTTCACAGATGTTGTGTGACTCACATACATCCTATTAACCAAGCAAGAAATTCAGAATGCAAATCCAGGTCTGCCTTACTCCTAAGCCTATGCTCCTTTGTCTTCTTGTTTAGTTTTTATTTTATTTTATTTTATTTTATTATTTTATTTTATTTTATTTTTTAAAAGATTTTATTGGGGGGGCCGGCCGAGTGGCGCATTGGTTAAGCTCTGGTTTTGGGATGCCAGCGGCCCCGGTTCGGATCCCACGTGAGGGCCAGTGACACTGCCCTCTACAGCTGACAACAGCTCCACCTGGACCTGGGCTGTGCGAGCCCCGGTGACGGTGTGGACTGCAGCCCCTGCTGCAGTGGGCTGCCATAGGCTACAGTGAGTGGCCGGCAGCCAGCGTGAGTGGCTGGCAGCCAGTGTGAGCTGCCAAGAGCCGCGGTGAGTGACCATCCAGAGGCCAGCGACCGATCTGCCTCATCCGGGAGGAGCGCAATGAGGATACCAACAATGAAGCAACATCCTCGGCAACTAAACTGAAGAACAAAAAGACAGCAACTTGTCTGTTCCCCTTCCCCGATTCCCCAACGCTGTTCCCCTCCGCCAATTCCCCAATAAAATCTTTAAAAAAAAAAAAAAAGATTTTATTGGGGAACTGGGGGAGGGTAACAGTGTTGCAGAATGGGGGAAGGGGAACAGACAAGTTGCTGCCTTCTTGTTCTTCAATCTAGTTGCGGAGGACGTTGCTTCACTGGCCCATGTTGGTATCGTCATTGTGCTCTTCCCGGATGAGGCAGATCAGTTGCCGGCCTCTGGGGTCGCTCACCGCAGCTATTGGCAGCTCAGGCTGGCTGCCGGCCGCTCACACTGGCTGGGCTGCTGGCTGCTCACTGTAGCCTATGGCAGCCCACTGCAGCAGGGGCTGCAGCCTACACTATCGCTGGGTTCGCACAGCCCAGCTTCAGGTGGAGCTATTATTAGCTGTAAAGGGCAGTGTCACTGGCCCTCATGTGGGATCCGAACCGGGGCCGCTGGCATCCCAAAACCAGCGCTTAACCAATGCACCACTCGGCCGGCCCTAGTTTTTATTTTTATATCAAAGTTATACATGCACAAAAATGGTCAAATCATTCTATAAGATTTTTATAAAAATGGCAGTCTCCTCACCCCATTTCCCTTCTCTGGAGCCAACAACTTTCACTAACTGTTTTAGAACTTATCTCCACACTATATGAAAATAGATCCACACCAATTTGAGTCACTGTGGAATTTCAGCATATTGAAAGCACAAATAAGATCCTACAAGCTTCCAGAAAGAGGAAAAATAATGTCAGCTACAAAGAGCTAGGAATTAGAATGGTCTTGATTCTCTCAACAGCAACACTGGAGCATAGAAGGCAATAGAACAATACCTTCAAAATTCTGAATGAAAATGATCCCCAATTTAGAATTCTATACACAGCCAAACTGTCAATCAAATGTGAGGGTAAAATAAAGACATTTTCATTTATTAAAGGTCTCAAAATACTGACCTCTCATGTATCCTCTCTCAAGAAGCAATTAGAGGATGCCCAGTCCTTTACAACTTACCCAAAATTTTGTTGCTGTTAGCTCACTTCTGCACATCTTAGACCTTCAGAAAAATCCTTTACCTATCAATTTATTAGGATTTTGAGAGAGTGAAAGCAAATGGATTCAATCAATTATCATTACCCAGAAGTTTTCTGCTCTTTTATTCATTTATTAAGTAACGGACCTTTCAAACAAATTCGTATGCAAAAGACAAATACCTAAGATACACAAAAGCAACATTGCACTAGTTCTAGTATGGTTTCTCTCCAATGGCTAACTGCTAAGAAACTTGCTGCAGCTAATTAATGAAAAAGGCATGATCAAATTAGAACAACACCATTTTGTACCCATAACTTAATTAATGGACCTAAGCACTGAGTATCAGCAGCTGTTAATATCATCCCCTACATGCACACACACAAAGTGATAATACATTATGTGTGCCTTCTTTTTTTTTTTCAGATTTTATTGGGGAATTGGGGTAGGGGAACAGCGTTGGGGAATTGGGGGAGGAGAACAGACAAGTTGCTGTCCTTTTGTTTTTTGTTTTTGTTTTTTTTTTTAAGATTTTATTGGGGAATTGGTGGAGGGGAACAGCGTTGGGGAATCAGGGAAGGGGAACAGACAAGTTGCTGTCTTTTTGTTCTTCAGTTTAGTTGCCGAGGATGTTGCTTCACTGTTGGTATCGTCATTGCGCTCTTCCCGGATGAGGCAGATCGGTCGCTGGCCTCTGGATGTCGCTCACTGCGGCTATTGGCAGCTCACACTTGGCTGCCAACCGCTCACGCTGGCTGCGGGCCACTCACTGTAGCCTATGGCAGCCCACTGCAGCAGGGACTGCAGCCGGGGCTCGCACAGCCCAGCTCCAGGTGGAGCTGTTGTTAGCTGTAGAGGGCAGTGTCACTGGCCCTCATGTGGGATCCGAACCGGGGCCCCTGGCATCCCAAAACCAGCGCTTAACCAATGCGCCACTCGGCCGGCCCTGTTCTTTAGTCTAGTTGTGGAGAACGTTGTTTCACTGGATGTTGGTATTGTGATCATTGCACTCTTCCCGGGTGAGGCAAATTGGTCGCCAGCCACTGGACGGCTGCTCATGGTGGCTCTTGGCAGCTCACACTGGCTGCCGGCGGTTCACGCAGGCTGCCAGCCACTCACGGTAGCTTATGGCAGCCCACTGCAGCTCCTCTGCAACCTACGCCAATGCCAGTGACTCCGGGCAGCCCAGCTCCAGGTCAAGCTGTTATTCACCATCTTAGCTGTAGAGGGAGCAGCATCACTGGCCCTAATGTGGGATCCAAACCAGGGCCCTGCTGCCCAGAGCTGGCATCCTAAGTCAACTCTTAACCAAGGCGCCACTCGACCGGCCCTATGTGTGCCTTTTGATGAAAGAACACACCACCTATAGTTGCCAAAAAATCAAAACCTGAATTGATCAGCCTCTGGATCCAGCTACCAATCTACTGGAATTATGGAGGACAGAGGATCTGCCAAACTGTATCATCAGTATGCAGTCAGCAAAACCCAGTCTGGGGAAGGTGTACTGGTGGAATATCCTGGGTTCTTCAACATATGAATTAAAAGGGGAGGGGAAAGGTATGGAGGGAGAATCTTTAAATTAAGAGAGACTTAAATGACATATCAAATTAAAAAGTAGGTAAGTCCACACCCATGTTCATAGCAGCATTATTCACAATAGCCAAGAGGTGGAAGCAACTCAAATGTCCATGGATGGATGAATGGATAAACCAAATGTGATATATTGGGTTGTCGGAAAAGTCATGACGTATTTTGTCTATGTTTTTCAAAGGTCATTTATTTGTATAAAGAACAAAGATCAATCAATGATATATTGCCCATTTTGTTCGATAACCTTTTGCCATCTTTCAGTGAGCTTCATAATTCCTCATTTATAGAAGGACCTGTCTTTATTTGTGAAAAACTGAACAAGGTGCTGATTTACAGCCTCATCTGAATTGAACATTATACCATGCAAGGGGATTTAAAGGGAGAGAAACAAGTGGAAGTCTAATGTTGCAAGGTCAGGCGAGTATGGTGGGTGTGGCAGCACATCCCATCCAAGTTCCAATAATTTTTTAATTTTAATTTTATTTTATTTTCTTTAGAGGGCAGTGTCACTGGCCCTCATATGTGGGATCCAAACCGGGGCCGCTGGCGTCCCAAGCCAGCTCTTAACCACCGAGCCACCGGCCCCAAGCTCCAATAATTTTTGACAGGTGATCAAACTTGTGTGTGGTCTCACATTGTCGCGATGGAACACACCTCCTTTACAATTAACAAGCTCAGGACGTTTCTGGATGATGGATTCATTCAAACTGTCCAATTGTCAACAATACACATTCGAATTGATAGTTTGGTTTCTTGGTAGGAGCTCGAAAAACACACCTTTTTTTTTTTTAAATCTCACAAACACTCATCCAGCCCCATCGCTTTATTTATAATTATTTTTTTGAGGGCAGTGTCACTGGCCCTCACATGTGGGACCCGAACCGGGGCCACTGGCTTCTCAAGCCAGTGCTCAACCACTGCGCCACTCGACCGGCCCGACACAACACCTTTAAAATCCCATCACAATGAGAGCGTAACCTTCCTCCGATGAATGTCTGCTTTCGATGTCATTTGAGGCTAATCATCACGTAGGGACCAAGACTGTTTGCGCACCACATTGTTGTAAACAATACACTTCTCGTCACCAGTTATCAGTCGCTTCAAAAAAAAAATCATTTTCTTCATGTTTAATGAACATATTGCAGATGTTTATACATACTGTCAAATGAACTTCTTTGAGTTCATGCGGAACCCAAATATCGAGCTTGCTTATGTATCCCAGCTTCTTCAGGTGGTCATGAATGCTTGAATGATGGATATTCAATGTTTCTCCAATCTCTTGTATTGTGTAACGTGGGTTTGACTTGATCAATGCCTTTATTTTATTGTCATCAACCTCGGTGGCTCCCTGACTGAGGAGCATCATTGAGATCAAAATCACCAGCACAGAATTTCGTGAACCATTGTTGGCACTGACGTTCATTTTTTTTTTTTTTTTTTTTGAGGGCAGTGTCACTGGCCCTCACATGTGGGATCCGAACCGGGCCGCTGGCATCCCAAACCAACTCCCAACCACCAGGTCACTCAGCCAGCCCAAAGTTTTTTAGTTTTTTATTTATTTATTTATTTTTTTAGCTGAGCCATCCTGCCATCTGTTGGCAGCTCAGCTTGGGCTGGGAATCGAACTGCTGTTGCTCAGAGCTCAGCTCGCACTCTTGAGCGAGCTCTTCACCAACTGAGCCACTCGGCTGGCCCTGGCACTGACTTTCTTGTAGAGCATTGTCACCGTAAACTTTATGCAACTTCTCACAAGGTTCACACGCGTTCTTCCCTTTATGGAAGTAAAACAGTAAAATATGGCAAAAATGCACAGTTTGGTCTTCTATCTTCAACTTGTTGTAAAATCTCCAAAGCTCAACCAAATTGCTCAATTTTTTTTAGAATGAAGCTAGAACTGTCAGCTGTCAAATGACATAGCAATAACATAGAGGCGAATGACTCTAGTACTTCCAAAAATGAACTAGTGCCATCTGTTGCAAACGTGCGTCATGACTTTTCAGACAACCCAATATATACACAGTGGAATATCATTCAGCCTTAAGAGGAAGGAAATTCTGACACATGCTACAGCATGGATGAACCCTGAGGACATAATGCTAAATGAAAGAAATCAGTCATGGAAAGACAAATGTTGTATGAGTCCCCTTATATGACGTACCTGGAATACTCAGATTCATAGAGACAGAGGTAGAATGGAGGTTACCAGGGGGCTGGGTGGGGAGGGGAATATGGGGAATTGTTGTTTAACGTACAGTTTCAGTTTTTCAAGATGAAAAAGTCCTAGAGATGTGCTGTACAACAACATGAATATACTTAACACTACTGAACTGCACTGTATACTTAAAAGGGTTAAGATGGTGAATTTTATGCTATATGTTTTTACTACAATTTTAAAAATATATTTAATTTTAAAAAGTGCTTAAGACTAAATGGTAGGTTTAAGAAGATGCTCAGGGGGCCAGCCAAGTGGCGCAGTGGTTAAGCGCTGGCTTGGGAAGCCAGTGGCCCCGGTTCAGTCCCACATATGAGGGCCAGTGATGCTGCCCTCAAAAAATAAATAAATAAATAAATAAATAAATAAATAAATAAATAAATAAATAAAATGCTATTAAGTAAGAACAAATGATAGCAAAGGGTCACATGTTATAACAATGGTGTCAAAAATGAGAAGGGAGTTATTAATAAAAGAGTTTAAAAAAAAAAAGAAGATGCTCAGGTAATAAAATTATATAGAAATACAAGGAAGTAATTACCAGAAAAGAGAGGGAAGGCGTTATGTTTGAGAGAGAGATCATAGAGCCTTTTGGAGCTGCATTTGATGATCTAGGTGCTAATTTAGCAGAGTGGTCACCTTATAATAATTCATTATGTTATCCATTTGTCTTCTGCAGTCCTCTGTGTCTGTTTTAAATACAATTTAAAAGTTTAGGGCTGGCTGAGTGGCTCAGTTGGTTAAGAATTGGCTTAGAGCGCGTGCTCTGAGCAAAAGGGCCGCCAGGTTGATTCCCACATGGGCCAGTGATGCTGCGTCAGAGCTGAGCCATCACTGAGCTGCCAACAGGTGGCAGGATGGCTCAGCTGGTGTAACAACAAGATTGCCTGTTTGATGGTGGCTACGCCCACCTGTGACTAAGACTGAATTCGGCACCTTAAGCTGAGCTGCCGCCCAGATGGCTCAATGGATAGAGCGTGAGCTCTTAACAAGGCTGCTGGTTGGACTCCTGCATGGGATGGTGGCTACACCCACCCACAACTGAGATTGTACACAGCACCTTGAGCTTAGATGCCACAAGCTGCCCACAGGAAGCCAGATGGCGACTGGCGCCCTCCACAATGAAGACTGAAGAACAACTTGGCTGTTCCCCTCCCCCAATTTCCCAATAAAATCTTTTTTTTAAAAAAGAAAAGAAGGCAGGAGAGGGGGGAGGAGATAGTTACTTTGTAAGGGGTGAAAAAGATAACTATTGCATTGTTTTGTACATCTATAACTAATAATAATAATAATAATAATAATAATAATAATAATAAAGTTTAAAAAAAAGAAAACCTGAAAAGAAAGAAAGCTGCTGCAATCCTGGCTTTCAGCTAACATATTCGAGCAAAACAACCATTTCATCTGAATTAACAGAGGAAAATTAGGGAGCGAGGGAGCCTGCAGCTGGGCTTACCTCACCTCTGCCTTGCTGAGTACTTTTGCAAACCCCAAGTCTCCTCCCTGCATTTGAACCCCAGGTCCTGAGCACAGCCCGCCTCCACCCCAAGGGACATTCTCATAGAGCTAAAACAGCTGAGCTCTGCCGGGGTCACAGAGGGAAACAGGCCTTAGCAGCATAACAAGCCAGGGTCTCACCCACATGAGTGCAGAAAATAAGGCTGGGATACCCTTGTCAGCTGTCAAATTTCATTTTCTGGTTCCCACATTCTCTAATGTGAATTCTGCTGCAATCCTGTGCTGCCATAATGTACTGTCAAGGGGTCAGGATTCCAACAGCTTTCTGTCAGTTTCTGGTGATGAGGGCCCCAACACTGAGTCCCTGACGCTTACACAGGCCGGGCCTCCAGCCCATGTAGGAGGCTGCTGTGGAGCAAGTGGTTAAGCCTACAGCCTCCGGTTCAGGCTGCCTGGGTTCAAAGCTGGACTCTACCACCTGACCCGGGACAATGGGCTACTCAGGGTTTCTGGGCCTCTGTTTCCTTCCATGCAAAATGTGGGTTGTGACGCCCTTATTTCATAAGGTTGTTACAGGGCCTCAATAAGCTGAAATATGTCAAGTCTTTAAAATGAGAGGCAGCCTGGCTCAGGATAAGGAATCAGTACTTATTATTATGTCATTTAAGGACACAGCACCAGGTCCACAAAGACCGGAGAGGAAAAACGGGAGGAGAGCCGGTCTCTACCAATGATGCCTTGTGTCCTGGGTATGGGACAGCTTGAGAAGGCTCGCTGCTTCCCGATTTGTTCATCCAATTGCCTGCTCTATACCTCAAACTCAATATGACTAAAACCTAACGAGCTCCCCTCCCCCTCCAACACTGATCCTCTGCTAGTGTTTTCTATCTCTCTGAATGCCCTCCTGCCTACCCAGTTAGATGAGCCAGAAATCTAAGCAGCACCCTTTACTCTTCCTCACCTCACTGCTGACCTATCATCACAACAAACGGAATTTACCTTCTAATTACATCGCAAAGTCATTAACTTGTCTCCATCTCCCCTCCATCTTCCCCTTGGATGCTTTGGGAATGGCGCTCCCTGGGGCTGCACCACATGCCTCTTCTTGTTGTCCCTACCATTGTCACCATTTAAATTTACTTCTGTGATTATTTGATTAATATCTGCCTCCTCCACTAGACTGTAAGCTCCCAGAGGGCAGGGGCCATGTTTGCGTTACTTACCATTACATCTCCTGCACTTAGCATGTGCCTGGCCTGGCACATCGCAGGTCCTTAATGGAGATACATGGAATGAACTAAATATTAGATTGAGAAGGAGCTTGGGTCACCCATTGACATGCTGTGGCCCAAGGGAGCCTGCACCTTCTGCAGCTTTTAGGACCCTCCCTATAGAGGACACATCACCTCTCTCCACCTGCTCTCCTCCCCTTGGCCCTCCTCCTATTCCTCAGAACCCCAGGCCAATTGGGGTGGACCTGGATCAGTATTGTTTTCATGAAAACCTGGTCCTCCTGGCCCCACTGAGCAAAAAGCTCCACTGCAGGTCCCCACACCATCCCTGTCAAGCGTGTGAGTCTGGGCACTTCCCCCAAAGCCAGGAGAAAGACACGTAGCCACAGTCATCTGAAGACACTTGCACCACCCAAGAACCTCCTCCACCCACTCTACTCTGCCAGCTGGTGCAGAGGGCTCACTGCACATAGGCACTTGTTCAGTGAGTACTTACGGAGCACCTACTATGTGCCAGGCGCTGTGTGATATGGTCAGGGCACCTCCCGGAACAAACATGCAGACACAGTCCAACAGCCATTCTCCCCTTCCTCCTTGCTAACAAAACCAGTTTTGTTCAGACCCCCGCCGGAGCCGGAGTCAATTTTTTTTTTTTTTTGAGGGCAGTGTCACTGGCCCTCATATGTGGGACCCGAACCAGGACCGCTGTCTTCCCAAGCTTAACTACCGCGCCACTCGGCCAGCCCCTCTGGAGTCTTTCTTAATCACTCTAAACCAATCATGGTACTATATTGCCTTTGTAAATGCTCGGTTTAACAATGGGCATATGAAAATTCCAGCCAATGAAACTTGACAGGATGTCTGCTGGGGAGGTGCTGGGAAGGTTTCCCTCAATTACAGAGGAAGATGAGGAAGAAACACCTCCTCCTCAGGCCTGCCCTGGGTGATACCTGGAGCTGGGGCTGCCATCTCGTGGCCTGGAGGGAAATGGAAGACACTCTGAGAATGGCATAGCTGACAGACTGACACAACCTAGATCCTCAATAATACTGTTGAGCTTCTGAACCCACCACCCTGGAACTGCCCTGCCTCTGGTCTTCTGGTGGCATGCAGTGATAAAAGCCCTCATTGTTTAAGCTAATTCTGGATGAGTTTTCTGTCACTTGTAGGGAGCCAAAAGCCACCTACAAGGGCAGGGCAGGCAGCTAACACTTCCTGAGCAATTGATGGATACCAGGCCCTGAGTCACAAACCTCAAATCTCTCTCAGTATCCTGACACTCACCCTAAGAGTTGGAAGCAATTATGTCCATTTTACAGCTCACAAACTTGAGACCCCGTGATCGAGAGGAACTGGCTCTGTCACACGCTGAGCGCCAGGTGCAGTTGGAACTAAAACCCAGGTCTTTGGTTCTCTTTCCAGTACACTGACAGTGGAGATGGGTTTGACCACCATGTTCACTGGAACTTTCCATTACAAGAACAAGCATGTGAGCCAGGCCAGCTTAAGCTTGAGGGTCTCTCTCTCTCTCTCTCTCTCTCTCTCTCTCTCTCTCTCTCTCTCTCTCTTTCTCTCTCTCTCTCATCTTGCTTCCTTCAGATACCATGACCATGCCCTCAGACCAGCTGTCAATCACAGCCACCAGCAACCTTAGTCTCACATCCCAAAGGCCAGGGCCCAAAAAGACAGGGCTCAAAAGGACAGGGCTCTCACTTTCCCCAGCTTGAGTTTTATTGGCCACGCTTGGGCCACATATCCACTCCTTGGGCTGCTCACTTTAAGTCTGAATCCTAGGTGCCAATTATTGACTCTGTGGCTTGGATGATCCAACTTCTCCATGCCTCAGTTTGCCCATCCTAAAACAAGGAAAATAACAGTACCTGCTTCACCAGGCTACTGTGAGTCAGGTTATTCATCTACCCAACAAATACTTAGTGCTGTGTGCCAGGCAGTATGTCAGGCGATGGAGCTACAGTAGAGGAGAGAGACCCCGTCCCTGTGGGGTTTACAGTCTAGCAGGGTTTCCGATTTGAGCTAAAACCTGGGGACTCGCTGCCTTGACTCTCCTGCGACTGTTCCCCCTTCTCACAGTGAATCATTGGCCTCATATTCACTCAGGTACTTGGAACATACAAAATATACAAACTACAGAGATGGGTTTTCAGGTTCAGAGAGCAGTTCCATCATATGTAGTAACAGGACAGTATCCACAGTTCTAGAACTCTGCTCAGTTCCCTGATCTTTTTCAGCTCTGGCCTTTAGCCAGTCAGGTTTGACCTCATTGCATAGCCTTCTATTCTCAGTCCCCTAAAAAAGCAAGTTTCCTTCTTCCACAGCCTCCACCCATTAACTGAGCTCTCGCTATGCTCTAGGCCCTGTGCCAAGCCTGAAAGATGCAAAGGTGAATAAGACCCAGGCCCTGCACTGCAGGAGCTCACCATCTCTGAGACAGACAGTCATATAAACATGGTGCAATGTGATCAGCGCTCCAGCAGAGATGTATTCACGTTGCTATGGGAATTCTGCCAGTAGAGCAGAGAGCTCTGCCTGGAAGACAGAAGGCTTTTTGGTGGAGATATCTTTTGAGCTGGGTCTTGAATGACACTGGGGAACATCAAAGTAGAGGAAATTGTCCCATGGATCCAACATGAATTAACGTTCTTTGGACATAAGCAGAACTAAACTACGAACATTGGTAGAAAAGGAGTGCTTTGTATTCTTTCATCCTGCAATTCCACTTCTACGATTTAACTTATAGATTTACTCATTCGTATGTGAAATGACATATGTTCAAGGGGACATACTACAACACTATTTGCAAAGCAAAAGATTAGAAATAATCTAAATATCCATCAGTATGAGATGGTTGTATTAGTCTCCTGTGGCTGCGGTAACAAATTACTACAAACCGGGTGGCTTAACAAAACAAATTTCTTCTCTCATAGTTCTGGAAGCAGAAGTTTGAAACCTGTATCACCAGACCAAAATCAAGGAATTGTCAGGGCTGTGATCCCTCCAGTGTCTCTAAAAGAAAATCCTTTCCTTGCCTCTTCCCACTTCTGATGGCTACGGGCATTCCTTGGTTTGTGGCCACATCACTCCAATTTCTGCCTCCATGGTCACGTTGCCTTTCCCTCTTTTTCTGTGTCAAATCTGTCTTCTTCTTACAAGGATAAATGGGATTGCACTTAAGGTCTACATGGATCATCAGGACAGTCTCCCCATCTCAGGATCCTTAATTGAATCACATCTGCAAAGCCCTTTTTTGCCATAAAGTTAACATTCATAGGTTCCAAGGATAAGGATGTGGACAGCTTTTAGGAAGTCATCATTCAGCCAACCACATGAGGCACACACACAATGGAACATCATGCAGACATCAAAAATAGAGGCATCTCTCTAGGTACTAATATGAAATGAATTCCAAGGTATATTAAAATTTTTAAGAATTAAAATTTATATAATTTGTATAATTAAAATACCTCAGCTAGTCAGGATCCTTTATTTGGTGGAGTGACCCAAACCTTCATTGTTGAATGGTCTGAATCCTCAGTGGCCCCATCTTTTGTTGATTGCTATAGTTTTCCATTCACTTTTACTGTTTACATGGAGGTACCAAAGTACTATATCTTCCCCAAACTTGCAGATATAGTTCTTTGCCACATTGTGTAGCAGCAACCCAATTTCCCCTTATTTCAGAAAAATATGGAGCCCAACATGGCCTGGCGGCAGTCTTAATTCAATGGAATCATTGTGGCATTCCATCAGAACTACAGCCTTCGAACCAGCGGAGATCAAAGTTGCACAGACGGGGGAAACAATTCTGTACTTAAGTGATTCAATGTAATAGTGAGAGGAACCCCTCCCACTTTCACCTCTAGATTAGTATGGGAGAAACGGTCACAGGTTCAAAGCACATAGGGGACCTTATAAGACAGAACCCCAATTTTTCAGGCCAACGGGTAGCATAACGAAGTCTTCAGTCGGCCATGACACACTTCCATCAGGCCTACTGCTGCTAGGTTACAGGGAACGTGTCAAGACAAGTGAATTCCCATGAGCACAATCATTTGTTACACTTACATTGCTCCGAAAAGAGTTCCCTGGTCAGAAGCAACCTTATGTTGAATACTGGGACAGTAAATGAGGTATTCCATGAACACACAGATGGTCAGGTGGCAGAAGTATTTCAGGAAAGGGGAGGAAATCCATGTTTAGAATAAGTGAGTGTTCCAATGAGGACCCAATCAATGCCCCTCCATGATGGAAGGGGTCCAGTATAATCAATCTGCCACCCGATGGCTGGTTGACCCAGTCACCCCACCTCCAAGAATGGTAAGCTTCTCAAATGTCTGGAAAGCATTGTTTCCTTCCTTTCCTCATTCACTTAACAATTTTCTGAGGCCTCCTGGGCCCAGCCCTATGCCCAGCCTGTAAATGGCACAGCAGGGGCTGGGCTCTTGGCCGCCATGTCAGACTCAGGGTTTTTATACGCAGAGACATGAGGAACAAGATGGCTGCAAATGCCTCTACTTCTCAAACAGAATGACATGGCAAAGAGTGCTGGGCAGGGAGTCCAGAGGAGTCTAGGTTGGCTGTCGGTACCCATGTGATGTGAATGGAGGCACGCTGGCTCACTAGCTCAATGTCCCCATCCCTGAAATAGAACAGAAGCCCCAAGATAGCAGCAGGTAGCAGTGGTAGACCAAGGGTGGGGTGGTTGGACTGGTTCCCCTTGGGTGCAGGCAATAAGGGAGTCAGCTATCTACAGAGAATTTTTTTTTTTTTAAAGATTTTATTCGGTAATTGGGGGAGGGGAACAGCATTTGGGAATCGGGGAAGGGGAACAGACAAGTTGCTGTCCTTTTGTTCTTCAGTCTAGTTGTGGAGGACGTTGCTTCAATGGCCCATGTTGGTATCATCATTGCACTCTTCCCGAATGAGGCAGATCAGTTGCTGGCCTCTGGATGGTTGCCCACCGCAGCTATTGGCAGCTCACACCAACTGCCAGCCGCTCTCACTGGCTGCCGGCCACTCACTGTAGCCTATGGCAGCCCACCGCAGCAGGGGCTGCAGCCTACACCATCGCCTGGACTCGCACAGCCCAGCTCCAGGTGGACTGTTGTTAGCTGTAGAGGGCAGTGTCACTGGCCCTCACATGTGGGATCCAAACCGGGGCCGCTGGCATCCCAAAACCAGCTCTTAACCAATGCGCCACTCGGCCGGCCCGGAGAATTTTTAATAATCAACACTCCTCACCAAACAAGTCTTGTTTGCTTAAATTCTAAACAATTTCTACCATTACTATTGTTTTAATAATATATGTGTCTGCTAAGTTTTAACAATATATGTGTAACCTTTAAATAAGCATGTTTTTACTTTTTTTTTTTTTTTTTTTTGAGGGCAGTGTCACTGGCCCTCATATGTGGGACCTGAACCGGGGCCGCTGGCTTCACCAAGCCAGCGCTTAACCGCTGCGCCACTCGGCCAGCCCTTACTACTTTTTTTTTAATAAACATTATATTTTACATGGCTATAAACTTGGAGAAATCCCGGTTATACCATTGGCCCAATCACACACCGACCTGGCTACATGTGTTTATTTCTAAAGTAAGTTTTTAATGGTTGGGAATCTTTCAAACTCATGTCTGTCTAAAATGTAAACAAATAAATTAAAGACAGGTAGACTTATGAGAGGTCCCCACCCACTCAATCTCTAATTCCTGATGCATTAACTGTGGGGGAAGGTCACCTGCACCATCTAGTGACAGAAATGGTGATTACAGGTATATGTACCTGGACTTGCTCATCCCCCAAGGCAACTCTGTCTGCTAAGGAATGAATGACATATGGCTATTGAGCACTCAAAATGTGGCCCGGCCGAATTGAGACATGCTGTAGGTGTAAAAGATATGCTAGATCTTGAAGACTTAATATGAAAAACAGGATAAAATATCTCACTAACAATTGTTTATACTGATTACATATTGATTTTATATTGATTACATGTTTAAATAACATGGGAGGGGAGGGGAGAGAGCAGCAGGGAGATTTAATTTAGAGAAGTCCACCCCAGGGCTGACTGCATCCCAGGTCTCTCTACGTAATAATGAGCAAGTCTCTTCACTTCTCAGGGCCTTCGTTTCTTCATCCTTAAAACGGACTAATAATACCCACATCACAGGATTATCGTGATTAAATGTGATAAGGCGTATAAAATTCCTGAGATGCAGTGGGTGCTTAGAAGTCTGCTTCCCTCCTGATCAAAATGGGTTGATTGAAATGGCAGGAAAACTAGAGCAAGTGTCCTCCCTGGGCACTGTCAGAGGGTCTTGATTTACTTCCCTTTTCCCAAGTTACTGCTAAGCTGCAGGTGCCCTAGCTGGCAGATCAGCCTTCCTAATTGTGGGGGACCGGCTCCAGTTGTGGCCCTCCCACTTGGCACCAACTCTGACCCAGCACCAGGCGCCAGCTCACTCTGCACTCTGCCAGGCAAGCTGCCCTTCTGTCTGGGTGTCTCCCGGTCCACACACCTGTGCCAACCCTTCCCGCAGTGAGCTGTCCCCTGCCTCTTCTGGGCCATGACTGGGCACAAACTGCTCACCCACTGCCACCTCCACATCAGTGGTTCCGTGTGGTCCCTGGACCAGCAGTATCAGCTTCACCTGGGAACTTGTTGGGGTGATGCAAATTCTTGGGGCTCAGACCAGCTGAATCAGGCCAGCAACATTGCAACACATCCTCAAGAAGATTCTGACACATGGTGAAGTTCAGAACCTGGCTGAAGTGGGGAATTGGCAGTTGGGGGTTCACTTACCCTGCTGTGTCAGACACCATTTCTGGAAGGCATACTGCTGCTATCACACCTGGGCCAGCACTGAGCAGCTCTGCACAATGTCCTGTGCAGACCTGGGACCCAGCCAGGGGAGAGGCCAAGGATGCCAAGTGCGTCTTGGGGGCCACATCCAGGCCGTGCAGTTGTATGTGGCTCCCACGCCGTTTGTAAACCCATTGCAGTGGTTGTTGTTTTCATGACCTTACATTTCCTTCCTGGATCCTGTAGACATTGGGGCACGTAACCCCCACGTAAGACCACAGCTCTTAAAATCAAGCAGACCTGGGTGTTGGTCTTGGCGCTGCCACTTTACATTAAACTCTTAATATATGTCTTTACTATAAAATTAGAGATAACAAGACTTCACAGAGATGTGCTTTACATGAGACAAGGAGTTCATTGGCTAGCATAAAACTCAGTGCCTAGTAAGTGCTCAGTAAATTGTGGTATTAATTTTTCATTCACAAGAGACTGGAACTCCTTAGAGGCCCTACCGCATTCCTCTCCCAATTCTGGAAAACTGGGAAGCACGTGGGCAGCAGGGCCTCTGAAAAGCAATTCCCAGTTCTGTGCATTGCTGCCGAGGAATGGCTTGTATGCTCACATCTTTTAGTCAGTTTCCTTTCTGTGGCCCACAGGTATGGCTCAACTGAGTTAAGCATGCCTTAGCATTAAGGCACTGAAAAACTTAGAAGGCTCACTTCTGGGAACAAAAAGAGAAAGCTAGCAATGACTCCAAGGAGCCCTTCTGCTGACCTCCATCCTGGTTCCAGGAGACTCTCAGGACCTGGGCACGGGGTGTTGCTGAGAAAGGACAGGACATTAATGATCCACTCAGACCACGGCTTGGCCACTGCTCAGTCTCAGTTTTTGTTTTTCATCTGGGCTTGTTATGGGGAAATCAAGAGGCGTTGGGACTTAAAAGAAGCGTCTAAACAAGCATGATGTACTCCACACCATAACCCCCTAGCTTCTCACCAATTCCATCCCTGTATGCTTCTAATTCAGCAAAAAGTGGCCGGCCTCCCACAGGGAACAAAGGCCACAGAACTGGCTGGGGAGAAAGGGAGACAAGAAAACTCTTCCCAGTTCCCTGTTTTCCCATCTTCCCTTCTGCCATTTAATCATGTCTGCTTCTTCATTCCTTTCTACAATTCAACTAATACGTGCTCAGCACTGTACTAGGCATTTTGACCCTCCTGTTTTTGAAATTACTCGTCCTTTCACCCTGTTTTTCTTCCATCTTACTCAGCTTCCCGTGTACTATCTATAAGTGTTCTCTCCAAGCTTTTGGGAAACAGACCATTCTAAGCAGCATCTAGGGAGCTAACACGGCAAAAGAGGAACATGTGAACAGGTAACTCAGTGGACAGCTGCAGAGCTTATTTTTCTACTCCAAATTTAAGTAACTCCTTTATTATCAAAAATAATGATGTCAGCATCAATAACCTGCTGGTTATAAAATTTATCCTTGGCAGGGAGATAGAGAACTAATATTTAATGAATAGTTGTCATCTGCCAGGCACTGTGTAAGGCTAGTGGTTCACAGTATTTTACTAGTCAAGGACCCCTCTGGGATTCTTGTGGAAGCTTCGAAATCTCTGTTAGAAAAATTTAATGTACACAAAACTTTACATAGAATTATAGAGGCAAATGATGTCCTGAAGCACCACCACAGACCCAAATAAAAACCTTTTGTGGGCCGGCCGAGTGGCTCAGTTGGTTAAGAGCTCGCTCAAGGGTGTGAGCTGAGCTTTAAGCAACAGCAGTTCAATGCCAGCCCGAGCTAAGCTGCCAACAGGTGGCAGGATGGCTCAGCTAAAAAAAAAAAAAAAAAACCTTTTGTGCTAAGCACTTACATCTGAGAGCATGGCATTATTATTGAGACTAGCTACCATTGTCCCCACCTTATATATGAGAAGATATACCCAAAGTCACATACATAATAAGTAGCAGAAACATTATAATCAGTGTTGTCTAAACACTACAACTTGCTGTCTTAGATGAAAATGTCATTTGGTGTTTACTGTTACTATAAATACCACTCATTATTTTTAAACAAGGAAATAAAGATTATATGAGCAACTGAAATATGTGCAAAGCATGCTAGACTCAGCCATGGGAAATCGGGAAGCTCAAAATTCCCAGAGGTTCCAGTCCTATTTCCTATCAGCCAAATACCCCTCTCCCCTTGCACCTATCCACCCAGCTGGAAAACAAGCCAAAAAGGCACTTTCTTACAGGTTTCATATTCCTCAGAAGAAGTAGCAACCTCTCTGTCAACAGTACCTCAATACAACTGGAAAAACATTTATTTAAAAAAGAGGCAACCTCTCTGTAAAATAATCTGTCAGTCAAAATGTGAATTAAGGGACCAGTCAAAGCCTATGAATATGAAACAAGAGAAATTTAATTTCAGAATATTACATGAATATCAAAGAAAGACAATGCATATGATTATTTCTTTATAGTTACACATACATGTTTGTGTGTGTGTGTGTATATATATATATATGATATATAGTCAAATGAGAATGAAAAATAAAAAAATAGTGAAACAGTTAAGAAACCTTGTTGAGTGCGCTCAGGGATGGTACAAAGGCAACCCTTGCTATGAAGAAAGGAGCCTGGGATGTGTCTTTCCCAACAGGTTCTGGTGGTCACCAAACATATGTGGGCGAGTGCTCAATGGCTCTTTAGCATAGGCTGTGGCCTCGCACACTCCGGTTGCCATGGTAACCCACGCACTCAAGCTATTATGTACTCCACCTCCTCACTAGCCCCTCCATCAACTCTCCATGGTGGAACGATCTCAGCATTAGTTGTCTAGGAAAGCCAGCTTTTCTATAGTAGTTTTAGATTGGGTTAATTACCGCGGTTTAAAAAACTTGTGCATGGGGCCGGCCGAGTGGCGTGGTGGTTACGCGCTGGCTTGGGAAGCCAGCAGCCCCGGTTCGGTCCCACATATGAGGGCCAGTGACACTGCCCTCAAAAAAAAAACAAAAAACTTGTGCATGTTAGGAACCCAAATCTCCCCCAAATTTAGGGCAATCCTGCCAAATGCTGGGATCCAGGTCCTGTCTTAGCACAAAGGCTTTAGGGATGAGGCTCTCTCCTGAGGAAAGGAGTTCTACTAGGAAAGGCTTCAGAATGAGAAGCCTCCAGCTTCAAGCATCTGTACAAGGCCCTGTACGAAGTAAGAAATGAGCATCCAGAGAAGTCCGGTCCCAAAGACGGCTTCCCCAGCTATTCGTGAGCACAAAGCTAGTCAGTCAGTCACTGTGGGGCCCCAGTGACCACAGGTTCCCTGGACGGTAGTGTTTTAAACCGTGTCCTAATACAGGCTCCTGTGAGGGAAGCTGAACAGAAACACTGCTATTCAGGAAGAAAGAATGGCTCTGCTCTGACGCTCTGGGATCCAATGGCTTCCTTCCAGGCCAACAAAACAGCCACCTCTGGAACACCTGGTGGTCACCACAAGTCACAGCCCTGCCCTCCTCCATTTCCCAAGGGCACTCCCTTGTTACTGCTGACTGACTCTGGAAGGACATTTGGGGTAAAGGGCTCGTGGTGGATCAACTGTGGTCTCAGTTACGATTCATTCAGTACCAGTTCTTTCAGTCGGTTTGGCACTCCGGTCTAACCAGCACCTACTAAGCCCCTTTCACTGCTGCAGTGGAATTTTTCAAACCAGGTTCACGGTTCCCAGCACCAAAGTCAATCACTGTAGGAGGTTGGAAACGCCGGTGCCTATAATTTTCACTGATTCAACCGGTGTGGCTCAGCCAGTGCAGATCTGAATCCAGGAGGTGGTGTGCGATGTTATGCTCATGCCTCCCGGCACTAATACAGCGCCCGGTGTTGACGCCACATCAAAACCAATCGCAACTGACCCGAGAGAGAAATGAAATTGGAAAAAGCGGAGGAAAAGGCATTTCCAAAGAGATTGTTCCAACATAAGAAGTAAACAAAACAAAACATTAATAAAACATCTTAGAGATTTTAAAAATGGTTAACTACTGGCTCAAAAATACCCGCCCACCAAGTCAGAAGGGAAACAGTACCCTTCTGTGGCAAATGAAAAGGGTTTTGGTCTTTGAGTTCTCCACAGGATTAGAACAGTTATATATTACAAGGCAGAAGATTATGCTATTTATTTCTCAAATTTGGATTCCAACTGGATCACAGCTTCTATTAAAAAAAAATGACCTATCATATACCCTTAAAGCAAGGGAAAGCACATTTAATAAATAACTTAAACAAAACACACATACCCAAATACACACATAACTGCCCATGGGCGAGCTATATAAGAGCATACGTGCGTGACAAACAAACCTGAGCCCCAGAACACAACCCTGGGCTACCGATTTCATCCAATTACCAATTTCCTCCTAAATCTCAGGTCCCTCCCTCAAACAGAACCACAGACCGAACTGGATGACAAGAAGGTACCAGGTCACCACTCTGCTCCCTCTGCCTGAGGCCTGGCCATGTTTAACATACCACAGCACTCTGGGGTGAAACTTAGACGAATAAAGAAAGGAAGAAGATATGGCATGAAGGGAAAACACTGCTTCAGTCTGGTCATGCCAAAAGTGGTTTCTGTTTGAATTCACTGAGAGCTGGTTCAAGGAATTTTAGTTTTTCTCAATAAGAAAAAAAAAAAAAAAGCCAACTAGAAACTTACACAAATCCATTTTCTAATAAGTATTTTTAAGAATGACACAAAACTGCTCTCGAGAAAAGGGCTTCTAAGCAATTTTATACTCCTAACCATCTATCTATATTGTTCACAATCTATCAAGTTAGAAGGCCAATTTTTTTTTTTTTCTTCACTACTGCTGTTACAGCAGCAAAAGAAACAGAGAGTATGGAACAGAGGACTGACACCTGGACACAAAACCAAACTCTGCTCCCCAGAGTCACCTTTCATTTCAGCGATAACGTAGCATTTTCAACAGTTTAAAAACAGGTCGGCCAGCCATGCTTTGCTGGATCACTGCTTCACCATGGAGGTCTGACCCAGCTTAGCACACAGGGTGAGAACGGTTACACAGCTTAACAGAATAGGCCCAAACCAAACATTCCCGCCTGCCACACGCTGCTCTCTGGGCAGTAAGCACTTATTTACAGGCAATTAGAAGCCATGCCATCGCTCCCCTCAAACACACGTGAACATCTCGACCCAGTCAAAGCTCCAGCCATCGCCAAACTACTCCCTGTAGCGATACTGACATGGACAGGGACAGTGCAGCTCCTTGAATGCTGATGATAAGCCACGCTACTGCCAAAGGACAACATTCCCTCCTTGAAATCCTCTCCACCCTGCAGAAATTGATGCTCCCTTCCTTCCTCCGACTCCAGCTGGCTCTCAGGAAACAGTCCGGCCTGTACACCTGGTCCCTTAGAAGGAGAAGATATAATCCCACCTCTAAGGGGTCCTGGACGCAAAGCCAGCCAGCCCCATCCTAGTCATACTCCAGAGCTGCCACTACGTACAGACATTTCAGCAAACCCCTTTTAAGCTGTCGGTGACTTTCCTGGAGTCACAGTGACTTGGCACAGGAGTGCTGACACCACGCTGGCACCAGAGGTATTTTAGGTGAGAGGAAACGGAAAGAAAGAAACGAGTTCAGCAACCACACAATTATTTGGCATCGCTGAGGAAAGAAGACAGGGACACAGTTTAATAATTAACATTTGTTAAAAATATTGTATCATTCTGAATTCTCATTTTTCAATACTGCAGGTCAAATACCCTGCAATCTCAGGCCCAAGAAATAATGAAAAATTTCCAGGAAAGCTACAAGTTCCTTGGACACAAATAAGGTACTGAGGAATACAGCCTCATGAGATAAAGAGCTTTCCCAAAGTGAAGGGGATGAAGAGGGGAAAGACATCTGGCTTAGAGCCCATTTAGATTACTTATCAAAAAAAAAAAAAATGGCTTTGAAGAAAAATAAACAAACAACAAATAAATAAGAAATAACAAAAATACCCAACACTATCAAAATATCAGTTAAAAATAACAATCAATCCACAAGGATTGACAGTATTTAAAAAAAGAAAAAAGAAACCACTGGCAGTGGAGCACAAATTCGTATTTTAAAAAAATAGAACTTGCCTAAACAAATATATTGAATGAGTGCTGGAGTCCGCCTAGTTCTGCCCATTTACTGTGCTGTGTAAGCTGGTTAGTGGTTTCCCCATAATATTAAGAAGAGTGAGAGCGTGAGTTGCTAGCACAGGTTCAGAAGGCAGAGACTGCAGGAATCACCCAGTGAGTGGGGTTAGAGGTATCAGCCGGGTCATAGGATTAATTTTCACAATTCAAAATGCAGCAAGCGAGCTGCAAGTCCAAGCTTCTCTGTGAGCATTCCCTGGCCCACTTAAGAGAAAATTCTGGATGGACAACAGGAGAACTCTGGATCCTTCAGAGGAATCCTAGGTTGAAAGAGAAACAGGAGTATTAAGCACGTTTATAAATATTGCTTTCTCCAAACATCCCACCTAAAAGCCAGAGAATCTATACTTAATATTTTCTACCAACTAAGGGTTAAAGAGTTTGAGAATTGCTGAATTTCTACCAAGGAAGCCTCACTTTGTCCAGTTGTTCTCATCTCAGTTCATTACAGCACCTTAATGGCAGCCACCGCTTTCATAGTAAGTGCCTCTTTTGTGCCAGACACTGCTGACTTCTTCACGTACATTCTCATTTATCCTCACAGCAGCCTGTGCATGAGGCGATGCGCTTGCCACTTTACAGGTGAAGAATCTGCAGCCTGCACAAGTTAACTTGCCCCGAGACTTATAAAGCTATTAAGTAGTGAGGCTGGGAATGAAACCCAAGCCTAACTAAGCGCAGTGTTCAGGCTCTTACCACTGGTAATGTAAACCCTGACAGTTTTGTTTTTCCTTTTTCCTTTCCTGACTTAACCTTTGATTGTGAAGAGGCATCCACCTCAAAGATCAAACTCTGCCAGCCACAGAACTAGATAAAGAGCCAGGCCACCTCTCCCACTGAAGCTCTTAGGATTTGGAGCCTTCGTTGATTTCAGTAACTGACCATTAGGGCCACTTGTTTTTTTCTCTTCCCACACTTTAAATTCCCACTCTTATGTTTTAAATAAACACCAATAAAGAGTAAGCCGATGAGGGGCAGCCAGTTGGCTCAGGTGGTTAGAGCACGGTGCTCTTAACAAGGTTGCTGGTTCAATCCCCACATGGGTCACTGAGCTGCGCCCTCCACAACTAGATCAAACAACTACTTGACTAGGAGCTGATGAGTCCTGGAAAAACACACTTCAAAAAAAAAAGAAGGGGGGGAAAAAAAACACAGTAAGCCGGCGAAACCTTAGGCCCCAATAAAAGCAGAATCCTAGGCTTGGGCACGTTCTCTCTCTCCCCGTGACCCAGGTGTGCTGTGTAATTTCCAGGTCTTGAAAGTAATAAACCTTGACTTTTTTTCGGTCTCCTGATGGTTATTGCTGAAGGGCATCTAGCCATCATAATAAGAACCACAACGACCAATCCAACCACAACAATGGTTAATGACAGGCTGAGACCAGCACAAAACATCAGGACGCCTTTCACCAGCACATGTTTACTAAATGCCCGCTAGATGGAAGGCCCTGTCAATACTGGGAGGAAGAGAATAGAAGACAGGAGGTCACAAGTATTTTCCCAAGTCTGACCTTTGTCTTCCAGAAGGGAAACTAGTTACAGAGATAACACAATACATGTGAAGTAAATAACTACCATAAATCATATTAAACGTCACATTGAGTTCAAAGGAAAAAAGTATATCTGGCTGGGTTAGCCAAGGAGGTTTCAAAAAGGAGGCAGGGTTTAGGCTGGGCTTTGAAAAACAGCAGGATTCTAACTGCTGAAATTAATGCCCATTCATAAGTAGGTGCTAAATCAGCGGTTCTCCTCTGGGGGTGATTTTGCCCCCTCCTCCCCAGGGGACATTTGGTAATGTCTGGAGGACATTTGGCAATGTCTGGAGGGTTGTCACAACTCAGGGAAGGGTGCTGCCAGCATCTAGTGGGTAGATGCTGCTTAAACATTCTATAATGCATATTCTATAATAACCCCCCACTACAAAGAATTATCTGACCCAAAATGCCAATAGTGCCAGGCTGAGAAACCCTGTGCTAAATAGATGTGGGGTTTTTTTTTAGTATATTATTGATGATGATAATAAATCTCATTATTTTATCCAAAAAAACAACTGGTTACTTTTATAAAATCACCATCAAAGAACTCTAGGGTTGTAGTCATTGTGTAAAAGAAATAGATGGCAAGCAACTAAATCTGTGGGCTTGGGAGTCGGAAGAGAGTTTAGATCTGGGGATGCAAGCTTGGATGCAGTTTTATCATACAGAGAGCAGAACTGAGTTGTAGAAATAGACCAAGCTGCTAAGGAGGGGGAAAGCAAGAGCAGCGATGAGCAGAGAACTTAAGGTAGAGTGCTGAAAAACACAAAGGGTGGAGGGGTGGGCAGACGACAGGCAGCCACTGCAGAGATGGGAATGAACTAAAGAGAAAGCAGAACATGACAGCACAGGAAGGCATTTTAACACAGAGGAAGTGACCAGGAAGAAAGTAAGATGAAAACGCCATTGCTTAATTCAGTGAAAGGTCATTCAGTATCTATGGGCCTCCACTTCTCTGAATCACTAACATTTTTGAGAATCTAATAAAAGGTATATATCCTCTCCTCCAAAAAAATGCACATATGCACCTACACATAAAATTACATCAACGGGGCCGGCCGAATCGCTCAGTTGGTTAAGAGCTCGCTCAAGAGTGTGAGCTGAGCTCTGAGCAACAGCAGTTCAATGCCCAGCCTGAGCTAAGCTGCTGCTGAGCTACCAACAGGTGGCAGGATGGCTCAGCTAAAAAAAGAAAAAAAATTACTTCAACAATACCAGGAATTTTAGTAGAGCTTTATGAAGTCCACAGTTAACTCAAGTATCCCTGCTCTAAAACTTCTTGATAAAATATTATATTAAACTGGCTTATTTTTAAAGTGCATTTCTTTCTTCCAAAAGCAGAGTTGTCAATATAGAAAGACTTATTATTTCTTGGTTATCTTTAAAAATGAAACCGACAAAAGTTATACTTGACACAAAACAATGTATCCTTCAAAAACACCTTATGCTTGGTTTGGACGTATGGATCTATGGATAGAAACACTTAGGCACACATAACTCAAACCCCGAACTTACCTCAATCAGACAGCCCAGCCTAGAAATCAGAAGCAAGGTGGGGAGAAAAAAAAAAAAAGAGTTCACATAATTCATTCAGTAAGGAGACTGTACTCAAATCTAACTTTCTAGAAAAGTATAGAGTTACCCATCAAGAGTGCGCTTTGGGGCCGGCCGAGTGGCGTGGTGGTTAAGCGCTGGCTTGGGAAGCCAGCGGCCCCGTTCGGGTCCCATATATGAGGGCCAGTGACACTGCCCTCAAAAAAAAAAAAAAAGAGTGCGCTTTGTTCTCTTTCTATTGCTCATGTCTCAGTGGTAAAATGAGCATGTCAAACGCAAGATTCCTTTAGTTGCCACATGAGCCTAATAAAACAGGACCAGGTCTCACCCAGCTTTGCTTGGTAAACAATTACGGTCACTTGCCAATGCTTCAACAATCACGAGGTGCTTCCAAAACATGATTTCGAATGAGCCTCGTAAGAAATCTCTGAAGTAGATATAAGTACTATCCTCATTTTCAGAGGAGGAAACGGGCTCAGAGAGAAGTTACAATCTCCCATGCCAGAGGAATGATGACTCACATCAGGTCTAACTACAGATCCCCAGGTCTTCCCTGTAAACCACATGGCTTCTTCAGAGGAAAGCACAGCAGCCACTGCTTTTCAGCAGAAGAGCCTGGTCAACCAGCAGCCCCGGCACTATATATTCCTTTTTGGCCTAAATACCCTCAAAAACATCTTCTGTATGGTTTCCAGGGTATTTAGCATGTCCTATTTATCTGAAAAGCTTCACTGAATACACAAAAAGCTTTACTGAAAGCTAAAGGCTACGAAGAAAACAAGCATAACTAGAGGGTTGTCGGAAAAGTCATGACACATTTTTGCAATGAAAAACAGAAAAAATATGTCATGACTTTTCCGACAAGATTTCATGTTTACTGAACATATTCTCAGCACTTCTGTACTTGGTCTCACAGATTAGTTTACACTTGCTTTTAATTGCTTAACAAGTACTCTGAAGATATTTTTCACATGTGTCCCATCTGTCCAAGGATACAGGGACCATGTGGGTCTGTGTTCACAGCTCTTCTCAGCACCTGGGACAGCGCTGAGTAGATGCTCAATAACCATCTGCTAAATGATCTCAGGGGCCAGGACCCAATGTAATTTTTACATTGCTTCTGTCTACAACCACACTACACCGGGAATTCCAAAAATGCTACCGACTGACTAGGCACAGAAAGGAACTACATTCAGTAAGAACACAAAACAAGTACAATCAGTACCTTTTTTCCCCTCTTTCTTCCCCTCAGGCCATTTCAATCTTGTTGGTGTCATCATGACAGCTGGAGAGCCAGGAAATAACTGTAACAAGAAAATGTTATAGTGGCGTAAATGTTCTAACGTCGTTCCTATAGACAGATTTTACTAACAGAGGAATTATTTACCAGTTCAATTTCAATGTGAAGAGTTTTACTGATGTATTTATATCTCATTAATCTTAGCTGATTTTATAGCTGGCTTAATGCAATAACTATGCCTGAGATACCTGGAAGCACTACTTCACAGGTAATGCAGCGCCAGGTAGGCTGGCTCCACTGTTACCCACCCTGTGGAGTCTCCCAGTAAGAATTGCTCCCTCTAGCACTATGTTCGTGGAGCTATTTCACTGTATTTGTCTCCTCTGTTTATGACTGGCCATATCCTCCTTGAACTCAAAATGTGTTTGCTGAATGCATCAATGAGAACCTACAGAAAGATGACAGTCATCATAAATGAAAGAATTAACTGAGAAAAAGGCATAGTTGAATGGTCCGGAGAAGCACAGTAAAACTGATGACAGTCCATCCATTTCCTCCTTTCTACAAATGTGCGCATACAAAAACCAGCATCTTACCAAGTTCAGATTTTCTTTGCTGGCTCTCTGCAATTCACCAATGGCTGGGGATTCTGGAGTAGGGGCCTTGTTCTTCTCTGACATTGTCTGATTTCCCAGGACTTTCCGCTGATTTAGGAAGAGAAAATATTTTATTTGTAAACATCTAATATACTACTATATTATAGCTACTTTAACCTTCAAAACTATTTTCTTAGGTTAAAAAAAAAAATCTCAGTGTTCTGATAAATTCTCCCAGGCCATCTTATGCAAGGGATGCCAAAGTATGTTGCAAAAAAAAATCATTGCTTTTCTTTAGGTAGTCACTTTTCCTCTACATTTAAAAAAGGTTGAAATGTTTGAAGCAACTTTATAGTTCTTTTAAACTAGCTAATACAGGCAATTACAGTGTGCTTCTGAGACCATAAAAGAAATGCCAGTTCCTTACCTGTATAATTTTTTCCCCACAGACATGTTGTCTCTGGCAGCTCTTAAAGAGTCCCTTCGTCCCCTCCCAACTACAAGATACACTGGGGTTCATTCTACGACTTTATTTCCCTGTCATGTCCTCACATAGGACTGGAAAATTTGGAGAAATTCTCTTAAGAGTTTCTAATACAGACACAAGAGGGTACAGCCTTCTTAAGAGGGTCACATGACTTTGGTGACATTCAGAGCAAAACTAAAAGCACTTTCATCTCTGAACAGCTTAGAAGCTGATGTAACCTACTGTAACAGCTGACAGTGACAATTCCACCATCCTTGGAGAAATCTTCTCTTTTTTCTCCTTAGAGAATAAATATGAAGTCCAGAAAATGAACATATCAAAACTAGAACATTAAACTTCTGAATATACATTTAGCAATATTCAGAATATTGTAAAGTAATAAATTATTTACATGAGAGAAATTTTAGAGGAAAAAAATTCTAACCAAAAAAAATAAAATTGGAATCAAAGCAGGATAGAAATCAAATAGCTAAAACAAAAATGCCGGTAAAATAAGGCCAGTATTGACAGGACTCCTTTCAGAAGTCAGATAGCACCTCAGAGTAACCTGAAGCGGGCATGCCAGGAGCCACAGGACTGACGGTAAAGCCTCTGGTGAACTTTTAAAAGAACATTTCATTACTCTGTTCCTACTGAGCAGAAATCTACATCTATTATTAGCTCAAAAAGTCTATTCATTTATAATGAAAACATTTATAATGAAATTCTCTGTTTTATAAAACTTGCTAACATTTGTGTTTTAAGTTGTTCTAAACTGTTTGTCCTGATATAATTATAAGTTCTTTTATAATTCTAAAGTTCTAAATTCTCTCTTAGTAAAGAAGTGGGCAGCTGCCAAGACAAGACTACATATTATATTTACATTTCAAGCAACAATTAGCAATACATCTAGAGCCAATTGCAGACGAGCTCACTATGAAGAGAAAACTATACCCATCTAACTCCAGTTAAAGAAACACTGGCTTAACACACAGAAAAACATTTCTTTGACTATAACCTTTCTTGTTATCAATCATCTCTATGACAGGGAAGTCAGAGGAAATGACAGACTTCCGAGTAAAATGAACCAAGGATGTTCATTTACTTGCCAAATCTAAGCAGGTAAACATACTTCTAGGGTCTCAGCAAAGGGAATTTCTAAAAACTGTGGTAAAATACACATAACAGGAAACTTGCCATTTTAACCATTTTTAAGTGTACAGTTCAATGGCATTAAGAACAGCCACATTGTTGTGCAACCACCACCTCCATCTATCAGAGCTTTTTCATCTTCCCAAACAGAAACTCTGTACCCATTAAACAATCACTCCCAATTCCCCCCATATTCCTAGTCCCTGATAACTACCATTCTACTCTCTCTCTATGAATTTGACTATTTTACGTATCTCATATAAGTGGAATAATATAATATTTATTCTTTTGTGACTGGTGTATTACACTTAGCATAATGTTTTCAAGTTTTATCTATGTTTCAGCTTGTGTCAGAATTTCCTTCCGCTTCAAGGCTGAATAATATTCCATGGTCTCTATATATATGCCACATTGTTTATCCGTCAGTGGACTCTTGAGTGGCTTCTACCTTTTGGCTATTATCAATAATGCTGCTACAAACATGGGTGTACAAATATCTGTTTGCTTCTCTGTTTTTTTATTTTTTTATTTTTTTTTTTGGGGGGGGGTTATATACCCAGTAGTGGAATTGTTGGATCATATATTAATAGTAATTCTATTTTTAACTTTTTGAAGCACCTCCATACTGTTTGCCATAGTAGCTGCACCATTTTATATTCCCACCAACAGTGCACAAGGGTTCCAATTTCTCCACATTCTCACCAACACTTATTTTCTGTTGTTTTTTTTGAGAATAGCCATCCTAGTGGGCACAAATTAGTATCTCATTGTGGTTTTTATTTGACCTCATAAAGTGATATTGAGCATCTTTTCATGTGCTTAGTGGCCATTTGTGTATCTTCTTCCTAGAAATGTCTATTTAAGTCCTTTGGCTATTTTGTTGTTGTTGTTATTGTTGTTTTTAAGTTCTTTTTATATTCTAGATTTAGCCTCTTATCAGATGTGTATTTTACAAATATTTCCTCCCATCTGCTTGTTGCCTTTTCACTCTGTTAATAGCAAAGGAAATTTTAACGTCAAGCAAACATAATATCCCTGAAGCTATTGGCCCCAGTGGATCAGGATTGAAAGTGAATTCTCATCTTCTATTAATGATATTAACTAGGACCAAAATTAGAGTTAGATGAGGTTACAACTGCTAACAACTGAAGCTTAAAGAAAAAATAGATATATATTACAAGATATATATATATTTTTTAGGGCGCAATTTTTAATTTTACGTGAAGAGCTCCTTAATGTTGCTGGATTTATCGATTTTAATAATGTTAAAACAATTTAAAAAAAACAGTAGACTACACAATAGTACAAATCGTGCTCCAAGTTAAACAGAACCATACCTTGGTTCATTTATGCCTGGAAATTTGAGCCCCATAATCAAGTTATCTACTGCCACCTGTTGACAATATCCCCTAACTACAAGTTCAGATCATCCGTGAAGACTGGTAGGTACACTGAAACAGTGATGGCAGCAATAGCACAGAAGTGTATACTGTATTTGTTTTATAAACAAATATATTTGTTTATGTATATAGTATTCATTTTTAATGAATTTGATACAAAGGACTAAAATACAACTGAACAAAATACTAGGCTCACAAAACTTTGAGTTACCTAAAACTCACTATTAGCCTATTAGAAAATCTATTTTCTAACAATTTTCCTAGTATCTGTCAATCTTCTGACATCTCTCAGACTTTAGCAAATTGCACAATGAAGTGTGTGGCACAAAACAGGTCATTAAGCAAAAGAGACTGTCTACACAGCTCAGGAATAAGGACTCTGTCCTCAACCCCAGAAGAGCAGGATGGGCCTTTATTTCTTTTATTCCTCACTTCTCTAATCATAGGGCCCCTTCTCTGATTTGAAACACAGCAAAATGTTTTGAAAAATAAAAGCTGTCCTTCTCACCATACAAATGAACCCTTTATGAGATTCCAAAGAATAGAAGAAAACCATTTTTGCATGAGAAAAGTCAAACTGTTCAATTTCCTCACAGTCAATGCTGACAACAACAGCACAGCATACCTACCCTAATAAGGCCACTGAAGGAACGTGAACGGGCCCTTTTCTGTACCCGGGGAGTAGAAGGTTCGCGCCCTGGTGTCTGGGTCACAGCTTGCTTATTGAACTAAAGAAAGAAAACACAGAGAACATTTTGTTTATTTTCCCATCAAGAGACAGCATTCTGTGACAACCAATAGAATAGCTAAGTGTAAATGCCCACAGAAGTCCAGGAAGAAGTGAGCCTGTGCACATATGGATTAGTGGGTAGGCAAGCAAATCACAAAGACAGAAATGATGCGGCAGAAAACAAGTCAAAATGTATTAAGTTAGCCTGAGCGCTAATTAAATTAAATAGTGCACACCAAAAAAAAAAAAAAATCAAATTGCAATCAGATCAAGCTTCTAGAATGAGATCTAACTACCAGTTTATGGCAAATACAGAGGACTGAGGAACGTCTTAAATAACACCAGAGGGCTATAATCAGCAAATCCAGGCTGTGGAAAACAATCTGATTTCTTTCACAAATAAACTGCAGGAGGGTGGTGGGGGGAGAAAAAAAATGTGTGTATCTGTGTTTAAATACAATGTGGTAGGTATCCTGGACTGGATCCCAGAACAGAAAATGAATATTTGTGGAAAAACTGGTAAAATCTGAATAAAGTCTGTAATGCTAATAGGAATGTGCCATCGTTAATTTCCTAGCTTTGACAAGGAGGGAGAGGGTGAATGGTATGTGGGAATTCTCTGTACTATCTTTGTAATTTTTCTCTAAATATAAATTATGTCAAATTTAAAAGTTTATCCAAATAAACGCAATATTTTAGGGGGGGGAACAGGGAAGGGAGAGGAGGGACCTACATAATTAAAGGGACCTAGTAGATACATCAACACCAAAAAAAAAAATGCAAACCATTTGGTGATGTCACTTCTAGGAAAAAAATCTGCAATGAAAATACTTATCAACAAAAATGTATAAACTAAAAAATGATCTAATTTCTTCAATGTGTCCAATAGAAGGCAAACTGTATATACATTAGGTTATATGATATAAAATATTATGCAATGATTAAAATTTTAAAGACTTTTAATGACATGGAAAATGTTCATGATATAATTTTAAATGAAAAGGGTAAGATACAAAAAACTGGATATATACTATGATCTCAAACAAAAGAAAAATATGTGAAATACATATTCATAAAAAGAAACACTAGAAGGGCCGGCCGAGTGGCTCAGTTGGTTAAGAGCTCGCTCAAGAGTGCGAGCTGAGCTCTGAGCAACAGCTGTTTGAGGCCAGCCCAAGCTGAGTTGCCGTTGAGCTGCCAACAGGTGGCAGGATGGCTCAGCTAAAAAAAAAAAAAAGAAAAAACACTAGAAGGAAATATTCCAAAAAGTTATCAGTGGTTATCTCTGGATTATAGATGATTTTTATTTTCTTCTTTACATTCTTCTGGAGGTTTCAATGTTTCTACAGTGAATATTCATTATGTATTTTTATAATCATGGAGAAAAAATTAGGAAATAGTAAAATTATGGTTTCTTTGAAAAGAAATGGCAGTAATTTGAATGTATGCAAGGAGTTTGTAAGCATGCATGAGAAAATACTTATGCTGTAATATTTAGTGAAAAGGGAAAGATAAAAGAAAATATATGGTATGATCATAACTATATAAAAATATATCCATAGAAAAAGACTGAGAGAAATAGCCAAAATGCAAACACTGGTGGGATGAGTGATTTCTTCTTATCCTTCTCTATAATTTCCTATTTTTCTAAAAAAGAGCAAAAATAATGTTAAAACTTTTTTCCTTTGTGTTATTTTTTAACCCTCAGTGTTCTTTTTTTTTTTTTTTAAGATTTTATTGGAGAATTTGGGAAGGGCAACAGCCAAGTTGTTGTCAAATCTTAGTTGTGGAGGGCGCAGCTAGCTCAGCTCCAAGTCCAGTCGCCATCCGGCAGCCTGTCGACAGCTCAGCTCAAGGTGCTGTGTTCAATTTTAGTTGCGGGTGGGCATAGCCCACCATCCATGCAGGAGTCGAACTGGCAACCTTGTTGTTAGGAGCACGTGCTGTCACCAGCTGAGCCATCCTGCCACCTGTTGGCAGCTCAACGGCAGCTCAGCTCAGGGACAGCTCACTGGCCCATGTGGGAATCAAACCGGCTCAGAGTGTGGACTCTTAACCAACTGAGTCACTCGGCCAACCCTAATCCTCAGTGTTCTTGATTAGAGAAGTCATTACACTTGCTCTACCTGAATTGCTATTTTAATTTCTACCAAGAATGAAATCACTACACTGCTTTGAATCTGTAATAATACTCAGCCAACACCCACAAAGTTCCAGTCATAGCACAATGTGCTAAATGCCAAAGTAACTTCAGAGTGACAGAAAACTTCTCTTAACGAACTTTGTCAATTGTTAAGAACCACTCAGTTCAACATTTTCTGAGCACTTATTTATGTCTGAGCTTAGGTATAAAAATAAATAAATAAAACACAGACTCTTCCCTCAAAAAGGTCCCAGTTGACTAAGAAGTCAAGAGACTGACCTTGCCTGTTCAGCTAAAATCCAAGAGGGACTGAGACAAAATAAATTTCCTGAGAAAGAAACTAACCAAGTCATCAGGATTTATTCAAGCTACACTTTGAGTTTCAAAGTGGCAAATGAGAGGTGTCCCATAGCTCCAAAAAAACCAAACTTGGCCACTAGAATTTCTATTTCTGGTATCAGACTAGGCCCTTGACTAACAGTATTTTCTAACTGCAAACGGCTCACTAATAAGAGCTACCACTTTTGCTCTGCTATGCCAGCCACTTTACGTAGATTCTCTCTAATCTTTACATGACACATGGGCATTACAATGACCATTTTACAAACAAGAAAATTGAAACTCAGAAAGATTAAGTTCTTTGCGAAAAAATCTAAAGGGTTTAAACTTTGGGACAATGTACTGACTGAATTAGGGAAACTAACCACAGTCGGATCCTTCTGTTTAACTCTAGAAAGCCAAGAGCCGCCCTCCATTCTTTCTCTAACAGGGGGCTGCAGTACAGGGATCATACTGAGGTTCCACAGACAAGTCTGCCCTCTTGGCTGAGCCAAAGCTTGGGCCGAGAAGAGCCAAAAATTTAGTGAGATTCTTAACAATAGTGATTCTAAGACTCTGATCACATTCCTAAAGCCCCATCACTGTTTCCCGGCCTTCGGCCACCTGTCTGATAAGCTGTTTCTTCTTTGCCGACTCGGGCATATTGTGAACATGCTGGAACAGCTCTCTCAGTGCCTCCTCCGTACGCTGCTGGGTGTCCTCCTGATGAGAGCAGGAATCTACCTGGTTCCAGTTGGGAGATTTTGCCAGTTGGAAGGACTTAGGATGACATGAAACTGTCAGATCAAGATCATCCTACAGAAAATTTAAAAGAAAAGTAAATTAATATATCCTACCAGCTTTTTTTTCAGGTTCCCACAGCCCTGGAACAGAAAGAGGGGTGGAGGAGTGGGGAACATGATATAGTCTTATACCCAGGAACAAGAAAAATCTAAAAGCTATTATCAGATAAAGAGAAACCTATAATTATACACTATATTAATAGCCCACTCCCCATGACCTGCCCAGAGAACCTAAATTCATTTAGAATATTGCCACCAAAAGTTATAGTTATATAAGAGTTCAATTTTCAAAGCATCTTTTAATCCCATGTAATTTTCACTGCTATCCTATGAAGTAATCAGGTAAAGAATCATCATTCCCATTTGATAGAAGAAAAAATTGAAGTTAAGCTATAAGTTTAAATTCTTCTACCCAGTAAAGTGACAGGCCCATCTTGGAGCCCAAATGCACTGGTTCTTGGCTGGTACTCTTTCCCACACATGACAACATGACAACATGATGTGACATGGCACTGGGAGAACATAGCCCTTCTCTAAGAAAAACCACACCCCAGTTAAACTAGATGAAATCATATACTGTTTTCCTTGTGAATACACTGAGTATTTTCTAAATAAGAGGTAGAAACAAATAGGAGTAGAAAAAATAGTGTAAATTGACAGCTTAAGTTTCTAACCAAGGCAGACTAAACAAAAATCACCAAAAGTACTAGTGAAATTTTTTAAACTTCTCGCCTTTAAAGCTCAATAATCATATGTGATCTTGTTAATAAACAACACTCATTTGCTTTCCAAGCTCATGTGGTCTTAAGTCTTTTAGCTACTTGACAGTGTTACCTTACTACTGAACCTGAAATAAGAATGCATTACATAAAACTGTACCATAAAATATTTACTACATTTGCTATTTACAGGCTGTTTATACCATAAGCTCTAAGAATGCATACAGGCTTTACAAAAACCTTTAAACACACAGCCTATGCCCTCACTTGTATGTGTGTGGCGGACACCTCTGAGAACAGACAAGAAGACTATACGGATGGGCATTTTTATTTCAACGTATAGCTAATTCTTCTCAGTCTTTTCCCTTCTCTCAAAACAACTAGATAATTTTGAACTATAATATTTAAAAACATTTTCTTTTCCAGGGCTTTGCTTTGATTTCAGACTTTGTTTTAAAACTCCACTAATTTCAATTGCCTCTCTCCTTGTTTAGTTAGGCTAAGAGCAATTTCCTATTCTTACCTTTGATGCTTGAGTTCTGGAGCTCAAATAGTGCAATCTGGCACATTCCCGAATGTAAGCAGGAGCCTAGGGCAGGTCGTAAAAGAAAACCAAGACCAAATATTTAGGCGTATTCAAAATGCTTTCAAGACCCAAGGACAGTGGTTCTCAAAATAATTTGACTGGCAGATTACTTTGGAAAAACAAACCATCTTCAAAATGCCCTATTCTATACCTTCCACCAAAAAGATAAGCACAATGAATCCAATGGGAAAACTGTTTGTGAGAAGATACCACTATAGCTGTAGTTTTAAGAATCAAATATAGCATATGTCTATTCAAATGAGCCAGAAACAAAAATATAGATATTTGTAGTAATGTTTGTATTTGACAAAAATCACCCCCAAAATTCTTACAAATTATAAGTGGTCATATTTTAGAATCACTGTATAGAAAACATCATTTAGAATTACTAGGGGGTAACAACAGACAAGGAAGAATTTACCTTACTGCTATATTGCCCAGAATCTTGTGACAAGGACCCTGATACAGTCCTAGTAGAAGCGTAAAATAATACAACCACTATGGAAGAGAATTTGGCACATCTAAGAAAATCAATTTGAATTTAATGTTTAACCCAGAAATCTAGTATCTGTGAATCTATCTTGAAGATATAACTCCATATATATAAAACACACCTGGATAAGATTAATCAAAAGATTAGACACAATCTCAAATGTATAATAGGGGACCGGTAGAATAAACTTTTATACACCCATACAAAGCAGAACTATGAAGTCATTAAAAAGGAAGCAGAAAGGGAAGCAGTAAGGGAAAGAGGGAGGGAGGGAAAAAGCAAAGGAGGGAAGAAACATTTTATGAACTAACATGGAGTGATTTCCAGGATCTACTATTGCGTGATAAAAGTTATAGAACAGTGTATAAAGTAAAGAAATAAATAAGATAGGGCCAGCCGAATGGCTCAGTTGGTTAAGAGCTCGCTCAAGAGTGCGAGCTAAGCTCTGAGCAACAGCAGTTTGATGCCCAGCCCGAGCTGAGCTGCCATTGAGCTGCCAACAGGTGGCAGGATGGCTCAGCTTAAAAAAAAAAAAAAAAGAAAGAAAGAAGAATATACACACATATACACATTTGTTTTCACAAAATGAAACACTGAGAGGATAAACCAGAAAACAATGCCAATGGTAAAGGAAAGAACAGATTTCTCCAAGTATATCTTTTCGTGTGGTTTTGATTTTTCAACCATGTAAATATGCTACAGATTCAAAAAGTTGGGTTGGCTGAGTGGTGCAGTGGTTGAGCGCTGGCTTCAGAAGCCAGCGGCCCCAGTTCAGGTCCCACATATGAGGGCCAGTGACACTGCCCTCAAAAAAAAAAAAAGTAAAATTAAGGGTGGACTGTTAGCTCAGTTGGTTACAGCGCACCAAGGTTGCCAGTTTGATCCCCACATGGGCCACTGAGTTGCACCCTCCACAAATAGATTGAAACAACTACTTGACTTGGAGCTGATGGGTCCTAGAAATACACAATGTTTCCCAATAAAAAAATTTTTTTTAATTTTTAAAAACCTGAGAATCTAGTAAATAAAATGTTAACAAAAAAAAAAGTAAAATTAAATCCAAAAGGATGTAAAGGTAAACCCTAAAACTGAACACAAACAGAAAAAGAATGAATATATCTGTATATCAAATTGATAATATAAGTACAGAGAAAGGAATTATTTCACCTAACTTTTGAAAACTGCATTCTTAGTATATCCTTAGTGAGATTTATTCAAGGGAAAAGGAACTACAAGGAAATCTTAAACTTCCATCAACAGTTTATGTAGGTTTACCATTAGTAGTAACAGTTGTATTATTTTGAAACCAATTTATGTATATTGTAGGATAAAGCAAATAACATATATAAATGCTATGAAAATCTGGAATTTTCAATGTAAGAAAAAAAGAGATACAAACATAAAGTAAAAGAAGTCAATTTAGTGGTTACCAGAGGGTACGGTGGGAGGGAGGTGGCAGATGAGGGTAAAAAGGGTCAAATACATGCTGATGGAAGGAGAAGTGACTCTGAGTGCTGAACACACAATGTGATACATAGATGATGTATCACAGAATTGTACACTTGAAACCTATGTAACTTGACTAACCACTGTCACCCCAATAAACTTTAATTTTAAAAAAAAAGTAAAAAAAAAAAAAAGCTCTGTAATGTTAAATTTGAATTGGAAATATTAATATGAACTAATAATTTCTTGTTAAAAATTTTTACTCTACTTCCTTGCCCTCAAAGAGCCAGTGACACCCCAGAAACAATGAGTATATCCAGTGTTAAAGAAATCAAGGCTCAGTGGACAAAATAATTTATTCCAGACTCAGGACAGAGCCAGAAAAAAGTGAGCTAGGGACATTTTGTGCCAGAAAAGGAACACTCAAAGGCTAATAAGAGTTCTTTCAAAAAGACACAGCAGGAACCAGCTTGCAAGGACAATCACTGGCCAAACTGGGACAATTTGAATATCAAAATTAGTACTGAAATTGACTAATACTTTGAATAACTAAAAATCTATGAGTCTATAGAGCTCATAAAAGAGAGAGAAAGAGAGAATGAGACAGATAAAAGAAAAGCTCTTCTCCAAGGAAGAAAGTCAGCTAATAAAGGTAAATAGAATTAGAAAAATCACTATTTTGTAATACCCAATGTAATCACAGATTCCAGCAGGATTATCAATGGATGCTAAAATCATTATATTATGCCTCCCTGCAGGCTACTTACTGTTACAGTGGGTGGAAAATGTACCTTTATAATTGAGATATGTGGCAGCTAGCAAAATTAGCTAAGAGTGAGACAATCTGACAGTCTGTAACTCCTCATGTGACACAATATGATGCAATATGATATACACAAACATCACCTAGGAAATATCTTTGCCAAAATTGCTTAACCTAAATCTAATCAAGCCTCTAGACCTAACTTCCAGTTTACAGGTACTATACTGAAGAGGATAAAGGAGCAAGTTAAATGACCTTGACAAAACAATAAGATGAATATAGAATGTGAATATTCTATAACACAATTGGCCTGAATGCTTCAACAAACCAATGACATAAAGAAAAAGCAGAGCCAGGCTGGCCGAGTGGCGCATCAGTTAAGTGCTGGGACGCCAGCAGCCCCAGTTCGGGTCCCACATACGAGGGCCAGTGACACTGACCTCAAAAAAGAGAAGAAAAAGCAGGGCCATCTGAGAGGCTCAGTTGGTTAAGAGTTGGCTTAGAGCACGAGCTCGGAGCAACAAGGCTGATGGTTGGATTCCCACATGGGCCAGTGATGCTGCACCAGAGCTGAGCTGTTGCTGAGTTGCCAACAGGTGGCAGGATGGCTCAGCTGGTGTAACAACAAGATTGCCTGTTCAATGGTGGGCTACGCCCACCAGCAACTAAAACTGAACACAGCACCTTGAGCTTAGAGGCCATGAGCTGCCGATAGGAAGCCAGATGGCAACTGGTGCCCTCCACAATGAAGACTGAAGAACAACAACTTGGCTGGTCCTCTTCCCCAATTCCCCAACACTGTTCCCCTATCCCAATTCCCCAATTAAAAAAAGAAAATCTTTAAAAAAAAGAAAAAGCATAATGATTGTTCCAGATTAATAGTGGCATAATAGTCTAAAGCAATACATAAACTTCAGCTAGCTTATATTTTTTTTAAAAAAGCAGCTATGAAATACTTACAGCAATTGAAGAAATTTGAATTTGTACTGAATATCAGTTGATATGAAAAATTCTTGTTAATCACCTTAGATGCGATAATACTACTGTGACTATAAGGAGAATATTCTTATTCTTAAGGGATGCATGCTTAAGTATTTAGGGTGAAGTATCATGATATGTGCAATTTACTGGTTCAGCAAAAAAAAAAAAAAAAAAAAGTATGAATAGGGGCCAGCCAAGCGGCACAGTTGGTTAAGAGCATGAACTCTGAGCAACAGGGTCACTGGTTCAATTCCTACATGGGCCAGTGAACTGCACCCGAGCTGAGCTACTGCTGAGCTGCCAACAGGTGGCAGGATGGTTCAGCTGGTAAGAGCACATGCTCTTAACTACAAGGTTTCTGGCTGGACTCCCGCATGGGATGGTGGGCTACACCCACCCGCAACTAAGATTGAACACGGCACCTTGAGCTAAGTGGCCACGAGCTGCCAATGGGCGGCCAAATGTTGACTGGACTTGGAGCTGAGCTAGCTGTGCCCTCCACAACTAAGACTGAAGGACAACAACTTGGCTGTTCCCCTCCCAATTCCCCAATAAAATCTTTTAAAAAAGAAAAATAGTATGAAAACACAGAGAGAGATAAAGCTAAACATTTGCTGAATCTGAGGGAGAGTTATATGAATGTTCACTGTTTTACCCTTTGCACTTGTCTCTGTATTTCAAAATTTTTATAATAAAGTTTTTAAAAAGTCTTGTGACGGGGCTGGCCGAGTGGCGCATTGGTTGAGCGCTGGTTTTGGGATGCCAGCGGCCCCGGTTCGGATCCCACATGAGGGCCAGTGACATTGCCCTCTACAGCTAACAACAGCTCCACCTGGAGCTGGGCTGTGCGAGCCCCGGTGATGGTGTGGGCTGCAGCCCCTGCTGCAGTGGGCTGCCATAGGCTGCAGTGAGTGGCCTGCAGCCAGCGTGAGCGGCTGGCAGCCAAGCGTGAGCTGCCAATAGCCGCGATGAGCGACCACCCAGAGGCCAGCGACCGATCTGCCTCATCCGGGAAGAGTGCAATGACGATACCAACAGTGAAGCGGCATCCTCCGTAGCTAAACTGAAGAACAAGAAGACGGCAACTTGTCTGTTCCCCTTCCCTGGTTCCCCAACGCTGTTCCCCTCCACCAATTCCCCAATAAAAAAAAAAAAATAAATAAATAAAAAAAATAAAAAAATAAAAAAAAGTCTTGTGACAAAGACATTATGATATCTATGGCTTAATTTTTAACTTGAAAAACTATAAAGCGAGCTCAAGACCAAAAGTAATTTTCTCCAAATAAACACCACCTATTCTATAAACTTTAAAAACAAACAAAAACTCTGCCCCCAAAAAGATAATATAGCTGAAGGGATACCCAGAAAGGGAGCCAGAGGCAAACTGGTTTAAATGAAAATCTGAGCGTCCTAAGTATTTTGCAATTCATAGGAAACAAAAGGCCTTCCCAGATAAAATGGGAATTGGCCTTAACAGTATATATATAGGTCTCTAGGAAAAGATGTGGTGACTCATGTTGGAGAGAGATAAAACCAGACGGGGTCAGGCAGTAGAGGACAGAACTACAAATAGTTAAGAGGAATTTTAGGAAAAATGGTAGAGGAGGAAAAAAAATACAGAGAACACAGAATGAGGCAACACAGGATCTGAGGATTAAGGTGATGAAAAATCCTCCCAAAGAAGCCTGAGAACAAGAAAACAACAAAGCAAAAGAACAAATCTGGGGTAAAACAAGATCCCAGAATAAGTGATAGAACACACAGAACAATTGATCATATTTTATCCAAGGGAAAAGCTCAGGGAACAACCTAATCAACCCAAGTGGTGAGGCAGGTGCCCACAAGGATAACAGTTCTGACCCAAACAGAAACAGGAGAGACCCAGACCAAAATAAATCTCCAAAATGTTTTCTTTCTCTACTTTAGAAATCAACAAGGGTTCGGGCCGGCAGAGTGACGTGGTGGTTAAGCGCTGGTTTGGGAGGCCAGCGGCCCTGGTTCAGGTCCCACATATGAGGGCCAGTGACACTGCCCTCAAAAAAAAAGAAGAAAAATTTAAAAAAAATAAAAAAAAAAAAGAAGAAGAAATCAAGAAGGATTCAAACAGTGCTCACACCAGCCTGGAAACAAAGGTAAAGTAGCAAACACAGATCAAAATCCCAAGGATAGGAAGCCAAAAGAGGGATCCATAGAAGAGAAGAGAAAAAGATTAAAAACAGAGAATATTTGAAAAAGTCTAATCATTAGAACTTGTACCATGCTGAAATACATCTAGGAGATTGTACTCTAGTTTTATGTCTAAGTTTGGGCTATCTGTACTCTCAAAATCCTCTAATGATTTGTTCTTATATGATAAAAGGGACTTTGCTGGGCTGGTATGAAGGACCTTGCAATGGGGATTATCCCAAGCTATTTGGGTGGGTCTAATATCATCACGTGGCTCCTTAAAAGCATAGTTCCTTGCCCAGCTGTGTTGAGAAGGAAATGTGACTACAGAAGAATGGTCAGAGAGATGCAACACTGATGACCTGGAAGGTGGAGGAAAGGGATCATGAGCCAAAGAATGTGGGCAACCCCTAGAAGGTGGAAAAAACAAGTAAACAGGTTCTCTCCTAAAACATCCAGAAAGGAATGCAGCCCTACCAATACCTGCATTTTAGCCCAGTGAGACTCAAGTCAGACTTCTACAGAACTGTTAAGATTATAAATTTGAGTTGTTTTTGAGTTAAAAAATTTGAGTTAAAAAAATTTGAGTTAAAAAATTATCCTTCAAGACCGGCCAAGTGGTATGTTAGTTAACAGCTGGCTTGGGAGCACCAACTCTGAGTAGCAGGACCCCAGTTCAGATCCCACATGAGGGCCAGTGATGCTGCGCCCTCTACAGCTAAGATGGTGAACAACAGCTCAACCTGGAGCTGGGCTCCCATGATTCACCGGCAATGGCATAGCTTGCAGCCCCTGTTGCAATGGGCTGCTGTGAGCGGCTGGCAGCCAGCGTGAGTTGCTGTGAGCCGCTGTGAGCTGCTGTGAGCCACCGTGAGCGGCCAACCAATGGATGGCAAGCAACTGCCTCAGTTGGGAAGAACACAATGATGATACCAACATGGGCCAGTGAAGCGACGTCCTCCACAACTAGACTGAAGAACAAAAGGACAGCAACTTGGCTGGTCCCCTTCCCTGATTCCCCAACGCTGTTTCCCTCCCCAAATTCTCCAATAAAATCTTAAAAAAAAAAAAAAAAAAGTCCTTCATAGTGAAGTACAACTTCATTATATACTTGAATTATGTACACTGGACAATGGACAAGTGAGAAAGGGCTCCAAAAGTCAAGAGATTAGAAGGTGGAAAGGCTAGAAACCACAAGGTATGGTGAGAGCTCTGAAATTCCACCTCTCCTTTAACTTGTGGATGGTGGCTATGAAAAGCTAACCCCATATAAATAGTAACAAGAAAACTCAATAAAAGGTGATTTCTATTAGAAACTGCAGTTAGAAATTCCCCGTTTTGATTCACAACTACTGTCAGGTAAAGACTTTACTCTCCGTACTCACAACTCCTCTCTACTTATCTCCCACAAATCCATGCTTTGGAACTAGTTCTTCCCCAAAACAGGAAGACCATAAAGAATTGGTTTGAAAGATACTTGTTCATCATTAAAAACCATTCTTTCTCTGTTGTCCTATGTCTAGTGCTCTAATTCACTTATAGATCTTGACCTCTGACTGACCATAATCTTTGGTCTGAGCACTTAAACCCATGATACCTCCCTGGCTCTTTATTCTCCAGCCTACTAAGTAAGCCAAAGATTCTGAAATGAAAATTTCTAAATGCTGGACTCTGGATCACTTACCATCCTATGGTGGATAAATCCTAGGGTGGCTTCCATGTTCACATCCTGCATAATCCCCTCTTCCTGAATGTGGGTGGAACCTGTGACTTGCTTCTAACCAATAGAATATTGGTGACTGACTGTCACTCTTGTGATGATTAGGTTATATTATATGGCAAAAGTGACAGGGTGGCATGACCATGATTAGGTTATGATTTATCATAATATACATATTATTATACACAAACGTCTTTATATTGCTTCATCACCATCTTGTTAGCACACACTAGAGAGACTCTCCTGCTGGCCTTGAAGAATCAAGCTGCTATGATGTGAGAAGAGACAAAATGAGGGGAAAACATAAATAAAAAGGAACCAGAACTAGCCGGAGCAACTAGGCAAGAAATAAAAGACACCAAAATTGGAAAAGAAGAAATAAAATTATCTCTGTTCATATATGGTATGATCTTATATGTAGAAAGTCCTACAGATTTCACAGAAAAATTGTTAGAACTGATCAATGATTTCAGCAAAGTAGTAAGTTACAAAGTCAACACACAAAAATTGGTTAGATATATAATAAACAACCCAAAAAGGAAATTAAGAAAACAAGTCCAGGGCCGGCCAAGTGGTGCGCTGGTTAAGCACTGGCTTCAGAAGCCAGCGGCCCCAGTTCGGGTCCCACATATGAGGGCCACTGCCCTCAAAAAAAAAAAAAAGAAAAGAAGTCCATTTATAATAGCATCAAAAAGAATAAAATACTTAACCAAGGAGGTGAAAGACTCATACAATGAAAATTATAAAACATTGCTGAAAGAAATTAAAGACATAAATAAATGGAAAGACATCCCATGTGCATAGATTGAAGATGTCAATATTACCCAAAGTAATCTACAGAGTTAATGCAATCCCTATCAAGATCCCAATGATGGTTTTTACAGAAACAGAAAAATCCATCCTAAAATTCATATGAAATCTCAAGGGGACCCAAATAGCCAAAACAAACTTGAAAAAAAAAGAACAAAGCTAAGGGACTCACATTTCCTGATTTTAAAACTTACTATAAAGCTATAGTAATCAAACAGTATGGTACCACATAAAGACAAACATATAGACGAAGGGAATAGAGAGTCCAGAAATAAATCCTCACATATATGATCAAATGATTTTTCTTTTTAATTTTATTGGGGAACAGCCATGGTCATTGGTTACACATTGCTTCTATGCTACAATGGTATAGTTGACTCTTTTAGGGAGGGGGCAGCTCACAGTAGCCCATGCAGGGATCAAACCAGCAACCTTGGTGTTATCAGCATCACTCTCTAACCAACTGAGCTAACTGGTCACCCCCATATGGTCAAATGATTTTTAACAGGGTGCCAAGATTATACAATGAGAAAAGGACAGTCTTTTCAACAAGTGGTACTGGAAAAACTGGATATCCACATACAAAAGAATGAAGTTGGACCCTTACCTAACACCATATATAAAAATTAACTTAAAATAGATTCATGACCTAAATATAAGACCTAATACTATAAAACTCTTAGAAGAAAGCATAGGACAAAAGCTTTGCGACATTGGATTTTGCAGTGACTTCTTGTATATGACACCAAAGGCATGGGCAATGAAAGAAAAGGAAAGACAAATGAGACTTCATGAAAATGTTTAAATTTTGTGCATCAAGACATTATCAATACAGTAAAAATGCAACCCACAGAATGGGAGGAGATATTTGCACATCACATAGCTGATAAGGGATTAATATCCAAAGTATATAAAGAACTCCTACAACTCAACAATAAAACAAACAACCCAATTCAAAAAATGAACCAAGGACTTGAAAAGCCATTTCTCCAAAGAAGAAATACAAGTAGGCAACCAGCACATGAAAAGATGCTCAACATCACTAATCATTAGGGAAATGCACATGAAAACCACAATGAAATACCACCTTACATCCATTAGCATAGCTATTATCAAAAAATAAAATAACAAGGGTTAGTGAGGATGTGAAGAAATAGGAGCCTTTATGTACTGTTGGTAGGAATGTAAGATGGTACGATCACTATGGAAAACAGTATGGAGGTTCCTAAAAATTAAAAACAGAATTACCATAAAATTCAGCACTTCCAATTCTGGGTCTATACACAAAAGAACTGATGCCAAAGTCTCAAAGAGATATTTGTACACCCATGTTCATAACAATATTATTCACAAGAGCTAAAATGTGAAAGCAACTTAAGAATCCTTAACGGGTGAATGGGTAAGCAAAATGTGAAAAATATATAGAATGGAATATCATTCAGCCTTAAAAAGGAAGGAAATCCTGACATATGCTACAACATGGATGAACCTTAAAAACATTAAAGTGAAATAAGCCAATCACAAAAGACAAATTCTGTATGATTCCATTTATATGACGTGCTTACTTAATAGTCAAAATCATAGAGACAGAAAGCTGTCATGTAGCTGCCAGGGCCAAGGGGGAGAGGGAAATGGGGAGGTATTGTTTAACGTATACAGAACTTCAATTTTGCAAAATGAAAAGAGTTCTGGAGGTGGATGGTGGTGATCGTTGCACAACAATATGAATATAGGGCTGGCCAAGTGGCTCAGTTGGTTAAGAGCTCGCTCAAGAGTGAGAGCTGAACTCTGAGCAACAGCAGTTCGATGCCCAGCCTGAGCTGAGCTGCCGCTGAGTTGCCAATAGGTGACAGGATGGCTCAGCTAAAAAACAAACAAACAAAACAAAACAAAATATGAATATAATTAATGCCAATGAACACCTGAGAAAGATTATGAAGATAAATTGTGTCATGTGTATTTTACCACAATAAAAAACAAAAATAAAAAAATAGAAGGGGGAAAAAAAAAAAAAAAAGGAACCAAACCTGGATGGTCTTAAAAATTCTCAGCCTTTCCATATGGCAAAAGACACTACAATAAAATTAAGAAATTCTCTACCAGGAAAGTGTGCTCTAAAGAAAAGGCCAAGTAGGGCCGGCCAAGTGGCTCATTGGTTAAGAGCTGGTTTTGGGATGCCAGCGGCCCCGGTTCGGATCCCACATATGAGGGCCCTCTACAGCTAACAACAGCTCCACCTGGAGCTGGGCTGTGCGAGCCCCGGCGATGGTGTGGGCTGCAGCCCCTGCTGCAGTGGGCTGCCATAGGCTACAGTGAGTGGCCGGCAGCCAGTGTGAGCTGCCAATAGCCGCGGTGAGCGACACCCAGAGGCCAGCAACTGATCTGCCTCATCCGGGAAGAGCGCAATGACGATACCAACATGAGCCAGTGAAGCAACGTCCTCCGCAATTAGACTGAAGAACAAAAGGACAGCAACTTGTCTGTTCCCCTTCCCTGATTCCCCAATTCTATTCCCCTCCCCCAATTTCCCAATAAAATCTTTAAAAAAAAAGAAAAAAGAAAAGGCCAAGTAATGACTGTACAACCCTTTGCTAAAATCTTACAAATATCAAAAGGTCAGAATACTCAGTCACACAAAGGGCCCTTTCAAGAGAGTAAAAGTATGCCTCACAGATCCTCTCAATCATACAGGGGGCCTCTAGGAAGCTTACAGGTATTGTCCCTCGGCAGGTAGAGAAGGGTTTATCTTCAAAATATTTGTATATGTGGCTTTTGTCTAACGGAGTGAATCCCACTGAAATCCACAGAAGACCCACAAAGTTCTTGAGAAAATTATGTTGGGAGAAACACTGCTAGCTTGGATTAAAAAGGACAAAGAGGGGGCCGGCCGAGTGGCGCATTGGTTAAGAGCTGGTTTTGGGATGCCAGCGGCCCCGGTTCGGATCCCACATATGAGAGGCAGTGACACTGCCCTCTACAGCTAACAACAGCTCCACCTGGAGCTGGGCTGTGCGAGCCCCAGTGATGGTGTGGGCTGCGGCCCCTGCTGCAGTGGGCTGCCATAGGCTACAGTGAGTGGCCGGCAACCAGTGTGAGTGGCTGGCAGCCAGAGTGAGCTGCCGTGAGCCACCGTGAGTGGCCATCCAGAGGCTGGCAACTGATCTGCCTCATCTGGGAAAAGCACAATGATGATACTAACAAGGGCCAGTGAAGCAACATCCTCTGCAACTAGACTGAAGAACAAAAAGACAGCAACTTGTCTGTTCCGCTTCCCTGATTCCCCAACGCTGTTCCCCTCCCCCAATTCTCCAATAAAATCTTTTTAATAAAAAGGACAAAGAGGCTATCAGACCCTCAAAAGTCTACAGGCAGGAAGCAAGCTGGATAAAACTGCTCAATGGCCAACATATGCTGCTTTTCATGAAAAAGGATGGATGACTCAGGGGTGAAGCCGACCACCGGGGGCAGAGCCCTCCCTGCTGGGCCTCCAGGTACTGTCCTCTTGCTCCCCCACCTTGGTTATCCCTCTGGGTTTTGCCACTGCCTGCCTAATCTGCTTTCCAGTCCCAGTCAGGCCTTTCTTATCTAACCATCAGTCATCTTTATAGGGATCTTTATAGACCCCACCTTGCTCCATTCTCCTTGTCCAGTTACCACCCAAATCCCATCCCTCACCTACCTTAAAAAGTTTCTGGGAGTGTTTAATCATAAAAGCCATCCCATGGTTTAACTTTGCCATATTTTCTTGAAGGTCATTTGCAGTGACCTGTCCAGAGGAAAAGAAACCAAAAACGGGAATTAAGAGCTAGGAAGTAGAAGGCAGATAACTCCATGTACTTACCCATAATCTTATTCTTTCAAAGGTATGACAGCTTCTATCCCTAACAAAGGTGCTTCTAATACAGTGTTTTATTCTGGAAAGGCTTTTTGTTTCAATGGATTGCCACTGGAGTGACATAAGCTAGGAAGAACCATGTGTCCCTGAAGTGACCAGGAAATCCTTGAGAACCAATCTTCATTTCCTAATTCTGCTTGAGAAGTAGACACACAAGCAGAATTGCTAAAGATCTAGTCGGGGGGGAAAAGGGTCAGGCGGAACAGAATGTGTACCAACCGCTAAGGACGCTGCCTCTTTAGAGAACCTGGAGTTTCTCCAAAAACAAAAGAGAACTGTCATACTAGCTGATACCAAAGGTGACATCTGTTTCTTAAAAACACAGTCAAATGGTCATTGATTCTCTTCTCTTGTTTCTCCTGCCTCATTTTAAGCATCTGTACTGTCCCAAAGCACTCATCTTCAACATGTATCTTTGTTACTTAATTTTTGCTTTGACTAAGACCTCTTAAATACTTCCCTTTATAGGCACAGATTTCTCACTCCTTTTTCACAGTCTCTATTAGCCAATTCTAAAATCCTTCCATTATGAAGTCTGATCTCCTTAATATGCACAAATGTTGGTGTGTCCTCTCCTTCTCACCACCAAACATCACCCCCAACCTCGTCCCCACCCCACCCCCCCAGCCACCTTTTTCTGGGCAGATGTTCTTCCTGACCTGCAACTTTATATTATTTTTTCACTAGTTAACTTGTTAGGTAAAACATACCACATACCCTCTCTCCTTTACCTTCCTTTTCTCATTTCTTATATCCCCAAAATACTTTCTATAATCACCACATCCTATCTATTTCTAGTATCTTTCCAACTATCTTGTCAGGTAAGAAAGGTACCGTCATGCCCAGTTTACGGAGGAGGACCCTGAGCATAGAAAGGGGTAAAGGACACGGGTCGTAGCTGGTTTGCCGCTTCCAACTCAGGTATCCTGGCTCCCAATTCTATCCTACAATAAAACCTATATTATGAATGGACAGGAATACGAAGCTATGTGCCTCCAGGTCAAGAATTAGTTCGAAAGATTTTAGATAATTTATTTCTCATGTAAGTCACTGAGAAAGCCATGCTCTCAGTAATAAGAAGCACATTCAGCTTTATCTAAGGAAAGAATAGCTACAGGAAATAGGAAAGTTAGGATAAGGCAGGATTGTTCTATGTGTTATCTAAAAGCTTACTGACATTATCCTGTAAAATCAAATAGGTCTATTCCAAATTTATACTATGCAGTCTTCAGAAATGAATTTGATTTCCCAAGAAGGCTTTTGTGTTAAGAAGGAATTCACACTGACCAGCCAAAATGGGTACTCCAGTTTATTTAGTAGATATAATTTTCCACTAAGAGTTTCCACTAATAAATTATCATTCAAGTTTATCAGAGACTGATTTATAAAAGAGCTTAACAGGAATTGGGCCTCTCAGGTTTGATGACTCTTAAATGAACTAATAAAGCAAGCTCCTAAACTTGTACAGTTGAAGACTAGACCTTGGACCCTTGATAACCTCACCCGGGTACATCCAGTGACAGGATAAGGCCCAGCCCAAGAAAGCCCAGCAGTCTCTAAGGGAAAGAAAACCTAACTCCTCCCGTCAACACTCACATTTTTTGGCCACAGGACATGGGGTGCAAACATAAGGGCAAGGTTGTAGGCAGACATCTTATTCTTGTCTTGTTTTTTCGCTGTTTGGTACAGGAGGTCAAGCAGTAACTTCAGCAAGTTACGATTGGGTGGAGGCAGAATGAGGAACAGCAACTGAAGAGCCTCAATTTGCCGCTCTTTATTTGGTACATTGGTCTTGTTTCCTTTATCATCAAACTGCATCAAATCTTGAGGACAAAAGAGAGGATTGCAAAAGGGGGAAAAAAATACAAGCAAGAAAAAATAATTAATGCTCCTACTATTATCTTCCCCTCAACTCCAATCAAAGAAAGGAAGAAAAAAAAAAGAATCAGGTAGAAACAAAGATTATAGCAAAATATAATAACAAAATAATTTCAATACAATTCAATAATAAAAACCTAATCAAAAATGGGCAGACTTGAATAGATATATTCCTCTAAAGAAGATATACCAATAGCCAATGAGCATTTATAAACTCAGCATCATTAGCTATCAGGGAAATGTACATCAAAACCACAGTGAGATACTACTTCATATCCACTAGTATGGGCTATAATCAAAAAGACTGATGATAACAAGTGTTGGCAAGAAGGCTGAGAAAATTAAACCCTCCTCCGTTGCTGGCAAGAATGTAGAATGGTACAACCACTTTGGAAAACATTTTGGCAATTCCTCAAAAAGTTAAACATAGAATTAGCATATGACCCAGCAATTCCACTCCTAGGGGTACACCCAAAATAAATAAAAATATGTCCACACATACTTTTAATAATTCCAGCCCCTTTTCTTTTCCTCACCCAGATAATTTACTGCTAAAAGAAATACGAGAGTGAATTATAGCCTGATAACAGGATCATTTTTTCTCCCCTAACAAACTACATAGGTTATCAATAAACCAGTCCAATGGATAATCAGAATTTCAAAGGACACCAATAACCATTTGGGTGTAATTCATATAGACCTGAAAATGATTAGAGTGTGTTGTTAAAGCTGTTGAACTGCAATAATAATTCCAGGTTTAGGAAAGGAAGGTTATATTTCTAGAAACTGTTCCTTGTTAATATGAAATTGAAAACAAAATCCCTTCCAGTTATCAGCAAGGCGTTTCAAATGCTACAACTGTGCCACACCTCAATATGTTCTCAAAGAACAGTGCATGACTCACAGCGTGGTAAAGGGGAGGATTTTGAATACTGTACAAAATTCACAATGGGAAAGCAAACAGAAAAAGCATTCTTCATATTAATCCTCATAAAAAGAACTTATATTTTCCGTATCTTTTTCAAAGAGCCAACAATTTTATTTCTCTACAAATTAATTGTGAAGTTATATAATATTCTAGTAATATTTACTCATCTGTAAATCATCTGGATTGCTACTGATAGTGCTTAAAACAATCTAATCTTATTAGATTTTAGAAACTCAAACTTAGTTTTTTTAATGTAGTAAAAATTATTCAAAGGAAAAAATCTTATATTTCCCTTAAAATGAGAAGCAAGAGGAAAATGCCCAAGGGCAGCAAACTAAGTAAATGCAGTATGGACTTGGAGGCTGCATGCCCTCAGAGCCTCTAATAGCATAACCGCTTCGCAATTTAAGAACAAATTCCCTACCACACAGGCATAAAGAAGAATGAAGAAATTATGAGCCAAAAATGGAACATTCTCCAAGATACATTTAAAAAAAAGCAAACCACAGAACCATGTATATAATACCCTACCATTACATAAATAGAGGGAAAAGGAATAAGTATTGGCTGGCCAATACTTACAAGGACCCACAGAAGTTCATAATTATCATGAAGTCTTAACCAATATTAGCAGAAGTATTGCAGTGGATTAGTTACAAACAACAGAAAAATTCCAAAGGACTTCACTAAATTGAAAGAAATGTATATACACCACGTATACTCACCAGCAATTTTCAGGTGTGCGTGAAAATGTTTGTGTGTCAGCAGGGGCTCAGGTAACTCTCCCAGAAACATCTTCAGCAAGGTGGCAACGTCATTTGAGTGAAACTCCCCTGATTCCAAGTCAATATCAGTTCCATTATTGAGAGCATCCCTTAAAATCTGCTGCCGGACGCTATTCCCTGGTACTCTAAACAAGCCCTCAATGCGCAAGTCTGTTTAGCATGGAAGAAAACAGAGGACAGGCCAAAAGGAAGCAAAAAGAGAAAGTATGATTAAAATAAGTCATAAAAGGCTACTTTACACTTGGAAGGCCCTTTGCAGAGACCTTGAAGGAGGTTTTTTTGCCTTTCTTCCCAGAGCACCACTAGCCCCTGAGGACATCTCTGAGCACCTGGAGATCTCCCAGACTAAGAGCTGGTTTCCCCAGCGGTCAATTCAACCTCCTGGGGCACCATTTAGAGAAGACTGAATTTAACCTAAACAATCAAAGTGAGCTTGAAAAATCAGTTGAAAGAAAAGCCAAATCTCCCCTGAAGTCTCCTTCCCTTTGGATATCCGGGAATTTGTTTAAAAGGGCTGAGCTCATCTGTGGAGGTTTATTGCTCCTGTAAATGGGGTTTCCCAGCCCAAAATGAATCTAGATTCTCTGTGTTGCCCCAGGAATTGGAACTCTGACCTGTCAGATCACCTTTCAGTCTAAGATTCCCAGAAACTTAAGAGTCATCCCGACTAAACTATGCTTCCCTCCCAACTAGGTCTCAGCTAATCTAAGGGGATAAAAATGATTGGACATATAGTTTGGTTTGATCTGGAAGAAACATAAGAGTTCATGTTTTCAGCTTAGGTACATGTTTATCTTCATATAACTCCCTAATTGAGGGGTCCAAGTTCAAATGCCTATAAGGCCAAGAGGTAACAGTAAATTAAATGAATGCACAGGAGCCATAACAAACTGGAGAGCACACACTTGTGTTCTAGCTGATGGTGTCCAAGTGGCAACAAGGATGCCAGATCTTCTTATCACCCCAAGAAACTGAAAACCCCAACTTTCCCCATTTTAAAACACTGATAAACTAATTTTATTTTTAATTTAATCATCTGCCAACCAAATAAAACATGAATGTAGATGACTCAAACCCTTAGGCTGAGGTGTATAACCTCTGCTCTAGCTCCTACCACAGGGTTCACATAGAATAAGCCATAAATGTTTGTGTTGAATTTATCAAAGCATCATATAACACCACACATTTCACATACACTCAGCTGTGCCAAGCACTTACAGCAATCACATAACCAGCATGACTACTAAAAAATGAAATAGGAACTAAGAGAAGAGTGTATTTTAATCACAGAATTCTAGGGATGAAAAGTACCTTTGGTGATAAGTCATGCTCCCTTGAGTACACGTTATGATTCTTTAGGGACAACGTTCAGAAAAAATGTCTAAGTCAAGGAGAAAATGTGATTTCATAGACACTATCTAATTTATATATACCCTTGAGAAAAAGATCTATATGAATTGAAATTTAAAAGGAAATCTATTTAGAAACATGCCACCTAAAACTATCACTGACTAATATCTTTGTTGATGGGTAATTGGCACCTGCTAACTCAAGGATGTAATCTCCCAATAGAAAACTGACAATCCTTTATTAACAAAGAACAACAAAATTTCAAGGAGTCTTACTTTTGTGGAGATATTCAATTAGTTGGTATATCTGGGCAATACCTTCCTCTGTCAGTGGGGATCCAAAGACTACTCCTTTTTCTAAAAAAAAAAAAAAAAAAAAAAAAAGGATAGAACAGGGCTGTATTTCCACAAATAGTACAAAATCAGCACACAAGAAACCACTCAAGCATCCTATGTTACAGTCCAGCAAATGTTTTCATGAGGTCAGTAAACAAAAACCTTAGAGATAGAATGCATCAGAAAATGCAACCAAAACGACCCTCAATCAACTCTCTGCAATTTTAATACAGATGGTAGGTTCCTTGAAGGCAAAGACCATCTTCTCATTTAAGTAATAATACCTAAAATGTTATTTAATTTAAAAACAAACAAAAAATAGAACTTAAGAGTCATAATTGTCAGATTATCCAATAGTTGGTACAGGGTCTGATCTGTTATAATGTTAAAACTTTCTGCTACGTTAATAGTTTCCTTCCATTTAATAAAATAAAATAGTACCTCTTTAATATCTTATCAAAAGCAGTACTACAATTTGTTTTCTACCAAGGTTTTTTTTGAGGGGTGATTCATAGGTATTTGCCTTATCAAAAGCATTCTGTGAAATGAAAACATTTGAGAATTAACTACTGAAATAAAAACATGTTCAAACTTTATTTACTGTACTCTCCCACTGTGTAACTTTGTTTTTTAAAATATTATTTTAGTACAGGCTGGCCAAGTGGCGCAGTAGTTAAGGCTTGGGATGCCAGCGGCCCCAGTTCGGATCCCACATAGGAGGGCCAGTGACAATGCCCTCAAAAAAAAATATATATATATATTATTTTAGTACAGTATTAAAAGGGCATAAAAATCAAGAGATCCCTGATAACTACCTACACTAATGATGTCAATCTCTACAGGCACTGATATATTTGCTTTAGTTTATTGAAACTGTTTTTATTAAAATTACTTAAGATGTTACTACTTATGAAAAAAAAAAATGACCCAAAATGCTTTCCGGTTAATAGCATACTCCTGGATGAACATGCAGATGTGAAGAGTGAAGCCCAGGGAAGAGCTGAGACGCGTCCACCCTTCACAGACGCATGGCCTACCCTTTCGCTTGAGAGACATTAGAGACCGGAAGAATCCCGATGCTGGGCCAGCCCCACCGGGCAACTTAAGGTCCACTTCTCCCATCAGCTGAGCCAGCTCAGTTCCAGGTAAATCGATAAGCCTTGTGATATTGCTGACCACCAGCTCAGTGAACACCTCAGGTTTCTCATGTCGGAGTTTCTCCACAAAAAAGTCAGGATTGAAGATAATGGGCTGACTGCGAAGAGAAGAGTCATTGCAGATAACAAAATTGCAGATGGCGTCACTGAAAAAAATGAAACAGAAGAATCTTCAGGGAGGATCATTTTTACATGTATTTCTCATGCCCTCCCAGCCACACAATTATTCATTCTTTCTATGGGTTAATCTACATATTGGTCTTTTGAAAAACCTAATCGTGAATCTGCTGACTGCACAAAAGAAGACAATTTGGGCTCGTCACTGTTTAAGTTATACCCACCTAGATATTTAGGAATTTAGTTTAAAGAAAACATACCAGTCAGCCTCTATGATATACCCTGAATTTGCCTCTTAATTTCAGGCACATACTGTAGGAAAATACAGATCTGTACAGCCTCCCAAATCTAACAGCATACTAAAATTGGTAGTTACATAGGCCACATTTCCTTATTAAAACAGTTAAACCCTGAACTATGACTGTTAAATACTTATAAGACATCAGACCTGCAGCTACTCCCCCTAATACAGCAATGAGTAATTATCAAATTAAGGCCTTCTTGGGAATCCAGCCAGTACTATACAGTATTTCCCATGCAGTGATCAACTGCTGACAGCATCACATTTTGACTAGTGTCAAAAACCACAGAAACCATGTGACAGGAAGCATGATACTATTTAAGAGCTAAAACTATATCTAACAGTGTAGTAGACATTTTGAAGACACTGACTCCAGCCTTGGGGTTCTCTGGGTCCTGGGTCCCTACATGGGCAGGTATTTCCTTATACTCGACCTCCTTTAATTGAGCCAGGCTCCCCTGAATTCTGTTCCTCATAACCAAAAAGACTTGACTAGAATGGAAGGCACAGTTACATAAAATTCAGGTTTGCCCAGGTACAGAAATAGCGTTTATTTTAAAATCCTTCAATTCTGGATGCCTCTGACCTATCATCTACGTTGAACCTTTTCTCGCTGAGGCACTTGGAAAAATTCTGTAGTATTTTTGCTTCCAATGTCACTCTTCTATCACTGAGTAATAGCAGATATATTCTCTTGGCCCCTGATCTTAGCTGGTTTTCCACTCCTACATTACTTGGGTTATACTCCTGGCAAAGCTCCTTTGACTCTCAGAAATAGTTGTTTCCCTATTCTTTGTTTCCTAATGCCTAACTACTGTATTCCTTTTTATTTTGAATATGTTACATTCCATCTCTTATAGCAGACCCATCAGCACTTGTTTGTACCCATTACCAGTTATCTCTAATGGCTTGTTCTAATCCTTATTATATAAGCAGTCATCTATTATATAACCGATGAGTAGATACAACACAAGCCGGAAAGGACAAGTTATCACATATGTCAGGCAAAGTTGAAATTCACTTGACTCATACAAACATACAATAAAAACAATCATGTCTTAAGTCTTCCACAACACTCGAGGTACGGTAGCACTGCTCCATGAAAAATGACTCCTCTAAATAGTAAATATAACTAATCTACAACTGACTTTGCCAACACTTTATGGATAATTTTTAATACGCATAATGAACACATGGCATGGGGAAACTCCAAAGTTCATCTATACTCCCTTGAAAAATTACTACACAATTTTAATCAACAGCCCAAATCTTGGTGGCTACTAAATTTCTTTTTCTCTCTAAAATGGTAATATAAAAATTCGCATAAAAATTTAAAATTATGAATGTGTGTTCTCAAGCCAAAAAGTCACCGAAGAAAGAGAACTTAAAACACTTGTCTCCTTGACCTTTTTACACACTAAGATAGGTAATTTTTTCTGTATAAATTTAAAGATGCCAATGATTATAATATAAGCCCATTAAAATCAAAAGCAAATTTATCCTAAACTGTTCACAAAGCCTCTTTTTTTATGTCAGCTTATTTCAGTCGAGAAACAAGAGTCAATATAAAAATACTGTTTATAATCACTGCCAATGAGAAATTACTACTCTAAGAGAGCCAGAAAGTTATAAAATGTGTTAGCACTGAGGAGAGACTTATAATTTATCAGGTCTAAACTATCATTTTATGGATTTCACATCCTTCTTAATTCTGAAGAACCGATTTTAGATCAAATTAGTTATAACTTATAAATAAATGTATATGTATAGCATCCACCATATTCCTCAAGTAGAAACACACACTCACATATAACCTTCAGAACTTTATGTTATTAATATCCAGAGAAAGACTCAGCTAAGATTCTAAAACTTAAATCACATTTGACCCTCCAGCATTAAACTAGATCAAATCCGCAAGTGAGAAAGGCACTAGAAGCACAGAGCCCTAGCTGTATCATTTCTCAACAGAATTCTTTCTCCCTGGTCATCGCCCCCAACTCTGCTACCTCCTAAGTAGGTAGATTAGGCAGAAGAATAAATAAGGTCAAGGCTGCCCCTACTATTCACAAGAAATACAAGAAAAAGATACCTTGGTGGTCCTAACACACAAATAACAAGTAATTTTAGTTTCTTTTCCCCTTCTATTCTTTCTCCCCTTCCTTCCCATGATCATTCCCTCTTGTGTTACCCCACTTTAATTTCTTTAACCTAGTTGTTTCCTCTTCCTCACTTTTTCTGAGTGGAGCATCTGGCAAGACAAGACGTAAGGGTTAAAAAGGAAGTAAAATGGAAGCTGAAAGATGGAAAAAACAGATGTAGTAGGTTAGTTTTTAAGTTGTCCCCATAACACGAAGCCTACTAATCAGTCTCCATGGACTACACAATACAATAGAAAGCTGAGAATATCAAGAAGCATGGTTAAGAATTTAAGAGATTTCTAGGACTAAAGAAAAAAAATACTATATTTATACAAAAATAACTTCTTACTCTACAGTATCTTATTTTAAAACAAAGTTTGCTCAAGTTCAAGAAAAAAATAAATTTCTTACATAAGTGCTGAAAGCTTCTGATGAGGCATTGGTAAATCCAAGAGACAGGAAAAAAACTTTGTCCTCGCTTGTGACAAAGGAACCCTCCTTTCCCTGCCCCATCACAGCCCACACAAATTCCAGGCATGTTAGAGGACACAAGGGCACATTATGGGGCCTGAAAGGCAGTACTTATTAGGACGCTATGCACTCATCTGCAAGTAGGAACAAAACAGAAATTAAAAACTGGAATACTTAGTATTTGCCAATGCATAGAGGAAGTTCAACAGTAGTCTCCCCTCGTACTGAAAGTTGTATTAGATGAAACAATCACATAATGTATAATGTATAAGGACAAGTAGCTTTCTAATATGGAGGGAAAAGTGATCCCTACCTCACATCACACACACACACACACACACACACACACACACACACACACTAAATTCCAGACAGAATAAAGATCTACATCTATTTCTAAAATTTTAAAGTTTAGAAAATAGTATAGAAGAATAAATTAATGAGGCAGAAGAAAGGTTTCTTAAACAAGACATAAAAAGCACAATCCACAAAGAAAAAATTGATACATATAACTACATTAAAATTTAAAATTTCTGGGGCCAGCAGAGTGGCACAGTGGTTAAATGCTGGCTTGGGAAGCCAACGGCCCTGGTTCGGGTCCCACATACAAGGGCCAGTGACACTGCCATCAAAAAAAAAAAATTTAAATTTCTGTACAATAAATGCCATTATAAACAAAGTTCTGAAAAAAATTAAGTCACAATGCCTCTGGAGAGAGGAACTGGATGAAAGAACAGGAGTGGGAGAGAAACTTTTCACTGTATGCTCTTTGTACTGTCTGAATTTTTGATGCATGTGACCATACCATCCATTCATAATAAATAAACAAATAAATTTAAGACTTTAAAAGTAATAATAGAGCCAGCCGAGTGGCGCGAGGCTAAGAGCTGGTTTAGGACGCCAGTGGCCCCGGTTCGGTCCCACATATGAGGGCCAGTGACACTGCCCTCAAAAAAATAAATAAATAAATAAATAAATAAATAAATAAATAAATAAATAAAAGTATTATTTAGAATTTGTCAGTATGCCTAAAATTTACAAGAAAAATACACTCAACTCAATAAAAAATTAGTCAAAGGATATGATCAAGTAATTCATAGAAGAGAGGGCCTAAATAAACATGAAAAGAATCTTAACTTTAGAAGTTTTCATGGTAAAGCAGATTGAAAACCGGAATCTTTCACCATCCATCACTTTGGCAAAGCTTTCAGATTCAGGCAATATTTTTTTACATCTAGTTTGATAAGTGTTATTTATGTATTCATAATCATGAGTCAGTGCTTAATTTTATCAAATATTTTTTTGCATCTATAGATGATCACATGATTTTTCTCCTTTATTTTGTTAATGTGGTGAATAGCACTGATTAATTTTTTTTTTTTTTTTTTAAGATTTTTTTACGGGGAACTGGGGGAGGGAAACAGACAAGTTGCTGTCCTTTTGTTCTTCAGTCTAGTTGTGGAAGATGTCACTTCACTGGCCCATGTTGGTATTATCATTGCGCTCCTCCTGGGTGAGGCAGTCGCTCGCTGGCCATTAGATGGCCATTTGCAGAACGCACGCCAGCTGCTGGCCAGCCCCACTGCAGCCTACGCCTTCACCAGCAACTCAGGGCACCCCAGCTCCAGGTGGAACTGTTGTTCACCATCTTCGCTATAGAGGGCACAGTGTCACTGGTCCTCTACGTGGGACCTGAACTGGGGCCCTGCTGCTCAGAGCTGAGGTCCCAAGTCAACTCTTAACCAAAGCACCACTAAGCCAGCCCTGATTGTCTAATGTCAAACTGACCTTGCATTTCTAGAATAAACCCAATGTTGTTATGACGTATTCTCATTTTTATAAAGTGTTGAATTTCATTTGCTAATAGTCTGTTTAGGTTTCTTCATATCATTTCTTAAGTGAGATTGTCATTGGAATTGTCCTTTCTTGTATTGTTTTCATTAAGTTTTTTATCAAGGTTGTGCTGGCCTTATAAAGTCAGTTGGGGAGTGTGTCTTATTTTTCTATTTTCTGAAAAAGTTTATGTGAGATTGTTGTTATTTCTTCTTTAAACGTTTGATCAAATTGGCTGATGAAGGCATCTAGACCTAGAGTTTTCTTTGTGAGAAGGTTTTTAATTATATATTCAATTTATTTTGTATTATAGGGCTATTCAAACTTTCTATTTCTCCTTATATTAATTTTGGTAAGTTGTATATGTTTAGGAATTTGTCTATTTCACATAAATTTTCAAACTTTATTGGCATAAGCTTTATTGGTATAATTTCCTCTTGGGACCTTTTTAAGGTGTCTATGTTCCACAGTGATATACTCTTTGTTCCTGATATTGGTAATTCATAATTTCTCATTTAATTTATGAATCTTATTAGAGGTTTATCAATTTTATTAGCCTTGTCAAGGTTCCAGCTTTTGGTTTTGTTGAATCCCTCTATTAACATGTTTGCTATTTGTTTCATTAATTTCTGCTCTTATCTTTATTATTTCCTTTTTTCTACTTGCTTTACTGGATTCTGGATAAAGGTAGCACAGCACATCAGTGGGGAAAGGATGACCTTTTCACTAAATGGTGCTGGGACACCTGAACATCTATAGAAGGAAAAATGAAAATTGACATGTATTTCACACTATCTACAGGTGAACTGTAGCTCTGAAGGTGAATAGCAAAACAATAAACCTACTAGAAGGTAATATACAAGAACTTGTGTTCATCAAAAGACACCATGAAGGGCCAGCTGAGTGGCGCGGTGGTTAAGCGCTGGCTTGGGAAGCCAGCGGCCTCGGTTCGGTCCCACATATGAGGGCCAGTGACACTCCCCTCAAAAAAAAAAAAAAAAAAAAAAAAGACACCATGAAGAAAGTAAAAAAGCAAGCCAGAGAGGGAAAATATATCTGAGATAGACAGTTTTTTTCAAATGACTCATATCCTGATTATATTAAGAATTCCTACTAATCAATAAGAAAACTTAATGATCCAACAGAAAAACTGGCATGAGGTTTCAATAAAATCTCATTTACAAAAGGAATAGCCAAATGGCCAAAATATTCATGGAAAAAAATGCTCAATATTATTAGACATCAGGGAAATGAAAATTAAAAAATAGTGACATACTATTGTCTAACAGAATGGCTAAAAATTAAAGAGATTTGACATTACTGAGGTTTAAAGAAAGTAATAGCAGGGCTGGCCGAGTGGCACGTTGGTTAGGAGTTGGCTTGGGATGCCAGCTCTAAGCAGCAGGTCCCGGTTAAGATCCCACATGCGGGCCAGTAACACTGAGCCCTCTACAGCTAAGATGATAAACAACAGCTCAACCTGGAACTGGGCTCCCGTGAGTCGCAAGCAATGGTGCAGGCTGCAGCCCCTGCTGCAGTGGGCTGGCTAGCAGCTACCCTGAGTGACTGGCAGCCAGTGTGAGCGGCGGGCAGCCAGAGTGAGGGCTGTCCAATGACCAGCAACTGACTGACTCAGCTGGGAAGAACGCAATGATCACAATACCAACATGGGCCAGTGAAGCGATGTCCTCCACAACTAGACTGAAAAGTACAAAAAAAAGGACAGCAACTTATCTGTTCCCCTTCCCCAAGTCCCCAATGCTATTCCCCTCCCCCAACTCCCCAATAAAATCTTAAAAAGAAAGTAATAGTAATTCTTTCATACTGATAGGGGGATATAAATTGGTACATCTATTTTGGAAAACTGGTCTTATCTACTACAGTCAAGCACAAGAGTACCCTGTGATCCAGCAATTCTATTCTATGCCTAACATGTGCAGCCACCAGTTCTCCAAAAATCATAAATAAGAATGTCCATCAAAACATTAATTCCTAAACAGTCAAAATTGGAAGCAAAATGACCAGCAGGATGGTTTACAAATTGTGGCATATATAATGGTACAACTTACAGCAATGAAAATGCACAAACTCCAATTATATGCACCATCATAGAGGAATCTCACATATAATGATGAGCAAAATTAGTCACACACACACACACAGAACACTTACTATATAATGCCATTTATATCAAATTTTAAGAACAGACAAAACCATAGTAGTTAGAGATGTTTGCTTAAGTGGTAAAACTGTAAAGAGAAGCAAAGGTGTATTTACCATAAAACATAGGATAATTGCCACCACTGGGGGTTAGTGATTAAGAGGAGACATGAGAACATGAGGGGAGTTTCTAGGATGCTTGCAATGTTTTTATGTTAAATCACTGAGATACGGGGAAAAGGGAGAGATTCATTTGAAGTAAATATGAGAAACGTTAAGATTTGTTGAAGCTGAGGGCCTGCCGAGTGGCGCGGTGGTTAAGCGCTGGGTTGGGAAGCCAGCGGCCCCGGTTCAGGTCCCACATATGAGGGCCAGTGACACTGCCCTAAAAAATAAATAAATAAAATAAATAAAAAAGATTTGTTGAAGCTGGGTAACAGGAAAAGAGTATTGATTATACAATGCTCGTATGTATAAGCAACATCTTTCATGACAAAATTTTTTAAGAAACCAAGTAGTTTTGACCTAAATTTTGCTATACCTTGATGTAAAAATATCATAGCAAATCAAAGTATATACAAGTTAATTTCCTCATCATACAAGTTTTTGCATAGGTGGCCAGAACTAGGAGAATTAGCAGTTAGGTATGTAGGCATACAGAGAAACCAAAGGGCTCCCGTATTTAAGTGCATACACTAGGCAACTATCCCAAAGAGTGGCAGAAGCAAGACCCACCCCTTAAAAAGGATAATTTTTATAACCTACTTATAGTCTGCAATGATTACTTTCACCACTAGATGGAGCCCTACATGAAAGGTGATATGCTTAGTGAAAGGACTGGAAACAACCCACAGCTAAAAAAAAAAAAGTCCATTACAGAAAAATAAAATGCAAGTGCTTTTGAGGCATGTTGAACCCATGAATCTAAAAAAATCCAAGGCAGTTGGGGGATGGGAGGGAACTGTATCCTGCAGAAGTATCTTTTGGCTTACTATTACCAAAACTGCATACCCACAAAACTAAATGTTTCCTCCCTGGTGAATTGCTTAACTTGATTTGTTCTCCAAGAACCACAATCTTGGCAACATCAAAATATGAGCTATATTTAAAGTTGTCTAAACCTAACTTAAGAGAAGTATGCACTCTCTTATTGCTTTCTCAGCCCTGTGAAACATGACTCAGAAACATGGCTTTATGTGTCACTTGATTAGAGAGCTGTTAGATAGGAATACATACGAGTATTAAGCAAGAGGCTATTATTCTTCCTTTTTCTACATATCAAATTTAAACTGATATCATGAAATCTGCACATAAAGGGAAAGAATAAAGCAGGTCCCATGTGCCCAAGCTTCCAGGGTTTTGTTTTCTTTTATTTATAACAAAACCAGTTCAAAGTTGATAAAATTTGTACCATAAAATTTCAGGAATCAATATCCAATTACTTAGACAAAAATTTTGAAACATTTACATCCTAAGGTCTGCCCTTAAGAGTAGCTGTCCAAGGTTTTGTAATATGGACCTCTTATCTCTAGCTTAGAATCCAATGGTCTGCAAAAATATATTTAGCTGTTATATTCGGTTTCAACTTGAACTAATTTCAAACTACTACAGCAACTTGATCTGAATTAAACTGGTGAACTATTGGGTTGTCGGAAAAGTCATGATGTATTTTTTCTACGTTTTTCATTGCAAAAATGTGTCATGACTTTTCCGACAACCCAATACTTAGAGATGAAAGAATTCTTGATTGCTTACCTCTCAACCTAAACATTTTTGGAAACCTGACCTACAGTTTTGCCCTGTGGAATGACAATGCAATGTTCTCAATCAAGAAAGCTAATTATTCTTTCTCAGAGTATCAATAACACAGATTTATTGACATATAATTACTTGTCAATTTTTATCCTTTTGGACATCACAAGAATTGTTATTACAGTCACCCCTTTATATTGGCAGTTTCACACCTACGGATTCAACCAATTGTGGATAGAAAACATTTGGAAAAACAAATGTTACGTTGTTGCTGACGTGTACACATTATGTAGTTAGGCCTATGATGGTTGGGACTATACTGAAAATGTACAACTTTTTTTCTTGTCATTATTCCCTAAATAACACTGCATAATTATTTACACAGCATTTGCATTGTATTAGGTATTGTAAGTAATCTAGAGATGATTTAAAGTATATGGAAGGAGGGCCGGCCGAGTGACGCATTGGTTAAGAGCTGGTTTTGGAGGGCCGGCCGAATGGCTCAGTTGGTTAAGAGCTCGCTCAAGAGTGCAAGCTGAGCTCTGAGCAACAGCGGTTCGAGGCTGGCCCGAGCTGAGTTGCCGTTGAGCTGCCAACAGGTGGCAGGATGGCTCAGCTTAAAAAAAAAAAAAAAGAGCTGTTTTTGGGATGCCAGTGGCCCCGGTTGGGGTCCCACATATGAGGGCCAGTGACACTGTCCTCTACAGCTAACAACAGCTCCACCTGGAGCTGGGCTGTGCGAGCCCCGGTGACAGTGTAGGCTGCAGCCCCTGCTGCAGTGGACTGCCAAGGCTACAGTGAGTGGCCGGCAGCCAGCGCGAGCAGCTGGCAGGCAGCATGAGCTGCCAATAGCCGCAGTGAGCGACCATCCAGAGGCCGGCGACCAATCTGCCTCACCCGGAAAGAGCACAATGACGATACCAACATGGGCCAGTGAAGCAACATCCTCCGCAACTAGACGGAAGAACAAAAAAAGACAGCAACTTGTCTGTTCCCCTCCCCCAATTCCCCAAAATCTTTAAAAAAAATAAAATAAATAAAAATAAAGTATATGGAAGGATGTATATAGGTTATCTGTAAATACTACACCATCTTACATAAGAGACTTGAGCATCTGTGGATTTTGGTATTGGAGGGGGTCCTAGAACCAATCCCCTGAGGAAACTATAGGACATCTATAATTCTCTTGCTGTCACCTCTCCTAATTTTTCTCCCCCAGGCTGGTGTACAGTAGGAAGAAGGTTTACTTGTATTAGAAAGGTAACACCAACAGTTCCTATTTACTTGGAGAAAGTTCTACAGGATGTCTTGCTGACAACACAGTGTCTCTCGTCATTATTGAAAAGCTGTTTACCTCTCAAAAAAGTAGTCAAAGCATCAGGAGACTCTTTTCCTACAGACTTTAGATGCCATGAATTCTTAAAACTCAAAGTATTTCTAGGGGCGGCAGGGTGGCTCAGTTGGTTAGAGAGTGAGCTCTGGGCAACAAGGTTGAGGGTTCGATTCTCACTTGGACCAGTGAGCTGTGCCCTCCACAACTAGATTGGAGACAACTACTTGTGCTAAGCTGCTGGTGGGCAGCCAGATGGCTCAGTTGGTTAGAGCATGTGCTCTTAACAACAAGGTTACCAGTTCGATTCCTGCATGGGAGGGTGGGCTGCGCTCTCCACAACTAGATTGAAGACAACAACTTGACTTGGAGCTGATGGGTCCTGGAAAAACACACTCTTACCCAATAAAATTTCTAAAAAAAAAACAAAAAAAGAAAAACCTCAAAGTATTTCTATATATGATCAGATTAGGTTCCAAAAGGCTGCTTCTCAACCCACTTGTTCCAAAGTCCAGACTGATACTATCCAAGAGACGGCAAATGCTTTTGCTCTGGCACATGACTTGTTCATATCTACACAAGTTCATATATTGAAAATTCTTAAGAGATTCTATACCTTAGTCAATACTCTACAAACCTAATCACAAGTGTCTTCTTCAACTAGCATAAATTGCTTTCCTGAGACACATGGTAGCCAAACAAAAATATCACAGCCACTCATGTGTCATTTAAAATCAAACTATGCAGGGCTGGCCGAGTGGCGTGGTGTTTAAGATCTGGCTTGGGACACTGGTGGCCCCGGTTCAGATCCCACATGTGAGGGCCAGAAAAAAAAAATGTTCCTATAAAATCAAACTATGCATGATCTACAGAGTGCTTTCTAATTTTAAGAAATTACAAGAAACGAAGGTAAGTCTCTGGCCTCCAGAAGCTTAAAGGTCACTCAGCACAAAAACAAGATTCTACTTATTTCTTTTTCCCACTACCTCTACTTTCAAAAATTCAAGTGGCCAATTCCAGGTGCAAATAGCACATGGCATCTAGAAGGCCCAATGAGATGACTTTGAAAATTAGGTTGCAAACAATTTTTCTGTTATTGAATTTACATATATGTGTTACCCTTAAAGAGCTCTTTGGGCATTTGCTAAACTCCTTTGAAACTGGAAGTGACAATGAAACTTCTTTCCCTGCAATAAATCTTAAGCAACCACCACCTTGGGTAAACACAATATATACACTTTCCCACTCAGCACTCTGTGTGACACCAACTGTTAAGATAGATGATGTGATATTGAAAAGATGAATTCCAATAATTGAAATTTTATGGTACATGAAGTCTATAATACTTTTGAAATGAAGTTTTTAAAAATTTAAATATTCCAATTTCTTTTCAACACTTATTACTCAACACCTAAAGAGAATCTATTGTGTCAATTACAATATTTATGCTTTAATAAAATTTAGGCTTTATCCCCAATCTTAATACACATAGCCCAGATTCAAATTTTTCAAGGAAAATTGTTAACACAGTGATGTAAGTATATGTTTTACATTGGACTTATTTTTAACATTTAAAAGCTATGTTTACTTAATGGAAAACACTGATTGAAAAATGACTGCTCTCTAGCTTGGAGGTCATCCTAACAACTAACGCAGATTGAACACCATCTAATTGAGGACAGTTTAGTCACAAGGACAGCTGCCAAAAAATGATCTTACCAAGACAGAAAAAAAATGAGTAGACCTTGTTACTTGAGTGAAGAAACTATTATTGCAACCAATGGAGGGAATTGGAGAGATTCCGAAATTCAGAAAACTTTAAAATACATAGACTGTATACAAAAGCTAGCCATAATTCCAAGGGCTATTTATGGTGCAAGTAGTGATCTCTGATTAGAGTATAAAGGACTTTCTTAGATTGAAAAAGTATTTGATAATAATGTCAAGTATAATGTTACTAAATGATATTGCCATACACTTTTCTTGGTTTCTGATCTTCCCCTATTTCTTAGTTTCCTGTGATTTGGTGAGCTTTTCATTAGTTTCATTGTTATTCCTTACTTGGTTTTATTTTTGTAATTGTGTTCAGTATGAAAATAAAACAGGTGAAGAACTTTTCATTATATAATCCCAGTATCATTCTTTAGTTACAGTTTCTAAATAACAAGGTTCCCTCCTTTCCAAAGGTATAATTAAAACACATATAACAGGGGCGGCCGGGTGGCTCAGTTGGTTAGAGCACCTGCTCTTAACAATAAGGTTGCTGGTTTGACTCCCACATGGGATAGTGGGCTGCGCCCCCTGCAACTAGATTGAAAATGGCAAATGAACTTGGAGCTGAGCTGTGCCCTCCACAACCAAGATTGAAGGACAGCAACTTGACTTTGAGCCGATGGGTCCTGGAAAAAACACATTGTTCCCCAAAAAAACATACTGTGTTCCCCATTAAAGTTTAAACAAAAAAAAAAAAACATATAGCAAACGTAGCTGTCATTATAATGGCATACAATTACAAATTTAATATTAAGAACTATGTGATTTCTGTATGTCATTCATGAATTCTTTTTCCCTTTTTTGATACTGATAGAAATTGAGACACCTTTATCTCTAATCGGAGATAAAGCATGTCAAATAATGTTTTACTTCTTCATTACAACACATTTCAGAAACTTGGACAAAGATCAACCAAATCATTTTCATTTTCTATGGTGAAAAATGAAAAGAACAAAAATAAAATTGGGATCATATAATCAGGAACCTTTTGATGTGGATATAGCTTTAGATGGTATGTTGGACAACATTTTCTGTTGAACTAGGGGAAAGTGTATCTGGTATAGATTGGCTCAGGTCACTGTTGTATTTTGTAATCTTACTGAGTTCCAAGAAATTAGTTTTATGCTATGCAATACACTCTGGTCAATAAGAAAAAGAAATAAAGCCCAAACTTAATTAAATTTATTTAAAACTGATCTCTATGCCTTTAAAAAAAATCTCATTTTCATACTCGTGAATACAAACATTATTTTACTTACATAATAATTCTTTAAAAGCTCAAGGGTTGATACCACAGCATAACTAAACGCAGCTGGCAGGAAAACGAATTTTTCTTTTTCTGTGGTTCTGTTTCATTCTTGCAACAACAATAAATTGGTGGCTATCTTTCAGGCAGTAGTTCAGCTTGACAAATCACCTGTATTTAATTTGGTAACTGATACTGTTATTTATTATGCTTTCATCTAATTATCTTAAAAGCTATGGCTTTATACAGTCTTATAGCTATGAATTCGATACTAACACATTTCCCATTACAAAATGTCATCAACTCTCATTAACCACTTCATATTTGAATAATTATTTATAAGTAGATCATAAAAGTTGTAAGCAGCTGACAAAATTGTCCTTTTTCCCCTGTCAATATAGTTTTATACTTAATCACAGAAAAGAACAATCGTTTTCCTAAAAGAATTCGTATAGTAGCTAAAGACCATAATACAAAAGATAATGCAATATCATTAACTGCCAAATGCATGGTACAGATGATAACAGATCTAAGAATTTAGAAGTAGGAGAGAGCCTTTCACCCTTACACAAGAGTTGAGATTTGGGCCAGGTTTTAAAGATGAGTAGGGTTTGGACAGTAAAAAAAATAAAACAATAAAATATTAAAAAGTAGTACTTAGGGCCGGCCGAGTGGCGCATTGGTTAAGCGCTGGTTTTGGGATGCCAGCGGCCCCGGTTCGGATCCCACATGAGGGCCAGTGACACTGCCCTCTACAGCTAACAACAGCTCCACCTGGAGCTGGGCTGTGCGAGCCCCGGTGATGGTGTGGGCTGCAGCCCCTGCTGCAGTGGGCTGCCATAGGCTACAGTGAGTGGCCCACAGCCAGCGTGAGCGGCTGGCAGCCAGCGTGAGCTGCCAATAGCCGCAGTGAGCGACATCCAGAGGCCAGCCACCGATCTGCCTCATCCGGGAAGAGCAATGACGATACCAACCGTGAAGCAACATCCTCCGCAACTAAAACTGAAGAACAAGAAGACAGCAACTTGTCTGTTCCCCTTCCCCGATTCCCCAACGCTGTTCCCCTCCACCAATTCCCCAATAAAATCTTTAAAAAAAAAAAAAAAAAAAAAAAAAAAAAATAGAAAGTAGTACTTAAATAAGGGGCTTTTGTTTCATAAAGAAACATAAAATGTTTTCTCCACCCACTAGTGGCAAGCCCTTTTCAAAACATAACCCTGAACAAAAGGAGATGCACAGGTACTTATGGAGATCCTAGTGGGCATCTGCTGTTCGCACTCCCCAGTATCTCTTTTCCCCTTGCTCTGCTACCAGCAACCCTATTTTACTTGGAGCATTAACCTCTCCCCATCTTTCAATCAATGTGGTTTGGTGGATTGACCTTACTCCACTCCCTGGGCACCAAGTATGAGCATCTGACCCGGGTGTAACTAATTGAAACATTCTGTCCTCATCACGGATTCTGGCAAAGATCCACAAAGCAAACCAGGACAAAAGGACTCAACTTAAGACTCACTAGAGGCTAAGATTGCTAAACTGGTGGAATGGACTGAAGCCGTTGGTGGTCCATTACTGCCACCTTTTGCGAAGAACCTGCCTTCTTATGAAGTCTTTTTTTTTTTTGAGGGCAGTGTCACTGGCCCTCATATGTGGGACCCGAACCGGGGCCACTGGCGTCCCAAGCCGGCGCTTAACCACCGAGCCACTCGGCCGGCCCTAGAACCTGCCTTCTTATGAAGTGACTACAGAGGAAATCAGATCTAAGAGAGCCAGAGGGGGATGCCTACTGATACTATTTGAGATTTGAGATTATCAATGCAGATTGAGCCACGCTTGATCTATCCCTTTGACTTTCGGTTTCTTGAGCCAATCAGTAATGTCTCTTTTTTTTTTTTTTTTTTCCAGCTGAGCCATCCTGCCATCTGTTGGCAGCTCAGCTTGGGCTGGGCATCAAACCGCTGTTGCTCAGAACCCAGCTCACACTCGAGTGAGCTCTTAACCAACTGAGCCATTCGGCCGGCCCATTAATGTCTCTTTTTACTTAAGCTAGTTTGAGTTGAAGTTTCTTTCACATATAACGGAAAGAATTCTCTCAAATAGAAATACGTAAGACTGTTTGTCCCTGGTATGGTCTGAACACACCTTTCCCTATCTTTACCTTTAGAAAACAGTAGTCATCTTGGGGATTCCGGCTTCCCTACCTCTCTGGGAAAGTCTCACTTTTCACCACTGTCCCCAAAGCCTGCGGCCTCTCCTAGAAAGTCACCCTCTCTTCTCTCTATTTTCATTTTGAAATGTTCATCTTATCTCTTGTGCTTCTCCCTTCCATACCATTATTCCAATGTTTCTTACTTTTTCATAAGCCAGTCTTGGTTTTTCTTACAAATGTGAACTTCTGTTCAGCCAAATGCACCAATCACAACACATAGCAATCAGCCTTTGGTTCTTCAGCTCAACTCATTTCAGCTTTCATTGTTCCATGTTATTCGAAGTTTCTTTAAAAGAATAATAATAAAACTTCCAAACATAACCCTCGGTTGGGCGCAACTGATCTCACAGATTCATTGCACACAAATTTTCAAATATCTAACAGTTAAGTATTGTGACTCATCGCTTCCATATCTTCCCCCTCTACTGTAACCTATCACCAGTCATCTTTGTGATTTATTTCATAGCAGCATTTTTGTGTGCAATGAATCTGTGAGATCAGTTGCGCCCGACAGAGGGTTAATGCTGTGCTATGCCAAATAACTGATGCTGCTATTAAATCTAAATTCAGGATAAGAGGATATACTCAACTGGTAATTATAACTAAAAACTACCCTTGTTCAGGGGCGACCGGTTAGCTCAGGTGGTTAGAGCGCAGTGCTCATAACACCAGGGTTGCCGGTTAGATTCCCACATGGGCCAAGGAGCTGCGCCCTCCACAACTAGATTGGAACAACTACTTGACTTGAAACTTATGGGTCCTGGAAAAACACACTGTTGCCCAATAAAATTTCTAAAAAAAAAAAAAAAGGTTATTAAAACAAAACAAAACCGGGCCAGTCAAGTGGCGCATTGGTTAAGAGCTGGCTTGGGACACCAGCGGCCCCAGTTCGGATCCCACATATGAGGGCCAGTGACACTGCCCTATACAGCTAAGATGGTGAACAACAGCTCCACTTGGAGCTGGGATGCTGTGAGTCCCCGGGATGGCATAGCTGCAGCCCCTGCTGCAGTGGGCTGCCATAGGCTACCGTGAGTGGCCGACAGCCAGCATGAGTGGCCAGCAGCCAGTGTGAGTTGCCAAGAGCTGCCATGAGCGGCTGTCCAGAGGCCAGCGACCAATCTGCCTCACCCAAGAAGAGTGCAATGATGATACCAACATGGGCCATGAAGCAATGTCCTCCAAAACTAGACTGAAGAACAAAAGGACAGCAATTTGTCTGTTCCCCAACGCTGTTCCCCTCCCCCAATTCCCCAATAAAATCTTAAAAAAAAAAAAACCTACCCTTGTTCAAATGATTCATGTGTAATAAATATCCAGCCTAGACAGAAATGTAGTTAACACTTTTAAACTTTCATATATATATATATATATATATCATTACAAACACAAATTTCTAAAACTTCATATAACTACATACCAGTAACCCCATGTAAAAACAAAGGAAAATATTAATGCCAAAGTAGCTTGCTCAAAGACACATAATGCTTTTGTTGAAGGAAAAGTATCAATAAACAATATACCCTCCAGGATCTTTGCAAGTTTGAAATTGCAGAGATCAATGAGATAATACCATATATCTTAAACTTCAGCATACCTCAAAAAAATAAAATAGAAGCAATAGTTGTTAAGTCAAATGTAATTTAACAGTCTTGCTCCAGGTTCAACATTCCAGGAAACTGTCATTCCATTTGCAATGCATACGGACTTCTACAAGCTTACAAGCAAGTAAGAGTCCCAGTGCAAATTTAACCAATTACCTTCTTGTCCTCTCTGATTTGTTTCTGTCCCTGCTCATTCATTCTGATCAGACACACTACCTCATACTTTCCTATAATTAGACTTAGGAAGTGCTACAGGAAGGGAAGCATTGAACCTGGAGATAAGATGATTCACGGCATGCACCAGTTATCAATCTCACCCGTCATTGCCTACTCTGCAAAAATGGAGCCGGAGCCTTTAAATAGATTTCCTTTGCCAGCTGGCACGATGTTAAGCATTATTAATAAGGGGCAGACGTTGCAGGAGGAAGGGCCTTCCCATTTTGGTTCCCCAGTGCTCCTCTAGGCAAGTTCCTGCAGTGTGTGTGCAGCTCCAGCAGCGTGGGCAGCTTCTCCAGTGATGGACTCCTGCAGTACACAGCAATCCACAGCACCCAGGAGACAGTAGCTTTCACAGGCTCCTCCCTATAAACAGTTTTCCGCCATATCCTAAAGAGTGGGTTTCTAGCAGGTTCCATAAACTGAATTTCCAACAAGTTCTACCACAGCAATTTCTCCACCATTCAGTGAGTCATGACCAAGCTTTGTCCAAAGAGGTCTAGATCTCTGTCTTAGGGAACTTCTTCCTTGCACATTCTATTATATCTCAGCTCTAAGAATTATAGCTGGTTGTTTTCCCCCTCAGCTTTATTAAGGTATAATTGACAAATAAAATTGTAAGTTTGTTTTTTTTTTTTTTAGCTGAACATCCTGCCGATTGGCAGCTCTGCGGCAGCTCAGCTCAGGCTAGGCATCGAACTGCTGTTGCTCAGAGCTCAGCTCACACTCTCACACTCTTGAGCAAGCTCTTAACCAATGACTGGGCCGGCCCTTGTAAGATATTTTAAATGTACAATGTGATGATCTGACATACATATACATTGTATAGTTGATTCTGATATTTGTATATTCTATTTTTTTTTTTTGAGGGCAGTGTCACTGGCCCTCTCATGCGGGACCGAACCCGGGCCGCTGGCTTCCCAAGCCAGCACTTAACCACCGCGCCACTTGGCCGGCCCTGATATTTGTATATTCTTTAGAGATCTCTTTACTTCTTATTAGCCAATCCGTTATAGTTAATAACTCTTTATATTAAACATTCTTTGTTCAAATCACTGTATAGTTTCTGTGTCCTAGTGAACCCTGACTGATATATTAGGTAAAACTAGCAAAAGTTCAGCACAAAATGAATGGAATTTCTAGAAACAACCCACCCTAAAAGATGGTTAAAGAAAGGCATAGTTAGGAGGGTTCACTCAAGGTAACCACAGGTATCTTCAGGAAGTACTGATAAGTGCTGATTTTTTTTTAAAAAAAAGGAAAGCAATGATCTAATCAATCAATGTGCCTCTCTCAAGGACAAAATGTGCTAGCAACCTGCCATACATACCTACTATAGTCTTCATGCAAATTACCAAATTTGCATGTATCACTTGGCTTCTTGTGAGCCTGAATGGAGTCAGTCTTCCCTTAATAGATACAAGTTTCTGGACTTGCAATTAAAACAAAAAAAAGATCGTCACTGAGGACCTTCCACACAACCAACCGGCAACCTCCTTTAACATTTTTTAATCTCACAAACTCTGCAACCAAAGGTTAGATGCAAAGAAAGGTTAACAACTTTTCAGTTTATGCAGATTAATTTTAAAATTCTGTTCTCTTCTTCCCCCACCTCCTTCCACCAAGGCTGGCCTTATCTACAAATATATGGTCAAACTCTCTAAGCAAGGTAATTGATTAAAATGTAAAATAAAAATCTGAGATTCAAGAAAGGCCCCTGAAGGGCCGGGCGAGTAGCTCAGTTGGTTAAGAGCTCACTCAAGAGTGCGAGCTGAGCTCTGAGCAACAGCGGTTTGATGCCAGCCCGAGCTGAGTTGCCGTTGAGCTACCAACAGGTGGCAGAATGGCTCAGCTAAAAAAAAAAAAAAAAGATCCCTGAAGAATCTACCCATTACCCTTCAGATAGAATTTGACAGCACAAATACAAAACTGGATTCAGATATTTAAACCATATTTTCCGATTTAACTTGTTCATGTGAGAACAGGCAAGCCTTCCTAAGATCAATAAAGGTTCCTTCTATCACTTTTCTTGAAGGGCTACATTGCTGTTTTATGAGCAAGAACCACGTAACAAAAAAGGCTTCAGGAAGATATGTGCCTTGTCACCAATATTCCATACTCTAAGGTGTATGTAAATGAGCAGGATAGAGTTTCCTTTCCCCATCTTCAGATGCCTTCCTTATCCTCCAAAAACTTCCAAAATGGAATGCAAGCATCACACAGTCTGCCCCTAAGTTCCAGGAGCAGACTTGGGTTCTAAAACTTGAACACTGCTGGCATATTAACTGTAACCAACTTTTCACAAGTGCTATCACTACCACTGCTTGCTTTGCCTCCCTCCACCCCTATATGTTCCTGTTTGCCTTTTCTGGTTCACAGCGGGTTTCTCTCTTTCCAGTGAATATTGAGGTTAAAAAGCCCACAACTCTGTTATCAATTTCCCCCTCTTCTAAGTGCTATCCAATAATAGTTAGCACTTCCTTTTTATGTCTTTTTTCAATTCAAAAGCACTGAGCTGTATTTCCCCACTGTCAATTTTGTGGGGAGGTAGCTATATTTCCTTTCCTACTTTAGCTTTTTCTCTCTTTGACCCTTAACAGTCTCATTATTTTTATGCTACTATTGGTAGAGTAGATGGCTTCTATTTGTGGATTCCCCTTTAGTATGATCCACTTAACTTGAAGGTATAATTAATTAGTGAAGTGAGTTAAATTTTAAACCATCCTTCTACCTGACAAAGGCCAGAAATAGAGGGCAGTGGGTGTTTATCATCAACAGGTCAAAATGTAACTTGGAAATCTTTATGGACAGAGCAATTCTTTCTTATTTAATTATTTGATTAAAATAATTGAAAGCATTTCTAATTATTAGGAGCAAGCTTAAAATAATGATGAAGGACCAGAAAGCTAGAGAGTTCAAAATGAGGATCGCATATTCTTCATTCAACATGCAAATATGAATGTACAGCATAGGGAAAATAGTCAATATCATCACAATAACTTTTTTTTTTTTTTTTTTAGTTGAGCCATCCTGCCACCTGTTCGCAGGTCAGCGGCAGCTTAGCTCGGGCCGGGCATCAAACTGCTGTTGCTCAGAGCTCAGCTCACACTCTTGAGTGAGCTCTTAACCAACTAAGCCACTTGGCTGGCCCTCATCACAATAACTTTTATGGTGACAGATGGTTACTAGATTTACTGTGGTGATCACATGATAAAGACTATAAATGTCAAATCACTATGCTGTATACCTGAAACTAATATAAAATTGTACGTCAACTATATTTTAATTTTAAAAAACATGCAAATATGTATTGATCTGTGCAAATCAGACAAGTCTTTCCTCTTCTTTATGGACCACAAGGGGCCACACCATCAACAGGACATCAGAAAGGTGACTATCTGCAGGGCAAAAAGTATTATATGATATTTATCACTACAAAGTAATATTTTATATCTTAGAGACAACAAAGACTCTTATGCATTCATTATTGACCACCTAAGCAAAGCAAAGCTATTTTGGGAATATATAATAAAAACCTACACGTGTCCTGCTCTCAAAAAGCCTTACAGAGGGAACGGCCAAGTAGCGTGGTGGTTAAGTGCTGGCTTGGGAAGCCAGCGGCCCTGGTTCAGGTCCCACATATGAGGGCCAGTGACACTGCCCTCAAAAAAAAAAAAAAAAAAGCCTTACAGAAACCCAACTTCTCTTTTACAACAGGGAATTGATAAAAGTTTCAGATTCAGATAAGGTTCTGTGAATAGGGAATTGATAAAAGTTTCAAATTCAGATAAGGTTCTGTGAATACCGGTTGATCATGTAACTAATACATTACAAAATTTACATTCAATTGGCAACATCCTCTAAAGAAATTCAAACTAATTCTGCTATAGAATAGTATTTAGTCAGGCCGGCCGAGTGGCGCATTGGATAAGAGCTGGTTTTGGGATGCCAGCGGCCCCAGTTCGGATCCCACATATGAGGGCCAGTGACACTGCCCTCTACAGCTACCAACAGCTCCACCTGGAGCTGGGCTGTGTGAGCTCCGGCGATAGTGTAGGCTGCAGCCCCTGCTGCAATGGGCTGCCATAGGCTACCATGAGCGGCCAGCAGCCAGCGTGAGCTGCCAATAGCTGCGGTGAGCAACCATCCAGAGGCCGGTGACCGATCTGCCTCATCCGGGAAGAAAGCAATGACGATACCAACATGGGCCAATGAAGCAACATCCTCCGCAACTAGACTGAAGAACAAGAAGACAGCAACTTGTCTGTTCCCCTTCCCCAGTTCCCCAACGCTGTTACCCTCCCCCAATTCCACAATAAAATCTTTTAAAAAAAAAGAATAGTATTTAGTCTTCAGGTTTTCATCACAATTCAAGATTTTACGGCAGGATGAGGAATGATCTAATCAAATTTATTAATCCCCTCTTACAGTTTCTGGGCAAAAATGATCAACCATTTATAGGCAACTCCAAGAATGGAAAACTCTTCTCTATAAAATATTAAATAACACATTCAACCACACCCATCTCAACTAGGGAAGGAGCTCGTGCCCGCTCATAAACCCAGCTTACCAAGATGTGGAAACTCCTATTCAGTATAAACGGCACCAAGACACATCAAACTAAAGTGTTTTACTGATTTACACTAAGGCAATGAAAATAAGCTCATTCTACTGAATTCTAATATCCTGGGGAGGGAGGGCAAAAAAACGTACATATTTTAAGAGATGTTATCTATGTATAACTTTTTGAAGTTGAATTGAATTACGATAACAATGTGTACTATGACGTTTACTCAAAAGATGGCGTTAAACAAATGAATGCTTGCATTATTCATTGTATTACAATTTTAATAGTTTTTTCCTTTCTTAAAATGTGTATACATTTTTTTTGGCACCCTCTGTATATGTAATCAATTGAGACAACTAAGGTCTCAAGGCTGGAGCAAGACCTTTCTCAGAAATGCTAAGTTTCGGTGTGCTTGCTTAGGAGGACACACTCTGTAGAAATAATGATTTCCTAAACTGCAGATCCCTCTTATCTGTTCTTCAGTTGTTCTAGGAAAAAGAAAATCTATCAAGTACTGAGTGGTTATTATCTGCGAGGCTCAGTACTAAGAGCTTTAAAAGAATTGTTTAATCCTGACATTTTGTGGAACAGATATCATTACATCTATTTACAGATGAAAAAAAAGGAAGCTAAAAAAAAAAAAAAAAAAAAGAAAAAAAAGGAAGCTGAGAGAGGTTTAAAAATTGGCCCAAGTATTCTATTCTTTTTGGTGCTATTATAAATGGAATTATTTTCCTTTTCCTAATTTCCTTTTCAAATAGTTCATTGTATATAGAAGTGTAACTGATTTTTGTATGTTGATTTGCATCCTGCAACCTTACTAAATTTGTTTTTTTAGTTCTAACAGTCTTTTTGTTAGCATTTGTAGGATTTTTTTTTTTTTTAAGTTTTTTTTGGGGGAATTGGGGAAGGAGAACAGCCGAGTTGTTGTCCTTCAGTCTTAGTTGTGGAGGGCGCAGCTAGCTCAGCTCCACGTCCAGTTGCCATCCAGCCACCTGTCGGCAGCTCACAGCCATTCAGCTCAAGGTGCCAGGTTCAATCTTAGCTGCCGGTGGGGGTAGCCACCATTCTATAGGGGAGTCTAACTGGCAACCATGTTGTTAGGAGCACGTGCTGTCACCAGCTGAGCCATCCTGCCACCTGTTGGCAGCTTAGCAGCAGCTCAGCACAGGAGCAGCACACTGGCCCATGTGGGAATTGAACCAAGGACCCAGTTGCTCAGAGCTCACACTCTTAACCAACTGAGCCATTCGGCAGGCCCGAGCATTTTTAGGATTTTAAATCTATAAGATCATGTCTGCAAACAGTGACAATTTTACTTATTCCTTTCCAATTTAAATGCCTTTTTTTTTTTCTTGCCAAATTGCTCTGATTAGGACTTCCAGTACTATGCTTAACAGAAGTGGCAAGTGTGGGCATCCATGAACTATTTCTGATTACAATGAGATATCACTACATACCTGTCAGGATGACCATTACCAAAAAAAAGACAAGTATTGGTGAGGATGTGGAGAAATTAGGAACTTTTGTACACTGTTGGTGGGAAAACAAAATGGCACAGCTGTATGGAAAATAGTATGGAGGTTCCTCAAAAATTGAAAATAGATCCAGCAATCCCACTTCTGGATATTTATCCAAAAGTATTGAAATCAGGATCTTGAAGAGATATTAGCACTCCCATGTTCCTGAGGCACAATTAACAACAGCCAAGATGCAGAAAGACCTAAATGTTCATGGACAGATGAATGGATAAGCAAAATGTGGTATATAATTAGAACAGAATATTACTCGGGTTTTAAAAAGAAGAAAATTCTGCAATATGTGACAACATGGATGAACCTTGAGGACATTAGGTGAAGTGAAATAAGCCAGTTACAGAAGGATAAATACTGCATGATACCACATATAAAATATCTAAAATAGTCAAATTCATGGAATTAGAGTGGAACGGTGGTTCCCAGGCCCTAGGGGGAAGGGAAATGGGGAGTTACTAATTAACAGGCATAATGTTTCAGTTAAGCAAGATGAAAAGGCTCTTAAGATATGCTGTTCAACATTTTACCTATGGTCAGCACTAGTGTATTGTACACTTAAATTTTGCTAAGACGGTAGCTCTGTTAAATGTTCCTACCACAATAATTTTTTTAAAACAATTGGCCCAAGGACTCAAACCCTTTTTCAACTGACACTCAAATCCTTGCTCTGACTTAAAAAGCACATAAACGGACTCAGAGCAGATTAAAAGGTACTGACAGCGTTCTCTCCCAGCGCTGTGTGATGCTGGGGACTTCGCTGAACAGCTCTGGGCTGGAGTTGCCTCACCATCAAGATGAGTCTCAGCGCAAAGGCAGGCAGCCCTGCCACCACCAACGGGTCGGCTTGCAGCCAGCACCGCGGATGGACCTCCCACGGGCATCAGCAGGATCAAGCGGGGGCCGATTAAAGCCCAGCGCAGGGCGGGACCATCGCGCCTCAGCCCTAGCAGGCGCCAGGATGCGAAACGCCGTGGGTGGAAGGCACAAAAACCGGCCCAGTTGTGTCACCATGACCCAAAGGAAAGGCGTCAGCACGACCGGCCCACGGCCTCGTTTCCTAGGCAGCTGGACCCAGAACTCGGCTCACCTCCGACTGGATTCGCGGGCTGGCACCTCCCCTTCGCTCCGCGCCTGAGTCGCCATCGCAGTCAGCAAACTTCTTTCACCTACCCACCTCAGGCCCCACCCCCGCGCCTTTGGATTGGCTAAGGTGTGTCCCCCCCTTCCACACGATTGGATGCCTTAACCGCCCCTTCTCAACCAAAACAGTTTCACGGTATTATTGGTTTATTCAAATGACTAACCGTCATTGGTCGCCCCCTTCCCTAGCGGGATAGAAAGGGGTTGGGGCCTTCCGAGAGTTGTAGTTTCCTCCTTTTGATGAACCCTTCGGATTACACCCACTTTTCCGTGCAAATCAAAGATCCGCAGCCTACAGCTCAAATTTTGACCTGCTACGTAAAGCTCAGAATTGCAAAACTCCAATTTGAAAGTGACTTTAAAAGTCACTCTTAAATGCAAGATTTTCGTTTTCTGGCGTGGCACAGTGAGCTACCTAGAAAGGTAGATATAGAGTGGTTACCAAGAAGTAATTTACAATTAACTTTAGTTCACAGCCTGCTTTCTTCAGATGGTCACACAGCATAGCGATAGGTTACATATGCTTCTTTCCACCTACTCCCTTCCGGCTTCCCAGAGAACCCACAGAGTTTGCCTCTCTGGTCTGACTCATACAACCAAAACCTGCAAAACTCAGTCCCCGGCTGAGCTTTTTATCCTCAGTGGTAGAAATAGCCATAATTATGCTTGCCCTCCCTGCCTCACAAGGCTTCTGGTGAAGATTAACTGAAGCAGCAGATATGAGAACATTGTAAAAAGTAAAGCATTAATTTTTTACTGTATTCTTTTTCTATGCTGGATTTTTTTCTAGGGATATTTTTTCCTGTTGTTCCTTCTGACATCCTTTCACCTGAGGTTCTCCCAGCACTCTCCTGCTCTCTCACTGAGCTCTACCCACATGTGTTTCAGTTTCTTCCCTGCCTCAGAGCCTGCAGCAGGTGTTGCTTGTTCTGGCTGGCCCATTTTTCACTTGATTATCTTTCAGCACATCGATTGATTAACTGAATGAAACTGATTCTTTCACACAAAAGAAACGTTCAAAATTTTTAAGTATAACCACTACTAGGAAGAATACCACACAAATATATTTCTGGTTCCTCTGTTTGGATGACATTTTTGTACAAAGCCCTTAAAATTGGGGGAAATACAGCACAATAGTTGAGAGCATGGTCTATTGAGTTGGTGAACCTAGATTCAAATCCTGGCTCCATCACTTCTAGCTCTGTGACCCCAGGCAAGTTATTTAACTTTCTGATTCCATTTCCTGTTCTGTAAAATGAGGATAATAATAATTGTCGGAAGGGCATTGTGAAGATTAAATGAGATAATATCTGAAAAGCTGCTTAGCAACACAGTGTCTGGCACATAGCAGGACTAGATAAATAAATGTTCAAGGTGATATAATGAATATTAAGAATGCTTAACTCTTCTCAGATAACACTCCTAATCTCCATTGCTGTGTGATAAAGACCATATATTACACTTGAAGTTACAGTTTAATCATTTACTCTGGAGAGGGGAGTGTTTCTCCTCAAAACCAACTGTTCCCCTGTGACTTCTGATTAAAAGCAAGTATCATTGCTGAGTGCTGTAAAAATACCCCAGCCCCCGAAGCTGACAAACCTGCATACCCTTTTTCTACAAGGGTGTCACAGCTCCCCTGAAATCATCTTAATTCCATCTAGATACTATTTGTCAGCCGGCTGATAAGCATGGCTGTACAGAAGGAATTCATGAAAATTCAGAAAGTCATCTTGTTTCTATCAGCCTGGCTGAACAGAAGGTCACAGAAAAGTGGCCCCAGTCCTCAAAGAGTTTATAACAGACTCAGGGAGACATAATGAACACACGTAAATCACATACAGTTTAGAATTACAGAAGGCTAAATATCAAAGTGCAGAACAGACTCCTAGGAATTCAGAACAGTAGAGAGGGGAAGAAGGCCTCTCAGGCATGTGCTTAAGAGCAGGGCCAGGGACCTGAGTTGGCCACAAAGGTCACTGCAAATCCTTCTACCTACCCCCAAAAAACCTCAAGTTTTGGGAGGAAGAAGTGATGTATTTCCAGGCCCTAGCCTCAATGAAGGGGGAAAAGGGAGCGAGGAAAGTTGAAAGAGAAGTAGAAGAAGGAACAAGATGGAAGAGAAAGAGGAGGATGATCTGCCCATGCTCCCCACCCCAACATCATCCTTTCCACACCCCCATCTCTAATTTCACCATCCAACAATGCAAGTGACTTGCAGTCCCCAGATGAATCTTTGTTTTCCACTTTTGTCCTTGCTGTTCATTCTGTTTAAATTAAAGCAGGACATTTTGATGCCCACATGAAAATATAAAAGTCTGCTCAATGTGCACAATGAACATTTCTGAGCCTTTCATCTCTATGGAGGCTAATTAGGGATGGGGGTGAGAGTGCCTATTAACCACTAAAAAATAAAAATTAAAATTTAAAAAATTTAAAAAAAAAGAAGACCAGGGCCAGCCAAGTGGCGCTTTCGTTAAGAGTTGGCTTGGGAGCGCCAGCTCTGAGCAACAGGGCCCGGTTCAGATCCCATATGATGGCCAGTGACATTGCGCCCTCTGCAGCCACGATGGGGAACAACAGCTCAACCTGGAGCAGGGCTGCCCTGAGTCAATGGGCGTAGGCTGTAGTGGGGCTGGCAAGCAGCTGGCGTTTGCTTTTGTGAGCTGCCGTGAGCCGCTGTGAGCAGCTGTCCAATGGCCAGCAAGCGACTGCCTCACCCAGGAAAAGCGCAATGATAATACCAACATGGGCCAGTAAAGCGACGTCCTCCACAACTAGACTGAAGAACAAAAGGACAGCAACTTCTCTGTTTCCCTTCCCTGATTCCCCAACGCTGTTCTGTTCCCTTCCCCTAAGTGCCCAATAAAATCTTAAAAAAAAAAAAAAAAAAAAAAAGACTAAAAAGTTAGTTAATTCTCTTGTCAAAATGGCCAATACCTCCACCAAAATATCACTTGCTCACCTGTAATACCCATCCTTTTCCCCTCCCTGTGCCAGCTAACTTGTATTTCTTATGATAAAGTCTTGGAAATCATCATTTTAATGGCTTTTTCGTCCCCTGTTAATATTTCTTTTTATATTGTTTGATTATACAAACAATGCATGAAGACATTTTTCTTCTTAAAAAAAAGTTTCAAATACAGGTAAAATCTCCCTCATCTATCACCCCTACATTCTAGTCCCTTCTCTAAGAAGCTACTATTTTCAGTTTGATTTGAGACTTTCTAGATCATTTTCTACATAATACATTTATTCATCAAATATTTATTGAATGTCCACTATGTGCCAGGCACTGTTGTAGGCCCTGAGTAACCAGGTGTGAACAAAACAAAGTCCCTGTCTTGTGGCATTTCATTCTAATGGTAACAAACACATATAGAAATACAGTGTTTTGTTTTATTTTTAGATAAATATTGATATGCTGTACATATTGTCTTTACACGTGCATCTTAGCTATCTTTCTATGTCAGTACATATAGTTTGCTATTTTTTAAACTGCTGTGTAGTATCCCACATTACAGATGTTCCCTGGGTTATTTAAACCATCCCCTCTGGTTGCACATTTAGGTTTGTATCAGCCTGTATTGCAAACGCTGGAAACTGACTTTGGCTAACCTAAGAGAAACTGGATTTGTTGGAAGGATGCTAGGTTGGAGAACTGGCGGAAGGAAGGGAGTTAGGGACCCAGAATCTCCGCCAAAGTCACGCTATTCAGTGCCACTTGACTCAGCACAGTCACACCTCCGCTGATTTCCCACCTGTCCTTGGGTCTTCTATGTCACTCCCTGGAGAGGCAGTCATGGGTGAGAACATCTGCTTGGCTGAGCTTAGGGAGCTTACCTCCACCTTTCTGCTGGAGGAAAGCCCTGTGTTCCACCAAAGTGGGAAATTACCTCCAAAAGAGGAAAAACATTAAAAGACAGATGTGTGCTATAAATCATTCCTGGGTTTTGTTTGTTTTTGGGTTTGTTTTTTTTCGCTTCCTAGGGCACCTGTTTATGCTGGGGCAAAGTATCCAGCTTCATTCAGACACATCAAAGATTAACATCTACATTATTCCATTTGCTGAAAAAAAGAAAACTGTTCTCAGCTTTGCTGTGGAATCCTTTACAAGATTGGCCATAGGGTGAGAGAGGTGAGGGCCAAGGAACCAATTCTGTGCAGCTAGAAATGACCCAGTTCAGGGCTGGAACTCCCAAGGTAAAAAAAACTCTGGGGGTCATTTTCCCAGCCAGGAGAACAATCTGGGAAACAGCCAGAGAGAAGAATTGGAAGCACATAGAGTCACAGAGCATTTATGTAGGGGATCCACCACCTATCAGGCACTGAGCTCAGCATTGGAGCTATCAAGTTGAATAAGCCCTGAATCCTACCCTCAGAAAGCTCAGACTGTAGCTGGAGGGGAAGGCGGCCATGCTGTCTGGGCCACAACCAAATTCTCCGAAAGCTTGAAGATATCTCAAGCAGCCAGGCCTGGTGTGGGGGCTGGTCTGAGGGAGGCAGAGGTGGGTCCTGAGTCTTGCAGAGTGAGTTGGAAAGCCTGAAGGCCGACCAAATCATTTTGAATTGGAATCTCTCTGGCCCTCTAGTCAAAAAACACTCCAGACTTCACTCAAGTCAGAGGTCCCCAGGTGCTGATGGTAAGTTTCAAAGCAGTAACATATACTTGAATGTGATGTTCAGGAGTGAGCAGTACATTATGAAGTCACTGTGTTGAGTGCTATCTCTACAGTCATGTGAGCTGAAGCCTGGATGGATCCTTTTTCTCTGCCACTGTACCCATTCTCATAGAGATTGTTTGGGTATGGAGATAAATTTTGCATATGAAGTATCTATAGCTATTAGGAAGTAGGGTGAAGGTCAGGAAAGGCCTCAAGGCATCCCCTATCTCTCTGTTCACTAGACAAGAGCCTTCAGGGTCAGCTTCCAAGAGTCCCCCATTCAAAATTAGAAAGTGAAGGAAACTGTTCTTCAGCCCCCTGTAATAGTCATCCCCACCCACAGCACTGACCTTTCAAGAACATAGAAAGAGAGAGCTGCTTTGCTCATTCATTCACACTTCCCTATGAGCTAAATCCAAGGGTACCTCTTCTGGAATATGAATTTAAAGGGCTACTTCTAATAGTGAAATAAAAGGCTTGTCACCCAGTTAAAAGAATTTCACACAGTCATTTGGATTAGGAAACATGAAAACCTTCTGGGGACTCCAAAATTGTGTCTCAGGTTACCGTTTTACATTTAGTGCATATCTAGGTTTGTGGGTATTCGTGTTTCTTGATTAGTGTTGGCCTCTCCCACTGGACCGTACGCTCTGTGCATTAAGGACTATATTTAGTTTTGCTTAACCAACTGTTTGTTGAATGAGTAAAGAAACAAATAGGGCCGGCCGAGTGGCACGGTGGTTAAAGCTGGCTTGGGACGCTAGCGGCCCTGGTTCGGATCCCACATATAAGGTCCAGTGACACTGCCCTCTTAAAAAAACAAACAAACAAACAAATAGAGGTGGCCAGTTAGCTCGCGTGGTTAGAGGGCAAGCTCATAACACCAAGGTTGCTGGTTCAATTCCCACATGGGCCAAGGAGCGGCACCCTCCACAACTAGTTTGAAACAACCACTTGACTTGGAGCTGATGGGTCCTGGAAAAACACATTATTCCCCAATAAAAAAATTTTTTTTAATAAAAATAAATAAATAAATCAAAGAGTAAGTGAAACAATGAAGTTACTCATGCCTTAAGGAAAAACTACATGTCGCCTCTACTAGACACGAGTTTTTGTTTGGATGCATTCAGCATCTTTTTAGGGGTCCTCTGCTACTCTTTCCTCATTCTATATGTTTTGGGTGGGACTGGCCCTATCTCTGGCTATAACAGCAGGCAAACAACTCAGGTCTGGCCAACTAGAAGACCCTCTGGACTCAAGGATCTAACAGTCTAGGCCAGTCAAGTAACTACAGAAAGGAAGTATGCAGTAAGAGCCCCACTGGGGCAACTGAATGGGGTGGGAGGGCAGAGGACAGGACAATCCACTGCCTAATGGGGAGAACAGAGACAGCTTCATGGAGGAGGTTTGTAGCTGGACTGAGTAAGATTTCAATGGGTAGAAGCATTCTCTGCATAAAGAATAGGACCAAACATGGGAAGACAGGAACATGTAAGGTGTGTTTGGAAGCTGGCAAGAGCCCCGTCTCATAGGAGCAAAGGGCTTCTGTGAAGGTGGAGGACAAGATAAGGTTGGAAATGTGGACCAGGGCCAGGCCTCTGAGAGTTTTGGATACTGTGTTAAGGAGCTGAGGGTTTTGCTCAGGAGGCAGCGTGGACCTATTCAGAGTGGTGGGTAACTTGAGCAGGGTTGGTTGTTAGGAAGTTGATCTGCCAGAAGAGTGGATTAAAGGGAAAGAGGTTAGGGCCCAGACACAAGTTGTGTGAGCCCAGCCAAGGAAACATGAAGGGCAGCAGCAATGGGACCAGAAATAGGGCATGACTACTGTCAGAGGCACTGAAGGAAAGAATCAACAGGCCTTGGGGAATAGGAACTAGGCAGAGTTCAAAGACCAGATTGAAAAGCCTGGGTAGCAGGTTCTAGGTAGTGGTTTGGGAAGAGCAGGCTTTGACATCAACCAAAACCGAGTTTGAATGCTGGCTCTGGCGCTGGTAATTTGTGTGATCCTGGACAAGTTTTCATATCTCTGTGCCTTGGTTTTCTTGTCTATGAAGGGAGATAATAAAAAACTCAGAGGTTATTGGAAGACTAAAGGAAATAATATCTGTAAATCACTTTTCAGGGTACCAGGCATAGAGTAAATGCTCAATATAGCTAATGGTACAAGGTTTCTTTCTGGGGTGATGCAAATGTTTTGAAATTAGATTATGATGATGGCTTTGCAACTCTGTAAACATATTGAAATCTATTGAATTGTACTTTTTAAATGGGTGAAATTTTTGGTACATAAATTATATCTCGATAAAAGTTTTTAAAAATAATCAGTATCTGGTAGCTACTATTCTTATCTGCTTCATTTCCTGATCTGAGTACTTCTAATAGGCCTGACTGGTATTGCTTTCCAAATCATATTTGCAGATTTTCTGATTATATTAGTATTGTCTTTTAAAAGTTCCTGGCTGGCTTAAACAAAATTGAATGTTATTTCTTTCTCACGTAAAAGGGAACTAGGCAGTGTAGGACTGCATTTGTGCCTTCAGACATTGTTTGAGATTCCTTCAGTTTCACTGCTCTTTCATGGCTCAGTATGGCTGCTAGAACTCTAACAATCACATTCACATTCCAGGAAACAAGATGGAAAAAAAAAGAGACAAGCTTGGTCCCCCTGCTTAATAGGGAGACTTTCCAAAAGTACCACACAACACTTCCCACTTCCATCTCATTGGTCAGAACTTAATCACATGGCCCCATCTAGCTGCAAGAGAAGCTTATTATGAGGACTTGTTTGTTTGTCTTTTTGAGGGCAGTGTCACTGCGCCTCATATGTGGGACCTGAACCAGGGCCGCTGGCTTCCCAAGCCAGCACTTAACCACCGCACCACTTGGCCGGTTAGAGAAGCTTAGAAATGTGGTCTTGTGGCTCTGGTGCTGCTACTACTTAGGGCTTGTTAAAGTGGAGAATGGTCATTGGGAGGCAAACAGCAGCCTCTGTTATAGCTATTGTTTAACAAAGGAAAGCAGAATAATATCTTTGAAAAATATATTTGAAAAGAATACACAGCAAATGATAATATAGTTTGCCTCCAGGAAGGGAAAGTGGGTGGCTGGGGACAGAGATGGAGGAGGACTTTTACTTTACTCATTTTGACCTTTAGAATTTTGAACCATTATCTATTCAAATGAATAAAACTAGAATCTTTTTTAAATAGTGAATTATGATAACTGACCATGTGTCTCCTGATTTCCAGTTCTGTTGATACTGCTGCTGTCCCAGGCATCCAGACAGATACAAAGCCTCTGCAGATCCGAGACTGCCTTCCCTTGACACCTACAGCCAATCACTCTGCAAGTTTGAGCATCTAGTTTTCCATTCCCACTGCCATCTGTTTGACAAGAGCAGTACAGTCATTTCTGCAGTCGCAGAAAAGGCAGCACTAACTGCATCAGCCCATATGGGATCATCCTAACTATCCCAGTGGAGATGTGTTCCTGACATGGCCTTTTTTTTTTTTTTTTTAACCTATGATGAACAAAAAAATGAGGTTTTATTGGCCCCTTGTCTTTTCACCTCTTCTTTCTTTATTCCTGTTCTAATGGTAGATCTGGCTGAGCCCAGTATAAACCAACATTCATCAGAGAGACTCTCGGCCCTTCAGTTATTCCACTGATTCTCAGAACTACCCCAGAACATTGAATAAGTTTCTCCATGTCTTACACGTTTCAAATAATTCCTCGAAACAGCCTGCGCTAGTTTCCTAGGGCTGTTGTAACAAATTACTACAAACTTGGGCCTTCACACAACAGAAAGGTATTCCCTCACAGTTTTGGAGGTCAGAAGTCCGACATCATGATGTCAGTTAGCAGGGATGGTTTCTTCTTGGCAACTCTGTGGGAGAAGCTGCTCCACGTTCTTGGCTTCTGGTGATTGCTGCCATCCTTAGTGTTCCATGCCTTGTGGCAGCATCACTTCTATCTGTGCCTCTGTGAACACATGGGCATGCTCCCTGTGTGTCTGTGTCCAAATTTCCCTCTTTTATAAGGATACCAGGCACTGCGTTGGGGCCCACCCTAATCCAGGTTGATCTCACCTTAACTTGATTACATCTGCAGAGACCCTACTTCCAAATAAAGTCACATTTACAGGTTCCAGGTGGACAGGAATTTGGAGGGGACCCCATTCAATTCAGTATACTTCTCGAGTCTCCACCTCTTGGACTGTATTCCTCTAAACCTGCTCCCCAATCTTGAGTCCTTTCTACTTTTATAAGTGGCAAATATTACCCATTGCTTCATTAGTGTTAGCCCAAAGCCCGGTACCCTTTTAAACTACCCAGTTACAGAACCACCTGTTCCTTAGAACCCCGTTTAACCAGCAGCATGTTATCTTTTCCACCCCATCAGCAGCCTCAAGATATTTTCAACTTCTACTTTCAGGCTTCCAGCTTCCTCAGATGCTAATCTACTGAGAGGTGTTTAATGCCTCATTAACACCTCTTTGCATCTCAGTGTGAAATCCCCTAATCTCTTCAGTTCTCTCTATACAAATCCCTCCTCCCCAACTAGCCCAGCCCTTGGAGCATCCCTATCTGGAAGCTGGGAGCCAATGAAGTGATTAGGAAATGGGCAAGCCTGTGTCTGCCTTGTTGCTCTGGAGGCCCATCACGCAGGGATGCTGCTGGCCTCTTAAGGTGTCAAGCCTCATTCCTGCCATACCGTTTGAAATTCTCCACAGTGGGCAAGAATTTCGTTAGCCTGCAGCAGATTGTTTCCAGTCTTTCAACACTGGAGCATGAGTCCACACAATTCCCCAGTCAACCTGCCAGCAGGGTGTATGTACATTTCCTCCCTTCCTTCGCAATAGTCAGCCCTAAGCCCCCCATGCCCTGGGCAGTTCTAAATGAACTCACAAAATGAATCACTCCTTTTCTGTGGCTTAATTTTTTCTAAAATTTCATTCTAAAAAATTTCAAACAGTCAACAAAAATGAAAGAATTTGACAGAGAACTATTATTACCCAGCATCTAGATGTTATCACTAACATGTTCGAGCATTTAAAAATTGAGATATATTTCACATAACATTAAATTCACTTTAAATTTAAAGTGCACACTTTTGAAATGTACACTTAATGGTTTTTAGTATATTCACTCTGTTGTGTAAATATCTCCACTATCTAATTCCAGAACATTTTCATCACCCCAAAAGAAACCCCCTACTCATTAACAGTTAGTCCTAATTCCCCTCTCCTCATATCCCCTAGCAACTACTAATCTATTTTCTGTGTCTATTATGGAAATTCCATATAAATGGAATTATATAATATGTGGCTTTATTGTGTTTGGTTCCTCTCACTTAGCATAATGTCTTCAGGGTTCATCCATGCTGTAGCATGTACCAGTATTTCACTCCTTTTTTTATGGTGAATAATATTCCATTATATGAATATACCACATTTTATTCAACCACTCATTAGCTAGTGAATATTTGGGTTGTTCTACATTTTGGCTATTATGAATAATGTGGCTAAGAACCTTTATGTGCACACACAATTTTTGTGTGCACATATGTTTTCAATTCTCTCAGATATATACTTAGGAATGGAATCGCTGGGTCATACAGTAACATTAACATTTTACTATACATGCTTTATTATATACCTACCTGTCTATTCATGTAGTAACTTATCTCACACTTTTGTATGTTTGAGAATAAGTTTCAAACATCAGTACACCTCATTCCTAGACCCCATCAGCATGTCTGTTAACTAGAATTCACTATTTGTTTACAGTTTTTTCTTCTTTTCATGTAGAATTTACATACATAAATTCTAAGTGTATGATTCAATGAGTTCTAACACATGCATACACCTGTGACACCCAGTGAAGATATCAAGATAGAGAATATTATCACCACCCTTAAAGTTCCCTCAGGCCTCTTCTGACTCAGTCCTTGCCCCACCCCACACTCTCCAAAGGCAATCAATCTTCTGGCTTATTTTCCCCACCATAAATTAATTTTCCCTGTTCTGGAACTTCATATAAACAGAATCATATGTAATGTATGTGATCTTTTTTTTCTCTGGCTTCCTTCACTTAGAGTATTGTTTTGGAGATTCATCTATGTTATTGCACATAACAATACTTCCATCCTTTTTATTGCTAAAGCATATTCTGTTATCATCCTGTGAATGTGCCATAGTTTATTCATCCACCTGTTGATAAATACTTGAGCTGTTTCCAGTTTATGGCTTTTATGAATAAAGCTTCTATGATTGTCTGCCTGTAGGCCTTGATGCAAATCTATGTTTTTATTTCTCTTAGGTAAATATCTAGGATTGGAACCATATCAATAGGATAAGTGTACGTTTAGTTTTGTAAGAAACTGCCAGATCTTTTCCCAAAGTGGTTGTACCATTTTTCATGCCCACAACAATGTATGAAGCTTAAGAGATTTTGAACCAAAGACTAAAAATACAAATTGTAAACTGCTACTAATTGTTTTCATCTTAAATTTTTAAATAATTAGGTTCAGAATAGTTTACCTAATAAATGGCTGCCTTGACCACACTCTCAAATGAACACTGATTTACAATAAGGGGATGATCCTTTCATGATAAACAAACCAACAAACAAAAAAACACTCGACTAACCAGGAATAGAAAGGAATGTCCTCAACCTGGTAAAGGCCTTCTATGAAAACCCACAGCCAACAATATACTTAATGGTGAAAGACTGAATGCTTTTCTCTAAGGTCAGGAACAGTACATGGATATCTGCCCTCACCACTTCTATTCAACACTGTTCTTCTAGAGGTTCTAGCTGGGGCAATTAGGCAAGAAAAATAAAAGGCATCCAGATTACTAAGGAAGAAGTAAAACTACCTCTATTTGCAGATGACATGAAGTTATATAGAGAAAGTCGTAAGAAATCAACTAAAATGAGGTGATAAATTTTATGACACTCAGTAGAAGTTTGGGTTTCCAAGATTTAATTTCCAAGATTTCCAAAAATTCAATGGCTTTTCTTCAAACTGCCTGTTCCTTCATTCTCACATTCTTCTCTCCACAGGTGACAAAAATAAGCTCAACTTCCCAGCTGTTCTCTCCATCTCACCCCTCCCTACAGTTTTGCTCCTGTAATTATCATCTTTGGACCTGCCCACTAAGACCCTTGTTTCTATTTCTCTGGATTCCCAGACTCTAGTCTCTTCCTTCTGTACTCCGTTTTATTTATTTTTTTTTAAAGATTTTATTGGGGAATTGGGGGAGGGGAACAGCGTTGGGGAATCAGGGAAGGGGAACAGACAAGTTGCTGTCCTTATGTTCTTCAGTCTAGCCGTGGAGGACGTCGCTTCACTGATCCATGTTGGTATCATCATTGTGCTCTTCCCGGATGAGGCAGATCGGTCGCTGGCCTCTGGATGGTCGCTCATTGCAGCTATTGGCAGCTCACGCTGGCTGCCAGCAGCTCACGCTGGCTGCCGGCCACTCACTGTAGCCTATGGCAGCCCACTGCAGCAAGGGCTGCAGCCAACACCGTCGCCGGGGCTGGCACAGAGCAATTCCAGGTGGAGCTGTTGTTAGCTGTAGAGGGCAGTGTCACTGGCCCTCATACGTGGGCTCCGAACTGGGGCTGCTGGCGTCCCAAACCAGCTCTTAACTAATGCGCCACTTGGCCGGTCCTGTACTAGGTTTTCAATTATGCCACCCTCCTGCTCGGTATTTTAAAATAGCTTCCTAGTACCTAGCTTCTGTTTGTGTTGTGTATGCTTTGTTGCTAATTTTAAAAACAACTTTATTGAGGTATAATTTACACTTAAAATTCACTCATTTTTTTGGTGAACACTCAATGATTTTTAGTAAAATTGAGGTGTCCAACCATCACTATAATGCAGTTTTGAATATTTTTATCACCCTGCTAATCTCTCCGCTGGATGGCTTGTAAAGGCTGGTCCATCAAAAGCCTACCTACAAGTGTAGTGTTTGGAAGTTAGGCATGAGGGGTTTGGGATTCTGAGTAAACATCTAAAACCTTCAAGCAACATGACAGTAAATGATTGATTTTTCTGCCCCTCCTCCTTTTAAAAAATGAAGTCTTGGTTAATCATTAAGCCAATCATGATATCTTAAAGGGTTTAGCTGGACCATATCTCCATTTCCATCCAAACAGCTCACCATTTTCCTCTCCTGCTAACCTCTGAGAGAGGATACTCCCCTACTTGGCTGAGGCATTCTTCTTAAAAGAACTTTCTAGCTCAGAACTCTTCCCAAGACTAGCAACCTCCTTCTTGCCAGTAATGCCAGCCCTGATCCAAGATCCCACATACCCACGCTCTTGATCAAGAAACATTAATTTGTGGCTTTTCCAAGTCTGCCACCCCCATTGTACCACAGGGTCCCCTTCTTGCTTTCCATCCCTGTCAGTCCCGTTTCCCCGCTCTCCAGACAATTCCCTAGCCTGACTCCTTTACCTCTCCATCCTCCTCTCACTCGCCCGGTCAATCACTTCCCAAACGTTAGAACCTGGGGATCTCAAAAGCGCAAATGCCAAAAGCAGACCAGTCGACGCGCCTAGAGGAGGGGAGTGTGTGGGCGTGTGAGTGAAAGTGTCTGTGCTTGTGTGTGGAAGAAACCAACAGAGTCCACGGCGGTGTTCATCTTCTGGAAATGCCAATCACTCCCGCCTGAGAAAGCCAAGATCAGCTCCCCATTGAGTCTACGCAGACAGTATTCAGGTTTGCGAAGCTCAGAGGGAGCAAGGCTTCACCCTGGCCCCGGCCCAGGAGGCTCCCCACGCCTCTGAAAGGCACTGCGCACCCCCGCCCCCGCACGGTGGTAGGGCCCAGCGGCTACGTCACCCATTGTTTACAAATCACCCAGAGCCGGTAGGATTCCGGCTCCCGCGGCTGCAGCGCACCGCACGAGTGCCCGCGGGTCCCCGGCTGCCGCGTCCGCCCTGCCCCGACCCCGGCCCCGATTTCGGCTTCAGCGCCGCGCCGGGCTCCGCCGCGGCCCACAGAGCCGCCAGGGACGCCAGGAGAGCTCCGGGTGCCCGGGCAGGGGGCCATGCCTTGCCGGAGGGAAGAGGAAGAGGAAGCCGGCGAGGAAGCGGAGGGGGAGGAAGAGGACAGCTTTCTCCTGCTGGAGCAGTCGGTGGCGCTGGGCGGCTCGGGCGAGATGGACCGGCTGGTGGCCCAGATCGGCGAGACCCTGCAGCTGGACGCGGCGCAGGACAGCCCTGCCTCCCCGTGCGCGCCCCCCGGGCCGCCGCTGCAGCCCCCGCAGCCTCCGGCGGCGCTGCGAGCCGACAAGGCCGGGCCTCCCGGGCTGCCGCTGCTTCTGCCGACCGTGCCTGCCGGGGCGGTGGGCCCGGAGCCCCCGGGGGCCCTGCGCTGCGTCCTCGGAGACCGCGGCCGCGTGCGGGGCCGCTCTGCGCCCTACTTTGTGGCGGAGCTCCCCGCAGGCCCCAGCGCCCTGTCCCCACTGCCTCCTCGACCCAGCCTAGATGGGCCTTCGGGAGCCGACAAGAGGAGCGCCCCGCAGCCGCTGTCGGGTCCGTGCCGGCGAGGCTGGCTGCGGGGTGCTGCCGCCTCCCGCCGCCTGCAGCAGCGACGCGGGCCCCAGCCGGAAGGCCGCACCGGCGACGACGATCCGCACCGGCTCCTGCAGCAGCTCGTGCTCTCCGGGAACCTCATCAAGGAGGCTGTGCGGAGGCTTCATTCGCGACGGCTGCAGTTACACGCAAAGCTTCCCCAACGCCCGCTCCTGAGGCCTTTGACGGCCCCGGTGCACAAGCCCCCTTCGCCCCGCAGCCCTCGCGCGGCCTGCAGCCACTCTGGCGCGACAGGAAGGAGGGCGCAGCTCCGAACTGGCGACGGCGTTCTTGTGCCTGGCAGCTAATGCCCCGGGAGTGGCCCCAGCGCCAGCCTCTGCAGGGCAAGGGGTTCCCCCTGAGAGTTGCATCTCTACTCAGCCTGGTGAACTCGCACTTTTGGAAGAGGGAAAATAAGCTAATGTAGACGATGAATCGAAAAATCGCGAGTGCTTTCGTGGGGGAACTGAGGTCAAGGGCTCTGATGTTGAAAAACAGGATTTGGCCCTATGTAAGGCAGATTACACAGCTCACCCCAAGCTCACAATGAATAAGACACCTTATTAGGCATGGTCAATCTTGGAGGCACAGCTTGCAGTTCCACGTAGCCTTTACAGGCCCTCCAGCCCGGTAACTAGGTGGCCACAATTCACGCTTCTCAGGATCGTAGAGCGCCCGCAGAACGAGGATGATCCGTTACTTGCTTTACTTTTTCAAGGCTGGTCCTTGATCCACTTTTGGGGGAGGTGAACATGAGTAGACGATCATTTCAGGGAGTACCTCAATCTGCCAGACTTGAAAATTTACGACACTTATACAAAAAACAACAACAAATCCATCTCGTCTTTTGGAGTGCTAGTTCTTAAAACGCGCGGTACCATGAAGGGACTTTTTGGGAACTGAATAGAAGTAACCTTTTCTCTGCCCCCGCTTTGCAACTGGCTGCGGTTCTCCGAGTGGTGGAGGAAGGGGGTGCGCCCCGGGTGGTGCTGGGGACAGGGTAGGGTGAGGCTCGGAGGGAACCCTTTACCCTCTCTCAAATATTTTTACAGCTGGCCTGCCTCTCCACGAGTTCAAGGTCACTGTTTCCTGGACGCACGCGGGGTTGTGGGGCTACAGCAAGACAGAAAAGTAGCCCAGTTCTGCCTGTACTCGGAAAAGAGAGCAGTGTTTTGCAAGTTCTGGAGTCTCCTGAGGACACGCGCACCGCCGCCACCGCGGGTGCAGGGAGGCAGGGACGGGCTGGGCGCCGGTGCCTCTCGAGGGCGGCCGCGCCCCAGGCTTTCATGGAAACTGTCTGGAGACGTGGCCTCGCGTCCCTCCTCTCCCCCTCAGCCCTGCTGTCCTATTCAAAAGGGAGGTGCTGGTGCTCCTGGGGGCCCGGGCTGGGAGAAGCCACGTGACGGGCACTCTAGGGAGAAACAGCCTCGCATAGCAGCTTATAATGGGCTCTCCGGGGCCATTTGCAATAACAGCTGCAATTCCCTGGATAGATGGAGTTGATTTCCTCCCTCTGCCCCTCCCCCAGCCATACCAGCTTGCCTTTTTGTAAGTGAAGGAAACTGTGTAGAAAATGTGACCCTCCAAATGGAGAAGCTGCAGGCTGGGCCATTGTGAACCGCGAAGTGCTTGTAACACAGTGTTCACTCACTCTGAGGGATTTAAGACCGTTTAGCTGGTGTTTTAGTTTTATAAGATTCAATGGCTTGTTCATCATCCAGATGTGGCTATTGACATATCTACACTTCGCACCGGAGTGTCTGGAATTGTGCCTATCCTGATTATAGGATTTTAACTTAACTGAAATGTCTGTTTTTTAATAAATGTGTTGTGTTTCTTGTTTGGTTTTATTTTATACTTGCTGTCGGTGGGAAAGATGCACAAAACACATTTCTCTGATCTCCATAAACATGAAAACACTTGAAATCCTTGTCCGCCTAGCTTGCAGATGGTAATTAGAGCGCCTTTGTGTCTGAGCAGCTCACTAGTTAGACAGGGTCTGCATGGCTGGGTGTGTATTGGTGCTGGCATGAAATTAAATAAAAGTGAGGTCAGATTTTGGACCAATCCCATTCACCAAAACTTTAGATAGAGCCTTTGGATTACTAGTCAGTGATGGAGATGTTTTATGAAGATTCCTCTGTTTTTACAAAGAATATCAAATGAACCAGTCACTGCAGACTGGGAGGCTTATCACTTTTTTTTTTTTCTTTTTACTGTACTCATTAAGTGGACTTGTTCTACAAAGTGGCCCTAAGGCTGAGCAGCTCATGGTTAGGGGTTGCTCAGGATGCAAGCCTGCTGTGGGAAAGCTGGCTGGGAGTGCATTAGACTCCTCCCTCTGCCCTTGGCACCTTTGCTGCCATTCTCTCCCTAAGCACTGACATGACAGCCCATCTCTATCCCCCATTTTGAGTTACTACAATCTGTTCCCTCAAGGAAGGAGTCAGGAGACAAGGTATTCAGGTTCAAGTCCACTTATTAAATGGGGACCTTGGTTGGACAAGTTGCTCAACTGTGGGTTTCCGTTTCCTCATCTGTACAACAGATGAAAAGTGAGATGAGAGAAAAGGGTTCAGAGTTACTGGTACTTACTGGAGATAAACAGTCTCTTGTCCCTACTTTTTTTTTTTTTTTTCTTTCAGGACTGTCCCTAAGGGCACGCCATGATTCCAAAAGTGCTTTCTAGGTCAAGGGCTCTGTGATTAGAGTCCCAACTTTCTCTCTTTTGAACTCAACTCCTGTTGCCTATAGCTTCCCTTTCTAACACACAGACCCTGATGATTTCTGAGCAGTACCTCCGGAACACACCAAGCCAGCCATTTCCCACAACTGCCCAGAAAGGGTTGAGGGGGGGCTCAGCCCAGTGCTGCTCAGCAAGGAAAGGTGATTATGGCAACTCTAACACAAACTGAGGAAAGGGGCCTCCACCATACAGTGGGCTACTACCTCTGGGCACTGAGAAGCAGGGGAAAGTGGTCAGGTGTTGACTCCCGCAACTGGATGGACCCGGAAGTCCTTGGCCGCCCTTGAAGGGGATCACCACCCTTTTCTGATGAAACCTCTTCTAGACTGACTATTCCCTTCCTGTGCACTTCTCTGAGTGCTTACCTATACAACAGGGGTGTATGCTCTATACACTCATCTGATCTTCAGAGGAAACAGGTTCCCGCCTTTTAAGAAACAGATTGAAGAAGACATTATTAAGAAGTAGGACTTCCCACAAAAGGCTTAAAGCAGTAGCCTTCATGTAGTAGCTTCCAGGAATTATATTTTGTTACCTAAACGTTTATTATTTGCTCTTTGCTTCTCATATGTTATCTGATTTAATCTTCACCCAATTATTCAAGGTAAGCTCTATTCTTATCCACCATTTGCAGATGAGTTGAGGTGAAGGACCTTGTGCCAAATCACGAGGCTAGCTCAGCCCAGGGGTCTGGGTTCTAATAGCAGGGCCACCACACTGGACAACTGCAGGGGTGTCGTTCACATTGTAGTACAGGTGAGGAGCTATGCAGTGAATAATATTGAACTATGTATGATGGTATCAGGCTATTGGAAAGAGGCCTGCACTGGATGCCTAGAGACGTGCATTCTAGACTCTGTTAGGCTTTTGACTTCAAAAAATGACTCTGTGGCCGGCCGATGGAGCATTGGTTAAGAGCTGGTTTGGGGATGCCAGCAGCCCTGGTTCGGATCCTACATATGAGGGCCAGTGACACTGCCTTCTACAGCTAACAACAGCTCCACCTGGAGCTGGGCTGTGTGAGCCCCAGCGACACTGTAGGCTGCAGCCCCTGCTGCAGTGGGCTGCCATAAGCTACAATGAGTGGCCGGAAGCCAGTGTGAGTGGCTGGCAGCCAGCGTGAGCTGCCAATAGCCACAGTGAGCGACTATCCAGAGGGCGGCAACCAATCTGCCTCATCCGGGAAGAGCACAATGACGATACCAACATGGGCCAGTGAAAGCAATGTCCTCTGCAACTAGACTGAAGAACAAAAAGACAGCAACTTGTCTGTTTCCCTTCCTCGATTCCCCAACGCTGTTCCCCTCCCCCAATAAAATCTTTTTTTTAAAAAAATGACTCTGTATGTCATTCTGCCCTGCCCCCTTCCTGGACTATTTTTTCCACCTATAAAATGATCTAATAGCTTTAAAAAATAATTTATGGGGCTGGCCGAGTGGCGCGGTGGTTAAGCGCTGGTTTGGGAGGCCAGCGGCCCCGGTTTGGGTCCCACATGTGAAGGGCAGTGACACTGCCCTCAAAAAAAAAAAAATTTATGTAGACCCTTACAAAATGTTTAGCATCTTATGAAGATAGCTGGCCACAGAAAATGGCTTGAGTGACATAGGAGACCAAAGCTATAAACTCCATGAAAAATAAAAAATAAACAGAAATTGGTAAATAACAAGTGAATCGTTGAAGAGAATGCCACACTCCACAGAGAACTCTACAGTCTCCTACCTTAGGATTTCATTCTAAATTAGGCGTAAATGCTACAATATTTGGATTCAATTTTTACCCTTTTTTTTCCTCTCCTTTTCCAGCTCAGAAGCAGAAACATGGAGCGAAGATCAGACACCACTTTCCTATCCAGCCAAGTCTGTGTTGAACCCTGTGATCCCTTCCTTCCAATCAGGAAAGAGTTACCCTGGCAACCAAATTACTAACTCACTCAATTAGCTCCCCCTTCTTCCACCAATGCTCAGTAATCACAGAATGTCAGCCCCGGGAGAACTCAGCCTTCGGTGGTCTAGTGCCACTGCCTCATTTAGAGATGGAAGCCCAGAGAGATTTCCATGCGGAGCTACACTCCATTTGAATATGGTGAGGCTGGTGCAGGCAAAGCAGCAAAAACTCTCCCATGCAGCGCTTCCTCCTGGTTTTCTACCCATAACTGAAGGGAGAAAAAGTGACCTGCCCATAACAGTGTTTCCCAGGGGGTGTAATAGATAAAGAATGTGGGCTCTACAGGCAGCCCTCCATTGCTAGCTTTGTGATTTGGCACAGGGTCCTTCACCTCAATAATCTCAATTAACTCATCTGCAAATGATGGATACGAATAGAGCCTACCTTGAAGAATTGGGTGAAGATTAAATCAGATAACATATGGGAAGCAAAGAGCAAATAATAAACATTCAAATAAGAAAACATCATGCCTGGAAGCTACTGCATGAAGTCTTCTGCTTTAAGTCTTTTGTGGGAAGTCCTACCTCTTAATGGCTTCATCGATCTGTTTCTTAAAAGGCAGGAACCTGTTTCCTCTGAAGATCAGACGAGTGTATAGAGCGTACACCCCTGTTGTATAGGTAAGCACTCAGAGAAGTGCACAGGAAAGGAATAGTCAGTCTAGAAGAGGTTTCCCTAGAAAAGGGTGGTGATCCCCTTCAAGCCAAACCTGAAAGCAGCTCAGGATTCAGACCAGTAGAGGATGGACCGCAGGGAATATTACAAAGGGGAGGGTGTGTGTGGAGGAGTCTGGAGTCACAGTTCTTAACTCTCCCATTTCCTTTCAGAAACCCCTTCCCCTTCTAATTCAAACCCAGTGCTCAGCTGAAGTCCTGCTTGCCCAGCCTGTCCACTCCTGTCTATAATTCGTGCTGAGAAAATCGTGCAGTTTTTTTTCTGCGGGGAATGATCTTCAAGTTCATTTTGTTCTCATCATATTATTTGCTGTCACTATAGGGTTATCTCAGGAGCTCATATGCGGGTGTCTTCTTTTCCCAAAGAGATTATGTATTCTTTGATGGCAGAGGAGTGACAAGATGAAGAGGATGTTTTAGGCAGATTATCAGGTGACTCAGTGTGGAGGGTGGCTAGAGGTTGAAGGCTAACATTTATGGTCAGCCAGATCAGTTGGATGGCTGTTAAAACATCCAGGCACCCAATGATAAGGCCCTGGGTGGGAAGAGAAGGGAAAAAACAAGAAGAGACACCTTTTGGGCGGTCCTAGTGGCACATTGGTTAAGAGCTGGTTTGGGATGCCAGCAGCCCCAGTTCGGATCCCACATATGAGGGCCAGTGACACTGCCCTCTACAGCTAACAACAGCTCCACCTGGAGCTGGGCTGCGAGCCCCGGCGATGCTGTAGGCTGCAGCCCTTGCTGCAGTGGGCTGCCATAGGCTACAGTGAGTGGCCAGCAGCCAGTGTGAGTGGCTGGCAGCTGGCGTGAGCTGCCAAGAGCCGCTGTGAGCGGCCGTCCAGAGGCCGGTGACCTATCTGCCTCATCCGGGAAGAGCGCAATGATGATACCAACATGGACCAGTGAAGCAACGTCTTCCACATCTAGACTGAAGAACAAAAAGACAGCAACTTGTCTGTTCTGCTTCCCCAATTCCCTAATAAAATATTTAAAAAAAAAAAAAAAGAAGAGACACCTTTTGAAGAGAAAACTGTAGTCCTCAGGATACTATGTGTAGCTATTAAAATGACAGCGCTGGAGCCAGACTGCCTGGGTCATCATCCTGACTCTTTCCTTTAAAGCTCCTTCCTGTGACCTTGGGCAGGTGACTTCCTCTGTTTAACTTCACATTCCTCATCCAAGAAGTTTGATAATAAAGTCCCTACCTCATAGGATTGTGAGGATTCATTGAGCTGTTTGTAAAATTGCTTAGGCCACTGCTTGAAACATACCTGCATTTAGTAACAACGCCTGGGTATTGACAGTTAGTAAATATTTGCAGAGCAAACAACTGTGGTGATATCAACAGACTTATGGAGGCTAAGGGAGTTAGGGTGTTCAGAGCAGAGATGAGTGGTGGTGCCTTGAAGTGGTGTGAGGAAGATAGAAAAGGAGATACAGCAACTAAAAAGGGAAAACTGGGCCAAGGGAAGGATTTTGCTCAACTAGGCGACACCTGTGCTTGTACGAGTGTGGATGGCGGACATGCAAAGGAGACTGAAGGGAAGATGCTGTAAAGGATGAGGCTCCTGGAAGAGGGCGGGGAGGGATGGGGTGGCTGCGCTGGGCAGGGTTAAAGAGCAGGGTTCCGGCAAAATGTAAGGGTGGATGTCCCACGTAGCAGCATCTTATGTCACAAACTGTCCTACCATAGCTAGGCCTGTGACCTGACTGTCGGCTATTGAAACAACCTTGTCTTCATGCCTTGGATGGCTGAGTATGTTTCTCTTAATGTGGGAACGAATCCTTCTCTGGACCTTACACTTACACTACAATAGAATAAAAACTAAATGTGATAAGAAGGTGTTTATTAACTGTTCCCCCTTATCAATTAACTGACTCATAGGAGGTAAAATTCATAACCCCCAATTGGTAGGCTATTCAGGCAGTTTGTTTGACTTATTGATTTGGGTGGATTAAAAAAGTCACAAGCTGGTTATTTCATCTTGTTACCTTTGCCCTGCCTTTTGCCCATTTCTTTTTTACTAAATTAGATTCCACAGCTTAATAGGGGTGGAAAATGGTTTCCTAGGTTTTCCTGAAAATTTTTGCCTGAGACTGGAGTCATAATCACCTTTCTCCAAATGCACCATAAATTGTACTTTTCTCCACATGGGTTAAGGAGATGAAGAACTCCCAGTGCAGATCTTCAAAACACACCACATGGGCCAGCTGAGTGGCGCGTTGGTTAAGAGTTGGCTTGAGGGCCGGTGAAGTGGCACGGTGGTTAAGAGCTGGCTTGGGACACCAGCGGCCCCGGTTCACATACAAAAAAATAAAGTTGGCTTGAGATGCCAGCTCTAAGCAGCAGGGCCTCGGTATGGATCCCATATTAGGGCTAGTGATGCTGCACCCTCTACAGCTAATATGATGAACAACAGCTCGACCTGGAACTGGGCTGCAGTGAGTTGCTCGTGGCGGTGTAGGCTGCAGTGGGCTGCCTTAAAGATACCGTGAGTGGCCGGCAGCCAGTGTGAGCTGCCAAGAGCCGCCCTGAGCGGCCATCCAGTGGCTGACAACCGGTCTGCCTCACCTGGGAAGAGCGCAATGATCACAATACCAACATGTGCCAGTGAAACGACGCCCTCCACAACTAGACTGAACAAAAGGACAGCAACTTGTCTATTCCCCTTCCCTGGTTCCCCAACGTTGTTTCCCTCCCCCAATCCTCAATAAAGTCTTTAAAAAAAAAAACACACCACATAATGGTGCTGATAAAGGGAAGTTGAATAATTTCAGAGTTCAAAAAGAGAATGAAAGTCACTAAGATCTGATTTCAAATACCCTGGACCTGACTGCAGAGGACATAGCTGTATTTGTGTGTGTGCACCATGAGTGTGGAGACACATGCACATACCCATTGCCCCTCACAGTTCCCCCCTAACCTCTCTTGGGTTCTCTTGGTTCCACTCTTTCTGTCTGATCCCTTTGTTTACTCTTCTTCCTCCCACATAGATTTGAAAGTACTGAGAACACAGCCCAACACAAGGTAAGCACTCTGCACATTAGCTAGTATTATTATTACTTCCCAACTGACAGCATTTCCCAGGCTCAATCCACCCCTCTTGGCTCTAACTGCCAAATCTCTAATCTTCAGCCTCAATCTCTTTACAACTTCTAGTCATTTATGAGGCACGAAGCTGCTATCCCTGTAACTTCCCACATGAAACTCCTAATCAACCCCACCACCCCTCCACCACACACACACTCACACAACCGCTTCTCCTTGCCACTTCCCTGTTGCTCTGATCCTTATGGGCCCAAACTTTGCAGAATGTTACCAGCAAACCTAGGCCTCCACCCCTTCAGAAGATGGAGTTGTCTGCCCATGCCTATGCGCCCAGTTCTGTGCCCATCCTTTCCAAGAGTTTAGGGATTTCCCAGCCAAGTACTAGGAATGGGCTATCCCAAGCTGTCCATTTCCACCTTGGAAATGGCCATTCCCTAGGCCGAGAGTAGGACTAGGCTCTCTATATAGACTTTGCAGATGGCTAATCAATAGCAGTGGCTGAGGTTTATAAGGAAAGCTGTGGATAGGCTCAGACATGTGGTGAGAGGATCATGTTAAGAGTCATGAGTTCAAATCCTGATGTACCACCAATAACTCCTAGCAGGTGGCTAATCAGTAGCAGTGGCTGAGGTTTATAAGGAAAGCTGTGGGTAGGTTCAGACATGTGGCAAGAGGATCATGTTAAGCGTCATGAGTTCAGATCCTGTTGTACCACCAATAATTCCTATCTCTCCCCATTGAAAAGCAACATCTTGTATAAGGTGCCTGTGGAGTGCCTGCCCATAACAAGGTTCAGTTCCCTTTTCCTCTCAATACTTGTTTCTCACGTTCTGTAGATCTTCCCTCCTTTCCACAGTCACCATTCTAATTTCATTCCTGAGTGCTGTTCTGACCGTCCTGCAGACCTACAGGACATCCGCTCTGGGTGAGATCTCACCATCTTGGCCCTATTCCCTCACTTACAGGGGGCTTGAGGTTCTATAAGAAACAGCCAGGGCCGGCCGAGTGGCGCGGTGGTTAAGCGCTGGCTTGGGAAGCCAGCGGCCCCGGTTCGGGTCCCACATATGAGGGCCAGTGACAAAAGAAACAGTCATATACCATCTGTTATCTGTGCCTCTCTTATGCAATTCCTATTACCTTACATGAAGGTTTCGGCCTCAAACCTGCTCGTGGGTTCTTCCGGGACATCTGAAACCCTGCTTCATCCCGGATCTCCAACACCTTGCACATATGTGGCTGGTGTACAAGAAAGGTTTGAGAATGGTGATGCTATTGTGTTGAGGTATTTAGTGGGTCAAGGTTTATGGGATGCTCTTTCGTAAGAACTTTCATAAATCCAACATGGGAGAAAATGGTGTCAAAAAGGTCTCATGTAGATGGTAGAGTATGCCTGGAAGATCTGGTTGAAGGAAGGAGATCCCAGAGCCAGGCTGCCTGGGTTCAAATATCAGCTTCACCACTTATGAGGTGGTGACTTTAGTCAAATCACTTAATCTCCTGGACCTCGGTGTCCTCATCTAGAAAATGGAGAAAATAGTGCCAACCTCATGGCAAATAAAGTCATGACATAATGAGATGATATGATGTTAAGTATCCGGGACAGTACCTGGCATATGTATGCTTAGTAAATGCTACACCCCACAATGATGAAAGCAGAGAGGCAGACCACTTGGAAGTTGTGTGAGATGGCCTTCTGGAAGGAGTTCGGGGAGACTGGCACAGAAGCAAGAGAGGCAGCAACAGCTTGTGCTCGTGGTAGAGGAGAAGGGGTGGTGGAAGTGTTAGTGAGGGTGAGGGGGCACATTTAGGAGATAGATAAGGGACCCCTGAAGGACAAAGGGCCAATGGTGGTGCCAAGAATTAACAGCCATCATTTTTTGGGCACTTAAGGATCACAGACAACTCAGGTCCTCATTTTACTCTCCCAACTACCCTATTGAGTATTATTGTTTTATAAATAAGAAAAGGGAAAAGCACAGAGCAATGACTAGCCCTGTATGACACAGCTCGTGAGCGGCAAGGTCTGACTCAAACCGAGTCACTAAGCACTAGCCTTCCCCTGCAGCTCCAGCGTGGGAGGGTGCTGAGCAGGCAAGGGAGAAAGAGGTGCTGAGCAGGAAAGGAACCCCAGGGGGCTGGTTAGCAGATCTGGGCTGTACCAAGAAAGGTTTCCTTGAAAAGGGCAAGGGAGCAAGTGGGACAAGTTTCCTCAGGGTTCCATGCTTGGGGAAGATGAGGCTGAAGGCAGGAGAATGACTACCGGCTGAGTAGTGACCAGGTCACTTCAGTTAATTTAATCCCTGCCTGCTAAACTGAGCCATTTTACAACTACCAAATACATCACTGTAAAACCATTTTCCTTTCCCTAAGCCACAGCTCAATACCATTTCAGTCTCGTAGGGGAAAACCATTCTTCATATAATAAATTTGGGTGAAAATGCTCCCTCAACCCCCCTCCAGACACAAGTCCTTTGGCCTCTGCCCTCCAGCCTAGAAAGTGTTTCTGGAATATGTTCTTATGCCACAAAGGGAGTTGGAAATCCATCTAAGAGTTTTTAAAAACCTGGACTTAATTTTCTGATCTTGTGGAACATCAACCCAGAAGTACTGAAGTCCTGGCAGCTCTACCACTATTTTATGCCAAGCCCATGTCCCCCCAAGTACACTCCTTATTATTAAAGATATCCCCAGGGCCAGCCGAGTGGCGCGGTTGTTAAGCGCTGGCTTGGGAAGCCAGCGGCCCCGGTTCGGTCCCACATATGAGGCCAGTGACACTGTCCTCAAAAAAAAAAAGATATCCCCAAGTGCTTTTCTTTCCCCTACCTTCCACCAAAAAGCCAAACTATGTTCCAAAACAAAAACCAAATTTATTCAGCAGACATTTTAATTAAGAAATCCTATAAATCAGGACCACCACAATTTCAGACACTCCGGTGCGAAGTGTACGTCAATAGCTATATCTGGAGAATGAACAAGCCATTGAACCTTTTTTTAAAAAAATGGGGTTAGCTACCTTAAAGTCTGGGGGTGGCACCTTACTTAAAGCGCCATCAAGTTTCATAAGTGTAAAGCCAGCGGTTTCTCCTCTCGGAGGGTCACATTTTAAAAACAGTTTCAGTCACTCACGAAGAAGAGTCGGTGGCAGGAGGAAATTGTGAGGGGTGAGGAACCACGGAGGTTCAGGCCCACAGATCCAGAGGGCCAAAACAGAACAGAAAAACAGCCAGGGTCTCATCCTCTGGTGCAGATACCAGAATGCGCAGAATAAGAAAGGCAGGCTGAGAAGACAGGAGAGACTCTCAAGAGATTGTTTATGACTGTTTCTGAGAAAGCTCATGGCATGGCCAAGAATGGCCTCATGGGAGGAGGAGTTCTGGAAAGAGGAAAGCACAGAAAAAACAAATAATGCTCCTCACATGTCCCTCTCTGCCTGTGTCTCCAGGGGAGACTCCCAAAAGATAGGAAAGCACAAACTGAGCTCTTCTTGGAGCAAGAGAAAGAAAGGACATGGGGGTGAGTTAGCTCTCCCACAGCCTTCCGGTACAGCAAACCATGACCTTGAACCACAGGTGGCAAGGTCAAGTAATTTAAAAGTCCAAATTTAACTCCGACTCTAGTCACCTTAGCAATTCTCCTCCTCCCTTCCACCCCCTAACTGTGGTTCACATCTCCCACCTCTACCAGCCGCTGATTAGGTGGGAGAAAGTGGGCAATGCCAAACCACCCAACACCAATCTTTTACATTCTTCCTTCGGAATTTCTTTGCACAGCAATTGTAGCACCATTGTCACTAAGCTCCTCCACCGGAAAATAAAATGTATTTGTGTCATTAAGTTTTCAAGTGTTGTTATAAAGCCCTCACGATTCCCGCCCCTTGGAGCTTTATCTTTAAACAATCCAAGCACACGACACCCCCAAGGGTTAAGTCAGGTACAAGTCGATGCAAGTTAGCTGCCATAGTTCTCCCAGTTTATCCCAGGTCCTTGGCCTCCAGGTGGCCAGGGAAATTCTCACGCGGCACGGACGCGTCCTGGCCCGTGCATTTCTCCACGTTCAAGTTTTCTCCTAAAGCCTTGCCCGGGCCGGTAACTTCTCGGACTGAGGTCTCTGCACACACCTCGCCGCCGCCCAGTCGGTCGCTCCCAGAAGGGCGGCTTCAGCTCAGGGTTGGTGAGAGCAGGACACTGATGAGTTTGCGAAGCGGTCTCATCGTCTTTCTCCAGGAGGCCCGGGTCAGTGCAAGGCGTCAGAGTGCTGTAGGGCAACCGGGTCCGGTCCCCTGCGGCTGCCCCCAGTCCCGGCGGCGCCCGCGGGGCCTGTAGCTGCAACGGCGGCGACAGCTCGCTGGAGCCTCCGCACAGCCTCCTTGATGAGGTTTCCCGAGAGCACGAGCTGCTGCAGGAGCCGGTGCGGATCGTCGTCGTGGGCGCGCGCCCCGGCCGGTGGCCATCGTCGCTGCTGCAGGCGGCGGGAGGCGACGGCGCCCCGCAACCATCCTCGCCGGCACGGCCCGGGCAACGCACTGGGGCCTGCGGCGAGCTCCGCCACAAAGTAGGGCGCAGAGCGGCCCCGCACGCGGCCGCGGTCTCCGAGGACGCAGCGCAGGGCCCCCGGGGGCTCCGGGCCCACCGCCCCGGCAGGCACGGTCGGCAGAAGCAGCGGCAGCCCGGGAGGCCCGGCCTTGTCGGCTCGCAGCGCCGCCGGAGGCTGCGGGGGCTGCAGCGGCGGCCCGGGGGGCGCGCACGGGGAGGCAGGGCTGTCCTGCGCCGCGTCCAGCTGCAGGGTCTCGCCGATCTGGGCCACCAGCCGGTCCATCTCGCCCGAGCCGCCCAGCGTCACCGACTGCTCCAGCAGGAGAAAGCTGTCCTCTTCCTCCCCCTCCGCTTCCTCGCCGGCTTCCTCTTCCTCTTCCCTCCGGCAAGGCATGGCCCCCTGCCCGGGCACCCGGAGCTCTCCTGGCGTCCCTGGCGGCTCTGTGGGCCGCGGCGGAGCCCGGCGCGGCGCTGAGGCCGAGGCCAAAACCGAGCAAGGACCGGGGCCGGGGCCGGGGCGGACGCAAAAGCAGGAGACCGGTAAGCACTCGCGCCGGGCGCTGCAGCCGCGGGAGCCGGAATCCTACCGGCTCTGGGTGGTTTGTAAACAATGAGTGACGTGGCCCGGGGCCCTACCACCGTGCCAGGGTGGGGGACGAGTGCGAGGCCGCGTCGCGTCGCGGGCCGTGCGGCGCAGTGCAGGGCGGTGGTCGGAGCCTGCTTGTGTCTCTGCTCGGTGTCCGCCTGTGAGCGGATCCCGGGAGTGTGGAGACCTTTGTGGTCCCGGACCGGATGAGCAGCACAAAAAAAATGGAGACTCTGAGGCAGCCTGGGTTGGTTTCTCCCACTCGCAGACACACCCACTCACACGCCCAACCCCTCCTTCTCCGAAGCGTCCTCCCTCCCCACGTGTCAGCAACACTTGGGCCCGCCCTGCTCCTCCCCGGCTCCCCGGCAGTGGTGGGGACCCCAGCGAAGTGAGCGCAGGAGCGGGCGCTACCGGCGGTCGGGTTCGGAGAGGTGGGGACGAAGAAAGGGGGAGAGGGATTGGGGGGCTGCAGAGGGGACATCGCACAGGAGGGCGGAATCGATCCGAGGTAGGGCTTCTGAGCCTTTCCCCTCTGTGCGCACTCCTCGAGCCCCCAGGCACCTCGCCAGAGAAGGACGCGCCACCGCATGGCTAAAGAAGAGTTGACTTGGTTCATGAAAGCAAACAAAAAATTCAGATAGAAATTTGAAAAAAGTCAAATAGAAATATGAAAAGAGGTGAAAAAAAAATCTCTCATAATCATAGGACTTCAATATGGTTCATATTAAAACATTGTTTTTCCTTTATAGCCTTTTTCTATAAAAGTGTTATACAAACAGCTCATACAATGTTGTTCCCTTTTCCACTTAGCATTACACCATAAACGGTGTCTGTTATTGCATGTGCTTGGAGAACATACACTGATTATGTAAGTGTCCATCAAGTGGCTGTGCCATAAATTATTCATTCCTTTAATGTTTACTGGTCACCTAATTTCACCGTTGTAAATAAGTATGTGACGTTTTAGTGCATAAAGCTTTCCACGTTGATGACTTTCCTAAGAACATATTCCCAAGGAATGGAATTTTAAGTCAAAGGATATAGATATTTTAAGGTTTCTGATAAATGTGCCAAATTGCTTTCCAGTTAGGTAAATGTACTCTCCCATCATTAATGTGTGTGCATACATTATTCATTGCACCTTCACTAGTATTTGAGTACTATAGTTAAATTTTATTTTTTGGCTGATTTCATAGTTTTTTATTCTATTTTGGTTAGATAGAGAAGTTTTAACCAGCTCAACTTCCTTTTTTTGTGAATTGTTCCCATTAAGTGTTTCCTATTGTGTTTTTCTTTCTTATTTGCATGACTCCTCTGCATACTAGAAGTTAACTCTTTTCTTTCATATTTTGCTGCGAATATTTCCTCAAGTTTTTTGTTGGCCCTGTAGAGTCATTTTTTTCCCACCGAAACTGAACCAACTGTAATATAGTCAAATCTATAAAATCCCTTTCTTTGAGACTTCTAACACAATGCGAAATTTAGAGTCTTCTTGCCTCCAGAGAGTTATTAAATACTCAGTTCAGTTTTCCTTAGATTTTTCTAATGCCTTGATTTTTTTCAAATCCATGTGGATTAATTTTGGTCTTTCGTCCAGAGAGACCATATGAAATAATTTTTTTCCCCCCCTAGAGAGCTTGCCAGTCAGGGCTATGTATTTTCATTAGGACAGAGATGTGTGGTGAGTAAGTCTCATTGTGAGCTCCCAGCTGCTGGCCAAACTGATGATTGTGAGGACTGGGTGGGGCTGGGAATATTTCGATCAGTCTGTGGCGTTGAGTCCAAAGAACCCTGAACAGGTTGTACAAAGAACTAGATTCAAGTCTCATTCCTGCCACGTCTGGGTGTGTGGCTCCTGGCAAATCAGTTTACAAGTGTTTTCACTTGTAAAATGGAAAAAATAATCCCTACCCTGCCTTCCTGTGAGGATTGTTTTCAGGATCAAATGAGATAATGGGAACAGGCTTTGTCAGGCATTACACAAATGTAATGTGGGATTAAGTCCAATGGTTTACTAACAGAGGCCTGGCTCAATTCCAGCACTTCCCCCAGGGAAAAGCTAATACAGTAATGAGGACGCTTCCCCCCTTGCAGCCCACTAAGTAAAATACACCCTAAAGGCATTACTTCCTTGAACTTGCCTGGTCCCTGGTATTCTCCCTCGTGTCTACCCTGACCTGGGATTGTTTAAGGATCTCTGAAGTCAGCCCAGAGGCTCCCAAGTCCCAAGGTGTGTCGCCACAACTAGTTCTGCAGGTTTTGGTGATAGATCCTTTCCCGACCGGCAGCCTTTCTCCTCCATCTCTGTGGAGGGCTCTTCATACTTCACTGATGAGGATTTGAAGCCATTCCCCCCAGAGAGAGTGATTCTCATTTTCATCCTGATGGTACTTACTGGGGAATTTCAAGGGGAATGAAAATTAGGGGAGGGCTTATGGATTTCAGCAGACTCAAATAGTAATTTTTTCCCTCCTCTCTGTAAGACGATGCCTGCTTGTAAGTAGAGAAAAGCAGTTTTATGCTCCATTGACTTTAAACATTAATGGGGCTGTTGTAGCTATTGTCTGTAATCCAGCATCCCTGGAAGTCGATTTTGTCTCCTTGTCAGGGTAATTCTCATAGTGTTCTCGGTACTATAAGAAATGGAGCTGTGAGATGGCATGCTTTTAAAAATCTTGCCTTTGTAATGTTGCTTGTGTGTGGAGATGGCTATGTAAATATGCCTGGAACATGGATATTATACTATTCATTATAGAGATGAATTCATTACGGAAGACCAACTCCATTTTCTGGGGCCACTTCTCTGGAGAGCCCTGAGAGAGGGAAGTGCTGAGCTGGAGCAGCGGGAGGCAGAGAAATGCCCTGGATTAGGAATCAAAATACAAGATGCTCTCGAGAGGCTCAGATGCAATTAAAAGGAATGAGAGGGCATCAAAAAGGGAAGCGATGAGAGCTGTGTGCCTGGCACGCCGGCGGCCCGCCTGGAAGGAGACACAGAGAGTATTCAGAGTCACTGGCGGAAGGACACAGCATTCAGGGATTGTCTGCATTAGTTTAGACTGCATTAAAATCCCTCCCAAGGAGTGTGCTTCCCATGTGGCCTTTGTTTTCAGTTACCTGCACAGAGACACCAGTTGGGGTGAAGAGGGAACGGACATTAGGCTTCGAATCCCACCTGGATCCAGTGGCCTTGTCCTTCTGTGCTTCTGATTCCAAATCTGTAAAATGGAGGGAGGGGTGATCCCTTCTTTATCAATTGTTATATTACATGGGAACATGTAAGGGAAGGCTTCTCACATGGATCCTGGGAGCGATATTGGAATTAGGCTCTGGGGAGCGGAAATAGTCCTAGTGATGTTGAAGTCGAAAAAAAATGGCAAATTCTATGCTGAGGTCCATCAATGGGTAAATGGATAAACAAACTGTGGTATAACCATACAATGGAATGTTACTCGGCCGTAAAAAAGCAATGAAGTTCCGATACACTACAACATTAGGCTTGAAAACATTCGGCTAAGGGAAAGAAGCCAGATACAAAAGGTTGTAGCGCAATTCCATTTGTATGAACTATTCAGAATAGGCAAATCCACAGAGACAGAAAGCAGATTGATGGTTGCTTAGGTGTAGGGGTGAGAATGGTGGGGGTGGGGAGGGATGACTGCTAAGGGGTACGAGGTGTGCTTTTAGAGCGTTGAAAAAGTTTTGGAGAGCCGGCCAGAGTGGCGCATTGGTTAAGAGCTGGTTTGGGATGCCAGCGGCCCCGGTTCGGATCCCACATATGAGGGCCAGTGACACTGCCCTCTACAGCTAACAACAGCTCCACCTAGAGCTGGGCTGTGCGAGCCCCGGTGATGGTGTGGGCTGCAGTCCCTGCTGCAGTGGGCTGCCATAGGCTACAGTGAGTGGCCAGCAGCCAGCGTGAGCGGCTGGCAGCCAGCGTGAGCTGCCAATAGCCGCGGTGAGCGACCATCCAGAGGCCGGCGATGGATCTGCCTCATCTGGAAAGAGCGCAGTGACGATACCAACATGGGCCAGTGAAACAACGTCGTCCTCCGCAACTCAACTGAAGAGCAAAAGGACAGCAACTTGTCTGTTCCCCTTCCCCGATTCCCCAACACTGCTCCTCTCCCCCATTCCCCAATAAAATCTTAAAAAAAGAAAGAGAAAGAAGAAAATGTTTTGGAACTTGATAGAGATGGTAGTTGCACAATTTTGAATTTCACTTTAATAAGAAAAATTCTCTGCTATGTCTGGTATTTGATCTAGATTTGTCTTTCTTTGTAATTGTAACTGCCATCTATTGGCTGGTGTGAAGTAATAGCGTCTTCACCATGCTTCCGATGCAAGTGGCTGATCTTTTTCAACTTTGAGGTCACATTGAATATCCTGGTCACCTGATTCCTTCATACCTGTTACATGGTTTTTTGGCTGGGTCGTTTTCCCTCAGCATGGAAGTGCTGGTACAGCATGGAAGTACCAGGGCAGCCAGGGAACCACAGTGGGCCTGAGGAAAATCTTCAGTAACCCTTCCCATCCCACGTGGCTACAATACAAAGCATAAAGGGAAAAGTATCCTTTTTTTTTTTTTTTTTGAGGGCAGTATCATTGGCCCTCACATGTGGGATCCCAACCGAGGCTGCTAGCGTCCCAAACCAGCTCTTAACTACCCCGCCACTTGGCAGGCCCAAATAGACTGGTTTTTTTTTTTTTTTTTTTTTGAGGGCAGTGTCACTGGCCCTCATATGTGGGACCCGAACCGGGGCCGCTGGCTTCCTGAGCCAGCATTAACCACTGCGCCACTCAGCCAGTCCCAGGATCCTTTTTTTTTTTTTTTAGCTGAGCCATCCTGCCACCTGTTGGCAGCTCAATGGCAACTCAGCTCGGGCTGGCCTTGAACAGCTGTTGCTCAGAGCTCAGCTCGCACTCTTGAGTGAGCTCTTAACCAACTGAGCCACTCGGCCGGCCCCTTTAAATAGCTTTCGCATTCAAATTGAATCTGGGAATGTGATCTTAATTTTTTTTTTTTTTAAGAGGGCAGTGTTACTGGCCCTCATATGTGGGATCCGAACCAGGGCCGCTGGCGTCCCAAGCCAACTCTTAAGCACTGTGCCACTCGGCCGGCCCTCGGGATCCTTTTTTTTTTAATGATTTTATTGGGGAATTGGGCAAGGGGAACAGACAAGTTGCTGTCCTTTTGTTCTTCAGTCTAGTTGTGGATGATGTTGCTTCACTGCCCATGTTGGTATTATCATTGCGCTCTTCCTGGGTGAGGCAGTCACTCGCCGGCCACTGAATGGCAGCTCACGAAACCACACACCAGCTGCCTGCCATCCCCACTGCAGCCTATGCTGTCACTAGCAACTCAAGGCAGCCCAGCTCCAGGTTGAACTCTTGTTCACCATCTTAGCTGTAGAGGGCGCAGTGTCACTGGCCTGCATGTAGGATTCGAACCGGGGCCCTGCTGCTCAGAGCTGGTGTCCCACACCAACTCTTAACCAACACGCCACTCTGCCGGCCTCAAAAGGGATCCTTTTTAATAAAGTTATTACTTAGATAATCATGATTATAATTTTTTTTGGATAAAACTACAGGTTCAGGTAACAGATCAGTGGCTGCCAGAAGTTAAGGGGGGTGGGGAAGGCTGTGACTACAAAGGGAAACACAGGATTTTTTGGGGTGATGGAACTGTCCAGTATCTTGATTGTGGTGATGGTTATACATGTCTGTACACTTCTTAAAACTCAGAACTATACACCAAAACAACAAAACAAACTAAACACACACACACTGTCTATTGATTATGGTGGGGATTGCATAGGTGTATACATTTGTCAAAACTCAACGAACACTTATAATAAGGGAAATAATTATATGAAAATTGTACTGCAATAAAATTGATTTAATTTGCCTCGGAACATGAAAAACATATGCCCTACAAGTCTGTAAGTCACATCATTTGGGAAAATAGAGATGACAAACAGGCTGCTGGCTGTGTCAGACCAGGCCTCCTGGAGGGAGAGAAGTCCTGGCAGGGGCTCAGCTTGGGTGGCTGGAAATCCACTCATTCCATCCCATGACACATTGAAGAACACCTGCACTGCCCCAGGGACTGCCCACTTCTAAGGTCACGGCAACAATGGAGGCAGTCCTCACAAAGCTTAACAGTCACTGTGGTGGGCAAAATAATGGCCCCCCCAAAGATGTCTACAGTCTACTTTCTGGAGCCTGTGAGTATATTACCTTACATGGCAAAAGGAACTTTGCAGACATGATTAAGTTAAAGATCTTGAGATGGAAGATACTCCTGTTATCCTGGTACACCCAATGTAATCATAAGGGTCTTTATAAGAAGGAGGCAAGCCGATTCGAGTCAGAGGAGGAGGTGTGAGATGATTGAAGTAGAGGCCGGAGTGCTGTGATTGCTGGCTTTGGAGATGGAAGGGGCCATGAGCCAAGGAATGCAGCAGGCCCCTGGAAGCTGGAAAAGGCAAGGGAACAGATTCTCCCCTCAAGCCTCCAGGAGGGTACACCTGGATTTTAACCCAGTAAGACCCACTTCAAGCCTCTGATCACCAGGCAACTTGTGTTGTCTTCAGCCGCTAAGTTTGTGGTAATTTGTTACAGCAGCAACAGTACCTGGTTTAACACAGCGAAGTGTGTAAGTAAGCAATTATCATACCCTATGTTAAACATGGGTTATAAAAGGATTGGGTACCAAGCATGGTGGTTCAACCAAGAAGCAGCAATTAATTCTTACCTGTCAGGCTTGTGTCCCCAGGCCTAGTGAGCTGTCCATGGCCCACAGCCTTCCTGTGTAGTCCTGAGCAGCTTTAAAGGGGAGTCCTGACCAAGTGGGGAGTTGGGTGACCTGTATTCTAGTCCTAATTCATCCATTCACCAGATGCTGGAAACAGCAGTCCCTGTGCTGGCCCTTAGTGTTCCCATTTGCAAAGCAAGGGGTTTGGACTCAATTCTTTTTAAAGATTTTTTTTTTTTTAATTGGGAATTGGTGGAGGGGAACAGCGTTGGGGAATCGGGGAAGGGGAACAGACAAGTTGCTGTCCTTATGTTCTTCAGTCTAGCTGTGGAGGACGTCGCTTCACTGATCCATATTGGTATCATCATTGCGCTCTTCCCGGATGAGGCAGATCGGTTGCTGGCCTCTGGATGGTCGCTCACCACGGCTGTTGGCAGCTCACGCTGGCTGCCAGCCACTCACGCTGACTGCCGGCCACTCACTATAGCCTTGGCAGCTCACTGCAGCAGGGGTTGCAGCCTATACCATCGCCGGGGCTCGCACAGCCCAGCTCCAGGTGGAGCTGTTGTTAGCTATAGAGGGCAGTGTCACTGGCCTTCATATGTGGGATCCAAACCGGGGCTGTTGGCATCCCAAAACCAGCTCTTAACCAATGCGCCACTTGGCCGGCCCTTGGACTCAATTCTTAAAGGCTCCTCTGGCTTTAAGATGCAGGGTAAGCAGGTTGGCTGTGATATCCAGGACTGTAATCTTTTTAAATTTAATTTAATTTTTTAAAAAGATTTTTATTAGGGAATTGGGGGAGAGGAACAGACAAATTGTGTTTTTTGTTGTTGTTGTTTTTTGTTCTTCAGTCTAGTTGTGGAGGACATTGCTTCACTGGCCCATGTTGGTATCTTCATTGCGCTCTTCCTGCATGAGGCAGTCGCTCGCCAGCCTCTGGATGGTCGCTCATCGCGGCTCTTGGCAGCTCACGCTGGCTGCCGGCCACTCACTGTAGCATGTGGCAGAGGCTGCAGCCTACACCGTCACCAGGGCTCACAGCCCAGTTCCAGTGACTCCAGCAGTGTCACTGGCCCTCATATGTGGATCCGAACCCCAGCCCTGCTGATCAGAGCTGGTGTCCCAAGCCACCTCCTAACCAACATGCCATTCGGCCATCCAGGCCTGTAATTTCTAGCCCTTCCTCGTATTCCTCTCACAAAATTAGGATGGCCAGTCCCAAAAAAGCTGACAAGAGGATGGGGAGACTTCTCTGTGCTTTTTCACTCTGTTTCCAGCTCTGTAAAATAGACATAATAGAAACATCAGCCGGGAAGGAAGATCAGCTTCCCAACCCCAAGGACACCATGGCCCCAACCTCTTAGTCCAGGCCCATCAAACGCACGCTTCTAAAAACCTTCTAGCCTTGATTTGGGGCTTCACTGTTTTTTCTCTTCTACTATATGGTTTTAATATTTTGTTTCCCATCAGTCTTGCTGTATATTTGGCTTTTATTATATACATTGGTGGATGTAGATGCACTATATATTTAAATAAATAAAAGCTGCCATCTCCCCAAAATAACAAACAAACCCTGCAATGTTCAATAAGAATTTAAGTAATCATACCTAACATTTATTTGTAGTTATTCCATGCCATGTATGGAGCCTCCCATCAGTTCTTTGGAGAGGCCAAACTCTTTTTGGCTCCAGGGCCTCTGCTCATGCTACTCCTTAGTCTGGAGCATGGCCCCAAAGTGGGTGAGAGCTTTAGCAACACTGTCCCCCAACCCTGACCACACATACACACACTAGAAACAGCCTGATAGGCAACAGAGCATCAAGACAGGTTCCGGCCTGAGGTCCCCTTCCAACCAGATCGCTGCCCTTAGGCTCGGGGATATGAAAGTTTTGGAGCCTTGGTTGTTTAGGCAGACAACCTAGGCTAAAGCCTGCTTCCTCTTCAGGTCTTCGACAAACATCATTCACTCCAAGAGGCCCTCCCACCATGGTCCCCTCATCCAAATCCAGTCCCTTCATGGCATCTGCACTTAAGACTTCACAGGACTACTCCAATCATGTGTTTTATTTATTTTTACCTGTTCCTTCTTCCTAAACTTTGTGAGGCAAAGATTCCGCCTGATTTGCTTACTATACTGTATTTCCTATGCCTTGCAAAATGCGTTTTTGGAAGGCCTTTGCTCAGAATACATGTCCAATGTGCATGCGCCTGTGTGTGTGTATGAGAGAGACGGAGAGAGAGAGAGAAAGAGATTGAGATTTAGAGAGGAACGGAGAGAAGGGGGAGAGATGATAAGGAATGTGGAAGGAAAAAAAGCACAGAAAGGAGGGAGGACTTGCAGGCCAACTCCATCCCCCTCCTTGAAAAAGAAGAGGAACAGCCAGTGTGAGTGGCCAGCAGCCAGGGTGAGCTGCCAAGAGCTGCCGTCCAGAGGCCGGCGACCGATCTGCCTCACCCGAGAAAAGCGCAATGACGATGCCAACATGGGCCAGTGAAGCAATGTCCTCCACAACTAGACTGAAGAACAAAAGGACAGCAACTTGTCTGTTCCCTCCCCAATTCCCCAATAAAAATCTTTAGAAAAAAAGAAGAGGGCCGGCCAAGTGGCACGGTGGTTAAGGGCTGGCTTGGGAAGCCAGCGGCTCTGGTTCGGTCCCACATATGAGGGCCAGTGACACTGCCCTAAAAAAAAGAAGAGGAAGGAATACCCAGCAGCAGCCCCACCCCGCCCTGCCCTGCTCAGGCCCTCAGTCCTCAAGAAAGTCATTCCTGAACAACTCCACCCTCCTCGTAGCAAGTACAAAGGAACCTGTTCTGTAATTGGTTTGAGTCCCAGAGCTGAGCTTTGGGGGTGAAGAGCCTGCAAGGTGATGAACATGAAGGTGAACAGATTTTGGTGTCCCAACTGTGTGAGGCATTATGAAATTCACGGCCAAGTCTCTTTGCAACACTGTGTGTTCTCTGGGGCCAAGTTACATGGGGTGCAACCACGTGGGTTTGAACTCTAGAAGCCTGGGCGCTACCTTATGCCACCTGTTTAACTTTGCCTTTGGGTTCTCACGGGGATCAGAAGAGATGGTGCATGTGAATGTGTTTGGTAAACTAGAGGGCTCTGTACAGCTTGAGTTATTGCTTCTGTACCTGTGCAGATTTGCATCAGGCAGGTGTGACTGTACCCGTGTGAAGGCCTAAGGGAGGGGATCCACGTGAACTCCGTGGGCAGGAAAGGAGTTTCTTAGAGTAAATACTGGATGTCAGTTTTGCGAGCTGATTATTATTTGTTTTGGAGGTTACCCCGCCTACTTGCAAGGATTTGAGCTAGCTGCTGGAATGATTAAGGCAAGCATTTTTACATAAGTATTATCACACAACGATCCAATCACTGTATGTGGCCCTGTAAAATCTGCACCTCGTCATTTTTATGAGCATATTTACAACTGAGGGCTGGTCCCAGGTTATCAGCTTGGTATGTGCTTCAGGCTCAGCGGCCTCAAGTCAAAGATGTATATCGTAGCAACCATTCTGGTTCAAAGCAAGACTTCTCAAGAGCTTGCAAAACCTGCAGAGGAGCCATAAGGACTGTACAAGCTATTTCTGGCACCATTCACAAATCCATCTGCCTGTCATCAGTGCCTCAGACCTTTTCTGAAATTCTGATCTAAAATTGTATCAGCTCTGTAACTGGTACCGATGGGTCTACAGGGTTACATCCCTGGAATCTGGAAATCAAGCTGCCCTCTAGAAGTTTAAACCCTTCAAGTCCACACATGATGGACAGGATAAGTTATCTGTACAAGGCCCCAGAGGGAACAGGACATCTCCCTGGTGACAGCCAGAATAGTAGGGCTTGGAAATTGAATCCAGGCATGCCTGCATGTGAAGGAAGCAGGAGCCAAATTAAACCTCAGAAACAGAATAGCAGGTAAGTGGCTCCAGAATCTAACACACCAGAAGGACCTGGCCCATCATCCTAGCACTAACCAGAATAAAGGGGGACTCAGCGAGCAGTATGTCCCATCTGTCTGGAGAGCTGTTGTACCTCAATGACATTACTAATGTACCACTCGCATGACTCCCTTTGCCCCGTTTCATGCTCATGGAAGCCTTCAATTCTACTTCTTATGCAGGGCAGAGTACATATGGAGCAGCCACCATGACACCAAGTCTCAGGACCCTTGGCAGTTACATTTGTCGTTACAAATTAATAAATTACTATTTTGACTAGGCCTCTAGGGAGTCAGTTTTTTACCTCTCTGACCTGATCAACTTTGATTTTAGACTTGCAAAGCTGACATCAAGCTCAACCCAAGAAAGTGTATGTAACCCAAGTACGTGGCGGCAGGCTGCCATACCTTCCACCCACATCCTTCATATCTACTGATAATTGGCCACCACCCTAAAATACTATTCTAGGCCCTTTCATGACCAAAGGGGCTTGGAATGGCAGAAAACCTTCTGTCCCTGCAGCCCTGGCCTCTGGATGACTCGGCTAGCCTCTGAACAGCTTGGTAAATGTTTCTAATGGCAGTAGCTACATTAAGTGTGATTTCAGGAAATGGCAAGCCAGCTTACAGTACCCCAAATCAAGATTATTTTCTGGAATACAGTCATCTATCTATCCATAAAAATGTGTATCAAAAATAGAACGAAGTGCAATCATCACGTCATTTTCCAAATACTGCTTTGCAGGTGATTGGGCACCTAGTGATGGCATTAAAATCCTGCGTACATCAGGGAGCAACATCCTTATGGACTCAAAGACCCTTTGTAAATAAACTGAGCCAACTTACACAGGGCAGATGTTTAAGCTGGGCCACAGAAATCAATGTTTTTGACATGTGTCCATCGTTAGGGTAAAAACTTTGTGATAGTCAAGTACAAATTTAGAATATGAACTTGTATTTTAAAACTACTTTTGTATCAAAAAACAGAACAAAACAAACCCTGTATATAGAAACAGAAAGCAGGGATGAAATATACAGAGTTAACAGTGAGAATATGGAGTACGGATTCTAGCCCGCTTTTACTTTTGGTTTTTCTAAATGTTCTGTGAATCTTTATTACTTTTACATTGAAATGTAAAATACATTCTAATTTTGTTACCCTTTGAGGAAACATATGCAACCAAGAATAATAATGAAATCAGAGACTACTTGGATATCTTTAGTAATTTTTCTCTCATGTTGCAAACAATCCAGAAAAAACATAATAATGTATGTGGACCAAGGCAGGCTTGCAAATAAAACGGTAGATCTAATACGACAGCTACTGCCAGGACAAACTGTGAGGAGTTAGCACCAGGCCTGCTGCTGGTGCCTGGGGTAGGGTTGGCTTAACCTGACCCACCTGTGTCCGGAGATGTCAAAAGCAAATTGCCTTTGCAAATCCCCAATGCTGACCAAATCTTTGGCCAACACAAGGATTGCCATTTTGGTGTAGTCAGGTAGCGTACATCCTGTCTTCCATTTCTGAGAATGAGTCGAGGACGGACCCCAGGAAGGAAAGCCTGAAGAAGCCTCAGAGTCTGCCATTGCCAAAAGCACAATGAAATTAATGTCATGAATCTGGATCTCGGGGGAGGCCCTCAACCATGCTAGTTACCCTGAAACTGAACAAGCCTTGCAATGATGAACACTCCGGATTCCCCTTCACACCCACTATTGAAACAAAAGCAGCCCTGACTTCCTAACAGATGTTTCAAACACCTGAGGTTTCTGGGACAGATTAACTCTTGTCTTGCTATCAACATAATTTGCATTTGAAGTCTACTTCCAAAAGAATATCGAGTTCCCACATCACTACCACCAACCTTTTTAGGTCACCTGCCCCTCCCACCTTTGAAAGAAAACAAAGCTCCTTGGAAAATACGCTATAATAATCAAGTTGGCCTCAAACTTCTTTGTTTTAAAGACATCCAGGGCCGGCTGATTGGCGCGGTGGTTAAGCGCTGGCTTGGGAAGCCAGCGGCCCCGGTTTGGTCCCACATCTGTGGGCCAGTGACACTGCCCTCAAAAAAAAAAAAAAAAAAAAATCCATACCGGGCAATCAGCTCATACCCATACCTACTTACATGAAGCTTTCTACCTGTGGTTATATTTCCTGAGAAAGGAAATAGGAAAGGGCCAGAAAGGCTTAATTTGACCCACCTTGTGTCCAGAAGTTTAACGATGAGGGTCATGGTTAGACCAGCCACCTTTTGACCCCTTTTCTGGCTTGCTCTTCAATTCCAGACTTTCTGCAAATAAGGCATGTATACAGCGCCACCTCTGGGCAAAGTGTGGTTCTTCTCATCTTCCTAGCCCAGCATCAGCAAAAGGAAATGCCCTAATTTGGGGGCAAAGGATCAAGTTAAGACTTGAGTTCCCTTAGAGAATGAATGGAACAGTGTCCAACACCTCCTGGAAGCATTATCAGAGCCGAGGGCATTAAATTGGAATGGAAAATATTAAGGAGTGTGTGTGGTGTCATCTCAGATGGGGAGATTCTGAGATGAGAAAAGCTGTCAATCAAATGCCAGGGACAAAGCACAATTCCTCGTACTTTGGGGTTGGGAAAAGCCCTGGGTTCTTTGCTTCTTGATGCCTGCTGGGAGAACACACACTGGGGTACCCTGGGCTGATGGGACAAGTGATCTGAAGAGTAACAGGATGTCTGCACCACTCCCTCCTCTCTGTTCCAGACCAACAAAGCTGGACAGTTAAGAATCATGCTGCTCTTTGTACCACAACTTGATCCACTTGTCTGCAAAGAAGAGAATGTGAGGATCAGACAGGCGAGTGATCAGGCAGCCCTTGGCACACATAAGGGCTCAGTAAACACTCTATTGAATCAACGAACAAAGCTGCTGGAGAAACTCTGGGCACTCGTGCAGCACCTCCCCTACCAGTCTGAGTCCCTGGCGTTCAGTGACAGCTCCACAAAGCAGCCCTGGAACATTCACTGCCGCTCCTGATCCCCCAAACGTCACTTTTTTTAATGATTTTAAAAAAAAGAAAAAATTGGGGCCCGCCGAGTGGCACGGTGGGTGGGCACTGGCTTGGGAGGCCAGCGGCCCCGGTTCAGGTCCCGCATGGGAGGGCCAGTGACACTGCCCTCAAAAAAAAAAAAAATTTTATTGGGGAACAGTGTGTTTTTCCCAGACAACATCAGCTCCGAGTTAAGTCATTTTCAATCCAATTGTGGAGGGTGCAGCTCACTGGCCCATGTGGACATCGAACCCACAACCCTGGTGTTATGAGCACTGCACTCTAACCAACTGAGCCAATCGGCCGCCCCAAACGTGACCTTTTGACTAGGACTATAAAGCGAAGTCAGGGAGACCTCATGACCCAAGTGGGTGTCTGTGAGCAAGATCCAAAGCCTGACCTAGGGCTATATGCTATGCCCTAGATGGGGTGCCAGGATTGGAGGAAGGGGTGAAGCCACTGTTGCCAATGCCCAGACACTGTTTTTGTCCCAAAAGGAGGCAGGTGATGAAACACAAGAGTTTCTAGGAACAACGCATGGTGGTGCATGTTTATTCTATGCCTGGTCACAGCACATCTCACAAATCCAGATGACAGCCAGGCTGAGAATGCCACGTGGCTACAAGCAGCTAGAGGAAACAGAACACCGTCTATTCTGTGGCACATGGCCACTCTGGGCAGAAGGCACAGCCGCCTCACTGGCACTGAGGCCACATTCCCATCTCCAGGTCCCAGGGATGTCTCTAAGAGGTGATTCCTGTTTGGAACTTCCAAAATCCTGGGCACCTGTGGGAGTCGCGCCCTGGTTCCAACAAGTCCTTCTGAGTCCAGGCTCTGCCAGAGACTGAAGCATTTAGCTGGTGTCACGGCAGCTTGGGGGCTGAACAGGAGCCTCAGGCTGGGCTACAGAGCAGGCCTGGGGGCCCTGGCGTTCCGAGCCTTTCTGCGGAGCTTGTGTCCCACCCGAGACCCCCGCTGAGCAGCTTTCACCAGGCCTTTGTACTGTCCCTGCAGCTTCATCTTCTTCCTGCAGGTACAAGGAATAGCATCACATCTCACTGAGAACAGGCGCCCCCGTTCCCGTAATGTCAAAAGATGGTTCCCCGACACCAGCAGGAATGGGAGTGCTGCCCAGTGGTGGCAGCACACGATCAGGGCAGGCATATCATGTTTAAAAGAGCAGCTCAAGTTAACAATACATGTGGGCACCAACTACATGAAGGCGCATGTTAAAAAGTAACAAAACAAGGGCCGGCCGAGTGGCTCAGTTGGTTAAGAGCTGGCTCAAGAGTGCGAGCTGAGCTCTGAGCAACAGCGGTTCGATGCCAGCCTGAGCTGAGCTGCCATTGAGCTGCCAATAGGTGGCAGGATGGCTCAGCTAAAAAAAAAAAAAAAAAAAAAGTAACAAAATAAAATTGGAAGAGACGTGAGCAACTGAGTGGAGAGCTTAATGAGAATAAGGCCCCCCAGAGCACAGCTCCCCGCCCCACCCCCACCCCCACTCCTGCATAGCACCATACCTGCGGTTCAGCTTGGTTCTGTTCAGGGGGATGTAGGCATAGGGGTCGAGCCGACCTTTCTTCTTCACGTCACCCTTTGCTTTCTGCTCACCCAGAGAAACAGGGTCAGCTAGGAGTATGGGGTTCCCCTCCATCCCCTCCCGACTTGACAGGCCCCATGCATCCTCCCTTCCCCTCATTCTCTGCCTTAGGGCATGCTGGTTTCCGTGGCTCTGGAAGGCCATCCAAGAAAGGCCTGGAGTTTAGATGCTAACAAGACCTCATTGTGCTCTCAGTCTGCTCCATAAAGGTGTCTCTCCAGGGCAGTGATGGGCACAGCTGCCCCGCCCTTTCCCAGACTCTCTGCCAGGAGACCCCTTGCCCCCACCTGCAACTCTTACCTTGGCCTTGTATTCGGCCCCAGGTGTAGCCTTCTTGGCCACAGGGCGATGGATGCCTGAGCCTCCAGCTAGAGAAGGAACACAGAAGCCATGAGTCAGGCAGAGCCAGGGCAGCCTCCTCCCAGGGAATGGCAGTGGGCACCCTCTGTTCGGAGCTGCTGAGGACATAGGTCATGACCAGTCCCTGGCTCTGTCCCCTACCAACCAAGGACAAAGACCTTTCTTGAGAAGGGACTGTCCACTGACTTGATAGACCACGGGCTCCTCACACTAACCCAAATCCACAGAGACCTACCAGTGCCCTCTGGGAACATATATATTCTCCATTGACATAAAATACCCCACATTATGTTTTTGTTCCGTTTGTTCTAGGAAAGAATAGGAGAAAGAACACAGGCTTTGAAGTCAGACAGACCGGGTTCAACTCCCAGATGTAACCTCAGGCAAGTCTCTTAATTTTCTGGAGCCTCTGAACCTCGTCTGTAAAATGAGGCGTATAGGCTTTCTCTCACTCAGGCTTCACACCAACACTGTGAGAACGGGAGCTCTTACTCCACGGTACAGCTGTGAAAACCGCAGCTAAGAAAGCAGGGTGCTTCCAAGGTTAGTGTCATTTCTGCCTGGACTTGAACACAGTCGAGGATGGAATCCTACAATGTCGACTCAGGAGGACTCTCTGAAGTCACCCAGATGAACCCCTTTTACAGGGCAGAAGCTGGAAGCTCAGAGAGGCAGGATGACAGGGCCAAGGCCACAGAGCTGAGAGCAGCTGGGTGCGCAGTCCTGAACCCGGGCCTCCTGCAGCATCTGCTTCTGCACCACACCATCTCAGAGTGAAAAAGGCAAGTTAGGCCCTGGCCTGTGGGGCCACAAAAGGAGGCAGAACTATGAGGCTCTCGAGCTGGCCTAGGATGCCCTGGAGCTCTGAGAAAACACGAATCCTGATAGTGGGATCAGAATTCCCACAGGAGCCCTATGCATAACAAGGGCTCTGCTGCAAGGCCTGGGGGCAGGGGCCCTGCAGGGCTGCCCTCGGTGAAGGAGGCAGAGATGAGGTGACAGAGGCCTCCCTTGGCTTTGGGTAGCCACCTTGGTGCCTCTAGCTGCTGCTCTGGGGAGAACAACAGCCTGGGGCCAGGGACAAAGGTATAGGGCAACTCCCTGGACAGGCCCAATACTAACTCTCCCAACTGCCACCCTCAACATGGGCCAAACCTGGCCGGACTCAGGACCAGACATGAACAGGCAGACAGCACCCAGCAGAAGGGGCAGCTGCAAGCCTCGTGGAAGGCCTGGGAAGAGCTGGGGCTCAGGGGTTCCCCAGAAGAGCTGGGGGTTCTGAGCACAGGTCTCCTAACCCCCAGGCTCTCCCTCATCCTCAGGCGCTCTTGGCTCCCAGCTCAGTCCTGGGTGACATATCAGCCAATCTTATCTTTGCTAGTGCCAACTATGTGCAACCGGGCCGTGCAACCCTGAGGTTCTGCCTGCAGTAAACCCCGCCTAATATAGTGACAGAGAAGCGTGTTCCCAGGGAGGAAAGTGGAAGCCTCACCTTGGTACCGAGGGGGCATCTCCAGCTCGTCATCGTCAGGCTCTTTCTGATGCTTGAGCTTCTGGGGTTTTTTCTATAGAGAGGTAAGCAAAGTTTGTGAACAAGGGGACATGACCATCCTCACTAACAGTGACAGTAAAAGTAGTCAAACTGCACGAGCAGGAAAGGCCCTCTGCCAAGCACTCAATCCCCTACTTACTGATGAGGACACTAAGGCTCAGAGAGGGCAAGTAACCACCCAAGATCACACAGCTAGGCCGTGCAGAAGCAAGGTTCCAGCCCAGGTCTTCACAGCTGAGCTTGTCATAGCGGCTCCACTGCTCTGACTATTCACTCTGAACTCCCTCCTCAGGGCTACAAGTGCCAGCATGGCCACGCTGACCTCGGCTTAGCTCCAGTCTCCCAAGCAGGAAGAATGAGGTACAGGCCTCTTTGTTTGCTTTTGTTGTTTTTGTTGAGGGCAGTGTCACTGGCCCTCATATGTGGGACCTGAACCGGGGCCACTGGCCTCCCAAGGCAGCGCTTAACCACTGTCTACTCGGCCGGCCCAGGTACGGGCCTCTTTGGAAAGAACAGCTTTACCAGTTCTTTGCCTCACATGAACTCCACTCCACCCCCCTAGTTAAACCACTACTAAGTGCATCCCCTACTAAGTGGTAGGCCCTGAGGACACAGGGGAGAGGACCCACTTCCCACGCTCCAGGGGCTCTCAGATGGGGGAGACCCTGGCGCACGTCTGTCATCATAGTTCCTCAACAATGCTACCTACCGTTCCAGGAGCTGTGAGCACAGGACAATGGGACAGGTCACCTTGCCCACTTATATCCAACAGGAAGTGACTCAGCACTTAGTACATGCCAGCATCATGTTAGGTGCTCAAGGGGGAGAGCTGGGCCTGACAGCAGCCTAGCCCACCAGGAAATGTCAGCCGAGAAAGTGACAACTAGGCCAGGCAGAGGGACGCAGTGCAGGAGACCTCAGATCACAGGGCTCACTGCCACGCTGTGGTCTGTGCCACACTGCCTGGGAAATCTGGTCAAACTAGATTCCTGAGGTGCAAGCTCCCCAGGGGAATCCCGAGATGGAGGGCTTCCGGCTCCCACTCTGAGGAGCAGTCACTGGCTTAGAGGCCAGGTAGAGGGGAAGGTGTGCCAGGCAAAGGGAACACACACAGGGTATGCCTGGGGAAGGGACACCAGTTCCACTGACTGAGATCACACACTGCTGGAGAGCACAGCGTACTTTGGGGGAATGGGGTACCCAGTCCTCTGGCTGAGGCCTAGCAGAATGGGTGCCTAGTAGACACAGAAACTAGCTGGAAGTGGGACTTTGGCTGCATCACGGAAGGTGACGGCTCAGCTTGTTCTTGGTTCAGCTGGCACCTGGCACCAACTCTGTCCACTGGCAGCTGTGGTTGTGACACGTACCCTAGCATTTTAATGCTGCCATAACTGTGGGCAGAGGAGTGGGGTTTAGCCCCTGGGGATCTCGAGAGCAGGTGATGATCTGCTATGGGTCAACTGTGGAGTGTGGCCAGCCTGGGTCCCTCTTGGTGCCTTGAGACAAGGCGCCCCAGTCCTGCTGTGCTGAACTGTGGGGCCACCCTTGGAGGAGCGTGGTCAGTTCCCCCTGGCCAGGAATAAGAGTAGGCAGCAGAGGGATTGCAAGGCCATGTGTGAAGATGTGCCGAAGCAACCAGGGAGGTTCTGGCCAGAAAAAGATTTCCAGGAAAAATGCAGTAATAATAAGATGATCACAACACTTACTTAGTGTCACTAAGGGCCACACACTTTACATATAAGCCAGGATTTGGGTTCAGGCAGACTGGGCCTGGAGACATTCACATTTAACAACCCCTATAACCTTGGGCAGGTCACTTATCTTTTGTGAGCCCTTCTGGAAATGAGGATGACAAATAGTCCCCATCTCCTGTGAGGATTAGGTGAGGTACCTCGTGGGGGCCCTCAGCACCCCTCAATGGTGGATGCCCCCGCCCCATGCGGGAGCTTACTCCTTGGAGCAAGGAAGCCAGCCGTTACTCTTGTAAACTACATCACACATGCCCCGTGGAGAGACATGAGGTTTTGTCTCTTTCTTCAGCTGGACAACCCGGCCAACACTGAAGGAAGCCCCAGGTGCTGCAGAGGGAGCCAAGCTCCCTCGGTCACCCCAGAGTGGTCAGCCATGACACTGCCCCGGCACACGCATGCCACGCCCCATGGACTGTCTGCTGTGTACATCCTTGAGGCCCCACTGAGCAGTCAGGAAGCAGCGCAGGGGAGAGAGTAAGAAGGTTTCAGGCCCAAGGCTTAGGTCGGAGGGCCCCGGCCCTCCGTCAGCAGCAGGAATTACTCACGCTCCTGAAGCCCATGTCCTCTATCAGGTCAGCCATCTCTTCATCCTCCCCTGCAGCCAAAAGGAAGACAGGCCTGTGAGCGCTCAGGGAGGCCCCCTATTTTCCCAAAGCCCACCCAAATTTCCTCCAGCCTCCTCTTGGCTCATCAGATTGAGGGAGCTGCCAACTCCAGCCCCCCAAGTCTTGAGTCCTACTGTGGGAGACAAGACCCCTGAACACCAACCCTTTCTCCTTCCCATCCTGGTCCCAGTGACAATAGCCCCTCAAGGAAGTGGTGATCCCACTTCTGAGATAAATACAGATTTATTTGTGACTCAAAGCAAGCCCCAGGTTTCCCGGGGAGCCAGGTACTCCTGCAGCCCCACCCCGCTTTGACAGATTGCTTCATTCTCCTTCTCAAGAACCTTTTTTTGCCCTATATGTGCTGAGCATTGTGTGGGGATACAAAGAAGTATGATTCAATAAATTGGTTCTACATTAATAAACTGGACTACATTAAAATTTAAATACTTTTGTGTATCAAAGGACCTATCAGACTGAAAATGCAACCTATGGAATGGAAGAAAATATTTGCAAATCATCCATCTGATAAAGGGTTCATATCCCAAATATATAAAGAAACCCCTAAAACTCAACAATAAAAAGCAAACAACCCAATTAAAAAATAGGCCTAGATTCATATTCAAATTCAAATTCATTGAGACAGAAAGAATGGAGGTTGTCAGGGGGTGGAGGAGGGGGAAATGGGGAATTGTTTAATGTGTTTACAGCTTCAGTTCTGCAAGATGAAAAGTTTGGAGATCAGCTGTACATCAGCATGAATGTATTTAACACTACTTAACTGTACACTTAAAAATGGTTAAGATAGTTTAAGTTTTATTATGTGTATTTTACCATAATTAAAAAAAAAGCTATCAGTATATACGTATTTTTTTAAAAACAGCATGAAACTAATCAGTTGGAGAAAAGACAAACTCAAGTAAAGTCAATCAATAACCAAACGTCACAGGAGAGCATAAGGCTAGGTGCTGAAGACTGGACAGTGCCCCCTGGGCTTGCTGCGAGCTCTGAGGAAGCAAGGCCTGAAGGCTGAAGGGCCGTGGGAAGATCACAAAGAAGGACTTGAGCTGGACATTAAAGGCAGAAGGAGTGGGGGGGGGTGGTGCTGTCAGAATCAGGAAGGGAGCAAGGACACAGGAATTTGCAAAGGTGAGAGGGCAGCAGTGACAAGACCAGAGCAGGAAATAGTGTCATCACATTTTACCCTGCTGTACGTGTGCTCTTCAGGTTACCTGTTTCATCGTCACAACAACCCCCTGATGTAGGTACTGGTATTATACCCATTTTGGCACAGAGAGGGTAAGTAATTGTCCACAGTCACACAGCTGGTAAGTCAGGGGCAGTGGGAGAGCACTGGTTAAAAGGCTGTAATGAGGAGTTCCGGTAAGATGGCGGAATAGATGGAGCTTTCCGAACTGCCTCCCAGGATCACATCAAAATTACAAATAATTTATACAACATTTAATCTTGGAAGTCCCTTGAACATTAGATGAACAGAAGCTCTAAACGAAGGACCTAAAGAGGAGGCCACGTCAAGTCTGTGAGCACGGTTCCAGAGCACACAGCAGCTAATTGTGGAAAGCTCACTGCAACCCTGAGCAAGTGGTCTGCAGATTAGAGAGGACGGAGGGCCCCCCCCCTTTCTTTTTTTTCTTTCTTTTTTCTCTTTTTTTCTTTTATCTTCTTTGTAGGTGATCTATCTAATACATCGAAGCATTCACAGAACGACAGCCAGAATGAAAAAACAAAGAAACATGTCCCAAGTAAAAGATCAGAAGAAAACTCTAGAAATGGAACTAAATGAAACAGAGGGATCCAACCTTTCAGAGACAGAGTTTAGAACACTGATGATAAGAATGTTTAACAAACTTCGTGAGGACATAAGGAAAGATAGGGAAACCATAAAAAACAACCAGTTAGAACTAAAGAATACAATAACTGAAATGCAGAACACACTAGAAGGAATCACCAGTAGAATGGATGAAGCAGAGGAGTGGATCAGCGAATCAGAAGACAAAATAGCAGAAATCACCCAGCTGGAACAATAAAAAGAAAAAAGAATAAAAAAGAATGAAAATAGTTTAAGAGACCTCTGGGACAACATGAAACGCAACAACCAGAAGGGTTAGAGAAGAAGCAAGGGATTGAGAATGTATTTAAAGAAATAATGACTGAAAACTTCCCTACCCTGGTGAAGGAAATCGACATACAAGCCCAGGATATACAGAGAGTTCCAAACAGGCTGAATCCAAACAGGCCCACACCAAGACACATCATAGTTAAAATGGTAAAGCTTAAAGACAAAGACAGAATCCTAAAAGCAGCAAGAGAAAGACAGCAGGTTACATACAAAGGAACTCCTTTGTATAAGACTAACAGCTGACTTTTCTTCAGAAACTCTGCAGGCCAGAAGGGAATGGCAGGAGATATTCAAGTGACACAAAATAAAGGTCTACAACCAAGATTGCTCTACCCAGCACGGCTATCACTTAAAATTGAAAGAGAGATAAAGAGCTTCTCAGAAAAGAATAAGCTTATAGAGTTCATTACCACCAAGCCAGCATTGCAGGAAATGTTAAAAGAGCTTTTTAAACAGAAGAAAGGGGAAAACAAGCTAACCCAGGAAGACAAGAAACACAAATAACAAAATGGCAATAAATAAGCACTTATCAGTAATTACTTTAAATGTGAATGGGCTAAATGCTCCAATCAAAAGACACAGAGCGTCTGAGTGGATAAGAAAACAGGACCCATGCATATGCTGTCTACAAGAGACTCATCTCAGATCAAAAGACACACACAGACACAGACTGAAAGTAAAGGGGTGGAATAAGATATTTCATGCAAATGAAAATGAGAAAAAAGCTGGAGTAGCAATACTTATTTCGGACAAAATAGACTTTAAAATGAAGACTACAATAAAAAACAAAGAAGGGCACTACATAATAATAAAGGGATCAATTCAACAAGAGGATATTACCCTAGTAAACATCTATGCACCCAATATAGGAGCTCCTAAATATATAAAACAGATTTTGACAGACATAAAGGCAGAGATCAACAGTAACACTATCATAGTAGGGGACTTCAACACCTCGTTGTCACCAATGGACAGATCCTCCAGACAGAAAATCAACACTGACATAGTGACCTTAAATGACACTTTAGACCAGCTGGATTTAATTGATATTTTTAGAGCATTTCACCCCAAAGCTACAGAATATACATTCTTCTCAAGTGCACATGGAACATTCTCCAAGATAGACCACATGTTAGGCCACAAAACAAGTCTCAACAGGGCCGGCCAAGTGGCACATTGGTTGGGAACTGGCTTGGGAGGCCAGCAGCCCCGGTACGGATCCCAAATGAGGGCCAGTGACACTGCCCTCTTAAGAAAAAAAAAAAAAAAAGAAGTGGCTTCAGCACAAGAAAAGAAAAACAAAAAACAAGTTTCAACAAATTTAAGAAGATTGAAATCATATCAAGTGTCTTCTCTGACCACAATGCTATGAAACCAGAAATCAATTATAAGAAGAAATCTGGAAAGCTTACAAATACATGGAGGCTAAATAACTGCTACTAAATAGTGAGTGGGTCAAAAATGAGATCAAGGAGGAAATCAAAAGATACCTCGAGACAAACGAAAATGAAAACACCACGACCCCAAATCTTTGGGATGCAGCGAAAGCAGTCCTAAGAGGGAAGTTCATAGCAGTGCAGGCCTACCTAAAGAAGGAAGAAAAATCTCAAATCAACAGACTATCTTTACACCTAAGGGAACTCGAAAAAGAACAGCAAAACAAGCTTAAAGGGAGTATAAGGAAGGAAATAATAAAGACGAGAGCAAAAATAAATGAAATAGAGAACAAAAAAACAATACAAAAGATCAATGAAAATAAGAGTTGGTTTTTTGAAAAGATAAAATTGACAAACCCTTAGCATGACTAACCAAGAAAAAGAGAGGACCCAAATAAATAAAATCAGAAATGAAAGAGGAGAAGTGACAACAGATACCACAGAAATACAAAAATTTTAAGAAAATACTATGAGCAACTATATGCTAACAAATTCGACAATCTGGAAGAAATGGATAAATTTCTAGAAGCATACAATCTACCAAGTCTGAACCAAAAAGAAACAGAAACTCTGAACAGACTGATTACTGCCAAAGAAATTGAATCAGTAATCAACAATCTTCCAGCAAACAAAAGCCCTGGACCAGATGGCTACAGGTGAATTTTATAAAACATTCAAAAAATAATTAGTAACTATTCTCCTCAAACTATTGCAAAAAATACAGGAGGGAAGGCTCCCAAACTCTTTCTATGAAGCCACTATCACCCTGATTCCTAAGTCAGACAAAGATATTACAAAAAAGGAAAACTACAGGCCAATATCCCTAATGAACATAGATGCAAAAATTCTCAACAAAATACTAGCAAACCGAATTCAGCATCTCATTAAAAAGATCATACACCACGATCAAGTGGGATTCATTCCTGGTATGCAAGGCTGGTTCAATATCTGCAACTCAATTAACGTAACACATCACATTAACTAAATGAAAAATAAAAATCATATGATCATATCAATAGATGCAGAAAAGGCATTTGACAAAATCCAGCAGCCATTTATGATAAAAACTCTTAGCAAAGTGGGAATAGTGGGATCATATCTCAACATAATAAAGGCCATATATGATAAGCCCACAGCAAACATCGTACTCAATGGGGAAAGGCTGAAAGCTTTCCCCTTAAGATCAGGAACAAGACAAGGCTGCCCGCTTTCACCAATTCTATTTAACATAGTTGTGGAAGTTCTAGCCACAGCAATCAGACAAGAAAATGAAATAAAAGGCATCCAAACTGGAAAAGAGGAAGTAAAATTGTCATTATATACAGATGACATGATACTATATATAGAGAATCCCAAAGACTCCACCAAAAAACTGCTAGAACTGATACACGAATTTGGTAAGGTAGCAGATACAAAATTAATATTCAGAAATCAGTTGCATTTCTATACACCAATAATAAACTATCAGAAGAAGAAATCAGGGAATCAATCCCTTTTACAATTGCTTCAAAAACAATAAAATATCTAGGAATCAATTTAACTAAAGAAGTAAAAGACCTGTACTCAGAAAATGAGACACTGAAGAGAGAAATCAAAGAAGATACAAATAAATGGAAATACATACCATGCTCATGGATAGGAAGAATTAATATACTTAAAATGTCAATACTACCTAAAGCAATATATAGATTCAATACAATTCCAATCAAACTACCAAGGACATTTTTCTCAGAAATAGAACATAGTATCCTAAAATTTATATGGAGCCACAAAAGACCCTGAATAGCTACGGCAATGTTGAGAAATAAGAACAAAGTGGGAGGCATCACATTACCTGACATCAAAACATACTACAAGGCTACGGTAATCAAAACAGTATGGTACTGGCATAAAAACAGACACATAGACCAATGGAATAGAATAGAGAGCCCAAGAATAAACCCATCTATATACGGTCATTTAATCTATGACAATGGAAGCAAGAATTTACACTGGACCGGCCAAGTGGCGCATTGGTTAAGCGCTGGCCTGGGAAGCCAGCGGCCCGGGTTCGGTCCCACATATGAGGGCCAGTAACACTGCCCTCAAAAAAAAAAAAAAGAATTTACACTGGATTAAAGATAGTCTATTTAATAAATGGTGCTGGGAAAATTGGACTGACACGTGCAAAAAAATGAAAATGGACCACCTACTTACACCATATACGAGAACAAACTCAAAATGGATTAAAGACTTAAATGTAAGACCTTAAACCATAAAACTCCTAGAAGAAAACATAGGGAGTAAGTTTGCAGACATTACCCTCAGTAATATTTTTACAGATATATCTCCTTGGGCAAGGGAAATAAAAGAAAAAATGAACATATGGGATTACATCAAACTTGAAAGTTTTTTCACAGCAAAGGAAATCATCAATAAAACAAAAAGGCAGCCTACTAAATGGGAGAAGATATTTGCCAACGATATATCCAATAAGGGGTTGATATCCAAAATTTATAAAACACTCACGCAACTCAACACCAAAAAAACAAACAACCCAATTTAAAAAATGGGCAGAGGATATGAGGAGGCATTTCTCTAAAGAGGACATACAGATGGCCAACAGGCATATGAAAAAATGTTCAACCTCACTAATCATCAGAGAAATGCAAATAAAAACCACAATGAGATACCACCTCACTCCAGTTAGAATGGCTATCATCAGCAAATCAACAAACAACAAGTGCTGGCGAGGGTGTGGAGAAAAGGGAACCCTGCTGCACTGTTGGTGGGACCGCAGATTGGTGCAGCCAGTATGGAAATCAGCATGGAGGTATCTCAAAAAACTGGAAATGGAACTAACGTATGACACACAATTCCACTCTTGGGTATGTACCCAGAGGAATACAAGACACTAATTCGAAAAAATATATGCACCCCTATGTTTATTGCAGTGCTATTTACAATAGCCAAGACTTGGAAATAACTGAAATGCTCATTGGTAGATGACTGGATTAAGAAACTGTGGTACATTTATACAATGGAGTATTACTCTGCCTATAAAGAATGAAATCGTACCATTTACAAAGATATGGATAGACCTAGAGACTATTATGTTAAGTGAAATAAGTCAGTCGGAGAAGATAAATACCATATGGTCTCACTTATATGTGGAATCTAAAGAACTGAATGAATGAGCAAAGGAAACAGAAACAGTCTCATAGATATAGAGGAAAAACAGGGTTGCTAGTTGGGAGGGGGTGGGGATGAGGGAGAAGGAGAAGGGATTAGACAGCAAAAATAGGTAACTACAGTATTGTCACAGGGATATGGAAGATAGTTCAGGGAATATAATAATGTTGTAAAAATTTTGTGGGGTGTCAGATGGTCACATGTCTTGTTAGGGAGACCACTTCATGGATGGAGTAGAGGCTTGATCACTGCACTGTATACCTGAAATTGATGATGTATAATACTGTATGCCAATTGTAATTGAATATATAGATAGTCACGGGATGTGGATTATACGGTGGAAGGGAGTCAAAGGAAGTGTAATAGATATGTATGATATGGGGGGTAGCGGGGTGGCGAATTGGGGGAGAGGGGTTGTCATTTTGAGGGGTAAAAAGTATAACTACTGCACTGTGTTGTACACCTGAAGCTAATTAAAATAAATTAAAAAAAAAAAAAGGCTGTAATGAGTCAAAGGCACAGGGAACCATGGCAGTGGGAACCAAACAAGAGGAAGACAGACACATCTTAGACAACCTGGACTTTTGTGATCTAAGGGATGACACGTGCAGAGAAGGAGCAGGAAAGACGCAACAGGACTTGAAGGTGCTACACCTGAGTGGCTCCTAGACAATAGGGGACAATGGAATCGGGGGTAGGGAGCGTCTGAGTCTGGCTCTTTCCATCTCTAAATAAGAGTCTAGGCCTCCAAAACACGGAGGAGGAAAAGGAAAGAAACAGAACAGAGAAGTGACCAACAGAGTGCATCGCACACGGTAAGGGGAAGTATTGCATTTGGAAAGTTTTGTTTGAATTATAGAAGAATTGTAAATAACACTGGGTTACAACATTGAAAGATTTCTTAATGTGGTCAAAAAAGTTTGAGAAAATCAACAAGTTTGAGCATGCTGCCCTAGATACAAGCTCCTTATATCTGTTTTTACCTATGGCTCTCCAACAAATGGTCACGAATGAATGAGTGAATGAACAAATGAGTAAATGAATGAACAACCGAGTGCAGCCCTGGCCCAGACCAGACACAGCTGCATTCCCAGAATGGGCAGGCAGCCCTACCTTTGGTGCCTTCCTCTTCCTCCATCTTGGTGGTGGCAGCGTCATCCTCGACCTCCCGGATGATCAGCCGGCCATCAGCACTCACTTTGAAGCCATGGTCCTTCTTGCGGCGGCCAGGCCCAGGCTGTGTGGCTGGCGTGGCAGAGTCGGGCAGTGAGGAGGTGGAAGGGCAGTCCTAAGCCTCTCACACCCTCATAGCCAACAAGCCCAGGTCTGTGCCCTGGACGGGGGTCCGAAGCACAGGGTGTGCATGTGTGTAGGTGAGGGGTGCCCACTGGCCTGCCTGGAAGCCCCCCCCAACCCTGAGCATGGCATCAAGGCAAGTGTTTTCTGAGCTCACGGGCGAGCTGCTCCTTGCTTACCTAAGACTCGCTGGGCCACCTTGGGGTCCAGGAAGTTGAGGGGCTCGTCCCCACCACCCTCCTTCAGCCATGCCTGGCTCTTCTGCCGGGTCAGCCTCCGCTGCTCCTTGCCCCGGCTCCTTTCTTCCTCCTCATTGTCCTCGTCCTCGGAATCTGCCAAAATCTCCTCAATGCTAAGGACAGAGAAGCCGCAAGTCAGCACGCTCCCGGGAGAGGCAGGGGCTCCGGAGTGGGGTCCCCAGGACCCCACCACAAGTCTCACCTGTCACCTTTACCCTGGGCAGGCTCCTCCTCCTCCTCTTCCTCCTCTTCCTCAGCAGCCTGGTTCAGAGCACGGTGCCTCTTGGCCCGGGCCTCGGCTTTCCGGATGTTGACCAGGACTTTGTGGTACTCCTCAGGCAGCAGCTTCTTCACCAGCTCAAAACTGAGGGGACAACAGGTGCTGTTGGGGTGCACTGCCAGAGAGCGCCAATCAATAGGAAGAGTTCAGCCTGAGCCCTTCCAGCCACAGGGGAGGGACCTGGTGCCCCCAGCCTGGCCCCTTCTCTGGAGAGTCCCTGGTGGTAAGGAAACTCTTCAGTTGCTCCCCTGCTCTGCCCCCCGGCCCCGGCCCCCATCTCAATGCACAGACCCAAACTTGCGGATCAACTTGGTGAACAGGTTCCGAAGCTTCATACGGAAGTGCCGCCGCATATCGTCTGAAAGCTTCCCGATGGCTTCCATCTGCAGGGTGGAGCACCAGGGTTTCAGTGGGAGTGCCTGCCACCCTGCCTGCCCCCTCTCTGCTGTCCAGAGCAGGGACATGGAAGGACCAGGCCCGGCTAAGAGGTGAGGGCAAGATCGGCCCTGTTCCTGCCTCAGCCCTTGGTCCCATCACATTCCATAGTCTGGGTAGCTCCCATCTTTCCCTTCAACCCTCCTTTGTGACAATCCCTGACCACCCTGCCAAGATTAGAGCTTTATAGTCCTTTGAACAGTGTTTGGCACCTTATATGCATTATCTTATTGAATCTTTAGAACCCAGTGAGGCAGATACCACTGAATCTTTAGAATAACCCAGTGAGGCAGATACTGTCATCATCACCAATTTATAGATGAGGAAACTGAGGCACAGAGTTAAGTAGCTGCTAAATGGCCTCAAAGGTAAGAGTTAGCCCAGATCTATCTAATTCCAAGGCCCATACTTTGCCCCCAACACCGCCAGGTTTCTCCTGGTTCCATATGTCCTTTCTATCACCTTGCATTAATCTCTGGGTGGACTGCTCAAGCTTTCATGCGGTCTGGTTTGGGAAATGTGTGGGTGGCAGGTATCTGCAGTCTCTCTAGGTGGGGCTGGGGTATAGGGCCCTTTTGATCCTTTGAAGGGCTTTTATCAATTCTAGTAACTCCAGGACAGATCCCCTCTCTGGCTGTTCTTCCACCTGCAGTCTCCATTTAGACTGCAGGCTTTGGATCTGGAGGGTGGGGGCAGGCTATCCTGACTCTCGTCTGGCCCCTCTCGCCTTGACCCAGGACCAGACTCAAAAATGATAGGCACGAGGGACCTGGAGATCTGATGCGACTCAACCCAGCAGGAAGCGGGCAGGAAGCGGGAAACGGCGGCAGTGGGTGCGGTGGACGGGAGTTTGAAAGACAGTCCCAGCTTGCTGCACACCTGATGCCCTGCTGTCGCGGGCCAGGGACCCAATACCAGAGGACTCTTCGGGCCCTTCCGCAGCCCAGCAGGGGCACCCTCAAACCCAGAAAGAGCGTCCTCAAATCCACAAGGTCAAAATGCAAGTGCGGGGAAAAGGGAGATGACAGCCCTGCCAGGGAGAGCCCAGAAAGTTAGTCCTGAGCTTTGGGTTCTGTTCCCAGGGCTGCTCTCCCTAGTACTTGTGATCTGGGGAAATCTCTGGCCTCAGTTTCCCTATCTGTAAAATGAAGGGTAGCCCTGCCCACTGGCCTCTGCCCTGCAGAACCCTTGCTTCTGTGGAGGGGCCAAGGGGTGTGACAAGAGGCAGCCTGGCCACTGTGCCCTTTCCTTATCTCCACCAGGTGGGCACTGCCTTACTGATCTCTTCCGGGGCTCCTGCATGACCTTCTGTTGCACAAGATAATGTGTAGTTTAAAATGTTTGAAATTTGCTGGGCTCGAGGCTCATTGGTTCCATGATAGCAACTCAGAGGCCATGGTGCCACCCACTGAGGGGAAGGTGGGCTCTTACCACCAACTGCACATGCTTGGCCAGGTGTGCCACGTCCATGACGACCACTGCCACTTTGATGAAGCCCAGCGCTGATTTGACCACATCCCGCGTGCGGGAGGCCAGGAGCAGGCACACGTTTTCCAGCAGCTGCTCTATGGTGCTGGTTCCCATCAGACCTGTGGAGGCCAGGGGGCCATTGTCAGAGACACCCAGAACCCCACCCAGACGCAAGACCTTGCCAGGTCACAAGAGTGGGAGCTAACATTTGGGGCCTTTCGTGTGCCTGGCATGGTTCTGGTCACTTCCATAGAATATTTCTTCTGGTCCTTCAGCCACCTTAGGAGGTGCTGCTTTTTGTCCCTCTTTTTAGAGGTAAGAGAGGTTGAAGAGGCTCGTAAACTTGCTGGTAAGAGGCAGAACCTGGACTGGCATCGGGCATGGGACCTACCTCCTCCCCTCTGAGAATGGGATGTGAGCTGCTGGGAGGGCCAAGAAGGGCAGCAAAGGACATGGGAAGCAGCCAGGCTTGGCTCCAGCTTTCTTCCTCCCTCTGTCTAGTAGCCACCCTGTCCTGACCTTCTGGGCATTTCCCTACCTTTTTGTCCCAGGCCTTCAAGGAAATCCGATTTACCTTTGAACTCGAAAAGGAGGTGGGTCAGGGCCAGGATGCTGCAACTGACCATGGTGACAGCGCCCACAAGGCCGGGGTAGATCAGGACGAGGTAGCGCTGCAGGGCTTCTGGGGGGGTAGAGGGCGGGACAAGTCGCACCAGGGCAGAGCCCAGCCCACACACTGCATCTTGGGCCCCTCGGGAGGGGGTTTCCAGCCAGAGAGGAGCAGCTTGCCAAGTCCAAAGCCAGACAGTACTCTCTGCCTTTTCTCTTTGACCAATGGTTTCAAGGGGTGCTCCCCCCGAGGCCTTGGAGCAGAACATCCACCCCAGTCCTGAGTCACCCAAGCCTCACCTTCCTGGCTCGGGCCAAACCGAAGGAAAGCATGACCCATCTCCACCAGCAGGGCAAAGGCGTTCTTCCGAGCACCCACCGACACCTCCTTGGTACACAGGATCACCTGCCCCAGATAGCCCCATGAGCACATACTCCCGAGCTGACCACCCTGGGGTTGGTGGCCTGAGGCAGAGGAGGTAGGCAGGAGCACTCATGCTCCCAGGAAGTAAATTAAGCCCACCCTTACCTCCAATAGTGCCCTCCCCTGATCCTGACAGGCCTTCAGGAGCCATACTCCAAGGAACTCCCCCCTCCCAACACCCCAGCACCCTTCACCTCTGGGACGAGGGCTGTGATGAACTCCTCATGCTCGGCTGTGAGCTTCTTCACAATATGTATGAGGCACTTCAAACGGGGCTGCAGGGCAGAAGGGACAATGATTAGGATGCTTCAATGCCACCCCAGTCCCTGAAACCCCCTAAGCATCTCCACAGTGGTCCTCTCCTGGTGTCATCTATCTTCCCTCAGGCAGAGCAGGGCTGCCCCTGGAGTGCTCACCCTCTTGGCAGGCGAGGAAGTGGTCCGCAACGAGTCCAGCAGGGTCTTCTTCAGGTCGTCCAGGTGGCTCTGCACGAAGCGGGCCCCGGGGCCCTGGGGCCTGGCACACACCTCCTCCAGCACGCGGTAGGCCTTCTTCTGTGCCCCATGGGCCTTGCTCTGGGAGGGCACATGGGGAACAGGGGTGAGTGAGGAGGGAGAACTGGGAGACCACAACCCATCTGATGACACTCCCAGGGCAGTCGCCGTTAGCTGTGGCCAGCACTGGAGGGGATTCAGAGAAGCTGGCCCCGCTTCCTAGAGCTCATGAGGTCTGATGAGAGGGCTGGCGGAGTATGCATGGCAAGAGGCTAACTCTGCGGGGCAGGGATGCTGCAGGGAGAGATGCCAACCCAGATCTCCAGGCCATTCCGCTGGCCCACTTCTAAGTAACTCACAGTGCCTGGCATGTGCCAAGGTCTGTGCATGTGCACATCATTCTACTGGAGCACTCTTCTCTCTCCATCTTTGCCTAATTCCCTGTGTTCCCTGCCTCTGCCCCTGGGCACCTCAGAGTGGCTCTGTCCTGGCCTTCTGGGTCTGCCTGCATGTCCTACCCCACAGCACTTCTCATGCTGTTGGGTAACTGCTTATTAAACTGTTGCAGTGGTGACAGCTTTCAGGAGGTCACGGCTGGCCTGAGTTTGCAAAGTGGCTAGCCACAGCATGCCAGGCAGAAGACCTAGCATGTGCAAAGGCACTGAAGGGGCCCACTATATCTGGAATTCTCAAACCAGCTTAATGAGGCCGGAGTGGTGGGGGAATGATGAGGGGAGACAAGGGGTGATGAGAGTGACTGGAATGAAGATTGGCCCAGGTTAAAATGGTCCAGTGAACAAGCCAAGCCAAGGAGTATGGCTTCGGTTCTATAAGAGGCTTCTCAGCAGGTAAGGCCTGAACACGGCTGTGCATTTTAGTCCTATATAACAGATGGGCTAGACAGGGCACAAAGGGCAGCCACACCACGAGAAATCGGATGAAGGCCTGATCTCGGGCAGCAGCAAGGGATGAAGACAGGGCCCACCTTTCCTCGCACAAGTGTGGTGGTGTGGGGATGCCAGTCCTGGGGCTCACCTCTAGGAAGGGCCGGATGGTGGAATACAGCTTGCTGATGGCAGCTTCGTCAGCATGAGGAGCCAAGGCCACGACCAGGTCCAGGACAGACAATCTGCTCAGGGGTCGGGGGGCAGGAGACCAAGGAGCTTAGTGAGGGCTAGAGAGGGGCTCAGCCTATCAGTGTTCGTGACTGGGTATGGGGCAGGTAGGAGGCAGGCGGGAGGAGTGAGGGTGAGAAGGACAAGGGGCCTTGGAGGGGCCCATGAATGATAATTACAGCTTGTACCTAATCAAGCACTCATCAGGGACCAGGCACCATTCCAGGTGCATTCTCAGTGTTAGCCCTTTCAATCCTCACAGCAACCCTGCTGCAGGTACTGTTAGCATGTCCCTTGTACAGATGATGACACAGAGGCACAGAATCGGTAAGTAACTTGTCCAAGGTCACACAGCCCGTAAGTAGTGGAGCTGGGATTAGAACGTGGGCATGAGTCTCCAGAATCCTCCTCCTTTCCCAGCAGGCTATAATGCCTCACCAGTAAGAAGGAATTAGTCAGGCCTCACAGAGACTTGAGGACACTCAACACCTCAAGTCTTTCCTAAATGAGTCCAGAGATATTCCACAGGCTTCTGCTAGGCAGGCCCTCTAGATCCCTGTGCTGCCTCAGCTCAAGTGGCGCATTTTACCTGGTGAAGTCCGAGCTAGCAGGGTCAAGCACCTTCTCACTGGCTTTTTCCAGGAAACCATTCACCAACTGGCAGCCCCAAGGGGGTGAGAGGGGGGAATTGTTGATCAGAGAAATATAGAGCGGCGGCAGGTCACAGAACTGTACCCTTTTTGCACCCCCCCGCCCCCCCCGCCATCCCCTTTCCCCAGCTGTTTAGAAGCCTCGAGCCTAGCCCAGCCGCCACCGCTGGTTATCTGGTCACCTGCTCCCCAGGTGGCAGAGGCCCACGTGAGGCCTGGTGGGTATGGTCTCACCACTTCCAATATACCCAACCCAGCCTCACCACCTCCCCATCTACTGGCTCACCTGAGGCTCAGTAATGGTGAGGTAAGTTTTGATGGTTTCCAACACGGCCCGGCGAGGGGCTGGGATGTCCCCGGCTGCAACAGGCTGCCCATACAGATTGAAAAGGATCGGCAGGAAGTTCTTGGCAAAGCGGCTCACTTCAGCACGGTCGGCCTCTGGCAGGAGGACCAAAGTGTGCATAAAAGGGGCAGGGGTTGAACCTGCTGGGCTGCAGGCCATAGGCATCCTTTTGGGGGACTCAGGACAGGACCATGGATGTGCGGCTGCTCTGGGATGGGAGAGGCTGCGGCTAGAGCAGAGAGCGCCAGGTGCCACTGTGGTCTGTGCTCCTCCACGGCTCCTGGCCAGGGACCAGGGAAACCCTCCAACATTGACTAGATAACGCCTCCCAGCTGTCAGCACAGTAAAGGGAATAAAGGGAGAAAAGGAGCAGTTTTCCGCATCCTTGGGTCCCTGCAGAATTCCCAGGTCCTTGCAAAGGGTAACTGGCTCAGGTGATGGGCCGTAACAGGCTAGGAAATGGCATCAGGGGACCCATGCCATCCTCCCTCCAGCTCCCAACCCCAGAGCCCACAGGTACCTGCTTCACAGCCTTTGGTGATGAGGGTGCGCAGGGCCTGGCACACGGTGACCCTCAGGTCTGGGCGCTCACTGATGGCTGTGCCCAGTGTCCGCGCCAGCCCTTTGAAGGAGGTGGCCACGTCTGTCGGCCTCGTGCAGAACCCAGGCAGGAGGGTCCAGATCTGGGGAGGGAGGGGACAGTAAAGGAGAGTGACACCCAGCAACCTGCACCCCTGCACTGTCCAACCCACACCCCCCCACAACTGACCCCTTACCTGCCACTGCAGCATGTCATAGATCTTGGACTCCACCGTGCTGCCCGCCTGGGCCAGGTCCATTGCTGGGGTGTGACACAGGGACACAGTATGACCCTGAGCTCCCACCTGGCCACCAAGACCCATTTTCATCAAAACCAAAAGCCCAGACAAGAATACGGGTGATTTCTCTCCACACAATAGATTGAAACTTCCTTCTGAAAACCTAAAAAGACCTCTATAACACAGAAAGAGGATGTCTCCAATAATCTTACTCCCCCAAGGATGGCCCGTCTCTTCTGACTTTCTTATATTTCTTTAAACACACGTATACTTTTAACAACATATACAGAATTGTACTATACATATAAAGATACGGGATTGTTTTACTTATTAAGTTGGTAACATTTAATGAAAGATTTCTATGTGATAGGCTGTGTAGTGGGCACTTAGGCGATTATTTCATTTAACTTTCAGAATGTCACAATTATTGTCCTCATTTTACAGATGAGGAGCAGACCCAGACCCAGGAGTTGTATAAGCTTGCCCAAAGTCACCAAATTGTGGCATGGCAGAGCTGAGCATCTGACCTGCTCAACTCACTATCTACTAAACACGCCCACATATGGTCTTTCTCTTTCTCTCTTTTTTTTTTTTTTTTGAGGGCAGTGTCACTGGCCCTCATATGTGGGACTGAACCGCGGCCGCTGGCTTCTGAAGCCAGCGCTTAACCACCGTGCCACTCGGCCGGCCCTCTTTTTTTTTTTTTTTAGCTGAGCTATCCTGCCACCTGTTGGCAGCTCAGCGGCAGCTCAGCTCGGGCTGGGCATCGAACTGCTGTTGCTCAGAGCTCAGCTTGCACTCTTCAGCGAGCTCTTAAACAACTGAGCCATTCAGCCAGCCCAGTCTTTCTCTTTCTTTACATGGAACATATTATGTCCCACAGTGGGCTTTTCCATCACTAACTTCGCCAAAACCCTACTGAGGGAGGCGTAGGTTGTTTTAAAGTTTTTGGCAGGAATATCTCTGCATGCACATAAATTGCTGTATACTTGTCTAATTATTTCCTTAGTGGGAGAGGAGGCCAATGTCTGCCTGCCCCAGGGCAGGGTCTTGTACCAGGGAATGCCAGGCCTCAGAGCAGAGGGGAGGGACAGCCGCACTGAGTCAGGAACTCCAGCACCAGCCGGCCACCTGTTTGGCAGAGGGAGGCTGCTGAATATCCCAGGGCTGGAGTGCTGGACCGCCAGCCCTTCCTGACCCCTTCCAGCTGAGGCTCCAGGTCTGGGGTGGGCCCTGTACCTTTGCTCTTCAGAGTGGTCGCCAGGGGCAAGAAGTAGGTGGTGAAGAAACCAAGTCGTGTTTCCCGCACATGGTCCCGGATGACGGGCAGCAGCCAGCTCCGTGGGAAATCCAGAGTCTCTCTGGGAAGAGGCAGGGAAGGCCCAGTGAAGAAGAGGGCAACACACCCAGCAGAAAGTCCCTTGCTGAGCCAAGGAGCCACGCAAGCCCTGCTCTGGCCTCTCCCACTGACTCCTGCATAGCACAAGGGACCTCGCCCGAAGGTGTGGACGCTCTTCTGGGGCACAGCAAGCCATCTGACCTTCCTGGGGCTTATAGGAAGCCAACCAGGGTCACACTTACTCAGAGCCATCAATTTCCAGAGGCACAGCCTGCAAAACCACCTCAGGTCCCATGCTGGTCACAGCAGCCCCCACTGCCTGGTCCAGAGCTGCTGTGTGGGGGAAGTGGGGGGAGAGGCGCAGGTCACACAGGGACTGGAGGCACTGGAGCAAAGAGACAAGAGATTATACATCAAGGCATGCTCGTGGAGCAGGCACCCCTGGCAGAGTCCGAGCCAAAGGCTGCAAGAGAATGAGGTCAGGAGCATGGGCCCACATTACGCTCTAGATCAGAGGGCACAAACCAACAACCAAATGTAACCCACTGGTATGGTTGAGGCCTTCCCAATGTCCCAGGATTATAAAAAAAAAATCTGTACTCATTAATAACATGTAAAAATCAGGAGACTTCCAGTTTATCTTGCAAAATGGGAAGTTCTGGCAAAGGCGGATCCGTGTGCGGCAACTAGCAAGTTAGCAGGCCCTGGGGAGCAGCTGCCCCTCCGGACAGAGCTGCACCCTCTGGTTCACCACGGCCTGGAGTGCTGCCAGCCTCTCTCCTCACGGACCTCTCCTAGGAAGCCTAGGAAATCTCATCTATTAGGGCCCAGACCACGCCTCCCGAGGAAGCCTGCCCTCCCAGGTGACTCCTTTCTTCCAATCAGCAACATGAGAGGGTCAGTGAGGAAGGCTCTGGAAGGCGAGAGGAGGCGGGCGGTGCTGCTCCACCTGCTGAGGAGGCGTCTGTGGCCTGTCCTCAGGCCCCACCCTCTCCTGAGCTGGGGAGGTTCCCTGAGTCTTCAATGGTTTACTCTGGTCTAGTCACCTCCCTAATTTTTAGAAAACTAAAAATTAAAAGGTATCAATAGGGGTGAGAGAGATTGTCAACTCCAGCCAACACTAGTGAGCAGGCTGGGGGGGGGGGGTTTCCTGTCCCTCTTCTTGTTCCTCCCACTGGCCCAGTCACCTTCCTGGGGACACAGTACTGGGTACTTGCTGTGGGCACTACGTGTGTGTGTGGGGGGGTGGGGATGGGCGGGGGGAAGTTCAAGTGCAGAGATAACAGAGACCCCTTCTAGAAACCCACAGTCCAAAAGCCCACTGCCCTGGCCACAACAGCCCCTCAACTCACTCACCTTCTTCATCACAGGATGGGCCTGCCTCCCACATGTCTCAAAGAAGACACACAGCAGCTGCAACACAGAGCTCCAAGCTGCATGGAATTTGTACGTCAGGCCCTCTTCCACTGCCCTGCCAAGGAAGCAAGCAGTCAAGGCCGTGGTCACAACTCCTGAGCCCCAGCCAGGAAGTCAATGGCTGCCACCCTGAGCTATCTGGCCAGTAAGGGCAGGGCCCCAGGAAAGCCAAGAGGAGAACTACCATTTATGAAGTACCCACACTGCTCCCTGTGCTAAGAGTTTAATTTGTGTAATCCTCGCATTTAATGAAAAACCTGTGAGGTAGATTATTTGTTCCATATTCAGATGGGGCAACTGAGGCTCAGAGAGATGAAATAACCTGCCAGGGTCACTCTGCTAGTAGTGGTCAAACCAGGTCTCCAAAGCCCACGTTTTGTCATTGTTCTCATGCTTTCTTGGCCCGTCCTGAGATGGGACGGCAGGGTAAGGACAGGTGGTCTAGGCAGAATGGGGAAGCTGTATGCAGAAAAGGGGGCGCTGGCCCAGCTGGTAGCCCCTTCCAGCAGGTGCACACCTTGGTCCGCTCCATTTCCCACAGTCTATGCCCCCTGGGGGTTTTCGGCAAGAATGGTCAACAGGGGTCAGGGTGAGGTAATGGGTGAGTTATGGGTGGGGTCAGTTCCATTCCCGTTTTCCTAAAACTTCATTCCAGATAGATCCACAGGAAGTGGTCTATCCCTCACAAGGAACACCACCATTGGAGCTGAGCAGAGACCTAGAGGAGGCACCAAGGATCCTGGCCCCGTTCCCAGGAACACTGAGTGGGCGTGGTGCTGAGGCTCCTCACCGCCCGCTGGGAGGGTTAAGGTGGTCAGGGGCTGTGTCTGTGAATTGCTCCTCTAGGGGGCAGGGAGAGCAGGTGGGCACGTGATTAAGAATGGACTCTGAGGTCTGGCTGCCACTCACTAGCTGGGTGACCTCAGCTTGCCTATCTGTAAAATGGGGTCAGTACCTATTTCCTAGAACCATAGGGATTATTAATTTTTATTTATTGAGTGCTTAACTACATGTCGGGTACTGTTCTGAGCCCGTTATATGTATTACCTCATTTAATCCTCACCTCTGTTAGTCCCTTTGACAGATGGAGACACTGAGGTGCTGAGAGGGGGAGGAACTTGTCCCAGATGACTGGCCCCAGGGTCCACACTCATAAGCACCACGGGGGCGCCTACAACGTGCTCACCCTGACAGCAGCTGCTCTGGTATTGTGCACACGGCCCAGGGTAAGTGACAAGTGGAGTGCTTGTCATTATCAGGAACTTTCTAGAGGGTACACCCTATTCCTTCCTATTGCGGATGCTATGTTCTCACCTGAACATCTTGGCAACGTACTGGCCGAGGCCCGAGGCTGAGGAAGTCACAGAGCCAATGTCAGCCATGTGGGGAGCGACGCACTCCTTCAGGACCTCCTGCAAAAAGAGACGGCAACTGTCTGGCCCAAGGCAGTCCCCTCAGCGCCACTCAGCCCTCCCAGGTTTCTGCTTCCTGAAGCTTCTAGGGAGCCTCTCCAGGATGCAGCTGGAGGTCTGGGGTGAGCTCTAGGAGAGACTGGGCAGCTGGCAGAACCTCTTGTGCTCTCTGCTCCCCCAACTAAAGCTAGGACTAGTGGGAGGATGGAGGGGTTCAGTACCTGGAGACTCTGGGTAGCAGCTGTCACCACCTGTGAGTGGGGGGAGAGGAGGCAGGTCATCGCAGTTCCAAAAAAGCGAGGGACGTGGCCCAGCCCCAGGTCCCGCTGTAGCCTATCAAGAGAAAAGACTTCTGTGGGGCCTGCCCAGGGTCTTTGGGACCTGGATGGCCCAGGTCCAACAACAGACACTAATCTGCAGGGCTCTACAGGGCCCTTCTGGTGGACAATTATTTAAAGTGCTGTCACAGGCTGGCCAAGTGGCGCATTGGTTAAGAGCTGGCTTGGGACACCAGCGGCCCCGGTTCGGATCTCACACATGAGGGCCAGTGACACTGCCCTCTACAGCTAAGATGGTGAACAGCAGCTCCACCTGGAGCTGGGCTGCTGTGAGTCCCCAGGATGGGATAGCTGCAGTCCCTGCTGCAGTGGGCTGCCATAGGCTGCAGTGAGTGGCCGGCAGCCAGCATGATCGGCCGGCAGCTGGTGTAAGCTGCCAAGAGCCACTGTGAGCAGCCATCCAGAGGCCAGCGACCAATCTGCCTCACCCGAGAAGAGCGCAATGATGATACCAACATGGACCAGTGAAACAACGTCCTCCACAACTAGACTGAAGAACAAACGGACAGCAACTTGTCTATTCCCCTTCCCCAGTTCCCTAGCGCTGTTCCCCTTCTCCAATTCCCCAATAAAATCTTAAAAAAAAAAAAAAAGAAAAAAAAAAAGTGCTGTCACTCAAGTAATAGCTACATGTGGTAAAAAACTCAAACAGGTCTTCAGGGTACAAAATGCAGAGCATGCCTTCCTTACCACACCTTTCTCCCAGACTGACCCTCAAATGCACTTCCCAGGGGAAAATCAAGGTTGTTTCTCAAGCACTCTTCTAGATATTTTTGTGTGTATATAAACATAAAAAATAATAACAGTTACTAACATTTATGTAACCTTATACATGTTGTTAAGCCAAGCACTGATGTGAACACATTAATTCATTAAACCTTGCAAAAACTGAGATTAAGTCCTATTACAATTCCCATTTTATAGATGAGAAAACTGAGGCACAGAAAAGTCAAGTGATTTGCCCAAGGCCACTCAGCTAGTGGGAGGGAGGGGCCAGGATTCCCACCCTGGTTGGACCCAGAGTATGCAAATGATTACACCATGCATGTTGTGCTGCACCTTGCTTTTCCTCAGTATATCTTAGAGGTCTTTCCACATCAGCAAGCACACATCTACTTTAATTATTTCTAATGGATACCTGGTATTTACTGTTTGTATTTTACCAGTCCCCTCCTGGGGCACATTTAGGTTGTCTCTAGGTTTTTTTTGCCATTATCTATGGTACTACAAGCATCCTGGGACATATATCCTGGCGCAAATGTGGGAATCCTCCTGCAGAGAAGCAGAGAACGAGGCTACTTTCCCATTTCCGGGCACCTCCAGGTTAAAGGCAGTTTGGTGCAGGAAGAAGGATGTGGACCTGGCTGACCTCGGCTGCAGATCTGGCTGTGGTCCTTAGCAGCCGCCATGATCACCTGAGTCGCTGTGCTTCCGCTTCTGGTTTATGAAATAGGCTAAGACCTTCCTCACGGCGGGGGGGGGGGGGGGCTGATATTAGCAGGGAAACGTGGATGCATGGCACCCAGCATGGTGCCTGGGGGAGCCTCAAAGACCCTCCCTTCAGGTAAAGTGCAAGTCACCAATTAACACATTTATGTTCTTCTCAGCCTGACTTGGGAAAAGCGGAGTTATCAAGAAGCTACTATTAAGTGGCCAAGCTCATCTGTGAGTATTATAACAGAGCACAAAGCAGAAACTGGAATCGGAGGACTAAGAATCCCAGTGGAGGGAACAATTAGTCCAGGTGGAGAGTGGGGTCGAGCTGCAGAAAGTGGATAACACCTTCTCAGAAGGAAACCAACTGCACAGGATGATGGCTGGGGGTGTCAAGATCAGTATGGCACTAGGACCCTATCCTGAGGGTGGTGCTCTCTCTCGGCCCATCCTCACAGCTAGTTAGTCAGTACTCTGGCAAGAAAGGCATCTTGGCTAACACAGGCTGTGCTACCAGCCCCGTGCCTCATAAAAACAAAAGGTGGTCCTCTGTACCCTCAACGTGGACCTGCTGCCAACCCCAGGAAACTGACCCACTCCCCAGCTTCCAGCTCATGTCCCTCCACCTCACCCTACCTGACCAGGTTGATGTGGGCTTTCTCCATGACCTTAAGCCAGGCCAGCAGGGGTTGTAAGTCATTCTCACTGGGAACATAGTCATACAAGGCCTAGAGGCAAGACAGAATAAGCAGGTGACTGAGCGAGTGCGCTCGGCAGCAGCCCAACGACAATGAGCCCTTCTGTCCCCAGGCCCGGCATGTCCCAGCCCATTCAACCTCACTGTGCAGAGAAGTAACAGGGCCACCCCATCCCAGCGCAGCCTTGCCTCCACCGTCCACCGCCCAGCCTCACCGTGATGATCTGGGCATTGAGCTCTGCAGGCAGGGTACCCGGGCCCGGCTTGGCATGGAAGAGGCTGTGAAAGGCCTGCATGGCACAGGCTGTCACCAGCTAGAGAGGACACACAGGCTTAGAGGGGACTGCAAAGCCCACAGCTGCCTTGGGTCCTCAACCTACCACTCCAGCCAATAGGCTGCGGGGAGACCTGGGACCCCCGAACCTCAGACATGTTCCCCACACCTGGACACTCAGAGGACTGTCACTTTAGCCAAGTTTTGGCAGCCACCAAAAAATTTTTTAATGATTTAAACAGACAATGGAGAAACATAAACATAATACTAACATAATAGACTAAAAAAAACAAGCTATAAATGGTTTGCACACTACAATTATAGTTGGACTTCCACATTTTTATGAATGTTTATCCAAAGAGAAAATTCTGAAAGGATACACAGCAAGTTATTCTAAGTGGCTTTTTCCTTTTAAATGATCATGTTATTTATATAATAAATATTTTAAAATATACATGTGAACAAACACTATTTAGAAAGATTAACAGAATTAATGCTAGGATGACATAAATGCAGGGCATAGCTATGTGTCTTTAAAGCCACTATACGGATTTGTTGAAAGGAAGGGAGGGAGGGAGGGAAGAGGGGAGGAAAATTAACTGTGTCTATGGCTGGAGTAAAGCTCAGACAGGGAGAGGACTGCGTGCCTGACGCTGCACCTGCCCCACCACAGTTCCACCCTCACCCTGATCTCTGAGGCTAGCCCCTAACTGGACCAGGACCCTGAAGACAGCCTGCTCTGTCTGACACTGGGGATGAAATGGCACCCTGGTTGTAGCTAAGAGCAGGTGCGGGGCAGGGAGACCCCAGATCCCGCTTCTGGCCTGACCAGGGAGTTCCCCGAATGCTAGCACCATGGGCCTGGGATCTGCAGCTGTGCCTCCACCCGCTCAGAATGCCGCTGCCTGCTGGCTCCCCAGCATGAGCTCACCACATGGCTCAAGGTCATGACCCTGAGGAGAGTCTCACTGCAGCTTTTCACCATGCCTTCCGGGAAGCAGGGCAGCAGGTCCTTCAGCAGTGTCAGCATGTGCAGTGTGGTGGTGGCCTCCTTGGAGCCTGGCAGACAGAAGAGAGCTGAGACTCTAGCCCCCTCTCTGCAGCGGGCCCTGTCCTCCCGGACCAGCCCCTACCCCCCCACCCACTCTGCCCTCCACCTGGCTCCCACCTCCAGACTTCTCAATCTCCTGGATGCAGAACTTGGCGGTGGAAATGGCAGCAGGGTGATGGGCAGGGGCCTTCTCACCAAACATGAATTCACTGCCCTTGAGGACCGAGCACACTCCATGCTGGGCAGCCTTCCGGACCTGAGAGGGGCAAGCAAAGGGGGCCAGGGCTGGGTCAGCATTCAACCAGCAGCTTGGGTGGTCAGCACAATGGCTCACCAACAACAGGCATTTGAACTCCTCTCACTTGGCATGTAGACACACGAGCTGTGGGGTGAGACAAACCTCAGCTCCAATCCCCACTCCTCTTAGCTCCCCAAACGGCCCTGCGCAAACCAAGCAACTTAATCTCTGAGCTTCCACGTCTTCATGTTTACAACAGGGACTCAAATAAATAAATAAATAAATAAAATAAAAAGGGCCGGCTGAGTGGCGCGGTGGTTAAGCACTGGCTTGGGAAGCCAGCAGCCCCGGTTTGGGTCCCACATATGAGGGCCAGTGACACCGCCCTCTAAAATTAAAAAAAAAAAAAAATACAACAGGGACTCATGCTCTCATTCAATCGTCAGCAATACCGAGTGTCCACCAAGCCATCACTGTTCTTAGTGCTGGTAGTGGGGTAGTGAACTGAGCAAACAACTCATGCTCCACTTGGGAGGCAGAAAACAAACAACTCCAGAAGGTAAAAGTACACTGCAGACAATAAAGCAGGGGCTATGACTTTTTACACGGTGGTCAGAAAAGTATCACTCCAGTGAAGTGACATTTCAGCAGAAACCCGAAGTAAGGAAAGACGACGTGGGTGCCAGGGAAAGAGGCATGAGCCACCTGGGATAAGAGTGCTCAGCACAGAGTGATTACTAAGACTATTACTACTATTACATGCGCCCTACCCTAAACCTCAGGAGGAAACAATGGCCAACACCACTGACCAAGCACGGGTTATAAGCAGCAGCTACACCAGGCCTGGAGGAACAACAGGGTCTCACCTCTCACCACACCCCTCACAGCAAGGCTGGTATTATTACCCCTATTTTACAGCTAGAAAGCGAGCCTCAGAGGTTAACTAACTTGCCCAAGGTCACAGCACAAGCGGTGAGTCCAGTATCCAATTGAGGTCTGTGTGACACCAAGGCACCCCTTCTGCCACTAACTAACATGTCACTGCCCAATGAGGCAGCAGAGACTCAGAAGGGCATCCCCCCTGGAAGACGAAGAGCTGACCCTCGCGCTCTGGAGCTGAGCAGATGGGGCCTCAGAGGCAGGAAGTGGGGCCTCGGGCCAACCAGGACTCCAGGCAAGCTCCCCGATCCCACTCAGAGGGCCCGGCCCAGCCCCACCTCCTAGAGTGCCTGGCCCCTTCCTGTATTCTGGGGACCCTGCAGCCTTACCTTGGGCTTGGCGTGCACGGTGAAGCTCAGCAGCCCGTGGTACACCTGCAGGGTCACGGGGTAGCCCCAGGCCTCCAGATCCTGCTTCCGCAAAAGGGAGGCCAGGCACGAGAGGACCTTGAAAAGGAGAACCAGAGACTCAGCTCCACCTGCTTCAGCCAGGCAGGAAGAAAGCCTCACTGACAGCCCCCCACTCCCAAATCCATGGAGTGCCCACACCCCTCCGGCCCTGGAAGATGGTAGGAGGGAAAATGAGACCCAACCACTAACCCATCGGAGGACAGAGGTGGAGCCACTGCTGGCCTGAGCTGACATGATTTCCATGAAGGCTTTGGAAGTATCGGAGAACTTCTTAATGAGCACAGGGCTGGGCACTCTGTGGGGAGAGAGCAGAGAAAGTCAGAACCCCGGAGGGGCTTCCGAGAGGGGCTGGTATAGCCCTGGCCCGGGTATGGAGGAGAAAGCTGGACAGAGGGACGCAGCACTGGCCCAGCCAGAGCGTGGGCATCAGTCAGGACAGGGCTCCCTGCCTCCCTCACCTTCTCCACTACCCACTCTCTGTACTACCTACAAGCTGGGCTCTTATAAGCTGACCCCAATCCTCTCCCCACTTTTCCTCAGATATCCTGGCACCAACACTCTACCCCGTGCCTCCTGCCCAGCTGCACCAGGGCTGCCCCCTCTCCAGGCACCAGCGTTCACACTATGTACAACATCCCAAGCCACACCCGAGCCTGGTACTGTAGGATGCCACCTGATATTCCAGCATCTTTTTATTCTTTTAAACAATTCCCTGATCCTATTTCTCTCATGCGCGCTCCCTTCTCCTCTGCACAAAGAGCCTTGGGATTCAGGGAGGAGCCGGGACTCACCGCTTCAGGACAAGGTTCAGCAGGTAAGCAACAGCGGCCAGAGACTCTGGGGATTCCACTGCTTCCATCGTCGTCATCTAAAGGCCAGATCATGGAGCGTGAACAGGAAAGGCGTCATGATGGGCAAATGGGTGCTGTGGGCACCATATGCCCAGCAGAACGGTTATGATCAAGAACGCTGATGTTGGGCCAGCCGAGTGGCACAGTGGTTAAGCGCTGGCTTGGGAAGCCAGCGGCCCCAGTTCGGGTCCCACATATGAGGGCCAGTGACACTGCCCTCAAAAAAAAAAAAAAAAGAACCCTGGTGTCAAAGGCTCAAATCGCAGCTTTGCCACTGTGTGACTCTGGGCTACCAACTTAACCTTTCTGTGATTCCGTTTCCTCATTGTAAAATAGGGACAACAGTACCTACCTATAAGTTGTGAGGGTTAATTAAATTAATATGTGATACAATTAAAATACTGCCTGGCACATGATTAAAAACCCTGTATTGCTATCTATCTTATTTCTTTGTTCTAGAGCAGATTGGCAAGCTCTATCTGTGAAGGGCCAGATAATAAACATTTTAGGCTTTGCAGGCCACATATGGTCTCTGTTGCATATTCTTCTTTCTGTCTTTTAAGAATCCTTTAAAAATGTGAAAGCCACTCTTAGCACTCAGGCTGCATAAAAACAGGCCATAGGTCAGATTATACCTTTGGGCATAATTTGCCAATCCCATGCTACAGCAGTGGTTCCCAAATTATTATACCCTTTAAAATTATTGAGGGTTCCCCAAGGAGATTTTATGTACGTTACACCTATTTATGATATTTACCCTATTAAAGTTAAAACGGAGAAAAATTTAAAACACAACAATATGCAATCACAATTCCATCAGCTGTCAAAATAATGTCAGTAGACATTGCATAACTTCTGGAAAATTCTATGACACTCTCTCATGAGAGTGAAAGTGAAACAGGTAAATGATGTTCCAGTATTATGGAAATAATTTTGACCTACTCAACCCCCGCCAAAGGGTCTTGGGGACCCCTCAGACCACATTTTAAAAACCATTTTTCTAGATGATACTCAGCTTCATAGATCAAGGGGGAAAAAAACAGAGTAGAGAATTTTTGTTTTACACAAATTAACGCAGCAAAGACCACCAGGCTTACGAAGCCACCCGAGAATGACTGAATCACTTTCACTTGTTCAAGGCTGTCCTTCTCTCCCCACATACTAGGGGCACCTGTCTTCTCTCTATGGCCTAAACAGCCTGCTGCTCTGAATACCCACCCCCGTGTCACATCCACTCACCAGTGCTGCAAAGTACTCAGTCTCTGTCTCCTTCCCTCCCTGGGAACGAATCACCTCGGTGACAGCAGCCAGAACAGCACAGATCTGCACATGAGGGAGAAGGCATCTATGACATCTATTTTTATTTATTTATTTTTAAGGATTTTATTGGGGCATTGGGGGAGGGAAACAGCACTGGGGAACCGGGGAAGGGAACAGACAAGATGCTGTCCTTTTGTTCTTCAGTCTAGTTGCGGAGGACGTTGCTTCACTGGCCCATGTTGGTATCCTCATTGCGCTCTTCCCGGATGAGACAAATCGGTCGCGGCCTCTGGATGGTCGCTCACCGCAGCTATTGGCAGCTCAAGCTGGCTGCCAGCCGCTCACGCTGGCTGCCGGCCGCTCACGCTGGTTGCTGGCCACTCACTGTAGCTTATGGCAGCCCACTGCAGCAGGGGCTGCAGCCTATATTGTCGCTGGGACTCTTGCAGCCCAGCTCCAGGTAGAGCTGTTGTTAGCTGTAGAGAGCAGTGTCACTGGCCCTCATATGTGGGATCCAACCCGGGGCCGCTGGCATCCCAAGCCAGCTCTTAACCAACGCGTGACTCGGCCGGCCCTATGACATCTATTTTTAGACCTAACCCCACCCCAGGGTTGCCTCTTTTCCTTGCTCTTTCACAAATTACTCTCCTGACAGCTCAGAGATAGACAACATAGGCAGCATTCAGAGCCAGGTGTACACACTACAGGCCCCAGCACATAGAAAGCTCAGAACACGGTTGCCAGAACTCCACCTCTAGGACGCTATCGCTTGTAGAAATACCTGCACAAATGTGCAAGCATTTATGTACATGTTCATCACAGCAATGAACTGGAACAACCAAGCAGTCAACAAGGGATTAAATATTACAGAATAACTAATGATAGATTCATATACTATGTAACTACTGAAAACAAGGAACAGCTATGTATACGAACATACTGTTCAGTGGGGAAAAGATGCAGAACACTGTATATAAAATATAACCATGGTTTAGTAAACCAAAACAAAATGTAGATAAAAAGTATGGCAAAAATTCTAGAGCAGTAATGTTGACAAGAGGCTACTGAGCACTTGAAATGTGGCCAGTGTGACTGGGGAACATAATCTTTAATTTTAAATTTTTAATTAAGTAGATTAAAAAACAAATTCTTGATCCAGTTATTGGAAAACCGATTTAGAACAACTTGGGTATACGAATTTACTTTTGCAACTGTAAGTTTTATGAACTCTAAATACAAATCAATTATTTTCAATGAAGATCCAAATGGAGATGTTAAGGGTAAAATGCACACTAGATTTTGAAGGCTTAGTATGATAAAAACAATGTAGAACATCTCATTATTTTTTTATATCGATTATATGTTGAAATGATAATTTTAGATACACTGAGTTAAATAAAATATATTAAGATTAATTTCACCTGCTTTCTACTTTTTTTTTTTTAACATGGCCACTAGAAGTTTTAAAATTATATACATGGTTTGCATTACATTTCTGTTGGACAGAGCTGGTCTAAGTAGACACACAATGACCCACTGACAGTGGCTAACATGAAGGAGTTAAATTGGGAGAACAACTTTCACATTTTTTTTCTACTTTGGTACCATTTATAATTCTCACATTTTTCATTTAAATAATGAAAAGATATAAATATACATAATAAGGGCCGGCCAAGTGGCATTGTGGTTAAGCACTGGCTTGGGAAGCCAGTGGCCCTGGTTCGGGTCCCATATATGAGAGCCAGTGACACTGCCCTCAAAAAAAAAGAAAAAGAAATATACATAAGAAATATAACTAGGCCAGCTGAGTGGCGCATTGGTTAAGAGCTGGCTTAGGATGCCAGCGGCTCTGGTTCAGATCCCACATATGAGGGCCAGTGACACTGCCCTGTACAGCTAACAACAGCTCCATGTGAGCTGGGCTGTATGAGCCCCGGCAACAGTGTAGGCTGCAGCCCCTGCTGCTGTGGGCTGTCATAGGCTACAGTGAGTGGCAGGCTACAGTGAGTGGCAGGCAGCCAGCATGAGTGGCCAGCAGCCAGTTTGAGCAGCAGGCAGCCAGTTTGAGCAGCTAGCAGCCAGCATGAGCTGCCAATAGCTGCAGTGAGTGACCATCCAGAGGTGGACGACCAATCGGCCTCATCCGGGAAGAGCGCAATGACTATACCAACATGGACCAGTGAAGCAACGTCCTCTGCATCTAGACTGAGGAACAAAAAGACAGCAACGTCTGTTCCCCTCCCTCAATTCCCCAATAAAATCTTAAAAAACATAAATAAAAATAACCAAAAAAAGTAAATTTAGTTGTTAGCTAAAACATTTTCTAACCACTGTTACTCAGCATTAATTTATTTGACAAGAATTTCTTAAAAGTATTCTATGTAAGAAGTCCTATGCAGGCCGGCCGAGTGGCACAGTGGTTAAGTGCTGGCTTGGGAAGCCAGCGGCCCCGGTTCGGATCCTGCATGTGAGGTCTAGTGACACTGCCCTCAATGAACAAAAAAAAAAAAAAAAAAGTCCTATGCAAGGTACAATGGAAGAAAAATGTTTGGAAACTATTTTTACCCTGCAGGACTTTACACTTGAGCAGGGGAGATATTGTCAGAAAAGCAGAAAGTGGAATCCACCCTAGGAGAGGTAATAAGATAAGTAGGGGGCACAGAGGGTAAGACAGGTGAGGCATCATCCAGAAATACCAGCTGCTGTAACAGGACAGCAGTCAGCCCACGCTGGCATGAGTCTGGCCCCTCTGCACTATCTCACACCCTCCTGACCCTCCCCACTACCTCCTTGTGGGCAGCAGAGTTGGACTCCCAGAAGCGCTGCACTTTGCTGAAGGTGACATTAGTGCAGTCGGAGAGGCCGCTCAGGAAGGTGGCTGAGGACTTCTCGGTGAGAGCTGGCGCCTCCTCTTCTTCCATGGCTGTCTCAGGGGCTTCACTTTTGCCCAGGCGCAGGGATCCTGACTGCAACTCATTATGCAGCTTTACAGCATCAACTGTCAGGTCGCTCTTTCCTGAAAACCGGAGGCACAAGGTAAGACAACCCCCTACTTCTACCTGAATCTCCTTGGCCGAGGGAAACAGAGCCACCCCTATGAATTGAGGCGGCAGAGTCCAGGCCCCCCATCCGAGAGGCTGAATTCTGAACACCGTCTTCCCCATCAGCCTCAAGGACGCCTGGACGTTAGAAAACCCAGAGAGGATGCCCTCCAGGTAAAATTGTCTACTTCCCTGGCCTGATGGCAGAAGTGCCAATGGGAGTCGGCTGGGGGCTGCATTCAGGAAACATGGGAAATACATGCAGGTGAAAACGTCTTGAAGAGCCACAGAGTTCATTCATTATAGTCATGAGTCCAAACTCTGATACCCGTGGTACCCCGGACAAATCATTTCCGTACTGTGGACTGTTTCCCTAGCTGTTAAATGGGGAGGGGCCTGCACAGGAGGCTCCAGACCCGACCCTCTAAGAGATGAAAGGTCCAATAACTGGGCCTGAGACGCCAGACCCATCCAGACCCAGACACTCTCAGAATCCCACCGCCCACCACGCCCGGGTCTCGATCCTACCACCCGAGGGCCGGCTGAAGAAGCGGCTGCGGGCGGCCTGGCGGTGGCGGCAGATGGCGGGGTTGCTGTCGCTGCTATGGCCTTTCTTCCAGCGTTTCAACTTAGCGGAGACACCGGAGGGCAACTTCCCGGAGCGACCCATGTCTACGAAGCTTGATGGACCGGCTTCCAGAGGCTCAGAGACACGCGCAAAACCCACGTGGGTCCTCAGCGCTCGTCATTTCCTCTTCCTCTGGCGTCACTTCCGGACTCGCGTCCGTTGCTGTGGCAACACCGTCAACTTCCGGTTCTACATTTCCTCTAGGTTCAAGATCCCGAGGAGCTCGGCGGTGATTGGTTGCTAGTGAGGATGTTGTGTTGCTAGGGAGTCCCTGGGGCTCCTACTCAGGTCTATGGTTCTTGGCCACAGAAGTGAGCCTTGTAAAACTGGAATTCCTTGGCAGGTTAAAAACACAAACAAACGTACATTTATTTTTGAAAATCCATTTTCAAAAGTTAAGCATTAAAAACAAATTTATATGAAAGAGTCGAAATCTGGCCAGACCTGAAAGAATGAAAATCAGGCCTGAAAAGACAAAAAAAGCAGCGATATGCTCTAAACCCACTTAGTTATTTTCATTTATTACCTGCGATACCCAAATACTAAGCTATCCTTGCCTCATGACAGGATAGCCTCAATCCCCTCTTGTTAATCTCGTGTTCCAATTCCACTTAAGAACCAGTCCAAAACGGATTCCCAGTCCCCTTCAACTCTTCCCCAAATCCTTTAGACAGAACCCAAACCTTTCAAAAGACACTTGCCTCCCCTCTCTTGGGAGAAAGTCCCTTCCTCACTTCAAATTAGTAAATATGATTTTGTCAGACTAAGGTTTTATCTTAGCAGTTTGGGCTGATTAGGCTTTAGACATTCATTTTTACATTTTTTTGTAAGCTCTTGTTGATAAGACACTTTGATAAGTCAATCTTCTAAATGAACAAGAAATCGACCAAGTTTATGCCTCCTGCTTCTTTCACTGGATACAGTGTGAATTTTACCCCTTGCTATCATCTAAATGTTTGTGTGCACCCAAAATTCATGTGTTGAAATTCTAACTCCCAAAGATGATGGTATTAAAAGGTGAGGTATTGCGGCGGCTGGTTAGCTCAGTTGGTTAGATCGCAGTGCTCATAACACCAGGGTTGCTGGTTTGATCCCTACATGGGCCACTGGGATGCGCCCTCACAACTTAGATTGAAACAACCACTTGACTTGGAGCTGATGGGTCCTGGAAAAACACTGTTCCCCAATTAAAAAAAAAAAAAAGAGCTGAGGTCTTTGGAAGGTGCTTAACTCATGAGTGGAATGATGCCTTATAAAAGAGCCCAGATCCATCCCTAGCCCCTTCCGCCATGTAGAAGATACAGTGAGAAGGCACTGACTATGAACCAAGAAGAAGGCCCTTACTCAAACATGCCGGTACTCTGATCTTGGACTTCCAGTCTCCAGAACTGTAATAAATAAATTTCTGTTGTTTATAAGCTACAAAAATGACATAACTGAAGTGTCCTACTTCGGGCACATCCTGAGAAGGCAGAGTTCTTTGGAAGACAATAATCCTCAGAAAAATATAAGGCAGCATGAAAAAGGAAGATCAAATATTAGATGGATTGACGCCATCAATGAAGACTCACGTATAAGTCTACAGGAGCTGAGCAGGGCTGCTGTGGTCAGGATGTTATGGACATCACTCATTCATAGAGTCGCCAATATAAGTCCCCCAAAGACAGGAATTTTGTCTTTGTCACTTTCGTTACCAGCATCTGGAACAGTGCCTGGCACATAGTAGACACTCAACAAATTATTGTTGAATGAATGAGTAGATGTGTGTTGTGGATAGAAGAGGGACTAAAACAGGGCACAAATTATAAAAATTCAAGAATAAATGTAAATACTACCAATAATTGTGATTAGTCTTTACTTAGTCAAACTGAGATAGTATTTCACTCCACAGTTTGAAATACAAAGCTTGGAACACACATTTCTGAGGAAGTTAAGAGGTGCCCCAAAAATGAGTTTTGGTCCAAGAATCACAGAGCTGGAAATGGAGAGTAAAGGGAAGGCTGGAGTGAAATTTGTGAAACTACCATGTTAGTGCTGGAAGCAGGCACCTGAGGAGTGATCTAGTTCACAGGTCACTGCTGGTCAGTGTCAATACTTTCAGTGTTCTGCAGTAAAATAAATGCAATATAATGATGCTCAATGATGTTTAATGATACCCTTTCTTCTATAAAGCAATAGTGAAAATAAATGGCAGGGGTTTTTAAAACAGTATTATTTGTGAAAATAAACAGTGGGCAACTTTCTGTCGGGCAGTCTCCTTTTTAAAACAAGGTTACTAATGTGTGAAACCTCAAAATATCTGCAAACCAACTCATTTGAATACCTGAACCCAGTGTTTATTTTGCCAAGTCCAGAAAGGTAAAGTGATTTGCACAAGTTCCTACAGCGTGGTAGCTTATTCAATGAGATATAGTAAGTGCTATAATCATAAAGGAAAAGATGGGTGAACTGGAAGACATTACGTGTAAGAAATTCTGCTCATGAAAAGACACCATAAAGAGCCTTAAGAGGCGACCCAAATATATTTGCAATACATATAACTAATGAAAGGTATCAAAATATATATATATTTTAAAAACTCCTTCAAATTAATAAGAACAAGGTAGTCAATCCAATAAAAAGACTGGGCAAGAGACATGAACAGACACTTCATAAAAGTAGATATCCAAACAGCCAATAAACATATGAAAAGATGCCCCATCTCATTAATTAACAGGGAAATGCAAATAGAAACCACAATGAAATGCCACTACACACCCACCAGAATGGCTAAAATGAAAAAGACTAAAGATATCTACCAATTAAGGATGTGGAGCAACTGGCTGCATGTGCTGCTGGTGGGAGTACAAACTGATACAACCACTTTGAAAACCTGTATGGCAGTATCTACTAAAACTGAGTACACTGATTATACTCCATAATCCAACAATTCATCCCTGGGGATATACTCAACAGACATGTATAGTTATATGCACAAAACACATATATATGATAATGTTCATAATAGCGAAATAGTGGGAATGACCCAATGTCCATCAATAGTAGAATGGATAAATAAATTGTGTTACATGGATACAATGGAATACTGCAGTATTCAGCTGTATACAGCAGTGAAAGTGAGCAAATGGCTGCTAATGCCACAGCAGGTACGATCTAAGTTGAGTGAAAGACTCCAGACACAAAAAAGTACATATTGCATGATTCCACTTAGAAGAAGTTAAAAAGCAGGCATTACTAATACGATATTAGAAGTCAGGGTAGCAGTTACCATGGTGGTAATACTGAGAGTAGGCACAAGAGGTGTGGTAATATTCTAATTTTTTTTATCAGAAGGGAGTTTGCATGGATGTATTCAATAATTCACTGAGCTGTGCACTTAAAATTTGTGCACTTTTCTGTATATATATATGTATACACACATATATATTACACTTCATTGGTTTACTAAAAATAGAAAGTGGTCCTTGCACACAGAGCAGAGAGAGCATAGATTGTTATGTGAAAAAGCCTCACTGCAGAGAAGGCAGACCCCAGCGCTGTCTAACGCCCCAGCCACAGGAGTCAGCACTACACCCTCCACTCTTGGGACACCGGCGATAAGACTGAAAAAAAGGGGAACTGGTAGCCTGGAGAGGAAGAGGAAGATGATTTTGGCAAACTGTTGTAATCAAACTGGTGTTCACACCCAGAGGTCTAGATGTGAGGCCAGTAGCTAAGAGAAGGCAGAGCTAGAGTCTGTCACTTTTTTTACTACATGACACTGAGCAAGGATTTAACCTCTCTGAGTCTTCATTTCCTAGTCTGAAAAGTGGTAATAGTAATACTGAACCCAATGGGCTACTCTGAGGATTCAATATGAAAGTGCATATGTGTCAAAATGTGCACAGCTCCCCAAATGTTAAGTGGTACCCTGCGAAGGATGCGGTGCTGCACCTTTGCCACCAGAGGGAGCTCTGCAAACCAGTTAAGGCTAAAACTCTACAGAGCGGCAGTGATATCTGCTAAGCAGGCTGGGATTTGCAAATCAGATGGGAAGATGAAGAGGTCCAGGGTAACGGCAGCCTTCTCGTCTTTTTCCTAGACAGTAGACACCTCCAAATGAGTCTGATTCATAACTAGATAGAGCCCCTGGGTGAACCTCTAGTCTGGAATGGGCATTGGAGGGGCCATGGGCTACCTGCTGGCCTTTCACCTGAGGCACCTGCTCAGAGCCTCCTCCAGGAGGCATGTGGTTTCAGGAGAGAGGACAAGAGGCACCCAGATGGCCTGAGTACACACTCTCCCAACCCTGCACCCCAGGGTTCGCCTTTTTGGTGAAGAACCAACCTCTCCCCCAGCCCCCTGAATTCCAGCCACATCCACCCAGAAGCATTTGCCATCTCCATGATTGGCCACATTACATATAGTTAGTAAGAACACTCAGATCCTTAGGATGGATCCTATCGTTATACCCTCTGGATTGGAATCCGAGAACTACCACTTGCTGTGTGATCTGGAGCAAGTCACCTTCTTCTCTAGGCCTCAGTTTTCCTCATCTATAAAATGGAGATAAGAATGCCTACCCGTAGGGTTTATGAGAATTAAATAAGAATATGTAAAGTGCTCACTATGTGAGTAGGCAATAAATGTGAGCCAATTATTATCTAAAAAACTCTTCTTGAGTTTCAAAACACCTTCCCACCTATTATCTAAGTGAGGAGGCCAAAGCAGGTGTCTTCATTTTATAGATGAGGAAACATGGTTTCCAGGGGTTCAGTGACACCCCCAAAGTCACACAGTTGGTCAATGGCAGAAGCCAGGACATCCATCTCTTAGCCGGTGAATCCCTTCTGTAGCCACTGCTCTGTAACCTTCTGTGAGGCCCATGTAGAGGGAATACTGTATCCAAAGCGCAGAGACCAAGGGGAGCAGGAAGGCCATTTTTAGGCCAGCAGGGCTGTCATCTGTTATGACACTGGGTAGGTGGAAAGGGAAGTTGAGGCCTAGTCTCTTGCCTCAAATGAAAAGGAAACAGATGGTCTGGATGCTTAACTTACAGCCCAAACTCTGGGGAAGGAAGAAGGCCTTTATCAACCTAAGCAGCCCCATCATGACCAAAGCAGTGGAGTTGTAGCTGCTCTGGGGGGTTTCCCTAGCTTCGAGAGCTGTGTTAAAGCCCAGGCTTTGGACTTTGCGCTTGGAGCTGCAATCTAGGTGTGACTGGGGCAGGTGGCTGAACTTTCTAAACCACAGTTTCCTCATTTAAAAATCGGGCTGCAGTTCTGAGGCTAAAATGAGTTAATACATACACAATGCATAGTAATGTGCCTGGCTCATCACTGCTGCAGAAGACCAAGTGTCTCACTGTTTCTGGGACATTAACATTCTATTTGGCCATAGAATTTTTGGCAAGAAGAGCTAGCTTCTTAGAGTAATTCTAGGGCAATGAGTAAATGGACTGGTGTGCTAAAGAGAAAGCGTGTCTCCTTTCCAGTGTGGAAAGGACCAGAATCTGGGCATGGAAGATGTGTTCCTGTTCAAAGGCGGGGACTGTCCCCAAGGCAGAGTCCACCCTTTTTTCCCACCAGACAGTAGGTATCCATGATTAGCAGAGGGGAGTCTGGGTGTAGAGAGACAGCATGATTATGACTCTAACCTGGAATCCTGATGCCCGAAAATTCATTCTTACTCCACAATTAAACTTTTCCCCACTTACCACCTCAACTCCCACATTCTGGTCAGTACCTCTGTATTGGTAAGGAATTGTGTTCAGCTGCTGTAACAAAGACCTGGCTACGATGGCTTAAACACACAGGGTTAATTCTTTCACATCCAGGAAATAAGGAGGTAGGTGGGAAGTCCAGGCTGGCATGGTGGCTCCAAAGTCTTCAGGATCCTGGGCTCCCTTGACTTTTCTGCTCCACCCTCCGTGCTGTGTGACTCCCATCTTCGGTGTCACCTCATGCTCCAAAGATGGGCTGCAGGAACTCCAATCATCACCCTCACAATCCAGGCCTGGGTCCAGACTCAGTAAAAAGGAAGGGAGGAAGAGCCAAAAGGCCACACCCCTTTAAGATTCACTTAATCAGTTCCACTTAATCTGATTGGCCAGAAATTAGTAATTTGGCTGAATTGAGCTGCAGAGGGGGCTGGGCAATGTTGTCTTAGTTTGGTACATTACAGCCCTCCTCCTGCCCCCCCAAATGAAATCCAGTCTTCACTGGGACCTTGTCTAGAAGAAAAGTTGGACTTTTCCTAATTCACCAATGACACCACAGGGGCTAGCAACAGCACTAGAAGTGAGGATAAATTTCTCCAAGGAAGCAACATTCTGGAACATTGTGTGTCTAAGGAAAAGACCACCTCTCAATATCTGAAGCAAAAAGCTGAATCTATAACTTACTTTAAGGAAGGCAGAGCAATGCCTGGTAGGTGCAATGTTTTTGAGTGGAGCAAGGGAGTGATCTACTATAAGGTGCTGGAAGGTGTGACGGTCAGTCATGGGCACACTTAGAGGAGGAGAGTTTAGGGGTTGGTTGGTGAATCAGAGTATGGCTGTTGCTGATTGCCTGGCTTACAGAAGCATGCCTACTGAAGCTGTCCTTGTTCAACTAAACGGATATGAGTTGTCATTGATATTTCTTATTTATGATATTTCTTAGTTATCATCTCCCAATCCCCCAGCCCTAGGCAACCACTAATCTATTTTCAGTCTCTATAGATTTACCTATTCTGAACATTTCATATGAATGGAATTATACAATATGTCACCTTTTTGCGGAGGAGACTAGAATGCCTGTGTCTGACTTCTTTTGTGTCTGACTTCTTTCACTGAGCATGTTTTCAAGGTTCACCATGTGGCATGTACCAGTCCTTCATTCCTTTTCATGGCTGAATAATATCCCATTGTATGGAGATACCACACTTCGTTTTTCCATTCTTCAGTTGATGGACATTTGGGTTGTTTCCACCTTTTGGCTATTGTGAATAATGCTTCTATAAACACTAGTATACAATTTTATTGTGTGGGCATATGCTTTCATTTTTATTGAGTATACACCTAGGAGTGGAATTGCTAGATCATATGGTAACTCCATGTTTAACTATTTGAGGAACTCATGAGGGTTTCTGATGGTTGTTCTTTTCTGTTCATGTTTCTTAGGCTGGACAATCCTGAGTCAGCTCCCATTGTCACCTCTGGGAGACAGCCATTTTCTTCCACTGCAGCCAGAAATATAACAGCCACCAGCACCCCACTCTACCTAGCAAAATCCTTAACAGGCATATTGAAAACCTGGTTGCCTTGTCATTGGCGGACAGTTACCTCTGGTAACTTTTTCCTCAGTCAATCACTAGGTAGTCAGTAAGTGCTGAAAACACCCTGACAACTTTATAGAATGGACTTGTGGCAGCCATGAGACTATACCCCATGGATATCATACAGCTGATTGAGAGCCCCATCTGTGTCACTCTGAAATCCCTCATGGCATTTTAGACAGGGGTCATGCTGCCCAGTCATGACCTATTAGCCCTGCATCAAGGATGCAAAGGCCTGGTCCTGGGAGACCCGGGACTCCTCTGAGGGGAGATCTTGGCTCAAATATTCTCCAACAGCCTTGCTGAATTTCCCACAGAAATTCACTACAGCCTAAGACACTTCCATCCATCCAACTTTCCTTCCCTCCGTCTTTCACTTCGGTCACACTTACTCTGCCAGTCTTGTTTTATTTCCTCCCCATTTCCTGCCTCAGACATTTCCCCAATACATTTCCTGTCTTGTCAAATCTTGTCTTGTCAACTGCTTCTCAGAGATCCTAGGCTAACACACTACTAATCTCCCAGTCATTCCCTACACATAATACAAATTATTCCCAAATAACAAGATATCACCTGTGTTGCACTCAGAATTTAATCCAAACAAAATATAAACCAGGTAAACAGTTTTATGTGAGGAAAGCTGAAGGGTCAAAAAGGTTTGCCAGGCTCTGAGCATATTTTTATCATCTTAGTTGTCACATGCAGGGCCTAGAGGCAGAGGGCTTGGAACACACCTGATGGTTTCTTTTCAGAGACTGAAAGAATTCCATAATCTAGAGTGTCTGGGTTGGGTTGGACACTCAAGTCTGAAGCTGGGTTTTGGTGTCAGAGCAGAGAGGATCCTGCTGTCAGGGGAGTCTGAGGAAGCCACAAGCCTGCAGCCAAATTCTCTTCTCTTTTCCAGCAGCACCAGTTCTAGCGCTGTTTGTCTTCAGATGGTGACTGGAGAGGGCTGGAGCATGTGTTCTCTCCCTGCTTGGAGCACTGCTTCCTTTCCTAAGAGCTCAGAGTCTTGAGGTCTCAGCCACAATCATCTGGGCTCACTCCCTCTCCAAGGCAGAAATCCTCGCTCCTCAGACACCAGCTGAGCTGGGAGATCTGAACATCAAACGATGAGTTTGCAAGATGTTCAACAAGACACACGGTGTCCTGACAGGGAGTCCTGTGGGCTGAAGAGCAGCATTCCTTCTGTTCAGCAGAAGGCTTGGTTTGTTCCACTGTGATTTTAAGTTGGGTCCTTCACTAAATGTTCCAGAATAGGTAAGGGAGATACTCTTCTGTGGAAAAAAATAATTAGGAAGGGAAGGCTGAGAGAGGCCTTTATTGTTTTAAAGGACAATGAAGGGTAATAGGGCTGAGACCACTGATGATCCTAATCTGAGTTTTTCTAACGGCTTAACCAAAAAGCTGGCTGTTTGAAAGCTGGTAGAATCCTGGGAATTTCCCGGAGGCCTGAGGAATTAAAGCACTGAGCTAAAGGGAGGCTGTCTGCCCTAAGTAAGGGTTTAAAGGCTGGCTGGAGCCCCAGGCAGAGACAAAGACTGGTCATTGATGAGCGCCTCTGGCCCATGGGATGATGGCTAAGAAGGCTCTGAAAGGGCCGGCAGAGTGGCATGTTGGTTAAGAGCTGGCTTGGGATGCCAGCTCTGAGCAGCAGGGCCCCAGTTTGCATCCCACATATGAGGGCCAGTGACACTGCCCTCTACAGCTAAGATGGTGAACAACAGCTCAACCTGGAGCTGGGTTGCTGTGAGTCGCCGGTGACAGTGTAGGCTGCAGCCCCTGCTGCCGTGGGCTGCCATAGGCTACAGTGAGTGGCCGGCAGCCAGCGTGAGCAGCCAACAGCTGGCAGCCAGCAGCCGGTGTGAGCTGCCAAGAGCTGCCGTGACCGTCCAGAGGCCAGCGACCAATCTGCCTCACCCAGGAAGAGCTCAATGATAATACCAACATGGGCCAGTGAAGCAATGTCCTCTACAACTAGACTGAAGAACGAAAGGACAGCAACTTGTGTGTTCCCCTCCTCCAATTCTGCAATAAAATCTTAAAAAAAAAAAGAGGGCCCTGGAGTACAGATGCCTACGCCTACACTGTATGCAGGAAGGGGACTTATTGGCCACAGTTTCTCCCTGCAAGGCAGAGAGGGAGGGCAGCAACCTGGTTTGGAGCTGTGCATCGATTCTCCCAGGCTGCTCTCTGATCAGAGTCCCTTGCACCTGCTTTGTTCTCAGAATGTGTGAATGCATCCTGCATCCGCCCAGTTCTTTAGGAAGGCCCAGGAATCAGTCCTGACAAATGTTTGTGTGTCTTGTGTTCTGTAGAGATAACAATTAAGATTAAAAAAGAAAAAAGTAGTGGCAGGCAAAACATGCTGGTTTATCCTTATCCTTACTGACATTTGAGAAATCACCTTGGCTTGATAGGTTCTAAGCTTCTTCCCAGATTTGTGAAGCTGTGATAGATGCCAAATGGATCCCATCTCTGCCCAGGAATCCTGGCTTCTAGCTGCAAAGCCTTTAGGGTCCTCACAGTGACACTTCCCACCCCCTTCCTCTCCATATCTCCTTGGGCTCCTGCCTTTCTCTTCCTGACAGAGCTAGTCCCAGCTTTGGGGCCCTTCTCCATGGATCACCTCTGACTTCCCACAAACGAACATGGTCCTCTGCTCATCGCCTGCTCTTTTGAATGGGTCACCGCACTTTTCTCATCTGTTACATGAGAATTGGGGGTGGTAGGAACTGAGGACGTGTAGTGAAAGATTTTCAAGGTGTCTTCCAGCTGGGACACTGGGGATACTAAGGGAGTCGACCAAGGGCTAAGTGCACGTGTGTGTGGGGATGTAAATACAGTTAAGATGTGGTACTCATCCTCAAAGGAGCTTCTCATTGAATAGATCTGACGCATACAAAAACAAAACCCTCTGATGATCTGAGGTAGATATCTTGTAAGTGAGGTGCATAAAGTTAACAGAGTTCCTTGAAATTCCAAGGTGATGAGAGATTCTTTCCAGAAGCAGAGGGGGTTGGTGAAGGGAATAAAGTAGGGATTCCTGAGCTCCTTACCAAGGCTGGTGGCACAGATGCCCTTGGCCTCCTGCCCAATGTATTCTAGTTATCTGCCCAGTTCCAATCCAATGGTGCCCCTCATTAAATCTTTTTTGCCTTCTTGATCACACTGCTAACAATATTTATTATTAATATGTTAATAAAACATATTCGTTGTTATTTATGATTATTTGCTAGGCATAGCACTAAGTGCTTCCCACACATTCATCTCATTTATTTCTCACAATAATCACAATAAATGTGATTATTGTCCCAGCTGGGGAAATTAAAGATGAGAAGTTGAGTGACCCATTGTAGGTCCCATGGCTAACCAGAAACAGAAACGTATTTGAACTCAAATGTCTCCATATTCACACTTCCTACTCATTGTAGAAATGTGAGACTCCAACTACACAAGAGCATAGAAAATTTTGAATAGAAGTAGAGAGCAGGGGGAGGAGAAAGGGACATGGCAAGAGTTAGACTGGGAGCCTCCATGAGGGCCAAGGCAGAGGGACAAAATGTGCAGTCTGAAAAGCCGAAGTTAAGCTCTCCCTGGGAAGGACCAGGCATCAGGACCGGAATGACCAGAGGGAGTACTTTCTAAGAGGAAGTCTTTCAAGGACTCCCATTTGGGTCACACCAGGAGTTTGAACAATGAGTCCTCCCAGGATAGTTCTCCCTTTGCAGCCCTGGGATTTTGTGAGCTCTGGGTGCGGTTTTTAGTCCTGGACTCATCCCAGTCACCTCTCTGGTCACTGAATTCCATCTTCTCCCAGCTGCACAAGACTGAGGCTGTGGAGACTTGTAATTAGAGTACACACGAGGCCATAGGACTGCTTGGCTTTGAGTCCTGCCTGGTTTTTCCTCCATTTCTGAGCTGTGACTTTGGACAAATTGTTACTCTGAGTTTCAGTTTCCTCATCTGTGGAATGAAGCTATGATAGTATCTACATTACATGAATTGCTGGAGGGTTGATTTAATACATCAAGACACTTGATACACTAAAAAACCAGTAGCTATTATGATGATTTATCTACAAACCAGTCCTATGTGTTTTGGTTCATGTTGTTCCTAAAGTGACTTTTCTTTGCCTCACAAATCCTTCCCACTCTTCAAAGTCAACAAAAATGTGGAGGCCATAGAGAGCAGTAGGTAAGAGCATGCATGGACTCGGGAGCCGGCTAGCCTAGGCTTGAATCCTGCTTCCTGTAACCTTGAATAAATCACCTCATCTCTGTTTCCTCATCAGGAATGGGGAAATGATAGCACCTGCCTCATAGGATCATTATGAGGATATGAAGAGCAAACGAGTTAACGTTTGTAATGCACTTACAACACTGCTTGGCACATAGTAGTTGCTTCTAAAAATTTTTCTAGAATCTCTGTCAAAATAGAGCACACAGCACAATTTCATTGTTAGCTGCTTACATGTGCTTCTCATTCGAACTCCACCTGCTGTGAAGGTCAGAAAACACATTCAGTCCATCTTTGACCCTAGCCCACTGCCTGACCCCTTTTGGTGCTCAGGAAAGTGGCTAGATTGAAATAAACCGGGAGCGTGGCATGGGCAGCAGAGAGCTGTCCAGATAAGCACACGTAAGCACATATTTTAAACTGCTGATTGGGTATAGGGGAGGAACTGGCAGTGCCCCTTCTTTCTGGAATATTTGAAGGGGCCTAGGGGTTGTTTCTCTGTTGGAAACCCAGCAGGCACTGACTAAGAGCTGTGAGAGACTAACAGATGTGGGATGAATAGCTCAGCGTTAAAGAGCATGACTTTGGAACCAGCAGCCCGTTACCTTATGTGTAAAATAGATCAGTGTCCACTTTAGTGATAGCAACATTAGAGCTATGTACTGAACATCTTGCAGGTAGATAGGCGCCAGCTAAGTATTTATGATGTCCATGTACAGATGAGGTTGGGCGAGGATACAAGAACTGCTCAGATACAAAGCAAATACAACTAGTGTGAAGACTTGAACACAGGTGTGCGCATCAAATTCTGCGTAAAATTTTTAACAAGGGTAAGTGACCTGGCAAAGCTACCTGCGGTTCAAATGATAAGGAACCTTTTATTACAAGGAAAGGCTCACGAATGACAGCTATACTAGGAGAGCAGGGCGCCCTCCGAACCCTCCGGCCCGCACGCACGCCCTGGCACCGCCCGAAGGCCCTGCCGCCCTCCGCGCAGACGTGCGCTCCGTGACCGCCGCGGCAGACGCGGAGCCCTCAGCGGAGGCCGCATGCGCCGTGGCGAACTGGAGCTCGCCCCCTCCCCGCACCGCCCGCACGGGGCGCATGCGCATCTGAGCAGGCCGAAGGCAGGCCCCGGCGAGTGGAAAGATTTAGGCAGAGCGAGTGCGTCGGAGCCGGGCGGTGGGGCGCTAGCGCGCAGGCGCATCCGGGGGCCGAGCTGCTACTCCGGAATCTCGGCGAGCGCCAGTCTGTATCTCGCTTCGAGCCGCCGCCATGGCTGCCTACAAACTGGTGCTGATCCGGCACGGCGAGAGCGCGTGGAACCTGGAAAACCGCTTCAGCGGCTGGTACGACGCGGACCTGAGCCCGGCGGGGCACCAGGAGGCGAAGCGCGGCGGGCAGGCGCTGCGAGGTGCGCAGCGGGCCGGGCTGTGGGTGGGGGTGCGAAGGCCCCGGCGGGCACCGCTTGATCGGGTCCCCTAGCTCGCCCCCAGCGCCCTATTGGAGAGGGCCGAGACCTTGGGCTTCATCTCCCCAGCGGTTTATTTTGCAATTGAGAAAATGGGCCCAGAGTGGGGAATCGACTTGCTCAAGGTCACCCAGGAGGGTGTGAAGGTCCGCGCCAGGAAGTGGGCCCGCAGCCCATTGCGCTCTCCACAACACCGCTTTGCGAAATTCACACTCTCCTGAGCGTTTAGTATCTCTGGGACTTGTTAAATTGGATGCCCGGTGTCTCCCAGCAGGTGTAACCAAGCCTTTTCAAGAGGCTGCTGCGGATCCTAGTGAAGCAGCAGGCCACACGCTTATCCCCTGCTTTGGGGGCAGTGATGTGGTCCTGCTGGGCCCAGCAGGCACCTAGATACCAAGAAACCCACGTGCTTGTGTAGGCCTTTGCTGATCAGCAGCATTCCACAAATCCTGTGTCCAAATGCATCCGCAAATGTTACTGAATGAATGAATAATCTGATCCTCTCCACAACCCCATAAAGGATAGATTTTATGCTCCTCCTTCCCATCCCTCCCTGACCCCTCTTCTTAGTTGGGAAAGTGAGGATTGGAAAGATGACTTATGCAAGGTCATATATTTTTTATTCCAAGACCAGTGTCCTGGTCTCAGTTTGGGGGTTGAGTAAAGGGTAGATGTGAGGAACTGGTAGGCTGCTGGCCAAGGGCGCTGGGCAAAGGTGGAAGTGGCAGTGAGATAAGCTTGCCCCCTCTGGCAGACAGAGCTCTGTGATTTTGGAATGCTAATAAAGGAGCATTTCTGCTTGCCAGCAAGTCGAAGAATCTTTGGATTCAAGAGGTGCTTCCACTGATGATTTGGGTAGGTCTGGGCCTGCTCCCTTCTAACCTCTGGACAAAGAAAACAGTCATTTAAAAGGGTCACTGATGAATGGTAGATGTGGAACAGATATTTGGCTCCAGGTTGCTCTCTTGAGCTTCTTGCTTTAACTGCAGATCCTTTTGAAGTGAAGCAAAGGTTTGGAAAGTCTGGGAAATGTAATCTCGCACTGTGTGTGAATGCTTTGGGATGGCCTGGTGTGACCTCATACTGTTTAGGAGAGCTGGGAAAGGGAAAGTACTGGGAAAGGAGGCCATTTTCTCTCCTGCTGCCTGGCAGGAAGAACTGTATGGCTCTGTGGTGGTTTCCTGATGATTAGCCCAGGACAAAGAAATTGTAGCTATCCTCTAAGACTGATCAAATGGTTAAACTTGTAAGCTGTCTTAAAATAACAGACCCTATTTCAGTTTTTAAGTAAATACTGGTAGCATTAGATTTTAAAAATGCCATTTAAAATCTTTTATTTTATTTTATTTTTTTTTTTTTTTGAGGGCAGTACCACTGGCCCTCATATGTGGGACCGAACCGGGGCCCAAGCCAGCGCTTAACCACCGCGCCACTCAGCCGGCCGTTAAAATCTTAATATCTCTTAAAGGGATCACAGATGATTATATAAAAAAAATGAAATACTAAACGCAAAAACTGAATAAAGACCATTATGAATAATCTAAGAGACCTAAAATAAATAAATTCACCAGGGCTTTAAGTGATAGTAGGGTTTATAGACTCTTGAATCTGATTTCAGGAGGAAAGTAGTGAGAATCGCGTTTCCCCATGTACTCTTACTTCTGGAGGAGGATGGAGTCCATACCACACCATCACCCCATCCCTGGACTATGCTTTTGCTTGATGGGCAAGTTCAGCGAAGTTAAGTGAAGGGTCTTTAGAGGTCTCTGTTAAGAATCCTAAGGGGAACTGCTTTTCTTCTTGGGGACCTATTTGTGTATCCACTTGGTGTATTCTATTGCAAGTGGAAATAATTGCAATGAAACAACCAGAAGCTTTTCAGCATGAGTGTTGAAGCTTGCACTATGGGTAGTCGCTTCCCAGTGATTCAGCCTTTTATTGGGGCGCCTTCCCTTCCCTTAAGGTTAGGGAGGAGATGGTAACCGAGTCTATTAGGACTTGTCCTGAGGCTTAGTGATGAGATCTGTCATCTTTTCCCTTGTGGGTGGTGGTGGTTTCCTAGTGATCAATCCTCACTTCCCCCCCATCAGTATAGTTCTTATTGGCCTCATTCTCAATTGAATGACTGGCAGGATAATTCACTTCACATTTCATTAATGACTGTTGGCAACCTCCATATGAGGCAAAGGAAAGTGCTGAATTTCCAAGAGGGCCTTGTAGCCAGTCTCCTGGAGGAAAACAGGACTGTTTTATTTTATTTATTTATTTATTTTTGAGGGCAGTGTCACTGGCCCTCATATGTGGGACCCGAACCGGGGCCGCTGGCTTCCCAAGCCAACGCATAACCACTGCGCCACTCGGCTGGCCCAAAACAGGACTGTTTTTCCTGACCCACTACATAAGGGCCATCTTCCCCTTAAAGTGGGAGGGAGAATAACCTTTCAGGAAACATGAAGTGAGATTAATCGTTGTAACCTACTGGTTAGGCTAACATAACTCCTGACTACCAGTCAGTAACGACTATGGAGGAGAGATTTGGTGATAAATGAATCAGACAATTCAGACAATGCACAGCATGGGCTCTCTCCAGTGAGTGGCTTCTCCTAAACTTGGTTTAACAGTTAGTATATGTGTTCATATTCCTTGCGGGGTACTCAGGAATAGGCTGGCACTTTGACTACAGCAGAGAGGAACTACGGATGAAGAGATTGTGATGTGACTTCCACACTCAATAGTGAAAATATAATTTCACGCAATAAATGTAAGTTTTGTTAGCATCCCCTAGGAGCTCTTGCTGTGTCCTGATTGTTGGGAGTTCAAAATCCCATTTCTCGGGCCAGCTGAGTGGCGCAGTGGTTAAACGCTGGCTTGGGAAGCCAGCGGCCCCGGTTCGGGTCCCACATATGAGGGCCAGTGACACTGCCCTCAGAAACAAACAAACAAACAAAAAAACCATTTCTCCTATACCAGAGGTTAGAGGGGAATGAAATATATTAGTAATTATCAATTAAAAGTGCCAGTTCTAACTAAAGTACAAACACCAGGATCCTCAGGGTTTAGGAAAATAGGGAGGTAGCTAGAGATGGTGGCTATGAGTTAGATTTTGGAGTCACACAGCCTGGGTTTTAATCTCTCTCAGGTAATAGCTGTGACCTTGCATAATTTGCTTAACTCCTATAGTCTTTATTTTTTCTCACCTTACCAAATAGATTGTAAGGATTGTAACCTCATGGGATTGTTAAGAAGGCTAAATAAAACATACAAGGTACTTAGTCCAGTGCCTGACAGATGGTAAGCCCTCTATAACTATTAGCTATTATTATTTATTAAGAGATTCCAAGTTTTTAGGATCCTTTTCTTGAAAGAACTGTAGCAGAAATAAATTCTTTTTTTTTTTTTAAGATATTTTATTTTATTTATTTATTTATTTATTTTGAGGGCAGTGTCACTAGCTCTCATATGTTGGACCCGAACCGGGGCTGCTGGCTTCCCAAGCCAGCGCCCAACCACCGCGCCACTCGGCCGGCCCAGAAATACATTCTTAAAATGTGCTGAATTAAGCACAGCATTCTGGGGGTCAGGATAAGCAGCACAGATGGCAGGCTAGCTAGTTGACAGGACATTTAAGACTTGGGTTCAGTGCATTATTGGGGAACCACTGGGAGATTTGTTGTCAACTATAACATAACGAATTTTATCTTCCCTGAAGGCAGAATATTGTTTTTCCTACTACTAGCATATACAAAATTAAATATTTAGCCAAATAACTTTCATTTGGACTGCCTGTACAGATTTATATGTAAGAAAATTCTGGCTCTAGTGGACCTGATTAGCTTATCACTTTGAACTTATAATTTCTAGATGCTGGCTATGAGTTTGACATCTGCTTCACCTCAGTGCAGAAGAGAGCAATTCGGACCCTTTGGACAGTATTAGATGCCATTGACCAAATGTGGCTGCCAGTAGTGAGGACTTGGCGCCTCAACGAGCGGCACTATGGGGGTCTGACTGGCCTTAATAAAGCAGAAACTGCTGCCAAGCATGGCGAGGCCCAGGTAAAGATCTGGAGACGCTCCTATGATATCCCGCCACCGCCGATGGAGCCCGACCATCCCTTCTATAGCAACATCAGTAAGGTATGGAAGACCAAGCTTTGGCTCCCTCCGCCCAGGACCAGGGGATTAGAATCTGGGGCTCACTTTTTAGCTTTTATCAGTGTCTCCCTAGTTCCAGTGAATTGATAATTTATGTTATAATAGCTGTAATCCCCCGTTTCCAAGGAATGGCCTTCATTTGTTAAAATATTTAGTATCTCCTTTTCTATATTTCCACTGCATTTTTTTTCGAGGGTAGTGAGTGTCACTGGCCCTCATATGTGGGACCCAAACCCGGGCCACTGGCTTCCTAAGCCAGCGCTCAACCACCGCGCCACTCTATCGGCCCTCCACTGCCATATTTTATAAAAGCCATTTATAGCTGTGGGGCTTTCCTAGGCTAATTGAAAGATAAAATGAATTGGGAAGAGCCTTGTAGCTTACCTTTTTTTTCTTCTTGTCTAAGTTATGTTTCTTTTGAACTATTATTAATCTTCCCAGTAGTGGGTGATGGGAAGGGTAAGGTAATAATTACCCCCTTCCCCCAGCTCTCAGCTGCATTCTGTGCCCTGGGGAGAGAACTTGACCTATCGCTTTGACCCATTAGGGGAGGAATGGGCAGAACAGAAGCAACTGCTAGTAACTGATGAGCTTGGATTTTCTGTTGTTCAGGATCGCAGGTACGCAGATCTCACTGAAGACCAGCTGCCCTCCTGTGAGAGTCTGAAGGACACTATTGCCAGAGCTCTGCCCTTTTGGAATGAAGAAATAGTTCCCCAGATTAAGGAGGGGAAACGCGTGTTGATCGCTGCCCATGGCAATAGCCTTCGGGGCATTGTCAAGCATCTGGAGGGTATGTACATTTTCGGAGGGGCCCTCAAGGAGAGATACAGAACTGCCACTAATCAGGGACTTAATTACTTATTGATAGCCTTAGAGGCAGTCTAGATTGATTCCTAGTAGAAACACACCCTCTACTTTTGTTTCTCAAAAAGTGTCTTCTGCACAGGCAGAGGCAGCCGGACTCCCGGGTGCTTGTCATATATGCCGAAGCTCAGGTCCCACTCAGACCTGACCCAGAAGGTGCATCCCTCACGCAGGTGATTCAGACACACATTAGTTTGAGATGCCCACTTCTAGACCAAGATTGCCAGTTGAAAATGCTCATACAATCCTCCTTAATCACAACCTGGGACTACTTCACACAGGAATCTCAATTTGCACCTTAAATTGTTTCAGCTGAGGGCCTAGAGGCTCCAGCGCACTGATTTTTGGCAGACTGGATAGAGTACACAGGACATTTGAAATGTATATAAGTCCTGCTTCACTGTGGGCTCCTGGATCCCACTTTGGGAGAGATACAGACATGATCAAAAGATACAGTGATTGTTTAAATAAAATGTATTACAGTAAAAGACACATTGCCTTGGATCCCCCTCAGAATACACCCCCTCACTTCAAACACATTTTTCCCATCGTTCTTGCCACTTTCTGAAGCAGTTCTGGAAGTCCTCTTTCATGAATGTCTTTATGCTCCATCACGACAACCCTCCGTGTCACACATCGCTTCTGATACAGCAATTTATATCAAATAAAAACGTTACAGTGTGTCCTCATCCACTTTATTCACCGGATCTGGCATCTTGTGATTTCTGGCTCTTCCCCAAAGTCAAAATGACCATGAAAGGTAAATGTTTTCAATCAATTCAGGACTTGGAGGCAGACCCAACATCGCAACTAAAGACACGAAAGAGACTTCCAGAACTGCTTCAGAAAGTGGCAAGAATGATGGGATAACTGTGTCTGAAGTGAGGGAGAGTATTTTGAGGGGGATTAATGGTAATGTGTCTTTTACTCAAATAAATTTCTTTTATTTAAACCTTCACCATCTTTTTTTTTTTAGCTGAGCCATGCTGCCACCTGTTGGCAGCTTAGCTTGGGCCAGGAATCAGACCAGCGACCCTGATGCTCAGAGCTCACACTCTTGAGCGAGCTCTTAATCAACTGAGCCACTCGTCTGGCCCCTCACCATATCTTTTGATCATACCTCTTATCTGCAGTACACAACTTTCATACTTTTTACTTTTCAATGGCTGAGAAATAAGTATTGGAGGCATTCCTTGGGTGATTGATGTATAACACAGATCATTATTACTGTTATTACAAATATCAGAAAGCGTGTCTTGTTTTAATTCCCACCAAAGCCCTTTGTCACCTGGAGGATAAATAGTAAACCTGGAGGGTTTATATGATCGGGAGTCGTATCTTGCTTGGCTGATCATGGTGGGTACTTTCTTCAGGTCTCTCTGAAGAGGCTATCATGGAGCTGAACCTGCCAACTGGTATCCCCATTGTCTATGAATTGGACAAGAACTTGAAGCCCATCAAGCCCATGCAGTTCCTGGGGGATGAAGAGACTGTGCGTAAAGCCATGGAGGCTGTAGCTGCCCAGGGCAAGGCCAAGAAGTGAAGACAAGCAGGCCGACGACTTCCCCAAGGAGACCCTCCCTGCCTTTCCCATTCCTCTGCATCTCTCCTCTTCCTATGTCACACTGCCCGCATCTGTAGACATCTGAAGCTGTAGCTACAGATGGGGATCAGTGGCTCCCAACTTTGTTTTATCCATTTTGTCTCTTGCACCCACTCCCTCATACAGTCTAGTCAGAATGCACCTCTGGGGCTTGGGTCCTCAGTTAAGCCAAGGGAAGACTCTTATCCAAGAAAGTTCAAAGTTAGTAACTTGGGTTTCTTACTAAGGACCTGCTGGAGTAGGGCTAGGGAGGTGCCATGCTAAGGTGTGAGCAGTGAGGATAAGCAAAAGAGCCTATCTGTGTTCCCGGGAGCCAGACCTGTACTACTGTTCTGTAGTCAGGTAACGGAGCTGCAGTCATTCCAGTGGAAGATGAATGCATGGTGATTCAAGCAAAGTAGTTCCACCTGACTCCAGAATACCTGGCTTCAGAAGACTGGGATCAATCCAGAATGTTTACGTGTTACATTTACTTAAAAAAAAAAAAAAGATATAAATATATAAAGTGATACAAAACCAACACCCTTCTGGGGTTTCTCGTGGCAGTTGAAATATTCCCACATGTGGTTTTCACAAAATAAGCCATTCCTCACACTGCTGGGATAAGCTCCTTGACGTGCAAGGTGTAGGAGTTCATCCTGCTGTGTGTTAGAATCCCTCCCCTGCCTTACTGTTTTAGGCAGTGAAGTCTCTTGATCATGTCCAGGTGTGTCTTGCACTGTGTCTGATTGCTGAATCACATTCCAGTTGCTTGGCCCTGCCACTGGGGCCCAGTATGCATTTTGAACATAACTACTAAATCTTTGTCCGGATCAGTATAATAAAGGAGTGACGTGCAATACTTTCTGTGTGCTGGGTAGTGTTTCTTGCCTGAGGAAATCCTCTTGAACATTCAACCTGAAATGTCTCTCATTACCCAAGTTCTTCTGTGACAGATTCAGAGCATTAGGATAACAGTCACAACTTGATACAACCTGCTTTTCCAGCTCATGTGTGAGAGCTCAGTGTGGGGGGCGGGCAGGTCTGGCTGAGCTCCCCACTCCTGCTGCCTCTCTGCAGCTCTGCTCAGTGCTGCTGGTTCCTGGATACCCCTTGACTGGAAAATCAAATTCTGAAATTCTAATGCCCTCTTCAGAGTAAGGGAAAGGCTTGACTAGATTTTTTTAAAAGCCCATCCTTTTCTATTAGTAGCTTGCAGACTTGATTCACACCTTCCTTTTTTTGGCCCCTAAAGTTATAGCCCTGTTAGTCAACTAACATCCTCAAAAATTACACATAACCTCATAAAATGACTTGATCCAGGAGGAAAGGAGTGTAATTCCATTATGGACAGCATTGGAAGGCGCATCACTCATGGTTACCTTTTCTCTAAGGTCGGAAAAGGTCATTAGAACATGAGGAAGCCCATAAGGCCTTTCTCTTCTACTAGGAAGAAGTAACCTCTGTTAAGCTCTTATAAAGCTCCTCTGTGCCAGCCATTGGGTGAGGCACATTACATACAAAAATCTCTAGTCCTGACAACCTCTGAAAGCTGGTATCCTCAGTTTACGGAAAAGGAAACAGGCCAAAAGATGTGAAAACTTGCCAGAAGGTACAGTATTGAATATTGAAGCCCTGATGAAGGATGTTAATTCAACTCAATCAAGGTCCTTATTCTAAACTTTAAATACTTTAAAGCATCTTGTTTTTTAGGTTTAGTTTTTTATTTGATCTACAGAGCAGCCCTGGGGAGACCTTTGGTAATTTAAGTCACCAACAAGCCTGGTGTCAGGATGTTAGTTTACTTAGCCTGTGCTGACTCTTAGACCAATGTGGCCTCACAGCAGCCTCACCGTTTGCCTCCCTGCATTCGCCCATAAGGGCAGGGCCTCACGGGGACAGGATATTCACTATGTTTATGGCAAAACCCCATGGGACCCTAAGAGAGAGGGCAGGTCAGCCAATGACGGGCTAAGACTCTAAAATATGTGCAGTAGGGCGGCCTAAGACAGGCGCTGTCCTTGGGTACTTTGGGAGGAATCAAGGAGGTGTAGCATATGGGGCCTAAGAGCCTGTGAACTCATCTGCAGAGCTAGCAGCCTGCCAAAGAGAGAAATCTTCCTAAGAAGATAACAGCAGTCCTCCTTGCATTCTTGCCTCTAAGTCTCATAGTGAACCATTATCTGTCCCCGTAGGAGGCAAGGTCGTATTGAACTAAGGGTCTTTTGGTTGAGGGAGTCTGTGAGGCATAGGGAGATTTGGCTAAATTCTTGGGTGACGCATGTGATTTACAGACCTCGGAAAGAACAAAGCCCTTTCCCTGACTGTACTCAATAAAAGTTGCAAGCTGACCAGACTCGTGGCTCTTGTCCATCAGAGTCCCCTGGCTCACATTGCTTTTTAAACTATCCCTGTCTCTTGCTCTTTATTTCTCTTTCTGAGTCCCCGCCGGTCCTCTCAAGGAAGCTAGACCCAGCCGCGCAGACGCGACAGACCAAGTTGGTAATTTTGTTTGATCAAGTGCTGTTGACCCAAGTCAGATTGGATCAGCTTGGATTAATGTTCCTCTATGTCTGGACATCTCTTGAGTTTACACCCGGCTCCATACCTTGCAAGTTAAAAGAGGTTCTGACAGAACTGCTGGATGGGCAGGAACATAGCAGAAAGCCAGCATCATTCACCATTACCACTAGGAGGCCAACAGCTGTCCCTTAGTGCTTAGCTAGGACAGCACATCAGAATCTCCTGTGGAGCTGGAGAAAAACCTAACCATCTGCTCTGTTCACCCACGAGATTTAGGAGCAGAGCTAGCGAACCTGCTCCCGCTTCCTTCCTTCTTTAAAGCTGTCCAGGCAGTTTTTTGTTTTTTTTTGAGGGCTGTATCACTGGCCCTCACGTGTGGGATCCGAACCGGGGCCACTGGCGTCCCAAGCCAGCTCCTAACCACCGCGCCACTCGGCCGGCCCCAGGCAGTTTTGAAGTTTACTTAACCCAGACTAAGAAGCACTATTCCAACGCACAGAAAGAATATCCTCCCTGTTTCTAAAACCAATTTCAGATTAGCAAATACCACTATCACCAAACATCCCTGTTTGGGCACAGCTGTACAGTCAGCTGAGTATACTCTATAAAGTTTTTATTTAGCATTTGCTATGTATTAGTCACAGTACCAGGAACTGGAGATTAAAAGATAAGAGAATCCTGCTCAGGCTAGTAGGGAGGCAGACACATAACTTGTAATCAATACATATTGGATGGTTAAGGATGAGAACCCCTAACCTGGCCTGCAGTAGATCAGAGAAGGCTATAATCTATTTCAAATGTTCTTTAAGACACTATTTTAAAATTACTGTCTGAAATTATGAGGTGTGAGCAAACAATATGGTGAATGTTTGAACACTGTTCTGCCACTTGATATCTGTGTGACTTAGGGCAAGTTAATTTTTCTAAGCCTTAGTTTACTTCTCTGTGAAATGGAAATGATGGCTACTTTCCAGGGTCGCTGTGAAGTTCCCAAATAAGCAAAATGGCTAACACTGCTGTTCAGCGAACAAACTGATAGCATCTTTCTTCAAGGCAATAGAATCTAACCAAAAATGAAATGCGCATATTGTTGACCCAGCATTCCACTTCCAGAAATTCACTGTAAAAGAACCATAGGGGGCCGACCAAGTGGCTCAGTTGGTTAAGAGCCTGCTCAAGAGTGCAAGCTGAGCTCTGAGCAACAGTGGTTCGATGGCAGCCCGAGCTGAGTTGCCGTTGGCAGGATGGCTCAGCCAAAATAAATAAATAAATAAATAAATAAATAAATAAATAAATAAATAAATAAATAAAGTTTAAAAAATAAATAAAATAAAAAGAACCATAGGCCTGCACAAAGATACATGGTTGAGGGCTTTTCTCTGCAGCATTGAAAAAGAAAAATCTGTAAAGTTTTAAAATGCCTATCAGTAGGGGACTGATTAAACAAAACTACATCTGAGTGTCCAGCATATGGCCTGGAATTTAGTAGATACTTCATAGGAAGCAATCAGATGTGATAATAATGACAATAATAGTGGCATGTACTGAGCACGTCTATGCATTTCTTCCTCACAATAATCCTATGAAGTCACACTATTCCAGATAAGGAAACAGACTCAAAGAAATAAAAATAACTTGCTCAAGTATCAACGTCAACATCCTGATTATTATAATTTTGCAAATGTCAGCACTGGGGGAAACTGGACAAAGTGTACAAGGGATCTCTGTATTATTTCTTAAAGCTGCATGTGGCCCTACCATTATCTCAATTAAAACTCGATTTTCAATTAAAAAGCCAAAACAACCTAGCCTGCTCAAGGCCAGAATTAGAGGATGCAAACCCAGGTGGGTTGCCTCCAAAGCTTACCCCCAACCACTGTCACTACACCTAGATGACGTGAGCTTCTTGAATAACACATCAAGAAGTGACACCTCATGATTCACCATTCCTTCCATTCCCTCTGCTACCTCTCCATGCATAACCCTCAGACCCTCCTCATCCTCAAACTTAGGTGTTCGTTCCTGCTTCTGCCCTTTGCTCTGGCTTCTCTCTCTGCTTTCAATATCTTCACTTCATTTATCAAAGTTCTTTAATTCCTTTTACTTCATGTCACAAATCCTTTCTTAGCCACCTCATCATGATAGTGCTGTGTCCCTCTTTTCAATTTAGATTTGAAAAACATTTCCTGGAGCACTCACTGTATCAGTAACACTATGTTTACCAAGTTACTTTCAGAACTATTCACATGCTACCTGAATCACCACATGTCCTATAATTTTCACTACACCACAATCTCTCTAACTGAGGGAATGTCTAAAATCACCAGGTGTCCTATAATTTTCACTAAACCATAATCTCTGTAATGAGGAAATGTATATAAAGTGTTTGACCCATTGCCTGCACATAGTGAGTGCTCAATAAGCAGAAGTCCTTAAAATAACGTAAAAAATATAAGAAGATTAGAGATTAGGCTTTGTCCAGAGCAAGCACGCACTTGACACATGTCATTTAATGGGTGCCATCAAGCACCCCTGATCTGAATGTCAAAACAGAGTTTAGATTCCTTTCCCTACTCAAGACAACAGAAACAATAAAATCCTTTTAATAAAAATATTTTCTTTGTCACAGCAAAAAAAAATATGTATTTATAAGACTGTCAGAAGGAATTGGCTATTTCCAACCTTATACACTTTATGGACCCGCCAAAAGAGAAATTATCACTCAAGTGAATGAAATCCACTGAAAGGCTCACAACCAAAATATTCCACCTACACAGTAAGTTTCTGGCAGATTTTTCCAGAGGTGGTTGCTGGCTGACCCCAGGTGTTTGAATAAAGACAATGGCATCTTACTGTTACTTTCATACATGTACTCTTGGACACAACTTAACCCCTTCCCTGGGGTAAAATGTGGCTTCTTAAGTCTGCAAGAATTCGGGCTGTACTCGGGCCACTTTCCGGAATTCTTTAGTGTGGGTCTTAGGGCACTGCATCTCACACCAGCTGATGGGAACCATCTGGACACCTAAAAGAGAAAAGCTGGTGTTGGAGCTGGCAACCCACATATTTGTCTGAGATTCTTCTCTTTTTAGCTGGGTATGAACTGAGGTGTCACTAAGCTACTTAGTAAACGTCACCTTATACAGAAAAAATCCCTTGTTTATTCCACTGACTTATGAAAGGATAGAAGTTATTTCCTTTTCTTTAGATTTATATAAGAATTATTAGGTAAATATGTGGAAAAGTAAGCATGTAGAAACACAGACCAACTCACCTGATTCGCTGTGGGCCACCACCACCCCTAGCTCATTTTCAGCAGTGGTCAGGAGGTAGTTGGACTGTGCGTCACCTAGGGAGATCTAGTCACGTAACACTGGTGAAGGAAAATGAAGGGTTGTAAATCTTCCCTCCCAGAGCCACTTGAGTTGTGTCTCTACTTCCATTTCTTCTTTTGAAAAAGGACCACAGGTCTGCTGGGAATAAAGGATACCACTTTGGCCAAGACAATGTCACCTGGGCGGAAACTCTTATAAATTTCAACCTGTAAAGAAAGGAGTGTTAAGTGAAAGGTCTAGATCAGGCCTACATGAAACTATTAACCTCTCTGGTACAGCTGGTCTACTTTCTAATCCCAGAGGGTAGAAATCATCATCGCTCAAGTCAATCAACAACTTTTATTGCTTCTACAGCATCATCATATAAATGAGATTTTGAATCCAGTAACCCGATCAGGAATCTGACTTGGGAAAAAGGTACTATCGTTGGTTCTGAAAGGGTCCAGAGTAAGCCTGAGGGAATAGCAATGAATAAATACCTGGCTTTAAAGCAAAGGGTAAACTAGCCCCTCTCTGGTCAACAGAGTAAACAAAAATCACAGGGATAGTGAGGTCCGTCCACATTTTCCAGTAGGGAATATCTTCAAATTCTTTGGACTCTACAATCCTACAGATCTTTGAAATTCACTGGAGCAATTTAAAAGGACTGAGATTCTTAAAGCCACGGGGGAAAAAAAAAGAACCAACCAATAACCTTGTCTTTTTCAGTAGCTCGGACATCTTCTTTACTATAAAAAAAAGAATTAATAGAAAGATTAGTTATCTGTCAGAAAGAATTATCCTGCACATGCCTAGCAGACAAAGAGCTACAAGAGCAGGGAGAACAAGTTGTCACTGGGACCTAGCTGTCACCCAGAGGAGCAGGGTGGAGAAGCAACACCAGGCTTCACAGAGGAGAAAACCACGTTTCCCATTCTTGGATCACAAAGAGCAGTGGTATCAACATTTCTGACAGAGAAAAGCGGGTCAGATCTGGCATGAAGGATAAAGAACTTTGCCGCTTTAGAAGAAGGGTTTGGACACAAGCACTATAGAATCACACAGAATCATGAGGCTGGAAAAGGCCTCAGAAGTTAAATTATCTGCCTCGTAAGAATGGTTTGTCCCTTCTCAAAGAATCCACAGAGGGGAAAAAAAAACCTACTATTTCACCCACTAACCTTTGTAATGTCTTACAATCCTTGGGTTTAATCTATAGTAAATTCAAGAAAGGAAGGTATTTCCTAAAATGCTTTCTATTTTGATAACCTTCAGCTTAGCTCAATTCTTTTTGCTTTATTCTTTTTTTTTAAAGATTTTATTGGGGAATTGGGGGAGGGGATCAGCTTTGGGGAATCGGGGAAGGGGAACAGACAAGTTGCTGTCTTTCTGTTCTTCAGTCTAGTTGCGGAGGACTTTGCTTCACTGGCCCATGTTTGTAATCGTCATTGCGTTCTTCCTGGATGAGGCAAATTGGTCACCGGCCTCTGGATGGTCGCTCACTATGGCTATTAGCAGCTCACGCTGGCTGCCAGCCGCTCAAGCTGGCTGCTGGCCACTCACTGTAGCCTATGGCAGCCCACTACAGCAGGGGCTGCAGCATATACCATCGCTGGGGCTTGCACAGCCCAGCTCCAGGTGGAGCTGTTGTTAGCTGTAGAGGGCAATGTCACTGGCTCTCATATGTGGGATCCGAACCGGGGCCGCTGGCATCCCAAAACCAGCTCTTAATCAATGCGCCACTTGGCCAGCCCCTTTTTGCTTTATTCTTATACCCTATATCATTACTATTTTCCTTTTGTCCTAACTCATATATTATAGTGTTTTCTTTGGACTCTATCTGGGTGAAGCAAAGAACAGAGAGGAAAGAAATAAGCAGGAACATGAAGTGTAATTGTTCCTAAAAATTCCAATCTCATTCCAGGTGCTGAGGTAAGTGAGAAGACAAGAATACTTCTTACCGGATAGTTCCTCGAAAAGAGTTCTTAAGTGGTGTGGACCCCACATATAGGATGTGTACTTTGGCAAAGCGTGAATTGATGCTAGAGACCTGTGGAGTAGAGAAAAGGGAAGCATTAGAGTGTTTGTAGCTGCCAGCTGAAGGAGGGAGTAATAAACAGGGATTCATCAGGATTTTCATCCAAGCAACCCAACTAAGTAGAGAATTTAAGACAAGTTAACTCCTACTTATCCCTGCATAAGTGATATATGTAAAGTGAAATAAGAGCCACTCTGGCCAACTGAGTTACTGTGGGAATCAAATGAAATAATATGGTATAGGGAGAATTTGAAATACACAGAAGTCTAACATAAATAGACATAGGGCATTATAGCAAATCTAGACCTTTAAAAGGGGCCTGTATAGTGGACAGAATTTAAGTCTACATTTCAGCTGCTGCATAATATTTGGATTACTGCCTTCTAGGTATTTTCAGAATTACACATAGATTTTCTACCAGAGCAACTTATGAAGAAAGAAGCTAAGTGCTCCGTGTTAATTTAACCTGGTAGAGGGTAGGATGATATATTACAGTTACTGATTATTACAGCATTAATTTTTACTTCCCATGAAACATTCTAAAAGACTTTACATTTAATAGGAATGCTACAGTATTGAAGCCTTTTGCTTCTCTGCAGAAAAAGATCTCACTTCAGCTGTCCAAAAATAGCTTCCTTACCACCCTTTGGTGCTCCTATTTCCCCAGATATAGGTAAAACTATATATACTCAGAAAGCCAGCTGTGTGAGAGAACTATGCAAGCCTGAACCTGGCTGCCTTGATCATTAGCCTAGAAATCTCTAGACCAGCACAATCCAGTAAAAGTTTCTGTGACAACAGAAATGTTCTGTGTTGACCAATATGGGAGCCACTAACCACATGTGGCTATTAAGCACTTAAAATGTGACTAGTGGAACTGATACATAAATTTCACATTTTAATTTACTTAAATTTAAATGGCCATATGTGGCTAGTGGCTACCATACTGAACAGTGCAGTTCCAGAATGCTCATGATTTCAGCACTGCACAGGTATCCTAAGCAGGGAAGTTAGGACTAACTTACCTTACAGGTTACAATAGCTCCCACATCTGGCAGTAATTGGGACTCTGTTTCTCTCATCACAGACACGACAGGAAGCTACAAAGAAAAGAATAAAACGTGAGTATCCTGGCTAAGCCTTGGGTAAAGGTATTTGTGTCTTGAGAGTAATACAGAAATTCCTTGGATGAAGTCATGAGGGCAGGTGGAATACAGATTCATTTGTAGCCTAAAGCAGAAGGCCTAGATAGAAATTTTAGGAAATAGGAAGGTCAAAGCACTACAGGAATAATGCTGCTAAAAGACATAATCTAACCATTTCAGATTAGTTCTAAAAAGTTTTTGGTGATTTTCTTGGAATTTCTTGGTACACAACTATCTAGCCTATAACTGTGGATAATTTGACTCTTTCCTTCAGTTATACCGCTGTTTCTCATTTTATTGTATAGGCTAGAATTTCCAAATAAATGCTATATAATAGTGGTCATACTTGTTTACTTCTAGTTTAAGGGAAAACTCATCGAGTTTTCTCTTTGAGCACGGTATTGACTATTGGAATAAGATAGATAGTATTTTTTTTTTTTTTTAAGATTTTATTGGGGAATTGGGGGAGGGGACCAGCCAAGTCGTTGTTCTTCAAACTTTGTTGTGGAGGGCGCCAGTTGCCATCTGGCTTCCCGTTGGCATCTCGTGGCCTCTAAGCTCAAGGTGCTGTGTTCAATCTTGTTGTGGGTGGGTGTAGCCACCATCCATGTGGGAGTTGAACCAGTTGTTAAGAGCGCACTCTCTTAAGTGGCATGGTGGTTAAGAGCTGTCTTTGGATGCTAGCAGCCCGGGTTCAGATCCCACATATGAAGGCCAGTGACAATGCCCTTTAAAAAAAAAAAAAATGGCTGGCCGAGTGGCTCAGTTGGTTAAGAGCTCGCTCAAGAGTGCGAGCTGAGCTCTGAGCAATGGCGGTTCTATGCCAGCCCGAGCTGAGTTGCCGTTGAGATGCCAAAAGCTGGCAGGATGGCTCAGCTATAAACAAACAAACAAAAAAGAGCTCAAGCTCTATCCTCTGAGCCATCCGGGCTGCAGCTGAGCTCAAGTGCCGAGTTCAGTCTTAGTTGTGGGCGGGCGTAGCCCACCATTGAACAGGCAATCTTGCTGTTACACCAGCTGAGCCATCCTGCCACCTGTTGGCAGCTCAGTGACAGCTCAGCTAGGGCGCAGCACGCACTGGCCCATGTGGGAATCAAACCGGCAGCCCTGTTGCTCAGAGCACGCGCTCTAAGCCAATTCTTAACCAACTGAGCCACTCAGCCGGCCCGATAGATAATATTTTTGAACCTTATCTTTTATTATGCTCTCCCTTGTTCACTATGCTTCAACTCTGCTGGCCTTCTTTCCGTTTCATCAACTCATTAAATTTCTTCCCATCTCAGGATCTCTGTTCAACTTGTTCTTTCTGTCAGGGCTGAGTCTTCCCACCCATCCAACTCTTTTGTATTCTTTAGATTCTGGTTAAATGTCACTTCTGCTGACTAGGGTGGGTTTGCTTATGACATATTCTCATGGTATCCTGTAGTATTCTTTTTTTTTTTTTTTTTTTTTTTTTTAAAGCTGAGCTATCCTGCCACCTGTTGGCAGCTCAATGGCAACTCAGCTCGGGCTGGCATCGAACCACCGTTGCTCAGAGCTCAGCTCGCACTCTTGAGCGAGCTCTTAACCAACTGAGCCACTCGGCCGGCCCTCCTGTAGTATTCTTTTACAGCAGTCATCATATTTGAACATTTACCTGTTTACGATTTGTCTGTGCCCCTTGTATATTTGGCTCATTACCATACCCTTAGAGTTCAGTACTGAGCGTGGCACATGAACATGCAACAGATTAACTGTATCTATGAAATGAACAAACTGAGGAATGTCAAAGACATTCCCCAAACTGACTGAATAAAAAGCCTCTCATTTTACAGATGAGGAAGAACTGAAAGCCAGAGGGTTTGTTTCTTATCTAAAGTAGAATCAAGGTTTAGTTAGCCAGCACCTAAGAATGTTCTAATTCTGAATCCTCTTTCTACTACGCTACCTGTCCTTAAGCTGTTCCTTCAAAGTCTGCTGATCTGATCCTGAGTGAATCCTAGATCAGCCTCCAGCACCAGAAAGGATAGTTTTTACTAATGCATTCAACAAGTGTTTATTGACCAGTTATCTTGTGGTAGTCGCCGAGGTATGGTGGGAAGGCCTGCTTTCATGGATCTTGAGTCTAGCAGGGGAAGAGTTTAATGGGGAACTGAGCGTTTAATTATATATTGAGATAAGTGCTTGGAAGGAAAGGAATACAATTCTTTTTTTTTTTGAGGGCAGTGTCACTGGCCCTCATATGTGGGATCCGAACCAGGGCCGCTGCCTTCCCAAGCCAGCACTTAACCGTCGCGCCACTCGGCTGGCCAAGGAATACAATTCTTTGTGTTTAACAAAACATACCATCAACAAAAAACTCCGTTGGTGTTTTGAGTCTAGCCAGTCTAGGAGAGCTTCTCTGAGAAAGTGAGACTTGGAGAGGCTATCTGAAGGATTGGCAGGGATTAAACAGGCTAAGGAGGAAGGGAGCATGTTCCAGGGAGATGGCACTCCGACAAAGGTTCTCTGGTAGGGGAGAGCTTAGCGCATTAGCGACACTGAAAGGAGCCTCTTCATAGGTTGCAGTGAGGTGGGAATATGGATGAAGCCAAACAGGTAGGTGACATTCGGACAGGATTCAGCTAACTGCAGGGCTGAGCTCACCTCTGCTCTTCCCCCACCTGGCTTCCCTGAGTGTCAGCGACACTACCGAGCGGGACCAACACAACTGGTCTGTGCAGGCTAAGCGCGTAGCAGCAGGGACCACGGCTGGAAGCAACGTAGAAACCAACTTTTCTACTGGTGAGGCACTAAAGACGCAGTGCCCCCGCCTAAGGACTGCGAAATCAAAGGCAGCCTAACGGAAAGGCAGAGACAGAGGAGATGGGAAGCCGCCTTTACCGCGCCGTTCTCGCTGCTCTTCGTCATGCAGCCAGCAAGCGACGAAAAGATGTAACCGTGCCGGGTGTAAGTGCCGCTGCCTGGGCTGGCCTCCTCCAAGTTACACAGACGTTCGCCTGCAGAAAAATAAAACGCGGCATCAGCCACGGGTGCCCAGAACCTGTTGGCCATCCAGCCTTCGTTTCTAGGTCCCCGTTCAGGATTCGCGATGGGCACCGCTCACTTACCGGGGATGCAGTATCTCACGGGTGGCGCCATGGCTGCCACTGCTCCTAGTCCCGAGAAAAACGAAGCCGGCTTCTCATTGGCCCAAATCCAGTTCCTAAGTAAGAAACGCACCGATTGGGGCGCTTGTCACGTGACCTCCGAGAAGGCCTTCTGGAGAGGACAAGAAAACTACATTTCCCAGAGTGTCCGGGGCCGAGTCCGGGGGTGGCGCTCCGGGAACGCGTGCGCTTGCGCCGGTGGCTGAGGATGGTCTGGCGGCGGGTCCGGGTCTGCAGGCTGGCTCTGCGGGCGGCGGGCCATGGATGGTTGGATTGAGCGGGGCTGCCCTGGGGCGCCGAGCTGGAGGGGGTGGCAGTGAGCAGAGGCCGCGGGCTCGATTTGGCTGATTGGGGAGCCGGCAGGCGGCAGGTAAGCGCGAAGCCGCGGCCTTTGCTCCCAGCCCCGTCCCTTTTCCTAGGGTCGGGCCCTGTTCGGGGCCTTATCGTGAGCCTCGCCGAGCCCTGCACGTCCGTCCCCTTTGTGTCCCCACCGGGCAGAAGGAGACCGACCAGCCCGTCTCGTCCATTTCACAGATCTGCAAACTTAGATCCAGAAATAGGATTTGAACTGTCCAATGTCCAACGAAGGTAGTTTAAGGTGGAGCCCACACCGGAACCCACATTGAACGCCCTCATTGAGAAATAAAAGCTTTCCCTGGTTTTTGTAACGGCAGCTTCCGATCTTACAGTCGTATCCTTTCACGAGTCGTGTGTGCCCTCCCTTAACTTTTTCTCTTCCCGGCATGTTCGTTCCAAAGGGAAGTCTGCACATGAATAAAATGCTGCTCTTACTGATGGGTGACACGTAAGCCTTGAGATTGCCAGCATCCTGAGAGCAGCATCTTTGTCCCGAGGCGATTTGTCACGACTTTCATCAGTTTTGTCTGCCTTCTGGTGGCTTTGGAATCCCTTCTTCCCCGTGTAAGCCGCCAGCTTCCCATCCCACTTCCCCATGGGAAACAGATGGTGGCTTAGAGCTTTGGGGAGAGGAGAGGGCCATGGTCTGCAGTCCCCTCTAATCTGGTGGCAGATGGCACTATGGCCTGTGGCTCCTACTAAGGGATCAGCGTGTTCAGGGCTTGTACTTGGGGCGATAGTGAAGCTGTGCTTTGCTCTTTTTTCTTCCCTGTTCACTCTGATCGCCCACCCCTCACCGCCCCCGTCACAATTTTTCACGTTCTGCTTTAACTCCGTTTCCTGAGATGAAAATTCCGTATGTTTAGTTGTGGCCCCATGGACTACATACAAATCTCTTCCCTGGCGTCCCCAAACTCCCACTAGCTAAAATGAGTGGGGGCTTGGCTTGAGACCTTGTTCACTCAAATCTGATCTGTAGTTCTGCATTTACAGGATTTCTGTTTACATGTTTTGTTGGACTTGTTTTCTAAAATGCCTTCTAGCTCTGAAGTGCTCTGATTCTAAACATGAAGAATAATAGCAGCAGACACTTATTTAATGTTATCCCATTGGCAGGAATGCCCTTGCTGTTGTTTGTAGGACAGATAGACATCTCACCAGCCTCTCCACTCTGCATCCCAGGTCATTCATTCAACAAGTATTTATTGAGCACGTACGTCCATGAGCCAGGTATCATGCGCAGCTCTTTACAAACGTTTCATTTATACCATACCAAATGTACTTATGGGATCATAAAGGGTTAGAACTGGAGGGACCTTAACATTTACTTGATCTCCTCACTGAATGGGTAACACAAGGAAATTGAGTCCCGTCAGGATTTGGTGATTTGTCCAAGGTCACAGAACCACATAAGGGCAGAATTGAACCCTAAGTCGTCAAGTTATGGGGTAGATGAGAGTTCGTAAGTCTAGTCTTGAGGCAGGCATTTCCTGTAGAGCTCAGGGATTCTGGAGGTGGTTGAGAACAATCCAAAACGTGGAGAATCTGAGAAGGAAATTTTTTTTTAAATTTTGTAGACAGAAGAGATGGCATATAATTCGTGTTTATTACAGGTGAGGAATGCATCTTATTTGCAAGCTATTGCTGTACAAAGTATTTTAGCAAGTAGGAAACTCTCCATTAGCCATAGTCAGGGAATAAACAGTGGTGTGGACAACCTAAGCCATTTGGATTTGTTGTGCGGTAAAATGTTTGTCCCACTTTTAAAAGTTTGATTGTGGTGACCGTATATACTGTTTTGAAAATTCACATTTTAAGCCAAATCATGGTTCCAAACAATAGGAGTCTAACTCAGAGGAGGTAGGAAGTTGGGGCTTTTCCTTTTTCTCTCTTCTTTACTGCTGCTTAACTCTTTAGCTCCTAGGAGGTGATACAGGAATGGCCAGTTTCTTTATCCTGGTGCAGAGTAGGTCCCTGCTGAATTGTCTTTTTTCTCTTTTTCTGCTGGCCCTGTCCGCTGGATTTCTTTTTCCCTTAGGTTGTTACAGGGCTTGTGGAAGGAGGTAATTAAGTGTCTTCTTTGAAAGGCCTCTTGTGGTGATGAGCCAGGATGCAAGGAGAGCACCTTGCTCCAGTTACTGAATTGACACCATCCCTATAGTGGAGCAGCCTCCTCCAGTTTCTGCTGGGTTTTGAGCTGCCTGTTAAATAAGTCAGTGGAGTTGCTGAGGACAGTGCTCTGTCCTAGGGGAAAATCAGATAATTTCTTTTCTAGTAAGGACTTTAATCTGCAGAATGAGGAAATGGTCATGAAGGAATCTGTCTTCTGTTGTGGGCATTGCCTGGGCAGCTGGCCTCCCACATGTTGGATGAGGTAGAAACTGCATAGAAGAGATGAAGGCACTTGCAGAGGAGCTGTGCAAAGGGCTAAAGAGCTGGGAAGGCTGGTTGGGAAGATTGAGGCCAAGAGCACCAGCCACAGAGAAGTAGCTAGAGTGTAGCTAGAACAGGGCCAGGCATCTCAACTGCAAGGGCAGGCCTTGTGGTTTTCATGAGCCACCAGCATGGAGTACCCCCACCCCCCCACCACCAGTATTTTCCTGTCTGCGGTGTTATTCTTCTGCTCTGAATACCCAAAGTTGTCTTGGCTTCTGTATTCTTGGGGTGGGGCTGGGCCTGGAATTGAGACAGAGCGTCTTATGTCATGCAAGAGGCAGTTGAGCTGTCCTGACAGGAGACACTCCATACTACCAGGTTGGGTCTGTAACGTCAGCCCAGAGAGAGTAGGAAGGAGGAGTATCCTTTACCAAGACTCAGATAGCACCAGGGAAGGGTGAGGTGCAGGGTCCACGCTATGCGCTCCCCCCGCCCCCATCCCTGGGTTGTTCCTGGGTGAAGAGCAATTGTTAGGAAGTAGGTTGAAGGGCCGGGACAGATAAGGACCCTGGGAAACCTCTGCTACTGTGGCCATGCCCACAAAGACACAGTGGGCAGCTTTGTGCACGTTGACTATGCTCCACCCATTGTCTGGCTACACAGACAACTCCAAAGACTAGGCTTTGGCTTGGAGCTGCCTGCCTTTTCTTCTCCTGCTTACTGTGGCCCTTTACTCTAGGTGTGCACCATCTTGGATTCGCTGTGCAGCCACACGGTGTAATGTAAGTATGATTTCTGCTTGCTCAGAACCCCTAGACCCTACTCCCTATAATCTGGTTGGGACACTGGACACATTCTGTAGAGAGGTGAAGTGACTTTCCTACTTCCCACGGCTGGACTGGCCCAGCTGGGCCTCAGTCTTAGGTCTCGGCCTCTAAGCAGGCGCTGAGGCTCTCCCCATTGGTGGGGTAGGGAGGGACAGGACCCAGGCTGGCCACTCACAATGGTGTGCCCTCCTAGGAGCCATGCAGGGCCAGCGGAGCCTGCTGCTCGGCCCCGCCCGCCTCTGCCTGCGCCTGCTTCTGCTACTGGGCACCAGGCGCCGCTGCCCCCCGCTGCTCCGGGACCTGGTACAGCGCTGGCGCTATGGCAAGGTCTGCGTGCGCTCCCTGATCTACAACTCCTTCGGGGGCAGTGACACCGCTGTCGATGCTGCCTTTGAGCCCATCTACTGGCTAGTGGACAACGTGATCCGCTGGTGTGGAGTGGTGAGTGATGCTCAGGAGGAGGGATGTTTTGAGGCAATAGAGGGACCTGTATCTGATGGACCCACACCAGCCCCCATCCCAGGGACATCTGAGTTACTGCATCTCCCTAACCTCCCTGGTATCGGCAGGTGTTCGTGGTGCTGGTGATCGTGCTGACCAGCTCCATTGTGGCCATTGCCTACCTATGTATCTTGCCCCTCATCCTCCGAACCTACTCGGTGCCACGACTCTGCTGGCATTTCTTCTATAGTCACTGGAATCTGATCCTCATCGTCTTCCATTACTACCAGGCCATCACTACTCCACCTGGATATCCACCCCAGGTGGGTCCCCGCAGGGGCTTGGGGGAAGGAAAGGGCTGCAGGCCACGGGAGCCAGGCCCAGGAGTGCAGAGGGAGAATGCCTTCATATCTTCTGAGGTTCGAAACTCGTGCTGCCACAGCTGTCATACTTATCTTTCTTTGCACAGGGCAGGAATGATATCGCCACGGTCTCCATCTGTAAGAAGTGCATTTACCCAAAGCCAGCCCGAACACACCACTGCAGCATCTGCAACAGGTGGGTCTTGGCCTTGCTCTCTGTGAACCCCAACTGTTGTCCTTTTGCTGTAGCCCTAGGGCAAAACCCAGACTGGGAGTGTGATAAGACATTTACGAAGCACCTGTCATGTGCCAAGCAGTGTGCCCTCTGTGTCATGACACCTCAGGATGATCCTGAGTTAGACATTATCAGCACTTGGGAAAATGAGGTTCAGAAAAATGAGTTACCTTGTCTAGTATCACGTAGCCAATGAAGCAGGGTTTGAAGCAAGGCCTGGCTGTCTTCAAAGTCTGTGCCCTTTCCACCTCAGCAGGATGCTGGTCCTTATAGGAAAGGATTGGCACTGACATCTCAAGACCCTTGGCCACCGTAACAGAGCCTGTGTCCCTCCCTCACAGGTGTGTGCTGAAGATGGACCACCACTGCCGTATCCTTTCATTATCTCTTCTGCCTGAGGCCACCTTCTTTGGCTCCAGAGCACTGCCCAGGGTTAAGGGCCACCAAAGGCTTCTAGCATCACCCTGCAGAGAGCACTGGGCTCATGAGAAGTTAGTGGAAGAGGAGCGGTGGGGGCTGACTCTGCTGGGGGAAGCAGGAGGCGTACAGGCCTGGGACAGATCTCCTTGGAGCATTGTAGACTGTCATGCTATCTGTTGGATGGGAAGAGATGTTTGGGCTTCAGTGGTTTTCCTCTGGGGCTACCAGGTACAACCATTGGTCCCACATAGATATCTGGTTAACCCCAGCTAGGTTGAAGTACTGGCAGATTCATTTTAATGAAGGATTTCAGTTTTCGTGATATCCTAGTGGGACTTGTAAGGGCTCTGAAAAGCTTTAACACTTTCACCTCAACCTCAGGAAAGTCCCATATTTTCCTGCCTTTGGAAAATAGTTCTTGGTGACTGAACGCCCTGAGCTTGGATGATGTCATCACAAAGCAAGGATGAACCAGGGAGGCCTGGACATACCCTGAAGTTGTGTGTTTGATCTTGTCCTTAATCCTCCCCCAACCAGCCTGGCTAAACAACTGTGTGGGCCACTATAACCATCGGTACTTCTTCTCTTTCTGCTTTTTCATGACTCTGGGCTGTGTCTACTGCAGTTACGGAAGTTGGGACCTCTTCCGGGAGGCTTATGCTGCCATCGAGGTGAGCCCAGTTAGGAGCAGGGCAGCTCAGTAGAGAGTACTCGAAGTGTGGAATCTGTCCCTAAGGAGAGGGGCTGATAGCACCTCCATGCTAGAGGCTTGAGAGTATAACCAGCACTGTTTTCCATCCCCTTAGAAAATGAAACAGCTCGACAAGAACAAACTACAGGCGGTTGCCAACCAGGTGGGCCGTCCCCACCCCACTGCCTCCTGCTGCTCAGGCCAGGGGGTATAGAGTTGCTGAGGCAACTGGGGCCCACCTGTTGGTTGAGTTTAGAGACTGGCTGAGGGGCTGCTTGAGACTGGATCAAGGGTTCTGAGAGGCCGTCTCCCGTGGGATGGCTAAGTGGCCCGGGGGTAGGCCGGAAGTCCCTAGTATATGAATTTTTGGCTCTATCCTATTATCACCTTCTTTGGGCTGAGCAAAGACTCTGCCTTGGTGATGGCCTGAGCAGCAAGGAGTCTGTGTCAGTCTGTGTACTGGGGCTCCAGGGGACAGGTCAGGCTGGGCCAGTCTGATCATCATTCCTGGTGTGTGTGCACCGTCCTGTCTCCCTCGGCGTTTAGGACTCCTTACTCTGAGCAGATCTTAGGCTAACCAGTGTACCTCTGCTGCCCTTTTGGTTCTTAGCGGAGTTTCCAGTTCTGCCCCTGGCTGTCATTCCATTGTGGGTGTGGGTCTGGTCCCCTCTTGGGGGTTGCAGCCACATGGTGAAGGAGTTCTAGCTGGGGAGTGGCGTGGCTTCCCCTGGAGCCCCATTTGTGTTGTCAGATCTAAGGGCCCAGGGTCGGCTCCTCCTGTGCTTTGCCATCCTGTTCAGATCTGCTCTGCCAGTGTTTGTCCACATGACGATGCCGCTGGGCTTGGCCCACCCATCTGGCTGCTACCCTGACTCCTCTGTGGCTTCACCCCTATTTTCTCATCCTGGGCTTGGATCACTTCCCTGCCTGAAGGTGCTAGGGGCCTTGGTGGAGACCAGCAGAGCAGAGAAGCCAGACTTTTTGTATTTTTTTTTTTTTTTAAACAGACTTATCACCAGACCCCACCACCCACCTTCTCCTTTGGAGAAAGAGTGACTCACAAGAGTCTTGTCTACCTCTGGTTCCTGTGCAGGTATCGAACTCTCCTTTTTGTCAGCTTACGGGAGGGACAACTTCAGAAAAACCTTTTCAGGTCCCCGTAGTGACCCATCTCTGTATGAACCGCTTGCTGCTCTTCTTAGTCTAATTTAGGTTGGCAGAGTCAGCATTTACTTTCCTTCAGCATTTTGGGGCAGGGAACACTAAGGACATTGGCACTGAGTATTTGTTATATGCCAGGGTAAGTTAAACTCCTACTTAAATGGTAGGTGATTATATTTTTAGATGAGGAAAACTGAAAATTATTAGAGGGGTGAAGTAATTTTGTTCCATGATCCACAGCTAGGAATGGTAAGAGCTAGAATCTGAATTTTGTGCCATCCCATTCCAACCCCTGGCGCTCTTACTACCTTCTAGTGTCTCTCAAACATGGGTATTTTAAGAAATACAGAATATTTTTAGTAGTAATACAGGCTTATTCCCTCCCTCCTTCCCACATAATTTATCCTTAGTCCATGCTTTTTCATTGATGCTTTTTATAGATGTAATGCAGTAAAAGTTCACGTGGGATATGTAGGCTGGGAGATAAGACTTAGGCAGAGAGTTCCTATCCAATCATTATTGCCCAGCTTAATTTCAGACAGCCTCTAACCCTCTCTAAGCCACCCACCAATCTTTGCCCCTCTTTTCTTAGTTCTGTGGCACTTGCCCTGGGTGCCCTAACTGTATGGCATGCTGTTCTCATCAGTCGAGGTGAGACTAGTATCGAAAGGCACATCAATAAGAAGGAGAGACGTCGGCTGCAGGCCAAGGGCAGAGTGAGTAGGACTGAGGGCTGGGGGTGGAGCTGTGGGTGGGTAACTGAACCTGCCATCCTATAAACAAAGCCATGGTCAGGGCCAACTAGGGCAGGCATCATAAAAGGCCAGAACTTGCCTAGCTGAGCGTTAGCTTAGCCAGTTTAGGCTCATAAATGAGAAGGGGACTAAGTAAAAGGGATTTGTAGAAACTTATGTTTTTCTTGGCCCTAGGTTTTTAGGAATCATTACAACTATGGCTGCTTGGACAACTGGAAGTTATTCCTGGGTGTGGACACAGGAAGGTAAAGTAAAACACCTAGACCATTGCTAACAGAATTCTAATGAGAAAGGTGTTCTACACCTACGCTAAGACATTAGCCACTAGCCAGCCACACGAGGTTACTGAGCACTTGAAATGTGGATAATGCACTGATTAACTCAATTTTTAATTTAATTTTACTAATTTAAAAAGGCACATGTGCGGGCCGGCCGAGTGGCGCGGTGGTTAAGCGCTGGCTTGGGAAGCCAGCGGCCCGTTTGGGTCCCACATATAAGGGCCAGTGACACTGCCCTCAACAAAAAACAAAAACAAGCAAACAAAAAAAGGGGCACATGTGGCTAGTGGCTACCATATTGGACAATAGATTATGTTATTGCTCCTTTGAGCCAAAGGAGCTTAAGGCCAGTATTGTGTGATTTAAGTAGCAGACAAGGCTTACAGATGACATAATAAAATCCCAAGAAAGCTGCTCTCAAGAAGGGACCTCTACGTAGGCTAGACAGCCACTAGTCACCTCTAATTTGTATGGCAGTGTCTGGAGTTCAAGCCAGGAATTGCTGGGATTGAAGTAATCTTTGTGATAGAGGTCCTAAGACAATAAATGAGGCTAGCTCCCTCAGCCCACGAGACAAGGGAAAAGCCTTTTCCAATTGCAACGACTGAGCAAGTAATAGGCAGGTGACCGTAAGTGCCTGCTCACTTCACTTTCCCATCCTCATTCCATTCCTGGTTGTCACTGTGCTTGTCACTGTGGCCCCTTAGAAGATGAACTCTAAAGGCCTCCCAGGCAGTAGAAGGCAGTTATTGGACAAAATTAGGACTTTTGTTACATCTGTGATTAATGCCAAGGTAGCTTCAGGATACCTTGTATCCTTGCCAAAGACAACTCTTGGAACTCAGAGACATTTCTTTCTTCTCTTGTAGGCACTGGCTTACTCGGGTGCTGTTACCTTCCAGTCACCTGCCTCATGGGAATGGAATGAATTGGGACCCCCCTCCCTGGGTGACTGCTCACTCAGCCTCTGTGATGGCAGTGTGAACTGGATTGTCAGCCACAATTTGAGCATCACTCTGCTTCCTGTGTTGTCTCAAGGGCCTCCAAGAGGAGCTTCTTGGAATCTTGAGCTAAGGGCCAGTGGGCCTGCCTTAGGGTACCATGGAAGGACAACTCGAGGACCTGTATCTCCTGGCCGCTGCAGAAACAGCACGATGTGGAAAAACCCTAGGACTGAAGTCCATTTACTCAGGCCAACAGAAGTTCCAGCTACAGACTGGAGATTAGGCAGCTAGCAACCTTGCTGGGTGCTGACCCCAACCTCCAGATTACAGCATGGGGGTTGGCCACCTCCTTTTCCACTTGCTGCCTGAGAAAACACCTGAATGGTCAAGCTGAGATCCTGGCTTCTCAACAGGGCAAAGATACCAGGCCTCCTGCTGAGGTCACTGCCACTTCTCACATGCTGCTGAAGGGGAAAAAAAATAAAGATATTTGATTTTTAAAGATATGCAGCTTCTCACTGGTTGCCGCTACATTAGGGCAAGGGCAGGAAAAGGGTACATCAGGATCAAGGCCTAGTGAGTAGGTGTTCCGGCAATGCCACCTGTGTACTAGTTGCAGGGCTGGATGCCCTGAATTCTCGGCTAATCCCTATCTTGACTGTTCTGGCTTATACCGTGATGCTTCTGGTTATGTGCTGCTGGTGCAGAAGTGAGTCGGGAGAGGAATATCTGGCAGCCCCATTATCAAAAGAAATCTTTATTCTCCAGCTGTATATATACACACATGCATCATCCCAGTTCCTCAGAGCCACACTCATCTGCACTCACTGCTCAGCAGCATGTCTTTTTCTGACATACAAATGGAAGAGCCCCAGGGGCTTTCTTCAAACACAAATAGTCTCACAATTACTTTACAAATCCATTATAAAGCAGGATTCCCATGTCTCCCTGCTTTGGCAAGATGGCTTGATTAGTCAGTAATTCCAGGTTAGATTGTCTGTCAGAACAGCGTAGGCCAGGACAGAGGGCTCAGCTGCCAGGGCTCCCCAGCAGAAACCTGTAGGCAAGAAGAATGTTGACTCGTGGTGAGGCTCATTTCCACCCCACATCTCCCCGTGACTTAGAAACTCACCATTCTCCCCTGGCTGACACTGCTTCCTTGCGCACCAGTCTCTTCTTGTCATCCAGAGGTTTGGCTAAGGCCCGAATCACCTGTTGTTTGTATGGTAGCAGCTGTGGAGTTAAGAGTGAATCTCAGCCTTGCTCAACCATGGCAACCAAAAGCTTTTCTGACTCTACAACTAATAATCTTCCTATTCTACTTTAGTGGTGCCAGAGGATGCTAGGTGGCAGGATGGCCTATCTGGACCTTGCAGTTCATACCTCAGTCAGACAACAAACAGGGTGGCCAGTCCTGCTTGCCTAAGGCACAGAGGTACTTCTCTGGCTCTGAAGTTTCCAGGCCAGAGAGGGACCTCTGGCGTACTCACCACAGGGGTGGGCAGGCGAGTGAGCGCGTGCATACACTGCAGTGCAGCAATCCGGACAGCCTGGAACACAAGCGTAAGGAGGTAAGGGGAGAGCAGTGAAGGAGAGCCATAGGTGCCAGGAAGTTGCTGGGCTCAACGCACCATGGAAGGGCTGGAGCTGAGGTTCAGGAACTTGGTGACGAAGGTGTCAATGTGAAGACTCATGACTTGGGGTGCTTCCAGTAGAAGCGGCTGAAGGCAGCTGAGGGTGGAGAGCTGAACCACACAGTCAGGGCAGGACAGGGCCTCCAGCAGCAAGGAAAGCAGCTAAGGGACCACAGGAAAGGTGGGGATGACCCATAGGTGATGAGCCTACCTCTCGCCCCCTCCCCTCTCTAGCCCAGCTGGAGGACATGGCTTGGGCCCTTGTGTAGAGGCTCTTGACTGCAAGGCTTACCGTGGGCAGCTCTGGCAAGAGCACAGGCTTAGGCAGCCTGTTCAGTACATGAGACAGACCCTTCAGGTAATTTGGTTTCACATCTGTAAAAAATGGAAAAGCTTAGGGGAGAAACTGGACTTAGACATAGAGCTTGAGAATTCAACTCCAATCTCTGATGAAGCTGGGACATCAGTTTAAAAGGATGCTTAAAAAAAAAAAAAAGGCCCCTCAGGCTGAGAACAAGCAAGATATGCCCACCAAAGGAAAACTGGGGCAAGAATCTGGAAATTTAGTACTTTAGGCAAGGACCGCACTACAGCTCTCAAGAAGCACTGAGGTCCTCAGTGATTTCAGAGAATGTGGCCCACGAGCAAAGGAGAGGGCTGTATTTCGGGGCCTTTTAGACTCTCCTCACCTTGGGGAGCAGCATGGAAGCCCTGCACCAAGGCAGGCACATTATCTGTGAAGAAACGCTGCCGGAACATGATCCGCACTTCAGCATGGCCAGCGCGGGTCAAAACATCAGTGCAGTCAGACATGAGGAGAGAGAAGCCATCGGCTGCTGCTGGGCCTAGTTCTGGGTCACTCAGGAGGCCAATGAGCTGGAGAAGAGAGCTCTTGAGGTACTTCAGGGGAGAACAATCTTAAATACCCACGAGGAGAACGGCAGTCATTTCTGGGATGGATAGGGTCAACGCAAGTTCCTGTTTAGGTCCTAGGTTCTGTCTCCAGAATGGACTTACCCGGTTTGTAAGGCAGGAGCTGAGGGGATGATATCTGAGCACTAGGGCCTTGGTTACCTGTAATCAGAAATGAGAATGGTCAGGGCATGACACTCAAATCCCAGAACGCTGAGAAGCAAGGTTATGGTTCCAGGTCAAATGGAGACATTTTATTTAACCAGACATAATGTCTCTGTGTAACCAGAATCCATTCCAACTCCTTACCCAGAGAAGCAGTGTGAAGGCCTGACTCCGACAGGGCCCAGAGCCCAGCCCAGCCTCCACTTTGTCCACAGCCAGCTGTAGAAATTCGTCCAGCTGTTGTCCTAAAAAGGAGGGAGGAAATCCTGGTGCAAAGGCTACCTGGTTCCCCTTTAACAACGAAGAATGTAGATCATCTCAGTGCAGAGCTCCCTGAGAAGCTATTAGGAAAGAACAACATTTTGGTTGTGGACTTGGCCCACACAACTCTGGGACACCACCAGCACGAGAGCCCGGGATTCTCATAATGCAGGGGTGCTGGCATCTGAAAAGAGTTGTCTGTTTTAATAATTAGCTCTAACAACGCCCCATAGAAAGTAGGATGACAGAACTAGACAGCCCTCTGCTTGTATTCCCTTATCAAGTCCTGTAATGTTTTGCCCAACTCTGGTCTTGACTCTTGGGTCCCAAGGGCCATCCCTTGGGAAGCCCTATACTGTTATTAGCAAGCAAGCTCCTTTTTATAAAAGAATGAGGACTGAACTTCAAGATTTCATCAGTTGATTCAGGGAGGCTTCCAGTACCTTCAGGGTGCTTGTTGAGGAGTCCTGCAAAGCACTTGGCAGCGGCAGTGGAGGAGAAGGGGCAGCTGTGGCAGCAGCTCAGCTCTAAAAGCTCCCGCATGAGTTGGTTCAGCTGATGGATTTCCACCTACAGAAAACCTGGTCATAGCATGTACCCAGAGAACTCAGAGATACCCAGCAAAGTGGCAGCAGGAGCCAGGATGGATGAGAAATAAATTCTCTGGTGGGGAAAGTAGATCAGCTCAGCCTATAACAATGTCAGCCCAGAAGTCCCGTGGGACCCACCTCCCCTTGTCAGGGTAGGCTACTCTCCAAATGTGCTTACTTACATTTCGAGGCAGGGAGCAGACAAAGGCCATAAGCAGTGCAACCAACCTCCTCTGTCCTGAGGAGCCATCCTGTAAAGGAAAAAGAGCCTTACCAGGCCTGTCCTGCCAGCAATAGGCTTGTCAGCCCTGATACCCATCCCAGATTAGCCCTAGAAATTTGAAGGACAGAAATCCCAGGATTCTCCCCCATTTAATCCATCAGACCCTCACCTGGAATGGCTGGAATCTGCAAGGGAAGCTGTTTTCAGGCAGGAAGGAGATGTTGCCATCCAAGAAGAGGGGAACAATGTGGGCGACACTCTGGGCAGCTAAGCTAGGGGTAGAGCACTAGGTATCACGCCAAGGATCCAGGGGTTCCCATTAGAGTCACTGAGTCAACAGGCCAAAGTATGGCCCTTCACACATTCAACAATAATTAATTCAGTACATACTATATGCCAGGAATGGTTCCCATTCTAGGCCCTGGTGATACAGCCGTGAGCCAGACAGATCAATCCCTATTTAGGAGCTCACAATCTAGTGAAAGAACTTAATGTATATATTTTTTAAATGCTCCACAGGTGATTCTTACTCACATCTGCAGCTAAGAACCATCAGACCCTGGCTCATCTACCCCCCCCCCCCCCAGTCCATGGTGCTACAAGCCCCTTCCTCTTACTTTGCCAGACAAGTAGCTGCCTCCACATTTGATTCTGGGTAAAAGGCCAGCTCAGAAGGCAGCTACCTGCTGCTGCTTCCCAAGATCGCTATCCTTCTCCCTGGGATCAAGCCACATCCATGATGATACTCACTCAGGGCTTAAGTGGGTGGTGGCAGTGCCAATGACAGACACCATGGCAGCCAGGACCTCATCCTCCAACAGCACCTTCCTCATAACTGAGTGCTCCTTCTCTGCAAAACCAACACACACACACACACACACACACACACACACACACAGAATCACAAGGTCATGACGACGGGTTAGGTGATCAGGTCCTGACACCATGACTGGGGCTCAAGTGTCACAACAGCAGCAGTTTCTAACCTGTCCTCTAGTAGCGCTGTAGCCCTGAGAACTACCCTGGCCCCAGAAGCAGAAGTGGTCTCACAGGGGCCACAGCGAGTTCTCCAGAACTTTGTGCATAGTCCTTAGACTGGACAACAATGGAAAATAAGGCCAGTAAGTATGAACATTTTTATTTTATTTTTTTAATTTATTTAATTTTTTTAGAGGGCAGTGTCACTGGCCCTCATGTGGGATCTGAACCGGGGCCGCTGGCCTCTCAAGCCAGTGCTCAACCACCGCGCCACTCAGCTGGCCCTGAACATTTTTAACATCTGAAATAGTTATGTTAGTCTTTTCAAATGTTTGAAAGATAACATGGATTTATTTTCATGGGTCCTTAGTATTATAACAGCTACCATATATCAAGCTACAATACAGACATATATACATTATTTTATTTAATCCTTAACAGCTGCCTTGTGATACAGATATTTCTCTTTATCTCCCTCCTCTTACATGCAGGGAAAGCTCAATATCTTCACCCAAGTTAGCGAGTGAGGGAGTTGAAGATGAAAGCCAACCAGGCTGCCTGACTACAGAGACTAATTCTAACCAATTACATAGCAATTAAAGGGCGAAAAGGTGTGTATCCCTTTGAGCACCGCTAACACTAACAGGTTTTGGATTTTGCCATTGGTCATGTTAGTACCCTTTGCTTGAAGTGAAATCTCACTCCAGGGACAAAAGATTCAAAATAAGTCTCTGCTGGTATGAAATGCAATACCAGCAAAACACAGGATGGCAGTTCAACACCACCGAAGTCCAGAGGAGGAGTAGGAGGTGAGGTGGAGAGAGTTACCTGGCATGGAAGCCTGCACAGCCAAGGCAAGCAGGCAAGGTACAGCTGTCTGATGGAAATACCAGCAGCTCTCAGGGTCCAGCTGGCATTTTTCTGCCACCTGCTGGAGGCTCTGACAGACAGCAATAACTTCACTGGGTCCTGCCACCATATTCCCTGTGTGGTGAGAAAGTGTTTTCTGTAATGTTTTCCTAAAAGCACTTCCAGGTATTTCAGATAGAGTAGACAGACGGGAAGAACAATCAAAGGTAAGTGACCAAGAGCGGCTTATTAAAGAGCCAAGTCACTTTATTCTCTTGGATGTTCTTTTTCATTTATTCAGATTTTGGAGCTGAGACCTGCTCTGTGTCAGGTTCTGCAGCAGAAGCATTCACATACGTCTCATTTTTCATAACCCTAAAAGGATCATTTCCCCCATTTTATAGAGGCACAAGGCTCAATAAAACCATTGGTGATTTTTCTAGGGTCACAGTATGTGCAAAGTCAGGGATCTGGCTCAGGCTACACTCCGAGTCACGTTCTTCCTACCATGTAGCAGATCATCCACTGTCAACTGGATTGACCACAGGGCTGGCAGGCAAAGTAGAGAGCTTAGAAATTAGTGAGAACCATGATGAGCATGCATAGGTTTGTAGTAGGAACAGCCGCTGACACCTATGCCTTGGAGCAGTGCTTCTTCTCAAACTAGAGTGCATACGAGTTACCTAGAGAGCCTATTAAAATGTAGATTCTGATCAGCAGGGCCTGAGATCCTGCACTTCTAACAAGTTCCCAGGTGATGCCCATGCTGCTGGTTGATGGACCATATTTTGAGTAGCATGGTCTTAGAGTGGTGCTTTTCAATTCTGCCTCCACATTAAAATCACTCTTAGTAATTACTTACTGTTGCCCAAGTCCCATTCTTCCTTAGAGACTGATTTAGTTGGACTGAGTGAGGCCTATCATTATAGTCAGAATTTTATTTAAAAGTTCCCATGGGACACTCCCATATAGCCACCACTGGAACCACTGCCTTAGAGGCATCAACTCCAAACTTGACTGCGACTCCCATTCAACTCAGCTCTTTGAGGACCAGTCCTGGTGGTTACCTTTGTTCATCTGGCAGAGAAGCTTCAGCAGCAGAGGCAGGGTCTCCTTGACAATGCTGGGATGTGCTGATACAGCTGACAAGGCTTGCAGACAGTGCAGATGCCGGGAGCTTTTGTTGGGCTCATCCTCTCTAGCTAAATCCAACTCCCCTGAAAGCAACCCAGGAGAAGAGGTTTCACTGTGTGATGGCAAGCATGAAGACCCCCAAGCCTCCCTGGGAAGGGGCAGGTCACAGAAGATCGGAGACACATACCCATGTACAGCTCCTCAGCAAGCTTGGGTACTAGGTGGCTGCTGAAAGCCACAGGGTAAAGAGTGGCCAGGGTTCCTGATGCTTCCAGTGCTGCCACCCTGCTGGGGGCACAGGGCAGAGGAGCATTAGCTGAGCCTTGGCCCACCGTTCTCTTGCCTGGACCTGCCATTAGGCAGATTCAGGAGCATGGGCTCCAGAGGCCACCTTGCTGAACAGCAGGAGTCAAGTACTTAGTTAGACAGGGCTTCTTAATGCCCAAGAAAAGAGAACAGGCCCACATGTCCAACCACTTGGCAGCCACAGCCAAGCACAAGGCCCACCTCCCCTAGGGAGAGCCAAGGGTCAGAAGCAGAGCCCTGGAACCACTTGCTTTGTCTTACTGCTTTAGATTCTCACCAACTCTGGGAATTCTCCTCCAGGAGGCTCAGTCTGTATAGGTGACCCACTGCCAGCTCCAAGTCCCCAGAAGACAGGAAATCTGTGTTAGAAGGGAACACAAACCATCTTTCTTCCCCTGTAGTCACCACAACCCTTCCGAAAGGTCCATTAGAAATCCCAAATCAGTCAGAGTTGTAGTGAGAACCAGGGAATTAAGACTGCTCTTCACACAAGACAGAAAATCACAAGGAAGGGAACAATACCCCTATCTTTTCTCTTTCTTTGAAATGTACCTGGCTGGGCACCCAAGACTGTGAGTGTACGGATACCAACAAGCTGAAGCTGGGCGTTGGGGTCTGCCAGGGCCATGAATACCAGTGAGCACAGCTGGTCCTTGAAGCCACTCAGAGGCCTCTCACCTAGGGAGAGACAGGCCAGGTTAGAGGGAAGCCCTGACTCAGCAGTGATGCAAAGACAACCCGAGGCAGGTTTAAAGAGCTTAATCCATTGGGTGTTCAGGAGTACACTGGGAAAAAAATAAACAGATCTCACCCATGAAATATTTTATGTTACAACCTCAGAACGACAGTTATCACTGTTCTAGATTATTCCATGGCACTTTTTGCGTGTCGTCCTTTATAGGGTTACAGTGTAATGGAAGGGACCTCACCCTTGTCTTCATAGCTCCATTTCTGTTGCAGCTTCAAGAAACCCAGGATCATTTCAAGGATTGTCCGCCGCTGGTTGCTCTGCATGTTTTAAGGGATACTGGAGTCAAAGAATGTTTTTTTTTTTTTTTTTTTTTTTTTAAAGATTTTATTGGGGAATTGGCGGAGGGGAACAGCGTTGGGGAATCGGGGAAGGGGAACAGACAAGTTGCTGTCTTTTTGTTCTTCAGTTTAGTTGAGGGGGATGTTGCTTCACTGTTGGTATCGTCATTGCGCTCTTCCCGGATGAGGCAGATCGGTCGCCGGCCTCTGGGTGTCGCTCACCGCGGCTATTGGCAGCTCACGCTTGGCTGCCAGCCGCTCACGCTGGCTGCGGGCCACTCACTGCAGCCTATGGCAGCCCACTGCAGCAGGGGCTGCAGCCCACACCATCACCGGGGCTCGCACAGCCCAGCTCCAGGTGGAGCTGTTGTTAGCTGTAGAGGGCAGTGTCACTGGCCCTCATGTGGGATCCGAACCGGGGCCGCTGGCATCCCAAAACCAGCGCTTAACCAGTGCGCCACTCGGCCGGCCCCAAAGAATGTTTTAAAGGATTTCAGTTCCACTATTTTGAAAGTGCAGTGAATTATTCTTTTATGTAAGAGTGTCAGGAAAAGAGTAAACAAGGGAACCAGAATCAGTTAATAGGGGCAAAACCCCAAATCTACTATCTGGGCCCAAGCTCAACATTTAGTACTCTTTGTGAGAAAGGGATCCTAGCAAGGGGTCCATCATTTCCTCACCAGATGCCACTTCCTTACCTGACTGTGCTTGTGGAACTGTTCCAGCAGCAAAGGCAGTACGCTGCTGGTGATGTGGTCATAGGCCCGGGCAGAGGCACCTGCAGCTGCTTGCAACAGTTTGGCACTAGGCCACACCAGTTTCATGTCCGGTTCACAAAGATGGTGCCTGCAGTCTAGAGAGGCAGCACATCACAGACCTGGGAGTAGGCCGAAAGCTGCCCGACTCTCCCACAGTCCATAAAAGTTGGCGACTGAGGCCTGGGACAGTTCCCTAGCTGTTATGACTGACATTGTTTTCAATTCCAAGTAGGGCTCCAGCCCCCAAATCACTGCACACGGTGGGGCTACACCTGAAAGGTGAGTGGCCCTGGAGGGACCTCTCTTGTGCTCACTCCCCTTTGGCTGCCACGCCCCGTTACCCTGTAGAATGCTGCTAAGGAAGGAGTCAAGGAGGTCCTCAGCATCGGCCCTCAGCACAGAGCGGGATAAACACGCAGTCAGGGCGTGGAGGGCCGCCAGGCCCTCGGCCTCCACCCGCTCACTTGCCGTCTGGAACACCTGTCAGGGAGGGATCCCATGGCTACTGAGGTGAGGCTGCACCAGGTGACACCCACCCACCCACTGCCTATTTCCTTTGGGTGGGGTTGAGAACCTTTAGGGCACAGCAATGGATATTAACCCCTCAAATGAGTTTCTTCTCAACTGGTGTATTCTCACCAAGTCCTTAGTCCCACAGGGATTGATACACATACTTCTGAGAAACAGAATGTCAACTTTCAGTAGTGGCTACTGGGATACCCTATCCCAGGTCTCCTCCTCTCCCTTTCTATTCAGCATGGTGCCCCAGGCACCATGACTCTGCTCCTTACCATGGAGGACAGAAGTGAGCACCACACAAAGGTGATCAAGTGCCACCACCAAAGGGCTGACCCTCACATAGGGTCATTCAACTACAAGTATGCCCCATTGCTTGCTTGCTGAATAACCAGGCACAGCAACAGAGGGAAAAGCACAGGGTGTATTATTTCCCCTGATGCCTGACAACTGGGAGTCAAGAATAGTGAGTTTATCTAAGTAACACTCACCTCTCTGCGGATAGAAGCCCAAAGGCTGGGGAGAAAGTCCTTCAGTTCTTTTTGTCCGTACACAGCACAGCAAGCATTCTGCCAAGGAAAGCGCAGGTATTAGCTATTACATGCTCAGAAGTCCTAAGATATGTAGGCACCTCAGCATAATGGCATCTGAAGGAGCAGGCTCTCAGCAGAAAAACCAGTAGGATTTTATAACAGTCCTACCCAGGCACAGAAAAATAGCTCACTCTGACTGATGAAGAACAAGCTTCAAGAAGGAGCCCTCATTCAGCCTTTCCTTGGCTGCCACTCGGTTACCATTGGACAAGGCACTATGCAACTGGGGCCTTTAGGTCAACATACAGGCCCAGATCTGGGTATCCCTCTTTTGAAGTCCAATGAACCTTTCCCTGGCTCTCCAATAATCTATAATCCCTTAGCACTCCTAATTTGTCTAACTGTTTTGCTGAGATGTTCGGATAAGTTTTCCTGTGGCTTGCACCATCAAAAACAAAGATGTTTTGTATGCCATATTGTGTAATATTTTGTAATACATTTTTTATGTCATCAATGCCATTAAATTCTAATTTATCGATATCTAAATCTAACTGGTGCCACTTAGTATGTTTTGAGTATTTTTTGCTAAAATTCAACGTAATGGTAAATTTATTACCATATAACAAAGGTTTAAAATAAGAATGTCATTTATATCAAAGCAGCTCAAAATGTTATTAAATGCATAGTCAAGATATCAACTTTTTATTTTTTGTGGATTTTTGACACATTTGGGGAAAAAAACTTGAAATCAATTAATGCAGTGAAAGAGCTAAAGGCAGCTGGACCCCGGAAGGAGCACAATCACCCACCAGAGTCTGCAGAGAATCCAGCTTGGCACTCAGAATCTCGGAGTCCACTTTCTCAATCAGCAGGGGCAGCAGAAACTGTGGGAGAACAGGAAGAACTGAAGTCTGAGGGCTAGTGTTGTAGCCACATCAAGGTCAACCAGGTCCTTACTGCCACAGTCCCCGGGGCAGGTGCTACACCAAGGAGCTATTCTTGAGTCAGGAGTTGTGACTGTAAGCCAACCTTCCTGCCAAGATGTGGCCAGACCCTCAGTCACCTGAAAAAACGGGCTCGTTGGCACATCTGTAAGATTTCAAAAGACAGCACCAGATAGGGATTGGATTACTACTTTTTTTTTTGCGGGTGGGCATAGCCCACCATTGAACAGGCACTCTTGTGTTACACCAGCTGAGCCATCCTGCCACCTATTGGCAGCTCAGTGACAGCTCAGCTACGGCGCAGCGTTCACTGGCCCATGTGGGAATCGAACCGGCGGCCCTGTTACTCAGAGCATGCGTTCTAATCAAACTCTTAACCAACTGAGCCACTCGGCCTTCCGCGGGATTACTATTTTACAGGAAGAGATGGTAAAGTTTTCTATTTTGAAGGTCTTACAATACTTGCCATACAAGCCTGAAGACACTTGCAGGGTGTCATACCTTAAAATGTATACTGAATTTTTCTTTTTCCCCATGCTTTTACTGTTCTTTCTTCAGGGCCTTCTACGGGCTGAGGTTATATACCCTAACCTAGGCTAGACCCACCTCAGCAAATTGTGGTGTGGATGTCAGCACTGCTCGGAGACTCAGGATGAGATCTTCTCTCTGGATACCGTAGGGATCATTAAGTGGCTGGAAAAGGGAGAAGGACGATGGGTTTTTATAACTCTTTGGACACAGGATTGCACCTGACAAACCAGAGAATAGGGTGATATTTGCACCCAATCTGACAGAACAGTATGAGATGAGGCTCTGGCAGGAAGACATGCTCACTCTTACATGTTCCTTGGGAATTTTTGTTTTTAGGCATTGTCTATCTGATCACACAGTTTCTATTTGATCTATCATCTCACCACTCAGAGATAAGCACCATTAACTTTCTGGTGCAATACTTTCTTCTCTCTCTATACAGGGGTGCCAAAAAGTTGTATACATATTTTAAGAGATGTTATCAATGCTCAAGCAATAGTTTACCATAATCAAAGGTCTGGATGCTGATGGTAACCACTTTGAGCACCTCTTCTTTTTTTTTTTTTTTTTTTGAGGGCAGTGTCACTGGCCCTCATATGTGGGACCCAAACCGGGGCTGCTGGCGTTCCAAGCCAGAGCTTAACCACTGCGCTACTCAGCCGGCCCTTGAGCACCTCTTATAATTGCAGAAGTAAAATGTGACTTGTATTCATTTTTTGTTATTGGTGTGTGTGTGTGTGCGCGCGTGTGTGTGTATTTAAAGATTTTATTGGGGAATTGGGGGAGGGGAATAGAATTGGGGAATTAGGGAAGGGGAACAGACAAGTTGCTGTCCTTTTTGTTCTTCAGTCTAGTTGTGGAGGACATCACTTCACTGGCCCATGTTGGTATTGTGATCATTGTGCTCTTCCTGGGTGAGGCAGTCGGTCGCCGGTCATTGGACGGCTGCTCACAGTGGTTCACGGAAGCTCACACCAGCTGCCGGCCGCTCACGGTAGCCTATGGCAGTCCACTGCAGCAGGGGCTGCAGCCTACACCACCACTGGCAACTAACAGGAGCCCAGCTCCAGGTGGAGCTGTTGTTCACCACCTTAGCTGTAGAGGGCACAGCGTCACTGGCCCTCATGAGGGATCTGAGCCAGGGCCTTGCTGCTCAGAGCTGGTGTTCCAAGCCAACTCCTAACCAACACGCCACTCGGCCGGCCCCTATTATTGGTATATATTGCGTATTACAGTTAATACAGTTTTTCCCTTTCTTGAAATGTATATACATTTTTTTTGTACTGTGTGTATATATAATGACTGTAGACACAGTTTCCCTTTAAAATATATACTTTCAGAAAATGTGATACTTTCGTACATGTTTTGTAATTTATTTTTTCACTTAATGTATTAGGAACATTTTTCCATGGTGTTATTCTTTTATAACATTAGTTTTAGTGGCTGATGCTATTTCATTGTGTGGCTGAGTCACAATTTATTTAAATAATCCCCCTTTGATGGATATTTTTATTTTTTCACCCTTATAAAAAGCTGTAATGTTGGCACTATAAAAAGCATTGATGATTTCTGTGTCAAGATGGTAGGCTGAAAATGTGCACCCGATTTTCCTTTTCCTCTTTAGAAATCCCATGAAAAATACAGTTAAAGGGACTTTCTTCTTTTTTTAAAGACATCAAGCTGAAAGTTGAACAGAACAGGATACGAGATGTTAGCAACAACATTTCAGAATCTGAAAGCAGATGAATAACAAGAAAATGACTGAGCAGAGCCAAGAAAACAGAATCCTCAGTAGGCTTGGGGAAATCTGAATCACCACCATATAGAGTCCTTGCAAAGTTTTGCAACTGGCAGTACCAGGTAACTTTGGCATTGGGAGTGGGGCTAGAGAAGCAAGCTGGCCTCCTAGATTGCCTTCTAACTCTTCCCTAACTGCAGCACCTGGAGGTTTAATTCTCTGGAGAGGGTGAGACAGAAGTCTTTACTCTTAGAGATGTAGGTGTAAGTTAAGGGCTTGGGTGCTGTACCAAAAGATACAGTCCAAGTGATATGTACTGAGTGCTGACATTTTCTAGCTCTTCCAGCCCTATCTGCTTATAGCCAGACCTCTCTCTCTAAGTAAACTAAGGTCTTTTTCTAGAAGAACCTGACTAGCCCAAGAGGGAGAATACATTGGGGGTTCCCCAAATTCTACATGTAAGTCACTGTACAGTGAAGCTCATACTCAACAAGCCCATTGCATGTGCTCAGAGCTCGCACTCTGAGCTTTTTCTAATCCTCATTTTGAAACATATACAAACTCCCAAGGCTTACCAGATATCTGAGGAAAGCCTCTAACTTGGAAATAGAGACCAAAATAAATTGAAAAACAAAAAACAAAACAAAAAAAACTTAGAGGAAACAAAGACCACATATGTGGGGAGAAGAAATATTTAAAAATATCATTGTTTTCAAAAAAGAAAATTATCTATGAATTAAATAAGAACAGAATACTAGTAAAAAAAAGAAAACCACCAAAAATAATTCAGAGATCATCATCAATGACAGCAAAAGGACCTTGAAAATTCAAAACAGAGAAAATGAGAGAATTCAAAATTCAAAAATGAGAGAAAAAAAAATCAACAGAAGGGATTACAGGGAGATGTGCGGATCCTGGGCCTTTCTGCCCTCAGGTCCATTACTTGGGCTGACCACCGCAGACTGCATTTCTCAGCCTCCCATATTGGCCTGGGTCAGCCAATGGGAGACACTTATAGCACCTTCGGCACCCATTATCTCCTTCATGGCTCCAGCTCTCAGTGATAGAGCCACTACGGTTCCAGTCTTTGTCAGATATTCTCAGCCCCTGGGGTCCAGTAACATCAACTCTTTTCTTTGTCCCTTCAGCTTAGGAGTGGTAATGACTTCCTGCTAGTGATAATCTCTAGGTGGCCTCACTATCTCCTGTTTGGCTTTTCAACTCTCCTTATCACTGTGTGAACAATTTCCTGCAATGAATTATTTCTGTTTTAAATACCAAAGTGGTTTCTGTTTTCATGGTTTGACTTTGATAGAAAAGATAAAATTGTGGAACTCTTTCATAAAGTAACAAAAAAATACAAGATTCAGAGATCTAACAAAAGACTCATAGATGTTCCAAAAAGAAGAAACAGAGGGGAAAACATGCAAGAAAATTTCCCAGGACTAAAGGACATGCATGAATTTCCAGACTGATAGGACCGACCAAGTACCCAATACAATGCATAAAAACAGATCCATAGTAAGGTACATCAATGTGGCATTTCAATATGCCAGGGGAAAACTCAACCTTAAAAGCTTCTAGAAAGGAGGAAAAAAAGTAAATACAAAGATTTACAAATCAGAAGGAATTCAGACTTCTCGATGGAACTGAACATTAGAGATAAATAAAGAAATGCCTTCAAAATCTTGGGGAAAAAGAATTTCCATTCTTGAATTGTATACCTATCCTATCAATAAGTGGGAGAAAAGTAGACATTTTAGAATTACAAAAGCTAAACAGTTTTCACTCTTACATACTCTCTCAGGAAGCTAACAAAGGATGTGCACCACCAAAATGAGGGAGTAAACCATAAAATGAGGCATACATGAACATAGGGAATGAGATGTGATCCAAGAGAAAAGATAAAGGGATCCCAGGATGATGGAGAAGGAAGATTCAATATCTACTCTGCATTAGGAGTAGGAAGCAACCAGCTGAGACTGTATGGTCAAGTTAAGGATAGTTATACAATTTTAAATGTATCAAAAGAATATCTGTGACACACAAAAATTATAAGAAATTTAAATTTCTGTGCCTATAAATTAAATTTTATTGCAGTAAAGCCACTGTACCATATTCCAGTGTCTATGGCCATTTTTGTGTTAGTACAGCAGAGTTGAAGAGTTGCAAGACATCAGATGGCCTGTAAAGCCTAAATTACACGTTATCTGGCCCTTTTCAGAAAAAGTGTGCCACATGCTCTAGAATGAGCATATAGACATAGTGAAAAGTCAAAGGAACTGTCACTTACACTGATGTGTGATGCACTATGATGACGGCATATGGCCAAAATGGATTGATAAGACCATAAAGAATATTTCTAACAAATAGTGCCACTAAAGCCAGGTGTCTCTATTTTAATTTATAAGAGCTTTGTACTGCCTATAGACTGCAGTGTAGAAGAACACACAAAAATCTATTTGAATAAGAGAAATGCTCCTATCGTTACCTATAACCTTGTTTTGCCAACAATATCTCTGAGAAAATATATAGGCAGTTGGGAGCAGTGCTTATCTCTAAAGTAGAAAATTGGTGGTGGGTGTAAAGGGGTATAAAGAGGCTTAATTCTCTATCCTTTTAATGTTGAATCATGCACAATGTGTTACCTTTCAAAAAAAAAATGAATAACATACTCCACCCCACTCCAATTATAAATGCATATATTTCAACAATTCCACTTTTCGGAATGTATCCTGATATACCCATATATACCAGGGGTGCGAAAAAATGTATACAAGTGGACACTTGGATCAATGTTCCTCAGGCAGCAGTTTGCCGTAATCAGAAGGTGTCTGGACGGTGATGGTAACCACTTTAAGCACCTCTTGTAGTTGCAGAAGTCAAACGTGACTTGTATTCATCTTTTGTTATTGGTATATAATGAGTATTATAATTTTAATAGTTTTCCTTTCTTAAAATGTGTATCCATTTTTTTGGCACCCTCTGTATATGTGAAATGATACATAGACAAGGTATGTAAGTTGCAGCACTGCTTATAACAGCAAAAGATTAGCAATCAACCCATAGAGAATTAGTGATATTAATTAGGTATTTCCAAGCAAAGGGATATTACACAGCTATAAAAAATAAAGAGCTAATGTATATAGTAATACAGAACACTTTTCTAAGATATATTGTTAAGTGAAAAAGGCAAAGTACAGGAAAAGTATATATATGCTACCATTTTTTTGGTGGGGAGGAGGAGTGTAAAGCATGCTTACATACAATGAAAAAAGCTCTGGAGACAGACATAATTAATAAAACTGGTTGACAATGGAGAAAGAAACTTGATGATAGGTAGATGTTTTTCACCTTTTTGTACCTTTTGGATTTTGAATCATCAGAATGTATTATCTTCTCAAAACAAAATCAAACAAAGCAAAGCCAGAGAAAACTGGTAGCCTAACCAAGAGCTTGCAAGATTACAAAGGTACAAGTTCTGAGTTAGAAATAGTGATACTGATTATAAAAGAGATAAAAGAATTTCAAGAGCGAGGTGGTCCCAAGCAATATGATGTCAATTGGAATAAGCTGGTTAAGAAATTTCCTATGGCAAAGATGGCTGTGTAACTTTAAAAGGCAATGAGAGTCAATACTGTTTGGTGTGCTGTGAGATAACTCCTTTCCTTTCTTCCAAACCACTAATGCTTGTAGTGATGAGACCCTAAGTATCTGGAAAGAGAAGGGAAATCCAGAAGCAGAGAGGGAGAGAGGTCTAAGGGGGTCAGAGCAAACACCTCCTTTACATACTGTCCTCAACTGTGTCTTGTTTTCTCAATTTGTTCTCATTGCTTGAGATGCCCCCTCAGGATTCAGGATCATACTCTACACATCCCTTAGAAACCAAGTGAATCCTATCTTATCTATGAAGCCAGTTTCAGCCTATTCTAGTTCACACTGAACTCTGTCTTCTCTGAAAAACTGTAACACCACTCGTTTTGGTCCATAATCACATATTATTACTTAAATGTTTCAACCTTCAAAGATGGGAACAATGTTTTACAATCCTGTAGTCCTCATACCAAGTACATGGTAAAGGAGCTTAAGGAGCCCTCTAAATACCTGCAGAATTGAATCCTTCCTCTGATGGCAAATGCTTCTTTACTTCTCAGTTTATTAAAATATAAGTTCCTGAGGGCAGGGATTGTCTCATTTGTTCCTTGCTGTACTCTTAGTGCCTACAAGTGGGCCCGGCCAATAGCAGGCACTCAATGAATATTTGAATGAATGAATAAATGAATGAAAGGCGCTACTTACAGGGATAAAATCAATAGGGAAATAACAGGATGTCACGTCAAACAGCTCCTCCGCAAAGATTCCTACGGCAACGGAGAAAGAATGAGGTAGTCTTATAAGCTCCACTCATCTGACAAGCCTCAACCAGCTAATGCAAGGCTACAAGGACATACCCAGGTTATAGTCCCTGGAGATGAAGTCATGGGCGATGCGGAAGGCCACCAAGAGGTTACGGGGATCCGTTTCCCCATCCATCACCTGGACGAAGCCAAAGGTGAAGTCAGCTCCTAGGCCCTTCAGCTCTGGGGAGGAGAGAATAAGGTCACTACTGTCCCATGGGACAGAAAGCTAGATTTTCTTCTGGCCTGTGTTCTCCCTCTACTATCACAGCCTCCCCTTTCCTACGTCCCAGAGAGGACCCTTTTTGTTTTCCTTTTTTTTTCTGAGGGCAGTGTCACTGGCCCTCACATGTGGGACCCGAACCCGGGCTGCTGGCTTCCCAAGCCAGCACTTAACCACCGCGTCACTCGGCTGGCCCCCCCTTTTTGTTTTCCTATTCCAAGAGAGTCCTCAGTGAAGAGGTGTGCAACAATATATAATTGTTACAGACATACGAATTTAAAACATCAGCCCAAATTCTACCCTTCCTTTACTGGGGTGTCAGGGGACCCCCAGTTTCCCTTTATCATTCTCTCTCAGAGTATTTAACCCCAAGGCTAACGTGACTCCTGGTATTGGGGAAAAATAAACGATGTGCTCACTTTTCAGATTTTTCAGACAGCCCCGTTTCTTACCTTCTTCCCGGGTTCGCATGAAGTTGGTGATGATACTGTAGACTGAGTGTCGGCCCGCCTGTGGTAGGGACTTGGAGGTGGGGGAAACAAGAAGTAAAGAAAGTGCTCAAAGAATAACTCAGATGACAAAACTACTTCCTGTGTTACAATCTCTAAGTGGACAGTGCTCTTTATACGAGTATAAGATGAATTGAAGAGGAAATGTAGAGAAAGGATGTGGCTATTAGCGCAGCACTATAGCAGTGGGGCCAGTAACCAAAACCTGTCTGCTGTTTGTCTTATTTTCTTTAGGTGTTAAGAGGGCACAGGTCCGACATAATGGCATGTCTCTCTCCTTATACAGTAGCAAGGAATAGCATATAAACCGAGAACTTTCAAGATTTGAATAGCCTAACCATGGTTAAAGACCTGAGAATTCAGAACCTCAAAGGCAGTATTATTTCGCCATCTAATTCTAGTTGTCAAGGGCTGGGATATAACCATTGCATTGTTTTGTACACCTGAAACTGAAAAAAAGGGCCGGGAAACAAGAGAATACCAAAGTGACTGTTATCACTCACCTGGACCGGGACCTCCTGGAAGATGGCTTTAAGCACAGAGACTGCCAGGCCTGGGGGCAGCGCCACACATAGGCTCTGGTGGAGAAGAGAAGATATGTGAGCACCAAGGGAATTCCAGCATGGCCTTCAAGACACAACTCTAAAACAGGCCCAACTAGTGGGAATTAAACATTCAGGCTCAGCAGGAAGTGCTAGCAGTGAGACACGTGTCCCTTTTCTCAAGCCGATGATTAGCTCTCTGCAGCTCCTTCCAGTCTGCTCTGAACTCTAGTCCCCAAAGGGTCCTTTTACTTTCTAGACTGAAAACAGAAATGGAGCTGGCTGACACTAGCTTAGCCCCACATTTGGGTATCTGCCCCTCAGTGCTTGAAGTCTAGCCACCAAAGAGCAATGAGAGAATTCACTGGAAAAGGGCTTCTGCAAACACGGTATGTAACGAAAAAAGGGAGAACTCACAAGTGCCTTCAAACCCTGCAGGACAGGTGGAATCACAAGATGATGGTCCTTCAGCCGGTTCTCATAGAACAGGATAAGGTGTACCACTGCACAAATGAGAAATTCAGCCATTAGTTCACACAGGTTGGAGGAGGGCCCAGCAGGCTGCTCCTTCCCAGAGATTTTGAGGGTTTTGAGGGCTGTTCCTGATTTGGCTTCATTATAAGTTTTCTCCTGCACCCTCCCATTTGAAGGTGACTTGATCAGTCAGGAAAACAGGTGAACACCATTTATTACCCATTCTCACATAGGTCTTCAGTCAAACACATTCTCAACCCCTCAACCGCCTTTCTGAGCAAGTCTGGCAAACTTTCTCAAAGCGCCAGATAGTAAATATTTTAGGCTTGCAGGGCATAATATCTGTCACAACTACTCAACTCTGCTCAACTTATCTGGCTGCTATAAGATAAAAGCAGCATAAAAAAAATCATTAAATAAATGGGCATAGTTATATGCTAATAAAACTTTATTTATAAAAACAGGCTATAGTTTGCCTACCCCTGCTATAAAAGACAAATAAATTATTGGCTTTTTTCCTTAGGACTTCAATGTATTTTGACATTTCATTACTTTTCCACTCCATCTATGAAACATGACTGTCCATTTTACAGAGAGGGGAGGACACACTGAAAAAAACTGTCTAAGGCTACATTTAAAATCCAAGTGTCTTCTGTCTCGATTCTTATCATCTCTGCCACATATACCAGCGAGGAATGAAGACCTTGAATTAGTAGTTCACAGATACCTCATGCCCTCCCTTCTTCCCTCTGTCCCTGTAAAGTTGGCTTCAATAGACAACGAAGGCCTTGGCTCAGCAACCCAGGGAGACACTCTTACTAGTGATGTACCTTCCTTCTCCAGGAGCATGGAGTGACACTGAAGTAGCACCTGTGACAAAAGCTGGATTCCCTGTGCCCGAGTCCGGGGTTCTGGATTCTCTAAATACGACCTGAAAGAAAGTAGGATAGAGGGCGCCTGGCATTACCCAGTTCAAACTTTCAAAGGAATACATATTTTGTAATTAGTTACTCTGAGCCCTGCTCATGGATGCCAGCCCAGGGAGGTATTCTGAAAGTGCTTATCATGATTGATGACAGTAAGGCCAGAGCCTAAAGAGCCAATCCCCAGACTGAGCTGGCATCATTAGAGGCACATGTGACACCACAACCAAAAGAAGTGGCCATCTCAGGCACTGACTGGGGCATTAGGCTTACTCTTTCTCCCCAGTGTAAAATTGTGCCACTCCTCTGAAACAGAGCTTAGCACCTACAGGGCTTAAGAGGTGATTGGCAGCTGCAGCTTCTACCAAAACAAGAGGAGAATAAATATATTATTCTAAAGAAGAAATGCTAAGAACAACCACCAAGGTCTTAGTGGGGAAAAAACTTTGTAACTGGAAAGTTTACAAAGTAATGGCCAGAATAAAGGTTTCAACTATCCAGGATTACTGATATGGGAGGACCTGGACTGAGGCAACAAGGTGATTTATCTACAAAATAGCTCTATAGAGTTTACACTGAAATATACTAGAAGGAATCTAAGCCAATGAATGTAGGAAGTAGAAGAGTTCTGAAGGAGAACTGGCCAGGATATTCGAGTGAAACCTCAAGGATAAGGGTATCTATTACTAGGGTTAAAGGGGCAAAAATAAGATCCCTCTTGACAGGATCCCTAGGATAGGAACTTGTAGAAAAGTCCTTGCTCAGAATTATAGAAAACTGTGCATTTAAAAAAAGGCACACAAGGGCTGGCCGAGTGGCGCAGTGGTTAAGCACTGGTTTGGGAAACCAGTGGCCCCAGTTCAGGTCCCACATTTGAGGGCCAGTGACACTGCCCTCAAAAAATAATAATAATAAAAAAAAAGGCACACAAATGCTCACAGAAGGATTATTCAGGATAGCCAAAATGTGGAAACAAGCCAATTATCTCTCAACTGATAAATGGTTAAACAAAATGTAGTATATTCATACAATGGAATATTATCCAGCAAGAAATGAAATACCAATACATGCTACAACAGAGATGAACTCTGAAAGCACTATGCTATGTGAAAGAGACCAGCCACCAAAGGCCATATATGGTATGATTCCATTTACATGAAATGTCCAGAACAGGCAAATCCACAGAGACTTAAGTAGATTAGTGCCAGGGGCTGGAAAAGAAGAGGGAATGAGGAATGACTGATAATGGGCGGGGGTTTCTTTTTGGGGTAATGAAGATGTTCTAAAATTGATTGGGGTTGGTGTTGCACAAATCTTGTGAATACACACCTTAAAATGGTGACCTTTATATATGTGAAATATATCCCAATAAAGGTGTAATTTTTTTTGTTTAATGTTTAAAGCATGAATTTTTATTTATATTTGAGTAAAGGTGTTATTTTTAAAAAAAATGAACCAAGCCCAGAATAACATGAGTAGAAAGGCCAAACGGTCACTTATGTGGGAGAAATGCGTAACAGTAACCTACTGCCCCCACATAAATTTTCTACTTTTCTCTGTTTTAGAAGACATGGATGTGACTGTTAACTTTTGCTAAGACCTGCCAATTTAAACAGTTTACGTCTACCAAGTAAGACATATGAGGAAAGCAGGCATTAAACCACAAGCACATACTTCCTCAGGTGCTTGGAATATCTGGTGGCAACAGGGATTTTCCAGCTGTTTCCCTAAGTCTCTCCTTATAGTGGAGACCTAGTGCAAAGTCAGCTTCCTGGCAACTCCCAGATCGGGCCCACTGGCATGTCTGAGTCAGATGCAGACTGACTAGAATCCCTTGGGAGTGGGTGGGTCTGAAGCGGAAGAGGAACCCCGACTCCAATTAAATAACAGATGATGGCCTTCAACCACCCATCTCACCCCAAACCTATGGTCTGATGTGGCCTAAGGCTGTGTGTCCCCAGCACTTCCTTAGTCAGGTGGCAGGAAACTTTTATCTGGGGAAATACAGGCTTAGCCTGAGGTTTGATAGGGGGAGGAGAGGTGTTGGGCTACAGCAGGAGAAATTCAGGACCAATTGGCTCCAGGAAAGCAGCAGTGTACAGGCCAAGCTGGGCCTTCTAGAGCTGAGACTCTTACCCAAGAGCTTCTACCACTTCTAATACTGTATAGCGTCCAGATTTCACATCTAGAGGAAATAAAAGAAAGAAATATGAAAAAGCAAAACCAAAACCCCATCCTTGGATTCAATGGGTCTCATTAGCAATGTTTTCTGCCCACCCTAGGGTTTGCCCCATGGGGCCCACTATGCTTGCCAAGAGCCCCTCCTAAATGAGAAGCATTACAGGAACACTTTGAATAGTCAGCTTCAAGTATAAAAATTGAAAAGTAAATATAGCATTTGTAGATTGTATATGTACATGATTGTGACCCAGAAAATCCAAGTGAAAAGCTAAAAATATATTATAAGTAAAATAATTCATTAGGGTAGCTAGCTGGGAAGAAATTTAATATTACTAAATTAAGAAACTTCACATATATACACACAATAGCTTGTAAAAATTATATAAAGAAAATAAAAGATCCTATTTACAATAGCCCGCCCCCCCAAAAAAAGTTCAGAAAAATACCTGGATATAAACTTCAAAAATGTGAAAATCTAAATATTGCAAACTTTAAAGCACCACTGAGAATACAAAAGAAATCTCAAATAGGAAGGCAAGCCATATTTTTGAAAGACTCAAGATGACAAATCTCCCGAAGTAATCTATAATTTTAAGATAATCTCTATAGGGGCTGCTAGTTAGCTCAGGTGACAGAGCACAAGCTCATAACACCACGGTTACCAGTTCAATTCCCACATGGGCCAAGGAGTTGCTAGATTAAAGACAACTATTTGACTTGGAGCTGAAGGGTTCTGGAAAATCACACTGTTCCCCATTAAAATTTTTTAAAAAAGATAATCTCTATAATTTTAAGAAAACCAGTAGAATTTTGGGGGGAACTAGATAAGCTTAGTCTAACGTTAATGTGAGAAAAATAATATATACTTAGACAGGCAAATTCGAAAAAGAGTTATGGGATAGGGAGGGATGGCAGACCTTCCAGATATTAAAAGATTGTTATAAAGTCACAATAATTAAAATAGCTTATAGTTTTGAATATACTTGAAATTTTCCACAAGTGAAAAAAAACAAACAAAAAACCAGTATAGTATGAGTCCATATTCAGACAAAGAAATCAATGGAAACAGAATAAAGTTTAGACAGATATATATATATATATATATATATATATATATATATATATATGAGAACACATGATTTTTACAATCATATTCCAATTAATGGAAAAAAACAAGACTATTCAGTAATATATTTGGAAAAGTATATTTGGAAAAATGTTAACAATAGCTCTGAATCTTTCACCAAAGTAAATTTTAAATGGATTAAAGAAAACAACATGAGAGAAAAATTTTAAGTATAACATAAAATTCAGAAGCTGTAAAAGATTGGTTAAAAATCAGTGACATTAAGGGCCAGCCAAATGGCTCAGTTGGTTAAGAGTGCGACTCTGAGCAACAGAGTCGGTGGTTCGATTCCCACATGGGCCAGTGAGCTGGCCCGAGCTGAGCTGCCACTGAGCTGCCAACAGGTGGCAGGATAGCTCAGCTGGTGAGAGCACGTGCTCTTAACAAGGATGCTGGTTCAACTCCCACATGGGAGGATGAACTATGCTCACCTGCAACTAAGATTGAACATGGCACCTTGAGTTGAGCTGCCCTGAGCTGCCAGTAGGCAGCCGTATGGCTCAGTGGTTAGAGTGTATGCTCTTAGCAACAAGGTTTCCAGTTTGATCCCCGCATGGGATGGTGGGTTTCACCCACCCGCAACTAAGATTAAACACAGCACCTCAAGCTGAGCGGCTGCAAGCTGCTGAAGGGAAGCTGGATGGCGACTGGACTTGGAGCTGAGCTTGCTGCACTCTCCACAACTAGGATTGAAGGACAACTTGGCTGTTCCCCTTCCCCAATTCCCCCATAAAATCTGAATAAATAAATAAATAAATAAATAAATAGGATTTTCGGCATGGCAAAAAACCCATCATAAGACAAACTGGGGAAAAATATTTGCAATTCTTATAACAAAGAGCTATTTTTTTTTTTTTGAAGATTTTATTGGGGAATTGGGGGAGAACAGTGTGGGGGAATCAGGGGAGGGAACCAGCCAAGTTGTTGTTCTTCAATCTTCCGTTGTGGAGGGCGCCAGTCGCCATCTGACTTTCCATCAGCAGCTCGTGACCTCTAAGCTCAAGGTGCTGTGTTCAATCTTAGTTGTGGGTGGGCGTAGCCACCATCCCATGCGGGAGTCGAACCAGCAGCCTTGTTGATAAGAGCGCACACTCTATCCACTGAGCCATCCTGGCGGCAACTCAGCTCAAGGTGCTGAGTCCGATCTTTAGTTGCGGGTGGGCATAGCCCACCATTGAACAGGCAATCTTGTTGTTACACCAGCTGAGCCATCCTGCCACCTGTTGGCAACTCAGTGACAGCTCAGCTTGGACGCAGAGGTTCACTAGCCCATGTGGGAACTGAACCAGCGGCCCTGTTGCTAAGAGCACGCGCCCCAAGCCAACTCTTAACCAACTAAGCTACCCGGCCGGCCCAACAAAGAGCTATTTTACCAATATATAAGACCTCCTACAAAACAATGAGAAAAAGGCCAACAACCAATTTAAAAATAGAAACTAAAAACGAACAGGCATTTCACAGAAGAAATGCAAATTAAACTACACATAAACTGTGTTTTTTTAAAAAAGATTTTTATTGGGGAATTGGGGAAGGGAACAGCATTGGGGAAACTGGGAAGTGGAACAGACACGTTGCTGTCCGTTTGTTCTTCAATCTAGTTGTGGAGGACGTCGCTTCACTGGGCCATGTTGGTATTATCATTGCGCTCTTCCCGGCTGAAGCAGATCGGTCACCGGCCTCTAGATGGCCACTCATGCCAGCTCTTGGCAGCTCACTCCAGCTGCTGGCCACTCACAGTAGCTTAAGGCAGCCCACTGTAGCCTACGCCGTCATTGGCTACTCATGGCAACCCAGATCCAGGTCAAGCTGTTGTTCACCATCTTAGCTGTAAAAGGCACAGTGTCACTGGCCCTCATGTGGGATCCGAACCCGTGGCCCTGCTGCTCAGAGTTCGCGCTCCCAAGCCAAGTTTTAACCAATGAGCCACTCGGCCGGCCCTAAACATTGCTTTTAATTTATTAGATTGGCAAAGATAAAAAGTTTCTAACACTTATGTTTGGTGATGGTGTAGATGGAGTATAAATTGGCACAACTCCTTTATGGAAGGTAATTTCACAATTGCAAGTGTACATATGCATTAACATAGGAAATCTTGAAATTTCTTCTATATGCTTGTAAAAGTACAAAATAATGCATGTATCATATTATTCATTACAAAATTATTTATAATAGCAAATAACTGCAAACAAATGGACATCAATAAACCAGTTAAATAAATTATGGTACATCTGTACAATGGAATTTTCTGTAGCTACTTAGAAAAAAAAAGTGAAGACTGAAGGTATACACACATACACACACACACACGTGCGTGCATACAGAGGGTGCCAAAAAAAAATGTATACACATTTTAAGAAAGGAAAAAGCTATTAAAATTGTAATACTCAATATATACCGATAACAAAAGATAAATACAAGTCACGTTTGACTTCTGCAATTACAAAAGGTGCTCAAAGTGGTTACTGTTAGCGTCCAGACACTACTGATTACGGCGAACTACTGCTTGAGCAACGTTGACCAACGCGTCCACTTGTATACATTTTGTTTAGCACCCCAGTATAGACACTGATAATGTGACAAGATCTAAAAGCAGTACAGCGTACATAAATAGTACATATATGTGCATAGCATTATTTTAAAGTTGGGGATTTATTTCTTTCGTATTTATTTATATTTCTGGAAGATAAAAGGAGCTAGTAATACTGTTTGTTTCTAGGACACTGGATAGCTAGGGGGTTGAGAGATAGACTTTTTAAAAATAAACGTTGTATTTTAGAATAATTTTAGATTTAAAGTTATAAAGATGATACAGAGCGTACCTGTATACCCCCATCTGTAGTTTTCCTGAATGTTTACATCTTATATGATACACTTGTCAAAACTGAGAAATTAGCAGCATTGGTACATTACTACTAATGAAACTCTAGACTTTATTTGGGTTTTACTTGTTTTTCCACTAATGTCATTTTCTGTTCCAAGATCCAATTAAGGATACCACACTACAATTAGCCATCATAAATCCTTAGTCTCCTCTGGTCTGTGAAAGTTTCTAAGTCTTCCTCTTTTTTCATGACCTTGATATTTTAAAGAAGTACTTTACAGGATGTCCCTCAATTTGAGTTCATTTGATATTTTCTCATGTTTAGACTGGGGTCACGGATTTTGGGATGACTAGCATAGAGGTGAGTTGCCCTTCTCATGACTTCATATCATGAGTACAAGATATCAACATGACTTATCACTGATGATTTTAACTCTGATCACTTGGTTAAGGTAGTGCCGGCCAGGTCTCTGCACTATTACTTTCTCTGCAGTTACTATTTTCCCCTTTTCTTGGGAAAGGAGTCACCAAATCCAGCCCACACTCAAGGTGGAGGAGGAGGGGGAGATTAAATTTCATTTTCCTAGGTGGAGGAACATCTATATACCTATATTATTTTGGAATTATTCTGTAAGGAAGATTAATCTTTCCTCCTATTTATTCAAGTACTTTTATTTTATAGCAGCATAGATTCATAATCCAACACTAGGTTATATTTTTGCTCAAATTATTCTATCTTTAGCCACTGGGAGCTTTCTTAGGATGGCTCCTGTGTCCCTTTGACATGCACTAACTACCCTTTTTTTTTTTTAAGCACTTTCTTACTTTTTGGCATTACAAATACAGCAGGTCCTCAAATACTGTCATTTCATTCAGCACCCTTTCCTTGTGAAGTTGATGACATGTCGGAAGAACTTAACCCTTGTTTATACCAATTAGCCTATGTAAAATTGGCTTCTTTATATGTTGTTTCGCTTCAAGTCGCAGAACTTATCAATGACATTAATGAGGACTTACTGTACTACGGGCTCATCTTGTAATTTCCCTGCTCCAGACCTACAATCAGCCTTTTCTCCAAGAAGTCCTGGTTCCCTTTATTGGAGAATGGTATCAGAAACTAAGATCTGGGTGTGGCTGTGCTCGTTGGCCTGGGGTATCACTGCTTCCAGGCCTTCTTTAACAGAAAGACCTGAGAAACATGTGTATATATGCTAACGCACAGATACATACATATCTATCATTTCTGTATCTTTCCATATATATTAAACATAAGATCATATTAAGGTACCACAGGGTTCATTTCTCTGACAATTAGGAACCTGGTTCCCATTACCTACCATTTATTGTTTTTCAACCCTAGTAAAGCTATAAATTACTTTCAGAATTATGAGCCTCTATGAGAAACAAATTTATAAGCAGAGTGCAGTGTTTATGTACACTTTTGTCTTAAGCCTTATAGTTTCCACACAAAATATTGTTTTCCAAAATCACTCACATCAGCTTTTCCCCCAAACCCCCCTTAAGTGAGGATATGTCATACACTAATAATACAGTAGATTCACTTGTCACAGTCTGTATTCCATCTTGGGATGGAAGGGAGAATTCTCACTATATATATATATATATATATATATATATATATATATATATATACCCTTTTGCACCTTTTGAATGTTGTACCATGTGAATATATTACTTATTCTTTAAAATGCCATTTTAACAGCACCACAGTAATTCACATAGATCGAACAGCAGCATCTTAGGGTGTATTTTCAAAGGAGAAACAAAGAAGAAAAGATTAGAAATCTTCCTAAGGGTATGGTTAACAGAGAGAGTTCTAGCTCAGAAAGCTGTGGCAGTCAGGGAATTACTTCCAGCAGCCAGTTTTGGGTTCCTGACCCACCTACCTCTAAATGATAGACTTTGGCTCCAGTGAAAAAAAAAAAGGGCTTGAGAAAACTCAATTTCCAGTTCCCCTTAAGTCTGTGTGTGGTCTCAGAGCAACAGCTGTGAGCTGAGCTGGGCACAGGCCCTCTCTGGTACTAGAATAAGGAGAAGTCCAATCAGACCGAGGAAAGGAGCGCTCCAGTTGGGATTCACAGCTGGTGACTGGCACCAATTTAAACATCAGGCACTCTTAGCCCTACTCGTGCCAGGATGTGAAAGGCCAGCTCAGCTGCTGCCCCTGCTCCTGAGAAAGAGCCAAGGGAAAAATGTGCAGGCTATGGGGTGGGGGAAGGGGCAGCAGCCAGACTAACAGGACAAACCAAGGAACCGATATTTAGGTTCTATACCCCATTCCCTAATGGTAACACTTAAGTGAAGAAGGATCCCATTTCTGGGTTAAAAACCATAAGAGCATTGCACTATTTTGAAGAGTGGAAAAGTGTACTTTTTTTTGAAACTCCAGGCTAGAACCAAGGAAAACAACCAAAAAAACCCATCTAAAAACTAATATCAGTAGCGATCACAGGAGTTAGCAATTGTACATAGGAAGCTATATGGGATTCATAACCGTTACTAGCAAAGAACATCACTGAACCGAATCATTCTTCAGCAACACCATCAGTCTTCTGTGGATGCTGGGCTAGGGTCTATCTTTGGAAATACCTCAAGTGTTGTTAAGACAAAGACCTGCCTAATAGGCCCCACTTGGCGGCCTCTGATCTTTCTCATTTTCTAAAAACTTTAGGTATAATTTACATAGTGAAATGCACAGACACTTGATAACTTTTAACAAAAGTATGGTCACCCTGAGTGACCAACACCCCAATCAAGATATGGCATATGTCCATCACCTGAAAAAGTTTCCCTCATGCCCACTACCAGTCAATTCCCACTCCTACAATTTGCATCAAATTTTATAAATGTAAAAGACTTCTTCAGCATTCAGTATACATCATTATGAAATTAGCTGCTTTATCATTACGAAGAAACATCCATTGGCACGATTCCTTGAATCCCAGGATATGGGTGAACTCTCCTGGCAGAGCCCTTTAGTCTTCATTATCTTTCAGAAGGATCCCACCTGGAATTAGTGTAGCACAAACATACAAAGTGAAGTATAAAAGTAATACAAAATTAGGGAAAAACAAAGGTATTATTTACATTAGCTTTACAGCTATCACACAGTCATAAATGAGTTAGGAAAATGGTAAGTAAGGTGGCAAAAAAACCTAGAACAGTATTTTGAGGATGCTTTCAAGAAAGGTGGCTAAATTTAACATCTTATTCTATTTCTGGTGAGTCTACCTCAGAAATGTCTTTTAAATATGATTCTTCCTTTTCATCCCTATCACCAGTCTTTATAGTGACAGATTTCAAAAAAGCCCTCCATATTTGATGAAACTGTTCTGGAATTTTTAGACAGTGGTGATGGTGGCAGACATTGTGAATATACTAAAAGCCAATTAACTGTACACTTAAAATAGTTAAAGTGGTGAATTTTACCTCATTTTTTTTTAAAAAGATTTTATTGGGGAATTGGGGGAAGGGAACAGTATTGGGGAATTGAGGAAGAGACAAGTTGTTATCCTTTTGTTCTTCAGTCTAGTTGTGGAGGACGTCGCCTCACTGGCCCATGTTGGTATCATCATTGTGCTCTTCCCAAGTGAGGCAGTCACTCGCCGGCCATTGGACGGCTGCTCATGGCGGCTCACAGCAGCTCACGAAAGCGCAAACCAGCTGCCAGCCAGCCTCACTGCAGCCTACGTGTCGCCAGCGACTCACGGCAGCCCAGCTCCAGGTCGAGCTGTTGTTCACCATCTTAGCTGTAGAGGGCACAGTGTCACTAGCCCTCATGTGGGATGTGAGCCAGGGCCCTGCTGCTCAGAGCTGGTGTCCCAAGCCAACTCCTAAGCAACGCGCCACTCAGCCAGCCCTCAATTTTTAAAAAAAATGCTCCATACTCCATCCAGAATCACCTCCCTCAGATGCAGTTTGCTTCCCGCCTACCAATCTCCAACTGCTCCTTATCACCTAGGACCTCACCATGTGGGGCTTGATGTCCTTCACAATTGAGCCTCCCAATCCTCTCTAGCCTCACCTTTCCTTGCGTTTCCTATCATTCAGTCACATGAAATTGCAACTTGTCAAGTTCTTCCTTAATCCTGTAAACATTCCCTTGGTTTGGAATACCTTTTTTCTGCCCATGTCAATCTGAGGAACTTCAACTCTTGTGAAAAGTTCCTTGATTCCCAAAACAGAATTAATCCCTCTTCTGTGTTTCCTCCATAATTCTTTCATTTTATTTTATTTATTTGTTTATTTATTTATTTTTTGAGGGCAGTGTCACTGGCCCTCATATGTGGGACAGAACCGGGACCGCTGGCTTCCCAAGCTAGCGCTTAACCACCGCGCCACTCAGCTGGCCCAATTCTTTTAAAACATTGTCATGTGCATTTGTTTTCATTTATCCACTCAACATTTATTGAACACCTAATATAAATCAGGTACTGTGTTAAAAGCTGGAGATAGAAATCTAGACAGGAAGTTTTTAAGGAGCCCACAGTCTGTTGGGGCAGAAAGACACCTAAAACAATCAGTGAAAGAAGTTCAGTGTTACCATAGTGACATAAACAGACTGGGTTTACGTAAGAAAGGAGTAAAATTCCTGGGTTTATGGACCATCTGTCACTAACCTTAAGTGAGTCATTCTCTCAACACTATAAATACTCCCAAATAAAAAATACCTGAATATCTGGAAGCACTGTTACTCCTGGGATGAAAAAAGCTAAATCTAATGAAGACTTAATTTTCCTAAGGGTAGTCTACTGACATTAAGGAAAAGTAAGTGAAAATTCCTTTTGGTATATAGTAGGTCTAAGTTTTGCCAATGTGTCCAAGATTTGCTCTCTAAAAATGGACCTACTAGCACCCCCTAACTACCCACAATTTCCTCAGCAGGGCACCAGTTCGTGTGGGGCACTGAGGAGTCATCAAAGATGTATTTATATGAGACTGACATAGAATGCACAATCAGACCTCTGTCTGGAGTTGCAGCCTCTTGAGAATCTGGAGTAGCAGCCAGAGGAGGACGGGGGAGGAGGTGAGGCAGCAGGAGGAATAAAAATCCCAATCAGGACTCGGTTCCAAATAAGTTCTCTAATGTCCTTTCTGCTGTGGGTGCTACAAATATTTCTCAGAACTGTATTTTACTGTCCTTTAACAATCTTTTGGATTCAAGAACAGTGGTCTCCTCAGGGAATCACAAATGTGGACCAATATAATAAAGACTGAAATGAAGGAAAACACAAATAACTAAGAGGATGAAAATTTATATCCATCACCTGAATTTCAACATGTCCAAAAAGCACTTCAAAATTAGTTCCTTTCCCAACCTCCATTTTTGGACAAAGTACTTCTCTTTTGCTTATCCTCAGGCTCAAAAACTTGGGGTCATCTTGGAGTTCTCCCTCTCCTTCACGCCCTATAACTAGTTAGGCCTCAAATTCCTGATTCTTCCTTCTCTCATTTCCATTCACTTATTTAGTTTTTTATTGCACATCTCTACTTATGATAGTCTCCAAGAGACTCTGTTGGTAGGAATAGGAGAGTAGGATGTGGGAATATGTACAGAAATAGCTACTAAATAAGTCTGCTAGTAAGTATATGTGGTTGTAAGTAAATCGTTTACTTATTGCTAGTTAGTAAGTGGTTGAGAAATAAATATTCACACAGATTCTGAAGTGCGAGATGATGTCTGGTTGAAGTAATCAAGAAACACTTGAAGGGCAGGCAGTGAACCCTCAAACTGGGCCTCAAATCCTACATCTATCTTTGATTAGACAGAGCTAGGGAAGGAAAACACTCAGGGAATAGCAAATCAAGGTGGCTGCCTGGAACTAAAGGTCCAGGAGGGGAGTAGTGAGAGTAAAGGCTGCAGCCAAGTAATGGCAGCCTTTGACTGCCTGGCTGAGAAGCCTTTAACCTTTAAGACTGCCAGGTCATTCATGTCTCTTCTATCATTTGCACTTTTATATCTGATACTTACTTTCATCAGGAAACCAGGTACAAAACAAATTTGGTGGTAGCTGCCTCTGTGATAACAGGGTGTTTCTTCTGCATTTATAATTTGTAGGAGAGGCTACTGCTGTAGGAGTAGCTTAATAGACAGTGGTCAAGCACTAACAAAGCTTGACTTAAGATGGAGGATCCCATCTTGTTCCAGGGATACTTCAAAACTGTCAGCCTTCAACAACCCTAACTAGGGCTGTGATCTAAGATTGAGAATACCAATTTAATCCTTCTCAAATTTGCTTTTATTTTTTATTTATTTATTTATTTATTTTGAGGGCAGTGTCACTGGCCCTCATATGTGGGACCTGAACCGGGGCCGCTGGTTTCCCAAGCCAGCGCTTAACCACCACGCCACTAGGCCGGCCCTCAAATTTGCTTTTATTATGCAACCCCTTTGCTCAAGGATCTACAATGACTCGTATTACCTACAATCGGTCATTGAAATCCCTTTGCCTGGAATCCAAGGTTACGAATAACGCAACCCACCAAACCTTTTCAACCTTATGTTACTACCCTCTGTTACTTATCTGTTACCACCAACCTCCTTTCTTAGAAGCGTTAAATTACAACAGGGCTGGTGTTACAGTCTTAACTGAGCTGAGTTAAATTTAAACTAGACAACAGTGTAGGCCATTTTTTTTATGCATAAAAACATAAATTTTACAAGGATATTTATAAGAACTTGGCAATACTTATTCATGTCGTCTTCTCAAGTATGTTCTGAATTTGAAAAATCCAAAATTATTGTTCATAATGTATAAATGTGAAAGAACAGTTACTAATAACACTGATATAACAATGTACTTTACCTTGGTAGGGGGTAGGGTGTATGCATTTTTCAAAATCAGTGAATATACACGGGATTTGTACACTTCATTGGATATAAATTTTACACCAAACTACACTGTAAACAAGCTCTAGATAATAACATGCCTACCAAAGTATTTAGGGGGAAGGGTACTGATATCTGCAATTTAAATGGATGGATAAATATGTGATAAAGCAAGTTATATTAAAATGTTAATGGTAAAATCTAGGTGGTGGGGTACTCATATGTGTGTTTCTTATGAAATTCTTTAGACTTTGCTGTGTTTTAAAATGTTCATAATAAAACACCAGAAAAAGTGACATTGAAAACACACTGTACTTGTTAATTGTAATTGTAAGCACTAATAACACACTATACTTCTTAAGCTGTAAGCAGTTAAGCTTAGTGGAATGGCAGCATCAGGCATTTGCTCCTTGATGCTTCCATGCCACCTTGCACATGTCTCTTTAAGCCCTTTTCGTGATGTAGTGTACTATCTGTTTGCATGGTTTTCTCTCCCATCACACTACAAATGGCAGGTATATATCCAGTCTAATTTGTATTTATATTCCTATTGGTTTGCATCTGTTTGGTGAATAATGTGTGTACAATAATGATGGAACAACTGGTTAAAAGCATAATTGCTAAGGACCAAAGTATCATACTTCTTGCAGATTTACTTTATTCATGTATCACATATTCTAAAAGCCAATATGTTCAATGTTCAAGAGAAATGTGTCCTTCACTTTTTCCCAAGAACACAAGTTTTTCAAAAAACAGACAAAACTCATCGGTATTCATGAAATTTTTGTATTCTATTACTTAACACGAGGTCTGAAGGCCTCCTAGCATTCAATAACTTATGTTTTTTGTTTTTTTTTCCCTAAAAGACTGAAATCTCAGCATTCCAAAGCAATCTGGAATTTGTTTCATTCAAATCTTATATAAGCTGTCAGCACTAAGAGATCCCTGAACTTGTCAAATGCAGGACACGGAAGATCTGGGAAAAAGATAAAAAAAAACCCAACACCACATAACATAGTCAGGAAGCAAATGAATCAAGAACTCTACTAAGAAACGGCGGGACACGACGGGCGTAAGGATGCGCAGAGCATCTCCGACTCCCCCGAGGCCCGCGTCTCGCCTCCGCTCTCCAATTACAGCCAGTGAGGGATCGGGCCGCCCCGCCACTCCCAGCATGCCACGCGACTGCAGCCGATGCCTCCGACGCGGCTTCTGGTCAACCTAAGCTCCCAGAATCGTCGTGCCTCCGCGCCGCGAGCACCCGGTTCTGAACCGGAGGACCCGGGGCCGAGGCGCGGCTCCCCCACCTGCCTGATCTGCACGTCTCTTGCCCGCCCTGGGCCGGTGGCCTCACCTGTTAACTAGCAACGACTCTCCTCACCCGCGCCGAAGCACAGGGTGGCCATATACCAAGATGAGGCGCGTAAAGGAATTTTAAGGCCGATCCTGTTAGTTACGCCTCTTAAGCACGGCGGTGCTCATAATCTGCCCCAAACCAATCTCTCAACGTCCCCCCGTCCCTCACTGCCTTCCCGCCTCACGCCAGGGCTGAGGCCGCTCGCTCCGGTCGGCCCTCATGCGGAAGCCGCGCAGCGCCGTCTGCCGTACCTGCAGCCACTAGGTTAGCGGGGCCCTCCTGCTGACCCATGACGAAGTCATACACGAGGTGCTCCAGGGTGCGTGTGGGAACCATCACCTCCACAGTGGTGGAGGCGGCCATGACGCGAACTGGAGACCATGGGAGGGGAAGTGGGCGGTGGCACGGGACGGTCCTCTCGGCGCATGCGCCTCCTCAGCCAATCGCCTCGCGGAGACTGAGAAGGCGGGGCGCTCCCGGGGTCACGTGCCTGCCAGCTCCTGGGCAGGCAGTTCTAGGGAGGGAGGGATGCTCCCTCCCCCAAGGGGCGGGGCCTGGAGTCTGGGTGGCGGCGATGGGAGGGGAAGTGGCTGCTGGGCTAGCAGCCGGGGGCCATTGAAGGCGAATAATCCCTGGCCTTGCTACTACGGAGACGGGCGAAGGGGCGGGCACCTGGCTGGGTGGGGCCGAGGGGCGGTACGCACCGTGGGCGAAGCCAATGAGAAAATCAGGCCCGGGCCGAGGGGGCGGGGCCGTCGGTCACATGCGCACCTGGGGCGGGCGGCGGCGGCGGCGGCGGCGGCGGCGCGGGCACAGCGAGCCCACGGCAAGGAGCAGGGCCGGGCTAGGGCGGGGTTAGGCAGGTGAGTGACAGGCTCCGGGGGGCCGGCCCCAGCCCGCAGCCGAGAGCGAGCCGGGTGTAGCCGCGGCGGTGCCCGCCCCCTCTCTCCGCCCCTCCAGCGGAGCTGGTCTTGGGCCGGGCACCGTCGCGGGCCCCCCTGGCCCGGCCACCTGGGACTGTGCTGGGGAGTCGGCCACCTCCCTCTCTCCCTTCGCCGTAAAGTTTGTGGCGAAGCCGGCACTGGGGCACAGCGCGCCCCCGGGGGCAGATCCAGGAGCGCCCGATGGCTGGTGGCAGGAGCCGTTGACCGGGGACGCCGCGGTCCGGGGCAGGAGCGCGGAGCAGCGGAGCAGCCCGCAGCCTCCAGTGCATGGGGCCCGGCTGAGGAGTCAGCATGGGCAACTGCGTGGGGAGACAGCGCCGGGAGAGGCCGGCCGCCCCGGGACACCCCCGCAAGCGAGCAGGTAACGACGGGGAAGGGAGCAGGGCCACGGCGCCTCGCCAGTTGTGCCCTCCTTGCTCGAACCGTGGGCTTCCCAAGCGACTTCCCATGGCTCCTGGCTTCCCGGTTTCCCGATGGCTGCTCCCGAGCCAGACCGGGGTCCTCTTCTTAGCCCTGGTGGCCGGGGGAGCCGAGTTGGGGCAACTGCGAGCGCTGACCCGGCTTTGAGCCCAACTCGCTCCAACTGGGAAGCTCCGGATGGGGGTGGGGGCAGGAAATGTTTGCAAACCGCAGCGGGGCTGGCGGAGGGAAGGAGGGCCCGGGGCAGGGGCCCCGCTGGGCCGGGGTCGGGGGCCGGTCCGTCGGGGCATGGCGCTGGCGGCCAGTCCTCCCCAGAACTCGGAGCAAGCAAGGCGAGAACAGTTGCTCCTTCCAAAGACTCTGTGTCATTATCGGGCTGCAGATCGTGTCTGCCGGAATCCGACTTGCAAAAACACCGCAGGAGCCTGGGAAAGAAATCTTTATTTTTACCCGCAGGGCTTTTCAGAGCCTCCCGGCAGTCTGGGAGTCTAGGCAAGGTGGGTTGCGGGGTGGGAATAGCCCTCGGATTTGTTGGGATCCTTGGGGTCCTTCCTAGCCACAGGAATGGGATCTCAACACTGGTGATCCGCGAGGGCCAGGCAGCGAGCGCCTTCTCACTTTCTTGGTACACTCCTATCCTGGCTGTTCGCCCCGGCAAGAGGTCTGACGGTCGTTTCCCCGGGTCTTGTACTTCCTTCTCTGAGGTTGTTGCAAGGACCTTCTGAGAATGATAAAAATCGTGGACTTGAGAGTTGTAAGGCACCTTCTAAACTTGTCTAGAGTCCAAATAGACCTACCTGCTCCTATCTATGAAAAAGCCCAGATCCAGAGAGGTTGAGCAACTTGCCCAAACCCTTACAGCTAGTTGGTAGTACAGTTGCGGCTAGAACATAGTCTCCTCTTCCACCCAGTTGCCACATATCCCTTTATGTAAGAGGAGCCACAGGCAGAGTTGTTAATGAAGTGGAAACTCTAGTTGGCGTTTCCTGTCTTCTTCTGCACCAAAGGTGGGTTGGTTGGGTTGCAGAAACTGGGAAAGAGGGGAAACATAGGTGAAGCAGGGAAGGCTGTCTGTGTCGTGGACAGGATGACTTGTGGAAGAAGAAACGTGTTTTTGTAGGGACAGGGTAAAATTTAACTTTGACATCCTCTTGGCGCCCCTGGCCGTTCTGACTGAGGAAAGTTGATTCTTAAACCCAAAGACTTTCTTCCTTTAATTCATTCATTTATTAAACAAATATTTATTATTTATGTGCTCGTCCACGTAATTGATTTTGTCGTATTTTTCACTGTTGACAGCTCTCTCCTACTTGAAACTCTTCCCCGCTTCCCTTCTTGGTATTAGACTATCCTGGTTTTTTTCTCAGATCACTCCTGTCCGCCATCACCTCCTAGGTGTGGGCACACCAATGGTTCAATTTGACATTCTGTTTTTTTTCTCTCATTACCTTCCCTTCCTGAGAAATTTTAATCAGTTCCACAGCTCTCTGTCCATTGGGAAGAGCCTTAATCTGTGTCTTCAACTCTTCCTTCTTGAATTCCAGACTCATATTGTGAAATGCACATTGGATGTAGTTATCCTCAGATTCAGCGCTTCTAAAACCAAGCTCTGCGTCTGTCGCCCTCAGACAGCTTCCCTGTACTCTTCCATTCTTGCAGCTTTGAAGACCTCTTATACTTTGAAGATCTCTCTCTGCTGATTTTCTCGGCCTCCTGCGTTCTCCCTCCCAGCCAGTCAGTCACTGGGTGGGACCTTCTGGTTCTTCCTTCAGCAGGTGGTGCCAACCTGCCCCTTCACACTCTACTTCACACCCTTGTCAGCTCAAGTCCAACTCATCTCCCAGGTTAGTTCCCCACCAAAGGCAAATTTATCTTTAGTCATTCGTCCAGTGCCTGCACACGGTGGTCCCCCTAGAAGATGTTTTGTTCGTTAAATTAACCTGCTTCAAGCCTTATAGTTCTATGTTCAGGAAAAAATGTATACCTCCTTACTTATACAAGAACTTTAGCTTTCAAGGCTGTTCAAATCTGGTCCAGTCCTTCCTTTTAAGGCATGATTTCTTTCTCTTACCTAACAATAAAGGCCACCAGTGTTTGCTTGTGCCATTTCCCCCTGCTTATCAAGACCTTTTCTAGCCTTCAAGGTCCATCTCAAAGCCCATATCTTTCTAGAACCATCTTGCCTGACAGTTCCACCCCCACTCCTGTAGACCTGATTTCTTCTTCTGAGAACTCTTGCAGACACATTATGCCACTTACTTAACAATTATCTACTCCATATTATTAGTCGTTTCTTTGATGTTTATAGTCTTACATCAACCACAACATTGCAAGCCTTGAAGACCTGGGTTCTGTCTTATCCTTGTGTGTATGTGTCTGTCTGTCTGTCTGTCTTTCTCACTTGTATAACCATGCATGTGCACGCACACACAGCATTTAGCACAATGACTTGTACAGAGGAAACACTCAATATTTGTTGATTTTAGAAAGCTGACCCAACATCATCCTACCATCTGAATTTTTCACATAAACATTTTACTGAAGTATCTATCTGCATTTTTTTTTTTTTTACCTGCTAGTATATCGTATGTTCAATTCTTTGGGTCCCACTATGAATAGCTCTTTACTCATAGTGTCCAAAGTCAAGGGAAATGCCATAAGACAAAAAGTTTGGTATAATGGAATCCTTACTAACCTCACACATGTACCTGGCATTCCTGTAACATCTGCAGTTTACCCTTTGAGAAGGACATAGTTTTATGTTGTAAAGCTAATGCCTAAAACTCCCCCAGCTCCCACCGTAACTCTTACCTTTCCTTGGTCACTGGTGTAATGGAAGAAAACCTCAACAGCGAGCTAGAACCTGAGTTCTAGTCCTGGGCCTGTAGCTGATTAACCCTGGGCAAGTAATCAAACCCCTCTAGGTCACACTTAATAATATCTCAGAAAGGGAAGGGGTTAGGCTACATTATTAGAGCCATTGTAATCATCTTCCCAAAGGCAGCTGTTCAAAACTGCAAAGTTATTGAGTTGAAATCTTATGCCTTATCATGTTACCCTTTGGCCTTACTTCTGTTTTCCTAGTCACTTGACGGGTAAAGCAGAGACATGACGCCCACTGGTCAGGCAGTCTTGCATTAGTTAGAAGAATTAGGTGATCCTTTCATCTCATCAAGTTTAGTGATTGTTGCTCTTTTTTTTTTTTTTAACTGTTATTCTTAGTGCATCCCCAGTAGGTCTGTGTTCTCCCCTTCAGGGGCTGGGTGGATGTTGCACGATTCAGAGAATACTTGGGGATTTACTCCTCGGGGGGGCTCCTGCCACTTCAGACGTGTACCTTGGGTAGATCAATATCTCTGCCCATGAAGTGGGTGAGGATGAAATAAGAGGTGGTAGAACAGGCCAGTCTCTTGCCCAGCTCCACCCTTTGAGAATGTGGCAGGGCTGAAACCCAAATATTTGACTCTGTGATGCGCCAGGCGTATCTACTTACATTCTGGAATCTCAAGCTTGGGGTAGACAGACCCAGGGCCCTGTTTTGGGCTGGTTGGGCTTGGCAACCAGTCAGCTTCATGTTGTGTGGGCCGCTGTGGCTATTCTTGAGAGAGTCATTGGGCAACTTCTCCATTTGCTCAGTAAATATTTACTGAGAGTGCCAGGTACCTTGCTGGCTATGAAAAACATGGTCCTTGGCCACATGGAGCTTACAGTTTAGGGGGGGCAGTCAATAAACATATCGTCATACAGATTACATGTGATCAAACATGGAAATCCTATATGATTATACATACAATTATGTATTATTATATATGCTGGTGATGTCCATATTTATAATTTTCTCCTATCCTCACCAACTCCAGCCTTATATATTCTGTAGCCTACTCAACACATCTAATGTCTAAAAGGCTTCTCAGTTTAACATGCCCAAAACAGCTTAAAGGTTTTTTGTTTTTGTTTTTTGAGGGCAGTGTTACTGGCCCTCATATGTGGGACCGAACCGGGGCCGCTGGCTTCCCAAGCCAGCGCTTAACCACTGCTCCACTCGGCCGGCCCAAACATGCCCAAAACAGAATGAGCCCTCTCCTCCACCTCTTGCTCCTTTCAGACTTCCCATCTTAATTAATGGTGATTTCATCCTTCCAGTTTCCCAAGCCCCTAAAATTCTAGAGTCGCCCCTAACTCCTCCCTTTCTCTCACATCTCACATCCCACATCCACTTAATCAATAGATCCTGTTGGCTTTGCCTTAAATATATCCAGAACCGGACTCTCACCATCTTCATCGCTTTCACCCTGGTCTAAGCTACCCTCAACCTCTTAACTGACCTTCCTGCTTCCTCCCTTGTCTCCCGACAGACTATTTTCAGCATAGCAGCGAGAGTGATGCTGTAAACTGTAAGTCAGATTTTGTTACTCCTTTGCTCCACATCTCATTCAAAGTGCTTGTGTTGTTGGCCTACAGAACACAATATGATTTTTACCAGCTCACCTTTCTTAAGCCTCCTATTGCACTCGATCCCCTGATCCAGCCCCTGATATCTGAATGGGTTCCTTTCTCCCTCTCCTCCTCCAGGTCTCCTCAAACATTTCTTTCCAGTCAAGGCTCCCAGGCCATCCTTTTAAAAATCGACCCCCTTCCCTCTACCACCTGCTCTCAGCATTATCTACCACCCTTCCCTATTTGATTTTTCTTTATGACACTTACCATGATCTTACATTGGCTGTCTCCCCTCCTGCGTGCAGCCAGAGATTTTTATTTGTTCACTCCCTGGTGGTACCTGGAGCAGTGCCTGGCATATAGTAGATGCCTTATATTTGTTGGATGAAATTAGTGTGTCTAATGGAGTTGGTGAGGTTTATAGAAGAGCAGGAATGAGCAGACCTTATTGCACTCCCATATTAGATGGATGTTAGGGCAGGTATCTAATGAAGGGACTTCAGGTGCAACCTCAGAGTGGTAGTCTGTTCCTGGGACTGGCTTATCTCTCACCCCAGGCCTGGCCAAGGACTCAGATACCTGGGACATGATTCCCTGTGGTTTGGAAACCTCTTGCTAGAAGATTGCCAGAGCTGAAGTAGGAGAGCAGAGTGAAACTCCCTACTAAGGTCCTAACTAGGCAGTAGCACTTTCTTGTCATTTTATGTGTGCATCTAGGTAAGAGTCTCCTGTCTCCTAGGCACACCTGGTATTTGTAGTCATTAACTCAAGGGGCAGGCATGAGGTAGTCTAATAAGCTGAGGCAGGAAGGTGAGTGATGTCAATTCTAGGCTTCTCTACCCATTGGCTTGCTGGGGAATTTTTAGAATCATAGAACTTTAAAGCTAAAAGGAACTTAAAGATTTCTTTAGCCTCTTTTTTTCTTTTCCAGCTATTAAAAAGAGAATAAAGGTATATCTACTCCCTGCCAAGTTCATAGAAATATGGTGCAGCCTATATAAAAACTGCATGGGCTCCTTTAAGTTTTGAGTGTGTCAAGGTCAAGACATGTAGGGAAGTGGTCGAGGTCAAGTGCATTCAAAAGGGAGGAGCTCTGTCTCTGCCACTTTTTTGAGTGATCTTGGGCAAGTTATTTGTGCTTGGTTGAGCTTCTGTTTAAAAAATAAAAAGATGGTAATCTCTTCAGTTTACTTCACAGAGATGTTATGGGGGTAAAATAAGCTAACACTGTTTTTAAAATTACTTTCATGGCTGCATGATCTGCTCAAATATGAGGTCCCAACCCGGAGCCTCATCTGGCATTGATGGGAAGTAAGGCTTTGGTGCTCTTCTCCTTCCTAATTGTGTGTGTGAGTGTGTGACTTTGGACAAGCCTCTTGATCTCTCTGAGCCTCAGTTTCCCCATTTGTACAATTCGATGACTGTTACCCTGCCCACCTCCAAGAGAGGTTGTAAGAATCAAGTGAGATCCTGGATGAAAAGAGACTTTCTGAACTTACAAAGTTTCTAGTATTCAAAGCTACAGGATTTTTACACACAAAACCCATAGCCAGGGATTTCCACCCCCGCACCAGATCATTGAAGCTTATTCTTTTTTAAAGAGCAAAACTATAAAAGAAATATTTAAAAACTATTTTTGAATGGGAATCTTTCTGAAATAAATGATATGCTTCCAAGCAAAGTATACTGAGAATGAATAATCTCTCTTTGCAACTCAGTGGCGTTGAGTTCGCATCTATATGTACAAAGCACCTGCTTGGAAGTGGGGACCACAAAGGCTTTCCCTCAAAAGCCTTTATCTCTTAAAGAAGCGGGTGGGGTGGGGTGAACTGGTGGCTGGCAGAAGGAAATTGCCAGGAGAGAGCCTGTTCAGACATGACCTACCTCAAGGTCCCGAGCAGCAGCATTGGTGTGGGGAGGCTCTTGAATTTTGTTCTGAGCTCTGAATGAAAAGAGAGAGTCCTGGGCCAGCCGAGTGGTGCGTTGATTAGGAGTTGGCTTGGGAATGCCAGCTCAGAGCAACAGGGCCCCAGTTCGGATCCCACATGAGGGCCAGTGATGCTGCTCCCTCTATAGCTAAGATGGTGAACAACAGCTCAACCTGCTGGGCTTCCGTGAGTCGCTGGCTATGGTGCAGGCTGCAGTGGGGTGCAGTGGGCTGCCATGAGCTACTGTGTCTGGCTGGCTGGCAGCCGGCATGAGTGGCCATGAGCCGCTGTGAGCGGTTGTCCAATGGCCGGCGAGCAGCTGCCTCACCCGGGAAGAGCTCAATGATAATACCAACATGGGCCAGTGAAGCAACGTCCTCCGCAACTAGACTGAAAAACAAAAGGACAGCAACTTGTCTGTTCCCCTTCCCTGGTCCCCCAACGCTGTTCCCCTCCCCCAATTCCCCAATAAAATCTTTAAAAAAAAAGAAAAGAAAAGAGAGAGTCCTGCCTAATCAGTTTTTGTGCCTGTGATAGCGTGACACCTCTGGGCTTCCAAGTCTGTAGGGCAGTGGGCCCTGAACTAAATGGTTCCCTGCTGCTGTGCTTTTTGGGTTCATGTTTCCACCTATAATTGTTTCTGTTTTCTCCCTGGTAATCAGTGGTCATTTCCTCCCCCCCCCCCGCCATTTAAAAAATTGTGGTTAAATAATTTACATAACATAAAATTTACCATTTTAACCACTTGTAAGTATACAGTCTGTAGCATTAAGTGCATTTACACTGTTGTGCAACCATCACCACCATCCATCTCCACAACTTGTTTCCTCTTCCCAAACTGAACCTTTGTACCCCTTAAACACAAACTCCCCATTCTCCCCTCCCCTCAGCCCCTGGCAACCACGGTTCTGCTTGTTTCTCCAAGAATTTGACTACTCTAGGTACCTTATATAACTGGAATCATATGGTTTTTGTTCTTCTCTGTCTGGCTTATTTCACTTAGCATACTGTCTTCAAGTTTCATGCACATTGTGCCACGCATCAGAATTTCCTTCCTTTTTAGGGCTGAATAATACTCCATTGTACGTATATACTGCATTTTGCTTATATCCATCATCTGTCATAGGACACTTGGGTTGCTTTTACCTTTTGGCTATTGTGAATAATGCTGCCATGACCATGGGTGTATAAATATGTTTGAGACCCTGCTTTCAGTTCTTTTGTGTATATTCTCAGAAGTGGAATTGCTAAACCATGTCTTAATTCTGTGTTTAATGTTTTTGAGGCACTGCCATACTGTTTTCCTCAGCAGCTGCTCCATTTACAATGCATGAGGATTCCAATTTCTCCACATCCTTGCCAATACTTGTCATTTTTTGTGGGTTTTTATGTTATTTTTTTTATTTAATTTTTTTTATTTTTATAGTAACCATCCTAATGGATTTGAAGTGGTATCTCACTTATCATAGTACTCACTTTTTGAGATCCTGTCTGCAGGGCTCAAATAGCAACCCCTTTAACTTCTTTTTCTTTTTTTTTTTTTTTTTTTAAAGAGTTTATTGGGGAATTGGGGGAGGGAACAGCGTTGGGGAATCAGGGAAGGGGAACAGAAAAGTTGTTGTCCTTTTGTTCTTCAGTCTGGTTGTGGAGGACGTCGCTTCACTGGCCCATGTTGGTATTGTGATCATTGCTCTCTTCCCGGCTGAGGCAGTTGCACACCTGCCACGGGATGGCCACTCAAGGCAGCTCATGCCGGCTGCTGGCCGCTCATGCTGGCTACTACCCCCTCACGGTAGCTTACGGCAGCCCACTGCAGCCTACGCCATTACTGCCACTCATGGCAGTCCAGCTCCAGGTTGAGCTGTTGTTCACCATCTTAGCTGTAGAGAGCGCAGCATCACTGGCCCATGTGGGATCTGAACGCTGGCCTTGCTGCTCAGAGCTTGTGCTCCCAAGCCAATTCTTAACCAACAAGCCACTCGGCTGGCCCCCCTCCAATTTCTTGAGCTTGTTAGTATTGTGCCTAGAGAAAGAGTAGATGGGCTCAATGCGAAGCCTGAGGGGTCTCCCAGAGAGGCAAGTACAGGAGCTTGGGTGGGGAGAGTCTGGGACATATTTCTGGTCAGTCAGAATTCGGCTTGCTTCTGGGTTTCTAACTATGGTCAAATGGTTGGGATGGATGGATGGACAGATGGACGGATGTATGGATGGATGGATGCCTCCAGTTAAGCAAAATATTTTTGTGTTATCTTTCATCTGGCTCCAAAGAATGTTAATGCTATCTTACTCTGGTTGAGCGCCACTGCTTTTTAGCTCCCTTTTGCATGTGAGAGATGCAGGACTGTGGTTCAAATGGAAACTGTAGGGATGAGTGAAAGGTAGGGAGTGTTACAGTGACGTGGTAACATGGCGCTTGTCTGCGGCTCGAGGCCACGTGCTTCTCTTTGAGCTGTTAGGGACCAGACCTCCCTGCTCTCTGAGCTTACAAGGGAGGGGGACAGAGCTCAGTGTACACCCACACCTCACAGCCCCAGCCCCTCCACTTCTATGTCTATTGCCCTTGGAAAGAGGAACCTCTCAGGAAAAGGGCAGGAGCACCTTCTGCAGGGTAAAAGGTGGGGGAGTGGGGGACGGGCATGGCTCCTCATTTATACCTGTCTCCTCTGGGAGCCTGGCACCAAAGCCCAAGCCTAGGCAGCCAGCCAGTCCTCAGGCAGCTTGGATCGTAGAGGGAAGCCCGTTGACTTGGAGTTGTGTTGTTTTTAAGGGCTTGAAGAGATGTAGTAGCAACAGCTCACCTTTGCTTGGTGTTTCTGTGCCAGGAGCATCACATGCGGTAGCTCGGTCAGACCTGACAACCACCCTATGGGTGGATACTATTATCACCTTTTCACAGATGAAAAAATCGAGCCTTAGAAAGGTAACATCTCCTACCTAAGGCCACACAGCTGTAAATAGCAAAGCCAGGATGGCACACAAGTGGTCCGATCTCAGAGCCCAAGCTTTTGGCCACTAGTTTATTTTCAGTGGAATGGGAGGAAGAGAACATGTGTTTTTTTTTGTTTTTTAAATAAGAGTTTATCATTGAGTATCTTCAGGCAACATACTAGGTCCATTCAGGTAATCATCTTATTTGATTGTCCCCATTTTGCCTAGGGGAACATTTTTACCCATTTTACAAATGGGAAAGCTGATGGTCAGGAAGGTAAATTGATTGCTGATGGTCATGATGCTGAGGAGAAGCAGAGCTGAAACTCAGTTTAAGTACTTTGACTCAGATTCCGGTGCTCAGAGCTTATTCTCTTGTGCTGTGAGCTCCCTACCCCAACCCCCATGAAAAGAACCTGGGAAGTCAGCTGCGAAGTCTGCAGAGCTCCAGGGACTATAACCAGTCTGCTCCCTTCCCATTGCTGTCACCTCCTCTTTTAATTTCCCTGCCCCAAGACCCCAACCTCATACCTAGGAGCCCCATGGGCTTAACACATAGTAGGGGGTCAATAAATATGCTTTGAATGTTGTTTGAATGCTGAATCTGCTAGAAGCAGTAGAGTCTCAGCCAAGAAGAGAAACACAAGTAGAATGCAAACATTGTTTTCTCCTCCTTCCAGAACGAACCTCCACCTTCCAACTCCCAGATGCCAGGGACTTGAAGAAAAGAGGGCCTTAGAATTATTCCCAAGTTCCCAAGGGAAAAGAGGCAACAGTCACATTAGCAAAGTGCCTGCAGGATCAGGTGTCACTCTTTGTAATTAATAAGACTGACACTACTTTGCTTTGCTCAGCATTTTTTGCAGTTTTCAAAGTGCTTTCTCAAGTGTTGTATATCATTTGATCGCCACAGCCATCCTGTTAGGTAGGCATGGCAGGAATCATTTTTCCTGGTTTATGGATGAGGATACTAAGATTTAATGAGGATGTTAAGCTATCCAAGATCACTGACAAATAAGTGGCAGAGAGGCAGAAACCATGGAAGGCAGTGGCTCCACTGCTTTCTCACTGTGGTGAGAAAGCCTCAGGTCAGAGGCTCGGTTTCCACATCTGTAAAATGGGACAAGAGTACAGTCACATAGTGTGTTTAAGGGTTATATGTGAGGAAGCATATGAAGTGATTAGCACAGTGCCCATACACAGCAGATGCTTAGCAAATGATGGCAGTGGGTTGTTAATGACAGTAATGACAGTTGTTAATGACAATAATGGACAAAGTCCATTATTCCTTAGGGGATTTGTATTCTACTGACTCTTGTTCAGCCCAGAGTGTTGGGAGAAGCAGACTGTAGCCTCTCCTACCCAACCTAGGAAATCTCATTTTGGCCACCCTCTAGCCCTTCTCCTGGAGTGTATAGAAAAGGCTGGCTATGCATTTCTTTTGATTGGCAAAATCTGTGGTCATTTATAAGATTTCTCTTGGTAGCAGGTAAGTACGACAGTTATAACAAGGATTTTATTCATTTAGTGTTCGTTTGCATTTTATTATCCCAGCTCCTTCAGCTCACTGGCCTTGGGCAAGTTGTTTTAGAATTTTGGGTCTCACTTCCCTCATCTGTAAAATGGGGATAACAGTACCTACCTCATAGGGCTGTCGTGAGGATTAAGTGAGCTAATGCACATCAAGGCCTTAGGGTGGTGCCTGGGCTATATTAAAATACCCAATAAATGTAGTTATCATTTTTTTACTAATATCATGCTTGTCACTGTATTTAAGACAGCTATCTCCAGCCTTTCTCTTCCCTTGAAGTTGAGAGGCATGGCCAATGAAGTTTATATACAAAACCTAACTTCCACTGAGCATACTAACGGTTATCTACCATTCTTGTCATTCTAATCATTCATTTGGGAAAGCAAAGCGGAAGCAAGTTGCTCAAGAGTGATGTTATTATAGAGAAAGCTTTGAATCCAGCTTCATTTTTAAAAATGTGAGTCATTCACAAAAACTTGGGAACTTCAACTCTTGTTAGTAACAAATCCCTGCAATACCCCCACACTCTTGCTGGTTCCAGCAACAGTCCGTGGCAATGGTTGTTTGCGTTTACACATGCAAACATTTCTTGCCTGGTAGCCCAGGGCTCAGGAGTGCTCTTAGTTTGCTGTGGCCCATCTTCAGCTTGGCAGACATCCCTGGGTCCCTTGGGCCTTCCTTCCTGGAGCCGCCTTCCTGGAGTCGCCCACATTTCTCTGATACACTTTGTCAACTATAAACACGTCCCTCATGAACTCCCAAGAAACTGGCAGTAAACACCCATAGCGGAGCCCCTTTCCACACTGGATACACAGCCCCCTGCAACTATATTTTTAAAAACAACAACAAAATAGTTGTTTTATAATTGTTATGGACTGTTTTTTATTGAGCACGAACAGTGCGGCAGGCACTACAGTAGGTACTTTATACACGTCTCATCTAACCCTCCTGATAATTCACTGAGGTTGAGATTGTCCCCATTTTAGGGGAGAGGCTCCATGGTATTGACTATCATGTGCAGAATCACACTGAGACACAAAGGATTTTGGATTCCAGACCGCTGTTTTTGATTCTCGGCCCTGGGTTCCTTCCATGCAATATCTGCCTCACTGTCAATTTCAACTTAAGGGCTCACTGGACCCTAAACAGGAATAGCTGGTTTACTGACGTCATTGCCACCCATGACTGGCAAATAGTCCACTTTTGCCAGTTCTCACAGCACACATCCTGAATGTGCCAGCAGGTACACTTGGTGACAACCTTCATGGATTTGTTCCTCCTTCCACCTCCCCCACCCATGCTGTGTCTGGGAAGCAGACCACACTGTCCTCTGTAATACGGGATATCACACATGGCATTGGATTTTTACTTATCGAATGCTCCCAATAGACTGACGGTCATATGCCCTGAGCATCTCATTTCCCAAGCCCTCACAGTAGCTCCAGGAATCATCGTCACTGAAATCAGTACCATTTATTAATTTTCTGCCACATATGTGTTAGGCACCCTGCTGGGTGTTTGACATCATTGTCTTCAATTTTCACATCAGCCCTGTAAGGTAGGCATAATTGCCTCCACTTTATAGAGGAGGAAACCGAGGCCCAGGAGGTTAAGATGCTTGCCCATTCAGCAGTGCCTGTTTGAATCCTGGTAGTTGAATCCCCGGGCCTGAACTTTAACCACTATGGGAAACTGCCTCTAAATATCCACTGCACATGCCTTGTCCCATGCACGGGACTGTGCTGTGCGCAGGGCACGTCATGGAGTGTCCATGCCCTTCCTCAAGATGCTCACAGTGTAATGGAGTGACTAATACTGGAGCTTCTGTGATTTGTTTTTAGTTTTTCCAAACCCATTTCCACCAGGGCATGCCCAGTGGGCAGAACCATGACACACAATGCTGAGGGTCCAGGGCGAGCTGAGGAGGCTGGGAGCTGGAGATGCTCTGCATGCCATGTTTATGCCCCAGGCTGACTTCTCCGGGTGCTGTTTGCCCTTCTTCCCTTTGTGCTCTCACATCAGGTTCACAGAACCCAGAGCTCATCCAGGTGTGGCCCAGTGTAATATTCTTGTGGCCCACTCCAGGGCAGATTGCTGAGGAGGTGAGGAGCTTATTGGCTGGAAACTTACTGTTACCAAGGCCCCAAATGAATTTTTAAAACCTTCACATGCTGTATGCACTCTTATTTGGACCCCCTCCCTGGGAAGCAGGATGGGCTAGTTTTTGGAGTCGATAGGCAGAAGGAAAGCTTCATCGGGCCCTTTAATCTGCAGCTGACTCCTCCTGTTTGAAGTTGAGTCTAGCTCTGCCCTGCTGTGACATGTGTCCCAGGGAAGATCCAGGCCTGTATGCTCGGCTCATTGTTGACCATCAATCACTTTTCCTGCAGCCCTGGACAGAGTTGCTCAGCCTGCCACTTTTGACAGCACCGTTCCTTGGGCACTGGTTATGCTAGGGGCCCTGTGCCAGAGGAAGCACCCAAGGAGAGACTTGACAGGCCCTGTCCTTCATGAGTGTGGGCTCCCGCCTCCCCCCACCCAGTGTTAGTTTGGATATGGATGGATGGCAACCCTCTTTTGTAGGCTGGATCTAGGATCTCAGTTTTTTGGGTGAATTGATCCCTTTTTCAAAAGCTGTGAGCTTGGCAGTCTTGCTCAGAACCCATCCTTCTCTTTTAGGGGAAGGGAATTGGCAATTATAAGGCATTCAGCTGGAGGAACTGGTTCAGAGAAGTTAAGCCGCAGGTCCAGCCATTGGTCTTCCCTTTGAAGTTAGAGGTGGAACTGGTATCTGACCCAGGAAATCTGACTCTGTTTCCTGTGCCCATTCTGCTACATCCTGTCGCATTCCTGCAAACCTGTTATATTTGTGCACATATTATATGTGTATGTCCCACGTATGCCCATGATGGTTTTCCATCTATCTAGGGGAGGAAGCAAGGACAAATGTGGGATACTGTTTCAAGCAAGACAATGTGTAGACAAGTAGAGGCAAAGACAATGTGTAGACACTTTACAAAGAGTTGAGGTGGGATAAGTGAGGCGGGTTTGGAGAGTAAGGTTAGAGAGAAGCAAGTAATATGCTTTTCTTTATTGTAAAAGTAATATGTGTTCATGGGAACAATACCAGAAAGCCCAAAGAAGAAAATCTTCATACTCCTATCACTCAGAGAAAGTCCCCATTCCCCCATTTGGTGTTTATCTTTCTTCCTTTCCTTTCCTTTCCTTTCCTTTCCTTTCCTTTCCTTTCCTTTCCTTTCCTTTCCCTTCCCTTCCCTTCCCTTCCCTTCCCTTCCCTTCCCTTCCCTTCTCTTCTGTTTTCTTTTCTTTTTGGCAATAGGCTGTATACACCAAGGTTACGGAAGGTCTTGATAGTAAATGGAGGTGTTTCGGTCATAGAGAGCCTCTGCTGCTTCCTGCACTGAGGTGCAGGTAGATAATGTGGTTTGGGAAGAGACACCCAACATCTGCGAGCGGCCAGGACTAGAGCCTGTGAGGAAGTAGGGGCTCCAGCATCCCAGACTCGGGACTCAGAATTCATCAGCCACTTCACAAGAGCCTCAGGCTTGCTCTCTGCTGCTGCCCAGGGATCAAGGGAAAGAATCTCTCCTGATTTATCTCAAAACTTTGCCTCCCCTCACCCCCCATTCTCCTTTCTTTCCCATTTACCACCTGGACTCCTCAGCAGAACTCTCCTCCTCTGCAGTTGGGGACACATAGCCAGTTTTGCCACACCACAAGCTTTGCTGCTGCGTGAGGTCATTTCAGGGGAGAAACTATATATAGCGGAGGACTAGCATCAGGACAGCTCCATATTGTTTGGGTGGTTTAGCACTGCGCTTCCGCCGATGCAGCCAGGGTCACCTCGGACTCCATGTCCGATGGTGGGCGCTGCATTGTCCTCTCTGTGTTCCCTAGCCAGTGCTCACCCACACAGGCCCCTCCCAGGCCCAAGTGAGACTTTAAAGGAGCAGCCTTGGGAGAAAGGCCGCGGGAGTCAGGCCGCCAGGGTTCTCCTTCAGCGCTGTCACTTAGCACCTGTGTGGCCTGCGGCCGCGATTCCCTGCTCCTCATCTGAATGATGGAGTTGGTCTGGAACAGGGATTTTGTACTGTTTGTTTACACCACGAGACCTTCAGATGCAAGCTTATAAGGTAGCTTGATATATACAACTAAATGGGCACTGCACTGGGTGATGGCAGGGAGACCAGGGCCTCAAGAGGTTCCCCTGAAGTCTTGGGGGTCCTACTGAGCACACAGTTTGAAAACCACTAGGCAAGACAACCCTCTGAGGTTTCTTCCAGCTTTGGGATTCCTGGGTCTGGCCATGTGATGACCTCTGGCATAAAGGACCCATCAGCAGGGTTGCAAGCTCCATGACCTCTTAGAGACTGATGGTCGTCTTGGGTAGACTGGGGGGTATGGCGTAGGGAAAGAGATCTCGGGGTAGAGTTTTTTGTAGTGGGCAGTCGGGCTTCGCACAGAGTTTGCGGATCCAGTTTGACTTGCTGGCCTGCTCCCACCTGCCATTTCTTTTAGTGCCTGGTTGTCCCACAGCAGAGATAAAAATGAGGATATAATGCATTTCAGCCAAGGAAAGTACATTGAATTTAAGTTGCCTACGGCCGAGTTACACATTTTAGATGTGGAGTATTTGTAGAGCACAGTGGTGCCTTTGGCAGAAATCAGAAAGCCAAAAAAATCTGGGGTAGTTTTCCTTCATTCAGTGAGTTTGTTTGTTGAGCCCCTGCTTTGTATTCCTGGAGGAGCATAAGGGAGATCCCAGCTGTATTAGGACCCCTTAATTGCAAGTAACAGAAGCAAACCGAACCTAGCTTAAACAAAACAAATGATTTATTATAAGGTTTCAGGGGGTGCTCAGGACCCCATGGCAGGATTGCTGCCTGGCTTGAAGCAGGGATTGGAAAAACCTTGTTAGATTCTCCCTTTGTCTTTTGTCTCTGCAGCCTGGCTTCCTCCTTCCTCAGCCCCACACTGTCCCAAGTGTGCCTGCTACAGTTCCAGCCACACTCAGAGAGAATCAAATCTCTAGTCCAAAGTCCCAGATCCCCAGGGGAGAGAGTTCGATTGGACCAGCTTAGGTCACGTCTCTACCCTTGGCCCACTCTGCCCTGGTGAGGGGAGTGAGGGGATGAGGTCACATGCAACACAACATGCCTGGCGGGGGCCAATGCTGACCCCATGCGGATTGGGGGCAGCTTCGGAAGAGAACTTGGGAGGCGCTCAGGCAGCCCCAAAGCTGTCTGCTCCTCCAGTCCTAAATGAGGGGCCCCAGTCCCAGGGAGGAGACCAGGTGTATGTGGAACACTTACTAACCATGCAGGGCAAACAAGAAAAGTGACCCTCTGCAGGGCCTGCTTCTTTGCTGGGTACGGCTCATGCAGTTAGGGCTGTCAGATGAGGGGCCGGGGTGCCTCCAGCTAGTGTCGACAGTGTTCCACACAGAGAACAGGGGCCCCTCCATGTTAGCTCAGGGAAAGAGGGTTTGTTGGCAGATTATAGTGAGGCAGTCTGGTTTCATGGGAGCTGGGGCTGGAGAGCAGGCAGGAATGGAGGCGGCTCTGTCATTTGGGGGCTGGTGGCCTCCCCGCTTTCATTTGAGCATCTACTCTTGGCTTCGCTCTGTAGACCCAGTCTTCTCTCACTCATCAGCTTGTTCCATGGCTGAGCACACCAATGCCAAGTTCTGGCAGCCAGTGGATTGGCTTCTTTGGGTCACAGGACCACCTAGGTGCAGGCAGCTAATGTGTGTGTGTGTGTGTGTGGGGGGGTGCTTGCAGAGCTGGGGGCAGGACAGGCACTGAGAAACAATCTCCTGTCTTCTACAGCCAGGGGATGCTTGTGGACACAGGAGAGTGAGCCTTGAAGGATGCAATAGAGGCGGGGGCTCAGGAAGGGGCCCAGCCTGAGCTAGAGCAAGGGTGCAGGGAGAGGACAATAAGGCCTGAAAGGCACCCTGAAAGCCGAGCTGTGGGGCAGGTGATGGGGAGCCACTGGGAACATGTGGCCAGAGGGATGCTGGGGACTTCAGAGGGTGCTTCCAGACTCAAAGGATGAAAAGGATGTCTAGGGCAGGGCGGAAGACAGGGAGGCCAACCAGGCCGCCCGCAGTGCTCAGGCGGGAGGGAAAGGGTCTGTGTGGACATGTCGGGAGTGCAAGTGCAAGGGGCACAGAATCCCCTTTGAAGAAAGAGTCCACAGGATTGGGTGACAGGCTGACCAGAGCAGAGGGATGGCCAGAGATGTGGCAGGCCGGGGTAGGAGCATTGGGGAGGACCTGGCAACACTGGGGACTCGGGGAAGGGAAACTCTTCGAAGGAGAGAGATTGTTAGTCTCCGGAGCAGTGGGCTGCTGGAGTGCTTGTGGTTGTTCTCAGCAGGAGAATTGCATATATTTAAAGCAGAAAGGGAAGTTCTGGGGTAAAGGAGGGGACTGCCGGAGAATGGGTTGTGGGCCCATCACCGCCTCTGCTTCTCAGGATGTGTGACTCAAGTCACAGTGGCTTCCTCAGCTTCAAAATGGAAACAGTAGGGATGTGGGCAACATCAGTCCTCTCCTAGAGATGTGGGGACAGTCAAAGATTGTGCACATGGCAATGCTTTGTACACAGGAAAGGCCGGTGCAGATGCAGGCAGCCTTGTTACTGTGTGATGACCTGCAGTGTGATCCCTCTGCGGGGCCAGGGAGCCTGGTTCCCTTGACCTGCCACGACGTGACTTGACGTGGCCCGACACTGGCTCCGTGCAGCCAGCACAGCCTCCCGAGTGGATGACATTGCTGCTGATTCCACGTTACCTAGGGTTTACGTTGAGAACAGCGCTTGTCTGGAACTGAATCTGGGGGCGCCTGAATGACTGATTAGGTCTAGGATTAGTTCAAAGCCACCTACTTGCAGCATTCCCCTGATGGGTGCAATGTGTGGGTAGAGCCCTTTGGGCAGGACTGAGGCTGAGCTCTCCCTCCAAGAGAAAGGAAAGAGCAGTTGGGGACAGGAGCATCTGTGGGCAGCTTGACCCATGTACATTTCAGTGTGGAACTGGAAGGGTATTTCGCCTCCATATGGGCCCCCCAGGCCTGATCCCTGGGAAAACCATGGAGCGCTTACTCCCAAGTTCCCAGGAAGGGGGAAATGATGAAACCTGCATCCTGTTTTGCTACTGGCTTAGAAGAGGACCCAGTTGGGGACAGTAGATGGTGGCAGTGACCGGAATACTGGTGAAAGCCTGGGGCTTGTGAAATCGGGGGTGAAGGGTGGAGCAGAGAGGGCTGGAGGAGGGGACCCAAGGTCAACCAGTGAAAGAGCCTGTGGCCTTCCTTTCCTTTCTGCCCTGACCTTTCTCCATCCAGCAGCGCCCCCAGCTGCCGCTTCCTCAGGATGTGGCCCCGCTTTTCCCTGCTGCCCACATCCTGTTCTTCCTGGCTTCCCCAGGGCTCACCTGCAGCTTCCTCTCCTAGAAGGCTGGCTTCCTGTGATCACATTGTCTTTGGTGTGGGTCTTTCCCCTGTGCTTCCTCTTCCTCCCCCTCCAGCCCTTTTGGCCTCTGTTGGAGTCTCCTATTCCCCCCACACCTCACAAGACTTTGCATTCTCTTGCCAGCTCATTTCCAAACTCGGGCCCCTTGCAGTATTAAACACAGCAGCTGTGCATTTATTTCACTGGCCTGCCCAGCTGTTCTTGTCCTCAGCTATAGAGGTCATGTCGTTTGTGACAATAAGTAGGAAATGAGAATGAGAGGGTTGCCAGGTACCTCTGGGCTGCCCATCCAGCTGCCTGCATTCCTACTGGGAAACAATAATAGTAATAAAAATAATAAAGCTAACCCTTGTAAATACTTGGTGTTTTCACTTATCATTTTCTAGATGCTCTGCTAAACATTTTACATGTATTATCTCATTTAACCTTCCTAACAACCTGCTGAGGAACGCTGTATTATCATGTTCCCAGGGGACTGAGGCTTAGAGAGGTCATGTAATTTTTCTGACATCACCAGCGAGTAAGTGGCAGAACAAGAGCAGAACTCCTGTGGGTCTGCCTCCCATGCCTATCTCCTAGCCCTGGCGATGTATCTGCCTCCCACTGGGAGGAGGGCATGCAGGCCGGGCCTACCACAGCCCACTTAAACCTGAACTTCTCCTTTCCCCGAGTTGCCTGTTGCAACTAGTAACTAGTCCAGATAAGGAACCCTTGCGATGCAGTGTTGTTTTCAGAGCTCTGCTTTGCTTCTCTTTTCTCTACACCCCAAACGACGAGAAGACTTGAGGATGCTCGGTGTCATGGTGTTTTTCTCTTGGCTATGGACTCTCCCATACCACTGTCCCATTTTATTGCTGGAAAATGTTCTAGTCTTCAGAACTTGAAAGGCCGTTATCCTGACAAAGGAGCTTCAGAACTAGAAATAATAGCCTCATCTCTTGACTTTCCATCTGATGGTCTTCCCACTTAGATTATGTTGCCATTCTGTTCTGAGAGAGCTAGAAATATGCCTCAAAAGTTGCATCTTCTACACATCCTGTATTGACTTGCAGCGTGGCTGCTCTTGGCCCTTTGTGCTCTGCCCTGTCTGGGAGTGCGGATTGTCAGTGGGTGGGAGGAGAATATAAAACTCGCTGGGGATTGGGTTTGAAAAAGCATATTCAGTGTCATAATCACATTTTAGGTTTAGAAAAATATATTGCTTTTAAACTGTAAACTACTGAAAGTGAAGTTTGACAGGAATCTTACCTGATGTTATAGTAATTCTCAAATGGGCATGGCACTGTTTGGGGTGAAGGTATGTATTCGAAAGCTGTGTTTATCAAAAGGGGTGTGTGTGCTTTAAAAGGCTGAGAAAAGAGGGCCGGCTGAGTGGCTCAATTGGTTAAGAGCTCACTCAAGAATGCAAGCTGAGCTCCGAGCAACAGCGGTTCGATGCCAGCCCAAGCTGAGTTGCCATTGAGCTGCCAACGGGTGGCAGGATGGCTCAGCTAAAAAAAAAAAAAAAGAAAAAGGCTGAGAGAAAAGGTCCTCTGACAGGAGACCATAGTGCCCTGTCATTCTGTGTCTTGCAGCCCCTCAGCTATTTACTAAAGGTCTCTGAGGATGGTGTGCTCTCTATGGGGGTGTCCTGCCTGCCTTGTCTCACAAAACCCTCTTGGGGCTCTGGGTGGCCTACCCGATGGCTATACCGCTCACTTTCTGCTGTGTGTCAGAGGAAGGTGATATCTAATGTAGAGGCCCAGTCCTGGAGAGTTCAAGGCTAATCTGAATTATATAACTCCATAAAGCTCAGATGTGCATTGAGTTTCTATATGCCAGGCCCCAGCTGAACAAAACTGGCACGGCCCTGCCCTCATGTAACCCACAAAATAGTGGGAAAACAGATTATGCTCAAATAATCAAAATGTAACGCATGCTACGAAGAAGAGAAGAGGGTGTTGGGAGAGAATTATAGGGTAGGGGAATGAATTGTTTTGGGTGGGGAATCAAGAAGACTTCCCTGAAGAAGATACCTAAGCTAACACCTGAAGGCTGAGACCAAGGTAGCCATGTTTGTGTCATGTGGCCCCACCCCTGGCTAGAGCTGCTTGCTGGCCCTTGAGACACCGTTAGGCGAATCAAGAAAAGATGCCTGCTCTGGGCAGATGCAGCCCTGCCGGGGCCTATTGCTGGTGAACAAATAGAAGCTAGGTTTCAACCTCCACTGGTCCCCCGGTCCTGGCGGTCATGTGCTGGGCACAACCCAGGGGGTGGGGACGCTTACCTAAGCTGGGTAGAAGGAGCTGGGTGAAGGCCCTTGGCCGCAAAGAGCTGGATGCCTTCCAAGAAGGGAAAGAAGCCATTGGAAGAAGCAATGGCCACTTCAGCTTTTCTCCCTTTAGTAAGGAGGTATTTTCCCTTTCCAGGAGAAAAGAGAGGGAGGCTGAGTCTGGAGCATTGTCTAGAGCAGGGGTCAGCAAACTGCGGCTCGCGAGCCACATGCGGCTCTTTGGGTACGTACATGTGGTTCTAAAGTAAAACTGAAAATGAAAATAAAACTACCATAGTTTCATTTATAAAATTTTTACTTGAATAATTTTTAAATTGTTGTGAGGGACAGGATTGGCTCTTCCGTCTCAAAAGTTTGCCGACCCCTGGTCTAGAGCTCCTAGGCTGGCCAGCAAGCACTCAGGGTCTGCCTTCTGTGGGGCTGTAGTTGGAGAACCTCTGCTCTGACCTTCCTGCCATAGCAGATGTTCCTTCCACAGTGTACTAGGAGGGAGAAGGACCATTAGGAGGGAGTCCTGGGGAAGCTGGGCCAGAGACCTAAACCTACAGACTGCCAGCTTCCATTCAACCTGCCGGGACAAGTGCTTACTACTTTGTGCTGAATTCTGTGCTAATCTTGTTAATTTGGGATATCATGGACTGTTAACCTTTTTCTTTGTCTTCTCACCTGGAGCCTCCCACAGGTAGGGATAATGGCCTCACATGCAAATGATGGCTGATAGAAGAAGACTGCTGGGTGGAGAGTTCTGCTCACCATGGGGAAGGTAGCAGAGCAAGCTTGAGGACATGGCATTCGAGTTCTGCTCTAGGTGCTTGGATGCACATGGAGACCATCAATTTATGGAGTAAAATAAACTCTGGCTCTTGGAGGGAGGGGTCATATCTTATTGACTGGTGAGCCTGCAGTGCTTAGCATGATGCCTGGCTCATTGGAGGTGCTCAGCACAATTTAGAGATTGACTAGGCCCTTCAGCATCTCTTCAGGAAGGCTGTCCAAATTCTAACCCAGATATTCTGTCCTCTTGCCCAAGGCCTGCCTTTATACCACAACTGCCTAGTGACAGAGCAATTAAGGGATGTTTGGGGAACTTGAAATCATGCCTTGAGGAACTGGGACTGCTTAGCAAGAAAACACAAAGGCGCAGGGAAATCAGGAAGGCGAACTTCAAATCCTCAAAAAACGGTTGCGTTATTAACGTTTATTGAGCCCTTCCTATGTGCCAGGCACTGTTAGGGGCTTCACATACACAACCTCATTTAATCCTCCCCAGTGTTCAAAGAGGAGAATATTATCATCTACTTAATTAGGGAGGGTACTGGGGTTTAGATTACATGATCTGCCCAGGATCACCCACCTGGGATTTGGAACGGGCCTCTGACTCCCAAGCTAGTAATTGCTAAGAGATTTTAACCTCTCCATAGAGCTGCTTAGAGATTTTGTCATGTGGTTTCAGAAGATAGAGCTGGCACATGTGGGTAGAAGTTCCAGGAAGGTAGTTTTCTGTTCCCCAGAAGGGCGTTTTCTCTTCCTGAGGGAGAGCAGTCTGAAATTAGAAGGGGGGCTGCCCTCTGAGAGACCTCCCATCTTCAATGCGATCTGGTTCTGCAAAAGTTGCAGCTCTCCTGCCCTAGCCTGGCAGGAGCCTTTTCTGAATCGAGCTGTGCAGGCCACCCTCAGCGAGGCACGAGCAGCCCATCCAGACCTCCTACGCCATCCTAGCCCAGGTCTCTGTGTTCTGTGCTCTTGTTCTTTCTGAAGCCCCAATTGTAGGACTGGGCCCAGGTTTTCTCCAACAGGAGCTGGGCAGCCGTGTGTGCCTGGCTCCCTTTGGAATGGCCACACAACTACCTGGCCAGTCTCTGGACCCGGGCATGAGGCTGATGCTCTGCTGGGCTTCCATGCAGGGCAGTCTGGTGGGCGTACCTCTCCTGGGCTCCATGGCATTACAGAGGTTTATAGGGTTGCATTGATTGTCCTTGGACTTGTGCTTTGCCTTGCTGACTTCCTGTGGCCACACAGCTGGCTCCAGGATGTAGAGGGGTGTGGTGTAGCGCTAGAGCTCCCACCACAACATCAAGCGAGTTGATATATGTGGGAGCCCTTTTGTAAGCTGCAGAAGGCTGCAGGAGCAGGTGACGGCTGATTGGAATTCAGTCCTCTAAAGCAGGTGAGATCACCTCTTCTACTCTAGAGTGCTATGAGAGGACATTTGAATTGGAAAAGCCTAAACTGTAATGTTGTCTAGCTACCCGCGCTGTGTGGAGTTGTTCCACTTCGCACCCTTGTCGAGTCAGGTCAGCCAGGCTTGTGTTGAGCGAAGCTAGCTAGCTTTCGATGGCTCTAATGAGAACGCCCTTCCTTGCGTCAGCCTGGCCCTCCACAGAGTGTGTTCCTGCATGCTGCCTTGTTGCCCTTCCCTGTGGCCTGGTGAAGGGGGTGGGGTCTGCACTCAGTGAGCTTGGGGAGCCCACCTGGCCTTCCTTTGTGTCTCCCACCTGCTGGTGCTGCAGGAACGGGGTGTGCGTCCCTTTGGTGAGCTTTTCCTGTTCCCGCTCCTGGTATTAGATGGATTAGAGTGGGTGAGCCCTGGTGACTTTACAGTGTGATGAGGATAAAGAGAGGGCGTGGGCCTTTCCCAGGTTCATCCCAAGTATGTGGCCAGGCAAGAAACACCACCCAGGAGATACTCAATCTTGTCCTTCGCTGCTCAGGTGCGTTCTGCCTCCTTCCAGGCCTCCGACATGTTTTATGGGCAAGTTTCTAAAAGCCCTTTCCAAATGAGGTCAAAGCTTTGGCTTCCTTCCTCTTTAGAATGTACCTGGCTGGTGAGGGTGGGGATGGACAGACACGTAGGAGCCATATGGTGCCAGGAACAGGACATAGCAGCTGGGAGGAGGGTGTTATGACTGAGCAACATGGACAAGGGCCACCATTGCTGGGGGCTGGGGCCCCCCGTGACTCCCTCCTGCTTCTTCTTTAGAGCCTTTCACCTGCCGGCCTCTTGTCTTTATCTGCTTCTCTCCTTTTTCTTTTCTTGTGAGGCACCTCTGAGCTGTTCTGCCTTCCAGCTCTTTAGCATCTTCTCTGCCTACCTGGAGAGTCCCAGATCTTAAGATTTAGCATCCTTGACACATCATGTATCTTTAGACCATCTTCCCCTTTAGGGCTCTGCAGCCATGCCTGCTACTTCAGAGCAACTCCTGTCTGCACCTGGGAGCTTTAACATCAGAGCCTCAACCAGGCATTCTGGATGCATGCCGGCTGGCCTGCCCAGAACATTTAATTGGCTCTTGCAGGAGGTGACATCTTACTCCACAGGGACGTTTCACAACAGTGCCTTCATTCTGAATGATGGGTCCAGTGGTAGAAATTTTATGTATCATGGTGGGCCAACAGGGAGGACTTTTGGGGGGCGATAGAAGGAAATGAGCATTTGTGGAGTGCCTTCCACATGCCAGGAACATACCACAGCTTCTCCCTGCAGCCGCCCTGCGAGGTGGCACCATTATCTCTGTTTTACAGATTTCAGAACTCAAGACTTGCTTGGGGTCCCAAGACCAGCTAACTTAGGGTGGGGTCAGAATGTGAATCCTCTTCTGCTTGGCTCCAGAGCACAAGCCCTTCCCGGGCCTGTGCAGCCTGTCTGCATAGCCTGTCTTCTCCTCTGTTTCCTCACTAACGCCGAGCCCAGCGCCTGGCATGAGTGTGTGACAATGGTTATGGCAGGTAGGATAGAGCTGTCAGGCAGATACCAGGATAGAGCTGGGTGGTTAGGCAGATGATTCAGGCATCTGGGGGCTGGGGACGGCAGTGGCTGTCCTCTGTCCTTGTGCCTTGCGGTTGGGTGTGACTTGGTGGGCACCCAAGCTCCAAGTTAAGACATCCAGAATGGAATGAAGGAGAGGCAGTGGCGGGTGTAGCAAACCCAGAGTTATGGCGGGACTGTTGCTCTCTGGACTCCCGAGGATGATGAAGACACAGCCTCCCTGGTTCCTGGTTCCTCTGTGGGGGTGGTGTTGGGGAGGTCAGGCCCGCCACCTCCCAGGCCAGCTCCTTCCCTATTCCTCTTCTTTTCCCTTTCTGGCCCATGACAGCCAGCAGGCTGTGTAAGGGGACTCATAGAGGGGCTGGAATAAATGTTTGTGTACACTTGGTTTTGCATCCCTTAACCCTTTCTCACCAGCGGGATGTAGGCTTTCAAACCTTTGGGGACCAGATCTGTCTTTCTGGTCCCTTCTATCTACTCCGATGCTGCTTTTTCCCGCCGTTACCACAGTGCTCTTCCATCCCTATCCGTGCCTCCTTACGAGTTCTTCATGGAGTGTATTCCCTGACTTGTGTACCCCTTCATCCCACCCCCTCTCCTGCCGCTCCTAGATCTCAGTGGGCCATGACCCACCCTTCTCCCGCTGGCACTGAAAGGCACTGAGCATGATGAAGGCTTGGGTCCCGCTGGTGCTCGGCTCACCCTGTGAAGACAAGTGCATTTATTCATGTAAAGCTACACTGCTGTATAAAGGGGCATAATGTTTCAGCAGCTTAAAGAGTGAGAAGTTTATTTTTCTGTGTCATGTAATGTCCCTGATGTCCCCAATGCGAACAGACCAGGCAGGAGGGGCAGCTCTGTTGCTTGCCATCATTCTGGGATCCAGTTCCTTAGGAGTCATTGCTCCATCATAGGACAAATCATGTCCTATGATTGTCCACTTGGTTGGAGCAGGGTTGCTGCCATGCTTGGGTTCCCACCAGTGGAAGAGATAAGAGAAGGTAGAGGACGCATTCCTGCTGCCCTTAGGCCCAAGTCTTCTATGGCTCACATCCCTACAGCTCACATTCCATTGGCAAGACTGGAATCGCCTGGCCACCCTGAGTGCAAGGGAGGCTAGGAAATGTAGTCCAGCTGGGCTGCTGCTTGCCAAGAAGGGGAGAATGGATTTGGGTAAACAAGTAACAGTCTCACCACAAAAGATGAGAGTATTTTCATTTGTGTGTGCTAAGAGATGGAGAATATTTCTCTGCCAGTAATACATGTGTGACAGCCACTCTGTGTGACAGCCTCAGTGCTGCACAAACTGGGTGAACCAGAAGCTGAGTAAGGCAATTCCGCCTTGTCGCAAGCAACTCAGTGTAGTCAGGAGAGGGCAGGTGTGGAGACCAGACAGTCTGTTTGTGTCAACATAGAGATTTTGTCGCTCTTGTGTGAGAGGCACTGCAGATACAGAACTGAAAGACCACCCATGCCCTCGACCTGCTCGCAGTTGTGTGGACTAGGAGATGGAGTGAAGTGCTGGGAACAGGGCAGGCTTGGGGAATTAGGAGGGCTTCACAGGAGAAGCGATATTCAAGCTGGGCACAGAAGGGTTCTGTTTCAACAGATGGGGGAGGGGGACCAACAGCAGAGGGATGCAGACGTGGAAGTCCATGGTGGGTTGGTGGCTCTGGTGAGGTCTGAGCATCGTGGGAGGGAGTAGGAGAGATGTCTGCATGGCTCACGCCTTGCTCCGTTCTGGCCTCTGCACCTGTCTCCTTAACACCTGCCTTCCCTGGCCACCCTTTCTAAACTTGTGCCGCCTCTCATCACTTTACTTTTCTGCTTTATTTCTAGCATAACACATAACCTGGCACATCTATATTGACTGTACATCGTCTGTCTCTCCCACTAGAGTGTACACTCCATGAGAGGAAGGACTTTGTTTTGTATAGTATCTGGCAAACAGCAGGTACTCAAATATTTGTTGAATGAATAAATGAGTGAATAGAAATGTATATTGAAGATCGTCTTTTTGGAGAACCTTGATTTCCCTGCTAAGGAGTTTGGCTTTGGGGGCCAAAGAGGGTCTGACAAGCACTCTTGGACACTGCTGTGGGAGTGAAAATTGATACAGTCTTTCTGAAAAGCAATTTGGCAAAAGGTACCAAGAACCTTAAAAATATCCCTACCTTTGACCTAGAAATTCTACAACCAAAACTTCATCGTAGGGAAATAAGCCAAAGTGTATGCAGAACTTTATATATGAAGACTTTCACCCCACTGTGAAAAATCAGAAATAATCTAAATGTGTGACTCAAATATCTCTCAATTCCATCCCCACTAAAACCCTTCCTGCCATGTACGAGCCAGTAAACTCTGAGTCCTGGCCCTTAGTTTCTCTCCTGTGCTAACCTACAGCCTCCTAACTTGTCTTCCTGCCTCCAGGTAAGGTCTCTTGAACCCATCCAGTACACAGATTCCAGAGTGAGCTATCAAAAATGCATGTTCTTCCGCTTCCGCCTTCAGGGGGCCTCCCATCTCTAGGGGGTAGTGTCCACACTGCTTCACTGACCTAATAGCCCTTCATATCCTGTCCCCACCTACTCTTTGGCTCTATTTCTGGCCGCCTTCTGCCTTGAAGGCTACACCCCAGCAGCACTGCTTGTGGTTCCCCAGAACCTGCTCACCTCTGAGCCCTTGTTCGCATGGTTTCCTCTGCCTGGCTAAGCCCTGCTCATCCCTTAGACTCTGAGCAGACTTCAGGATCTCCTGCAGGCTGGGTGAGACCCCATCTCCTGTGTTCCCATGATAATGTGTATGTCACAGTCCTTAACATTTGTACATTGGTTTCTGTTATCTCCTTATGTGTCTGTCTTCTTTACTAACTCTGACCTTGAGGGCCCATCTTATTGACTTTGGGTCCCTGCTTCCTGGCACAGGCCTGGTGCATAGGAGAAGCTCAGTACATGTTTCTTGAAGGAAAGAAGGAAGGGAGAGAGGGAGGAAGGGAGGGAGGGAGGGAGGGAGGGAGGGAGGGAGGGAGGGAGGGAGGAAAAGAAAAGCGAGGGGAGACAGATCCAGGATTTTATGAAGAAATGTATCGTGTATAGTGCTCAGCACTGACTGACTCCTGAGTCAATCTCTAGGAGTGGGACCTGGGCCTCTGCATTTGTATGGAGCTTCCACAGGTGACTCTGATAAGCAAGGGTTGTGAATCGTTTGTCTAGCAGTTGACATGAGATTAAAATAAAAACAGGATCAAGGACGTACTAATGGGGACAGTTCGGACTGTACACACCGTGTATCCCGGCAGTACGTATGTGCATTGAGAACAGAAGAAAAAAATCCCTCAGCAGATTATATTGCTGGCTATTTTGGGGTTGATAGGATTTGGGCAACTTAACACTTTTTATGTTTCTATTGTGTACTTTTTCTCCATTTAGCATGTGACATTTCTCCATTTAAGCAACATGAAAAATACAAAGAGGGGCAGCTGAGCAAGGGAGTCCTGAGTGTGCTTGGCACAGCGAGCCCTGCGGCCAGTCCCTGGGCTGCAGCCTGCAGCCGGCTGCTGAGGCTGATTCTGGCATTGGATCCAGAACTTGACCCTTTGGCCCTTTCTGAACACCAGCATCCTGGCGCCCTGAGAAACTGCCCAGTGCCTGAGGACCTTGCAAACTGCTGTAGACAATCCCTAGGCCCGGAGTAGGCTGCTCCGTGGTCTCCAGGTCCCCAGGTGAGGAATGTGATGGTATTTAGTAAGATTTTGCCACCACAAGGTAGTCTCCAAATGGGATCAGAACAGAAAAACTGAGCTGGGTGAGATGGGGGTGGGGCCTCAGACCTCGGGGCCCAGGCCAGGAGGGCCGTAGTGATACTGGGGGCTGGGTTAGCCAGCCAGCTGGCCTGCGTGAGGTGGGGAGGGCCAGACAAGTGGGACACTGAGGGTTAGAAAGGTGGATGGCTGGGGAGCAGGTGACAGGGGACTGACTGGGTCGGGGAGAGCAGCCAGCCCAGAGGGAGCATCTGAACCAAAATGCTCTCGTTTTGTGATGTCTCCATTCTGGAGCTAGAGCTGCCCACGGGGGTGGGGAGGTGGGGCAGGCAGGGAGAGATATGTGCTTGCTTATTTGTTGTTTCATGCCCTCTTCCTCCCAAAAGCCTTTTTGAGTCTTTTCCCTTTATGTTCCCCATCAACCTGGTGAGTGCTTTTTCCCCTTTAAAGCCCCTTTGGTAGTTGTTCATGCCTCTTAGGGCCTTCATCACTTTCTGATTTGTGCTCTTGTTTGCCGGCATGTCTTGAGCCCACCTGAGGCAGGAACGGGGTCTTGTGCACCTTTCTAGTCCACACGGGCCGTGGTTAGGTCCAGGGAAGGTGGCAGAGCGCTTTGCATCTGGTTTCCTAGCTGGAAAGGTCAAGGCAAGTGCTTGAGCTGGGAGGGCTCTGCTCCTGGCCTTGTGGCTGGCTCCTGCCTGGTGCTTCCCTGGGTCGCCATGGCGACGAGATGCTCACTTGCAAGCAAATAGCATCCTGGCACACAGCTGCCAGCCTCAGCAGTTCTTGACCTCCAGCTGAGTTGAAACTGAGAGGATCCCTTTTCCAGCAGCAGGGAGCCGAGAGCCCACAGGGCTCCCTCCCTGTCTCTCCCTTTGTGGCTGTGTTGAAAACAGATACCTCCTGGTACCCCGGGTTTACCACCTCCTCCTTCCCACTAGGGCCTGTCTGTGTGGATCCATAGAGGGGAGGTGGCTTGGAGCAAAACAGGTGGCCCTCCTAGCACACAGCTACCAGCTGCATCCTGTCTGCAGGGGAGCCTCCCAGAGCCTTGTTTCCTCCTGGGTCCCAGCACCTCGGGAGCCTACCTTTCTCCTATACCCTGAGGGCGGGGAGGGCGGGGCGGGCTGGTGGAGTACACCTGAGAGAATGAGGCCTGGCTTGTCTGCCCCGCCCCCTCACAGCCTCCTCCCACCAAGTCTGACTCAGCTCCTGTTTGACACAGATCCTAAGGCCTTGTCAGACTGGTCTCAGGGAAGGCAGGTGATGTGGGCCATGGCCCAGCTGCCCCAGACAAACCAGGCCCTGGAGCCTTCTACTCTGGGAAACCCTGCAGACAGAGCAGGCTGCAGCTTTTCCTGGCCACTCAGCTATCTGCTTCCCCCTGAGGCAAAGACCTAAGGACGCCCCACTAGGAGGTCAGGTGTTTTCTGCCTTTGGGCTGGTCCTCTCCATTGCCCCCTGTCCCATTCTTACCCTCACCTCTTCCCAGGAGACCTGAGTTCTCAGCAAAGCCCCCATGTGGTTCTCTCCTTGCTTCTCTTAGCCTTTATTGAGCACCTATTGTGCGCTAGGCACTGGCCTGAGCCCTGGGGCTCCAGAGATGAGTAAAGCCCAGCCCTGCCCTGCCCTTCTAACTTGTTTGCTTGTGGTACAACTCCTGCAAAGTGGCTCAAATGGGAGCTTTACTGGATCCGGGACAATGAGAAATGGTCTTTCCCTGGAGATGCCTGTGAGAAGACACCCAACTTCCCAGCTGAGCTGTTTCAGCCTCCTCATGACAAGGATCTTTTATTGTCTTCCCCTATAAGACTCATAAAGTTTGCTACCAAACCACATTTAGACAAAAGCTTAAGAACCACATACACAGTCCTTTTTTTTTTTAAAGTCATTACATATGCAAATATTTATCTTAGAAAGTAAAAGTCCCATCACCATATTCCTGCAGTGGACTGGTGTATGTTTTCCCAGATTTTTTTCCTCGCACCTGCTAACACTGTCTTTATAAACTTGGGCTTATTTGGAGCTGCCTGTTTTCTTGGGAAGCACACAGCCTCCAAGGGCCACCATCTGACCCCTGACACTTGCTCCAGTCATAGGCCTCTGCCCAGAACAGAAATGGTGTCAAGCTCAAAGTCCTCCTTGCTCCCTCCAACCCCCAAGTTGCACCAAGTCCACATCTAAAGCCCTGTGTTGAAGCTTTGATTGGCCAGGATTTGGGCTGCCTCCCGCCACTCCCCGCCCTTGTGCCCCAGACTCCTCTTCCCTTGAAGATGAGGACTGTATGGGCAGTGGGGAGATCTCACCTGGATCTAGAGGTTGGGGATCCCTGGGTTTTTCAGCCCATTCTTCCTCACTCTGGCCATATCTCTCAGCTCCTCTGTTCCTGCCCCATCTCCTGGCATGGAGAAACTGAGTCACAGAGACATGCAAACCTTGCAGGTTGACCAGAACATCTTTTCTGGGCTGGCAGTCTATCAGCTCAGTGTGAACCACTGCTTTCCATATGCTTTAATTGACATATATGTCTTAGCATTCCCCATGTTTAAAATGATCGTCTAAATATCGTTGGAAAGAAATTCTTTTGAGACCTGGGGGAGGAGAGAAGGTAATCAAAGGTATTTGCCACGACAAGGTTGGCAGTTGCCCTTTGGTCCTCCAGTGGCACAGATGTTTAGAATCGGAGCCAGCCAGCCAAAGTGAAGGAAACTAGAAAAGAGGAAAGAGGGGCAATCTCGTGGGTGCCACAGCTAGAATTTGATTTAGAAATTACATTGCAGACTCGTGTTCAAATATTTATATATTCCTGACTTTGTCAATGAAGAGTGAAGACCAGTGTTTAGTAGGAGGCTCGTGGGCTGAGGAGCAGGGCCCCCATCAGGCCTTGCGGGGTCCGGGTGGATTCACTGGGCCTCAGCCCATCTTGCTGGCCTGCACTCACTGCCCCTGATTCCAGGCTTTCGCTGCTTCTGTCTCTTCCTCCCGGGAATGCCTCCTTCTGCCTCACCTTCCTACAAGGCCCGACTCACAATGTTATACTTCCTCCATGAGGCCTCACAAATGTGCTCCTTCCCTCCTTCATTTCCCCACAGCCTTCTGAACCTCTTTTATGCCACTTCCTGCTTATCTGGTGATGTATTCATGTATTCATTCATTCATTCATTCAACTAATACTGAGAACCTTCTCTGTGTAAGGTGCCAGGTGCCACTGTGAGGCAGAAACCAGGGTCCTGTCTTTCAACATCTGACATTCTACTGGGGAGACAGGCAGAAAAATGGTAGAATTGGGATAGGCACTAACAAGGAGAAACGGGGCCAGGATAGGGAATGGGGGAGCCCACTTGACTTAGCTTGGGAGGGAAGGCCTCTAAGGAGGTGTAATCTTTAAACCTTGAGACACACTTAAGGTAATTACAATGTCATCCTCATTTTCTCAGTCCCTTCGAGTGCCTGGCAGGATCCTGACACAGTGGGTGCTCAGGAATTGTGTTGCCATGAATCTGGGCCATGATCCCCTTGACTGGGAGCCAGTACTCATCACCCCCTTCTGCCTTAGGGCTCCCTAGCCCCAGCCACCTCCAGCTGTCATGTGACCATGAAGAATTGGGTTGCTTTAGGGGTGGGGTGGCAGAGTCCTGTCAGCTTGGGTGTGGGCCAGCAAGGCTGCTCCCAGGCCAACCTGTCAGCATCAGGGGCCAAAAAGAGAGTGTGGCGGGGGGAGCCAACGACCCCAGGCAGCCTGGAGACTCTGCATGTAAGTGGTCCTTTTGCATCTGGACCCCAGGGATGTTTGATCTCCGCTGTCACCACCCTTATCCCACAGGGAAACTGAGTCCCAGAGCTTGGAAGCTGCCTCTGCCTCTAGCAGCAGCAGAGGCCAAAGTGGGACAGGTCACTTATGTGGGGATGAGGGTAAGGTTGCTCCTAGTTTGCCTTCCCAGCCTGCGGGGGCCGCTTATTTTCAGGGTCCTTGTCACAGGGTCAGAGCTAGAAGCAGCGGCCGTAGAGATAGTCCAGCACAGCTCCCTCCCACCCCTTTGGCAGACGCACAAGCAAGGCCTGGTTGGTCAGGGTGTGGGCCCCAATACAGGCAGGCATACCTCGTTTCACTGCACTTCTTAGATACTGTGTTTTTTACAAACTGAAGGTTTGTGGCAACCCTGCATTGAGCAAGGCATGTCTGTTGGTGCCGTTTTTCCAACAGGCTCAAATGATGGGTAGCTTTTCTTAGCAACAAAGTATTTTTAAATTAAAGTATGTACAATGTTTTTCAGACATAATGCTATTTATTGAATACTGAATAGACTACAATATAATGTAAACATAACTTTTATATGCACCGGGAAACCAGAACACTTTGTGCGATTCACTTTATTGCCATCTTCGTCTTATTGCTGTGGTCTAGTACCAAGCCCACGGTACTGAGCTATGTGCTTTTCTGCCTCCCTTTGCTCTGCTGTGCAGCAGCTTCGCCTTCTTGTGTGGGGGCGTTTTTCTTTGAGCAAAATTTGTATGTATCATTTATTTATTGTGCATTTATTTATTGTTTTAAAATGTGCCACAGAGTAACATATTAAAGAGTTTCCTAAATTACGCATTCAAGCACTTTTGAAATAGTGAGCATGAACATAATATGTCACAAAATCAAAAAGGATCTCCGTGTATCATTTGTGTGATTCAGCGCCGGCCCAAATCATGATAGGAGCTCATCTGGTTGGGGACTTGTTATGCTTGTCTGGGCATCCACAGTGCCGGGCACTAGTACGTGACTGTGTGAGAGACTGAGCAGCCTCAACTTCAACAGGATCCCCGTGGATTTTTGAGAGGCTGTTCTCGGGGGCTCGCAGCATTCTTTTGTACAGAATCTCATAACCTGTGTGTGTGTGTGTGTGTGTGTGTGGTCACACGTGTGGTTTGCCTTGCAGTTTTGTGCAGCGGTGGTGAGTTTTGGGAGGGCAGAGATCCTGCCTTAGCTGTCTTTGTGGCCCTCAGGAGCTCCGTACAGGTCTTTCCTCAGGGTGGATTTGAATGGAGTCTTAAAGCTAGAAGGGGTCCTGAATTCATTAGTCCAACCTCCTCATTTTACACATGGGGGCTCAGATGAGGGGCTTCCAGGAGGTGCCCTGCTCAGGTCTCAGGAGCTGACCCAGCCAGTCATGGGGCTGAGATATCTGACCTTCATTGCGGAGTTGGGAACCCACCCGGAGGTGATGGGTGCCTGTCCCTAAGAGGCACAGGTGGGCAGCGCTGGTGGGAGCTGAGGCTCGCTTGTGCCTCCAGAGCCTGGGGTTTCTTGGGGCTGTCAGGAAGGTATCAGGGAGGTGTCAGGAGGGGTGGGTGCATGGGTGTTGCCCCTCTCCCACCCACAGCAGACCTTCTTGACCTGCCTCATGTGGTAAATAAGCTTCTCTGAAAGCCATTCACTATTTTCTTTTTTTTTTTTTTTTTTGAGGGCCCTCATATGTGGGACCTGAACCGGGGCTGCTGGCTTTCCAAGCCAGCGCTTAACCACCACGCCACTCGGCCGGCCCTGTTATTTTCTTTGAAATATGGATTTTTGCTGCTTAGAAAAGAGCTGGTGCCCTGAAGCTGGAGACCCTCTGCTTATTTAGCTTGGGGGCCTGCTCTTGTGGCCTGGCTGGAGGGTGGGATGTGCTGTGTGGGAGGACCAGGGGGCCCTGCCTTTCCGCCCTCCATACAGTTGCCAGGGCCAGCACCTAGAGGCTGCTCAGGCATTGCCTAGAGGCATTTCCAAAATACACAGCTCGGGGTGAGGTACCTGGGCAGCCCCAGGCCCTTCCACACAGCCACCCCTAGCAGCACCCCAGGGGGCACGCACAGCCAGCACATTTGGCCATTTCTGCCCCGTCTTCTAGGGGGCTGGCGCCTTCCATCTGTAACCTTCTCTGAGGGTTGTGGGGCATGGAACTTCCAGGGTTGGGATCACTGCCTCATTGCTCCAGCAATCTGGATCCTGTTAGTCTCCTGTAGAAGGGTGAGGAGGCCTTGCGTTTTAAAATTTGTTTTTCTTTTTATACTTTATATTTCACAAGAACTTCAGTTAACTCAGCGAGGCTGTACACAGAATAGGACTCAGTAATAAGTGTTTGTAGATGGACATGAAATTAGACCAAAATAGGCTCATTCATTGATTTGTCTTAGAAATGCGTCTTGAGCATGTGCTAGACTAGCTCCCATGTACTGAGTGAGCACTTATGCCCTACCAGGCACCTGACACGCAGGAGAGGTGGCGTCTTGGGGACGTTTCGGAGCCAGGCCGCCACCTAGCCATGTGACTTTTGGATTAGGTGATTTGATATATATAAAAGACTTAAAACAATGCCATATGATAAGAACTTAATAAATGTTAGCCATGATTGTTAAGGTCATGGTTGTTGCCATAGAGTTTTCATTTTCACTCTGTAAGGTAGTGAGTGACTTTTATTATCCCCATTTTCCAGATGAGAAACTGAGATTCTCTTAGGTTAAATGACATGCCCAAATTGTGCCAGTGGTAGATCCAGGGTTCCATCTCAGGTCTGGAATCTGAGGCTTTTGGCAGCCCAACTGTACTGCTTATCTGGCTCCAGGCTAGGGGCCAGTCATTCAGATGCCAATACTAACGAGACCAGGTGCTGCCTTGAGGAGCTTGCAGCCTGGCATGGAGGCCCACGCATACACATGGGCATCAGTGAGTGAATTTCCGGAGGCTCCCCGTGGGGTAGAGTCAAGCCAGGCTGTGTGGGAGGCATGGCAGGACTGGCAGCAATGCTATACCGCACTCCGGGCTGGTCAGTAGCGTTGCCAGCTAGGCCCTCCCTCCTGGGCTAGAGGCAGAGCTGGTCAGCTGTGTGTGTGTGTGGCAGGGCAGCGGGGGGGCCGGGGGTGTCACCTCCTTTGTCGCCCCAGCCAGAAGGTTCTCACTGCCCTGGGGAGATGGCATGCAGGGTAGAAGCTGGGACAAACACTGGGCTGGGAGTAAAAGCACATGAAACCACTCACTGGATTTTTGCCACTGCCCCAGGGTCCCTGAACCTCAGCATCCTCATCTGTAAAATGGGAGTAATAGTACTTGCCATGCGTTGTAAGAATTAACTGAAATGTTGTGGAAAAAAAACCCAACTCCTTATAAGTATAATATACAAGTACTTATACAACCAGTAATAATATTCTAGTACTTATACAACTAGTAACAATCACTACCATTTTTTTTTTAAAGATTTTTTTTATTGTGGAATTGGGGGAGGGGAACAGACAAGTTGCTGTCCTTTTGTTCTTCAGTCTAGTTGCGGAGGACATTGCTTCACTGGCCCATGTTGGTATCGTCATTGTGTTCTTCCCAGATGAGGCAGATCGGTCGCCGGCCTCTGGATGGTCGCTCACCGCGGCTATTGGCAGCTCACGCTGGCTGCCTTGCCGGCCACTCACTGTAGCCTATGGCAGCCCACTGCAGCAGGGGCTGCAGCCCACACCGTTGCCGGGGCTCGCACAGCCCAGCTCCAGGTGGAGCTGTTGTTAGCTGTAGAGGGCAGTGTCACTGGCCCTCATATGTGGGACCCGAACCGGGGCCGCTGGCGTCCCAAGCCAGCTCTTAACCAATGCGCCACTCGGCCGGCCCAATCACTACCATTTTTAAGCTCCTATTTTGTGCCTCACGTAGTACTAGGTGATTATATACAGTAATGTATCTTGTTTAGTCTTTACAATAGTCCTTCCAGTTGGTATCATTGCTCCCATTTTATGGACATGGAGACTGAGGTTGAGGTCCAGAGGCTCAGCTGCCTGGGGTCACACCTGTGAGGGGTGGAGTTGAAAGTCAGACCCAGGTCCTGTCTGATTCCAAAGCCACCTCTCTGTGTCCCAAACTTTGAGTTCTGTCCCCCTCCCCGCCCCATCCCTCACTAGTAAGTTATTGGACCAGCCTTGGGAAGATGTGGCTGCTCCCACCCAGGCCTGGCAGCTGGTGGGAGGCAGGGATGGAGGGGTGCGCGTTACCTGCCCACCACCCCCAGTTGTGGTTGGTGGGAGCAGCAGGCTTTCCTCCCTACCAGTCTGGCAAGTAAGATTTGTCGGCCTATGAGTCACACAGCACTGATGAGTCAGATTTTTCCCTTTTTCTTGCCCAGAGCAGCTGGGGAAAGAGGTAAGGGGTTTTCTTAGGAAATAGGACCTCCCTCGCTCTGTTCTCCTACCATTGCCCCTAGCCTTCAAGCTGAGCATTTTCTATCCATAAGCCTGTGGCTCAGCCCTGGACGAAGAGGTGCTGGCCATAGGGGCACAAGAGGTCAGGCCCCAGACTGACTAGAGTCTGGAGGAGAAGGACCCCCCTTGCTAGTAAGGAGGGTAAGGTGGCTAGTCCAGGGCTATCTGACTCTAAAGCCCCCAGTCTTGGCCTCTTGGCTTGGCTCCTTTCTTTCCTTTCTGCAGGGAAGGGGTTTAGCCCTGTATCCTTTGGACAGTGCAACTGGGTTTCCCCGGGCACAGGGAGCTGTTTGCTTCTTGCCTTATGACCAGCCTGGCTGAGAGCCGTGAGAGGACTGTCCAGATGGCCAGCCCCAGGCAGGCCTGGGGTTCTCCCTGAACAAGCCCCTGCCAGGCCCTCTCAGAGGCCTAATTAAACGCAGCCGAAGCAGCCAACCAGACCCAGCAGCCTGGTTCCAGATCAGTGCATCTCAGCCCTGGCCACAAGTTAGAATCATCTGGACAGCCTTCACACCCCTCGAATGCTCGCACCATGCCCCAGAGCAATTAAGTCACAATCCCTTGGGTGGGCCCCAAGCAACCATGTTTTTGATATCCCACACTGCATTGCCCCTTGAGAGCCTGCCCTCCAGGAGTTGACAGTCAAGTTGCAGGGCCAGTGCACCCTGCAGGGAACATGCACACGTGACTTGGGCTGGTATGGGATGCTGATGCCCCTCAGGGTCAGGGGAGAGGTGCGTGGGCCCCTGTGGGAGGAGGGCTGTGCCCTGCATCCTGATGGATGGGGACCAGGCCATGCTTGGGAAGGAAACCAGCTAGGCCGCTGGCCTGACAGGGCTGTGATTCATGGGCTGTAAGGAGGAAGGGGAAGGAATGAGTCAGGCACAGCTGCCTGCAAGGCCAGAGCCTGGCTGTGGAAGAGAATGAATGTGCTCAAGCGAGGAGTTCTCTGTTGATCCGCAAACCAAATGTTGTGGGTCCTGAGATGTGGGTGAGCCTTAAAAAGATGGGGTTTCATTTCTCAGGGATGTCAGGCATCTGTGTGCACTTTGCACTGGACTAAGACACTTACAGAAACCCCTGGAGCATTTCAACGGCTCTGTAAGGGGCAAAGAAGAATGGTATTTGCGGTTGGCAGATGTGCTTGGAGAGTTAAGTGCCATGCCCTGGGTCACACAGCAGGGGTCACAACGGAAACAGATGCAGGTCTTTTCTGACGCCAAGTTCACCCCACATAAGACACACACCTGAAAGACAGTAACTGAGGGCCAGCTGCTGGGGTGTAGACTGTAAATGGACACCAAGACTGAGAGAATATGGAGCCACAACCAGGGAGAAGTTATGGGGTCCTTTCATGCTCCAGCCCCAACAGTCCTGGGCAAACTTGCTGTCATGTTTGCTATGGAGGCAGAGGGCTTGGTGCTCAGATTGAGGAGCCTGGTGGGGCTTCGTGCTGGGCAGAAGTCACCTGGGCTGTTAGGTGAGTTAGGTTAGTTGGTAGGAGAGAGAATGGGATGAAATAGTAGGAGGGAATGGGGATCTTCAGTCTAGAGAAGAGCAAAATGTCAACCCTGTGAAAAAGGCCGTGGCTTGTTTGTGTTATTCCAGAGAGCAGAGAGGCAGCGGATTCCAGGTAAAAATAGTAATGTTAATGGAACAATGGCAAAAACAATTTCAATGACAGTAGTAAGTGCCTACTCTGTAGCAAGTATGGTGCTGGTGTCTCTCTCCCCTGCCCCCACTCAACCCCCCAGAAAGCCAGAGCCAGGTGAGACTTGGTGCCAGAGAGACCCCACCTGGGCTGTTAGGTTAGTGGATTTATTATATACTGAAGGTCAGCGGCCCCGGTTTGGTCCCACATGTGAGGGCCAGTGATACTGCCCTCAAAAAAAAAAAAAAAAAAAGCCTGTATTATATACCGAAGGTGCCCAAAAAAAGTAAACACATTTTAAGAAAGGAAAAAAACTGTATTACAATTGTAATGCTCATTATATACCGATAACAAAAGATGAATACAAGTCATGTGCATACATTTTTTGGGCACCCTCTGTGCCAAATAACCTTCTTGATTCTATTATTGGGTTGTTGGAAAAGTCACGATGTATTTTTTCTATGTTTTTCGTTGCAAAAATGCGTCATGACTTTTCCGACAATCCAATAGTTCATTTAATATACTTATATATGTAGATGTTTTCAATCCTCCCAGCCTCCCTAAGCAGTGGGCTATTTCTACTGCCTGCTTCCCAGAAGAGGAGACTAGAAAGCTTAAGGCATTTACCCAAGGGCATTTAGCTGATTTATGATGGAGCTCATGTTCCAACGCAGGTCTGCCTGCCTCTGTAACCTGCTTCTCTGTTCTACTGCCTGTTACATAGTAAGTGCTCAGTGAAGGGAGACTATAAGACTATTAACTTTCTAACCATTTGATTCAGCCAACAATGGACTTCCCCATGGCCTAGTGAGTGCCTCATCCCTCTAATACAGGCTGAATTATCCCTGGCAGGAGTGTCGTATGGGGTGGAAGGTTGGTCTCCATCACCGAGCCAGAACCAGCCGTGCAGAATTAGTCTTAGGCTAGTGCCCCATATCTGTGTTTCTGTCCAGCCCACAGGAGACCTGGGCACACGATCAGGCCCAGGTGTCCGAGGAGGGCCCAGCCCTTAGGTGCTTTTCTTCCCCAGTGGGACTGGAAGGTCGGGCAGACTCCTAACTCCTCCACTCTTGCTCGTGATGCGTGATCTGCTTGCTGCTTTTCCCATTTGTCATCTCTGGGTTGAACTTCTGACATGTTAATATTCTAGTAGTAATTAAGCTTTCACTGGCAATGGAGCTGTTTGATAGATAGAATTTACCTCCTATCCTCAACACACACACACACACACACACACACACACACACACACACACAGAGGCAAAAGCTGTGGGGTTTGGGACAGTCCCATCTACTCTCAGAGCCTCAGTTTCCTTGTCTGTAGAATGAAGGGATTAGGGTCAAATACTTTAATGTCACTCCTGGCTTGAGGATTCTGCTGTACTTAGGGTGTGGTGGCACATGTCTGAGTGAAGCTGTGTGGCAGTTGACACCCAGTGGGGCAGAGTCCTGGGTGTCAGAAGTCGTTCGGCCTCCGGGCACCTGGCTGCCACGCAGGGCTGGCCCAGGTCTTCCCCTCAGGGAGCCTCCTTTACAGCAGGGCTGCAGAAAGCACGGTGGCGGCGATGACCTGTTTCTCCCCCTGGAGTCCTGAGGTAGCAAGGGGAGCTGGCCAGATCCCAGAGACCTTTCTAGCAACCTCTGGGGAGTTCCTGTTTTATTTATGAGCCACCATCCTCCCTCTTGTGCCCCAGGAAAAGTGCTGACCCTGTGCTGTGCAGCCACACAGAGAAGTGGGCATCCATCAAGCCCGTTCTTTGTCCCTGTCCGACTTAACCTTCATTAACCCCTGCGCCATCCTGCACTGGGAGCTAGAGACCAACAGTTCTCTACAGCCAGAGTTTTCAAAGTTTCCCAAATTACAGCAACTCTATGGGGGAAAAAAAAAGATAATAACCTATAATTCTTTTAATTGCATAATGGTAAGCATTCTTAACTTGGCTTGATTACTAATTACAATAGTAACTGTCTTTTAAGCACTGGGCAGAGGGGTCTCTGTAATCCTTACAGCAATCCATGGGGTGGGAGTTACATCCTCCTTACAGATGGGGATGCCGAGGTTTTAGAACGGTTGGTTGTCTGCCTGTGCTCTCATCTGCCCGCCCTCACACAGGTGGTCAGTAGCCAAAGCACCCCCTTTCCCCATCCACCTCGGAAGCCTATTTATAAGTGAGTAGCCATATTGGAGAGACAGGCTGTGCTAACGTGTCTCTTTAACTCATAATTACCTGTGATTTAGGTTGCTGGAAACCACATGTAATCAAGGTTCCCTCTAGAGCTTGTAACACTGGAACTAGTCATGTTTAGGCCAGAACTTTGTTGCACCTGGAAGCAAACACATCAGTACCTGGTGGAGATGGGGATATATGCATTATAAGAAAGGAACAGGCTACATATATATATTTTTAAATTCATGTGAACTTAAAACAAGGAGCAGTGCAGGAATTTCCCAACCACCTGATATTTTAACTCTACCCTTGAAGCACAGTATCCCCTCCCAGCCAGCTTCAGAATGGAGCTGCTGGTTGTATGGCAGCTCCAGAGTAGCCCCTGAGGACATGGGGGTTCTGCCTGCAGTTGAGATCAGACAGGCCACCTTTCCAGCAGGAAATGGGACTGGGCAGCTGAATGAAGTCAGCTTGGGTCAGGGGCAGAGTTGGTCAGTGCCCAGCCTAGCATGTCGCCTTTCACCCTGCCTGGCTGCACACGGCGGGGGCCCTGGGCCGGTCCCACAGAGCAGAGAGCTGGTGAGGTAGGTCCCTGCCTCCCACCAAGCCCCAGCGCAGTAAGTGTGTGCACCGTGGGCAAGCGCAGTGAAAGCACACACTGTCTTTGCAGTTATGTGTGCTCGCTTGTCCACACCCACAACTGCCCAAGCAGGGGGCCTCTTGGGTTTATTTTTTTTGGCTGCACTTTCATCTCTCTATTTGCCACGAAGGTTCCAGGCCCTCACTGGGTGTGGTTTCTGACATCCAGCCCCTCATCCTCCGCAGATTCTTCACTGTACACCTCAGGGGCAGGTTTTGTCCCCCCTGAACTCCCACCTCCGCCACCCTCTTTCTTTATCCCTCTCTTCCTAACAGGGATTTCTTCCAGATAGCTCCATCTGGTCTGTCCCCGCCTCTGATCTCGCCTCTCCCCTCTCCTGCTCTGCCCACTTTTTCTACTGCCCGTTCACTTCATTCAGTCATTCATTTGACAAACAGTTCTTGAGTCCTGTTGCATGCCAGACTCTGGGTCTGTTCCCAGGATCCAAAGGATGCATTGGGGTGGTCCTAGCCCCAGGGGGACAAACAAGGTCATCACACAGAATTGCAGCTGCTCTGAGTTGGGCATCCTCACAGAGCTGAGTTACAGGGCTCCCAGAGGAGCTTTGAGTCGAGTCCTTCCACCTGCCCAGGACCACCTAGGACCAAACGTGCCCCACGAGGACATGCAGTTTAAGAAGCCTGGCTTGTCACTTAGCAACTGGTTCCACCCTTTCCCTCTCTGAATCTGGAGCTGGACTGGAGAGAATGAATGGAGAAGAAAAGCCCATGTACTATAAAGAGGCTCATGTACTATAAAGAGGCCTCCTGGAGTGGCCCCAGCTGAGCCGAGCTGGGCCAGCACTTTCCCTTCGAAGGTTACCCAGGCCCTGAGAGTCATCCTGGGCCAAGCTAACTATAAATACCATGCTTCCTAAAGGGATTACCTGGGCCCTGCTTCCCCTACCTGTACCCTTTCCAGCTGGGCTGATCCTCCCTCTGGGGCTTGCTGTTTTTCCTGACCTGTCTCCCCTCTGTCAGGTACCATTCTACATCTCTCCAGCCCGCTGTGTCACAGCTGGGACTACCAGGGTGGGAGGGAAGAGGAGTAATTCTAGTCTTCATCTTGGCCAGAGGGCCCATGCAGCCTCCCTAGGCTGGTGGGACAGGCAGGCCCTTATCCCTGCCTTCTCCTGTCTGGAGCCTCATCTCTCACACCAGCCAGAGCAAGCCCAGACTTGTCACATAACCAGTACTTCTGGGGAGGGCACTGTTGTCCCCATCCCTGAAGCTGGGGCCTGGGGATAGAAGTTGGTAACCGAGTGTAGAAATAGAGCTTGGGGATTGCTGCAGGTATAAATAGGGCTGTCTCCTGGCTTGGGTGGACTGACTGTCCTGGGAAATCTCTTGTTCCCTTGGCTGATCTCAGACTTGGTGTCACATCCCAGTGGATCAATTGTGCCAGTCCCTGAAACCACAATAAGCATCTCCTAGGGTCTGAGATCAACAGGTAAAGGGACTGCCTGACTTCTCCTTCGTGCAGACTTTTCCCCCTGCCTGCCCGCTTCTGCTCTCAGCTGTAATTCCTCCACTGTGCTCTCGACCCCGTTTATGATACATTTGTCAGTTCCATTGTCAACCCAGCAGACAACTTGCTGAAAACCTGTACTAGGCCAGGCACGCTGTGAGGGCCTGGGATATGCAGAGGTAAGCAGCCAGGGCCTGTTATCCTTCGTGGGCTTTTGAGAAACAGGATGAATCAGGTGTTGGGAGTACATGTACACACACACACACGCACGCACGCACACACACGCACGCACACACGCACACGCTCTTAGAAGCACACTAGCTCTAGGCGAGTTGGAAAGGATCTGAGTGTTTTCTCTCCCACTCTTCTTTCAGTGCCCTCCCTTGGGGGTGGTATGGCCAGACACCATTCATTACTGCAGCCAAACCACAGCGTCCACCATCATTATCCTCCCCCAACCCAGACAATGTGCTCTCTTGCTCTCTTCCCTCTTTACTCCAAATCTGCTCTCAGCAGCAACTTTGGGGGTGATCTGTTGAACGAACTTCTCTTAACGTGTGAACACGCCTGCCACTTCCACTTCTGTTTTGCTGTGTTTACACTGGGCCTTCTTTAATCAGAATCACTACACCCCAGCCAGGCCCTACACCTCGGGCTCAGTGAGTCTGAGGTGGGCCCTGGCAATGCGCCTTCTTCACCGGCGTTCCAGGAGATCCCAGCTTTTGCCTCTGCACTCAGAAACATGCGTTCTGCGCAGTCACACAGGCCTTGGCTGTTCCCTGCCCTGCACGATCACAGAAACCCACGCGTTCATGGGCATTTTGTACCTCCCTGTACAGGTGTGTACCACAGAGCGATCTATTATTGTTTTTTAAAAACCTCTCTTTTGTCAACTTCATTAAGGATAAGGACCACTTCTGTTACTCTTGTCTTTGACCTGAAACTTATCTAGGACAGATGGAGACGTAAGTAGAAGCCACTAGATGCTCCTGCTGTGGAAACCAGCAGAGCCTGTCCCTGCCCTGGAGAGCGTCACTCAGAGCTGCCAGCAACTGAAATCCTAGAGGCTGAGGCCTTGGGCTTTCCAGCTCACCACCACCCTCAACCGCCCCCCCCTTGCTCCTCCTACTTTTCCATGGCTGCTCCCCTGGACTTGATGTACCGTTTTTCTTCGTTAACAACTTTCATTGTGTTATTCTTATTACTAAAGTAACAAATGCTTGCTGTAGAAAACTTGGAAAATATAAGCAGAGACATTGGTACCTGCCAATCAGATATAACCAGTTAACACTGGTGTAAACCCTTGTAGTCTTTAATATGTATGATGTTATGTACTTTTTTAGAGACAAAAGCTAGACCACAGAGCACTTGCTGTTCTGTTACCTTTTGTCACTGTATTCTGGACATTTCCCCACGTTACTCAGCATCCTTCCACCCATCACAGAATGGCTGCCAGAGACACATCGGTTTCTGAGCCTTTCTCCAGGTGGTGTACAGTTCATCTGTGTCTAGCTGTCACCTGTTTTAAACCATGCTCAGTTAAACAGCTTTGTAGATAAACCTTTGCCACACATTTGTGATTATTTTCTTAGAATGCATTTTTAGAAAGCAAGTAGCTGAGCCAAAGGGATGTACATTTTTAAGTTTTTTGGTACCATACCAACTGCCCTCCAGAAACTTTGTACCAATTTGTGCAGCATAGAAAAGTGTTCACACTTTTTCCACTACCCAGTATTTTTTATATTTTTTTTATTCTTTTTTTTCTTTTATTCTTCTATTGTGAAATTAACATTTTTTAAATTAGCTTCAGGTGTGCAACACAATGCAATAGTTATACTTTTTACCCCTCAAAGTGACAACCCCTCTTCCCCATCGTATTTTTTGATTCAACTATCAGACTCGTTTATTTTTAAAGTAAATGTAATTTAAAAATATTCATCAATTTGCTTTTACGTTTGGATTAAAAGTTTCCTTTTCTGTGTTTTTACCTGTGCTGAAGTGTGTAAGGATCCGTGTGTAGGGGTCCGGGCATCTTGGCATGTCTCTTGTATGCTTGCCTTGGGCCTGGGGAATTTTGCTGTGTATGTTTATGCTGTATTGGACTCACTGATGAGCCAGCAAGCACAAGGCCCGAGGTGCTGCAGCTGCCCCCTGCTGGCTCCGAGGTGCAGTGTTGGCTGAGAAGGCATGGCTGGGCTCCTGCTGCTCTTTTGGTAACACCAACCCTCCGCCCTTCCCACCATCACCATGTCATTCTAAAATTTTCAGCCTGAAAGGACCAGCATGCAGGGTGAAGAGTTTTTAAACCATTGCATCCTGAGTGACTGCAGATGCTGTGAATACTTGGAAAGGCTCACTCACATTGTTTCCAACCATGGGTGAGAAGTGTGTTTGTGACAGGAAAGTTGCTGCTGCTTATGTGGAAGGAGGGGATGGATTCTCAAGGGAGGGATTCCAGCAAAGCATCCCTCAGGTACCTGTGGGCACCTCCTGAGGTGATGACTTCGAAAGGTGACACTGCGGGGCTATGTTTATTTTAAAGAGAGAGTGAGATGTATGCATACATAGTTACTCTTCAGGTGTCCTGGGAGTCATCAGTCCAGCAACCTCTGTTGTCTGGCAGGAACAGAACCAAAACGTGACCATTAAAGGAGGAAGGGATCTGGGCAGGAACAGCAGATGTCTGGAAGCCTCGTCCCTTTCTTCTCTAGGAAGCCTCTTTCTTGGAACTGGATGTTCTTTATTTCAATAGTGCTGATAAACTTTCTAAACTCAGCAGATTAGGAGTGGCCCATTGCTGAACCTGACCTCTGCCCCTTGCAGCAGCAGATTGACAGATACCAGTAAGAAGTGACCTCTGGCAAAGACAAAAGAGATGGGAAAGCCATAGATATCAGCGCAAGAGTTCAAAAGCTCCTGATGCTGGGGTCAGTAAGTAGAAGGGCAGAAGTTCCATACCCAGAGGACCCTGAGAGCGTCACTGCACAATGACTGTGAATCCTACTGGATCAAAGCTCATTAGGGAGTCATCCATGTTAAGGGACCAAAGAGAGAAAGAGTCAGAAATCGTGAAGCTGAGTTACTTCCTGGATCCAGGCAGAAACACCTCTGGGCCAGATTACCACACAAAAAAAACATGGACAAAACTAATCTTCTGTTTCGCCAGTGCTTGCTTTCTGTCTTTTGCACTTAAGCCTTTGATTGATCTGCTTTTGGTTTTTGTGGCTGACATGAGGTGGGGGTGCTGTTTCATGTGTTCTTATATGAAGAACCTATAGTCGCAACACCGTTTATCAATAGTCCATTGTAAAGAAAAATCTTCCGTGTTCCTCTTATACAGAATACTTCTGATGCCAGTTGTTTAGATGTTTCTCCCACACCAGGCAATTCTCAAATTCTCTATGGACGCCAACTAGTGTCCTACAATTCTATTCAATTCTGACACTACCGGGAGTTAGCACAGACCTGAGAGGTTGAGGGCTCCGTCCCACAAGACTGCCTCCCACTTCAAACACCAATCACAAATCGTGGGTCCTCAGGTTATCCACAACTTCTGTTCAAACTTGGCTACAAATTAGAGGTTCCCATGACCCCCCTCCTTGGATTGGATAATTCGCTAGCGCAGCTCACAGAAACCAGGAGAACAGTTTCTTACTGTTGCTGGTTTATTACAAAGGATATTTTAAAGGATATAAATGAACAGCCAGATGAAGCAACACACAGAGTGAGTTGGGAAGCGTCTCAAGCACAGGATCTGTGGTGCCCCACCCTCCTGGCACGTGGAGGTGTCCACCAAGCTGGAAGCTCTCCAAATCCCATACTTCAGGGATTTTTGTGGAGGCTTCATCACATAGGCAAGATCAATTATTAACTCGATTTCCAGCCCCTCTCCTCTCTCCAGAAAATGGGAGGCAAGGCTGAAAGTTCAAAGTTCATCATGGCTTGGTTTTTTTCTGGTGACCAGCACTCATCCAGGATCCCACCAAGAGTCTCCTCATTAAAACAAAAGACACTTGTGTCACCCAGGAAATTCCAAGGATTTAGGAGCTCTGTATCAGACATTCCTATCACTCAGGAAATTACAAGAGTTTTAGGAGCTCTGTGTCAGGAACTGGGTCAAAGACCAGATATTAGCAGGAACCGGGGGCAGAGATGCATATATATATTTATTATTTCACATCTGTCTTACATACACAGTTGCGTGGACACACACACACGAACACACCGTCTGCAATGTTCCTTCTTACTTTAAGCATGTTTCTGTATATGCCTGGCTGTATTTCTGGACTCCCTATTCCATTCCATTGGCCCATTTGTCCCTATTTCCAGTACTACACTCACTATAGCCTTGTAATAGTGTCGATAATTGTAGTGCAAGTTTTCACACCTTACTCTTACCATCCAAATTTCAGTTAGTATATTTTTCATTTCTAGAAGTCCTTTGTGGTCCTTTTAATTTCTGCTTAGTCATTCTTTATAATCTCTTTTTTCCTGTTCATATTTTTAAGGCTCTCTTCTTTCTTAAACTCAATATTTCATAACCTGTGGCTGATAAAGCTCATATCTGAAATCTTTGTGAGTCTGATTTTTCTGTCTGCTGTTTTTGCTGGTTCTGGCTCATATTGCCTTATTTCCTTATATATTGTGATTTTTTTTTTTTTTTTTTTTTTAGAAACTATGATCTTATTTATTTTCCTTGGAACTTTATCTCAGGAATTCTTTGAGACCTGGTTTGAAGTTGCTTTCCTACAAAGAGGATTTGCATTTCCTCCTAACGCAGGAACATTTTAAATTAAATGTTCGGCCTGAGAGTTTTCTGCCTGCACAGGTATCCACAAACCCACAGGAGGGCCATTTGTGGATTCATTCTGACCTGAGGTGGAATCCTCACTCTGTCATTTACTGTGTGACCTCAGGCAAGTCATTTAATCTCTGCCCGTGCCATCATCTGTGAAACAGCGATAATAAACAGCTACCACCTAAGGCTATTGCAAGGGTGAAATGGGATAATGTGCATAAATAAAGTGCTTACATGGGGTTCTTTCATACAGTTGAAAATAGGCAGTGAATGTCATTCTCTTCCTCGGAGAAACTCCCCCTCCTCTGCCCCAGCCGGTGGGGGTGGCCCAGTGGTAGCCCCCAGCCTTAGTTTAGTCTGTCATCTGTAGGATTGGAGTTAGAGTGGGAGCCAAGTGCTTTAGCCCTCATCCCTGTGGCTCCTTTTGCCTTCAGCTTTGAGATGATTGGGACTCCTGAAGCCCCTGACAGCTACTCCTCCCTCAGTCGTGACTGTGGCCTGGAGTTGTCTTGGAGACCACTTGGGGATAAGTAACAAAAAAAATGACATTTAACAGAATTGATTTCTTCTTCAGATACTGTGGGATTTTTTGGTTCATGGGTGTTTTGTTTTGTTTTTTAATATTCTTTGTAACTATATCGTGGAACATTAATAACGAGACATTAAAATAATTTATAATTTTAATCATGGAATATACATTGATAATAATATAAGTGTGAAAAAAACAGAAAGTTGTATATTGCCATGAAAACATTTTAAATCCTTTGTATAACAAAGAATATAAAAGATTTATGGGCCGGCCGAGTGGCGCGGTGGTTAAGCGCTGGCTTGGGACGCGAGCAGCCCCAGTTCGGGTCCCACATATGAGGGCCAGTGACACTGCCCTTAAAAAAAAAAAAAAGAAAAAAAAAGATTTAATAACATGAACTCAGCTATACTGAGAAATGTGAGGAAAAGGAAGTTGGATGGAAATATATTTCAGTGTCAACAGTGGTTCCTTTTGTTTTGTTTTGTTTTTTAGATTTTATTGGGGGACTTGGAGAAGGGGAACAGTGTTGGGGAAGGGGAACAGCCAAGTTGTTGTCCTTCAGTCTTAGTTGTGGAGGGCACAGCTAGCTCAGCTCCAAGTCCAGTCGCCATCTGGCTGCCAGTTGGCAGCTTGCGGCCGCTCAGCTCAAGGTGCGTGCTCATTCTTAGTTGCAGGTGGTTGTAGTCCACCATCCCATGCGGGAGTCAGCTGGCAACCTTGTTAGGAGCACTTGCTCTCACTAGCTGAGCTATCCTGCCACCTGTTAGCAGCTCAGTGGCAGCTCAGCTCGGGTGCAGCTCACTGGCCCTTGTGGGAATTGAACCAGCGACGCTGTTGCTCAGAGCTCACGCTCTTAACCAACAGAGCCATTCGGCCTGCCCAACAGTTGTTCCTTTTGAATGGTAGAATTCTTTTTTTTTTTAAAACATTTTATTGAGGAATTGGGGGATGGGAACAGACAAGTTGCTGTCCTTTTGTTCTTCAGTCTAGTTGTGGAGGACATTGCTTCACTGGCTCATGTTGGTATTGTGATCATTGTGCTCTTCCCAGGTGAGGCAATCACTCACTGGCCATTGGTTGGCCACTTACTGCAGCTCACGAAAGCACACACCAGCTGCCGGCCAGCCCCACTGCAGCCTACACCGTTGCTGGCGACTTACGGCAGCCCAGCTCCAGGTCGAGCTGTTTTTCACCATCTTAGCTGTAGAGGGCAGCATCACTTGCCCTCATGTGGGATCCGAACTGGGGCCCTGCTGCTCAGAACTGTTGTCCCAATCCAACTCCTAACCAACGAACGTGCTACTCTTCTGGCCCCTGAATGGTGGAATTCTTGAGTAATTTTTTTCTACAATGGCAACACGGTACAGACAGTGCTCAGAGGGTGGCCTTTGGAGTCAGAAAGTCTTGCGTTAATTTGGCATCTGTGTGGCCTTAGACAAACAACAAACTCTTTGGGTCTGATCTTCCCCATTGTTGGGTTGTTTTGAGGACCAAATGAATAATGGGTCTAAAGTGCCTAGCCTGTGGTCTGGCACAAGCTAGATCTGTAAATGGTAGCAGTTATTATTTTTACATATCTGTGTTCTTTCTAGAATTTTGTTTACTGAACATGTACTACTTTATAATCAAAGGAAGAGGACAATTAAAACTTAAGCAACAGCAGCAACAACAAAGGCAGTATATGCTTTGCTGATAAAAGTATTTTACACCCCGTGGGTGGGTGTATGCAGTTTCCGGACTCTTCCCTGACACCAAGGATGGGCCCAGAGATCCAAAATACTTAGGAGCCACTAGCAAGAGGTGGCGGGCAGGCAGTGGGTCTTGCACTGGGGAGGGGCAAGAGTGGGGAGAGGGGGGACTGAAGCCCTGGCTCTAGAGATGCTGAGCCTCTCCCATCTGTCGTGCCCAGGACGGAATGAGCCCCTGAAGAAGGAGCGGCTCAAGTGGAAGAGCGACTATCCCATGACTGATGGGCAGCTGCGGAGCAAGCGGGATGAGTTTTGGGACACAGCACCTGCCTTCGAGGGCCGCAAGGAGATCTGGGACGCCCTCAAGGCCGCTGCCTATGCGGCTGAGGCCAACGACCACGAGCTGGCCCAAGCCATCCTGGACGGAGCCAGCATCACCCTGCCTCATGGTGAGTGGGCAGGGCGGGGGCTTGATCCCCACTGGAGCAGGAGGGAAGGGTCAGGGGGAGGCATCAGCACTGTTTAGGATGGAGGAGGGCCTGTAGCCAGCCACATGTCAGGAGTTGCTGTCCAGGGAGGTGGGTGTGGCTATTTGCTTATTCATCTAAGCAGCCCTTACAAGCACAGACCAGGAGTGTGGGCAAATTAAAATGAGACACAGTCCCTGTTTGCCCAGTGAGGGGATGGAAAGGCACCAGCAAACCTCAAAGCAGTGTGATGAGAGCAGGCTAAGGGCTGGGATCCCAGAACGTCTGAGGTATCAGCTTCCTGATGGTGTTTATTATGTGCTGGGCACTGAATTAGTAGCTTCTTCATTATCTCATTCACATTGATAACAGCCTATGGGTATGTGTAAAGTGTAAGGTAGAGGTGAGCATTGGAACTCTGGAGTCGTAGACCCGGGTCTAATGTGAGCGCCTCTGTTTCCTTGCTCTGTGACCTTGAGCAAGGAGCTTCTCAAATTTAAAGCTTCAAAGATTTACAACGGTAAAGTGGGCATACCTACTCATAGGATGGTTGCTAGGATTCAACAAGATGCCATAACATCACTTAGTCCAGTCCTAGTACTTAGTAGGTACTCAAGGCACAATGAATATATTCCTATATGCAATACAAGTAAGCACATTGAGGCCCACTGGGGTATAAGCCATGAAGAGCAGGGCCTGTGCTATTTCATTCATCCTTGTAACCCCAGCACCCAGACATATGCTCAGGAAAGAGTTGTTGAATGAACAAATGGAAAGTAAATAATATGCCAGGGTTGAACAAGGCAGTACCTACAGGAGCCAGAATGCCAGCCCTGGGCCTCCTGTTCCTCCCAGTTCTCCGAGAGACACTTGACCATAAGATGGCTTGGGCACTGTGGGGTAGCCAGGACAAATATATTAGTCTGCTTGGTCTGCTGTAACAAAAGACCACAAACTGGGTGGCTTATTAAACAACAGAAATTGATTTCTCACAGATCTGGAGGCTGGGAAGCCCAAGATCAAGGTGCCAATTGAACTGGTTTTTGGAAAGAGCTCTCTTCCTGGCTCACAGATGGCTGCCCGCTCGCTGTTCCTCACATGGCAGAGCAAGCGTGAGCACTGTGATGGCTCTTCTTATAAGGACACTAATTCTTTTGGGCCGGGGCCCTGCCCATATGATCTCATTTAACCTTTTTGTTTTTTTCAAGTTGCAGAAAAGTACAGTTTATTAGAAGAAAAAATACATTTCTTTTTTTTTTTTTTTTAATTGTATTGGGGAATTGGGGGAGGAGAACAGCATTGGGGAACCGAGGAAGGGGAACAGACAAGTTGCTGTCCTTTTGTTCTTCAGTCTAGTTGTGGAGGACATTGCCTCTTGGCCCATGTTGGTATCGTCATTGCGCTCTTCTCTGGTGAGGCAGATCAGTCGCCAGCCTCTGGACAGCCACTCACAGCAGCTCTTGGCCTCTCACACCGGCTGCCAGCTGCTCACGCTGGCTGCCAGCCACTCACTATAGCCTATGGCAGTCCACTGCAGCAGAGGCCACAGCTATGCCGTCCTGGGGACTCACAACAGCCCAGCTCTAGGTGGAGCTGTTGTTCACCATATTAGCTGTAGAGGGCAGTGTCACTGGCCCTCATATGTGGGATCCAAACCAGGGTCGCTGGCGTCCCAAGCCAGCTCTTAACCAGTGCACCACTCGGCCGGCCCAAAAACACATTTCAAAGAAGCAGAAGCGGGCCCGAACAGTAGAGAGTGGCTCAAGGGCCATTATTAGAAGAGAAAGTACACTCCAAAGAGTTTGGAGCGGGCCGAACAAAAGAAGCTCAAAAGGCCTCATTTAGGGCGAGCCGAGTGGCGCGTTGGTTAAGTGCTGGCTTGGGATGCCAGCGGCCCCGGTTCGGTCCCACATATGAGGGCCAGTGACACTACCCTCAAACAAACAAACAAACAAACAAACAAACAAAAAAAGGCCTCATTTAACCTTAATTACTCCCATTAGGTCTCTGTCTCCAAACACAGTGACGTTGTGAGGTAGGGCTTCAACATTTGAGTGTTGTGAGGGCACCATTCGGTCCCCAAGCCCACTCTGACGGCTGTCTCTCCTCTAGGCACCCTCTGTGAATGCTATGATGAGCTGGGCAATCGCTACCAGCTGCCCATCTACTGCCTGTCGCCCCCCGTGAACCTGCTGCTGGAGCACACTGAGGAGGAGAGCCTGGAGCCCCCTGAGCCCACACCCAGCGTGCGTCGCGAGTTCCCACTAAAGGTGCGCCTCTCCACAGGCAAGGACGTGAGGATCAATGCCAGCCTGCCCGACACAGTAGGGCAACTCAAGAGGCAGCTGCATGCCCAGGAGGGCATAGAGCCGTCCTGGCAGCGATGGTTCTTTTCCGGGAAGCTGCTCACAGACCGCACGCGACTCCAGGAAACCAAGATCCAGAAAGATTTTGTCATCCAGGTCATCATCAACCAGCCCCCGCCACCCCAGGACTGATAAGCCCACGAACCCCTGGGAATAGAGGCCGGGGGTGTGGGCCTCTGCAGGGCTGAGAGGCCTCCGGAGTGGAGTACCAGGCCCCCCACCTTGCTGCTGCCTTCTTCAGGGGCGCCTCCTGCTCTATGGCTGCTGGATGAGCTGTGAAGGTACCCTGCCTCCCAGGAACACTGTGGGCCACCAGTGCCCAGCACCCAGGAAGCAGTGCTGCCATACAGGCCTTGCCAACTTTGTCAGAGAAAAGAGGAACTGGGGCCCTCCACTCGGCCTCTCTCCTGTGGCAAGTTCGAGCCATGAGGGCTGGCCCGGAGGCCCCTGGAGCCCAGATTTGTCATCTGGTACTGCCAGCTGTGCTCACTCCGGTTTTCTGCTCAGGGTCTGAAGCAGCTGCTGTCTCCCTCCCCTGCCCTCACCCCCGACTCTACCCTGGGTACATTGCCAGTCCCTTAGAGGGGAGGGGAGGGGAGGGGAGGGGAGGGGAGGGGAGGGGAAGGGAGGGGAGGGCACCGCTCATGAGCCCCAGGGGAGGGAGCCTGAGGCCGGCCTCTGCCTCTCCCTGCTCCCAGCACAATTGGCAGAGATGAGGCAGGTGGCCAGACAGCTGGGCTGCTGTGGCAGGGGTCTGCACAGGGCCATCTCCTGGCTGTAATCCAAGCAGAGGGGGGTCTGCAGCCAGTTTCATGGCCCCACAGCAGGTCCCTGTGTACAGACATATCTGCATATTTATCAATAAAGCCTTTTGCTCCTTCTCTTTTGTCTGGCTTTGACTTTGGGTTCCCCTGCAGCTCCGTGGAGCCCCAGAGCCAGTTCTGGTGTGGAAGCAGTGGGCACACAGCCTCCCCAGCTGCTCTGGGTGCAGCAGGGTACAGTGGAGCACGCCTTGAACTGCTAGTGTTTGGGCCCCGTGTTCTCGTGGGTCCTCAGGAAAAACCACTTAACCTCTGAACCCACTTGGCTTATCTTTAAAGTGGATGTGATGCCACCTGCCCTCCCTCCTCCCTCAGTTGCTGGGAGGATTAAATGGGATAACAGATGTGAAGAAGGCAGCATCTCAGGAAGGTGCTCCTGCCACGAGAGGGTGCTGGCTTCCAGCTCCAGCCCGAGCCAGGCCTTCAGGACTGAGGTATGTGTGCAAATCTTGGCGATACTGCAATGGCGGTGATGTTAAAGAAAATCTCGGACACATTTAGATTTTGAGCATGTGTCTGCTTGCCAGCAAGGGAGCCAAATGAAAAAGGAGCCATTCCTGTGCTTCTTTAGGGAAAAGAGGGGAATACTTCGATGAGGGGGCTTAGCTAAGGGCGGGCCACATGGGTGTCACAGAACCACAGAGCTGTGGTGTCTGGTTCACTGGCTGGTTAGACCTGGGTCATGGTGACCCCAGCCTAGCTCCCACAGTTCTTGGTGTAGGGCTGAGCAAGTTAAGGTCTGTTTTTTGCTCCAGTTGGGAATATTTTTCTTTCTCTGTGAGCATGGCCAGCCTCCAGTCAGGGTGGCCTGACTGGGAAATGGGAAGAAAGGATGATCAGTCGGAGCTGGTGCCCTTGTCAGCTGGACATGGCCTGCACTCTGGCCTTTCCCCTGGCTTCTTGAGACCCCTCTTGCAGGACTGTAAATCTCGCACAGGCCCCCTGAAACTGGCAGACAGATGGATAAGTTTTGTCAAGGATCCATGGACATGCAGCCAAATGCAGGGATGCTCTGTTAGGGACGCTGTGGGACCCCAGAGAGGCAAAGGCCTGCATGAGCTGCGGGCAAAAGGAGTGAGCTGCCCTTACCCCCACCGGGTATTCCAGTCCAAACAAGGCAGTCTGCCCCTCCCCAGAGCCAGCAGGACCTGTTCACGGGATAGCCTAGGGACACAGGCCTGTCTTGGGTTCCCACATTTGGCTTTCAGAACCCCTCGTGAGTACTGACGGCACGGTGTCCAGGCGTCCAGCAGGTGGCACTGCCGTCGGGACTAGGGACAGCCAGCTGGTGCTTTGTGCAGCTCAGCTGCCTTGGCTCCTTAGCCAGGGCCCAAGCACTCAGGACAGAGGCAGGGCAGGCTCCTTCCTGCAGCCCTGCTCTCGGAGTGCTATACCCTCCTGCTCCAATAGGCTAGGGACTGGGGGGGCAACTGTCCCTGCCTCCCCCTGCTCCCTAGGGCTCTCTGGGTGAAGGTGACAGGTGGGGGAGGCAGGTGGAGAATTGGGCCGGTGAGCTCATGGCAAAGGCGCCCAGCGGGGCGGGGGTGGGTGGCCTGGTCTATAAAGCCCCCATGGCCCTGCGGCCTCCCGAGAGGGGTTACAGACGGTACCATGGCAGGCTCCGAGGCAGTGCAGAGGGCCACGGCGCTTATCGAGCAGCGGCTGGCACAGGAGGAGAAGAATGAGGTATGGGCAAGGCTGTGGGGGCCCAAGGGGGTTCTGAGGAGATCCAGCTCTGCTGTCAAGGGAAAGAAGAGCCTGGCTGCCACACCTGTGGTGGGAAGGATGACAGTTGTCCCCAGGGGCCCAACTGGCTCCATTGTAGCCACAGGGTGCTCCTGGTGGAGGGGGTGGCTGGCGGTGGGAAACTGAGGCTTCAGCCCCAAGAACTGAGGCTCCCCAAGACACTGCTCACCCACCTGGGCATTGAGGAGACAGGCTTGGCTGCACTGAGTGTGACAGCTAGGGCCCTGACTGGGAATGCAGGAAATTGGGGCCGTGAGATCCCCTAGCTGCTGGTGGGAGGCTGGAACAAGAGAAACTCCAGTATTTGGTCATTGAAGAAGAATAAAAACAGAGCAGAGTGAGGAAGGGATGCTGGGAAAGGAAGCATGGGTTTTCCCAGGACTGCCAGCCAGACTTGGGGAGCATGGGGCCCTGGGCAGCTGCATTTTCGCTGGAATAAAGACTTGGGGAGGGAGGGAGGAGCATGTAAGCTTTTCCTACTCTTCATTTTATTTAAACTAATACTTGAGCTAGAGTCTACTCTGCCAAGTGCCCAGTGCTGTGAGGAATGAGAGGCCCAACCAGGTCAGCCCCTGACCCCTTTTTACCAACCCTGCATTTATAATATTTTAGCCAACATCTGTCAGGAGCACAGTCAACTAGGAAACAAGGCAGAGTGAAGCAATGGTGAAACAGATTAAATCCGAGATGAAGGCACACAAAGGGTGGGTGAATCGTTCCCACTGGGGGCCCTCTAGGACTTCTGCGTGGACGGGATGGCATTTGAGCCGGGTCTTCCAGCGTCGTGAGTGGAGATTAGCAGTGGGGAGGGTATTCCGGGCTGAGGAAATGACAGGCACTCAAGTTTAGGTGAGTGAAAGCATGACTATTATGAGAAAAATCTGGTGGCAGGGGCTAAAGCTGGGAAGGGAGGCAAGACAAAAGCCAGAGAGGGCCAATGAAAGATTTATTCTGTGGGCAATGGGGAGCCACTAAGTGTTGTTGAGTGAGGGAGGGTGGGGCTATCTGACTGACCTCTTTTAGGAAGGCAGCTCTGATAGCCCTGAGAAAGTCTTGTTGGAGGGGAAAAGACTGGCCCTAATACGAATGGGAGGGAGGAAATAAATCAGGTTAGAGGTAGACTCCATTCAAAAAAGGAAGAGTGACTGAATGGGCTGAGGAAGAGGGAAGATCAGGACTCTGGTGGACGCAGACATGAGGACTAGGGAAAGGAGGGCAGGCTTATGGGAGAGGAGCTTGGACCGAGCCTGCTGAGTCTTGGTGGAGGCATCCCAGGTTCTCCAGGAATGCACTTCTCACTCCCCCAAGGGCATGTGCACCAGTGCCAGGCAGGTGAGTCATGCCTCTATGCCATTTTTGGAGTGCTGGACACAGACCTTCAGCAAGGGGACATGGAGCAGTCCTCATCCATTCATTCATCTGACAAATATAGCAGCAGGGCTCTCAGGACACTGGGTGCCCACAGAGCAGCCTGCCCATCGAGGAGGCACTATCCTAAGCATTGTACAGGCAAAGTCCCATTTAAGTGTACAACCACTTATGAAGTCAAGTGGAAGTTTTGTTGTGTTTCACCAATTAGCATCCAGTTCAATAAGCATTTATTGAGCACCTACTGTATGTATGCCAGCCCACAAAGAAAAATCTGAAGCCAGGGGGCCATAGAGTCTGGGTAAGATATGGATGGGCATTAGAGTTCTCAGTTGTTCCCACCAGCACCCAGCCCTAAAGCATCAGAGGGCTGATGCTGTCCTCTGTCTAGCCTGCACCTCCTTCTTGGGGTGGGAGGGGAAAGATGGTCTTGGAGACCAGCCCAGGGGATGGGGCTCTGTTGTGGGGAGCTTACTGGATCAGGTCATCACTGAGCACTTAGGGGTGGGCAGAGATGCCAATTTCATGAAAACTCATTCCAGTAGCTTTTAATTTTAGTTTGCTGGGGACTCAGGGCGGTCAGAGGGTCAGTGTTTGAGCTGGGGTTGGGGTTGGGGTCGAAGTGGGGAACTGGCACATGTCCCTTTTTGGAGGTCTCTCTAGGAGCCCTGCTCTGGCCAGGGGCCTTTAGGACCAATCAGGAGTGGGGCAGAAGGGCTCTGAGGCCACACAGGAGAAGGTCCTTGGGGCGGGGGTGAGGGGGTGTCCTTGAAGTGATTGGGGGAGAGGCTACCTGGCTCCCAAGACACATCCTCTCCTTGCTCACTAGAAACTCCACGGAACCGCCCACCAGAAGCTGCCCATGGACATGCTGGTGTTGGAAGATGAAAAGAACCACGGAGCTCGGAATCTGGCCTTACAAAAGGTTAAGGTAAGTGTGAGGAGAACCCAATGTCCACCCTCAGGGGACAGGCAGCTATGGTCTTGCCCCTCCTGGTGTGGTCCTCAACCCAGCCGCTCAGCATGCCCTGGGAGCATGTTAGCAACACGGCACCTCCGCCCACCCCAGAACTGCTGAGTCAGGACTGGACGGTCGCAGGGAAAGCCCCAGGGATGAGATAGCCATATGACAGGCACCATGCAGGTGTGAAGGGGCTGAGGGAGGCTGTCTGCTGTCAGCAGAGAGCTCCCTGCTGGTAGGAGCAAACCACCTTCCAGACCTCTATGAGGAGGAGGATCCCACAGGATGTGTGTCTCAAAGGGCATCTGCCGAGCCCCGACAGAAGTGACCTCTGGGAGAGGACTTTCTCCTCAAAACTTTTATGCTTCTGTGCTACTTTTATTCTTAATATTAATCACGTAGCACTTTTAGGATCACACACACACACAAATGGAATTGCATAGAGAGCTGAGGGTTTCCCCCTGTTCTGAAGGTCTAGGTCAAGAATTGCCTCTGAGATTCCCTCATCAACTCCCCACCCTATGTGACGCCTTCAAGGCAGCCCCCTCAAGTCAACCTTGCCCCTGGCCTGAGCCACCTGTCTCCGGGGCTCATCTGCTTCTCCTAGTCCTAGGAAGGAGAGCTAAATTTGGATTCTTTCCCTCTTGAGACACTCTCCTTAACCTCCCCCTCCAGCTTAGTTCAGTTCAGGGGTTCCCAACCTCCACAGGTGGGAGTTGACAGACTGTCCCCACACAGGGCCAAGAGCGCGTGCGCAAGACATCCCTAGACCTGCGGCGGGAGATCATCGATGTGGGCGGGATCCAGAACCTCATCCAGCTTCGGAAAAAACGAAAGCAGAAGAAACGGGAGGCCCTGGCTGCCCCACAGGAGCCGCCTGCAGAGCCCAAGGAGATAGTAAGCATCTGGGGGAGGATGCTTGTGTGGGCAGGGGCAGCCCACAGAGGCCTGGGTCACTGCTGGACACCCTTCCTGATGGCGCTCACCCCCTCCAGACTGGGCCTGTGGATGAGGAGACATTCCTGAAAGCCTCGGTGGAGGGGAAAATGAAGGTCATTGAGAAGTTCCTGGCTGACGGAGGTTCTCCGGACACCTGCGATCAGGTGATGTCCCCACCTGCACCTGCCTCCTTTTCAGAGTTGTCACCCCTCCCACTTGTGAGCCTGTTTGAGAACAGGCATTGGGTGTCCTCTAGGAGGTGGGTCCTCAGAAGATTTAGGATGCCCCCTTCCCCACACAGGAATTTATCTACTGAAGTCCTTAGACCCTTTCCAACTTGAACCCCCTCCAGAGTTACAGATGTCATGAGGGTTTTTTTGGGAGGAGAGAGGGGAATAGAATCAAATAAAAAGAGTCCAAGATCATGAGTTTGGGGCTCAAATCCCATCTCTACTACTCCCTAGCCATGTGACCTGTAGATAGGCCTGTTACCTCTCCATGCCTCAGTTTCTTCCTCTCTAAAACAGCCTGATTCCCTCAGAGGACATTATGGGGATCAAATGAAATATTAAGTGCCTCGATAAGTATTTATTGAATGAATGAAAAACCATAAAACACATACTAGGATATATTTTTGTGTCATATTGTAGAATATCATACTTCTTTTCAAAAATTATTTTTATTTTATTGTGATAGAATATATATAATGTGGACTATGCCATTTTAGCCATTTTAAGTGTGCAATTCAGTGGTATTGATTATTTTTATAATGACGTGCAACCATCACCACTACTTTCAGAATGTTCCCATCACCCATTATACTTTTTTTGGCTTCCCTGAAATGGCCCCTTTCACTTTGTAGGGTGCTCTCCTGTGCTCACATCCTGGGATTAGGCAAATTAATGGTCACTCCCTTCAGCCTGCATCAATGTAGGCTTAGACTACAGTCCTTCCTACTCTTTAGACTGCAGGCTCTTAATCCTCTTGTTCTAAGCATCTCCTCCCTCTGAGCACTGTGCTGGCTACTGGGAGTACAAAAAACGGAAAAGGCAAGGGTTAATAGTAGCTGGGACACTGATGTTTCAAAAGACCAAAGCGGAAAGCTGACTGCATTGGGAAGGGAGGAAGTTCATTCCTTCCTTGAATCAGTAATCAGGGTATACCTGCCCATCCTGGCTCTAGGCGAGGCACTCAAGGGAAATAGAGGCAAGTAAGACTCAGCCTGCCCTCAAACACCTTCTCATGGTGGAGGATTGTTTGGGCCCCCAGGACACCTCTGGCCTAGAGGTTTCAAGAGGACAACGGTACTTGAGCTACATCTTGAAAAAATAGCAAGAATTCCTCAAGCACTCACAGGTAGTAAGGGCACAGTGGACATCCTGGCACAGAGAACAGCCTGTGCAAAGGTCTGGCTTGATGTTCTTGGGGGCAGTGAGAAGGTTGGAGTCTTTAGGGCATAGGAGGGCTCCAAGGCTGGCCTGGATAGATCATGAGGAACTGGCAGAATATGGAAGCTATGAGGACCCATCACAAGGGTCAGAATCAAGCTGGGGTGAGGTCTGGGTCTCAGCTTGCTTGGGAGATGGGCTCAGGACTGGGGCCAGACGTTAGGCCTTGACAGTCTCTCTGGGGACAGTTCCGCCGGACAGCACTGCACCGAGCTTCCCTAGAGGGCCACTTGGAGATCTTGGAGAAGCTTCTGGAGAGCGGGGCCACCGTGGACTTTCAGGATCGGGTGAGCAGGAGGGCAAGTGTTGGGTGGGTGGCGGGAGGTGGGTCTGGCACCAATAGATGGTTTCTCTCTCTGCCAACCTGGGACATAGGCACTGCCTCGGGGGATAGGCCCCACTTCTAGTGGGTTGTATGATCTTGGGGCAGGCCCCATCTCTTCCCCAAACCTCCTCTATAAATCTTATTTGAATTAGATGGGTCCCAAAGGTTCTTATACTCTATTTGATCCATTGCCCAGGCACTGGAGTGCCCTGTCCCTCCCCTGAGCCCTTACTCTGCTTATCTCCCTGCCCTCTTCACTTGAGTCCTTTCCTCCAGGACTCTTTCTTCCTTGAAGCTCTGCAATTAAGCCCCATCTTTCCCTTCTAGCTGGACTGCACAGCCATGCATTGGGCCTGCCGCGGTGGCCACTTGGAGGTGGTAAAACTCCTGCAAAGCCGAGGATCAGACACCAATATGAGGGATAAGGTGAGGCAGTAATGCTCACAGATATTGGGGTGGCTATGCATGGCAGGTGGGAGGCAGAGGGCAGAAAAGCCCAAGAAGGCAGGAAAGTAGTGAGCTAGGCCTGATTTCTGGAGGGGGTGCAGAGCCCAGGGATGGGTCCCTTCCATCAACTGTAGGCCACTGGAGATCACCACCTGGGAATGGGAGCAGGCAGAGCAGAGGAGAGGGGAAGAGAAGGGACCCACTGTCGTGGGGGCTTTGGGACCACCCAAAAGATGCAGGATTTGTTTATCCATGCAATCCTTCATCATCCTTCTATCTATCTGTCTATCCGTCCATCCATCTGTCCATTCATCCATCCATTTATTCATCCATTCATTTATTCATCCACCATTTTTTATTCATTCATTCCTTCGTATGTGACCTTGAGCAAGTAACAGCCTCTGAGCCTCTGTTGCTCATCTGTAAAATGTCTTGCAGAGTTTTTGTGTAGACTAGGTGGGAAAATGTACGTAAATTCATTATTTATTCAACATCAGGCTAATGTTTTACAAGCGTTTGCCATGTCCATCATATAGTCACCTCTCAATAAATGACAGCTATTATAATTATTTTAAAAGGGCAGAAGAGTGAGTGGTTGTCCACAGCTAGATGAGAAGGGAATCATAGAAGGCTTCCCAGAAGAGGTGGCATGTAATGTTTCAGAGTGAGACCATTGGGTAGGATGGTAGAAAATTATAGCATTCCTTATCCCCACCCCCAGGGCTAAGGCCATGGCACTACGACTTGGGGGAGGAATAAGGTTGGAGTTAAGACATACCCCCCTCCCAGAGGCACCACAGTCCAGGCCCCTTCAACTAACAGTTCCTGCTTCCTCCCCACTCAGCTGCTGAGTACCCCTCTGCACGTGGCAGTCAGAACGGGGCACGTGGAGATCGTGGAGTACTTTCTGTCCCTGGGCCTGGACATCAATGGCAAAGACAGGGTGAGTGGGTTCCCTCCTGCCCAGGCCCACCATAGGGGTGGAGGCATCCTGAGGGCTCGCATATGCCCACATGGGTCATGCTGAGTGTCACATTGGCTCTAGGAAGGCGACAGTGCCCTGCATGATGCCGTGAGGCTCAACCGCTACAAAATCATCAAACTGCTGCTGCTGCATGGGGCTGACATGATGACCAAGAACCTGGTAAGTTCAGTCCTTCCCTGACTCAGGAAGCATTGCTTGCCCAGACCCTATGCTGGGCAGTTGGAGGAAATGCAGAACTGAGCAAGACTCAGCCTGTCTGACCTTGGAGTGCTTTCATAGTGGAGGGTTTCCCTGAGACCCTGGGGATTTGGGGTCTTATCTAGTTTCCCAACTCTTTCCATACTTGTCTACGTCCAGAGTGCAAATACAGAGAAACTGCCTGGAGGGGCAGTTAGTGGACTTCCCAAAGGCTCCCAAATAGGCCAAAGGGAGTCCTGATGTCCAGGCCCAGGGAGGCCAAACTCGTGGAGGGACAAAGCTGGAAGAAACCTAAGCACTTGGTTGGTACGACCATTCCTAGCATACTGTTGATTCCTGGTGGTTCTTGAGTTCTCTTAGGATCCTATGTCCCCTAGTCCAAGCTCTTCTTCTTCTGTTTTTTTTTTTTTCCCCTCAAGCTCTTCTTTGGAGCCCAAAGCAATCACAAAACGAAGGAGAATGAGGGGAGGGGTTCCCCTGACTCAAGAAAGGTTAAGGGGATATGGGAAAGTCAGGGAGATATGGGGAGGTTATAAACGAGGGCTTCTCAATCTTAGCATTATTGACATTTTGGACTGTATAATTCTTTGTAGTGGGGGCTGTCCTGTGCATTATAGGATGTTTAAGCAGCATCCTTGGCCTCTACTCAGGATGCCAGTAGTATCCACCCCCCACCTAACCCTACTCCCACCCCCTAGTTGTGATAACCAAAAGGTCTCCAGACATTGCCAAGTGCTTCCTCTTGGGAACCGCTGGTGTGGATGACGGCACCTCCTGGTACAGACTTCTGAATAGTGACAAGATCTCCTCTTGGTTCCCCCAGGCAGGAAAGACCCCCACGGACCTGGTGCAGCTGTGGCAAGCTGACACCCGGAGTGCTCTGGAGCACCCTGAGCCAGGGTCAGAGCAGAACGGGCTGGAGGGGGCTACTGGGAGCAGGCCGGGGACCCCCCAGCCTGTGCCAGCCCAGTAAATGCCTGCCCCAGCCTGGCTCAGCACCTGGCCCGTCCCCTGCCTGCAGCTGGGTGGTCATAAGAATGGCGCCCAGAACTGAGCCATTCCTCTGAGTAAGACCCAAGAGCTCCCATATGCTACTGCAATAAAAAAGTCATTTTGCTACGCATGATGTTTGTTTCTATTTGTGTCTGAAATGTTTAGGAATGCAAGAATGAGCCTCTTGAGCCAACCCCGTTGCTTTTCCTACCGAGGTCTCTTCTCTTTGTTATCCCTCTTCCCAAGTCCCAGCTTAGATCAGCTTCACCATGCACTGTCATGGGATCCCTCCTGGTAAGTGCTGTCCTGTGGGGCTCTGTGTAGCCAGCACAGGCCTGTCACGTGGCAGCTTTGGCAGGAGGAGTCAAGTGGGGTGGGACAGCCCAGGGGCTGTGGATCACAGGCAGCTCCTCATTCAGACCCCCCACACCTCACACAGGGCAGGGCCAGCTCAGGCAACTGGCTCCTCCCAAACTGCAGAGCTGCCAAGTGGAAGCTGGCAAGGCTCCTGGCTTTGGGGCAGGGGATTGTGGGAGGAAGGCTCAGGCCCCGCAGGAGATACTCATTAGTGTCGGGACCCCAGGAATTAGGATAGACCCCATCTGGCCAGAGGAACACTGGGTTGTGGCATTTCTCCAGCTGCTCCCCAGGAAGAGAAGGATCCCCCTGGGGCCTATAGGCCTAGCTCTTCACTCTGGGGTCACCACAGCCTGCCCCAGGGCCGACAAGTCAGGGGGCAGCAAATTTTTAACTAGACACATTGATCATTAACGAGGGGTAGGAAGGAGTCCAAACTCAACCTCTGGAGGGACAGAGACTAGCTGGGCCTCAGGCCTCCTATGGAGATGCTGGGCCCCCGAGTCTGGTCCTCTGTGAGGCAGGGGCTAAGCAGGGGCTTGTCTAGGAATGTGGGGGGCTGGGTCTCAGGAGAGGGGAAGAAGGTGGATATTGCAGGCATCTACCCCGCTGTGACCACCCCCTTCACTGCCACAGCAGAGGTAGACTATGGGAAACTGGAGGAGAATCTGCACAAACTGGGCAACATCCCCTTCCGAGGTAAGTGGACCTGTCCATTGTGGGGGTCAGGGGAGATGTGAATGAGCCCGGTCTCCTCAGCTGGAGACCAGAGGAGGGTACATTTTAGGCACGGCCGGAGGAATGAATCGTGAGAGACCAAAGTTGTTTGTATTAGAATTTATTTGGTGTAGTTGAGCTGCGGAAGGTCAAGTTAGAAAAGACCGTAACCTCTCCGAGTAAGACAGGTATGGAGTTTTTTATTGGGGGAAGTAAACAAGGAGCTATTCCTCTTCAGTGCTTCAGGGCTTCTCATTGCATCGTTTATTGTAACTGAGGGTTTCAGTGAGTGGCCATGTCCTCTTGCTCCGTATCCTGGTTCCCATGTCATTGTCTGAGAAAGTTCAGGTCTGTTGATCATGGGCTCCTGTGAGAAAAATGCAAGCCAGCAGGTACAAGCAAGCAGCAAGCAAGACAAGATGGCTTCTCAGATAAGATGGTTCTATTCAGCACATTCCGGGCAGTTTCTCTAGGTCTAACGTGGTTTCTGCTCCTGGCCTAACAGTACACAGGCTCTGTCAAGCTGCTCAGGGACAGTGGGGTACCCCAGGGTCATTTTATTTTGGGAGAGGAACAGAGGATATTGGTCTGGAGTCAGAAGATAGGAGGGTAGCTCCCTGCTGGTTTGGCACCTTGATTGAATCTCTCCTGCCTTAGTTTCCCCAGTTGTAAACTGCTTAAAGTGCCTTCTTAGCTCCCAGCATTATTATGGGGAATCGAACCAGATAATGGATATGAAAGTCCTTGTCAACTAGGCACTCTGCAGGTGTGAGGGCAGCCAGGGAGTCACGTGACAACCCGGCCAGCAGGCTTATCTCCCTCAACACCTTGTTCACACTCTCTTTTCTGGCAGAAGCCTCCCTTGGCAAAATTAATTCCTGGTCTGGATCCTGTGACTCATTTCCCCTTTTACACATGGGTCTCCCGTCTCTGAAGCCAGGGATAAGACCATAATTTGTGGCCCTCAACATACAACACAGCTACAAGCACAATAAATCAAGATAGAAGGTAGACAGGGGAGTTGTAATAGATATGTATGATATGGGGGGGGAGTGGGGGAGGGCGTTGTCACTTTGAGAGGTAAAAAGTATAACTATTGCGCTCTTGTAAAAAATAAATTTAAAAAATTAAATTAAATTTAAAAAAAAGATAGAAGATAGAAGAAATAACAAATTCCCCCCATTCTCCCCTGGCCACCCTCATCCATTATTCATGACAGTTCCCCAAGGTAGTACTCTCAATAGCCCCATTTCGCAGATGGGAAGCTGGGGCTCAGAGCGACCCAGCCACTTGCGCAGTCACTTACTAGTATATGGCTGAGCTGGGATTTGAACCCAGGTCTGACTATACGGCCATGTTCAGTTTCATTCCACTGCACTGACTGCTGACTTGCTAAACCAGATGATTTCTACACACTCTGGTCGGCACCAGCTTTGGGAATAGAGTGGCTCCAGCTGAGGCAGTAAGTCGAGCAGGTAAGAACACAGACTGAACTCAAATCACAGTTCTGCCACTGACTTAGCTGTGAGATAGTCTCTAAACCTCAGCCTCCCCACCTAATACATAGAGTAATAATGCCCATCTCAGAGGATGGTTGGGAGAAAAACCTGAGAGATTGTAAGCGAAAGTGCGCTGTAAATTATAAAGAGTGGTACATGGGAAAGTATTGATTCCAACGGTAACAATTATTAGAATGGTAGCACAATTGGCACTGTGGACAAAGCTGCTTTGGGACGGTAGCCGCTCTCCTGACTGAGACCCCATTCATATCTCAGTGCTGAGGTGGTGTGAGGCGTGGTGGTGCCTGGGAGCATGGACTACAGTGGATTTGGCAGGCCCTGGGTCTCATGTGCCTGTTAGTGCATCTCCCATGCAACCCGCATAGGTCCCTGCTCCCACCTCATCTCTCTCGGTCTCACTCCCACACACATGTGGTGGAGGGCAGTGAGCTATGCAGAAAGAGCCCATCATCTGGAATTAGAAGACCAGTTAAGAATCTGGTTCTGTCAGATAAAATGGATTTCCTCATTTCAGAGTGGGAACCCAGCCACCAGCTTCAACCCATTCCTCCCAAGGAGCTCAATGCACAAGGCCCTGGCACAGAGAAGGAATAGCCAGAGGGTCCTTTCACTGCTCCCAGGACATGCCCAGAATGCCCAGAAGGGGCCAGCGAGCCATGTTAGCTCTAAAATTGGTGTTTCTCATGCCTGACCCTGGCCCAGCTTTACAGCCCAACACTTGGGGGCAGAGGAGGGAACCATCGCAAATCACATTGCCAGGGTCGCCTGCAACCAGTTCAAGGTTCTCCAAAGAGGAGGCGGGAACCTGCCCTTGGTGAACCAGTGAACAGTCAGAGATTATTCTGGAAGGCATTGTCTGAAACTGTGTAGCTGTTTTTATTTTTTTCATTGTTAATTTGTCCTCATTATTTGAATATAGAGTATTCTTTTAAAATAAAAGTTCTACCTAGAGACTGGGGGTGGAGTTGTTGCAGAAGGGACATTTGGCCTTGAACTCACTCCCACAAACAACCTCAGAGATGAACTTTGAATTGTTATTTCCAAACGAAGTCACTGGACAACTACAGAGCTACTCCAGTCGGACTGGGGAGCTGATGTTCCCCACAGAACTTGAAGCTTGTGTCTTATTCCCTTAGTATGTAGACGAGACCATGGTTTCCTGCGATAAAGGAGGGTATTGTTGTGTATATTAAAGCCATTACTTCATTAAATAAAATGTGTAGTTTAAAATGTTACAATTTTTATAACTCTATTTTGACATTTCTTCATTAAACAAAAAAATGTCTTAGATGCCTCTGAGTGAAACAATAGAGTGGCCCAGGCCTATTTCCACCCCCAGAGGCCCAAGGTATAACTTGGGATTGTGGGCCAGGATGTCAGTGATCTGTACCTATGGAGAGCTTGGCTCACCCTTTCACAATCTACGCTCTGCCCATTTATGGGGATGGGTGAGTGGTGGTGGAAAATTGTGGATTTACAGGTGCATCACTAAAGCAAGGGATAGCAGCCGCCATCTAGGAATGGCCCCAGGTATCTGGGATCCAGTGACATTTTCTGTCCTAGCTGCTCTGCCTTCTCAACCCTGTTCATCTTGCCCCAATTGTGACCTCATGTTATTCCGGAATGAGCTTCTGGACCCTGCCCTGTAATGGGGGCTAGGGGGGACGTAAGTGGAGATGGAGTGCACTGAGCTGGCAGCAGGTGTGGGCCCTGGATAGAGGGAGACAATAACTTCAGGCAGCTAGGAATGGGTGCCAGCCCAGCCAAGGGGGCCCTTCAGCGTGGCCAGCCTTACCCAGCAGCTTCTGTTCCCTGGGGGCCACTGGATGGTTAAGGAGATAAACCAAAGACTAGAAGAAGAAGGACTGAGTTGCAGAATGGGTCACAAACAGAAGGCAGAAGGGCCCCAGAATTGGGGAAGCTGCCCTTCCACAGACCATGGGGACAGCTGTCAGAGTAGGAGACAGAACCTGGGCCTCAGGCAATGCCTACCAGGCTAGACATGAGGGGTTCTATGACCTCTCCCCACCCTGCCCCCCAACCACCTCCCTCACAATGGAGTTCATTGCTGAGGTGGGAGGGGCAACCTAGGGAGGGTGCAGTGGGAGGCCTGCCTGCCAGACACGCTCAGGGAGCCTGCCCTTTCAAGCATGAAACATACCATCTGGGCTCCCCTACTTCCAGTGTGCTCTTAGCTCTGCCTGCCTGGTGTAGGGTCCTGGAGACCTTCTTGGAGCTCATCCAGCAACCATCATGCAAGGTGGTGCTGGGGACCGCCCTCTTACTCGGGGGTGGAGGCCTCATGCTGTGGATTCAGAGGAGGAGGAGAAGGAGGCCAGCCTGTGGGTCTTCACAAGATGGGCACAAACCACGAGGATGCCACAATGCACAAAATGAGAACTGGATCAAATCTCACTTTAGCCGTTTTTCCGAGGAGAAGCTGGCCACCGGCAGCACCACTGCTCCCCAGCCTGAGAGCGGGAGCGGAGAGGCCAAAACTGCAATTCCCATGGAGACCTTAACCACGAGGCAAGGAGAAGCGGGCACAGCCCCTCACCAGGAGTCCTTCACCAGCAAGCAGAAGACGTCTGGGTCCTCAGCGGTAGAAGAGACCCACAAAGAGTCTGGAAAATCCTCATCCACCAATGAAGCCACGTGGGCCGCAGTGGCGGCTTGTACCAAGGAGATTGACACCAAGGGGCGGCAATTGGCTAGCTCCATGTTGAAGCATGCCACGATTTACCAGAACTCAGGCCATTTGGAGTCCAAGGACATTAACCAGGAAGAACTGAAGGGCCTCGAGGAGGTGGAGATGAAGCTGCAAGGCAATTTCCTCACCCAGCGGGAAACCACTGTAGCTGGTGTGCACCATACACACACTTTCTATGGGCATAGCCACCAGAGCCACCAGGGTCATCCAAGCCAGCCCAGCCACCAGAGCCACAGCCTGACTAACCGCAGCCACCCGGCCGATCATCCCTTCAAAGCCACCTAACCATAGATGGAGACACCCCTTCCCCCAACAGGGCTGGCACACAATCACAGGCCTGTTTATCTCCTATGGGACAACCTGTGTGGCCCAGGCTGAAATGCTGCCACCCCAATCCCTTCTTCCTCAGGCCCGTACAGGGGTTCTGGGCCTCTTGGTCTGCCACAGAGGATGACCGCCAATGAGGAGAGAGTTGGGAGGAAGCAAAGCAGCTGAGACAGACTCACAGGCCCCTGTAGACCTACCAAGAGAAGACAGACAAGGGAGATCTCAGGAACAGCTGAGAGCCCCACACTGATGTCACAGGCCTGGAACTGAGCCAATAAAGCTTTGTACACCCACACTCTGAGTCTGGGGGCTCTGTGGCCTGCCTCAGGGTTGGGCAGGGATGGTGGAGAGAGGGTTCTTTCTGCCACAGGCCTCTTGGTGTGGGCCTTGGCCTGGGGCCTTTTCACTGGGCTGATTCAAGATGCCATAAAATGGCTTCCCCTTGTCTCCAGTTCTGGGGATGGGATATCCCCAGGGGGCTTCACACCCACCAACCTGCAGTTGTTAGGAAAGGAGGAAACAGCCAGACTTTGGGAGTGGGGTGGGGGTGGGGTGGGAGCAGGTGAAGACAGACCTCTAGAAGCAAATTAGTAAGCAGGGTGATATAGGCCCCTGTCTTGTTGGTGTCACCCTCTCCCTATCTACAGCTTCTCCAGCTGTGTGGCATCCTACACTGCAGTTCTCTCTCTCCATCTGCCTGCTCCCTGGGGCCCACTGGGATTTTGTGTTAGAGCGATTATGCTGTATAGCCCCTCTCCTTGTTAATGTGAATGTCGTTGGGGCTGAGGCTGCCACTGCTGCTAGTGCTACTACTAACTAGTTAGCAGCTCCCTCTTTTTTTTTTTTTTTTTGAGGGCAGTGTCACTGGCCCTCACATGTGGGACCCGAACTCGGGCCACCGGCTTCCCAAGCCAGCGCTTAACCACTCAGCCGGCCCAACAGCTCCCTCTTTTTGAGGATTTTTTTCTTTTTTGAGTTTCAGTCTATGCCACATTCTGTGTTAAATGTTACAGCATGGCCCCATGACAGAGGTATTTCATTCTGTCCATTTTGCAAATGAGGCATCTGAGGCTCAGAGATGTAGTTCGTCTGAGATGGCATAGACAGTAAGTGATGTCACTGGGGTTACAGCCCTTCTTTGCCTGACCCCAAAGCCCAAACCTGGAACCCCTGCCTTTTTCTGACCCCCAATCCCATGCCCATCATCCCCAGATGGGTCCACCTCTCTCATGCTTATCTCTGTCCTCTTCCCACATGTCCTGACACTTTGTGTGCTGTGCTGCAATCCTGGGATTCTCCCTACTTCCTCTTCCGGGGCCCCAAGATGCCATTTTTGGGGCAAGGGGTGACCCCCAGTTAGGCAGTTAAGTTCTGAGAAACTTGAGAGAACTCAGCTACATGGCACTGTCTAACCCCCAGTAACCCCTTTACATGGAAGTTTCTTACTATTTGCATCTACTATGGGTTTACCAATCTGTGGGCCTCAAACTCCAGAGAGAAATAGTAAGGCTAGTACTACCAGCAGTACCTCATTGCAAAGGATGCATAAATCTATAAACACTCTAAATGCCATTGATTGATGTTATGGTACAGAGCTGAGAGTATTTGAATATTTTTGACATTACTAATAAGTGACCCTGATAGATCTAGTACCTATCTGGCATCATACCTTCTTTTTACAATATTATTGACTATATTCCTTATGCTATATCCTACATCCCCATGACTACTGTGTAACAACCAATTTGTACTTCTTTTTTTTTAAAAAAGATTTTATTGGGGAATTGAGGGAGAGGAACAGCGTTGGGGAATTGGGGAAGGGGAACAGACAAGTTGCTGTCTTTATGTTCTTCAGTCTAGTTGCGGAGGACATTGCTTCACTGGCCCATGTTGATATCGTCATTGCGCTCTTCCCGGATGAGGCAGATCGGTCGCCAGCCTCTGGATGGTCGCTCACCACGGCTATTGGCAGCTCATGCTGGCTGCCAGCCACTCACTGTAGCCTATGGCAGCCCACTGCAACAGGGGCTGCAGCCTACACCATTGCTGGGGCTCCCAGCCCAGCTCCAGGTGGAGCTGTTGTTAGCTGTAGAGGGCAGTGTCACTGGCCCTCATATGTGGGATCGGAACCAGGGCTGCTGGCATCCCAAGCCAGCTCTTAATCAATGCACCACTCCGCCACTCTGCCGGCCCCCAATTTGTGCTTCTTTTCTTTTCTTTTTTTTTTTTTGGAGGGCAGTGTCACTGGCCCTCATATGTGAGACCTGAACCGGGGCCGCTGGCTTCCCAAGCCAGCGCTTAACCACTGTGCCACTTGGCCGGCCCAATTTGTACTTCTTAATCCCTTCCCTTTTCACCCATCTGTAACCTCCCTCCCATCTTAAAGAAGTCTATCTAAAATTCCTTATAATATTGGTTTGGTGGTGATGAACTCCTTTGGCTTTTTCTTGTCTGTCCTTCAATTCTGAATGATAGCTTTGCTGGGTAGAGTAATCTTGGTTGTATGTAGTTGTTGTTCATCACTTGGAATATTTCCTGCCACTCCCTTCTGGCCTGCAAAGTTTTTGTTGAGAAGTCAGCTGCCAGTCTTATGGGGACTCATTGCTTTTCTCTTGCTGCTTTTAAGATTCTCTCTGTCTTTAACCTTTGTCATTGTTTAAATTATGATGTGTCTTGGTGTGGGCCTCTTTGGGTTTATCTTGTTTGGGACTCTCTGTACATTCTGGGCTTGTATGTCTATTTCTTTCACCAGGCTAGGGAAGTTTTCTGTCATTATTTCTTCAAATAGGTTTTCAATTCCTTGCTCTCTCTCTTCTCCTTCTGGTACCTCTATGATCCGACTGTTGGTACACTTGATATTGTCCTGGAGGCCACTTAAGCTCTCCTCAAGTTTTTGGATTCTTTTTTCTTTTGGCTGTTTTTGTTGGGTGTTTTCTGTTACCTTATCTTCTACATTGCTAGTTGGATCCTCTGCTTCACCTAATCTACTGTTGATTCCCTGAAATACATTCTTCGTTTCCATTATTCTATCCTTTATTTCTGACTGGTTCTTTTTCATGATTTCCATCTCCATTTTTATGCTTCCTGTCTCTCTGTTGAAGTTCTCCCTGAGATCAGTGAGCATTCTTATAACCAGTGTTTGGAACTCTACGTCTGATAGAGTGCTTACCTTTATTTCACTTAGTTCTTTTTCTGGAGCTTTGTTCTGTTCTTTTATTTGGGACATGTTTCTTTCTCTCCTCATTTTGGCTGCCTCCCTGTGTTTGTTTCTATGTATTGGATAGGGCTGCTATGGCTATGGTCTTAGTAAAGTGGCTTTATTTAGTAGGTGTGTTGTGGCACAGTCTTTCTGGTCACCTGAGCCATGCACTCCAGGTGTGTCCCTTGTGTATATTGTGTGTGCCCTCCTCTTGTAGTTGAACCTTGGTTGATAATTGCACATCAGTGGGAGGGGCTGACCCTTGGGCCCATTGGTTGTGAGGGCTGGCCGTGAGGACAGTGGAGAGTTGTAGTTCAGGGTCCTACCCTGCAGAGCAGGATCTGCCTTAGCAGGGCTCTGGTTCCTGCCCAACCTGCCCCTGGGTGTTTCATAATTGGAGGTGGCTGGGTAAAGCTCCAGCTCCTTTTGAAGCTGGCCACTGGGCAAGCCAGCCCCAGGACCATCTTGGAGGGGATCTGCTGTAGGTCAAGTTCAGCCACAGCCCGTGCCTCATCTGGGGCCGGCCAGCAATAGCTACAAAGAAATCCTCAGTTGACTGCCACGTGTTGTGCTTGGAAGCACCTTGAGAGGCCAAGCCTTGAACCAAGGCTGGCTGCCGCTAGTGCTGGGCTTAGGGCTGCTCAGCCAGCAGTACAGGACACACTCAAGCCACTTGTCTGGGTTCCGCAAACCTTTGAGAGACCCTAGGAAAGTCTACAGCTTGAGCCGAAGCAGGCCACTGGAAGCAACCTGGGTGTGCCCCAAAGTTGAGCGGGGCTGGGTCTTGAATCACCAGGGCGAATGACGGCCGCCTACGTCGGTACGTGGGAAAGGCAGAGGTCTCAGCAAAAAACAAAGGCATCCTCCAGCTCCCCGATCCAGGAGAAAGCTGCCTCTCCAGCCCTCATCCCAAACCAGACAACTCAATTCCCCACCATATGTCCCTGCCACCTTTCCAGCCCTGGAACTCAGAGCAAGTGATTCCATTGGTGGGTAAGTCTGTGCACAGTCCCTTTAAGAGGAGCGCCTGAGAATGCAGCCACCTTCTCTGTCTGAGTATCAATCTCCACTGGTTTTCATAACCAGAAATTATGGGAACTTCTGTCTCCAGGACTGGAATCCTGGGCTGGGGTGGGGCTTATATCTCTTGCTTCTCTGGGGAATGGGGGGGGGGGGCTGAAATATCCCTCCTGATCTTTAACATGCAGCCGTGAGACCAGCTAGTTCCCTGTCTCTGACCCTCCTACCAGTCTGGAGGTGGCTTCTGGGCATCCTTAGTTGAAAGACTTCATTCAGTTCAGCTTGATTTTTGGCGATTCTCAATAACAGTTGTTTTGTAGATTAGGTGTAATTTTGATGTGGTCGTGAGGTAAGGGTGAGCACAGCATTTATCTACTACGCCATTTTTTTGTCCCCCCTCCTCTGTGCATTTTTGAGTAGGCAACAGAGAAGGGCAAGGAACAGGTAATAGAAGTTCAAAGGAGAGATGTCCAGTGGAGGCATTCCAGAAAGACTTCTCAGAGGAGGTGGTGATGATGATGAGCCCAGGGCAGGAACAGTAAGAGAGACTGATTCCTTTTGGCCACAGTAAGCGACCAGGTTGCTTGTGCATACCCAACCCCAAACACCCGCTCCCCTTCTCAGGCCACTCTGGGCTCCTCAGACCACGTGGGGGCAAGGGAGAATAGCTCTCAAAATGATCCTCTTTCATCTTACAGCTGGAGGGGGCCTGAGAGGTCAGAGTGCAGCCTCCCCTCCCACATCAGCCACCCTCCTCCTCTTCAAATCAAAAGCTGCCACCCTCCGATTTAAGCCTTGAGCCCTTTCTCTTGATTCCGTAATAATTATAGCTAATGCTTACTGAGTGCCAGGTTCTAGTCTAAGCACTTTACAAATACTATCTCATTTAAGCTTCACAACACCCTTTAAGGAGAGTACTAATAGGATCCCCATTTTTCGTTTGATGAAGCTGAGCTTTGGTCAAGCCACTTGCCCAAGATCTCATAGCAGGTGAGGGGGTCACACCACGAGTTAAACCCAGGCTTCTCTGGGTTCAGAGCCTATACATCTGACCATTCTACTGCCCTCCTCCAGGCTTCTCTACCCCTCCCTTTCCTCCCTGCTGACACATCCGGGACCCTGGCCGGTTCCACTCCTCTAGTCCTCTCTCTATACCAGAGGAAGCACAGCAGGCCTGAAACTGAACATCTAACCAAGGACAAGGACGGGGCCTTTGATGGCATCCGTTCGCAGATTTCGAATTGCTTTCTGTACATTTTCTTCATTGTGCCTTTAAGACAGCACTATCGGGTAGAATTGAAATGATTTTTATTGTCATCCCATAGATAAGGAAATGGAGACTCAGAGACATTATGTGACTGGCTCAATGGCCGGAGGTGGTTTGGGTCCGGTGCTTCCCCTACTCTTCCACACTCCTTCCCCAAACTGGCATTTCTCCTTCTTGGGAGACAGGCCTGGGTCAGATGTTCCCTTAAATAGGACAAGGGAGAGGCCACTAAGAGTCTTGGGGACAGGGTCCTGCTTCACCCCTCAGAGTGCAAGACTAGCTGTCCCTGCTTTTTAGGCCAGATCCACCTGTGGGCCTGGGGATCTCTGGAACTGACTTCCAGAATGAAGGGGGTCTTGGGAGTGAGTGACTGTGGCTGAAGAAGTAGCTGGAGTAAGAATATTCCCCCCTTCTGCCCGCTTCGAGGAGGGGTAGCAGGCAGGGTTGGGGAGGGAAATGTTTTTGGCATTTGAATAGAAGGAGTAGCAAAAGCTTGATCTCTAAATCTTTGATTTCTAAATCAAAGGGTGCTGGTCCAGTCATGGCTGGACTGGAGCCCTCTCCAGGTTGGCAGATCTGCGAATGGAGGTGACCCGCTGGGAAAGCACTGGGGCCGTATGTAGCAAAACATAAGGAGGCTCCTACCATCGGCTCCAAGCCTGACACGGAGGAATTGCTCCTGAAGAGGCAATCCAACAGAAGCCAAAAGCTATTTGCCTCAAGATGTTTCCTGCAATGTTAGCAAAGCAAAACACTGAAGAGAGAGAGAGAGAGAGAAAAAAAAAAAAAAAGCTAAGTATCCAGTGAGCTATTCTGGCAATCTACTCAGTGGAATCTAATGAGGTAGCAAACAGTATGTGAAAAGGCTTGTGGTGTAAAGTTGACTCTACATCACACTGTGTCCCCTGAAGGATGACTCACAGGAACAATTTCTCTTGGTCCCAGTGCCAGGAAACTGTGTTTCTCCAAGGCAGCTGCCTTGCTTTTATCTGGAGGTCTACATGTCTGTCAGCTGACCACATTTCCCTTTTAGCTTTGGCTGTCGGAAAGCTCCAAATCAAATCCATGGCCCATCGCTTACAACCATATGACAGGAATTTTGAAATCAGTACCCCTTCCCGGCTTTCTTTTCTTTCCTTCCTCCCAAATGCTGTTCTATTTATTAATAATCTTGTTGTATTGTATGTCTTTGTCAACTATTGAAGAAAAATATGTTTGGAGGAGAATGGGGGAGAGAGGAGAAAGAAGAGGAAAGAACAAGTTAAAAAAAGCTGAGAGGAAAATGGTTTTACTAAATTGCCTTCAGATTCAGCTGAAGAGCATCAATTCTGCCGGTCTCTCATGAATATAAAAGGGCTGACACCTTTAATTGGTAATGTTAGGAACCATTCCAATGACAGATAAAACAGGAAAAATGCAAAATAAAATAATGAGATGTCACTTTCCACCCAGGAAATTGACAAAAATTAATGCTGACAATCTCCAGTATTGGCATGGATGGGCACTGACACCTCTACTATTGGCTGATGGGGCATGAACTGGCTAATTACAGAGGTGTTTGGCACGTGCAGGTGCATATACATGTGACCGGCGGTTACACATCTAAGTATCTAAACTGCAGGCACACTGTTAGACCTGGGCACAGAAGACTTGACAGAGAATGTTTGTTTGAGCATTGTTTGTAATAGCAAAACTAAGGAAACATTCTAAATGTCCTCAGAGGGAGAATGCAAAGTAAATTGTGGACTATTATGAAGCCATGAAAAATGAATGAATCAGAGCTATCCATCCTGGGTAAGGACAAAGCTCAAAACACAATGTTGACAAGTGCTGGCGAGGGTGTGGAGAAAAGGGAACCCTGATGCACTGTTGGTGGGACTGCAAATTGGTGCAGCCATTATGGAAATCAGTATGGAGGTATCTCAAAACACTGGAAATGGAACTGCCGTATAACCCAGCAATTCCACTCTTGGGTATCTACCAGAGGAATCCAAGATGCTAATTTGAAAAAATATATGCACCCCTATGTTTATTGCAGCGCTATTTACAATAGAAAAGAGTTGGAAACAACCGAAATGCCCATCGGTAGATGACTGGATTAAAAAACTGTGGTACATTCATACAATGGAGTATTACTCCGCTATAAAGAAGAATGAAATTGTACCATTTGCAAAGATATGGATGGACCTAGAGACTATTATGTTAAGTGAAATAAGTCAGTCGGAGAAACAAAAATACCATATGATCTCACTTATATGTGGAATGTAACGAACTGAATTAACGAGCAAACTAAACAGAAATAGTCTCAGAAAAATAGAGGAAAAACTTATGGTTGCTAGTTGGGAGTGGGTGGGGATGAGGGAGAAGGAGAAGGGATTAGACAGCATAAATAGGTAACTACAGTATTGTCACAGGGATATGAAAGACAGTTCGGGGAATATAATAATGTTGTAAAAATTTTGTGGGGTGTCAGATGGTCACATGTCTTGTTAGGGAGACCACTTCATGGATGGAGTAGAGGCTTGATCACTGCATTGTATACCTGAAATTGATGTTGTATAATATTGTATGCCAACTGTAATTGAATATATAGATAGTCACGGGATGTGGATTATACGGTGGAAGGGAGTCAAAGGAATTGTAATAGATAGTAGGATATGGGGGGGAGGAGTGGTGTGGATAATTGCGGGAGGGGGGTTGTCACTTTGAGGGGTAAAATGTGTAACTATTGCACTGTGTTGAAGCTAATTAAAATAAATAAATTTTAAAAAACCCACACACACTGTTGGACAGAAATGGCAAACTGCGGAAGGTATATAAGTGTGATTCCATTTCTATAAAGTTTAAAGTGGCAAAAACCATATGATACCATATTTATGGATCCATATGTATGTCTTAAGAGTATAAAGACATGAATACATGAATGGGAACAGTAACACCTGAGTCATGACAGCAAGAGGAGGAAGAGGAAGATGACCCCGAGAGGGTTGCCATGGGTGCTGGATACGCACACGTGGATTATATTAATATCTGTTCTTTCGGATATGACTAAAACACTTCAAAACAAAGAAAAATGGTGTGAACAATGTCACTGCAACAGGGTAAAACATTTTGGCTGTGTCAAAACAAACATGGGAAGGAAATGGGTGCAAAACCTTGGTGTTGGGGAGGTAGGAACCGGGGGGAGTGTAGCACCAACGACCCAGTTGTTCCTAAGAGGATGGGGAGGCATCAGGCTGGCTGTGATGCGGCCTTTCTTGCAGGCTTCTTGGTCCAGGGCTCCAATGGCGAGTTCCCCTTCCTGGCCAGCAATGAGCGTCTGGAGGTGGTGAGCCGTGCGCGTCAGGCCATGCCCAAGGACAAGCTCCTGCTAGCTGGTTCCGGCTGCGAGTGTGAGGCTCCAATACTTTGGGCCCTTGTGGCAGTGGGAGGGTCTGGGGTGGCTAAGGGTGCCTGGGGTGGGGCTCTTTGGCCCTGAGGCTGGCTTCAGTCTACTTGTCTACTTGTTCTGTCTCTTTTGCACCCCTCGCTTGCCCCAGAGTCTTAGCCCAGCCCTCCTTCATCCTGCTCTCACCCTCCATGGCCTGTAGAGAAGACTCTCTCTTTCCTTCTGCAGCCACTCAAGCCACAGTGGAGATGACCGTGAGCATGGCACAGGTTGGGGCTGATGCCGCCCTGGTGGTGACCCCTTCGTACTATCGTGGCCAAATGAGCAGTGCTGCCCTCATTCACCACTACACCAAGGTGGGTGTGAGGAGTGGGATGGACTTGAGGCCTGGGACTAAGAGGAGGCTGGATGACGGGAGACTCGGCCTGCGGAGAGGAGACAGAGAAGCTGGGAATGGAGTGGCGAGCCTACTTCCCAGGAATGACAGTTCTGGGAAGGGGAGAGATGCTACCACGTACCAGCTGTGTGACATTGGGTGGCTGCCCTAACCACTCTATGTCGCTGTTTCCTCCCCTCTCAAAAGAGAGGAATAAAGGTATCTTCCTCATAGGGTGGTTGTGAGGACTAAATTCGATCAAAACACGAAGGACTTGGGACTGTGCTTGGCACATAGAAAGCACTCGCTAAATACTACCCACTATTACTGCTTACAAGCAGGGCATGTCGCCCTGTGACTTCTAGTCCAGGAGGTGGGCCTGTCCAGGAAGCCCAGGCCCAGACCTACTGGTGGTGAGCAGCACCTCAGGCTCCCTGGGCCTGAGCAGCTGCCCTCTCCCCTCTTTTGTGTGTCCCTCAGGTAGCCGACCACTCTCCAATTCCTGTGGTGCTGTACAGTGTCCCAGCCAACACTGGGCTGGACCTGCCTGTAGATGCAGTGGTCACTCTCTCCCAGCACCCAAATATCGTTGGCATCAAGGACAGCGGTGGTGATGTGAGTGACAGCAGCTCCTGGTTGAGGCACCTTCCTTTTCTGTTTTGCTACCAATTTCAGGGCAGCTCCGGGGCCTGCTTCAGTTCTGGGCTCCTGTTTGGCATTCTCTCTTGTCGTGTGGACTTTCTAGGGTTTTGTCTGAACTTTGAGGCACCTCTCTGAGACCTGGGCTCTCATTTGTTCACCCTAGCCCAGCCCCCACCCGGGATGGCCTGAGGTTCTGGGCCCCACTCACACATGGTTTGCTGTTGCAGGTGACCAGAATCGGGCTGATGGTTCACAAGACCAGGAGGCAGGATTTTCAGGTGTTGGCTGGATCAACTGGCTTCCTGCTGGCCAGCTATGCTGTGGGTAGGTCCCCTCAGCTCTCCTACTGTGATGGGTGATCCAGAGACAAACAGGCAGCTGAGATCTACTAGGAGAGAGTGGGAGGGCCGGGGCTGGGTCTGCAGAGGGCCTTGGCCTGCCTACCTGCTCCAAAACCTCAGAAGTCCAGCACACTGCTTGCTTGTCTGAATAGTAGGTGCTTGTGAGTAACCCTGTTGGGTGGAGGAGGGTGGCCGTGTACAATCCCTGGCCTGTTGTAGGGATGCCTACAATTTACTCTGAGTCCCCAAGTTTCCTGCTTAGGTGATGAATTTAGCTCCTCTAATCTCACCTTGTAAATCATCCTCTGAGGGCAGAGGCTTGGGGCCCTCCCCTCTAGTCAGGAGTCCATTTTCCTCCCTCCCTGGTCCCAGGCCAGCCTGAAGAGTCAGACCTGCAGGGTTGGGCCAGGGATCTTCTTCAGCTGCCTGATCAGATTCTGTTCCAGTCCAGGATCCTAGGAATGTTGCCATTGTCTGTTTGTGGTCAAGGTCCTTGGGTTCAGGTTGGATTTGAGCCCGGGAAGCGCAGAGAGGGAAAGGGAAGCAGTTGCTCCTTCAGCTGAAGCCCCAGCGAGTGTAGATTTGAGTTACTTTTTCTCATCTATTAGGGGGCAGTCCTGTTCTCTTTGGGCTTTGCAGACTTGGGCTTGTTGTCTAGGTTCTTGCATATCTCCCCTCCATCTCTTCAATGCAGGGGACCCATTTATGCCTCATTCCTGAGTGTAGGGCAGATGGGGAAAGCACAGGCTCTGGATGCCTGGGGAATCTGAGCTGGAATCACAGCTCTGCCATTTATTCACCGAGTATGGGCAAAGAACTCAACCTCTCTAGGCCTGAGTTTCTACTCGGCAAAGCAGAGAGGTGTTGTCAGGATTAGATAGCATCAGCCCCGTGTCTGCCATAGTGCTTAGCACATAGTAGGTATTCAGTCAATGGCAGCTATATTAGCTCATTCTAAATTGCCTACTCTCTCTCCTCTCTTGAGACCACTTTGTTTAGGGACACTCCTAACTAATCTTGGCATCACACTCACAGGCTGACAGAAGTGGCGGGCCCTTTGAGATCACAAACAGCCCATTTTCAGTGCCCGGATGAGAACAAAGAGGACTAGAAGGGTCTATGGCTTGTCCAAGTTCATGCAGCCAATGGGAGGAAATGTCACAACTCCTAACTGGGTCCAGAGCACTTTCCCCTGCCTACCCCAGCCCCACCGCTGTCCGAGGCTGAATTCACTGGGGAGAATATAATTTCAGAAGAGCAAAGCCTTCCCATCCACTCCACCCCTTTTCAGGACTGATGAGTCAGGGGCTTGTGGAGGAGTGTGAAGTCAATTGGCAGTTGGGACTCTACTTTCCTGGGGGAGAGTGCAGGGAAAGAACTGTCCTTAAATTAGCCTTCAGCCTCTGCTTGCTGGCCCTCAGCCTGTGGGCTTCTACTTCAAATATGCTGGCAGCTTTTCTCTCTGTACACTGTGGACTCACAAAGCATGCCTTTGACGTGACCAGGCAGTGGCATAGAAACCCACATCTTAGCTCCCAGAACAAAGGAGTGCTGGGGACCAGTTTGTAATTCTCTGTAATAAGAGGCTCTGGCTGACATTCTGCATCTTACTCTGGGGCAGGAGCCGTGGGGGGCGTGTGTGCCCTGGCCAATGTCCTGGGGGCTCAGGTGTGCCAGCTGGAGCGGCTCTGCCTCACAGGGCAATGGGAAGATGCCCAGAAACTACAGCTCCGCCTCATTGAGCCAAACACTGCGGTGAGCTCCCAGCAATGGCAGCAAAGGGCAGAGGTGGTGGTGTGGGGGCGGGTAGAGGTGGGTGGGAACAGTCTGTGTCCTCACTGGAGCAGAAGCTAGAGTGGGCACAAGGGTACCCACTCAGTCTCTTCCCTTTCAGAATATCCTGATAAATGCTTTTTTTTTTTTTTTTTTTGAGGGCAGTGTCACTGGCCCTCATATGTGGGACCCGAACTGGGGCCGCTGGCTTCCCAAGCCAGTGCTTAACCACCATGCCACTCGGCCGGCCCCTGGAATATCCTTTTAGAGAATGTTCCAGTGTGGGAACTCCTTACGCACCCCCAGAAAGTCTTTACAAAGTTGAGCCCCATTGGTTCTCAAACTTAAGTGTGCATTAGAATTCATTAGGGAGCTAGTTAAAATTGTAATCCTTTTGGCCCAGGAATGTGCATTGAGATAGGTAACCACAGTGATTGTGACATAAGTCATCTTGGGACCTTACTTAGAGATGCACTGCCTAGAAAGAGGGGCCATGGGCTTTTATACCAGCTTTATGAGGGGCCAGATCCTGAAAAACTGAATGATTGAGAGTAATGAAGTTGGAAGGCTGGAGGTATTCAGAGCCCAGATTTCCCGGAAGACTTGTGTCTTAACAAAAATCTATTCTGCAGTCAGACCAGGTACCCCAATTCTATGTTGGGCAAGTCATGGAGAAGAGTCAAGATGGGATGCCTATGAAGTGCCAGGAACACTGTGTAGAGCCATATTGGAGTCTGAGGCAAAAGAGAAATGTGTGTCCCTATATTCAAAGACACCTGTTTATGTTTATTTTAAATTATTTAATTTTGAGATCATTGTAGAGTCATATGAAATTGTAAGAAATAATACAGAGAGATCCCATGTACCCATTACCCAATTTCCCCCAGTGGTAACAATACCACAACCAGGATTTTGACATTGATATAGTCAAGATACGCAATATTTCCATCACTACAAAGACCCCTCATGTTACACTTTTATAGCCACACATACTCGCCTCCTGCCCCCCCTTTAACCTATGGCAACCACAAATAAGTTGGTCATTTTTATAACTTTGTCAGCTCAAGACTGTTATATGAATGAAATCATATAGTCTATAGTCTTTTGAGATTGGCTTTTTCCACTCAGCATAATTTTATGGAGATTCATCCAGGTGTTGTGTGTATCAATAGTTGATGAGTAGTAGTTCATGATATAGTTATACCACAGTTTATTTAACCATGCCACCATTAAAGGACAGATGGTTGTTTCCAGTTTTGACTATTAAAACCTGAGACGAACATGCATGTGCATGTTTTTGTGTGACCATAAGTCTTCATTTTTCTGGGATAAATAAATACACAATTACTGGGTCACATGATGGTTACAGGTTTAGTTTTTAAAGCAACTGCCCAACTGTTTTCCAGAGTGGCTATACCATTTTACACTTACATTGTTGTAAATGTGTGAGTGGTCCAGTTTCTCTGCATCTTCAACAGCATTTCATATTGCTATTTTTCATTTTAGCCATTCTGACAGATGCATAGTGACATTTCATTGTGGTTTTAAGTTGAATTTCTTTTATGGCTAATGTTATTGAACATCTTTTCATGTTGCTATTTGCCATCTGTATATGCTCTTAGATGAAATGTCTATTTACATCTCTTGTCCATTTTCTAATTGGATTATTTGTTTTTTTTACTGTTGAAATTTAGAAGTTTGTTATATCTTCTAGATACTAGTCCTTTGTCAGGTATGTGGTTTGCAAATATTTTCTCCCAGTCTGTAGCTTGTCTTGTCAATCTCTTAATATGTCTTTTTCAGAGCAAAAGTTTAATTTTGATAAGGTCCAATTTATCAATATTTTTTTGTTTATGCTTTTGATGTCAAGTCTAAAAATGCTTTGCCTAGTACTAGATTGTGAAGATTTTCTACTGTTTTTCTTCCTAAAAGTTTTATAATTTTATATTTTACAAGCCTGTGACCCATTTTCAGTTAATTTTTGTATAAAGTGTGAGACTTAGATCAAACCTGGTTTTTTTCCTATAGATATCCACTTGCTGTGGCAGCATTTGTTGAAAAGATGATCTTTCCTCCATTGAATTACTTTTGTACCTTTGTCAGAAATCAGTTGGGCGTATTTGTGTGGGTCTGTTTCTGGATTCTCTATCCTTTCCATTGATCCATCCCTTTGCAATACCATGCAGACTTGATTACTTAGATATATCATCAATCTAAAATCAGGAAGGCTGAATCTTTTCACTTTGTTCTTTTTCTCAATATTGTTTTAGCAAATCTCATTTTTTTGCCTTTCCATATAAATTTTAGAATAATCTTGTCTATATCTACAAATACTCTTGCTGGGATTTTGATAGGAATTATGTTAAACCTGTATACCAATTAGGGGACAATTGACATTTTTACTATGTTGTCTTCAAATACTTGAATATGGTATGTCTCTCCTTTTAGGTTTAAATTTATTTCATCAGTATTTTGTAGTTTGGGGCAAACAAGTCCTGTACAAGTTTTGAGAGATTTACACCTAAGTGGCTCATATTTTTTGAGTGATTATAAATGGTATTGTACTTTCAGTTTTACTACTTGTGTGTTTATTGGTAGTATACAGAAACACAATCGCTTTTTGTATGTTTAACTTGTATTTTATGACTTTGCTGAACTCATTTATTCTAGGAGTGTTTGGTAGATTCCTTGGGCTTTTCTATATAGACAATCATATCATCTACCAATAGGGGAAGTTTTATTTCTTCTTTTCTGATCTGTATATCCTTTAGTTCCTTTCTTGCCTTATTGCACTGACTAGAACTTCCTGCACAATGTTGAATAAGAGTGGTGACATGCGTGCCTTGTTTCTGATCTTAAGGGGAAACATTCAGCCTTTCACCATTAAGTATAATGTTAGCTGTATGTTTCTACAGATGCTCTCTATTAAGTTGACGATTCTAGTTTTCAGAGAGTCTTTTTAAATCATGAATGGGTATTGAATTTTGTCAGATGTTTTTCAGCACTGATTGATATGATCATGCAATTTTTTTTTCCTTTTTAGCCTTTTAATATGATAGGTTACATTAATAATTTTCAAATATTGGGCCAGAGTTGCACCTTTGGAATAAACCCCACTTAGTCATTGTGTATAACTCTTTTTATATATTGCTGAATTCCATTTGTTAACATTGTATTAAGAATTTTTCTGTCTGTATTCATGAGGGATATTGATATGTAGTTGTCGTTTTGTTTGTTTGTTTGTTGGTACTGCCTTAGTCTAATTTGGTATCAGGGTAAACATATCTTCATAAATCAATTGGAAAGTGTTCCCTCCTCTTCTATTACCTGGAAGAGAATTGGTATTAAACCTTCCTTACACATTTCTTGGAATTCTCCAGTAAAGCCATCTGGGCCTGGAGATTTCTTTTGGGGGGAGTTTTAAGCAAAAATTACAGCTCTGCGCTAGGCCTGTACTGATATCATCATGGCTGGAATGGGCAGGCATGCCTCCTTAACAGTGGGCAGTGGTGAAAGTTGTGACTCTCCTCACTAGGCCCCTTCAGCCCCCATCCCTGGCAGATGGGCAGAGCTACTCTTTACTGCTGAGTTCGAGGGTTGAAGTTCTGGTTCCCAGTTCAGCTTTGCTGGCCTGGGCTGGGGCACAGGCTTTTCGGTGGGGTTTGGCTGGAGAAGAGTGGTTACTGTCTAAATGTTTTCCATCTTGCTAGGCTGCCCCTTTCCTGGTGCTTGGCTGAAAAGAACAAACTTTTGTTGGGGCTTTTATTGTCTGTGCCCATTGGCATTTCAGGGCTGCTGGCTCCTTCAGCTCCAAGTCTGGGCCAGTTAACCCACCGCTGTGTTGTTCCTTGGGTCCTGAGGTCTGCAGTCAGTCTTCCTCTCTGCTTTTCAGACTCTTCTTATGTTTGTTTTTATAAAATGTCCAGGCATTTTTAGTTGTACTTATAGTAGGACTAGGAAAAAGTACATTTATTCCATCTTCTTGGAAGTGGAAGCTCTAATTAGTACTCTAAATGGTGATTTCTCTCCCCACCCCCCCACACACCCCACCCCCAGAACATTAAAGTAGCTGAAAAAAATATTTAAAAATTTAAAAGTAGGTATATTAAAATTCACAGCATTATTTTAGTTTTAAATAAGTTACCTATACCGAAAACATAATTTATTATAATTTTACTTTCCTGGTTTGAATGGAAGCAAACTTATCAAAACAATTTTCCCCAAATCTACTTCCAGAAAAAAAAAAAATTGACCATTAAAAAACACACTAAACATGAATATAGGGCCTTATTGCCTTACTTACATATTACTTTGTCTCAGACTACAATACTGCAGACCATGGCTCTGTTGGATTGTTTTTATTTAAAACTTTGATACTTTGTTCATTATGGATATTTTTGCATTGGTTTTGAATTTTTTAAAAAAAACATTACATTAACTATTTACCTTGATGGCTGAGGTTTTTGGCATCTGCTTAGGTTTTGCATCTGAGCTGATAGTTCCAGACTGAGCTAGGCAATGCTTTTTGTTTGGGTAAAATGGTGGGAGGGCTCCGGATCTCCTTTACAGTTTATATCTTTACCTCAGAGGAGCAGATTAACTCAGACTTGGAAAAAGGACAGCTGAGGAGGCAAGCATGAGTCTCCCTGGCTGTGAAGGTTCTCCTGGGATAGGATGATTTATAAATAGGGAGTAAGACCTGCAGAAATGAGGGCTTTTCAACTGAGTCCCATCAGGGCACAGGCTGTACTATACATACTGGACATTCCACTGGGGTGGGACCTCTGCCCTCCCACGCCCATCCACCTGCAAGAGAGAAGGTCCCAGAACCTGCATACCACTAGGACAGGAAGAGGAGCTGCCAGGGCTCTGGGGTCTGGTCTAACAGTGGCCTTTTTCTCATCCAAGTCTTGTAACATGGGGTAGGTGTTGCTATCACCTCATTTTATAGATGAAGCAGCTTGAGCTGCCCCTTGGGAAGAAAGGATGTTTGCTGCCATCCAATTCTCTACCACCCTGCCTTACCCTTCACTCTGTGCCCCATCCTGTGCCAGCTCTGGGCACATACTCAGGAATTCCTGGAACATCTTTTTGCTGCCTGGGCTGTAGGCTCAGCCACCCAAGAGCAGCTTGATGTCACCCTCTTTCCCGCCCCTCTTGAACACAATGTCCTTCCTTGGCCTTCCCACCCAGCCAGCCTTCTGCCCCTGCTATATTTAGGACTTTCCATGGTCCTTACCACCAAAGCATTCAACCCTTTCTCAGCATCGTCAGAGGGGCAAATCAGAGATCTTCAGGCACCTATGATGGGAGAAAGCTTGTCTCTAAGTACTTCCTGTGTCCATGCTCTCTCCTAGGTCTTTACCCTACTCCGATTTTGGGTGAAACGCTCAGGTTATTAGAACACCATGGCTGGCTGGGGCCAAGCCTGGGAAGCTTGCTAAAGCCTACTGGCCTCTAGTGGTGAATAGTTTATTAGTCAATCATTCATCAGCTTTCTAACCTTTTTACCCCAAACCTATTTTTTCTTTTTTAATTTTTACCCTTCATGAAGCCCATATTTCTAAGGTTTTACCTCCCCTCCAAATAAAACTTCATTATTTTACTTTCCTAGTTTTTAGGGAGTCAAAGATTCATCTAACACTTCCGATCAGCATAAAATAACCAGTGGCTATGCTAAAAGCAAAGAAACTTGATGCTTCATTTTCTGTAAAACTCCATGCGTGGTTTTAAATGGTGACCACAGCCTCCAAGGTCCCTCAGACAATGGAAAAGACTTTAGAGACCATGTTGTCCAACCCCCTCATTTGTTTAAGCAAGAGATCTTGCTCAGAGCTAGTAAGTTCATGATACAAGATTATATACAGTGAAACTTCTTTGGGCAGAGATGCACTGTTTTTCTGGTAAGAGCATTTAGAGCTGAGGTGGGGGGTGGATATGAGTGGGTGGGGGACCCTGCCGCAGGGCCAGTAGAGATCTGCGCTGTGCCTGACTTCCCAGACCTGCTGTGCCCTGGGTCAGGCTCCAGGGAATTGGGCTGCAGAGCCGTGACGTTCCAGAGCCCAAACCTGCAGGAGTGCTGCCTTCTTGCATCCCAGGCTGAGGTCTGAGTGCCACTCTCCTCCACATGGGGTGGATTTTTCTTTTAAAACCAAAGGAGGCGTCTTCCTTTCTTAATTTGAGGTTTTGGCATTGTGTTCTCTCTGCCGGCCTGCCTTCTGGTCTCTCAATCTGGATTCCTAATCTACCATGGGTGTCATAGATTTGGTGTTACTTTACCAGGGGGGAGAATGAGAACCCCAACTTTCTGAAAGTGACATGTCTGGGTCCCAGGTGTATCTGTGCAGGGATTCCCCCAGGCTCTTCTAACAGGCCCTGATTCTCAGGTGACCCGGCGCTTTGGGATCCCAGGGCTGAAGAAAACCATGGATTGGTTTGGCTACTACGGAGGCCCCTGCCGGGCCCCCTTGCAGGAGCTGAGCCCCGCTGAGGAGGAGGCGCTGCACCTGGCTTTCACTAATAATGGCTGGCTCTGAGGGCAAGGAGGAGACCTGCCCAGCCTGAGCCCATCTCAGCTCCTGTCTTGCATCTGCAACTGAAGAGGAATATGAGGGGACAAGGGTTCGAGGCTCCTTTTCCTACCCCAGTCCTCCAGGTGCCTCTTACCAGGCACTATTTTCATAGCCCCATGGTCTCTAGATTTGTATCCTAAACTCTGGGTCACTAGCAACCTTCAGTCTGGGACGGAGCAATTGCTTGCTTGTCTCTGCTGTGTTTTGCTATATGCCCCAACATAAGTGAGCCAGGAGCCGGAGGGGAAGAGCAGAGGGCAGCTGGGCACAGGAAGGCTATGTTTGCAGGGAGGACTGCTCAGAGCTGGGGATACGAGTCTAGCACAGCGCAGCAGGAAGCCAGGGCTACTCTAAGAACCCAAGTTCTGACTCCTTCCAGAGGACCTGGTGGGTTAGGAAACCTGATCAGAAAAATGTCATTGGTCTTTGAAAGGCCCCCCAAGATGCATTCCAGCCACAATGCCCTTTCCTAAATCTGTTTTGGTTCATCTCATATTCTTGTCTCTAGTCTTGATCATAACCATTAAATGCATAGACAACCCAGAATTGGTAAATAATGACACCTGGTGGATAAATGTGACATTCTAGAAGACTATTGTAGTCAACCTGGGTCTGAAACATTAGGGAAGGGGGCTTGGCCTGAATAGGACCATCCTCTTGCCTCTAGGCACTCTGTTTTTGTTAAAAATACTTTGTTATTGCAATAAAGTTTAGTAAGTTTAACTAGTGTGTCTGTGTACAGATTGACACTCCACTACTATACAGATCTTAGGTTCCCTGCCCAGACATCAAGAACCTACCTAGAGGCAATTTAGCTCATAAGGTCTGCTTTTTCGAAGCTCTGAGAGCAGCCCTAACAATACTGAGCAAACATAGGCATTAAATTAGTGGCAGCCTAGGGAAAGGCTTATTGAAATTTTAAACGGGAGAGGTAAGAGACAAAAAGGTTCAACTGACATATTTAGAAACACTACATTAATCAAAAAGGCTGCTTTCTCTGAAATGTTTAAGCTTATTCAATGGTATCTGACAAGTGGCAGAAAGCCTGAGATGAATTTTTTTTTTAAATTACTCTAGTAAAAAGAAAGGTAAACAGATTTCCTGTTTAGGGCAAAAGCTAGAGGAGAAAATATAAAAAGTATCATAAATCTTCAACTGGAACTGGGCATCTGGCTGGCACTGAAGCTTGGCACAGAGCTCCTGGGTGCCTCTCACAGGCATCTTCTAGAGTATCTGAGTGCAGAGAAGAATCAGGTTTAGGGCTGGGGCAAAAATTAGGGTTAGAGAGGCACGGTAGAGTACTGGTAAAATGCTCAGCCCCTGGGCTTACACAGGCCTGGGTGAAGTTCTTGGATCTGCCTCTTAGTGTCTGTCTACAGGACCTTGGGAAACTGCTTCACTGCCCCTGAGCCTCATCTGTAACAGAGGTGCAGTAACATCACCCTTCTCCCCGGGCAGTAGGACATCAGGCGTGTAGAAGGGTTAGTGTGGCAAGGGAATGTGCAGAGAAAACCCAGGCAGGAGTGACTTGCCTAAGGTAACCCCGCAGGTGTGACAATTATCGGTCTCACAACTTGGGCACTCTGATGCTCTCAGTGAGGGGAGTACAGTGGAAAGTGCTTTGGAATCAGAAAGACCAGGATACAATCCCATTCAGCTCTGCCGCGAGCCTGTCTGACTTTTTTTTTTTTTTTTTTAGCTGAGCCATCCTGCCACCTGTTGGCAGCTCAGTGGATATTCAGCCAGAGCCGGGAATCCAACTGGCAACCCTGTTGCTCAGATCTCACATTCTGGAGTGAGCTCTTAATCAACTGAGCCACTTGGCCAGCCCCTGATTTTCTTTTCTTTTTTTTTTAAAGATTTTATTGGGTTACTGGGGAAGGGGAACAGTGTTGGGGAACCGGGCAAGGGGAACAGACAAGTTGCTGTCTTTTTCTGTTCTCAGTCTAGTTGTGGAGGACATTGCTTCACTGGCCCATGTTGTTACCGTCATTGCACTCTTCTCGGGTGAGGCAGATTGGTCACCGGCCTCTGGACGGCCGCTCACGCTGGCTGCCAGCCACTCACTATAGCCTATGGCAGCCCACTGCAGCAGGGGCTGCAGCTATGCTGTCCATGGGACTCACAGCAGCCCAGCTCCAGGTGGAGCTGTTATTCACCATCTTAGCTGTAGAGGGCAGTGTCACTGGCTCTCATATATGGGAGCCAAGCCGGGGCCGCTGGCGTCCCAAGCCAGCTCTTAACCAATGCACCACTCGGCCAGCGCTGGTTTCTTTTTTAAATGCTCCTACCCTGCAGAGTTTTTGAGAATTAGATGTTAATGTAATAAAGTGTGCAGTGTCAGTTCTGAGCCCCCAACTGTGATTAACTTTAAGAAACAGCAAATGGGTTAATACTCAGGACAGAGCAAAAAAGTCAAGAAAACTAAGTGTAGGCAGTTCTGGTGATTTGTTTATTCCTCATAAACACTTGTTTCTACAGTACAATTCAGAGAATAAATAGAGGCACACGGCTATAATTTCCATCACAATCTGCTGTTGAGGAGACATTCAGTGTGAGGTCGGGACTGGGGCTGTGGTGGGGTGGGGCGTGTTTGGGTTACAGGGTAACTGGAGGGCCTCCATGATAACTGTGCAGGGGTCAGTCAAGATCTGATCCCCAGGCCTGATGCCCACGGCTCGTGGTGGGAGAATTACAGTAAACCAAATGCAAGGAGCCAAATGCTCTTTTAGTTCACCATGGTCCTAGGATGGGTCCAAGTCTATCGAAACTATTGGCCCACTGGGAAGGAGCAGTGTCAGCCCAAAGGATACAGTTCACTCCGTGGTAGGGCCTGAAGTAGCCTAGAGATGTGTGCCTTCTGCCCTGGAGTAAGTAATAAATATAAGTTGTAAGATGACTGTCTGCATCAGTTTCTTTCTTGACCATCCCATAAAAGGATCCTGTCCAATACCTAAGGAAGGAGAGAGGCACAAATGGGGAATATCTGCTGGAATTCTGGTAAGGAAGACAGCTTCTAGTCAAGGAGAGGGAAACCACTTTTCCAGACTCCTTCCCAGGGGGAGTAAGCTGACACAGATACTAGTCTGGTCAGACACAGTGGAGCCTGCAGCCATACTGCCAAGCAGCAGCGAATGAGGGGGTAACATACAGTAAAGCTCTGGCCTTGACTTTCACAGGCCTGCTGTTCTACCTAAGCCACCCCTATCTGTTTCCTTATTTCTCCAGGGCCCTAATTTGGAGCTAGGATCACCTGCCTCAAAGATAGGCAGAATGTAGAGGTTCTGTATCACCTGGCAGAAAATGAAGTAGCGGGTGGTGCAGGTCTGCACTGGGCAACCCAGGGTGTTAGGGACAAAGAGTACCAACAAGTGAGATGAGCGAAAGACACACGTGGTAACCACTGCTGCAGGGCCTGCGGTCCAGAGTTCTTGGAGCTTCTCTGTGACCCCTGACTGGCAGCGGATGGGCCACAGCACAAGGCTTCTGCTCCAAGGTCATTCTCGTCTCCTCTCACATCTGATTCATTTGTTCACCTCGAGTGAATAGTGGGGCATCTATCTGCTTTCCCCAATACTTGTCACCCCTTCAGGCAGTGAGACTTCTGGCTGACTTGGAGGCACTCTGGGCCCGCTGAACGACAGCAGAACACTTCTCACGCCTCAGCAGCTTGTTGTTTTCAAACAGACCTTCATTGCGGGGTATTCCGTGAGAACCATCAGGGAAAGTCAGCAGGCCTTTGGGGGGAACAGAGGAAATACAGGAGTGACAATGGCATTAATGACTCAGAGATCAGCTTGACAGGTGGCGGCCAAAGAAGAGAAAAACTCAAAGCCCTTCTCAGGAGCACTCTGTCGGCAAGTTGGATACATAGGCTTAGGGCAGCATCACTATGGATCGCTGGACAGCCATAGGGGATTAAAGTCAACAAGGTGTACTTTCACCCGTATTATGCTCACCTAAGTAACCCATCCTGCTGGGCTGCAACTTACCAAAACCATCTACTCTGCCATTTTTAAATTCCCCCTCAAAGGTCATGTTGTCATGTCGAATGAAGACTCCGACGCCATTGAACTTGCCCTGGGCAAACTCCCCCTCATACCTGCAGAAACACAAGATGTTAGCCTTTAAGCGGGTTGTGAGCTGTCTAGGTTAAATGAGTCAAGCAACTACTGACACGTTATTTATTAATGTCAAAGAGCAAAGCTGATTCCACTTATCTCAGAGCTCCACCACTCCCAACCAGCAGAGAAAGGTCAGAGAGTATGTATAAGAGGCCCTAATCTCAATAACAGAACAGCGGTGGGGTGGAAGGTCACTCACCTCTTGCTATTTCAAATTTCAGATCTATTAATAAAGTAACCAATAAAAGAACTAATGCTTATTCATTTCCTGTTTTCAGAGGGCCTGGGACAAGCTCAGGTTTGACCAGATATTTACCACTATCGTCTTTAGATCAGAGTCTCCTTAGTTTAAGGCTGAGAAAGGAATGACCCAGTACCTACCTTGAGCCATCTGAGAACGTCAGGACCCCAAAGCCATTGAAGAGCCCATTCTCAAAATGACCCAGGTAGGTGCCACCATCTGCAAACATCAGTTGACCAAAACCATGTCTGCGGCCTGGGCAAAGAGAAGGACAGGTATCAGGTTGGGAAAGGGCGGCTTCAGGGTCCCCTCTCACTGTCTAATGTCCCTTGCCTCCCATCAGTCCACCCACAAAGGAAAGAAGAGAAACAATGACATTAGCAGAGCACAGAACAATTACCCAGTCAGGCACCAGGAAAACCTGGCTCCTGGGGCCTTCCCAACCTAAGTCAAATCCATCAGATTTGGAGCAGGTCTCTCTAAGTGTGCAAGATAAGAGAGCACTTAAAAACAGCACATGGTTTCTTTATTATGTGCAGCCACTCTTCTAAGCATTTTGTATTTATCACCTTAATCCTCATGACAGCCTTATGAGGTAGGCACAGTACTGTTATTATTCCCATTTAACAGATGCAGAAATCAAGGCAAAAAATGCTAAATAACTTAATGAAAATCCCAGGGCAATTAAGTGGTAGAGCAAGAATGTAAACCCAGTCTGACCAGAGAGTCCTCAATGCTTAACTCCCTTGCCACTCTGAGAAAAAGAAAAGTATACCATTTAGCACCACGAAGCTACTGTGCAAACCTAACAGCCAGACTGGCAACACCGGTTTGAGCTCTTACATCAATAGGGCTAAGTTTATTCACTGAACGGAGCAGAAAACAGAGCAAGACGCGGAAGGAGCAAGTGCTCTTCGAACAGAGGAGAGGCCTTCTTTGGTGGACAGGCTCCCCAGCAGAGCCTCAGAAGTTCTCTCCTCTACAGGCCACATTATCAGGGACAGCAGGTGTTTGGGAAGCAGGAGAAAGGGCCAAGGATGTATGGAGGCAAGGTCACATCCCATCTGCACAATTTCTCCTCTCAAGGCTCAGGAATTCATCAGCTGCAGGATCCACCATGAAAAGAATGAGGCACCTGTCTAGAAGGAGTGTGAACTGCTTGCTCTTCACTGGCACGACTGTAAAGTCGAGTCTCATTGGGGGAAGTTCCTGGCTTGCTAGAACTGGAAGGACCCATGGGACTCTTAAGTGGCCAGACTGTTTCCAAAGGGAACATCATTAAACTACTTCTGTATAGCTTCAGGCTCCGAAGAATTTTACCATTGCTATGAATAGATACTTCCAAATATAATGAATTGTCACAGGAAATTCAAGGCAACGAATGTCATTTGCTCTTGAGTGTCAGCCCTAATTAACTTCTTAAGATTCACTGGAATCGAGTCATTGGAATGAATTCTGTACTTTCTTTTTTTTTTTTTTTTGAGGGCAGTGTCACTGGCCTTCATATGTGGGACCCGAACTGGGGCCGCTGGCTTTCCAAGCCAGCGCTTAAACACCGCGCCACTCGGCCGGCCCGAATTCTGTACTTTCTGATTTATGGGCACTAAAAATAATTCATTTTACTCTGCTGAGTACATTAGCATTTAGAAAAACAATTCTCAAATAATACCACTAAAGGATAAAAGGATTACAACACTTTAAACTTAGAAGTGGAAGGATTCAACTTACTTCTGGAGGTTGGATTAACAATAGTATTTTCTAATTCCTTTATCGAATTCCTAAAATCGAATACAGGAAGGCACTACTCAGATTAAATCTTGGAGTTAGACATGAAGACTCATAAAGTTGGCTTATATTGGGTCATCGGGAAAGTCATGACACATTTTTGCATTGAAAAACATAGAAAAAGACATCATGACTTTCCTGAAGACTCAATATATCCTGAGGTATTTGTCCTTTGGCCAAATAAAGTGTCATCACTGGATACCCCCCAGGGGTCCTCTTACCCTCCTTCCACTCGCCACGATACTCCTCCCCACTGGAGTAGGTGAAGGAACCTTTTGTCAGGGTCATGGTGACAGCTTACAGCAGGATGAAAACTGGAAGGCACAAGCAGAAGAGAACCAGCATCACAGGGTGGCTGGAGGAAAGCCCTGCTAAGCAACTTTGTAGATACATTCCAAAGGCTTCCAGCCAAGTACGTGCATTCTACCTGGAGTATATTTAACAAAACCACCCACCTCTCCAACCACCCCACCACCACCACCTCTGCCCAAGCAGTCTTATCCTTCTACTTGGCTTTCAAGTTTTCAGCCAGTTCCAACTTTCTATGACCTGGGATGGAAATTTAGGATTAATCTACAAATGTTTGCTTGATGCCTACTATACACTTAGTCAATGTGTAAAATATAGTCTCTTTCCTCAATGAGTTTATAATCTAGTTGATAAGACTAACAATCAAAACACTGAATAATACGAGATAATATAATTAAGTGCCAAAACGGATGGCAGAGATTAACTGAGGCAAGGGGTGGGCAGAATTTAAAATAAACAGTGAAGAGCACTGAGAAAACATGGGGAATGAAAGCACAAAGAGCAGCATAAACCTGGGATGTACAGTGGGGATAAGAAGCTGGGTCTTGCTCGAGTTGAAGGTATATTTAGGGAGTAATAGGAAATAAATTTGTCTAGCTATACTCACCCTAAATTTTAAAAGAACCTCTCAGATTTAATTCAAACTCCCTCGTTTTTTAGATGGAGAAACAGAAGCCCAGCAAGTTAAAAGCTAGTTGGTGACTGAGCTAAAACTAGTGCCCAGGCCGCCCCTGATTGCTGGTTCTTTTCCCCCTGTACTACACGCTCTGCTGCTACGGTCAGGCTAGCTTAAAGAGAGGTAGGCAGAAAAGTGTAGAGCTGATAAGGTGGGTACAGAAGAAGCCTCTCGAGGTGTGTGAACAGAGATGCAATATGATGAAAGCAGTTTAGGAAATATGAATGTGGCAGCAGGAATCAGGATGGGTTGGAGCAGCAAAAGCCTACAGCTAGAGAAGCTTGTAAGGCAGAAAATATGATAATTCAGTAGATTGTGAAATGAGCACAGATTATTCTCCCTCCATTCATGCATGGCAGATCCTCCCATTCAGAGGCAGTTTATTTACTCCTCCACCCATTGGGTCTGGCTGGATTATGTAACTACATCAGCAAAGGTGATGTAGCAGAGATTTGAAAAGCGTTGATACATTGGGCTTGCCCTCTTGCTGCACTTGGACCTGTTCTGTCCCCATGTGAACAAGCCCAGGCAGTCTCCTGGATGGTGAGGGGCCACATGGAACAGCTTTCTCAGATGACCACAGATGCCAGGGTGAGCTCAGACAAGACCAGAAGAGCTGGCCCTCTGAGCTCAGCCCCAAGTGACTGGCCCACAGAATCAAGGATTGAAGAAATATAGTTGTTTGGAGCCACTATGTTTTGGGTGGTATGTTGTTACCCAGCAAAAGCTAACTGATGCATCCAGGTATGAGGTCATAGGCCTGAATTAGGGGGTCAACAGAGTAATGGGAGCAGAAAGAATGACTATGACAAATATATCACAGGAAAAAACAACCACTACCACCCAATAACATTGAGGAATGGCTGGGTATGGCTTCACATGAGTGGTAAAGTAATGTTTATATTCAAGGATATCCTATATGAAGGGATTTAAGAAACCCCAAATATCATTCAATATAAACAAAGACAAATAGAATCATTTGACATATTAAAAATGTGTAACCTGGGCCAGCCGAGTGACGAGGTGGTTAGGCACTGGCTTGGGATGCCAGCGGCCCCGGTTCGGGTCCCACATATGAGGGCCAGTGACACTGCCCTCAAAAAAACAAACAAACGTGCAACCCTTATTTCCTTTTTAAATCCCCTAGGTCTTTTACTCACCCCTTCCCCTTCTCCAGATCTAAACAATACAATGTTTCCTCGCGTGACTGTGACAATGCAGTCCGAGGCCTGCACCCAAATCTACTGAATCCGATTCTGCACAGTTCAGCCTGGGAATCTGCATTTTAACAAGCACATCACTAGAGTCTTACACACTGAGGAGCTTGTGGACTACTTAGTATTCCAATAAATGGAAATTGTGTGACCTACAAATCACCATTGAAAGGTCCCTTATTATTAATAATTAATCTAGAGTTTGACCCTCAGGCACTTGACTGAGTTCCAACAGGACAAGTGTACCTCTTCTTCAGAGCACTGGGGTTAGATCTGGAGGACAATTTTTTTTTTTTTTAAAGATTTTATTGGGGAATTGGTGGAGGGGAACAGCGTTGGGGAATCGGGAAAGGGGAACAGACAAGTTGCTGTCTTTTTGTTCTTCAGTCTAGTTGCGGAGGATGTTGCTTCACTGTTGGTATCGTCATTGCGCTCTTCCCGGATGAGGCAGATCGGTCTCCGGCCTCTGGATGTTGCTCACCGCGGCTATTGGCAGCTCACTCTTGGCTGCCAGCCGCTCACGCTGGCTGCGGGCCACTCACTGTAGCCTATGGCAGCCCACTGCAGCAGGGGCTGCAGCCCACACCATCACCGGGGCTCGCACAGCCCAGCTCCAGGTGGAGCTGTTGTTAGCTGTAGAGGGCAGTGTCACTGGCCCTCATGTGGGATCCGAACCAGGGCCGCTGGCATCCCAAAACCAGCGCTTAACCAATGCGCCACTCGGCCGGCCCTGGAGGACAATTTTTTAAAAAATCCTTGTGGGCCTGGTGCCAACTTCTAGCTTCTTTTTTCTTCAAGTCTCAGAGAAGCCCACATTACACAGTTTTAAGGGTTGTATTGGTGTCCCCATCAAGAATAATCAAGATGGGGTTCTAAAGACTAGGTTCCGCAGTACAAGAGGGATCTGGAATATTTAATACAAAAATGATGCTTTAAATGGTGCTTTAAACAAAATCAAGGCATATACTGTTTTCTCCAAATTGTGGCGTTGGACAGTGCTGAGTTATTTATACTCCAGGTCAGCTAATACAACGCTCTATAATCAACTGAGCTAGTCCCAGAGAAACTATCTGAAATACCTTTATAACAGCACTAACATTTATTGACTACTTATTTTGTGCCATAATTTTTTTTAAAATACATTATCTAATTTCATCTCACAACTTTATGAGGTGGGTATTATTGTTCTTTCCACTTTACAGATGAGGAAACTGAGGTACAGAGAAAGTAAGGTAACTAAGGTCACCCAGCTAATGCATGCAAATTAGAATCAGGACCCTGTCAGTTGGCTCCAGGGCCCACACTCTTAAACACTACCCTACCCTACCCTAGCCTACCCTATCCTAGCCTATCCAATACTGCCTCCCAGTATACGAGGACACAAAAGTGTCTAGAACACTGCATAGCCCTGTCCATTAATTTTTTTTTTCCTCCTTCAAAAACAGACAACTAAGGGCCGGCCGAGTGGCGCGGTGGTTAAGCGCTGGCTTGGGAAGCCAGCGGCCCCGGTTCGGGTCCCACATGTGAGGGCCAGTGACACTGCCCTCAAAAAAAAAAAAAAAAAGAGGCAACTAAACTCACACAATTACTTACTGTAATGGAAATTTCTCTAAACTCAGTATTAAAATACTACCAGTGTAATTCAAATAACATCTTGACGAGAAATTTAGCAATTTTGATGAATGAGGTAAATACTAGGCAGAGGAAAAGCAAACTGCAGTTGCCATTCATCTGTTCTTTATCAACACCCTGTGGCATATTTTGATCTTGGCCTGGATCATAATGATTTTCGATACAGATACTGCATGCCCAGAAACGGTCTGATGTGAAAACAGCCTGTCCTGACCACAGCAGGGTTCAGTCCCATCTTCTAGGCCCTGGCTCTGTCTCAGAGTTCTAGTTTCATCCAGCGATGAGGACAGAGGAGTTCTGAGCTTCCTGGGGTCTCACCCGAACATGGGGAACATTCATTTTGACCCCCATAATGAAGGCCAGCTTTGTGGACACTCTTCTAGAGATATTTGGGAGTCACTCCCATAAGTCCACCAGAGACTTTCTCACTTGTCTAGTTACTCAGAAACTCCATATCCAGGGTCTCTTACATAGAAGATGTCCCAAGAAAAGGACCATTTTCTTCTTAAACCCCCTCAAAACCTCTGTTTTCTCAGAGAGGTGATGCTGCTACCTGGTGTGCCATCAATGTCCCACAAGGTCAGCATCCAATTTCAGACGCACAAGCCTCTTATCATCAGCCCAGCATCAGAGTGTGCCTAGGGTAGAGGTCAGCATGACTTCACTGCAAATACAACATTAATGAGAAGCAGCGAAACAGTTTTCCATCAAAACTGCCGAGGAAAACTCTTTCCAGTCCAGATTGGCATTGTGATAGCTCGAGGCTAGCTTCAGCCCTTCACAGAACAAATTAAGTCAGAGGACAGAAAGTCAGCTTATGGTACAAACCTGGACTATCTCATTCCTTCAAAACAAATCAGAGTCTGAAAGGTTGTATCTTCTACTAAATCTTATGATTAAAACAGCCATTCCAAAACATAAACACAAAGTCACTATTAATACAGGAAGGTGATAAGGCATTTCCTTTAAATGTTAGGCAACAGTGAGCTGGTCTTCACGTAAAGCTTTGGAAGTAGCTGTAATGCAATGTGAGGAGTCAGACTGACTCCACAGGGACTTTTTCTCAAGGCCACATGAAACTCCTAAACAGTGCCATCCCACCTTGTTTCAGAAGGACCGTATATGATCCCTGAAGGGAACAGTGTTTCTCCAGTTTGAGGATTAGTTATGGAGAAAGTACTAGCCTGCCCTTCAAGTTGTAAACTTAGCCATTCTTTTGGTATGCAGTTAGCTCTTCGGAAATGTACCGTTAAAAAAAACAAACAAAAAACAACATGAAAAAAACAGACCCAAAATCGAGTCACTTGTGGTAAGCCCCACCAATACTTAATACCTAACTTAATTGCAGTTTCAATTTATCCTAGGGGTGGAATTTTACACCAACCTGTCTAGAATTTCCTGGTCAGCACTAGTGATGTAATCTGCCAGATAAGACCCCTGACTTTCCTTACCCTAAAGGAAGGTAAACTTGCCTGAAATAATTCACTCTTTTAACTTCCTTGTCCGACACTCTTTCTGCCCATAAAAACCTTTCAGTTTGTACAAAGTACCTTTCTGTTTTTACTAGATGGGATGCTGCCTGATTCAGGAATAATTCATAAAGCCAATTATATTTAAATTTACTCAGTTCAATTTTTGTTCTTTAACAACCCTAAGTATTTCAAGGAAGCCAATGAAACCTGAAAGATTATCTTCTTATAACCAAATGTTACCGACTGTATTTTCTAAAGATGTTTGCAATCATATCTCCTGTCTTACACATTCTTCTACAATTAGCCCCTGCCATTGCCCCACCAAGAGTGGATTCTAACTCCTCTCCTTTGAATCCGTGTATGCTTATGATTGCTTTGACCAATAGAACATGATGGACGCAATGGTGTGTTCTGAACTTAGATCATAAAACGTGACGTAACTTGTACCTTGCTCGCTGGTACACTTGTGCTGGGAGACCTGAGCCACCACATAAGAAGTCTGACTCCCCGGAGGCTACCAAGCTGTGAGGAAGCTGAGCCACACAGATAGCCACATGTGTTGGTGAGTCAGTTGGCAGTTCTCATCTTTGAATCATCTTAGCCCAGGTACCAGGTGTGAGCAAAGGAGCCTTCAGACCATTCCAGCTGCCGCCCCACCCCGCCCCACACAAACACAGCCATTAAGCCTGCATCCTACCTGAGGTATCTGTGAGCATCATATTGTTATTTTAAGCAGATAAATTTGGGGTAATTTGTTATACAACAATAGGAACTGGGATATCATCTCTCAACCCAACCCTGCCACTATCCTCTCCTATTTGTTTTCAAAAGTCCATACTGTACTACAAATCCATTCCTTTTTGATCTAGGGAGATATAGCAAACTCCCTTCAACAGATGCCTGTCAAAGTGATATCCATTCTCAAGAATACAATCAGAAGTGCTAATTAAAGGGAACACATGTCAACTCAGTGAGGTTCAAGCAATGGTTGAACGCATTTGACTAGAAACTTCTACCTATGTCCAAATAATGGATATCGTCACTGCCTGGGATAGTGTCAGGACTTTCATTTATGTCTTCTGTAATTAGCCATGCTAACTAATTGTCAGCTGCATAGTCACTGACCCAGAAAGAAATTTCACCAGTTATCATGGTCATTGAGACAAATCTAGTTTAAAAAGTATATTCAGTGCTGATGAAGATTAAAAACCCAATATTCTAGCAAATCAGTATGTGTATCAGTTATTTAAAAAAATATTTTTAAAGAAAACAGATGGCCTATGAGTTTAGGCTTCAGCTATACATATGGAATCTAGTCACAAAGTCAAGAGAGTTCATGCTTCTTCTAAACAGATACCCACCCTTCTGCTCTCTTGCTGGAAGGGTTGCAAAGGATCAATCCAAATATGCATTTAACAGGAAATTAGGGGCTGGCCAAGTTGCTCAGTTGTTTAAGAGCTCACTCAAGAGTGTGAGCTCTGAGCAACAGAGATGCAGGTTCGATTCCAGCCTGAGCTGAGCTGCCAACAGGTGGCAGAATGGCTCAGTTAAAATTAAAAAATAAATAAAAGGAAATTAGTATTTTGTCTGTGTAAACTAATATGGCATTAGTCTGCACAATAGACTATATCCCTGCTATTTTTCTTTTCTCCTGACCCAGATGTTTCCAAATAGAAGTTGGAGACAGGAATGATAACTTTTGTTTCCATTGTTTGTTTTTTCTTTAATTTTAGAAATCAAACTTGTTAAAAGAATACTTATGCATTCACAGTAACCTGTGTCCAAATTCAGAATTAAAAAAAAACACACTAACACACAGGGGAATAAATTTTCAGTTTAAGAATATTGTTTGGAGGCAGCCACCTTAACTGCCCACATATACCTTCAACATTGTCTCCCTCCCAAGCCACCCCTCCCAAAGCATAACAGTCTTGCCAAAGTTCTTTCAGTTATAAAGAAAGATGTCCCTAGTCTTTCAGAATCCTAGAGAGAAGAAAACAAAGGCTTTGGTGAATAAAGATTAGACTTGTTGGGCCAGCCGGGTGGCTCGGTGGTTAAGAGTTGGCTTGGGACGCCAGCGGCCCCGGTTCGGGTCCCACATATGAGGGCCAGTGACACTGCCCTCAAAAAAAAAAAAAAAAAAAAAAAGATTACACTTGTAAAAAACCCAGAACAAAAAGTGAAACGTTATTTTCAGTATTTTATATGAGCTTGAAATAACTATTTTTATTACAAGTATGTATGTCTCTTTTACTGTAGGGTAAATCTCCCTTCCATTAGAAATGTAAACAAATGTTTCACTGGCTAGATAGAGTTCTTATTTATGAAGACTGTGAGACGGTTAGATTGAAGAAACTGGGAAGAAAATCCTAACAGCAGAAAGAAAGTAAAAACAATAAAAATAAAAAGACTTGGTAGTAATGGGGACTGGCAGGATAGTATTCCAGTTCATGGTTAAGGAAAATGCCTGGGCCAGTTTCTCATACAGCCGAGTTACTCCTGCTGACACCTAAGCATTTTGGCGATGCGCTACCATCACCTAACTGAGGCATCCACCCCATTCCCCAAGACTTGATGAGTCCCGGGGCATCTGTCCACTGGAGCGTGAGAGAGGCGGGCCCAGCGCAAACAAAGCTCTAGACGGCAACAAGGCTGCACTTGGTGGTCGGCCTCCCCTTTCCTTCACCCACTCGTTCGTGCCCTCCAGCATTGCTCCTTCCCTCTACCCCGGGTCTGCTTTCCCTCCCGGGCCAGGTCTCCCGCTCGTACAGGTCTGCCATCCGCTCCTGACGCAGCCCCCACCACCCCGCTCGCTAACCCCGGTGCCGCGGGATCTCCTGGGCTCTGGCGCCCAGCAGTGGAGACGGAAGGCCCAGGTGTGCGACTTCGGGGCAGCAGCCCTCCGGTCAGCGCGTGGAGCACGAAGCCGCGCTCCGCAGCCCATGTCACCTCGGGCTGGGCTCCTCAGTCCCTTCCTCACCGATCACACGGTCCCGGCCCCCTCCCACCCGCACTGCCAGCCAACCTGGGCTCCGCCTTTCGGGATGACCGTCACGCCCCGACCCGGGGCTCAAGCGGCGGGGACCTCCGCTCCGCGGGGTTCGCCCCTGCCACTTGCCTCTCCGCCACCTCCACCAGTGCCTGCCCCACTTGATGCCGCCATCCCGGGTAGCCGCACTGGGCACAGTTCCCGCTGCCCATTGGCTGTTACCTAGGCAACCGGGAGCAACGCCATCCCCCATTGGCTCCGCCCGGGATCGGCGCCATCTTTATGCGGGGCGAAATGTCCGAAGAGCCCTCTGCCAAATAGCCCAAAGAGGGGTGGAGCTGAACTCCGGGTCCCACAGTGGCCATCCTGTTAAGAGACCTCGGGTGTCGCCTACCCAGAGAAAGCCTAGTCGAAATGTGAAAAACAAACTGAACCGAACCAAACCAAACCAGCGTCAGACACAACAGTGACAACCAACTCAAGCGGCTTCGATCCTGCGGGGGTCTCCATAGTTAGGAATGTCCCCGCCGCGGAGTTTAAGGACATAACCTAAACACGACTTTTGAGGAGCAGCTTTGTAAATTGCAACGCGTTGGACCGGGCAACTGTAGTTTAATGAGTGTCAGACCTGTGCCAGCACTGTGATGTCAGGACATGTTTGCATTCGTTGTAGGGATTTATGTTGTCGATGTCATTACCCAGGTCCTTTGTGTTTAAAATACCGTGCCAAGATTGGAGCAAATCCTCCAAAATACCACGCACGCCAATCCGTTTATCCATGATGCTAGGCTCTGCCAGTCTCGAAAAGACATGATCACTGCCCTCATGGGACTTACTGCCCAAGTGTGCAGAAGAAAAGATTCATGCACGTGGAAAAATCCAAGACTATATTTAATCATTAAGAGAAAGCAAACGCATGAAGAGAGTAAGCAAATTGCTTCTCTGAAGTGAGATTTTTTCCCCCCATCTGTACGATAGAAAATTATAACAATGATGATGATAAAGGCCACCCAGGACTTGTGCGAGAATATAATGTCAAAGGCTCAGTACTTTGAGAAATTGTGAGTACTCAATAAACAGTTTTAAATTGTTTTAAGAGACTTGGATTCTGTGTTCAAATCCCATCTCTGCCACCAACTGAGTGTGGCTTCAAATAAGTTATTTAGCTCACTAGCCTGTAAAATAAGATTGGACTAGAAGACCTATATATAAGATTCAATCCAGCTCTAACACTCAATGGTTAAACAGTCTAAAACTGCGTGGTATTGACTATTGATATAATTACAGCAGTTGAGAGAATGGAATGTTAAGAAAACAGACTGGAGAATGTTTATTAGAAAATATGAAGAAATAAAGTTGTGGTCAAATTATGGAGAAACTTGAAAAATTAGAAGGGAAGGTTTCTTGAATAGGCAAATACATAGAAAAAGAAAGTAGAATAGAGGTTACCAAGAGCAAGGGGAAGATGGATTATTGTTTAAGGGGTACAGAGTTTTTGTTGTCTTGATGAAAAAGTTTTCGATGGAGACAGTGGTGATGGTTACACAACATTGTGAATGTATTTAATGTTACTGAACTGTACACTTATGAATGGTTAAAATGATAAATATTATGTATATTTTACCACAATAAAAATATAGTTTCTTGACCAGGGTAGGGACACAATGAAATGAATGTTTTAATAAAATTAATCTGGCAGTGATACACAGAGATGATCAGAGAGAAATTGGAAACAGAAAACAAATTCAGAAGCTATTATAATAATGTAAGATATCCTGGCAGTGATACACAGAGATGAGCAGAGAGAAATTGGAAACAGAAAACAAATTCAGAAGCTATTATAATAATGTAAGATATCCTGGCATCAGTGAAGATGGAAAGAAAGGTGGTAAATATGAGACACATTTTATAGAGGTACTTAATAAAAAACAATATACTGTCTTCTTGAAGTTGGATCCAGCTCTGCCACTTACCAGATGCATGACCATAAGCAAGTTATTTTACTCAGTTTCCAACATGGTAGGGGCTGTAATGCTGTTTACATGACATTCTCCATGTAATGTACTTAAAATAATATCTGGCACATGCTTAGCATTTGGCAAGTGCTAACTTTTCACAGGTAATAAGGAATGTATTGACACTCTTTTCAATAAAGTAAAAGGAAAGCTAAATTCTAAGAGGTAGATATTGAAACAAATTATGAGGGTTTTCCATAGAGAAAACTCAGAATTCAAGGGAGAACTCTAAATCTTGGAACTTTCCTTGACCATAATTTGAAGGTTAGAGGCTAAATAAGATAAATAATACAGATCATCTCTGTGCTGTGGGCTCTACGACACAAGAGGCAAATATTACTCAATTATTTGGCATTTGGGTAGGAAAGGGAACTACATATGTGTCTTGTAATTGAAAGGGGTAATTGAATCATTTGTATGGACATTTGCTAGAATGGTTTATTTGGCAAAAAAAGTTTAAGACATTCCCATAAATTAGTTTAAACAATTCAGTACTTCTAGTTAGCTATGGCAATAATTCGATCAAGAAAGAATTGTTGAACGAACTGAAAAAGAATCTGGAGGCTTTGGCTAAAAATAAATAACAAAGATTTATTTATGGGTCTTAAGATTTGCAAAACAAACACAACTAGGCAAAAAAACCAGAAGTGTTCTGAAGAAGAAAGAAAAGTTAAGAGTTCTTATAGTAAAAAGTGCATTCTTCAGAATAATCAGTTCTGTATTCCCAGCCCTAGGATTGGTCCAGGGTGGTTGGTTATCAGTCAGATATCAGGAGATCTAGATGATGGATGCCAGGTGGTCTGGAAGATGAATGCCAGGAGGTCTGGTCACATCCATGGTCTGGATAATAGATGTCAGGTGGATGTCAGGTGGTCTGGATAGGTGAGTCTTTCATGCATTACCTGGAGGTCTGGTATATGTCCAGATATTGACACACAGTGAATTGATGTATATCCAGGCATTGACACAGGACTAGAAAGTTCCCAGGCTAGTTCAAACAAGAATAGAATCATTTTCTCATGCCTCAACCAACCTGATTTCAGTAATTTAGCAGCCTGACTACAGTGACACCATTTTATTTATTTATTTAATTTATTTTGAGGGCAGTGTTACTGGCCCTCATATGTGTGACCCGAACCTGGGCCAATGGCTTCCCAAGCCAGTGTTCAACCACTGCGCCACTCAGCCGGCCCCTGACGCCATTTTATTTCTTCACTCTGTTCTTCAGAATGGTTATGAAATATTGGTTACTATATGGCTGGTCACCTTTTGTGAAAATCCATGCCTCTCCTCTGCTGGTTACTTTAAGCACAAAAACAAAAACAACATCAACAATAAGCTCAGCAGTGATAAAAAAAATCTATCATTTGTTGAGTGTTTTTTAGGTATTAAGTGCTATAAGTTCTTTATTTTATTTATCATGATTCTTATTTAATCAATTGAGGAGGAGATGATTATTCCCATTTGATAGATAAGGAAACTGAGGCTTAGAGACTTAAATAACTCATAACTAATAAATGTGAAGCCAGAGTTCAAACTCAAATATCTCTGACTCCCTTTTTTGTCCCTTTTTTCCCTCAGTGATTTACATTCTTCCTTTAACACTTAGATCATAGCACATGCCCCACTTAAGGCCTTTACTGACTCTCCAGCCTACCCCCAAATTGCTGAACTCCTATTATGGAGATTTCAGTTCACATTGTTGGCGCTTTTTCTCTTACTGCCTCAGAGAGCTGTGTGTCTTCAGCTGGAGGGCAGGGAATATATCATCCTTGTCTTTTCTACTGATAACCATGTAGTGAGCATCTACTGTGTCTAGACACTGAGGTCTTAACAGTGATAAAAATAGTCATGGGGGGCTGGCTGAGTGGCGTGTTGGTTAAGAGCTGGCTTGGGTCGCCAGCAGCCCCGGTTTGGATCCCACATATGAGGGCCAGTGACACTGCCCTCTACAGCTAAGATGGTGAACAACCTGGAGCTGGGCTGCTGTGAGTCCCTGGGGCGGCATAGGTGCAGCCTCTGGGGCAGTGGGCTGCCATAGGCTACAGTGAGTGGCTGGCAGCCAGCGTGAGCAGCCAGAGCCGCCCCCCCGTGAGCGACCATCCAGAGGCCAGCGACCCATCTGCCTCACCCGAGAAGAGCCCATGGGGCAGTGAAGCAATATCCTCCACAACTAGACTGAAGAACAAAACGACAGCAACTTGTCTGTTCCCCTTCCCCGGTTTCCCAACTTTGTTCCCCTCTTCCAATTCCCCAATAAAATCTTACAAAAAAAAAAAAAAGTAGTCATGGACTCTTACCTCATGGAATTTTTGTCTAATGGGACCATATCTTTCCTCAGTTAACAAACATTGAGCTTTGGGCCAGGCTGTGTAAGCTGCATGAGGGTTGTTGGGATTTTAAAAAACCTTTTTAGTTAGGAAGAGCAGGGATTTTTGTTTCTTTGCTTCACTGCTGTCTCTCCAGCACCTAAAACAAAGTAGGTGCTCAAAAAATATTTACTGAGTGCTTGATTGAATAAATGCATATACAAACATTAGATTTTTCCAGTCTTACCGCTGATTCATAACAGGCACTCAATAACTAGTGACTGATTAGGTCGGCTACTTCATTGAAAACTCTCAAAGACAGGTCAGCGCTAGAAGGCTAAGGGCGGGGCGGGGCTCGTAAGAACTGCGAGCTTGCCTGACCCAAGTTTGGCTCCTGGAGCATGCGCAGTCCTCACAGAAGGTGGTGAGCAAAATATGCGGAGGATGGGATTGCGTAGGCGCTGGTTCTGATTGGCTACTGTTCGCGCGCGAGGGGTCGTGCCTACTCGTCGCCAAGTAAACAGGGAAGGTAGGGGCGGGGCCAAAGAGGCGCCGCCAGCTGGTTGGCCAGGCCGGGTTTGGAGTTCTTGCGGATTGGTCCCGGCGAGGAGCTCAGCTGTGTGCTGCGCGCCGGGTCCCGGAGCCGGCGGCCTGAGGGATGGACGAGACGAGCCCACTAGTGTCCCCCGAGCGGGCCCAACCCCCGGACTACACCTTCCCCTCCGGCTCTGGAGCTCACTTCCCGCAGGTGCCGGGGGGCGCGATCCGAGTGGCGGCGGCGGCGGCGGCGGCCGGCCCGGCCCCCTCTCCGCCGGGCTCGCCAGGCCACGACCGGGAGCGGCAGCCCCTGCTGGACCGGGCCCGGGGCGCGGCGGCCCAGGGTCAGACCCAGAGTGTGGCGGCGCAGGCCCAAGCCCTGGCCGCCCAGGCCGCGGCGGCGGCGCACGCCGCGCAGGCCCACCGCGAGCGGAACGAGTTCCCGGAGGACCCCGAGTTCGAGGCGGTGGTGCGGCAGGCCGAGCTGGCCATCGAGCGCTGCATCTTCCCTGAGCGCATCTACCAGGGCTCCAGCGGAAGCTACTTCGTTAAGGACCCTCAGGGGGTGAGAGGGGGCCTGTCCGGGGTAGTGGGGGTTTGCGCATCGCCAGGGGGAGAAGCGGGGGTTAAAGAAAGACTGCAAAAGGGAGACACTTCCCAGTGCGGAGCCCCTTGGCAGGGTTTTGCAATGCACAGAGGACTGGACATGCAGAAGCTCTGTGGCATGAAGAAATAAATCAGAACCTGTTTGGTGGGGGAGGAGTGAGTGAAAATGAAAAGAGGAAATTGACCAGATACAGGCGAGGGACCCAGCGGCGTGGTGGGGCAATCGGCCTCTGGGCAGAGATACGAGGGGAGATGCTGCTTTCTAGTGGCTTCCTGAGCTTTAAAGTACAGTGACTGCTATTCGGCCTACAGATGTACAGATTTGAGCTTTGGGGCCCGTTTTTTTCTCTTTTTGGACCAAACCAGTGCTGTCGCTGTTCATGGAGGAGGACCGGTAACTAACTCATCAGGGACCCCTGAGGATTCAGGGGCAGCGTTCTGTGCTGTAGTTCTGTCTCCTGCCATCTTTCCAGGCCTCTTATTGGCAGAAGATGGTGACCGAGTGGGTGGAATCACCAGTTTTCATCCGTCTTGGCTATTGCTCACTTTTTGGAAATTGTTCAAATCCTTTTTTACGGTTCCTCAGCTTAGAATGGAGTTTTAGAATCATAGGACTGTCAGCTGCCTTTTACTTTCATTTCTCTCCCAGGACTATTAGTAGTTTCCTTCCCAGCTAAGGCAGTATTTGATGACCTTTGTTTTGTCCCCTGCATGTGTATAAAGGGGGATGGGATGGGATGAGGCATGGAGTGACCAGGGCAGCTGAGAGGTGACCTTTATTCTTTCTTTTTAAGATAGGAGAAAAACAAATTCGATTTCTTAGGTTGCAGGAAGGCATCAACACGACACCCAAGGCAGTCAGGAAATTGAGGCTTATATACAACCCTGAGCTAAGGGAAAGGGGCCTGAAGCTTCCAAGGGGAGGAGGACAATTCACAGGAAGCTAAGAAAAGCAGGTGTTTGGTAATCAAGTGTTGTACCTGCCTTGCAGGTTAAGTCTTACAGATAAAAAATTTATCTCTGGTAATAAATCTCTTTCTGGGTCAGGCCCCTGATCTACATATTTTTAGGCAGTTAAGGAAGAGGTAAAGTTTTTCCTGAGTCTGGTAGGTCTTGATTGCCTTCAGCGCGAAACAATCCGCGTGCAAAAGTGGCACATATTGGAGTAGCATATTCTGTTCCCTTTTAGTTCCACCTTTGAAACTTCCTCCAGGAAGTTTCACAGTCCAGCTCAAGAAGCTGAGTTGGTAGATTGCTGCATTTCATTGAATCAGTGTTTTAGTCTTGAAATTATGTCAGTTCAATTAAATAGTTATGTCTCATTTCAGGAGGCAGTGATGCCGGTGGGCTCTCAAGTTAGACCTCTGTTGCGCAAGCAGTCAGGTATTTATTAAGAGGCTTTTCTATGGAAACAAAAGGAAAACTAAGGTTAATGATTGGAGCAGACTGTACTTCCAGTTTCTGAGTTCTGAAAGCAGCTAGCCAAGATTTTTAGATGTCTGGCTTGTAGCAGTTTCAGATGGAGTGAGGGCAGGCAGTGCAATCTGATAGATTTTCCTGGTTTGCAGTTTGAAATGTCTCTGGTGATCTTTCAGCGTGGCTAACCTTTATTCTTTTTGAGAACTGCAGAGGTATCGTTGGAATATCAGCAAGTCAAAAAATATCAAGTCTTCTCTGCCAAAGTTCCCAAACCAACCAGGCCAGGATGGTTTATTGGAAAACTATATTATTCTTATACTTATTAGAGTGGTGGGTGTGAAAGCTCCTTCAAAATTTCCCTGCAGTTCTCTGTGTGAACTCTTTAGATGGGTGGTGTGCGGTCTTGATAGGAGTGCTGAGTGGCCAGGGTGGGCCATAATTGTAGCTCTTGGTTAGATTCATTGAATGGTCTGGCGATTCTCTCAGATGTCATCCTTGAATTATCATTAAGAACCAGAGAACAATTCTGCCAGCAACTCAGTTAGCATAGACTGAGTTGGGGAAAGCTTTGCGAATAATAGGTCTTTTCAAGTTCTTCAAATAAGGGAGCAGTGAGTTAAAGTGAAAGCTTGAAGGGGAACCATCACTTCTAGAAGAAAAGAAAGCTGGGTGTCCTAAATATTAGCAAGATGCTTTCATCTTTTTATTTGGGAACCAGAATGACACCTAAGATAATAAATAGTTTTTAATTTTTGGTTTTTATTTTGGTTTGTTGACTGATTATCTTCGATAGGTGCAGGAGGAAGGTTTTTGTGTTTCTTTCATGGCACTGGTGCACCTCTGTTGGAAGTGTGTCAGGTCAGCCGAGAAATGATCAGGTGCTCTGACAGGTGGGAGTAATATGATCTCCCAGTTCTAACCTGGTAGGTAAAGTACAACCACCTCAGTACATAGGCCACAGAGAATGACAGACTTGTGTGTGTGTTTTGGTAATTTACCGGGCCCCAATCTCTAAAATTTCCTGGCCACTATCCTTTCTTAGAGGGGAAGTTAAGACACATATGCCCTGACAAAACGTATTAATGTAACCATCCTGCTCCCACTGAGGAAAATGTGGGTTAGAGCAGGGGACCACGCCCACAGACTTGCTGTACATAGTTGGTCTTGTCATCTTTGGCCCTGCTCCAAATGTGTTTTAAGTATTTTTCTTAAAAATATGCCAGGTACTGTGTTACAAATAATTCACTTAATTCTCATAACACACTCAGAGGTAGGTATTATTATTATCCCCACAGATGACAGCATGGCACTCAGGGTAATCATTGGTCCAGGGCCTCCCAGCTGGTAAGTGGGAGGCAGGATTCAGACTCAGGCAGACTGGCTCTGGAGTTGATGCTCCGAACCATTATGCCCTGCCGCCTCAGTCAGTCATGTGAATTTCTGATTTCTCTTTTCAGCTACCATTTTGGTTAGGATTCAGTTTGGCTATGTGTGACAGAAAATTTAAAATAATAATGATTTGAATAAAAGTACATTTAACTCTCATAAAAGAAGTTTACAGGCCGCTCAGGACTGGCACGGCATTTCAGTTTAAAAGGGATGCAGTCTCCTTCTGAAATCCAGCTGATCAGCCAGCCTTAGCATGTGGCTTTCACTTCATGATCCCAGATGACCACTCAAACTGCAGGCACCTTGTCTGCTTTTTTAGGCAGTTGGAAGAAGAAAAGGGAAAGAGAGAGTATGCCCCTTTCTCTTCAGGCATTTCCTAGATGTCTTCCCAGATTGTTATATCTCATTGTCCAGAACTTAGCTGCAAGTAGTCAGGCAACTATAGTCTTTATTTTGCCCAGCTAAGAGCCTGGGGTCCTATGTCTAAGGAAGAAGGGGGAAACAGAGATTGGGGGAACAGCAGTTTCTGAGACAGCTACATTCGGAGCTAGACAGTCTGAAAGTTCTTGAAGATAATAGCCTTGACTCCATTTCTCAGTTTAGGATGGTTTCTCTCTCAGGGCGAGCAAGTGAGGACCTGGAACAGTAAGACGGAAAATGCTAGATCAGAAGTCATGGTAGAGAGTGCTCCTATTACCCTCCTCACTTAACATCTTTGCACTTCAGGTCTCAATACTCAATCACCTACTAAAGTATTTTTTGAGAATTTGCTGTTTTGTGAGGCTAGTCATATAATACTAGATGTTCATATTGTCAAGAATCATAGACTAGTATGTGATTCACTAGTTTATTTTATTTTATTTTTTTTGAGGGCAGTGTCCCTGGCCCTCATATGTGGGACCCGAACCGGGGACACTGGCTTCCCAAGCCAGCGCTTAACCTCTGCGCCACTGGGCCGGCCCTCACTAGTTTATTAAGAGGATTAAATGAGATATCACACCTGAAAATCCCTGGCATGGTTCCTGCTGTGTGGGAGTTCAGAGTATTTTGTTTTAAAGTTATATGCCCACTGGATTAGGCTTTCTTGGGTACATTAGCATTGCGTAAGGCAAAAGTAGTTTGATTTTGAAAAGGTGCTTTCATGACCATTGAGAATAGTAATTCATTAAGTAACCCTAATTGGTATTTGCTTCAAAATTTTATAGGTATTGCTCACATGTTCTAGGAACCTGACCTTATAGCAATAATTTTCAACCTTTTAAAAATACTTTATCCACCAAGAGTTTGTTACAAAAATGGTACAGTATTTATTTTTCCATTTCTAAACTATAAACTTATAATATTGAATGCGCTTCTTCCAGCTACCTGTGCCCTCCACGAAATTCTTAAGTCCTTACACTTGGTTGAGAATCACCCTGATAGTCAAATAAAGAATAAAGATCTCAAATGGAATTTTTTTTTTCACTAAAATGTTAAGAGGCAGTCAACCTTGAATATCATATATAAATATAGTCCTTGAGATTTTAAATATCTCCCATCTGTTACAGGGAGCTGTCGCAGGCCACAAGTTGTAATGGATGAGGCAGGTGAGGTTGATTTCAGTGGATAGGAAAACAAATACAGGCTAAATCTCTCACTATTTGGATCCCATCTTCTTTCAGGGTCTAATAAATTTGGAGTAGCCTATCCCTCGCTTTTATTAACATGTTAATAAGGTTTCTCCACCTAAATAGCTAAATCAAAGAGTGCTGTTTCCCTGCAACCTCTAATACAGAATATAGCAGTTCTCAGAGTGTGGCCCAAGGATCCCTAGGAGTTCCTTTTGGGATCCACAGGCCAAAATTATTTTCATAATAATTTTTAAGACTTTAGTTGCCTTTTTCACTCTAATTTCTTTCTTTTTTAAAAAAAATGATTTTATTGGGGGAGGAGAACAGTGTTGGGGAATTGGGGGAGGGGAACAGACAAGTTGCTGTCCTTTTGTTCTTCAGTCTAGTTGTGGAGGACATTGCCTCACTGACCCATGTTGGTATCATCATTGTGCTCTTCCCGTGTGAGGCAGATCGGTCGCCGGCCTCTGGACGGCCACTCACAGTGGCTCTTGGCAGCTTATGCCAGCTGCTAGCCACTCACTGTAGCCTATGGCAGCCCACTGCATCAGGGGCTGCAGCTATGCTGTCCCGGGGACTCACAGCAGCCCAGCTCCAGGTGGAGCTGTTGTTCACCATCCTAGCTGTAGAGGGCAGTGTCAGTGGCCCTCATGTGGGATCCGAACAGGGGCCGCTGGCGTCCCAAGGCAGCTCTTAACCAACATGCCACTCTGCCAGCCCTATTTCTGTGTATTTTGCTGTGTAATATGAGTGATGTACTCGAAATACCTTAGATTTTAGGTTCCTGGAGGAAAAAGCCTCTTGAGCACAGCATAATATTCACTTCCTGTGACATGTGACAGCTGGATAGCTGCAGGAAAAGACACCCTTTGGGTTCCAAGTTCCAGTAATTGGTTGTGGGTCCTGACATCAGCCACTTAGTGGCGTCTTCCTTATGCAGCTCTGTTTTTATCCCCCACATCGTGGACTGCTGCTGCTCAAGCTGCCTGCACCTCACCCCCTTTGCTAAAAGGGGATTAGTAGGTGGGTGCTAAGGAAAGGTGTTTTTAAAATATTGATATTAAACTGAAGTTTTTTCCTAAATGTAATAAAGGAATTGAAAATATATTAGAGGAGAGGATGGTAAGAAAAACTAGGCAGTGGTCATCTTTCTCAACCAAATACTGGTGGGTGGTTTTTTAATTTGAGTGGCTTTTGGGTTTGTTTTCTATGAATAGGAGAGTATTCTTGAGTACTTGATTATGTAAAGTGAACATTAATTTTGAAAATTAGGCCAGGGTAATTTTTTATGTATCTATTTAGGAAACCCACAGAGTGCTTGCGCAGACCAGGTACTGAGCAAATGTTAGCAGATTGGACTGAGGCCTACACTTAGTCCTGAAAGGCACTTGTCTCCTGTTCTGTCTGCATGCCCTTCTGTTCCTCCATCCTTCCCACCCTACCAGTCCCTCATCTGTCCAATCCAGACATTATTTAATGAAACTTTTGTAGTACTGAGATAACCACGATTACTAATGCTTTTATTTTTTATTTTTTTTATTTTTTTTTTTTTTGAGGGCAGTGTCCCTAGCCCTCATATGTGGGACCAAACAGGGGCCGCTGGCTTCCCAAGCCAGCGCTTAACCACTGCACCACTCGGCCGGCCCACTAATGCTTTTAGAGTTGATGAAATGCTTTCCAATTCTCCTTAGGGTGGAAAGAAACTGAGATGTTTGAAAGGTCAGTCTATAAACCATATGTGCCTGCACTCTTGGCCTTCAAATTCAGTTTTCTTTAAGTGAAAGTATTTAAGCCTCAGCCCTGGCATTTTTAAAAAAGATTTTATTGGGGAATTGGGGCAGGGAACAGTGTTGGGGAATCGGGGAGGGGGAACAGACAAGTTGCTGTCCTTTTGTTCTTCAGTCTAGTTGTGGAGGACATCGTTTCACTGGCCTATGTTGATATTGTGATCATTGCTCTCTTCTCGGCTGAGGCAAATCAGTCACCGGCCATTGGTCGGCCGCTCATGCTGGCTGCTGGTCACTCACAGTAGCTTACGGCAGCCCCACTGCAGCCTATGCCGTGGATTCACGGCAGCCCAGCTCCAGGTCGAGCTGTTCACCATCTTAGCTGTAGAGGGCACAGTGTCATTGGCCCATGTGGGATCCGAACTAGAGGCCCTGCTGCTCAGAGCTTGTGCTCCCAAGCCAACTCTTAACCAACGAGCCACTTGGCCAGCCCAGCCCTGGCATTTTTAAGCCCTGCTAGTAGTAGGAATGTCTTGTTCTTGCTTTGGGGGACCAGCTTGCTGAATGAACTCCACATTGTGCCTTAGTTGAACTGACTGTTGGGCTCTGGGACATGCCTCAGTAGTCCTATGGTTCACTGCCCAGGTTCCAGAGAGTTACAGTGTACTCATCAGTCATTCTCTGAGTGATGAGATGCTGTATGATTCAGAGCACAGGATTCCAGGGGAGTAGAGACAGAGAGGAAGATTGCTAATTTTGGCCTCTTGCTAGCCACTTTGAATAAGAGTGTAGTTCTGACTTACGATATGAATATAAGCACTTGATTTTTTCAGTGACTAACACATTTTTTGCGGGAAACGAGTAAACTCGTCATATAGCTTTTTATGCCCGCTTACAAAGTGTTAAGTTTATTTGTCTTTAAGAATAAATTGATTCTTTTGGAGACCCAAGGAGAATTCTGTATTTCTCTAGCCCTCTCAAATCCTTGCAAGGCTTTTTGAAGGAACTGGCCTTAAGATTGACCAAATATTGTTGGAGACATGCGCCTAGCCAGTTCCTAATATGAGTACTTACTTAATGCAGGCAGGTGGGTGTATGTTGTCTGCTGTGAGCTGCCATCCAGGAAGTGACACCCACAGGAAAATGTCTTATGACCTAGACTAGCTTGAGTTGGCTGTGGGGTGAGGGGAGAGGGAGTGTCATATGAGATGAAAATGAATCACTTGGATAACATATTTGCTTCTCTTCCTTTGAAAATGCACTTTAGGGGCTGCAGGGAATGAAATAAATGAAAAATAACCTCAGAAGGCTGACTCCTGGGGAAGAAACCTTCAGTAGAGAGGGTCAGATTTTCTAGGCTGCAGTAGCATCCCATATTTCCAAGGACCTTTGAGGATGAAATTACTGTCTGCAAGAGAAGATGGATTTAATCTTCATGGACTCTCATGTCCTGACCTCTTGCCTGTCAGAATTACTTAAGAGAACCCCATTCTAACGAAGTAGAAGATTCTTTTTTCTGCTGTGATTTTTCTTTTCCATTACTTTCTTAGTTTGTGATTTCTCAACTTTTTTTTTTTTTTTTTGATTTCTCAGCTTTTTATTGTAAAGTTTCATTAACACCCAGGGAATGGGATAGTAAGGCTGATAGAGGAAATCAACCATTGATGAAGGAATTTTCTTAACCTTATTCCATAATACCTTAGTATTAATAAGTTCCTTTCAGTTGATAATTTTTTGAGTCTTTACGTCATTGATGCAGAGCAGCAGTGTGTATGTGTATACCTTGGAAGCTGGGGTTTGGTGGTGGTAAAATTTGTTGTACCATATGTACCAGACTTGGCACCTTCTTTGGCCACCGCCCTTTCTATCAGTAGGGTCTCTCAGTTGCACATTGAGCTGATATCTTCCCCATATAAGCTGGGGAGAAGCCAGTGCCTGACTGGATATAGGGATTGTATGCCTATGCCCTCTCATTTCTTTCTAGGTTCCTACTGACCTGGTCCGTGAGCTACTTTAGTCAACTTGCCTTGTCCTCCTTTTCTTTCGTTTATGTAGAAGATCACTGCTGTCTTCAAACCCAAGAATGAAGAGCCATATGGGCACCTTAATCCTAAGTGGACCAAGTGGCTGCAGAAGCTATGCTGTCCCTGCTGCTTTGGCCGTGATTGCCTTGTTCTCAACCAGGGCTATCTCTCAGAGGCAGGCGCCAGTCTGGTGGACCAAAAACTGGAACTTAACATCGTACCCCGTACAAAGGTCAGTGACCTGTCTCCAGGGAGCCTTACTGCCTGGCCAGTTTCCCTGGGGCCCAAGCCCGGCGACATGTTAGTGGTACCATTAGGTCCAGTTAGAGCCCCAAGTCTAGGGTTCTCAGCCATTTTTTGTGGAGTGGTGGTGGTTGTATGTTTAAGCTCATATTTGATCATCTGATGAAAGATATCCTGAAAAGGATACACATAAACTTTTTGCATACAATTTCAGAAAGTTCACCTACCGTCTGATGCACATTTATGGGCTCCCTACATCTTTGGATTCCAGATAACCCCAAGCTGGTTAGAAACCTAGCTGTTTTCATGACTTGCTCTCTCAGATTTCTGAGCCATTCCAGGATTTAGATTAGTCTAGAATAGACTAGCTGATGTCAGCCAAGCACTTATGCAAGGTCTGGCAAGGAGGACTCTAGAATGGGATGAGGGTTAGAGTAAAAATCTGGCCTGAACCCCTATAGGGAACTGACATGGAATTCTCACCCATCTTTATGCTATGGGATTCTGGTACTTATCTGAACATAACAAAATTTCGGTCCCAGGAGGCAAATCCACACTTAGAATGAATTTGTACACACATATGTGTTATAGACTTAGGTGAGGCTCTTCTTTTTTTTAAGAGTTAATTGGGGAATTGGGGGAGGAGAACAGCTTTGGGGAATCGGGGCGGGGAAACAGACAAGTTGCTGTCCTTTTGTTCTTCAGTCTTGTTGTGGAAGACGTGCTTCGCTGGCCCATGTTAGACATTATCATTGAGCTCTTCCTGGGTGAGGCAGTCACTCTCCCGCCATTGGATGGCGGCTCACGCCAGCTGGTGGCCAGCCCTACCGCAGCCAGTGCCGTCGCCGGTTATTCACGGCAGCCCAGCTCCAGGTTGAGCTATTGTTCACCATCTTAGCTGTTGAGGGCGCAGCGTCACTGGCCCTCATATGTGGGATCCGAACCGGGGCACTGTTGCTCAGAGCTGGCATCCCAAGCCAACTCCTAACCAACGTGCCACTTGGCCGGCCCCTAAGTCGAGGTTCTAATGAAAGATCTGGATCATACCCCCACCCACTCCCCACAAATGCTTAAATACAGAATTAATTGCATACAATATCAGGAATTTACTGACGCTAGGTTAAGAACCCCAGCAGTACAGGGTGTTCCATGAAACTTTCCAGGGATTATGAGGGGAAGGAATCTGCTAGTCAGCATTTGGACATTTAAGGACATGTCCCATTGATTATGTGGCTGCTTGAGGTTTATTAACCACTTAAGATGGAACTCTGATCGGATGCCCTAAGGCTGCAGGGGTGTCTTTGTAGTTCTAGGTCTTAATCCTCTTTGAGAATATGAGGAACGCTATAAATTTTGTTCCCAGAAAATATACACATATTTGCAGTTATTGTTTTGCATGTAATTTTAGGGGATGGTTCATAGACCAATTGAAGTCTATCCATTGATCCCATAGGACCATGCCTCTCGATTAAAACCCTTCCTTGAGGGCCGGCCGAGTGGTGCGGTGGTTAAGCACTGGTTTGGGAAGCCAGTGGCCCTGATTCGGTCCCACATATGAGGGCCAGTGACACTGCCCTCAAAAAAACAAACAAAAAACCTCCCCAAACAAACAAAAAGAAAACCCCTCCTTGGAGTTTTCCTCACAGGTTTAGATAGTAGACTCTGGGCAAAGAGCCTGAGGAGACAGGAGCTTTCCTTCAAACCTGTTTTTTTTCTGTTTTCCCAGGGTATTTTAGAAAAAAAAGTGCTTGTTGTGGTTGTTTAACTGTATCTGCTTCTTTGCCACCAAACCCCAGACAACAAGCCAACTAGTTTGTGAGTCTGTAGGCATAAGGGACCATTTCTTGAAATTTCCTTCTCCCATTCTCAGTACCTATAGCAAAGTGCTATACTTCTAGTAAGCAGTCCATAAGTACCAGCTAAATTGGTGAGTGAGTATCAAACCATGAGAAACAATACCAGAGACACCCCCCGTGCCCTCAACTTCAGGTCTAGGGGAGAATATCTGGTCCCAGTCCCAGGCTTATAGCTCCCATCAGATTGACATCAGGTTCACTGCCTGGCCCTGTGCAGCTCTTCCCTTCACTCTTACATCCTCCTCTCTCTGTGCCTATAGTTAAACAGCACACTGGACCATCCTGTATAATAATTAATGCTCCCAAGACCTCTTGCTTAACCTGAAATCCTCCTACTAGGCTCCTCCTAAACTCTAGAAGCTCTTTTAAATAGTCCTTGCTCATCACTCTGTAGTTTCCTTTGTTTACTAGGTAAATAGCAGAGCACCCCTGGCCCCATGCCTGCCTGCTCGGCCTGTAGTTCTGGAGGGCAGGGCCTAAGAATCAAAGAGCTGATGTTTGAATTTTGGCTCTGCCACTTTTTATTGGGTCACCCTTGGGCAAGTCGCTTAAGACCATGCTTCCCCCCCCCCGCAGCCTCCCCTCAGTTTCCTCACTATAAAAATAGGAATATAAATAGTTCTTACAACGGCCGGCCGAATGGCTCAGTTAGAGCTCGCTCAAGAGTGCAAGCTGAGCTCTGAGCAACAGCGGTTCGAGGCCAGCGCGAGCTGAGTTGCCGTTGAGCTGCCAACAGGTGGCAGGATGGCTCAGCTAAAATAAAATAAAAAAATAGTTCTTACTTTATAGGGTGGCTATTAAGATTAGACAAGATAATCCTTGTAAAACACATAGCCCAGTGCCTGGCATAATGTAAACACTTCATACATCTTAGCCTGTCATATTTTTATGACTTTTAATCATTAATGTCAACCACAACAATCCCTTTCTTCCCCATCTCTGGTCTTCTTTCCCTGTTAGAAAACCTTAATGAGGCCCGAGGATCTTTTGCATCAAAAAATCAGCAACTGGGCTGGCCGAGTGGCGTGGTGGTTAAGCGCTGGCTTGAGAAGCCAGCGACCCCGGTTCGGGTCCCACATATGAGGGCCAGTGACACTGCCCTCAAAAACAAAGAAAAAATCAGCAACAGCAAAAATACTTGTTTTCTATGAGACTGAGATGAGACAAACTTTGCAAGCTTAATATACAGCTGCTGGAGAATAGTAAGAGGAAGTATGCCCCCCCCTCCCCCTTGTGACAGGATTCTATCCAGTTGATCAGACCATCTGTCACTATGGAAACGGCTCACATTGCAATGGAGCTTCAAATAGGCTCTAATTCTCACGCGATAGCTATCTCTGCTCTTCGTTTTTGTGAGGTTTCAGGTTATGATAGTTTCATTAGTCATAGAGAAAAAGTGGGCCATTGCAAAGAGTGATCGCAAATAAATCTGATGGGGGCAAAGGTGGCTTATGGCTTGAGAGCCAGGCTTTTCACCATGGAAACTGGCAAGATAGTCTTAGGAAAACTCTTTTATCCCTTTATTCCTGTGCCTAAGTTTCCTGATTTGTAAGGCAGAGGTTGCCAGCACATCCATTGGATGGATGAATGGATAGATAGATTGGGAGCGGGCAGGAAATTATTTTGCTTCTCTCTATCTCTAAGGTTCATGGACAAAATAATTCGTTATTTGTAATGAATTTTGCAAGGCTTAGGAAAAGAAAGAATTTTCTTATAAATTTGATTTCAGGTATTTATATACTAAAATCTACTTGTTGCTGTCTCTGAAGGAAACTTGTAACTCATTCATTCATTCACTTAATAAATATTTTTGACCATGTGTCAGTTGCTGTGGTAGGTACTGGGAATGCTTATGTGAATATGTTCTCTTCCTCCCCTGATTTCATTAGTCTTAAGAGAGAAGTTAGATATACAGATGGATAATTACAAGATAATGTGATAAGTGTGATAATAGATGTACATATGGTTTATGTAATATTGATGGCCTATTAAAAAATTTGTTTTGAATAGGCAATGCATGTATCTAGTGCTAAGATGAGAAGGCCCAGAAGAGTAAACAGAGAAGAGTAATTCAGTGTCCCACCTCCCCCTTTCAGCCACTCAGCTTCCTTCTTCAGAGGCAGCTGCTATTACTAGTTTCTTGTGTAATATTCCAGATATAGCCTGCATAAATATGCATATATATATATATAGCAATCCACTAAAAATTAAAACCAACTTTAATGTTTATTTTTTTATGTGAATAATTGTGCATAGTACAAAATTCAAAAGGAGATAAAAGTATATAGAATAAATTGCAATTTGCTTTTATCTGGAAAGAAAATATGTATTGGACCACCTTTCTTCACCCAAGAAAGGGCTGCATTAGTCAGCATAATTCATGTTAGCTGCTATAACAACCCCTGAATCACATTGGTTTAACATAATAAGACTTGTTTCTTGCTCTTATCATAGATCCATGCCAGTTAGGCAGCTCTCCTAGATCCCATGTTATTCCATGTAGTGACAAGAGGTCTAGCTAGGGTCCTTTTGTGATATGGCTCTGCCATCCCAGAGCCCTTCATTCCATCTGCAGAGATTGGGGAATCTGATACGGATCATGGGAGATTTTAGGGGCCAGGCCTGGACGTGATGTTCACGCATCACTTTGTCCACATTCCACTGGCTCGAACTAATCATATACTCTATTGTAGCCACCAGGAAGGCTAAGAAATGCATTCTTTCTGTGTGCCCTGGAAATGGAACATATTGGTGAGCATATAGCTATTCTCTGCCATAGTTCCTTAAACTTGACTCTAATCTAGTTATCTCTTCTTTTTCCACTGTAGGTAGTATACCTGGCCAGTGAGACCTTCAACTATAGTGCCATTGACAGAGTGAAGTCCAGAGGCAAGCGGCTTGCACTGGAGAAAGTGCCAAAAGTTGGGCAGCGGTTTAACCGCATTGGATTACCGCCAAAGGTATAGCCTGCACTTGCGTGGTTTATGAAAGGTGAAGCTTTATAATGGTATAGGCATCCAAGTGGCAAAGCAAGTGCCTGTAGACTTGTATATAGGTATGAGAATAGCCTGCCCCGAGGCTCCTGTCTTCCTCATTTCTGTTAAGTGCCTAAGACCCTAACTTTCTCACTTTACTCCTCTTGACCATTTGGATGGGCTTCTTGAATTTGAATGGGCAATTACAGTCACAACCCTTTTCTCCTGTACTTGCAAGGATATGAAGAAGTAAAGACCTTGAAAACATTTTCCTTCTCTGATATAAAATCCACAAGGCCTTAGTCGGTACCTGGCTTAGTCCTGGGATCTTTGAACTTGGGCTGTAGGGAAATAACTTTGTCCTTCCTTCTTGGTTGTAGGTTGGCTCATTCCAACTCTTTGTTGAAGGCTACAAAGATGCGGACTATTGGCTACGGCGTTTTGAAGCAGAACCTCTCCCTGAGAACACTAACCGCCAACTACTGCTGCAGTTTGAGCGGTTGGTGGTGCTGGATTACATCATCCGGAACACTGGTGAGCAGCTGTGGGGGGTCCTCTGCCCTGTGCCAGACTGGCAAGGCCCAGCGGGGAGGCATGGAGGATGGCAGGCCGTGGTATCAGAGGGCCTGATCAGGATGAGGTTTTTCTGTCAGAAGGGTCGTATACATTTGGGGACGGTCTTAAAACATATTTTTCCAAGACAAGGGGCATCAGGTGCAGTTATCAGAGTCGGTGCAGCCTACAGCCTACAGCCAGTAGTTTTGCTTTATCTTAGCCTCTCTCCTGGTCCCAAACAGAAGACACCTGGCCTTCCCAAGCAACATGAAGAATTCTAAGAGTACTTTTATCCTTGGTCCCTCATCATTCGTAGAGCAGCAAGGCCTATCACAGAACAGTTTTGTCTTCAAGTTCCTCATATAAATGGATTCTTACAGTATTTGTCATTTTGTGACAGGCTTACTCTTACCATAATGTCCTCAGGGTTCATTTCATGTTGTAGCGTATGTCAGAATGTCTTTCATTTTTAAGGCTGAATGATAAATAGTACATTGTATATGTATACCACATTTTGCTTATCCATTCTTCTGTCATTGGGTGCTTGGATTGCGTCCACATTTTAGCTCTTGTGAATAACGCTGCTGTGAATGTGGGTATACAAATATCTCTTTGAGACATTGCTTTCAGTTCTTTTGAGTATATTCCCAGAACTAGAATTGCTGGGTCATATGGTAATTCTGTCTTCAATTTTTGAGGAATTGTCATATTGTTTTCCACAGTGACTGTATCATTTTACATTCCCATTAACACTGCAGAAGAGCTTCAATTTCCCCACACCTTCATCACCACTTGTTATTTTCTGGTTTTTTGATAGAAGCCATCCTAATGGGTATGAGGTGATATCTCATTATAGTTTTGATTTGCATTTCCCAAATGATTAGTGCTTTTTGGCCATTTCTATATCTTCTTTGGAGAAATATCTATTCAAATCCTTTACCCATCTTCAAATCAGGTTGTTTTATTGTTGTTGAGTTATAGTTCTTTATATTCTGGATATTAATCCCTTCTCAAATATATGATTTGCAAATATTTCCTCCCATTCTGTGGGTTGCCTTTTTATTCTGTTGATAGTGTCTTTTGATGCAATTAATTTTTAAATGTTCATGAAGTCCAATTTGTGCATTTTTTCTTTTATTGTCTATGCCTTTGGTATTATATCTAAGAAATCATTGCCAAATCCAATGTCACGAAGCTTTGCCCTGTGTTTTCTTTTTTTTTTAGAGGGCAGTGTGACTGGCCCTCACATGTGGGATCCAAACCGGGGCCGCCAGCATCCCAAGCCAGCTCCCAACCACTGCACCACTTGGCCGGCCCAGCCCTGTGTTTTCTTTTAAAAATCCTACAGTTTTTGTCCTTAGATTTAGGCCATGAATCCATTTTGAATTAATTTTTGTATATGGTGTAAGGTCCATATGTAAGAAAGGGTCCAACCTCTTTCTTTTGTATATGGATATCCAGTTTTCCCAGCACCTTTGTTGAAAAGACTGTCTTTTCTGCGTTGGATGACCTTGCCACCATTGTCAAGATCATCTGATCATACATATGCAAAGGTTTATTTCTGGACTATGTTCTATTCCATTGGTCCGTATGTCCGTTTTTACAGTGTGTCCAGTACCATACTATTTTCATTACTATAGCTTTGGTGTAAGTTTTGAAATCAGTAAGTGTGAGTCCTCTAGCTTGCCTCTTCTTTGTGTGGATTGTTTTGGCTATTCATATGAATTTTGGGATGGATTTTTCTATTTCTGCAAAAAGACATCTTTGGGATTTTGGTAGGAACTGCATTCAATCTCTAGATTGTTTTGGGTATTATTGGCATCTTAACAATATGAAGCCTTCCTATCTATGAACATGGGATATCTTTTCACTTATTTATGTCTTTTTATTTTTTTATTTTTTATTTTTAAAGATTTTATTGGGGAATTGGCGGAGGGGAACAGCGTTGGGGAATCGGGGAAGGGGAACAGACAAGTTGCTGTCTTTTTGTTCTTCAGTTTAGTTGCGGAGGATGTTGCTTCACTGTTGGTATCGTCATTGCACTCTTCCCGGATGAGGCAGATCGGTCGCTGGCCTCTGGATGTCGCTCACTGCGGCTATTGGCAGCTCACACTGGCTGCCAGCCGCTTACGCTGGCTGCGGGCCACTCACTGTAGCCTATGGCAGCCCACTGCAGCAGGGGCTGCAGCCCACACCATCACCGGCGCTCGCACAGCCCAGCTCCAGGTGGAGCTGTTGTTAGCTGTAGAGGGCAGTGTCACTGGCCCTCATGTGGGATCCGAACCGGGGCTGCTGGCATCCCAAAACCAGCGCTTAACCAATGCGCCACTCGGCCGGCCCTATTTATGTCTTTTTAAATTTCAGCAATGTCTTGTAGTTTTCATTGTACATGTCTTTAACCTTTTTGGTTAAGTTAATTCCTAAGTATTTTATTCTTTTTGATGCATTGTAAATGGAATTGTTTTCTTAATTTTCCTTTTTGGATTGTTCATAGAAATGCAGCTGGTTGGTTTTGTTACTTTGTATCCTGATGCTTTGCTGAATTTATCCATTAGTTCTAACAGTTTTTTTAGTGGAATCTTTAGGGTTTCTACATAGATAATCATATCGTCTGCAAACAGATAATTTTACCTTTTCTTTTCCAATTTAGATGCCTTTTATTTCTTTTTCTTACATAATTGCTTTGGTTTTCCAGTTCTATGTTAAAGAGAAGTCATGAAAGTGGGTGTCCTTGTCTTGTTCCAGACCTTAGAGGCAAAGCTTTTAGTCTTTTACCATTGAGTGTGATGTTTGCTATGGGTTTTTCATGTATGACTTTTATTATGTGGAGGTATTTGCTTCTATTCATAGTTTGTTGAGTGTTGTTATCATGGATGGATACCAAATTTTGTCATGCTTTTTCTGCATCAGTTTAGATCATCAATTAGTTAATATGTTGTTTTACATTGATTTATTTTCATATGTTGAACCATCCTTACATTCCAGTAATAAATATCAGTTATACTGTATTATCCTTGTAATATGCTGCTGCGTTTAGTTTGCTAGTATTTTGTTGAGGATTTTTGCATCAGTATTCATAAGGGATATTGGTCTGTATGTAGTTTTGTTGTTGTGTCTTTGATTTTGGTATTAAGGTAATGCTGGCCTCATAGAATGAATGTGGAGTATTCCCTCCTCTTCAGTTTTTGGAAAAGTTTAAATTAGAGGATTTGTGTTAGTTCTTTAAATGTTTGGTATAGTTCACCAGTGAAGCCCTCAGGTCCAGGGCTATTATTTGTTCAGAGATATTTTTGTTGTTGTTGAGAGATTTTTAAATTACTGATTCATTTTCCATACTAGTTATTTCTGTACTCAGATTTATTTTCAGTTTCTTTGTGGTTTAGACTTGGTAAGTTTTGTGTTTCATCTAGGTTATTCAGTTTGTTGGCATACAATTACTCATAGTACTTACTCTCTTATTCTTTTTATTTCTGTAGAATCAGTAGTAATGTCTCCACTTTAAGTTCTGATTTTAGTAATTTGAGTATTTCCTTTTTCTCCTTTAATCTTAATAGCTAAAAGTTTATCAACTTTATCCAATGAGACAACGTTTATGTTTTAATTTTAGTGTATTTAGTTTATTTATCTATAATGCACATATAGATATGTTTGGATTTTTACCTACCATTATTTGCTTTCTATGTTCTGCCTATCTTTTTATTCTTTTTCTGTCTATGATTTTTTTTCCTCTTCTTTCTTACTTTCTTTTAAATTATTTTATAATTATTTCATTTTTCCCCCTTTTAGCTTAGAAGTGTCTTTTCTTTTGGTGGTTATCCTAAAGATTACCATGTGAATTCTTGATTTTCCAAATTTAACATTAATTGGTACTTACACTATTTTCTTGGACAATGCAAAGATCTTAGAAATCTTTAGCTTCATTTACCCATCTCCAGACTTTTATACTATTAGTGTCATGTGTTTTAATTATATATATATGTGTGTGTATAAACATATACATGTATATATAATTGTATGTATACATACATATATAAATACATTTATATAAAACTATAAGGCAATACTGTTGTCATTAATAATAATTATGGAGGCTTTTTGAATGTACACAAATAAGCAGAATAGTCAGCCTTTATTAACCAGTCATCCTACCTCTTAGCCTCTTCCCAAATCAGCAGATGCTCTATGGAAAAAACCACAATGCTGGACTCCCTCTCTGGATTTCCTTTCTCTCCCAGATCTTGACACTAACTCATAATGATCTTAAAACCTCCAAAGCCTTCAAGAGATTTTAAAATATTTTATCCATTTTTTTTGTAGTGTCCTTAGTAGAATGATTGATCCAAGTGTCCAAAACATCTAGCCCACCATGAAAATGAAAGTTGCTGTATTTTTTTTTTTTTTGCTAACTTTGTATTTCTGTTCACAGATCGAGGCAATGACAACTGGCTGATTAAATATGACTATCCAATGGATAGTTCTAGCTCTCGGGTAAGAGGTTCTTTTATATCTTCTTTTTTTTTTTTTTTTTTTTGAGGGCAGTGTCACTGGCCCTCATATGTGGGACCCGAACCAGGGCCGTTGGCTTCCCAAGCCAGCGCTTTTAACCACCACACCACTCGGCCTGCCCGGTTCTTTTATATCTTGAAGAAGAGGACGAAGTGGAGTATATGCATTCAGAAGAATTGGGATAGCACATGTGTTTAAAATTGATAGGTTAATATTTGGTAGAGTTTTCCTCTTATTTGTTTATTAAGGAATGTGCTACTGAATGATGTTAATAGGAGTAGATTGAACAAAAGTTCACTTAAATTTGGGACATACTTTATGCCTTTCTTAGAGATTAATAATGCACAGTAACATAGTAAAGGCCTGAGAAGTTGTGCATTAAATGAACCTATTTAATTTTAGTTGGCCCAGCGATTCCTAAATATTTTTGACCAGGGAACACTTTATTCACAACAGACCACAACTCTACAGAACATCAGTTTAGAGAAAAAACTGCTCTTACACCATTCTTTATTCTCTCATTCTTTTATACCTTACACTTCTCTATCCCTGTTCAGTCTGCACATTTTTTAAAATGAAAAGGCTACCTGGAGAAGGAGAGTGAGGCTGGTTTTTAGTCCTCATAATGTCTTTTTATTTTCTCCTTCCAGCTTTATTGAGATATAATGACATATAGCACTGTTCAAGGTGTGCAGTGTGATGATTTGATACATGTATATATTGTGAAATGTTTACCACAATAAGGTTAGTTAACACATCCTCATAGTGTGTTTACTTCCTTCTTTAATAATTCTCAAATTTTGTACATCTGAATCACTTATTAAAAATAGTACAAATTCTTCAAGGCTTTCCTCTGTTAGGTTGGGTAACACTCAGGATTCTGCACTTTTAATAAGTTATCCCAGGGGATTCTGATGCAGGTTTCCCGAACCAGTGAGCCTGAGTATGGAGCCAACAGGACAGCCCGAGTGTTTGATATGGGCTGTCACAGGTAGCCTGCCCCACTCTTTACATTCAGCACTTGTCCTTTTTCTTTTTATGTATCTCCGAAGCAGAGGAACAGACTCTCTTGTGCAAGAGCAGCCAACTGTTATCTTCCATGGTTCTCTTATCTCACTGGAAAAATGTCACCATCAGTGAAGTGGCATCTGAGTCAACGTCCACACCGGAGGACTTTGACCAACTGAATCTGACTTTTTTTCTCTTTTGTTATACCCTCAGGAATCTCATCGCCTTTCCCTAGGAGGAATGGCTTATGGTTATCTTTTGTTATTGTCATTTCCCTTTTTACCAACAACTGTGGCAACTTGTGGGGAAGTGCACTTTTTCTAAGATGAGGAAGGGACTCTGAAAACTTTGAACAAGCCAAATCAGAGGTGCCATAAATGTACTGAGTTCAGGTAACAACGTGGAAACCGGTTCAGAGGTTGAATAAGGACTGGTATCTGAGGAGGTTGAGATGGGAGGCTTTGCTACTACTTTAAAGGGCCTGAGGCACTTGTGACTAAGTATTTAGTCTTTCCTTGCTCTTCAGGACACAGACTGGGTGATGGTGAAGGAGCCTATTATCAAGGTGGCTGCCATAGACAATGGCCTGGCTTTCCCTCTGAAGCATCCTGACTCCTGGAGGGCATGTAAGTCTCAGGACCACTTTGGGCTGGCTCTTAACCTTGCTCTGTCTCAGTTTTCTCATCTGTGGAAGGTAGATAATAATACCTCTATCACAGGATTGTTCTAGGAATTAATGAAATAATGCAGCTCATGCAATTTAGCACAATGGCTGGCATATGGCAACGACTCCATAATGTAAGCTATTATTATAATTTTTACCTTACATTATTCCCATTAGAAGCATAGAGTTGAGTTTTCTCATCTCTGCTTTGCATTTTTCTCATTCTTTCTGAGGACTAAATATAAGCTGCTGTCGGTGTTCTATCTTCTTTATTGAGATCCTGGAAGCCAGCTCCTGCCCCGTTATAACTGACAAACTTTTAGAAAGAGGGAGAGATACAGGTAGGGGGTCACTCGCCCCTTTGCAGTACTAGTCTGTCTTTTCAAAAAGAGCATCTCTAGGGCCCACCGAGTGGCGCAGTGGTTAAGCGCTGGCTTAGGAAGCGAGCGGCCCCGGTTCAGGCCCCACATATGAGGGCCAGTGACACTGCCCTCAAAAAATAAAAAATAAAAAAACCCCACAAAAACCAAAATGAGCATCTCAGTGTCTCAGGCAAGTAATTGCTTCTAGACAGGCTTGCATCATGGAATGTCATGTAATATCTGGGAAGGAGCACAGGCTCTGGGATTAGGCAGACCTGAGTTTGACTCCTAGTTCCTCCACTTACTGTGTAACCTTTAGGGTTCATAGTTCTTAGAACTTTTCTGTTGTGTATCAAGGAAGAGGGGTGTTCTGCTCTTTGCACTGCTCTGATCGGTGGAAGACATAGATGGCCAGGAACTTTTTTTTTTTTTAAGTATTATTGGGGAACTGGGGGAGGGGAGCAGACAAGTTGCTGTCCTTTTGTTCTTCAGTCTAGTTGTGGAGGATGTTGCTTCACTGATCCATGTTGGTATCGTCATTCCGCTCTTTCCGGATGAGGCAGATTGGTTGCTGGCCTCTGGATGGTCACTTACCGCAGCTATTGGCAGCTCACGCTGGCTGCCGGATGCTCACGCTGGCTGCCGGCCACTCACTGTAGCCTATGGCAGCCCACTGCAGCAGGGGCTGCAGCCTACACCGTCGCCGGGGTTCACACAGCCCAGCTCCAGGTGAAGCTGTTGTTAGCTATAGAGGGCAGTGTCACTGGCCCTCATATGTGGGATCCGAACCGGGGCCGCTGGAGTCCCAACCAGCTCTTAATCAATGCGCCACTTGGCCGGCCCAGGCCATGGAATTTTTTTGACACTGGCTTTGCTTTTTTTAAAGATTTTATTGGGGAATTAGGGAAGGGGAACAGCCAAGTTGTCCTTCAGTCTTAGTTGTGGAGGGCGCAGCAAGCTCAGCTCCAAGTTCAGTCAAGTCGTCATCTGTCCACCCGTTGGCAGCTCAGGGCAGCTAAGCTCAAAGTGCGGTGTTCAGTCTTAGTTGCCAGCTTTGCTTTTAACCTTTTCTCTTTGCAGATCCTTTTTACTGGGCCTGGTTGCCCCAGGCAAAAGTTCCATTCTCTCAGGAGATCAAAGATCTGATTCTTCCAAAGATATCGGACCCTAACTTCGTCAAGGACTTGGAGGAAGACCTGTACGAACTATTTAAGGTTAGCCCTGGGAGGGTTAGCCTTCTAACTTATAGAAGGAGGAATTCATGAAGGTTTTTCTAATTGGTGTGATACAAGCCAACAGAGCATGGCCAACACCCTTCTGACTTGCATTAGCCAGTGAAGAACAAGATTCCCGCAGGTGGACAGCAGGACCTAATTTGGTTTGGTTTGAAAAAAATTGGCAGCTGTGATGAATCACACTGGTGTGTATCCTATGTGTCTGTGCCTGCAGTGTATCTGCAGAGCTCATTTTCAAATGGAGCACTAGAGCCTGGCATTCTTTAGAGTCAATAGTGAGATTCAGGACAAGAAGTTTACGTGCTGTCGATTTCCCCAAATGTGAAACAGGAGTTCTTGGGGTGGTAGTTAACCTCATTATGCCTCGTAAGCCTTGTGTAGGTTTTTTCTTTTTTTTTTTAGCTGAGCCATCCTGCCACCTGTTGGCAACTCAGCAGCTGCTCAGCTCGGGCCGGGAATCCAACTGGCAGCCCTGTTGCTCAGAGCTCACACTCTTGCACAAGCTCTTAACCAACTGAGCCACTTGGCCGGCCCTTTAGGTTTTCTTTATTAGCAAGTTTCTAATTGGGGGAGGAAAATGGGTTCTTCGGAGAGATTCATGCAGCTTCCGTCTTCCCCTGCCCTTCCTTTGCAGAAAGATCCTGGTTTTGACAGGGGCCAGTTTCATAAGCAGATTGCTGTCATGCGGGGACAGGTAAGCCTGGGACATCCTCCTGGTGTCATCCCTGGGATCTCTCTGGGAGGGCTATATACTCATGTTGAGTAAATATGGAAAGCTTGCATTTTGTACCCTTTTCAGTCCATACTATATGTATTTGAGACTGCCTCAACCAATGGGAGAGGAAAGGTGGCCCTCCCCAGTCATCCACCCCTTCCATAGTATTCAGTGCTTGGTGAAGAACTTACTATGTGCTTAGTTCTGTGCCAGTTGCTGGTACATTGATACATTTATTAATTGGTAAATTTATACCAGTCATCCCTTGTCCTCAAGTTGCTCAAGGCAGGCCATGTGCCTCAGTGGTTACGAGGTAGGCTGTGGAGTCAGACTGCTTTGCTGCTTATAAGCTCCTTGGCCTTGGACAAGAGCCTTTGCTTTCTTGTTTGTAAAATGGAATAGTAGTAAGACTTTGCAGAGTTGGCCAGAGGACACATGAGGTCATGCATATCAAGTGTTTAGTGAAAACAATGCCTGGCACATGATAAGCACTCATCTATTGGCTATGGTTATACTTTTTGTTATTATAGTTATATTATTTCTTTCTTTCCACTTCACCTTCAAAGGGAGTCAAGGGAACCCCCAGGGCATTGTTGATCCTCCAAAGCATAGTAAAGAATATTACTGAGAAGTTGTTGAAAAACTGTGTCGGGCACTGACATTCTGCTTATCATTTTGAAGTCTCCTTAAAGAGAGCTGGGATGGCCTAGTGGTTAAGGGCACAAACTGGTCAGAGTGCCTGGGTTTGAATCCTGGCTCTGCCATTTACTAGCTATGAGGTCTTGGACAAGTTACTTCATTTCTTCTTTTATTGTCTCCATTTGTAACATGGCGTTAATAACAGCATCTACCTCAAAGGGTTAGTAGGAGATAAATGATTTACAACAGCTGGAGTAGTGCCTGGCGGATTGAAATACTGAGTATGTGTTAGCCAATTGAGCACCGTCAAGTTTCTTGCTCCTCCCAGAGTGGAGGTGCCCACTTTATCGGTCTCATCCTTACTTGCTGACCAATCACACGCAGAAGCAAGAGAAGCCTCTACCTTACAGAAATCTGAAACAACACAGGGAAGGGAGGTTACTGCCTTGTGGCTACCTGAGTTGTAATCACAGAGTGGGCTGTACAAGGGCCCTTAAGCCCACGGGGAAGAGTGAAGAACCCCAGAGAGATGGACATGAGTGGTACTTGTTGCTTATCAGAAAGGCCTCTGATCAGGAGTTAGATAAAGAAGGCAGGGTCTGAGGGAAAGCTCTTCAAATAACATTTGCATTATTCTTTATCATTATGTGCCTGCTATAAACTTTTCTTCAACTTTTTAATTTGAAAAATTTCAAACCTCACTAAAGTTGAAATAATAGGATCTTCTCCTAGATTCACCATTTGTTACATTTAGTTAGCCACATTTGCCTTATCGCGTATCTCTGTGTGTTATCCATCTGAATGATATCTATCTCTAATTATCTATATAATTTGTCTCTCTCCCTAGATAGATTTTTTTGGGGGTGGGGAGCAAATCTTTTGAAAGTGAGTAGTAGACAATTGACCTTTTACCCCAATACTTCAGCATTCATGAAAAGCAGCTTCTAACCCAAAGAACCAAGGGAAGCACAGGAAGACCCAGCCAGGGCAGGTTTAAAATCCTGTTAAGTTGGGTGATCTCCTGCACAATCTCTTGAGACTCCTTGATCTGTGCACAAGGCTCTTTGAAACAGTGTAAGGTACAGACAAGTGCCAAGACAAATAAGTAACAAAGGAATTAATCACTGGTAGGATACACTTCTGACCTCCGACCTCTGTTCCAGGTAAATCTCTGCCTCTTTATGGGCAGCATTTGTGGGCCAAGGATTTTTGGCCTGAGGGCTGTGTGCCTGTGTGATTTGAGGAGCCAGGCTGTGCAAATCGTCAACATCAAGTGGTTTAAAGAAGGCTGTCAAACAGGACAGCCTCCGCTTTTGTACTGTCCTACCAGAGAAGATAAATGGTGGTGATTCTAATGACAAGGGGGAGAAAATGTGTCCCTATAGACACACCTGAAATATCTTTAAAATATAGACAAAAGTTGGTAAGGAACTAAATATAGTGTGGTATCCTGGATGCAATCCTGGAACAGAAAAGAACTTTCTGGAAAAGCTAAAGATATATCACCTTTAATTCCTTGACCCAGATATAATCACTGCCAACTTCCTGACTTTTTTTTCCTGCAGATAGGTAGATAGAAAGATAGTATTTTAGAAAATAAATGTGGAGTGACATAATAATACTGGTTGCTTGTCTCCTTTTAGATCTAATAACAATTGTGATCAGCTTTCCATTCTATAAAATATCTTTTTAAATTGTTTCTTATCCCAAATTATTAACTGATCCCATACTCTTAGGCATTTATGTCATTTCACTTTATAAACAATACTGGATGGTATTGGTTGAAACTAAGTGTTGGGTGCTTGTCAACAGCTGTTTCCTTAGTCCTGAAAATGGAATTGCTGAGTCAGAGACCTGTTCACATTTAAGCCTTTGTTGTCTCCTGGCCTTGCTGAAAGATTGCCCCACGATCCAGCCCCCAGCCAGTCTCTGAACTCTCCTTAACTTGTCTCTGTATCTTTACTAACTAGAAGGGCAAAAAATAGGAGATATTTGTTGTGATTTGTAATTTAAAATGACTAGGTTTCCATTTTCTATATATTGTCCACTTATATTCCTACTTTTATAAATAGCCTATTTGTACAATTTTCCATTAGTATGCTGTTTATTTTTTTGTTGATTTGTAGGCACACTATCTGCCAGTTTCCCTTCAGAGGCAGACCTGAAGGTCTAGGCCTGACCCTCACTGATCTCATTTTTCCCACTGCAGATCCTAAACCTGACTCAGGCCTTGAAAGATAACAAGAGTCCTCTGCACCTGGTCCAGATGCCACCTGTGATTGTTGAGACGGCCCGTTCCCACCAGCGGTCTGCTAACGAGTCCTACACACAGAGCTTTCAGAGTCGGAAGCCTTTCTTTTCGTGGTGGTAGCCCGAGAGGCAGACAATGGCGCATTGTCTGAGACTTGGGCTGGGAGGAAGCCTGGGGCACCGGTTGCAGGAAAAGCCAGAGAAGCCAGTGGAGAGAGTGGTGCCCTTGAGAGCCCTCCCTGTCTGCAAGCCAACCCCCTCAGGGCTTTCCCAAGTGCAGGGAGAAGCACAATCGGGAGGGACCATGAGTGCTGGTGGGCCCCTCCTAAGTGCTGGGGAGGGCTGGGGCTCCACGCAAGGAGTCCTGATGCCTGGGAAGGGGCATCTCCTTCCAGAGTTTCCTGGGGGCAGCTGGGAAATTCCCTTTCCTCCCAACACTCTGCTGTCTAGCAATTCTTCAGTATATTCTGCATCAGAAACAAACACATAACAAAAACAAATTTAAATACTATTAGCAAAACCCAGGCAGAGTCCCAGATCCTCTCATGTCAGAAACCTTGAATCCAGACCTCCATTTGCATGGACCCAGACATCCAGGTGCCTCGCAGCCCCCCACACCCCTGGACCAAGGCAGCTGGGTGACCTGCCGTGCTGGGACAGACAGAAGCCACACCCTTCCTTTGGGTTTTTGCCAAGTCATCTTCCCCTTCTCCCATCAGTGCAATAGGCTGACTAAAAAGCCTCCAAATGCAATTTGCATGGCGGGGGTACTTTTGCTTTAGACCTCCCAGCAGTTCTGTATATGACCCTGTAGATGGGCTCTGCTCTCTGCCCTGCTAGGGACCCAGACTTTCTAATGCAGGCGTGCAGCTTACCTACCACTCAGGCAAAGTCAAGATTCAGGATATGGACTCCACAGCATGCACAAGTGATCCGTGTGGCCGGAGTGCATGCTGGGAGCTGTACTGGATTTATGGGCCAAGTTACCCCAGCCTTGCTTCCTGAGTCCTCTGCCCTAGCCACAGGTGGTAAACTCTCTCAGTCCTCTAATGTGCTCTTATTATTTTAGATATTTTTTCCCTCAACTCTTTTGACTTAGAGGTTCAGTTTGGGTTCTGGAGTGGGCCTCAGCTCATAAGAGAACAGGATATTAGGTCCTTGGACTTCTTTTTATGCTATCACTGCTGCTTGGTGGAGATAACAGGACTTGTATTCTGCTTCCTAACTGGTAGCTACCCTTTGCTCCCTGACTTCTTGTTTCAGGCCAGTTTTTCCATGGCTTCTTGGGAAAGGTAGGACCCAAAGGAGAGAGACCTTCAAACTGTTTCCCAGTGCCTGCCCAGCTCAGTGTGCATCTTCCTGCTTCCATATCTCTCTTCCTTCAGCTGTCCCCCTTGCCAGGTGTCTGAGTCCTTTCTACACCAAAGCAAAGAATGGCCTCAGGAGGTAGTTAAGAGGGTGCCATCTGTGATTACGGGGCAGCCCTGTGCTACTGGACACTTCAAATTTCTGGCATCCTGCGATTGGTCAATCAGCCTTGGAAAGATGATCATCAAGGTTTGAAAAACAACCAAAGAAAGGGAGCGAGGACTATGGCTGTGTGCCCTCTGCTTGCCCAGCTCCCGCCATCCAGGAGGCAGAACAGAGATGGGCAGCTTTCCCATCAGCTGGGCCGGGGCTAGGCTGGTCCCCTTCCATTCCAGCCCCCGGGAGCCAGCTTGTCCTGGACTTCTGTCCAGCTGACAGGAAAAGCCTCTGGGAGCTGGCTGTGCATGCCCTGTAAATGACAGCACAGCTCCCTAGCTGGTCCCAGCCCTGACAATCCCAGGCAGCCCACCTGGCACTAGCCTTGGGAACCATGTTTGCAAGAATGCTTGTCCTCAGACAGCAGGAGCTGCAGGGCTCCCCAGAGGCTGGAAGGGGACACAGGTGTGTTGAGCTCTCCATAGACATCTTTAAACAAACGTGTGGTAAAGCTCCTGAGGAGTCTGCAGAGGACCCTGGTTGCTCCCCCAGCCAAACAGGTCTGCACGTTGCCCTCATCCAGACCTGCTCTGTGAGGAGAAGGAAATTGGGTCTGATGTACGAAGGGGCTGGTCTCAGTCCTGATAGGTAAGACTGGAGGACATCCTTTCCTGGCCTATCTCCGTTCTCCTTGAAGCCTATACTCAGGTTGCCTTGAATGTGGACTTTGGGAGAGTCAGGGGCCCAGAGTGCCAGGGTAGCCTTCTGGGTGGCACTCATGGAACCGCCCGGCCTTCTGCCAGCTGCAGGCGCTGTCCCCAGTGTCAGGGAGTAGAGGCTGGGCTGTGAGTCCAGCTGTATTGTTCTTCTAATGCACTGTAGAAATTGTATGTAATGTATTTAAATCAATGCAAATGTATGAATAACAAGTCCAATTCTGATCTTTTTTTGTCTAGTTTTTTTTTTTTTTTAACTTTATTGGGGAACTGTGTGTTTTGCCAGGACCCATCAGCTCCAAGTCAAGTCATTGTTTTCCGTCTAGTTGTGGGGGGTGCATCTCCGTGGCCCATGTGGGAATCGAACCAGCAACCTTGGTGTTATGATCCCATGCTCTAACCACCTGAGCCAACCAGCCACCTTTATCTAGTTTTCTTTGGTAGAAGGTAGACAAGGTAGCATGTTATTTTAAGGACCATGGAGTTGCTGAATTAGGGCTCCTGAGTCTATTTTCCTCTAGTAGGGGAAATACAAGTCCTCATTTCCAAAGTTCTAGTTCTCTGAAAACCAATAATATTTTTATGAAAACATCTGACACCAAAACTGACCTGAGCCCCCCTTGATGTGAAGCTATTTGTAGTCATCGTATATCCCTTAGTGTGAATGTTTGTTGCAGAAATATTAATGTTTTGTTATGAGATATTCCCCCACTAGGGATTATACAGGATCTGCACTGAGTACTTCCTGAAAGCCAAAAAAATTCTGAATTCCAATCATCCAGCCCCCAGGGTTTGGGATAAGGAATATGGACCGGCTTCTCTTCTTGGCCATGAGAGGGCAGCTCTGCTATGTGTGCATCACCACCCGCTTGGAACACTTTCAACCCGTTCCTTTTAGTGATGGATGATAAGCAGATAGGATGGGTGGGAGGGGACCTGAATGTGAATGAGCACATAGTATGTTTCTTTTGTTTATTTATTCATTTATTTATTTTTTGAGGGCAGTGTCACTGGCCCTCATATGTGGGACCGAACCAGGGCCGCTGGCTTCCGAAGCCAGCACATAACCCCCGCGCCACTCGGCCAGCCCCTAGTATGTTTCTTTTGAGGCAAAGTCAGAATAGTAATCAAAAATCCTCCCCTCAGGGTTTTTCAGGCTATGGAAACCTCAGATAATGCAGGAGGCTCAAAAATGATTGATCCAGCTGTTGACCCACTTCCGGATGGTTGGCCCATGGGAATGAAGAGGCCAGCTGAGGAGCTGGTGGCACCCACTACTGTGACTGCAGGCTCACTGCCCACTCTGCAGGGCTGACCATAATAGCCTTCCCTCCTGTAGAGCTGGCCAGGGGGCCAAGAACCCTCTCTGTTCCTGTGGCTCAGGACTGTCCACAGAGGTGGTCCCATCTCCCCATCTGACAGCGCATTGAAAAGGCTTCAGCATGGGCCCTAGGGGATGGCGGTGAGTAACGAAGGAGGCCAGCCCTACTTTCTCCTTCCTGGGAACACACACCCCTTCCCTGAAATGAACCCAAACTCTCACCCCCTGGCTCCAGAGCATCCAATTTGGGATTGTTCCCTTCTGTGACAGACTCACACAGTTCTTGATGCAAATGTTTTATTTTGCCACGTAAAGCCACAATTTCCTTGTGTGGCTTGACAGGGACGGGTGTGGGACAGGCTGCTGGGCCGTGGGTCATAGTAGCAGGAGGGTTAGTAGCAGGAGTGGTGTGATGCTCAGTCGGAGTGCCCTTCACTTGACTCCCAGGGGAATATCATGCAGCCCAGGTATACTGTTAGATGGGGAAGAGTTGAGGCAAGACAGTCACTGTTTGTCCTCCTGGTGAGGAATGGGTCGCACAGAACTAGGGCTCGGTGGACCCCTCCAGTCCTTTTCTGAATTGAGCAGGCCAGTAGCAGCACGTAGGGCAGTCTGCCTCAAGTCTCTCGTCCTTCTTTGCCTCTTTGGCCAAAGTCCCTGTGATTCCTGGGGAAGATTCTGCCATTCCCAGCCCCTTCCCTAGATCAGTGTCTGATCTGATGGAGGTAGCTTGTGGGGCCTGGCTTCCTCCAGTTCCGGCGGATCCTGGTACTTGTCCTTCTAGAGTTCAGATAATGATCGCCGGAAGCCATCTCAGTGGCATTGCTCTGTGGGTCGACCAGTGGAGCACGGGGCTCTGGCACTCTGCAGGGAACAAGTGTGTAATAGGCCAACATCAATACGAAGGTCAGAATGTGGACTGAGGTTTTGGTCATGAGAACTATTAAAACACATTATTGGGAAAGAACGAGACAAGGGCTGTGGTCTCTGCCCACTGAGAGCTACGTGATAGGGCAAAGCTTTCAGATTTCTCTTTTGTAAAGAGAGTTGGACTAGATCAAGGTGTCTAACACTCAACATTTCATTTCTTCATTCTCTGCTCATGGCAGACATTAATCAGTCATGATTAATTATGAGACTGGAGGAACCAAGTATGCTTAGCAAGGTGTTAAGTCGGGATTACTAATCAATTGGAGTTAATATGGACCTGATGATCTTGGAAGGCCTGTTCAGTTCTGATGTTCTGATTGTGGGCCCCGGAGAAGGTAGCAGAGGAATGGAGCCCAAAGTATACACGTAGTGGTTGGTTAGGCCGTGTGGTTCAGCTCTATCTTTGGGGGCTCCCTGTTCCTGGGCTGGCAGTGACCTAAGCGAAGAGGAAAATGACTAGAGAAAGTTTAAGGTAAAGTTTCCCAACAATTTGTAACCTTCGATGCCTCTGCAGTACTTTGCTATGCTATGTTCTCTGTAATCCCACAGCCAAGAGCTTCACCAGGCTGGCTTTTGAATGTTACCTGTTCAATAATAGGTACACTGGATTTTTTTCCCTTCTATAAGATAGTCCATCCCACCTAGTTGAGAATCACTGTGAAATGAGGTGGCCCTGACAGGACCCAGGCACCCCTTTCCCAGGGAGTTCAAGGGTCATGTGTGACTCCAATAGTAACAGCGACTTTTAAGTGCCAGCCATGTGGTAGGTGCTACGTAGACCTTAGGACAACCCCAACGGTAGGCACTTTACCATAAGGTCAGGTCAGTAGCTCCAGGTCCCACCCCCAGGGAAGGGTAGAATGGGCATCATTAGTGCCCTTCCCTCCCTCAGCCCTCTAGGCCCAGGAACCTACCTGAGCCGGCTACAGTGGTGCAGGGAGTGGCCCAGGGGTTTCTGCCTTGGGGGCCTCTTCCTGCGCAGCCTCCTCAAGGCCTCTGCCACGCGGTGGTCCCCTGCACACTCCCAGATTATCTGCGCCCGTTCCTCAGCCAGCTGGTCCCCACTGCGCTGAAACAGGCCCTGGATCTGCAGCAGCTCGGCATCCTGGAAGATGTTGGCCGAGGCCTGCTTGCGGCCCCGGGCTTCCGTCGGGGCCTGCCAAGGGGGTGGCTCACTCACCACAGAGGCTGGGGTGCCCATCCTGGGTGCTCTGAGGAAGAAAAGCATGGAGGCACATAAGCATCTCAGCAGGCCCTTCCCAAGCCTGGGGGCTCTGACTAATTCAAGGACTTCTGGTGGTTTTATTTTCCAGGAGCCAAAGTGGAATAAATCTTAACATCATTTTAATTTTCCAGAGCACCTTGGGGAAATAATGATAGCCAAACTTTTATTAGAGTGCTTGTGTCTGACACGTTAACTGACTTAAGAGTCACAGAAACCTGTGAGGTAAGAATCGTCTACCCCCACTTTACAGATGAAGACATGTGATTCAGAGGTTAAATGACTTTCCCGCAGTCACAAAGCCCTGTGTGAGTGCAAAGCCAGAAGTAGAACCCAGGTCTGTTTGGCCTGAAAGTCCAGGCAGTCCCCAGGATACCCAGCTCCTAATGATAACTCCAGCAGCAGCAGCCGAAATGCGCGGAGCACTTATCACATGTCAGGCACCGCTATAAGAGCTGTATTCACCTAACATCGTTCAAATGTGAGCACAGCAGCCCTATGAAGTAGGCACTTTCATCCTCCTCACTTCACAGATAAGGAAACTGAGCAATAGAACCCAGATCTCATACTGAGGCCCAGGCGCTGCAGTACAAAAGTAAGAGGGGTTGTGAGCTAGGCTACCTGGGTTGGAATCCCACTTCTAGTCACCTCCACCACTAACCGAAGTGACCCTCCACGCCCCAGCTTCCTGGGTAAACTCATCAGCTGTACTAGTACCTACATCACAGGGTTGCTGTGAGGACTGAGGGAAGACACACAACGCATTAAGAACAGAGCTTGATGTTCCATTATTCTGCTTTTCCATCTATAAAATTGACAAGAGTCATCCCACCTCCTATTTTCAAGACGTTGGGAAAGAATCAAGTCCATATAATTTAGCAAACAGTATGAAATAGACCAATCAGTCTGAACTACAGTCGAAAGGCCTAGAGAGAAAGGAGCAGAAGAGGCTACAGGGTTATAATACAGTATTCAGGAAAAGGCTAAAACTCATAAGAAAATTCAGTAAAAGGCTCATGACAATGTCCCCCCACCATATCCAGGAAATAAAAATTAAATCATCTCCCTTGGCTCTACACAGTTCACTTTCAATAATAAAGGCATAAGAGGCTCATCCAGCTTATCCTTGTCTCTGGCACAGCCTGAAAAAGCCATGGGATTGGAAAACAGACTGGAGACAAGAAAGACCAAGGACTTGGGTATTACACAGAGCTGGGTTTGCATCCCAGCTCTGCCACCTGCCTAGTGGGACATGAGGCAAGTTGGTCAACCTCCCTGAGCCTGTTTGCTTACCTGTCAGATAGAGCTAATGAGCACTTTTCAGGATTGTTTTAAGATTAAATGAGTCTGGCATGGTACTAGGTACCCAATAAGTGCTAAATAAATGCAAATGCCCCTCTTTTTGGCTGCCTTGACGTTTGCACTTGAGTGTAAAGTGGACCCTCCTTTTCTCTAAGCAGTCTGGCCTGAGCCAGCTGAGGGCCTGCCTTGCTGCTCACAGGCCTGGCCTAGTGGGAAGCCTCGTCTAAGTCAGACCTCATTCCACAGCGAGCTGCAGAGAGATCTGCCAACCAGCAACCGGCTTAAAAAGGGGAAAAAGACAACGAACATACTCATTATGAAAAGGCCAACGTAACAGAATCATGTAAATAAAAGCATTACTGGCTTCCTATCCTCAGCCCACTTGCACAAGTAACCCTTACTCTTACCTTCTCTTTGTTCTCTGACGAGCCTGAGCCCTCTCTTTCCTGTTCAGACTCCCCAGATATGACCGTCCTTCCCTTGCCCTGGCTTTCCCTCCTTATTGCAGTAATTTCCACACTCCCTTGCCCCACTTTCTAGGCCTATCATAAGAACCCCACTCTCTTTTCAAAAGATTTAATAACCTGCAGAAGACTTTCAGATAAATTAACTGCACAAAAATTGTGCTTTTTATCTGGAAAATGGGAATTTTAAAACCTCCTCTCCTTAGGCACTACTATGGGAATCCAGTTGAATCCTAATATGTGCGGTTTTAACCCCGCAGAACTGGACGATATAAACATACTGTCATCAAGAAACAACAGTCACCAAGTAACACCTGCAGCATGATAAAGAGAAATCAAAGCTAACTATGGAGATTTATTCTGTTAATCAGGCAATATATGTATCATTTCATCCTCAAAACAATTCTAGGGACCAGGCACTGTTATCCTCACCCCAGTTCACAGCGGAACAAAGGGAAGCTGAGAGACAACAGATATAAATACCAGTGTCTCAGCCAAGGCCAGAACCAGCTCAAAACACATTTCATCCCATCATTTCTGTGAGGAGTGCTTCGTTATTCGTATTCCTACCTAATTCACATAGAGGGAAACGCGCCAGTGGAAAGGAGGAACACTGACTATACCACATTTGAGGCAGGGATAGGAAACCAGTAATGCTTTTATTTACATGATTCTGTTACGTTGGCATTTTTATGAGCATGCACATTTTCTCTTTCCCCTTTTTAAGCCGGTTGCTGGTTGGCAGGAATGAGGTGTGGAATTTATTTTAATCTTTTCTCTGACGTCAGGGCTGTTCACTAGGTGACAGGCTGCCCCCAGCACTCTGAAGCGGAAGATCTCCCCACTTGCACAAAAGAAATCTGGAACTGCAGTCCAGCCCAAGGCACAGACCAATGGCTTATGAATCAGAGGATGGGGTTCGAGCCCCAGTTCTGCCACTCAGTGGCGGAGAGGCCTCAGGCACTTCGCATGCCTCTGTGGGCCTGTTTCTGTCTTATATCCACAGGAAGAACAGAGTGATGCTGACAGGCTCTGAGGGCATGTGCCAGTGTTGAGAGGCAATGATTCCATGATGAAGCTAGGTCTGTACAGAAGCAGAGGGGTTTGCTTGTCTGCCAGGGCCTAGGAGCAACTTGTGTGGGCAGGTCTGGCTAATTAGGTGCCAGAGAACTCCCCAACTCATAGCTCCCCTTCTCCTCAGTCTTCCATGGAGGCCAGACACTGTTCTGCTGCTGTGGGCTGTGGGGTTAGGCTCTAATAGAAGGCAGAAAACACTACTCTAAAGCACTCCGGTGACCTAGGCTTACGGCGTAGGAGTGTCTGGGTGGTGAGAGAATGGGTCATGTCCCTTGTCTCAGACTCAAGCAATCACCTCAGAGAGAATGGCAACAGGATCAAATAGCAGCAGCTGCCTTAGGCAGGAAATGGATTGGAGCCTGACTTCCCACATAGTCCCAGCCACCTCTGCCAGGGCTGCAAGGCCCTACCTCAAGCCTCGGAGTGACAGGTGTGTTACAAATGCACTAATGAGAAATCACCTGGGAGAGTCTGAAACTCCAGCCTCACCCATACCCTCCATGAACCTGGTGGGGGGAGGGGGGGGTGGCACCTCCAGATTTTCAGGCCCCTCAGTCCCTCTATGTGAATTAGGTAGGAATACGAATAACGAAGCACTCCTCACAGAAATGACAGGAAGAAATGTGCTTTGAGCTGGTTCTGACCTAACATCCTGAGAGTCAGACAGCAGAGTGAGGCTGGGAATAAAAATCAGTGCACATCAAGTAGGATTAGATTGTAAACTTTAGGAAAACTGAATCAGAACACTTATCAGAAGAGACTTTTCCCGTATCATGCAATGTGCTCAAGAGTTACTTTTCCCCTCGTTTCCTGGAGAAGACCTGAATCCAGGAAAGTCAGTGTATACTTGAACAATGGTACTTTTTAAACTGGAAAATGAAACCGCAGGGCTATTAAAAGATTACAAACGAATCTTTCATTTCAGAGCTGACATAAAAGATAAGTATGGGTCTGTGAGCAAATGACTAAAGGCTAATTGCAAAATACTTCAATTTGACACAAACGAGGTTAAAAATGAATCCTCAAAGTAAATACCAAATGTTGAAAGTGACAAAGTTCAATTTGTTTTGAAACAGGCAATAAATGAACTATAGGGCTTGAACAAAGACGTATATTTTTAAAAGTGACTCATACAATGAATTTGCAATATATTAATATGGTGCACAACTGAGCATTCTTTGTAATGTACGAAGCTCAGTTCAGACACCTATGTCCACCGTGGTCTCGGAGGAGCAAGTAACCATGAGAGACTGAATACACCTGTGTGAGCTAGGCAGCCACTGGCCCCTCAGCTCCCCTCCTTCGGATAACCATGGTGGTGGTAATAATCTGTAATCAGAGACCAAGGGCCTCTTAGAAAAAGAACTGCAGGCTCTGGCCCTCGGCCCAAATCAACACTTGTGGCCCTGGCCTGCTTCCCTGCACAGACATGCCACTGGACAGCAGCCAAAATCTGTGGATCCTCAAGTGGGAGGCCCAGTTCAAACAGCCTGTGTGGGCCCCCCACCCGGAAGGGCCTAGCCTCAGCCAGGCGTGCCTGAGAGAAGTAGACAAACGGCCTCCAAATCCGTGTCCTCAAAGGTGGAGAAAGGAACTGTGCCCTTTCTCCAGACCAATTCTCAGATATAACCTGGAAAAAATTCCTACTAGATCTAGAAATAACTTTCTAAGATTTAAAGAACCCTGAATTCTGGCTGTGTCTGTGTCACAGATAATGGCATGACCTTGGCAAGCCCCAGTTTTCCCCTGCCTCATCATCAAAATGGTGAAAATAAATAACCCTTAGGAGGTAAGGGAGATAAGAGTATGCGAAAGCATCCATCTCGGTACATTATTTCACGAATGAATGATGTAAGGGAAAGGCTGTTCAACCACCAGAGACGATCGTATCATTGTCATTTTCATCTTCACTACTATCATGAAACTCCCTCAAAAGGAGCCTTCACTCTTGGGAGAAGAGAGTAAAGGGAAAAGGAGTCATTTGTGGACTTTTAAATGATAGCTGCCATTGAGGCACCTTGCTCCAAGTCAAATGCCGAACAGCACTTTCAGACCGGTGATCTCTTTAATCCTCACCCACACCCCTACAAGAAGGCACTAACGCTACACCCATTTTACAGAATAAAAAGCTAAGATCGGGAAGGTTAAGTGACTTGTCCAGAGTCACACAGATAGTAGTAGATGATAAGGCTGGGATATGAACCCAGGTAGTCTGACCTCAGCTCCCATGCTCTCAACCACTGTTATTTTTGTTCCCGCCAGATGGCTGCCGAGGTCTTCAGAGAAAAGCCCCAGGAGGCTGCGAAGCCTCGCGGAGCCTGCTATCTGCTTCTGCTCGCTTTAGAAGGCGCGGGGACGGCAAGCCAGCGTCCGTGATGATAAGGCTGGGATATGAACCCAGGTAGTCTGACCTCAGCTCCCATGCTCTCAACCACTGTTATTTTTGTTCCCGCCAGATGGCTGCCGAGGTCTTCAGAGAAAAGCCCCAGGAGGCTGCGAAGCCTCGCGGAGCCTGCTATCTGCTTCTGCTCGCTTTAGAAGGCGCGGGGACGGCAAGCCAGCGTCCGTGCCCTCCGCACCCCGCGGGCCCGAGGAGAGTTCGAGATTACTCACCACACTGAAGGGCAGCGCCGACAGACCTCAAATCGGGATGGGGTTAAGCAAAGATGCGCCCACTCCAACCCCTGCCTGGCCCTTCGAAAGGGCCGGCGCAGCTCCGGGCGTCTGCCGCGAAGGTGCTCACAAGAAGCAGGCGGCGTTCACCCACAGGACGAGAGCTTGGGAGGGGTATCCTGGCCCAGGTCACATGGCAACATCCCCAGCACGGCTCGGCCCCCGGGGCTCAGACGTGGCGCTTCGCACAGCGGGCCCTAGATGGACCTGGGGTTTCGGGTCCCGGGGGTGTCCGCGCTCTACGCCTCGCCCTCCCGCCCGCTCCCAGCGCGGCGCGGGCCGGGTCACAGACCTGCTTACCTGGCTGCCCGAGGCGGGCCACCTGGGTCGCAGCCGTGGTTCCCCAGAGAACGCGCTCCTCAGCCCGGGAACAGCCAATCCTCAGCCGATCCTTGTTGTGAGCTCCGCAGAAAGCCTTCCAAAATCGAACGCGGAGACTCCGTGGGCCAATCAGCGACCGCAGAGGAGCGAGAGAGGCGTGTCCTGGCCCCGCCCCCTCCCCTCCGCAGGCCTCGAAACCCGAGTGCAAAGATTCCCGGGTCCAATCAGCGGTGGGGCAGCGGCGAGGGGAGGGTCCGCCTGGGTTTCTTCCCTTCTTCCCCTCCACCGTCGCGTCACGCCGGGAGGCACCCCCTTCATTGACGTCAGTCCCCCGGGAGAGCGCGGTTTTGCTGGCGAGGGAGCGGGGCGGGGCCGCATTCCTGCCCTGGGGTGCGGCGGCGGCTGGCCCTGCAACCTCCACGTGATTCTTGCACCTTCCCCTGGGCCCGAAGCCAGTGCGCACGGCGCCGAGTTCTTTGCAGCTTGTGCCCCTCATCAAATAGACCTGCAGCTCCTTAAACTCACCTCCCAGACCACGTATGTTCTGGCTCCGGCTTTAAGGGAGAGGAGGGGACAGTCAGTGGTGGTTAGACCTTGGACTTCAAGGCCAGCATGTTGTGGGTTCGAATCTTGGATCAGGGGTGCAGCCTTGGGCCTGTTGCCTAAATGAGACAGTATTAAAAGAGGTTCTATTCATTCATTCGCCAATGGTCCATTAGGGACCCACCTTGTCCGAGTTTCTTGACAGGAAGTTAACAGGAGACACCTGTAAGTCCTTTCCCTTGGGGAAATTTACAGCCTAGTAAGGGAGGCAGACAAGCCTAAAACAGGGCCGGCCGAGTGGCGCGGTGGTTAAGCGCTGGCTTGAGAAGCCAGCAGCCCCGGTTCAGGTCCCACATACGAGGGCCAGTGACACTGCCCTCAAAAAAAAAAAAAGGTGTTAAAAAGCCTAAAACATTTAGTTGTGGCTACAATTGTGATAAACATAGCTGGAAGAGGGTAAAATGGAGGAACCTAAGCTCCCTCTGGGAGGTCCTGGCAGACAGAAGTAACATTTAAGCTGAGATATGAAGGAGCTGAAGTTTTCACATGAAGAGGAGTGGGCCTGGGAAGAGTGTTTAAGGAAAAGAGACTGGCATGTGCTAAGGCTAGGAGGTAGCTTGACTCAGGAGGACTTGAAACCAGGCCTGGAGTAAGTCTAGCAAGGGAGAGAGCAGTGGAGAAGCAGAAGGGAGGGGCTGGCAGTGGAGAAGTTTCCATTAATTCTGAAAATCCTCTGAGAAGAATAGTATTATATGCATTTATTTAATAAAGATTGTATAGCACCTACTATGTGCCAATAATGCCTGTCAGCACTTTACAAATGTTAGCTCATCTCATCCTCATGACAACTTTGTGTTTTCAGAAGGCCACTTTGGTTGGAGCTTGGAACTTGGATTGGAGGGGTCAGGAGTGGATGCAGGGTATCTAATATGGGTCTTGATATTGATAAATGTTTGTTTACTTCCTTGGGAGATGAGGAGTTTTTTGTGCACTGGTTCACAAATGGTCAGAAAGGGTGCCCAGGAATAGGCAGCTAGGTTCCCCTGACTTCTTTTTCACTACAGAACTAACCATAGTCACTTGATTTCCCTCTTGTAAAAGTTCTGAGGGGGAAAGAGTAAGAGCTAGCACACCAGGCTTTGTGGAGCCCTTTTTGCAAGGTGGAAGGGATGTTTGGGAGCTGTTCTTCTTCATCCCTTGGTCTCCAGTTCCTCTTTCTGTCCTGCACAAAAACAACATCAGCAAGTGCTTAGCTGTAGTTAAAAGGGTTTGAATGGTGGTTCCTTTTGGCTTTTCCTGAAGCCCTAGGGATATATTGAAAAGAACAAAAATCAGCAATGTTCATCTCCCATAGAAAGTATTGCTTACAAAGGCTTTCAGTCAACTGCTCAGCTAAGGAGGGTACTGTGCAGACTCCTAAACCTGGAGGGAGGGCTTCTGAACCAGGAACTCCCTCTACCCCATTCTAAGCAACAAGAAGGTCAAACTCTTGACATGTCAGTGCTTGGAGAGCCTAGGAATTCTGACGCCATAAGTTCAGATGAGCATACCAGGGTAGGAATCGAGAACGTGTGGCTTTTGGGTCATATGTGACTAAATCTGGGTGGAGAATATCTGGTGTCTCCAAACATGTTTGCAGGCATGTGACCATGTGCTTACCACACAATGGAACGATTTCTGTTGTTATAGCTTTATGACTCAATATTTCTGATGAGAAAATGGATCAATTCTACAGTTGTGTGGTCCATGCAGGAGTGGGGGATCTGGGATCAACCTCCCTCCCCCAAAAGGGCCCTGTCTAGAGAAGGTCAACTCTGGGGAATGGAGCCCTAAAGGAATTCAGGCCAAGATTTGGTTTTACCAGAAATCATGTTAAGGTGAGGCGAGTGAGAAATACAACTTGGGTGCAATATTTAAGGAAGGGGCACCAAAAAACTCAGTGATCAAGATAAATTTTAATGTAATATTTTTAAAAAATCAAAATTAATGCAAAACATCCATAGTGAACAAAATATCAACATTTAAAATAAAGAGGCTGTTTGTTTTATGACCCTGCATCATTTTGCAATAGTAATGGTCATTTCCAGTCAGTCCATGGTTCCCAGGAAGGTCACCATTGCGTCCCCTGCCAATTGGCTTTATGAGGATTAACAATAGTGTGGGAACAGATTGGGCAACACAAGCTTTATATATGGTCATAATTTTTTTTTTTAAAGATTTTATTGGAGAATTGGGGAAGGGGAACAGCATTAGGGAATCAGGGAAAGGGACCAGACAAGTGCTGTGCTTTTTTTTTTTTGTTCTTCAGTGTAGTTGTGGAGGACGTCTCTTCACTGGCCCATGTTGGTATTGTGATCATTGTGCTTTTCCCAGGTGAGGCAGTTCGCTCTCGGGTCATTGGACGGCTCCTCACGGTGGCTCACGGCAGCTCACGAAAGTGCACGTCTGCTGCCAGCCAGCCCCACTGCAGCCTACATCATCGCCAGCGACTCACAGCAGCTCAGTTCCAGGTCGAGCTGTTGTTCACCATCTTAGCTGTAGAGGGCGCAGGGTCACTGGAACGCATGTGGGATCTGAACCAGGGCCCTGCTGCTCAGAGCTGGAGTCCCAAGCCAACTCTTAACCAACATGCCACTCAGCCGGCCCATGTGGTCATGATTTTTTAATTTTGACATTTTATTCTCTTTTTAGTTGAAAATATAAAGGATTTTTTTTTTTGAGGGCAGTATCACTGGCCCTCGTATGTGGGACCCGAACCGGGGCCACTGGCGTCCCAAGCCAGCGCTTAACCACTGTGCCACACGGCCGGCCCTATAAAGGATATTTTGATAAGTGCATATAGGGGTGCACATTTTTCCTTTTGCCCCAGGCTCCAATATAGCTCAGCAAGGTGCTGGTTTTTAGAGGAGTAAATCTAGGAAAGGAGTTCTAGCTATTCAACCTTAGGCAAATGACTTAACCTCTCTGCCTCTGTATTTTCTCATCTATAAAATGGGAATAATGACATTCACCTCTCTGTTACTGTGAGAATGAAATGAGTTGCTGGAGGCACAGCACTTAATATACAGACGCTAAGCCAGGTTCCCACTCTTTCCCTCTCTATCCTGCAATTGTTCAAGTTACAAATGGTCCCCCAGAGGGCCTGAGACTTGTTCCCATGAGATCGTTGTTGCTATCTGCCCTGTTCTGGGAGAAGCAGAGGGAACTTTCACACTTTACTGACAAACTACAGTATGACTTTTTTTTTTTTTTAATTTTATTGGGGAATAGTGTGTTTTTCCAGGACCCATCAGCTCCAAGTCAAGTCATTGTCTTCAATCTAGTTATGGAGGGCACAACTTGCTGGCCCATGTGGGAATCGAACTGGCAGCCCTGGTGTTACGAGCACCATGCTCTAATCAACTAAGCCAACTGGCTGCCTAACAGTGTAACTTTTGAGTCAGCTCTATTTTTTTTGATAAATGATCCTGGTCATTCTAAACGTTTTTTAAAAATGTGCCCTTCTGCTTAAGACATTACATAAGGTCACTTACTATAGCCCTCTTCTCTGAACTTAGAACCAGAACAGGCCAAAAATAACAAGGTCCTATAGGCAAATGGTACATTATAGAAACACTAAAACAAACGAACAAACAAACAAAAATACCATTCATGTAGATTAGAATTAAAGGCCACTGTTATATTCGTCTCTTCAGGCTGCCATAACAAAATACCACGGTGTGGATGACTTAACAACAGCACTCTACTTTCTCATAGTTCTGGAGGCTGGGAAGTCCAAGTTCAAGGTGCCAGCTGATTTGGTTTCTGGTGAGAGCTCTCTTCCTGGCTTGCGGACAGCTGTGTCCTTACATAGTGGAGAGAGAAAGAGTGAGCTCTCTGGTGTCTCTCCTTATAAGGACATGATTCCTATGAAATCAAGGCTCCACTCTTATGGATACTCTCATTTACCTTAATTACTTCCTTACTCCAAAAACAGACACATTGGAGGTTAGAACTTCCACATATGAATTTTGGAGAGATACAATTCAGTCCATACCAATTATGAAGTCATGGTTTTTAATACATAGATAACTGGATATAGAAATAAATCTGGCCATAAATGTGTGTATATATATATATATATATATATTATATATGTGTATCTGTACATGTAAACATGTGTATGTATATACATGAACACACACAAACACATTCCCCAGCTGTTTCTCCTGAGAGAGCCTAGAAGTAATAACACTCCAAAGGAAATAAGCACATGTAACACCCAGATATTGATTTCTCAATACCATTCTCCAAAAAAGGATCCATGGCTCCTTGGAGAAATGATTGGTTCTACCACTGAGGCTGAGAAAGTTCAAGATGATCCTAGAACATTTTGTGCCAGACAATAAGGAAGTACTCAAAGAAAAATGCAGACGTGGGCTGGCCGAGTGGCGCAGTGGTTGAGCACTGGCTTGGGAGGCCAGCGGCCCTGGTTCGGGTCGCACATATGAGGGCCGGTGGCACTGCCCTCAAAAAAAACAAAAAAAAACAAAACGGATTTATCAAAAGGACTAGGAATCAGTTTATAAGAGTTTCCATTAGCTACCTGCAGAGCATCAAAATAAAATATAACAGTAACAGACTATAACCCAATTAGTAAAATAACACTTAAGTCCATAGTAATACAAATGAATGAATAAGTAAACAGAGGAGACGAGAAAGGCCTGCCTTATATAGAATGCCAACTAATGAATGTGGAAGTAATGAGGCAGTTATAAAATAATTGGTGACTACTAAAACAGATTTGTGGCCAATTACAAAAACAAGAACTGTAGTAGTTTTGCATATTTTCCCTCTGTCATGTTTCTATGGCATTTTTGTACATACTGACCTTTTTTCTGTCTCTCTCTCTTCGCATTTTTGTTGTATATGTAAGTTGTTGGAAGTTAATGTTACAATTCAGTCTTCAGGTAACAGTGTATTCCATGGGACTATGACAAAATCTGAGAAGTATTTAGTATAGATTGTTGGGACTGTGTATCCTCCTTTTGGAGAGGGTGAGAACTTCTTGACTTATAAGAATGATAGCTGTATCTCACTAGGTGGAAATATGGACTTGTTTCATTGTTGTATGGAAATCCAAATGTATATAGGAGGTTGCATATAGAAACAGTCTCCTAAGAGGTGGACTGTGCCAGTTATCTCTTTGATACTGAAATGGGAGCACAGTCTTGTCGATTTATTTTCCACTTGGCTCAATGCTCAGATTTATCAGTAGATGGAGCTGGTAAGACACAATAGGAGGCAGCAGTTGCTCCCTTGGGTTCTGGTGTGTTCCTCTCACCAGACTCCTTTAGTTTGGAAGCATCTTCAGTGCCCACTCCTGGAACACATGTGGCTCCCCAGGCGCCAGACTCCTGCAGTGTGGGTGGCTTTTTCAGCACCTGAGTCCTACAGCACATGGCAGTCAGCAGCACACTGTGGCTAGCAGCTTCCCTTGGCACACCCTTGGGTGGCTTTGCAATAAGCTTTGAGGTGCATGTGGTAGCTCCCTGAAAACAATTTCCCCCAGCACCCAGATGGCTGGTTTCCAGCAAGTTCTACCAGCATAGCACCTGAGTGACTTCTTTGTCATCCAGCGAGCCACAGCCACATCCTCTAACAAGGTCTGAATCCTGACCCTAGTGGGTGGGGGCAGGGAGAGAAGAGAGCTCTTCTTGGGGGCCTATCTCAGCCCCAGGGATAGTAGCTGCTCCTTATATCTTCTTTTCCTGTATTCTTTAGAGTTCTGTTTAGCTTCGTATTACCCAAACTCTCAGCACTCTAACCCCTATTATAGTAAATAATTTATTATATTGAAGTTTCCCTGTGCAAATTCCTGTGTGGTTCTGTTGTCTGATTGGATTCTCTCTGATACGGTGGAGAATGGCAAGGCAGGTAGGATGGTGAAGAAGGAAGAAGAACCTCAAGTGAGAGCAGGCTTTTGTCTTGCAAGACAAGGATGCATTGTGAACCACCAAGCCGGGTGTCAAAGCTCTTTTAGAAAACAATATTGATAATAAGCTAACACACATTGAGCTCTAAGCACTTTCTGGTCTCATTTAATCCAACCATAGTCCTCTGAGATAGTGCTATTACTATTAATCTCATTATACCAATGAAGGAGCTGAGGTTAAGAAACTGGCAGGATATCAGATGTGTTCCAATTGTAACTGCTGCATAACAATCCAGCCCAAAACCTAGCAGCACAAAACAACCATTTTATTATGCTCACAAATTCTGTGGGTCAGGATTTTAAATGTACGTGGGGGTTTTGGTTTTATTCAGGAACAGTGAGGCCAACAGATCAGGAGATAAGCACTATTGAAAAGGGAATTTGTTACAGTTCCCAAGAGGAGGAGCCATGACATGCTGTGCAGGGCCACGGAGAGGAGCACCAGGGTCAGTCAGGAGGCAGGAGGAGCAAGATAAAGCAAGGACATGAGTGTTTCTTGTAGTTTTTGTGAGAAGGAACAGGCCAGGCAAAGTAAGCAGGCTAGGCAGGTTTAGGATTGGCTAGTTGGAATAATTCCGGCAGACTCGGGGACACAGAGATGGTCTCTAGTTGTCTGGTACCTGGATCTGGGATGATTAAGGTGGAGGAGCAATATTGCCTCCTAGAGGGTAAAAGCCATTGGAGTGTGTTTCAGAATGTGGGCTCAGGATTTGTTGGTTTGCATGTCAAAAGCGTGCTCACCAGCAAGCTATTTATTATCTCTAGAAATTAGCTAACCCAAGGAGAGGCAGTCCCTCTCTGGATCTGCAAGGCCCTAAGATGTCAAAACATCATAAAATAGAGAATGAAAAACATGACTGATACAACAGGAATTCAAATCACAGTGGAATTCAAATCACAGTGGGAGTGGCTTGTCTCTGCTCCACAATGTCAGGACTTCAGCTTGACAGCTAGGGATTGGGAACTTATCTTCTTTTTTTTTTTTTTTTTTTTTTAGCTGAGCCATCCTGCCACCTGTTGGCAGCTCAACGGCAACTCAGCTCGGGCTGGCCTCGAACAGCTGTTGCTCAGAGCTCAGCTCGCATTCTTGAGCGAGCTCTTAACCAACTGAGCCACTCGGCCGGCCCTGACAGCTGGGATTGGAATCATTTGAAAGCTCATTTCTGATATGCTTGGTGCCTAGTCTGAAAAAAAAACATGAAGGCTAGACCTGCTGGCTGGAGTGCTCAATGTGACCTGGAGCAAAGTGACCACAGAGTAGCCAGACTGCGTCCATGGTGGCTCCGGGCTACAAGTGTGAGTTCTAGTGAACAGCGCAGAACTTAGAAATTATACAGTGTTGTTTCCTGCCATTCTGTTAATTACCATTAACTCACAACCTGCCCAGATTCAAGGGCAGGGGACATAGACCTGACCTCTTGTAAGGGGAGTCAAAGAATTTGCAGCTGTTTCAAAAACAATCAAATGAACAAAAGACCCCACAGAGTTAAACTAGGATTCAGACTCCAGCAGTTAGGCTCCAAACCCTACTTGCTTCATTACAGTGCTGTTATAAGAAACAGAAATCTGTTTAAGTTAGCTCAAGTAAAGAAGTAGGGAGAGGGGTTACTGTAAATCAACAGTGAGTTCACAGAAATGAAGTCCAGCTGAACAACCTGGAGCAAGTCATAGGCAGTTCTCATTTCCTATTTCTGCATAACTGCCTATGATGGTTAATTTCATGTATCAACTTGACTGGGCCACAGCTTGCTAATCTGGGTATGTCTGTGAAGGTGTTTTTAGGTTAGATTGACATCTGAATTGGTAATTGACATCTGAGTGAATAAAGCAGATTGCTCTCCCTAATGTGGGTGGGCCTCATCCAATCAGTTGAAGACCTGAGTAGAACAAAAGGGCTGATCCTCCCATGAGTAAGAGGAAACCCCTCCTGCCTGGCTTTTTGAGCTGGGTTTTTTTTTTTTTCCTTCCTTTGGACTCAAACTGAAACATCAGCTCTTTCTAGATCTTGAGCCTGCAGCCTTCAGACTAAACAGTGCCATCAGCTCTCCTGAGTTTCTAGCTTGCTGACTATAGATCTTGGGACTTGTCAGCCTCCTTAATTGCATGAACCAATTTCTTATAACAAATATATCTAATATATATATATATATATATATATATATATATATATATATATATAATATATCTATATCTATCTATCGCTATCTTTTTTTTTTTTTGAGGGCAATGTCATTGGCCATCTTATGTGGGACCGAACCGGGGCCACTGGCTTCCCAAGCCAGCACTTAACCACCGCGCCACTTGGCCAGCCCTGTCTATCTCTATCTTTAACTCTATATCTACCTACCTATCTATCTACCTACCTATCTGCTTCTCTGGAGAACCTTGACTCTTCCCTGAAGACCGTCTTCCTCTGCCTACTTCTGTCTCCTACTTCTTTTTCTTAAGATTTTTATTTTTTTATTGGGGAATTGGGGGAGGGGAACAGCATTGGGCAACTGGGGAAGGGGAACAGACAAGTTGCTGTCCTTTTGTTCTTCAGTCTAGTTGTGGAGGATGTTGCTTCACTGACCCATGTTGGTATCGTCATTGCTCTCTTCCCAGATTAGGCAGATCAGTCGCTGGCCTCTGGACGGCTGCTCACGGCGGCTATCGGCAGCTCATACCAGCTGCCAGCCACTCACGCTGGCTGCCAGCCACTCACTGTAGCCTATGGCAGCCCACTGCAGCAGGGGCTGCAGCCTACACTGTCGCCAGGACTCGCACAGCCCAGCTCCAGGTGGAGCTGTTGTTCACCATCTTAGCTGTAGAGGGCAGTGTCACTGGCCCTCATATGTGGGATCCCAACCAGGGCCGCTGGTGTCCCAAGCCAGCTCTTAGCCAAAGCACCACTCGGCGGGCCCTGTCTCCTACTTCTTCCACTGTCCCTTTCTCGTCTCCATGAACCAACCTCCTCTGCCTACTCAGAATTTCTGCTCCTCATAAATTTGCCTAGTGCACTGGCTTTGGTTACCCCAGCACTAGCTCCATTCAGCAATGGCCATTCAGCCAAATTCCAGAAGGAATCTGATAGGCCCAGTTTGGGTCAGCGGTGGAGTAAGGTAGGAGCAGGGCCTTATAGTATAAATATACTATCTATATCTAGAGCCACCACTACCACAGGGGCTGTGGATGGGGGAAAAGGCTGCCAAGGAAGAGTCAGGCCCCCCAAAGCATTTCAACTCCGCTAAAGATTCTTGTTGCTTCTCTTGATCCCTGAATGCCATGATGTTGGCATTTTGGCATCTTCAGATGGATCAGGGACAGTCCTCTTGGGTCTCTAGTGGCTACTGTGATCTTTGATCTGTTTGGGCCATGGCAGCAGTGTTGTACTCTACCTGTCTAGATTGGGAAAGGGAGGGTTTTTTTGGCAGTAGAGAGAAAAACCATGGGGAAAAATTTCCATGATTCACATCTTTAAGAGGCCCCAGTGGTAATGGGATGTTGGAAACCCAAGTGGTGGTGGAGGGGAGACCGCCTTTGCTTTTGCCATGTGGTTTGAGTGGCTGGTGTCTTGCAAAGAATATTATCAGTCTGGACTTAAAGGGAAAGTTCACAGTTAAAGCAGACTCAGGGAATCTAAGGCAGCTGTAACATGTCTAGTGGTCTAAAAATCTAAATTTAGTTCCTGCTTAATCTGTCTGAATCATTTTCCTCAACTGTCAAGAGAAGATAATGAATTACGTATCTCACAAGGTTGGTGCAAGGGCTAAGGAGGTGATGCAGGTTAAATGCCCAGCATAGAGCATCATCTGATGGGGACTTGGCTCCAGCTCAGCCCTCGGGGTCCACTTTTCCTGCTGTAAAGCTCCAGCTGTGGGTGGGTGGGCAGTTAGGGGGACAAATCGCCCTTTCCTGGGGCCCCCTGCATAGCAGAGTGAGCAATGGATACAGCACATGCAGTCAGGTTCTCCAGATCTTGAGGCCTGTAGCAGCCATACCCACTGTCGTGGCCTCTTGCCTGGCCCCCTACCTGCTGACCATCTCCTCAAAATTGGTACCATTCTTTGTTGCCACCTAGGTGCAGTCCTCTGATATCTTGTCTCCTCCCATACCAAAGCTGAAGTCTCAGATATATGCAGTCATTAAAAGCCTTGATTTGGAAATCAAATATTTGAATTCCGTTCTCTATTAGCTATGTGACATTAGATAAGTCACATAACTTCCCTGTGTCTCAGGTTTTTCATTTTAGAGTGGAGGTGGTTTTAACAGCCCCTACTTCACAAGGCTGTTGTGAGAAGTAAATGAAACAAGTGTGGAAAGTACCTGGCATGGCACCGGGAACTGGTAAGTGCTCTGCAAACGTTGGTTATTACTATTGAGCCACTGCCACTTTTATCCAAGGCCAGCTGGCAGAGTGGTGATTGACTCGGGGTGTCTGTCCATCCTCACAGGTGAGGCCCCCTCCTTTCCCCCAGGAATGCAGGCACTGGGGTCTGCACATCCCTATCACAGATCCCAGCAGGAGGTAAGCTTGAGCACCTCATGGGCAGCCTCTTAATGACACGGCCTCAAAGACACCTACCTTGGTCACCCATAGGTATTTAGCTTTAAGGACCCAGCCTGGCCAGCCAGCGTGCTGGGTGGCTTCCCAGAAAGATAAGCCTCAGTGGTACCTGTGGCTTCTGATCTGGTCCTGGCCAGCTTCACCCGGGGAATGAGGGCTGAGCTTTGCCAGAGTCGAATGCCTTCACCACTTGCCCAGGCCAGCCCATGAACTTTTGCTGTGCTTCTGCCCAAAGGTGCTCAGAGTCCAGGCTACCTCATGGCCTCAGGAAAGGCCAGGTACTCTTGGGGGCTGAATTAACAAGCTCAAGAGCCACCCAACTCCACCCAGAGGGGACACCACCCTCCACCCCAGGGGCCCCTGTTCCCTCCCATAGCCTGGTGGGAGCCAACTTGGGAACAGGCCTGGAGGTGTGAGTCACTTGGCCCATAAATGAGAGCGCATATGCTGGCCTGGCTCACAGAGGTCCTTGCCCTGTAGCTGCAGGGAACTTCCTACATGGGAGCTATCCCAATGGTGTCACAGAGTGAACACGACTGACTCAGGAGACCTAAATTATAATTAGGCACTGACATCATCAACAAGCTGTGTGACCTGGAACAAGTCACTTACCTTCTCTGGGCCTCAGTTACCCCCTCCAAAAAAATGATAAGCCTAGAGCAAATGATCTTTTAAGGCCTCTTCCAGCTAGGCACAGAATTATAGGCACATAGTAGGTGCCAGGTACATAGTAAGTGTTCAGGAAATGTTTATTTAGTAATTCAACAATAAGATGCAAGGCAAGATTCTACAGGTCAAGGCATCTATCTTTCTCTGCATTTCGCCTTTGCAGTTAGCTGATTTGTATCAAATGCCAGTTCAGGGCCTGGCACATAACAGGTGTTAAACCAATGTGAGTTGAGTCTATATAAGCAGTACGTTTATAGCAGCCCAGAGACTGAAACAGAACAAAATTGACTGGACAGTAAGAGATGGTCATGGGATCTCAGGGTGGGCATGTGTTCCTCCTTGTTACAAGTTCCCTTCCCCTCTGGGCATATTGAAAGCCATTACAGATGGAGAAGTTAAAGTATCCATCAAGAATCACTGCTCCTTGTTCTCTGAACAACCTAGGCCCTGCTTTTACTCACAGTGCTTCCTCTGCGTGCAACAAGCTAATAAGCTAGCCTGCTGTTGTTTCATAAATGCTGGCAGAAGACTCAGGATTTCTAAGCCAGAGACAAATGACTTACCCCCTCTTGGCACAGCAAGCAGAGTGACCATCATTATTGCATTTCTTTCCCTTGTTCTCAAGTTTCATGGGAGCAACACAGAAGGGCCCAGGTGGGTGTCAGACACACAGAGCATTTGCATCATAGTGGAGGAGCACCCAGCTTGGGAAATCCACCATTGTCCCCTCCTACCCAAACCACTTTTATAGTAAGCAACAAGCGTGCCTGCTCTTTGTCTGGGAGAAGATGTTCCCTCGTCCTTCAAAGTTGTTGGCTGCAAGCACAATACTCAGAAAATCCTGGGGAAAGAGCAGTCACGGCCTTGTATTTTTGGTATACCCAGAGATAACATCCAGGGATGCTCAGAACCCATGGTGGACTGCCATGCCCAACAATGCCCATCCCCCCTCCGTGCTTGTCAAAATTCTGTCCATCCTCAAATGACACTTCGTTCTTGCGGCTTTCCCCAGCTCTGCCATCACATATACCCTCTCTTTCCCTTTTGTGTTTTCCTTATAATTCTCATCTTGCCCTCTCTTTTGTGTCTACAACTCTCCCTCCTCTACCAGTGCAAACACTTTGAGGCTATGAGTTAGTCCTCTTCCTGCATTCCCAACCCAGATTGTTTGCATCCAGGAGGTGCTTAGACCATATTTGTTGAGTTGGAGCAATCAAGATCTTTGTGCATGGTTACACTTTTGCAGAGAGTCTGCTGGACCGCCTCTTGGAATCTCTTCAGGATTCCAGAGGCTAAAAATATCTCCTCAAAGCCACTGCATTGACTTCCTTGTAAGGAACAGGACTTGGCTGGTGAGGCTGAAGGTTTGTGCCCACCAGGTGGCGCTCCACCCTCAAATCTCCAGATGCCTTTAGAAGAGGGAAGGAGTCTCTCCCTCTGTTTATTCCGTTAAGTTCCCCACTCACAGTAATAGTGTGTGTGGCATAAGCTGCTGTCATCAGTCCAGCACCCAGATTCAGCCCGCAGCTGCCTGTCCTAGCCTCAGCCTTTCTCAAGATTGGCACTCGAGGGCACTGAGGATGTTCCTCCAAGGGTTGCTAAGCGATGCCGAAGGAAAAGCCCCAAAATTGAGGTCAGAAGACCTAGGTTTGAGTCCCCACATTGACACTTGCTGGTTGTTTCTTTGGGCAAGTCACATAACCTTGCAAGTAAGTCCCTGTAAGAGCAGCTGAGAAAAAAAAAAACACGGGAAAATATGTAAAAGCACTTTGAATGTGGACCTAGAGTCAGCCACACCGAGGCTGCTATTTAAACTGTCACCATCAGCTCTGTGAACATGGTCAACTTCCTTAACCCTCAGAACCTTGGTTTCTCCATCAGTGAATCAATAACTGCTGACAGCAGTTATTTTATAGACTTAGCGTAAGGATTAGGTAGAACAATGAATATAAAAGGCTCATCATAGTGCCGACTGGATAGTAAGCATTCAGTTCATAATGATCACATATATATTGTATCCTTAACACCTAAAACAGAGCCTAGCACTTAAAATGCTTAGTAGCCATTTGCTGAATGGAAGGATTTCACAGATGAGGAAACTGAGGTTCGAGCACTAGGGAGTGATGAGCAGTGATGCATAGCTAGACTAGGCAGTGTGCCCCCAGGGCTTGCAACCAGATCCTCTATACCATTCTGTCTTACACAGATCTGAGTGTCATACATCACCATCTGTTTATTTAAAATATGCATCCAGAGATTGCTCAGGTAGGGGCTGTTTGGCAGTGAGAGGCATTAGCTTCCTGAGAAGCCACATAGTTTTTCTCCTCTAAGGGGAGCCAGGCTGCTAGAAGAGGGACCTGCTCAACCAGGCCAGGGGTCATGGACTCATCTCAGGACCAGGAGATGATAGACTAGTTGTGCAGAATAGGATTAGCTGCGGCTCTGATGCACACACAGTCCTTCGGGTAAGAGGGCCCTCTCAGGTCCATTGCTGTTTCTGCATTCACTCCAGTGACATTTACTGTCTCCTGTGTGCCAGGCACACGCAAAGATGGATAAGGTGTGATAACCAATGGTTCAGATGTAGCAGACTCAGAACTATGGCAGAGGAATGCTTTAAGTGGGGGCCTAGAAGAGACAGCAATAAAGTCTGGGAGGCTGGACCAAAGGGAGGATCATTTAAACTGGGCATCGAAAGATTAAGTACCAGTGTGCCAGCCAAGTGGAGCCTGGGAATGAAGGGCATTCCAAGCTTATTTGGGAAACTTCAAAAGTTTGGTGAGGTTGGCATGCTGGGTGGGAGGATCGGCACAGAAAGGAAATGGAAACTCAGGAAATCAGAAGTCAGTTGGGGCCAGATTGTGAAATATGCCGATAGAAGAGACAGACCCCTAACCTGTAGTCAGTGGGGGAAGCAGTGTAATGAACAACCAAGTCTGTGTTTTACAAAGATATCACAGCGCACACAGATTGGCTCAGAAGGAGAAAGAAGAGAGACCAGCTGCATTGACCAGCATCCTGGTCTTAACCCCTCTAGGCTTCATTTCCCTCCTCAGTAAATGAGGGAAATAATTGTATATATCATCAGGCCTGGGTTGTTTTGAGACTCAAATGAGAATACATGTAAAGCACAATAATAATGTTAAGCATCATTAAGCCTCCATGATAGGCTGTTTGGCCTAGTAATTAAGCACATGGGCTTTGCTGTCTCTTAGGCCTGAGTTTGTGTCCTGGCTGTGTTGGGTAGCATATTTTTAATCTAAGCAACTCTGTGGCAAGGGGGATTGGAAAAAAGTGATTAGACTGGTAGGGCTTTGGTTAGTGGCGTGTGGGAGGGGCAGTGGGGCCTTTGGTGGGTGACGGTCCCTTTCTCTCACACGGAGAGCTCCGATGGCTGAGACAAATCTGAGCCCAGTTTTGGGCAGGATTAAGTTTGAGATGGGCACTGGCAGAATACTCCGGATGCCCAGGTGAGAATGGATGTCTGTGCAGGACCAGCACTGCTCTCCTCCTGCGCCAAGGCGCCAAGGCAGAGCCGGGAGGCTCCGGTGGGCACTTAGCAGGAGAAAGAAGAAAGAACGGCGTCCAGCCAGACACTGAAAGAACGCTCCGGAAGACAGCTTTCCCCTCCAAGGCTGGATCGTAGCCAGGGAGGCAGGGCGAGCAGGGTGGCCCCAGATGTGGCAAACTTCACTCAAGCCGCACAGAGCGGAAGTCGCGAGGTTGGCTCGGGTGGTGCGGTGGGGGGTGCGGATGCCCTCCGCCCTGCCCCGAGGAGTCAGGAATGCGAGCTGGGAAGTCTGGTGCCGACGGAAAAGAGGGGCGCCAGGGTGGTGAGCGAGGCCGAAAAAGAGATGGCAGGAAGCCGGGAGGAGCTAGCGGGGGTGGAGACCCAGGACGGGTAGGGAGAGGGCGGGTAGGAGGGGTGGAGAAGAGAGAGAAAGGTTCGGGGGAGGAGAGAGGGGAGGAAGGGTGGGGAACAGGGGAGAGGAAGGGCGAAGGACTGGGAAGGAACTAGAAGGAGCGAGGAGGCCGCAGCGGGAACGTCGGCCGGGCCGCCCCCGCGAGGCAGGCGCCGCCATTCCGCTCCTCGGGGCGCCGCCGCCGCCGCCACCGCGCCCGGGGGCCATGCTCCCGCCGCCCCCGCGCCAGCCGCCGCCCCAGGCGCGCGCGGCCCGCGGCGCGGTGCGCCTGCAGAGAGCCTTCCTGCGCGGCCCCCTGGGCGTGCTGCGGGTGCTGCAGCTGTTGGCTGGCGCCGCCTTCTGGATCACCATCGCCACCAGCAGGTACCAAGGCCCCGTGCACTTCGCGCTCTTCGTGTCGGTGCTCTTCTGGCTGCTGACCCTGGGCCTCTACTTCCTCACCCTGCTGGGCAAGCACGAGCTGGTGCCCGTTCTGGGCTCTCGCTGGCTTGTGGTCAACGTGGCGCACGACCTGCTGGCGGCAGCGCTGTACGGTGCGGCGACAGCCATCATGATTGACCAGACGCAGAGACACAGCTACTGCAACCTCAAGGATTACCAGATGTCCTGCGCCTATCACGCCTTTCTGGCTGCCGCCGTCTGCGGCGGCCTCTGCCTCGGCCTCTACCTGCTCTCGGCGCTCTATGGCTGCTGTCGCCGCCACCAGGGCGAGCAGGAGGTGGCGTGAGGCCGCCGCGCCGCGGGACCCTGCGGAGCCCTGTGCCCCAGCCCTTCCTGCAGCCCCGCGACCGTGCGCCCTGGCACCCTCCCTTGCCCTGCATTCTCGCACCGCCCGCCCCCAGGCACCCCGACACGCAGTTCCCGCCCGACTGCAGAGCCACCGCCCCGAGTCCGGACCGCCGCGCCGGATGCGCTGTCTCCAGGGACCCGGGCAGGGCTACCTCCGAGGGGCGGACGCGCACTCGCAGACGGGCCTCCCCGAGGCGACACCTCGTGGTTCCTCTTCTCTTCCCTGCTGAGAGAGGGAGACGTGGACAGGCGCTGCGTAGATCCGGGGGAGGCTCCCAAATTGGAAGCAGTCTTCTGGCTGCGCCCCTGCCCCCTCCCTGGCGCCCCGCGGTGGGAAGAGCACCCACTTTCCCTGGCCCCCTCTTCCAGCCCCGAGTTATTGTAAAAAGCAGCCAGGCAGCCGCGGGCGGAGCTGGGGACAAGCCTCCACTGGCCCCGGGATGAGCGACGAGTTTGGTTTTAGTTTGGGATTGTGAGGGCATTTTGAGGAGTCCCTCCCGACCCATCCTTCGGTGCTTTGATGTCTTTGGGTGGGGCCCGTCTCCAAAGGCCAAGACGGATGGCAAGGGCCCACAGGCTGTACTCTTGCCTCTGCCTGCTCCGCCTTTGTCCTTACGGTTCATGGAGGCCAGGCTCAGAATCACACTAGCTTCCCAGGCCTTGTCTTCCCAGCCTTCCTCTCACAGGCTTCCTTCCGCTCCACTCCCACCTTTCAGTATCGTTTTGCGTTAGAGATCCCACACGACCACCACGGAATGTTAGAGTGAACCCCACTCTTTCTTATTCCAGATGGAGCCCTAGAACTCACTCATAAGAACATCCAGAATGAGATTTAGAACCCCTCCCAATCCAACGCTGTTTACATTAAAGCAGTGGGTGTTCCCAGGGTTCCTGGCTCAGAGTTACCCTAGAAAAGAAGGTTTCCAGACCAATTGGGTTTGTCAAAGGTGCTATCTTGCCTTTTTGGAGAATCAACTAGCATATCAAAGGCTCTGACAAGTTCTGCTGTAAAAATAAGACAGAGTAATAAGTGTTTACTGCCTCTGGGCCTGGATTAGTTTTTGCCACCTTCAGGTTCCTGGCAGCCCTGTTCTGTCCTGGTTCTCATTCCTTCCTAAGGGGCCCAACCATTGGCTGTGGCGTGTTTGAAAATTTGGTGTGCCCCCTCTCTTTCCCAAGGACTTTCTCTAGCAGAGGGAGGGCCCAGACTTTGAGGGAAACTAGCTGCCCTGCCAGGCCAGCGAGAGGCCTGGGAACCAGTGGCTTTGAATATTCCTTTACATTGTTTGGAAAATGAAGCCAAGGTTATTTAGGTGGCTTCCCAAGTCAAAAGGAACGTCACCTGTAAAAGATCCTGGCATTGACCTTGGCAGCGATCACACTTACCAAAGAGAGAAGAAAGCGGTCTGGAGCTGGGGTGAACCGCTCGCCCAGCCTCTGTAAGGTAAGACACTTTGTTTTTTGGAGGGGTCATAGGGTTTTGAATAAAAAAACACAGAACTCCTTGTTTTCTAGAAATCAGAGGGTTTTTATTCAGAGAACAACTCGGAGGTGTGACAATAATAATCACAATGTCCAAAGAGTTGTGACAATTCAACCTTTTTGCTAAATCCTTGAAAGGTCTGCTCTGAAAAAATTCACCCCTCTCTGGCTTGGAAACTAACATAGAGGAGGCCAGAATGTGTCTTTGTTGAGCATGTTTTCAAGGCTTAGGTGAAGAGGTGTTAGGTTTCTCTGTTGTAACTATGAAAAACTGGGCGGGGGTGAGGGGCACTTATGTAAATTTTACATAGTCACCGTAGCAGTTATCTAGCCCTCTCTGTGCCTGGTCCTGCTCAGAGCACTTAGATTTATTCATTCCATCCTCTCAACAACCCTATTGAGGTGGGTTCTATTATTATTCCCATATGCCATATGAGGAAAAGGAGTCACAGAGAGGTTGAGTAACTTGCCCAGAGTCTGCAGCTGGTGAGGGGCAGGGCTAGGATTTGAACCCTGGCAGTTTGGCCTCTTCAGGACCAGGCTTTATTATATATAGTAGGGTCAATACATGTTAGATACTGTTAACATGGTTATTTAAAATTTTTTTAAATTGTGGTAAAATATACATAACATAAAATTAACCATTTTTGAGTGTACAGTTCAGTGGCATTAAGTACATCCACATTGCTATGCAACCATCACCACCATTCATCTCCAGAACTTTTTATCTTGCAAAACTAAACTCTGTACTGATTAAAATTGTGGTTATCTTTGGTGTTTTCTTTCCTCTGGGAAGTCCCAGAACACTGAGTCCTTCAGTATCTCAGGCTGGCATGCTGCTGCCATACTCCAGGCAGGGTAACTGGTCCCTCAGTTCCCACCCCTAGTGCCAGCCAGAGCCTGGGAGTGGGCTGTGCTGGGAATCTTGGGAGTGCCTCGGAAACCCAGTGACTTTGGTTCTCTTGTTGCAGGTTTCCATGTTGCTGAGGCTGTGGAGATTCCCAGGGCCTGCTTCTTTGGATGGGCAACACCATTCTGACCTGGGCCAGCACAGGGTTTCGGAGTGGGGAGAGGGAACGACCTCTTCCCAGCAGCTTCCTATCAACATCATCCAATGGAATAGCCAAGATGGGTGAAGATTCATTTTGCCTTAACACAAGAGAAATCCTGATTCTCCTCGTGCTGGGATTTGGGCACAACATTCCAAATACCTGGAACTGAGCCGTGTGCTTCTGTACACTAAATGGGTTTTGGCTCCAGCTTTTATTCCTTTTCTCTTTTCTTTGACCATCATCTAAGCTGCATCCTCAGCTCAGATCCAGGCCCCTGAGGATGTCTTTTTAGCGCCCCAGCCCATGGTGCTCTGTCTGTGGTCAGGTGACCTTGCTCAGGAGCAGATCTCTCCTTGGCCTTCATGGTAACTTATCCATCCAGATGAGCCTGAAACACTCCAGTGCTCACTGGCTCTTCTAAATGTGCCTTCTGCTTGGCCTTCAGCTGCTTCTCCAGATGTGAGAAGGACATGTAAGATGGACCCCACAACCATCGCCTCCTCGCCATGGAGGCCCTGTGCCATGGGAATGGCCACCCAACCTGCCCAGAACTTTTGGATACTGGAGTCATTCTCATTGGCCTCTCTGGACTCCAGGACTCTCAGACTTGCCTGAGACTGCTGTGGGTTGCTCCCAGCCCAAAGTCTGGGACCACTTGCAGACCCAGGACAGATTTTTTCCAGCGTACGACAAAGGTCAAAAGAAAGGGTGGGGGTGAGAGGGCTGAGGGCTGGTAGGGAGAGGGAACCCGTGTGCCTCATTTAATAGTTTAGTGATGATTATTAACGTGCTTTTTGGAATAAAGTTTGGTTTGTCTGATCTTGGTGTTCGTGTCTTTTGGCCCCTGCAGTAACCTGTTCCAGGTCCCCCCACCTTTTTCCATCTTATTAAGCCACACTGCCCTGTTGTCTGCCTCCCTGGCTTCCCCCTTTTTTCTGGAAGGGAAAGAAAAATGAGGACACAGATATCCATCGCATTTAGGGCAGGACACAGGAACCAGAGGGGGTAAAAAAACAAAACACCTGCCTGTGCAGAGGGAATTCCAGAGACTCCTTCCCCAGCTTTCAATGGGCCCTCTGTTTGGGAAGCTCCATTGCCTGATGGGCAGGCGCAGAATGACCAATGCTCATGGAGCCAGAAGGGTCCTGTTCTAGTCCAACCCCATCATTTCACAGAAGGGGAAATGAACCCCATGGTGAAGTGGCAACTTGCCTAATGTCACACAGCGGAGCAGAGGTGGGGTGGGTTCTCCTGGAGGCTAGGCTCTGGTTCTTGTTCTGCAGACCATTGTGCCTGCTCTGGTGTTGGCTCCTGACACACCCCACCTGGCTTATCTCCCTGATTCTAGCCACAGCTTGCTGGCTAAATGCCCTGGAACAGGTGGGAGGGCAGTTAACAGGCTTCCTTGTTGGCTCTTCCCTCCTATGCCCTGAAGTCTGCCAGGATATAGGATTCTACTGACAAATCTCAAATCTCACTGAGAACAACAGCTCTGATGCTGTATGTGCTCCACATCCACTCTCTTTCAAAGCACCCTCCCCAACATGTAACACACACACCCGTGCGTGTGTCCGCGCCCTCTTCATGGTTTGGATTTCCAGGGTGGTGGAGAAATGCTACCAGCTGCCAAGGACCATTCCTTACCCGCTTCTCTCTGAGTCTACTCATGCATTTCATACAAGATGAAAAGTGGCCTACCTTAATGCAAAAGCTAGTCAGCCCCTGCCCTACTTGCAATTGAAAATGTGCTACTACTTGCATTACCTTATTTGGTCTCATCAACAGTCTTAGTTTGGCATTGACACCCATTCAATAGCCCCACAGAGAAGGGCCTTATCCATGGTCACTCAGGCAGTGACAGGAAGGACTGGAAAGTAGATGTTCTTTCACTACCCTCGGCAGTCAGTTGCTAAGCCCCTGTGATCCTCTGGCAGGCTCTAAAGTTTAGGTGGAGTTTGGTTTTCCCACCTGGGGAACAGGTGTTCAAAAATGGTCTAATCTGACATTTTCTGTTTAATGCTGGGAGCACTTTGAAATAAGACACTTCTGCTCAAAAACATGACTGAGCCCATTTGAGTCTGAGGAATCTGAGAGATTTGATCATTTATGTTTATTACTTTTCCTGCTTTTCTAAGGAGGGGATGGAGTGCTTGTGGTGAGAAAGGAGAGCTAAACCACTAATCTTTTCAGGGATAAAAGGGAAGAGCAGATATATAAAAGAGAAAGGTCTGGTTAGCACTGTTTATTTATATTTTTATCATTTTGTTGGTTACAGTAGTTCGGTGTAAAATAAATACCAATATATAGCCATGAAAATATAATAGCAATATATATCCATTAAAAAATCCAACTGTTCAGAAGTGTACAAAGTAAAAAGAGGAGGCAATCATTCTAATGTCATGCCCTAGAAAGTAACCATTGTTAACTGTTAACTCTCCTTTCGCAGTTTTTATAACTAATCAAACGTATATGGATGCACCCACAGACACATGTATGTATACACATTCAGATTCTTCTGCAACTTGCTCTTTTTTTTTTTTGAGGGCAGTGTCACTGGCCCTCATATGTGGGGGACCTGAACCGGGGCCGCTTAACCACCGCACCACTTGGCCGGCCCCTGCAACTTGCTCTTTAAAATTAACAAATGTATAGTTCTCTATGTTCAGTAAATATAATAATATAATTTAACCCTTTCTAAATGTTCATATGAGTAGTCAGGGACTGCAAGAATTTTGTGGTCTTTCTGGAACCTTTCTAACTTTCTCACATTGGTTAACTTTGTTACTTTCTTGGCTGCTTCCTATAGAAATCACCGTGAAACCCTTAAAGCGGGGGAAGGGACTTTTTATGGATGAGGCAGTAGAGGCTTAGGAGATGAAGTGGCCCAACCAGATGTGTGCTCTTTCTACGCCCACACAGCCCAGAGTAACACGGAAAGGAAGGAGTACCGGGGCAATTGTATCCGCATTGCAGCAGTTCTGAGGAGAGGAACGCCTGGGCCTAGGGGTAGTGGGGGCAGCTGGAAAGAGGTGAGGAGGGCCTGAGGTTCTCTGGGCCCCGTGGGGCTAAGGAAGGGTATGCTGGGAAGTTGCCCAGAATCTAAGGAGAGCACCTGGGCATAGCCAGCAGGATGCTACACTAACAGCATCAGCTGGTGGAAATTCCAGACGGGCTCCTAATTTGAAAGACCCTTTGTCCTCCCTGTTCCATGATCCTTCCTTTGAACTGGGTGGTTATTTGGGATCTTGCAGGCAGCAAGGCTGTGATGTTCCTTCCTTAGCACTGTGGTGAGGGCAAGCTCCCCAAGTCCCTCTAGCTTTACGCCTGCATCTATTACCCTCCAGTGGGATGCAGGCTCTCCTTGCTGCTTTTCCAAGAGTCCTGAAGGGGGCGTTCTGACACTCCGGTCGTAAAGCACTTGAGTCATCATGGTTGGGAAGAGAGAAAGGGAACTAACTCCATGAAGTGTCTGCAGTGAGCCAAGAACATGATGAATACCTTATATAACATCTCTTATCCTTAAAAAGGCCACGAAGTATTAAATTACTCCCATTTAACAGACGTGGAGACAGGCTTGGAAGGGTAAGCTGATTTCCCAGGGCATTTGACTTAAGTGACAGAAACAAGATTTAAACTCAGGTCTGGACTACCATGACATGCTGTTTCTGAGGGTTTCCCAGCAGTCAGACTTTCTCCCAACCATCCAAAGACTTCACCTAGAGCTATGCTTGGCTGTAATTGTCATATCTTGAGCTAAATTAGGAAGGAAAGACTATATAAATCGGGATTATGTCAGCTTCTTCTCAGTTTACTATGAGGTTGGATAGGTACCTTTAGGTTTAATCAGCTCACGGTGCTGAGGTCATTGCCCTGGTCCCTGGAGACTGTCTCTCTGTCTGCCAGATGTTGAAGGACATATATGACTACGCCTCTACCCAGCCCTCCTCCTTCTCAAGGCCCTGCGCCCTAGAAATGGCGCCCCAACCTGACCTGAACTTTTGTATACTGAACCTCCCCGCCTGTCTCAATCTTGTCCTATATTCTGTGCTGTCTTCTGTGTCCTCAAAGCAGTTAGCATGACTGGCTCTAACTTTTTAGGTGAGCTCAGCCTATGATGTCAGAGAGGAGTCTAATCTCTTACTAGTTGTCTGCTCTTAGGTAATTTACTAAAGCTGTTTGTGTCTCCGCTTCATCACTTACTAAATGGGGATAATGCCAGTACCTACCTCACTGGACTGTGGAAAGGGCTTAATGAGATCATGCACAAAGAGCAGAGAGCCTGGCAATTGGTCAGTGCCGCTCAGCTCTCAGCAGTATAATGCTGTTGGGAGGGCTTCATAAGATAATGTTGGTAAAATGCCGAGCCTAAGCCAGAGTAAGTGCTCATAAACGTTAATTCCTTTCTCCCCGACTCCAGCCTGGCTCTCCCTCACCTGAAGAGTGACAATTTCATACACCTGGGATTGATCCCTCTATTGCTCTTTCCTGTGTCCAGATTTGAGCTTTCTTGAAAAGATGGCCCAGAAGTGTTAACAATTATTGTTGCCTACCTGAAGGCCGGGACCTTCTTCTCCACAGAACCCGAGGTCCTTCTTTGCCCTCCTTTTTGCAGTCCCTGGACTGTGCCTTTGTGCTCCAGGCAGTTCTGCCTCCTTTCAGCTGGGGATGACTCACTATTCTCATCTTGTTTCCTGGGGTTCCAGTCCATCTGGAGAGATGAACTGACCATGAGTTCTCTGGTGTCAGTAGTGGGGCATTCACAGACTCCCCTCATTATGTGTTTGCAGAATCTTCCATGATAGCATTCAAATCAAAATTTGTCCAGGCACGGACGGCATTTACAGGAGCAATTGTGTGTTTGGCTTCCCTCACTGTTTTGTATCTGAGCATTTCACAACATACCTTTTCTTACTTCCCTGGTAAGCCCTGTTGTATTTTATCAGTTTCTTGCCTTCTCCTGGCTATACCTAGGAACTAGTGAACTTGCTGGATTTGTTTTTTCTTTTAAATCACATTGATGACTACCTCAGTGATCAGAATATAGAGTGCCAGAAGACCAAGGTGTTGAAGTCATTTTGAAGTGACTGTGATAGTGATGGTAATAATAACATTATTGTTGATAATGGCATTCATAGTAATGAAGATTAAACAATGTCCCTGCCTCTTATATTCACAGTTTGCAAAATATTTTTACATTCATTATTTCATCTCATCCTCATATGAACAGATAAACAGTGCAAATACTAATTGCATTTTGTAGATGAGGCTCAGCGAAGTGAAGTGGTTGCCTATCGAGTCCTTTAAAAAACAGTTCTTAGGGTATGCTTGGTGTATGTTAAACTGCACATAGTATAAATGTACACTTTGATAAGTTTTGACATATGTATACACTTGTGAAATGATCACCACAATTAAGACAGTGAACATGTCTAGGGCCGGCCGAGTGGCGCATTGGTTAAGCGCTGGTTTTGGGATGCCAGCGGCCCCGGTTCGGATCCCACATGAGGGTCAGTAACACTGCCCTCTACAGCTAACAACAGCTCCACCTGGAGCTGGGCTGTGCGAGCCCCGGTGATGGTGTGGGCTGCAGCCCCTGCTGCAGTGGGCTGCCATGGGCTACAGTGAGTGGCCCGCAGCCAGCGTGAGCGGCTGGCAGCCAAGCATGAGCTGCCAATAGCCGCGGTGAGCGACATCCAGAGGCCAGCGACTGGTCTGCCTCATCCGGGAGGAGCGCAATGACGATACCATCAGTGAGGCAACGTCCTCCGCAGCTAGACTGAAGAACGGAAAGACAGCAACTTGTCTGTTCCCCTTCCCCGATTCCCCAACGCTGTTCCCCTCCGCCAATTCCCCAATAAAATCTTTAAAAAAAAAAAAAAAAAAAAAAAAAAGACAGTGAACATGTCTATAATGCCCCAAAACTTTCTTGTGCCCCTTTGTAATCTCTCTTTTTTTCTTTTTCTCATTTCCTCACCTCAGGCAACCACTGATCTGCTTCTTGTGACTATATATTAGTTTATATAAGTTAAATGTACAGTATGTACTTTTTTTTCCCGTGGAGGGGTATGGTGTCTGGCTTCTTTCACTCAGATATTTTGAGATCCATTCATGATATTGTGGTAACAATGGTTCACTCATTTTTATCACTGAGCATTATTCCATTTCTTGGACATACTACAATTTGTTTACTCACTTTTTGATGGACATTTGTGTTGTTTCTGTTTTTTTGTTATTGCAAATAAAGCTGCTGTGAACATTTATGTACAAGTCTTTGTGTGGGCATATGCTTTTATTTCTCTTGGGTAAATACCTAGCAGTGGAATGGCTCAGTTGTGTGGTAGGTGTATTCTTTTTATTGCTTTTAAATTGACTGTATTCCAGATGATGTTTCTGGGTGTGAGAGGGCATGCATGCTCTTATCTGGCATTTGTTACAGGACTGGTAATTCTGGACTCACAGAATAAATTGGGAAGTTTTCTATCTTGCTTTGTTCTTTGGAATAGTTTAACTATGTTGTTTTATTGATAGGTTTGATAAAATTTGTCTTCAAAAGTAATCTGGGTCTGATGCTTTTTAGGAAGTTTTTTGTTAATTCTTCCCACTTTTTTAACGGTAATTGTTCTATTTATGCTTTTTTCGTGGGTCTGCCCTGCCTACTGCCCTTCCATTGATGGCATACATATTTAGGTTTTCTCTCCCATTAATTCTCCCATCTAGTTCTCCAATTTAGAATTAGAACTTTTTGAGGAAAGAACCCCAGGCTATTCATTTCCATATTCCTATGAAAGACACATAATGAATAGACAGTCGTTTAGTGGAATAAATGAATATGGATGTTTAGCTGCTGTAACAAATACACCATAGCATTTCAGTATCTTAATATAATAAAAATGTATTTGTTGTCCATATACAAATCTACTTGTTCCTCACATAACTGTTCATTTTAGATATTCCAGGTTACTGGAAAGCTTTCCATTCTGTAATGATTCAGGGACTCAGGATCCTTCCACTTTGTAGCCCAGCTGTACCCTCTGCATTGAGCTGACATTTGGGAGAAGAGAAGGAGGAAAAGATTTCTGATTTTTTTAAAAAATTGGGGAATTTGGGGAGGGGACCAGCCAAGTTGTTGTTCTTCAATCTTCGTTGTGGAGGGTGCCAGTCGCCATCTGGCTTCGGGTCTGCAGCTCACGGCCTCCAAGCTCAAGGTGCTGTGTTCAATCTTAGCTGTGGGTGGGCGTAGTCACCATCCCATGCGGGAGTCGAACCAGCAGCCTTGTTATTAAAAGCGCACACCCTATCCACTGAGCCATCTGAGCAGCAGCTCAGCTCAAGGTGCCGAGTTCAGTCTTGGTTGTGGGTGGGCGTAGCCCACCATCACACAGGCAAGCTTGTTGTTACACCAGCTGAGCCATCCTGCCACCTGTTGGCAGCTCAATGACAGCTCAGCTCGGGCGCAGCTTTCACTGGCCCATGTGGGAATCGAACCAGCGGCCCTGTTGCTCAGAGCTCATGCTCTAAGCCAACTTTTTTTTTTTTAATGCAAGCTATTTTTATTATTATTATTATTTTTAGAGGGCAGTGTCACTGGCCCTCATCTGTGGGATCTGAACCGGGGCCGCTGGCGTCCCAAGCCAGCTCCCAACCATTGCGCCACTCAGTCGGCCCTCTAAGCCAACTTTTAACCAACACGCCACTCGGCCGGCCCCAATTTCTGATTTTTAATGGCTTGTTCTAGAGTGATATCACTTCCTTTGGGGATTCATATGATCCAATCTATATGCAAGGGGGCTGGGACATGTAGTCTCTGGCCAGGTATCTGCTGCCCAACTACAACTCTAAACCATGGAAGGGGGAACAGGACATTTTTGTGGACAGTTAACTGTCTCTTTCATGGGAGGCCACAAGGTTTTATTGCTGAGGTTTTCATTGCCTTGCTCTGCAAGACTTTTTTTTGCACCCATGTTTGATGAATGGTTGTTTTCATGGCTGCCAAGAGCTGTTGAGTAAGAATGTAACTGCAGGCATTCATTTCCTTGCTGTTTGTCTGACAACTCACTGTCTCACAGCTGGAAAACTCATTACTCATGAGTACTTCTTTCCCAGGTACAAGAACATAGAGATGTATTTACTGAACACTTTTCAGAGCAACAGCGGTGAGCTATTCATCCCAATCTAAACTCAAATATTAAGTTTAAATACTAGAGAAAATCCAATGTTAAAGAGAATCTAAAAATACATACCAGTCATATATTTCTTTCATTAATCATTCACTTAAAAAATTGAAACATAATTCATATAACATAAAATTTCACACAACATAACATAAAAATCCTTTATTTTAAAGAATAAAATTCAGTGGTTTTAGTATATTCACAAAGTTGTGCAATTATCACCAGTATCCAATTTCAGAACATTTCCATCAACCCACAAAGAACCCCTGTACCTGTTAGCAGCCACTCTCAATTCTTTCCTTTCCCCAGTTCCTGGCAACCACTAATATACTTTCTGTCTCTATGGATTTGTCTATTCTGGACATTTCATATAAATGGAATCATACAGTATGTAGCTTTTTGTGGCTGGTATCTTTTACATTGCATAATGTTTTCAAAGTTCATCCATGTTGTAGCATGTATCAATACTTTATTCCTTTTTATGGTGAATACTATTCCATTGAATGGATATATCACACTTTGTTTATCCATCATTAAAAAAATTTTTTTTTGGGTGCGTTGGTTAAGAGTTGGCTTTGGATGCCAGCTCTCAGCAGCAGGGCCCCTGTTCAAATCCCACAGTGCGCCCTCTACAGCTAAGATGGTGAGAAACAGCTTAACCTGGAGCTGGGGTGCTATAAGTTGCTGGCGAGGCATAGGCTGCAGCCCCTGCTGCAGTGGGCTGCCGTGAGCTACCGTGAGTGGCTGGCAGCCAGCGTGAGCAGCTAGAAGCTGGTGTGACCTGCACCCTGAGCGGCCGTCCAATGGCCGGCGAGCGACTGCCTCACCCGGAAAGAGGGCAATGATAATACCAACATGGGCCAATGAAGCGATATCCTCAACTAGACTAAAGAACAAAAGGGCAGCAACTTGTCTGTTCCCCCTCCCCGATTCCCCAACGCTGTTCCCCTTCCCCAATTCCCTAATTAAAAAAAAAAAATCTTAAAATTTTTTTTTTAAATTTCGGCAAAATTTACTATCTTAACCATTTTTCAAGCACACAGTTCAGTGATATTAAGTATGTTTATATTGTTGTGCAACCATCACCATCATCCACCTCCAGAACTCTTCTCATCTTCAAAACTGAGACTCTGTACTCATTAAACATTAACTCCCCATTTCCCCTCCCTCCAGCACCTGGCAACTACTATTCAACTTTCTGTCTCTATGAATTTCACTACTTTAGGTACCTCATGTAAGCGAAATCATACAATGTTTGTTTTTTTATAGTGACTGGCTTATTTCACTTACTATTAATGTCCTCAAATTTCATTCATGTTGTAGCATTTCAGAATTTCCTTACTTTTTAGGGCTGAATAAGAGTCCATTGTATGTTCATACCACATTTTGTTTATTCATCCATTAGTGGAAAGTTGGGTTGCTTCCTCCTTTTGACTATTGTGAATAATGCTGTCATGAACATGGGTGTGCAAATATCTCTCTGAGACCCTGCTTTCAAGTCTTTTGAGTATATACCCAGAAGTGGCATTACTAGATCATATAGTAATGTTTATTTTTAATTAATATGTTTAATTTTTTTGAGGAACTGCCATATTGTTTTCTATAGAAGCTGCATCATTTACATTCCCACCAACAGTCTACAAGGAGTCCAGTTTCTCCCCGTCCTCACCAACACTTGTTATTTATGTTTTATTCATTTATTTTAAAACACGCATTCACTGAGTGTTTACAATGCCAAGGCTCTATACTTTGCAGAAACTGGAGCTGCCAAGATGTTAAGTCCCAGTCTCCCTGCTCTCAGGAACTCAGAGTAATGAAGGCAAACTCTTACATTCAAGAGATAGATTAAAATGCAAGGCGATAGGTGCTTAACAGAGTTGGAACATAGTTCTATGTAAACACTAAGGAGGAGGAAGTTATTTGGGGTAGGCTTCACAAAGGCCCTGACATTCACGTTGTATATTAAAAGGAGTGTGAGAGGAGGAGAAGTGGAGGGGGAAGGGTATTCTTAGCTGACACAGCAGCATGTAATAGCCAGCATCCAAGAGAGCCTTCGGGATGGCTCCAATTATTATTACCTCCTGGTACTCATGCTCTTGTATAATCCTCCCATTATGCATTGGGATGCTGAGTGGTTCTGACCCATAAAATCAATAGGATATTGTGAAAATGACAGGTATGACTTTTAAGAATATATCATAGAAGACCTATGGTTTCCTGCCTTGCGCCCTGTTGGATCTCTTGCTCTGGGGGAAGTCAGCTGCCATGTCATAAGGACACTCAAGATGCCTTCAGGAGAGTTCTAAGTGAAAAGGAAATGAAGCCTCCTGCCAGCCGGTCAGCATTAGAGTATCAGCATCAACTTGTCAACCACGTGAGGAAGCCATCATGGAAGCCAATCCTGCTCCATCAAGCCTTCAGACAACGGCAGCCCTGGCCAACATCTGACTGCAACTGCATGAAAGCCTCAAGCCAAAACTGCCCCCGAAACCACTCATGATTTTCTGACCAAAACTATCCCAAAACCAAAAACCAATGTGACATCATATACATTTATTGTTTTAAGCCACTAAGTTTTGAAATAATTAGTTACACAACACGCGATAACTTTTACAGCTAAAAGCATGAAAAGATCTGTTATACAGGCATAACTTGGAGATATTCCGGGTTTGGTTCCAGACCACCGCAATAAAGAAGTCCCAATATTTTTGCTGGTAGAGGGTCTTGCTTTCAATTTGTAAAAAACACAACATTCGTGAAGCACGATAAAGGGACGCTCAATGGTATGTATGCCTGTGCTGTGCTGTGGAAATGGTGGCATGGAGAGGCCACAGCCAGGAACCACAAGGTCTGTGCAAGAGTGGGCTAGGGCGCCATCTGGTGGAGAAAGGCATGCATAGACATTCCCTTCTCTCTTCCCACTCCTGTTTCCAGCTTGTTCTACCCAGCATTTCCTTGTACTAAGGCCACAGTGAGGTTCAGGAGTCAATTATGTGGGCCATACATTCCCTCGCTTATAGATGCAAAGACTAACCTCTGAAAAATGTTGAGTTAAGATATTATCCTCTTTTACTATTTTATTTTCTCCCTTAGTTTCTTCCACCTATCTGCTATCCAGGGGAAAACATCAGGATTTGAGACAAACAATGAAGACTCAGAATACTGGAGAAGGGAAAGAAGGAACTAGGAGAACATGATTACAAAAAACCTGAGTCAGACCACAGAAGGTGTCCAGGAATCCAGCTGAGCAGCCTCTAATAACCCGGGGAAGCCTTTGTTCATTGATGTTGGCCATGACTATTATCCCTTTCTGGTCTTTAGAGGCTTTTTGTTTTGTTTTTGTTTTTTGAGGGCAGTGTCACTGGCCCTCAAATGTGGGACCTGAACCGGGGCCGCTGGCTTCCCAAGCCAGCACTTAACCACCACGCCACTCAGCCGGCACTTTAGAGGCGTTTTGTATCTTCCAATGATCCCCCAAATAATGTCTAAGAGTTCTTGAATAATATCCCTCAATTCTATAGTTGCCAGAAGAGAGAGAACCAATAATACTATTAGCTACAACCAGCCTGGGGCCAGTGATCCAGGCAGGCCCAAGGAGGAGGGATTGCAAAGAAACTGAAATTTACCTTTGATGGAATTTCAGGTTGTTGAGCTATTGAAGAAAAAAAAAAATTTCTTTCTATACTTCCTCTAGATTCACCCTAAAGAGAAGAGGCAGAGTCCAGCAAACAAGCCTGGGCCAGCCACAAAGCCAAGCCCATTCTGATTTTGTAGGATTTCTGAATATAGTTAGTGGTATACAGTAATTCTCCTTTATCCACAATTTTACTTTCCACTGTTTCACATACCTGTGGTCGATCACTGTCCAAAAACATTAAATGGAAAATTCCAGAAATAAACAATTCATAAGTCTTAAATTCTGTGCTGTTCTAAGTAGCATGATGAAATTTTGCGCTGTTTTTCTCCATCCTCTCAGGGAAGTGAATCATCCCATAGTCCAATGTATTCATATTGTGTTACTGGCCCATTAGTCACTTAGCCATCTTGGTTATCAGACCAACTGTTAGGATATCATAGCACTTGTGTTCAAGAAACCCTTATTTTACCTATAATGGCCCCAAAGTGAAAGAATAGTGATGCTGGCAATTCAGATATGCCACAGAGAAGCTGCAAAGTGCTTCGTTTACGTTAAAAAACGAGTATAGTGCAATAAGATACTTTGAGAGAGTGAGAGACCACATTCACATAACTTTTATTACGGTATATTGTTATAATTGTTCTATTTTATTTATTTATTTTTTATTTTTTTTAGAGAGCAGTGTCACTGGCCCTCATGTGGGATCCGAACCGGGGCTGCTGGTGTCCCAAGCCAGCTCTTAACCACCGTGCCACTCGGCGGGCCCAATTGTTCTATTTTATTATTAGTTGTTGTTGTTAATCTCTTACTGTAAATTTATAAACTTTATCATAGGTAGGTATGTATAGGAAAAAACACAGTATACATAAGGTTTACTACTATCCACTGGGGTTTGAGGCACCTACTGAGGGGTCTTGAAACATATTCTTCCCCCACTCTCCCAATAGGGGAGACTACTGTATGTGGGATTCACTCTTCCTCTACTCCGGCTGTTTCAAAATGATTACTTCCAGCTGGGACAATCCGGGAAGGGGTATAGACATTTGACTCCTGCTTAGAGGAATGGGTTGGATTTGGACCACAGCAGGAGTGGGGAAGGGCATTCCTCCCCACGCTCACAGCACCAGCAAAGCCATGCACAAACCATGGAGGGGTTCAACTGGCTGAAGATAACGGACTCCTAAAGTGGAGTAGCAGCGGATAAGGCCAGTAAATGCAGACTAACATGGGTGGTATGATTGGGATGGCCAGGAGTCAGATGACACATGAAGTTCAAATCAAGCTTCCAGTTGCATATTGGCGGAGTGACACTGATGAAGTTCCTTAACATGTCTCAGATCTCTCATCTGGAAAACGGCGATAACCCTAATAGGGTTGTTGGAGGAGGACTAGATAAGATAATGCCTATGGGGAGCTTAGAGTTCAGTTCCTGGCGGCTGGTAAGCCCCCAGGAAATAAGCGCTAGCGTTATTATAAATGCAAAGCCGCGGGATGCATGATTTAAGGGCAATTAACCAAGCAAGAAGGCGAGAAGTGGATTGAGTTGGAAAAGGCTTGCACAGGCCCCTGTACTCAGCAGCTCCTTAGGAAACCCTAAACGGCATTGCATTCTATGCTCGGTCGGCGGGGCATCCAGGCTTCTGCCTTTTGAGGGCTCACAGTCCCGAGGAGGGAGGTTAAGTGCCCGAGTTTGGGGGAGGAGGATGCAGACGTAAATTCTTCAGTCTAGCTTCTTTCCCACTCTTCTCTGAAGGACGCTTTCCGCGCGAGGCGGGGCAGCGAGTAGCAGGATCCCCACGGCTTTGCTACGCGCTCTCAGCGGGATTTTGAGACTCGCGGTCGTTCAGGCGCAGAGCCGTGTCCAGGAGGGGCTGAGCCGGAGGGAAAGCGCGCAGGCGCAGTGCCGACGAGCGCGCCTACCTGGGCGAGAGAGGGCGGAGCTAAACCCGGGCGTGGGGCGGGAGGCGGGGCGGGCGCGATGACGTCACGGTCACGCCGTCGCCGAGCCAGTCGAGGAAGCGGCCGCGGCGGGGGAGGCTGAGCGGGTTGTCGGACCTGAGACTTTCAGAGCTGCCCTGGGAAGAGAGGCTCGGGGCGGGGCGGGCCTGAGGCAAGGCTCCGGGGCCCAGCGACCCTCTCAGTGCCCCCTGCCCGTCCCCGCCCCTCCCCCGACCAATCCAGCGACCGGGTAGGTTAGGCGCCGCCCCCTCCCCGTCCCGTTGTCTCCGCCGACGGCGCGGAGTTGGGCCGCGGGGCGCCCCGAGGGCCGCCACCTGCGGGCCCAGCGCCCTTGGGCTTGGCCTTGCGGGGCCCGGTCAGGCTCCTGGTGCTGCAGACGCCGGGATCCAGGCCCCTGCGGGCGCTGACCTGCTTCATCCTCCCCCGGCTCGCACCCGCCCTGGGTCGGCCTGCGGGGATTTGGGGCTCCCCGGGGCGCCGCTGTCACGTCCCCCTGAGCCCCGTTACACCGCAGCGCATCCCCTGGGGCCTGGTGGACGGTGCCGGGCGCCCGAGTTCCGCCCCCTTGCTTCCTGCGTAGCGTATGGGTAGGACTTCGCCATGAGGAACGAGGGTGAGAGTTTCCTGCAGTCCTCATCCGAGCAGGGAGATGCACACAGGGCGGTACAGAAGGTCAGACCTGCCCCGTGGCGTTCGGGGGGGAGGGGGGAGGGGAGGGTAACGGTCCAGGAGCAGAAGGGTCAGAGCAGGGGGCCGAGCAGGGGCAAGTTGGGGGCCTGGAGGACGGGCAGCGCGCTCACTCCTTCCCTGAGTGTTTGTTACGCTCCCACTGTGTGCAGAGACAGTGGTGAATAAAAGACCTGATGGCGCTCAATCAAAATGAAGAGGGCAGGGCCGGCCGAGTGGCACGGTGGTTAAGCGCTGGCTTGGGACGCCAGCGGCCCCGGTTCGGGTCCTACATATGAGGACCGGTGACACTGCCCTCAAAAAAAAAAAAAAAAATTAAGAGGACAGACTGGCAACTAAGCAGGGCGGGTGTGACAAGTGCTGCTGGTGTAAGTACAGGCTCCTTTGGTAGCGTTGAGGAGGGTCTCCCAGTCCAGACTGCAAGGGAGTGATGTTTAAGCCAAATACCTAAAGGAGGAGGAGGAGGAATTAACCAGGTAAGGAGCGGGAGGAAAATATTTCAGGATAGCATTTCTGTTGAGGCCTCAGGCAACCTGCCTTCAGCAGCCATGTGTGCTTGGTCTTTCCAGTGTATACGCTTGATGGGTCTGTGGGAGAAAGACCATTAGATGGAGAGTCAGGAGAGCAGGGTTTTGTATCTTGGTAATTCACTTCGCCTTGCTGAACGTCAGTCTCCTCCTCTGTGAAATGGACATTCCACCTGTAACCCTGCCTACCTCCCAGATTTATTTTGGGTCCCGCATGACATAATGCAAGAAGAAGTGTATCAGGCCTTGGAAGTACGATGTACATGACAGGAATTATTATGGTTACAGGATGCAGACATCGGAGCACGAGGGGTGCGGGCCAGAGGCGAGCCCCAGCGTGATGCCCGAGGCTTCCCCGGAGTCTCCACCTGCCCCTACCAAGTCCCCAGCATTTGATCTTTTCAACTTGGTTCTGTCCTACAAGAGGCTAGAGATTTACCTGGAACCCCTGAAGGATGCAGGTGACGGTGTCCGGTACTTACTCAGGTACAGACTTTGTAGGGTTGCTGTGACCTCCTGGGTCTCCTGCCTTTCCACTCTATAGTTGTGCTGGCCGTTTCGGCAGTGGCTGGACTGTCCTTTCTGCCCTAGTGAGGAGCGGTTCTGAGGGGTCCGCTGGGCCTCTGGGCTTATTCCAGGCCTACCGTGTGTCTCAGGCCCAGTCCAGGACAGGCAGGCACTGGGAGCCAGATGGCCTTTCACCAGGGTGTCTTTGTGGTTGAATAAGCTCATACCTCGGGACGGCCAGCAAGCAACCTTGAACGTCCGGCTTTTTATATCTAGAGCAGGTTTTTCCTTCTCTTCCATTGTTAGCATAATAATACTACAATTAGGATGTAATTTTGAACATAAAGAAATATAAATACTTATAGGCAGGTACTATTTTCACTAATCCTTTAGGATTATGGATCTCAAAGTTTTTTGTTCCTGTTCTGCTTTGATTTTCATCCTCCATGATGTTTGTTTTTTTCCTTTCAGCTTATTTTATTTCTTATTTTAAAATATTTTAAATTATTTTTATAGATATAGGCCATTCCAATCCCTAAATACTTCAGTTTGTCTCTCAATAAGGACTTTTTTTTCATAATCGGAGTAACATCATATATAACAAAATTAATTCCTTGGTATCATGCTATACTCAGTTCATATTCAGATTTCCTTAGTTGTCCCAAGAATGTCATTTACAGTTTTTTTTTGCCAAATCAGTTTCTGGTTCAGGACTCTACATTCTATGTGGTTATTATGCCCCTTAAGTCTTTTTCAATCTGAAATGGTTTTTTATCTTTCGTCACACTGACTTGCTGAAGAGACTCAGCTGACTGTCCTAGAGAATCTCTTACGTAGACAGGTCTGGTTGCTTCCTCATGGTGCAAACTGGAAGTTACAGTTAAAGGTTGGATTAGATTCAAATTAAAATAATTTTTTTTAACAAAGGTCATGCGTTCCTAATATTGCATTTCAGTGGGAGTATGTGAAACCTGGTGGTCCTAAAGAGTAGACATTCTTAAGCTGGAGCTTGTGAATGGGGCTTGAGGGTTCAATGAATCTTCTGAAACTGAACAAAAAATTGTGTGTGGGCACACATGTGTGGGGAGAAGCTTCTAATTTTCATCAGCTTCTCGTATGCAGACCTTCAGCCCTCTCAGATGCTTGAGAGAGACAGGTAGGAAGCAGGGTGAATGGAATTGGGTTAACCTCCAAGGACATTATCGAGTATTCATTCTTACCTCAATGTGGAAATAGTGGGAGGTTTATTTTTTACTTTCTGACCAAGGTCCTAAATTTTTCCTATTCTTCCCAGAACCCCTTTAATTCATGGCTTTATCCTTACAGATGAACTAGTCAGCGTGCCAGAGCGATGTTCTCTACCATTAGGCCACTGTGCTCTTGGTGCAGGGATAGTGAGATAATATGAGGAGGGGCTCATTTTATAATCCCACCACGGCTGATTATCTGAAATAACTTTGATGTTCCCTCGGGGAGTGGGTGGGCTCTGGGGTTTTCCACTGTGTGTGTACACGTATGAGTGCAGACATACGTATTTATCTATGTGTGTATGTACACGTATATATGTGTGTGTTGCCCTTTTGCGGCAAAGCACAAAAGTTAAATATATCCTGCCCTTCTCCTTTTCTGCCCTGGTCTATTAGTGCTTCTTGGCACTAATGTGTTAGGGTTCTTCCATTTTATGAAATTAGAAATCTGAGGATGTGGTGGGATTGATTAAAGCTGAATGGAGGAGAAGCCGTGGGTCTAAAAAACCCACAGGAGCTCGTGGTCTCTGTGCCGCCGGGAGACAGAGCACTGGTCTGTGAAAGTGGCTGTCAGATTAGTTCGTGCGTTTGATTGTTCTTTTCTTAGTAAAGAGGATTTGACTTTGAAGAGGGACCTAATCCTGAGCTTTGGCTGTGAGGTCTGAAGCCTAGAGCTGTAGTATTTTAAAAGACTCCTTTCTTCTGGGATCAGCTACTCCAGTAGGTAGATCTACCTGTCCAAAAGTGTCAGTGAAGGTAGAAGGCGAAAGGCTCTAAAATGAAAGTGACTTCAGTCACTGTGTGATGCTTTTATTTCTGAAACGGGATTGGCCTGAGACCTGACTTTTAATTTGCTTTTACCCTGGTAGCGGCCACTCAGCCTCATCAGGGTAGTACAGTTGGAATGTGTTGAATTTTAAGAGAAAGGCAGAGTGAGGTCATTTTATGCCCTTAGTATAACTTTTATTAAGAAATAAAGCAGCACATAAATTAGTTAACCTCATTTGTAACTTTGAAATGCCCCAATTAGAGCAAAAGAAAATACATTTAAGTTCTGAATACATTGCTTGCCAGAAACTTCCCTGTTTATTGTTCTGTGTGTCTCTCTCCTCTGATGGCTGACCTTAAATACACTGACGCTGCCCTTTAGACTGTAGGTGTCAGTGGCTTCATTACTGTATCTGTGTTCCTTTTTCCCTATTAAATGTCTTTTGTCAAGGACTAAACCAGCAGTGTTTGTCCTTAGCAGCCTGAGTCTCTGGCCTTTCTTCTCATTGGGGCTTCTGCTTTGCCATTAGGTGGTAAAGGTAGGGGCCGGGTGTTTGCTTCCCTCTTTCCAGTTTACTGAGGGTGTGTTTGCTGAGAGAATACTGCGCCCTGGTTTCATCTTCATTTTGTAATATATTAAAATAAAATCTTTATTATTTTTCTCCTTTTGAATTAAGGTATGTTTAAAACAAACTCAAAATTGCAGAAATAACAAAGTCGCAAATGTGGTCAAAGAAATCCTTTGTGTTTTGTTTTCCCAATTTCCGTATTAGATGAATATTGTGCAGTGAATATATGTTCTTATGAAATTGTGAACAAGGACATGTTATGTGTACATTATCTCTCAATAAGAAAAGGAATATTCTTTAAAGAAGAATGTTTGTCATCATCACCTTTTAAAGAGAATAGAACCTTACAAAACACAGTGTTAACTAGGTTTCCTAGTAGATAATATTATGAAGTGTTCTTCGTTCCTGGAGAAAGTTCTACAGGTCTTCTGGTCCTAAGAGGATGCCTTTTCTCACCCCAGGGACTAATGTGGGACTAACTCCTCTCCCAGTCACCTGTCCAAGTGAGAAGCCTACTTTTCAGTTCCTCTTGACACCCTGAGCTCCACTTCCCCTCCTCTCGTTCCTGGTTTTGATGACCCCGGTGTGCTGGCTCATCTCCCCTTCCCAGCTGGAGGAGCGGTGGCTGTCTTTAGTGACCAGGACTCTCTTTGTTGTAGGTGGCAGACGCCTCTGTGCTCCTTGCTGACCTGCCTGGGCCTCAACATCTTGTTCCTCACTTTGAATGAGGGTAAGAACTGCTTTCATGGGCCTGGGTTGTTTTGTGAATGAATATGGGGAGGAATTCTGAGCAGCAGTTCTGTGTGAAGGAGCCGCTGGTCTTGCCCCAGAGTTGGCCTCCCTCTGTGTCTGCTTGATGTCAGAACACAGGCTCTGGAGAGACACACTCTGGACTAGAACCCTGGCTGGGTCGTTGATGTGACCTACGGCCTAATTTTCCTCATCTCTAAAGGGAAGATATAACAGTGCTTTCCTCAGAAAGGAGTTGTGAGGAATGAGATAATCTATGCATAACACTTAACACAGTGCCTGGCAGAGTCAGCAGCCAGTACATTACAGTAGTACCCCCTTATCCACGGTTTTGCTTTCCATGGTTTCAGTTATCTGCAGTCACTCGTGGTCCAAAAATATGAAATGGAACATTCCAGAAATAAACAATTTGTAAGTTTTGAATTGTGTGCCATTCTGAGTAGCATGATGGAATCTCTTGCCTTTCTGCTCTGCCTGGGATGTGAACCATCCCTTTGTCCAGCATGCTGTATACACTATCTGCCCATTAGTCACTTAGTAGCTGCTTGGGTTATTAGGTCGACTGTTGCTGTATCACAATAACTTGTGTTCAAGTAACCCTTATTTTACTTAATAATGGCCCCAAAGTACAAGAGCAGTGATGCTGGCAATTCAGATTTCCAAAGAGAAGCTATAAAGTGCTTCCTTTAAGTGAAAAGGTGAAAGGAAAAAACCTAAGGAAAAAAAAAATTGTATGCTGAGGTTACTAAGATCTACAGTAAGAATGAATCTTCTATCTGTGAAATTGCCTAATTTGTAAGTTAAACTTTATCATAGGTATGTATGGATAGGAAAAATCATAGTGTATGTAGGATTCAGTACTATCTGTGGTTTTAGGCATCCCCTGGGGGCCTTGAATCATATCCATGTGGATAGTGGCAGATTACTGTATTATTATTGTTTCCTTCTTGACTGAATGCTGATGCATTGACCTTTTTCCATTTTGGTTTCCAAGTTGATTCTGGGGTCATTTGGGACATGGCATAGGGTGAGGGGACCAGGAGGGTGAGCTAATAAGGATTTTTGCAAAATCTGTTGTTTGTTTTTCTGGCTCAGCAAATGAACCCGGTAAGTGTTACTGGGAAGTCACCACCAGTGAGGGTCTGGCTTGAAGCCAGTGAAGTGGATGTGTGGACAGGTGGGTGGCTGTACGGGTCTCAGGGAGCAATGGCTCCCGAGGACCTTTTATGATAAGTTATGCCGTGACCCAGCCTTTTCTCTGATTGGAACTGGCAGATAGCGACAGAAGTGAAACTCCTCAGGGAATCAGTGAACGACTTGGGACAGAATATCCTGAGGAGCTGGGTCCTTTATTCATGTATTCATTCTTCTGTTGAGCTCACATTTCTCCAGTGTCTCCTTTGTTTCCTATGGAGATATGGATTCAGTGGGTTGAAAATAAACCCATTTCACATAAGAGCTCATTTTGTTTCTCAGTAGGGCTCTTCTTTGCCTGATGAAAACTCAGATATCATTCCCAGGCTGTTAGGTTTTTCTGAATATATTTCCAAAGTGAATCAGTTCAGACAACGGTATTTAACAAGCGTTTACTCTGTGCCCAGTGCTCTGTCAGCCTGCCTCGGGGATACTAAAGTGCCTTCTTTGGATTTTCTCTCAGCTTCACCGTTTCTTAATCCACAGTGGTTTGGGGTATCCTAAAAGCCAAAGAAAAGGCATCCAGCTTGCCCCAGTGGCCCCAAGGTCAGAATGCCAGTCGTCTAGAGCTCTCAGTGGCAACACTAGGCAGGAGCCACCTACTATGTGCTAGCATAGGTTTTTTTAATATTAAAAAAAAATGGGCCTGGTGCTACAGCAGGGACCAAATAGACAAAGTCCCAACCCTCGAGAGCCTACATCCAAGGACCATACCTACAATCCGTCATGTGCTAAGTTCTGTGGGGTAAAATAAAGCTGGGTTAAGGGGCTGGAGAGGGTGGAGGGGGACGCCGTTTCCTACGGGATGGTCAGGGAGGCCTCTCGGGCAGAGCCCCGCAGGGAGGAGGGAGACGCCGTTTCCTACGGGGTGGTCAGGGAGGCCTCTCGGGCAGAGCCCCGCAGGGAGGAGGGAGACGCCGTTTCCTACGGGGTGGTCAGGGAGGCCTCTCGGGCAGAGCCCCGCAGGGAGGAGGGAGACGCCGTTTCCTACGGGGTGGTCAGGGAGGCCTCTTGGGCAGAGCCCCGCAGGGAGGAGGGAGACGCCGTTTCCTACGGGGTGGTCAGGGAGGCCTCTCGGGCAGAGCCCTACAGGAGGTGAGGGACATCTGGTTAGACAGAGGCCCCTGGTCCTTGCTACCTGTTTACCTAGTGTTGTTGATCTCACAGGTGCATGGTACTCGGTGGGCGCCCTGGTGATTTCAGTGCCTGCCCTTCTGGGCTACCTGCAGGAGGTTTGCCGGGCACGGCTCCCTGAGTCTGAGCTGATGCGGAGGAAGTATCACAGCGTGAGACAGGAGGACCTGCAGAGAGTTCGCCTTTCTCGCCCCGAGGCCGTGGCGGAGGTGAAGAGCTTGTGAGTATGGAAGGGGCCAGGGAGGCGAGGGACAGTCCCAGTAACACCTCCCATCACCGTGAGTGTGCTAGGCACTGTATTAGGCAAACCACAGATGTTATTTCCTGTCATCTTTTTAAGGAGTTAGCTACTATTATTATCCTCCATTTATAGATGAGGAAAGGGCTTATGCAACTAGAAAGTGACTGAGCTGGGATGAGAATCCAGATCCAGCTGGTTTCATAGCTGGTGTTCTTCCCTCTGGAGAGACAGTTTAGGGTCTTGACTAAGCACATGCACGTGTGAGCCACTGCCTGGGTTCAAATCCCAGTTCTTAAATTTACTTCTGTGTAACATCGGGCAGGTTGCTCAGCCTCCCTGGGCCTCAGGGTCTTCATCTGTTACATGAGAGAGTAGTAGGCTTACCACGGAGGTGGTTGGGAAGATTAACTGAGTGTCTGGGACCCAGGAAGTGTCCAGTAAATATTAGTCATCATCGCTGCACTGTGGAGAAACTTCCTAAATGTGACAGAGCTGGTACTTCTGAGGAAGCACCTTAAGACTGTTGAATAATACTGATGTAACAACTTCAGTGGCAGTGGCCATTTACTGAGCCCCCCTGGACCGGGCTCTGTGGACATGCAGCAGGGTTTCCTCCCTCCCTCCCTGGGCAGCAGAGGCATCTGCAGAGCTTTAAAAAAACCTACAGAACAAACGGAGGCTGCCCCCGCCACCCCTCTCCCAGAAAATCTGAGTCAGTTATCTGGAGTAGGGCCTGGGTATCAGTGGTTTTGTAAAAACCATTTTACTTGGACATGATTTTACACTTACAGAAGAGTTGCAAGACTAATACATGCTGTTTACTCAGAACAGTTATTAACATTTTGCCACATTGGCTGCATCTCCCTGTCCACACACTCAACATTATTTTTTTTCCCTGAACCATTTGAAAGTAAGTTGCAAACATCATGCCTGTTACCCCCAATACTTCAGTATTTCCGAAGGATAAGGACATTCTCTTCTATAGCCACAGTCCTGTAATCAAAATTAGGAGATTTTACATTGATAACGTTAACATTGTTACTGTTATCTAATATAGAGTTCATAACCACATTTTACCAGTTGTGTTAATAAGGTCTTTTATAGAAGTTTCCCCGATCCAGGATCCCACCAGAATCACATATTACATTAGTTTTTCATGTCTCTTTCGTCTCCTGTATCCTAGAGGAGTTCCTCTCAGCCTTTGTTTCCTGTGACCTTGACTTTTTTTTTTTTTTTTTTTTTAAAAGAACAAGCTAATTATTTTGTAGAATTTCCTCAGTTTTGGGCTGTTTGGTTCCTCATGATTAGATTCAGGTTATGCATTTTTGGCAGGAAATGACAAGTGACATGTGGCTGTCAGTGCATCGTGTCAGGAGGTACGTGATGTCAGCCTGTCTCTTTATGGGAGACACTAACTTTGACCACATGGTTAAGGTTTCTCCGCTGTAAGAGGACCATTTTACCGGTTAGAGTTAGTAATCTGAGGGGGAATACTTTGAGACTAAATAAATACCTTGTTCCTCACCAGACATTTACCCACTACATTTAAATCCATTGATGGGTCTTGCTTTCACCAATTTATTCATGTGATAGTTGCAAAGGTGATTTTCTAATTGTCATTATTAGCTGGCATTCTTCTGTAATTCTTACTTCTTATCAATAGAAACTCAAGATTTTTAGTTTAATTCCATGGGTCATAATCCATTACTGTTATTATTTATCTTGATCTCAAATGGCCCTAGATTTGACTAGTAGGAGCCCTTTTGAACTGGCTCCTGTGTTCTTTCAATATGTCCCCATCATTTTTGCCTGCCTCCTTTATGGTGCAATAGGATGTTCGAATTCATCTGACACTTCCCTACCCTACTTCTAGAATCAGCCATTTCTCCAAGGAGCCCTCAGAAACCAAGGTCTGGGTGCTTATTGTACAAGCATGTACTCATTTCTTCTGGGGTGCATCTGTTAAAAAAAAACCTAGCAACTCTCCAAGTGAGCCAGCCTTACAGCCCAGGTGGAGACACATTTTTCTGTCTGCCTCCTGCCATTTATCCCCCAGCTCTAGTGTTTCTGGGAGGTAGGTACCCTGCTCCTCATTTTGTAGAGGAAAACTGCAGCCCAGGTAAGTGAAGGGTCCACATCAGTAACTAGAAGAGACTAAAGCAGTAATGCCTGTCCTGGTTCCACCTCATCAGGGCTTCCAGAAAGGGGACTGAAACTCCCTGAGCTCTCCAGCCCCTCCTGGGGGTTTGAAGAGACCGGCCACCCCCAGCCCACTGTGCCTGTGAAGCCCTAGGCTGTGCTGCCCCAGAGCTCTGTCAGGGCCCTTGGGTGAGTGGGGCAGGGCGTGTGGCTCACAGACGTCGCCTGTGTCTGCAGCTTGATCCAGCTGGAGGCCTTCCTGAGCCGCCTGTGCTGCACCTGCGAGGCCGCCTACCGTGTGCTGCACTGGGAGAACCCCACCGTGTCCTCACAGTGAGTGGCTCCTCTACGCCCCCCATTACTGCCCTGAAAGAATTTGCGACTTCAGCCTCAGGCAAAGCCAGCTTACCTTGAGAGGGCTGCTGTTCTCCAAGCTCAGAGGAAGAGAGCCCCTGAGGCTCTGTGTGCAGCCGTGCCTACAGGCTTGTGGGCAGAAATACACCACTTTGGTTTAGATGCCTTCTTTTATGAATGGAAAAAATATTTTCATAATAGAAAATAATTCAGCATGTAGTCTCCCACCCTGGTGTAGCCCCTGATCTCATGTTTGGATTGACTTCTAGAGTTTGTCCCATGCGTATGCTCTATAGCTTCATAGTGTATGTGAGGTTCTTTTTTTCTTTCTTTTTTCACTTATATCATAAATTGTTCTCTTTGTTACTACATGGCTTTTGGAATTATTTGTAATACCAGATTAATATAGATGGTGAATATACTATAATTTATGAAACAATTATGTTACATGTTCAGTCAGTTTCTACTTTTATTTTTATTTTTTTATATTAGTTTCAGGTTAGTTTCTACTTTTTATTACTAACCTTGTAATGAACGTTTTTATGGGTTTAGCTTTAATGTTTTGAAATTCTTATCTTAGAATAAATTCAAGGATGGAACTACTGTATGAAATGGAAGGAATGTTTTTGAGGCTCTTTATATATCAATAATAGGGACAACTAATATTTATTTAGTTTTCCTCTTGTGCCAGGCCCTGTGCTCAACTCTTGCCATCTGTGGTCTCACTCTTCATAGTAACCTTCGGAAGCAGGCACTATTTTAATTCCCACTTAGCATGGGAAGGGAGCATAGCTCAGAGAACCAAGGGGCTTACCTAAGGACACACAGCGAGAAGTGGCAAAGCTGGATTCAAAGCCAAGTCTGTCTCATTCCAGACCTCAGAGTCTAGAGCCTGAGGAGTGATGAGAGTGAAACCAGCTTATGTGGCCCCAGCCTTCACAGCCGCTGTGGTCTCACCAGCGACTTGTTAGCAACCAGTGACTTGTTAGTAGTTATAAATCCTTGCTCCCCACTTTATTGTCCACTAGTTTGATTAGCAGATCTTGTCGGTTTATTAACTGTGCCCGGAGCTGTTTCTCACCCAGACCCCTTTTGTGGGTGTGCTCCAAACAGATTTCCTTCTGATCTTTCGAATTTTTGATTCTGTGGTTCCTCTCTGTTGATCCAGGTTCTATGGGGCTCTTCTGGGCACAGTCTGCATGCTGTATCTGCTGCCGCTGTGCTGGGTCCTTGCCCTTTTAAACAGCACACTCTTTCTGGGGAATGTGGAGTTCTTCCGAGGTAAGTCCTGGAAAGCCTGATAGAGATGGGGCTAGGCCAGCTCTGAGGGCCCGTGAGGCTCCTTGTCTGTTTCTACAGCTGATCACCTTGTGCTGTGCCTTCCACATGGGGGCAGCACCACAATAGGGCTCTCCCTTGGAGGGCTCTCCTGGGCTCTGCCTCGCAGATGTTAGGTGGGGCACAGGGCAGGCTGCTACTATACTGGTCCCTCTGCCTCTCTGAGGAGTGTGAATCACTGCTTATGGTGGCTTCTGGAGATGAGAAAGGAATGTCTTCCCAGTGCTGCCACCCGCCTCCTGGGATGCAGCCACCTGGAGTTGCTGCCACATCTCTGTGTGATCCGAGCCCCTGTCTGCAGTCTGGCTTCTAAAGCAATGAGGCAGTCCGGAGAGGCCTTGAGTCACAGAAGCCTGTACATATGTTTGGGTGATTGCTGTATTTGTTTTCCAACCTGAGGTTGGGTCATTAATTACAGAAGCCCTAATTTATCGAGCACTTTCTACATTTAATCTCTCTGTGGCAATCTCACCGGGTGGGCAGTGTTATTTCTGTTTTGTTTATGAGGCTTAGGTTAGGTGACTTGTTCAGAGTTAAGAGGGAGTCTCTTTCCTGAAGCAGAGAGTGGGGTGCTGGAGGAAGAGGCAGCCAGCTGCAGAAGTGGGTACCCCCAAAGCGCCACTCATTCTGTCCTGTTTCTGCCTTCCTTCCTGCCCTCCTTGCCCTGGGTAGTGGTGTCTGAGTACAGGGCATCTCTGCAGCGGCGGATGCACCCCAGCCGGGAAGATGGTGCCTTCCAGAGCCCTCCGCCGCCACCAGGTGCTGTGGGGAAGGGAGTTCTGCTGGACTGCACGCCTGCGACCACGCCCACAGAGGTGAGCGCCCGCCACCATCAGGGCAGAGCCTGCTGTGGGCAGGTTCGGGGCCTTCCTGCTACCAGCTTGTTCGTACCCCATAGCTCCCGGGCTGGCCTGTGTGTGGTTCCTGCTGCTTCCCAGGCCTCATCTCCTCTGAAGTGCTTCATAATAATACTTGTAATAATAATAGCCACTCTGTCCTTTGTTTGAGTGCTTACTCTGCTGTTCCAAGTACTTTATAGATATTCACCCAGTGAGGTGTAGGTGATTGCTGAGGATGAGATTATCCTCATTTGCAGAGGCACAGTGCTGCCCAAGGGGAGTGGGGCCAGGACTCAGACCAGGCTCTGTGGTTTCGGCCCGTGCTCTCCCAGCATGCTGTACAGCCACTGTAGGTCCATTCGGGGTCTCAATCCCATCTCCCATCCCTGCTAGGCCAGAGAGTGCCCTCTTTCTGCTGACTTCCTTCTCACAGTTGTGCCATCTCCTCTGGGGCAGAAACCTGGATGCTGGCTCAGGGGAGGTGGCCTCTGTCTTAGGGGACAGGGCTGCCATCGCTCTCTTGTCATAGAGCCTTTTTTCTCAGGACCTCACGCCGGGCAGTGTGGAGGAGGCCGAGGAGGCCGAGCCTGACGAGGAATTTAAAGATGCGATTGAGGTGGGTGGCCCTTACCCAGCACTCGCTACTGACCAGCTCAGAAGTTGGCTGGTCCTGGAGCCCTGTGGCTTCTCACATCCTGAGTCTGGCTTTTAAAAATTCTCTTACATCCAAAGGAGAAGCTGAAACTTGCCCTGAGCTAGAACTCACTAGATAAAAAGATAGCACAGAGCTTCTGCCCGTACTGTCCCTGATCTAGTCTCCTGTCCTCCGTGCCCAGGGCAGAGAGGGCTCTGGAAGCCCCTGAGAAACACCCTGCAGGTGGAGGTGGCTCATTTACCAGCTTGGCTGGAGATGGCGGACTTGTCACCTTTGATGTGGACGAGGCACGTCAGATTGCGGGTGGGCCCTTCCCTGGGTCTCTGACTGTTCTTATGCAGAATGAGGCCTGAAGACTGGCCCTCTTGAGGGGCAGGGTAGGGAGGTGGGAGAAATCGGTTGCTCGGCCAAGTGCCAGCTCAGAGAAAATTAAACAGTCTTCCTGATTTTAAGACAGTGGTTCAAACTGGTAGTTTGCAGAAGTATTTTTTATTTGGCATGCAAACCTTAAAACATTTTGTTTGAGCCAACATTTAAAAATGGGGAGATTTCAGTGAAAACTCTGGATTTTCCATTTTGCGGAACAATCAGAAACTCTGGTAGCCCTGAGTCTGCAGCGGTCAGTGTAGCTGAGGAGTGACTGTCCCCCTGAGAAAAGTCACACAGTCTGTACCACTCCCTGTCTTTCTCAATCATTGAGTCCAAATGGCAGTTGTCATTTATTGTTACATTTGTGCTCTTGTTTTCTTACAGTAGGAAATCGTTTCTCTTTATGTCTCTTTGTAAAGTGGGAAATTGAGATATAAGAAATGGGGCCTTGGGAGTTTTCACCGGGCCTGTGATTTATACCCAGCCCATTGCCTCCTATGTCAGCCCGTCCATGTAGGCATTTACGTTTTCAGCTGCTGAAAGATTTCCGTGAGATTTTCATACACGATTGTGAACTCTGAATCTTGATAGTGGTGGTGGGGGGCGGAGAATATATAGCAGGGGCTTTGAAGCATTTTTGTTTACAGCCCACAGTGAGGAACACATGGACATTTGGCCCAGTTCACACTTTTGTCTGTCATTAATGTAAAGCTTAACTGAAACAGAAGTTTCCTGAAAAATAGTTTGTTTTTGTTTTTTTGTTTTTTGTTTTTTGAGGGCAGTGTCACTGGCCCTCATATGTGGGACCGAACCGAGGCCGCTGGCTTCCAAGGCCAGCGCTTAACCACCGCGCCACTCGGCCGGCCCTGAAAAATAGTTTATACGGGGTATTTTCTTTCTTGTTCTCTTCTGTGAAAATAATGACCCACTTAATTAATTTCACTCAGTTTGAAAAACAGCTTCTCACAAGCTTACTTGATGTTGGAATCCTTTTATGGGGGGGCCTCTATTAATGTCATCCTTTGGGACGTGCTCAGACAGAACTCAGCGTAGCACTTCAGTGTCCCTCCTAGCAGCTTCCTCCTTCTTGCTATCTCTCTCTCTCTGTTTTCTTTCCTTCTCCCCTGCACCTTGGGAGGCAGGAGACCCACTTGGTGGTGCTGGTGAGTAGGAGCCTTGGTGAGCTGGGCAGGGGCTGAGCTGGGGGAGGGTGGCGGAACCAGCTAGCACCATGTCTTGTGGGGTCTTCCCTCAAGTGCCCACTGGTGCCTCTGGACGCAGGTCCTGGCGCCTGGCACGAGGCGGGCAGGACTGGAAGGAACTGTTCCCACAGGAGGAGGATGAGGGCGCCCCGTGCCCGGCGGAGGATGAGCTGGCCCTGCAGGACAACGGGTTCCTGAGCAAGAATGAGGTGCTGCGCAGCAAGGTGTCGCGGCTCACAGAACGGCTCCGCAAGCGGTACCCCACCAACAACTTTGGTACGGCCAGGGGACAGGCACCACCGCTGCAGGGCCAAAATCTTGAATCGGGGGTTTGTGACAAGAGCAAGAAATAAAGCTGTGTCCATGGGACCCTGGGAAGGAAGCAAACGCACAGCAGGACTGTTGAGAGAGTGAACGTGGGTTCCCTCTTATCCCTCTGTCCTTACTGAGCATCAGCTCATGGGAAGATAAGGAACTCAGTTCTGGAGACGCCACCCTAGGACTGCAGAGAGGTGTAATCCTGCGACAGACAGAGCCTCAGAAGGCAGAGGACAGAGTGGGGCGTCTGGCTGCCTGGTGCAGCTCCCAGCGCTGCTGGGTGTCCTTGAACAAATTATTTAACTTCTCTGTGCCTCAGTTTCCCCATCTATAAAAGGAGCATCATCAGTTCTTACCTCACAGGGTTGTTAGAGGCCTCAAATGAGCTAATGCTTGGTAAGTGCTAGCACAGTGTTGGCCGGTTCATAGTAAGTGCTTAGTAAGGGCACTGTTAACTCGAGAGGCTCTGGTCGAGCCTGCAGGTGCCCAGGAGCCTGTCTGAAGCTTTTCTATCCAGGTGGAAGCAAGTTGAAGCACAGTATCTATGTCTGGGTACAATAGAGCCCTGAGGTCTCTTCTTCCCAGCCAAGTTCGTAGATTGGCCACTCCTTATTTCACTTGGGGCGTGGGGATGGGTCAAGGAAGGCAGTTTTGGAGAAGGGTGGACTTGACTGTTAGCACAGCTTAGAACCCTGGCTCGGATCAGGAAAGTGGGAGCCGAGCCAGGTAGAGTTATGGCTGAAGCCTGGAGAGTGGGTAACCACCTTGGTCCTGAAGAGCAACCTTTCCTCTGCCTGCTGTCAGCTTGTAGGGAGGAGAATGAGGTGGCTGTCCTCTGTGTTCAGTAACTTGGAGAGTCTGTGTCCTGGGAAAAGCCCCTGGGGTTTTTCTTGAGGAATTTGACCCAGGGCATCAAGGGCCTGCCTTCCTGCCCCTGCAGCAACCAGGGCCATTGTTCTCTCAGGCTGAGGGGTCTGGGACATGCTGTGCCTTTCTGCTATGTGAATGCCCCCCAGTCATTCAAGATCCTTTTCTTTGTGACGGTCACTGACTTCTTTGGAGCATCCTGTGTTCAGTGCACGGTTTCATTTAGTCCTGAGAAGAGATGTGACAGGAGCGGGCAGTTCTCTGGGCTTGGAAGCAGCTGGGTTCCAGAAGTCCCAAGTGACACCACAAGAATTAATACTCCTGCTCTGGCAAGTGATACATTTATATCAGTGAATTTTAAGTGAAGGCCCTTAAATGTTCCTATTTTACAGGTGGGTAACTTGAGGTGAAGGAGTGACTTGCCTAAAGTCTTCAGCCAGTAAATGGTCGTGCTGTGACTTAAATCCAGGTCACCTGACCTGGCTTCTGTGTTCTTTTTCATTCATTGTCCTCCCTTTGCCCTGGTGTGTGACGTCCCCTGGTTTTATGTCTGTCTTGTTTCTATATTTGGTTTTGGTTCAGATAATCCCCACCAGGGTGGGCGAAGGTCTTTCTGGTTCCTGTGAGATTGGCAGGGCAGAAAATACTGCTTTTCCTGAGCCCCTCTTAGCTCCCCATCCTTCTAGACCTCTCGCCTCCCTTCCCTGAGATGTTCTCAAGCTCTCTGCTGTGAAGGCGGGTGCAGCAGCTCTGCTCATGGGTCTGGCTCCCTCAGACCAAGGTGAGGTGAGCGGATTTGGGGGTCATTCCGCTCTGGCTGCCAGGGGATGAAGAGGGTGTACAGGAGGAATGAGGACAGGCTGCTGAGAAGCTTCTCTGTGGCCCCCTCTGCTGGAGTCTCCATGACGGTTGTCCCAGAGGCCCCATATGGTCTCAGTGTCCCCCCTGCTCTTACTGCCCACATGGTATCATCACATGGTGAGACAGGACCTTTGCTGAGAACTGGGGCAGGAAGAGTTGGTAGATGCTCAAGGGCACAGGGGCGCTGTCCTCTTACACACACCGGTCTGAGCTGGCGCCAGGCCTGTGCACGGGCACACACTCATTTCACTAGGCCACGTGACTGCCTTGGGTGCTTGGCACTGCATCCAGTATAGAGGGCTCCCCGACCCAGGCCAGAGTGTCAGCCTTTGAGCAGCTCGTTTCCTCAGCCCCATGCCCCTGCCCCCATTGCTAAGGAGAAGCAGAGGCGGGCTGCCTTGCCCACATTCTTAGTGTGGCGGACAGAGTCTTGGAGAAGCCTGTATCCTGGTTTGGCACCCCCAGCAAGCAGCACCCACTGTGCTCTTAGCTCTCCTTGTGTTTGCTGGGGCCACAAGCTGACTGATAGCAATGGCACTTACCTTACGCTCCTTGGCTTCAGGTGTTTGCTTGCTCTAGTTAGGGCCCTCCTTTCCTTGAACACAGGGAGTGTGCTGTAGCAAGAGCTGCAAGGGATTTTGTCTGGACGGGAAGGGGCCACATGTAGGTGCCCGTATAGCTTCGGGGTCTTTGTGTGAAGGTAAGGCCTGGACTCACAGGTGGACCAGGAGGCACAGCAATGCTCCCTGAAGCTAGTAACTGCTGTGGCCAGATCATGGGAGGCCTTTGGGCCCCAAGGTCTGGACTCCCCCTGCCCCCGTAGCCTCATCCCTTCTCAAGCTCTTCCAGGACCCCAGTCAGCTTCCTTCTGGACCCCAGGGCTCTCGGGTCCCCTTCTGGGAGCACCCTCATACTTACCGTGGACCCTGCCTTGTCTCCCCTGGCTCGGTCCCCTGTGTGGAGATTTCCGCTTTGAGCCACAGTCAGCATTGCTGGGGTCGCCCGTTGGGGTTTGCTTTTGCTGCTGGAGCTTGTGGAAGTCACAGCGCCCAGTGTGATCTTTCCTCTCCTCCTCAGATCTCAGTTTGCGTCCGTCCTTTTGATTCTCTTCATTACCTGCATGCACCCCTTCATCAGATGGCCTTGTTACAGCCCAACTTTTCCATCTCTAGTTTTCCTGGAGCACAGTGCTATTAGGCCTACTTGCCTTGAAATAGTCTCTAAAAGAATGCTTTTTCTCCTCCTTCCCCATCCTTCGTTTCTTCTTGTGTTCGCCTTACCTCCTCCTAGCCATTTTCTAAGCTGCCCCTGATTCCTCCGTCATTGTGTGAGGCTTTGTCATCCTGTCTCTGGTTGTTGAGGCAGGATCTCCCCCAGTTCTACTTCACCCCATCTGCCCGCCACTCTCAGTGCCTACATCTCCTGCCCTGCACGTCTTCTTCAAATGTACCTGGTTCTACGCTTCTCTCCTGCTAGCAGATGACAAAGCAGGGTCTGGGGTTTTAGGAGGCATTTCTCTCTCTATCTGAAGACAGGATTTGTAAGGGGACACTTTCCAAGGGGTCACGTCAGGCAGGTTTCATTTGAGTTCGTTGGGCTGCCGCCCCTGAGGGATGCCTGTTGTCAGGTCGCTGCCGGCTTAGCGTGGTTTCCATGTGGGAGAGTCGGCTGGGTGCTCCTCGGTTTTGGCTGGACCTACAGGTGGGGCCTCTACAATCCAGGAGTGTACGGGGTCTGGCATCTGTGTATCATCTGGAGACATCCATTCCCTCCTGTCTCTGGATCTGGACTTCACTCTTGAGTGTCCCCATTTAGAAGATCCAGGAGCAGGTGAGAGTGGGGAGGCCCAGGCCGGGTGGAGTCTGAGCTGCTGCCTCTCTTTGTCAGGGAGCTGTACGGGCTGCTCGGCCACCTTCTCAGTGCTGAAGAAGAGGGTAAGTCTCCGGGAGAGTGTCCCGCTGGGCACCTCTCTGGTCCCACAGTGGTCCCCGGTTCCTTGGGTGGGATCCGCTGGTAGACAGGAGGGGTGCTGGGGTCTGCAGGTGCCTGGGGCTGGGGGATGCACCTGTTACTGACCTTGGCTTTTGTCTGCAGCGAAGCTGTAGTAACTGTGGAAACAGCTTTTGCTCTCGGTGCTGCTCCTTCAAGGTGCCGAAGTCCTCCATGGGGGCCACAGGTAAGTGTGCAGGCAGGCCAGGGACCAGAGAGGTGGGTCCTCCTCTGAGCAGGGGCCGCCTCGTGGGAAAGGAGTGGGTTCAGTGAGTGGTCGGGGACTTGGGATCCTAGCCTGGCCCCTAGTGACATCTCCTTCATCACCCTTTGACAAGCAAACAACTGAAATATTTCATGCATGCAAAATAATATGTATACAATGTATCTGAATAACGAAGCATAGATTGAATGGCTATGACTGCTTCACTGAAGTTAAAAAATAGAGCAGCATCAGCCACACCACCAAGCCTCCCCGGTGCCACGCCTGCCTTCCCCAGGGGAGACCGCGTCCTGAATTTCAGTCTTTTTCTTATTACCTTGGTAACACTTTTTAACAAAATAAAAAGAGTGTCTTTCTCTTCTATAACAGCTGTACATACTCATTGTAAACAGAACAAAACAAAAAATACAGCAAAAGGAAGAGCGCCAGCGTGCACGTAGGATAGATGCACGTGCACGTTCTAAAAAGGGAGCATGTTTTACCTATGCCTTGTAATATATTACAGTGAGAAATCAAGGGTCCCCTCCCCCGCCCCGGTCATGCAAGTAGCATATGCTTATAATAGATTTGGAAATTACTATACAGAAGAGAAAGGAAGAGAAAAGTCCTGTAATCTTAACCACCAAGAGATAATCACTGTTAAAACATTTTGGAAATTTTTCTTTTTTATTTAAAAAACATTTTTAAAGGTGTTCTGTTGGTGGCACAATTATTTTTAATGCATAGAACACCCAGGAGAGGCCTGCTGTTGGCATGGTCACCCCCAAAGTCCCTGGTTCCCCTGAAAAGAGATGTCTCTGAGGGCAGGCTGGTGAGCCGGGTCAGCAAGGGTGTGGGCTGGGCAGTGGGTGGTCTGTGGGGCTTGGGGGGCTGGGGAGGTGGTTCCACTAGTTGGGGCCATGAGCCGAGGGGCAGGAGGAAGTGTCTCACCAAGTTCTTCCTCCTTTTCAGCTCCTGAGGCCCAGAGAGAGACTGTGTTTGTGTGTGCCTCGTGTAACCAGACCTTGAACAAGTGAGAAGAAGGGACAGGGTCCACGTGGGCGCTGGTCCCTGAGCCCCCAGTAGGCCCCACTGTCCCCATCCCTGGTCCCCTGTGGCGTGTGCTGGGCACATGTGGCCCGGACGCTAGGTCGGCTTCCCCTTTCTGCCCTCGCTTTCTCAAGCCGGGCTCTGGAGCTGTGCCCCACTCCTGCGGATGGCCAGTATGGGCTGCTCTCAAACCCCAGAGGGAAGAGGGGTATCTGGAGGGCCTGGTGTGTTTGCCAGCCTGAGTTAGGGGACTCGGGGCTGGGTGGGGAGTGTAAGCTAGAGGGCAGCAGAGAGCCACGCCTGCTCTAGATTGGGATCTCTGAGGATCAAGGCGTTTCTCCAAGGCTAGCCATGCTCAGATCGGAGATCAGAAATTGGGAAAACAGATTCTTCCTCCTGATGGGTAGGTATCAGGTCAAGTCCTTGGCCCCTGAGAGTCCGCAGAAGGACTCGGGAGAGCTGTGCCCCAGCTCTGCTGTTGGAATATCCCTCCAGGCATCAGGATCTCATTTCCCCACTAGAGGGCTGGCCAGGGCTAGCCAGACCAAAAGTGCTTCAGGAAACAGGGTTGACGTTCCCAAGTTCCCCCAGAGGAGGTCATGTCTAGTGGGGCCTGACAGAGTCCTTCTTATTAACCTGAGCAAAATGTAGGGAGCCCCAGCAGCTCAAAGGACCTCAGCCGCACCTCGCAGAGACCTGGACTTGCAGAATCTCAGCCAGAATCACATGTTGCCCTGGTGTCCCCAGCCCTGCTGGGTGGATGACAGGCACTCAGTCACTTCGGTTTCCCCCACTCAGAGCCTCGGGCACCCCTCCTCTGGCTCAGAGCTCCGTTTCCCCTCCCCAGCCCCTCGGCCTCCAGAATGTGACACCAGGTGAGCAGAGGTCCTGAAGCCCTTGACCCTTGGGGGCCTGGGAAGTGTAGGGTCTCTGTGCTGGGCCCTAGATTCCAGGGCTCTTCTCTGCAGGACGGTCTCAGCTATGGTGTAAAGCCACTTGGAGTCCCTGTGCTCTCTCCAATAATTTCCTCTTCGCTTTTGGACTCTTAGGGGCTCTGTCTGCGGGCTCAGGCACCCACTGCTTCCTTCCCTTGGAGCTGCCCTGCCTTTTGAAATATTTATTTATTTATTGCATGGTTCCTGGGAACATGTGGCACAGGAAATGGGCTGAGGAGGACGGGGTTGCTTCTCTTACCCTAGGATGCTTTTGTGGGGTCACAAGCTGCCTGGAACCCAGATCCCACAGGAGGCAGAGATGTTTCTATACCCTAAGCAGGAACAGGTTGGGGAGATAAGGACCATCTTGGGCTAGTTTTTTTGCAAGGCCAGCCAATCGAGCTGGGGCTGGGTAGCGGGGGCCTGCTCCGGGCCAGCGAGGTGCAAGTGCCTGGCGAGCCAGGCAGGCCTTGGTGTGCCCCCTTCCTCGGGCTCCTTTCTCCTGTTGGAAGATGAGAGTTAAGTACCCTGTGCTTCATTTACACTGGAGAGGAACTGAAAAGACTTCTGTGTATATGGAGAATTGTCAATAAAAAGGCCTCATGCTTCTTATGTTTTTGTCCCGGTCCTTGGACTCACCCTCTCCCTGAGGCTGGAAAGCTGGATCCCAGCCCCCCACTCCACCCGCCATGCTGCCTGGGCTGTGCCTGTAGGACGGGGCTGGAGGGGGCATGGAGGCTGGAGTCGGGGTGTAAGCTGGGTGGTGGGGAAGGGAGGAAAGCCGCGCCTTGCATGGGGCGGGCTCAGCACATGTTTGTCGGATTGCCTCGACGGACCCTCTGTCTTGTGACCAAGTTATGGGGGCGGGGCTGGTCAGGACCAGAACTTGGTAAATGCCAAGCAATACAGTCTGTAGAATGGGAAGGTTTTAGCTAATCTCTAAAGCAGAAAAGGATCAGCCCTCAGGGAGGCTGAGAGCCAGTCGGAGAGAAGATGGGCTGTGAGATGGGGTATAAGCAGTTCTCTGAGAGCTGGGGTACGCGGGGTGATTATTGGGCGCCCGGCACTGTGGTAAGCGCTTTATACACATTTCATTTAACTGCAGTGGCCCTATGAAGGTGCCATTCTCTGCATTTCACAGGTAAGGAAATTGAGGGCCGGGGAAGTTAAGTAGTGGCTGTGAAGGGCTCGGCAGGGCACTTTGCAGACAGGGTCAGATGTGAACTGGTGTCTGCCAGATGGCAGGCCTGGGGCAGTGAAGAGGGGAGGGTGACACCCTGCCTCGGGGTTGAGGTTAGCTGGCAGCCGCATGCATGTGCAACTCAGATGAGGTGCCAAAGTGTCCTTGTAGCATGCTGCGGCCTTGGTCTGGCCTAGGTGGGATGCTGAAAAGCCCAGTGACTTCCCCTGGTACGGGGGAGCCCCAGCAGCTCCTGAGGGGCCCCGAGAGGCAAGGAAGCAGCTGGGACCTTGGCCTGGCAGTTTTTGTAGATGAGCATGTTCACTTTAAAAAGTATGATAGCAGACTGGTGGGTCAGAGGAACGGTGAAAATGGAGGAATGGAAAACGGCCTTCGAGCCAAAGGGGCGCAGCAGTGATAGCACAGGCCCAGGGTTGAGGCCGCTGAGACTGTGCATGCGCTTCTCCCGGGGGCGCGTGTCGGGAGGTCAGTGGGAGGGCTGCTCAGAGATCATCCAGTGCAGCCCCTCACTGTGGAAGGGACTGCCCATGTGAGGGTGCGCATGGTGAGGGTTCCCCGCAGCGTCAGATGGAACCAGAGACTTAGAGGCTGCGTGACCAGGGAGCTTCCCAGCGGCGTTAGAGGTGGGTGCAGGCTGTGGGCCAGCTCCATGCTTGGCCCTGCTCTGCTGTCCACTGTAGCTGTGCCAAGGGAGTTGCCACAGGGCCATTGTGCCTGAGCCTTCCTGTGCTGTTTTCCTCATCTGTAAATGGGCGTGGTAGTGACATTGATCTCATAGGGCTGTCGTGAGGATTAAATGAGATGGTCCATGTGAGGTTGGCGTGCAGCGCCTCGCACAGAGTAAGCACTCCGGAAACGCTAGATTATCACCATCATCCTGGCGGCAGTCTTCAGGGAAAGAACCAACAGCTCTGCTCTGGATGGCTTAGAACAGCAATTTTTTTTCTTTACACCAGAGAATAATCTTAGATTGTTATTCAGGAAGGAATCTCAGAGAGAGGCCAGAATATAGTTGGAATAAGCAGTCAATATTTTATTTTGAGAAAATGAAAACAATGCCTAATATTGGTGAAATGCAGATTAGAACACAAGTAGCTGGTGGGACACGGGCGTGAGAAACATGGTTCCCACCATCTGGGGTTGTAACCCCACAGAAGGGAAGCTGGTGGGGCCACCTCGCCCCCTTGAGGTGCATGTGAGGGCCTCGGTGACAGCAGGCTGGGGATGGACAACTTGAAACAGCAGGTATCACTGGGAATCTGAAACCACGGAGGGCTTTACCTGGATGGGGTCAACAGCGTGGAGAGGACTGAACGTGGAATGGCCTGGAAGACAGACTGTCCAGTGCAGAGCTGGATGCCTGTTTAAAAGATTCCTTCCAGTGCTCAAGCACCCAGGAGGAAAGGCAGTGGCCTGGTTCAGCTACAGCCCTGGTGCCTGCTGGGGCGGATCTGCGGTGGGCCGCCGGCTCCCACAGCTTGGCTTGGGTTGAGGGTTCTGCCTGTCTTTTTGTGGTTTGGTAGTTGGGGGCGGGGGCAGCCTCCAGTGGCCCTGGCAGACCTTAAGCTGGCTGTGCTTTCTAGGATCTTTGTGGTCCCTGATTACCTTGCCCTTGGAGCTGAAGCCAAACGAAGCTCCATTTTTTTTTTTTTTTTTTAGTTTCAGATGTACAAAACAATGTACTAGTTAGACATTTCACCCCTCACGAAGTGATAACCCCCTCCCCCAATCTACTGCCCCTCTGACATCGTATATAGCTGTTACAATTCTATTGACTCTATTCCCTATGCTGTATTCCATATCCTGTGACTATGCATGTATTAAATTATAGTTGACATTCATTATTATTTAGCTTCAGCTTCAGGTGTACACTACAGTGGTCAGGCATCTACACAGTCCATGAAATCGTCTCCCTAATAATACAAGTGTCTATCGGATACCCTACAAAATCTTTACAACGTTATTGATTCTATTCCTCAAACTTTCGTATCCTCTTGGCAATATTGTAAATACCAAGTTGTGCTTTTTAATCCCCTCACTTTTTCCCTCATCACCACCCCTCCCAACTAGCAACCATCAGTTTTTCCTCTATTTTTCTGAGACTATTTCTGTTTTGTTTGCTCATTTATTCAGTTCGTTACATTCCACATATAAGTGAGATCATATGGTATTTGTCTTTCTCTGACTGACTTATTTCACTTAGCATAATGTTCTCTAGGTCCATCCATATTGTAAATGGTACAATTTCTTTCTTCTTTATAGCTGCGTAATACTCCATTGTGTAAATGTACCACAGTTTCTTAATTCGTTCATCTACCGATGGGCATTTCGGTTGTTTCTGTGTCTTGGCTATTGTGCGAAGTTCCATTTTTATCCCCTTGTCTCACTGGAACCTTCAAGGCACCCCTTTTGAGGGGCCCTGGCTCCAGCATCTGTCCTACAGCTGGTGGCCCTAAGATAATAATACCTATGTTTATTAAGCACTTGTGCCAAGCAGCGTTGAGCCCGTTATTTCATTTAAATCTCATGACAGCCCCCAAAGCTAGGTTCTGTTAATAACTTCATTTAACCAATGGGTAAATGGAGGAGGTTAAGTAACCTGCCCCAGGTCACATAGCCAGTAGGCCATGGAGCTGGGATGTCAGTTGTGTCACAGGTACCTATAGATGCCTCATAAGAGAAACTTTGGGAGCACGTAACAGCCCTGAGTGCACCCCTCCCCCCGCCCTGCCTTGCCCCCACTAGCTTCGGGAGCTTCTGAGCCACTGAGCCCTGCCCACCCCACCCCACCCCCCCAGTTCTAATGAAGTGGGCTCAGCCTCCAGGGGAACAGAGGCAGCCTTGTGGCAGCTCTCCCCAACTCCGCCAGCTCCTTGCAGCCCCCACGCCCCTTCCTTGGCTGGGTCTGTTTCAACACCCAGAGCAGCACATTCCATTCTCTGGCACAGCTGGGGGCCGGGGACTCCCGATTCCCCTGGCTGTCTGCTCTCTTCACAGCCCCAGCAGAGCCTGCTGTCTGGGCTGGGACACTGGGTCCCAGCCACACACATTCCAGCAGCAACCACCCCCCACGTTGGATTTCCCAAGGAGTGAACTTTAGCCAGGATTACAGCCGACTAAACAGTTGTGGGATGTGAGCTTCCTTTGTGGGACCCAAGAGGCTGAATGCTGATGGGGCTGGGGTGTGTGGGGGTGGGGGGAGTCGGGTGGGCTGCTCTGGAAGCTGGGAGAAAAGCCACAGTCTGAGGTTGGCTCCACTGCTGCTGTCAGGGCTCTTGCAGTGGGATCAGAGCAGGGCTCCCAGGATTCTTCCTGTGGAGGCAGGGTGGCAGAAGCCTGGCGGCCTGCATCCCCCTGGCCTGTCCTTGGGCTTTTCCCCCTGTAGGCAGTAGTTACGAGCATGGGCTCAAATCTTAGCACCGCCACTATGTACAAGCTGTGTGACCTTCAACAAATTCCTAACCTCTCTGAGCTTCAGCCACCTCATCATTAAAACGGAGATAATAATAGCACCTACCTCAAAGGGCTTTTGAGAGGCTTAAATTAGAATGTTAAAGTGCTCTGAGTCGTGCCTGACACCCAGCATGAGCTTGATATTTATTGATTACTGGTATTATACATCTTCTTCCCTACGCTGGCTTACACACCATCTTGTTTTTGAAAGCAAACTCCAATTGTATTAGTTTTCTATTCTCCTTCTGAAAGTGACAGTTCTGGCTTTTAGATAGGATATTCCTGTCTTTTCCCTGCCTTCCTGTCAGTAGTGGTTTCTTAGTTGATTAACAAGTCCGTTAGGGATTTATTGAGCACCTACTATGTGCGGGCACTGTGCTAGATCAAGGCTTTTGGTTAATAAAAATACTAATTACCATTTAATGAACATCTTCTAAATGCTGGTCATTGTTTCTAGGTACTTTTCATACATTTCCCACATAACAGCTGCCTTATGAAGTAGACATTATTATTCCATTTTACAGCTGGCCCGTGTTCCCAATGTCACACGGTCACAAATTCACAGGATTGGAACCCAGAACTGGGTTTTACTGCCTCTTCTTACCCGGTCCTGGGTATTTAGCTGCCTATCCCACATCCCTCCTGTTCTTTGTCACAACTCTGAATTTGTACCCGCCCGAAATACTTGACTTCCTCTGCTCCCTTGCAACGTGGAGTGGCCACGTGACTCATTTTTGGCTGGTGAGCTAGAAGTGGAAATCTACCAGGTGGGACTTGTTGGGAAATTACTGTTTTCCTGATCAAAAGGGCCAGCGGCAGCTGACATGCTGCTTTTGCTCTTAGCCCTTCCTGGTCTTGCTGCCTGGAGTGTGTGGCTGAGAAGATAGGAGAAGGAGGAGGCACCATTTTGTAACCACAAGCACGAACGCCATCCCCCGGCAGAGCAGGAAGAGCCTGGGCAGGCCTCCCACCTGCCGACCTCCAGACGGTCTGTGTCGGGAAGCCCCACTGTTTCTTGGGGTTTCTGTTCCACGCAGGCAAATACAATCGGTCACTGATTCACAGCCCAAATGCTCGCTGGGCAGCACCAGCTGCCTGTCTCCAGACTAGTCAGGAGGGAGCATTTTGGGCCCGAAGGCAATGAAGGGTGAGCTCAGGACTTAAAGGGCTCCCTGGTCTTGGGGAGGATTCTGCTTGGTGTCAGGGAAGAGACGGCTGGGTGTCTGACAGCAGATATTGGGGACAGAGCCGGCCTACAGAGCAGGGCCTGCCCCCTTTGTGGGGCAGTGCTTTCCTGGGCTGGGCTAAGGGAGCCTGTCCCTGTCCGCTCTCTCTCACTGGTTGCCAGCACCTGACAGAGGTCAGTATTGTGCTCTGGCCAGAAGAGGCCCAGGCCTGTGTTGCTCAGTGGAAAAATAATCCTTGGTCCTGGTTGACCATAGAAGTGTCCGTAAATATTTGGTTGGAGTAGGAGGCTGGGAGACAAGGGGCGGATTCAGGGAGCCAGGTGGGCTGGGCAGGCTTTGGGTGAGGGTGGGTGGCAGTGGCTTCCTCAGAGGTGAGGAGAAACAAGAAGGCCTCTGCTGCCTCTGACCTGTGGTGAGGCCACCTGACGGCCCAGGGAGGTGATTTATGGGCAGACTGTCAGACCACCTGTTAGCTCACACTGGCTCCACAGCAGAATTCAGGCCCCTCTGACCTCCTCATTTCTCTGAGGCAGCATGCTTCTCTGAGAGCCTCGGGAGCCAAGGGTTTTCTCACCTCAAGAGAGCGCGGCTTCATTGCCTTGGAGGAGCGGCCGCCTTGACTGGACTTGACATCCTAGCTGTTCCCTCACTGGTGAGCAAAGCCCCTCTGAGGGTGTCCCCAGCTCCCTGTTCTGGGCACAGGTCCCTCAATAGCTGCTGACGAACCCCGCAGGGACTCTTTCAGGGCACCACCCCTTCCACATGCTGGACATTTGAATGGCAGTGGCCTGTTGCCTCCATTTAAGCACTTGTCCCTTCCCTGCCCCGTCCAGCTCAGGGGAGCAGCCTCCATCTGCTCTGAGCTCACTGAAGAAGCCCCCTCAGGCATTAGAGCTGGTCCCTTCCAGCCAGAGGTAACCTCAGCTCCTCACCCTCCTCCTGCTTCCCCTGGGGACTTACCTAGATGGAGGTTCTCAGCCTGGGCGGCACGCCACCCCCACCCCCACCCCCACCTCCGGGGAGCATATAGAAATGCTGATTTCTGAACACCCTCCAGAAACTCAGACTTAATTGCTTCAGTGTGGGGTCTGTGATTTGGAGGGGCTCCTTAAATGATTGGAAGCTTTTTGAGTAAAATGTAGATTCTGATACTGCACGTCTGGGTGGGGCCTGAGCTTCTGCTCTGGTTCCGGGGCCCCACTGACAGTGCCACCTGTCTACACCATCATTCATCTAGAGGTCAGGGCCAGTGCCCAGGGCTGTGTGAGTGCTGAAGGCATAGGTGCGACGCGTTTAGGCCTCTGGCTCTTTGGAGTATTTCCTAGGAGCAGGCTGGGGAACTTGGCATTTCTGTCCCTCCTCAGGGACAAAAGCATGGTCATCTCCCTCCCTCGTTAGTGGTGGGGGTGAGAAGGGTGACCCTTGCTGTGTGCTCTTGGGGACCCTATGCAAACATGGGCATTGCTCTCCAGCTCTTCTTGAATTTGTCTAGCAGGTCTTCCGGTTTTCACTGGAAGGCCCTTAAAAAAAAAAAAGAAAGAAAAAGAAATCACCTGGTCAAAACCAACTGTTGTTTTATTTGATTTAATTAAAAACTTAAAAAAACCAAACCCTACCTGCATCAGTCTAGTACCTATGGCCTCGTAGCAGTAGCAATAATTTACGCGTCATTAGGGTCCAAGAACTTGTGGAGGGCTGAAGAATGAACCCGAGAAGCGAGTCTGTGGGAGGGGTCTGGGCTGGGCTTCTCTCCAGTCCCGGGGAAGGGAACCAGGCAGAGATGGGGCAGCGGGGAGGTGCGGCTGGAGAGCATTGTGACCCTCATGTCTTTCCTTTGGGGGCCATGAGAGGATACGTGAAGGGGCAGTGGGGGTGGAGAACTGTCCCCCAAGTAGCACAGCCTAATATCAAGACTTCCGTCTCCAAGGCAAGGCTCCCCATCAGCAGAGGGGAGCTGACACCACTGTCCACTCCAGAAACTACCTAGGCGGCTCAGTGCCCCTCCACCGTTCCCTTGCTCTCTCCTGCCTCCTACTTTCTGACACCCTGAGGGTTTTCCCTCAAATAAGACAGCCCTGCTTCTAAGAGAGGAAGTCTCTAGGCTCCCCAGAACCCCTCGGTCAAGGACAGCCCGGGCTCCACGCCCATCACTGAGGCCCTGTGTCGGCAACCACCTTCCCACAGGGACCACCAGGTTAGCTTGGAACTGGAGGCAAGGCCAAGGGGGCAGGAGGTGACAGTATGCCCCAGGCGCGAAGACACAGCTGGCTGTGGGGCAGGGAGGGGTGCCCTTCAGTGGGGCTCAGCGGCCCCATAGAAGAAGGGGTAGTAGAGGGAGCAGGGGTAGGAGAACATGAATTTGACGGCGAACTTCATCTCCTTATCCTTCTTGTCCCAGCGGTAAACGGCCATGAGCAGCAGCTGTCCGTCCACTTTGCGGCCCATGACCAGGAAGCTGCCGGCCAGGCTGTCCAGCTGTGGGCAGGGGCAGCCCGCGCCATTCTTCATGTGCAGCACCAGCCTCTTGGTGTCCTTGCGCTTCAGGGGGCCCGGCTTGAGCAGCTTCTTCTTTTTCTGGGCTCCAATCAGTTTCCGGTCCCCATTCTCTATCTTGATCTCCTTGATGCGCATTTTGACCACTGTAAGTGGACAGAGGACAGCGTGGGAATGGTCAGGCTTTCTCAGGATGCTGGCGGCCCCACAGTTGGTGCTTGGGCCTGAGGCTCGAGGCCTGAAGCTTGGGGAGGTGGAGCTTTTACGTGTACGTTTTAATATTATGAAGCTCCTGTCATGTGCTGGACTTTTGTGGCTATTATCACATTTCATCCTGGAGGCACAGCGGGTGTGGGGAAGTGAGGTATGGAGAGGTTGTGACCTGCTCCAATTCTAGAGCCTGGGTTGAATGGCGGTCTGGCCGACTCCAGAGCCATGACTTTCCACAACACCAAGTGCAGGGATGGGAAGCGGGGTGTTGGGCTCTCCAGGGAGGGAAATATGAGGAGTGGGTGATCAATCGGAGGCAGGGTTTGGTGGAGGGGTCCTCGTGATGGATGGAGGCTGGACTTCATGATCTCTGGAGATGCTTCTGAATGGGATTTTTGGTTGTGTATGTGTGTGTGTGGTGTGGAGTGTCTATGGGGTGGGTAGGTGTGTGTGTGTGTGTGTGTGTGTGTGTGGTGTGGAGTGTCTATGGGTGGGCATGAGTGTATGTGTGGGTGTGGTGGAATGTATATAAGGGAGCATGAGTGTGTGTGCGTACTCATGGTGTGACTGTGGTTGGAACAGGGCTGATGTTTGACAGCTGGCTCTGGGGAGGGGCCCTGCTCTGTAACATGTGCTGGTTTCTACGGAGTAAATACCCCCACCACGACCCACGGCATCACTGAGCACAGGGTTAGAAAGGGCTGCACACAACCAGCTCTTGCTGGTGTGAACACACCACTGTAGTCTGTGAGACTGTGTAGTGTGGGTGGCAGTGTGTATGTGTGGTGCTGTGTTTTGTGTATGAGAACAGGTATGTGGTGTGTGTGGGAGTGGGAGTGTGTGGAGGGCGGTAAGGGATGTGGTGGAAGAAGGAGAGTGGTCAGCAAGTGGCTGTCCAGGGCCGAGAGCCTGTATAGTTTGGGACAGCGAGTCCTGAGTTTGGGGGGGACTTACTTGGGCTAGTCTCCCCCTTATTGAGGCCTCTGGGCCCCCATCTCTGTGAGCAGCCAGGGATGGGCCAGAGGATAACTTGGTACCCCAGGGAAGGAAACGTATAAAATCTCTTTCCTTCTCTCTCTCGTTCTCCCCGCTACCTCCTCTCTTTTATTCTCTCGGACACACACACCTTGCAGTAGGGGTGTCCTCTTTCCAAACAGACCTATGACATAGAAGACCTGCTGAAGTAAGGATTTCATTGCTGTCTCTCTTTTATAGACAGGGAGGCCAATACACAAAACAGGAGCTGACTTGGCAAAGATCGCATGCTGGGCTGTGTGGTCCATGCAGGAGCCAGGGCCTGACTAGACTTGGCTCAGCTGCCCCAGGAATGGGGAGGCTCCAGGATGAAGCTGTGAGGCAGGTGACCACAGCTCCTGTGGCCAGGGTGCATCGCGTACTCAGCAGAGGCGCCCGGGGACGAGGGGGCTGCACTTCTATCTTGGAGCCCATCTCTCCCCTCCTGCTACCTCTATTAACCTTGGGGCTAAGCTCGCTTCCCCCAAAAGAACCGAGCCCTGGAGGCGCCCCTCTGTGGATAGCGCCAAGGGAGGGCTGCAGGAGCCCTGACCAGGGATGGTTTCTGAAGCCTGTGGACCATGGCCCTGGGGACTTCTGAAGCTCCTGATGTTAAAAAGAGGTGCATTTCTCTAGGGGAGGGTTCATGGTTATCATCAGGCTCTAAAAGGAGTCCATGAGGCAAAAATTGCTAGAGTTTACAGTGATGGGTGTGAGCATGTATATTCATGTGTGTCAGGGAGGAAGGGCTGGGGGTGGCATGGGGGCAGTGGCTGTGTGGGCTCTACACTCACCGAAATCACTGGAGCACATCTGCTCCATGAGGCCATCAGCATTGTGCTCCATCTCACACTGGGCGCAGATCTTGGTCACTGAGGAGAGAAGCAAGGGTGGGGTCGAGGGAGGCTGATGAGGGGATTCGAGTCCAAAGAGCCATTTAGGGTGCAGGCTCCCCACAGACGAGCCACCTCACCCTGCCAAGCCTCCACTTCCTCATCAGGAAATGGGATGATGCGGTGGTAACACCACCTGCTCAGTGAGTAGTGGTGAGGATGAAAAGAGACAAGGTCGTGCCGGGACGAAACTGCCCAGATGAGCAGCTGCCCATGACCTTGGCAGCTGCAATCATGATGTGTACTGTCTTCTAAGTTTTGTCTCATTTAATCCTCAGCCTGTGAAGCAGGTATTACTGTTCTTATTTTAAAGAAAAGAAAACCGAGGCCTAGAGTGGCTACTCACATCTGCAGACTTAGTGAGAACTGAGCTTAGAACTTAAGAGTGTGACTCAAGGCTAGTGCTGGGGTGGGGGTGTTTGCAGAGTTTTTCTAGGAACACAGGGTCCAGGGAGGTGGGTGAACAAGTGACACTGGCAGGGCAGGGACAGTGGTAGAGGAAAACTCCCCCGCCCCCCGGTCTAAAGTGGGCAGTTTATCCCTGCTAGAACTTCTGATGTTTTTTGTTTTAGACTTTTTTTTTTTTTTTTTTTTTTTTTTTTTGAGGGCAGTGTCACCGACCCTCATATGTGGGATCCGAACCGGGGCCGCTGGCTTCCCAAGCCAGCGCTTAACCACCGAGCCACTCGGCCGGCCCCTGATTTTTTTTAAAGGAAGCCAAAACTCTTAATTTATATATGAAATTTTCTGAGTTTTGTCTCTTGGCCACACAAACACTTCAGGCTGCTTCTACCTCTGGTCCTGAGGCCCCTGCACAGCAGCTGATCTCTGCTGTTTCATGTCTCTATCTCCAGGTGGGCACCCCAGCAGGCAGAATTTCCTCACTCTCTAGACTGTTGGTGGTTGGGCCCTAAGAAAAGGAACCAGCTGGTACCCCTGCTGGGGACTGCAGTGTCTCTCCTTGAGCTGGCTCGCTGTCCCCTGCTTCCCAGTCCCATTTCCAACCCATGGATGGTGCGGGGTTCCCTTCTCTCAACACTCCCCAGCCATAGGACCCCCACCCAATGGAGACTCTCAGGAGAGGGCATGGTGTATAGGATGGGGGGACTTCGTGGGTGAGGTTAGCCCTGGGGGGGCGGGTGGACATGCTGGTGTCCAGTTGCTTTTTGGGGGCCAGGTCAGGTAGGAAAAAAAATAAGAGCAGTGCTGCTTACATGAACGGGTTAGGCAAAGCTTTCCTGCTCGGGGCCACCGTTTATCCTCCTGGCTGGTGCTCAGCACCTCGGTACTGTACTCAGAAGGAGTTGGGCAGACATGGGGGGAGGGGTGAGGGGGATGCACAGTGAAGGGGAGACAGAGACCAGGGAGGAATTAGAGGTAATGGGACTTGGGGTGTGGGAGGGAGGTTGCACCTGGGATGGCATAGGTTTCAGGAACCTGGCGGTGCTTCCTGTTTTACAGATGGGGAAACTGAGGCTTAAAGTTAAGAAACTCGCCTAATGGACAGAGCCTGGCAATCTGCTCTTTCTTCTGCTTTCTGAGCTTTGCCCAAAGGTCTCCCAGCCTTTGGAGAGCGGGGAAGAGAGTGGGAGAATTTAGGTTCCCAGTCACAGAAAATAGGAGGGAGGGGGTGAAAACCATAGCCCAGGAGTGCACTTACCCCCCAAGTCTTTCACTATATCCCTTCCCTCAACCCTCCTCCCCTCCCAAGGTCCCAAGGGTGGGCATGCTTGCTTTGGTGCCTAGGGTTGTGGGGGAGGTGAGAGGCATTGTTTAACAACCCCAGGCATTCTTGGGATGAGAGGGGCAGTAAGGCATTGATCCAGATGCCCCAGAACGAGAGGACAGCATTGGAGCCACCCCAGAGATTCCGGCGGCTTGGGAAGGTGGGCACTACGAGGGCAGGCCCGAGGGTCTTCAGGAACGGAGCTGGAATGGGGAGGACTGGGGGGAATGTCCAGGGCTGCAGGGAGGCACTACTCTGGCAGTCCATGGGGAGGTGGGAGGGCTGCTGGAGACAACCGCTGGGGCGCTCAGGGCTGAGCGAAGGAGGGGGATGTCTGTGTATAGGGGCTGACACCTCTGGGGGGCTCCCACAGCTGTGCTAAGGGGTTGGGGGAATGGTACCCGCCCCGGGCCCAGCTCATGGGCACCCAGGGCTGCAGTGGCGGCGCTACCTGGAGGCGCGGTGGCGGGCAGGTGCCCGAACTGCACAGCGATGCACAGGTCGTTGTCCAGGGGGAACTTGTGGCAGTGCAGCATCTCGGGCCAGGGGAAGCCATAGGCCTCCATGAGCGGTGCGCAGCCGGCGCGCACGGCCTCGCACAGTGAGCGGCACGGGTAGATGGGCTGGTCGAGGCAGACTGGCGCGAAGAGCGAGCAAAGGAAGACCTGAGTGTCTGAGTGGCAGCGCTTGGCCAGCAGCGGCAGCCAGCTGCTAGCCTGCTGCTTCACCTCCGCCAGGCTCTCGTGCTCTAGGAGGTTGGGCAGCCGCATGCGCTTGTAGCCCACGGTGTGGCAGAGAGGCAGGTCCGCGGGGATGTCGAGGCACTGTGGAGGCTTGGAGTACGAGCGCCCGTGCAGCGGCTGGGTCTGCCACCCGTAGTAGTCGTACTCCTGGCCGCCCACCGGCGCCCAAGGCAGCAACCCCAGCAGCAGCGCCACCGCGGCTCCCCGCGCGCCCCCAGCAGCTGCCCGCATGGCTGCGCAGTCCCCGTCGCTCGCTGCGCGGCGCCCCCGGCTGCCCTGCGTGCTCCCGCCGCCACGGCGCGCCCCTGTAGCCGCTGCCGCCGAGGCCGCCCGGTGCGTGGAAGCCTTCGCTCGGCCCCCGGGCGTGCAGAGTGATCCTGGCGCCTCCCACCTCGGGTCCCGCGGGGCCTCGCCGTGCGCCCCAGCCAATCTCCAGACGCCCGGCCTCCGCCCCAAAGCGGCAGGGAGGCAGGGTGGAGCCCCCGCGGCCCCTCCCACCCGGCTCCCGCACCTCGGGCCCGGCGCGGGCTCGTGCGCCCCTCTCCCGATCACGGGCTCCCCTGCCACAGCCCTGGTCTTCTTGCCTTGCGCCTCTCCCCGGGACTCCCTCGCCTTTCTCGGTCTTCTCGACCCTTGCCTTCTCCATCCTTCCTGCTTATCTCTCTTCGCCACAGCCTCTCCTGTTCCTTTTCTCGCTCACTTCGCTCGCTTATCTTTCCGTCTCGGCCTTTCCCCCTCCACTCTGTTTTCTCTTTCCCGACACCTCGATTCTCCCTTCTTCTGGCAGGAGGCTGCTGGCTGCCCACACCCTCCTGGTTCAGGCGGGCAGTTCTTCACCCCTCAGTCCTCACGCATTTTTTGAGCTTCTCCTTGATGCGGGGCACCGTGCTGGCTGCTGGGGCGTCAGAGATGGAGGTGACCCCCAAACCCATCTCCAGGGATATCATAACCTAGTGGGGGCGAAGATAACCATAACTAGCATTTAGTGAGTTCTTCCTAAGTGCCAGAGACACTGCACAGCACTTTACAACCTTATCAACTGCTATTTCTAATGATAGCTAATACATATTGGGTGCTTACTGTGCTAAGTCTGTTCTAAGCACACTGCACAAATTACCTCGTTTGATTCACACAGTAATGCTATAAGATGGGTAGGTACTATTAATATCCCCAACTTTACCCATACAGGTACAGAAAGGGGTTAAGAAAGGTTAAGTAAGCTTTGGTGCCAGATCTTGAACCCAGGTAGTCTGGTTCTAGAGCCAGAGACTAGATACAACCGGGAGGTCTGAGTTCTGAGTCTGCAGGCTTAATAACTATGGGGAGCTCAGAGAGGTGAAGTAATTGGCCCTTCGTCACATAGCTAATAGGTGAAGGAGCCAGGATTCGAATTCAGGTGTTGGGCTCCAAAAGCCAGGGCTTAACTACTCTGCCCTGCGATAAATTCCAGCCCGTGATACGAAATGCAGTGGGAGGAGAGTGGACCTCCTCCCCTACCTGAGAGGAGGAAGAAATTGAGCAGGATATCCAGGGAAGCATCAGAAAGGAGGCAACTTCAGGAGTTCCATATTTGGGGTCTCATCCTTCTGTCTGGGTCCGGCCTTCCATTGGCTTTCTTGTGGGAGGAAGGAGACTTGGCTGAGAGGCTTCCGGGTGGGTGGCTCCTTCTTGAGAGCTTAGCCTGAAACTTGGCCTCTCAGCCTTTGCTGGGGAGGGTGCGTGTGCTGGGAAGGTGTCTTGTAGGAGGGCTTCGGTGCGCTGGGGCAGGAGTGCTGGGGCACTTGCCCCACTCCACCCCTGCCCTTACCACTCGCCTCTCAATTCTTATGAATATTTCCAAGGCTCCTGGCTTCCCATGGATCTGTCCTTGCAGTGGTAATGATGAGAGGCAAAGGACCAACCCTCTTAATATTCACCACATGCAGCACCTACACACACAGATGGGGATACAGAAATGCAAAAGGCGTAGGCCCTGCTTCATCTGATGTATAGTTGTGATGTATAGTTGTATACAAGACCAAGGAGGCAGAAGAAAATTCAGCAGACAGAACCCAGGGGTGGGACTGAATATCTTTGATGTCCAGGATGACCCAGTTGGGTCCAGGTAGAACAAGCTGAGGGCCTTTCCTTCCCCTTTTCCCTCTCCCAACCCCTAGCATGAAGAGGTTCTGCTGATGACCACTCAGGAAGCGAACGATCGGTCCCCACAGCTTGAGAAAGTGTAATGTAGTAATGGTGTAAGAGTCTGGACTCTGCAGACAGAAAGAACCAGGTTCAAATCCAAGTGCATACTCACTGAGTGAATTTGGGCAAATACTTAGCCATTCTGACGCTCCATTTCCTTGTTGGTAAACCTCCTTAGCAGTTATTGCGAGTAGCAAACAAAATGACACATGGAAAGAAAGCCCTCTAAGCGGTGTCAGCACGTAATTAGGCACCTGGGAATGTTACATCTCCAAAAGATTTGTGACTTTAGGTGTGTGTTCTGAAAGTTCCTTTGGATACATTGGCTCTGGCTCTGGCTTGGGATTCTGAGCAGCAATAGCAGCAACTCTGCCCTCTGCACTCCAACTCACCCCTCAGCCCCACTCCGGGCTTGGCAGGGCTTCTGCACTCCAGGGGAGGTGTGGCCTTGAGCACTGGCAGGAGGGTGGTGTTGGAGCTCCCCAGGTGGCTGTACAAGGTGCTGGTTCCCTGGGCAGCTGGCGGCCTGTGCTGTTCTTGGAGTCTCAGTGCCTGGCCTGGACAGAGAGAGGCTTTGTTCCTGCTGCTGGTTATATAAGAACTGCACATGGTCCGAGAGCAGGGTGAGACTGTACCGGGCAGCTCCAGGGGCTCTGAGGGGCAGAGGGGCCAGGCTGGAAGCCTCCTGGAAGAGGAGGTCGGGCAGTCTTAACCTGGCAACTCTGCCTTGGGGACCCCTGAGGCTCCCTGACATGGAAGCCATGATGAGATGGAGGAGGGAAGCCCTTCACAGGAACGGCCCAGGTGGGTGCTGTGCCCTGGGGCAGTCATTCAGGGAAGCTGTCCCTCTGAAGCCAGGCCATTTGGTTAACCTGGTTCTGCAGGCCGAGAAGGGAGGAGGCCGTGCTCTAATGTGGTGCCTCTTCCTGCTGAGGCTATTCCAGGGCCCAGGCAGCTGGTGGAACACCTGGCATGCTGGGCATCTGTCCATTTTGGAGCGTCTGCAGTCTGTCCAGACACACATTTCTCCCAGCTGATGGAGGGGACCATTTGTGTAAAATAATATTTATTTGTGGCTTATTGTGAGCAAAGGCCTACCTACATCATAGAGCAAACTTGTAAATTATGTTATCAAATTCTACATTTTTCTCCTTTTTTTTATTGTCTACCTCAGTGGTTCTCCAAGTGTAGTCAGGTCTCTCCTCCAGTCCCTATCAGGGAGTTTACAAAGTCAAAATTATGCATAAGTTGATGATCCACTCCAAGTACAAGGTAGACCAATGGATTTTAAGGCAACTGGTTAGAAAAGTTTATTGATATAGTTTCAGATTCTACATTGCAACCAACATGTAAGGAACTGCCACATGTCAATTTTTTGGTAGTATCAAAGAAGAATACCCACACTATCTGAAAAGCCTATTAAAGTACTCTTCCTTCCAACTACGTTTCTGTGTGACGTCAAATTTTCTTTATATGCTTCAACCAAAACAACATGTGACAACACACTGAATGTAGAAGATATGAGAATCTGTCTTTTGTTAAGCCAGACATGAAAAAGATTTGCAAAAATGTAAAACAAGCCACTCTTTTTTTGGGGTAAGTTTTTGTTTTGTTTTGTGAATATAATTATATTTTCATAAAAATTTGTTAACATATAATATCATGGGCTCATTATTGTTATTTTAAATGAATTAATAAATAAATTAAAATTTTCCTTAGTTTTACTATTAAACATGGTAAAAATATTGATAGGTGTAAACCATATAAACAAAACTCTTTGGCCTAAAATACTCAATAATTTTTCAGAATGTAAGGGGATCCTGGGACCAAAAAGTTTAAGAATCCCTGGTTTATTTGTTCTGTTCATTTCTGACAGAGGAGTATTAAATCTACTTGGGTTGTGGGGTTATTAATTTTTCATTTTCCCCCCTCCTTTGAATCAATTTTGCTTTATATCCTTTGAAGTTATGTTGTTAGGAGCATGAAATTTCATGATTATTATATATTCTGGTTGGATTGTAATTTCTATTTGTATGAAATCTGTATGAAATAGGCTTCTTTGTTCCTTTTAAGGCTTTAGTCTTGGGAATAATAATTCCATGAACCCACATTTAACTAGAGCCTGCTATGGGCCAGGAGTACGTGTGAAAGAGTGTGGGTCCTGTCTGCGTGGAGAATGTGGACACACGAAGGCAATGGAGTGTAGCAGGAAGAGTCTGGGCTTTGAGTCAGACTGCCCGGGCGTGAATTCTGACCACTTCTTAGCTGTGTGTCCTTGGACATATGTCTGTTGGATTTTTAAAACTTTATTGGGGAACAGAGTGTTTTTCCAGGACCCATCAGCTCCAAGTCAAGTAGTTGTTTCATTCTAATTGTGGAGGGTGCATCTCAGTGGCCCATGTGGGAATTGAACCGGCAACATTGGTGCTACAAGAACTGTTCTCTAACCAACTGAGCTAACCGGCCGCCCCTGGACTTTGAACCTTACTTTCTTCATCTGTAACACGGGGTTAAACACATTTATTTACTGGGAAGTAAAAACTTACTGAGATAGGGGATGAGAGAAGCGCCTGGCAAAGTGCAGGACGTCTGTGATCAGTACTGTTACAGAGCCAGGAGGCCTGCCCCTTTCATGCCTCTTCACAAGGCCCGTGGGACAGACAGTGCCTGGCAGTGGGCATGCACCAAGCTTGGATTCAGAAGATCTGAGCTGTGCTTTCGGTTGAATAGCAAGCCCCTCTGCCCACACTCTGAGTCTCGGTTCCCTCATCTGTGAAATGGGGAGGACCGCCTGAGCCCTCCATTCTCCATGAGGCTATCTTGAGTATCAAATGAGATCATGAAAAGGAAGGGGGTTGGGATGATGATGGAGGTGAGGTTGACTTTGTCCTTGGCCTGAGGTGGGACATCTTTCCCCTGCTGTGAGGAGGTCCTGCCAGCAAAGGCTTGTTTGCCTCCCAGGAGGGCTGGGATACCCAAAGTGGTGAGGTTGTCCTCATTTCAGTCTCTAGGGGTTATCTGCCTTGTATAATCTCAGTGTTCCCCCACAGTGACACCTGTCTTCACAGCAGCTGTTGCTGAGGGCTCCGCAAAAGCCCAGGGCAAGTGGTCTGTGTAGTTGACAACTATTAGTGCAGGCAAGGACCCATTGCTATTACCCCCAGCGTCCCCCCATCCCCCACTATTTTCTGTAAGAGGAAGCTACAATTTGGCTTTCCTGACTCCCCTGTTCAGTGCTCTTCCTACCACACCTACACACTGTTTTACTTTCCAGCATTTTAGCTTTGTTGATTGCGAAGTCAACATCTGTCCCAGAGACCCGCTGTGTGCTGTGTTGGGAGCGGCAGTTCCGGAAGGCCAGCTCAGGAACGCTGGGTGTCCTGGTAGCAGTGGGGGCCTGGTTGTAGAGGGGCTAGAGTAGAACTCACTGTCACCAAATCAAGTGGCCAGAAAGGCAAGCCTCAGTCCTTTCTTCTATGAGCTCGGACACTGGAGCTCATGTAACTCCAGAACAAAAGCAGAGGCTGACTTGTGTTGGGCCTGGGGCTTGTTCGAGCTCTAAGAATGCCTGTCTGAAACGCAAAAGGAAGTGCGATGGAGGAGCTGGGCATTGCTGGTATTCTCTGGACAGGGCTGAGTAATGGCCTCCTGTTCTCCCTGGGTCCCCAGCACACCTGAGCCCGAGGCTGTGGCTAGTGGGCAACCCTTGCTAGAAGCACAGGAGAGAGGCAGTCCAGTGTTTTGGTTGAGAACCCTAGAGTGAGACTGTATTCTAATTTCAGCAATGCTACTTGACCTTGGACAAGTCCTTTAACCTCTCTGTGCTTTAGTTTTCTCATCTGTAAAATGAGGATAATAACAATAATTTCATATAGGATTATTGAGAACATCAGAGTTCATTTATTAATAAAAATTGCTTAGAACGGTACACTCAAGAAGAGCTATTTATATCATTGTTAGTTATACTATTGAACGACGGTCTTTAGAGACCTAAATTTCTTTTATTTTTTATTTTTTAATTTTATTTATCTTAATTTTATTTATTTATTTTTTTCCCTAAATTTCTTTCAAATCCACCTGTGCGTGCCCTCCTCGCTGCTGTCCTTCCTCACTGCTCTGGACAGCCCTCTGCTCTCATTGTTTTCCGCTCTATAGGAGCAAAGCGATCATGTCAAACTGCTAACCTGATGGCTTCACCCTTCCGCTGGAGACTCTCACTAGCATAAGTTTCTTACCAAGGCTCCAGGTGGGCCAGGTCTCCTCTCTGGGTTCACTCATAGAACCCCGAACCTCCCTTTGCAGCCCTCATCAGACTGCTCAGCAGATCACTAGGCTTATGTTCTCAATGCCTGGCTTCCCAGTAGACTGAATTCCGCAAGAGCAAGAGCTCTTGTTCATGTCCATCTCGGTTTCTCTTGCTCCTAGCACACTGTCAGTCACATAGTAGGTGTTCAATAAATGTTGCATGAATGAATGACTAAATGGATGGACGAATACTTGGTAGAGGGAAGTAGCAGAAGAAAGGAATCTTTGGAGCCAGATGGGCTCAGGTTGAAGCCAGCTTCCTTTCTCTTTTTTCAGGCTCTGATGGCATTCTTGGGAGGCCCAGGGAAGATCAGGAAAGTTATAGGGTGACTGTGGGGAGAGCTGATGGGGACTGGATGGAGTAAGTTGAGTAGAATACCATGCTTGCTGAGAGGCTGGGGATGATGGACACGCCCCCTAAGCTGATGTTGACTCCCTCCCTTTCTCCTTCCCCTTCATCTTTTAAACATGTGTTTAGGGCATCTTAGGTGCCTGGCATTATGCTCTGTGCTTTCTCTTACATTATCTTATTTCATTATCCCAATGGCACTGTGAGGGAGGCATTATTATCCCCATTTACTATGAGAAAACTGAGACCCAGAGAGGTTCAGTAACTTGCCCAGAGTCACACAGCCAAGAAGCAGAGCCAGAAAGTGAACATAGGACTTCCCTCTGTGGCTTGCAGATTTCTGCCCACATGTGAGAAGTGGCGGCTGGGGAGTTCCATCTTGTTAAACATTCACCCAACCTGTGAGGTCTGTGAGGCTGGTGGAGGGCCATAGGCTGGAGCAGATATTTCCTTGGGACTCATGTAACGAGGCTGCCGCAGGTTTGACCCTAGTTGTCTGGGCCACTGCCCTCAGGGAGCTCAAGGTCTAGAGGGCCAGCCAGCTGATGAACAAATACACAAATAGTTTATAATCACAACTAGAGTGACTTCCTAGTTGTGGGGTGGAGAGGTGCCCCAAAGCCTCTTTGTGGAAAGAATGAGCACTGAACACAGAGTCAAAGGCACCTGTTATTAGGCTTTTGCCTTATCACTTATGGGCAGTAGGAACTCAGACGAGACATAGCTCCCTGTCTCAATTTCCCCATTTGCAAAACAGGGACTTTCTTTTACAGATTTGTGGGTAAGATTAAATGAGAAGTACCTGAAGATGCTTAAAACTGCTACAGCGTACTCGTAAGTGTTCAAGGAATTTTGTGCTATCACAGGAAGCAGCCAGTGCATGGCCCCCATGCTCAGCGGGGCTGTGGCTATATGGACCTCTGGGAACCCCAGATTTATCCAATGTTTCAGCTAAGAGCTATCCTTGATTGTGGCGGTTCCCCACCACTCAGGGTCTGTGAAGGCACTATTAAAGGTTCATAAACGGTTCTCCCTGTTTTCCCAATCAACATGGAATGGTTCATCTGTCTGTAAATAAAACAGCAGATTTCTTTGCTTTTGGCTGGAATTATGCGTTCTCCTTCTGTTATGCTGAGCAGAAGTCCATGTATCTTTGATTAATTTGAAAAACAGAGGCTGGGAGAGGGAAGCGAGTGCCTATCAAGGGTAAGGGTAGGTCAGAGAGGCCCCGGGGGAGGAAGTCAGGAAGCCCTCAGGCAGCCCTTGAGGGCAGGACTGAGGGGAAACCCAGGGCAGGAGTGGTAGGGGCGGGGAACAGCTGTTGAGGGGACCCTGGGCAAACAATGGCCTCATTAAAGAGAGGGTGCGGGGAGGGAGGGGCCGGGGAGGGCTGTGTTCAGTGAATCTACTCTCCTCCACCCAAGCCAAAGGACCAATTGTCCTCTGTTGGGAGGGAGCTGGGGCATTGGCCTGGGAACTGCTGGGCTCTTGCCCTGAGGGCCACCACGGTGGTCACAGCCTTTTTGCCTGGCCCCAGAATGGCTCTTCTGTGATCCATGCTGAGGTTTCAGACCACAGCAGGGGTTACCTGGTCCTAGCTCTTCCAGCTGGCAGTTTAGGGTGTGAGTTGCCCACAAGAGGACCCCTGATAAGGGTCCCCTACTTGCCTCCTGACCATTTTTGGGAAACCGAGGCCCTGGTTAGGCTGGTGTGAGACCTGAGCTCAGCTCACTACTTTTTTTTTTTTTTAACTTTATTGGAGGACAGTGTGTTTTTCCAGGACCCATCAGCTCCAAGTTAAGTAGTTGTTTCAATTTATTTGTGGTGGGCGCAGCTCCCTGGCCCATGTGGGAATCAAATCGGCAACCTTGGTGTTATAAGCCCGCACTCTAACCCCCTGAGCCAACCGGTCCCCCCTCAGCTCAGTATGTTTGGCTGTCTGATTCACCGCTTGCCCTGCGGTGCTTGTGCTGTGGTCTTAGGCCAGTTGCTTGGCTCCTTGGTTTTCAGCTTCTCCACCCATAAAATGAGAAGAGTTGAATTAGAAGTGCTCCACAGCTGGGTTTGGTCAGCAGGAAGACTGGGCTGCTGCTGGCGTGAAGGGCGCAGGGGCTAGGGATGCTGACTTCCTTCAACGTCTAGCCAAGAGTTGCTCTGCCCCAATGGCTGAGAGAGCTCCTGTTGAAAGCACTCATAGATCAATGCTTTCCACCATTGGTGTTTTTAAAGTAAGATGATCCTGTTTTCAAATGATGTGGCTTGTGGGAACTCAGCAGAGAAAACAGATGGTGGGGAGTAAGTGTGGTTAGAATGGGGCAGGGCCTAGAGCCTTACCCGTGAGCATTCTTGTACTCTGCCATGCCCGCTGACCAGTGAGAGCTCTTTCCAGGTCTTCATGTAGCTGACCGTGCCCTATTGAGTTGTGCTGGGTGTTCTGATTGGTCAGACGTCTGTTCTGATTGGTCAGTGTCTATCCCGATCCATTGGACATCTGCTGAAATTGGTGCAGTGGGTAGTTGTTACTCCTCACCCCTGCATATACCCCATGGTTTTTTGTTTTTGTTTAGTTGTTAGAGGTATGATGAGCAGATGAGGTTTGGGGTTCACTTCCTATGGCTGTGAATTGTCCTTGGCCTCCTGGGCCTACCTGGACTAGGCTGGCCGATGTGGGCGGTCACAGGACACACCCCATAGCCCGGGGAGGACAGAGGTGCTCAAATTTGCAGTGCAAAACAATTGTCCTGGAGGCCGGTTAAAAGACACATTCAGGGGCCGGCCGAGTGGCGCGGTGGATAAGCGCTGGCTTAGGAAGCCAGCGGCCCCGGTTCGGGTCCCACATATGAGGGCCAGTGACACTGCCCTCAAAAAAAAAAAAAAAAAAAAAGAGGGCCGGCTGAGTGGCGCATTGGTTAAGCGCTGGTTTTGGGATGCCAGCGGCCCCGGTTCGGATCCCACATGAGGGCCAGTGACACTGCCCTCTACAGCTAACAACAGCTCCACCTGGAGCTGGGCTGTGCGAGCCCCGGTGATGGTGTGGGCTGCAGCCCCTGCTGCAGTGGGCTGCCATAGGCTACAGTGAGTGGCCCGCAGCCAGCGTGAGCGGCTGGCAGCCAGCGCGAGCTGCCAATAGCTGCGGTGAGCGACATCCAGAGGCCAGCGACCGATCTGCCTCATCCGGGAGGAGCGCAATGACGATACCAACAGTGAAGCAACATCCTCCGCAACTAAACTGAAGAACAAAAAGACAGCAACTTGTCTGTTCCCCTTCCCCGATTCCCCAACGCTGTTCCCCTCCGCCAATTCCCCAATAAAATCTTTAAAAAAAAAAAAAAAAGACACATTCAGATTCCTGGGCCACCTGCAGACTCCAGTCCAACACATTGTCACTCCCAGGTGATTTCAATGCCCTGGTCTGAGGTCCAGGATGAGAAATGCTGGCCTCCCCGAGGGTGCTGTGCCTGCTTCCCCCCTCCGCGCTTCCCTGCCAATCACAGCCTCTCTCCAAGGCTCATGGGCCTCTTTGAGGCTGAAATGAGAACTCTCTCCCTCCTGGAAGCTCCGCTGCTTGGGGATGTGGTTAGTTGGATTCATGTCTATCTCGCCTCGCCCAGCAGTCAGTCCAGGGCTCTGATTAATAGTGGTGTTAGCAGACAGTTGCGTATCCAGGCACTGTGCTAAGTGCTTTATTATCTCATTTAAACCTCCCCACCATGCTGAGAGGTAGATGTTACTATCATCCCCATTTACAGATGAGAAATTAGAGGTGATTGAGGAACTTGCCCAAGGTCCCATCTTCCAGATGGCTCTGATTCTACTGCATGCATTCCGAGTCCAGGCAGGGCAGCCAGCCTGTCCTTCCATCTGGGATTTCATAATTACCCTTCAGTCAGTCTGGCATGGTGCTATTATTAGTGTTATTATTAATGAGGACTTGAGTCTTAAGACATCCCAGGGGCTCGTGCTTAAGGAGAGATCCTTACGTAGCTGAGAACTGCTGGGGTCCTGGTGGGAATGTCATCTGTGTAGGGTTTGGGAGCCACATGTATTATCTTGTTTCATCCTTCAGCAACGAGGAAGGAATGCACAATCAGATCCCGTTTTGCAGATGAGGAAACTGAGGCTCGGTGAGGTTAAGGAGCTTCCTCAAGGTCACCTAGGCAGTAAGTGATGAAGCTGGAATTGAACAAAGCTCTGACTCTCCCCAGATTCCATGTCTTTCCACTGCCCCATGAGTCTGGATTGTGCCAAGGTCAGGAAAGTATTTAGACCTTTGTAGCCTGAGCTGTGCCCCTCCCCAGCCCACCCTGGAGGTCTCTGCAGACAGCTCAGGGTCAGCTAGAAACAAAGAGGTCTGTGCCCTCCTGACCTCCTTCTGTGGCCAGGCCACTCGGGGTCAGGGAAAGGTGCATTCTTTCCCCTCCACTCACATTACCAGCCTCGGGCTTCCTGGAATTTTTGTGAAAACTCCAAATCACTTGGCAATAAGTCCTCTTCTCTACAGTTTTTGCAAACAAACAGGAACCGAGCACCCTTCAACTCCCAGACCGCACACTTTCACACCCTTTCCCACTTATTTAAACTGGTGCCAGGGCCCCTTTAGGAGAAAGCAGATGTGAGAGGAAACCACGAGTCAGATATGTGGGCAGCGTAGCCAGACAGAGCGTTTGGTTGTTACTTCTTGGGCCCAAGCTCGTCTCTGAAGGAGGCAGAAAGGACCCTGGACTTGATCCCTAAAAACCCCAGTGCAAGCCCCTGGCCTGCCACTTCCTGTGCAAACTTGGGGTTGCACTGACCCTCTCTGGGTCCCAATTTCCCCATCTCGTAGGGGAAAATAATAATGCCATCCTATTGAGAAGGTCAGATGAGATCACGAATGTGAAGAGGTTTTATCACTATTATTATTTGATGACCTGAAGGTCAAGTCTGTTGAATAAAACTCTCTGCAATGATGGAAATGTTCTATATCTGTGTTCTCCATTCAGTAGCCGCTAGCCACATGTGGCTACTGAGCTCTTGAAACGTGGCCAGTGCTACTGAGGAACCAAAATTTTAATTTAATTAAATTTTTTTTTTTTTAGTGAGATGAAATTCACATAACATAAAATTAACCATTTTACAGTGAACAATTCAGTGGCATTTAGTGCAGTCACAATGTTGTGCAACCACCACTTCTATCTAGTTCCAAAACATTTTTATTCCCCCGAAAGGACACTGTACACATTGAACAGTTTCTCCCCATTGCCCCTTCCCCCAGTCCCTGGAAACCACCAGGCTACTCTCTGTCTCTATGAATTTGCCTCTTCTGGACATTTCATATAAATGCAGTCACATAGTATGTGAACTTTTGTGTCTGGCTTCTTTCACTTAACAGAATGTTTTTGAGATCCACCCACGTTGTAGCGTATATCAGTAGTGCATTCCTTTCTAATGCTGAGTAATATTAATTTTAGTTCATTTAAATTTAAATAGCCACATGTGGCTGGTGGCTACTGTACTGGACAACCAGGGACCTGTGGAGTCTTTCCAGGCACGTGAGGAAACTTCCAAGGGCCTGTAGGTAGCAGGTGGGTGAGCAGGAGGAGCCTGGATGATGAGGGGGCTGAGAAGGGTGCCTCAGACCCCCAAAGGAGCCCAAAGCTGTGGCCAATGATTGCCATGCCTCCTATGTTATGTATGTTAACTCATTTCAGTCTCACAGCAGCCCTTGATGTGGGTCTGTCCTACCATCATCCTTGTTTTACAGGAGGGAAGACTAAGGCTCAGCGTGGTTAAGTCACTTGCTCAAGGTCACACAGCTGCTACGTGGGAAGGGATGGGTCTGTGAACCTGGGTCTGGCCCCTTCTTGGGGCCCATGATCTTCACCTCTAGGCTACACAGTCTTTTCAGCCTCATCCCAGGAGCTGCCAGGATGAAGGCAGGTCCAGGACCCTACCTGTACCCACACAGACCTGCACACCTAGTGCCATCCCCTGTCAGCCTTTGTGAGCTAAGAACGGCATGGCACTAAGAACCGCCTAGCCTCTTTGAGAGTCAGGAAAGGGTGGCTGGGGGGATACCTCAGAACAGGATTAGGCAGTAGCCTCCATCAATTCCCCATTGTTTATCAATGAGTAACCTGGCCTGTCGGGGCTCCCGGGGCCCTCTTTGGGCCTCCCACTATTAATTGATCTGGGAAGGAGACTCTGTTAATTGCAGACCCAGAGTAAACAGACTGGGATAAATGGGGCTGATAGCAGATAGCTTTCCTTGGCTGTGCTGCCCTTTGCCCTTTGGGAAGGGGCAGGGAGAAGAGGCAGAGAGGGAAGGGGAAGGAGTGGTCCTAGGAATGTCTTTGGAGTGAGGAAGGGAGACTGGCTTCCTGGGGCCCCAAAGGGTCCATCTGAATGTCCTCCTGGAAACACAGTCCTCTGCTGGGCTCTCTGCTTGTTGTGTCCTGCCAAGAGGTGGGCTTATGGGGGCCAGCGAGATTCTGAGGTTTGCCCCTTTTCATCCATCCCCTCTTCCATCCATCTCTTCATTCTTCCCATTCAATATCCTTCCTTTCTTCCATTCATCCACTCCCCCCTTTTATCCATCTGGTTTTCTTTTTCCTTCTTTCTTTCATTCATTCTTCTTCTTCCCTTGCTCTTTTTACTCCTCTGAAAGTCCACCCTTCCCTCCTTTCTTGTCTCTCCTTCCTTCCCTCTCTCCCTCTTTCCTTCCCTCTCTCCTCCCCATCCCTCACTCAACTTCATTTCTTTCCTTCCCTCTATGTAGTGACCACTTGTTTCTTGAGAAAGCTAGGAAAGAGGTTGGTGAGTCCTCTGAGCCATGGGTTCCGAGTCTGGGCCTCTGCACGGCCCTGGTGGAGTAACTGCGTGACTTCAGACGTGTTGGCCACTAGTTCAAGGTTAGATGCTGTCTCTGTCCCTGAGGGAAGATAGAACGTCTGATACCCCTTTCTTAGCCCTTTCCTGGGACCCTGTAACTCAGGCAGCCTTTCTCTCCCATCGACATGAACCCCTCGGTCAGAGCCTGCTGCCTGACTCCCTCTGGGGGATCCTAAGCCCATACCTCAGCATGACATGGGACAGTCCAGATGGGGCTGTCCAGAAGTTGTTCCATTCTAACAATGCTGTGTGCAGGGCAATGCAAAGATTAGCATACCCCTTTTACAGATGTGGACATTGAGGCCAGTTGTGAAGGGATTTGCTGAAGCCACAGCTGGATAAATACAACTCTAAACCCACTTTCAAGTCACTCAATAAAATAATTTCAGACCTGCAGCCCTGTTTCCAAACCCCAAACCTGTGCCCATGTTATAGATGGGGCACCTGAGGCTGGAGTGGGGAGGTGACTTCTTAGTTAGCCCATGGGCTGTCCAGTGGTGGGGACTTGGGTTAGCAAAGAGGGGCAGCTGAACCCCAGGGCAGGCATGGGCCCAAGGACTCCAAGAACTAAAAACGGCAGAATGTTAACAATGGCTACAATTTACTGAGCCCCTGTTCAATGCCAGGCACTGTCCTGGTGCTTTACGCATTTTGTGGTGACTCAGTCAGTTCTGTTCAGGTAGGAAAGCAAGATGGCAGCTGGAGAACAGACCCCTTTGGTCCCCTCTCCGCCTGCTCCCAACCCTCCTGTGGAGCTCTCAGGTTGATCTGGGGGGGCAGAATGTGTTCTCCCAGGGTCCTGCCACCACCCATTAATCCCTAACTGCCGCAGCTGGGAGATAAGATAGCACCAGCCCATTAATCAAGGCTGCCTGGCAGGGAGGGGGTGGGGGTGGGGTGAGACAACACCACCTCCCAGGTGGAGATAAGCCCCCTCCTCTGGCTCCCTCAGGGGCTGGGCAGTGGAGGATGCTGGGAAGTTTGGCTTTCGGTATCAATCCCAGGTATCTGGGAAGGTGGGCAGTGGGGCAGGCAATGCTGGGACACGCAGCCCCTGTATGCAGACCAGATTGAGAGGGGCCAGGAGGTCTGGGCTCCAGCCTCGGTGCACCCTCCGCTGCGTCTGTGTCCTTAGATAAGCCACTGCACCTCTCTGGGCCTGTCTCTGTGTCTGAACAAATGGGAAGGGGGAGTGCACTGGATATCCTGGAGGGCCTTTTCGCCATGACCGTGCTCAGTGACCAGTTACTGGGGCAGGTGAGAGGTGGGCTCACATGAAAGCTGGGAGAGGGCAGAGCCACTGCCTTGACTAAGGGACAAGGCTGGGTGGGATTTTTCCAGAACCTGTGTTAGTCACCATTGCAGGAGAGCGGTGGCCGTGGTGGGGGATGGGGTGGGACAGGAGGGAGGAACAGGCTGTGGAGCCCCTGTAGCCTTCAGGAGCCGGGCAGTACACTGGTTAAGCACCTGGGTGCCGGAATCATGGTGTTTAATTCAAATCCCAGGTATGCTGCCACTGTGTGTAATCTGGGGTGGGTTACTCAAACTTTTGGCACCTCAGTTTCCCCATATGTACAATGAGGATGATAATAGTATTTCCTTCTTGGGATTTTTGTTAGGAAGATAAATGTAAAGTACTTAGCTCAGTGCTTGGCAACAGCAAGGGCTCAGTAAGTGTTAGTCATTATTCCTCCTTCACGGCCAGCTCCCAGGGTCTGGACCTTCTTCAGTGCAGATTGTTTGTGACCACAGCTATGGAGGAGAATGGGGCAGCTGGACCCCAAAGCAATTGCTGGTCAAGGATGATGATTATAAAGGACATTAGTTATATTTTTATAACCAATAAACAACAAAGTTCAGATGGCAAACATTTATTATTATCACAGTTTCTGTGAGTCAAGGATTCGGGAGTGGCTGAGCTGGGTAGTTTTGACTACCCAGCCTCTCATGAGGCTGCTGTTGACATGTTGGCAGGGCTGTGATTATCAGAAGGCTTGGCTGGGGCTGGAGGAGTTGCTCTCAGTTCGTTCATGTGGCTGCTGGCTGGAGGTCACATGGGCAGCTTGAGTGTCCTCACGACATGGCAGCTGGCTTCCCTGGAGTGAGTGGTCTAGGAGCAGCTACGGAGGAAGTGCAGCGCTTTTCATTGCCATCACTTCCATTTATCCCACTCATCAGAAGCGAGTCACCAAGGCCAGCCCACACTCAAGGGAAGGGAGGAATGTCAGAGACAGACATGCACTAGCTTGACAAAAACCACAAGCAATAATCGCTAGTCTGTGCCTAGGTGCTCTGTGCTGGAACTTGACACACAGAATCGCTAATTCCCACAACCACTTTCCGAATTAGGAATTCTGTTTCTTTTATCGATGAGTGTACAGTGATTCAGGGAGGTTAAGTGATTTGCTCAAGGTCACCCAGCCAGGAGATGCCCACAGTGCTGTGTGCCCCTGGGGCCAGGCCATTGCCCACCCAGGTATCCCCAGCGTCAGACACACCCAAGTCAGACTTGGCTTTGAAGTCACACATGACTCTCTAGGGTAGTGAGGCCTGCTTGGATGTACGATCAGAAATAATGTGCGAGGCACACATGTTCAGGGCATGTGAAGAGCAGGGACTTTTAGAGCCACACTGACCTGGCTTTGAATTGTGACTCTACCGCTTACTTTGTGCCTCAGTTTCCTCATCAGCGCCACAGACGTGATAGTATCCGTCTGCATGACTGCTGCAGGGATAGGAGAGGTATGTATGTAATAGGTATGGTGCTAGCTGTTATTATCATGGGATGGGACCAGGCAGCTCTCAGGGCTGAGCCGCTAAAGGGCTGCCTTCCCTCTGAGTGATGTGCTTTCCTGCTGGAAACAATGTTCCCCGGGGTCCTCCACCCAGGCCTTGCTCTGCAAAGACAGAGCATCTGGGGCATGTTGTTGCTTTTCCTGCACCGTGGGTAGAGGCTAAGGCCAGGGTTCCTGGCTGGGAGCTCCCGCCAACCCTCTCCCTCCTGCTTCCCCAGCGTTTCCAGGGTCTTCAGACTGGAGGGGTCTCCATGCACTTGCCCACGTCTGCCAGCAGAGGGAGCAAGTGCTGTGTGTGGGAACCCGGGAGATTCCAGGTGGCCTGGCAGGGCGTGTTCCCAGGTCGGGTGATTTGGAGCAGAGCGGGCAAGGTTGGGGGCTTCATCCTGCCTCCCCTGAAGGAAGTACTCTCTGGAGCTCTAGAATCCAGGAGATGGGCCGTGGGAAAAGAAGAAAAAGGACGGAGTTTCCCAAGCCTGAGATTTCGGATCTCAGCCCCTGCCTCCCTGGGGCTCCAGAGGAAGAACAGAAGTCGTCGTTTTTTCATTCCATAAGTGTCATTGAGTCCCTACTGTGTCCCCTGGTAGGCACTGGGAGCCTGTGTCAGATGTGGACTCTCACAACGTTGTCACTTGAGTGGGGAGGCTAGGACAAGGCAAGATGTACAAATGGAGTAATTTCAAATGTGACATAAAGAAAATAAAGAGAGCTTTGGAGTAGGCAATGAAGGAGGCCTGCCTAAGTCTCCACTCGCTTTCCTAGATGTCCAGGTGGGACTGAGATGGAGCCAGTCTGTGAGTGGGAGCTACCTCCTCCACAATGTCCTTCTGAGCCACGGGCGCCTATCATCATTAGAAATCACCATAAGGACTTGGAAATGACAGCAGGGAGGGTGTATCTCGTCCTTTAGCCTTCTGCAAAGATCATCCATGGAGCAAAACCACTGGAGGTCTGCACTGGACAGGCCTGGCTTCTAGTCTAGCTCAGTCACTTGCCAACCTAACTTCTCTGTTTTGGCATCTGAAAAGCAGCGACAAGGATTTCTACATAGTGTGAGGACTAGGAAGTGTTCATCCTAGCTAGCTGTGACGCCTTAGGCATGTGCATTAGTTTTCTATTGCTGCTGTAACAAATTTCCACAAATTTAGCAGCCTAAAACCACATACTTATTATCTGACAGTTCTGTGGGTCAGGAGCCCAGGCACAGATTAGCTGGGTCCTCTGCTCAGGGTCTTGCAAAGCTGCAATCAAGGTATCAGCTGGGAGTTAGGGTTGTCTGAGGTTGAGGTCCTCTTCCAAACTCATGCGATTTTTGGCAGAATTAATTTCTTTACAGCTCTGGAACGCAAGAGGAAAGGGATTACCATAAGTGACCAAGTGACAGACAGGCATCAGTCCTAGGGCAGGGGGGAATCCAGCCTCCTCTGACGCTCAGGCCGCCTAGTACATGAAAAAATTCTTGAAGGGTCACTTAGTGAGGCTGGAGGGGTGAAATGGCTGTTGTGTGGGTAACCAACAATGTTGTTCCAAGGACCACATCTTTTTAAAAAATTTTAATTACATTTTTTTTTCTGTCTGTGAAACAATTCATTTTAGAAAATCTGCAGGAAAGTAAAATAAAACAAAACTCAACCACAATCCCGGTTTCTGGTGATTACTATTGTTAGCATTGTGCGGTATCTCCTTCCAGAATTTTCGATTTAGCTGTACTGACACACGTAATGAGACATTAAGTTGGGACCCTTCCTCTTCCAGTTTTGGCTGAGGCATGTGACCTATGTGGAGGGATTTGTAGGGCAGATGCAGTTGACAATTGGTGAGATGGTTCATCTACATTGAAGACAAAAGAGGATTAAGAGCTGGAGATTTGAGGAAATTTTGAGAGAATATCTTTGTAAAAAATTATGCTATATGCGGACTGGCCGAGTGACGCGGTGGTCAAGCGCTGGCTTGGGACTCCAGCGGCCCCGGTTTGGTCCCACATATGAGGGCCAGGGACACTGCCCTCAAAAAAAAACCAAAAAAAAAAACCAGAGACTTGGCCAAAAATATTATAAGATTAATATTGGGCCTGCCGAGTGGCGCGGTGGTTAAGCGCTGGCTTGGGAAGCCAGCGGCCCCGGTTCAGGTCCCACATATGAGGGTCAGTGACACTACCCTCAAAAAAAAAAAATGTAGTAACAGTATCTGTCTCATTTGGTTAGGGTTGGCCGAGTGGCGCTGTAGTTAACCGCTGGCTTGGGAAGCCAGTAGCCCCTGGTTCGGTCCCACATGTGAGGGCCAGTGACACTGCCCTCAAAAAAAAAAAAAATTATGCTATAGGAACTGCCTATCCCTTGGGCAGTTGGGGTCCCAACTCCAAAGGGAGGGGGTTCCCCTCACCTCAAGTCTGGTAGGATGGGCTACAAGGAGACCCATTACAGAACCTGATACGTATCTCCTAGAATTGGGGGTGGGGGCAGGAGGCTGTATCTGATATAAATTCAAGGATTCTAAAGGTGAGAAGCTGTGCCTTTCAACTCGAGAAGACAGAGCAAAGAGAGTGAGAAAAAAAGAAAATCCAAAGCCTGTTTTGGGAGCCAACTCTACTTCTATGGGTGGCAAGGCAAAGGATGTGCATGTTCCCTGTGGGCCAGCCTGGAGCTGCTTTAGATTTGGCTTGAGAGGCTTATCATGGGTGATGGGACCCAAGCTAGGGATCAGCTATTGGAAACCAGATGCTTAGGGAATAGAGGTAATTAAGTGTGGTTTAGATCTTCAGAGGGGTTCCTGGGATGTTTCTCAGGTCTTAGCTGTTTTCCCAGCTTCTTCAGTCTCCTCCTCCAGGTCTGTCTTTGCACCCTCCCCCATCTGGTTCACTTGCTTCCTGTAGATACTCCTCCCCACCTCTCTAGATAACAAAGTCCCAGCTCCATGCCCCTTCCTGTATCTCGCAAAACTCTGCCATCCATATCAGGATTCAGCCAGGTGTAAATGGGGTCTCCCTCTGCCCAGGATTTTTGCTGGTTGAAAATTTGGAAGGACTTTGACAAAAGAAGAAAAGTTTAGATTTTCTCTATCAGGCCTGTGACTAGAGTTCTACCTACTTAAGGGCAAAAATCTCTTATTACCGTAAAAACAAAAATCAAACCCCCAAGAGAGATTCACGTGAGGAATGCCTTGCCATAGGCTTTTTTTTTTTTTTTTTTTTTTTTAGCCCATTTTAAAAGATTTTTTTTATTTGGGGAATTGGGGGAGGGGAACAGCGTTGGGGAATCTGGGAAGGAAAACAGACAAGTTGCTGTCTTTTTTTTCTTGTTCTTCAGTCTAGTTGCGGAGGACGGTGCTTCACTAGCCCATGTTGGTATCGTCATTGCGCTCTTCCCGGGAGAGGCAGATTGTCGCCAGCCTCTGGAAGGTCGCTCACCACAGCTCTTGGCAGCTCACGCTGGCTGCCAGTCGCTTACTGTAGCCTATGGCAGCCCACTGCAGCAAGGGCTGCAGCCTACACCGTCTCCAGGGCTTGCGCAGCCCAGCTCCAAGTGGAGCTATTGTTCATCATCTTAGCTGTAGAAGGTAGTGTCACTGGCCCTCATGTGGGATCTGAACCAGGACTGCTGGCGTCCCAAACCAGCTCTTAACCAATGCGCCACTCGGCCGGCCCTGCCATAGGCTTTTTATTCTCTCCTTTTGGGACTTCTACTAAAAGTACAAAAGACCTTTTTACTCTCTCTTCTGTCTGTTACTGGTACTTCTGTATTTTCCATCTTTAATCTCTCTGGGCTGCATTCTGGATAATTTCCAGTTCACTAATTCTCTTTTCAGCTGTGTCTAATCTGCTGTTAACCTTATCCTTTGAGATCTCAATTTAATTTTTTTTTTCTCCAGAGTTAGAATTTCTATTGGGTTGTCGGAAAAGGCATGATGCATTTTTGCAAAGAAAAACATAGAAAAAATACGTCATGACTTTTCCAAGAACCCGATATTTGGTCCTTTTCAAATTTGCTACATAACTTTTCTTACAGTTTCTAGTCTCCTGCCAAAAATTTCAAGTTTGGCCTTTTTATTTCTTTGAACACAGTAAACTTAGTTGTTTTCATTGAGTTGTTGGAAAAATCATGACGTATTTTTTTCTGTGTTTTTCGTTGCAAAAATGCATCATGACTTTTCTGACAACCCAATAGTTTGTGTCCAATCATACCAATACTTCATGTACTTTGAGTCTGTTTCTACTATCTATTGTTTCCTTGGTTCTTCTCATGGATGTTGGAATAATAGTTTGAAGCTTTGGATTCAAACTCCAGAAAATAACTTTATTTGCTTCAGCCAAATGCCTGGGGGTAAGGTGGGGAGGGGGCGTGTTACCATTCTGGGACCATCACAATTGAATTTCAAGGTTGACATTTTCTGGTAAGATAATAGGGTGCAAGTGAGGGTTGGTTTATGTCAGGTCCATTCCCTGCCTCCTCTGTCCCCCAGCCAGGGGGTGTGGTCCCACTTTTGTGCAGGGCGTGGGTTTTTAGGGTCCCCACCTATGAGAAACTCTGCTTTCCCTCCAGCTCTGAGGATATACAAAGTCCAGCTCGTGTTCCACTACCTGTGTTAGCAAATGTTCTCTGGACAAAAGCAGCTTTGTAGGCTGGGCTTCTCTCTCTGGATTCTTGTCTTCTCCCAGGCCTTAGCCCAGCAATTCCTCAGTACTTTGTAATCTTTGGTGTTTTCGAGAACACATTTTTCCAGTGTTTGGCCCAGCTTCCTTTCATTGTTCTCAGTGGAGAACTGGTCTGAATTAGCTTGTTTACTGTGACCAGGAGCTCACACAAAGAACAAGTGATTGTGACCTTACTGCTTGAAAAATAACAACCCTGGCCTCATTCACTAGAAGAGGCTTTGCTGTCTTCCTGGGCTTATTCCATCACAAAGACCCCCACATTGGCCAAGAACACATCTGTCTTAGTGACGCAGTATAAGCAGTGCCAGACTCATATAGTTACTCTGTTGGCCCCAATTTTTCTCTTGCCATAAGCAAAAGTAGTGATAGTCAAGGAATTAGAAGATTTGATTTCAGTCCCAGCTTTGCCACCACCCATTCCTTTCCGTGGATAAGGAGGTAACTTCCCCTCTGCTTTTAAAATAGTTTATCTGCAACATGGGATTAGAAATCGGATCTCTTCAGATTATTCCCCCAAGATAAGACCTGTAAAATGCCCAACATGCTGCGTGACAAATTTAGATGCTCAAAAATGTTTGATGAATATTAATCTAACCAGTTACATGACATTATCAATTTAGTTGCAAATAATAGAAAAGTCTATCAGGTAATAGTTTTAAAAAGAGAGTTTATTTCTCTTTCATAGACAGACATCTGAAGACAGATAGTCCTGGGCTGGGGTGGTGGCTCCACATTTGGCAAGGCCTCAGATGCCTTCCATTTTGCAGCTCCTCCATTCTTAGTTTTTTGCCTCATGGCCCAAGAGGCTGCTCAGGCTCCATCTGCATTTCAGGCAGCAGGAGGGGAAGGGCAGGAAAAGGGCACCCCTCCCATTCAAGGAGACTCCCTTGTTAATCCTGGACAATTCACCTGCTTAATCTCTGGACTGGACCTTGCATACGACTCACATGGAGCTGCCGGGAAAATGTGGAAACAGAATCTCTGAGCCTGATGGCACTTTTTTTTTTTTTTTTTTTTTTTTTTTGCAGAGTTCTTTTTTTAAGGAAGACAAAGACCAGGGACATTGGTAGGCAAACTGGCAGTTTCTGCCACAGTGACCTTGACTGAAATACTTTTGCTTATTGAACTTCAGTTTCTTCTTCTTCTATAGAAACTGATGGTGGTGGTGGTGGTGGTGGTGGGGCACTATTGGCATTTTGGGGTGGCACAATTCTTTCCTGTGCAGAACTGCTCTCATACACTGCAGGACATTGAACATTGCTGGGCCATGCCTGTTCACGGCCAGTAGTATCCAATGCATGGGGACCACCAAAACAAGCCCACTCGTAGTTCTAACTGTTCCAGGGGACAATACTACTTACTCTCTGTTGAAAACCCTTGGACAAGATGAGTCTAATGTCCTTCTGAGAGTGGCATTATGTGAGAGCCTGTGAGTCTGCGATGCTGGGGTCTCAGTAACATCATCTGTCAACTGGGCAAGCATAGGGGAGAGGGTGGGGAATGCCAATGTCCACTTCTTTAGTCCTTCTCAGCTTTGAGGGGAGGAAGGAATTATTATGCAGCTAGAAGTGAAGGTCGTTGGCCTCCAGGTGGTCAGAGGAGAAAAGACAGAAGGAAGGAAGGGGTCCAAGGAAAAGTAGGGTCAGCAGGAACCCAGAACGTCTACACAGAGTGGGCACCTGAGCCCCCAGCTGCCCTCAGCTGTGCCCATCAGAGGCCTAGAGCTCAGAGACCCACCTCCCTGCTACTTTCCTCTGTGCGGGGCCCACTGCCCCTCCCCAATGCCCTTTACCCTGCCCCTGGCATTAGAGATGGAGGGAGAACCATCTCCTGAGAAGCTGGCACGCTGGCCTCCATCTGTCATGATGCTCTCATTAGCGGCTCCCATGTCGATTGGCAGGACCTCATAAGTGGGGCCCGTCTGACCTTTGGGGCAGCAGATGCTTCACCTGGCAGGGCTGATCAAAGAGCCTGGGGCCCAGCCCCTTGCTGCCCCTGGTTCCCTCCAGAGGTGGCAGTTAGGTGGATCATGGTGTGCTCACCCCGGTGGGTTCTGAGAGAGGCAGAGGGAGGAAGTGCAAGGCTTGAGAGTCATGTTGCCTGGATTCAAATCTGGTTCCCACACTTTTTGTAAATGGAGTGACATTGGATAAGACCTTTCTGGCTTATTTCCTCATCTGCACAATGGAGACAATACTTGTGTGTATCTCACAGGGTTGCCCAGTATGGGAGAACAGTGCCTGCCCTATAGTGGCCATTCAGTAAGCGGCAGGCCTTGTTCTTCTGGGTGGAGCCCTGCTTCTCTCTGTTTCCTGCCAGGCAACTCTGATACATACTATATGGTTTCTAGAGTTTAAGCAATTTGCCCAAGTTTCCACAGTTGGCCAAAGCTTGTGCTTTCTACCACCCCTTGCTGGAGAGAGGTATTCTGGGAGCGAGTAGGGAGTGGACCAGCCGAGGCCACATAGTAACTGGAGCCAAGCTGGGCTCCACTCAGAGTGGGCACCTGAGCCCCCAGCTGCCCTCAGCTGTGCCCATCATAGGTCTGGAGCTCAGAGACCCATCTTCCTGCCAGCTGTCCCTGTGCGGACAGATGCAGAGGCAGGCTTGCATGCAGCATCGCAGTGTTGCCTTCAGCTGTACCTTGGAACCTGTCCCAGGAGCGGAAGCCTGAGGGAGAAATGGCCCAGCCAGCATTGAAATGTTCTTGGAGCTGCCCAAGCCATAGGCAGGGAGGTTTAGCGAGGCCTGTGAATGGGCTCCCTTGAGTTTGACAACATCTCAGGGCCTGACTCGCTTGTCGCCAAGGAAGGTTGTTCATGGTGTGAGTGGAGAGAGTCTCGATGGCCAGCAGGCAGGGCTGGACCCTGAAGGCACAGAGTGAGGCCAACAGAGCCACCACTTAGGGTACCCCTCACCCCGTCTATAGCGCCTGCTCCTGTCTGCCCTCAGCTCACTGTCGCCGGAGTGTGGAGAGGGAGAGTGAGGACAGAGGCTGGGGGGCAGCGGGGGCGTGTGGCAAACGTGCTGGGTCTGAGGACAGAGACCTGAGCACCAGTCCTGGTTCTCACATTCATTACCACTGAGCATAACATTTAAGCTAACATAATTACTGTACTATCATTTTAGATGTCAATGAATAATGAATATGAACTAACAATGAGAATAACTATTAGTTTTCAGTGCTTACTGCGTGCTGGGCATTTAGCCAATATGACCTGTCACCTTTAATCCTCCTAGTCCTGTTCTGAAAGACAAAACTGTGCTGTGAGGGCTCAAGTAACTTGTTCAAGATCAAGCAGCAGGTAAAGGATAGAGACTGGGACTAGACCCGCTGTGTCCACTTCATGGGTTCCATGCTGCATGTACATTCCATTTATCAGATGTGTTTTTTTTTTTAAATTAGTGATTACGTGTTATTATTATTATTATTTTAAGATTTTATTGGGGAATTGGGAGAGGGGAACAGTGTTGGGGAATCGGGCGGGGGAACAGACAAATTGCTGTCCTTTTGTTCTTCAGTCTAGTTGTGGAGAACGTCGCTTCACTGGCCCATGTTGGTATCGTCATTGCGCTCTTCTCAGGTGAGGCAGATCGTGAACCACTTTACCTCCCTGGGCTTCCTTTTACTCACCTGCAAAATAATTTTAATACTTTTATCCTGATTATATCATAGGGTAGTGGTTAGGACTAATTGAATAAGGGACGTGACAAGTATTTGTAAGTTCATTCATTATTCAATCAATGATTATTTATCGAGCGCTTCTCTTGTGCTGGTCACTCTTCTAGGGACCAGAGACACAATAGTGAACAGAACAGGCAAGGTTCTGTTTGGTTCTTCTCATGGAATTGAAGCTCTAGCATGGGGGTGGTGTAGGGAGATATATAATAAACCAGTCAATGAATGAACAAATATGGTGATTTTTCATGGTACTCAGTGCTATGAATAAAATGACAGGGGCTTACACTACTTCAGTGTTGTAGAGAGGGGCCATCTGAGCAGGTGACACTTGGAGTTGGAGCCTGCTGACACACACAAAGAATCAGCCATGTAAAGAATATTATCTGTAAAGGGATAGCAAGGAAGCTCTGGCCTGTGGCTGGACCTCAGTAAGTGGAGCGGAGAGTGGTATGAGAGAGAGGCAGAGAGGCAGGCAGGGGTCGGCTGTGGAGTCTGTGGGCATGGGCAGGGAGTCTGGATTTTATTCTCAGGGCAATGGGAACCTGGTTATATTGGTTACACACACACGCATTGTTGAAAAATAGACCAACGATGGCTTAAACAAATAGAAGTTTATCTTTCTCACTTGTAAAGAAACCTGCAGTCAGATGGCTGTTGATACTGTTGATAATGTTAGGGTTGACATTCTACCACTCTCTGGCCTGTCCTTGGATTTTAAGTGGTTGTGGCAGCTCTAGGCCTCACATCTACATACAAGGGAGACTCTGCTCTCTTCTTTTTTTTTTTTTTATTTATTTTAGTTTCAGGTGTACAACACAGTGCAATAGTTATACATTTTACCCCTCAAAGTGACAACCCCCCACCCCCAATTTGCCACCCCACTCCCCCCCCATATCATATATATCTATTACTCTTCCTCTGACTCTCTTCCACAGTATAATCCACATCCTGTGACTATCTATATATATTCAATTACAGTAGGTATACCACCTCCGCTTTAGTAATACAGTGCAGTGATCAAACCTCTTCTCCATCCATGAAATGGTCTCCCTAACAAGACCTATGCTGGAGACTCTGCTCTCTTCTTGATAATCAGAACCACTCTTAGCTGCAAGGGAAGCTGGAAAGGGGAGTTAAGTTTAGGAATGAAGCTTCTTTGGCCCCGAGAGTGGAAGTAGGAAGGAAAGCTGGGGCTGGAGGCTGGCTGAGTGTGGGTGAGCCAGTTGGTGTCTGCTGCACCAGTGCTTCTCAATTGTTCACAGGCAAAGGATGGTCTGGGTGGGGCCTGAGAATCTGCATCTCAAACAAGCTCTCCAGAGATGCTGATGTGGCTGGTCTGTTGCCCACACTTCGAGGAGCATAGGTAGACACCGCTGGAGAGTTTTAACCAAGAAAGTGGTTACCTGTTTTCTGTGGAGAATGCAGTGTAGGGGACAAGAAGGGACACTGGGAAGGTAGTTAGGAGGCCAGAATTCATGTTACTTGGGGTTAGAGTTGTGGCAAGAGAGATGACACTGGTGGGTGTTTTCTTTTTAAATTTAATTTAAACAATTGTGATAAAATACACATAAATTTTATTTTAGATATTTTTAACTGTACAATTTAGCGGCATTAAATATATTCCTTATGTTGTGCAACCATCACCCCCATCAATTTCCAGAAACTTTTCATCATCTCAAACAGAAACTCTGTACCCATTTAATACTAACTGCCCTGGCCCTCCACCCCAGTCTCTGGTAACCACTAGTCTGCTTTCTGTCTCTGTGAATTTGCCTCTTCTAGGTGCTTCATACAAGTGAAAACGTACAATATTTGTCCTTTTGTGTCTGGCTTATTTCACTTAGCATAATGTCCTCAAGGCTCATCTACGTTGTAGCATGTGTCAGAATTTCATTCCTTTTTTTTTTATTTTTTTTAATTTTTTTTGAGGGCAGTGTCACTGGCCCTCATATGTGGGATCCGAACCGGGGCTGCTGGCGTCCCAAGCCAGCTCTTAACCACCGCGCCACTCGGCCGGCCCGAGAATTTCATTCCTTTTTAAGGCTGAGTAGTAGGTCACTATACAGACATACCACATTTTGTTCTGTTGATGGACACTTGGGTTGTTTCCACCTCTTGACTATTGTGAAGAATGCTGCTATGAACATGGGTATACAAGTCTCTGTTTGATCCCAGTGGTTGGTTTTGAGATATGTTTCAGAGTAGGACTGTCAGAACTTGTGGATAGTAGGAATGAAAAGGCAGGAATAGAATTAAGAATAACTCCTGGGCTTTTGGTTTGGCAGTGATGGTGGTATTTATTAGGATGGGAAAGAAGTTGTGAAGTGCTCTGCAAATATCGGGTAGTATCATTGTTTTATTCAGAATTGTCTTAAGGAGTTATCAGCTATGAAATTGAGCTAGGAAGGGGACCAAACCATCATTTTACTAACTCACACATCTGAGGCCTAGGAACACAGGTTTCCATATTCCTTCAGTAAATGCCTGATTTAAATCAGAAATTGGCAGATGATGGCCCAACACCAAATCTAGCCCACCACCTGGTCTTGTACAGCCCGAGAGCTAAGAACCATTTTCACAGTTTCAAATGTAAATGTGAAAAAAGATCATGGAGCCCTGTAGCTAGAACAGTTGTTCAATTTTTCCTCCTGGCTCACAAAGCCTAAAATATTTACTATCTGGCCCTTTCTGGAAAAAGTTTGCTGAACCCCTGGCCCAAATTAATTGGTTTGGCACAGACTAAAGAAGAGTGCTCAAGTGAAAATAATAATAATCATAATAATCATAAAAAAACCCTTCTCACCCTTGCCATGGGTCCCCCCACCTCACCTCTAAGAGTATGTGCTGCTTACATGATCCAGCAGCCATACCGCCCACGGGAACCCCTCTGCAGACCACTGCAGTTCCAGCCCATCAGCTGAGACTGTGAATCTGATTAATGCTAGTGCAGTGCTGTTTACCTGGAATAAGTGATTTATTTTAGCATCTAAATTTTAAACGGTGTCTATGCTTCCCAAGAAACTGTTTGGTTTAGAAAATTGCCCATAATAAATACACGTAATACATCCATTATTTTGAACGTAAAGAAAGGTATTCAAGTTTTATAAGGGAAAATCAGTTTCTCCTCATCCTCTCTAAATACGTGTTGTGTAAATAATTTAAAACAATAGCTTGAATGGGTGCTAAATTATCAACTTGCCAAAATGCAGTCATGCCTCTTATTTTTCCAATTAATCATGAAAAAAAAAATCCATTAGCTGGTATCTCCCTAGTGGGGCCTCCTCTCCATTCCTCTATTATCCAAGAATGCGTGACACTCACTTGGTCCGATGGGCTCAGTGCTTTGAAGTGCTGAATGGGAAAGTGCTGGAGGGTGTGACCCATCTACTCAGGGGCCCCAACTTGCAGAGTTTTAACTATTGGCCCCAGTGCTCGTCTTCACTTGCTGACAAAGGGATGCTGTGACCTGGTTCTTGTGCAGGTTGCAGGGCTCCTCAAGTTCTAATTCTTTCAGTTCACTCTCATTCAGTGTCCACGGGGCGGGGTCTCAGAGGCAGGCAGCCTCAGCCCCACACTGTGCCTCTTCCTTGAGACTTCAGGGTCCATAAGTAGGACTAGACTCAGGGTATGCACCTGCCCTTCCCTTTGGCGCCTGTGGTGTGATTTTTAGCAAGTTGATCTTGGCTACCATCAAACCCTTGCACCAGAGAACTTCTCACCACATCCTTCTTGGAGGGTGCAGGGCTTGGGCAGGGGAATTTTTGGACCCTTTGCAAGTTTACCTCCCTGCTCCTCAGTAATCACTGTGTATCAGGGGAGACTGAGAGCAGTGGTCTTTGTCAGGCTATGGAAGTCCTGGGCAGTGAATGTTCACTCATCTCATCTTCGCATCACCAAGAGGCATTCCTGGGAGTCTTTCCTCCCCTCCCACGCTGAGAACATTGGTCCAGGTGATTTGCTGGTTCACCTGGTGGAAGTGGCCAGCAGCTTCGGTTTTGCAAAGTTCATTCACTCATTCAACAAATGCTTGCACAGCATCTCCTATGTGCCAGGCACTATCTTAAGCATTTTGGACACACCAGTGAGAAAAACCCACAAAGACTCCTGAACTCATGAGGTTACTTGGGAGTGTGTTACGTTCTGTTCTGGAATACCGCACAGTGTCGGGGGAGTCCAGAGATGGGAGGACAGGTTGCTGTGTGCGTGTTGTGTCCAGGGTGCTGGGAAAGGCTTCACACACAAGATGAGATGTTTGCTGGGGTCTTGAACGCTGAGTGGGATTGGCCAACGCAGGAGCAGGGGTTGGAGAACAGACTTCTTAGTTTCTTGCAAATAAATTGGTTCCAGGAGGGGCCATTCAGGGGGAAAGGCACCTGTAGGGTGGCTGGGACCACTGAGTGACTTTGAATGCTGTGCAGAGGAATTTGGACTGTGCATTTATAGCCTCAATTTTCAGGGACTTCCCCCAGCAGTGAGCAAACTAGAGGGAGCCATTAACAAAGACTTCAAGATGAGTGGTGCCCCCTACAGGTGGGTCCTGCCACTCTTCCCTTCCACTGGTTCATGGTCCACCTCTAGTGTCCATCTCAGGGCTGGCTGTGTGGTGCCTTTTGGAAGGTACCTTGATGTGCTGTCTCATCCTCACCTTTCTAGTGATCACATTGAATAACTTCTCTCCTTCCTAGGTGCCTGTGTGCTACACCTCCTGATTTAGGGTCAGAATTCATTAGCACCTGATTTGTTCTCTATCCTGGCACCTTCAAGGGAGTGTCTTTAGTTGCTCTTTCATGACTGCTTCGATGTCCTGAATCATTTTGACTTTGAGGAAGAGCCAGAAGTCGCACAGGGCTGGATCCAGTGAATACGGTGGATGAGGACACACCGTAATGTCTTTGACAGAAATTGCTGCACCAGAAGTGATGTGTGACATGGAACATTGTCATGATGGAGGATGAAATCAAGCACTCATGAAAGAGGACTTCCAGAACTGCTTCAGAAAGTGGCAAGAATGATGGCATAAGTGTGTTCAAAGCGAGGGGGAGAATTTTGAGGGGGATTAATGGCAATGTGTCTTTTACTGTAATAAATCTGTTTTTTATTTAAACATTCATCATATCTTTTAATCACACCTTATACATGCCCAGGAAGTGCAGAGAGTCCCAAACAAGGTGAACCCAAACAGCACCACACTAAGACACATTATAATTAAAATGGCAAAGGTTAAAGACTAGGAGAGAATCCTAAAAGCAGCAAGAGAAAGACAACTAGTTACTTACAAGGGAGCCCCCATAAGACTGTTGGCTGACTTCTCAACAGAAACTTTGCAGGACAGAAGGGAGTGTCAGGAAATATTCAAAGTGATGAAAAGCAAGGGCCTATAACCAAGACTATCTTACCCAGCAAAGCTATCAGAATTGAAGGAGAGATAAAGAGCTTCCCAGACAAGAAAAAGCTAAAGGAATTCATTACCACCAAGCCAGTATCACAAGAAATGTTGAAGGGACTTCTTGAAGAAGACGAAGGAAGAAAACAAATAAAAAATACAAAATATGAATAATAAAATGGCAATAGCTATGTACCTATCAATAATCACTTTAAATGTAAATGGAATAAATGCTCCAATCAAAAGACATAGGATAGCTGAATGGATAAGGAAACAGACCCATACATATGCTGCCTACAAGAGACCCACCTCAGATCAAAAGACGCACACAGACTGAAAGTAAAGAGATGGAAATAGCTATGTCATGCGATTGGAAATGAAGAAATGTCCAAACCTGTAGAGAATTTTTTATAAGAGTTTGAGCCAAACTGATGACATTGCCAGGAAGCAAGATCTCAAATGCTCTTGTGAATGATAGTTCTGCAGTTTCTGTTATACATTTGGGATTAAGGAGGGAATGTAAGGAAGATTGCATGAAGATGGGAGAAAGCAAGGCCAGCATCACCACAAACAGGTGAGTAATGTGTTATGCTACAATGTTAAGATGGCTATGGTATCATGAGGAGATAGCAATTTTTCATCTCCATTATAATCTCATGGGACCACTGTTGAATATGTGGTCCACTGTTGACTGAAATGTCATTATGCAGTGCATGGCTCTAATGTGTGCTTATTACGGGGGCTGCTTGGAGTTGGGCCTTTTGTTACTTGCAGTTAACAGCATTCCCAGTTCTTATGGTTCCTAAAGAGCTTGCAGTGCTGCTGGGGAGACAAGGAGCACACCAGGTGGCCTTGGTCACCACATGGCAGCAATGAATAACTCAGCACCAACCCTACTGTTATGGGCACCATGCGGTGGGCGAGAAGGGCAGGCTCAGTGGGAGCTGCCAGGTATGGGAAGCGTTCATGGGGAAGGAGGTGGGGAGGTGAAGAGTGGGTAGACTTGAGATCACAGAAGTGATTCAGACCTGGGGCTTTGAAACCTGCCTCTACCACTTACCAGCACTGAGACTTGGGGAAATCTACTTAACCTTTCTTGGCTTCAGTTTCTCATCTGTTAAGTGAGGATGATAATAAGGCCTAAATCGCGGGGCTTTGTGAGGATTTGAAGAGACATAGTGTGTGGCATATGGCTTGTAAAAAAAAAAATATAAAGAAAAGCTTTGGTGATGATAATTCCAGAGGTATGAATCACTGAGAATCCCAGTTGCAGCCACACTCCTGCCACCTGTCCTTAACCAGCTGAAGTGCTTTTCTCTCTCCATAGGTCTTGGCTTACCCGTCGCAGGTGTGTAACTCACTGGCAAAGCAGCTTTCTTCAGGGATGCTTCTATTTCTTTGTGCTTATGCTATGGCTTTGTTTCGTGTGGTTCTGGATTCTGGGGCTCAGCTCCACCACTGAACTCAGATTTCCCCCTTCATATAGATCCTGAACTGGTCCTCAGACTCATGGCTTTTTTCTGGCCATGAATTTGGACTCCCTTCTCTTGCACACCTTGAGGTACCCCTTCTGACCTGCCCCAGTTGGATGCTCTGAGGATAAAATGTCCCTGGTGATAAATTGGCTCACAGGCTACTGTGAGCCTCCAACATCTCTTCCAGAGCACCCCGTCAACAGAGGAGTGTGAACTGTTCAAACCTGCCACCGCGAGAAATGTATCGGAAGCCTTGTGTCTGATCTTTAATTCATGTGGATTTTGCAGCTGACTTCCTGACTTTAGCAAGTCATTATAATATAAAAAGTTAACACCAACTTACAAGACAAAATACAAAGAACTTCCATAGCTTCCCTATTGATTAACGCACGGACTGCCATTGCAATCACTCTAGTTATTGTTTTATTATTGGGCTGAATTGAAAAGAGATCTCATTGCCCAGCAGGCTGGCTTCTCTCCTCTGTCCAAGGTTATAAAATATGTCAGAACCCCAGATCCCTGTAACTGTGGCTGTGAAGGGCAACAGTTCATTTTGTGCCAGCTTCAGATAATCACGGATGAGAGATACCTGGAACAGTATCAAAGCAGTGGGTGTAGCAGGTTCAGGCTTCTGTTGGTAGGTTAGATAGGCCAGGAAAGGCTGAGAAATCATCCCTGGGCCAGGTGATACCACTGAGCTTTGCCTTCTGCTGCCCTCCAGGCCTTTGTCCAGTCCCTGCTTCTCATCTGGTCTCATTCATGTGACTTTAATCCTGCAGCCTGTGTTTATGTGCTTCTGCCCTTTGTGTAGCATAGGATGCATGTAACAGAAGACTCAGATAGATAGTGGCTTAAACCATAATGACACAGAATTATCTCAGTAAGAAATCTGATCCAGAGTTGATGAACAGCTCAAAATGTCAGCAGGAACCCAGGCTCTTTGGGTCTCTCTGCTTGGCCATCCTCCCTGTTCACGCTTTTCTTAAGCTTATTTAACCTTTTGATGACAAGATGGCTGCCACAGCTCTAGCCATTATGTCCTTGCACAACCACATTCAAGGCAGGAAGGAGGAAGAGGTAGTTTCTTTCATTAAGTGTCTATCTCTTTCATCCGGAAGTAAGAAAACTTTCAGCGGGTTTATCTTTATGTCTTGTTAGCTAGAACTATATCCTGACTACCAGGGAAACTGGAAAGTGAGAATCTGGGAAAAGCAAATCAATTACTGTGTTGGCCGTAGACCAGTCATGATTCATCTTCTGGGGCAAGAACAAAACGAGGGTCTGTAATGAGGAAGAGGGAGAAACGGACTTAGGATAACAGTGTCCATCAGGGTCTTTCTTATTTCGAGTCCTGGCATGGCCAGTGTGACCTCAGGCAAGTCCTTGAACTTCCCTGGGTGTCTGTTTACACTGCTCTAAATAAGAGACGTAATGGCCACTGCCCTGGGGTTGCTGTGAGGATGAACTGGGAAGATGAGGCCAAAGGACTTTTGAAGGAGGCTGTGGTGCTCTACGGTGCCAAAGTCTCTCCTTGCCTTCAAGCCTTCATCCATGAGCACATTTTCTTTCTTTTTTTTAAATTGGTGAACCGGGGAAGGAGAACAGACAAGTTGCAGTCCTTTTGTTCTTCAGTCTAGCTGTGAAGGACATCGCTTCACTGGCCCATGTTGGTATCATCATTGCGCTCTTCCCGGGTGAGGCAGATCGGTCGCCGGCCTCTGGACGGCCGTTCACGGAGACTCTTGGCAGCTCACACAGGCTGCCAGCTGCTCATGCTGGCTGCTGGCCACTCACTGTAGCCTATGGCAGCCCACTGCAGCAGGGGCTGCAGCTATACGGTCCCCAGGGACTCACAGCAGCCCAGCTCCAGGTGGAGCTGTTGTTCACCATCTTAGCTGTAGAGGGCAGTGTCACTGGCCCTCACATGTAGGATCCGAACCGGGACCCCCTGCTCAGAGCCAGCATCTCAAGCCAACTCTTAACCAACGCACCACTCGGATGGCCCCCATGAGCACATTTTGAATTCTGTATTTGCACTTGAATTTGGCCACCTGCTGGCTGACTAACTTTGTTAGAAATCAGTTCCACTCGCTCATTTGGAAGTAAGGTTCTTATACCTCATTGGCCTTTTTGCCTTGTTTCAAGCTTTCCCAAAGAGTTGGTAGAGGTCTCCAGCTTCTTGATTTGTGGGTATCTTTTCTTCCATTGCTATTTTTTCTTTTATTGGTGAGGTAAAATTTATACACAGTGCAGTCCACGCATTTTGAAATGCACTGTGTAGTGTATGTATTTTTCTATAGGTATACCCCTCTGTAAGTACCATCCAGATCAGGATATGGAACATCTCCATCACCCCAGGAGGCTTCCCTGTCCCTATCCCTGTCACTACCCCACAGTCCCTCTGCCCCATCCCTGCCCCCTTGACCCAACTTGTCCTCATATCACTCAGGAACTGTTGTGTTTTGTTTTAGCTGAGTCATCCTGCCACCTGTTGGCAGCTCAACAGCTGCTCAACTCTGGCCGGGAATCCAACCGGCAACCCTATTGCTCAGAGCTCACACTCTTGAGTGATCTCTTAACCAATTGAGCCACTTGGCCGGCCCCTACTCAGGAACTGTTTTGGAACTTCATACGAAGTAACATTATACACCCTGAACCTCACATTGTCCCTTCAATACCTTTATTTCTATTTTTCTTTTTCAATTTTAGGCAGCCTATCAGTCGCTCTTCCTGGTGGGTGGAGCTCCTTCCTTCCAGCCATCTCCCAGGACAGTCTGCTTTTGTACCCTGAGATGGGCAGAATCCCCAGACATGCCTCCTCTAGCAGGAGGTGTCAGGGACATGTGGACACCTCCAGTGGCTCCCAGGTGGGCCTTTCCTCCTTCTCCCTGCTCCTGGGGCAGCTGTGAGGCTTCACAGGCTTTTGCCAATGCAGGGCTCTGAGGAGCTGGGCTGGGTGCCCTGAGCAAAGGTTTCTGAAAAGTGGTCTGAAATGAGGACAAGTTGGGGGGGGGAGTCTCTGCAAAATAGGGCCTGGAGGTCAGGTCCAGGTCTTGTCAGGAGACAGGAGAGGCTGGGGGATCTTAGGGCAGAGTGGATAAAGCTAGAGACCCAAGAGAGGTTAGTACTTTTGGGGATGCTCAGAGAACATCCCGGGTTGCCAGAAGTGGCTGTTGCCAGCTGTGGATGAGTTAGCATTAGCCCTGGTTTCCTCTGAGACGGAGTGAGGGAGGATGGGGCTCTTAGACAGGGGTCCACTCCTGCTGATTGACAGGGCTGACCTGAGATATGGTAGGGCAGGAAGTCCTCTTTTGACTGCCCAACACACCATGTCCTCAATTATGTGCTCATGTAGTCACATTTACTGGGAGCTGCCTGGGCGTGCTGGGCACTGTGCTGGCCCCAAAGGCGTAAGGATGAACACAGGTCTCTCAAGCCATTGCTGTCTAGACCAGGGTGCAAACCTATGGCCTGCTTACACCCAGATTTGGCCCTCATACATGCTTGCTTTGGCTCCCTCTAGTTTAAAAATGGGAAACTGCCCATAAAATTCTGATTTCTGGCTTCTCTTGACAAATCAGGAGATTTGGCAACCCTGGTCTGCATTCCTACATGGCAGCAGCTGGTGGGGCTGAGACGTGGCTGCCCCTCCGTGCCCTCCTAGATGGGCACACCTGCCCTGGTTTGCTGCAGTTCCCATTCCCCCTTATGGCATCATGCTGGTCCTTTTCACTCAGTACTTCTCAGCTGCCTCCTAGAGATATTGAAGGTAATTTGGATGGGAGGTAATTTGGAAGTGCAGGCTTCACAGAGGAAGGCAAGGGGTCTTGATGTCCTGTTGAGTATTCCCCGCCTGGCCCACATAAGTCTTCTCAATCTCCTGCTCCTCAGGGTGGGTGAGTTCATCGGATCCTTTCCTGAGAGGGGATTTATAGTGTGTGCTGGGATGGGGGGGATGAGTGGGAGGGCTGAAGTGACAGCACCAAGGCCCATGGATGTGGTCCTCAGAGTATGGGCTCCTTGGGTCAGAATCACCTGGGGGTGCTGGTTCAAAATGCAGACCTAGTGCGGCAGAATCTGGGGGAAAGTCCCAGGTAATTGCTGAGGTCACTCAAAGGTGAGGACCACGAGGAAGAGGAGGCGGGGGCTTAGGGGCAGTGAGGTCAGACACACAGCATGGTTTCTAGGGCAAGGCTGGGGACCCCACTCCACCTTCCAGCCTGCCTATGGAGCCTTGTTCTGAATGCCTCCCTTCTGAGCACAGCTGGGGCCCCTACCACACTGAGGGCATGAGAAACATCTTTTTGCCCCATCCCTGCACCTGGAGGAAATGTCATGCTTGTCTTTGCCAAGCCTTGTCATTTCCCTGAATCTTTGTACTGTCACCCGGGCAGGAGGCCAACTTCAAGGAGTGGGACGGTGGCTGGCTGGCAGGTAAGGGCCACCTTGTCTCCCCTTCACCTTCTCAGCCAGGTGGCCTGACAGTTGCTGGGCTGTGGCCAGGGGGCTGGAACCATGACCCTTTGCAGAGAAGGAGGAGGATTCGGTGATTTCGTCAAGGAGAAGATGCTTTCCTGAGCTGGGGCAGGGCAGGGGCTCTAGACTGCTTTTCTCTTTGGAGCCTTCAACTGCAAGGGTGGGTGGGAAGGTGTATGCTGGGGTGGCCAGGGCAGGGGCTACACTATGGGGAGGGAGTAAGGAGGCGCTCATTCTCAGGGACTTGCGAGTGAAGCGTGTGTGACCCCAAGTGAGTGCCTGCTTAAGAGTGAGGTACCTGGGGAGCAAAATGTGAGGATGCCACCCTGCCTTTGCAAGAAGCTGAGATGAATGCCTTCTTAAATATCATCTCACTTGCCTTCTCCTAGTCAATAACCCCCACACCCCCATCTCCTCACCCCCTCACTCCCCCTACTCCCGTCCTGCATTCCAGGTCACTGCACCTCAGGGAGCCTGTCAGATGTGCCAGGATCACAGGCAAAGAGGAGGAGGGTGGGAATTGAGATGAGAGCATTCTTGGTTCTCAATCTTGGCTGCACGTTGCAAGCCCCTGGCAGCTTTACAAAATGCTGGTATCTGGGCCCCACTCCTAAAGGTTTTGATTTAATTGATCTGGGGTGCAGCCTGCTGTTGGGGTTTTTTAAAAGCTCCTCAGAGGACCCTAGGGTGCAAAGTGTGAGAACATCTGATGTAGGGAGTGCAGGGCAGGTGCTGGGTAGTGCTTTTTCCTTTCATTTGTTTTCAGCCTACCAAACACGATGTAGATGGACTTTCATGGGCAATATAAGAAAACATATTGCAAAGTGGATGGGACAGGAGGAGAGTGGAAAGGAAGCTGAGATTCAAGCTCCCGGTCTGTGCCAGATGCATCATGTTTGTTATTTACAACCAGCCCTGGGACGTGGATGTTCCCAGGCTGAGTTTACAGATGAGGAGCCTGAATCTTGGTCACACTGATGATGTTGTCTGTGTGCCACCGCTATGGGATGGCAGAGTCATAAATGAAATTGATGTGTGACAAGCAGCGGGTAGGAATGAAAGTCGGCACTGTTGCTTTCAGACTGATTTCTCAAACAAAGCATTTCTGGGGTCAGCTGGAGGGGGCTTGGGAAAGAAGTGAGCCCCAGCTCCCCTCTGCCCCCAGGACAGGGTGGGGAGGAGTGAAGGCTATTCCGGTTTCTCCTCTCATCAGGTTCAGCTGACTTTAAGGAAAAGTACCCGTCTCTCTGTCCCACTCCTTTAAGCTAAATAGGTCCCTGGAGCTAAAGTGAGTTGAATAATGTGATAGAGAGAGAGGAGGGGACCTTGTCTCCAAATCCTTGCTTTGTCTCCAAATCAACACACACACACACACACACACACACACACGCGCGCGCGCGCACACACAGGCACACACACACACACACGCGCGCACACACACATGCACGCACACACACACACACACACATACACACACACACACACACCAGACTTGCAATTCTACCAATTAGGTCATTAGATTCAACCATAAATGCTCATGGAGGGGTAAGTAGGCGAGACTATTCAGTCAGTCAAATCACATTGTGGATTACTGAGAAGCTTTGTGGGGAGCTGGTCCCAGCATCCTTGGCAGACCCTTGGCTCCTGACAAACAGAAAGCAAACACCCAGGAACATACCACAGAGGCTCCTGAATGCAGAGGGAGCATCTGAGGTGAGGCTTGGAAGATGCTGAAAGTTGCTATTTAATGGGTAACTTTATGCAAAAGAAGCATCGCACTGGCTTTCCAAACCAGTGACAATGCTATGAGCAGCATTTTGCAGTGGTGGCAAAAGTTCACTGCACTCTGCTGCCAGCTCTTTCTGCTTTTTCAGAGTGGTTCATGCAGGAGCAGTGGGGCAGGAAGGAGAATACCAGATCTGGTGTGGGAGAGCTGGTTAGAGTAGTGCCTGGCCAGTTACCGGCTACCTCGGCTGGGCAAGGGGCTTGGCCCTGACCGGGTGTCCTCATACACACTTTGGGGACTCCACTGGCTTCCACCAAGATGTAGTGGCAGGGACTGGATTCACCTTTCTACTTGAAACAATTAAAGAACAAACAAACAAACAAACAAATTGACCAAATACATGAAACAATGGTTTCCAAGACCCTGAACATTAGGCCACTAAAGTTCAGTGACCCCAGCTCATTGATTATCTCTGCTTACTGGTGAGAGTTTCTAGGTTACAGCACAAGGAGAGGGGACTGAAGCCAGGAAGGGAGAAACGGAAGTATACTGTTGTAAGGTTCTTAATGCTTGATGGGAAGTGGTACAATATTACTTAAAGGTAGATGGTGATAAATTCAAGATGTGTGTTATAAATGTTAAAGCAACCACTCAAATAGCAAGGGATTAGAGCTAATAAGTCAATGAAGGAGATAAAATTGAATCATCAAAAATAGTCAGTCCCAAAGGAGGTGGGAAAAGGGAATAAAAAAAACAGATGGAACAAACAGAAAGCAAATGGCAAGATGATGGACTCAAGCCTCACCATATCAATAATCACATTAAATGTAAACGGTCTAAATATCATTTACAGATTGCCACATATTTGGATACTAACCCCTTATCAGATACATGGTTTGCAAATAGTTTCTCTCCTTCCATAGTTGTTTTTTCATTTTGTTGATTGTTTCAAAAAAGAAAAGCCAACAAAACACCTCACTATAAATATAAATACACAAATATGTTAAAAGTAAAAGAATGGAAAAAGATATACCATGCCAGCACTATGCAAAATAAAGCTGGAATGGCTATATTATATCAGACAAAGTAGATTTCAGAACAAAGCACATTACCTGGACGATCTATATCTATATATCTATATACCTATATATCTATATATCTATGCCTAACCTACATCTCTATAAGATAGGAAACAGTGATCCTTGCCTCATTGGATTTTGCTAAGAACCTAGTGAGGTAATATCTGGGAAAGTGCTTTGTAGGCTATAAAATCTGATACAGGTATCACTGGACCTTAATTATTAGAAATCCAATTTCTAAGTCCACTGAGTCAAACTATTTGGTTCTCAAGGGAAAAAGAACATATGAGACAGTGGCTCTGAGGAGGGCAGGGTTGGGCTGGCTGGAGAGGCCAGGGCCCAGAAACATCAGTGCACTCCTGCCTCCACCAGCACCTCTCAGCCCTGGCAAGTTTACTGCAGTCCCTGGGGACAAGAGGTTCTTTACTCAGCTGCAGGAGGACAGACGGGCCTGGACTGAGCCTCAGTCCCATGAGCCCCAAGAGCTTTGGTAATCCCAGCAGATACTTGGCTAAAAAGAAAAAGATGACAGTTGTGGTGCTAACTGCTTTTTGGGCCTCTTCTCATTTATTGGTCTTATCTGGTTGGGATTGATAGCATCATCTCCATTTAACATTTAAGGAAGTGGAAGTCCCACATCACAGAGCCATTACCCGTTGAGTCAGAGTTTGGACCCATGTAGACTAGAGCAGAGCCTAAGCCTTAAACATGACCTTCACCTCGAGGTGAGGCATAGGGAGGGCCCAGGCAGCAGAGGTTGCCCAGACTCCTAAGGAGGGAAGCGGGGTGCAGAGGTAAGATAAGCCCCTTTGCCTTCCACTCCAGGCAGGGTGTCCCTGTACCACTCTCATCACTCCATCTCCATCCCATGCTCCTGACTTGCCTTCAGCAGGGACCAGCCAACTAGAGGAGAGGGGATGCCTCGGGGATTATGCCAAGGTCCCCCAATTGCCCCTCACAGTGCCCAGTCCTTGGAGTTAGGAGGTCTTAGCCCTTCCCCTGAGTCACACAGAGCCTTGGCTTTCTCATCTAAAGAATGTGATAATAGTACTGACCTCTGGTGGTTGTCCGAAGGTTCTGTGAGAGTGAGGCAGTTCTTAATAAAGTGCTGACATGTGACGCAGAGTTGCCGCTGTCTCTTCTCTTTGCCCTCCCTGCTCCTGACCCTGCTCTCCCCTCTCGCACTCAGCAATATTTTTTTTTCTCCCCTCAGACCCTCCTCGGCCTCTTCATGGCTTTAGAGCCTGTGGCTCTGCTCTGCCATAGGGCAAGTGGGAGGATTCTCCTTCATGACCCTTGAAGGCAGTGCTGATGGCGACGGGGAGGGACTGGGCGGGGAAGGCAAGAGGGTCCAGTGAGACTGAGTTTTTTTAGTGTTTCTTTGTTGAGTGTGTGTTTTCATTGAGGTGAAATTCATATAACACAATTGACTATTTTATTTTTTTTAAAGTTTAAAGTACATTAAAAATTATAACATTATATATGTTTATTATAACAATTCAAATAAAGCAATTTCTAGAAGAAAAAAGTCTTTTATCTGTTTCCCCACTCCCATCCTACTCCTTTCCCTGTGGCTGACCAGTGTCAACCCTTTGGTCTATATCCTTCCAAATACTTTCTAGGCATTTATATGGTTTTTGAATTTTATTTTTTTACATAAATATGTCATGCTATCCATATTATTTTGCTTTGAAATCTTTCTATCCATTTCTTGTGAATTTTGATGGTTTCAGTGACTGTCTTGGAGCCAGGCTAAGGGTCCCTGGGACCTTCAGATCTGAGGCTTGACATTGTATCATTTGAAAAAACTCTGTGCCTCAGGTATGGACAAAGCTGCTCTTGGATGGCTGAATAATGAAAGTATTGTAATTTTCCTTTTGTTATCTGCATTTATAACTTTTAAAAAATCCAATGAATATGAATTGCTTTTATAATAAGAAAAATAAAGTAGGGAAGAAGGATTGAGGTCCTGAAGGCCCAGTGCACACACAGCTTGTATCTTAATTTAGCACTTAACTTCATTCTCCTTGTTGCATAATGAGTTGTTTACGTGTTTGTCTCCCTTGAGGGCGTAAGGCGGTGGCTTACTCTTCTGTTGCCCTCCCTGCTCCTGCAGAGTGTGCCAGGCACACAAGTGGCTTCTCCAGGGTTGTGGCTGAGGCTGCAGAGGAGAAGGTGGGTTTCAAAGACCTCCATGTGCCCTCAGTTCAGGATCACAAAAGGATGTGCATCTTCTCAGGAGCCAGACCCTGGCTGGCTGGTAATGCTCCCTGCCAGGGGGTATCTGGGCCCACCTCTGCCTTTGGGGGAACCTGGGTGTGAGTGTGGGTGGGAAGGGCAGGGATGGGGAGGGCAGTTATTTATGTGGTCCCAGCCAGGGTGTCTGTGGTAGGCAGCACCCAGCTGAGGAAGTAATTGGAGTGCTGCCAGCAGCAGGAAGCAGGGAGAGGCTTGGAGGCTCCAGCTCTCTTTCCAGAGAGATATAAATAGCCAGTCTGTTGGCGGAGGTGGAGAGCAGTACACACAGGAATAGAGGTGGGAGCAGCCAGCACCTGGGTGTGTGTGTGGGGTGGGGGTGGGGGTGGGGTCTGTCTTCCTTGGCTTGTCTGTCAGTCTGGTTTGGGAAGGTGCAGGGGAGTCAAACTGTCTGGCAAGGGACTTATGGTCTGTGAAGAGAGGGTGCCTGGCCAGGCACTCCGCCTGCCTTGAGTTCCCCCACCTGTCCCCAGCAAGACTAGCCTGCCCATGCTCAGGGTCCTGCGCAGGGCTCAGACCACTAGTGGGGGTATCACAGCAACCCCACAGAGCCTGCTGATCCTGCCTTCCTGTCTCAACCTTTCCACCAGGGGCTATGAAGGGTTGGGATGGGATTCCAGAGCCCAGGATCTTTCATGGCATTTCTGAGGGAATGGTCTCTGCTGGTGCTGGGCGTCTGAACCTGACTCACTATATAAATAACCTGGAGGGGGATCCTGGGCTGTCTGCCTCCCTGGGCCCCCCACACTGTGAGCAGGTGGCAGGCACCAAGAGCCCCAGGGCTTCCTAGACGTCAGGGCAGAGTCACCCCACACTAGTAGGAAGCCAGGGCCAGGGATGCTGGGAGGGTCATCAGCTTCTGGTGCTTGACATGGTAGCAATTCTGGGTCCCTCAGGAGTGCTCCTCTCAGTTATGACATTGTCAGCACCTCTGCCTTCTGTGGGGTGCATTGGGGATTTCTGGTTGGGAAAACTGCCAAATGGGCTAAACTTGCTGGGTGACTCAGGGCGAGTTCCTTGCCCTCTCTGGGTCTCAGAACCCTCACTGGTAAAATGATAAGGTTGAACTAGGTGAGTGCTAAGGTCCTGCCCAGCAGTGCGATTTTTTATTTCACCCACACTGTAGCATGGATGTGTGCCTAGACATTCCCCAATCACCATATGGGTATGCGTTAGGGGTGAGGGAGCAGGGGAGGAGCTGTGACCCACATCTGGAGCCCCGTGTGCTGGACAAGGAGAGTTGCTCACTAGTCAGCCAGGTGGACACGGGAGCCTCCAGGCCTAAGGCAGCAGCCGAGAGGCCAGGGGTCTGAAGGGTGTGCTCAGAAATGGCCTGATTATTGTTGCCGAAGAAGCAGAGGCATTTGACGGTGTCACCACAGAAGGCCACCTAGGACCTGCGAAGCTGATTTCAGTTTGGCATGTCCTGTGCCCTTACGGCTAGAACATTTGTAACTTGTGAGGTAGTGAGCTCCCTGTCCCTGAATGAATGCTCTTCTGTAAAGATGGGGACCCCCACCCAGTGAGAGGCTGTAGTTCAGTAGTTCCCAGTGTCGCAGGGCTTCAGCATCCCTGGAAGAGTTTGTCAATAATACAGATCCCCAAGTCCCCCAATCTACTGAGTGGGACCCCAGGGGTTGGGGCTAGGAGTCTCTGAGCCACGTGGCCCCCATGTTGGCCCTCCAGTTCTATGATTCTGTGGTGCTGTCCTCAGAGGGCTGGGGCTTAGCGTATCCCAGCTCCCCCTACCCTAACTGTGTCACGCCAGGTAGGTTTCAAGCACTTGGCAACTACTGTGAAGTAGTGACGATAGATGAAGTTCAAACAACAACCTCAGGAGACCATGAATATGAGGCTTAATCAGTTGACTTGGCAGCCATCACAGAGCATGGAAACATGGACAAATGGCTTCCTTGGAGGCCATTGAAGAAACAGATGTCAGGCATCATGATTTTTGGGATCCCCGTGCTGCAAGGGTTTTGGTATCTTTTGAGGGAAACAGAACCAGAGGGCCTTCAACAAGACACTGCTCTGTCAGCTGCTCGGGTTCAAACTCAGCCCTTGACGAGGGGGAGCCTGGTGCAGTAGGAAGGGCATGGCCTCAGGCAAGTCTGTAATGTTGGTCAGACTCCTTCTCACTTGCTGTGTGACTTTGAGTTACTCCCTTACCCTCTCTGGGCCTCTCATTTGTAAAATGAAGGAGCTGGACTTTCAAGCCCTCTCTGACCTGTCATGTTATAGTACCCAGAAAGACCAGAAGCAGGATGTTCACCTAGTTTCTGGCACCAAACATTGTTCTGACCTATATAGTGGCTGTGGAATCTCCCTCCTTACTTTTCAAGGGAGCCCTGAACCCTTCCTCCCCACCCCATAGGGCTGCTCCCAATTACCTACTCCAAACACCCTCCCAGGCTTCTGAGCTTTGTTCGTATGTTGTTCCAGCTGCCTGGAACTCTATTCTCCCCTCCTAACTGCCATGCAAATGCCGTCACTTTTTGAGAGACAACTGGAGCTCTGCCTCTTTGGGAGGTGTGTGTGTGTGTGTGTGTGTGTGTGTGTGTGTTCCTCTCTGACTGCTTCCAGCATGGTGGCTCACACCCTCCTCCCCAGAAATAGGAGGCATTGCAACAATACTGCAGCTGGCCTTCTGAGCACCATGCAAGGTCAAGGTCAGGGGCTCAGGCTTGTTCACCTCCATTTCCCCAACAATCAGTTTTGCAACCAGGCAGGCCTCAGGTTCAAATCCTGCAGACACTAGGATTATCCTAAGATATGTCACAGTTCTCCAGGGCAGTTTTATGCTGAATCACATGTCTTTTATCCATGTTCACTTACTGGAATCCGAGTATATCCCTGAGATAGGTTTATGCAGAATCTTGGGCTGATGGGTGTCATCATGTTTAGGAGAATGACGCACCTAATGGGGTGCATGGCATAGAGGGGGGCCTGAGCACTTTAGAATCAGCCAAACTCAAGTTCCAGTTCTGATCTGCCTCTCACCAGCTGGGTGGCTGTGAACACACTATGTCACCTGGGCCTTGCTACCATCACCTGTCACCCAGGGCAAAGGACATCCCCTCTTGTTTGGGTTTTGTGAGAGCTGAAACAGCAAGTGTCATGCCTGGCCCTAGGCGTACCCTCTGGAGATGGCACTAATGCCTCCTTGCTCACCCCCATCCCTGATCCAGGGGTGTCTTCAGAAGTATCCTGGACATTAACACTTCACCATTGTGCTTTTGGGAGGCCTCATGCTCCTTGGGGACTTTTGTAGTAATGAACCTGGAATCCCCCTTCTGGCCCCAGGCCTCATCTGAGGCGGAGGCAATAGCTTCCTGGTGGCTTCCCTGGCCCTGGTCCCTCATCTTGGAGCCCTGCCATGTGTGGCCCCTGGCCCGTGCCCACTGCCTGAGGACTTCCACATGCTCTCTCCTTCCCCCCACCCCACCGACTGGCCTGGCTCTGTTGCTGCCAGGTCCTCCTGTCTGACTGGTCAGGCCAGCCACACTTCCAGCAGATGCTGGGAAATTAAAGGGGAGGGGTTCAGGGCTCCCTTGGAAAGTAAGAAGGGGGGAGATTCCATAGCCACTATACAGGTCAGAGCAGGGTTTGATGCCAGAAACTAGGTGAACATCCTGCTCTGGTCTTTCTGGGGACTTGAACACGACAGGTCAGGGAGCCTGGAAAGTCCAGCTCCTTCATTTTACAAACGAGAGGCCCAGAGAGGGTAAGAGCTTTTCTGTCTTTCTTCCTTTTTTTTTTTTTTTAAAGATTTTATTGGGGAATTGGGGGAGGGGAACAGACAAGTTGCTGTCTTTTTGTTCTTCAGTCTAGTTGCGGAGGATGTTGCTTCACTGGCCCATGTTGGTATCGTCATTGCGCTCTTCCCAGATGAGGCAGATCAGTCGCCGGCCTCTGGATGGTCGCTCACTGCGGCTATTGGCAGCTCACGCTGGCTGCTGGCCGCTCACTGTAGCCTGTGGCAGCCCACTGCAGCAGGGGCTGCAGCCTACACTGTCGCCGGGGCTCGCAGCCCAGCTCCAGGTGGAGCTGTTGTTAGCTGTAGAGGGCAGTGTCACTGTTCCCCATATGTGGGATCCAAACCGGGACAGCTGGCATCCCAAGCCAGCTCTTAACCAATGCACCACTCGGCCGGCCCGAGCTTTTCTTAATAGTTTGCCACTTATGTTTATGTACTTAAGTAACATTGTTTTAGTTTTTGTATGTTTTGGAATTTTATATAAATAGAACCATACTACATATATATTCTTCTGCCATTTGCCTTTTTTTTTTTAAGCTGAGCCATTCTGCCACCTGTTGGCAGCTCGGTGGCAGCTCAGCTCGGGCTGGGCATCGAACTGCTATTGCTCAGAGCTCAGCTTGCACTCTTGAGCGAGCTCTTAACCAACTGAGCCACTCGGCCGGCCCCAGCCATTTGCCTTTGTTTTTTTTTTTTTGAGGGCAGTGTCACTGGCCCTTATATGTGGGACCCAAACCAGGGCTGCTGGCTTCCCAAGCTAGCTCTTAACCACTGTGCCACTCGGCCGGCCCCAGCCATTTGCCTTTTTAACTCAACATCATTTTCCTGAAATTCGTACATATTTTTACAGCTATATAGTATTCCTTTGTAGGAATAGATCTTGATTTAATTATTCGTTCTCCAGTCTAAGAGTAGTTGGAATGTTTTCAGGTTTTTTTTCTTTTATGCTGCTATGAACATCCCTGTTCATAACTGAACAGATCTAGGGGTGGATTGCTGGGATCATGCAAAATTATTTTCCAAAGCAACTGTGCCTGCTGATACTCCCGTCTGCAGTATAGAAGTGCTCACGTTGCTCCACAGCCTGCGCAATGCCTGCTTTGTGAGTCTTCGTAAGTTTTTCTGATCTAAACGGTAGAATCCCACTGTGTTCCTTCTTGATTTTCTAGTGTATTCCCCAAAGCAGACATTTTTGGCTGAAGTTGAGGTTAGTTACTCTCTCCTCTTCAGAATCTCTTTTCATGCCCACCTCTACCTTCTTGCCTGTGGCAAAGAAGGATACAACCTTCCTTCCTCGTCTCTCAAACCTGGTCCTTTTCTCTCTCCTTTATGATCCCACTCCTTCACTGTCTTTTTATTATCTTTAGCATCCCTGTTTATGATTTCCAGATTTCATAAATGAGTTGTGTGGGAGAAAATGTTGGTCACATACTCAGTCTCTGACTATTTTTAACCTCTTCTTCCGTGGCTCCCTCCTTCTGTAGAGTCTGAAAATGCTAGACACTTGTCTGCCTTCATTGTCAGCAAGAAGTGGCCATGTTCTGGCTAATGAGATATAAGCAGAAGTCTGCTAGGTGTCTTCTGGAAAATCTTCTTGAAGATTTATCTCCTTAAGAAAAGGAAGTAAGCTCACCCCATTCCTTCCTGCCATGGATGTTTATATATGGGAACATGAGGTTTGGAGCTGTAGCAGCCATCTTGAAACTATGAGGCAATAAGTGTGAGGATGAGAGACCAATGTGCTTAGGATGTCATAGAGAAAGGATGGAAAAAGCCATGGGTTCTTGGGAACATTGATGAGCATTGATCTAATCATGGAGCTTCCACCCTCTACCCTTCTTGTTATCTTAATTAAATATCTCTTGATCAAACCATGTTAATAGGATAATCTTTTTTTTTTTTTTTAAAGATTTTATTGGGGGAATTGGGGGAGCGGAACAGCGTTGGGGAATTGGGGAAGAGGAACAGACAAGTTGCTGTCTTTTTGTTCTTCAGTCTAGTTGCGGAGGACATTGCTTCACTGGCCCATGTTGGTATCATCATTGTGTTCTTCCCGGATGTGGCAAATAGGTCGCCGGCCTCTGGATTGTCGCTCACTGCGGCTATTGGCAGCTCATGCTGGCTGCCAGCCGCTCACGCTGGCTGCCGGCCACTAACTGTAGCCTATGGCAGCCCACTGCAGCAGGGGCTGCAGCCTACACCGTCGTCGGGGCTCACACAGCCCAGCTCCAGGTGGAGCTGTTGTTAGCTGTAGAGGGCAGTGTCACTGGCTCTCATATGTGGGATCCGAACCGGGGCCGCTGGCATCCCAAAACCAGCTCTTAACCAATGCGCCACTCGGCTGGCCCAGGATAATCATTTGCAGCCCAAATATCCTGACTTACAGGTATGCCTCTGTATGGATTTTTCTCTCTTGCTTTTTTTTCTGTTATTCTATTCACCATCTCCTTTTGTAATTCTCCAAATTGTACTCTGTAAAGATTCAGTAATGTAATTCCTGCCACTCCAGTTGCTTTTGAACTTTCAATAATACTTGACACTGTTCATCCACCCTTCCAGAGCATCTTGCCTCTTTGGGATTCTGTGATGAATACTCCAGGATCCCGGGTCTCCATCTGCCATCCTCTCTTCTTCTTGCACTGACTTCTTCTCACCATGAGCTACCCTTGCTGAACACCTGTTACAGACTAGTAGTCAAACTTGGCTCTCTCCAGAGGTCATTTTATTTGCTGCTTACAAAAAGCCTTCAACTTAGGTATTTTTATCATCTCCACTTTACAGATGTGGAACCTAGGCTCCACAAGGTTAGTTAACTTGCCCAAGGCCATTCAGTTAGTAGGTGACACAGCCAGACTTGATCCCAGGTATCTTTGACTTCAATTGCACCATCTGGCCCAAGGCTTTTTCTCACAGCTCTCTTGCGATAGGCCTCTCAAGGTCAAGTGACCCATTCTTATGGCAATCAACTATACTTTTATAGAGAGACCTCCCAAATCTTAACTTACAGTCTTGCACTGTCCCCTTAGTCAAAAAAAAAAAAAATCACTGACGCTTCTCCTATCTTTTACATTTGGCATGTATAGAGTTACCTAATCTGCCTTTGTGCTTTCTAACGATGGCGTCTCCAGCCATGGAGATGAACGGACAGTCCTGCATCTTCTTTGTCTACCCCTCCCTTCTTCATCTCATGTGCTCAGTCAGAAGCAGCAGCCTGTGGCGACTCCATTTAAAATGTTTCTTGAGTCTGTCCCTTTGCCCTCATTCCTAGGCAGTGACCCATGTGCTTCCCACCCCCATCACCTGGTCCAGCACAATAGCTTCCTTCCTGTTCTTCCTGCTTCAGCCCCTCCCCTCTAATCCATCCCTGAGATGCTCCCAGGTGACCCGTTCCAGTACATTGCTTTCCTTATGCCCTCACTGTTTTGGCTCTCTCACAGGCTCTCATTGCCTCACTTTAATGGCTTTTCATTATCTGGCTCCAGCCTGGTTTCTCTATGGAGTAGTTCAAATCAGCCAGCATGGTTTGCTGTTTCAGATATATCTTCCCTTTCCTTCACTTCCAGCTGCCTGTTTGTCCAACCCTGCCTGTCCTCCTCCTTTAAGTTTCAAACACATCATCTTTCAGAAACCTCCTCTTGTCCCTTGGGCCAGGGGAAGACTCCAGTCACCAGACCACTGGGACCTCTCCCTCCTTAGCTTTCCCGTAACACTCATTATCTCTATGACTGGGGCAGCTGTCAGTTTTGCTCACAGTGTCGTGGTGTCACAGTGGCTTCCCAAATCAGACTGGAAAGTCCTTTATGTTTGGGACCATGCCTCTCCTTGACTGCGACTCAAGGTTGGAGTACTGAACGCAGACATTCCCTTTCCTGTAAGTCAACCCACCTTCCTGTACAAATATTGATTGAGCGCCTACTATGTTCCAGGTACTATTCTAAGCCCTGGGAATGCAGTTGAGGAGACAAAGTTCTTAAGTTCTTGCCCTCAAGGAGTTTATGGTCTAATAGGGAAGACAGGCAAATACATTTTAGAAAGTATGATTGGTTTGTGGGGCGAGTACAGGGTGCTCATAATAACAGCACCTTACCATAGCTGGAGTGCCTGGAAGGCTTCCCCAAGGAAGTAAATTTTATTTGATATTTTTACAAGTCTCAAATTTCTATTATTCGTTTCAACAAAGAATAATGTGTTAATAAATATAACCAGAAAAAACAAAATGTAGGGAAAAAATACAAAAACTGTACTTACCCAAGGAAATAAACTTTAAATTGGTTTCAAGAGGTTTATCCAAATGAAGAGGAGAGAAAGAACATCCCAGGCAGAGCATATATGAAGAAAGGCTCAGAAGTGATAGAGGGCGTAGCACTCTTGAGGGACTAAAACCTGAAGTCCAGTATGGCTGTGGCTGGCATGGAGGGTGTGGGGGAGAGAAGTGGTAAGAAGGGGCTGGGAGTGACAGGCAGGGGCCAGAGGGGCTGGACCCAGGAAAAATAGGAGCCCAGGGTACCACGGCCTTGTTGAAGAGAGGGAGATACTTTCTAGCTAAGGAATCTATACAGGGAAACACCAGGGGCCCAGAAGGAGGAGTCGTTGACAAGGAGGCAGGGAATGGTTGGCAGAACTCTGAAGACTATGAAAGCATTCCAACCACTGGAACCTGCCCTGTGACCTGGCCAGTGGTCAGGAATTCCAAAAGCTCTATAGCAGTGCCTCGCAAAGCACGGTAAGATAAAAGCCATGAGACAGGTGTCTAAAAAGCCCTATGTTGGGAGTGGGGTGGTTCAAGAAAGACTTCCTGGGCCTGATGGGCTTTGAGATGCATCTGGAAGGTGGGATTCATTGTGCTGGGGTGGGTGGGTTCAGGATGGCATTTTCTGCTTCCCCTCCAGTGCCCAGCCCTTGGCTAATGGCCTCTGGCTCTGGGGCCCATGGTTGCTGTTACCCCTGGAGGAAGCACCCTGCTGCCTCTCCTTCCACAGCAGGTGCTGTCCTTAAGAGACTGGGGTTGACACAGGTCACCTCCTCATCATTCATTTCCAGGCCAGCCTCTACCAATCTAAGCAAATGGCTACTTTCTTTCCAAGGCAATTGGACCAACTTGCCAAACATGCAAAGTCAGTAAGTGAGTCTGAACTGAGGTCTTACTATCTATTATAGCACCTCCCCTATTGTCCAGAAGAATTTTGTATCCATAGAATAAAATTTTCATTTACATTCATTCCTTCTCATGGAACAGATCAGATGTATAATGACTGGTTCTAACACGATCTCAAAGAAACCTGCATATTTCTCTCCCTTTTCCAGAGAATTTTGCTTTAATTAATTCAACAAATATTTATTGAGCCAGACATCTTTCTAGGCATTTGTGATACCAGAGAACATAACAAAGATCCCTGCCCAAGTTTAGAATTTAACAGGCAAGATAAGCAGAAGGTATAATTAGTAAGTGATATTGTTTGCTAGGAAAGGTGGTGAATGCTATAGAAAAGGAATAAGAAGGGCAGCTAAATAGAGAAGTTCCCTATCCCCATGAGGCAAACTACCACAGTGGGAAGGAGCATGGGGAGACCGAGGGACAAGAAAGAGACAGGGCAGACCTTCTGTTTTTCACTATAAGCCCTTCTTCCTGGCTGGAATTTTAAACTAATTGCATGTATTTCATAAAATTCAAATAGTGCTGAAACTGTATCAGGAGGTGAGGGTGGCAGGGTGAGCTAAGTTCTCTGTCGCTGCAGAAAACAGGACAAGGTTTCTAAAGTTAAATCAAGAAATAGAACTACAGGCATCACCATTTAGCAATGTATAGAAACTATCAGAAGAATTTAAATCAGATTACCACCCAAAGAGTGAAAAGTCATTTCTTCTAGGGGAAAAATGACTAAAGGTAGGAAGGCGTAGGATAGAGTAGGCAGGAGACTCTTGGCTTTTATTATAAGCTTTTTGGTATGTTTGGATTTTCAAAATCATAGGCATGTGTTACTTTTATGATTAAGACAAAAAACCTTCTACTGGGCCCTGGGTGGCCCGTGGTGGGGTGTGTGTGTGTCTTAGGGGCTTCTGTAGGGAATGAGGGGGTGGTAGAGTAGGTAAGTTCTGCCTTCCTTCATCCAAATCCACTTTTGTTTTTTTTTGTTTTTTCATTTAGTTCCCTTATTCTATCTATTTATTTATTTATTGTTTGAGGGCAGTTTCACTGGCCCTCATATGTGGGACCCGAACCGGGGCCGCTGGCTTCCCAAGCCAGCGCTTAACCACTGCGCCACTCAGCCGGCCCTTTGTTTGTTTTTTTATATCTGACTTTCATGAAAGATTTTGTTTGAATAAAGGGTTTTGCAGCTGAAATTGGTTTGAACTCCATGATCCCTTTTGGCTCTCATAATTAATGATGCTTTATAAGCACCTATTACCCTTTGTGCTCATTCCATTTGCTTTCTCAGAGAACTTCCATCATTTAGTCAGAAGTCTTGCAGTCTTTCCCCAGTTGGCTATGGTTTGAAGTGATTGGTGAGTTTGTTGCCAGTTTGCTTGGTACGGAAGTGGACCCTGCAGTCAATCATTTGATGATTGCTGCCCCAGAGTGCTTCTGGGGCCACTGTCAGAACAGAGGCATATGCCTTTGGGTCTTCTGCTGGCCTCCAGCACAGTGACTGTTGTAATGACAGGTAGTATTTTGGCTAATTGTCCCCTGATGTCACCCCAGTACCTGCAGTTTCTCCTGGTGTAGCTGTGAATTCTTATAGAAGCTTGCCTCCCACCCCACTTCCTCTAGTGGAGAGAGAGAGAGAGAGAGAGAGAGAGAGAGAGAGAGAGAGAGAGAGAGAGAGAGAGAAAGAGAGAGAGAGAGAGAAGAGACTATGAATGAAGTTAAGAAAGGGAGGTAACCTCCCATGAGCTTAGTCACTTCCTAGGGACTACACTTCCAGACGTATGTCATGGTCTGCCTGCTCTGGTACTGTTCTTTGGGTGGGTCCCCTCCATTCATGTTTCTGGGGCCTTTGCATTCATCCCTATTGCTGCCTGGCAGCTGCTTTCTTGAGTTTGAAGTTCCAGGGGTTCTGTGTTTCCAGGCAACTTTCATGCCTTCTTGGTTTTGCACACCTGTCCCTTTATCTGCTGTCTGGGGATATGACACAAGTCCAAGCTCAAATGTCATGTAGTTGTAAAACCTTTTCTGGACCCCAGCTCCGAGGCAACTACCTCCATCTTGGCACTTATCAGAGCCTGATCATCACTTGATTGTATTTTGGTGTTCTTGAGGGGGGTGTTGGTAACATCCCATGGTCATCTTTCTGTCTGGCATACAGTAGGTGTTCAATAAACTGCTCACTCACTGAGCTGAAGTAAGCATGTTTGCTGATCTTTTCTGTGCTTTAGGAAATCTCACTGGACCTGAAAGAAATTTCACTGGGGGAAGATCTCCAGCAAGGCATCTCCAGAAATCTTTTTCTGTTTTCTTCTTGAAAAACCAGCTTTGGAAGAGTCAGGTCACCTTGAGAGAAAGCTTCCCATGCTTGGAGGGGTCCTATCTGAGGAGGGAGAATTATTGCCACCATTTTATAGATCAGAGAACGGAGGCCCAGAGAGATTGAGACTTGCTGATGATCACACAGTAAATAGTAGAGCCAGGGCTTGAAACCTATGCCTCCTACCACACCCTTCCACCTGGTCCCGCAGTGCTCAGTGCGCTCTGAGGTGACACCGTTTAACTTTCCAGACCACAATTTCCCCCTCAAGCATTCATGCAGTTGTTTCCCTTCCAGAATCCAAGTGCTGAGAGTGTCCCTGTCCCCACTGCTTGTGCCTCATTTCTTGGACATTTGCTAGCCCTTTCCCTGTCTCCTCTGCAGTTTATAGTTCATTTTTCTCTCATATCTTTGCAGGTATCATGATTTCAAAATCTTTCAGTTGGTTTCTTTTTCTGTGGTCTTTTTTTGGGGGGTGGGGTGGGGTGGGGTGGAGGGCAGACTTTCCAGTGCAGGCGTAGATTGGAGGATGATAATAGTGAATTCGTTAGTGGACCTTCTTTGATGTTATTTTGTGGGCGAACTCATTAATTTATGACAAAAACATCAAAGAGCTAGGTTCTTGCAGACGACTGGTTGGTCCCAAGGCAGGCGGGTAATAATGATTAGTTAGATTAAATCTCAACGTCTCCTCCTGCCTCAAGAGTTGAAGTCCCGGTGGCTGGAGTGTGGGAACATTCCACCCTGCAGCATCCCATCGCAGCCTTGAGTCAGCACAATCTGAAACTCGCCCTACTTGAATATGGATCTTTCTCCATGGCCTCCACTTTGATGCCTTCAAGCCTTGAGGTCATTTCAGATTGTTATAATAACCCTGGAGGCAACATAGCGATAAAGGGCTGAGACTGTTAAAGTCTCTTTCCAGGCAGAGGAGTTGGACATTAAAAAGGATCATTCATCCTTATGTGGATGGTCTCAAGTTTCTCTGTAGAGTCCTAGTCTTGTAATTTCACTGGGCAGGAGAACTCTCTTTGGGCTACACAGGAAAGCGCCAGCACCATGTTTGGTCATTGCAAGCTCTCTGTACATAGTGGTTGAATGAACTTGTAAAGAAACGTAATGATGCATGAAATCTCTGGCTAGTTGAAGGGCACTAGGGAGTAGAGCTTAGGTCTTTGCTTATACTACTACAAAATCTCCTGACTTACATTTGTGGCCATTTACTCTGCTTCTTCCATGGTATCAATGGTGGAAAATTCTCTGTGCTCCTCTTCAAAGCCATCCTCTCCATGTTTGCCCTAGATCCCATCCTCTGCTGACTAATTAAGGGCTTGCTTCTACAATTAACCCTCTCTTTTCTGAACTATCAATATTTCCCTCTATACTTGATTATTCCTTTCAGCACACAAACAAGGTCTGATGTCTCCCATCTTAAAAGATCCTCCCTTGCTCCTACTTTTCTCTCAAGCTGCTGGGCTACTCTTTGCTCCCCCTTTACAGCAAAATGCCTCTAAAGAGTTGTCTGTACTCTCAGTATTTCTGCTTCCTCTCCTCCATTCTAACTCAAACCCACTGTAATCAAGATCTCATGCCCACACTTCACTAAAACAGCTCCTCTCAAGGTCACCAATGACCTTGTTGCTGATATGGATGAAAAAGGGGCCACATACTAAATCTGACAAGCTCAGGGGAGGCCCACATGGCTGGCCTTATAAACCCAGAGACCAAAAGTAATTACATAGGATGGTGTGAATGTAAAAAAATTCCTAAAAACGGGTCATGGTGGATAGTCATGTCCTAGGCCTGTAGCTCTTAGATGTTTTTGTGCATCTAAGATAACATACCTTTGAAATGTCAGAGTAATTTTCTTTTCCAGACCCCTCAAAAGCACAACTACTGAGACCACGTTATCCTGTTGCCCACATACCAGCTCTATGTACTGTAAATGTTAACTATCCTGTACCCATCAATATAAAGGAAGTACGTGTCTCCATTTTGCTTTTTATCCAGTCACAGAGATTTCCCTGTTTTTCTTTCTCCCACCTCTCTAATCTACCACCAATGGATTTCATGTAACCCTCTTTATATCCCCTCTTTTAATTCTAATGTATGAAATAAGCTGCAAAGCTGCCATTATCTGGAGCATTTTCTCAATCTGTTGAGCTTTTGCTTCCCAGCAATTGTCATTAGTTTGGCTCAAACTCTTACAAGACTTTTTCTTAGGCTGGATATTCTTTTGTTGACACTGCCAAGTTCAATGGTCAGTTCTCTGTCTTCATCTTATTCTGTATGTGAGTAGCACTCAGCACAGCTGGTAAGGCTCTGTTACAAGGTTTCTTGCTTGGCTCCAGGACACCACTCTCTTGCATCTCCTTCTACTTTCCTGGTCACTCTTCTCAGTCTCCTTTTGTCTTCTCAACCTGCAAGCAACAAAGTGCCCAGGATCAGTTCTTGGACAATTTTTCTAGCTATATGCACCCCTTAGATGATCTCATCGAGTCCCATGGTTTTAAATATCATTCACATACTGGTGACTCCTGATGTTATATTTCTAACCCTGTACTTCTCCCCTGAATCTCAATACCTGCTCTATTTAGATGTATAACATGCATATCAAACTTGAAACCTATAACATGCATATCAAACTTGAAACCTAAATAAACGAAATACACCCAAAACTTTGTATTCTCCATCCCTACTCATCCCTTAGACTTCCCTGCTCAGTAAATGGCAACTCCTTCTTCCAGAAGCTCAGATTTCACAACTTGGACTCATCTTTGATTCTATTTCACACCACACCCCCAACCTATCCATAGATCCTGTCGGCATTACCTTCAAATTATATCTAGAGTTTGGCCACTTCTCATCACCTCCACTACTAGTACTACCCGAGTCTAAGCCACCACCATGTCTTGCCTGGACTACTCTAACAACTTCTTTATTGATCTCACTGCTTCTATCCTTGCCTCCCACTACATTAGCATCCAGAATAATCTTTAAAAAACTGCAATTAGATAATGCCACACCTCTACTTTAAATCTTCTTGGGACGGTTGAGTGGCGTGTTGGTTAAGAGCTGGCTTGGGATGCCAGAGGCCCCGGTTCGGATCCCACATATGAGGGCCAGTGACACTGTCCTCTACAGCTAAGATGGTGAACAACAGCTCCACCTGGAGCTGGGCTGCGTGAATCCTGGCGATGGTATAGGCTGCAGCCCCTGCTGCAGTGGGCTGCCATAAGCTACAGTGAGTGGCCAGGTATGATCTGCCAATAGCCTCTGCCGTTCAGAAGCCAGCAACCAATCTGCCTCACCAGAGAACAGTGCAATGATAATAGCAATATGGGCCAGTGAAGCAACGTCCTCCACAACTAGACTGAAGAACAACAGGAAAGCAACTTGTCTGTTCCCTTTCCCTGATTCCCCAATGCTATTCCCCTCCCCCAACTCCCCAATAAAATCTTAAAAAAACCCAAAACAATCTTCTAAGGCTTGTCATCTCATTTGCTGAATGGAATCCAAAGTCCTTATTAGGGCCTGCAAACACTTTAAGACCTGGCTTCTGCTATCTCTGTGATCTCAGCTCCCTTCTCTCTTCCCTTCGCTCACTCCAGTTTAGCTACTGGTCTCCCTGATATTCTTTGAACATGCTAAACCCATCCCTGCTTCAGGTCCCTTGTACTCTTGTCCTCTAATCCTTGTCACTCTTTTCCCTGGTATCCAAGTGAGTTCTCTCACTTCCTTCAGGCCTCTGTTCAAATTTCACCTTATCAAAAAGGCTTTCCCTAACTATTCTTTCTAAAGACACATACATAGACATACATACTCTCTCTCTCATTACCATACTTTACTTTTTGTCCCAGGAATGATCACACTTTGACATATTCTATACTATTTGCTAATCTGTTATTGATTGTTACCCCCATTAATACAGAGGGTGCCAAAAAAAGTATATACATTTTAAGAAAGGAAAAAACTGTATTAAAATTGTAATACTCAATATATACTGATAACAAAAGATGAATACAAGTCATGTTTGACTTCTGCAATTGCAAGAGGTGTTCAAAGTGATTACCATTGGCATAATTTTAATACAGCTTTTTCCTTTCTTAAAATGTGTAAATATTTTTTTGGCACCCTCTGTATGTAAGTTCAATAAGAACAGAATCTTTATACATTTAGTCATCACTGTATCCCAAGCTCCTAGAAGAGTGCCTGATACAAGGTAATTGTTCAACAAATATATGTTGAATGGATGGATTTGTTAAATAAACTTACCCAGGTCTCTTGTCATCAGGTGAAGAGAGTGTTTTCCAGATGGTTGTCTAATTAATATGATCAAAATCAAGTGTGAGGAACTGGGAGAGGTGTAGTACATAGAGATCATTAGATTATGCATTTATTTATTACCAGTGACCACCATGGGATTCACAGTTATTTTCAGTTTGCTTCTTGATGCAAATCATTTGTCAAACTTTAAGGTGGAACAAAATGTTTGCCTTTCACTACTTTGGCATGTCATTCATCCTCAGGGGCTCAGTGTGTTCATCTGTGAATAGGCACCTGGAGATGTGGTTACTGCTCTGGAGGGAGGCAGTACAATCAGGAAGCTCAACCACACAGGCCCTGGGTTTTGACTATCAGTGTTTGAATCCTGCCTCCATTCCTCTTCACAAGCCACATGACCCTGGTAAACTTACTCAGTTTCCTCCTTTGTAAAGCGGGAATAATAAAAGTACATAGCGTATAGTTTGGCACATAGTAAGTGCTCAATAAATGTTAGCTATTAAAAATGAAAGATTCTGGGGGCAAGTTCTGAGGGGTCATTGCTATTAAATTGTTTTAGGGGAAATAATCTATCCTAGAATATTAGATGATCTGAAATCCTTAAAGGTGTGGTAATAACATTGTGATTAGGTAGGAGAATGTCCTTATTTTTAGGAGGTGCGTGGTGAAGTACTGAAGAATAAAGTCTCACAATATCTATCACTTACTTTCTAGTAATTTAGCCAAATCTATCTTTATGTTTCTTTATCTATTTATCAAGCAAATATGGCAAAATGTTAACAACTGTTGAAGCTAGGTGGATAGTATCGTTGTATTATTTTTTCAACTTTTCTGTATGTTTACAAATTTCAAAACAAAAGGTTGAAGGGAAAAAAAATGAAGACAGGGCGCTAGAGATAGTCTGGTGAAGTCCAACACTCGTTTTACAGAAAGAAACTCAAATGGGAAGCATTTGCCTCAGGCCATACAGCTGGCAACGTCTGAGTCAGAGCCCGGGTCTCCTGGCTGCCCATCTCGCCCTTTGTGTAGGCTGCTGTTGTTGACCCTCAGGCAGCAGTGAGAGGCCGAGGCGCACACCCAGCTTCCCCCCAAAGAGACCAAGGAATATTATGGGTGTGTAAAAAGACACCTATGTTGATGTTTCCTTTTTGTTTACTAAGCAAATAGATACGTGATCTGGTTAGAAGGCGTGATGTGGAAAATGTGAAGGCAGCACCAGGGCCAGACCCGTCATCCTTAGAGAGTGGGCCTACCAGTTTGGCACCATCTGCTTGTGGTTTTTGAGTGAGTGTGTGTGTGTGTGTGTGTGTGTGTAAACTCTGAGATTTCAGGGGAGAGAAGAAAGAGGGGTGGGCCCAGGGCCAGGAAGGGCAGCAAGAAGAGACTGGCTTCAATCCTGGGACTTCCTGAAAGAAGGGACCTTAGGGTATCCTGGGGGATGAAATGGGGACGTATTTAAAGAAAGGACATGATTCTCTGCGGTCTGCAGCATCCTCCTCTAGTGAATAGCTTTCAAGACAGTGAAAAGGAGAGAGGCAGAAGAGGGAGCGTCCATGCAATCCTGGGGAGCGGGACACAGAGAAGAAACAGGAGAGGAAGAAGAAAACAATACGGAAGAGGCAGCCCGGGCCCCAGTGCGGGAGGAGATCAAGGGGGAGGGGTGTAGGCAAAGGTAAAGAGGCCGCCCTCGGGGGCCTGTGAGCGAGTTGAGGACCCTCAGCCTCTGCAGGCTGGAGTGTGTTGCCCCAGAACCGTCCAGCCTCTCTCTCCTCGCTGTCTGTCCGTCTCTGGAGGCCGCTGTGGCGAGAGCAGAGCTCCAGGCGCTCTCACTAGGGGGAGGGGCAGGCAGGAGAGGCGGGGCCTCCAGGCGGGGCGGGAGGGGCGCCTCTGGCCGCGTGAGGGGCGCCTCGGCGGGCGGGCGCCGGAGCCTGGGGGCCGCCGCTTCCCCCTCCCGCTCCGCGGAGGTGCCTGGCCCCTCCTACGCCCGCCGCCCCCACGCCTGCCGCCGCTGTCAAAGATACGCTCGGCCGTTGCAGGAGCCGCGGCAGCCGGCGATCCCGCGGTGAGGAGCCTCGGGCGCGGCCTCGCCTCGACCTCATCAGCACCGCGGACAGCACAGCGGCCGTCCCCAGTTCCCAGGCGCGGAGGACCCCCCGGCCCACCCGAGCCCAGGCCAGCGGCGTCCGCATCAGCACCGCGGACAGCGCTCGGGCCCCGTCTGCTCGCTGCAGCCCCCCGGCTCCCTGAGTCAGCACCGCGGACAGACCCCATCGACTGGCCCCTCCGCAGGCTCGGAGCGCTCAGCGCCCCCGGAACATGGCCACCGAGGTAGGGGGCCGGCACCCGGTCCTCAGGCAGTGCCCGACTGCTGAGGGCACAGATCCCCGCTAGGGGCGTACTGGGCGGGAAAGGAAAACGGGGTGGGGGGTGAGGAGGGTGGGGTGGGGTGGGATGAGGTGGCTTCCCGGGTCGGGTCCGGAGGGAAGGGGTGGAAGCCGGAGTGGCAGGGTGGGAAAGAGGGGCTCCTCGGAAGAGCTCGTCGCATCCCTGGCGTGTCATCTTCCCTATTTAAGTCCTGAAGCTGTCTGTGCCACTTGTTGGCACTAGCGCCAGGGTGGCTCCAGGGCCTCCGCTGGGGTTTCCCTTTCTCCTGGTCTGCAAATCCTGAAACCTCATCCCTGGAGGGTCGGAAATGAGCCTGCGCCTGTTTAGGAGAGGGAATGAGGCTGGCTGCTGCTGCTATGCGGTGCAGACATCCAGCTTCTGAGCCCAGAAACCTGGCTAAGGGACGACAGACCTACCGTCACATCAGCATTTCCTTCGTGGGGCTAGGGGAGGACAAGGAATCCTCAGGCCCAAAACTCAAATGCTTGGTTGTAACGAGCTGCCTGCACCAAGGCCCGCGTTTGCATATCACCCTTTCTTGCTTATTCAGCCCATTCGAGTTTCCTGTACCAGGGTGTCCACATTTCTCCTGTGTTTGATGGGAGGAGCATCCTTTTTCAGGGTGTGCCTATAGGTGTGTCACCTTCAAGGGACTTGAAAGCTGAACCAAGGGACCTGTTGGCTGAAGGCAGAATCTATGTGCAATGTTTAAGAGATCAGGAATTACCTCTACTCCCTCATTTCATGAGGGAAACAGAGCTCTTTACATTCCCACTTAATAAGTGGTAAAACTAACACATGGAGAAGGGGAGGATCTAATTGATACTCACAGAGCATCTCAACAGTAGAGCTGAAAGTTTCTTTGAATTTGTGGAGTGGAACCCAGGACACCAGTGTCTTTTGGTTCTGACGTTGACTTCTTTTGCAATGTTTCTCCATTTCCAGCCCAGCTGGAGCACAAGCTATGGGGGCAGCAGAGGCTTGTGAATGATTCTAGGCAGTGCCTCTGGGCATCCTGGTGAGCAGCGTGACATCAATACTAAATGTTATTGTTGTTTTCCTGCTGTTGTCACCACCACAGAACAAGGTGCAGTTGCTTGGCATCACTCAGCTTTTTGACAAGGCACAGGGCTAACTAGGAAAAATTGCCCCCAGTATCCTGTGAGGAGACAAGCCCTGAGCAGACTCATGCAGCTTGGTTTCTAGGGCGGAGGGATGCAGAATGCTGAGAAAGTGTCAAAGACACTGGGAAGAGCAGGAAGAACAAAAGAAAAATGGCCAAGGAGCTGGTCACCTTCCAGATAGGGCTGCCTGACTGCAGCAGACGCTGCTGGTGTTGGGCAGGAAGGGGAAACTTCAGCCATATGGGCACAGTTGCGCTAGCGGTGTGGGCAGAGAAGGTGGCTACATTGTGATGTGATCTGACCGATTTCAAGAGGCCCACCTATCCCAGCATATCTCCCTCTCAGGTCAGCTGTGGTTCCCAGATTCCAACCAGCAAGCTCACATCTCTAGGTCAAGGCAGTGTTTCCAGGAGGCTGTATGTGTGACACTCCCTGGGAGGGGCTCTACTTATAATAGTTCTGTGAATCTAGCACTTTCCTGTGTACAAAGCACTATCATATGTGTGATTTCCTTTGAGCCTTAGAGCAACCCTGTGACGTGGGCAAGGATGGTGTTATTATCCTCAATTAACAGAGAAACTGAGGCTCAGAAATTTGCCTGAGACCTGTGAGGGAGCCAAGGAATGCATCATTATCTCATTTTACAGATGATGCAACTGAAGTGCTGAGACTTATCCAAGAAAATATGGCTAAAAAGTGGCAAGGCCAGTTCTAGAGCTTGAGTCTTCTGCTTCTCTGACCGGTGACTTTTCTGCTGCATCCAGGTGTATCAATTAGCCAATTGTATTGCCCAATAGAATGGAGAGCACTAGGGGTCTTGACATGAGGCTTTGATGGGGAAGGGGTGCAAAAGAGTTCGGGAAGGGCTGGAGTGTGGGGATCAGGTGTCCTGACTGGCCTGACTGGGTCAACTTGAGGGCAGAGGGACAGAGGAATGCCCAGAAAGGATGCAGAGCTGAGAGCAAACATTGTCCATTTCCCAGTTTGGCCTTGGGTGGACTCTAATGGCAGCACTGAGAGACGAAGCCTTAGCTCTGCCAAGGCACAGGATGTGCACATTATCTGGGCTGCAGAATGAGTCATTCTCCCCAGGCTGTTTTTAATGTTAGGAATGAGTTAAGATTACCAGGAAAAACCTGTTGGGAGAAGGAAAACCTCATGCTAAGCTCCTGTGGCCATCCCCTAGGATTCTGATTGGGAAGTCCTCAGCTCCAGCAGACTGTGTTTTGAGAGGAGAGGGAGAGAGGGGGAGGGAGAGAGAGTGAGGGAGAGCAAGCAAGAAAGAGAGAGAATTGAGAAAGAACAGATATCCCTGGATCTCTGGGTGGAAGGCATGGAAACTTGATCCTTTCTGCTTCCTAATTTCTGTTTAGGAGTTAGCATTAGGGGAGGGTTGTGTGTAAGGAACTCAGAGGAGGGATGAAGTCTCCTGAGTGATCCACTGACCTCATTTGGAAAACTGTAATGAGCCCATTTCCTGAGTGACAAACCTCTGCAAATGTGTTTCACTGGGAGAAGGGTTCGCCCAGATGGCCAAGGACAGCTAGGAAATGCCTGACTCCGAGGAACTTCTTCAAGTGGTGAAGTTTGGCCTCTAAGAGATTTTAAAACACACCCAAGTAGCATTATCCAAGCAGGGCACTTAGAGGTTTGATCACTGAGGCATGGAATTAACAACCAGCAGACAATGGGTTGGGCTTGGGCTGTGCCTTAGGCTGAGAAGCAGGGAGGCCTTGTGCCCAGGTTTCCATCCTGAGGCTTGACTTGGCTGCCTGTGACTCATGATCCTCACTCATCCTCCACAGCCCAGCCAGGGAGCATGGTGTTGGCTCATCAGTTGAGTCTTCTGACTCCCTGAGTTGAGTCTCAAATACATCCTCTGGAATTAGCTGTTTTTAATGAGGATGGAGATGTGGACCAGATGAGGCCTCCTGTGTGTGTGTCTAAGGCCTACTAAGACTGGGAGTACTCACCTTCCTGCTCCCCCCTGCTCCACCTCTGCCAGGTTGGCTCTGTCAGGTGTACAGGCCCTAAATGTGTGACCTGGGGTACCCATCCTCCAGGCAGCCTCCCCCTCCCTATTACACTGCAGTTTGAAAGTAGGGGCCAACAGATCTCACCATTGATTTTCTCATTCTTCCTCATGAAATGCCTGTTGGCCCTGTCCTCACTTAGCTGCCAGCAGGTGGGGGATGATGATGGGAGATAGGGGAGTGTTGAGAAAGGTGAGAAGTGGATGAGAAGCCCAGGGGTCTGACTCAATTCCCAGGGGGAACTGTCCAGGGTAGACACAGGAGCTGTGTCCTTTCAGAAATGTGTATGCATGTTCTGGGACCGTGATTTCAGAGTGTCATGGATCCTGGCTGAAAACCCTGCCAGCTCCGTGAAGGTTAAGTAGTTGGCAAATGACTGGGAGCCTGGATCTAGCTCTGGTCCAAGGATCCCAGCAATGGGAATCCTTCAGATGTCTTACACTGGCAGCTCTTGGAATGTACCTGGCTCACAGGTGCGCTTTATTTGATCTGCTTAGTACTCATAAATGTAGAAAAAATGATTGGAAACACTTAAAAATCGGGATATTTGATATTAAGAAAATCTGGATTTATGGCTTTCTTTAAAAACCAGATTCGCAACCTGGGCACACATTCTCACATGGCAATGATCAGGTGTTTTCTTGAGACAAGGCATGAGTTTTTTAATTAGCTACAGTCCCCACCTGGCCTACTTATATGTTTAGTCCCTGTAAGCTTTGCATTTGTAATCTCTGATAAGGCCTGTAGAATGTCAAAGCTGGAAGGGGCTTTTGCAATTACCTAGTTCCAACCTCTCAGTTTCTAGTTGAAGAAATGGAGGCCTGGAGAAGGGAAGACTTTCCAGGGTCATGTGGCCAGGACTTGCACCACGATTTCTGCTCCTAGGTCAGTGGGCCATCTTTCCATCAGAGCTTTCTGTGCTTCACAACTGAGCCAGCAAGGATGGAGAGAGCCAGGAGCCCTGCCTTGCCTTAAATCCTACTCTTCACCAACTACAGATGAATTTGTGATGCGTGTGCTCTAAGTAGATCTGGGAAACCAGGGCTCTGGCATATAAAGTGTGTCTGATACCATCCTTGAGCAACTCCTCAAGACCCCACAAACACTCCCCAGGAAGGGAAGCAGGTCCCTAGTCACCCAGAGCCAGGTTAGTGACCTAAGGCTCAGGATATTGTTAGAGTTGGAAAGGGTGTTGACCCCTCCCATTCCGGCTACGTTGAGAACCCATGGGTAAAAGCCAAGAGTACATGGGAATGTGTTATGTAAGGTAGCACCCTAAAATCTTAATGGCATAATACAATAGAAGTTTATTTCCTGCTTGGTAAAATCCCAGACAAGTATTCCTGATCAGCAGGTGGATTTCCTCCAGGTAGAGACGCAGGGACTCAGGCTCTTTCCAACTGGTGGTTCTGCTGTCTTCAACACGTGGCTCCCTTGGTTTCTGTGGAAGGGGAGAGATCACAGAGGAGTGACTGGTTTTTATGAGCCAAGCCTATAAATAACATTTATCACACTTCTACTCACATTCTATTTAGCTGTATGGCCACACCTAACTTCGAGGGAGGCTGGGAATTAACTTAGCTTTGTGCCCAGGAGGAAGAGGAGGTGGCTGTGGTCAATAGGTAGCCAGTCATTGGAGACATGTACCTTCATGGTAGCACACAGTGCACGTGTGTGTTCAGGCACAGACAAAGGGGACAGTGGGAGGGGAGGAAGCTGAGTCAATGTCAGAATGGCTGAAGCGCTGTTCTTTCCCTTTCTATGCTCGCCCTCATTTTTCTGGAATTAGACCCACTTTAGTTTAGACCCCTGTACTACTACAAAGATAGTCATCCCTGCAACTGGCACCCTACCCCAGCCACTCCCACTTCCCACGCACCACTTACAAAGTTGCCAGAATGATCTTTCTGGGGCTAAGGGGGCCCATCCTGAAGATGGAATGAATGGCTCATGTCAGTTGGTGTAGAAGGGCTGAGGAAGGCCATGCCCCCTTCCTTTTCTTTAGAAAATAAAACAGTATGAAACCTTAACCAGGCAGAGCAGACACATTGATGAATAACTTATTTCTATTAGCAAAGCATTCTTTATTTTTCAAAGTTATATAGGATCTTTATAGGTGTCAAGGGGACTTCCTCAATTAAAACCTTTATTAGAGGAATCAAAAACTATTGGGTTGTTGGGAAAGTCATGACGTATTTTTCTATGTTTTCCAATGCAAAAATGCATCGTGACTTTCCCGACGACCCAATATTAAGACTAGAGGAGCACTTACACATTGTTTAATCTGATGACAACATAAGGGGTCACATCTCTTACGTAGAGCAAGCCTCACCTGGATTTAGGAAAGTCTCGTGTAGTGGTTGGTCTCTTATTCCTACCTTTTCAGGACCTGGAACTACCAATTATCTGCTCCTACTGCCACACTGACAGTCTCTCTCGTTACTTATTCTTTTCCCAGCTTTTAGGCAAGTTTAAGTATCTTCCATCTTAATTCCTCCCCTCCAGAAACCCCTCCAGCTGTTTTCAATCTCACTCTCTTCTATACTCTCCCAATGTCCTTTTTAAAAATTTTATTATATTTATTTGAGTGACGTTGGTTAATAAAATTATATAGGTTTTAAGTGTACAATTCTAGAATACATCATTTGTATATTGCATTGTGTGTTCATCACCCAAAATCAAATCTCCTTCCGCCAGGGGGTATATTTGACCCCCTTTATCCTTTCCTACCTTCCCCCACCCCCCCATACAGTTGCCTGTGAGTTTTTTTTTTGTTTATCGTGTTCATTTGTTGATTTCAGTTTGATATCCCACATATGAGTGAAATCATATGGTTCTCAACTTTTCCCACATGACTTACTTCGCTTGGCATGATAATCTCAAGATCCATCCATGTTGTTGCAAATGGCAGTATTTCATCTTTTCTTATGACTAATACTCCATTGTATATATGTACCACATCTTCTTCATTCAGTCATCTATCAAAGGATATTTCGGTTGTTTCCATGTCTTGGCCACCATGAATAATGCTGCAACGAACATAAGGGTACATATATCTTTATGAATAAATGGGAAAAATGTTTTCAAATTTTTGGGCTTGCTGGGTCATATGGTAATTCTATTCTTAATTTTTTGAGGAACCTCCATTATCAACAAGATAAAGAATAACAAGTATTGGAGAGGTTATGGAACAAAAGGGACTCTCCCAATGTTTTTAGCTGATCTGCAAACCAACTCCATCCGTGCTGAAACCTGCCTCTGGTCACTGGAGTAGACTGCCTTCTCTGCTATCTTCGTTACTTTGCACAAGCTTCTCCCTGTCTGGGTTTTCTTTTCCTCCTTGTCCCCACCACTGCCTGCACCTATCACTGGTAACCCATGGCATTCCTTATGACTCAACACAGACCTCAGGAAGCCTTTCTGAGTCAGTGCTTCTGGGCAAGATGTTACTTCTCTGGAGCATTTATCATAGTCAAATTCATTATATATTTACTTGTCTTCCTCCTTGGAACTCACAGACTGTCTTTTGCTCAGCATCCCTGGTAGGGACTCAGTAAATGAAAGCTGAGTGAGTGAATGAATTCACCTTAATTACACAGGATGAACTGGCTGTGTGTTCATTCTGCCTTTGGGGCTTGGTCTCCACGTGGTTCTAATGTCTGGCATATTTCACCCAGTGGGTTGCTTGTCTGGAAGGTGGGTGACAGAGGCTGGCAATGAAAGAAAGAGGCCTTGTTCATCTGTGGAACTGAGCTCAATCCCCTCAAATGCTAGAGTCTGTGTCAATATCAAGTCTGCAGGTGTGGACAGGGGACAGAAGCTCCCCCACTGCCTCCTACCAGGACAGGAAATTTCTTCAGCCCACTTGATCCAGGACTTTCTCTGGGGGCTTGGACATTTGTGGGTCCCTTCTTTCCTCTGGTGAGAAGACAGCCACAGACATGAAAACCATCTGTGGTGCTCTCTGGCCCGGGCCATAACTCAGCCTGAACCTGAATCCCGCTCTGAGTTCATGGGCACATCAGGTACTCCTTTGCCCCATACACTCCCCGCTCCCAGCCCTGCTGTAAGCTCCACCTGGGAGGGTTTGAGACTTCAGTCTTGTTCAGTGCTGGCTTCCCCAAGCCAAGGCCTGATGAGTTGTGAACATTTGATATTTGCCGAATGAAGTGTGCAAGGCCCCACCATGTATGCACGTGAGTGTGTGTGTATGTGTGTGTGTGTGTGTGTGTGAGAGAGAGAGAGAGAGAGAGAGAGAGAGAGAGAGACAGAGACAGAGACAGAGAGACAGAGAGACAGAGAGACAGAGAGAGACAGAGACAGACTGGGCCAGCCACCAGGCAGTTTTTTCCTCTGTTAAAATTTGTTTCTGGCTCTGCTGATGGTTCCAGAATCTCTCGTTTTGGCTTAGATTTTTCTTGGATCACTCGAGGCACCTCCTGGGGCAAACTCCACAGTCCTGCCTCCTCCTGGCCTTCCTGGAGCACTTGTAGGGTGGCCAATTTGTCCTGTTTGCCAGGAACTTCCCTAATTTTGGTGCTGAAAGACCCACCTCCAAAACCCCTCAGTCTCGGGACAAACCTAGAAGGATGGTCACCCTGATCACGTGTCCGTGTCTTCTCAGGTCCACAATCTGCAGGAGCTCCGCCGAAGTGCCTCGCTGGCCACCAAGGTCTTTATCCAGAGAGACTACAGTGATGGGACCATCTGTCAGTTCCAGACCAAATTCCCCCCAGAACTGGACAGCCGGGTAAAGACGTCTTTTTCCAAACTTGGAACGTAGGCCATGCTGGAACTGAGGGGCTTATTCAAGTGTATTTCTTTTCCAGGATAAAGTAATATATGACACATAACTTCTTTAGCCACTTCACATGGAAGAATTAAAAAAACATCCTCACATGATCTTGTTGTCGCCTCATTGAAAGTTAGAGCTGAAGAAACCTCAGAGATTTTCTAGTCTAGCAGCTCTCAAATTTCAGTAGATAGCATGAGAATCCCTGGAGATCGTTAAACTAAAACATAAATTCCTGAATCCTGTTGGATGATATTAGATGTCATCAGAGATGCTGGCTTAGTTGTGGGACTGGGTTCACGAATCTCCACTTTTTAGCAGCAGTTCTCAACCCCAGTTGCACATAAGTATTACCCATGGAACTTTTAAAAACCCTGATGCCTAGGCTATCAACCCAGGGCTCTCCTCACAACCCCTTCCTCCAGACTCAGTTTCTGGAGTGTCTCATGGACCACTGGCCCCTTGCAAGGCATCAGCTCTTTCTGCAGAGTTTTGCTCCTGGTTCTGGGGATGTATGTAGTCTTCATCCTTGGCTGCTGTAGAACTGGCCTGGGTTTGGGGAGGGCATAGGGCAGACCCTGATCCTTTCATTCAGCAGCCCATGCAGTGGGGGTGTCTGGGGGATGAGTGTTGCAGCTGAGGCCACAGGCACAAATGGCCTGTGGCTTTTTCAGGAAGCAGCAGGGTGGTCAGTGTGGCTGAAGTGGGGACTGAGTGAGGAGGAGGGTGGGAGAAGGGCTCAAAGGGGACTCAGGGCCAGGCATTATAAGGAGTTCCTGGATCTTACTTAGAGATAGATGGAAAGACCCTGAAAGCTCTTGATCAGAGGTGTAACATGATCTGACTTTAACAGGCTCCTTTGGATGGGCTGGGGGCAGGGACACCCAGTTAAGAGGCCAGAGATGGTGGTTGCCTGGACCATAGAGCAGAGTTTCAAGTGGTCCTCACTTGTGAAATGGGTGTGACAGTTGTACTTCTCTGATAGAATTATTATGAAGGTTAAGTGAAAGAATACATAAAAAATGCCTGGCACATAGAACGTGCTGAATAAATATTAGCTATTATGATTATGGATGCAGGCAGGATAGCTTCCCAATTGTCCAAACACAAGGGGCTGTCGTGTTCTGCGTGAATTCTTGGCTAGAAGGAGGTGCCCCCTCCTGGAGAGACATTCCTGAGGTTTCACCTGATCAGTCTCACGCAGTTGAAGTCCCATCTGAACACAGAGAGCCCCTGCCAATAAGGTCCTGGGCTCTCTCACAGCCATCAAAACGGAGGGGACAAAGTCACTGGAGTTCTTGCCTGATCCGCTGCAGAAAACGTTCACATCTAGGATATCAGAGGAGTTTCCTGTTTCCAAGGGAAGCCAAGTGGCCATTCTTATTCCCATTTTATTGATGCGGAAAATAAGGCTAGAATAGGTTAAGTCACTAGTCCAAGGTCACATAGCTAGTTGATGGCCAAGTCTGGACTGAACCCCAGGTCTCCTGACACCCAGTCCAGGGCTCTTTCTGCTCCATGGGCACCTGCAGCCTCCCTGGTCTCACCTGTCCTAGCACTGCCACCCTCCCACCACAGTCTGTGACTGTCCACGCTCCACGGAGCTGACTTGGCCTGGCTCTCTGTCCCTCTCTCCCTCCAGATTGAGCGGCAGCTCTTCGAGGAGACCGTGAAGACCCTCAATAGCTTCTACGCAGAGGCTGAGAAGATTGGGGGCAGCTCCTACCTGGAGGGTTGCCTGGCCTGTGCCACAGCCTACTTCATCTTCCTCTGCATGGAGACCCACTACGAGAAGGTGCTCGCTTCCCCACTGCCCTGCGTCCCCTCCTCCAGGGCTCCCCTGCCCATCCCTCGTGCTCAACCTCTCCTTACAGGTTCTCAAGAAGATCTCCCGCTACATCCAGGAGCAGAATGAGAAGATCTTTGCCCCTCGAGGCCTCTTGCTCACAGACCCTGTGGAGCGAGGAATGAGGGTTGTATCCTTCCGGGCTGTTCTTCTGGGTGGGTGCACAGGGCTGCCCATCCGTGGGCCCTGTGGTGAGGCTGCTAGGAAATGGGACCACCCTCGGGGCCTCTGCTCAGGGTTTTCCTAGGATTCTCCACATCTCTGGTCACCATTCCCCTCCTGCACCATACGCTATTGGTGCTGTTGGTGAATTTCAGGATTTGCTTTTAGTTATTGAGCTGCATTTAATCAGTACTTGCTATACGCCTGATATCATATTAAGTGTTTTAAAACTATGGATTCATGTGATTCTCATCACAGCCCTGTACTGTTATTATACCCCTTTATAATGAGCATGCTATCGTTAAATCACTGCCTCAGGGTCACCCAGCTGGTGAACGGCAGAGCCAGGATTTGAACCCAGGTCCACCCTTCATGGTGAGGTTGTACTGCCCCTCAAGGAATATGCAAATCTCCACACACATTTACATGTCCACAATCTCATGTCATCCTCATTTAATCCCTTGTGATAGGTCCCACTGTTCCCCTTTCACAGATGAAAAAAAATGAGGTTTTGGTGGGAGGTGGGCCAGGGGGTAGGTTAGAGGTCTGCCCACTTTACCTGGTCAAGGTGTACACAATTTCCAACCCCAGCCAGCAGCAGCAAGAATAGAATGGTTAAAAAATAAATTGTACTGGACCATTGAGAAGGAAGTGTAAAGAAAACACAAATACCAGACTCTAATGTTTCCCCATGAGACGTGCTTCTTGTTATTGAGCCTGTGCAACATCTCAGGCACTGACATGCGTTACTACATTTAAGCCTCACAACAACCCCAAGATTCTATTCTCCCCATTTTAGAGATGTGATCACTGGTGGGTAGTAAGTGAAGTGACTGCTCTAAAGTCACAAAGCCTGCAGGTGGGCGAGTCGGAATTTGAATTCAGGATGCCGTTCGAGGTTCCGTATAATAACACCCCTTCCTGGGCACACCGTATCCTGGGATTTGGTCATTAGACCCACTAGGATGTAAGGTTCCTGATCCTGACTGTGAGCCTGCATAGTGCTCAGCCAGCCCTACAAGTCTCTATAACTGAGCTGAGTGTGCGCACAGAGGGGCCTGGGGTCTAGCTCCCTAGGCCTCCGTGTCCTTACTGTCTAAGCAGCAGCACCAGCTCTGCCTCCTGCTTCCCTCCTGGCCTCCATCAGTGGGTTCCTGTCCACCCCTGCTGGCAGCCCTCCTTAACGCCACCCCAGATTGAGATCTCCATTTACGAGGACCGGTGCAGCAGTGGCAGCTCCAGCAGTGGCAGCAGCAGCGGCAGTGGCAGCAGCAGTGGTGGGGGTGGTGGGGCGGGGGCCCGGTGACTGGCCGGGAGTCCCTGCAGGGAGGTGTACGGCCGGACAGAGGGCCTTGCAGACCTGCGAAGGCTGCGTTACCAGAGCACTCGCTTCTGACTATTCTCTGGGTGTAAATCGGGGCGGGAGGGAGGGAGACTGGCCTAGTGTTTCCCGCAGGCCATGAACCCGCCCCGCCTGCCCCCCACCTCTTGGCAGGATGGTCTACTTCCGGACCTGGCTCTTCCCTAAGGGGCTGGCCTGGGTCACAAGGAGGCTGGGGGTGGGGACAACACAATTTGGACGGCTCCTTTCTTCTGCAGCTCCTCTCCCAGCACTGCAGAGGGGGCCCAGGTCTGTCACCTGGAGAATTCCCATCCTGCATGATTGCTCACCCCAAATCCCACGACCACCAGGACTCTCTCCCCTTGTGGCCCTGCTCCCCATGGCTGTCTTCCAATATCTGCTTCCTGATGCCACCACAGGGCCTCTGTCTATCTATGATCCTGCCTCCACCAAATTCGAGTCTGGGGAGATGGGAGGGGTCAGACTATGGGCTCCGTGGTGGCGAGCTGTTCAGCCCCCTTCTGACCTCTTCTGGATCACCCAAAGCTTCCCTGCTCTCCACCCAAAGCCTGAAGCCATCTTGGCCTTGCCAAGAAGCATCTCACTCCTGAGACTTTGCAAGCCACCAGGTGCTGGTCATGGGGCACACAGCCTGGGCTCTGGGTGGTTATGTGGGGGACTGGAGAAATGCTTCATGGAGAGATGTAGCCTTGGGGGGTTGCCCCTCGAGAACGGGAGCCAAGTTCCTGAGATTAGAACCTGCTCATATGTGAGAGTAAGTGTGTGTGTGCATGTAGGCACTTGTGTGAGTGCGCTATTGCATAAATGCATGTGTGTCTGTGTTGGTGTGTGTGAGTGCCATGAGTGCACCTGTGTATGTGTACACAGGTGTGAGTGCACCTGTGTGAGTGTATGTGTACACACGTGTGAGTGCGTGTGTGTGTGTGTGTGAGTGCACTTGTATGTTCTCCTTGGCTGCTGGGCCAGTGACTGCCCCTCTCTGCATCCTGTCTTATCTTCATGAGCGATGGTCTGTGGCTGCTTCCCTGCATGGGTCCAGCCTGTTTCCCTGTCAGTAAGAGTCCTAATGCTCCTTGTCCCACGCCTTAGGCTGTCAGCTTGTCTCTTCTTCCTGGTCTTTCCCCCACCTGGAAGGTTCTCCCCACTTTCTGGCTACTGTGCACATTCTAGTAGAAGAGAAATTGGGGTCCTAGGAGAGCAGAGTCAGCCTTCCAGGGCCACCTGTGCCCCTCTCCCAGCCCCCCATGACAAGGCAACAGGGACACGGATGCTACATATTAAGCCTGCCCAGGATCAGGGCTCTCCAAGGCCGTGTAAGCAAGGCTTCCTTAGATATTCAAAGGAGCTGGCAACCTGCAGGGGAAAAGAGAGGCATCCAGGCAATGAGTTCCTGACTGCTGAGGCCCAAGGGGCCCGTGGGAAGGAAGCTGCCCCGTACTGGTGTCCTGAAGATGGACAGAAGGAGGCCACGTGCTTCAGCTGGCATGAGGTGCTAAAAGTGGATATGACAGACCCGTCGCTGCAGGTAGCTTTCTGGAACCAAAGAGGGGCCTGATTTTCTTTTGCACACAGGAGCAGTGTGTGGGAAGGAGGTATCTCCCAGAGAGCTGGTGAGGGCGGCCCAGTCCCTGAGCCTAAGTGGGCCCTGGCCCAAGACTCGCCCCAGAGAGCTGCATCTCAGTGGGCTCCACCACAGCCCTCAAACCCCTGGACCCGGCCGGTGCCCGTCCTGCCCCCCTGTATTGTTGGACCTTGTACCTGATCTGTGCCTCTCCCGTGGGATGACTGGGCAGGTAATGTGGTGGCCTTTTGTTTTATTATTTCTTTTTTCAATAAAAGACTTGCTTAACTTGAGGCTCTGTGCTGCTTCTGTCCCCCATGGCCCAGGGTCACCGGGAGGAGAAGCCCAGCTGCCCATCCACTTCACACTGAGGAGGGGGGCTGAGTGTGTTCCTGACAGCACAGGAGCCTGTGGTCTGGGGGGGGGGCAGGTGTTCCAGAGCCTCTAATCTATAGCTTATATGGGGCACTTATGGCCTGGGGGGGGACAGGTTGGACTGAAAGCCAAGTCAAAAGCAAGTAATAAATTAATTCAATAAATACCTATTCCTTGAGCTCTTACCATGGGTTGGGCCCTATTAGGCACTGGATCACACAGTTCACTTACTTCTAAAGACTAGAAAAGTATGTGGGTGTTGGAACCTAGCAGAGTTTTGTCTTGGATTTTATAAAACTAAGGAACATTTATTGAACACCTACTGTGTGCCACATGCTTTGCTATAACCATAGGCTAGAGCTGGGAGGGGATTTCAAGATCCCCTAAATGAGGCAGAATGGAGGCCCAGAGAAGGTGAGTGACTGGCCCCAGGTCACACAGCTGGTTGATGATAGTGCCAAGTTTAGAACCAAGGTCTGACCCAGTGCTTGCTCTGACACCATGGGGATGGCAGAGGTGGAAGTTGCCTGAGGCTGCAGGGAGGCTGGGGTCACACATTCAAGTCTTTGGGCCAAGAAAGGATCTCTCACTAGGCTTTGGGGACAACAGCTCCAGCCTCTGGGTGACTTGGGGAGGGGTTCCCTCTGGTGGTGATGATTGGGACTCTGGAGTGGCTTTCACACTTATTTCATGCTCCTAAAGGGCAGCTGGGCCATTGCCTGAGCCACAAGGCAGGCTGGACTTGCTGGTGCTGCTCAAACCTGGGGTGTGTGGGGATTGTCAAACCAGGCTGTTCCGGAAGGTTCGTTCTGTCCTGTTTGTGACTACATGATTATTTTATGTCAATTAGTAATAATAAAATAATAGTAGCTAATATTTATTTAGCGCTTAGTGTGTGCCAGGCACTATGTTAAGACTCACAATTCATCGTTCAATCCTCACAACAACCCTCTGTATTGTAGTTCCTATTATTATTCCCATTTTATAGATGAGGAGACAGAGGCTCACAGAAGTTCAGTAACTTGCCCAAAGTTACGCAACGGGGAAGTGGCACAGCTTGGCTTTGAATCTAGGCAGTCAGACTCCAACTGTGGGCAAGATGATAGATCCAGCTTCAGAGGCCCCCTCAGTAGCTTGAAGTCCTCAGCCATCCTAGGCTTAGGATCTGGCAGGTTCCCAGGGAAGAACTTGAAGCTGTGCCTGGGCTCCGAGGCAGCGCTGGGATCTCCAAGTCCAGGGCATCGTGAGAATGTGGGTGAACTGTGCTCCTCAGGGGCCTGAGGGCCCACAGGGCAGCCTGGTGAAGGGCAGCGAGGGGGCGAAGCCACACTTGCCATGGCTTCTTTCAGCCTGGCTTTCCCCTGCTGGCTCAGTTGTGGGGGAAGTGGCCTCCCTCCTAGGTCCGGTTGTAGCCACTTGCCTGCACCTGCCTTGTCAGCCAGAGACACGCTTCATCAGACCCTCAGGAGCAGAGGAGCCCTCAGGCAGCTCTGGGCGGCCGCTCTCCCCTTATCGCCATTGGGAATAAACATTCTGGCTGCCTTCTGGTCAAAGGTGTGTGAAAACCAGTTTAGAGAAGCTCGTGGTGCCCCCGGGCGGCGGAATTGTGTACTGCACCCCAGAACCAGAGCTACTCAGCTGTAGGAAACTTCCCCACCACCCTTAAACCAGCAGCCTCTCCCACCTGCAAGGACTTTATTTTGGCTTTGAGAGACTCGAGCAAAGGTACAGTCCACTTGGTGGTGACTCTTTCTCCCTACAGCCAGCCTCTGGGGTGCTGCCTTCTCCTGGAGGGGTGTGTGTGTGTGTGTGTGTGTGTGTGTGTCGAGTGGTGGAAGGTGGGGGGGTTGGTCTTGGCAGGCTGGGAAACCCCACCTACCTTCTCCACAGCTCTGGAGGGACTTATAGTGAGGAAGGTCTCGGCAGGAGGCACCCCTACCTGGTTTTGGCTTTGCTATTCACCAAGGATGAAGTCAGTGCAAATGCCACTCCAAATCAAACCCGAATTGGAACTCCGGCTTCATGACAGTAGCTTGTGATCGAGACTCAGTTTCCCCAACTGCAAAACTGGGATACTAATGGTCTACAGAATTGCTTAGAGCAGTGTTTCTCATGGTTGGCTGCAATCGATGTCACCTGGGGAGCAAGGAAAACCGCCGATGCCTGGTCCTATCCCCCAATTTCATTGTTCTAGGGAGCAGCCTGGGCATCAGGGTTTTTCAAAGTTCCCTTGGAGGTTCTGGTGTAAAGGCAAGGTCAAGAGACCCTGGTTTGGGCAGTACCTGGAGCCTGTGAGCTTTGCACAGGCCTCTGAAAATGTCTGACATGTGAACAAAATGTTTATGGGTTCCATGAAAGCATCCAGACACAAAATGAGTATGAACTCTAAGATTTAACTTATAAATAATGCTAACACAGGCAAAACTAATCTATGGCATTAGAAGTCAGGAGAGCAGCTGCCCTGGGGTGGGGTGCAATGAAGGAAGGGAGCCTGGTGGGCTTCTAGGTGCTCATGACGGTGCTTCTCGAACAGACTGCCAGTTGTACAGGATAGATGTGCTCACTTGGTGAGAATTCATTGAGCTGTACACTTAAGATTTGTGTGTTTTTCTGTACATAGGATACATGTCAACAAAATTTACCAAAAAAAGTTTATTGGCTCCAAAATAGGAAAAGAAAGCACAAAATTGAAATTAATGATTTATTACATATCTACAAAATATAACATTGTGTCAAACAGTCAACTGCAATTCAACTCGATTGTGTGTGTGTGTGTATGTGTATAATTTAATATGGGCTATGGATGTATATGAAATATTTGATATGATGAGGGGTGGGGCGTCCACAAGAGAAGGTCCTTAGAGCTTCTTTATCTGGGGAAGAGAATCTAACGTTTTCAGGAGATTCTCAAAGGGGTATGTGACCCCCACCGCCACCCCACAACAGGTTGAGAGTCACTGATTTTAAGGAGTCCATGAGAAACTGGCTATGAATGTGCCTGGCATGAAATAAGTGTTCGGTAATGTCAGTTTTTTTTCCTTTCTTTCAGAGTCTTGCCTCGTGAGGTTCCCACATGGCCCCTCTCAGGCGACTGTGGGAGGATTTATTCTCTTGGCAGCGCTGAGGGCAGGCTGTGGCAAGCTCACGGCTCTTCCTCTAACAGGTTGTTTTATAAGGGCCTTTTCAGCATCTGCTGGATGGCTGGACTTGGCGTGCAGCATCCTGAAGCTGCACTGGGCCTTATGGTTTCGAATCAGAGACGAGGGCAGAGGTGGAAGACTGTGAGGGTGAGCAGAGGGCTGCAGCTGTCCGTGGACCCTGATTCCTTCCCTGAACTATCCTAAGTCTCAGCTTTGTCCTTTGTATAATGAGAGCATTATGAGAATGCATCTTTGTTTCTCCAATGTAAGGTATTGTGGTTATTGCTGTGAAGTTACCCTTGGATATGGTGTCTTCATGATATAGAGTTATAGCCAGGTTTCAGATTCTTACATAGAATAAATAGACATTTATCCAAGGAGTCACTGATCCTCTGATATATCAGGAATATTCACATCTGTGAGTATTCTATTTATTTCTCTAATGCCCTGGTGGGGGGTTATGTTTTATTTATTTATTTATTTATTTATTTATTTATTTATTTATTTATTTATTTTTTGAGGGCAGTGTCACTGGCCCTCATATGTGGGACCCGAACCAGGGCCGTTGGCTTCCCAAGCCAGCGCTTAACCACCACGCCACTCGGCCAGCCTTGGGGGGTTATGTTTTGAATCCTTGTTTTATAGGTGAGGAAACTGACATTCCAGATGGTTAGGCAGCTTGACAAGCATCCACAGCTAGTAAGTGTCGGAGCAAAGACTTCGACCAAAGTGTCCAACTCAAATCCCGCTCTCAATTCTGCCAGTGTGTCACAGTCAGGTGAAAGACCCTGTTCTACCTGCATTGACTCATACAGACAGATTTCAGACCCAGACTGAGGCACGTGGGCAAATGCAGACACAGAAAAATTCGTTTTGCAAGGGCATGAAGGGTCTAGTTATTTCGGAGTAATTCAAGCTATCGATTTCTGTAATGGAAAAGTGATTGGAGACCAGCGACCACCTGAGAGCATTGCTGAGCAAGACCCCGGAATGGGGAAATGTTATTCACAGCTTACAAGATGTTGTGCATGGTGAGGGCCTCTTTCCCTCCATCCCCAGTTCCTTGGCAAACACTTGGAGGGTGGCGATCTTGCCTTACTCATTTCCACCATTGCCCTCCCCTGGCCCCAAGTGCCTGTCACAGTGCCTTGCCCTTGGCAGGTGAATGGGAAATGTAGCCCATTACAGGCTGGCAGAAAGAGATAAGAATGTACAGATGTGAAATCCTCAGGCCCTAGGGATGCCATGCCACTGAGCAGCAGCTTAGGCACATGCAGAGAAGTGAAGTCACAGAATAACTCACTGAAAAGGTAGTAGCAGTGAACCCAGGCCATCGCCTGCGCTGGGCAGCTGCTTTCAGTAATGTTGCCCTGGCTGTGATCTTGTGGCTGGGCTTATGATCTCTACCTGTCCCAGGAGGGGAGGCGAGGAAGCGTGCATCCCACCCCACCCCACTCAGTTCCTGCCTGGTGCTCCCTGAATGCCATTACTAATGAGGTGGGCAAATCCTGAGCGGGGTGAGTGCTGTGCTTGGAAAGTGTGGACCTGTAGCCCCAGAGAGTGAAGCACCATGGGAAAATGGATGATAGATAGATAGAGGGATGGATAGATAGATGGATAAGTGGATAGATACAGCGGAGATGGGTATACGGAGATGACTGATGGATCAGAGGTGAGCGAGAGGGCTGCCTGGCTTGAGATGGATGCTTGCCGGCCCTGGAGAGGCAGGTGAGTGGATGGGTAGCAAATGGCCCTGTGCTCCCCAGTGCAGATCTAAATACAGAACCAGAGCTCTTCACAGCACAGATGCTGTGTAACCCAGTCCCCAAATGAACCCTGCATTTGTAACTGGGTGATGGATGTGTCTTCTTGGGAAGGATTCTGATAGGTCTAACATCACCCCAGTAATGACTTGTGGATTGTGATAAAACCAGGCACTGTTGGAGATGAAACCAGGTGGCTAAAGGGCCTGGAACAGATTTTATAATAATGTCGGCATTGTATCAATTCAGGCACTGCCCTGAGCACCTGACATGCTTTATCTCCACGAAGCCTCACAACAGCTCTATGAGGTTCTGATGCCTCCGTTTTGTGGATAAGGAAACTGAGGCTCAGGGAGGTGACAAGCTTATTGAAGATCATTTACAGAGTGTATGGCTGGTGGTTCTGGGATTCAAGCCTCAGTCCATCTGATCCTAGATTCCCTGGGTGAAGAGAATATTTTAAGGATAGATGGGAGGAGAGAAGGAGGGCTATAATTTGGGGCCGGCTCTCTAAGAAAGAATGTGGCATTTTGGCTCATGAGACGCCTTCTGCATTGGGGTGAGGCTTTGGGACCCCCCAGTTCCCTTCTCTCTCTTTCCTCTTTGTCTCTGCCTTCAAAGCTTATAATCTTGAGCCCAGGATCTGAAAGTACAGAGAAAGTGTATGTGGGGTTCACCTTCCTCCCTTCAGCCTAAGCTTGTCCCTCTGCCACGATCCCACAAGCAGTCGGGGTACCTGATTGTGCTTTTAACTCCTTCCCCAGGAGCTCTGCACCCAGGTCTGGGTGGAGAGAGGAAAGTTAGCCCTTCTGTGGGTATGTGTATTTAATGATTCTGGGGGACAAATTCTTCGTGGCTGCTCTGGGGCTGCCTATGAGGGAGAAGGAGCTACCTTTACAGGAATTATCTGGGGTCCCAGACCTCTCTTTTGGTAGGCAGGCCAGCCGGCAGGCAGGCAGGCAGGGGTCATGAGGTTCTGGGCAGGGACTTCCTGGGAAGGAGGGACACAGGTACACCCCTTCTGTCCTCTCCCCCATTCCCGATGCTCCTGACCCAGCCCCGCAGCCTCCTTTCTCCCCGCTACAGGGCCCTCTCTGCATCTGGCACCTTCTTCCTTTTCGCCCTGGCTATGCTCCATGGTCCAGGCATGGTTCCTCTGTTCACTCGGTGGGCACCCACCCTGACTCTGAGTCTGTGTCAGCACAACGGAAACAGCAGTGCTACCCGCCCCTCCCCCCATATTTCTGACACTGTTGAAACATTCGTGCTTCTGAAATACTTGAGCTTTCTGCAGAGGAGGTAGAGTGAGCCAGGAGGCGCCTCAGGCAGGAGTCAGATTCCCGGCCAGGCTGAGGCCCTCGGGAGGGCACTGCTCCTTTGTGGGCCTCAGTTCCACACTGAAAAGGATGGGGCAGGACCAGACGACTTCCCAGGAGCCTCTGGACTAAGTGACCTAGGATTCTGGGTCACTAGGATGGTCGAGGGCCGAATCCCCAGGCAGATTCACTAGTTCCCAGTGACCCTTGCTCCATCCAGCTCAGTTGATGCTGCAACCTCCCTGCTCGGATTACCTTATTTTATGATTATTTTCTCTGGGAATGGCACCGCATGAGAACTAACCTAAACACATCAGTACAGCCCAGGCTCTGGGAGAGTTTGCTCTGCTCCCTTATGACCATTTTTGATCTTGGGGGTCTCTTTCCTCTGTCGCTGTCAGCTCCCTGTGGGCAGCAGGGTGTGCTGGGTGGCACATGAGCTGTGGCATTGAATAGACCCAGCTCCATCTTGAACTTTGCCACTTAGTAATATTCATCACATTTCTAATTTACTGGGGGCTTAGTATATGCTTGTCAGGCGTTTTATATCATCTTGTTTAACACAACAACTCTGTGAGATGGCTATTGTCCCCATTTTACGGGTGAGAAAACAGAAACTCAAGACCAGCTCACCTACTTTAAGTCTTTGCTCAAATGCCTCTTTCTCAGTGATGCCTACCCTGACCAACCTTATTTAAAATGGCATCCTGCCTCGAGCCCAGCACTCCCAATTTGCCTTAGTGCTGCTCTTTTATACCCTCTTCCTGCCCCAAATAGCACTTATCACCTTCTCAGTCACTGTATACTTGTTACGTCTTTACTGCCTGCCATATGTCAGCAGGGCATTCAGGAATCTTTGCCTGTGTTATTTATTCACAGATATATATCCCAAACCACTAGGACAATGCCCAGCACTTAGTAGGTGTCCAATCAGTGTATGCCGAGTGGCAGCTGGTAAAATAATTTGCCCAAATGTCAATTACCTGGACGTTGCCCCCCATAAGGCTTAAGAACACAGGCTTTGGAGCCAGAAGTTTGCTGGTTTGAATCCCAGTTTTTGCCCTTTAACTAGCTGTGTGACCTTGAGTAACTTATTCTTTCTGAGCCTCAGTTTCTTTGGTAATAAAATAGACTAATAACAGTTCCCTCCTAGGATGGGTATGAGGATTAATGGAGACACATATGTACAGTTCTTGGCATATGGTAGGCGTTCTATAAATGTTAGCTCCTTTCCCCAGGAGGGTTTTTTTTTTCTCTTCTCGGTTTTCATTTTTCTCTGATGGCCTACCCTTTGACCACTCTGCTGTTCAACAGCAGTTCCTTAAGAGGACCAGCCACTGAAGGAGGGGCTGGCATTATCTGTGGAGTTAACCAGCCCATGCTTTCTTGCCCTCCCTCTTTCCTCTTTCTAGAATGTCACGGTTGCTAAGGAGATGCAACATCAGTCCCTGACAGGATGTGGCTGGGGCCTGGCCCACATGGAAGGAGAGAGGCTGACCCTGAGGAAGGAGAGATGGGAGGGGCTTGGCTTCCCTTCTTGGCTGAGAGTCTGGGTGGGGTTATCATTCTGGAATCTACTGGAAAACCCTGCTGGTTCTCATCAAAAAATGAAGTGTTCGTCCTGTCTCCATGCAGCTCTGGAGAGATGACTGATAGCTCTGTTCGGAGGCTGGAGCGGAGTTCCTGCGTGGGCCACGGTCCAGTGGCGCTGGTAGGGTGTGATGCCCAGACCCTGGGAGGGGGCCATAGCAGCCAGAGTGACACATAATCAAACTCCTGGCCCTCAGAATGGCACCTCCCCAGAGCAGGGCTGGCAACTGAGTAGATGCTTGAAGAGGCCCTATAGGTGATTCATGGTTCTGTGTCTGCGAAGGCTGACCAAGGTAGAGGGAACTCAACACACTGGCACTGCCATCTCCTCTTGCGGCTTGAACATGACCATGGGGAGACTGTCTCAGATCCTGGGTCCTGCAGGGACTCCATTTCTTCCTTCCCAACCCATCCCCTCACCCTGGGCAGCATGAGAGATTGTGGCTTTTGCGTAACCAGTTAGCTACCCCAGTGAGGAAGGAAGAAGTGGAGGTTAGAGCACAGGCTGGGGGCTAGACTGCCGTGATTGAGTCCTCCCTCTGCCTGCCGTAGCCACGTGACCCCAGACAAACTACTCAGCTTCTCTGTAAAACTGGGATAATTACAGCACTTGCCTCTTGGGATTGTTGTGAGGATAGAACGAGTTGATTCTTGTAAAGAGTTGAGATCCGTCACAGACACGCCAGGCTCACTAAATTTAAGCTATTATTGTCATTTTAGGGGTACATTCATTCCTGGGAAGAGGAGTTGTTCTTGGGCAGAATAAAAATAGTGTTATTATTATTTTTGGCTTTTCTTGAAAAAATGGGAAGTTCTGGCAGTGCTGGCCCATCTTCTTGCTCTGCTGGAGTGAGTCCTGGCTGTCCCTTTCAGATGAGGGCACAGCTCCCCATTTGCATAATCCCTTCCAGGTCCATTCCATTATTGGTCAGCCCTGAAGGCATTTGCTATTTCTGTTACAAACTCAAGTCCAGCATAAGCCAATAAAGATGTCAGGAGCCCGAGTGGGCTAGGGAACAAAGAAAAGACTGCATTGTCTGTGTTCAGAAGAGGAAGGTAGGGGTTCAGGCCCCCAAGGGCCTCAGAGGACAGGGCACTAGAAGAAAGAGAGTGATGGGAATCCTGAGCCTGGCTAGCTTGGGTGTGGCTCTGAGCCTACTCATCTGTGGCTCGTCCAGCACAGGCCATTAAATGCCCTGGATGGAGGCACTTGGCTCAGGAAGCCTGAACTCCTAGCCCACTAGCAATGCCCCCTGTTATTTGGCAGCAGGTCATGCTGATTTTGTTCAGTACCTGCCTGCCCTCTACATCTCTTAGCCTTATGTTTCTTCCAATACAAGCATCTTGGGGTCAGGGGACTTGACCCCCTCATTGGATGGGCCTTGTCACATTCCTTATGGGAGGGACCTGGTGCTTGTCACACAGGAGGTTCTCAATGAATGCTTGTTGAATGAATATATGAATGAATGCAGAGAGCTTGCTTTCTGGGATAGCAACCCCCAAATTTAGCTAGAACTTTTAGAAAGCTCCTCTTGAGTCCCATTCCTATTCTAAGCATTGGGCATCTCCATCTGGCTGGAGGAAGACAGTGTGGGGACAGCAACTATGTCACCTTTACTTACCACCATATGCCCAGAGCCTAGCTCAGTATCTAGCATGTAGTAGGTACTCAACCAATATTTGTTGAATGAATGAATGAATGAATAAATGAATCTAATAGAAAGACTTCTTATCCCTGGAGTCGGGGTATTGTAGTTGTACTCTTAATGGCTGGGGGGATTTTGAACTCCTTTGTAACTCGTCTGGTCCCACCCACCAAGTAGGATCAAACACCACCAACATGGCCTGTTATAAGAAACTCAGTGTGCGAGGATTCATAATTATTGCCTATAAGTCATCCTCTGAAGTTTGCTGTCATCCCGAATCTCCTGATGTCCTTAGCAGGCTACCTCACTAGCTGTCCTGTCCCTTATTTCTTGTGCTATGTGTACAGCCAGTCAACGGACATTGTTATTTTGTCATTTACCATTGCACTTGGAACCATTGCCTCTCGGGGTCTGGGGTTTTACTTATCTTACTATCTTAGGCCCCCTTGTTCATTTCTAAAAAGGCAGCACCTTCCAGAATGAGTAGGGAATAGTCTGAACAGTGCCAGTGCTGTCTGTTATCCTTCTGATGAGATGGTATGATGGGAGAAGGCTCCAGCCCTGGAGTGGGGACCAGCTGGCTCTGTGACCTTGGGCAGATCACTTCATCTCTCTGAGCCTCATCTCTGGGGACCTTTTAGATCTTTAATTCTGTATCAACACATAGGAGTGGGCTTCCCAGAAGTGGAACGATTTTTAAGTTGGTGTATGCTTTTTGGGTGAAATTGTAGCTGTTTTTATTTTAAAACTTTTCATGTATGCTCCTGTTTCGAGTGTAAAAACAGCATTCTAGCTATGAGGGATTCATATTTTGTGATTTATTGGGAGTATTATTGTTATATCAGAAAATGGTATTTTTTTTTTGTCAAATATGTTTTAAAAAGGCTTGCTGCATTCTTAAGTGTGATATCATTATATTTCGGGGCGACTTTTTTCCCCATGATGAATCGATCTGTGATTTATAATGAACCTTCACTACTGAGGCTGGCTGTGAAAGTATTCTATAATGTTTTACATCATTCCCAAAGGGTTTTCTTGCTATGCAAGCTTCCGGTTTCCAAGCACATTGCAGAGAAGACCAGGCTGTAAGGTTCTTTCTAGAAATCAGGGTATCCTGAGACTAACCATGCCTATGTCCAGTCACACATTGAGGTGTCTTAGGAAGGAAATGGCCTTTAGGGATACACCAGCCCAACTCTCTTACCCTTTGGATTAGGGAAACTGTGGCTCAGGGTGAAGGAGGGACTTCCCCTCGGGAAAGGGCCCAGAGTACTCTCACCATGTCTGGACCTTGCTCATCCCACATCCCTCACCTGGTCCAAATCCCAGTACCCCAAATGTGATCATTGGTGCACGCACCCAAACCATTGCTCATATCCAGGGGCAGATACTTTCCCTGTCTCATGATTTGCTTTCCAAGTGCCACATGATGGAGAGGCTGCTGCTAATTCAGCATTCCAACCAGCATCTACTTTGCCCCAGACACATATTTTTTTTTCCCCCCACCAGCTAGGCACTAATATCCAGCAGTGAGTTTATTGGTATAATTTCTCCAGAAAGAAGCTGGAAGACTTAGCAAGTTCAAGCTTTAACATTTTTATCAGGAGTCCCAAAGGACCACCCTTTCCCCCTCCCATCATCACCACCAATTCCAATCAAAGTTTCTCTACCACAGGAAGTCAGGGTGCACAGAGCAGAAACAGCACAGGCCAAACCAGCAGGCACATGATACATTGTCTAATCAACTGGGCAAGCAACCACCTGGGAGCCATCTTTGTTAAGGGCAAAATAAGCCACACATGACACTGGAGGATACAGAAAAGACAGGAATCTTGATTCTTCTGAAGGAGTGAGGGAGGCTGGGTGGGGTAGAGGGGAGACTTTCCTTTTTTGTTTTCTCAGAAAACATGCAAAGAAAGGCTTCACGAACAACCAAGGTTACACAAATAGCAGTATCTCCCAAACTTCCCTTTTCAAAGATGACCACCCTGCTGTTCATTTAGAAAGAGCACGCAGCAGAATTTACTGGGTGTGGAGAGAGAGACAGGCAGCGGGAGAGAGTTAGTTTTCCACAAAGGTTGTTGGTTTTTTTTCCTTTATTATTGGGGTTTAAAATGCATATAACCGAAGGCAAAGTCCAAGGCCTAGAGAAAGATACAAGGCCAGAGAGAGAGGCTCAGAGATTCTAAAGGCGGCAGAAGGATACCCACCTAAAAAGGCCACTTGAGCTGCAAAAGGGATGGGACAGAGAGATAAAAAATGGGAAAAAGAGAAAGGGGGTGGGGATGGGGTGGGGTGGGGGGAAGCATTTGGGAGGAAGAAGACAAATACCAATTCAGAAATTCAGACAAAGATATGTGGTAGGAGCTAGTTTATAACCCAGGTAGGAAAAGATGGCTTGGTCTTAAGGTTGGAACATTTGTTTTAGGAAACGTGAGAAGGGAGAAATAAGAACTATGGCCTCTGGCCAGGACACAGCACCCCGGGGGCCCTTCAGATGGTGGCAGTAGTGGTGGGGCTGTCATGGTCTTTCCTGGAGATCCAATGAGAGTGTAGGAGAGTCCATCTGGCCAGGAACAGGCAGGGGATGGAGACTTTGATCTGGGGCCTCCCTAGAGCTCTCCAGTGGAAGGCAACATCCCTTTGCTACTGGACTATGGCCAGAGCTCCACTCACCTACACAGGCCGTGCCATCCTCGTTGGGCTCGTAACCCCGACTGCACCTCTTGTTGGTCCGGCACCTGTAGCTTCCATATGTGTTGACACACACAGGCTTGTCTCGAGGGCACACAAATGGGAACTGAATGCATTCATTGGTGTCTGAAAGGTGAGAGGAGCCACTCAGGAGGTGTGGGCATGGGCCCTTGCACAGGCTCTGCTGCCCCACCACTCTGTGAGCTGGGGCATGTCCCTTCTTCTCTCTGGGACTCAACTTTCTCACTTCGGTTCTCTTGGCTGGTTCCTACTGTACTTGATCTTGACATGTTGGGGGCGTTCAGGCTTCGTCCTGGGTTTTCTATCTACCATACTTTCTCTAGGCGGTCCCTCCATACATGGATGATTCCAGGTTTCCTATCTCCAGCCACAACAGCTCCCTGGGGCTCTAGACTCATGAATCTGTCTAACATGCATTCTCAAACTGAGTAGGTCCCAAGTGCAACTCTAGATTCCCTCCAGTCCTCCAGACTCTTCTGTCCCGTTCCCATCCTCCCTAACTCAATCAATGCCACCATCGTCTGCTTAGCTGCTCAAGCAGAAGTTGGAGTGATCCCCAAGTCCTCGGTTTTCCTTGCCTCTGTAGGCAATTTAACAACAGATCCCATCAGTTCTGCCCCTACAGTACAGCTCTTGTCTGTCCACCTCCTCACTCCTCTGCCACCAGCCTATTCCCAGCCAGCATCATCTCTTGCCTGGATTCCTGCAGCTGCCTCCTGACTGGCCTCCTGGCTTACTCTCCTCCCTCCAATCCAATCTGCCATTCGGCAGCCAGAGTGATCTTTTGAACATGTGATCATGTCATGTCACTCTCCTGCTTGACCGCACAGGGCCCTAAGAACAAAGTCCAGACACCTTTCCGGGGCTTCAAGGCTCTCCTGGACTTGGTGTCTGAATCTTCCATCCTCTACAAGCACATTGTCTGCCTTGCTGTTCCTCTGACATACCGAACCTGTTTCCTGCCTCATGGTCTTTGTCCCTGCTCTTCCCTCAGCTCTTTCTGTGGCCGGACCCTTCTCATCCTTCAGGGCTCAGGCTCAAAGGTCTCCTCATCCAAGACCCTCCCTGACCACTCCTAGAACAGTCTCCAGAGAGCATCTTATGTAAAGGGTTATTAACTCATCTAGTCCAGCTGTCAAGTCATGTGTTTGTGGTCTGTCTCACCCACTGGAATGAATCCCCTCCAGGGAAGTTGCTTGGCTTGCAGCCCCAGCACCCTGCATTGGACCTGGTGTGTGGGAGGCACATAAATGTCTGCTGGATGATGAAAAACAAGAGGTGGCTGGACTGGTGATCTCACAGGGTTCTTCCAGCACACAGGGAAGATGCTGGAATTTCTGTGGCTGTGCACTCTCTGTGTGGAGTGGCCAGGGTGGGGACATGGAGAGTGAAGGGGACTCATTTTCTCCTCAAGCCACTCTTAGAGCCATACTCTTCCACTTTCTCACCTGTGGTCCTTTGTCCACACAGTGCCCCCCACGGGAACACTTGCTCCCCTTTCTTTGCCAGGAGAACTCTTCATCGCCCCTCAGATCTCAGCTCAGATCTTGCTTTCTCTGGGGCATCTTCTTGAACCTTCCCTAGACTGGTTTAGGGCCCCAGCTTTGTGCTCCCACAGCCCCTGCCCTCCCCACCCCCATCCCTGCTCACACCCTGTGGGCATCACTGTTTACTTGTGTGCCTCTCCCACTGGCTTTACTGTGTGAGGGCAAGGACTGTGTCTGTCTTGTGTACTCCTATATCCCAGTAGCAAACCCATTTGCCTGGGGCGAATGATGTGCATGTGCTGGGTGGGCTTGGGACGAACGGTGCTGAGGCTGGAAAGACAGGAAGCATCCTTGTCTTGACTGCTCATGGCTGGTCATTGGGATAGAAGATGTTGGGCTGAGGGCCTTCCAGATGCTGAGTCTCTAGGCTGCCCCTCTCCCATTCCCGGCCCATGGGGGACTTTCAGGTCACTGGACCCTCCCAGAGCTGCTGTCCCGCCAGTGCTACAGCTACCTGCCCCTCAGTACTGCCCAAGGCTGCAACCTCCTTTCACACCCTGGTTTGCCCCCAGGCCCCTGGCAAGGCCCACCCTTGCCTGCCAGCCCCCTTGCTTACTGTGCCATGAGCTGGCCAGGCTGAAGCCATCAATTCTCCATGGGGGACACGATCGTGCCCACCCCAGCCAGCACAGACCGGAGTAGCCAGGCCTCCCTGTGAACACTGTACATGCAGTTGTATGTCTCACGTGCATACTCATTCTGTCTCTGTATTCACGGCAGGGAAGCACTATCAGTTCCCAGAACTGTTGTTAGTTAGTCATCTGGTCGCTAATATCACTCTCACCTTAGTGAGTCAAAGGTGGTTGTCTTGGCATCTGGAGCTCCTGGGACAAACATCACACTCCCCTCTCCACCTTTCCACCCCTTGTCTGCAACCTGAGCGTTGCCAGGGCTCAGGCTGACATTCCCCAAGGGACATTCTGGCCTCTGCCCCATCCCCCGGTGCCTGCAGGCAACTCACCCATGCAATGGCCATTTTCCTGCTGGGAGAATCCTTGGCCGCACTACAAGATGGGAAGAAGCAGAGACACTAGTGAGTTGAGAACATCCCATCTCATGACTCTCCTAGTTTCAGCCACAGAGCAGCCGTCCCCCTGATTCCAGAATGAGGGGTGCTCTTAGCTCTGGGCCTGCGGAAGGCCCTCCCTGCCAGGACCCCTTCCCTTGCAGGGAGATGAGGTGATTGGGGGGAAGGCCAAGAACAGATTCAGTTCAAACTCCTCATTTCCTCCATGTTGGACCCACGTGCCTGACTGGGGCAGCTAACAGAAACTGGCTCTCTGGTAGCATTGCCCTAAGACCTGGGCGACCTCTCAATGAAGGCAAAGTGTAATGAGGGGCAGGAGAAGCTTTCTGAGGTATCTGCTCCCTCCCCACGCCCTCTTCTCTAAGAACCTTCCCCCCTCACAGGGGTGGGTGCCTGCAAGCCAGGCTATTCTCCACCTCACTAGGCAGGGCCCACTAGACAAGCCTTGGACATCCCAACAGGAGGGGTGAATCAAAGGCACTGTGGCTAGAATTTGCATGAATTGAGGCTGAGACAGATTTTGGAAACCTGGTCACGGCAGGCTATGTCTATATGGGGGTCTCAGGGGTTAGTATAATGAGGAAGGGCAGGGGGATTTGAAACAAAACACTTTGCACAAGACAGAAAATGGCAACTGCCCGTATTGATGAAAGATGGGGCTGGTGGGGGTTACTGGGGAAGGGAATGTCCTCCTCACCCCAAGCCAGTGCACTGAGGACAGAGGTCCTTGAGCTCCTGGAGCTGAGGCCTCCAAGCTGCCACGTTCCTGCTCATCCTAAGCTTTCCCTTGGGTTTTGTGAGCTCCCCTGGGAGCCTCCTTATATGTCTTCTCTTCTGCGTGAATTTAAATAGGTTCCTGCTATCTGCAATCAAGTGATCCCCGCCTGAGTCAGAATTTAGAATTCTTCCTCCAAGAGCCCCCTTAGGCCCTGGCCCACCCTCAGAAACAAGAGGAGGCCTTGTCAGACTTCAGAAGAGCTGGGAGGGAAGCAGGAAACCGGAGGTCGATTCTTAACTCTGCTCACGACTGGCTGTCCAGCCTGGGTGAGTTCTTACTTTTGGCCTCAGTTTTCCTCCTTTGTAGAAAGGGGGCAAAAACGCTTGCCATGCCGATGCCCCTGGATTTCTGTGAGGAACAGAAGAGTTGTGGGCGTGGCACTGCTGTGTGAACTATAAACTGTAGGCTCCTTAGGAAGCCTGTCCTTTGCTGAGATTTCCATCCTTCTGGAAGCGGAATCTGCGGATTCCCAGGAACCCAGCTTCAGCCCTTGGGGTTGTGGGCGGGGTCTCTTTTCTGCCTAGGAGGCCCAGAGGCCCAGGTGCCTTTCTCACCTCCAGTGGGGCTGGGTCCTGACGTCTGCCCTCATCTCGGGGGTAGGGGATCTCCAGCACCGAGTTCATCTCCCCGCTGGCCACGCTCCGGCTTGCCATCTTGCCATCTGGCCACGTCACCTCCACGCTGCTGGCTTCATCCTTCCCTGTGGCATGGAAGTGAGAAAGTGTCAGCAGCAGGGGAGAGTGGGGAGAGGGCTTCTCAGCAAAAACATCATCATTCACTTATTCATTCATTTAATAAAGAAACATGAATTGAGCATGGTTCCAAGTGCTAAGGAAATAGTGAACATGGCGGATGAGTTCCCAGCTCTTTGTAATGACACTGTCCCACAGGACACGGTGCGAGATGGCGGTCTTCTCTACCTGTGCCGCCAGATACGGTGGCCCTGAGCCCCCACGGGGCTGTGAGTCACTTGAAGTGGGTCTCGTGTAACAAGGAACTGAATTTTAAATTCTATTTATTTTTAATTACATCATATTTAAATAGCCACTCACGACTAGTGGCTACCATATTGGACAGCACAGCTCTGGAACTTGCATTCTAGTGGATAAGCCATTCAGGGGGAAAGGGTAAAGCCTGTTTATAAGCCAGTTGACTGTGGAGACCTGGGTTCAAATCTTGGCTGTACCCCTTACTTGGTAGGTTGGAAAGAACATGGTGGGGTCTGGGAGATCTGGGGACAAATCTCAGCTCTGCAGCTGACTTGCTGTATAATCTCGAGCAGGTTATAGTTATATTTACATTGTTTATATTTATAGTCTGCTAGGGGTCAGGCTCTCTTTTTTCACTGGGAACATCCTTGTTTTCAGGGAGCTTCCACTCTAGTGGGGACAGACGGGCAAACAAATGAACAAATAAATAATGTCAGATATTGACAGGCTGTACGAAGAAAACAAAAAACAGGGAAACGGAGTAAAGAGGAACTGAGAGTTGGCTGGGGGCGTTTTCTAGTCGCGGACAGGCTCTTGGGGGAAAAGGCCTTTGAGCTGAGCTCGAAATAAAAGCCCAGGTGATAAAGAATCAGGAAAGCGCAGGAAAAAGGCTGCTCTACGAAGTCGAGATGTTTACAAACGCGGGAGGAGAAGCTCAGAGAATATTCCTGGTGAATCCATCCGCACACATCCATAAGGCAACGCATTACATCACGGGCAGAAAACAAGCTGGAGAGATTTGTCAGGTGTTTAGGGATTGTCAAAGCCGGCAGAGCTCCCTGCCTAAGGCACCAGGCCTGTCACTGTGGCAAGGTCAGGCTAATGGTGATGGATGGGGTGGGGAGGAAGGGGGGCTGGGTCTCACCTGCAGACAGAGGCTGTTCTCCAAAGTGTATCACTTGGGGAAGGGGGCAGTGCTTAGCTGTGTGGGAAAGGGGCTGCATCCTTCTCTTATCACCACCTGGGCTGACCAGATGTGGGCCGGCTGCTCAGGGGTCCACACACACAAACACTGTCCCAAGCACCATCATTTGTGGGCTGAATAGATAATATGTCACCCACATGGATGTGCTACTTGCCCCTTAATGCATATAGATAGATACTGCTTGAAAACAAGTAAAACCGAGAAGTGCTGTTGAATTTGTAGGAGCTTGTGGTCATTGTTGTCCATCCAAGAATTTTACAGTGATAGATACTATGGCGGTGGAGGGTAGTTTGTGAAATATTTTCATGTATAAAAAAGGGCTCCCATATTTTATAGAAGGCTTGGAAGCCACTTCCAGGCTTGGTGGAGACCCCGCATGAAGACTCCTGTGCAGAGGTAGCTCTGGGGGTGCTGAGACAGCACGGTGGGGGAGGACACAGCTGCATCTTTCTCCTCCCATCCCAGCCTCCTTGGGCCATTCCAGCCTCGCTGCTGCTGTGCTGAGCATTAATGAGGGCAGGAACCAGCTGCCTCACTTGGGAAGTGTCAAAGGTGACCAGCCCCTCCTCCGTGGAGCTCCCAGAGGGGCCAGGGGCTCCCCAACATGGTGCAGCTTCTCTTCCCACAGACTCTCCCTCCCTGGCCCAGCCTTACTGGTTCTGGGGTTTGCTTTATTTAGCCAGAAAACATTTCTCATAACCTCCTATTTCCCCACTCCCTCCTTCTACAATAATTCCTTTTGGGGTGTCAGCTACAGACTTTTTCCTGTTTTGAAGTAGTTTCTTGAATTCAGGAGGCTTGGCATTTTTAGGGTGTACAGTAGCCAAATTAAGTGGCATGTATTAAAAAGTAAACATTTTTCCACTAAAAAAAGGAAACAAAGACAAGCAACTGTTTCTCACCTAAGCCAACAGAACAGCTACATGAATACATTTTCCAGTCTGACTAAAGTGCCACAAATAACTCAAAAGAGTTGCCGAATATTCATAGACAATTACAGATTTGCATCCTGTATTTGGGGCTGTAGTTCTGAGCCCCGCTTCCTACCTTCCTACAGCCCCAGGGAGCAGCCTAGGTTATGAGATAAGTCAGCTGTAGGGAGCACATCTCGGTAGGACTCTCTCCTCCTCCCTTGATTATTTTGCTGACTTGGGTACCCTTTTGGGGAACTCAGTCTCCTCATCTGTAAGATGGAGGTGTGACCTAGGGCTCTGGCGCTCCCGGGAAGGAGAGTCCTTCCTCCCTGAAATGTGACCCCTGCCCCAGCAGATTGTCACCCTCAGTATCCCCGTCCCATCATCTCTTAGACATGGGGGCACCCTGCAGTTCCCAAAGGGTTTCCACTTCTTGGCCAAAATACTAGAGAATATGTACCCCAAACTGTACCAGGTGACCCTCAGTGTTAGCTCACTGCATCCTCACAACATCTCCATAAGAAAGAAGTTTTATGATTTCTATTTTACAGTTGAGGAAGCTGAGACTGGGAGAGTTGAAGTGAATTGCCCACAGTTACCCAGCTAGGGAACGTCAACCCCAAAGCCTGTATCTGCTACACCCTGTTCTACTGGCCAGCCCACCCCCTTCCCAGCCCACCACACAATGAGCATCATGCAGGGGTCTGGGTTTCAACAGGAAGGAGACAGACCCAGGCTGCAACCTGGGGGAGCTGAGTTGGGCAGGGGTTGGGGGGCCATAGACATAGCGATTATGTTATAATGTTCTGGGAAAGTGTAGCCATAGATTGGTACTACTTGGTGAGAGAGAAGCATGTGTTAAAAGTCATTTCATTTGGGTGAAGAGGAAGAGTTTGTGAGGCAGAGGAGGGAAGGAAGGAGCATGCCAGGTGGAGCGTGCAGCATGGGTAAAGAAAGGTGTCGAGGTGTGAAGGGTGGCCTGTGTGTTTGAAGGTCAGGGAGAAGTTCAAAGTACGGGAAGCAGAGTGTGAGAATGTGTATTAGGTGGGGTGGGTGGGAGAGGACTTTGAAGCCTTAGCATGTGTGGTGAACTTGAACCCTCTCAACTACTCTGCAAGGTGGGCATTTTTGCCCCACTGTCCAGATGTAGACATTGAGGCTGGGAGAGGTGAAGTGACCTGCAGGTGTCTAGAGAGCTAGGACTGGAACCTAGGCTCCAGTTCGCAGGCCCAGCGGTTCCTACTGCCCCAGACATCTGGAGTCTTCAGGCAGCTGCACAGCCTGGGCCCCTGGCTCCCAGACTCTGCACAGGGCAGCCTTTAAGTGGCCAGTCTGCCAGGCCTATAGGTCTGTTTGCAGAGGTGGCCCCATTAACCAGCCACAGCCCTGAGGTCAATAGCAGCGGGGAGTCACCTCTGGCAACTTTTAAAGAACAAAGGCCAAGGAGGCACAGTGAATTGCGCTTTTTCAGAAGAATTACAAGCAAAGCAGATGGTGGGAATACAGTTGGTGGAATATTTTTGCACTTTAATAAAGTACTTTTCACGTGGGCCACTGAATTTTCTTTCCCTAAATGAGCACCAGCCGGCTTGGAGGCAGCTTTGAGTCACTTGCAAACAACTAGCTGAAACGAAGGCAGTGTGTGTGTGTGTGTGAGGGATGTGGGTGGGGTACCCTTAATGTCGGGTGGGCTGGCCGAGAGAGAGGCCTTTCGTGGAGGCTGCTTGGGGCAAGTAGATCATTGGCACTGTTTTCATTTTCTGGGTTTTGTGAGCTGCTTCAGCCCTCAGGTAGCTAGGAAAGCAAAGAGCTAGGGCATGGCATACGCAGGGGCTGGGGTGTGGGTTCAGAGCACCCAGGGGGCAGCAGGGCACTCAATAAGGGCTGTGAGCCCAAATGCTTCTTTATGAGTCTGGCGGGCCATATGCACCAGGATGAGCAGGGAAAGGCCCGGGCAGAGTGGAGGGGTGGAGGAAGAAGGCCAGGGGTTCCACTGAGCAGGGCTGGATGGGGTGGAGGCTGAGCGCCTGCAGAAGGGATGGTTCTACAGGATGAAGCTGAGAGCACCCTGCACACTAGTGTGGGCCCTCTGGGACCCCCCCCCCCCAGGGAATGACACATCCAGTGAGGTCCCTGAGTGTTCATTGTGTGATGCCTGCCACACAGCCCAGACCCTCCAGAGTCCGGGGTGAGGGTCTGAGAAGCTGACCCTCTAACCACAGCACAGGGCTGACTGAGCAAGGCCTCCTGCTCCAGTCAGGGCAGAGATGAGCCAGATGTGACTGGGTAAAGGAAGCGCGCAGGTGGCTGCCTGCTGAGAGGCTCACATGTGCATTCACATACCTGTCCACAAGCTCACCTCATCTTGAGCAAAGTCCGGAGGAGGCAAGGTGATTCACGGAGGGAGGAAGGAAGCGAGCAGGGTCAGCTGGGGTAAGCAGGAGCGTGTAGGTGCTGGAAGGGGAGCTTCCCTGCACCCTCTCCCCTTCAGAGACCTCCCTCCGGCTTGGCCCGGGGCCCCACATCTCCTCCTCAGTAATTCAGACCATCAAGGCAGGCCTTTCTTGCATTTATGTTCTTTCTCACTTCAAATACCACAAAACAAACTGCTCAGGGTTGGAAGCCACTGAGCTGTCAATAAAGGATTTGCTAGATAAATTATGAATGCTGCCACAAAATGAAATACTGCGCAGCAAAAAATTAAAAATAGAGCTGCCATATGATCCAATTCCACTTTTGGGTATTTATCCGAAGAAAACAAAAACACTAATTTGAAAAGATATATGCACCCCTATGTTCATTGCAGCATTGCTAGTAATAGCCAAGATATGGAAGCAACCTAGGTGTCCATCAATAGATAAATGGATAAAGAAGATAAACACACACACACACACACACACACACACACACACACACACACAGTGGATATTACTCAGCAATAAAAAAGAATGAAATCTCGGGGCCAGCCGAGTGGTGCAGTGGTTAAGCGCTGGTTTGGGAAGCCAGTGGCCCCGGTTCGGGTCCCACATATGAGGGCCAGTGACACTGCCCTCAAAAAAAAAAAAAAAATGAAATCTCACCATTTGCAACAACATGGATGGTGGACTTAGAGAGCATTATGCTGAGTGAAACAAGTCGGACAAAGACAAATACCATATGATCTCACTTAAACATGGAATCTACAAAAACCAAAACAAATGAATAAATAAAACAAAATAGAACCAGACCCATGGATATGAAGGCTGCCAAAGGGGAGGAGCATGTAGCAGGATGAGAATAAGAAAAATAAAAAAATAAAATTATTGAGGCCTTATATCATGCTTTAATGTGTGTGTTAGTCAGGGTTCTCCAGAGAAACAGAACCAATAGGAGATATAGAGATACCAAAAAGAAAATTTCACCAAAAAAAGAATACAATATATAATACACATAACTATGTGTGAATCGACTGTTGAAGTTATTGGTAAGGCTTCCGGTCAACAATAGGCTAAAAAAAAAATACTAAGGGGCACTAAAGGTAAACAAAGTATACATGCCTAAGCTTGGAATGATGTCCAGGGGTTACAGTATTGTTAAGAGAAAAAAACAGCCAGTTTGGGAATCATAGGAAGAATATAATAATCAGTTTTGTTAAAAGAAATCCTGAGGGGTGTTTGTCTCTAAATGTGTGCCTACATATATTGTACGTAGTAAAAGCCTATCACAAAGCATGGAACTGAGCATAGGCCACCCTGGGCCACTGTATTTGAAATTGCTTCCTGCCCCTTCTTCTCCACATTCCTAACCCCTTACTCTGCTCTGCGTTTTCTTTTTTCACAGCACTTACCATCTTCCAACACTTCATATATTTACCTAGTTATTATGCTTATTATGTGTTATGTTTCCCCTCCTTCCACTAGAATGTAGGATCACCCATGGGAAGGAGGGCGAAGGGAGAAATGTTTACTTTTTTACTTAATATTCTACACACAGTGCTGAGGTTATAGGTTATTTTGACTTTCTTTTTATGATATTTTCTAATTTTCCTATAATCCATATATATTATTCTTACAAACAGGAAAAAAAAAAAAGACTTCTCAGGACAATCACAAGCACTGCTCTTCCTGCAGGGTCCCCGGTACCAGGACGCTGCCCCCCCCCCCACCACCACCAGTGGCCCTGGGGCTCCTTCGCAGCCCTGTTCTCGCATGGCAAAGCCGGGCTTTGATTTTCCAAGCTCTGCAGACCCCCTCTGCTCGACGTACTCTCTCCACCTGGCTCTGGGTGCCCCTGACAGTGTGGCTCTGGCCTCCCTTTCCAGGCTCTGCTCCCACCAGACCATTCCCATTCCGTGGACACGCTGAACTCCCTCGCCTCTGGGCCTTTGTTCAAGCCAGCACAGCCCCTGGAATGCTCTCCTTACTTCGTGTCCACGCCTTCGGAGTTCCTACCATCCTCTAGACCCCATTCTAGGCCCACTTCCTTGGGAAAGCTGCCCAGAGCAGAACTAATTTTTCCTACCCCGGTCCTCTCATGGCCACTGGAAGAGTATGATGATGGCACATCCAGATCTGCTGTGTACCAGGGCTCCTGTGTCCATCTGCCTCTTACAGCGCTGTGAGCCTGGGACACAGGAGCATTTCTTCTTTGTCACATCTGTCTCTTGACCACACCTCTGCGTCTCTTGGTCTCCCCCAGACCCTGTCTCAGTCTATCTCCACCCTGTTCTCTTCTCTCAGTCCTTCCTTCCACCCAGCCTTCTCCACCAGCTCCCTCTCTTCCTGGCCTGTTACTGGCCCCTTCATCAATCAGGAAGGCCTGTGATATGCTTGACACATGAAGCAGATCTTTTTGGATGTGGGGTCTTGGAGATGCAGGGATAGAGTCCACTTGCCCCAGGCTGCTGCCCTGCTGCCTGCTGAGCTGCCTCGGGGTCTCACTGCCAGGCACAAGGCTGACCCATAGGGCCAGTCCCCAAGAGCAGCCTTCCTTCAGTGCCTCTCTGGGCGTGGATCCTGGCAACAGAGAGGAGGGGTCTGCAGGGTGGCCATGTGGGCCAGAGTTCAGACCCAGAACAAATCTCATGGCCTTGTAAAATGCAAAGACTGGCAGTGAGGAGGGGCTCCCAGCTAGCTGCAGCATCCATAATCCCGAGCATGGGCGGCAGACAGTCATGAGCAGGCACACAAAGGCTCTTGGGCCCCATGAGCCCACCCAGTAACCTGGCCGAGGCTGCTCAGTTGAAGAGCAGCTCTATGCTCTTGGCAGGAGCAGATACTGGCCAGAGCAGAGACTCCGTGAGGCCCATAATACACGTCTGAAAATAGCAGAGGTGGCCCACAGGATGTGGGGAAGGAGGACCCAGCCCCAGTCCTGGCCTCACCATTGATGGGCTATGTGAGTCTCAATTTCCTTATCTATACAGTAGGGTGAGGGTTGATGTCCAGCTAGATACTTACGATACAATGGCAGTCACCTTGGTGCTTGGATGGCCTCACCTGGGTCACCTGGTAACTGAAGGGACATGGATGTCCAAGAAAAAAGAGGTAGGGCCGGAGGACCTTGGTTGGCTCCACACAGAGCAGCTCTGTCAGCTTAGAATGGCCAAGAACTCGGACTGTGGAGTCCAAGAAGTCAGGGTCAAACTTAGCCATCCCTACTTTCTGCAGGTGTGATCTGGGCTGGTTGCTTAACCTCAGCCTCAGTTTCCTGACCTGTAAAATGGGGTTCACGCCTCATCCTGTTGTGGTGAGAATTGAAGGAGGTATTTTGTGCAAAGCACTTCACCCAGTGCCTGGCATATGCGAAATGCTCAATTCATGTTGGCTACTGCTGCTTTGCAGGAGACAACGATGTATGTAAAAGTCATCTTGTACCTTTAGGACCAGCATGGCAAATGGCTGCCTTAAAAGTGATAAATATTGCAATCGCAGGCCAACCCATCCAAGGTGAAATAGCCCAGGAGCATGCTCGTATAACCGGGCCTTGGGTCCCCTAAATATTTATGCTGCGTTTTTAAGACTGCATAAAAATTATGTGTTTCCTATAAACACTGGAAAACACACACATAAAAAACATATGGAAGAAAATAAAGATCATATACTCAGGCAGGTCTGGGTTTGAATCCCATCTTTGCTATTTACCTATTATGTGACCGTGGGCAGGTTTCTTAATTGTTCGATCCTCAGTTTTCCCATTTGTAATACAGGGATAAATAATACCCGTCTCACAGGGTAGTCATGAGGATGACATGAATATTAAAAGAAAAGTGCCACTGTACCTGAGATGAGTTAAGAGTTATCATATTAATCCAGCCACTCAGAGAGAATCACTGTTTACACTTTTTGCACTTTCTTTCCGTTTTTTTTCTATGCACATGATGTGTGTATAATATTAACATATATATTTATTAATTTGAGACCATATTGCTTATTCTTTTTACGTTAGCATTATATATCACCTCACGGTGCTGACACATGGGGGAGGGTATCTGATTTTGAACGTAGGTATATTTGATTCAAATGCTTTCTTAACCAGAGTGTTTTAGTAAAGATACTCTTGGCTCCCTGACTAGTGTTTCTCAACACTTTTCCCCAGGATGGTCCCTCCTCAAGAAGCCTTTTTAGACTTTTAATTTCCTAATTCCCTTTCCCAATGCATTTCTTCGAAAATGTTTTATTATTTTGAAATAATTACAGATTTACAGGAAGTTGCCAAGTACAGGGAGCATCTGTGTACCTTTTATCTGGTTTCCCCCGATGGTTACATCTCCCGTAACTATAGCACCATGTCAAAACCAGGAAATGGGCACGGGTATAAGGTGTGTGCATAGAGCTACATGATTTTATGACATGCAGATTTGCACAACCACCACCACAATCAAGACACAGAACCGCTCCAACACCACCAAGGTGTCCCTCAGGCTATCCCTTTACAGCCACCACCCCCTCTTCAGTTTCTAACCTCCAGCAACCACTGATCTATGTTCGTTCCATCACTACAACTTTGTCATTTCAAGAATGTTATATAAATGGAATCAACAGCATGTGACTTTTTGAGATTGGCCTTCCCCGCCCCCCCCCACTCACCGTAATGCCCTTGAGAGCTATCCAGGTTGTCGCGTGTGTCAATAGTTCATTCCTCTCTTTATTGCTGAGTAATAGTCCATGGTGTGGATGGACCACAGATTGTTGAACCATTAACCTATTGAAGGACATCTAGGTTGTTTCCACTTGGGGCTATTACAGATAAAGCTACTATGAACAATCGTGTATAGATTTTTATGTGAACATAAGTTTTCATTCATCTGGGATAAATGCCCAGGAGTGCAATTGCTGGGTCTGATAGTTGTATATTTAGTATTTTTGTTTTTAAAAGAAACTGCCCAACTGTTTTTCAGAGTAGCTGTACTATTTTACATCCCCGCTTCCCCCCGCCCCCGCCCCCCTCCAGCAATGGATGAGACATCCAGTTGCTCTGCATCCTTTCCAGTATCTGCTATTGTCAGCAGGGGTTTGGTGAGATACTTTAATCACTGAGCCAACTCCCAGGAGGCCAGGGAAAGAGCTAAGTTGAATGAGTTTGGTGCAGGCCAGTGTTTGAAGAGCAAGGCCACAGACTGGACAAATGGAGAATTAAATACGCTGACCCCAAAGTGAGCTAAGTTGACAGAGGCACTGGGGTGGGGACCCCTGCAAGGGACAAGGGACAGGGCATGAAAACCTCTTTCTTGAGCTCCAGTTCATCTCACAGCAGGGTCACCTCCAATAGCTGATGTATGCCTCGGTTGTTATAGTAACGTGATAACTGGCAGATGCTCAGGCTGTGAGTTTTGCCATCCCCAGCCCTAACTCACCCAAGCCAAAGTGTGCCACGGGCTCCATCTCGCACAGGTAGCCTGAGCCCCCATCGATGATCCTCAGGTGAGCTCCGCTCTTCTTGGTGTACAGCACAACCTTTGCTCCCCTGGCAAAGGCTCCAAACCGGGTCCTTGGTACCACTCGCAGCCAGTTATTGTTAAAGCCCTGTAGGGAAGGAGGAAGGCAGGCCCAGCATCAGTGGGGTGGGCGGAGGGAGCAGGGATGGAGGGTAAGAGAGGGAGAGAGGGCGAAAGAGAAAGAGAAGAAAAAGGGCAGAGGAAAGAGAGAGGAGGAGGAAGCTGGCAGGGAAAATGAGCAACACAGAAGTTGGAAGGAGAGTCACTGGAAAGAAGAGGGAAAGACAATAGACTCAGGAAAAACAATGGAAGGCAGAGGGGCAGAGGGCTTCTCCCTGGAGGCAACCCTTCCGGGAGGTTTACTGTGCTGCTGGGAATTTATTTGCTTCCTCCAGGCCCCGGGACATCCACTTCCTGTCACGTATCCCGGGCTCGCCTGCCCTTGTCCACCCGAGGCCCTGGGGAGCACATGTGGCTGGGGTCCGTGGGTCCCGAGGTCTGTGCACACCTGATTCCCCCGGAACACAGACAGCGGCTGAGCCATGGACTCTCCATGGGACAAGATGAGGTCCAGCATCCCGTCTCCATCGAAGTCTGTCGCCACACCCCCTGCAACAACGTAGATTGCACTCTGACCATCAGCCAGGAGACTCACAGGGCAGGGGGCTCCCGACCAGTGCCATGTCCACAGCTCTTTGTTGGGGAGGCACTAGGGCAGGCAGACTGGGGCTGGAAGCCTGTCTCCTCTCCTTCTAATAGCTGGCTCGTGATAGGAATTCACAGAGGAGGGGTTTCCCCTGGACTGCATGGAGAGGGTGGGTGAAAATTACCTAGGCCACGAGGACTCCTTTCTATTATATACGCCTTCTATATTTGTATGCTTTTTGTCCATCTATCAAGTGTTTGCATGTAGTCTTCTTAGGGTCCTTGCTACATCTCAAACAGGTGAGGAAGACAGACGTAATTATCCCCATTCTATGAATGTAGAGAACAAGACCCAGAAGGTGAAATAAATTTTCTAAGACTACCAGTGAGGTAATGGCAGAACTGGGTCTAGGGACTCCTAATCCAGTGCTCTCTCTCTGCTACTCTAGGCTGAGTGCCAAGAGGGGAGGGGTGAGACTTCAGGACCCCCAGCCACTCCTTTCCATCCCCACCCATAAGGGCATCGCCAAGGCACACAGCCTACGGATTCCTGGGCCCCAGCCCGGGTCACCCTGGGACCAGGAGATTGGATCATCCCCTCCTCTGCTTCCAGCCTGGCACTCTCAGGGGCTCCTCCTCCTCCATTTTCATCCCTGTTGTAGGATCTCAGCCCTCAGAGGGGCAGACAGGAAGAGCCTTGCAGCAGGTGGCAGGGTTGGCTGCCCCATCCTTCCCGCCCTCGCCTCAGGGTATAGGCAGCATGCTGGGTCAGGGGAGTTCAGGCCAAGTCCTCAGGTGCCCTCACCTGTGCCCCGGCCCTCAGGCTCCAAGGCATCACCAGGATTGAGCTCCTCGATGAGGGGGTCACCATGTTCCCTGCGGATGACACTGTAGGAGATGAGATAGGCCATTCATGGATGAGGAATGTGCTGGGGTGGCCCTAGTGGGCACCTGAACCCAGGGGCCTACTCACTTGATACACTCCCTGTCCCCTGAGCATCCCCAGGTCCCACTGTGCATGGGCTGCCACCTGGATGCCTACTGAGCTGCTTTCTGCTCACAGACCCTGTCTATACCCTGCCTGATCTCTTCTTGGGTTTTAATTTACATGGGTAAATATTGATTTTTCCTTCTCTAATGGATGAATTATAGACAGCCTGGGGAAGGGCAGTTGATGGATGGAGAAGGGACAGGGACACAGCTACCTTCAACTGACCTTCACTTTCCTTCAAGTGGCCCTGAGTTTCCAAATTCTGGATGGTACCCAGGGTTCAAACCCTACTCACATGCCACCTCCTCCAAGCTCTCCCTGATTATCTTGCTGGAGGCGACGCCTTTGTGCTCTGCCTTTATCACTTTCTGCTTTGTGTTAAAGCTCTGTATGAATGCATCTTATCTCCCCAGTTAGACTGTGAGCTCTTTGCAGGCTGGGACCATGTATTATTCATCTTTGCATCTCCCACAGCATCTAACATAGTGCCCGGCTCTCAGAGAGCTCCAAGCACATGTCTGTGGGATGCATGGATGAATTCTAGGGGCAGAAGGGAGGAAAGGGGTTCTGTCTATTTTGAACTCTGAATCGCAGTAAAATGTGCTTCAGAAAAGCCCACTGTGAAAGTCCTGCTCTTCCTCCACACTGAGCTGACTGCTGCTGGTGACAGTGAGCTTTCCTCTCTAATTTTTCTCACTCATTAGAGCCTCACAGGCTTGGGGGCTCTGCCCTGGATGTGCAGAGCAATACCAGGGGGAAAACGGAGGGCCAGGAGGGGTCTGTATCACTCTCCCAATTACACTGCAGGTGACCGTTGTCCACTCAAATCACAGAGAGTCACCAGAGGGGCTGTGATGTGGCCAATGCTTTCAGGGGAGGGGACCAGGGTCCCTTGAGCTAGAGCCTATGGGCGCTGGACGGCAGAGTGTTGGCAGAACTGCAGGTGTCTGCAGGGTTGAGCAGATGCCTTAAGAGATTTCCTCTATCAACACAGGGCATCTGTGCTGAGCATATCCATGTGTGCAGTGTGGGCAGCGGGCAGTGTGCCTGGTTGCACTTGGCTGTGTGCACACCTGCTAGAAGTGTGTATGCCTCGGCCTGCCTGCTAACACCCACAGTCCCTCTGACCACTCGTGTCCTGCAGACTCTGCCACAGCAGAGGCACCCCTTTGATTCATGTGACAATGCAATTAAGGGTTCCTAAGGATAAAGCCCAGCAGTTCCATAGCATTTATGTGTTTGCCAAACAAGTTCTTATGCAGCAACTTCTATGTGCCAGGTGTTGGGTGGGGGCCTGTAGCCATGGTGTGTATCAGGAAGGATGGAGCTCAGGGTCCACAACCACAAGGAGTTTCATGCAGAGTGCTGATGACCAACAGGGAGGGTGAGGCTGAGGCGAGTGCAGAGCTGGGCAAGCTCATCCAGATTTGGTTAACCTAGGCAGGCTTCCTGGAGGAAGGACCAACTAAGGTGGGATCAGCACAATGAGTATGAAGAGGGTGGAGAGATGGTGTGGGCAGCATAAGGGTCCAGGCCTGGCACAGCCCAGAATTGAAAGACATTGTGGGTGTCTGGTGCTTTAAACAGGGAAGTGGGGAATAAGAAGGCTGGGGACAAAGCTGGTAGGCGTGGGATGTGTCAAAGAGAAGGCTTCCAAAAGGTTTCAAGTGGAAGAGGGGTATGGCCAGATTTGCAGTTTCAACTGCTTGTTCTGCAGGGCAAGACACAGGGAGACCGGCTGGAGGTGGGTGCAGGAATCCCCTAGAGAGAGGACAGGGTTGGCGTAGGGCAGAGAGATGAGAGCAGATCAGAGGTGCATTTAGATGGATAAGTGGTGTGACCGTGCATATCCCGGATGGCCTGGGAGAGCCACTTTGATGCCTGCTAACACCCTGCCATGATTAACAGGGCCCTCTTGCATTCTCATTCAGCACCCCTTTGGGAGGTCCATTCCCTGATCACTCTAAGCATCACTGAAGGACTTGCAGAGTCAAGCACACTGAGGCTCTGAGTCCCCAGTGCCTCCTACAAAAAGCCCACCATGTTCTGTTCAGTGACAGGGACAGGTGGGGGCTACACTTCCAGAGTCACCAGCTGTGTGGGGGCCTCAGCTGCATGCCCAGGACACAGCCATCTGCCACAGGGACCTGGGGCACAGCCACGTACCTGGGAAGTGGCTTCCACTGCTGCAGAGTGAAAGCAAACACACTCATGCATGGGGTGACCATGTGGTGACACTGTCCATGGACAGCCTTAGGGCCAGCCTGCCCTCGGGGTGACTCCGAGGGGGGCTGGGAGGTTTGACAGGGGCTGGGCAGGGAGGTGGACAGGGAGGGGCCCGGGGTCTTGGGCCACAGAGATGAGGGCAGTAGACTCCTTGGTGCTCAGGAGCCCTGGCGAGTGACACTTTATTAGCCAGAGAAAGAAAGCAGTGTCTCTGTTAACGAGCAATTGATCTTCTGCAATTAATCTGGAAGTTGTGAATAAGCTTTTTGCAAGGCACCTAATTAGTAAATCTGGTGCCTTGGGGGGTGATTACATCCAGTCAGGATTGATGCTTTGTTAATAATTATATTTTAAAGCATTTTTAGTCACAGTTCTCACCTTTTATTAATAGTTGGGGCCCTCCTAGGGGAGGGGATGGGGACCTCAGGGAGCCCAGCAGGTGAGTTGGCCTATTTCCTGAATCCAAGGGCCCTGGCCCACCCTCCTCTCCCGACCTGGTCCTGGGCCCCTTTAGCATGCTTTGTCTATCAGGAACAGGGACATCTGTGGACACATGGGTTGTGAGGCTTATTCTCCAACAGTGGTTCTCGAACTCTATCCCTGATGCCTAGTGCACTTGTTAAAAATAGAGATTCTTGGGCCTCACCCCGAGATTCTGATTCAGGAAATGGTGTGTGTCGTGGGATTCTACTTTTAAGTACGCATTCTGGGTGATTCTGAAGCCAAAGGATTCCAGACTCCTCTTAGACCAGAGTCACCTCTGAAAATCCAGCCCTTCTTCCCTAGACATAATACTTAGCTGCTTGCAGAATTCCTTCCATCCTGTAACTCCCTTGGCCTTATCTACCATTCATTGTCTCATCCGGCATTTCCCAAAGGCTGTCTTGCAGAGCACCAATCCCAAGAGAAAAATCTTTGGAAAAAAAATGTCCTGTGGTCAAATCTGTTTGGAATAGTCCATCCACCTTTTGGAAAGTAAAAATGCTCGAGGTCATGTTAAAGGCTCTGAGAAGTCCTGCAGTCAGTAAACCTGCCTGTGTTTGCTTGACCCAGATACCTAAAAAGGTTTGACTCTATAACCCTTTTGGTGGTAGTGCAGATTTCTATCTTGTGGAGCTTGGTTTCTGGCATCTTGGGGCCTGTCCCTCTGCCCATTATCCGCCTACCGACACCAGGAAGCTTCCTACCCAGGATTCGCCTTCCATTCTCACAGCCTCTTGCTTAATCTCTGTCCTTCCCTCCTCTCTGTTCCCTCATCAGGGGCCCTCCCTCCACCTCAGCCCTTGGAGCTTCCCTTCTGAGTCCTACGCCTTCCTTCCTGACCCCAGCTGTCAAGTGGCCAGAAGCCAGGCTTCAGTGTCTACCGGAAGAGGCGGTTGGCTGAGGAGCTTCGGTGGGCGAAGTTGTTGAAGAAGATCTCTAGCTCCTGGTCATTGTCAAAGTCAGCGGCGATGACTGTGCGGACAGGGGAGGGCATGGAGAACTTGGGCGAGGCGATATCCTGGGAGGAGAGAGGGCTGCAGGTCAGCAGACGGATATGTGGGAGAGTGTGAATGGGTGAGAGGCCGACTGCCCCGTCCACAACCCCGTGTGTGTGCATGTGCGTGCGTGTGCGTGCGTGCGTGTGTGTGCGCACGCGCGCGCTCCCGTGCACGAAGATAAAGACAACTAGACTTAGCATCTCTCTCACTTCAGACCTGGTGGGGGTGGGGCTGTGCTTAGGACAATGTGAACCTCAGGCTGCTTGTAGGGGAACAAGGAGGCAAGAGGAACAGTCCCAGTTGAGTTCCCAACTGTTTCCAGTTGGGATCCCACCCGGCACTTGAAGAAGCGCAGACATTGGCATTCCCGTTTTACCGGTGAGGTAACTGAGTCCTGGAGAGGGAGAGGACTTGCCCATAGTCAAAGCTAATGAGTAGGGCCATCGCCAGGGCTTCTGACTCCAGATGCCCTGCCCTTTCTAGTATATATCCTTCTCCCTCCCAAGTGAGAATCGGAAGCTGGGTGGACACAGGAAAGGGCTGTGCCTTAGAATCCAGGCTTCTCTGCTGACTAGCTGTGGGATCCTAGACAGGTTACCTAATCCCGGATATCACTTTCCTCACCAGTAGCATAGGGAGAGTAAGAGTAGCTCAGCTGGCAAGGACTGCACGTAGAATGCTTGGCACAGTGTGGGCACGAGACAGATCACTGGCAATCGGTCTTGGCCTTGCCCCTGTTCTCAGCCTCATGGAAGGTGGCAGAGGCTACCGTTGGCTATGTTTTGCTGTTTCTGTTACCCAATGATGTTCCTTAAGAGTCTTTTGACTTTTTTAAAAAGTAATTAATTAATTAATTAATTAATTTATCTATTTAATTTCTTTCTTTATTGAACCATTTGCTTTCGCGTGGGGTTGCAGTATCAGATGTTCCTGTTCAGGGCTCAGGGGAAGTCCCCAGACCCAGGATAGCCCAGATGGGACCCCAAAGTGCTGACAGAGCCTTGGTGGACCTGGCAAAGGGCCCGAGGTGTGCGCCTTGCCTTTGAAGTAGGAGAGGTGTATAGGGTGACCTTTAGACCCTGGGAGCTCTCTACATCCCAGGGCCCATGTGGAGGGGGCTGGGAAGGGCACAGTGGTGCTTCTGGGAGTGCCCCTCTGCCTGGCCCTGCACCTGGGCCTCATATAGCAGGCCCTCTCCACTGGCTGTGGGAATGAGCTGGTTTGGGATAGCTGGCGAGCTGCCTGTTCTGGGGAGGCCAACGAGGGAGGCTGTCCCCATCAGCGCAGTAATGAGGCTGATTAAGAGCGTGGCCAACTGGCCAGGGAGGGAGAGCAGGGCCTTAAGAGTGGGGAACAGAGACCTCAGGATCTCTAACTCGTTATTATTCTATTGATCCTGTAAAAATGGAAACCTACAAAGCCCCCATGGGGTTGCCCCACTGGACGCCTGGGCTTCCAAGATAATGTATGTAAAGCGCTTAGCGCGGTTCCTGGCACATGGAAGGCACTTGATAAATGGGGTGTCTATTATTATTATTGCTCCTGTGAGCTCTGGGGAGGGTCGGGAGGGTTAGCAGGGCTCCTCAGCCTCAGTGCATTCGCATTGGGGCTGCATCCTTCTTTGCTGTGGGGCTGTCCTGGGCATTGTAGGATGTTTAGCAGCATTACTGGAAAACTAGATGCCAGTAATACCCCTTAACCCATTTGTGACAACTAAGAATGTCCCCAGACATTGTCCAATGTCTTGGGCTGGGGGCAAAAGCGCCGCTGTTGAGAACATGGGTTAGAACAGAAAGCTGAAGAAAGGTGAAAAGCATCCAGGATCCCAGGATCAATGACCCTAAGTCCAGGGCATACCTCCTCCCTGCCTAGAGAGCCTGGCTCTCAAACCTCTGCAAGGAGTGAGCAGCTGGGCCTGAGCACCCCAAGGTGGGTGCCTACAGGAGAGGGAGTTAGTGGCCATCACCTAGATAAAAGACTCCTGCAGACTTCTCTGGGACCATCAAAACTCAGACCAATGTTCAAACTTTCTCACTCCCACGGGGTTTTTTGGCAAGACCCAGGTACCTCCAGAGCAATCCGGACTCTGAAATCAGCTTACACCAGCCATTGCCCTCCACTGCCCATCTTGAGAAAGCCTCAAACTCAAGTTCATCAGGCTAGTGGCACCTTCATTACTGTTACCAAATAGACCCTTTGAAGAATCTTTGACATCATAGTCTATTGACAGCTCAGGGAGGGGGCATAGAGAGGGGCTTGAGGTAACCTTGCCCCCTACCTGCCATTTGTCCTTCGGGGGCAGTTGTTGGGTCTCTGGCCTCAACCTCCCCCACTCCCCTCCCGACTGCACCCTCGGCCTGATCCTCAATTTGAAAAACTCAGGCCAAGGCTACAGATCAGGTTTTCTAGGAGCCATCAGGGAAAATGTCCCCATCCAGAGAATGAAGCACCCCTCACAGGGCCCCTTTTGCTCTGCTCACCTTGGGGGGCTGCGGTCCCTTCTCTGCCACTTTTTTTCTCTGCTCTGGGCCACTAGAGACGTGACAGCAGCCCAGGCTGGAGTCCATCGTTGTCCCCAGGTGTTACCTTCCTTGTGGCCCTCACCCACCCCTGCGCCCAGGCCCTGCAGAGCCACCAGCCCCTTCTCAGCCTGGTGGGATGCACAGATGGGGCTGTATCCCCACGACCTGCCAGGGCTACGTACAGTGCTGGGAGGTGGAAGGGAAGCAGGGAGGGAGGGAGAGAACCTGCTTACCCGGAAGCGGACCTTCCCGTGGGCGCTCATCTGCAGGTAGAGGCGGTGGGGGCCGTTCCAGTTGCCATAGACAATGTCCACTTTACCGTCACGGTTGAAGTCGGCCAGGGCGACCCCTCGCCCATGCTGGTGAGGGTCGTCCACACCTGGGAGGAAAGGCGGGAGCCCTCAGCGCAGCGCCCCCTGCAGGCTCCATAAACACTCAACCTGAGAGCAACAGGGGAGTGTGACCCTTGGGCTGTCCCTGCCCCCTTGGGAGCAGACGGGGAGACACAGCCGCCATCGGCTGCAAAGGGAACCAGAGGCTTGTCTTCAAACTGCAGTTATCCAGCAAGCACATTATTTTTACTCAGTTTTAGGGTAGCACTGGGCGTGTTGGAGAGGAAACTGGAGGAAATTCTGGAGGACTGAAGCCCTCCCCAGCCACCTCGACACTGTCACTGGGACACATTAAGTTGATCATCACTCGTTTGCTTAAATCTCTCAGTGGCTCCCCAGTACTTTTGGGTCAAGTTTAAATTCCAGCCTGGGGAGCACGAGGACCCTGCCCACCTTATCTGGTTTTTACTGGTCTCACTCTCCCTCTTACTCATTAAGCACTGGCCACTTCCTGTCCCTTTCATTCCTCAAGTGAACCAAGCTCTTTCCAGTTCCGGGGCCTTTGCTCAAGCTGGTCTCTCCTCCTGGAATGCCTTTTCCCAGCTCTGGGCTCCCTGGCTCCTTGTTTTTCTTCTGCTCTCAGCCATGATGTCACCTTCTCAGGGAAGACTTCCCTGACCACTCCCATGAACACACCACCCACCCACCCTGTTATTCACCCTGATAGCACCCCCATTCTCTTTCTCCATTGTGCAGCTCACAGGAACAATTATGTTCCTTTGGGGTTTACTTGCTTAGGGTCTGGTTTTCCTACTAGACCTTAGGTTCTATTAAGGTCAGGGACTGTCTTCTTATTCACCTGTCTGTGTTCACAGAGCATCTATCTCAGTGCCTGTGGTGACCTAGTAGTTTTCAGTAAATACTTACTGAATAAATAAACAGACATAAATAATTTACCAGAAGGCAAGTGGGGGATGTTAGTGACAGCAGAGGAAATACCATACCATGACAGAGAAACCCATCACATGCCTTCTGAAATCTGGAAGGGAAGCTTGTGCATCCAGTGTCCCCTGTTCACGCTGTCCCTGCATCTGCCAGTGGCCAGTGGGACTGAGCTGAGCCTGGGAGAGGACGGAGGGTGGCTTTGCCCAGAGGGATGGGCTGACCTTCTGTCTGGCCAAGCATGGCGCTGAGAGGCAGTGGATGCGGCTCTAAATACCCATGTTGGCTTTTTTGGAGGACAAACTGCTGTTGGTCATTGGGCTCTCAGAGATGGTAGGCGACAGGGCAATATAACAGAGGTTGGGGATCACAAAGCCCAGGACCTGGGGAGCTCTTGCCAGCGACAAATACAGAGATCCTGAGAATAGGATCCAGGAGAATGTGGGGGTACCCCAAGAACCTTGGAGGCTGAGCATCTTCTTGGATGAGGTAAGGGTCTGAAGGATGAGGGTGGGAGGTGGGGGAAGAGGAAAGGCAGTGATTAAGAGGGTTTGCAAAGGCATGGGGGCAGTCTCCAGCCTGTAGGCATAATACCCATTAATTCTCTGCAAAACTCCGCAGTCCTTATGTTGGTGGCCTTTTGTGTAGGCCCATTTCTCTCCTACCTACGAGGCACCTTGACAAGGAACTGGTTCCCTTTCACGGGAATAATCGGTGCCAGGCTGCATTTCACAGCAGCATCTGTTTGGGTGATGAATGCCCTCTTGACATGTCTTGTTAAACCCCTGCAATCATTCTGACTTTCAATTACAGGCCTCACACCTTTCCTCGCTCCTCCTGCCTGATACCTTCTCCCACTCCAACTTGTTCGCTCACCTCTGCTTCCATCTCTTTAACACCTTATCAAATCCTCTCAGTTTTCTCCACCACCACCACCACCTTGCCTTCATTTTATGATTTTTCAGCAATGAGAAAATGTGCTGTCAGGGTATACAGCTCTAGCAGGGGTGAGGTGGGTGGGGGGAGGACAGGCGAGGGCAGCTGCCTCCAACTTTAGCCTTGCCAGGGAAGGAGGAGAGGGAGTCGGAGAGGCAGGATGGGGAGTTGACTGGCTACATGTGTGTGGGTGGTGGTGAGGTTGTTCGAAATGTGAGCTCCAAGCAGAGAGCTGGGGGAGGAGGCACTCATCTGTCACAGAGAATGGATTGACACAGGCTCTGGGATTTGATGTTCCTGTCAGCACTGGCTGGAGCTTGTAGGACCTTTGATCTATGTGTCTAGGTTCCCACTCACCTCTTCTGGAGGTCAGGGCTTGTCCCTAGGCTGCCAAGAAGGAGGTGAAATCAAACCTTCCATTCATTGGCAAGGCAGTGAGGCTCTGGGTGGGGAGAAGTGGTTGAAGGGCAGACTGATTACAGCCACAAACTTTTATTGTGTCCATTCTGTCATTCAGCAAAATTTAGTGGGTGATCACTGCATGCCAAGCGTTGTGTCAAGAATGAGTAGAACAGAGCCGATTCCTTGTAGACACAGACAGATTATTATAGCAATGTGGAAGCCTGAGTGAGAGATATATGTAAGGGCAGTGGGAATGTAGGTGAGGGAGTGTCAATCTCCGCCAGGCGGCACGGAGGGAGGGAGGGAGGCAGGCAGGCAGGCAGGCAAGGCTTCCCAGATAACAGTGAGCTGCGTGTTGAAGGATAAATAGAAGTTCTGCAGATAGAGAAGAGGGAAAGGGCCCTTCAGGTAGAGAAACTGGCAGGTATAAAGGCCCTGAGGTAGATGAGGGATGAGTACAAAGGGAGGAAGGCGAGCAGAGCTGAAAACCTGGAGCACTATTTTGTGTGGGTTTTATCCTGCTTCTCATTATAGCTATTTGTTTCTTCACCAGTTTCTCCTTCTAGACTGTCAGTGCCTTGTGTGCGTGTGTGTGCGTGCGTGCGTGCATGTGTGGGTACGTGCGCACGCGCCTGTGCGTGCACGTGTGTGCGGATGTGTGCGTGCGCGGGTGTGTGTGCGTGCGCGCGCTTGCTTGCTGGGCGGGGTAGGGTGGACTTAGCTTTATTCAGGTCGGCACCCCCAGCAAGGCACTTAGCAGGGGCTCAATGAATAGTTATTAAATGGAATTGAATGTTTAAGATAAATGTGGGGAAGGGAAATGGAGAGAAGAAGCTTGGAGGGGAAATTGATGCCAAGAGACTCAAGCAGGACTCAGAGCAACAAGGGCCCATTCCAGCTGCAGGGAAATTGGATAATGGCGGGAAATTCCAGGCCCCTTCTCCCCAGCAACAACATCTCCTGTGGCCTGAGCCATGGTGGGTATAGGAGTGGAGGTGACAAGCAATGTTTGCCTGTGTGGTGCAGAGGATGACTTGTCCCACTCTCCCTGAGGCCTGTGGGGTCATGCCCAGAGCAGCCCAGAGTCTCTTGGGGAACTGGGGGGCTAGGGGGACACAGGGCAGCGGCCACACTCACCAGCACTGGCCGCAGCGTCCACGAAGGTGCCATCACCCCGGTTGTGGAAGAGGAAGTTGGGCCCATTCTCATTGTCACAGAAGATATCCGAGGCGCTGCTGCTGAGGATGGGACCCACGCTGACACCCCGGCCCCCTAGAAGAGGACATTGACCCACAGTGAATGGCAGAAGCAAAGCCCCAGGTCTGTGTGGAGGTCGGGCCGCCTCTGAGACCTGTGAGCTGCTGCGATGGTGACACCTCAGAAGAGCTTGAGGGGGAGTCGGGGGTGGGGGAGGATGGGGGGAATAGGAACTCTGAGTTTCCAGAGGCTTCCCTGAGCCCAGGTCTGGGCTTGCAGTCCCATAAACCTACGTGGGGGGCGACCTTACTGAGGGTCTTGCTCCTTACTTGCTTCATCAAGTCACTTTGTGCCAAAGGAATGAGTCCATGAGCCAAGGACCACAGCGGTGACTGAATTACAATAATCCCTAAACCCAGTTCTACCCACAGCCTTTCAATTAAGTCACAGATTTCCCTGACAACCCCACCCGCACCCCGAGTTACACGTATGGCGGTCAAGACATAGGGTGAGTTCCTGTTCTCAGGACCTATAGGAATAGTTTCCAGGTATAGGTACGAGGATGCTCACATTGTTTTGTTTGATGCAGTGGACCACTAGGAGCAACCTGCGAGGCCACCAGCAGGTGGCCGAATGGATTATGGTGCCTCCATATGAGGAGCTGGTCCGTAGCTACTCAAAAGCCTGCATAGATCCATAGGTGTTGGCTTGGAGGAGTGCCCACCACATAGTTTTAAGTAAAAAAGCAATTCAACAAGTCATGGTATTGTGTGATCTTATTACATTCTTTAGAAAAAATAGGAAAAAACATGATATTTCTGAACATGTTTGTGCAAGCTTGTTCTTGAATTTGGGGAAAGTGGGAAAGGCCCACCCTGAGCGGTTAACCCTGGTTGCCGGATGGGGTAAGATCTGTGGAGTGAAGATGAGACAGTAATTGGTAATTTTTGGTGAATGCCTTCATATTGTTTAGCTTGTTGCAACAAGAATTGTGTCTGTAATTGAAAAGGAAAAAATCCAATCGTGTGTGTGTGTGTGTGTGTGTGTGTGTGTGTGTGTATTTAAAGAAAGAAATCAGCTCTACTTTATAGTTTGAAGTCTCCAAGATCAAATTTGGGCTTCCCATGTCAACAAATCCAATCGTAAGACATCTTGAACAAACCATGCCAACCAGTGTGTTTCAAATAAAACCCTGACAACCACACCCCCCAAACATCGGAAAGACCAGGCCAAAAACAGCCTGACTAGGACCAGGACATGGACTCTAGCCCTAGCTTGGCTTTTTACAAGACCTTGTGACCTTGGGCAATTTACATTACCCTTTAGCCTCAGCTTCCTCATCTGTAAAATGGGGATAGTATGACCTGCCTTTTCTATGGGTTGTCGGAAAAGTCAAGACGTATTTTTTCTACGTTTTTCATTGCAAAAATGCATCATGATGTTTCAGACAATCCAACATTTCAGGGATTTCGAGAGGATCAAGTGAGGTGAGCTATCACCTTGCTTCTCAGGTCCATGGACCTGCTGCAGGGCATCCTGGGAGCTTGTTAGAATGCACAGTCTCAGCCCCTACCCAATCAGAACCTGCATTCTAACAGGACCCCTGGGGGTTTTATGCACAGTAAAGTCTGAAAAGGGCTGCTTTAAAGGGCTATTCAATATAGTAAGAATAATTAGAGTACTTAGAACGTGATTACAAAAAAAAAAAAAATGAGAACTCAGGCAGACCCAAATGATGCTGGGCTAGGCCCCCTGCCTGCCTGCCTCTGGATGGGCCGGAGGTTTCCACAAGCTGACTGTGCTAATTTGGGATGGTGATTGCCTTGGTGTCCAGGCTCCTCCTGTCCTCTGAGAGATGCTTCTGGGGGAATCACTGGGCTTTTCTCACCTGTGCAAATGACGCCTGCCCACCAGGGGCGGTGTCTGGGGCCAGGGGACAGAATGGGGCAAATGGCATTGCCACTTTCATGGTGGGGCTCCTCGTGAACACAGGCTGAGCCCTGTGCCTCCCGATTCCTCCCAGGTCATCTAAAACGCTCTCAAGGAGAGCCCAAGCCTCATGAAAGTGGAGCCAAGTCCACAATGTTTCTGGGAAGTGTCATTCAAGATGTGGCATGTGCTTTTCACTAGGAGAGCCACAGAGTGGGGTGGGGAGCTTTCAGATGCCTTTCCTAAAGCCAGTGGGGAGGGGTGCTGGGTTACAACCTGGGCACCACTTCTGCCCATTCAAAGAGGAGCTGCTGAGTGGCTGCTGGCAGCTCTTCCTGCTTTGGTCCTGCCAGACTCCAGCCCAGGAGCAGACTTTGGAGAGAAAGCCCTGGCTTCCCCTGGTCCCCTGGAAATTCCAGGTGGGGGTCCGGAACATGCTACCTTGCACCTCATCTCCTTCCCCACTTCAGCATTCTCCAATTTCCTCTTTGCCTCTGGGCTCCCAAGCTGTGACACATTTCCTTCATTTTCTACAAAGCAGGTTATTTCCCTTTTGGACAAATTTCTAAATCTTTCTAATTAACTAATTGGGTTGGGTTGAAGCCTTGCACCATTTGTAACCTGTAATTACTAGAAAATTGCCATGGTAACCACACTACTAATTAGTGACAATTTATTGCCATGGCAACCAGACCATAACAGAGATGCTACCCACAACTCCTTCTTGGCAAGTTGGGGAGCAGGTAAGTTGACAGTTGGGGAGTCGGTCTCTTGGGCACCAGCCCCAGCAGCCTCAGAATGGGGGGGCCAAACTGGGATCTGAGGCAGGGGCAGCCAGGAGTCTGCATCCCTCACTCCCTCACTGACGCGCAAGGGAAACTCTACTCTAAAGAGGATCATATAAGTCCTTTTAAACCGATAAAACCCATCCATCCTAAGTATAGCCTGACACTCCCACTCCCTGACTGTCAAAGACAGAGGCCCCTTATTCAGCAAGTGTCTTCTCTTCAGCCAGACCTTTGCCTCGCCTCCCCCAGCCTTTCCCATTCCTCTGTGTCACACCCACCCTGTCCCCCCTTTCCTAAGGTGTAACACACACCTTATGGGGTTACCCAAGGGGCAGGTAGGAACATCTTTATTTAGCCTTGGAGAGTGATGTCCCAATAGGGAGTTAAACTCCACTTTACATCAATTAATCCTTTTATACTTCAGGCCAGCACATCCTCTGGGGAACCAGCAGTTCCCCAGTTGGGGCTGGAGAGGCAGCGCTGATGGTGGGAAAGACTGGGGGTCATAAAGTTCAAGCTGCATGACCTTGGGTACGTCAGTCACTGGACCCCTTTCTGGGTGTCTATTTTCCCACAAGAGGAGGACTGATAATAATAATAGCTCCTTCTCAGGGCTGTCATAAATATTAATTAAGTAAGCTGGTTTTTGGAAGGTACCTCTGAAAATGTCAGGTGCCACATAGTCATTAGCTGGGACTATTTCCCGCCTGCTGGGTGAATAATATCCCTTTATTTTCCCAGCACTTTCAAGCTTCAAAGGCCTTGTTCTGTTGTTGGGTGTGAATGCTGTTTTCTGCCCATCCCTTTCTGAGGGCTTCTCGGCCCATTGGGCTGGGTGGGAGAGGTGGAGTGCAGGGGAAAATGGCCCCTCATGACCCCCTCTCCATTCTGCCACATTCCAGCACCCCCTCTGATGATCTGCTCATTGGGCTTGAGCCCCATGGGGCATCCTCGCTTACCCACAAGAACTGCACCCCTAAACCTCTGCATCCCTGCACATGGGCAATGCAGACTCAAGTCCAATTTGGGCGCAGGTGATCTGTCACCTGGGCCAGTGTGTGGGGGTGCAGGGTGGTGGGTGGTGGGGTGAGCAAAGGAAAGAGAGGTTGTGGGGAAGGGGTGAGCACGCTGTGGAACCACTCCAAACTGTGGGCCCGAGGACCTAGGCGCAAAGAGGCACAGGGATTCTCTGCGCTAAGGAAAAGCCTCTAGGCTCTTGCTTGGCCTTTGCACCTTCTCTGGCTGCAGGAACTTGGGAAGTATGCTCCCCAGGCCTTGGTCTCCCCGTGAAATGGGTGAGGGAATGAGAAGATCTCCAAGGCTCCTGCCAGCTCTCTGCTCCAGTGCATCCTTCAGGCCGGACCAGGATAAACATGGTTGGGAGTGAGGTGCCTGGGCCCATCTAGACTCAGAACCATGGAGGCTCTGAGGTGAGGCCCGTCGGCCAAGGAACTTGGACCTGTGAGAGTAGCCTGCAGAGACCTTGATAGAAATATGATGCTGATGGACACCAAGGCCTGCAGGCTGCCAAGAACATCCAAGATATTGTGAAAGAGTAGCGAAGATGTTACAAAATGTAGGGGTGGAAGAGCAGTTTCTCTCTCTCTCTCTCTCTCACTCTCCCCCCCCCCTCTGTTAGAGAAAGGGGTGTTAAGATAAGGGCAGGGTGGTAACAAGGTCTTTCATCCCAACTTTCCTGAAAGTTCCAACACACAATAATGCTGTGTTGGGACTAGTGTCCCCCCACCCCAGCCCCCTGTGAGCTGTCAGATGCTGGGCAGGATTCTGAGTATGGGTATAGAGAGTATTAGGTAAAGGCATCCCCACTGCTCCCCTAATCCTCCCTGCTCATCCCTGCAGGACGCGGAGGGGCAGGTGGGCAGGACAGGCTCCGGTGTGTGTCTGCTGGGGGCAGAATTTCCAAACCTCGGGCCCCGGGTGGGTGTGGGGGGTGGGGGGGAAGTTGCCCCTCACTGTGCAGTGAGGGGACTGGAAGAAGCTGTTTCAGGAGAGAGGGCAGGTAAAAGAGTGGCAGGAAGGGCTCCTCTGGCGACCTGTTGTTTGTCCTGTTTACCAGGTACTGCGTCTGTTTCATCTCACCTCACCATCTTCTAGGTGAGGAAACCGAGGCTCAGGGAGGCGCTATTGCAGCCAGTAGGCAATAGATCATAGGTCAAAACCAAGTCTGAGTGCGCCCAGAGCCCAGGATATCCCCAGAGTGAGCTCGCAAACATTTCTCCTAAAGTTCCCTCTTGGCAGAGGAGCTATCTGTGCTCTTGGCGAGGCCCAGAGTGGCCAGCCACAGGCTTGACATTACTGTAAAATCTCTTATTTTAGCTAAAGAAAACATGTACCAAGATCGCATTTGTACTGTATAATGTATCTGTGTTTGTTTTGAAAGAAAAATGGTGTCCCTTCTTGTCAATCACCTAATGCATCTGATACCTTCTGTATCGTGGGGGTTTGGGCACCCCTGGCAGGTGTCCTGGGCCCTGGCTGAGGAGCCTGTCACTCCAGCTTTGCTTGCCCTTGGCTGTCAGATCTGGCCGCACTCCTGCTGCCAGGCCAGCGCCCGCCTGGAAAGCTGGGAGGCTCCGTGGCCCCCACTCTGCCACCCCTGGTCACCTCACCGGAGCTGGCTGGTGGGGATCTGCCAAAAGGCCTCAGCTGGGCTTTAGGCATCTCCGTCTCCTCCAGTAATGACTTCCTATAAATCAGATCTGCCCTCCCCTTTGTTCTGCACTGCTCCTAGCCAACAGCGAAACTCCCCACCCAACATCATAAATCCACCTTCATTTTCTTTCCAAATTTCTTTTAAGGTTTCTTTAATCACTACCTTGCAGCCCACACAGATGCTCCCTCAAAGGGTGAGGCCAAAATGCAGAGTTCCTGGGGAGGGGTGGGGGCTGGGGGAAGAGAGAGGGATCCCAGTGGAGGCAGCCATGAAGAGTCCCATGTTTGTGCCCAGGGCTGGGGGACAGGCTGGGAGACACACAGAGAATGTTTTTATGCAGGAGCAGGGCCTGCTTGCTTTGTGCCTCCCTCTGTCCCCAGCATGACGTTCCCTACACTCAGGAGGTGCCCGGCAGAGAGCCGTGGCATTACTGTCAAGGGAGGGGGGTGTCGTTACTTGCTACACTCGGCGAACACAGCCTGTATGCCAGGCCCTGTGCCAAGCATGTCCCATGTTTACTTCCTTTCGTTCTGACAACATCCCCATTTTGCAGTTGAGAAAACTGAGGCCCAGAGAGGTTAGTAAATTGTCTACCGGGATGTGGTGGAAGCAGGATCTGCACCCGGCATTCTGGCTCCAGGCACTGTCCTCTTAGCAGCTCTATGAGATGGCTGGTTCAAGGTGCTCAGAGGGGCTGAGGGATGTGGCCAAGGTCACTTGGGCCCCAAAGGCAGTGCAGGCCTCTTGGCCCCCACCTTCCTCCTCCTCGGGTTACATGCCAGGCCCTCTACCATAGGGAGAGCTAGCCCTCAGGATTCCCATGCAGGGCAGTTCCCCGCACCATCCACGCTCCAAGAGGCTGAAGGCAGCTGGGGAAGTCAGGGCTTGGGATTCTCATGGAACCAGAATTCATGGGGAGTAGTCAGTCTTCCCTCAGCTCAACTCAGCCCCCGCGGCTGTCCCTAAGCCTCCCTCCAGGGGCCCGCTAGTCCCCCGAGAGAGGGCGCACTGGCCGCTAGATGGCACTGTGACCCAGCAGAGCAGCGGCCGCCTGCAGAATCGGGTCCGGAGAGGCGGTCTCCCCTCCCCCTCCACGACAGCCGGTGCGGGCAGCGCCTCCGCCAGGGCCTCCCCCTGCCGCCCTGAGCACCCCAGGCCAGACAGCTGCTTCAGCCACGAAAGCTGGGGACTGCAATGCAAGCCTGAGTGCCAGTCCCTGCGGCTGTGTTCCTGGTGGGTGCCGGGGTTCTTTCACCAGCCCTTCCTGTCTTGCATTGGGGAGCAGGATTCTCAAGCTGGAGGTCATCAGAAAGGTCAGCGGGTTGTGGCCGCTTAGGCATCAGGGGACAGGACTCGACACCCTCCTGTGTGACCTTGGGCAAGTCCCTTCTGTCTCTGGACCTCTGTTGGTTCTTTTGTAAAATGGGAGGTTCTCAGAGGCCTGTCCAGCAGATGGGTGTTGTGTGGCTTGGTTCTGTGGACCTTCGACTCCCTGACGGCACATCTGGCCATGGTTTACTTGCCTCCCAGCTGCTCAGAACCTTGCTCCTCAATGCCTACTTCCTTCCCCCTTGCCAGGCCTCCATAGCACAGGCCTGGAGCTGAGCACTGGCCATGTGCCAGAGGGGGTCCTTACATTTGGGGTCCATTCCTGGGGCTCAGAAGGGGTGCTCTGGGCTAGTTTTCCAGCCAGATGTCCATATGTCATTAATGGAGTGACAATGGGGGCTGCAGGGTAGAGTTGAGGGGCTTGGTGGGCAGGGAAAGGGTGGGCCGGGGAAGGCAGGCTAATAGTAATTTGGTGGGCCAAATAGGTTCTTGTCAGCCAAAGGCTTTTGGAAGTCTGCAAAGCTGCTCTAACATGTCCTCTGGGCACGCCAGCTGCCCCAGCCTGCCTGTGCGCTCCACAGAAACTGCTGTCCCTTCCGTGAGCTGCCCCGTCCTTGCAGCACAGCCCGGCACAGTTGGCTGGTGCTCCTATCCGCTCCCATCCGCATCCGTGATCCTCAGCTGTCTCCTTTTGGTCCCTTCCTTCCCCCTTCTTGGTTCCTGCCAGCCCCTCTGCCAGCCCAGCCAGCATGAACAATGTCCTCTTCATGCTCAAACTCAGCGACAACCTTCTGAATTCTCTTATTTGGTGTATAACCCTCTCTCCCAGACCTTGCCTCCCTTCCATCTCATCATTTTCAAGTGCTACATCTCCCCAGTCCACCCCCCTTCTTCTGCAGATCAACGCACTTAATTGCCAAGCTAGCCCAGTGCACAGAACTGGGACCTATTCAGAAAAACTGACTGTACAAATCTAGGCTGAAGCTCCTGTATGTTTATCCCTTTTCCCAGGAAAACATGGTTTATTACTGACACTCAGCCTTTCTGCTGTACACTCGCATGTGGAGCTCTGGAGCGCTTTGATGGGCTGGAGCTGTGCAAACTATTTTATTGTCTAGTCATATGTTCCCACAAACTTTGTCAGACAGGCCAACATCAATCTCTCCCTTTCACTGAGGTGGAAAGTTGGCTAGAAAAAGGCATCATAAACTCAGGGGAGGTTGTGACAACGCTTTCTGGGTAGGACTTGGAGATTATGTCACCACCCGGGTGTCTGGAGGCAGGGGGATGGTCCTAATGACCCCTCAAGTATTCTCCCAGCCCCAGGACGTGGGTTCGGGCAGTCTCCCACTTTGGAAGTCTGTAGTGCAAATCGGGGTGGCTCTATCAGGAATGACAACCAACGAGAGAATTTCTACGTCCAAAGGGTAGATTTGGTGTAAGTGAAGCTGAAGTGCATGTGAGAAGTTGTTGTGCAAGGTTCTGGCTTCCTGATTTTTGGCACTCAGAACAGGAACTGGATTGCTCTGTCATCAGCAGTCTATTGGCAGGTTATCAGAGTTTAGTCAGCAGCCGTGCTGGAATTAGAAAAACAGCCTTCCCTAGAAAGATCTCCCTGTCAGAGACTCTGACAATAGGTCCTCCATCCAGAAAGATACGGGAGGGAGCCTGCCTTCAAAAAAAGTGCCGGAGAGGTTTTGGAACAAGAACACAATTCTTTGAGCTCAGTTATCCGAGACGGGACCCAGCTGAAGCTTAGGGATTTAGCTCACACTCAATTTCTGGCTGCTTATGTGTAAGTTAAATAATTTCATCTGCTGTTTGGCACTAAAGGATGCTGTAAATCTTGGCCTTTGTGACTTGTCAGTTTTCTCCTACAGGACCGGTTTACCCATCATTTGGGTCACAGCAGGGAAGGGGGCAAGAGGTTCCAGGGACAGGATGATATTATGGTATCTGTCCTTTGTGTCCGATGTCCCCCATGGGGCCCCCCAAAGCCCAAGCCTGTCAGTTATCTCATCAACCCTTGCAGAGGTAGTGTTGGAGGAGACTTCTGTTGTCAGTGGGATGGAATAAAGCCTTCATCCTCCTGCCTCAGGGACATAAACCCATCCTCTCCTGTGGTCTTTGATGAACTAGACTCTGCTTTGCAGGGCCTGGCCCCCAGCCTCAGCCCCTCCAGCTCACAGCCTTCCATGTCACTCTGCATACCTGTATACTTGCTGACCCCAGCTTCGGCAGCCACATCTCTGAGCGCCAGAATGCCCTGGGAGAGGTCACTGGCCTCAGGGTCCATTTCAATGAGGGCATCAGGGCCCACGTTACCGTAGGCATAATTGGCGATGTAGATAGAGTAGCGTCCAGAGCCCTGAGGAGGAAGAAGGAGGGTGGGTGAGCAGGCCCATCTGGGCTCACCAAGGTCTTTTCCCCAGAAAGCCGCTCTGCCCCTCCTCTCGAAGGACCATGGCTCTGTCATGGGTTCTCCTCCCCGGGTCTGGGTGCGTGGTCTTGAGGGCTGTGCATGGCACAACTCTGGAAGTACTTTAAACAGAGGCTACAAAGTGCACGACAACAAAGCCACCCTCCTTCTCTCTCTATCCGATCCCAGAAGAACACATCCCTCCCTCTCCCCCACAACCACCTTTTTATAGACAATTTTCTAGTGTGCCTCCCTCCAGCTGAGCTCTCTCCAGCTGCCAGCTAGGGTAGCTGCTCAATAAATATTTGCTGATTGATTGATCTACCAGTTCCCATTATTCTCAGTCTCTCTCTCTCTCCCATTCAAGCTCACTCCAGCCAAGATGACAAGCAAATCCCTGAGCCATCTCCCTCCCTCCTTCCCACCCTGTATTCATTCCTCTATTTTGGTAGCATGAGAGGCTCAGATATGCAGGGGTCCTCCTTCCCTCTTCTATTCCTTTGTTTTCTCCACATTATCAGAAAGAAATATTACACTGCTTCTGCCTTTATAACACTGTCTCAAACATGTTTGTTTCTTTGCATCCAGGAGAAACCGTGGGCACCAGCTCCTCGGTGTTGTTCTTTCTTCTGTAGTCCGAAACACTGCTGATGAAAGATTCTCTTCTGCCTGTCATTATAATGGTGTTATTTCTTCAATGGATGCCTCCTTTCCCCCAAGAGATCCACACAATTTCTGAATCAGTTTTCTAGCTTTCTACCTCTCACCCTTTTCATCATTTCCCTCCAATTAATCAGAGAGTAGATATTTCTTGAGCTCTAACTATGGGCCAGGTGCTCTGCTATAAATGTACTTAAGGCAAAGTCTTCATTCTTAGGTTGCTTATAGTCGAGTTTAAAGGCAAGCCACAAACACAAAACAATGCCAAGGGAAACAGCTGAGTTCAAGACAATATGAGTGTACTCTCTCACCCCCTCTTTTCCACTCGCTTGCTTCTGCTTCTCACCCAGTGGCCCACAGTTCCAGCTTACTGATCTTTATTCCCTCTTTGGGACCATTTTCTTCGGGGAGGCTGACTAGGAGCCCTTTGGGTCTGTCTGGTGGGTGAGGCCAGTGAAGGACCTCGGGGTGTCCTGGGGGATGCAGACATGTCAACAATCATACAAATATATGTATGATTGACAGAGTATGCTCTGGATTTCCTGGGTGCACAGAAGAGGGGCTCCTCTCCCAGAAAAAGGGCACCTTGCCATGGGAAGCTCAGAAAAGGTTTTCTAAAAGGAGCCTCAGCCAGGTGAAGTGGAGGGGAAAGAACCTTCCAGGCAGAGATGAGACAGAGAATGATGTATGTAGGGAAACCACAAGCAGCTCATTCAGTGTTGCTGGAATGTAAAATGCAAGAGAACTGTGAAAGGTTCTGCCCATCACAGGAGCTTTGGCATACGTGTGCGGAATGACTGAATGAAGAGTGAATGAATGGGGCCAAAGGGGAAAGTGTGCCATCACTGTAACGGTTCCTGACCCTACCAGCTGTCAGCAATCTCAACAACAATGAGGCAGTTAAAGCCTAAATAAAGTGAAATGCACTCTGCCAGAAATTAGGATAGTTATAGAACTCAGTTATACCTAGTTCCTTACTTCAATGTATTGGGGTGAATAAGCTGACAAACATATGTGTGACAGTTGTAGAAGATTGCAGAAATTCCCATACGAACTCGACCACAATAATTCTGGGAGGGTGAGATGATCCTAGCAGAAGGAAGATGTTTCTGCAGCTTTTGGTCCAGCAAAGTAGGTCTCACCATTCTAGCCTAACATGTGGAGGAAGGCTTGTTAAATGTAGATGCTGAGTCCCATCCCCAGAGTTTCTTTCTGATTCAGGAGATCTGGAGTGGGCCCCAAGAATTTGCATTTCTAACAGGTTCCCAGGTGAAGTTGATGCTATTGGTCCAGGAACCACACTTTCAGGACCATCTGTCCAGGGCTATTGGCCTGGGACCCAGTCCAGGCTCTGACCCTAACTGGCTCCTTGTCCTTGGGCAGATTCCTCACCCACTTCAGCTGCATCTCCTCACGTGTTAAATGGGGATCATATTCCCCTTGCTTCCTGGCAGGGTTGTTGAGAAGATGAAATGAGACAATGCATGTGAAAGGTCTTTGAAAGATAAAAATGCTATATAAACATGAGGCATAATCATTATCGATCAGGGAACGCTTCTTGTAAAAGAGATTGGCTTTGAGTTGGATCCAGAAAGGTGAGTGAGTGATGAGGCAGCTGAAGATGAAGGGCAGGCAGTGGTCCAGGTTTGGGGCAGAGAACAAATGAGGGCTGTAAAGGGAGAGGGAGAGAATGGCAGATGTTAGGGGCTGAGACATATACCTGGTGTGATGGTCTTCAAACTTGAACTTGCATCAATTATCTGTGGGGCTAGCTGAAACCCGGATTGCTGGGCCCCACCCCCAGGAGTTTTGATTGGGTACGTCTGGAGGGTGGAATGGGGTGGGGCCTGAGAATTTGCATTTCTAACAATGCTGATTCTGCAGGTTGTGGACAACCACACTTTGAGAACCACTGATCAGGTAGGCTAAAAGTCCCCAGGTGGGGGCTGTGGGGCTGAGGCAGGAGCAGGGTGAACCCTGTAGGAAAACGCTGTGGTTAGAAATTTGTGTCTGACACAGGTTCACCCACAGGCATGGGTAGCCGAAGGGTAACAAGGTATCTGATTCATTTTCAGGCAGCCAGGGTTTAATTCTTGGCTTTGCCTGCCACTTACTATGTGACCAAGGTCAAGTTGCTTAATTGCTCCAAGGCTTAGTTTCCATATCTATAAAATGGGGATCATGAAAGCATCTACATCATAGGTTGATTAAGGGGATTCAGTAAGGTGATGCATGTAAACCACTTTCACTAGTGTTAGCTGCTATGATTGCTCTTGTGTTTTCCTACATTATGCTGCGTTCCTAGCTCTCAATTTCCAGACTGGCCTTGATCTCTCCCTACTCTTCTTTTCCACAATTTTTAGGCTCCATGGACTGCCAAGGTGGTAGCAGACCCAGAAAGCAACCCCTCTGCTGGTGGCAGACGGACTGAGGCTGGGACTGAGCGAGCTGCTAAGTGCCTGCCTACTGTGCTGCGTGCCAATCCCCCCCCCCCCGCTTAATTTTTTTTTTTTTTTTTGCATTTCACATGGTGTCTTTGTCCTGTGGTTAAATGTGTAGGTGTGGGTGTGCAGATGACCTTGTTAGGACAGAGTACATCTCCGTGATTCACCTTCAGGTCCTCCCACCAGCTTTGAGGAGGTTCCCACCTTAGCTGAGTGTGGGAAGCCTTGGATCTGAAAGGCTGAGACAGGAAGCCAGGAGGAGGCTGGGAAGAGGCCCCCCGCAGCAGCCAGGCCTGGCACCCCTTAGACCCTCCTCACCCTCCAGGGCTGCTCACAGAGCTGCCCCCCCCTTCCCTCCCACCAGGCAGGAATCCAGGTGGCACAGATTCAGGTCAGGGCTAAATGTGGCTTCACAGCCCAGCTTGGCTTCTCAGCATCAGCTTGTTAAGAAATAAATATTTATACCTGGCACCTGCCTTCTCCCAGGGCCTGGACGCCCCTGCTGTGAAGGTTCACGCTGAATCCCCAATCCCCTCAGTGCCATCTCAATCCAGAAATGAGCCGGCCCCCTTGCCCCTGTCCCTAGAATGGGGGCCAGAGACACTCCTGTGAAAGCTGGGCAGCAGCTGGGTCCTTGATGTAGTGATGACTGTTTTGTAAAGCCAGGGAGGGGGCGGCAGGGGAACAGGTGACAGGAGGGATAAATCACCTCCACAGTAAGCCTCGGGGCTCTGGCTGGGGCTGCCAAGATGAACCCGGGCAGGGCCGCCCCACAGGGCAGATGGCTGCGGCTGCTCCTTCTCCTCCTGCCCTGCTGGCCTTTCTTCTCCACGCACTTTCCCACCTTTCTTGTAGGGTGGACTAGCAGGGCAGGAAAGCATTGATGGAGCGACTGATTAACTAAAGTACTTGGACATGCAGGTAACCCCCCACTCACCCACCCATGAGCATCTTTGTCGTGCCTTCATTTATTCCATAAATATTTACAGGGATGTCCTATGGCTAAATGTCTGGCACATAGTAGGCACTTAAAAATATTAATTGGGGCCGGCCGAGTGGCGTGATGGTTAAGCGCTGGCTTGGGAAGCCAGTGGCCCCGGTTCGGGTCCCACATATGAGGGCCAGTGACGCTGCCCTCAAAAAAAAAAAAAAGTTAATTGAATAAATGGTTCATTCACAAGGTTTAGAGCTAGAAGATTCTGATTCATGTCCTAGCCACACCACCAATCCACTTGGGTTCTCAGGCAAGTCACAGGGCCCCAGTGCCCACCTGTGTCCAGTGCACACCATGATGACAGCACCTGGCCAGTTTCCTTACTAGTTACTGGGAGGGTGTCATGGGAGAATGGATGTGAAAGTACATGTAACTCATCCTGCAAGTCTTGATTGTTAGTATTTAGCACCTACTATGTGCAAGACACTGTGGGTGCTGCCAAGATGGTGGAGCCTTGGGCTCTGCCCTTGAGAGCCACATTGTGTCTGGGGACATATGCCTGTTGGCTCCCCTCTGGCTCTCATGTCGCTGAGTGACCCCCACTTTGCCCCAGGCCCTCCATGCTCCCCTGAACTCACCGTCCTGTCCACACAGGCCACAGAGCGCCCAGCAAAGAGGCTGGCCACGCCACGGGCCACGTTGACCTCATCGCTCAGGATGTCTTCCCACCGGCTGTTGCGGAACTTGAACAACTTGTCTGTGTACGTGGCCACTCCTGGAGAGAGGAGGAAAGGGAGGCTGGCGGATGGTGGACCAGGGTGCAGGTATGTCTCAGGGCACCTGCCACAGGGTGGTTGGGGCCGCAGGTTGATGGGTCATCTGTCTGCTCAGCGTGAGCACTACTCACTCAAGTAGGCAAGACTCCTCTGTTGGGGGGGCACTCAGTTATAATATTTTTAGTTGAGACAAGAAACCCTGAGGCTTATGCAAATGGCCATCCTGGGTCTCAGGAACTATGGAAGAAACGTTACTGCTCCTGTGTGTCTGAGCTGACCCTCAACAGCTGGATTTCACATTCTGCACTGAGCACCTACAACATCATCAGGGACACCCTGGGATTGCCCAAGTTTGGCACCCAGAATGTCTGTGTCTTCAGTAGCTGCACCCTACCTTCTCTGCTGGATTGCAGGGCCCGATTTAGGCCTCAGAAGCAGCTGCGTGGATCTCTAAGCCCTGAGTGAGGAAAGGGGCTGGAAGTTGAGCTCTGTCAGGTCTGTGACCTCTACCCCCAAGGAACCAGGTGGCAATAGGCTCAGAGCTCAGGCAGCCCTGGGAGGTCTCTGCGCCCAGGTCTGGGGAGCCCTAGCAGGTAGTGGTCTCCACTTCTTTGGGGTACTGATTCTTTGAGAATGGAGACTAAGGCTCAGGGAGTCTGTACCACACAACATGCCATATATGCCTGCAGGAGGACTCTGGCCTCCGGAAGCTCAATCATGGCCAAGCAGCTTTGTTATGGGGATATGGGGAGGAACTTCCAGTGGCTGGAGCTCAGGCCCTTCTGAGACCACTGAGGGAGAGCTCTCCCCTCTATTCTCACCCTTAGTTTATTTCTTGTAAATGTGAGACCTGGAGCATTCCGATTTTAGGAGGGATCACATTCTACTCTCCAGGACTCACACAGGAAACACAGGAGAGGAATGGCTGAAGGAATCGGGGAAGGTGAGCTTGGACTTGGGGACAGGGCCCCTGGACTTCACTCTCGCTGGTCCAGGGAGGGCAATGGGCCTAGGCTGGAGGAGCAGCGTGGTGTGGGGGGTAAGACCTCTGGGTTTAGAGTAAACGAGCCTGAGGCTCAGTCTGAGTTCCACCCAGATTCAACTTTGAGGTTCTAGCTGTTGATTTTGGGCAAGTTGCTTAGCACCTCTGAGCCTCAGTTTTCTTTGTGTAAATGGGGATGACAATGATAGCCACATTCAGGTTTACCGTGAGGAATAAATGAGATGATGCTCATGAAAGGCTTTAAAGGTTTAGCACAGCGCCACCCCCAAAGTGGTAGGTATTAGACAGAAATGATCATTCCCATATTTTACGTTCCTTCAGGGACATCAGCTCTGCATTGCCGGGGTTTGGTGCAAGTCCGTGTGAGAATGAATAAATGAAGGACAATGAGTGAGTGTGTGAGAGTGAGGATGGATGAATGTGTGAAAGCGAGTGTGTACACGAGTGAGTGTGAGTGAGTGAATGAGAGTGTATGAGTGTGAGTGTGTGTGGGTGAGGGCAGTGTGTAATGGATCCCTCAAGTGGCTCTGCCCAGGAGAGGACAAAGGAGTTTCCTTTCTGACTGGCTTCACATGACGACTTCCGAAGGCCACGGGGACCCATGGGGGCTGGTGCATCGTCTGTGGGGTGTGGAGTTGGTGTCAGGGATGCTTGCCAGACTCCAGGGAGCTAGCACTGACACAGAGCCATCCTGCCCTGCCTGACCGAGCCAGGGGCACAGGGCACAGGGGTCCAGGGGAGGGAAAGTGTCCTTCATGAGCAGAGCAGGAGGCAGACCCAGGAGACTGTCAGGTGGAGGCTTAGGCTGAGGAGCCACAGCTGGGGTCTGCAGCATTGTTAGGGGACGGATTCCCACTGGGGCAACCAAGGAGCTGGTTCCAGACAGGAGCACAGGTGCTGCTCTGACTGGGCCGGCTCTGTATTCTCTTCAGGTCTTGGTTTCCTCCTTATGTGACAGTCGGGGGTAGTAGCTGTGCCTCCTCCCTCACAGCGTCACCGTGGGAATTATGGGAAAAATCACACCGTAGCCTGGCCCCAGGGCAGACACCCTGAATCACTCCCCGGCAGCTCTACAACCCCATGACTACAGTGCCCCCGTGGTGATCCCTGGGGACCAGATGCATTTAGAAACTTAGATTTTTCCTTCATAGTTTAGAAAGGGAGCACAATGCACACACCGTTTACTACCTATCACCCCGAGCAGGGACTGGGGTGGCACTCTGTAATTAAATACATTAATATTTCTGCAGTGAAATATATGAATATTCACACTCAGTGGACAAATAAAGCCTATAAATAGCTCACGTCGGCTCAGGACAGGTTTTGCTATCAATTCATTTCCCCACAAACTTAAAAACAGCACTTGAGGCTTTCAGAGCGTTTTGGATTTCAGGACTGCGGGGAGGGATGTGGACTCAGACTGCCATCCTCACGGCTGTACCGAGGCAGTGGCAGCCTTGTCATGCTTCCTGGTGCCTGAGGGGATGGCTCTCCAAATAGCCCTGCCGGCTTCTGGGTCTCTAACCTTTACCAACAGTGAGTGACCCTTGCCCTTCTCTGTCAAATCAGGGCCTCTTTAGACTGTCCTTCCAGCTTGTCTAGTCCTCTCTGAAATACCGAGGTTCAACTCCACCGAAGCCTGGGCCAGGTGAGAGCAGCTGCCGGCAGCTGGGGCTCTGCAGAGCTCCGAGGGGCACTTTGCATTCAGTGGGAACAATTGCTCAGATTGCCGAGTTCCTGCACCAGGTTGACAAGGGGAGAAAACTGGGCCCAGCATGACTCTATCCCTATTCCCTTCTGTTTGCCTCGTCACCTTCAATTCTTCCTGCCCACCCAATGCCACATTTCCCAAAGGGTGCTTTGTGGAACCCTGGTCTCTGTGAGCTGCCTGGAGAAAAGATTTCATGACTTCAAGATTTCATGAAAAGACTTTGGGAAAAACCACACCTCCCATCCCCCTCTTGGAGTTTCACAACGGACATCAGTCTATTAAAACTTTGAAAAGTCCTGCAATAAATTACCTGCTTGATTTTATTTAATCCAGCCTTTCCCAAACAAACTTGGCCACCAGAACCCCTTTTGGCAGCTCACCTATTAGCATCCCAGAGAATGAGTGCTGTTCTTAGCCAATTGCTGTCCTTGGGTGTTGATGTCCGGCCAGGCTCCGGGCTTTGTGGCCGGAGGGGTTAGGGTGTTCAGTGACGTTAGCCTCTTCCCCTGTTCCAGCCTCCTGGCTTCCAAGCTGACTGAGGACGCCCAGAAGAATAAACTAATTAAGGTAAAATGTGCAGCAGCGATGTGGAGCCTTGTAGATCATAAATGGGAACGGCAAAATCAATGGCAGCCCTTCTGCAGGCAGAGGCCCGAGGCCTGGGCGACAGGAGGGATGGGAGCCCGTGATTTAGGAAGAGCAAATGCTCTGGCCGATGCAACCTGGGTAATTAGGTGTGTCAGGAAGACAGATAAACAGCGAGCTGTGCGGGTCGATGGCACTGGCAATAAACACCCGGCACTGGCCCCTGGCCCATGTCAGCACCTAATCCTGCCTCTGGCTCTTGGTAGCTGCACTCTGCCCTGGGACACCTCACCGAGTGGGGGTTGGGGAGCAGCTGCTCGGGAGATGAGAGGCTGCTGTTTGCAGGAGAGAGGGGCTCTCCCATGTCCCTGAGGGAGACTCTGAAAGGGCAGAGGCCTGGGAGAAATAGGAAGGTGTTCAAGGACAGGGCAGGGGGCTCTGGATGTCATAGCGCCTATGAGAGGCACGTCTAGGGACCCCGTTTCCCACCCTGACATTGGCATCTTGGCATTAAAGGAGTCTTAAAGGTCTCACAGTCCAGGGGAACTGCCAGGGAAGGCCCAGTGGGTAAGGCTCAGGTGCCCACCAGGCCCTGCCCGATGCCAGGTGCTGTGGGAGGACACAGGGACTTGGAGTCTTGGTCCCTAACTCAGGGCACTGACAGTCCATTTGACAGCACGGGAAATAGGCAGAGGAGATGCCATAGGACTGTAGTGAAACTGATACTACTTAACATTGCTACAGCACTTTCTATGTGCCAGGCACTTCACAGACAACCACTCATTAACCCTCACCACCCCCCCACAAGATGGGGACTGTTTTCACGCCCAGTTTCAGATTGAAGAACCTGAGGCAAAAGAGACAAGGGAACTTGCCTAAGATCCCACAGCTAGTAGAGCCCCTCAGGGCAGGGCAGGATGGCACATCCCAGAGCTGCTGTGAAATCTGGATGCAAGAGGCCACAGTGACCAGGGAAGGCTTCATGATGGAGGAGGCACGTGATCGGGGACTTGAAGGGGCAGAGTAATAACCGCCATCACTGTTTCACAGAACACTTAGTATGGTCAGGCTTGCCGTGAAGCATTCCCTTTTACAACCATCATCTTGACTAAACCCCACAGCCACCCTGAGAGATGGCGTAACCTCATATTACAGGTGGAGAAATTGAGGAGCAGAGAGGTTAAGTTAATTGCCCAAGGTCACAGAGCTAGCAAACGGTGGCGACAGATTCAAACCCAGGTCTCTCTGATTCCAAAGCCTTGCACTCTTGGGCTTAGCCAGGCAGGGAGGAGGGGATGGTGTTCTTGGCAGGCAGGCAGCACACAAAGGCATGGAGGGGAGGGTTTGCCTAGAGAGGAGGGTGGGTACAGGTGGAGGAGGAGAAACATGGCAGGGCAGCAGAGACCCACTCCTTCCAGGACTGAGGGCGGAGTGTCGCTGGGGAAGATGGTGTTTCTAGAAGATTACCCTGGCAGTGGAGTGAGGGCTAGGCTAGCAAGGGAGAAGACGAAGCGGGGTGGTCAGTTTTGTAGTTGCTCATGCTTGATCCACGGTGCCCATAATGGGCGTGGTGCAGGGACTGGCTGCATATGGCGGGTCGGAGCAAGGGAGTGGTCCACCATGTGGGAACAGTGACACAAGCAGGGACACTGGGCCAGCGGAGCAGAGCAAGAGCTTGGCTTCAGACAGTTTGCATTTGAGGTGGTCCTAAGGTGGCTGAGGAGGTAGTTTTGAAGAGGCCACTGGCAGTGAGGGAGGTGGCGGCTTGTAGAGCAGTGAGATGAGCTGGGGCAGCAGGAAAAGACCAGGGCCACAGACTAAGTCCCTTGGTTGTAGGAGGAAGAACAAGAGGCAGGGAGGGAGGAGTCATCAGATAGAAAGAAAAGGGGAAAGTTCTGCTGGAGGGCAGGGTATCAATCAAGCAAACGGTGCTCAATTCACCATCCCCTCCTCCCCTCCACACCCAGCTCTACACCCAGGGGGCAATGTGGAGCCACTGGAAGGGTGAGTTAGGGGCCTTCCTAAGGATCACTGGCCTGGCACCCCTTTTCCCAGGGGCTGCCCAACCCCAGGGAGATAACCTGACTCATGGCCTGGTATTGGTGGCAAAGAGAAGGGTGAGCAAGTGTGTGTGGCAGGCCAGAGACCTCATTCATAAGGCCAAGAGATTACTGCCAAGCAGCAGGACTGGGGAGGTAGCCAGCAACATCCCTGGCTGAAGATTACCTTGGGCAAGGCATGAACTTGTCTCTTTTTTTTTTTAAAGATTTTCATTGTCTTTTTCTTATCTGTAAAATGGAACAATGAGAATGGCCATCTATTTGTCAAGTTGTTGTGAGGATTAAATTAGATAATGTATGTAAAGTACTTAGAAAAATACCTGGCACATCATTCTCACCATCTTTATCCTCATCCTCTCCTTCATCACCACATCATCTTCCTCCTCCTCCCTTCCTCTTCCTCCTCCTCAAGGGAATTATGGGGCATGACCACTGCAGGTCTTAAGGAGCCACATCCCAGGAGGCAACTGTGACATTAAGTATAAAATGCTTGACAAGACTTAGTCAATGAAAAACCAGGAAAGCAGTGATGGCCCCAGGGGAAGAAAGAACTAGTTCAGGCAAAGAACTTTTTAAAAAACAATGAACCCAGGCTCCCCTGTGTCCCCCTATGTAATTTCTGACCCCGGTCTTCCTTTCCATCCCAGGGTAAAGAGGGACGCCTGCTCACCCCCTGCCAGATGCTTCACCCACGTTAGCTCATTTAGCCCCCTCCATGGTCATGTCACGGAGAGGGGGCTTCATTTTACAGAGGGAGATCGGGGCACAGAAGGTAAAGTCATTTGCCTAAGGTTGCACAGCTGTTGTTAAGTGGCAATGCTGAACTTCAAACTGTGGTCTGACTGCACAGTCCCCACCTCCCCCATTTTAAAGACCTGGGGTGGCGGCTGGTGGAGGGCAATCCCCAATGCCCGAGGGACCTTGTTCTATATTAGGATGAAGGAAATGGTCTCTGGGGCTCCATAGTCTCTATGGTGCTGCTTTGACAGCTGGATCTCATTCTTGCTGCCTATGGGGCCACGTGTGAAGAGGCTCAGTAGGGGTGGAGGGAGGGAGGCTGAGCAGTGCAAGAGCTCGTCTCTCCAAATGGGGCCATGTGAGGTGAGCTGAAAATCAGGACTGTGCATCCAAGGAAACACCGCTAGGGATCAGGAGACCCTAGGGTCCATCTTAGGACCTAGAGGTTCTTAGGAAAAGAGGGTACAGACACAGGGCAGTGTATCTCAGGCTTTACCAGGCCCTGGAAGTCCTGGGCATCCTGTTACAATGCAGATTCTGGTCCCATTGGTCTGGGGTGGGGCCTGAGATTGTGTGGTTTTTATGAGCTTCCAGGTATTGTCAGTGCTGCTCAGCTGCAGAACACACTTTAGGTAGCAAGGTGTAGAGTATGTGGATGCAGCCTGAGCTGGGCCTGGGCGAAGGCGCGGCTGGACAGTGGGTGTGCTCGCTAGAGAGCGCATCTGCTGTGTAGGCAGAGGAGGGTGGAAGTGCAACCTGCTCCTAATCCCCTTTCCTCTGGGGTGGGGGGCACAGTGACTGATGCCTCCTCTCTGAGAGGCTACAAAAGCCTCCACTGAAGGCCCAAGCCAGCCACCAAAGAAAAGGCTAATAATTCCAAGTCCATAAACATAAAAATTTTCCGCACTGCAAAACCCACCATGAGTGAAGACAAAAGAAAAATGACAAACAGGGCGGAAACTATTTGCAACTTGGATTACAGAGGGCCAATTTCCCTAATTTATAAAGAGGTGTTACAAATCAGTTTGGAAAAGGCCAATAATCAATAGGAAAAATGGGCAACAGCTCTGAGCAGACAGAAATTCAAATACTTAAACGTATGCTCAGCCTCACTCATTTTAAGAAAAATGAAAATGAACACTACACTCAGGTAACAATATTTTCCTAACAGATTGGCAAATATTTTTTTAAAATGATGACATTGTGTTGGTGAGAATGTTGGGAAATGCTCAGTGGCGTCAGAGCTGATGGGAATGTAATTAGAACTGTCCCTTTGAAGCACAATTTAGCAACGACTATCAAAACTGCACACCTCTGTTCCTTGGGTGTAGCAACTCCATTTTATGAACTTACCGAGAAACATGTGCAATTGTGGAAAACGGCGTATTGCACAATCTTATTCATTTGGTGGCACTGTTTGTAAGGGCAAAAGATTGCAAGGAATCTAAATGCTCATCAGCAGGGGACCAATTCGACGAGAGGCAAATCGACACAATGGAGTACTATACAGCCATAAAAAGAATGAGAAAGCTCTCTGCTGCCATGAAATAACATCCAAATGGATTGTTAAATTAAAAAAAAAGTGAGGGATAGCAGTGTGAGTAGAGCATGCTATTATTTGTGTAGAAAAGGAGAGTGGTATATGTAGATTGAAGCTAGCAGATCAACAGTAACTATTTTCCTGAACAGAGTAAGTGAAAAATGAATGAGGTGAGTGGTGAGGCTCACAGCTCACACGGACCCATCCAATACCCATGTCCTGTAACCCCAGGTCACACGGGCAGGAGAGCTCAGGGCCATGCAGTGCAGCCGCTGGGGTGGCCAGCGCAGGATCCCTGGGGGCATCGGGCTGTAGGAGGTCCTGGGTTCCTGGATGTGGAGGGCGGTGCCAGGACCAGACACTTTCCCCATTTGTCCGGCTCCTGCGTGGTTTTCACTGAGGATTGTTGCCTGCAACACACTGGCCTGTATTTTCCCAGGTCATTTAAGCCATAAGCTGGTTTCCTGGCCCAGGCTTTCTTGGGATTGTGGTCGATTGTTCTCCATTCTTTTGCCTCCCTCCCTCTTACCTACTTTCCAAGTCTTAACCCTTGACCCATGCCCACCTGGCACCATCATCTGGGTGGTGTCTTGTTTACATTATGGTCCTTTTCTCTTTCTGCTCCTAGATAGAGTCTCTCTTTTTCCCAGGGGCCAGGAGGGAGGCCTGTGATCACTTCACCCAGGACACTTCTAGAGGCTCTGGCTTTCTTCATGCCCCAGAATTGTAACAACTATTGCTTAGCGAGCACTTATTAAGTCCTAGGCACCGTAAGTGCTTTTCATCCATTATCTCAGTTGTTCATTCAAATATATGTGTTAAATGTTTACTAAATGACATTCTTTGGTCCTGGAGATATGGCAGCAAACACGACAGAGTTTCTATCCCCATGGACTTTAGTAGGAGAGATGAACCACAAACAAATATATAATGTACTTTCAGACAATGGTAGATGCTATGAAGAGAAATAAAAGCAAGTTAAGGGCAATAGACAATGATAGGGCTATGATTTTAAAGCGTTCAGGGAAGACGTCATTTGAGGAGCTCTGAGAACAGTGGTGGGAAAAGCATTTCAGGCAGAGGGAATAGCAAGCATGAACGCCTCAGGCGGGAATGTGGTGAGCAAGAGGAAGCGTGGAGGAAACGAGGTCAGAAAGGCAGCCTGGCTGATGTCGGGAAGGGTGGTGTAGGTGATGGTAAGGCCTTTGGATAGAGTCTATGGAGCTATTGGAAGGAGTTGAGCTTATGAAGTTGATAGGATTTTTCCCGTTCTACTGATGAAGGGGTTGAGACTGAGAGAGTCAAGTATCTTGCCCAAGGTCACCCAATCAGTAAGGAGCAGATGCCAGGAAGTACAAACTGACCCCCACAGAACACTGCCAGGATGCAGGGTCGCAGCTGTCTTCTAGGGACTCCAGTGCTGACGTCCTCAAGGCTGGCTGAGGGAGAGGACAGGGACCATCCCTTCCTCAGGTCCCACCAATGCTCCAGCACAGGCTAAAGGAGCCCCGGTCATATGCTATGGGCAGGGGGTGCTCTCTGGGAGCTTCTGGAGAAAATCTCAGGTTCCCTGTGGTGGGCAGGGTGGCAATGGCTGGGTGTCGTGCCAGCTGGACCCAGGGAAGTGCTGACACAGCACAAATGTCCCGCCTGTACACCCTGCCGACTGTCAATGAATCAATTGAATCACTCAACTGAAAAATTAACTCAAACCCACAGACATCCCTCAAACCCACAGAAGGTCACCAGGAGGTGCACGCCTAGGGCCGAGGCTGCTGGGCACAGCCGTCCTTACCCAGCCCTGGGGTTCCAGCTCCAGCCCTGGCCCTGCCAGAGGAACACTTGTACCCTTAAACCCAGAGCTGCCAGCGGGCTCCAATTGGCCTGTCTCCCCTTGTCTGCCCTCTGTTGGCAAACCTTCTCTCAGGCCTAATGGCTCATGCCTCATCTGTTCTTCCTGGATTTATTTATCAAGTTTTCATTGTGCGCTTTGGATGTTTAAGGTCGACTGGGCCAGAGTGAGGCACAAAATGACCCATACAGGATTTAGCCCTCAAGGAGCTTAGAGTCCACGGGACCCTAAGGAGAGAAGAGTCAGATACCTAGGGAAGTATAAGGCTGCATTCATAAGCTGTAAACTGCACTGAGGGCAGGATTTTTCTCTGTTTCATTCTCAGGGGCATCCTCAGGGGCATTCTAGTGTCTAGAATAGTGCCTGACACACAGTAGGTGCTCAATAAATATTTGTCCAATGAATGGATGCATTAGTGAATGAATGGGGCTATGGTTAGGCCGGCTCAGGGGTAGTGGCCCCCTTGCCCTCTGCCAACTGCATATGGGAATCACCTGGAGATCTGGTAACTGGGTCCCATTCCCAGAGGCTCGGATTGGACTGGACCTGGACTGGGGTGCATCTTGGGAACTGAGGGGTGTAAATCCTAATGTGTAGCCTGGGCTGCGCATCACTGCTCTAGGATTCACAATGGAACACCCTAAGAGCATGAGAGGGGCTGCTGCTTCAGAGACACCTGACAAGTCCCATCCCAGGTGCTCTGTGCTCGGTGAGAAGGGAGGAGAGTCTGGCATTCCACCCTCTGAGCCCATTCGAACATCCCCCTTCTATAGTTCGCCCCGTTTCTGTTTCCCGTCCCTCCAGCATCTCCCTGGGGACTCCGCAGCCGTTCCTTACTGCTGTTCCCCTTCTGACCTTGTCCCACATTAAAGGCTTGATCAGCCCATCAATTAATCGTGTCCTAATCCAATCTTGGCTTGGTTGGAGACAGGGCGGTAAATCCAGCTGGGTAATCATGCCCTGATATTTGTGTAGGGATAATTACTATCTCTCAGGCCTCACTTGGTGGCAAGATGAGATGAAAACCCATAAAACACCACTTGGGGCTGTGGCTCATTGTTTCTTGGCTGCACAAGGCTGGCTGCCAGCCAGCCAGCCCCGCCTGCCCCTGCGCTTGGCACTGGCCCCAACCTTGTCCCCTCCCATTCATGCAACTGGCAGGGTTCAACAACAGGGGCTGCCCAGGGGTTGGATCTTGGCTTGAGCTCCACAACTAGTAGGGGCAACATTATGGGCCTTGGGGACAGCCAGTATGTGGGGGAGGGGGAGAGGCAGGGAAAGTGTCCCATAGCCAGGCAGTCACCTGCCTCTAGGAGGTTAGGAGGGTCCAGGAAGGTGAATACACAGGTATGAAGTATAGGGTGTTGTCCAGAGCAACCCAAGAGGCTGCTGCCACCTGGAAGAGTCCAGTGCACAACCAGCTGGTCCCCACAGAGACACGAGGCCCTGCATCCCCCAGGAGGACACTCTGGCCTGGGACTTCCTTGCAGATGTCATGGCCCCACGGGAGCAGACTTCATTCTAGTGGGCTGAGGTAAGGCCGGAGAGCATGTGAGAGTTAGGGGCTGGGAACCACTTGCAGCCCTAGGAACACAGCCCCCCCAGCTTGTGAAACACTGAGCACCCACTAGGAGCCAGGCCTGGAGGACACACGGTTGAGTAAGGCCGTAATGCCCTGATTAAAAGAACGGAGCCGGAGTCAGATCTCTGGGTTTGAATCCTGGGACTTAACAAGTTATGTGGCCTTGGGAAAGTCATGTGACCTCTCTGCCTCAGTTTCCTCAACTATAAAGTGGGATATACCAGTACTTATCTAATCAAGCTGCTGTGAGACTTAAATGAGCTAACTGTAATAAAATGCTTAGATCAGGGGCTGGCACACAGTCAACAAGACTTAAGTGCTAGCAGTTTATTATTATTATTATTATTATTAATATTATTATTATTATACAGCCTTTTGGGCATCAATTTTCTTCCTCCATTCCTTACTGTGTAGGACCTTGCGACTCAGTGTGGTCCCTGGACCAGCAGCATCACAGCCTGAGAGTGTGTGAGCAGCGCACTAACTCAGGCCCCTCCCCAGGCCTGCTGAGTCAGGACCTACATTTACACAAGACCCCCAGGTGACTCAGATGGATGCTCTGGGCTGGGAAAGGCTCCATGAACTCAAGGTTTGTCTGCCTCCAAATTGTAGCCCTAGCACCTAATACCTCTAGTTTAGCACGGGGTAGGTGCTCAGCAGGAATTTGTGGAGTGAATAAAAGAGCTCAGCTAAAAGCTGTGGGGGCCCCTGAAGGACTTCAGAGATTTTAGGAAGGTCCCCTTGAAGCAGTATAGAGGCCAATTCCAGGGGGCCATCTCTCTATTATGGTGGCCACTTGGGTGAGAAGGGCTGAGTGCTTAAGCCAGGCAGGAGCAGTGCGGGAGGAGAGGAGAGGGGCTCAGAGGACTGGGGGCTGCTCAGACTCGAGGATGGGGGTGAAGAGGACATCAAGTCTGAAGGTGAGGACTGGGTGTCTGCTCAAGGCCCTCCATCGCCAGGCCCAGGGGCAGGGAGATGAGAAGCAGCTTCACACACAAGAGAAGAAAGCATCCTCCTGCTGGGACAGGGAGGTCCTGGAGCCAGCAGAGGACTATCCCTCGGGGAGCCGGTGACAGTAGCTTGAGGAAGGCCTTGGTCCCTAGGCCCTGCCCCCAGGTTGGGGCTGGGAGGAAGAAGGTAGGAAGCAGGAAAAGGCCCGATGCCCCGAACCCTTACCTGAGAAGGCATTATTGGTGTTGAGGAAGTAGATCTCCTCACGGCCATCCCCGTCGATGTCACAGGCTGTGACCCCAATGGCATTACCCTGCCGGTCCCGTAGCGCATAGTAGGGGGAGCTGCGCTCGTCCACGGCGATGTTCACCAGCCGCTTCTGGGCCCGGTCATACTTCAGAACTAGGTTGGGGCCATTGTACCTGGAGGGGAAGGGGTAGGAGCAGCTGGGCCACCCAATTCCACCTGACCAGTAATGGGCTTGGAATTGTCCCAGAGAGCTCAGCATGGAGCAATTCAGCCCAACAGCATTCCCAGGGAGCCTCAGCTGCCTCATCTTGGAGGTGGGTGTTTGATGAGTATCCCTGAATCAGACATGGGCTCAAGCAAAGTGAGAATCACCTGGGCCCACATGGGACACAATATAAGGAGCAGGAGGGTGGAGGGGAGTGGACAACCCCCTTACCACAGGCTATGCTGAAGAAAGCAAGACCCTCCCAGACATTTACCTTGCACATTTCAATGTAAAAGTCATGTTCATATTTGTGATCTCATTAATTTAAATCTAACAACAACCATGTGAGGAAGGCTGTATTATTAACCCATTTTACAGATGAGGCAACTGATAAGCTTCATCAGAGAAACTAAGGCTCTTCTCAAGGTAACACAGCTAGCAAGTGTTGGGTGCTGACATTCGAACCCAGGTCCTTTCTGCTATCCCATGAGCCCTTGCATAAACGAGCCAGGAGGAGCACAGGCTTTGTCCCTGAGGTTTGGAATGACACAAAGGCCCAGCATTTAAACAGTAATGTGAAATTAGCATCTCAGAGGGAGATTATGAACACATCTAGTCATTGGGTGGACCTGCTAGATGGATTTTTAATTCTATGAAACTCAAAAACAAAAGATTACAATTCTCATCAGTCCTCATCTCTCCCGTCTCTCTCCTGTAGCCACATGGCCCCCAGGCATGGTCTTGCTTCAGGGACTCTGCACTTGCTGTTCCCTTTGCCCAGTATGGTTTTCCTTCAGGACAGTCTCCCTCCTTTACCCTCCTCAGGCCCTGGCTTCATTGGTCCTTCTCAGGGAGGCCTTTCAGCCCACGTTCCTGAAACTTGCAAACACCACCACCACCCTGCACTCCTTATTCCTCTCCCTTGCTCTCTTGCCCCACGGTTTGTACCACCAGCCTGTCTTCTTATCTGTTCCTTCTCTGTCTGATCCCACTAGAATGTTAGCTCCAGGAAAGCAGAACTTTGTTTTGTTCCCCAAGGCCTAGAACAGTGTCTGGCACACAATAAGTGCTCAATAAATACTTGTTGAATGATTCAATGAGTGAGCCATCAGAACTCATGTCCGGGTCATAAGAGCTTAGGTGTCCCACGGTCATTTTTTTTCCCCATTTTCTTTCCGTCTGCAGAAAGCGGCCTGCCCAAGGTCACTCCCAAACAGCACAGACATGAATGTCTGAAGGCCTCCGCCCGCTCCTGGAGCGCCAGCTTGCCAGGCTCTCCAAAGGAACCCAGCCAACCCCTATCCATTAATCCCCGGCCTCTTGCCTTTATTTTAACCTGAGCGTGTACATCCTGAGTTTAGCCGCCAGCCTCTGGATGGTCCCCAGCAGAGAACGCTTGGGGGAGGGCGGGAAGAACTCTCCAAGGTCTTTGAGAGAAATCACGTGTTGCTTTCCTAACACAGATCCAACTTGGCCCTCTCCTTTGTTACCACGATACAGGGCCAGGGAAGTTTGGGGGAGGCTGAACAACTGGCCGGGTGCCTTCTGGCACCCACAGTGAGTGAAAGGGGAGATGGAGCTCACTGGGGGCTGAGTCAGCACCTGGTGATGGAAGGTCATGCCTTAGACTCCTTGATAAAGCGTGTCTGAGGGCTGTGTGTGGAGGGCACCACATGGCCCATGGGACGCATCTAGACAGAAGAGACAGAACACTTGGGTTCCAGGACTGTCAGCAGCTGGCTTCTGGATGCTAAACACTGGTCCTCCAAGCCTCTGGGTCTTCTGCCGTCCCTACTGCTCCTCACAAGAAACGATACTCTTAGTGTGCTGGGCCTCATTAAAAGCACTTTAACCTGCATTGTCTCACCTGAACCCTACATAACCCCTGAAAGAAGGTAGGTAAGACATTTTTCTAGAAAAACAAACTGAGGGTCAGAGAGGCAAATGTTACACAGCTCGCAATGGCAGCACTGGGCCTCTCACCATCTCCAGGGTCCAAATCCTGTGTTCTTTCCGGGTTGCCTATGATGCCAACATGCTTAGTCCTCTGCATTTTTTTTTCTGGCAGTTTCCTTCAAAGGAGCGACTCTGAGAAATTCTCGAGGACTTATTTAAACAGTGGAGATACCACCCCTATGCTTCTACAGCACTTTACGGTTTATAAAGAACTTCCTCATCCTTGATTTAATTTGCTTCTCACAGGTCTTGACTCCGCCAGAAATGAGCTTTGTGATTTTGACTGGTCATTGCCTCTCTCTAGGTTCTGGGTTTCTCTTCTGCAAAATGAGAGAGGTGGACTAAATCGGGGGTGGGGGGGGAGTGTCACAAAATGTGTGGACCAATGTGGCTATGGGAGTGGGCCTCTGGGCTCTCCCCTCTCAGTTTCAACCCAGCCATTTCTACGTTGATGTATTTTATTTTATGCATCCCATTCCATCTAATGTTGTTTAACCCTCTGTCTGGCGCAACTGATCTCACAGATTGTTTTGCATTTCTGTTGATTTTTATACTGAATTTATGTAATAAACATATATTGTTCTTTGAGGCAAATTAAAATTTCACTTTGAATAAATAATAAGCATGCTTACATGTTATTTTCATTCATTTTCAATTTAAATAAATAAATGTCATACACACATTTAGTAGATGCATCGCGCCTGACGGAAGGTTAAAATCAGGGCTTCCAGCGCCAGCGTTTAAGAGGCAGTGGATGGGCTGGCCGAGTGGCGCGGTGGTTAAGCGCCGGCTTGGGAAGCCAGTGGCGTCCGGTTCGGGTCCCCCATGTGAGGGCCAGTGACACTGCCCTCAAAAAAAAAAAAAAAAAAAAAGAGGCAGTGGACTAACAGTTCTGTGAGGGCCCTTCTGGGTCTAACTCAAACCATGAGATGAGCTGGGCAGCAGCGTTCTCTCCCAGGCTATGGGTGGGGAGCCGCCATATAAGGTCTAGCCTTGACACCTCTCCTTTGCATCCCCTGTCCTGCTGGCCTCCTGGAATGTCTTTACCATACCCTGGAGCCAGCTCCCAGTGGGAGGGGAGGGGCCATGGTTCCCACACATATTGGAAACCAGCTCTTTCACCCCGAATCTGGGATGGTGGGCATGTGCACGAGGTCCCTGCTCCCATGGTGGTGGCCCTGGCAGAGCAGATGGTCCTGGATCATCTTTTCTTTGAAGATATGAGGGGTGCTAGTTCCAGGGCACCCCTTGAGGGAATGTGGGGTGGGGTTGCTAGGCTGGCTCAAATTCCTCTATCTGTTATAGGGTGAGCACTATGGAGCCCTACCCAACCGACATGGAAGCCTGGAAGGACCCCTACACTGTCCCTTTCCCTCCCACCACCACCCATAGGACTACAGACACAAAGCCAGACCCATGGCGCCTGCGTAGCGTTCTTGACAATCCACGGTGAGGGCTATGGGGCAGTGCAGGAGCTGCCACTCCTCCCCGCCACCCAGGCTGTCAGTCAAGCTGGGCTGACCCCTGAGCTCTCCCAGTCTTTTCCCAGGATAACCAGCCTTATTCCTTTCCCATTTCCTCAGAGCTGATGCTCCAGTGGGGTGCCTCTCCATCCCCTGAATAGGCTCTCCCCTTTCTGGCTTCTGTGACTTTGCTCAGCAGCCCCTGCCCCCTCCATGAAGAACCGTCTCCCCACCCTCCTGCCCCCCACAAAGCCTGCCTAACTGCCACTTCAGCTGGATGTGATCTCTTCTCTGCATACCCACAGCATTTTGCACCTCACTCATTCCTGCGAGGGCAGAGTTGTTTGTGTGCCAACATCGCTTGCCTCATTAAAACATATGCTTCTTGAGCCCGGGAGCCATGTGGCTATATCCCTGAATTTGCTGTGCCTAGAGCAAGGCTTGGCATACAGAAGGTGTCCAACAAACGGCTGTCCAATGCAAGAATGAGTGAGTGAATGGGTGAGGAAGTGAATGAGTGAGTGAATAAATAAAAATAATCATGGGTACCACTGATAGTTACTAGGGGCCAAGCACCCTTCTAAGCACTTTATACCCACTATCACATTTCATCCTCATGACAATTCTAGGGTTTTACAGATGTGGAAAATCTGTAGGTACTTTTACTAAGGTATAGAGGTTTGCCACAGTCACTAACCCACCCAGGGTCTCTCTGGGGTGTCAGTCCCAACACCAACAGGCCTGGGGAGCTGGATGTGTGGTGTGTGGGATTTCATGTTTCCCCTCTGACACCTGCCACAGATTGTTAGGTGCTTCTAGAAATGCAGGAGGCTTTGGAGCTTAGTTAACCAGGGTTAGGAAGTGGGACAGGGTCCCGCGTTCTTGAAAAGCAGATGTGAAATCATAACATCCAGGGTTGGGCCAGCAGGCAGAGGCGATTAGCTCAACTGGAAAATCTGCTTGAGAGACACCAGCAGGATACAGCCTATACTTGTGTGAATGCTGCCCCGTCCTGGTACCAGTCCAATGGGACAGGACTGCTGTGGGCAGGGAGAGGCCTAGGGGTTAGGCCCACAGCAGCCTGGGTTTGGGCTCCTGGCCCTGCCACTTTCTGACTCTGACCTTGAACTTGTCACTCAGCTTCTCCAGCTTCAGCTTCCTCATCTACAACTCGGGCTGCCACATACCTCACAGGATGGCTGTGAGGATAAAACAGTGTGACAACACTCAGTAAACTGTGAAGAGTTACACAACTGCATGTTTACATCATTATTTAAACAAAACAACAGAAGAAACCGAGGCATCATCTCTCACTCGCCAGTGATCATTTTGAGAGTTTCCAAACACACTCATTCAAAAACATCCCATCCTTGATCTCTCATCCTCTGAGGGTGTATTTCTCTATTCCCCTTTATAAATAAACTTCTCAAAGAGTTGTCGTCACAAGCTGTCTCACTTTCTGCCCACCCATTCACCCACCCCAATTCACATTCCCCACCCTCCTAACTACAGCAAAGTCACTCTTGTTACTGTCATTGATGGCTTTCAAGTGGCTACCGAAAGGTGGCCCTTTCCATTCTCATCTCCTTCAGCCTCTCGGCTGTATTTGGCACAGCGGCCCACTCTCAGCTTCCGCTGTACCACTTCCCTCTTAAAACCCTCTACTTCTTGGCCGGAGAATGCCACGCCCCTCTGGTTGTCCTTCTCTCTCTGATCCCATACCTTCTCACCTTTGCAGATTCTTCCTCCTCTCCCTGACTCCTTTTTTCTTTTTATGCCTTGAAAAATATTTTTATTAAAATATAGCTAACATACACTATTATATGAGTTTCATGGGTACACCATAGTTATTCAACACTTATATACCTAAAGAAGTGATCACCATGATAAGTCTAGCAATCACCTGACATTGTACTATGCTACCACAATATTATTGACTATATTCCCTATGCTGTACATTATGTCCCAATGACTTACTTTTTTCATACCTGGAAATTTGGACCTCTTATTCCCCTTCACCTTTTCCCCCTCTTTTTAATTTTTCAATTACAGTTGACATTCAATACTATTTTATATTAATTTCAGGTGTACAGCATAGTGGTTAGACATTTGTATTATTTAAGAAATGACCCCTCTGACTAGTCTAGTACCCACCTGGCACTATACATAGTTATTACCATATTACTGACTATATTCTCTATGCTGTACTTTACATCCCCATGACTATTTTGAAACTACCAGTTTGTACTTTTTTTTTTTTTTTAAGATTTTATTGGGGAATTGGGGGAGGGGAACAGCGCCGGGGTACTGGGGAAGGAGAACAGACAAATTGCTGTCCTTTTGTTCTTCAGTCTAGTTGTGGAGGACATTGCTTCACTGGCCCATGTTGGTATCATCATTGTGCTCTTTCCGGATGAGGCAGATCGGTCGCTGGCCACTGGACGGCCACTCATAGCGGCCTTGGCGGCTCACGCTGGCTGCCAGACACTCACTGTAGCTTATGGCAGCTGCCGTCCTGGGGACTCAAAGCAGCCCAGCTTCAGGTCGACTATATCCTTATGCTATACCCTATATCCCCATGACTACTGTGTAACAACTAACGTGTACTTCTTAATCCCTTCTCCTTTTTCACTCACCTTCAAACTCCCATCTGGCAACCATCAATATGTTCTATCTATGAGTTTGTTTCTGTTTTGTTTATTTATTTTGTTCTTTAGATTCCACATATAAGCAAAATCACATTGCATCTGTCTTTCTCTGTCAGCACAGTACCCTCTAGGTCCATCCATGCTGCCGCAGATGGCAAGGACTCATTCCCTTCCATGGTCAAACAATATTCCATTGTATATATGTACCACCTCCTCTTTATCCATTCATCCATCAATGGACACCCAGGCTGTCTCCACATCTTGGCCATTGCAAACAATGCTGCAATGAACAAATGGATGTATATGTCCCTTTCAAATAGTGTTTGGGTTTCTTCAGATAAATACTCTGAAGTAGGATTACTGGGTCCTTCTTTGTCTCTTGTTATAGCCTTTGTTTTAAAGTCTATTTTGTCTGGTATAAGTATTGCTATCCCAGTTTTTTTTTTTTTCATTTCCATTTTCATGAAATATCATTTTCCATTCCTTTACTTTCCATCTGCGTGTGTTTCAATCTGAAGTGATTTTCTTGTACACAGCATATGTAAGGGTTTTGTTTTCTTATCCAGTCAGCCCTCCTATGTCTTCGGAGTGGAGCATTTAATCCATTTACATTGAAAATAATTGTTGGTAGATATGTAGCTATTGACATTTTATTATTCATAATTTTGATCTTTTTTTACCCATCTTGAAGAAGTCCCTCTAAGATCTCTTGTAATGCTGATTTGGTGGTGATGAACTCCTTTAGCTCTTCCTTATCTGGGAAGCTCTTTATCTGTCATTCGATTCTAAATGATAGCTTTGCTGGGTAGAGTAATCTTGGTTGTAGATCCTTGCTTTTCATCACTTTGAATATTTTGTGCCAATCCCTTCTGGTCTGAAAAATTTCTGTTGAGAAATCAGCTGACAATTTTATGGGAGCTCCCTTATAAGTTACTAGTTGCCTTTCTCTTGTTGCTTTTAGGGTTCTCTCTTTGTCTTTAACCTTTGCCATTCCAATTATAATGTGTCTTGGTATGGGCCTCTTTGGGTTTATCTTGTTTTGGACTCTGTACTTCCTGAGATTATATGTCTATTTCCTTCACCAGGTTAGGAAAGTTTTCAGTCATTATTTCTTCAAATAGGTTCTCAATCTCTTGCTTTCTCTCTTCTCCTTCTGTTACCCATACAATGCGAATGTTGTTATGCTTCATGTTGTCCCAGAGGTCTCTTAAACTATCCTTATTTTTTTGGATTCTTTCTCTTTTTGCTGTTTCGATTGGATATTTTCTGCTACCTTGTCTTCCAAATTGCTGATTCGATTCTCTGCTTCATCTAGTCTGCCAGTGATTCCTTCTAGTGCATTCTTCATTCCAGTTATTGTATTCTTCACTGTTGACTGGTTCTTTTTTATGGTTTCTGTGTACTTTGTGCTTGATATCTCTCTGTTGAAGCTCTCACTAAGTTTCTTGAGCATCCTTATAACCATGGTTTTGAACTCTGTCTCTGGTAGATTGCATGCCTCAATTTCGTTTAGTTCTTTTTTTGGAGTTTTCTCCTGTTCCTTCATTTGGGACATATTTCTTTGTTTCCTCATTTTGACTGCCTCTGTGGTTGTTTCTATGTATTAGGTAGATCTGCTATGTCTCCCAGTTTTGGCTGGGTGGTTTTATGCAGTAGGTGCCCGTGGGGCCCTGGCACAGTCTCCCTGGTCACCTGGTGCTCCAAGAGAGTCCCTTGTGGGGGTTGTGTGTGCCCTCCTGTTATAGTTGAACCTTGATTGCTATTGGCAATCAAGTGGGTGGGATTGACTCTCAGGCTGATTGGCTATGGGGTTTGGCTATATCCACAGCTTATGGACTGCTGTGCAGGGGTCTTGTCTCACTGAGTGGGATTCACCCCAACAGGTTCTGCTGCCTGTTGGGACTGCCTTTTGGGTGTGCCACTTGTGGGGCTAATTGGGGGATGCTCTGCTATGGTCTGAGCCAACCTCCAAGTATGTTGTTTCCAGGGCCTCTTGGGAGGGGCTCTGGTGCAGGTCCAGGTCACCTACTGCCTGTGACCGGCTGGGGATACCAGGTAGGACCTTCAAAGTGATCCATAGTTGTTTGCTGCCTGTGCTAACCCTGGAGGTATGTGGGAGAGGCCGCACTGTGAACTGAGGACATCTGCCACCAGTGTTGGGCCTGGGATAGCTTTGCAAAATGCCAGGATACCCCAAGGCCTGCTGCCACCTGCCATCTCCCTAAAGATTCAGCTACTGATAAAGCCTCCTATGGTACACAAATTTGGTGAGATGGGGTTTCAGGGAGTCACTAGAGTGAGATTAGTTGTGGTCAAGGTTAATGTAGACTCTGGTTTGGTGTTAGTGTTGAGCCTGGAGCTACTCAGCAAAAGTTTCAGAGCATACCAATGTCAGTTGCCACCCTCCTGGGTCCCATGGCCTCGGGTAGTTTTCCTAGAAAGAGTGCAATTCAGGCAGGGCTTGTTGCTCACAGAGTGCCTCTGGTGTTGGGCGAGTTGGATCCCAGTGACTCAGTAGTTCGGAGCTAGTCGAGCTCACCTGGCCAATCAGATTCAGATTTGGTTTGTGGGGGCGGGCTCAACACAAGAAACATGGCGCCTGGCTGAATGGGGGAAGGATCTCAGACAGGAAAAATGGTGATTGTCCTTCAGCCTTGCCTATGAAGTGACACACCTCAGTCTGTCCCTCTGTGCGTCTCCAACACTCCCCAAGTTACTGTCCCTTCGCTGGAGCCCAAGGTGAGTGCCTGCGAGTGAGAGTCTGTGCGCGGACTGTTTAAGAGAATGTCTGGGTTTCTTGGAGCCTTCCGTCCGTCCTATGTTTCACAGCCAGGTGTTGTGGAGGCTCCTCCTCTAGGCTAAGGAGGAGCTGGAGTCCCTTCCTCTTCTGGGGGGGGAGGGAACCTCCACGGCTGAGATATACCTCTTGGTTCTCAACAACCACCCGGAGGTTTGGGGCTAGCTTGTTTTGCATCTCTGCCCCTCTTACCAGTCTTAACGTGGCTTCTTCTTTATATCCTTAGTTATAAAACTTCTGTTCAGATGATTCTCCAGGTTGAATGCTCTATAATTCAGTTGTAAACTATTTTAATGTGTTCACGGAAGGAAGCAGGCACAGTGTTTACCTACTCTGCCATCTTGGATCTCTAGGAATATATGCTTTTCCTCTCTGTGCCTTCTTAATGTTGAAGACCCCAGGCCTGGTCTTAGGCCCCCTTCTCCTCTCTCTGTGACCTTTCACTAGGGGATAATGTCCATTCCCATAACTGACAACTCCCAAATTTATCTCCAACCCAAATCCCCAGTCCAAACTCAGATTCATATATCTGACTGCCCTACCTGACATCTCTTCTTGCACCCCTCCACAGTCATCTCCAATGGAACTATTGATTACTCATCCCCCAGTTCCATTATGTAATGGTTAGTACTCTGGACTCTGATTACTCATCCCCCCTGCACCCTACAGTGGGCACCCAAGTACTAAAGCCAGAAACCTGGTGCTGGCTGAATCCAACCACCCCTTGTCTTCACAACTAATTTATTGGCCAATCCTGTCATTTCTACCTTGAAAAATTTTCTTTCTTCTCCCCCTCCCCTCCAGGGCTACTATATATGGAGAAGCCTCCTTTCTGTTTCTTCACTTACCTCTGTCAATCTAATCCCCTCATACCATAACCACAGTCATCTTTTTAATATACAAATCAGATTGGCCATTCTGCCATAAACCTTTTGGTGGCTCCCCATTGTGTCAGAATGAAACCCAGAACCCTTATCATGCCTGAACTAGGAGTCTGCCTCAGTCTACTGCCTGCCTCGCTGACCTCCTCCAGCCATACCATTCTTCTTTCAGCTCCTAACATTCCAGCAGGCATGGTCCCAGCCCAGGGTCTGTACAGGACTGCTCCATCTGACTAGGACATTCTCCCACCACTTCCTTTTTGCTTTGTTCCATGGCTGGCTTCTTCTCATCCTTTAGGTCTCACCTTGAAGGCATCTCAGAGAAATCTCTTTGGTATTCCAACCACTGTATCCACTCTCCCACTTTTGTTTGGTTACCTATTTATTGACCATTTCTCCCAGCTTCCTGAGGGCAGGGACTGTGTCTGCTTTGTTTACTTCTGTCTTCCCATCACCTAGTGCATAGTGAGTGCTCAAGAAATACTTATAGGGTAAACGAAAGAAAAGGAGCCTGTGGAAAGTACCAGATTGTCACTGGGTAGCTGAGCAAAAGGTTGAGTGAGCCTTTGGTTCCCAAAGACATAGTGATGGCAAAGAGGAGGCCAAGAGCTGGTGTCCTGAGTAAGAGTGAGAGAGAATAACAAAGTGTTATAGATACAGATCAACCTTTTTTCTGTTGAGAATCATTGATTCATGTGAAAAAAAAACCCCAAAAATCTCTTAGGCAGTTCCATAAAGAGAAGCCAGACAAGAAGATGCAATAATTCCTGGGTACCTACTGTATACTTGATATAGTACTAAGTAATTTATAGATGATATCTCATTGTACATAAATTAAAATTTTTTTAATTTGAAAGATGTATAAAATGTTATTCTGAAAATTAAAAATAGAGAACTTTTTTCATTAAAAAGAAAAATCATGAAAAATATATAGCTAGTGAACATTATTGTCAGAGGAGAGAGTCAGGGAAGAAAGAAGAGACAGATATATGTACACACAAAGAATGTAAGATAGAGACACACAAGAATATACACAAATGGAAATTGAAGGGTACTAAAGCCTTGAGCACAGAGAAAAGCACACATACAGAAACATAAAGGGACTAGCTCATATAGAGAAAGAGATACAGAAAAGGGACTATGTAGATCTATAGAGACAAACAGACCCCTGGGAAGATGCAAAGTCCTGGAAATATCAACAGGATTTAGAGATATTACCATAGAGAAGCAATGCATCTTGTAGCCAAAGTTTTATTAGAACACAGACACACTCATTCATTTACATATTATCTATGGCTGCTTCTGCTCTACAACAGAGCTGAGTAGTTGCAACAGAGACTGTATGGTCCAAGAGTTGAAAATATTTACCATTTGGCTCTTTGCAGAAAAAGATTTCCAATCCCTGGTTTAAAGAGTTGTTAGCCTTATATTATGGGTATATTGTAAGTTCTAAGTGTTCATTATCAGGGCAGTGTTCTCTCGATGGGCGTTTATCTGAGGCGAATAAATGAGCAAGGGCATGTGCCATCTAAGTGAGTGAAGTGGTTAAAGGGGTGTGGTAGATGATCTCCAAAGATGGCTGCCATCATTTTCTTTCTTTTCTGTATGCACACGTTACTCCACTTGTTAGAAGACGGAATTACTTTGCCACCCCTTGAATCTGGGCTGGCTTTGTGACTGGCCTCAATTAGCAGAATATGGTGGAAGTGACATTGGGCCAGTTCTGGGACTAGCCTTTAAGAGGCCTACCAGCTTCCACTTAATCTCTGATAGATGCCATGTTAGAAATTTCATTACCTTGAGACCACCATGCTCTGAGGAAGCCCAAATCTCTCCCCAAGGAGAGGCCATGTAGAAAAGCACCAAAGCCCCATGTATGTGAATGAAGACTTTGTGGGCCTTCCACCCCAGCTCAGCCAACAGTTGAATGCAGCTGAGTAACACCAGTTGAGATCACGTGGAACAGAAAAACCACCCAGCTGAATCTACCCAAATTCCTGACCCACAGAATTGTGAGAAAAGATAAATTGTTTTAAAGGTACTACATTTTTGGAAAAGAACGTCAATAATGATGACGAATCATTTCAGACCTAAGGGGAAGATAAATTTTCCTACTGGAAAGTAGGAAAAAGTATTATTCATAACTCAGTGGAATTCTCTAGGACAGCCATTTGAATTCACAGTGGGTAGGTCTTCCCAAGGGAGGCCTGATCTTTTGGGTTGACACCTGCATCTCAGAATATCGGATGGTCCTTGGAGAGCCTGAGAGTGGAAGGGTAATAAGAAATACAAGGATTCCAGAAACTCCTCTTTTTCTATTCCTTCTTCTTTCCTTTCTAGCCATATCCATTTCCCATTTTGAATTTACAACTTTGAACATAGATAATTTTTTTGGAGATGTGTGTAATCTCTTTTCCACTTTTTTATACATTTAATTATTTGAAAGCCATTGAAGTTAAGTGGGACCAGAAAACATATGGGAAAGCATTCAAACAGGAGATTCATAGATTGTGTCCTGGAATAAGATGTATCTAGGCTCTAGGTATTAAAGGAATGGAGACTTTGGTAATGGGAGAATTCTAGGGCTGGGGTTTTTACAAGAAAGTACATTGGCTACGTTTGGAAAGGGCATCCATCCCAGAGAATAAAAACAACAACAACAAATTTGATCCTGAATTAGGAGCTAACCAGGATGGAGAAAATCCCACAAATAGAGTGCAAAGAAGGAGGAAGGTAACTTTAAGATGATTTTTCATGAAAGGAATTTTTTTTTGGTACCAAAAGTTCAGAATAATCTGCAGTGATGAGAGTCTGTTCTGTAAAAACTCCAGGCAGACTGATTGATTTATGCCTTGTTCTGAAAAAGATTTGTGCTCAGCATGTGCTCTGTGCCCTTGGAATTTCTTATATTTTGATGTGCATGGAAGCACCCACAAGGCAGAGGCTACCATTTGCAGCTCTATCCCCCACCATACCCAGGACAATGCCAGGAAAAGACAAGTGCTGTGTTATGTTTGTTGTGATGATGATGATGATGATGATGATGATGATGACGATGACTCCATTCCTCAATGCTTGTTTATCTCAAGAAAAGTGGAAGACAGGGAGGCAGGAATTCCATAAACTATCAAGGGTGGGATCCAAGTGACAGATGGAGGACATGTTAATCAGGATTCTTTGGTTGCATGTGGCAAACACTCCACCTGCAGCAGTTGAAGAATTTATTGGTTCAGATGTCCAAACACCAGAACAGCAAGGATAGAGGTAGGCTTCGGGGTGACCGGAACCAGGATTCTGACCAGCAGGTTGTCAGGACTTCATTTCTCCTTCCTCTTTCTCTTTTCTCTGTCTGTTGTCCTCATTCTCTCACACCATCCTGCTTCACAAGGCTTGACCTATAGCAACACTCGCAGCCTCACATCTCAGCTTCACCAGGGTGGAAATGCTTTCTTTCTTCAGTTCCAATGTGAAAAACCCAGGGAAGGGCTCTGATTGGCTCAGGCTGGGTCACATGTCCATCCTCAGAGTCAGGAGCTAGGAACCTGTGGTTGACAGCCTTCAACTAGTACCAAAGCCAATGAGAGCAGTATCTCAGGAGTCACATATTTTCAGGAAGAGAAGTGCCAGGAAGGATGAGGAACGTGTCTCTGATAGACAGTCACTCATCTGGGTCTGTACATTCTGGAAACAAGCTTGCCAAGACCTACTGATGAAAGGCAACGATTTCCTGGCACCACTGAGTTCCTGTGTCCTCTAGATACATCTCAAGGTCCTCCTACTCCCCTCCAGAAGCCCCAGAAAGAGGTAACCACAGAAAGTGGAACGGCTGTTCGAGTTACTATGTTCTGGAAGTGGGTCTGGTGCTTGGCCCCCTGCCTGCTCCTGTGGCCTCTGTTCCAGGCAGCAGTGCTGGCTGCCGGGCGGCGGAAGAGCACTGAGAGCTGGTAGCGATGAGCCCAGTGTGGGGCAAGGGGGGACACGAGATGGGCTTTGGCCCAACTCTGGGATGAACTTCTTGTGAATTCAGGCAAATCGCTTAACTGCTTGGTTACAAAATACTTCAAATTTTTATGCAAACTTTCTTCCTTCACAGTATAACTACCTAGAAGCTTCTCACTAAAAAGTCATTGGTCTTTGTCTCTCTTTTGGTTGAAGATGTGGGCCAATGTATAGGCTGAATGGTAAGGGAAATAGCCAATGAGTGCTTTACTCTTCTTTAAGAGTAAAGAAAGATAAACCAATCATTCTTCAATGAGTTCTGGGATCCTGCTTCCAGGTTGGGCATACTGCATGGCCCAGGGTGTAATTCTTTGCTCACAGACCTCTAAGCCTAATATGGCAAATAAGGAGCTGATCCTATCTCAGACTTTCAGAGGAGGGAGAGGTGACCACTTCTGCTGGGGTAAAGTCTTCATAAAGAAGGTACATTTGATCTAGAACGTGAAGGACATATGGGATTTTAATGGAAGATATATGAGTTAGGCATTTACAAAAGAAATAGTGTGAGCTGGGCCGGCTGAGTGGCGCAGTGGTTAAGCGCTGGCTTGGGAAGCCAGCGGCCCCAGTTCGGGTCCCACATATGAGGGCCAGTGACACTGCCCTCAAAAAAAAAAAAAGTAATAGTGTGAGCATTGAAGCAGATTTGAGAGCAGAAAAATATGTCTAGGGAGTGGAGGATAGATTAGCCGGATGACACAGAGATGTGTGTAGGACAATAGTGTAAATGAGTGGAAGGCAAACTGGAAAATACATGGCATCCAAGGTTATGGAAGATGTGGCATATAAACCAAGACTTTAGATTTTATCTGGTACGAAATGGGGAGCTGCTGAAGGATTCTGAATAGGGTGTACTACATCAAAGTGCTGCTTTGGAGAGTATCGTTTGGTGGCTGTATGCATGAAGGACCAGCCAGGCAAGGGAGCTGAAACAACAGTGCAGAAGAATGGAATTCCCCTGAATTATGCCCAAAATTTCTGAGCTAACTTGAGTAGGTTTCTATGCCTTGCAAGTGATAACTCCTAAAACAAAGCATAGAAATCAGGAAAGCAAGGGTTAAAAGGATAGGCATGGCCAATAGTACTAAATGTTTTCAAGAGGTCAAAAGGCCCATGATTGGAAAAGCAAATGGATTTGGCAACTTAGAAGATATGGATAACCTTCAGGGAAGCAATTTCCTTACAGAGGAGAGAGGAGCTAGGTTGAAGTCATAAGATAGTGGAAGGGCAGATGACTCAGTGAGGGCAAGAAGGGCTCACGAAGGCCTGGGATACCGGCCAGGGGACACAGAGTTCAGGGATGGTTTCACCAAGCTCTGGGGCCTGTGCATGTTTGTGGGCATGAGGACAAGACCCAGGAGGGCAGTAGATTTAGAGGGTCCCTGGGCAAGGTGTATAGGAGGTGGAGGAGAACAGAGTCTAAAGCACCAGCACATGGGTTAGGCCTGGAATTAGGAGGACAGGAAAGGAAGCCAGGGTGGTTCAGAAGACAGGATGAGGTGCAAGAGGGTGACTAGAAACTTGATGCCCAGCGACCTTGGTCTGCTCACAGGTAAATAAGAGGTGAGGTTCTTAGCTGAACGGAGGGTGTGGAAGTCACAACCTGAGGAAAGAGGAAGTTGGAATAGCAACTGAGGAGCTAATCCATGGCCCTTTTCCATGGTAAATGGGGCATGCAGGGTGAGCCACCTCAAAGGATAAGTAGGGACAACTTGAGAGGTGGTGAGGTACAGAGGGCAGGTGGCGGGACAGGATTAGTCTTTGAGGGTACAGAGAAGGCACACTCTGCACCAGGAGTGGAGCAATCACAGCACAGAGACCTGAACAGGGGGCCCAGGGAGTCGACCTTGGGAGGGGCACAGGCAGAGGTGGAGTACAGGCAGGGCTGCCTCAGGGAGCCGAGCTCAGGGTGGCAGCAAGTGAGGGCAGCCATTTGGGGTCTTACATTCAGAATGGGAGCTGCCTGCCTTCAGCACTGGCGAGTGGCTGAGTAAAGGTGGTGGGAGCATCTGCTCTCAAGAGTGAGGTGGGTTTTGTGGGGCGACATGGGGCAGCAGAAAGTGCACTGGACTCGGGTCAGAACAGAAAGGCTGAGAGGCAGCAAAGCTCTGTGGCGAGGAACTTGGCCCAGGAGTCAAGGGCAGAGCCCTACTCTGCAACTCTCTAGCTGTGTAGGTGTTTCTTGGACAAGTCACCCAGCCTGTCCAAGCCTCAGTTTCCAGATATCAGCCCCCCCTGCCATGGGGCTGTGCTGAGAATTAAGAGAATACCTACAAAGAACTTAATACAATGCTGGGCACAGAGCAAACACTCAATAAACACTAGTTAGTATGTCTGTCTTCTCCCATATACACTCAGGACCTGACACGTAATGGGAACTCGATAAATATTTTTGAAAGAATGAGTTATTATGATGATTACCTGTGTAGCCGTGAGCAAAGGAGGCTGTGAGCTCCCTGGAGTTCTGAACTATATTTTATTCTTCTACCTCCTAATGCCATGTTTGATAAAGGAGCCTTCTTACATTCAGTAGAATTCAGTTTCCTCATCTATAAAGTGGGACTAATAATATTGTTCTACCTCAAGGTTAAATGAGACAACATGTGTACACCGTGGCACAGCTGGAGATTCTGCATGCATGCATATCCATGTACACATGCGCGCGTGCCCGCCCACACAATATATGGCTGTTGTCTGCAGCAGAGGCAGCGCCTGGGCCCCCGGGGAGCCCAGGCTCTTCTCCCCTATTTGACAGGAGCTGAATGATAGGCCTACTGAGCTGCAGGAATGCCCTGTGAAAGAGAGACAACAGGAATTTGCTGAAGGCCTAGTCAGAAGGCGGCTGTGGTTTTTCTCCAGCAGGGAGGAAGTCCGGAGCTGGGCACTGGACAAGTCATGAGGGATGTGGGAGGCTGCTGTAAGTCAGCCTGGCCTGATGCCTGGGTTGGACAAGCAAGGAGACACCGGTGACTAGGCACAGGCCGTAGGCTCGGGTGAGGGGCGGAGAACAAACAGCTGGCAAAGGGCAGGGCTATTGTGGGAGACAAGGACCAGGTGGGCTCCTGTTGATCCAGCTCACAGGAGAATGGAGCCTGTCATCTTTGGCTTAGAAAGGGCCTGTCCTTCTAGCCCAGGATTGCGTCATCTTGGTGTCCTGGCCCAGATTTTAGTGGCAGGCCCCCCTTCACGACAGTGAGCTTCCTCCTTGATGACTATCCGCTTGGAATTTCTCGTGTAAATCACTGTTGGCGTCCTCTCCTCTCCCCGTGCCTGTCGGGATACATGGGCCAGGCTCTGTTCCCCTTTGGATCTCTCCATGCTCTGTGCAGACCCTGTGGATATGCTGTTCTGCTTGCTGGCCTCACTCCCTGCTCACCCTGCTATCCCATCCCCACAGGAAAATCAAGTTCCTTCTCGTTTTCCCTCATGCTGCAGCTAATGGGGGCATGCCTGGCTGTGTCTTAAGAAATAATGGTTGGAGGGAGCAGCGAAAGCCTTCTAGTGGCTATGGAGTGTTAACCGATGAATTAACTCATTTTGATTTGAAGGAAATAGTCCTAGAAGACACTCTTGCTTTAAAAAAATATTAAGCTGCCAACTATGAAAGGCGTTCGTTCAGAGGGGTCTTTGTTGCCAAGCTGGCTTCAATTCCCTTAGCCGTGCATTAACGCTAATCAGAATCTGGCTGTGTGAGCAAATGTGCATTAAAGTTTAGGGATAGAAAATGTGTGTGAAGTATTAATGAGAAAGTACCAAATATACCGATTTATTCTTTGAAGTGCTTGCAGTATAAAAATCACCTACCCGACTGGCAGTTAAAATAAACAGTTATTTTAATTACACGACAATAATCTAAGATATTGGGTAACACAGACAATTCATGTTTGAACCGTCCATCTAGATTAAAGCCCCTGCTAGAGCAGCTGCATCCTGATTGCAGGGGAAGACTAGCAGGAAAACCCTTGCTATTCAAAGTGGGGGTGGGGACAGGCGGCATTGGCGACATTTGGGAGAATGTGAAAAATGCAAAATCTTGGGCTCCAGATCTCTGAGTCCGAATCAGCATTTTAACACGACGCCCAGGTGACTCACAGGCACATTCAAGTTTGAGAAGGTTTGGTCTGGGTCAGTGTTTCTAAAAAAGTAGCCTGTAGACCATCTATAGTACATGGGAACTACCTGGAGAGATTGTTAAAAATGCAAATTCCTGAGCCCCATCCAGACCTAGTGAATGAGGATGTCTAGACATGGAGCCCAGGAATCATCATGTCGAACCAACTCCCAGGTGGTTTTCATGTTCGCCGAACTGTGAGGCCCACCCCTGGTCCATCGTCTCATGAGATACATTAAGCACCATCTGACACGCAGTGTTCTGAGTCCAGCAGGAAAAGATTTGGATGGATATCATCTCTGCCATTTAGGGGTTTATAATGGCATTGCTACAGCTGAACATGGAGACAACAAGCTATGGTATAAATACCTAGAAGATTATGTTACTAATTCACCGTGCAATGCAGCCGCCTTCCTCACTTGTGAATGTGTGTTCTCCCGGAGGGCAGAGCCTAACACGCAGTGTCCTCGTCCTTCCTAGTTCCCCTGGAGCAGGGTGGACTCCCACCCAAGGGACCACTCATTCTCTTCAGCTGCTGGGCACAACCAAGCCCACAGCACAGCCGCTTGAGTGTCCTGCTCAGAGTGGACAGGACACCAGCAGTTCATTTCATTTGCCTTTTCCTATAAACCCTCCCCTCTCTTTGTGCCCACCACCCCTTTCCAGGGCCAGCTGGGCCCAGCCCTCTGCAGCTTTGCCCCCCGTTGCTCCCAAAAACAGGTCAGGAAAGGGTCGCATCAAGCCTGGGCATCTGCAAGCACTCAGTCCTTGGGGATGGCGTGAGCTTTCTTCTTTTCCTTTTGATGTCTACCTTTGGTTGCTTCAGAAAGAGAGATGTGAACCATAACCCTCGCTTATAGAGATAAGAGAAAAACAGCCAGCATCTTTTGAAATTCAATGTATGACAAGTGGATATGGGGCAATGTGTGATAGGAGCCTGGCTGGAGGTCTCTGTGGACTCAGAGCTTAATAAATGGCAAGAAGGCCGGTCCTCAACAGCGGTCCGTTAGTGGGACAGTGTCTAGCTTGGGCTAACCTGGCCCAGATCCTGAGACGCAAAACACAGAACCGATGGTCCCGCAGTGCGCCTATGTGGTTACATAGTGGTTTCCAGTTTACCAACATATGTGACTTAATCCTCTCAGGGATCTGGTGGGGGTCATTATTTATCTCCCCTCCCCCTTTACATGCAAAACCAAAGCCAGAGGCCAATCATGTGCCCATCATACAGCTGGAAAATGGCAGGGCTGAGCCCTGCATTTGCTTCTTCTGACTCCCAATTCCAGCTTCTTTTTACCCAGCCACAATGCCGTATTTTCCATCTATTCATGAACAAAGATATTATTTTAACTAGACCATGGATTCCTTTTGGCAAAGCTCTCTCCAGATTGTACCAGTGAACGCAGAAGTGGCATGTGATAACCCTCAGCAGGTGTGGTGGCCAAAAGAGAGTTAGTGCTTCTTTACTTTGCGGCGCTGGCAAATTCTCGGAGGTGTCGGTGCGAAGTCCATGCCAGGTGTCTCTTGTGGAGCAGCAGTCTCCTCAGCCTGGTTGCTGTGGAATTGCCCTGGGAGGAACATCTTCGCAGCTGAGGAATATGGCAAGACCAGGCTGACCTTGGACCACACCAGCCCCAGGTGGCAGCACAGGCCCAACTTGGTCCAGCTTCCCCATCGATGTTCAGCGCAAACAGTGAAGTGAAATGAGGGAGGAGGAGGTGTAGTGAGCACAGCATCCGGAGGCACTGCTGCTCATCTTTTGTTTTTTTGAGGGCAGTGTCACTGGCCCTCATATGCGGGACCTGAACCGGGGCCACTGGCGTCCCAAGCCAGCGCTTAACCACCGCGCCACTCGGCTGGCCCTAACTGCTGCTCGTCTTGAGAGCCCTCTCCAGCCCGGGATGTGGATGGTGATGAAGCTCCATGGTGACAGCACAAATAAGGCTGCTGTCTGCACAATCATTGGGCTCAACAGATAAATGCAGGCCTGTTGTCAGAAATGACAACCTGGGTGTTACAAATAGCCGGCTCAACATTGTGATTACTGGGGCTGAGGTTCACAAGGAAAGTGGAAACCTGAGCGGAAACCCACAGTGACCAGGAGATGCTGTCTCTGGAAGGGTCATGAAAGAGCTGAGAGGACTTCCCACAGGGCCTGCTTGCCCACGTCCAGGAATGCCATGTGCACCTTTGATGTATTATTCCAAGGATTCTGGCATGAGGTCTTCCATCTTTGTGCGAAACAATTCCCATATACAGAGCATGCGCTGGGGCCAAGCTGGGGCTGTGAGCCCTGTGTGTTACTTCCCTAAGGCTGCCGTAGCAAATTGTCACAAGCTGGGTGGCTTAAAACAGAAATCTATTCTCTCACAGTTTTGGAGGCCAGAAGTTTCCAATTAAGGTGTGGGCAGGGCCACATTCTTTCTAGGTGTTTCTAGGAGACAACCTCTTCCTTGCTTTTTGCAGCTTCTTGTGGCTGCAGGCATTGCTTGGTCTGTGGCCGCTCACTCCAACCTGCTTCTGTGGTCACATTGCCTCTTCCTCTCTGAACACACCCTCTGCCTCTCTTCATAAGGAAATGTGTGATTAGGTTTAGGGTGCACCTGAGTAATACAGGAAAAGCTCTTCCTCTCAAGATCTTTGCCTTAATCACATTGTTTGCCATATAAGGTCATGTTCAGAGGATCAAGGGACTAGGGCGTGGATGTATCTTTTGGAGGGCCACCATTCAACCCACTATAGGCCCCTGTGAATTAACCCTTATTTTCCCATAAGATGTCAGTTAAGATGATGATAATAATAGCTGGGGTGTATACTAGGTGCTTCCTGTGCCATTTAATCTTCCCAACTCTGTAAGGCCAATATTTGTATTCCCCATCACAAAGAAAGAAGCTTTGAAATCCACGCTCCTGCAGCTTCACCAGAGATTTTGGGTTGTGTCTTTGGGGCCCAAAGTTCCTCAAGGACCCTAGGAGAAGAGGAGAGGATGAGAATGGCTCTGAGCTCTTAACCTTCAACCACAGCAGTTCCGCTCAGATCTGATTTAGGTGGTAGGAGGTTGCATAAGATTTTTGTTCTCTTCCAAAGGTTTAAGCTGAGAAAACGTTTGCAAATCACAGCTCTGCACTTCACAACCTTGCATTGTTTGGGCAGGGGCCCGGGTTCAGGAACCCGAACTCTGGAGGCAGACACACCTGGGCTCAAATCTCCTCTCCATCCTGTGCTTGTTCTGTTCCCCTCGGAAAAGTGACCTAATCTCTCTGAGCATCATGTTTCTCATCTGCGCAATGGAATTGATAACAGTATCTACTTCAGTGGGTTGTTGTGAGAATGGAATGAGATAATGCACCTATAATGCTTAAAAAAAAGCATTAAGAATAGGTGTTATCTTCATTCGCTTGTGCTTTTCTCTACTGCTCAGTTCCCTAGGTATTCAATCTTGGACCTCTTGAAAGTGAAAAGTTTTATCCAGAATACGTGGGTCCAGCTGTTTTTTTCCTCACTAGAGCTTTCAGAGGAGGGGTGGCATCAGCCCATGCAATGTCACTCTTCCCAGCTCATGTAAGAGGGCGCCGTCTTCTACACTACACATCATGATGAAGTCAAGGGCAGCCACTGCCTCAGACAGGACTCTCCAAAGAGGCTGTGATGATGAACTTGTAAGGCTGGGCCCCGGAGGGAGGTGCAAGGCTTTCCTGACATCTGTGGGGTTCTAGGTGACCCTGCAGTAAGAACCTGCTGCCTCAGTGGCTCAAGTACAACTCACTGTGAGGTGCTACGTAAGTGGCCAAGGAAGGCTCACCTGCCTCTGTGAAGGGCTTCTGACTCCAGTTGCTTCCAGATGAATGAAACATGTGAGTTCCAGGAGGCAGGCTGGCTGACACCAACCACTTCAGCATATTCCAAAACAGCTGCCTTACGTACAGGTTTTGATTGAATTTCAGAATGTGTCATAATGAGAACTTAGCATTTATTGACTGCTTACCACCTGCCAAGCACTGGGCTAAGGACTTTGTCTGCATGTTCTCATGTCCCCCAAATGAACCTACTGTCCTTTTTAACAGATCAGGCAGGAGGTCAGGTGGATCCCTGAAGGTCACTTAGTTGTGAGGTTGGGGTCCATGGTGCAGACCGGGGTCTGCGGGGGTCTCTGGAGGCTGTGCTTTCAGTCCAGCCCAGGACCCCGCTCTACAGGGCTCTCGAGAAAGAATCACATGGTCTGCTCTTGTGCATCTTTATTTTGGACAGGATTTTATCCTGATCATGACAAATAAATGTTTTATTCAGTAACAGTGGTAATTACGCAACACAAAACAAACAAGAAAACGCTGCCGCTGTGAACAAAACCCAAACTAACAAAAATTTGCTTTGGGTGAGATTCTTCTGGAAATCACAGAAACCTATAACTCTAGGCTCTTAAAAGAAACAAACGAACACAGACCTAATAAGTTTCTCTCAAGGCACAGAGGTGTGTGCCAGGATGACAGATATGCTCTCAGATGAGGGTGTCAGGGACAGGGAGAACATTCTGGAAGTGTATTCTGAGAAGCAGGGCACTCATTGTAAGAAAAGAGGTACCACTCTGAGGAGAAGAAAATGCTCCAAAAAGATGTTGGGACAAGAGTGTGCCTAGCATGGGTGGGTCCTCTGCAGGGGACAATGGTGGGCATCTTAGAATGAGGGCAGAGAGGTAACAGAATTGAGGCATGGAAGGGGGCAGGGAGAAGGAGGGTGAGTGATAATGAAAGGAGTATGTTTTTACTTTGGCCTTGGGAAGGTGAACTTGTTCCTGACAGCGATATCTGTCAACAGTAGAAGCAGCAGCTGATATTGATTGAATGCTTATTGATTAGTGATGTGTACATTAATGGTCTTGTTCAATCTTCACAACTTCATAAGGTAGGAACTATTACTAGCCCCATTTTACTGATGAGGAAACTAAGGATCAGCAAGGTTAGGCAACTTACCCTAGGTTCCACAGCCAGCAAATGGCAGAAGCCAGTTTGAACACAGGCCCGTGGGATCCTAGTGTTCATGTTCACACAGCTTCCTTCTTGCCTTTCACCTGGCTGGTCCCCTGCACTCAGTGTCCTGAAGGTGGTGTGTTTTGTGATGCAGTGGGGACTGTTTCCTTGCATTGGCTGTATCTACTACATTAGAGTATGATGGACTCGCCACACCCAGGATGTTGGGTTTAAAGTGTGTGAGAAGTCAAAGACACACTGAGCAGTGGGGTGGAGGAGAAGATAGTGGGGGAGGGACTTAGAAACAAGAAGTGGCAATGACATTTGTTAACATGCATCACACCTTTTTTTGTTTTTTTAAAGATTTTATTGGGGAATTGGCGGAGGGGAACAGCGTTGGAGAATCGGAGAAGGGGAACAGACAAGTTGCTGTCTTCTTGTTCTTCAGTTTAGTTGCGGAGGATGTTGCTTCACTGTTGGTATCGTCATTGCGCTCTTCCCGGATGAGGCAGATCTGTCGCTGGCCTCTGGATGTTGCTCATCGCGGCTATTGGCAGCTCACGCTTGGCTGCCTGCCGCTCACGCTCACGCTGGCTGCGGGCCACTCACTGTAGCCTATGGCAGCCCACTGCAGCAGGGGCTGCTGCCCACACCATCACCGGGGCTCGTACAGCCCAGCTCCAGGTGGAGCTGTTGTTAGCTGTAGAGGGCAGTGTCTCTGGCCCTCATGTGGGATCTGAACCGGGGCTGCTGGCATCCCAAAACCAGCGCTTAACCAATGCGCCACTCGGCCGGCCCGCATCACACCTTTTGATACTTCCTGTATCAATAAGGAGAAGTGGGTTTGAATCTGAAGGGACTTGGGCAGGCCCTATGAGGTCCTCCTCCCTCCCATCCCTATGCCACCCCCAGGCTTACAGCGGGGGAGGGGAAGATCTCTTCTTTTTTTGCCTCTTCTAACCCCTCTTAGGGTCCTGTGGCAGCCCTAGCAGACAAGTGGGTGCTATTGGAAACAGGATACTCATAAAAAGTGTAATTCCATGATAAACCTCTGGCTCCATTAGCCCAGGGCACCTTAGGTGAAGGGTAAGGTTTAAAGACAGAGAACTGGGCATTCCATATCTTCTCAGGCTGGAAGAGAATCTGGGTACATCACATGCCAGTTGGCAAAAGAAAGGAACAATTTCTTCTTTTTTAAAGACCTCTCAGTGCATTTATCAGAGATAACAGTGGGGGACATTAGAAATTAGTCACCCTTTAAAGGAAGCAGCTATCTCTTGCTGTCCTGATCCATACCCTAAAGCACACTTAAGAGAGCTAGAGCATGTCCCTTTTTTTAAATTAATAAATTTTATTTTTTTAGAGCAGTTTTAGATTCACAGGGCAAAACTGAGCGGAAAAGTACAGAGAGCTCCCACAAACCCTGTGCCCCGGCCACGCACAATCTCCCCACTGTTGACATCCCCCACCAGAGTGGTGCATTTGTTACAATCGATGCACCTATAGTGAGACATCATCATCACCCAAAGCCCATAGTTTACATTAGGGTTCACTCTTGGTTGTATGTTCTATGGGTTGGAAGCATGTTCCTTTTTTATCTGATAGGAAAAAGAAGGGGTGACTGGCTCATGGCCACCTAATGGGGTGAGGCTGCAGCCAACATTAACCTCTCCCCCCGGCTAGCTGTCACACCCACACCTTCTTTGACAGAAAATACAACCAACTGGTCTCCCAGGGGCCAGATAACAAGGAAGAGAGGCAGAGAGAATCGATAGGGATGAAACTAACAGGAAGCAATTCCATGGGCTGGAAAAAATAGGGACCACCCCCACCCCTGCTGTTTCAAGGTGTGTTGTTCTCTGGTTTATTCCCACCCCAGAAGACGGTGAGAAGAGACTGGGCAGCTGTCTGGAAATCCAGGAACAGCAGGACTCTCCATTCGAGTCTCAGGGCCTGTACTAGCCACAGGTGTGAAAGTGTATCAGGCGACTCCATGATTCCGAGATCAAATGAGCCTGGATGTCAAACCTGGGTTCAAGCCCCAAATCTGCGAGTTAGCAGCAGTAAGGGCAGGATTGCTTTAAGAATAACTACAGAACATGATAAGTATAAGCCTGTGGATCGGGGGTCCCCAAGACCATCCCCAGTTCAATGATTGTCTAGGAGGCATCTCAGCACTCAGCATATAGTACTCATGGCTAAGATTTATTACAGTGAAGGATAAAAAGTGAAGAAGGCAAAGGGAAAAGGTGCACCCGGTGATGTCTGGAGGAACGAGATTCCAAGAGAGTCCTCTCCCAGTAGAGTCACACAGAACATGCTGAATTCCCCCAGCAACAGGCTGTGACAACACAAGTTAAACGTTGTCTACCAGGGAAGCTCATTAGAGATTCAGCGCCCAGGGATTTTATTGGAGGCTGGTCACGTAGGCACCCTCTGCCTAGCAAATACCAATATTCCAGACTCCCAGGAGGAAAGCAGGTATTTGGCATAAAATCACAGTTTGTATAGGTAGTTTAAGCACTGTGAGCTACTCTCATCAGTCCTGGGGATAGTGAGAATTCTCCCCAATCCAAGTTCCCATATGACAGCCAAAGACCAACTTTGCAAGCAGGGTTTATTAAGGACAACAGTCGTAGACCTGCACTGTGAACTCTTTTCTGTACAGCCTGCTTCATTGTTTGGCACATAATAGATGTTCAATAAATTGCAGTTACTATTTCCAGCAGCAGCACATTTTTGTACCTTTTGCTTTAGGAACGAGAGCTCGGCATACAAACACTGGTGTCCTCCAAGTCAAATCAGGTGCCCATTTGGAAAATGAACACATGCATACACACATATCTGTACACACAAGTGTGTATCCAAGATGAAGTAACTGCTTATATAATAAACCTTCTCCTCTTCAAATATTGAATTATCATTGTTTCATCTCTGGTCTTAGATTTCCATTTACAATTCTGATTAGCATGCTTTCTGTATCTTCAACTGAGTCAGTGATTAAAAAAAAAAAGAAAAAGCCGGGGGATTCATCAAGTCAGGACCAAGGACAGAGCCCTAGGCACATAACTTAAAGCCTCCTGTGAAACTTCAGGACGTGATCCTGCTAAGAGAATGATCCTTGGGCTCAGGGGTCAACATAGTAGCTATAATAATATGTAGAGAGGATGATAACTGCTTCCCTAAAATAAAAACTATGTTGACAGCATTCTGCCAATTCACCAGCCAAATGCCTCCTTGTAAAGAAACAAGGTTAGTTGTGTGTGGATTATTCTTAGGTAGCCAGTGCTAGCTCCTGGTGATCACACACTGTGTCCTAAAAGTTTATAAGCCATTTGTTCAAATCACTGTTCTTTAATTGACAGATACACTCTTTTTTTTTTTTTTTGAGGGCAGTGTCACTGGCCCTCATATGTGGGACCCGAACCAGGGATGCTGGCTTCCCAAGCCAGCGCTTAACCACCAGGCCACTCGGCCGGCCCAGATACACTCTTTTTTTAAATTCTCCCTGTTTGAAACAATTTGCCCGTTCTCTTCTTCAGCTGTGTGTTCGTCAGCCCCTGGGATACACCTCGTCTTGTGATTTAATGTCAGACCATCAGATGTGCCCCCACCTGCCTGAGGCTACAGCTCCCTTACTAGATTATTGGTTCTACCTGTTCAAGTTTGAAGGCCCCCCCCATGGAGAAGATGGAAGTCAATAGAAGCTCTAAGTTATATTTTATTTCTAGCACTTGAACATTATATTCTATACCCTCCACCCAAACAACCTATTGTTTTTCCCATCCTTTGTTACTTCAAAGAAGAAATATAACAAAACTGTACTCCAGGACATCAATGATTAGGAAAAACAGCCATTAAAACCCACCAAAATTACAGGTGGGTTCATTATACTATTCTGCCTACTTTTGCATGTATACGAGTATATTTAAAATTCTCCAATATAATTTTTTCAAAAAACAATGAAAATGATTTCAATGATATTGGAAAACATATGTTATCAGTCTGGATCTTGGGTCAGAGGGAAAGGGGGGCATCGGAAAGGACTGAGCATGTGCTCAGGAAGTCGCCCAAAGACAGGATCTTGGGGAATATTATCAACTTCTCTAGGGCCTTACAATCCTAAGCTCCAAAGCCCAAATGCATTCTTTCCTAGTTCTCCCTCCCCTTAGGATGGTGATGGCCAAGGAAGAGAATTCTGGCTCCACTGACACATAAACACCCCAATGCTCACTTGCATTCATCTGACTTCCCCTACAATCAGCCCCTACCGCATGCCTGCACCTAATTTTAATGGTAACTGGTTAATTTCCACGTGCACTTCATGCCCATGTCTTCTTTGTGTCTGCCCTTGTTGGTGGTGTCCTTTTTAGCACACAAGATCCCAGAAGCCAGTTTCCATGTCTTTCACTGTCTTCAGAAAGCCCTGGAATGTCACGGTCCTCAGGAACCTAGCAGATCCCAACCCTGGTCATGCGGTCTCCACGCCTGCTGCCCTCCTTCTTTACCCAGTGCCCATCTGTACTTGGGCCTCCAGTCACAAGGGCTCTCGTTCAGTTTCCTAGTTGACACACCAGGCAAGAGAAAGGAGAGAGGCTGAGAGGATCAGGGGCAGCCTTTCCGTATGAGACCAGGAGGGGCAGGTCAGAGCAAGCTACCTAAGAGAAGTCCCTGACCCACAGAAAACAGGACACTGTGCATCAGTAAGAAACACTCAGAACCATTTTTCAAAACTAGCAGCTGTAAAGGAATGAGTGCAGATCAGCATCAGTGCACAGACAGGCTCATTCCGCCCTCAAAAAGCTTCACAGTCACTATTAAAGAACACATTTCAGAACATAATATTATTAGGCTATTGATTGTTGTTTGTTTTGATGTTTAATTCAGTAACAGCTCGGGCTATGGAGAGCTTTAAATGAAACGATGCTCTGAAGACCTGCACAAATGTTCCAATTTTCCACTGGGTTTCACAAGGAGCTTTGGCAATGCCATGGGGACCAGGCACTCCTGGAGCCCCCAGGTTCTTACAGGCAGGGAACCCAGGGCCCGGCTGCTGAGCAAGGCCCTGCGGTCATTCGGTACAGAAAATAGAAAAGGCGGAGAGTTCCCCATGAATCCAAACAACATCCACTCCCTCTGCCACCACACATTAAATGATCTGGGACCGAAATTCAATACACACCTCGGGCACTCTTGCGGAACGGTACCCGCACATCTTGGCGGCATCAACATCCTGAGAGGAATAGAATAGGAAAAAAAAAAAAAAGGCTGTCCTCCGAACATACACAGAGATAAAGAGAGGCCACAGTGGGAAACCCTGCTTGGACGACAGGCCTGAGGGTCCCAAAGGTACACTGCAGCGGCTCCTCCTTGCCCCCAAAGCTGGTGGTGGGCAGGAGCCCAAGGCTGAGCAGAAAGTCTAGGATCAAGTGAAGCTGGAGGCCAGACATAGAGGCCACCCAGCCCCAGTGTCCCTGGTGCCCGGCCGCCACCCATGCCTGTTCATTTCAACCCTAAACTCTGCCTAGAGCTAGCCCGCCACCAACCCTAGTTTGTGCCTGTCTTCTTTATGTTTAACCTGTGATTCTCAAAGTGTGGTCCCCTGACCAGCAGCATCAGAGAAAATGCATTTCTCAGACCTCACCCCAGACTTCTCACTTCAAAACTCTGAGGATGAGGTCCAGCAATCTTTGTTTTTAGAAAGGCCTCTAGGTGATTTTGATGCACGTTCAACTTTGAGAACCACTGACTTGGACTATTGCAGCCCTTTGTAATAGTCTCTTGCTTGCAATCCATCTCCCTCTTTGCCACCAGAGCTGCCTTTTATTTTTTTTATTTTATTTTTTTAAGTATTTATTTATTTTAAATTAGTTTCAGGTGTACAACACAGTGCAATAGTTATACATTTTACCCCTCAAAGTGACAAACCCCCACCCCCAATTTGCCCCCCCACTCCCCCCCATATCATATATATCTATTACTCTTCCTCTGACTCTCTTCCACAGTATAATCCACATCCTGTGACTATATATATTCAATTACAGTAGGTATACAACCTCTGCTTTAGTCATACAGTGCAGTGATCAAACCTCTACTCCATCCATGAAATGGTCTCCCTAACAAGACCTATGACCATCTGACATTCCACAGAATATTTACAACATTATTAATTATATTCCCCAAACTGTTTTTCATATCCCAGTGGCAATATTGTAGTTGCCTATTTTTGCTGTCTAATCCCTTCCCCTTCTCCCTCATCCCCACCCCTCTCCCAATTAGCAACCCTGATTTTTCCTCTATATCTATGAGACAGTTTCTGTTTACTTTGCTCATTCATACAGTTTTTCAGATTCCACATATGAGTGAGATCATATGGTATTTGTCTTTCTCTGACTGACTTATTTCACTTAACATAATAGTCTCTAGGTCCATCCATATCATTGCAAATGGTACGATTTCATTCTTCTTTATAGCGGAGTAATACTCCAATGTATAAATATACCACAGTTTCTTAATCCAGTCATCTACTGATGGGCATTTTGGTTGTTTCCAAGTCTTAGCTATTGTAAATTGTGCTGCTATGAACATAGGGGTGCATAACGTTTTTTGAATAAGTGTCTTGGTTTTTTCAGGATAAATACCTAGGAGTGGAATTGCTGGGTCAAACGGTAGCTCTATTTCCAGTTCTTTGAGATACCTCCATACTGACTTCCATAGTGGCTGCACCAATCTGCAATCCCACCAACAGTGCAGCAGGGTCCCCTTTTCCCCACAGCCCTGCCAGCACTTGTTGTTTCTTGATTTGTTGATGATAGCCATTCTGACTGGGGTGAGGTGGTGTCTCATGGTGGTTTTTATTTGCATTTCCCTAATGACCAGTGAGGTTGAACTTTTTTTCATATGCCTGTTGGCCATCTGCATGTCCTCTTTAGAGAAATGTCTCTTCATATCTTCTGCCCATTTTTTAATTGGGTTGTTTGTTTTTTTGGTGTTGAGTTTCATGAGTGTTTTATAAATTTTGGATATTAACCCCTTATCAGATATATCGTTGGCAAATATATTCTCCCATTCAGTAGGCTTCCTTTTTGTTTTATTAATGGTTTCCTTTGTTGTGAAAAAACTTTTAAGTGTGATATAATCCCATATGTTCATTTTTTCTTTTACTTCCCTTGCCCGTAGGGATGTATCAGTAAAAATATTGCTCTGGGTAATGTCTGCAAATGTACTCCCTATATTTTCTTTTAGGAGTTTTATGGTTTCAGGTCTTACATTTAAGTCTTTAATCCATTTTGAATTTGTTCTTGTATATGGCGTAAGGAGGTGGTCCAGTTTCATTTTTTTGCATGTGTCAGTCCAATTTTCCCAGCACCATTTATTGAATAGACTATCTTTACTCCAGTGTAAATTCTTGCTTCCCTTGTCATAGATTAACTGTCCATAAATGCCTGGATTTATTTCTGGGCTCTCTGTTCAGTTCCACTGATCGATGTGCCTGTTATTATGCCAATACCAAACTGTCTTGATTACTGTGGCCTTGTAGTAGGTTTTGATGTCTGGTAGCGTGATCCCCCCGACTTTGTTCTTATTTCTCAGAATTGCCGAGGCTATTCTGGGTCTTTTATGATTCCATATAAATTTTAGGATTATATTTTCTATTTCTGTGAAAAATGCCCTTGGTACTTTGATAAGAATTGCATTGAATCTATATATTGCTTTAGGCAGTATGGACATTTTAACTATATTAATTCTTCCTATCCATGAGCATGGTAGGTGTTTCCATTTATTTGTATCTTCTATGATTTATTTCTTCAGTGTCTTATAATTTTCTGAGTACAGATCTTTCACTTCTTTGATTAAATTTATTCCTAGGTATTTTATAGTTCTTGATGCAATTGTAAATGGGACAGTTTTCTTAATTTCTCTTTCCGTTAGTTTATTATTGGTATATGCAAATGCCACTGATTTCTGAACATTGATTTTATATCCTGCTACTTTACTGAATTCGTCTATCAGTTCCAATAGTTTTTTGATGGAGTCTTTGGGGTTCTCTATATACAGTATCATGTCATCTGCATATAATGACAATTTTACTTCTTCCTTGCCAATTTGGATGCCTTTTATTTCTTTTTATTGTCTGATTGCTGTGGCTAAAACTTCCAGCACTATGTTGAATAAAAGAGGAGAAAGTGGACAGCCTTGTCTTGTTCCTGATCTTAAGGGGAATGGTTTTAGCTTTTCCCCATTGAGTATGATGTTAGCTATAGGTTTATCATATATGGCTTTTATTATGTTGAGATATGATCCCTGTATTCCCACTTTGCTAAGGGTTTTTAACATAAATGGCTGTTGGATTTTGTCAAATGCTTTTTCTGCATCTATTGAAATGACCATGTGATCTTTATCCTTCATTTTGTTGATGTGGTGTATCACATTAATTGATTTATGGATGTTGAACCAGCCTTGCGCACGAGGGATGAATCCCACTTGATCATGATGTATGATCTTCTTAATATATTGCTGAATTCTGTTTGCTAATATTTTATTGAGAATTTTTGCATCTATTTTCATCAGGGAGATTGGCCTGTAGTTTTCCTTTTTTGTGATGTCACCAGAGCTGCCTTTTAAAACACAAACCTAATTATCTTCGGTGCCTTCAGTGCCTGACACAGCTGGGCACATAGTAGGTGCACAATATTTATTGACTGGCTAAATGGAATATGAACTCTGCTTTTAACACTTTTATGGCTACTCATGGCCTATACAAAATAACCTAGAAAGTCTTCAGTAAGGCAGATTAATATTTATCTGATTATTTCTTGTTAGTGTTATTTTTATTAGTAGTTATTTGTGGAGCAATCTGCTCACAATTGTTAAATACCCTGTATTATTATGATATTTATTCTTTTTCTTTTCTTTTTTTTTTTTTTAGCTGAGCCATCCTGCCACCTGTTGGCAGCTCAGCGGCAGCTCAGCTTCGGCTGGGCATTGAACTGCTGTTGCTCAGAGCTCAGCTCACACTCTTGAACAAGCTCTTAACCAACTGAGCCACTCGGCCAGCCCTTTCTTTTCTTTTTTAACCTCTCAATCCTGACAGAGGTAGGCAGGTGGCCTTTACAGATGAGGAAAGTGAGGCTCAGAGGGGTTATGTAATTTGTCCAAGGACCTATAGGCACCAAGTGGAGATCTGCAGTTCAGTCCAGGTTTGCTTGTCTCCAAGGTTCATGCTTTAAATGTTATTTCCTTTCAAAATCAGATCTCAATGACCATTCTTCCCACCTACATACTCTCTCAGGACTTTGGCTTGTGCTGTGCCTGTGAAGTCTCAGCTCATCTTCTTTAAGACAGAATGAGCTACATGTTAATCATACTAATGACCCAGTGCATTATGGTGGGTGGCTTATGGGGGCCTAAAATGCCTGCAGTGACTATTTCATGAAGTGCAGTCCTCAGGTCACCTGCATCAGAATCACCTGGGGAGCAGGTGAGAAATGCAGAGCCCCAGGCTCTATGCGTGTGTGTGTGCGCGCGCGCACACACACACACACACACACACACACACACACACCCAGCCAGTGGACTTGGAGGACAGTCTGGAAATGCCTCTTTCCTAAGTGCCCCTTTCCCCCATGGTTATTCTGCACAGTGATGTCTGAGGCCCGCTGCCCTGGAGCGTGAGTGCATCTTGTCCACAAGGGTTCCCTGCAGCAAATGCGCAGGGCTGCCCCTTGACAGGCCATCAGAGAATGAATGAATGAGCCCTTTTCTCTTAGAAGGATGAAGGTGGGGTGGAGTGTCCCATAAAACACTCATAGGAGAAAACAAGCCACGGCAGAGACAGGCTTACCAGATGTGGCACCAGCTGTTGGCACATAAGAAACAAGCCTGAGTGTGAATAGAAGACATGTTTCCAGCCACAAAAACTTGACGCATCGACTTTGGCAAGGGTTGCCGACCACGCGGTGCCGATAATGTTATTAACGCTGAATGTATTTGCCTGACCTTATCAGGCTTTATAAAGTGCACAGGAGTCTAATTAAGTCAGATGCCAGCACCTCTACCTTCATTCTCAATAGTTACCGGGCCCATCATTTACCCTGATGTTCCTGAAATGATTGGTCTTTAAAACCAAAGGAAGTTGGTCATTAGCATGTGTAAGGCACTTGTCATGATTTGTGGTAAGCCCAATCTGGCACCCAGAGATGGAGGGTATTTCATTCTGCTTGGTGCAGCCCCAGCTGCTGGTATCACCCATGGCACTCACAGTGGAGCTCTGCCCTCTGTCTCCTTCTAGTCACATGTACACAGATGGATTGGAAGGGGACACTTATGGGCTTGCTGATCAAATGGGCAGATGACATAAAGCTGGGGAGGTTGCCAAGATCCAAAAGGGACCTGTGAGTTGGGGGTGATTTATAGGGGCTGCTGCCTGGTCTTTAGACTGTCTCCACCCTCAAAGCAAGCATTAAATAGTAACTTCAAATAATTGCAAACACTTATACGTATTGTACTGTGTGCCAGAAACTGTTGTAAGTGCCTTTACATATATTCATTTATTTAATACCCTATGAGGTAGGTTCTATTGTTATCTTCATTTTTAAGATGAAACTGGGGCAAGAGCAGTTAACGGGACTGTCCAGGGAACTGTAAACATTACAGGATTGAATTTCCTTCTTCATTTCCACCCAGCGAATTTCCCTTTCTTTGTAGCTGCCACGTGTGCTTGAAATACTCCCATTGCTGGAGCTTTCACTACTTCCTCCAGAGGCAACCCCTCCAGCTCCATTTTTTTTTTTGTAAGCTTCAACTTTGCAGAAAGCTATTCCTTATATTGATTGTAGTGAAGCTATATTAAAAAAAATGGGTAGTTGAGTTGGAGACATTAATGTGAGGTGACTGCCCCCCAAAGTACACGTCATTGAAGTCACTGTGGGATCTACTAATAGAGATACAGCGTATGAACGGAAGGAGGTGACCGAGCCTTGCTCTTCCTCGGGATCTGCATCCACACTCGTAGAGCTGTGTTCAGTTGTGGGCAAGTCAATGAACTTGCGAGGCAATTGTCTAACTGAGCTTTCCGAGGAAGGGTGCCCTGGTCAGTGAGAGAAACTGAAACCAGGACTCCAAGGCTCTGAGGAAGGAGACAGAGATACCTGACTTGGAAAAGGGAAGACAGGTGGGTTAGGGGACGAGGGGCGTGTGATGGCTGTGCTGGAGAAGAATGGACTCAGGCCAAGGACAGAGCCAAGGTGCGTAGGTAGGCAGGAAAGACTGATTTTCTTTTTTTAAGTAAACTTTTTAGTTTGAGATAGATTTAGATACACAGAAAAATTGCAAATAGTGTACAGAGAGTTCCCACATATCCCACGCCCAATTCTCTTGATCATTAACATCCCACGTTAGTATGTTACATGTGTTACAAGTAATGGACCAGTATCAATATGTTTTCAACAGAAGTCCATACTTGGTAGTCCGATTCCCTTAGTTTTTGCCGGAGGTCCCTTTTCTATTTCGGACCCAATTCAAGACACCACATTACATTTCACTGTCACGTCTGTACAGAGACAGGGAGCTCCCCTTGGCTGTGACACTTTCTCACATTCCTTGGTTTTGATGACATGGACAGTTTTCAGGGGTACAGGTCAGGTATTTTGTTACATGTCCCCAGGAAAATTGGGATTTTCCTGAGATTCTTCTCATGGTTAGACTGGGGTTATTGGTGTTTGGAAGGAAGACCAGAGACAAAGTGCAGTTTGCATCGCGTCAAGGCTGCATACTATCGATACGGCTTGTCCCTGTTGATGTTGACCTTGATCAACTGGCTGATGTAGCGCTTGTCAGTTTCTCCCCGGAAAGCTGCTCTGCCTCTCCGCGTCCATCCTGCACCTTTGGGCGGAGGCCACTACGCCATGCTCACACTCGGAGTAGGGAGTTAGGCGTCCCTTCCTTGAGGAGGAGCAATCTACACACATCGTCTGGAATTCTTTTACATGGGAGGTTTACCTACTCTCCCTCATTCAGGTATTTGCTCAATAGTTTATTTCCATCGTCTAGATTCACTGATATTTGTTTCATCCTTTGAGTTACAATCCAGTGCTACTGTATGTGGTTACTCAAATTGCTCCAGCCTTTGGGAGCTCTTTCAGTTAGCTCCTGGCCTCTTGGACGTACCCCATATCTGAGGGTTTTTTTGACCATTCCCTTACATTTTATCACTACCGGATGCTCCAGGTTCACCTTGTATATTTCCTGCCTTAGCTCTAGAATCAGCCATTTCTCCAGAAAGCTCGGGTTCCTTTTATTGGAGAATGTTTTCAGAAGCCAAGATTTGGGGTGTAGATGTGCTTGTTGTTATTGGGGTGTCTGCTGCATCTAGCCTTTTTCAGATGACAGAGCAAGGAAGTATACTAATCAGTGTATATATACATATCTATAAATATTTCTGTATGTAACCATCTGTATCTATATTCATCTGAATATGAGTTCACAGTGATGTCTCTTACTCAAATCCATCACCACATGAATCATTCTATCCTAGGGGAGGCTGAGTTTTAAGCAACAACAACAAAAAAATCCTGTAAGCTGATGGATGTGCTAACTAACCTTATTGTGGTAATCATTTCACAATATACACATGTATCAAATCATCACACTGTACATCTTGAAATTATACAGTGTTACATGTTAATTATAGCTCATAAATCTGGGGGAGGGGAATATGAAAAAAACACTCCACAAAGTTGGAGCTGGTTGCTTTTGGGGACAGTCAGTGAGTATTCCATCACTAAGTCTATTCAAGCAGATGGGGCAGCGACAAGGGAAGGGGAGGTCTGTTGGGTGGAATTGGAAACATTAGTTCAACGTGACAATGTTCAAGGCCTCTTCCAGCCCCGTGACTGTTGAAATGGAAGTGCCATATAAGGAAAGGGCATGTATGGCTTCCCAGACAGAGTCATTGTTTTCTAAGGTCTAGGCAAGGAGAAAAAAGAAACACTGTTCAACAGGTAGGAAATTTATGGCATTTGGAATCCAAAGAAGAGAAAAACAGTGTTAAAATATAAATGAATCTCAAAAAGGTTATAAATTCACAGATGACAGCCAGGATGGATTATGAAAGGGTGGTGATGCGGGCTTGTGGGAGGGACATGTGCCAGGGAACTGGCATCTAAGGAGTTAATCCTGCTGTCCCTTTAAGAGTCTTAGGCATACAGTCAGAGGGACAATTCTTCATGTTGTATGACTGCAGCCCAAGACCTAATCAGGGAAAATGTGGTGGCCTAGCATCCAAGAGAAAGAGACAAAGAACTGACAGTCCTGGACACACAGAGAGGGCTGAATCTCCCAGGAAGGTGGTGCTGCCCCAGCTTTAGGGAGAGTTAGAAATGGAATGGCCGCCCCACTGCAGGAAAGAGGAACCCCTCCTTCCTTCCCCTTAAAGCCTATCACCTCTGACTTACGGAAGAAAGAAAAGAAGATGATGGGATAGAGACTTCCTCCATCAAGGGTGGGTCCCATCCCCAAAGATTTTGAGCCAGTACATCTAGAGACAGGTTTCAGAGATTTATTTTTAAAATAATCTCCCTTAAAGGATCCTGATACTGGGATTTCTTAAACACATTTGGAGCCACTGGTGATTGTAATTCCAGAGTTTGCCCAGGACAGTTCCAGTTTAGGCTGTTGTTCCCGGCAATTATTAGGAGGTCCCCTTCCTTCCATGTCAAAAGTGACCTGGTTTGGGTGACAAATTACATGGTCACTCTTCTTAATACTGATATGTCTCTGAGCCACACAGGGAAGGAATCATATATTTGCAAGGTGTCCTTTTGGCCAAGCTCTGCTACTCCATCCCAGCTCCAATCTGAGAGTGTATTTACCATTGAAAGTGAGGGTTCGCCATTGGCGATGGGGCGAGGTTCATGGTGAGGTGGAAGAGGGTTCTAGAATCTCCTAGGGCTTAGGGGCCAGGGAAAAATAGACTGATAAAGTTCCCCAGGTGTTTTGAAGCTCCTCCCCTTCCCCAGCCCCTTAAGAATCACTGAGTAAAGAAGGAGCTGGCAGAGAGGCTGCCACTCCAGCCCTAAGCCTCCCTTTGGGCCCCTTGCCCTTCCTTTCTCTGTCTCTTCCTTTCTCCTGAGCCTACATTTTCCTGTGTCAGTATCAAAGGGCTGTCAATGTGATTCGCCCTGTTGATGATGGCTCTTGAGATTAAAGCGTTAGCTGATCTTTGGTCAAAAGTAACCATGGAAATCTGAGACATTAACCATTGCCTGCTGAGGACCTCTGAGGAGAAGCTCTCAGACTCTCTCCAGGCTCAGGAGAGATGGGATAAACCGCAGGCAGGCTCTACAGAGCCACTGATCTGAAACACAGATGTGATCAGTCTTTGTCCCCACCTCTGCCCACTCCGGTCTTGTAACCCTTGAAGTGCCAAAGCCACGCATACCTCTCCTGACACGAAGCAGCGGGCACAGCCATTGGGCTGCTCCTCTCTCTTCCGTCCATTTCCCACTCCTTGGCGACCTCACACAGCATCAGGGCTTTAAATGCCATCTATATGCTGACAAGTTCCAAATTTATATCATCTCCACCCTGGACCTCTCTTCCTTGAACTCCAGATTCATATACCCAACTGCCTACTCAACATTGCTCTTGAATGTTTAATAGACTTTTCAAATATGACTTGTCAAGCGCTGAGCTCCCGATCTCCCCTCTCGATCCACTCCTGCTGTCGTTCCTTTTCCAACTCCTGACCTCCAGGTGCTCAGGCCCAAAGCTCGCAGTCTTACTTGATTCCTCTCACATGCTACATCCAATTCATTAGCAAATCCTATTGCCTCTACCTTAAAATATATAGAGATTCTGGTAATTTCTCACACTTCTGCTAACCTCTGGTCTAACCCCCGTCATCTTTCATCTGGATTAATGTAAGAATTTCCCAACAGTTCTTTTGACTTCGCTCCTCTCCTTCCTTCAGTCTGTTCTCGACATAGACATAGAGCTGTGCTTTAAAGTGTGGGTCACATCACATCGCCCCTCTGCTCAAAATCCATCGCCTATTGGCCTTCTTCTCGCTAAGAGGAAGGAGCAGCAGCCTTCAGAGAGGGCATTCTGCCGCTCTGGCCTCACTCAGCCCTGATTCCTCACCTCTCTCCCTTCCTCCCTCCGCACTGGCCCCCTGCATCCCTGCCTCAGGGCCTTTGCATTGGGGTGGACCCTTTGCCTGACGACCACGGGGCTCCCTCCTTCACCGCCTTCGGGACGGGCCTCAGACTCCTTGGCAAGGCTTCCCTGACGCCCAGCGCCAACACTTGACCTCTCTTCTCCAATTTATCTTTCCTGCTTAGCACTTACACCTTCTAACATATTACATCATTTCCTTATCATCTTGTTTAATGTCTCACTGTCCCCCTAGGATGTCAACTCCACGAGGGCAGGGCTTCTTATTTGATGGTTCACAACATTATCTCCTAGATAATGCCTTGACAGTGCCTGGTATGAGACAGGAGGCTCTCCAAGGCATATGGGTGATTGTTTGAAGGAATCCTTAATCTATAAGGAGCACATAAAAAGTAATAAGTACAACACTTCATCTTTAATAGGAATATGATCAGAATACACAAAAAGACAATTTACGAAAAGGGAACACATCCAGCTAATGACGATGTAAGAAAAAGTTCATCTTCCTTAGGAACGCTCCAAGAAATGCATATCAGGACAACGAAATTATTTTTCTAGTATCAAAAATAAATTGAATAACAGTATCCAGTGCTGACGTGCAAGCTTGCACACTGATAGAGGGAGTATAAATTTGTATAAAGTTTTTGGAAAGCAATTTCACATGTATCAAGAGTTAATTTTTTGGGGGCCGGCCGAGTGGCATGGTGGTTAAGTGCTGGCTCGGGAAGCCAGCGGCCCTGGTTCGGGTCCCACATATATGAGGGCCAGTGACACTGCCCTCAAAAAAAAAAAAGAGTTAATATTTTTTCCTATCTCTTGATCGATAACTAGAAATCCATTCTCGAGAGAGAGTCCAAAATTTAGATAAAAGCATATGTGCACCAATGGATGAATAGATAAACAGAATATGATCTAGTCATACAATGGAATGTTATTCAGCCTTTCAAAGGAAGGAAATTCTGACACATGCTACAACATCCATGAACCTTGAAGACATTATGTTGAGTGAAATAAGCCTGTCACAAAAGTATAAAAATTGCATGATTCCCCTTATATGAGGTACCTAGAGTAGTAGAATTTACAGAGACAGAAAGTAGAATGGTTGCCGGGGGCTGCGGGGAGGGGAAATGGGGAGTTACTATGTAATAGGTAGAGTTTTCGTTTTGTTTGATGGAAAGAGTTCTGTGAATGGTTAGTGGTGATGGTGGCACAACAGTGTGAGTGTCTGAATGTCACTGAACGGTACAGTTAAAAATGGGTTTAAGGGAGTAAGTTTTATGTTATATGTATGTATTTTACCACAATTAGGAAAAAAGCTAAAGGATTGAACACAGGGCTGTACCTAAGTTCACCAAGTCTATTTAAATCCCTTGGAGAGACATGAAGTGTAACATATGTTTGTCAAAGACAAGTCATTACACCATAGTAATGGTTAGCTTGTGGTGTACAATTATCTCTGAGAAAATATTAAAAACAAAAAATTCTAAAAAAAACTTACGCACATCCGTTGCTTTTTTTTTGAGGGCAATGTCACTGGCCCCCATATGTGGGACCCGAACCGGGGCCGCTGGCTTCCGAAGCCAGCGCTTAACCACCGCACCACCCGGTTGGCCCTGCAAATCATTTTTCACTGAGGTACTACTATACACGGTAGTAAAAAAGAAATGAACATAATACCTATCGATAGGGAAATGGTTGCATAAATTGTGGAACATCCATGCATTGGAATATTATACAGCTGTTAAAAATAATTTTTACAAATACTTTTATAACCTTGAGAATTCTTGCAGTATAACTGAAGTGAAGGAGCAGGATACAAAATTAGAAATACAATGAGGAATTAAGTGTGAAAAATAGCCATAGCCTTATTTCATTGATTCCAAAGCACAGATTCTCCCCCCGCCCCCCAATTTTAACTTCTCTGAAATGGAATATGTTTCACTCTCTCTGAAAAGAAGTGTAATTGCACATTCTTAGTGACACATAAAGTAAATGATGGGCTCCCAAATGTCTTAGATTTAACAAAACACAGTGTATGGAAAAAAGACTACAAGTAATATACTAATACATTAACAGTAATTATGTGTGTTTCTTGATATTTTTCCATATTTTAAAGAAATTTTATAATGAGCTTATATTGCTTTTAGAATCAGAAAGCAAAAAAAAAAAAAAAAGTTAAAAATATCTCTTCAATGGCTGTTCACTGCCTGACAGAATACAGCACAAACTCCTTGGTCCCTGTGCCCTCTGGCTTCTGCCTGCTTTTCCGTGATTTCTCCCCGCCTAGTCTCTCTCAGACTCCAGCACCAGCACATTATTCCTGGGTCTCCAAATGCAAAGGTCTTTCTTTCATGCCTCCATCTCCATGAAAATGATCTTCTTCCTGCCTGAAGTGCTCTCCCCTGGCCCCCCTTTCTGCCTGATGAATTTCTGTTTATTTTTCAATGATTCATCTCAAAGAAAATCTCTCTCCTTTTCCTGTTTACCCGCCACCCAGAAAGGAACAGTTCCTCCTCTGTTGCTCTTTTCTCCCCTTCAGGCCCCAGAGTGGGAAGAGGGAGCCTACCTTTCCCTCCTCGCCATCTTGCCTGTGGGCCACACCTTGACAGGGTGATTCTTGACCCTCTTCCCATGGAAACTTTCCTCCCAGGTCGCCAGCAACAGCCTGCCGAGTTCTCATTTTAATGAACACTTCTCAGTCCTTCTGTGCCCTGACCTCTCATCCTGAACTTTCCTCCATCCTGAACCCCTGCTGGCCTGCAGCTCCAGTGATACCTACTTTTCTAGAATGTCCCTCTCCATGTAACTCCTCCTCCCTGACCACTATTGCTGCATTCTTCCTTTTTTTTTTTTTCATTATTGTTTTTTAGCTGAGCCATCCTGCCACCTGTTGGCAGCTCAATGGCAGCTCAGCTCGGGCTGGGCATTGAACTGCTGTTGCCCAGAGCTCAGCTTGTACTGTTGTGCGAGCTCTTATCCAACTGAGCCACTCAGCCGGCCGTTGCATCTTCCTTTTTGGACAGTCTTGGCCATGCCTATGTCCCCAGCCTCCTCTCTCGGGCCCCAGGGTCTTACTTGGAGGTCCAGTGAGTCTGGGGACAGGCCCCATAGGAGTCCATGCACCGCCCAAAAACCTGTATGCAGAGTTCTATGATTGTGATAGGGCTGGGAAGACAGCCACAGTATTCTTTGTCTCAAAGATCCCGTGATCAGAAAAAAAAGAAAAGGTTAAAAATGACTGCCCTACACATTCTCCAGTGACCTCATCTACTTTGGATTTGAAGATAAAACACCGCTTACATTTTTATCTCCCCTCAAAGAACCTCTAAACGATGGGTGCTGTGTACTGAGTATGGGAGATATTTTTGCTTGGGGAGGAGGCGTTTCTCTGAAATCACAACTCAGCCTGCTCTGCCTACACACACAAGGAGGAGAGGAAGAAGTCTCAGAGACTCCCAGGGAGGGGGTGTCTGTGGGTAGTAGGGAGGCTCGCAAACAGGGATACAGCAAGGAGCTGCCATAAACCATGACCCAAAAGGAGGGAGCTAGCCAGGCATCCACCCTGCTGTGTAACACCTATGCTAACTTTGGTGTACGTTTCATCTAATCACCACGCTGAAGTCTGACGGTTCACCACCAGTTACAGCTCAGGAAGCAAGGTCATCTGCTTACAACTCAGACGAATATCAGAGACAATATGGCTTAGGGCATTCCAATACAAGTCCTCCCGGGCTGGGGAGTCAGCCTCTTTCAACACTTCCCATCTCCTTAAAAATAAAAAAATCGAAAGGGAGAAATAGCTTTGGTGGAAATTATCTCCAGAGTTGTTTAACTCTTGAAGATATAAATGGATTTCATCTTTAAATCTTGGCATCTCCCCGGCATCCCCAGTACCCCACCCCTCTTCACCTCTGCCCCTCCTCTTGGGGTCATCCCCTTGCCTGGGCGTGGGAGGGGTGGACTCCTGTAACCAGGCTGGCTCTGGGCTGCCTCCCGTTAGGGGTTAGGGAGGACCAGCTCTGATCCTAAGGCCGGCATTATGATCCCTGCTCAGAGAAAGGAAAAAAGACCCCTTTCTTCTGCTTGATATATTTAGTAACGACCTTAAAGAGTCTGTGAGGCTGAATGAATTGGTGCATCTCGCTGCATTGGAAGCAGCTGCCACAGTGCAGACAGGAGGAGGGAGGGACTGGAGGGGAGGAGGGGAAGGCGGGTGGGGGGCGCAGAGAGAAAGAGAGCAGGAGGCAGGGGAGAGGAGAGAGGGAGAGCGCAGAGATCGGCGGGGAGGAAGCCAAGAGGATGCTCCGGCAGCGGCAGAGAAGGGCTGGATTGTGTACAAGCCCCTGGCTGTCTCCAGCAGGCCGGCCTGGAATCGATTCTGGGTGACTCTGGAGGGGTCAGTGCAGGGAGGGGTGGCGGTGGGGGCGGGGGTGACCAGAGCCTTCTGTTAAATCTGGCTAAATGGCAGCATTTAAGGGCCATGTGAAGGAGTCCAATTCGCTCACAAGAAACGTCTGCAAATTTATACTTCGGCATTTAACACAAAATGCTCCTGGATCAATCCCAGGACAGAGGGACCTGGGGCCTGGCTGACTGACTCTTGGCTGGCCTTCCCTCTTGGCTCTCCTCTTAGAGACCACAGGGTGGAGGAGGGGGCAGCTCCTGTTCCTGACCTGCCTCCAAAGACTTCAGACCTCCCAGCTCCTGAGTACAGAGATGTTGGATTTGGGAGGGGACCCGGTGAGTGGGGGAGGGGGAAATGGAAGAGTAGCAAGTAGCGATGGGGAGCTTGCAGACCTCCCTGAAAGATTCAACATCACTTGGTATCTAAGAGGAGAAAGAGGATTAACCCTGCCAGTCCTTGGGCGCAGGCCAGGACTGAACCGTCTCTTCTTCCTTATTAAGCGCACGGGGTTGTCAGGTGGCACCATTTCTGTTCAACTGGTCAGCCACATCTTGTCTGGAGAGTCCTAATGGACCCTTTGTACAAATGATAGAAAGGTGCCCCTTCTTCCAGGCTGGCACAGCCTCACGCTGGGGACAGGGTGGGGGGATTTCAGAGTCCCCAACCCACATGTAGAGGTCCTACCTAAATCCTGCTTTCTCCTCGGCACCAAAAGCCTCTCCCCACCAGAGAAGGAGATAGAACACCAAGCAGAGCTTGCTCCTGGGCCCCTCCGGTGAGAAGCCAGTTCACTGCTGCCTTGTGGGGCCATGAACAACAGCCCTAAGCCATGGAGCCATGGAAGAAAGGGGGATCATCTCCCTGGGGTGGGGTACCCCCTCCTCCAACAACTTCTTAGGACCTTGAAGGGACCATGGACACGGAGCCTGAAGCCCTAGAGAAAGAGAGATGGGCTTAGCTGGGGGGAGTGGCTAGTCTGGGAGCCTGTGCTTGGCTTTCCAGAGCTCAGCAAGGTGGGCTGCGCAGCTGGCGCCCTGGAGGGCCTTGCTGATTAGGTGGCTCAACAGCCACAGTGAGGGAGTAAACAAACATCTTCAGTAGGTCCCCAGTGCTTACTCTGCTTCTAACAAAGCTCAGCTGAGTTGATTAGTGATTTTAAAATGAGGGTAATAAAAAAGAAAACCAAATGTCTTGTACATAGAAGCAACAGAGTTCAGTAATTACCAGCCTGGCCTGGCACCAGCCTATCAGTTCAAATCCAAGCTCCCCCCGAGCCCTCTCCATAGGTATTTTGCCCAGGGCAGGTTACCTGAACTGGCTGGGCTTCACCTTTCTCCCCTGTAATATGGGGATGACAATATAGGTTCTCACCTCACGGGGTTAATGAAATGATCAAATGAACTAACACACGTAAAGTGCTTAGAACAGCATCTGACACATGGTTAAGAGCTTAGTAAATCAAAGATATTGTTCATTTCACTAAAAATACTCATCCCTGGGTTGAAATTTGGTCTGTGGCATGGGCAAACCATATTCACTGCTACCCCTTCCAAGAGATCATTCCAGACTCCACCAGTTGGAATTAATCCCCTCTCCCACCCAGCTCTCAACCACACTGGGTTCCTGCCTTGAATCCTGAATGTATTACATTCTGTTTTGCATGCCGGATATTTGTGGATGTGTCTACAGGCTCAACTGTAATAGATTACAATCTTTTTGACAATGGGGACTGCACCACCTTATACATCTTTGTTTCTCCTCAAATGATTAGCAAGGTTGCTTCACGGAGCTCAATAAGTATTTGTTGAATTGAATAAAAAGCAGACAAATACCAGGTCAGCGCAGTCATTTTTGTTAATTTAGGCCGATGGATCATCACAGCAAAAGGTGTGAAATAAAGAATTCCCCGGGTGACTCCAAGAATCTTTGCCGGACCTTCAGGAGGTCACAGGAAAAGTGGGAGCATTAGGCACGCATATCTGTGCAGTTAGTATTCACTGCTAGTTTACTGCCAAATTAGTATTGGGTTTGCCGGCAATTTATGAGTACGTTCTGAACAGCTGGGCCAGGTGGGTCCCTGACAGCTAAGAGGGCTCAGGGTGATTGATAAAGGGGCCTCCACTAAGGCATCTTTTGTGACAGGTTCTAGAATCCTTTTGGCAAGCTGCACATCGTGACAGGAGCTGAATTGTGATGCTTGGAATGCTGTCGTTGGGGAGGAGGGCACCAGTTCCGGGAATACTGTCTGGCGTGTGAGCGAGACCGGAGGAAGGCTCAGGAGCTATAAATGCTTCTCCACGACTTCTTTTTAGGACTGCCCCACCCCCTCATTCACCCAAGGGGGCAGGGCACTGTGCAAGGTCCCCCAAATCAATTCTTGTCAGTGTGTTTCCTCTCTGGATAACAGTGGCTGTTGCAATGACGTTCCCGCTGTTCAAAAGCAAGCCGGCTATTTGCAATCTATACTAATTTTTTTTTTCCGGGATAATCTTAATGGCCACTCAGCAGGGTACTAATCTAAATTTGAGACTGGAAAACCCTGGGGAGGGACATCAGCTCTGAGGCCCTGACAGGAACAAGATCTAGTCAGCAAGGCAACCAGAGAACTGGAAGGCAGCTGTGCCATCCTTGGAAACATAACCAAGAAGAGAAATGTTGGCTTTATGGAGCTGATTTTTGCTATCAAAATTGAAAACCTAAAATAACTCAAGAAGTTGCCTATGGGAATTGATGAGCACTTCACGAGTGTAAATCAGAGTGGCAGGGAGCCAATATGCTGCGGTCATCAGTATGTATGGTCTGATGTGGAGGATTGGCCTAAGACAAAGGAGGGGTTTCGCGTCAGCCAGGACTCCAACTGGCCTTTCTGGTGCTCCTGGGCTGGGGGTGGGGGTGGGGTCCCCATGGCCTCTTCCTGGGTGTTATGTCAGGGCATGGGAGACCTTCCACTCCTTATACTGGATCCCTGGGGTGGTGGGGGTGGTCACTTCCAAGGACATAGTGCACTGGTCAAATAGCCAGACTAGGAAACAATAACCTAAGGCCTCGCTACTCCAAGTGTGGTCCAGCAGGAGTGACAGCACCTGGTAAGGAATGCAGACTCTCAGGCGCCACCTCAGATCTACAGACTGAGTGAGACTCAACATTTGAACAAGGTTCCCAGTGATCTGTGCGCACATTACAATCCGAGACACGCTGCCTTAAGTTCTGTTTTTTACTAACCCTGTCACCTTGGGAGTGACCCTCTCTCTGCCTCGGTGTTTTCATACAAACAATGGGGATTACATACTCTCAATCCTCTCATATCATCGCAGGGCTGTTAAAGAATGGATGTAAAGAATTTATAGCGCTATGGAAATGCTGTTGGTGGTTGTACCTGCAGCAACCTCGGCTTGCTTTCTGCTCTTACTGGCACCAAACAATTCCTGCCTCAGGAATTTTTGCACAAGCTGTTCATTCCCTCTGTCCTATGACACTTGGAGTCCACTGCTTCCTCTGTGCCCTCATTATTCTTAAGAACCCAGGTGTGACATTCTTGATACAGGGGCTCTTCTCTCTGGTCTTTAAAACACTAGGTCCTTTTATCATTTAAGTATCAGCTCTAATGTCCTCCCTCCCAATCTATAGCCACACCCTCTAGCCTGTCACCCTGATTTGCTTGCTTCGTATCTCCCACCACTCTCTGAAATTATCTTTTTTGTGTGGTATGGTTTCTGGTTCCCTACGAAAGCACCATGAAGGTAACAATCTGGTCTAACTCGTCTGCCATTCTTCCAGCTGTTAGAACACTGCCTGGCATTGAGGAGGCATCGCATACATTTTTTTGCCAAAGGCTCTGATGAATGAACATTTGTATCTGGAAGTGTGTGTAATAACTGGGAGTAGGGGTAGGGGATAGGGCTTGTCCTTGACTCATCTGTATGGAGGATGCCTCAGTGGTGCTTCCTGCAGACATCATGGTCCAAGGGTCTCAGACCCACCTGAAGGCTCCCTCAGAAATTCTTTCTCCAAAGCAGTTTCGCACGGGCCAGGAAGCATGGCTGGGCCATCCTTATGTTCACGTGGCACACGAGTTCAGAGACAGCCAAACGCTAAAACAGTAGTCCAAAAAGGGTGGTTTCCTGACCAGCATACCCGCTCCACCCAGACCTACCACATCAGAAATTATGGGTCGGGTCCTTCGATGTGTTTCACCAGCCCTCCACGTGAGTCTGATACACACAGAAGCTTGAGAATCACTGCGGTAAGGGAGCAAGAGAGCTCCCCTTTGTCCAAGCTCTGGCCTAGGAGGCACCTTCAGGTATCAGGCTTGGGTGTTCAACCAGGAGCTGGGGCGCAAATGGATGAAAGGACCCATGTCACACCCTGTTGGGTATTTTGCTTGTCTTCCTCCAGGCTTTACATGACTTCCTCTGATTGCTGGGCTGAAAGTGGAGACAGTTGGTCGGCACTGAGTGATTCTTCTTTTACCAGTGTTTTTTTTTTGTTTTGTTTTGTTTTTACAGTGAGTCAGGCTGATTTAATTTTAATCAGCCAAGGCAGCAGAGCAGTGGTTCTCAACCCTGGCTGTACTTTAGAATCACCTGCAGTGCTTTAAAATACAGATGCCTGGGCCCCACCCCAGTCTGATTAAATCAGAATGTCTTGGGGTGGAGCCAGGTACCAGGATTGTTTTCATAAGCTCCCCAGATAATTCCAATTTGCAGCCAGGCCTGAGAACCACTGCAGTATTGTTTGAGAAGAATCACCAGGGGCACTTGTGACAACTACCAATTTCCAGGTCCCTCTCCAGACGACCCAATCAGAGAAGCTCCAAGGGCCTGGGACTGTCTCTTTAACAAATGCTCTGGGTGACCCTTCTAAGCAAGCGTGGGACACACTGGTCAAGTGGCCTGTGAGATCTCTGGAACTGAATTCTAGCTTTGCAACTTAAATCGACCCCAGGACAGTTTCTTAAACATCAGTTTCCTCATCTTTAAAATGGGCAGGGGTGGGGGAATAATAGTACCTATCTCAGAGAACTGATTGATGAGGAGTACAGTGCTCAGCATGCCAGGCACACAGTAGGTGCTTGATAAATGTTATTTGCCCCTTCCCCCATATAAGGTGGGTTTTGATAAGCTATATCAATGCACTTACTTCCATTTCAGCTGTGGGCAAATGTTTGGGTCCTGCGTCCCCCTTTAAATCAGGCACCATGTCTACCATTTGCTTCTAAGCCTCTGGAACCTCCAATACTATATTCTACACCCCAAGTTCCATTCTTGCCAACTGAAGGAGGGGGGCTTTAATCCACCATCAGTAGTGTCTATGAGGAAGTCCTGAGGTTCACTTCCACAAAACATCACACTTTCTTAAGAAACATGAGGGGATAGAGGAAGTGACCAACTCCAAGTGGCATAAAAACAAATCAGGTTGGAGTTGGGAGATGCCTTTGATCATATGGTTCAACCTCCTCACACCATGGACAGGAGGTAAAAGGCTTTTAATTTTCAGCAGACTGACACCTACTCAGAGGAAAAGAAATTGAGACATCTATAAACCAGAGCAGAGGCTCAAAAAAATTTGGCACAAAGAAGAGATGGAAAAATGACCCCTGGAAACGTCTAGCATTCCTCCAACATTTTATAACACATGTAGATTTAAGTGTCAGACACACATTCACGCACACGGAGGAGTCATCGGCCTGGATGGAATAAAATAAGAATGAAGCTGTCACCGAGCTCCGGAAAGAGCATTTCAGAGACCTTCTCAGTTAACACAATTATTGAAGAACACGTTTTCAACTCTATCCTGTAATACCAGACAAAAGAATCTGCAAAATCCCTCTGATGCTTGACAAGGTGCAGAAAATCATCAAGCAGATGAAAAAAAACAAGAAAGGTCTCAGAGTGCCTGGAATTTTTGCTAAAATTTTCCAAGTAGGGTGAAGAGAAACACCTAATTGTTCTCCCCATCCTTATCCTGAGCATCTGAAATGCTGGAAAAAACTCTTGTGTGATCCTCTGGATGCCATGATTATGATCATTAAAATGTTTTCCTGATTATTAAAAAAACAAACTTTGTGCAAATTTTACAAAAATTGGAAAAATACAGAAAAGGATAAGGAAGGAAATTAAAATCATCTTTAAATCAACCACCTAGCATAACTGTTAATACTTTGGTATATTTCCTTCCAGTCTTTTTCTGTGCATATTTAAATGTTATAGAAAGTTAGGACCATACCATCTGAAGTTTTATATTATGCTTCTTTCTCTTAGTTGTGATATCATGAATATTTCTCTCATGTTCTTAAATATTCTTTGAATTTTTTTTTTTCTTTTTTTGGAGGGCAGTGTCACTGGCCCTCATATGTGGGACCCGAACTGGGGCCGCTGGCTTCCCAAGCCAGCACTTAACCACCGCGCCACTCGGCCAGCCCTGAAGATAATTTTTAGTGATCACGTAGTATTACATCATGTCAGTGTTCCGTAATTTACTTAACCATTTTACTATTAAGGGATAATAAATTTGCTTCTGGTTTTGTTTTTGTTTTTTGTTTTTTGCTGTTATAAAAAGGTGCAATAAATAGTCTTGCACATAAATTTTTGATCATATATTTCTGATTATTTCTCTAGGACAGAGTTATAGAAGTGGAATTATAGGGTTAAAGTGTCCGTCTATTTTTGAGGCTGTTAGTACCTTTTAAAAAATTTCTTTGCAGATTTTTGAACTCCCACCAGTAGTTGATGAAAATATTCACTGCTCTATATCTTTGCCAACACTGAGTAGTATAATCCACCTACATTTTTGCCAGTTTTGCTACTGAAAACTAGAGTCTGATTTTTATCTACATCTTGAAAATTCTTAGTGAGGTTGTATGTTCTTCCCCTGTCTATTGTCCATTTGCAACTCTTGTGAAGTATTGTTTATGGTTACTTTAAGAATTCATATACAGAGTGAAATTACACATAGTATGATACAGAAAATTCCTGCATAGGAATTCTCCTGAACTTTCTCCTAGCATCTCACTGTGGCTTTAACTCATTTAGACTCAGACTCATAAATGGTTACTTTCACCTTTTGCCAATGGCAAGAAAAATCCAGAACCCATAATCCTATTCTTTTTTACCTCATCTGATTTCATGAAAGGCTGTGACTCTCTCAAATGATAGCTACTCTTGGAAGGTGCTCATCAATGCAAAGGTCCACCAACACATGTCAACATTTATTTTCCCTATGATGCTGTATGGGCAGAAATCTTTGATGTATACATTTTTGGCCCCTTCAAGGTCATCTCACAAAAGTCACACAAGGTTGGGTGTTTGTTCCAATGCTTCTTGACATTTCCTTTTCTGATGGTAAGTTATGTCACTAACCGTCTTCTAGCATGAAGTTAAATAGCTGGTGGACGGTAAATCTCTGCTGACTCTGAGGGAGAAGTAAAACCCACTCTGATCTAATCAAATTTAATCATCAAGATCAAAAATTCTGCTGCTGCTGCTTTAATTTCAGTAACAGATCTTCACACAACTGTCAACATCATTACCAAAACACATCAGAAAATTGGATGAAAGTGCACCATGTAGACAATCATAATCCCCCATCATCAATCTCTAGCGGTCCCCAGTTGACAATTCCGATTAGGGGTGAGCCTCTAGGGGACACACTTTGTAAATCAGCTTTACAAAAAAGCAATATTAACCCCAAGAACACATCAATTGTGCAAATTCAGACACTGGCCAACTGAGAAATAGGAATACAAACAGCGACTTGACATTTGAACAAAGTTCATGTTCTTGCCTATCTGTTATGGATGACATGATCTAGACATGACATGATCTAGACAACTAAGAGTTGAAGGGAGTTGAGGAGTTATTGTATATGAAAAGTTTTTCAAATATACAGAGTAAATGAGCAAACAACTTTGGACAAGCAAAAGCCAGGAGCAAGGGGCCAGCCGAGTGGCTCGGTTGGTTAAGAGCTCGCTCGAGAGTGCGAGCTGAGCTCTGAGCAACAGCAGTTCGATGCCCAGCCTGAGCTGAGCTGCTGCTAAGCTACCAACAGGTGAAAGGATGGCTCAGCTAAAAAAAAAAAAAAAAAAAAAGCCGGGAGCAGTGAGCAATGGTGGTTAATAGCGATTGTGCTGGGTAAACCATGTGGTTTTTCAGTCCTAGACTCCTGAGATGAACTCTATGCCTAGTGTGGTATTGAGCATGCTCAGGAGGATAGCAGGACAATGCTTCTGAGAATAAATGCCAAATGACTATGAAACATGCCAAGGGGTAACCACGGGAAGGGAGCCCCTCACTAGACTCCACTCAATTACAGGAAAACCATGGAGCGTTAGAGCTGCAAGAACCTTAGAAATACTCTCACTTGCCCACAAATACTTATGCAACACCCACCTACATTGTGTCAGGCACTGTGATTACACTCAAGAAAACAGATTCAGAGAGGTTAAATAATTTGTCCAAGGTCAGATAGATAGTTAAAGCCAAGACAACCACCGGGAAACTAGCATTTCAATTTTTTATGATGAGATAGAAAAAGAATGTCTGACAGAAATGAGTTACAGAACAAATAAATAATCCAAGACTGTCTTAGAGCCTGCCCAAAGTACAGATTCTTCTCTTTCTCCCCTTGTTGGGCTGTGATCTTGATCACAAAGAGATGGAAATTGCAAGACACCAAGATACAGAAGTCAATTCTGAAAGCTTCACTCTTCCTTTTTTCTCTATCAAAAGAAACATCAAGAATGACCACATTCCCCCTGTCCCGCTGCCGGAAAGTAGGATTCTCCAGCTGTCAGGGTGGTCCAGAGCCCTGGACCTGGCATATGGCATGGGACTGGATGACAGGGGTTTATCCATTCCTCTTTTCTGACTGAGTGTGGACACAACCAGGTGACCACATCACCTGGGAGTGGGGTGGGGAGGGGGTGTTCCACCTACTCTAAGGTTTCAATTTGGGGCCCATAGTGTCATGCAAACATATGTGCACACCACACACACACACTCACACATACACATGTTTTTATTTTGGGAAACATAAGGGCAAGCTTTTCCACTTTCTAAGAGAAACTTATAAAGCAAGGAAGCATGATGTCTACACAAGAAGCTTTAAAGCAGGATTTGCTGATGGACATTCTGTGTTCTCTGGTTTTAGATTTTCAGCCCATCCTTGGGCAGAGGACACACGTTCTGTTTAGGAACAACAGACAATAAACACTGCCTGTTAAACCTCGCCTGCTTCTACTATGAAGGGGAAAATCCTTTCCTGGCCATGAATGCGGGGGTGAGTTTGAGGGGGATTGTTCTCAGGCTGGATGTAGGGGATTTTTCAAAGGGTCTTTAAAACAAAGTCTAATTTTTAGGCTTAGGAACATGTTTCCACCATGGAGTGTGACTTTTAGATAATGAGATGGGCTGGTTGATAAATATACCAGAATATATCCATTCAAACGAGCATCCATCACCTTCTGAGCAGTCATCCAGTGACGCCAGATATCTATCCCAAGGCGACTGCCATTGTTCGGAGACTTTGGGGACTCCCTGGAGGATTTTCTTCAAATCAATGCCACATTATTTGTAATAAATACAATGGTGGCAGATCCTCATTCTGTGAGGCTGGATTTTATTATTGGAAACAGTCAAAAGACTTTTTGACATTTGTAGCCAAGTCCGGTGAATAAACCGCTGATTGAGCTGGTAATGTTGTTTTGGGTCCAAATTGAGGCACAGTTATAAGGTCACGTGTTCTTGTGTGGCATGGAGACAGCCCCCCAAGGCCATTTCAAATGGGGAGGCCCAGCACTGTCTAAGTGATGACAGCACCCCTGGGTATGACCTTCTAGCAGGCCACCAAGAGGACAGCACTAATTTGGGCAGGTGATGCTCGGTGAGTTATAAATAACAGAAACTGACTCTGCCTAACTCATGTGAAAAGAAAATTGATTGGCAGGCCATGGGGACATGGGGAAACTCGCTGGTTCAAAGGGCACGCTGAAGGGCCATGTTTGGAAAAGGCAGCCCCACAAGGAACTGGAATCCTGACAGCCTAGATCAGGTGGTATAGTGAAAATGACTAAATTCCAGACGTTTCTGCCACCTTCCATCGCTCTGGCCCCAAATGACAGTGTTGGAGGACATTCCCATTGGATGAGCTCAGGGCTGTGCCTACCTCTTGGCTTTCCTCCTTGGCATCTGATGGAAGAATCTCCAGAGATCTTTTTGGCTTTTGTGCAGTATTCCCTGATTACTGTTTCTCCACAACTGCCCATAAAAGGGAAGAAACGATTTCTCATGAAGAAGGAAGGGTGTTTTTAGGAAGAGGGAGTAAATACTAGGCACCAGAAAATGACAAACATGAACCATAGTGAAGTCCTGCTATTATTATTATTACTACTTCTGCGTGATGTTATGTGTAACACTACGCTTTGCTCTATTTTTCTCACTTTGTAAATTATAATGCCCTCATTAGCCATCTCCAGCTTCAGAAGCTGATGGAGACTTTCCCCTTTATCTATTAGTGCCTGAAAACTACACAGGTCTGCGGTCTGGACCGTCTTCTCCAGGCAGAGCTGTCCTCCCTCAGAGCACCTGTGAGTCCAGGGAACAAACTCCGTTCTCCTGCTCCGAATAACGAGAGCAGGTGCTCTTCCTGTTTGCAAGTATGACTGCCATAGCCGCATCTGGCAGTCCCAGGAGGCCACCCTGTGCGGCTGTGACTGTGGATGAGCTGGGGCACAAGTGAGACGAGCCGTGAGGTGCATTCGCCTCTGCCAAGTGCCAAGGTCCCCTGTGCAGACTGAATGTGCAGCTTTCCAGAAAGCCAGGCGCAGCCTGTGCAGGGAAAACCACCCTCCAAACCCTGCCCACAGAGGGAAGGCCACGTGCAGGCACCAAGGCCATTGTGAACATGCAAGGCAGGCTCCCGGGCCCTCTGGGCATTGGCTGGCCCAGCCCCCTAGCTTGCCCCACACTCAGATAACAGATCTCCTTGTGACTTGCCAAGAGCTCCGGGAAACTCATTTGACCTGAGTGTTCCTGGCTAACAAGGGACAGAAATACATACACAGTTTACTACCTCCCTGTTGAGTTTCTCCAGGAAGTTCTTCCACGCCAGAGCACCAGAAGAGAGCCACAAAATGCTCTTTAAAATGCTGTTTATGGAAGCTCGGAAAGCAATTAAAGCTTCAGTGTTTGGGGAAAAGGGGTGGGCTCTGGGAGAAAGGAAGTGTGAAGGGCAGATGAGGCTGAACCCTAGCTAGGAACACTAGTGTCTCACATGAGACCTCAGGAGTGGGCAGAGGTCTGTGTGGGGGTGAGATGCACAGAGGGCAGGGAGACTGGGCTCCCATGCAGCTTGCCACCATACACGAGAGAGCGCAGGTGTAGGGCCGGAGTGCGAGACCCTCGGCTAGCACCCTCACCTCTCTAAGCCTCAGTTTCCAAATCTGTAAAACCCTTTAGTGGTTTGATAGAGGTCAAGTATGAAAACCAGCCAGCCCAGTATCTGCATATGGCAGAACTCAATGAAGGGATGCTTTGCCTTTCTTAGATGCCAACACTAAACAGAGCAGCGCTTTCTAGACTTTTGAGATTTCATATCACAGTAAAATTTCAGAACACAAACTTTGCAGCACCCTCACAGGATTGCCAATGTTTTATTTTGCCAACTCAGGACAATTAAAAAAAAATCAGTAAACTACCATCTACAATATAATAACCATAAACCTATTTTTAATACCAAAAAAAAGCAAAAAGGATAAAATCTTAGAATTAAAAACATCAGTCCTATAGATGGAATATTTTTAGTTTTATGAAAAAATTGCATCATCCTTATTTAGTTAATTTTGCTACGAAGCAAAAAACAACTTTGTTCCAGACTGGTGCAGCTCAGGAACTGGGCAGGGAGGAAAAAGTTTGGGCCTTGGAGCCAAACAGGCTCCACTCACCTCCCAGCTTTGCTCCTTAATAAATGCATGACCTTTAGCAAGAGAGCAGCCCTCTGGGTCTCCGCTTTCCTCCTTTATAAATAGGAAACAATAACACCTCCATCGATGAGAACACATATAAAGGGCAAAGCACAGAGTTTAGTACATAGTAGGTGCTCATTAAATGTTAATGCCAGAACATTCCCAAATTTGAGAGGACTGGATCACTTCCAGTTTTTGAGACTCTCAATATATTCAAAAATGAAAAAATGCTAAAACAGGGTTGTCAAAATCATTCACATAATTTTTAAAATACATTAGAAATAAATATTAACTATTGCAACACATGCATACACAAATACACATCCAATGCATCCAATACACAGACATGGATCTCACATTTGTGAGAGTGAGACTGGGACCCTGTAGCCCCTTAGGCCCCTGGGATAGGCTCTGGTTACCTCCTTTCTGAGTCGCGGTTCCCATGGATGACACAGTCGAAGAGCGCCGAGACACCAGTTTTACTCATCTTTCTTCTCTTTTGTTCTTTTCCCCTGACTGGAGCTCATCTGGAATACTTCTCCAGGCCTCACTCCCATTATTAGTTCATAATTCTGAGCATGCAAATTTTCTTGGAAATCTAGCTGGTGACTTTTTTGCATCATTGGATCTCAATAGGTTTCAAAAAAACTGAAATCGAGGGTTAGAAAGGAAGATAAATGGGTGCTGAAGTGGACAATTTAACTGAGGGATTGTAGGGTGACCTGGAAATGGGAAGGGGTTCTGTGCCCGAGGCCTCTGGGGCTGGTAACGAAGGCTTCAGTTTTTAATACACTAAGAGTCTCAAAAACAGGAAGCAACCTAGTCCTCTCAAATTTTGGCAAGGCTGTGTGAGATTTTTCCAAGGGACATTCGTGTGCGTGTGGGAATGTGTGCATGTAAGTGTGTACCTTGTTTCTCAACAGCAACTAAAATTTCCTATTTGTTTGTTGCTGTCTGTGTGTTAGAACATCAGCTCAATGAGAGCAGGGACCGTGAATATCTTGGACACCTCTGTGTCTCTAGTGTTGAATACAGGTATGGACACACAGTAGGTGTTCAATGAACATTTGCTAAGTAAGTTACTGTATCGTGGTTGTTTGTTGGCTCAGCATACTGCCCTCTTGAATCTAGGCACAGAACCTCTTTTTTTTTTTTTTTAAAGATTTTATTGGGGAATTAGGGGAAGGGAACAGCATTGGGGAATCGAGGAAGGGGAACAGACAAGTTGCTGTCCTTTTGTTCTTCAGTCTAGTTGTGAAGGACGTTGCTTCACTGGCCCATGTTGGTATTGTGATCATTGTGCTCTCCCCAGCTGAGACAGATCAGTCACCGGCCATTGGATGGCCACTCACGGGAGGGAGCTCACGCCAGCTACTGGCCACTCGCGGTAGCTTATGGCAGCTCAGGAAAGTGCACACCAGCTTCCGGCCAGCCCCACTGCAGCCTATGCCATCACCAGTGACTCACCGCAGCCCAGCTCCAGGCTGAGCTATTGTTCACCATCTTAGCTGTGAAGGGCACAGCATCACTGGCCCATGTGGGATCCGAACTGGTGGCCCTGCTGCTTAGAGCTTGTGCTCCCAAGCCAACTCCTAACCAATGCGCCACTCGGCTGGCCCCCAGAACCTCTTATATTTGAAGGATCAGTACTCCTCCCTTCCCCATCCAGGTGGTTTCCTTGAACCACAGGGATGGGCACATGGCCACTCAGAATCATTTTCTTATAACTGGAGCTTTCTCCTTGGTAGTGAGGCTGGGAAGATATATGTCCAGGAGCTGCTGGTGGTTTTGATTCCAGACTCAGGGGAAAAGATCCTCTGAAATCATTAAGCTGACAGACCAATATACAGAGGCAGGGCTGAGAGGCGCAAAGTCGGGAGAGTGACCCAGTCATGTTTGGACTCTGGCTCCTGTCAGTCCTGACACCCCCCTGCTGCTCCCATGCCTGCTATCTTGAGACTTAGTTGATCAGATTTTCTTTGAGTTACCCCAATATGCCTCCACCGGATCCTTTTTTTTTTTTTTATGGTGGGGAGGAGGATAAGTTAGCAAGGGTGAGCTTCTATTGCAATGAAGAGTTCTGACTAACCCAGTTCTTTAAAGATGAGAAGTGACCAAAAAGTAACACTCAGGTGTTTACTGGCAGGTAAGACTCCGAAAGATTTCATGGGTAGATGTAAGGTTGGGGCAGTAAGAAATGATGGTGGTGGTGGTGGTAGCTAATATTTGAGCACTTTCCATGTATCAGACACAGGATCAAGCATTTTGTTCACCCTCTACCACAGGGCTATTAAGTAGGCTACTGTTAATTATGGTCTTTACAGATGAGGAAACCAAAACTCAGAGAGGTTAGGTATCTTGTTCTAAGGTTCCGCAGCTAGGACGAGAATGAGATGAAAATTTAATGCCGGTTTGCATGACCATAATTTCCCTTCTTCATCTCATGTGATTTTCCTCTTTTCTCTTCCACTCCTCTGTTCTCTCATCCTTTCTCCATGTCTTATCTGTAGTCTCTCGCTCTTTCTCCTCCTTTCAGTGACCCTTCTCTGGCTCCTTTGAACCTCTTTTTTTGACAGTAAATGAGCACATATTTTAAGACTGTGGTTTCAACTCTTTTCAAGTATGAATATACCTTTTTAATGTTAAAGAAAATTTCCATATAATAGTAGCTATGCTTTAGTGCCTATTGATAAAATGTCCATGCACAGATGGATTCTCAGATGCCTTGTAATAACTCTGTGATCTCTAGGTTGGCATCTGCTACTTTAAAATATATGGGAGAATCCATGTAACCATCTCTCTTACTGCTATCTGCTTGGTTTATTACAATGTAGAAAGGGCTTATAAATGCTACTATAGAACTCTTTTTTGCTCACACTCTGCCTTAAAGCTACTAATTTTTTCTGCAATGTGGTCTTTTTTCCCCTCCTTTAATATGTTTAATTATTTAAGAAGGCATGAACTATGATACTTACATTTTATATATTACCTCTTGATTATTCAGGGGCTGATTAATTCATGGGTTGCCCCAGTCATGTCCTTCTCTTTTCTATCCTCATTTGTTTTACCATTCCATTTCTTATTAGCATCTTTTAGCAAGAATGGACAGTAGGAGTGAGAAATGATTCTGGTTACAATTTATGAATTCTGATAAAAGATTTGGTTGGAGGAAGTTGAAATTCTTTCCAAAAGTAAGAATTTCTTTAATTCATCAGGCATATTGATTCTTTCTGAGTTCTGTGAAGGTAGGAATTGCGCTTGTTCACTACTAACCTCCAGGACTCAGCAAGGTACCTGGCACATGGTGGCTTAATAAAAAAAAAAAAAAGTAGAATGAATGAATAAGAGCTGACTAATATAATAGGGGTAAATAAACTTTTTTCTAAGTAAGACATTGATTTATAAGAAACTAAGTAGAATATAAGACCACTTATTTTAGGTCTGCATGTCTGCAGACAACAGTATAAAAATGTTTAAATGACTGTGTCAAAAATTAACAACAGGGCCTGGCCGAGTGGTGTGGTGGTTAAACGCTGGCTTGAGAAGCTGGTGGCCCCGGTACGGGTCCCACATATGAGGGCCAGTGACACTGCCCTCAAAAAAAAAAAATTAACAACAGAGGATATATAGTTCTAATTAAAAAACAAAAAAATGTTCTGTAGTGTCATATTATTTTGTTGATGGAGAGGAAGAGAGCGGGAGTGAGAGCAAGAGTGAGACACTGAAGTTTCTAAGACGAGGGTTGGTCCAAGTAAACTGCTTTGTTATATTAAGGCATTATATACGCATAACAACTCTTAACACACTAACAATTGAGCATTTAGTATGTGCTAGGTGCTGTGACATGAAATTTACATGCCTTATCTCATTTGTCTTTACCACAACCTAGGAAGTATTCTTCTCTAATAGGCATCAGAAAGTTACCAGTGTCCCTGAAAAAAAAATTTTTTTTAGCTCTCTAGCTTTCTGAACCAAGAATGACCTTGTATTCTTTTTTACTTCCTAGTTTTTAAATTAAAGATTTATTTTCCCATGAAATGGTAGATACATTCGAAAGATTGACTTAGATTTTAGGTACGTCCTTGGAAACTTGGAGATAATGTTATGTCACTAGCTTTGCCTTTTGACATTAATTGTCTGGAAAGCAAACTTTTATAATGATACTTGCTATACTTTTCAAAGTCTTCCAAATTGGTGGAATAGTTTGCATGTAGAGGATACAGCAAGGGGAAGGACAGGGCTCATTTCAGCCTCTGGACCTGTAGCTCTGGTGCTGTCCAGCAAGCAGGTGCTGAAATGTCTTTAATCAAGGTCCTCCCAGGGCAGCTAGATGGAGCAGTGGCTTATGGGAGTTGGGGGAGTGTACCCAGCTTTGGCAGTGGGAGGGTGCAGCTGCAGCTCTCCAGAATAGGGAAGCAACTTGAAAAGATACTGGAGGTACTAGAATCATGGCCCATCTTATTTGGAGGGTGTTTGGGGAATAGCTCTCTCTCTTCCGCCTCCTTTTTCTTTCATACTTTGTTTTAGCGTGAAGGGTAGGATATGGACAGATTACTGATGGAAAAGTATGTGTTAAAAAAAGGCCGGCATCTGGCCGGCCAAGTGGCGCAGTGGTTAAGCGCTGGCTTCCGAAGCCAGCGGCCCCGGTTTGGGTCCCACATATGAGGGTCAGTGACACTGCCCTCAGGAAAAAAAACAAAACAAAAAAAACAAAATTTCTAACATAAATAAAATGACCCCCAAATCTTAAAAAAAAAAAAAAAAAGGCCGGCATTTGTACAATTGGTCAGTGGTGTATTCTGGGGAATTTCACTGCCTCTAAGAGGTATTAGACAGGAACCAGGAAGAACCAGGACTGGAGGCTCAGTGATGTCAGTTCCTTGGGACTACTCAGTAGACAAACAAGTATTGTGTTTTAATGAAAGGGAAATGAACACAGAGGCCTTGGCTATAATGAGTAAGAAAAGATCAAACCTGTGACCTCACAGAGAAATTCCACACAGGGAGAAAAAGGCTTTATTGCCACAATCTCAGACAAAATGCAGTGCTTATAAGAAACGTGCATATTCACTGGGTAATGAAACTAATAACTGTGCTGACCATGAAGTGAGGATCTCCTCTATAGCTCATATGACATTCTGCTCTGTTACTTCCACATTTGCCTTCTCTCTCTTACGACTAAGATGGCTCAAAGGAGGGACTGTATTATTGTATCTGCGCAAGTGCTGAGCACATAGCTATGCACGTGCACGTAGGCTTGTAGGGTTTTTATTGAACTGATTGATGCTGCTCTCAAGACCAAGGTCCTTGAAACAATCACTTCTGTGTACAGCTAATGTTTAATTTTTAAAATTAACCTAAGATCCTCCATCCACCCATAAGACCCCTGCCCATCTCATCTCATTCATTCATTGAGTATTGACTGTGTGCCTGCCTTTAGGAATCTGCAATCTGATGTGAGAGGGGAAAATTTTTAAAGAATTCTGGATCAATGTGGATATATGTATACAGAATATTCACGGTTTAATTCAATAACATTGTGATATTTCTTTGGTTCGAGTTCTTTTTCAATCTGCTCCAGCTAGCAAAACTCCTTCAGAAACAGGTTAACATTGATCACAGATCATCAACTGCTCTTGCATATTCTTAAGAATTTTTCATCTGACCAGACAGCCACAGGAGCTAGGGATGGTTATGCTCTAGTCGGCAACATACACATTCTTGAAAGAAAGGGACTCACCAGGCCAATAGGATGGGAAAGAAGGGGTGTGTAAGGAAAAACACAAGAGAGGGCCACAGGCGTCAGGTGGGGGAAGGGTCCAGAGCAGAGGTGACTCTGGGAGTGGAAAAGGAACTGTGAGGCATGCTTGGGGGGCCAGAGAAGAGGAGATAGAGGGGAAGGGGGGAGGCAAGGTGAGAGGAAGGTCCAAGAGCTGTGAAGTGTAAGGGTGGGAGGGTCAGCCTTAGGCTCTGGTCTGCTGTGTGCCTGCTCCTTCTTTGGGAGCCTGGAGTGGGACCCAGAGGACAAGGCAGGCCTTCCAGGCAGCCCACCACTTAAAAAAAAAAAAAAGGGAAGATGAGAGACTTAGAGGAAAGTGACTGGAGACAGGGTGTATATCCACTTTCTGAATGGATGAAAAATTCACACCACTAAAAGTAGCTTTGCCATTTTCAACAGAGACTATTTTAGTGTCTTAATTATATTACTATTTTGGAATGGCTTTTTATAAATACCCTTCACTACTTCATGAAAATCAGATTTTTGTTAAAATGGTATTTTAAAAAAATTACTTTAAAAACAATCAACAAAATCTAAATAAGCCTAAAGCTCTCTTTAACCTGGAGAGAGACCTTTGCCCCCTGGTTAAACAGACCTGCCCACTACCTGTCCGCTGAGGCCATTCTCGTAGTTCTCATGCAGAAGTGCTCTCCACCTGTTCCTGCCTCCTGGGATGCGTGCATCTCACTGCGGGGGGAGGTCACTTATGACTCACCCAATTTGGGTGTGTTTGTCCCACCAAGGACAGTGAGATCTTTAAAAGCTCTGAAACATTCTCTCCACCTCCAATGATCCACAGCATTGGGGGTCAAACAGTGAGCTGCAGGGTGAATTAATGTGGGTGGTCACCAAGGCACAATAGGTGCAGTTGGGGATTCTTTCCAAAACCGCACATGTTCCTAAGACGGGCTGTTGTTGATTAAAAATATTACTTTTGTTGGTGGTATATTTCTTTCAAATATATTCTTTTTATTCAATAATATGCTTCTGGGTGATTTATTTATTTTACTGCTGTGAAGTTATTAAAATAATACTATTAAAATTCTCTGAGGTAATGGCCATCACCTTGATGAAAAATGACACCAAGCACCCAACCTTTACTTACTGTATTAGTTTCCTCTGGCTGCTGTAACAAATGACTGCAGACTTAGTGGCATAAAACAACACAAATTGATTATTTTATAGCTCTGCACCTTAGAAGGCCGACGTTGGTCTCAGTGTGTTGAAATCAAGGTGTTGGCAGAATGCCCTTTGAGGAAGCATTCTGTTCTAGAGGCTCTAGGCTGTGGGGGTAAATCCATTTCCTTACCTTTTCCACCTTCCATGGGCCACCCACATTCCTTGGCTTGTGGCCCCTCCCTCCATCTTCAAAGCCAGGAATGGTGGGTTGAGTCCTTCTCACATTGCATTACTGTGACCTCCTGTTCTGTTTCTCTTTTTCCACTTTAAAGGACCGTGTGATTATATTGGTCCCACTCAGAAAATCTGGGATAATCTCCTCATCTCAAGGTCCTTAACTTAGTAGTCACATCTGCAGAGTCCCTTTCCCCATGTAAGATGACACTCATTGGTTCTGGGAATCAGGACCTGGGCATCTTTGGAAGGCCCTTATTCTGCCTGCCCGATCCTCTGACACCTTGTTCCGCGTGTGTGTGTTTGAGGTAGTCACGTAGGGGCCTCCGACATTTCAGTTGACAGTATATGAGTTGGAGTGGAGGGTGGAATTTTTGCCCATTGCTTATGGCTGCCCGGGCCTGGGAAGAAGGTGGGAAACGTGTCATGCACTGCTGAATAACCATTTTAGAAAAGTTTGAAGAATAGGTTAAAAAGCCCTGGCTCCTGCTCCAGCTCATGTCTTATTAGTATTCAAAATCAGGGGCAGCCCATGCCTAACCATAGCAGAAGAGCTGGCACCCTGCAATCATTCTTCCATGATACCGGTGACAATGAATCTCAGGGTTAAAGGGGACCCATTTAAGAAATATAGTTTTGCAGTGGAAGCTTTAGAGGAAGTCCTTCTAGCAGCTTGAATCACCAAGTATTGAAGTTCCTCAATCCAGTTTTTAATAGCAGCAGCTTCTTTTGCGGATGTAGAATGGGATTTTTTTTTTCCTTCTTGAATGATTGGATCTAAATTGATGAAGTTTAGACCCTGGACCCTACGTGGCTGTACACATAGTAGGTGCTCAAATAACTGCTGAATTCAATAATCCCAAAGCTCACCTATTGTTTATAGGTGAATAAACAGAAAAAGATTGAGATTGGAAACAGTTTGGCAATATCTGTTAAGACTTGAAACGTACATATCACTCCCAGCATCTCCCCTTCTTGGTAACCATCCCAGGGAAATATTTGCATGTGTGTGTGTAAGGATGTGCAATGCAGCGTTGTTTGCTTCGGTCACAGATTAGAGACAGCTTAAATATTACTCGAGGAGTGGCGAAATGAATGCGATACATTCACACTAAGCACCTTAAAAAAAAAGGCTTGAACCATGAACATAGACAGTGGAAAAAAGCTACTTTGGAACAATATGTATCAGTTTTATTCCTCCCCAAATTATGTATTTTATAAATACAGTAAAACCTTGGATTGCGAGTTACTTGGTTTGTGAGTGTTCCGCAAGACAAGCAAACATTTCTAATACATTTTAACTTGGTAAACAAGTGATGTATTGCAATACGAGTAGTTTGTTTCCAGAACAAATTATACTCCCAGACCAAAGTATTACTATTACTATATATATATATATATATATATATATACCCCCAGAAAAATGTACACGCATGACTTGTATTCATCTTTTGTTATTGGTATATATTATTACAATTTTAATACAATTTTTTCCTTTCTTAAAATGTGTATACATCTTTTTGGCACCGTGTGTGTGTGTGTATATACACACATATATATGTAACAGAAATTTCTAGAAGTATAAACACCAAAGTGAAAACAATTGTTATTCTGGGAGAGGACCCAGATGGAGTTGGAGTAGGGATGGGGATTGGTAAAGATAGATTTTTTACTTTCATCTATATTGTGTGAATGTTTTTTTCAGTAAAACATTTAAATGTTATCAAAATGTAAAATATTTTTTAAATTGAAAAAGAAAGAGAAATTGAAATAATTGAACATCTTAAGATGTCAAAACTGATGATCAAATCTAGTAAAATGTTATATTTTACAAAGCAACAGTTAGGATTGAAAGTTCACCTATTTTGTTAAAAGTGTATGTGTGTATATGTGTGGTTGTGTGTGTGTATTACATATATTTATATGGATGCCACATCTATCTACTGAATCTGTATATACTATATATATCTATATATATATGCTGCATGTATCTACACATAGTTGTAATAAAATGCATAAGTGCTGTTTTAGTTAAATCAAAGACAAATATCTCATTTTTTTTTTTTTTTTTTGAGGGCAGTGTCACTGGCCCTCATATATGGGACCGAACCGGGGCCACTGGCTTCCCAAGCCAGCGCTTAACCACCGTGCCACTCGACCGGCCCCAAATATCTCATTCTTGATCATTGTTTTTATTATTTATAATGGCAAAAATATCTCCTATGTAATTATGATTAATCTGGTAATTGAATACAGTTTGCCTTTTAAATAATTCAGTTAACTTTAGTAAATTAAAAAAAGTTTTCTGACATAGTTGCAAAATTAAGAAAAAAGGAAACAGTTTTAGGACACGTAGCATTCCTTTGAATGAAATGCTTCCAAGTGTGAAGCATGCGTTAAGGTTTTATCAAATGAATGCTCTTTGTACAGGAAAAAAACTGATTTAAATCGTGATTTAAACTTTACAACCACTACAATCTTTCCATTTGAGCAAAACTCCTGTTGGAAACTGACAGGGGGCGGGGGTGGCGGGTTATCTCAGACCTCTGGGGGACAGCCCAGGAAACAAAAGCTGCTCTAAAGGAACTGTGTGCAATTTCTTTCTACACTGTAGGACAATGCAGCCTGGGTATATAGCTCCACTGAGAAGAGGGGAGGCCTCTGGGCTTTCTTTTTAGCCAGGAGACCTGTCCTGAAGATCCTCAATGGTGTGTGCATGCACAGATGTCTCTGGAGGTGATCAAGTCCTCCCCTCACCACGCCGGGAGGGTACTGTAAGCAGATCACAGTCACCCACCTGCCAGTTAACAGATAAGCCCTCCACAGGCGGTGGCACTCGCCCAGCTGTGGCAGAGGAGCAGAGCCTGCCCACTCACTCCCCCATCCGCACAGAACAAAGGGCGGTCATTTTCTGCTCCTCCTAGAGTCAGATGCACACACACACACACACACACACACACACACACACACACACGCCTTCCATCACAATTAACTCAAGAATCAGAAACACAACACAAACTCACCCGCAACATGCTCAAAATCAATGCCATCAATACCCAGAACGAGGACACCGAAAAAGCAAAACAAAACAAACCTATTCAAAGAGTAAATACTCCAAGCAACAGGGCTTGAGTCAGACATACTACAAGGTCAACAAATCCAAGACAAGTTCAAGTGCAGGGCGCCTTATAAACTGAAGAGCTGGCCATTATCCCAGGAGGGAAACATAAATGCCTTCAGGGGCCAGCTAATGGAAAGGTCTATAATATAATAGAGAGTGGGCCTGCCATGAGCTGGACCGCAGGTGCCCCAGGTAAAAGCATTCACGTTCAGTTTTTTTAAAATTTCAGTTCCTGCTACATGATTCTTAAACAGTCTACAATAAAACAGAGAAGAAAACAGAATTAAATATGGGTGTAGAAATTGAATAAAAGTCACTGTCAAAAATGTTGCCAAGGAAAAGCAGGAGAGAAATCCTACTAGCTGGCATTATTTGAAAGGATGGTGACCACTGGTTTATATCTTCAAAGGCAGCAGCAAAACAAAAGTTAAAATGGCTTATTAAGCTCTACTAGGAGGGACTCAGATTAATCAAATTGAGTCTTCACATAAGTAATTGGGCTGGATTACAGAAAGACTGCACACATTCTCATGGAAGGCTCTAAATAAATGGAGCCTCCAAAATCCAATAAGGTGTGACCTTATTGGAAGGCAAGAGGGGGACCAAATGACCTCCCAAGGTCCTGATTTAAATATGTCTGTATAGTCAACTCCTGGGTATCCGGCCCAAAGCAGAGGACAGTGACAAATCATCCTAAACTGAAGATAATAAAAAGTTATATTTGCCTTTGGAATGTATTTTGGTACTTAAATTAGAATGTGTCTTTATGACGCTCTGAGAATTCACAATGCTTCATAACATCCACAAAGAAGGCCTGACCTGGAGCTGGGAGGCTGCCCAATTTTGCCGTCCTGTCCTCTATGGAACTCTTCTTCTTTGCTGGGGTGAACATTATCATCTTTCGGAAGAACACCCAGCAACCCAAAGCTTTCTCAGACTGGGGATGCTGGGCTCATCCCTTCCCTGGGAGAAGAGACAAGGGTCTCTCCCCTGTTGCTGGTTCATTCAGGATCCAGACCCAGCATGGGTCCTGTTTGTTTGTTTGTTTCTTTTCTTTTTGTTTTTTTTTTTTAGGAGGGCATAACTCAAAGTGGCCCATGTGGGGATCGAACCGGCATCCTTGTAGTTCAGAGCACGCGCTCTAACCAATTGAGCTACCGGGCCGTCCTGGCTCTTGTTTCTAGAGGATGGCTCCCAAAGGCTGCAGGATCCACAGTAAGCAGCAAGTGGGATGAAGTTTAGACACCTACTCCAGGCTGATTACAAATTATGATCTAGCTTCTCTTCTACAAAAAGGACACAAAGGCAATTTTCTTGAGAGAAACAGCAAAAGACTTCATTGAAAAGGGAGATGAAATGAATGCCTAGCACTAGGAAAGAAAGCAGCTGCATGCTCAGGAGATAAAGTGGCAATCCCCTGCCCATCAAAGGGTGGGTGGAATGGAGACCTGAGCTTAAAGACCATCATCCAAGGTGAAAGGTGAAAGGCTCATAGGAGTAACTTTGTGGGGAGCCCAGGAGGAAGGAAGGATGGTTGCTCCACTGTTCACGGTCCTCTGTCAGCCCCCCAGGGTCTGCCAGGGGGAGGCTGGTGTCACCTAGCAGGAGGCAGGGCCACCCAGAACATCTCAGAAATGCATCAAAGTCCTTGAACCAGAGTCCCTGGCAGAGTGGCACAGGGCTCTGGGAGGCAGGATTGGGCGAGGCTGGGGTGGCTTTTCTCTGATTCAGAGAGTGACTGGACGGTCACAGAACTGGACTCGGACTAGCTGCCTGGCCCCAACTCTGCTCAGCTCGCCTCAGGCAATAAGAGGAGTCACAGCCGCTTCTATTTTTCCTGTTCCTATCTCACTCTGCTCATTAGGCTTTCTTTATTTTTTTTCCTTCTGAAAGCCCAGAACTGTGCTTATCTAAATGTGGCTATATAATTAAAATCAGGTGGAAAAAAAAAGTTCAGTCCCTTGGTCACAGCAGCCACATTTCAATTGCTCGACAGCCACATGTGGCTGGTGGATACCACCCTGGACAGTACCAACCTAGAACATCTACTTCGTCCCAGAAACTTCTATTGGGTGGTGTGCTAAGAGACTTTTAGGAGGTCTGAAATGCAGTCCCTATCGCTCTCCACAGGGGAGGAGAAATGTATAAATGAAATAAGAAAAGCAGTTTACAAAGTATCACCACTGATCCAAACCACTGCCCTGTGTGGTAAGTGAGGCACCTCAATGTGCCCATTTTACGGATGAGGACAGTGGGGGCTGCATAGCTAAGTAACTTACATAAGGTTCACAACGATTGGATGGTATGTTTAGAATCAGGTCTTCTAAATTCCAAGGTCACTGCTTTCTACTGTCACATGCAAGTAATGCTGCTACCCACCAGTGACTTCACTCAGTGCTGCCATAAAAGCTCAGGGCCCCCAGAAGAAGGCTGACAGGTCCCTGTAGTGTTTAACTGATTGATTTTTGAAGTGATATCTAAACTTTCAACCATATAATGTAGCAGCTCTAGAGTTACTGAGCCTTAGGGTTCAAATCCTGGCCCATCCACTTGTTTACTTGGCAGAGGGCAAGTTGCTCACCGTCTTTGAACCTTAATTTCCTTTTCTCTTGATGGGGATGATAGTCTACTTACTAGTGTTGTCAGGAAAATGAAAGAAGGCAATGCATATGAAAGGCTTAGTACAGTGCCTGGCACATACTCATGCTCAATAAATAATAATTGTTAATGTAACTGGTGTAATTTATAATGCACTGGCATTATTGGCTTCAAGAGAAGAAGGTGTTAACAGCCATCCCCATTTTTACAGATGATGCATCTGAATCTTAGCAGGTGAGGGACTGATCAAGTCCACGGAACTAGAAAGTTGTAGGTCTAGGGTATGAACCCCAGCTATTGAGACTCCAAATCCTATGCTTTTCTTGCTGTACAACATTGCTTCTCAGGGGAGAAGGGAGCAGTGGGCACCAAGGCATGGTTTAGAGGACGTTGAGTCATCCTTCTTAATCCCATCTTCCTCCTTTCTTTGAAATGGGCAATTAATGTTTTCTTAGTCTTACACAAAATGCTGGGCAAAGGCACCTTTGAGCATCCCCTTCTATGGTAATTGTCACCCGTAAGTCCCTTCTATGTTGAGATTCTCGAGTCCCACTGGTAAAGGGAGTAAAACACTTGCACAACTAAGGAGACTTAAAATATGAAGCGGGTGCCTTGCATTCTCCCTGGAAAGCCTGTGGCCCAAACACCTTTCTTCCATCTACCGTCCATTGCCCCAGTGCTGTAGCCAAAGGCAGGGATGTAGGGATGTAGCGTACCAGAACCCTCAGCCCAGCCACGGCCTCCCAGTGAGAATGTGTGTTGTTGGAAGCCGCTGGGGTATGGCGTTACTCAGCCTTTTCACAACAAAAGCTAACATATCTGTCAGTCTCAGGGTGGAAGGCACTTACCCTGCCACGACGATCTCGAAGTCCCCATCGTGGTCCACATCAGTAACGGCCACACCATAGTTGAGCTGGGTGGGGTTGCTGTCATAGTCAGGGGGCAGGACGGAGTTGGTGACTGCTGTGAACATGGGTTCAGCCCGCTGGGACCCCTCCATGGGGGGCAGAAACCACAGCAGCAGCAGGCATAGAAACATCCTGAACATCTGAAACCAAAAGTACAAAGGTTACTAAAAAGATCTTGTAGCCACAGCAGCCCAGGAAACTGTAAGCCCAGGTAGACACAGGAGTGCCTTTCTGCCATGTTCACCAAGGGCTTGGCAATTCCTGGGCTGCCAGTTCCACAAGCCCTGCTCTGACCATCCTCTTTAAAGCTATCCTGCCCCCATCACGCCTGATCACTCTTAGCCTGCTCTGCCTATTCTTTTTCTATAGCCTCCATCACTGTATATCACACTGTATAATGTGCTTATTCGTTATGTTTATTATTTATTGTCTGTCCCCCTCTGTAAGCTCCACTAGGGCAAGAGTCTTTGTCAGTTTGGTTCACTCATGTACACCGAGCCAAGGACAGCATCTGGCACCTAGTAGGCACTCAATACATATTTGTTGAGTGAAAGAAGGAAGGAAGGAAGTAGTAGTAGAGTATAAACAGAGTAGGGCATCTCCCCTACTCTGGGGTAAGGAATGGGAGGGTGAAGAAAATAAGAGCTCCCCAACAGTCCAGGGGTGCCCAGGGGTGTGGTGAGACCTCTCTGAATGTCCAGGTCTAGAGCAACAGTAGAGGCAAAGAAGGATTCTCTTCCTGTGGGTCCTACCCCAGAGGAAGCCGGAGGGAGTCTGGGACTTGGCAGCTTCCCCTGGCCAAGGTCCCTCCCTAGGGCAGCTGGCCATCGCCTCCAACCAGGAAACAGGTAGTCAGGGGATGTATTCCAGCAGGACCTGGCGGGCGGCACATCATTCACTTGGAGAAATTAAACCGTTGCGTGCGTGTTTTATTATGAATTAATTATGTATAATCCATTGTATAATTCATTATTATATCTCTAACATAACTCAGGGTGTTGCCGAGCAGCCTGGGGCCATGGGAGCTGGTGGCACACACCCAGGAGACAGATGAGAATGGCCAAGGAGGTGGAAAAACTCCACCCACTCCTTGTGGGAGCAACCGAGACGCTCAGAACGCTACAGATGGTGCCACCCGGAGACTCTGCCCGCAGGCCTAGAATCAGAGCTCGCAGGGTGCTCAATAGCTCTGTGGGCATGAGTCCCACAAAGCCTGCTCAGGTCCTGTCCTGCAGGCAAGGTGATGCCTCCCTGCCTTCGGAAGGCAGCAAGCCCCTTTCCGTGGAACTTTTCCTGCTAGCTTGTCAGTGCGCCTGGCAGCTGAGGGCAAGGCTAAGTGAGGTTGATGTCTTAATGAAGAGATCTGAAGACTGACTCTCCCATTACGGAGATGGGCACTCCTGCCAGCCAATAAGCTTGCTCCAGTTCAGGACTCAAGAGACCAAAGCCAAGGGCCCAGGCACTGCCTTTGGAGCCAAACATGATTCAGAAGCCTCCTTCCTGCCTTCCTGGAGAGGCTGCAGAGAGGCCCGGGGGCAGGGCTCCAAGTGCAGGGCAGAAATTAACTTCAGCGAGCCTTCCTGGGAAGGAGGTTCTTGGAGCGTCTGCACAGGGTACATGTTGGGTGTTGCGCTATCAGAGTGAGGTCAGTCCAAATTACAGAGATGTCTGAACAAGACAGTATCTTCTATTAGGCTGTCTAATCACCAAAGGCAAACGCATCGCTATGAGGGTGTGCAACTCAGCAGGAAGTTTGGTTGGATAAAGGAAAGTCATAATTGGATTAATGAGCAGCTGGGGGCGGGTGGGGGGGATGAGAAGCTGAAGAGTAGTTGCTAACCAATGCAGACATGCTGAAATGTGGCGTGGAGCTGAAGGTCACCGGACTTTTCAAGGTATGACCTCTATGGTAGGGACGCCAAATGCATTTCAACTTGAGAGTCAAATCCAACTGATTGGCAGTGGCTTGAAAAGAGTGCTGTGATCAGCTTACAACGTTTGCAATGGGCATGAAAGAGAAAAGTGGCATCAGGTATGCCTTCTAGAGGCTTAGTTAGTTCCTCCCAGGCACCATACCTGCATTTTGGGTCACCGCCACCAGGGAGACAGCCCCTATTAGGGTAATACAAGCCACTGGTAGACATTTTTTAATGAAGGCCACGGGAGGCAAGAACCATGATCCAGCCTCTTGATTTTTACCTTTTCTGTGAAAAGTAGAACTTTTAATTAAAGGAGCCATGTGAAAGCAGTAGCTACTCCATGTCATCCATTTCCAGATAAATAACCTAAAGCAAGATTAAAAGAAATAATACACCCCTAGGCTGACCCTTATTTTGCTTGATGACCTTGAGCAGGCCACATTCTTGCTGGGTCCTAGCTTTCTTCTCCAAAATGATGGTTTGGAGTAGATTTCTAAAGGTCCTTTCTAGCTCTAAAATTCCATAATGGATTAAAGGATTTATTTTTTTTAAAAACAGACCTTCATCAGTTTTTTCCCCCAGTTTCTTCTATGAACTTCACACTGACATGTGTGTTTTTCCTTTCTGAGCATATTAGACATATTTTGAACAAAACAGCTTTTCAGCAGGGTTCTCCAGTAGTTCCCTCTTGAGTGCCAAGGCCAAAGATACACAAACCATCATAAGTGTGGACCCTGAAATCACCTGCCGTGGGCAGACCAGTGCATGGTCTCTCCCAGGGGGGATGGGTGAGAGGCGGGCAGGAAGAATGTGCACTTTACATTTCATTCCTCTGCCATGTCAAATGCGCCTGACGCACCCATAGGGCTGCTAAGTACTAGAGGACAGTGAGAGGGTAAGCTGTGGACCCGTCTCGAAGGTGGATTGGAAAACAATCATGATGAGGACACAGGAAAAGATCTGGTAAATGTCCACCCTCTACTCTCAGGGCTCAGAGGAGGGAACTCTTTGAAATGCTCCTTGGATCCTGAGTGGTCCTCAGACCAGCCACATCAGCATCAGCTAGGAGTTTGTCAAAATGCAGAATCTGGGCCCCACCCCAGACCTAATAAATTGGAATATGCATTTTAACAAGCTTTCAGGTGATTCGAATGCAATGTGTCATATAGTTATTTAAGAGCTGCTCTTTCCTTAAAGTAATGCTTCTCAAACTGTAACATGCCTACGAATCATCTGAGGACCTTGATGTAAAAATGCTGATTTGGCAGGTCTGGGGGGGCGGGCCTGAGATACTGTGTTCTAACAAGCTGTCAGGTGATTCAGAAGCTGCTGGTCTGCAGACTTCACTTGTGTAGCAAGGCTCTAGACGAGGGGTCCGCAAACTTTTGAGACGGAAGAGCCGCCAAGGGTCAGCAAACTGCAGCTCGCGAGCCACGTGCGGCTCTTTGGGGACATACATGTGGCTCTGAAGGCAAATTGAAAATGAAAATAAAACTATCATAGTTTCATTTATAAAACTTTAAAAAGATGTTATTTACATAATGGTGATTATGTAAAAATATATTTATGGCTCTCAAATAAATTTTAAATTGTTGTGAGGGACAGGAGTGGCTCTTCCAGGGGTCAGCAAACTTTTGAGACAGAACGTACCCAAAGAGCCGCATGTGGCTCACAAGCCACAGTTTGCTGACCTCTGATCTAGACCAATGGCTCTAAACCCTAGCTGCCCAACAAAATTACCTGGAGGAGTTTTTAGAAATACGCTGCTACCAGGACCTTCCCCCAGTTTCTGACTTAATTGGTCTGGGGTGGGGCTTGGGTGCTGTATATTTTTAGAAGCTCCCCCAAATGATGCGAATGGATAGCCTGGGGTTGAGAACCACTGTCCCAGGCTCATGGTCCCCAGATGGGAGTGTAAGTTGCAATCTCATTTGAAGTGAAAAACGTTGCTGCTACCAAAATTCATCAGCAGCTTGTTTGAAGTATATGCAGAAAATCTATTAGGCTAGAGAGTGTCAAAGGAGGAGGTGGAATATGGAGTTTGGGGGAACAAGGAGCATGGGGAGGCGCTGTCGGAAGGCGCAGGGCAGCAGGCACCCCGAATGACCTCACATTTTACATGGGTGGCTCAGGGAACCTCCTGTCACATCCCTGTGAATACCTGAATCTTCTGGGAGGACATGGAGAAAAGTGAAAAAGAAAATTACAAAGTAGGCTGAACAACTTTTTTGTTTTCTTGAATGCTTGTGTGTATATCAAGCGCCTGCATTAAGAGCAGTGTGAGTGGTGCTCAGAGGCAGGAGTGGCGCTAAGGAGTAAGTGGGCAGTGTGTGTGCAGTGGGAGGATGCCCGGGGGCACGGCAGCCTGGGGGAAGCGAGGCTCCCATCTCAGTCAGAGCCCGGGCAGGGGCGTGCAGGGCTGAGTGACACAGGCTCAGGAAGGAGCCCAGGACACTCCTGCAGGGGAGGCCTGGGGTGGGGCAGAGAGGGGTCTTCACAAGGGCGAGAGAGGGTTGGACTTGTTTTTTAGGCAGTACAAAAGAATTGCTTTATAGTAATAATTTCTTAAAAATGCTCTATAAGCAAACTTCTTGAACAAACCTCAGCAGGATGACGAGAGAAAAAAACAAACAGTGACCTGGATTTAGATCTCAATCCCAAGGTTACTGGCTAGTTTATCACCATAAACTAGCCAGAGACCTTGGACATGTTCCTTAATTGTTCTGCTCTTCAGTGTCCTCATCTGTAACATGGGAATCATATGACATGTCAAGGTTTCAAGGGTTAAGTGAGCGAGGGAAGGCCTCCCAGGGGGCCGGGCAGGGCAGCTCTCATTGCTCCCTCCTCCTTTCACAGATAGTGCTAAGGTCAGATACTTTTTAGGCATTGGCTGTCGGTCACATGCAGCCAAACTCAGTTTTCTGTGGCCTCGGGACTTTCCTGAATTCTGAAAACTGGTAACCAAGCAACCTAGATCTCTGATGTGGGGTCAGGCAGCTTTGGGGAGAGACTTCCAGAGCAATTTTCAGGGCAAGCAGTTATTTAGCAATTATTGAAAGAGCCAAGGACACCACCTCGAGCTCTCTCATAAAAGCAAGAGCCCTGAATGCTTCAGACATTGGGAATAAGCAGGGAACACATCGCTGTAGGAGGGCAGAGGCTCGAGGAAGAGAAGCAGCTGCAGGAGCACCGTGGCCTGCAGAGGCTGGGCCACCAGGTCTGCCCAGAGACCCACAAAGGAGTGCCCGGAACTAAGGCGCCACTGCGGGCCAAGAGCTAAGAGAAGCTGCCGTGGCTCATTCACTCACGACACTTCCTATGGGCCCTTGATGAACATGGGATTGTGCTTGGTGGCGCTGGGGTCACAGGGAGAAAGCTAGGCAACATCTGCAGTACGGGGTGGGAGGGGGTGCTGTGGAGGAGGGAGCACAGGGATCTAAATTAGCTGGGGGCGGGGAGGTGGGGGGTGCCTTGTAGAGGTAGGGGTGTAGCCGAATGTTAAAGGACGTTAAGATACTAGTTGGACAGGAATGGCAGGAGGAGGAGGGGAGAAGGAAGAGCAGACAGAGAGCAGAGTCCTCAAAGGTTTGAACTATGTGTCAGGTGCCACTCTAACCAACCCTTCATGTACATGATCTCATTTAATCCTCATAGGAACCTTGGGAGGTAGGTACTACTATTGTCCCCATTTTATAGATGAGGAAACTAAGGCACAGAGAGGTTAAGTAACTTGCCTAAGATCACATAGTTAGTATGTGGTAGTCGGGTTTGTGCCTAAGCCAACTGGCTCCAGAATTGATGTCTTTGGACATGACACTGAACAGTTTCTCTCACTGCACCAAATGTGTCTTAAACCATGTGAGATGGGAAGACAGTGGAAGGAGAAAGCACCCCTGCCTGGGGCAGCTGGAGGAGGAGGGGAGAAGGAAGAGCAGACAGAGAGCAGACTCCTCAAAGGTTTGGAGGACCCAGCTGTCACTCCAACTGTCCTTTTAGCTCTGCCTATTTAAAGGCCCCGATCCCTGGGTCACGAGTTAGGAGGAAATATTCATTTCTCCCTCCTCAACTTTTCCATCCAGGGGACCTTCCATTAGGCTAGAGCAGTGGTTCTCAATAGGGGGGGAGCAGGGGTGGGGAGTAATTTTGATCCTTCCACTCCCATCCCCCCACAAAGATCTGTCAATGTCTGGAAACATTTTTGGTTGTCACAACTAGGAAACAGGGATGCTACTGGCTGGCATCTAGTGGGCAGAGGCCAGGGATGCTGCCAAACATCCCACAATGCACAGGACAGCCCCATAACAAAGAATTATCCAGCCCCAAATGTCAAGGATGCTGAGACTGAGAAACCTGGGTCAGTGCGACCTTCTGGCGTCCCTCCTTCCCACACTGCCTCCTCCTGAGGGCCAGCGCAGGGACTCACCACTCGGGCTGGCCAGTGTGGAAGAACTGGAGCTGTCGCCCTGCAGAGGCCTCTGTCTGCCATGTGCCGAGCTTGGCCAACCCCGCCCATGCCCCCCGGATAGGGCTGCAGTGGGAGGTGCAGGAACAGCCGCAGGCCCCATGGACTGCACTCCAGGGCCTGGAATGATGGCTCATTTTAATCTGCATCTGCCGGAACCCGGCCTCTCTCCTCCTTCTCCAGCCCACTTTCTCTTTCTCCTTTGGTCCTGAATCTGAGTGGAATAGTGGGATGCTATTCCTTGGGCCCCTTCAAACCTCTAAGCTGTCACTCAGGTTGAAAATCTGGTGTCATATTTGGCTCTTGCTTCTTCCTCATTCTTCACAACCACGGGATCAGATCACCAAGTCCATTCTGCTTCATGAATCTCTTTCAAAGCTTTCCTGTCTTTCCGTCCCCATTGCCAGGGATTTGCCCCTCTGTCCTTCAACCGAACAACAGCAATACGTCCCAACTGCTCCCCTCACTTCCTCTCATCTCACCCCACTTCCACATGGCTATCAGAGATCTCTTCCTAAATCTCAGAGCTGATCAGGTCGCTCTTCAGCCTAATTTACCGGACCGTGTACACAAGGCAAACAGAGATTTTTACTGCAATTTCATGTAACAAGTCGTAATGAGGAGTGGGTAGTAATAATAACACTTAACCAACAGTCAACTATGTGCCAGGTGCCACTCTAACCAACCCTTCATGTACATGATCTCATTTAATCCTCATAGGAACCTTGGGAGGTAGGTACTACTATTGTCCCCATTTTATAGATGAGGAAACTAAGGCACAGAGAGGTTAAGTAACTTGCCTAAGATCACATAGTTAGTATGTGGTAGTCGGGTTTGTGCCTAAGCCAACTGGCTCCAGAATTGGTGTCTTTGGACATGACACTGAACAGTTTCTCTCACTGCACCAAATGTGTCTTAAACCATGTGAGATGGGAAGACAGTGGAAGGAGAAAGCACCCCTGCCTGGGGCAGCTGGGGAAGGCCGAAGAGAAAGGCAGTGGTGCACTGACTGGAGGGGCCAGCATGAGCACGGGGCGGGGGGCAGCAGGCTTGTGTAGCGCAATGAGGCTCTGCATGGCCGGAATGTGGATGGGGGCAAGGCAGCTGCGGGGAGGAACGTGGTTAAGGAGGCTGGCAAAGACTGTGGAGGCCTCCGTGAGAGACGTGAGCCAGGAGGGTCAGAGAATGACAGGGCGGGAGTGGGTGCTGGAAAGAACACTACAGCCCAGGCTGTAGAAGACGCCACATGGGGAAGAAAGCTGGAGGCTGCAAGCAGCCATTCACTCCTTCAGTAATGTTCTTGGGCACCGATTCTATGCGGGCACTGCTCTGACCCTGGAAGACGGCTGAGAACACGTCCTTGTGCCCGTGGAGTGTGCATTCTCACGCCTCAGCCACTGGCGTTTCTCCACCCCATCCCTGTCCTGGGCCTCTGCATCGCTAGACCTTGTGCCTCTCTGCACCCCTTAGTGGCCACCATGTCCCGTGCACCTTCCCCAGCACCAAGAAAACGGAAGGCTTCCTCCTCTTCCCCTCTGCCTGGGGGGGCTCCAGGCGCTGCCCGCAGTTGCTCTCAGGCTTGGTCCTGCTCCAGAAAAGGCAGATGAACACTCAGGGGACCCAGGCTAGGGGATGCCACAGAGACCGGCAGACTAATGAAACGGCGTTTCTCAGAGTGAGAGGACAAATGGAGTCTCCTAGCCTTATGCGCAAGACATACCCAGTCCTTAATAAGGATTAGTAACTGCTCCGACTTCCTGGTCTGGAAAAGGGGAAATGAAATGAGACATTGTGAAGTGCTGAGCGCAGGGCCTGGCAAACAGAAAGTCCATACATGGCAGGTAGCGGTAGCAACAAGCGTATTATTACTACTGCTAGTAAACATTGAATGAACGCCTCGCAGGAGGCGGAGTCCAGGCCCACCAGGCGCTCCCCTTCTAGGAGTCGCTGCCAAACGGTGAATGGAATGTGAGGGCCTGGAAGACTTTGAGGAATAGGCGTGCTTCTGTGTCTAATTTGTCTAAGGATCCTAGTGGAGTTCTTTGACTTCTTAAATACTGCTTTCCCAATGTGGAACCCCTCATTTTACTGTAATATACACATTCATTCTTCAAGCATTTCAGTAGGTGCCCATGGGCCAAGTTGGAAATGATGAATAAGGCATGGTTTCCGAAATCAAAGAGCCTGCAGTCTACGAGGAGGGAGGCACAATACAGAGCAGCAGCAGGAACCAGGTCCAGGCTCATCCCATAGGAGGGAGGTGAACTAGCAAGGTGGGTGGGAAGGGCAAGCAGGAAAGGCTCTCTGGAGCAGGGGACCGGGGATTCCAATGGGAGCTGCACTCCAGGCGGGGTGACCTAGGGATCAAAGGCCTGGATGTGACACAGTGCCTTGGTGCGTGCTGTTAAAGGCAGTTGCTGCTGCAGGAATGCAGCATCTGGGGTGTAAGTGGCGGGTGCAGGAGTGGGTGGAGGCAGTCTTGTATGAAGGTAGCAGTTGGGCCCTGTAGAGCTCGCTGCTCTGCCAAGGTAGGGAGCCTGGAGGCACACCGTGGGTGACGCTTGGAAGTTGGGCAGAGACATGCATTTTAGAAAGGGCATTTTAGATTTGGGGCAGCAGTGTGTTGGATGGCGGGGCTAGCTGTGTTTCTGAAAAGTGAGTGACAGTATCACAGAGGGGGTTTGGACATTCTGGGGCTGGGAAGGGGTGGAGCATGGCACTGGATGACCTCCAAAGTTCTTTTCCAGGCCTACGAATCTGTGGGGCAGGTTTCCCCATCACCCCCCAAATCATTTAAAATGCATTAGTGGACTTTGCTATTTAAAAGCATCCTCCTGAGAACTTTTCTGTGAAGACTCCCTCATCTGTTTTCAGTGGAAATCCAAATGATCGCCTATCAATCTGCTTAGAGCCAGGGAAGCCTGGGCTAAGCCCCCCTGCAGCAGCCTGGTGGGAAGGGGAGGGGAGGGGAGTGAACATCCAGAGCATGGTGAAGCAGGAGAGAAACCAGCTCAAGGCACAGAGCTGGCCACTGGCTCACAGGTGAGCCCTGCAAGGGCTCCTCAAACCCTGCTTGATCAGTGGGGCCTTTGGAGGTTTACAGAGCCCTGGTGGCAAGTGCCAGCCAGAAGGGAAGCTGGCTTCACTGACCCAGTCCTGTTTGGAGATCCACTTTAGTACCAAGAACTACCTCTGTCCCAGAGTGGCCACCTACATTCACTAATTCAGTTGTACACCCACTGAGCACCCACTGAATGCTTCCATGTGCCAGGCACTGTGCTAGGCTCTGAGTTTAGCTGAGAACCAAAGACACTGGGCTTCCGCCCATACTGCTTGTAAAGCAGCAATTCTCCTTCTGGGGACTCTTATTTCCTCACCTGCAAAAAGCCTCTTTGGATATACATAGCTTCTCATATGTGAGGTGTGTGATTACGATCTCCCAGAAAAGGGTCTGTTCTTAGAGACCAGGGTGAAAGGGAACAAGACATCACTTAGATGCCAAAACTGCTGGTGATAGAAAAGGCCTTTCTGCTCCACCCCTCTGATTACTGACCTCCTGAGGCCATGGGGCCTGCGCCAGACAGGCAGAACATTCATGGGGGAAGAGGCAGGAGATCTGTGGGGCAGTCCCCACTCCTGAGCACAGACAGGGTCAGACCAGGGGTGGGCCTTAGATGAAAACCACCAACCCAGCCAGGCTGCTCTCACCAATCCTATAAGCGGTCCTCTGCCCAGTTCTGATCGCCCCCCCCCCCCCGCATGTCAGGGCCTTAAAGACAGACATCAAAGGAGGGCAGGGGTATGAAGGAGAGACACCTCCACTTGGGGCTTCTCTCCAGGTAGGTGGAAGCTGCTGTCACCAAGGGAAGTCCCACCTCTGGTAAAAGAGACATCCTGAGCTCAGCAGTGATTCCTGTGACCTTGTCACTGTATTTTTCAGGTGCAAACAAAGGTAAGAACAACTGGAAACAACAGCAAGGGCCATTTTACGCTCCCTGCACTCAAGAGTCTTCTGTGGCTAATTAAAGTAATGTGACAAAATGCCCCCTTGGAAGAGATCTTTAAGGATAGACCTGTTAAGTAAATAAGGGTTTATTCATTAATAACACACCGTCCCATCCCCTCCTTGATGTTCCTTGCAGAACTTCCCTGTGCCAAGAAGGCTGAGGAGAAAAGGGTGGAAGAGAAGTCACCACCTCCCCTTTCCGGAGGGAGTGGGGACAAATCAAGTAGCTTGTCATTTGTGGAGCTATCAGTTTCTCCTCCGGATGTTGATCAGATTTCCTGGGCTGGAACCAACTTACAGGGCTCGGATACTGGAATTTTTCCAAGAAGCAAACGCTGTGCTTCTTACGAAGTCAACATGATTTCTTTCAAGGAAAATTTTTATCTTTTTTTCTTTTTTTTAAGTGCCTAGGGTTTTTGAAGGGCAAATCTTTGGACTTTTCTTTAAAGAGAATGATTATGATATAATATCATTTGCTAAGGCCACCCCCCCACCACCGCACGCATACACACACACACACACACACACACACACACACACACACACACAGGCACCCAACATTCTACAATGAGTCAGTGGCATAGCCAGAAATAGAATTTCCCAAACTCCCTAATTCTTAATAATAATATTGATAATAGTTTCTGTATAATTTTCTAAGTGTTTTCATAGTTCACATTTAATCTTCACCACAATTTTGGGGGGAGTCTGAGTAAGTCAATCTCAGGAGACGGCAGATCTGAGTTCCAGGCCAGCTTAGCCACTTGCTTGCTGTGTGACCCTGGCTGGTGTTTTCACCTCTCTGGGTCTCAGACTCCTCAGCTGTGAAGTGGGAGAGTTTTTCTCAGATCTCTCCAACCTTTCCCACACTCTGATGCTATTCTACAATGTTCCTCCAGTCCAGGTTTCCCCAGCCTTGGCACTATTGGCATTTTAGGCCAGACAGTTCTTTGTTGGGGGGGAGGCTGCTGTCCTGTGCACTGTAGGATGTTGAGCCATATCCCTGGCCTCTACCTACCACATGCCAGTAGGACTCCCTACCCCAGTTTTGACAACCAAAAAATGTCTCCAGACATTACCAGATGTCTGGGACGCACCCCTCTTGTCACTGCTTAAGGACTTCAATAAGGTCAAGATCATGAGTGATTCAGTGGGAAAAGGTCTTCCTGTCCCCTCCTCTTCGCCAATCACACCTGTCTGTATACTTTTTAAACGCACCTCCCAGCCCTTTGATGCCTCTCATTTCTTAAATGCCCTAAGTGGTCCAGGGTGTGTTTGGTGTGACAATAAACCGATTGATTTCATGCTTTCTCCTAAGGAGAGTTCACAGGTTTATGTCCCCTAAGTAAGCAGTCAGGCTCCCCAGAAATCCCTCGCAGAGCCCTGGCTGGCCTGGAAGCCTGTATCTGCAGCCTGCAGGAGGCTCGGTGAGCACGGATTTGTCAGCACTCTTAAATCACTGGGCTCCGAGGAAGGCTTCTCCCAGCACAAAGATCCTTCCTTAGGAATCAATAGCTCAGGGCCTTCCATCACATTCAGAATTATCCTGGGACCTGTAAAATTTCTCTTCCCCAAGCATGGCAGAACCCCAAAATGAAAGCCCCAGGGTGGGGGAGGGAAGAAGGCAAGGCAGGAGCCCTGCCAAGAAGGCTTTGTCGGTCAGCCCAGATGTTGCTGTGAGTAGAGGCTAATGTGCAAACCTGGACACTTGGTCTCATTTGCTGGGAAAGGAAAGACGCAATGTAGTTCCCAGCAATAATATCTCTTCCCAGCCCAATACCTCTGTGTATCTTACCAAGGGCAGAGGCATGTTAAAGACTGTCTTCCTTGATCTTCAGTATCCTACCCTCATCACAGGGTTGCCAGCTTCACCATGTTGCAGGGGAGGAAACTGAGGCATGCAGAGGTTAAGCGGTTTCTCCAAAGTCTCGAAGCCAGTAAGCAGGGGTCCAGACTAGGCCTGTGTCCTTTCCACTACACCATCTTTTCCAGCGAGAGCGAGGTATCATTCATCTAGTAGGGCTCATGAAAGGGGCAACTTCTTGTTTTCTCAGTGTCTAATGCCACGTCTCCAACTCTATACCCCGTTCCCCCCATTCAAACAGAAACCCAGAGATCTCGTGCTATTAGCTACCTTTTATGCAATTATATTCCTCTGGCCTTCTCCAGGACCAGACCAAGCCTTGGGAATGCTGGCACAATTCTGCAGTTAGAATCGGGAGCTGACGTGGATTTCAAGCACAGCCTCTCAGAACCCCACTTTAAAGGAGGAACTGCTGCTCTCTGGTGGTCCACATTATCCTACTGCCTCCCTCATCCCCCCCACCCCAGCCCCGAAGAAAAACACCCAACTTATCTGTGAACCTGAAGGAGAAACTGAAGCATCTTCCCTGGCAACAAGCATCCTCTGGGTGAGTCATAGAGACAGAAGAGGATCCACCTCTCAGAATTCAGGCTTGGCAATACTGGTTCCTCCTGAGGGTCATGACCATGTCTGCTGAGGCTCTGAGGGGCACTTTGTACAGTGTGCAAAGGAGCAGGGTGGGAGGGGAACCAGAGGGGCAGCCCACAGGCCACTCAGCAAACCTTCCCAGGGCCCAGCTCAGATGTCGACAGCCAGCCTCACAGAACAGAAAAAGAGCAGTGGAAATGGTAGTATCTTCTAGGTCACCCAAGAAGCCCTAACAAGAGGTTTTTACAAAAATAGAATATCCTAGCACTCTGACCTTGAGCCGGGAGCAGCAAGAATGGGAGAATGGGCAAATACTGATTGGAAACTCTCCGCTTCGCCCAGGATCTAAGTACCGGAGGCACTAGTGTGACTGCTGAATAGAGAGCCCCCACTCCAGCACACCTTAGCAGAAGAAAGGAAAAGCTCCAGGACTGGGCCCCAAGACCACCATGAGGGCCTGAGCACTGCTGATTCCTAAATGCATGGACAGAAACCCAGAGATGCACTGTTTTTGCCTAAAACACTGCTTGGAATAATGAGACAAGATCATGGAGGAAGAGAAAAGAATAACTAGGAATTTCTATTACCTGTATGTGTACATTACGAGAACTTCATCTGCTCCTCACCTCCTCACTCTGAATAACAGATTCAAAGGAAATGTCCCGAATTTACCTATTTCTGATCTGTCAGCAATGATGAGTACATACTATGCAGGAAACACACGGGCATCTCCATAGTAAAGAGGAGGCAGGTCATGGAGTGGAAAGAGCTCTAAGGAGAGGACCAGGAATCCTAGGACCCAGTCCGCTTTCTCCCACTGAATAGCTACGTGACCTTGGGAAAGATACTTGCTTTTACTGGGTTTCAGTTTTGTCATCTGTAAATTAAGTATGCACGTGTGTTTTGGGGATGAGACGAGAGGTTAGACTAGATACTCATCAGTGTTCCTCCCTTCTAGCTCTACCGTTCTTTGGCTTTATGAATTCAAAGAACACATGAGCACCAAGCAGAAAGGAATGATCTCAAAAGGTGCGGGTGGGATGAGGACCAGCTGCTTCCTTGGAATATTGTACTTGCATCTGCCCCCATTGCTCCTGAAATCACAGGACCACCTGAAGTCCAGAAAGCATGTGGTAGGAAAGTTTCAATCATAAAGCTGACGGGTTGGGGGCTATGGCCTGAGCTTGCTTAAAGCATGAAGTTACTATGGCCAATGAAGGGCAAGAAGTAAGGAAGTCAAGTGTGCTGAGCTGGGTGCCTTTGGCGCCCCCTACTGGACATCAAGAAACCTGCAGGACAGCTCCATTCGCATCAGCAGGCAGCAAGAAAGACTGAGAACAGACTTGTCACAAGCTCTTTAAAAGGACAGCCTTCCTAGGTTTGTCTCCTTAGAATTTCATAGGTCATTGGTCCACACATTCACAGGAGCACTCCTGTGAAGCTATAGGACCTCTTAACCAGACATCAAGGTGCCAAGGAATAAACAGCAAGGTTCAGAACACCAGGTGCAGCCAGATGGAGAGAAGGGAAGAAAGAGCAACAAGGAAGTATTTCACTGTACAAATTCCCAGTGGAGAGAAGGTCTTGGGAAATGCAGCAGAAAGATGTTGACTGCAGGCAGAGGATGGAGCTGGGTCTTGAGGTCTGGGTTGATAGCTCCCATAAAAGATCTCCAGGCTGAAGCAGCTATCCTTGGAGTTCAAAACACCCAGCCATGTTTAGGGATGAGGTGCAGGTGAAGGATACAGTCCCAACTGAGCAGCCCACCTTTGACCTTTTCCAGAGACCATTAGTATCAACTGGAAACGGGAATATTCCAATTGTGGTCCACTGTGCCAGCATCAAGACCCTGAACTCTCTTCACTGCCTCTTAAATTGACTTTAGGACCTGCTGCCAGAAAGATGTTTTTAATCAAGTCAGAGGGAGAGAAGATGCTTCCTCAAGGGCCATATTGGAGCAACTGCCATGTCCTCACTTTTCCATCTCCCATCTCCTCTTCCTCATAGCTGAGAGGGAGGTACAGTGTCACTCTCTGAATTCGCTCTAATTCAGTCTTGGGTGTCTCCAGCCCCAAGTCATCAGGGTCAAAAAAATCTCCCATCAGTAGCGTTTCTCTTCCCACATGAGTTCTCTCCTAATTCAAGACAGCATTACAGAGTTCTCCCCTATTGCTGGAACCGTCTGCCCTTCTTTTCCACATGGTTTCACTTGGGAAGTCCTGCGCTCATCCCAGGGGACATCTCAAATATGACTCAAGAATGTTTCCTGTTTGGAGAGCCGAAGCACCTTCTGGGACGCACAGAACCCAACCCAGGCGCACACCCTACCACCAGCAGAGCGGTATTCCTAGAGGAAGGGGCTTACCCACCCCCCCAATGCCGGGAGCCTTTCCTCAGCACTTGGATGGGAGGCTCCCATCCAAGCTGGCATGACTTTGGATTCTTCAGTTGGTTTCTGCAGAACCTGGACTAACCCGGGCTCCCAACTACTGTACTGTGAAGAAGTGCACTGCATTGCTGGGCATGCCCCCAAGCCTGGCCTGCTGCTACATCAAAGCCTCCATGTGCCCCCACGGGGCAGAGGAAGACCTCTGGTTCCTCTGGAATGCCTGAAGCTGGCTTGCCTGAGACAAGCTGAAAGCGACGAGACCACACCTCGGTCCAGCAAAGGCAGCTGGCAGCTACGCCGCGCACGGGGCTGGCTCCTGGAGCTCTCTGCCACCCAGTCCTGTGCCAGGGAGCTCGGCTTCCCCGGGGAAGAATCGCGAGCCGCACAGGACTCTTCCCCCATCCTGGAAGCAGCTCCCAATATCTTCCCCGGCCAGGAGCGGAGCCTGCCCGGCTGGCGGGGTGACTCTCCAATACCCTCAGCACAACCCTCCTCGCCTGCTCCGCCCTCCTCCCTGCCCCGGTGCCCCCTCCCCAAACAGCTGACCTCCAGCGCGCCCCCAACACCTTCCTGTCCAGCTGTGAGGTCTGTTGCTTCACACCTCCTCTCCCAGCTCTCTGCCACCGCCGGCCCAGCTCCCGCCTGGACCCCCGGCCCATGGGGGAGGCTCCGCGCGCCCATCCCGTCCTGAGCCTCTTGGCAAGTTGGAAGCAAAGCTGCCGCCGCCTTGGCGGTCTCTGTCTCCACTGGTTCCCCAGCGGCAAGCGCCGCCACCCCTGCAGGCGGATCAGGAGGGGAGCCTAGCGAGGGAGAAACTTTCTTCGCCAGAGGAGGTGGGGGCCCTGAGCGGTACTCACGCCGGGGTCAGCGCTGGGCGCCATCGTCCTGCTCTCCCGGCCCCACCGCTTGGGGGCGTCGGCGCGCGGGCGCTCGCTGCTGCCTCCGCCGCCGCCTTCCAGCTCCCAGCCCAGGTCCCGGGCTGGCCTCGAGCCTCCCGCCCCGACGCCGCTCGCCCGCTTTATACAACTCCACTCGAGCGCGCGCGGGCTTATGTAAAGGCTGGCGGAGCCCCGCAGCCAATGGCGCGGCGGCTGGCGCTCGGGGCCCGGGGGTGGAGGGCGCCCGCGCGGCCAATCGCGGCGCGGGAAGCCCGGGGAGCCGGGTGGGGGTAGGGCGCACCTCCCCGCTCTGATTTAGGAGCCGGGATTGCGGTGGCAGCCGCCGGCAGCCCAGCCGGCCCGGCGAGCGCGGGGGTGGGCGGCGGCGATGGCGGGCGTCCCCTGCGCCCCGCCGCTGCGGCGCGTAACCTTCAGGAGGCAGCGGAGCCTGGCGAGGGGCGCACCAGGGCTCCGGGCTGGGCGCTGGGGTCCGGGGCCGGTGGGGATCGGGGGTCCCTCGGGAGCCAGCGCCGGCAAGGAAGGCAAGGGGGAGGGGACGGGGGGATGGCAAGCCCCGGGGCCTCGCGCCCGCCCCTGCGCGCAGGGCCCAGGCTGACGGCAGGCGCAGCGGCGCTGCCTTCCCGTTTCCCCCCCAGGGAACGATCTGGCGTCGCCGGGCCGGGCCGGAGCGGCCGCGCGCGCAGCGCAGATGGCGAGATTTCGCGCTGCGGAGCGAGCGCCGAGCCGATCTTGATCCGGCCTGGGAACGTGTCCGAGCGCCTCCTGGGGACTGCTCAGTATGGAGAGCGAAGCTTCGCGACGGCCCCGCAGGGCGGGGAGCCAGCGAGCGCGGCGCGGAGATCAGGCGCGGCGGCGGATGCGGCCGGCCGCCAGCAGCAGCTCCTCTCCCCGCCCCCAGCCTGCCCGCCGGCGGGGCCCCCACGCCACCCCGCCTGCCCCCGCCCAGCCGGGCCCACCCGCTCGGGCCCCGGGCGGCCTCCCAGCCTCCCTCACCGCTTTGTTCACAGGGACTGCCTCCGCTCCTCGACCCCCACCCAGCCCACTGCGGCGGGCTGGATGGCCTCTGCCTCTCAGGACCGGGAACCGCGGGGGGCTAAGCTTGGGAAGAGCGCGCTTGGTCAGCAGTGCCCAAAATACCCATGTGCTGGGCGGGAAACAAGCCTAGATCGATAACACTCTTAAGTCTCATTTCGCACCTAGACGAGAGCCTGGCACATAGTAGGTGCTCAGTAAGGCTTTAGTGAATGAATTTTGAGTTTCCGTAAGTAAGATCTTAGAGTTTCTGAAAGCTGGGGCATGGGGCTTTGGAAGAGAAAGACCTGGGAGTATGCCATCAGATACGAGGGAGCTGAGATTGTTTTCCCGTCAGTAGATGCCTTCATGACCACCCCACAGCATCTGGGCACTTCACTCTTAAATGACTCCAATGTATTCTTTTATGGAGGGCCCCAGACCTGGTTAGCCACACCTTGGAAGCAGCATCCCCAGGGCTTATTTTGGGCCCTGTTGTTTCAGGTCTGTGATTGTCCTCTGGAAAGAAGCAGCTAGGCGTAGCAATTCTAGCTAGCCTTTTTGGGCCCCGGATCTAGCTCAGGTTCTTAACCTTTGGAGGGTTGTGGACCCTTTTCAAAATCTGGCAAAAACTATTGAATTCTTTTTCTAGGAAAATATACAAACACATTTACACACATACACACACACACACACACACACACTCTTTGAGTAATAATTTCAGGATCAAGTAGAGTCTGTTTGGGGCTCTGTCCAATGTCAACCTGTTTCTCTAGGGGTCTATGGCGGTAGTTTATAATCGCCCTCCTTTTGAAGATCACAGAGCCATTTTGAGCCTTTCAAGAATCTGATTCATGTTATAAATCTGCTCAGAAAAAATGTTCAATCACATACATACATGTTGACATGCAATTTTAGGGGGTTCATGGATTCTTAAACCTTAAGCTAGGACCCCGGATTAAGAACTTTCACCTAGTAGCAAACAGACTCCACCCCGAGGGCACACCTGATCCCCAGCTCTCTCCATAAGGAGTCCAGTCAGCTCTGCACCCTACTGTGTCATGCCACCACCTTGTCTGAGGGCATCTGAGTCATGTGGTGATGGCCCTGGCATCTGAGCGACTAACTCCACACTTGCCTCTGCGTCTTGCCCCCTGCCATCCTCTTAACGTGGAAATAAGTTGCAGGTTGTCACGTTCTGTCTGATCTATGAGTCTTACCTACTCAGAAACTCCAACTCTGGGAGACAGCAAGTGACTGGTAATTAACCAGTTTCCCTCAATCCCAAGCATCTGAGCACACCTTTCTTGGTTTTTGTTCTCACCTCTCTCTCTGCAGGCGAAGCTGTGAGCAGCAGCCCGAGCTGTGGAGACTCACCTCACCTAAACCCAACAGATTTAGTAACCAGTGCAGTAATTATCAGCATTAGCCGTCCAGATGTGAATAGGCTCTCTGCACAAAACGGCTTTATAATGATCTCACATGTTCTTGCAGCTAACCAAGTAAGGGTGCAGTAGACCAGAGGTGCTGGGGAAGGACAGAGAAATGTAAGAAATGACAGAGACATTCTCTGCAGGAAGTTCTTTAGGAAATGCAATCTGTTTCGGCACTTGAACTTGCATGGGTTGAGCCAGTGGGCCAGGCCATCCTGGTTCTATAATTTCTAATCCCTCTACAGTCTTTCACGTCTATGCACTCAGCTCATGTGTGTCCACTCAGAACTCCAGCCCTCCATTGCCTATCTCATGGTAGACATCTCACCCTCCCAACTGCGCACACACACACACCCTACTTACTCAGGGCACATGCACACTTTATGGTGTGAATTGTGTCTCCCTGAGCCCCCATCACCACCAAACTTTTATTTTGAAGCTTTAACTTCTAATGTGACAGTATTTGGAGACAGGGCCTTTAAGGAAGTAATCAAGGTTAAATGAGGTCAAAAGGGTGGGACCCTAGTCCTTAGGATCAGTGATTTTATAGAAAAGAGAGACATTGGAGATCTCCCTTTCTCCCTTTCTCTGTCCACACACAGAAGAAAGGTCATGTGAGGACACAGAACAGAGGTGAGCAGACAGAGGTGGTACTTGGTTACGGCACCCAAACAGAGTGAGGCACACACATTTTCAATGCACTCCTTTCCCCATCCAGCTCACTCAGTTCTCCCAATACTTTGATTCTAGTGCCTTCTTCACTCTAGTGAAATCTCTCTTCATGTTGTGCCCCGACAAACCTCACTCATTCTGGGACACTTGCCTAAATTGTTTTCTCATCTTTTGATATCCAAATTAAGTCTCATCTCTCACACCAGATTTCAAAACTGCCCTGGCCCGGTGAGCTTTGCCTTTTCAGCTCACTCACAGGTCTGCAGCATCTTAGCACTCTATTATGCAGACTGTCCTGTTGTCTCTCTGTTTCTTACGCATAAAATTTGGCCTTCCGATCAGAATTGAAGCTCCTTTAAGTCCAGAGTTTGTACCTTATACTTGACTACCTTATAGAGTGCAGCATGAAACTGGGCACATGGTGAACACACAGTGTTTGCTGGTTAATTTATTCCAATTAAATCTTTACTCTTCAAAAAAAAGAATTCTAGAAAGGTTATGTAGCACTTCATTTTCTAAAAGCTCAAGACACTGTGTGTGTATGTCATTTCAGTTCTGAAAGCCTGTTGGAGCAAGGGCCCTCAGGAACTAGTTCTCTTCTGTAGTGCAGGCTCAGAGAGGCTCCACAAATTGCTCCCTGTCACTCAAACTCACCCCTTCTTTCTCCAAACCAGAAGCTTTGCTATCTGGTTTCCTTGTGGCCCTCCCTGATCCACTCATTCTCTAGATGGAGAGAAAAGGCCAGGGAATCTCAGATCTTAGAGATGCTTCTGTTCCAGTACATCTATTGCACAACAAGAAAGCTTGGTACAGTTCCTCAAGCCCTTTTGAAATCCAGCAGGTACCATACATTCCGAAACACCCTCTGCGAGGCCTTGGGCAACACCTTGTAATCAGCCGCGTTACTGTTTATGCATGTTCATACCACATGGGTGTGAGGATAAAGTAGCTTCATATCAATTTAGGTTTGATTTTGTCGCCAGATGAGTTTTGGCACTCAACTTGCAAATAAAACTCAAAATCCACCTCTCAATGTTGGGAAATTTGGGAATTTGCAATTGCAGATAAGGGATTGTGGAATGGTATTTTAGGCTTGGTTGTCACAAAAGAAATGAATGTTTTGTGAGGGTGTGGAAAAGCAGCAATAGCAACTAATGAGAAGCCATAAACTGTGAAAGAAGTGAGGAAGGTAAGGGGGTATGGGGAAATCACCCCTTCTCATACCAAGTCATATCGGGCCATAGTCCCTTTTTTCTAAGGAGTACATATGTGTCAGATGACTGGTGACTTTCAGGTGCACTTGTGGTAAGAGTGGCTTTTACGCGGCAGATGTACGGAATGGATGTACAGAATGAGGAGAGGCAGGTGGGGTGACGATGACAGAAGCTCTTGTAAAGAGCTTCTGGTGGACTTTCCTATGGTCAGAGAGAGTTCAGAAAAGCTGGAACTGGGAGCACAGACTACAGGCAAACTTCTCCAGGTAGAGAGAGGCCAGACCTGAGAAAGGGAGACCAGATATGGGAGGACATTATAGAATCCAGGACAGGCCTGCTTAGAAAGGTCAGCACTGCTTAGGGCTGGGGGAACCTGGGGGCAACGAAGCAGGTAGATATCTGCTCATTGTATCATTGGTACCCAGATGGCCTGGGCGCTTTGAGGTTTCCCCAACCTGTAGTGGGAGTGGCTTTGCAGTCTGAAGGGCTGGCTGCGAGGAGGGAAAGCCATGGTGGGAGGAGGAAAAGCCATGGGGGACCCCTGACTGCACAGCTCTCTGTGCCTGCTTTAGATGCTCAGCCAGCAATAACCTCCTTGGTCGGGGATTCCCTGGAGCCCAAGGTCAAGAGCAGGGAACCTTCATCTTGAGTCTTAAGGCTAGTCTTGTTGGTGGCTTTGGTCCTGCTTTGCTTTGTTCCCAAGTCCTAGTACCCGCTCTTACTTTCTCCTGACAAAGACTCTGTCTGGAACCTTCAGATCCAATGACTGGGTGTCTATATCATTCTCCCTTCCTAGTACCGTACCCCATGACCCAGGTGCTCATGAACTATCTGGGGCCCAGATATCCTACTTACTCCCCTGTGGCTGAGTCTTTACCGTCTGTTGCCTCACGTTCCTGACATCAACTGCCTTCTTGAGCCTCTGCCACCTGCTCCATGCCAGCTTCCTTTGACATGCCCTCCATCTGGCCTCACTGCCTCTCACTGCCAGCTGCCAGGACCTCCCCAGATCCTGGCCCTGCCTTAGTGGGCAGGTCTTGATCCAGGTTCCAGCGCCTCCTGGTCTGGCATATCCAGCTGCCAACCCAGCCAGGTTTCTGACAGACATGTGCTCATGAACATGGTTTAAAGAATAAAAAGAAACAAACCCGTTAGCAGGTCGGGAGTGATAATAGGCGTTTGCCAGCAGCAAATTCCAGGGAGCTCCTGGGCAAGGGGTGCCCTGGCCAGTTTCATCCTAAGGGAAGGGAAAGGAATGGGTGAAAAATGAACAGGAGAGGAAGTGAACAGGAAGCAGTAAATAAAGGGAGGGAAAGAATCAGGAAGAGAGAAAAAGGGAAGGGAGAACACAAAGGGCCAGGGGAAAAGGTTTCTAGTCTGATTTGAATGTCTGAACTGAGCCTGAAGAATCTTATCATCCAGAAAGAGTCAAGCATTGATATAATAGAAGATGGGAAGGATAATTGAGTCATGGTGTGTGTGTGTGTGTGTGTGCGCGTGTGTGTGTGTGTGTGTGTGTGGTGGGGGTGGGGCTGGGGGTGGAGACAAACAGACAGACACAGGGAAAAAAGAGAGGAAGGAGTGAGGAGATAGACTATTCAGAGAGTGGGTAGGATGCAAGTGGAGAGCTAATAAGAACAAGTGGACAATAATTGATGGCACCTGGTGAAAGGGATCCATGTTTGAAATTTGCAAGGGGCATTATGACTCCACCCTGGTTTCATTAACCAGGGTTTATTGAGCACTCTGTCTTCCCCCACCACCTATCTCTGCACCTCTTGGTTCTTCCCTGATTTGTCCCTAAAACTCCACCCTCATCTTGACACCAAATTCCATTAAAGATAGAATGGATTTCTCAGTTTCAGATGCAAGGATAAAATGAGAATAATAAAACAAATTCCAGGGCTTTTTCTAAGAAGCCTGTGAGATAATGTATGCAAAACACTTAGCAGAGCGCCTGGTACATAGTGAGTGTTCCATAAGTGATAATCATTGCCATTTTTCTCTTTCCTCCAATCTCTGTGCGCAACCTGTCACCTCCACCTGCCTGTCCTTCTTTCGAAATGCCACTCACTTTCATCTCTTTCTCTTCACTCTCAGACCTTTGGCACCTCGCAGTTGTATTCCTACAATGGCAGATCTGGAGGTGCCGGTGCCTTCATATTCTCCCCATCCCACGCTGTGGTAATCCTTTCATTTATGTAGCACTTAACAGAATTTAAAAAATTATAAGCGAAGGCTCAGAGTGATGAAGTGGCTTGCCCAAGGTGGCACAGCTAATGAAAGGCAGAGCTGGGATGCAAATTTGAGTCCCTTAGGCATTGGCCACTGTCCACAGAGTGGAGTAAGTAATTGCTTCTTTTGTAGTGATATTCTTGAGGATGGCAACCTAGCTTTATATTTCCCATAAACATCTTTAGATCTGGCCACAAGAGGCCCTCAACCAGGGTCAGTTAATTCACTTCTTCCAGGAACCCAAAGAAGCGCAGAGTCACCCTTGGCTCACCCCGCCTCGCCTCGGTGGTAGAAGGGTCATCTGCTTCGGCTCGGGCCTCAGAGGCAGGACCCAGCCCTGCCCCAGGGCTGTGCACACGGTAGATGAGGGTGACCAGAGCAAAGCCAGCACCCCCACTCCGTGAGCAGGGAGAAAATCACAAGGCATTATGGTTGTTTAAGGGTAGCACAAACTAGTAGGGAATAAAAGCAACTCCATGCTCATAGCAGCAGAAAGGAATTGAGATTTCATGAAAAGAAGGCTTTCTTCTCTGTGAGAGTTGTGAGATGTTAGAACGAGATTCCTGCAGAGGTTGTAGAAACGGCTCCCCTGGAGGTCTTTAAGAGCTGGAGCACAATTCGCTTTTCAGTGAGAGGTGGATGTGATGGCTGTGAGTGCAGAGCTGGGCGTAGGTAGCGGGTGGAGGGTTTAGGATATCTCGGGAAGCAGGCAAGAGCTCAAAGGCAGGGCCAGGGGTTGGGGCAGGGAGGGGAGGGCAGCCCTAGGGAGGCAGGGGGTCAGAGGGTTAGGCGGCAGTGAGAACAGAGGTAACAGGTGGTTGAGCTCTGAGTGGAGAGCCCTGCAAGCTGTTTGCTGTCTGATCTGTGCAGTTGCTGCCTGCTGGCTGGGGCTGGTGAGCCCTGGCGGCTGGAGTGAAGGAGCTCAGCCTGAACTCCTCGGGTCACTGGGACTCAACCAGCCAAAGCCACGAATTCTAAGGAAAGCAGGGTGCAGAGGCTGGCCAGCCAAAGCATTAATACAAATAACTAGCCCCTTAAACAGGGATGTTTGGGGAGGATTCTAGGACCACAAATGACCCCAGATAACAGTGTTGCACCTTCCTGGAGTATGCATTTTCACAAGATGTGCTAGGGGCAAGAGGAGGAGTGGTAGGTAGTTTAATGGGTAAGAAATTGAAAATACACTTTCCATTTCCGTAAAGCTGGCTATATCATGGAGCCGAATGCAGCATTTTAGACAAAGTATGAGCCTTGAGAAAACCTGCTGGATGAGATTCCCCAGGCCCTTGGTTGGGTAAGGGTGTGTGATGACCCTCTCTCCTGCTTTTAGAGTACTTGAATGGAAATGTTTTACCAGGGCTGCTTTAGTATTTACAAAGCATTGTCTCATGTGCTATCTCATCAGGCTATTCGATAAGCATTTAAGCACCTTTGTGGGCCAGGCACTATATCCTTCATGACAAAGAAGTGGGTATTTATATTTTCCCTCTGTAGTGGAGTTAAGGAAACAGGCCCAGCAAGATGGAGTGACCCCTCCCCTGCAGCACAATTCTCGTGTGGCAGAACAGGGTTAGGGATGTGAGTGCTCTTTTTCAGCAAGCTGGGCCTCTGCGGCTGTGCCTGCCACCCTTCCCTGTGACTCTGCACTTCTTCCCCACACCCGTCCACTTCCATGAAGCAATTACACAGCCATCACTGCCAGGTGCCCCTCCTAAGAGCCTTCCAGGCAGGAGAGACAGGGCAAATGAGAAGCTCTGGAAATCTCGCCAGTGCCTGTGCCTTTTCTCCTGCCTGTGATTTTGACATGCTCTGCACACATTTACAGATAAGGACAATAGAACTGAGTCACCAACCTCCCCAGGTCACAGGCAGAGCATCGAATTCCCATGTTGGCTGGTGAGTTCCGGCTCAGTGCACAGCCCAGGGGTGTCTGGGATGTGATCAGTTCACAGCATGGCCCAGGATAGATGGGTCACCAGCAAGCATTTATCCAGGACTTGTTAGGTGTGGTTGCTGTGTTAAGCCAGAGGGGAACAGAGATGAATAAGACCTTCTCTGCCTTCAAGGAGCTTATAATACAGCAGGGAATTGATGCCCAACTCATCAGAAAGAGGGAGGGAAGAGGAAAGGGCTAGGGAGAGCAGGTGATGTTCCTCTTGAACCCTGTAACCTCTGCCTGGGAACAGGGGTAGGGACAGGAGAAACTTCCGGGTCGTGGTTACCGTGGCCCCCACTCTCCATCTCCACATGGAAATCTTCCCCATCTCCCTGCTTATTCATGACCCCCGAGAGCTTCTCCTCTATCAACGGTTCTCCTTTCTCTACCGTTCCTCAGCAGCCACCCAACCAAAGCCACCAAGGCTTTTGTTCACACGCTGATCCCCCTGAATGGTGCTTTACAAATGGTCACAGCACACACTGGGGCCATAATTACATGTGCTGGGCGCTATTCATGTGCTTTAACTACTTTAGTCATCCCAATGAGCCTATGATGCTAGTATTATACCCATGTTATGGATGAAAAAGCAGAGGTTAAGTAAACAGCAAGTGAGTGGCAAAGCCAGGACCGTCACTCAGGCGCACTTGAGACAGCCTCAGGCCATTCCACACGCAACGCCTCAGTTGGGCCTCACAGTGGTACCGTGGTATGGGTGGATGGGGTAATTGGGGCCCAGATGGACCAAATGCATTGCCAAGCTCGATGGTTCCGTGGAGACCAGAATCCAGATCTGACTCTTAGGCTCGCGTTCTTTCCACTCCATGGAGCTGCTGAAATCAGAAACTATTCCCTGCCGATTTCCAGTAACACTGCACCCGAAAGGTCTTTGGGGGCTTGATTGGGTCTATGCACTTTCCTATTGGGTGAAAACAAGGCTTGACCAGGCACTGGCTAAACTTGAAAAGCTTGAAAGGCTGCCACCTGGTGGCCTCCTCAGCGGTGGGCCCAGCGCCTGTGCGAGGTGGCCTTGGGCGTCCACAGTGACAAGTCCCTCATGGAAGCTGGAGCTTACTGACCACTGACTGTGTGCCTGGCCCTCCGCTCAGCACTTCCAGTGGATCCTCTCGTTTATTCCTCATATTGACTATGTGAGGCTGGTCCTGTTATCATCCTCCTCCTCTCAAAGCCAGGGCTCAGAGGTTCAGTAACCTACTCAAGGTCATGCTGCTGGTAAATCTTCAGGCTGAGATTCAAATCCAGGTTTGCCTGATGCCAGGCGCTGCTTCTGCTTCACCATTCCTAACCCTGCCTCCCCATGTCTTGCACCATCAGGCCATTGACCACCTCTCTCATGTCATCCCACAGCCTATCGCTAACTACTCATGATACAGGTCTCAGCTAACAGAGGTCACCTCCTCTAAGATACTGTTCTTACCATCCATCCAACTATACAGGCCCAGGTCCTCACTGTCCCATTAGCTCACTGCATTGCCTTCTTAGGGCTTAGCACTCCCTGACATTATATTATTTGTCTGTGTGTATGCTTGCTTGGTGTCTGTATTCACCACTGGGAATGTCAGCTCCATGAAGGCAGGGACTGCTGAATCCCTGGTGCCTAGGATAGTGCTTGTGAAGCAGTTTATTTACTGGATGAAGGATTGGAAGTGGCAGGGGAGAAAAGGCCCTTTGGCATTTTATGCATTTAACTCAGAGGCCTTCTCATCCCTCCTGTGGTTTCCTGTCTAATATCTAAGGTTGCACTCTGTTCTTGAGTGCCTCCTCCTTCTTTGGACTGCTCCCCTCTACATCCAGGATCAGAGGTAAACTGAGGCCAGAGCTAGAACTTAGTTTAATTTGACAGATAGGCAGTAAAATATCAGATGTAGAAAAAAAATAAGATGCTTTGCATTTCCAGTCCTCAGTATTTGATATAGTTGAAGTGTCTGAGTTTTTTTGGGTAGTGGTTGTTGTTAATTCTTATAATTAGCTTATATCTTATAGATATTGCCCTTGGTCATTTAAAAAGAGGCTTAATGGGTCCTTCAGGCCTGGAACCTATTCTGTTCTCCAACTTTATTACTTTCTCCACCACATTCAGAACCTGGAAAGATAGATTAGCATCTCGGGATTATAAACTGCCTGTTCTCACTCACCCACATTTGGATGTGTTCCAGGAAATAGACTCTGGTTTGTGAATTTGAATTTAGAGTCCTACACTTGTAAGGAGACGCCCAGACCCAGGCACAATGCCTAAGTTCTGCTGAAAATATGAGCCAAGTACAAGTGCTTACAGATGAGTTTATAGCCAAAGACATGTGTTTCTTCGGAAAGGAAAAACCATGGTGGTTAATGGTCATTAGAGCTCTGCTGATGTAATTTCAAAGACCGAGGAGAGCCACGGTCCCAATTATTATAAATGAAACCAGGAAAATTAAGCTCTGAGCTTAAGCCCCACTATAGTGGTATGGTGGCACCGTGATATTGGGGTGAGCATGGACCAGGGGCGGGCCGTCTGACCTCTCATCCCAACCTGCCTCTGTCTCACTGTATGTCCTTCCTTACTCTGGAAAAATAAGACAGAGCTGGCTGGTCTTTCAGATTCTCTGCAGCTCTGATGTTCTAGGCCTTTCCTGGTGGGGGTGGGGATGGGGGGTGGGGGGGCAGGAGAAGGGGCTGGAGGGAAGAAAGCTAATGTTGATTGAATTCCTACTCTACATCAGGTGCTGAATGGGCACGGGTCCTCACAGCAGCCCCACTGGCATGGTTTCTATGTTGCAGATGAGAAGGAAAAAAAAAAAAAAAGAGGTTCAGTGATATGCCTAAAGTGACATTGCTGGAACGTGGTGGAGCTTTGCCACAAGGCACCTATCTGGCACTTGCAAACCATCTCTACCAATGCTGCAGAGTATCTAATTCCTAGAAGTAGCACTCATCTCCTCAAGAGCACCGCTCAGATCTTCATGGTGACCAGGGAGAAAAGGGGAACACACCTGGGGGTGTCAGATTTCTTGGTTTATTTCAACACTATTCTCTGGCTCCTAATTAGGCAGCTCAGGGGTGAGACGCTAAAGTGGATATAAGTAATGAGCAGCAGACCTTGTGTCACAGGCCAGCCCTGGATACAGGGCGCAGAATGATTCTGTAATTACACCAGCCGGTGTTTACCGGGGCCTCGTATGTGCCAGGTACTGATGACAACAACAGCAGCAGCAACAACAGTAACAGCAGCAGTAACAGCAGGAGCAGCAACAACAACAGTAACAGCAGCAGTAACAGCAGCAGCAGCAACAAAAGCTGAGGCCTCACTATGCGCTAGGCAGAGTAACGTGCACATCAGCGTATTTCCTCCAAGGGGAGTAAGACGACTCTCCCTATTTGCTGGTTGAGGAGATCGGATCTCAATCTCTGAGAGTTGAAACAAGTACCCCAAGGTCGAACCACCAGGATTGCCATGTTTCTGCCTCTAGATGGTGGGGAGGCTGTTAACTGGCCGGGAGAGCCAAGGAGCCATATTTTCTGAATGAGCAGTTGGGGCCTGTGGTCTGATGCATTGATTTGTGAGGAACAGGCTCTTTGAAAAGCCCAGGGGCAGTTGTTGTCAGCATGGTTCTCAGCACAGTTAAGTACCTCTTGGTGCCACCTCTGTTCCATGTCTGTCACACCACTCTCTGGCTGCCCACAGCCCTCCCACGAAGGCGCAAGGCTCATCACTCTGGCCTCCCTCCTTCCAGGATATCATGTGCTCCAAAATTAGGACTCCTTCTCATATCAATATAATATCTAATATAAAATCAAACTGACCATTCTCAGGCTAATCAATACCCCCGCCCCCTAATTTTGGGGTTGGAAATGGTGTAATTCATATCAAGGTATGACTAGTGAGCCATCTGTTACATGAAGGTGTTAGTCCTTTTAAAAAGAAGCTGGCTTATCCACCAAACAGCCGTTCCTAATAGAATCCTAGCTGCCTGGGACTCCGGGCTCCATGGGGGCAGGTGGAGAGGGAGATCACTCTCCCCAAGGGGCTATTTTCTGAAGGGAATGTTTATCTCCTCTTTCTGATCTCTGAACAGAATTCAGTGGCACAGGGAGAGCTCTTGGAAAACCCTAAAGGCACAGCACCTATCCTATCAGCATCATCTCACCTTTGGAGACCCCTCTCTTTGGTGAGAAACCGTTTTAATAAGGGTGTAATTTTGTTACAGAATTTTGTAATTAAATATCCTTAAAAATAATGAGGCTGCAGGCCTCTATCTCCTAATTTATCATAGACTTAATGTCCCAGGTTACACAGTGCTTAATCAAGAATGCTTCCCCATTGTAACTCCACGCAAGCCTTAGAGATAGGAAGTGTTCCGGATTTATCATGAAGGTTGCACTCTGTTCTTGAGATGATATTTTGTTTACCGAGTTGAAAAATAAATGGTGGTTTCATAGTCAGAAAGAACAGTCTTTCTGTCATCCCTGTCTTCATCCCAGTCCCATGGGCCTCTCTAGCCCTCAGAGGTAAATCCACCCATCAGCTCCCCATTGAGTCCAAGTTCAAAATTGGCTTCCTCTTTTAAGGCGCAAACGTGCTCCCCCTGCTGGCCGAGAGCAGCCAGTTCAGCGGCGTGCTGCGCAATCACAACACGCTTTGAACTTCCTTTAAACCACAGCGTGAGCACCTACTGTGTGCTAAGTGCAATGCTAAGGCATGTAAAGATGAGAAGGGCCAGGCCCCTGTGCTCAAAGAGCTTAGCGTCTTATGCATAATGCATAAACCAACCTATTAATTGCAGGATCATAGAGAAGGGAGAAATTACTTCTGTCTACAGAGATAAGGGAGGCTCCACAGTGGTCATAGTGTTTTACTTGCATCCCGAAAAAGCAGTCAGATTTCAGAAAGTGAAGAGGGAGAGAATGGTCAATGTAAGGAGTCCTAGAATGTTCGGGTGAAAGAGACGCCAAGAATCATGTACTATAATCTCCTTTTATAATCGAGGAGAAAGGAGCCCAGAGAGGCCAAATGCCTTTGATGTAACAGACGGAGCAGAGACTGGAACCCACATCTTCTCACTCTAACTCCAGATGCACCACTGAGAATTCCAGGCAGAGGGAGGAATAAAGGGGGCGGGGAGGTTGAGAAGTGCCAGATACATCAAGGAAATGGAGAAAGGAGGCTTGAGTCGCTGCCATACGAAATTCAATCCCATTTACAGAGGAAGTGAAATGGTCTGGTTAATTTAATTTCCTAATTAGATGTTCAGCAGAAAGGCTGTATTGTTAGAAATGTTGATTTTTAAAAACTTCCTCAAATGTTTTATTTCACTTTTCTGCCTTAGTGAGCCAAGCAAGGCAACAGGTCGTTTGTTGATAAGTCTGGACCTTGCAGTAACTCCCAATATTTTAGATGTAGAGAGCATACAAGCTTATAGATAGAGGCCCTTCAGGGGGTTCTTTAAATCTTTAATAGCAACATACTTGCCTGCCATTTGTCTCTTTATCATTAACCACAGTATTTGGATTTATTTATCAGTGTAGGGAAGTTGAATACAGAAAAGAACCTGATTAAGTAAGGGTCCTGGCTCACTTTGCTCTGGCTAACTGAGGTTTTGCTGGGTTCTTTAGGGTGGTCCCTGCTGAGCCTCCTGCACAGCTCTGACCTCAGGGCTGCACGGGGCAGTGGGGTTTCAGTGAGGAGCCCTGAAGAATTCCTGGGCTTTTTGGGAAAGGAGTAGGTAGGACATTCCACTGATGGCACTGGCCCCCAAACTCTCCCCATTGAGACCCCCTCCAGAAAAGTTATGAGAAGTGGCCTTGTCTAAATGGGGGCCCTATGGGATTTGGCTCCAGCCTGGGGGGTGGCCCTCGATGCTCCCCACTTCCCTATATTCATGCTCTATGTAGTTTCCTCCTATTATACATTATACCAGGATTGATCTGTACTACCAGTATAATCCAACATAAGTGATAGTATGTCACTTCCTAGGTTAGGTTGTAAAAAATACATTACAGCTTTCATCTTGGTCTCTCTCTCTCTCTCTCTCTCTCTCTCTCTCTCTCTCTCTCTCTCTCTCATCACTTGCTCTGGGGAAAGCCAGCTGCCATGGCATGAGCATCACTTTAAAGAGACCCATGTGGCAGGGAACTGAGGCCTCCAGCCAAAAGCCACATGAATGAGCCTGGAAGCAGAAACTGCAGCCCCCATCGAGGCTTACAGATGACTGCCATTCCGGCTTACATCTTGACAGCAACCTTATGGGACAGCCTGAGCTACAACTACCCAGATTCCCAACCGACAGAAACTTTGCAGGGTAATAAATACTTGGGGCTTTTAAAAATACTTTATTATTTATTTTGACATTCAATATTATTTTATATTAATTTCAGGTGCCCAGCACAGTGATTAGGAATGTGTATAATTTAAAAAGTGATCCCCTGACTAGTCTAGTACCCACCTAGCACTATGCATAGTTATTACCATATTATTGACTATATTCTCTATGCTTTAATTTATATCCCCTGACTATTTTGTAAATGCTAATTTGTACATCTCAATCCATTTACCGTTTTCACCCTGCCCCCACTCCTCTCCCATCTATCACCCTAGTAAATCTAGTACCCATCTTCTGAAACCATACGTAGTTATTAAATATTATTGACAATATAGTATATACTATACTCTGCATACCCATGACTACTGTGCAACAACCGATTTGTACTTTTTTTTTTTTTTTTTTGAGGGCAGTGTCACTAGCCCTCATATGTGGGACCCGAACCGGGGCTGCTGGCTTCCCAAACCAGCGCTTAACCACCATGCCACTCCGCCTGCCCACCAATTTGTACTTCTTAATCCCTTCCCCTTTCTCACTCACCCCCAACCTCCCTCCCATATGACAATCATCAAAATGTTCTCTGTATCTATGAGTTTGTTTCTGTTTTATTTATTTTGTTCTTTAGATTCCAGATATAAGCAAAATCACATTGCATCTGTCTTTCTCTGCCTGAAAGTTGGGTGGGGCAGGGTCTCAGGGGAGCCCTGGGGTGGGGCAGATGGAAGGTGATAGGCAATTAGATGGAGATTCAGATATGGCATCTGCCTGCCTCTGCTCGCAGGGAGGGGGAGGGCTCAACAAAGACACAGTGGCTTCCACCAGCTCCCTGCTCCTGGAGAACGCTGCTGCTGCAGCCCTCACCCTGAAGTTAGACAATTCAGTTCCTCCCCATATGTCCCTGGTGCCTTTTGAGTTGCTGCCCCAACGCTGGAACTCAGAGCAGGTGAGTCCATCCGTGAGCAAGTCCATGTGCGGGCTCTTGAAGAGAAGTGCCTTGGACTGCAGCTGCCCTGTGGCTCAGCCTGCCCCAATCTCTGCTGGTTTTCACAGCCAGAAGTTATGGGGACTCCTCTCCCTGGTACTGGAACCCTAGGCTGGGGAGCCTAGTGTGGGGCTGGGACCCCTCACTCCTCTGGGGGGGACCTCCACAGCTGAGTTATCCCTCCTGATTGTTAATGGTCACATGTGGGTATAGGACCAGCCTGTTCCATGTCTCTGCCCCTCCCACCAGTCTCAAAGTGGCTTCTTCTGTTTGTACATAGTTGTAGGGCTTTGGATCAGCTAGACTCCAGGTGATTCTCAATGATGGTTGTTCTATAGTTTGGTTGTAATCGATGTGGTCCCAAGAGGAGGCGAGCACAACGTTTAACTACTCCGCCATCTTGACCGGAAATTATACACTGGTTGTTTTAAGTTGCAAACATTTAGGCTAATTTGTTACACAACAATAGATAACTAATACACTTACTTAGAGACCTCCTCCCTGAGGTGGGGAACCTTTAGGCACTGCTCTTTCCCAGAACCCCATCTGAATGGCCTGGGCTAGTTTTGACATCCTGGAATCTTAAATCCAGTTGGGACCTTGAAGCTTAGCTAGTCCAGTTCCCTCATTTTACAGATGAAAAAGGAGAGGCCAGAGGGAAAGAGGCATTGTGTGGAGTCACGTTGAGGTGAAAACTCAGGTCTTCTGATTTGGGATTCACCCTTTTCTACCCATAGTCCCATTCCCTACACCTAGTCAGCTTCTCTGTTCACTGTTTCATTCACCAAATATATAGAGAATGCCTCCTATGTGCTGTACTGTGTCAGGCCCTGGGACATTGTCTGGGCTCTGGGCATATGTGGAACTACTGGTCAAAAGTTATTTGACTATCACATAATTATTATAATGGCTATGTGTTGAATGAATGAATGATTACATGTATGAATAAATGAAAAAGACTAGATTACAACCAGGAGACCCATGGGCTAGTCCTTTGATGAATATCACAGGTTTTCTTTGTCATTCTGTGTTAATCTAAGTACAAAGACTTAGACTAAGACATAGAATCTTAGAATTTCAGAACTAGAAAGGACCTTGGCAGGCAAGTGGTGCTGAAACTTTAGAGGAATAGTGGGTCTCTTTGAAAATCAGATGAATCTAGGAGCTCCTTTAACCACATTTACAAAACACTCTGCATACAAATTTGGGCATTCCTAGAACATGTGAAGCCCTCCCGTGGACTTCCCAGGGACCCATAGGCCAAGAACCTTTGATCTGGTCGAACATCCTGTTATTTTAGGTGAGAAAACGGACCCAGAAGGAAAATAACATTCCCCTCATCGCACAGCAATTCAGTAGCAAAGTCCATCCTTGACCCATGTCTCCTGAGACCTGGTCCAGCATTCTCTTCCACACAGCCCTGACTTACAAGAATTACACAAGTCACCAGGAAACCAGCCCCAGCTCCTGAAACATAGGAACTCTAGGAAATCACATTAATATTTATTTTCTGTTAATATTTCCTTTTTTTTTTTTTTTTTTTTTTTTTTTAAAGTAATCTTGTGTTCCCTATTCTTCACTGACTTTACTTTTATTTATTTATTTATTTTTTGAGGGCAGTGTCACTGGCCCTCATATGTGGGACCCGAACTGGGGCCGCTGGTTTCCCAAGCCAGTGCTTAACCCCTACGCCACTCGGCCGGCCCTTGTTAATATTTCTTGAAGACAGAGTGGCTCAAATAATCAACTCTGTCTCCAGGATTGGGGGAAGTGAAGGAAAGTGTGGGTGCTCAGCAGCAAAGCCGCAAGGACAGTGAGCTTTGCTCTGCCCACTGGCTGGTCCCAGGCACTCAGGGGGCGCCTCTGCTATGGAGCAGACAGTCCATGTTTAGACAGGACCTGGTTTCTCATGATCACGTAAAGAAGCAGCTTCGCATAGTGTCAATGAGCTGGGGCTCTGGTGCCAGCCTGCCTGGGTGCAGAGTCACATGTTGTTACCTTTTAGCTGTGCCATCTGGAGCCACTAGCTAAGCTAACCTCTCTTCCTGATCTGTAAAATGGGGACCACGATCACCCTTACATCACTGGCTTATTGTCAGGATCAAATGAGTTCATTTTTGTGCTTAGGACAGAGCCTGATATATTAAATGCCATATAAATGTATGATAATTAAGGGCATAATATCCAAATCCAAACTTCTTCAGGTATCAGTTTTTGTCTGCTGGGTTCTGCAGAACAGAGGCCACTAAACTTAAAAAAAAAAAAAAAAAAGATATATTCTAAAAAATCAACTACTGAGGTATAAATTGTCTACAATAACATGTACCTATTCTAAGTATACATTCCGATGACTGAATTGGATACATTTATATACTTGTGTAACCACCACAATCAGGATATAGTAAGAAGTTTCCATCATCCCCAAAAGCTCCCTTTGTCTCTCATTGAGTCAAACCCCCTTCACCTCCAACCCCAGGTAACCATGATCTTCACCATCAGAGGTGTGATGGCCCATCTCTGTCAGTAAGCAGGTGTTGAGCTGCCAAAATATGTGGATGCATTTACTTCTATATTATATGTGTACTGCTGTCAATTTGTATCATACACATTTGAAAAACTTCATTTCTGTTTTATTTACAAAAAGAGAGAAAAATACTAAGCAAAGGGACAAAAGGTGAACAATTAGTGAATCTGGCTCAAGGGGATTTGAGAGTTTTTCACACAGTTCTTGAAACGTTTCTGTAAATCTGACGTTGTTTCAAAATAACAAGTCACCACAAATAAAATAAACACAAGAAACAGTAGACAGAGCCACTGCTGAGCGCTTGGAACACCGTGCTTTCTCAGAAGCCCCTGGCGAGGTTGCTAAGCCTGCTTAAGCCCAGGCTTCACCCAGCTCAAAGGAAGCAGAGCTCCAAGGCTGAGGCCTGGGCACCTGCTTGACACCAAGTGAGGGGGCCAGGGCTCCTGAAGGCCGCGGGGACTTTGGCAGGCAGGGTCCCTTCTGCTGGCCGAGTCCACACTGGCCTTTGGGATAAAATGGGCCAAGTTTGAGTTTGGCGGGCAAACAGCTGGCTCAGGTTGGTGGGACAGATGTGTTTGCAAAACGCTTTGTATCCATAAAGCACCTAGGGCTCAAAGCATCCACATCTTCTAGGAATGAGGCAGTTTAAAAGGGAATAAAGATGATACAATATGATATAAAGCATCAGCTAATTATGGCTGCTGCTACTACCAGCTAAGATCACCAACCATCCTGGGTTGCCTGAGACTGTCCCAATTTTAGCCCTGAAAGCGCTGCATGCTGGGAAACGCCTCAGTTCTAGGCAAACAGGGATGTTTGGTCACCCTAGAGCCTAGTGCTAGTGTTTTGATTGCCACAATCACTTCACTCAGTCCTGTATTAGTCTGCTCAGGTTGCTCTAAGAAAACACCGTAGACTGGGTGGCTGAAACAACAGAAATTGCTTTTCTCACAGTTATGGAAGCTGGGAAGTCCACGATCAAAGGGAGAGCTTGCAGACAGCCACCTTCTCTTGTCCTCACATGGCTTTTCTTCTGTGTACGTACGGGGAGGCAGGGAGCTCTCTGGTGTCTCCTTCTCCTCGCCTAAGGACACCTGTCCCATCAGGTGAGGGCCCTAGTTTTATGACTCATTTAACTTCATTGTTTCTGTGGGGTGAGGGCTTCACCATATGCATTTTGAGGACACTATCTGCCATCCAGTCTGACTGCCACCATCACAGCCGTAACCATGTAACAAGTTCCTCCTGCTCCCTTTTGGGGCAGCTCCCCTCACCACCCAGACATTCCCTTGCTTTTACTCCCTTCCACTGTCTTCCCTGCTTCCTTCGGCTGTTAGCATGTTGCTGTTCCTTCGGAATATTCTATCTCTTTGAACATGCCTTCTTTCCGTTGTTTGCCTCGGCCAGGGAAAAGCCAGGTCCTTCGCTTTCAAAAGCCAGGTCCCAGCTTTATGTGGGAGCCTAGAAGAGGAATCCCCTCGAACCCTCTCATACCCGCAGCCTGTCCACCTCAAATCACTGCCCCAGCCTCCCTGTCTCCTGGACTCTTCGTGTCAGTGGCCACCTCAGCTGTGGGCCGCCCACCAGCTGCATGAGGGCTGCATGGGGGGCTCCCGAAGGTTAATGAGGCCCAGGCTGCCAGTCTTCCTGGAGGTCGCTGTCACCCCGAGTTGTGCCCCAGAGCCCTGTACTGGCCTCTTCCTGTCGCCGGGGCATCATTAAAAATGTTAATTATTAATTATCACTAAAAGCTCTTTTTGCTGCATTGCTATTCTTGATTGCTCTCACTATCTCTCTTTCCCCCCCGCTTTCTTTCTGTAACTGGATCCTGGTTGCTGGGTCTCCCATTTTTCTTTTAGTCCTTTTCCTCAGATCGCTTCCCATCTTCAGGATAGGGAGTTGGAGTACCCCGGGGCAATGAGCAGTCAGGAGGAGGCACCTGGACGCATTCTTTTGCTGTGTCGTTCTGGCCAGAGCACCCGCTTCCTTATTTCAAAGTATTGAGAAACTAAGGACATAGAAACTTGGCAGAGCCTGGGCAAAAATTGGGTTCTGGTGTTGTGAAGTATTTTTGGTGACCCTAAGAAACTCTTATTCCCTTCATCTTCTCGGCACCTTCGGCTCAGATGCTGAGGCCCAGTTTTGTTGGCAAACAGGGGCCAGCAGATGTAAAGAGATATAATTTGAAGGAATCTCCAGAAAGATCACTACCAACTATGTCCCCTTCACCCTAGTAATGGTGCTATGCTTCCACTCTTGGGGACGCAGCTGGTTGGGGGGGCGGAAATCAGGGGACAGCTCAAGGCCAGAGTTGTTACTAACTGCTCTGAAAGCTTGACTCAACTCTTTTCATCTTGGGCCACATAATTCAGTGGAATGAATAGAATTTTGAAGTCAGGAGACTTGGGTTAGAATCCCTGCTCTACCATGTACTTGCTGTGTGGCCTTGGACAAATTACATGACCTCTCTGAGCCTCATTATTAAAAAATGACAAGAATCTTTCTGTGTCTGGGCTATTGGGGAATTTAATGAGATCATGACCTCTATCTCTGAGTCTGACATATTGAGGGGCTTAATAAATGTTTGTGTCTTATTAAAAAAAAAAAGGAGATAAAAACTCCTGTCCTTCCTTTGTGGCAGAGCTGGGAAGGTTGAATTCCTGAGCACTTGCTGTGTGCCAACCACTCTTCTATATACTTTATGCATATGAACGTATTACTCTTTCCTTATAACAACTCTATGAGGGAGACTATTGTTATCATTCACTAGTTATAAAGGAGGCAAGTCAGGTAAAGTAAAGGTAAATAACCTGCCTGACGTTATGTACTAGTAAGTAGAAAAGCTGGGACGTTGTCGGGATAGTTTAGGAACTAGAACTGTGTTGTCTAATAATGTAGCCACTTGCCAGATATGGTTACTGAGCCCTTGATATATGGTTAGTCTGAATCGAGATGCAATTTAATTGTAAATTATAACCCCCATTTCAAAGAGTACGAAGAGAAAGAATGTAAAATAGTTCATTAATAATTTTTAATACCGATGACATGTTAAAATGGTAGTAGTTTGGATATATATTGAGTTCAATAAGCTATGTTATTAAAATTAACTTTACCTGTTCCTTTTTCCAAATTTTAATGTGGCTACTAGAAAATGTTAAATGATATATGTGGCTCCCATTATATTTCTCCTGGACCGTGTAGCCTAGAACCCCTACTCATATCCACCCACTGTATTGTCGGCAGCAGTGAGAATTTGGAAATACTGAAGTGTTAGGTGATGACATGATAGAAAAGTCACCACCAGCTCCTAAATATAGGTTTGTAGGGTTTTCTCAATATGAGGAATCCCCTTATTAAGGCGCAGACACCTCTGAGAGAAGGGAAGCTCCAACCTTCACCAGGACAGTCAAGGAGTGGCCTAGCAGATACCGAGTCTTTGGCCTCCAGCCCTTATCCACCTGCCTGCCACACACGTTGGTGGCAGCAGTGAGAGGAAAGAGAGCTTGTCCAACACAAACTTGGCTTCTTAGTTCTGCCCCAGGTTGGGGTGCAGCTCACATCTAATTCAACGGACAGACATCCCAACCAGCTGCTTGGAGGCCCTAGTGGTGGGAGGAGGAGGCAGTCTCCACCGATGCCTGTGCCCCTCAGGTGACCCTTGACCTGCTCTGCCAGCACCTTCTCTGGTAGGTCCTTATGCAAGCATCTCCAGTGCCAGGGAACTTAGTGACCCGATCTGCCCCATTGTCAGAAAATTCTTCTTTTTAGAAAATTCTTTTTATTAAACCTCCCTTTACAGGGTTCTTCAGTTCCATAAATTCCTGGTTCTGTTTTCTGGAACTGTGCTTCTCAGAGTTCCAGAAAACATGGCACACAGTCCAGAGCCCCCCCAGAGATCTACTAAATCAAAATCTCCAGAGGTAAGGCCTAGGAATTTGCATCTGTCTCTCTCCTTCTCTCTGTCCCTTCCTCTCCCCTCCTCCTTTCTCTTCCTCTCCCTCTCCTTTTTACCCCTCTCTTTTCCTCTTTCTACCCTGCCCTTTTTCTCTCTCCCTCCTTCCCTCCCCATTCACTTTGTCTCTTTCTGAAACACATCTAGAGAGAGCGAGAGACAGAGAGAGAGAGAGAGAGAGAGAGAGAGAGAGAGAGAGAGAGAGAGAGATAAGAACCAAACCCACAAGCAAGGCTCTCAGCTTGATGTCACAATGTCCAACAGTGTGATCAGTAGTGATATATGAGCGACCAGTAATTTTTTCCTAAAAATTGTGACTAAGTTCGCAAATTATTTTTTATTTTATTTTTTTTTAATTTTTTTTTCAGGGCAGTGTCACTGGCCCTCATATGTGGGAACTGAAACTGGGCCGCTGGCTTCCCAAGCCAGCGCTTAACCACTGCGCCACTCTGCCGGCTCACAAATTATTTACTTTTTAAATTGTGCAGGTTCAAGATTACTCCTACAATAGTGTCACTTTTACTCACTTGCGTTCCCAGACACTTTCTTCATTAGAAGAGGAGAGTGTGGTATTACTGCGACATGATGGGCACTGGGCACACCCACAGCTTCTCTTATCTCTGCTCAGGGTCAGTCTTCAAGAAGGAAGAATGGGTCCACAGTTATGCTAATATTGAGCGCTTACTCTGTGACCAGAATCACATGTGCTTAGCTCAATGTGCTAAGAACTTTACCTGTATTCTCTCATCTGACCCTCACACTAATCCTTAGAGGTAGGAACCATTATTAGCTTCATTTTACAAATGAGGAACCTGGTAAGAAGGGTTAGGTAACTTGCTCAAAGTCACCCAGCTGGTAAACAAGCTAGAAAGGTCTTGAATAGGTGGGTAGGTCTGTTTATCTTGGTAGACTTTGATTGTCCCATGATTATCAGAGGTTCCTGGGGAGATGATAATCTTTGTCTAGGGACCCAAATAAGAGAATCCTGCTATGTCTTTGTGAGAGGTCCCCAGAATCGTAGAACACAGGGAACAAGGCAAGGCAAAGGAACAGGTTATATGGGGCTGGCCGAGTGGCTCAGTTGGTTAAGACCTCGCTCAAGAGTGTGAGCTCGAGCAACAGGGTTGCTGGTTTGATTCCTGGCCCGAGCTGAGCTGCCGCTGAGCTGCCAACAGGTGGCAGGATGGCTCAGCTGGAAAAAAAAAAAAAAGGAACAGGTTATGACTCTTAGGACTCTGCCCGCAATCCCCAGTGCAGGTGCCAGTGAGCCATGCTGGACTCGGGAGAATGCTCTGCCTCAGTGAGGACAGTCTAGAACCAAAAGGCCCAGTCTGCCAACTTCCATGCCAAAAAGTCTGCCAAGTCTTGGCCTTTAACATTTCAACTCAAGGAAAGGCCATACTTGCCAGTAGGAAGTAAAGGAAAGCACAAGAAACCAAGAGCATATTTGCACACTGGATGTATTTACCCCCATCCCACTCAGGCTCTGCCCCTGCTCCGTGTCCTCAGGCCTGACGGTCCATAGAGCATGCTCCCTCCTGGGAGATGGGGAAGCAGGAAGAGAAGCAGTGACGTGTCGTCAACCACAGACTCTTGCTGGACACCAACACGTCACCACGATGGGTGTGACTTTGATTGTTGTCACAATGACAACTTCCTATAAAGGTCTTTACTTTCCCGCAAGAATGGGGGAGGCAGTCTAAAAATAAGGGTCTGCCATGGGAATGTGCGGGGCCTGTGACCGTTATCTGTTCCTGCGTCTCAGCAGATAACCTTAATTGGAAATGACTGACCTAGGGGCATCCACTGAGGAGGTCCACTCCAGCTTCCGTATGACACCCCGTCACGTGCTGGAAGCAGCACGCACATGCCCCTTGATTTGTCCCTTCTCCTGGACCAAAGCTTTCCGGCTCCTTCAAGCCTTCTTTATGGATGTGCTTTTCAGCTTCTGCACTGTCTGGCTGCCATTCTCGGGATGTGCTCCGATTTCTCAATGTCCTTCTCCCCCTGTAAGGGTTGAGTGTTGTGCTCCAGCTAGGATTGACCAGTTCCGAGCACGTTGAGGCCATGTTATAATCTAGACCAGAGACACCCGACCTCCCTTAATGGAGCCAAGATTGCACTCACTTTATGTATCACGTATCAACCACATAACACAGTTGGACCAAGCTGAGCTAGTGGCCAATTTATAGAGTAACAAACAAATAGGTCATTTTCTCATGGACGGCTGCCAAACCAGGTCTACCCCATCCGGTACTTGTGCAATTAATTTTTAACCTAAATGCAGGACTTTGCATTTCTCTCTTCTCATTCCATCATCATGTTGGTTTCGGCCCTGTGTTCCTTCCTGTTGAGGTCATTTCTTATTTCCATTCTGTCATCTGTGGTGGTAACTATGCTTCCCAGCTTTGTGTCTGCCGCAAACTTGATTAGAACGCCTTGTACGTTGTCTTCTGAGTCACAGGTAACAATGCTAAGGAGGTCAACACCAAGGACAGAGCTCTATGGCAGGCCACTAGAGACCCCCTTTGGGCTGACACAGAAAAACTAATCAACGTTCTTTGACTGTGGTTGCTCATCCAGCTATGACTCCCCTTCCTGCCCTCTGACCTAATTCTCATTTCCCCATCACATCCTCAAGGGCACCAGGTAAAGCATTTGTCAAACGCCACATGGAAATCAAGATGCATTGGGTCCATATCATTGTCTTGAACTGCTACCCGAAGGAGTAGAATTGCTGCTGACATTCCTGGGCAAGATATTTATCTGTCTGGGGGGTGGAAAAGAAAAGTCAGTGTGTTAATGTCTGAGAAGATAGGGATTCACTGTGCAAGAATATAGGGAAGCCCATTTCAATTGAGGGGTTAGTATAGAGACACTTCTACTAGCAAGTATCATCTTGTTCCCTTCGATGTTCATACTGTTTTCTAACAATCTATCAAGCATGGTAATTATTGCATGCATTTCTATCTCTTCCATGAATCCTGGAATCTTTTTCTCTTTGCTTAAGCCAGTTTTATATCTCTCATTGCCAAATGTTTCCAAAACTCCACAACTTAAGTCAAAGACTGTCTTAATCATTGAATAAGAATATATGAAAAGCCCTCAGGCCCAGAGTTTGGCCTAATGCAGGAAATAAAAAAATATGGGTTCCCTTGGTGTGCCTACAGCACAAAGCTGAGGAGGTGCTCAATGAATGTGTGAATGGATGCATGCACACCTGAATGTCTCTCTCACATCTCCCTGGAATTCAGATGGACATAGTAAGGGCGTGGGAGTGACAATACCAGGAGAACAGGTATTTGGGTTTATAGTTGAACTGAGTTGAATCAGTGCATGTCTGATTCATGTCAACCAAACCAACTTTTCTAGAAGCTGATTTTTAAGCCATAATGCCACCTATTAATTTGCTCTGAGAACTATTGTCTGATCCCTCCCTGGAGGGGAGAGGTACATGCCTGGCTGAAGAATGGTGACCAAATATGCTTGATGCGGTGTTGGGGTAAGGGAACAGGCGTCCCAGAGGGAGCAAGAACAACTACAGAGGCTGAGCTCCAACAGCAGCTAAAAAAGAGGTCAGGGCTCCAAGAGAAGTCAAGTTCAGTTGGTCATCAGGTCTGAAGTCTGGGGAGGGGCTTCGTGTGGGAGATAAGCCAAGAGAGCAGGTGGCAAGTAAGTGCTAAAAAAAAATCAAGGAGCAAAAGTGGGCATGCTCTGAGAAAGTCCAGGGCTTTTACAGCAAAATGTGCCTGGTGCACGCAGAGCTCGCTGTTACTGGGAACAGCTGCATGCGGCCTGGGGTGGTTTGGCCTGGTTTAAAAATCCAGATCTGGGCAGGCTGTTAGGACAGTTCAGTGTATCTACATACACACTTTTTTCCTGCTCTGTATTGGAGAAATGCCAATATAGCTACACTGCTCAAATGCTGCTTTTAAACAAAATCCTTTCCTTTGTTAACCAAACAGCTCTGTTATTACAAAAATGCTTGCTTTATATTCCAAGGATCCCTTACATGGCCACTACAGGCTTCGTACTCAGTCAGCCTTGGGTTCAAATCCCAGCTCTGTCACTTGTGGCTGTTTGATCTTGGGTAAGTTACGTCACTGTTCCAAGCCTCAGTTTCCCCCTCTGCAAACTGGGAATAATAATAATGTCTCCCTTATGGTACTGTGGAGAAATTAGATTGAACATATATAAATTGCCTGGCAGGTAACAGTAGTAAACTGTAGCCATCAGTGTGAACTGTGTGTTGTTGGGCAAAAGTCACTTAACTCCTCTGAGCCTTGTTTTCATCATGAACATAATGGCTGTAAGAACTGTGAGACTATGGAATGGAAAACATTTTATTTGTAAAGTGTGAAGGACTCAATAAATGTAAGAATTCTTATGACCTACAGGTTACTGAGGTAGCTTAGGAAAGCCTCATTCCTCTAAATACCAACCAAACCCAAAGATATGCCCCAAGTCAGGGACCTTGGGGACAGTCTTCAAAGGGGACTGTGATACCTTCAAAGCTGTTTGCAAAATGTTGTGAGCATCCACATGCAACATATCCCCGTGGGGAGAGAGCCCATAGCTTTAATCGTATTTTCAAAGGGGCCCATAGTCTCCCACAAGTCAAGAAATACTGCCCTGGGGTCTCGGAACTACGGTTTCCCAGCATTGCTGTTAACTCTGGGTGTGCGGAGTTCCCGAGAGTGTGGAGAGAGAACAGGGCAGCGCTGTGAACAGCTGGGGCAATGCTAGACATGGGCCATGTCGCTTGGCTCTTCCTCCAGCACCCAGGAATCCAAGGTCCTACCCTGCTTGTTTCTGGAAGCTCTGCACACGACACTACGCTAGTTGTTCATTCCGTCTGAACAGGCCTGCCCATCCGCAAAGGCCTTTCGTGTCATTCCCAGAATAATTCCAAACAGGCCTGTGAGCTCGTTTAGAATCATGACCCCCATTTTGTCAATGGTGAAAAAGGCTCAGAGATGCTTAGGACAGTGACCAACAGAGATGATGGGCGGAGTGAAATTAGCACCGTGGGCAGGCACGAGTTAGAGGATCTGAGTTATAGACCGGGTCTGCCTCCCTGTGGCTGATGGACAGGCGAATTCAAGGGCTCTGTTTGGCTGCTACAGAGGCTTGGGGAAGAGGCGGAGGGCAGTCAGGGGTGAGCCCCTTGTCAGCTGTGTATCTGGTCCTGGTCACCACACTTTCTCATCCACCCCCGAGGATGGTACAGTGGGTTATGGTCCAACGCTGGCAACCCTTGGGAGAAGATGCCATTATCTCTTCCCCTTCATTTCTCTCTGAAGAAGTCACACTTGGGGTTGCTTCCCAGACCTAAGGAGTCTTGGCGAAGGAACTTAGACCAGCTTCACTCTGGGCATTGCAACAAGCCCCTCTCTTGCTCTCTCACCCTCCCTTTGGCTTGATGTGGCCTTGTGTCCCATCATGTTCTCAGATCTGAGTTTGGATGTTGAAGGAAATAAATGAACTCCTTTGCTACACAGAAAGCATGTCCCTGCACAGTCCAGCCTACTGGGATAGGAGTTCAAATTCCCACCTAACCGTGGCACTAATAGCTAACACTGAGGAAGTGGGGTGCCAGTATTAAATGAATTTAATTCTCACAACAGCCTAGCAAGTAAATCCCATTACAACCCCTTTCTAAGAGAGAAGGAAACTGAGGCATGAGGAAGGGAAGCAAATAAGCTACCCAAGGTCTCATAGCTAGTAAGTGGTAGTGACAGGATTCAAATCCAATACATCCAGCTCTATCATCCATGTGTTTAACCACTGCACCAGGTTGCCTCACATGAAGAAAACACCATTCCCCTGGCCCTCTCTCATCTGTGCACATATCTATGTCATGGTCCTTGCAGAGAGGAGGGATCCCTGGGCCAAGGCAGAATTTTAAAATTCATGGTTTGAATGTCAGATCTGGCCTCAGTTTCCTCCCTTGCAGAAGGGACTGTTCATGCCCTACTTACTTACAAAATTATTGTGTGGATCAAATGAGTCTCAGTGCGAAGGCTTCGCAAACACTGAGCATTGCCTAATAAAAGGCATTGCCATTATCATTATTGGTTGAGCAGCCCTAAGTGTCCCAGTTGCCTGCAGGCGATGTACAGCCTATGATTTTGCAGGAGTTGATGACTAGAGACCTCTCCACCTGATTCTTTAAGGCCCAGCCCCCACCTCTCCTTTCCCCACTTTTCCCTCAGAGCAGTTCAGAAGAAGCATTTTGTCCTTTAGCCCAGAACTCAACCCAAATCCCAGTAGGAGATGTGCCAAGACGCTGCCCTGTCTTGCCAATGCATTCGCCCAGGTGCCCTGGCTGGTCACCAACGCTGGCAACCAATCATCACCAGCCTCTACCAGGCACTTGCTGTAGCTTTGTCACCTGTGTTCTAATCTGTCCTTTACCCCATCCTGCCACATAGGTGTCTGGCATAAATAAGTGCTGTGTTGCATTTCTGAGAAGACTAAGCGATGGGTCCCAGGACATGGGGGATAGAGTAAAGGAATGGAAAGAAGAAATAAAAAAAGGAATAGGTGGCCTATGTCATGTTTCTAAGATTATCCTGTTTGGCTCACTGCCCACTGTTTGCAGCAACAGATTCAATTGGCATCTGCCTGTTTGGCCATCAGCTCTCAGGGCAACATGAGGAAGACTCTGGCATTTAACGAGAGCCCATCCTATCTCCAGGCACGTCACTCACTCTGAGCTGGAATGCTCCTGGAGGGAGAAGCGATTCCTGGTTGGCTGAGGTTGAAAGGATGGTAAGAGGGAGCACTCTCAGCAGAGGAGAGGATGTGGAGGAGAGGAAGCAGGTGACAAGCAGTAGATCTAAAGTCCGGCTGGCGTGGGTTGGGGAAAGTGAGTGGTGAGATTTATGAGCTCCTGTTCTCTGGAGGGGGGCAGAGGCCGCAGAGAGACGTGGGGTATCGAGGCAACACAAAGGAGGACTGGTGGGGGCCTGCCTTGATGGACAGTGGGGCTGTATTGGGTGGGTATTTCAAGAGTTCTGCCTTTTACAGATGGGGAAACTGAGGCTCAAATAGGTGAAATTGATTGGCCAGGATTGCATGGGTAGTGGCAGAGCTAAAACTAAAACTGGCTTTCAAATCAGGTCTGGGGATAACTCCCAGTTCTGTTGCTTATTAACTGTGTGACCACAGACACCTTACTTAACCCCTCTGAACCTCAACTTTCCCCATTCATAAAGTGGGGATGATAACATGGACCTTGCAAGGCTGTTTGGAAGCCTGAATGATATAATCCACGTTGTACTCCACCTTTCTCCTTTCCACTGGACACACAGGTCTTCCAGGCTGGGCAGCCTAGGCATTTGAAGAATCCAGAGGCTTGAAATACTCATAATGTGGGTGGTTATGAGAGTGGATTTTGGTGTTTGGGCAACAGAACAGATGTAGTGAACAAGGAACACTGATGGGCCAGGGAAGCAAGAGGGGAATGTGAACCATCCCGTCACTGGTCATGCTTGGTTCCTCCCCTTTTGGTGTCTCCCTCTGACCACTTTGACTTAGCCATAAAAACAGTGCCTTCATCATTATTTTCTGTTTTTAATGAATAACACACTGTAGTCCCTGGTCTTAATTTTAGAATTGCATCTCTCTCCTTGTCAATTTATTAAATATAAATTCAATAAGTATGTATTGAGCATCTACTATGTGCCAGTCACTGTGCCAGGAGTTGGAGAGATAGCAGAGTAAAGAGAGCACTTTAAATTCCGTATCCTTGTGGAATTTATATTCTAGTGGCGTGATTACCCACCTCCACCCACACTGCTCATTCAATGTATTTTATTTAGTTTCCATTTTTTATCACTTTTCTTCCTTGGCTGTTATTTTATTTTTTTTTTTTTTGAGTCAGTAGTCCTCCATATAGAACAGTCCCCACCATGGCTGAAATCCATTGCCTGGGATAGTCAGACTTGGTTATGAACCAACAAGTAAAGGAAACCAGAATAAGTGGCAAAGCAAAGAACTCCTCCTCCCCAGGTCACACGCCCCGCTGTGCGGCTTTCCAGGACGGGAAGACCATTCCAATGTGGCTAAATGAGCAGTGGCCGTTGGCTGGCCACAGCCGTCTCTTCTGTTGCTCTGCCAACTCCCTGGGGCGGGGGCAGCTTTGGGTGCTCCGTGGGTGACATAGAGCCGGGCATGTAGCTGGGAAAGTTTGCTGAAGACATGTAGATAGATGGGTAAATGGCTAATCAGAGCTCCTGGAATGGGCTGTGTGAAGGCAGGGCCAGGCACGCTAGTGGTCTGCTTTGATGAGGGTAACCAGCATGGCAGGACTTGATCCACGAGCAGACCTAATCCTTTGGGGCGATGGGAGTTTGTACAGGACATGAGCTTCCTCCTCCTGGAAGAAGGAAGACTTCCCTGCAGCTGCTGAGGTTTACAGAGTTTTTCGGGAGTGTCTGGAGAGGAAGGTTCCGCCTACCCAGAAATGCTAATTCTCCAGAGCAAACCCAGAACAAGAGAAAGGAAGGCTGGCTGCTGCTTGTGCAATAAGTGCCCCTAATCTGCTCAGGGAGGCGGACGGGGGGCCTTATCCCTCTGAGCAGGAGATTAAAGGCCTGAACTTGTGATTGCTGCTCGGCTGGGGACCTCTGCTGTACACCGACAGGGAGCCCTGAGAGCACTGGAGAAAAGTCAGCGTGGGGGACTGCCAGTGGCGGGCTGTTGAAAACAAATGGGGCAAAGAAATGATGCTGATGCTATCGATTGGAGCTGATGTTTGTAAAACAGCCGGAAATGACTTACTTGCCTTCAAAACCAGTAGGGAAACTGAAGTCAGTGAACCTAGGACAGACCTTGCTAAACCCTGCAAAACATTTTTGCATCCCCCAGCCCTTTTCCTCTCCCTCCCAGAAATACTCACATATCAACCTAGCCACCACCACATCACTAAAACCCAGGCCTGAGAGGCAGGATAGGCACTCCCAGCTGCCGAGGCTCCTTTCTCTCCACGGTTATCCTCTGATGGCCTCCAGCGGTAATGTCTTCCTCAGCCTCCTACTGGGCCAGCTGCTGCCACCACCACATCTGGCCCCGATCTCCCCTCGCCACTATCATTAAGGCTTCTGCTGTGTGTGTGTCTTGGGTTGTGAATGAGTGCCTTCCCTCCTTCAGTTAGCTGAGACAACACTGGAGCTTTTGTAGTAGTTGTCGTTCACGTAAAAGGAACTCTACTAGTAAATTACCAAAACAAATCAAGAAAAGAAAGTACAAAAGCCTAGAAATGAATGAGTTTGCAGAGCAAGGACTCTTCAACCCAAGATAACTCAAGATTAGCTCAGTGATCACAGCTTATTGGAAACCAGGTCCCTATTCTCCTCTCCCCTCCGTTCTCCTCCCCTCCCCTTCTCTTTCCTCCCCTCTCCCCCACCCCTTTTCTCCCCTCGCTCCCTCTACTCCCCTCCCCCTCCTTCTCTCCCTTTCCCTCCCTTCCCTTCTCCTCACTTCTCCCTCCCTCCCTTCCTTCCTTCCTTCCTTCCTTCCTTCCTTCCTTCCTTCCTTCCTTCCCCCTCCCCCTCACACTGTGTTAGTCTGCATCTTCCAAGAAGCAAGATTGCAAGACAGGATCAAAGGAGCATCAATTCCATTGGGGAGACACCTCTGTGAAAGAAAATGGGAAGGGAGCTTAAAAAGGCCGGAAGAAGCAATGCAAGTCTGACCTCTTGGGTAGGAGGGAAGACTGAGCAAACGCATGCCTGACTGCCCTGCAATCAATCTCAGGAAGACTCAGCTAGGCTGTCGAGGAGTCCTGAAGCAGGGTTGGCTGTCTGAGGAGTACGCTGTCTCCTGGACTTGGGCCTGCCTTAGCAGCCCTGCTGCACTCAGTCATGGGCTGGAACAGCCTGTGGGAAGCAAGGCCTTGGTGGGCACTGGGTGACAGGTGTCAGAGCCTGGCACTGGGAGCCTTGGTCAATCCTGCCCCTGCAGTTGGTGGTCTCTCAAGCATGTCCCCATGGCTGCTACCACCCTCTGGTTTGGCATGCTGGAGGCCAAGTCACAGACTGAGTCTACCCTTCAATGGCTTCTTCCTCTCTCTAGTCTTCTCAATACCCACATGGCTTGCTTCACTACAGCCTTCTCTGCGGTGCCTTCCCTGACTACCCCATGTAGAATTATAAGTTTCTGTCGGACACCCCCGGCCTCCTTCCCTGCTTCATTTTCCTCCCCAGCTGTTATCACTATCTAACCTGTCTCTCACCCATACTAGGAGATAAATTTCATAAATGCAGGGGTTTTTGCCTATCTTGTTCAGTGTTGTATGCCCAAAGCCAAAACAGTGCCCTGAGTTAATGAATATTTGTTGAATGAATACAAGACTGTGTATTGTTCATAGTAACTTTGAGCTCAGTATCTCCAGCAGCTGTGTAGACCTCGGGAAAAGGGCTGCGAACTAGAGCTTGAGGGCTTCACATCCCTTTCCAGGAGAGGGATTCACAACAGGGAGTTTGCCAATGGAAACACTCAGGTACTAGTCCAGTTCTATCACGTACCAGCTGTGTGACCTTGAGCAAGGCATTCAACCTCTCTGAGCTATAGCTTCCTCATGGGTGAAATGAGGGCAATAATATACCATTGTTAGGATGACAGAGTTGAGAAAGAGATTTCTGATTACCCAATGAAGTCTTGAAGACTTTTCCTACTTAAAAGTCAGCACCCACTAATGGTTTATCAACAAACTATTTCTTCTATTGAGGAAGAACTTAAACTCAGTCCACTTCCCCTGGTACTTTGGGGCTGTTTCCCATGCTTCCTCCCTCCGTCACCTCGCTTCTGCCCAAATAGTGGTGAGCTTTTGGGGTTTCTAAGTCTCCATCACTACTAATAACTATCATTTCCTACAAGCACTTTGCATACACTATTATATGACTTAAAGAATTAGTGCTCTATGATAACAGAGACTGCATATCTAGTTCCATGTTATACCCCCAGGGTCTGGGGCTGAGTAGGTGCTCAGTAAATATTTATTAAAGCACCATAGCCCACTGGAAGGTTGATATTATCATCACTGTTTTACAAATAGGGACACTGAGGCTTGCCTACAGCCACAGAGCAAGTAAGTGGTAGAGCCAAGACTTAAACCCAGATCTGTCCGATCTCCAAACCTGAGAGCTTTCAATTCCCTGACTCAGTTTTACATAATCCCCAGAGGAGGAGCCCAGGATGCAGGCATGGGCTCAGATGGTCTAAAGACTCAGCCAGCCCGTGGGAATAGAAAAGATCAGGGAACTCCAGCTCAGTGTTGGATGACAGCATGGCCTCATGAACACCTTGTCTTTAGACCATTCACTTTTATCACCAGCACATTATTTTCTAGGTTGAGTGAATCATTCTTGGCTGGCAAATAGACCTTGCTTCATTTTTTTTTTTTTTTAGCTGCTCCTGAATTCTTGACTATGTTGAGTCATTCCTTGGTGGGAGATTGCCAATGTTGAGGCAGTTGGGACAATTGATGTAGGCCAAATAGCTTAGTTAGCCAACCTGTTGGTTTTCTTTCAACATGATGCAGATTTTAAAACCCTGTTCTAAATGGTCTAGAAAGAGTGGTGGCAGTCCTTTAATCCTGGCAGAATGCTTTAAAAGTCTCAAGGGTGGGCGAAGGTAGTTGGAAGATGAAGGGGGTATATTTGTGTATTTACAAGTGGTGAAATCTTTTAACGATTCAAGCTGGGCTGCTTGTGCTTGATATAAGACATCAGGCATGCACAGAAATACACAAGCACCCTGTGATGAAAAACTTGAGACTTTATATAGCTGTGTTTGGCTTTACATTTTGGAATTAAAATCCTATAAGTAGAGCATGGCATTGCCTAGGGTCAGCTCTTTGAAGATCGGAGGAAGAGCTGCTGATGTGGTGTGGAGTTTGATAGGCACCTCGAAACCTGTTTTTCCTCAAAATCCCCCCACCCCTGTTCTGCTTTGGGGGTTGTGATTTTTCACCATAGGTCACTGGAAGAAGGTTTGATATTGGGCCTTTCATTAAAGAGCAAGGATACACATATGTGATGAGTGAGTGGTGACACATTGACACACTGATGTATAATAACATGTCAGTCACTTTAGTTGTCTAGCTAGCCAGCTGATGGCCTGGGAAAAAGCTGGGAGAGTACAGATCAGAAGAAGGTATGATTTGGTTGTGGAGTGGGTCCATGTTTTTGCCTGCCCAACATCTTCTTTCTAGACGCAGGATCCTAATTTTCCTTCGGGGATCCATCCCACCTCTAATCTTTGTCCATGGAATTTCAGTGGACATATGACTTAGGCTTAGCCAATTAGAGCACCGCATTCTCTTGGCCACTGTAATTGGTTGGAGAATAGGCATGTGACTTGAATCAAACCAGTAGGACACTTGGTATCCAAACACTCCTGATCCCAGAGTCACTTACTCTTCCGTCATCAGACTCCTGGAATCTATTCTCCAGTTTCTATCTCTGGATGTAGTGCTCCTGAACAGAGACAGGGGAATCCATGTCTGAGGTAAGTTGAACCCTGAGTGAGCCTGAGCCTGCAGTCTTTCTGGGGGTGATGGATTAGGGACTGGCAAACCGATGGTTATCCTGTTTGGAATTCCTAAGTGCATTCTGCAGACAATGTTGTTCCTTCTCCTTCATTCTCCATCCTATGGCCCCGCCCCCAAATCCTTGCTCTGGCACCAATCAGAAGCTGTGTGGCGGAAGGCGAGTCAGCATAGTCTTATTTTCCTAGGTTCAGCTCTTGGGGTTTTTGGCTTCTAGTTCCCCTTTCCAAGATGCCACTTTGGGTGTCATTGATGAGGCAGGACACCTGAATTCTAATGCCAGCCCTTCTAGCACTCCATTCCTTGCCCTTGGGAAAGGGTCTGCCCTCTCTGAGCTTCAGTGACTTGTTGATTCTGTAATTCTGGAATCAATCTCTTTCTCTCTGTCTCTGTCTGTCTCTGTCTCTCTGTCTCTCTGTCTCTCTCTCTCTGTCTCTCTCTCTCTCTCTCTCTCTCTCTCTTTCAGCTGGGCAGGCTGAGCACTTGGCCTCTGTGTCTGGGTCTTGCCTGGATGGAGACGTTTACAGTCTCTTTCGGCTGGCCCCTGCTCTTCACACGTGGGCTCACCCCTGCCCTACCCTCTCAGTCACGCCTTCCAGTACATGCCTGGACTTTCTAGTTGGGAAATCTAGAGTGGGCAATAACTTTAGAGGAGCCTGAAATACTGGGCCACCAGAGACCAATGGGGGTTTCAATAAATGAAATTTCAGCATTTAAAAGATTCAAGTCCAATTCCTTCAGAAAAGTTCCTGAACATAAAGATTATTCACATAAACACCCAAAGATAGCATTTACGAAAAAGGCACTTTGCAGGGAAATCAATATTTTATTTATTTATTTATTTATTTGTTTATTTATTTTTTAATTAGTTTCAGGTGTACAGTCAGAGAAAGACAAATACCATATGATCTCACTTATAAGTGGATTCTGAAAACCTGAATGAATGAGCAATGTAAACAGAAACTGTCTCATAGATATAGAGGAAAAACAGGGTTGCTAGTTGGGAGGGTGGTGGGGATGAGGGAGAAGGGGAAGGGATTAGACAGCAAAAATAGGCAACTACAATATTGCCACAGGTATATGAAAGACAGTTCGGGGAATATAATTAATAATGGTGTAAATATTTTGTGGGGCATCAGATGGTCACATGTCTTGTTAGGGAGACCATTTCATGGATGGAGTAGGGAAATCAATCTTAATGTTGTCTTTCACATTCCAAACCCCTTATGCTCTGTCAAGACGTGGCCCTTTCACCTTGCCTTGGGCCTCTATTCACCGCCCCATGGGAACCCACTTCCACTTGGGGCTTTTCTTCTTTTCTGTAATGATGGATATGTGAAAATTGGAGGATTAGCCATTGTACAGTCACCTTGAGCTGAGCACTGATATCAGGAAGGACCCTGGTCATTTCGTTCCCACTTTTGAGCAATTACAGATGGAAGGAAAGGTAGGGAGAAGAAGGCACAAGCTCCAGCTCCAATCTCCAACTTGGGGATTTTCTCTCAAGTCTCTTCTATAGAGAATGGTCTTTTCAAATCTTTACCCACCACTCATGCACATGTTTCCAAATTTCCCAAAGAAAAGGAAGCAAAACCTTCTCACTGTCTTTGGGTACATTTTTTTTTTCCTTCTGTAACTCAGAAGTTGGGAAAATATCAAGTGATAAAGTGAAAAATGATACTCCTTTCTTATCTAAGATTATTTTTTTATTACAGCAGTATTTATATCCATTTGAAAAATAGTAAGACCTATATGTAAGAGACATATTATTTATTCATTCTATAGATTTTTCCTAGTTGTCATGCAGACTTGGAGTTCCCTATAATAATTCTGGGATCTCATTAGGATATATTGCCCACAGATTGGAAACTGCTGTTCTAGAACAACAACAAAAAAGGTATTGATAGCATATATTGTTCCCTGTGTGTCTGTCACTATGCTAAGTGCTAAGTGCTTTACATATATTCCATTTGATTCTTATGACAACCTTATAAAATAGATACTTATATTATCTTGGTTTTATAGATGGGAAAACATAGGCTTAGACAGGTAAAATAATTCACTCAAGTCCACTTAGATAGTAAGTGGCAGAGTCAGGATTTAGATCCACATATTTCAGATTTCAAACCCATGTTCTTCATCACAGAACTAGAAAATGGCATATACTGCTGTATATTCTTTGTAACTGATTACTTTGAATCTAGGTCTCTGTATCTTCTGTGGATCCTGGCTCATAGAAAAAGCTCAATAAATGCTTTCTTAATTAATTAATGATGAGAATTTTTTAAAATTTTGATTTCTATGATTATACTGCTTCTTACCCAATAGTGGCATTTTAACCTTCTTGAGCATAGGCCATTGAAGATCTTGGATGGCCCTGGTTGACAAGTATCATTTTAAGGTTTGAATTCCAAATCAGGAATTAATAGGTAGATGTCAGAGAAGGAACTGAACGGGGAGTCCTGATTCTCAAACGAATTAGGGAACTGGATGAAGATTATTTTCTTTGCAAACCATGAGTCATCTATCCTATGTCTCAGAGCAATCAGCCAAGCTTCTTCACCACCACCACCACCACCACCACCACCACCACCATCACCATAATCATTCTCATTAGTGTATATATTCAGAACTCCTTATTCCTGCAAGGGATTTTTCTAGATTTTGAAGATAGATATATAGAGGTGTGATATGGGCCCTGTCCTTGAGGAGCTTCCAACTCAATGGGGAACAAAGGGAAAGCTTCCATGCGGAGGTGCATTTAGCCTGGGCCTTCAGAGGACAGTTGTTTGGAGGAGGAGGGGAGCTGAATTAGGGTTTGTACTGTTCTAGACAGAGGGAATAATACAAAACAAAGGCAGAGGGATGTGGAAGTGCATATTTAAAGAAACCAATGTTTAAAGAAATGTAAGCAGTAGAATGGAGGGTGTTTAAAAGTTATAACCCGTTTGAAATATATTTCATGTGGTGTGAGGTAGGGATCTGGCTTTATTTTTTTCCATATGGTGATTAACCATTCCAACACCATTTGATGAATTGTCAATCCTTTCCCCACTAATTAAAAAATAACATCTTTTCCTCATACCAAATTCCCTTAAATGCTTGGATCTGTTTCTGGATTCTGTTCTATTTTATTGTCCTCTTTCTCTGTATCTGAGCCAGTACCACATTATTTAAATTCACATAGCTTAGTAATATGACTTGACATCTGGTAGCACACGTTCCTCTCTTTGTTCTTTTACAAAATGGTTATGGCTATTCTTGCACATTGACTCCTCTGTATGAATTCCAGGAGTTGCTAATAAAATTCCCTGAAAAATCATAGAGGGCATAAAGGGAATGCCATGAGGCATAGAGGGAGTGTAATGGGCCATGAGACTGGTAAAGTAGTTTGAAGGTCAAATAATGTCAAGCCAAGACATGCAGAGCCCACAGCACTTCTGGGCAATCCTAGAGAAACTAAGATAACTTCTGCATCTCTTAACAAACTTGTCTACAATGCCTTGCATGTTGATTGCTACCAGCTGGTCAGTACACCCCCTGCATGGTGGGCTGGAGAGAGAGCTCAGCCTGTATTGAAAGACTCCAAAGAAAGGCATGTCTATCTTGCTTATTTGAAACTCAGAAGTTGACCTGAATCTGAAACCCCAAGGCAGCTCCTTTTCCTCTGCCCTGGTCTTTCACTGCCTCTACCCCTTTTCATTGCAACCTTCCCTGGCTGCCATCTGTCACAGTTACAGATGACTGGACAAGGATAAGAAGAGAGTCAGCCACCCATTGTGTCCTCCCCTGAAGACTAATGTCAGCCCTGGATCAGAAATCACAGAAAGCAACCCTGTCCCTTGGGTGAGGGGAGGGAGCATGAGGGCCCTGAGACAAGCCCCTGAGGACAGGGCGCCCTTCATCCATCCCATTCCATCAGCTGCCAGACAGACATGTGTGCAGGAAGGTGTCGCTCCTCTGCTTGCCTCTCCAATTTCTCTTCTTTGGTTTTATTTATTTCTTCATTCAACAAATATCTATTGGATACTTACTATGTATCAGGTGTTAGGTAAAAAAATGTGAACAAAATAGACTTGGTTTCTGTCCCCATGGGGCTTACAGTCTGGTGAGGTAGATAGCCAGCAAGAAGCTGGCAAACATACACTTACATGTTTTCTCCTCTCCTCCAAGCACAGCTCTCCATCAGGAAGCCTCTGCCAGAGATGGGTAGAAGTAGGTGGGGGTGATACAGCCATATAAAGGGCTTTAGATATACCAGCTTGGGTATTAGAATGAGAGAATAATGGGTGATTTCTATGCGTAAAGGGAAGTCTGAAAGGGTCTTGAAAATCTTACCTAGGTTTGCATTTTTCTGAACTTACCAGGTGATTCTTGTCTCCCTTTTTGAGAGTCAGATCTATATCCCATGTCTGAATAACACCCTCCAGTGAATGGCATGAACTGTAGGAGGTTGGAGGAGCTTTTCTACTCTATGCAAGGGGAAGAAGAATGGTGAATAATTCTATGTCCAAAGGTAATGTGGAAAGGACAGGATTTCTTGGCAGGGGGACCCTGACTTCCTAGAGACAGCCTGCAAAACATCCTCCTTCATTGGGGTTTCTGGTGCTGGTGACCATGATGTAATGTGCATGATGGAAATTCTGGACCAGCTCTGCAGCCAAACTAACTTGAGAACAAGGAATACATGGAAAAGGAAAAGAGCAGTGGTGTGGTCTTGAGCACAAAGCACAGTCACTCTCAGGGAGAAGCTGGAGGGAGAGGAGCAATGTAGATGCCTGACAAGGAGTGCCAGATGGCTCTTGACTAGAGGGAAAAGTATGAAGAAATTTGGAAGGAAACCTTTGAATACTTGAATATATGGAATTCGTTTTCTTAAAAAACAAATAATGAACTAGAATGTGGCCTTATAAAAATTATGGGCCATCGGTTTCTGCATTTATAAATAAACTGTGGTTGGGGAGGTGGGATGGGGTGCTAGAGTAATATTTAATATTTAATAATTTCTATGTTTTTTTTGGTATCTTTAATATCATATGATTCTGTTTTTGTCCCATGGAGCAGACACCATGTGTCTAGAAATGTATAGAGGAGAGTTTTTGGTACATTTACTTTGAGGAGTCCATAGGCTCTTTGACAGCAACAGATATCTCCCTAGTCTATGAAATTGCATAAAGTTTTGTTGGATGAATAAGGAAAAAATAAAAATATGAAAAGTTCCTTCTTACCAAGGAGCCCATTTCTGGGTTGGAGAGACCAGTTATTACACTTAAAATAATTAAAGAAGCCTACTAGACAATCCATATTTAAGTTCTTAATTCTGACTTGACTCTCTGGTTTCCAAGTGGACAGCTCCATAGTGCTGAAGGAAGAGTTATAATGAGGTGAATGCACTTTCCAGTTCAGTGTTCACCCACAAACATTCACTGAGGGCCTATTACATGCAGGGAGCATCCAGGTACAATAGGGAAAAAGAATTCTTTGAATATTTTAAAGTTGAAGATAACCTTAGAGGAAATAACCAAAAACTATTGCAACTTAAGTTTCCAAGAAAAATGGAAAAGGAACACAAAAAGCAGACAATTTCAGTTTAGAAAGTTGAATTCAGAAATATTAGGAAACTTCATAACCATTTATTGAATGTCTACTTTAAGCCAGGCTCTGTACATACATTCTTTCTTCCATCCGTACTAACCAGGCCCGACCCTGCTTAGCTTCTGAGATCAGACGAGATCGGGCGCTTTCAGAGTGGTATAGCTGTAGACTATATATTCTTTCTAAATAGTTCTATAAGACAGGGACCCAGAGAGGGTATGTGTCCAAAATCACAGGGCTTATAAGTGGAGCAGGACCAAGGTCCATGTTTGTTCCCCCCCCGCCGCCCCAAAGCCTGGTATCTTTCTGAATCCTCATAATTCCTCTATAATGTCATCATGGGAGGAAGGAACATTTTAGTCTGCATGCGCTTATGCGAGCTTATAGGGAGAAAGACCAGCTCCTCTGTTCTTCTTCCACCTCTGAATGTTTTCTTTCCATCTTGGCCCTCAGACAGCACCAGCTGATGGTGAGAAGGAGCAGAGAGTCTCCAAAACTATCGGAGGTGTATTAGGCAGAAATATTTCAGGAGGATAATAGATTCTTCAACTCAAATAAGCCTAATCAAAAAGGTAGACAATTAGCTCACAAGACCAGAAAGTCTAGGTATAGATCCACCTTCAGATATGCTGAATCTTGGAGGGAAGGAGAGAAGGAGAGATGTGCGTCATCATGACTCTGCCCGTTCCTCTAGCCCTCATTCTCTGCTTTGCTTTATTCTGGAAATAGGCTCTCATCACATGATGATAAGATAGTTTCCAGGAGTCCCAGAATCATACCCTCTCTGTTCGCAACACCAGCAGAAAAGTACCTTCTGTCTCCCAACTTCTACACATCAATCACAGATAAGATGCTGATTGACCCTGCTTAGGTTATGTGTGCCTACTCTGATTGATCAGCTTAAGGCTTCACCTGGGGTAGGGAGAAGGGCACACAGGACATGAGAATGATGGCTTCAAATGGCATCACCGGAAGTGAGAGAGGATTTTCTTAAAGAATGAGAAGAAAGATAATGGAGAATCAGCCTGGAGAAATAAAAATGTTAAATACCCTGGAGTCCTGTAGTAGAAACACACAGCATTAGGCCAGGGGCTCCGTAGATGGTCTTATCTTCTGAGAGGGAAATGAGGAAGCTGTGGGAAACCAGCCAGGAAGGGTGAGCAGCCCTGCTCAGTGGGCTCTTCTGGACAAAAAGCAGTTCTGGACCCTGATTTTACCTGCAGAGTTCACCTTTTTAAGGCAGAAGATCAAGCCTATCCACAAAATCAATGACCCCTGTCTTTATACAGTTCTTTGCAATTTACCAAAGACTATCTTAGCATCTCCTCAGAGCTCATAACCACTCTGGCAGATAGTAACCCTGTTTTTCCCTATTTTACAGTTGAAGACACTGAGTCTCCAAGATGCTAAATGACCTGTCCAAGGTCACTCAGTTAACTTGCAGGGCTGTGATATCAACCAGCTCTCCAGCATGCAGAATTAATTGAAGTCCTAGGAAAAGAACTCCAACATTATCAAGATTTGGTAAGTGATGTGGAGAAATCTCATTGGCCAAACAAAAAGCTGCAGAGAGAATAGATCTGCCAGTTGGGAAGGCAAAAACAGGAAGCTTGGCCCAATTGCCCAAGAAGAGAACAAAGAAATAGCCAGAATTTATAGGTATGAGAAGAGAAAAATCAAAGAAAGGAGTGAGATGCAACCTGCAAAACACATAAAAGGAAATAGAAAAACATTCTTTAAAATACACTAGGAACAAGAGGAAGATAAGGGGGAATGTTTCTTCCTAATAGATGATGAGGGAAAGCTGATAATAGATGACACCAGAAATGCATAGGTTTTTAATGCTTTCTGCTTAGGTAGCTGGAACAAACGGCATACAGACTAGGAGGCAAAGAAAACAACTGGAGAGTAAAAAGTAAAGGGAAGGCACCTGCCCGCAAGGAACTCAAGATCTGGGATCCCCAGGGACAGGGAACCCTAGATTATCAAAGCTGGAGGCACCCACATGTCATCGGGCCCCACCTCTCACTTCATAGACAATGAAACTGATTATCAGTGATAGGGAGTGAGCTGCCCAAGGTCACTCACTCAGTATTAGAAGAGCCAGGCTTCTGGCTCTTGGTTCAGTGTGTTTTTCTGGCACTTTTGGGAGATGGAGAGAAAGGGGAGAGACAGTGATGGATAAACCAAGACATAAAATCTAGTATGGGAATTAGGCAAATGCACAAATAACCTGGATTAAAGGCAGGGTGAAGACCAGGATTTGGGGAGAACCAGGTATGTAAGGTAAGGAAAAAGCTGCCTTGACATCAGGGTTCAGCTGTGGCCTCTAGTCTTCTGCCAGTCTGCTTTTTTAGGGTCTTCAGTTGTTAGAACCCCCTTCAGATCTGTGGGTCTCTGGATCACTGACTGTTGTTTGGTGCTTGGATGCTGCTTGTCTTGTTTTGTCCCTTGAATCAATTTTCTTTTGCCACAATAATGCTGTCTAACAAACCACCCCAATATTAAGAGGCCTGAAACAATATACATTGATTTATGTTGCTGTGAGTCGATGATTGAGGCTGGACTCAGCTGGGAGATATTCCTATAATGGTTGGATTCTTTCATATTTGTGGGCTAGTTGGCTGGCTGTTGGCTGACCTAGGATGGCTGCCACTAGATGGGTTGGATGATTGGAAGGTATGAGCTGACTCAGCTCTCTGTCTAGCAGCCCACCCATACATATTCTCATGGCACAAGGGAAATACATGGCCAACCACCCCCCTCATACAAGGAATGGAAACACACAGGTACATTTCAAGTTTCTGATTGCAAACATATTTGCTAACATTTTGTTGGCCAAATCAAATTACATGGTCGAGTCCAGAATCAGAGTGGGAAGGACTACAAAATTATAGGGTAGAGGATATAATTTAGCAAGGTTATTAACTGGAGCCAATAGAACAATCAGCCTACCACCAGGCCTCCATTCCCAAGGTCTTTGGCTCTGCTGCCTTTCTCTACTTCCCACCATCTTGGTCCCGTTGAGTGAGCTGCTTATCTGGCTCTCAACCCTCATCACTGAGAGTTCACTGCTGCCTGGGGTCCCTCAGCCCATTTTCCAGTGGGACAATGAGCTGAGTCTCACACCCTGATTCTGCTCCGGTGGACTTCCTGATATCCCCATCGAAGCTGAGTTTGCCTCTCCTAGGATAGTGATGAAGACACTGTGTGCTCGGACCCTGCCTGCTGCTGCCACAGTCTCAGAAGCAGCACCCTCTAAAAGCTCTTTAATTGGAAAACCCTAAACCTGTGGGCATTTCTCAGCTGCTATTTGCTTCCAAGCCTCCCCTGCCCATGGACACAGATCAAGGAGATGCCAGGTAGGTCCTCTGCAGCCTTTATCCCATGTCAACACCACCCCAGACTCTGTCCTCTGGGTGAGTATTATAGGCTGAATTCTGGTGTCCCCGAAGTTCATATGTTGAAGTCCTAACCCCCAGTACCTTATAATATGACTATTTAGAAACATGATCTTTAAAGAGGTAACGAAATTAAAATGAGGTCATTAGAATGGGCCCTAATCCAATTGACTGGTGTCCTTATAAGAAGAGGCAGTGAGGACACAGACACAGAGGAAAGACCGTGTGAAGTCACAGGAAGAGGACAGCCCTCTACAAGCCCAGGAGGAAGGCCTCAGACGAAACCAACCCCGCTGACACCATAATCTCAGACTTCTGGCTCCAAGGTTGTGAGAAGACAGATTTCTGTTGTTTAAGCCACCCAGGCTGCAGTACTTTGTTATGGCAGCCTGAGCTGAACTAACATGGAGAAACCCAGTCGTGGCTGTTTGACTAAAGACATCAGGCGCTTGGAGATAGTCCTCCCTTCAGCAGCAGAGCTGTAGGGATGCACTCAGTGGAGACACCAGTCTGTGTGAAACTACCTCCTGCTTTCTAGTCTGAAGATTGAACATGACCTGACCTCCCACACTTGATGAGCCCCTGGTCAGAGCTTGCTGTCTGTGGGACAGTGAACCTCCGCTTCTCCCAGACAGAGCTATGTTTCCCTCAGTTCTGGTTCTTCTATCTTCTCGTCCCTGGCCCTGCACCCCCTTCCATCCCTCTCTTCTTTATTTCCATTGGGCCAGTTTAAGCAGTTCATTTCCTGGCCTGGGATTGAACTTGGGAGATCAGTTCTGGATTTTCATGAATTTAGGATGTCAGAGCCCATTCCCTTCCTTCTATCACCCTCACGACATATACTATTGCATCTTTTTTTTCAGAAAGAAAAACATTCATGCGCCTATAATTTGAGAAAGGTGGGACAGGGTGTGTCATTCCAAGGCAATAAACAAGGGCTGCGTTCAGTGCTGAGGCAGGAGAACAGCTGGTCAAAGGAAGCATTAGATGGACATGAAAGCACAGCTTAGATTGCAAGGGATGGGCTGATGGCTGGGAATAAACAAGGTGGCCACTACTCTGGGGAGGGGAGTGGGGGGTGAACAGAGCCCTGGGTAGGAGTCAGAAGACCCAGCTCTGAACCTGGTTCTGCAGGCCAAGCCTTGTACTTACTGAGTAGGATGCTATATGCTACTTTGCCACATGCTGGGAATGCAGACTGGAATATGGCAGACAGGGACCCTGCCCTCATGGGGTGTTGGCTCTGTCTCACCATGACACTGGGCAGTTAGTTCACATCTCAGCCTCAGTCTCCACATCTCTAAAATGAGAAGTTTGGACCGTGATTTCTAATATTCTTTTCTTCCCTAGCATTCCGAAGGGCTGTCCTCGGGTGTGAGGTGTGGAGGACTTGATCATGACAGTGGCCACTTTAAAAATGGGAAGGGAGAGATGAATCCAGAAACACTCTCAAGAATGAATTGACTCCTTGGCTATGGGGAAGGAGTGAATCTGAGGAGGCAAAAAATAACTGAGGTGTTTAACCTGAAGATGTCATTGAGAGAGAAAATGGAAATTAGGAAAATGATGAAGAGGAAGCTGCCCCAAATTAGGTGATTTCTTGGTAATTATACAGGCAAATGGGTCAAAACAATGTTTTTTTTCCCCTTCAAAGAGGGAAAATTAAACTACATAAGTGAAAAAGGGAGAATTACTCAGACTACAGATGCATATGGATGAAAAAGATCTTGAGGTCCTAGTGGAAATCAGTAATGCTGTAGAAGACAATGGCGGTGTGATGACAGATGGAAATTGCACATGTAGGGGCCATTCTCTATGTGTTCCGGAGGCCACAGGGCTGGAGAGGGAAGTGGCCAGGTCATTGCTCCATCCTGGGGGATTGTGAACCTGAAGCAGATGATGTCCTTCTTAACAACATAATTTTTCATCTTCTGTGGGAGCTGAGTGCCTGGTAAACCAGCCAAACCATAAATGGCCACCATTTAGTCAACTCAGCAAACATTATTGTAGCGCCCTCCATGTTCTAGACAACAAGCTAGGTGCCCAGGATGCAGAGATGAAAAAGAGAGGGCTCCTGTTTATAAAATTAGGGTAAAGGTGGGGTGGGAAGACAGACACATGACTGGGTTTAATGCAGGCAGCCTGTGACTTTTGCTTAAAACATTATTTTATGCAAAGTGCTGCTGATTAATTCTGATGGCTGAGCTCTGGGAAGGCTTCCTAGAGGAAGTGACATTTGGGCTGGGCCTTCTGTTCAATCAATATCGGAAGAGGTAAGCTAAAGGGAGAGACTTATGGAAGCATCATCTGTAGACTTTGGCAGGAGGAGAAGGGTAGAGGGTGGCATGAGGAATGGACAGTGTTCTAGACCAAGGATGTGATGAAATTTGGAGGTGGATTGTGGGGAGGGGTCTCCCTTAAGATGACCGTGGATATCCAAGTGCCCACATAGGACAGAACCAGACACAGTGATTGAATTCAAAACTAAGTGGGGCCACCATGCCAAGGATGAAAGAGACTCCTTTGGTAAGGTGGGGCAGAGTCAGAAGCAGGGGAAGGCCAGGAGAGAGGTAGTTACAAGCCAGCAGGAGGATTTGGGAGGCTTCAGATAATGTTGCTCTCTAGGAAGGGTGAAACAAGCCAATGCTGCAAGGGTGTGGGAGACTCCAGAGCCTGAGGGACCATGTGCTGGTGAGCTGCTTGGTCAGTGAAGCACGGAGAGGAGCTGGGATGGCAGCTGAAAAGATCCATGGGATCAGAGGAGGGGGAGGCAGTAAGGGGCCTGGGGGTTCTTCGCTCTCACCTACGCCACCCTGCCTGAGCCTGGCGATGGAGGTGAGGATGGTTGCAGGCTGGCCAGCATCTGCAGGGCGGGGCTGTGGGCCAGCTGTAGCCTCTGAGCAGCAGGGGGAGTGATCAGACCATAGCAGACATTACAACTGAGCTTTGGAGGCAGTTTGGCTGACCAGATGCAGAGTGCTTACCTGGCAGGTGTCACAGACAGGGAACAGGTGCGAGCCCAGACCCCTATATGGCTCCCTCCCTTAGAGTCTGCCTTCCTTTTCCTCCTCTCCTCCCTTCTTCCCTCTCATCCTCTCTATTATCTCCCTACCTTTCAACAGGAATTTATTACATTTGTACTAGGCTTTTCTGCATAAAGGCTTAGAGAGCCTTTTAAAGAGGGAAACTGAGGCTTAATTACAGTTAGGCTCACATGGATCCCATCCCAGAGTCTTTGCAAGACCCTATCTGCACCCTGCATAGTTGGGCAGGATGGATTTTGTTGGCTGCTCTGTTTTGTGCCCATCCTCCAATTGACGGCATGCCAAAGGGGATTTGAGGTAGGGCTCTCACATTCTAGATAAAGTCTGCTCCCTACACAAGCCTATTTTCTTCTCAACCATAATTATCTTCCTAATGTCCATCTTACCTTCTTTCTCCCAGCCTGCTTTAATTTAATTCCTGGCCTTCTCTCAAGTTCCTGAGAGAAAGCTGGAGGGTTCAGCTGGGAAGGTTATTAATTATAATAATAATGGCTACAACTTACCAAACAAGTATAATAATGTCAGGCATTAAGTTAAACAAGTCACTTTATTTAATCCTTACAACAACTCAGTAAGGTAGATATTATTCCTCCCCCACCCCACCGTTTTTCAGAAGAGTACACTGAGGCTCAGAGAGGTTAAGTAACTTGCACAAGGTCACACAGCTACTAAGTGGCAGAACCCATATTCCATTCCAGGCCTATCCGACTCTGAACCTGGGCTAAGAAACACCACTTTAGACTGACTCCCTTTAGTCTTTAAACAAAGCCTCATAGTTTGTTGCCTCTGATGAGAGACCAAATGATCCCTTCCCTTCAGACCCATATCCCCGCCCCTATGATTCCAGCCACCTTGAGTTTCAGTATCATCCATACCCTTAATGCATCCAGTGTAGGGGTCATTTCACCACCAGATTTTCAAAGTGAGGAGAACAAAAGTAATTAGGCAGCAAAAAGGACAGAGCTCACATACACAGGACACCTAAAGACAAGGGCAAGGGAGGGAGCTGGTTCTGTCCTTTAATCCTGGTGACTTTATTGGCAGGACAAGGTAGCCAAGCGTTGCCGAAGCTAGTTCATCACCCACCTGCACGTCTCTCTTCAGCAGCAGCTGACTCTCCCATCCTGATCCAGGCTGGTTGGTGTCCCAGGGGCAGCTGCTGGCCCCTGTCCTGAGTCTGTCTGCCACCTCCTCTCCCTCCGAAGTCCCCGAGTTCCTTCCTTGATAATCCAGGGATGATGATAATGGCTACGTACAGCAATCTAACACTTATGATGCATTTTCACAGGTACGTCTCCTCTCCACATTAGTAATAATGAGGCCCTATTCCGTGAAATGCTTTTGGGAGAAAGGCCTAGACTACATTCTGAAATGCTGCTTGCCATCTCTTTGCCTGGATACAAGTCTTTATCTCTCCCTTTAGCCAGGTTGGAACCCTAAGCTCTAGCTCTTGCCCAAATATGCAGACTCTACAGTTATCTGGGAGGGAAATGGTGCTACCTCTATTTAAGATATGGAGAGGCTGAGGCCCAAAGAGGTTATGCCTTGAGTGAGGGTACATAGCTATTAAGTAGAGAAGCCAAGATTCAGTCCTAGGGCCTTCTCTACCACACTGTGCTGTCTCCATCCCTCCAGGGATGTTTGGATGGGGCTGCGATGCACAAGCAGGATTTTGATGGCAAGGGAGGGAGTATGAGAGGTATGAAGGTGGGACGGTGCATGGCAGGTGGTTTTGCACAGCTGGCGGACAGACAGGGCTGGGGACATGGCGGGGATGCGGGGCTCCACTTTGAGGACCTTCTCTGCCATGTTGATGACTTTGGGCCTCATCACAGGCATGAGCAATGGAGAGCCATTAGGATTTGGAAGAGGCATGGGATCATCTAATCTGGGCTTGGAATTTCTGAGGGAAGCATCTGGCACTCCAAGAATACAGCTGACACCAGTCCTTGGGGAATCTAACGAAAGAAGTGAAGCTGAGGCTAGTGGTTGTGTGCAGTCAGAATATCGCCGGAGCTTGGGTGAGTCTGAGCCTTCTTGGTCAGCAGTAAGGGAGACACCAGAAGACTTGTGAGTCCAGAGCAGGTGACCATTTTCTTACTGGGCCAGGGCAGGGGGCTAGCAAGATGTCTCACGGGGGCAGAGAGATAATAGGTTTATGGAGTTCCCATCAGCTGAACAACTGGGTGTCAGGACACTAAGGAAGAGCCATAGGGGCTGAGAAAAATTACTCTCAGTCCTCAGGACCCAGGAGGGCAGGTGCCCATAGATTTGGGGAACGGGTCCAGGGCCTGGAGGCAGTGCTGATGGACTTCGCGGAACCTTCTCAGGGAGCCTGGGGCCTAGTCCCACATGATCTTCCAAGAAGCAGGGGCAGGGGTTCTGACTTTCAATATGAGAGCTCTTCAAGGAGGAGACTCAGCAGGTTCTAGGGTTCCACCCCTCAGAAGAGGGTGTGAGAATCCCAGGCCAGGACTATGCCCCTGAGATCAGACTCCTGGCTTCAGTTAGACAGTCACTCAAAAGCAGGCAGGTTCTCACCTGGGGAGCAGGAGGCAGCTTGGGCTTCTGGCCACAAGCTGACCCAGGCCTGCTGCCCCCCCGCCCCTCATCCCCAATCACCTGCCTTCTGACTCACTGCCCTCCAGCCACACTGGCCTGTTTCCTTCCCTTATCTCCCTGTGGGGGGTTCATGCAGTCTTTCCTCTTAGAACCCCTACTAGTCCCTTGGTCTTTGGGGGCTTGGCTTAGACCCAGCTCTTCATGGGGGACTTGCCTGATTCCCCAGACTGAAGCTGGGCCCCCGGCCTGGGTCTCAAAGCCCCCTTTACATCTTTGTCATGGGATCTTCTTGCAGTTTACAGCTGATAAGTTTATGTGTGTGTGTGTGGTTTTGTCTCGTGTCTGTGTCCTCCATTAGACTGTGGGCTTCCTGAGGGCAGCTGCTGGGCCTGCTGTGCTCACTGGTAAGCCCTGCACCAGGGACATTGTGGGCACTTAGAAGGGCGGTCCTCTCTGAGGTCAGTGCTTCCGGCCACTGCACCAAATCAGGCAGGAGACTGCGCTGGCCATCATATTAGCCTTGGATCTGGGAGTCTGGTGGGGCCAATGGCTCAGGCATCAGTGGGATGTGATGTGTGAAGGTCCCTCAGGGACTTGGGGGCAATTTCAAGGCATTCTAGGTGCATTTACTCAATCGTTTAAGAGATTTAAGTCTTAAGCATATTTCTGTCACAGTTGCCCTCCAACCAACAAAAATCTCTCTCTCTCTCTCTCTCTCTCTCTCTCTCTCTCTCTCTCTCTCTGCCACTTTTCTCCTATAACATTCTCCAATAAGAACGCTGTAAGATGTTGTGATTTTTTAAATCAAAATTCTTGAGAAGTTCTGAGTTTTCCAAGCAACTCTAGCGCCTTCCTTTCACGTGATGCAAAAACCCATGAGGTAGGTGGGGAAAGTATTACCATCCCCATTTGAAAGAGGGGAAAATGAGACAGTGGGTCACGTGGCTTGCCCTGGTCACAGGTTCCTAAGAGAGAGCAAGTCTGTACCCTGGTTTTCTGGCGCCTGAGTCAGTCCCTTCCTTACCCCTGTGATGCCTTCACTGGAAGTGGTTGTCATCGGGACATATTTTCCCTTACTCTCAGGATTCCAGCTCAGTTCCCCTTGGAGTCCAAGGCAGCTGTTCTTGTTCAACAATTGAATGAGAGAGAGAGAGAGAGAGAGAGAGAGAGAGAGAGAGAGAGAGAGAGAGATGTTCCACTTGTAGTTTATTTTGTCCATCTACCTAAATGAAACTAACATCTCGGGGGCATTCCCTCTGTGCCAGGCACAGTGTTGGGGCTGCTATCTTTCTTACTCCTTTCTACCTCCCATCTTTGTTACTCCTTCAACAATTCCATGAGATTGGGCTGATGCTGGAAGCCCATTTTGCAGATGAGGACACTGAGGCCCAGAGAGCATAAGGTCACACCGACGGCAGCACAGCTGTTGATTTGACTCCAAAGCCCATGGGCCTTTCACACCCTCATATTGTTTCTCATGACCCCATTCTCTGGGAAGAACCCGAGAGAAAGACGGAATGCTGGGTGATGGTTGTCCTTTACCTGAGACAGGCGTCAGCTGTTCTGGAAGATGTGATTTGGTCCTTCATCCTCTCGACAGGTTTGCAGATGAACTGAATGAAGAGAGGATGATTCCCCAGTCTGTTATCGAACTCTACCTGGTACAGGGCAGGCTATCCTCAGAGACCAGAAAGTTTATTTAGATGCTTCAAGTCTCTCTGCCCACAAAAGAGATACGAATAAGTGATGGGGCATTTGTCAAAGGTGAAAAACAGGAATGAAGAACAACGAGAAGTCAGTGGGAAGCAGAGAGAGGAAATAAGAGTCAAGGGGATGGTGGACAACAGAGAAAGACAGAATGACTCAGAAAGAGGGATGGGTGCCCTGGGGGAGGGCTTGGGAATGGGCCTGGACTGGCGAGCTGCAATTTGTGAAGTTTACAGATAAATCTTGGTCCTTTCAGCAAAGCTTATCTGTAATGGGCTCGGCTCGCTGAGGCCCCGTCTCCTGTAGACATAAATCATTTTCTAATTTATAACATGAATAATTGATTTTGCCTCTGTAGCCTCAACAATAAATCTCCCGATCACACATGCATAAGAAAATAATAATAATGAAAGCGATCAGGATATGTGCCATCGATTAACTGTGAGAAGGGCCACTTGACTCACAATTCATGTTTTAAGCATTCCAGGTGGCACTGTGCCCACAAGCCACTTCTGCCCCTTGCCCCTGGGCCCTGCCTGTCACTCGTGGGGAGTGGAGAGGAGGGAAAGCGGGGTCTGGCTATGACTGGCCACAGACAGGATCAATTCAAATGTTTCCTCAATGGTTATCATTCATTCATTTACCAGCTATTTACTGAGCACCTCTTACCTAGAAGGTCCTGGGCCAGGTGTTGTCCAAGGCAAAGCAAGACCTGGTATTTGGCTTCAAGGAGCCTATGATCCAGTGAAAGGACAAAGCATGGAACACACGATTGGGTGTTCAGGACGGACTGAAGGGGAAAGAGGCTTTCATGGATCTGTTGTAGTCATCTCTAATCCAGGAGCCCAGGAGCCCTTTCCCTCTCTCGCCCTCCCACTGGGGGCTGCAGATTGTCTCCACAAGGCCCTGGAATCCATTCACTCCTCTCCACTCCCCACTACAACCTTCATCATCTTTCTCCTGGCATCCCGAAATGGCTGCCCTGCATCCCTCTGTCACCACACTCCCCATCCATTCTCCTGTAGCCAGAGTTTATCTTTAAAATGATAAGTGGGCGTTCCCACAGGTCCTCGGTTCAACCCCCACCCACTCCCACCCCTGCCCCTCATCTCTCCAGTCTCATCTACCAGGATTCCTCTCCACTCTAAGCTTGAGCCATATCTAACTTTAAAAAAATTTCCAAAGCTGTCCTTTTCTTCTTTCCAGCCTCAGGGACATTTTATGTGTGTTCCCTCTGCCTGGAATGCTTCCTCCCCACTCCTGCACCTCCTGTTCCCATTCTTTGGGTCTCAGCTGAAAATCACAGCTATCCCAGACTGGATAAGATTTCCCTGATAAGCATTCCTACCACCCGCTGCACTTCTTCACATCACCCATCGCGTTGGTCATTTCCTAGTCAGTCTTTTTCCTTTCTGTTGATGATGAAGTTCAGGAGGCCAAGATCCATATTATTGTTTGCCACTGTTTCCTCAGGACCCTGCATAGTGCCTGGCACAGACTAGGTGCTCAATAAATGCTTTTTGAATGAGTACATAAATGACCTTCTTGCTTTCAGCCTATTTCCTCTCTGGATAATCCTACATAGTACATGTAGAATATCATTGGTTTATCCAGAGAGGAAATAGTATGTAGGATGACCCAGAGAAGAAATAGGCTGGAGGCAGAAAGATCATTTATATATTTTGTAAGCATCATGGCCAGATTATTCTTCTGTTTAAAATTCTTCACTGGTTGCTAGTGCTTGTGCATGAAGTCTAAAAATCCCCGCCTGGCCTTCACAGTGGCAACCTGCTCTACTCAGGCATTCCAACTTCATGTAACATGAGTCCTCTCAATGGGTCTCTGCTCATTTCCCAAAAGACTGGGCTCAGATGCCAACTCTATTATAGCACTTATTTCCCTGTTTACACCCTCTGGTGGTTCCCCTGCACTACTGGATGGCATTGAAGAGTTTTAAGTGGAAGAGTGATGTGGCCAGATTTGGGCTTGGGGTTGATTTGCCCCTTAAGCTTCATGGGGGGAAGGCGGTGGCTTTGCGGGGGCAGGTCTGGAGGAAGGCAGGCCTTCCACTCGGAACAGGACCCTAGCCCAGCACCTCAGATCCATGGAGCCAGGGGCTCACTTGGGGCCTCACAGTGATTCATCATCAGACTGAGATTTACGCAGCCAGTGACAAGCTGCTGCCGTTTTATCCACTCAGTTATATGATGGCTGTCTGGCCCCTGGGACTGTGGTTTCCCAGCTCCTTGGATCCCTGGCCTGAATCCCAGGGTCTTGCTTACAATGGAACTTAAAAATAGAAACTGCTTTTATAGTATAAGGGAAGAGGCAAAGGACCTAGGCAGGGTTTGAATAGACAGAAGTGATACCTGGAGGGCTCTCTGGGGAGCATGAGGACTGGCCCAGGAGGTTCTGCGCACAAGGGAAAGCAGAGGCCAGGCCTTCTGGCAGGAGACAAAGTATCCCTGATGACATTTGGGAAGGCTTGGCTTCCCTCCCCTCACCTGCTCCCAACCTCTCTCCCCAGGCCTGTCCTGGCTCGGAGCCCATGCCTTGCCCTGTGCTCCATCCTTATCTCTTGGGCGTCCTTTCATAGTCATCAAACCAACACAAAAACATTAGAGAGAGCTAAGGAGCCATCAAACCAAAGCAAACAGTGGAGAAGAGGATGGGGATGTGGCGGGGAGAGGGGCGGCGGGCAGGGATAAAGACCCAGCTCTGAGTATCTGAAGTGACCAGCCACCATCCTGAGCATCACAGAGCCCTTTCTGGGTGATGATCCCTGGACATTATTGCTCCCACCCAAAGGCCATTGAAAATGCCCTTGACGAGCCCATGTGCCAGGAGGATTGAATCACAGTCCTTGGAAGGTTTCAGTCCTGACAGCATGATCTAGACAAGTTATCTTCCAGGCCCACAGTTCTCGCAGATTTACAATGATAATTTCTTAAAATAGTAAGGTTTTAATTTAACAAAACAAAACAAAACACTGAGGGGTAACTCTCATGTAATAAATCTCAAAAATCTTAAGTGTACAGTTGATGAATTTTTTGATATGTGTACACCCACGTAACCATCACCCAGATCAAGATACAGAGAGCATTGCGAGCCCTGCACGGGCCTCCCTCAGGCTCCATGCCAGTTAGTACCACCACCCACTCTGTACCCACTCCAACTAGGGTAACCACTCTTTCTGATTTCTATCATTATAGATCAGGTAGATGTATTTTTTTAAGTTATAAAAAAATCATACAGCATGTGGTCTTTGGAGTCTGAATTTTTTTCCCTGGGGAGAGGGTTTTGTGATGATCCCATAAAGTAGTTCCTATCAAAGCACCTGGTATGGCATCTGGCATGCAGTAGGCACTCCAAAAATATCCAAGGAGGCATGCGGTGGTTTGAATGAGAGAGGCGTGGCTTCAAAACCATCTCCATACTTTGATAGCTTTGTGACATTCTGAGCCTCAATTTTCCCATCTGTAAAAGGGGGTAATAATTGCTACCTCATGGGGTTGTCGTGAGCATTAAATGAGATAAAGAAGGTATAGCGCTTGCACAGTAAATGCTCAATAAATGTCCATTCTATGCTCCTTCCCACTAGGGTGCAGCAGCCAAAACCCCAGACTCTGTTCTAGGGAACCAGTTACTTTGTTATATTCCAGTGGTTTTCAAATTGCATTTCCAGGGGCCTCAGGATCCTGCAGTCACAAATCAGAGGCTTAAGGAGAAGGGAGAAGAACAGGGGAAAGAGAAAGCTTAGCAGATGGGATTTAGCTTTTCTACCCCAGGTCAATCAGAGCAGCTCTGCTGTCATCTGTTTGAGAAGTTGGGGGTAGGGGTGGCACTTGCAAAAAGGGTTCTGCTTCTGAAAAGAGCTTGAAAACCACTCTTTTATTCTACAACCACAGAGAATTGCCCAACATGCCAGCCAAATGTTGTATAAAGGGGAGAACAAATGAGAACATACCCATGCTAATTGGTTAGACCTTCCTGAAAAACCTCTCCGGAAAAATGCCCTACACTTCAGTGCAAGGACACTGTAAGAGGCAACCAGAAACGAATAAAGCAGTTCCTCTTTTAAAAATTTTTTGCTCAAGTATCAGTTCTTTTGGAGGGATAACTACAGTCCTATTTATTTTACAAACTGTAATACAACAGTGAAGTAAAATTTAAAAAAAAAATCTTTCATGATTGCATCACCTAAATACAGCAACAAGGAAACCCATTTTGAAAAAAAAAGCCACAGTGCATCTCTTGTTTTTTGTCTGTCAGGCAAGCATTTGCCCCTCCTCTGGGGCCAGCCCCACATTTTCCCTTTGTGGAGCCATCCCTTTCTCACTCTCAGGCATGTGGGGTGCATCTGGCTTCAAAGATGCACATAGGATCCCGGCCTGGTCACACAGCGGACTCCATTCTTGGTGATGATGGTTACGAGGGAAGGACATCACACAAAGCAGGCCAATGACAGCCCGTCCTGGGGCTTTTGTTGAAACTGGTAGGAAAGTGAAGCTCTCTTTTCCATTGGATTTGAAGATTGAGCAGCTGGGAGCCACCATGTTTGGAAGGCCTGCTAGAGAACAAAAAGAAAACACAGGAGAAGAACTGAGAAATCAAGAAAGATCCAATCCTGAATATAGTATTTCAGCTCCTGGATTCAGCTGTGCCTGAAACAAGAGCTAACTATGAATGTTTCAATCACCAAGACACTAAATTATTCCCATCCCCTCCCCTCACCCCCCCCCCGCCTAAGGATTTCTATCACCTACCACCAAAAAAAAGTCCTGCTTAACATACAAGTAGATTAAAGCTGAATCATGTAGGTGTATTTCCTTGCAAAGCTGTCACCTTGCAAAGCAACACTTATTCCAGAGTATTTTTTGAGCCTCCTTATTGAGATGACCCTTAGTACCAAGTTCGCAGTAAAGTCATCTCCTTGCTTATATCATTGTGAGGATGGAGAAGGGTATTCTGTTTGATCACTTGCTTTGTTTACCAGACAATTCTGATGGACCATATCCAAAACTCAGCTCTGTCATCAGAGGATGGAGGCTTGCTGACTAGGATGCCCCCTGAGGATGGCTTGTGGGCATATCTATGAATTCGTGTTTTGCTTTTCAAGGTGAATGGGAGAAGAGTAATTTGCATTCATGTATTGTACTATGAAATATCAAGCTCATCATCTTTGGTCATACCTCAAAAATAATAGCACGCTTACTCCCCTGAACTTTATTGCTCAAAGAGCCGCATGGATGGGCTTCATCTCCCTCTGGTCCTGATATGAGAGAACTCATATTATTCCCATTGCACAAGTAAGCAAATCAAGGAAAACTTATGTTCAGAGTAAGGTTTCTGTGAAGCCATGAACGTATGTATTGGGATCCAGAATATAAAATGTAATCACTCCACAAAGACCACCAGGAAGCAGGGCCAATCTGGGCGGGAACAGAAGGGGCCAACAGGAAGCAAGATGAGGAGCCAGGGAGAGGAAGGTCAAGCAGAGGCAGTTACCAGGAGCAAGCTGAGACCAGGGTAGACCATGGAGATGCCTAGCAGAGCAGTGAGGATCTGGCTCTGCCCACATCGCCTCCTCTAGCTGGCACTGGGTGGTGCGCTTGCCCCAGTGTACAGATAGAGTCTGCCCTCCCTGTGGGGTTCTTCTCGGTATGTGTGTGACCTGAGGAGAGAGCCAGGAGGGACTCCATGGCTCCTGGCTTCCAAGCTCTGCCCAAGTAGAGGTGTCAGCCCTGCAGCGAGGTTTACTACATTCAAGCAATTTAATACTCCCAAGCAGTTGGGCAGGCCCTGGAGATAATAAAGAAAGAAGGTAACAGAGTGGATCTGCAAAGCCCTTAATACACAGCATTAAAGGGTAATGGGAAAATCGATGGGACTATACAACAGGGTCACCCCAACTACTAGCAGTGCTGTCATTAATGGGACAGTTGGTGCTCCAGCCGCGGCTAGGCTGATGGGCAGGGTCCCAGACCCAGGGCCCCAGCGGGACCTCTTCGGAGCTCAGTTAGCTTCATGGACCCTTGGACTTCCTCCTTGGATCAGAGCACTAGGGGTGGGGATGGCCTTCTTTTCTCCTGTGGCCCCTCCTCACCCTGGCCAGGGAACTTAATGATAGCTACCATTTATTGATCATTTTCTATGGGCCAGACTCTAGACTAAGTCCTCCCTGAACTGTTGCATTTAATCCTTACAACAACTCCATACATTAGCTACTCTCACCATAGTTTCCATTTCACATGTAAGTAAAGTAAAGGCGAGAGACGCACGTGGTCTGGATCATTGGCTCGGAGAGAGGGCGGATAGCACAGGCCATAGAATGTGACAGCTGGAAAGGGTCTCACAGAACATCTGACCTGACCCCTCTGGACAGGGAAGTGGAATGACTTACCCTGGATCACTCAGAAGAAAATGTGGAGTCACAAAGCAGGTGTCCTACCTTTTAGTCCTGTGTTCTTTGTCCCCAGTATATCATGTGATCATTTCTATCTACAAAACACACACTCCACTGGCTTTGGACTTCAGAGTCATTCATTGTAATTAAAGGGATGGTCGTTTAGGAATTGTTTCAATTCAGTGCGAAGTTACTAAAGCCACTCTCTGGGTTCTGGAGGTGGGGGTGCTGCAGGGCAAGAAGGTCTGGTTTCTGTTCTTAAACACCAACAGCATCTGGCTGGGGAGAGGAAAACACACAGACCCGAAACAACCTTAAAATAATTCTAAGACAACAAATAAATAAGTGTGAGAGGGTGTGATGCCCTATGAGCATTAGAAAATGAAAAGTAACGGGAGGTGGGCTTAGTGGGAGAAGCCTTTGTGGAGGCGAAGAGCTTGGAAGCCGGCTGTTAAAGAAAAGCAGGATTGGGGTTAGAGAAAATGGGGGGAGGGGCTTGTCTGATGGCGAAAACTGCCTAAGCAAAGGTCTGGTGGCTGGAAAGAACAGGGTCTGAGTTAGACCCACAGGAGACAAGAACTGCTGCCGAAGCAGCGAGGGTGGGTTGGTGTGGCAGGGGAGTTGAGACTCAGTGTGGATGGCAGAGCCAATGTAGATGGTTAAGCAAGGTAATGTAAAATGACAGCAGTGGGCTTAGGAAGATAGAGCTGACGCCAGTCACCCCCTAGAATATTGGAAGGTTGGAGAACTGGATTCTAGCGAGGAAGGTGGTGAAGGAAGTCTTCCGGACATGAGGTGGTGGGGGTAGCGAGGGCTGGTGTGGAGGCCAGAAAATATTCAGGGGGTGAAGCCCAGAGAGGCTGCAGTGAAAGGGTCCCCAGAGCTGGGGTGAGGGCTGAAGGAGAGAGGCGTCAAGCGGAATTGACATGTTATATCTAAGCCAAAGAACCCGGGAGAATGATGGCAAACTGCAGTATGGGATTGAGTTCAGCGGTGTGGGATGTAGAGGGGAGAGTTACTTGGGAGGAGGGATATCAGGCTGAACCTAAGAAGGCCTCGGCGAAGGGAAACCATTGGGAGAAACAGTCCTTTTCTCTTGAGGACCAGTTTCCTTTGGACTTCTTACGGGAAAAGAAGTTTCCATAAAAGAAGTTTCCCAAATGTTTCCTCTCCTATGGCCTATCTCCAATGTGCTTGTGTCATGAGGCATGTGGGACCGGGGAGAGGGACATGGGCTGGGCGGACGGTCACTCAGGCCTTCATCCCTGCTCTGCCTTTACTGACTTGGAGCCCTGGGCTCCAAGTTGCATCATGTCAGTACAGGGAATAACAAGACACACCTCACAACGTGCTCAGGGGGCTAGATGAGCGCATGCAAAGCGCCCGTCCATATTCCTTATACACATATGCTCAACAAATGTTAGCTACTGTGATTGCAAAACCAACTTTCACATACCGTACAGTTCGAGTTCCCAAACCACCAAAATGGCTCAGGACTTCCGTGGATTGTTGAAAACAAGTGGAGTTGGAGGGAAGGCTCTTTGGATGGGGTGAGCAGGTGAATCTGAGGCAGCAACTTGTCCAAGCTCACCCCTCAGTCTGTCAGAGGGGCCAACAGCCTCCAGCCTCCAACAGACACAAGCCTCCCTACGGGCTTGTGGAAACAGCAATGCTTTGTGTCCTTGCAGACCTGGAGAGCCAAGTTCAGGGGCAAGACTTGGAACTATGTTTCTAATAAGCTCCACGGGTGATTCTAAAGAAAACTGAAGTCTGAGAACCTCGTTTTATCTGCTAACACAAATCTCCTTGGCAAGACCCCCCAAGTGATCACCGTCAAGGTGTGAGGACCTCACTCCACCGCTGGTCAGCCTGTCCATCGCTTGTTGGAGGGAGTGTCTTATTAATAAGGCCCCTCCCACCCTCATGACCCTCTCAGAGAAAAGAGGGGTAAGGGAGGGAAGAAAAGGAAAGTGGAATCTGGTCGCTGGGAAGAAAGGAAGACGGAGTAAATGGGAAAGGACCTGAGCGAGAGGGCAGAGGGCTACGTGTCACTGGAGTGAGGAGAAGGAAAACGCCAGAGCTGGCTCCCTCCGAAGTGCAGTCATGCCGAGTTATTAAAGAGAAGAAGAATGAGCCTCTGTCTCTCTGTGGAACAGGGCAAGAGTCATCAGCAGCCGTTATTAAAATCCTTTCCTCACCAGTGAAAGACACTTATCGCTCTTCATCAGCAAGGCTCTCTCTCTTTTTGAAAAGGAAAATCAACTTAACAGGTGGGGATGGTCCTTTCCCTCCTCCTGTGAAAGAGTCTGAGGCTCCCTCCTGACAGCCCCCAAACGAGTGCTGTGCTCATAGAGCACCCCGGAATGGCAGGAGAGGGGCGCTGGACCCTCAGCGTCTTGGTGCTGTATTCACAAGGGGTCCTCTCCCCTGCTGCGTGCGTGGCAGCGGCGGCAGCGTCGGGGCGCTCGGGGTCCCAGTGATGACTAACTGCTGCAGAGGGGCCCTGGCTCCCTACATAAGAAACCCTTTCAAAGGAGCTGCCGCATGGCCGCAGGGGGCAGGGCCTCATCTCAGCTGCAGCCTCCCTGCTCATCTCCCTGCACTGGCTCTCACTCCCTCTCTTCTGTCCTCCTTCCCATCATAGGCAGGTCACTTGCTTGCTGACAAAAGCTCAGGGATTGCCCGCCATGGCAGGAATCCATCCACACACCTTAACCCAGCCTCTTAGCTCAAGGCTCTTCCCTGAATGGCCATAAATGACCCTCCAGCCCTCTCCCCACCTTACCCTGCAAAGGCTGCAGGCAAGCAGCACTCCTCACTACTATTCCCCAAATCCATGCTGCCCTTGCATACCTCCCTGCTTTGGCTCGGTGCGGTTGCTCTGCCTGTCACGCCTTTCTCCCTCTTCTCTGCCAGGTGATCTGCTTAATGGCCCAGCTCAAATGTACCCTCCTCTGGGAAGCCCCCTGACCTCTCCAGGCAGAACTAATTATTTCCTCCTCTAGGCTCCCATGGCAGGCATGCTCCTGTTTGAACAATTACTATCCTATAGTCCAGTTTATTGTAGTCCCTTGTTTTTATCTGTCTCTCTTCATTACAAGGCTAGCAAGAAGAGGAGGAGGGCTGTATCTTGCTCCACTTTGCATCCTCCTCAGAAACAAGGCAGTTCTCAATAAAAAACACACCAACTAGCGTGTACTGATGGCCCCATTTAGCACTCCGAAGGTCCTTCCTATACACTGTTTCATGTAAGCCTCCAGGTTATTAGGCTCGTGTCACAGATGAGGAAACTGAGGCTTGGAGAAGAGAAGTGACCTGTCCAAGGACACATGGCTAGTACATGGCAGAGGAGGAATTAGAAACCAGGACTGTCTGAGCTCCACTAAGTTTGTTGACTAACTGAATGAACCCCACCCACCCTGTTTCTGGTGCCAGTAACCCCTCAGGTAAACTGGCCGAGGAGCCTGTGGTGCTTTCGAGCTCCTGAGCTGGGTCCCATTGGTCTCCCTCCTTCCCTATTTCTGGGAGCTCAGGCTCTCTGCCTCCAGGGCATCACACCACTTACTCTGAAGTCCTTTGTCCATTTTCTCCCCGACAAGGTAAGGACCTAGAGAAAGGTCATTGTCACCTTCCCAGAACTAGCTTCCATCACTCGACCACTCTCACTCTTCCCAGCTCCGCAGCCCCGTTTGCCATCCCCTCCCTAGTCCTTTCCCCACTACCCTTCCTAGTTCCCTCCTCAGCCCCTGCTATGGGCTCAGCAGTTCAGCTTCTCCCCAGTTCCCAGCACTCTTCCGGCTGCTGGCTAAGCCCTGGCAAACCTGCACAGCATGGTGTCCTTGTTTCTGCCCCCAGGTTTCAGCTAACTGAGCCCTGGGCCGTTGTCACAGCTTCTTCCCTCACTGGGGGATTCAGGACTAGCTCCTCTCTTCCTATGTCCCAGTTTTCAAGACCAACTCCAATGTTACCACTTTGTCAGCTTCCTGAGAACAGCAGCTGAGTTGGTTTCATCTCTACAAGCCCCCCAGTCCCTAATCCAGGGCTGTACCCCTAGATGAAGCCCAGTAAATGGTGAATGAATGACTTTCTGGAAAATACCTAGAATACTCCATGAGTACGTTCTCACATACACCACTCTCCATTTTCATATATCCTGTCCTGCATCAATCTTCCTATTGTTGCCTCTGGGTCTGGAAAGGATGTCTCTTCTCCTCCCTAAACCTGACCCCTTCATCACTACTGTGCCCACCTCCTTGGAAGGCAAGTCTCCAGCTGCTCGAGGGCAGGGCGACAGCTCTGATGCCCTCCCTTTCCCATGCTTCTGGGGCTCCGACACCCTGAATGGGCCTGCTTTATAAGACCAACAGAATTCGTCTCGTTTCTAGATCCGTTGAACAAAGGGTAACTGAACATCAACCTTATGCTAGGACCTATGATAGAGAGAAAAGACATTTCAGGGCCACCAGGTAGGGTGCAGTCCCCCATGGGGAAAATCACATTGTTTGGTTCACTGTTGGTTCCCTAATGCCTAGAACAATGCCTGGTACATAGTAGGCACTCAATAAGTATTTGTTGAGTGAATAAATGAGTGAATGGCCATTGTGTTTACTGTACTTTCTATTTATTCCAGATATGTTTATGTAATACCACTATCCTCCCACCTTTTTTACTCCTGGGACCACCCTCCCCCTCCACCCCCATCAGTTCTCATCTTCTCGTCATCCCATGGCCCCAGTTCCGTAACACCCCTCTGGGCACAGAAGCTACTGCTCATTCATTTCCGTTAGCACAACTCTTTATCTCCTTCCCTGCCTCCTCCCAGCCTTCAGCCTCTCCCCTCCTACCAGACTCCTTAGTCCCCTTATCTGTTCTGTCTCTTTGCTCACCAACCTACAAAGACTGCACCATCATGAGCCATTTGAACAAAGAAGTTGGTCCTCTCTTGTGACCCCGACCTCCTGACCATCATCTTACCAGTCTTTGTCTTTGCGTGCCCCTGACTCTTATTTTTCTTCTCTCTCCAAAGTGAGATTGCCTAAGAGCCTTGCATATCAGCACCATTACAAATAAATGCATGCTGACTGGCTTCAGCTGTCCGGCAACTCTTTTAAAAATGTGTATTTCAACAATATTCTAAAAGGGGGGAAAAAAAAATCTCTTTGCCTCCTCACAACAACTGTTTACATAATTCAGTGACCTTTTATGAACCCTATTATTGTATAAGCATCATTTTTCAAGGTAGAAATCAACTTATCCTTCCTATTTCATACTCTACCTTGTTCACCTAACGTTTTTCTGGATACACTTTCTTGTGTATTGACAGAAAACTCATAATTATCATTTGAAATAGTTATATAATATTCCATCACATGAATGTTCCATAGTTTGCTTAACAATTCTCCAATTGTGGAGCATTTTGGGTGGTTTCCAGGAACTTCCTATTATGAGCAGGGCAACAATAAACATCTTTTTGCAAATAGCTGATATGTATTTTCTTTTCAGTTATTTTCATGGTATATATTCCCAGAAGATGGGTTATTGGGTCAAAGGCTAGAAACACTTCTATGCTTTTCTGGCAAGGTGCCAGACTGCTCTCCAGGAAGACTGTACTAATTTGTAGTTCTCCAGTCTTTTCACTCATGTTTTGGAGCCTCCTAATGAATTCCACCAGCGGTTGTTCGAAATCTTCTGGGCCTGCCTGGGGCACCCACCCACCCTTACCCTCCAGAGGTGATTTTACTGAGAAAGTTACAGGCATGTGTCCCTGAGTTTCCTCAACTTCCTTCCACGTCAACATATCTATTTTCACCCTGGCTCCCCTTCTAGGCTGATCTCTGAGGAAGAGGTGTCCAGTTTCCTTTCCAAACAAAACCCCCTGCCTACGTCTTTGACCTCATTCTCTCCTGCCTGTCTCTTCAAAACGATGCTGCATTAGTTATTCCATTCTTTTCACATCATCCATCGCCCACCTTTCCTCTTGCTCTTTCCCCACAGCCTGCAATTATCCTCAAGTCCCCTCTCTTTTCCTAAAAGCAATAAGTATTTTTCCCTTTTCCCCCTGAACTTCTCTCTTCTTCTGTCACCATCCATCTTTCTGAAAGAATAGTCTAAACGTCACCTTCTCATCTCCTAGCGCCTTCTCAGTCTTTTGTTCTCTTTCATTGATGACCAACTCTCAACTAAAGCAGCCATCTCAAGGCCACCAATAATTTTCTTAATCACCCAAACAAGTGACATTTACCAGTCATCAGCCCCATCATCTTGTTGGCTATTGTGTCCTCATTGAAACTTTCTCCTGTCTGGGTTCCATGGCAGGGCAATTTCCTTAGATCTCCTGCCTTACCAATGTTGTACCTCTAGAAAACCAGTTCTTGGACCTTTTAGTGATCTTTAAATCATCTTTACCTCCTATTGTATAACAGACAGGAGAGCTGGGTGGAATTGACCCCACGCCCTGCTCTAATAATAAGTTATAACTGACCTAAGCCCATTGGTATAAACCCATTCCTCCTATCACAGTGATGGCTCAGGTGAAAGTCGACCAGAGCAATCAACACATGTGCACGTGACCTATGGTAATTCAATTAGAGCAGAGCTCAAGACTTTTCAGAGTTGAGGGAAGCCAGCTCTTTCTCTCCTCTTGGGAACAAACGATAAAGCATTGCTGTTGGCTACCATCTTATAACCTTGAGGGAATATAGTATGAAGATGATGTCAAAACACAGAATAGAACAGGATTTATGAAGAATAATGGATTCAGATCCCTGATTGAATTACACCTGCAGCCCACACCACGGGATTTTTTAGTTACATGAGTCACTAAGTTCCTGTATTATCTGAACCATGTATAGGGCATTCTGTTATTTGTAGTTGAAACATATAACCATTATAGTCCTCCTCACTGTTATCCCTTTATACTCCATATCTCATTGCTCTCACTCATTCCAGTAGCTTCCATGATCACATCTATATAGTTGATTCCTCTATACCCCTAGCTAACACCTGTCTCTTCACCTCGAACTCCAGTTGAGTGGTTGTATGTGGTTTATGAAGATTTAATCCTAGCAATTAACACCAAAATTTTTACCATCACCAAATCAACTTTACTTCCTGACTTCTCCATATTTGATTATTCAGTTGCTCAAGTTTGAAGCTTTAAAATCATCCATTAACTTCTCTTTTTTATATCCTACAGCCAATCAGCCACTATGACCTCACACTTTTGCCTCTGGCTGTATCCTGACCCTTATTACTTCTCTCTTGAATTGATTATCTTCCCTGTTGATCTTCCTGCCTCCTTGATATCCCAGCTTCTGACTACCCTAACACCACACCTTTATCAGAAACATAGTCCTAAAACACCAAAGCAATCAAACATTTCAATAATTTCTCAATGTGTTCCAGATTTAACCCAACATTTCATTCTAAATCTAAGTCCTCTATTACAGGGTCTTTTTATCATCTTCCTAGTCTTATAATCCCATTACTCTTTCGTACAGCCAAACTGGGCTGTTGATTACACTATTTTTTCCACACCTTGCTGCCAGTGAGATGAATTCCACTTGGACTACCTTCCCTTTATATTTCATTTGTTGAAATCCTTCTCATTCTTTAAGATTCATCTCAAAAGACACCTCAATAAAATGTACTCTGGCTCTGATTTCCCGGAATAGGTAAGTATTTCCATTTTTGAACCCATACAATGTGTCACTCTTGTGTCACTCATCAGGATAGAAAAGCTGACTTTTATTTTTGTGTCCCCTAATTTCAGAGCAGTAGTTGCTCAATAAATACTCATTAAATTAGCCTGAATCAAGGGCAACCTTATGGAGACAAGATGATACAAGAAGATGCCTGAGAATATTATTCTTTTACCTGGAGATTCACTAGAACCTTTTTTTTATCTTTTTCTTTCTTACATTCCAGCTAGAGATGTACATTATGTGCAAGTTAACACTGGAATTTGGGAGAAGCCAGCTTTGAAATCTTGTACTCTGGGTTGACTCAGGGCAGTGGTTCTGGATCATGGTCCATATGGATGTTCCTGGAAGCTGATGGCTGAACCATTTCCTACAATATCCATATTTAGGGCAAACTCTGAGTTGTATAGTTATGAAGGCTAATGGCAAAGAGACAACGGACTAAGAGTCCATAGACCTAAGTTCTGGGCCGGGATCTTTCACTAACCAGCCATGTGACCTTGAAGAAGTCTTTTGACTTCTCTGGGACTCTATTGCTTCTTTACCTGTGAAAACATACAGTTTGGGGCCAGCCGAGTGGCATGATGGTTAAGCTCTGGCTTAGGAAGCCAGAGGCCCCGGTTCGGGTCCCACATATGAGGGCCAGTGACACTGCCCTCAAAAAAAAAAAAAAGATCCAGTTTGGCTGCAATGTTTCTCAAAGTGGTCCTCAGAATGCTTGCATCAGATCCACCTGAATGGCTCTAAAAAATGTGAAGTCCCTGGACTCACACCAGTGCTATTGAAAATGAATCTTTAGGGACAGGGCTTAGGGGCCTGCATTTGAGCAAGCTCTCCAGGTGATTCATATTGCCACTCAAGTTTAAAACCTTTAGAATTTTAAATTACAAGGTTCCTTCTGTTCTAAGATGTGGGGGTTACTGGATTAAGTAACAGTTTGAATTATTTTGCAGTGATAAGTAGAGTGGATGAGTGAGTAATCCAGAGGGCATCTTGCCCTTACAGTGTAAATGGGGAGAAAGGTCAGAGAACCCCTATCCATGGCCTGCTACCTAGGCCACAGCCCAGGACTACACTGCAGCTGCTCACCTGTCTGCTTGCCTACCTCCGTTCTTATCTTCCCTTCAGCTCTCCCTTTCTTTTTTCCTTTTCCTTCCTTTCCATTCTACTCATCCCTTTTTTCCTTTCCTAGTCTCTATTTCCCTCCCTCCTTCCTTCCTTTCTTCTTCCTTCCTTTTTCCTTCTCTTTTTCATTTTCTTTTCCATTCTTTCTAAAATCCCATCAGCACCTCCGTAAACACATCATTAGCAGCACTTGCCTAATATCCTTTTTAAAGATGAAGTCTTTCCACCTCCTTCCATCAGATGTGAATATTTCCTGCTCAGAACTCTCACAGCACTTTGAACCCCTCTTAATGCCATTAATCATACTTTGCCACTTATAATTTCCAGGTCTACTCTATTTGTATGCCCCTGAGGAAAAAGACTATTTTATTCATTTTTATTTCCCCCCTTCTACAGTGCCTAGCATAGTGCTTTGCACATGTTGATAACATTTTACATGTATGTAGTATATACTGGGTAAATAAGTATTTTCACAGACATTGGTGAATAGCAGACACTGAATAAGTATATGCAGAATGGATCAATGAACAAATTCCTCCATTTTCCTTATCCCATTCTTGATCTTGTCTTATCTCCTGTCCAAGAGGCAGGGCTGTACAGTGGCAAGGCCACTGACCTTGGAATCAGAGGCTTGAATTTAAAACCTTGTTCTACCTCTTCATAGCTGGATAGTCTTGGGCAAGTTGTCTAACCTCTCTGACCCACGACTTTATCTATAAAGTACATATACTAATATGTTATTTTCATGGTAAATAATTTCATGTAATTATTTGTGAAAACATCTGGTGCATAGAAGATAACTTAAAAATACTAGTTAAATGAAATCCTTCTCTTCCCCCAACCCTTCACCTCCATTAGAATGTCCCTTTGGACAAGCACTGGCTTTTCAAATTCTCCAGATTTGTATGCTGCGTCTTGGTGCAGTGTATACAAAGATGTGCAGAATATATTTTGTGGACTCTTAAAAATAGTCAATGTCATAAGGTGAAACACGTATGGAAAACCCTCAAACTGAAATGAACAGACTGTATTTGTCAGGATTCTTTGTTTCAAGGTCCATAGCCCCAATTCAAACAGGCATAAGGGAAAAGAGAAAAAGAAAAAGAACTTCTTGGGCCAGCCGAGTGGCGCGGTGGTTAAGCGCTGGCTTGGGAAGCCAGCGGCCCCAGTTCGGTCCCACATAAAAGGGCCAGTGACACTGCCCTCAAAAAAAAAAAAAAAAAAAAAAGAACTTCTCAACTGCCATAACTGGGGAGTTCTAGAGTGGGTCTGGCTTTAAGCACAGCTGCATTCAGGGGCTCAAATACGCAAGTCAGGATGCTGTCTCTTTGTCTCCAGCTCTGGGACCAATCCTTTCATTCTCAGGCAGGATCTCTCCTTTCTCATTTTTGAAATTCAAGTTTATTGGGATGACAATGGGGAGTAAAGTTACATAAGCAACTCTTCCGCTGGTGGGGAGGGGGGTGGCTACTGGCCTGTGAGCCCAAATGGGAGAGGCCCTTTCTATCTTGTGTCCACATGCAAATCTCACAGCAGGATTCTCAGGGACCCTGCTCAGGTCTTGTCCCCACACTTGGACAAGCCAGTGGGGCCAAAGGATGTAGTACTATGGTTGGGCCAGCGTGGGTCACATGCCACCCCTGTGGCCCACAGGGCAGAAGGATGCCGTGGTTGATAGCTCCTCAGACCATGGGAATGAGGGAGAGGTACATCCTCCAAAACAAAGGGTGTCAGCAGACAAAACCAACTTGCTCAGTACACAAGTAGAAAATAGACCATTTCCCATAAGGTGTCTTATGCTTAAAGCTGCACGCTTTGTATTATTTAAAGGGCCCAGCTTCATTTACTTATTAATTTATTTATTCACTGTTGTGGGGAAAACAAAACCATTTTGGTGTATCCGAATCCCCAGGCCTAGTGCCAAGGGTTGGGGTAAGGCAGAGACAAGGACAAACATGGGCTTCCAGTCCAGTGAGGGCTCAACAATTTCTCATTGCAAGGACTGCTGCAGCTCCTAAATGTTCTCCGCTAAATATGACCCCTGACTTCTGGGAATGATTTCCAGAAGATTCCGGTTATGGTGTATTAACTGGGCGGGGGGAGTATCTCTTTATTCTAGGATCACCCCTTTATCACAATCAGTTTGTTGGCTGAACTGGCCTCTCCTGGAAGAGATCATATTGTTAGGGACCATGAGATAAAAGCACCTGTAAGGCTAACTGGCTTCAAAAGCTCCTACTCAGTTCTGGAGGATGGTGCAAGGGAAAGATCAGGGGAACGTTTTTGTTTTTGTATTTGTAATTTAACCTTTTTTAATGGCAGTAAAACACACAGAGCCTAAAATGTACCATTGTAGCCATTTTTAAGTATATAGTTCAGTAGTATTAAGTGCATTCACATTGTGTAACCAATCTCCAGAACATTCTCATCTTGCAAATATGAAACTCGGTACCCATCAAACAACTCTCCATCCTCCCCTCCCCAAGCCTCCAGCAACCACCATTCCACTTTCTATGTCCATGAATTTGACGGCTCCAGGTACCCCATGTAGATGGAATACACAATATGTGTCCTTTTGTGACTGGCTTCTTTCACTTAACATAATGTCCTCAAGGTTCATCCATGTTAAAACATGTGTCAGAATGTCCTTCTTTTTTAATATTCCCTTGTATGTATATAGACCACATTTTGTTCCTCTATGTATCCACCGATGGACACTTGGGTTGTTCCTACCTTTTGGCTATTGTAAATAATGCTGCTACAAACATGGTGGAGAAGAGAAGTTTTCTGGATGGCAGGAGCCTGAGTAATCTGGAACTTGGCACAATTCACATGAGGTAGGGCCTAAGTAGTACCTGGAACAGACAAACTCTGCCATCACGAAGACAGCATAAGGGCTCAGGGCGCCCTCTCCTGGGGTGGGCTGGGGTCAGAGGAAGGGACTGGCCTCCTGGGCCTGAGGAAGTGTGTCCATGTTTCAGGAAGAGGATCCAGAAGAAAGGGAAATGCTAAGCTTTATCTTCCTCACAATTTATCCAGCCCTGACCCTGATTTCACACTTTGTTGACCAATCTTTGTCACTCTTGTCAGGTCATTAGAGGTGACTTCCAAACTATAACATTGTAGTAATTAGTTTAGGAGACTTCTTCACTCCAATTTTCAAGACCCACCTCCCTCCTTCTTCCATCAAAGCACTCTCAACCCCAGCCTACCCCCCAGCAGAGCTCTGTCTCCCTTCTCTGCCATTACCCAGCCCCAATTTCATTTTTCTTGCCAGAAATCCCTTGTCAGAGTTGGTAATTTATCTGTTGTCTACACGAGGCTGAGGTTTGGAGTCAACCTTATGCTGAGTGCCCAGCACTGTTCCAGGCACTAAGTGGTAAATGTCCAATGTGGCTTTTTTTGAAAAGGAGGGTTACACTGATTAAATGGGGGCTGCTTAGTGGTGCCTAGCATCAGTAGCCTGTTAGCTAGAGGCTGAGCCAAATAGAAGTAGAATGTCCAGGGGACTTTGAAATGGCTGCCGAAGACAAGGGAATTGCTTGTTGGAACTAGGCGACCCAGAAGGAGGTTTCATGGTGCAGTAGATCAATACTGTTCCTTCTAAGGAAACAAACAGAATCAATGCCAGCTGCGCCAGGTCTCTGAGCAGATCGGAAAGCCACAGGGCCCATGGATGGACGGTCCATGCTGATCTTGCAGAATGCAACAATGTGTCCTCCTTTGGGAGACTGGAAGACACTTTATTGAATGTCATACCTGCAATCATACCTGGACCACCAAAGGCCCCATAGGGAAGCATACAGCAGCAGAGGAACATGCAGATGAAGGGTGGAAAGAGCCCTGAGACACTGGAGCAGGGATTCTTGCTGCCATCCCCTCGCTCTACCCACAGCAGACATTCCCATTGACATCCACACGCTCGCTTGCTGAACAGAGGTGCAGCCTCAACACATTCTCAGCAGTGTTCCAGGCAGCCACTGCCAAATGTTCAGGCTGGGACTTAATGTGAAAGCTTTTACCTCTCCTGAGCTAATCCAATCTACCTTATTCCAATAGGACTCCTTTCTATGGCTTTCTGGAGGGCTGCTCTAGAGGCTCTGTGAGCCTATTTCATTGTTGAATCGCTCGAATCGTTAAACTTCCTATTCAATTAAAACATGCCGTGTTCCTGCTGCAGGGAAGGCCCGGGGCTAGGTGTGGAGAAGGTGGTTCCTTAAGCAGGTCAGCAATGTGCCTCTTTGTAATTTCTTCCCACTGGTCCTACACCTGCCTTCTGCACAGCACATAGTAAGACTTTCCCTATATCCTATGACAGCCCTTTCACTATCTGAAAATGGCTGGTGTGTCTTCTATACCCCCACCCTCCTTCCTTAGTGTTTTTTCCAGAGAAATTCATCGAAGGGTTTTCACACCCCTCAACTCTCTGGCTAGCCTCCTGCGGTCATGCTCCAATTTGTCTACATTCCTCTTAAAGCGTGGGGCTCAGTATGTACAAGCACTTCATTTGTGATCTTACTAATTCAGAGTACAAGCCAACACAAAGGGGGCATGTAGGTGAGTGTTGGGAGGTGAAGAGGAGTTTACTAAATTGACAAGATGCCTCAAGGTGTCAGTAGTCAAGGAGAATCTCTGAGAAAGTGTGACCATGACGTTTTGGGGATGGATCAAGCCAACTCTTGTATAGACTAAGTTCTATTATTTTTTTCATGACTTAACAATTATTGTTAGAGTTATCAAAGTCAGAGTTCCAGAGATCCTTAAAAGATACAAGCACACATCTGATCATTACACCGCCAGGTTACAACATTTCTTGCAAAAGATTGGAGGTCTTGAGTCTCTTCTTTAATGGGCAAATCTGTGTTTTTTGTTTTTTGAAGCAGGCCATTCAATTTTTGTACGCCTCTGTTCAATAGTTTCTCCTTTTCAGATGAAATCTGCCTCATTGTAATGTTAGTCATTTTTCATAGTTTATGAGGTTTTCTTCTGCTCAGCACTATTTTAGTGTGTGGGTGGGTATGTGTGTGCCAGTGGACCTGAGCGCCATAGGGGCAATCGAGGTGGAGGGACAAGGACAAATAAACTCGGGGTTTTGTCTCCACGGAAACTATACTCTAGTAGAGGAAGAGAGCACAACAAAAAGTAAAGCAAATGCTATAATTGAAAATGGGTCAAATATTGTGAATTACTGAGGGAAAGGTAATGACTTCCAATGGCTTATTTTTGTGTCTACACAGCAGCCAGAATGATCTCTTTAAAAATCAAATCACATTGCTCTCCCGCTCCAAACCCTACAAGCCTTCCCATCACACTCAGAAATGAAGCCGAGGTCCTTACAGTGACCTGTGGGATCCTCCATGGCCTGGCACCTGGCCACCTGCCCACATGAACTCTTGCACTTTTCCACTCTGGTCACACAGACCTCCTTGCTGTCCCGTGGACCTACCAGGTTCCTATCTTAGGGCTTTAATGCTGTGTGCATTCCCTCAGGACTCCCCATGGCTTGTTCCCTTACTTTGTTCAGTCTATTCTCAATTTTCAGTTGTACAGAAAGACCTAAAATCTACCTCAACTTCTCACCTGCTATCCTCTTACCCTGCCTTATTTACTACCTGAAATTATCTTTGTATTTATATATTAATCGACAGGCTCCTGGTAGTAAGCTCTACGAAGGCATGGGCTTTATCTGTTTTGTCCCCACTGAATCCCCAGTGCCAAGAATAGGGCCCTTGGCACATAATAGGTACCAAATAAATATTTACGGAGTAAATGAATGAGTTAATCTTCTTGATAACCTATTAAAAATTTAGCAGTGCTTGATATTAACATCTAGTGTACTTGACTACAGTATCTAGAAACATGTCCAATCTCTTTGAAAATGAGCCCAAGTAGTTTCTCATTTGAAATTCTGCATATTTCCTACTTTTCATGATTTGTCAAAGATTTCAACTATGGCTCTGAGATCTCCAAATTCTTTCAGCCGTCTTGGCGATTTTCCACCTAGGCCTAGGGACCTAGACAAATTGCATGCACAGAGGATTCACATCTAGCATGAGGGTTACATTTTCAAGACAGCATAAAGTGACATCCAGCTAGAAGTGACATCTCATTGAAATTTTCCTTGAACAGCCTTAGCATGGCAACAAATCACCAATTCTTAGTTATGCACCCAAGGAATGGTTTATTTGCGTTAGGAGCCTGCAGCATGAAAAATATGGATCTCTGAATACCCAAATCCCTCTTAGCTGGTTAGATGCTTTTCCTATCGGAGGTCTTTGGGAACTGAGTGAGCATTGGAGCCTGATTGTCTAATTTTGAATTCTGGCTCCACTTACTTACTTACTTGCGCTATGATTATCGGCAGTCACTCAAACTCTGTATGCATCAGTTTCTTGATCTGTGAAATGGGACCATAGTAGTACCTGGCTCATAAGGTTATCATTGAAGACCAAAATTATTAATCCATGAAGGTCCTTAGACTAGTACCTGGCATGTACGTAGTATTTCAATTACAATGATTTTATTATCTCCCATCTCATGTTGACCCTGGGATATGCTCAGTGGGTGGAAAGGCGGGCAGTATGTTCCAGACCACTTAAATTGTAACTACTTGCTCGCTGTCTTTGTCTCTGTTTCTCTCTTTCCCCAAATGCCAACAGTTAATGTGTATAATGTGACCTCACTGTAAATTGCTTAGAAGCTTCCCTTCTGCTGGAACCCTACGCATTCTTATATTGATTATCATACAATTTCTGGTTCGAACACCTTGGTAAAGCCTGGAGAAGGTGAGAAAAGCCAAATGTGAAATAGTTTGACCTCCTCCTTGTCACGCGCACTGTCACATTCCCTACAGACAGTGGGTTTAGCCTTTTCTTGATGTTCTCCAAACATCGCTATTGAGTCCCTTTGGTTGCTTTCAGCTTTCCCTGGAGCACTGCGTCTTTCTGTAGCTTCAGCTTTTTGGACACTATTCTTACAGATTCATGCTTTTCCTTTTCTTTTAGCACCGAGAAAGAAAAGAAAAAAAAATTAGGAAGAAAGGCAACACTGCAGAAAATTCATGAAATATAGCCAGCCAGTTTTTTTCTTTTTCTTCTTCTTCTTTTTTTTTTTTTTTTAATGTGAAGACCAGAAAAGAGAGAGGAGGCCTGAGGAGTTGGCATGAGGAAAATGAACATTTGCTGTTATATACAGCAGAAGCAGCTGTCCTGCCTGAGGTGATGAATTTCCTGAGGCCAGGGCTGCAGGAGATAGGCAAGGCTCTTGGGAAGCAGTCCTCGGGGGATGCCAGCTCACTGCAGTGGTGTGCACGCAAGCTTTGACCACATCTGGAAAGTTCAGTTATTACAGGTATTTGTTTTTCTCTTATTCCCTGAGACAGGGTTCCTGGGTCCTGGGCTGATATTGAGACTAGTGAGGGAACCTTCTAGAAAAGCTCAGTAAGTGCCAGATATTATTACTAACATCATCCTTTGGCCCAATACTTGACTCATCCATTCATTCCACAAATATTTACGGAGCACTTATGTTCCAGGCACAACACAAAACATTGAGGATAAAACAATGCAGTAGACACAGCCTCTTCCCTTAAGTTGCTTATGTCTACCCAGGATGAGAGGCACAAACAGAGAAGTCTACTGCAGGGTAAGTGCAGTGTCTTAGACTGGGCACTTCAGGAGCGGTCCTCAGGCAGTGATCCCAGGATCTGCCCGGAGAGGAGTGAGAAGCTGAGACAGACAAGGAAAAGAAAACAAAACAGGGTGTATTAAGGAGCAGGTTTTTGCTGTGGGCACCTGGGGCTCGATCCCATGGGGAATTTCTCAGAGCTAGTGCAGAAGCTGTCTTAGTGTCATCTCATCTGAGGGGGACAAGTTGGAAACTGCTCATTAACTCCCACCTCCTGGCCTGCCCTGATTTCTGGCTGGGCACATGTGTGGCCATGGGTGTTTAGGAAATGATGGCGCCAAGAGGATGTGGGCAGTGTCTGTTACATGCACTGATAGGAACAAGCACAGAGCACTACGGAAGCCCCAAAGAGGAGCTCCCAGCTCCACCTGGTTGGGTCCAGGAAGTCTTCCTGGGAGAGGTAACAGTTGACCAGTGTCCTGAGGGATGCCTTACTCCAGACCTGTTCAGCAGCAGCAGAGGCAGAGTTCCTGATGTCTGGCCACACGAAAGATTTTGAACTGGGGGTTTTGGCTAGGGTTAAAACAACTTCCTGCTAATCACCCTACCCATGTGGTTTGGGAGGCTGAGCATGGGATAAGAACCCAGGTGGCTGACATCCTCATGGTGCTGTCCACTGCAGAATTGAGGAATGAGAGAGGGAACAGCAAGCCGTGAGCTTGCGTTTGTTTCTTTCTAAAGAAAGTCTGAGGACTTTTCTGGGTTCCCCCAAAACCCACCCCAGGTTTCTGCCTATTTGTGGATTAGGGGCTTCCTCAGAACATCCTTTCTTCCAGAGCTGCTATCCCACAGCCCTGCCCAGCCCCCAGATGCTCACGGCACTGGCTCCTCCTTAATCAGCTCCATCTCCCAATTAGACCAAGGATGTGGCAATCAGGCTGCCCAGAATTGCTCTCCCCACCTTCAGCTTGCCCTGAGCAGAGTTCAGGTTGCACATTTCCCGACACTCAGAGAGACCCATTAATATTTAGCATGTTACATTTCTAAAGCACTTTGCTAACACGAATTGATCTTTCCGGCACCCCCTTGTAAGACAGCTCAGTACTGCTGGCCCTACTGGAGACATCAGGCTTTGGGAAAAGAAGCTACTTAAGCAAGGGCCATGGCTGGTGAGCGATGGATCCAGATTAGAATGAAAAGTCGATGACACCAGTTGTCTGAACCTCCAGACAGAACTTCAGAGCTGCCCTAACACCCCCTCCCTGCCTGGGGTGGAACAAACCCAGCCTCCTGAAGATTTAAATAGAATGGATTTGCTATCTTTAAGACTGGACTACTTGCAAACCAGCTACTGTTATGGAGCACTTGTTAGGTGCCTGGGGCTGGACATTTCCCTAGAACACATCATTTAGTTCTCACAACCCTTGACCACCTTCTGTGATGTCACTACTGTTATTATTTTATGCATCAGAAAACCAAGGCACAGAGAAAGTAACTTGCTTAAAGTTGCACAGCTAGTAATTGGTAGAGCTAGGGCTTAAACCCAAGCTATTCAGCTTCAAATCTTTACCTATTATGTATGAATCAGCTTAAGGATGGATAGAGGGACCAGATCAAGTGGAATTACTCTTTGCAAAGTTCGGATAAGTCCCAGGCAATTCATCATATGCTTTACAAGATTATTTCTGGAGGTAAAGGAATTGGGGCGGTGCGGCTGTCTGCAACGTGTTCTTGAGGAATGAGAGTGTAAACTGAAGTCGTTGGTTCCTTGATTCCCCTGATTTTACCCTTGGCCCCCCATTCCTGGTCCCGCCTAAAAGGACAGAGAGAGGACGAGTTCATCCAATAAACACGTGTGGGGCCCGAGTACCATGCATCGTGCTGAGTTATGACAGTGTCTGGGGTGGCATAGAGACACATATAAATAATTATGATTTGATAGGAGCCCTAGGACCAAGAATTATGAGAGCCCATTTAGAGAGGGAGGAGGCAGAAGCAACGGGTTAGTTCAGGGAAGTTGGGGGTGTTTTGTGGAGGTGACGTGGGTTGGAGCCTGATGGAGGTGCAGAAAGGGCATTCCAGGCGGAGGGGAGAGCATGTACGAAGGAAACGAGGTGTGAAATAACATGGTCGTTTGGAATGAAACAAGAAGTTCTGTCTGCCTTGAGTTTGGCTTCATTAATTGCTTCAGTTAAGTGGGCTGATTTGGGCCCCCTGGCACTAGATGAGGCACTGGGTTACAAATTCTAGGGTATCCTTGAGACTGTAAATCTTTGGGACACGTCTAGCCAAATTCCGGATGTTCTGTTGTTGAGCAGAAGAGATGACAGTTTAGCAAATATTTCGTAATTTTCTACTCCACGCAAGGCTCTACTCTGTTAGTTGCTGCTATAAGGGACCGTGACTTTTTGAGTGCTACGGAACCATGGGAAAGGGTCTGGGACAAGGGATTGTGTGCTGGAAAGAAAACTTTTGAAGGAGTGTCACTGGGCTTCTACTACTCCTTTAAGGGAAAAGAGAATTTACATTGCAACTGCAAACATCTTTTTGTTCCCTACTCATCTCTGTCCTTTATGAGCAAAACTTTGTGTAATGTGTATGCCCCTTTTCCTTGTTAGCCCTTTATAGTTTACCAGACCATTTCCCATCCATTATATGACTTAATCTCATGATTACCCAGTGAGGTAGGTCACCTCGGTGCGTCTCCATTTTACAGATGAGAAATCCAAGGTTTGGTGAATGATCCAGGGTTTTATGCTTTGTAATAGTAGACATTTTCTGGGTCCTGGTCTGAAGTTTGTTCCCTTGCATACGCCACTTTGCCTTCTAGGTTGGCACTCAGACAGCCTTGGGTGCATGCCAGCGGCTCCTGATGGCAGCTTGGGATGAGAGGTGTGGCTTGCTGCAAGTCCTGAGGCAGGTGTTGAGGATGTCAAAATCAGGCCATAGATGATGCCATGTTGGAACCCCAAAGCCCTGCTCTAAATAGCTGGCTGGCTCAGTCAGAGCTGAGCTGTGAAATTCTAAGTGGCAGAAGTTACTAGACTGTTTCTCAGTTATCGCTCTAAGGAGCCAAGTTGTCTTCAGATCATGATGAATATGGGCATAATATCACCAAACCTTTCCCTCCAAATGGGCATTGTGGCATTGGATAGTTTAGCCCTATAAGCCTTGAGGTCAAGAGGTGGACAGAATAACCGTAGTACAGGAAAGGGAATGAGGGGGAGTCTGTATGTAGGGGGGTGGGGGTGGGAGTGCTGGCATAATAGCTAGATAAGAGCATCAAATGCTGTGACCTCACAGCTCAAAGACAGTCCACCAAAACAATAGTTGTGGCCACGCCCCTTTTAAAGGTAGTTTCAGTTAGAGCTGGGAGAGATTCCTGGGCTCCTGATTTAGGCCTGGGGGTCTGGAGTCATTGCTGCTCATCAGAGATCTCTGTCTTGCTTTTCCTCTTGAATTAAATGGGAGCTGTCCGTGGATACCTACCCTCCTCATGCCCTAAAAAGTCTTACATTTCCTCCAGCTGATGCCGAAGACTCATATAATTTCACATTAGTAGCACTTTATGAGGGAAGGATCCAAGTACCCAAAAGTTCTATAAAATTTGGATCTTTCTGAGCTATTGCTGAAAGTCACAAAAGAAAAGAAACTTCAAGTTAGGAGGGACCAATCAGGGTGTACCTTTCCAAGGGGCAGGCTCGCTCATTTAGTCCCTCTCTTTTGATAACATTTTCTCCTCCATCTTCCATGCCATCTGGGTAATTATGGTATTATATTGGGAGGATATTAAAACTCCAAGGAGATTGTGAAATGTCCCCCAGCAGGGTTTTTCTCTTGTATATATATATGCCTTGTTCAAATTGTTTAGTTTGAAGCTAGGCTGGGAATGACCATGCCATAAATATTGAGCAGACAGGTGACATGGAATTCCTAAGAGTCTGAGAGCCAGATATCCTCTGTTAATTATCTTAGGACTTTGAAGGGTCACACTATTAAAACAGGGGACCCGGCATCAGGAACATCTGAATGAGAGGCAGTATAATTTAGTGAGCTCAGACTCTACAGCCAGACTGCCTTGGTTCAAATCTCAGGTTTGTCAGTTATTAGCTGCATAGCCTTGGGCCTCAGCTTTCTCCAGTGTAAAATGATGGTAATGATAGATTGTACCTTGTAGAGTTGAGCGAGGATTAATGTAGATGGGGCATGTAAAGGGCTTAGCACAGCTCCTGGCACACGGTAAGCACTTGTTAAATGCTTTATTTATTGAAGGGGGAATTCTTTTCCTCTTCTAGGGCATTTTTCTCTTCTCCTTATGTCCTGACTCCCAACCTCGACCCTCTCCCTAGTTTACATTTCTGAAGCAAGCTGTTCCCAAATCCTCTCCTCTTTTGGTGGGAGGTGCAAAGGAAAAACAGCTTCTACAGGAGCATTTTTTTTTTTCCTGTATTGCTTATCGCATCACTTTAAACCAATACACCACAGTTCATCTTTATCCAAGAGCTAAGGGCCCTTTAAACCAGCCATTCCTTATTTATTCTGTTTAAAAAAAAAAAAAGATCCTTTGGTTTCATGTTCCTTTATTGTATTTTGTAAGGGACCACGGAGCACATATTGGATACTATGTAAATGTGAAATACTCTAACAATAGTAACTGAGACAGATGAGAAACTCAAGGAAGCAAAGTCACCATTTTGAATTTAGCTTTTTATTGATGGGCTGAGTGATTTGAAAGAGACAATGTGGCTCCAACACTAAAGAGCCCACAGGGATTCAGAGGGTAAAGGTTTGAATCTCAGTCATAGCAGCAGCTCCAGTGACCCCAAGCAGACAGTTTCCTTCTCCTGGACCTCAAATTCTCCCCGTGCATACTGGGTTCAATGCCACAAAACCACCTCCCAAGGATGTTAAGCTGGGGCTGCTGTGTGTGTGGTTGTACAGATTGTGCAGTGCACAAGGGTGCCAGCTGAAAGGGTAAATGGGGGCTGAAACTCAGCCCATGTTCATTTATCAGTCTGTGCACCCTGGTAATGGGCCATGTGCACCTGGAGGAAGAGGTACTTTTTATCTAATCTTCACAAAGGTACTATATGGGCTAGTGGAGGCCCTGTATGAATGAAGCAAGATGACAGTGATAGGGCACAGAGTTTAGCACTCTGAATGGACACATTCACTCAACACAGTGATTGAACACCTACTATGTGCCAGGCCCTTTTCTAAGGGCTGAAGATATGGAGATGAAAGTAAATGATTGCTGCCCTTGGATCCTCTTTCCTTTACCAGTCCATCTCCCCACACTCAATCATCAGCAAGTCCTACTGACTCAATCTGCAAAACAGTCTGTCAAATTTTAGTGCCAACACTTTGTTTCATTATTTCTTAACTAGACTATTGCAACAAATGGGCTCCCACTCTACTCCAGTCCTGCAAGCAAAAGCAAGAGTGATTGTATTAAAATGCGAGTCAGATAACACCCCCCCCCCCTTGGTGGCTATAATTTAATCTAGGGTCCTCACCATGGCTTTAAGGCTGTGCACTAGTTATCTGGCCCTCGTTACCTCATCATGTCATATTGATCACTTAATTCATACTCTTGCCATCTGTATCAGTCAGGATTCTCCAGAGAAACAGACTAATAGGATATATATATCTCCTGTGTGTGTGTATCCTACATATGTACATCTAAATAGGAATATATCCTATATTTGCATATAGCTTATATATGTACTGGGGGTGCCAAAAAATATATATACACATGACTTGTATTCATCTTTTGTTATAGATATATATTGAGTATTACAATTTTAATAGTTTTTTCCTTTCTTAAAATGTGTATACTTTTTTTGGTACCCTCTCTCTCTGTGTGTGTGTGTGTACGCATGCATATATATGGTATATCCTATATATGTATATGTGTGCATATATAAAAGGAGATTTATTGTGAGGAATTGGCTCATGCAATTATGGAGGCTGAGAAGTACCATGATCTGCTCTCTGCAAACTGAAAACCCAGGAAAGCTGGTAGTGAACTTCCAGCCTGAGGCCAAAGGCCTGAGCCAATGGGGTAAATCCCAGCCTAAGGCAGGAGAAGACCGACAGACCAATGTCCCAGCTCACACAGACAAGCAAGAAGGGACCGAACCCTCCCTTCTCCTGATTTTTATTTCATTCAGGCCTCAGCAGAGGGAATGATGCCCACCCACATCAGAATGGAGAGTAATCTACAGTTGACTTTTGAACAACTTGGGTTTGAATAGCATGGGTCCACTTACTTGCAGATTTTTTTCAATAAATATAGAGGCAGCTCTCCTTATTCTTGGGTTTCCCATCTGTGGATTCGAACAACTGTGGATCAACAACAGAATTCTCAATCACTGTTGGGAATCCATGGGGGAATGACTACATGCATTGTTCTATGCCATTTCATATAAGGGACTTGAGCATCCATGGAGTTTGGTATTCATGGGAGGTTCTGAACCAATCCCCTGCGGGTTACAAGGGACATGACTGTAGTTAAGTTTTGGGGGGAGTCAAAAATATGTAGATTTTCCACTGCACAGGGGCCGGTGCCTTTAACACTGCACTATTCAAGCAAGTGTCAACTGTACTTTACTGATTTCACCAATTCAAATGCTAATCGCATCTGGAAACATCCTCAAAGACACACCCAGAAATAATGTTTAATCTGGGCACTGTGTGGCCCAGTCAAATTGACACATAAAACAAATAATCACACCATTCCAGCAAAATTGACTATTCTGTCCTTCAAACAGCCTAGCTCTTTCTTTGTATAGTCTGAACACTTTGGGCTGGAATACTTTTTGCTTGGTTCTTCTTTTGACTATCTCTTACCCTTTGGTGCTCAGTGGGATGGTCACTTCCTCAGAGAAGCCTTCCTGGACCACCTTGTTAAAGTAGTGTCCATCACCACTCATGCCAGAATGTTCTATCACAAAGCAGCCTTGCTCAATTTGTCAGTATAGAGTTCTTTATTTTCTGTCTTATCTGCTAGATTGTAAACTCTATAACAGTAGGAACAATGCTTGTTTGTACTCCATTATATACCCCTCCTGCATGTTGCTAGTCTCTGGTACATAGTAATAAACATTTGCTAAATGAAATTGTTACAGGGAATTCATCTAATAGGGGAGTAACCACAACAATACAATGCAGAGATGCTATGGTATGACAAAGACAGTGGTGTCCTGGTAAACTGATTCTAAAAAATAAAAAAGGCCCTGATTTGTCATTTGCTATTTTCTGTGGTAGTGTGAATACGCCCTCCCAACTGATTTTTAAACTACCAGTCGTTTAAGAACTGACATTAAAAATTCCTGAATGTTTAATGGTTGGCTCTTCACAGCTGGTTTGGCTGGCTCTAGCATATCACTGGAAGAGAAATCTGCACAGGGACAATGAGTACTCAGGAAAGAAGCAGCAGTTCATCCTGAGGGAACACAGCCCAAGCTTCCTGGATCTGTGTATTGGAGGATGGGTATGTTGGCTCAGGCTCTATGTCTCTGAACTGGGTAACACAGCCCTGCTCTCTAGTCTACATTCAACTGTTCCTGGCTCTCCTACTCTGCTTGCCTTTGCTTGGCTGGGAGTTATCACCTGACTCAGTCCAATCCTCAGAAAATCCTTCCATGTGGCCGGTGATCTGAGTCTGCTTTGAATCCAACAGAGGAGAATAGGGTGAAAGTAAGTCAAGGAAAAAAGAAAGGGTTTTCCAAATAGACTGCTTGTGCAAAAGAGAGAGCAAATGCAACACAGGAATTTGGCATATCTAGATGTAGAAGGGAGGCGAGTGGAAGGAGATTAGCTCCTGATAGGCTGTTTTTGATAGTGCTGGTGCAGGTGGCACAGGGAAAGGGAAAGAGGCATAACTTTTCCTGTCTCTTTTTTATCATAGCTGGTAATTGTGAGGTTTTGTTGTTTCCTGGTATGGAATAATTTGATTAATATTTGTCTCTTCTAAGAGACTGTAAACACCTCCGGGCAAGAACTGTCCTGTTTACTATTATTTTCTCAGTATCCAGCATATGTTGGATACCAGTATGCCTGATATATATAGTAGGAAACAAATATTACATCCTTGTTGAATGATTGAATCACCCGGGGAACGTTTAAAAAATGCCCCTGCGCACCTACGTCACAATAAAATCTGCTATGAATCTCCTTTCTCCGAACTTCTGCAGTATGAGAGGTGGGAAGGGGAGAGTCATGGAGCTGGCTTCCATATGTTGCAAAAGCCACTCAAAGGATTCACCCCCATTCCTCTTCCCAAACACAATCGAGTGCATCTTTTAAAGGATTTTACCAAAATGTGACGGGGTTAAATTTTCCCTTTGTATCACTAGGCCTTATGCTCGTAGGGAGGATTTGACAAAGGTGCTGAGACCACCAGTAAGGAAGCCCATAGAGGAATCAGGTAAGAAATAATGCAGGTCTGAGTAAAATCACTGGCAATGGGTGTCAAGAGGGAATAGATTCAAGGTACTTGGGAGATGGATGCTACAAGATTTAGTGACTATTTGGGCATGGGTGGAAGAGGAAGTAAGGAAGAGGGAGGAATCTAGGTTGAAGGTTGGGGTGAGTGTTAGTGAGTAGAGAGGCGGTAGTCCGCTTTTCAAGTTGCTACATTGAAGACACCTGTGTGGGACATGAGTTGCTGGGAATACAAATAAGTTCAAGACAGAAGGAGCAGCAGTCTTCCCTCCCCGACTCCAATACCAAGACCTCTGGGGAATACTAATACTAAGGAGATGGGTTAGACAAATAATTCTTGGAGGAGGCTGAGAATGACCTGAGAGGAGGAAGGAAAACCTGACTAGTGTCAGAAAATAAGTGATAATGTCCAACAGCGTCAAATGGTGCCTGAAATGTAAGTTCGAGGACCTGAAAATACCTCCGATACGTTTGGCAAGGGCACTGCGGACAACCAGTGCATTTTCTGCGGCGGCAGAAGCTGCAGCGCAGAGGACGAAGGAGGAAACGGAGACAGAGAGGTTAGACTACTTTTTTCAAGTCACTTGGCTGTAAAGAAGAGGAATGACATGAAGAGACCGGAGCACGTTTGCAGCCCAGAGGCAATGGAAAGGGTTGCGCAGAGTGCAGCGTCAACACCTTCCCACCCTCTTCATTTTACTAGTCCCTCCTCCCACGTGACCCGGAGGCAGCCCGCGAGGCCTCGGGTCTCATGGAGACTACAGCCCCCAGAAGGCCCCGCGCGGGGGGCGGAGTCCAGGCCTGGCGCCCGCCCCACAGCACAAGCGGAAGAGCAAGAGGTTCAAAGAGGCGGCGGAAGCTGAGAGCGTCGGGGCTCCCGGTAAACTCCATGTCCCTGCCCCTCCTTCCCTCCACACCCCAAGCTGGGGCTCGTGGGTCCTCTTCTCCCCTCTCTCCTGGGACAAGACTGCCTTCCTCTTTTGCGAGCAGTATTTTTCTTTCCCGTCACGTGACGCGCGGGGCGGGCCCCCGCCTGGGGCAAAGGTTACTGGGAAACTCCCGCCCTTCGACCCCTGCGGGGCTTGGATGGTGGGGGACCCTCCCGAGGCCCTTGTGCCCTCCCTGGGCCTGCGTCCCCTGTGGTGGGCCCTCGCTCCAAATACTCCCTGCGGAAGGGACGTTCCTTTGATAGGTTTCAACAGGTACTGAGCGGGTCCGGGGCGACCGCGGCGTGCGGGACTGGGGGCCGCCGAGGCCACCCCGAGGCCACCCCGGCTGCGGGCGCGTCTCTTCCGCCGCCGGGGAGCCCGGGGCTGTGGGCTGGGCGCGCGCCGTCTCTGCGGGAGGGTGAACTTCCTGGGTGTCTTGGGAGGCCCTCGGAAAACCCAAAGTCCGATGATTCAAGTTCTCGGTGAAGCCGCTTCTCGGAGCGAAGGGGGGAACCCCAAGACTGGGGAGTCTTGTGTCCCGTGGGGAGGAGCCTCAGGGCGTCCGCTGACTTGCTGGCCCTGGCGACGGCTGGTAGCGGCACGACCGCGGCTTCTCTCTGATACACGGAGAGCATAGCCTTTTTTTTGTTGTTGTTTTGTTTTTTTGTTTTTTTGAGGGCAGTATCACTGGCCCTCCCATGTGGGACCGAACCGGGGTCGCTGGCTTCCCAAGCCAGCGCTTAACCACCACGCCCGTCGGCCGGCCCTTGGAGAGCATAGCCTTGGGCCTGTCCGCCTTCCAGTGTTGCGGGCTCCCGCAGAAGTTGATAGATGTGATTGAAAAGCATGTTTCACATATAACCTTAGTGTCCTGTCTGAAGTCCAGGTCAGTCGAATTTTTCAAACCCCCGTCATGTCTTTATGAACTTGATCATAAACGGGGTCACGATCTTGATGAAGATGGAATGAGGAACTAAACAGGGGAAGGCGTCCTTGGAAACGGGTATGAGCCATACAGGCGTTCTCGTGCCGTTTTCCTGATGATGAGGTGATGGCAGGGCCCTGTCACCTGGGGAGTCAGTTTTAAAGTCTCCCGGAATTTGGACACCTCCCTCCCCCCCACGCAGACACACCTGTCTACCCTTCTGGCTCTGTTACTGTTAGAACCTGCCTTCAGCACTACACACAGGTGCACGTATCCCAGGTACCGTGCTATACTAATGCCTGTCTCCAGCGGGTCCTGTGTGTTTACCACCCTGTCACATACTACTTGCGTTATAGCCTAGCACTCATTCTAGCACAGTCCCACTAGCCTTGTGTGCATGCTAGCTGAAATCCTGGGGCTATTTTCACCTGTCCTAGGTATATATGGCAGGAGTCTGTGTTTCCTTGGAGTTAGAATTCAGAATATAGATAGCCAAGTATTCCGATTTCCTTTTTCTGACGATGAAGCCCTGAGACCCTAAGCAGGTGGCTTCTTGTCCTATTTTTCTTCCCTTGGTAGAGAATGAGGATTTTACAATACATTTTTTATGGGTTTGGTGGAGTAGTCATTAGGTGATCTTAACTTGTATTTATTCTGAAATCATTGATTGAAAATTATTTGAATGTGGTTCAAAACACAGGATAGCATTACAGTAGTTCAAGTCCTGCTGCTATGACACGTAGTTTATGAGTTTCTGCAACTTAGCTGATCTCTCTAAGACTGTTTAGTAATCTCTGAAATGGAGATAATAGCGTTTACCTCACAAGTTCTCTATAAAGATGAGATGAGATGGGAATATAAAGAGCTTAGTAGTGCCTGGAGTAAGTGCTTATTATTCTGTTGCTATTATAATTGATGACTATGATAGTGATAATGATGATGGGCCTTGCGATTTCTTTTTGTTTATTTGTTTGCAAAGTGAGGATAGTTATCCTTAACCCATAAACTTAAAATAGTGTAAACAGAAGTTCTCAAATTGCAGGGTCTTGATTGCATTTTGTGTAAAGATTATACTATGCTGTTTTTCACTTTTAGAGGTTCCAAAATGCTGTAGTGAAACGGTTGTTGGGATGTGATGTTGGACTGTTGCTTCGTTTAAAACCTGTAGTAAGAATGCAGTTTTTCCGTCTGCTCATTGTAGCTTGTAGCAGAACAGTTATCTATGTTTATGATTTAGATATTGACTGTTGACTAGGACAGAGTTTTATATAGCATCTTTGCCTTTCCCTCTTACCCCCAGCCCCACCGTTTTTTTGTTTGTTTGTTTTAAACCAGAGTATTTGTAGAAGTGCCTAGCGGGTAAGATCCATGAGAAGAGTTGGTAACCTAATATTTTGAAGGCAGAAGCTCTTAGTGCCTGGTGCTAATGGTGGCATTGTGTGTGTGTGTGTGTTTCTGCAAGGAGAGAAACCAAGGAAGAAAGCCTGATAGGGAAAAGTGATTTGTTGGCGAAAGCAGAGTCTTAGGGTTAAGAAATGAAATGTCTATTTTAAATTCCTTCAAATATCTTGTTAACTACAAGTTGGCAGATTTAGATGTTTAGGAAATGTTTTCTTTATTCTCTCTTTTATTGGGGAATTGGGGGAGGGGTGCAGCTTTGGGGAACCAGGGAAGGGGAACAGACAAGTTGCTGTCCTTTTGTTCTTCAGTCTAGTTGTGGAGGATACTACTTCACTGGCCCATGTTGGTGTCATCATTGTGCTCTTCTCGGGTGAGGCAGATCAGTCGCCGGCCTCTGGATGTCGCTCACCATGGCTATTGGCAGCTCACATCAGCTGCCGGCCACTCACTGTAGCCTATGGCAGCCCACTGCAGCAGGGGCTGCAGCTATGCTGTCCATGGGACTCACAGCAGCCCAGGTCCAGGTGGAGCTGTTGTTCACCATCTTAGCTGTAGAGGGCAGTGTCACTGGCCCTCATATGTGGGATCCGAACCGGGGCAAGCCAGCTCTTAACCAACACGCCACTTGGCCGGCACCTTTATTCTCTTTTTTGATATCTCCTAGCTCTGCTTTATCAGTTTCATTCTTACCTTTAGTCATGAATCAGCAAGGTGAAGATTTTTTTCACTACAGATTTGTATACAAAACAATAACAATACCAGAAGTGATGTGTGACACAGAACCTTTCCCGTTGTCATACAAAAAAATACAGTGAATGCTGCAGCCGTGTGCCATCCAACAGAAAGGCAGGGATCTTCAGTATGGGAAGAGGTGTGTCAAAATATAGTAACAGCGTGTGACAAGTTTTAACTTGTTTGGTGCAGTCGGGTATGAACTACAGTTGAGAGATGGTGTGTTTTAAAGTGAGCCATAAATCATCCTCCATCATGACAATGCTTCGTGTCACACGTTGCTTCTGGTATACAGCAATTTCCGTCAAATAAAAACATTATGATGTGTCCTCATCCAACTTATTCACCGGCTCTGGCAATGTGTGACTTCTGGCTCTTCCCCGAAGTCAAAATGTTTCAGGACATTGAGGCAGCCACGACAGTGCAACTAAAGAAACTCACGGAAGAAGAGGACTTCTAGAACTGCTTCCGAAAGTGGCAAGAATGATGGGATAAGTGTGTTTGAAGCGAGGGGGAGTATTTAGAGGGGAATTAATGGCAGTGTGCCTCTTACTGTAATAATTTTTATTTAAACATTCACCACCCCGTTTTGGTTGATCATACTTCGTATACATAGTGAATGCTCAGTTAGTGATGACTGTGCTGCACAGTTCTGAATAAGAACATTTTGTTGATTGTCCTATGTCCCTAAGGCATGCTCTGGAGAGACAGCAGGGTATTATGGAAATAACCTAAGCTTTGGAGCTAGATAGACCGAGGTTTGAACCCAGGCTCTGCCATGTACTAGTTTTGTGACTTTGGTTCATGTAATCATTTTGGAGTTCGTTTTTTCATTATCTGTAAAATGGATAATAACCAACTCTGCATGACAGAAAATATTAGGGATTATTTGAACTAGGTACATACTAGCCAGGCTTACTAAAAGACAGATGATGTTTTTATTATTACTGTTTTTAATTTTTATGATAGTTATGGATTTTGGTGATACATCTACTCAGGGTGCCAAAAAATATATACACATGACTTATATTCTTCTTTTGTTATCAGTGTATATTGAGTATTACAATTTTAATACAATTTTTTCCTTTCTTAAAATGTATATACATTTTTGGGGCATCCTCTGTATACTCATATTCATTTCCCCAGCGCTTCACATAATCAGTATATTTTTTTGTCAGCCAAGGATAGGGTTGTTGATTGTGACTATGAAATGTTGAAACACAGCAAAGTTAATTGACCATCGTGTTTGAATCTGTGACCCTGTCTTCATTACCTCCATAAGCTAACTGTTCCCAAAATATCTCACCAGAAAGAGTGATAAGACTGGTATATTGTTGATTCGGCACTCATGCACTGTATTAGACATAATAGAAGTAAATGAACTAGTGCTAGAAGTAAAAGTATAGGTTTTAAATGATAAAACTATAAATATAAGAGTAGTGCTCACACTTTGTATAAAACTGGTGACCTGCAGGATGATCTTTGACAACTACTAACCTGAACTATAATGTAGACATTTCTTTTAGTTGTTGAATTGTGTTTGTTGCAGACTTCCCACCCATAGGAGAAATGAGAAGAAATGGAACTAGGCTATTCATGTCTTGAAAGAGAACCCTACCTCTATGCCACCCACCACAAAATGTGCTCTTGGGGGAAAGGAAGCGGGGACAGTTCTCTATTAGTGAGCCCAGCAGGATGGATAAAGCTCTGGAAACTCCAAAGAGCTTACTGAATTCCAGAGAAAATCCAGTTGTCAGAGCTGGAGATAGAAGAGAAGTTATAGGATGTTGCTCAGCAGCAGTCAGCTGCATTCGGAGGGGATTTTCTCCTCTCAGTAAAACATGGACCCATTGCTCCCAGTCTGTGGTGTGCAGTTTTCACTGGCTCCTGTTAGTCTTCTCTATGGTCTTCCATTCTTCAAATTCACTCTTCAGCTTTATAAACAATTGTTGTCCTTCTTGTATCTTTTTTTTTTCTTTTAAGTCAAACATGGCAGGTTTTGGGCTAGGAATAAAAATAGAGACGCACTGGTGTCTAGTAAGGTTCTCCCAAATAACACAGTTAACCTGTGAAAGTGGTATGTATTTCTGGAGTAGTCAAGTGGCTGACAGTTCATAACCGTTTAACTTGGTGCAGAGGCAAAAATATGGGCCAAAGGCATGTGGCACTCGTTAGTATGAGATTTCTGCCTCTTAGAAAAGAATATGTGTAGTGTTAATATTGACTTGCAGTTGGGTCATTTCAAGTTCTTTGCCGTGGAATATCAGAAGAGTTTTAAGGAAAGGGAAGCACTTGGATTTAAATCCTAACCTCTCACGTTTATATTAGTAGTCCTGTTTTGTGTTTTCTTATCATCTGTGAAATAGGGATTAACAGTACCAACCCTGCTTGTTTAAAAAAAGATTAGAGGGCATCTTTAACAAGAATGTCTTAGAAATAGAGTGTTTGAGGAGAGACCAAAAGGACATACACAAACAATAGGCAGAAAGTGAGGGTCAATCAGAGTCAGAGTGGACAGACAGAAACACTGAGAGGGACAGTCAGAGGCAGAGGCAATTGGAGTTAGAAAGGCCTACTCAGATGTAGAGGGGAGGGCCAACTTAGAAATGACAGACAGGCAGATGCAGTAGGGGAGACAGAAAGAGAGAATGTGAGAGGGAACAACCAGGAGGACATGGCCCAGAGATGGAGAGCAGATTGAATTAGTTTATCGCTATTTGGGGAGAACTTGTAAATATTTGTAATTAGCGAGGAAAGGGAAGAAGAGCAGATATTCATAGTAAATCAAGTAACATGTTTATGGGTTTTGATTACACTAAAAATGTTCCTTAAATACTAAATTTATTTTGCACATCCAGCATGCAAACACCAAGTCAGCTTATGTGTTACAAACCTGTTTACTTACTTGACCTCCTTCACAGTGTAGTGTAAACACATTAAAAAAAAATGGAATAAAAGTATTATTTTCTTGTTTGGAATTTTTTTTCCTTAAAAATTTAGTACATGCTAACTGTAGAAAATTTGGAAAATATAGGCAAGTTTTGTAAGAACAACAACAAAAGAACAACAAATCTACGTATAATCTTACAATCTAAACATACAATAAGGCCTGCACTTTTCATGTTTTTTCCACTCTTTTTTTCTAGGCATTTACTAAAGTTCTTCTACTTTCCTAAAGGAATCCAAAAGCTGTTTGTAAGTCCAAAACGATTTTACAAATCAACTATTTGTGGTAGAGTTCATTTCATATTCCCATTTTGGCACTTAGGTACTTCCACAAAAGATTTGTATACCTATTTTTATTTCCTCCCTCTCTAGATTAGATTAATAAATATAGACTGTGTTATTCATCTTCATGTCTTAGACATTTAGCAAAGTGTTTTACATGTAGTAGGTACTCAGAATATATTTCAGATGGATCCTTAAGTTCCCCTAAGTAGAAACTGTCTTATTTAAACAGGTCTGCCCAATTTCTCATTGGCAACATGGACTTTAAAGTTGAGAAAAGCTTGGTTTTAGGGTGTGTGTGCGTGTATGTGTTTAATATGTAGCTAGAGAACTAGGAAAGGGTGCTTTTTCTGGTTAGTTTTTGTTGTGTAGCAAGTTACTATGAAAGTGATGTAAAACAACCATTTTATTATGCTGAGGATTTTGTTTGAATTTATTGGGTTGTCGGAAAAGTGACGTATTTTGTCTATGTTTTTCAAAGGTCTTTTATTTATATAAAGAACAAAGATATCAATGATATATTGCCCGTTTTGTTCGATAACCTTTTGCCATCTTTCAGTGAGCTTCATAATTCCTCGTTCATAGAAGGACCTGTCTTTATTTGCGAAAAACTGAACAAGGTGCTGATTTACAGCCTCATCTGAATTGAATATTATACCACCTAGGAGTTTTGAAGAGAGTGAAACAAGTGGAAGTCTGACAGTATAAGGTCTGGGGCGAGTATGGTGGTGTGGGAACACATCCCATCCAAGCTCCAATAATTTTTAATGGGTGAACAAACGTGTGTAGTCTCGTATTGTCATGATGGAACACAACTCCTTTACAATTAACAAGCTCTGGACATTTCTGGATGATGGATTTGTTCAGACTGTCCAATTGCTGACAATACACATTCGAATTGATTGTTCGGTTCTTTGGTAGAAGCTCAAAAAACATGGCACCTTTAAAATCCCACCACACTGAGAGCATAACTTTCCTCTGATGAATGTCTGCTTTCGATGTTGTTTGAGACGAATCATCATGTCGGGACCAAGACTGCGCACCACATTGTTGTAAACAATCTACTTCTCATCACTATCAGTCGCTTCAAAAAAGGATCCTTTTCCTCATGTTTAATGAGTATTTTGCAGATTTTTTTTTTCCTTTTTTCTTTTTTTTTTTTTTAAGCTGAGCCATCCTGCCACCTGTTGGCAGCTCAACGGCAACTCAGCAGCAACTCAGCAGCAACTCAGCAGCAACTCAGCTTGGGCTGGCATCTAACCGCTGTAGCGCAGAGCTCAGCTGACACTCTCGAGCGAGCTCTTAACCAACTGAGCCACTGGGCCGGCCCTTGCAGATGTTTATACGCGCCGTCAAATGAACTTCTTTGAGTTCATGTGGAACCCAAATATCGAGCTTGCTTACATATCCCAGCTTCTTCAGGCTTGAAGGCTTGAATTATGATGTTCAATGTTTCTGCAATCTCTTGTGTTGTGTAACGTGGGTTTGACTCGATCAGTGCCTTTATTTTGTTGTCACCAACTTCGGCCAGCCTCCCTGACCGAGGAGCGTCGTTGAGATCAAAATCACCAGCACAGAATTTTATGAACCATCGTTGGCACTGACATTCTTGTAGAGCCTTGTCACTGTAAACTTTTTGCAACTTTTCAAAAGCTTGATGCGCTTTCTTTCCTTTATGGAAGTAAAACAGTAAAATATGGCAAAAATGCAGTTTGGTCTTCCATCTTGAACTTGTTATAAAATCTCCAAAACTCAACCAAATTGCTCAATTTTTTTTTTTTTTAGAATGAAACCAGAACTGTCAGCTGTCAAGTGACATCGTAATAACTTAGATGCAAATGACTCTAGTACTTCCAAAAATGAACTAGTGCCATCTGTTGCAAACATGGGTCATGACTTTTCCGACAACCTAATAGATTGGGCAGTGTGGAAGTGGCTCGTCTGAGCCTTAGCTGGAAAGACTTGAAAGCTGGTGCTGACTTGCTGGTTGGGGGACCTAGAAGCTGGAGGCATCCCCCAAAACACTTCACACACCCTTGTCTCCACATAGGCTAATTCGAACATCATCACAGCATGGTGGTGGCTGTTTTCTGAAAGGAGGCATCCTAAGAGAACCAAGTAAGAAGTTATGTTGTCTTTTGTGACCTAGCCTTGGAAGTCAGAGACACAAACTTGCCAAATTCAAGGAGAACAGCAGTTACATTGACCCCCCCCCCCCTCACCGGAGTGTAAGTCATGTTGTAAGAAAACTAGTCGGTGTGGATAGGTGCTGTCTTTGAGAAAGACCAACTTGTCACAAGCCGTTTTTGAACTGAGAAATAGTAAGTTAGAAAATGAGTTAATAAAACGTAAAACTTTTTGAATCCTGTTGAATATTGGTAATGCTAATGTTGTTTTTATTAGTCAATTTAGTTTAAAAACTTATACTAAATTTGTAAAAAACTTAAATTCAAACTATTTTAAATTATTTTCTTGACTTTTAGGTTCTGAACAAGATCTTATTTCTCTCTTTTTTTTAAAAGATTTTATTGGGGAATTGGGGGAGGGGAACAGTGTTGGGGAATTGGGGAAGGGAATCAGTCAAGTTGTTGTTCTTCAATCTTCATTGTGGAGGGTGCCAGTCGCCATCTGGCTTTTTGTCGGCAGCTCGTGGCCTCTAAGCTCAAGGTGCTGTGTTCGATCTTAGTTGCTGGTGGGCATAGCCACCATCCCATGCAGGAGTCGAGTCCGGCAGCCTTGTTAAGAGTGCACTCTGTATCCACTGAGCCATCTGGGCGGCAGCTCAGCTCAAGGTATACTGAGTTCAGTCTTAGTTGCGGGTGGGCATAGCCACCATTGAACAGGCAGTCTTGTTACACCAGCTGAGCCATCCTGCCACCTGTTGGCAACTCAGGGACAGCTCAGTTAGGGTACAGCAATTACTGGCCCATGTGGGAATCGAACCTGCGGTCCTGTTTCTCAGAGCTTGCGCTCCAAGCCAATCCTTAACCAACTGAGCCACTCGGCCAGCCCCTTATTTCTCTTTTTAACTAGGTTTGCAAGTTGGGCAGTTTCTATACTTGGCTTTGTCCCCATTCCCTTTTAAAATTCAACAGTTGTTTTGTAAATAATCTGATACATGTAAATAATATGATACTGTAAAAAAATTTGAAAATGAGGAAATGAAATCCACTATAATTTCACTTCTCAGATGTAACCAATTTGAGGTCCGTAATTTCTTACCCATGCTTCCTAAATTCAAACTGGCATGAAAATGGGAAGTTTTTAATAAGTTCATGGCAAACTTGGTTGGCAGCAAAAGTCAGTCTGCAGATAGAAGGCTATTTGTAGTCTATTTATTGCACGTAGTATAATGATTGATACTTTTTCCCACAGAAATATTAATGTGTATAATTATAGAATGGTTAGAATATTTTGTTACATATTAATCTTTCTAAAATCTGAAAAACAAACAAACAAAAATCCCATCTGAATTCTGAAGCCTGTCTGACCCCAAGAGTTTTGGAGAAGAGATTATAGACTGGAACTAAAAACCTAGTGCTAGGAAAAGAGAAATTTCTTAGCCTATTTTTTAGAGGTTCTAAACTTCTTTATATGAATCTTCCCAGAACTTTTGTGCTTTGATTTCACTTCTTCATTTTAGGTGAAAATCCAGAAGGAAAAGAAGTAGCCTTGATTTGCTTATATGATGCCTAATTCTCTTCAGCCATACCAAATAACTGTTCCAAACTCAGTTGTGACCACCTTTCAATACATTCAGAATTCCCCGTGACCTTTTAGATCTCTTGACCCTTCCAGTGTGAGAATTGGCGATTTATTAAGTGCTGGAGTTGACAAGCCCCCGGAGCCATGTCGCTCTTGGTTTTTGCCACCAGCGGTGTTAATGCAACATTGCTCTTCTCTTTCCTTTCTTGCCATAGTGTTTCTTTTTTGTATTGTGCTTCTTGTTTGTTTCCGCAAGTAGTCTGAAACTTTTCTTTGCCTTTGACACTTACTTCAAGGTTTAGGAATTTATCTTTGACTTCAAAATGTCATGTAGTTTTAAAATTTAAAGTATTTATTACTATTATCATAAATTCAATACATAATCATTCTAGAGGATTTAGAAAATATGGCCATATTTTAACCACCTGGAAACTAGGGCAAGTTACAGGATATCTCTAGGCTTCCCCAGTGTCAGCTCGCAAATCAACTCTCCAAGGTGTTTGACACAACAATCTGATGGAAGCTAACCCTCTCCTTGGAAAATCACTCATACGCAAAAGAAGTCCCACCTGGTCAGTCTTGGATATTCTTTCAGCCCTGCTGCTGGATGGTGTCTCTGGTGAGGAATGCAAAATGTAGCAATACCTGTGTGAGGTTATTTCGGCTTCGTGGAAGAGGAGGATCTTGAAGGAAGTGATAGAATAACAATTTGACTGGAAAGAATAGAAGAAAATTCTACTTAGAGTGAGAAGAAATTAGAAGCAAAAATGAGTACAGTATATGAACTAAGTGAGACAAAAAGGGAATGTTAACAATACTGCACAAATGGAAGATATGATTTTTACTGATGGTGAATCGTAAAGAGATGTGATTTGTTAGGTTTATGTGTGTGGGGATAATGAAAAAGAATGAATGGCAGCCTTGGAAGGCTAGGTTGAAGAACTTAGATTCGATTCTGTAGCTGATGGTACTTCTGTTGAAAGTCAGGTGAAAGTTTATGTGTTAGATAATTTGAGTGGTAGTTTTAAAAACCTGGTGCTTTAAAAATAAAGAAGAGTGCAAATGATGCTCTGTCTTTTAAAATAATCTGTTGGTGAGACCATGCATTTATTCCAGCAAGTAAATAATTTTTGGAATTTGTCTTTTGGAACTGCTTTTAGAACCAGTAGAGCTATCTAAGAAAACTCATTTTATTACTTGATGGTCATATCCTTTGTCCACCAAAGAGTATTATCTTGCTTGATCACTCATCTTATTTACCATACTTGTTTCTAAGTGATAATTTGACAGTTTCTAAAAAATCAATCTTCAGAGGCATAAAGTTTATTACCATGGTAGATATTTAAATGATGATCATGGTTGCTGAGGACAATCTTAAAATGTCTTTGGCTGTGAAAGGTGCTAATGCACTCTGGTTAAGAGGTTTGAATGATCTTTTTAGTATATTAGTTATGTCTTGAGCAAGTTATTTGACTTGCTCAGTTGTCTGATTCTCAGTTTCCTTATTTTTAAAGTGGGATAGTGACAATACTCCCTGCTTCCTAGCATTGTTCTAAGTAAGCTCTTGGACTTAGAACAATGCCTGGCAAATATGAAGAGCTCAGTAAATATTAGCTATTAATTATCATCACAACAACTGCTATTATTGCTACCACTACCACTTTGTCTATTTATCTGTTTTGTTTATTTTAAAAATCACTTGTTCCCTGTTTAATTATATCTCATAAAAGTAGAATGGTAGGCAGTTGAGATAAAATTAGAGCTCAAATACAAAATCAGACATACAAAAGTGTGGTTTTCGAGAATGTTTGGCCTAGAACTTGGCTAGAGAAGAGCAGAAAAGACCAAGGGTGGAATATTTAGGGAATACTCATACTAAAGGAGTGGGAGGCAGAAAAGGAGCTGGCAGAAGAGCAGCAGGAGGTGGTTTAGAGAAAAAAGAAGGAGTGTATATTAGCATGGATGTTATAATAATTAGGATTAGATTTGGTTGCAACTAAATAAGTGACTTAAACATGATAGAAGTTTATTTTTCTAGATGTCAGGAATTCCAATAGTAGACTAAGACTGGTATGGCTCATCATGGTGTTTTGTTGTTCCACTGTGCATGGATACTATTCTTTCCAAAGTCACTTCATGGTCTAAGATAGCTGTTGGAACTCCACCCAAATGCCTCCCTTCCTTTAAGGAGCCTTCCTGAAAGCTATATACCATATCACTTTTTGCTCATATTTCATTGGTGAAACTTAGTGACGTAGCTAGCCACATCTTTCTGTTGGAGAGGTTGGCAAATGTAGACTATTTTGGGTGGTCAGTGCTTGAGAATAAAGAATAGGAACAATGAGAATAATCTAAAGGTAGCTACATGAATAATATAGAGTAGATAACAGACTTGTCTTTAGGACAGTTTAGTTCATTATTGGTAAGACTTGATTGATAGAGTTTCTGTACTTATGAAACAATAAAACTACTCTTGTCAAATTTCATCAACAGTACTTTGTTTTTAGGGTGTAATCCCTTTATAAATCCTTGCTTAATTAGGATTATCATAAATCCTTGCTTAATTAGGATTATCAGTCTCTCATAAGGAAAATATTAAGTATGTATGTGCGTGTGTGTGTCTGCTTATACACTACACATAACCTCATTTAACATTATCAAAAATTACTTCAAATGACAATATTGTGCAGTAAAATTGGTGTTAAATAAGCCTGTGATATCCCCACTCGGTTGCTTTAAGCCTATAATTTTACCTAGCCTTCCATTCACTCCAGTTTGGTTGTTTTGGGCCAGTGTTTTTAATCCATCTCTGTCCTTTTATATTACTACTCTTTCTCAGTGCTGTTAATTGTACTTTCCAAAATAGAGAAATGAGCAAATTTAATTAAATGTGTTATTTGCACTCTCCTGATCATTAATGAATTTGTAAGTAAGGTCAGACTTACAATCTTCTTAGTATTACAGTTACTGAATTCTCTCTGTCCACTTAATTGGTAATTATTTGCTTTAACATTTTATTTTTATATTTTTGTTCTTTGAATATTGGAAATATGAAGGTCATCCAACAAAAAAAAGAAGAACTTCTTTTCCCTAGAGTTTTCTACCTCTTTCAATTGGAATGTTTTATGTATGTATGTTTGAATGATGAACAAAATATTTAAGATAAATTTATATGTTGCTGTTATTTATATTTTACCAAAAGATAGTTTAAAGTAGCATAGTTTAAATATTTAAATAGTGAAAAAAAGGTTCTTTTTTAGTTCTTGCCCCATCCCTCCCACTCCTTCTAGTCCCCTCTTTAAAGGTAATACCACTTTCAACTTCTGAAGTTGTTTCTCCTAGCATGTGCATATCTCCATATTTTAAAATAATATATGTGTAATGCTGGCCTTTGATTCACCAATTTATCCATTATATATTGAGTTTGTGTTGTGGTAGAGAAAATTTTACTGTTTTTTTTTTTTTTTTTTTTTTAAGATTTTATTGGGGAATTGGGGAAGGGGAACAGACAAGTTGCTGTCCTTTTGTTCTTCAGTCTAGTTGTGGAGGACATTGCCTGACTGGCCCATGTTCGTATCATCATTGCGCTCTTCTCGGGTGAGGCAGATTGGTCGCCGGTCTCTGGACAGCCGCTCACGGCAGCTCTTGGCAGCTCACACTGGCTACCGGCCACTCACGCTGGCTGCCGACCACTTGGCAGCTCACACTGGCTGCTGGCCACTCACGCTGGCTGCCTCCTGCACACTGTAGCCTATGGCAGCCCACTGCAGCAGGGGCTGCAGATATGCTGTCCCGGGGACTCACAGCAGCCCAGCTCCAGGTGGAGCTGTTGTTCACCATCTTAGCTGTAGAGGGCAATGTCACTGGCCCTCATATGTGGGATCCGAACCGGGGCCACTGGTGTCCCAAGCCAGCTCTTAACCAACGCGCCACTCGGCCTGCCCAAAATTTTACTGTTCTTAAAGCACAGTCACCACTGCTCTTCTTCTGTAGCCTCCCAACTTAAAACAATTTAGTTGTATTACAATATTAGTTAAGTCATATAGTTAATGTTGTGTTTACATTATTAAGCCTGTGCAGGTTTCCACAGAGTCAGTCACAGTAATAGGTCAGTTCCAGTTTTCTTTCCTTTTTAAAAAAATAGTCTTGGGAACTTCTCTTCTGTTGACCTTCATTATTCTCTCTAGGCCTACGGCCTGGGCCTGCCGCCCAGGCTCCGGGGATGCTTTCCCTTTGTGGTCATCCTTAGACTGTCCTCTCCTGATCGGATTCCTGTTGGAGCTCTTTTTATCTTCCTCATTTGTCATTCACCCTCTTGCTTAGGTAGTGCTTGTCCTTTAGTAGTTGTGTTGAATTTAAAAAGACGGTGCTGTGGCAAAGAACATGGGAATGGCAGCCTTTGTCCTGCCTGTCGGTGTCACAGGGCTTCAGTCTGGATTTGGAGCCTTCTACTCCTGGTACACAGTAGCGTCCTGCAGGCTCCATTCACCAGCATCCCTGCACTTCTCTCTTGTGTTGAATATCCTGTTTTCCATATCCCATGTCTCTTTTTTATTTATTTATTTATTTATTTATTTATTTATTTATTTATTTATTTGTTTCAGATGTACAACACAATGCAATAGTTATACTCTTTACCCCTCCAAAGTGACAACCCCCCCCAGTTCGACCCCCCCACTCTCCCCATATCATACATATCTGTTATAACTCCCCTGACTCCCCTCCACAGTATACTCCACATCCCGTGACCATCCACATATTCAGTTGCAGTTGGCATACAATACTATACAACATCAGCTTCAGGTTTACAGTACAGTGATCAAGCCTCTACTCCATCCATGAAGTGGTCTCCCTAACAAGACATGTGATTATCTGACACGCCACAAAATTTTTACAACATTATTATATTCCCTGAAATGTGTTTCATATCCCTGTGGGAATATTGTAGTTGTCTATTTATGCTGTCTAATCCCTTCCCCTTCCCCCCATCCCCACCCCCCTCCCAACTAGCAACCCTCAGTTTTTCCTCTACATCTATGAGTCTGTTTACTTTGATCGTTCACTCAGCTCTTCAGACTCCACACACAAGTGAGATCACATGGTACCTGTCCTTCTCTGACTGACTTATTTCATACAACATAATGGTCTCTTCACAACATTATCAAATTACATTCCCAGAACTGCCCCCATATCCCTGCAGCAACATTGTAGTCCCACCTACACTGTCCAAAACCTTCCCCCTCTCCCTCTTCCCCACTCCCTCCCAGCCAGCAACCATCAGTTTTTCCTTTATATCTGCTTGATATGACTTCAATCTTCTCAAATTTACTGAGACTTGTTTTGTGGCCTAAAATGGTCTATCTTTGAAAATGTCCCATGTGTACTTGAGAAGAATGTATATTCTGTTTTTTCAGGGTGAAATGCTCTAAAAATATCAACGAAGTCCAGCTGGTCTAAAGTATCATTTAAGGCCCCTCTTTCTGTGTTGATTTTCTGTCTAAAGGGTCTGTCCATTGGTGACAATGGTGTTGAAGTCCCCTACTATGATAGTATTACTGTTGATCTCTGTCTTTATGTCTGTCAAAATCTGTTATATGTAATTAGGAGTTCCTATGTTGGGTGCATAGATGTTTATTAGGGTTATAGTGCCCTTCTTTGTCTTTTATTGTAGTCATTTTAAAGTCTATTTTGTCCAAAATAAGTATTGGTACTCCAGCTTTTTTTTCCTCTCATTTCCATTTGCCTGAAATATCTTATTCCATCTGTAAACAGCATATACATGTGTCCTATTTTCTTATCCACTCAGCCACTCTCTGTCTTTTGATTGGAACATTTAGCCCATTCACATTTGAAATGATTATTGACATGCTCTTTTTTTTATTAGCTGAGCCATCCTGCCACCTGTTGGCAACTCAACGGCAACTCAGCTTGGGCTGGCATCGAACCGCCGTTGCTCAGAGCTCAGCTCGCACTCTTGAGCGAGCTCTTAACCAATTGAGCCACTCGGTCGGCCCTTGAAATGATTATTGATAGGTGCATATGTATTGCCATTTTGTTATTTGTATTCCTGGTCTCCCTGGGTTAGCTTGTTTACCCCTTTCTTTTGTTTAAAAAAGCCCTTTTAACATTTCTTGCAATGCTGACTTGGTGGTAATGAATTCCTTAAGCTTATTCTTTTCTGAGAAGCTCTTTATTTCTCCTTCAATTTTAAGTGCTAGCCGTGCTGGATAGAGCAATCTTGGTTGTAGGCCTTTATTTTGTGTCACTTTGAATATCTCCTGCCACTCCCTTATGGCCTGCAGAGTTTCTGTAGACAAGTCAGCTGTTAATCTAACAGGAGTTCCTTTGTATGTAACCTGCTGTCTGTCTTGTGCAGCCTCTAGGATTCTGTCTCTATCTTTAACCTTTGCCATTTTAACTATGATGTGTCTTGGTATGGACCTGTTTGGGTTCAGCTTGTTTGGAACCCTCTGCACTTCCTGGGCATGTATGTTGATTTCCTTCACCAGAGTAGGGAAGTTTTCAGTCATTATTTTTTCAAATACATTTTTGACCCCTTGCTTCTTCTCTTCTCCTTCTGGTATTCCTGTGATTCGAAGATGGTTTTGTTTCACCTTGTCCCATAGGGCTCTTAAACTGTTTTCATTGTTTTTTATTCTTTGGTCCTTTTGCTGTGCCAACTGGGTGAGTTCTGCTATTTTATCTTCCAAATCGCTGATCTGCTCCTCTGCTTCATCTACTCTACTGGTGATTCCTTCGAGTGTGTTCTTCATTTCAGTTAGTGTATTCTTTAGTTCTAACAGGTTGTTTTTTATGGTTTCCCTAGCCTTCTTTATGTCCTCGCTAAGTTCCTTAAACATTCTTATCATCAGTGTTCTAAACTGTGTCTCTGAAAGGTTGGATCCGTCTGTTTCATTTGGTTCCGTTTCTAGAGGTTTCTTCTGATCATTTACTTGTGACATGTTTCTTTGTTTTCCCATTCTGGCTGTCGCTCTGGGATTGCTTTGGTGTATTAGATAGATCACCAGGAGAGCCCTGGCTGGATTACGCAGGCACACAGCTCACGGCCCAACACTCCCAGGAAAACCAGTCTCAGCCTGTCCCAATCAGCTGCTCGCAGATCAGGCTGAGCAGCCCGACAACCAATCACCAGCCTGGCAACTCTGCAATCGCAGTGCGGAGAGCGGGAACCCGAGGCGGCTTGCGCACTCCCGCGTCTCATTGAGCAGCCTGTTGGAGCCGGAGCACGCCCACCAAGTGTTTCCCTGGCAACGCAGCAGAAGCCGTGCGGAGGGTGGGGATCCGAGGCGGCTCACGCACTTCCGGGTCTCAGTGAGCAGCCTGTTTGAGCCGGAGGGCACCCGCCCAGCGTTTCCCTGGCAACGCAGTATAAGCCGGGTGGAGGGTGGGGATCCAAGGCCGCATGGAACGCACACACGCACTTCTGTGCCAATTCCACCAGACCAATGAGGTCCCGGACCTGATCATCCGTGGAAGGGCCCAAGCCCAACAAAATGGCGTCCTTCCTACACCACTTGCGTGTAGGCTCCACACCACGGGAACAACAGTCCAAAAACTTCCAGCCTTTGCACCAAAGGCGCTCAGTTCAGTCCGTCCCCAGGCTCCCGGGTCCGGCTCACACAGCCACTCCCTCCACCAGGAACCAGGTAAGTGCTCACCGGTGAGCAAGCCCAGGCGCCGGCCCCACTGATTCTCCAGCTGCTCTTAGTCTCACCGAGCTGAGCAAAGAGAGTCCTCACTAATTTACTGCCGGCTATATTAGAACTCCTCTTCCCGGCAAAGGAACTCTGGGCTGGTGAGTGTAGTGTGCGGCCGGAGGGTCTCTCTCCCAACCGGAGAAGCCTCCCACAGCTGGGGCTTCCCTCACGGGGTTCGCCCTCTCTAGTCTCCGCCCGTCCTACCAGACCCGACACGGCCTCCTCTTTAAGCTCTTCGTTTAGTGGTTCTGTTCCTCCAGTGTTCCGGGGACCTCCAGGGTTGAATGCTGTATAATTTGTTTGTAATTTTGGTGTGATCCTGGGAGGCAGTTAGCACAGCGTCTGTCTGTTGGGCCATTTCACCAGAAGTCCTCCCATGTCTCTTTTTTTAAAATCTATTTCCTGGTTTGGTGTCAAAGGATGAAGACATCATCACTCACTGTTCAGACTATCTAATCAGATACAGTCTCCCTGACTAAAGCAGATTGTTAATATTACATAGTGTTTTTGGGTAGTGTGGAGTTCAGGGATTGGAAGATTTAAGAGGCAGAAGTGGATTAACATCATCTGTAGATAGATGCATGGTTGCTTGGATGATGATGTTGATTGGTTGACACTTGGTGTATTTATTGAAAGGAATCAGTGTCTGATTGGTTGGCTTGTAAAAGAGTTCCTGCTGAGGTAAGTTGTCCTTAGCAACTGAGTGAATTTAAAACTGGTTCTCCTGGCAACATTTTGCTAAGGTTACAATCAGTCTTTTTCCTTAATTTGTAAGAACTGTAAATACTCAATTCTTCAGTAATATTCTAAGAAGGAGTACATGAGAGGTAATTTTTTGAGCCTTTCCTTATCAAAATGTCTTTTTTTCCTTTCCTTACATTTGATTAACATAGTTTGGGTGAGGGTAAAAATTCTAGATTAGAAGAATTTTTCTTTAGAATTTTAAAGGCATATTTTTTTTCTCCTTGTCCTCTGTTGCTGTTTAGAAGTCCCAAGCCAATATGTATCTTCTTTTATTTGGACCTACTTCTTGAAAACTTGTTGGATCTCTGCTTTGTTTCCAGTATTCCGAAATGTCATAATGATGTGCCTTGGTGTGGGTCTGTGTCTATTTAAATGCTTTGCCTGGGTATTTTTACTTGGACGGTCCTTTCAATGTAGAATAGTTTGCATTTTCCTGGGAGATGGTGTGTGGGAATGGGGATGGGGGCCATGGATCTTTGTGTTCAGCGTGCTCACATAAGTGCTCAGTTTTACAGACCTCTGTGCTTCTAGTGCACCTCCAAACCAGAGGTCACCTGTTTCACATTTTGCAAAGATAACCTCAAGTGTTCTTGCAGGCATGAGGAGAGGATCTAAGGATCTAACCACTCCTCAAGCAGCTTTCACCTGAGCCCCTTCCCCACTTCACTTCCAATTCCACAGGCAGTCGGGACCCTTGTGCAGATTTTTGGATCGAAATTGGGTTGGGTCTCAGCTTTCTGTACTGCTGGATTGGGATTTGGCTCTCCAGGATGTGCTATACAGTTAGCTTTCATCTGTACACTCGTACGTTCCAACTTCCAAAGTTTTACTTTTTTCTCCCCTCCTACTCTTTCCATCCGTGTTGATTTATGCCTTTAAAAACTTGACTGCTATTTTAGTAGGATTTTGGGAAAAAGCAAAATTATTTGTGTATGTCCATTTCAGTTTCTTAACCCACAAGACTGAAATGACTTGATGAGAATAACTGGAACATTTTTATGTGAAATTGTAATCTATGAAAGGCAAAGTAACAGAATATGATATTCAGATACAGTAATGAAATGCAGGTCTGCTGAGAGGCACTGTCATGGAAAAGGAAGGATGTCATGCCTTCCTTGATTGTGGGCTGTAGCTTTAATTTCTAAAAATAATTTCTGGAAAGAACATAAAAGTGATTCATCTTCATTATAAGACAGTTAGCAAATACTGATAAGTATGAGGATGAAAATAAGAATCACTTTAATTCCACTACCCAGAACTAGTAACTGTTTAGTGTATATTTTCTAGTCTTTTCTATGCATTTACCTATATATTTGTAGAAGTATGTTTAAATGAAACCGACTATATGTATTATTTTGCTTCCTCCCATTTTTTCCACCATAAAAGTGTATATAGTTAATGTTGTAACTAGATACAAAAAGTGTATATAGTTAATGTATATAGTTTAAAATGTATATATCTTGGGTCAAGAGAGTTTTTTTGCACAGTCTATAGATAATATTAACAACATCTAACATCTACCATTTTATTGGATTGCAGATTTTTTGTCACGTACCATGCTAGCATCTTCTTTATTGTTTATTTTATGTTGACCTCATTTCAGACTACAGAAAAGTTATAAGAATGTACAAAAATTCATCGCGTTACCTCGGATGGTAACATTTTACATACATTTCCCATCCCCCAATATTTATTTCTTGAGCTGTTTGAGAATAAGGTGCAATTACATACCTCAATACTTCAGGGTGCAGTTTCGAAAAACAACAGTATTCTTTTATGTAGCCACAGTGCAGTTGTCAAAATCAGGAAATTAACATTGATTTAATATTATCTATAGACTTGTTCAAATTTACCAGTTGTTCCATTATGTACTTTTATAGCAGAAGAAAATTTTGGATCATGGAGTGCATTCACTTGTCATGTTTCTTTAGTTTTCTTTAACCTGGAGCATTTCTTCAGTCTTTGTTTTTTTCATGACATTGAGATTTTTGAAGAGTGCAGGCCAGTTATTTCGTAGAATGCCTCTAATTTGGGTTCATCTGATGAGTTCCTATAATTGGATTCAGGTTATGCATTTCTGGCAGGAGTCGCACAGAAGTAATGTTATGCCTCTCAGCGCATCGTGTCAGGAGGTACAGGATGTTGAAATACTGGTAACATGATCTTGGATCACTTCATTAAGATAGTGTCTGCCAGGTTTCCCAGTGTAAAGTTACTCTTTTTCCTTTTGTAATTGTTTTGGTGGTAAAATACACGTAACATTATATTAACCGTTTAACCATTTTTAGAGGGATGAAGTACATTCACATTTCCTTTGTAATTTTGAAGTGTCTTTGAAAAGATACTTGAGACTTTATAAATATTCTGTTACTCCTTGAACTTTTACTCACTAATTTTAGTATTGATGATTTCTGCCTGAATCATTTTCATGATGGCTCCTAAATGGTGATTTTCTAATTCCATCATTCCTTCTATACTTATTTATAATAATACTTTATTTCATTATTTTGACAATGTCCCTGATTTGGCCGGTGGGAGCCCCTTCAACTTGATTCCTTTCTCCTGTTGGCTGCCCTTGTCATCTTTTGAGCACTTCCTCATTTTTTACCACCACAAGATGTTCTAGGCTCATCTTGTACTTTCCCAGCCTGAGCCCTGGAATGAGTTGCTTCTTGAAGGAGCTCCGGTCCTTTTAGTAGAGAATGGCTTTGTAAGCCAGGATCTGGACTCTACATGTTGTCATTGCTGCTGGGTGTCATTGCTTCTAGGCCCTCTCTTGCAGGCATCTAGAAAGTAGATACATGTGACACATGTGTGTGCATCCCTACACACTTAATATACATTTTTATCTGTCTACTGAAAGCAGTGAGTTTATATTGATAGCACTGATTCCAGTCCAACACTACAGGTTTCATTCTATCCTTCATTCAGTATGTATACCTCCCTCTTCCAACAGGGAGAAACCTAGTCCGATTATTCATGTTTTTACTTATTGGCTCAATCCTAGACTAGCAAAAAATAGTTTAGGAGTTGCTAACTCATACCACTATATAAAAGGCACCTCGGAAGCAGAGTTCAATATTTGTTGATATTTTTCTAAATCTCCACTGTCCAGTATGATAGCTAGTAACCACATGAATTGAGATGTGTTTTAAGTGTAAAATATATACTGGATTTTGAAAACTTAGTATGAAATAAGAAATGTGAGATATCTCTTTAATATTTTAATAATATATATGTATATATATATTTTTATATATATATTTTTTATATATATATTTATATATATTTTAAATATATATTTATATATATTTATATTTTTATATATATATATTTTTATATATATTTTAAAAAAAAATATATATATATATATATTTTTTTTTTTTTTGAGGGCAGTGTTACTGGCCCTCATATGTGGGACTGAACCGGGGCCACTGGCTTCCTAAGCCAGTGCTTAACCACCGCGCCACTCTGCCGGCCCTTTAATAATAATTTTATGTTTATTATATCCTGAAATATTTTAGATATATTAGATGAAATATATCAATACAATTAATTTTACCTATTTTTACTTTATTTTAATGCAGCTACTATAAAATAATAAATTACATATGTGGCTCCTATTATGTTTCTGTTGGACAGTGCTGATCTAAAAAAATCATGTTCAAAAGTTACTTGGATTAGTTTTCTCTCCCCAATATTTTTCCCTCCCCCATGTGGTTGTTAGTCATTTGAAATACAGTTCAGTTCTATTTGTGTTCTAAGTTTTTCTCTTCATCCTAATTAATATTGTTTATTTTTAGTATGTGAAGCACTGACATGGTTCCAAAAGGCAGAATTGTATAAAAAATATATACTCAGAGCAGTCATTTTTTCTATCACCCATTTTTCTATCCTTTCCATCCTGTTTCCATCCATTCTCTATAGGCAGCCAGTCTCATCAATTTCTGAATTATCCTTCCTGTGTGTTTTTTCCCCCAGGCATAACGAGATACAGGTATATTTTCTTATTTCCTCTTATTTCTTACATAAAAGGTAGCATACCATATCCTCCTGCACTTGCCTTTTTTCTGCTTAACAATATATTTTGGAATCCATTCTACATAAGCTCCCTCCCTCCGCCTTTCTTTCCCTCCTACAGTTGCATAGTACTCGGTTGTGAAGATGTTAACCACCCTCTTAATGCTATTTTCAATATTTTGCATTTACAAGCAGTGCTGCAACGACTAACCTTGTCCATATATATTTTCATATGGGAAGTGTATGTAAAATGGGATGGTTGGGTCAAAAGTTTAAAAGCATATATAGTTTTTTTAAATATTGCTAAACCCCTTTTGGGGGAGGTTGTACAAATTTGAATTCCCCCAGCAATGTATGAGAGTATTAGTTTCCCCACAATCTCACTATCAGAGTGTGTTGTTATGCTTTTTAATTTTTATTAACCTTATAGATAAGAAATGGTATTCCCATATAGTTTTAGCAGGCATTTCTCTTATTAGTGAGGTTGAACATCCTAACATACATATAAAGGGCATTTTAATATTTTTTTTTGTGTGCGTGAATTGTGTCTTTTTATTGATTTTTCTATCAAGTTTTTGGTTTTTTTTTTCTCCCTCAGTTTTTAAGTTATTTATTTATTTAATAGGGATATTAGCTCTCTATAAGTGATATATGTTACAGTTTGCCAGTCATCTTTTGACTTTGGGGTGTGTGTGTGTTTAGGCTTTTATGTAGTCCAATTTTTGTTGCACCTGGATTTTAGATTGTAATTAGAAAACCTTTCCCTTTACCCATGATAAAGAGGAATTTATACATGTTTGCCTCTCTAGTACATGTATAGTTTCAGTTGTCATGTTTGGATCCCGATCCATTTGGAATTTTTTTTTTTTTTTTTTTGAGGGCAGTGTCACTGGCCCTCTCATATGTGGGATCTGACCCAGGGCCGCTGGTGTCCCAAGCCAGCTCTTAACCACTGAGCCACTTGGCCAGCCCCATTAGGAATTTTTTTTTAATGAATATTATATGAGGTTAATTATCTTTTTTCAAATGTTAATTAGTTGTCCCAGTATATTTTCTTTAAAACATACAATTTTGCCCCAGTGTTTTAAGATTCCACCTTTATCATATATTGTTTCCATTGAGTTATTTCTGCACTTTCTGTTCTTTTGCACCAGTCTTTCTGTTCCTGCATCATTATCACAGTTTTAACTTTAGTGTATCAAGGGCTGTTTTACTGGCTGTCTTTACATGTTTATTTTTCTGTTGAACTTTAGTATCAACTGTCTATTTCTACAAAAAATCTTGCTTATATTGGGCTTTTTATTGGGATTATGTTAAATTCATAAATTAATTTGGGGAAAACTGACATCTGTATGATGTTGAGTTGTATTGAGTTTTCTATCCAAGAACAAGGAATATCTTTCTGTTTGTTCAGATCTACTTTTGTGTCACAGGAATGTTTTAAAGTTTTCTTTTTATTGATTTTGTATAGTTCTTGTTAAACTCTCCATTTAAAAAAACTTATTAATATATTTTATAGATATTTATATCAATATTTATAGAGCTGCATTATTCTTTTTAATGTCTATTGTTTTCCTTATTATATAGATGTACCATAATTTATTTATTCTGGCCCATATAGATGGACATTAAAATTTTTTGTAATTTTTCACTTTAATATAAATAGTTGGGGAATAAGTATCCTTGTAGGAGTCCAGTTATTTCCTCATGATAAATTTTTTGAAGGAGAATTGCCTGGTACAAAGGCCCTTAGATATATAAAAGATTTTGAAATATTGTTAAAATGCTTTCTATATTAATAAAATGTATACCTCCACCAGTGGAGTAGTGTGAGCCCTGTTCAGTTTCCACTTACCAAAACAGTACCTTTTTACTCTTTTTAAAAATCTTTGCCAATTTGATGGGCAAAAAGAACGTATGTGTTTTCTATTTCTTTGCCAACTGATGTGATTTATTTTTTCTTTGCTAACTGATGAGACTTTTTTTTTTTTAATCTATCCATCCAGTCATCCATTCCGCATATCCTTATTGAGTATCCACCATGTGCCATCCTATTAGAACTATAGTAATGACTGGACGTTGAACATCTTTTTGTGTTTTAGATCATTTGTATTGTTTATCTCTTCTTTTTTTTTTGATGGCAGTTATTAAGTGTTTCTGCCTCCTAAGACTAGTTCTCAGAAAACTGAAAATGAAAGATGACAATTCCTTATTCTGTGTTGTTGATAAGCTTCTAAAAAATATTTATGTGTGTGTGTGTTTATTTTCATTGCACAATCTATGGTGAATCACTGCATTAAACTCTTAGTATTCACGAAATGAGATAATGGAAGTTAAGTATATAGACAAGATGTCGAAGAAGTGATAACTACATATTTTTATAAAAGTAACTTTTATTATTTTCCGGATGAGGCTGCTGTGTCTATCAGAAAGGAACTTCTGTACCATTTGCCTTAGAGTCTATCTGTGTGTTCTAGAGTCTTAGTATTCAAAAAATAAATGTCACTTATTTGGTAAGTTAATTTACTATACTTATGCATATTTTATAGAAATACTGTTCATTTAGTCTAAATATTTGTTTGCTTATATGTTGTTTCTTCACTGTCATTTTATTTTGTAACCCTTTTGAAGATTTTCTTGTTTCCATTCCTGTCTCTTCATTTTGGTGTGGTAAAGAGAACAGGCTAGTGAAATACTGGAATTCTCAAGGTTGGATTACTGACTGCTTTCTTCAGTCTCTTTCTCCTGTGAGGACTGAGGATGAACATCCTTCCTGTCCAGTGTTAGCTTCCCTATGGTTCATACAGGGATCAGCAAAGGCGCATTGTTATTGTAAGGGCTAAAAACTAGATCGTCAGTTAATCCTTAGTAATGCATAATAAAGCAGAATGAATAATGCTATCAAAGAACTTGGAAATGAAAAATAGATATCTAGTGAAACCGAGTTCAGTTTTTTTTGTTTTTTTTTGAGGGCAGTGTCACTGGCCCTCATATGTGCGACCGAACCGGGGCCGCTGGCTTCCCAAGCCAGCTCTTAACCACTGCGCCACTCAGCCGGCCCCCGAGTTCAGTTTTTTAATGTTACTCTATAGGTTTGTATTTTCAATTAAAATTTGCTTTCCAAGAATACTTAGTGAGTTGATAGGACCTGCTATTTTGTGAGAAGTTTTTCTAACCCATATCCTCTGGTGATCTTTTCAGTCTTTTTCAGCTTCTGATTCTCGTGGGTAGCCAGCCAGTGGGAACTGGGAAGCTGATGTGTAGGGCAAAGGCCGTAGTGGTAACAAGAGGGTCAGTCCCAGCAACTGGCAGTAGATAATTGTACTTGTGTGCTGCTGAAGCATGTGGCAGAAAAATTGGATGGAAATTATAATGAATTGAGACTGGTGATTTGCAGAATTTTCTTTTAAATGGTTTTGCACAGCAAGTAAGAAGTAAGTATTGATCTTGAGAGCTGAGCTTAAAGTATTCTCAAATAGAATCGAAGAGTGAAGAGCCATAGGCACAGAAAAAGGGGGAAGAAGATTCTTTTTTGACATGTTTTTTGGTAGTCTCTTTGCTTTTGTTAGCGTCAGAAAGCTGACTTTAGATATTGCTGGATGGCGTGTATGGCTCAGATGAGTAGAGGTATGGGATTTCATTGTACATGACTCTGAAACGGCCCAGATCTCAGCAAACTGAAGCGAGTTTTAATCTTGGTTATTTAAAATCTCCTTGTACCTGTCTTATTAGGAGTATTATTTTTTTAAGAGGCAACTAATTTGCAACTGGCTATAAAGAGTGACATTGTGTCCGGGAAAATGCTACACTAACACACTGCCTCGTCCCACAAGAGTACTTGTCAAGTCCCCAAACGCAGTGCTGACAATCTGTGACAGCCTGTGAATTGTTGGGCAGCAGTTGGGGGAAGATGGATGGACAGCAGCGTGAGGTAGTTGTGTGTAAGTTATAGAGGAGATGTGGAGGGGAAGAAACGAGAGAAAAGCAGAGCAGCTCAGATTCTGTGGGCATTTGTGATGGAAGCTATTGTTAGCTCCAGTGTGCGTGGGTCTTGGTCAGGTAGAAATAGTCTGTTTCACTTTTCCTTCTAAGGTGTTATTGTTTCATTCTGTCTTCAAAACTGTAAGTTTAGGTGTTCTTTTTTTTTTTTTAGCTGAGCCATCCTGCCACCTGTTGACAGTTCAGCAGCAGCTCAGCTCGGGCTGGGCATCGAACTGCTGTTGCTCAGAGCTCAGCTCGCACTCTTGAGCGAACTCTTAACCAACTGGGCCACTTGGCCGGCCCAAGGTTAGGTGTTCTGATGAAAATATGGATCAGATAGATTGAAACATTTTGAAGAGACTAGAAATATCACTTCATGCCAGGAAATGAGACTATAGAAGTTAGGGTAATGGGGATGGGGCTTATCTTTTTAAGGCATTTGTAGAGGTGGTAAGACCAGTTACCATACCTAGATCCAAAATGACGGGCCTTTGTTTCAGGCAGTATAGCCTGCTAGTTACGTGTTAGACACATGCATGTGTACACACACATGTATACACATACCACCAGTGGTGTTGTTTCAGAAGCACTTTGTCAACTACAGCAGTCTTCATCAGACATCAAGGCAAGAGTTTCTGGATTGTGGAGTAGAATTTAATGTGAGGGCAGGTTTTGGTCCAATTGACTGGTTATACAAAGGACATGTATTTGATGGTTCCCCTAGGTATAATGTCCAATTCTGAATATGTGATTATACTTGGCACACATTGTTTTGAAGCCCATCCCTGCTGTTGATCCTGTTTCTGGTTTTTGGTTAATTATGTTACTGCTTGGTCATTGATACCATTGGGTTAAGGAAGCATAAGAGGGATGTTAAGATTTTGTGCTGTCTTATTGCCTCTACACTGATGATACATATTAAAAAAGATGTCGGGGTAAATGAAAGGGCAAATGGAGTAAGGGAAGGTATGGACACCTAGAGATACAGTAATAGCATCATTGTTCAGGAGTTGTCTGTAGGCTCGAGACGCGATTCTCCATTGCCTAGGATATGAAATGTTTAAACGTAGTGTCAAAGGTCCTCCAGGCTGAAAATCATCAGCCTGGCAGAATCTTCCACTACTTCCCATTGAACCTTTGACTCTAGCTAGACTAGTTTCTATAACCGTCTCCAAAGTAACTTGTTGACTTAACTGCCTCTTCATATTGTTTAGGCTGTTATTTCTACTTGGAATGTCTCCCTTCAATTCTCTGTCTTCGAAAGACCTTGTTCCTTGGGATCACATCGTAAAGTATATAAATGTTGAATTGCTATGTTGTATGCCTTCAATTAATGTAATACATGCCCATTATACTTCAATAAAAAATAAAATTAAAAAAGGGCTGGTTCCCATTCTACCTACTTTATGACATCTTCGTCAACCATTCTAGGCCCTTAGTGATACCTCTCTCTGGGTTTTTAATCATTTGCCGCTTTTCTCTTTATTTGGCAGTTATATACTATCTTAAAATAACTTTTTAAAAAAAATGTTTTGGGCCGGTCTAGTGGCGCATTGGTTAAGAGCTTGTTTGGGATGCCAGCGGCCCCAGTTCGGATCCCACATATGAAGGCCAGTGACACTGCCCTCTGTAGCTAAGATGGTGAACAACAGCTCCACGTGGAGCTGGGCTGTGTGAGCCTCGGCGATGGTGTGGGCTGCAGCCCCTGCTGCAGTGGGCTGCCATGGGTTACAGTGAGTGGCCTGCAGCCAGCGTGAGCGGCTGGCAGCCGGTGTGAGCTGCCAATAGCCGCAGTGAGCGACCATCCAGAGGCTGGCGACTGATCTGCCTCATCTGGGAAGAGCGCAATGATGATACCAACATGGGCCAGTGAAGCAACATCCTCCACAACTAGACTGAAGAACAAAAGGACAGCAACTTGTCTGGTCCCCTTCCCCGATTCCCCAACGCTGTTCCCCTCCCACAATTCCCCAATAAATCTTTAAAAAAAAAAAAAAAGGTTTTATCCTCCCAATTAGATAAGAGACAACTTAAAGGAGAGGCTACATTATTCATGGACGTCAAACCATGTTATTACTTGTAGTCAGTCCTACTTGACAGTCCCCACTGCCCCTAACATAGATCTCAGTATAGTATGTGCCCTTAATATTTGTTCGACTGCAAGAAAACGCTGTTACCTATTGCTTTTACCAGTCTTTGACATTTATCTTTCTTTTTGTATCATAAGAATAACAGATGGATTAGAATACTGTTCAAAAGCTTGAGCCATGTTTGTTCGGTAGATGATTCTTCTTTGGAAGCCATCTGTAGCTCTCAATACAGGCTTCCTGATCCCTGAGGAGCATTATTTGTTATTCTTGAAACTAATTAGTAAACTTTTAATCTGCATATTAGAGAAGCTCATTAATTATCTAATATTTTCTTTGCCTGCTTTAAAGTGAAACTAGCTTTGAAGTCTTTTGGTTTCTCAGTTTCTTACCAGCCACATCTGGCCATCACACTTGCTAGCATAGCTGTGAGGAGAGGGGAGATATAGAGTTGTAACTATAACTCTAACTTACGTGAAACAGGGCCCCATGGGGACCTTGGTGTAGAGGCCTTGCAGTGTCCCCAGCCTCACCATTCCTTGACCAATAGCTTAACAGTAGACCATCTCCCCGTGGCTTGAGCTCAGAATGTCCCCTGTCCCACCCAGTTCCCTGTTTTAGAAAATTACTCTGAAACCTGATTAATACCCTTAGGCTTATTGATCACCACCTCAGTGGTCTACCAGGCTCCTCCTGTAATTGTTTCTGGGTTGCTGATGCCACCAGAGAGCTGCACAGACCCCTGGAATCATCACGTAGCCTTTAGAGTAATGCTCAGATTTTCCCTGAAATACCCTAAGCTGATCTGAGAATGTTAAGGCAGCTTTTGGAGGTGTTAACCGGCTGCCTTCTCAAACCACTGGTGTTCTGATAATAAACACTTATTCTATAGCCCAACTCCTGTGTCCGTTTATTGGCTGAGTGGCACTAGCCCCAGACCCAGTTGACCTCCAGTTTCATATGGACTCCTCTTCCTTTACAATTATTCTCTTTTTTGCTATTGCAGATAGGTGTTTTTTTGTTTTTAAACTATGCTGTGCTTTGTTTTACCCCATTTTTTAGAAGGCACGTATTCTAGCCTACTGTAGTAGTTAAGTGCAATGACTTTGAAATCCTAACCAATACTAAAGTTGTAACTTAAATTTCAGATATCTCATCTGTAAAATTGAGATAGTAGTAGCTACCTCTTAGTATGTAGTTGGACTCAATTGAGATAATATATATAAAATACTTTCAAAATATACTTAGTGGTTTATTAGCTTTGCTCTATGAACCCCAAAGGGTGAAAAACACCAAGGTTAATGTAAGTCAGGTTTGAGGCACAGCCCCAAAAGCCTAATCCTTTCTCTTTCATTGTCACTGTAGGATATCAGTGTAACCCAGGAGAGGAACTCATTTCAAACAGAAACACAGACAAACCTGTAGAAGTGTAGTGAGGGGAAGTTTTAGGAGGGAGTTTCTTCCCTCTTTCTGCACCTCCCCCAGGTATATATGCAGAATGGGAAGTAGATTTTACTCTCTACCTTTCAATTATATACTGTATTGCTATTGTTCAGTTATATTTTAAAGCTTTGATCTGACTGCCTTTTGTGGTGGTCTGTAATAGGTGCTAACATTAAACTTGGTGAACCATGGGGTTCCCATGCCAGTGGAGTGTGAAAGAGGCTAAGCTGCGGACTGTTTCCCAGCCTGTAAAGCATAAAATCAGTTGGTGCCGATGCATGACAACTACGGCCGGTGAAGTGTAACATAAGTTGGGGGCATGAATTGCATTATGTTGTGAGGAAAACCTTTTCATGCCATGATTTGTTTACATATTTTGCGGTCCCCAAGATCCTACTGGAATCACGTATCTTGTATCTTTCTTTGTCTTGACACTCAGGTTTTTCTTGAAATGTTTCTTCCAGTTTTTTAAGCCGTATTCTTTGTCCGATTGCATGCAGAGAAGCAAAGGCAGACTAATATTAAAACACTGTAGCTATTGTATTCTGCTTAAGATTATATCTGAAAAAACCATTTGCAGTAGGTATTTGATGTATAGATTTCTTCTGTTTTTACATTTGCATTTGAAAGTACGCTCTACATCCTGCTTTGAAGCTTCTTCCAGTCTAAACTCTGTTATCAGTTTCACTGGTCACTGTTCCCGTGTTCCCGTGTGCCTCTGGAGAAAGGGAAGTTTGTAGGGAAGGATAAGTTTTCAAATGGTTGGAAGAGTTAGTAGGAAGAAGTATAGAGATTATTCTTATGGGGAAGAGAAGAGGGAGTTCCTCTCCTGACACCTGGTAAGGTTCTTCACCATATGGCTTTGAGGGTGAGGCAAGGTGAATGGGGAAGTTTCAGAGACAATAGTGCATTATTACTGTCAGCACTTTTAAGTCTGGAAGGTTATTGGAAATAGGCATGCTCTGAAAGCATTAAGCTTCCTTCATTCTTACCCTAGTTGGTTTTTGTTTGACTGCAGCAGTCTTTTAACTCTCTTTGGTTGCTTTGCATTTATACAGATTCTAAGAAAATGGTGAGTATTTGTGAAATTAATCTATTATTTTGAGAGACCATCCTGCCAGTAGGCAGTCTAGCATAGTAGTTAAATTCAGGAACTTTGAAATCCTCACCAACACTTAGAAGCTGTGTGATCTTGAGTTCTTCAAGTTTCAGATTTCTCATCTGTAAAATTGGAAGAATAATAGCTAACTTATAGTACTAGAGTAGAATCAAATGAGATAATATATGTGAAGCATTTGGCCCAGCCCCTGTCACATCATATGCAGTTATTAGATGGTAGCTTGTTATTTTTTCTTCTTTCTGTTCCTCTGCTACTACTGTTGGTACTACTCTACCACTAATTCACTTTTGCTTGTAGGACCTAAGCCTTAATGAAACAGAAAACATAATTAGACATGGTTCACAGAAGCAGATTTTGAAAAACATGTCATTGTTCTTTTAGACATTGCTTAATAGATCTTTCTTAACCAAATAGAAACTCTATAAAAAGACTTTTTTTTTTTAATGGAAGGAAAGGATCTTTGTGTTGGCTTAAGATAGCCTTGCAAATGAGTATAAAAAATTGATTATTCTAAAATGTATTTGGCTAATGCAAATAAAACAGCTTTTCTATGAATTTATAGAGCATATAGAAATAAAATAAGAGTTCACAGAATAACAATTATTTCTTATTATTCACCTAATACCAGCTATTTTTGTCTGGGGAAGTGCTTTTTTTTTTTTTTTTTGAATTCTTAGGAGAAATGTTTTATCTGGTGCTAAGAATAGTTGTAGAGTTCTTGTCCAGTGTATGAAACACATTTTTGTGGGCATGGGATAGAAAAGTCACCCTGGTCATTTATACTAATGGAGATGAGCATTAGTGTGGATAATACATTTGGTTTTGATGTGCATTATGGGGTTATTTTTGCAGCACAATTAACTTCCTGATTAAACTTTGCTCATCGAGTATATCCTGAACATATAGTGGATGGAAAAGTGGTTCAGGCAGCTATGATGGTGATAAAACTGCTAGTTTAATTGATAAGAGATCTGGGTTCTGGTCTCAGTTCCCACTCACGTAGCCCTAAGTCTTAGATAAATTCCTCAGCCCAAATGGGGTTATATGACATGATTTTCTAAGGTCTTTTTTCAGCTATAAGGTTATGAGATCTGTATGGAGGTAGCTTGGCAATCAGGAAATGCAGCAGTGACACATCTGGACCACCAGAGGGTGAAGTCCAGTCAGTCAGCCTGTGCTCTGCGTTGGACCAGAACATGGCACCCTTGGAAACGAAGAGGACGCATTGCTCTTCTATCCATTTGATATGAGTTATGGGACTTCCTGCTTTTCTGATTTTATTTGTATTTTTCTGCTTTTTTCTTCTCAACTGTCTAGACAGGACTGGGACAAATACATACAAGAGTAGAGATTTCTAGTTATCAGGGCTTCATCTCATTTTGCTGTCTGAGGTGCTGAGTGGCTCTCAGAAGTTCCCTGGGCAAGCACGATATAGGGTGACCACATCTGATTATCTGTGGCCACGTTCCTCCCCAAACATAGGCTCACAAACAAACGACACTCAACCCTCAGTACCCCTGCTCCCTCTGAAGTCCCAAGTATGAAGAGGAAATGTCTGAGAAATATAATAGATAGGAGCATAACCCTTGTAATTGAAATCTAGGTTCCAGTCTTGCTTTGCTACTTAATACCTATTTAACTGTGGATATTACAACCTCAGATCCTCAGTTTCCTTATTCGAAAATTTAGGATGTTGAATTCTGACGTTAGTAATGTAATTCTAAGATCCTGTAAAAACTGTTTAATGTTTATGTGAAGGGCAGTGCTATTCTTTTTAAAGATTTTATTGGGGAATTGGGGGAGGGGAATCGCGTTGGGGAATCGGGGAAGGGAACAGAGAAGTTGCTGTCTTTTTGTTCTTCAGTCTAGTTGCGGAGGATGTTGCTTCACTGGCCCATGTTGGCATCGTCATTGCACTCTTCCAGGATGAGGCAGATCGGTCGCCGGCCTCTGGATGTCGCCCACAGCGGCTATTGGCGGCTCACACTGGCTGCCAGCCGCTCACGCTGGCTGCTGGCCACTCACTGTAGCCTATGGCAGCCCACTGCAGCAGGGGCTGCAGCCTACATCGTCGCCGGGGCTCGCACAGCCCAGCTCCAGGTGGAGCTGTTGTTAGTTGTAGAGGGCAGTGTCATTGGCCCTCATATGTGGGATCCGAACTGGGGCCGCTGGCATCCCAAACCAGCTCTTAACCAATGCGCCACTCGGCCGGCCCAGGCAGTGCTATTCTTGATACATTATAATTAAGTAGTAAGTTGTATAAATAGTGCATGATTTCTTTTTTTGATAGGAACAGAGCTATATGTATTGTTAAAGCATAAATATTTAAGTATTAAAGTAAACTGTCTTTACAGCAAGAAGAATGACAGTTTCCAGTCCACTAAGTCATTTTTCTGACCCCACAAATGAATACAGACAAATTTTCTGTGAGCATTAGGCTCAGGTTAGTGGCAAGTCCACCAAGAGGGGCAGGACTAGGAGCCAAGGCACGGTGATTTGGGTTATGGTTGATAGTGAAGCATTTAGAGACGTCACCTGGGGATATGTGAGCTTGGAAGAAGATGGCATGTTGATTCTGGGAATCCATCGCAGAGCTGGAGGCAGAGTCCATTTCTTCCACCCACACAAGTGGAAATAACTTTGATACAGAGTCCTGTTATACAAATCCGAATTGCTGTCTGAGAGCACAGGATAACGTGGAAGGAACAAAGAGGGCATGGAGTCCAAATAGACAAGCTGAGATGAATGTCTAGAAGGTGACAGAGCAAACAGATGCAGAAGTGTGCTTGTGAAAACAGGCAGGAGGATTAGGACTTACGATTTGATCTGTGCACAAGAGCGTAGAAGCCAGATAGGCAGACTAGATAGAAACAGCATTTTAGGATTACGTGCAAAAGATACAATTTTAACCTGTCCTGGTTTTAATCACCCTCCTTGATGTTGGTAGGTCCACTTGGTTTATCCAAGCCTCCACGTGTTTGAGAGGTTAGTGATGATACCACTTGCAAACTACATGGTTTATGTAGTCTTAATAGTTTCACACTCCATTGGATTCACATATTCAGAGATCTGCTCACAACTATTGTAGAGTTCATTGCTGAACTGGCTGGTAAAACATTTGGCAGGCAGGCTGGCTTTTCAAGCACTCCTAGGAATGGAGCCCAGCATTCCCTTTGGGCTTTGAGCTGTTGGAATTCATTGGGTTAGCAGCTAGAAAGAATGAAACCGTAAGATTTTCAGCCTCGTTCATGACAGCAAAGCAGAGGTGTTAGAATTTCTGTTTTAGAGGTTTACACTGCAAGTAACTTAACCTGATTGTGTGTCTTAATATTACTGGGCTTCTGACCGCTGAAATATGGCTTGGATCGATGGTGGTTTGGAGAAAGTAGAGAGAGGGCTATCCATCATTCAGAGGCTCCATAGAAGCTGCCTGATAATGCTGCTTTCACCAAGCAGCCATCTGTCCATCTATCCATCAGTAGGATGAAATGAGATTTAGCGGAACAGGCAGCCGTAACTCTGAGACACTTTCTAACCAACGATTGCAGCCCTGGCCCAAGTCTGACCACAAAGCACAGCACTGGGGTTTGGCGGGATGTGGCAAGTGCAGTTTCATTCCCGTCACTGCCAGCCCAGACGGTGTTCAATAGGAGGCCGAAGCGCAGCCTTACGTCCATACAAAACTGACTAAACTTGGGGTGATGATCAAACAGTGTTTCTCTTTTAGCTCCGCACCAAGTTGAGCAGACCCTTGTGATGGATAATTTTTTTGTTTGACTTGGAGAAGAAATAGAATTAAGGTGCGATTTCATTTCACTGGAACCCCACCACACAGTTTAGCCTTTAACCTGTGTCTTATATTGGCAGAGTGCTTTGCAAATGCTAGTGAATCAGGAAGACCACCTTTTTCTTAATTGAAGACACTGTGGGTGCTTCCCCTGGCATGGGACGAGGCTAAGTTAAATTTAAGGATAATGTAAGGATTTTATTTTACACAAATTCTTTTGTTTCCTCTTAAATGGAAACTTTTACCTAGGTTGTAAGGTGGCAGAAATTGAATTTACTTTCTCTTACTTGTTTCTGTTCTTTATGGTACCAGTATGAAAAGAAAGAAAATGTGGACAGGAAAATTGGTAAGAGATGAGAAGCAAGAAGCTGGATCACCCCTAAAATAATGAGGCTCTGAGTGGTAACTGTTGCCATCCTGGTTCCCCTGCTTTTCCTGGTACTGAGCCTCCTCAGAGCCTCTTGACCAGGAAGGCTCTGTGCTCACCTTGCTACCCTGGTGCCTTCCCTAGCCATGGGCAGCTGCCTTGACAGGTTTCTTGTAGTGGTCACTTAAGACCTCAGCTCTTGCTCTTTGTTCTGAAGCCTTGCTTTTCGTTTCAGGTTGGGGGAGGGGTCGAGAGAGCCTAATGTACCGGAGATGCCTCGGAAATGAGAGCCTTGGATGGATTCCTGGGCCTATTGATCCACCGGCAGTTTATGCATCCTGACATTCATAATCTCAGTAGGCTGCTGATGTTCCTGATTAATGGGCCCAGGGGCTGTCCATCCGTCACTTCACATTAATTACTGAAGAGGTGTTTTTCCAGTGATTTACCTGACAGCGGGCTGTGATAAATACCCCTAAGCAGAGTGGGCAGTGATTAATCACAGGGCCACACCCCTCCCCCACTTATTGTTCCCCCTAACCACTGGCCAGCTTTGGGACCTGACCAAAGAGTGCCCCCTCCCCATAAGCTATCTATCTTCATAATTGCTTGTGGATGCATATTTATTGGGGCATGGGACCTGGCAGATAGCATTCTAGAATTTGTGCCAAAGATGATGAAAAATAAATCTTCCCAGTAGAAAGAATAACTCGTATGTTTTTACATGGGACAGAGAAGTATGTATAAGCTGCTTTTATGTTACTTTTCAAAATCTGATAGAAATATTGCCTACCTATTATGCATGGACTCAACACCATGCTAGTTGCTATGTGAGTTTTAAGGAGAGAAAGCATGGTTTTTGTCTTTGTGGGTATTTATAGTCTATGTAGGGAGAATCTGTGAACAAATATGAAAAATTAGAGAACATTTTAAGGTACTGATATTATTGTGGGAGGATTAGGATAGAACTCCAGGCTTCCATTTCTTACTTTGTGGCCTTAGAAAATGAAATTCAGTTAAATATTTAAATATCTGAGTGTTTTCCATTTGTCAGGCACTGTATTCCACTCTGGAATTATAAAGATGAATGTGTTACAGTGGCAGATCTCAGGGGGCAAAAGCTGTAAAATAAGTTTTGCCAGGAAGTTGTTTTAAGTATTTTAAATGAATTTAAAATTTATAGTGATTTAAAATTAATTTTAAATAAAATTCTACATTAACTTTTTCCTCTGTTGTGTTCCTGGAGATACAGAAGCATATGAGAAACAGTATCTGCCCTCAAAAAACTATAATAATAGAATGTGAGATGACATTCATGGTATATAATGACAAATGAATACCAGAGATAATGAATGCACATGAAATCACAGAAGGCTGAAACCAGTGTGTCCTGAAATAGTTAAAGGAAAAAGCTGGATTTGAAATAAGCTTTTTGAGTGAATAGTGACTAGGATTGTTTAAACTGAGATCATTCAGAGAGGGCATTTCAGAGGTTGGAATGACCAGATCATGAGGCCATCTGGTGCAGAATCCAGGATTTGTGCCTGGAGTGATAGAAATATGCTTGGAACAGTAGATTGACACCACATTGTGGAGAAACCGTGAATGCAAGCTAAGCTTAGTTTATATCTTGTAGACTTTGGTGAGTCAACATGTTTTTGAGCAAAGAATTGCGGAAAAAAAGTGTATTTTAGAAAAAATTATCATGTATTGACATACTTAATTGTCATTTGGAATTGCCAGAATATCTTAGACTATTCTCAGTGCCCTTCCTTCTAAGGTTGTTCAGAATCAAACTGTCCAGATTAAAAATATAGTTTCATATAACTCCCCGAGTGCAATACAAAGAACTGTGTGGTTTGGTTATGTATTAAGTGGTTAATAGAGTCAACAGTCACAGGAGACTTAAGTTTTAAAATCTTGACTCATACAAAGTTGAAGAAGTCATGAAAGTTTTAAGTAATGACTGCAGAATTAAATTAGGAAAAACTATAGCCTCAAGTTTTAAGAAAGAAATTGATCTCTAGTCTTGCTAATGTAACTTCATTAAGGCTGTACTAATTACTCACTGGCTTCTAGGTAGATATATTTTAAAGCCAAGAATCAGAAATTAAACGAGTCAGTGCTGTCAGCTGTATTTTAGTAGGAATTTCTAAGGGATGTGGGTTTTTTTTTTTCCCCCCACTTAAAGAATGAAGATATAATTTACGTACAGTAAAATTCACCTTTCTTAGGGTATGTTCTGTGAATTTTGACAAAAGCATACAGTCATGTAACTCTCATACAATTAGGATGTAGAACAGTCCCACCTATCCAAAAAATTCCTCTGTGTCCCTTTCTAGTCAACCCCTTACCTGTAACCTAAGCTTCTGGCACTACTGATACATTTCCTGTCCTTAAAGTTTTCCTCATACATGGAATTGTATTTTTCTAGTGATAAATGATACTAGCATTTTTTGGTGTGCTTATTTGCCATCTATATATCTTTTATGAAGTATTGTTCAGATTGTTGTTTGTTTTCGGATATTAAGTTTGGAGAGTTTCATTATGTATTCTGGATAAAAGTCCTTATCACTTATATGATCTGCAAATATTAGTTCCCATCTGTGGTGTATTATTTCATTCTTTTAGTAGTGTCTTTGAAGAACAGATATTCTTAATTTTGCTAAAGTCCAGTTTATTGAGTTAAGATTAAAAGAAAAATTATATGGATAATGCTTTGGGTGTTATATCTAAGAAATCTTTGCCTAATCCAAAGCCACAAAGATTTTCTCCTATATCTCCCAGTAGTGTTATAGTTTTAGGGTTTATATATAGATCTGTAATTCATTTTGACTTAGTTTTTGTATCTGGTGTGAGATACAGATGGAAGTTATATTTTGGTTGTCACGGTTTTAATTGTTGCAGCACCATTAATTGTAGACTATCCTTTGTCCATTGAATTTCCTTTGTACCTTTTTTGAAAATCAGTTGATCATATTAGTGTGAGTGTATTTCTGGACTCCCCCCTTTTTTTCCATTCCATTGATCTGTATATCTGCCCTTAGTCCAGTACCGCACTGGTTTGATTACTGTACTGTACAGTAAGTTTTAAATCAGGCACTGTGAGTTCTCCAACTTTTTTTTTCCAAATATGTTTTTACTCTTGTAGTTCCTTTGCCTCTCTATATCCATTTAAGAATCAGCTTGTTAATTTCTGATTGAAATCTAAAGATCGCTTTGGGGAGGTCCGTGGAGAAGATTCTATTAGTGGGTGAGAATTCTCTTTATTTTTCTGTGGTTGTCAAGGATTCTGTATTCTCATGGTAGCTCACATTTGGCCCTTAGCAATTTTTAAAACACTGTAACTTGAGCTCTTCTTGCTGGATTGTTTGGTGTCCGGCATTTACTGTAGGTAAAGAGGTGCTCGTGTTCCATTTCTCCTTTGAGGGGCCTCCTTTCCTTCGGTTTTGGGCTAATTGCTTGTCCTGTGATCTTCTCTGATGAAAGAAAATGTGTGATTTTGCATATTACCCACCTGTCATTTTGTTTGTTTTAAAGACGGGAATGGCATTCTGTAGCTTTCTACATAAAAAGCAGAATCTGGAAGTCCCACTTTTTTGAGGATGTGATTTTGATATGGGATTTTTGTTGATCAGAATACCATTTAAACCTGTTCCTTTCAATTTCTACCCCATCATTGTTATTTTTGTTTGCTTGTTCTTTCATTCGTTCTACCATAAAAAAAGAAAAAAAAAAGAAATTGAACTATGTTGTATGTCCAGGCACTGTGATAAGTGTTGGGGATACAGTAATGAGCGAGAAGACATAATCCCTTTCCTAATCAGCATTTAGTGTAGTGGGGAAGACCAGCTAATTGAAGAAGTAATAAAATGTACGAGCTGTAATATGGCAGTCACCTAGTCTAATCTAGAATGATTAGCCAAGGCTCTTAGAGAAAGAGCTATGGTGGATACCTAAAGGTTATGTAGGAATTAGTTAGGTGAAGATGGTTAGGAGGCTGCAGGAGAGCAGACTAATTAGTTAGAGGAAGGAGACTGTGTAGGGACTAAGATGGAAAAAAAAAGCAACCACAAAACATACAACACGGAGAGTTTAAGAATCTGAAAGAAGTTTGATGTGGCTGTATAGAATGTAAGGACAAGAGAAATTGATTGGAGCCAGGTTAGGAAGAGTCTGGTAAACCATGTTAAAAGGTGATTTTATCATTAGAATGATGGGAAGTCATTGAAAGGTTTTAGGGGAGGGTTATGTCTGAGCAACTAATTGTTTTAAAAGGATGATTCTGGAAGCAAGGTGAAGATGAATGGAAAGGAAGCAAAACAGACCATTTAGATGGATTTAATAGTAATCTAGGCATGTGTGTGTGTTGGTTCAGCCCAGGGTATTGTTAGGGATGGGGAAAACTAGGCAGATTACAGAGATACTCAGGTATAAAGATCAGTGGAACTTGTCAGTTGATTGAATATGGAGAGTGAGGGAGAGGGGAGACATGAAGTGTACCCAGTAAAATAAAAGCCTTGGTATGTTTCTACAGAACCTCCAGGTTTCCTTCCTTTCTTGAGAGAGAGTAGAAGAAAAGATCCTTGGTTGACTTTAATAAATACCACCATTCATGGCCCATGATTCAAAATTCATTGAGGTTTTGGGTGGAAGTAAGAAGAGGGGAATAGGAAACAATATCTAAATAATATGTAAGTCATGGCAAATAAAGTTTTCTTCCCTGATCTTTTTTGAGTATTGAGAAAAACAGAAGACAGTTTGATCCCTTCAATGTTGATGTTTAGCCTGTTGGCATATAAACAAATAGAATCTGCAAACCAGCTTCCTTGCATTTTCAAAACAAAAATAACACACAATTGATCTTCTCAATGAGCTGTTCCATGCAGAGAGAAACTTACTATATTTAATCACATAATTTTCTTGTTTTTCCCAGATGTTTTTAGTCAACATTTAGTGTGGTGGATATTATGGAAACCTTTAGAACTTGCATTAGAGAGTTCAAGTCTTCTGAGACTCCAGAGTCACCTAAGGTGGTGGCCGCCACATCTACTGGCTGTGGCAGGTTCTTTGCAGAAAACAGTGGTGGGTGCCAACAGAGTTTTCATGGGATGGGAGGGGCAAAGACTGATTTTCAGAAAAGGGAAAGTTAGTGATAGGATTCAAGGTTTCAGTGGTTAAGGTGGGAAAGCTCATGAAGGTACACAGTTTTCCTTTATGTTACTTCTCAAAATGATGAAGTTAAAAATAATTGTGGTATGTTATCCCAATATTAAAGTTAGGCAGTTGTGATTTAGAAAGTTCAGTGTTGTTTTGTTGACGGTATACTATGGAATGCAGACTTGTGAGCAGTGAAGAGTTGGCGTATTAGTCCAAGCTGGGTTTCAGTTCTCGCTCCTGTACTGACTAGCTATGTGTGACCTTGATAGCCACCTTATCTGTAAAATGGTAATATACATAACTCCAGGACTTGTTATGATGGTTCAATGAGATAATATACATGAGCACTTAGCACAGTGCTTCGTTCTTTGACTTCTTTAGGGCCATATAAATTTAAATTATATTGCCATGTACAGTTTTTTAAACCCAGCATACTACAGGGTTTTTATAATCTCAGATATATTCATAGTCTTGGTGCTTTTCAGCATTTCTCATACTTGGAACATGTCTGTATATTAACAATCTATGAATATGGATAATACTTTAAAAATATAGAGCATCATTTCTTTAATGGTGGCGGGACATTGTAGTCTTCCAGAATGAAGCAGGGATGGGGGACAGGCCTTTAACCTTGCTCTGCTTTCGTTTTCTCTCACCATTAATTTGCATATAAGGCTTTTTTCTGTAAATAGATACATATCTTGTTACTTAAACAAGTTAAAAAGGATCTATGTTACTAGGATAATAACTAATGAATTCAATAAAAAATAAGACGATAAAGAATTCTTAATTTTCATCAGGAATACACATACCTTTCACCTAATCACAGTCTCAAATTAAGGAGAAACATCTGGATTGATAGTATTGCTTTGTGTTAGGAACATTTGTTGTGTTTTTTTTTTGAGGGCAGTGTCACTGGCCCTCATATGTGGGACCCTCACCGGGGCCACTGGCTTCCCAAGCTAGCGCTTAACCACCGCGCCACTCATCCGGCCCGGAACATTTGTTTTTATACTCCCTTATTTACCAGTCATTTACCGAATGCCATCCATGTGCCAGGGATGGTGCTGGGCCTATAGGATATAACAGTGATATGGCAATTCTTGCATTTCAGGAGCTCAAGGTTAATTGAGCCAGGCAAGCTAATACCGGGTTGTCAGAAAAGTCATGACACATTTTTGCAATGGAAAACATAGAAAAAATACGTCATGACTTTTCCGACAACACAATAGTTTGGCATGGCAGCAGGGAGCAGAAAAGACCTACCCTACATTTACTCAAGGAAAGCTTATTGACGTCTACAACATGCAAGGTTTTCAGAGATCATTTAGGACTGCATCTGGAAAGGGACAATCCCAAACGATCCTCGGCAAGTAGATCTTCAGCCGGCCATGGCGAGTCTTGGGTTTAGATTCACTGTTGGATAGGCCCATGGGATCGTAGACAAGGCGAGACCTACAAAAACATCCCGATCTGCTTTGTTGACCTCGTGCTTCTCTGGCTTTTCACTTCTGTGGCTCAGGTATGTCTTTTGGAGCAGCTTTTGAAGAGGTGAAAGGAGGTAGTTAGGGCTTCTGATCTCCTAGACATCAACTAATTGCTCTTGTTTTTCTTTCCCAGAGGATTGTCCAGGACTTTAAGGCGGAGGGCACTGACCACACTGCTGTGTTCAGACTGCCGTACAGCCGTTAGGAGCACCGGCACTCACTCGCTGGTCTAGATTAGAGTCAGCCACATTCTGGGTCTCTGGCCTTCCGCCTCAGTTTTCTCACCTGTAAAATTGGACTGGTAATAATACCACCTCCTAGGGTTGTTGGGAGACTTAAATGAGGACGTTAACTATTTTGAATGTCACCAAGTAAGCAAATAACGTGGTAAAGGACCAAAATAGGTATCACAAAGTTCATATATTAAAGTTTATACAATTCGATCAAATAAAAAGCATCTCAGATACTTAGAAACCTTTTTTTTTCTTATTTTGTATATAATTTGAACACACTGGAATTTAACAATACTCATTAGATTGAGAGAAAGAAAAGTGCTTAGAGTGGCAAGAAGTGACAGGTGGTGAAGAGACAGAAACAATAAGAAGCAGATATTCTGCTGAAAAACAGTAATTTGGAGGTCACGATATGGTTGTGTTATGTGTGGGTGAGAGCAGCCTTTCTCAACGAATAAGGCCTTGATGTGTCACTTTATCCATGGCCAGTTTAGCAGTTTGAATAGAGGTGTTTGCCTCCTCATTCTGTTTCCCATTAGTGAGTGTGTTTCCTGCATGCCTTTGAGTGCGGTCTACAGTAAGGCCCTCTAAATAAGGTCTGCCTGCTTTACAGCCCTTTTTCTCTTCAGTCCAGCTTTGTTAAAGGGGAGATCTCGAGTAATCTCTTCAACTGGAGGAACTGATGTCACAAATTATTGTCTTTGTTAGTTTAAATTGCAACATATATTTAATAAACTTGGTTTGAATAGAAGTGAGAATAAACCTCCAAGTAGATGCAGAGTTATTTGGCTTTTTCAAGTGTGAAATGTGTCATTGTATTAACTAGTGCAAGTTCATTTACAGAAGGCTGCATTAAGAAAACTACAGGAGAAATCAGTGATGGTTCATTAGCGGATTTTATAGTTTTTAAAATAGGAAGCCATTTCTCTGCTGTCCAAGTGTAATTTTTCATGTTACTATATTACGCACAAGTGCCTCTGTATTGTGTTTGGATCAAGTATATTTTAAAGTGAAGCTCTTTTGCAGAAGGACATTTTTTTGGTTTGTTATTTGCAGAAAATGTGCTCAACATTGGGAGTGGAGGACCTTGAATGTGTGGAAAGATTAGGTGTATTCCTAATTTTATTGTTTTGATAAATACTCTTGGTCAGGTGGTATAGTCTTCAAATTTGTTTAACTCATATTTTACTTCCCCTTTTATCTTGCTATACAATCAAAATTCCAAATCATTTAAAATAGAGGATGTTTTCTATCCCTGCTGTGAAAGTTTCTGGTGTTGAGTATGCTATTTAGTATAGGGTTTTTCAAACAGTTCATCAAGTAATACCACTTAGTGAATAAATTGATTTTAAATTTTAAGGTTCTAAATTTTTTTAAATTAAAAAAGTGAAATAGAATAGATTTAAAAAGAGCAGTGCAAATAGTAAGTATTTTATGGAGCTTTTTTCAGTCACAAATATGTGTGTATAAATCTGTATATACTGTTTCATGATATGAAATGTTTTTAACTAGAGTGCAAAAAACATGGAAAAAAACTTGTTTTACAAGGTCTTTCTATACAGGATTCTGTACTTATAGCAGATAAGTCTCATTCACAAAGCTTTTTTAAAAATATAGAAAGGTGTAGACACCTCATATACAGCAAAATGTCAATAGTGATTATCTCTGTGAGATACAAATACACTTTTAATAAAAAGGTTTATTGTAGAATGCTTTTGTATTAAGGAAAATACAGAATTCTTACTTTTTTGGGTTAGCTTTACACTTCATTAAATTTTTTCTTAAAAGTAGATTTTCCTCTCTACTATGCACTTCTGAGCCATCTATTATCTTTAAAAAAGGTAACCTCTTTAAAGAAATCCCTTTTTTCTACTTAGAGACTTCATTCCTTAGGTAGTAGCCCATAATGACCAAGAAAACGAACTTTGTAGTCTAATTTTGTCACCAGAACACCGAGCACTCTATAAATTTTGTAAGTGAATTTAACTGCTACGTTTACAAGCTGACCCAGTACTCCTGAGATATATATTGGCCACTGCTAAAGAAGCAGAATTTGTGTTCCTTAGACTGATTGAATTTTAATGACTGAAGCACTGATTTTGTACAGCCTTTAATGAATCCTGAACTTCACTAAGGCAAACATAACTTTTAAGAAAGATGTTGAATGCGTGAGCTTGATTTACATGTAAATCCTGAGGCTCAAGGTGCCTCAGCTGTCCTGAGGTGAGTAATTGAGCAATTCAGACTATCATATTCCACTTAGTACTCCCCTTGCGTTTCTAATAAAGATATGACAAGGCAGGAATTGATAGAATTTCTAATCTTCCAGTTGCTAAGCTTTGTTCCAGTATTTAAGCTATTGTCAGTATGCCTTTATTATGGCTAACCTTCCGTTGGCCATTGGCATCATCTGTTTCTCCCATCTTGTTGTCATTCTTCTTCACCTCAGACTTGCTCCCTAACCCATTCCAGTGACGTATTTGTCTCCCAACCCCACTGAAACTATTCCAGTGTCCCCAACAACCTCTGTCCTGCCAAATCCAGTAGAAAAACTCCCAGTTCTTCCTACTTCACCTTTTAGCATTTAACGCAAATGATTACTCTTGTCTTTCAAAAGTTTTTTTCTTTTTTCACTTGGCTTCTGGGATGTTACATACTTCTGTTTTCTTCCTTAGTCTCCTGTGTCTGCCACATCTCCTCTTTGTGAAAAAACCTTTAAGGGTTTTAGTTCCCCCATGTTTCAATCTCCCATCTTTGTCATTTCCTAGTGGCTTGAACTTTTATGGTGATGACCCCCAAATTTTTATCTCCAATTTTTGCACCTCCCCTGAGCTTCCAATTTATGTATCCAATTGCTGCTTTAACTAACTGTACAGGATGTCCAGAAGGCATTCAAATTTAAAATGTCCAAATCACAACTTTTGATTCCTTCTTTCCTATTTCCTTCCCCAATCTTCCCTGTCTTAGGAAGTGTATCTGTCATCACTGAGGTCAGTCAGACAAATCTCTGAAAGTGACTCCTGTCTTCCCCTCACGTCCTATACAGTCAGTCCATCAAGGTTTTGTTAGTTTTGCTTTGGGAATGTGTCATGAATCCAGCCACTACTGTTACCTCCTCTGTTACTACCCGAGACATGCTGCATGCCTATCTATTTGTTTTTAGACATCCTGACAGATTTTCCTCCTCCTACTCTTCCCTCTTATAGGCAGTACTTCACATTTTTGCTAGAATGAACTCAGCAGAGGTACGGCAGATCATATCCTTCTCTTGTTGAAACCTTCCAGTGATTTCCCGACACATTCAGAATCAAAGCTCTTGCCTTGACCTGCAAGCCCCTACTTGTTCTGACGCTCAGCTCTTATACTGACTTCTGTGCCCACTCTTCCTCTGCTGTTACCACACCTGTTTTCCTATTATTCCTTGAACATTTCAAGCTTGTCCTGCCTCAGAACTTTTGCACTTGCTTTTCTCTTTTCCTGGAATTCTCTTTTCCCAGATAATTCATGTGACTCACCAACTCAGTTCAAGTGTCAGCTCAGGTATTAACTCCTCAGAGTGGTTTCCCCACTTCACCATAAGGCCTTCCTTTCTAAAATGGCCACATGCCATCACTATTTCTCTCCCTGCTTCATTTTACTCCATTGCGTTTATCACTGTCAGACAGTATAATATGTTTAAATGTATTTTTATTTTTTGTCTCCGCCATTGCAATGGAAACTTGAGGCTAGAGACTGTTTTGTTCATTGCTGTGTTCCCAGGGCCTAGATGCGCTTGGTGTATAATTGTTATTCAATAAATGTGTGTGGAATGAAGGAATGAATGAATGGGGCCCCAAATCTTAACTGGAGGTCTCAACAGCATCACCTGTTGAGGCGTTTCACTTGCCATGATTTAACAGATATTTATTTAGTGCTAAGTGCAGTGCTGTGGCATTGTAGGTACAAAGACAAAAAGTAACCCTACACTGAAGAACTGGACATGTAAACACATAACTGCAAAGCAATGTGATAATTGCTTTAATGAAGGTACATGAAAAGGTGCACAGTGGGAACTTACGGGTAGAACTGTAACATATCAGGGAGAGTCAGTGACGAAGTTAAAGAGGAGGTAAAATTTAAGGTAAGAATTGAAAGACAGGTAGAGACTGTCAGGCAGGCATCTGACTGAAAAAATAGTATGCCTTCAACCACAGAGGTGTGAGGAGGCAGCTGGGCATGTTTCTAGTACTGCTGGGAGCTGGAATTGATGGAATGTCAAGCTGGAGATTAGGAATGGCTATGGATGACCCTGAGCAGACAGACAGTGGAGCTAGATCCTGAGAATCCAATAATATGCTATGTAAGATACTTTAAAGTTTGTACATAATGAAGAGCCACTGAAGAATTTTGAACAAGGAAATGACCAAATCTGGTTTGTATTTTAGAAAATCACTGGGAGCAGTGTAGAAGTAGAATGAACAAGAGCTTGGTAATTGATTGAAATGTCAGGAATAATGACTTCCAGGTTTCTGGCTTGAACCACTGGGTTGTCAGTGATACCTCATTCACCAAACTATGAAATTGAGGAGAACAGTGAATCTTCCTGAGGGAATGGCTAGATTTTAAAGGCATCTTCGTGCTCAGAAATCCATTGGCTTACTTGTGTCGCTTGATATATTTTATATATTACATTTCATTATAAATATACTAAATTTACTAAAATATGTTTATTCCTTTATATATTATTAGTATATATGCTGCCAAACTGCTGAAGGAGGTTGGTATCTCTTATTTTGCCAGTTTGTAAATAGATCAGTGAGACTAAGAATGCTTTTGATAGTATAATAAAAAAAAGGAAGTTGTTTTATTAATATGCAAAGAAATGATTCTAAATCTAGGGCCCTCCACAGATTTAAACATATAAAAAAAAACCCTCATTTTCAGGAAAAAAAAGCTAAGTTAGAAGAAATGGTCCTCAATTTGTTGAGGATAACTTTACCACATAGGAATGTTGTCTAATCATCTTATTTTATGATTTATGAAACATAAGTAGACTTTACTTTTTTTTTTAATCGTTATGAACTTATGGAACATTAAAGTGTGCAGAGAAAAGCTTATGTGTACATTTGTGTTTTAGTTGATTTCTTGGTTTAGTATATTCCCTTGTTGAAGTGGAAAAAATCTAAAGCAGGCAGGACATGAGAGGAAAAGCAGACTGTGTTTGTTCTTGTGGAATTAAGGGTATGAATATGGCAAAATCTGAGACCAGTGCTGTCCCAGAAATATAACATGGACCACAAATGTGGGCCACATATGTAATTTTTGAGTTCTCTAGTAGCCACATTTAAAAACATACAAACAGATGAAATTAATTTTAATGTTTTATTTAACCCATTATACAGTAATTTCATTTCAACATATAATTAATATAAAAATATTAGTGAGACATTTTATTTTTGGGGGAGTATACCACGTCTTTGAAATCCGGGGCTATTTTACACACACAGCATGGTTCCATTTAGATTAGACACTTTTCAAGTGTTACCAGCTATGTCTGACTAGTGGCTCCTGTATTGGACAGTGGAGTTCTAGATCATTCTTAGACTAAAAAAATAGAGGTTGCTTCAGCATTCTACAACATTTGAAGATGTCTTTCCAATATCAAGTAATTTCTGTGCTGCCTGTTTCTTTCAAGTATATTAAAGACATCACTCTTTTCTTCATTTATCATTTTCCGACTTATAGTAATTTTGTCCAATGAAGATCTGTTTATCACTTTTCATTGCTTTTGCTTTCTCCTACACCAATTTATAGTAATGATCTCTTATACTAAAATAATAGCAGATCTTTAAATTTTAGTGATTTTGTTTTTAATTACAAAAATTCTACATGTACAGTAACAAATTTAAATAATACTGAAATATGTATATAAAAAAGATAATCCTATATTCTTTTCTCTCATTTTCTATTCTCCCAGATGTAACCACTGATAACAGTTTGGATAATAGCCTTTTCCCCTTAAGAATATACATTTATGGGCCAGCCAAGTGGCACATTGGTTAAGAGCTGGTTTTGGGATGCCAGTGGCCCCGGTTTGGATCCCACATTTGAGGGCCAGTGACACTGCCCTATACAGCTAAGATGATGAACAATAGCTCCACCTGGAGCTGGGCTGCTGTGAGTTCCCGGGACAGCATAGCTGCAGCCCCTGCTGCAGTGGGCTGCCATAGGCTACAGTGAGTGGCCGGCTGCCAGTGTGAGCAGCTGGCAGCCAGCGTGAGCTGCCAAGAGCCACTGTGAGCGGCCGTCCAGAGGCCAGTGACTGATCTGCCTCACCCCAGAAGAGCGCAGTGACGATACCAACATGGGCCAGTGAAGCATCGTCCTCCACAACTAGACTGAAGAACAAAAGGATAGCAACTTGTCTGTTCCCCTTCCCTGGTTCCCCTCCCCCAATTCCCCAACAAAATCTTAAAAAAAAAAAAAAAAAGAATATACATTTATGAGATATTCTTGTTAAGGGAGAAAATCAGTATTTTGCAAATACCTTTTAGAGTGGGCTTGTTTAAAATGGACACTAACGTTTCATAGTTATTAATGTATAAAAGATGTGTTAGGGACAATTTTCTGAAATGAAAACATTTATTTTACTATATATTTAATAAAATTTAGGTTGTAGTTACAGCTGTGCTAATTCAGAATTAACAATGATATACTTTCTTAGTGTAATTTTTCCACTAAAATTGTATGATATCTGATAGCATCCTTCACTTTGTTTGATGTTTTTTTTTTTTTTAGGGTTTATCATAGAGACTCAACTGGTGCATCAGTTTTACCAAAACTATTGAGAGCGTTAGCAGTTTCTCAAGAGATTTTTTTCTGAATCCTTTGACAGTTTTTCTCTTGATGCCTATTCTGTCATCATCCTTGTTGGGTTTTCTTCAGTTGTTCACTGGTTTGATTCTTCCAGATCTTTATTCCCAAAGGGTAACTAAGAGGCTTAGATTTTAATAGCTATGGGTGAGTTAGGAGTAGAGGTGTTGGGCCTGGGAGGAGTTAGAATCTGAGCTGGCCTCCTAAAGCCTTAAATCTCAAAGCGCTATAGCCTCACTCAACGAGTAGACTAGGAAAGAGAACTGAGTACAGTGACAGAAAGAAAATAAGGAAGCTTGTCTCTTTTTTCACTTGGGTTCTGAGTGAAGGGGAAAAGTGTCCTGAGATTTTTGTAGCTACTCTTTTACCTTCATGTGGGTTTGAGTTTCTACCAAATATTGAAGGAGAAGTAAGCCTAAGCTTATACATAAATCTTTAACTTATATAATGTGTCTTATAGTAACTTTTATAACCCAGTCATGTAATTCCCAATACTAGGAAGGAAAATCATAGACTGATCCCACATAAATATACACCTCAAATCCTCAGTAAAGCCTTGGCAAGCCAGGCAGTTGTCCTGACATTGGATATTCCATATTTTTCCATTGGTTTGAAGTGCCACATTTATTATAAAATGAATCCCCACATAGATGTGGGCCCATTTTGGTGGAGAGGGTATATTTGTATACGTCATCTGTCATCTTGAATCGAAACTGTTAACTGTTGAACCTTGCATTCAGGATGTTTGCATTGGCATTTTAATATATGCTTTACATAAATACGTTTTTATTGCATATTTTCACAAGTCATTTGAAGGGAATATCAGGGTCAGAACTCAAATTATATACCTCATTTGAGGCATTTCATTCCAAAGAATATTTCAAATGTAAGTTGGAAAATAGATTGAAATAAATATAGTATCTAAATATTTCCCATTAAAAAGTGTTTTCCTCCCATGCCCTCACATATATATTTATTGACATATGTTAATTGATTGTGCCTTGCTTCCTTTCCAAAGGAATTTGAGATGGCTTTAAAAAGAGACAGAGAAATAAACGTCACCAGACACCTGGGGTGGATTAATTATTGTGTTTGAACACCAAACTTAATTTTGTGTTTTGTGGGAAAGAGTGGAAAGGGTCACGTTATATTCTGTCTGTTAAAGGGACCATATAACTTACACATGCATTTTTCCCTTCTTTTATAAATGGGACATTGGATAAGATGATTGTTACTTTCAACTTCTATTTGCAAAAGTTAGAAAATGTTCTTCGAGTGTATCAACCAACTACGAAAGCTAAGATTTTAAATTGAGTCTTAGAGAATATTACCTTCTTCGGTGAGTTAAGATAAATGGTTTACTTTTGCTTTCAGAAAATGCCAAGGATTGATTGGTAAATGTGAAGTGACTTGCAGAGGAGGAAAATCATCATTTGCAACCATTATAATAAAGATTGAATCAGATTAGGATCATCAATGGCTGTCAAATCTGGGGGGTAATTTGATGAGAAACAGGATATTTATGTGCTTCTTAAGGGTTACCCTACAGACTGCTTATTGGTTGCAAGGGAGAAAATACACAGTATTTATACAGTAGAGAAATTGGACAGTGCCTTGACCAGGTGACCAAAGGTAAGGTCACCACTGAAGGACATAGAAGTCATGTGTCCCCAGATGTCATGCTCTGAGAAGGACACAGGACCACCTGTGTGTACTGGCTGATAATGTATAACCTCAACCTAATCATTAGGAAACGTCAGACAAACCTTAAATGAGGGATGTTCAATTTAAAAGCGGGGAGGGGAACTAGTCTTCGAAGATATCACTATCATAAAAGAGAGTAAAAGGCTTTGGAAACTTTCTAGAATGTAGGAGGCTAAAGAGACAGGTTAATTAAATGTATTGCCTAATTCTAAATTGGATCCAGTGCTGGAGAGAGAAATAAGCCGTAAGGGACATTGCTGGATTAACTGCCAAAACTGGAGTCCTTGTGTTAGATTTGATGAAAGTATCAGTGTTAAATTTGCTGACATTGATAACTGTTGTATTATGTAAGACAATATGCCTATTTATAAGAAATATACTCTGAAGTATTTAGGGGTAAAGGGCCATGATGTCTGTAATTTGTCCTCAGAAGCTTCAGGAAGAAAAATAAATGCATGTGTGTGTAGTCAGAGAGAGAGAGAGAGAGGGAACACAAATGATTGCAAATGGTAAAGCAAATGGGGTAAAATGTTAATAGTAGATAAATATAGGTAAAAATACACAGGTGCTCTTTGCAAGTATTTTTACTTTCGTAATTTACATGTAAATTTGAAATTATTGTCAAATAAGAGTTAAGACAAAATATATGATTTAGTTATGATGCATTCTAATGAGGTAACAAAGTGATAGAGCTTAGAGAATTTGTTCTAGAAGACTGAATAGTTAACATGCCAATTCGACAGTTTCTCTCAAATAACATGTCTCAAGTGAGCTTTGGTAAGTACTGGATCAAATCAATTCATGGTTGAATTATCCAATGAATGCCTTAAGTGCCAATATTTTCTGTTCTTGATTGAAGAGGGACCCATATGTTTTAGATACCAAATGTGGACAAACATCATTGATGTTCTGTTATGAAAATGTAAGAGCCTGATTTGTTTTGTGCTAGTTTACTTACTCATGAAGATGGGTCAAAGAGCCACTTATAGGAAGTTCTTGATATTTTCTCTCATGGAGAATTTGAAAGTGTAGAAACAATTGGACAGGTGATCATGTATGATTTCGGTGTTCAGAAGTATGGTTAGAAAAAAATGACTTGGCCGACCATACTTTAAGGTGTCTGGTGCGGTTAACTGCTCACCATTGTAATGGATTTGAATTTTTATTCTCATTAGAAAATGTAATTTTGAACAGAATTACATACTAGTTCAGGATAAATTAGTTGCAAAATCCACCCCAAATAACTGATTCTCCCCTCCAGTTAAGAAACAGGTTGGATTGATAAAAGCACTTAGAACGTTGTGAAACAGTTAAAACTGCTTTGAAAGAGAAAAAGAAAATATCAAGTGCTATTAGTAAATACCTGGGTGGGAAATTTTTAATCCAAGATACTTTTAAAAATTGCGTATGACTGGCATCCCTCTCTCAACGTTAAAGGCCTACAATTGCAGGAGAAATTCATAAAAGCACAAGGCTTTAAATTTCATTGGCATTATCTTGAAAGTCCATAAGATGCTCCTTTTTTGTTTGTGTCTAAATTACTATGAAAGGATTGTCACAGCCAGTGGTATATTGGAGCATCTCCTCCTGGCCTGAAAGATGATTGTTAAAATTTTAGGAATTTTGCAAACTATTAAATAGTTATTACTAAATTAGATAAATGACATTTATAAAAAGGTAATAAATGATTAAAATTCATCACCTCCTGATTATTTTACTACATATTACTATGATCTATGCTCTTGAAGTTATTTTTTATGATTGAAATACTGTATCATGATGTGCTACTGTATATATCTTTTCTCATCTCCATGTTCAATGACATCACACTGGTAGCTTGAAATTAGCCATGGTGGGAATATTTACACTGCAGAGTTTGGCAAATGCCATAAATCAGGGCTTGGTTTATGGTTTATTGCTTGTCTAGACTTCAAGTGACAGAGAAAATGCTAATAATGCAAACTTAAAAGTGTCATGCCTTCAGCTATCACTTTGTGCATACGCAAGAAATTCAGGATATATTCTTTCTCTCGAAAATGATCAACCACTTCTGTAAAGAAGTCACATTGTTTACCTCATGGGCATAAACAAAAGCATCAACCAGGATTCCAAACTACTCTTGGAAAGCCAGTTGCTAAACATTTACCAGCACGCTGCTGGTCATTTGCTAATTGAATTCAGTGCTTTCGTAGGAAATAAATAATAGTATAAATTTATACTGTTATTCAGCTTTAGGAAATTATATGTGGACGTTAAGAAAAAAGAAAGATTGAGTTTTAGAAGTCATTAGAAATAGCACATAATAATTTTAAATTTGAAGCCTTTCATATAGGTCTATTGTAGATGAGATATAGAAGCAGAATTTTGAGTTTGAGGAACACTTAAAATTTATCCAGACCAAGCTGCTTTACAGATAGAAATTCTTGCTCCGGTGTATCAGTCAGTCATCCAGAATGTATTTAAATTATTCTAGAGACAGTTTATTATCTGAAAATAACATTAGGGAACTCTAGAAGCAGAGTTCTTTTTTATGTTGAACTTAACTTTGTTTTCCTTTAATTTCGACCAGTTGGTTCTGGTACCGACTTCTGGAGAAATATAGAAGCATAGAAACGGAAGAGAAAATTGTCTTTTGTGTAGAGCAACCTTTCAGGTATAAAGGTAGCTGGGCTGTTTCTATTTAGACCTCTTTGAGCACGAAGTACACCTTTAGTTGCTTCAACCATACGTTGTGTGTTGTATTTTGTAGACTCTGTAATTTAAGACTGTGTTGCTTTCTGAATATCGACATGACTATCTTTTGGCTTTACTGACTTTGTAGATGACGTATAAGCCTTCGGATCTTTTTTTGTGCAAATTGTACACAAGTCAAGTCTTCTGTGTGTGATTCTTTTAACCCAGATCTTTGTATTTACTCATTCTTATGTCTTCATATTGCTTTCAGCACAATATTCCAGATTGTAGACATGATTTTAAATTGTAATTGTATCATTTCTGATATTTATTAATCCTCTTGATTTTGTTTGCAGATTTGATAAGCAATCAATATATATTGTTTACATCCAAATGAATTAAAATGTTCTATTTCAAAGGGCTGTGTCCCCATAGCCCTTCAAACTACTCGCTCTACTTCCATCATCATTACTTTTTGTTGTGAGTCTACTACCAGTTCTGTTAAGTAGCTCACATTTTACCATATTATATACAGAAATTTATCATAATGTATTTTGACAGAGGCTTTGCTGAGATCAAGATATACTGTGTCTATGGCATCCCCTCCAATGAAATATGTTTTAGTACTTCTGTCCTGAAAAGTAGGCATATTGAAAAATCCTGGAATGGCTAAATGTTAAATGGAAAAATAAAAAGAAAATCCATGAAGAATAGTGGGTTAGATGATAAGTCAGATATCAAAAGAGAAAAGGACGAGATCACTGAGGACACTTGATGATCAGAGCCATAGTATATATTATACCTGGACTGAAAAGAAAACAGCCTGAAGAGGCAGAGCGGCTTCACTGAGGAAGTATTCTGGGTCAGGTGAAATTTTAGGGACCTGGAATAGAGTGGGCAGGGTTTGTTAGCTTTTCTCTTCCTCTGACTATCTCTGTCCTTTGAAATGTATGTGGTGAAATAGTAACCATGGGTGCTTCTGAGTGTGTATGGCTGTTTCTTTGCTATGTACAGCACCTCCTTATTCTCTTTGCTCTGGACCAGCTACTATTTCACTTATTTTGAAGAGTAACTCACGATGAAATTGTCTACTACCTTTTCTTCTATTTTGTAGATAGTAGATAGAAGTTGATTTTAACCTTTGTTAAGTTTTTTTCTCCTTGTTAAATTCCACTGAGCAACCACAGTGGAGGTTGTCAGGAAGTTACTAGTGTGAGTTGTCTCATCACATTCCTTGGCCTCCACCCTCCTTCCTCCTACCCAGGCCTGTTTTACTGCTGCTGGAAGGAAGAAATATTTATTGTAGGTCACTTGATTAAACAGTATTAATAGAATAATGGCTCTCTCTCTCACTACATATTTCTTTTCTAAAAATCATAGTTCAAAAGCAGCATCTTCTAGAACGCAGTCCCTGATTAGTTGTCTCATTTTCTAGCCCACATTCAAGTTATTCCCATGCAAGTTACTCTTAAAATGCACATTTATGTACATATGTTTATATTGAGCAAATGTGTTTTAGGGGTCCTCTTTGAGTATACACTTCTATGTAAATTCTGAACTCCTAGAATTTGGGAGACAGTTATGTTTTATGCATACTTGATAGCTGAGAATTACTCTTCTATTCTGTTTTAATTCAACCAAAGACCAGGCTACTTGTTTAAAAAGTAGAGAGGACTTGGGAAGTAGAGGTAAAGGGTTTTGGAAGAAATATGAAGAAAGAGGATATATAGATACAATTTATGGGCTCGTGAATTATTTTGGAATTTACTTTCATTAGTTGCTTACCTGATTGCATTAATTATTTTATGGCAGGTTTTCCTTCTTTTAACTTGAGGGTTTCTATGGGATAGATTAGTAGGCCCTCTACTTACTCTTTAAAAGTCTCTTGGTTCAATACATTGTAATTAGTTTCTGGTAATTAAATCATTCTCTTTTTCTTGCAGATTGAGGTGGTGCCATGCAGCACGAAGCAGCAAGATGCAGAGTTCGAGTCAGAAGGCCTGACATGGCACTTTATGTACCTAAAGCTCGGAGGGGTGTAGGACTTCTCAAGACAGGTGATGAGGAAAAAAGCTATGGTCCACCTAACTGCGTGGTGAAAGAACAACAGAAAGAAGATCGTCTCTCCCAAAAGGACAAACCTGAGGCTCAAAAACTAAGTATTAATCCTGATAAAAAGGAGCACAATCGGAGGGAAGGGAAGAAGTCTTCAACAAAATTAAGAAAAGACACATGTCTTCACGAAAGTAATAAAGATCGGGTGTGTACTAAGAGGGGAGCCACAGAAACCAAAGAAGTAACATCCCAAGGACATCAGCAAGGAGTCCTAAATCCTGAGATTATCCCTAGTGTACCTTTACAAAGACATTTTAAACCAAAGAAGCTGGAGTGTTTGGAGGTGGAAGCCACAGATGTGACAGGACATGAGAAGTTGCTTCCATCTCAGTCTTTTTCAGAAATCAGTGAGGCTCAGGTTCTAAACAAACCATTCCAACATGTGGACTTCTGTGATTTAGGTAGGCACGAACTAAGTGGGGAATCACTTGAAGACAAAGATTTGGAAAGCAGAGTTGAAACTGATGCCAAGGTTGTAGAGATACCATCCCAGCTTCCTGGAGCTTTTAGTTCTGTTTTGAAACCTGCGAGTATGATTGCACCAGTAGAACTAAGCTGTGATTCTGGAATCGTACAACAAGGCATGCAGACATCCGGTGGAATGTTGGTGCTCAGCAGTGGAAGCGTCACCACTATTCCTGTTCCTGGAAGTCCAGATGGTGTCACTGATCAACCTTGTGTAGACTTTGAAGCTGAGAATGTTGGTGATATTGCCAGCAGTATGGATTTCATCTTGAGTCAGAAAGGTATAGATTCCATTCCTGAGACAATGGGTCACATCTCTCATCAAATGACTATAGTCAACACATTGGAGAGCACAAATGGCATTTTTGATCCAACAATGATGAGAGAATTTGAGGAGAATGACAGCACTGCTGATGAGTTAAGTGTAAAGTATGAATCTTCTGATACAGCTGTTCTTGTGCATGAAACAGATATAGGTAATGGGTCTAAGAGTAAAGGTGATGTTACAAATAAGGCATGTCTGATGGCCATTACAGATACTGTGTCTGATCAAATAACTGGAGGCAGCCCTTGTGTAGTTGCACATAGAATAGTTGATGAGGCCTGTAGCAACGTAAGTAGTTTCTCAAAATATTTAGAAATGAGTACAGATACAGCCCCTCTTCACGCAGTTAGAAGTGGAAATGACACTGAAAATTTCAGCAACCCAACTGCTTGCTCAGATAGTTATGCTGAAAATATTACATTTAGTTTTGTGGAGTCAACAGGAAAGTTGATAGAGAGCTTCTCAGATTGTGCTTCCTCCTCACCGATAAAGAAGATTGCTGGTAGTAATTGTAACACTTTTTTGGACTCTGAACTCAGTATGTCAAATGGGACCAAAGTGCTTCCGGATAGTTCCTTGGCCAGTGATCTAGATTGTACTGGTGATATAATAGAGGCATTGCATGAACTGAAAACTGCCGACGAGTTCAAAACAAAAGAGGAAAATGACTCAGAGAATATAGAACTTGGTGTATCCATTTCTGATATAGAATCGGTATCTATGGAGACATCCATGGAACTGAAAGCAACTGAGACTTCTCACCTGGAGGGCAGTGCTGCTTCTGAGGAGAGCTGGGAGGCCATGTTTAATGATGACGGCGACTGCCTGGCTCCACGTCTTCTCCAGGAGGTGTGTTTCATGGGAACTGCTTGATGCTTAGATGGGTTATAGATTTATAGAACCTGGGATGCGGGTGGGTAATTTTGATAGGCATTTGTGTACATTCACTCATATTACAGCCAGTGTAAGGGTTCCAGCAATAACTAATAGGATCGTAGATGGAGAAAAGAATATCTGGTAGATGTTTAAAAAATAAAACTACAGAATTGAGCTGTATCTATAACAGTCAAGTCCTGAGAGATCTTAATTGAATAGATTAAAGATGAATTTAGTGGATTCTGGCTATCTGTTGAGGAAGTAAAGAGGTAAAGAAACTTCTTCAAAAGGGCTTTTTTGTGTTGACAAGATATATTTTACATAGGCCTGTTTGAGGGAAGGAGAAGAATTTATTATTGTTTATACTTATTTTTCCAGTAGATATTCAAATGTCATTAGATACTGTAAAGGGAAAGAAGGGTAAAATAAAGGAAGGCATGATTGTTTTTTAAGGAATTTATGGTGAGTTAAAAAATAAATAATTGCTGAGTCTATGTAGAACATGTAAGTGAATAATGAATGACATGCTGGCTAGTTCATAAATACAGAACGTTAGATTTTTGAAGGCATCTTAGAAATTATTAAGTTCAATCTTTTCATTTTCTTAATTTGACATTCACTGTATCCAACATTTAAATTCCTTACCATAAATAAGAATCATTGGTTTTAAATAGTAGAACCACTCCCCCTTTCATTCCTTATAATGTGTTCACATAACCTTTGCCTGGAAGGGAAAAAAACGATTTTCCTATAAAATCACCAGTTTTATAAATGAGGAAATTGAAGCTTACTGGTCATACCTTTAGGAAAGGCAGAATCAGGATAACAGTTAAATTCTGTCTTAATCCACTGTTCTTTCTTCCAGACCGCATCCTCACCTATAAAATAGTTTTGTTTGAGTGATTCCAAAGAGCCTTTTAAATACTAAATGATGAGTCTTTTGTTTCTGAGAATTAAAACAGAAGTACAGGAAAAGGATGACGTGCATGTGAGAGGGACACAGGAGACTGAAGAGGGGCAGCCCATTGTGTAGAATTGCCTTTCCAGTACCAGGCCGCAGGGGTTTGCATGTACACCTGTACCCCAGTTAGCACTTCTTATGGTCAAATCAGGAAACACTGTGTCCTAACCATTCCTAGAAAGAAATACAGAGCAGACAGCATCTATAAGTGGATAGCCCTGAGTCCCTTGAAATGGCGTGAAAAATTTTATATCTATGTGCAGTTTTTCATAGCTTTCATCAGATTCTGAAAGGCTCTGGTTCCCATAGTATGGTGTGTATATTTACAAGTTTTTCAAGTGATGCTGATGCACATAAAATGAGAACCACTGCTCAAAGGTAATACACAAACTTCAGTGTATATCAGAAAGTGAGTGTGGTAACTAGAAATAGCTATCAGCTCGTAACTGTGCAGAAAGAAAGAAAGAAAAACACTGTGCAGCGGAGGTTTCAGACTCAAATTCGGTTAAGAAATTAATAATGGGGGAAGTCAGGTGAATATAGAGAAGTTACTGAGGATCCAAGCGTTGGAAGAAGGCCCTCACCTGAGAAAGGAAGCAGTGTTCATAGACTCCCTGAGGGAGTAGCGAGCATGACTATGCACAGGAGAGGATGAGCTGCCTGCAAAAGAAGGGCACAGCACGCAGCTTTGACACGGGGTCGGACTCAGACATATTCATCGAATGGATGTGGCCATAGGGCAGAGTCGAGGCGCTCTTCCTTTTTAGGGTGGCTTCCAGGCACTTTCAAAACGTCATTGCAGGGCCGGCCGAGTGATAACAGCGGTTAGGCGCTGGCTTGGGAGGCCAGCGACCCCGGTTCGGGTCTCACGTGTGAGGGCCAGTGACACTGCCCTCAAAAAAACAAACAAACAAACAAATAAAACATCATTGCAGCTGGAACTTGGATTCTGTGTAGTAGATATGGCTTCTATTGTATAGTGAGGGGGCAGGGGATTCAGGTGGGCAGCTCTGTTTCAGATCTAGGTGCAAAAGAACTTGGGCAGCTACTCAGTATTTTGCGGAGCATAGTACCATAGCCAACGAGAACACTAGCCTGACCAAAAGTTGGGAGTGGTAGGAAAAGGGAGTGTGCAGTGTTTTAAGCTACACACAGCCAGGGCCGGGGTGTTGTGTTTCAACATCTTGGGAGCTCGGTAGAGAGCGGGTATGTGCTGAGGAATGAGGCTGGATGAGGGCAAGAGAGGAGGTGGGCTGAGAGTGCCGCAGTGGGTCCAACTTTAAACTTTGGCCTCCTGTGCTTTGGGTTTTAGAAGATGTCACAATAATCACGTTATTAAAAGATGTCACAAATCCAATAGCATTAATAGTCCTTTGGTGACTATTACTCTTAATTTATTATTTATATTGCTCCAAACATACTTTATTAAAGGTAGGCAGCCAGAGTGTCTGCCTACCTTGAAAACTTTCCAAAGACAAAGATTTTGGCTCTCTTCCCAGCCGGCCTGTTTTCTTTGTTGACAATGGCTAGACATAGGGACGTATGTCTAATGCTTCCGATAGGCAGAGAGGTATGCTGTAGAGCAGGGTGTGGCAGCCACTGGCATGTGAAGCAGTTTCCTGTGACATTTCAGCCTCTACAGCTGCCTGAGGAGGGTAGAGAGCATAGCTAGGTCATTACCAAGCTCACAGCACTGCAACTCGTGATGAGTCTCTGAGATCACACTTAATCTCCTAAAGCCATGGTATGGGATGCTTACATTGATAATTTATAAAGAAAGGATATTGGCTTGACTTCTTTTAACCCTCTGAGATCTTGGTACAAGAACACAGGAATTATTATTGTTTAGATAAAACGTCATAGCCCCTTTCCTCTACTGGATAGCAAACTTATTGGTGAGATACCAGCAATATAAAAGTGATGTTGATGGACACTGGCCTCTGATCCCTTCACTGGCCTTGATTTGAGTTTGTAGATAGGGATAAATAATGAGGTAAGAGTCTCCTTTTGTTACAATAATGCAGAACCCTGGAAAAGAGAAGTGTAGGGGAACACTACCACCCATTCCTTCTGTGTGTGCTAACTCACGTTCGTATACTCTCTCTGTCTCTCTATAACCTTTTGCAAAAATGCTCTCCATTTTTAATTAGAAAACTCAAAATTGAAAGGAAAAATTCGCAATCCAGCCACCAGAAACAAATTATATGAGGTACAAAGAGAGGAAAGTCCTTTATATCCCACCCCTACGGACCTCATTAACAGTTGGTAACCCATCACTTTGCAGTTAAATAGCAAATATTGAGCACTTAGAGTTTGACACACGAAATTACAAATAGTTAGGTATATACTGTTTATATCACTGGTATGTTAAGATACTGTGCTACATGCCAGCTTTTTTCTCTGCTCTGAAGTTGCTTATATTTTATTTAGAGAGACAGAATGCAACCTGTCTAGATAGTCACTTAATCTGAAGGATAATTAATATAAAACAACCATATAACTTGATTATCTAATAAGTGATTTAGACAATGGCTTCAAAAGAGGATTTGATCCCTGAGGGCTAATGGTTGATACCATTTCATGTTGGTGAGGCCATAGAATTATACAAGCCATTATAATCCCCACTTGCACTAGATTGTTCTATGTCCCTAATTTCTATTTCTAATAAATGTAACTTTATTTTTTTGGAGCAGTTTTAGGTTTACAGAAAAAAATTGAGTGAAAAGTATAGAGTTCCCATATATTCCCTCATTCTTCTATTGCTGTTTTAATTTCTTTTCACAGTATCTTTTGTTATTAGTTCCAGCTCATCTTGACAGACTTGTATTTAATATTTTTATTTCAGTGTCAAAATTAGCATGTTGTTGACTGCCTAAGTGGGGATTTATAGACCCACCTTCCAGATGGTGTATATTCTCATGCAGTCGTTTGGGACATCCAGTGAAGAACCTGATTGAATTATATACTCTGTTATTGTTCAGTCCATTAGTGGGTGATGACGAGATCTCTGGTTCACATAGAAAGAGGGAACATTAAGTAGATTCCATTGTTCATAGTTGCTGTTTTTGAACCCAGTTAACTCCTAAAATTAAAAATCTCCCTTCAGAGTTCTATTAGATTTGTTGCATGATGCTTTTTCCCTTCTTACTCTGCATTCAAACCGACAGCACTTTAATTTCTGATTCCTTTTCAGAACTAAAGAAAGGTGCAAACATTTCTGGGCCTATATTGTCAGTAAAAGGAGGGATTCTTGTCGGAAGCTTCAGAGACTCCTGGTGGGCCTGTGTCCCTGGCAGTGCTTTGACTTCAGTGAACAGCATGAGGTGTGGGGTGGGGGGTATGGCTGGGAAACTGGGGTAGGAGCAGTGATAGGACTCACCATGCTCATTCATTGAATGAATTCCCCGTTTAGTGACAGAGCAGGGAGGAGAAATGGCAGGTATGGCCAAGAGAGCCAGAGCGTCCCCTGCCCTCGCCGGGAAAAAGACCAGGCAACAACTATGTCCAGAATTAGAAATATTTACCTGTGTTAAAAAGCTTGGTTAAAGATAGAAACATACATTTTTGGGAGAATTAAATCTCACCCACACTTTGATTTGAATTCACTTAATCATTTGAATCAGAAATTGTTTCTAAGCACACTGGATACTGTGTTGCTGGGCTTTGAGAAAGAGTAAAGACAGACCCAGCTGTAGGCCTGCCTGCTAAGTGGGTAGCCAACAGTGTAAGTATGTTTAAATTCAGACGTTTTCGTTGTGATGAATTTGGGGTTTGGCTGTGGGGAGGTATAAGTTTGCAATGCAGCCTAGGTTTGGGGCAGAGGAAATTTAAGTGCTAATCAGCAACCTTATACAGAAGGTCATTTGTGTGAATTGACCAAAGGCGGAGATTGGTAAGGAAAAGCCAGGGAGATGTGCAGGCATACTAGATATTAGGTTTCAAGCACCAAGACTATATCTCTGATCCTTCAGAGGATGGGTCATCCTGTTGTATTGCCTGCCTGGAACAAAACTGACTCATTTCTTAAACCAGTGGATCTGAATCTGCAGTTTGAACGTCTTTAGTACGTATCTATTGCTGTTGCTGAGTGGGCCAGATAGGCAAGGACTAATTAATACTCTGACAAACAAAGGACAATTTTGATGCGGGAGAACAAGCCTGGATGTGAGGCAGGATTTTAGGTAGTGAAAGGGAGCATAAAAAAGTGGATCAGGGACTAGAGAAATCAAGCAAGAAGTGGAACGGCAATAAATGCTGTTTGCAATTTTTCTTAGGTTCAATGGACTGCTGTTGTCAGTGACTGTCATAGCAGTACGTGAGTTAAGCTATCAAGGTCAGTTTGGGAAACTTCAAACCTCCAGCATCACCCTGAAATAGCTTTACTATTTCAGGCTACTCTTACCTTTCTCCTTAATCAGTGGTATCTCGCCACCTAGTCTTTCCAATCATGCCAGAAGAGGAGGAAATATAGATGTGTCTCCCTTGCCTTCTCAGCCTTCCTGTTGACTATAAATTTAACCTACTGTAGTGTTTTCACTGTTTGGTGGATCTATTTAACATCTTTCTAAGACTGCCAACATCAGTCTGCCATGTTAACCTTTCTGTCCATGGAGCCAGGTCCATGTTGGTTCAGGATATTTACTCGGTCCCTGCCCATTCGTGTGCCATTACATTACCTTTCATGGGAGAGAACCAGATCTCACAAATTTATCCTCTGGCACCGGGGTCAGTAAATGATCTTCTGAACCGGTTGTTGAAACGATCCACGTTTCATTATTGCAACTTTATTTTTATTTCCTTTTGCCCTTCTCCTTTTCTGCTTGCTGATTCACTTTCTCCCTTTCTTCTCTTTTACTGGGCCGTAAGCCAAGGTTATGAACATGGCTTTGATGATAATCAGTATTGAGATGTTGCTGATAGCTAGGCTAGAGAAATCTGTAGATGGCACCTTGCATGACAGGCCACCCATTCAGTTTTACAAAATTTTTTGAAGCTAAAGTTTGTATTTCTGGCCTTGGTTTCTTGATAAGGTTAATGAAGGCACAGTCTGTCTGTCTGTCTGTCTATCTATCTAAATTTTATTTGCAGATAGGAAATACCATTGGAGACATTATTCACTCTTATGCTTAATGTATGGAATGTTAGAGTTTAAAAATCTGAATTTATCCTTAAACTGTTGGATTTAGACCCAAAACAGCTAGAAGAGGGCTGGAAGCTATAACTTATGCTGTATGTTAAACACTAGTATTATGTTTTTAGGGAACTCTTTTTGGATGTTTTTGAATTTAGGACATGAATAATTTGAAAAGACTTAAAATACTTTTCATTTTTAAAATAAATAGAGTTATTTCCCTATCTGCAAAGGGAATTAAATGGGTAAAACATTTTAACATTCTAACTTTTGTTTTATTCACATTATCATAGACCGACATGAAAAATTCTTGGCTGTTATGCTCTATTTTCTGTGGTATTAGAATACCTTAGATAGAATCAAATCCAGATAATGTAAAAACCTTATTTTTTTGTTTATAGCTTAAGCCTGTTCCCCAACCAAATCTTTTAATTTATCAAGATTTATAGTAAATAATAAAATTTTAAATTGATTTTCTTCAATAGAAAAGTGAGTCAATAAGCAGTTAAGTAGCCACAAGGTAACAGTAGAAGAGAGAAAAATAGAACCAAAGTGCTTGAATAACCTAACCTACATAATTGAGAATTGACTATATGGGTTAATTCTATAAATAATTACGTAGACATGGTGATGTTTGAAGCTACTGCAGTAATGTTATACAACCACCTTGTGGTCAAGTCTCTGCTGTCCTTGTTCCTGTAATCTCCTCATGCCCCCATATTTAAATTTGTTATAGCCATAACTATAGTTTAAAGTTGTTTATTATATTTAATTGTATTTAAGTAAAAGTACCCATAAAAGTGTTCTTATTCCTGCCTTCCAAGATCGGAGCTAGGATTATAACACAGCCCTTGAACTTTAAGGATTAAAACTTGAATTGTCTAAGAGATAGAGCTATACAAGTTTTTTTTAAAAAAGAATGTTAGGGGCCTGCCAAGTGGCGCGTTGGTTAAGAGCTGGCTTGGGACGCCAGCAGCCCAGGTTCGGATCCCACATATGAGGGCTAGTGACACTGCCCTCTACAGCTAAGATGGTGAACAACAGTTCCACCTGGAGCTGGGCTGCTGTGAGTCCCTGAAATGGCATAGCTGCAGCCCCTGCTGCAGTGGGCTGCCATAGGCTACAGTGAGTGGCTGGCAGCCAGCGTGAGCTGCCAGGAGCCTCTGTGAGCGGCTGTCCAGAGGCCAGCAACCAATCTGCCTCACCTGAGAAGAGCGAAATGATGATGCCAACAGGGGCCAGTGAAGTGATGTCCTCCACAACTAGACTGAAGAACTAAAGGACAGCAACTTGTCTATTCCCCTTCCCCGGTTCCCCAACACTGTTCCCCTCCCCCAATTCCCCAATAAACTCTTAAAAAAAAAAAGGAATGTTAGCATTGAGAGGGACCTGTGACATAATGTAGCCTAGCCCCCTGTTTTATAGGTTAGGTAACTAAGGCCCAGCAAAGTTATTTACATCGCTAAGGTTAGCACCCGAGTTGACACCAGAATCTGAGTCTCCAGGTTTCATTGCATTGAAAATGCCATTGATTGTGAAATAAATACATCATTCTTTCATGTTATCACTAAGAAATACAAAATTTACTTTCACACAATGCTTACTCTTTAGAATTTTTATTTTATACGTATTGAAAGAGCTCTTTTAGACTTCATTAGACAATTTATTTTTTAATCATATATCATTTCCTACACAAGGAAAATGTAGGTGAAATAAATTGGTATTTACAGTTCGTATTTACAGTGCAACTCTTTCTAATAACTTCTTGACTCGGTCATTGATCTTGATGCCTTTCCATCCTGTATCAACTTCTGTGCCACCAAGAACTTTGAAGATGTAGCATTTCTTAAAAGAATACATAAAAGAAGCAAAAATAATTGTGGATTCTTTTTTATTTATTTAATTTTATTTATTTAATTTTTTTTATTTTATTGGGGAATTGGGGAAGGGAAACAGCCAAGTTGTTGTCCTTCAATCTTAGTTGTGGAGGGCGCAGCTAGCTCAGCTCCAAGTCCAGTCGCCATCCAGCCTCGTGTTGGCAGCTCGCGGCCGCTCAGCTCAAGGTGCTGTGTTCAATCTTAGTTGACGGTTGGCACAACCCATCATCCCATGTGGGAGTTGAACTGGCAACCTTGTTGTTAGGCACACATGCTGTCACCAGCTGAGCCATCCTGCCACTTATTGGCAGCTCAGTGACAGCTCAGCTTGGGCGTAGCTCACTGGCCCATGTGGAATCGAATTGGCGACCCTGTTGCTTAGAGCTCGCACTCTTAACCAGCTGAGCCACTTGGCTGGCCCAGTTGTGGCTTCTTAAGCCACCTTTACACTTATATAACCTAGTCTTATATTTGGGATTTTCTTCCACGTTGCTAACCACCCTTTCTGCAAGATTTGGCACTAGTACTTTATGCTTATGCATGTGCAGGTAAGCAGTGCACAACTGTAAAATGCATCCTGATGTCAGAGATGTTAAAATGTGAAAAAACATGTATCTTAGAATTGATGAAATATGGTATCTATCCAATTGCTAAGTGTTATGATATAGTAGTATAGGGTAGGGAGGACCACCTCGTTTGAATTAATAGGAAAAGCTTCAAGAGGAGATAAAGATTGAAGGGTGTTAAAGGAGAGAAAGGATCAGGAGTGGACAAAGCATCCCAGGCTGTGAGAACAGCTTGTAAAAAAATACAGAATGTTCCCAGATTTAGGTTAAGCACTTAAGACATTTAATCCACATACCTATCTGTGAGGTGTAAGTGCTATTATTCCATATTTTTTTAGATGTAAAACAAGCTTAGTGGAGAAAAGGAACTAGAGGCACAGTAATGAATATTTTTGTTGATTTTACTTAAATCAGCTTTCCCCTTTCCTCCCTCTCAAAGTTCTTGAATCCAGTTTTCACTTCTTCAACGGTTATAATCTTCGGCATTGCAAGTTCTCATTTCCTCATTTGATGGGAAAAAAGGCACAGTATAAAAGAGGGAGGGCTTGACAGGATCTAGTTGGACTTTTGATTAACAGAGAGAAGATACTCTCGGGTCTGAAGGCTTTGGGTGGTTAGTACTAGCATCTAGGCTTTACAACAGGTGAATGACAAAAGGACTCCTACGACTTTGCTGCCTCTTTCCATTTTTCTCTTTCTGTCTCCTTCCAATGTGAAATAGCATTTAGTTTTTTTCAAAGGAAATAGGATTTTAAGTATTGTTCATTACTGTTAATTCCTTTACTAACCTGTCATGTGGGAATTCCTTTAGGTGGCTCTCATGCTACCTAAATATGTGTATCACTTAAATTGTCTTAATTACATTCAACAAAAGGTAGACTAACAAAGTGTTTTCATTTTTTAAAATTTTGTTTTTGTTCACTTCCAAAAAAGAAACTATGAGATGAGTCTGATCAATAAGCTCATATTAAACACGTTATTAATTCATCTCAGCTATTTTTCTGAAATTCATTTTCCAAGATGTGCCATTTATAGCTCACCACATTAATCATTCTCCGTTTTCTCACACATTGGTTGAGAGATGCAAGTTAAGTTTCATGCACTGCGTATCTTTACTAGAATTTCAATACCCTTTTCAAGAATTGCACATGTATAATATAAACTGGGTGATAGAACCCTGGTTATTCTTGTACTTCAGAACAATATTAATACAGAGACAATGCTAAAGTTTAAGGAATAGGAACATGGCGACGATGAGGATTGTTCATGTATGGTAGGATATTGTATAATGCTCTGGCTTGTTTTAACAGCCACTTTTATGCTTCCTTCTCTTTAGTTATCAGGGAATATGAAGAATAGAAAAAGCATCCAGGAACCTAGATTTGATTATTACAACAACGAAGTTCCTGATATTGACCTCAGTGATTGTGAATTCCCACATGTCATTGAAATTTATGACTTCCCCCAAGAATTTCGTACTGAAGACCTCCTACGCGTTTTCTGCAGTTATCAGTAAGTATTTGAAAATGGTTAGGGATGCTAGGGAAGGTGGGATGAATTTTTCTTAAAATGTCTTCTGAAAAATCATCTCTTTTATTTTCATATTCCCTGTTGTTTACCTTAGCACCGAGTTTGTTTATTTTCTTTTCCAAGACCATTAGAAATATTCTGTTTCAAACCATTCTTCTTCTGAGTTTCTTAAAAATGCCAAATAGACTTTCTGGACTCCATTTTTGCATCTTGGAAGAAAAATATCAATGATGAATTCTAAATCTGTCATCATTGTGCATTTAGTCCATTTATATTTATTGTAATTATTGATATACAGTTGACCCTTGAACGAGGTAGCAGTTAGGGGTGCCGACCAACCCACACAATCAAAAATCTGCACGTAACTTTTTTTTTTTATTAGTTTCAGTTGTACAACACAATGCAATAGTTATACTCTTTACCCTTTACCCCGCACAGTGACAACCCCCCTCCCCCAGTTCACCACCCCACTCCACCCCCACCATATCATACTATCTATTACAATTCCTTTGACTCCCTTCCACAGTATACTCCACATCCCGTGACTATCTATATATTCAATTACAGTTGGCATACAATATTATACAACATCAGCTTCAGGTGTACAGTGCAGTGGTCAAGCCTCTACTCCATCCATGAAATGGTCTCCCTAATAAGACATGTGACTATCTGACATGCCACAAAATTTTTACATTATTATATTCCCTGAACTGTGTTTCATATCCCTGTGGTAATATTGTAGTTGTCTATTTATGCTGTCTAATCTCTTCCCCTTCCCCCTTATCCCCACCCCCCTCCCAACTAGCAACCCTCAGTTTTTCCTCTATATCTATGAGTCTGTTTACTTTGACTGTTCATTCAGTTTTTCAGATTCCACATATAAGTGAGATCATATGGTACTTGTCTTTCTCCGACTGACTTATTTCACTTAACATAAGTCTCTTCACAACATTATCAATTACATTCCCAGAATTGCCCCCATATCCTTGTGGCAACATTGTAGTCACCCACCTATGTTGTCCAAAACCTTCCCCCTCTCCCTCAGCCCCACTCCCTCCCAGCCAGCAACCATCAGTTTTTCCTTTAAATCTGCTTGCTATGACTTCAATCTTCTCAAATTTACTGAGTCTTGTTTTGTGGCCTAACGTGGTCTATCTTTGAAAATGTCCCATTTGTACTTGAGAAGAATGTACACTCTGTTTTTTCAGGGTGAAATGCTCTAAAAATATCAACGAAGTCCAGCTGGTGTAAAGTGTCATTTAAGGCCCCTCTTTCTGTGTTGATTTTCTGTCTAAAGGGTCTGTCCACTGGTGACAATAGGGTGCTGAAGTCCCCTACTATGATAGTGTTATTGTTGATCTCTGTCTTTATGTCTGTCAAAATCTGTTACATGTAATTAGGAGCTCCTATGTTGGGTGCATAGATGTTTATTAGGGTTATAATTCCCTTCTTTGTCTTTTACCGCAGACATTCTAAAGTCTATTTTGTCCAAAACAAGCATTGGTACTTCAGCTCTTTTTTTTTCTCATTTTCATTTGCATGAAATATCTTATTCCATCTGTAAACAACATATACATGTGTCCTATTTTCTTATCCACTCAGCCACTCTCTGTCTTTTGATTGGAGCATTTAGCCCATTCACATTTAAAATAATTATTGATAGGTGCATATATATATTGCCATTTTGTTATTTGTATTCCTGGTCTCCCTGGGTTAGCTTGTTTACCCCTTTTCTTCTGTTTAAAAAAGCCCCTTTAACATTTCTTGCAATGCTGGCTTGGTGGTAATGAATTCCTTAAGCTTATTCTTTTCTGAGAAGCTCTTTATTTCTCCTTCAATTTTAAGTGCTGGATAGAGCAATCTTGGTTGTAGGCCTTTATTTTGTGTCACTTTGAGTATCTCCTGCCATTCCCTTCTGGCCTGCAGAGTTTCTGTAGACAAGTCAGCTGTTAGTCTAACAGGAGTTCCTTTGTATGTAACCTGCTGTCTTTCTCTTGCTACCTCTAGGATTCTGTCTCTGTCTTTAACCTTTGCCATTTTAACTATGATGTGTCTTGATGTGGACCTGTTTGGGTTCAGCTTGTTTGGAACCCTCTGCACTTCCTGGGCATGTATGTTGATTTCCTTCACCAGGGTAGGGAAATTTTCAGTCATTATTTTTTCAAATACATTTTCGACCCCTTGCTTCTTCTCTTCTCCTTCTGGTATCCCTATGATTTGAAGGTGATTGCGCTTCACCTTGTCCCATAGGGCTCTTAAACTGTTTTCATTGTTTTTTATTCTTTGGTCTTTTTGCTGTGCCAACTGGGTGATTTCTGCTATTTTATCTTCCAAATCGCTGATCCGCTCCTCTGCTTCATCTATTCTACTGGTGATTCCTTCGAGTGTGTTCTTCATTTCAGTTATTGTATTCTTTAGTTCTAACTGGTTGTTTTTTATGATTTCTCTATCCTTCCTTATGTCCTCACTAAGTTTGTTAAACATTCTTATCATCAGTGTTCTAAACTCTGTCTCTGAAAGGTTGGATCCCTCTGTTTCATTTTGTTCCGTTTCTAGAGGTTTCTTCTGATCTTTTACTTTTGACATGTTTCTTTGTTTCCCCATTCTGGCTGTCGCTCTGGGATTGCTTTGATGTATTAGATAGATCACCAGGAGAGCCCTGGCTGGATGACGCAGGCACACAGCTCACGGTCCAACACTCCCAGGAAAACTCCCAGTCTCAGCCTGTCCCAATCAGCTGCTCGCAGATCAGGCTGAGCAGCCCGACAACCAGTCACCAGCCTGGCCACTCTGCAAGCGTAGTGCGGAAAGCTGGGACCCCAGGCGACTCGCGCACTCCCTTGTCTTAGTGAGCAGCCTGTTGGAGCTGGAGCACGCCCACCAGGCGTTTCCCTGGCAACACAGCACAAGCCATGCGGAGGGTGGGGATCTGAGGCAGCTCCTGTACTCCCGGGTCTCAGTGAGCAGCCTGTTGGAGCCGGAGGGCACCCGCCCAGCGTTTCCCTGGCAATGCAGTATAAGCCAGGTGGAGGATGGGGATCCAAGGCTGTATGCGCACGCACGCACTTCAGCGCCAATTCCACCAGACCAATGAGGTCCCGGACCTGATCATCCGTGGGAGGGCCCAAGCCCGACAAAATGGCGTCCTTCCTACGCCACTCGCGTGCAGGCTCCACACCACAGGAACAACAGTCCAAAAACCTCCAGCCTTGGCACCAAAGGTGCTCAGTTCAGTCCGTCCCCGCAGGCTCCCGGGTCCGGCTCACACAGCCACTCCCTCCACCAGGAACCAGGTAAGTGCTCACTGGCGAGCAAGCCCGGGCGCCGGCCCCACTGATTCTCCAGCCGCTCTTAGTCTCACCGAGCTGAGCAAAGTGAGTCCTCACTAATTTACTGCCGGCTATCTTAGAACTCCTCTTCCCGGCAAAGGAGCTCGGGGCTGGTGAGCTTGGTGTGCGGCCGGAGGGTCTCTCCCCCAACCAGATAAGCTTCCCACGGCTGCGCTGGCTTCCCTCATGGGGCTCGCCCTCTCTCGTCTCCGCCCGTCCTACCAGATCTGACACGGCCTCCTCTTAAAGTTCTTCGTTTAGTGGTTCTGTTCATCTAGTGTTCCGGGGACCTCCAGGGTTGAATGCTGTATAATTTGTTTGTAATTTTGGTGTGATCCTGGGAGGTAGTTAGCACAGCGTCTGTCTATTGCGCCATTTTACCAGAAGTCCTCTGCACGTAACTTTTGACTCTCCAAAAACTTAAGTATAAAAGCCTACTGTTGACTGGAAGCCTTATCAATAAATAATCAGGCTATTCACACACATTTGGTATGTTATATATATATATATATATTATATGCTGTATTTTTACAATAAATAATCTAGATAAACCTACCAAGAAAATCATAAGATAGAGACAATACATTTGTAGCACTGTACTATATTGATACTATAAGTTATTTTAAAAATCAGCCTATAAGTGGACCTGTACAGTTCAAACTCGTGTTATTCAAGGGTCAGTCATATTTGGATATATGCCTGCCATCTTTTTTGTGTGTTTACTTGTCCCATCTTTTTCTCTTCTTCTTGCCTTCTTTTGGATTGATGAGGTATTTTTTTCTCATTTCATTTATTTTGGAAAATGATACTGTTTTTATTCTTTGTTACTTACTTTAGAAATTAAAAAATCCATGCTTAACTTATCATTGGCTAAAGTTAATATTTTTACAGTCTTTTCCAAACACTATAAAGGCTTTTTGGCTGCATTTTTTCCAATTCCATTCTTCACCTCTCTCCACCCCAATTTATATGCTGTTGTTATTGAGCATTTTGATTCTTTTAAATTTTTTCCATTTTCCTTTTAAACTCCATTTGATGTTATTGTTTTATATATTCAGCATTCCGATTTACCCACTTTCTGTGTTTTTGTTTATAACTTCTTGTATCTAATACCTTCCATTTGAAATCTTTTTCCTCCTGGATGGAACATACTATTCAGCATTTAATTTAATAACAACAGTCTGTTGGTAACAAACTAATTTGGTTTTGTTGTTGTTGTGTTTTAATGACTTTATTTCAACTTCATTCTTGAAAGACTTTTGCTGGATATAGAATTCTAGGTTGGCAGTTATTTTTCTCTCAGAAACTCGAAGATACTCTATTGTCTCATCCAAGTCAGCTGAATGTAATCTCTCTTATTAAGGTTTTCGTTTTGCCTTTGGTATTCTACATTTTCAGTATGATGTGGCTTTGTGTTTCTTTTTATTCTTCTTGAGATTATTTGGGCTTCTTAAATCAGTGAATTAATGTTTTTCATTGGTTTTAGAGAACACTCTGACATTATCTCTTCAAATATTGCCTCTGTGCCAGTTTCTCTTTCATCTTTTCTAAGATGCCAATTAAATGTACATTCAACTTCTCACTTAATTCTCATGTCACCTCTCTTTCATATTTTCCATCTCTTTGCCTGTTACATCTGGAGTAATTTCTTTAGCTCTGGTTACCAATTCACTAATTTTTTTCTTCAGTTGTGTTTAATTTGCTGTTAAATCTGTCCATTGAATTTTTACATGTAATTTTATTATGTTTATATCTTTTCCAAATCTGCATGGCCGTTTTTTAGTTTCTTGTTTTCTCCAAATATTTTCAAGATTTAAAAAATTTCTTTAAGTATGTTAAACATAGACCTTTTATAGTTTATGTCTGTAGTTCCTTTACCTGAACTCCTTTTAGGTCTGTGCCTGCAAATTCTCACTCATAGTGCCTTGCTTTTTTGGAGGTTTAGTTACTTATTTATTTATTTCACTGTGAGCACCCATTTTCCTTGGAATTATATTTATGGGAATTGAGGCCTGCAATAAAAGAAGAGGATTTCTCCTGCAAAGATTTGTTTTTTTCTTCCAAGCACCAAGGGCACTAACAGTCCAGGAGCACTGTAAATTAAATTATTGATTTGAGGTTATTCTGACCACTCAGATAGAAATAGTCAAGTGGAGAATGATAAAAAATGATTGTTACATGTCTCAACTAGTTTATTTTAACAGCACTTATAAATGTCCATTCACTTGCCTGTCTCTGATGTCGTGCCAGACCTTTTTTTTTTTTAAAGTTATTGGTCTGTTGATAGAAGAGTTCTCATATGTCACTGTCCTAATATATTACTGTGACTTCCAGTTTCATTTCTGTAACATGCAGTAAGAACTTGAACGTACCTTCAGAGTCATCTGAGTGCACATTGCTTATAGGGTAAAATGTTTTCTATGTTTTTTATAGCTGTTTTGCCCAAACATAATTGATAATAGTTTCTTGGGGTTTTTTTTTTAGTGACTTCGCCTTTTTCTAGTCTTCCAAAGTATTCAGCTAAGTTTTTATAGATAGAACTACTCTTCTGTTTCACATCCATATTCCATTGGTTTAATTTTATGCAATTCAATTATGTAGTGAATATAAATTAAAACTGATATAAGTGGTTTTGAAAACAATTGCACTGACTATTGGTATGCATATCCTTCCTAAATACATAGAAAATGGTAAGAGTGTCAGAAGTGCACCTCTATCTCTAGCTTATAAGAAACAAATAAGCTTTAGGAATAAAGAAATAATCCAGAAAGAATGTCATTAAAAGATTTTTAGGATCTGAAACAAAGTCACTTTAATGCTCCAATCTTTATATTAAAATTTTTAATTTAAAATTCATTTCATGTACCTCTTGAATTTGTAAGATTTTGTATCATTAGGAGATAGCCTCCAACTTTTTCTTTTTCTTTTTTGATATATAGATGATGTATTATAGAATTGTGCACTTGAAACCTATGTAATTTTACAAACCATTAAAAATTAAATTTCTGGAAAGCCTATAATAGTAAATGTTAAGGCCTGCCCCACCACCATTCCCAAATTTTCATAGTGCTAACTTACGTTTATTAATATACATTATTTGTAGTCTGTGCTTGCCTTCCCTGAGATAGTTTAAGTTTTCCCTTCTTCCTATATTTTATTGAGATATCTACTTGAATAAGTGTTTTGGAGCACTTAGGTTATTACTAGATATTTTTAGAGAACACATTAACAAATAAAGGCTGTTAAAGTGACATTTACTGAATTACTGCCTCAAGGCCCTGAACCAGACAATTCCATCTAAAAAAATAAATCACTCTTGCATTGTAACATTCACTGGTCATTTCGTTGCTTATTGCCACTTTAAAATTGATTAAACTAGTTCATCTTCATTCTGGAAATTTCTGGAAGGTAAATGTATGGTGTGGACTTTTAAGTGTTCTTCACTCTTAGGAGTTACACTTAGGTCAATCATAGAAAGTGAATATTTTTATATTCGTAATTATTATAATTGAACCTGATCTCTGTTCATTGAAACTCAGTCATTTTTCATGTGAATATTATATTTGTTTAAGATATTTGAATTTGGGGAGAACAAAATTCTGTGAAATACTATAATTTATACTTAAATACATTCGTTATTCTGCTGATAATGGGCGACTAGGAGTGTTTGCTCTTCTTGCTAAGATGTTGAGAACTCCGATGTACCCTGCTTGTGCACCTTTGTTATTAAACTGTGATTGCTGAAGAAGCTGAGCTAGAAGCAGGGCACTTATAAAGTGACCAGCAATTGGTATCACGTGTGTCCTGGCTTTGATTTTGATACTAATCACTCAGAGCATGGGGTTGCATTATGAATAAGTAGATTCAGAATTCAACAACCTAATGCAGTAAAAACCAAATTACATTCATGCAAAATGGAGATGTTCCAAGAGCTTTGTGACCAGATTCGTGGAAGTCTGAGTTTTTGGCCCTCATATCCCGGGCTCTCCGCAGAGCAGCAGACACATCATCTCTTTGTAGAATTCATTGTCAGGAACTGGAACATTGTTTGTTGAATAGTGACATCATGTCCTGATCTTGGACAAAACTGAAGCAATTTCCTTAGCACGATGTAGCATTTCAGTGAGTCTGTCTTTAAGATTCATTCTGTGAAGTTTGCGGAGATCGGGAATCATGTCTATTCGCTTTTACTTCGTGTTGCATGCCCAGTACCAGCACGGTGCCTGGAAACTGGTTCCTGGTGGAGGGAGTAGCTGTGTGAGCGGTGCCCAGGAGCCGGGGATGGACTGACTGAGCGCCTTTGGCATGGGTGCTGGAGGTTTTGGGACCATTGTTCTCCCGGTGTGGACTCTAACTTTTTCTTAAAGTGCCAGATAGTTAATATTTTAGTCAACTCTGCCATTGTTGAACAAAAGCAGCCATAGACATTTTGTAAACAAATGATTATGGCTGATGGCTGTATCCAATGAAACTTCATGTGCAAACTGAGCATCCTGTTTCTATAAAGTTCTAGAACAGGCAAAATTAGCTAGCAGCCATGTACCTCACTTGTATTTGGTTGGGGGAGCATCTGTTCTATAAAAGAAAGAAGGGGTGACTGGATCTTGGAGGACAGCTGACAATTTCTGCATAGACCTTGTTCTAAATCCATCGTGTAGGTGATCAGTCAGTCTCATTCATTGCAGTTATGTTAAGACCCAGTATCAGAGCCTATTCCATAGAAAATGCACCACAGATTTAAAGAAGTTGTCAATGAGATTAAATCACAAATCAGAACTACCTTAGATTGTCATTAATAACGATGGCTTTTAAAACCAATGATCAGTTTTGTTGATGTCTAGACTTTCTTGAAGATTAGTTAATTCTTATGAATTATTTATTAACGTCTCTTTGATTTGTTTCTTCTTAATCTTGCTTGTAATACCATTTTATAAAATCAGATCCAGAAACATTCTCAAAAGAAAAGCATTTTAAAGGATTATAAATTCCAAAGTCTAAAAGACCCTCCAGAACCCATCTAGGTCTTTCCTATCCTTTTTGTAAATTATCTTATGATACAGATTTCCACTATTGAATTTTTTCACAGTCTCCAGCCCCTGTGGTCACTTTATGTCAAACTTACCCATACATTCAGGAAGTTCTCTAACCTTCAGGGCCTCCTGTACTCCCTTTTCCCTCCAAGGAATTTTTTTCTTGACTGGTGGTTAAAGAGGGAAAATTTTTTTAATAGTTTTATGTTTTTTTTTTTTAGTGCTTTATAAAAATAAAGAAAAAGTCATAGTGCAAGAACCTAAAATAATGCCTGCGAGTCAAATACTACAGTCAGCTTCTTGTTCTAATCACTATCTTCCTGATAAACATTGCGATTAATAATAAAAAATGAGTGCCCTTCCTTTGCTAAGTGCCCTCTGAGGGCTCAACACTACGCTCTTTGCCTTGTCATGGATGATCTCATTCAGTTTTTACAACTTTGTGAAGAAGTACTATGCCCATTTCAGCAGATCAGCAGACCTAGCTCAAGAGAGGTTCAACCTGCCCCAGGGACTCAAGGGGAGTGGCAGAACCCGAGTCCATCTATATGTGACCCTCAAACACTGAGCTCTTTCCTCGGTACTATGTTGAGTCTGTGAACAGTTTTAAGCTCCTAGCTAAAAAAGTAATAGCTGCGATGTCGTCAGCTCGGTAGTCCTTATGCTCACTATGATAGCTCTGCTCCAAAATAAAGATGTTTTTTAGTACTTCAATGGCCATTCCTTTGATTCTTTATAATTTGGTCTGATATTTCTGTTGATTTCTTTTATCCCGAATTTTCCTGGCTTTGCCACATTTCTTTCCTATTTTCCCTTTCTATTTCCCTTCTACAAGTAAGGAAGAATGAGTCAACCTCTCTGATTACAGTTGTCATTTCCTTTCATTACTTGATTTTTTTTTTTTTGCTTTGAATGACCTGTATCCTTCTCCTCTATCTCTATCTATGTCTCTGTCCTTGAGCCTACGTATGAAAAGTTGGACAATTAAGTTGTCAAACTTTGCACTGTGCGCTTATCCGGTGGAAAGTATGCGAACTTAATTGCCCGACCTCGTATGCATGAAATCCAGGTGACCTTCCCTGCCTACCTCCTCCTCTGATATTCTTCTATCCCTCCTCTGCGTCTGCTTTCGACCTCTTCTTCTATGACCATAAGAATGTCTCTTGTAAAGAGGGTGTTAAACACTTTACACAAAAGGGGACCCTTGAGGATTAATTAGTTGATGTCTATAAAATGGCTGGGAACTTAAAATACTAACAAGTAGTTCTTTATGATAGTATTATTGCTTTTAAAATTCAGTGGCTTCTTCTGTCCTCCAAGCTGTTTTTTTGTGTCGTTATCCCCATTTCACCTGTGCACTCGTTGGGTGTTTCTCTCTCATCATGCAGTGCTTTATGAGACACTATTTTAAAGATGTTTCATAGAAGTAAATTTTAAGAAATAAAATTGTGGGTTTTTTTTTTTTTGTTGCAGGAAGAAAGGATTTGATATTAAGTGGGTGGATGATACACATGCCCTAGGCGTATTCTCCAGTCCGATTACAGGTATTTACCCAGTGGATTTCAGTGTCCTTTTTTTATTGTCCATTTTCTTCTGCAACTTGTCCTTATTTCCTTTCCTTTTTAGTCAACTGGCATTTTATTTAGCCAGTACAAGTAATTTGGCAGATACAGGTTTTTGAGGCGTGGTGTTTTGGTACCTGTCTGCTTCCCTTCTCTCTCTTTACCTTAATCCAGTGGTATTTGGAGAGATAGGCAACTCCTTCTAAGGTTATTTGCTGCAGTTATGATAGCACATAAACAGATTATAGGTAGAGATTTAAGAAGCCTGTGTGACTAAATCTTACAGTATTAATGATTTTTATCCCCCAGACAAATGAATTTGAAATAGCCCTTTAACTTTTACAGTGAGAGATTGTAATACCTACTTTCTGAATATATGATTGGGCCTTTTCACATAGTATATCATTGGCCTCATGATACATCTGATGCAGAGGCATTAAAAGAAATTAGAGATTTTGGTTCCCGTCTGAACCACCTAGATTAGAGGTCTGCAAGCTTATTCTTTAAAAGGCCACGTAATAAATATTTTAGAGCATCTGATCTCTGTTAGTACTTAACTCTGCTGCAGTAGCAAGAAAGCAGCCATAGACAGTCAAATGGGCATGGCTCTGTTTCAGTAAAAATTTATTTACAAAAGCAGGGTTTTGGCTGGATTTGATCACAGAGCCATAGTTTGTTGATCCCTGATCTAAAGTAATTATTGCCAAGTTGTTCCTTATGGATTTTCTAGAACTTACCATCTCCTTTGCTTGTCATGAAAAAAAAAAAAAAAAAGCACCGTAACATCTAGGAAATACTTTACTTTCTAAGAACTAGCCTTACATTTTTCTTTGCGCCACTCTTCTTCATGTCTTCTACTTCCTTATATTTATTGCTCTTTGCAGCTCGTGATGCTCTGGGTAGCAAACATACCATGGTGAAGATCCGGCCCTTGTCACAGGCCACAAGAGCAGCCAAGGCCAAAGCCAGAGCTTATGCTGGTGAGCCAGTGGTCTCGGGGGAGGGGTTTTCTTGTTGATAGTAGTGTCATGGTTGTTGTTTTTTTAGCACTTGTCCAGCACCCAGAGTTCTAAAGGCATATCATTATTATTTTTAGTGCTAAAAGAAGTATGTCTTTAAGGAAAAAAAGAGAAACGGCATTGTGGCATCTGAGCAGCCACTTGGAGAAAATGGGAGATTGTAACTGCAAGCAATGCAGCAACCATTTTCTGATGACATCCCTATCTAGTTTACCTCTGTGTTAGCTGTTTGATAGAGTCACTGTAAGAAATTGTGTCAATACAGATAATGAAGACAGGGTTGTTTGTGCTTTGCCATGTTAATTTCCTCTGATGGTCATCTATCAGGCTCGTATTAATTACTGCTGATGCAGCCCTTTTTAGTCTATTTTGTATGTTAATTACTGAGTTAAATCACTTGGAGCGAGAGCACTTTCTCTTCCTTACTCCCACCTACTCCTTCCCTTTCTCCCATTCAGAGTTCCTCCAGCCAGCAAAGGAGCGTCCTGAGACTTCAGCAGCCCTAGCCAGAAGGCTAGTCATCAGTGCCCTTGGGGTTCGAAGTAAGCAGAGCAAAACTGAACGGGAAGCAGAGCTCAAGAAACTGCAAGAAGCCCGAGGTGAGTTGAAGTGATGGCATGTGTTAAAAAATAAGGCATGTGTTAAAAAAAGAAAAAAAAAAGAAGGAACTCATTCCATTTTGTCATTTGCATTTCTTAGAAGCCTTCCAAGTGTATTGAAATTGTTTTCATGCCTTATAGGAAGACATTTCAGGATTTGTATGCCTGTTCCACACACCAAGGCATCCTAATCCATTCTCCTACTGTTGTTTTCTGAGATAGGTTCTATCTTCTCAGCTCATCCATGGCTTTTTCTATAGTTCTTGCTCCAAATGTTGAGAAAAATTTCCCTGTGAAAACATAATAGTCTCCGAGGCAGAAAACGTTGTTTGCTGTGGTTTTACTGGGCCATGATTGCCATGGTATTATCAAATGGTTTAGATCTTAGGTAGAAGACAAATTAAGGAAAAGCCAGAAACTGACATTGATGATGATAACTGTAGGAGATATTTTTTTTCTGTAAAGACAGTCCTGAGTGGCTCCATTAGAGTACATCTAGATTACCCAGCTTCTGATTATTTTTCAGTATCTAAGAGTTCTCAGAAAGTATTTCAACTGATCAACAAGCAGGATTTTTCTTTCCCTATAGTTTGCAGTTGAGGTTAAAATCTCTGTCTCCACTTTATAGGCTGTTGACTTGTCTGTAAAGGCTTGGGACTCCAGCTTTGTACTTAAGTACTTTTTATCAACCTTCAGGCTTTAGACAGTCTCATTGCCTTAGCCCACGATCTGTGGAATCTGTGAAGACAATTTATTCTGAAAATTCCACTTACCGAAAAGTAACTTCATTTTTCCATTAAACGAATTGAAGTTTCAAAGTCCTTGTTTATTGCCACTCTAACAAGGCCATTAATACTTCCTGTCCATTCTGCTTTGGTGATAGCAGACAGCTTGTGGACTCTCGGCTGCACTGGCCAGATAACCAGTGACAGAGTGTGTCATGCATGGCAGGTGTTAAAGAGTTTCAAAGTAGAACCCAACTAATTTTTGAAACCTTAATGATTATAATGAGGCAGTTTTGATTTTTCCAATGCATTGTTCATTCAAAGGCCTCTTACAGACGCTAGAAATGGGAGGATTCCAGTGGTTTTTATAGATGGCAATAATAGAATTAGATTAAAGGAAAATGCAGTGTTCTTAACCCATTATTAATTGGTTATCCATGAAGAAAATGATTTCTCTGTGAGAACCACAGTTATCTCAGAAGATCAATATAGGGTAATAACAGCGGTGTCTATAAAAGCAGCTATGACTCTTTGCAGTTATCACGCTTTCCTGTATCTCTACATATACAGCAACAGTTTTGCATGGATATCATCTGAGTAGTCCCCTCTACTTCTCTGTAACCACATTGGCATGCAGCTCCACTTGAAGAGTTTGTTTTAAGTACCCAGATATTTAAGGGCATTTCAGTGATGCAATTAAAAATGAGACTGTTGGCTAAGTGGCCACCCTATTACTTACTTTTTTAAAGAAGGCGTTTAGTTGTCACTAAAGACCCAGTGTGACAAGTTCCTACTATCTGTTGGTGCTGAGGCTGTACAGATTACAGAGGGTTTTTTATTATGCTTCAGAGCTTTCCCATTCTTTCTATCTCGGAAGACGCATTTGGAAAACTCCTGATTTCTTTCTGTCTGGCTTCTTTATGTTTTGAGCAGATACTCTTGCACCTCCTGCATGGACCCTAAGGTTTCTTACTTAGCAAGAATCTTTTTTCCTATGGAAATTAAAAGTACTGTTTAAGTACTAAACAGAACAGATAGTTTTGTTCCAGACCTTCTTCCACTAGGGAGGGAGGGATCAGTACAGCATAATGGATAATATTAGGGACTCTGGAATCAGACTGTCTGGGCCCACATCTTAGCTCTGCCATTTACTGGCTGTGTGACCTTGGGCAAATCAGTTACTCTCAGGAGGCCTCTGTTTCCTTATCCATAAAATGGAAATCAAGTGAGATAATCCACGAAAGAGACTTTGTTGTCTCCGAAAACCACAGTAATGCTTTCCCTTCTGTTTCTATAGGCCTATAATTATTATGTGAGAAATGTTAGCTGCTACTGTTTTTATTAGTAATAGTAGCAACATCATGGTGAGTTCAGGCAGATTCCAGTGAATGTTTTTTGTCATTACTCTTTTTATTTTAAATTTCCTATAATACTCTATCAACTACATTTGGCATGCTGAGCACCTGCTCTGTTGCAAAGCATCATGCTCTCTATTTAGGAGAATTAGATGGCAAGATTGTGTTCCTCTCCCCAAGCCTTACCAACCTAGCAGGGACAGCTGCTTTGAGTAAGGAAGAAAATATGAATCTGGTATTTTAAGCATTTGTTTCTCCTCTCACTTGAGTTCTGACGATTTTAAGAATAAAAGCCCTGAAAGCGTTTTTGTTGATTAAAAGGATTGGAAGGAAACTCCAGGTAATGTAACGTGTTATGATAACTCTGTGCTGAGTGGTATTATCTCCAATTTAGAGCTGGCCCAGAGAAGTTAAGTAACTAGCCTAAGGTTAAGCAGCTGGTAAAATGAGAGGAGGCAGTTGAATCTAGGCCTCTCTATTAAAACCTGTGCTCCTTCTACAATACTGTAATACCTCTTGAAGGATTTTGAGTTAATTTGCTTTTTTTCCCCCCAGAAAAAAAATATTAAAAAATTTTTAGGGCCTTCAGAAAATAAAATATGACAGGATTCTTTTTAGTTATTTTTTCCAACGGTTAGCAGTTTTCATTGTCAAAAAATTCTTCCTTATGTCTAACTTAAGTCTGTATGATAGTTTAAAGTAGTTTCCTCTTCTTTTTTCCTTAGTAGAAATAGGGAGCATCTGGACACCATTCTGTTCTAATAACCTTTAACTGTAAAGATCAAGGGCAGATCATTTAGGAATGTGAAAGTCTGGGCTATAATGGAGTTTTGCCATTAACTAGCTGTGTGGCCATGCCCCAGTTTCCAACAAAGTGAAAGTAATGTCTGACTTACCTAACCTTGGAGACTTTTTTGAGCACAGCCTAAGTTAACATATAAAAATGTTTGGAAAAGGGCTTTATAAATTCAGGATGCTGTTATTTATGGGATTCTTGGGAAATTAGTGTTCATTATAATAATATGAGCCGGTAATGACAATTATATACTATGTACTGCTGCTCCCAGCCATTACCTATGACAGACAGTGCAGATCAGTCAGAACATTCTTTTTGGGTGAAGTTTTGACTGGACCATTGCCAGTTGATCAAAATTAGAATGGGAATTGAGATCTATGTGCTATCCTGATATACGAGTAGGTACTTTTATTAATAACGCTGTAGAGTAATTTCCTAGCCTTTCTTTTTCCTGCTTGAGGCCTTCTATTTGGCACAGTTCCTGGTTTATAAAAAGGCACTCAATATACATGCATGTTCACTGAATACATAAATGACCTGTTTACTTTAATTTTTCTTCATAAATCTTATTTCATTCATGATTCTACTCTGAACCCTGTCAAGTCCTCCGTGTGTTTCTTTATAAAACCCAGAGCTGAACACGGCATCTGAAACTCTTCTAATTAATGAAGTTGGGATTTGTGATTTTGGGGGTTAAATACTTCCTGCTAAGGTCCGCCACCCTACTTTGGTTTTTCTACCTTTTTAGTGAGAAGTCTATGTCTTAGTCCTTAAAAAGGAGATTCAGAAAATAAAGCTACTCTGAAAAGCATTGAGAAAAAGGCAATACCCAATTCATTGTAAGCAAATCGCATTGTATATATCTGGAGGATAAGAGCTTTATTTTCACAAGCCTTTGAACATGGGGAAAGTATTTTTTTAGTCCAGCAGAGTACATAACAGATCAGAGTTACAATGAGAGTGGGAAATGAAATCATAGATCATCCTTGAGTGCTTTGTGTGTGGCTTTTTATTTTGATTTTTTTTAGTTTTCAGTTACAGTTGACATACAGTATTATATTAGTTTCAGGTGTACAATGTAGTGATTAGACATTTATGTAACTTATGAACTGATCACTCTGATAAGCCTAGTACCCATCTGGCACCATACATGGTTATTACATTATTGACTGTATTCCCTATGCTGTACTTTACATCCCTGTGAATGTTTTTATAACTGACAATTTGTACATCTTAATCCCTTCCCCCTTTTATCCCACTCCTCAACCCCCCTCCCATCTGACAACTATCAAAATGTTCTCTGTATATCCTTGCGTGCTTTGTATTGACTTAGTCACGTATTTTAACCCTGTGATTCACACCTAATGATAAAACCACATTTTAAAGACCAAATTCAGGAATGTGTAAAACTTCGCCACGTTCTACTTACTGAACCATTTGATTCCCACCTGAAATTGGAGATAGATGGCATTACTTTTCAGAATAAGCTACTCTCTCATTTTCAAAGCCTGCTATAATTTTGTTTCTTAATTTTCTTTTTATTCTTGGGGCTAGGTGATGAATTGGCTGGTCCTAAAAGGACCTGAAAGACAGTAAGACAGTAAGTAAACAATAATCCCCTAGTTTGATGAGTTAAATCCTAAAACTTAGAAGTAAAATCATCTCTATAGTATACTTAGTCAACTGTAATGAAAAAAATTAATCACAGTTGCTACCTTTTGAAATCCTTTTTAGGCATTCCATTATTCTGCCCGCAATGGCAGCGCTGCATGGCTGACTCGTAATCTAGGTTTTATGGCATTTTCTTGGTTTCTTTTCTCCCTGATGTGAAGTTCTTTCATTTCTAACCACCTTTCCTTTCGTTTGAAGGTGGTCTTTTTCTCTGAGATGCAGTATTTACCCATATTTTTGGTGTCACCTGCTCTTTAATAAACTTACGCTCCTGGCCTAGATCAGAGAGGAAAATGTTAATCCTAGGCCTGGCTGACCATTTTACCAACTATTGCTAAATAAATGGTATGTAGTTCTTTGTGTTGATACATAATACATTGATAATCAACCCACTTTACAGAGTTAAATGCCCCCTTAATATGTAGGTGATCCAGACTATGTTTTCTCAGTGTATTAAATGGTGAGCTAAATACTTGGTAAGCCTAAAATCTAAAACCTTGCTAAAATTAAGAAGTTACTCCTCCTCAATCTACCAGGTTTGTCAAACTGTAAAAGAAGGGAGTTAGATTAGTTTGACCAGACTTGTAACTCAAGTCTTCAAGTAGATTTTGTGATGATTTTCTCCATTATTTTCTTAGGGGTAGAAGTACATTTTTGAAAGTTGTAATTTGCATCCCTTTTTATTTTTTTCAAATATGATACCAAACTGGCCATTTTTAAATCTTCAGTACTTCTCTTCCTTCAGTGAGAAGTGGTAATTTCAATCCACTCATTTAATATAATCATTTCTATTTATTTATTATACTAGGAATGAAAGATTTCAGGGCCAGTTATGTGTGTGCTTTAGGTTAATCATTTCATGGTAATTCTTTTATTCTTCCTTAGTTCCTTGACCTTATGGCTGTGGCTGGGCTCTTTACTTAGTTTACTTTTTTAATTGTTGGAGGCAAAGTTAAGAGCTTTTTTCATGCAGTCTGTCAGCTATTATCTGCTTTCCGTTTCCATTAATAAAAGGAACAGTGTATTATCTTTCTGTGAATAAATTTTTTTCTCACATTTTTTTCCTTTTCTTTGTAGCTTTTTCAGACGTTAGGATAGTGGAAAGTATGTTCGTTTAAGAATTAAGGACCTGGGTTCCAGTTTCAGTTTTTCATTGATTATGTAACCTTAAGCAAGTCACTTAGCCCCCTTCCAGACTTCCATTTACTCCTTAAAATGAAGAAAATATTTTTAAGTCTCATCCTCACCTATATTTCTTTATTCATGTTCTATATTTCTAAATTTATACCTTATAATTGTTTTTCTCAATTTGTCTCCCTACCTTACTCATTTTCTCAGATGGTTTACAGCCAGAATTTCCTCATATTTACATATGTTTGGTAATAGAGATCTGCAATATTTTATTAGAAAGCCATTAGGGTAGGAAATGTTACAGAATTTTGAAATTTTCCAATTTTAGTAAGATGATATGGTTATCTTTCTTCGTTTCATAACACCAAAATTAAACACATTAATAGCAGGGTGTATGACTAGTCACCCTAAATGGCACATGTGAAAATTATAAACAGCTTCATATACCTTCACGTTACATTTACCACCAAAAGAAACAAAACTTTGTTTTCAGAACTGCTTTGGTTTTGGAATTGTGGATTGTCATTATATTTTTCTACTGTACTTGGATTTCTTGTCTTATAACTTCCCATAGTGCCTTTCTAAGTTTCTAAGCTTATTGAAAACTGTGAGTTCTAATAATTCACTTTTCTGATTTCTTCACTTTTTCTTGGAATCCAGAACCAGGTTTTGATTGCTTTCATCTAAGATCGCCGCCTTCGCCGTTAGATCCACTCCAAATGTTCCCCTCTTTGTGAGACTCAGAACCACAGTGCCTACCTAAGAAATGTGCTATTTCCTAGAGAATCTCAACCCCCGTCAAGCTTGTCTTAAAGCCAAGTCAACAGGACTCTAAATTAACCAGCCTTCAGTTTGGAATTTGCTGACCCCAGGTTTTTGCCTCTTGTAACTTTGCTGCTATATTCTGATCGTGCCACAAGATGGTGCCCAAATAGCAGCAAATTTCTCTTTCTCAACATTTACTTCCTGACCAAGTTCTTTGCCCTTAAAGTACAAATAAATATAGTACAGGAATTTTATGACATTCTGCTGATTTGGAAAGATATGTCAAAATAGCAAGTGTTTAAACTCACCTTGATTTTGATTTCTATAATCCCTCTCGTTCATGACTTGCAAAATCTTTTATGGACACCTGAAATAATAGCCCTTGGAAGGAAGCACGTAGGCTTATCATCTGCTTTTTATGATGTCAAGATAAATGACAAGCCATGAAATCAGAACTGGTATTGTGGCACCCGATGAAGCGCTTGGGCCACCAAACCATGGATGGCTTGTGTTTTCTCAGGTCTTGGTGAAAGTGTTCAATGGAAACCAAGCTTCTTTGTTAAAAATTCAAGGTGCATTGCCCAGATTTGTGCATTTTCTGTTTCTGTTTTTTAGAAATAGTCCCTAGTTTTCCCTCCATTATATATGGTCATTTTTCCATGTTGGAATTGTGTATTCCAGAAGATTTTTGGTTCCTGAAAGTGCTCTGAAAATACTGAAATTGGGTTTGTCTCTGAAATATTTTTTCCATAAGATCGTTCTAGGAAGACACGACAGAAGCCTGGAGGCTATCATTTCCATTTGAGCAAGAAATTAGAAGAATACTGAAACTTATCCTTCATCACTGTTTATGTATTTATAAAGACCAGTAAACTGTGAATAGTGGACAGTTATACTAAAGCACTAACACAGTTGAGAAATAGAATTAAAATAAATATATTAACAGCAAGACTAGAATCAGGGTCCTGCTAGATTCTGACTTATTCCATATACTTTTTATTTCTACTAACCCTAGATCTTTCTCTTTTTATTATATAGTAATAGTAATGTTTCCATTTATGAAAGCACTTAGAAAGTTAAAGATATTGACTCTTGGAATTAGGTAAGAGAAGCCCAGGAAACCCGGTCGTCTTATGATTAAAGTTCGCTTCGTGATTTGGATTAAGGGGAAGGCAAGGGTTATGTGAAGCACACTGCCACTTTTAACACTGCCCTGATTTGCAGAGAGAAAACGGTTGGAAGCCAAGCAACGAGAAGACATCTGGGAAGGCAGAGACCAGTCTGCAGTTTGAACATCACTCAATGAAAGGGATAATTCCATGAATTTAGAAAATATTTCCATAGTCGTCAGATTAGAGGATTCTTCCAGAGCTCTGAACATGCAGATGAGTGTGTTAATGAAGGAAAGAGAGAAAGCGATCGAGACAAGGACTAACTGGTATAGAAAGAAAACAGACCCCTGTCTGTGTTCATTGCTAAATGCAGTTCTTTGGAATCGCCTTACCGTGTCGGGCATAGAAGGAAAGGAGCCATGAGCTAGGAAGAAAATTGGAAAATGTGACTTCAGGTGTCCTCTGGACAGGGCATGTCATGTTAGCATGGGTCACACTTCCAAGATGTTTTAAGCAAATACAAAACAGAGGATTCAAACCTGCAATGATGGGAGATGTACGCCCTGCAAAACCAGGATGTTCCTTAGTACCTCACGGAGCAGAAAACTGCAATATTGAGGGGGAGGGGAGGGAGCAGCTAGTACAAAGAGACGGAACAGCGTCTGATGTGTTTGGTATTCACAGAATCTACGCTGCCAGTCCCAGAACTCCAAAATTGGTGAACTGCAACAGATGTGGGTGTTTGGACTCCAGAGTTTATACTGAGCTGAGTGCCTGGGGCTGCTCCAGCTGCACAGCAGCCAGGGGCATGCCAGCTTCGCTCCTCGTGGGAAGTCAGCTTGGGGAGCTGGACGCCAGTTCCAGTGGAAGCAGTTCTATCATGTTGTAAGAGGGAGATATTAAAGCCCATTTTATGACAGATCGTTCTGGTGTTTGTCAGTTTTGTCATTCCCACAAAGAAATTGGAGAGCAGCTCTCCTCTCATCTTCCTTCCTATAATCTGTGCGTGGGTTCAGTGGGTCTCTTGATTTTATTGAGCCCCGCCGAGGAGCGAGCTGATCATGTCTGCCCCAGAGCACACTACAGAAGCGCCTCTCCTGGGATCGGTGCATGGCAGCTCCTCTTCCATTCTTGCCTTCCTTGTGCACCCACACACCCTTTTCCCGTTTCTGTCAAATCTGACATCCTGCAGAAAGCATCTGGCGCACAACATGTTCTTGGTATGATCTTCTCAGCCTGTGCCAGAGGTGCTTGACGAGCAGTGCCAGACCATCTGTTCCAGTGAAGAGAGCCCAGAATGAAACAAACACCTCTGGGCAGTGAGAAATTTCCTCCTACAGGACATGGACCAGTCAGAGCCGTCACCCCAGGCTCTATCCGTTTCATATCTGCGTTCTTAGTATTTTTGGAAAGTAGCGCCGCACCGAAGAAATCGTAGCGCTAGACCTTAAGATGCTGAGGTAGCAAGAAGTAGTGTTTCATTGTGCTTTCAACTAGGGCAGTAGCCTCATTTTTGTGTGATTTAGTGCCCATGACAATGATAGATTATTAGCATTGCCTAGAATATGGTGGAGCGGGGCTCTTTTCAGACGGTCCTCAAATGACACTGCCTTGGGTCTGAGTCCTGACACAACTATCCCGCTGCTATTCTGGTCCTAGAGCCCTCTCGCAGTCCCTTAGCATTGTTTCAGCCTTGGCCTGCTCTGAAAGTGTCTCCTGTTCATGCTCAACACCTCCCTTCCAAGTTTGGGGGATTAAATGAGTCCTTCTCTTGATCCACCTTGCCAGGACTTAGACCAGTGCCCTTCTCTTTAGCTTGTCGTTGCACAGCTTGTGCTCTCTCTTCACCGAACAGACTTCTGTAAGATACGTCTGTTTGAACAATATGGCTGCATGTGAAAGGAAGTAGAATGCAGGGAATTGTAGCCAGCCTTTGCGTCCTGAGTGGTATGCCTCAGAGGTGGAGGCATACCTTTGCTCTGTTTTGATTCTTCAAGGCCAGAGTGACCTTGGGCAGTAAAAACAGAGATGATTGCCCTTATCACTTGCTTTTGAGGGTCCTTGCCCTTTGTAACAGCATTTTAGCTTTTAAGGGTGGTGGTGATAACAGCCCCATGTTTATTATCTAGTTTGCGTGGAGTCCTCATAATTTTCAGAAGCTACTTTTGTTCTCATTCTGATGCTTTGTACTAGGTGGTTAGTAGCTTATACTTTTTTTCAGCTAACAGTCAACCACCTCTAAGTTTCAGATTTATCCTTATAACCAGACCCAGAGAAATGATTTTTTTTAGCCAATACTAGAAGCTATGGAATGCTGCTGTGTTTACCCTTAGTAGAGAATGTGCTTTTCAGTTATATTTTTCTAGCAGTTGGGATCGATGTCAACTGACTGGAAGTAAGAGGGCCTGCCATGGCCCAGCACAGACTACATTGAGCTTGTCCAGATGGGAGCAAATCTATAGCCATATCTAAACCATGCCTTCTCAAGCTCAGCTAATTGGAGAGCACCCTGTAGCTGCCACTGACTCCTTTGTTAGATATTTGAGAAGATAGCTAGTGCACTCTGTTCTGCATATATGTTGCTTCATATATTGGGGGTGCCAAAAAAATGTATACAGTGGACATGTTGATCAATGTGGCTCAAGCAGTAGTTCGCCGTAATCAGAATTGTCTGGATGCTGATGGGAACCACGTTGAGCACCTCTTGTAATTGCAGAAGTCCAACGTGGCTTGGATTCATCTTTTGTTGGTATATATTGAGTATTACAATTTGAATAGTTTTTCCCTTTCTTAAAATGTCTATACACATTTGGGGCACCCTCGGTAGATATGTTGAACATCTGAATCCAGGAGCACCTGGAATTTATAGTAGAAAGGTACATTCCCCTTAAGTTCTGATATGTTCCCCATAGAGTGAAAATCGTTGTGGAATAGGAATAAATTAGGCTTCTGAAGAGTAAGCTGAGGTTCCTAGGACTTTAGTGTCTCTGAGATTAAAATATGCTGAGGTGAAAATCTTGTGACATTTTTGGTTCTGTCTGGAATTTGGTGGTCGGTGTTCTGTTAACATTCCTCATCTAGTTACAAGTCATGCCAGCCACCAGTCTTCCCATGCCCTTCCCCTTCATCTCGGAGGTGTAACAGCACAACCCTTGTATGGCTTTTTCCAAGAATTAGAATGGGCTGCACCTATCAAACGTGTGATGTGGGCAGCACGACTGAGACCAAAGCCGGTGGCCGGCTGCCTGGCCTGCTTTTTCTGGCCCTCTTGGAAACTGGACCCAGCAAGAAGCGTTGGGCTGGTAACCCCCCTGCCTGAATGTAGTCGTCAGCCACCTCATGCTCCCCGACTAGCTGCACATTCTTTCACAGACCATTAGCTGCATGTGCGAGTATAATGTTGTTACTGTTCGGGAGATGTTTGCCGGTTCCAACAGGAAATCAGTTCTTCCCTTGTTTACCTAAACTGCCATGCCAAAATATAACACTCCCTCTGCCTAATGAAGGAGATGAGGTTGAGTTGAAAAGAGAGAAGGTGGAGGAGAAGAAGGATGAAAGCACTTCTTTATATTCACAGAGCGTACCCCCGAGCGTGTCCCTTTTTATTCTGAGGACGGGGGTAGCTCTCATGATGTGAGGAGGGACGCACTATTGTAAATCTGCCCCACCTGCTACCATTCATTTTGGCTTTGCAGCCTCTCATCAGTGTTTATAATCCCCTGGACTTGACCTTCTTGCCTCCTACCTTTCACCCCTTAACCTTTCCAACCCATATTTCAGCACTGGGCCTGGGGAGGGAATTGGGAAGTAGACAGATTAGGAATCTGATCAGATCTAATATCTGATCAGAGAAATGTCATAAGGCTGTTGTGAGCAGCGTGTGTGCCCTGTGCATCATAGCTACCAGCTCGGTGAGCATGCGGGGAAGCTGCAAAGAACCACAGCTGATCTAGTCTTTGTAGCAGTCCGTAGTGAGCAACCTTTATTGGCATTAGGATGTCAGACCTGTAAGGATCATCTCTTAAGTGTGTCTCAGTGGAGAAAAGAGGAAGAATCCTGTCCAAGAAGACCATGGGGTTTGATACTACTTTGAGCAAGAGCATATCACAGCCACACCAAGCAGGGATCCCGGTGGCCTTTCCTACATTTAGTCCTTAACTAAATTAAATGTGCCCACATAATCTCCTGTCCCCCACCCTACCAGACCTGTCTTCTCATTCCTGCAGAGATTAGTGGCTTGTTTCACCGATGTTCTTTCCATTGCAGAATTTATTCAATGCAAAGTTCACTTCAGAAACTTGGCTGAGACCCGACATTTAGGCCAGTCCTGAGATGCACAGTGATCTTGAGGGAGACTGGAATGCCTGCCAGGTATATAGCACATCGTTTGTCCTTGGCAGAGGCCCTGGCTGCGGTCCATGTTACCCCAGCAGTCTTTCTGTTTGATCTTCTTTGCTGCTCTGCAGGAAGGCCCTATTTGTTCACTTCTGCAAATCTTGCCCCTTCTCAAGCCTTCAGTAATCGGTGGCGATCGCCCATCAGGAGATAAGGGAATGCTTGAGACCTAAGCTTCCAGGGATATTAGAAAGACCCATCCAGGCAATAGGACAAAGGAAAGGGCACTAAAGAACAAACTTAGTTTGACATGTGAGTTCCAAATGAGGACAGATCAAGCAAGTGAATGGATTCACAAACGTCTCTGCCAGTTGTGAATTGGACACAAGTTGTATTGCTTTGAGCTCCTTGCAGAGAGCTAATCCCTCCTCCTGTGTATTTTGGCCCTCTGTCCTCCAAGACATTTGCAAAGCCCCAGTTAGGTGGGGGACTGGGCCATCGTCCATCCCTAAGGAACTAATTGCTCCTGAACCAGAAACTCGGGGGCAAAATCCAGGAAAGATTGGCTCTCCTTATGGAAGAGGAGCTCAGCTGAACAAAGCCTAGGGGTCATAGTCCATAGACCAGAGGCCCTGGGGACAGGCCCAGAGCCATCCCAACTGGGCAGTACCATCTTGGTTTGCTGATCTTGCTGTCAAAGGCTTCCTGAGCAGTTCCTGGTGCCCCTTGGCACTGGCCCCTTTCCCTCTGAGTTAGGGTTCTGTGAAGGGCATGGCTCCAGTAAGCTGAGGTATCTGGTGTGTAGGCAGCAGCTGGGAGTGTGCAGTGATGGCTTCAGATGAGGTTGTTCCTGAGACGCTGCTCCTGCTCGAGGGAGAGCTCTGCATTGGCTCGGTATGAATCCCCTGTGGGCCAAAGGAAACAGGTAAGTTGGCAACCCTCCCACAGGCTCATCCCTTCCCTGACCACTTCACAAACACACAGCTCATCCTTTACATCAGTCACAGGCCCCGCTGATCCAATAGAAATAGACCCTGGCAGGTGCATAGCTCCAGGGACACTGGGAAGAGCAGGCCACTGAGTAGAAAGGCTGGTTTTGGCTCCTTTCCTTTGCTCCTCCCAGATTCATTCTCTAGCCCCACTTTGTTCTCTCTGTGTCCCAGAGAATTGACCCCTAGAGATTGCCTCACCCTGGCTCCCTCATCCTCTGCTTTCTGGTGATTTCGGTCAGTGGGAAGCAGCATCAAGATTAGAGGGTGGGAGGAGGGAATAGTTGGGGTATTTCCTCCCCTGTTGTGGCAGTGATAGTCTGCTATGGCCCCAGGCCAGGTTCCCCTCCCCCACAGCTCCAGCTTTCGTCTGGGTCCGGAACGCCCTCTGCCCCTGCAAGCCCGAAGGTGAAGAGTTTCCAGTCTTGGCTTATCCCTGGATATCTCAACACCCCTCGTTCCCTGTTCCCTTCGTCTTAACTCACGCCTCTGTAAATAGTCCATTCATTAAATCACTTGAGGCTCATCCAAGTGTGTTGTCTTCTGCAAGGCCCCTGATGGGTCAGACCTGCATTGTTTTTCTTCCCTCCCTCCTAGCCCTGGATCCCTTGCAGGCGGCTGCCAGCATTGAGGACCAGCTGTCGCCCAAGTGCTCAGCCTTAGATTCCATTCCTGGCTCCTCTCACATTCCTGGATGGCAGCAAAATCTACAGTCACACAAGCTCAAACCCAAGACTATTCTTCCTCTTCACAGTCTGACTTCCATCTGTTGCCAGAGTTATCTTTTGACATATAAATCTGATCTTTCTGCCCCCTTGACTGAAATTTGTCAATGGTTCCCGGAAGCTCACAGAATGAAGTCTGTTCTCTTAGTAGGAACCATCATAACCCTCCCTGCAAAGAAACTTAGTAGGTTTGAAGTATGTAGCCCCGTTCTAACACAGAGAAAACTTGAGGTTGAGATTTCGTCATTGTCTTGCAGCGAGAAAGTGGTTGGAGTTGGTTTGGGACCCCAGTGAAGCCTCCTGAAGCGAAATCCTATGCTCTTCTTCCTACTCCTCCCTTCTCTTGGCTTCTGTCCCTCCTCTGAAACCCAGCTCAAATATCCCTTCTTCTGGGCTGTTGCTTTCTCTCTCTGCTTAGTCAGCATTTAGTTCAACCTGTTTGGGGCACTCAGTGTATTGGGTTTATCCATTTGCATGTCTTACACTATTTGACACTGAGTTGGCATCTTACTCTTCTGTTTATGTTCCTACCATCTGGCCCAGTGTTCAGCTCAGAAGTAGGTCTTAAATGTTTGTCGACTGAATGGACAAATCTGCTTCATCCCACATATGCAAGTGTGGGTGTGAACGCACACAGCCTATAGGAAATACAAGCATTTTTAAACCTGAAGATGGGAGAATTGCTAGTTTTCTTTATAGACACGTAGAGCAACCACCCCCATCGCTGTTTCCCCTTTTGTCTGATACTGCCAGTCCCTGCAAGTGTCCTGAGCCCTGTTCTCCATGGTCCACTTTTCACAAGCAATGATTACGGCTGGAGATAGCAACACAAATCTGGGGGGCTTCTACTTTTTGCCTGTGAGGCGGTCAGCTTAGGATGGAGGTCACTAAGAAAGACCATATGGAAGGAAGGGGTAAAAATAGGAACTTGAAAAGGGAAACCCTGACACGGCTTGAAGTAACAGGAAAGACTAAGATGGGAAATTGAGTTTACAATCCAAGTAAGTCATAAAGACACAGGGATGTAGAAGAAGAAGCTATTGGGAGAGGCTTGATGGTCTGATGAGTTTGTTCTAGTGTAGAAATCTACCTGTGAAAATGTCAAAGGAAATTCCACTGTGTTCCATGCCTGGCCTTTTACACACACCTTCCAGTCACACACACGGATGCCTTTAGTCCGTCAGCCCCTGTGCCCATGCAGAGCGGGCCCCAGTGGCACAGATACCTGTATGGCAGTTGTGCAGCCAGACCCGGTGCCCGTCATACTTGCAGCGGCACTGCATCCTGTTGTTGGAGAAATCCGACTCGGCCACTTCGTATTTGGGGTTCACAACCACCTGGAGTGAGAGGAGGATGGGACCATTGAAAACAGGTGATGTGGCTTCTGAGTTGACAGTGACTAGAATAATCCTTTTCATCTCATGTAGCCCCACCACGCCTGCTTATATTCTCCCTGACCCTTCCAGTTAACCCGGGAAGTATGCGTTCATGTCCCTGTTTTGTATTGAGTTGTCGGAAAAGTCATGACGCATTTTTGCGACGAAAAACGTAGAAAAAATATGTCATGACTTTTCCGACAACTCAATAGATAGGAACTGAGAAATCACAACTGAAAAGACAGAATTGTCCGTTAAGTCAGGACGCAAACCCAGGTCCACTGGATCCTGATTCAGTGTTCTTTCTCCTTCAAGTGCCAGACCTGTCAGGGACCCTGTTTATGATATTCTTCTTTCATAAACAGGAAGCTTCTGGAACATTGGGGGAAATGGAGTCCTTGTGGGGATCCCCATGCACCTTCTTACCTGAAAGATGTAATCGCCAGGGCCCACGTCTGTGATATCCACCCACTGGCAATCAATATCATGCCGGTAGGTGTCCCAGCAGCCGACGGTCACTCCCTGCTCCCCAAAGTTGGCACACGCAAAGCGCCGCTGCAGTCCTGTGGGAAGGGGATGTGCCGGTCATTGAGGCCCTGGGTGGGTACTGAGGACCGAGTACTGCTGGGTCTTTTCACGGACTCCACCATTTATCCCTCACATCAGCCTCACCAGTCAGATCTTACATGCAATCAGACCAGGGGCCCAGTTTCAGTTAAATAACATACCTGAGTATCAGAGCCAGGATTCCTACTAACCATGAATCCAGCACTGTAAGAAGCCCCACCTGTGACAGATTATTTCTTTGGATGCTCTAGTGGAAACCCTTGTGGGACTAGGAAATGTGGTTGGAAGATTCTAGTTACTGAGCTAATATGTTTGCCCGTCGGTCCATCGGCCCTTCTGAAGAGCCAGTGTTCAGCATGCCATTCCTAAAGCATAGGAACTGTGTGTACACAAACAGGCATCAGAAGCTCTGTGCCCTCAAAGCATTTAGCCGAGATGGGACAGGTGTGCAACTGTTATCCCAAATAGAAGTGTTAAGCGTTTTAACACTGGTACAACGTGTGTTGGGAATGCAGAGGAAGTTGGGACCGTCCACCTAAGATTTCAGAAGGTATGAAATTGCCCTTTTCGAATTGTCGTGTGTGCTGACAGTTGCCAAGCCATGGTCTCCAGGTGCCTGGGCAGAGGGAAAGCTGACCCCAAAGGGTGAAGCCTGTAACACCAGGAGGATATGCTGACAGGAAGCCACATACCTGTGGGGCAGTTCGTGTCCTCCAGACAGAAGCTGGCCTTGTGCCCCTCCGCCACCTTGGAGCCATTGAGGGTGAGCAGGTCGTAGTGGGTGAAGACCTCAATGCTGTGGTAGTGCCTGCAGAGGGGCAGGGCTGTCAGTCTGGCCGCAACACAAGAGGGGCCTCTGGCCGAGTTGGCAGGACAGACAGAGGCACCGGGCCCCATCATTACCCAGAGGAGAACGTGATAATAGCAGGGCAGTGCCCTTCTCCCTCCCAAACCCAAGATTAGTGACCCATGGCTGGGGAGCCTACTTCCCTGGCTCCCCTGCCTGGCAGCAAGGCACAGCTGCCCCCGTTACCTAGGGTGCGGACCCAGGTGTGACAGCACAGGTGAAAGCTCTGTCCTGCTAGCCTCCAGCGGCCTGGCTTCAAGGCCTGACCGAGGCGGAAGGAAGGCGCGCCTCCAGGGCCCGGCCCAGGAGCCCAGCTGCCGAAGCGGGCGCTTACTCTGCTCCCTGTCCGCCCGGGCCAAATTGCTACCATTGTTTCCAGTGCAGTTCTGATGACAGCTCTGTTCATGCTGCAGGGAAAGGCCCTTATTATCTCAGCAAGGCCAAGGCCCAGAGTCACTGCCCATTCCTCTCGGCTTTCCCACCCACGGCCTGTGTCCTGAAGAAGCAGCCCCACTTTTCTGTTCTGCCTTTGTCACAGGCACTGTCTCTCCTTCCGTCTGGGCTGGAGACTCCCCACAGGAAAGAATGCCCACTGTCTCCTTTTAGTACCAGTATTCACACTCTTCTTTGGGGACCTTGCTTGGCTGCTGCACAAACCAGCAAGCTTTTCCTGCAGACCCAGCATCCTGGATGGGATGTCTATTTTGGGTCTCCAGGTTTCTGGGAGTCTCCACTTTACCTGGCTTTCAAAGACAAGGCCTAAGGTCCAACACAGAAAACTTGTCCAGGATTGTTCTAACAGGCCAGCTCTGCTGGATGTGACTGTGGGAAACGGAGCCCACGAGCACCTTCAGCATGGCCACATCCAGGGCCGGTGAACACACTGGAGAGGGCAGGCGGGGGTTCCTGGGATCCCTGTGGCCTCGTGGAGGCCAGGCCAGTAAGGCCCTTACCCGGAGAGGACACCCCTCCCAGGGAGGTTGGCCTGAGGCCAGGGAAAAATCAGGCCGGTGTGGCCCCTGGACCCTGCTTTTTGTCCCTCTATAGGCATGGCATGGGCAGGCACTCACCGGTGGCACTGGTGCCAAATCCAGCTGTGGCGTCCTGCCTTGGGACGGAAGTCAGCCCGGCCCAGGTTGTAGATCTGGGAGGAGAAGCGCAGCAGGCGGCGGTGTCCGTAGGGCCAGTCCATGTGGTCGGCCGACTGCGAGAGGCAGTTCTCCTCGTGGGCGCAGTACAGCTGGCTGAGTGGGCGGTCCTCCAAGTAGGCCGTCTCCTGTACCAGCTGGGCATTCATCACGAGGTCTGGCGCAGCTGGGATACAATGGCAGAAAGGAGGCAGCCTTTTGGGTTCTCTGGCATGGGGGACAGGCTGGCCCCAGACTGAGCGCTTTTGGGGGACCCCAGGAGAGTAGGGGGGTTAGGTGTCAGGAGACGTGAGTTCTGGTAACAAAGAAACGACTTACTGTCTTAATCGGGGGAGGCAGCCAGTGTCGCGGTTAAGTTTGCTGGCTCTGGTGCCAGGCCGCCCGGGTTCGTATCTTGGCCCAATTTTTGACTACACCATTAACTAGCTCTGTGACTCGCTTAACCTTTTTGTCTCTCACTCTCCTCATCTGTAAGATGGGGATAATAATAGTGAGAACACCTGTAAGGGATCAGCTCATCGTCTGGCCCATGGTAAGCACACAATTGATGTATGTATTTCTTTTGTAAAATGCTTCTCAGCCTGTAAGTGTGTTTGTGCGGCTTAGCTCGTACAAGCCCTCAGTGAGCGCTGCTAGTCACCTCAGCTTACTCACTGCCTTTCTCTGGGCCTCAGTGCCTTCATATAAGGGGTGGGGAGAGGACTGAGTCGGGGGCAGCTGGGAGAGTTCATCTCCAGGTCTGCTTCTGAGCTCTGCCGTGCTCGTCCATTCTGCTGTGGTTCCTAGCGCTGTGCCATCTCACCTGATCACTCTTAGGGGTGTTCATACCAGGGCATCGTGCGCCCTCTGAGGCATCATGGACAGTCCTGGTGCTTCTGTGCATCAAAATCCAACATGCCCAAGCCTGTGTCTTGATCAACTGCTCAGTGCCTCTCCTGGTCCCTTCCTGCCACAGGGGCCGTCACCCTCCCCAGAAGCCACCTGCCTCCTCTGCCATTTGCCATCCCTCATGTGTGTTAGTAGTACAGAAACATGGACGTCACAGCTGTTGCCATGTGACATCAAGACAGAAAAAGTGCCTGTTCTCAGTGCTTGTCTGTGCAAAAACAACGACAAGTTCAGGTTTTTGTCAGAGGCATCACGTGGGTTAGCCTGTGCGCTGACAACAGTGAGATGGGAAACACTGAGGGTGGGAGTGGGGGTATGGCTGGTTTGCTATATGATGCCTGTGATTTCTGAAAATGCACTTGACATTCCTGTGGTATATTTTGGAGAGAGCGAGGGTGTGCCCACTGACAAACCCAAGGGAAAGGAGAGCTTTCAGAGAGAAGGAGAAACAGCGAGAGTAAAGGAAAGAAAGAAATGAGAAAAATCACAGAGGACAGATAGGGATGGTCACAGAGGCAGCAGCTGCCACTCCAGGCAGAACAGCGAGGGGTACAAGTTCCCAGGAAGGGGAGGGAGTGGGGAGCAGGCGTGTGCAGGGAGCCTTGGTGTTGGTGGGGCCCCCTCCAATGCCCCTTCACCCTGCAGGCGAAGGTGTGCTGTGAGGCCAGGTGTTCTTCCAAGGTGCACTGGACGGAGAAAGCCCTACAGCTCACTGACAAAGGCTAAGGCTGTCTTGGCTTTGAAGCTTGGTTGGGAAGAAGTCAAGGGGCCTGGTGGGTTCGTGCCAGCATCCAGCCTTTGGACTGGATATATGTAGATCTTTTGGTACAGACCTGGTTGGCAGATCTCAAACAGAGATGCTGCTGCCCCAAGAATCAAGCTGCATGGGGCCGACCAAGATCTACAAATGGCCCTGGCCTACAGCCTTCTCAGTAAATCCCACAGCTCAAGAGAACACACGGGGAGCCTGAGGCCCGCATGTCCTCACATCTGTCTACCCTCTACAACAGCGTTCAGACCTTTTCCTCACTACAAACTGCAGTAGGAAATATATTTTATGTCATGGCCTAGTACACACATACGTAATTCCAAGAAAAAATACTACCCTTACTGAATGCATTCTGTTGTTTTCTATTCTCTCTCTTTTTTTATTTTTACTTTTAAACTATAGGTCATGACATGAAAGTTGAAAAACACTGTTGTATATCCTTATATTTTCACATATTCTCTGTTTTAATTCTCACAATAAGTCCATGAGGTGGACAGGGCAGGGTTTGTATCCCCATGTGATCCGTGACTTGGCCACGCAGAGCTGGTGCTCCAAGCCCAGCCCTCCTTCCCCTGCTGGCCTTGAGCTGGGACCAGCACTCACGGCCTTCCCTGAGCGGGGAAGTGTAGGCTGATGGGAGAGCCCGGGCCTCCCCGTTACTCACTGTCTGTGCAGGAGACTCCCGCCGAGAAGCGCCCTGTGCCATGGGAGCAGTGCACCGGCCCGTGCGTCTGGCACTGCTGCAGGGCCAGCTCTGTGCCCGAGCAGCGCACCCCGCTCATCACCACCTCTCCGGCCCCGGGCGTCCCCTGCCAGTACCAGGTGTCCTAAGGAAACAGCCAACACCACCCAGTCAGGGCTGAGAGGTGCCTTTGAGTCATCTCTGACACCCACCTGGGGCCTGGACCCCGTCAAAGGCTGTGCCCAGCCTCAGCCTGAAAATCTTTAGTGATTGGACTCTCCATGACACTGGGGACTCCTCTGCTAGGAGACACTTTTTTCATGTATTGAGACAAAAATCTACTGCCAGTGGCTTCCACCACTGGCCCTGTCCCTATCCCTCCCCAACACAGCAGCCCTCAGCTATTTGAAGAGGATGGTCCTGTTCCCTCCCAGCCCACCCGGGTGGCCTGTCCCATTTCCCAGCCCCAGATGGCTGGTGGTGCTAGGGTTGGGCCCATCTGGGGTGTGTTTCCTGAGTGTGTTTCCCTGTATTCACTTTAGTCAGCATCCCAACTCTTTGCCAAACAGCAAAGAAGAAATCTTTTAAAAATCTGCACTGCAGGCTTTGAATGGTCTTGCTTCTGCCTCCTGCAGCCTCACTCGCCCTTGATAGCCACACTCCACCCCTGGTCCCTGGTTTCCTGTAGTGAGTTGTGCTTCCTTTAGCCACAGGTCTTTGCCTGGGCTGTTTGTTCCTCCCCGACCTCGTCTGACTAAATTCCGTCCATCTTTCCTGTAGACACAATCATGTGCCTGTTGTGTGAACGTTTTATAAGTGATTCCTTCCCTCCCTTGGTGTACTGCTAGGTGAGGCAGGAGCTGTCTTCTTCACCATAGTATCCCCAACACCCAGCATTATATAAGTCCAGGGTTTCATTTAATAGTTAATTGTTGGGTGGATGGATGGATGGATGGATGGATGGATGGATGGATGGATGGTTGGATGGATGGTTGGATGGATGGTTGGATGGATGGATGAATAGCTTTAGCACAGGAAGTTTTGGACCAAGATGGGGGCCTACCTTGATGGCGTGGTTGGCGAAGCCCAGGCCAAGCTGTCGACAGGCCACCATGGCTTCGGTGAGCCCCCAGTGGTCACTGCACACGGCGCCCCAGCGTTGGACCCCGTTCACCTCCACCAGCACCTCTACCACACCCTCCTCGGGCGTGCGCCCGCCCGCCAAGCGCACCTGCAGTGGTTAGAGGGGTGTGAGGAGCAGGGTGGCGTTAGGAGGGGAGAGCTCAAGACTTGCAGGCCTGATCACTGTGTGGCCCTGGACATGACACACCACTTCTCTGGGTTTGACTCCTTCTCGGTAGCGTGGGGACATTTTACCAGACAGTCCCGATTGTCCCTGCCTGCTCTAGAACCTGACTCCAGGTGCCTGCTCCTTAAATCTTACCGTTAATGACAACTTGCCAATTGCAAAGGGCTTCCTATCTATCATCCCATTCACAGTGACCCTATGAGACAGTTAATCCCATTTTACAGAAGAGAGAACCAAGATCAGAGACACAAGAGATGTGCCCATGGTCCATGTTAGCAGACACTTGAGCTCTGACCATCCCAGCAGCCTCTCCAGCCCACTGCCCAGCTGACAGCCCTTTGGCCCTTGGTCCTAGGCACCTTCTTTCTCAGCTTTACAGGGATCCTGAGAGGGTGGATGGGACAGCACATTCAACTAAGAGTTCCCATTGTCCTGAGGGGATATGGGCCAGGCCCGGGGAGACTCAGGGAGAGGAGACGGTTTCCAGGCTGGCTCCAAGGGAAGGCTGACAGGGGCACAAGCTCGAGCTGCCTCTTCTGAATCCGTCCCCACTGGCTCCATGTCGTGTCCTGGGGCTATCTCAGGGCTTCCCCGGTCCCCAAGCGGAGGTCATGCCCAGACCTGAGCTCACCTGATTCCGGAAGCCCATGTTTGGGACATTGCACCTGACTGCGGCATCGTTTTCATGTCGACAGCCATTCTGGGACCCTTCCAGGGAGGGGCATTCACTGAGGGTCCGCTCATATCCCCTGCAGCGCACCTCACTCAGGTGGATGGACCCCAGCCCTACAGAGGGAGGGAGAGAAGTGCTGTGTGAGGCTCCATCTCTGTAGCCCCCCCAGCTGTGGTTTCCCCTCCCCAGAGAGGGAGATCTTCTGTCCTGGGTTCTGGCACCCCAGGGCCACCAAGGGATGGACCAGTGGCACAGCTAGGCCCTCCCACCCCACCCAGGCCTCCTCACTCACCTTGGCCCAGCTGGGCCCCAAAGAGGGCCTCGCGAGCAGAGCCAAAGCCAAGCTGACGACACAGGACGCTCGCCGAGATGAGGTTCCACCCGTGGTCACAGACGGTACCCCACTGATGGTTCATGAGCACTTCCACCCGGCCCTCGCCCACCTGGGCACCAGAGCGGAGGCGCACCCTGGGCTCCTGCTGGGAGGAAGCTGGCTTCAGGGAGGGCCAAGGACAGGCTGAGCCAGTGTGGGGGCCCAGGCAGGAGAGCCACTGGCCTGTCCCGCCTGTGACCATCCACAGCTGTTACCTGGGGTAAGCTGTTTGTCTCAATCCCCACCCCGCTTCTTCTGTGACAAAGAGCCTCCAAATAATGATAGAACAAATTCCAGCTTTAAGGAAAGCCTTAGGAGTGGGCCCCAGGGCTTCGCAACCCTGCCCCCCACTCACTGGGCCAGCCCCTTCCGCTTGCCCGGCCCTTGCTTCCTCCTTGTCCTTCGGGGCTGAACTAAATCAGCATTCCCCAAAGGGATCTGTGAAATGATTTTAGAGACCTGCGGGGGACATGCTATTAATTAAACTGACTCAGATCGTGGTATTAATTAAACTGACTTAGATCATGGGAAAGCTATTTCCGTTTTCACGCTTTTCCACGCCTTCCTGTTTCGTGGAGGAGGCCACCTCATGGGTGCTGCCCTGTCTGTAACACCTCACCAGCACTCGCTCAGTGCTTTTTATAACAAAGGGCCCGGCTCAGGTTCAATATGGGATGTAGCTACAATGTAATTACTGTCTTTATGAGTACTTCCTATTTGTGGTGGGTGATGTCAGCTTTCCACTTATGGTAGGGTTATAACCGGTCCCTTTTAAAGAATTTCCAAGGTTCTACCATTCTGTGCTCTGCTCTCTTCCTCCCAGTTGCACCTGTGTCTCCTTGCTAGGGGCTGCTGTCCCTCCTCCCCACCAGTCTTGCCCCACAAGGCAGGGTCCTGCCGGGGGAGGGGTGCTGTGCCTCCCTGTTGGGGTGCAGGCCCATGGGACCCACCTCTGCCCGGGACTCCTTGCGTCCAGGGTTCGCCTTCAAAGGGCGGAAGCGGGGCCCTGCCACACAGCTGACCACAGCGTGCATGCCACCCAGGCAGGCCGGCCGCAGCTTGCCCCGTGCTGGCGCCACCTGCACCTGGCATTTGGCTATGTGGGGCTCCGTGCCCAGACAGTTGACCCGGTGGATCCAGAAGGAATTCTTCTGGGTCAGGCTCTTCAGCCTGGAAGACAAGGGAGACCGCAGGTGGGGACGGAGTTGGGGGAAGCCCAGGACTCAGGGAGGCCAAGGCTTGTGCCCTTTTGCACCCTTCCCTGGAGCGCTCTCCTCACCTAGATTTCGGATCCTTCATCTTCAAATTCCAGACTTTCCTGGGGAAGAGAAAACAGGCGGGGAGTAGAGTGGGTGCCAGTGTCCCCCTGGCTCCTCCCAGTTGTCCTTGAGTTTGCAACAGACTTTACAGTTTGTCAGCTTGTTCCCAGATCTGATTTCAGTGCTGAGCTTCACGGCAGCCCTGAGAGGGTGACCACCTCACAAAGTTCCTTTGCATGTTACAGGGAAGGAAAGCAGGGCCTAGCGAGCTCCCTCGCCTAATTCCAAAGCAGGGTCTCGGTTGTACCAGGCTGCCCCCCGGGGCAGGCAGCACCCAGCTTGTCCTCCTCTCCCCAGTCCAGAAGAAGGGGCACTTTTAGGGAGCACCCCCAGGAGAAGGTGACCCAGGGGAGAGACCTCTCTTGGGACAGGTGGAAGTTGAAGGTCTTGCTGGTGGGGGCTGCCCACCCAGAGGCTATCATCAGGGCTGCCCTCCTCCTGGGTGGTGGGTGTGTCAGCGAGGCCCAGGCATGCAATTACCAGGCAGTGGCGAGTCCGGGGCCCTCATTCCAGTACCCCCACCTACCCCCCACAAGGATGGAGCCACGTGACTGGTCTTCATGTGGCCATGTGACCTAAGTCAGAGACAGGACAGAGCGACTAAAACTGGGGCAGGAAAGAGTAGTCAATGCAGATGCTCTGTGGGAGATTTCTCCTTTGATGAGAAACACACCGTCTGGTCTTCACTGACAGAGCTGGTGGGACTGTGACTAGCGATCATCTACCAGCTGATGCAATCTCGTGACTATCCTGTCACGTTTTTCACAGAATGTTTTATGTCTCCTCTCCCGAATGCCGCCCTACCCCATACCTCGCTTACACGTACATAACCCAGCCAAGGCCTGGCTTGGATCAGAGTGGAGGAAATTCACTGGGGCAAAGCTGAGATACTTCCCTGGGGGTTGGATAATTGAGACTCAGACGCCCTGCCGAGGCCCCACTGCCAGTTACTGGCAGAGCTGAGACAGAACTCAAGTCGTCTCCTCCTTATGGGCAGTAGTGTTCGTTATTTTCAGTAAAGTCTACCTTTGAAATTAGGGACATGATTTTACATTCAATTGTTTTCTTTTTGGGGAGTATTGTATCCTGGAGTCAATTCGTTTTATCTGATAAGCAAGTAAAACATTTATTTTCTGACTATTTCTGAGCATCTCTCAGGATCTCAAAGTTCACCCTCACTCTCCTCTTTATTCTGAGGGTTCCAATAACGCAGGAAATCAGGCGCATTCCTCAGCTGGGCCTGTTTCCCTCCCAGTCCCAACACACACTGCATGTCCTGCCAAAGACATCCCCACCCCCACCCATCGCACTCTCCTCTGGAAGGCCCCACACATGTCCCCCGCACACACACTCACACGTCGTACAGCCACTGCCCCATACCCCTGCCTCCCCTGGGCCCTCTGCCCAGCTGCCCTCCTACCTGTAGTAGTGGCCGTCGATGGGCGCCTCGCCGGGGAAGCCCAGCATCCCGCACACCACCCTGCTGTTGTTTCTGGTCCAGCTCTGGTCACACACCTGCCGCCAGTGACCCTCGTACCTCACCTCCACGGCTCCCTCGGTTACTGGGCTCTGCCGCTTGGCACTGGCCAGGATGGGCTTGAGCCGCACCTCCTCCAGCCGCCGGCCCTGCAGGGAGCGTGGTCACCGTGGGCCCCAGGATCCCTGCCCCTGCTGAGCCCCCGGCAGGCCTCCGTGTGTGAGAGCCAGGGCTCAGAGCGCTTAGGTCACCCCACACAGCCCTTCATTGGACAGGCCAGGAGCAGGCCCAGACAGGAGGAGGCATTTGTCCAAGGCCACATGGTGAGCACCAGGCAGGACCTTGGTCTGTTTAGGGGCCTTTCCTCAACTCCAGGGAGAACCGGGTAGATCTGTGCCCTCCCTCGGGTCAGGATGGGAGCCCCTGGAGCTTGGGAGGCTTCCCCTAGGCAGAGAGGGGCCTTCCTCACACCACCCGGGCTGCTGGAGACCACCAGTAGGACCCGTGCCCACGAGACCGCCACCCTAGCCCTGGGGTGACGTAGCCCGTGTGAGCCGCTCCTCCCGGCCTGCAGTGCTCAGTGGGCCAGGGCCAGCTCTCCTCGGGCTGTGGCTGTCTGGCAGGGGTGGTAGGAGCCAGGACCTGCCCTGCCTGTGCTTGTTGTTTGGCTTGGGCTGTTTTTAGCTGGGTTGTTTGTGCCGGTAAGAGGCAGCAATTGTGGCCAGGCCTTGTGGGTGAGGCAGCCCCTTGCTCCCCGCTGCTTCCCTTACAGGGAACAGCTTCAGCGATTCCCAGCAGGCCCTGCCTCCGGCCGGGGTCCTGTGTCTGTGCACCTGTTGCCGGCTACACTCTGGGGCCCCCCATCACCTCCCTCCTCGCGTTTCATCACCCAGGAGGCTCTCTGTCCCCCGACCAAATACTCGGCTCAGGCCAGGGCCTGAAAAGCCCCCTTACCTGGGGCCCAACGGCGTTGGAGACCCTCTCAGAAAAATAGCCACGCAGGCGCTGGGGATGGCACACCACCCCGACATCCTCTGAGTGGCTGCAGTCACTGACGCCCCAGCCATTAGACCAGCACTGGTCCAGGGAGCTTTCTGTGCCCACACAACGCACATTGTCTAGCCAGATGGGTCCTGTGGAGGAGGGGACAGGCGATGCTCGGGTGCTACACGTGTCACATACATAACACTCACACACACGTGGGCACAGAAAGGCAGGTCACAGACTCTGCCTTCTGGATGGGACCCCACAGTTATCAACTTTCCTCTTAAACCCTGAGGAGAAAATGGTGGGCGAGTGTAGAGAGAAGAGTTGATTCTCCTGGGATCTTGGTATCTACAACTCTGCCTATTGCCTACTATTGGCATCAGGTCCTATAGAATCTGTGTTGGGAAAATGCCAGGGAGATCCAGTAATTAGACTGATCCCTTCATTCATCCATCCATTTGTTCATTCAACAGCACACGCATCCATGTGTGTCATCACTATGTTCAAGGAAGTCAGAGCTGAGCGGCGGTGATGGCGGTGGCCTCCCTGCAAGCGAGGCCGGGAGGCTCGGAGCAGGGGTCATCTGCAGCTGGGGCACTCCAGAAACGCTTTATGGAGGAGGTCACTTAAGCTGCATACTCAAGGACGGGCAGGGGTGTGATGTGTTCTGTTGGAGCCTCGCCGAGCCCAGCCCCTGAGGGAAGCCCGCTACCATTTCCTTGTCATCCTGCTGGGCAGTACCGACACTCACCCTCCCCTGGGCCATACTTGGCACTGTGGGCCCAGGTCAGGGCTGCCTCGAAGCCCAGCTGGCGACAGGCTACTGTGGCCTCCTGGAGAGCGAAGTTGTCATCGCACACAGTACCCCACTGGCCCTGGTGCAGCACCTCCAGGCGGCCCTCCTCCGGCCTGCTTCCCGGGCCCACCAGCCGTAGCTTCGTGGTGCCCAGTGACTGCAGCCTGCTGGGAGGGGCCTGACCCAGCAGCAGGAGCGGCAGGAGCAGGGAGAGGGTGACTGGTGGGGAGCACGTCATGGTGACTTCAAGGGCAGCTGAGGCCAAGGCACCTGGGGAGTGAGTAAACGTGACAATGATCACCACCTCTACCCCTGACCTCAAGCCTCTTCTAGCAGAGACAAAGCAGGCAGGGCCCCTCTGTGTGTGTGTGTGGTAGGGCAGGGGCGGTGGCAACACTGAGTCTGGGCTCTGAGGTTAGTCCATTTGGTTCAAACTCACCATTCGTTGGCCATATGACCTTGAGGAAGTTTAAGTTTAACCTTACTAAGTCTCAGGCTCCTCACCTGCAAAGTAGGGATAATAATTCCTGCCTTGCAGTGGCGTCGTGTTAAAGAAAACGCTATATGTAAAGTGTGTAGCACAAGCCTACCATGTGGTGAGTCTTATATGTAGGTAGAGGAGGTGGCCTACCCTGTCATGGGGGAGCCCCCAGGGGTGCCCTCAGGGCCAGCACTGCCCTCACCTGCCTTTTGCTGTTCCCAGCACCCTGGCCGCCCTCCCCACAGAAGGAAGGCACGTGGAATGCTGGCGCAGAAGGGCCATTCGAGGGGAGCCAAGGCCCCTGCTGCTCATTTGCTGTGTGGCTTGGGTAAGTCTCTTAAATGCCCTGGACCCTCGTTTCTTATTTCTAAAATGAGGAGACTGCGCCAAATATTGTCTAATATCTCTTCCGCTCAGGTAGTCTGTGATATACTCAAGCCCTAGCTCTGGGTCCATGTAGGTGCATGATTCATACACTGATTCCACAAACATTTCTGGAACACTAGCTTCCGGCCGATTGTTAGACCGGGTGCTGGGACACAGAAGAGAAGCCATTAAACACTATGCATTGCTCCCATGAATCCTAGGGAAGAGGAATCAGGGAAGGCTTTCAGAGAAGGGACCTTAGTCTGGGTCTTGTCCGATGCGGGTGGGAAAAGGGGCGTTCCAGGTGGAGAGAACAGAATGGAGAAAGGAGGAGAGGGAAAGAGGTGAGCGTGTGCACGAGCAGGGAGTGCCCTCTTAACCCAGTACTGCAGTATTGGGGACTGGCGGGGGGAGTGGGGGGAGGCTAGATGATCCAGAGCCTTGTGCACCATGCAGAGTGTGTCCATCCAATAGGAAGCGAGGGGCCCTGGGAGGGTTTGAGGTGGTGACCATACATTGGAGAGAGGGCTCCTGTCTCCAGGAGGCTGTAAGCAGATGCTCTTTGGGTCCTTAGAGGGGATGAGGTTTGGGGCGGGTCCTCTCTCCCACAGACGTAGCAGCTCTGGTCCTGGGACTAGGGTCAGGGAGGAGCACAGCGGGCGAGGTTATAGCTGATTAGAGCTGTCAGTGTCCGCAGCACCGGTGCCCACGCTCCTCCATCGCCAGGCTCCGCTGCTGATGTGCAGCGAGCGAGGTGGCCTGGAGCAGTGGATGGAGGAAGTGGAGTCCCTGGCTCCCTGTCAGTGTTTGCATCATAAGAGAGCATGTTCAGGGGACACCCCCTCATCCATGGTCACTGCTGCCCTTGGACGATTATGTAGGGAAGGTCTCATGGGGGTCTCCTGCCACTCCTGTCCCCACAGGCTGGTATTTGGCTGAGAGTCACTCCTTATTCCTTCCCGCTGCCAGTCCTCCTGCTTTGGCCAGCCTGGGCTAGGTCGAGTGGGCTCCCAGAAGTGCTCTGAATACGCTCAGGAAGGAAGCTCCACTGTGCCCCCAGTGCCCAGAATAGAGCCAGGTATGTAGGTGGCACCCCATGAATATCTCTGGTTGCATGGATTGGAGGTGGCATTGCACAGAGTTTAGGTGTAGAGACTGGGGTCAGACTGCCTGGGTTCACAGTCCCCCTCTGCTACTTAGTTTCTGGGGAGTCTTGGGCAAGTGATTTCGTTTCTCAGTGCCACAGTTTCCCCCTGTAAAATGGGGGTGATAATAGCACGCACCTCATAGGATTCTTGTGAGAGTGAAATGAATACGTGGTAAACCCTTAGAAGAGCGAGCTCTCAGTTGGCAGTGAACTAACCATTAGTAACAGCAACTGGAACAGCTCCTACAGAACCATTGGTCTAGGTTGGTCCCAGCCCCACATCCTAACTCAACAGTAAGTCCCTGGGACCCTTCTTTGTGACAGTCTCCAGCTTTGCCTCTCTTCCTTCTGAACCCAACTTCTCCCTCTCTCCACTCCTTCAGGCTGTGTGTTGCCTCCTCCCCTTTCTCACTGCTGAAGTCTCTTCCTGCCCTGACCCCTCCTGCGCTCCCTGTCCAGACATAAATACTGTTTTCTTCATGCCCCTCCCCACTCGGGAGCCTCCCAGCTGGCCATCTCCACGAGCAGGGTCTCTGCTGCTTGGGATGACTCCATTCCCTCGCCATCACCCCTAAGGAGAAGGTAGACAGCTAGGGACTGAGCCAAACTGAAATCACGGTGGATAGGAACCTTCTGCAGCTGACAAGAGAGGGTGGGAAGGGTGGGGCTCTGGGCCCTCCAGCTGTTAGGACTCAGTGGTCACTTCGTCTGGCCTGAGAGATGACCCTGCTTCTCATTTCCAGGAGTCACGATGCTCCTCACTCTGCCACCCAATTGCTACATGACTTAAGTCATGTGCTTCCCTCTCTTGGAGAGGGGGTGACTCTAGGGGGTCCCTGTATCTACAGCATGCTCTGATGGGCTGTGGGGTGGGCTAGGCACATCTGCTTTTGCTGACATCCCCACAGCACCATGGAGGGCTTATTGGAGGCTGTGGACAGTCCTGGGCCAACAGGCACCCCTCCGGGGGCCCTCCCTGGAAGCAGGGGGGAGCTTCTGTAGGCTGCCCAGGAGGGGGATGGGCGGCAGTGGGAACTGAGTCAGGTACAGGGAAGCCCCTCTCCCAGCCCTCCTGCCCACTGCACGCCCCTCTACAGCTTCTGCTCCCACCAAACTTGTCTCCTCACATTTCCCAGCATATCCGTCAATTCCCAACCGCCACGCCTTTGCTCTCACTGGCCCTTTTCTGTGGAGTATCCTTTCCCGTTATTTCCAGTTGTTAAATTCTTACACATCTCTCAACCCCCAGCTCAATGCCACCCCCTCCGTGAAGCCCTCCCGGGTCCCATCCTTCCTAGTACGTGGTGTGTTTGCTTCCTGTCTCTGTAACCAGTCTCCACGTGTCCCCATAACTGGTCCCCCAGCGCTGAGCAGAGAGAAGAGGACCAGGCTGAGGAGCGCCCCCTTAGAGAAGAAAACAGCCTCCAAGTGGCTGTTTCCTTTTCAAGGGGAAGATATAGGGGGTAATAATAATTATAATATAAAAATATTTATTGAATACTTCTCTGCACTTTACAAATGAGAAGATGAGGCCCAGAGAAACTAGAAAACTTGTTTAGCTGGGATTCAAACCCGGGCAGCCTGGCTCCAGGAGCCAGGCTCTCAGCCACCCGAGGTGGAGGTTGGGGGGAGGTGGGGGAGAAGGAAGGAAGGAAGGCAGGGAGGTGAATGAAATTCCACCCTGTGCTGGTTGATTTATGGCCCAGCTGTGGTGTGAGGGCCCTGGGGTGGGTGCCAGCACTGAGTGCCACCAAATGCAGATGGAGGACCCCGCTAGCTTGAAGCAGAGAGGCACCTGTTCCAAGTGCTCCCAGGGGACTCTGGTACCTGGCCCCACCTGCCCTCCGCCCCCAGGGAGGACTGGAAATGCCCAAGGGTGTTCAGGAAGGAGCACTGGGGGTGTTGTCCTGGTGGGCACCAGCCCCAGAAATCACTTGAAGCCCCTTCTCTCTAGCTTTTTGGGGATAGGGTGGGGCTTCCCCTCTCCGCCCTAATCCCCTCCCCGGGACCACTGATGAATAGTGACCCGAAGCAGTGCCAGCAAATGGGCTCTGAGCTCTCCCTGCCCAGGCAGAGGCCAGTGGGGCTTGAAGCCCTCCGCCCACCTCCATCCTCTCCCTGCCCCCCCCGCCCCCATCAGCTGTGGTCTGGTTAGATGAAGAGCCCTGCTGTGCCCTGCCTCTGTCCCCCAAGTCACCAGAGTGACATCTGAACCTGTCTTGTCCCTTCCCCTGCCTGCACCCTGAGTGAGAAAGCAAAGAAATGGTTACACTCAGCGTGCTCACAAACAGGACACGCCGGCACCTCGAGGCCAGGACGCACCGCCCTGGGCGGGCCCGGGGCCCAGCTGCTCCACTTGGTCACTTCCATGGGAAGTGAGTCGGTGACGCATTAGGGGGCTAGCTAGCTGTCCATGGGACCCACATCTCCCCCAGCGCCCAGCCTTCAGGAGCCCTCAGAGAGACAGACAGACAGGACAGCACGAGACAGACCCCGGGCTAGGGCCAGGCAGAGGCTCACCAGCTGGAGTGCGGATGGTCCGGGGCTGGGCGGGCACTGCGGCCAAGCAGCTCTAACGGGCCTCCTGGGGCGCCCGGGGCCCTTTTATCTGGCTGGGCCACGGGAGTCCCCCACCCAGCGGGCGCGGAGGAGGCCCCGCAGGCCCCGCCCCGAGCAGCCTGGGACTCAGCCGGCCCCGCCCGTGGCCCCCGGCTCTGCGCTCCCAGCCCGGACGCGGGCCAGGGCGGCGGGGTGCCAGCCGGCATGCCCGTGTCCGCTGCCCCGCTGGGAAATCCCGGGGTCGTGAAGTTGCAGGGGGTGAGGAAGGAGGGGGAGCTGTTTTCTGTGGAGGGAGCTGTGGCCCCGCGCCAGCGGGCTGCAACTGCCAGGAGTGTGCTCTGGCCTCGTGAGTCCCTAAGACGCAGATGCCTCCATTGCAAACCGGGTGAGATAGGCTCCCCCTGTACTGCCCCCCAACACCGAGTTGGCCTGGGGATTACATTCAGTGCGTTCTGAAGGTGCCGGTGGACCTTGACATGGGAGCGCCCCCCCCCCCGTTAGGGTGCTTGGTTACTTAGGACAACCCTGTGGGGCTGTGGGCAGGGGGCTGGGGTGGGGCGGGGCCCGGTTCAAATGATCCCGACGGTGTGGTGCAGGTGTGGTGCAGGTGTGGTGCAGGTGTGGTGCAGGTGTGGTGCAGGTGTGCCCTCTTGGTGTAGCGCCACTCTCGCCATTGCCCTGACCCCCTTAAGTTTATTGGAAGGAGGCATTCGTGGCCCTTGACAGGCTCAGGAGGGGAGGGTGGGGTGGGGAGGATGCTGTGGAGTAAGACGAAAGTAGGACAGACTGAAAGAGGGGAGTCCCACCAGTTTAGCTGAGGACCCAGGCTCCTGAGTACCAGTCCCTTTCCTCCAAGTTCTTTGCCACCGTCTTAGTTCTTCCCGGTGCCTCAGTGCCCCCATCTATAAAATGGGCAGAGAGTTCCAACCCTCCGGCTTCCTCCCTAGGCCCCCATCAGTACAGCCTGTTTCCCCTTTCCCCCCACCTTGCCTGAGTGTCATTCCAAAGGCTCTTTTATTCAACAAACCTTTATTGATTTTCTCCTATGTGCTAGACAGGGTGCTGGAGTGCTAGACGCGGCAGGGGGGTGGGTGGGAGGAGGCCTCTCAGTCTGGGGGGGGGGCAGACGTGTAAACAAACGCTGCCACAAAGCAGAGTGCGATAATGGCTAGAATGGGAAGGTGATCCCTGAGTGACAGCCAGGTCACACTGATCTGGCTGCCATAGGACTGCCACCCACCCCTGGCCGCCCAGGTCCCAGATGTCCCCCCAGTGCCCCTGCCCTGCCCCAACTGGCCCAAAGCAATCCCGGTGATGAATCAACAGGAAAGAATGCTCCCAGACTTGGGTCAGTGGCAGCAGCAGCAGCAGCCCAGCCCCTCCCCCGGGGACAATGAGGCAACTGTGGGCTGTGGTACCAGGTATGCCTGGGCCCCCTCCCCATGCCCCAGCCACCTCTCATGCCCAGCCAGGAACAACACAGAGGGCTTGGAAATGTGGGCCCCGCCTGCTGCCAATCACAAGCCTGGCCACCCAGAGCTAAAAATAACCAGGAAGCCATGGGCCGCCCAGGGAATGAATGGATGTTGCCCGGAAGTCCTTTAACCTGCAAGACTCTGAGCAGAGACTGAGGTTGGGGAGCAGTGGAAGGGGTGATTCCTCAGGTGTTCCTATGAGCCCCCCTCCTTGAGAAGTGAGGGGCCCAGGTGCTAGGCCCAGCCTCATGACTTACTAGTGGCAGGATTGTCTCAGCTGAGTGGCCACCTCCTCATCCAGAAATGATGTTGCTGTGGGGGTCAAATGGGACAATCAGTTCATTTCAATAAGCTTTGGCTTGACTGAGGCTGCCCGCTTCCTCCTGTGTGCCTGACTGTGCACACGGCCTCTGCTGTAGGTCTGGGTCTGCCTTGACTCTGGGGGCCCTTTGAACCATTTTTATCTCTAAACCCAGATTCTGTCCCAAGGCCTGGCACGTAGCAAGTGCTCAGTAAGTGCTAGTGGACTGAATCAATAGGCCTGCTTCGTGCTGGTCCTTGAGCCAGAGCTGGGGAGGTGACAGCAAGCCAGACGGGATCCCTGTCCTCAAAGGCTGTGCAGAGCAGTGGAGGAGACACACTCACAGTCAACCGCAGACAAGACACTGGTGACATCATCATCCCGGCTTTCCCTTTGCTGGGAGCTGTTTCAGGCCCAGGGCTTTTGAGAGACGACTCAAAGACACAGCAGCAATAGGAAGTAGGCTGTGATAACAGAAAGCCAGGCAAGTGGGGAGAAGAGGCCATTTCCACACAGGATGTGCTTTGCCTTTGCTGGGAGCTGTGTAACCAGGTACAGGGCTTTTGCCTGTGAGGCGATGGGAACTGAGGGAATTTTGAGAAGTCTTGGGGGATGGGGGAAGAATGAAGAGGTGGATCTAGCAAAGCTGAAGGGGCTAGCCAAGGCGATAGTTCCTGGGGACAAAGGAGAGACCAGCTGGTTATCATAAGGAGAGGAAATTGGGGCGGCCGGGGGGGCGGGAAACAGAGCTGATTAAATAGAAATTTTAGGAAGTTTTGCTTTGTGGTATGCAATGTCACTTTCCCCCATTCCTCTGAAAGCTTCAGAAACCTCCGTTACTCAATGACGTTCGCAGTTGCACGGGCCCACTCCAGCGTTTGCAGGGCCTGGGCTTGAGCCAGACGGGGCTGGCACCATGTGTCTAAGTATCTAAGAGTTAAAAATCAAACAAACTCATTGTCAAATAAAACATGATCTCTCCTCCTGCCTTGACCAATATACCATTTGAAAGACCTGGAAGGCCAGGTTTGAATCCAGAACTTTCCACTCCTTGGAGTTCCGTGTGGAACATGTTATTCTGGGGCCTATGTGCCCCTGGCCTTGAGCCCCACATGGCCCACCCCTCCCTCCCCCACCCTCTGCTCCATTCCTCACAGCAAGGGACCTTGTGCTGTGCCAGGAACACGCACACACCAGGCGGGCGCTGTTCAGACCTTCACAGCCGCTGTCCTTTGGTCTTGCAGAGCCTGGGTGCACGACCTGCATTCAGGAAGAGGGGCTGGAAGCGTGCTCTGGCCTCTTGGGCAAGAGTTCATGGAGCACAGGTTTGGAAAGGAGGTGCGGGTTCCAGTGGGCTCTGTGAACTCCGTGCTCTGTGAGGAGAGGGGCGCAATTGGACAAAGGCCACAGTGATACCCTCTGAAGCATGGGGGGCCCGAGGAGGGACCTGTTGCCTGGGTCTAAGGACCCAGCTGTGGAGGGTGGGAGGCAGGAGGGGCAATAAGAAATTAGGAACTGGGCTTAGACATGGTCCCTGGGGGTGAGGATGTGGTGCTGAGTCACTCAAGTTATGCTTAGAAAGCTGTGAGCCATTTAGCCCCAGAGCTAGGTACCACTTTACCTTGGCAAATGGGTGTGGGGAGAGGGGAGGGCAGTGGGCGCTGACGCTTTCTGAGGAGGGTAGAGGGTGGTGGTTTGGTTAGAGGTGGGCTGCAGGAACCTTAGTCTTTGCTGGTGCTGTCTTGAGCTGGTATTGAACTCTTCACAGATTCAAACCTTTCATTGGGGTGGGGAGCCTGGAAAGGGAGGTGTTTTGGGCGGAGGACAGGGAGGATCTTAACAACCTGTAAGCTGCTAAAAGGCAGAGAACCTGACTTAGACACCCCTAGTCCCACTTCTGCCCATGGGTTCCCCAGCAAAAAGGCCTGATATTCCCACAGATGTTTGGGTGCTCAGTTGGATTTGATACCAATAGCTCAGTGTTCATCTCTGCCCCACAGCTTCTCCCAACCCAAAGATACAGGCTCTGACCTCATACCCCGTTTCTCATCTTTGCAGTCTTCACCTGGAGACAGTCACGGTCATCATCACCATCTCTTTCTCCCCCTCATCATTTCCGCCCTCCACCCCAGACCCCCCCATGCCCCTCTCCTTTTCCTCTGCCTGCCTCTTCCTCTCAGCCATATACCCCTCTCTAAAGTCTCCCCAGTTCTCCAGTTCCCTTAAGAATATCTCCCCCTCCCCTTCTCCTTCTTCCCTCTCAATTCTACTTGCAAACCCCAAATTTCCCTGTCTCAGCAGCTAAACATAGGCGTAGCACCGGAATGCCCTTCTGTTCAGGTAAATTAAAGCCATCAGTTCTGGGGGAAACGAGGTGGAATGAAGACTCCGTGCCACCACCCCAGGCCCCCGAGGCCCCTGCAGAATTTCACACCCGTCTGACCGGCCTTCTCATCCACCGGTAATTGAACCCCTTTTTCCTCAGGCAACACTGGACAAGTTAAATTAAAAAACATTTCTTACTCCACACTGTTCCTGGATCTTTTAAAATGATAAATATAGTAACTGTATTGCCCCTTTTGGCTTCTTGTGGCAGGTAGGGCGATAGTGGGCTAGCCTGGGAACCTCACAACCTATACACCATCTTCCCTAGCCCAGGGGCTAGCCTCTTAGCCCCCTTAGGAAGGTCACTGACTATTTGGGAGTCGAGCCACACTGAAGGCTAAAGTGTTAGGAGCCACTCCTAACCCCGGATCAACCATTTTTGAATTATTCCTGGAATTAATTGAGGCAGTCAGGGAAAATATGAATTCAGGGACAGAGCTATTGATTAAAGAGAGGTACATGCGACCTAAACACAGTTTTGTATTCTCTTGCATCTGAGTTTGTTGATCTACAGCTTTACAACATTTTAAAGTTTCTTTATGAGGAACTGGTTTTATCTTTCCAGTGAGGATATAAGATTATTCAAGGCTGGGACGACAGAAGGGTTAATTTTCATGTAACTAGCCATTGTGAGCAGCTTCCACCAACCAGGAGGGGGCAGCAAGGAGCTGTCTGGGTGGGAAATTCCCTTGACCTGACCTGCCAGGAGGAAGAGGTCAAGGAAATCCCTGGATGAAGCAGGAGCTGAGCCAAGACCAGGGACAGCTGGAGGCAAGATGGGGAGCCACCTCATCAAAGGCCAAACCAAGAGTAGGATGTAGGGTGCAGGGGAGACAGACTAGCCCAACAGTTCTCCAAGTGTGGCCCCAGACCACACCTAGGAACCTGTTACAAATGCCAGTTATCAGGCCCCAGCCCAGACCCACTCCATCAGAAACTCCAGGGATGGGGCCCAGCATCTGTGCTTTAACTAGGCCTCCAGGTAAATCTAACGCCTGCTAATGTTCAAGAACCACCTCTCTAGGGCTGGCCGAGTGGCGCGGGGGTTAAGCGCTGGCTTGGGACGCCAGCGGTCCTGGTTCGGTTCCCACATATGAGGGCCAGTGACACTGCCCTCAAAAAAAAACACACAAAAAAACCCCACCTCTCTAGACCGCACTCTTGGAAAACGTTTGCTTTGACAGAATCTAGACCCCTGTGGACGCCTTGTTTCTTGGAGTCCCAGACCTACCTGGCAGGCTCAGCCCTCTCGGGGGTGGCTTTTGTGTTAAGAGGAGCCTCTTCCACATCCAATGGGCTGAGTCTTTGGAGGTCAAAGTCTTTTACATCCCAGTTATTCCCAAATGAGTTTTCAGTCCATTATGGTGGGGTGGGAGGGCCATGCCTTCTATCCTACACAGAGCTCCCCGAGGAGTGTGTCACTGGGGTGGTGGTGGAGGGGGTCCTAGTTATTGTCCCCAGGAGTCCCAACCTGTGCTGGGCCAGGAATGAGAGGTCAGGCCAACATCTAGATTCTGGCAGGATCTTCTCCCACGACAGGAATTTCACCATCTATTCAACACCACACCAAGTCCATGCCATTGTGAACATCACACTGAAGCCTGAAGTCTGGGAGACCAGTTGGCCAACAGGCCCTACAGAGGCCCCCCAGCTCTGGGCAGGCTGTTCCAAATGACCTCTGCGTCCCCAGTAGCTGGTACTGGCTTTCATCATTCGCAGTGGATCCTGAGTTGCAGAAATAATTCTTACTCCTGGACCATTCTAGATACACCCGTGGCCAAAGAAGAGTTAAATAGCCACAAGGTTGTTGATTTGTTCACAAAGGAAACTGCCCAGAAAGGACAAGAAAAGCTTCATTTCCTATCCATTAACTGAAAACCACTTTTCTTAGGACAGCTTGACCTCTAATATGTGGACTGAACTATCCAGAAAAATATAGATAAATGACATTTCCTTTTAGCATTGAGTGCTAGTAAACAAGGTGGGAGTGAAGGAATTCCACCAAGATATTGGTAGAAATTTAGCTTCTTAGGGGAAATAATTTCCTCTCCTCATTAACAATGAATGACCATGTGCTTCTGCCTACCAGCACGCTTTGAATTATTGTCACTGTGGTGAGGTAGTGACGGGAACTTGGTGGAACACCTTATGCCTTTGCCAGGATTTGTAAACCAGAGCTAATAGGTGAATGTGTCTCATTCAAGTTGGGGTGTTATCCTGTACTAAATTTTGGGCATGGATCCGTCCTATTTGTACAGCCAACACTTTGCTAGGTACCGTGGAGGCACAAAGAGGTAAAGCCCCAGTTCCTGTCCTCAATATAAGTCACATAAGTCATGAATTATATTTATACTATTATATGAATTACATCAGCCAGTAAACTCTATTTGTATAGATGAGATCATTCATTTACTTGTTTGTTCAGCAGATGTTTATTGAGCAGTTATTATTTATGGAGCCACTTTGGGAAATCTAGAAAAGTAAATATAACCCACGTTTTCCAGGCTCCAGGGTCACACTAAGGTTGAAGGCCATATTGTTCGGGTTCTTGTCTCTATTATTCAGGTAACACTTGTAGTGCCACCCCCCCCACCCCCCAGCAAATTCCCCCTCAGTCTACATCAGGGAGTTTTCAGGGGGCGGTCAACATGTGCTCATAAAAGAGGCTGTAAGCTATGGTTATATTGCAGCATCTTCCATAATCCACCACCCCAGCTCTGCGCCCTCCCCTCCCCCACCACTCGTGTCCATTACTTGAGAAGCTTCTTGAAGAACTTTTCAAGTGTGCGTGGCTCATGCTCACTGCTCCCTGGACTCCAATGACAAGAATCATGAAGAGTAGATCTTTTGTTATGTCCCCAAGACCCCTGAGGCATTGTTCACCATTCTAAGTCTGTTTTCTCTATATTGTTCAGATGAGGTATTTTCTATTTTTCCATCTTTGAATCCACTGATTTTTTTGCCTTTGTCCTCTCCATTCTGTTGTTGAGCTCATCCATTGAGATTTTAAATTTTGGTTGTTGTATTTTTCTGTTCTGAAATTTCCTTGTGGCTCTTCTTTATATCTTCTTTTTTTTTTTCCTGAGCCTATTTCTTTGCTGAGATTTTTTTTTTTTAATTCTTTCCATTGTGTTTGTGTTTGTTGAAGCACCTTTGTGATGGCTGCTTTAAAATCTGTGGAACATAATTCTAACATTGCTGGTATATTGTTGGTACGTATTTCCTGGTGGCCTTTTTCATTCAGTTTGAGAGCTGGTTCTCAGTATGATGAGTGATTTTTGATTGAAATCTGGAGATTCTGGATTTTATGCTGTGGTCCTCTGGATGTGTTAAACCTTTTGTTTTAACTTTTTTCTGACACTGCTTCAAGAGAGGACAAGAGGGTACCACCTGTTACTGCTTGGTCAGGGTCAAGTTCAGGTTCCCCATCCAGTTTCCCCTGCCACCTGAGGGGAGGGCTCATTGCAGCTGGGTGAGAGGGGGGTGTTGATTGGTTCACTGGGGGCCTCCACTGATGCTTTCCTGGCTGAGGGGAGCAGGAGTGTTTTGTCACTGCGTCTCATATGGCTCTCACTGATGCCACAGGTTGGGGGCGGTCACCTTGTTACCACTGGGTGGAGTGAAAGTCCTGACTCTCCCCTAGGCCTCCTCTGAGACCATCGCTATGGGGAGGAGGAGATGTGCCCCTTATTGTTGGATAGGAATGGGAATTTAGGCTCCACTGACACTGTGGGAGGGGACTGCAGATGAGAAAAGGCTCATTACCACTTAGTAGGATGCAAGTCCCAGCTCCCTACTCAACCTTTATGAACCACCCTGTATGGGGATATATATGTCTTTCAAAGCCTGATAAGGGTAGACATCCAGCCTGTCCCCTCAGCTTTTTTGGCTGGTGTGTGTGTGTGTTCTTTGGGTTAGTGGATAGTGACAAAGTTTTTTTGTGTGGCATTTTTGGAGTAGAGCAGTTATTGTCTAAGTTTCCTGTCTTGATAAGCTTACTGATCCTCTGGCTAGAGAGAGTAGGCTTTTGTTGGGGCTTTTGTGTCTACTGGCCAGGTTGCTGGTTTCCTTGGCAACAAGTGTGGGATATATGGGGCAAAAAGAGAATTCAGGGAATTCACCATCATGTTGTTCCTTGGGTCCCAAGGTCCCTAGCTGCTCTGCCTTCTTCTCTCCGCATTTCTGAGTCTTCTTATCTTTGTTTTATATACAATGCCCAAGGTTTTCAGTTGTACTTAAACTCTCACTTAGTGGGAGGGATAGGAAAAGTGCTTCTATTTCATCTTCCCAGAAGCAGAAGTCCATGTTCCCTCCTCTTTTATTTCTGAAGAATTGTATGGAATTGATCTTATTTCTCCCTTAAATGTTTGGTTAAATTTTCTGGTAAGGCCACCTGAGTCTGAGGTTTTCTTTGTTGCAAGATGTTTAACTGTGAGTATCTTTAAGGTATCTATTGGGTTGTCAGAAAAATCATGACGTATTTTTTCTATGTTTTTCGTTGCAAAAAGTCGTCATGACTTTCCTGACAACCCAATAGGATTGTTTGGGTTATTTACTTCTCATTGAATGAGTTTAGAAGTTTGTGATTTTAAAGGAATTTGTCCATTTCATCAAAGTTGTCAAATTGATAGGCAGAAACTATTTTGAAACATTCCCTTATTTTATTTTTAATGTCTTAGCATCTGTAGTGATAGCCCTGTTTTCATTCCTGATATTGGTAGTTTGTGTCTTCTCTCTTTTTGTCTTGGCAAAAAGTCAGATCTTGGGGAGGCCAAGCATTACCTAATGAGGTGTCTCCCTCAGGTGAGAACTCCGAATGTTTTCTATTCAATGGGCCAGGTTTCTCAGTGGGAGGCTGTCTTCTCTAGTAAGGGGCAAGGGGTGCCTCTGCCAGCCCAGAGGGTTCAGGTGAATCTGGGGGTTCATAGTTCTCACACACATCTCCCTGTATGTCTCATCCTAGATCTCAAGGCCCATTCCTTCCCCGTCGGGGTCCTCACTTCAGCATAAAAAGCCTGTTGAAACTGCATCCATATCCTTTGCAGTTTGGCAGCCTTTCTGATGAAATCCTGTGCCCCATGTCCAGCAGTCTGCCATGTGGCTGCGGAGAATGAGGACCTGTTTAAACGCTGCCAGGGGGGCCGCCTGGCTCCCATTGCATTCTCTGAGTTGCTAGTTGACTGAGCCTGTTGTTCTCTTTCTTTGAGATTTCTAGGAGAATATAAAAAAAGCCATTCAAATCCATAATCTTTATTATGACCACTGCCTCCATACATGCAAGTACTGGGTGACTGCACCAGCCAATGCTTTCCCTTCCATCTCTGTGTTATCCCAGTGCACCGCTGGCAAGCGTCTGAATATTTGTGAGCCATAGCATACCGAAGGTTTTTACTACTCCGCTTACCGCCGCCAAAGCTGTCCTTTTGCTGTGTGACCTGATAAGCGGTCCACTTCCGGAATGCCATCCTAAGGGTGCGCTTTTTAGGACCACTTTCAGTACCAATGGAATTAGCTAGGATTCCCCTGAAAGCAGTCCTTGGGACAGGGACTAGGGTGCACAGTGTACTTAGGAGGTAATCCCAGAAAGCAGAAATAAAGGACTGAGAAGAGGGATAGAGGCAAAGGGAGAAATGCCAACTGGGGATGGATTATTGAGCTGGTTACCATAGTGAGTAATTGGGGTTCTATCTACTGGGGACCCTCCATGGAGGGATGCACCTCAGAATTCCTCCCCAAAGGATAGGAAGCAGGATGTTTATATACCAACTCTTTCTCCAATGGTGTCCTCTATTGTGGAGGTTGCCTTTGGGGCATTAGCCAGCTCAGGGGGCTACGGAATGCTGCATAAGAAACATGGGCTCTACTGCAATGGAGTGAGCGTGGAATCTGAGAGCACCAATGGCTGGACCCAAAGTCTTTGAGCCACATTATCTTCTGACCTTGTGGCATGCCCCAGCCATTGTGCCTAGGTTTCTCGTAGCCCAATTCTAACTCTGCTGGCCTCTTACTCAACCAGGCTCCCTCTAGTGCTGGCTCTTTTATGAGATGCAGCCTGTGCTTTCTGGGGTGTGGATGCCCTGCCTGGCTCCGATGGGGGGTGGGGGTAAGTAGGAGCAGGCATATATATAGGCAAGGGCTGTATTCCATTGCTAGATACTAGCTGTAGTGGATTGAATAGTGGCCCCAAATAAGATGCGTCCTAACTCCAGGAATCTATGAACGTGACCTTATTTGGAAAAAGTGTCTTTGCAAATGCAGTTAAGTTAAAAAATCTAGAGATGAGGCCATCTTGGATTTAGGATGGGCTCTACATCCAATGACTGTCTTTGTAAGAGAAAGGAGAGGGAGATTTGAGACATCTAGACACCCAGAGAAGGCCACGTAAAAGCAAAATTGGAGATTGGAGTTATTGGAGCCAGGGGATTCCCAGGGCCACCAGAAACTGGAAGAGGCAAAGAAGGGTTCTCCCCTGGAGACTTCGGAGGGAGTCTAGCCCTGCTGACACCTTGATTTTGGACCTCTGGCCTCTAGGCTGTGAGAGAATAAATTTCTGTTGTCTTAAGCCACCTAGTTTGTAGTAATTTGCTGTGGCAGTCACAGGAAGCAAGCACACCAGCCACAGATTGAAACTTTTTTGCTGTGAGAGGTCCAAGCAACCCAAAGATAGAGCAGCCAGTTGCCCCTTTGCTGTGTTACCTCTGGTTGCTGGGAGGTGGCCACTCTTCAGTCTGCTGGCCTCATGGACCTCCGCTCCATATTGCTAAATTGTCTTGGCACCCACCCTTGGCCTTGAACTACACAGTGTCTGCACTTAGGGTAGCCCTGAAGTGGCCAAGTCGCCCCGTCCCTGCCCTGACAGAAGACAGTGGTATAGCCTCTGAACTTTTCTAGCAGGGCATTTTGTGGGAACATGAATCTGTTAGCTTGAGTTGTTTGGAAAACATAGGCAAAAACTTTGGCTAATTGACGTAAAAAGGGGGTTTATTGGAAGGATACAGGAAAAGCTGGAAAATCCAGACTAATAAAAGGCAGGCTAACTGCTCTGGGGACCTGGTTATTAGCCGAAACGAAAGGGCAGTTGGTTCAGGTTGCAGCCAGTGGTGTGGCCTCAGGTCATCTCGCTCCACTTTAAATTCAGCCAGAGAAGGTCTGATTGGGGCAGATGATGTTCTGTGCCAGATCTTGCTCAGGGGCAAGCGGGTGAGCATGGGAAGGGGCCAGAGGTTAGTTCCTCAAAGGGAAAGCGAAGTGCTGATCCCTAACAGGGAAAGGATGCTGGGCAGCCAGAAACCCCAGCTGCCCGGGCAAGGGGCAAGAGCCACGTGTTGTTCCCCTTCTTGCCCTGGCTCTGCACCCCAACCTCTGCTTCTTCCTGTTCAGTCCCTCAGAAGGAGTGGGGAGAAGCCACCAAGTGTTTTTATAGCTTTAGAGGATACCTCGAGTCAGCAATGAGCGATAATTAGACTGTGATCGTTCTATTTAAGCACTTCACTTAATCACTTACAACTGCCTATGCTGTCTCCAGGTATTGATTACAGAGTCCCGTGTTCTGGAAATCTTAAAGCACCCTCTGGGGACGCTATCCCTGACACTGATTCTCTGGGTGCATGAACACCCTGTGCCGAAGCCGACCTTTCCGTATGGTTGCTTGCGACGCTTTTTCTTCCTCTTTTTTTTTTTTTTAAGATTTTTATTGGGGAATTGAGGGAGGGGAACAGCGTTGGGGAATCGGGGAAGGGGAACAGACAAGTTGCTGTCTTTTTGTTCTTCAGTCTAGTTGCGGAGGATGTTGCTTCACTGGCCCATGTTGGTATCGTCATTGCACTCTTCCTGGATGAGGCAGATCGGTTGCCGGCCTCTGGATGTCACTCACTGCGGCTATTGGCAGCTCATGCTGGCTGCTAGCCGCTCACGCTGGCTGCCAGCCACTCACTGTAGCCTATGGCAGCCCACTGCCGCAGGGGCTGCAGCCTACACCGTCGCCGGGGCTCGCACAGCCCAGCGCCAGGTGGAGCTGTTGTTAGCTGTAGAGGGCAGTGTCACTGGCCCTCATATGTGGGATCCAAACCGGAGCCATTGGCATCCCAAGCCAGCTCTTAACCAATGCGCCACTCGGCTGGCCCGCTTTTTCTTCTTAATTAATTGTTTCTGAAGACAGGACAGAATAGCAGCTCCTTCTATTGCTAATCTGCATCTAAGTGGGAAGGAGTGGCCTAGTTAATGGGGCATATGGCTGTTCCCAGATGGGAAGGATGGGGTTAATTCCTCCAGATGTCCTCACAGAGCAGACTTGAGCTACAGCCTAGAGACTGACGGGGAGAACCCTTGTGAAGATGATAATTGAAGAGACGTGACCCTGGACAGACACCAAGTGACCCCCTCCACCCGTAAGCATCATGGCAGGCAGGCCACGGGCTCAGGACCGGCCAGGGACCCACTGAGCAGAAGGCTGTGAGATACCTCAGGTCGAGGTGGTGTGGAAAAGCGGGGTGGGGCTGGGTCAAAGCAAGGAGGCCGGCTCCAGTGGCTTTCAGCCTGGCTGCACATTGAGAATGACCATGCCTCTGCCCTACCCCGCGCCCATTGTGTCCGAATCTCTGCGGCTGTGGTAGTGGTGGGGCACTTCTGGGCATATGTATTTTTGGTCTCTAGGTGACTTCTGATTGCACAGTGAAAGTTGAGAATCACCGCATTAGAGCAGGGTCCTTCACCTAAGGTTCGGGGTGGGGTTTGAAGGGATCTGTGATATCCCCTGAAATTGTATGCAAATTGTCTGTATAGATGCTCAAAGTGGCCTGTGACCCTCCAAAGGATACAAAGCACTGAAATAAAGGGGATAAAAGGTTTGAGCCAGGAAAGAGGAGGGGGGATTTGTGCTACGGTGATTCTGACACGAGCAGTCTCTTGGAGCATGTCCACAAAACTGACCTCCTGCCCTTAGCGCCGCATCCCGGCGGCCTGGCCACCAGCCCTGACAGGTAACTTCCCCATCAGCTGTGTGAAACCAGCTGCAAAAAAGAGAAGGACAAGATGCGGAGGAGGACGTGAAGTAACTCGGGATTTGCCTCAGGCTCACCTAAAATTAGGGCAGCAGGGACCAGTTCCAAACCCTGGAAGGCAGTGGTTCTCTAAGTGTGGTCCCTAGACCAGCAACCTAAACGTCACCAGGGAACCTACTGGAAATGCCAATTATCAGGCCTCGCCCCAAGACCTGAGTTAGAAGCTCTGGGGCAGGGCCTCACATCTGCAGCTTCAGAGCTCCCTTGGATGCATCTTCCCTCCCCTGCCACGGGGAAGTGAGCGCCTCCTCATTGGCTGATGGATTGTTCTGGGTTAGCTGAGCACCTGGCTAAGGCTGACCCAGCAGGTTGAAAGCCGGCAGTCTTGCAGCGGACAAAGGCTCAGCAAAGGTGCAGAGTTGAAATGCGTCCGAGGCGGGCAGCTGGGTGAGAGGCAGTACCGGGCTGCCATGTTCATTGGCTGAACTCGAGAACACAGAGGCTGGGGAGGGGGCAGGTTTTCTGTCCCGAGTCACACCTACGGAGACCTCCGTGTAGATCGTTCTAGCAGTCAGCTAAGAGGCGTCGGCTTGTCTTGGGGCGATGAAGCAGGGCTGGAGATGTAAGCATTGGCAAGTAGGGTTAAGCCACACAGGGCAAGAGCGAAGGGATGAAGAGCGCTGAGAACAGAGCCTGAGTCCTTCGCAATCCTCTCACTGGTCAAGAGTGTCTGCACTGAGGCAGCTCTGAATCAGGGCCTCTGAGGTCCACGGCACTGGGGCAGTCCCCGCCCTTGAGGGGCTGGCGGTCCCGTTGGGGAGAGGAGGCAGTTGTAGCACTACCCGGAGGGAAGAACTTCAGTAGAGGAGAGGGACACATAGTGTTTGGGGAGCACAACGGGTAGAGGGAAGGCTTGTGCCAGGAGTGATCCCAGAGGGGTTCTCATGGGGGCGTGAGTCCTGCATGGGGATTGAGAGCAGGTAGGTTATCTGCTGGGATACAAGCTGGAGGGAAGGCGTCTGGAACAGCCTCCCTTTGGGACTTAAAGAGCGGACACTCCCGCCGATCGGAGCATAAGGTCAGTGGAAGGGCCCCAAGTGGGTTCACACCGGAAAGGCAATCCCAGCGCTGATTGGAGGGAGCACCAACAGCTTGGCTAAGAGGCAGGCCCCTCCCTGGGATTTTAGGTTCAGGAAGGGAACGACACATCACATGGTGGGTGAGGAAGGACCATCTGGAGACACTGGACAGGGGAGAATAGCTGGGGGCTTACCCCAGGGAGGAAGTGATGAGGACTCTCCGTGACGGGGGAGGTAAATTAGTGAGAGAAGCTAATGTTCCAGGTAATGCCAGGTCATTGTTTAAAGGCTTTTCATGAAGGTGTGTAGGGTGGGCAAAGCACTGCCTACCCTGCTAGGAGCAGTGCCCAGAGCCGCCGGCTTCCTTCCTTGCCCCGGAAGGACCCATAGATAGACTCTGAATGAACCCATGAACCCAAGGACTTGTGCAAAGAAACATGGTTAGTAACCGGAGGGAAGAAAGGTGTGGGGGGAAAGGGAAGTGTAAATCATTCCTCAGGCGGGGAGCCATTAAAGGGCCCATGGCATCGTGCTGTTAGGAAATAGGATGCTAGAGAGAAAAAGAATGAGGCAGATCTACACACACTGACTTGGAGTGGTTTCCCGGCATTTTATAAGTGAAAAAAACAAGTTCCACACCCGTGCATTAGAATGATGCCATTCTGTAAACAGTAAGTACTTCAAATTATATGTGAGCATGCAAAGGTATTTTTAAAAGGTCTAGAAAGATGCACAGCCATTGATGGACAAGGGTAACCTGCATGGAAGGAAGGACAGTTATAGAATGGGTCTAAGGAGCGCCTACACTCAGCTTTGAAGTCTTTGGGGGAACAGTGGTGGCCGGCAATGCATGGCCAGGAGGGAGGTGAGATGAGAATAACCCCTGTCGCAGGAACTCTCAAACCCATGTGCACCAGAATGACCAAGGGGCTTGTTAACGTGTAGCTTCTTAGGCTCCTCCCAGCCATACTGAATTAGGATGTCAGGACGAGGCCAGTTTGCCATAATTCTGACACAACGGTCCCTCAAAGCACTCCTGTGGCAACTGCATAAAACTGCCCCCCCTCCCTTAGCGGACAAGCACAGCCACCAGCCTTGCTGGGTAACTGGCAGGGACACTTCCCCTGCAGAGGTGGGAGGTCTAGGGGAGTGCTGTGTGGGGCAGCCGTCCTTCGGGGCATGTGCCTCCGTGGGGCCCACACCCTCCTTAACCACCACTGCTCGTCACTCAGCTGGGAGCTCAATGCTCGGAGCTGGGTGCCACTGGCTCCTCCGAAACCTTCATTATTGCTGGGCAAGGTAACCATGCACGCTTCCTGGAGCAGTTTTTCCAAGGGGCCTGAGCTACCCGAATCATCCTTCCCAAATTCATTTTGAATTCAAAGCAAGTAGGGAAAACTGGCATTAAATTTTTTTTTTTTTTTTTAGGGCAGTGTCACTGGCCCTCATATGTGGGACCCGAACCGGGGCCGCCAGCTTCCCAAGCCAGCGCTTAACCACTGCGCCACTCGGCTGGCCCTAAATATTTAATTACTGTTCATTAAGGCTAGAATATTGGTTTTAGTTCAAATGTATGAGATGGTTGCATTTTTTTATAGATGCACATATATTTCAGATCATTGGTTCATTTTATGTCATCAGGTGCTGAGTATATTCATGCCCATTTTATAGGACTTGGAGCCTGAGTATTGTAAGTGGAGACACACAGTATTGCATTTATGACATCATTGGTGGTATCAGTGATAAATTTGCTGTTGAGTCACCACCGATCAGATCAGATACCAGCAATGACAACCCTGGGCCTCTTGGAAAATGTGGGCTGGTTTACAACAATCCATTATATGATGCAGGTTTCAGGTACCTGGTGAGGCAAAGTGGAGTCTGTACATTTACGAGGTAAGGGGTGGGGGGTGGAACCTCCCTTTCCCTCATGAGGCAAAGTCCAGAAGCAAGCTTCCGTGGCTTAAACCTGAGTTGAGAGATCCGCTGTGGAACCCAGGGGGGTTGTGAGTGATAGATGCAGGCCGGCAGGGGAGGGACACACAAGCTTCGTCTTGCTGTTTTGTTCAGCCTCCGGAAGCCCTTGCCCTGGGCCTCTGCCCTCTCAGAGTGACTCTTCCCACCAGCGATGAAGAGCTGGAGGATTTCTGGTCTTCTGCAATCAACAAAGCTGATCCAAGTCAGCCTGGGTCCAGTGGTGAAAACGGAGCCAGCCAGAGCTTCTGGAATAGCCTTCACTTCCAGTAAATCAGTTTTGCGTAACTTCAAATTTTGTAAATGGAGGAAGTAGGCCCTACTCTGTTTTAGGAACACAAGAGCTGGAAGAGAGAGTGTAGATATCTGAGGTCCGACATCCCTCTTTGAACTTTAAAAAGCAACAATGTCAATAATCAAATGACAATAAAACTAATCACTCCTGACAACACACTGTGTGCCAGGCCCACACTCAGGGTTGTCGTACAGGCATTGCCTCATTTGACCCTCCGAACAGCCTCCTGAGGAGATGCTATTATTGCCCCATTTCCAGGCGAGGAAAGTGAGGCCAGTGAAGCTGAGTGACTTGCCCATGGTCACCCAGCGAGAAAGTGGCTCAATTTTGAACCCAGTCTCCCTGGTTCAAGCCCAAGTTTTAATCTTGTGCTTTGGGAACTCACTGTTGTTGAATCGGGCAGTGGAGCCTTCAATTCTAGAGATCCAAGCCTTGGGAGGTGAGGAAGGGCAGGGGGCGGTCCAGAGAGAAAGGTTCAGACACAACCACAGGTTTATTCACCACTTTTGCCAGAATGGATTTCTATCCTGCGATCAGATCTGTCCCCTGGCCCCTAAGTCTGAGAACAGTTCCCACACCACCAGAGACTTCTTGGTTGTGAAATACAGATTCTTGAGTGGCTCCAAAGTAGCTTTGCCTTAATATTTCAGGAGGGATTTATTCCCCCAGTGTGGCCTGGAGGTTGGCCACATGTGGGACCTATGCCTTTATGTCCACCTTCTGATGCTCACCATAAAACCTGTCCTTGTCACAATGGACACACCCTTATCAGATCTGCAAGAATCAATCTTAGTGAACTGAGGTTCAGAGAAGCCAGGAAGCCTGCCGAGAGGCACCCAGTGGAGTCCAGGCTAAGGCCCAGCTCTGCTGAGACCCAGCCCGATCTCTCTCCTGATGTTCATGTCTAGTGGTATCTGCTTGAAGCTTCCATTTGAGGTCTTCCCACCGGGTGTTTTGGGGAAAGTCCCCAATGGTTCACAGTCGCTCTGGTCCACTATGTAATTCATTATTTGGCTTCATTTTTGTTTTAAGTTTATTGGGTTCCCCTCTCCTTCCTCCCTGCTTGGCCTGGGACATCAGTGGTTGCCAAGGGTAATGGTGAGGCCAGTATCACTGCAAAGGGGCAGCATGAGCTTTGGGGCTGATGGAGCTGCCCTGTATCCTGATTATGGTGGTGGGTACGTAAGTATGCACGTGTTAGGACTCATGGAACTGTACACCAAAATTAAAAATAAAGAAAGAAAGGAGCCACCTCTGCTGGAACACATCTAGCTCTGACAGTCCCAGGAAGAGGGACTTCACATGGGGAGCGTAGTTCTGGGGCCCGTGCTTTTCTGCTCTCCAAACAAGCAGGACAGAGCCCTGCTTCGATCTCCAACCTGTCGTGTTGGTCCATCAGGTGGCACTGCCCTCAACTCTTGGAGGAATGTCCACTCTGCTGATATTCCACCTCCCTCCCCCGCCCCGCCGCCCTGTGGAGTTGTACTGGTGGGGGCAGCAGGCTCCAAAGCTTTCTCTGGACCCCTTTGGGACTGGCCAAGAGGCTCCAAAGCTCTTCCTCTGGATGCTGGGGGGCGGGGGCAGCTGGGTGGCTGTGGGCTACAGAGGCTGCACCTGCACCTGATTGTTCCTTTGAGCTATGCTTCACTTCCTGGAGTTCTGGAGAAAGGCAGCCCACCCTCCACGCCCATCCCCACAAATCATACATGTACCGAGAGAGACCAGCTCCCGGTCATTCCGCCTGCTACTGGAAAAGTTCCCTGGAATTGAATTAGCCTGAATTGGCCAACTGAGCCAGGAGCCCGGGGCATGCAGGCATGGATGAGCTAAGGGTGCAGGACAGAGCTCCCAGGATGGTGACACCAATGTTGGCAGTGCCCTCTGGTCCTGCCTGGGCTGGGGCACATTGCTGAGGCTGGAGCTCTGTGGATGACCCACGTACCACTGAGCCATATCAGGAGGTACAAGAAGAAAAGAGGTAGTGGCTTTACCCAATTGTGGTTCGTAAAGAGGGTTCTCTGAGTGGCAGCTCGTGACATGAGTGATTGGTCAGGCCTGGGCACCAGGCCAGGAGATCCCAGGCAGGACTGGGGCTGCGAGCCTCAACTGCCAGTACTTTTCCTCACTTACTCATCAGACTCAAAAACAACCCCACCCACTTGCGGTGAACGCTGCCCTGCATTTTTCACCTTTGGGCTATCATTCTGAGGAAGAAATATCAGCCTGAGAAGAAAGTTTTGGCCAAGTTCAAAGGGAAGGGAATGGAAAGTCCTTTGAAACCTCACTTGGATGGTGACAGCCTGACCCAGATTTTCCCTTTTCAAAAGTATGCTCAGAGCTCAAAAGCCCGGGTGTCATGCAGATATGGGCGTGACAGAATCACCGGGGAAAACAAACCAACTAAAAGCACAGCTGCAGCCTCCCTCAGAGAAACCTCAGCCTGAGTGTCGGGCCAGACTCCTGGAGGCAGCCTGGCTGTGGGCACTTCCTGGGGAGACCTCTGGGGACGCCTGAGAGGGTGAGGCCTGAGCCTACCTCATGGTCTCACCTGGGTCAGCTTCTGTCTGCACATGAGGCCCCTGTCGCTTTTCCCCATTTCCTGGGTGTCTTAATTCCCCCAGTTTGGGACCCGGAGACCCGGGAGGTGATCCCAGAAATGCCGCTGTGGGAGTGGGAAAGAGACATGGAAGGAAGGAGACGGTTACCGTGGGACTTACTTCTGTGGGCGTCTGGAGTTGAATTCTGCAGGGCAATAGTGTGAAACATGCAACTCAGTGTTAGCCCACCTGGGAGCAAGGGTACTGGGGTACTTACACCCCATCAGGCACTGGTGAGGGCCACCAATTCCATCACAGGCGGAGCAGGCTGTGGGCTGGCGGTGGGAGGTCGGGCCCCCAGCGCTGAGGTGGTAAAGGCTGAGGGGCAATATCCTGGCACAGCATGGCTGCTCCACTAGGCTCGTTTCTGCCCCAGGTCTAGGCAGGCAGGCGCTTCCCAGACTCAACACTCCTGCAGTGATGTAGCTAGTGAAAATGGGCCGTGCAGAGTTTTCTATGTGCCCCACCCCTACCCTTGTACCCCACCATCCTCCTCCCCTCCACCCCTCCACCCCACCATCCCTTCATCTCTCCATCCCACCATCCCACCCCCCTTCACCCCCCCACGGACATATCGCAGATATCCCTTGGACAAGAAAGGAGCTGCGACCCTTTCTCCCTCCAGCATACTGAGTCGGTTTGACCCGCAAGCACGGCCTGGTGGAGGCTGAGGCAGTGCCCCCCGGAGGTCGGTTCTGGGGTGAAGCCTTTCCTGGAGTGGGGGCTGCCCTTCTCCCTCGGCAATCTGCACTGAGAAGTTAGTGCCTCACAGTCTGTTGCCCTTTTCTCCCTAGAAAGGAAAACTGGCGAGAAAGTGCTGAGACTGAAAGTGATGAGCCCGCCGCCTGCCTTTTCTTGGTTTCCTGTATCCAGAGTGGGGTTGTCCAGCCCTGAATTACTGGGGCACCAGCTGGGAGGCTACTGCCTTTCAAAGTTGTTCTCACCCCAAACCCACCTACCAGGGCCCTTGCAGTTCCATGGGTCCCAAAGCATCACGTCAAAGCAAACTTTAGCTCGGTGGTTACACTGTACCCCTGGGCCTCCTTAATTCTCCCCCACTTGCCGTGGATCCCGTGGCTGCTGAACAGACTGCCAGATATGGCCTCTCAGCTCAAGCCCATTCTGGGCTGGGACTCGGCAAACCACCCGTTCCCTTTGCCAGCTGGTCCCTGGTAGGTTTCACCTTGGGGTGGCCAGACGGAGACGGAAAGGTCAGAGTAGAGAGGGGCTGAGACTTGCTCCTGCTAGATTTTCTTCTTGTTCTGTCAACCTCACCCCAAGGATGGTGCTTCATCCTGGCAGCAGAGGTCAGTTCCAGTGTCTGACTTTTCTTGCACACTTCTGGAAGCAGCCTCACTGTGCATTGTGCCCACTCGGATACACCCGGGGGGCAGCACCCCTCCTCAGACGTCCCCGTCCCAGCTCCTCTCCCTGCAGGCCTCCCTCCAGTTTCTGGATTCTAACAACCCCAACTCGTCCCTTTCTTCCTGCCCTGGGACCGGCAGCTGCTTTTGCACTGTTCACTCTGTTTTCTCAATGAGTCCCCAACCTCCCTGCCTTTTTTTTTTTCCTTTCAGTCATCCAATACCCATATAACCAATTCTGTAGATTAAATTCTCTCTGTTAAAATAACTGCTGTGGTTTCTGTTTTCCCGACCAAACACTGACTGCTACAGACCCCACGGCTACCAGACAGACTGCACAAGGAAGCTGTAATTCACCATCTGGTTTTTATCCATCAAAGGGGTGGGTGGCTGCCAGATCATCCAGTTACCACGCTGCATGGAGGCCATTCCAGCCCAAAGCAAAACAGCCTGATACCTTGGTTAGCCTGTGTGACCTGGTCATGAGCAGAATTGTGGTTTTCCATCTGTCTTTTGAAGCAGTGAGGCTTCTTTGCAGGGTCCCTTAAGATCCCTGGAAAAGGGCTGAGTGGGGGGAGGAAGACCATGATGGGAGCATGGGTCTGGCCTTGGGACCCCTGGCACTTGCAGACCCTCTGCTCCCCACATGGCTCTGACACCTCTCTAGGCTCCCAACTTCCGTGACTCCCTCCCAGGTTGCCACCTTACCCTGGTGCCCAGCTGTCTTCTCTAGTTGGTCATCAGGGGATGGTCCTCTCAGTGTGGTGAATCTGAGCATGAAGGCCCCAGACAGGGAGTGAGGAGGACACTCCAGCACACTCGACAGCTAGGGCTGAGCTTGCCCCAGACTGTAGCAACACTGCCCACAGCCTTGCAGTTGGAAGAGAACCCAGAGACCAACTGCTCTCACCCTGCCATTTTACTGATGGAAAAACCAAGACCCACAGAGGTTAGGCAAGTTATCCAAGGTCACAATGCCTGTTAGAGGCAGGTCCAGGCTAAGGCCAAATTCTCCATCCCTGGAGAGTGCTGAGCTCTTCCCCTGAGGCATGCTGAGATTACTCAGTTTACAAGCCTGCAGGTCGGCTGAGGTCACCCCGCTGAGCATCCTTAGCATTTTCTGTCTAGTTCTTGGTTTCCGTGAGTTTCCTCTGAGCTTCTCTGTCCTCCATGCTCTTTCTTATTCTCTCTTTTTGGTCCAGCTCCCCGGATTCTCTGCAGGCCCTAACTGCCATCTTCTACCCTTCCCCCAAACCTCCCTGCCCCTCTTAAGGGGGGGCTGAGGGCTCTCACTTTCTCATTACCAATTAACCCTTAGCAATTAGCCCTGGCTGTTGGGTTATGTAAACAGTGGCTTCATGCAGAGTGTAACCCTATGATCACAGGCATGTCCCTGCCCCTGGCCCTGCAGGCATTGATTTAGCTGTCTTTCACTAAAGCAATGTTTTCCTCAAATTGCAGCCTTTTGAGTACCATTCTTCTGAGGGTTCTTGGGAAGATGGGGCAACACCCTTAAGAGTCCAGACAATCCTTCTGTGAATCAGCCTGGAGTGCCCTGCAAGGCATTGTGCTCTGGTGAGCTTGCCAGTACAAAGAAGGGAACACCATCATTCCCCTTTGAGAAGCGAAGCAGAGGCAGTTCTTAGAAATCACTACAGTCTCTACCCTCAGGCACAGCACGCTAGATCCTCAACTTATGTTTGTGCTTGGAGACTGCTTACCCTAGATCAGGGCTCTCAAGTCTAATGTAAATTCAAATCATAGAGGAAGCTGTTTAAAAATAACTTCCTGTTCTTACCACTGAATTTGCACAATAATCCCTGAAAGAGGGGATAGATTTTTAGTATTTTAAACATTCTCTAAATGATTCTGATGTCCAGCCAAGTTCAGAGGCTCAGGAGGCTGCTGCAAGGGTGTTAGGACTTATGGGAAGGAAGAAAGGATGCAGAGAACGGCCCTAAGAGCTTGGAGAGTGAGCGTATGCAGTTAAGCCCATTGAGGCTGAACACTTACCCTGGAACGGGCTGCGTGAGGACAGATTCTAAGCTCAGCCTTCTATGTGTGGTCAGTCCTTGGTCAGGGGTGTCTCCTTCAGGGCCACGTACTTCTGGTACACAGACTGGGAACCAAGAGGCCCAGCCACTCTGGCATCCTACCCTGCCAGGGACACTTCTGGGACTGGGCACACCTTTGGGGGTTTCTATGCAAATGCTCTGCAATGCTTCCCACCGAGATCGCCACAGTGAAAGTTACTGAATGGCATTGGTAGGTCCCACTTTGACAAGGACCATTAGCTTTTTTTTCTGCATGAATCTGAGGACATGAGAAACACATTTTAAAACTATACTGAAGTGCCTTTGCCCATATTTATATCTATCTACCTATCTATCTATTTATCTAATCTATGGTATAATTTAATAACTTTTATGCATCAACCAGCAACTGAGTGATTTGTACTGGAATTCCAAGTGACTCTCTTGGATATATGTTCACCCGTCCCCCCCAGGAATGGCTCTCCCAGACCAGTGGTCACGTTCCTGTTGGGTGACCTGCCCTCAGTCTCACTTGTTTGTATCCAGGGTCGTTCCAAACAGGCCTGATCAGATTTTCTCTTCTGATCAACTGGACTTGGGACTGAGAAAATGGAGCCAGTCTGGTCCAGTATCTGTTCTATACCTACAATCTTAATACTCATGAACTACAGAGGGCATATTCTGCCAGGTAAAAGGACAGAGACAACTGACCTCCAGGTGGACTAAGGAGACATCCTAGAAGGGAGGGGAGGGGAGATAAGGAGGGTGCTGGCGACCTCACTGCTTCATTTCTAGCCCTGCTGAGGTGCAGTGCACGCAGGCTCTTGGCTCCCATTAGACACCACCATGACCTTGTAATGCACATCGTTTTTGTCATAGCTCATGTCCCTTTTCTGTTCCTTGTGACCATTGAATCCTGACTCATGCACAGAAAGGGGTCACCCGTCCTGGGATTGACAGGTTGACAGAGCAGCCTAGACACAACACTGAAGCTAGCATGCGTGATAATGTAGGCATTTATTATCCAGCATTGACTGTTGCCAGACACAAGATAAGTGTGTCATATTGGCCAACTTTTAAAATCTGTACAACAATCTTAAACGGCAAATGTTATTATCTCATCTTACAGGAAAGAGGGCTGAGGATCAGGAGAAGAGATAACTTTCCCAACTCACATAATGACTGGTAGAACTGAGATTTGAACTCACATCTGTGTGACTTGAAAATCTAGCCTCTTTCAACTATATGATGCGCTTTTTCATGTAGTATAAGACTGAAAAGGATGCAGACGCTGGCAGGCTGTTCATATGAGGTGTAGTTGGTTTCTGGAGGGCAAAATCCAGGAAGGCAGAGGTGGCAGACCCAGCTCAAGGCTTGAGCGTCCCCTAGGTCACAAAGAGTTTCAAGCAGAGGTGTCAGGACCCTGGATAGCTCCCAAGGAGCCGCAAAGACTGTAAACCCTCCTGCATGGTAACTCAGCCCTTCTTGAACCTCTGGAGACAGAAAACTGTTCACTGGGATGTGCAGGGAGGGTTTCTTACCAGGGACCCTGGGGATTATCCTGGCTCATCCCCTGCCCTTCCCTACCCCACCATCAGTTTTCCTCTGCATCAGCTTTTAGGAGAGAATGCTGACTTAGGGTGCCCGTTTCTCCATGTCCAAAGCGTTGAAAATAACTTGAAACAATCTCTTTCAAGCCAGTCCACCTTTTCATAGATGAAGTGACTGGCAAATATGATCTGTTAATCATGCCATGCCTCCTTGGGCCATGTAAAACCAAATTGGCTGCTTTGCATAATAAAAGGTTTAAGTTATGAGCCCTGCAGGGAACAAATAGAGCTTGATTATTCAGGCTTGAAGCTTGTGGCTGAACAGCTTTGCACCCCCCTTTCACATTTGCCCCATCGTCATGTGCCTGCCCTCGACTATGGCTGTTTATTTTTAATCCACATTTCCCCAAAATAGATATTAGTAATTTTCCTGCAGCCTCTCTGGCAGCACCTTCTGCATCGACCAAGAGCAACAACAATATTTCTTTGACCATATGCATTTGGGGTTTTCTTTGACACTGTAGATGGATCTTTTGCTTGGTATTTAAGTTGCCTCTTTGTGGGAAGCATTGGCTGGTTCAAACTTCCTTAATAAGCTCTTCATGACTGCATTTGCAATGACGTTAATGAAATCATTCTGAATATCAGTGGGCAGATAATGAAGCCAGAGGCAGTGACTCAGGTGACGGCCCAGATGGAAGGACTGGTGGGGTGAGAGGACGCAGGAAGCTAAGCTGTCTTTCTGGCCCCTAAAGGAAGGTGAAAATGAATTTAAAACCCCTAGTCTAGCTTTTCTCTTCTCCCCCCACTTTGAGAGATTTTGGTGAGGACTACCCAGGGGTTTAATGGTTCTGTCAGCCTGTGGAGGAGAAGGGGCCCAGGAGTCTGTTCTCCCAGCCCTCCCCTCTCATGCTCTCCCTTTGGAGAAATTAGCTAGGTTGTCCTTTTCCAGCTTAGAGGGAGACCTTGGAGGGAGGGTTTCAATGCTTTCTGGATGCATTTGGCCTTGTGTGCCTATTTCTTGCTATCCTATAGACCCCCATGTTGCCTGCATCCCTACACCCTACCGCCCCACGAGCACTCAATCTACACTGCCAGGAACAGCTGCCAGCCTTCTGCCCTGCTCTGACCCCTCCAAGTAGTTGTTGGCTCCTCTCTTTGCCCCGGGACCTTTGGCCACTTCTTGTGCTGAGGAGGATAGAGGAGGCACTTAGATCCTAGCACAGGGCCTCCCTGACTTCATGGGTCACCATGGGCTGTCCATCCCAGGCTGAGCCAAATGTTCAGGGAACGGAGGGGAGACTCAAAGGCCTGGACAGGCTGCCACACACCTCTGCGCAGGTGACGTGTCACACAACAGGAGGCCCTGTTCATATTGCATACATTGCAGATCTGTACATGAATTATGACAGCATTCTGGCAATCAGCTCTCTTGTACTAACATAATCAAATATTACAACCTTTGTTTCAACAATTGGAAATAAAATGGGTTATGGAAGGGGAAACTTTTTCTACTTGATTTTACACAAAGATGCTGTGTAGACCGGAGTGGCCCCCTATTTGGAAACCCCGTACATTTTGAGGGACTTTCCTCATCACTCTACCAGTTATGCCTGGCCCCAGAAATGTGGGACTAAATTGGTTTCAAGACCTTCAATTTAGAGTAGGGAGAGTGGGAGCCGTACAATGGGCTGCTTGCTTGACTGGTTGAACCTCAGCTCATCGCCTCTCGGCTCTGGTGGCTGTAATACCCAATGACCTTAACTTCCCAGGGGCGTTGGGAGGCGCAGGCATGAACATGACGCACACGCGCTTTGAAATCTGGGATTCGGTGTTGTTTAAAAACTCTCACCCCATAATAAACACAGGGCTGAAGTTGGGGCCAGATCGTTCCCCACCCTGCAAATAGCAGTTCCGTTTCATTCTTCTACACATTCCAGAGCCGCTGGAATAACAGTCTGCTCTTCAGAAGAGCCATTCAATAGCTGTGGCCCTGCCTGGCCCCTCTGGCTCGTCTCGTAAGAAAACAAACAGAAAGGCAATGCTGGCAGTAAACAGAGTGGGACCAGAGGCCAACCGGCTGGCAGGAGAGGGGCGCTGGCCCATCCAGGTGTGGAATTATGACTCTGGGCAACAGATGACCTGCTGAGCAGCGCAGCCGGCAAGTCCCCCAGGGAGGGCATTGCGAGGGCAGGTGTTGGGGCGCTGCCTCACTGTGGCCTCAGAGAGCCCCCCGCCCCCCGGAGCCTTAGGTGCCCAGCTCTTCAGTGGAGAGGTTGGAAGAGACGGCCTCGGAGGTCCTCGCCGACTCCCGTAGGTGTGGTTCTGGGCAGCTCGCTTCCTGACATGTCCTGTAAGTGCTGGGTAAGGGGACGGTGCACATGTGGGTTTGTGTCCATCTTGGCCCTATCCCTGGAGCGCTCAGGCCACCCCCAGGCAGATGGGTTGGAAGAAAATGCATTCCTCGCCCATCTGGTGGCCTTGCAGGCCTCGGCCTGGCTCTGCGGCCCCCGCTCCCAGACAGCTGGCTCTGCAGCTGGAACAGACAACGGTGCCAGAGCAGCAGAGCCACTCATGCAGCTGATTGCTGAGAGAGGCCTGGAAGTTATGTTTCTTCCCTCCTCCTCTCCCTTGCCCCACCCCCACCCCCACCTCACAAGGGAAGCTGTTTCCTGCAGCCAAACATCTGAGCCTGGGGGAGTACAAAGCTGATAAAAATAGATTTTAGCCAGAGTGGCAGATATGGAAGGAAGGCACAGGGGCTTGGACCCTCTCCTTCCTGATAATTGAGCACAGGTTATGTGCTCCGCCCTGGGGGAGGGGACAATGGTTCTTGGGGCAGTTGCTTCCTGCCATCTCCCCTCTCCTGAATGACCCGATGACAATGCCTGCACCAGTGTCCTCACTCAGGGAGGGACAGCAAGGGAGGTAAAGTTCTTGTCAGGGGGAAGGTTTCTGTCATCCTTAAAATGAATGGGAGCTTGGTTGTCCAGCCTATCACACCTGTCCCAGAATAATAATAGTAATCAGGGTTGTAACAGCAATAGTAGCTAACATTTATTGAGTGCTGGCTATATGCTGGGTATTGCTAAGTGTATTATTTCATTTAATCTTCAGAGCAAGAGTGCAAGATAGTTATTATTAGTTCTATTTCCCAGACAAGAAGTGGAAACTCAAAAAGAATGAGTTTGCAGCAAGGCCAGGATGCGGCCTGATCCCTCCATAAAGCCCATGTGCTGAGCCATGGGGCTGTGGGGCATAGGCCTGCCTGTGGGACTCATGGATCCCAAGCCGCAGGCATGAGAAGTTGACCCACCAGGGGCTCTGGGGAGGAGGACATAGGGATAGACAGCTGTTAGTGGCTCAGAGAGATGTCTAGGACAGAGAGATGTCCTGCAAGAAATAACTGGGCCGGCCGAGTGGCGCGTTGGTTAAGAGTTGGCTTGGGAGGCCAGCGACCCCGGTTCGGATCCCACATATGAGGGCCAGTGACACTGCCCTCTAATAAATAAATAAATAAATAAATAAATAAATAAATAAATAAATTAAGGGTATAGAGACCTGGCAGATGTGCCTCAGCTACCTGGAGTCTGGGGGAGCTGGGGAACCTTGGGTCCATGTCTGGGCATCTGGCAGGAGGGCAAAGCAGGTGAATCAGCAGGCAGGGCTCAGCCCTGAGGATGGAGCCCAGGAGAAAGGCCCCAGCTGCATGCTTAGGGGTACCTCTGAAGCTTTCAGAATTTCCTGTAAACGTAGAACCCCAGGCCTGCCCAGTCAGCCACTCTCAGGAGCTGGATTTGCACAAGCACCTTGTGTGACTCTAATTCGGATGTTCCAGGGACAATGTTTTGAGTGATGAGAGCAGAGAAAGACAAGAGATGGGAGCAGAGCAGCTTCTAATCTCAGAGAAAGTGAAGTGAGGGCAAGTAGCTAAGCCTGGTGCTTGAACACCAGGACGTGAGATGGGGCTAGACACCAGGACAGAGGCACTGGGACTCCAGGAGGAGCCTCCAGGCTGGTGAAGAGGCCCTCGGATCCTCCATGTGGGCCTGATGGGGCAAAAGGCAGGCTTTGGGCTTGAGGCAATGGGGAGGGGAGGGCTCTTGTCATCCCCCTGCTTAAAACTTCACGGGAGCTTCCTACACCTATGAAATAAACTCAGCTCCTCCATGGCTGCCCAGGCTCTGCGTGATTGAGCCCTTGGCTGTCTCTTGGGCCTCATCCCCTCCAGCCTCCTTGCCCTCATGCTCTGTCCACATTGTTCTTCTTTCAGTCCCACTAAATATATATACCCCTTCTCACCTCTGAGCTTTGAATGCATTGGTCCTTCTGCCTGATGAACTTCCTCTCATTTGTGACAGTATCCTTTTCTATTGAGCCCCGACTAAGGGTCCCTCCTGAGAAAGGCTTTGGACACCCTCCCTGAGATCGACGCCTGCACCCTCCATCCCCAAGTTCTTTTCCATCTCACCCCTGTTGCTCTCCCGTAGCTGTCATCACTATGATGCCTTCCCCCAGCTCCATGACGTTAGGGGTGCGTTGGTCCTGTTTACCTACATACCCTACCACTTTGTTGGCACCTGATTAGTATTTGGGGTGGTGAAGGATGTGGATCCATTCAGGGCTTACGAAAAATCTCTCTGGAAACTTTCCGAAGCATTTTCTTTAGCACTAATTTAATCTCCAGTCATGCGATAGTAGCATTCACATCACCTTCTGGTTGTATTGCTGGCGTCTGAGAGAGATGAGGTGAGGAAAAGGATGTATGTTCTCACTGGTGCTTAAAAAGGTAAAATAAATAAATACAACATGTAGTGACAGGTTATGCTTCTTCAAGACTTTGCTTGAAATGTTACCTCCCTCACGAAGTCCTTCCTGGTCACCACCTGCCTTAGTCAGGCGTGGCTGTCCCTCCCTTGGGTGTTTGCTCACCTTTGACATATCTTCTGTGGTGCTTACCACACTCTGCTGGGATTGTGCTACTCTGTGCCCATGCTTTTTGTTTTGCTTGCTTTTTTTTTAAATTAAGAAATTAAATTTAAGTATAGCTGGTATACAGTGTTATATTAATTATATTTGTTTCAGGTGTACAGCATAGTGACATTTTTATACCTTACAATGCAATCATCCCACTAATTCTAGTAATCACCTGTCACCGTGTAAACTTATCACAATATTGACTATAACACCTTTACCTTTATCGCCCATCCCCCACCCATCTTCTCCTCTGGCAGCCATCACTTCGGACTCTTTCTATGAATGTTTTTGTTTTGTTTGTTATAGTTTTTTTAGATTCCACATATAAGTGAAACCATAAAATATTTGTCCTTCTTTGTCTGATTTATTTCACTTAGCATAATACCCTTTAGGTCCATGCATGATGCCACAAATAGCAGGATTTCATTCTTTTTTATTGCTGTGTAATATTCCATTGTATATACACCTTATCTTCTTTATCCATGCATCTACTGATGGACACCTAGGTGGCTTCTATATGTTGGTTATTGTAAATAACACTGCAGTGAATATAAGGGTGCATATACCTTTTCAAATTAGTGTTTTTGTTGGATAAATACCCAGAAGTGAAATTGTTGGATCATAAGCAGTTCCATTTTTTTTTTTTTGAGAGCAGTGTCACTCATATGTGGGACCTGAACCAGGGCCGCTGGTGTCCCAAGCCAGCGCTGAACCACGCCACTCGGCCGGTCTGGTAGTTCCATTTTTAATTTTCTGAGGAATCGCCATACTGCTTTCCATAGTGGCTGCACCAATTTGCATCCCACCAACAATGCACAAGAGTTTCCTTTTCTCCACATTCTCCCCAACACATTTTATTTGTTGACATTTTGATGATAGCCATTCTAACTGGTGTGAGGTGGTATCTCATTGGGTTTTAATTTGCATTTCCCTGATGGTTAGTGATATTGAGCATCTTTCCATATGTCTGTTGGCCATCTGTATGTCCTCTTTGGAGAAATGTCTATTGAGGTCCTCTTGTGTGCCCATGTCTTACATGTTATATGTTCTTGTCTGAATTCATCAAGCTGCCTTTGATTGCAAACAACAGAAACTCAATGCAAACTAGCTTAACGCATGAGGAATGTATTGACTCATGTAACTAGAAATAAAGAGGTGTTGCTAGCATCAGACAAGGCTGGATAGATCCAGGGAAACTATGATGGAGCTTCTCTCTCTCTCCCCCTCCTTTGCTACCTCTCTCTTTTCTTCCCCCCTCCCTCCGCATCTCCCATCTCTTGGCTCTTCTTTCTATATGGGGACCTCATTCTCTTATGTTGAAGAGTTTTTCTGTGTGGTAGGGAGTATGACCACTGTCAGCTCCAGGCTTATTACATCATTCATCACTATCCATGGAGGCTCAAACCTCTCTCCTATTGTCCTATATCAAATCCCATGGAAGCACCCTTATTGGCCCTGCTTGGGTCACATGCTCAGCCTTTTGACCAATCACTATGAATGGGAGGGAGATTGATGAGGCCTTGTTTACATGTCCATCATTTCTGCCAGGGCACAGGCCACTGTGATTAGCAACCTCATTAGAATCACATTATTAGAGAGGGGGAGGAGTAGTTAGCCAAAAAAAGAAAAAAAAAAGGAAAAGGAGTGCTGGGAAGATAAAACTTAAAGGAAGTTTACTAAAACATCTTATGATGGCTTCAATTTCTAAAGTGTCTGTGTTAAACTTGGTGTAAGACCTTTTCCATGTGCTATTTCTGATTCTTTTAATAGCCAATCAAGGTGGGTATTGTGCACCCTATTTCTAAAGTTGAGGAAACTAAATTCAGAGAGGTTAAGTAAGTTGCCCAAGCCATATAACCAGTAAGTGGCTGACCCAGGATTCAGACCTGTGTGTGATTTTCTCCAAGGCCCACGCTCGATCCACTACTCTATTATTCTAGTGATAGATAATCTCACATATTCCCATTTAGGATTGTATCAGCCAGAATAGGCATGGTTAAGACACAGTCATAAATAACCCCCAAATCTCAGGGGCTTACCACGGTTTTCTTTCTTGCTTGGCTGGCATGTCCGTTATAGGTGAATAGGAGTACTTATACTCATCATGGTGGCTCAGGAAGCCAGGCTGCTGGATCAGCCATCATTTCAAATGTTTCAAGTCACTGTGCCAGATAGAAAAGCAGTTTTGGAGGGTCTAGAACCTTCCCCTCTCAACTCATTGGCCAGGAGTAGGCATACAGCCTCCCTCATCCAACCACAGAGGCTCTTAAAAATGCAAATCTACCAATGGATTCATAAAGACAAAAACACAAAAAATTAGAGAATAACACAGAAGAATTTTAAAAAATTATTTTGTAATTTTTCTTTGGTATGTAAGATTTTTAAAGGTAATAATGTAATTTTAGATCAGTGTATTATTAAAGATTAAAGTTTATTTTAATCACCCTTTATCTCTGTAATGTTTAAAGATGAATTTGGGTATTTTCCCCATTGAGTAAGTGATATATGCTGCTTAGTGTACTTTAATTATGCCAAAGAACAATTTGATGGCAAATTTTAATTTGGTATGTTTTATTTGGGGACCAACTATATTTTAAAATGCAGGTTGTAATTGTAAGTTGTAGCATAAAAACTGGTTTTAGTACCTTTTATATGGAGTTATTGTAGTGTTTTGAAAAATCAAGTAGGCTTTTTAATGTAAAGCGTTTTCTTTCTTTGGATATTAAGATCGAAGAGAAAGTTTAAAGCTGCTATTTGCAAGCACTTCTCATAAACCTATTATGGGAATGGATCATCTTTATTCTTAGTAAATAAAATCAAATAGTCTATTGTTACCAATGTGTGTTTTCCCTTTTTAGTATTGGTTTATAGAGGATTAGGAAAATTTTGAGAATTATTATGATTATTATTATTTTTTTATGTTCCTCATTAACTTGATACTGTATTTCCATCTCAGAGTTCCTTATGCTTCTTGTCTTAAACCAATGGTCCATACTGGGTGTAAATTAAATTGAGTATGACTAAACAGAAAAGGAATTTAATTCCACCTGATGGTAAAAATCACCACGATGGTTCTTGGTGATCGGCTGAGTGATGAGCCAACGGGCTGGAGACTCAGTCACGCCCAAACTTATCTGATCTCAGCATGCTGGGGAGGGCGTGCTCTCGTGGCATACCTTCAGAGCAGTCACACCACCCTATTTTAAAAAGTAAATATTTTATTGACTTAGAAAATAAATGGGAGCATAGTAGTATTGCCTTTAAGCTCGTGTATCCTCTGCACTATCTTCACAAGTTCTCGAGTTCATAAACAACCACTGGGAAATACTGGACACCAGCTCCCACCAGACTGTGGGTTCTAGGGGGCATCTCCCAGGACTCAGTCATCCTTGCATGTTGCAGTGGTGCCAGTCCGGTTATTTCCTGTAGGCTTCAAGGCTTGATATTTGAGGATTGGAGGGAGCAAAGAAAAACAGGAGGGAGAGACCATGACCCCTGCTTGAGTATGTTCTGTAAACTTTACGAGGGGTCGCCAGCAATGCCCAGGTCTGCAGCATCTCTTACACAGCCAGGGAGGCAGTGCAGTCGGGGCAGGAGGACGCAGGCAGAAGGACACATGTGGGGCTGGAAAGAGAGGCAGACGTCCCCCAGTAATGGATGCGTGAACTCCCGGGCTATGCCCTCCCCTGCCATGAAGAGCTGAGATAATGAAGATAAAACAAGTTCAGAGAAGGGCAGGAGAAGCCATCCAGAAGACATGACTTACGGGAGGGAAGTTTAATTGGTTTAGCCTAAAAAGCCCATTACGCTCTCTGGTGGACACGGTTGCGCTATAAATATCAGCAAGGTGACAACAGGGAGAGGATGGAATCTGTCTGGCTGGGCACAGTGTTAAGATTGGGGGGTTTGGATGGAGTGCAGAACCGGCTCAGGGTTTCATCCCACTTTAAGGGGCTAGACGGTTTTCTTATGCTCAGATAGAATCCTTTGTTCAAACAAAAGCGTACATGGAATTCCCTTACATGAAACAGACGGACAGCTGAGTCTCTCTAGCTACAGTGGAGGAGGGGGTCCAAGGCCCCTCTCTGCCCCAGTCCTGCACAGGCACTCCCACAGGCACCTCCCCAGGCCCCCAGGGCTTCGTTGGAACACTTGTAGTTTTGGTGCTTTGAAGCCCCTCTTGGTGACACCCCATGCTAGGGAGTGTCAGTGTCCCAGCAGGAGCTGGAGAGACATGCATGAAAAGACAGGGGCGTTGGATGCAGCTCGACACAGGACCCGGGGTGAAGTGAGAAATAGAGCGAGAGGAGTGTGGTCTGGCAGCGGAGAGAGGCGCTGGGGAGGCTGCGGTGCCAGCAGCGCCCCCTGTGCACTTTGTCCCAGTAAAGGTGAGAGGGCTCTCATCCGACCCTGACGGAACTCGATTCAGTCCATGCACCTATACATATAGGGCAGGCACTGGCCAGTGCGTTAGGGTTAGTGCAGACCGTCCCTCCACTTGTTCTTCATATGAACACCTCCATAACTTGGCTATTAACGTTTCCCAATTTGCCAAAGAGGAAATGAGACTCAGAGAGGTCAGTTAACTTACCCAGTCCCACACAGCCAGGACGTAGTTCAGACGGCAATCCAACTCAGGCCTGACTGGCATAGTCTAGTTCTCATCATGGTGTTTGTCCCCAAAGGGCAGCGCTGGCCTTTCTCCTCTTTCTGCCCTCCCCACTCTCCTTCCCACGCCGCACCCCACCCAGACTCCAGGTCAGTGAGGGCTCCTGTGGCCTCCTGCTGCAGGCTAGGTCAGCACACAGCAGAGGCTGCGCCTGCGGCCCCATAACCAGCCCTCTCCTGCCCTCTTATGGCCACCCCTGAACCAGCCTCTGCTGCAGGGCTCCCCAGGGCCTCCAGGGCCTTTGAGTGCTGGGCTCTCCACTGACAGAGGCGGGATGTCCAGGGCCCCCGCTCTTAGAGAGAGACAGAGGGCTCAAACCCACCCACAGAGGGGGCGCTGGGGAGAACCCAAGGAACCACCCTGGGGCAACCTTGCACCCTCTTTACCCTCCACCCCCAACAGAGACAGCTCCATGGACCACCCCCTGCTCAGAAACAGAGCTCTCTGCTGCCTGGAAATCCAAGAAAAACACACAGTGATGGGAGGAGCACTTCTAAGCTCTGATCCCTGTGTCTCCTTCCTCCCAATTCCCCTCCTCATCCTCTGTGCTCCATTTAACCCCCTGGACTTGACTGTCCCCAGATCTCTGCTCAGTTAGTCCCTTTATTTGCAAATGCTGGTTCCTGCCACCAGCATCTCCAATCCTGCCTGGGAAATCCTGCTTTCAGCGCCCTCCCCAAACAGTGGACACCCCCACCCCACCCCTTATGAGACACAATTCATTAAAATCCACCTGACGCCCCCCCCCTCACACCAGATGTGTAATTCCTGAGCAGGAGCCCCAGTGCCCGTGACACTTGGTTCTTGGTTTTCATCATTAAATAATCATTTTCTTCTGTGGCTGCCTCGTCCTTATGATCATAATTTACTGGGCAGCAGGATTCGTCATCATGTAGACTGGGGGTTCTCAATCTGGGTTTAGGACTGTCCAAGGGGTGACATCTGACTGCTCATTCGACCACAGGAAACCTGCCTTTGTCTTTTTCACAGCCTCATTATTGTTCTTGTTGTCATTGTAATTAACACACTGGGGATCTGGGAAAGATTTTATTTGGAAGAAAAAGACTTTGTGCTTTTAAACACATAGAAGCCACAGAGGCAGAGTAACAAATATGGACGTAACCAAAGGTGTCATTTCAAGGAATGATTTTGTGCACATACACGCTTCTTTTTTTTACAGTAATCCTCCGGGCACGTCGCTTCTCCTGCCTGGCACCGTAGTCCCGAGAGGATGCATTTGCCTGTCCCTTCCCTGAGATGGGGCTCCTGAGCATGGGCCCTGGTCATCCCGAAGCCTGGCCAAGCCGTGGTACCACTTAGCACTTGCGGGTGAAGTGGAAGGGAAGGCAGCTCCATGGGGCCAGTGGGACATGCCTAGGTTGGATGGGAGAGAAGCTCAAGTTCAGAATTTCTCAGCACATCTGGGACTAGCAGAGGCAGGGCAGGGCCTAGACCACCGCCCCCCAGGCTAGGGATGGGGATGGCTCAGGGACTGGTGTCCTGGGAAGGGTTCGTAATGAGCACCAGGATGAAATAGGCCCTACTGTCCGCCCCTTGAGGCCTTGGTGGAGCAGGGTGGATGTCTTCCTCCTACCGGCTTTTCCCCACGGTCCCCACTGCCTCCATCTGAGAAGATCCCACTCTAGAGACCACCTCCATAAAAATCTTCCAGTGGGGTTTTTACTGGAGATCACTGCTAAGGGTCCTGGGGATGGGGCCTGTTCAATAAAAAAAGGCAGCGTGGAGTAGATGAAAGTGCTCTGGGCATGAATCAGGGAACTCAGATGTGAATTCCAGCTTTACCCCCTGAGCTGTGTGACTTCGGGCAAATCACTTCACTTCTCTGATCTGTTTTCTCTGCGATAAATGAAGATAACCACAACTCACTCAAGCAGGATCAGCGACACTGCAGTCAGAGCACATAGAGTCAGCTGTTGGAAAGCTTAAATGGTTCCATCTCCTTTCCTGTTTCCCTGCCATGGTAATTTCCCATCTCACCTTTATTTCTTTTCATTTACCAAGTGATAATTGAAACCCCCTCCCCACCCCCAGTGGAAACTGATCACTTTCTTCCTTGGCCTCTTTCCCTCTCCCCAGTGTGGCCTCAGAGCCTTAGTCTCTCTAATTGTAAAGTGGAGATACTGTTTGGTAACTCAGTGAGCCGTGTGTAGTATCAGTGACATGTTCAGCATGTAGTATGTGCTCAATAAAGGTCACTCCTATTGAAGGGAGGGAGGGAGGAAACATACCCAGGTTATAGGGGTGCTGGGCTGCAATTCAGCAAAATCTGCAGGGAGAAGGGCACAGGCGAGCTTCCCCTTGAAGCATGGCCAAGATGGGGGCTTATTCTGCATAAGTAACCTGGGAGTGCCTGCCGGGTCCCCAGCCTCCACCTGCTGAGTCCTGGCGAAGGCCCACCCAAGTCTCCCAAGGATGTTTGAATCCCCCTCAACACACGCAGCGGGTCTGTGCCCTTCGCTTCACCTGAGTGTCCTGCTGTGGAGGCTCAGCTGGCCCTGAGAGACACGCCCCTCAGCTCTGCTCAGAGGGAGGGACAGCCTGGCCCCATCTCGTGTGGTCATGGCCACAGGAGGGGACGTAGTGAATCGGAACACGGTGGGGCTTTAGCGATCTGGCCAGCAACCTCATTTACTGATGACTTACCAGGGGCAGTGACAGGTGAGAGGCAAGACTTAAGGTCCCACTCTCCTTCGTCAGCATCGGAGTGCCAATAGATAGAGTCATTCCTTGTTTAATGAGCATCTCTTGCTGACATTTGATCGTTTTCCTATGGGGAGTGGGGTTGGGAGGAAGTTCTATGTTCTTAAATGTCCTAAATCAGGGGACCATGTGAACTATCATCTGAACTTTTGAGAGTAAAAGGGAGCTTTCTTTATAAATACACGGGGCAACAGGTGTAAACCAGGCAAAATGGGCCACATGGGAGGCAACCTGAGTCCTAAGGTAGACATGGGGTGTAGGCATAGCCACAAGCACCCACAAAGCAAACCTCCAGGCACCCTGCAGGCGCCCTGCTCGCTCATGGGTATAACGGCGGAGTTAGTGACACCAGAGACCAAACACGCCTGCCGCTCCCTCTACTGACTCCCAGTGATGCCATTGTTGCAGGACCCAGAGAGATGGCTCTCTCCCACCGGGCAGTCCGTGTGACACATCGCGTGCCTGAGGCACGCTGAGCTCCTTCTGACAAATAGCACCATAACAGCTTCCCTTTGAATGCCAGAATGCTGGGCAGTTTCTAAAGTCCTTTCATTCGGCTCTAGCTCATTTAATCTTTATAATCACATTCTCAGGAGCTCAGCATCATGGTTCCCATTTTATAGGCGAGGAGACCACAGCTCACAGACATTAGGGTGTCCCACATCACACAGCTACCAAGTGGCCGAGTGGGGGACCCAGGGCCACGTGTGTCCACCCCTTTTTGCAGACTGCACAGCATAAGCTTGAATGCTGTGAACAGGAAGCTGAGTTTGGTGATGGGGGTTATGAATTATTTGCTAAAACCTCAGGCTAAGTACTAGGCATTCTGTGGTTTTGACTGAGTGTAACTGCGTTCCCTCAAGTGGAGGGCCTCTGGAAGCTGGGTTCGCCCAGCCCGGAGTTCACAGCTGGAGAGATGTATAACTCCACTGTTTGTGGAGTCAACATTCTTGAGCTCTTCCTTGGCTTTAATTGTCAGTTAAAGGTTTGCCTTTCTCTCCTCCACAAGGGTCCTTTTGAATCTTTTAGGCTGAGCTTGTCTCGATAACTTAGGTGGTCTTTGGGAAGTGTGACAAGAAAAGGAATTAATGTGAAGGTAGCGCCTACTGTGTGCCAGATACATCACTTCCATTCATCCGGTGAATCTCCAATGTGAGCCAAAGACGTACTTAAGCTCCAGTTTCAAAGAAGGGAGTCTGTGCTTTGCCCAAGGCCACCCACCAGGGAAGGGAGGAGCTGGGTCTTGAACTCGTGTGGCTGCTTGCTTTTCTCTTGCCTCTAAAGGCCCGGGATCCCAGGGGGAAAGTTCTCAGGAGTCAGTAACATCCCGGGCAGAGATTAAACTGCATTTAATTGAGACAGATATAGACACTGTTCCCAGTAATCAGGGACACGTGGGAGCATTAAAATCTGTGTGGAGATTTCCAAGGACAGAGACCTTGGGAAGCTGCTGACAAACAGCTTGAGAATTAAAGGGACTTTAGAATTCAATTAAACTCAGCAGACTTTTATTACCGCCTTCTCCAGGCCAGGTGTTGTGCCAGGTGCTCCGTGGGCAGCAGATGATGGAGGCAGGTCCCTGGCTTTCTGGAGCTGTCTGGAGGGGGGCCGGGACACTTCTGGCCTCATCTCACTGCATGGCTTCATGCTTCAGGGGTGGAGAATGGAGAGCCGTCTGGGGACAGTCCTCAAACATGTTTGGGCAGCACTGTGTTCTGGGCCCTTCTCTTCGGGCTCACCCACATCAATAGTTCTGAAGCCTGAGGAGGAAGGGTGCTGGTTTAACATTCTCGGGCCCAGCATTTCCCAAACGCATTTGATGATGAAGCTTCTTCCTCTCCCCACTGCCCTGCCGCCCCTCTTGGTCCTGGTGGACTGTTAACAGTATTAACAAGATTAACAAAAGAAAGAACAGACCATGGAGCACATTTTGGGGCCTGGCGTAGCTCCAGGGTGGGGCTGGGAGACTAATGAAACACATTCTGTTCTTTTCGAACAAACTAGGAGTCTCTCTGTTTGGGGCTAACAGTAGGTCGCCCTCCTTGCTCTCTTGGATAGAAGGTGTATCTGCCAATGCTTGGGTTTAGCTTTGGCTGCATTCTTAAAAGGGTATCTTTTTTTTTTTTTTTTTTTTTTTTTTTTGAGGGCAGTGTCACTGGCCCTCATATGTGGGACCGAACCGGGGCCGCTGGCTTCCCAGGCCAGCGCTTAACCGCCGCCGCCACTCGGCCGGCCCAAGGGTATCTTTTGAAATTGGGGGATTACTCAGGCCTTTGAGCCTTTCCGCTAAAGGGACCCCTTGGGTCAGCAAACAAGTGTTTGGGGAACATGAGTATGGTCACAGCTTTCGTAACATGTCCAAGAGCATAACTGCCAACTGGGAATTGACGCAGCCTGCAATTTCATAGGGAGAACATTTTGGAAAACAACAGAGAAGGGGTCATTTCCTTGTAGCTTGGGGGTTTTGGTCAACCGGGCTCCACTTTCATTTGTACTCAGCTCACCCTGCCCCTGGCCAGACTCCAGGCATTTCTTTGCAGGGTGACAACGGGTGGGCAACTGTTTCCAATGTGTCGGCATCCAAGCCCTGGCCTTATGCCAGCGGCCTCTTCACGGAGGTGACACGCGGCAGAGCTGTTTATCCAGCAGAGCCGTGCAGAGCAGTGACTTAGATCTTCAGAGCTGTGACAAAATTAAATGCCTTCGTGGGTGTGGTGATATTTTTCCTTGGTTGGGAAATAGGCTGGCACCGGCACCGTGATTAAAAGGATACTCTCCCGTGTCATACAGGCTTGGCCCTGCCTGGGGCCTGGCATGTGATCCTTCTGAGCCATGGGTTCTACTGTCAAACAGGGATAACTCCTACCCTGGAATGTCTAGCACTTGATGAATTGGAAGTCCCGCTGGGGTCTGCCATTGTGATTGGATTGTCAAGAGGAGAGAATATGAATGGAAATTGTAAAGTGTGAAGCACTGTGCACATGGAAAGGCTTATAGCTAACCTTTACCGAGTGCTCACTATTTGCCACAGTCTTTTCTAAATGAGTGACACGCATCATCTCATATCAGCCTCACAACAACCCTATGAGACAGGACACTCTAAGTCTCCCCATTTCACAGATGAGGAAACTGAGACCCCGAGAGGTTAGGTAACCAGCCTAACGTTACCTGTAGTGGAACTGGGATTCCCACTCAGGCCTGCCTCTGCGGAGTCCCAGACCTCACTCCCTGAGTCTTTGCTGGGGCAGATGTGCTCTGCTTTGAGGGAGACGGGGGGCCTGAACGTCTGTCCTGTGGGAGTGCACAGGGCTCTGAGGGTTCCTAATTCTTCTCTGGGGTCTTTTATGTCAGGTGCCTCCCCAGCGAGGAGTGGGGAAGGAGGAGGGAGGTGCTTTCTCACTGTGGCCTCTGCAAGTGACGGTCTGACTTCCCGGTCTCCTGGAGATGAGGTGGGAGTCGGAATAAAGGCACTGCTGCTGTGAGATTACTAGAAACAGGAACATTTATCAAGCCCTCTGCCTCACTTCATCCTTATAACAACTATGAGGGAGGAACAACTGAGCACCTTGTTTTATAGCTGGAGAAACTGAGGCATGAAAAACAATTGTGCCACGTCATGCAGCCAGTAAGCTTCAGAGCTGAGATCCCAGCCGGCCTCTAGGGCCCGTGCATTTAACCAGCGTTCTATTTAGTCTGGCCTTTCAGAGCCACTCAAAGGACCAAAGGGACAAGACCGGCCAGTTCCTAGGCCAGGCCTAGAGAGAACCAGCTGGGCGCTTCACATGGTTACATTTTATTAAGCCTGATGATTAAGGTAGGCCTTACCGTCGTGTTGTTACAGATGAGGAAATGCAATCTCAGAGGGTTTAGGGACCTGTCCAAGGCCAGTCAGCTAGGAGGGAGTGCCAAGTCCGCCTGGCTCCAAAGCCCACCTTGTCCCTCCACATCCTGGTCACACTCTGAGGCTCTGATTCCTTCAAAGCTCCATGCATCTCTGTCCCTCTCAGTGGGGCAGCTGGGGGACCGGGCCTCTCTCACATCTACTTTATGCCTCTCTCCTCAGCAGCCAAGACTCAAGGGCAGGTGGTAACAATGGGGGGTAACCTATTTTTAAGGAGAAATGTGTTCATGGGATAAACCGAATCACCTGCCTTCCACCCATGATGGCCACACCCACAAGGCTCAGCAGAGAATTTAGGTTTCTCTTTCCTCTTGTCTTCCGGTTGTTTACTCCCGCAGAACCACCTGTTCTCATTAGTACCTTGTAGCAACGCCGAAGACCCAGGGCCTCACAGCAGAAATCAGGGCACCCACCTGAGGCGTGGGCGGAAGGGCCAGGCTGCACAGTGGCTCTGCCCGAAGGAGCTGATGGAGTGGGGGAGAGGGCTCGCACAGGCCGAGCCTGGGCAAAGGGGGAGAAGCAGGGAGAAGGCATTCATTTGCCCACTGGCTCCTTTCACCACGTTTTATTAAACACTTACTATGTGACAGGCACTGTAATTGGCGCCCCGGTTAAGAACACAGGCTTTGAAGCTTGTCGGACTGAATTCAAATCCCAGCTCCACCCCTGGGCCAGTCACTTAACCTCTCTGCGTATGAGCCTCCTCATCTCCAAAATGAAAACTTCGGAGCACACAGCTCACTGAGCCGGAATGAAGATTATGTATATTAAATACTTAGAACAGTGCATGGCACAGTAAGAGCTGAATAAATGGTGGCTATTAGTGCTATTATCATCTCTGTCCTTGGGAGTTCACAGCCTGGCGAGACACAGACATTAAAAGAAACAGGTAATTTCGTAATGACTCGGGCCAGGAAGTGATGCCGAGCCCCACCAGGTAGTGGGGTGATAGCCCCTGCTGCCCTGCCTCTGTGAAGGGCATGGAGGTCATCTTCTGTGCCCTGCACCCGAGGGGGGCCTGGCTGCAAGCCCTGCCTCTGTGCTGAGCCCTCTGTGCTGGCTGGGGACCTCGGCACTCACTTTGTCCCTGTTTCACCTTCTGAAAAGGGAGGGACTGGAAAGAGTCGTGGAGGCTTCTTTACAATTCTACCCTGCAGACAAGAGACAACGAGATGGAAAATCCAAATGGCCAAAATGAATATATAAGAGCAAGAAGTTTAACTGCCTGATGACAAGCAGCTCATGAAATGATAATCCTCTGGCAGATGAGAAGTGTTTCAGAAGTGATAAGGCAGAAGGGGGCTAGTGGGGCGAAGCTGGGGGCCCCCACTCGCCAGCCTAACGGGATTTCTCTGGGGGTGGGGTCTGGGCAGCTGCCTAAGCTGGCAGGAACTTCATCTTTCTGTTGTGCTGCACCTGGAAGGATCACCCGGAGGTTCTCAAGTCATCTGCTTTATTATATTCATGATCTTAAGGACAGTATTTCCCCAGGGGCAGAGGGGACAAGACCTGCTCCCTAGAAATTCTCAGCTTTAATCAGACCTGTGATAATGTTAGTCTCCAATCCTAATTGTAGAAAATAAACAATTCTAAGTCTTTTCTTTATTGTCAAGTTTGTAACCAAAAGATCATCTCCAGGAGCTAGCTTAAAAAAAATTTAGTAGTAATAATAAAATTATTATTCCTATTATTATTATTTTGACTACATTTATTGGGGTGACATTGGTTAATAAAACTATATAGGTTTCAAGTGTACAATTCTATAATACATCATCTGTATATTGCATTGTGTGTTTACCACCCAAGTCAAGTCTCCTTCTGTCTCCATATATTTGGCCCCCTTTACCCTTTTCTACCTCCTTCCTACCCCGCTTTCCCTCTAGTAACCACTATATGTCTAGGAGTTTGTGTCTATGAATTTTTGTTTGTTTATTTTCATTTGTTGCGTTCAGTTTTATATCAGACATATAAGTGAAATCATATGGTTCTTGACTTTTTCTTTCTGACTTATTTTGCTTAGCAAATAATCTCAAGATCCATCCATGTTGTCACAATTGGCAGTATTTCATCTTTTCTTATGACCGAGTAATATTCCATTGTATATATGTACCATATCTTCTTTATCCAATCATCTATTGAACGTATCCATGTCTTGGCCACCACAAATAATGCTTCAATGAACACAGGGATTCATATATCTTTACAGATAAATGTTTTTCAGATTTTTTTGGATAGATATCCAGGAGAGGGATTGCTGGGTCATATGGCAATTCTATTCTTAATTTTTTGAGGACTCTCCTTACTGTTTTCCATAGTGACTGCATCAACTTACCTTCCCACCAGCAGTGTATGAGGATTCTGTTTTCTCCACAACTTCTCCAACATTTATTTTTTTTAAATTATGTATTATTTTGGAACAGATCATAATTTATATGGAAAATCTACTTCCTTCTAGAAGGTCCGGTGTGCTAGTGTTAGGATGAGATAGGACTGAAGCAAAATGCAACAATTAGGGTGGCCTGCTGGTAGGACTGTTTGTTCTGGGGTGGCTACTATAGGCTCCAGGCATGATTTGGATGCTACAATAATGTTAAACTGAGACTGTGGGCAAGAGTGGGATGAAGGAGCAATCCACAGAGGAGGGATATACATGGGTGAACTAGCATCACGCCTGCAATAAGACTTCCCACGACAGTGATCTTGTCTTGGTGGTTGTGGATTGAATGGTGCCTCTCCCCTCAAAGATATGTCTACATCTTAACCCTGAGGACCCATGAATGCGATCTTATTTGGAAACTGGTCTTTGTAGATGTGATCAAGTTAAGGATCTTGAGGTGAAATCATCCTAGACTACCTGGGTGGGTCCTAAATCCTTATAAGAGATAGAGACAAGTAGAGATTGGAGTCATGCAACCGTAAGCCAAGGAATGCTTGCAACCACTAGAAGCTGGAAGAGGCCAGGCTTCTACCCCAGGGCCTCAGGAGGCAGTGAAGCCCTGCTGATGCCTTGATTTTGATCCAGGGATATGGATTCTGGCCTTCTGGCCTGCAGAACTGTGAGAGAATAAATTTATGTTGTTTGAAGACCTCAAGTTTGTGGTAATTTGGTATGGCAGCCCTAGGAAACTGATACAGTGGGTATAGACTGAAGTGGTGAGGACACTGATGGAAGACAGGAATCCATGAAGACTGCGACTCTCAAACAGAGAGGGCCTTCCGAGGCAGCGAGCCCAGAAGGGTGGTGGTTGCTGTGGGGAAGAAGAGGGTAGAGACCAACAGCCTCTGTCCTCTTCCCCAGGCCCAGGGTGAGATAGCCTGCATTGGGACCTCTCCTGGGCAACATGGACGGTCAGATGGTGACTTTCCTTTGATTCCTCCTTCTCCATCCTTCCAGTTATATCTACCTGGCTTATCATAGTCACAAGGAAGAGATTTTCCTGGGCGACTTAAGGATGTATGAGAACGTGAGGTGGCAGGGACTTCATCTCAACAGTAGCCAACTCATGCTGGAATCTAGTGCTTCAACCAGATGCTCAGCCACTGCAGGGCTTCAGGGCAGTGCTGGGGCTGCCGGAGTCCTGGGGCACCTCTAGTAGCAGACCCCACGTCTGGGCAGCTGGAAGGGGCTTTTTCACCCTCATGGGCTGGGCTGGATTCCTGCTCAAAACTGCTCAGTCTTCTCACCCCGGTCCTTGATTTTTTTTTCTTAAAGCTTTAGTATCTGATGCTCCTTGATTGCTGGGTGCTTCCGGAGAGAACAGTATGAGTAAACAAGCAACACACAAATACGAAAGAGAAATTGTGCACACAGCCAGTCTCAACTTGGAAGCTATTTTTTTTTCTTTCTTCTAGGACATGTGTGTTTGTGGTTGCAATATTATATTGCACACATTAATATAGTCATATTTTCTGCTAGTAAAATTGTTGCTGGCTCATATAATGGTATTAAATATATCAGTATTTCATGGTATTCCGCAAAAAGCCCCATAACTTCCAGGTGCTCAGCCACATGGACAAGTTTGAGAACCACTGATCTATAATAAAGGGTAAAATCATTGAACACATAAGTAAGCAGGATGTTTGAAAGGAGCCATCTGTCACTAATCCGTTAGCAATCTGGGAGGTGGAAACTGTATCAGGGCACAGGCAAACTGATAAATGTAAGTTATCTAAATTTTCCAACGAGTGTTTGATTAGACCTCATGTCTAATAGAATTGATAGGAAACAAGCTTGACGGCCTTTTTTGGCCTTCAGCTTGAAACCAGAAAGTCAGCCTCGTCACTGCAGGAGCCCAACAGCCTGGTTGCGTCCAGGCCACATTTTGATTTGCCTGTGTGTCCTGTGTGTGCAAAATCACATCACAGGGGTTGGCCCTGGCTCCAGAGGCCACACTCCACCTCTCAATCGGTTGTTTTGGGAAGCACCCTTGGGAGAAGGGAATACCGTGAGGTCAGGGCCATTGTCCCCCGGCCTGAATTGCATTCTACTGAGCGATCAAACGAAACCCAGAAGAGGGACCTGGAGGCCCTGAAAAGTCTGTGTTATTAACGGGAAGACACTCTGCAGAGGCCAGGAAGCCTGGTCATTGATTGGCCTCCTGCCAGATAACATTGTTCTGCCTCTGAACTCAGCGATGGACCAACCACAATGGGGTGTGGCGTGCATCCTGGTCACTGGACACCCCCAAATCAGAGACAGTTCAGAGAAATTTCCAGAAGGCCAAGGGGGTATGTACGATTTGGGATGAGAAGACAGAGAAATAAAAAGAATAAATGATAACATACAAACAATAATAAAATTGTATTAATAATATCACAAGCAAGCAAGGGACACACTTTAGACCTGCAAAGGGTGACTTCAAATTAATCAAACAAACAAACAAAATTCCTTGGTGGAATGGATTATATTATAAGAAAGCGTATACACAAAACAGCTAGAGAAAAGAAAAATATTTAGCAAAATCCGTCTGTGATGGATTCACAACTGGCTTTTAAAGAAAATTATGAGTTTGGGGCATATTATTTACTCAGTAATAATGTATTTGGTCTCTACCATGTGTCAGATCCTGTGCTAGGCCTTGGGAAACCAGCGGTGCCCAACACAGACACTGCCCTTTGAGAAATGAACTCTTTGGTGGGTAAATAAATCCAGGAAGTAAAGTGGTAATCACAACATCAGGTGTGACAATGGGAAGGGTCATGATGGGAAGCCCAGCATATGAACAAAGGAGGGACCTTTACCCCAGGCTGGGGGAGGAGGGGCAGGAGTGGACATCACCGCAGCCACTGGGAGAGCTGGAAGCCTAGCTGACCGAGGCCTGAGGGGCGTTCCTCACCCTAGGCCGTACCGTGCCCCTTGGAGAGGAGCTCCCAGGAGCACAAATGGTTTTGAAAGCATTTTAATGAGGGGGCCCATTCATAATGCAACTGCTGGAGTCCCAGAAGCTCAGATGGCAGGAGCATGGAGTAGTCTATCCTATTATAAATATTTGATCTTCTAAAATGGTGTTACCATAAATATTATTGGCTGCCCTGAAAAGTTTCAGGCTCCTAATTTTAATTTCCTACACTGGGAGTCTAATGAAGAGGATTTCAAAGTGCCTCTCCTGGGACAGGGTTTACCGGCAGGTTCCAAGCCAGGCCCTGGGGAGGGGTGTGGGGAGGTTAAATTCAGATAGGGTGGTGCCTGTGAGGGAGACCCGGCAGGGCAGGAATGGAGGTGCTGCAGGTGTAGATGGACAAGGCATGCTGGGGGCCCGAAGAGGCAGAGACATATTATGGGGTCCCAGGAAAGTGGGGGGTGGGGGTGTGTGGCACTTCAGGCTCCCAGAAAGGGGGTAAAGCAGCACAGTGAGGAGCATGGTTCTGGGACCAGCTCTGCTTCTGCTTCACGGGGGGGCCTCAGTGAGGTCCAAGGTCACCTCATCTGCAAATGCAGACAATAACCACCCCGTGGCCTCAAGTGAAGGTGGAGAAGGTGTGTACGGAGCTCAGTGCCCTGCACGTAGTGAGTGCCCAGGAGATGCTGGCTGTTAGCCCTGCTCCTCGCCCTGTGGGCACACGTTACCTCCTACAAGAGCCCATGCCGCTGCTGCTCCCCGACACCCCAGGACCTGGAGGTTAGAAGCCAGCCCCTCAGCGTAGCACCAAGGCTCTCCGTGAGCCCCGCATCCTGACCTCCTCACAGCTGATACAGGCCCCAAGCCCCAGCCAGTCGGCTTGCAGTTGCCCGTCGCTGCCACATTGTCACCTGGTCCTCCTTGTCCTTCCCCTGCTGCTGTGTCCACGGGAGTACTCACCTGCCAGCCTCTCTGGCCTGGATAATCCCTTCCAGTCATCCTGCCTTCACCGCTCTTGCCTCCTCCGTGAAGCCTGCTCCTCTCCTCGGGCCGCCAGACCCCGTCCCCGTGAGGAGCTTGCGGGCTGCCTGCCTCTCCTCACAGCTGTGAGTGAGCACCTGGGAGGAGGGAGGCGCGCTCATCTTTCTCTCTCCAGGGCCCACCCACCTCTCTCCAGAGTATATAGTTCATGGTGTTCAGCAAATGTTGAACGAATGGGTAAATGGCACAGAGATTTACAACAGCTAAAGGCTTTTCATATCTGGTGTGCTGTGTGTTCCATCAGATTCCCTGGGGGCATTCTGATGCTTCTCAGAGGCTCAGGGAAGTCAAGGGACCTGTCCGGAGTTATATTCGGCGAGTTGGGAGCATGACCGCAGTCCTGGCGCATCTTCACTGTCGACCTCGGTGTAACTCGGAGTGATCATTGAGTATTCCAGGCTCTGGGCCACCTGACAGTGAGTCAGGACACCTCTTTCAGACTCTGGCTGATGAAGAGTGGGGGGCTCCTACAGAAACTCAGTCCTCGGCCTCTTGCAGTTCCAAGGCATTGTGGAGTGAGGTGGGAGTGGAGGGGTTCTTCCTGGAGCTGGAACCACCAAGGACCCCTGTCATTGGACCCTATGAGTATAGCTTGAACCCTTTGAACTTCCTTGAGCTTCCTGAGCCATTCTTTTTCAAGTGCTTACAACCCATTTACAGAAGAGGAAACTGAGGCACAGAGAAATTTTTGTCACCGGCTCAAGGTCACACAGCTAGTATTTGGCAGAACTTGGCAAAGAACCCCAGCTCTTAGCCGCTCTCATTCACCTGGGTCTTTGACACAGAAATCAGGCCAGGGCCTAAAACAAATCTAGCCCCCAGGATGGCTGGGGCTGATGATTTAAAAGGCCCAGCAATGCTTAATCTTGCCGCTGGGCTCTCTCATTTTAGCAAATGTTAAGATTTAAGAGCTCATAAAACTGAGCTATCACAGAGTCCTGCCAAGAGCTCTGCAGGGGGCTCTCTGCCCTGGGCTGCACCTGGCCTGGTGGTGCCAGTCTTGTCCGAAGTCCCCTCTGGGAGAGTTCTGCAGCCTATTAGAGCTGCCAGGCTCCTCAAGTCCTCAAGAGGCCCCTCAAGTTGTTGATGTCCTTGCCAGGGCCAGATTGACAAGTGGTGTGGCTGTGCACAGTGACTGAGTGAATGCACAAGTTGTTCAGGATTCTGGCAGCAGCAGCAGCAGCAACGCTGATTGGGCATCAGGATTCAGCCTGGTCACAAAAGCAAATAAGCATGGATGGATCATCTGCACAGGGGCCATCTTGTTATGGCCACATCAAGACAGAAGCGATGGCCGGCCGAGTGGCGCGGTGGTTAAGAACTGGCTTGAGACACCAGCGGCCCCGGTTTGGATCCCACATGGGAGGGCCAGTGACACTGCCCTCTAAAAATAAATAAATAAATAAATTAAATTAAATTAGAAAAGACAGAAGCGGCTCGTGCCCTTGGAAGCAACTCTATGGCTACCAGCAGCCCTCCTTCTAATCTGCCTCAGTGGTGCTTTTCTTGGGGTTGGAACCCCCTTCCAAAGACTCTGAGGCTGATGTCACCAACATGTATATTCTCCAACAATGCCTCCAACACCTAGCGTGGTCCTGTCCTCTAGTACATGTCAAGCCAGTATGTATTGCATGGAAGGATGGATGCCAAGAAGGAAGGAAGGGGTAAACTGATTATGAAAATGTCCCCAATTCTTCATACGTCCCTATATCTGCACCTTTTGCAATGTGACTTTTCAGGTCCTCCCTGGAAGAGGTAGAGGGTTTTTCTTCCCAGTCCCTTAAATCTGGGCTGGCCTTGTGACTTGCCTGGCCAGTGGAGTGCAGTGGAAGTGACAGCATGCCAGCTTCAAGCCAAGGCCTCAAGACATCTTGGGAATTTCTGTGTTTTTTTTTTCTCTTGGAACTCTGTTGAGCCACCGAATGAATGAGCATGAGCTGGCTTGCTGGGTGATGAAAGACATGGCTCAGTCACCCCATCACCCCAGCCTACAGCCAGCCAGCCTTCAGCTGACCCACCAGCTCATCGCAGACACAAGACTGCACCCAGTCAGGGTCAGCCAAGCCTGGTTTGGATCGGCCCAGCTGACCCATAGTCTCAAGCGATAAATAAATGCTTATTGCATTTAAGCCATTTAGCCATGGAGTGGCTAGTTATGCAGTGATAGCTGATCTTATGTAGAAACCTTGGGAAATGATGCCTTTAGCTTCAGCACAGCCCTAACGTCTCATCTTTCCCTTTTTATGCTATGTCCTCATCTCCTGTCACACCCTAGTCAGAGCCTACCATGTTTAGACACTCTTCTAAGTCTGTCTAAGAGGCTTGGCAAGCTCCTTTAATTCAATTCAGCCAACAACTTAAGGAGCTCCTGCAGTGTAAAATACATTCCAGTTTACTATGGCGATAGAGAAAAATAAACTATGGCTCTTGCTTTCCTTAAGCTTTCAGTAGCCATAGTAATAGCAATAGCAATAACTGGTATCTGCACAGTCTCTGACAATATTCAAAGAGCTTTCTTTGTGTGTTTTTTTAAAGATTTTATTGGGGAATTGAAGGAGGGAACAGCATTTGGGGAATTGCGGAAGGGGAACAGACAAGTTGCTGTCCTTTTGTTCTTCAGTCTAGTTGTGGAAGACACCGCTTCACTGGCCCATATTGGTATTGTGATCATTGCGCTCTTCCCAGCTGAGGCAGGTTGGTCGCCGGCCACTGGACAGCCGCTCACAGTGGCTCAGGGCAGCTCCCACTGGCTGCGGACCACTCACGGTAGCTTACGGCTGCCCCACTGCAGCCTACGCCATCACCGGCGACTCACGGCAGCCCCGCTCCAGGCCAAGCTGTTGTTCACCATCTTAGCTGTAGAGGGCAGTGTCACTGGTCCTCATATGTGGGATCCAAACCGGGGCCGCTGGCGTCCCAAGCCAACTCTTAACCAACGAGCTACTTGGCCGGCCCTCAAAGAGCTTTCACATGCATCACATTCGAGCTTACAATTTCAGGGGGTGACACAGCAGTTTGGATGCAGGTCAGCTATTAGTGTGTACTGCATATGCAGCATCATGATAGATGCTGGTAAAAGAGAAATACATGACATAGGGTCACGGGAGAGACTCAAGCTTCTCTGAGTAGTTGAGAACGCCTCTCCCTTCACGTGCATCCCTGCTTGTAGAGGAATGGAGATGCTAAGCCAAAGACTTCAAGGAATAAAAGTAGAGTTCCACTTTTAGGTTCAAAGCATCAGTTTTGCAAGAGCAGGCGAGGGAGCCATGGCTCAGCATCAGTCCCAGTGAAGGGGACCTGAAGAGGTTTTAGTTGCCAAAGCTACAACTGAAAAGTCAATTCAAGTTTTAGATGACAGGGTGAATCTAAATTCATTATAGTGTGGTGTGGGACACGAGAGCTGCTGGGCTCAGACTACATCTAGGACAGGGCACTCCAGGCCGGGCTCTACATTCTAAGTAGCATGTTAATAAGGGTCAGAGGGACATGCCTGGGATAGAGAGGAGCAGAGAAGTGGGACTGGAATGTCTGAGGGAATTTGGACTATTTAGCCTGGAGAAGAGGAAAGACAGGAGGGCAGATTCAAATGTTTGAAAAACTTGTTGTGTCTAAAAGGGCTGGTCTTTTCCATTGTAGTCCAAGAAAATGCAAGGTAAGGAATTGTAAAGGGACAAATGAAGAAATAACTGCCTGCCCATCAATGGGCCAGGCTCTTCCTCTGAGGAGACCTGCAGGTTCCTTGACTAATGGTTGTTGGTAAAGAGGTTTCTGGGTGTGGCATGAGTTTGGCTTTAGGGACTTCTAAGGTGCCTTTCATCTCTGAATTCCAGTGAAGGGCTCCACAAAGTGGTTTCTGACCCTGGGGTTTGCAATGCTCTTTTATAAAGACAGATACAAGGAAGTTCAATATGGAACAATGCATCCATCAGCATGTTGGACTCTCGTGGCTGCGGAGAACATGTGAGAAACAGTCTATGCCAGGAGAATGTTCATTGGCATCTTTTTAGGGACCTACATAAATATGTTATCTATATAAAAGTTCATACGTACATGTCAGAACAACACTGCCTATACTTTATATAACTACAGGACATCTATAAACATGTGATATGTACTTTACGATTCTGCTCTGAAGAAGTGGGGGCTAAAGCCTGAGCCCCTCTTTTCAGTGTGACGACTGGCTCGTCTCTCCCAATTAAGGGATACGAGAAATTATGAAGCCACTGTGTTAGTCAGAGGGAGCTGGAGAGGAAGGCAGATAAGGTAGGGAACTAACAAGAAACACCAAGCCAAAGGAGTGGTCAGAAGAACAGCACTGCAGTGAACACAGGGGTGCATATGTCTTTTCTAAAGAGCATTTTGGATTTCTTTGGAGAAATACCCAGAAGTGGAATGGCTAGGTCACGTGGTAGTTCTGTTTTTAATTTTTGGAGGAAACTCCACGCTGTTTTCCTTAGTGGCTGCACCAATTTGCAATCCCACCAACGGCACATGAGGGTTCCCTTTTCTCCGCATCCTCACCCGCATTTGTTGTTTGTTGATTTATGGATGATAGCCATTCTGACAGGAGTGAGGTGGTGTCTCATTGTGGTTTCAATTTGCATTTCCCTGATGATTAGTGATGTTGAGCATATTTTCATATGCCGGTTGGCCATCTGTATGTCCTCTTTGGGGGAAATGTCTATTCAGATTGTCTGCCTATTTTTTAAATCATATTGTTTGTTTTTGTGGTGTTAAGTTGTAAGAATTCATTATATATTTTATATATTTTTTAGGTAACCCCTTATCAGGTTATCATTGACAAATATCTTTTCCCATTAAGTAGGATGTCTTTTCATTTTGTTAATGGTTTCCTTCACTGTGCAAAAAACTTTAATTTGATGTAGTCCCATAGGTTTATTTTTTCTTTTGTTTCCCTTGCCCGAGGAGACATATCCAAAAATATATTGCTAAGAGCAATGTCAAAGAATTTACTGCCCATGTGTTCTTCTAAGAGTTTTATAGTTTCAGGGCTTACATTTAAGTCTTTAATCTATTAATTACAGCATTATTTATAATAGCCAAGATATGGAGGCAAACTAAGTGTCTTATCGATAGACAAATGAATAAAGAAAGTGCAGTATATATTTATGATATATGAGGTCAGACAATTAAGTTCACGAACTCATCCTAGAAAAAGTGCTACATACCGTATTGCTGAATATCACTATGGTTACCTTCGAAGTACTCCCCTTGGGAAGCTATGCCAGTGCCTAGTCCACCCTGCAAGCAACTTTGGAACTCCTTTTCTGGAATGGCCATCAGAGCTGTCATCGTATTACTCTTGATATCCTGAAGGTCATCAAAATGTCTTCCTTTCAATATTTCCTTTATCTATGGGTAAAGATCAGTGAGTAGGGAGGGTGTTCCAATATAGTTGTTTGTTTACTGGATAAAATCTCCCTCACAGACAGTGCCATGTGAGCTGGCGCATTGTGGTGATGCAAAAAGCCATGAATTGTTGGCAAACAGTTCAGGTCATCTAACTTTTTCACACAGCCTTTTCAGCACTTCCAAATAGTAAACTTGGTTAACTTGTTTGTCCAATTGGTACAAATTTATTATGAATTTGTACCAATCCCTCTGATATCAAAAAAGTTTTATGTGTGTGTATGTGCATGTGCACATACACACACATACACAATGGAATATTACTCAACCATAACAAAGAATGAAATCTTGCTATTAAGTGATAACATGGATGGACCTAGATATTATTATGCTAAGTGAAATAAATAAAACAAAGAAAGACAAATACCATATAATTTCACTGATAAGTGGAATCTAAAAAACAAGAATAATCAAGTAAAACAAAACAAACTCATAGATACAGAGAATAAATTGATGGTTGCTGGATGGAAAGGGGGCTGGAGGGAAGTGTGAAAAAGGAGAAAAGGATTAAGAAGTACAAATTTCTGGGCCGGCCGAGTGGCGCATTGGTTGAGAGCTGGTTTTGGGATGCCAGTGGACCCTGTTCGGATCCCACATGTGAGGACCGGTGACACTGTCCTCTACAGCTAACAACAGCTCACCTGGAGCTGGGCTGTGCAAGCCCTGGCGATGGTGTAGGCTGCAGCCCCTGCTGCAGCGGGCTGCCATAGACTTCAGTGAGTGGCCAGTGGCCAACGTGAGCGGCTGGCAGCTGGTGTGAGTGACCATCCAGAGGCTGGCGACTGATCTGCCTCATCCAGGAAGAGTGCAGTGACGATGCCGGCATGGGCCAGTGAAGCAACGTCCTCTGCAACTAGACAGAAGAACAGGGAAACAGCAACTTGTCTGTTCCCCTTCCCTGATTCCCCGGCGCTGTTCCCCTCCCCCAATTCCCCAATAAAATCTTAAAAAAAAAAAAAAAAAAGAAGTACAAGTTTCCAGTTATAATAATAGTCTTGGGAATGTAAAGTACAGCATAAAGAATATGGTCAATAATATTATAATAATGATGTATGATGTCATATGGATACTAGGCTTCTTGGGGTGATCACTGCATAAGAATATAATTGTCTAATCGCTATGTTGTACACGTGAAACTAATATAATATTGTATGTCGATTATAGTAAAAAAATTGACAAAATTTTTTAAAAAAGAATAACAGTGCTGCAGCATGGAGACCAGTCAGCTGGGTGAAGGGATGCAAAGGTGCATTGTTCACTGGTTCGGGGCATGGCACTTTTGCTCAACGATGTTGATGATAATACTAATGATAGTTCACATTTATTGAGCACTTGCTGTAGGCCAGGGGCTATGCTTTATAAACATTATCTAATTATCTAATTTAAACCTTACAGCAATCCAGTGTGACCATGCTCTTGTTATAGTTATTTTATAGAAGAGCAATGAAAGCACAGAGAGCTTAAGTAACTCATCCAAGATCACACAGACAGGAAGTGGCAGAACGTAGATCATCTGACTAGAGCCTGCACTTTCAGCCTCTTGCAGTCACATCTTGTTTTCCGTCCTGGTAGCGCTCACGGAGGGCCGTCTCTCAGTCTTTCAGTCATCTGCAGTCCCTAGGATGTGAGGGGATGGCATGAAGAAACATTTCAAGAGTGCTGAGTGATCTCACCACCTCAGTATATTGATTCTCTATCCCGAATGAGACAGGCTAGAAAGATGAGTTCTGCCTGGTGGCATAAATTAGCTCTGCGTCCTTGGGGTTTTGTCTCACCTTGCTGCCTCCTTGCCATTCAGGTGGAGGGCCTGCCTGCAGCAGAGCCGTTGATTCAGAGCGATTCACGACCAGCACATGGCAAGTGCTGGGACAATAGCTTCCATGCGGGGCCTGGACAAATGGCAGAGCAGAGCAGAGGGCAGCGCAATTTACAAGGAATCTTAGCAACCAAGCAATAGGCAATAAACCAGAAAATCACGGAGGAAACTCAGCAGAGCGTGAGCTAAACGAATTCAGGATTTGTGAACCAATTTACACCCATCAGAGGAGGGGTGAAAAAGGCACCAGGAGGCTCCTCGGGGCTGTCACCTCCGGAAGACCTGTGGAAGGGCAGTGAGGACACCCTGCTAGGGGACAGCTGAGTGGTGGCCTCTGGGGACATTGCTGAGCAGACCTTAGGCCTCCCTCCTGAGAAGGATCTGGGCACTGTTGAGGGATGGATGTCAGGTGTGAGGGTTAGAGTTGTGAATGGAGTGACCCTCTCTTTTCCTCACTCTGAGGAGGAAATCGATTAAAGATAGATGAAGTCTTCTCAACCAGAAACAGAGCCCAACTTTGGTCCTGATTCCAAGGAGCCAGGCTTTGAGCGAGTGAGCTCCGTCTCTCAGGTGAGGCACTGCATTATGAGGCCTGAAGCAGACTCATGAGGACGTGGAAAATAAGCAAAGAGGGGAGAACCCCTTCTTTTCAGGATAACATTGGCACATATCTGCTTACAAAAACATTTCTATCCCGAGAGACTGCTGAGAGGAGCAAATTCACCGGTCCCTGGGCTTGTGGAGGGGAGAGGGGACAGGTTTGGACGACATAAATAGAGTCACTCTAGATAAACAAAAGCTCTGCAAGAACGTCTAGGGAAAATGTGCCACCTGCAATGGCTCAGGGTGCCTGGTTCATGAGTCTGGCATGCTCACATCTCAGCTGAATGAATTAGATACTAATAGTACTAAATGCACAAGATGCAGAATAGGACTAAGGGATATAGTCTCAAGTTAAGTTAAACACAAAGACTTATAAGAAGCCTTAATAAGGGGACCAACATGCTGCCCCAGCAGTGTAATTCTTACTGATGCTGCTGGGAAGTGACGAGTGAGGTACGGCACTGTAGGGAAATGGGCCTCAGTATTCCCATCTGTAATCAATGTTTTCTAGGGCTGTATCCAGCCCGCCATGCTTTTCAGCAGTAGTGGAGGCTCAGGTCTTGCTTTGGAAGACCAAGTGTGATCCACAAGTCACATGGACCTCCTCCCTGAAGCTTCTGGAAAGCCTCCCTGACTACCCATTATTCTCTTACCCCTGAGCTCTCCAGAATGGCTCCCCAGGGCCACTTTACACAGGGGGTCCTATACAGGGGTTACACAGCCTCCTGCCACAATCCCCAGCCAGGAGACCACCTGCCATTGGTGAGGGAGGTTGCAGTGGGCAGGGGAGGGAGTAATGGCGAGGATGGCAGCTACCCAAATCCATGACCTGGCCCCTCACCCAGCTTCCCGGCTCTGAGTGTGACTGAGATTGCTTGTCTGCCCACCTCGTTGGTGAGACACAGAGTGATTCACACAATTTAGGCAAACAGAAGGGTGAGAACATGACATGGGCTCTGGAGTTAGACACCGGTGAGTTTGGGTTCTCCCTCCACGTGGCTGTGAGACTGGGGCACGTGCCTTTCCTTTGAGTGCATCAGTTTCCTTGTGTGCACAGCAAAGATAACATCTGCCACAGAGTTCTGAGGAGTACCTAAAAAAACACACCCCAAAGTTCAGGGACTAAGATGTCCACATTCTTTTTTTTTTTTTTTTTTTTTTAAAGATTGTATTCGGGAATTGGGGGAGGGGAACAGCGTTGGGGAATCTGGGAAGGGGAACAGACAAGTTGTTGTCCTTTTGTTCTTCAGTCTAGTTGTGGAGTTTCACTGGCCCATGTTTGTATCTTCATTGCGCTCTTCCCAGATGAGGCAGATCGGTTGCCGGCCTCTGGATGGTCACTCACCATGGCTATTGGCAGCTCGCGCTGGCTGCCAGCTGCTCATGCTGGCTGCCGGCCACTCACTGTAGCCTATGGCAGCCCACTGCAGCAGGGGCTGCAGCCAACACGGTCGCCGGGGCTCGCACAGCCCAGCTCCAGGTGGAGCTGTTGTTCACCATCTTAGCTGTAGAGGGCAGTGTCACTGGCCCTCATAAGTGGGATCTGAACAGGGGCTGCTGGTGTCCCAAACCAGCTGTTAACCAATGCGCCACTTGGCCAGCCCAAGATGTCCACATTCTATACCTACTCATTATCAGGACCTCCGGAGATTCTAGCCCTGAGGGATAAGCAGGAGGCCCAGGACTCTGACCTGAGCTGAGGTCATTGAGACAGGCTGAGAAGACACGTAGGAATAAAGTCTAATTTCCAGGAGACTTGGAAATCAACTGAATGGTCCGAAGAATCAGGCTAATAGGGTACTATCAAGAACAAGAACCAGGTCTCCCTGGAAGAATCTATCCCGAAGTGTATCAGTCAGCTTTCGCTGCGTAACAAAAGGCCCTAACCCCTCAGTGGCATATAACATTTTCCCAAATGGGAAAGCTTTGCTTCCTCTGGGCCCCAAGCTGAAGGAAGCTCTTCTCGTGGCTACAGCACAGGGAGCAGGTGGAAGCTCAGCAGACCTCTTAAGGCCTAGGCTGCAACTGATCCACTGTCACTCTGTCCCCATTCTGTTGACCAACACAAGTCACAGAGCCAAGCCTAAGGTCAGGGAGTGGGGAGGTACACTCTGCCTGTGCCGAGACCATGGCAAGGATGTAGATGCAGACAGGGATGAAGAGCTGTGGTCTCCAATTTAACTTACCACTTAAAGAGTGGGCCCTGATGGTGGTGGGGAGTGGACTTAGGAAATACAGGTGACATACCAAATCGGGGAGACACACACCAAACGAGGTCCATGGTGGGGCTTCAGGGGGAAAGAAATGTTAAGTGACAGGACTGGTTCAGGCAGTACAATAGTGTCCCCTCCCATGAGTCCTAGGGCACCGCCAAGAAGCCCCTTTCCATTTTACTTTATCAGTCACAAAGTGAGCTGGCATGAAAGTGGAGTGGCTGTCATCCTTGCACGGAAATAACCTACTGTTATATCAGTAAGAGGTTGTATTTGATCACAGAGGCTTACCAGGATTTAGTTATATAGGAAAATGACTAAGTGACACCAATATATAGCTATTCATTCCTAAAAAATCCCATTCTTCTCAGTCAGGCATAATGTACCCAAACTGCTTCTTATAATAGCTCTATGGGTGCAGTTGCCTGGAAATACTGGGAAGGAATTTGGAATTAATGGAGGGAATTATTAATTATGAAGGCAGATATGACTTTAAATAGATGGACTAGGGGATTCAGATTACCGTTTATTTACTTATGATTTGTGTTCCTACTAACTCCCAAACAAATTTGAGATAACTGACAATTAAAAATAGGGGCCCCAAGACAGTGAGATTAAAGATGAAATATCCAAAGTCATATGGATGAAGGGAGGAAATGATTAAACCAGAAACCTAGCAGAAGATAGTTACTGCAATTGCGCATTAAATTGAGCTAAAGTGAAAGGGGAAATGTGATGAGTTATTGGATGAAAGGAAGTACAGCCATTTGTCAGGAGAGGCAAACTTTTCCCTGACACTCATTGTGAGCACAAATTTATCATGAGAATCTTAAATAAGGACGGCGAGGCATATAATAGACGCTCTCTTCAAAGACTTCTGTGGAAGATGCAGAAACACTCCGCAGATGCCCATTTATTATATCGACCCTGGATAAAAGCTGAGGTCTTAGGGATGAACCCTTCCAGATTTAATATCGCCCCAGCTAATCGCTTATAGATTGTTGCAGAGGCAAGCTCAGTTAGGAGAGCTTAGCGGGCCAGTGCTGGAGCTAGAGGTCAAAGGCTTGGGAGAGATGTGAGGCTTTCCTCCTGGAGGCCAGGCTGAGAAAGCTTCCGCCACTGACATCCCCTTACCCCTACCCCAGAGCGCGAGAGATAAGCAAAGCAGCCTCTTGGGGGCGAGGGGAGGGGTAGTTCAGGAAAATCCCTTGGTAGAGAACAAAACATGACAAATCAGACTACAAAATAGGATGCATTAGTCACGTTCACAAACAAAACACATATGAGGTCTGACAATTAAGTTCGCAAACTCATCCTAGAAAAAGTGCTACGTACCTCACTGCTGAATGTCACTGTGGTCACCTTCAAAGTACTCCCCTTGGGAAGCTATGCGCTGATGCCAGCACCTAGTCCACCCTTCAAAGCAATTTTGGGACTCTTTTTCTGGAATGACCATCAGCGCTATGGTTGTATTAACCTTGGTGTCCTGAATGTCATCAAAATGTCTTCTTTCAATATTTCCTTTATCTTTGGGTAAAAAAAGAAGTCATTGGGGGCCAGCTCAGGTGAGTAGGGAGGGTGTTCCAATACAGTTATGTGTTTACTGGCTAAAAACTCCCTCACAGACAGTGCCGTGTGAGCTGGTTCATTGTCGTGATGCAAAAGCCATAAATTGTGGGCGAAAAGTTCAGGTCGTCTTAATTTTTTCACGTAGCCTTTTCAGCACTTCTGAATAGTAAACTTGGTTAACTGTTTGTCCAGTTGGCATAAATTCATAATGAATAATCCCTCTGATATAAAAAATGGTTAGGGATATCGTTGCAAGAAGTTCGTGAACTTAATTGTCAGACCTCATATGTAAACAGCATGCTGCCCAAATGTTCACAGTGCTAACCTTTGGGTTGTGGAAATTTGGAAGATTCTTTTCTTTATAATTTTCTTTTCTTTTTCAAATCATCTAGATTGAGCTTGTGCTACTTTTATAAATAGAAAAAAAAGAAAGAAAAGGTTTCTTTTACAAACCCTGATTTTTGAGGTCTTTACGCTGCGGGGAGGAATCGCCAGCCACAGCTCCTGTTTTCTGGAACGGACGGTTTTCCGAGTCGGTGGGAATAAGAATGCTCAGAACTAAGGCCCGCTCTCCCTTCCTGTTTGCACTTCTCTCCCAAGCTACTAACCTGACCCCGCCTTTCTAAATTGTGTAAATAAATCACGCAAATTAGTTTCCCAATGGGGTAAAAAATGATAATGGAAGAACTGGGCTCCCTGGATCCCCTGAAAGTAAGAATGTATTGAATGTATTGTGTCATTGGTACAACTTCTCTGGCAAGGAAACTGGCAATACATAGTCAAAGTCTTAAAAATGTGTGTTCTGTTGATGCACTAGTGTTACTGATGGGAATTTATTCTAAGGAAATAATCATGGCTACATGTGAAGGCTTAGCTGTAAAAATATTCCTCGTGGCATTGTCTAGATAATAAAATTTGGGGAACAACGTAAATATTCACTATTAGAGATTTAAATAAACTGTGATCTTAAGGAGCACAATACAACCGTCTCAAAGAATACCTTGGTGGGGGGCCGGCCGAGTGGCTCAGTTGGTTAAGAGCTCGCTCAAGAGTACGAGCTGAGCTCTGAGCAACAGCTGTTCGAGGCCAGCCGGAGCTGAGTTGCCTGTTGAGCTGCCAACAGGTGGCAGGATGGCTCAGCTAAAACAAACAAACAAACAAAAGAATACCTTGATGGAAGGATTCTTAATGACAAGGGATGATTGTTTGTGGCTCTCTGTTCAATGAAAAACACAGGTTGCAAAAGATCATGCATAGGACCATTGTATTTTTGGAAAAAGGAAAAATGTGTATATCAGTAGGATTATAAATGATTTTCCTTACCTTTTCTCTTGCCTTTTCTATATTTACTAAAATTTCTATTATGACTATGTATTTCTTTGGTAATAAGAAATAAGGGGGAGGGGCCGTCCGAGTGGCACAGTGGTTAAGCGCTGGCTTGGAATGCCAGCGGCCCCTGTTCGGGTCCCACATATGAGGGCCAGTGACACTGCCCTCAAAAAAAAAAAAAAAAAAAAAGAAAGAAATAAGGGGAAAAGCATTTTTTTCAAAGCAGTACTATTTCATAATTCTGTTTTCTGCAGGAAAACTAGAGGAACATCCATAGTTTGGATGCTGTTTAAGGGGTGTATTTGTATTTGGAACCGGCTTGCCCTGGCTTCAGGATAGGATGTTGGAGTTGAATAGAATCAGGGCATCTCTAGGCCATTTGTCTCCTCTGTCCTGTCCTTTTTGTCCCTCCTGGGTTTGAAGCAATTTGTGTGAGAGCCTGAAGCCGCAGCGGGTCCATCCTTCTGTCTTCCCTCTGCCATCCCAGTGGATGTGACAGTAAAGGATTAGGTCTGAGATGATTATGAGGATTGTCCAAAAACAGCACCTAATGGGTGACACAGCCCACTGGAGGGGAACAAACAATGGGAGGCGAGCACAAGAACAATTGCTGACCCTGCTATCAGGCTGGCTTTTAAAAGATGACATGTTCTTCTTAGGATAAACCAGCTTCTAAGAGACAAGGACCCAAAGCAGTGCCTCTGAGTCTCGTGGACACACTCCTTAAGATTTATTTGGCTTTTTGCTATTAAGTTCAGCCCCCTGAAAATCCATCTCAGTCCAATTTCTTTCTGTGTTGCTTCTCTTTGCAGACAGGCTAAGACAGATGAACATTTTTCCTCTTGGTTTCCCTAGCTTATAAGCCATGTGGAGTGAAGGTAAGTGTCTTCAAGGAAAAAGAATGAATTTGGCCATGTCAGAGTGTGGCCTGGACTTTGTGCCATGAGATGAAGGGATGTCTGGCTGAAATAAAGACAGGCAGGAAAAAAATGTCATTAGGGTGAGGGCAAGAAATCACAGGCTTCAGGAGTCCTGGGCTTGGAGACACACAAACGAAGCTGGGAAAGTGCCTCATTTTTTTGTTGAGATGGTTCTTGAAGTATGGCCCCAGGTCCCTGGAGGACCTCAGAGGTTTCCCAGGTATTTCAGAGAAAGCAAGGAAACAGGTGATTTTGAGGGTTTCCCAAATGCAGGCTGCTTTGCGTTATGATACCTCATCAAGCCTCACCGTAGCCACCGGAAGCAGCTGTTGTTTTCTACATGCTGTAAGTGAAGAGTGCCAGGTTCAGAAGCGCTGACTCACTTGTCTAAAGATGCACAGCTAGAAAAGGGAGGACTGTGAATTTGAACCCAGCCATGTCTGACCCCCAGGTGTGGGCTCTTTGTGCTCCACCACGTGATCCCCTTCACTGTCATTGCTGCCTTCATAATATGACAGAGGTAGATGGAAATATTTCGGACAATGCATTTGCCTTGGCACCAATCAGCTCCCACTGTTCGCCAGAGGCACCTATTTAAAAAATTTTAAATGCTTTCCATTTCTGGCACGAATCAGTTGTTTGCTTTTGAGATTGTAAACAAAGGGTTACTTCAGAGCGTCTTAACAAAGCAGCACCAGTGTCTTATTTACTCTTGTGAGGGATTTAAAAATTTATTTTATTTTGCTTGGTGTTTTGCACCGGTCAGCAGAAGAGGGGGATGTACTTGATTCACTGAAGTGGGTAAAGGCTAGAACTTTCTAAATGCTCTACTCATCACAATGAAGGAGCGCTCCCTTCCCGTTGCCGGGGGTCTGGGGCGCATAGAGAGCCATTTCAGGACTTGATTGTTTTGTAAACAAATGTTGGTAGTTCTTTCAAACTTGCAGGGACATTGCAAGGATATAAAGAATTCTCACTACCCTGAGTCCCCATTTGTTAACGTGCTGCCCCATCTCTCTGTACCTCCCCTCTCTGTGTACATGTCTTCTCATTCTCATTATTCTTTTTTGAACTCTTTGAGGACAAGTTGCAGATATGATCCCTTATACCCCTAAATACATCTGTGTGTACGTTTCCAAACAAGGTAACAACCACAAATCCTCCAAATCAGGAAATGGCAGTGCTGCAGCAGATCTCACTCAGAATTTGCCAACTGTCTCAACATTTCTTTTTCTTTTCTGGTTCAGGACCAACCTGAGATCCCATGTTACCTTTGATTGTCATATTTGTTTATTTCCTTTCAACGCGGGACCAGGCCCTCAGTCTTACCCTACCTTTCTTGACCTTGACAGTGTGTAAAGGGCACAGAGTTTCCCAGTGTTCCCTCATGCCCACCCTCGGCCACACTGACAGGAAGACCGCAGCAGCGAGGCTGGGCTTTTCTCAGTGCATCTCCTCGGGGACTCACGATGTTCACCCTCACACCACTGGGATGGAGCCTCCATTGTTTATCTGGTCAAGGTGGTGTCTGCCAGACTTTTCTACTATAAACTCATCCTTTCCCCCTTTGTGTTTGATAGGAGTTTTGTGGGGAGATATTCCAAGGCTAGAGATTTATTCCTCATCAAATGTCTCCCCAGCCTTAGAGTCTGTTGATGCCTGTATCAACAACCCCTATGATTGTTGCCAAACGGTGATGGCTGATTTCCATCATTATTTCTTCATTCGTTTGTTGACATCTAATGGAAAATAACAGCTACCTCTTCTGATTTACTTGTCTGTCTATCTATCTATCTATCATCTATCTATCTATCTATCTATCTATCTATCTATCTATCTATCTATCTATCTATCTATCTTCTATAAATCTACATCAACACTTCCAAATACAGTTTGTCACTTCGGAATTCTTTCTATCTTTCCCTGTTCCATATTTGTAAATCCATTCTCTGACAGTGAAGAAAAGCTTGGCTCCAATTAGCCTCAATCTATTTTCTTCCCCACTCCCTCCCTCTCCTATGCCCAAGCTCCTGAGGACGCCTGAGCCTCCGAGTTTCTGGCCCTGTCACCACCCTCTCAGCCCACAGCAAGCTTTCTGGGCTCTGGACGTGCATTTCGTTGGCCCTGTGGACCCTACCCCCCTGGCCTTACTGGCCTCTCCAAGGGAAAAGCAGAGAAAGAAAGAGGGAGACAAAGAGGAAGAGTAATTGAAGGCTTGATCCTTTTTTTCAGTCTATCTTGTCTCTGTGGCTAACACAACCTGGAGCTGCCTTCTTTGGGGATCACCATCACTCCTAGGCTACGCTAAAGGGATCCCTCCAAGTGCTTGGATGGGGGAGAGTCAAGGAATTGTTTGACCAACAACTGATGAGCTCCTTTCCATCCAGGACTTGCCGGAAGGTGGCAGAAACTCTAGGTGATGAGGCTGGGCCTTGTGCTGAATGTCATGTAGAGTCTGGCTGGAGGCAGCCACTTGGGTCACTGCACATAGGTGGGTAGGTCAGTAGAGGGGACTGGTCAGCAGAGAGAAGCGAAGCATAGAGCACAGCTTTGGTGGGTCCTGATGCTTATACAACTTCAAGGCTACATTCCTTAAGAAGCATTCTCTAGGAAGACGACTATGGATATGAGTCTATTAACCTGTGACTTTTACATGCCCCTCGCTCTTTCCATAACTGTTTTATTTAAAGTAGCCCAGGTGGCTTTCTGCTTTTTGTACCAAGAAGCCAGAACTCTGAGTATGAAGGCACTGACAACAAGTAAACACTAGCTATTTTTCTTCTTTCAATTCTGAAGGCAAACTCAATTCAATGTTTTTGTCCCTGAAAAATGTTCCTTTTCACTAGACCACTGAATTGCCAGATAAGGTTTGGGATTTTGCAGCAGTAAATAAGGAGGAATCAGAAGTTATAGTTTTGGCATTGCTGTCCCAGAGTTTTCGTCTGGCTCACAAAGACGCCTTCTAAATCAAGTGTCTGAGTGTCCTTCAGGGTTGCTGTTGATTCAGGATTACTGAGGGGGCTTTATATCCAGTTCCAAATAACTTCAGAGTTCATATCAGAAAAAAGTTTTCAGACTCGCTAGCAGAAGATACTTTTGGAAGTAGAAAATGAACCCCCTTTGCAGGAAGCAGTGGACCCCAGATGAGCAGAAGTAACTTGCTAATTAGAGAAGCTACTCAGATTTAGTGACTTGCCAACAGGGGACAGTGGAATGTTGGCAGTGGGGGCTGGGGGTCCCACCTGCCCACTCTCCCCTTCCTCCACGCTTGTAGAAAGGATATTGCAGGTTCACCATTGCTGAGTGGGAAGGGCCTTTCTCATCATCAGGTCAGTTCCTGGCTCAAGCTGTAGCTTGCACCCACTAACTAAGCAAGTTACTTAACTTTCTTGAACATTGGGTCACTCTTATGTAACATGGGTACAAAATGAACCCCTAAAGCTCTTTGTAAATGGCAAAGTAAACAACAACAACATCTCAACCACAGCTAACAGTTATGTCCTAGGTATCAGGCTCTGTTCTGGGCACTTCTATTATTTCTTTCTATCCTTATATCCGTCTATGACTCATCAGATGACATAAAACAACTCTTTTGATTCCCATTTTACAGATGAAGAAAGTGAAGCATAGAGAAAGGAGTTAGATGATTTGCCCAATTTCATTTAATTAAATAGTTACTTTGATTGCATTTGAAGAAACTGGTTCAAGCAAGCCTGAAGTGTCCTGCTCAAGGTCACGGCATTACTCGGATGAAAGGATACCTTTTTAGTTTTAGGGGAAAATTAGTATCAGCTCTTTCGCCTACTTAATGGGGAAAGCTGAGATTTGGAGAACACATGGAGACCTGAGGTGTGGGTGAAACAAGCCCTAAGCTCAGTGAGAGAGAAAGCATGCCAGCCCTCCTGCAGGTAGGGCAGAGTGTCTGGATGTGGTAAGGAGAGGACCGGCCTTCTTTCTGTTGGCTCAGAGGTTGGCATCAGCAGTGTCAACTACATGGATAGCCTGTTCCCTCGGTGGCCCCAGCAAGGTGGCCATCTCACCGAGGGGCCCAAGTAACCTACCGCCTTTAAAAGTATAGAGCTTAAAGCTGAATGCATTTTTAGTGACTTCTACATTCATATTGCCACATTATAATTAAATGGCATCAACCAGCTATTTATTTAAGACCTACAGGCTTTGACTCATTTGGGAGACAATTTGGTGACCTTCCAAAAAAAAAAAAAAGCCTTATTATAAAGAGACATTGCTTGAGGGGTATTCAGGCCTTCAAAAGGATATTTGCTTGGAGACTCGCCCAACTCAGTCACATGGCTGTTTAGTGACAGACTAAACACTTCTTTGGATTTAAGGCTTGGGCTGCTGTGGAGTCATTTTGACATGGGTCCAATTCCAGCTCTAACACTTACTCACTGAGGGAATTCCAGCAAACTCCTCCCTTTCCTCCTAGGGCTGTTATGAGGATTAAATGAGATAATGCGTGTAAAGGCTTAGCAGGGACTAAGCACGGTGCTGAAGATGGACTATTATTGTAGTCTAATGTTCCTCGTGTGGCTCAGGAATAATACTGCCTAATCTCATTCTTTGGCAGTAGTCTCCCCGCCTACCAGCTTTTTAGAAGTATAACAGATATACAATAAACTACACATACTTAAAAGTGTACAATCTGATCAACTTTAACATATACCCATAAAAACATCACCACAACCAAGATAGTGAAGATATCCATCATCCCAAAAAGTTTCCTTGTGCCCTTTTATAATCCATCCCTCCCCGACCCTCCCTGTCCCCAGCACTGATCCACTTTCTTGCACTATAGATTAGTTGGCATTTTCTAGAATTTTTATAAATGGAATCCTACCATATGTCCTTGTTTTTTTGGTCTGGCTTCATTTACTCAGCATAATTATTTTGGGATTCATCCGTCTTATCTATTATTGACTTGTTTTGGGGTGGGGTGGGGGAATGTCCTTTCCCCTCGCCCACGGTTGACAGAGCATTCCCAAGTGAGAGACGCAGGCCAGTGGAGTGTTTCCTCAAGGTCTCGGCTGCGGTTTCCAGGCAGAAAGTTGCAGCTGCCTGGATTTCTAACACTTGCATTGTAGGCACTCAGGAGCTCCCTGTATGTGTGCAAGTGCAGATGGTTCAAAAGCAGCAGGACTTGAAGGGTTCACACCAGGCAGTCCTTTTGCATTGCACGTGCCCAGATGCCATCCCAGGCATTCATAGGTCTGAGGTGTGACGTGGCAGAAAACAACTGTTCTGAAGAAATGCCATAAATTTCGAAGTCACCTGGTCAGCGAACACTAAAACAGAAGGAAGACTCAGGCAGTACCCGGTGCTAATAATCACATTTCACAGAAAAAGTGGGACGCTCTGTGGTGTCTGAAACACAATATACCACAGCCATGGGCTGCCGTGAATGTGCTACCTACAGGTTTTCTGACCACACGTGAAAATAAGTCTGCTCCTTGGGCTTATTTCAGCATTCTAAACATATGTGACCAGAGAGCCACCGCGTGTTGTGCGAACCAGGAAATAAACAAGGGTGGTGCCGTCACCTGCCTGCACGTTCGATGCCAGAAAACCACACGCAAGAGGGCCCGGAAATCAATATCGAAAATGAGACCCTCAAGTTACCGCAAAGAGCTATTTTTGCTTATTCCAAATTGCTCTGTTTCTCTAAGCAGTTATTTTCATGGCAAAGCCAGCCTCTTCCCCAGCTATGTATAGGGACAATTCAGCATTTTAAAAACAAGTGGGAAGAGAAAAGAAATCTGCAAATAGGCTCTCACCCCTGGGATGAATCTGGGGCAATTAAAAAGGTAGTGTGAGTTGGTTATTTTCCCAAATATCTGGCCTCTTCAAATTCCACTCTGGGGTTGGAAACTCTCAAGAAATAAATACACATGCCCATTGGAGGGTCACTTTCTAGTAAGCCCTCAGTGTTTAAAAATAGGGACTTAAATGGAAAAGTCTCCTCCATGTCTAGCGGTGGCGGTTCCCTGTGCTGTCGTTTGCTCCGCTATCCAGGGACTGTGTTTAGATGGCAGGTGGGTCTATTTTTAAAGCTCTCTGGTTTTCTGACTGCTGCCAGGGAGAACGTGGACAAAAGAGGAGCACAGCAAAAAGAAGGTCACCTCAAACATTGGTTCAGTGAGTCACTCAACAATTATTTACTGGTCCAACCGCCCAAAAATATATTGGATCTGCCCACTTGGCTCCACCTCCTGCGCTGCTGTGTCCCCCATTATTTTCCTCCTTCACTAAATGGACTTCCTGTTTTCTCTCATGGCTCCTCCAGTATCCCATTCTCCATCCAGAAGCTTTTAAAAAGTGGAATCACACCCTTAATTGATAGACATGCCTAATAAAAAGTCTGGAAGAATAGCCAGCCAACCGTTCATAGTGGGTACCTGGGGAAGGAGGTAAGGGAGACCTGAGTGTTTTTACTACGTGGTTTGAATTTTATACAGTGGGCTGTATTTCTTTCATAATTTTAAGAGACTCTCAAACATTTAACTTGGTCCCTACACAATAGGAGCTCTTAATCTTGCATTCGATTTCAAGACACTGAAATTCTAGGAATCATGCTCGTTCATTATGGCCTTGAGGGATAGCAGCTAACGTGAAGTGGGAGTGATTGCAGAGCTGAACGTAAGAGAGAGCGTCTTAATGAGCAGAGCTGCTCCAAGACCGGCTAGTCAGCCCCCACAGCAGTGATGGCCAGTGCAGATGTTTGGGCTGAGTCTAGGGCCCTCTGCTGGAAGTGGTGTCACTCAGCCTCAGGGTCCTTGCAGTTCTGTGTGTGGCTCCATGTGATGTCCCAGAAGGCACATTTTTTTTTTTTTTAGCCTGACTGCTAAGGGACTATTCTCTAGGGGGCCTAATCACTGCTTTCTTCATGTTTCCTTCAATTTCTACCAGCTAAATATATTCCTAGGAGCCATGAATTAATTTCTTAGTTTCATGTGCCAAGAAGGTATAGACAGTAGTCCTGCGAGATAAAAAGAACACACAAGATGCACGTGGGGCCAAATTGGGTACTGAAAGTGAAAAGGAAGAGGGACTCCTGGGAAGGTAATCAAGGAGAAGCCAACAGCACTAGCGTCCCCGCTAAGCTTCGCCTTCAATCCTAGAAGCCACTTCACTGTAACTCCGCTCCAGGGGTGCCCGGGGCTGCCTCCTCCCAGCTGCTGGCTTTCTGGTCGCCTGGGCTGCTACCTGCAGGCATGGCGCCACTTCTTGATGGAACTCATTGTTTGGCTCCTGGAACAGAAGTCCTGCTGCTGTCCAAAGGGATGACATATCCTTCGAGATGTCATTATTCTTATTCTGGAATAAATAGAGATATTAGTCTGATTGGACAGGCGCTTTAAGGAGCCTTCCTTGTTCCCTGTAGTATCTCAGGTGGTTACAAATTGGTGTAACCATGTTTTTATTTTTTTCCCACGACCTCAAGGCCATACCATTTTTCTTTTTAATATACAGACTGTACTTTTTACAGAGTAAATGCTCAATAAATATTTGTTGAATTGATTTTCCTGTTCGGAGATGTGGCAGAAAGACCCTCTTGCTTTATGCACATAATTCTTTTGTGTGGCTGTCGTTGGATTGCTTTCTCACACCAGGGTGAGTCTTAGGGTCTGAGCTGAGTATTGCCTGGATCAACAAAACAAATGCAACCCAAGACTGAGCAGGCGGGGAGCCTGGAGGTGGTAAAAGGAGAATAATTCCCACATGTGTTGACTGGGGATGAACTATGAGCCAGAGGCAGGAATCAGGGTAAGAAGTTGAGAGCACATGAGAGGAGGGACAGATGAAGGGATGGAGAACAAAGTAGGATGATGTGATCAGTTCGCGAGCCAGACAGTGAACAATGAGGGTGGCCAAGCCAGACGTCCTGGGTTTGCTTCCTGGATCTGTGCACACACCACTTTGGGCAACTCATTTAATTCCACCCACCGAGTCACATCATCCTTGTGAAACGAGGCAGCTCCCAATAACTGTGAGGATTTAATGAGGGAACTCAATATATGTGAAAACACTGTTAACTGTGAAATGTGCTGCAAAGAGAGTGCGAATTAGCACATTTGAATACATCTAGCGTCCTTGAAGAAGTCTTTACAAGAGTCCTTTTGCCTTCTCATTCCTCCTGCAGTTTTATTCACTGGAACCCAGTATCTCCGAGCCTGGAGGGATCTTAGAGTTCATGCGACCCATTCCTGTCATGTTCTAGACTTGGAAATAGGCTCGGAGAGATTCACTCAAAAACAAATGCCATCAAACCCATCAAAGGTTGTCTGAATTGGACTCTTCTAATTTAAACTTTTACTTTGTGTCTTACTCCCCTAGTTTACATTTCACTTTCATCCCACATATCATTATAAGGACAACTCATTCTGCTCCTATAGAACAACCAGCTCTAACTACTGAGTGCATGACAGAGTCATAATTAACACAGCTCCGAGCCCTGGGAGCGCTGCTGCTGTGGCCAGGCTATTTTGGAAAGGGTGACCTTCTGCAGGGTCAGCATCCGACTGGTCAAGGCGGGAGGCAGAAAGATGGAAAGCGCCCGCTCGCTCATGTCCTCTCACACTCTCTCCAAGTTAAATTCCCTTCAGTTCTCTTCGGTTCCTTGTGTAGCGCCTGCTTCCTGCCACCCCTCGTTTATCTCATGTCTCTGACAGAGCCCTGCCCCACTCAATGTCAAATTCATGTGAGCTTACCCATTTGGTCCCTAGTCCAGTTAACGGAACAGTACAAACATGAGGAATTTGATATATATCCATAGGCATGTATGTTGTAAAGAGGTCACATAGCAGGATGATTAAGAACCAATCAGAGAACGAATAAAACATACCCTGTGTAGGTTTTCTTTTCTTTTCTTTTCTTTTTTTAAGACTAATAATGAAAAACCCAAAGAAGGACGAGTGTGTTCTGTTTCTGGTTGTCCCTTCTTGAGCGAGCAGGAGGAAGGAAGGGCTGAGAGTTTAGCTAAGGCAGAGCGCTCAGCAAGAGAGCCAGAAGCAGTTTTTGCCACCTCATTTAGCAGACTTCCAAATGCAGCCGCCTCCTCAATTGTTGGGAGACATTTCATTCTGCTCGCTCCTGCTTTCCCCACAACCCGCTGGCCTGGCTGGGTTTCTCTTCTGAAGCTGTGCACCGTGACCCCCGGCGTGTGACCCCCTGCATGGGGCTTCCCGCCTGCCCCCAAGTCCCTGGCTATTGAAGGAACGGCTGCTTGACCTCCCCAGATGTCTCACCCTGCACTTCCTGACTCAGAAACCAGCCTCCCTGCTCTGCAGTGATGTCTCTTGGTCCTGGCAAGCCTCTTCTTGGCTCCCCACATTCATGTCCTCCCTATAAAGACGGATGATGACGGTGAGATACGAGATACATTTTCCAAACCACCAAAGGCATCAAATAAATATATGAATGCATGCATTTGTCAAAAACGGGCAAACAATGCTACTAATGACTGAATTAGAACTGGCTTGGGAAGCAAGGATAAGCTATCAGCAAAACCACTAATTTGTGGCAGCCAGATGCTAGGAAGAGAGTGCTGGTGTCAGAGGGCTGTGAGTTCTCACATACTCACTGGCTCTGTGTTGCTGCTAAAACAAGTCTCACTTTCCTCATTTGCAAAATGGACTTAATAATCAAAATAATGCCTATCCTATTTACTTTGCAAGGTTCTTGTGAAGATCAAAGCATAAACTTTATGAAACCTATATTAAAAAAACAAAAACCCTATACTTGCCTAGAAGGTTATTAGTTCCATAATTAGCAGAGTGCCTTGCTCAAAATAAGTGCTCACTAGACTTTGGAACTGTAGTTTGATGGTGAAAGAAAATGTTATTATTTTCTTATTTGCCCGCTTTTTCCCTGTCTTCCCTTTTAGGCTCAAAGCCCGATGGGAGTAGGAATTCTGACACTCAGAGCTGTAGTCCTTTAGCCCTGGGTGGTCTTGGCACAGAATGCTCATTAAGTAGTGTCTGAGTGAATGAATGGCAGCTTTCTGGCTCAGAAGGAAGCAATGTAGGGAGTAGTTAAAATGGGCTTAATTCTGATGAATGTATGCTTACTTAACTAGAGCTTGATGCTGGTGTATAAATGAAATATATCTTTGAAAGTGACTAGTTAATCTTAGAGATGGAAATACGGATGGAAGCACTGAGCATGGAGAACAGGTAAGGGAACTGTGAACACTGAATAGAGAGGGGTTTGTTTTAAATGTCTTCTAAAGGGCTGATACCATTTGTGTTGCCCCAGAAGATAGAACCAGGACCTGCAGAGAGATGGGGTTTGAAAATGGGCTGGCTTAAGAGGTGGTAAGTTTCTTGTCAGGGAGGTATTCAAGAAGAGCCTGGATGAAGTTGTCGCACTCATGTTGTAGGTGGATGAAGTACTGTGATTCTAGACGAGATGTAAGATGGCCTTCATTGAATCCTGCTTGACGGGTTCTCGAGGCAAAGTCCAAAATAAATAAATAATATAAAATAACAGGGAAAAGGGGAAGAAAGAAAAGGCAGTGGGAGGGATAGGAAGGGGAAGAAACAGAAACCTCTGCCCTTTTGCTTCTTTGAGAATCCTTTCCACCCCCAATCCCAGATCCCCCTTGGGGAACCTCCAACACCACCCACACCTGTCTCAGAACAACGGGTGGATCACATGCTCCTTCTCCAAGTATACCTATGCGTCTCCCAGGGACAGATGGCCTGGGCGTAGCCTTCAATCCCTGTCACCCCAATCCTCAGTCACCCCTTTCCTCAGGCCTTCCTGGATGCATGTCTCCATCTGTTCTTCTTTAGTAAAAGCAGACAAATGTTTATTTCATGCTGAGCTGGATAATGGGGGCTCTTCATGCATGCCTTCCACATGCTCATGTCAAGTGGGAATTGGTAGCCCTCTGATGTGTTTTGTGTGTTTGTGTCCCCCCACTAAAAAAAAAAATTTCATAGGTTGAAGCCCCGCATTGTGACTGTATTTGGAGATGGGGCCTCTTAAGACGTGATTCAGGTTAAATGAGGTCATAAGGGTGGGGCCAGGAAGAGGGTCCCCACCAGAAACTGCATCTGCCAACACCTTGATCTTGCACTTCCCGCCGCCCAAACCTATGAGAAATAAATTTCTGTTGTTTCTATTTTGTTGGAGCAGACCAAGCAGATGAGTAGCGGAGTGGCCTTGGCCACATTCCTTTTTCTCTCTGAGCCTCAGTGCAGTCATCGAAGAGGATCATGGTAGCTATTGCAGAGGGCTAGTGTAAGGATTAAGTGAGAAGTCTCACATAGGGTACCTGGGACACAGTAACATTTTAACTTAGAAAGCATTAGATTTAAAGGATGTTACCCTCATCTAGAGACAAGAACACCTCTTGATGTGATCACTTGGAAGAGAAAAAAGAACAGTCATAACATAAACCACCCCCATCAGGGTCTCCTCCTTTGGACATTGAACTTGGAATTGCCACTTGTTTGTTAGTTAGTTACCTTTTGAATTAATAAAAGAGAGTTCATCATCTACCAACACCAGCCGTTCTCGGGTCTCTAACATCCACATGCAAGAACTCCTTCATGGGCTCTTCTCTGTAGAATTTTGGGATCACAGCTAAGTGAATCACCCATCTGCTGGAACATTTAAGTTCTTCTGCCCTCCTGAGACCTGCAGATATAGGTAACAATTCCATGTGCAAAAATTTCAAGTAATGATCCCAGCCCTGGGGCCATAACTTATTCCATGGGGCTACCCCCTAAAAGATGTTGGAGGTACCCCACCGAGGAGCCAACCTACCTGCTCATCCTATGAGCCCTGGTGGCTTGTTAGATCAAATCAGACTCTGGGAGAGATTTATAGCTTCTCTCAAAACACCCTGAACGGCAATGCAATGTCGATTCCAGACAAACGGCAGGAGGAGGTTCTTGGTGCTAAATTACAGGCCTCGTTTCTGAAGAGCAGCTGCCCCGCATGTCCATCTCAGACACTTCTCAGTGTGCTGTCTCTTCAGAGTGTGCACATCTGGACTCGCAACTAAGAGCAAGAACTATACATTTTTCTTGCTGTTGAAGTATGGCTCCCCCAGGACCCAGCAGGTCTGGACAACACAAACATTTCCCGCATCCTGACCTCCAACCAGCTCACATTCACCAGGAGAACAGAGAAAAGCCTTCCAAGTCTGCAAGCTGCTGTCAACTAAGAATTCAGGCATCCTTGCTTCATGCTGAGAGGAGGCTCTTAAACATAATCACTGCCTGGGCTGAGCTTAGTGGAGAAAGAAGTAGAAAATGTGATTAACATGTAACTATAAAATGTTGCAGCCATGAAAAAAAAAAAAACAGGAAAAAAAGTTACATGTAAGTAACGGCTGTGTGAACGGCCACATCAAGACACTTCCAACAGGGCCATCTCACTAAAGAGCAGTGGTCTCGCTTGCCAAGGGGAAACCACCTTACGACATTTCAAAATTAGTGACATTCTGCCAGCTGCCACACTCCCTGACTGTGCCGAGATTCTAACCACAGTCAGCTTGCTAGAGTCTCAGACATCTTTCTTTGCATTTGACTTAAAAAAAAAAAAAATAGGATGCCTGCTGCAGGAGAAATGAGAGGAACTGGCTGGTTCTCAACTGCACTTTCAGGATCAGGTGTGATATGTTACAGCTCATGTCTTGCAAAGGTAAAGTCATCATGCCACGAAGAGAAAAGCAAGGAAATACAGTTGAGGCTTTCTCCATCATAATCATTATCATCTCACTTGTATTTTGAAGTGATTTCCTGAGCGAGAGAGAAATAAATGGTTAAAGGAAAAACAAAGAAGACAACAGCGATGAACTAAATGAGAGCTGCGATCATCTGCTTGCCTTGTGTGGAACTCACTCCAGGGAAGAAATTCACCAAGTGGATACCAGGAGGGCAGGCAGTCCGGGGATTTTATGTTCTAGAAAAGGAAGTTTCACTGTGGCTATGCCAATTAAGGAGTGAAGCTTACAGCCTGGGAAGAGTGGAACAAACCCATAAGTCCCTATGTGTGAATTCACATCCACATTATGAATCCATGGGTCCATGCTATGAAATATAGGATGAGTCCATAAGTTGGTACGTGATGAGTTAAAACAAACCTGACTTTTCACTGCTCAGCAGTCTTCCTTTTGGCCCAGTGCATTGCTCATAATTCATGGTCCTTTGTTGGCTTTGCCTGGGTAGAACCAGTAGGGGTGAAATACAGCCTCCAGTTTTGATATCTCCAAGGCAAATGATGCTGCAAGCGGAAAGTTGTTCTTTTACAGAATGGAGTGGGTGAGGCAGGAATTGAAGGTCTGCTCCAAACTGCTGCCGGAGGCGGGGGAGAGAGAGTGGGGTTTGCAGGACCGTGTACCTATAGTCCCTGCGTAAGCACACATTTCAGGTGCCTCAGCTCCTACATCCCTTCCCCAGAGCTTGTGGGCAGGGTTCTTCCACCCCCAGTGCTATGTACGTGGCTCATCCTTCTGTGTAAGCCTCTGGATCGCACCTCTTCTTAGGCTTGCTCTTCCTTGCTATCCTGGGGGAAACGTACTTCTTTATTTATTTTTTCTTTTTCTTTATTATTATTTTAAATTAAATTTATTGGGGTGACAATGGTTAGTAAAATTACATAGGTTTCAAGTGTACAATTCTGTAATACACCACCAATAGGAATGCCACCCAAACACCAGCCCTGGTAACAATAAAAGTTCTTGAACAAGCCCACAAATATCATATACTAGCCCAAGCCCAGAAAAAAGTCCTGTCTCTGTTCCAGTCAAGAAGCAAATCATTAATTTTGAAGAATTGAAAATGTTGACAAGGTCCACGGGTTCCATGACAAGAGTCAGGGCTAGAGTTCAGAGAGTGAGGCGCTCAGGGGCCATGGATAAGCTCGGGGTGGGGTGGGGTGAGGGGGGTGGACAGGCCATGGCGAGGTTACTGAGCACACTCGTGTGCAAGTCAGGCGCATACAGAGCCTCTACATGAACCTGGTAAAAGGTACAGTAAAACCCTGGATTGCGAGTAACGTGGTTTGCGAGTGTTCTGCGAAACGAACATTTCTAACACATTTTAACGTGGTATACGAGCAATCTCTTGCACTATGAGTAGTTTGTTTCCAGAATGAATTATGCTCACAAACCAAGGTATTACTGTATTTGAAATGTTCAGAGAGGAAATGGTGAACTTTATCTGTGGCAGCCCATAAATGCAGGGGTTGATGCCTTCTGCATGGAAGACACCCCTGGATTTCCATCAGGTTGAAGGGGTGTGGTAGAGAGAGCTCTTGGAAGGGGCTCGACTGAAGAAGGGAACCTGGTAACATAGGAGCATAAGAAAGGGCTCTAGCCTCCATTTGTTCCTCTCGTGTGTCCCCCCAAAGCACAGAAAGCCTGGAGTCCGGGAACTTAGGACAAAGAAGGGCAGATACCACCCTGCCATTACAGGAGTAATAAACAGGTGGCCAAAATCCTACTCTTTCAAGGTTGCTGACACAGACACTTTCACACGTGGTGGTGGGGTGGACAGGAGACAATTGTTTCGGAATTCAGCTCGGCAAATCCACACGCCCATAACTAGGTCCTCATGGAGGAAGTGTATCTCACACGCATCTCACACGGGGCTTTTGCTGGTGATGACTAATGAAGTGAAGGAGAAAACACTTCCGAGCTGCAGGTACCTGCTTTGCGCTCCCACAGTGCCCCTCACCAGCAGTGCAAACCTTGGAGAGTCTCTGAGCCTGTTTCCCTTGCTGCAAAACAGGCATGGGGTTGCTGGGAGGGTTACCTGGCAGAGGAACAAACCGAAAATTGTAACACATCCTTCAAATGTCAGTTAATATTGCCATTATGGCCGAAGAAGAAGTGAGGTTTTGGAGTCTGGGGGCATATTCCTAGGGGAGGGAAGGGCTAGGAAGTGGGTCATGCCCCAGGTGCCTGGGGTTGCCATATAGGAGTTCAAATGGCAGAGAAGGTAGTAACTGTGAAAATACCCACAAGACCAGCTCCGGACAGAAGCAGCTCAGGAGACTCAGGAAGTGCCCACAGACGTCTTCAAAGAGCAAAGAAGAAAAACGCCAAGTGTGCACGTCAAGCTACGGAGATCTGTGATTAAAGAAGAAAGGAAGGAATGAATAATGAGAATTAAAGTCCTGCAGACAAGAAAGGGAGAAAGAGGAAACCACTGGAGCTCTCCCTGCGAGTACATCCATCATCACACTGTGGGAAGGAGGGGCGAGGGGCGCGTTGAGCTTTGAAGGACAAAACTGGCAAGTCAAAACCAAATTGCTAATGAGATAATGAGAGGTTAATAAGAGCAATTTCCAGATCTGTCAGAGAACGTGGGTGTGACTAAGGTTGGAACTCGATTTTGGGGGGCTCCTTCTAAGATACTATTGACAGAAGGGGAAGTGGGGGATTCAGAATCAGAAGCCCTAGAGGAGAAGGACCACTTCCAGGGCAGATAGGTTTATTAAAGGACTTTTCTTTCTCCTAGCCATGGTCCTCATTGTCGGGGGTGGGGGGTGGGGTGGGGGGGTGGAGAGAAAGAGAGAGAGAGAGAACGCTGGCCAAACCTGTGGGGCAGGTGTGACCCCACACTCACCTCCTGGGCCAGCGTCCCTACCTGCTCCCCTTACAGCCTGGAAGTCAGTTTCCTGTCTATACCATGTTATATTTGCAAGGACTTTTATTGCTACCAGGGCTGGTGTTCGAGCGGCTTACTATTGGTAATGAGAGCTGGTGGGGTGATTTGAGGCCCAAGCATTTCCTCTGAAGAAACTGGAGCCTCCTCAGCTGAAAGGAAACATGACATATAGAAAATGATGGTTGTGACAGGCCCTGGGCTTCTAAGCAAGTCACACTTGGCTCCTGATCCCAGTGCCACGACCCGCTAACCACGTTCCTTGGAAAGGAACTTAACTACTCAGTGTACTCGCCGAGTCTCAGTTTTCTCATCTATGAAATGGAAGTGACTGACATTACCTCCCTCAGAGGATGACAATGAAGAGCCCCTGAATAACAGGCGTGGTACCACCCAGGACTGTGCTCAAGAAAGCCTTTCCTTTCCAGTTTCCTTTGCCTTAAGGAAAACCCAGGTGCCTGGTTGGGCAAATGGGATCTTAGTTTGCAGCTGCTCAGACTGCACCTAACATTGTCATGTCGACTTTGGATGCAAGCTCCAAAAAAATCACTTTATTCTGCTTTGTCCTTCTCCCACCTTTTCAAGCCCAGGTGTGCCTTTTGAAAAACAGGAAAGCCAAAATCCTTTCAAAGAATTACCAAATGCCAGACAAATGCCATGGTGGGTGGGTGTCTTAACAAGGCCTGGGATACACCTTTGGGCCTTGTCCTTGGCCCTGTCTGTTCCTGACCTAGCCCCATATCTGGGCTTCCTTCCTAGTTTCAGCTGCTCTGTTTGCCCTGGACTTAATATTCACCCATCTCTCAGGTTGGGCCCTTCCCCTTCTGCACTCTTCTCTGGGGTCCTGCTTTTGCAGCCCCAGGAGCTGTCGGTCTCCAGCTGTCTCCTGGATGTCCGAAGTCCTCTGGCCTAGTAGCACTAATTTACACTGAGGGGTGAAGGAGGCTTACCTCAGTAATATATCTGTAGCCCAAGAGAAGAGAAGGTGTGAGGGATGGAGGGTCCCAGGTTGGGGGCAGGTTTGAAGGCCTGCGTGGGGAGCAGCGTGATTGTCCCTGAAGAGGACCCCTCCTCACCGCACACACACATCCTCCCCAGGCTGCCAGGGATGAGAATGGAGCATCTGATGTAGGGCTCAAACGGGCCCCAAGTCTTTGGTGGCCTTCACCTTTGAGCTGAGGTCAAGGGCAGAGTCCCTGTGGGCAAGGCTGTGCCGGCCACTGGACCTGGGCAGGCTCCACGCTTCCACCGCAAGGCACAGCCTTGCACCTGACAGATGCGACCAAGGCTTGGTAGCAGTGATCTTAACGTTATGTTCTCCTGTTCTGACACATGGTATATGAGCTGCGAGATCCCATTAGCTCTCCCTTGACCCCAAGGCTTTACATTTTCCATTGAATTCATTTTAACCAATGTTTATTGACTGTGTGCAAAGCCCTGGGCTCAGCATGGACAAGGGTGAGTTGGCTCCAGGGGAACTCAGGGAGCTCCGGGTGTAACCGGGACCAAACTTCTAGCACAGGGCAAGAGACTGGGCTAGTCAACGAGCAGCACGCCGGAAGGCAGGGGCCTGGGGTATTCATTCTGCAGGGTGGGGGCCAGGGCCGGGGTGTGCTGCTGGTGAGGGAGAATGACACAGGAAGGGAGATTTGATGTGGGCCTTCCTAGGCAAGGGTCTTCTGACAGAGGGCACCAGATGAGTGGAGGATGGGGGCACAGGCATGGCAGAGCCTGCGGCAGGTGGTGGAGGAAGGCTGGAGAGGAAGTAGGGGCCAGACCCAAGGGTCACTGGCCAACACTTGATCATGAAGGCCAGAAGTGTAAGGAGTGTCGGGGGCCTTTGATCTCCCAAATTGCATGGAAATACTGAGTACACATCCATTTTTAAAGAGGATTGTCTATGCATTTCCTCAGGGTCTCAATGAGATCTGGAGCCATCACTGCTAATAGAGACCACAGGGTACCCATCAGAACATTTCTTTTTTTTTTACTTAAAAATCAGTTATTACAGAGATTTTCCAAACATACGAAAAGTAGAGGGAATGATGTCAAATGGGCTCAGTGTCCCAGATCAACTCATGGCCAGTCCTGTATCAGCTGTGCCATTACCTCCCCTCACTCTCCTAGGTTAATTTGACACTAATCCCAGGCATCATGTTGCTTCAATTGTAAATATTTAGAATGTGTCTCTAAAAGATAAGGACTCTTTTTAAAAATAAACCCTTTTTTTTTAAACACAATCACAATACCGTTAAGTCATCTAAAATGTTTAACAATATTTCCTTACTATCACCAAATATCCAGTCAAGTGTTCATATTACCCTACATTTTTAACAGTTTGGTTTTTTTTTGATTCAGGAGACACATAAAGCCAGTGCATTGCTTTTGAAAGTCCCTTTTCCCACACTATACTCCATACCCCATAACTATATATGTGTTAAATTATAGTTGACATATAATATTATTCAGCAGCAGCTTCAGATGTACAATGCAGAGGTCAGGCCTCTACACTGTCCATGAAGTGGTCTCCCTGACAAGACATGAATTGTAATAGATATGTATGAGATCGGGGGTGGGGAGCAGTGAGTGGGGGGAGGGGGGTTGTCACTTTGTAAGGGGTGAAAAGGATAACTATTGCATTGTCTGAAACCAATAATAAAAAGATAACAAAATAAAAATAAAAATAAAGTCTCTTTTCATTCACAGGCCCCCATTTCATCTCTTTATTTCCCTCGCAATTTCTTTGTTGAAGACACCTGTCCTGGAGAGTTTTCCACAGCCTGGATTTTGCAGGTTGCATGCCCATGGTGACATTTATCATGTGCCTCTCTATGTATTTCCTATAAACCTGGAGAGCTGGAGATATCAAATTCAGGTTTGATTTTTTTTTTTTTTCCCCTAAGACTCCTTCAAGAGGTTCTTAATGCCTGGTTGTCACCCTTCCTGCTATCTGTGCGATATGAAGCTGGAAAGAGAATTGCTGGGTATTTCAGAAAGGTCTCCCTGGGGAGTGAAGTCTGGGCAGAGGCAGGGGGACCTGGAGGCAGGAAGGCCAGGTAGGAAGCTCCTGCAGAGGTCTCAGCGAGCTGCTGCCTTCCAGCCTCACCGATGATGACCTCTTGTAGACAAGGACTGCCTTGGTGTTTGCATTTGCAGAAAGCCCGCTGCGGGTGCAGGCATCCTTCTGAAGCTATGGGCTTGTTTTTGTGACCTGGAGGAACTTGAGAGCCACCTGAGGGCCATGAAGCAATCAAATACAGCAAAATAAATGAGCCACTTTTATGGATGTGTTTACTTTTTCTGTGTCAGCCTGAAGCTTTCTGAGGTGAATTAGATTTCTGAGGTGTTGTCCCTGCCCCCACCCTCAATAGAAACATGAAATCCCCAGAGGTTAGGATGTGGGCTGGAAATGACTGGAGCACACAGAGAACTCCTGCCTGTGGTTTGCTATGTGTGTTTTAAAGGAGAAAAACAACAGCTGTTTTTTTAATGGCAAATGCTCAAATAGTGGAAAAGCTCCAGATTACAATATCTTATCCTCCCCCCCAAAAGTACAAGGAACGTAGTGTTTGAAAATGGTTTTGAATTTCTTTGGGGGCCAAAAACATTCCTGTTGTCTCTATGCCTATCAGTTAGTCTCTGAGTCTTCTGGAAATGCAGGGAGGTGGTGGGGGATGGGAGGTGGGGAGAGGGGGGATGGGAGGTGGGGAGAGGAGAGAGAGAGAGAATCGTATCACACCTCTTTTTGCAATGGGTGCATATAAAGGTATCTATCCAGTACCGTAATTTTTAAAAATGTATTACTAGACTTATTTTCTGATAGTCTTCACATTCAGAAAATCAGACATTCACTTAAGAAAACATTTTGATTCCAAGATGTAATAAAATCATATTGGATGCTGTGAAACGTATTAAAGTGTGCTTTTAAAGGAAAATAATACACTTTGGATAACTATTAAGGAGCTCAGCTATTCAAAACAGACTATAAAATGCAAATAAAAATGTAACTTGGATTCTATCTTGAATTTTGGCACAATACCTTAGAGAGCTGCCATAGCAACAGGAATGGCAGCTGAGCTGAGCAGACTCCACAGGGTCTATCAGCCACCATGACACCATTTCCCAACTCCTGCAGCTTGATCTAGTGCAGACGAACGCTGATGGCTCCTCCATGTGCATTTCTGAGTGCTTTGAGGAGGCTGACTTAAAGAATGACCATGGAGAGAGCAGAGAAGCAGGTGAGGCCCAGCCCTGATGTGCAAGCCCAGGAGCCTTTTGGGTGGCAGTTGGGGAGGAGGAAAGGAAGGACTCCGAAGTCCGATGAGCCAAGGTTTTAGAACTTGATTGCTACCTCCTGGCTGGGTGACTTTGTCATCTAACCTCTCTTTTGGTTCCTTTATCAATACATGGGTATAAAAATTCCTTATTTCTAATACACCAATCAGTGGGGATTCGAAATAATGAGTAGGAAAGTTGGCTGTGTGCCATGAACCAAGTAGTTGCTGACAAAGGGATAGATCTTATTATAACACACAAGGACACACAAGAACGTCAATCAATAAAAGAGGAATAAATTAGCTATCACTTAGAGCTGACAGAATATTTTGTAATCTGCTCTTGTTATTCAGTAAAAGCAATATCAAGGAATTTCTCTGATTCATGAGTATTTGTAAGTCTCTGATGTGGAAACCAAGCTTCCAAGGTGATGCCCGCAATGCTTCTGATCTTCATGACCAGAAGGGGCCATATAGTCCCTTTCCACACTGTAGCAGGATTGGCCTGTATGGCCAATAGAGTATGGAGAAATAATGAATGGTAAGTCACTTCTGAGATTATGCCATAATATACATTGTGTTCATAGGCAAATAAATGAAGTTCAATTCTCATCTCATACCATATGCAAGAATTTACTCCAAATGGGCCAAAGACCTGAATGTAAGAGCTAAAGTCACTTCTGAGATTATGCCATAATATACATTGTGTTCATAGGCAAATAAATGAAGTTCAATTCTTATCTCATACCATATGCAAGAATTTACTCCAAATGGGCCAAAGACCTGAATGTAAGAGCTAAAGTCACTTCTGAGATTATGCCATAATATACATTGTGTTCATAGGCAAATAAATGAAGTTCGATTCTTATCTCATACCATATGCACGAATTTACTCCAAATGGACCAAAGACCTTGAATGTAAGAGCTAAAAGTCACTTCTGAGATTATGCCATAATATACATTGCGTTCATAGGCAAATAAATGAAGTTTGATTCTTATCTCATACCATATGCAAGAATTTACTCCAAATGGACCAAAGACCTGAATGTAAGAGCTAAAACTATAAAACTCTTAGAAGAAAACAAGTGGAAAATCTGTATGACCTCGGATTAGGCAATGGTTTCTTAGATATGACACCCAAAACACAAAGAACAAAAGAAAAAATAGGTAAATGGGACACCATCAAAATTAATAACTTTTGAGCTTGAAGACCAAAGTCTTGATGAAGAAAGGGAAAGAAAACCCCACAGTGAGAAAAATTTTTTGCCAGTTATATTTGATAAGGGTCTTATATCTAGAATATATAAAAATCTGTTACAACTCAATCATAAAAAAACAAATAACCTAACTAAAAAATAAATGAAGGATCTGAATAGACATTTTCTCAAAGAAAATGTACACATGGTCAATAAACACACGAAAAGGTGCTCAATGTCAATGAGAATGCAAATCAAAACCACGAGTTACCATTTCATACTCACTAGGATGGCTGTAATAAAAAAGACAGATAATAACAAGTGTTGGAGTAGATTTGGAGAAATGGGAAACTATATATATTGCTGGTGGAAATGTCAAATGGTACAGCTACCTTGAGAAACAGTTTGCCAGTTTCTCAAAATGTTAAACATAGCATTACCTTATGTCTGAGCAAGTCCACTCATAGGTATATACCCAAGAGAAATAAAAACATATGTCAACACAAAGACTTGTACATGAATGTTCATAGTGGCATTATTCATAATAACCCAAAAGTGGAAACAACCCATGTCTATTAATTAATACTAAAAATAGTCACATTACCATATACCTAAATACTAGCCAGCTTAACAAATAGAATATTACTCTTGTATGCACTCCCCAGTGGAATTCTCCTCCCTCCTCTTAAAGGAAATTCTGAATTTTAAGTTAATCATTCCCTTACTTTTCTTCCTGTCTACTGTTTTCTATGGTTTCTGTTATTTGTTTTTTTGCCCGTCGTGGCCAGCATGTTTGTGGTGGGCAGTGTTCTAGGCCAGACTAACCAGTTTCTGAGGTTTTTGAGTGAGAAATCCAGACCAGGAAAGTGTAATGCCATCTGCCCCCTTCCATGATCACCTTAAGTAACTTGGACTCTGGGTGTCATGGCTGTACCTTAGAACAAATGCATTAGTCATGGACCATTAAAGATCAAAGGAACTTTAAATACCATCTAGGCCAGAGATGGTAAATAGACCACAGGATGCTGCCATTCTTGTGCTCATGCAGACATCACTAATCAATCATGGCATTCTTTCATATTGACCTGTCTTGATCCCAGACCAGAATTTCTTTCTTGTTAAATTATAGTCATTTCTCATGGTCTAACTCAATCTTCTCTCCTTCAGAAATCCATACAGAACCATTCAACTCCCGCTTATTTCTCCACTTACTGCTTTGAACTTACTTTTTTGGATCCGGTTGGCATGGCTTCCAGGAGGTAACTTGTAAGCCCCTTCAGGGCAGAGGTCTTAGCCTTACAGCCCTCAGCGTGCCTAGCCCAACTTTGGATATATTGTGGGTGCTTCATTAATAACCACTAATTGACTGATCTGCTGAGATCATGTTCAGCCAAGCCTGGAGGGGGTCTTGGGTGATTTGAAAGCTGGAAGTCAACTACTCCAGGGCCAGGCAGTTGGAGAAGCCACCAAGTCACTCACAAAATCCATAGTTCTTGTCCCCAACCCATTTGCTGTAGTGCTCTAGGCTTTCTTACTTCCCGAGTGTTCCTGGTTTTCCAGACTGTGATCTTATGACCCCTCTCCCTGCTTCTGGCCTGTGCTTGCCCCATCAGCCCTCGCATGATTGCTGTGACTGGGATGAGTGCCCTGAACTCCCTTTGGCCAGAGCTTCCCTTTCTGCTCTGGGCAACCACCTCGTTTGGCCCAGCCTAACTCTCCTGGGCTGGGCTCCATGGAGGCTGCCTGGCAAACTGGACACCAGGGAACTTTCCTCTCCATGGTCCATTTACTTGTTCTAGAGAATGAAGTTAGCCTAATTTCCAGAAAGTTTTCCGTCAAAACTTCCCTTTTTGTCACGACTGTTAGGCCTCTGAGAAGCAAAGCTATAAGACGCCAGACAGCTGAATAAAACTCAAATATTAAATCAGCCACCTTGTTGTTTTGAAGGATTCTAACAAGGGGTGAAGCTGTGGAACCAATGAGAGATAGAATCTAAAATACTGCACATTTCAGGGATCGATGACAGTTTAAAGTAAATTGTCTAATGACTGTTTTTAAGTTCATGTCAGCTGAGGATAGCCCACTGTCTTTTACCTCTGTTACCTCCCTGTGGTCTCTCATTGGCCACCAAACTAGCACATACTTGTTCACACAGTGGCAGGGTCCTAGGAGCAGCAAGAGGGCAAGCTTCAGCATGCAAGTACTTTTCAACTCTCTGTGTCTATTTGCTCCTGTCCAATCAGCCAAGGAAAGTCACATGGCCAAACCCAGTACCAGCATAGGAGGGAGACAGGTGACAATTTGTTAATTGTGAGCAAAAGGAGGCAAGAAGAGAAGCAATATGTCTTTTGCAACCAGTGCCCTAGCTCTGATGGCCACAGCAATGAAGGCATCTGAATACCTCTTCTTTCTTACCCCCGTCCTATGCCAGGCTTTGCGGTCTGAGGACTCACTGGTTACCAAAACCCTCTTCTACACTTTCAGACATGAATTTTTAACAATTTTGGAAGTGCTAGGTGAAAGACACGACTCTATGTGGGCCACACAGTAGGCTTAATGCAGACAGCTCTCATCTGCTATAAAATCCCAGAAAGCCTATTGATGTGGCCCAAACCATAGTGCTCACGTGGGCACATACATCTGAACAGCAAGACAAATCATTTGATGGAAGAGTGATCCGAAGTGAAATCTAGCTCAGAACAAAGGAGGAGCAGGCTAGCTCACCCCAACAGAAATTCTTCCATTCCGGCTTTGGAGGCTGTTGGAAGCTGTTGGAAGCTACATGGAGTCAAGTCAAAGACTAACAATTAAAAATAAAAATGCTGTTTTTAAGTTTGGTGGAAAAGGACTCAGATGAAAGGAGGGCGAGGGAAGAGCACAGAGCACCCACTGCTTACAGCCCCCGAACCGGGCAGGACCGATCCCAGCGCTGCCCTGGGCTCTGCCTCCACATTTCAAAAGCCTGAGTCAGGCCCTGATCTGCGAGCTGCCTGTTGACTTCCTGGAGCCTAATTACAGCCCAGGGACCAACGCGTCCCCCTGGGTAATACACAGAGGTCTGCACACAGGCCCAATGACCCCTCTTTCCACACATGGTGTGAAACCTAAGACGGATGCACAACAGGAAAGGGTTGTTCAGCCCCAAGCACACCATCTGACTCAGAGCCAGCCTGACGTAGCCGGAATTTCCGACCTCACCTTAACCCACCCTCAGCATGTTCACAAACTCAGTGCCCTCTTTATCCCCAAGTGAAAGGGGACGGTTGTCTTGCTGGGTGCCCAGGATGCCAGCGTGTTTACTCTTCTTTGTGGGGCATATTTCTGGGCCTGTCCTCTTTCCTCACAAAGTATTGAGGACAAAGCTCCCCTTACAGGTCAAGGCAGGGCTGTGGATCCTGCTCTGGTTCCATTTTCTTCCCCGGGGATAAACAGCTTTACCCTCAGCTTTATGAATTCCTTCCTTATTTATCTAAGAAGCTATTTTTAATTGGCCTGACAGCTCAAGATCTGTTGATAAAAGCACGATTAAATGTGTGCTGGGTGCAGTTAACTTGCTGTTCTGTTGAGGTCTTGGCAGAGGCTAGATTCAAACTCAAATGTTTGGCTTCCATTCCCGGTCTCTTTCCTTTATGCAATCCTGTGTCCCCTAAGAGGGAGATAGAGGAGGAAGAGGGTGTGGGGAATAGAAGGGAAATGGAGTTGATCGATGTCCTCTGGTTGCAAGCAACAGAAACTGAATTCTAGCTAGCTTGGATGGCAGGGAGTTTTATTGCGGGGGGGCACCAGCTGACCTTCAGGATCCAGTGGGACATAGGGAAAACAGGGCTTGGAAAAGGAGATGAGCCAGGGAGCTTTAGGGTGTGGGCAGGAGAAACTAATGAATAGCTTCCTTGGGGCTCTGCCCCTGGAATAAATTGACTCTAGTGATTTCCTGTCACTCTGCTATTGTCAGGGTCCCAGGAGAGAGCCTGATTGGTTGTACTAGGACCACATGTGCACCCCTAAGCCCTGGAAGAAAAGAGATGGCACACAAAGGGGGGAAAGATATCCGATTCTCCAAATGCTGTTAGCAAATGAAGAAATGGATGCTGAGTGCCCGCAGAGCAAATTGCTACTGTGCCAGGACTTTCTAGGTGTTGGGGGACTAAAATTCTGGCTATCCCAAGCTGGATTTGGGCTGGGCAGGGCCCTGCAGGTTGAGTCTTACTCATGCAATTGAAATAGCCGCCATCATTACCACCATCTTCTCCTAATGGGCTGAGCCCCACATCCTCCAAACCTGGCTGCTGAGAGGGAGCATTTCTCCCTCGCTCAGGAATTAGTCCTCATCCAGAAATGCATAAGATTCAACCGTAAGGCTGAAGACCAACCAGCATCTTACAATTGTCTGTGTCGATACACTTGTAGTACGGTGGTTTTTATCATCAAATGACTTGAGCTGGAAATCTGGCACCATTTACCAGCTGTGAGAGACTCCAAAAGACTACTCATGTATCCTCTGAGCCTCAGTTTGTTCTGCTGTACAATGGGGGTGGATAACAATGTGTATTCTTTCTCTGTCTCCATGTTGTTCTATCAAATGAACTAAAAATCGTCTGAAGTTTGCAAGCTGTGAGCTACATAGAGATACAGGGAGGCATTGTTATAATTTTCATTATGATTAAATGAGGCCAGGCTGCTGGAGATAAGCAGATGGAGGCCGGAGAAGCAGCTGCAGGCCACAGTAACGGAGTGGGGGCTTGAGGGATGGAGGACGGGAGCCTGGAGGGTACAATCACTTGGACTTTCAGATTCTCCTCAACTTCGAGCACTGTGAAGAGATGAGTCTCCTCCAGATTCTGTCACACGTCCCCAGGCCAAATGGCTCAAGAGTAGAGTTACAAATCCCACCAGTAATTTTAAAAGCCCTGATTTAAGCACCATCTCCTTTACTGAGAACCCGACTGCTAAACCCTTCCTAGCAAGTAAGCTCCTTGAACTTGAGCACTAACCATGCTGGGTTGCCTCCAAGTGCTCCTTTTTTGCCTTTCATGGGTTGGCATCGTGCGAGGATAGAACCTGATGAAACGCATTCCCTTCCATTGCCCGCCTTTATCTCGTTGGCCGCCCTTCCTGCAGCTGTGCTCCGAGATGAGCATTTCAATCGTCGCTCGCTGATAGCTCCATCTCCCACTACTCCAAGAGGATGTGAATTCCTGTCCTCGCTCACATGCCCCACTTCAAGCCATCTGCACGCACTACAGGGCGCTTGCCACCTGACATCTTGATGTTCAAAGCAATTCAAAACCTCTGAATCTCACTATTTGTGCTATTTATACCCCCTGGAGCATAAAACAAAGCCCAGCCCTCTTCATCTCTTTATTCTCACTGTTTCATGCAGGTTCCGTGGACCTGGTCTGTTGCCATATGGGCTTAGTCTCACATTGTCCTTTGACTAATTTCTCATTATCTTCCTCATCCTTGGTCTTAGTGATTATTCCAGACCTTCTCTTCTTAGAGCCTCATTTCCACTTATACCTGTATTGTTTATTTACTTCCTAGAGGCTTCCTGAGGTTATTCACTCTGTTTTATTTGCTGCTGCCTTCCTAGCACCTAGCACAGTGCCTGCACCTTTGTAGGTGCATAATAAATGCTTGTGCAGTGAATGAAAGCCTGCACGCATGAGCCCTCCAATGCTGCTGTAACGTGTTGTTCCCCTGTCAACACTAAGCTTTATTAAATAGCAGCATTTCTGATAAGGCTTCTGTTAACCTGGCCTCCTCACTTTGGGAATAGAAATCTTCTTTGCTACAGTCACTTGGGGGGCCCTCCGGGACAGATTTATAATGATATCCAGTAAGGGTTTTTACTGCAGGACTTCGAAAAGCAACAGAGAAACTTGTCTGAGACTGTCTGAACCTTCACTACAGAATGAAAATTATAGTCAAGTTGACAGTAAAGTTAACTCAGGTATAATTATATATTGTGAACCACAGATACACAGTGGGATTCTGATAGTAATTTCCATCACTCCTCACCAAGGATTGGTGAAAATCCTCTGCCAAGTGTGGTTCAGCAAGTGTCTCCATTTCCCCCTGGTTTGGATTTAGCATCTGTGGGCCGCAGATCCTCTTACTCCCACTTCCCAGGCGATGCCTTCCTGCCGTAGACTGGTGGGTCCCGGGCGGCTCCGCTCCTTGCACCAGGATTCCTCATGTCAGGATGCATGGATTACAGAGATGTCTTATGTTCTGTTGCCAATTCTACACAATTCAGATTTTAAATGAAAAAGGGGAAAGGGGAAAGAGGTAAAGGTTCGCAGAATATCGGTGTCAGAAGAGACATTCAACATGACTGAGCCCCGGGGGTGACCCAGTTTTCTATCTCTGATGCCATGCCAATCAGTGCTGTGTCCAGGTTTCACAGGAAAAAAATGTAGTGACCATTTGGTGACTTGGCCACAGGCAAGGGATGCAGGGTGGCGTGGCATGTGCCACATACTTGCCTCCTTGCAGAAAGGCAGGGATGTCATATGGATGAAGGGAAGGCAGGATTTAAGTTGAAAATAGCCTGGTATTTTAGGAAACTGGTGTTCTGGTGGCGAGAATGGTGTTCTTTTACTCAATATCAATTGATATTCAAAATCTCTTTCAATCTAACAAGGCTAATAGCTAAGTGGAAAATTGTGCCATGAATGCTTGGTCATACCTGGCTAGTATGGGGCAAAAATTTACAAATTTAATTTAAAAATTATAATTTAAAGAAAAGGGGATAATACTGTGATAACACATAAAGACATACATATATCACTAAGAGTTCCAAAGTAAATTATTGCTCACTAATAAAAAATTAACCGGTGAGATTAAATGAGATCATACGACTTGTAAGTTACCTGACCCTCTGAATTTTGGTGCTAGAATAAAACACAAAATTCCTAATTTTAAAATTTCAAACCTAAAACTGAAATGTCTAATTATAGAGACTAAGTAAATGAAGGTTTACATACCTAATGGGCTATTATGTACCTATTCAATATTATTATTATTATGATTTGAGGGTTTAGAGCAACATGAGGAAATACTTGTTATGACTTCAAGTGAAACCACAGTTTTATAAACTCAGGGTGATCACAACTAGGAAAAAAAGTGCCTTTGTTTTTTTCTGGAATAAGAAAGGGTTAAAGTTATATATAATATATCATTATGTCATTATAGCTCTCTTAGTGTTTCTATCTATCGGGCATCAAAACATTAACAGTATTTGTGCTCAAGAGCTGTAATCATGGTGAGTTTTTTTCTTCTGTTAGTTTTATTGCATCATTTTTTTCCTGTTTAATGTAGCAATGTTAGAAAAGCAATAAACAAAAGTAAAATAAAACGAAAACAATTATAATTCCATCCTGGATAGGTAACATTTTGGTGTCTTCTTTCCAGACATTTTAATATGTAGATAGATGTGTAAGTACATCTATTTGATAAAGTTGATAAAGGTAGGACCATCGACTTTGCACAGGCTGGTGCCACCCTGGCCCTGGGGAAGGTTACTCTCTCCTCTGGGGGGAAGTCCATGGGCAGTTAGATCATAGAGCAGTCTGTAACTCAGCCAATTCTGTATGTTGCATCTTTAAGAAGACTTCAAATGTCAAAGCAAAATAATGCGCAACTTCTCAGCTTTCTCAGCTTTCACAGAGGCAGCCCTTCCCTGTAATCTGATGTGCTTTTTGCTTTTGTCCTAGAAACAACAGTGAAGGGCAGGACAGCTCATCCAACCTCTTGCCCTTTGCCAAATGGGGTGTGGACAGGAAAATGTCAAGCGGCTCCGCTGGAAGCACTTGGCCAAGATCAGCACACCCAGGGAGAAGGGGAGGGGTGCCCGCCGGGGCTCCCCTACCCTCTTGGTGCCCAGACATAGGCACTGACATTTGCCACTGTCTCCATGCCTGAGTTGTGTGCCCACCGAAGGGAGGGAAGCCAGGCCCCGACGCCCCCTGGGGCTTCTGTAACTAAGTACCACAAACTGAGTGGCTTAAAACAAGAGAAATCTATTCTCTCAGTTGTGGAGGCTGGAAGTCTGACATGGAGGTGTAGGCACCACTGTGCTCCCTCTAACGGCCCTAGGCGGAGAGACTTCCATGCTTCTCCCAGCCTCTGGTAGGCCCAGGCCTGCCTTGGCTTGTGGCGACAGAGCCCAGGTGTCTGCCTCCATCTTCACACGGCGGCCTTCCCTCGGTGTTGGCCGCGTGTGTGTGTGTGTGTGTGTGTGTGTGTGTGTGTGTGTGTGTGTATGTGTGTGAGAGAGAATTTTCCTCTTCTTAGAAGGACACCAGGCATTGGGTTAGGACCTGCCCTAATGACAGTGACCTCATTTTAACTTGATTACACCTGCAAAGACCTTATATCCCAATAAGGTTACATTCAAGGATACCGGGGGTAGGAATTTCAACATATCTTTTTTTTTTGGTGGGGGGGGAGAAGGAAAAAACCATATCTTTTTTGGGGGGTGGGCAACTGAATTAATCCTCTTTCACTATTTCAGATGTACCTGGAGGGAGTGACTAAATAGGACAGACTAAATATCTGAAAATCCTACAACTCTGCCTCCTTAACACACCTCTGTAACACTCAGAAAATCCTTTTGGAGGGTCTCCATGACAACTATAGCTTTGTTAAAGTCATTGAACTTCCCTGGGCCCTGGTTTTCTCATTTCGTAAATGAGCTAAAGCAGTGACTTTCCTGGTGCTGGCCTTGACATCCTGGTGGGAGCTAAGTGTCCCACTGATGACTGTGAATTGACCAAGGAGGGCAAGTCTTTCCCTTGGTTTCTACAGGTGACTCACACGCATTTCACGGACTGTCCTTCTCACATACAATCAAGGGCTACTTGCCAGTAACCCACAAAAATTTGGTATTCATAAACTAAAATTAATGTTTGCATGGTTTACGAAGGACTCAATTTTGTTATTCCACACCTAGTTTACATAGGTGGATTTGCTCCAATTTTTGGCAGGATGCTTTTTAGTTAGTTCTTCAGCAGTTGTTATGAACTATTGCGGTTTTCGATTGCTGTTACTCAGACTTTTTATTTATAAAGAGAGGTTTTGTGCCCTCATTATCCATTTTAGTCGATGAAAGGTATTTTTGGCCTATAAAATGGTCCACTATCTACACGTTATATATAAGTGAATTGCAGGTCAGTAAGTAATCACTCATATACCCCTATTGCTAAAGGAGACATACAGACATAATTCCTTATCATTTACTTGAATGGTAGAGCAATCAGCCCTCCCAGGTTGCCTAGGACTAAGGGTTTTGCCAGGAGGTGGAGTTTTCTGTGTTGAAACTGAGAAAATCCTGCGCACACTGGCTTGACTGGGCCACCTACTGTTCAGGGACACTTCATTGGTGGCTTGCATGCCTGTGGGTGTGTGCTATTCTGATAACTTTCATCTCACAATTAATGTTAGTATAATAAAATTAGGGTGATTTTTGAGACCAAAGGGCATTTATTCATAACGTAAAATAAAGTGTGTAATGTGAGATTCTTCTCTTTTAACATAAATAGAAAATGGGCCACATATGTTGCATGTTCAACAACTTCAATGCAACATATTTATTTGGTTCCTCTGCAAGTCTCACCTCCTTCCCCCTAATTACCAAACTCAGGAGAGATGTGGACTAGACCAGGTGTTGGAGTTCTTTGGCCCCACAGATGTTCGTGTTCTTTGGCATAGTCAAGAAAGTTTAGGGATCCCAGGTTAAAGGGCATATGAAAATGTTGCTGTCCCCTCCTACCTTCCTGCAGCCTTGGCTTAGCTCAAGGTTGTAAATAAATGCACCGAGAATCACAGCCTCATGAAGCATCTTGGAGTTCCTCACTGGGAATTAGCTAAAGGGCAGGTAACTCTCCCACCTTTAGATAGCATCCAATATGGATTCTGTTATTTGACTCCACCGTTTTACAGCAAGTGGGGAGGGAGACAAGAGAGCTGCCATTTACTCACATTTTTATCTTCAACCTGTCAGAACTCAGACTAGGGGCGTTTTGCTTTTGACCTAATTTAATTTAGTCTTCACAACAACTCCATAAAGTGTGACTGACCCCACTTTGTACATTAGGAGCCTGGGTTAAAATTCAAACCCGGCCAGCTTTTTGGCCTGATTTCGCTCAAACTCTGGTCTCCTTGCCACACCCCACAGCCTCTGAGGTGCCAAAGAACCCAGCACTCCACTCACCTGAACAAAGGTTGCTTTCAAATTGTGAAAGGGGCAAAAACTTTTAAACAAAAAACAAACAAACAAGAGGTTGACAATTTAAAAAGAAAACCAACACAAGCTCAGCCTGGAACGGAAGCTCCTCAGAACTGATTGCCTCCAATTTACCCCCAATTCCAGGCCACCTCTCCCCATTGCTCGGGTTGCCTTTAGGATTTCACTGGCTCATGGGCACCGTAAAAGGTTCAGCTGAACCATCAATGGGAGGCAGCTTTCTCCCACATATCACCTCCTTTTGAGTCCCGAGTGGGTAAAAACAAACATTTTTCTGCCTTGTATTTCCAGAGGAGTTGTCCTTAAGGGCAGGTAGGTGGCCATGTTGTGACCTGATTCCTGCCCAGCCATAGGTTTTTCTGTCCCCTTGGCAGGGGACAGACAGCATTCCAGACAGGGTTGGCGGTGGGACTGCTATTTATTTTACTGCTAATCCCACTTACGTGAAATTAATTTACTCTGCTATTATAACTCTCTTTGCTTCCTGCCCTGATGGGCTCCTATAATTTACAACTGACTGCACCATTATGCTCCTGCTACCTGGGCCAAGGGTTGGGAGCTGGGGCTTGGGTGACTCACATCAGGAAGTCGTTTCTACACAAGAGAGGTTTTCTCATTATGGACTGAGCAGGGTTACAATAAAAGCAGTGGTGGTGGGTTTTTTTGTTTTTGCTTTTGTTTTTTTTCTTCTTAATAACCAGTTCCCCTTTAGGCCAACCCTTTCCAAGGAAGTTTGTTTACTATTATTAAACTTCTTCCCAACTCCAAACCTGGGCTGCTCCAGTTTATACAGCGCGCAGATGCATCCCTGGCTTCTCTAGAGGAAACCCAGCCCCTGGATTCTTACCTCCATCCTTGACGAAATGCTCTGCACAGCCCCAAAGCTGCTGCTTACAGAAGAAGCATCTGGGCTACTCTTGGAATAAACAGCTCTAGGGGCCATTACTTAACAAGGTTTTACAGAAACATCTCTCACAAAAAGCAGAGGGGCTGCCAGCCAAAGCTTCCCAAACCCAGGTCCCATGGCCAGGGTCTCTCTTCTTTCCAGTGACAGGGTGAACAAGAAGCTATTGACATCAAGGGCTCCCCTCCAGAGACCAGAGGAGCCATGCTGACCTCCTGCTGACACCCCCACATTGAGCTCTTCACGAAGCCAGACCATAGGGTGTGATGGTTCAAAGATCTGGTTCTCACCTCCTGGAGACAATATCCCATTCCTAACTCACATCCATCTCTGAATAGCTCATTTGGGTGCCTTGGGAGACAGCCAAGCTCTTCCAACATTGTGCATTGACCATTTAAATAAGTTAAGGGGCTGGCCATACTCCAACTTGTGTAAAATCCCCAACATCTCCTCAAACTCCACATTGGCTGTTGGACGAAGCCTGCCTATAGCCAGGCTGCAGGGCTCTCAGCAGCCTGAGCCTTTTGTCCTGCCTATTTCCCTCCTTTCTTCTCACAAATCCTCTTCCCATTCAAATGTGTGCTTCTGAGCTCTCTGCCCATACCCACCTCCCTGCCTTTGCCACATGGTACTCTGCAGGAACTAGACCGAACCTCGTCATCCTTTTCACTCATCAAGACTTTTCGTCTATGGAGTCTAGAGTGATCTCACTAGCTCACGTCCCCTCTGCTGGAAGAACTACTCCCTGATTCTACCCATTCACAGGCAGCTGGTGCCTCCATCAAATTCCACTAGAGTGCACTGTACAGATTCATATGGCCCTGGAGTTGTTGATAAGCCTTATATGCATGTTTTTTGTTTTCCCCTCACTAGACTGTAGATGCTTGGAGACTAGGGACCTTGCTTTACTTTCGTGTATAGCACTACACACAAGTAGGTCAACAATTAATGGGTCTTGTAGTGATACAAGCAGTTGTCTACTAGTTGGATCCAGAGAATTGCTTCTTGGTTAGAACATAACTTTTGGTTTCAGAAAGGCCTCAGCTCAAATCCTGACTGTATCAACTCCCAGCTCTGTGACCTTAGGCAAGCCATTCAACCTTGTTGGGTTTGTCTCTTCATCTGTGAACACAGACACTCTGTGTACACGGCTCCTGGGCTGGCTGTGGATTTAAGCGAAGTAATGCAGTGAAATGCTTGGGTAGTGCCGTGCTTGGCACAGGATCAGGACTCAATAAACAGCAGCTGTTCTTCTTATCATATGATTCCTTTTTTGGGCCAGTGCCTAGGTACCTCAGCTATAGCAAGACTCAACAAATAGCAAATCAATGTGGATGCTGCTTCTAGGGGAGGCATCCAAGAGAGAACGTTGAAGTGAGTTATGGAAATCCAACGAGAGGAGCAATCGGGACTTAACCCAATCCTATGTCTCCCAACTTTACAACAGCCTGCAGACAGACTCGTTTTAGCAGATTCTCCAGATATTACAGAGCTTTTCCCAGAGGCAGGTGAAGAGTGACTGTGCACAACCCTGAAAACCTGAGCTTGTCACCTGACCTTGAATGTAACAAACAGCCCCTGAGGAAGGGAGCTCCAATTATAGTCAGGGAGTTGGAGGAGCTCTTTTAAGACGGATTGATTTATTGGGTCAGAAATGCAGCTCAGCAGCCCACACACAGATTCTGCCTCTGGCAAGCCGCCCCACCTGCTTCCTTGCCTCTTGCCCTGATATATTGATCTGCGTGTGGGTGAGGTAGTGTAGTTGATTGCAGAGGTATGTGTGGGTGTTGCTGTCCTAGGATGCAAACTCCTAGCTTGGGGGCTTGATCTCTGAGCGATCTTCCAAACCTGAAACTGAAGGGAATCTTGCTCCCTTTCTTTAAGGGGTGGCTTGATTGAACTCCTTGCTTGGTGTGGGCCCAGAATATTCCAGAGTGCCTCTCGCTCTGTCTGAACCCTCTGTTTCTGAGTGTGGTAACGTGTCACTTTGTAAGGAAGGAAGAAAACTTATCTTTGTGGCGTGCCTCATGCCAGGCAAAACATCACAATCCCCTTTAGTCAAAAGGAAGCGAGACTCAGAAGAGTCAAGGAACTTTCCCAAGGTAAAAGGGCAGTACAGCCAGGATCCAAACCTAAGTTGTCTGACTGATGACCTCAGCAGTGGTAGCTGACTCTAAGTTTAGCCCTGCTGGGGAACAGATGGCCAGCCATCAGGGGAGAGATGTCCAGATCACAGGGTCATTTTAAACATAAATACTTTGAAATCTAGGGTCACAATTTCAGTTCATATCATCAGATATATTTTGTACCCACTATGTGCATGTTCGGCCTTCTCTGTTATTATCTATTGCTATGGAACAAATTACCACAAATTTATCGGCTTAAAACAACACACATTTATTATCTCATAGTTTCCACCTGTTCAGGGGTCCAGGCAGGTTTAGCTTAGAGTCTTGCAAGGCTGCTACTGTGGTGTTGGCCAGGGCTGCCTTCTCACCTGGAGGCCCAACCTGGGACCCATTTCCCTCCCCATATGACTGCTGGCAGCATTCAGGTCCTTGAGGCTGAGAGCTTCAGGTTTTTGCTGCCTGTTGGCTAGAAGCTCCTCTCAGATCCTAGAGGCTGTGATAGCTACTTGCCGTGTGGGCATTCCCAGTATGGGCACCTGCTTCCTCACAGCCAGCCAGGAGAGAGAGAGAGATCCTGCAAGATGGGTCCCACCATCTTTTGGGGTATAATCACATACACCCCATCACCTTTGTCATGTCCTATTGGTGAGAAGTCACAGTAAGGGGGAGGGGCTCATACCAGGGCATGAACACCAGGAAGCAGGGGTCATGGGTACAGGGCACCTTGAAAGTCTGTCCTCCAAGTCCCTCTTGTCTTTTCCCTCTTTCTTCTCCTTTCTTCCCCTCCTCTTTCATTCTCCCAGCCCACTCTAGGCTCAGACCTAGGGTTTTGCCAGGATATAAGAGCTTTACAGAAATGATACTAACAAGCAATGCAACTTCGTGTCAGGCACCAAACTGTTTTCTTTTCAACTTTCTACTGAAGTGTCCTATACATGCAGACACGGCAACATCCTAAGCATCGGGCTGGATGAATTTCTCAGAGACTGACCGTACCCATGTAACCATCACACAGACCAAACCTCAGGATATTACCAGCACCCCACATCCTGTCTCAAGCTCCCTTCCAGCCCCTAACCCCTTCGAGGTGAATTTCTGACAGCATAGATTACTTTCACCTGTTTTTGTATATTTTCTAAATGGAATCCTACAGCCTGTTTTATTTTGTGCCTGGCTTTCTTGACTCAACATACTAGTGTGGCCTGTGATTCTACGTTGTTGATTCTCATTGCTGAATAGAATGCCATTGTGTGAATATACCACAATGTATTTCTCTATTCTACTGCTGATGGGCATCTGGGTAGTTTCCAGTGTGGAGGTGTTATAAATCGTGCTGCTATGAGCCGTCTAACATGGCTTTTGGTGAACACACATAAGCACATCTGTTGGATATATACTTGGAGTGGAACTGCTGGGCCGTAGAGCATGCGTATTTTGGTGAGCTACATTTATGTATGTGATCCTCACATCCCTTCCGCGAGGAAGGCATCATCACCTCTTCTGTGCACGGCAGCCTTGGACCAGGCCTACGCTTCCTCCACAGGCCCTGAGAGAGCACACAGGAGGAAGCGGCCGCCAGCACAGTGGGGAAAGCGTAGGCCTGGATCCCTTTGTGCTTTGTCACTATGGACAACCCTCTTTATTATTTTTTCTTAAGAGACCCATTGTTTCGGAAGAGTTCTGCATACCAAGTTACCAAGCAAATATCGTTTGCTCAGTATCATTTAATTCATTTTCTAATTCCTTTATTTGTCAAAGACATATCTAACCAGTTATAGTGCTGTTAATCAGACAACCTACGTCACAGAACTGATGTAATTTCAGATAAGACCAAAGGAAGTCCAGGTTTGGGCTCACCTCTGCAGCCTCCTTACCAGTACACAGGGTTTCTATTGGGCTGCTGAAACTCGGCTAATATGCTGCTCTATGCCTTTGTGATGGCAAGGGAGCGTTAGGTGATGGGGAGCCCCACCCCTCCACCAAAGAAGTCTAAGACCCAGACCATGTCTGAAATCCTCTGATTTATGATCAATAGATTAATGCACAAGTAATTCACAAATCTTTCGGACCAGAACTAGACTATCATTTTAAACACAGTTTCAAAGCCCCATCCATTTGCTTTGGGCTTGTTCTTAAACTAAAGTGTGTCATATGAGGGTAGTAAGGAACGTTTTTCAAACTGCCACCAAGTGGTAAGAAAGACTTCAGGCTACTGCGAACATTTCTCTCTCTCTCTCTCTCTCTCTCTCTCTCTCTCTCTCTCTCTCCCTCTCCCTCTCTCTCTCTGTCTGTATATGTATAATATATATAATACATATATCTATAATATATATAAATATATATGTGCATATATATTTGAGAAAGGTATCTATTTTTTTATCTTTGTAAATAAAATTGGGGTCCCACTGTATCTTACTTTTTATTAGCATTTTTCTATGTGATTTAAAAAAGTAATTTCAAAAGTGTTTTTTTAACAATTGCCTTTTGCTAACCCATATCACATGATTAATGTAACTTATCCTCTATTTTGGAACATTTAAGCTGTTTCCAATATTTTGCCATTGCAAATAACACTGAGCGAATATGCTTATGCCTAAATTCTGGGGGAAAGCTCTGATATCTTAGGCTATTTGACAAGATGTTGACTACCCCACCAAGTAGGTTGGCATTTGGATGTTGTCTTTTGAGTCTCATTATCAAATACAAATTTAGGCCTCTCTCAAGAGCGTATGAGAGTGTCTTTTTCTGCCCACTCTGGTAATTTTCTATTATAAATAATTTGTCTCAATTATATAGGTAAAACACGATACTTTGGTTTAACTACATATAATTGATTCCGTGTGAGACAGACCTTAAATATTTTTTTTAGGTCTGTCTCCTTATTTTGCATTTTGTGTTAGTTCTTATTTTATGTGTTCTCCCCTTCCCCACAGAATGCCACCCTGTGCTTGGGCAAGTCTCTGTCCCTGCTGCTCCTGGGCTTTCACACAGCAGTAATATCAGTGCCCCCGGAAAAGCTCAGCATTGTCGAATGCTTTGCAAACGGAACATACGTCAGGAAAATGCACACTCCTAAGGCCTGCAGGTGGCTGGCCCGGCCACCTTTGTCATTCCTTCAACCAGAGCCCGAATTCCTCCCAGAGGTGTAAACCTTGCATCTCACCTGGACTTTCAAAATATGGACACCCTCGCCCACGGGCCTTTAGGGCAGGCAGGGCTGGCCACATTACCTAATGACTTAACCAGGCGAAGTTCACGTGCACTTCGGGGTTTACATGATGGCGTGTCAGAGGAAGTGCTCCCCACTGCTTTGGGGACACGGGCAACTGTAAATCTGGTAACAATATGGTGCTGACTTATTTATCTTCCATAAGAGATTTACATCCTGAAGTCAGCAAGAAACCCATTGCCCGATTCATGGCCAATTAGAGTCATCACTTTAGGGAAGTGATGAATGCCCTTGCTCAGCTGGATGGCATGTGCTGGGACTTGGAAGAGCCAAGGCACCCCATAGGGCTGAGATCTGATCGTGTATCTCAGTCTGAACCAAATGTATCTTCCAGAGACGTGAGACAGACAGGAAGTCACCGAACAGTGGGAGATTCTTCCTCTCAGTGCTAAAACTGCTCTTTGGGCTCTCCCTGGCCTCCTCTGAGTTCCTTCTCCTTTAGAAGGAATGCTGGCCCCGACAGCAGCTGCACTCTGGTAGACAGGATGGTGAGTCATTTAAGTAGAAGTAGATGTGATCATAATAAAAAAAAAAATAAAAAGAGTAGCTGTCTGGGCTTTGGCTGATGCTAATTAGCAATCAAGGCCAAGGCTTGCATTCAATGTCCCAGAATAAATTATGGTAGATGCTTACAAGAGAATATTAGGTAGCTGTTAAAAATAATGTTTTCAAAGAATTTTTATAACACTGGAAAAAGCTCATGAGTTGAAATAAAATGAAAGAAAGATATAAAACTCATATAGAATATAGAATGTGATCCAAATTATGTAAAAGACTAGCTAGAAATGTAAAATGGTTAAGTAACCATGATTATCTCTGCAGTTAGGGTTATGTTTGAGTTTTATGATCTTTCTTATTATTGTCTTTTTAAAATTTCCTAAATGAAGCCTCTGTGACTTTTATTTAAAACAAACAAACAAAACGAACAAAAAAACTCAACCATTAATATTTTGAAAGACCAGGTCTGCTGTGATCTGCCCCAGGCCTCTGGAGAGTTCAGAAGTTCTTCCTGGCTGTTCAATTCTGCTCTGTTTATGTGAGAGTTAGGAAGGGGTGGGCTGTGAGGGTGTTGCGAACAAGGAACTGCCTTCACAGAGAATGAAGACACATCTAAGTACAGATATTAGCCAGCACCTGCTCTCACTCATATGCTTTTCCCTTCCCTCCTTCCCTCCCACCTTTCCTCCCTCCCTTTCTCTTTCCTGTCCTCTTTTCTGCAGAATACACAAATGACAGTGACATCTCCACCAACAGAATCAGTCCACCACTGTGCACTGAGTATGCTGAATACATATCATGTGCCGGACACTGGACTGAAACATGACCTACTGTCTTATTTGACCTTGAAAACAACTCTTTTTACAGATGAGAAATCTGAGTTTAGTGAGGTTAAGCAATGAGGTGGTTATATCTTAATCTACATAAATTTCCCTGGGGAAAGGAGGGAAGACACGCTCCAGGGAAACTTCTGCCTCCTCTGCTGATGGGCATGGCTTTCTGGCCCGTGCGGTCTGAGCTGCTGGGATTGGAGAAGCTGGTGGCATTTCCACGTGTATGACTCTTTCTGACCAAGAGTGACAGCCTACTCCCTTTAGAATACCATGGTTTTATGTGGAGAGATTTTAGGGATGTGACAGGTATGTCTCATTCATGGGAAGTGAGAGGCTGAATGCTGTAGCATCAGGCACATGGGCTCCCAGGTGGCCCCCAGCTGTGTTTGTCCACCTTGCATTCACCCTGGACTGCTGGTGTTGACGGCTTGAGATCCCAACCATTGTCAGGCCCATGGCCCCCTGTGGATGACTTGCTGGGTCCCAGGAGAATTGGGTCCTTTCCTACAGTTTGCCTGGAATGTGATGGCAGCAGATTGGGCCTTACGAGGACGGTCCTCCGACCCGCTGGTGGTGGGGGCCCAGCAGTGAGACGGGATGCTTGTTGGTCCAAAGGACTGTTTGAAGCTGATGTTGTGAGAATACTAAGCAACCCAGACAAGTATACCCCGCCTATTATCACATAGACAGGTCATTACATAATTACTGCATATTACCCATTCTACTAATACATAGAAAGAATACACACTATCTGTATAAAACATTACTTTTAATAAAATAAAACCGGTTCATTCATGAACTCGTGGGTACAAGGTTGACCAGTACCAAATGTAACTTGTACGTTTTTTCTAAAATAGCCGCTTGAGCCTTGGGAGCTGGTCTGCCTTAAGCCGTAACTTGGGAAGTTGACCCAATGGGGACTTAAAAGCTCAAGGGTGGATTCTTCGTCTTGGGTCAGAGTTGGTTCGGGGTCACATGCTCTTGAGGTCCCCGAAAACCACGTGGGCGGCATTGCGTCCAGCGGCTCCCATGACACCTCCCCCTGGAAGGGAATCTCCTGTGATCCAAAGCTGCGCTCAACAGCCCCCGGGGCAGGCAGGACCAGGGCTCACAGAGCCGGTGACCAGGCGGAGCGGGACTCTTGGAGGTCCACCGGCTGTGGGCATCAGGACCACCTGGGACGACTCTGGGGTCCCCTCAGGCTTCCTGCCTCGGAGCTCTTGGGAGGGGCCGGGCACATAGTCCAAGCAGGGGCCTCTCAGTCTGAGAGCTGATGGGCTAGATGGTGAGACTCCCAGCACGGGGATCTAGGACACGGGGCCGAGGGCTTGACGGGGAAGATGGGGAACTACAGGGCCTTTCTGGGAGGTAGAGGCCCACACATCTCTGAGAAAGTGTCCAAGTGAAATGGCAGCCTTGGCGAGATCACTTAGGCTTGGGATTGGTGCAGGGAAGAACTTGAACATTGAGAAACTTAACTTGACTGTTTCTTACTGGTCTAAAATATGGAGGGGGAACTCAGGGACATGGTTCTCTCAGAACCCCAAATTGGAATTTGGAGTGATGTCTCGGGCACATACCCTTACACCTCATGAGGACGTGGTGGGAGCTAACCTGTGGGCTGTGGCCGGCCTGGCAGAAGCCACCACTGTCTGTTTACCTGAGCGCTGAGGCTGCTGAATATGGGGTGTGGCTTGTTCTCCTGCGCGTTCCATGCTCCCCTCCTGCTCCCCCGGCCTCCCTCATTGTTGACCCTGTTCCCTTGTCTGCAAGCCTCTGATGGCCAGGCAGCCCTCGCTGGCCACACAGGGTAGTAGTGGGACCGGGGGTCACTCACCAGGATGGGCCCCACTTCCGCAGAGATACAGGCCGCGGAGAGGGCAGCGGTAGCTGGAGTGCAGGGGCACAGGGCGGGCGAAGTAGAGCTGGTCCAGGCCCATGGCGCAGTGGAATATGTTCTGTGGGCGGCAGGGCCACAGCCGTTAATGTAGGAGTGTGACGGTCTTTACCACTTTTGTGGGCGTCTTCCCTTCCCCTGTTCTCTGAGGAAGGGTCTTCTCCTTCTGGAGTGTTTTCTTGGTTCTTATGATGCAGAAAGGGGAGCGGACGAGAGAGAATAGGCACATGGCCTAGGGCTGAGGGTGAAGATTTCCAGAAGCACTTTTTTTTTTTTTTTTCAGGAAGAAAGAAGGGTGGGGAGCCTCTTCAGAGTGTGAGGAAACTGAATGGGGAAGAAAAGGGAGATTTGAAAGGTTTTGCTGTGGACCAGGATTCCCCCTCACTCTGTTTGAATAATAGAGGAATTTGACTTAGTTTGGCTGCTGGTACATGTTTCTTTGGCCTGGACCCCGGGCATCCAAGCTCCAGCAGAACCACAGGAAAAGTCAGACAAAGGGCGCTGGGCCTTGAGCTCGGTTCTGCTCCACTGGCCTGGGTCAGACCAGCCAGGAAGGGAGGCAGTGTGGACACGGGTAGGTCAGGCCTCTGGGGCAGGTTTGGGTAAGAAGACCGAGATCTGCTGGACATCACCATAGGGATGACCTTCCATTTAACCTTCGCAGCACGTCCCAGACCAAGCTTGTCCTCATCCCTCAAGTCTGCTCTTTCCCGTCTCCCCTGCCCCAGTGCGTGACACCACCCTCTCCTTGGTCTGCAGGCTGCATCCTTCAGGTGACTTCCACCCTGACCTCAACAGGCACAATATTTCCACGATGTCTCACTTCTGCCTGCCCCATGCCTTCCCTCCACATCCATCATCCTTTCCCCTCCTTTATTCTATATCTGGGCCAGCGCCGTCCAATAAGACATAACATGAGGCATATATAATTTTTATTTTCTAGCAGCCCCATTAAAATTTAAAGAGAGACTGATGAAATTCATGTCAATATATTTCATTTAACCCAGTAGACCCAAAACATTATCATTTCAACCTATTAATATAAAAATTAGAGACACTTGACATTTTTTTATTTTTGTACTAAGTCTTTGCAATCTGGTGACGCATCTCATTTTGGCTTAGACACATTGAAGCGATTGATAGCCACCTGAGGCTAGCGGCTGCTGTGTTGGAATTGGCCTCCTTGCCTCCAGTCTCCGAGAGGTTTTTTTTTAAAAAAAATTTTTTTAAAGTTGCAGAAAAGGACAGTTTCTTAGAAGAAAAAAATACATTTCAAAGAAGCAGAAGTAGGCCCGAACAGCAGGGCCGAGCAGTAGAGGATGGCTCAAGGGCCATTATTAGAAGAGAAAGTACACTCCAGAGAGTTTGGAGCGGGCTGAGCAAAGGAGGAAGCTCAGAAGGCCTCAGCGAGTTTTTCATACATCGAATAGAAGTCTGAGGACATGCTACCTTATGAGGGGAGCTCCCTCTGTAGAAAGTCAGATGGCACAGCCGGACATGGACATCCAGGTAGAAGGGCCACCATCCTGGTGACCTTCTCAGTAGGCGCTGTCTCCCTGTCTGTGTCTCCCACCTCCTCCGTCTCTCCCTAGATCTGACCACTTCTCTGTTCCCTCTCCGCCATGGTCTCTGCCACTGTCCCCCTTTCCGATACAGGCTGAGTGTGCAGGGCTTGCCAGGAAGTGGGGGTGCCGAGAATGATAAGAATGTGATAAGGGACCCCCAGGCTTCTACTCACCCCTCCAGGAAGCCCAAATATTCTCTCCAAATCAGGCGGGATGAGGACGTCTCTGCCGACCACGGAGGCCTTGAAGCCAGGGGCATAGGCCTCGATGCAATCGAACACTGGGCACCGGGCAGCAAGGAAACCAGATAGTGTCAGGAGGAGGAAGGGGAAAGAGTAAAGTTGCTTGGCAAATTTACTAAAATTCATTAAACCATATGCCTAAAATGGGTTTGTTTTAGCATATGCAAATTATATCTCAATAAGCAAAAAACAAAAACAGTCCACAGGCAAATAAATAATTCAGTACAAGGCCTGTGGATTTCAGGCTGGTTCAGCCCCCTACTCCTTCCCATCTCCTTACCCCAACCCTAAACACAAAGTTATTTGTCTCCCCTTGACTATGGAAAGCTTTCTTCACCTCATTGCTGTGCTCAAGCTGTTTCTTGTGCTTGGAATGCCCTTTGCTGCCCGGCCAACTCCTATTCATCCTTTAAAACTCAGCTCAAATGTCCCCTCCTTGGAAAGCTCTTGTCTCTCTAGCTCACAGCTCCCTTCTTTGCATCACATAGTGCCTGGTACTGTAAGATTAGTTTCTTTGTTGCTAGACCCACTAGATTGTGAGCGGGTTGAGGGCAGGAACTGTGTCTTTTTCACATTCTTAGCCCAGTGCCTGAACCCAGGAGGCATGCACTATGTTGACTTAAGTTCCCTTGGGTACTTCTCTCCCCTCGGGATAAAACCTGACGATGTTAATCCTGAATGAGGCAGCCAGGAAGAGAGAGGCTCCTTCAGTCTGCATGGCCAGTTGTCACTCTGGAGACAGGACAGTCTAGCCCTCTTTACCTTTGTCTGCATAGGCGTTTCTCTTCTGCTCGTCCCAGACCTCGCCTCCAGCCAGTGTGTAGGGAGTGTACTGAGTGAAGAGCGAGATGACATGGCAACCAGGAGGAGCCAGGGTGGGGTCCAGCGAGGAAGGGATGCAGAGCTCAATCATAGGTCTGTGAGAAGGGGCAGGGAGAGCGCAAGGTCTGAAGGACAGCAGCTGCCCCAAGGGAAGGAGCTAGGGGTGCTCTGAGACGACTGGGGACAAAATGAAGGCCTGAGGTGAGCTGATGGCAAGGCAGGGCCAATTCTCTCTGTAAGGACACAGTGGTTGTTCACCTGCGTGGGCTCCACTAGGATGGTCCAGACACCTGCTGAGGAGCTCTCCCAGCCCCAGGCGCCAGGGTCTCTGGTCCTGCACAGCCCCTCTGAGTGTGTGGCCTGTTCCTGCCTTCCTCCATCACACAGCTTGTACTCTACCAGGCTCTCAAATGTCTCCAGGGTCCAGACAGACAACATGATTTAGAGAAGGGGCCAGGCAAAGACAGCAGGTGCTCAGGCGGCCAGATTTCACCAAGCTTCCCCCTGCCTGATTACCTGGCCTGAGCAGGCTGAGTAAAACAGAGCTGCTGGGGCTGCCTGACGCCCAGCAGAGCGAGGCCCTGCTTCCCGCCCCTCCTTGTTTACAACTCCTGTGCTACTTGTCGCACATTCTTCCTCTGATCCCCAAATGTGGCCATCCTTCAAGGCCACATGAGATGCCCCTTCTCCCTGCATCTCTCACTTGCAATGTTTCCGCTGAACTTGGATGTCTACGAGGCACCTTCAGGGTTACTTGTCCAAACCCGAATGCCTGCTGTCCCCTAAAACCTGCTCTTCCCTATATACACCATCTCCCCCTTTTCAATAAAGAGAAACACCATCATCCGGTGGCTCCTCTTTCTCACTCACACCCCACTTCCTGTCCAACAACAAAGCCTGTCAGCTTTACCTCCAAATACCCAGTATCTGGCCACTTCTCGTGCGCCCACCCTGGTCCAAGCTACCGTCCCATCTCCCTTGGATTCTGTAATAGTAACAAATTGCAACAGATTGCCCTTGTTCTCCACACAGTGGCCAGAGTGGTCCTTCTAAAACATAAGTCAGGCTCTGCCCAAACTTCCCTGGCCAAGAGTGGCCGACAATGCCCAGCAGGTTGTAGCCACTGCAGCGCGGACACCACCCCCTACTCTTGACTCCCGGGGTCTCTTTCTCCAGCCACACTGGCCTCATCCCTGTGCCTCCAACACAGCAGCACACGCCTACCCCAGGGTCTTTGCACATGACTCTCCCTCTGTCTGAATGTTCTTCCTCACATATCCGCAAGACCTGTATTCTCATTTCCTTCAGGTCTCTGCTCAGACGTCATGTTCTCAGAGAAGCCTTTTCTGACCACCTTATAAAGACTAGCAAACCCTCCCCTTCCCCGAACTATTTTTCTCCGTATCATCAGTGCATGTTTATTGACTATCTTGTCTCCCTCTGTAGGTCAGAGACCTGAGAACAGAGGCCATATTGACCCTGCTTGCTGCTTTGTGCCCAGGTCCCTGAACTAAGCCTGGCACAGAGTGGGGGCCCCCAAATATTTATGAATGGATAAGTGGTCTTTGCCCTCTACCCTTCTCTCAGGGTACACTTCCTCTTTACCTCATGCTATAAATATTTATGTGCCCATCTTATGATAAGCATTTTGTTTGTTTCATGTCCCTGACCGATCCCTAGTTCTCCCAACTTGTACCTACACAGAGCCTGGCTCAGAATCGGCTTTCAACAAGTTTGGGTGGACAATTGACAGAATGGAAAGATGCTTGCTCCTGCGATGTCCCTGCCTGTTCTCAGAAGGATGGGGATACAGCTACGGAGGGAGGTGGGAAACGCTGTCAGAAGTTTTGCATGAAGGCAGCTTATCGGAAATAAGAGAGAATGTAGAATCGGGTGCGTGTGTGCCTTCTGGACAGGTTGCTGAGTCAGAGAATCTCTGTTTCTACCCCCGAAAGCATTTTCTCCAATTCTTTCCAGACGCCAGCACTGTTCTCTCAGCAGCCCTTTGCCCCCTCTGCTAACCAGTGACACCGGCGGACCGTGTCCGGCGCTTCACCCCTTGCCTGCCCCACCCACAGATTTCTTGCCAGGGATGCATTTCCTGGCCTTAGGACCTAAGTGTGGATTCAGGCAGATTTTTCCTCACTGTGAATGTTTAACCAGGAGGAAGAGGCGATCCCCGCTGTGTCCGGACAGTCACCCCTGCTTCCCCAGGACCATATAAGAACATCCCAGCGGACACCAAGCCCGGGGTCCACCCACCTGTGGGAAGGCCGGCCATCCATGGCATCTTCAAAGGCCTGATGGAGAAGAGTGGTGTCTTCACAGTTTAGGTGGATGGAGCACTGGTGATGCGGCAGCGGCTGGTCCCTGGCGGCATTGGGGGCCGCCAGGAAGTCAGGCAACCTGTTGACAGCCACTGAAGGACCAATGGAGAGGGTCAGGGCCTAAAGGCCCCAGGGTCCCCATTCTCTACCCATCACCCTGCTCACCCAAATGGTGGACTGGGAAGAGAAAAGTGTGAAAAAGTGTTTCACCTTCCAATGGGGGAGCAGGCTGGAGGTCAGGGGATAGAGATGACGATGGAGGTCAGTTTTGCCCAGACCTGCAGATCGCTCACCCCAGGATGTCAGAAGAGACAGCTCTGCAAGGTGTGTGCCTCTTACCATTGATCTTGGTGACAGGTGACTGGGTGTCCAGCTGAGAGATTCTCTCCACGAACTCCTCGGGAAGCCACTCCTGGAAGGAGAAGTTTCCATGGAAGGCCTGGGGATGGCTCAGGCCCCCGAGGGGCTGTCTTCCTCCTTGGCTCAGACTGGTCCCTTGACCTCTACTTCCAGAAACCCTCCCCATCCTTGAGAGCTCAGCTGAACCACCTCCTCTGTGAAGCCATCCTGGTTCCTCTCTGGCTCAGTGCTAGGCACATCCTCCTCTGCCCTCTGCCAGCAGTTCTGGCCGTAAGTGGCCCACACTAGCTCCTGCTTTGGATATGGCCAGGGGTCTGCAGTCCTCTTTTGTCCTCTGGTCTGTAAGCTCTTCAAGTCTTGATGATCTCAGAATCGCCTTAACAAGATGTTTTTGAACTTATCTTTGTTGAATTTTATTAGGAGAACCACTCAGAAAAAGTGGTGCTTGTCTCCAGCAATAGTTCCAAGAATGGTTGGGAGCTCCATTCTCATACACATAGTATATCTTTTAGGGACAGGGAAGGCGTGGTCAGCTGCAAAAATTGCCCCAAATCCTTGTCCCTCCCTGTATGCATGCCCCTTTGTAACTCTGGGTTGGCCATGAGACAAAGCCAATGTTACTAAATAGGATGTAAATAGAAGCTTGGAAAGCATTTGCATGATTGAGTTTGCTTGCTTTTGCCCTCTGCCAGATGCTGAGGCTATGCTAGAATAACAAAAGACACATGGAGCACAGCTGAGTCATTCCGGCAGAAACTGTCCTGGACTAGCCACCTCTCGCTGACCCCGGCATGTGGGTAAGCCCAGCCGTGATCAGCAGGGCCCACTAGTTGACTCACATGATGTCACTAGATGGCCGATGCCTGAGCAAGCCCAGATCGGCTGAACTCAGCCAGACCAGCTGAGCTCTCCACCTCGGTGTGCTAACATCAGTATTTTTTGTTTAATGCCCATAAGTCATATGGTTGTTTGTTATGCGGCATTCATACAGAAATAGATAATTGACACACACAGTGGAATTAGAGTTAGTTAGAAGGGAGGAATTAAGATAGCAGGAAAGTTGTAGAAATAACTCTGGAGTGAAAGGCAGACCTGGGTTCCAGCTGTGGCTCTGCCAATTGCCAGCTGCATGGCCTATGGCACCTCATCTCTCTGGACCTTTCTTCTTACCTGTGACGCTTCTTCCCTGTTTGCTACCTGCCTGTTAAGTAAGAAAGAGAAGGACTGGCTTCCCCCAAGGCAGAGAGGCTTGGCACTTGCATCTCCCACCCCGAGGCAGTCCTGCCTCTCTCCATTGTCCCCATTTTCTAGCCCCTGTCTTGGCAGCCATCTTAATCTCCACCCCGCAGGCCTCACCTGTGGTGTGAGCTTCAGGAAGGTGGTCTGTGGCGACGCGTTGGACAGCACCACTTTGCTCCTCACCTCTGAGCCATCCTGCAGCACGACTCCTTGAACACGTCCTCCACTGCTCACCTGCACCTTAGCCACTGCCTAGAGCCCATAGGAACAAGGCCCAGAAGCCCCCAGGAAGGGAAATGCAGGTTGGATCTTGAGGGATTTCCTGCCTGTGCTGCTCTTAGGCACTCATCCTGAATCTACCCTGCTGAACTCGACAGTTCCTCGGGGAAGCCTTAGCTCACCCCCCTCTCCCTCCAATGGGAAGCCTTAACCTAAATGTGGGTTAGTGGTGGTGATTTCAAAGGGACCTGAGTTCACAGAACTGGAACCTGATTGACAGCTGTTCAGGCTGCATAACCCAAGCCCCTTGACTCTGAGGCCTGCCTTGTCCATCAGTAAAATGAGGGACCTTCCTGATCTGAGATTGTGTTCTATCCTGGGATCGTAGCCAATCAATGGGGTAGAGGGTAGAGGGTAGAAAGGCAGTTCACCTTTTCGGTGAAGATACTTGCTCCATGCGCAGTGGCTGAGCTGGCGATAGCATCAGAGAGGGCACCCATGCCACCCTCGACGTAGCCCCAGGCCCCCTGGACCCCTTCCAGGCTCCCCATCACGTGATGTATCAGCACATACCTGAGGACAGACCATTGCACTCAGTGGCTGGGGGAGAAATTAACCTCCCCAGAGTTCTAGGTACAAATCATCCATCTCATTTGTGCCTTCAGTCTCTCCTTTCCCACTCCAGCCCTGTCCCACTGGGCTTTAAGTGAGCTCTAGGCTTTTGTAAGAACCTAGCCTCCCCAGCCTACATTCTCTCCCCATGCAAAAGTATCTGCGTGCAGCGCTTTGGTTCTAATGATGTAGCTGTGATGCCCAAACCAGCAGCTTCAGTTCTCTCCTGAGCTCCAGTTCATATGTTCAGCTACCCACAGATATATCCATTTGAATGGCTTTTTGACAGGCATCTTAAACTCATTCTTTTTTCCCATCGCAGTGAATGGCACCTTCAGTTTCCAACAGAAACCTGAGTGTCAATCTTGCCTCCTACCAGTCGCTCATCACCTATATCCAATCAAGCAGTGTCAACTGTGCCTCCTAGAGAGCTTTCCAATGCCCCTACGCCCTGCCGCCTCTTCCCTGGTCTGGGCCATTCTTTTTTCTTCCTTAAACTGCTGCAGTGCTGTCTTCCAAATTGGAGCACCTTCTCCTGCTCTTTCTTCCGTGCAGACTTTTCTCCATGCAGAACCTGGAGCCTGATCCCAAAACCCAGCTATACTCCTATTGTTTCCATCCTCTCAAGCCTTCACTGGCTCACTGTTGCTCCTAGGGCAATGGCCAGTTCCCCAAAATGAGCTCCAGGGCTCCTGCATGCTCATCAGCCTCATCCCTCACCATGCTCCCTTGAGCACCCACATTCCTACCAAACCTAACTTCTTTCAGTTCTTTGAATGCACATGGTTTCTCAACCCCCTGCATTTGCACATGTTGTTCCAGAGCCTAGAACCACTTTCTTCCTCACCTTTTGCTTAGCTAATTCCTCCCGTCCTTGGAGTCCCAGATTAAACATGGAGGGCTTCTCTGACCCCAGAGCGCGTTGCTCCCCTGCTTGATTTCCCTGATCATTGCCCTCACGGCACTCCACTATCATTTCTTGCTCTGTGTCTACCTCTCTCTCCATAGGATCTCAGTTCCACTCACTACTGTAGCCCCAGCACCCAACACAGGCAAGGGCTCCATCAATACTTACTGAAAGAATTAATGAAGAAAGAAATTACTTAAAGGCACATTTTACAACTATGGGCAGCAGCTCAGCCTCCCAGAGACCCACAGAGAAAAGGATAGGAGGCCCAGCTAGAAGAACCAAATTGGCCACTTGATCACAGAGCTTGGCCAAGGTGTGGCAACTGCTGCCAACCCCCTTTCCCATGGCTGTGGGGAATTTAGGGCTGGCTTAATGTGTGTTGAAAACCACTTCCAAGGGGTGCTGTCATCCCTGGAGAGAAAAGCTACATTGACAGCTTCTAGCTGCATCTTCTGGTGTGTTGGACATGGCCCAACACTTGGCAGCATCCTCTCTCCCAACACACACACACACACACACACACACACACACACACACACACCTCCATTCCTGCTCCCACACTACAGACTTCACTGTGTCTGACTGCCCCCTCTCGGATCAGGCTGTCAGTACACCCCTTGGTCACAAAGGGAAAGACAGTTTCCTACCCTTACAAAGGTGTCTATGAGTGAGATGGGTTCTGAGACTGAGGAAAAGGGTCAGTGGGAGAGGGAGGAGCAACGGGGCTTCCTGGAGGGGAAGAGACAGGAAGGGAAGTGAGAAAAAGAGAGGAGAAAGTGAATGGGATAAAGATATTCATGCTGAGATAACGGGTGGGAGGTGTGTTTACTGAAGCACTAGAGAGGAGTGGTTAAGAGGGAAGACTTGAGTGGGTGGGGGGTGGTCAGATAACTTGGGCTGCAAATCAGCTCTGCCACTTACTAGCTGTGTGACTTTGGGCAAGATATTTCCCTTCTCTGAACCATGGCTCTCAGGTGTTGCCTTGAGAGATAAATGAATAATCTATGAGGTACTTGGCTTCATGCCTGGCTTACTGGGTGAGCTCAGTTGTTATTGCTTTTGTTGAGGAGTCCACTCCACTCCTGCTACCCCACTCACCCACTTCCTGGAGTGTGGGGACTTGTCATGGCTCCAATCACAGCATCTGTTGCTAGAGTGGCTTTTAGAGGCTCGGACTCAAACCACTGATTCAGCACCTGGGACAGCAAAATGGCAGGGAGAAGGGCTTTGGGGTTTGGGAGGCGGGACCCCTCACTGCGAGGCCCAGTCTGAGGCTGGGGAGCCCCTCACCTTGGTAATCGGAGCGGTGAGGACCTGGTAATACTGGGGCAGCTGCGCCCCTAGGATGCGGCCTGAAAGAGAAGATCCATGAAACATAAACCAAGACACGCAAGAAGGAAACGCTCTAACCTGTAATATCGCTGTACCTGTTTTCTTTATCTGTAAAATAGGAGTAATATTTCATATCCCCAAGAACTATTGAGCATTATCAGCATTAAATGAGGTATGTAAAGTGTATGCAAACTCATAGGCACTTAATACATTTTAGTTCTCAGCAATTAATTTTGGAAAAATTTTAATTTGTACCTTATTCCCTTACTTTGAACTCTGAGGTCTGTGTGTTCGGAGGTAGCTGGGTGGCTAGTCCACTCCTCTGATACTGATTCAGACTGTCTCAGAGAGTAATGGGGCAGTAAGGCCTGAGAGCAGGGATTATGACCTCTAGCCATGGTAGCCCCAGGGCCTAGCTTAGTGCCTGACACACAGCACTAGTTCCATAAATGTTCATTGCATGAATGTTGGTTGCATGTTTATTGCAGAAAGCTCTTTGGGTTGGTAATCTGAGAAGCAATGTCTACTTTTGGAGTGTGTGATAGATTCTACTGGTTCTGATACTTCATCCCTCCCCATATCCACACACTTTGCCATGTAACTCTACAGTGCCCCCCAGCCTAGCTGCATTGACCTTCACTGCTCCTTGATTCTGAACTCATGCATGTGATTTCCTTGGCTAATGGAATGTTTGCAGATGTGATGCAAACAGGGGCTTGAAACTGGCCTGTACACTGGGGCTTGCCCTCTGTGCTTCTGCCATTGATGTAAGAAGGCCATGCCTAGACTAGCCTGCAGCTTCCGAGAGGAGGATGAGAAGCACCTGGAACATAGCTGACCTATCTGATCTGCCCCAGACACAGACATATGCGTGAGGCCAGACCAAATCAACCGAGCCCAGCTGGGATCAGCCGAACCATGCAGATTCATGAGAAATAAATTTTTATATGCCTCTAGAGTTTTATTGTTATGCAGCAATTTTGCAATCATAGCTAACTGGTTCAGTACTTTTTTTAGAATATAGAAGCTTAACTGGCCTTTATACCCTCGAAGAGTGATAGAAAAGAATAGCATGTTTGGCAAAACTCCCATTCTCATATCCATGGCAGACATGACTAATTGATCACAGAGTGTTTTCTTGCTGAGCCCAAATCTAGCATCCTTCTTGTATGGGGGCACCTCTTCAAACTCTGTTGGCTCCTGTCTCTGATTCTAGTCATGGCTATGGTGATGAACTCCATGCAGGCTTTGGCCAGCTTCACACAGGCAAACTGACAGCATCTCACCTCACACCTGTAAGATGCACCTCTTCATTTCTTCCCTGGGGCTTCTCTGGCACTATGACAGGTCACTCATAAAAATCACTTGGCACCCATGGATGCACAGCCCTACGTGAGAGTCAGTATACCAGGGGATAGCCTCTGACTGATGGGGGACAGAACCCAATGGATAAATGTTTCCCCTTTCTTCTTTTGGAAATGGTCTTCACGTGCATTTCATAAGGCTTCTCCATGGTCCTCATAGGCCTGGTACCTTGTCACCTGCATGGTGGCCAACACAGCAGCACACCCTGGTATCGACTCTCCCTATTTCCAGTTTCTCTCCACCTGTCCCTAGGTCACCCTTCAGAATGAACTTGCCCAGAAGCCTTTGTGTCAGGCTCTAGTTTTAGGGCATGCCAGGCTAAGACCTTCTCACTAATATGCTCCAGGCAGCCCCTACTAACGGATGGCAGTTGGCAGGCTGCCTTGGATGGTCATGCTTATGTCCAATCATCAAGAAAATGGGTTCAACTCCATGAAGGTCACTGATCGTGCCCTGATGCCTGCATTCTGGACTTACCCGCCTGCAGCAGGGGTGTGAGGGTGGAGAGCGACTTGAGCCTCTGTAGAAGGGAGCCCCGCCAGAAGGCCTCCATGTCCACGGGGGCTGCATCCAGCAGAGGGTCGATGGCTAATGCCAAGCGATTCATGAAGGCCTCATATTTGGGAAAGGCCTAGAACAGAGCCCCACGTAAGGCTCCAGTGCCTAGAGCCCTAGAAGGACATTGTCCCCATGCTCTGCCCTCCGTGCTGCCCTATGTGGCCTGCTGCACCTCAGCCAGGCCTCCGTGGTTCCTCAGGGCACATGCCCAGCATGGCTCAGCATGGCTGTGCTGAGCTACTCTCAGTTCTAGGTCTGTGTGTTCATGTCAACACAAGTGGAAGTCAGAGAATGCCTGCGCAGTAGGAGAGCCACCGGGTGGCAGCAGGGACAAGGGGTAAACACTGGCCAAGACCAGTAGTCAGCCCCAGAAATCTGGCAAGTATCCTTAGGATGTGGTCTCTGTGATAAACCAAAAACCACTTAAAAGTTTCTTCCTGATCCTCCATCTGTCCATATATTACCGATACAAGTAGGATCGCTTTCCCTGTATCCCAACATACTGACTGTTCGTGCCTGGTCTGCAAAGCTCCCATGTCCTTTCATCATAAGCAAGGGCAGCAGCCTGCATCCGTTCACCCCAGAAGTTTCCATGACAGAATCCATTTGGATAGCTTGGTTAGGACACCCACCCCACCCTCATGGAAGGGTGGCAGAAGCAGAGATGGATGCCCCTGCTACTGGAGGCCTTATCTTAATTTTCAGCCCAGAGCTTTTAATTTTTGGTTCATCTAGACTCACGGATATACCCATGGAATTTTAATAACTGTGACACAAAGAAAAGCCCTGTGCTGAAGGACATTTGAGAAATCTTGATAAAAATGAAGTTAAACAGCTCTCTTTGCAGCAGGTCTTCAACACAACAGTGTGCAAAGACAAAGCCAGTATTTGGGCTCTTTACTTTCCACAATGGGCTGTGACCCCTGCCTCCTGCTAGCCGCCATGAACACTCAAGGTCACAGCCACTGTCTCATAAACCAAAGGACCTGGCCTTGTCCTGAACCCTTTCTAGTGCATCTGGGATGGGCAGGATTTGGAAAGGGAGTGCAAGCAGTGGTCCCCAACCCACTGCAAAAAAACAATCACTTTTTTAAAAAAGCAAAGCTCCCCAGGTGATTCTCATTGTCATACAGGTTTAGAAATTGCTGGTTTTAGGAGCTATACTGTGTGTCTGTGGCTCTCTTGGTCTTACCCAACACAAGATCAACACAACAAAAAGAAACACACCAATTATATTAACCTAGATTCTTCTTATAAAAATGTCTCCACCAAGACGTGAGTTAATGCTATGTCTTTAGCTTATATTTCAGCATAGAATGCAAAAAAATAGCCATTCAAGGAATCTTTTTATATCTGCAAAACCAGTCACATCAGGCCCATTACACTCAATAACTACCCAACAAATTCCTTCTAATGCAATCCAGGGAAAAATGTGCATCTTCCATCAGACGGAGGCACTTCCTTGCCTCAGACCCATATGCCATCACAGACAGTTGCTTTCCTTGGGCTGTCAGGGGATTGATGCCAAATTGAATGAATATTTATTACAACTCTCTAGTCCTAAATTCCTGATCCAGTTCTTTCTGTCCTTAGTTGTCTCTGATCTGCCCCTTACGCTTCATTTTGGCCTTCATGCGCTTTCATAGTGATAACCACTTAGAGTTCTGTGTGAAAGCAGGAGTGATTGAAAGCACAGTGTACGTACACACCAGTGGATTCCCTTTGATATTCAGCAGGCAGAGGCCACCTGAATAGTGGCTTCATATGGAACACACATAGGTTTGAGGGGTTCCAGTGCCCACTGGTCTTCATCACTGACCTCCGTCCCCTTCTCTGCACAGTGCCCAGGGTCAAAGGCTAGCGCAGGCTGGAGCCCTCCTTGGGCAGGTGGAGGAGCCCGTCCAAGCCCCTGTGGCCTTTGGCCATGTGCTCTCAGACAACACCAACCAGGCTGCCTCCAGAGGGAGGCGAGGGAGAAGGAGATCAGTTGCCGGTCAGTTTCCTTACCTGGGCATCCTTCTGTGAGAACTGGGCGATCTGCTTCTGGTTCTCTACCATGTCTGTGCCCAAAAGAAGGGACCTGGGCACCTTACTTGCTGTCCCTTCTTCCAGCATGGGGGTGAAGGAGTAGGGGTTTCGAAGATAAAGCCTCAGCCCGTGTTTCTGGAGAACACAAGCACAAGCAATCTGCAAAGGGGTCTATGGCCTCTGCCCTTGACCCTTCTCTGATGGTGCTTTAGACCATTTAGATCCCTGCATACAGGGTCCCAAGGTACTGATCCCGATTGTTTAATGTAAGTAGCTAAAGAGCCCTCTTACCCAGGCACTCTATGGCAGACCATGCCACACCACACTATGTCATGCCATACCACACCACGCCATGCCACACCATATACCACGCCATGCCACACCACACTATGCCATGCCATACCACACCACGCCACACCGCACCATGCCATGCCATGCTACACATATGATACCATGCCATGCCACACCACAGCACGCAATGGCACAGCACTCTACCCTGTGCCAGGAGCTATACTAGGGTTTACAGTGGTTACCTCACAACAACTCTATAAATACATCATCCTCATTGTACAACAACCGATGCCAAGTGAAGATAAAGAACTTGTCCAAGGTCACACTGGGCGGTGGAGCTGGGTTTCAAAACCTCATCTCTGTGACTCCCAGCCCCAGCTCTCAGCACTAGTCTATCACTGCCTCCGCTCCAGGGATAAATAATTAAAATTTGGAAAAACACAATAAAGCAATGATTGTGTGAAAATCCATTCTTACAAGGTAGATAAATTATTCACATCAAAAAATTTTATTTACTTTGCAGACTCATATACTCCAGGGTCACCTTAAATGGAAGTTCCCTTGATGCATTTAAAATGTGATTTGATTTACAAATACTTGAGTAGCACACGGAACTTTTCGAGAGCACATCATATATTCATATATATATATATATATATATATATATATATATACAGAGAGAGACAGAGAGAGACAGAGAGACAGAGAGAGAGACAAGAGAATAATCATATGGACATTTTCTATTAGGTGATTCTTAGCTAGACTCAGAAGCTAGATTTTTCAAAAGGAGGGTCTACCCATACACCCAGCACCATGGCTGCCACTATGCATACTTGGTGTGTTTGCAAACTGCCTTCAGCTATAGGCTGTTCCCAGGCCTGGCTGATGATAGGCCCTTCCACTCTTCTCTCTGTCTCTCTGTCTCCCTTTCTCTTAGGGGCTCAAAGAATAATTTCTTTAGCGGTTTTCTAGAGTTATCTAGCTCAGAGAACTCATTTACATGAACGTAGCCAAACAGCTGTGGACAGAGGCTCAACATCTTATTAATTTCAAACTTTCCATTTAAAATCAGTGCTGAAGTGCACAGCGCCTTGTAACAGATGTCAGGGAGAACCTTTTTCTCTGGGTTGGGGGTGACAGAGGGAATAAGCAGGTAGCAGCTAAGTGGGCTCCTGGAATGTGGTGACCTCATTTTCTAAGAGGCCATGAAGGGTGAAAGGAATGTGAAAGGTGAGGCAGGGTCGGGCAAGCCTGCAGATCAAGGTTAAATTAACTAAGAGAAGTCAGCAGGGACAGACTGGGAGTTCTCAGGATCCCCGGAAACAGCCCAGGAGCCGGAACAGGTGAAAGTCCCTCGACTTCCTGATCAGGCTGCCAAGAATGGTAACAGGATCTCAAGTTTAACTGGGCTCCTGTCTAAGGCAGCTTTGCAAACTCAGAGGCCCACGGGTTCAGGCCGGTTCCTTGTAAGGGCCAGACAGGACACCAGGAGGTGATGGGGCAGGGTTGGGGACTGTGTCCCATGCAGGCTATCAGACAGCGTGGCATGGAGGAACTGCTGCTGACAAAGTCCATGCATCAAAAATAGTCCGATTTCTATGTGAAAGTTCTCGATTTTTAGGACGCAAAGGTGGGAATGTACCAAGGAGAACGTGTGAGACAGACAGACTCTCAGGTGAAAGAGTCACCTCAGATGCAGGGAATCACCGTGAGTATATAGTAGGGAGCCTTCACCCCAGGGTAGGAACATGGACCTGCTCCCCAACACTGTCAGGCTATAGGGTGGGGCTCTACCTTCAGCTCGAGGTCAGTGTAAATCCGCGGCCTCAGCAAGCTGAGAAGGTAGGACGCTCTGGAGAACTTAAACCCTGAAACCGAATCACATGAAGAGTCACCAGTGGTCACCCCCTAGTGTCTCCCACACCACCTCTTGGGGCTCACCTGGGATGATCTCCTCGGTGACAGCAGCACCCCCGATTACGTGGCGTCTCTCAAAGACAGCTGTGTTCACCCCCAGTCTCTGCAGGTAGGCGGCCTGGAGGGGCACACAGGGCCCTCCTTTATCCCTGGAGGCTGACCTGCAGTCTGAGGATCATCACTACAGGGACAGCGTGTCACCCCTCGACTCATGTTGTTTCTCCCTTTGGGAGTGCCATTCTCCTTAATTCCCCCGTAACTTCTCACTTTCCCAATTGTCTTCTGAGATTCAACATGACTGCACTTGCCCCAGCAGGTGACCTTTCCTCTGTTCAGGCCCAGGTGACTCTGTGAACTCAGGCCCATCCCTCCTCACACAGCGAGCTCCGAGCCAGACCACCAGCTTCTCTGCTGGGGCAGCCTCCGCACCGACTCCACCTGGCCTCCGTGTCCTCACGAGCGAAAATGGGGCGGATGATAATAATACCCACTTTGCCTGCTTTGCAGGTCTGCTGTGAGGATTCACTGAGCCGGTCCCTGGCACATAACAGGTGCTCAGTAAAAGAAGTTACGGTTATAGCACAGCGTTATTTGGGAGAACAAATGATGCAGGGGTTTTAATTAATTTTTCTCTAGCACCTAGTGGGAAATCAATAAACAGTTCTTGAATTGAACTAGTCCCGAGTCTACACACCTAAATGCTGGTTCTCTGAGCAGCACCATCCCATTCACCCCCCACCCCTCACTCCCACCCCTCGCAAGGCAACAACAGGGACTGTGTAGTTCAGAACTCAGGGTTTTTAAAAGTTCACTTGGCAACTAGTGTGTGCCAGCCACTGGAGTGGATCGTCTCAGTGAATACAGCATCGTCGAGGTAGGCATCATGGTCCTCCCCATTTCACAGATCAGGAGACTGAGGCTCAATGAGGTGACTAGTTCTCCTCAGGCTCACGGAGCTGACGAGCAGAGGTGTTGGGAACTGACCCCAGATGATCTGGACCCAGAATCTATACTCCTGTCACATCTTAATGAGAAAGGGAACAGCAGCCCCGACATTGGGAAGCTGTCCTGGCCCTCAGAGGTCAGCCGTGGTCTCCTGTTAGGATGAGTACCTCTGTGAACATATAGACTATTTTGGCTGAGGGCCACCCACAAAAGACCACACGCTCCCTCTCTGGATCAAGGGACTGGTGCTTCTTCACCAGGTACCACCCTCTTCATACTAATCCCCCTCCTTACAGATAAGATTTATGGTGATGCCTTCATTTATGGTCACAGTGTTGTCCCGCTTTCTGACAGGGTCTAATCTAGAGCAACCCCCCACTTCCTTAGACTCTCCCTCAGATCATCCCACCGAGAATGGGTTCCTTTGAACACCCCCTCACTGAGCCACCACACGGCCACCCATGGTGTGCATTCTCCTTGCTGCAGGGAGCCACCACCCAACTCGATGAATGGCCAAGGGTGCCCAGTGGGCCTCGGGCTGGACACTTCCAGCCATGAGTCACCATTTGTGTAAGGCTGTCTGTGCCAGACCCTTGCTGCACATTACCTATTCTGCTCACGACACCTCTAAGGCTGGGCGTCTTCACTCGGATTTTACCGTGGCCCAGAGAGCCTAAGCGATTTGCCTTACCCGTCACAGATCGCAAGTGGCAGAGCTGGGAGACAAACCCAGTTTTGTATGAATATCAAATTGAGGTTTTAAATTATTGATTGGTTGAATTACTGAATGTCCCCTGTAAAGTGTTCAAGTAAAACGGGTAAGTCAGGGAAATGACTCAGATTCAACACATCTCACAGCTCCTGTACGGATGTCCTGAGGCCCCTGTATTAATATTCCGGACCAACCACGGCTTCAGAAAGATGTCCTGTGTTGGTCTTGTGGCCTCAACACCCGCTAGCACACGCTATGGCCTCCTAGGGGTACACAGCCTCAGGTTTGAGAAACACAGCCTGAGGGTGACCCTGGCCCAGCTCAGCCGGGGATCCCCTTTGCTGGACTATGTTCCTCGCTGTCTCTGGGGTACATGTGGGACCATGTAGCTGCTGTGTACTCCAGGTTGGTACATGGCCTAGACCCAGCTGGGAGCACAGGGCTCTGCACACAAGAACTGCCCATGATCTGGAGTCATAGGGACCCAGCCTCAGTGACCTGATCCTTAGGCTCCAACATGTCTTCCAGGCTATGCCCACCTTTTCATCATCTCGCCTCTGATAGTTCCCTGACTCTCCCAAGGCCATGGGGGAAATCCATCTGCATTAAGGAGAGGAGGGGAGGGGAGGGCAGTGGACGAGGAGGGGGGCAGGAGGGGAGAGGAGGGGAGGGGGCAGGGGACAGGAGAGGAGAGGGAGCCTGGCATCCTCCTTAACTACTGCATGTGTCCATTTGGCCCAGCCACTGGTCAGCATGAGAGAGAGGAGACTAGCCTGCTTTCCTCTCTCCTGTGGCTGCTGAGAGCCACATGCCCAGGGGCCAGTGAAGCAGGACCGAGGGGGAGGTACTCACAGCCACCAGCCCGTTGTGACCTGCAATGAGACAGGGGAGAAGGGAGGAAAGCAACACTGGTCAGCGGGCAGACATGATGTTCCTTGAAGAGTGCGGCTACCCATTCCTGTCCCCAAGCCTGTGACGAACCTGGAGAGGCAGCCTTGGAGGACCCTGCCAAACCTGTACCTGCATGTTGGAACAGCCTCTAGCTCGATGCCATACAACACTTGGGCTGTGGGGAGTCAGAAAACCTTGGTTCTTGCCCTGGCTTTAAAAACATCCTGTCATTTGTCTTGGCCAGCAGCTCCATGCTGGAGTGAGGGGCAAGGAGAAATCCAGGATATTCAGACAAAAGCTGTCCCACGAAGCCTCGTATCGCGGGGCTTCTGTCACGTGGGGATGGTGGGTGACTGTCGGAGGGAGTGTCCCAGTTTACTTGGCAGACCAGAGAAGGAAAGCATGGCTGGTATGCTGATGCACCAGGAAAAGTACCAGGAAAGGTACCAGGAGAGCCGGTGCACTGATGCCAGACGTCTGCCATGGACTCACTGGCCGCCAGGGGAGTGCTGGTCACATGGACAGCTGCTGTCAAGCCTGGCTTGTTTTGCCAAGTGTGGTTCACAGTAGTGCCCCAGAAGGCTTTAGGCACATGGGTTTGTCTTTATCAATCCCCAGTGATCCCAAAATAAAATAGAAGTAGTTCAAAATGAAGTAATTAAACATATACAGTTTCCATTTATCTTACATATAAAGATTCCTTCCGAAAATCTTAGAGGAGGGCTGCCTCTGGGCTAGGACCCCTTTATTTGGCTTGGGGTCCCACGTTCCACAGGACGCCCACTGGTAGCGAGTGCCCCTCCAGCTGTCAGAAGCTTCAGGATCACCTGAGAGCTCCGGTGAATGCCCAGATTCCCAGACCCCTCCCCAGAGGCTGCTCAGCAGGCCGGGGGCGGGGCCTGGACCGACTTCTCACAGGCTCCCAGCTCATTCGGATGCCAGGGGCCTCAGAGCCACCCATGGGCCACACAGGCACTGGGACTGAGCAGCCTCGTTTTTCCGTACTCCCAGAGATGGTGCAGCTACTGCTGGAAAACCCGCACTGGGCAGAGACTAGGCCCAGCTCCTTTGCAGGGCGGGGGTCCGGACTTGTCTGCATACTTGGCAGGGGTCTCTTCTTGGTGAGAGAAGGTCGCTCTGCATCTTCAGAGATGTCAGAAGATGACTGTGCTCTCTGAGCAGCAACCCGAGCCCTGTGTTGACTCAAATAAAATGCTTAACCGATAATTTCACAAACATCCATAAACAGGGGAGCAGCAGTGACCCACGTGATGGCTTTCTTCACGGCTGAGATGGTTTTGTTTTAAATTTTGCACAGAGAAAACTCGCAGCATTTTAGAGGTCATTGAGCCCACTTGTCATCCATGAAAGGAATCTCGACAGTGGAGGTTTTCAAGCCTCTGTGACCATGATCCACAGGAAGAAATGCATTTTACATTTCATGAGCTAATAGTAACTCTTACCATGTGATAATCAGGTGATGATCTATTTGATTAGATTTCATTAAAAAAATAATGCTGGTGGATATACTATTTTTACATACTTTTAAAAATTCTCTTAAGAAAGTTTTAAAAATATTGCTGGGTGGGGCTCATGTATAGATTGTGACCTGCAGTTTGAAAAGCCCGGCTCTCGAATACATGCAACGTAACGGCTGACTGTCCTGGGCTCAACCTGGCTTCTGCTGTTTCCCAGGCGTGGCCCCGGGGGAGTGAGTTTAACTGCCAGGAGCCTCCAGCTTCTTCATATGTAAAACAGAGAGGATGCTGGGAACCGTGCAGTGTTGCAGAGAGAATAACCGATAACATATGTGAAGCCCTGAGCCTTAGCAGACCTTCAATAAATGGTAGCCATTTGTATTTTAATTAGTGCTGATTATAAAACTTGGAAAACTATAAAGGCTTCCAGGCAACTAGGTTCTGGTTCAATCATCACACATAAGTCCACAAATGCACAAACACACCTCAGAGGACAAAGGTGGAGGATCCAATGTCCTAGGACTCTCCTCCCTCACCCGCAGTCCTGGCTGAGCCCTCCTGTGGCTTCTGGTGACCTTCCCTGGCCCCCTTGAAGGGGACTTAAGCTGCAGGCTCCGCTAATCTTCAGGCCTGACCCCTGGGATCTTTAAGCAGCAGGCACATGGGGCTCTGGAGGGAAGCTGCCTTGAACATAGTTTCTAGACTGTGGGCTGCAGCCACCTGCATCGGATCCACTCAAAATGTTGATTAGACGTGCTGACCTCCAAGGTCACCTTCAATCCTCAGACTTCTGATCACCAGTTTCGGAGCCTGGAAACTGCATTTGAAGTAGCTTCTGGGTCATTCTGAGGCACATGGAGTCAGATGACTAAACCAGGGTCATCTTCAGGGTGGCTTCCAGGTAACGGTATGACTTGAGGGATACAGAGATAAGACCTAGTCAGCCTCCTTGCTGGGAAACAGCGGGCATGAGCTGTCATCAAGGGCAGCTGTGGGGTCCTCGCTGAGGTGGAGAGGGCTGGGTGCTTCATTCACTGAGCTGTCAGTGAGGGCTGGAACTAGGCTCCCTTGGGTGTGAGCGGTTGTCCAACACAGCCATTGTTAAAACTTACGTTATATAAACTTACAACGAAATAAATATTAAAAACACAAGTAATAAATGCTCAAAGCTTGTTGCTTCCTAATTGTTTTACCACATTTTACTATTATCTATTTTACTGCGGTTATTTACTTCTATGCATCGGTACAGTGGCCATACTATATAACAATGCCCTGCTGTGACAAGTTCAGTGACGTCATGTTGGTAACTTGAAAAGGGCCATGGAAATCAGCAAGCATTATCTTTCAGGGCTTGACTTAGTATTCTGTTATTAGCCTTTAGAAAGCGATGGAGAAAATGCTAATAATGCAGATTAAACTCAACGCGGTTTGTGTCTGTAGCTGTTATATTGTGAATGGCACAGAAAAATGGAGGAAATGTTCTTCCAGTATTCAAAAAAGATGATCTGATTGAGGAAAGTCAGCCCCGTCGTTGAAGACAGAGTTCAAGTTGGACATTAATCCTCATTGTTTCACATTCGTTCTACTCTTCAAAGTAAACGAAAATATCAAACAACATTCCTCACGGAACTATCCTCATTTGCCAATTGGAACCATAGGTTGGCTACTGAGTTTGGCAAAAACCACAGAAGATTCGGTGATAATCAACTGGCTCCCTGGACTTTAGAGTTTTGCTATTTTATCTGTAAAAGTGTGCTACGCTTCTTTTGTTTCAGCATTTCTAATAAACTGGTGCGTGTGTATATACATACACATTTTCCCCTGGAGGGGTGACTATTGAACCTGTACCACACGACTGCTTTCAGTGCTTACAAAAATGAAGAAATGCCAACACGCGACGCAGCTCTGAGGGTGTACAAGTATGTTCTTCCTTCAGTCCTGTCATCATCTGTATAAACCCAATTGGAAATAATGTCAAAAGCTGAAATTGGGGTCCTTTGTGTGAATGGCAGCCTGCTCCTGGCCGCTGCCTCACACAGCCGCCTGGTAGAATTGGGTGCTCTGCAGCCTGGGGGGGGGCAGCAATGGGTAGGGGACCACTGCAGCAGATCCCCACATACCGCACGTGTGCAAGGCAGTGGGGGGCTGTCACCCTCTGCATACATGCGCTAGGATCTCAGGGACGCGTTTCTATTTTCCCCTAATTTCTCTTTGTGAAATGCTTTGTTTCGTTTGGGGTTGGGTGACCTTAGGGGTGAAGTGGTGGTGGCCAGAACTCAGGGCACTTGAAGGGGTTGGATTTCACAGGTCTGTTGTCCCAGGGCTCTTTCTTCCAACACTGACAATCCAAGAATGTGGTGGCAACCAGCTAATTTCATAGGAAACCGCTGAGCTCACCTAGTCTTCCCTGGTCTTTCTGGATGGGAAGACCCAAGCCCAGAGAGGGCAAGAATCTGCCCCAAACCACACAGCAAGGTGACAGCAGAGCCAACCCCAGAACCTTGGTGCCTGTTCAGACTGGTGGGCTTTCCACCACAGCCCTTGCTCTTGCCCCAACCCCTGGCCATCTTGCGCCAGGAGGGAGGGGTGAGGCTAAGGAGGGGTCCCTCCAGGCCTCTGAGCAGGGCTGCCCTCCCCAGCCCTCGGCTCTAGCTCAGCCCGATTTACCTGCTCCTATCACCACTGCATCGTACTCGGGCTTCAGGCGATCCTTGGCTTCCCAGTGAGCTCGTCTCCAGGCAGGGCAGGGAGAGGCACTCATGGCCCTGCCGAGGCCTCGGCCATTTGCAGCCATTTCTGCCCAGGACTAGGCCAGGAGTTTGCTTGCAATCAGCTTTTTTGTCTCCTCCAGCAGGGGAAAAACAGGAAGAGAGGAGGAGCTGCCGTCCAGCTGCCATGCTTGGCCCTGGGCCAGGACTAAACAGCGGCCACTGAGCTGCACACGCCCCCCATGGAGTCCACATGGGGCAGAGTTGAGGGAGGCTGCCTGTTAACTGGGCTGAAGTTGTGTTGTCTGCAGCCCTTTGGTTAATAATCTCCATGCTGGTAATTCTCTAGCCCCGTGTCAGCTGTGCAGCCTCTCACGCGTTCCCATTGTACGGACCGGGGAGTGGGGCCGAGGCTCAGACGAGGGTATGAGCAGTCAATGCTCTGGCGGAACAGGGTTCCAAAGGCCCCTCTTCTCCCTGTGCTGTCCTGCTTCTCACTAAGGAATTATATATCCAGGGTGTGCTGGAGTGGGAATCCTAAGAGACAGACCCGGGCCCGACTCTGCTCCCATGCCGTCCTGCCAGCCCAGACCCCAGTAGGCTTAGGGAGCGTGCTGGCCGAACACTCAGCAAAAACTGCAGGGAGGGCCCCATGTCACTGGGCTTGGGAGCCGTGCCGTCTCTCCCTAATGCTCATACACCATGAGCATAAGAGGCTGCTGCAGTAGCTGATGGGCTTGGGGGCCAGTTCACTCATAACTCTTGGGGTTCACCTTTTGCTTGTGAAGGCCTGGACATTTCTCTTCTGCCCTTTGGCACCTTTCCCATTTTCCGACTCCTCAGGGATTAAAGATCACATCTGTAAATACCTTCAGCTAAATCGCTTTCTCACTAGCCTGTGGTCTGTCTTGAATTAGGAGCCCCTTTGTTCTCTGCCCATTAGCTCGCAGGCAGCGCGTTCCCCTTGTATGAAAAATGCACCCCAGGAGTTGGGAGTGTCTCAACATCTGTCAGTGTTCTAGAAACCTGCTGTTAGAAACACATCCCCAAAGTGGGAGGATATATGGAAAAGGTGTTTCTGAGTAGGAGGGTTTTCTGAGGACCCTTCTACTCTCAACTCAGACCCCCCTCCACACCACACCACCACACAAGGTTTACACCGCCTGTGTATCTCTGCTCAACTCCCACTCAGGATATTCACCCTGGTGTTATTTACCATTGAAAAACTCGGGGGATTGGTTAAAATGGACATGTCAGATCATGCAGCTGCTGAAAATTAAGGGAGACTATTTGGTGACAAAAGTGGGGGCCTTAAACGGTTGGGGGCTTCCAGGCTTAGTTTTTCCCTTGAACTCTTCTGTATATTCTGCAATTGATATTTTACATTTCTGTCCATTATTGAAGGAATGTAGTCCTGGTCACCTCAGGTGACTGTCCCTCACTGCCTCCTTCTGAGGACGTTAGCCCAAGGGGTGGGTCTAGTTCTTCTTGGCATGAAGCTTGGCTCCTGACTCAAGACAGAAGGCCCAGCTGCTGTCGGCATGTCACGAATGAGCCCACACTGTGCTGCACTGTGTGCTGCCTTCCGCCACGTTGCTCCTCCCCAGACCCAGTGCTCCGATGGTCGCTCATCCTCATGTCCGTTCTGGGGTGGGGGCTTCTAGGTTGAAGAGGGGCTGCACTTCTCGGGCGGCGGTTCTCAATCCAGGGCACACCAGGATCACCTGGCAGGGTTTAAAAAACCTCCAAGCCTGGGATTCTCAGAACCAAGTACACAAATCTCTGGGGCGGGGCCGGGGCAGGAGCTGGGAACCGTGTGGGGCATCAAGAGGCCCGGACTCGCCAGGGTTTCTTGGCACCATGGATCTGGGGCGCCGGGCATGTCTGGCTTGAATAATATCAGTAACCATAACCAGCGTTTATTGAGCACGTGCTGCGTGTCTGGCAGCCCTCACCAACACCTGAGAGGGAGGGACCATCACTTTCCATACGGGGAGACAGGCGTCGAGTTTAGGAAAGTGGCCCAGCGTCGCCGACAGGAAGTGGCAGAGCTGGACTTCCAGCCCAGCCAGCAGAGCACCTTTCATTTGGGGAGGAGACGCCTTCCTGAGGGAGCTCTTTCTCCACTCCCACAGCAGCAGAGAAAGGGCATCTGAGGACACCGGTGGGCACTGTGGGCTCCCTGTCTCCTGGGGATAAAGGGAGAGCAGCTCTGAAAGAGGGGCTGCCCAGCTCTCACTCACAGCCACCGTTCTTTTAAGGAGACCAAAGGCACACCCTGGCCTCCCTCCTCTTCCCGAGGGAAGAATCTGGGGGTTTGGCCACTGTCTGGAGTGGGGGCTGCTCTAGGTGAGGTTCCTTTAAGAAATCCTGGGACTGCCCTGGGGACTGTCCCATCCTCAGGAGGCCACCACGGAGGGGACAGGGGACGAGGCTCTTGCTGAGGGGATGTCTGCAAGTGGGGGGGTGGGGCTGCAGAGCTGGGGCGCAGCAGGCGGCACCAGGGCAATGCGCCCTGGCCTACAGCAGGGGGACGCGGGACGCCTCCCACAGGCGTCGGGCCAGCTCGCCGGCCTGCTGCACCAGCATGTCTATGGGGATGACGGACAGGTGGAGGGCCAGCAGCTCGTGGCACTTGACAGCCTCGGCTGGGTGGCCCTTGCTGTAGTAGCGCAGGAGCTTCCTGGGGGAGGAAAAAGGACGGGTCAGGATTCAGGAGCAAGGCCATGGCACGCCCTGCAAAGCCGGGGGCTTCTCCCGGCACCATGCAGGCACTGCCACGTCATGGGGTGCCAGCACACGGGCCAGCGAGGCCTTTCCCACCCTCACTGACCTAACCCACTGACCTCACTGCAGAGGGCTTGGCCCGAGGCCACCGCCTTCCTTCCTTTTGGGTTAACCCTGTGTGGGGTCTGCTGACAGCAGTGTCCTAACTAAGAATGCTACAGAGCCAGCAGAGAAGCTGTGGGGCCCCCAACACACAAGAGGGTGCCAACAGCCAACCAAATGTGCTCCCTACTTGCTTCCTCTCTCTCTGGCCAGGCTATGAGGAGCTTCTAACAAGGGTTTCCAGTTTCTTGGGGGGGGTATTCCCAGAGGAGGAGCTGCACCCCTAGAGGGGCGCTGGCACTCATTATCCAATATCCGTGCACCCACTGCCCCCAACAGCCTTCCGAATTGGCGTCACCTGTAGTAGTCTCCTCCCAATATGCCCACGGGAGCCGAGTCATCGGAAAGAACAGGCACCTCGATTATCTGGAGTTTGTACCCCTAAGGCAGGAGGAAAAGGGTGTTGGTTGTGGGGGGCGGCGGGTGTGGTGGGGAGAGCCCGGGCTTGGGCCAGGCACCGGAGTTCAGGGCTGGCTTAGCCCTGCCCGGTGTGTGCTCGCTGCTGGGAAAACGCATGGATCTCTTTACCTTACTTTCTCATCTGTGAAGTGGGAATAACAATAATTCCCCAATGAACATGAGAAATAATATATATAAAATTCTGAGCATCGTGCCTGCCACGTGGTAGCTCTCATTCTCATCAATGAGTGGACCTGGGTCAGTGACCAGCACGTGCTCAGGAGGGCGACTAGGAGGGTGACCTGGGGAGGTGGCACAAAGGGCAAATCATTATGAAAAGGCCCAAGTCTCCCTTTGAAAATGATGGGAATTCCCAGGGTGGGATAAGGAGAAGGGAGTCAAGACCCATTGGGCACCCAGTGTGTGCCAGGCAAGCTCACACGGGCACGGTGCCCTGCAGGTGAGGAGGTGGACTTGGCAGTGGTAAGTGGCCACCCACAATGGCACAGGTACAGCCAGACTTCACACTGGGTCTCCCTCCACACAGCTCTACCTCAGCCTATGACTCCGGGGGACCAGCCATGTACACGAAACCATGTCTTGCCCTAGAAGCTAAGGTCAAGGTCATATACACACTGGGCACTTCTGAGGGCACAGAGCAAAGATGGGAGATTGAAGGTCAAAAGAGCTGAGTCTGGGTTCTGGCTCCATCGCCTATGACCTCGGTGGCCCTGGCCATGGTGTTTGATCTCCAGGGCATCTGTGTCTCCACCTGTGAAATGGCGTCCATGATACCTGCCCCAAACCATTGCATGGAGCTTGTGGGTGTCAGGTTGTGAGAACAGTGGTGAGAGACCCCAATAGCTACACTTCACTGTGGAATGGGAGAGCTGTCACCACAGGGTCACCTCTCTCCAGGAGCAGAGAGAGGGTAGGACATGAGGAGGGAGGGGCAAGGAGAAAGGGGGCCAAAGGCACGTGAGGGGAAGAAGGAATGATTCTTAGAGAGCTGGAATAATGACTAACGGTGACAAGTGAGGAGGAAATAGAGAAACAGGAAAAGCAAGCAAAGGGAGCAGGAAAGGCACAGAGAGACAGAGCGAGAGGGAAAGAGGGGCCGGGGGAAGACACACACAGGTTCCCATGCCCTGGGTGCACGCTGTCGTTAACACTGAGGTCTAGAAAACAGGCCAGGAGGCCAGAGACCTGGCTACACGGTCAGCGTCACCTTGGGCTGGTTGGCTCATCGCTTTGAGCCTCGCTGTGTCCCCTGCTACAGTGGGAATGAAAGGGCGCCATGCTCTGTAAGTGCAGTGACCAGGCACCACTGAGGAAGCACGTGGCCTGAGCATGCGTCTGGCTGTGCTCACACATTACCTGGACGCTGCCTTGAACGACAGCATGAGTTTTTCAGACAGCTGGGTGGAGGGCTCACAGAGTCTGTGTGAAAATGGGACCTCTGAGCTCTGGGTCCCAGCCAGCTGTGCCTATCTGTCAGCTCCACCAGAGACGAGAGGAGATGAAGAGAGAGACGGAACACAGTCCAGAAGAAAGGCCTCCGAGCGTTACAGGAAGGGAAAGCATTTCAGGGCTGTGCCGCCCGGGCCTGGCCACACCCACCATCTCGTTCTGGAACCACAGGAAGTAGGAGCAGTAGAAGTCCCCCTCCTGGAACAGCAGCGTGGTGTAGCCCTTCTGCAGGTATCTGCGAGCCAGTCGGATCAGAGACCACACCTGGGGAAAGGAGGCGAGCGCGCTCATGGCTGCCCTGCCGGCCACAGCCCGCGGGGTGACCCTCTCCCCACGGCAGGGGCAGAGCGCAGGCTCTCCTCAGGGGAAAGTCCTCAGATGAGGCGCTCCTTGAAGGCCCGGGGCCTGTCCTGCTCTTTTCCCTTGATGCCCAGGCTTGGCCCTGGCTCAGAGCAGGAGCTGAATAATAAATCCATGTTGGATGGATGGGTGGACTACCCCTCCAGTTACCATGACAATAAAATATCTATAAAAACACCTTATATAACTGTACTATACGCACTAGCCATAAATTAGTAAACTCATCATTCAGGCCAGAAAATAACCAAAGACACTGTTAATTAATACAGGAGGAGATGTAGGGGTGGCTGCCTGGAAAGCCCTCCCTGCTGTCTAGGGCCAGCCACTCCCCTGGTCTCCCTCCAGGCTGTGAGCCTTTGGTGTAGGTTCTATGCCGGGAAGGGGCTGGGAAGGTATTTAAACAACATAGAGCACCCTGATCCAGGCATGTCCTCTGCTTCAGGGGGACAGTCCAAACTAGGGCTCACTGAGGGGTCAGGCGGAAACAGTGCCCAAGGGACAGCGTGCCTTACAGCCCCTCTGTCATGTTCTTGCCTAATTCAAGGACTTCCTGACAGTGCTTGTGACCTGTGTGAGGCAGGCAGCAGGGATAGCTGGCTCCCACACTTCCTGGGGCCAGGAGATGGCCTGAGGATGCTCTGACCAAAAAGCTGAGTGGAAGGCACACACTCCAAACCTGACCACAACGTAATGTCTAATCAAATCTTCACACAAATACATGGATTTGCTCTATCTTCAGGAAAGCAGTTTGACACTGTGTATCAATAACCTTAAAAACATTCCTCCCATTTGACTTAGTAATTACATTTCTGGGAATCCATATTGAGAAAATCATCAGAGATGAGGACAAAGATGGATGCACAAAGGTGTGTGCTGCAGAATTATTTATAATAGCGAAAGCCTGGAATGATGTAAATGTTCAACACTGGGGAAATGGCTAAGTAAATTATGTTACGTTCGCATGATGGACTATTGTGGGGCTGTTAAAAATCATGTTTATAAAGAATTAATGACATGAGGAAATGCATCTGATACAAAGTGAAGTGAAAATGTGGTAAACACAATTGCGTAGACACAGAGCTCAACTACAACAAACTGCACAGAAAAGCAACAAAAGAAATGTACCGAGAGAAGCCAACTGTCTCTGGAAAGAGGGGTGAGAAAGATGGCGCTCTGCCGATGGTACCAGGAAACGAACCCTATCTTGATGGTGTGCCACATGCTGTGCTAAATATTTCACATGCACCCTCTCAAGCATCTGTAATAAATCCATGACGTCAACAGCGTAACCTTTCTCTCTCACAGACGAGGAAACTGAACTTTGCCCACAGGACGCCCCAGCCGCAGGGCTAGAGAGAGACAGAGCTGGGTTCCCAACACAGGCCTTCCGTCACCCGTCTTGTTAGCCATCATGATATGCTTTCTTCGGATGCAAAGAAAAGCGTGTGTGTGCGCGTATCTAGTTTTTTCAGGAAGTGGCAGAGGTCCTCCCTCCTCTCCGCCAAAGATACTAGTTTGCCACGAAGCAGAGTCAGTTAAAGAGGATAAAAGAACCCCCAGAGAATGTCTTAGTAGAAACCTCTCAGTTTTTAAGTTCTAAATACTCGAATGGATGAAGCTGTGCTTCCTCCTTCTGTTTTAGCTAATTCAACAAATGCTTATTGAGCATTTGTTTATGCCAGGCACCGTGTTAGGCACTGGCCACTTCCTCCTCTGACCTTGCTGCCCAGACTCTTCTGATCCAGGACATTCGCAAACGCCCAGGAAGGTGCACTCTGGCATTGGCTGAGGCCCACAGGGCTCGGGGTGCAGACCGGGGTCCGAGGGTGACAGAGGCAAGCTGCTCTTCTTAGGAGCCTACAGAGCTGGGCGCAGAAGCCGACACAGGAGTAGGGTAGGGGTGATGTGGGGTGTGCTCCAGAGACTCAGGGGTGCCCCGAGAGCAGGGGGACTAGTCCTTCTGGGGCAGGGGGCAGGCCAGCAAGTCCTGTCTGACGGGCAGTCAAGTCCTGGGGCTGGGCAGCGGTTACCTTGGTTTTGACAAAGGCAGCCAGGGGCCCCTTGCCTAGCTCCGATGAGGTCCTCTCACTGCTGCTGAGGGAAGGCGCCACCATCTGGCCGGTCGTGCGGTCCACGTAGATGAAGTGCACCAGGCCTGGGAAGTCTTCCAGGTAGGTGAAGGTCTGAGTTAAGGTGCTTGCAAGTCAGGAACTGGGGGGACACTTCTCTGGCCCTGACCTAGGCTGCCAGCAAGGTTAGGCAGTGGAGTGGGAAGCCAGGCCTGCCATGCCCGGCCCTCCCCGAAGGTTTCCGCTTCAGCCAACCCCCAGGGATCCCCTCGCCCAGATCTCTCTCTGCCTCCTAACTCTAACCCTGAGAAGTTCTGAGATGCAAATACAACAGATCCAGGACATTAGAACATTTAACACGGGGCACTCTGGACCCAACAGGAACATGGTATATTCTTAACGATTTTCATGAGGAATGAGTTTCAATTATACACATGGTGAGATCTCCACAGCTAATGAGTAAGCCTAGCTGACCACCCAACTCACAGACTCACCATCTCTACACTTCCCCTCGAGTGGTTGAGAGGGGGCCAGACGCCCACGGAACGGCAGGGGCCGGTGGCTAACAAGGCTGTCTGTCATCCCTCTCACTGAAGAAGAAGTTTCAGTGGCCTGGAGGCCAGAGCCTTCAGAGACTTTAATATAGGAAAAGCTGCTTTATATCAAGTTCCAGGGGCATTCAGTGTTCAATACACCTCATGTTCCATAATATCAGGGTCAGATAAGCCTTGGACATGGTTTTGTAAACAGGGGTAAGCCTATGTCCTGTGGGCCTTCTCAGAGCCTTCCCATCCCGCGGGGAGCTGTGACCGCTGAGGAGGAAGACACGGCTCTTAAACTGAGCAGCCCCCAGGACCCCGCCCTCGTGGGATACCCATGCCCACTTTGCTGGCTGGATGCTGACAAAACGAATTCCAAGGCTTTTATGAAGTGACCTGGGGACACCAGGGATGTTCGCCCTTTCAGCCTTGGAGCATTCCTACAGGGAGGCCCCTAGAACACTATCTCTTATTGTTTTCCTCGGAGAAAAGCGGAGGTGCGGGCATATATTTTATATTCTCCCATCCCTCCGAGTGAGCAGACACGAGAGGCTCTCCTGGATGGGCCTGGAGCTCCGGCATCCATCAGGATATGACACCATGGTGACATTCCTCCTGCTCTTCACCAGCAGGAAGTCCTTCCAGTCCATCAGCGTTTCCCTGCAGGAAAGCGGGCGGTGAGCTGGGCCCTGGCCCCGCCCCCTCCCGCGAGGCCACGCCCACACTTACTGCATGAGTGTCTGGACCTGGTCCTGCAGGTGCTGGGGCAGCCGGGGGCCCCCCCGTCCCGGGGCTGTGGTCAGGAAGCTAAGGCGGTAGATGGCACAGAGCTGCCGCTTCACCTTCCCGCATGCCTGGAGCACCCTGGGCACCGGGAGGTGAGGGCGTCACCACGGAAGGGCCCTGGGAAAGCATGTGGTCCCCCTGCTCCTGTCCTGCACTGACAGACACACCTCGGACAGCACCAGGTCCCGTGTGGTCCCTCTGCTCCCGAATGATGGCAGGCTGGCTGACAAGCACACCCTCACCCGCCAGGACCCAGCAGGCAGCTTCCCAGTGTTTCCCCAAGGTGGCGCTCCCAATACTTGGCGTGAAGGGCATGGAATCTTGTCCAACTTCACAGTTTAATTTTACCAATAAATGAGGGGAAGTGACGTGCTGGAGGTTGCACTGACTCAATGCTGACTCAGGAGTGAAGCTGGGCTGGAACCTGGGCCTTTCGCCTGGTGGGTCCTCACGCTCTTGCTTCTCAGCCTCTAGTCTCTCTACTTCCCAACCTCCTCCAGCGTCTGTGGGCTGCACCTCCCTCTCCCACAACCCCTTCTGCCCTCAGAAGCGCCTTCCTGAACATTCGCTCCCTCTTGGCCTGGAGGAATCTTGCCCCTCTACCCAAACTTGTCCCCTTGTCCTCAGAGCCCACTACTCACTCCCAGGATGATCCGGGTTCACTCTTGGAGAAGGCCTTGGTCTTGAACTCCAGCCAGGTGCTCTGCAGGATGGCAGGGGAACAGGTCAGCCCACAGCGACATCAGGCTCTGAGGGCATCGTGCCTCTCAATAGCTTATTCAGGCCCAACACACAGCTGCCCTCATACAGCCATAGCTGAGTCACTGGCAGGTCCCCCCAGCTCTCTGCACCCCACTGTATACCACGTTCTACTCACTCGGCAGGTGTTTATTTAAAGAGTGGCTTCTGTGTGCCAAGTCCTGGGCTCACTGCCTGACTTGCACAGACACATAAGCTAATGATGTCAGAGTGACAGGTAAGTGACCTGAGGGAGGGTGGGCATGGCGCGGGCGCTGGGCGCTGAGCAGGAGCCCTGGGCCATCTCCTCAGAAGGGGACTCTGCATCCCAACACGGCGCCACTGCAGTGCCCCAAAGTACTGTGAGATGCTCAGCCTTCCGGCTGCTCTGAACAGAGACTGGGGTTTCAGGGAGTGCTCCGCCTCCTCTACTCCTGCACATTTTGGGACCAACATGTGCTGCAGCCACAGTGAATCTCTGTTCTGCACCCAGACCCATGCACCGCCGGCTGCTGCACCAAGCGACCTACCCCCCTGAACCTCCTCCTGGGTCCCCGATAGACTGTGCCCCGCTTTCTGCTGCTTACGCACTGTCCCTTGTCTCTTAGCCTGGTCTCCCACTTGGGCTCCAAGCCCCCTGGGGTGGAAGTGGGCTGAGTCCTGCACTTGTGCGTGGCCTGCCACGCTGCCAGGGTGTCGGGGGCAGGCCACTGGCCTTCACCGAGTGCTCCGTCAGGCTCCGGTCCCGGTGCCCACCAGACGAGTAATCTTGGCTAAGCCACTATCTAAGCCCCACTTTCCTCACTTAAAAAGTGGGATCTATTAGTGTTCTGCCCAACTCACATAAAAACGTTCTGAAAATGTCAGGTTTTGTTGTCATTTTTCCAACAGGGAAACAAGGACCACAAGGCTGTGCTGGAGCAGAGGCCCAGAGCCTTCGGCCCTCGCTGGTGTGGGCAGAGCAGGCCCTGCCTCCTCTCCCCGACGGGGGTATACTGGGGATCCGGTCTCACCTGAATCTCTTGCCCCCTGTGACTCTTGACAAACTTGTCCATCCTCTGGCGCAGGTCCCCCATGAGCGGGTGGGAACGCAGGGAGCTCCCGGCCTCCTGACCCTCCTTCAGCTTCTTCTCCAGGAGGGAAAAGCCGTCCAGCAGCTGGTACAGGACCAGGGCCAGGGGCGTGCTGGGGCTCTAGAGGAAGAAGCACAGGGCAGGGGGCCAGGCAGCCCGGTGGGGAGGGGTCCGGGCTGCAGCATCACTAGGCAGGTGACAGGGGACGCCCGTACCTTGGTCAGGAGCACCATGTTGATGCCCGGCCACAGGGGCAGGCAGTACATGGTGTGGGGCGCCATGGGGCAGTAGGTCTCCTTCACACTAGCATCCAGGAAAACCCTTCGGGGGCTGGAAACTGCTGGGGAGCCAGGGATCAGCGTTTGGAGGGTGTCTTCAGCTATCTGTGGAGGAGGAGGGGCTGTTACGGGAGGGCTGGGGGACCTGTCGGACCACCCCCCTGTGTTGGACCCACCCACAGATGCACACTCGCCATCCTCCATTGAACCACAGGAAGCAAACATTTTAGCTCCAGCAATCCCAGCTCTTGGATCCTGCACTCTGCTGAAACTGCCTTAGCAGCTGCAGTTCTAATGTCTGTTTCTCTCTCAGCTTCTTCTGGGCCTTTTGGCCCAGAGTCGGAACTGGGTGCCAAGCAGGGGCGGTGGGTGGCAAAGAAGGGACAAAAAAGGCAGGAAAGATAGACGGGGATGGAGTGAGGGGGGCTCCCAAGTCTTCAGAAGGCATTTTAAAGTTAAATAACATTCTGTCATTTCAAATGGCTGTCAGAATATGCTGACAGCCATTCCAATAGGGAAACTGAGGCAGAAAATGATTAAACGAGCAAGACTCCAGCCTTACAGGAGGCTCTGAGGAAGAAGATTTTGTGGGCAAAAGTAGAGAATTAAGGACATTATTAGAGATGCCACCAAAACTTCTCTACAAGGACGTCATCACAGTCTTATGATAACAGCAAAAAAAAAATGGACACAAAGTACTAGTTGTTCTGGGGATCTGCTAAGTGAATAGTAACATGCATGTATGGACGCTATGTATACACATAAAATCCCAGGAAAGACTAGAAGGAAATACCTCCAAATCTAGTTGTTAACATCCAGGGGTGGGACTGAGAGTGATTTTTATTCCTTTTCCATATTTTACTTTTGTTATTTCCTAATTTTTCTATAATGAATATATTTATTTTCTCATTTAAAAAAAAATTAAAAATTAACTTGGACTTTCCCTCTGAAGCCCAATGAGGAGGTAGGGATTTCTCAGGAGTTGAGGTCACCCTTTACGCCCCCACCCCACCCTCGGGCCCCGCTTCTGGGCTGAGCTCTGTCTCCTGCCCTGACCGGCCCTGAGGGGGCAGGAGGAAGGCGGGTGCTGGTGAAGGGTTACCGGGAGGAGAAACCCTCAGAGTCCCAGCACCTGCTGTAGCACCCTAGATCAGCTGGTGCCCTGGTACCCACTTCCCCCCAGAGAAACTCACCTGGACCTGGGAGGCATCAGTGGGTGGGGTGCCCCCGTCCAGCCAGATGGTGCTACCTGCAGGCCACAGGTAACAAAATAACAACATAAATAATTGGAGGGCCGGCTGAGTGGTGTGGTGGTTGAGCGTTGGCTTGGGAAGCCGGCGGCCCCGGTTCGGGTCCCACATGTGAGGGCCAGTGACACTGCCCTCAAAAAAAAATAATAATAAAATAAAAAAAAATAAAAAAGGAAAAATAATTGGAAAACATAAACAATGGCTCAGTAGCAGCACGTCAGAGGGGAGGGTGGAGCAGAAATGGTCCTGCCCCGTCAGTGGTTCCCAGCACCTGGCAGGGGCCCAGGGCACCGAGTGCGGGCTGCAGCAGCACTGCCCTTCTCATCCTAGCCCAAGCCAGCAAGTGCAGGCAGACTCTGCGGTAACCGGGCTGGAGCAGCCTGGGCTGGGAAGAGACGCGGCCCCTCCTTCAGAGCCAGCTGCTGGGAGCAGGTGCCCGAGGGAGCACCCAGCAATGTGGGGGGCACGTTCCTCGGCCCCCTCAATCCCCTTGTTTCTGCCGTCTCTGCTCCTTCAGGCCCCTCCCTGGCCCTAACAGTGCCTCTCCACCAGCAGACAGCATTTCCCAGCCATTTTACTGAGCACCTACTCCGAGCTGGGAATTGAGCTACAATTCCTTTCCTAGGAGGGCTCACAATAACCTACTGAACTCACTACCTATTGGAAATATGTTTGTAATAACAGTGTTCTCTCATAGTCTATTGCAAAGAACTATCATTTATAACCACGTTCTCTGAGGAAGCCTGTTCCTGTGTTTCAAACACCTGATTTACAAATGGATAAGTGCATTTCAAGCCATTTGTAAGCTGTGAGTTCTGTGCACTGTCGAGTGGCATTCTTTATAGCTCTGAGGCATAGAAACCCACTGAGAGAAAGGGGAGAGAAGCATCGTGATGAACGAGGGAAGGGAGAAGGAAAGGGAACTGCAGCAATCACCCCACGGCCGTGCTTCGCAATGTATTTTGGGCTCTTGGAGAAGCTTAGAGAACTGAGGCCAGCTAGGGGCCCTGGCCCTAGAGAAATGTACAAGCACGTAAGAATAGGCAGCTGATCTCAGGGGGTCCCAGGCTACCTGCAGCCCATCCAAGGATCTAAAAGAATTTCTAACCCAGTGATTGTTCAACTGTGGCTGCACGTGAGGCCTTTTGAAAATCCTGATGCCCAGGCCACACACCAGACCAGTTAAGTCAGAATTCTGTCCCAGCTTCTGTCGATTTTAAAGAGCCCAGGTGAGCCCACCATGCAGCCGGGGGTGAGAGCCACCGCTCTAACCTAAATCTGTGCATAGCAGTGGTTCTCATCTTGAGCTCATTGGCCTCACTGAGAAGCTTCTAGAAGTATTCACACCAGGTTCCCAGCCCTCGGGCTATCCAGCTGATCTGGCTGAAGCTACCAGGTCATTCTAACGTACACCCAGGGTTGGGAACCACTGGTTTAAGGAAGCCACACAGTAAATTCCTTTCAAAACTTATTCCCCAAGAAGTTGCTCCTCCTGAAATTCTAATCTTTCTTCTGTGAGATGACGTGACCGTTCCCCTTCTCCCAGAGTTTCAGAGATAAACGTGATGCCCGTTCATAGTGGGCTAGACCTTGGCTCATCTATTTCTCTGAGCAATGTTGCCTTTTCTGTTTTGTTGATAGCATTTTGAACATGTTCAGTTTCTTGTTGTTTATCCACATACTTTGAAAAAAACAGGTAAAGTATAAACTATAGAGATTAAATATTTATATTTTAAAACACTGGACTTGAAATCAAATGATTGTTACTTAATTACCTGACTACTTATTAATTACAAAAGAGAAACACGAGATGAATTTTTAAATGAAATCAGCTCGTCATAAAAAGTTTTGGCAATCATTTGAGTGCCCTTCATAGTCCCCGAATTCAAGCTGGAGCTGACAGGGTAGGCAGAGGGATTGCTGCCAATAGTGTCCTGTGCTCCAGGAACCTGGGTGTCTACACCGGGGCCCTGACAAGGTGGGGGGGTCCACTGAACCCTAAGACAGATTCCCCACAGCTTCCATTTGGCCTCTGCCCCACCCTCCCCTCCACGTCTCACCTGAGTCTGAGCTCTGCTCCCCTGGGGAGGGAGCTGGTGTGAAGTACTCCTCAGGCAGGGAGAAGCTGTCTGTCTCCTGGGGGAGAAAGGGACAGCCGGGGGTGAGGGCTCAGCCCTGGTCCCTGCTCTCCCAGGAGGGGCAGGCCCTGCTGTCCCTTCCCCGCCCTCCCTGCAGGGTGGGTGACAGCACATACAGTCCCTGCAGAAGTCCTGGTGGGGCCTGAGGAACCAGGGCTCCAGCCCTGCTGCAGAGGGATATTCGGGCTGCTCCAGGGTCTCCGCAGGGAAGGCTGCACAGGCATGGAAGACGCAGGTTAGAGCAAGTCCGACAGGCTCCTCCCCACCGGCCCTGCCCCTGCCAGCACTGCACAGCACAGCCCTGGGGCAGAGGGACAGGCATGGCTCCACTCCACCGTGCAGCCCTGGTGGCCCTCCCTTTCCAGGGATGCTTCAGTTCTAGGCGGTCTAGTCTTTCTCCAGAACCATGCTGGCATCCAAACCACCGCCACTGATGATGGTGACAGTGGTGGCACTTACTGAGTGTTCCCTACGCCCTGGACACTGTTGAGCTCTAGATAAACTGACTCCGTTAGTCCTCCTAACAACCGTGAGAGGTAGATGCCATCGTTGCCCCATGGCACAGATAAGGGAATCGAGGCTCAGATGGGACAAGGACCTGCCCAGCTCACACAGCTAAGTGGTGAAGCTGGGATGATCCGACTCCAAAATTCTGCACTTGTAACCCAGCAAACCACATGCATTCTAGGATTCTCCTTCTATCTGAAAGCAGCAGAAAAAACATCCTGCCCAATCACGTGCCCAGAACTATGACTCGGGAGCCACGGCTCCCCCAGCACCCTCCAGGCTGGTTTTCAGGGCCGTCTCCCGGATGGCCTCCCGCTGCCCAGGGAGCTGCCGACACCTGAGTGTTGTCATCGTCTGCGGTGCTCTCGCTGGGATAGAGGTCCTGAACCAGGAGAATGAGGGCAAGGAGGTCGGCTGGGCGCAGGGAGCTGGCGCTGTGGCTGCGGAGACAACAGATGGCTGGTCAGCATGCCGGCTGCCCCAGTGCCCTGCCGGTGGCAGTGGGTGGGGACAGGTTGTTACGGGAGTCGGGAGTATGGTCCCTACCCTCAAGGAGTTGACAAATGTGCCAGTTAACCTCATTGAGTTTGGAGAAAGGCAAGGTTTGAATAAAATGAACTCATCGATTTTTAAAATAAAACTTAGTTCTGTTAAAAAAAAAAAAATGACCAATGGGAAACCACCAGGGACCAGGAACATTGCCTATCAGGAAGTCCTAAACCCAGGCTCTGCGACAGCTTTGCAGGAAATCATTCAGAGAAAGGAGTGGGCTGACGGGGGGTTGAAGAACTGAGGAATCTGAGAAGGCTGCCCGGAAGAGATGGGTCTGGAAGTTTTCTTGGCCGGGGAAGCGGTGCTTTTCAGAGGCGGGGAGTGTGAGGCGCCAGGAGGCCTCGGCTCACCTGGAGTAGAAAGCCAGCAGCTTCGAGTGTACCAGCAGGAAGGCGTGCAGGGCCTCCTCGCCAGCCCGGGAGGGGCTGGAGTTGACGGTCTGGATGACATGCCGCTCCAGAGCCTCTATGCACAGCTCACAGAGCTGAGGGTGAATCAGCCGCTCCACAGCCTGGCCAAAGGTGGGTGGGGAGAGGAAGCTATGTCACCCACCACCGGCTCCGGCGGCATGCTCTGGCTGGTGGGTGCATTCACTCAGCCTACACCGAGCGCACACTAGGTGCCAGGCACTTGGGAACAGGGAGACTCAGACCAGCAGTCTGGTCGTTAGACTCCAGTGGATGATTCAGACAATACGCAAGGAAACAGACAAAATATAAGTGCCAACTTTAATAAGTGCTGTGTAGGAACTATATAGTACTGGACTAGAGAACATTGCATAGACCTACTTGGGTAAGGTGTACGAAGAAAATGTCCCGGAGGTGATCTTTAACTGATAGCTAAGGAACAAGAAATCCTGTCAGAGAAGGGGAGGGTGGAGGATGCTACAAGCAGAGGAAAGAGCATATGCAAAGGCCCTGAGGTAGAGGGAGAGTTTGGAGTAGTGCTGTCCAACTGATACAAGCCAAGCCCCATGCACAATTTAAATTTTTCTAGTAACTATGTTAAAAAGTAGTAATTTATTTTACCCAACGTATCTAAAACATTATCATTTCAACATACAATAAAAAATCATTATTACTGGGATGTTTGACATTCTTTTTTCATTACTAAATCCTCAAAACTCCAAACACTCAATAGCAGGTATAGCTGATGACTGCCATACTGGACAGAGTTGCATGTAGAGGACTCCTGAAATGGAAAGAAGTCCCAGGTGGCCAGTACACAGTGAGCGAGGACGAGGGAGGCATGAGATGAGGCCAGCGCGAGACAGGCAGTGACAGATCATACAGGGCCTGGCAGGTGTGGGGAAAGAGTGTGGGTTTTATCGTAACTGCATTAGATTGCCTCCTACAAGAAGGCTTTCCTGAAGTCTCAGGAAGGGTTGACCGTGCCATCCTTTGTGCCACTGTGGATTTTGATGAAAAACCTAATATGACAGCACCCAAAATACTTTATTGCACCTTTTAGTATATAAGTAAAGCTGATTTCCCTTCAAGGGCAGGGACTGTCTTTATGTCTATTCCCAGGGCTTGGCACACCGCTTAGCATATAGCAGGAAGAGTGAGTGAGTGGGGCATGAAAATGAGTTCCTTCAGATCTATTTCCAGTTCACTAATTCTCTTTCTAGCTATGCCTCATCTACTATTTAACCCTTCCCTTGAGGTTTTCATTTTAACAATTACGTTTTCATTTCTAAAATACCTATATTATGGCTTTTTTTTTTTTTAGCGTCTATGTCTTTTAATATGTCATAGTTGTTTTATATTCTGTACCTACTAATTCCAGTATATCAAGCTCTCCTTGGGATGTAGGTCTCTTGGTGACTGATTCCCCTGACACTCACTCATGATGGCTTGTTCTCTTGTGCATCTGAGCGTTAGCTGTGAGCTCATATTTGTTTGCTCTTAATCTGTCCTCTAAAGCCGTGGCTTTCAAAGTGTCGTTCCTGGACCAGCATAATCGGCATCACCTGAGAACTTGTCAGAACTGCCAATCCTAGAGCATCCCGACTACCGTCCCCAACTGGATGAGAAAAACGGGGCCCAGGAACCTGTACCTAAGAAGCCTCCAGATGATTCTGAGGCACACTGAGAGTGAGAGTCACTGATCTAGAGCATCTGTGTTTGTCTCCACAAGGGCCAGGGAGTGCTACTGACGACAGCACGTTAGCTCCTCAGGTCTGGGCTCGACGGGGAGCTGCAACTCAGCTTTGCCATGGAGCTGCTGGCCTCGGGCTTAGTTTCTGGCTGTGGTGTTGGTATCATCACCTGCACTCAGGCAATCCTGCCTTCAGTGCTGCTTTTCACTACTTTCCACACCAGTTTCAGCGCAATTTAATTTTTTGGAGAAAGGGGTCAGAGTTGAAAGGGCTAACGTCTGAGGTTTCCCTAATTTCCTGCGAGCACAAACTCTGCATTTAAAAATCTGTTTTATCCAGGACCTAGCTGTTTGATTGTAGGAAGGGCCCTCAGAGTACCCAACCCACCATGTGGCCAGAAAAAGTAACCCTCGAAATGCATGAGTTTGGGGGTCTGCCTGAGACCTCACTCATTACGGGGGTCAAAACATGGCCTTAAAGCTGCACAACCCCGCTGACCTGACACTTCCATGGCCTGAGGACTCCCGCGCCCAGTAGTCACCTCCACTGCGAAACACTGCTCCTGTTCCCGCAGGCGGCTGTAGGTCCACAGAAGGCTCTGGAAATGCTCCCACACTTGGATGCGCTGCTCAAGGTCTGGGGGCCGCAGTCTGGGGGCGGAGTGGGAGGGGCCCGTGAGAACCAAAGGAGCACAGTCCTTGGTCCCTGTCAGGGCCGGGGGAGCACAAGTGATACCGCAAAAGAATTGGGCGAGCCCCAGAGCAGCGAGGGCCATGCCCTCCCCGGGGAGCGGAGGGGGATGGGCGCGGAGCCAGGGGACCGGCGACGGCGACTGAGCATGCTGCTGCATTTCTGGGTCTGTCGCACAGATATACGACACAAAGCCAACGAGAGAGACCCAGGAAGGTGCCAGGAGGAGCCAGGGCAGCATGAGGATGGGCAGCGGGGTATAAACTGCCTGGCCTCAAGAAGGCACTGAGCAAAGGACCCAGAGGGGACCAGCCGCGGGCACTCACTCCTTTCGGATGAGCTGGCCGTCCACGGTGACCAGGCCGAAGTGCACCTCGAACAGATACTTGAGCACACGCAGCTGTTGCCGCAGGTCCCCCTCGCCCTCTGCGTGGTCTCCACAGATGGCGATGAACAGGCATTCTCCAAACTGCAGGCACAGCGGGCTCCTGTCAGCCAGCCCCAGGGGACCCCTTTATGGGCCCTGATGCCTGGGGACAGCAGGGGAGGCTCAGCTCCCAGGGGCTGGATAAGACACACTTTCTGCCTTCTGAAGGAGTGTAAAGTGCAAGATGAGGGGCAGGGAGGCACGTGGACCGCCCGCGGAGCCGAGGGAAGGGGAGCACGCACACACTCACCAGATGAAGGACATACAGGCATTTGCCATTTTCCGTTGAGAAGCAGGTGTATGTGTCTGACAGCTTCTCCAGCATCGTCATGGAGGAGATAATGAGCGGGGCTAGGAGGGTGCTGAGCTGGTCCTCCAGGGCAGGGAGCTGCAAGAGGGGAAGACAACTAACTGCCTAATGTGCCAGACCCTGGGGACAAAGAAAGGACAAGACCCAGGACTTGCCACCAAGGGTCTCCATAGTTTTAGAACCACCTGGGAGGGTCTCTGTCCTGACAGAGAGTGCGGCAAAAGGACACTGCCCCTAAACCTTGGGTGGTAGTTACCGTGTTTCCCCGAAAATAAAGACGGGGTCTTATATTAATTTTTGCTCCAACAATATACATTTATTCATGTACAAAAATCTACATTTATTCAAACAGTCATGTCTGGCTGATGATCTTAACTGGGGCTTATGTTTGGCGTGGGGCTTATATTACAAGCATCCTGAAAAATCATGCTGGGGCTTATTTTCCAGTTACGTCTTATTTTGGGGGAAACATGGTAGGAAGGCTTGGAGTAGCCAGCCAACTAATTGTGCTGTTCAGACTCTGAATCCAGAAGGAAATGTTAAGGGATTAGAACACATTTCCACAGTGGAATGCTTGGGGCATTGAGTGGAGAGGTGGCCAACTCTCAGAGAGTTCGCTACATGGACCAAAGTCCACGCACTTTGCAGCACAAATTCTACTGTGGGGAGGAGTGGGGTGTATCCTACGGAAAATAATCAGAAAGAGGAGCAAAGACATACGCACAAGGATGGTCACTACAGCATCATTTATAGTAGCAAGCAGCTGGAAAAAATGTAAATGTCCAGTACCAGGGAAAAAGTTAAATAAATAACAATACATCTAAATGATGGAAGAACAGACAGCCACTTAAAAGAGTAGAGCATTTCGATGACATGGAAAATTCCTCTGATACAATGTTATGTTTTAAAAAAAAAAAAACGGTTGTGAATGCTCTGCATTTTAAAATGCACAGAAAAACAAACTAATGAAAAAATATTCAGAAAGTCAACATCGTTCAAGTTATAGCTTCTGGATAGAGGGGCTGTATGTAATTCCCTCTCCCCCGACCCTTTTATGCTTCTGTACTTTGACTATTTCCATAACAAGCATACTTTCACTTTTTATAAGCTCTTACCCCTTCCATTCCTTCTGCCCTCCAAAATAAGGAACAAAACGAATAAAACCAAAAAGAAACTGGACAAATGTGTTGAAAGTCTGTGACTAAAATGGGATAAAGCCAGTGGAATGGTAATAGATCAAATTTGCGATATTGGAATGGAAAGAAAGGAGGAAAACAGCTGACCTTTCCCAGTCTGATTTTGGGAGCCTTGACTGAAATATGGAGAAAGCAGAGCCCTAACTCTGAGCTGGTGAAATCTACAAGGAGCTGAGTGAGACCTCGCCTTGAAAAGCAAAACGGGCAACCAGCTGGGAGTAACGTGCAGCTTCGCAAACATGAGCGGACACAGCGCTGTGCAGCACACTGACTTCCGACATTCTCAGCGTTCAGGAACCAAGGTCTGTGTCTAGTTGCTGCAGAGCCTGTAAGTCAAGCTTGAACAATGTGGTTCCTTTGCATCATTCAGATCTCAGCTCAGGCAGCTTCTCTCCTGATGACCCTCAGGTCACCCTGCCTCAGTCACGCCCCATCCTATCCACAGGTTTAACTTCTTCAGACCATTTATCACTCTCTGAACTCATGGTGTTTATTTGGTTCACTGTACATTGCCCCTATTTGGCCTCTAATTCCATGAGAGTGGGGCATGCTGCGATGGTCACTGTTTTACCCCCAGAGGCTGGTACATAGTAGGTTCACAATTAATATTTGTTGACTGACTGTTCCTCCAAACAGGCAAATGTTTGTTGAATTATTCACACACCACAATTATCTTGAACTGCCATGAACAAATTTATTAATAGAAAAGTCACTTAGAAATCTAGATTGTGCACAGCAATTCATTTTAAAAGTAGAAGCTTTTTCTGCAGGTGTAGCAAGAATTTTTGCGGGGGGAAGATGAAAATATTTGGTGTAGGTAGAGTGTGTAAATGGACATTCTCGTATATTAATTGGTGGAATTATAAAGTGGTATGATATCTTTGAATGACTTTTGAATCAATGTTTCTATTTTGGGAACTTATCCTAAGCAAATAATCAGATGCAGAATAAAATTCAAGCACAAATGTTCCCTACAGCAATAATTACAGCAAGTGAGAAGCAATACACATGTCCAGTAATGGGGAAATGGTTAAATAAATGATGAGGCACTTATTCATACACTGGAATGTTTCCATTAAGACTTACACTTTTGAAAATATTTAACAAAATGGAATAATGCTTTAGCTATAATGGCAAGTGGAAAAAAAAGGAAAAAAAACTGTAAATGTGGCATGATCCCAACTATATATAAAAGTTAAAGACCCAAAGAAAATATATTAAAGAGCTAATAGCTGTGGGTAGGAAAATTATGGGTCATTTAAAAACTATTTCTCGGTGTTTCCAAATTTCCTAAAATTAATTCGCATTATTTATAGGCTCAAGAAAAAAATGTGTTGTGTATATAAAAAAATAAAACTTCAAAGACTTTTTTCTTTACACTAATCATTTAGAAACTAAAAAATCAGGAGTGTTTCAGTTTGTTCCTTTACCAGGTTTTTGTTAAAGAGGAAGAGAAACATCATCAAAAAGCTAGCTGAAATAGCTTAAAAACTGACATACTTAAAAGTTCTTAATTTAAAAATTATACATGTTGACTGCTAAAAAATAAAAGAGCCTAACAGATAGATCTGCTTTTTAGTTTCAATAAAACCAACCAATGTCCACGATCTCAGAGACGTTGTTTGATTCCTAATGACTGGAACAAGGATACAGTGATGTTGAGGTGAATTAACTGCAGAAGCGAGGCTGGTTCAGCCAATGGTTCTGCCCGTTAGAACAGGGTGGGCTCTGAGAGGCAGCCAGTCTCTGCTGCTGTGGAAATGCAAGCACACCTCTATGCATCACCAATAGAGATGTTTTTAACCCAAAATTAATCTGGAAAAATTTTCAAACTATATAGCTCCTTCAAAATGGAGTTTAAATTATGTAAGTGAAAATGGCAACTATCTCTGAGTTGTAATATTAAAGTGTTAAACTGGATGTCCAAATGCAAAAAAACAAACCAAGTTAATCCATACCTTACACTATATACAAAAAGTAAAAATGGATCATTAGATCTAATATAAAACAAAACTTCCAGAAGAAAATAAAGGGAAAACTCTGTGATCTTGGGTTGGACAAAAATTTCTTAGATATGGCACCAAAAGCATTATCCATAAAAGCAAAACAAACAAATAAAAAAAGATAAATTGGAGTTATCAAAATCAAAAACTGCTCTTTGAAAGACCATTAAGTAGATGCAAAGATAAGACATAGACTGGAAAAAGATATCCAAAATGTCCATAAAACGTGTATCACTAAGGGAATTGTATCTGAAATATATAAGAAACTCTTAAAACGCAATAAAAATAAGAAACAATCAACCCAATAAAAAATGGGCAAAAGGTTTGACCAGACAGTTCATTAAAGAAGATATAAGGATGGCAAATAAACACCTAAAAAGATGTTCAGGGCTGGCCGAGTGGCACGTTTGTTAGGAGCTGGCTTAGGACGCCAGCTCTGAACAGCGGGGCCCCAGTTCGGATCCCACATGAGGGCCAGTGACACTGCCTTCTACAGCTAAGATGGTGAACAACAACTCCACCTGGTTGCCTCTATAGCTAAGATGGCTGGTGACAGTGTGGGCTGCAGCCCCTGCTGCAGTGGGCTGCCATAGGCTAGAGTGAGTGGCCGGCAGCCCATGTGAGCTGCCAAGAGCCGCTGGTGAACTGGCCAAGAGTGGCCATCTAGAGGCCAGTGACCCATCTGCCTCACCCGAAAAGAGCGCAATGATGATACCAACATGGGCCCGTGAAGTGATGTCTTCCACACTAGACTGAAGAACAAAAGGACAGCAACTTGTCTATTCCCCTTCCCTGATTCCCCAATGCTGTTTCCCTCCCCCAATTCTGTAATAAAGTCTTAAAAAAAAAAAGATGTTCAAAATCATCAGTCATGAAGAAAATGAAAATTGAAACTCAATGAGAGTCTGTCATGAACAAATTATATTAATAGGAAAGTCACTTTCTATTAGATACCTATTAGAATGACTAAATTTAAAAAGATCGACTGTAGCAAGCATTCGCGAGGACACGCAGGACATGGAACTCTCACACACCATTAGTGGAATATAAAATGATACAATCCTTTGGAAAAGTTGGGCTTTTTCTTAAAAGGTTGAACATATACCTGCGTGACCCAGCCATGCTACCCTACAGATTTACCCATGAAAAATGAAAGCCGGTGTCCACACAGAGACCTGTACGTGAAAAGTTCACAGCTGCTTTATGCGTTAAGAGTAAACACCTGGAAGCAACCCAGATGCTGTTACCATCAACAGATAAATCGCAGAACAAACTGTGGTGTAGTGATTCAACAGACCACTGAAAGGGAACGAACTATGGATATACGTTACAACAGGGGTACTCTCAAAATAATTAGGCTGAGTGAAAGAAGCCAGACCAAACTGAAACCAAAACCCACCCTGAGTACGTACTGTATGTGTTCATCATATAAAAGTCTGTAAAATACAAACTCATCTACTGGGACAGAAAGCAGATTGTGGTTGCCTGAGTGGGGGTGAGGCGGGAAGTAGGACCACAAACGTTGGGGATGGTGGGTATGTTCATTTTATTGACTGCGATGGAATCGTAGGCATATATACATAATAAAGTGTGGCAAGTTGTACACTGAGTATGTTCAGATTATAGTATGTTAATTGTACCTAGCTCTTGTAAAAATTAATGTTTAAGCTTATGTTAAACTTTTTAGGCAGAGAAACTGGTGACATTTTGTTTCTCTGTTGTGTGATTATTTTTCCTTCTCCTGTCCTCAGTGAGTTCGGGGGCAGGGGGCAGGGGGTGTAGTACGGGGTGTGGTCACTGCACTTGAGAACATCAAGAGGCCGACCCCTGAAGATGTGGGGCCAGATGCGAGGGATGTCGGGCCAGGAGGGAATGGACAGGTTCTCCTGCCTCCTGGTAGCTCTGTGTTGTCTACCTCACCCCGCCACCACCCCTCCTGTCTGGCACTCACCTCTTCTCCCTCATTCTCTGAGTGACTGAATTTCAGCCGCAGACTCTCTTCAAACTCCTCATCTGTCCAGTAGAAGAGGACCTCGGCACCCTCTGTGGCGACCAAGATGCACTTCATCTGCCAGGGAGAAGCAAGGTCAAGGTCACCCCTGAGTCCCTAAGCTGGGCCTGAGTAATGAAGAGGATCACAGTCCCAGCAAACACCTGCTGAGCCCTACTGTGTGCCAGGCACTACCATACAGGCCTTCCTGGGTTATTTTGTTGCACACTCACATGCCTTGATACAGTAGGAAACTTCAGTTCCTCCTGTCTTACAGGGCAGGATGTGGTGCAGCCTGAAGTGGCAGGGCTGGGATCCAGGCCCAGGGATCCTGATGCCAAGGCCGGGGCTCTTTCTCTGTTATCCAGCCCCCTCCCCAGAGCATCAGACCCACCAGGGGCTGCTGGACCGAACTTAAGGAAGGACCCAGCTCTTGATCTGCACAGAGAGGCAGTCTGGTGACAGACAATCAGAGCCTGGTGTGCAATGGAGAGCGGATAGCACACCTCCCTCTGGGCGGTCCAGAAGCGTGTTTCTCCTCAAGTCCAAAACAGCTCCAGCAGACAAGCTTCAAAGCCCACAAGGAATAGACAACACATTACAGGAATTTCAATCACAAGTTCCCCCTGCTCTGCATGCAGAGGCTGCCTGCCCTTGCCCATGTTCATCTCACTGCTTACCTGCTGAGTCCTCATCCGGGTCCTCCAGTGTCTCCGGTCCTTCTGAACCCGCCTTCCCCGCCACCCGCACAGGTGTCCTCCATGACACACATTTTAATGCTTGATTATACAAAATGTGTTTTTTTATTCACCAACTGGTAGAGTCTTAATCCAGAGCTTCCCCTGCTGTGCTCTGTTCCCCTGGGGTACAGTAAGTCAGTGATCCTCTCAACCTCGGGGCAGCTGCGCAAGACTGGTGAGGCCAGGGCTCTCAGCCCAAGCAGGGGCTTCACGCCTCCTTGTGTACCCCAGTGTGCCACACAGACGTGACCATGTTGCATGTGTGCTAAGATGTGACAATGGTTAGGAAGCTCTGTTCTGACTCTTTCGTGAGTGGAGGTCATTTCTGCAATAGGATCATAGCACCTTGAGTCTCAGACTCAGTTACACTGTTTAGGATCCCCGGGACCAGCTTAATGGTACTCACCGAATTCTGCCTCCCCACCCCCAAGTCTCTAGTTAGTTTATCAACCCCAACTCAGAGCACCTGGCCTCAGGGTGTTTCCAGCACAGTGAAAATCAGGGCATGTAGCCTACTCCCGTGAATTGGTAAACACAAGGCAGAGACTGAGAGAGCAAGGGAGTGTGAAGAGGTTGCTGGATTCGGGCAAGTGGACCTGGAAGAGGCTCACCTGGCTCACCTGCCAGGTGAGTGTGACAGAGTTGGGGGCTTGAGGGGCCACGCTGATGGGAAGGGAGTCTAAGGGTTGGGGAATGGTGGGCTATGGAATGGAGGCTGTGGTCAAAAGCGGAGAGCCCCTGGTAAGGGTGTGGGGAGTGCCGTGCTGGTCATAGGTGGGTGAGGTTACGGTTATGGAGGCCGGTCATCCTGGTGTGGGGTCAAGAAGGGGGCCGACTGAAGAGGTGTAGCTTAGAGATATAGCAGGCCTTGATGGCCACCTAGATGCAAGGGAGGAAGGAGAATAGGCAAAAGTGACATGACGATGCAGAGCTGGGCAGGGGGTGGGAGGAGAGGGTTCTGCAGAGCCCGGAAGAGCTCAGCTCACTGCCTGTCACTCTGTCCACCTCCGAGCAGCCCCTGAGTGGGTGCTGGCCCAGGTCAGGTAGGGTCATCTACCTTGGTAAGAAGCACAGCGGAGCTTCCAGACGGCCCGAGGTTCAGAAAGGCCTGCAGTAGACAGACTCGGTGACCAACTCATGGAGAGCAGTGTAGCATTCTGGGTCCTGCAAATGCTTAAAACGGAGAGGTCATGAGGGCAAGCAGAGGTCCTTGTTCTGATTGTTGCCTGTTCCTGGGAGTGGACAAAGTGGTGAAGGACTGAGTGGTCAAAAGTCTCTCTCTGGCCCTGAGACAGTCTGCTCAGAACATCCTGCCCGTGGCCGGAGGGGTCTGCATGCCCTGGATCCCTCCCACTCCCAACCTCACACAATGGAGAACAGGAACCCGGCCAGCACAGTCCTTTGGGTGTAGCACGTGCCCACAAACATTAATTCCCACCTACCCTTTCCTTCCAAGAACTCTCATTTCACTGTGGGTCACTCAGAGCCATGGTGTGGGCAGCAGACCCACCCTGAGCAGCCCCAGGGAGTGTGTTATGACTGTCAGGAGACAGCAAAGCACAACCCAGGCGGGAGGGAAGCGGTCCCAGGAGAGGAGGTGTCTAGGGATGATGGGATGAATGGCCAACATGAAATGAACCCGGGCTAGTTCTACTTTTGGCTTTGCCAAGACACTTAAACCTCTCTGAGCCTCCAACTCCTGCTGTGAAACCGAGAAAAAAAAAATCCCTGCTCCACCTCCCTACAGGGTTATCCTGACTATAAGCAGGCAGGGCTGCCCTTAGCAAACTACTCAGAGAGATGGGGGTGGGGTGGGGTGTTTATTCTTATTTCCCAGCGGCCCTTCCTCAGGTAACAGGATGACCTAAACTGGTTCCAGATCATTCACATTTTGATGATAAAAGACAAGCACAAGATAAAGATTTAGCTTAATTAGGACACCAAATAGCATCTACAAATTAGAGGCAAGAAAGGGCTGTTCAAGGCTCAGCATCTTTTGTAACATAACAGACTCGCTCCAACCCCAATGTGACTGGCCTTAATAATGCCATCTTCCCAGAAAACATGGAAATGCTTTTTAGTGGACATTAGGTTGCACTTTTTATTCCGAAAGGCTGATGTTAAGAGGATGTCCCCGGTGTCACTTTGCCATTCCCCTGTTCTCCTCCCTATCCTGCTCTCAGGAGGGAAGGAACCCAGGGCTCATTGGAGCTCCCGAGGGCGCCGGCCAACCCGGGGGAACCCTGGGCGCCTTGTCACCCTTCTGCCCAGCACACCGCCCCCGCCGGCCGCCCTGCCCCCAGCAGCTCGGCCTTGGGGCCCCCTGCTCCCCCAGGGCTGAAGGGCCCACGAGGGGGGATCGCAGGGCTCCCGCCCCCCAGGGCTGAAGGGCCCACGAGGGAGGATCGCAGGGCTCCCGCCCCCCCAGGGCTGAAGGGCCCACGAGGGAGGATCGCAGGGCTCCCGCCCCCCCAGGGCTGAAGGGCCCACGAGGGAGGATCGCAGGGCTCCCGCCCCCCCAGGGCTGAAGGGCCCACGAGGGAGGATCGCAGGGCTCCCGCCCCCCCAGGGCTGAAGGGCCCACGAGGGGGGATCGCAGGGCTCCCGCCCCCCCAGGGCTGAAGGGCCCACGAGGGGGGATCGCAGGGCCCCCGCCCCCCCAGGGCTGAAGGGCCCACGAGGGGGGATCGCAGGGCCCCCGCCCCCCCAGGGCTGAAGGGCCCACGAGGGGGAATCTGCAGACCGCGAGCAGGCAGGTCGCCTCCGTGGGGCTCCCAAGGGCAGCCTCCCCGTTTGCCCCGCACTCTACAGTTTATGCAGCAGCTTCACCCCCAAACCCTCCCGGGCCTCACGGTTACCCTGGGAGGAAGGCTCGGCTTGTGCCACCCGCCCCACCTCGCAGCTGCAGAAACTTTGGGTGCGAGAGGTGGAAGCGACGAACCTACGGCCACCCAGCCGGGGTGGGGTCCGCTCCCCGACTTCCGGGCGGGCTGGGCGGCAGCCCCGGAGGAAGCCCGTCCGCCGAAGGGGCAGCCGAGGGCGGCACCGCAACACTGGAGGAGACCCAGGCACCCGGCCGCAGCCCAAACGCCGCCCAGCCAGCCCCCCCGGCCCGCCGGCGCGCTTCCGGGTGGGCCCACGTGACCGCCCACGTGACCGCCAGCCTCGGGAGGGGCTGGAAGCTGCGACGCTGCTCCGCAGGTTCGAGCCCCGCCCCTGCCTTGGAGCTTTTCCTGGCGGCGCGTTTCGCTGCAGCTTGGCTGCCCAATCTCCTGGATTTTTGACTCCTGCCCTCCCGTGCCCACCTTCCTGTCATCAGTGAGGGCGCCCAGGTCCAAAGGATTGGGGGGGCCTCACCCACAGCCTTCGAGGGCACCTGCTGCGTCCAGCATTGTGTTAGGTTCGTGCCCTTGCCCACCGAGGCACTGGCAGTGTCCCCATTTAGCTCCATTTTAGAGAAGAGGCCCAAAGAGAAGAAATAACTTGCCGAGGGGCTGAATCAGGATGAGAACCCAGGTCTCCCTGGTCCTGGCTGGGCCCTTACCCACAGGCTTTACTTGCTGAGCTGCAAGTCTGGAGCAAGAGGTGCTCATTTCCCTGACCTCCTGGGGAGGAGACCAGACTGCAGAAGGGCCCAGTTGTCACCAGAGTGCCAGCGCTAGGATTTCTTTTAAGGGTTTTCAATCCATTTTGAGGAGTGAGGGGGGTGGGTGCACATTAGGGGCTTTGTTTTGAACCCATGTTTGCAAGATTTTCTTAAATAGTGTGTGTATTTGTAGTGGCTGAAAGTGTGGCTGGAGCTGATGAAGGTCATGGAAGGAACTAAATCCACACCCAAGTCACCCCTCAGGGCCCTGGTGCCCCCTGGGAACTTTGTTTGGGGGACTGTCTCCGGTACAGCAGATCAAGCACCCTCTGGGCAAAGGCAGGGGTCAAGAATTAATGCCTCTACCATTTGCAGGCAAAGCGGGCATCACTCTTCCTCTTCCTCCGTTCACTGCCCACCCTTGCCCGCCCTCCTCCTATTACCCCAAACCTTCCAACTCCCCATCACAGCACACAGCCCGGCTGCAGGCATCTGTCTCTCCAGCCCACAGTTGAGATCTTCTGGCTGTGTGCACCTTTATCCTGTTATTTTCACTCACCATATTTCTCTCTTGTGTCAAACTTCATAACCGTGAATTTCAGTGGTTGAATAAATTCCATCAAATGGATTTGCTGCTATAATATTTACTTATTCACTCCCTCTACTAATTCATTTCCCACCAGCAATGTATAAGGGTCCCAATTTCTCCACATTTTCATTTTATTGTCTATTTTAGCCATTCTAGTGGGTGTGAAGTATATCTCATTGTGATTTTGGTTTATATTTGTCTAATGACTAATGATGTTCAGCATCTTTTCATGTGCTTTGCAGCCTTTTGTATGTATATCTTCTTTGGAGAAATGTCTTTTCAAATCTTTTGTCCATTTAAAAATTAATTGACTTTTTTATTATTGAGTTGTAAGAGTTCTTTATAGATCCTAGATACAAGTCCCCTATTAGATATATGATTTGCAAAAATGTTCTCCCATGATGTGGTTTGTCTTTTCACTTAATTAATGGTATCACTTGTAGCACAAAAGTTTTCAATTTTGATGTAATCCAATTTATCTATTTGTGATTATGTTCAGGTTTTTGTGTCAACTTAAGTTTTTATCTCACTTGGGTAATACCTAGGAGTGGGATGACTGGGCCGTATGTTTAAGTTTATATTAAGCTGCTGAATTGTTTTCCAAAGTGCATATACCATTTTACATTCCTGCAATAAATACTGAAAAGTTTTAGTTGCTCTGTAGCCTCCTTAGCATTTGATGTTGTCTCTTTCTAACTTTAACCATACTAATAGGTATGCAGTGGTATCTTATTGTAGTTTTAGTTTTCATTTTCCTAATGACTAACGATGTTGAACTTCTTTTCATGTGCTTATATGCCATCTGTATCTCTTCTCTGGTAAAGTGTCAAATCATTTGCCCATTTTTAAATTGGATTGTCTTGCTTTGTATTATTTATATGATTTCTTTATATATTTGCATGCAAATCCTTTATCAGATATCAGTTTTGCATTTTTCCCCCCAGTCTGTGGCTTTGTCTTTCCATTTTCTTTACAGTGATTTTCAAAAGAACAGAAATCTTTGTGCTTCTTGTGTACTGTCTAAAAAAATCATTGCGTGAGCCAGGGTCACAAAGATTTTCTCATGTGTTTTCTTCCCAAAGTTTTATAGTTTTGCATTTATGTCTGTGATCCATTTTGAGTTGTATTTGTAGATGGTGTGACAGAAGGGTTCATTATTTTGCAGATAGATGTCCAATTTTTCTAGTTCCATTTGTGGAAAAAATATCCTACATTGATACATTTATCTCAGATCGGTTGACCATGTATGTGTGGCTCTATTTCTGGACTCTCTATTCTGTTTAATAAAGTTAGAAGGATTCAGGTCACATTAAGGATTTTGTGGGTTTTCTTAAATAGCTTTTGGTTTCATCAACTTTCATTGGTTTTCTGGTCTTTATTTTACCAATTTCTGTACTGATATTTATTATCTCTTTTCCTCTGTTTACTTTGGATTTAATTTGCTCTTTTTTTGGTATAGTTTCTTAAGATAGAAACTGACCCATTGATTTGAGACCTTTTGTCTTTTTTAACAAAGAAGTTTACTGCTATAATTTTTCCCCAAGGTACTGCTTTATCAGCACAACTTTTGATATGTTATATTTTTTCAGTTCGTTCAAAATGCTTTCTAATTTTTCTTTTGATTTTTTTGACCCATGAGTTATTCAGAAGTATGTTATTAATTTCCAAATATCTGGAAGTTTTCCAGGTATCTATTGATTTCTATTTCAATTCCATTTGGTCAGAGAATAAGCTTTGTGTGACTTCAATCCTTTTTAATTTATTGATGACCTGCATATGGTCTATCTTGGTGATGCCCATAGCAATTCTGGAGGCCAAGTGCTGAAGATGGCAGAGAACTCATATCAGTCTGGATCCCAAAGGACTACATGGAATGGAACGCTGCCCACCTTATCCCAGCACCACGAATTGAATTTTGTCTGATCTCTGAGCAAGAAATAAACGCATTGTGTTAAGCCATTGAGATTCTGGGATTTGCCTGCTACTGCAGCTAATAGTTACTTTAACTAAGATAGACAATGACATCTAATTTGGTTAATAAAATTCAATTTCCATTTAGGCTACTTGAAGCAAGGCTTGTGGGGGAGAGGGCAGCACACCATGAAATCAAAGCTCCTCAGCGTGTGTTAGTTCATCAGGCAATCAATCTCAAGGTCAAGGTGTAGCACAGACAACACTGGCCTCCCTCTCCCCACAGAACACCCTGAGAACAGAAAGTTAGAGTATTCACATTTTATTACTTACAAAACATGACCTCAAAATATAAACTACCTCATGGACCCAAACTCTGTAATCACCGGCTATATAAGCCTTAATATCATCTGTTTTCTGGAAGAAAATATTCACACCTGTTCATATCCCCTGCACAGAGAAGAAACTTTCCCTAGGAGGCGTCCCTGCACTCATTTTGCCAACTTCCAGATAAAAAACTCAGGTTTCTTTTTGCTTCTCCCCGAAATATAATTTATTACATAACATTTACAACTTGAAAAGGAATCCTAGGATATGTTCATGAATAATAATTAGAAGAGTAGTGTGGGCTGTAAAGAAGGGCCCCCTTTTCTCTGCTGGGTGCGTGGGACAGCGGGGTTCATGCACGCACCAGTCATCAGGAGCTTGGCCGGCTCCTCCCCAATGCCCCCAGGGCTCTCAGGGGCTGTTCTGGTGTTCGGAAGGAAGTGAGTGCCAAAGCACTTGATTGGCTGTCCTTTGGTATTTTGACTGTCTTGTTTCAGAGTGATATTTGCAAACACTTCCCCTAGGGCAATGATTAATGGATTTATTATTTAGTCTGGGAAGGTGAAGGGAAACTTCCAAATCTTTGGGTGGTGGCGGGAGGCGCAGTGCACATGTAGGTGCTGACTGGCCATACCACTTACCTCCGGGACACATGATCAAGAATCATCACCTGTGATGGGTGGCGGTGGTGGGAGTGGCCCTTTAAATTGTTCTCCAGAAAAACAGAGAGGAGAGGAACAGACCAGGAGGGCCGCTGGTGGGCCCACATGAGCCTGGACTCACACTTCTATAGCCAAGGCTGGTCACAGCCTGACTCACTGCTCATCAGAGTTGCTAGGTGGCTTCCCCAACCCCAAGATCGACCATCCTGGGTGAAGTCAATGCAAGGATTCCACATAGATACAGGATGTTAAGAAGCTGGCTGTGAACAACACAGAGATGAGGAAAAGGTGGCCACAACCAGTCCAGTGAGTGGAGCACGGTGCAATGAGAGCAAGCTTTGGAGTCCAACAGATCTGGGTTCAAGTCGCAGCTCTGCCACACTGCTCATCTGGATGGCCCTGGATACGTTACCTCTCTGGTCCTCCCCAAATATTCACAGCCCAGGACTGGGATAGGGAGGCAGATACAGAAGCCTTTGTGTGCCTGTTAGAACTCAGGCAGTGATTGTAACGCTTCAATTGTTTGGGCCTTGTAATAACCGTTTCTCTTTGAGAACCCCTTGTTATCTTATGTTCAATTCCAGTATATCCTAAGACAAGATTGCAAACATTTCTACTATCAAAACTTAACTCCCTCTCGGTGGGCTCCAGGTTGGGGTTGGAGTGGCTGGCAGAGGTGAGATTGTGGAACTGCGGAGTAAGTTAGTGGAAAAGAGCCCTTGGCAGCTTCTGGGCTGAGGCTGCAGACAAGGGACTTGGAGGAAGCCATGCTGCACAAATGGGTGTGCTCCTTCTTCCCTTGCCCTCTCCAAGCCATAGCTTTATTATTTGGGGCTGCTCTATTGATATCCCAAAATTTTGAAGCCTTTTCCTGTCCCAGTGGTTTTACCGTCAGAGGGATCCACCCGGTTCACCTTTGCTTCTGCAGAGATTAAACACTGTTCTTCTATTCTCAGAAATAAAGCCACTCACTGGATTTCCAAGGTGAATCATGCATCCATCCCAAACCCAGGGGCGATAAGTGTACATGGTAGAGCACACCTGCAGATGCTGGGCCTGCCCTGGCCTGGACCACACGGTAGCTTAGCGGCTCACAGTCCTGTGGGGTCCTCCCGCTGCCCCAGCCCAGGAGGCTGCACAGGCTGAGGGCCAGTGGGGGCCTGTCAGGCACAATCCACCAGCTACCTCTGCCCTATCAGAGGTGCAGGGCTTGGGCCCATCCGCCTGAGGACTGCCAGCTGCTGGCGAGGACGAGCTGGCCTTTCATAATTGCAATTCTGGGAGTCCCAGGCCTCTGTCTCACTGTGGCTCCGTTCTGCTATATGCAAGCTTTTCTCTAGCTAGAGATAATGGTAACATCCCACAGTTGCAGCTTTTTCAGGGCACTAGAAGAATTGGGACACTCTCTCCAAATAACAATGAGAATTTTTTCTGAGCCTTTGCGATAAGAGAGGAGAAAAATCATTCCTAGTGGCAGAAGCAGCAGAAAATCATCTCAACAAAAGGCACCGACTTCTCATTACACATTATCACACTTTCAAATAATCACCTCCGAAGCCCATTCTTTGGTTTAAAATAAAGTGGTTCTTAAAGTCATAGATTATCTCAGCCATGTCTTGTTTTAGGTGGAAACATCTGATCTGGGGAGGCTGGTAGGCGAACTCTGCTGTCCTGGGGCCCAGCCTGGCAAGCTGCTCCCTTGATGTACACGGTGATGCTGAATTCTGCCACAAGCTGTCTTTTGGGGTGGGGTGGGGGTGGGGGGGTGAATGTGACAGAGGTGTCCATTATAAGGAGCAATTCCCACTGATCTAGTCATTCCCTGCAACCCAAGATGAAAAGTCCAGGACAGATGTCCTGTACTAAAGTCTCTATGGAATGTAATGTTATAATGAGTTTCTCAGTTTCTTTTGAATAATGCAAATACTTCTTCCATGAAACAGTTGCAAAGTTAGAATTTCAGGACTCCAAAGATCAAGTTCAGTGATTCCCTTCTCCTTTTTATTAACTAAAAAAATAAAACAAAACTGAAACCTCTTAGGAGCAGCATTTAATATACAGAGAAAGACAGAAGCAGCAGAAACTGCCTATATTCTGCACATGTGGAGAATCAACACTTATTTACAGAAAGTGTGTTTGAATGGAGCTTTGGAGGTCCTGGCTGTACTGAATTAGCAGAATCTATGATGAGGTGATGGGGTGAGTCTGTGAACTGGGCAGCCACTGAGGTCGATGGTTAAATGAACGGGCTCTGGATTATTCTGAGTTCAGCAACCCAGCCCTGGGTAATCCTGGGAAAGCTATAGACCCTCTCCACACCTCATAGGTTACTGTGTATGGAAAGCAAACTAGCCCAGGGCGGGGCCTGCAGGGACCTCTGGTTACTCTTGTTATTATCAGGGGCTCTGCAGCATATAGAAGAGATTTTGATATCGGCACAAATTTGTAAAACTTTGGAGAAACAGCCTCTTAGGCACTCACTTCTCATTTCCGCTTTCCTCCTCACTTTGGCCTGTCCTCTTCCCCTCTCAGAGCTGAAACCTCAGTGGGAGGTGTCTGCTGCCAGAGAAGAGGCGGCTCCTCAGGGTAGCCTTGTGGTTGCATGTCAGGGTCTGCTCTTCTCTTTCCAGCTGAGTCCAGGCTGAGACACCCACTGACCGGGTCCAACCGGTCCTTGGTCTCCCCCTGTCTTGCAGCACCTCCTGTGTGCTGTTCTTCCTGTACCTAATAATAAGCCTGTCAAAACCGAGCCCACTATCTTCCTGACACCTAAAACGTGCCTGTTGGCTTCCGTCTCCCAAATTCACAGTTCTCCAAGCTGACAATCCTCTACCTCTTCTCCTGTCTAATTTTCCTTCTGTCTCTCACCTTACCTTCACTTTGCAGACTTGGCTCTAATCCTTAACCCCTTGGGCATCTTCACAATTTCCCGGGCCTCTGGCTTCAGCGACACTGCGCCCTCCCCTCCCCCATTCCTATCCTTTCACAACAGAAATTGTATCACTCTGTCTTAGTTGGAACCCTGTGACGTTGTCACATATCAACTCCTTTTAAAAAAGCATCATTCATGTTATTTATCCCAAGAAAGAAAATCATATCCACAGAAAAGAAAGTCAGTTCAGTTACAGATGGTTTGTAAAGATCCGCACACCCCTTGACTCATACAGAAGGGTTTTATCATGAACTTCAATTCATTCCACGTGCCCCTTGCCCAACAGGGAGCTTCCCATCTACTATTCCACTGTTTGCCCATCAGACCTGTCTGCAGATTTCACCTTCCCCAGAATGGCTGACTGAAAGCTTTGTTCACTGATCAAATAAGCTGGTCTGGGACAGAGTGGGCCTGGCACCTTTAAGGACCAGACTGGATTTCTGCCTCGTAAATGCACTGAGAGGCACTCAGCTCCTGGGGACGAGGCAGAAAGGTTCGAATTAGTTGTGTCTTGCAGTGAGGACCTTTGATGTTTATACCTCTTTTTTTTTTTTTTAAATGATTTTGATCAGCCAAACCATTGAGGGCTTATCCTTAATAAATATTCTCTCAAATGTGAAGGTCTAATTATTTGCTGTGTGTGTGTGTGTGTGTGTGTGTGTGTGTGTGTACACGTGTCCTGGTAGTTTGGTGTGCTTTCTCTTTGTACTAAAACTCTCTCCCTCAAAACCACATGACAAATGATAATTACTTTTTGTGGTGCCGAATATATTGCTCTCCACTCAATGAACACTGTTACCTGACTCCCACTCTAACATAGGGGAAAATCTGGATTCACAGAGGAATAGAGCCTTCTTACAAAACCTGGAGTATGACTGCAATTTTACTTTGGAAGCACCCGCTTCCCAGAGGAGTAGCCCATGATTGATGCCATTGTCAGGAACCCAGAGGCACGCACTCATACATCACCTGGGAAATTACATAAACAGCTCGCCCAGCAGGCCAGTGCTGACTCACCCACTTGCTCCCCTCTGAGAAGAGGGCTGATAGGAAACCCAGGGCAACAGCAGGGAACAAAGGAAGGAGTTGGAAGAGAATCAGGCCCTTGAAAGTCCACCGGGTTCTTTTCTTGCTCATCTTCTGCTGAGGGCAGCAGCCGCAGGCTAAGGTCTGTAGTTCCGCTGTGTGGCCGGGATCAGCGGCTGTTGTTCAGTTTGTCCAGGGAGTGTCCTGGGAGTTGTTTTCATGGTACGTGTACAAGGATACATACAGCTCTACACACATACCTGCATCTCCTCTAGGTACAGATGATGTCCACATGTTCCTTGGGGTGGATGGGACCTGGGCAGGCTAAGCTCATGCTATGACATTTGTCTTTCTGGAGAGCAAGTCTGTGTTGATTCCAGCAGGATGGGGGAGCAGAGACTGGTTTGTTGCTAAGGAGGTGTCTGAAAAATAAGGGTACTACTGGGGCAGAGGACTAGAAAGCAGTCCAGTATGCCCGCTGGCACCTTGTGAGGGTGAGGGTGGCTTATCGGTAGCGGCAGGCCAAAGCGTTGACATTCTTGACCACATAAAAGCCCATGGTGACGGGAGGGATGACCAATGTCCGGCCGGCCCGCAGAGGGCGGGGCTTCAATTCTGGGAGGGTCCCATCATCCACCATCACTAAGGGCTGGCCATTCAGCTGCACTGACCTATGGTGAGGAAAAACAGCATTGCATTACAAGGGAACCATTGCAACAAAGCCTGGGCAGCCCCAGGCTGCTGCCAGACTGTCTGATATGCACACAGCTATCACTTACTGACACTTGCCATGCCCAGGCTTTCATCCAAGGGCCTGATTTTAATAACGAATTCGAGCATCTCAGCAACACTCTGAGGAGGAAACTATCATGGTCCCTGTTCTACCCACAGTGGTTAAGTGACTTGCCCAAGGTCATACCGCTCGTAGGTCTGGGAGCCAGGATTTGAACACAGGTAGTCTAGTCCCACAGACACATCATTTAGACAAGTGACAGGTGATGCAGAAGCTGAAAATGTCTCGTGCCTATTTTTAAAAAAAAATCAGAATAGCACTTCAGTTTGACTTTTCTATCTAAAGAGTTTTTGCCAGTGGAATGAAGTACAGGCTTAAAATGATTTCAGAAATCTCCTGTTTAACTCGAATTTTTCATTAATTTACTTGACAGATTAGAGAACTGACAGCATATTACTTGTATCGGGTTGTTCTGAAGGACAGAGACATATCTTTAACAACTCTCCTTTTCCTAATCTAAGAATGAGCTTTTCATATCTAATATTTAATGGGTGTTTCTATTTTAGCAACAGTAGGTGATGAAGGAGGCATTTGTGATCACAATTCATCTGTCTTGCCAGTTTTTATTCTTCCTGTGTGCCAGCCATCTTCAACCCTGAGGAGGGGGCCACATGCGTGGTACACGTAGAGAACAATGGGGAAACATCTTTAGCCTGTGATGCAGAATCCAGACAACATCCCAGTGTGTACCCAGGTCGAAGCTCCGTTTTACGGGTCAGGAAAAAAAGGCCAGAACCAGGCCACCAGCTGGCAACAAGGCTGTGAGTTATCCTCAGAAAATCAACACTACATAGTGATGACTATTTCTGGGCCTTGCTCAACCTCCGATGTGATAACATTGCAGTGATATCATCTGAGCTGTAAAGAAAATAAAATGTTAGAAATTGATACTGAGGTCTTTGTTTAGTGTTCTTTCTGTGCTGCGAATGACAGACAGGTTTAGAGAGAGATAATCAGACCCATGCCCAATAGAGCAGTGAATTCCCTGAGATAAGTGTGCTGTAAATTGCTCCCAGTGGAGAGCGAGGCAAAGAAGCAGCTCCAGGCCTGAGTCCACATGAATAAGTTTGGGCCCAGTCCAGATCTGACAGGCCAGGGAGGGCAGCCCCCTTGTCTTATTGGTATGGCTGAGAAATGAATGAGTGAGAAGGCGACTCCTGTTTGGATAGCCAGGCCTGCCTCTGGTGGGGAGGGCAGGGGGCGATGCGAGAATCCAGATCTGAAGACAGGTGTTGACCTCACCAAATATGCAAGGAGCTTTTGCTCCAAATTTGAGTGACCCTCTCTGTTGAAGACAGCCTACTCACTGGAGTGGGATGCACGGTGAGGAGAGGTGGTGTTACGAAACAAAACAAAATAACAAAACAACAGCCTAGACACATCTTCACAGTGTAATTTCATTATTTTGTTTCAGATGGTGTGATTACCCAACGATCAGACCTATGTATTCAAATACAAGCTCAATAATACTAATTAACCTTTCCACACCATATTCATTGAAATATCACGTTTCTACTTGAAAACCTTCAATGGTCTGTCTACCACACAGAATTAGGTGCAAGCCCTCCCCTTGAGGAATTAAGTAACGCCCATTTAGATTCAGTTGATCCCAGAGTACTGACATCTTTGGGTTCTGAGAGGTGCAAAACCAAGCGTGACAGGCAAGTCTTTGATTGCCTATACTAATAACGAGTATTCTGGAACAGGCCCCATTCTGATTTCTTTGTAGGTTAGTTAAAAAGCTAACTCGGGTGTGGGGAACAGGAAGCATGGTTGATTCTGGACTGATCTCTAACTCAGGAACTGGACCACTAACTTGCTAGATGACTATGCAAATCTCTTACCCTCATTTCCTGTAATTTTCGCATCTGTAAGAATGCTATATAGGCTGTAGTGTGAATGCAATGATATAAAAATATGAAATATGTTATGCTTTGAAAGCATAACAAGCCATATATGTGGGAGATGATATGATTCTTTTTTTTTTTTTTTTTTTTTTTAGCTGAGCCATCCTGCCACCTGTTGGCAGCTGGCAGCTCAGCGGCAGCTCAGCTTGGGCTGGGCATCGAACTACTGTTGCTCAGAGCTCAGCTCGCACTCTTGCGTGAGCTCTTAACCAACTGAGCCACTTGACCGGCCCTAATAATGTGATTCTTTTGTTATTCTTTTCATCGCTGTTATGGGTAAACATTTTGGTCCATGTACTTGATTGCTCTATGGCACTCACAAGTCCATGGTTCCCTGCTTAAAGTGCTCTCTTCCCTTGACTCCCATGTTTGTTCTCTGTTTTCTTCCTTCATTTCTGCATGTTGTTTCTTTTTCTATGGAACTATTCTCTTCTACCTGCCTCTCAGATGTTGGGGTTCCTGGTGCTTTATCTTGGACATCTTCTCTTCTCACACTATGTTCTCCCCGGGGAGCTATTAGCCACACCTGGGACTTTGATTATTATGCACATGTCGATGCTTCCCAAACCTGGACCTCCAGCCTAGATCCTTCTGATTTATGTATCACCACTTAGCTGTCCCACAGAAACTTCAAAGTCCCTATGTCCAAAGTCAAAATCTACTCAGACCTTGTCCTTTTCTCTGCCTTTTGAGCTTTGTGCTGGTACCACCATCCGTCCGATTACCTAAGCCAGAAAGCTGGGAGTCATCTGAGACTTCTTGCTCAGTTCCCATATCTAGGGTCACTAATTCCAATCAATTCTACCTTTTAATGTTTTTCAAATCTGCTCCTTTGACTTCTATTGTTTTAGTTTAGACCCTCACCCTCTCGCTTGCCACACTGTTGACTGAGAGGTCTGTTGCCGTCACTGTTTAAGGCTGTCTAGCTCCCCATCCTTTCTACTTGAATTAGGACAATGAAGCCTAGCTCGATACCTCTCCAGTCTCAGATCCTGCCAGTACTGAAATGCCAGGTAACTGTGGATAACAGGCCTCTGGGGGAGGGTGTGGGATGAGTTAGCAGTTACTGTAAGGCTTTCATCAATATATGCCTGAACAAAGATTGTTTTACAATGAAAAACTAATAAGTCTTGTATATAGATGAGAATATTTCTCAAATGAAAATGTAAGTAGATAGCGTTGGGATTACAATACACAAGTTCATTAAAAGTATAGTAAATATCTTTCAGATGTGAATGCCAGTAGACACTGTTGGGAGTAGTAAGACACAAGTTGATTTAAAACTGTAATAAAATTCCCAATAAGATTTTTTTTGGGGGACAAGGGCATCATGAGCTTTGTTTTCAAAAAAGAGATCTTAAAAGGACAATTGCTATAAGGTGAGAGGGCTATGACATTTGTTGACATTGCAAAGAAACCCTCCTACTTTTGAGAGGCCAGTACCCTTGCCCCAGCATGACCGAATTAAACGACCTTGCAGTTCAGCTTCTGGGTGGCTGCCTACAGAGCTCCCTCTGTTGGACTAACTACTTTGGTCCTTGTAGAGCCTGCCCAGGTGTTGTTCTCTCTGGGGAACCTTCTCTGTGCCCTGGGTTCAGAGCCTCACCTCTGGGCTCTCTTGTACCCCACACTAACCTATAACCATCTCACTCTGTCCCTCACTGGACTGTGAGCTTGGTGGAGGGATCCTGTCTTCCATCCCTAAATCCCTGGTGCATAACAAGATGCTTGGTACAGGGTAAGGATGAAATATTTTCTGAACGAGTGAATGGACTTTTGAGGCTCTTTTGCATTATTTCTGGTCTTCCTGGGTCAAGTTTCTCTAGTTCTAAAGAGACTTCCTGGATGCTAGATAAGTGTCTTTACAGATTTCACTAACGTACCAATTACTCTTGCTCTTAGTGGCTCTGGAGATGTTAGATAAGACCTGAATTATCACTGGTTCTTACAGTCACTCACTAGATTCCTTATCCCAACCTGACATGAGGCCATTTATCATTGCTCATGTTTTTCATCCTTAAAAAAGATCTATATGACCATCTCTTAGCTAAGCCAATATGAGTTAATTTTGTGAGAACTTGAGTCCTCCTGTGTCTTTCTCTACAAAGTCCCTTCATTGTGAAGATGAACTGTGTGCTTTACCACCTCCATTCTATTTTTCCTGCTTACATTTTTCTTTTACTATTTATCCTGTTATCCAGGGAAGTCATATCAAGCTAAATATTACAGTAATCTTTCATTTTCATGTATTGAACAACTTGTAACTTTGCAAACCTAATCATGTTAATGAGTTTTTAAAAAATCATTGATTATCGAGCATTGTCTATGCAAAAGTCACTATGCTATGATTTAGTTTGACTATCGCATTTAATCCTTACAACTACCGAGGCAGGTATTGGCATCCCTATATTATGGATGAAGAAATCAAAGTTTAGAGAGGTCTAACACTTACCTACATCACATAACCAGCAATGGTAGAGCTGTGACTGCACCTCTGTCTTTCCCCAGAGTGCTATCTGACCTTCCTTGTGATTGCTAAAGAGCCCTGGGAGGCACATAGGGCAAGATTATTATTATTATTGTAACTTCACTATTGAGATGAGGTCAGAGAGGTTAAGTGGTCTGGGCAAGGTCACACAGCTAATAGGTGGCTAAGCTAGGTCTCAAATTCAGGCCTCCTGACACTTCTTTCTACTATTTCACGTTGTTCTCCAATTCCAGATGGCACTCACCAGGATCGTGTTTCTTTCTTTGAAAACCTTTCTTATCATATTTTCATCATATTCTGGGACCTCCTTACTGCCCATGGCTTTTCAAACCAAACACTAAATGATCCAGACTATGTTGAACTATTTCTCTTAATTCCCTAGCTGCTGAGGGCATTTAAATTATCCAAATATTAGGACAACTGGGTTTTATCACCATTTGTTTTCACAAAGTCTGAGTTACTTAACAATTCCTAAAGTTGTTTTCATTATTTTGCGTGCTATTTGAAATGGGATTCAATGTCTCAATTTGAAGTCAAGCCCTCTGCTCCTCAAGTCTCTGTGGGAGCCCCTTGGTGGGGTCATTCTCTTTCCTCTGCCACCTGTCTACAGTCTCTGTTCTTCATGTCTTATCATGGCTCTTGCTAGCAATGCATACTGAAATGAAGCATGCTTTCCTCTGTTCTGAGGTCTCGGAAGCAAGTCTAGTGAGCATACCCTTTGACAGATTTCAAGATAATTGGCTGGACTCTGGTCTGGCTCCGGGTGGACTTTTGTCAGGGCAGAGACAGGGGAAGCCTGTATATTATTAGGAGAAGTCTTGGGACCTTAGTCCTGGGACCTAGTGTCCGGTTCAGGCTGTCATACTTGGGGCATTGCATGGGAGGTGAAAGAGATAATCAGATCCATCTGAGAGACTTTGAAAAAGTGATTTGCCTTTTCTGAGCTTGGCTTTCTCCACCTGTAAGATAGACTAGATGAACTCTTACATTCCTTTTGGCTTGAACATTTTTCAGGCAGGTGGCCCACAGCCTAACAGCTAGCTTGGGGCAGACTTTAATATCAAATTCAGAGTGATCCTGCACAAATAGAAATCTGATCATGACACTGACTTACCTAAATGTTCAGTGGCTCCCTGGTAATCTTAGAACATTGTCCAAAGTCCTTACAAGACCCCATAAGCATGACCTTTTATGTAGTTCTCCAGCTCCTTAGAGGCTCATTCTACCTCCTACTGATTCCAGCTCCCCACCGCCCACCACTTTCTTCCATTCTGTGCTGCAGTTTCTCCAATCACAATCTCTCTAATCTCAGGGGTTTTGTACCTGTTGCCCCTGCCTAAAACCGTCTTCACATTCTTTCCCCCCTTGCAGCTTCTTTTTCCTACTTGCCCTTCAACGTGCTCCCATAGTGCCCAATACATCTCAGGTGTGAGCGCTCATCACACCTTATTGGGATTGCTGACTGCTTGTCAGCCTCTCCCCCAGACAGGAAGACCATGGTTCTGTCCTGTTCACCCTGCACTCTCCTGTCCACCAACTCACACAGTAGGTGCTCAGTAAAAGAAGCACTGGATATAAAGATGTGGGTAGCGGCACTATAACCTAAGCAGATGACCCTGGACCGGAAGGCCAGAGACTGGATTCCGCGGGTGACATGTGCAGGCCTACATATGCTGCTCTGGTCTGTTTCCGGGTTGTTAAATGATGAGAGGGAGGGAGGGAAAGAGAAGTAGGGGCAGTGGGGGGAGGGAGAAGAGAGAAAAGAGAGATGAGAGAGAGAGAGAGAGAGAGAGAGAGAGAGAGAGAGAGAGAGAGAGAGAGAGAGAGAGAGAGAGAGAGAGAGAGAGAGAAGAGAAGAGAAAGTGTATGGGGTGTGGGGGTGTTTAAGGTAACCCGCACACCTCCTAGTTCCGATTCCCCATGAGCCACTAGAGGTCACTCTTGTCCTGCACAACAGTGCAGGGGAGCCGGGCTAGGCGGTGGCTCGTCTGCCCCCACACCCCACTCTCCCGCTGCGAGATGGCCCGGAGTTGTGCCCCATGTTTAGCCACAGGATCAATCAAATCCCATCAAAAACTTCGTTGCGGTCCACTCAGCTGGGTCCCTACCTGGAATAAGGCTAATATTAAGGAAATGTGCGAAGCTGGCAGCGATTTCTGCCTGGGGTGCTGGCTTCCCGGCCAGGGAGCGGGGGGGGGGGGGGGTGTCCACGCAGGTGCAGGACTGGTGGCGCCTGAGCGGCTTGACGCCACGCTCTCCAGTCCCAGGTTCACGGTGCCTCCGCCCACCCGGCTGGCCACGCACCGCACCTGTGTGTGCTTCACAGGCCCCCCGAGGGCCGAGCTGCCCCCTCGAGGCCCCCCTGCCCGGTATGTGCAGCTGCCCATCCTTTGTCCAGGTCAGAGGCAGGTTAGAGCCAAGAGGGAGCCCGGCCAGGTTTGAGGACAGAAGGGCCTTGCTCCCCTCCCCTGCTCTGGGAGAGGCTGTGCATCTGGCGTAGCTTAGAGGAAGTTCATTTGAAATGGCCATGAGTGATTACTACCCCGCTGAGAGGGCTGCTCAGGAGTGGCCACCACAGGCTAGTGTCCCTGGCCCCACATGCCCAGCTGGAGCAGAGGCTGTGGGATGCTCATGACCCTCTTCTGCAGCCCCTACTCCTCAGGGGTCCCGGGAGGTGTGCTTCCTCCCAAGTGTGTCCTGCGGCTTTCCTCCTCTGTGCTTTTTGCTCTGCCTGGAATCTGGTTAGAATTTGTCAAAAAGCATACTCTTTCCTCCAGGCCCCATAGGACATGGCCTCCTCCACCGGGGCTTTATCTGAGAGCCCCAGCCGGAAGAGAGGCACATTGTCTGCCGCCCCCTTTTAGCATGCATCCTTCGCAGCTTTATTTTACCATGTGCAGGAGTCATTGTTCCTGCTACATAGAGTTTTTTTAATTTCTTAATTTTCAATACCACGTCATCCAGTGCCTTCTTGCCTATGATAGTAGTTCAAATCAATGCTTGTCGAGTTCCACTCAGTCGACCTCCCTAGTTCTCATGTGGCTGGTGGGACACTCCAATCCCTTCCTCTATTGTTATTATAGAGAGGAGAGTTATAAGAGAGAAGAAAATGGAGATGAAAACTCCCTGTTTCCCTGGCCCCTTCAAAAGCCCACATCATATATGAAGTTCCTGGCTGCCGCGACATTTGGAGGCTGATAAGATCATTCGCCCTTCATCCTGCTCTTTGAGGGCATCTTGAAACAATGAGTATCGATCCAGCTCCTGTATCGCTGAGCAGAGAAAACACTAGGACACCTTTATGTAAGCAGAGCTGGGGGATTTTATAGGCGAGTTGTTAGGGGTATTGGCTTTTCCTGTTTGCAGTTAGGTGTGGGGGTTGTGATTTGATCTGTGTTCTATTCAAGTCTGTATAATTGTCCAAGCCACAATGGGATTCCATCGTGTTCTTCTAATGGTTTAAAATAACTTAGCACACTTGGCAGACAAGTTGAGAGTTCAGCTAAGGAACCTGGATTTATACTGATATTGTTAACTCCCAACAGATGAGGGAATCATGTAGGGGCAGTTTGGGAAGAAAATTTGATTTTGTGACCATGTCAAAGCTCCATCTCATAGACACATCACACTCACACCACAGGACACAATAGGAACCAGCTACAAAACTCATGGAAACTTTCATATGTGGTTACCTCTGTTCCCTTCCCATTGTAAAGAATCAGTGCCATGATCACCAACGTTTACAAGTGGAGTGTAAGGGACATTACTTATATTCCTGCTGTTCTCTGTATTGCAAAGATTCAATTATAATAGACGTAGTCCTTACCTGCTAAGACACAAACATGCAAATGTGTGGCCAGACACACAGTAATTAACACATTACACAAGGAGAGAGACAGAAAGGAAATCAACTTCTTGGCCTGGATTTCAAGGCCTTCTGCCTTCTGGCTCTAATACATTTTTTTGTGGCCTTTCCCCTCACCCCATAAAGCATCTCTATTCCAGTCATGTGAGATGATGTGCCACGCTCCCAAAATGGTCCTGAGCTTTTGTACTCCTAAACCTTTAGTAAGCTTGTGTTCCTGCCAGCATTTCCTAGATGTGTGGCTTGTTCTCCCAGCTCTTGCTCAATGGCCCTTGGCCCTGAGGATTTCCCAGATTACGTTCTTTACACTCCCACTTGCCTATATTTACCCTCTTGTGGTCTGTTTTGTCTTACAGTTACAGTATCCTCTGGGAGAAGGGACCATGTTTCTGCAGCCCCAACTGTGTGAAGGTGGAAGAGGCAGTGGAGGGGGTACGGGAGCATCCCGTTTACAGGCAGTCTGCAGGTGAGATGAAGAGAGTCAGGTAAGAGGGCAGGAGTGTGTGTGTGTGTGTGTGTGTGTGTGTGTGTGTGTTTGTGCATGTGTGTGTGTGTGTGTGTGTGTGTGTGTACACAGATAGGTTTTCCATACGTAACAGTATGAGATACAGTCCATGAGCCATGCCCCAGTTTAGTTCCATTACTATTAGGTTGTGGCTCCCATGATACCTATTCAAATAAGTTAAATCAAAAGAATGCATATCTCAGTTTTATTGGATGTTGACAGTGTTCCTACAATACCAGATGCAGGGGAGAATGACTTCCCAGGTGGCACAGGTTGTGTTCCAGGACCCACAGAGGTCAAAGTGCAGAGTGACTGACTCATTCTTGAAAAGATGAGCAGGGAAGGGTGGTCTGCCAGGGACTGCTGGTGTCTGCCAGGTGGGACAGGCTCGTGCTCCAGCCCCTTGCTTGGAATGAACCACTTCCTGTCACAGGCTCCCCATGTTTGATGCTTGGCAGCCAAAGAAATACTGATTCAGGGCCCAGGCCCTGCTCTCAGTATAAGGTGGATTAAGGACTTTTCAGTTCCCTGGGGCTTGTGTGTGTCAATCACTCAAACCGCAGTCCCTGGAGGAGGTGGAGAAAGGAGAAGATGAGGGCCATCAGAACTGCCTACGTGTCCTGCTTCTCTGTCCCTCGGTTTAGAATCAACTGCTCAGAAACATGTTAGCTTTACCCTAAAGCGCGCATTTACCAGCGTTTCATCAGAGGCACCTGAACAGAATGGAGATCTGTGCCTGCAATGAGGGTTCCCCCAAGTGAGCAGAGGTGGGCAGCAGAGGCCACAGCCCTGAGGACAGCTATGCAGAGAAGTTCCAGCTGCTGGGAGTGAGCTAGAAGCAAATGTATTCCGGAGCCGAAAACAAATGAAAAGCTCTCAGAAAATAACAGTGAAAAAACCCTGGATTCCTAAACATCTTGGTTTAAGATGTCGAGTGACTATAAAATATAAAAGCATTTTATGATGCTCTAATCTGCAGAGTGATCTGTACATTACTAATCTGGGAGTTAAAACAAAACAAACAAGAAAACCTTTGGGGAGCTGTACACATCCTTCCACTCAGTTACAGAGAACCCCCCAGGGGTTTATGGCATGTTCACACCTTTGGCGAAATGGCTTAGTGCCTGAATGAAGAACAGGATCTGGGTGAAATCAAAGATGCAAATCAGCGGGGATCTTGTTCCAGCGTTTTCTAGGGGGACAATGGTGCTCCACTTTGGCCACATATTTGAATCCTCTTGGGGGGGCTTTAAAAAATACTGGTGCCTGGGTCCCAGCCCAGAGATTTTGGTTTAATTGGTCTGGGGTGAGGCTTGGGAATTGGGGTTTTAAAAACTCCCCAGGTAATTCAAATTGCAGGCACGGTTGAGCACCAGAGGTAGAGGAAAGAGGGGGAATATGTTTGCAGCTGGGGGTGGAGGGGAATCAGCTTTCTAACCACTGCATTCCGAATTTATTTTGAATAAGACCAGCTTTTCTTACTCTTTTATAGCACCATGTCAGGAGGCCTCATTTTTTTTTTTTTTAACCTAAAAGGAAGATGGGAACTTTTCAAAGACATGCTTTTTCGTTGACTAGTCTGAAATGGGCATTTTTGCTCTTTCAGTAGAAACGCTTCATTTCATGTGTCCCTGGATTGTGCACACAGGTGAGACGAGCATGTGCCTCGGGGAAGAGTGTGTGGCACTTTACAGGACGGATTAAGAACTGAATCAGGTGAAACATTTGCAAGGATGATGAAGTGTTTCTCTAACACTCAAAGGAACAACTTTGTCCATTTCTACAAGTGCAGGTTGTATAAAGTCATTTCGATTTCTCGCAAGCTGTGCCACGGAGAGCTCACTTTAGGCCAATCTGAAAGGGAATTACATGTACCATTCAGTACCCTTACTGCATCTCCTATTATGTATATAATTATTTACTTAGATAATGCTATATACATTGGTTAAACCTATCCATCTCTTTCTGAGCCTCAAACACCCTCAAATGAGCACAAGACTCCTCTAAGTTTCAGTGAGAAAGCTTACATCAACTAAAGATTTGCAAGGGTCATTATATAGAGAGGGTACCAAAAAAATGTATACATTTTAAGAAAGGAAAAAACTGTATTAAAACTGTGATACAATGAATGACGCTAGCATTTATTTGATTAACGCCATCTTTTGAGCAAACATCATAGTACACATTACTACCATAGTTCAATTTCGAAAAGTAATACACAGATAACATCTCTTAAAATGTGTACATTTTTTTGGCACCCCCGGTATTTACTTCTTTCTTTCTTTCTACAGACTGACTCAGAGCCTTAAGTATAAGTGTTTTTATAAATATATATACTCATACATATTTCTATTTCTACTTTTATGGTGTCTGTTTCAGACTTTCTGAAGTGGAACACTAACTTGAGTGTTGCTGGATAGAGTAAGTACCACCTTCCTATCACTCACAGCAGCTCAGACAGCTTCCCACTTGTAGGCACCTTTCTTGCCACCAACCGCTCCCAGCCTCTGCAGCTTAGCTTTCCTACTAAGGGACCCTGCCTAGCCTTTCAAAAGGGCTACAGATGATGTAGTTGCAACTGCACTGTCAGGGCCTTTTCTTCCAGGTACAAGGCCTCTCTAGTCTAATCCTTATTTTTAAAAAAACGATTTTTTTTAAATGGCATTTTAAAACTAGCACCTGAAGCCCTGCATGGGTTAGCAGATTTCTTCACACACTCTCAGTTTGAACAGCACAACTGATGATGTTTTTTTTTTTTTAACCTCTTATAGGACAATGAAACAAATTCTAAATGCATTAAAGAAATGAATATAAAAAATGAAACAGAAAAGAAACTAGAAGAAAATGAAGATACATATTTATCTGATTTCAGGACTATAAATACATGTAAGTGGAACAGAAGAAGCCACAAAGCAAAAGAAAAAATAGATTTAACTATGTAAAAAGAGAACACTTCTGTATATCAAGATAATACCCTAAAAATGAGATCGTTGGAAAATAGCAAATAAAATGCTGGAGAGGATATTTCAATACATATAGTAGGTAGGAAAAGGTAAATTGCCTTATATTAGGAAAAAAAACCCTTACAAGTCATTAATAAAACAGATAACACCCCAGTAAAAAAATAAGAAAAAGGATTCAGAAAATTCATAAAATAGACATAAAAAAATTCAACCTCAGTAATGCTCAAAGAATACAAATGAAATAAAGATACTATTTTTCATTATAAAATAGGCAAAGATTTAAAAATCTCACTATTCTGTGTTGGTGAGGTAAATGATAATAATAAAATGTTCACATTTCCTTCTCCCTCTCAGACCTCTGCAGCTAAGCTTGTCTGAGGTGAGAAAATTGAACTGTTAATCATATGAGATAAGGCTCTAAAACTCAGTGGATTCCAGGGTATGCAGGGTAGTGAGCTATCTGTAAACCATGCTATTTGAGCAGTGGCTGAAAGAGCTGAGAGTGTTTAGCTTGGAAACTAGAATTGTAAGGGGAAACATACTGAAATATTGTTATAAAGAACGTATAGATTTACTCTACTTAATTTTTCTGAAGCAAGAGTAAAAATGGGAAGAAAACACAGCTCTTTGGCCACAGATACAGAGGATCTTTTCCTACAATCAGAGCCCTCTAGTCCCAGAGTAGGGCCAACTCATGAGATGAGAAGTCTCAAAAGCTGACAGGCTTTCTGTGAGGGATGCTATAGAAGAAACATCTTGATCTTTAAGAGTGCTTCCAATATTTTCTCTATAAAATCATCTTTTAATAAGTGTGGAACTTACATACAGTGTTTTATTTAAAAAGAAACTAATTTAATGGATGCCAAACAAGGGAAGATAATAGAAACCTGCTGAGAGTACATACATCTGGTCAACCAGAGTTCAAAACCTTCATGTACCAACTAATATCAGCAGTATGGAAGTTAAACACTTAGATATCTTCAGTTGAGTGAGATAAATGGAGTAATGGCCCTTTGGTCCCAGAAAACAGGTCTTCAGATTTTGTTTTTGATTGTGTGAGTAAGAAGTCTTGGTACAGAATTCTCAGGCTTAAGGGGTTTTCCAAAGCTCCTTTCACCAGATCTATCTATGTCTCAAAATAAATGTGGTGCTTCCAGTTATCATCAGAGGGAGATTGTGGGGGGTCAGGTGGTGGCCAGTTCAGCCCTCAGGACTTTCCACACCAGCCAAGCTCTGAATCTGGAGATGAAGTATCAGAATGTGGTCAGTTCCAAGAGGGACATGAAGTTATTTTTAAAAGTCCTAGCACCTGGGAGTGACTTGAGTATTTTTAGAGCCATTCTGCTTGGCTGACATTAAGTGACACCTCTCCAAAGGCATGCCATTGGGTGCCAATGCTTTTCTTTGATATAGGATTTAATGAGGGTGAAATCAAGGAAAAAGTTTTTCCTAGAGAGATGGAATAAAAGAGCAGTATGTAGAAAAAGGAAAAAAAAGTGATATTCATTTTTTCTCAGAATAGACAATAAGATTCTTGGTTCATGGGAGACTTGAGCTTTCAGCTAAAATCATGGCAGCTGAAGGAGAGCCTCAGGCAGACATTGAATGTGGAACCTATTATCCCCAAGGCAGAAATCCTCTGTATCTCTCTCATGGCACCATCCACAGGCTGCTTCCTGCAAGCTGTTTGTTTCTAATAATAGATATGAACTCTGAGAGCAGAGACCTCTCCCTTAAACATCCCACATTAAATAGCTCTTGAAGGCCAGGTGCTGACATGGCCTGTCATTAGGTCGATCAAGAGACATTCTGATCTGAAGCATTCACATTAAACTTTACATTCAGGCTTTTGCCCCAGATATGTCTACTTGGGATTCCTGAGTTCTTATAGTTATGGGACCACAATTCATTTAAAGTTTTAGCCAGAATAACTGCCACTGCAAGTGTGGTTGCTGAAGAGGAACAAGTTATGTCTGGCACAAAGTACCATCTCAGTAAAAGTTGGTGACCAGATGAAGGTGTTACTCTCCAGATTCTTTGGGAAACCTCACCTGCCAGCATCTTTCCCTGAGATGTACCTCTGTGACTGGGAAGCAGAATCTTAGAAGCAGCTCAGAGAAGAACTTTTAAGAAGGATCTGAAATTAGGGCTTGTGGAGAAAAAAGTTAATGGAACTGGGATGAGTTTTGCCTAAAGGGGAGAACATTGCTGAGTAACCTAATACTTATAAAATACATTCATTATGTGAAGAACCTAAGATGAAATGCATCTAGACAATATCATGACAGAGTTCCGTTATCCATATGTATGAGTATATTTGTCATTGTGTCATTATAATTTTATATTACTGGACTCTTGGGGTAGTAGTGTTAATGAAAGTACTCTGAATTTGGGGTCAGGAGAACTGGATACTAGGTATTTTCTAGCTCAGTCACCTGAAGTTGTGTGACTCTTGATTTCAATCACTTAATGCTCTAAGACTCAGTTTCTTCAGCTCTGAAATGGGAGAGAGGCAGGAATGGTTCCACTTGTTTTATGGTCCTGTTCAGAAGATTAAATGAGATCGTGGCTATTAGCTCTTTTTTATCTATAAAGCCCCATGGGGCCCAAGCCAGCCCCAGTGTTCTTATAAAAGTTAGTGTTCATAGAAAATTCAGGCAGGATTGACATGTGGGCACTCCATCCCCAGGATCTTCAAACACAGTATCATCTGGTCCAGATGACCTAGCCACTGACCTGAGGACAGAGGAATGAATCAGGGAAGAACAATGGGCTGACCAAACATGGGCTCTTGGTTTGACTTTCCCCCCCAAACTGAGTCCTCCTGTTGTTTTGATGTAAGTTGACTTGTTTGGCCTGACTTCCCGTTGCTTCTCTGTTGAAAAATATTTGAGATATTTATGTATAGGGTAGAAATGATTCCTAGAAGACAATGTTTATTGATTTGGAGTCATATGAAGCACTGGGCAGATTCTCTCTTTTGTAGATGGTAAAGTTGTCCCACCCACCCACCCAAAGTGCTCTCTGACTTATCCACAAGGGGAACTATGATTGTCTTAGGTGGGAATGGTCAGTCTTCCTTATGGAAAGGTGAGAAACCAGGGAACATGACAGGGAGGGACCTGCAGCCATAGATTTTTTTGGAGGAAAACTAGACTAATATTACCACTATTCCCTCTGGTAGTACAGTCTCTTCGTGTAGCCTTTTAGTGGCTGGAAGAAGCTACTTTACTGGTCAGCACAGAGACAACAGGCTCCCCAAGTGAGCTGGGGGTCAGGGGGAGGCGAATGGAAGAGAATAATAGAATTTTAGAATTTGATGAGAAGCAGTTTTCTTTACCTCAACTTCCCACCAAATGAGGAATCTTAGAGCAGCTCTGAGATGGCCAAGGCTGCTTGCTCTCTGATTAATAGGCTACCTCCTGAGAAAGCCTATCCTGTCCTTAGTCAGAACAGGCAAGCCTTTGGAAAAAAAGCTCATTTTGTGGTGAAATCTTTCTCTTTTAAACTGCACTCTCTGGTCTTCTGTCATTTTAGAGGATTCTAGGCCAAATCTGTTTTCTTTCACTTAGCAGTCTTTTGAATATCTGAAAAAAGACCTCGCGACTTACCCTATTTGTCTTCTCTAAATTAAACTTCCCCCATTTCCTCCAGCTATCCTTGAAAAATATGTATTCCAGACCCAAAATACCTTTCTCTTATACACATGGCAGTTTTGTAAAAGCTTCCCTTCTATCCTGGCGGGTACAGGGCACCCACCTTTTTGTTTGGTTTGTAGAATAGGAACTATTTTATATAAAGAGTTAAGGCATGAGTGGTGGGTCTTATGATGGGTTCACTCACTGAGATGAGAAACAGGAACCTTCCCTGGATGCCTGGACTATGCCTGATCAGTGGCCCCAAAGGTGCTTTCTGTGCAATATCTGACATACCCAAGTCCCGAGTTAACATGAAGACATCCTTTCAGATTTCATATATTTCCAGCCCTGATGGCAATTCTGAGAGAAAGAAAATTACCCCCATGTTCCCTACTAATCAGAAAAAGCTTGCCAACATCTCCCTTCTCTTGAAACCCCAGGCCAAAACGCCCAGCTGGTGGCTTGAATGGTAGTCAGTACTTGCTCTATATCCTCTTCTTGGTCCCTCCAGGCAGGAGCAATAACAGGTTCCCCTGCTCCCAGAGCTTTCCGTCTTCTTCTGAGCTAATCTGGCTTCAGGCTGCAGCTAGGAATTAGCAGACACAGAACACCGAATCTGGCCCCAGAGGCTTATAAAAGAGAGAGGGAGACACCAAAGGCTGAAATCACTTCCTAGCATTTCCTTTCATCCTTTCCTGCAGAGTCTGCTGCACCAAAACCACACCCTTCCTGTGGGACCCCCCATCCCAGACCCACTGAGGGCCCTTGCTCTTATTAGTAGTTACTGAGTAGAGTGCTGGATGTGGCACTGAAAGTGTAATGACAATCCCTGTGGAGCCTACAGTCCAAGACAGCACAGCGCAGGGTCAGAGCCACTGAGGTCTAGGGTGGGAGAGATGCTCAGTTAGCAGTGGTTTACAGGACAGGACAGGGGCAGGTTTAGAGATGCGAGAGAAGGGCCCCAAATTTCACAGTGGAGAAGCAGTGTTAGAGCTGGAATCCATTTCGCTGGACTTCCAATCCCAAACTCTCTAATACAATATATGTAAAATCGTATGGGTTTGTATTTATACGTATGCATGTATGTGTATGCATGGATATGTGAAGTTTTCATTTGTAGGAGGCTTCTTTTCACTCATATGCTCTAATTTGATTCTCACAATCACCCCATCTGACAGGGAAGGGAGCTGAGGTTTGATCACACAGGTACATGGTAGCAACTTGATTTATATCCAGGCCTTCTGATTCCAGCTCCCTCTTCTTCCACTTGGGTGACATTGTTATTTGATCTCAGTGAATGTTACCAAATCGCTCTTTAGGGCCCCTGTGGAATAAAATTCTCTTTTTCCCTGTCCTTCTCTGACATTCTCAACAAAGCCATAGCACAGCTCCTCACCAATGCAGTGACAAGGTGAGGGATAAGACAGCATAATTAGAAACAGTTTATCAGTGGCCAGTGAGAGTCACTTCAGTCACTCTTAAGGACAGGTATAGGTATAGGTAGAACAGGACCAAGGTGTGGCCCGATTCAAACATCAGAGGAACAATCCTGGAGGCACTGAGGTCGGGGGGTGGGGTGGGGTGGGGTAAGTCGAGTTAGAGGCCTGTTGGTGGAGAAATAAGCTCAGAAAATGATGCTACCCTCTGACTACCATCCCCTCATGTTTCATGGTTTTGCATTTATGCAATTCTTGTGTCTTTTTATCATAATCTTAACAAATGTCTTACCAACACATTATCTTAAAAATCTGAGAGGACTCTGCTTTTGAAAAAACGTTCTTAGAACAATTGTTCTCTTCTTCTTCCCCAACCAGCTAGAGTTCTCAGTCGAGGAAAAGGAAGACAATAGGCATTTACTAATAGGCAGTGCTATGTCAGTAACTTGATATAGATTACCCCATTTACTCTTCCCCACATGAGAAGCTTTACAGATGAGGAAACCAAGGCTCATAGAGATTATGTCACTTGCCTAAAGACACAGCCAACAAATGGCTGAGCAGGGACTGCTACCGTGGCCTTTTGGTCTGTGCCTTCCACGTGGTACACATGGTTTTCCTGACACTGGGCAGACTCACCTCCTAAGCTTTGGTTTCAGAGGACACTGAACTTTGACAGTTGCTGCTGAAGAGACAGCCCCTCTGCCAGACATGACTTTGCAGGTCATTCCTGAATGGCAGGGGCAGACTGAAACAGACTCATGGTCCTCAGAAAATCAGACCCAAGATGAAAATTTTTAGAGTTAGAAAGGACCTTACCAAATAGATAGCAGCTCTTGAATTTTGCAGGTAAGGAAATGGAGGCCTAGGGATTAGGATGAAAGGATTTTAGCCCAGGTCATGTGATTATTTAGTGAACCAGAACCTTGGCTCCTGCCTAGGATGAAGACCAGGAATTCAGCACACTAGTCATGAACTACTGGGAAGCTGAGAGAGAGGGGATAAAACACTGCAGAGAGTTCTGCTGACATTGGTAGGATTGAGAGGAAAGAAAAGTAGAAGCGAGGTAGGTGTAGTAGCCAGGAAGCAGAGCCAGAAAGTGAACCAAGGCTGCACATACAGACCCAGGGTGGGCTAAAGAAACTCACTAAGTGACTTCCCAGATTGTGTTTTGTTCCCATTGCACATACAGTTGGAAGCCAAATGCAAGCCACCAAGGTTGCAGTGCAACAGCGAACAATTATACGCAAATAGTTGTGGGCGGCTGTGGGAGTGCAAGCCACCTGCTCCAAGTTTACAGCTTTGTTAAACTTGGTAAACATTAAAAGTGGAATAGGAATGCTCCCAGTCTGTACAACATCCCATACCCTTCCTGGGAGGCCTTCCTTGGAAGCTGGGGGTGATTTTACCCTTGACCAGGCCCTTCTCACCGTGGCCTAGAGCTGCCTTCTGTTGGTAGAGGTCATTGTCATCCACAGTCTTTAGTAGGGACTGAGAGAAGGTGGAGTATCACACAGTCATATGTTTATAGAGTTTGAAGGGACCACAAAGCCCCGGAATATAATTTCTCTCCTGTTTCTCAGATAAGGAAACAGATCCAGAGAGGTGATGTGCCCGAAGTTACAAACTTAGGGGCAGAACTGACTCTTGATTTCTGACCTGCTGACCCTTTGGCCAGTGCTTCTTCCTCTAAGCCCCACAAGGTTTGTAGATGATGACAAACAGGGAGTCATAGCATTATAGAATGTTACTCCTGGAAGGGACATGGTTCTCAATTACCAATGTTTCTGGTTGTCACATGACTAGGGGTTGCTATTGGCATTTAGTAGACAGGGGCCAAGGATGCTAAATAGTTTGAAATGTGATCAGTCTGCATAATGAATTGTCTTGCCCAGGTCCAAGAATGCCGTTGTTGAGAAATATTTTGTCTACCATTTGACTTCACAGTTGAGGAATCCAAGTCTAAAGACAGGGGGGTGTGGAACCAAGGTCCCAAAGGGAGTCAGCAGTTCCCTGACTGCATCCCACTGAGTCCCTGAGTTAATTATCAGCACCCTTGGTGCCTTCAGCAAAGGGGCGACTCCAGATCCCTCCCCACCCACCTCCTGCACTTGCACCTAAGCTATTTCCAGGTCAGCACTTACTTGGATTTCAGGCCCTCCTGTCCATGGGGCTGCAGCAGATACTGGTGCACGAGCTTGTCCCTGAGAGTCCCAGCCAGTTTGATTTTCTTTCTTGATCGGTGCAGGTTGATGATAAAAAGTGTAATGGACCCTCGAACATAGTTGTGGCTGAGATCCAAAGAGAGAGAAGAGAACAAGATGGAAACAAAGTGGTCTGTTAGATGCTTCTAAAAATCCATAGATACCACATGAAACAGGACTACTGCAGGAAAGGGTGCGTATTATATAGTTCTTGGCCACCCTACGTCTTTGAAGATAAGAAGGCCTTGTTATTGTGGATTTCTGCAAAGAAGATGCCCACTTCCCACCACACTCCTTTTGTTTTTGTATAAATGTATTGCAATGGTTTGAGACAAGAAAATATCTTTTTCTGAGAATGGGAGTAGAACATGCTAATTGCAAAAAAACAAAAAAAAAAAAAAACAAAAACGAAAGTAAAGGAAAGAAAGAAAAATACAGAGAAACACAAAGAAGAAAAAGAAAATTTCCATAATCCAAGTATCTTGAGATATAATAACATTTTGGTAAACATCCTTCCAGTATTTTTTAGTTTATTAATTTGACAAATATTTACTGTGTATGTGACTCATACATATATATTTCTCAGTTTTTACATCATTGGGATCACATTGTTCACAGTTTTGTCAGTTCATGAATGTCTTAAACATGTTCCCGTGTTATTATGTTATTATATGTTTTCCTACTTATAGAAGAATGCTAAATTCACAATCATAGAAATGTAACATAATTTATTTAACTCATGCCCTACTTTTGGGGACTTAGGTTGTTTCCAATTTTTTGCCATTATAAATGATGTGATGAAGGACTTCACTGTACACAGATTGTTTGCACATCATGATTCTTTCTGATGGAGCAAGTCCTCAAAGTTGGAAATACACATTGTATGATTCCTCACCAACCCTCCTAGTTCATTCCTAGGGGTGCTCTATGGACGATTTTCTGTCCCTGTTCTGTTGAGCCCTGGAATGATGACTGGCTTTGGCCAGTGAAATGGTGGACCTGTTAAGTCCCCTGGGCAGGAGCTTGAAGAGCCAGGTGGCTTTATTGACCTGTATCCTGCAGCAGAGCTATCCTTGAGCGGTGACAGATGAGTGTGAATGAGAAATACATTTTCCTATTGAAAGCCCTGGAGATGTGGACGTCCTTCGTTATCACAGCATAGCCTTTCTTATTCTGACCGATACACAGATTTTGATAATATTGGTATTAACTCTCTAGAAAGCTTGTACCAATTTGTTTTGATTAGTTATATCTGAGAGTACCCATTTCCTCGTACCCTTAAGAACACTGGTTAGTGGCCTTTGTCAACCTGAGAAGATAGGATTGCAATGTTGGACTGATTTGTATTTTTTAAAAATTCATACTGAGGGACAGCATTTTTTTCATTTGTCTGCCACTTCATTTCTTCTCTTATAAGCTGACTGTTCACGCCCTTTTCCCATGTTTCTATTGATTTATAAAAACTATTTACTTATTAAAGATCGTGATCCTTTGTCTGCATGTATGCTGCAAAATTTCCCCAGATTTCTTTGACCAATTCAGTTTGTTTACATTGCATTTGATGTCTAAAACTTAATACTTTTATGTAGTCCAATGTATTGATCTTTTTATTTTTGCTTTAGCTGTTTACCTACCCCAAGATTATAGAACTATTCACCATTTTGGAATCCTTTTACCCCAGCACGGGATGTTCAGAAGCCTGGAGAACCATATGCCTCCATGGCCTTTCAGCATCAACAGAACTATAATGATTTCCTTCTCTCTGGTAGGAAAAAAGGCCGTTTCTAAGGGGTCCCTTAGGGCCCCATCTGGATGGGTTAATGAGAGGAAACAGCAAAAATGACCTGGTCCAGAGCCTTCAAAGGAGGAGTTCAGAGAAACTCTACATCAGCTTTGCCCAGAGGAAAATATTATTCCTTGCAGACACAGCACCCCTTAGCTTTTGGGTCACTCATCTCTGCTGTTAAAGGTGCTAATTAAGAGTCGAATGACCAAGGGCAGGCCAATATGATAACTTGGATTCTTTGTTTGTTTTTAATACTACAGTTTCCAGGGCTCATCCCTGGAAAGTTTGATTCAATCCATTTGTGATTGGGGCTGGGAATCTGTATTAAAAAAAAACCCACAAAAAAAAACAATCTTTCTGGGATATTTGGCAGATGAGTTGGGTTTGGGAACCACTTGCCCAGAGGAATCCATTAAGGTTATGAGAAGAATTACCAAAGTATATCCTACTGGCTGTGTGTCAGATGATTTTTCTTGCATGTGTAGGAGGTACATTATTGTATTCAAGGCTCTTTAGATGCCTGCTTTGATATTCTGAAGAATTATTAAATGACTCTTCTATCTGGTCCCTCCTTCTCCCATCCTTCTTCTCAATTCTCTGAAGCTTGTGAATTAGCTTTTGGGGCCAAATGAGTTAGGTCAGAAGAGAATGACAATTTATTTGAGCACACTTGTGTCACCAGAGCTCAGAAGAAAGATGAGCCAGCATTTACCATCATTAACACTAACTATGTTCCACTGGTGAGCTTTGAGCTTAGCTCAGCTGTGTGCAGAGCTGAGGAAGACACCAATAACAGCAGGTTCCGTAGGGTCGGAATGTGAACAAGTGTAGGCATGCGTGGGTGCCAGTTTTGGGGACTGCGGTAAACCCTTTGGTACCCGCCCCCAAACACCTTCTCAAAGACCAGCAGGGGAGTGGGAGAGGGAGCCTTGTGCTTCATTTATGAGTTTCTCCTCTGCAGAGCTGGGCAGAACAAGGCCTCAGGGAGTGCAGAGGAGAAGGGTGGGGGCGGGGTGGGGAAGTGGCGGGTGGGAGGGAGATTTGAAGTCACAGCATTGCTGCAGGGAAAGCTGTCTTTTCAAGCTGCTTGGCAATGGTCTGCTTTCCATTTCCACAGTTCCCCTGGGGAGACAAACCAGGACCAAAAGCTGGCCCAGGGACCAACCTGCTGTGGCTCTCACAGAACAACTGAAGCCGCCTCAGGTGGGCACTGGCATTAAAGATGGCCTCAGCCACCCTTTCCCCTGCTTGCTGATGGCAGGGCCATTAAGCAGAGGCCTTTCGGCGGTGAAGACAGATTCTTGGTTGGGGAGTGCAGCACCAACCTGGAAGTATGGTATTGAGAATCCAGATCCCTGAAGAATGTATGTTTTCTGCCCACAGAAAACTAATCTTGGAGGAGTAGCCATTACCTAAGAAAATGGGGTCTGTCTGAAGGCATGGCCTGCAGGCAGTTAGTCCAGGTGGTTTGGGGTTCTTTGAGTGAATGTCCCCTTTTGTCTGGTAGAACATCTGTCTGGTTCCATGTTTCACTCATGGTGAGACTTTTTCCCCAGCAGGGAATCCATGTATCTGGAGTTCATCTTTCTGGCTGTTCTTTTGCTGCCTGACATCTTCTCTGTGTTGTCATGGGGGGAGGAGGAAGTGAGTCAGGGAAGGGAGGCTAGAATTGGAATATGCTGGATGTGAGAGGTGGGGAATGTCACAGGGGGGTACAGCTTGACTTCCAGATAAAAACAGTCACTGTTCTAGAAATGTCTCCAGTGAAGCTGGGACATAGCAAAGGAAAGGGAGGATGGTGGTTTAGAATCCATGGCCAGTCTCAGTGAAAGTCAGTGTGCTTGAAAATTGGGTTGGTTGGTCCATTGTCTCCAAATCTAATTCAAAGTTTTTGGGTTTGGTAAAAGTCAGGCCATGTTTTGCCAAACATTTTTTCCTCTAATTTCAAAGCCCCTGTGTATTTTAAGGGAAATTTAATCCACATGTTTCTGATTCATTTACACTTAACTCATCAAAATATTGTTTTGTAAGAGCCATTTGATGTCCAAGAAGCCTCAGGAACCTTTTTTTATGAGTCTTTAAAAAAAAATTCTTCTGAAAAACAGGAAGTCGTGTTTTGCCAATAATAAATGAACTTGAACCTCAAAAAGCTCAAATTTGCTTCAATATTCACCAAGTTCCAATTGGTTCTGAACTTGGATAAAGACTTCAGCTCCTTGCTAGAAACACACATTGTTTTAGCAGAATGGTTTAGAAAAAGATTTTTTCCAGTCAAAAAGTATTTGTTCTCTGAATAAGAAGACCTAAGGTGAGAACTGCCATGCTGCCAGTGTCCCAATTTGTTAACTCAAGAACAGAAAGCAGAAAAGCACCAGCTCGTGGTGGTCGAGCATCTAATTTTGTCTCCTAAATCAATCACAAAAGACAACACTCTCCTAGGTCAGAAATGACCCACAATGCAAGAGACACACTGAGAGACGGTGAGGTATTCAGGTAGAGGTGGCATAACTGTCAGAGAGGTTATCAAAGGAATTTCTGTGTTGTGTGGGTCTACACATCTCTAAGGGTTCTTTGTAAATGTAAAACTCTTTGCATTGTCAATGCATATAGGAGTGATACCATAGGACCTTTGGAATTCAATATGATAATATAAATACAAATTATGGGCAAGATGCTTGGCACAATAGCAAGTGTTCATACACGCTGTAGTGCAGGAGTTGTGTTAATAGAGACTTCCTTTGGGTTGTTCTACTGGTAAGTGTGTACTTTCTCACCTAATCGCTGATTTGACCAAGGATACATATTTTCAGAGTATTGGCCAACACTGAATAGTGTTAAGTCAACATGCCCACTCTGGGACATTTCTGTGACCTTGGCCTCATTGGTCACAAATAAAATAAATTAAGTGACTCAGTAGTACTTCCTCATGTCTTGTGGAGAATGAGGGGGCACCAGGAGGGCACATGTTTCCCAGAGAGAGGGAGCAGAGACACTTCTATCCTTTGCCTACTTGTCTGGGGCACCGGACACCTGCTGACATGGAGGAGACCTGCGACCTCAGCCAGTGACGCTCATCCATGCAGGGTTTCTCTAACAGGAATAAGACCTTCACCCCAGTCACTATCATTAGGGTCTTTCTCTCTCTCTCTCTCTCTCTCTCTCTCTCTCTCTCTCTCTCTCTCTCTCTCCTTCTCCCTCTCTCTCTCTCTCTCTCCCTCTCTTTCTATTTCTTTCCTTTCTTTTGTTCTTTCATTCTTTCTTTTTCTTTTTCTTCCTTCCTTCCTTCCTTCCTTCCCTTTAATAGGGAGGAGGAGGAATGGTACTGAGAAGCACAGGGGCACCGCTTCCCCAGCGAAGTCCTGGAAGGACACCCATAGGAAGCAGAGGGGAGCTGATGACATAGAGGATGTTGCATCTAGATGATTTTTGGTAACTTGTCTGAGGCCTAGTGCATGGTAGATTTCTTTTTTTTTTTTTAAGATTTTATTTTATTGGGGAATTGGGAGAGGAGAACAGACAAGTTGCTGTCTTTTTGTTCTTCAGTCTAGTTGCGGAGGACGTTGCTTCACTGGCCCATGTTGGTATCACGATTGCGCTCTTCCCGGATGAGGCAGATCGCTCGCCGGCCTCTGGATGGTCGCTCACCGTGGCTATTGGCAGCTCACGCTGGCTGCCAGCCGCTCACTGTAGCCTATGGCAGCCCACTGCAGCAGGAGCTGCAGCCTACACCGTCGCCGGGGCTCGCAGCCCAGCTCCAGGTGGAGCTGTTGTTCACCATCTTAGATGTAGAGGGCAGTGTCACTGGCCCTCATATATCAGATCCGAACCGGGGCTGCTGGTGTCCCAAACTAGCTCTTAACCAATGAGCCACTCGGCCGGCCCTAGAATTCTTAACCATTCCATCACACCACTTTCTTCTGGCTGATGAGGTGATATCAAAGATGAAAGAAGTTAGAACTGTAAGTCAGCAGTAATGTCTTAATGTCTTAATGCCCTATTTCTGCATTCATTCATTCATTCATTCATTCATTCATTTATCAAATATTTACTGAGACCATCTGTATGCCAATCTCTATGCTAGACACCAAGAATACAAAAACAAATGAGACACTGGCCCTGGGTTCATGGTGTACTCAGAATACTAGTGACAACTTCCGTGAGAACCTAAAAGAACGTCAGGATGAACACGGGGATGAGCCCAGCTGGGAGCCCTCTGTGAAGGCACACAAGTCCTCTTCAGCCCATGCTATTGACATTTTCCCCCTGAGTCCTCAGATGGATAGTATAAAGGCCACAAACTGATGTGCTTCCCCAAAAAGACAAAAGGTGCCAAGAATAATTTTTCTCTCTTGAAGCTGGGGGTCCACCTTTTGGGTGGTTACCTCAGGGTCAGGGAAGAGACAAGGAATACAATGTTTCCTTGTGTAGTGATCAGATAACTTCAGGCCAAGGCCATAAAGCAGTCACTCTCTGTCAGGTATTGGATTGAGCTTCCTGTTGAGCAAAAGGGATGTTGAAAACCTCTGGCTTCTGCCCAAACCAGCCTCCTCTCATCCACAATAGGTACTTGTATCTACAGACAAGACAACTGGCCCCTGGCCCCCTATGCTCAGAGTGATTCTTTGAAAAATCTTATCATGATAAATTAATTGGCTTGGCTCCTCTCTCATCAAGGAAGGGGAAGGAGCCACTGCTGTAACCTGACCACTGGGGCTCTTTGTGCTCTCCACTGCCCTTGATCAAGGCCTGATGGGCTGGTTGGAATGAAGGTCTGGCTGGAGGCACTTGCTGACCCCTCCCCCGCCCCAGGGTTTCTTTGCATTAAGAGAAAGAATTCTCATTTTCCAGGGCTGCCTACTCTGCTCCTTAAGCAGGAAATGATGTAAGAAAGCCATATATGGTCTGAGGAGTTTCGCTTTAGGCTGTTGTAAGTTCTCACCTGACCATCCTTATTTTATCTGCCAAACTTCATTTGTTGATAATTTATTTTTCCTATTCGTTTTAAACACAACTCCAATGACAACCAGTGCTTCAGATCCAAAAAGAGAAGCATAACCACACGTTACCACACTGAGTTGTTGTAGGTCCAACCCCCTGAAACAGGAAGCCTACATTGTATTTAACTTTTTAACCCTTAAAATAGCTGAAAAGATTTTTGAAACATTGAAAATGTCTCTAAAGCTGGCATGACTGCCTTTGGGCACCTCCTTTCATCCTGGGGACCCCTAGTTTAGGACAGACTGGTCTGGGGCTAAGTTTCTAATGGTAAAGCTCTCTGGCACGTGTGTTAGAAATGTCGACTTAATTCCTCAAGCTCTGCTGGTGGATCAAAGAAACAGATTCTGTGTTTCTTGCCTTAGTTCAGCCAAAGGCACACAACAAAGTCTCTTGGGCATTAGATCAGCTGGTACAGAGATGCTCAATGTACATTTGTTGAATGAGGAAGCAAATGAACAAATGGCATGTATTTTTAGGAGCGTTTTATGAATAAATCCTCTAAATGTGAGAAAAGGGTGTACTTGGCAAAAAAGCTGTTTATCAGAGATCATTTGAACCCCATGAAGAGCAGGGAGTGTGTGATTCCAGAGGCAGTTTCCAGTAAGTCTTGAAGGAGTTCCAAATGGCATGGGATTCTAAGAGGGGCCCAAAGCCTGAAGCCCCTTGGGTGGTTTCTGTTCGATCCGGGTGAAGACTTACTTGTGGTGGCTTGTGCAGTGAGCGTAAATTCGCAGTTTGTCCCGGATTACTCGGCCTGGCCGTGGCTTCCGCTGGAGCCCAGCTACGTGCACAGCTAACACCTTGGGGCCGATCAGGCGCTTGTAGAGGAGAGAAAGCCAGTAGTCCTGAGGAGAACAGAGGCAGAGAGAGTCAGGGAAACGTGCATGAGTCCACGTGACATGCACAGGCCACACAGGATTTCTTAGGAGGACAGCAAATCCGGACCACTGTGGCTCTAATCAATGAAGTGCTCTCCCTGGGTTGACTGTGCAACCCACACTGTCCAAAGTGCCCTTTTCAACTGACCAGATGGGGAAACCTAAGTGAGGCAGACCCAGAGCAGCAGACAAACAAATGAATGAAAGTTTTCCACATATGAAATGACAACCAGTTGGAGCTCTAAAATTTCAACTTTCTTTTGCTGTGACTGTACTTTCATACTGGTTTCATACTGGTTTATGGCTTCTGTTTAATTGTAGAATGGAAGTTTTCCAATCTTTAGGACTGTCACCAATATGAGAATCAGAAATGTCATCCTCCAAACATTGTCACTGAAGGCGACCAGTGTGGTGTGAGGGAGATGAAGTTTCTCCCGACAGGAGACTGGAGTTCCTGATTTCAGAGTCAGAAACGCAAAGAGGAGAATGTTTGCAAAGGATGGTGCTAATTCTGGGTCATCTTCAGAAGTTCTAAAATAAAAAGGTTAATTCTAAACTAAAAACAATGTGATGCTTTTAACTATTCCAGGATCCGTTTGGAATTGAACAATAAATATTCAATATGTCACCCCTACATATATTTGAACTTACAAAAGCCTATTCACCACCTTAATTTGTATTGTATTTGCTATTATCATGTTTTGTTTTTGTATTTGATACAAATATAAAATTTTCATTTGTATTGTATAAGTCTTTATCACCCATTGTGGGGTAATGACTTCAGTGTTTATAACTCACTGTGTAACACAGGGCTTCCTAATTTGTTCAGGGGCTTACCCCTCCCCCAATCCTGGAATTCAGTGAACATATAATACTATTCAGTGCCTGCTATTCAAGGTCTTGGAGACATCACCTATGTCTTCTCAGCCTTCATCTTTCCAGGCAGAAGCCTCTCAATAATTTTTTTTTTTTTTTTGAGGGCAGTGTCACTGGCCCTCATTGGCCCTCATATGTGGGATCTGAACTGAGGCCATCAATAATCTTTTTATTTGTGTCTTGTGTAGCCATCTATAACATCAGTTGCTTAAAAACGTCTGGTGAATTGCGTAGATCAGTACAAAGTCTTGTTGCCAGAATAACTTCAAATCTGTCCTGAGTTGTGAGCTCTAAAGTTATCGAACCATTTACCTTAATTAACTTTAAATGGCCTTAGGATGGCTGTTAAATACAGTCTCCTAATATTTAAAATGGCAAATATTTCATCATTGTCAATCATACAGATAAAAAAAAAATCTCATTGGCTCAATTGTCTCTTATTACAGTTTCTGCGTTTTTGATTATTACTCTGTGATGTGTTTATCACAGTCACCACATATTTCCAATGGGCTGCCCACCTTTTTCTTACTGATTTGTAACATACTTTGAATATTAGTGGTGAGAATCCTTTAGAATAAATGTGGAGCAAATATTCTGTGTATGTTTGTAGTTTGCCTTTGATCACTTTTCATGAATTTTTTTGACATGGAGAATTTCTAAAACTTTTATAGGAAAATATGTCAATCTTTTTTTTCTTGATTCCTTTTTTATTTTTTTTCTTAGAAAGTCCTTCCTTGTACAAGTTTCAGATAAATATTCACTTACATTTTTTAAGTTCTTTTTATATTATTTTAAAATTTAACCTTTTAGTTCATTGAAAAATATTTTGGTGTATGGTACTAGCTTTATTATTTTCTGAATAATTTACTGGTTGCTGTGGCATCATATAATGAATAACCTGTCCCTAAACCCATCTTTATCACATACCAAGTTTCATATACGTATATATAAATATAAATAGTATTATATATTATATAATATATGGAATTATTACATATACTATATTTATAATTATATAATTACATATATATTTTATTTTAATATATACATTTATATGTAGATATGTATTATACATTATATTATTAATATATCATATATCTTTTATGTTATGTATATCATAATCTACTGATAAGAAATGTTATATTTATATATAATTCTGTGTCTGGATCTTCTATTATCTTCTAATGAGCTCTTCCATTTCTCTATAAATTTCACACCATTTTAATGATTATAATTTACATTTTAATATCTACAGGCTCAAGTCCAATTTCATTATAATTTTTCTTTCTTTGTTCAAACTTTCCTTAATTAGTCATCTCAATTTATCTTCCCAAATAAACTCAGAAATTACCTTTTTTGGTAGTGTTTGCTGTTCCAGAGAAGTTTGAGGCTAGCATGAATTTTATTCTATTTTTGGTTAGCCTGTTTACTCTCTATCTTTTGTGTTCTGCCAGGATGCTTAGAGGAGTCATGTTTTCATCTTTGATTGATATTTGAGTTTTTACCAGGAATGTGTCAATGTGGGTTTCTGCATTAATTTGCTGGTATTTGGGAGATAAGAAATACTAAGGCCTTTCTTCAACCTGTGAGAATGTATTTTTAAATACATCTTTAATCTTATTTCTTTCTGTTTGCTCCAATTTCTGTTCTGGTTGAGTCTGTTAGATCTCCATCTTCAATTTTGTGTATTTGTCATCTCTTTTTTCATTGTTTTTTTAATATTTTTGTTTTTTTCTTGGCAAGAGGATGTCTCAGGTTTGTCCTGGACATTGCATATCTATTTTCTCCAGGATCATTTCTGTAATTTACTATGTCCAATGAGTATTTCAACTGTTACTACAATTTTAGTTTTCCATGTAATTTTTTCTTGTCTCATTTAGTTAACCTGACTGGCACTTGTTTATTTATTTTTTTCCATTTTAAGTGTACTATGTATATATTTTCCATATACAGGAGAATATATGTAACTTACATGACAGTTCTGAAGCACATCAGAAACCATCATCCACCTTAAAAGCTACCATAATACCTTGGCATCTAGTTATGCGATTCTTCCCTTTCCCATTTTTGTGCTTTTCATTCCCTTACTTTCTATTTCAGTTTTATTCTAAGCAAGACATTATTTAACTTGTTAGCTTTTAAAAAGTGGTGTCATGCTGTATGTAATTTTCTGTGACTTACTTTTCTCTCTTAACATTATGCTTCTAGGATTCATCCAGGTTGTTATATGTACTTATAGTTCATTCAGTTTCAGTGTTGTATGCGTCGTTGTGTGAACATGCTACAATTTATTTATCCATTCTTCTGCTGATGGATATCTGGGTTGTGTCCAGATTTTTGCTATTATGAACAATGTGGCTTTCAACATTCTTGTTCCCGTTTCCCAAGACACGGGTGAAGAAATCTGGAAAAGCACTACTCCAGCTGATTGGAAACCTGCGTCAGTCTCATCTTTTGTGTGCTTCTTAGAAACACCACTTTATGGACTGTATCCCAGACCTACTGAATCAGAATCTCCACTAAGGTGGGAGCCCTGAATTGCATGTCTCTCTCATGATTCTGCGGCTCATTCAAGTTGGAGAAACACTGTTCTAGAGTAATGCCTAAGAATGGAATTGCTGTGTGCTACACAGGTATACAAATATTCAATTTTACAGGATAATGCTAAATTGTTTCCCAAAGTGATTACAATTATTCCAGCTTACACTTCCTTCAAACAGTGTCTTTATGAGTTCCCTTTGATACACATCCTTGCCAACACCTGTTATTTTCAGATCTCTTAATTTTTGCCAATCTAGTGGGCATAAAATGTCTAGCTCTTTTTGTATACCAAGAAGTCCTTCCTCATGTTCTAGTTCATAAAGATATTTTATACTTTAAAACTTGTAATTCTTTTTTTTACATGGAGTCTTTAATCAATCTAGAATTGATCTGGAGTATGGTATGAGGTATCTAATTTCATATTTTTCCATATGAATAGTGCATTATGCCACCACCATTTATTAAATAGTCTTTCCTTTCTTTGGTGATCCGCAGCAGCCTCTGCCTCAGATATCAAACTTCTATATATTCATGGGTTTGATTCTGAGCTCTCTATCCTGCCCATTTTTCTGTCCTGAACCAATACACACTGTTTTAATTACCATTGTTTTATAGGTGTCTTGAAATCTGGTTGAGCAAGTCCCCCGGTCTTATCCTTCGGGAATGGCTTTGCTAATCTTGGGCCCTCACTGAAATGGCATAGCCATTTTGGAATCAGATTATCAAGTAGCTAAACAAAACCTACTGTGACTTTGGAATTTCAGTGAGTTTACAGGTCAAATGAAGAGAATTTACTTTTTTTTTTTTTATATTAAATCTCCCTATAAATAAATATGAAAGGAACTGAAAAATAAATTCCTTCCAATCAGGGATCTTTCTTCCCTCCCTTCCCCTCTCCCTCTTTCCCTCTTTTCTCTCCTTCCTTCCTTGGAAAGTGAAAGCTCATAACCATGTAATTTTTTTCTAGTAAGAAAGTATTCCAGATCATTTACAATGAAAACAAACCCTGAAAGGAGAAGAAAACATGGAAGCCTTCTCAATTCAGTGCTGAAATGAGAAAACATTTTCTTTTTAGAAGTTTTCTAGTCACCGTTTAGTAATAAGCACAGCAATAAGGATAATCCAGTGTTAAGCTCCAAATTTACTCTGTTGACAGATTCCCTGACTTTCCTTTTCTAGAGAAAGCACTTTCAAAGTGTTTCTACATTCCCTTTCTACCTGCTTATCATTTTGGTATTGTATGAAAACTATTTGTGATGGATTTCTTCACTTGCACTTCCCAAAGTGTACGCGAATGGGCAAAAAGCCATCATTTCCCAGCCCTACCCCACCTTGCCCCCCAGAATTCAAGGAGAAATGTGCCCAGGTAAAGGCTGTCATCCAGGCAACAGCTGTGTGTGTTTCTCTCATGCTGTAAGCAAATGTTTGCTTTTCATTTTTCAAAAATATCTGGTTAGCCTGTATATATTGTTTAAGCACCCATACATTTGTAATAAAATTGTGTGTATAGATATGTAAGCGACAGGTTGATAAACATAGAATTTAGGATAATGGTTGCCTTAAGTGGGGCAAGAAGAATCAAGGGAATAGGACAGGAGGGCACTTTCAGGTTGATGGGAGTTATCGGTGATGTTTTAATTTGGGGGTTGGGTTGATTGTATTATTTTGCTTTAAAAGTAACATGTAGGCCTAGACAATCTTTTAAATGTGTCAAATAATACAGTAAAAAGATAACAAAGAATAATTATGTCTGCATTTGTTTATGAGCGCTTCCTTTCTGAAGAGGACGTCATTGATCCACCCATAGGTTGGCATCTCTTTTACCCAAAGAGAGATGGGCTTATGGTGGCTTCCTCTTCATCATTTCTTCCCTCAGGGTAATGGAACATTTTGGTTGGTAAGTCAGTTGATGACAGGTTAAAAGCCACAGTGGATGTGAAATTTTCACCTTTATTTAGCTCCGTGCACCATTTGCAGACTCCTCTCTCAGCTTGTTCTTCTCCCAGTTCCCTATTTATACTTCCTTTTTAAAAAAACTCCATCCTCCCTCTCTTACTGTCTTTATCTCTCCCTCATGTAAACCAGCTCTTAGCTGACAAATTGTATTTCCTCCCTTCTTCCCTCCCTAATTCTGTCCCTCCCTCTCTTCTTCCTCTTTCTCACTCTTTCTTTTATTTTGCCATGAATATGCATCATGTATATAATTACAAATAAAATTAAACAAATAACATTGTCTCTAAATACCTCTTAAGGAAATGACACGAAAAAGCAGTAAGCATTATGCATAAAACAGATAGGAAAGAAAAAAGAATGCACATACATCTCCAACAACAAAAAAGGACATTGTATGAAAGGTGGAATATAGTGAGAAGTTTTCATACAATAAGGGCCATCAAGAAGGAAGGCAAACATAATGGCTTTTTACATCAATAATAAAAAAACTCCAAGGCTGGCCGAGTGGCGCACTGGTTAAGAGCTGGCTTGGGACACCAGTGGCCCTGGATTGGATCCCACATATGAGGGCCAGTGACACTGCCCTCTACAGCTAAGATGGTGAATAACAGCTCCACCTGGAGCTGGGCTGTTGTGAGTTGCCAGGCGATGGCGTAGCTACAGCCTCAGTTGCAGTGGGCTGCCATGGGCTACAGTGAGTGGCTGGCAGCCAGCATGTCCTTTTGTTCTTCAGTCTAGTTGTGGAGGACATTGCTTCACCAGCCCAAGTTGGTATTATCACTGCGCTCTTCCCAGGTGAGGCAGATTGGTCACGACTGCTATTGGCAACTCACTCTAGCTGCCGGCTGCTCATGCTGGCTGCCGGCCACTCACTGTAGCCCACGGCAGCCCACTGTAGCGAGGGCTGCAGCCTACACCATCGCCCGGACTCATGCAGCCCAGCTCCAGGTCAAGCTGCTGTTCACCATCTTAACTGTAGAGGGCAGTGTCACTGGCCCTCATATGTGGAATCCAAACCAGGGTCGCTAGCGTCCCAAGCCAGCTCCCAACCAACGGGCCACTTGGCTGGCCTCAGATTCTTTAAGTTTATCAGACATGAGAAGAGGTTGAAGAAAAATAGTGTCCATTTATTAGTTGCAGAGGGAAAACTAATAACGGATGACACCAAAAAAGACAGAGGTTTTAAATCTTTCCTTTCTCTTTAGTATTTGTCAAAAAGTCAATTGTTGTCTGAAAGCTAGACAATGCAGTATATGGAGTAAGTTGAACCAAAATAAACGGGAAAAGAGAAAGAAACTGACAGAGGGTCACAGAATTTACTGGATTAATTACTGAACCATGTCTAAGATTACTTACCCATTTCTACAGCCCGTGCCTTGTAGAATGCCTGGCCTATATCCAAACCCATAGGATGTGTTAGAATAGAATTCAGTTATGGAATGTGTGCCATGTTTAAGGTTCTGTGCTACGCATTAGGGATACAGTAGTAAGACAAATATAGTTCGCGGCATCATGGAGTTCATAATCTAGCAAGTCAAATAGTCCTTAAGCTAATGAATGAGTTAGGCAATCAACGAATTTTGATACTGCTAATGTTAATGGAAGAATCTATGAGATCTAACAGAAGACGTGACCCAGTCTGGGGGTAGGGGCAGTCAGGGAAGGAGTGTCTCATGGAGTGCCGTTTAAGATCTGAGGAAAAGAGGGTGGGGATAGGAAATGTCTTGGGCAAGAGAAAGAACTTTTGCAAAAACAGGAAAGAGTTTGGAATGTTTGCGAATCTGAAAGCAGACCAGTTCAGCTTGGAGCTACTTCTGGGACGTATACACGCACTGAAGTGTGATAACGAAAGGACGAGTGAAGACAAAGCGAGGATGGTAGGTCCAATTCCTGTAGACCTCAGGATTTTAGAATTCATCTTAAAGCAAATGGGAAGCTGCTGCAGAATTTTAAGAGAGAAAGTAACATTATTCAATTTACATTTAGGAAGTTGACTTTCACAGCTGTGTAGAAAATGGATTGGAGAAAACCATGTAGGGGGTTAGTTGAGAAGAAAGATGATGATAGTTTGATTAAGAGGAGGAAATTAAATTAGAGAGAAGAAGATGGATTTGAGAGATACTTGGGAGGCAAAATTGATTGGACATGGTGATTGATTGAATAGAGGACATTAAACAGGATTCGTGGCTTTTTAAATACTGAAATCCTTAATTCCAGAGGATGGGATAGCTCTTGGCAGCACAGCAACACAAGCAACGTTTCCCTTCTCTCCTCAATCCACTTCCCTCTAACCCAACCCCCAGCCCACAAAAGCTTAGTGAAATCGACTTCTGCCAGGGATAAGTGAAGAACATACCTAAAAGGAAACAGAATCAAACAGAGTGATAGTATTAATAATAACTAACAAAAGTGCATTGGTTAAGTCTTTCCTAATGTGTCCCTGAAATTTAGTTCTTTTCATTTTTCAGTACATAGGAATTCACTGCTTATTTTCGAGATGGTTTGTCTTTATCCACTTACTTCACTCACCATTTCTCACATTCACTATTTTCACTAACAGCGCTGGAGAAAGGAGCCCTTGCTTTAGAGAGGCAAGCTCTGGTCCACCCTCAGCTGCCGCACTTCTTCAGGGGGTAAGAAGCCCACAGAGCCAAGGGCTCATGCCTCTCTGTGGGGCATGTTCTGAGCCCCCATGACCCCAGAGTCCTCTGCTGTTCAGGTAGTCCCTAACTCATTCGCAGGACCGGCGTGGACCTCCAGCTGGAGTCTGGCTTCCTAACAGAGCACCGTAGCTCTGGAGTATGCACACGAGGCTGAACAGGTGCAAGGGACAGCTGCTAATGGAGGGGGAGCAGGGATCATGCCAGCACTGCATGGTCCTAAGACCCCTCAGTGATACACCACAGAACTGGGGGTGGCAAGGGGGTAACCTGGGCTGTGGCCCTAGGCTCTGAGCAACCCAGTGAGAGCTGTGAATACATTCTTTCATTCTACAAGCACACATTAGAACCCTGGAAAGTTATTTATTATATCCAAACCTCAGTTTCTCTATAGGGGTTTAATGAGATAATATACCTGGAAATGTCTACCATAGTGCCTGATATATAAAAGTGTTTAATAAATGTTGCTTATTCTTTTCTTTATTCTTTGTGAAATTGTTTTTAGCCTCATGAAAAACTAGTTATATTACAGCATGTACACAGTTATACTCTAAGTTGCTCCCAAAACATAACTGGTGTGTGTGTGTGTGTGTGTGTGTGTGTGTGTGTGTGTGCATGTATTGGAAATGTGAAAGATCTGACTATGGAGATTTTGCAGTTGCTAAAAATTATATTTGAGAAGACATCTAATGATGCCAAAAGATGTTTATTATAGTGTGTAGAATAAGAGCAGCCTCTAAAATAGGGTGATCTTGTTTTTGAGGGAGAATAAGTGTTTCTCTGTGCCGTTAAACTTGAAGGATACACATGTAAACGAAAACTGCAGTTATCTCTGAGTAGTATAATACTGCTCTCCTTCTAGTCCCTTGAAAGGCCTGCTCTCCCACACCTTGGGGCCTTTAGAAATGCTGACCCCTGCCTGGCGCACCTCCTCCACGGGGCCTGCTGACTCTCATTTTTGGGGTTTCTGCCTAAGTGACACTTCCTTTAAAAAGACTCCTGAGGTCCCAAATCCTGGTTAGGGCTTCTCTTGTTAGGTCTTGTGGACCCTGAGGACCCTCCCTCATAGCAGGTGTCACACTGTCTGCTAATTGCCTCTTTACTTGTGTGTGTCCTCCACTTGACTCTTCAGGGATATTAGTGTCCATGCTTGTTCATAACAATGACAACAACCATTTCTTGAATGCTTAATATGTGCTTCGCATGCATCATCTCACTGAATTCATGAAACTATCCTATGAGGAAGCACTATTATTTTCCCTTTTTACAGGCGAGCATACTGAGGTTCAGAGATCCAAAACAATGTACCTAAGTGACGGAGTTGTAGCTAGGTATACAGTATGTACTTAAGAAATATTTGTTGAGTGAATGAATGAATGTACTAAAAGTATGTAGATAAATCTCACTACCGCAGGTCTCTGAGTCTACAATTAAAAGGTGGTGTTAGAATTAGAGTGCCGGCCTAATCAAAAGGGTAATATATCAATATGCAGCCAAAAGGGGGAAACATCTTATCTCACTGATTAGTGAATTCACTGTTAAGCCCTGGGAGATAAAAATCAGCCCTACCCTCTTTCCTCCTCTGAATGCTTCTGTGAGAATTACTGAAATAGAGGCCATGCTTCACTGGCTGCATTAGGCACACGGAAAGGCAAGAGGTAAACACACTCCTGCTTGCCTGAATGCGCGCCGCCCCCCCCCCCCCCAAGAGATGCCCTGTAACCCTCTTTGCTGATCTTTGAAGACCTGAACAGATCCCAAGACCCAGGTGTGACAACACTGTGAGAAAGGGACTGGGATATGAAGAAACTTGGGACAAATATAACAATCAACTGAGCACTGCAGTGAAAAGAAAAGGAGCAGGCTGCCAAACTCTCAGTTTTAAGTAGGGATCTAGCAAACAGAAAGTAAGTGATAAGGAAAAGTTCACTGGGTTTTCCCTGATTCTCTGAGAGAGTTTATGAAATAATATCCTGCCCTCAGCTCCTGCTAATATTTGGTCTTTGACCGCAGTTCTTGACACAGAGCTCCTAAATCCCATGGAATTTCCTGGGTGATAGGAGTATCTTTTCCTCTAATGAGGTGACTCTTGTTGGTCTTCTGGATGGGGGCTGGTGATCAGAAAGACCAAGCATGGTTAGAAGCTTGAAACTTTCAGCTCTCCCACCCCCATACACCAACCCTGTTCTCTGGGAAAGGGAGAGGGGCTGGAAATTTAGTTAATAATTGATCATCCCTCCATGATGTAGCCTCTACAAAAATCACAAAAGGACAGTGTCTGGAGAGCTTCTGGGTTGCTGAGCACATCCATGTGGCAGGAGGGTGAGGCACCCCCACTCCATGGGGACAATGGCACCTATGCTTTTCTGGACCTCGCCCTGTGTATCTCGTCATCTAGGTTTCCAACTGTATCCTTTTCATATCCTTTATTATACTGTAAACCGGTACACCTAAGTGTTTCCCTGTTCTAGATAGAGTTCTAGAAAATTACCAATCCTGAGGAGGGACTCATGGGAACCCTGATTTATAGTATGTTGTTGGTCAGCAGTACCAGGAACAACCTAGGGCTTGCCATTGGTGTCTGAAGTGGGGCAGTCTTTTGGGACTGAGCCTGTAATTTGTGGGATCTGAGGCTAACTCCAGATAGATCATGTCAGAACTAAACTGAATTGCAGGACACCCAGCCAGGATGCCATAAAGCCAGGATGCCATAATTGGTTGGTATGGGAAAAACCCATGTATCTGGCATTAGGAGTGTTGTGAGTGTGGCAACAGTATGGGAGTAAAAGAAAAAACCAGTGAGTTTTCCCCAGATATATCCCTGGTTCCAGGCACAGTTACTTTTTATCCAGGATGCAGGGGAATATACTAGGAATAACGCCTTCTCTAGAATCCCAGGATCCTGGGAGAAAGTGTACCATTTCCCTGATGCTAAAACCCAGAGCAGGGTCATTCAGCCTTGGCACGACTGGTAGCTTGGGCCTGATAATTCTGTTGTGGGGGAGGCTGTCCTGTGCTTTCGAGGATACTTAGCCGCATCCCTAGCCTGCAAATAGCAAGTGCCACTAGCTCACCCTTCCTCTAGTTGTAACTAACAAAAATGTCTCCAAACATTGCTAAGTCTCCCGTGGGGGTCAAAGTCGGCTTCCCTTGTTTGGTGAGCCACTGTGGCATGTGGGAAAACCTGGTGTATCACCCTTCTACACTTCTTAATTTATCTCATAAATATTCTTATGCTTCTTAGGCTTTGTGTTTAGTTACGTGAGGTGAAAGTAAATAGTATCCCATTAATCTAACATTTTATGTTTGATGGTGATATGCAAGAATATCTAATATCTTGTTAATGATCATTTAAGAACTTTCTTTGCATTCACCCCAGTCAACAAACTTTTCCAAGCACAGAAAATTTGTTTCATCATCTTTTTTTAAATTTATTTATTTATTTATTTATTTTTAGCTGAGCCATCCTGCTACCTGTTGGCAGCTCAGTGGCTGCTCAGCTCGGGCTGGGCATCGAACTGCTGTTGCTCAGAGCTCAGCTCGCACTCTTGAGTGAGCTCTTAACCAACTGAGCCACTCGGCCGGCCCTTGTTTCATCATCTTTGCATTCACGACCAAGTTCGCTCCTTGGACCGCTCTGGACTTCTGGACACGTGTGTTTGCTCCCGGCAGAGACGGGAGAGCAGGCACCCTGGATCAGATCTCCAGGTAAAACTCATTTATCTGTGTTCATTGCAAGTTGGTCAACTGCTTTAAGCCACGAGTTCCTCAACCATCAAACCCTTCCCTGCTTGATCATGGTGACCATTAAACCTGGTAAAATGTCAGGCCCAGACAATGCTGGCAGGTAGAACCAGTTCCTGCTCATAAATGTTTTCTTCCTTTGGTGCTTGATTATTACCCAGGGAGTAGGAGAACGGGAAAGCTCTCCTCCCAGGGTCGAGTGGCCCAGAATATTCCATCCACTCTTCTCAAAGCACACTGAGATCAGGTAGTGAAGTCAAGCTGCAATAATTAAGGAAGGCTCTTGAATGTCACTCACAGCTTTCCCCTGGAGTTGGCTGGGAGCAACTTAGGAGGCAGTAAGTGAAAGCTGGGCTTGAGTGGGTGGTGCTTTGCCAGGGGCGTCCTCATGGGAAGAGAGCTGCTGACACAGAGGTTTTCTTTCCCTCAGGAGACCAGTTCAAGGTCATTTTGCAAGCGATATGTGGGCGGCAATAGCTAAAGTTAGACTTGAGTGCCAGTTAAACTTCACCACTTCCTGGGTCAGACTTACCATCCTGGGCAAGTTACTTTCCTGCTCAGCCTCAGGGTTGCCATCTATAAAATGGGATAACACTTGTGCCTCCCTCATTAGGTTGTTGTGAGGATGAACAAGACAATGAAGGAAAGGGACCAGCCTGTGCCTGGTGAGCAGCAGACATTGAGAAATATTAGCTGAGGTTACTGTAAATAATCATTTTCTGTAAATGCCTGTGCTTATTTGATTTGATCTGAATATATTCAATAGGGATGAATGATGAGGAAAGCAAGATCTGAAGTAGAATGAGAAAGAACTCAAACAACTGACCAATCAAAAGAGAACAAGCAGAGGATAAAGTATATAGAGGGGAGAAAAATGCAGAAACAAAATAGAAGAAAAAAGTAGCTAAAAAAGGATGAAGTTTAAAAGTGAATAGTGGTACTTTTATGTGAAAGTGGGGGGCAGTTCCATGTGTGCAACCAAATCTTAGAGAATCAGATCAGGGATAGGGACAGGGAAGGGTCCTGCCTTCACTAGAATGGGATGGATAGATTGTAGAGAGGCTTCTTGTCTACATATCACCATCACCATCATCATCATCATCATCACCATCAGTCATCGCTTGCTTAGCATCTGTGATGCACTGGACAAACAGAAATAACTAAGATGCAGCCTCACGCTGTGAAGAGCTCAGTTTAGTTGGCTAAAAGCCAACATGGTCTCTCAGTAGAGTTTCTGAGCCAACTAAGAGGTCCCATCTCTCCTTCTTTCACTGACTCACCCTTTGGGTGTCGGTAGGCAGAGGTGTGCAAGGCCCTGCAGATTTGAACAGATCCTTTTTCTCTCCAAACTTGCCCTCTTTTACCACCACGACTTTCTGTACCAAGTATTTGTGCCAGTTGTGAAAGTTAGCGCACGTGAGGTGCTTAGAGAAGAGGCTTTATAACTGTGCATTGCTGGGCAGGCTCCAGAAGCCAGGCCAGTGGAGAGGTTTCTGGAAGGGCATTCGGAAAGAAATCGATTCGTTCCTTTGCTCAGGGTGGCATCGTGCTGGCACCTTCCTGACCACAAAAAGTAGAACTGAGTCTGTGAAGTCAGCCACAAACTTGACCACAGCTTTAACAGGCCAATGCCAGGATCCACTGGCCCCAGAGGAGACATTTTCTTCACAGCCTCTCTGACGAGCTGGGGGCTGGGCGGGGATTCCGAACACACAGTGAAGGTGGTCTCTACCCAGACAGCTCCGGGAAAGCCTGTGGAACACTGTGTTGCCCACAAGTCATTTTGCAGCTGCTTCAATTAAAGAATTAAACTATATCTGAGCAGCAGCAACATCCATGAGAGCCAAATTGGATTTCTTCTTGGAAAACAAGTTACAGACCACATCTTTATTGTGCAGACACTCATTAACAAATATGTAAAAAAATACCAGTCGGAGAAAGATGTTTTCCTGCTTTGGAGGGTTTTTTTTTTTTTAAAGCATTTAATTTAATCTGGCACGCATGGCTGAACCTGAAATGGCTACAATGTGTAACTGCTGGGAAAGCATGACCAAAGCAGTTTTGTCTATCAGTCCACCCTCTGCAGGACAAATACATCCAGAACTCAGCTGGGGTTAGGAGAAGCAGCTGGCTAGCTCCCTTTACTTTTCCTGAACACTGGAAATGGGTTTTCTCTGCTCGAGGCACTTCTAAGGTGAGGATTTTTCCTGAGGAAAAGTGCAGGCTGCAAATAACTAGGTTCATCTCTCCATCTCTCTCTGTGCTCCTACGCAGAACTTAAATTGCCAGGCAGGCCACAACTTATAAACCCTAGGACCATCTACAGAGATAATTTAAAAATGAATTTTCAGGAAATTGTCCCCCAAAACCTCATATTTTACTTTTTTTAAGTGTAGAATGTAGAATATTCTACATTCTATCTGTGCTTTTATGGGGTGCATTAAGGCTGTCTGGACTCTAGAGCCTGCCCAACAAGACACATGTGCAAATGGATCCAGGCCTCCCAGTAAAGTGGGTCTCAAGGTGAAAGGTAAGAACCATCCTTTAAGAAGGAAATGTATGTATAATGGCATTTAGGATATTTTCCCTGATATCAGAATTCTAAAAGAATAATGAACTTTGCAGTCACCAAAGTGAATATACTGTGCATGTAGAAACATGAAAAGATAAAGAATCAAGTTGCAGAGTGGCAGCTCACATCCAGAGTTCCCCTCACATCCTATAACAGAAGCTGGTAGATACTTTGCTATATTTATGAGAAGCAAAGACGTATATGAGGTGTGGGGGGTATTTCTAGGAGGTGAGAAAACAAGTCTTGTGGAATGGAGCCCACCTCTACCAGGAAATCTCAAGAAGAGGAGACAGTGGGAGTAGAAAGAAAAGGCAAGAAGAAAAGAAAAACAAGAACTATACTCTGCCCTGTGCCTTGAGTATAATTCTCATTACAGTAACCATTTTTGGTGACACCAAGTGAAGATGAGAGCTAACGATTAACTGGCAAACTCACACCTCCCTACGGAATCATTCCCAACAGAAGCTACAGTAGAAGCGAAATTCACCAACGTGGCTATCAATACAGTGGGATTTTTCTGAATTGTAGATCAGTTTTTCCTGAGGATGCTGCTTATGACCAGGGACTACATGCAGTTCCCTTGGTTGGGCACGGCACAGAACCACTGGAAAAGGGATGTATTTTCACACACCCCATTCCCTCATCCCTACTACTCGGAGTAATTGAGGGTTAGTGACAGGAACACTTTGGTGCAGGGACTTTGCCAATATACATTATTATTCTTAGTAAGTGCAAATGGGAAGCTGCAGCACCAACTCACAAAAAATGTTTAATCCTTTCATACAAGTATGCAACTCTCACATATTGGAGATCAATCAGCACACACGGGAAGAGCTTCCTTTATGAGGGTTTACGGACTTTGCATAAAGAAATGTTAGTTGATGACGAAGCCGGAAAGAACAACAACCTTGGCACAGACACCCAGTGTGGAATAGGATAGGGACTCTCTAAAATGTACAAAATGTTGAAGTTCCAAGGAAAGTCGAATTCCAGAAAATTGCCAGCTGCAAGACAGCTTATGGAACCCCGAATGGAGACATTATTATAAATCTCATTGCATAATTTGATAAGTCTGATGTTTGCATAAATCTTGAGTTGCACAAAATCAAATTCTCCACACAAAATAAGCTGGATGAAAAATTTTATCCTGATTTTGCTCTGATCACCATTCCTTAGTTTTAACTGACAGTAATTGCTTTAAACATGTAAGTGAAGCCCTGAAGATGCATTTAAAAATTTCCCTTATGTTTAGGGATTTGAACTATGTCATATAGATTCACTATCTGGTCTCTCACTTCTATCTCAGTGAACTTTTCTTGTCATCTAGAATGAAAAATTGGCAGAGCTCCTTTTCATCTCTCCTACCCCCTTAGACAAACATATAAATAAAATTTTCAGATGTTCTTGACAGAAACTGGACCAGGAAGTCCAATAGGTTAGGGGCCTTTTATAACATAATAAGGGATTTCTTTTGGCAGAGCCAAAATTCTGTCCCACCTGCTTTCTCCCAACTACCCAATCCTCTAACCCCTTTTCAGTGTCAGGCTCAGCTTCATAGGCATGCACCCTGTGCTACTGCAGAAGACCCCATGCTCAGAAGGGGTCTATACTCCAAAGAGCCCTGCACTCGGCAGGGCTTCTGCTCTACTGTTCCAATCTTGAAATTCTTAATAATTTTGTTTTTGAGCTGTTGTTTTGTACGTGCAGTCTAAAGAGACAATGGGGCATACACTGAGCAGAGGAGACGTGAGCACAATGCTTATGCATGTCTGCAGTTCTTTGTTATCCAATTAATACATAGTGTTTACAATGCCCCCGAGCACAGACTTCTGGTGGATCCATGCTGTGTGGGAGTTTGATGAGTCTCCAAGTGAGTGAAAGGTGAGTGTGTGTAAGTGAGGAGGGGAGGGGCTGACAGCCTCGAGGCCACACTTTCTGTTCACACCAGAACTTGTTTTGACACAAGAAGAAGGCAAATGCATTTTAAGAAATATAAAAGAACCCTACCGTGTCCTTTCTTCCTCAGGCTACTTCCCTGGATTAGCCAACCGTTTTTGCTAACAATGATAACAGAACGGAAGGGGAAGATAGGGCAACCCATAGTTTCTTTTTCTTTCAGTCCTTCCTTACTTAGCAGTAACCCAGTAAACAGAGAATATTGGTAGAATGTGCACATGGCAAGAGGTGAAATAAAAAAATAATTGAGTTAGTTCTGTGCTGTATTCCCATTGTCCTGGTAAGAACAAAATGTATATGCATATATGAGCTATGAAATACAAATTGTGTAATTTTGGTAATTTGCATACAAGTTAAATGCTCTTATATTAGCATTTGAGTCTCACAATACACAATATAAAGTTGGAGGGCAAAATTCATGCCAATTATTTAAAATTTTAATTTTTCTTTATTTAGAACACCATTAAATAGCGAATAAAAATTATATGTCAGGAGAGAGACTGGTGGAAAGGAAAAAAGCTTTACATTTTAGTATCTTTAATGCTACTTTTGTGAAGATGAGGTCCCACACGTTCGTTTTGTATGGGGTCCTGCAAATTATGTAGGTGGCACGATCAGTTCTCACTTGTCTTAACTACTCTATGACATTGCAATGTCCCCTTCTTCTTGTGTTTTTCACAAGCATATACTATGAAATAGGGTGGGAGAGACCTGCTGGGTAGACAGACCTAAGAGAGACGCAGAGTGGCTTTTTGATTATAAAAGGAGACGCCATAGATGGAGAAGAAAAGATGGCTGCTGCTAACTATGGGAAATAGATCTTCCTCTGGTGAAAATTGAGTTTGATGGGTGAGACCCACAAGTTTCAGAGAAAGCAAAGCAGGCCTATGGGCTGCTGTAGTGACCGTCATTGACCTCTGTGGCCTCTGGAGCTCAGATGGGCAGGAAGTGGGTGGGCTGGGGATTGTGTAGACTCAGAAAGACCAGACTGGTAGAAAGATTCTTCAATATTTTACTTCCATGAAAGAATTTGGGGGTTTGGCAGCAAGAGGGAAGTAGTGTTGGCAGCTTTTAACACTGACTGTGAATAATGTTTCAACTTAAAATTTTTGATGTAACTCTCCAGTAAGAGAATTTCTACTGTAGATTCGGTGCTCCCGTGAGTGCAAGGCAAAGTTCTATGAAGTGGTATCTAAGAATGCATTGTCTAAGATGTAATTTTCCAACATTACACACCCTTAGTCACTCCACAGCAAACAGACACGATGCTTGCCATCATACCTTAGGCAAAAAGACCACAGTCTCAGAAGCCAGAGTTTCTGCTACTTCTAGCCTTCTAGTATGGTTAGACATGGAAAGCAGTTATGCGTGATACCTAAGGACCTGAGGGTGGTGGGGAGGTATAGGAGAAGACTGGGTGCAATGGGGGAAAAGTCAGCTCTGTGAGGACAATGATTACAAGTAAGGTCTAGATGGAATCTTTGTCTTTTACTGTGAGTGGTGTTTGCATGGATGACAGAGAAAATGACTCATTCTTATAAGGAAAGCTACAACTGTGGTGTGGCTGTGAAAAAGAAATGTGCATAAGTCATTTACACATGTCGTTTCTCTTGTCGCATAACAATCACATGTATAAGATGTATCAGATCGACTCTGATGTTTTATTTTGATTACAACACTAATGCCAACATGAAATTAAACTCTGTAGTAGGAAGTTTAGCACTCGTCCTGGGGAACCAGTCTCATTCCCAAATCACATTTCCTTGGTTCACATTTCAGTGCCTGTGCTCATGCAGCATGGCCATCTGCTCAAGACTTCAAAAACAAATATAGAGAACATTGTTTCTGAGGGACCTGGAGGCTAACATACAGAACGTGATCATCATTAAGTTTACAGATGACACTAATGAGAAGAAGGGTGGGCTAGGCATTCCAAATGGGAATAAATGTAGGGTAGAGGCCTGGAGAGAAAATCTTAAACATAAAAGTGAATGATGGTGAAAGACCGCCTTTCTGTGGTCTGACTAGATTAGGATCAGGGCTTGTTGGGGTTGGGTAGAAATTTCTGGGCCCTAGCACTCTGGAAGATGACCCCGCGACCAACTGTGCTAATATCAATTCAAGTCCCATGCGAAGACTTTCAGCTCATCCACCCTTTCTTGGGGAGGGGCGGAACCGTGTTTTCAGGACAGCTCAAACCCACTTGCGAGTTTATACAGTGTTGATGTGACTTAGGAAAATACTATCCTAGGGTTGGCATGAAAGGAGGTAGAATGTAAAAAAAATGGTTCCTCTCGTATCTTTACTTCCTTCCCATCTGATCCATCCACAGGTCCTTTCATTTCTACCCCCTGTTCTATCTCTCATCTGTCCCCTCTGCCCTCTTCAATGCCATTACCTAGTTTGAGCCATCCCAGTTTCTCATCTGGTTTGCAACAGCTTTCTTTCTAGGCTCCCTGCCTCCGCTCTTTACAGTTCGTTTTCCACAAAGCAGTTAAAGCCAGCTGTCCTCCTGAAACTTAATTCAGCTCCTTATCAGTTCCTTGTTAAGTACCATCCCTGGCTCTCATGCCCTTAGACTAAAACCCAAATGCCTCATGGTGACCTGTGCATACTGCATGACCTGGCTCCTGTTCGGTCTCTACCCCGTTTCATACCACTCTTCTCCTACCTCAATACCAACCTTTCTTCTCTGTGCTCTACATTATACATGCCCTGTCCCTTCTGAGACCCCTGCACAAAAGTACTGCCCCCAGCTCTCTGGAGCCTAATTCTCATCTTTCAGGTCTCCATGATTATCTCCACACCTTTAATGTATTTCTTACCATCTGTAGTAATTATCTTATTGATCAGGTTACTTATTATTTGTCTTTCCCCTAGATCGACTCTGAGATTCTCGAGAGCAAGAGGCCACGTCTATTTCCTCATAGAGATATTCCCAACACCTAGCACAAGTGTTAGCACAAGGCAGGCGCTCAAAAAGTATGTATCAAAAACTAAACTTGTCCCCTGTGACTAGGCCACTGCAGTGGCCAGCATGTTTTAACACTGGACCTCCAAATCCTGAGGAAGGTATCTGCAACCACAGAGCTGATGAATGTGCCTGGACAGTAAAATGAGCCCTATTTCCAAACTCCCAGGTTGCTTCTCTGAGGCTCTTCACAGGTGAGACAGGTGAGGACTGTGCACGGTCAGGTGACCTCTGAACCTCTGCATCTTCCAGTGCAGCGAGGGTAGCTTTGACAAAAGCATTTTTTTCTTTTGTGTGCTTTCCACCTACAGTTTTTATGCCTTGGACAATGCCTCTAAATTTAGATCACCTACATTCTCATTAAGGTGGCTTTAACATCTGCCTTCTAGATCAAGAATGATGACTAGACAGTCAACAATTAAACGGTTCCTCATCCCTGACAGCCTCACAGCAGGCATTCCTCTGCTCAGGCCAGAGCCACTCATCACTCTCCCGTGTTTGTCTTCCCCTAGCCAGCTTTAGTTCATTTGACTGGCTTCGATTCAACACACTTAAGTTTTGAAAGCCGAGTTTATGAGATCTAATTCTAGATACATTCTCTGAGTCATGTCATTTTATCAAAAAAAAAAAAAAAGCATGTGATGCGAGTTTTAGAGGGCATTTCCAGAGGCAGAGCTGGGATTAAAAAAGAGAAAGAGTCAGAGAGCAAGAGGGTGAACAGTACTTTGATCAACACTCATTCCCCAAGCCACATGGTGATTCCATCAGTGGAGCAAAGTGTGTGCAGATCAAACCATGCGAGCCAGTGGAGGACAGACACCCAATTAGTTATAATAACCTTTGACTGGTAAGTGAAAGGAGAGAACTATGGAGATGTGGACACCCTGAAGGAATTTGGGGACCAAACTATTCTGAGTTTCCTATCTGATGTGTTGGCTAGAAGTGTAGTCCCTCTGAGCGTTGTGCTGTGCATCATCAGAACTTGGGGAGCCAAGTGATTGGGAAGCAGCAGCCCTAAATGAGATTTACAGTTACTGCAAATGAAAAAGGGAGGCCATATATTTTTAAGAGAAAAAGCCATATAAATCTGACAGCTCCACCCCACTCACAGCAATTCCCAATCATCTCTAGCCAAACCACTCTATTTTCCTGACAGAGACTTGCACAGTGGGAAGACATTGTGAAAAATTGGTAGTAATAACCGCAGACCACTTATGGCACACCGTGGGCTCAGTTATGATGTCTTTGGGTCCATTCAAGGCAAGGTAGGTCATCTTCCATTTTTAAACACACAAACACACACACCCCAAACCCTTACTCAACCAACACACATGCAGCAATCACCTCATATGCACAAGATGAATTATGCAGTAAATACTTTGTTACTTGCCTTAAATTGCATTAAACTTTTCTGTCTGCTTTGAAACTTCTGAGTTATTTGTCTTCATAATACTGTTATCCAGTCACTGCTTTTGTTTTTGTTATGTTAAAAGAGACTAACAGGGATGAAAACAGTGTTTTTAAAAATTTTCCAGCTAAGGGGCCAGCCGAGTGGCGCGGTGGTTAAGAGCTGGCTTGGGATGCCAGCGACCCCGGTTCGGATCCCACATATGAGGGCCAGTGACACTGCCCTCTTAAAAAAAAAAAAAAAAAAATTTCCAGCTAAATCAGCAATATATTGCTTGATAGTGATATCTATCAACATTTAATATGTACATACTCTTGACTCGGTAATTTTATTTCTAGGTATTTTTACTATAGACTTACAATAACACACAGAGACATCTGTAACCACTCATCTTCTCCATGTTTGTACCGAAGCAACCAATGCAGCTGGAGAAATCACACAATCGGGCAGACAGGTTTCACTTTTAAATATGATCCCATACCTCAAATGTGCTTCCAGAGCTTCCGGTAATCCTATGATGTGTCTCTAGTTTCTTCACCAAGTTTGTTCTTCTGTTCTCTGAGACGACTATTTTATACATTTTCTCTCTCCTCAAATCCTCTTCTCCATTCACTTCCCTTCCTCTCAGCCCATGACCTTGCCTTATGCTTCAAGCAATACATGACACAATGTATTGGTGTCTCTGTGCTCTACTCCTCCTGTACAAGTCAGAAATGCTGTATCCCCCAGAGGTTAGTCAACATCTCTCATCTTGTTTCTCTCCGGCATCATCAATCCTCATACTTTCACTTGGCTTTAGGTATACTGACAAATTCACATCTTCAGTCCAAACAGCTCCTTTGAGCTCCAGGCTTGTGCTTAATCTGCATACTTGATACTCCACTTGGATGTCTTCCAAGCATCTCAAACTTAACACGTTCAAAGTGAACCCTTGATTTAGCCTTCCCCTATAAGCTTATTCTTCCCCTAGTCTTCCTCATGCAGTGAATGGCTCCACCACTCATTAGCTGTCCAGGTTTTACTTCTTCAAGCGCCACATCCATTCCTGTTATTCATGTCAGTTCTACCTTTTAAATAGACTTTGAATTTGTCTATCTCTATAGCCACTAGCCTGGCCGAAACCATCCATCATCATCTTGCCTGCACTATTGAAATAGTTTTCTTCCTGGCCTTGTCCATATCTCGTTACAATCTGTTCTCCACAGAGTATCTGAGTAGTCTTTTACATGTCTATATCTATATCTCTATTTTTATCTCTACCTCTCTATACCGATACCTATACCTATACCTATTCCTTCTGCCTATACCTACACCTGCATCTGTATAACTCTATTATCTCTATTTCTCTATCTCTCTATCTAATCACATCAGTCCCCTGAATAACATTCTCCAGCAACTTCCAATAACACTTCATGTAGAATCTGAATTTCTCAACATGGCTTATAAGATACTTTATGATTGGTTTCTGCCTACTTCTCCAATGTTATTTCATGCCACTCTCTCTCATCCATCACCTTTTAGCTACATCAGCTTCTTTTCAATTCCTTGAAAATGCCAAGTTCCTGTCCATCTAAGGCTTTGCAATGCTCTTTCCTATGCCTGGAATGTTCTACTATTTCTGAGTCCCAGTTTAAATGTCAGCTTCTCAAAATGTCCTTCCCTGGCTCTCCTGTTAGGTAAGTGTTCCCAGCTAACTCTACATTAGCATACTTTATTTCCCTCATAGCATTTATCACAACTTGTAATTATATATTAACTTCCTTCTTTGTTCTCTATATTTCTGCTATGGTAAGCTTCCCAAGGCAAAGGATATTATTCAGATATGTATACCTAGCCCTTCCCTCAGTATGTCACACGTGGAGAGATCAATAAATATTGATGAATATTTAAGTAAATGAGCGAATACAAGAATATTAGCTATAACATTGTTATAATAGCAAACTATGTAAACAACTTAAATGTTTATTAATAAAGTGAAAGGTTATATCAATGATGGCATATCCTTACAATATTAATAGGTGGAATAATTTGCACAGAGAAAAAAAGCTGTCCAAGATATAATACGTGAAAAAAGTAAACTGCAGAACATGGTATTTAAAAAAGCTTATGCCACACATAATTATATTATTGCATATGCATGCAAAGTGTCTGAAACTAACATGAAAAATTGTTTTATGAGAAGCTGATACTCTTGTTTGGAAGGAATCCTTTATGTCCTCACATACAGCTTGAATTTCTTACCATAATTATGTGTTACTTTCAAAATAAAAAAAAAAAACCTTTCAAAAATTAAAATACAAACATATGTTAATTAACAAAAACTTAGCCAAGTGTGATGATCCTGCTCTGAGGGCTACCAGGCCCCCACTTACTAGACACTATCAGGGTAGAGGATGCGTGTGTAAGTAACCACTTTCATTAATTCATGGAGACCTGGTCTGCTTTGTTCCAGAAACATAACTCAAGGTGGTTACAAAGAACAGTGTTTAATGTGACCGTTAGGAAACATGGATTTGTAACCAGATCGGGGAGGGCCTTGTAGGCAGAGTAAGTAGCCTGCATGTAACGGGACAGGAACCAGGGGGGTCGTAGAAGACTTTGAATTAAAGAGTTCAATCTGGGCAGCTAGGAAGATTAATCTACCAGCGTCAATGTAACCTCTTCATAACATTTGATGATTTAAAAACCACAAGCCAGATAACACTCCCGTTGCTCCTCTGCCAGCAGTTAGAAGACAGAGCTGCCTTGGGTTATAAAGTGCTTTGATGATGAGAGTCATCCCTGATTCCTCTGGCTGAGAGTGCCTTGATCCTCACCAACTGGCAGGGCTTCATCTGATTTATAAAAGCCTGCAGACCATGGTGGTGCCCACGGGCTCCTTCAGGCTGCTCCATTTGGATTTTAGACAGAAGCAATGGAGGGGTGTGTGTATGTGGTAGCGTCGGGTATTTGCTCTCTCCTGGTCAAAGGTGCTAAGCCCAGCCAGACTTACTGTGGCTCACTTGTGTGTCCCATTCCTCACTTGGAGGCCTTTAAGTCCTCTAGTGGTTGTCAAATGTTAAGTGTGCATCAAGAACCACCTGGAGGGCTTGTGAGAACCCAGATTTCTGGACCCCAGCCCCGGAGATTCTGATTCAGTAAGACTGGAGTGGGCCTGAGAATTTGCATTTCTAACACATGCCCAAATGATGCTGGTGATCTGAGGACTCTATGCTGAGAATCGCTGCTTCAGTGGAGCACCCCGACCCCTCTCTCTCCAGGCACAGGGACCCTGAGGCATGTGCCATGAGGTCACACAGGAGAGCACCAACCCTGTTGTTCGTGCTCAGTCCACTGCCTTGATTTCGCTGCTTGACAAGCTCCCAGCAATCTCTGCTTTAGAGATTCTTCCTAGAGATTCTGATGGTAGCCTATCCTTATACATTTTGGAGGGTGGAACAACAGCCTTCTCTCTCTCTGGGATTCAGAGAACAGCCTGCAGACCCTGAAAAAGCTTCCCTTTGTCTATTTTGACCTTTACTGCTTCTGGCCTTACTGATTTTCATGGACAAGGGCTGACCTAGTTCTTTCTCTTTCATGAGGCTGAAGCTATTTCCATGTCTGCAAGTGCTCTGCACTTACTCTGATCCCTTGGTACCTTGATATTCACTGAGGACCTAGGTACCTCGATACTCACTCTGCCCCTTTGTGGAGCCTCAGTATTCTTTGCTGTAGGGACTGGATGATCACTAAGATCCCTTCTAATTCCAATGCCCTATGAGTCTGTAGATCTCTCCTGGTACCCCATTTTCAGTGGATGTTTGGCCCTGACTGTTACACAGCCGGATGCATTCAGCAGCAGTGTAGGCAACAGAGATTTCAGCCAGTGGGCTAGGTTGCAAATGAAGCAGCTGTGATGTCAAGAAGCATTGCCATAATTTGAGGCTTAAACAGCATAAAGTAGAATTTTATAGAAGAAGGTAGGTTTGGGGAGGTATTTATGGGAGTCACAATGGGCCATTTTGAAGATATAATAATGCCTTAATACAAAATTTCCTGGCTTTCTTTTGAGTCACTGGAACACCGTGTTTATGTTTCGTAATGTTAATCACATGCAATTCTTCTAAATCTGGGGTCTAATGGATGCAAAAATTGGTCCAAATGTCAATTTTAAACATATGTTTTTTATATTGAATAGACCTGTACAGTTCCAAACACCCATTAACTCTGTGATGAAATTAGGATCTGAGTTTTCAGAGGTGGTTCTGATTGGTATTCAGGATGGAGAGAGATCCTTAGATCACTCCAGCAGCGGGGTCAGCAGAGGAATTAGAAAGATACTTCCTAAAGCAAAGCATGAAGGCCTGGGAGAGCTCAGTGACTACGGCTCACTCTGAGGAATGGAGGGAATTAGGAAGCTGTCCGGCAGGCTTTGGTAAGATCTGGAAATTTCAAAATTGGATAGAACAATGAAAGCCAATGCGGGCCTTTAAATACAGATGGAGAACATACTGATTTTGTTGGTCATTAATAGTTACTCTGAATTTCAAAATGACCATTTTCATTTTTTTTTCTAATGATGTGAAACAGTTTCACTTGGTCCCCAGAGAGCAATTAACCAGATTTTTCATTGGTGTCCAACAACTGTGCTTGTTGTTTTGTCTGAAGAAAAGGAGGCTTGGAGATGACATAGCTTCTCAGGACAAGAAGAAATTTATAGTTTAAAAAGTCACAGAAATCAGGGTTAGACATAAGGCTTGAAATGCCAGGACACCACAATGTGAAGAACTAGCAAAAGCCACGATGCTGAGGAATGGGTGGCATCTGCCTTGAAGATATGACAACTGCCACCTGTTTCGTTCTACCAAGAGAGTGAAGACAATTTGACTCTTAAAGCTGGACATGTGGTGCTTCCAATAGCACTGCCGTGACACACAACCATTTGGATATTTAAATTGTACTGCCTTTTAAGCCAGTAAAAGTCATGGAAGAAATCCACTTCATAACCTGGGTTTGTTTGTTTTTTTTCACCCCTAGTGAAATGTCTCAGTTAAATTATCCACTCTATTCATTAGCCTTGGCTCAAAATAACAGTTTTCTATTTCAGAAAATCCCACCCACCAATAAAGGATAAAAAATTAGCCATAGATATCAAAGACTGTGCCCTAAACTCAGAGAGCAATTCCTAAAGAGATGTTTCAGAGATATTTTGAGCAAAAGCAGTGTCAGTTAAAGAACTGTAGAGCCTTGTGAACTGACTGTTTTTGAAGAGAACTCCCTTCATTTGGGTACATAAGTTCTGAAAGTTTTGATAAAAAGTTAGCATGTTATCTCCTAAGCTTACTTCATATGTGAGGTAGTTCCTTGCCCCCACCCACGCCATTAGATGTTAGGAGTAAAAGTGTAATGGTTTATTGAAACAGTTCAACTTGGTGGGGTGTCCGCAGAAAACAACTTTACATTTCTTTCTTTCTTCTTTTTTTTTATTTTTTTATCACTGCCTTTTAAACCCACTTTCCTTTCCCTGAATGACCTTTCAAGGCTGATTTCTTAGCTTTTGGATATTAATGAAAACTTTCATTTTCAGGTATTGAAAAGCCCAGCCCAGCCTTATATCAAAACTTTGGTTTTCATCAAATTCCATCCATATCTTGACCAGTGTAGGCTTGACATTTGCCTACACTGACATATCTTGACATCAGACAACTAGTGAAGGAAGGGGATACATAGTTTTGCTTGTTTGCTTGTTTGTTTTTTATTTAATCCTCTTCTCCACCAATTCCGGAAGGTGTAGAGGGAGAGAAGGAAGGTAAACGAGGGCAAAAATGCCTCATTGACTGGCATTATTATAATGTGGCTTTGGTTCACCCTCTGAGGGAAATGCCTAAACCAGGGACCCTTCTCTTGTGGGACATTCTCCTCCTATAGAGTTTCTGGCACTGAAGTATTCTGGCACAAAGAGATGTTTGTGAAGTCAGCAATTGAAAGAGTGGGCTTGCAATCCCGAACTAGTGGATACCTGGTCCATTCTCTGATGAGCTCAATAATCTCAACCCTGCCTTCCCGGATGTATTTTAAAATGACCATGAATTTTGGCAAGTCCACGCGTGAGCTCGCTCTCTAAAGAAAACCAAGAAGAATGAAGCATTGATAGCTGTGGTGAGTAACTTGGCCAGACCCTCCACCCTGGGCATGCTCATTGTGAGGCACCCACCCATCCCCCAGATTATCAGTTATTTTAGTAGTTACTAATAAAGCTAAATGTTGTCACTCTTGGGAGGAAAGCAGAAGTTGTTTTCAGGAGTTCCTGACATCTATTCTGGATACTATCAGGAGTTATCTTGAAGTTTAATATAATTGCTCATATCAAATGGGTATGGAAACAACTTTAGCAAAGACAATAAGTAGGAACACAATGATACCAAAGCCACATAATGATAGAGAAAGACATAAAGCTCTACAATTTCATCTGGTCCAAAGTGCTCATGATGATTCTTGTATTCTCTCTAAAATACTTTAAAAGTCATGGCAGCTACTCTTTTGGTTTTGCTTTGTTTTTAACCCTTTGAGAGAGTGGAGATTAACTGATTCACTTATGGGAGGACATACTGAAGTTTGCTTAGCTCTCTTTAATGTTTCCTGAAAGTTATGGCCTGGTTTGTACATTTATATGGACCTTTTCTTTCTTAAAGGTAACTTTAATTATGAAATACGGAGTTGTTCTCCACATGTGCAGCCCACTAAATATGCTTTCTTCTCAGTTTAAGTGTACATAAATATTGAAAGCTCTATGGCATGACTTATGAAGGTAAATGGGCTAAAACGTACAAGGAGATGGGCAGCCACCTACGGTGCCTTTAAAACCTTGACCCGGAAAAGCGGCTTCCTTGAACCCAGCCGTCTTTGCTTCTGCAGCTCCCATTTGTGACGGCAGAATACTAAGAATAGTAACGATATCGGAGAAGCAGTATTATACTTTTAAATCAGTGCCCTATAGATATTGACACAGTTTTAATAAAAGGTGATATAACTATGTGTTGGTTGGAAATATATTTTTTGGTGCTTGAAATTAAGGCCATTTTTTACACTGGGTTAACATAAATTAAGACATACTTTTATCCTGCTACATAATTTGTTTGGAGAAATTGCCAAGAAAGAATGCAATATTGTGAAACATGCAATGCAGAAGGCAGGGTCTTATCTAGGCTGGGGTTCCTAAGCTCTGAGTTTTAAGTACAAGTACATTTGCAAGACAATTTGGGGTAGAGCAGAAGTCTCTACTGCTGGGCTGATACAACTCTCCTCACATACAAACACAATCTTCTCTTTCATCAACCTCCTAGCCCCTCGTATAGGTAGACAGGAAATGGGCAATATAGCCCATTTGGTTTGGGTCCAGGGCTGATTTGGGAAGTCCTGCATGAATGGTCTAGCGCTAACCTCTTTAGATGTGTGGCACTTTACCCCCACTGACCTCAGCTTTGGGGCCTCAGTTGAAACGGACAAAGAAAAGTCCAATTTGTTTCATGGGCGAAAACGTTCAGTGAGAATTGGAGCCAAAGCAGAGCTAAAAGGATATTCTCAGTTTATCATGAGAAAAATCATGTCATGTATAATTATTTCTGTACTGCATTATTGCGGTTGGTGGAGAACCCAAACAAAACTGCTAAAGAAGCAAGTCTGTGGAAACCATTGAGGAGATGCTGGAAAGAGACAGTGCTTCTGATGTACACAGTAATATTGATGTCCTTCCTCTTGAGCTACAAAGGCAGAGCTAAGTGGGGGGTGGAGCTGGTGTCGGAGAGGAGGAAAAAAGGGAAAGGTCAGGGTTGGTGGCCAACAATCAGGAAGTGAGGTCAAGAGTCTAAGAGGCAAGGGTCGGGTTTGCTAAGCCAAAGCCAAGAACCACAGAGGTCTGAGTCAGGCGGGGGAAGGGAAGGGTTGTTATTCTGCATCCATAGATTAGTGCTGGCTGTGAGCTCATTATGAGGGCGGAGAACATCTAAGGCTTTAAGTGTCTGAAAACACAGTCTCTCACTCATGCATACTCACAGGCCACAGTGCTTCTTGGGTCCTTACTCTGTACCAGGTACTGTGATAGGGACTGGGATTACAGCAATGAACACAATAGAGTTTACCCAGAGATGAGAAAGAAAGACACCACATTCAAGGAACTAAAAGAAATTAGTTTGGCTGGAGCACTGAGTGCAGGAAGAAGTGGCAGGAGATCAGGCTGGAGATGTAGGTAGAGACCAAATCATGCATCCTGGGAACCATTTTAATGAATCTGAATTTATTCTAGAGGCAATGAATTAAAGGGTGCTAAGCAGATGTTAACAGGCCTTGTGTTTTAGAAAATCACTTTGGCTGTATAGTATAGAATAGAGTGAAGAGAGGCATGGCAGAAGGGCAGAGACAAATTAAGAAGATGGGGAATGAGGTGAAGGGGTAAGTCAGGGTTTCTAGCTCAGGCAATTGGGTAGGTGGTGTCATTCATTAAATATGGCACAGGAGGACTTTCAAACTATGGCAAGGGGTAGAGGGAATCGAGATGTTGAGTTCACATTTATACATGCCTATGAAGCACCCCATCAGATATATCCAGTAGGAAGATCAAAGTCAGGAGAGAGAAATGGGCTAGACATTATGCATTTACAAATAGCTACTGAACACCTGATAATTGCAGCTATATGAGTGGATACGCTTACATGGGAGTATATGTAGAATAAGCAAAGAAGTAAGCCTAAGACAGAACCCTATGGAATATTGATATTTATAGGATGGGTAGGGGAAGAAGAGCTGGCAAAGGGAAATGAAGTGCAGCCAGAGAGGAAGCCAGGAAGTCAGGAAAGAATGGTGTCTCAAAGTCAAGCATTTATCAGCCTCTTCCTCCATGGGGTATTTTTCATCTTCCTGTGGTCCTGACAGCTATGAACCTTCCTGAAACTTGGTTTACCTAATCTTACCAGTAGATTTGGTAATGTATTTATTACTATTTTACATGAGTTTCTTGGGGCAGCTGGGAACAAACAAGGCAGTCTATTTATTCTCTAGGTCTCTGTAATGCCCTGCAGTATACCTCATTAAGGAGGTCAAGGTCAATTGTTCTGAACCTTTGGCTGTACACTAGAATCATCTGGGGAGCTTTAAAAAGTACTGATAAATGGGTCCTACCCTTCACCCCCCTAAAACTCTGATTTAATTGGTCTAAGAATTGGAATTTTTAAAAGCTCCCTAGGTGATCCTAATTGTATAGCCAAGATTGAGAACAATTGCCCTTCATTAAGATGGCTTCTGATCTAGCATCAGTGTTTCCTAAAAAAGGATATACATTCATCTCCAGAGAACAGCTTGGTTTAGCTTAATGGGAGAAGTGAACCGTTTGAGCAGGCTGTTGAGGAATGGCGTGGGCATGCCCATTTGTGAGGATAGTGAAGACATTGGTGGGGCCACAGCAGACCGTTTTTCTCACGTATTGTCAAGTACTTCGACACATCTTGTATAAATTGTCCATAGCTGATCAGCAATTAGGCTGGCACCAAATAGAGAACCAGATTACCCGTTCTCCAGAATTACTGACCCATTGTATGGGGAAGCAATAGATGTCTGCTTAATATTAGGCTCAGGAAAGTGGCAAAGAGGTTGAAATCTGTTTGGGGCTCTTTCTTGTCAAACCATTTTTATCAACAAATCAACTCCACAATATTTAACCATCTGGTAACTGTAAGGCACAATGTTTACCCTTCCTTAAGAAAGCTGTTTCTGATCCTATTTTAAACATTTTGCTCATATTTTTAGAAGAGTGTGGGTGGCACTCTACTTTAGCAGCTTTCTCATCTACCTCCTTCTTGCCACCTCTTTATCTCTTTTCTTTGTTTCTGGGCTTCTCAGTCCCTGTAGCCCCCTTCTTAACCTTTTCCCTCCACTTCCCTGTCTTTTCTTCTTTGTCTCCCACACAGCTGCCTCCTTCACTGTCTTGGCAATCTTCCCTAAACTCTTTGCCTCTTTTTTTCTCTCTTAAAATCCATATTCATTCCCAGTTTTACCCAATGTTAAGTATGCCTTTCTTAGCTTTGTCTTGCACAATTCTCCCTGCACCCTTGAACAGCCTTCCTAGATCTTTAAGAGAACGCGATATGGGAGGAAACCCCTTGAGTGGAGAAGTATGAAACCTGGATTTCAGGCTCTGTCCTGAAAGTTGCATTCCCTGGAATAAACCACTTAAACACTGATAAGCCTCAGTTTCCTCATCTGAAAGTAAAGTTGGTGTGGATCAGTGGTTCTCAGCCTTGACTGCATAGTGTAGAATAATCTGGAAAGCTTTTTAAAAATTCCAGTGTCAGAGTACCATATCTCTTACTATTCCACGTGACTAAATGGGAAGCACACATAAAGCCTGTCTACTGTGTACCAAATTACAACAGTTATTTCAAGGAGAAGCATTCATGTGATTGGGTTGTGAGCCAAGCTGTTTTCTTCATGGAACATAATTTTTGCTTGAATGAATGAATGATTAACAGACAAACTATAATTATTCAGACTTGGGTATTTTGGCAGACATTTTCTCCAAAATGAATGAAATGCATCTGTCACTTCAGGGAAAATGACAGTATTTGTTGCCAATAATAAAAATTCAAGCTTTCAAATAAAAAGTAGAATTTTGGAAAACTTGGATCTACCTCTGTGAACAAGTTCCCAATAATTAATGACTTTCTGATGAGATTAGTAGTAATACCAACAAAGTGATTTTTTTTTTGATTTTTATGATGAAATTCTATAACTTTTGGAAGATCCGCACAGCTCGGTGAACCAATATTTTCTAAATGACCAATGAATGCTGTTACAAAATCATGTATGAGTACAAGATGTATTCAAATTATAAGACATGCTGATGGATTTTAATGTAACAGAGTATGAAAAATTCATCAGTAGGGTGTTAGATTCAACATTGCAATTAACCTTTGAGAAATCACAACTAATTGAGTTTTGGTGTAGTATCAAACAGGAATATCTGAATTATCTAAAAGGCTATTTATTAAATGCCTCTCCCTTTTCCAACTACATATCTTTGTAAGTACAGGTTTTCTTCACGTAGTTCAACCCAAATAATGTATTGCAACAAATTGAAGGCAGAAGCAGGTGAAAATTCACCTCTGTTAAACCAGATGTGAAAGAGACTTGCAAAACTGTAAAATAATGCCAGTCTTCTCACTAATTATTATATTTTTTTGTTTTGTAAAATAGAGCATTTTTCACAAGATAGTTTATTTATATTATCATATAATGGGATTTATTGTTACTTTTGAATGAATTAATATATATTTAAAATTTTTGTTTTAATTTCTATAAATGTTGATAGAGACAACCCATATATCTTTGGGTTCTTCAAAAAATTGTAAGAGTATACAGGGGATCTGAGACTAAAAATTTGAGACCCGTTGGTCTAATATGACAAGCTACTGGAAGACAGGGACTGTGTCTGTGTCACTTCACATGTCATACTCTCCCTATGGGCCTAGTACAGTGTTATGTACAAGCTTTACGAGAGAGTAGAAAAACGAACTGAAGTGCCAATCAGGCAATTCATTCATTCTTTTTTTTTTTTAGATTTTTTAAATTGGGGAATTGGGGAGGGGAACAGACGAGTTGCTGTCTTTTTGTTCTTCAGTCTAGTTGCGGAGGACTTTGCTTCTCTGGCCCATGTTGGTATCATCACTGCGCTCTTCCCAGGTGAGGCAGATGGGTCGCCGGCCTCTGGACGGCTGCTCACAGTGGCTCTTGGCAATCACACCAGCTGCCGGCTTCTCATGCTAGCTGCCGGCCACTCACTGTAGCCTATGGCAGCCCACTGCAGCAGAGGGTGCAGCCTACACTGTCGCCGGGGCTCGCACAGCCCAGCTCCAGGTGGAGCTGTTGTTAGCTGTAAAGGGCAGTGTCACTGGCCCTCATATGTAGGATCCAAACCGGGGCTGCTGGCGTCCCACGCCAGCTCTTAACCAATGCGCCACTCGGCCCGGCCGGCCCAATTCATTCATTCTTTGATTCAACAAATGTTTACTGTTCTAGGCACTGGAAATACAATAGTGAAGAAAACAGATGAAAATCCCTTTCTTGTGGAGCTTTCATTCTGAGCGTTCTGGGTTCTATCTACTTCTAATCCTGTGTCTAACTCATTGAGTAACTTGGGTAAATCATTTGCTCTTCCTGGGGCTTAGTTTCCCCATATGTGAAACAGAGTTTGGAAAGAGTGATGTTGAAGAGCCTACTGAATTCTATGAGTCTATAAATAACTGGCTTCTCGAGGTGACCCTCATTGTCATCTAGCAAACACGACATCATAAGTTCTCATTATAAATGCCATTTCCTCAGGTTGGTACCCCGTATCATACCTGGTTGTACTCTACTCTTTTCTTTTGAGGACACTGTTCAATGTTTGTCTTACTTACTGGACTGTGAGCTCCCTGAAGGCGGGAACTGTGTCTGCCTTTTCGCCATATGCATGGAACACAGCAGGTGCCCAATAGATGCTTGCAGAGATATTATCCTATTTAAAATTTACCTTTTTCTTTAACACTTCCTAACCAACCTCCTTGCTTTAAACAGAATCCTTAGCATTTATCTCTATGTAACATACTATTTATCATACACAGTTATCATCTTTATTATCAGTGGTGGGCATGGGGGTCTATAATAATGAAAATTCTATAAAACACTAGAATACTGTTTTATGTTCCCTATGTATCTCCAGTAACTAAAAGAGTACATGGAACACAGGAAAAAGTTAATAATGTTTTTGTTGTTGAATAAATGAATAAATATTGCTCGAATAAGCCATCGATAGTAGAATACACACCTTGAACAACTTTATTAGCAGTGGGGTTGGATTTGGACTTATTTATATATATGATTTCACCTAGTTTCTCTTGTGCCTAAAAATATACATTTGTATGAATTTTGAACAAGGTCATGAGCGATGTCTGTGATCTGGACATAATGTGACATAAACTGATCCATGTGGTAAAGGGCTTGTCACCTTGACTATCACTGGACCATGAAGATGGAGTGGGCCAAATGCAATTATGGTTGGCTTGACCATTCACTAAAACCATTTATAAGTGTGTCTTAAACACATTTTTGAGGAAATGAAGCACATATGAAGAAAGCAAAAGAATCATTAGAGAAAAAAAAAAAGCCGCATGAATAGAGAACAGAATCCCCAAGATTCTGGTGCAATAAACCAAAGACATGAAACAGAAACTCCTTCAAAAGCACGTAAGTCACCTAAATAGATAATGTTTGCTCTCTGAAAATATAGTTTGCAAGACTGAGGGAAAGTTAAACAGCAAGAAAATTAAATAAGCGAAAGCAACTAAATCATAGCACATTAAGACTTATAATCAAGTTAGGAAACAGCAAGTTTGAAATGCATAGCCATTTCAAATGCATCCACCAGGATATAATTGGATTCTAGATGTGAAAAGGAAATAGAAGGATAATTAAATTTAAGGTTGTGTATACTCAAGAACTATAATATAAACTGTATCAAATTATAAAGGAGAAGCAAAAACAATGTGAAGAAGAAGAATAGCGCTTCTTTTAGGAATAATCTTTTCTTTAGGACTCAGATGATTCATTAGATAGAGAATTTTTAAATTTATTACCTTTATGTAATTTAAAAAACACAAAACAGGGTTTTAATGTAATAATTTAGTGTGGAATAAATGTTTAGAGTCATTGTAGTTGGAAAAATAATTTTCTACTTTTCAATTATAATTTAAAAGGCTTTAAACATTGGGCCATCCTCATACTGCTACATCAGGGTTTAATATTTGAAATTTAATTTTTTCAAAGTTGAACTTTACTCCCCTGAAATGTGCTGCATATATGAAATTCTGAAGCATACAGAAGCTTTATATTTATTGAAACATTGCAATTGTCTCCACGAATTACTAAAATAAAAAGTAAAGTGAGGATATTAAAACTGACTTGCCCACATCCAAGAATTCATTTAAATTCAGAATTATTTGAACTAGATTAGACACAGCTTCCAAGAAGTTGAGTAAGAGGTCTTTCTCCCATACAGCAATTCAATTTAAAGACTTGTTATGCACTTACGAGATTTTAGGCACTGGAAATACAGATATGAACAGCACATAGTCCCTGCCTTCCAAGCTGACGGTCTCATGGGGGGACAAAAAAATGCCCACAAATAACTATAATGTAATGAAAGTTATATATTTCCTAAGAAGACAAAACATTAAAGCCACAGAGAAGATGTATTACATTTAATAGCTCTTATAAAATCTTGGCCATAATCTTGCTCCTCGGATGACTTACTGAATAGTGTCAACACAAAATATCTTGTTGACAATAGGTGAACAAATTCCCTTCCCTTCTATCTTCCCGTATGAATTCAGAGATTCAGGGATGGATACTTAATATTTTTAGCCTTTCTGTGAGAGGGTACAGAGCTCCTTTGAACACTGACATAGGCATACCATTTCTAGGGGTCCACCCCACCCCCCGACCTCCTTAATTCTATAATCCATTAGTTAGGCATCTGGATCCATCTTGAGGGGTCAAAAAAAAAAAAAAGAAGCACAAAATTAATCTTACTGTGATCTTCCTATTCTCTCGCTGTAGCAGGTAAGAAGAATGTGGGTCTTTTGATAAACCTCTTACTAAACCTCTATTCCCAAATCATCTCTGTTCCAGTAGGGCCCCCAACCTGACCTTGTTTTTTAAAAAAAATTTTATTGGGGAACAGACAAGGTCATTGGTTATACATTGCTTTCATGCTACAATGGCATAGTTGACTCTTCTGCGGAGAGCCCCCATGTGGGGATTGAACTTGGTGTTATCAGCACCACGCTCTAACCAACTGAGTTAACTGGTCACCCCCAACCTCACCTTCTTTTGCCCACTTGCAGCGGATGATTCTATTTTACCGCAAATTTTAGGCCATCTGACATAAGTATCCTAAACTCCCATTCTAGCAACCTGAAAATCTTTGTAATCTTACAGTGTCCCGGTTTAGAGTGGAGATTTGGGAATCAAGATCACTTTGAGTTAGATCTTGCTTTTGTAACTTACTGGCTTTGAGACTTCAGACAAGCTATTTAAAACTGAGTCTCATTTTTTTCATTTGTAAAATGAGAAATATAATAGCACTTAACCTATAGATTTTTTTTTTTTTTTGAGGGCAGTGTCACCGACCCTCATATGTGGGACCCGAACCAGGGCCGCTGGCTTCCCAAGCCAGCGCTTAACCACCGCGCCACTCAGCTGGCCCCAGAATTTTTGATAAGATTAAATTAAACACTTATAAACTACTTAGAATAGTTCCTGATACTTAGCAAAAGACCAATATTATTATTGTTGTTACTATTATTATTATTGTTATCCCTCCTTTGCAGAGAATGAAGTGTCTTACTGTTAAGGACCACCCTCCCCTCCCCCTTTCCCTCTGGCTTCCTTCAGAAGTTGACTCCTCTAATTATCTGTATCTTACATCTTGACTTATTTCCATTAAGGCTATACCTTTACTACTTCAAAATTCCATTTAAAAAATCTATTTCCTCATTCTTGCTACAGGACTGTGGCTCTCCCTCACAGCACAGACAATCCTGAAAAAATATCTGCAACTCCTGCTTTCTTTTGAAATCACCTACCCATGAGTTTCCTTCTAATCAATCTGAGGCAAGTGTTCTCTCTGGTCACCAGTGAGCTTCTCATTGCTGAATGTGAGGGCCTTACTTAGTCCTTATTCTTCTCCACCTCTACATTTAACATTGGCGGTTTAACATTGACCAACAACCTCCTTCTTGAAACTCTCTTTGCCTTGTGTGACCCTCCACAGTTTGAGTCTTCCTACCTCAGCCTGAGCCTTCTCCTCAATCTTTCTTAGACATGGGTTTTTCTCAAGTTGTCCTTAGCTTGCTTCTGATCTCATCCTCAGCAATACCATCTACTCCCACAGTTGAACTCTGCACCTGACTCCCAAATCTATATCCCTGGCCTGATATCTGCCCAAATCTATACACCAGTGTTTTCCAACTTTTTCCAACTGAGTTCTTCCAATTGAGAAGACAAGCATCTGCATTTCTTATAGCTCTTAAAAACTCAACTTGTCCAAGTTTAAATATTTTCTTTCCAAAGAAAATATTTGACTTCCTTATCCCTGTTGGTGATTGTTACAGACTGAATGTTTTTGTCCCTCTCAAATTAATAGGGTAAGGCCCTAACTCCCTTCCCCATCACCACCCAAATATGATGTTATTTGAAGGTGGGGCCCTTGGGAGGTAATCAGGTTTAAATGAGGTCATGAGGGTGAGGTCCCATGGTGGGATTAGTGTCCTTATAAGATGAGGAAGAGAGATCAGAGTTCTCTCTCTCCACCATGTGAGGACACAGTGAGCAGGCAGCCATCTATAAGCCAGGAAGAGGGTTCTCACCAGGAACCAAATCTGCTGGGACCTTGACATTGGATTTCTCAGCCTCCAGAACTGTGAGAAATAAATTTCTGTTGCTTAAGCCACCCAGTCTGTGGTATTTTGTTATAGCAGCCTACACTAAGACAGTGACTCTTGTGGTCTTTTAAAACCTTCCATATCTCTCAGCTTCCAACCCCACTCAGTTGACAAGTACTGTAGATTCAAGTCCTGTAGATTTGCAATGTCTCATGGCCATCTTCTCTAGTTCTGCCACTTACTAGCTGTTTGACCTTGGGCAAGTTACTTGACCTCTTTGTATAATGGTGAAGATGATGATGATGATGATGATAATACTTATTTATAGGCTTCTTATGACACTTAAATAAAACACTTAGAATGCTGCCAGGCACATGATAGGTACATAAGTGTTAAATAAACGAATGAAAGTGTTAAGCAAGTGAATACAATTAAGTTGATATAAGGGGGAGAAATTCTGTCAGGAGATGAAGATTTATGAGTTAGGATCTTAGAGGGAGTGATTGAAGTCATGTGAATGATCAAAGAAAATATGTAGTATATAAAAAACAGAAGGACCCCTGCTTGGTGGGCTTTTCTTTTATTTCAATCCACCAGAATTCCTCAAGTACCACATTTCATCAATTCTAGATGATTTTTTTTTCACATTGTTAACATCTCTGGAAAATGGATGGTTCTTATAATCAATAGCATGTCATAGTTTAAGTATCTCAGTTATTTTTTTCATAGTGGTGTATAAAATAAAGGTGTGTCTTCCAATTGACAACATCTTAGATTTGATGAGCTAGAAGTGTGATCTCTCATCTTTGAACCTCTGAGATACCCGAGATGAGCTTACCCTGTAGCATTTATCTTAGTCTGCCTATATTAGTGATATCTGTCAACTACTAGACTGCACAGTCCTCAAGGGTCAAGAAAGCCCCTGATTCTTCTTTTTGTTTCTCCAAGGACACACTAAACATCTGTGTCCTACTCATTCATCCAAGCCTAACTCAAGCCTGCGGAAGGACATCAATAAAAATGGCTTAAATTGGTTTCTAAATCAGGATGTCAATTATTTTTAGGATTTCTGATATTTTGCAATTAGCCTCATCGCTGTTCTCATCCCTTAGTTAATATGACATGTATAAGTACACACTTATTTTCAGATTACTAACGTTACACTTGATTCAAAGCATCTGTCACATGAAATCCACAGGTAGTTGGGTGTTTGTCTTGGTTCTGCCTTGCGTGGGTCATGTCTCTTTTCTGGCTTAGTTTCCTCATACTTGAGCTGAGGGGGGGTGTTCCAGATCAGTATTTCCCAAATATTATTGATTTTTGCAATATCTGCACAATACTTGTGCTTTATTTGCTTCACAGTTTTCTTTAAATCAATCCAGGATTAACATTAGTACCAACGTTAGCCTCCTACTGAATAAGGGTATCTATGAAATTGTGGTTTTGGTGTGTTAGCTGTAATTTTTTTCTAACACAAAATAAAATAAATGTAACTATTATAGTAAAAAAAATCTGTGAACCATTAAAATAATTTCCTATGCCAGTAGCGGCACATGGACCATGCTTTGGGAGATATTGGCCTAGATGATCCCTAAGGTCTCGTCTAGCAATAACAGCTCCGTCTTCTCTGGGGAAGTCTTGTCCCCTCTTGAGCTATTTAGCAAAACGCATTAAATGAATCCTTAACTGGGAATGATTCAGCATTAGCCCCAGGGAATGGAGTGTAACTTAATAAGCCTTCCCGCACCTCTAATGCCTGGGGTTCCACCCTCTTTATGCCTCCCCTCTGAGCGGTGCTGTTTGCACGTTCTGCCTTTCCTGCAGCCTCTGCTTTCCTGCAGGGCTCTGTCTGTGTTTGCCTGCCCAGATCTCCCCTCCAAGGGCTGTTTATGTTTGCACACTCGGCTTGTCTTGTGGACTTGTCTAACTAAAATCCCCTTTGAGGGCTGTATATTTTGGCACAGTCTGGCTCTCCAAGGAATTCTTTTGTCCATTAACACCTCTTGTCTTGCAGTTCTACCAAAGTCTTTGCTGCTCTTGCCTCAAGCAAATGAGTCCATACTATTCTATTAACGATTCTTCTGTGTATTTCCATTTATTTTCTGTACTTTCTACAATGAGCATATATAAAGTTTATAATAAAAACCCAAAAATTCAGTTTTTAAAATGGGAAGGAGACATCTGGTTGCAGATGATGTAATGAAGGCATTTTAACTTCATTTGCCTCTTTCAAAACCCATTGACAAAAACAAAAAAGAATGAAAAGCAGCATTAAGAATAAGGCCATATAGAGATTAAGGCTCAGCTATAACAGGGAGGGCGCGCGCACACACACACACACACACACACACACACACACACACACACACACACAGAATAAGGCCTATTATTAATGAAACAAGGAAACAATTACAATACACCATCATTAGAATCCTTACCAAGTGTTAGGCTTGTTTATTTGAGGTAGAATAAAGAGCCACAGTCTTGAAAGCTACTCTTGTTAGCACTAAGAAGTCTAAAGGACACAGGTACGACATCAGAAAAGTAGAGAATCTGTCTATTAGAGACTTAGCTCCCTACCACAGAAAAGGTGAATAAGAACCCATGTTGACTTCCCACTGTTACTGTGTACCACATGCACCTCTAGCCAAAAGAGACTGGTGGTAATAAAGGGAGGGAAAAGCTCACCAGATACTAACAATCTTTCCCTGGAATGCAAAGAACAGAGGAAAGAGCATATTTCCAGAGCATAGGAAATACGAATTTAGTGGGAAGAGGTATGAAAAACAAATCCCAACAGAAATGGTGGATCACCCTGATAAACACACTTCTTCAGCAAATAGATGACTCCAATTAAGGGTGAGTAATAATCAGAACAGGGGAGCTAAAACTGTTATGACTTGCTGACAGTATTATCATGCATGTGAAAATCCAAAAGAATCTACAAACTATTAGCATTAAGTGAATTTAGCAAGATCACTGGATATAAGGTCAACATACAAAAATCAAATTTATTACTGTACACTAACAACAGCTACACAGAAAACAAAACGTTACAAAAGCCATAATTTTAACAAACATCAAATACCTAGGAATATATGTAATGAAAAGTGGGTAAGACCTCTACCCTGAAAACTGTAAGACCTCTACTCTGAATAAAACATTATTCAGAGAAACTGAACAATCTCAATAAATGAAGAGATTTACCATATTCATAGAACAGAAGACTCATTGTTGTAAAGATGTTAATTCTCCCTAACTTGAAGTACAGACTTAATGCAATCTCTATTGAAATTTCAGCAGGTTCTTTGGCAGAAATTAGCAAGCTGTTTCTAAAATCCATATGGAAGTACAAAAGGCTAAAAATAACCTAATGTAATCTTGAAGAAGAAAAACAAAGCTGGAAGAGACAAATACCATCAGATAGGAAGATATAAAGCTATGGTAATTAAGACACTGCGAGTTTGGTGCAAGAATAGAGAAACTAACAAATGAGATGTAATACCTAGTCCAGAAACAGACCCTCGCACATACAATCACCTGATTTATGACAAAGGCAACATTGCAGAGCATTGGGGAAAGGATGATCTTTTTCAATAAATGGTGTTGAGACAACTGGATAGACATATGGAAAAATATTTATTGACCCTACCTTATACTACACAATAAAGCAATTCCAGATGGATTGCAGAGTTAAATATGAAAGGTAAAACAATGAAGCTTTTAGAGAAAACATAGAACATCTTTGTGACAGTGGAGTATGCAGATATTTCTGAAACAAGACATAAAGAATGCTGATCATTAAAATAAAATTGATAAATTGGATAACTTGTGTTTATCAAAAGATGCCATTAAAGGTGTGAAAAGGCAGTTGACTGAGTGGAAGAAGATATTCATAGTATGTGTATCTGTCAAAGGATTCATACCCAGAATATATAAAGAAAAGGGCCTATAAAGAAAACAATGCAATAGAAAAATGAGAAAATAACTCAGTCATCACATAAAAGAGGTTATCTAAATGGCCAATGAACACAGGCCAATGAACAACTTTGTTATTCATCAGGGCAATATAAATCAAAACCACAATGCAATACAACTACACATCTATGAGAATGGCTAAAATAAAATTAAAAAATCAGTGTTGACAAGGTTGTCGAGAAACCACAACTTTCGTATACTGCTGCTGGGACTGTAAATCTGTACAAGCTCATTGGCAGCATATATTAAAGCTGAACATATACGTATTTCTACGACCCTGTTACTTCATTCCTAGGTATATACTCAGTAGAAATGTGCACATATGTTCAGCAAAAGATGTGAGTAATAGTTAAAACACTGAAGCTAGCTGTCCTTCAGCAGTAGAATGAACATATAAATTGGGTTACATTCACACAGTGAGACATATACAGTAATGAGAATGAGCAATCCACAACTGCATCTGATGGTATGGATGTTTCTCATAACCATAGTGTTGAGTGAAAAGAAAAATCCCAGAAACAAAACGTTAAATATTACACAATTCCATTTATATAGATTATAAAACTGGCAGCATTTTTCTATGATATTAGAAGTCAAGACAGCGGTGATTGCTGAGACAGTAAGAACTAGAAGGGTGCATAGGAATGGCTACTCCTGACCTGTGGGTGATACTCTCATACTTGATCAAGGTACTGGCTACATGGATGTGCCCAGTTTGTGAAAATTCGTTGAAAATATATTGTGTTTCAATAAAAAGTTTGAAAAACCCTAATTAGTTCCTAATATTTCATAAATGGGAAATTTCATTAAAAAATACCTATTTCTGGATTTTCTTGAAAACATTTCAAGGTCTGTCTATGGTGGCCCCTGCCCAAGAATCCACTGGAGCTGAGAAGAGGTTCTAGCCTTCAGAGGGCATGCGTTACTCCGTACTCACTTCACTCATTGATGCTCCCTGTCTAGCCCTGCAGGCATCTGTCTGATTCTTTAGCTCAAGTCTGAGTCCCCAGGATAGAGCTCACTCTTTGCCTTGTATACTCCCTTCCCCTCTGCTCACTCTTGCTCCTCATCACCAACATCCACTCCCCTCTGATTGGACCTCAGTCCATCTTTCGTCATCCCGCCCTCTCTCATGGCCTGCCCTGACTCTTACCGGATTATGTCCTTCCTCCCATCCCCCAAGCCCCTCTCTCTCCCCTTATCCACATCTGCATTCCATTAATTCATCCACCTACTGATTCAGCAAACCTTTATTGAATACCCAGTACGTACAAGACTCTATATCAGGGGCAGGGGAACTGAGGGACAGTCTTGCCCCTGAGAGGCCTACCCTCTGAGAAAAGTAAAGACAACCTGTGAGAGTCATCATACAGGTAAAGAATTATATGTATCCTGGCAAATGTGATACTGATTCTGTCTGGGGAGGAGGGTGTGGGGACCCTGGTGAGTCCATGTAGAAGAGGTGGTTTGTGAGATGGGCTTTGAAGAATTGGCAATTATATGGGTACACAGAGAGTAAAGAAGGTAGTTCTAGACAAGAGCCGGATTCTGGTTTCATTTGGGAGAGAGCAAATGCTTTAGTGAAGCTGGATGTATTGAACGGGAGCAGGATGAAGTAAGGTTGGAAAATTAAGCTGACGTCAGACCATGGAGGATCACAGATGCCTCATTATGGACTTCATTTTGTAGGTGGTACAGACTATTGAAAGATTTTGAACAACAGACTATTGAAAGATTTTGAACAATGGAGTGCAGAGCTGGGGTCATAAAGAATCCATTTCACCCATGTTTGCCTTTCCCACCCTCTTTAAATCCCTTGGCCTCCCTTTAAGCTTTACCTATCATTACTGCCAATCGCATCACCAAATCTCCTTGAAAAATCTTCTTCCCCTAACCATCACAGCATCCTAGGTACTGGGAATGGTGGTCACGACCCACTTCTTTCTCCCTCATTTCTTTGCTCGTGAGCCAGCATGTGCTGTTTTCTTCTCCCAATCAGATTTTGCTGAGACAAAGAGTAGGCAGAGGAAGGGGCAATGGCACTCTGGGCTTGTCTCTGCCCTGAGATGCACCTCGCGGAGGAATGATCCTGGGCCCTGCTCCTTACTTGGGGCTCTGCTGATGTACCCTGAGCAGCCTGAGAGCAAGGCCTAGTGCTGGCCCCATCTTCCTCTTTGCCTCTCAGGCCTTTTCTTCTCTATCGAGTGTATATTCCTGGTTCACCCCAGGAGGACTTGGCCTCCCTGGGATCATTCCTACTATAATTCATTCACAATGAACAACAATTACAGTGTATGAAACACTTGATCTCATTGGAGCCTTACAGACAGCCTTCGAGAGAACCTGGAAAGGAAGTCTGACTTCAAATTTACTAGTCCTTTCTTGTATATAATAGATACTCAAAAAATATTTGTAGCATGAACAAATGAAATGTACATATCAATCTCTCTTGAAGATTAGTTTCTTATTCTTTTCTATTTTTCTTTTTGTTATTTGGATGATTTGATTTTATAAGAAGCTTGACAAATATAATCTTCCCTGTTCCAACTATCATACAAGTGGTTCCTGGCTTCAAAAAAACAAAACAGAAAACTTTAAAAAAGATACATGTGTTCTTCAAAAGATTACACATAGAGGGCCGGCCGAGTGGCGCATTGGTTAAGCGCTGGTTTTGGGATGCCAGCGGCCCCGGTTCGGATCCCACATGAGGGCCAGTGACACTGCCCTCTACAGCTAACAACAGCTCCACCTGGAGCTGGGCTGTGCGAGCCCCGGTGATGGTGTGGGCTGCAGCCCCTGCTGCAGTGGGCTGCCATAGGCTACAGTGAGTGGCCCGCAGCCAGCGTGAGCGGCTGGCAGCCAGCGTGAGCTGCCAATAGCCGCGGTGAGCGACATCCAGAGGCCAGCGACCGATCTGCCTCATCCGGGAAGAGCGCAATGACGATACCAACAGTGAAGCAACATCCTCCGCAACTAAAAACTGAAGAACAGAAGGACAGCAACTTGTCTGTTCCCCTTCCCCGATAAAAAAAAAAAAAAAAAAAAAAAAAAAAAAAGATTACACATAGAGTTACTATATGACCCAGCAATTCCACTTCTAGGTATATATATATACCTAAGAGAAATAAAAACGTGTGCACAGAAAACCTTGTACATGAATGTACATCATAGCCAAAAAATAGATGCAACTCAAATGTTCATCAACTGATGGTGGATAAATGAAATGTGGTTTATCCATGTGATGACTTATTATTTGGCAATAAAAAGAAATAAGGTACAAATGCATGTTACAACATGGGTGACCCTTGAAAACATTATGTTAAGTGAAAGAAGCAATTAACAAAAGTCTGTATATTGTATGATTCCACTTACATGAAATGTCCAGAATAGGTAATTCTATAGAGACAGAAAGCAGATTAGTGCTTACTTAGGGCTGGAAGGGTTGGGGGCAAACAGGGAGTGACTGCTAGTGAATAAGCGGTTTCTTTTTCAGGTGATGAAAACAGTCTAAAAGTGATCGTGGTGATGGTTGCACAACTCTGTGAAGATACTAAAAACCAATGAATTGTACACTTTACAGTGTATGGCAAGTAAATTATATCTCCATAAATCTGTTATTAAAGAGGTACATGTTCGTTAAGTAAAACTTAACAAATATATAGAAATCTATACAGAAGAAACAAGCTGTTATTCAATTACCCAGTGATAGCCACTGTTGATGTTTTTGCTGTGCTCCTGCTTCTTCTGTGTGTACACACACACACACACACACACACACACACACACACACACACAGCCATAGGGTCATTTTAGATATTCAAATTTGTAGCCTGCATGTTTGGCTTAATAGCGGTCACAGGTACTTTCCACAGATGCTAAGGGTGAAGTTTCCAGGGTGGGACCGGATCTCTGAGTCAGAATCTTGTATCTGCCCCTGACTTACTATGAGGCCTGGGCAAATTCTTTGACCCATCTGAGCCCTTACTTTCCTTAACTGTGAAATGGAAATGATGATACCTACTTCCCTGGATGTCATGAAGATTAAGTGCCAAGTTCTATAAATACTACTTTTCTTCATTTATTCCTCAGTTTGTTTCCCTCAGTTGCAAGGCAGTCTGCTCTCGTCAGAAGCCAGCTCAGATGGACTAAAGCCCAGCTGGTGTTACTGTCCCCACTTCCTTTAAACTGAAGTGATCCCTCTTTCCGGGGAGCACGCAGCACAGTGGGAGAGAGCATAGGGTATGGATCTGAATCGCCTGGGATGAATCGCGAGTCTGCCATTAACTAGAGCAAGTGCCCTAACTCGGACTCAATTTTCTCATTTGTCAGCATGTATAACAGTAGTGCTAAATTCACAGGGTGTTTTGAAGATAAAAAGTGACAATATGTGCAAAGTACGGGGCACTCTTTCCCAAACAGTCATCTACATTCTCATTTTAAGCTTTTAGTTGCCCAAGAATTTGGTAACTTCCAAACCCACAGTGTCTCTTTTCTATAATCTGATACAGAACATTCCTGGCTCTAAACTCATAATGGTTCCTCATCTACGCCCACTAGCCCACAGCACAAAACAATTTTTGTTTGGCAAATTGAGTAGTTAAGAATGTTGTTTTCATTAATTTTACTACCTACGTACCTCCTGGAGACAGGGCAGGGCAGTTTAGTTAAACCAAACCAAACAAAGCATGTGAAGGGCTTATAAATAAGTACTTATTTGTAGTTGTTCTAAATCATCCCAGCCAGATGGGCATGTTTGAAATATTTCCACGGAAGAGATTTCACAAACTCTTAGTAACCTGCCTCAATGCTTCCAACCCACATTGAAAGTCTTCTGAAAATCTAACGTCTGGGGAGGCGCAACATATTATCCAAACTGGAACATTTTTAAATGTGTTACTAATTACCACAGGAACGAAACGGGGACATTCTGGGCACACTACAGGGACACACAGTCACCCCACTAATGGCACTCTTTGCTGTTGTAAGCGCTGCCCACGTCGTTCCACTTGGTATGTAGCAGAGAAGAACAACTGGTTCTCATGGTCTATGTAACAACCTTATGTGCTTCTGCGTTTCCTTTTCTGTTGATTTGTTGAATGGAAACAAAAGAAACAGAAGTTCAAAACCTGAAGGCAAACTTGAAGAATTTTTTTTTTCCATGCCCTCTTCCCACTCGATGGTGATGATGATGATGACGATACTTACAGAGAATTTAATATATACCAGGCACTCTTGTGAGTGCTTTATATGTATTATTTTGTTTAATCTTCACAGAAACTCATACTAGCAGCAGCAGTGGCAGCATCACCACCACCACCATCATCATCATCACCCTTGTTTTGCAGATGAAGAAATGGGTCCCAGAGAAAGGGAGCATCTGGCCTAAGGGGATTCAGCCAGGTCCTGCCTCTAATAGGAATTCAGAGGCTGGGCTTTTAACCAGGACACTCAGCTGCTGCCCTCCTGACAGGTTAAAACCTTTCACGTTAGTGCCTCGCCCTGATCAGCTATCCTAGCCCAATGGCTGGGTTCAGTTCTAGGCTTCCTGAAGTGGGGCACGGAAGGGTTTGAGCTGGAGGCTCTCCAATGGAAGTGGGGAGCAACTTAGTCCCTGTGGTTCCCAAGGGAAGAGGAAAAATGGGCAGAAAAGTGGATGGATTATAGAAAGTCAAATTCAGCGAGATAGAAGAGGTCTTTCCCCTTATTACAAAAACCTTACACTGGACTTGGCTGCCCAAGGAAGCAGTGGGTTCTACATGACAAAATGTACTTAGACAGGGGTAGATGGCTTGCTTCTTGGGGTGGTAACAAGGGAGTCTGCTGTTCACAAACATCTTTGGGGGAATTTGTAAAATGTAGATTGGTCATGTCCTTAAAATGCTAATCTGAGGAATCTGCATTTTTAAGAAAGATTTTTATTAAAATACAGCTAACATACCATATTATATTAGTTTCAGTGTACACCATAGTTATTCAACATTTATGTACCTAAAGAAGTGGTCACCATGATAAGTCCAGCAGCCATCTGACACCGTACCATGCTATCACAATATTATTGACTATATTCCTATGCTGTACATTACATCCCCATGACTTACTTGTTTTATACCTGGAAATTTGAACCTCTTATTCCCCTTCACCTTCCCCCTCTTTGTTAACTTTTCAATTACAGTTGACATTCAATATTATTTTATGTTGGTTTCAGGAGTATAGCCTAGTGGTTAGATTAGACATTTGTTTCATTTCAAAAGTGACCCCCCCCCCCCCAACTAGTCTAGTATCCACCCGGCACTATGCATGGTTATTACCATATTATTGACTATATTTCCTATGTTTCATTATACTTTACATCTTAAATAAACTACCAATTTGTATTTCTTAATCTCTTCATCTTTTTCACCCTGACCCCCAACTCCCTCCCATCTATCACCCTGATAAATCTAGTACCCATCTGACACCATATGTAGTTATTACAATATTATTGACTATATTCCTTATGCTATACCCTACATCCCCATGAACTGCTCTGTAACAACCAATTTGTACTTTTTAATCCCTTCCCCTTTTTCACCTATCCCCCTAACACCCTTCCCATCTGGCAACCATCAAAATGTTCTCTATACCTATGAGTTTGTTTCTGTTTTGTTTGTTTGTTTATTTTGTTCTTTAGAGGAGTCTGCATTTGTCACAAGTTTCCTCACTGACTCTGACACAGGTAACCCAAGCAACACTGCTGTAACGGATTCTTGTTTGGAGTGTGAGACGAGATGAGGCGGGAGGCAGGTTAGAGGATAGAGAAAAGGGCTGACACATCCCTTCTGAGCTGAGCCATATGGTGTGTGTGAACTTTACTCTTTTAGTCTCTGTATTATTAATCTTCTTTTTGGATGTTTATTCATTGGTTTCCTGACAGAGAATGCTTGAGTGACATATGAGGTGAGAGATCTGGGGTGTAATAATACCATGTCATGGAAACACTCATAAAGCCATGACCCCATGGCATGTGAATTCTACGTGGGGTTTGCACAGGTATTAAATGTTCTGAGGTTGGCTTTTGGAAGCCTGCTGTATCCTGACACGAGGGTTTCTAAGCTGGCCTGGAGGGAAGCAAGCCTGAAGCTTCCTGGTGTTTGGAGCAGATGGGGAAAGAGTCTGAAATATTCCTTGTCATCACTTCCAGCTGACAGACCACAGGCAAAGGAGGCAACAGGGAGAAGTCAGACCAGTTGATCTGGGAGAACAGAGAGGTCAATGGTGATGCCTTGTGAATATTTTCTTCTTCGTATTCCTCTTCAAATGGATAGCGTGTGTGTGTGTGTGTGTGTGTGTGTGTGTGTGTGTACCAAATTGTGTAGCACTTGTCTCTGGCTGGAGACAGTCATAAATCAGGGGCTACAAAACCACCACTAGCCACCTCCTGCAGGCCCTGTCAGAGAAACAGGCCTTCTCAAGCACAGCTGACCCGGCAGGATCCTCAGAACCATGGCCCCACTGCATGGGATGAAAATCACACATCTGGGATCTGGGATGCCAGATGTGCATGGGGCTAACACAGAAAAGACACTGCTGGGAAGATCGCATCACTCTCAAAGACATTAGTGAAGAATTCAAAGCTTTTTATAACCTTAGTCACCACGGTGCTTTTATCAGGCGTGGGTAGCAGGTTTTTTCTTATGCCTTAGTTCTCTGTCCTGGGGCGTCAAGAGGGAGGCAGGAGGATGCTGACCCACTGAGGCAGTGACAGGCAAGATCGAGAAGCTGAATGAATCCTGCTTGGAGTCTGGGGTTTGAAATCAACTCTGGCACTTATCAGGTATATGATCTTACGCAGGTTACTTTAACTCTATGAACTTTAGTTTTTTTTAATCTCTGAGAAAAAGAGTGCTAGCTGTATCTACTTCATAGGGCTGTTGTAGGGATTAAATTACCTCTGTGAGATAACACAGAGAAAGTCTGTAGCTCAGGGTATGGCACTTAGCACCCCCAGGGCAGGAAGCGGGTGGTGGGGATAAGCATGCCAAACCACTCCAGGGAGGATGAGTAGAAAAAGGGACATAACTTCCTGCGTAGTCAAGCCCCAGAAGGTGTGCAGGGACAGAGCTGTGGCACGCTGTCCTGTGAGACTGTCGCATCACTGGGGCTGCTGCAGGAAGTGCTGCCTTCTTACCTGTTCCACAACCCTGCCCCTGGTGGTTTCTCTTTCCCTTGGAGCCCAACAGCCCCCTTTTCTCTCCCTGGAGTTCTCTTATAAATCTTTCCTTTCTGGGCTCCGGGACCTTTCCTTTCCACCCCGTGCAGCCTGGCCACAACAGGATGTTTCCCCGTAGAGCAGTAGTGGCATGGGACTCGAAGATTAATGAGAGTCATTCAAGGTGTCTACCCAGCTAAGTCAGACAGAGAATTCCTGGCAATCGGAGCCTCCATTCTCACTGTGTTTGCGAGTTCTAAATTAAAAATAGGTTTCTGTGGCTGGGGGTGGGGGAGGGTGATGAAAATATTCTAAAAGTAGAGAGTGGTGATGGCTATACAACTCTGTGAAAATACTAAAAAAACAGTGAATTGTATACTTTAAATGTGTGAATTTTATGATATATGAGTTATATCTGAATAAAACTGTTATAAATAAAATAGGTTAGACTAGTTAGCTTTCTATTCATTCTTCTCTCCTTTAGTTTTAATTGAAATATACATTATAATTTAATTATAAATTTAAATTATAAAATATACATTCAATTAAACTATAAAGAGCCATAACGTACCATATTGCATTATAAATCAAGATTAAATGCCACCTCTATGGCAAATGTATATTCCTTCTCATTGTCTTTCTCTCCTCCTCCTCAAGTCCTATTGTACCCATCAAAACTCATCTTTCCAGATGTTTCTCACGAAGCCTTTCCTGGTTCCTATCAGCTTCTCCTCTCTCTAATCATTATCAAACCTGTGCTTAGTTACTCCTGTGCGTTCTTTATGGAACCAGGCTCTCGGGTGAGAGATGAGGATGTGAAGAAGGGTATTAACAGGACTACTCTTAGGGACTCTTTCACCCAGAAGTCTCTCTCATTCACCTCTTCCAGGGGAGCTCCTCAATCTCAGACTCAGACCAGGACTGATGCCCAGAAAGCCTTCCTGTCTCCTGGGCCCTCCTATTCCACTGACTTCCAGAGAGCTGCTGTAACAGAAACTCCCTCATATACCAGTTCCATTTACTTTCCTCTCCTAATTAAGATCCCAACACGATCCCAATTGCTTATTGAGTCCGTCCATCTAAGAGCAAAGAGGCCTCCCCTGGAATAGCTGTTTTACATCTCACTGGCATCTCCTGCCACTTGCTAACGTGCCCACTCGCTGCCTCTGCCAAGGTTCTTCCTGGCAGCTGGAATCCTCTCCCCAAGCTGCTCCTCCCTTGTCCTTCACTTCTTTCCAAAGTCCGATCTGAACCTTTCTTCTCCTTGAAGGCAGTCTTCCCCTAAGGAGCCCATTCCATAGTTATTGGATCTCTCTTCATTTAGCTTATGTCCATTCTTTGGCCTTCATTGGTTATATCCACACAGTCTGGCTTCTGTCACTTTGATGCCTTTACCATGCAGCACAATACACTGTAGGCAGTAGGTACTCAAATGAATTCATTTGCTAACTTGACTCTTCTTCTTTAAGAGGAACCTCCTGACTACTTCAGAGCTCTTGCTCTGGACAATGAAGAAGTTTGCTTTGTTTTTAACAATAAATGTTATTTAATTAATTAACTGTTTTTCTTTTAGGAGAAATTAGTCTTTATTCCCTTGTTTCACAAATAAAGCTGGCTGTGCTGGTTGTTAATTAATTAACTCTTAATTGTCCATGTGCTAGGCACTGTGGGAACTACGGGTGCCAAAAAAATGTATCCAAGTGGCCACTTTGGTCAACGTTGCTCAAGCAGTAGTTCACCATAATCAGAAGTGTCTGGACTGTGATGGTAACCACTTTGAGCACCTCTTGTAGTTGTAGAAGTCAAACATGACTTGTATTCATCTTTTGTTATTGGTATATACAGAGTATTACAATTTTAACACAGGTTACCTTTCTTAAAATGTGTATGCATGTTTTTGGCACCCTCTGTATTTCTTTCCTTTTGACCTGGTCATTAGAATAGGAAAGCCAGCGGTTAGTGGTAACCTGGGGGTTGGATTCATTGTTTTGTCTGCTCAGCTCCCATTTACTGATTCCCTTAACTGTTTTATATAAAGCAGAGATGTCAGATGATTACTACAGAAGCAGCACTTTGTCCAGTGTGACCCTGTGGCCACAGATGAGGGGTTCAGGGGTGGATAAATCAATTGGAATTCCTTCTTTCAAACTGCACCTTGCATCCTCTGACTCCAAGTTTGAGGCTTGAAATAATCTATCATGTCCAATTTTAAAAATACTGTGCCTTCCCAGATGCTATTTCTAACGGTACAGTGTTAATTATTGTATGTTTAAAATTCTTAGTGCTGTACAGTGTAAAAATCTCAAGTGTATAAATCTAATGAAATATGCTTGTTGTGGCCTCACTGAGGGCAGTGGGGCTGCACAACTGGCTTTTTGAAATATAATTCAGGCAAATAAAGGCATTAAGTTATACTAGTGCAATGGAAGATTTATTACCTAAACTTGGAAACGCCACGAAATTCCAGAGTTGGATTCCAGGAGAAATATTTCTAGAAAAGAAAGTGGAAAAGACCTAATGCATGTCAGTGCTTGGCCCAATTGTTGCCTGGTACAATAATCCTATGGATTAAGCATGGGTAGCATATTGCATGGACTCTGGCCCTGGACCTTACACGAAGGAGACCCTTATTTAATGAATGATGTTGAATGGGTTTCAAAGGAGTGAAATAATTTCATATTTTGAAAAAAGCATTTATCCTGAGTTCACTGACCAATGAAACTACATTATCTCTGTTACAGAAGGAGAAATTGAGGAACAGAGAAGTGAAGTAACTAACTCATCCTCCTAATGTCCAGAGTAGACCTAGGGCTGAATTCAAGATTTACCTCCTCCAGAGGCTAGACTCTGATTATGAAGTTACAATGTTCATGGACTGCTCACTTATTTCATGAGACGATGAAATAGCGAGCGGAATCAAGGGCATTCAGTGATGCCCCCAAACAGAGTTCCATACAAATCTCACACAAGGTAATTGCTGGGCAGGGGAGGGTCTTTCCGCCCAGCCTGATTAATTTCGGGCGCTGGCAGTTGGGTCGGGCGTGTTTTCATAGCTGTCTATCTTACGTGACTTTTGTTTATTTACACAGGGCTCGGTGTCCTGGAGTTCTAATCCAGAAGAAGAGGGTTCCTCTCGTATTTCTTTTCCACTATTATCTGGCCCTACCTCTAATTTCAAAACAAAGCTGCTTTCCAAATATAGCATCACCCTTCCATTGAGGCTGTAGCCAATGATTTATTTTTTGTCTGGAGATAGCATCTGCTTGTTCCCGAGGTCAGTTTTATTTGTTTCTCTGAGCACGTAACCATATTCAATGAGCATCTTTTTGCTTTGGCTGTTGCTCTAATTTTTACTCCTTCCTAGTCAGATCCACACATGCTTGTGTGCATTAGGGATGGCTGGGGTTGGGTTTCTTCCTTCTCAAGGTACTTTGTTCACTCTTGCAACTGTGATTTGCATCCTGCCAACTGCATCCTCCCATCTCTTCACTTTTCTGCTTTCTTGAGAGTGAATCCACCTTCCATGACTAATGCAATCTGTAAGCAGCCTTCGTGCTGATTCCACAGATTTTAATTTCCTAACATTTCCCTTTAGACTCTTCCTAACATCCTCTTTTAAAAATAAAACCCCATTTTGGAATCAGTCAGAGACTCCACCTGGCGTCCTGTGTGACTCTGCCACAGGGAGCTCGGATGCCTCAGGTGGTACATGGCCATGCTCAGGCAAGGCCTGCACAGATGAAGTACATAAAGCAGATGGTTCTAAGAATGCATCTCTTCTACATGGACTAGGAGGCAGCTGTGTGCGGAGCACCTCACTATGGGTGGCAAACAAGACATTAATGAGTAAGGCCTCTGTCCTCAAAGGGCCCTCAGATCCTTAGCATGATATTCAAGGCTAAAATATGTAGAAACCAGCATGATGTAGTAGAAAGGGCACTGGCTTTCGGCAACAGATCTGCATGACCTTGGGCTAGTTACTTAACCTTATTTTCCTCAATTGTAAAAGGAGATGATAACTTCCTTGTGGGGGTTTCTGTGAGGATTTCTTAGTGCAAGTGGATATACTAGGCATTCAACAAATGGTGATTAATAATTGGTTGTTATTGTTTTTAAATATAACAGCAGCATTTACTATTAGGACCCTAGAGTCAGCAATACAGAATCTGAAACTCACCTCTATTATAGAAAAGGCTTCAGAGATGCCTTTAGCTGAGGGGAGAAATTGTTCTAGCTCATTGGTGAGCCTCACACTTGAGGCCAGTTTATAGAGCATCATTCTACTCCTAAGAAAGGGATCCATTTTTACCATGAGGCAACTGAAGAAGGACTCTTTGGAGAGCCCACTCTGGGAAATGCTGTTTATTGCTCAGGCCCACAGATGAAGAGGAAGACATTGAGTTGGTGCTCTCCATTCTAGAATTGTAAAATAGGGTGAGAGCAAATTTTCTGCTTAACTCCTGCTCTCAGGAATAGATGCTGGAAACCACCAGCAGCCCCTGTTTGCCTCATCCCCTTACTTTTTTTCACAGAGGTCGTGGGTCACTTAGGTCATGGCTGAAACCTAAAAAAACCTTTAACTTAAGGAGACTAGGCTTGTCACAGGATATGCTTACCTGAGTGGATGAGGAGTTGGGGTTAGAAGCCACCAGTGTTATTAAGCAGTCCCTAGAGATGGCCTCCAGTTTAATTAGTCTTGATGAAGAAAATCTAGTGAGATTCTTACTATATTTCTTGTTCTTTATTGAGATACAGTTCACACACACCATACAATTCATTGCTTAATGTATAGAATCCAATGACTTTGAGTATATTCACAGAGTTGTGCATCCATGCCACAATTTTAGAATATTTTCTTACCCTACAAAGAAACCCTGCACTCCTCAATCATCACCTCTCGACACTACTCTTCTCTATCACCTCCAGCTCAGGAAACCACTAATATACTTTCTGTCTCTATAGGTTTGCCTTTTTGGATATTTCATATAAATGGAATTACACAGTATGTGGTCCTTTGTGACTGGCTTCTTTCATTTAGCACTACTGTATTTCTCGAAGACAGAGGTATCTTCAATGTATGTAAGAAGAATTACTAAATAAAGCAGAGTGCAGCCAACTGGATTACTGCAGCACTTAAAAACATTAGGTAGAGGTACATATATTAATAAAGGTCTCCAGCATACAAATATGAAATCTGGAAAAATACACATTAAAATGATAAAAGTGGAGACCTCCCAGGAAGGGGAAAGAGAATACAAAGAAGACTCTTTATTTGGAATATATTAAATTTTTAAAGGGTAATTTATTCATGCATTACTTTAAAATTAAAAGAATTAATTAAAAAGAGAACATTAGACTTCTGGTTTCCAGTTTTGCACTTAAGAAGTTTGGAAGTAACCACTCTGTCCTAACAATAAGTAAAAAGCTGAGCAGACTTGAAAAATCGACACCTCTTCTTGAATCCATAAGAGAGGAAAGAACACAGTGCAAACTACTGGCCCCAAGATTGGAGAGTCAGACAGTGAACACAGATCATCACCAGTGACAGGGGCAGAGGCTTGGGAGCAGAAACTGCCATGGGAACCAGTGCTGAACTATAACTGACTCTGAGAGTTAAAAGCTCCAAGGGACCCAGTCATGGGTGACCCCCTATAATTTACCCCCAGGACCTCAATCAGTTTCCTACAGTAGATATCAGAGAAAAATCCCCTTGAGCTTCTGGTAAGGGGAAAAGAGAAGAACCATTTTAACACATCGAGGACAGGGCATTTAAATTGCATGTTCCCAGGATTTAAACCACTTAAATCAACTTTCATACTGTGTTTCTTTAACAATTTATAACAAATTTGCTAACTGTTTTTGTGAACTGAAATTTTCAGGAAATACTCACCAAAGGCCTTAGTAGTGCTTGAGGGTGTGATACCTCTGGAAACATTCCCCCTTGTGGAGTGGCACTAAGCAGAACTTGCAGATGTACTGAGTTTCACTCCACATCCGTCTTGCACAGCTGTAATGTATAGACGCAAATCTGCGTCACCGGTCCACAATGTGTTTAAAATATACCAGAGCACTCTGTACTTCTTTAACAAGACCTGCCCACAGGGAAAAGCAGTTAACCACAGCCTAACCTGTAGGGGTTTTATCAGAGCCTCACTGGCCCCAGGAAGGGAAACACCTAACTCCAGCTCACTCTAGCCATCCTGTCCCACCATAGCGAGGAGAAAAAAAAAAAATTGAGAAACACTGGTGAAGTTCACAGTCCAGAGGCACAGGCTCACTGAAAGACCGAGACTACTGATGGGACTAGTGAATGTTCTACCTCCCACTACACTGCACCACGGCATTGTGAAAGACCTGTTTATAGACCCAATACATGAAGTCCAACTAGCAAGGAAAAATTACGAGGCACACCAAAAGTAAAAAAAAAAAAAGAAAATGTGAAGAGACAGAGCAAGCGTCAGAACCAGACATAGCAGGGATGTTGGAATTATCAGAGGGGGAATTTAAAACATCTATGATTAATATACTAAGGGCTCTGATGGAGAAAGTAGGCAGCAAGCAAAAACAGATATGTTGTATAAGCAGTGAGGTGGAAATCCTCAGAAAGAACCAAAAATAAGAAATGCTAAAGGTAAAAAGAAAAACACATTAACAGAAATGAAGAATGCTTTTGATAGGTTTATTAGGAGGCTGGACAAGAGTGAGGAAAACATCCCCGAGCTAAAGGATCTGTCAATAGAATCCTTGGAAACCAAAAAGCAAAAAGAACAAAGACTGAAAAGGAGACCATTAGACATGAGAGAGAGGGATAAGCAGTAGCTTTCATTGGAAAGCTCTAGAAGGAAGCTAGACAGGAAGTCCTAGGTGTCTTCGCATCTCCTGAAGAACATGGAGCCATTCGGATATCAGAGACGCATCCAACTGACCCAATGTGCAGACAGGCTCCTTGGATAAGATTTGGGTCTGAAGCAAAGACTAGGAAGAGGTGATCCCCTTGGTGCACTGGAGTCAGAAACAAGATCTGCTTCCACCACAGGACAATCCCAAGTTGTCCTCAGTTTCCTACTAATGTAAAGGGAAGGGAGAGACTGGAGACTGAGCATGGAGAAAGACTATCACAATCCAGGAAGCATAAAGGAGACAGGAACTACATTATCCAGGATGGTTCCACAACGCCCGGATCCCATTTCTAGAACCTTGGGAACTGCCTCAACCTCAGTAGCCTCCATAGAGATTTAGTGTCTCCACAGAGACTAGGTTGGTTGATTTTGTTTTTGTTTTTTACTGTTTTCTGGGATAGCAGGAAAGAGAGAAGCTAGGCAGGCGAATTCTGCAGCCAGTCACTGTAGGAGAGGATCCCTAAGAAATCAGGCTGAGCAGCCTTGAAAAGGAAAAGACATTAGATGGGATCCTGGGTTTAAGCAACTAACTATGGATCGTGACAAGAATTTAGGTTCATTTTTACTAGACTTTGATGTTGCTTAAGACCTAAGTGTAACTGGTTTTGCATATATAATAACCTTAGAAGGGATGTTAGCCATCTACCTATTCAGAGAAAGAATACAGATAACCACACAGCTGTGATTGCCTATGGTGGATCTTAGGTGAAAGAAAGCCAAATTGGAGTGTCACAAAAAACAGGAATCAGATAGAACTCATCTATTCTAACATGTCCAGATAGGTAAAGTCATTTGCCTGAAGCCCAGTGGTAAATTTGCAGTAGCAATAGTCATAGAAACACTGAGGATAAAAGTTAATATTTATATTTAAGTGCTTATTATGTGCCATGCACTATGCTAAGAATTTCATATTTATTATTTCTATTAATCCTCACAACAGCCTTATGATGTAGATGTTATCATTATCCCCATTTTATGGATAAAGAAATAGAAGCTCCGAGATTAAGAAATTTGCTTAAGGTCAAATAGTTAGTCAGAGGCTAGAGCTACACCTCATGTCTTCTGATTCTAGTCTAATATTACTGCCATGCGATGGTGCCAATTCTTGACTTTCTTGCCCTAAGCCTCCTACAACCACCAAAATCTTGAATTCTCTATAGTTTTCAAAGTAATCTTTTCTTGTCATTTTTAATTGTATGTTTGAGCTAAATTTATCTAATCTAAGAGGTTATTTTAGTAAATAACTACCCACTAGAATTTTGCTAATCCTATGTGAATCGCTAGTTAGTATTTTCATATGCTGACACTTACGATCTAGATGTTTATTATCACTGTTTACCTAAAAAATGAAATTGACTTTTGAGTTTCTAAGTGGAATGAAACACCTGCTTCATGTTTTAGTGGAAGAAATACATGTGAAGATCAAAAATGAGTTCAGAATAATTTGAATATTATATTTTAAAGTACAAAGTGAGCAACCTATGATATCACAGATAAAACCTAGAGTAGGTTAAAATAATCAAAGAAGAACACAAATCACCAGGGAAACAATCAAATTTCTGGTATATGAGAAGGTGGATTACATTTACTCAAGGGAATAGTGTAGGCTGGGAGGAGGGGGGAGGGGCGAGTCTTTGAAGACCACTCACCCACAGAACAAATCAACTGAAGACCACAGAGAAATAAAAAGCAACTCAATTTGGTTTAATATATTTTTTTTTCCGTGAGAAACAGAAAATGTTTAACTCATCTGCTTTTTCAATTATGAACAGGAAACATAAAACTATAGTCAATAAATACACCAAAATTGTAATAAAAACTACGCCAGGCCCATGTTACAGCCATTGAAAGAGGAAAAGAAGTAGAGAGGGAGGGAGTGCAGGGCAGAGGATGCTAAGAAGGGTCCCAGCCACCTCTGCGTCTGTCACCGTTAGACTACCTTTTCTCTCACAGAGTGCCCTCCTCAGGAGTATACTGTTTCCTTGTTTCCTTGCTGCCTACCATTCTAGAACATTCCCTGAGCATCCCCCTGCTCTCCCTAACCTCCCCCACTCACCAACTTGAGAAACCTTGGAGATGATTGTCCATGACCCTTCTTTAACAAAGCCCTTACTCTCTGTAGTCTTTTTACCAAACTTTCAATTGTTAATTAGCCCTTCCTTCTTTATTCTTTTTTTAAATTACCAAAGTAATATATATTCACCTGGTCAAAAATAATACCAAAAGGCTTGTAATGAAGAGTGCTGCCTCTTCCACCAAACGTACTCCTAGTTCTTAATTATCAATTTTAGAAATTTCCCTGATTTTCTGGTATGAAAGATGAGGATTTATTTAACTCTTTAAAAGCCCTCACCCTCTATTCCTTCTTTCCTTCTCCCAAAAGGATTAAATTATATTCTCGGTTCCTCTACTGTTCATCTCTGCCCTTTCAAACAACATATTTAAACTGATAATCCTTTTGTTAGCAACCACACACAGTTACCTAGTGATATCCCGCTGAGAAAGGAAACCAGCTACTGTCTTTATCACTTCATTGTCTTCATCAACATGATTTTTCTGTTCCAGGAAGCTCTTGGCCAGGAAGATATAACTTGAAAATAAGTTTATTGTTTGTTTCAGGAACTTCCTGAAAACCCACTTGAAAGAAACATCAAACTGCTCAAGTTTTCTATAGATAGTATCAAATGACTGTTTACTGTCCAAGATTCTTTGAAACTGTTAAAATTAATGACCGAGTTTAACCAAGATAGGAATTGGGAAGGCCTGTAGGAGGAGCTCTCACACCCTGTAATGGTCACAAAAAGCCCTACACGAAGAACTCTATGGTTATAACAGCTGCCTCTCCCCCTACACAAATACACACACACACACACACACACTTCCTCTTCCTGTCTATAAAAGAACTTCCTCTCTTTTGTTTTGCCAGACTTGCCTGTGGCTTGCCATGGCTGCACATACCAGGTTGCAATCCTTTTTTACCAAATAAATCCTTTTTGCTGAAGGAAGGAATACCTTCAGCAAAATGGCTGACTTTTTGTTTGTGGTCAACAAAACCCTCACCTCAAAACTCTTGCTTTGCTAATCTTAAACCATTCCATCATGATACTTACCCAATCCCAACCAAGCTCACACATTGAAAGACCCTTTAAAGCAGACCTCAAAAAAGCCTCATAAACATCCTGATTTTGTACTTGTCCTTCTGAGGTACTACCTTTGTAAAGGTATTTTCTCTCAGTAAGCAATAAACTCAGTTTTGCCTCATCAACAGGTTAGTTTGGTGGTATTTTGGAGCCAGCATTCAACAGTTTGGGCAGTTCCGCTGGGATCCAATGGAGATCTCTTCATCATCAGGACCGAAGGCTTCCAGCTCCTCAGAGCTCCTCAGCCTCCTACTGGGACCTCTCTGACATCAACACTGACATTTACAAGTCCTGCATTGACCTGGCTCTCACTTGTTTTTTATTTTATTTCCTTCAACTACTCAAATGTTGAGTTTATTTTGTGCCCCAGGATTAAGAAACCCATTTTAGGAATCCTTTGATTATATGATCAGGGTGGGGAAACTTCTCTCCTTGGTAGAACTCTGCATTATACTATTTGTTTCTGAATGCCCTTCCCATTTCTTACTGTGCATCTTTCAGGTAAAAATTCAAAGGCTTGGAGTCTGTTCCTCAGGTTGGTCCCAAACACTAAGAATTTCAGGAGGTTTTGTCAAGGAGGAAAGTTTTCCTTAACCTTCTTAGGGTCCCTGGCTGTATCTAAAAGTTAAACTGACGAAGACAGAGTAACAGGAGAGAAGCAAACAAATTTATGAATGTAAGTTTTTACATTAATACTTACACAGTGACACAGGAGCATTTCATAAAGAAATGAAGACCCAAAGAAAGGTTTAGACCTTAGTGTTTTTATGCTAGGTTTGATGAGGAGGGGACAGTTATGGAGAAATATGATGGGTCCAAGAGTATGAGGTAAGTGTAGTAACCTGGGGAAACTTAGCAAGGCCCGTTTCTTTGGATTCTTCTCTCCGCCCTTGCTTCAGGAAAGGGGGGGAGGGGATGGGGGGCAGGGAGGTATGCTTCTGCTGTTGTCTCAAACTCCTTCAGCTTAAAATATTGAGTATGCCAAGGTGCCATATTTGGGGGCAGTGTGTCCTGAACCCTGCCAGTTTCTTCTTGACTAGCATTCTTTGAAGAAACGATGCTTTGGGTCAGTGTTCTAAACCTTATACGAAATTTTCTCACTCTTGCTGTTTTACCTGTGAGACTCTGATTCTGGGAAACATCTTCTCTCCAAACTTTCTGTTCCATGGGAGCTGGAAATTCAAATGTTCCAATGGCAATGCCCCAGTCATTTGAATGGGGACCTAAGTCAGATTCGTGAACAGGGAAGGCATGAAGAAAATAATTTAGGTGACATTTCCGATTATTGTGTGTCTTACTTAAATGAACCCAACACAAACCTAGAAATATAATATTTGTCATGGCAGATCTACACACGAGGTTAGCATGCTAGGTCATATGGATTTCTAGGTTAATAATATCAGGTTAATGTAGAAAATGAAATATTAATAAAATAATTACAGGGACACAACGGCTGGGCAGTAGAGGCATTTTTACTCAGGTATCTGGTGGCTGATGTTGGCTGTTGACTGGGACCTCAGAGGGGCTCTTGGTTGAACCACTTACTGTGGCCTCTCCATGCGGCCTCTCTGTGTAGCTAGTTCATACTTCCTCACCGCATTGCATGGGGCTGGGATACAAGAGTAAGTGTCCTGAAAGAACCAGGCAGAGTGCCTAGTATTCTCATGATCTAGTCTTGGAGGTCACATAGTAAATCTCTCACTGTGCTCTGTTAGCAGAGGCAGTCACAGTGCTATGTGCACATCCAAGGAGAGGGAACACAGCACCCTCTGCTCCATGGGAGGAGTCAGGTCACAGTGTAAGACGAGCATGTGGGTGGAAGACACGGTGGTGGTGGTTTAGAAAACAAGGCACAAGCATACTTCTAGGGTTTTGGATGAGTGACTTTTCATTGATGTAAGTCCATGTGGGAGCAGCTCTATTTCCAAGAAGAATCAGCTCGATTTTGCTGTTGTTGGGAGCTTCGGGGGCTAGCTATGTAGCCTTCAGCTGGGCCTGATGGCACTTCTCCACTGAGGCTGAGCAAGCCTCTCACCCTGAACCTTTCTGAGGAAAAGAAAAGTCAGGGGCACAGGATGGGGGGTTGGCTTCCCTAACCCTGGTCTCAAGGGAAACAATAAGGGCAAGCAGGTTTTACACACTAAATTATGGGCTATTAGAATTAATAGGACCCCATAAACTTGAAAGATGGAGGGAAAAAATTATAAGCACTGTATATCCAAAACTCACTCTTGTGTAAAGAGCTGAGCAGAAAGAAAAGGAGATTTTAGTGTAAGAATTCAAATTTATGAAGATCCTATTTGAGTGTGCTTGACAACCTGTTCTATAAAATCGATGAATGACTTGTAAACTGTCAATAATCCAAGAGTTTCTTATTAATTGAATGTTGCATATATGAGGTGCTCAGTAAACCATTGAGAATAAGTTTTTAAATTACTTCAATTAAAATTGAGGAACACAAGAAGAAAAAATACAGCAAGCCTTAGAGGATATCTTCCCTCTGCACTACCACTCCCCACCCCCGTTTGTAGATCACCCCCTGGAGAAAGCCTCTGTCCACAAAACTCAGCTTGATGTCACCTCCTAGAGGGATCCTCTCTGCCCACACAGAGCTGATGACGGCTTCCTGGGTGCTTCTGCAGCTCTTTGTGCATTCTTACATCGCAGCACTAACCGCACCGAATTGTAATAAGTTGTTTATGTGTCTGTCTTTGCCACCAGACTGAGAGATGTTTGAGGGCAGACATGAAAGCATTCATCTTTGTAATCCACAAATTACAAATTACACAGTGCCTGGGATAGAAGAGGAACTGAATGAATGAAGAAAGGGAAAAAAATGGGGAAGTAAAGAGAGCAGGGAGACAGGCGAGCAGGAAGGGAAGAAGGGGTGGATAGTAGATGGGATATTTTAGTTCTCCAAATAAACTTTAGGCTTCTAATGTCTGAGTAGATTATACAAGGAGTCTCTAGAATTCTTAATTATTCAGATTATAGGGTCAGCTGGTCTTGTTTTCCTAGTGTATATTTCTCTTATATTTCATATCACCCTTCTGTCAAAAAAGAGGTAAACTCAGACAATATGCCATTACAAATTATAATTTCAAATGCTTTTATATAGCATTGTTGTAATTATTTGCTTATTATTATTCTTCCTCTTTTCATGTTCTATTTTCTTTTAAATATTAGAATGTTTTCAACATTCAAAAACAAGAAGTATGTTGGGTGCCCCAAGAACACATCTGGCTATAAGTAGTTTGTGTGTTCTTCTTAATGAAGAAAAACCAATTTTTCCCTTGAGAAATTCACTTTAACTTATTACAACTTAGCGTGGGCTTTAGAGCCTCCGTGAACTCAGAGGTTTGATAAAAATTAACCTTTTAATGCCAGCGCTAGGATTGTATAACAGACCTATAGGAAATTTAGATTTAAATGATGCCATTTTTTTTACTCTTAGGTTAATATTTTTTTCACAGTAAGTATACTCATTAGGCTATAAAAGCGACCGTTTACCACGGTCATGCCACTTAGCATCAGCGGTGTTCCACATTCGGGGTGCTTGAGGCCTCTGCCCTGGGTGCAGGCATCGTGGGGGTGCATTGTGTGTAGAGATCTAAAAACCATAATAAAACCGACTAAAAGTCAGTCTGCTTTTTATTATCACCATGTGCCAACAGTTCTAAGCATTGCCAGTGATAAACTACTCCTCCAACAAAAGAAAAAGTCTTTTGTTGGTCTAACTTCGAAACAACTGCAGTGGTTACTGTCGAGTTTTAAAAATACATGTGTAAGCTTCAAATTAGCACATTTGAATAATTTAGCTTGTTAGTAAACATTGTATTCTACACGGAAGTTCATTTGGAGAACTCCGGTGTTCAGAGGGTCCCCTACACGGAGTTGGCAACAGATGTGCCTTTTGAGAGGAAGCTGTTTGGAACCGTGCAAGCTCTCATCCAGCCATCACGTCACATCTCCAACCCCTGTGGTACCACATAGTTCTAAATTTAAACCGGAACTTCTGAAAAAATCAGTGATTGCTCAGTGATCTTAAAGATTAAAGATTAGTGTTAGTTCAATTCTGTCACGTTACGTGTTTCAAATTGGAACCGTAAAACAGAGCTGCGAGATTACTATTCCTGTTTGACAAATTCAAATTTTAGTTTATACAAAAATCTTGTACTGAATTTGAACAATCTCTTTAACTAAAAATATCTTTAACATAGAAATGTATTTTTTAAAATTTCAATGGTTTTAATACAAAAAAGGAATCAAGAAAATAATGTTATTACTGATTATCACTACAGATAATAGTCACATTGAGGAATGGGGATGTTAAAAATGATTGCCCACCCCCCCACCCCACCCCCGGGTGCCAAATGCACTGAGCATGCCCTGTGCCTTGGCTGCTAGGGAACCTCGGTAGTGTCTGCACCAGGCAAGGTTAGTTGTGCCTGTTCATCGGCTCCACAGGTACTTCCTCTGCAGGGCCTGCTCCTTCCCAATCCCCAATCCAAGATTCTGCTTCCGAAATTTCACCCTCAGCAATCAGTTAGTGCATTCTTTTATAGCTTGACTCTCACTAAAGAATACTGACATTTTATATATTTTTACACAGCTTTATTGAAACCAAAGTGCAAGGGTTTTTTTTGAGTGATTGAGTTATTATATTATTCAAAACCTCTAAGAGAACTTGTATTCTTAGAAAATTTAAATTTTGTTTTGTCTTTGCTGTTCTCATTTTACAACCAGAGTATTTTGTGACCTTTTTTTTTACACTCTTCTTAGTAATACAGGAGCCTTTTACTACTCATTCTGAGGCAGGTCTGGCTTTTCAAGTAGGATGGCAAGACACCTGTCTACATATGTACTTGGGGTTACTTTTTACTTCTTCTTAAGTCACTAAGATCTAATACTATGGATGCTATAAATTGAATATTTGTGTCCCCCCGTCAAAATCTGTATGTAGAAACCTAATCCCCAATGTGACAGTATTAGAAAGTGAGTTTCAGAAATAGTCTTAGAGACACAAAGGAAAAACTGATGAGGGCTAGATGGGACGGGGATGGGCATGAGGGAGAAGGGGAAGGGACGAGGCAACACAAACTGATAACTACAATACTACTGCAGAGACAGAAGAGACAGTTTAGGGAATATAATCAATAATGTTGTAATATTTTTTAGGGGACCAGATGGACTCATGTCTTGTCAGGGAGACCACTTCATGGACGGTGTAGTGGCCTGACCACTGCACTGAACATCTGAAGCTGCCGCTGATTAATATTAGATGTTGACTATAATTTAACACATATATAGTCATGGGATGTGGAATATAGTGTGGGGATGGAGTCAATGGAATTGTAATAGATACGTATGATATCAGGACTGGAGGGGGGAGGGGGAAGTCATTTTGTAAGGGGTGAAAAGGGTAACTACTGCATTGTTTTGTACATCTGTAACTATTAATAATAATAAAAAAAGAAAGTGAGTTTCTTGGGAGGTTGGCTAAAGCCCCATCAAGTGGAATAGGGGCCCTTATAAGAGACCCCAGAGAGATCCCTCAGCCCTTTGGCCATGTGAGGACACAGAGAAAAGACAGCCATCTATGAACCCGGAACAGGACCCTCAACAGAAACTGAATCTGCCGGTGCCTTGACCTTAGGCTTCCCAGCCTCCAGAACTGTGAGAAATAAATTTCTGCTGTTTATAAGCTACCCAGTCTATGGTATTTTTGTTACACAGGCCACATGGACTAAGTGGGATATTTTGAGGATTCAAGATAATGGATATATAAAGTGCTTAGCATATGATAGATCTAAATGAATAGTAGCTTATATTATGTTTATCATCACGATCATTCTCATCCTATAATGTGTAAATCAAATGTCATCCCCTCTGCAAACATCCCACTTTCTTCCCTGAAATTTCACAACACTTTGAACATACTTTCATTTTGATAGACTGATTGGCTTCTGTCTGTCTCACCTGTTGTTTGGTGCGTTCGTCAAAGGCAGGGTTTCTTTGCAGCCCTGCAAAGCAGACACTGATTGAAAGCCTACTGTGTTCCAAGCTTTTTGAGCCATATCAGTTGAAAAAAAAAAACTTGCAAATTTAGTTATCAAGCGACAGAGACCTGAAGGCGGGTTATGGTCACATCATTAGAATAGCTGCTCAGGAAATAGCTTATTACAGACTGAACAGAGCAACTGGTATATTTTTCCACTTTATAAATTCAGAGACACTTAAGGCCAGAGAATTTTCCACTATGGCCCTAGCATGTCCTTGCCTCACACAGCTGTTCCTCTCTACTCTTAATGAAATTCAAATTGCCCAAACAATGGCTGCTAACTCACAAGTACTATTCCTCCCTCTTCTGAGAACTGTCGTGATCCAACTATTCCCGAAACCAGCTGAACTTCGGCTAACCTCATCTGCTATGGTCCTGTTAGAAAGTTCTGCCCTCCCTCCCTGTCAGAATACTTCTTCAGAGCCTTCTTTCTCCTGGCATTTTTGAATAAAGGATTATGCTAATGTATTCTGGCTGATTTTCTTTATAGCAGGCAGTAAATTATACAGAGAATGATATTTTGAGATCTAAAACCAATGTATTTAAATTTTTTTAATGATAAAATATTTCACTGAAACAAAAGAATATATAAAATAACCAATTTAAGTTTCATTCTCTGTAAATCTTTTTGCCCTTCCACTCTTTATATATTGAATCAAGGACATGCAAGCTTCTTTAAAAGGTCAGATACCATTTACAACAGAAGAGTCAGAGTGCAGCTGTGAGTTTCTAATTAGCCTTCAAAAACTTAGTGTGGGGCCGGCCGAGTGGCGCAGTGGTTAAGCACTGGTTTGGGAAGCCAGCAGCCCCGGTTCGGGTCCCACATATGGGGGCCAGTGATACTGCCCTCAAAAAAACAAAAAACAAAACAAAACAAAAACAAAACAAAAAAAACTTAGTGTGAGGCAGTCTTGCAAAACAGATTTTGTTAAGTCTCCCCAAATTCTTAAAGCTCTTCTTAACATAGCAAAGCTTAGAAGTCTGAACATAAAGTTTCATTGGAAGCCGTACTATAGAGAGGACTGAGGATGTGACTGACTTAGGGACGTTTGGAGGAGATGAGAACAAGGTTAGGAAGTTGCCTAGATCACAGAAAAGAAACCTAGTGTCCATCTCCCTAGTTCTCAGGCTGGAAGAAGCAGAACTGGAAAGAAGGGCATACACATGTCCTACTTTTCATATGAAACTCTGGGGGAGACATCACACACTAACCAAGGGCAGCTACAATGGCACAGAAACGGTGGCGTGGTGTGATTCTGCAAAGGGAGAGCCTGAGTCAGTGTTTCCTGCCTGCCGTGGCCCTTCTTTCCTGCAGGAGATCCACAAGCTTGCATGTGCTCTGTGAGGCCACCGAGAACTGCCAAGGGGTCTGGTGTTCTGGAAGAATCTTGGTGACAGTACAAGGAAGTCTCAGAGTACAGGGAGCTTAACACAGAGCAACGGTAATGCCCACATTCAGTAGAAGGTGCCAACATGACACCAAAAAACCTGGCAGCATCCATTATCCCTCAGTAAATACCAGGCTGTGCACCAAGTAATTGGGGGCATGATTGAGTGGATATCTTTGAGTACTCTGATGACAAAAAGTGTGGCCCCTCTCCATTATCAGCACATGAAATCCGCATCCCTTTGTACCCAGATGGCATCTAGGAGGAAGAAAAGAAGAAGGAGAAAGAAAGGGAAACTCTGAAAAGTCTGCGAAATTACCAGGAAGAAAAGGTTGAGTTACCTTTAATTGGCAAATTGATTTTTGTTGTTGTGTTTTGTTATTCCCAAGCTGGGCTAGGGGCTCATGAACAATCAGTTAGTGAAATAAAGTTTGTTCTTTAAAGATCTAAGTTGTATATAAATTCAACCTTCCTGTTAAAATAAAATAGTGGTTAAGGTGAAGTGCTCTCTGATCAGACTTGGGCTTCAAATCCTGGCTCATCGCTTTTAGCAGGGGTTGAAATCCTCTTCCTTGTAGTTTCCACCCAGGGGTACAGTTCTGTGCCTTATAAAAGGTCCATGCCCTGTAGAACAAATCTAAACTCTCTTATAAATGACTTCCTTTCACATATTGGAAGATACCCTTCACATCACCTGTGAGTTCGCCCTTCTTTAGCCTAAATTCCCCAGGACTTTCAACCTATGCTTATGTCACATGATTCATAGTCCCTTCACCATCCAGATTGTTCTTCCTCAAAACGTTTGCAAGTTGTCTATTTTCTCTTCACACTCATTCCACACTGTTGTACATCACTGCTTGATAAGACCACTTTTATCCTCAGTCTTGATTGGAATGGTTCTTTTCATTCCCCTTGAATCCTCATTTTTGACTCAAACTCCTCATGGAATTACTGCAGAGTTTAGTCAGCCTGTCAGGAAAAGGCCTTCTGGCAACTGTGACTCAACTATCCAGATGTTTACAATTTTTCCTGACTTGCCTCCATTAAGCTAGTAAATTTAAACAAAGAGATGAGCTGAATTAAAAGGTCAGCTCTTGAGTTTAAGTCCCCCAGTCACTACTTCTCCATGAGGAATAGAAAAATAAGACAAAAAATTAGGCAGGCATGTCTGTATATCCAAACACCAAACCCCCAAAGCCTATTGTCTTTTCTTCTAGTCAAAACAACAACAACAACAACAACAACAACAACAACTTTTCATTCTCTACATTCCCCACTAAGAAGAAAGAAGCAAGCATCCTGCCAATGGGAATCTCTGATGATGCTTCCAGTAGTCACATCATTTAAAAATTGTACTATTTAAATATCACTCCTTATTTGTTCACCTTGGAATTCTCCTTCCTATTCAGGATTCAGCAGTCACAATAGTGACTGTGAAAAGAGTTACATGTTTAGGTTGGAGTCACAATGTGCCATCTGCTGATAGGCATGTCACCTCAGCTTTTCTCCAGTATAGAAACATGCAGTTAATTGAAATCTATACCCCAGGTTTAGATACACCCAGGAGTAGATGTCATCTCCATGCTGGTATAGGTTTCCTCTCACTAGGGAAAATGACATTTATGACAAAATAGTTTCTAAATAAAGTACAATGCAGTGGTTAGTGAGTCCTGGAGGCAGACTGCCTGGATTTGACTTCCAGCCCTTCCACATACTAGTCAGTGGGCAAGTCACCTAATCCCTCTGTACCTGTTTCTCTATTTTTAAAGTGAGGGTAATAATGAGGTCTACCCCACAGTGTTGTTGTGAGTTAATACAATAAAATGCTTAGGCCATACAATCAATCCAATCAACAAGGAATGTGAATTATGTAAAGAGACTTTCAACAAGCTATAGTAATCTTCCCAATAGAATTAAACCAATAAACGATGAAATCAGTTAGACATAGGAAGAACACTGAATTAGGGATCAGAAAAACCAGGCTTGAGTTCCTGACACTGCCACTTGCTCCAAATTATTTGTCATCTCTGTGCTTCAGTTTCTTTGTCTATAAAAAATGAGATGTAACATTGCCTGGTAGTTACTGGGAAGATTATAGGACCATGTAAATGACAAAGCATTGTGCAAATATAAAGGTTATTATTATCATTGATCCTTATTATTTTTCTCACACTTCATTGGGCATCCAGAAACTTTTATAAAATCAGGATATACCGCCTCCTAGAAAGCAGTAGATTATTTTCTTCAACTCTTTTCTAGTTCCTTTGCATTAGAACATTTGGTCTTCATGCCAGTACGCTTGTGTAATATGGCAAAACATGGCCCAGTTCCAAGGTCAGAAGTTGCCTATAATGATTGTACTTTCATTTGGCCTCTTGGGATGGATGTCTAATCTCTTCAGAATGTATTTCCAAATGACAAGGAAGGATAAAACATTTCTAGGAAGGCGTCCTGTGGATGGCCCGTAATGCCCTTCTGACTTCAAACAAAGATTGTGTTCTTCGCTAGTGAAGGTCTCCATTTGAACTTGAACTTCAGTTTCTCTTGCCTTGGAATGCAGACTCCATTTTGCCCCTGGACTCTATGCTCAAAGCCTTGACTTTGGTCATTTATTTCCTTGAGTTATCTGGAAAAATTAGTCCAATGTTAGCCAAACCTTTCTTCTACTGGGTAAATCTTGATATAACCCAAAGCAAAGGCTTGTTTACATTCCGTGGACAATGAGTACCATCTCATATCTCCCAGTCCAGGGCCTTTCTCTTGCCTCCTAAGGGATAAGAATGGCCAGTCTTCTATCACATGGGCCATGCTACCAGACCAACCAGAAATCACCCTGCATGTCTTGTAGTTCCATAACTTTACTGGGTTCTCCCTCAAACAAAATCTCTCTGTTTCTGATTATTTTGCCCCAGATGTACCTGGAGCATTCTTTCAAGCTGAATCTCATTTTCTTATTTCCTGTCCATATTTCTAACTTCCCCAGACCCCTTGGATAATTTATCTATTGCACTAATATTTGCAGTTAAAGAAGTATAGACCAGCTCCTTCTTAGTCTTTGGGCTCAGGAAGTATCTCCAATCATTTTTCAATCACTTGCAGTCCACAGAGAGCCAAAACATGCCTTTTCTGGGGAAATTTAATCCACATGTTTATGATTAATTTATATGTAAGTCATTAAATTGGTGTTTCTAAGACATTTCATTTGGCAAGCTACCTCTCTCTCACCCTTCAAATCCCTTCTCAAGTCTTATTTGAGTTGGTATAGAACCATTGCACCCAGATGCTTTTCAGGGCTGGTAAAACACTTAGAAAATTAGTCCTGAATATATTGGAGATTCCATTTTGTCCATGTCACAGTTGATACAATTCTGCCTGAATGGTGGGTAGGTACAGGGAATGATTAAAGAATTTATAATCAGTGTCCCTTCAGGCAGCAGCTCTAACAGTTCCTCAGAGTGGGTTATGGCTTCTAATGCCTTATTCACTCCACATTCAAGTTCATTTCAATTTAATCCCAGCCAACTTCATAATCTTTCCTTATATACCTATTATGTGCTAGGCGTAATAAGCCATGATATTCTCTGCCTTCAATTTGCTCATTTTCTAAAAGGAGAGACTGACCTGGGTACTTATACCTATGATAGACAGCATTGTGTAGTGAGAACCAAGTGTAACATGTAATCAAAGTGCTACAAGGGAACCAGAGTGAGAGATTCCTACTGGGGACACTAGAGAAGGCGGCATTGGGGGTTTCCTTTGAAGCAAAGTACTGAGCATGTTGGGGGTAATAATGAGCCAGTGGAAAACATGTAATCTGGGAGTGACTGCTTAGAAGAAGGACTAGAAAGCCGGATTAGGGAAAGCCTTGAATGCCATGCTTAGAAGTCAGGAGCATTATGTAGGTGATGGGGATCCAACAAAGGTTTTTGAAGGGAAATGACACGACCACGTGTCTGACTGGTACTATGGAAGATTTATTGGAAGTAGAGGAAACTGCAGGCAGGGGAACCATAAGGAGGTCACTGTGATGATTTAGAGAAGAGCTAAAGAGGCACTGAGTGATTACAGAGACTAGAGGAATGACAGGGGGTGGCCTGGCTTCAAGACAAGACAATGCTGACATGACTTTCTGGATGAGGAAGGACAAGAGGTTTGCAGGCCAGGCTTGGGGACATACAAATATTTCCAGTACCTTGTTGTGAGAGCTCACCCAAATAGTGGGTGAGGTTTGGATAATGGTCACCCAGTCTGTTAATAAACAAAAGTTGAATGAACATTTACAGGCTGAGCAGTGAAAGGTGGGATGGAAACAAGTCACCAAAATGGTGTCTTGACTGTTGTTCACACTCCCCAGGTGGTTGAGGGAAAGGGTATTATCATGACAATGGGGCAGCAAGCCCTGTGACCCCAACCTAAAGTCAATGAGCTGCTGTTACTAGGCCAATGGGTTCCTAAAGCTGAAATAGAGGGTGTCAATAATAATGGCCCTGCTACCTGATAAGTGACTTTGAAAGGACTGAAAATGTTGGAAGTTTATTTAGTTGAGCAATGAGCAGCTGGCAACACCACTCAAAACTGAAAGTAGTAGCTAAAACATTCTTCGAAAAAACATTTTTTTTTTTTGGGGGGGACTCATACTTACTAACTTCAAAATTTACAATAAAGCTACAATAATCAAGACAGTATGGTACTGGCATAAAAACAAACATACAGAACAATGGAATAGAGTTGGAAATCTAGAAATAAACCTTTACATTTATAGTCTATTGATTTTCAACAAGGATCCAAAAATCAACTTAATGGGGAAAGAATAGTCTTTTCAACAGATGATGCTTGAGCAACTGTACCCACATGCAAAAGAATAAAATTGGATCCCTACCTCATGCCATACACAAAAGTTAACTCAAAACGGACCAGAAATCTACATGTAAGAGCTAACTATAAAACTCTTAGATGAAAACATAGGAGTAAATCTTTGTGGCTTTGGATTATATACCAAAAGCACAAGTGACAAAAGGAAAAATAGAAAAATTGGATTTTATCAAAATTAAAATCTTTTGTGATTAAAAGACATCATCAAGAGAATGAAAAGGCAACACAGAATTGAGAAATATGTTTGCAAATCACATATCTGATAAGGGATTTGTATTATAAAGAGCTCTTACAACTCAGCAATAAAAAAGACAAATAGCCCCCCTTCACCCATGGCAAAGAATGTGAATAGACATTTCTCAAAGAAGATTCACAAATGGCCAATAAGCACATAAAAAGATGCTCAACATCACTTGCCATTAGGGAAAAGCAAATCAAAACCATCACGAGATACTATTTCACATCTACTAGAATGGCTACAGTCAAAAGACAGACAATAACAATTATTGATGAGGATGTGGAGAAATTGGGAACTTCATATATTGCTGGAAGTAATGTAAAATGGTGAATTCACTTTGGAAAACAGTTTGGCAATTCCTCAAAAAGTTACACATATGACCTAGCAATTCCACTCTGAAATATATACCCAAGAGAGATGAAAACATATGCCACATAAAAACTTGTACATAAATGTTTAATAGCATTTTTCATAACAGCCAAAAAGTAGAAAAGCTCTAATATGTATCAACTGATGAATACATAAAGTGTACTATATCCACACGATGGAATATTATTCAGCAATAGAAGGAAATGAAATATTAATACATATTACAACATGGGTGAATCTTAAAAACATGCTAATAAAAGAAGCCAGTCACAAAAGGCCACACACTGTATGATCCTATTTATATGAAATGTCTAGAATAGGCAAATCTACAGAGATGTAAAGTAGATTAGTGGTTGCCAGGGGTTGGGGGTAAAGGAGAATGGGGAGTAACTACTAATAGGTATGGGGTTTCCTTTTCAGGTGATATTTGAAAATAGATTGTGGGGATTGCACAATTCTATGAATATACTAAAAACAACTGAACTGTACAACTTTAAAGAGTGAATTTTGTGGTAGGTGAATTTTATCTCAATGAAGTTATTATTTAGAAAAACCTAAATTAATGTAAGTTCAAATTCTTGCTTATTGGCATGATCTGCTTTCTCCCTCAGCACCCTTATCCTTCCCTCCTCCTCTATCCCAACTTGAGCTGTTTTAAGGAGAAAGATGACTAGATGTGGGGCTGAGGTCCCCCTGTCTCCATGAAGGATCAAAGCCCATAAGTAAGTATGCTGAGTCACTTCAGGGAGGAAGGAACTCACACTTTCAGAACTTTATTGGATATAGGTGACCAAGTCACAATCCTACCCATTTTATTGCGGAAGAGACCTCCTGAATTCAACTAATAGATTTGGGCAAGGTTCCCAGTAGGGAAAAGAAATCTAAAGTGACCTTGTAGGTAGGTGAGAGTCCTTTGGACCAAATCAGCATCCTCCTGTGTGGCTTCCAAAGGACTTTCACTACTGAATGTGTTGATGTTTTACATGACTATACTGTGAATATTCATAACGTCCAGAAGGGACCTGCCTGATTGGAAAGAGGCACATGAAGAGAAATAGTGAGACACATAGTGGGCTATTTACACATAGTGGGGCTATTCACCTGTAGTGGGACATGTAAATCACTCCCCAGCCCATCTGCCTAGCTCATCTTGAGTGATTTGAGGAGGGGGAAGGTAAACCACAGCCTTGATTAAGGTCTAAAAGACAGCAGGGATAGGAAGAAACGTACTCTGTCAACATGACAGCCCTGGATGTACAAGGATAATGGGAACTGGAGACTTCAGTTGTTACTCCTATAACCTCAGCTATTACAGATCCTGGAACTGAATCCACTGCACAGACTGGTGGCACTTGGCATGCTGTCTTGGACATTTCCAACACCTTTCCTATTCCACTGCCCCTGAGGGCAGGGTCAAGGTCAGTTTGCATTTATGGCAAAGCCTCCAATGTGTCTGTAGTACCTCCTTGGAGGTAAAATTAGTGAAAGAACATTCATGATCTTTTGTCTTTCAGAGCCAACATGGAACCTCAAGAAGGAGAATGCCCTGATGTGGCTCTTGCCAACAACTGAATTGACTTCTGGACCTGCCATCCATCATCACATGGCTAAACATTAGGGGATGGCGCAGCTCCCTGCACCACTCATGGTTCTAGGGGAGGAGACATACATTCAAGGAGGTAGACGTACACACACGGTAATGGGGGAAGTGATAACTGCCATAAGGATGGTAGATACTATATTTTGCTGTTAATATATTCAGTAGAGGCAGTGAAACTAACCTGCTGCTGCATGAAATTGAAATTTTGTTCCTTTCTTTCTTTGTTCTTTCATTATTCAGAGCAAATATAAATGTACACGAGTCAGCCACTGTTACATCCCAGGTTTTATCTCCTGGATCATTTTCTTTTACCTTGAAGCCAGCTTTTCTGCTTCCTCATCGTCATCTCTATCTGCCTTGGCTGCTAGGGGGTGATGCTGGCCTGAATTCTTGACTTGCCTGAGCTGTGGCAGAGCCAACCAAAGGGAGAACACGAAGCAGTGAGGAAGAATTGGAGAACTCGGAACCACCAGCAACACCTTGCTCTATTTCCCTGAGTGAGTTGTTGGATCTCTCCGGGCCTTAGTTTTCTTTGCTGCTAAACAGAAGGGGTTTATCTATCCTACCTGCCTCATTGGGAAGCTGGAAGAGCCAGGTGAATGAATGGATGGGAGCAAGCTGTGGAAACTTAGAGTGGGACATAAAGAATAAAGTCAAAGAAGCCAAAGAAGAAACCTATTATGATGGACATTTGTGGAGTATGATGGACATTTGTGGAGATGTAGAGGACTTCAAAGGTCCATAACAATCCATATGTGCCAAAAAGTGTTACTACAACTGAAATATGTCCTGTTACCGATCATTTGTAAACAGCACCTGCCTGTTGAGATGGCTATTTCCCAGGTGTTCCCATCTTTTCCAAGATGTTAGAATTTCATCTAATTCCAATGAATAATTTTCAGATATTTAGAATAGATAATAATGGTCACATTTATTGTGTGCTTATGAAGTGTCAGGCTCTGTCTTAAGCACTCAGAAGGACCTGTAAGATACAGAATGTCAGTATCCCCATCATAGAAAAGATGGAAGAGCAGGGAATCTGCCAGAGGGGACACAGCAAGCGTCCAGACCTGAGTCCAGAGCCCAGTCTCTCAGCACCTAGCTCTCCTGCCTCCCTGTACAGTGCGCACACGGCACCTGACAATAAAACCTACCCTGCACGTTTCCATTACTGAGTGTTCACTGCAGCCCCCAGAGTCCCAGTCCCTGGGCATCTTCAGAACGCAGTGAGGACTATGAGCAGGGTATTGTGGGGAAATAAAGATAGGAGAGATGGCTTCTGTTTTTAAGGAGCTTATACTTAGAGAGGAAATTAGATGTACCTGAAAAACTCTTAACTATGGAAGAAAGTGATGATTGCTGAACAGGGCTACAAGAGCTTTGAGAAAAGAAGGGTTACCCCCTGAATGATTTGAAAAGTGAATTAGTCCAGTTTAATTTAATTTAACTTTTTTAGAGATTTTATTGGGGTATTGGGGAATTGGGAGAGGGGAACAGACAAGTTGTTGTCTTTTTGTTCTTCAGTCTAGTTATGGAGGACATTGCTTCACTGGCCCATGTTGGTATCATCATTATGCTCTTCCTGGATGAGGCAGATCAGTCGCTGGCCTCTGGCAGGTCGCTCACCGCGGCTATTGGCAGCTCTCGCTGGCTGCTGGCCACTCACTGTAGCCTATGGCAGCCCACTGCAGCAGGGGCTGCAGCCTACACCGTAGCCGGGACTCGCACAGCCCAGCTCCAGGTGGAGCTGTTGTTAGCTGTACAGGGCAGTGTCACTGGCCCTCATATGTGGGATCTGAACTGGGGCCACTGGCAACCCAAAACCAGCTCTTAATCAATGTGCCACTCGGCCGGCCCCAGTTTAATTTTATTTTAAAAGGTTTTATAAATGGAAGCTCAGTTAGGAGGTCTGTCTGAAAATACTGGTATGGAAATCTTGGAGATGAGATCAGAAAATGTCAGCGCTGAGGGGGACCTCAGATCGCCAAGTTCAACCCCCACACTTGAGATGGCCCCAGGGAGCCTAGTGTTGCAGGATGAGTGAGTTGGTGGGAGAATCTGGAATCAGATCTAGAAGTTCCCATCTTCCTTCTATCCTAAAGCACTCCTTCCTTGCTGCTGTCTCAGCATGGTGGTGCCCAGGGGCCAATGAGCTTTCTCAGGAACATGTACACTTTGGGTCACTAATATTATCAATGTCCACTATTGACATCTTGTGCACAATCTTTCACCAATTCTCCCCTCTTGATCCTCTTCTCCAGCCAGTAGCAATATCCCCTACCTCAGAGGTCTACAAAGCCCATTGTCTGCTGTTCACCTGGACTCCTTCCTCACTCCCTTCTTTTCACAAATATTTATAGAGTACTTCCTATGCAGGCAACCTTATGTTTGGCTCTGGGGATACTGACTGAACAAGACGGACCTTAACATGTATCATCTATTAGCTCTTTCTCCAGGGCTCCATGTTTTGTCATCTTACAGCACTTGAAACAGTACTTTGCTTTACTGTACATCGTAACACCCTAGCATGGGGACATTAATTAATTAAAAAAATTATCACTGATATTTTTAAACATGTGCAAAAATAGAACAGTATGGCCAACTCCAAAATGCTTCTCACTGGTATCTTATTCTGCTCTTCTCATTTCAAAGCCTGCTGACAGGTGACAGAGGGTGCATACAGAGATGGCCAGTCAGTGACGGGGAAACACAGTAGGCGTCGGGCTCAGTCAGGGACCCCTGACATAGAGGCAGGCAGTGGGGCACACCACCATTATTCACACAAAGGGCGAGAGACAGGAAGCAAAGCAGTTTGCCAAGTGCTGGTGGCACTGGTGGGGTATCAGGCAGCCTGAGACCAATCGTACGGAGCAGTTTGCTGATTGCCTCTGTGCCTGGCCGCAGGCGGACCATGCCTCAGGGTGGCCTTGGAAGCTCTGCATGGCCTCAGATGTATGACTGAAGCCCTTCCCCGAGACCTCTGTTCCAGAGGCTATGCCTTCCGCCAGAAAGCTCTGCCCTTCCCTCCACTCCTCCAATGGCTGCCCCTTCAGTGAAGTCTTCCTTGGCCGGACTTTCTAAAGAGGTATCCTCTTCTCATTATTCTTCAACTTAGCAGCCTGCTTGCTTCCTAAAAGCATTCTGAAGTTTGTAATCAATTATTTGTTGATTTTCGTGTGAATTTCCAGTCTCCTTCATTATACTGTGACCTCCAGTGAAGGCGGAGATCTTGTCTTCATCTCTCTTTCCTCAGAAACTAGAACACATGTCTATGTAGGTCTGGCACATAATAGATACTCAAACAGTTTCCAAATGAATTAATGACATTACTAAATATTTTGTGAATATCTTGATAGTTGAAGCAAGAGTTGAGTACAGTAGAGGAAAAGAAAAAGGTAATTTCTAATCTAATCAGGGCATGTGGAAACCGCTAACCCAGTGGCTCTCAATTCTGCTGCATATTAGAATCACTCGGGGAGCTTTTAAAAATACCAACACCTGGGATCCTCTACAGACCAACCAAACCGGACTCCCTGGGGATGGTGCCTAAGTATAGGTATTTTTTAAAAGCCCTCAAGGTGACTATAACATGCAGCCAGGTTTGGGAGTCACTGCTCTAATGAAGAAAGGTTACAAGAGGAGGGCAGTGAATTCCAGAGTAAAAGGCAGGTCTGCTCAAGTCAAGTTCAGAGTGAGGGAAAATGGTGTGTTCTATCCAACCCCTTCGATGCTGAAAACCAAATCTGAGATAATATCAGAAGAGGTTGATTATAGTTGATTATGATTATGAATGAAGTACCTAATAACTGATAGAGTTTTTAAAATTTAAAAATAGTATAGTGCATTTACAGAAGAATTGAAAACAGAATAACTGTTTATTTTCTATTTTAAACTACTTTTACTTAAACAACAAAATCATAAATGAGTTAGAAAAAAACAATGTGTAATATTATCTTTGGCTTTCATGTTCATTTCTATCAGAGGCCTATTTGTAAGTTCCTAAGCATCACAACCAGATATCACTGTGCCCTTAGTATCTGCGAATATAATATTTAAAGCAAAATAACCTTAAGTTTTGTCAAATTGTGGCACTGACAAAAGATCTTTCCAACCCACCAATGGGCATTCTGTTTTTTTTCTCTCCCTTTTCTTTTTCTTCCTCTCTCCCTTCCCCTCTTTCCTGTCAGATTATTTTTAGATAATTTCCCAGTGTTGTAGGTGAACAGATGAGGAGAGCTCTTCTCATTTTCAGAGTGGGTCATGCCCGTCTGTCATCAGCAGGTGGCTTTGAGGACGGCACACTATGCTACTGAAGTCAAATGCAGTGAGGCTATAATCGCTTGTTCTCCTTAATTTATTTAGGTTGTCACATGATTTGCTGTAGCTGTAATCCCTTAGTACTGCAATCTGGGAACAATATAAATGGTGGATGGCAGAGTGAGATTTTCAATTGTTGTTTCTCAGTAATTCACATAATGTGCTGTCATTAACATTCTGATGTGACATATCATGGCTTCCAGGGCTTATTGGGCCATATATAAATACAAAGTGAAGGTGTGATTGCAGTGTGGTTACAGCCTTAATTGCCTCCACTGGGAAAGAGGTGGCAGAATCTTCTCTGGAGGAGAATAAAATGTAATTTTTAGTTTGTCTTTAACTATTTACAGTCAGTTCCTCTTAAGTGCAGGAATCACAGCTTTCCTTTGGGATTCTTCTAATTTTCTAGGAATATAATTTTTACAAAAAAAATTTGCTTTCCATACATTAGTTATTACTTGAGTTGATTTCCAGATATCTATACATTCAAATTACTAATGATAATTATTACTGTGACTTATTGAATTTTACAAAGTGACTTTGTAAATAATAGCAGCCGCTAACATTTATTGAGTACTTACTATATGGTAAAAGCTACATATGCACGGGCTCAATTAATCCTTATGAGCAATCCTCTGAGATAATGTAGACACTGTTATTGTCTCTGTTTTAAGGGAAAATTGATGCTTACTGAGGCTTAGTAATCTGCTCAGGGACACAGAGCTATGGTGGTAGAGCTGGGTTTGAAACTCAGGCCAGTCTGCTCCCAAAGCCAATGCTACTTTTAAGCACTACATTCAAATACTCCCCATGCCCAATGCCAGCACAGTTAGCCCCATTTCACAGAGCTGGAAACGAGGACTCAAGCAACTGGAACCTTCGGGCGCTGTAGTTCAAGCCTGCACCTTCTGAGTTCAGGGGTGGAGCTTTCTCTACTTCCCGAGGCAGCTTTCACCAGGGTGCGTTGTGACAACTGCTAACGTCTGTCGCTGACATCCCAGGCACACTGCTCAGGTTGATAAATAAGCAAAGAATGAGGGCTATAGTAAAAATTCAGAGGGGCTTCTATTTAAAGCATTAGGGGCATAAGAGCTGCCTGCCTAGTCAGATGGCGCAGGCGCAGGCGCAGGCTCTGGTCCGAGAAGCCCGAGTTTGGAGGCAGAGAGGAGGAAAGAAGTGAGTCATGCCCACTGGGCACGCAGCCCGGGCGCTTTGGCCACTAACGTGGAGCCAGCCTGAGTCCCAGTGATTGATCCTGCAGCTGAGCTTGCCTTTCTCTCAGCAGCTGCAGGTTCCCACAAAGGAAGGCTGTGCATGGAGGAGGTTCTGTCAGGGCCTCTAATGAGAGGATTGGGTTTCACATCACAGCTTCGCCTAAACAGGTACACTTTGCTTCTTTCATCTTCCTGATGGCTCCCACGGGAAAGGAAAGAAAGAGAAAGGAAGCTACATCAAGAAACAGGTCACAGGCTGTTTTGGCTGGGTTTTGTACCTCCTCTTTGTACCTCCAGCTTTGAAATTCTTTAATTTTCACACACCCTGTGTGGCCACTGGACAGCAATGGAAAAAGCTTGCCTAAGTAATTTTTCATAATCCATCCACCATGAATTTCTGGAAAATTAATGCCTCTGTACCTTTGCACATGCTACTGCCTCTTTCTGGAAGACCCTCCTCAGACCTCAAACTCTTCTTCCTACGGCTAATTTGTTCTTCTCCTTCAAGTTCTAGCACAGGCATTGTCTCCTCCAGAAAGCCTTTCTTGATGCCTGATGCCTGCTTGACACTGACACAGCTGTTCCTCTTCGGTCCTGACAACGCTTGTGCCACAGTCCCGGCTGCCACCTGTCTCCTGCCCACACCGTGAGCTCCTTGAGGGCAAGACCATGTCCCCAGGGTCCAGCACAGTAGCTGGCATGTAGCACAAGTGTAGGAAGTGTTTATGAATCACCACATTGATGAATGATAAATGAATTAGGCTGGAATAATATTTGCTAAACTATTTAAAGCACTTAATCTTTAAAAAAAAACACCACTCTATTTCTTTAAAAATTAGCCTTGTTTTTTTTTTTTACAGATGATAAAAGCCACAATGCTGATTTTAGCAATTTGACATACAAAAAAAATCCACTAAGAAGAAAATAAAAACTTGTTATTATACCACCACCCTAAGAAAGCCACTTTTAACATTTAGATGTAGCCCCTTCCAGTAATTTTCTATGTGTATGTGTATATTTAAAACCAGAATCCTATTATCGCATCTAATTTTCTCAAAGATTATAACAATATCTTTTAGAGGGAGATAGAGAAGACATTTTTTATCACAGTTTAAACGAGAAAACTGGAACCCAAAGATATACATCTAATTAGTGGCAGAGGTAGGACTAGAATCATGCATTTTGTCACAGTACCAGGCTCCTGCTGCTCGCCTTGAGGCCTCCTAATTAGGTTGTATTCTTCATATAAGAAGAAATTGTGCATCAACCCAGCATTGATGGGACATGGGTTTGTAGCTGGATATCCTTTCTCAGGAGAGAGACAGATTTAAGCTGATGCTGGGTCCCTATCATGGCTGTGCAGTACACAAGGGGCACTGTCTAACATTTCAAAGGGAAACAAGAATGGAGCGCCTAGGATCTTATCCCCATGATAGGCTACCCAGCGAAGCTAGGCAGGCACCATGAAGATTCAGTTTCTTTCCAAAGGCCAAATGACATCTAGTGGTGGCTTGGCTCAGATTCTGTTGCTATGGGAACACAGCCGGAGGTTTAACCCCACCATAGACTAGTGAGCTGTACTGCAATCTATGACCACGGACTGTATTTAGAATAACGTACACAGTAAGTGTTCAATAAGTTTGCATCGGGCTGAACTGAATGTTTACTATTATGCAGCAGGGGCAGTCAGCAAACAAGAATGCTGACAGCAAATATAAATACCCCACCACTCCGCCCAGTATAGAAAAGGCAGTAATCCAGTGTGAACTAGCTTTCTACTTTATTCTACATGGAGGACCAAACGGTAATCCCCCAGACACAAATACACACCAGGCTGTTAGCTCTGCAGATGAGGGGACTATATCTTATTTGCCTGCACACCCTCAGAACACCTAGCACAGAGCCAGACGCATTTGAAGTGTCAATGTTCTTTGAATTGAATTATATTTGCTAGGCTGGCGTGGGAGTTCGGAAGATGTTGACTCGTAATTCACCATTCCTTTCCCTGAGAGCTCTGTAAATCAAGCTCTTAAAAAAAGCAGCAAGCTAAATTCCAAAGCTTTTTTTTAGGAGAAATGCCCATGGCTGGTGGGGCCTGGACTATGTCCACTGAATGTGCAGCTCTCTTCTGCACAAGCATCACCTGCTCCCCAGAGAGATCACGGCTGGCCGGCTGGCTGTGGAGACTCACATGTCCCTCTTTTCCCAGTGGCGTGGGGGTCAGGGGAAGCTAGTGGGAGCTGAGTGATGAGACACTACTGAGCTAAATGCTCTCCTCTTCCCAGGAGAAGGAAAATCTCGTGGCAGGAGGAGAGTTGGCACTTTTCTGGAGGAAGAACCGTAGAGAACAAAGGATGGAGTTGAAAATTATCTCTTCTGAGGACAGATTTCTTTTTTAAAGGGCCACCCTCACATCCTCGCTTACCTTTTATTGGAATGGCGCTATTGGAGATGGGCTTGTCTGAGCTGTGGCGGAATCCTACACACTGAGATCGAAGTTGACTGGGTGGGTGAAGGGGCAACAGGGAATATAGTTTGAGAAGCTATGAGGCCAAGATCCTCACTTTTTCTTTTTCTGAATTTATTCTAGAGCATTAACAAAACCAAAACCAAAACAGTTTACAAACAAAGACCTTTTGTGAAATGTGCTGAGCTATTAGGTTTGAAGGAGCTGGAATAGAAAATACTGATATTTCTGGGAGGCAACCAAGACACAACTCAGTAATCCCCTAAGCGCTTAACAAACTCTCTTGAAGACTTAATCACAATATAAAAATCCACAAGTTGTTATTGGCAGTATTTGGTTATCAACTGTACAACTCTCTGAAGTGGCATCCTGTGCCATTCCCGGGTGTGCCCACTGCACATCCTAGGGGCCTGCCGGTAAGGTCTGCCCTGGTCTGGCCTAGTAAATTCTTTCCAGGGGAGACATAGGATACACTCTCCCAGGTGCCAGGCTCTCTACTTATGAGGTGCAGAATTTATTAGCGCAAAGAAAGATAAAAAGAAAGTCTGCTCCCTTTCTAAATGTTTTTACATACGGTTTCTTTATTAGAGCTCGGTGTTTCCAGAGATACAGCTGTGCAGCTCATTTGAGCTAAGTCCATGGGATTTGGTTTAGATTCCTCTGAACTTCTGTGAGCTCTGCTGCCACTACATATCAACGGAGGTCTCTTGTGCCATACTTTCAAAGGGCGTCACTGGCAGCAATGCTCATCTGCAGAGAGCAAAGCCATGACCAATTGCATATTTAACCTACATACACATGGCCGTGCAAAGGTACACAGAGAGTAGATACGGAGTCCAGGTTTGTCCACTTCTGGAAATCAAGGCTGTCTAGTCACCCAAAGACCATCTTTTTCTAGCTTAGGTTTTCTTCTCTCCGATCCCTGACGACGCCTTTTTCTACTTCCAGACCCAATTCTGAGGCAAACACTGGCCTCAGACCATAGCCCAGACATCCAAGAGAGTACCAGGAGAAATCGTGCAGCGTGGTGAAAAGAAAATAGGATTTAGAACTGAAAAACTCTGAGACTTATCTCACCAGGCTCTCTTCAGAGCAATTATGACAAAGTGTAATTACCTTGTTTATATGTTTATGTATTTTTCATTGCTCAGTATGCCTCTCTAGATTATAAGCTCCAGGAGTTCCTTGTCGTTTTGGTTCATCACCGTGGCCCACTGCCAGGAACAATGCTCAGCAATAGCATACGATCAAGAAGAGTGAATGAGATTTGATTGAGTTGGGAGAGGACTAAAGGCAAGAAAGAAAGAAAGAAAAAGGAAGGGCAGAGGGGAGGGAAGATAGAGCGCTCAGGGCATTACTGATGTACTGTCTATGAAAGCAGTCTGTAAATTTATTATTATCCACATTATTAAAGACATTGTGACTCACATTTGACGCATTCATTATACCAGGGTGATCTTTTAGAAATGTTCTTTCCCTGCATAAAACCCTCCAATGGTTTTTCATACCACTCACAATAAAAGGCAAACTCCTTTTAGCTTACAGAGCCCTGTGTGATCTGACCCCTGCTGGCCTCATGTCCAAGCAGTCTCCCCTTCCCCGCCAGGCCTGGTGTTCTTGATTCCTCAGACAGGCCAAGTCTGTTCCTGCTGTGAAACCATTGTGTTAGTCCCTGCCCCTTCCTGAAAGCTCTTCTGCAAAATTGTATGGCTCCCGCTGCTTTTTGTCATCAGGCTGTTAGTTTAAATGCCACCTTCTCAGAGAAGCCTCCCTTGTAAACACCCTTAGAAGGAACCCTCAATGACCCACTGTTACAGTCCTCATTTATATATTCATTTATCTGTTAATATTACTAGTCTCCTCCCCACTGCCCGATGATCAATAACCATTTACTTTTATGTGACATTATATTTGTTTAATGCTAACATTTCACAGATATTTTTCTAATTATTATTTTGTTTTATCCCCACAATTATGAGTGCAAAACAAACCCAAAACCCTATGGTTCCTAACTGAGATTTCCTTTCCTGCCTTTCGGTCCCCCAGCCCTGCACATATTATGAGAGAGGCGTTCTGGCTGTCTGCGCATAAAAGCAACTGTGCCAGTCAGTTGCAGTGTTGTGATTGAATTGGAGTGATATGCAATCAGTGATACAATAAGTACTCAGAACTCTGACTAGAGAAATCCTTTTGAGACATAGAACTCGTCTGTTGGGAGCCAAGCTGTTTTCTGTTCTAGGTTTGGAGGCCTCCTGGAAATAGGCAGAGGGGAGCAAATGGCAGGAACACTCACTGGTTCCATTGGGTTTGTTGACTGTGGACCCCAGGGCAGCAGTAATTCTGCAGGAGGAGTACTGGACCAGAGCACAGAGAGAGGATCTAGGGCTGGTCCACCTGCCCCTTTCCCTTGAACCCGGGCTAGCCATCCCTCTGTTGTTTGAGGTAGAATTCATTCATCTCGAAGGGGATGGCCATTTCATGGGCTAATGAGTGGAGTCTGGCCTTTCATCCTGACTCAGACATCTGTAAAAAGGATGACCCATGTAATATTTCTGCTAAATATTCTGAACTGAGCAGAATTTCTTTGATTGGACAGTCAAGTCACGAGACACGCCCAGACCTCTGCTTGTGCCATCCTTCTGTAGTTTCCCTCTCCTTTGCTTTCCTAGTAAAGCTGGTTGCTCTGGGCAAATCCCCGCGTTGTCACATGGGGATCAACATCTAACTGGAAGTGCACTTTATGCAGCCACTCTCCAAGAAATGGGTTCCTACTGTATCTCATCTTAGCCAACATGCTCCCATCTGCTTTCAACATGTTGCATCTGACATTAACTAATGTCTCCTATTAGCATGAAAAGAAAACAATCTGGAAAAATTCACTCCCAAGCAGAGTTCAAACAGGCCACAAGTAGATGTGGAATCTCAACTGCACGAGGTTTTTAACAATTATTATAGTAAATAAATATACAAATATGTTATATATACAAATATGTTATATATACAAATATATTTATGTGTATATGCATGCGTGCACGTGAGTTTGTGTGTGTAGGGGTGGTGGGAAGTGAAGCCAAAGGTCTGTGAAATGGGTCAAGAATGCTTCTGTCCAATTCATGAAATTAATTGGTAACAGAAGGTGGAGAAAAATTCTTCCAGTGCGGAACAAGGCACAATCAGAAGAACGGAATGACATGGAAAGAGCTGAGAATCTTTATCTCATACTTACTGGTAACGGGTTAAAATTCTGGTCCACGAGGTGGTTGAACCCATGGTCAAAAAACGAGTGCCGTATCACGACATCAATGCCCTGATTGGCCAGCATTCCTAAAGTGTTCAACCATCTAAAAGGCAGGGGGGGAAAAAGCTCCATCAATATCTTTTTAAATGGTATATAACAAGCTCTGTAGAAACTGGCTAACATGCACAAACACACAAACCCCATCCCCTCCACCCCCACCACATTTACCTTGTACTTTAAAGGAGAAGATTATTGGAAGCATTGAATGCACAGCTGGAAGAGATTTTAGAGATTATCAAATCCAACCTATTCACTTTATAGGAAAAGAAACAGAGGTCCAGGGGAGTAAAATGAATTGCCCTTGGTCATAAAACAGCTTGTTGCTACTGCCTTATCTCTTATTCCTGTAGTATTCACAAATAAAATGAACACACCAGCCACTTGTGAGCCTCATTATTAGTCCCTCTTCTTCCTGCCACAGGACACACAATCACAGGAGTGCACACACTATAATTTTCATCACTTCAACTTTCCTGCTTATGCCCTATCACTGCACACGTACCTTACATGTGACTCTAACCCACATATGCCTATGGCCTGTACTAGAGAGGTCCAGTCATTTGCATTCCTCACAGATCACTGTCAGCATTCGATGCAATAATAATTTTCCTTGGCACTATAGCTACCTATACAGGGATTCAAATATGCTGCCGTTGCATACACGTCACAGTGGAGGACCTACATTGCTTAAACACTTATCCCATAACCCACTAGGCCCAACACCCAGTTTCCAGAGAATGTTATTCTTCAAAAATGCTGCCCTCTTCCAACACCCACTGCTAACTCTGCCTTCATGATTTACATATTCAATTCAATTCATTCATTCATTCATTCATTCATTCATAAATTCATTTACTTTTCTCTCTCTCTTTGTATTCCTACTCCTGAAATGTAGGGAAACTTCTAATTGTAATAAATATGTATAAGAATTGTGACGGAGAGCTTCTGTCTTCTTAGGATATAAGGCATTTCACAATCTTTCCAGAGCATGTGTGTCTAACCTCATCTCTCACTTCTTTCCTCTTCTCTCATCCTGAACTCCATTCCCCAGGCTATAAGCCACATGAAACTACTCTCGGCTGCCTTAAAACACCATGCTTTCACATCCTTACCTGAGTCTCTATATGTGTTTTAACTGCTGCCTACAAATTCCCTTCCTCTATTCCTCTAACTCACCTCCTCATGCAAATTTCCTTCTGTTAATCTCTGAGGCAAGTGTCACCTCCTTCTAACCCCTGTGGCCCCAACCAACAGTAGCACCCTCTTCCTCTCCACTCTGGACTCTCATTCATCCCCTCTGCAGGCCCACTGAGTGATAATCACTTGCTTACTTCCCCAGTGTCCCTTAGTTGGTTTGAGCTCATCAACGACAGACATATACTGCAGCTTTGTACCCAAAACACCCATCACAGTTTCCTAGCACACTATCGGTATTTAATACTCTTTGTTATGTTGAAATTGATATGGGTCAAATTAGATCCTAGGAACTTTAAGAATCATCATTCAGCATACTAGGGACATATTATGCAGACTTATGCTGAGTTATGATTTCCCAAATCTGAAACCATATGGAGCTCCAAACCAGTGACTTGTAGAATTAAGGTTTCTTCCTTACTGGAATGAACAGCATTGTGAATTTTTATATTATGAATGACTATCATTAATATTTTCAAATCTTCTTCACATTGACAATTATGTTTTATTCTCATAAAAACTAACAAATATTTACTGATAATTAGAGTTACAAACCCAAAATAAAACAAAACAAAAAGCAAAAAAAACAAAAGTTTTAGATGAAAAAGAAAATCTGACAATAATATAACCTTTTTTTGTAGCTGTTGTTTAGATTGGGACATTGTGACCCGGTGAACTGAAATTCCTTTTGGAAGATCACATGCCCAAGCTACTTGCCTTTATTCTTTTTATTAATTTAGCAACTTTGTGAAATCAGGATAAAGGTTTAGCTTTTTCTTTAGCCACTGAGACGCAGTGGTAAATGTCCTGTGGTAGAACTATAACATGAATTCTAGGCTGATGCCTCCTAAATCAGTGTTCTTTCAGTGTGGAAATAACACAAATACAATAGGGTCTATATCTAACAAATATTTATCTACAAAAACAAGTGCGTCTTATTCACCTCTCTATCCCTACCCTTGTTGAATGAATAAAGAAACAAAATGATGAGTAAATATGTAATCACACATATGTGAGTCTCTACACCTAGCAGCATCTGGATAGCAATACAAAACCATATTTCAATATTTTTATATATAAAAAGAGCCCATTTATTCATCATTTGTTATTCATTCAAGAATGTTAATTAATCAACTGTAAATGCCCTTGTTCTCAGCATTGGGGATAGATAACAGAAACACTTGCGTGACCACGTAAGTCACTTCTAAAGCACTGGGCATGTAAACACATGTACATGCACATTTACAGAGATGGTATCAAATTTCTATAATACTTGTGACCTTTACAGCCTAGCACAGTCACCTGCAAAGATTATATATACTTAAAAACATATGTCAATTAGTAAATGTGATTTTTGCTGGTATATGGGAGTTGGTGAAGGAACTCTCACATGGGACGGAGGAATATTCATCCTCCCCTCCAAACCCATAGCTTACATGCACATCCTTGCAGCATTTACACATGACTACAGCCAAAACCCCTGCTTCCCCAGGGTTAGTACTGAAGTTATCTTCATCTTCCTCCTGTAATAATAGGCCTCTGAGAGGGGGAAATAAGTGATGTTCCAAGTCTCCCTTTATGGTCATGTAGAGAAAGGTGGTAAGATGACTGGAATATTCCATGAAGGATACTACCATGACCGTTATTTCTCATCCCACAAAAGTTTATTGAATATCTACTATATGCCTGACACCACTAGAAGCTGGAGATGCAGTGGTATGCCAAAGATCAGAGAATCTCAAAGCCTGGATTGGGAAAACTACCCTTGAATAACAGGCAGCAGAGAATTCTGACTCATGCATGCATGGGCATGTGTACTCGTAAGCTCATAGTTAGGCCATATATTGAAAAAAGGCTAAAAACATGCCTTCTTTCCAATTTCTTGCCAACTTTCTGGTGTTTCCTATAATGCTTTACTTTTTTCCCCAGGAAGCAATTTATGTCCCTTAGAAAACTGGACTCAAAGGACATAATGCTAGGTAACTGCCAGTGGAGTGAGAGCAAATGGGTGATAAAGAGATAGGGGAGAAGAATGGGCTAGTTTTCCGAAGATCTGTGCCAACCGAGCAATGGGTACTGAACTACAACCCAAATCTTCACAACTGTGTTTATCTGTGGTCTGCTGTGACTGCAGAGATCTACGGCTATTTGGCTGATATCTATGAAAAGACAGGTTCTCTCTAGCTCTCTCCATGAAGGTTGGTAATATTTCTCATTTCACACCATTCCCTAAAGAGAAGAATGCTCAGGAAAACACTCAGTACAACTGGGCTGCTCACTGAGCCCTGCAGCAGAGTTCTTTTGCAACGGCTGAGCAAATCTATTCCACTGCTGAATCCAAGAGGCCGCCTATTGTACTGATGCCAACCTCACTTCTCGCCCTTGTCCCAGGGCTCACAGTGAAACCCAGTGGGGAGTCTGTTTTTGAAAGAAGACTCTCAGCAGCACTGCATCAAATGCTGATTCACTCCATTTCATTCATGGAACCATGCTCACTGAACAACGGCTCTGTACCGCTCAATGTTAGAGGCTGAGGACACACAGATGGAAGGCCCAAGGTATCACCGTGTATTACACTGACTCATTCTCCTCATCTGCATTTGCAGGATTCCATCTGTAAAGGCAATCTACCTGATGGGCTTGATTTGTCTTCCACAAATGTATTAAAGAAGCTTCTCAAGAGGACCTTGCTCAGCCAAAGAAGCCAGGACCACAGGATTAGATTAGATCAGGTTGGTCTGTGGTCCTGAGGGGTTTGTCCCTGCTACCTAATACTGGCAGGCCAGCCAGGGGTCCTTATGCTTCTGGCTTAAGTTGTTCTCCAGACAACTGCAATAGCCTTCACATTCATTTTCCCATCCCTTGCCTTGTCAAACTCTTGAGCATACTATTGCTAAAGCCGTTTTAAAGCACTGGTCAGATGGTGCTTCTCTCTTCCCAAATCCTCATTGGTTTGACAGTGAGTATAGAAGGAGACCTCATTTTCTCTGCCTGGTTTTCAAGGCCTTGCATGATTTGCTGGTAGCCCCCCTCGGTGGTAGCCTCAGCCCTCACTACATCTCTGCAGATGTCGAGGCTTTCATCACATGAATCCTTTCCCCTCCCCTGTTCCTTTGCCCACAATGTTCCTTCAGCTGAGAATGGTCCCCTCTCGCATCACCACCACTTTTCACAGACAGAAATGAATCTATGTCCCATTCAAATTCCGCTTTTCCCAGGAAGCCCTTCCTAATCCTCCTAAAGAAAGGCTTGATTCTTTTGCATGTCTATCACTTCCCTTTTATAGACAGACCATGTGAAACAGAAAGAGAGGTGGTTTGGTGTAGCTGTGAAGAGGCTGGGCTCACTGCCTGGGCTTGAGTCCTGTCTCTGCCATTAGCCAATAATAGCATCGATCTCAGTGGGTTCTCATAAAGTAATAGTGTCTATTTCACCAGTTGTTAAATTACTAACTGTATGTAAAGCACTTTAGACAGTACTTGGCACATGATAAGCACTACTGAATTAAAATTATTATTATTATGGCACTTATTTCCTATGGCTTTACTCATCTCTTGTCTCCCTTCCTCTAATTAGAAGTTTCTGGAGGGCGAAAGCCCTATGGTTCCTCTTAGCTATCTTCCAGGACTCGGATGAAAATTAGATGAGATATGTATGTTGTCAGCACTGCATTTTGCAATAGAAACATGAAATAAACTTCATATTACTTTTATGACTGCTGCTACTACCATTTTGCTCTAATGCCTGTACTTGATATTTTAGTATCCAGAGAAGTCCCTAATCTCTGTTTGTTGAATGGTTAAACACATTCACAAAGAAATAGATAAAGAATTTTCAACGGGAAAGGACCGCCCCCCACCCCACACACAATGGGCAGAATGGTGAGCATTGTCCCTGTTTCACTGTCCTTCTTTCCTCAAAGCCCGAGGGAGTAAGATTGCAAGTGTTACTCACAAGAATCCTGCAGCATATGAATCGGATAGATTGTTTGTGCCTCCAGCTGAGGTGGTCACCACACCTTCAAGCCAAATCTTCTTTCCTGGGGTGTATGTATTAACCACCTGTTCACACAACAAAAGCAGAAGGGGACAATCAGATTTTTAAAAGCTGTCCCTAAATGAGAAGGAACACATATCCCCTTAAGGAAGTTCTTCCATCCCTTTCTCCCAGGTGGTAATGACCTCTGCTTTTTTCATGTCGATGCCCACCATAGAATCACCTGGCACACACATACAAGCATTGATATTGGCACATGTCCACTCAAAGAAATGATCATTTTTTCCTAAGTAAACCCAATGTGACAGAACAAGTGCATACTCCAGAACTGACGGCTACACCCTTCACAGGAAAATATAAATTGATGATGTTTCCATATTAACAAGTATTGGAAAGCAAATTTTCTTAATACTCTGTTATAACACATCTGTGGAAGAGTGCACTGTCCATGCCTTCGAAGTCATGAATCATGAGATTAGGCAGAGATCAATGTTTGGGAGAGGTATTTTATAATTAACAGGGCATGTATGTGTATTACAACCACATTGTGAAATATCTGCAGTAAGTGTAAAAAAAAAAAAAAAATCACTGACCCACAGGTGAAAGATCCGACACAGGGAGCAGTCTTCCAAGTAGAGGCAAAGCCTCTTGTCAAAAGGTGGCTCTCTGAAGTTTTGAAATGACCCAGGTCTGATCCACAAGTTGGACATTGGCCAAACTATCCAGATCAGAGCTCAGATCCTTTGGAGAGCAATCTGGCAGCACTTAGGAAAAATGTACACTGTGTAGCCTCTGAAAGCTTGTCTATAGGTAGTTCATTTGGGAAGGAATAACAGACAGCGAGAAGGAGGAACTGCGGGACTGAAATACAGAAGACGGGAAAACTGGGACAAGGATACATTTTCAAGTTGTCAACCACGGCTGGCAACTTGTACTCATTCCCACAGGGATCTTGGCAGGAGCCTTATGAACTGTGTCTCAGAACTGTCCCCCAAGAAGGCACAAAGGGAAGTATTTATCTCTTGGTTCCTATTAACCCTTCCCTCCATTACCCCATTTCATTGTGCAGGCATGAGTACTGAGCATGTTTCCTGTGTTCCATATCTTTGCCTTAGAGGAGTCCCAGAGCAGGAAATGAGAGGCCAGGCCCTACCTCACTACACCAGCACCAAGCTAGTTTCATCCTGTGTGCTTGCCCAGCTCTGGTCTCTGCAGAGATGGACAGAGCAGTAGGTAGGACTGAGAGGATGCTGGTTATGCATCCAAGAGGCACTGGATAAAAACAACAGTGTGTTCAGGTCCTATAGCTCACTAGTTCCTCTCCTGGACATATAGACCAAAGCCACTTTCCCTCAGGTCTCTAAGGAGGCAAGTATGAGGGTGTTCACTATGTAACTGGTTCTGGCAGGTGTCCATTGCTAGAGGAATGGAAAAGTAGATTGTGGTGGCTATACATACCATAAAATATTATGCAGCAGTTACACCAATACATTCAATGTAAAGCCAGGAACATGCAAAGGTTTTAAAGGTTTGGTGGTGAGTTAAAAATAAATAGCAACAGGGATTTCCAGTCAAGATGACGGAGGAGGTAAATGCTGTGCTTACCTCATCTCATGACCACATCAAAATTACAACCAAACCACAGAATGACCAACATCAAAAATTGCCTGAAGGCTAGATGAACAGAAGTCCTACAACTAAGGATATACAGAAGAAGCCTCCTTGAGATTGGTAGGAAGGGTAGAGATTCAAAATGGGCTGGTCCCATAAACACATATGGTGGTTAAAAATTGGGAGGGAAATCTCTGCTGTGGAGGTTCCCCCTGAAAAGTGAAGGGACCCAGCCCCACACCATGCTCCCCAGTCCAGTGTTCCAGTGCCATGAAGATAAGTCTCCACAACTTCTGGCTGTGAAAACCAGCAGGGATGGTGGCTGAATGAGATGGAGGGCTGCTGGAGACCAGGCACTCCCCTTAAAGGGCCCATGCAGGGACTGACTCACTGACAAACTCAATCATTCTGAGATCCAGAGCTGAGGCAGCAGTTTGAAAGGCTCCAGGGACATAGAGGAAGGAACAGAATTGTCTGACTTCAGGGTGAGGACTAGAGGGGCAGTTTTCTCCTGGACAGAAGTGCTGGCAGAAGCCATTGTTCCACTGTTGAGCCCTCTCCCCACCCAAACTGCAATAGTAGGAAGGCTCCAGATCTCAATCTCCATCAACCAAGCTAATACCATTTGCCCCACCCTGGTGATTCCCTGAGACCCAACTGCACCCGAATTTTGGGCCCACCTTAGCCACTTCAAGGGGTTTTTCCATGTGAACAACCTTCCTTGGCTCAGGCTAAAGACTTTCTTAAAATCTCTTAAAGGTTCACAACGCCCCCTCCCCCCCAAAAAAAAGCAGCATCTGGCCTTGCTGTGCCTCATATCTCTTGCTGTGTAGCCTCAAGCCCAGTACTAGTGGCAGCTGGCTTTGGCTTGAGGTTTGGCCTCTCCCAGGCACCTCCAAAGTAAAGGGGTGGAAACAGATTTTTCATGAAAATGGAAATGAAAAAAAAAAAAAAAAGCTGAGGTAGCAATACTTATACCAGACAAAATAGACTTTAAAACAAAGGCTATAACAAGAGACAAAGAAGGACCTGGTAATCCCACTTCTGGGTATTTATCCAAAGAAACACAAAACACTACTTTTAAGGCAAATATGTATCCATATGTTCGTTGAAGAATTATTTACAATAGCCAGGATATGGAGGCAACCTGAGTGTCCATCGTGAATGCATGGATAAAGAAGATATATATATATATATATATATATATATATATATATATATATATATATATATATATATAGAGAGAGAGAGAGAGAGAGAGAGAGAGAGAATTGTGCTGAGTGAAATAAGTCAGACAGAGAAAGACAAATATCATATGATTTCACCTATATGCGAATCTAAAGAACAAAATAAATGAACAAACAAACTCACAGATATAGAAAACATTTTGATGGTTGTCAGATGGGAGGAGGGCTTGGGGGTGTGGGTGAAGAGAGGGGAGGGATAAAATGTACAAATTGGTAGTTACAAAATAGTCATGGGGATATAAAGAATAGCATAAGGAATATAGCCAATAATAGTGTAATAATTATGTAATTATGTATGGTGTCCAATGGGTACTGCATTTATCCGGGTAATCATTCCTTAAGTTATACACTCATAAATGTCTAATCACTATTTGTACACCTGAAATTAATAATGTATATCAACTTTAACTGAAATATAACAAATTATTTAAAAAATAGCAACAGAATGAGATTTATGACACAATATTTTTTGTGTAATAATTCAGTCACACTCAAAACACTAATATATAAAAATACATGCTTCTTAAAGACATATATCAAACATAAGGCAAGCATGTATTTGAGGGAGATGAATGCAAGTAGGGATTAGAGATCAAAGTGAAAGTTTTTTTTAAAAAGCAAAAAATATATGTGAAATGTAGCATATATGCCAGAACCCTCTGTTTCCCAAACCCATGGACAGACTCAGCATACAGTCAGATTCCTCTTTTTATCTCTTTCTAGGTAGAGCTCCCTGCCCTTTGCCCTATTTACTAGAGAATTTATATTATTTGAGACCTATTTTAAAATCAGAGTTGGCAAAGTACTTGACTCTTTCAAGAATAAAGTTGTAAAACTATTTCAAACAATTCAGATGGAAGTAAGATAGTGATCAAAAACGGAAGAAAGACCCTGAGAATTGGTAGCGGACGTCAAATTGGAATGTTGTTAAAGATTAAATAAAAATTCCTCCTTGGACCCAGAAAAAGAAGTGTCATTGAGAACATCACATGATACTCCTCTCCCCATTCTCAACACTGCTCACAGTGCCCAACTGAGGGGAACTGGAAACAGCATGAATACGAATTCCAGAAAAACACCTTAAATCATCAGAAGACAGAGCCATATGGTGAAATTAAAGGACCACTGCGATGATACTCGTAATATATAGTGTTTGAAAAATAACTGTGCTCTTGATAAACTTCGTCTCCCTTTACGACTAGCTAGAACTGAGTAATCTATTGGTGTTTTTTCTTTTTGCCTTTGGCTTCTAGGATATTCAGAATTTAATTTTTGTTCAAAGATATTGAAATGAGGCACTTAGAGACAGGGGGTTTAGTTAAAGAAAACAAAATAAAAAGGTAAATACTACAACATGATGAACCTTGAAATCATTAAGCTAAGTGAAGGAAGCCAGACACAAAATGTCACATATTATATGATTCTTCATATGAAATACCCAGAATAGACAAGTCTAATGAGACAGAAAGCAGGTCAATGGCTTCCTAGGGTTGGAGAAGGACAGAGATGAGGAGAGAGGAGGATGGAGAGTGACTGTAAATAGGTATGGGGTTTCTTCTAGGGATGATATACATGCTCTAAAATTAAATAGTGGTGATGGTTTCACATTCTATAAATATACTAAAAGCCACTGAATTGTACACTTTTAAAGGGTGAACCTTATGGTATGTGAATTATATCTCAGTAAACGTGTGTGTGTGTGTGTGTGTGTGTGTGTGTGTGTGTGTGTACATTAGCCAAAGGAGAGGTAGAACCAAAGTAGGCAGGTAACTAATATGAAAAAAGGAATGAGTCTGGAAATTTTGGACACTACCTGTCAGACTTTTGGTTTGTGATTATCTTGGAGTTCAATTTCTTCATCAACATGTCAAACTGTGGAGTAGATGAAATTTAAGTCTCTTCCAAATATAAAATGTTAAAATCTATTAGCATTTTTTAATACTAACGCAGGTCCCATTGGCTTCTATCCTCCAAAGGTCAAGAGTATCTTTGATTATATAAGTTAAAATTACATAAACAACAAACATAGGAGACAGAAAAATAAGTCAAATACAGGTTAGAGCTGGTCATCTCAGGAACAACAATCTGAGCTGGTGGTAGAAAACCACAGGAATGAAATTACCTGAGGAGAACATAGAAAAATGGGACTAGAAAAGGGCTAAGGGTTTCCATCCCAAAACATTATGGCATTATCAAATGCATTCATTCATTCACTCAGTAAGTATTTATTGGGCACCTGCTATATGCCAAACAGAGTACTAGGGGCAGGAACACAACAGTGAATGAAACAGAACAAGGCTCTGCCCTCATTGGCTTAGATTTTCGTCAAGGGGAGGAGACTAAAAATAGACAAGTAGACAAGCAAAAGAAACTTAGAAATAATAAGAACAAGGAAGAAAACAGAGTAATCTGATAAAAAGTGACAAGGAAGAGAGGGTTGATACTTTAGATAGTGGTCAGAAAAGGTCCCTCTGAAAGTTGGTATCTGCAGCGAGACCTGAGTGAAGAGGGAGCCAGCCCCTTGATGGATCTGCAGGAGCAGCCCAGGAAAAGGGCCTGAGGTGGAAACAGGGCTGTTGTTTGGAGAGCCAAAAGAAACTATCTGAAGGGTAGTGAGTAAGCGAACGGAAGATTTTTTTAAATGGTCGGAAAAGAACGAGTATTTCTTATTCTGAGTGTGATGAAAGCTATTGGAGGGATTCAAACAAGAGAGTGATATGATTCGATTTATGTAAAGATAACTGTGGCTGCTATGAAATTATATATATATATATATATATATATATATATATATATATATATATATTCATGAAAACTGTAAAGTGACACACAAATTAAAGTTCTGTTATTTCTATGACCACTCTGAACTTGAATTTCCTCATCTGTGAGATGGAATAATACCTGATGGGGCTGTGCTCAGGATAAATGGCAATCACAGAAAGATCCTGAGAGCTAGTGGGAAGGGGCATAGATGTAGCCGATGAACATTTGCGGAAGTCCCTCTAAAGTGATGAATGAATTCAGAGGAACTAATGCCAAATGTACTTACAGTTTTGTGGGGGATTCTGCACTATCATTTAGGATCCCTGAAAGAAGTCCAGGTGTTGATGGATTACTCCCCAGAAACCCCGAACTATCAGCTCTTGGAGGGCAGGGAGGGGTTCCTGTGTTGCTTACTTTTCTATTGACTTCCTAGCAGAGTGCCTGGCATAGACTATGTGCTTAACTGGAGACTGTGGTGCTCTAGTCACCCAGAGAGGTCAAAACCGTTCCAAACCCGCCAATGCACAAGCTCACAGGAAACTGTCACTCTTTAAAGAAGTTATACAGCCTAAGAAAGAGCAACTAAGCTGGTCAAAGACTTGGAAGCAATATCTTGATTCCAAAACCACCTTAGAGACCAGGAAAAATAAAGGCATATAATGGAAATCTATAACAGAATGAAAGACATAGATAAAAGCAACACATGCTTATTTGCTTAAAGCTCAGAGTACCAGCCTGGGGTTTGACCCTTGAATTTGGAAAGATGGAGATTTCAGAGAAGGGAAAGAAAATACTGCTTTGCTTACCAGGCAATGTAAATATGGAATCCAATAACCCTAGAAAGTGGTAAAGGCAAATCAACATCCAGTGTGATCTGGATACCAGAAGGATTTTTTTGATGAATCAAGCTCATTATAATGGTCTTATATTGAAGACAATAATCATGTGTTTCCACCACTTACCCTGTGAGGACATTCGTCATAAGTACTTAGTTGGAAGGTAGCCAACCTGAAGTGGCAATTTGTATGAGGTGGTTATACTTCAAAAGGAATTCAAAGTCTAGATCCTTTAAATGAAGATTTGATTCCACAAAATGGTTGGATTTATAAAATGCTGTGTACAGAGGACTCTGGAAGGACATAGACACTGTGCAAATAAACGTTCATCCAAATGCTCTTCTGACTCGCAGGAAAATTTGGAAAGAAACAGTCTAAGAATTGTTATTTAGTGGTGGTGGGGCGTGGACCCTGCACACAGATTGCCTGCGTTTGAGCCCCGGCTCTATCATTTACACACCACATGGCCTGAGCGCATTACATTACCTCTCTATGACGTCATTTCCTCAGCTGTAAAATTATAATAATAATACTATATCTCAGAAAGCATTTTTTAAAATATTTAAATTACCTAATATTTGTAAAGCACTTGAAAAAGTGTATGGCATACGGTAAGCTCTTAAAATGTAAATCAAATATTACTTAGACCTCTGCTTGTCCAAAGCACATGCGATTGTGTTTGGGTCAACCCAATATTAGAGTTGGTTGCTTTCCTTTTGTATACAACACTTGTGGTGGTAGGTAATAGACCAGATGCATGCTAAATAGCAGAGAAGAGCCTTTTAGAATTTAAAATGCACATGGACAATTAGCATTCTGCATCATTCATTTATCCACTCTCAGAACAGAGGCAATTCCTGTCTTTTTCTAGAGAAGCCACATGCACAAAACAACACTCAGATGGGTAGAACTTCGATACAAAACCTACACCAGTTACACGAAATGTTTTGTGGAAAAGAGATTCCTAGAAAGTATCCGTGTTAAAGGTCCTGGGAGCCGTTGGTATAAATCAACGAGGATTTTCTGAGCATTTAGTGTTCCGGGACATGGCAAGAGACTTGATGTGTATCTACGATGAACAGAGACCATTATGGTGACACGGGGGGAGGTACTGAGGCTGGGTGCTGGTTGGGACTGCAGAGGAAATCGGTATGGGCAGAAAAGGAGAGAAAAACAATCAGGAAAAACAGATGGAACCACCTGCAAAATTCCCTGAGAAAGTGAAACTCTAAGAAACGGAGGGCTATAGTTCAACGCTGCGGTTTTCTGCATAAATATGATTCTCCCTGTGCTGGAAGAGAGAAAATTGCAGGACTGGAAAAAAACAAGGGCATGTTCCTGCTGAGAAATGATGTGCCAATGAAGGTTATTTTAAGGAGCACACTGTCTGGGGAGGAAGAAATACAAATGCTGAGATTGCTGATATGAGGGTAGAGGGAGGCTGAGTGGTTGGTTGGCTCCTTTTCAGCAGTTCTTTGTCCCAAGCAGGCTTCAGTCCTTGTGCCCAAATAGACAAGGGAATTTTGAGGCCCCCAACAGAATAGCTCACCAAGCGGCCAGTGGCTCCTCAGAATCCTTGGGCTTTCTAGGGGCAGGATGGTGCAAAAGGAAACCCTGGCAGCTCCCTCCCCTCACATTTCAGGAGTTGAGGACATCAGGACTCTTTGATGTGGCTATGCTGAAGGAGGAGGGTTGAGGGAGAAGAAAGAGGTAAGGAAAAACAGCACCGATTCTTTTAATTTTTATTTTCTCTGCTACCTTGAATTTGTTTTTAAAAAGGAAAAACAATAAGAATAGGAAAATAACCATTTATGTGGCACATTTTTCAACCTGGGGCTTCCTTTTCCTGTTTCTCCAAAACACTGATCTAAGTCTTTAGAAAAAGACTCCTGAGAATCTGGTCTCAGCCACTGGCTGTGCAAGGGATGGTAGCCTTGGAGCAGCAGACATGTTGTTTATGGTTATCCAAACCCAACACCTTCCTTAATGAGAAAGGAAGCAATAAAACAGGAACAGTGGACAGGCCAGCTGGGCTAATCAGCCCTGGCAGGAGGCCCATCCTCCAAAAGGAGCTGGAGTCCATTAATTCCAGCATCTCATCTTGGAAAGCAACCTTCCCCAGGACCTCAGGAAGAGTGGTAGCTCTTTAAGAAACCAGAGCTGGTCCCCCTATCATTGGTCCAAAGGAGCCGAATAGCTTCAGGAAGCTTCTTAAACCTTACCTACGCACAGAACTCCTCTTGGGGGTGCCCCTATCTCTTTGGTCCTTATTATATTTACAAGAGATCCAGGTGAGAGTTGAGTAATGTCCGGTGTTTCTTTCTATCCTTCTTGTGTGGTTTTGACTCTAAGCTACCTACTATATTCAAAGACGAGGGGATCATTGCATTCTGCCCCCCTCCGTCCTCACTGCCCCTTCCTGAGTGTTGGATCTTATCATTTCTCTCTTGGTCTTCCTATCAAGTCCATCCTCCTGTAGTCCATCCTCCACGCGGCTGCCACTTGATAGCTTGACAAGTCCCTCCCCAGCTTCAGAACTTCGTTCCCCATTACCAGCCCCAGTACTCCGCCGCATGACCACAAAGAGAGGTCTGTGTGATTAGTTAGGAGACGTGCTAAGAGTAGCTTGTTCCTAATAACATTGAAAATTGTCACAGTAACATTCTTTTCATTCGTCAGAATTATGAAATGTTTCCTTAACTGGGAAGAAAACCTAAGAAGCCAGTAACTGCATGCAACCTATGGTCTATTTCATCCATTTGTCCATGGAGTGTGTTAGACATAGTGACATGATAGTGAGAACCAGTGACCCATGGGATATGATGCCAACTGCTTTAATTAACTTGCTGTCTAAGATCCTTCATAACCACCCCTGAGCTACCTCTTCTTCCCTCCCTCGTCACGACACCTATGGCTTGCAACACACAATGGACTCACCATTGTCAACTGCACTATCTTCTTTTAGGTTTGTTCTGATCACCTTCTCCTCTACTCATTCCTCACCCACAACTGTCTGATATTTTTTCATGGCTTAATTCACATGTTACCTCCTCTCTGAAACTTTCCTTTAACTTTCAGAAAATTAATTGTTCACTCCTCTGGTCCCCAAAGTTCTCTGAACCCATCTCTGACCTTGACATTATTATACTGAGTTGTAATTTTTTGTTTGCCTATTTGTTTTACTTCCTATTCTGCAAGCAGCTTGAGAAAGCTGTGTTTTTTCTTTTTGCATGCCTTACAGAATGCTTGGCAGTCACTTTACATATTACAAACTTGTGAAATAATAAGATAATGAAATAACTTAGATGTTGATAAATGAGAGAGAGATAATATTTTACTGATGAAAAGGCTGAGTTTCATAGAAGATAATTAATAGCCTCAAAACCATAAGAGCAAACACCAAATCCTTACAGCTGCAGTTCAGGACTCTGTCTATTTTCTAACTGAATATTCTTATTTGAAGAGACCTGGAAGCTTCTGGTTGACTAAACTGCCTCCATATTTACTATGTCCTTCTTAGCTTAGACAAGCCGGGTTATTCTGAGCTCAGCTATTCCAATATCTCATCACATTCTTGATTTATTTCTTCTGTCTAATGTACTTCCTGTCAGTTTCATTAATTTTTTTTCTGTATAATTTCTTTTTATCATCTCCCTGTTCCGGAGTGCCTTATTTACCCGTTTTCTTTTGGTATCAGATCAATTTTTAATTTGTGGCTTCTGTGTCATTTTTAGGATTTAAAATTGCATTCTCTGCTCTTGTTATCTCAAACCACAGGAAAGCAATTGAATGTAATTGCAACAAAACATCAAATTAAAATAAGAGACACACACACACAAAGATAAATTCACCCAGGAGGCAAGGAAATGATGAGCACATGCAAGAATATAAGGAAGCAAGTTTCACTGAGTCCCAAGGCAATGACTATGATGGAGGACAAGTGCTGGAGGAGAGAGGAATTGGACAGCAGCTACTTGCATATAAATCACTCTTCCTCTCTCCCCCAGCCTGTTCTGCGAGTAATCAACCCCTCAGCCTTACAGGACAGTTCACCCACCAACAAGTCATGGGCTCCACCAGCCTCAGGGCTAAAGTCCTCTTGCTCAAGACAAACCCTATAAAGTCTCCACTTCCATGCAGAGAGATTGGCAAAGTCACCCCAGTATGCCTCTTCTTTCTGAAGCAGCTTTTTGCTTCAAATGGTAATTTGTTCCCAGGGCCTTTCCTCCAAGTGACTGCGGCCAGCACATTTCTTCACATTGTCAGTGCCTAGCACATAACAGGACCCAAAGCCTGTGCACATGAATCATAAATGGAATCCAGTGAATGAATGTGCATCTCTCCCTGGAAAGCCTTGTCCTCTTCCACCACCAAAAATGGTGGTAACAGTAGATACTACCTAATACTGTGGTACCAACTTTCATTCAACCCTCATTTCTAGGACACCCATCTCGGATTATATCAACTGATTTCGGGATCAAACTGATGCTCTTTCACCAGGAGCATTCAGTATTTTTCTTTAAAAGTCTTCCCAATCCTGGGTGGTTAGGAATATAAATATTACATGGATTACAAAATAAGTGGTTACCAAGTATGTAGACACAGAGTCGTGTATTAGATAAGAGTTCTGGAGTTGGGTAGGCCTGCCAGGGTTTGAATTCTGATTTACTACTTAGCAGGTGTGGCCTTGAGCAATTTACTGATTTCTTCACTGGACTAGTAATATATGATGTACTCAATAGATGGCATTTGTAACCTAAAAGGTAATATAATTACTATGTTTCTGTAAGTTCATGCATTTTTCACATTTTCATGGTTTTGAAATCAGACTGCTTTTCAGAACTAATACCAAAAGAAACTTGTCAGCTGTTTACACTTTACCCCCAGCTGTTCTTAAGTTGATGGTATATGTTATAATTATTTGTGTTAAGAATCAAGAAAATATGGTGTATGGAATGACAATGACCTAAACTTTGGAGCTCTTCTGTGGTAAACGTAGCTTTCCAGCCAAATGCCTCTATTTACCATTAGTGTCAGAGCCAAAGATTCCTGTGGGTCAGATTCTCCCATTTGCAGCTGAATAGCCAAGTGGAGTCACAGAGGCTCATTTACTGGGAAGCTAGGGAAGCCTAAATGTCCTGCTCTCCCCACTGTCACAGGTCTCTACAAATAGCCTGGACAGGACCTTTGTCATGTATTCACTTGGTCAGTTATGTTTCTAAAATGTGTAAATTGCTTTGTTTCTTTTTCTTTAAGAGGTCCCCTTTGTATAAGCTTCTGGCCCCATAAAACTGGGAATCATCCATGGATGTCACTAACGTTTGGGAGTGGGACAGCTTGTCATTAGGCCCCCTGCCTCTCCTGAGTCCTTCCTTGGCCTGTGTTTCTCTTCCCCTCCATCAAAACCTACTTTGGGGAAAGATCTTGTATTTGATGTTAACACCATAGTAGGACTTTAAACGAATATAGTTTACCTCTTTTCAGGTAAATTACACTCCTTCTAATGTAGAATGGAAGATTATTTTTCTAAAATGAAACATCGGCATTAGCAAACAGAGTGCACTGTTATTTGGGGGCACAGAGAGACCTCTCCTTCACCCCTAAACACAATCTCCTGCTCTGCCTACACGGCATAGCCCATTTATGGCTGATAAAATCAATTTCTATCTATTCAACACCAGCAGATTAGATTTTTCCGCATGTGAACAGCAGAGACAGCAGATCCAAATGTGAATGAGACAAAGACATTATTTTACTTCTTTTACGCTTCCTCCACCGTTTTACTCTGCTCATTCGCCTTCCTCTCCCTGCCTGTCTTCCTCCCTCTACCATTTATTGAAAACCTGTCAAGTGATAAGCACTATGGTAGGCACTGAAACACTGAAATAGCATTCAATGTTAAATGAATGAGTGAATGAATCAACCGGGTACTGATTTTTGTGGTGATACTACTGTTCTTACCCTAGTAATGTGTTTTCATTTTCCAGTTTTCTCCATTAGAGAAGGTTAACAATAACGTCCTCATGTTTCCTTCAATTGTGCGTCCAGCTATCTTATGATCCTGAAGAACAACTATTATTCTTTTACCCTCTTCCCATTTGATATATGAAGAGGCTCAAATAAGTGGGTATAAGCCAGACGGTTGGGTAAGAAACCAGTTTCTTTCTTGATCTATGAATTACTTCAAAAGGATTAAATATTCCTCTGCTTTACCTACTTCCATGATCCTGCAACTAAGATATTTTGGAGAAAGTGGTAGAATGTCACTGCATTTATTGAGACTTTAAAGAGTTAATCTTCATTAAATATAAGCATCATCGCCTGTTATTACCATTACTTGCTTCATTAACTACTTTCCCACTACACCACAAGGGTCTCTAAGGCCAACCACCACATCGGTCTTGCTTACCATTTTATCCTCAGGGGTTTGGGAAGTACTAAGGATGCTATAAACAGTTGATAAATGAAAGAAGGAAGGGAAGAAAGAAAGAAGGGAGAAAGGAAGGAACTTTTCTAATATTAGGGAATGTTCAGTTCATCTGGTATTCAAAACGCAGTCAGAAGGACAGGACTTTTGGAAATGCTTCCCTTATGTCTAGGGTTTCACCAACTCCTCCCTGTGCTTATTGAATTGCTGCAAATAATATCAAAAAGTGTTATTTCCTCCTCTGATTCCTCTAGGAGATGAAGACACAAATCATAGAGTCCACATGACTTAAGCCAAAGTAAGTGGTTCTGCTTGGTTCTTATGTTATTGCTTCAGAGTCAGCCCAGATATCCACACTATACCATCTGCACTGTATCCTAAACATCTCTCCCTTTCCCATCTGACTCTTCTTGCCTGCATTCTTAGATTCTCAAAGCTTTCCTTTGATGCATCTCCCAAAGTACAGATGCTTATCCGCATTCTAGTGGAAGAGAGAGGGTGTGTGGATCATCCAAAGAAGTGGGGTGTCCAAAATTGTATCTGTTTGGCTTTCAAAAGCATCATGTAGATTTTCATATAACACGAATTTGCCCACTGCTCAGAAAATTGAGAATTCTTCTAGAAGTGGCATTCCAAATTTGGAAACCACAGCTGGTTTTAGCAATTGAGTCATTGCATTTCAGGTGCCAAAAATATCACCTATCATATTCTCCAGGGTTCAAAGAAGGAGGAAAGAGGAAAAAAGCAAGGAATAAATTGAGGATAAAGGTAGCATGAAACTTCTCCAGTTATATAAATTATTATTAAAAATAACTACAATAACTGAAACAACAGTAATAATAGCAGTAAGAACTAGCATTCAATAGCAATTAACCAATCAGCTTCCATCACCTTACTAAATTTCCTAAGAGTAAAGGAAGATAGTATTCTCAGCATCCTCATTTTATACATAAAAAAAACAAAATCAGAGAAATTAAGTAATGTCCCAAGGCCACACAACTAAACCTAAGCTCCAAGCCAAGCCACCAGACTTCAAATCCTGTATCCTATCTCTTAGCAAATGGCCTCACCACTGATTTCTCTAACTAATCCCACATGAATCCATTTTGGTGCCCTTTTTCCATCACTGTGGAGCTAAGGGGGAGGAGTGCCATTAGGATGTCTCTGAATTTCCCAAAGTAGAGAAAAAAACAAAGATTTCATTTCTAGCTTTTGAATGAGGGTTCCAGGTATGTACACATTAAAATCTTACTTGATTCATCTCCGAACTAGTTTGGGGGGCTCACAAAACAGAAGTTTGGTCACCCGGCCCCAGTTTGCACCTTGGACTATAATTCCCCACACACCCTTCCCACTCATGGAGTCTTCAGGAAGAGCCAAAGCAACTTTTCAACTGGAAAAGCCTGGTGACCCTTGTCTGGGGTCCCAGGCCTCATCTCCACAGGGCAGGCCAGTACCTAGCATGTCCTGGGCTGTGGTGAGAGACTCCCATCCTGGAGGCCCTAAGAACTGCATCCAGGCTGCTGCAGCCCATGGAGGGTCTATCCTGGGAATCCAATCTCAGGGAATCTGTGATCCAGCAACACTCCCAGCAGATATCCATCTAAGGCAAGACCTGGCAGGAGCTTTGTGAACGAGAGTTGGAAAAAGAAAACTAGTCAGGGTAATGACTGAAGGGCTACTAAATGAAACAGAAAGGATAGAACTTTGGCAGACAGTATTTTCCAAAAATAACCGCACAAATATGTCTGGTCCTACACGCTCTTCCAGATTCTTGTTACTCCCTCATCAACAGGAGTTTATCTCCTTTCCCCTCAAATCTTCATCGGTCTTGGTGATGGTCTTGATGAATAGACTATGGCTGAAGAGAGACCTTGTGACTTCTGAGGGGAGGTTAGAAAAGGTGGTATAGTTCCTACCTAACTCTCTTGGACATTTGACTTTAGAACCCTGGGAGGAAGCCCAGGCTACATGAAGAGTTCATATGTAGGTATTTCAGTTAACAGGTTCACGAAGCTCTTGGTTGACAGGTGACATCAACTAACTGCCAGACGCATGAGTCAACAAGCCTTCTGGTGATTCTAGTCACCAGCCGTTAAGTCACCCCAGCCTTTGAGTCTTCCAGTGGAAGCTTCAGGCATCCTGAAGCAAAGGTAAGCCATCCGCACTGTTCCCTGTGGGACTACCTGACCCATAGAATCCACGGGCATAAAAAGTGGTTGTTTTAAGCCACAAGTTTTGGGATAACTTGTTGCACAGCAAGATAAACCAGAACAGTAACTGAGGCCTGAGGGGACCTCTGGGCATGTTCTATGTGCAATAACCAGAGCACGAATCCTGGCATTCCTGCTAATTCTAGCCATACTTGCCAGGGTATTTCTCTTAGAGGCTCCACTGTTCCTCCCGCAGTCACACTTTGCCCTCCCATCCAAGTCTCTTGGCCATGTTTTTAAATGTCTGCGTCTCAGTTGTGCACAGGGTTTGAGCCCTTGTCCTTAAATTTCATTGGCCTTGCCTGCACAAATCAGGAGGCAGGCTTAGCTTACTTATTTCAGTGTTGGAACATTCTGTAATTGTTAAGGGAGTAGGCAGTAGTGGAGGGTAATGGATGGGTAGTGCGGAGAAAGGGGAGAACCTAATTCCCAACACCTTTGTCTTACTTCTGACATAGAGCTTTTTGTTCTACTTAAATAATTACACAAGCGCAGTTAGAACCTTCACTCTCAGTGCCATAATGCCGCTGAATCATTTCACTTCCAACAACAACCCTTTGAGCAGTTCATTAGACTTATTTCCAGAAAAGTAAAAAAATACAGGGACTTGTCTATCTTGTACAGTGTTGTATACAAACACTTGGAATAGCACTGGGAACATTAAGCACTCAGTAAATACTGAGAGAGAGGGAGGGAGGGAGGGGGAGAGAGAGAGAGAGAGAGAGAGAGAGAGAGAGAGAGAGAGAGAGAGAGAGAGAGAGAGGAGAGATCCTTCCTCCTTTTAGAGAGTAATACCTATTATCAGATTAGCATAATGTGCTTAGAAAACTGTAGAGTTCAATAGGCTGACATTCTACTACATTAGGTAATATGTTTTCCATCCTGCTCAAAGTAAATATTAAACCTTAAAAGTGTGAGTCCCTCCATGGTAGAGACCATGTCTTACTTATTCCATTTTGTATCCCAGCACCTGGTACTTTGCTGGGTACTTGCTAAGTGCTCAGTAAATATTACATATTTAAGTGTTAAAAACTACATGAATGTCAAAGAGACCCTGGCAGACATATTTCAAGTCATTTAGTTCTCCTAGGCTTTGCCCAGTAGGAGGCAGTGACAGATCAGGGTGCTGGCCAATGCACCTAGTTCCCAGAGGGATCAGACATAGATACAAAGGTCCACCAGTTCTTAGCCTTCCCAGCCTCTAAAACCCTTTGGGAACAAGGGGACTCAAAAGAATATCTGTAATCTGCGTATGGCATTGGTATGAATGAAAAAAGCGTACAGACTTCCACTTTAGCAACCAATAGTGCTTTTCTATGATTGCTCCAAATAGGATTTTATTTCACAGCTAATTTTATATAAGCATTTGTCCATTAACTTATTTATTTATCTCATATTAATGGAGGCCTATGTGTTGTTACTTTTATGTAAGTTTTCTGCAAATAAATATTAAAAATAGAGCTAACACCCATTCCAGACATACTAAATCAGAACACAAGAAGTGCTTAGATTGGAAACTTGAGTAAGCTCTGGTGATTTTGATGGTACCCAAGTTTGAGAACTGTTGACCAAAGGTGTCTTGCTAATAGATCTACATGCAATTAATTGCTTAATATAATACAGCTTTTTCCTGATCCATACAAAAGTAAGACGTTACTTAGCTGATTCTAAGACATATAGAAATCATGTAAATATAGCTCAGCATTGCCAATGCCCCAGACCAGAATTTCACTGAATGAATGTAATCATTCTTCTTAAGCTAACCCAATATAAATCCCTGCAAAAAGAAAATAACACTGTAAACTTATCCTTAAGAAAATCACAATTTAGAAGCAAACTATTACAAAATATTTGTTATTAAAACAGAGCTTTTAAACCTGGATATGGCACATTCAAACCCTTCTCAATCGGAAAAACAATAAGCAATCAGCTATGAGAGGGAGCTCTAGACCACGTGAGTCTGAACTGGACTGTTTTTCTACCCTGGTTCCCACAGTGCTGACATCCAGCTGGGACCCTGGGACCTTTTCCTCTCTTTACCCCCAAACTGACTCCTCTTCTTCCCAGGAGACTTTTACTCACTTTCTGAATTTTCCTAATCTGGTCAGAGAGTGTGTCTAACAGGCGAGTTTTCAGGAAGTCCATCACCTTGACCACTCGGCCATCAATGTAGCAACTGGAATAAAAATAAAATAAGAATCAGATAAAACCTCGAGCAGAAGACTGCATAGACTCCTCTAGCCAGGGGTCTCTGTGGCTTGAGGAAACCACCCAGGGTTCACTTGGGCTCTTATATCCTAAAAAGTTTGACCCTGGGTAGTTTTCAAATAAATAATACACTTTTAATTCTTTTCATTTCCTCCTTCATTTGTGATCTAAGATTGTAGTTTTTTTGTTTATTTATTTATTTTTTCCCCCTCAACCTCTGTCACATGAAACTGCATTGCTTGCTCTACAGTAATTGACAGGAATTCATAAAACAAATTGGGTAATAGGGAAAACCTTACCATTTCTCCCCCTAGGGAAAGTAATTTCACATCCATCCCATAACAATCCCTACCCATACCTTAAAGTAATAAAGGTATGTGAGACGTTTGGAAGAATACTCAAATATTTTGATAGGTTTCCACACCTTTAAATAAGAAAACAAACCCCAACCACAAAATTCTGATTTAGTGCAGTGAGTGGGTCTCAAAGATTCATCTCCAGCTCACTTCTCTGGGAAAAATATCTTGTAGTCAACCTTCTCCTACCACCTTCAAAGTGAACGAATGAATGAATGAACAAATAAATGAATCAGACAGATTAAAGTCCAGAAGCCCTCTCCTAAAATAGTAACAAATGTAGCACTCATCCGTGTGGTAGTGGGTTTTGTTAGGCAGCTTAAGTAAAACAAATTGTGCTGGTACTATGCTGTAAACATTTGACTAAAACAGATCCATCCACCTTGGTGGGGACCCTCTTTGGGAATCCTTACTCTGAAGACTAACCTGAGACTGGCCCAGGGTTAGGTGGCCTTCATTATCTCAAACCTTCCCACCCCCCATCTTTGCAAAATTCAAAATTAAATCAGTTTAATTGAAATCAATGCTTATAGCTCCCGGGTGCCTTTTCCAGCCCACTCAGGTCCTCTTGATTGATGACTAGTGACAGATTATTTCATTTTTAATAACACCAACCTATCAGTATGTATTATAGGATTACAAGAAAATTCTTTTTTAATTCTTTAAATTCCCAGACCAGTATGTGATGTACTAGTAGAATGGTTACTTTTTTTTTTTTTTAAAGTGTAAGGCAGGTACTCTGGTTGAAGTGAGGGTGGCAGATGAGCTCCACCCATTCAGACTTCCCCTTAGCTTCCCTCACCACCTCAGAAATTTCCACATAATCCAACATTGGTATGTGGGAAATAGTATGGGTTTTGGAGCCAGAGCTACCTGACTTCAAATTCCAAATCAGGTATTTACTACCTTTGTGACATTGCAGAAGATACTTGGCCTCTCTTGGCCTCCATTTTCTTATTATTTATTTTTATTGTTTAGCTGAGCCATCCTGCCACCTGTTGGCAGCTTAGCGGCAGCTCAACTCGGGCTGGGCATTGAACTGCTGTTGCTCAGAGCTCAGCTCGCACTCTTGAGCGAGCTCTTTACCAACTGAGCCACTTGGCTAGCCTCATTTTCTTATTTTTAAAAGATAGGTGACATATCTGCTTCTCAGGATTAACTGAAGATGAAGCACACAAATCTAAAGTGTCTGGCACTCAGTTGGCACTCAACAGCTCAGTTCTTCTTTTTTTTCTAATTTCTCTAATTTTCAGCTCACAAAGATGGGGTCATAAACAATAGGGGACTAATTAATTACATTAGTGTGAGTATAGAATTCTAAAAGTGAAATTGTTGTATCAAAGGGTCCATGCTTTTGAAAATTTTTGTGGTTACTTATATTAGGGAATAAAACAAAACAATGATGTGACCTTTCACCTCGTGGCTGGTGCAGATGCTAGACTCAGATCCAATAAACATTTATTACATGCAACACACCATGCTGGCCATGTCTATGTCCATTGCCTCACCACCTCTTCCTATTGGTAGTTCAGCATTAGCATCTCTGAATTTCTTTTAAAAAGTTGACTAGCTAACATACTATGTGAAAACAAGGCATTTTAAAACATAAAAATAATTCATGCAATGTTAATCTAACACACACTGAAGGACATGAATACTTGTTACTGCATTACATGATAACTAGGCATATGATAAAAAGTGCAGTGTAATTAGTGTTCTTTTTCTGTTTTAATCACATGTATTATAGTTTACTCTTTTCCTTTCTTTGGCTGCCAGTAACTATTTTACACATCAGCATTTATCAGTTTCATTGGTCACACACATTGAATGCTTACGGAGATAAAACTGCCAGCTGTACTTTTTCAATATGTAGGGTTCCCTGTAAATACCCTCCATATCCCACACAATCCACAGCCCAGGGTTGAGGGGCCTTCACCCTTCCCCGCCTTCCTTTAGTCTCTTTTCTCAAGTACACAGAACGTGGGAGTTAGAAAACTTTGGTTTAATCCCAGCCTTGCCATATATTACTTATATGATATTGGGTTTCTCCTTCTTTAAAACTGATTTAAAAAACACTACAGTGTCTTCACAGGGTTTACCGTACCAATCAGGAAAAATGATGGATGCAGAACCTGGCACAGGAAAGGTATTCAATAACCAAGTCTACCCTCCAGGTTACTTAAGGGCCCAAGGAGGCAGCAACCTAGGCTGAAAAACAACGCGATTGGGTGAGCAGGGGTGCATCTGTCTGGAGAAGGAGAGCTGCTCATCCACAGTGGGATTGGGAATGAGGGAAGTGCCAAGCAGCAAGAACAGAATCTGCATCCCCAGGAGGCAGAGGGAGGGGTGGAGAGGGCTGTGATTATGTTGCAAAAATGTGGAGCTTCTAAAGACATTAATGGTCACGTGACGTCAAGCATGTAAGCTTGCTACATCACCCCTGAGAAGTGACTGTTTAGGCCAGGGAACCCATTTTCATATACCGCTAGTGCTGTTCCACTGTACTACAGATCAAATCCATGAAAGGCTCTTCTAATATGGGTCTACAATTTGTTCCCTCTGACTGCCTGCCGCTCAATGGCTGTTTTCTTAGACCCAGAAACAGTCCAGTTCCTCCTTCACATGACACGTAGAGGAGGAATTCCAGCAAAAACTTTGGCTTAAGCTTTTTAGAGCCTACCCTTGGCCCCACTTTTAACGTAACAAGCTGGATTCAATCATTTTCAGTTGGTTTTAGGATATCCCTGTGGGCTGTGAATTACATTGGAGCAGGGGAGAGCTCCAGGCAGGAAACCAATGTGACAAGGTTATCTTATCTCAATAGTGCAGGCAAGAAGGGATCTGGGTCTAAGTAAAGGAGGTCATGGAAAGAAGTCAAAGTGAGAGCCTGTGAAGGAAGAACTAATAAAACAACGCTTCTGTAGAGTGTGTGAGAGAGCGAGGAAGGGAATCAGTTATGACCATGAGCTTATGAGAAAAAATGTCTTGGAGAATACTGGTGCCAATGACACGTAGGCCAGTCAGACTAGGTTCTAGATTTGGCAAAGGAGATGAATGATGATGCTTGAAATATCAAGGATGCAGAGAATAACAGAGGTTGGAGATATGAGAAGGTGGTACAGAAAAAAGTGGAGCCAGGAAATGTTAACTTGGGTGTCTTCTTCAGCTTAAAAGTAATGAACGAAGCCATGGTGGCAGATGAACTCTCCAAAAGAATAAGAGAAGTTAACAGAGATGTCAGACACCCTCTAAAATGCTTCTCAAATGTGGCCCTGGTCATTGTCTCTACCTTTGTCCCAGCTAAGAGTTCCTTCCCCAGCCGGACCATCATGATTTCTTATTAAATAAACTCAATCTGAGTCAAATTCACATTTGGATGTCTGAGGAATCCCTATATTATACTAAGACGTTTCAACAACTTTCATGTGCAACCTTAAACCCACATTTGTGTTGTACTATGGAAACACGAACTTTGTTCCCTCAGAATTTAGTATCACTTTTAAGAAAGGGGATAATTTGACCATAATATGAGTCTGATAAATACCTAAACCCTTTTCTTGGGAACTTTGAACAGTTAGTTTGCTGCACATACCCTTCATAAATGTGAGGCTTCCAAGAAAACATTACGTGTCAACTATCTGTGGTTCTTTAAAAAAATCCCTGCCTATCACAGAGCTTTGGTTCTCTGATAGTGGCTGCCTGTGGTAAAGGGCCCAATATATCATTCAGATTTGGACATGACAGAGGCGAGTAGCCTGTGTAACCATTTGGTAAGAATGAATTGTTAAAAATGAAGAAGACTGTGACCACTCACTAAGACTAGGTAAGTCTTAATACTTAATATTTAAATCTAAATATTAATAGGACTGGATTCCAACTGACTGTCCAGTAACCTGGGAGGCAACTCTTGCTGCTTTTCTTTTTCTCACTGGAATGATAAAGATGATTCTTAGCACCAACCAGTCTCTCCACAAGAGTTAAATAGTACAGTAATGGCTATAAAGGTGTCAGAAAACCAAATAAAACAGAGGGAAGGATAGATTGAGGGAAGGAAAGAAAGAAGGAAGAAAGGAAGGAAATCCATCAATTAGAGGTGCTTGTATATCTTCCACATAGACCCTGGCAGAATGACTGGTTCTAGAAACACTGAGACTGATTGATACTTTTAGGTCAATCATAGTCCTCCACCAAGCTCTACTGAAATTTCAGCATCTCTTAGGATCACACCACAAGTGGCTGAGCTGTTCAACCAAATGCTAAAGCTAAGAAAGGCTGTGCAGAAATTACTTTTCTGGGAACTGTTACAAAAGCAGTGAGGGTGAAACCTGCCTGTGTGGACAAATAGCCTGCCAAGCTGGATACCATCACTCCTTCATCTGCTGGCCTGTAGGTTGGTAAGTCATATCTTGCATGTAGCTGGGGATAGCAGAGTGTACAAAGGAAATGGAACAACTTACCACTTCATTCACCAACTCTCTTGCCCTCCTTAGTTTTAAATTTTATTTCCAGTGTAATGCCTTTCATCTTATTTAAAGTGTTGCCTTTTATTTGTTTTATTATAAAAGAAATCAGGCTCATTATGGACTTGTTAGAAAAACGCACATTAGCAAAATTAAAATATGAAAATGAAACATCACTGATAAGCCCAACACCGAGAGAGACCCATTGTTACTATTTTGCTGTATACCCTTTCAGAGTTTTTCACAGTAAATACACACAATATTTCCCATAATTAGTTATTTTAAAAACTTATTCCAGGTTGTATTCTACTAGCATATAAACATAAATCTGTCCCAGCTGAGACTCCGAAGCCCATTTCATAGGGATACTGACAGAAACGTTAGAGACTCCAGGGGTCAAATCACCTTATTCTTACTTTAATTCCATTCTGCCCATTTAGGGATCCTCTGCCAGCAGCAGGTCTCACCTCCTTTCGCTCTCTGCCAGCCAGGCCTTAACCCCATCACCCTTCCCCCTCCTCCAGACCCTTAGATTCAGTCTTCAGCATTGTACTACAATTAGCCACTTATGCCCATTAGCTTCTTAAAACATTTAATGAGGAGAGTTTGTTGGCTCCAGGGCAGCTGGTTTTGTTTACCTGGCTCTTTACTTTAAAAGGGAAAAACCTTTGCCCCTTATTATCTGACCCCTTCTTTTATTTCAGGTAATTGCATTAGTGCTGGCTTCCCAATGCTCAGGAATTTCCGGACCTATTTTGCTGCCTGCTGCTTTTAGGGAGGAGGGGCAGTCTGCTCAGAAATCTCACACCCAGCCTGCTGACTGGGCAGGTAATTCCATAAAACCGGGACCTTTCCCCCACTGAAGGGGGAAAATCTTGGGTAATCATTAGAACCACCCTGTTGACCTATAAAATCGATTCTGACACCTCGAAGCCAAACACGAGAGGCTGACCTGAGTCTCTCTAACGCTTTATGAATTGTATGTGCCCCTCCTCCAAAGGCCCCCACTCTGAGCTCCTGCTGAGCACACTGTCTGCTTCACACTGGCCTTTAGGGCTTCTTTCTAAGGCTACATTATCTTGATCTTTGTCGTGGGTCAGCCTTCCTTCTTGTGTTTAGAACTATTTGGGGCACGTAAAGCTTGGATGAAACGAATACTGTTAAAAAAAAAAAAAGTTCCTACAGAATATAGGCGTTTCTTTGGGTTTCTTAAACCAGTTCCTAGAAATCCATGCAGGAGTCACCCAGCTGACTAAAGAGTTGTGGTTCAGGAATTTCTAAGAGTTGACAGTTTGAAAACATGTTATCATTGAAAAATGGCACAAGTAAAGGTCAGGGTTGTGGGCAATCCCACAGGCACACAATGGGTGCTCAAAAAAGACATTTAATAAAAGCACGATTGCCTGTAATAATCCAACCCATAATGAGCCAAAAGGGTCAAGTGCTACCCTCAGAGCCCCTTTTTCTTGATATTTTTCTCTCTCAATTCCTTGCATATGTTGGGTCCTGAGTCCATGCTCCCCATGAGCCCACTGTATGTGGAGAGACACTGGGTCATGGCAGAGGCTCCAGGAGCTGGCCTTTTCTTTATCCTAGCAGTGCTGAGGAGAGCGCTACAGGAAGCAGGGAAGGGAGGGGAGGAAAAACCATCTGTGGCTCCGCCTACTGGAGTGGGCTCTGAGGAGGGCACCTCAGGCAATTTTCAGAGTAGTAGCAGGCGATGGCATCCAAAGTGTGGGCAGGGGTGGATCCACGTGTTTGGGGGCTGAAACTTAACGTGTAGGACACTCTTCAAGAAAAAGAAATCAAAAGTACAAAATATATATAGTCAATAATGTTGTAAAAACTATGTAGGATGTCAGATGGGTACTAGACTGATTGGGGTCATCATTTCTTAAGTTATATAAATGCCTAACCACTGTGGTGTAAACCTGAAACTAATATAAAATAATACTGAATGTCAACTATAATTAATTAAATATATATATTTAATCATATATATATATACATATACATATATAGTCACAGGATGTAAAGTACAGCATAGGGAATATAGTCAATGGTATTGTAATAGCTACCTACAGTGTCAGATGGTAGTAGACTTGTTAGGGTTATCACTCTGTGAGGGGGTGCAAATGTCTAATCTTCACGTTATTTTGTACACCTGAAACTAATTTTTAGAAAAGTACCAAACATAAAATTAGGTGCAAAAGTAAATACTTATTTAGAATGACACAATAAATCACAACAATCTCCTAGAAACTCAGAGAATCAAGTCCCTATTGTTTTCTGATTGCCCTTCAAGCAATTTACCAGAAATGCTGCAGAGCAATGCTTCCTGAGAGCAACCTGCCCTACTCCTTACCACCCAGCTAACGTATCCAGGTTCCAAAATAAGCAGGCATCCGGAAGGAAAAAAATCTGCTTCTCTGAGTAATCTCAAGGGATACTTCCTGGTTGCATTATGCTCCTCAGAGAAGGGCAAAAATAAAGGCATATAAAGTCATGCTTTGCATAATGACAGCCAATGGAAAGCATATATGACAATGGTCCCATAAGATTATAACAGAGCTGAAAAATTCCTATCACCTAGTGACATTGTAGCCAGTTGTTGTGTCATAGCGTAATACATTACTCACATGTGGTAGTGACGCTGGTATAAACAAACTTAATGCACTGGCCAGTCCTTTAAAAGTACATACAATTACATACAGTATATAATAATAATAATAATAGTAATAATAATAAGTATGTATTTACTATACTATACTATACTTTTTATGCTATTTTAGTGTACTCTACTTATAAAAAAAAAAGTTTGCTGTAGGGCCGGCCCAGTGGCACGGTGGTTGGGCATTGGTGTGGGAGGCCGGCGGCCCCGGTTCGGGTCCCACATGTGAGGGCCAGTGACACTGCCCTCAAACAAACAAACAAAAAAACAAACAAAACAAAACAAAACAAAAGTTTGCTGTAAAACAGTATGTAACAGTATGCCATGTTACTCTGGCAGCAGCCTCACACATCTCATGTTTACTGAGTCTCTTGATTGCATCATTTTCTCTTGTGCTTGACTTAATCTTGTGTTGTTTTGTACAGTCACATGCTGTACAGGCTTGAGGCCTAGGAGCCATAGACTATACCATCTAGCCGAGGTGTGTGGCAGGCAGGACCATCAAGGTTTGTGTAAGTGCGCTCTATGGTGTCGCACAAGGATGACCTCACCTAAGGATGCATCTCTCAGAACGCATCCCTGTCATTAAGTGGTGCTTGACTGTACTTTACAGCTTTGTCCTCTATAGGTAAAATCTGCTTCTCCCCCCACTACCCCCCAGCTTCTTTCAAGATTTTCTCTTTTTCTTTGTTTTTCTGCAGCTTGACCATAATATTCTTAGGTGTGGTTTTCTTGGTATTTACCCTACTTGGTATCTGTGAACTTCCTGGACCTATGGTTTTATGTCTATCATTAATTTTGGAAAGTTTTCAGCCATTGTTACTTCAATACTTCAATTACTTCAAGCCTTTATTACTTCGTTGTTCTCCTCTTCTTTCTTCTCCTTCACATATCCAATTATGTGTACGTCATACACTTTGAAACTGTCCCATGGTTCTTGGATGTTCTGTTCTGTTTTTTTCAATCTTCATTTCAGTTTCAAAAATTTCCATTGACCTATCTTCAAGCTCACTAATTCCTTAGATTTTTCCAGTCTACTGATGAGCCCTCAAAGGCATTCTTCATTTGTTACAGTGTTTTTGATGTCTAGTATTTGCTTTTGATCATTTTGTAGGATTTCCATCTCTCTGCTTACATTATCCATCTATTCTTGTTTTCCATTAGAGCCCGTAACATATTAATCATAGTTATTTTTAAATCCCTGTCTAATAATGCCGACATATGTGTAATACCTGAGTCTAATTCTGATGCTTGTTTTTGTTTGTTCAGATTGTGTTTTTTTCTTGCCTTTTGGTATACCTTGTCATTTTTTTGTTGAAAGCTAACATGCTGAAATGGGGAACTGAGATACGGAGACCTCCAGTATGAGGATTTGGCTAGGAGTTGAGCTATATTTTGTGTTTGCTGCAGTTGTAGGTACCAGGGGCTTCAATTTCCTTTAATTTTCTTGTTTATGTGTCATCTCTTGAGTTTAGGCTTCCTTAAGTACTCATCCTCAGAGAGAGCCTGTGTCTTGCAGCTGTTTCAGCTATAATTTAGTTATTATATTAGCATACTGTTGGTGTGGTAGATGGGTAGAGAGGAAGGAAAGGATTCCCTAACTTTATAATTTGATCTCAGTTTTTTGTTTTTGTTTGTTTTGTTGTTGTTTTTTAGCTGAGCCATCCTGCCACCTGTTGGCAGTTCAATGGCAACTCAGCTTGGGCTGGCCTCAAACAGCTGTTGCTCAGAGCTCAGCTCGCCCTCTTGAGCGAGCTTCTAACCAACTGAGCCACTCGGCCGGCCCTGATCTCAGTTTTTAGTGGGTCTCTATCTCTGGGCTATAAACATCACAACTTCTTTCCTGTGGTATATCTTTTCCCCTTTAAGTGAGACAGGAAGGATAGAGCGGTTAAAGTGAGAGGAATGCCTTCCCCCCAATGGGATAAGGCTCTGGCTAAGACTTTTCCCTTAGAGAGGTGACCTTTATTATAGAGAGTGCTCTGGTTATGTTTCACGCTTATCTTCCCCTGATCAGAGCTACTAGGGGATTTTTCTTCAAACAAGTGTGGGGTGGGGGGGCTAAGACTGAAGCCTCCAGGATTTTCTTCCTCTCAAGCTTGTTCACACTAAGTCACTAGCAATTCATCAAAACTACCACATAAATGTTCCTACCAGTTTATGGCTTCAGTATTTTCTGCTCCAAGTAAGCAAATTTGCGTGGTGACTCTGGATTCACCTGTCTTTCCAGATTTCAGGGTGCTAGATTGCCCTGAAATCTTAATTCTCTGATGGTTCCAAGGAAAGTTCTTCATTTTCAAAATGTTCAGCTTTTTCTTGTTGAATGAATAAGAATAACACCTTCCAAGCTCTTTACATATTGGGGCTAAAACCAGGAGTCCACTAAAAGCACTCTTTTTTTTTTAACTTTTTTTTTTTTTTTAATTTTGAGGGCAGTGTCACTGGCCCTCATATGTGGGACCCAAACTGGGGCCGCTGGCTTCCCAAGCCAGCGCTTAACCACCGTGCCACTTGGCTGGCCCTAAAAGCACTCTTATTGTGTATGCCAGCGTTGATCTTCTGGCAATACTTGCATTAAGGGTCGTGTTGAGAAGTAGCCTTATCTCCACTTTGCATTGTCAATTAGTGTATTAATTCAATCAGTTATTAATGTCTGCCATGGTAACGAGAGTAAGGAATGAAAGCACCTGTGCCACATGTTTGCCACTTTTGACCAAGATGATTTCTAAGGCCCTTTTCAGATCCAAGGTCAAAGTCTCCTCTTTGACACATAGTCAGATGATACCATTGGTTGTCCCCTCAACACATGAGAATTCTATGTTTTAGTTGGCATTAATGAAATTGCATTTACATATAATGTCAAACCATTGCACAGAAGAATATATCCAACACGTGAGGAAAGCAAAACAAAATGACTTGCTCTATGGTCTCATGTAAGTTTTCCTCTTTCAGGTTGATTTTCCACACCCTCATTTATATGAGATTGAGAAATTACTGCTGGTTTCCATTGCCTCATTTCTTATGCCATGCCTTTTCCTTAATGTGGATTTTGCATCCATGCCTTTGAAAGACTAGGATGGGCAGAAAGTGTCTATATTACATACATGTGTGTGTGTTTGTGTGTGTGTGTATGTGTGTAAAACATCATCCATATCATCATATAATAGGCTTTTTATGAGGACCCACCAGAAAAATTTTTCTCAAGAATTAATATCAGGAAAATGATGTCTTTCATGAAAAATCTGTTTTGTTTTTGACTCATGTACACTAGATTTTATTTACCACTTTGACTTGGCTACTTGGAAGTATAGAATCAAATTTGTAGCCCACCTCTAACAAGAAAATAAAACCAGCTGATATATGTTTTAGAGTGCTAATCTTTCTCATTGCTTTCTTGTTCTTCTAACCCTATTTTTCATTTACTCTTTTTTCCTCATTTATTTTTATCTTTTTGCTATTCAACAGAAAAGTGTCCAGAGGGAAGGTTGAGAGAAGCTGTGGGGGAAAAAAAGACACTCAGTAATTCACAAACTATATATTTAGCTCTCTATATACGCAAAGCAAAGCAAAGCCTGTTAGTCTTATTTCTTGCTTTATTTTCTTTTCTCCAAAATGCATCTTTTATCTTATCAAATATTTGGGGAAAGTTCAGGAGGGGGTATTGTCTTATCAAGTTTAAAAACATTCTTTTCTTTGTCAGATCAAATGTTGTATTTGATACAATATAGTTTGAGGTTCAATCATGAATCTAGTAACCTTTAACTTGCTTTAAATGGATTTTTCCTTCCTAAAACTTTTAAGACATTTTTATGTTTTTCTGGGGCTAGAATTGGCCCTTCTAGTGGCACCAAAAATTGGTAAGGATTGAATTAATATAATCAGAGTTACCTGATATTTCCAGGATATATTTCCCCAAAATTCATAGAATGCTTTACAGGTAAACTTAAAGGATCTTTCTAAATAAAAACAGGACAGTTTTTCTTTCTTTTTTCACAATGAAAAAGACAGTCCAGGCCTTCACTGAAGGACATTCAGACAGGGAGCGTGTGTGTGTGTGTGTGTGTGTGTGTGTGTGTGTGTGTGTGTTGGGGGTGAGGTAAAGACACGGAGGCAGCCTGGGGGAGACTGATAGGCCTGCACAGCATGGTAAAGGCTTATAGCCTTGTCCAGAGGTCTGCAAACTTTTCCTGCAAAGATACAGATAGCAAGTAATTTAGGCTTTGGGGGCTATGTGGTCTCTGCTGCAGCTTCTTAACTCTGCTATTCTACTGCAAAAGCATCATGAATAATTCATAAATTGATAGACATAGCTGTGTTCCAATAAAACTTTACTTATGGACACTGAAATTTGAATTTTGTAGAACTTTTTATGTCACAAAGTATTAGTCTTTGGACTTTTTTCAACCATTTGCAAATGCAGATAACATTTTGTAAGGTTCACTGGGCATACCAAACCCATGATGGGCTGGCTTTGACCTGCAGGCCATAGGTTGCTAGCAACCCTAAATAATTCACATGCTCCGCAGCTAAAAAAAATACAAGTTATCCTTTTGGGTTAAGTATTATCTGCCATATTTCCCACAGTTGATATGCAGCCACCACTGGAAGGGTTAACATACATGTACCTATTTGTAATGATTTCACACTTGAGTATATGAATTACCATGATAATAGGCAGTTTGTTAAATGCATGTGCCCTGGCCCTGGGTGGAGTCCCTGAATCTACATTTTTAATCAGCATCACAGGTGATACGATTTGTGAGCAAATCCAAACTTTGAGAATCAGTGGATCACTGTAAATTATTAGATCCTTTGCTTATACAAAACAAACAAAAACCAGGCCGGCCAAGTGCTGCGTTGGTTAAGAGCTGGCTTGGGACGCCAGTGGCCCCAGTTTGGATCCCACATATGAGGGCCAGTGACACTGCCCTCTACAGCTAACAACAGCTCCACCTGGAGCTGGACTGTGCGAGCCCCGGCGAAAGCATAGCTGCAGCCCCTGCTGCAGTGGGCTGCCATAAGCTACAGTGAGTGGCTGGCAGCCAGAGTGAGCGGCTGGCAGCCAGTGTGAGCTGCCAAGAGTCGCTGTGATCAGCCGTCCAGAGGCCGGCAACCCATCTGCCTCACCCAAGAAAAGAAAAGCGCAATGATGATACCAACATGGGCCAGTGAAGCAATGTCCTCCACAACTAGACTGAAGAACAAAAGGACAGCAACTTGTCTGTTTCCCTTCCTTGGTTCCTCAATAAAATCTTTTAAAAAACCCACAAAACAAACCAAAAAAAAGCCACAAACAAAAACCCACTAGGTCCCTAGAGACAAAGAGCAAGTCCTCAAAGCAAGGTCAACCAGAGCAGAAAGTGCTGAAAATACACTTGGTCTTCGAACATTGGTTTCCAACAGCTATATAAACCTCCAGAGCCCTATATTTCCCTCTTCTTAGTCTAAATACCTTCTTTCTTTGTGAACTCTTCTAATCTACTGTGCCTGCAATGATTTATAATAATATAAAGCCATGAATCCAGAAACAATCCAGGGCCATATTACCCACTCTAATCTAAACTGACTTCATAAAAATGGAATTTGGACTTAAGTAAACACACATGACTGACTGGGTATTTGGAATCGCCCCTCCAATCTTAAACATATAGAAGTGCTACACAAATAAAATAAAGAAGATTGGCTAAACTTGAAGGGAAATCTCCAAATAGTAGAAATAAATAGGGATTCAAAGTCAGAATGGTAACTGAATAGAATCAAGACAACCTGGATCAAGCATAAGCCTCAAGGGTGGGAACTGGGGGCTACAACTTCCACCACAAATCTCAGAGGGCCACTCCACACATGAAACAGGGCATTTTGTAAAGAGTCTGTTCATGTCTTTTGTCCTTGTTCAGATAAAATGCCCTGTCTTTTCTTATTGACTAGCACTATATTTTATCCATTCTGGATGCAAACCTTTTGTTGTTTACGAGGCTGGACAGTTAAATTTGCGAACTCATCCTAGCAAAAGTGCTACATACCTCCTTGCTGAATGTCACTAAGGTCTCCTTAAAGTACTCCCCTTGGGAAGCTATGCATCGACACCAGCATCTAGTCCACCCTTCAAAGCAATTTTGGAACTCTTTTTCTGGAATCAGAGCTGTTGACATATTACTCTTGATGTTCTGAATGTTATCAAAATGTCTTCCTTTCAATTTTTCCCCAAAGAAGTCATTGGGGGCCAGATCAGGTAAGTAGCAGGGGTGTTCCAATATAGTAATTAGTTTACTGGCTAAAAACTTCCTCACAGACAGTGTTGTATATTGTCATGATGTAAGAGCCATGAATTGGGAAAAAGTTCAGGTCATTTTTGTCTAACTTTTCATGCAGCCTTTTCAGCACTTCTAAATAGTAAACTTGGTTAACTGTTTGTCCAGTTGGTGCAAATTCATAATGAATAATCCCTCTGATATAAAAAACAGCAACATTGTTGCAACAAGTTCATGAACTTAATTGTCACACCTGTATGTGCACATGTTTGTGTATGTTTCTCTGCGTTTAGCTTCTGGTGACATAGTTCTATTTTTTTTTTTTTTTAGAATGCTTTGTATTTTCAAGTGGATTTGGACAATTGGAGTGAAAATTTTTAAAGGCTGTGGGTGATTTGCCATTCTCCAAAGATGGTTATGTTTTCTTCTGGAAAGAATATAGAATGCCAACAGAACACCTTGTTTCTACTGTAGCTTGATTTAAGGCTTTGGTAGATTTGGTCTATTTCAGACTTGCCCTTACTGTCCCTACTTCAAGGGCATGGTCAGTACTCCTAGGATATGAGACTGAGAGTCTCAGCTGAAAACCAGTGGAGTTTATTAAGGCCCCTACACGTTGGCAGGACTTGAGCTCTAATCTCTGTTTCTCTATTGCCACATGGTTGCTGAAATCTTTGTGCAGCACTTTAGCCTCTCAGCTGCTATTTTCTGCTTGGTTTCTAGGGGTCTTGCCACTTGTATACACAGCTGAGGAGTTGCCCAATGACTTGTGGGAAATTTGTATTCATATTTTTGGGCTTCTTCTCTGGGCTTTGCTTTTCTCTGGGATTTTACCCATTAATACCCAGCCACTTTTGGCAGCCCCACATTCTGACTGTCTCCTCAGTCCAATAAGAATGTTATTTTTTGCTTAAACTCTATTCCCCTAGGCTGTAATCTGGAAAATGTCCTTAGGAAAAAACAATCTAGGGATGATGGTGATATGGGATTCACTTCATGAATTTCCTTCCTTTCAAGGATCCCAGTCCCTCAAGTCTCCCTGTGTTGGTATAGTCCAGTGCCTTAGAAAGGTTATTTTATTATTTGTTCAGCTTTTAGAGTTGTTTTTTTGTGGGAGAGTCAGTCCAATGTAAACTACTCCATCATGACCAGGCCAGAAGCTCTTTACATACAAGTTTAACAAATAATATCTATATTAAATACATTGTTACAAAGAATAGACAAAGAAAGAAAACTACTCAAATCATTTTTTGATGATAGTAGAACACTGAATTGAAAGGCAGTAAAGAATAGTGCAAGAAAACAAAATTATAGAATCATCTCACTTATGAATATGGAAACAAAACTCTTAAAAATAAAACATTAGCGGCCGGCTGAGTGGCTCATTGATTAAGAGCTGGCTTGGGATGCCAGCGGCCCCGGTTCGGATCCTACATATGAGGGCCAGTGACACTGCCCTCTACAGCTAACAACAGCTCCACCTGGAGCTGGGCTGCAAGCCCTGGTGATAGTGTGGGCTGCATGCAGCCCCTGCTGCAGTGGGCTGCTATAGGCTACAGTGAGTGGCCAGCAGCCAGCATGAGCACCTGGCAGCCAGCGTGAGCTGCCAATAGCTGCGGTGAGTGACCATCCAGAGGCTGGTGACCGATCTGCCTCATCCGGGAAGAGCACAATGACGATACCAACATGGGCCAGTGAAGCAACATCCTCCGCAACTAGACTGAAGAACAAAAGGACAGCAACTTTTCTGTTCCCTTCCCCGATTTCCCAACGCTGTTCCCCTCCCCCAATTCCCCAATAAAATCTTTAAAAAAATAATAATAAAAATAAATAAATAAAACATTAGCAAGTAGAATCTAGCAGTGTTTTAAAAGATACTCCAGTTTTAATAGGGCTTATCCCATAAATGGAAGGACCGTTGAGTATCAAAAACTCTGCATGTAACACGTTTCCTTAACATTGACGGAGAAAACACATGATCATCTCAATAGATACAGAAAAGAAACTGGATAAAGATGGACCCTTTTCATTACTTAAAATAATAAGAAACCAACTGTTTAACAGGCCAGGAAGATAAGATCTTCTTAACTTGATAAAGGCTATCTACCAATAACCCAGAGAAAACATCATACTTTATAGAAAATCAAGTTACTCCCACTTAAGTCAAGAACAGACAAGCTTGCCTTCTGTCTCTCTCAGTGTTAACACTGCACTGAAGGTCCTAACTTGTTCAAAAAAATAAACAAAAATTTGTAACTATTAGAAAGAAAGAAACACATTTATTATTATTTGCAAGCAGTTTGATGGTCTACAGAAAAGCTAAAGAAACTATAGAAAAATTTTGAGAACTTTTTACCATGGTAGTTATTTAAAAGATGAACATACAAAATCTAAATGCTAAATACTAAAAACAACGAATTAAAACATATTAAAGAGATGACATTTACAATGGTAGCAAAACTATAAGATTCTCGGAAATAAATCTATCCAAATGTGCAGAACTATATGAAGAAAATTATGAAGTCAGATTACTAATTCATATCCATAAAGAAAAATATATTCCAGATGGAATTATTTTAAATATTAAAAGAAAACCTTTAAAACTCTAAGAAAAAAAGAGAATATTTTTATGATCTTATAATTGGAAATGTTTTTCATTATACTATACAGCAGAGAAAATCAATGAAATAAATTTATGTAACTATATATAGATCTTAAAAACATGATGAGCAAAGAAAGCAATTTGAGATATATAGTGTTATCACTCTATATTTATGTAATTTACAATTATGTAATTTATGTAAATGTTTAAAGCATACAAAGCAGTACAATAGATAGTTTATAAATTCTCGTGGCTTTAGTAAAAATATAAAAATAAATATCGACTAGAAGTATACAATCTGAAGTTATATAAGTGGTTAACTCAGGGAAGCAATGGGATGAGGTAGAGAAACAGGTAGACCTCAATTTTATATCAATAATGTTTTGTTTTATGTAAAATATCATAAGCAAAACTTAAAACATTAATATGTATTTTAATTATCAGTTGGATACACAACTGTTTTCACGTAATTCTTTCTGCTTCCATTTCTAACTTATAAAATGAGACAGTAAGAGGGTCCTATGGACAGTTCTTTTGAAATCACCCTCTCACCTCAGGAAAGAATCAGTAAAGAGTCTTCTTTGAACAAATTTACATGCAAAAAAATTAAAAATAAAACACACAAAACCCATGCCATAGTAAAATTGAAATTTTACAGGGAAATGGGTCAGTTTCTGGAGGTGGAAAGGAGAGCTGACAATAGATTCCAAGAGTGTTAGCATTTTCCTCCATGGGAGCGAGGTGTGGCCAACTTCACTGAGAGCTTGTGAAGTATTAATGGGCTGAGAATGGGTAAGTTATGAGTCTTTGTTCAATTAAAATATGGTTGCAGCATCATTAAAACTAAGCTGTTCCCCCTGTTACTAATTTCATTCTTGGCTACTAGGCTGGTAATTTATTTGTTTGTCTGAATGGAGAGAAGAGGGGCTACTGGTGAGGCACATCAAGTTGAAACGCACATGAGGGGAAAAGAATGAACAAGAGAGCTGATCCTGCAGTGGTTCTTACTGCACATTTATTGTCTACATTTGATGACAGTTTGAATGCAGAGCTGCAGAAATGCCTGGGATGTCTGTTTTCCTTTTACCAATTGTGCTGGGTAGTTTGCTTGCCCTAGGATTGGAACGGGTCTATATGGTCCTAAAGACCTTCTCATTGGGAAACTGAGACCCAGAGAGGTGAAATCGTTGGTCCAAGGTCATGTAACTCATTACTGGGCCTCCTCCAAATGCCTCTGAAAATGATTCCATATTCTACTTGTAAAATTACTGCACCCTGAATAAAAAAAAGCAGCTTTGCGAAGGCACCCTTGACACGCCATAGCCTCTTGGCCACAGGAAAGACCTGGGCGAAGGGCTGGCAAGTGAGCGCATTTGAACAGGCGAGGGAATTCCTCTGGGTTTCAGCTTCCCCACAATGTCCCTTACACACTCAGGCTGGGGTTCCAGAGCTTGAAGAAGACATGGCCACTTTCCACTTCCTTTATGAGAGATGATGGTACGGCCACCAGGAACAGTGCTGCTTTCTTGTCACGTTAGTGGATGCACCTGGAGCAATTTACTGTCCCAATACAAATCTCTCTCTTCCATATAGATGGAACCCACTGTGTTTGCCAAGCACATTTTCATCTATAATCTTATTTGAGCCCAAAATATGCCTGACACAAGTATATTATCTGAAATGCAGGGAGGGGGCACAGTGAATTGGCAGCAGAGACCAGGGCTCCTCTCAGAATGTCCACCTTGAATCTGGACTGCCAGCCATTCCTTGGCCCCTCCTTGCCCGGACACAGCCTTCCTCTCAGATTGTATTAAGCCCAGCAGACACAGCATAGCCAGAACTGGAGCTGCCTGAGTGAGACAGAGCAAGAGGCAAGTCCAGCAGATGCCTTTGGACTTCATCTGCGCCTTCAGCTCTCCTGGGTCTTGAGCCTGCTGGCCCACACTACAGATTTGGATTTGCGAGCCTCCATAACTGCCCAAGCCAATTCCTTATAATAAATCTCTTTCTGTACATATACACGTCCTATTGTTCTCCTATCTGGAGAACCCTAGTAAGGGTTCAACTGTCAACATGGACCAACTGTCAACATGCTGTGGAATGAGTGTTCCTTAGAACACTTAAAATTTACAGAGGAAGTAAGATTTAATATGGGTCACAAAGATGAAGAGATTCAATGGCAGAGGTACGAGGGTTAGACATTCCAAGGATCAAGAAAACACGAGACATGTTCTGGGCATAATAGAAACTGGTTTGATTAGGCTTCCAATCTTTACCAGTATTTCTTTAGTTCTCTCATTCAACAATTTTTTATTAAGGACCTACTATGTACCTGATATCATTCTAGGTACTGGGAATACAGCAGTGAGAGAGACTGACAATGCCTCTCTGCTGTCATGAAATTTATATTCTAGAAGGGAAAGGGAAAAAAATAAATTCATAAATGTGTCAAATTGGGGATAAACACGATGAAGAAAAAAAATAAAGAAGGATGAAGAGGTTACAAGGAGTATTGGGCTGGGGGAAATCACGCCTTTACAAAAGGGGATCAAGAAAGGCCACTTGGATTAGGTGACATTAGAGCACAGTCCTAATAGAAACAAGAACGTCATGCAGATTTCTGGAGGAAGAGTATTCTAGGCAAAGGGAAAAGCACACACAAGGGCCAAAGATGGGAGCACAATGGCAATGTCCAAGGAACGGCAAGTCTGAGGGAGGAGAACTGGGCAGAGAGAGGACACTTCAGGGAGCCAGTTAATGTAGGGCCTACAGGCCGGCCTAAGGGCCTTGGTTCTAGTTTAAGTCAGATGAAGAGACAATGAGGATTTTGAGCAGAGGAACAGGAAGGATCACTCTAACTGCTGGTTGAAAACAGACTGTAGGTGGGAGCAAGGCAATCACGTACGAGGCTACTGCAATAGTCTGGAGGAGACGTAAAAATTGTTTTGAATTTTGATGGCAATGGTGGCAATAGTTAAAAGTGTTTGGAATCTGGATATACTTTGATGGTAGAAATAAGGATTTACTGATGTATTGCCTGATGCTAGTATAGGACCATCATGGGCTCTGACTTCTCTTACACTATTTGTTTATGTGACTTTGAGAAGTCACATAACCCTGCTGGGCCTTACTTACCCCACCTGTAAAATGAGGTCATTAACTTCTTGCTTGGAGTTAAGGGGCCAAGTCCAATGGTCCCAGGAGATGCCTTCAGTTACAAGATCCGTAAATTTGGTTTAGTCTGTGCCTCAAAAATAGCACCCCATTACCTACTTTTTTTTATATCGCTCACTACAGTTTCATGTAAAGAACTATATCTTCCCCACTACGTTGCAAATTCCTTGGAGGCTGGGACCTCGTCTAATACCCCTACACATCACCCAGTGTTTATCAACTGATTGAGAATAACCAATCCCCACATAACCCTAGGTGAATTATAGCACTGTGTTCAGTTTGCTAATGGATTTTGCAATTCTTCACCCCCCACTACTGCTTTTACTTTTCTTGTAAATCTTTAAATTGAGTACTTAAGAACAACCCCAGTTTCAAAGAGCAAGAAAGGGAAGGGTTAGAGGAAGGAAATTCCAATTCAATAGTTGCTATGTTGAGGCAGATAGATTGGTTAAGAAAGGCTCAGTAAAGAAGTTGAAACTTTGACTGGGAGCTCAACTTTAAAGGAGAGGTAAGATTTTTTTTTTTTTTTTTGTAAGTCTGAGAAGGGAGAGAAAGGCATTCTGGGAGAAAAAATAGCTCTGGCACGAAAGTGCATGCTGTGGAAAAAGAACCATTGCCTCAGTTGGAGCACAGCATGCCCAGAGGGAGTAGAAGAACAGAGAAAGATAAAGCTGGAAAGGTAAATGCCATCCGGATTATGATAAGCCCCACATGTTGTTCTAAGGTGTTGCTATTACCAAGGAGACAATGGGAAGTTATCTTTAGGATGCAATCACCATGACAGCAAGTCCTTATGCCTATCTTGTTCTTCATTGTATTCCTGGTGTCTATTACATACGTGGCACATAGTAGGGTTCAACAAATAGCTACCGAATGAATCACTGGTTTAAAATGACACAATCAGATGCGTGTTTTCTGGGAAGTAAGACAGACAAGCGGCAAGGTGACTGTCAGCTGATTACTGACAGTCTAGGCGAGACAAAATAGGTCAGGTATACGATGGTCTTTCTTATAATCAACAGGAATTTTGCTCAATAGAATTTAAATTATTAAATGTTAATAACTATTTTATTTAAAAATATTAGCATGATGAGGTATTCAAAAATATTTGTAAAATTAATATAGAAAAGGCATTAATTAATTCTACATTATCTAATATGCTTTGCTGAGAGGTCAATCTATATGCAATGATAATGATACCAAAATTGCTGTAATTGATTAGTTTACTTTGGAGAATAATATTCTCTACCATCCACACAAAGCGGTTATTGCTTTTCTGTAGTGATGACTGGTTTGCAAGATGATATCAAAGTCATCAAATTGCAAAAGGCAAAGGGGTTATTTGTGAAAAGGTTAAGGAAGTGGGGGAATTTGTTTACTTAACAGAATTTTCCATAGGAAAGGAGTGAGAGAGGAAGTCCAGATCTAGAAGGAGTAAGAACTGAGAGAAAAAAGGAATGAGAATATGGGAGAAGATAGGAGATAAGAAGAAGGAAATGAAAGAGGTCAGGACTGAGGTACACTTAGGAACTCAAATGGAATTGAATATTGGTCTTACTTTAAAAAGGGTCTTCCTGTAACTGGGGAAAAGATGCTGGAGATGGAAACAAACAAACAAACAAAAAATTAGGCAGACCCAAATCCTGAGGAAATTAGTGAAGCCCCCTGAGTCTTGCCTTCCTCACCAGTAAAAAGAGTATAACAATACCCTCCTCCCCTGGTTATGAGCATTCAGTGAGGTGGTGCATATGAAGCACCAGGCACATAATAAGTATGTGACACACATGAACTCCATCATGGAGAAGACAAAGGGCTAATTCCGTAGTAAGAAGGACTTGGGAAAGGTTCACCTGAGGCAACAGTCAGAAATGAGCCTTGGACATTTTAGAAGCTAAGCAGAATCACACAGAATCACTATTTGTGTCTTATTCCCTCATGCCCCTTATGGCCCCACGTTACATAGGTATTTCATGAGCTTCCCAACAAAATCAGGCAATTTCATGAAAATTTTAAAACAGAAAAGAAAAGCCTAAAAGTGTTGCGAAGGAATCAGAACTGGCTATGTAATTTGTGGGGTCCGATACAAAAATGAAAATGGAAGAGCACTTGTTTAAAAAATCATTAAAAATTTCAAGACAGTGACAGCAGAGCCTTCGAGCAAGTGCAAGGTCCTTCTGAGCATGGAGCCTGTGTGGCTGCACAGGTCACACAGCCATGAGGCCAGCCCTGCAAGGAATAAGCCATGTCGGCACGCAGCTCGTCAAGTTCATGTCTTAAGGCTCTGTAAGTATAATAAGCATGGAGCCCTTGGCAATGAGTATTCTAGGAGTATGTCAGTTATCTGCAGAGGTGCTGGGGTCTTGAGATACATAACATAGAGGAGCTAGTCACAGGACCAGCTGGCCCTGAAATGCTAGCTGATAGCCAACTGACATTAGAAGGTTGGCACTAACCGCTTTTGAGACCTACATGAAATGTAATCATTTTCTGCCTCCTTGAATTTTCACATTCTAGTTAATTAAATACCACTTGAAGGCAGAAAATAACCCACTGATGTAATTTTTAAAAAACCCTTCAGGTCATGTAAAACTTATATTTTGGACCACCTGAGGTGGGTGCATTTCCAACTAACTTGGGAAAGACTGAATGGGTTGATAAGGCCTAAGAGGCTCCAAAAAAGTTGAAAAGCAGAGGAGTCAAATAAAATGACAATTACCTCCAAAAATATATCTGTTCCCTTCCTCCTAGACACACTGGAATTGTAGCTTCAACAATGTGTGGTAACTTGGGGCAGAGAGCAAAGGAGGCAAGCGACAGCTACCACATGAATTGAAGCGCCCAGGAGGCAGCAGTGATTATGATCTGAGTAAATGATGGTAGAGAGGAAAGTGGAGCGGGAAGTGACGAGACTGGGGGAGAGTCAAGAGGATTTTCCTGTCGATCTGCTAAGCTCACACGCAGTGTAGCTCTTGGATAGGTGAAGCTGAACATAGAAGCACATGAGCAGACAGCAACGGTTAATTGAGTAGATCCCAGAAAATGATGTTGTGTTAAATTATTAGATTTTTTGCAACCTGTCCACTAAATATCTGATATATCAGTGGTGCATTATTTTCTGTTAATTAAAACTCTTAGTACAACTGTAGTAAAAATGCTTGTCCTTACAGATGTTGCCAGAAGTGCTGGAAAGGAGAAAATGCCAGCCAGCAGTATTCCATGAATCTATGAGAGAGGAATTCATAAAAACGGTATGGATCATGGTATTATTCAAACATTTCAGTGCCTTGTTTCTCTCTCTTACCAAAGCTCTGGCAAATATCAGTCCAGGAAAAATAAAATAAAATGTCCTCAGGCAGTCATATGTGTCTTTTCTGTGTGTCATCTCTATTTTTCTCTACAGTGATTTAATGAGCACTAATCATATATAAAACATCGAGGGCAGGAATGAAGGGGAGACTAAGAAAGACTTCCTTCTCCCATTACCCACAACCCCGTCTCTTGTTACACAGAATAAATTAATTTACGTTAAGATTGTTGGGTCTTTATATATTCTTCAAAGGCATTTTAGAAGAGGTCTTGGGGGCATGGAAGTTAGTAGTGTAGTATGAATGCAGGAGGAAGTGATGCCCTAACATAGGGTTTTAGGATTACTTATGAGGTCCATGGATCGGCTATAGGAGATCCTTAGAAACCTTGAATTCCTATGTAAAATTGTGTGTGTGTGTGTGTGTGTGTGTGTGTGTGTGTGTGTGTGTATTTCTGCATATAAACATGCACTTTTTCTGAGAAAAATCAATCATTTTCATCAGAATTGTAAAAGACTTGATTACCTTAAAAAGTGCCTTAAACCCAAAGAGATAGCAGTGAAGATTTGGCTCCTGTTGTAAGTGGATATGGATCTGGGAAATCTCTTAAGACCTGGAGGTCTTTCCTGGGATTTTGAGTCCCAGCAGCCCCACTCTGCCCACTAAGTAGTTGGTTTACTTGAGCATTGAAAGGTTGCTACTGCAGACGATGCTACCAAATTTTCTGTCTGGGACAGAGGCTTCCTGCTCTGCTTATGGCAAAACTTGGCTTTTCATAAAATAAAAACGCGCCCCCATGCCACAGGGAAGTCACCATCCCTTCACTCACTCAGGGCACGCCAAATATTCAGAAAGGAAGGGAACTTTCCAACTGCCTCTCCACCCCTCTCCCAGCCTGTTAGGCTAACCCCAAATTTACAAAACTACCCACCCAGAACAGTAAATGCAAATGTTAAAGTGCTCATAATATTTAACCACATTTTCATGTGATTTACATTAAAGTATCTTATGCAAAAATTGAACCAAGTACTGAAAAAGAATCCTAATTACACACAATGTAAATGAAGTTTTAAAAATTGTAGAAAATTTGAATTCCTTGATTTCTCTAGGCCAAGTGTAGAACTTTAACTGAAGTGTTTGTTGATGATGGTTCTTTTGTTACCCTTAACCTCATTTCCTTTTATTTATATGAAATGAAGTGGGAAGAGAGAAAGAAAGAAAGAAAGAAAGAAAGAAAGAAAGAAAGAAAGAAAGAAAGAAAGCAAGCAAGCAAGCAAGCAAGCAAGCAACACAGGGGAAATGACAGGAAACGGCTATCCACCTCCGCACCAAATGCCAGCAGAAAACCACGGTTATGCTGCCATCTAACAACAATATATTCTATTTAGAAAACTTCCTGATCCCAGACACAGCCATGTAACTCTAGACAATAATGAAATTACATCCTGCACATGCTCAAAACCAACCTCCATAGATTCTAACGACATACATGTTTTTGCTCTTTGCTTTCGTAAATGCTGAGATTTTACTCCTTAGAAAGGAGCCTAACTATGATTTTCAGAGGAGGTGGTGGTGGTGGTGGTGGTGGTGGTGGTGGTGGTGGCGGTGGTGGTGGTGGTGGGCAAAGAAGTGGCAATACAAGTATATCAGGACCTCCGGTTTCAGCTGCCATAAATTTGGGAACTGGGATAAGAGTGCTTGATGGTTTCTTATCAAAGAGAGGAGAAAACAGCCACTTTTCTTCAGGAGAACACATGTCTGTCCGTGTAAATGATTCACGCAGAGCACTCGGCCCTTTCTCAAACTGTGACAGTAGATGGGCTCACACTCAATCACCAAGAGACCAATCATTTCTAAACTTAAGAGGAGAGATTTAAGCTGCTCTTGAAGTCACACAAGTGTATTCAATTTTACTTTGCGAACCCACTCTGCTTAATTTTTCCAAGGAAAAGGTAAATGCTAAATAATAAAAACAGTAACTTTTATCCTGAGATCAAGTATGAAAAGTGTTGCTCCAAAGGTCACCTGTGATGACAATGTAGAATAGATGCCCAGAAAGTGAAACTTGGGGATGACGATGAAGATCTGTGTGATTTTCCTAGAAGCTCTCATGTCTAGTTTACCCCTGGACATCAGCGTTCTGATGGTGGTAAACATAACAACAATTCTATGAGCTCCTAGGATCCATCCTGTGAGTCCCATGTTCTGTAATACTAGAATCCAAACTCTCAAACGAATATAAGCAGCACTCCATGTAATCTGAGGAACACAACCAAACAGACGTGCTCCCTGCACAAAGGCGCCTGAAAGTCAGGCATCTACACTGAGATAATACAGTTCTCCAAAGGATCAAATGACACCAAAGACAAATGTATCAAGTTGTTGTGGCAACTGATCCAAAGTGTGGTCCAGCTGTTCCTAGTCTGTTTTCCCAACATCAGAGGCTATTCACTCAAGGCAAACCATAAAAATACCTCCTTGCTCATAAAAATAGACATTCCCTGACTTGTACACCACACTGTTCATCTCCTCAGGCCATGGTCTGCTGTTGCCCATCCGCTCTTGTCTTCTGCTCATCAGAGCAGGATTTGGGGAGAATCCTGCCAACAATTACACTTGGATTCCCTAATTCAACAGAAAGACTGGCTATCTCAGAAGAGCATGTGATTCATCCACCCACAGCCACACACAAATTCGATTATCATCTTAGACCCTCTTCTTTACACCAGGTGTTTACACTCAGCCTGTCTGGGCAAATGCTTTCAAAGCACATGCAAGTGGAAGCTGACCTAGTTCTCTTTTTTTCTCTATAAAATAGATTTTGAAATATGCCTATTCAAAAGAACTGTGGGGGAAGTAGTGTAGTGGAAAGAGCATGGTCTCTTCTTTGTGAACAGACCTCAGTGAAATCCCCAATCACCAGTGACTAGCCCGGAGCAATAGACAAGTTACCTGCTCTATCTGAAGCTTACTTTTCTCATCTGAGGAAGTTGGTGTTAATAGTACTTGTCTTGTCTCACAGTGCTTTTCAGACTTTAAACTGCATATGAAACACCTGGGAATTTTATTAGAGTGCAGATTCTGCCTTAGGAACTGGTCTGGTGTGAGGCCTAAGAGTCTGAATCTCTAACAACCCTGAGGCAATACTGATGCTGCTGGTCGGGACCACACTTTGAGTAGCGGGGCAGTCAGGTCTTTCAAGGATTCAATTTTATATACAGTAGCTACAACAGTATTCGGTAGATGTAAGGTTTTCATACAATATATTACATAAAACACTAACTATGTGTATAGAGCTTCAGTTCCTCTAAGGGTTTGAAGTTTGAGACAGCCAAAATAGAATTTTAATAACCTAAAATCAACCAATCTCATCTTCGAAAATGAAAAGAGATATGGAAAGGAAAATGGGACTACTGGAAAGTCTTCCCTCTAGGTAGCTGTGCAGCCTTTTAGATGATAACCACTGCGAGACGGATTAAGCAACTGAGCACCTAGGAACAGTGGTCACATACCCCATGTAGCTTCAAAAAAGAATTTAATATAACATAGTTTACATCCTTTTCAGGACCTTTGCCAAGGAAGGAAATTATTCAGAGACAATAAGTATACATTTTCTCATCCAAAGTAGTATGTGTAAAAGTCAAGAATATGTATGAAGGATAATAGCAACTTCAAAAAGGCACCATTCCATTCATGTGCTATGTGGATCATTTTGAAAGATTCTACAACATATTGAACATTTAGAAATGTGACTTCCATAAAAATGATAATTAATAACCATAACCCAAACTTACTAAACACTCATGAGTGGTAAGTACTATGCTCGGTGCTTCATATGCATCATCTCATTTATCCTCACAACAGTCCTATGTGGTAGCACCTAATATGACACCTAAGACGCACTCCCAACATGGAGCCTTTGATCTAGCTGCTCCGTCTGCCTAGAATACACTCCCTCCTTGCCTGCTTAGCTAACTTGCCTCTTTTGCATCTTTGCTCAAATCTCACCTTCTCGAAGATCACTCTGTTTAACACTGCAGTCTGCCCTTCTCCATCCAACACGTCCTTTATTCCAACTTTTGATCTAACATACCATACCATTTTCTTATTCTATTTATTGTTTATTGTCTTTCTACTCACCCTTCTTCTTCCCACCCAAACCCACCCCACCCTTCCAAACTGTAAGGGCCACACGTGTAGGGAGTTTTGTCTGTTTTGTTCGCTAACCTAGCCCAAGCACCTGGAACAGCTAGACACTCCATAAATATTTTTTGAATGAATACTTACTTTACAGATGCAAAAAAACTGAAACTCAGGGCACATAAATGACTTGTACACGATAATAAGCTTTAGAACCAGAATTGAAAGCAAGGCAGTCTGACTCCAAACTAGTGCAATACTCAATGAACAGAGGAAGAAGAAAAGTGCGGGTCAGGAATTTCTAAGTCTAAGTTGGCACCCAGACCCTTTGATGTCTTTTCCCAAGAAGATACAGGATAGACAGATATAACTAAACAGCACCTCTCCAGGGTGGGCTGCAGGGTGATTGAGACAAAGACAATTGGGACCTGGTACAAAGATAGAAGGCACCATCTTGGGATTTTAAGCCTAGCAAGTCTCTAAAAGCTGCCCATTTAACGTACATACATTTAGCAGATGCCCTTGATATAATGCATACAATGTGCTTGGACAGCTTTAACTAATGGCAGATGTTATTAGCTATGTGCAAGGCCCAGTGTTAATCAAACTTTCCCTCCTCAGGCAGAGGAGACACCTGTGGGAACCTGCAGATAATGCCAATTTGAGCCTTCCTTGGATGTGTGTGTACACTTTGAAATGGGAAGGGAGTTGCCCATTCTCTCGCCCAAACCAACAGTAGACACTGAGACAGCTTCCATGGGAGTGACTGAGGAAAAGGAAGCCACCAATGGGGACTGCGACCTTCTAAAAAATCAGTCCAAGAGGAAAGCTACCAGCTCCTTTTGGGCCAGTGGTCAGGATCCTACCACCTGTGTCACAAAAGGTCCTGAGGCTCACTGAGGTGCTGAGCAACTGGCCTGAGGTCACACAGACAGTAGGTGCTAAAGACTTGAAATCAGCCTGTTAGAGAGCAAAACCAAAGCTCTGGATGCTTCTGTGAAGCACTTAGCACAGAGCTTGACCCCAGAAAACGCTCATTAAAATACAATACATATATACACATATAAGTGTGTGTGTATCTTAAAACAAAACTCTCTTCGATTCTTATACTTGCTTTTGCAAAGTCCTCTTTTTCTTTCTTCCTTTTTCTCTAATTTTTTTGCAGCCAAGCCCCATGTCATTTATGGTTCCCTTCCCTTCTTGTCCTTCCCTTTTTAAATCCTCTGCACCAGGTATCTGCGCTCCCTCTGGGGCCCACAGGGATTTCCTTCTTAATGTGCTTCTTCCTTCCTCCACCAAGGGCACCTCTCCTTTTCTACCTTCTCTTCCCAAAGAAGGAGAAGAAGCATGGCTTGGGAGATCGCTAGAGGGATCCACTCCTTGCTAACTAGAAGCCCACTAAGCTCCCCAGGGGGAAAGCTCTTGTCTCTTTTTTCTCCCTATCTCTAACATCTAGCACAGGGCCTGAACATCGTTGGTGCTCAACAAATACCTTTTGAATGAATTAGTAAATCAAACATAACAGGGTTACCCCACAGAACCACCCAGATTCCTCCTTTGGCTGAGAAGACCATAAGGAAATGCCTTGAAGCATCTGCAGAGTGCTATAAAAATGCTCAGTAATGGAATATGTGCTAAACATCTGTATCTTCTATAGTGAGACACTTTCATAAACAGAGAGAGATTGGGAAGGATCACAGAAAGATAGATGGGGAAGGAAGAAGGAAACTCCCATTTTGTGAGGGCTCCATATACTGTATGTATGTACTGTCCAAGTGCTTTTCACCCATTAATTCAGTCTACACAACAGTTTTGTGAGGTAGGCATTAACCCCACTTTACAGATGGGCAAACTGAGCTCTCGAAGGATTTACTTCCTCCCCAAAGCTTCAAATCTACTAAGGATCAGAGGGATTCTGTCCAGGCTCTTCTGACTTCAATGCCCTTTTTTCTTTCTACCAAACCATAATGCACAGCTATGTAGGTTCTTTGCTTCCAAAATAGGGTTTTAAATATGTGTCAGCACTCCTGTGAATCACTTACACTGTTAAATCATTTTTCCAATTTTTTTTTTAAATAAATAGGGTCCACATTTCACTTGCACTCTTTTCTCTAAAATTGAATATCTATGTGACAGATTCCTTCAGCTTTTCCTTTTAAGTAGAATCTTTGCTTAACCAGTCATTCTAATGTCCCATTACCCCTGGCAACGCTCATGAATTTCCAATAGATGCTCTCCTCAGAGTCATTTGCTCACATTTACTTATATTGCAGGCAAATCCATAGTTGCTCTTGCAATGAGTTTTTAAAAATGTTCATTTTTATGCTTTTAAACATAGCTAAAAATCTAAATTATAAAATTGATCTTTAAGCCTATAGCTGTAGTATAGCTCCATATTTTATTTTTCTGCAACAAGAGAAGTGAGGAATGATGTATATAAATGCAGAATAAAACCAAAGAGAGAAAACTGTTAACTTTTATATGAGAAGAAATTGAAAATTAGATGATTTGAAGCTCTGACTCTGATTACAAGGGGCAGGAACTTTCTAGAGTCCAATTCCTAGGACAATTTTTCTTACATCTTTCCTCTTATCTATATGTCAGAAAAGAAGTTACTGAAGAAAGTTTTATGCCAAAAAATATGACGATGGGGCCAGTCAAGTGGTGCGTTGGTTAAGAGTTGGCTTGGGATGCTGGTTCTGGGTAGCAGAGCCCTGGTTCAGATCCCACATATGAGGGCCAGTGACACTGCCCTCTACAGCTAAGATGGTGAACAACAGCTCCACCTGGAGCTGGGCTCCTGTTAGTTGCCAGTGGTGGTGTAGGCTGCAGCCCCTGATGCAGTGGGCTGCCATAGGCTATCGGAACGGCCGGCAGCCAGTGTGAGCTGCCAAGAGCTGCTGTGAATGGTCGTCCAATGGCAGGCAACCAATCTGCCTCATCCAGGAAGAGTGCAATGATGACACCAACATGGGCCAGTGTAGCAACGTCCTCCATAGCTAGACTGAAGAATAAAAGGACAGCAACTTGTCTGTTCCCCTTCCTCGGTTCCCCAATGCTGTTCTCCTCCCCCAATTCCCCAATAAAATCTTAAAAAAAAAAATACGGTGATGAATGTATTCTTAGTAATCAGATACAGGCCGCCATCTTCTATGGCTGTGGTTCTCAAGCTTTAGAGTGTATCAGAATTACCTGGAAGGCATGTTAAACACAGATTTTGGGGTCCTGGTTCAGTGGGTCTGGGATGGGGCTTAAGAATTTGCATTTCCAACAAGTTACCAGGGCCTGCTGCTGCTGCCGCTCTAGAAGCCATAAGCTGAGTGCGCTCTCTGGAGTTTAAGTCCCAGGGGCTACTGATGCTCAGTCAGAAGGCTCCAGGATGTAGTTCTCTATCCTCACTAAATATCAGAATAACCTCAAGAATTGCTTAAAACTCCTGATGTCAGGGCCACACAGCCATAGATTTTTATTCTGCTGGTCTGTGGTTGGGCCCAGACATTGGGAACACCTGGGATTGCCTAACTTGATACATATTTAAAATGGAATTTTTTTTTTTTTTAAATCAATTTTTAAATTTTGTCTTCTAAATATAATTCTAGAGGAACAAAAGAATCCTAGAGGAACCAAAAAGCAAACAGCAGGATTTCAGGTTAAATGCTGTGGTTTAAAAATAGGCATTTTACTAAGCTCTCTCCAAAAAAGCCAACTAAAACAATGGTAACGAATAAAAAAAAAGCATTAACCTATAAGATTTAAGAGAATACGACAAGGAAACACCACAATAAAAGTGTTGATATTGGAAAACAGAAAGAAGAGTAGTAACTGATTTAGTAACTGACTTAGCTGACAGGAGGAGGCTGAATTCTACAGTTGTGAATTCTTTTAGGGAAGCCTAAAAGCAGGCTACCCCTTGCTGTGGAATCCCAGAGGGTCTCAGGAGCTGGGAAGACCAGGTGCCTTGGAGAATGGGGGGTGGGGAGGAAGGTGAACTGAAACAGGAGAATTGAGAGGCAATTAGATACTCACTCTTCATTGGTTGATATTAGAATGAGGTCCAGGGACTCCTGGGGCTCCCCAAGACCCTTTCAGGGGTCCATGAGATAAAAAGTTTTCATTATAACACTAAAACAATTATGTGCCATTTTTGCTGTCATTCTCTCCTAAGTGTACAGTAGGGTTTTCCAGAGTCTATATGATATGTGACAATGTCATTGCTCAGACAATTAATAGAATATATTCTTGTTTTCTAGACTTTCCTAAGGTATGGTTTTGGGATATAAATACATATGTATGTTTTCAAAGGTTAACTCAGTTTGTTCTCAATAGTTCTACTGTGTTCTTACAAGCTTTTTTCTATTATACCTGCTATTATCTGTGTAACCCCATAGTCATCCTATAAATCATTTTGAAATTGTAATGTTTTTCTTATGCCTACATGGAAATAGGACTATTTTGTTGTCTTGTTTTGCAATTACATTTTCAAATTATTTTGAAAACTTTTCCAAATTTTAAATTTAGAAAAGCATCTTAAAGAGTAGGTTATCGCACTGCGTTGGCTAGAAAGGTGTACATGGTAGGTGAGAGACTCATAGAATCGACATGGCTGAATGCCTGCTGAATGAAAACTCAGTAAAGTTAGTGAAAGAAATCACCCCAGTGCCACTTCCCAACGGTACAGTAACTTGTTAAGTTAAAGATTTACCTGCCAACATAAAGACAAAGTTACTATTTCAGGATATTAATACCTGGATAAATCTACTGATGTAGCTTTTTTTCTTGCATCCATCCAACATCAGCCCCAACTAAGCCTTGATAAAGATCTTTTATGTGAATGGCACTGAAATAACTTGGTGCATTGGCACTAAATACAAATGGTGATGCAATATACAAAGTCTTAAATAATTGATTGGACTCCCATGGCTTGTACTGGAAAAAAAAATTATTCATTTTATTACATTTTAACCCCTGAGTACACATTTAAAAAATAATCTGTATGACTAAAATGAGAAATATACATAAAACACTTCACCTCCACAGCTAAGTATGATGGTTGTGTCAAGGACAAATACTTGTGTAATTGTTTGAGTTGCAAACTGAATTTTTTTCATGGAACATGTTTACTTGAAACAATGACTGAAAAAAAATTATGGTTATTCAGAGTTGGATGTGTGGAAGATATTTTTCTCAATAATGAATAAAGTAAGCCTGTCACTTTAAAGAAAACAACTGACAGAACTTGTCATTCATTATAAACTTTGAACTGTTCAGTGAAAATTAGAATTTTAGAATATTTGTATCTCCCACCATGAGCACATTAGCTTCCAAAACTTAAAGACCTTTCTGATTAGGTCACTAGCGATATTAATAAATGTGCTTTTTTGATGTATTGTAATGAAATGTCAGCATTTGGAAGATCTGCATAATTCACAACTCAATAGAAAACAATATTTTCCTAATGATCAAAGCATGATGTTATAAAATTATGCTCATGAGTAAAAGATACATTCAAAATGCAAAACCAATAGATTTGAATGCATCAGAGTGTGAAAAATTCATTGATATAGCTTCATATTCCACATTGCAACTAATCTTTAAGAAACTATCACTTGCTGAATTTTGGTGTAGTACCTGAGAAGAATAGCCACAATAATCTGAAAAAGTCAATTTAAATGCTCCTCTGTGTGATTTAAATATTCCTCTGTGTGATAGCTATATATCTCTGTGAGGGCGAATTTTCTTCATATTCTCAAACCAAAGCAACATATTGCCACAGAACATAGAAGAAGTGAGAATCCATATATCTTCAATTGTGCAACAAATATGGATGCTTAGGGGTCTGTGATGTATTAACCCATCCAGATCATCTAAAGAAATGGGGGGAGGAGGAAGGAAAAAAGAGGAAAAAAACTTTAATACAGAAACTGTAAGAAAACTATGGAAGGAAGGAAGGAAGGAAGGAAGGAAGGAAGGAAGGAAGGAAGGAAGGAAGGAAAGAAGGAAGGGAGGAAGGAGGGAGGGAGGGAGGGAGGGAGGGAGGGAGGGAGGGAGGGGGGTAAGGGGGTAGAGAAAAGGAGAAAAGAAACAAAATAAATGAACAATTAAAATTGATATCCTCAGGGAGAAACAAGGAAAGAAGCTATAAGAAGCCATAACACAGGAAGTTTTGAAGAATAAAAAGAGCTTTTGAAAATTAGACATATGATAATATAAATGAAAATTTAGATGATTAAGAAGATTTATCAGAAAGCAGAAGAAAAAAACAAGAGAAAAATATTTTAAAATTAGGGTACTGTTTGAGCAGGTTTGATATCTGACTTGTAGAAGTTTCAGAAAAAAGAGAACAAAAAAATAAAAAGGAAATTATCAAAGCAAAAAAATTCAGGAAAATTTCCCTAAACTAAAGGGCATGAATTTGAGATTGACAGGGCCTACTATAAATCTACTGAACAGAATAAATAGAGCCACATAAAGGGTCGCTTGGGACAGGAAGATCTGAAAAGTACCAACATAGAATAAACAGGGCAAAAAAAAAAAAAAAGGATTGGAAATTAAAAAGGCATTGGATTTCTCACTAGTTATAAGGAAAGCTAGAATGAAATGCAGCCAAAGCATCAAAATCTGAGGGAGATCTATGTGTATCCAAAATACAAATCAAACTCTAATACAATGTGTCAACATGTTTACCTTTCATTTATCTTATCTTTTCTCAGGAATTTCTGGTGGGGGGAACATGTTCCACCAAACTGAGGGAGTAAACCTCAAAAAAACAAAACATGGGTTCAACAAATAAGAGAGGCAAGAGGAATCCCCAGGATCATGGTAAGGGGAGATCCCAGGACAACAGCTGTGCAGGAAACACGGAGATCAACCAGTGCAGATGGGACCAGAGGAGAGACTGCTCCAGAAGAGTATCTCCAAGGCAGGATGAAAGCGATGGCCACCCGGGGTGTTTGCTGCACGAAGAGATATTTACCCCGCTGGTAAATAGGGATGAATTAGGGATAGGGTAGGAAACTAGGCAAATGAAAAAAAAAAGGGTGTGCAAGAAAGAAAATGTAATCACAGCACACCACATTCTCTGCTGTGAATCCTATTCATATAGTAATGAAAATGTGAGCAAGGAGTTCTGATCTAACTGATACTTAAGCTATAAAATATTGGAGGGTGGGGAAAGGTAAGTATGTTTCAATATGTGAGGAGTTAGGGATGTTTGAGAGCTACACTCTCAGCTTCCACAGTAGGAAATGAATAGATACTATTTGAATTGGGGAAAACAAACAAACAACAGCAGCATCAGATTATTTAGAAATATGAAAGCAAATAGCAGAAAAAGTGGCAAAAATTGTGATGATTGCTTCTGGAGAGGAGGCACTGAGGATGGCAAGAGTGGAGTGAGGCACTGATGGTTTCTATTACAAACAAAAATGCACTACATGCTGATTACAGAAAAAGGAGAAACTACAGAAACACAAAACTGAGAAAGAAGGGTTCCTGTACTCCTTATATCTAAAGATTAACACTATATTATGCTTATGTGCATTTTATATTATTGAGATATGATTTGTGTATTTAAATTTTACTTTATTCACTTGACACAAGCATTTTTCCATTTATTATGTTTTCCATAAATATTTTCATGGCAATATATTTCATAATGGATAATATTATTTATTTAGGTGTAACAATTTAGGTCTGTTCTTAATATTTTACTACGAAAAATTTCAAACAGAGAGACAAACGGGAAGAACTACATAGTAAAACACTATATATCCTCCACCACAGTTACAATTAACATTTTGCTAAGCATGCTCTATCATGCCATTTATCAATCTGTTTATCCCTCCATCCATTCATTGATCCATTGCATGTTTTGAGGCATTTCAAAATAAGTTGCAGACTTTGGTTGCACTTTATTCTAAACACTTCAACAGGCATACTAGTTCATTAATGCTAGTTCAACACATGTTTGCAGTTCTTTTTCCTAAGTAAATTTTACAAATAATATGTACAAACTTTAAGCATATCATTGAATGAGTTTTGACAAATGCATACTCCTATGTAACCCAATTGTCACATTTGTTGGAATGTGTTGTCCATAATATTCCCTTATTATACTTTTCATGTCTATAGGATCTATATGTGAATCCCTCTTTCATACCTGAAACTGGAGGTTTATGTTCTTTCTTTCCCATTCTCTCTCCTTCTCTTGTTCTTTCTAGATAGGGTTTTTACAAATTTGTTGATCTATTCAAAGAAACATGGTTTTGTACATTTTCTCTATTGTTTGTCTATTCTGTTTCATTCATTTCTGTTTTTTATCTGTATTTTCTTCATTTTACTTAGTTTGGGTTTAATTTGTTCCTTTTATAGCCTCTTAAGATAAAAACAAAGGTCATTAATTTCAAATATTTCTCCTTTTTTAATATTAGCACATTAGATTATTTCTTTGTTTGTTTGTTTTGAGGGCAGTGTCACTGGCCCTCATATATGTGGGACCTGAACCGAGGCGGCTGGCTTCCCAAGCCAGCACTTAACCACCGCGCCACTCGGCCGGCCCTGCATATTAGATTATATATTTCCCTCTAAACTCATATTTTAATGAATCCCACAAATTTTGATATATCTTTATAATGATTCAAAATATTTCCTATTTTCTCTCATGATTTCTTCTTTGATCCATAGATTATTTTAAAGTGTGTTATTTAATTTCCAAATACTTAGGTTTTTCATTGATATATTTGTTACTAATATATAACTTAATTTCTGTCATCAAAAACACATACTGTATAATTTCAATCCTTTCAATTGTATTGAGACTTGTTTTACAGCTGAGCATATGACTGTCTTGGTGAATGTTCCATGTGCACTTGAAAAGAATGTGAGTTCAACTATAGTCCATAAATGCTGATTAGGTCAAGCTGATTGCTAGTATTATTCAAATCTTCTATATCCTTCCTGTTTTTATTTTAATCTAGTTGTTTTAGTAACCATTGAAAGAAATTTTTTTTTTTTTTTTTTTTGAGGGCAGCGTCTCTGGCCCTGGCCCTCATATGTGTGACCCGAACCAGGGCCGCTGGCTTCCCAAGCCAGCACTTAACCACTGTGCCACTCGGCCGGCCCTGAAAGAAATATTTTTAAATCTCCACCTATGACAGTGGATTTGTCTGTTTTTCCTTTTTCCCCCCTTGGTTCTGTTACTTTTTTCTTTGTGTATTTGAATCGCTATTATTAGGCACTGTACTAGTTTTTTATTGCTGCTTTAAACAAATGATCACAAACAGTGGCTTAAAACAATCCAAATTTATTATTGTACAGTGAGCAGCACCAATCATTAAATCATTTATCTTGGTCTTCAAAACGAAGAGCCTGAACTTTGAAATAAAAACAGTCTAACTATGTAGATTTGTTTATTTATGACTTCAGACCCAGAGTGCTGGTTGTTCAAGCTTCAAGCTCAATACCCAGTACTGAATTGATTCTTTTGGTGGCATATACAGATACAGATATAGATAGATATGTATTGATAATTCTATGTTAGGTGTTTTTTTTCCTGATACTGACTCTTGATTTTCTTTACATTACTAAGACATTTTCACTTCAGCATTTCTCAGGATTAGAGAAACATGGCATTTGGCTTTAATTTTTACTGAGTCCTCCTGGCCAAGATTTCCTGGAATTGTTTCATGACTATTCCAAGTCTTGACCAAAAACTATAGCTGTAAGGAATAAATGACAGATTCCAGGTGCTAATTGTTGTCTTCAAATGAGTACTGATCCTGGAGCAAAAAGAAACACAACCCATTGCCTGCTCTGGGGGTATTTTTAGAGTAGTTGCAAACACATGATCTTTATCCTGAGAGAAGACCAATAGTTTTAAAGTAACTAATAAACAAGATGTATTTATTTAAAAATATGTTTCTCCATTATAAAAAAAAAAAGTACTGTGCTCACTTCATTCCATTTGCACTAGAAAGAGTGCCTACTGGTGAAGAAAAGCTTTCTCTGATCCTTCCCTGACAGCCATGCTAACTGAGCAAGCCTTACATTCTTACCCATCAATATTTGTACACTGATCTCATTATTTCTCCCTACAAATGCTATAAATTCTTCAAGCTTCAGCCTTTATCTTACATTATCCAGATAGCCTTTGGTGAGGACACTGAGGAGAATTTGAATTCTCCCACTGGAATGCAATACATTCAGTAAAGGATCATTGTCTTGTTATCAAAGCTGTAATAGTTAAGAGAACAGCTCTTAGAGTGAGACAGACCTAAACTTCAAGTTCACAATATGTCACTTTCAATGCAATCTTTAGGTTTTCTTCAACTTCTTCTAAGTTGTAGAAAACTAGAGATGAAAAATAATCCCTAGCTTATTTGGTTGTTCTGGAGATGAAATATGGTAAGGCACATAAAGTTTGCAACAGTTCCTGCCATATTGTTATTATTATTATCATTGCTGTTATTTACCCCATAGTAAATAGCCCATAAACAATTGCCTAAATAAACACTTTTTGAATTAAATAAGTGTTTTGGTGAAAGAGAAAAAACACACAAATTACAAAAACAAGTGCTAAGAAAAAATAATAATTGTAAGTTATAAACACTATAAAAAAAGAGCTAAGAAAGAGAATTTTTTTAGGAACCTCTTTGAGATAGGCTCATCAGGGAAGGCCTCTTGAAGGAGATGGTGACATGGAAGCTGGGTCTTAACAGGTACAAAGGAGCTAGCCACACAAAAAATGGGGAGAACAGCATTCCAGGCAGAGGAAGAGCGTGTACAAAGATCCTGAAGCAGGGACGCACGCGAACCTTCTAAGAACTGAAAGACCACCAGTGTGTTGGGACAGAATGAGTAAGGGCAGCGTAGCATCTGATGCGATCGGAGGTGGCAAAGGCCAAACACAAAGGGCTTTCCCTATGGGACAGAGTCTAAGTGCCAAGGGAAGACACTGAAGGGTTTTACGTGAAACAGTGACAAGGTCTTCAGAGTTAACCTGTGACTCACAAAAGCAGTTGGAAGGTGGGTAAGAATTTCTGAAAATATTTGGACCTTGTCGTTTAAAGAAACTTAAAGTATAAATGTAGAATGAAATATTTTCCATTATGATTGAAGTTACCAATTAACCACAAACCAAAAATCCTTTTGGGGATACTTAACAAAGGTTTTGTCCGCTTCTCTTTCTTTCACACATGTCATGACTATGTTAGGAATACTGGGACCCATTTAAGATGGAGGAAGACAAGAGCGAGGCAGGACGGGCTAGAGTAACTGAGAAAGATGGCCAAAGCTGACGGCTATGAGGGCACAGAATGGAAGCACATATCTGAGCTATGAGGACCACGTTAGATGAGAGACGATTTGGAAGATACCATGAGATAGATTTCTTACCAAAAGGAAGGGCAGGATTCCAGTACAAAATTATGAGACCTTGTAAGATGTTGGACATTCCAGCACAAATACCATAAGGAGATTTAAAGAAAATGTAATATTTATATATCAGATAATGATCTTTACAAATCAATCTCCTCTTAGGGTGACACTTCTTTGTCACTCTAAGCTTCTTCCTGGAATGTTGGGGTTCATTCTCCCTCGAAGCTGCTTCATTCCCTTCATATTTTGTATTTACTTGCTTCATATTAGTGACCCTCTTGGCACTAATTAAGACCACTGCCATTAATATAATGAAGTGTTCCTATTTTCACATGGTATATTGAGTAATTAATAATATTGCCTCTCTTAAGGAAATTTATTTCCAAGGTAAAGCTTGTGGGGAAATGGTGGCATGTTCAGGTTTTCGTTACCTGTTCACTGATGACTGATTAATTTAAATGTACATAATAGCTCAGCTTTCCAAAACGTGTCAGTGTGTTTTTTTAAATTATATTACTATGAGATAGTCATAAGAACAGCTTTGGAGTTAGTTTTAATTTTTTTCTTGGAGGATGAAGGATAGCTTAATAAATGTCATCTGTACACTTCATGAAAACTAATTATCTTTCATTTCACAGCAGCTGATAATAAGTAAGAGCAAAAATGGTGAATACCTACTGTTGCCAGGTAACTGCATCCACTGTGCTTCCTGCCACCTTCATGAATCTGTAACAAACAGAAAGAACAAAGATATTGCAACTTAAAGTAAACCGTATCCCCAGGGTTAAAACCAACTAGACTGAGCCCTAGATCAGGCCAATCCCTGGGCAGCTATGCTTTCTGAGCCACAATCATGGCCTATCCAGAGCTACTGGAAGTTACACTGTACAGAAGGTGAAGGTAATCACACTTAGCTCTCCACACATTCTTCACCATCTGGAAATCAAGACCCCAATATGACATTCTACCTATGTCTGTCTTCCCAAGCCCATGTCTGATAGCTCCTACCTCACTTCCTATGATCAAAACTTATCTGTCCCATTTCCTATACTCTAAGAACTCTGAGATCCTCTAGGAAACAAATAAAAGACCTTTCCCAAGGATGACAACACAATAGATGCCTTTGAAAAACCTCAGACCTCTCCTTTTGAAGACAGCATGGGAAAACCCAATTTCTTCATTCAAGTATAAAGCACTATCAAATATGCCTCAGTGATGGGCTGTAACATCTGTGTAAATGTAGAAACCTGAGTACCACACAGAGAAATCTAACCATTTCTGGAGCAGCTGAGCAGAGAACTGAATGTCTTCTGCAAGCATGCTCAGCTCAAAGGGAGACCAGACCTGTTTCCTTGCAAAGCATACAGCAGTCTTGCTAGCATCCTCCCGTGCTCCTGGAGGTCCCACTAGAACCAAAGAGCCAGGAGGAAGGACCAAGGCCTCACAGATGCCACAGGGCATCAGGAGGAGGTGGAGGACAGGAGAAGGAGGAAATGAGGATGAGGCAGCTTGGCTCTTGTCTGTGTGGTTTTGCCGATTTTTCCCCTCCTGGGAAATGGAGCATGGGGGTGATTAAGGAATGGAACTGGTTTGATGGGCTTACCAAACATAAACGGGGATTGGAGGGAATAAAACATGTACAGAGTACCTACGTAGTACCAGCCATTCACATGTATTATTTCTTAAAATTCTCAAAATTGCTTTGCTTGGCGAGGTGGATATTATTAATGCCATTACACAGATTACCAACTTCCATACTAGCCAGAAAAGTAGTAACCCCAGACATCCTAAACAGCCCATTTTTATGGGGTCATTCTCCTCCTTCTAGTCGTGTTCCTGGAGAAGCAGGGCACAGGTACCCTCTACTTTTGGAACCCATGGGTTTCTCTTTCTCGTCGCCTCATCTCCTTCCCCAGCCAGGAAACTCTCTTGCAACTGGCAGGGTAGCCCCATTCTCCTCACTATCTGGCCCTGTGCCTAGGTTTCCTGCTTTGGAATTCAAAAGCCAGAAAGACTTGTGCTTCCTCTTTTCCATCCTGCCATGTGCTCCCTCTGAGCCAATAAGCATACAACCAGCTACCTGCTTGAACAGAGAGGAGAAAAATGGAAAAATACAGGAAGAATGAAAATGGATAAGCATCCAAAATACTATCGCTTCCACATACATATATTCTAAGCAGTGGAGACCTGATGATAATCTTCCAAATAGGATCACCCAAGAATAAAGACGGGGAGATGAAATTTCGCACTCCCTCCCCAGGATACTTCAAAAATTACAAGACCTAGACAAACTTAGATGCAAGTATCATTTTTTTAAAAAAGAAATAAAATACTTAAAAATATATTTACATGAGCTTTACTCCTCCAAAATAATTTCTAAAATCTGAAACAGAAATATTATTTTATGTAAAACTGTCTCCATTTACATATAAAAATAATCAGAATGAAAATAACACTGACATTTATAGTGCTTTCTCACTATAAATTCTTTTTCAGCTTCTTGTGTGTATAACTTCACAGAACACTGTAAATAACGCTGGTAGGTAGATATTCCTAATTTATAGTGGAGAAGGCTGAGTCTCATAGAGATTATGTGACTTGCTTAAATTCATAGAGCTAGTTGGACTAAACCCAGGTTCTTTGATTGCAAACCCTACTCTCTTTCTAAGATCCTATGCTGCCGCCAAGCTGTACAATACAACTCTTAAGATGCAAAAAATAAGTTGAATTTTTGCCTTGCAAAAACACTACTGTATTTATCAGAAAAAGAATAAGGGCCTGAACACCTTCTTGGCTTGCTGGCTTCCTCTCTCAGACTTGAGCATTTCAGTTCCTAATTTGTTAGACAATACTCTAGAGCAGGTATAAAAAGGTGACTGATTTAAGGCCTCTGCTATGAGACAATCACAATAAAGATGAGAAGACCCACACAGCAACAATAAGCTATTGGAGTCTCTATAATGCTGCACGGCGGTACAAACTAACTGTTGTGAGAGAGTAGTCAACGGAGCAGTTAGCCTTACCTTCTATGGCATTAGAAGAGAGATAAGCATTGAGAAAAGCTCCACATCACACATGACATTAAATCTATTGAAAGAAGGGTAGGATTTTGCCATAAAGAGCAGGCTAGGCATAGGAACAGTTTGAGCAAAGCAAAGCAGAATCAAGGTGAGTGTGTTCTCAGGAGTCCAGTGTGGCTGGATGTCAGAGGACAAGTGAGGGAGTGGCAGGAGGTCAGACCAGCCTGTGATGCTAACACATCTGGCCTTCGTCTCTTAAGAAGTAGGTACAAGTCCATGTCCTTTTTATATTTGTATGACTAGCACTTAACATATTATTATAAAATATACCCAGCTCCTTCTTCGTGTACATCTCTTGGATTTATCCTGTCTTTAAACAAAAGAGGGGGTGTCAGGCTCAGATTTGAATTTTAGGAAGCTCACTCTGGCTATGGCAAAAGTGAAAGGTACTGGTGTGGACAAACTGGCAGGAGATGAATGTAGAAGATGGCAGACTTTGAAATGTGAGAATGAACAAAAGACATAAATGAGAAACACTGTTGGAGCACTCAAGAGGACTTGGCAGGCTAGTTTAAATGGGGGAGGCGTGTAAGAGAGGACCCTAAAGTTTTAATGGCAGTGAGGCCATTGTCCGGATGGGCAAGTCAAGCACAGACTTTTTTTTTTTTTTTTAAGATTTTATTGGGGAATTGCGGGAGGGGAACAGCATTGCGGAAGTGGGGACGAGGAACAGACAAGTTGCCGTCCTTTTGTTCTTCAGTCTAGTTGTGGAGGACATTGCCTCACTGGCCCATGTTGGTATCATAATTGCGCTCTTCCTGGGTGAGGCAGATGGATCGCTGGCCTCTGGACGGCCGCTCACAGCAGCTATTGGCAGCTCATGCTGGCTGCCAGCCGCTCATGGTGGCTGCCGGCCACTCACTGTAGCTTATGGCAGCCCACTGCAGCAGAGGCTGCAGCCTACACCATCTCCGGCGACTCACAGCAGCCCAGTTCCAGGTGGAGCTGTTGTTCACCATCTTAGCTATACAGGGCAGTGTCACTGGCCCTCACATGTGGTATCTGAACCAGGGCCCTGCTGCTCAGAGCTGGCACCTGAAGCCAGCTCTTAACCAAAGAACCACTCAGCCAGTCCCAGGAACAGACTTTTGATGCTGATGTTGGTTAATATATTTCAAGCCTCCTGAATGTGCCTCAAAGAACTTGAAGTCAATAGTCATTGATGATGACAGCTATGCACTCACAAGAAAACTAGGAGGAAAATACGATCACCGATGCCCTGCTTGGCTAAAAGGCTCTGGACTGGCAATTAAGAACACATCTAATTTGGTGCTTTAGAAGTTGGAAGATGGCTCTTCATGGTACTATAATCTGGAGATCATCATATGCATTGAATACTTTGTTCTGCAATAAGTTGATAATTAAGTCCTTAAACAACTGTCCCTTATCAAATGTAGCATTATAAAAATAATGGGAAAATTAGAGTTAGGAACCTTTAAAATAATGCTAATGTTTTTTCCCCACACCCCTATCCCACTTCCCTCAATGAAAATCTATAAAATCTATAATTAAATATAAAATTTAATGGACCCACATGTAGAATACTATATAGTTTGCAGAGAAATATTTTAAAACTGAATATAAGAAAAGACCAACCATGATCCTGGACAGGAAAATCAATTATCCTCCCTAAACTAATTTATGGGTTTAATAAAATTCTAATTAAAAAAATCCCAGCAGATAGTTTTGAAACTTTATAAAAGCATTCTAACATTCATATGAATAAGCCAAGAAAATTCTGAAAAATTGGAGTGATGAAGGGACATTTATTTCATCTGCCATTTATAAAAATATACAATAAAAGTTGCAATGATTAAAACATTCCTAGCTCCAAAATTAGTAAGGAAATCTATGGAACAGAATTTAGCAAGAGAAAGAAATAAAAGGCATCTAAATTGGGAATGAAGAAGTCAAATTGTCACTTTTTGCAGATGACATGATTCTTTATATAGAAAACCCTAAAGACTCCACCAAAAAACTATTAGGAACAATAAACAAATACATACAAAATCAATGTACATTCATTGCATTTCTCTATACTAACAATCAAATTTCAGAAAAGGAAATGAAACAAACAATTCCTTTTGCAATTGCAACAAAAAGAAGAAAATACCTAGGAGTAAACTTAACAAAGGATGTGAAGGACCTATACACTGAAAACTATGAAATTGAAGAAGATACAGAGATATGGAAAGATATTCTGTATTCATGGATTGGAAGAATCAACATAGTTAAAATGGCCATATTACCCTAAGCAACATACAGATTTAAGGCAATCTCTACCAAAATTCCAATGGTATTTTTAAAAAGAAATAGAACAAAACAATCATCAGATTTGTACAGAATCACAAAAGACTCCGAATTGCCAAAAATAACAGGCTGGAGGTACCACATTCCTGGACTTGGACTACAAAGCAATAATATGCAAAACAGCATGGTATTGGCAGAAAAACAGATACACAGACCAATGGAATAGAATCGAGAACCCAAAAATAAACCCACATATATATGGACAAATAATTTTTGACAAAGGAGCCAAAAGCATACAATGGGGAAAAGAAATCCTCTTTAATAAATGGTGCTGGGAAAATTGGAAAACCTCACGCAAAAGAAAGAAACTAGATGCTGTCTGTCCCATACACCAAAACTAAGTCAAAGTGGATCAAAGACCTAAATATAACCTGAAACAATAAACTGCACAGAAGGAAACACAGGTATTAAACTTACGGATCTTGGTCTTAGAGAGGGTTTTATGAATTTGACCTCAAAGTCAAGGGAAGTAAAAGCAAGCAAACACACACACACACACACACACACACACACACACACACACACACAGAATGGGACCATATCACACTAAAAAGCTTCTGACACAGCAAAAGAAATGGTCAACAAAACAAAGAGGCAACCAACCGAATGGGAGAAGAGATTTGCAAACAACGCCTCTGGTAAGGAGCTAATATCCAAAATATATAAAGAACTCATACAGTTCTACATTTTTTATTTTTCCCTTTTAGCAAAATGATGAGACCAACTTCAAACATATGGAAGCATTTCTACACTTATTTTGGGGAGGAAAAATCTAATTCACAAATAATGTCAAACAAAACATGCATTTTCAAATACTACCAGGATGACCAATCGTACCTTTGTTTTTTGAGATGTGTAAAAACCTCATCTAAAGTGGGGTAAATGTTCTGTTTTTAGAAATCCTTGAATGATATTTAAAAAAGAAAACCCTAGAGATACAAAAACCAACCACAGAAACAACACATAAAGGAAACTGATTAGACAAAACTCCAAGGAATAGACATTATAGCCAAAGAGTTTGGGGAATTCCCTCCAGCCTCATGCTCCTTCCCTGAAAACTGGGCTCTCTTTATCTACCCTATATCTATATCATTTCTATACTCTGTTTTTAAAATGTTTTATTGCAGTATGGTTGGCATACAATATTATATTAGTTTCAGGTGTTTCTATATCTATATTGGCATGGTGGAGGACAAGTCCGAAAAGATCATAATTTTCTTTGTTCAAATCTAACACTGATGGATCCTGCTGCTCTGTAGTTCTGCCTGTTTCTCAGAAACTGGCCCAAACCACTTAAATAACTTCAACACAGCTGCAGAATGCTCAGCAACAGTCATATTAGAGGTGGAATAACATGCACACAGACTAGTGCTGTCAGGGGGGAAACACCACTGGGAAAGTGAAATTCTGTTTAGGGTCTGGTATTATCTGAGGATTTTCAACCATCTACTTCCATTCTAATCCCTAGATTTAGGTCTATGAATGTACCAGTAAAATGTGACCCAGGATGTGAATAACAACAGGAGGGGAAGACTTGGTTTTCCAAGGTAGGATGTCTCCATACCTGAATCATGAAGACAGAAATTCCGGATGAATATCTCAAAAAAACAGGGGTTTGTGCTCTCATGCTGACATCCAGTCATGCAAAGAAAGATAAGCAAGGGAAGGGGCAGGGACCTGTAGCAAAGGACATTGGCCAGTGCCAGGCAGACCTTTCAGTATTGGGAAATCTTTCCCATTGGAGCCAATCTGCTGCTATGGAAAAAAAACCCCAAATATCCCCTTTCATTGTGAGAGTTCCTTTTCTTCCCCAAGGGACCCCGAATCTGGGAGAATTTCTTTCTTTTGTTATCCACCTGCATATATGACGTATCTGAAATATTGTTGAGCCTTCTCTCCCAGGGCATATCACAGCTCTCTCTTATAATAAGGCACATCTTTATTCATGGTCTTTGGGGTTTGATTTCTACTCCTGGACCACAGAGTGCAACCCTAAAACATGAATTCTAAATTTTTCTCCCAGGAAGGAGGATAAATCCTTCACAGGGAACTGGAAATCCAAATGAGTACAAACTTCAGTAAAAGTGTACTTTCTTCCCTGGTCCACGAAAAGAATTTTTGGTTATGTGATTAACACACATACGATATGACAGCCACTCTACACAAATGCCTAGAAAAAAGTTGCAAGGAAATTATTCATCCTGAGTTACAGAAAAGGTGGAGTTCTAGCTCTGCCCCACCCCCACCCCTCTGCCCAAATCAGCCACGTCCTGAGAGTCACTGCATCAGAAATAAACCAAGTGTTCCACTAGGGGACAAAAAAGTGTGTGTTGCCGGGCATCTTCCATTTGGTCCAAAGCCAGGACTTTTCCATGGCTAATTATATAATGAGCACACTGGGTCCTGCATTGAACAAATATAAAATAATGACACCTCTGTGTGTGTGTGTGTGTGTGACCCCCTCTTTCTCTTACTCTCTACTTTCAAGCCTCCCTTCCTCTATCCCTGGCTCACCTCTTCCTTTCTCTCCCTACCCCTATTTATATATAATATTATATTGACAGTAGGCTGATAAATAACATGGCTATATGCTCATTGACTTTAATGGCTAGCGCAACTCTATTTAAGCTTCCCTTCTAGCTTAAAATTGCCTTAATTTGATAGATCTATAGAACGTTTATTATAGAGGGACTTGAGATGGGTGAAACCCTTCTTCAGTCAATCAATCTCTCATGCCAATAAGTTACAGCTATGAGGTTTAATTTAAGGAGGTTCTTGAACAAAGAAAGGAAACACTAAGTCAGCTAAATTTATTGATTGACAGGTGCTTGGTATTCAGTTTATATCATGCACAACCCTAGGCGGTTGGTATTAGCACTTTCATGTTATATAGATGAAGGAACTGTGCTCAAGATCACCCAGGCAGTAAGTTGCAGAGCTGAGATTCAAACCCAGCTCTGATTCTGAAGTGCTTGTTTTAACCACATAGAGCTGGCCCATTTGTGATACGTGTGATGCTGTGCCCTTTTTCTGAGCCCATGGCAGATGGTAATAGATCTCAACACTCTCACTAATCTCAGAATTGGCCTAAGAATCCTTCTCAAGACAGGGTTCCAGGCACTGTTACCTGGAACTGGCCCCCAGGATGAAGTCTATTTGCCTCTGACAGGGAGGTTGGGAGGAAGGGAACTGCATGGGACAATGTCTGGGACAAAATGGAGGCAGATGTGAGACAATACTACATAAAGGACAAAGTAGGTTTGCTTGAATGAAGACAAATGGCAGGGGTGTGGGGGAATGATGAGAGGAGATGTTGAAACAGGCCTGGAAGGCTATGGCTGGAGCTGGAAGGTGCTGGCTAGAGGAATATTATGATAGACATGTCTTGACAGCTGAAAATGCTGCTGAGGAAGTCATAAAGTCTTGGATGTAAGGAAAGGAGGCTCAAACTGACCTGCTATGATTGGCTCTGGCTGTGGAGCCTGATGGGAAGAAGGAAAAATGCATCAAGATGTTACGATGAATTTCACATGGAAAAAGCAAACTTTCCAAAAGCTCAAGCCCTGGAATGAAGCTGAGTCAAAGAGTGTGACTATTGTAGAACACGGTGTGAAGAAGGATTCTATTTTTTCCTAGTATGCTAGACCATGTGCTTCTTTCAAGGATGAAGCTTCAGGGAAATAGCACCACATGGGCCCAGGAGTCAGACAGATAAGTAGTTTACGAACTGGCTCCAGAGCTTTTAGCCAAGTGACACTGGGTACATGATCTAACCTCCCGGAACCATTTCAAATGGAGAGAACAGCAACTATTTCCCAAAGGTGTTGCGAAGATTAACAAGATCACATACATGAAGGAAAAAGGGTTCTGCCCAGTGTACTGTTGGCACTCAGTAAATGTGGGCTTGATAAACAATTTAGCATAAGTGCACCTCTATTCCTGGACCTGCTCTGCCAATCACAAAACCTGCTCTGCCAATGTTACAGCGGTTCTCATACCTTGATGTGCAAAGAATCTCTTGGGGGATGCTGTTCAAAATGCCAACATCTAGGTCCTATTTCCACACAGCTTGCTTCTGTAGGTCTGGGCTGGAGCCTAAGAATCAGGCTGCATGTTTAAGAAGCCACCCAGGTGCTTTTAATGCAGGAGGCTCCTGGGCCACTCCTTTCACAGATCCTGATCTTAGCAGCACCTGTTAGGGTAGGCCATTCTTGGAGGAGAAAGTAGGGTGCTAAGAGAAAGCAAAGAGGAAAGGGAGGAGGGGATGGAAGAAAATAAAGTGAGGCAGTATGTTTCCCAAGCTCACCTGTGTCACATCTAAGCCTATGTCCCAGGACTCCAGCTTCCGTCTCCGATGCTCTTTCTAACTCCCATGAGACTTCTCTGACTTTGGAGGAAGACAGAAACACCCTTCATCATAAAGACAGTAACCGATAACCTCAGGTATGGGTAAGGAAATAAACTATTTCTGTAATCAGGAAATAAGTCCTTTCCAGGAAAAAAATTATAAAAGAAAGCAGGTTTGGAAGTAAGTAGCAGTTGACAGAATTCTCGGCTCGGGAGCAGACTGGTGCAGTAGCCAGTGTTTCTTTGTTAGTGAGCATTGGACAGCTGCTGGAGGCCTGGCCTCTCTCGAGGCAGAGATGGAAATGCTCTCCCTAACTAAGAGGAATAAACTGTTCTCGACCCCCGGTTGGTCAAGTCATATAACTCTTTCACAGTTGAAATAAAACAGAACAATTATTAGGAATAACACTGTAATAATTACTCTGTGCACCAAATTGTTCCCAGCTGTGCGTCTTACCACTACAAACTACAACGTGGTGTAAGCAGGTTTCTAGGTAGGAGGTAGAGTGGTGATCACCTTCATTATATTTACATGTAATTGTCACTAACCTTTCTAGTTTCCATCCTTACTCAATTCTTTGAACCGCTTAGAAGGAAGGCTACATCGAGTCACATGCAAAAAAGCAGTTAGAACGAAATCTGTCTTTTCATCTTTGAAATACACTTGTTATCCTTAACAACTGTGACTCCATTTCCTTATGTGTTAGCTGTACCAGGAACTGTGTCAAGCTCTTTAGATTCATTATCTCATTTAACTTCACAACAAGCCTCAAAAATAAGTAATTTCATTAGTCCCATTTTACAGATGAGGAGACTGAGGTTTTAGAGAGATTAAAGAACTCCTCGAGATGATCTAGCCAGTAGCTAACCTGGATCTCATCTAGTTCCAAAATGCATGCTCTTCTCCATCCTGTTGTTTTTTTTCTCCCCCAATCCTGCTATATTGACTCACTATAGTCAAAAACAGAAGGCTGTTGTTTTAATATGTCTTTATGGAGGAAGAGACCCATGAAGTGAAAAAATGTCTATGACTCACTAAAGTCATAAAGGGAGCCTATGTGTAGGAACAAAGTGATGTTTCCATCCTTACCCACCCACGCAACCTTCACTGCTATCTAGGCTTTGTGTTCAGTGGAGCAACTAAGTCATCATTGGGCACTTAGTAGAAGCACTGGTAGTTAGACACAACTAAGGATAGACATTCTGGATATAAGAAGGCAATTTTTCTGCGTCTGGTTTGTAGCTGATTGAGCACATAATATACATCATGTGGCCTGGTGTGATGGGAAAGGCCAATGTTTGCTTTCTAATTCTCCTCTGCTTTTATCCTCTTTGCCCAAATCACAATGCTTTCCATAGCTGTCTGGGCCACCACAGGAGCTAAACATCCTGCCTAGCTTAGATCAGATTAGAATATTCCACTAGCAACTCTACAATGTTAAAATAACTTCTATTCTTCATTCATTCATTCAACACATTTGAGCACCTACGATGTACCAGGCTTTTGGCCAGCAACAGACATACTTCCTGCCCTCATGGACTTTATAATCTATAACCAACAAATAAACAAACAATAAATATGTAATTACACATTGTAATTAATGCCATAAAGAGAACTGACAGTGTGTTGATAGAGAATTATTTAGATAGGTTACTCAGAGAAGGACTATGATGGATAGAGAGAAACCAGCCATGTGGCAAGCAGAGAGAACATTCTAGGCAGAAAGAAGAGCATATGTGAAGGCTCCCAAATAAAGAGAAGCTTAGCACATACCAGGCCAGTGAGGCCTGAGCGAAGTAAGAAAAAAGGAAAGTTGGAGAAGATAAGAATGAAGAACTGGGCAGCAGCCAGATCATTCACTGTAGAGCCTTGTCAGATGTGGTAAGATGAAATTTTATTCCAAGAGCAATGAAAAGTCATTAAAGAGTCTTTAGCAAGTGACTGACATCATGTGAATTATGTCTGCAAGAGATTTTCTGGCAACTGAGTGGTGAATAGCTTGGAGAGGACAAGAGTGAAAGCAAATAGACCAGCAACTTCAGGTTCTGAGTTCTCCAAAATGTAATTCTTTTGTTATTGTCTGCTTCCTGACATTCCTCACCAAAACCAGGGCTCGTATTCCAAGTCAATGTGGTCCAAAGTGGTCAGTGACACACTCGTTCCTCAAGATGGCCTCTGAAAATAAGACTCTGGTCAAAGAAGTTCAAGAAAGTCTGCATGCTAAATCCCCTTCTTGGAGATTTAGAATGTAAACTAATGTATTAAATGTACCGGGAAGTGTTTCAGAAAATGTGTATACCCAGTATTTCTCAAACTTACTTGACCATGGAACCTTTTATTTTTTTCCCCCTCTACTTAATGTTAATATCCTGCAGAGCTGATGCTCTCCAGAGCACATTGAAGGAAATGCTACCATAAGTCATTCTAACGGAGTTAACCATGCCCTTGGTTTACTGGGCCTCTCTTCTCCACCTCTCTCTTTATTATTTCAATGATCTAGACAAGTTTCTGACTCCACCTATGTTATATAAGGATATTAGCCTCTGTACGTCTTATTTCTTCTCTCCACTTCTAGCATCTATTTCCTGTCAACTGTCCCTTTATTTTTGCAATGCAAAAGTTTTCATTCTCTTCTATAACCATGATTTTCTTCCTTGTTTCTGAATATGGGTTTCCTATGAGACAGCTGTTGGGTGTCCTAAATTAATCCTTTATATCAGTAATGTTTTATCTCTGTCTAAAGCTCTGTGTAGCAGATATTTTATTTTTCCAATTATTTTATTGGATTTTTTTCTTTTAAAAGCTTTTTGGAGATATAATTTAATACCCTATAATTTACCCTTTAAGTGTACAATTCGATAGTTTTTAAATTATAATTACAGACTTGTTCAACCATAAAATATTCTAATTCTAGAATATTTAATTTCGAAACGAAACTTCTTACCCATGAGCAGTCACTTTTCCCTTTCTCCACAATCTCCACCAGCACTAAGTAACCACTGATCTACTTCTTGTCTCTATAGATTTGCCTATTTTGGATGTTTCATATAAAGGGAATCATGCAATATTTGGCCATTTGTGACTGGTTGCTTTCACTTAGCATAATGTTTTCAAAGATCATCCATGTTGTAACACGTATTGGAACTTTATTTCTTTTTATTGTTAAATAATATTCCATGGTATTTATCCATTTATCAGTTAATGGACATTTGAGTTGTTTCTACTTTTTGGCTATTATGAATAATGCTACTATAAATATTTGTGTACAAGTTTTTATGTGGACATATGTTTTTATTTATCTTGGGTATATACCTAGGAGCAGAATTGCTGAATCATATGGTAACTCTATGTGTAACGTTTTGGGTAATTGCCAGACTGTTTTCCAAAGCTGTTGCACCATATTACATTCCCACCAGCAGTGTAGGAGGGCTCTAATTTCTCCACATCCTCTCCAATATTTGTTTTTGTATATCTTTTCGATTATAGCCATCCTAGTGGGTGTGAAGTTGTATCTCATGATTTTGACTTACATTTTCCTAATGACAAATGATATCGAGCATCTATTTATGTTCTTATTGACAACTTGTATACCTTCTTTGGAGAACTATCTACTCAGTTCCCTTGTTATAACTTTAAAAATAGGTTGTCTTTTTATTTCTGAGTTGTAAGAGTTCTTTATATGTTTTCTGGATACAGGTCCCTCATCAGTTATATGACTTGCAAGGTTTTTTCCCATTCTGTGTGTCTATTCACATTCTTGATGATGTCATTTGATGTACAAAACTTCTTAATTTTGATGAGGTCCAATGAATCAATGTTTTCTTTTATCACTTATGCTTTCAGTGTTGTATTTAAAAAAGCATTGTCTAACCTTTATTGGACTTAATTTCAGCAATTATATTAATTTCAAAATCTATCTTTTTTTTTTTTTTTTTTTTTTTAGCTGAGACATCCTGCCACCTGTTGGCAGCTCAACGGCAACTCAGCTCGGGCTGGCATCGAACTGCCATTGCTCAGAGCTCAGTTCGTACTCTTGAGTGAGCTCTTAACCAACTGAGCCACTCAGCCAGCCCTCTTTTGTTTTGTTTTCATTGTACCTTTTTTCATAGAAATGTATTTTATTCTAGAAGTACAATATGTTATTATATCTCTGTAAGGATACCAATTCATGGTTTTTATTTTTTAAATTCTGATCTTGAGTTGTAATTCTTGTTGGATCAATTTTTAAATTTATTTATCTTGGTTTTCTTCTTTCATGCTACTGGTTTCCTTCTTATATCTTGTGACCTTTGGTTATCAATTCATATTTAAAAATTGTGGTCCAGGTAGAGTGTTTCAGTGAGCAGGCACAGATTTTTCTCAGCTGTCGAATATGTAGGCTTTTTAAATAAGTCTCTCTATTCGGTAGGATGTCTATTTTTGTGGGCAGAGCTCGTTGACCAACGTACTTTACTTTAGAGAGGGAGGAGCAGAAGGGCACAGACAGCCTTTCATATGCGTATCCCACAATGCTTTGCTCAGTGTTTTACTATGCAGGAGCAACTCCATCTTAGCAAGACCAGCTCATTCCCTAGGCTACTCCTTCAGTTTCTTTGGTGAAGGCTCCTAAGTTTTGGTTTGGCATTTGCTTGGAGATAACAGAGACTGAGCTGTCTTTGCTCTGTATGGGCAGGGTAGGGACTTAAAGTCATGGAGGAAAAGTTGAACAGTGAGTGTAGTCCTTCTGCAGATAGAGTTTCATATAAACCCCTTGGCTTGGTCCCCCTTTCTCACCACACCTCTCCTGATTCTAAGCCTATCTGCTGGATAAATTTGCTGTCTTCTCCTAGAGCCAATGTTCTCTGGGTTGCCACTTTTTTACTCTGCTTTATCTGTCTTAAACAGGCTTCCATCTGTTTAGTTGTCTTAGAGAAATCTGTCAAAAATCTCTCATCTGCTGATGATCCCTCTTTTGTGTGTTGGCTATTACAGATTTGTTCTTAATCAATTTTTAATAGGAGTTGAAATGGTGGTTCCAGGAGGAAATGGAGCTTGGAATCAGATCACTATCCTAAACTTGAAGCACACGCAATATATTTTAAAGCCATCTTTTGTTTCAGAGTATGAATGTATGTTCATTTTGGTATAACTTCCTTTTGAAAATCTCTTTTTTTTTTTTCCTGCATGTGATGGCACTTGAAAGAGATGCTAACTGTCCAAAAGGTAGAAGTCATCTTTTATTAATTCCTCTCATTCTCTCACCCCCATCTTACTGAGATATCCATCAACAAATCATGTCTACCTTAACTTCTCACCATTTCCTCTGCCATTACCTTAATCCAACCCACCATCATTTTATAGTGAAACAGCCTCCTTTCTAAGCTCTTTTGATCTCTTAAAATCTATTTGGCACACAGAATAGTGTAAGTAGACTCTAGCACATGTCAGTGCCCTTAACAAAGCCTGTAATGGCGTTTCACTGCTCGTAGAATAAAACACACAACCCCTTTATCATGGTATATATGGCCCAGTAATGATCTGATCCTCGCCTGTCTATGCATTCTTATCTCCTACCACTCTCCTGTTGCTCACTATACTGCCCATCTTTCTATTCCTCAAATTCCTTAAACTTGTTTCTAATTCAGGACACTGACAAACACAACTTAGAGCCTGTACCTAGAACTTTCTTCCCTCTAACTCTTTGAATAGTTGCTGCCTTCATCCCTTTGTTCTAGGCTTGAGCAAATTGTTCATCAGATAAGTCTTTGATCACCTTGTCCAAATAGCTTCCCAGGATCAAGGCATCTTGATCACTTCCTTCACAGAATTACACACAATTTGTAATGATTTATTTGTTTCCTTATGTACTGCGGCTCTGTCTTGGTTTTATTCATCAACATATATCCAGCACTTAAGCAGTGATCAAACAAAAAATAGGCATTCAATAAATATTATTGAGAAGGAATTTTGAACTTATCTCACTATGATTTAAAGGCCTCAGCAAACATGCTTTAGTAAACATGCTTTCAAAGAATATCTGCTTTTCCTGATACTATCGAATCACCAAAAAATAGACCAGGTCCTTATAGACATAGCAATAAACTGCAAATAAGTTAAAAGAGCCTAACATTGAAAATTAAAATATTAAAACAGTTTAGATGAAATGAAATAGTGACTTTATCCTAACTGTGTCAGGGAAGAAACAGAAAAGACTATCAACAAGAAAGTGGACAAGAACAATTATAATAAAAATAAACTTCTGAAACAATAAAAACCTGTTTTAGAGTAATAAAAAAAGCAATAGATTAAGATAAAATTGTCATTACATAGATGGTGCATAAAAGTTTACAAACTTTTATGAGAACAGAGGAAAATGATATAACCCTAAAGGACAATTCCTCATGCCTCTAGATAAAAATCAATGACTAGGAATAGCCGCTTCCCGAATGAGGAAATGAAAGTAATAAAACAAGCATTTTATTAAGTATGTTCCATATTCCAGGCAACATGCTAGTCCCTGAAGAGGCAAACATGAAGATTCTATCTCTGTCCTATTGGAGTTTGTATCCTAACTAGAAAGATAGTCCTGTGTAGTCCTGTAACTACTTAAGTTAAAAAGCTTAAAAATTAGTTTGGCTCTATAAAACTAAAGCTAAACATTATGATGTATATATAAATCACCACACTTTGTTTAAATCACTATTTATACAATGGTTTAAATGCTTCATAATCATATTCATGCACACTGTTTTGGGGTCAGATGAATTTGGGGCCAGGTGTTGAATAAGGTAGTATTTCTTCAACAAGCACTTATAAGACACCTACTGTATTCCTAGGTTTTGAGGCTACAGAATAAATAAAACATAGGCCCAGTCCTGATCCCAGTCCACAGTCTATTAGGGGAGGCAGATATATAAATAAATAAGTTATCATCCTTTTGATAAATGTGATAGCACAAAAAAAACAAAAACAAAAACAAAAACAAAGTGCCATACAAGGACAGAGGAGGTGATAAGAAATCCTTTTTGAAAACGTCAGAAAAGATCTACTGGGAAGAGGCAAAAAGTGGGGAGAGGGTGGCATTCCAAAGAAAATGGCACAAGATAAAAAGGTAGAAAGATACAAAGAGTATGGCATCTTCTCAAATTTACATATGCTTATGCAGCTAAGGGCAGGTTGTGCAAGGGGGTGTCGCTATTGACTAGCTGCAAAATGAGGCAGGCACCTACCCCGAAAGCCAAAGGGTACATGTGAATAAGTTTGGATTTCAAGCAAGAGTGATTTGACCACATGTTACATTTAAAAACAAATCAGTTAGAAATCTATATGAAGAAATTATTAAAGTCTGAGGCTAGGTATGGAGAAATCATTTAGGAGGAAAAATAATAAGGTTTAAAATAAAAAAATGAAAAAAAGGTGGGATATGAGTGCTACTGAGATTCAGAAATAACAGAGCTTAATAAGTAATGAATGGAGTATGTGAACAAAGAAGGAGAGGAATGAATCTAAAATGGCCTCCTAGTCTTCGCCTCAGGCAACATGGTTCTTGTGTCATTATCCAAACCTGGGATGGGGGACAGGAGACAACATAAGGGTTTGGAAAATGTTCAGTTCTTTTCATAGTTAACAGAATTCAAATTTAAATAACCATGAGGCACAATCTTGCATTATTTAAAATAGAGTAAATTAATAAAAATGACAATACTCATTGCTGTGGAGTATTGGGGGAAAAGATTCACTAATACATTGCTGCCCTGCAGCCTGGTGAAATTGTTCTGAAAAGGAATCTGGCAACAAATGTAAGAGCCATAAAAATGATCATATACATACTTTGGCCCCAAAACCCAACTTTTTGGAATACAGCCCAAGGATGTAATTCAAAAGAAATAAAAAACCTATTTGTATAAAGATGTTTATAGCTGTGTGATATATTACAGACAAAAAAAACTGGAAACAGCTCAAATGCCCAATAGTGAAGGAATGCTTAGGCAGACTTTGGTATATTAATGCAATGGCATATTTTATTGCTATTAAGAATGACAAATATGAGAACTATGTAAAAAAAGGGGGGGCAATATAAAGCAATGGGTAAAACATGCAGAACTCAAAATGATGTATATACAATGATCACAATTGTGTAAAATTCTATCTGTATAACCAGGAGGACTGGAAAAGACTACAGAGCTGGTAATTTAAGTGCTAGCATTTTTATTGCTGGTTGAGTTGCTGGGAATGCTTATGTGTTTCAAGTTATATTTCACTGCATATTTAGTATATATACATTAAGAAAGATAAATCTCCTTTTTTTTTTTTCCTGGCATTTAAAAGGAAAAAGTGTTCACTAGCACCTTTCCTTGCCCTGAATGATTTTCTCTGCTCTCTTGAATCCTGTTAGTTTTTGGATGTATGGAGAAGTGGACCCCAACACTTGCCACCATAACACCAGTTACATGCTCATTTCTTTTATCTGTCACTTACTATGGTATCTAAGTGTCCTGACTTATTCATAACAAATCAGCATCTATATGCTTCTCATGTTTACAGAAGGTACACAAACTGGGATGCCCTGACTGTACCTTATATACTGGGTAGAAGTGTCTCCTCAGTATGACCCTTAAATCTCTGACATGGAGAAATATTTGTTTCTTACTTTCTGTTACCTCAGTGGAATTACCTTTCCATTTAACGAAGGCCAATCCCGCTGGATTCCATTTCTTCTGAACTTAAAGGACTTCTCACTTTGGTTATATCCTCCATCTCTTGTATCATCTAGCTCTTCTCTCCTGGATTAGTATCATCAACATATAAACCTGTACTACTGTCGCATTAAAGGGGGAAAATGCCATGACTTTCCTGGACCCCACATCTTCCTTAGTTTTTCTTCCCTCCTTCACAGTAAAACTTCTCTTAAGGATTGTTGTCATTACTATTGTTTCCAGTTTCTCACCCCTAGTCATTCTGCAAACTATTGTGATCTGTCCCCACCGCTCCCTGGCACTGTGTTTCCCAAGGTGACCAACAATCTGCATGTTGCCAAATCCAATGGTACTTTTCTATCCTCTTGTTACTTGACCTTCTGGCCTCCTAGCAGCACTCCCTCCTTATTTAAAACTCTCTTTTCTCGGTTTCTGTGACACCTCAATCTCTTCCTTTCCATGGGAGAGTCCCTCTGGGCTCTCTCCTAAGCCTCTGTGTCTTCCCTTTCCATATTCTCTCTTACTGATCTCCTCTATTCCCATAGCCTTAAATCCCATTTGCACGCTAATGACCCTCCACATTAATTGATCCCTTGACTCATATTCGGTGATATACTTGATATCTCCATTTAATTCAAGCATAATAAATATAACATGAAAACTAAAGTCATGATTTTCTTCCCAGAACCAGTTGTTTCTCCAGTCTTCCTGTCTGTAAATGACAATACCACCCACCCAGTTACTTACACATCCCTATGTCACATCACCATACACTTATCCAATATATTAGACTTCCGGATTCTACCTCCGACAATATATACCATTGCCACCATCTTAGTCCAGGTTCCCATCATTCATTCTCTCTCTATGCAGCTTCCTCTCCAATGAACTTCCCATAGAGTAAACATGGCATACTTTTCGCATAATATAAAATTTCCTTCCCAGCTTAAAAACATTCAATATCTTTCCCACTGCACTTCAAAGAAATTCTAAGTCCTTCACTATGCCTATAATCTCACGTATAATATGGCTCCTAATTACTTCTCTGGATAGACCTTTCTTTAGCCAACCTGGCCCTTTTCTCATCCGCAGGGACTTTGCACATGCTTTTCTTTCTGTCAGGAACACTGATACTGTTCACGTCTACTTTGTCTAGTTAATGTCTGCTCTTAATTTAGATTACACTTTAAATATCCCTCTTCCTCTTATTTGTCACTTCTTTAAGAAAACCCTTCCATGACCTCCTAACTCAGTCAAATCCTAGCTCTTGGAATCATTCATAGTACTCTGTACCTTTCTTTGATATTGTCTTAGTTTTAAGATCAGTTGATCAATGTCTATATTTCTCCTTCCATATTATATACTCCACAAAGGCAGAGAAGTATCTGTTTTTATTTATTATTACATACCTAGTTCTTAACGTGGTACTCAGCCCCTACGTTAACTTAGGAAACTTAGGTACTTAGGAAACATTTGCAAAATGAATGAATGATTGATACAGGATCATGCTACTAAGAGGACATTGTCATTCCTACGAGAATACATTACTCAAATCGTTAAATAAAAAGGATGATCCAAAAGAATAACTAAAGGGACTTAAATGAGAGAGTTATTGGCTTTGCTTGATTATGTATTATGAATTGAGAATAAAGTTCTACACATGTTATTCTTATCCTCCAATTAGAGCATATAAAATGAAACTAATCACTCCCTCTCCATCCCATACACACACATACAGAAGCACACACGCACACATGCAAAAGCATCCGCATGCACGCACACAAACACACACACAGAGTAATTTCAAAGTTCAGTGAAAGTATGCAAAGAGAATTTCAGAGCTGCATTTGTGGTAGGGCCCAAGGTCATGAAATCGTTCTGCAAGAAAAAGGGGAAGTTTCTCCTGAGAAAAAAGAGGAGAAACCAAAAGGGTGGGAAAATAACAGCAGTTGAAGTAAGGACTTTGGGATTCTTTGTAAAGAGGAAAATGCCTAAAATTAAATTTCAGGTTGTTAATGTGGTTACAATGTAAATACTGCTGCCTTCCCAAACCTTTAGTAATATCTGCTATGTTCATTAGCTTAGATCAAGACTAAGCCATCCCAAAAGGGAGAAGAGAGAGTCACAAGAGCACTGAAGTCCCAAAGGCCATCTGTCCAGGAGGTTGGCCAAAGGGTTCACTCTCCTTGTATACTATTTGTATTCATATGGCAGGTATATACCTAACTTGGGTTGTGCACCTCACTTTACCCATCTTTGAATTTGCAGGAATAAATATACCTATCTGAGAGTATTGCCTTGGTGCATACTCTGTGTTTCAGGCGAACTCCTAACTCTTCCAGCTTCATTGTTCATATTCCCACCCTTGCAGCTTCAGTTACATCTCCACTTTGGGTCTTGGATTCAACATACCTCTTCAGCCTTCCTCATGACCTTCTCTCTGCCATTCCCTCAGACCTGGCATATCTGGACCTAACCTGCATGGATGGGCTATAACCACTATTAATCTGGGCTGGCCCACCAGCAGGCCTGGGGCAGAGAGCATTTAACATAGTGCCTCATCCATAACCAATTGACAAGGTTCAGTCAAAATTAAATAAATCACACATAACGACAATGCTCTAGAATACCTGCTAATAAATCTACAGTTAAGTTATATTTTAATCTACAAGTATGTGTAGTGTTTCTCAACATTTTAACCCAGCTTCATTGACCAGGATTTTGTCAAGCTTTATTTTCTATAAGAAGACACTAGAGTAGATAATAGTTTGCTTTTAAAAAAGATAAAATGATGCTATGAAATGCTATAATATTAAATGTGATTTTTGAAACAATGTATGCCTTCCAAGCTATCCTGGAGATTGTGATGTCCCTCCCCAATCCCACCACCTTCTGCTGACTGTGAAAGGCCTGGAGATAGGAAAGGTTATTCCATTGATTGATGGAGAATCCCTGATGTAGATTGGGGGAAATCCCTATGGAAAAAGTCTCTCTGTCCTTAAGACCAAAATAACCAGGAAAAAAACAAATACATTAATTCATTACATTTAATGAGCAATGTTATAAGAACTGCTAAATCATCTGACCTACCCATCTAGGAGTGTGATGACGTTCTTCCTGGGCCGCCCAATATTAGGGCCATACAAGCTGGCTCTGGAGTAAATCCGGATGGGCTGCAACAGGCTCTTCAGCTGGATGTAATCCTTTCCCAACTGGCTGCCATTTACTGCCCGGCCATGCATGGTCCGATAGTTATTTGGCTCTGGATTAAAAGCAGACATGCGAGTCAGAGTTCAGAAGGGTGAGGCTCTGCCAACCCTTTCCTGTCCACAGATCTCTCTGCCTTTTTCTTAATGCGAATAAAGTAACCAAAAAGAGGGTGTGAGCTAGCTTAACTTGATGAACCACTCCAACAAAAAAGTCAAGTGCCATTTTACACTCTACTCATTTTCAAACTAATCTTCACAAAAAATCAGTTAATCCACACAGAGAGACCATACTGATTTTCAGATGATACTTTATAACGAATGGCGTACTGGGTGGAATACTGTCCCCCAAAATTCATGTCTACCCAGAATTTTAGAATGTGACCTTATTTGGAAATAGGATCTTTGGAGATGCAATTAGTTAAAATAAAGTCATATAGGATTAGGGTGTGCCTTGAATCCAATAACCAGTGTCTTTATAAGGAAAAGGAGAGGGGGATTCAGGCACACAAACACACAAGGAAGAAGGCCACGTATAAATGGAAGCAAAGATTGGAGGGACGCTGCTATGCGAAGGATTGCTAGCAGCTACCAGAAGCCAGGAGAGAGGCATGGAATAGATTCTTCCTCAGAACCTCCAGAGAGAATCAACCCTGCTGATGCTTTGATTTCAGGCTTCTGGTCTCTTGAACTGTGAGAAATTAAATTTCTGTTGTTTTACACCACTGAGATCATGGTACTGCTTATGACAGGCCTAGGAAACTAACACAAATAGTAAAAAAGGAAAGCTACAAAAAGATGGTCATTGTACCAAAAAGTTAGAAAAATCTTAATGCTTAGTAATAACAAAGTGGCTAAATGAAATAATCTAGAGCAAAACCTGCTCCCCAGTTTTTCTGAACTTGGTAGTTCTAGAAGGGCAAGGAAAGCCCTAAATACCAGCAGCTCCACTGCTGCAGGTTAATTTGATTTGGAATGAAGCATGTGTCCCAGAAAGACATCTAGGTTAGCTTGAGGTTTTGATACTGGTAGAGGCAAGAAATAGACCAGTCGGTTTGCAAGAAATTTAACAGGAAGATTTGGGGAATAAGACAGACACAATGGGCCTTGATAAGCTCACATACACCCCTTGTAGTCTGGAAGGCTGTGCAGGCTCAGAAAAGACTAGAGAGGGCACTAGCTAGCCATGCATTCCCAGATGAATGTGAAACCCGATACACTCAAGGAGATATGAGAGGGCATGTCAGAAAGTAAAGGCTGGGCAGACTTGTAAGCTGTGTAAATTTTGAATGTACTCCCCAAGCGACATACAGATCTACTGGCAAAGAGTGGAAGCCTTGCGATCGAGGTAAGCACAACCTCTGATCAATTACTGCCTCTCCATTAAGCTATGTTGACTCATGGGCCACCCCTAGAAAGCTGGCCTTAATAATAAAAAAATGATTAAAAAATAAAAATGTAAGAGATATCAGCAGGTACATAATGCAAGGGAGACAAACTCTACAGAATTAATGCAGGCAAGTCACTAAACAAACAGAAAGGAAAATTACAAAAATAACCTCTGGGATGGAGGATCTGGAATTCAGACTTGCTCCAACATATTATCTAAAATCCATAATTTTTAACAACACCACCAAAAATTATGACATGCAAAGAAAAAGGAAGGTATGACCTGTAAACAAGAAAAAAAAAATGCAGTAAATACAAACTGTCTCTTAGGGGGTCCAAATGTTAAACTAAGCAAATAAAGACTTCAGAACTAAAGGGAACAATAAAAATAAAGGAAAGCATGATTTTATTGACTTGTCAAATATAAATAAAGAAATAGAAATTATAAAATATGATCAAATGGAAATATGAAAACCGAAATGACTCCACACATATGTGGGAGCACAATAAAATTAACAGCTGAATTTATACCAGAAATAATGGAGGCCAGAAGACAGTGGGATGATACATTCAAAATGCTAAAAGAAAAAAGTCAACCAAGAATTTTATATGTAGCACTGTATCCTTCAAAACTGAAAGCAAGGGCCGGCCGAGTGGCTCAGTTGGTTAAGAGCTTGTTCAAGAGTGTGAGCTGAGCTCTGAGCAACAGCAGTTCGATGCCCAGCCTGAGCTGAGCAGCCGCTGAGCTGGGAACAGGTAGCAGAATAGCTCAGCTAAAAAAAAAAAACAAAAAAAACCTGAAAGCAATATTTAGATCTTCCCAGAAAAACGAAGTATAGTTCATGATGAGAAAATCTGCCTTACAACAAATAAAAAAGGAAGTCTTTTAGGTTGAAAGGAAATGACATTAGATGGTGACTCAAAACCATACAAAGAAAGAGAGACTACCAGCAAAGGTAAGTAAATATAAAAGACAGTTTAAAGTATTCATTACTCTTAACTAATTTAAATAAGACTTGCATGAAAAAAAAAAACACTAGAAAATTGTATTGTTGGGCTTATAACATAAAGATGTGATATTTAGACTAATAATGGCACAGAGGAGGGGGATGTAGAGTTCTATTGGAGTGAGTAAAGGTTTCTACATTTAACTGAAATTATTATTGCTCTAAAGTATATTGTAATTAGTTAAAATGTATTATAAGAAACTACTATGAAAATAACTAAAACAAAACAAAAACAAAGAACTTAAAATGGCACACGAGACAATATCTGTTTTGCATAAAAAGGCAGTAAAGGAGAAACAGAAGATCAAAAAAATATAAAATAAAAAAAGAAAGTGAAAACAGCAAGCTGACAGATGTACATTCAACTATATCAACAATTATATTAAATGTAAATAAGTTAAACACTCCAATTATAAGCAGAAATCGTCAGGATGAAAAAAAGTAAGATCTAACTAAGGAGACACACTTTGAAGTCAAAGACACAAATAGGTTGAAACTAAAACGATGAAAAAGATATACCATAAACGGTAACCATAAGAAAGCTGGAATGACGATACTAATATTAGACAAAATAGATTTTAAGAAAAAAATGTAACTAGAGACAATGTGGGGCATTTTATAATGTTAAGAGTCAATTTGTGGGGAAGATGTAACAATTATAAATATATACATATCAACAACCAAACAGTAAAATACATGAAGTAAAACTGACTACTTAGGAAAGTAGAAAATTCAACAATAATAGGAGACTTCAATACCACATTCTCAAAAACGGATAGAATAATGAGACAGAAAACCAGCAAGGATATATAAAACTTGACTAATGCTATCAGCTAACTTGGCCTGATTGATATCTACAGAACACTCCACCCAACAGCAGCAGGATACACATTCTCTTCTAGTGTATATATAACACCCTTCAGGACAGACCATAAGCTAGGACATAAAACAAGTCATATATGTAAAGGGATATAATCATATAACCTATGTGCCCTGACTACAACAGAATTAAACTAGAATTCAACAATAGAAAGAAATTTGAGAAATCTATAAATATTTGGAAATCAAACAAATAATCCAGAGTCAAAGAAAAAAAAAATCACAAGAGGAATTAGAAACTATTTTTAATGGAATGAAAATGAAACTATAATATATAAAAACAAAAGGGATGACATCAAAGGCACAATCCATGAAGGAAATAATTGATAATCTAGTCTTCATTAAAATTGAAAACTGCTGCTCTGCAAAAGACAATGTTAAGAGAATGAGAAGACAAGACACAGACGAAGAGAATTTACTTGCAACAGATACATCTTATAAAGAACTGGTTTCCAGAATATACAAAGAACTCTTAAAACATAACAATAAGAAACAAACAACTAGACTTAAAAACTAGGCCAAAGACCTCAATAGCCACCTCACTAAAGAAGATATTCAGATGGCAAATAAGTATATGAAAAGATACTCCACACCATATATCATCAGGGAAATGCAAATTAAAACAACAATGAAGTAACAGTACACACCTATTAAAATGGCCAAAATCTGTAATAGTAACAACACCAAATACTAGCTAGGATGTAGGGCACCAGAAACTCTCACTCACTGCTGGTAGGAATACAAAATGATAGTCACTTTGGAAGAGTTTGGGTGTTTCTTACTAACCCAAACCAAACCAAACCAAACAAAATATATTCTTACCATAAGATCCAGCAATCGTGCTCCTTGTTATTTACCTAGAATAGCTGAAAATTTATGTCCACACTTTTGTCTGCAAATAGATTTATAGCTTCTGTATTTGCATTGCTAAAACTTGGAGGCAACCAGGATGTCCTTTGGCAGGTAAATGGATAAAAAACTGTGGTGCCTCCAGACAATGGAATATTATTAAACACTAAAAGGAAATAAGCTATCAAGCCATGAAAAGACATGAAAGAAACTTAAATGCATATTAATAAGTGAAAGAAGCCAATATGAAAAAGCCATATACTGTATGATTCCAACTATATGACATTCTGCAAATGGCAAAACTATGGAGCTGGTAAAAAGATCAGTGATTACCAGGGTTGGGGAGAGGAGGGTGGGATGAATAGGTGGAGCACAGAAGATTTTTAGGGCAGTAAATACTCTGTATACCATAATGATGGGTACATGTCATTACATATTTGTGCAAACCCCTAGTATGTACACACGAAAAGTGAACCATAATGTAAACTATGGACTTGAGTCATTATAATGTTATAGTGTAGGTTCATCAGTTGTAACAAATGTCCCACTCTGGGGAGGAATGGTGACAGTGGGGGGAGATTATGCATGCATAGGGGCAGGGAATATATGAGAAATTTCTGTACCTTCCTTTCAATTTTGCTGTGAGCCTAAAAAATCCTCTTTAAAAAAGCCTTAAAAAAGGAAATTTGGACACATAAAGAGATTCTAGGGATGCACAGAAAGAGGGAAGGCCATATGAGGACAAAGCAAGAAGGTGGCCATTTGCAAACCAAGGAGGAGGCCTCAGGAGAAACCAGATCAGCTGACACCATGATCCTGGGCTTCCAGCTTTCTCACTCAAACAGTGAGAAAACAAATTTTTGTTGTTTAGAAAAAAAAAAAAAAAAAGCAGTTCTTACAGGGAAATTTATAGCCTTAGACTCCTATATTAGAAAAGAAGATGGATCTCAAATCAATAATCTAAGCTTGTATCTTAAAAAAGGAGAAAAAGAAGAGAAAACTATCCACAAAGCAAGAAGAAGGAATGAAATAATAAAAATTAGAGTGGAAGTCGATGATATAAAAAAAATAGAGAAAATCAATGAAAGCACAAGTTGGTTCTTTGAAAAGATCAACAAAATTGAAGTACCTGTAGCTAGACTGATCGAGGAAAAAAGAGAAGTCAGAGATGACCAAACTAGGAATGAAAGAGGGAAAACCACTAAGGACCTCATAGTAATTAGAAGCCTAAGGGATTACTATGAACAACTGTATGCAATGATCAACTGAAAAACTTTCAAGAAAGACACAAATTACTAAAACTGACTCAAGACATAGAAAATCTACATAGGCCTATAACAACAAAAGGCGTTGAATTAGTCATTAAAATATTTCCACAAAGAAAGTGCAGACCCAGGTGGATTCATTGGTGAGTTTTATCAAATATTTAAGGAAGGAACAATACCAATCCTTCACAAACTTTTCCAGAAAATGGAAGAAGAGGGAACACTTATCAGCTCTTTTTATGAGGCTAATATTCCCCCGATGCCAAAGCCAGAAAAAGACATCACAAGAAAACTACGGGTGAATATCCCTCATAAATGTAGAGTCAAAAATCCCCAATAAAACTATTACAAGCTAAGCTGAATATATATATAATTACAAACCACGACCAAGTGAGTTTATACAAGGTTGATTTAATGTCAAAACCCAACTAATGTAAAATACCATATTAACAGAATAAAAGACCCAAACCACATTATCATCCCAATAGATGCAAAAAAAGAAAAAAAAGCATTTGACAAAATCCACCATCCCTTCCAGATATTCTCAACAAACTATGACTACAAGGGAACGTCCTTAGTCTGATAAACAATATCTAACACTAATCTATATACTTAATGGTGAAATGCTAAGTGCTTACTGTAAAACATGATATTTAATGGTGAAATATTCAATTTTTTCCCTCTAAGATTTGGAACCAGGCAAGGATGTGTGCTCTTCTCAATTATATTCAACATTTGCATTAAAAAGCATTTAAATTGGAAATGTAGAAGTAAAACTGCCTTCATTCTCAGACAACATACTCTGTATACAGAAAATCCTATAGAATTCACACATATGCGGGAAAAATACAAGATCTAAAAAGCAAGTTCAGCAAGCCTGGAGGATAAAGATCAATATATAAAATCAATTGTATTCTAAATACTAGCAATGCACAATACAAAAATGAAATTTAAAAAATAATTCCATTCACAATTACATCAAAAAGAATAAAATACTCAAGAATAAATTTAACAAAAGTGTAAAATTTGTATGCTGAAAATTAAAAACCATTGTTGAGAGAAATTAAAAATTAAATAAATGGGGAAACAATCTATGCTTATTGATAAGAAGACTCAATATTGTTAAGATGACAATTCACCCCAAACTGATCTACACATTCAATGCTGGCTTTATTAAAATTCCGGCAGGTTTTACTGAGGAAGTTAAACAAGCTGATCCTAAAATTTAGGTGAAAATACAAAAACCTAGGATAGCCAAAACAGTTTTGAAAAAGAAGTTTCAAAGATGTAGAAAAACTGGATCCCTCATATATCACTGGTGAACATATAAAACAGTATAGCTACTTTGGAAAATAGTTTAGTTTTTAAAATAAACATAAATTTACCATACAAACTAGCCATACCACTCCCCTCCTAGAAATCTTCCTAAGAGAAATGAAAGCATATATCCATACAAAGACTTGTATGTGAATGTTTATAGCAGCATTATTTATCATAGACAGAAAGTAGAAACAATCTAAATACCTGTCATCTGGAGAATGGAAAAGGAAAATGTGATGTATGTCTATACACTGGAACAGTATTCAGCAATAAAAAGGAATGAACTACTTTACATGCTGCAATACAGATAAACCTCAAGACATGGCAAGTGAAAAAAGTCAGATGCAATATTACATATTGTATGTTTCCAGTTATATGAAACGTCCATAAAAGACAAATCTATAAAGACAAAAAGCAGATTAGTGTTTCCTGGGACTGGGAATGGTTATAGGGATTGACTGTAAACTGGCATGAGGGATCATTCTGGAGTGATGGAAATGTTTTAAAATTGGACTGTGGAGATGGTTATACAAATCTGTGAATTTACGAAGGGTCACTGAATTGTAAAATGAACAGAAAGAAAGGGAGAAAGAGAGAGACACACACACACAAGAGAAGGAATGGAGGGAGGGCTACATTAATTCATTGTTAGAAAAGCAATACAGTCAACTCAAATATTTCAATTTGAATTACTAAAGGGCAAAAGGCAAAAATGTGAGAGAGGATAATGATAAACTGTTTTTAAATCCAATTTATTATCTATCCCCTCTACCAGGATGTAGGCAGGGATATTTATCTATTATTTACTGTTACATCTCTCAAAACTAGTACAAGACCTTTGGCACATACTAGGTACTCAAATATTTGTTGAATGAAAGTTGAATGAAGTGAAGAAAGCCAAGTAGTTTTACTACCATTAAAAAAACAAGGGTAATAGGAAAAGCACCCCCATTAGTTCGAAGTCCCAAGTTCCTGACATAGATTTAGCACTTGCTGCTGTCTTTAGCAATTCACTTCACCTTTTTCAGTGATTCCTCACCTACATAACATTTACATCATAAGGCACTTTATTTAGCATTTTGACATCCAAATAGAAGAGTATTAGGAAGTGCTATGTAAACTAAATAATATGCAAAGATAGAATGACAATATTGTTGCTAATTGCAAATATAAACCTCCTAAGGAAATAACTCTTTAGGTCTTTTGTCACAAATCAGTGACAAAATATGCATTACCTTTCCTATAAAAAAGATAAACACACACTATTCTTTTTTCTTTTGAGTTATAATTTACATATTATACAATTCACTAAGTTAATGTTATAATTCATTGGTTTTAAGTATATCCACACAGCTGTGCAACCATCACCACAACAAACATTAGAACATTTTCATCAACCCCCAAATTAATCTCATGCTCTTTAGCAGTCACCCCTCACCCCCGAAGTCAACCCTTGGAAAGGCAACCATTATTCTACTTTCTGTCCCTTTAGACTTGCCTATTCTAAACACTTCATATATAGAGAATCATACAGTGTGATCTTTTGCAACTGGGTTTTTTTCATTTCGCATAATCTTTTCAAAGCTCATCCATGTTGTAGCATGTATCAGTACCTCATTCCTTCTTATGGCCAAATAATATTCCATTGTGCTGTTATATCCCATTTTACTTATCCATTCATCAGCTGATGGACATCTGGGTTGTTTTGGGGCTATTATGAATAATGCTAGTATGTATTTGTGTACAAGTTATGTGTGGACATATGTTTTCATTTCTCATAGATATATACCTAGGAGTGGAATTGCTATGTTTACTTTTTGAGGAACTGCCAAATCATTTTCCAAAGTGGCTACGCTATTTTACATTCCCACCAGTAGCCATGTGAGAGGGTTCCAATTTCTCCACAACCGTGCCAACAGTTATTGCTTTCCTTTTTTATTATTATGGCCATCCTAGTGGATGTGAAGTCCAATCTTATTGTGGTTTTGATTTGTCTTTTCTTGATGGGTAATGATGTTGAGTATCTTTTCATGTGTTTATTGTCCATTTATATTTCTTCTTTGGAGAAATGTTTATTCAGATCTTCTGCCCAATAGTATTGTTTTAACTGATTCTTGGGTTGTCCTTAGTATGAAGTGAAATAATACAACAAATGATATTCATAGTTCCAACTAGTAGGTTTAAACCATGATTCACAGTCTTTTTTTGTAATTAAGAGACTTAATTTTTTATCTTTTAGAGCAATTTTCAGTTTATAGAATATTCTATCGATGGTACAGAGAGCTACTGTATACCCCATCCTCCCCTTCCACACACACAATTTCTCCCATTATTAGCATCTACCATTGGCAGATGGTACGATTGGTGTGGTACATTTATTTCAGTTGATGAAGCAATGTTGATACATTATTATAACTCAAATCCCTGGTTTATACTAGGATTTACTCTTTGTGCTATAGGGATGTATGTGTTTTGATATTGCACAGTGTCATGTATCCATCATTACAGTATGATACAAAATAATCCACCCCCCAAAATCCTATGCTCCATCTAGTCACCCTTCCCTCCATACCCCTAAATTCCTGGCAACCAGTGATCTGTTCACTCTCTATAGCTCTACCTTTGTCAGAATGGCATATAGAGGGAATTACGGCTCAGTCATTTAAATGAGATATGGAGTTGGCCTCATAAGCTGTGGGTGCATGCCTAGTACCCAAAGCCAAAAAAAATGACCATGTCAACCTAATATGGACAGAGAATTCACTGGTATGACAATGAGATAAGCATAATGACAGAATCTGTCTTAGCTTTTACAAGTTACAGAAGGGTTTGAAAATATTTAAGAATAGTAGGCAAGAGAGCTATTGGACAAAATCAGTTAGATGTGTTCTCTTTCATAGTATCCTGTTCTAAGCAGATAAAGGTGAGTGTTTAAGAAACGAGTAGAAGGTGGTAATTATTTATTCTGTTTTTTAAAGAGTCAGCTGCACCTGACTCATATCAATGATAACAATAAAACCAATGATCTTGGTCATATCAATGATTCATCCAACCTCCACACACATAGCAGCTATCCTACAAATGTGTTCTTCAACTATCTAAACTGTAATACTTCTACTGTAACACTAAACAGTTAAATGCTGTAAACTGTGACACTAAATCACGTTCATGAGAGAACATCATTTCCCACTGTGACAAATAATTCACATAAAGAATTGATGTGGGCTGGCCGAGTGGCGCGTTGGTTAAGAGCTGGCTTGGGACGCCAGTGACTCTGGTTCGGATCACACACATATGAGGGCCAGTGACACTGCCGTCTACAGCTAAGATGGTGAACAACAGCTCCACCTGGAGCTGGGCTGCTGTGAGTCCCCGGGACGGCATAGCTGCAGCCCCTGCTGCAGTGGGCTGCCAGAGGCTACAGTAAGTGGCCAGCAGCCAGTGTGAGCTGCCAAAGAGCCACCGTGAATGGCCGTCCAGAGGCCGGCAACCAATCTGCCTCACCGGGGAAGAGCGCAATGATGATACCAACATGGGCCAGTGAAGCAATGTCCTCCACAACTAGACTGAAGAACAAAAGGACAACAATTTGTCTGTTTCCCTTCCCTGGTTCCCCAATGCTGTTCCCTGTCCCCAATTTCCCAATAAAATCTTAAAAAAGAAAAAAAAAAGAATTGATGTAATTCAAGCCACTAAATCCCCTTAATAATCAAAGAATAATTAACTTAAATGCTTATAAATGTAAGCCACATATTTATCAACAGTTTTATGCATTGTGTATATTTTTATCCTATATTATTTGTTAGTTTAACAACTCTGATTTATTCTACTCTCCTTTCTAACTATAAAAGCTCATTCTTCTTCTTATCTATGAGGGTTTCATTGTTCATTGGTTTTGAGTTTATCCTGTCTTTTCCTTTAGATAATAACTTCCTAGAGACTAGGAATTCTTTGTTGTGTGTATTCACTCTCCCTCACTGCACGCTCTACCAAGCGATGCAGTAGTAGGCAGAGAAGGACATTGAAGATACCCTCCAACTCCCACTCCAGCACTTGGCATATTTTGCAGAGCAGGTGCTCAATAGTACATACCTATTAAATGCAGGAATAAGTAAATTGCATGAAAGCATGTATGTGGATGGGAGTATGCAGAGAACGAAGTGAGAAGATGAAGGTAATGAAGGTAAGAGGCAGACACAGAGAGGGAAAGGAGAAAAGTAATCAGGTAAACAAACTACTTATGGTTTTTCATCGTCCCCTCTTCTTCTTTTTCTCTCTCTTCTCCTTCCCTAACCGTGAAAACTCTCACCTATGAAAATACACTTCTCTAAAGCTCTGGGCTATGATCTAGCCACATCAACAACTGGCAACGTGTTTGATGACAGAGGTTCAACCCTGTGCTTGGCCTTCCCAAGGCTGTAACTGATATAGATACACAAATGTATACGATCAAAATGTATAAATGGCTATACAGAAATACACTGTACATTCATCCACACAAACACAGACTAAAAGCTTAATTAATATTAAGTGAATGAATGACTAAATGAAGCTGGGCTGCCAGAATCATCTGTAAGGAGCTAAATTTTGTAAGGTCAGAAATTTGATTTTATGGAATTGCTCAGTAGATAGCCGGTTTCAGGGGACTGAGTCGTATAACTAAAATCATAAGAGAATAATTGGTGAATGTAGAGGTCAGGTGTAGGGAAGAATATATGACACTAATTAAGTAATTAATTACAGTGGCTTTATTAGCTCACAGAAGTGGACGAATCTATTTGGGGAGCACACTTATTTTAGGGAGCAATTCATCATGGAAAGTTCAGTTGGAGATGCTGCATTCTTTTCAGAGGATTTTTGTTAAGGATAGCTCTCTAAACCACAAATATCATGTCCCTGGAGCAGAATTGGACTAAAATTCTTATTTTGAATCCCAGCTTCAAAATTCCCCCAGCTCTTCCTTACTTTAGATTCACCAATGATTAATAGAAATGCAAATAATTACAATCATCACCTAGCATTAATCAAATACAGAGCTTACAATTCATGACATTTAAGGAAACCTCTACAGAGTGTAGTTAAAAATCTTGTATCAAGAAAATCTTTCATAGATTTTGACATCCTAAATGTTCATTAACTTTCACTTTTGATATTGGGTATATCTTGCTATTCACTAATTTCAAAAAAGAGAAAAAAAAGTAAGTCACTTGAAATTTAGCTACTCTCAGAGAAACAACCAAAGAAATGTCTACTTTTGTTTTTCCAATGCTAGATTTGCTCTAAAGATAAAATATTTGTTAATGGGATGTGGGTATATGGGAGGATGAGGGATAAGAGAATGACCAGTTCTATTGTCCCTCTCTAAATCTGGATATAATGATTCAACTATTACCTCTGCCCCAAAAGATAAAGTTACAGAGAAGAAAACAGATAAAAGTTTGGAGAGCCAAGTCTAGGCCAGGAGGATGACCATGCAGAGAATTTTTTGAGGGGGAAGGGCTGAATAGAAAATAGTTATGAGGCGAATATACAATATACCCTAAGGGATATGATTCACTAGAACAAGAAAAACTATCAGTAGGTACAAAATGAATCAGAAGAAGCAGCAAAATAAATCTTCCTCAAATCCTAAAAAGTATGTTGAGTTGGGTAGACTATTTTATCAGTCATGTCAAAAAAAAACAACAAAAAACAGAAGGGCAGATTTTAAAATAAAAGGGAAGAGGGGGGAAAAAAAGGACCATGTCTAGCCTTCTTGACTAGAGACTCAAACTCACCTTTATCTACCTGGACAGAAATGCTCATAAAAACATTACCAGATAGTTTTCACTTTATTGAATTTTTAAATTCATAGATTTGGTTATTTTCCTATCTATATACTTATTTATTTTCTTATCCATCACTGTGCCTTTTCTCCTTCTCACAAATGGTTCTTTGTTTTTGTTAACCCCTGAAGAGACATTTAAAAAGATGATCATGGGGGCCGGCCAAGTGGCGCATTGGTTAAGGGCTGGCTTGGGAGGCCAATGGTCCCAGTTCGGATCCCACATATGAGGGCCAGTGATGCTGCCCTCTACAGCTAACAACAGCTCCACCTGGAGCTGGGCTGCAGTGGGCTGCCATAGGCTACAGTGAGTGGCTAGCAGCCAGCATGAGTGGCTGGCAACCAGTATGAGCTGCCAATAGCCGCCGTGAGCGACCATCCAGAGGCCGGCGACTGATCTGCCTCATCCAGGAAGAGGGCAATGACGATACCAACATGGTCCAGTGAAGCAACGTCCTCTGCAACTAGACTGAAGAACAAAAAGACAGCAACTTGTCTGTTCCCCTCCCCCAATTCCCTAATAAAAAAATCTAAAAATATATATATAAAAAAAAATAAAAAGATGATGATGGGAATCAAGGATCATGTCTAAGGTGACTAAATAACATTTTAAAAATGTAATTAGCTCCGTTCTCCAAACTATTTAGATAATTTGGGGGAAAGAGGTGGATGGGAAGGGGAGGCTCTCAGTTGTCTAGAATCGGTGGGCACATGCGGAAAGATGCATTTACTGTCTTTCCCCACCCACCCCCACCACCAAGTCACTCCAGGTATACCAGTTAAAGATTTATTCAGTTTAGCAAGCTCCCACATTCAGAGATGCCAAAAACCCTGGAGGAATTTTTCCCATCCATCACTGGTAGGTAAGTTTTCATTGCTTTGGGTCTATCTATAACTAGCTGAGATATTTTTACAAACCAATTTTATTTAGTTAGCACGATATTTTAAAAAGAAAACAAACAAACAAAGCCTTTAGGCAGAGCACGTGTTCTCCAGCTCCTTGGAGGCCCTACCACTTTTTACGGTCTTATACTCACCCATTTTAGACATTATGCCTAATTGGTCCCTCATGACAGGTATAATGCCTTGTTTGGGGAATGCACTATTTAAAGAATATTTTGTTCTGTTTGGGGAAGAGAGCGAAGCTGGGTGGAGCGTGAGAAAACAACATAAAATACTAGAGGCTGTCAAGGAGTATAAAATAGAAGATGGGAAGGGGAGAGATCAGTAAAGGACTTGGCCTACCATGTAATAATTTTTCCTAGTTCAAATCTGATCACATCCCTCTTGCTTTGGCAATAGAGTGTACGATACCCAGACTGCTTGGGAAGTTGAAAAACATCAGGCTACCCCAGTATGTTCCCCTACAGCCAAAGCATCTTCAGTTCAGCTCAGTGGGTCTCCATCTGTTCCCTAAGTCTCCCCACACTCCCCCACGCCAGAGGAGGAAGAGAGAAAGGAAGCGTAATAGGAAAAGAACCAAGAGCTACATTCTAGTTAATGGCTACAGATAGGAAAACAGGACACTTATTATTCTTATAAGGCCCTCAGCTCTGCCTATCTTATCATGAGGTCTTCAAATTCTAGAGTGCAGTAAACACACACATGTGCATGCATATTTGGGTGTGCATACACACACGTACACAGCATTCCGAACAAATATGGGTTAACTATGGATACAAAAGGCCATGGACGAAAATGTTGGTATCAATGTGTTACAGTGATTTTAAGAGACGTCTTCGTTTGTTAGACTCAATTGTCTTATTCTCAGGTTTTACAAAATGTCTTTTAATTAGAGAATCAGAATATTTTCAAATATATACTATCCATAATTTTAACTAAAACCCATATTAATCAACTCACTAAGATGCACACACACACACACACACACACACACACACACACACAATGATTAAATAAGACTGGTTACATAATTTGTGGAGCCCTATGAAAAATGAAAATGTGGGTCCCCTTGTTAAAAAATTAAGAATTTGTAGATGGCAACAGGAGAGCATTAAACCAAACATGGATGTCCTCTAGACATGGGCCTATGTGACTGCACAGGTTGCACACCCATGAAACCAATTCTGAGTAAATGGTTTAAGAAATGCTGCGCTACAAATTGTTATATAGATTTCACTACAGCAGGACTTCTCAGAGCCTTTTGTATGCTAATGTGCACTGTGAACCTTCAAGAGGTGCATGTACTGTAGAGAAGTCCCCAAATATATTTGGCCAAGCTCCTTCGAATTATTATAAGGGTCATTTTGTAAGACTCTCGTTCCTTAGAACGCACATTGTAAAATGCAGCTCAGGCCATGCGCACAGGTTGTATCTGGCTTAACATTAATTTGTTAGTCATCAATTACATATGGCATTTCTCCCATATTTGGAATGAGGTCACTAGAGATACCTATAGATGCGAATGGTATGGATTCACTAAATCTACTGCCTTTCACTATTTGGAAGGCCAACCCAGTGGCCTAAGATCCTAAAGAGCTTTCTGGACCAGTGTACTAGAGATGGTCTGACTGAGGCTACAGCCCAGGCCGCCTTAATTTTCACCCTCTATCATGTCAATTCAGAAGAAATAACATCCTTACTTACCATTACCCAGTTCCCAAGAAATGTTGTACTTTTTGCTGGCGCTGTACTTCACCAGGCTCAGGGCGCTAGAACTGTTCCAGGAGTTATTGGGATTACGACGTAGTGCATTTAGAGCAAATATCAGGTGGAGTCCAGAGCAATCAGCAAAGTTATAAAGTTTGTCTAGAGACCTGGCTGGGAAGAAGCAGAGAAAGGCTTGTAACTTTCAAATCAACATTCCGACAAAAGGAAAATATTAGCTACTACAAAAAGGCCCTTCTAGGAGCTTCCTGCTAATAGAAATTACATAGAAGAGGCTTCTAAAAGGGACTATTATTAATACCTTTTGGTTCAGGGTACATTTCAAGATGATTTTAGAAAGCAGCACACACAATTCCAGACAGAGGTTGCAAATTGGCAACCAAGTCTACTCCACAGTATGTTTTACTTGTTAACAAAAAAATTGAACTACTAAATGGGAAGATATCACAAAGCAGCCAGCCCTCTAGCTTTTCTTGAAAAAGCAGAAGATCTGGCACTGCTAGGCCTTCATGAAAAGATAGGACGAGCACCAGGAGACAACGCCAGGAGAGGAGTGGCCGGTGAGTCTTGGAGAACAGCTCAGCCTAGCAGCGCTTCCCAAACAATTCACCCAATTCCACATTTTTAATACTTCTGAGAATGGAAATACCATACCCATTAGTATAAATGTGCTCATTGTCAGGCTGATCCCAGATACCATTAACTCTATTCACCATATGTCCCATACCCCTTCCATTCCTTCATTTCTATTGCTGCCATTCTAGTTCTGGTGCCCATTTTCACTTGCATGACTTATCACTGTATCTGTGCTTGCATGTCTACTTCTACATTTCTTCCCATTCTGCCAGATTTATGTTTCCCCAATCACTTTCATCATCTTTACTCACCCCTCAAAACCTATTTTCAAGACCATTTTCTTCCTTAGTTCAAGGCCTCTACAACTCAACCATAACATCCCCCACAACGCCAGGCCTCTCTATTGTCAGTATGTTCTTTGTTGGTTTCAGGTTCTAAATACTATAGAATCTCCTGCCCCCCTGGCCTTTGCTCTAATTATTCTCCTCATTTGGCATGCCCTTTTTTCTCTTTTAGACATATCTAGACCTTACTTGTCCTTCTAGGCAGTGTCCCCCTAGGTATGGATGATATGATTTTTAGTGGTATATAGATTGAAAAAAATGTTTAGCCTAATAATTATGTAGAGGAGTTTCCATTATCCTAGTATTCATTATCTAAGTCCCTAGAGCAGGGATTCTCAAATGGGGTTCTGTGGAACACTAGTGGGTAATTTCATAAGATGTCACCAGGTGTTCTGCAAAAGATGATACAGAGTGACCAAGGTACCACATGAGTGATTGCTATAGGCCTTTTGGACCTATAAAGTGGGACCATGATCATTTGAGTTCATTATCAGTTTTTGAGACGGCATATAGGGCAGCTGCCATTTTCATCTTATATGTATAAGAAAGTATTTTTAAAGAAGCATCAAGAACAAGGATAGAAATTGTCTCATTTCAGTTGAAAATAAAATCCATGAGAACTTATCTCACATCAACCCATAATCGAGTAACTAGGCAGCAACAAAAGGCATAGGTGTCGCATTAAAAAAATAAATGTAATTATTTTTAGTTCCAAAATAACAATTAAAATTAAAATGTATTTATAGGCTTACTAAAGTCATCATGAAACCAACACATATGCTTATTAATTTTATAATTATCTGCGTGAGCCTGTTCATGCCACTCAGCAAGAAAATATTTTCTTTCAAAGTTTTATATGAAATTTTGTCTTAGGCTATAATTTTATTCATACTGTTCTGACATATAGTTTTAATAACTTTACTATTTGACATGGTTATTTTCATATTGAAAAAAACATTAATTAAAGGAAATTAAAAAACTTTATTTACATAAACCTAACAAGCCTATCTTTAGAAAAATTATATTCTATTTTGGCTCAAACCAGTTACTTAACAAAAGCATATTATGTCTGCCTTATAAGTCTTCAAATTCATAAAAAGAAAAGAAAGCTTCTTTTTAAAAAAGAAAGTTAACTAGTTTGGTTTTTTTTTCCAAGAAAGATTGTCTAAACAGTCACTTTTAAGTTTAAATAGGAGGGAAAAACCTATCCTGTATTTACTGTATACCACATACCATACCTCAATAGCATTTGTATGGTGGAAATTTGTGATAAGACTTTTAGCCCTACTTGAGTAGGGTACAAAAAAAATCAAGTAATAAATTTTAAAAAAGAAAAACTGAAGTTTCTTCTATCTATACCACTTTTGCATCAGAATTTAGTATCAATGACTAATATTCCTTTTAAGTGGCCTTTTTCTAGAACTACAGCAGGTCCTCGAGTAACATCACTTTTTTTTTTTTTTTTTTTGAGGGCAGTGTCACTGGCGCTCATATGTGGGACCCGAACTGGGGCCGCTGGCTTCCTAAGCCAGCGCTTAACCACCGCGTCGAATAACGTCATTTTGTTCAATGTTGATTCGTTGTAACATTTGATGAGATGCCGTAGAAATTTAACTCTTGTTTATATCAATTAGCCTATGGTAAAACTGGTTTGGTTATACATCATTTTGCTTACAGTCATAGAACCTATCAACAATTTAAGAGAGGACTTCACTGAAATTATCTCCATATAATGAGAATGTCCTGTATATTAGAAAAACAAATGTATATCAAATACAAAAGCACATCCAAGCTGTGATTTTGTGGATTTGATGGTTCAAGACATGGCAAAGATATTTACCAAAAAAAAAAAAAAAAATGTCAATGTAAAGAAAAGTGTGGAGAAATAACAATATAGATGCTTTGTTAACATGGCAGAAATTGAAACTTGGAGCTCTAGAAGTTTGGGCAATGCTTCGTTAAGGATGAGCTTAAGTTCTGCCTTCTTCATGAAGTCATTCCTTAAACACACCAGCTTCCCCACAGTGACCTCAATCTTCTCTAAACTCAGGGTCTAAGCCATTTATTGGCATCTGAGTGCCTAGTGACAGCTCCTGTCATGCTGTCTTACTTTAGGATTTACCTCTTGATGTAGTCACTTCTGCAGAGTGAATGGCTTCTTTCCCAGTGAAACTGTTAAGTTCCCTAAGGTTGGTTCTGTATCTTATTATGTCCTTCACAGCATCTATTTCAGAGCAATTTCCTGCCTTAAAATCATGCCGAAGATTTCTTGCAACCCAAATCCTTTTTGTTGCAGATAAGTGGTCTAGTAAGAAATGGAAAGATCCCAAAGAGAGATCTAATAGTTCTTATTGCTAGCTCAAGTGATGTAGTCTAGAGTTTATTAGAAAATTACATATGTTGGAATAGAGAGCATTTAGTAGATGCTCAACAAATGTGATCTGGCAACATCTGCTGTCAGGTTCCACTCCAGCAGGCAGATGGTTAAAGGTGACATTCTACTCTCTCCACCAGAGGGTGCCAATGCCTGTATGTCCTCCAGTCAGGTTCCCTGGCACCTCTTTCTTATCCATATAATTCTAAGCAGACTTATCTAGCAGGCCGTTGAAGTTGAGGAGCTGAGGCTTGAGACGTAAGGGAGAATAGGCTTGGGAGTCATGTATATTATGCTGATAAGTTGATAATGGGAAAGTTCTTGAGGTTTCTGAAGGACAAACCCTTAAGAAATGTCTGCATACAAAGGTTAGGGGAAAGGGGAACACTGACAGAGAAGGAGGAGGAAAACACAGAAATGTAGTCGAAAAGCACCAAGAATGAGAGTTTCGAGGAGGTACTGGTCAGTGACGGTAGGTACTGGTAAGAGATTGAGGAGAAAAAGAACTGAGAAAAAAACCCCACAACATTATGGTTAATCAAACAGTAAGGTTAGAAACTAGACTTAGGGTGGGAGTGTGAATGTAATGGGTGGCAGAGAAAAAGGAATAGGCTCTAGTACATTCAATTTACTTGTTGAAGTTCTGTGGCAAAGAAAAGAAAAGAAGAAAAGCTAGAGCAGCACCAGAGATAAGTTTTTAAAATATCAAGGTCCAAGACCTCATTTTGTCAACAAAAAACAAAACCAAACCCATTTCTTTCTTTTTTCTTTTCTTTTCTTTTTTTTTTTTTTTTTGCTGAGCCATCCTGTCACCTGTTGTGGCAGCTCAGCTCAGGCTGGGCATCGAACTAGTTGCTCAGAGCTCAGCTCGCACTCTTGAGAGAGCTCTTAACCAACTAAGCTACTCTGCTGGCCGAAAAAACCCATTTCTTGAATGAGGCTAATCTCAGCTTTATATTACAAATAGATAAGGTCATTGAATTCACACTAAGATATGAATAATGGTCATTTTCTTTAGTTTCCTAAGGACTTGGTACTTTCAAAACAAAATGGACAAACAACAATCCAACAGACAAAAAAATAGCACTCTTGTTCATCTAAGCAACTGGTGGCTAGAATTTCTAGTAGGCTTCATTCATTTATTCAATGAATATTCATGAGCACCTAATATATTCCAGGCAATATTACATACTCTAGGATTATAGTAGTAAACAAAACAGAAAACAGGTCGTAGCCCAATGGAGTTTACGTTTAGTGTAATTGTGGTGTGGGTGGATGGGAGAGGAAAGCAGGGAGACGATAATAGAACCAATGGGGGTGATAAGCCTCACTGATAATGTAACATTTGAGCAGAGACCCCACAGAGGTGAGGGAGTAAGTCAAGTGGATAACCATGGAAAGAATTCCAGGGAGAGAGTACAGTGAAGGCAAAGGCCCACGGCAGGTACGAGACTGATGCCTGGGAAGGACGCAGAGGGGCTGTATGCCTCCTTCGGAATGAGCGAAAGAGAGAGCAGTAGGAGGCGAGGTCAGGGTGGTGGCAGGCCCAGGCTGTGTAGGACCTTAGTGGTCATTGTAAGGACTTGGGCTTTGACCCTGAATTTCATAGGAAACCACTGGATAATTTTGAATATGGCCTGATTCACATTTTAAAAGCACTGCTTTGGCTGCTGAGCTGAAAAGAGACTGGAGGGGAAATAGAGGGCAAAAGTGAAAGCAAGGAAAGTAGTTATGAGTCTATAGAAGTAATTTAGGCATGGGATCATAATGGCATGGACCAGGGTGGCAACAGCAGAAAAATGGGAGTGGTTGAGTTCCTGGGGTGCTTTAAAGGTAGAGCTGATAAAATTTGCTGAAGGGTTAGATGTGGAGTGGAAGGGGAAAAAAATGATTCAAGGGAAACTTCAAAGTTTTTGACTTGAGCAACAGAAAGGTGAAGTCGATATTGAAGAAGTGTGGTGGAATGGGAAAAGGGAAGAGAGGAAGGAAAGATCAGAATTTGTTTGGGCCATGTTAAGTTTCAGATTCCATGTAAGACATATGAGTAAAGAATTTGCTTGGGCAGAATACAGAAACCCAGAGTTAAGAGAGAGCTATCAGTTGAGGATATATTGGGTTGTTGGAAAAGTCATGATGCATTTTTGCAACGAAAAACATAGAAAAAATACATCATAACTTTTCTGACAACCCAATAGCTCCAAGTAAAACATATTGAAAGGCTGGGAGAGGTACAGAGCAGCAAAGGCAGGAGAGCAGAACTGTCACAGGGATTTTATGATGTACAGACACCGATGTCCTCAGAGCAGCCTATCCCAGCTGTTCCCCCGCTCCCTTTGAAGCTGAGCGCTTCCAGGTTTTGTTTGTTTGTTTGTTTTTGTTATCTTTAAAAAAATTATTATTATTATTATTATTATTATTAGTTACAGATGTACAAAACAATGCAATAGTTATTTTATTTCTTTTTCCCCTTACAAAGTGCTTCCAGGTTTTTGATTCCCACCTTCCTTGGCTCCCTCTCCAGGGTTAGCTTCTTCCTCTCTCATCCTGATTTTGTTTCTTTTCCCAAAAGTAGTGATGACCCTCCTGCCCTCTCCCATTCTTTAATAGGGACATTTGACATTTTCTTAATCTTATATAAAGTGCTGTACAAACAAAGCTTACAGGACATGTCTCCATCCCTCACTTTCCAGACTGATAGTCACCTCTAAATTCCTCTTTATAGAAGTTATAGAGCCACAAGTATCACCTGGGCATTAAACAGTGACTTGTTGAGTAATTGTGGCTTCCACTTGTGCTTCCCCAGACTTTTATCAAGATGAGGTATTAAATCTTCTACATAACTCAGTATCTAAGAAGTCATCTCAGTACTACCCCTATCTCAAGCAGGTCCCTTTCCATTACATTTCTCCGCACCCTTGGGTTAGGGCAGGGGGTTGGGGCAGCTTCCTCAGAGAACTGATACCAAAGTATTAATTGAGCTCTGCTCAAGTATGGCTGATCTCTACATTTTGTTGCTCATGTGATTTGATCATCTGTTCATAGTCTCATGTACTCACAATTAAAATAAGCTGACTCTACTCTATTGTACTCAGCACCAACTTCCCCATTTTGGAGTTACCAGTATTGTCCCCTGAAAACTAAGGGTAAGGATCATGTGTCTAAGTCCTTAGCCACTCTCCCTTCTCATGAAGGTTTCGCAAAAACACAACTGTCACAAATTTTAGCCTTTTTTCTCAGTTTAGAAATGAATAAGATTAGACTGAATCCTTAAAACAGATACACCATGTTATCTGTGTGATACTTGCTTACACTGGTCAAGCATTTCTCAAATGACTTTGGAGTGTGATGAACTTTGGGCCACATTAGAACTCCCCATCATTTCTCAATAACCACATTATTCAATGGCTCCCTGATGTTCTAAGCTTTTAATCTTTCCCTGGAATATCCTTCCTCCTCTTTTCTTCATTCTTCATAGCCTAGGTCAATGACCTTCTCTGTGAGCTCTTTCCTGCTCCCTAAGGTAGAGCTAATGGGGCTCCCCCTTCTCTGGTCTCTCCCAGCAATTTATCAGTTCCTCTTACAGCAACAGCCAACCATGGCATCTATCATTGTGCAGCTCTGCCTCCCACTCGAAAGGCAGACTGGAGCAACTGCCAAAGAGAAGATACCATGTCTACCTTTTTTTTTTTTTAGCACCCATTTCAGTGTCTGATACACAATGAGCTTTAATAAATGTCTAACTCATACAGGTGTTATTCAGGCCCATTCAGTGCCATCCTAAACACCCCACCTCAATTATCATTATTCATTGTCGCAAATTCCCTCTAGATTATGTCTCTTACTCATGCTGTTAAATACATTCAAATAATATCTTCATTGCTTTATGTGTTCAGTTTGGAGTGAATAATACAGGGTAAGCATAGGTGATAATCCAATAGAGACCAGAATAATAGAAAATTCGAATGGAAGTCAGAAAAGAAACATAAGAGTGAAACTGAGTGAAAAGAGCTCTGAACCAACTCTGCCTCTTGTAATTGAGGAAAAATCATCAGCTAATGGGGAACCATTTGAATTAATGAGAACAACCAATAAGAAGTGTGTGTGGGGGAGCATTTTAATTGTAGCTATTAAGAGAGAACAGTTTGAAAATCGCCTAAGGGGAAAACACAGCTATTTTGCAAAGAGTTAAGATATCTCAAAGTTAAAAGCAAATTTTAATATAAAGAGAAATATCTCCCATTTAGTCAGAGAATGAAGTCTTAACGAGGTTATAAAGAAATTAGCCTAAATGTCTATAATTCGACTGAAGCTGTTGAAGGAGTATGAGACTTGGGAAATGTCTGTGAATACAAATTACAACACTATCAGAAGACTATGGGCTAAAGACTAATGACTGCATTAATCAATTTAACTAGATTAAAGGGAAAACTAAATAGTTTTCCTGTTTGTATAGTGGGACCTCTGGATTCCATCCATCAGAAATCCAACTAAATGGTGATAGGAAAAGAGTAAAAGAGGTACTGACAGTAGTAAACAGGCTAGGATTGCTTTTAAAAAATGTGCCCTTAAGAAAATGATTTTAAAACATGCAAACAGTATTTCTAGAGAACAGTTTGTAAATATCGATCATAATTTTAAACGTATATTACCTTCAGCCATGTAATTCTATTGGTAGATATTCTTCATATATATATATATATATATATATATATACTTGCAAAAACTCTCTAAGATATATGTACAAAGATTATCACCGAAGTATTCTTTTTATTAGCCAATAACTAAAAACAATCCAAATGCGTATCAGATGGTGACTGGTTAAACACGTTATAAAGAAAGAGATTCCAATGAGGAAAGGGAGAAATCTAGAATAAACCCTGTGGAGTTGGATTGGAATTAGAGGTATCGATATAACTTATGGTTTTTAATATATGTACAGATGGATAGATACAGATATATAGATGTGTACATGGGTGTGATACATATCTGAGCAGGCAAGACTAATGACATTCTAGTATCAATGAGCACACATAGCATTCAGATCTTGGTTTCTAAATACTATTTATTAACAAAAGGAACCAGAGTCTTTAGAAAAATGGCTAATGCCCGAGCTAGGCCAGAGAAAATACAGGATAAGCCTAGAACATCGTATGGTACCAGAAAGTAAGGAAGTGCTCAAAAATGATGGGTGCATGTCAAAAGGACATAGGAGCAACCTGAAGGAGCCCCCAATGACCAAAGCTGAGACGATCTGAATAACAAAGTAAATAATTATAGCATTGGATTAAACTCACAGAATAAAATAAATACCCAAAAGTCATCTGTATAAATAAATCATTGACTAAATAAATAAAAGGGAGTGAAGGAACAGCTGTTCCTCACAGAATACCAAATAAAAACAGTAGAAGAATGGACATAGAAAATTAACATTAGGCAATACCTCAGTAATAATTGTTGCAGTCAAGACCATTGATGGATCCTAAAAGTATGTGACAATATGATGACAAAAGATACTTGAATTGCCCAAGTTATATCCCACAAGGAATTCATTACAAAGATGCAAATAGTAATTTTACAGAAGGAAAACCTGGCAGATACCATCACCCTTGTGACCAAAATTAACCTTAGTAGACATATTGATATAAGGTACTTGATCTGAAGTCCTGAGAGAAGTACATCATTTGGTGGTATTTTGACCAAATATGAAAACCTCAGTTCAATTATTAGAAAACATCTGACAACCCCAATTTAAGAGACATTCTAAAAAATAACTAGTCTGGACTCTTGAAAGTGTCCAGGTCCTGAAAAAGAATAGAAGACTGAGGACGATCACAGATTGAAGGAGACACGACAACTAAATGCAATGTAGTGTCCTACATGGGATCCTGGAACAACAAGAAAAAGGACAATAGTGGGGAAATTGGCCAAATTTTTAAAAGGCCTATAGGTTAGTTAATAGTATTATATCAATGTCAATTTTCTTGTTTCTATGATTGTATTATAGTTATGTCAAATGTTAACCTAGGGGAAACTGAATAAAGAGTATATGAGAACCTTACGGAATATATATGAATCATGAGTTCATAAAATTTGATGAACTTTTCCATAAGCCTAAAATTTAATATAAAGTGTTTTAAAAAGAAGCAAAGTAGATCTGTATATATTTATGAGAAAAGAATATCAAGATATATTATTGTTTTAAAAAAGTATTAAAAAAATGAAGTTACCACAATGGTAATATGATTCCTTCTGAGTGATATTTTATGTATACATATACGAGGTCTGACAATTAAGTTCACAATCTCATCCTAGAAAAAGTGCTACAATACCTCATTACTGAATATCACTATGGTCACCTTCGAAGTACTCCCCTTGGGAAGCCATGCACTGATGCCAGCATTTAATCCATCCTTCAAAGCAATTCTGGAACTCTTTTTCTGGAATGACCGTCAGAGCTGTCGTCGTATTATCCTTGATGTCCTGAATGTCATCAAAATGTCTTCCTTTCAATATTTTCTTTCTCTTTGGGTAAAGAAATAAGTTATTGGGGGCCAGATCAGGTGAGTAGGGAGTGTGTTCTAATGCAGTTATTTGTTTACTGGCTAAAAACTCCCTCACAGGCAGTGCGGTGTGAGCTGGTGAATTGTGATGCAAGAGCCATGAGTTGTTGGCCAAAAGTTCAGGGCATTTAACTTTTTCAAACTATTTGAAAATGCCTTTTCAGCATTTCCAAATAGTAAACTTGGTTAACTGTTTGTCCAGTTGGTATAAATTGATAATGAATAATCCCTTGTATATCAGAAAAGGTTAGCAATATTGTTGCAACAAGTTTGTGAATGTAATTATCAGACCTCGTATGTAAAGACATATCAATCTTAACAAAGGTAGTTATTGGTGGGTAGATGGGTAATTACTTTATTATGCCCTCTACTTTTTCTATAGTTTTTTTTTTCCTAATAAAAATTCTAAAAAGAAAAAAGGTTTAACATACTTGTTTTAATGAGAAAGATTACCTCTGGAGAGAGCTAAGATAGGTGGTGATGGGAGGAGAAAGAGCAAGAGACTATTGCTTTTCGTCAAAAGCTCCTCTGTACCATTGGTTTGTTACCTTGACTATTTATAACTATAATAAAAAGATTTTGATTTCTTTTAATAGAAGTGACCTTAGACTGAAGTTTGAGGAGTACTTCACAGATTCCAAATTCTTTGATGCCTTGATCTTATTTGTCCTTGTTGTTCTTCAGTCCAGCTGTCATGTCCATCACAGTGGGTGCAGTAAGTATATATTTATTGTTTGTGTATTATATTTCCTAAAGATTATACCCCTGATCTCTCTGTTTTCTAATCACTGACAAATTTACTCCTTAGATACATCATTGAACTCTACAGTACTTTAGATTCCTTAGTTTTCAGATGTCAATAATATCTGTCTTGCCTACTTCCCAAGACTACTTTAAATTTCAAAAAAGAAAATAGATACCAATTTTCTTGTAAAGCATAAAACATATTCAAATTAGACAATGTAGGAGATCACTGAAAGACTGGGAAGAGATAATATCATTACCTTAACATCCACAGCCCATTCTTTTCCAGAACTTGTCAATAAATATAAAAAAAAATCTTACTTCCATATATGTGTCTTGAAGCCTCTGGACATGGCTTGTTCCGGTGGGGTGGAGGTGGTGATTATGATATTTTGGTTAGGGACATTATGGAACCTGGCTTCTTTAGTCATAAAGACATTTTCTTAGGAAGAAATTTCTTAAGATGCCATGATGACACACTAACCAGTTTTTGGCAAAAGTCCCACTGAGCCAGTCATAAATCTTACTGTATGGCAGTAAGAAATACAACACTTCTTACTTGACTTAAAACCATTTTGGCTCTAGGACAGACCCAGCTCTCGCATGAGTAGGGGGGAGGGGCTGCTAAATAATGCAGGGAAGAGAAATTATTCCACAGAGATATGGGGCATCTCTCCAAAGATTGTGATCCTGATGGGGGAGAATAAAGAGCTGGTCCAGGCAAGGAGGGAGAGGGTTAAGAAAAAAGGTCACCAAATACTTGTTGGCATTGAATTAATCACTTGGGGATTGAATGTAATCAAAAATGAGACATGGTCCTTGCTTTTAAGGAATTTATAGGCTGAGATATAGTAACTTGGATACACTCAGCCGATTATCAACACAGGATAGAATGATGACACAGAAACATATGCAATAGTCATGTTGGTCACATACAAAAGCTATACTTTCTATAAATTTTTATTCATTTGGATGTGAAGGTAGAATTTTGTTGCTGAGCTTAAGGAGTCTCTATTCAGAAAAGGCATGAACAGAGAGATGGCCCTTTGTTGAAACCACAGAAACAGCGACAGAGCACGGACCTGGTTATCTGTATCTCAGAGCGATGTCCCGGAGGGAGTCCAGGAAGCCTCGCATGGCTATAGAGAGCTCTCAGTTTATAATGCTGTTGTGTTCCAAGGACTCGTCAGTCAGCTGTGAGAAACTTGGTACACATTTTCACACAGAAACAAACCCACAAATGGGGGTCATTTCTTTAGATGACCAAGAAAGTTTGGACAAACCCATTTTGAATAAGAAGTTATAATACTAATAGTATGGTAGACTCTGATCTCTAGGTGTCGTATCTGTGTATGATTCCTGGTATACTTGAATTAAAGATGCCAGAGTCCCCTTTCTCTGGATATAGCCCCTCAGACACTCTCATCTACTGGCATTGAACGTGAAGATTTACTGATCTTCAGCAATGACTGTGTGTGTGTTTGTGCATATGCATGCATGTACATGCACACCAGGAAATATGCTACTCAAAAATCCTGCTACAGGAAGCATCACTGATTACTGGCTCCAGCTGCTGCCCTTCTGCATTCACCATTACGTTCCCATTGAGGCCACACTTCCCACGAGCTGTTCCTAGTCAGTGAGTGAACATGGTAGCCAAAGGCACTAAGGCAAGTCCATTCCAGCAAGTTGCAGAACATATGCAGACAAATTTGGCTTAAGGACTTCCTAGCAGCCTGAGAGAAACTTTTTTTGGAATGTGCTGTAGTCCTACCCTATTCTTCCTCTCCTCTCTCCACAGATATTAGACTAGTCTGAAGGCCTTCTTCACCTTCACCAACTTCTCCCCTCCCCTAGTCAATCCCTGGCACATCTAATCCTATCTGCTTCTTGGCATACTTGAACTACTGCAAATGACAGCGAGAATGGTCCAAGGAAGCAGGGGATCTGGGACTGGTTCACTCATCGCTCAGTGGGCAAGAAGGATACTATCCTGAGTGGGGTAGGTGGGTGCTAAAGATTTCACTGGCGGTGACTTGAGAAAGCAGCCAGGTAGAAGGACGCAGCTGCAATAACTTAAAAGATATGGGGGTGAAGGGATGCCTACAAAGACAGCCGAGTTGCAGATTATTGCAAAATTGTATTGAGGCTCTGAAGAAAAATAATGAGAAATTGAGGAGAGTTAACAAGTAACTAGTGATTAAGTGTGAGAGCTGGAGGACTTCTCTCATAACGGTGTTTTTATATCTTGTAGGGGAAGAGCACACACAACTAAGTAGAAGACTGAAGATCTGATAAAGTTACAGGGCTTCAGGGACATTTAAATACTCAATAAAGAAAGGTCTGATATGGTAATATCAAGGCTCTGGTTGGAAAACCCCAGTAACCTGAAAAATGGGATAGGGACATCTGGATGGATGCCCCAGAAGGTGGAGCTGAAGACCCTCCTGAGCCCCCAGAGCTTAGAATGTGGCCCTTTCTTCCCTAGTAAGAGGTAGCGTGTGCCCTATTGTTACCGGCCAACTGAGCAGCACCAACCCCCCACCACTGAAAAACTTTAATATTTTATTTTCTATAGAAATGTTAAGTACAAAAATGTTAAATCTCCTCCCTAGTTCTTTAGTTTCTTAGCTCTTGGGCTTTGATTGCTCTTCTAACCAGTTTGTGAATCTTGGAGGAAGATCCCCCTTGCTTCTTAATTGCTTTGTAAATTAGTTCCTGAATCTGAAACAATATAAGTCTCCTACTCCTGCTTCAGATAACTAGTTGAAAGCCTGAGACTTCCTAATATGCCCCAGGCCAGGAAGCTAAATGTCAAACCCATTCTGTGTCCAGACAACTGATGCCACCTGAGTGATGGACTGAATGGCCACAAGTTTCATAAGAACTAACAGATTTATATTTTTGTCATCATTCAGGAGCCTTGAGGATGCAGGGGATACCCCAATAAAGAAGCCAACGGTCTTTCAGGTGGATCTTGAGACCCCTTTCTCTCATCTGAAAACAGCTAGGGTGAGAGTTCCGTGAACCCCAATAGGCAGGGACAGCTGTACGCCCCTGCCCAGCAGGAAGCAGATATAGAAGAAGAGACCTCCTGTCCCTCAGCTTCCCATAGAGATTTTATGGGGATCACGTCTCTCAAGGAGAAACTAGGCAGGTAGTTAGAGGCAGGCATTGGGTCTCTACATTCCTACATGTCCCACAGAGTGCAACTGCCTGGGGGACATCCCCTCTCCACCCAAAACTCCCCTTTGTATTGTAATTACCTACCCCTGTGGGAAGAGCAAATGGGCACAAAATATCCAACTAGATCAGACCAGTCACTCGCACCTACGCAGGACCTCTTGTTAATCACAGGGGCCAATCAAGTGGTCCTATGCCCAGGAAGAACAGCCCATCCTGGAGAAAAAGGATAAAAACCCCAAGTCCTGGGAGGGAAGCACTGCTGCTACTGCTACTTCTGCTGCTGCTTCTTCCCTTTAAGCCTCACCTTTGTATGTGCCCCCTCCACACTCTTTGGTAATGGGCCCTTGGGCCATCCTCTAATACTCAGGTCTACTTTTGCTTCTGGGTGTACTGTCTTTTCTAATAAACTAATTATTTTACTGCTTTACTCTGGTATCTCGTTCAATTCTTTGCTTGAGTTTCCAAGGACCTGGACTCTGCACCGAGAAAGGCCCACTCTCCGACAACACTATTTAGAAAATACAGTAGAAGCCTCTCCCTAGCAGGTAGCAGGCGCCCCTTCAGGAGCTGCTCCCCTGCCGGCTGCCAGGCTGATGGCTAGGACTAAAGCCCAGCGTTACCCAGTTAAGAAAATGAAAAGACTATGTAGTCAAGGAGTTGTGAGAATTAGCTGGGATGTATCTCCAGGAGCCAGGGATGTTCTTCTGGAATCTGATTTTGAAGATGCACAATCAAGGGGGCCAGGATATAAGACTAGATAATCGAGAATTCATTGACTTGGGCTTGCTTTCTTGGGACATGGGATTTAACACCCTGGCAAAGATCCCAGGGGCTGGGGCAAACTCACTGCTAGGATGACATTTAGAATCCTAGAAAAAGTAATGGCCATATTGAGCAAAGTAGAATTGCTTGATGTGCCCTGGCAGATAGTAGAGGGAGGAATAAAAAAGACTGAGAGGAAGTGGCTATGCTAGAATGGATGTATTAATAAGGCCAGAAGACTCGCCAGAGGCTTAGAGGAGAACTCAGAGGACGTCATTCCACTACGACCATTAGGAATGTCCTGGTGAGAGGGACACAGGATCACACAGCTCTTACCTGCCGGCTAGGTTTGGGCTTGTCAGCAACCATAAGGATGGGATGATGGGCCAAAACAATAGAGCCCAGGTGGCGATGCTTAAGTATAATAAGCCCAAAAGGTTGCAATTACCATAATGGCCAGCAAGATTAGAGAGGGGCAGCCAAGGTGGCTTGACCAGCAGGATGCTGTGGAGATGGTTAACAGAGCATGATATCCCTAAGGGCAAATAGATGGCCAGCCACAGGAGTGTTAGTTAATATCTACAACCACAAAAGACAATGGAGGAGCAGGAGGCTGAGGGTGGTTTTCTCAGTGAAAAGTCCTGATCCTTTGCTAGTTCTTGGTACTAAGCTAATTGGTACCAAGATCCAAAGCCCAATGGACTGAAGCCATGGGCAGGTCTCGAGGAGAAACACTGTAGCATCTTATACTATAATGATTCTCATCCCCCAAAGGGACCTGTAGTCATTTACTCAGGCTGTACACTGAGAAAAAGGGAACACCCAGATATTTTGAGGAATAGTTATCACTAGGACCAAGGGGACAGTATTACCTGGAGACCCAAAGTGTCAATGACCCTCATACTAGAGCAGAGATTATGAAGGTAAGATAATAAATGGAGTCCCGGAATTGCGCCTAATGCAGATCAGATGCCCAATATTTACAGATTAATCTGATTTACAAGAATGGGCATAGACTAGAAGGAGCAAGTTTCTATCCCTTGGACATAGGTACAGAAACTAATTTTAGTGTATAAATTCTAGAGACAAAAATATTATTAGCAAAAAAGTGTTGAGTATGAGAATTACTGTTGGGAGGCTGGAACTTTGAATAGAAATCACTTATCAATTAGACAATAGAGGTTTCTAGGAAAGACGAGAATTGCCAGAAGAGTTGTTCCACTAGGCTGCAGTGAGCTAATGAGGCCAGCAAGATTATGATTGATTAGGGAAGATCTCCTCTTCTCGTGGAAGCCCTTAACTTCTACTCTGCCTGTTCTTCATTTAAAAACTTACTTATGGTGGCCTGATTCCAAGATCCTAGCCAGAGGTTTATGAGGATAATTTATCTATCAGAATTATTTAATTCAGTGGATGTAGCAACCCCCTATTTTTCTACAGTTTAATTATTTCTCTACTATAATATTATCTCCTTATATTTTCTTGGATTTTTTAAAAATGATACTCTAGGCTTTTAATATTCTGCATCTCAGATACCGTGAATTTATTTAGATATGAGCACTACACATGCATCAATGAGTAGCCATCAGTAGGGAATCAGAGGCTCAATTCTCAGATTGTCTTTCTCTGAGCCAGTCCAGAGGGGTAGAGGGGACTTACTCTGGCACAGTCTTCAATGACAACCCCCAATTATTCTGGTCCAGATACTTGTAGGATATTCAGTAATGATCTCCCTTGTATTCGGTAATCCCCTTCTCTAAGCACCAATCTGTTTGTGGAAATTTCAGATTGCATAACCCTCATAAAACTTTCAAACCTCCTCTGGAAAGAAACATTTTGGTAAAATATATCAAAATCTTTAATAATGCATATACCCTTGTACTCAAAAACCCCACTTCTAAAAATTTTCTGTGAGGGAATATACAGAACTGGATGCACAAATACATAAGAATGTTCATCACAGTTTTGTTTAATGTCAGAGAAAGAAAGAGAGATAAAGATAGAGGCAGAGGCAGAGACAGAGAGAGGCTGGCTAAATTTCCAACAATAGGGGGACGAATAAATAAATCCAGAGGATACAGTCAATAAATGCACTCCAGAAAAATATTTTTTGACATAGAAAAATATTAATCTATTGCTAAGTGAAAAACATCAGGCTGCAAAACAATAAATATAATACTTTGGTTGTTAAAAAAAATCACTATACAAATATTTCTGTGCTTTTAAAGTTTCCTGCATTAGCTGCAGTTTTGACCTTTTTGATTCATTCCAGCTTTAATGGAGATTGTTTAGATTAAAATTAACATCAGGAAATTTGGATCACCTTTTGGATAAATATATCATATACATATTTTTTTACATCTATATAGACGTGCATATGTACATACACATATTCTCTTCTGATCCCTAATGTCTTCTCTACCTTCACTGTATGTATGCGTATACACACATATGTATGTGTATGTATGTGTGTGCACAAAAAAATACTGTGAAGACCGAGAAGACATGAAGGACCAGAATAGCATAAAACAAAATAATTGAACACAAATACCCTGATCTACTTTTAAAATTCTCCTGGGCAAGGCTAATATAATGTTTAAGAGAAAAATTCCTCTCTACTCCACATATCAATGTTGGAAACTAGAGGATCACAACGATTTTTTTTTTTTTTAAAGATTTTATTGGGGAATCGGGGAAGGGGAACAGACAAGTTGCTGTCTTTTTGTTCTTCAGTCTAGTTGTGGAGGACGTTGCTTCACTGGCCCATGTTGGTATCTTCATTGTGTTCTTCCCAGGGTGAGGCAGATCGGTCACTGGCCTCTGGATGGTCGCTCACTATAGATGGCTATTGGCAGCTCACACTGGCTGCCGGCCACTCACTGTAGCCTGTGGCAGCCCACTGCAGCAGGGGCTGCAGCCTACACCGTCGCCGGGGCTCACAGCCCAGCTCCAGGTGGAGCTGTTGTTAGCTGTAGAGGGCAGTGTCACTGGCCCTCATATGTGGGATCCAAACTGCAGCCGCTGGCGTCCCCAAAACCAGCTCTTAACCAATGTGCCACTCGGCCGGCCCGAGGATCACAGCTATTAAACCAACAGCACCAACAACCACCAAAGCAAAACAGAGCATAATGTTTCAATGATTGTGTCAGCTCTCTCTCTTGCTTCTCGGTACTTGACTATGTTATTAACTTGTGTTGGTGTATGGGAAAAACCTCCTAAATCAGCTGCACGATCAGATCAGAACTCTCCAGAGGCTCCCACTCATCCCAGCCCCCACTCACCAGCTAATTGCATCCTCCTTTCTTTTAGCCCTCATGGCTCTGGCTGGTGAGGCGTGGGCCTGGTCAGGGAAAAAGCAGCAGGGCAGATGCTGTGGTTTTAAGTGAAATCAGGTGTTGCCTTTTCTGAAGCGAGATCTGGAAAATGTCAGTCCTTAAGTAACAAGTATTGGCAACTGAATACTCAGCCATCCCCACTGGGCTCAGCCTTCCCTTTCCTGCAAGGAGTACGAGTTAGGCTTTCCCTTTTCCTCTTACACTGTCAAGCTCCTTCATCTCCTCTTTAGAGGCCATTGAATAAGGATTTCCATTTTGTGGCTATTCACCTGACATGAATCTCAGTGTGCTGGGAATGGGAAGGTTTTGCTACCAGAACACCAGAGTGTCAATGAAACACTCCTCAGTGTTGATGGTGCCTCAGGCCTCTACCTGTGGAGTGAGTAGGAAAGATTTCTTGTGGGAGTGGGGAGGGATAATTGGGTCCTGACTCACTTTCTCCATGTACTGAGAGCTACCAGCAGAAACATAACACACAAGTTCAATAAAGTCAAAGCATTACAAGGAGCTGAGACAGTGTTCTTTGGGTTTCCTGCCTTTTTCTTCTGCTCGTTCAGTCTGTACCTATCCCATCGCAGACTTGCAATCCAGATTCAAGAAACACACATGTGCACATGCACAGCTGATGGGTGATCGAATTTACTGCGTTTGGATGATTTGCACAATGTGCCTCCTCACCTTCTGGAATTGAACCAAGTAGCCATGGAGGAGGCTCCCCATCTAGCACCCTTCCTTCGATCCATCTCCATACTACAGCACCATCTCACATTGGGTGTGGCTCCTTTGGGGGAGACAGCCCCACACGTACCCAAAGTACTGAGATGAAACATGGATCACTATGATATGGGGTCAGAGCCAGTGATTCTCTAGTCTAGTTGGGACACATGCATCAGTGAAGGGGCTCAAACATTTTGAGTATAGTTGGTGACTAAAGACCAAATCAGTGGAACAACCACCTCAAAACTTAAAATGATGAAAAACTAAACAAGAGCTCTAGGGAAAGAGCACTGGACTTATAGCTAAATATTAACTAACAATGCCCTAGCACCCATCACTATTCGTCTAATACTCTCTGCAGGCAATCTGATCCATCCCTATGACTTTACCCCTGCCTATATACAAATATTTTAGTCCCAAATTTAAATCTCCAGTCCTGGGTTTGTCTCCTGAATCCCAGACTGGTAATATCAATCATGTCGACCTAAATGATCCATGAGCATTTCAAATGGTACATGTGAAAAATAAACTCATCAGCCACCCCAATAAACATTTCTTACATTCCCTGAATTGATGAATAGTCATATATTAGTAACCCTGAGAATTATCCTGGCTTCCTCCCTCTCTATCACTTGTCACAACCAAAACTAGTCAACTTCATCTTCTGAAGATTTCCCAGGTTTTCCCTTCCTCATTCCCCACCAACTGTACCCCAATTCAGGCCACCATATCTTTCACCCAAATAACTGCCACAGCTTCCCCATTTATCACCCTTCAATCTCATGCATTCTCCATACTACAGCCCAGAGAGCTTTCTGAAAAGGAGATCCTCACATCATTTATGGAGTATTCTTGCCAAACATATTTAAACAGAATCTAACCATAAGGAAACAATAAAATAAATCCATATTTAGTTTCATTCTACAAGAAATCTGGACTGAACTCTTCAAAAATGTCAATGTCACAAAAGACAAAATATAATTGGGGGAGTTGTTCTATATTTAAAAAGACTAAAGAGTAAGAAAACTGAATGTAAACATGATTCTTGTTTGGGTCCACACTTGAGGAGGAGAAGCTGAAAATAGCTACTGTGGACATTATTGGGATAATTAGGAAACATTAAGATATGAACTGTGTATTAGATGATACTGAATCCATAAATGTCAAATTTCTTAGGTATCATGATGGTATTGTGATGATGCAGGAGAAAGCCCCTGTTCCTAGGAGATGCAGTCTAAGGCGTGTAGGGGTGGAAATGTCACCATGTCTGCAACTTACTCTCAAATGATTCAGCAAAAAATTACATTGCTAGATAGACAAGTGATAGAGAAAAAGAAAGCAAATGTGGCAAAATTTAAACAAGAGATGAATCTAGACTTTCAACTTTCCTTTGAGTTTTAATTTTTTCAAAATAAAAAGTAGTAGAGGAGAGAGAGAAAGAGAGAAAGAGAGAGTGAGAGCAGCCCGTCACCACTGCTGAACTGCTCTTCCTGTAGACATTTTTTATGTTATAAAAAGAATTGAATTTCTTGGAGTTTAAAAAAAAATGATAGGGAAGTCATTGGTGTTGACTTACTGAAGCCATTTACACATATCCCCAGCATCTGGGCAGGTGTAATTCCCAAATAAGCAGAATAACACAAGTTATAATAACACAAGACTTAAAAGCTATGTATAGAAGTGGCTAGGCTGTTCGACACATTGAATTTAAGACATTTTCTTTTACACAAAAGAATACAAAAAGTTATAAGCAAACTCTCTTTAAATTCTCATAATAATCAAATAAGATACTTAGCTTTATTTTAGAGATGAGAAAAACAAGGGAAACCAAACTAAATTATGTACTAGTTTTTATAACTGTCAAACCAATAACGTGCATTATTATGTGATACCAGAAGTTTGCAAAGAGCAAATATGTTAGCCTTTTAAAAGCAGGATGGTTGGATCTTTGTTTTTCTTCTAATGGCAATATGAATTCACTATTTGTCCTCTATATTATGGTTTCCTTCTGCCCCACAACAAAATAAAACAAAATTTTAAAAACCCCATGTCAAGCCCTGATAAAATCATTGTTGCACTTAGAATAGCATCCTGAAGGTTCTTTATGAAGGTGTCCCTGGCTCTCTGTCCTTCCTCTTCCCTTGTCACATCCCCTTTTTACTCCTTATGCTACAGTCATATTTAACTACTTGTGCTTCCTTGAAGGATAGATTTTTCTCATGCCACCAGTATTTCTGGGTGGTCATCTAAATCAGGGGAAATATGGCCCTTGACGGCACAGGTATGCCTAATGCAGACTTATCAAATACAAGAACACCTAAGACCACATCTATACACAGAGGGAGTCAGGAGACCAAGATGCTACATCCAAGCTGACTCCTGGGCCAAGTCCCTTATCCTCCCTGAGCTTCAGTTTGCTCATCTACAAAAGGATGTGGTTCAATCAGATGGTCTCCAATGTCTGTCTGTTCTCACTGTCCATGAATCTACAAAGTTGCTCTACAGAAATCACAAGGGAGCTTGGGTAATAAATTCTGGTATACAAGAGATTTTCCTCCTTTTAAGAGAAATCATCTCAAAGAAGCTGTGAAAGTCAAAGAAAGGAGAAAGTTCCAAGTCATAGTCAAGTTTAATGGACTTCACTGATGATATAACCAAAATGCAAAACATGTCATCTTTGAGATTTATATCAAATTACATATAAAAATCTAAATAATATGGCAAAACAGATGTTAAGTGAGACATTAATTTTAAGCTGCAGTATGAGATTTAGCTCCATTTTGGTTATCGGGCAGAAAATAGGCTCAGGGGGCAGTGAATCTATATAAATGCACTTTTATGAATGCAGCCCACGAAGAAGAAAAATTAGTTTCTTAATGTCTCGTTTCCCCTCAATTGTTAGATGCAGAGATAAGTCATAAAAAGCTCTGAGGAAGTTTAGTGCCTGAAATCACTAGCACAGGAATACCTTAAAATTATTCAATCTCTCCCTCCCTCTTTCTTCCAAAAGACTCAACAGCTCCTTCCACACATTGAAACTGACACTTGGGTGGGGTGAAATCAATTGTAATAAAGCTAGAGGCAGAAACACTCCCATATTGTTCAACTAGCTTAACATGGGCAGTGGAAGCACAAATGAGGGAAGGTACTGCCTGCTTCCCACAATTCTACGCTTTCATTCAAGGGGAGGCTTTATGCAAATAGTACCACTGGAAAAAAAAAAGGTGATGTGTTTATACACATCATGGGCTCTACTCAACCCATTCAAGCCCTAATAGGAAATTATCTTGAGAATTAGAAAATTAATATGTATTGTTCAAAAATTTTAATATTAAAATGTGTTTTCAGATCCAGAAGCAAAACTAGTAAGAATCTTTTAAGAAGGTTCTAGAATTCATTTATTAATACATTCAACGTTCAACATTTATTGACTACTGAGTCATGGCATACACTGAGTGAAGTTAAGAGAATGCATAATAAATAAGACAGAGTCCCTAATCTTGAAAACCTCACAAACTAGAAACCAGTCCTGATACTGCCGAGGTCTCATTATCTTCAAGTCCAAACCAGTTAATTTAGTTAACTTAGAAGGTTTGTACCAAGAAGTCGACACCAAAGGGTAGGGATTGCTTGATTTGGAAGAGATTTACTAGAGAGCCAAAAATTGGTTTCAAGCATGGAAGGGGAGTGGGGGAAGAGCCTCCACAACATGTTTTTTCCTTTTCAAGCTGGAATTCTCTGAGCAAATTTCTTTTAAATTATGCAGAATTAAATGTGTTTCATGTATAAGAACAAAAGTGGGAAAATGAGGGAGACTGAAAGAGGGAGAAATAGTACATGCAGGAAAGCAGAATTAGAAAAGAAGTCCTGAGAACTCTTTACAAAGTGCTCAGAAAACAGGTGACATCTTTCTGATAAATTATAGGCAGGTAGTTTAAGAGCTAAGGGGAGTTTGCAAAGTGCTGATATAAAAAATGAAACCACTGTCAAGCACAAAACATAGAAAATCTCTAATTCTTAGGGAAAAATTGTTTATCAGATAGTGTTGGCAATGATTAATAACTAGCTAGATTTTTATTAGAAAGGCATTTCATTTGTACTAAAGTTTTTTTTTTTTCAACCTTGATCATTGCTATAACTTTCAAGACATGAACATAATAGAAATTAGTGGGGAAAATCACAGATGCATGGTTACAATTGTGTTTCTTATATCATTAAAAAAATTCTTTTAAGGAAAAGCATTCATCAACAGAATTTTTGCTTTAGAACTTTCACTCCAACGGTGGCATGGAAGATGGAATAAGGGCTAGAAAGTGGGGGAGAGCTAGATACAGAAATAGAAGATATGCAATTACTGAAATACTATAGATAAGCATTAGGCTTTTGATTGGTTAGATAGAGAAGATAAAAGAACACAAGATAACTACATATTGTCAATAGGAAAGGAGCTGTGAATGACAATATATTTGAAATACACAGATGTTAAAATAGAGCAAAAATTCTGAGAAAATTACTTCAGGTCTTTATTCAAGTGTCACTTTTCTGGTGAAGCCTTCTGTGGCAGGAAACAAAACTGGCATGATCACCACACCATTTCCTTTTCCTGAGCAGACAGGAGGGCATTTCCTGGCTGCCCTTATAGTTAAGAATGGGAGCATGTGACTTACTTTTAGCAAACGGGAATGTGGGCAGGAGTGATGTGTCACTTCCAGGCCAAGGCACCTATTGGCTACTAATCCACCTCCATCTCTCTCTGCCCCTAGAAACTACATATCGATGTGGCAGCATGACAACATACAGGAAGATAGGAATCCTGAATCACTGGATGGAGTAATGAGTCACCTGTATCAGATTTCTTATGAACAAAAACTAAACTTTTGTTGGGTTAAACCACTGATATCAGGATTTGTTACTGTAGCATAGCATAGCCTATTTTGATTACACTTTCTTTGATCACCATGTCTAAAAGTTCCTCTGCCACATTCCCCCCACCCAAAAAACCCCTGACACACATATACACACTTCCTATACTTCTTTTTTGCTCTGTTTTCTCTTTAGTGCTTGTCATTCTATTTATAATGCATTGTATCTATTTATCTTGTCTATTATCTGTATTCTCCAGTAGAATGCCCTCCATGAGGGCAGAGACTTGTGTGTGTTTGGTTCATTGTTATAACCCCAGTGATACTGTGCTTGGAACATGGTAAGCACTCAAGAGATATTTGTTGGATGAATGAATAGAAAGATAAGTTTAATTCTGTCTGGGAAACAGTCAGACCTTCAAGTGGAGAGGTACTCTGAGCAGCTGTGAATTCAGGCACAAGGATCCATAGACACATCTTTGGGACACATCAACATAGTTGGAAGGGTCATAGTTGAAGTCATAGTAATGAGTTCCATCAGAGGTTGAGTGTTGCAGGTTGGATCCTTCAAGAGCAGAAACTGAGACAAAGCCTGGGTGTTTATGAAGGACCAATACATTTGAAAGACAGGGAAAGAAGTGGATTGGACAGAGGAAGAAGTGCAGTGCAGACTAAAAATGCCTTAGCCTATCTGATGCGTAGCTCAGAAGAAAATACTGCCTGACAGAGCTGCCCTGTATCAGATCAAATTGGCTGGGCCTTGTACCCCTGACTTTATTCAGTCACTGATATGGGCTGCCCTGAGAAGGGCAGCCCTTGAATGAGGAGCTACCTGAAGGAGCTGACAGCTGAAGCTGTCTGCTGCCCTCAATCCTCACAGCTGGGCAATCCCTTCTTTGAAGAGAAATCTGAGCAATGCATCTCCATATCTGCCACAAATGGGGAAAGAAGAGAAGGCTAATGCCAGATTTAACAAATACAAATAATGCTATGTAACTATTGGGACATACTTATGCTAAAAATAATTACACTTTGTTCATTTGAAATTCAAATTTAAATTGGTGTCCTGTATTTTATCTGGCAACTCTACTAAGGGCTAAGTCTTAGAGTAGAGCCACTGTTGTCAGGAAGGAAGGAAGTGGAATTGTCAAGAAAAGCTAAGAGGGAGTCATAGAATGATCCAAGAACCACAATAAAATAACAGCAATGAGATCCAAGGAAGGAGGTGATTTTTAAAATAATAACATGATATAATATTGAGCCTTGAAAAATTAAGAAGATGGATAAAGGAAGATAAAGACTGAGAATTAGTGCAGTGACTCAGAGACTAGGGATAAAAAAGCTTCAAAAAGGAATGGACTCCAGTATCAAATGACACAGATGGGCAGAGCACAGCTAAAATAATTGGGGGAGGGGGGGAAAGGGGGGACGACTGTAAAGTATGTCAAATTAAATGTGATAGGGCAGGCCTTGCCATAAGATGGCACCCATAGTTCCTCCTCTTCTGAGTTTCTATCAGTAAACATTCTGCACATATTTATTGTCATAGAACAAAGAGAATAGCTCATGTCTCACACCATACATATAGCATTGTGTTTTGTGTCATTTTCCCACATCCTATCATGGATTTCCCTTTAGAATATGAGGACATAATACATATTGGGATTGCTTGTGGGGTGGGGCAGGCATTAGAGCTTGTAGGAGGGAGCAAATGTAATACTATTACAGATACTCAGTACAAAGCCTTAACAAGAGGCCATCGAAATCGGACATCAGAGGATGATTGATAAGCTTCAAGAAAGCTAATACTGTTGGCAATGGAAGCCAGGCTGCGTGGTGTTGAGGGCTGATAAAGGTGCTGAGAAAGCAGACAGGCTCTGTGTTTGGCTCATGTGCTGTGAAAGATAGGAGGGAGACCACTTGGACTTTTTCCTTAAAAGGAATTCTTTCCCAAATAAGGATTTGGGTATCTTCCTCCGTAAGTTTCAAATATTTGACTAAAATACCTGCTAAAAGGAATTTGGCCTCACATAAAAATATATCTACAAAACAAAAGCAGTTGTGTTTCAGAGATACTTCTACTTAACTAAATATCCAGTTAATCCCCCAATAGTATAGCACTTCTTTATTTTCAAATTAATTTCCTACCTATGTCTCACATTATATTGCCCACAGAGTGAATGTTTAAATCAAGACCTAGAGAGATCACAAGATTAGCCTAACATTACACAGAGAGATGGACACAGGGCCATAGGCCAGAGTTTTGGGATGCCTAAATCTACACTCTACTAAATTAGTCTTCCTGACACTTGATTTAGAGTTCAAGTTTTCCACTTATCTCATTTTATTTCTCTTTCATGCATAAAATGACAATGGCTCTTTGAAATGACCCTGTTTTGAATACTGTCCATACTATCTCAGATATACAACAGTTAAAAATGACCTGTCTCCGGAATAGTATGAGAAAACACGTTCATTATCATCTCTGCCTTTACAAAGCCAAATATAACCTTGAGCTGGACTTAAAGGAAGAACTTATAAATTAATGTACCATTGAAGAAGCAAAATCCTGTGCCTGTAGTTTCAGGGGTATAGGTACTTCTGCTAGAATATGGTTTCACCACACAATCCAAAACACTTCTTTTTTCAGCCAATAAATGCCATCATTAGGGCTCTATTGGGTTGTTGGAAAAATCATGACGTATTTTTTCTGTGTTTTTCATTGCAAAAATGTGTCATGACTTTTCTGACAACCCCAATATTTTTTCTTTTCTTTTTTTTTAGATTTTTTTATTGGGGAATTGGGGGAGGGGAACAGCGTTGGGGAACCAGGAAAAGGGAACAGACAAGTTGCTGTCCCTTTGTTCTTCAGTCTAGTTGTGGAGGACATCGCTTCACTGGCCCATGTTGGTATCATCATTGTGCTCTTCTCAGGTGAGGCAGATTGGTCACCAGCCTCTGGACTGCCACTCATAGCAGCTCTCAGCAGCTCACACCAGCTGCCAGCCACTCACACTGGCTGCTGGCCACTCACTGTAGCCTATGGCAGCCCACTGCAGCAGGGGCTGTAGCTATGTCGTCCTGGGGACTCACAGCAGCCCAGCTCCAGATGGAGCTGTTGTCACCATCTTAGCTGTAGAGGGCAGTGTTACTGACCCTCATATGTGGGATCCAAACCAGCGCCGCTGGCATCCCAAGCGAGCTCTTAACCAATGAGCCACTCAGCTGACCTTTTTTTTTTTTTTTAAGGTGAAAACACTATCCATGTCTAATTTTTGTAAAAACCATTTAGATCTCTTCAGACATAAAGAGTGAAATTAAAGACAACTTTAGCTTTGTTTCTCCCCTACTCCAAACACAGAAAAAATGGTGGAGGGACTTCTATAGCTGGTTAGTTCACCCATCATTCCATATAAGCCAAAAAAAGAAAACTTCAAACTTGCTTTGTGGCTAGGCCTCCAAGGGGAACAGCCTTCTTACTGAGTTGAAAAGAATAAAGGCTATTTTTGAACTTACAAGTGTCTGAAAACATCATGTCTGCGAAGTGTGGATGCATTTTTACGCATTTTAAAGAGCCTAATGAAGCCCAGCTCCTTACAAATTCCTACAAAAAATGAAGATTAGGAAATGGTTCCTGCTACCCAGGGGTTAGAGTAGCAGTTACTGCTCTAACCAACTGTACAAAGGAGACCTGTCATTTACAGATCACTCAAAAGTCTTGCATTACCAAGAACACCATAAAGACTGGCCGTTACCCAAAGAATTTACTCAGAGAGACATTTAATATGGAGTAAATAGAGCCTCAAAGAGAACAGCTTTGAAGAAGGGCTTTGAAAAGGTCGAAAGAAGATGAAATGGGGAATGTTGTTACTTAGTGCCTTTATTAAACAAATGTTTGCCTTAGCTCTTCTTCAGCAAGTCTCAAAACGTGGTGAATAGCATAGCAAAACTACAGCTCGGAATGAGACATTTTCTCACAGACAAAAATATAACTTGGAATGCAAAATTTTTTTTTTTTAAGATTTTATTGGGGAATTGGGGGAGGGGAACAGCTTTGGGGAACCGGGGAAGGGGAACAAACAAGTTGCTGTCCTTTTGTTCTTCAGTCTAGTTGTGGAGGACATTGCCTCACTGGCCCATGTTGGTATCATCATTGCGCTCTTCCTGGATGAGGCAGATCAGTCGCCAGCCTCTGGACTGCCACTCACAGCAGCTCTTGGCAGCTCACACTGACTGCCAGCCACTCACTGTAGCCTATGGCAGCCCACTGCAGCTGGGGCTGCAGCTATGCCTTCTTGGGGAATTACAGCAGCCCAGCTCCAGGTGGAGCTGTTGTTCACCATCTTAGCTGTAGAGGGCAGTGTCACTGGCCCTCGTATGTGGGATCCGAACTGGGACTGCTGGTTTCCCAAGTCAGCTCTTAACCAACGTGCCACTCGGCAGGCCCATACAAAATTTTTCATTAGGATGGGCCCTCAGGCCAATGGGTTGTTATCAAAGTGTATAAATTCCCTATTTCCACCACCGTGGAGATCATTCTTCTCTCAGGGACACATCTACTGTCCCATGAACATTCCAGGATAATTTGGATCTCAGAGGTTCTCCCCTAATTGTCATACCAGTTACATTTGGAACTCTGTTCTCCCTAATCCTTTATGTCATGTCCTATCCACTCGGGCCCTTGCTCTAAGTAGAAAGTAATCAATTACTGCTACCTTTACAGCAGACAGCATTTTAGGTGTTAACTCTTTTGGAGTCATGGGCACTTTCTATTATGAAATCAACTGGGTAATGGAGTTGAATACATTTTTCAGTTACCCATAACACCACTCCCTACAACTGACTATTTTGCTGCTGCTATTCATCTCTAGTCTTTGTACATATAAATGCATTTATTCATTCAACAAATGTAACTGTGTACCTACTATGTACCAGATATTATTCTAGACAAGGGGTTTAGAGCAGTCATCAAGATAGCCAAGGTCCCTGCTTTCATGAACCTACCTTCTATCTAAGAAAGGAAGAGTGGGAAGGAGGGAGGTGACAGGCAATACATAAAGACGATAAATTCAGATATGGTAACTTCAAGAAGACAAGAAAACAGGTTAGCAATTGAGAGTGGGGAGAGAACTTTTTGTGTTTGAGTATCAGGGACTGCTGCCCTGAGGTGAAGCGCTGAGGTGTCACATTTGAGCCAGGGCCCAATGCTGACCAGAAGCCAGCCATGCACAGAACTGGGAAGGGATTGGTGGAGGCTGAGAAAACAGAAGTACAAAAGGCTTTGAGGCAGACCAAACTTAGAATGTTTGAGGAAGAAAAGAAAGCCAAGGCTGTTGAATTCCAGTGAAAAGGAACTGGTAAGGCTTGAGTTCTGCCAGAACTTAAGAGGCAGGCTAGGGCTGCTAGATTATGAAGATGTTATGCATGGAGAATCTTAAGATCATGAAGTTTTACTGTTCAACGCCTACATATTTTAGTGTGTTTCTCCTAAGATCGAGGATAGTTACAAAAGTACAATTATCAAAATCAGAAAATAACATTAAAACATTATATGTATCAATTAAAAATATTACCAAATTTATAGATCTTACATAAATTTTGCTAAGTTTTTAAAATGACCTTCATAGAAATTTTATTACTCTAACCCAGAAACACACATTGTATTTAATTTTCATACCTTGTTAGCCTTCTTTAACCTGGAACTGTTCCCCATCTTTTATCTTTAATAACATTAACTTTTTTTCTTTTTAAAGTACTGGCCATAGTTGTTTTGTAGATGTCTTTAAATTGAGTTTGTCTGATGCTTACTTGAGATTAGCTTCAAGTTATGCACGTTATGAGAATTTTATCCTTTTCAATGTAGACTATCAGGAGGTATACAATATCAGTTTGTTCCATTACTAATACGCTAGCGGGGTGGAAAGAAAGAAATATGTATGTTTTGCTAGAGAGAAATCAACATATATTTATGCTTTAGAAGGTAGCAAAATTATAATGCTAATTCTAAAATGCAAGTATTAGAGGGACAAATTCCTATGAATTAAATACAAAGGCAAGAGGCTTTCCTTGGTAATTCAAAACCTTGAATGTAGAGCTGTAGGGAAATCTCAAGGGTCAGTAAAAATTTAAGAAAGCAAGAGACGGATAACAGAATATGAGTTATTAATAAAGACAACAATATGTTTATAAACTTCCAATAAACATACCTGATTTTGAATATAAATCAATACAGCTTAAATAAAATCGACTAAATATTTAAGTAAATAAGTAAGTTGCTTTTACACAGGCAACGTGGAAAGGAATTGTTGAGCATTTATGAATTTGAAATTAGTTTAGACACTCAGGGGCGACCACAAAGGTTTCCACTGTAGTTAGGTTTTCTTCAGCTGTACTGTAGTGTCGCTTATTTTGCCACAAATACTAGCTAAAAGCAAACAAACAAACATGAAACATGTGGTTGGAAATTTTGTCACTGGGAATAATGGAGAAGGAACAGAACAGAAAACCCAAAGTCTGTATAGAAAATATAAAGGATGAAAGTGGGTAGAGATTGAACAGGAAGTTCCTGTAACATGAATTTAGCCAGACCGCTGGATCAGAAGGGCCTTGATGGGTTATGGTTGTTCTCTGGTTATAGGTTTTTCTTTTTTTATTAGTGCCTGTTTTCTAATATGATAACCAGAAATCAAATGAAAACTCTATATATGACCTAGCACATACAACAGGACTGCTGCTTCCCTTTTTATTTCTATACCTCTATTGAGTGCCTAAGTTACAACCATCAGATCTAACCTAGCAGAATTTTAGAGATGAAGAAGGACCAAAATTATCATTTAGTTCAGTTTCAAATGAGAAAAATCAAGTGATTAAAGTGAACTGACTTGCCCCAAGCTACCCCACAGTGACACTGCTAGCGAGCACACAGTTCAGGCTTAGAGCTCCAGACTCTGGTAAAGATGCCACAAAGGCATCACTATCAAAATAACACCACCCAGGGAGCACAGGGGACAGTGCTGGACTTGGAGTCAGAAAACTGGTTATTTGAATCCCAGCTCTGCCCCTTATTTTCTATGAGATCAGTCAATCACTGCAACTCTCTCCATAAAATGGGAAGGATGAGTCCTACCTCATAAAAATGTTATATATATGCAGTGCAAAAGTGCTTTGCAAAAAAAACATTAAATATTAAAATTATTAGAGTGAATCACGATGACAATCTCACAGTCACAATTCGATTAAACAGACGTAATGCGTTTCAAGCAAGTGGATTGTCATGTGGATGTTGTATAACAGGTAGTTTATATACCCAATCCTCATGCTTCAGAAAAAATAGTGTACACATTTAAATTTTCTTTTAAAGAATCTTAATTTTTTTTAAAACTTTTGATTATGGAAAATTTCAAACATATTACCCAGCTTCAATATTTTCAAAATTCTGCCATTCTTTTTTGTTTTTTAATTGTGGTAAAACGCACAACATAAAATTTACAGTTTTAGCCATTTTGAAGTGTACAGTTCAGTGGTATTAAGTACATCCACATAGTGTGTCTGCCATTCTTATCTCCTCTAAACCTGTACTCACTCCCCACCTAGCCTCTCCACAATTAGGAGAATCTCACTTTTTATTTTATTTTTTTAGCTGAGCCATCCTGTTACCTGTTGGCAGCTCAGTGGCAGCTCAGCTCAGGCTGGGCATCGAGCTGCTGTTGCTCAGAGCTCAGCTTGCACTCTTGAGTGAGCTCTTAACCAACTGAGCCACTCGGCCAGCCCGAATCTCACTTTTTAAATCAGATATCTAACACTTGAATTTCCATCCAAATTCACATGCGACTTTTTTCCTCTAGCCCTCGGTTTCCCCCTTCATGAGAGTCATAACACCTCTCTCTCAAGGTTGCTGTGAAGTTTAAAGAATGCACTGTCCTGTCATGCAGCAGTCACTCAATAATTGTCAGCTCTCACCAGCACCATGCGTATGGCCTGAGTGTTCCCAGAGAAGCTGTGCTGATAACCAACATGTGGGTGTTTGCTTGACAGGTCTTCATGGTTCCTTATCTAGATGGGACATGCAAACCTAATTAAGATTCCAATAGGATGATGGTCTTGGTAGAAAAGTCATGAACAAGTTCTCTATTTCTTGGTGTAGTATTTAATAATAAAAGTAATAAAATAAGTTCCAGTAGCCTAAGTGAGGGGTTTCTCAGCTCATTGCAGCCACTTATTCAAGTGTATTGTTGGGCAAATCAAAACCACTTTTGACTTCCAAGTAATGAGCGAGTTACCGTGCAGGACAGGAATTGTGTGAACTCCTCCCTTCTGGGTCACTGCTCTGACTAGGCTCCTTTGGCTCTGACAGATTCTTGTCAGCCTCATTTTGTTCTTCTGCACTAAATAGGGAGATACTCTAAGACCTACTCTTCAGCCTTGAGTTCTTTCACAAGCTCTAATAAACAACTCATTTCTATGACTTCAGCCTACATCTCTACATGAACTTCTCTAAAATCAACATCCCTAGCCCATGATTCTCTGACTCCAAGAATCTTCTGAACTCATCATCATCTCCCCCAAACTCTTTTTCCCTTTCCCAAATTCTCTGTTTCTGTTGATGGTACCACCACCTCTCTGATCATCTTGTCTAGAGCCTCATCCTTACATATTTTAAATCCCTATCTCTTATACCCAATTAAATTACAAAGAAGAGTGTGTTTTCCTTAGAAATCTCTTTTATTTGGTCTTCTCTTTTCCCAGCTCTACTAATTGGGGACATTACAACTTTATAACCTAATTAATGCAATAGCTCATGTGGCCAATTAAATATAATTTCAAGCATATAATGCCTAATTGAGAAACTAGAATTCTGAACTCTTTTAGGAATTAAGTGAGAGTCAGGCCTCAGCAGCCCTTCAACTAACACTTAAGAGAGTTTAAAAAGACATAAATCCTTTTTCTGAGCCAGGAAAAACAAAGTTCTCTTTATTGGTAAAGCATGTAGTTTTATAACTAGGTCTGACTAATGCAAACATCTGATAATCTTCAGAGAAATCACACCAACAAAATCTGAGTGCAATCTGGGCCTCTCAAATACAGCTCACATTTCCCTAATTTTACAGTCTCTATATAAAAACTTATATTCCCATTATTACATTTAGAGGGGCCTTCAAAAGTGCCATAAACTTCGGGTCCTGATAGCCTCCAATTAGTGCCCTGGCTACATAGCTCTGAAGTTCCAGTTTACTAGCTTAACATGCAAGCTAGAGCTTATACTAACTGAGAACATTTATCTCTAATGACTAGTTTCCATTCAACGTCCCCAGCTATACAAAACAGCTAACTTCCAGATTGTAGCTTTCTGCTTAGTGTTTCTCTTGTAATCTAGTATAGTCCAGACATTTACCTTCCCTGGTGCCTCTTCCATCAGCGAATACCTCAATTGACATTCACTCACCCCAGTGCTTTGGGGCTCAAAGTTTTGATAATAGGCATGCACATATACATTTATAAATATATTCACTAGTGTTTTATTTGTTTAGTAAAATCTCAGACATAACCTTAATGTCTATTCATAAGTGGGTAGGAGAGCAAATGAGTGTATAGATGAAATAAAATTGCCAAGAGTTGTCAGCTGTTGAAATTGAGTGATGGGCTCATTATACAATTCTCTCTTCTCTTTTGCATATGTTTAAAATTTTTCCAGAAATTTTTTTTTAGTTAAGGCACATACCTAGTATTAATATCAGGTAATATCAGAAACACTTAATACTGACCAATCTGTACTCATAGAAATGAGGCTATGATATGTGTTAAGTAAAAAAAAACAAGTTAATAAACAGTAAGTATAGGATGGCACCATATGGGTGTTTTGAAAGCTCTCTCTGTATTTATGAGTATATATATTTGCATATCCACAGATAAAAGGTCTGGACAGAAACATATCAAACTGACAGCTAATCCTGGAAATTAAGAGGGGTAGGAGTGGATGATTATGTCCTACTCTATATATTGCAATGAAGTTTGAATTTTTACCAGCAACTTTAAATTTAAAAAATAACATTAATAATATTACCAACTACAATCTTTAATGCTACAGGGACCTAGAGGCTGTTTTCTTGGGCGTGTACTCTAAGTAAATACTGAGAAATGCTAAAGCCACACATCTATGCTTCAAAGTACACTGAGAGTAAAATCCATTTATCTGACCTACTACTCTCTCAAGGCATTGACTGACTTGGATTACGTGCTCTTCCTACCAGCCTTATCTGGGATTGCCTTCTGTGGCTTCCTGGCAAGGTTTTACTTAACTCTTTGATCTTTCCTTGTTAGAGGCAGAACAGATGGAGGAAAACCATAAAAGATTTTCTTGCTCTTTAGTCTAATCCAAGTTCATAATTTTCTCAAGATCATGATGGGAGCAGATTTGTGTTTCTGTGGCAACCAGTAGCTACTAACTTTCTGCTTGACCCAAAGATACTCCAATTAGTCCCCTTTGTACTACAGGATCTGCACCTCTCCTTTGCTTTTGCACCTACTAATTCTTACAACCTTCAGGTACTAGTTTCCCTGCCTTTCACCACCTCCCTACCCAAGTCTGAGTCTGGTGCCTTCCTCTATCATAACCCTTGTCATATTATACTGAAGCCATTTACTTACCTGCCTCCCCTATAAGACTGTAAGTTGTGTGGGACCTGAAACTAATACAACTTAGGGAGGCTTCTTTAAGAAAAGAATATAAAATATAGATGCAACATTATGTATAAATATGTATGTTTATTTATAATGAGAAAAGAAATCACAACAGATTACTGAAGCTTTAAAGATTAAGATCCCTCTCTTCTGAGCTTCTTTGGACAATTTACTAGAAACGCTTACATAGAAATGCATACTGATTGCAGGTTGGTTTTCTTTTCCCATTATTAGCACTCTTAAGAGCCTGTGCAAATGATGGGTTCTAAAATCTAGGCTTCATTAGCTTCATCATCAAATGATGTCTGTATGGTTTCTTCACTGCTGAATTCTCAGCAATCAGCTTAGTTCCATATGCATACTAGGTCTCCAAAACACCACTGTGATGCGTGGAAGCAGGGATGGATGGATTAATCCTCCTTTTACCAAATCCCTGTTATAAACTCTTTAGTGGCTTTCCATTATTCAAGATAAAAGACTACTGCATAATCTAGCCCTTGCCTTCCTCTCCAATAGCCTTTTGAATTTCTTGTTTCTTTACTTTATATGGCCAGGTACATTGGCCTTCTCTCATCACCTTGGGATCTGTCCATAGGTCATTCCCTCTGTCTAGCCTCCTCTTCCTATCCCCTTTCTATTCCTTACCGCAGTTCTAATGCTACTTTGTCAAGGAAGACTTGCAGCACAGGTTCAATCTCCCAGTATTCCCTACTTCTTCAAACACTAGTCACAATTGTAATTACAGAGTTGCGTAAAAAGTCATTTAATGTCTATTTTGATACTGGAATGAAAACTTCCTACACGTGTGGGTCATAGTGTGTTTATATATTCATCATTTCCCCAGCTTACCATGACACTGTATACAGAGTAGGTGCCCATGAAATATTTGTAGAATGAATGAAGAAAGTAATGAATGAGGATGAATGCCAAAGAGGATACAACTCTCGGTATATACGGAAGGAAATGTAGTGCTTAAGATCAAAGACATCCATTGACCAACGGAAGCAATGCAAATAGCAGCAATATTTATTGCTTGCTGTATGCTAGTCTTTGTAGTAAACTATATGTAGTTGTCTCATCTGATTTTCAGGAAAACAGTATAAGCAAGTAGATATTAGAATCAGCTTGTCAATTTCTACAAAAAGTTCTGCTGGATTTTGATTGGGAATTCATTCACTATACAGATCACTCTAAAAATCAGATTGACATCTTAATAATGACTTTTGTAAACCATGAACATGGCACCATATCCCTACTTATTCAGGTATTCTTTGATTTATTTCATCAGTGCTTTGTAGTTTTCAAACATGCAGATCTTATGCATATTATGTTAGTATTATACCTAATTGTTACATGGTTTAGGATGCTGTAACTGATAAGCATGGCTTTAACTATAAATAATAATATTTTTTAAAATATCAATTTCCAATTATTCATTGTTAGGATATAGAAATACAACTTTTTATATTAGCCTTCATTGATGTTTATCTACTGTTATTCTGTTTTCAATTTCATTGATGTCTGTTCTTATCTTTACTATTTCCTTCCTTCTGTTTGCTTTGGAGTTAAATTTTTCTTCTTTTTATAGTTTCGTAATGTTGGAGCTTAGGTCATCGATGCTTATATAAGCATTTAATGCTACAAATTTCTCTCAAAGTACTGTTTTATCACATCCCACAAATTTTAATATAGTGTATTTTCATATTTATTCCATTTAAAATAGTTTTAAATTTCCTTTGTGACTTCCTTTTTGACCTGTGGATTATTTAGATATGTGTGATTTAATTTACAAATATTTGAGAAATTTTTAAACATCTGGGGAATTTTCCAGATATTTTCTGTTATTGATTTCTAGTTTAATTCCATTCTACTCAGAGAACATATTATTTGATTTCAGTCCTTTTAAATTTATTAAGATTCAGTCTGGATTTATGGCAAGAATAGGGTCTATCTTGGTGAATATTTTCTGTGTGCTTGAAAAGAGTGTGTATTCTGCTGTTGTTAGATTGAGTGTCCCATAAATGTCAATCAAGTGAAGTTGGGTGATAGTGTTGTCAGGTCTTTCATACTGTTACTGATTTTCTGTCCACTTATCCTATCAGTTATTGTGTAAAGGAGTATACTGAAGTCACCAAGTGGAAATGTGGATTTGTCTATTTCTCTTTTCAATTCTCTCTGGTTTTGTTTCATATATTTTGAATCTCTGTTGTTACAATGGATACACATTTAGGATTCTTATGTCTTTTCGACGAATCATCCCCTTTTTCATTATGTAGTGTTCCTTTTTACCTTGGCAATGTTCGTTTTTGTCTCATTTCAATAAAGCCACTCCAACTCTTATTAGATTAGTGTTTCTTTCTCATAAGCCTATCCAGCACTAGTCCAGGAAAATGCCACATTAATATCAGATAGGTTTCAACCACAGGACAATCTTCTTCTGGGTAATTCTTGCTCCGCCCTCAATCCATAAGGAATACATTCAGGGAGGATTTTGAAAGGATCTTGTTACCCTTATGAGATTATCTGGTAGTGATCCGAATTGACCTGAATTGTCCTGATTCCTATTATTTGGAAATGGAAAAGACAGAAATAAAGAACTCCAGGAATTCTCAATCTTTACTGAGCACAGAAATCATCTGTGAACATCTACTAAAAACACAGATATCTGAGGCCCATCCTCAGAGATTCCTGTGCTCCTACCCAAGAATTTGCCATTTTATCAAGCCACCTCCAGTGAGTCTGATGCAGGTGGCCCCTGAACCATACTGGAGAAATAACAGTCTTTTGTGTGCTCTCTAAAACAGCGCAGTAAAACAGATATCATACAAGCTATATATGTAATTTTAAATTTTTCGGTAAACCCACTAGAAAAAGTAAAAAAGAAAATCAAATGAAGGAATTAATTTTAATAATACATGTTCTTTAGCCACACACATCCAAAATATTATCATGTCCACATATGGCAGTGGCTACATTTCAAGCATTCAGTAGCCACATGCAGCTAGAGGCTACTGTGTACAGAAGCATAGATTTAAAGCAATGGTCCTCAGCCTCTTTGATCATGACAGTGACTTTTGATTTTCTATCCTTTATTTTTTACTTTAAATAAGTAAATAAGCATTTACTTATATTTATACTTTCTAAATATATAAATTAATAAGTTTTTCCCACAATAATTTTTTTTTCCCCTTTAGCTGAGCCATCCTGCCACCTTTTGGCAGCTCAGCTCAGGCGCAGCGTCACTGGCCCATGTGGGAATCAAACTGTGACCCTGTTGCTCAGAGCTCGCGCCTTTAAGCTAACTCTTAACCAACTGAGCCACTTGGCCAGCCCCCCTGCCCCCCAATAATTTTAACTCAGTAAGTTTGGGTAGGCAACCCCAAGAATTTGTGCCACCTCAGGTGATTCTTGTTTTCAGGGAAGTGTGAGACTCCCAGCAGCAGCTCCTGGACCACAGCTCCTGTGGACTCTCAAGGCAAATATTTCCTGTGGGCTGGATGGGCCAACACATAACAAGGAGATTTCAGAACATGAAGGAATTGGTGGTCGGTCCTAGCTGTCTCTAGCCTCCCAATCCTGTTTACTTCCCCGTACTTCAAGGATATTTCTATTACCTGCAATGACCTTGCTTCCTCCCAGAAAAATTGCTTTTTGATCTATCATTCCTATCAAGAAATAAACAACTAATAGTAAGTGTCACTACCATGAGACCTGAGCCTCTTAAACAGAAACCTGGATCAAAGATTTATGACCAGGACTTTAAATATTTTCTTCCTACAAATCATGAAAAAGCCCAAAAATTCCACTGTTTTGGGACTCTAAACTAAATCTGACAGAAATAGGATGTCTCTTTTTTTAGGCAGTGTGGCAGTCATTTGTTTAAATATGGTCACCTTAATAAGAAGTTTCAATTCATCAGCTCCAAAACATTGTGAAGTTGAAGAAGAGAAATTGTTGATCATAGAATCCTGAAAATCACTTCCTTTTCTGTCTAGGTGTAAAAGTGGCCCTCCTCCCACGAGCCAAATAGAACCAGTTCAATTAAAGGAATACTATGCAAGAGTAAAATATAATGTTTAAAGATTATATTTTAACAGATTCTGGAATCGATCAGCATAGGACTGGGTCCCATCTCCACTGTTGACCAGCTACAGACTAGGCTATTTTGATTTATTTCTCTAAGCCTCATTTTTATCAATTGGAAAATTCTTTGCAGGGTTGTTAACAGATGAATTATAGAAATATACACAAATCATTATCTATTGTGTATATTATATATGTAATCATATATTATATATTACATGTATTTATATATCATTAATTATATAAATATTACATATAAAGTATAAATTGCACATTTATATAAATTATTTATAAAATTCAAAAGCTATCTTTATAGCATTATATAAATAATTATTTATTTATTAAATTATTTATGGTAAATGTATCATATAAAAATATATATGATATACATGATTTAGTTATTCACTAAATTATTTATGGTAAATTTTAATTATTTACACATTTATATAAATTATACATAAACACACATATATAAATTATAGAACTATAGTTATCTATTGAGGCTCTCACATAATCACCAGTCTAGAAGAAGCCAGATGATCTACTGATGCAACAACGTCCTACAAGCTCTCTTATACCTGGTCCTATGTGTGTGCTGCATTTCATAGTCAGCTTTCCTGGAACTGACTGCTGACTAACATACGTTAGGCACTCTGGGACCTAATGATACAATAAGACACCTTTGCACCGAGCTGATGCTCTATTGTGTCTGACAGTGTTGAAGGATATAAATAAGTATCATTTCCTCCAAGAAGTAATACATCCCTAAAACAATGAAATCAATTTTATTAGATATTGTTATTAAAATAGAAAATCCTTTACTTTATCCTGTGGGTTCCAAATTATTGTCTCCATATCTCTTTGTTGCTATCAGCATTTATAAGGTAATATTTTCCAGACGATAGTTCCCTGGTTTTTGTTTTGTGAGTTAATTCATTAATTAATGGTCATGTTCATTATGTTTTTACTGGTGTCCTTTATTTCAATGTGTTTACTTTGATCAACCAATAAGTATCTGAAAAAAGTTAAGATAACCAGTTTGGCCTTGGCCACATTTGAAATAAAACATTTTAAACTCAGAGGTAGAGCGTGGTCCCCACATTGTTACCAACGAAGAGAGAGACCACTAACTTATTAAGCACCTGCTGTGTGCCATGTATATGAACTGACTTCAACCCCTTGAGGTAATTTTTACTAACCTAATTTCAAAAAAGGGGAAACTGAAGTGGAGAGAGGCTAAATGATTGTCTAAGGTTTTCCTGCTAGCAACTGGTGGAGCCAAGATTTGAATTTGTTTAACACAAAAGGCCTTGTATATGTTAAGTGTTTTATGAACATTTTCAGAGATCCAATTTATGGAATTTATTACTAAGTATTTGTTTTTCATTCTGTTAATAATAATAATATTTTTAAACTTTTATTTTCCAGTTGTTTGTGGCTCATATACAGAAATATAATTAATTTTTATATATTGACCATACAGCCTATGATCTTGCTAAATCCACTTATTAGTCCTACCAGTATTTTTGTAGACTATACAGATGCAATCCATACAAACATAACTGTCTGTTTATTACTTTGTTCCATATTAAGCAAAAACGACTGTATGGATTTTCACGAAATTTGGAGGATTTGACTTGTGATTAGGTTAATAGTCTATCCAAGAATGATTAAAGGGAAAGACCACTATTTGGATGGTGGCTACGCTCACCCACAACTAAGACTGAACTCAGCACGTTGAGCGAAGCTGCCACCCGGATGGCTCAGTGGATAGAGCGTGCGCTCTTAACAACAAGGCTGCTGGTTTGACTCCCGCGTGAGATGGTGGCTACGCCCACCCCCAGCTAAGATTGAACACAGCACCGTGAGCTTAGAGGCCACGAGCTGAGCTGCCGTCGGGCAGACAGATGGCGACTGGCGCCCTCCATAACGAAGATTGAAGAACAACAACTTGGCTGTTCCCCTTCCCCAATTCCCCAATGAAATCTAAAATAATAATAATAATAATAATAATAATAATAATAATAATAATAGAAAACAACCAATTAAGGAACACATAAGGGCCGACATACCAAACTGCAATTTATGACCTGCTGTCATTTGAGCATCTCTACGTACTCTGATGCTCCTTAGTGACAAGCGGCCGAGATTTATTTACTAACTGTTCTAAACAATTTTCTTCAGCCATAGGGAAGTCAGCCAGGAAGAGTCATTATTTATTGTTTCTTAATGTTGTCTCTGCCCTTTCCTGTTCATCACCCAATATAACTTGTTATTCTGTTACACATTTGTGGACAATAAATTTTAAAATAACTCTGAGATTTCCATTCTTGGTTATGAAGAGCCATCCTTTATCAGATCAACCTTCCTGTTGCTAGAAAAACTGAATTTTAAAAAATCAGTTTGAAGGCCCTGGAGAGTTATCAAGACAATCAGGACCTGAGAGGCAGCTCTATGAAACAAGGGGACCTTATTGAGATTAGCTGAACATTTTTTCATGATCTTCTCAAAGCATTTGCTGATTCACATCCAGGGAAGGGCCAAGAAGCTGCACAGCCATGGAGGAAGCAGCTGCTAACGGGCTGCGACATGTTCTGGGACCCTGAAAGGGTGCATTCTGGGAGGTGGAACAAAGCAGAAATAGAAGTCTTCACAAAGACTGAAACAAGTTTCAAGTCAGCTCAGTCCTGAAAGGATTAAGGTACCGTGTGTGCTCTTACTCTGTCTGGTAGGAACAAAAGTAAATTCTTTCTGGAGAAAATAAAGTTTGGAGTGTGATGTCTGTGCTGTGTTTACTTTGTTAAGTTGGGAACATTTCCCAAATCCTCTTCCCCATGTAGTTCTGAATTAGAGTTGGCCCAAAAAAAGAAATTTATGGAAGATTTGAAAGGCAGAAGGTAAGCAGCAGCCATCACACTCTAAATGGCTCAGCTAAAAAAAATAAAAAAATAAAAATAAAGGACATTTTCATGATCAAAAGTAATCATCAAAAAATGCAAAAGTGCCCAATGGATTCCAGCCTAGGCTCACTCTCTTCTGGGCGTGTGGGGTTTAAAATATACAAAGTTATAAAGCAAATGACAGCAACAGCACAAAAGATGGGAAGTACCATAAATGAATGGGTTTAAAGTATTTTATGATCCTTGAATTATCCAATAAATTATAAAAGTACTAATTTATATCATAAATCAAGAATGTATGCCATAACATCAGGGATAATCATTAAAAAGTTATAAAATAATATTTAAAAACAACCTGGTAGGGTGAAAATGAAATACTAAAAGTTATAAATATTAATATTCAAGAAAGTAAAGAAAAAGAACACAGAAGAAATAGAATAATTAGAAAACAGTAAGGTAGAGATGCAAACCCTTATTATGTAAAAATTATGTAAATACATAATTAACAACATTTAATGGAAATGGGTTAAGAACTCCAATTAAAAGACAAAGACTGTCAATTGAACAGAGAAACAAAACCCACTATACATTATTTAGAAAAGACAAACTTTAAATATAAGTATAGGGAAAGGAGAAAAGTATTAGGATGGAAAAAGACATACCATGCAAACCAAAAGAAAGTTGTATGTACCTCTGCCTTTCTATCAGATAATGAAAAATGAAAAGGTGTGTGGTAGGATGAATAAATGCTCCCCTCTACTGCCAAGATGTCCACAGCTTCATCCCAGGAACCTGTTAAAATTACTTAATATGGCAAAAGGGATTTTGAAGATGTGGTCAAATGTGGGATCTTGACATAGGGAGATTCTCCAGGATTGTCTGGATGGGCCTGGTTTAATAGAAGTCTCCTTGTAAAGGGGCTACAAAGAGGAGTCAGAGTTAGACAGGAGGCAATGTGACCATAGCAGCAGAAGGACAGATAAAAAGAGATTTGAACGTGCTATGCTGCTGGCTTTGAAGATGGAAGAAATGAGCCACGAGCCAAAGGATGTAGGCTGCCTCTGGGACCTGGAAAGGACGGGGAAACATTTCCTCCACTGGGGCCTGCAGAAGGAACACAGCCTTGGAGAAGGAACGTGTGTTAGACTTCTAATGTCCAGAATTGCAAGAAAATGAGTTTTCATTTTTTAAAGCCACTAAATTTGTGGTAATTTGTTACAGTAGCAATAGAAATTAACAGATGGGTGACTACCGATAAAAATAATGATTAAAGGGTAAATCCACAAAGAAGATATAATAATTCTAAATGTTCATGCCTGTAAAAAAAATAAACATAGCCTCAATGCATAAAGCAAAAGTTAACAGACCAAACAATGTACATAATCAAGTCTGCCAGTTATAGTGGGGGATTTTAACATACTTCTGACCATAACCTTCAGAAGCAGGTAAAAACGATCAACAGGATAAATAATATTTAAGGACCATAATCAGCCAACTTTACATAATAAATATTCAGAGGGACCCAAAACAGAAAAACACACATGTGTTTCAATGAACATTTACCTAAATAAAACATATGCTGGGTCACAGGACAAGTCTTAATAAAGTTCAAAGGATTTAAGAATATGTACTCTACAGTGGAATTAAATAATATTTTGAAAGACAACTAGAAATTAAACAACATTCTTTTAAATAACCCACAGATCAAGGAATAGGTTAAAATGGAAATTAGAAAATATCTTAAATTAGTAGATAATAAGTGATTTATTTATTCATTAAATTATTTACAGTAAATTTTAATTAATTATTTACATATTTACACAACAAACACACACACACAGTGCTAAAAAATGTGTACACATTTTAAGAAAGGAAAAAACTGTATTAAAATTGTAATGCTCAATATATACCGATAACTAAAGATGAATACAAGGCATGCATATACATTTTTTTGGCACCTCTGGTATATATATGAAAACTCAAGGGATGTAGTTAAAGTAGTGCACAAATGGAATGGGAAATTTTTAGTCTTAAATCCCTGTATTAGAAAAGAAGACAGCCTAAAAGTAATTATATGAGTTTACATTTCAAAAAGTTGGTAAAAGAATAGCAAACTAGACCCAAGGAAGTACAATGAAAAAAATAATAAATATAAAAGAAGAAATCAACAAATACAAAATTGACGTAAAATAGAAAAAAATCAACAAGCCAAAAGTTACTTCTTTGAGAAGATTAATATATTACAGTCATGAACTCTTGGCAAGCCTGAACAATAAAAAAGAGAGGACACACAAAAAACAATATCAGGATTTAAGATTGGCACATCACTATAGACTGCATACATTAGTAACATATAAAGATAAAATGACTCAACTTTTCCCAATGGATTTGAAACTACAGATAAAATGGTGCAATTCCTATAAAAATCAATTTACCAAAATTAATATAGAAAGATAATCAATGAAACAGAACAGAAAGCCCAGAAATAAACCCACACACGTATGGTCAAATCATATACGACAAAGAAACCAATAATATACAATGAGGTAAAAACAGTCTCTTCAATAAATGGTGTTGGGAAAACTGAACAGCCACATGCTAAAGAATGAAACCGGGGCCGGCCAAGTAGTGCATTGGTTAAGTGGCTTGGGACGCCAGTGGCCCCGGCTCGGATCCCACATATGAGGGCCAGTAACACTGCCCTCTTACAGCTAACAACAGCTCCACTGGAGCTGGGCTGTGTGAGCCCGGGCGATGGTGTAGGCTGCAGCCCCTGCTGCAGTGGGCTGCCATAGGCTACAGTGAGCAGCTGGCAGCCAGTGTGAGCTGCCAATAGCCGCGGTGAGCGACCATCCAGAGGCCGGCGACCGATCTGCCTCATCCAGGAAGAGCGCAATGACAATACCAACATGGGCCAGTGAGACAACGTCCTCTGCAACTAGACTGAAGAACAAAGAGACAGCAACTTGTCTGTTCCCCTTCCCTGATTCCCCAACGCTGTTCCCCTCCCCCAATTCCCCAATAAAATCTTTAAAAAAAAAAAATGAAAACGGACCCCTATATTACCCCATACACAAAAATTAACTCAAAATGGATTAAAAACTTGAATGCAAGAACTGAACCATAAAACTCCTTAGAAGAAAACTTAGAAGCTCTTTGACATAGATCTTGGGGATGAATTTTTGAATCTGACACCAAAGGCAGAAGCAACAATAGCAAAAATAAACCAGTGAGACTACATCAAACTAAAAAGCTTCTGCACATCAACCAAAGCCACCAACAAAATGAAAAAGCAACCTATTGAATGAAAGAAATATTTGCAAGTCATATATCTGATTAGGGGTTAATATCCAAAATATATGCAAAAGTTGCTAAGAACACAGATCTTAAAAGTTCCCATCACAAAAAAAAAATTTTTTTAAGTATGTAAGGTAACAGATGTTAACTAGATTTATTGTGGTGATCATTTCACAATGTATACAAATAGTGAGTCATTATGTAAAAATTTTAATATGTAATTTAAAACATTCACACACACACACACACACACACATACAACTCTACAACTAAATGACTTCACCGGTACATTCTCACATTAATAAGAAAGAATAATACAAACCCTACACAAAGTCTTTCAAATAATTAAAATAAAGACGGAACACTTCCCAATCCATTTTATTACTAAAGCATAATCTTGATATGCTTAGATCCAGCATAACCTTGATTTTAAAATCTAACAAAGACAGTTAGAAAGAAGAAAAATACAAGTCAGTCATTCCCATGAACATAGATGTAAAAATCCTAAATAAAATCTTAGCCAGTGAAATCTAGCAATATATTAAAAGGATAATACATCAAAACAAAACTGAGTTTTTTCCAGGAATGCAAAGTTAGTTTAACACTCAAAAATTTTTCAGTGTAATTCACCATGTAGGAAAAAAGTATGATAATCTCAACAGATAGAGCAAAAGCATTAGAAAAATATAATAACCATGTACAATAAAAATTCTGAACAAATTAGGATTGAAAGAAAAATCTTCATATGATTAAGGGTATCTACAAATATCTGCAACAAACTTCATACTAATAATAGAAAGTGAAAGATTTCTCCTAATATTAGTAGTGAGATAAGGATGCCAATTAGCACCATTTCAACTTTGTACTGGGGTCCTCATCAACTAATAAGCCAAAATTTAAAAATGAAGGCATAAGAAATGAAAAGGAAGTAATAAAATTACTTGTCATTTTTCACAGATGTCATTATGCACAGATGACATGATTGTGTATACAAAAATTCCCCCAAATCTGCAGATCAAATGCAGGGTCACTGGATATATGTGAACATATGAAAAAATCAATTATATTTTTATATTCCATCAACAAACAATGAGAAAATGAAATTAGACAAACATGAGGCTATTTCCAACAGCAATAATGCAGATGAAATCAGATTGCTTTGAATAAATTTGAATGCATTTAAGATGTATAAGGCATCTACACAGAAAAGTATGAAATATTGCTGAAAATAAGAGATAAAGAAATGAATGGATATATCATCTTAATGGGCTGGAAAACTCAATGTTATTTTTTCCCCAACTGATTTATAGATTTAAATGCATTGTCAATCAATCACAAGCAGGAGTTTTGTAAAAGCTGATTAGCTAATGCTAAAATTCATATGGTAATTTGTAGGCCAAGAATTGCCAAGGTAATGAAGAAGAACAAAGTTGGAGAATTTATTCTACCAGATACCAAGACTTACAAATCTACAGCAGTTAAGAGTATGTGATATTGGTATAAGGACAGACACACTGGCCAATGGAGCAGAACAGAGTCCAGGAGCCTCCATACACCTATCTGGACACTTGCTTTACTCTAAAGACTCACTGCAGACAGGTTGGGGAAAGATCATCTTTTCAAAAATTGGTGCTTGGTCAACTGGATATGGAAATAGAAAAAAAATTTCCAACCCACCTCTGCATTCCTACCTTATCTACAAAAACAACCAATTCAATGGGTATTGTAGGTTTAACTGCAAAGGGTAAAGCAACAAAGATTCTGCAAAATAACACAGGAGAATATATTCATTACATGGGGTAAGCAATAATTTCCTGAACAAAAAGCACTACCACAAAGGAAAAAAAAAATAGTTAAATTGCACTACGATAAAATTAAGAACTTCTTTTAATCAAAAGACACCACTTAGCCAGTGAACAGAGCACAGAGTGGGTAAAAATATCTGTAACACATATAATCAACAGCGTGATTACATTCAGAATATATAAAGACAGATCACCTAATCGGTAAGAAAAAGGTAATAGAGAATGGATAGACTTGAAAAAGCACTTCATAAAAGAAAATCACCAATGGTTAATAAACATTTGAAAAGGTGCTTAACTTCATTAGCAATCAGGAAAATGCAATGAGATAACACTGTGTACCCACCAGAATGGCTAAATTGAAAACGACTGTCAATACCAAGTATTGGTGACAATGTAGAAACTGGGACAGCTAATGGGTGTGTCTGGATAACCACTTTTGGAAACTGTTGGGCAATATATAAAGCCCAATATTTATCCTATGATCTACCAATTTCTCTCCTAGGCATGTACCCAATAGAAATGTAAACATATGTTCACCAGAACCCAAAAACATCTCTAGACATTCTTGTATAGAAGTACTATTTTTAATAGGCCCAAACTGGAAAAATCCAAATGTTCATCAACAATAGACATTAAATAACCTTGGTATATTTAAAGAACAGAATACTATGTAGCAATGATAATGAACAAACTATATAGCTATGTGGAATGTGAATCTCACAAAAAATACTGTTGAGTGAAAAAAGCCAAACATAAAAGAGTGTATGTTCTGTTTCCATACACATAAAGTTCAAAACCAGGCAAAATTAATCTATGGAGTTTCAAATCAGAATACTTCTTATCTTCAAAAAGAAGATTAAGGTTAGTGAGAGCGGTCATGGTGAGACCGTCTCAGGGCTAGTAACAATCTACTTCCTGATGGGGTGCTTGTTACACAGCCGTGCTCACTGAGAAAATGACTCTGCCTATTCACAAATGCTGTGTGTACTTTTCTGCACATATGTTTGAATTCAACAGAATTTTATTCAAATAATGCAGAATATCGTCTGTCATTTTTACTTCTTGTGGTAGTTGAAGATTTTGTGTGTGTGCTGATGTCTCTTATCATCACAGAGAGCTACTTTAAAAGTGACACTTCATTTACCTTATCTTTAAAAATGAAGGAGTTAATCTTTAGATGTCTTCAGATACTCATCTCATTTCTAATCTTTTGTGATTCTATAAACTAGGGGAAAGCTTTAGTCACATTCTAATTCTTATACAAAAATTATTTTATTCCCTTTAGCTATTCAGTTGGCCATCTGAAGACAGAATTAAGTGATGGGTATTGTCTAGAATATCAAAACCATTTCATGAGTCAGCTTTGTTTTCAAGAAAATCCTTCAGGCAGAGTTAGTTGTTGCTGTTTTTGCTTTTAAAACCCTTTTAATATCTTACTTCTATTGGGTTGTTGGAAAAGTCATGACGTACTTTTTCTATGTTTTTTGTTGCAAAAATGTGTCATGACTTTTCCAATAACCCAATATTATAGCTCTTAGCAGACTGCATTGAAATTGTTTGCTTATTTCTCTAGTTACCTTAGTGGCCTGTATGTTTCCTAGGGCTAGAAATTCCTTCCATCCCTCCCTCTCTTTTTGTACCCAACAAACATTATGGAACACCTACTATGTGTCAGGCTTGGTACCACAATATTATATTAGGAATATAATATTGAGGAAAATGGGTATGGTGTCTGTGTTCTCACAGTCAAAGGTATAGTAGGAGTAGCATACACTACTCAAGTAATCATACTCATACATTTATGCCATAATAATTACAACAAAATCTTACCCCAAAAATGGTTCTTTAGAGTTCATCCATCCAAAAAGGTTTGATCCAGAGTTGGGATGTATGTGAGGTGGGGAGAGGCAAAGAAGGTTTTCCTGAAAAAGCAGTGCTTGAGCTGTGCTTTCCTGAAGGAAAAATAGGTGCTGCTATAAGGAAAGTAAGAGAAGAGCGTACAGCCACAGAGAAGTCATAAGCAAGGGCTGAAATGGGTATACGGATCACTATTTGAAAAAAAAGTCTGGAGAAGTACAGAAGACACCCATTACACAGTTCCTTACGTGTTTTTCTTTGCTCATGCAAGGCTGGTTCCTTCTGGACATTCATATTTTAGTTTAACTATCACCTATTCAGGGAAGATCTTTCCTAACCTCCCACTTTAAAATGTAGTCACTGAAGTTAAAGCCAGTTCCACCTTCTTCTTTGCTAACAAAACTCCAATTTCATTTACCCTTCCCTTCAGCAGGTTGGTGCCTGTGGGGAGACAGACAACATCCCCAGGGAATGAATGGTCTCATTCCATTACTAGGATTGGTTTAAGTATGAGCATGTGACACAACTCTAGCCAATGAGACATGACAGAAACCTACCCCTGGGAAAACTCCCCTCACTTATGAAAAAGGAAGAGAAAGAAGATGTGCATGCACATCCCTTCTTTTCACGTCTTTGTCATGGGACATAGTCATGAACGTGGGGGATGCCAGAAATGCTGCAGCCATTTCACAACTCTGGGAAGGGAAAGATGGAAAGCACTGGGTTCTTGACCATGTCTCTGACCACTAACCAGCCAGAACCACCCTACCTCCAGACTCATTATTTAAATTACTCCCAGTTAAGTACAGCCATTCCTTGCAACTGAAAGCATTCATTTTCAGACATCTTATCACATAATTGTAGTTGAATTCTCTAATGTCTAAAATCATTTGGTGTTCATGTATTTGTTTCCCCACTAAAATGTATGTGCCAAAGAATGCAAAGAACTTGTTTATGTTGTTCACCATGGTATTCCAAACATATAGTAGATGCTCAGTAAATATCTGTTGGATGAATATATGAGAAAACTCTGAAGGATCTTAAGTGTCTGTATTATGTAAAGGCAAAAGAAAACTTCACTCTATTTGTAATTTTTTTAATACTCATTTAACTACACTTTTTTAAAAATTGAAAACAGCAACACTGAAAAGAGGGTGGAGACAAGACCCACTAATGAGATTCAGAGAAGTATTTTTGTAGCAGATTTTAAACTTGGCTCCAACTTGTTTGACACCCCTCCCTTTGAAAGGTAGAGTCTATGTCTTCTCTCTTTGAATCTATTTGACCAATAGAATACTACACAAGTGACAATGTGGCAGTATTTGGAACCAGATCTCTTAAGAAACTGGCAGCTTCCACTTCCTGTCTCATATAATGAACTTCCTGTCTCTTGGTACCAGCCATCACGCCATGAGAAAGACAAACATGGAGAGACCCATGTGCAGAAGAACTGAGGCCCGTCGCCCTCAGCCACAGCAGGCATTGTGCCACTAGCTCCATCGTACCAGCCATGTGAGCCAGCAGTGCTGGAAGTGGACCCACCAGCCTCAGGTTAAGCCATCCAGCTGGTTGATACCACATGGAACAGAGATGAGCATTTCCTGCCAAGCTCCAGACACATTGAAGACTTGTGAGATAAATAATTATTGTTATAAACCATTAGTTTTGGGAGTGGTCTATTATACAGCAATAGATAACTATAATAGCCTTCAACAGAAAAAATAAAATAGACATTTAGAAAAGGTCACCTTAAATTTGTTTACACAGGAGAAACAACAATGGTAATTAAAGAACAGGAAAATGGAAGGTTGAATGAATTATCTGTGTTATCATGTAGTAAACGTTAATAGTTAAAAGTTGCTTTAAGATTGTTGGGGCAGTGGTGCCACCAAGGAATCCATCAGCCCACTGTATCACCATGTGATGTTTAATTTTATGTGTCAACTTTACCATGCCATGCTGACCAGATATTAGGTCAAATATTATTCTAGATGTTTTTGTGAAGGTATTTTTTTTTTTAGATGAGATTGGTATTTAAATCATAAACTTTGAGTAAAACAGACTGCCCTCTATAGTGTGGGTTGGTCTCACCCAATAAGTTGAAGGCTTTAATAGGGAAAAGACCAGACTTCCCCTAAGGACTAGGGATTCTGCAGGAGACTGCGTTTGGACTTGAACTGTGACTGCTCCCTGGGTCATTAGCCTGCCAGACTTCCTGCAGATTTTGAATATGCCAACTTCCACAACTGTTAAGAGTCAATTTCTTAGAATTTCTCTCTCTGTCTGTCTCTCTGTCTCTCTCTCTCTGTCTCTCTGTCTCTCTCTGTCTCTCTTTCTCTGTCTCTCTCTGTCTCTCTTTCTCTGTCTCTGTCTCTCTCTGTCTCTGTCTCTCTCTGTCTCTGTCTCTCTTTGTCTCTCTCTGTCTCTGTCGCTCTTTCTCTGTTTCTCTCTGTCTCTCTGTCTCTGTCTCTCTCTCTCTCTCTGTCTCTGTCTTTCTGTCTCTGTCTGTCTCTCTCTCTCTCACACACACACACCTTGATTTTGTATCTGTCTCTCTCTGTCTCTGTCTCTCTCTCTCTGTCTCTCTCTCTGTCTCTCTCTCTCTCTCTCTCTGTCTCTCTCTCTCTCTCTCTCTCTCTCTCACACACACACACACACACACACACACACCTTGATTTTCTATCTCTTGAGAATTCCGAGTAGTACATATTGTTTCCTCTTTGCAAAAAGCTTTGCAGTTTTCAAAAATATTTGCATGTATTTTCTTATTGCATGCCCACAATGTTGAAAGGTATGAAGAGTGAAAATTTCAAGGAGCTGAAGCTTGGAAAGAATAAATAATTTTAAATAAAGTCACAAGGCTGCTAAGTAGGGCTAGAACTCATAAGCATCTGATTCTTGGTACAGATTATTGGTGCTACATCATTCTGCCTTCTTTCTGAATTTTGACACATTCTCATGAAGAAAACTGCATGTACTCTTAAAACTCAATGGTAAAAATACAAACAGCTCAATTCAAGAAAGGGCAAAGGACTTGAATAGACATTTCTCCAAAGAGGATATACAAATAACTAATAAGCACATGAAAAAATGCTCAGCATCACTAATCATTAGGGAAATGAAATAAAAACCACAATAAGATATCATTTCACACCCATTTGGATGGCTATGATAAAAAAGAACAAGATGAGTGTTAGCAGGGATGGAATCCTTGTGCACCGCTGATGGGAATGTAAAAATGGTACAGCCATTATGGAAAACAGTATGGAGATTCCTCAAAAAATTAAAAATAAGAATTATCATATGGCCTAGTATTTCACTTCTAGATATGTACCCAAAAGAATAGAAAGCAGGGACAAATGTTTTTACACACATATTAATAGCAGCATTATTCACAACAGTCAGGAGGTGGAAGCAACCTAAGTGTCCATCAACAGATGATGGCTAAACAAAATATGTTTTATACATACAATGGAATATTATTCAGCCTTAGAAAGGGAAGGACATTCTGTTGAATGCAACAACATAAATAAACTTTGAGGGTATTATGTTAATGTGAAACAAGCCAGTCACAAAGGACAAATACTGTATGATTATACTCATGTGAGGTACTTAGAGTAATCAACTTCATAAAGATAGAAAGGAGAATGGTGGTTTTTTCAGGGGCTGGGAGGAGGGTAACATGGGGTGTTATTGTTTAATGGGTGCAGAGTTTCAGTTTTGCAAGATGAAAAAGAGCCTGAAGATGGATGATGGTGATGGTTACACAAATGTGAATGTACTTAATGCAACTGAATTGTACACTTAAATGATTAAAATGGTAACTTTTAAGTTATACATATTTACCACAATTAAAAATAAACTTTTAAAAAGTAAATCTTCCCCATTCCCCCCAAAAAACCCAACACACACACACACACACACACACACACACACACACACACACCCCAAACATCCCATCCAGCCTTTAATACAAGGGCTTGGATTGCATTTTCAAAGTGATTTTCAGCACTAACTTGACTTAGGAAATTTCTACCTCTCACTATTCTCCGATATTAAGTTACTTGTTTCCTTTCTGGCTGTTCTCATTCATTTATTTATTTAAGCAAGCAGCTTTGCACTCAGTCAATAAATATTGGTGTCTGCTACGTGCCAGGCACTGAAGAAACTGCAGTGAAGGAGACAGAGGCAGTCCCTGTCCAAATGGAGGTTACATTCTAGTGAGGAAGACAAAAAATGACAATGAAAAGTATAATGGAGAAGGAAGGGGAGGGAGAGAGGGAAGAGAATTCAGAGGAGGGGGAGATACAGAAAAAGAAAACAGTGGGAGAAGGAGGAGGACTTCATAAAGAGGAAGGGATTGTTTTTTCCTGTCACTCTTCTCAGGGTCATGCATTTCTCTACTCAATGGGCAGATGGGGAGAAAGAAAAATAGAAAAAAACACCTAGGACTCAGAAACAAAAGGTTTCAGTCTGAAATCCGGAGGTTCAATGACAAAAGCCCGAACCTCAGGGGTTACACTTTGCTGGGGACACAGAGAAGAATTTACAAGAATTATTCTTGACACATCCTGAATCTAATTCTATGGTTTAAGTGTTCATGTAGACACAAGCAAAGCTTAACAAAACTTCTAACATTATGAGAATTGTTTTCACTTCAACCAAGAAGTTTTAAAAAATAAACAGCCATCTTGTATCCGGGAAAAAGTCTTGATGGTTTAAAATGGTCTTTAACGTAACATTTCTTGGTTAAAAGCAAACACACATTTCAACCCTAGAGAGTATGATTGTCCTCTCAGAAACAATGGGAAAGCAGGGCCATGCATTTTCAATAGTGGACATGAAATTCAATTTGATTCACAATAGTCCATGCAGACTTTTTTCCAAGTTATTTTTATATTAAGGCATGCTTGAAAAATTTCAACCCAGATTTAGGTTTAAGTTTCCCAGACTTAGTAAGTAATTGCTGCAGTAATGAGTTCGTATGTCTTAATTTGGTCTGCTCCAGATGTTAACATCTAGATTGTTTGTTTTTCATTCTCCACCCCTCTGCATTTCCTTATAAAAGAGTGCATTTGTAAGTGTTCTGATTTTTTTTTTTTTTATATTTGGTGGGGGAGTGCAAGAAAGCAAGAATACGTAGGGTGGGCAAGAAGTTTAGGGTTTCACCTACTATGCCAATTTGAGCAGCTTGTGTGCTGCAAAGATGGGGGAGGCCCAGTTTTTACCTTCAGAGGAGCCATGCTAGCCTTCTATACTTGCAGGATGGTGTGGTGCTAAGGAACATGCATCAGGGTTGATGGTGTGCTTTCCCGAAGGCGGGGTGCTGTATTGGTGGTCCTCTCTGAATGGGAAATAAAATCCCTGTGGCAAAGTTGGCTGTGCTGTACCACAACTCAACTTACTTCCCTCCCCCCATATTTATTGAACCAGGGGAACAAGTCCCATTCTATAAACCGGCACAACTGAATAACAGTTAGGAAAAACTTGGCATATACATCCAAGCTAATAAAGTAATGTACTGATAGAATATATTAATAAGAACCTGCATTTTAGACCCAGCTGGTGAGCAGCTGGATGGCAGCTGGGAGATCTGGGATTGTTCTCCAACAGATAAGGGAGCCCTTGCTAAGGGCAATGGTTTCTCAAATTTTAGTGTGCATGGGAATCAACTGGAGTGCTTCCTAAAAATTCAGATTCCATGGTCACAGGTCTAAGAATTCTGAGCCAGAGAACTTGGCTAGAGCCCCGAAATGGGCCTCTTAAATAAGCAGCCTCAGGTGATGCTGATGTAGGTAGCAGGAACCCACATTTTGAGAAATACTGCTCCTCAGAACTACTAATATCATCATTCAAGATCTTTAGCAACCGAAAAGATAAATAGAGCTCTCAACCAATCTTTCTGCTTGGTTTTTGACAGCCGAGTCCAATCCACAGCTGGTAAAGAGGTTGGATAATGACCACAGATAGGTTTGATCCCTTGGGATAGAATGCTTAAAGTGGTTTGGGGACCTCTGTTTCTCCCCCCATCAATAAGGAGGTTGGAAGGCAGCCACAGACTGGGCTCAAAATCCAGCTGGCACAAAACTTGGAAGACAATCCTCAGTCAGGTCTGGGTTCAATATCTAACTGCTAAAGAGCTTGGCTGTCCGCCTTTTGGTGTGCAGTCAATCTTCAACTGATATAATGCTTTGATAACATATGAGCAGCATGGGTTAAATCCAGAAACTGTAAAGAACTTAGATAAAAGTCCTAAGACCTGAAATTTGGTCCCCAAATGGCATGGAGCTTGGACAGTATTTGGGAATGAATTTAATCCTCAAATGGTAAGAGTTTTGGATGTCAGGAATGAGGTCTGGGTTCAATCTCTTGTCATTAAAAAGCTTGGAAGACCAGCTTGGGGTCTGGTTTCAATCGTCAGATGGTAAAGAGTTCAAATGACAACAATGGTTTCTAGGTTCAAGTGAAAGCTGACAAACAGCTTGAAATAAACTGCAAGATCTGGGTTCAATCTCAAAATGTTAAGGGTTTAGATAATTGTCATGAGGAATGAGTTCAGCTTGGAGGATTCTAAAAGTCTAGGTGAGGTAGCTAAGAATTGGCACCAGATGATCAGAGACAACTTGTGGTCTTGATCCTGGCGGGAAAGGATTTAGATGATGGCTACTCTTTTCAGATTATGAGAAGAGAGGGTGCCCTGGTACCATTGATCTAGGGCTCCATATTTAGCTAATGTAGAAAGAAGCTTGAATTCCAGCCACAGGATAAGAAAATGTATATACAAGTACTAGGTCATGGGCTAATTTTGCAAGAGACTATTGTGGGACTTCTCCGTATCCATAACTATGGAGATGCAGGCACCAGGCCTGGGAATGTGATTCCTGAAATAATGGAGCTCTTTTGCCAGGGCTTTTGCTGACAGAACGACTGTTTTATATGGCTAAGAGAGCAGATGTCTGAAAAGCACTGAAATCTATGATGTGTGTTCCTAAATGGGATGACAGCTGGCACCACTGCATAAAATCTTGTTCCTACTTTTACAGTTTCACTAATACTCTTCTTTCTGATTATCCTGATTTATCAACAAACAGCCATCTCTGGAACCTTTTAAAAGCATACTCAAATAGTCAAGAGGCAGACAGCTCTTCAAACACCTAACAATCCATGAGGCTCTTAGACCAGATCCTTTAGGGAAAAAGCAAAAATCAAGCCATGACTACTAACTAGTTTTCTTCCTGGAGATCTTTATTCTTTGACCTGACAATTCAAGGTGAATTCAAAAAAGATGGCTTCATTAAGGGGCTGGTTTAGAACATGGATATATCTGCCAAAACTTTCTCTGCTTCTTGAATCTGAGCAAGTTCTGAAGAATACCTTTTAAGGAATAACCATGCTTCAGACTTCTGGAACACATTAGGCATTTGTTTTAAGACATCGCTATTGAAAAATATTGTTATTAATAGACTAGGTAACATTTATTGAGCATTTATTATATGTCAGGTACTGTATGAAATATTTTATGTGTACTAATTTATTTAATCCTTAACATAACCCTATAAAGGAGATCTTGTTATTATCCTCATTTTATAGATAAGGAAACTGAGACACAGATGTTAAGCAGTTACCTAATATTACAGAGGCATTGCTGTGTTCATCATATCACTTTTTCCTAAGCACAAAGGAAGACTACATTTCCCAGCACCCCTTGCAATTAAGTAGCAACCATGTGATTAAATTCAGCCAATGAGGAAATGTGAGTATAAGGGGCATCTACCACTTTTTGGCCTAGACTTTCAAAGCATCTGGTAAAATCCTCAGGTTTTTTATAACCCTGACACAATGAGCTTAGAGGCCAATGTTTCAGATGATATAACAAGATGGATGAGGGCTTCTTAACATGCTTCATTCAGACTTTAAGCAAGAAATAAATCTTAATTGTGTTAAAGTGCTTCAACAAATCTAAGATGCTACTGATTATATTATATAATATTATGTTATAATATTATATTATATATTATATATATAATATATAATAATATATATATATGAAAGAAAAAAATGTTGCCAAATAAATAATGACACCCAACTAATTATAAGATATACTCTTATTTCAGAGATGTTGATTGTGAAAAAATGACAGGGCTTAGCTTCCTCACTATCAGGACTCAGGAGGCAATTTCAAGAGGCTCCAACTAGTAAAGGTGGAGCAATATAAGCTTCAAAAAGGATAATAATTACAATTGATTGGAGCACACAAAATATATTTATGTCCATTGATCTATAGCGATATTTTGAAAACCAATTGGTCTCCTTTGGAGGATGATCGAGAACTTAATTATCTTGAAAAATGGTAAATAAGGAAAAAGAATCATTTATCCTACCTTTCCTATATTAACTGTACCACTGAGTAAACAGTACATGTGGGAAGCACATTTTTATAAGAGTATTCTAACCAATGAATTAAAAATAAATGATAGAGTATCACCATTTGGCAACCTCTAATGGTTTAATGCATTTGGGAACAATAGTTGCTATCACCATAAAAAAGAAGGGCAACTGGATATCATGTCCCTCTTGATGAAAAAAACGCAGTACTACCTATAGACTTGCCCAGAGATTCTCAAAGTGCAATCTAAAAACTCTGGAATGTTTTCAGGGAATCTGCAGGGTCCTTATATTCCCAACTACAAATCTATGTGAGGCCAGGTTTTCTTCATACACTTCAAATAAAACAACATAATACTACAAGAGATTGAATGCCAAAGCAGATATATCTTCTATTAAACTAGACATTAAAAGGATTTGCAAATAATGTAAAACAATATCATTCTTTTCAGTAGAGATTTTTTCATTTTGTAAAGTATAGTTATTTATGATTTTTAAATGTTATCTATGTTAACATGTACTGAGTTTATTCATGTTATTTTTAAATGAATTATTCCATAAATATTTTTAAATGTCTCGGTTTTAATTTCTAATATAGCCAATACTGATAAACATGATTCAAAGAAAGAAAAACCTTTTTTTTTTTTGGGGGGGGGGTCTCCAAAAAACTTTAAGAAATAAAGAAATCCTGAAATTAAAATGTGTGAGAACTGTTGGTCTTATCAAAGAGATCAAACCTGAGTCTGATCAAGCCTCTGGATTCAGCTGTCGATTTTCAGGAAATACAGAGGACAGAGAAACATGCTGAACTGCAGCATAAGTTTATAATCAGTACAACTCAGCTTGTGGAAACCTCTAGAGGGCTAATGCCCTGGATTCTTCCACAGGCAAAACTTTAAGGAACAGAAAGGATGAAGGTAGGACTTATTAAAAGAGACTTCAAAATCATGAATTTTTATTAAATGGGCAAGACTATAGTGTTTAGCGATACACACTTGAGTGATCCAAGTATACAGAAATACCAGAAATTGATTATTATAATGGTTACTTTGGAGAGAGGAAATGGGTTAAATGGTTTAATTGGAGTGGGACACACCAGAGAGATTCAGGGTAGCTAAAATAGTTTTACTTCTTGACCTCAGTGGTGGTTATAAAGGTATTCACCTTATAATAACTCATCAATCCCGAAAGAGTCCATCTTAGAATCAATATGATATGGTATGGTCCCATGCCACTCAACCCCTTCCAGGGCAGGAACATGGGCGAAGCCGGTCTGCTTAACAGCTCATTATGCCACACTGATGGATGTGTTGCTGCTTGAAAAGGCCACTCTTCAACTACATATTTTACTAGCTAGAGGCCTCTTAAGTTCTTGAGCCTGTAACTCTCTAATCATGGGTTCTCACACACCTTTTCTCTGGAATCTAAAACCATCTTTGACAATGAAGTACAGTCATGTGCCACTTAACAATGGGGATACATTCTGAGAAATGTGTCATTGGGTGATTTTGTCATGGAACAAACATCATAGAACAGGGGTCAGCAAATTGCGGCTCGCGAGCCACATGGGACTCTTTGGGTACGTACATGTGGCTCTGAAGTAAAATTGAAAATGAAAATAAAACTATCATAGTTTCATTTATAACATTTTTAAAGGATATTATTCACATAATGGTGATATCATTTGTTTTATAGGTCTCGCGAAGTTATAGGTCTAACTTCGAGGCACAGGATTGGCTCTTCTGTCTCAAATGTTTGCCTGCCTCGGTCATAGAACGTACTTACACAAACCTCGATGGTCCAGCCTGCTACACAGCTAAGCTCACTCTAGGGTGTAGTCTATAGTTCCCAGGCTGCAAAGCTGTACAGCATGTTACCGTACTGAATACTATAAGCAACTCCAACACAGTGGTATTTGTGTGTCTAAACATAGAAAAGGTACAGTAAAAATACGGTACGAAAGATAAAAATGGCACACCTGTATGTGGCACTTACCATGAATGGAGCTTGCCAGGTGGGAAGTGGCTCTGGGTGAGTCAGTGAGTGAGTGTGAAGGCCTGGGACATGGCTGTACACTACTGTAGACTTTATAAACACTGTACTCTTAGACTAGACTAAATTTATAGAACAACACGAGATTAAATCAACCACAAGAGAAATGATGCAATCAAGAGATGTGGTAAACAGATGTATGAGGCTGCGGCTGGTGTAACACAGTATACTGTTTTACAGCAAGAAATTGTTTTGTAAGTAGAAAGAGTACATAAAATAATGATAAAATGTATAGTAAGGACATAGACCGATAACATGGTCATTTATTATAATCACCAAGTATTATGTACTATACATAATTACATATACTTTTATACATCTGGCAGTGCAATAGATTTGTTTACACCAGCATCACCACACACACACATGAGTAACGCATTGTGCTACAACCTTGTGAGGGCTTTGATGTCACCAGGTGATAGGAATTTTTCAGCTCCATTAAAGCTTTAAGGAACTGGCATCACCTATGCGGTCTGTGGTTAATGGTACATAGGGTTTCACGTGTTTAGTCAGTAACCTGCACTATAAAGCAATCTCCTGCCTCCTTCAGACTCTTATTTAATAGTACCCCGTGCAAATCTATAGCACAGAACTGGGAATGCTTTGCTGTCTTTATCCACTTGCTGCCTATCTGCCTCCTTGCAGTAGATTAGGACAAAGCGGGTTCTGATGAAACCAATTACATAAGATCTGACAAACTTTGAAGTGGCTTCTGATAAGAATTCACATACGTCTGAGCCAGATGCATAAAAATCATGCCATTTATTCTGTCCCTCCAGCACTCACTTAGAGCCTATCTATTCTTACTTCACGCACTGTTCTGATATAGTTTCATGTCTGGTTTATAAGCTTATAGTATGTTAGAACTGACAAATTAGAAATGGAGAGAGATAGCTATAGGCCATCAATTCAGCAAATGTGTGCATACCTATTATATGCAATGGAAGATGAAAATAGCCTCAAACTGAGAGAGGGGATAGATGAGCAATTCAAAATAATTTTTGAATGATTGAATAATAACAAGATACTTAATATTAAAGAAGGAAGAGAAGGAGGGAGAGGGGAAGAAGGAAAGAAGGAGGGAAAGAAAAAAGGGAGGGAGGAAGGGAGAGTGAGAGGGAGGGAGAAAAGAAGGAAGGGGCAAACAAAGAAATACATACCCTACCACAATTTTTTTTTCAATGTAATACATATATATCAGTCAGAGTTCAACCAGAGAAGCAGAACCAGTAGGAGATATACTGTATGTTAATAGAATTAATAGTAAAAGGTTTATGCAATTGTGGAGCCTGGTTAGCAAGTATGAAATGCACAGGACAGGCTGTGAGTAAGGACAGGCTGAAACTCACAGGACAGACTGAAGCTGCTGCCCATGCGCTGAATTTCGCATTCCCTCATGAAGTTTCAGCGCTGCTTTTTAAAGCCCTTCAACTGATTGAGTCAGGCCCACCCCGATCATCCAGGATAATCTCCCTTAAACCAAGTGAACTGATTATGAACTGTAATTACATCTGTAAAATACCTTCACAGCAACACCTAGCTGAGGGTTTGATTGAATAGCTGCGGACTTTAGCCTTGCCAAGTTGGCACATCAAAATACCACCACAGTATAAGACAGTATTATCATTAATACTTATAGTTGGACCTAGCAATGTCAATAAATGTATGCATTCTTTTCAGTCAGAGTTGCCTCAAGAATTTTTGTGTTAAGAGGCTTAAAGTCTAGTGAGAATGTGAGCTTAGCCACGATTCGTACTGTACTTTAAAGGTAGAGAAATTAGAATGGTCTATTTCAAAGAATGGGGCAGGTACCAAAAATGATGAGGAGGGGGGTTTACTAAGGCTATCCTTAACACCACCTCTTGCCACTACTACCGTTGCCTATTTTTTATGCATAGGAATAAAAAAGATCAAAATCAGGATAGTTGTTACCTCATGAAAGAGAAGAAACTGCATATAAGAGGGGTACAAAGAAAACTTTAAGTGTATATAGGGTTTAGTTTTTAAAAATATAAAGCAAATTTGATAAAATACTAATATATGACAAATCAGGGTAGTAGATGCATGGGTATTCATTGTACTAGTCTCTACATTATTCTGTATGCTTGAACTACTCCATAATTTTAAAAAACATCAGAAAAGTATATTATATATTGCAGACAGAATCTTATCGAAAATAATTGAAATTATCCCTAAAACTACAAGCTGGAAGTATTTTTTCTCTCTAATCTCCCATAGTAGTTTGTACCTATGGTTCAATTTTTTTTTTTAAAGATTTTATTGGGGAATTGGGGGAGGAGAACATCTTTGGGGAATGGGGAAGGGGAACAGACAAGTTGCTGTCATTTTTTGTTCTTCAGTCTAGTTGTGGAGGATGTTGCTTCACTGGTCCATGTTGGCACCGTCATTGGGTTCTTCCCGGATGAGGCAGATTGGTTGCCAGCCTCTGGATGGTCGCTCACCGTGGCTATTGGCAGCTCATGCTGGCTGCCGGCCACTCACTGTAGCCTATGGCAGCCCACTACAGCAGGGGCTGCAGTCTACACCGTCACCGGGGCTCGCACAGCCAGCTCCAAGTGGAGCTGTTGTTAGCTGTAGAGGGCAGTGTCACTGGCCTTCATATGTGGGATCCGAACCGGGGCCGCTGGCATCCCAAAACCAGCTCTTAACCAATGCGCCATTCGGCCGGCCCTTATGGTTCAAATCTTGCTGTATGTAATTGACTTTTGAATTACGGAGACCTGCGTTTAAATCCCAGCTCCACAGCTTACTAGTTCACTGACCACAGACAAATTACTTTATCTCTTTGTGCCTCAGTTTCCTAATCTGTAAAGAGGAAATCACTGTGTATATCTCACCCTTTTATTGTAAAGATTATTGACATTAAAATGTAATAATAAGGTGCATAGAGCTTGGAATATAAGAGCTGAATGTCTTATATTCTTGCTGTCTATAATATATGTATATATATTATAAATATAATTCTATTTTTACATTTTTATCCTTTCTTAGAGAAGGATCCATACCTGATGCACTTTTATGTTCCTCACAGCACCTAGCATGTTTCAACTGATTATCAAAAAACTGCGGGAAGATGTTGATTGCTTACTGGCTGCCTAAGCCCTCAGCTGCCCTCCTACGAGGCAGAACTCTCCAGACAATGGCCCAGGGGCACATCTGTGGATCCTGTAGACTGTCTTCACCCAGCTACAGGAGTTTAGAAATTTATGATCTAGTCTATATTTAAAATTCATAAACCATCCAAAGAATTTAATATAAAACTCTAATAGATCACTTCTAGAAATGCACCAGTGAAAAATATGTGATTCACATTTTACTAGAGTATATCTTTACTAATGTAGGTAATGAGCCATGTAAAGAACATTCACTTCATCCATCTAGACATAATTAAAAAACGGAAACTTTATAAATTAAAGGCCAAAACCAAAGCCATGCAACATTAAGATTGAAAATTTGAAGGCAGAAGTTAGGAGAGATAATTTTCTCATGTTATTGATGTCTGGTAACTCAACTAACTCACAGAGCACTGCTGCTGCATTTGATATCAGTTATGAGGCTCTAAACTCTTAGAAGATTCAAACCCTTTCCAAAACCTCACCACTACTCTATTGTTGAAAAATAAGATAGAGGTTAGAAAAGGAAATAGATTACAATAAGGTGAATAATACTTTTGTAATCATGAATTCAAATTCATTATTCATCCATTAAGTATAATAGAACATCCACAGTGTTCAAGATGTTATATACTAAGTTCTACAACGTGCATACAAAGATGATATGATCTGGGACCCAGTTGCCAGGATCCTTACAATTTAGTGAGAGAGATAGGACATATGTAAAAATAATTACAATAAAATGTATGTGTTAAGTGACCAAGTAAGGCATAGTGAAAGGATTCCTGGGTTCAAAACAGAGGGGATTTACTTTCAGTTGGGGAAAAAGGTGATGATGTTAAATTAAAATTTCCAAGGGTGGCATCCAAGGAAGGCAGAAATGGGAAGAACACATTTTATAAAGCCTTTAAAAATATACATTTGCATTTAAAAATAGACATTCTTACTTACACTTTCTACCAATCTTCACTTGGATTTCATTTTTTGCAGATAAGGATATAAGGGCTTGGAGAAATTCAGTGACCTGTCCAAGATCCTACAGCTGGTGAACTTATTTCATGTCCATTTGTCATTCCAGTAAACAAATGATCCTTTAATCAAGAACACCTCCTGACTATCTGGATAGGGCAGGAAATGATTTACAAGATAAAAGTGAATTAATATTTCAGCTGACTAAATTATATAATGGGTAAAGGAGATAAGTAAAAAATATGATTGAAAATAGGCAGGGCAGACGGCAGGTCTAAAAGAGCAAGCTATTGAGTTTGAACACTATCTTTACATGTTAAAAAAAGCTCTGAGCAGAGGCGTGCCATGAAGTATGAAAGTATGAAGGAAGAATAAATCTGACAGCACATTGAAAATGGATGGGAGAAGTGATAGATGAAACAGACAGTAGTTGGTAGCTTTTACAATATTGCAGGCGAGAAATAATACCGGCTTGGGCTGGAGTGATGACAGTAGGAATAGAGAAGAGGTGGGCGGGGGAGACTCTACAAGGCCTGAAAATTGATTGGATTGAGGAGACAAAGAAAGACAGCCTTCAGAGATGACTCCAAATTTCCAAGCCTCAGTGGCTCAGGGGAGGATAGTGTCATCAACTGAATCACCAAATGCAGAGGGAGAAAAAATGTCTGAGAAGATAAGTCAATGTTTAATCACACTAAGATATGAGAGAATGGTTAAAGAAATTAACATGTTTATCCTGAAACTAAGAAAATGAAAGGAAGTCATGAGAGCCATGTTTATTTAAAGTTCTATCACCTTTAAGAGGGAAAAAGTATGTTTAATCTACTGCACACAGCATTGAATTCTTCATAATTCTTGGTTCATGATACACTCTAATTATTGTTTAGTTAACTAAGTAACACATATGAACTCAACACCCAACAAAAGAAGTGTAATACCGATAAAAACATAAGCTTACCTATATGCTCCTTCCCTACCCTCCCTCCACTTCTCTGACAGAATTTACTGAGGCGACTCTGAGGTAACTACTACTCCAATCTTTTGCTAAAGCTAGTTTTTGTTGTATTTAGCTTTATAAAAAAAGGTACCATAACTTTTTATACTCATGCTTTAAATAATCTTCTGAAACTTACTTTTCACTAAATAGTACTGTGAAGATCGATCCTTACTTCTATGTGGCTATAATGCATCTGAGAATAATATTCAGTCTTGCCCCCAGAATTGTAACTGTGAACTAGGGGCAGCAAGTACTCCCCCTGAGCATATTCTCCATAAGGATTCCTTTTTCAGTAGTTCTCATGTAATGTGTTAATAAGAAAGTTGTTAAGGAAATGGTAAAAGGTACATTATCTCCCCCAAGTAGAATGTCAATTTCATGATTTGGGGCATGGATTAGTCTTCCTTATTTACTGCTGTATCTCCTTGCCTGGCTCATAATTAAATACTCAAGAAATATTTACTTATATACATTGAAGCAATGGGAATGAGTATACAGAAACAGTAGTCTAAAGACAGAGTAGGTCATTAGAAAATACCATCTTTATATGTGCTTACCTAGTTGCAACAATGCAGTGCAGACTCCAAGTTCATCATGCATGTGGTATCTGCCTCCATGGGTCTATTCTTACAAGGGACAGCGTCCAGTTGGATGAACTGGTTCTGATTGTGTTTGTCAAACCATTTACCTCATTATTTTATAGACATGTCAAAGATGTGAAATTGGATTTATTGAGATCTAACATCTCTTCTATAAAATTTATAGAATTAAAAATTCTATGTTGGGATATAAAGAAATGGTTGATACCAGAAAGGAAAATCCAATATAGAACTCAATTATCACAAAACTGCAGTGAAACAATAATATAGCTAATTCAAAAGTTATTTCTGTTTAGCTTTAGGATTTGGGCACATACCTCTCCATATTCAGACATGGAGAGATTTTGGAACTACACTATACATGAGGTCGGACAATTAAGTTCGTGAACTTGTCGCAACCATGTTGCGAACCTTTTTTGATATCAGAGGGATTATTCATTATGAATTTGTACCAACGGGACAAACAGTTAACCAAGTTTACTATTTGAAAGTGTTGAAAAGGCTATGGGAAAAAGTTAGATGACCTGAACTTTTCGCCAACAATTCATGGCTCTTGCATCATGACAATGCACCAGCTCACATGGCACTATCTGTGAGGGAGTTTTTAGCCAGTAAACAAATAATTGCATTGCAACACCCTCCCTACTCACTTGATCTGGCCCCCAATGACTTCTTTCTTTACCCAAAGATAAAGGAAATATTCAAAGGAAGACATTTTGATGACATTTGGGACATCAAGGGTAATACGAGAGCTCTGATGGACATTCCAGAAAAAGAGTTCCAAAATTGCTTTGAAGGGTGGACTAGGCGCTGGTGTCAGTGCATAGCTTCCCAGGGGGAGTACTTCGAAGGTGACTGTAGTGATATTCAGTAATGGGGTATTGTAGCACTGTTTCTAGCATGAGTTCATGAACTTAATTAAAATTTCAATAATTAAATTAAACCATATCTTAAAGACCAATGGAAAAGAAATGAAATATTCTTCAAATTCCCTGACCTATTTCCTGCGAAGAGCTATTCTCATCCCCATTCTCATTGTTGAAAGTAAACATAACATCATGCTCATGAAAAGCATTCTACAACCAATGTACAAATAATAAATCTTTCCTTGTCTCTAAATACCTATATATGTGCTTTACTCCTTCCCCAGGTTAGGGCGAAGGGTCTTCAAATGCATTGGTTTTAAAGCCTCCAACTGATGTGTTTACTGCCTGGTGAGCCAAGTAAATAAAATTCTTAGTCTTCCAACTTAATTTTAGATACATTTATTTCTTCTAGTTTTAGAAAATGTTAGTACCTCAATTCTAATTCTGGCTAAAGACAGGTTCTCTTTCATTCCTAAGATGATAATTTCATTATAAGACAGGAATTCCTTGGTGCTTCATGGAGTTACTGGTGTCAGGGGCTCATTTAAATTATTCATTAATTTACCTGGTTCTATTTCTAAGTTATGTGACCTTAAGCAAGTCACTTTCCCTCTCTGGGCCTGTTTCCTCATCTATAAACTGAAGAAGTGGACTAAATGATATCTGAGGTCTCTTCCAGCTCTGATATTCTCTGGTTCATAAGTATAAAAGAAGCGGGGAGGGGCCGGCCGAGTGGCGCGGTGGTTAAGCGCTGGCTTGGGAAGCCAGCGACCCCGGTTCGGTCCCACAGATGAGGGCCAGTGACACTGCCCTCAAAAAAATAAATAAATAAATAAAAATAAAAGAAGTGGGGAGGAGCCTCCTCAGAAGGCATCTGCAAGGTTAAAGCTTCCAGTACAAACAACTGAGTGTATGTGAAGTGATCAGTCTCTGGACTGCAAGAACCTTCATTTAAAACTGCTTACAGGTTGGAGCTGTTAGCTATGCTTGATTTTATGATTTTAAGCTATTCATATTCTTCTGTGGGTTAGAGAGTTATTTAAATGATACCCGTGTATACAACAATAATTTTCTTAGAACTAGATAGCAGATTAAAGCATTTAGACCTGTGTCAAATTTTGATGTGGACACAAAAAAGTTTCAGAGACAAAGAGAATATTAATGAAATGAAAAAGGCAGAACCATGGATTAGCTGTAATTGCAGGTTCAACACACGAGTCCAAGCCCACACCAGGACATCCATCACCACGTGACTGGGAAAATCACTTAGCCCCTGAGAACTTCAGCATTTACTTTGAGCAATAGCTATCACATATTAAATATATACTATATTCTAGGCATTATGTAAGTTTACAGTGCATATATATTTCTGATATTTAATCTTATGACAAATCCTGAAAAGTAGGTATGACTGTCCCCACAGTACAGATGAGGAATCGTAACCTCAGGGTGGTAACATCACTTGAGGACACCAAGATTCTCATCCTGGCCTTCCCACTGAAAACCCCAACCTCCTTCCTGTACACTCCCCATCAGCAAATTCCATCAAATCAAGAATATTTATTTCTATTATGGGCAAGGTCAGGCGATGGTTAAATGCCATGAAGATTTTAATTTCCTGGTGAAGACATTGCCAAGTGTGACACAAATGAAATGGAGGTTAACTCCTAAAGTTGTAACTAGAAGGGGAAAGGTGGTAAAGCAGGGTTAGGAGTAAGGGAGGAATGAGGAAGACTTAGAGAAAGGGAAATAGGATGCCATTTGCCAAACTCAGTCAGGAGCGTGGGGTTAGGGCAGGAGACCTCATTACTTGACTCCTCTCGCCCCAACGCGAACCAATGCTGCAGGGCTTGTGGTTGGGTGGGCAGCCTACAGATGACTTTCCACATCAGTTTCTCATCTCCTGTGACTGTTTCTAATAGGTAGTTGGTGGCAATGATGGCATCTCTGGTGGTGCCTATCTTCTGTGTGCCTATCTCAAGATTTCTCTTGTGACCACCAGATCTATGTAGCAAATCACAAAGTTTTTGGTTAAAAGACCAACACGTGAGCATAAAGAAAGATCTTGGTCTCCAAAGGCCATTCTCAGGGAGACATTCGAAAAGTGTTAGGAGCAATGGCAGCATTTTATGTTTTCCGTGGTGAACACTTTGAGGAACAATCCTCAAGTGGACGCGTAAATCCTGTTCTTGGTCCAGTTGTCGTGTTTTGTTTCTGAGCGAGCCTCATTACTTTCCAGTCACACCTGGTGTGTGTTTCTGATGTGGCTGCAAGCGGGCTGGACAAGGGACTTCCCGTCTACTCTCCAGTGTGTCCTGGCCAGCGCACAGGTGTGTCGCTGATGAACAGGAGGTTGGGAACTGGGTCATTTGCAGGCTGGAGGCAGCTGGAGTCTTTAGCAACAAGCTCCTACTGATTGTCTTGGGACTGTTCAGTAAAGGACTCAGAGCTTTTAATTACCAGTAGTTGTGTATCCCAACCAATAGGAATTCTTTTCCATTCCAAGTATTGAACAGATGCAGAATAAGGGGCCTTGGGCCTGGCATGTGGTGTGGGATTTCTGTTTCCTATCAAGCAAGATAACTTTACAGGTTCTCTTTACAGCTAGAATTTATTCACCATGAGATGGGGTTGTGTTATGGATGATTCTGCAGAGAAATACATTATAAACTTACTAATAGAATTTTTTTACTTTGCCTTTATACGGTTTAACAAGAAAATAAGCTGGATTAAAATACCTGTGCCAGCGTTTGAGAATTTTTTTAAAAGAAGCAAGTCAAAGTTGAAAGTTTTGATAACTATACAATGCCTTGGCTGTCTGTCTTCTGGGATCACTGTACAGATCTATTTATCTTAAAGTGCTTTGAAAAGCAAAGTGTTCTGTTTAGATCCAGCATACAATTACTTGGTTATGAAGAAAATTAAACGTGACTTTATTGACCATGGTTATCTATGCATCATTTTAAGTTCTCTTTTGATAATAATATGAAGAAATATTGAATTAAGATTTTTCATCCCTTTCAAGTAGAAGGTTCTTTAGCATTGGTTAGAAAATTTAAATAAATCATTATTTTAAGGGATATTCTTTAAACACTTTGAAATGGCAGTTCTTATAGTACCTATAAATGATGACTTAAAATTAACAAGAAATAATTTTTAAAATGTAAGAGATTTAAGGAGCAGAGACTGGAAAATAAGGATATAAGGGTATTATTGTCCTATTAACTAGGTCCCAAGGCCAGAAATTGTGTTTATTCACATTTGAACACGCCAATCCTAACTGATTCCAGTGTCTCTTACATGGCAAATAAATGTAGAAGAGGCGTGAAATACCTGCCAAGTTTTGCTTCTTAATCTTTTTTAACACATGTCCTACCAACCAAGGAGAGTTTTTTTGAGTTTTAGTTTCTAGAATTTTATTTATGGAATGAAATACTTTTTGTTTTTCAAACATACATTAGAATATTGAATATATTTTTTCAGACTGCTTTTATGACCCTCCACTGCATTCTCAAACCCTCAGAGTTTCTGCCAGGTCAGCAAGGATCTGTAAGGGGGCCACATTTTCATATAAGAGACAAAGATAATTAGGACCCAGGTTGGTTAAGTGATTTAAAGGTCAGACCACTAGTTAATACCAGGCCTGGGACTAGGATCCAAAGTGCCCAGTCTTTGAGTTATGCTATGTCATAGTTTTCTTTCTATTGCTTCTTTAATCAAAACCTGAAAACACAGCACAGGGCTGTATGTGAGCTTGCTGATCACGGAGCTATGCCTTGCTATATGTCTCCTGCACACATTTTTCCTTGTTGTCTAGGAAACCCAGGAATGGAGTAGAGTCTGTTGGAGATATCTCTGGAATAATGGATGTACAACTCAAACATCCTTATCGTTAAGGAAAAGACTTGCAGTAAAATCTGAAAAAATCAAAAAGTTACTAAAACTCCAGCCAACAGGCAAAGAAACAGATTCAAACAAACAAATAAATAAACAAACACATTTTAAAAATCAGCTTCACGAAGGCAGCTGCCAAACTGCTGTAATGGCACACTATTTTTAACGACAGCGCTCACATTGATGAGTGCACGAGATGAATTTCATAATATCCTGTGCCAGTTAGAGAATGGGTGTCTGCAGACACAAAGCAACCTAGAGAAGGTTCAAGCGAGTATAAAATACAGGAGAATACTGATGGCTGAGGTTAGCTCAAGCATGTCCTTGACGGCTGGCATAGTCATCTATTCAGTTCACCATCCACCTTCTGGGTCCATAACATCTGACAGGAAACACCAACTCCAAATTATTAGAGGCTTCCCAGAGATGTGTAGATGCTTCATTAAGAGTGGAATTCATCTCCCCTTGCCTTTCAGTCAGAGATGGGTCATACTGCCAACCAACATGTATTTGGTAACTCTTTGAATTCTAACCATAATGGCAGATACCACTTATGGAACACTTGTTATGTGTCAGACATTTGTTGAGTACTTCATAGTACCTCACTTAATACTTACAGCAATCCCAGGAGGCATTTATTATCATCTCCATTTTATAACTAAGGGAATTGGGGCCAAGAGAGGTTACACAACTAACAAGTGATTGAGCTGAGATTGAATTCAATTTGCCTAAGTACTAAAGCCTGTGGTTTTAACCACTACTCCAGGAATGGCTATTGGATTTCACTTTCTATGCCACTTTGCTTGGATTGGGAATACATTCCTGGAATTTTAGGCAAAGTGTGACCTCAGTGGGAAAAAGAATTGTGATCATGTATTGAGGTCTCCCATGAGTAAGGATTAAAGGTGGTAGCAGTGACATACATATCAGGTCTTCGGCAACTCTGCCCTAAGTAGTGCTTCCTCTGTGAAGTGTTACTCTCTTTACATGTGATATGTGATCTGTAGAGTAGCCTATGTCATGTCTTTGTGGCCATATTTTGCCAGACTGATATCAGAACACTTGATCTGTTAACAGAATTTCCTCAATTCATACTTATTAGACTATCCAATCTGTATGGTCAATGCGCTATTTATGAGAAACAGGAACCAGTCTTGGCTTTTCCATAACAATTTGATGGCCCACTTGCGATGGGAGGACAATAGGAACCAGCATATCCACTTTAAAATGTGAACAAACCTTTATGCATTAGGCTAGATGCTTTCTGTGCATATCATCATAAAATAATTCAAGTGAAAAAAGCAGTCTTAAGAATATTAAGACTAAGATACAACAGACTTGTCCACAGTCAAGGGAGTTCATTCAGGATTTGAGACTTAAAAAGAAAACAGACTTAGCAGGAGGTGAGCAAAAGGATTAAACACTAAGAAAGGCCAAAGGGCAGCAAGGTTAGAAAAAAAGAGAATCAACTCAAAGCTAGAAACTCTTAAAAGCCAGGTCTTACTATAAAGAATTCACTTACTGCTGATATTCTGGTAATTTTTATCACTGTACCAAAACAGATGGGTCAAGTTTGTCTTGCAGATACAATGAATAGAACATGCATTTCAGAGGCCATGACAATGGGTGAGAGTGCCCAGGTCCTGAGACAGTGGCAGGGAAGTCCACTCTTAGCATCCCTTTAGCTGTAACTCAGTCCTTCCCGCTCAACTCAACCAAGATGGGCAAGTACCAAATGCACTGAAGAGTCTTCCTCCACCCTCTCCCTTTCCTTGTAAGAGTGTCTCCTTCTGTTCCTCCCCTTGCTGCCCTTCCCTACCTTCTTTACTCTCTCCTTTCCTTCCCCTCACAGGACACTGTTGAATGCATTCTATACCCAAGTACATTGTGTTTACACAAGTGAGTCACATTCACAATCTGCCATTTCAAGGCCCACAGTTCAATGGGGAAGATGAAAAATAATCCATTATGCTTTCATAGCACTTTATAGAGAACATTCTCACACAGGGCAGGGTATCTCCTTTTACAAATGAAGAAACTGAAGCAGAAAGTGGTTAAAGGAATTGTACAATATCAACCCTCTAGTATAAAATAATGTGTTTTTTTCCCCTGTTAATTAAGTTTCACCATGGGCTACATAATTTATATACATATACTTTGACATGTGAATACACACACATACACACATATACACACACAGGTATGTAAAGGATAATAGTAGATATGTGTGAAAGTATTCTGCACCTTGCAAAGGCTAAGCAAATATAAGTTGCTTAGCACCACTAAGCAATTCTGTGTAGCACCACTACACAGAATCACAGTAAATAAGTGAAATAGTAAGCTAATATTTCAAATATCCGACAACCATTCATCTGCTTACAAAAGGCAATACATTTCAAGGTTCAGGAGGCATGATTCCAGAAACCTAGCTGGGCTGAAGAGGTCCAATAAATTCTACCAAGGTAGGAAAGTACTGGGGTTCATCACCAGGAAATTAAGGAACAGATTCACCAAAGGCTTTGGAAGTGAAAGGCAAGGCTTTAATACAGCCATGAGATCTTCTAAAGGGAGAGGAAACATGAGAACTAGAAAAATGGCAAGACTCATTCTTCTTTCTCAATATATGGTTGAATATTTAAAAAGTGATCATTAGCTATAAGTTAGCTATACAAAATAAAAATAGGAAAATTGAATTGACAAATATTTGTTCTTACTTGATATATGAATTCAAATATCAGAAGAAGGGCTAGTTTTCTTTTTTATGATTTTTTTTTAAATTGGGGGAATTGGGGAGGGGAACAGTGTTGGGGAATTGGGGAAGGGGAACATTGGGTTTTTCCAGGATCCACCAGCTCCAAGTCAAGTTGTTGTCCTTCAGTCTTAGCTATGGAGGGCGCAAGCTCAGCTCTAAGTGCAGTCACTGCTTTCAATCTAATTGTGAGGAGCGCAGCCCACCATCCCATGTGGGAGTCAAACCGGCAACCTTGTTGTTAAGAGCATGCGCTCTCACCAGCTCAGCGGCAGCTCAGCTTGGGCGCAGCTCATTGGCCCATGTGGGAATTGAACTGGCAACCCTGTTGAGCTCCTGCTCTAACCAACGAGCTCGGCTGGCCCAAGAAGGGCTAGTTTTATACAACTAATGATAGAGAAGTTTCCTAATAGAAAATGTTTCTCTGTATCACATAAAACATCCCATATGGAGTGGACTGCACATTCCATGTCTATTTTACATTGTTCAACAGATATCCCAAGCCCTTACATAAGTGAGACATATAACTTAAAAGTGATGAGGAAAGAATAAAAACAGTTTTAGCAACTTTAGAAGAAGTAACTATTTGAGACAATTCAGTGGACTCCAGTGCTTCCTGGGATCTAGGTGTTATGCCAAATGAGTTAGAATTATTCCTTTCATTCTTCTGACAAGCTTGCAAAGTGGGTACTATTATTGTCATTTTAAAGCTGAGAGACCTCAGAGAGGTTAATTAACCTTCCTAGACAAAACCAGGTAGAAACTGCTTTCCCCTTATCATGTCTTTCAAGAGAGCTGAGAGGAATAGATGTGTTATTAGCAGGTGAACCAGAAAAGGACACTAGGAATGACTCGAAAACTTAGGATTTCTTGTGAATCTATGTCAACTGAATTGGCAATGTGACGAAAACTAAATATCTGAAACTAACATAGTCTATATTTTGAGATTGTTCTACACAGTAATCAGATGACAACCAACCAACCGTATGTGTTGAGTAGCAATAAGTTTGGAATGGAAGATGTACCTCAAGAGAGATATCGTGTGATCTGGACCTTATAAAATCTTTAGAAGTGAAACCCCAAAAGGTTTTAGTGACAGAGGCAGGAAGTCACCTGAGACTGAGGGATCCTGGCATGACAGAGGAATCCTTGAGTTTTAATGCTACAGTTGCTGCCATCTCTCTCTGGAATGCTTAATGTCCCCCCTCTTCTCACTTGGCCTTACACTCCTGCTGCATGGGTTTTTACAGAGTGAAAAGGCTCTATATTTTAGTTGGGCATAAAGCCAGGAAGGGATTCCTCAAGAAAATGCATCCCATAACCAATGCATGCCTCTTCCCATGCCTTCTGCCCTTTCTCTTTCTGAAAAAGCAAGCATCTCTGATACAGAACAACCCTTTCTCTGTCGTTTCTCTCTGGCTTTTCACCACTTGGATTTTCTTTCCCAGACTCCTCCACATTCTGAGGGATTCTTTCTTAAAAAAGTTCTCTAATCTTACACTCACCTCTCTTAAAACCAAGTTAGAATGCTGGCTTCTTGAGGTCACCAAGCTAAAGAATAAATTCATTTTTATTTTAATTGTGCTGCAAATAAACTCTCTTCTACCTCTAAGTAAGTTTCTATATTGGATCAGACCAATTATCTCTGGAGTTCTTTTCTCTACCACCATATGTACTAACTTATCAGAAGCACCTAGACAAAGCCAAATTGGTAATGCTTCTCCTTTACCTTGCCTTCTAAGAAAGCTGGGAGAAACAGATGCTGTTATTAGGAGGTAAACCAGAAAGGGAGACTAAAATAGGGTTTATCATGAACCCACCATGTTAGCAAGACGTGTCCAACTATAGTAGCCCCCACTTTCACTTATATTCAAGGAACTAATCCTCTTTAGATGACGATTTCACAAGATATATAACCCTGCATCCTTTCTAACAATCTACGAACTGAAGGAAAGAGACTGAAGAAAGAAATGGAGGAAAGCAAGATGAGCTTTTCTACCTACCTGCCACTAGAGAGCTAACTTCCTTGAACAAGAACTAGAGATTTCCTATATGCAGAGAACAGTCATTGGATCGCTTATTTATTTGGTTACACAGTTTCAAGGCCCTCTGCTGGGCTATATGTTGTCTGGCTGAGCTCCAAAACGAAAGTTTTAAAATGTAAATTAAATACAAATGGCAAAAGCTACATATCTGAATAGTTACAAATGAAAGTCACAGAGACATTTTTATAAATATCCTTGTCATTAATCTTCTTTGAAAAATTCTTAGGCAATAGGCAATTTATGGAAGGCTAGACCAGTTTCTTCTCACAGCTGAATGAGGGGGAACAGCAAAACTTCCCCTGAAAGTTCTGAGCATCCATGGGGGGGTTTAAACACACACACACACACACACACACACACACACACACACACACACACACACAAAAGGGGAGATGCTTTCCCTCATATATTTACCATAAATTGAATAATGCATTGAGGCAATGTCTTCCATTCCTCTCCAGAGAAGCAAGGCACTTCAGCAAACAAAGTTCCCCAAGATTTGAGTTCTACCCAAGTTCTCCCAGTCAATATTATTGCTCTTCATATTGATAGTAGACAGAAAGAAAAATGTGCAAAGACCTTCCTATCTTTGTCTTTTTCTCATTCTTTTTTCCCCTCTCATTTCTTATCTCCTTATCACCTCTCCTTTTTTATCTCCTCGCCTTTCCATGCATATCACTAGGAAAACCGTTTTTGACATAGTGAGGTGGCATGGTTTAAAGTAAAATGGCCCAGAAAAAGTAAAAGTGCTATCTCCCCCATTAGCCCCACCCATCCACAATGATCACTGGTTTGACACCAACTATTCCACACATTTGGGACTTGAAAAATACACACACACACACACACACACACACACACACACACACGGTGCCAAAAAAATAATGTATACACGTTTTAAGAAAGAAAAACTGTATTAAAATTATAATACTCAATATATACCGATAACAAAAGATGAATTCAAGTCACGTTTGACTTCTGCAATTACAAGAGGTGCTCAACGTGGTTACCATCAGTGTCCAGACACTTCTGATTACGGCGAACTACTGCTTGAGCAACGTTAACCAAAGTGTTAACATCTCTTAAAATGTGTACACATTTTTTGGGGCACCCTGGTATATAAAAGAATCCTAGCAAAAATAGAGCAGTTAGAAAGAAGCGATTTATGACACTAAGCTAGAAGAGATTGTCTAACTCTATTTCTTATTAACTGCATGATTTGGGGCCACTCATGTATCTGCTCTGAGTTTTGGTTACTTTATCTGTAAAATGGAACTAAAGGTATGTGAAATTTCACATAAGGTATGTGAAATTGTTTTGTAAGCTATAAAGATCTAGACAAGTGAAAGTAAATATTATTATTGCCTTCTTCTCTCTGCACTTTTCTCTAATTCTAAGTAGGCTGATTAAAAAAAAAACCAAGACAATAAGATTAAAAAAAATTATATTAGAAAAGCAACCTGGAATAATATACCAACAAAAAACTTCCCCCTTTTTTTGTGTGCTCTGTGCATTGAAGATCTTAAAGGCAGGAATGGGAATTTAAAACTGAGAATTTTTTGATGTCTTCTGCTCTTTCTCTTAATTTCCTCTGATTTCCTTATATTGCACATTTCATGCACACTTTGCATCATAATGACTATTTTATGAGTTGATGATTCTTTTATGAGAAATGGTTTGCTGTGTAATCAAGCAGAGAGAACTGTCTCAAGGTTCACTTACAAGAAATTCAATTATGAATTGCTAAATGTACTGCTCAAATAGAGAAGATGGAAACCTGTTTTTTTGTTTTCTTTTGTTTTAATGTATCATTGGGTATTAATGTCAGCATTTCTTTGCTTGTCAAGGCCAATGCATGATATTTCAACTTTCCATTCAGTGACTAAAATGACTCTAAACCCAGTACTCTAGGGATCTATAATTGAGGTCATTAAATTAAATAACTTTCTTTCATTGGAATTTAGCAAACATGTATGAACCTATTGCTACACATAGGCAGATACTAGAGGGAGGCAGAGAAGGGAAATATGAATAAAGACAGAACTGCTTCCTCAAGGAGCTGAAATTCTAGTAGGGAGAAAAAAGAAGAACATACAACATGTGAGGAGCATACTGAGAAACATGAAAACCAGTATCTACAGGCATTAAAGGCAGAGGGACACTTACTACTAGAGAGGGATAAGAAAGCCAAGCTTTCTGTGCATGTAGATTTAGTTTTACAGGAAGTTATTCTAAACCACTGAGGGTCCTTCTATATACTATTCACCTATTATAACCAATAAAGCGGGGCCGGCCGAGTGGCACAGTGGTTAAGAGCTGGCTTGGGACACCAGCGGCCCCGGTTCGGATCCCACATATGAGGGCCAGTGACACTGCCCTCTTAAAAAAAAAAAAGTCTCTATAACCAATAAAGCTACAGCCTGAATTCTAAGGAAAGACAAGCACTTTCCAGGACAGACGGGATGGCTGCACTTGCTTATCTGGGGAGGTAGACCATGGGAGTACGAGATGCCAGACACCACATAAGCTGGTAAGACAAACTCAACTAAAATAGTCAACAAATTACAAATGGCAAAGTGTGGGCTAGCATGAAAGCATAGAATCCCTGGGAGTCTGAGATACAAAGATACAAAGGGAGTTTTGCATCCGCTTGCAGGCTCTTCTATCTGGGTCTCATCAGGTATACATTTAAAATGACTGGGAGGGCCGGCCGAGTGGCGCGGTGGTTAAGCGCTGGCTTGGGAAGCCAGCGGCCCCGGTTCGGGTCCCACATATGAGGGCCAGTGACACTGCCCTAAAAAAAAAAAAAAAAAAAAATGACGGGGCAGGGTGGCAGGAGACCCAGAAGAGCTCTCCTTGGTGGTTCAGTCCTAGAAGGGGCGAGTGGAGGGAAGGAAAATAACAGTTACTCTGGGAAAGGCCCAGAGGCCCAGTCCAGGTCCTTCTTCCCTATATTCTTGAAGGTGTAAAAGTTCTAAGGCATTGAGGGGTTAGAAACACACCCTGTTAACCTCAGGGAAGGAAACAATCCTAGGCTCAGACTGTTAGAGGTTCTCTATCATCCAGGATGAGGCAGAATCACTGATGGCAAAGCCCTACCTCTGAGACTCAGGGACACAGTACCTAATGTAAGACTAAGGCTGCGTGAACCAGGACAATATAAGATGAAGCCCTGACCCTTTGCCTTTCCCAATGAAGCTAGCAAGCACACAGTCATCCCACATGGAGCTATCTATCCATTGTCTCCCATAAAACTCAGAAACGCTGTAATAGGTACTTCTTTAGTATTATTCCCTTGCCACTCAAGGAAGTCAGTGATCAGCTGCAGTCTGGCTAAACTTGGTGACCCAGCAGGTAGTCTCGCTTTTCCACAGTGCAGATAATGTACCTTCCCCTCTCTATCACTTCCTCACATTCAGCTTCTCCTCAGCTAACTGCGGGCCCCTGTCCACCAAGTCTTGATCATGACATGTTGTAATCAGTAGAGTCACTCAGAGACATCATCTCTCAGCAGATATCAGACCAAGTATATGCACTCAGCTCCCTTTTGGGGACTTTGGGTTAATTCACCCTCTTACTCTTGGATGTTCTAGTCATCTAATTATGCTGATCAGCCCTTCCTATTTATTCCAGGATCATCTATTTTACTTACAGTCCCCTTTGAGCACTTTACTTGCACAGATAGAGAAGACTTCATATCTGTACTTTTTAGCTAGACCTATATGTAATAGAAAAATAAAATATATTTATATGAGCTAGAAAATAGCTCAGTACAATGGAAAGGCAATTCAGCCCTCCAATTGCTAGTTGGAGTAGGAAGAGTGTGACCTTTTTGGAGCAACAAATATTTCTTTGTTGGTTGAGAACACAGAGCACCATACATTTTAGATCATTCCCCAAAGTATATTAATACAAGTCAATATTGATAACTGAAAAAGAAGGTTTTGAAATACAAATAGTAAACACACACACACACACCAAATCAAGTTTCAAAGATATAAAAAAAATCAACAGTTTGGATCTCAATGGAGTTGTGTCTTACATTAGAAAGAGAATTATATTCTCAAGGTCCATCCATGTTGTCGCAAATAGCACTATTTCATCTTTTCTTATGACAGAATAGTATTCCATTGTGTGTATATACCACATCTTATTTATCCAGTCATCTATTGAAGGACACTTTGGTTGTTTTCATATATTGGCCACTATAAATAAAGCTGCAATGAACATTGGAGCACACGTATCTTTATGGATAAATGTTTTCAGGTTTTTGGGGTATATACCCAGGAGAAGGATTGCTGGGTCATATGGTAATTCTATTCTTAATTTTTTGAGGAACTGCCACACTGCCTTCCAGATTATTATGCTAAGCAAAATAAGTCAGAGAGAAAAAGTTGAGAACCACATGATTTCACTGACATGTGGGATATAAAACTGAAAGCAACAAAGGAACAAGACAAACAAACAAAGAAACAAAACCTCACAGACAGAGACAATAGTTTAGTGGTTACCAGAGGTTAAAGCAGGGAGGTGGTAGATGAGGGTAAAGGGGGTCAAATATATGGTGATGGAAGGAGAACTGACTCTGGGTGGTGAACACACAATGTGATATATAGATGATGTATTACGGAATTGGACACTTGGAACCCATGTAACTTTACTAACCATTGTCACACCAATAAACTTTAATTAAAAAAAAAAGAATTATATTAATGATCAGAAACAAAGATGAGGGTTAAATGTATATGACTTTTAATAAAGATGTATTAAGAATAAACTTACCAAAGGGCCTAATCCAGGACAGTTTTAGTTAGCATTTGTATGCATTATCTGAAACAGGGTATGCAGAGTGGAAACTTGACATTTGCAGAGTACAGAATCTTTTCTAGATTGTAAGATGTCAAAGAGCTGAAGAGAAAATGTAACAAAATATGATATCACAAAACAACATTGTGAGTAGGAAAAATTGTGGAGGCTAAACTATTTGAGAAAGAGATAGGTTATAAAAGAATAACAGTAGTCTTAGAGGAAAATAGTAATAGCTATTGAATAATAATCACAGCTATCAATAGCTATCAGGGTACACATGCATCACCTCATTCTATGCTTACCAATGCTTCATAATAACTATTCTTCCTATCTTCCAGATACCTTGAGGCTCAGAAAGCATAAGTAGCTTCTCAGTGCTAAACAATGGTTGTTGAATGCCTACATGAATGGATCTGTCTCAATCATTAGCAGCCCTACCTCTGGAGGTTTTTACTATCAAGACAAGAATTGACCCAGAAACTATAAAATCTGCCACTCTTGGCTTTGATTGTCTGTTACAGAGTAAGTATTGGCAATTAGCAGTCTGTGAAATAGAACAAAGCAAACAAAACTGAGGCATGATTATTGAGCTTCGATTCCTTGACAACTTTAAAAATCTGAGATATTTTTAGGGAAACTGATAGAAAACCAAATCTGACAACAGTTATTCCATTTCTGTACTTGGTAGGTTGACCTTCATGATCTTAAAGCCACAACCTTCATTAATAATTCAGTAGGAAGTGAGAGAAAACTCAGTTTGGAGGAGGGACAGTGGTCTGTACCAGAAGCTGAAAGCTGGAGACGTAAATTTGCTTACAAAGTCTCTTTCGAATTGTATGGAAGGATGCCAGACTCAGCGTTATTAGTAAATGTGAGTGGGTATCACAAATTATTTGTAAAGGAAATGTATTCCTGAGAATCTGTTCATGATAATGTATTTGTGAATAAAATCAACCAGCAGAGGGGGCTGTCAAAAGAATATGCAGTAGAAGCTACGTAGCCCCTACCTTACCAACAGGTTGTATTACAAAAGTCTGTTTCAAAGTCAACTGTTCAGAATGCAGAATTCATTACACCAAGGGAACAATGTTCCATTTCTCGAATCAGCACTATGGCCTGCAAGCCAAATCCAGCCCACCACCTGTTTTTGTATGGCCCACAAGCTCTGTGTTCACATTTTTAAATGGTTGAAAAAAATGGAAAGATGACTAATATTTCATGACACATGAAAATTACATGAAATTCAAATTTCAGTGTTCATAGCTACAGTTGTATTGGAATACAGTCATACTGCTTGGCTTATATATTGTCTACGGCTGCTTTCACATATAACAGCAGCTTTGAGAAGGAGACCATATGATTCATAAAGCCTAAAACATATGCACTCACACATTATGTGGCCCTCTACGGTCTTCATTATAAATGGTTATTACATTACTGGGTTGGCTGGCAAAAAGTCATATCATTTAAAATGTGGTTGCGCTGTGTTGTTAATGGCATCCCCAAGTCTATGCCTGGAGCTCTTCGGAGGACTCTGATGACATGGGGAAACTGAGACCAAGAGAAGTTAAATAACTTGCTCCAAGTAACACTTCTAGTAAGTGCTAGAGCCAGGATATAAACCCCAGCAATCTAACACAATCTCGGACACTGTGCTATGATCACTAACCATGAGGTTATGTTTCCTTTTTCAACTTTCGAAAGCCCTTTTAAAACTGAATTCAAAAGGCAGCGTTACACTTCTAGTAAGTGCTAGAGCCAGGATATAAACCCCAGCAATCTAACACAATCTCGGACACTGTGCTATGATCACTAACCATGAGGTTATGTTTCCTTTTTCAACTTTCGAAAGCCCTTTTAAAACTGAATTCAAAAGGCAGCGTTTTCTTAAGCCTTGCTTCTAGATTCCCTATGCCCATAAGTTCAAAATAATTACATTGAATATCTTTATCAGCCTTCTGCCCATCTCTAAAACCATTCAGTTCATTTGACTCTGTATTCTAATTTATATGTTCCCCCCACACCCAGCCAACTCCCAGGAACATATACAAAAAAAATATGGATTTTAGGCTCATTGAGGACAGGGAACATACAATTCACTATGCAAATTGCTTCATAAATGCATTCTGATTGAGTAGATAAATGCAAAGCAGCTGGCTTCTGCTATTAAAACATTTTAATGAAGAAAATTCCTCATCTGGTAAAGATATTGAAATATTATCATTATGAAAGGTGTAGAGCTTGGTTTTATTTGCTATTCAAAATGAGTCGTAATCAAGACAATCTTCTTTGACCCACATAACCATCTGAAGCAGGCCTTAAGTATGGACAAATAGGAGCCGCAAAGCAGCTCTTTTCTTTATATAAGATCTAGCCAGAGAAAGAGAAGCCCCTGTATTCATCTCACTTTGGGGTTAAGAAAGTGCTCTTACAATCTTTTTTATTCACTGAATATTTTATTTAATGAAATCCTACATGGAAGTACCAGTTATAAAATAGATGAAACTAGAATTCTTGTGATTGGAGCAGTAGAGGGTGGAGAAGTGGGGAAGGGAGGATTCTAGAATCCTTCTACCTCTAAGGGACCCCAGGAGCACCCCCAGAATATCTAGGCCACAGAGACAATTTGTTTTGGGAAACCATATAGAAATATATGTAAATGCATTCATGCGTTTTCATCTATTATTACTTTATTACTCACTAGATCATCAGTTATGCCTAGAACAAGACAGAGCCTTGAAGCAATCATGTGAAGATAAATTTTGATAGACACAAGGTCAGGAAAGGATCTTGAGGAATCCAGAAAAGGACAGACATAAGATGGCAGCCATATCAGAGCGTCACTGGACAACCAAAAGATAATGATCCTGGGCACTATCAAGACGGGAGATGCAGTAAAAGGGTTTCAGAGGCCACATCTCAACATTGCGGCAGGCTGACTCTAGTATCACCAGTGGTCAGGAATGGGGAGATGGTTACTTGTGACCCCAAGATGCCTCATGATTTAAAATATCACCTGGGGTTGGTGGAGAGTGAACCTTTGAAATATAGGCTCTCTAGCACTTACTAATTTAGTAAAGGGCAGTTTCTCCTGAGTTACTCCCATTATGTTGTGATAAAGTTAGGAGAACAAAGGCATCATGAACGCCAAAATTTTTCTATAATGGTTACAAGGCTTCAAATTTATTTCTATGAGAAAGTATACCATGAATTTTATCATTTTCAATATATAAAGACTTTAGGAAGCTACCCCTCTCATAATTTTCTGTGACAAGCACATTTTTGATAACAGACCATGTCACTTAAGCATAGCGAGACATATCTGATCCAAGAAATAGATATTTTTACTCTAACGTTCAGCAGAAACAGAAGGTCCAAATATCATTATATTGATCATGTCCCTTGTCTTCTCTCTCCTGAAAGGTCTAAAGTGTAGGGTGGTGCTTTTGTTCCCACCCCGCATATTTATGACATTCTGTGACTTTCAGCTGAAGGCCTCTATTATATGCATATGTAAGAGACTAATAGTGGAAAGGTCAAGTGGCATCACTCCAAGAGGATATTAGCATGTGACCCTGTCAACACACTTCAGTGTATCTCATCATAGAACATTCTATTGGGCAAGAATTCCATGAGCATTTACAATTTGCTATCAGACATATTTTAGTATATATTCATTAAAAAGTATTCTTTAGAACCTGAAGCAGGTAGTAAAATCTTTGAATGCTGCCTTTATTATGAGTTTTTTTTTAACCTTAATTATCAACTTTAAACTTAAAAGATTGTCAGAAAAGCCAATAGAGAAGATAAATGAGCAGCAGAAGAGAAAAAAGCGGGGGGAAAGAATGATTCCTATGTATTACTTAGAAAGTCACACAATCACACTTTGTTCTGCACATAGATATCTGAGTATAGATAGGGCTTTTTTTTTAAATTTAAGAACAGCATTGTAAATTTTGGATGTGCAAAATTAATTTTATTTTTGAAATAAGCAAACAGTAAATCTTTAAATTCTTCATATTTAATATATAGAATCACAGACTATCAGAGCCAAATTGAAAGTCTTTAGAGAGCATCTAACCACCCGTTTTACTACACAGGAAGAAATTGAACTCCAGAGGGGGACAAGGAGATAAGGTAGTGGCTTCAATGACTTGAAGTTCAAGATTTGTCTTCATACCTCACTGTCATGAATAACCCATGTCTAAGTTATCTGTTGCACACATCTGGAATAGTATAGAATGGGGCACAGCTGACTCAGAGCATGACGTAAGATTCTTAATTATCAGCTAGTGCTAAAATTTTTAGCCATTTAAACATTGGAAAATTCTGATTTATTACTGCTGGTAAAGTTTTTATTAACCAAGAATGAATATCTACTTTTAGAACAACTTACATTTTCATATAATTACAGAATTTTTTTGGCCGGAAGGATTCTCAAAGTTTCAATCCTCTCTCAAGCTAACATGAGTCTCTATAGGATATTGGAATCTTCTCTGTAACATCCATGCCCAGTGGTCACTTAAATAGCTGTTTAGATACATTCCATCTTTGAGAACTTTTGACTGTAAGAAAGGTTTTCTTTAATTGTGTCAAAATTTATATCTTTTGATCTCTCTACCCACTAGCCCTACCAAGGGTACTACTTTTTTTTTTTTTTTTTTTTAAAGAGAGCTTCCCATCCCCCATGGTACTAGCAAAAGCCTTAGGATTAGTCCTTATTGGACCAGCTGGGGTGACGTCCTTCTTTTGCGCCAGTCACATGGGATGGAATGCTCTGATTGGTCCAGCCTGGAGAAGTGTTTTTGGTTTTTTTTTGGTTTTTTTTGAGGGCAGTGTCACTGGCCCTCATATGTGGGATCCGAACTGGGGCTACTGGCTTCCTAAGCCAGCGCTTAACCACCGCGCCACTCAGCCGGCCCTACACTTTATTATTATTATTATTATTATTATTATTATTTACAGATGTACAAAACAATGCAATAGTTATCTTTCTACCCCTTACAAAGTGACTTCCCCCTCCCCGCTCCTCTGCCCCCCCACCCCCAATATCATACATATCTATTACAATTCCATTGACTCCATCCCCACACTATATTCTACATCCCATGACTATATATGTGTTAAATTATAGTTGACATATAATATTATTCAGCGGCAGCTTCAGATGTACAGTGCAGTAGTCAGGCCACTACACCGTCCATGAAGTGGTCTCCCTGACAAGACATGAGTCCATCTGGTCCCCTAAAAAATATTTACAATCTTATTGATTGTATTCCCTAAACTGTCACTTCTGTCTCTGCAGCAGTATTATAGTTATCAGTTTGTGTTGCCTCGTCCCTTCCCCTTCTCCCTCATGCCCACCCCTGTCCCATCTAGTCCTCATCAGTTTTTCCTTTATGTCTCTAAGACTATTTCTGTTTACATTGCTCGTTTATTCAGTTCTTTAGATTCCACATATAAGTGAGATCATACGGTATTTGTCTTTCTCTGACTGATTTCACTTAACATAATGTTCTCTAGGTCCATCCATATTGTTGCAAATGGTACGACTTCTTTCTTCTTTATAGCTGCATAATACTCCATTGGGTAAATGTATCACAATTTCTTAATTTGTTCGTCTACCGATGGGCATTTCGATTGTTTCCAAGTCTTGGCTATTGTAAATAGCGCTGCAATGAACATAGAGGTGCATATATTTTTTCGAATTAGTGTCTTGGGTTTTTCAGGATAAATGCCTAGGAGTGGAATTGCTGGGTCAAAAGGTAGTTCCATTTCCAGTTTTTTGAGATACCTCCATACTGACTTCCATAGTGGCTGCACCAATCTACAATACCACCATCAGTGCAGCAGTGTTCTTTCCCCACAGCACCGCCAGCACTTGTTTATTGATTTATTGATGATAGCCATTCTGACTGGAGTGAGGTGGTATCTCATTCTGGTTTTTATTTGCATTTCCCTGATGATCAGTGAGATTGAACATTTTTTCATATGCCTGTTGGCCATCTGTATGTCCTCTTTAGAGAAATGTCTTTTCATATCCTCTGCCCATTTTTTAATTGGGTTGTTTGTTTTTTTGGTGTTGAGTTACATGAGTGTTTTATAAATTTTGGATATTAACCCCTTATCAGATATATCGTTGGCAAATATATTCTCCCAATCAATAGGCTTCCTTCTTATTTTATTGATGGTTTCCTTTGTTGTGACAAAACTTTTAACTCTGATATAATCCCATATGTTCATTTTTTCTTTTACTTCCCTTGCCCGCAGGGATGTATCAGTAAAAATATTGCTCCGGGTAATGTCTGCAAATGTACTCCCTATATTTTCTTTTAGGAGTTTTATGGTTTCAGGTCTTACATTTAAGTCTTTAAACCATTTTGAATCTGTTCTTGTATATGGCGTAAGGAGGTGGTCCAGTTTCATTGTTTTGCATGTGTCAGTCCAATTTTCTCAGCACCATTTATTAAATAGACTATCTTTACCCCAGTGTAAATTCTTGCTTCCATTGTCATAGATTAACTGTCCGTATATACATGGATTTATTTCTGGGGTCTCTGTTCTGTTCCACTGGTCTATGTGCCTGTTTTTATGCCAGTACCATATTGTTTTGATTACTGTAGTCTTGTAGTATGTTTGAATGTCTGGTAGCGTGATACCCCCGACTTTGTTCTTATTTCTCAGGATTTCTGAAGCTATTTGGCATCTTTTATGGTTCCATATAAATTTTAGGATTATATTTTCTATTTCTGTGAAAAATGCCCTTGGTAATTTGATAGGAATTGCATTGAATCTATATATTGCTTTAGGCAGTATGGACTTTTTTTTTTTTTTTTTTTTTAGCTGAGCCATCCTGGCAGCTCAGCAGCAATTCAGCTCAGGCTGGGCATTGAACTGCTGTTGCTCAGAGCTCAGCTCACATTCTTGAGCGAGCTCTTAACCAACCGAGCCACTAGGCCAGCCCTGGACATTTTAACTATATTAATTCTTCCTATCCATGAGCATGGTAGGTGTTTCCATTTATTTGTATCTTCTTTTACTTCTTTCTTCAGTGTCTTATAATTTTCTGAGTACAGATCTTTTACTTCTTTGGTTAAATTTATTCCTAGATATTTTATAGTTCTTGAAGCAATTGTAAATGGGACAGTTTTCCTAATTTCTCCTTCTGTTAGTTTATTATTGGTATATGCAAATGCCACTGATTCCTGAACATTGATTTTGTATCCTGCTAACTTACTGAATTCGTCTATCAGTTCCAATAGTTTTTTGATGGAGTCTTTGGGGTTCTCTATATATAGTATCATGTCATCTGCACATAATGACAATTTTACTTCTTCCTTACCAATTTGGATGCCTTTTCTTTTTCTTGTCTGATTGCTGTGGCTAGAACTTCCAGAACTATGCTGAATAAAAGAGAAGAAAGTGGATAGCCTTGTCTTGTACCTGATCTTAAGGGGAATGGTTTTAGCTTTTCCCCATTGAGTTATGATGTTAGCTATAGGTTTATCATACATGGCCTTTATTATGTTGAGATATGATCCCTGTATACCCACTTTGCTAAGGGTTTTTAACATAAATGGCTGTTGGATTTTGTCGAATGCTTTTTCTGCATCTATTGATATGACCATATGATTTTTATTCTTCATTTTGTTGATGTGGTGTATCATATTAATTGATTTACGGATGTTGAACCAGCCTTGCGAACTAGGGATGAACCCACTTGATCATGATGTATGATCTTCTTAATATATTGATGAATTCTGTTTGCTAATATTTTGTTGAGAATTTTTGCATCTATGTTCATCAGTGATATTGACCTGTAGTTTTCCTTTTTTGTGCTGTCTTTATCTGTTTTTGGAATCAGGGTGATAGTAGTTTCATAAGAAGAATTTGGGAGCCTTCCCTCCTTCTGGATTTTTTTGGAATAGTTTGAGAAGAATAGGTGATTGTTCTTTTTTGAATGTTTGATAAAATTCACTTGTGAAGCCATCTGGTCCTGGGCTTTTGTTTGTTGGGAGCTTTTCGATTACTGATTCACTGATTCAGTTTCCTTGGTAGTAATCAGACTGTTTAGATTTTCCGTTTCTTCTCGAGTTAGCTTTGGCAGGTTGTATGCTTCTAGAAAATTATCCATTTCTTCCAGATTGTCAAATTTGTTGGCATATAGTTGCTCATAGTAATTTCTTAAAATTCTTTGTATTTCTGTGATGTCTATAGTCATTTCACCTCTTTCATTCCTGATGTTAGTAATTTGAGTCCTTTCTCTTTTTTTTGTGATGAGCCTGGCTACAGCTTTGTCAATTTTGTTTATCTTCTCAAAAAAACAGCTCTTGGTTTCATTGATCTTTTGTATTGTTTTTCTGCTCTCTATATCATTTATTTCCACTCTAGTTTTTATTATCTCCTTCCTTGTACTCCCTTTTGGCTTCTTTTGCTGTTCTTTTCCCAGTTCCCTGAGGTGTAAGGATAACCTGTTGATTTGAGATTTTTCTTCCTTCTTTGGGGAGGCCTGCAATCTTAGGACTGCTTTTGCTGCATCTCAGAGATTTTTGGGTCGTGGTGTTTTCATTTTCGTTTGTCTCGAGGTATGTTTCGATTTCCTCCTTGATCTCATTTGTGACCCACTTGCTATTTAGTAGCATGTTATTTAGCCTCCATTTATTTGTCAGCTTCCCAGATTTCTTCTTATAATTGATTTCTAGTTTCATAGCGTTGTTGTCAGAAAGGACACTTAAAATGATTTCAATCTTCTTAAATTTATTGAGACTTGTTTTGTGGCCTAACATGTGGTCTATTTTAAAAAAATGTTCCATGTGCACTTGAAAAGAATGTATTTTCTGTAGGTTTGGGGTGAAATGCTCTGAATATGTCAGTTAAATCCAGCTGAACTAATGTGTCATTTAAGGTCGCTTTTTCTGCATTGATCTTCTGTCTGGAGGATCTGTCCATTGGTGACAGTGGGGTGTTGAAGTCCCTTACTATGATAGTGTTACTGTTGATCTCCATCTTATGTCTGACAATATCTGTTTTATATATTTAGGAGCTCCTATGTTAGGTACATAGATGTTTACTAGGGTTATGTCCTCTTGTTGGATCGATCCCTTTATTATTATGAAGTGTCCTTCTTTGTCCTTTATTATATTCTTCAATTTAAAGTCCATTTTATCCGATATAAGTATTGCTAACTCCAGCTTTTTTCTCAGTTCGATTTGCATGAAATATTTTACTTCATCCCTTTATTTTCAGCCTGAATGTGTCTTTTGATCTGAGGTTTGTCTCTTGTATACAGCATATGCTGGGGTCTTGCTTTCTTATCCATTCAGCCACTGTGTGTGTTTTTATTGGAGCCTTTAATCCATTTACATTTAATGTCATTATTGATAGGTACGTATTTATTGCCATTTTGTTATTTGTGTTCCTAGCCTTTCTTAGTTAGGTTGTTTTTCTCTTCTGCTTAAAGAAACCCTTTTAACATTTCCTACAAATCTGACTTTGTGGTAATGAATTCCCTTAACTTATTCATTTCTGGAAAGCTCTTTATCTCTCCTTCAATTTTAAATGATAACCTTGCTGGATACAGAAATCTGTGTTGGAGGCCTTTATTTTTCATCACTTTGAAAACCTCCTGCCACTCCTTTCTGACCTGCCGAGTTTCTGTAGAAAAGTCAGCTGGTAATCTTATGGGGGTGCCCTTGTAAGTAACTTGCTGCCTTTCCATCAAGGGTACTACATTTTGACAACACATAAAGCGTATCGTTTCTCTCTCTCCCATGTGATAGCCCTTCAGAACTAGGAGGATGGTGAATATATGGCTTCTCCTCTCCAAGCAAAGCAGCTCTGTTTCCTTTAGACTTTGCTCACATGACATACTTGGGAGGAGGCAAATCATAACGGTAAAGAGTGCAGTCTTTGGCATCACACTCTGCAGGTTCAAATCCTATAACCACAACCCGCTGACTGTGATATTTGGATATTTAATAGCCACTCTGTATCTCAGTTTCCCCAATCTGTAAAAGAGAAATAGTAATGGTATTGATTCCACAGTATTGTTGCAAAGATTAAAATAAATTATGTGTGGAGCGCTGGGGTAGTAAATTGGATGATTGTTGTTCCCGGCTTTCCACGCCCTACCTGTATTAGAACTACACATTCATATTCTTTGCCATGTATGCAGGGCCACTGTGGGCAGAGCATACTTCCTTGACCCAGTGATGTTGGATTTAGACAAATGACTTACTTTAGCCAGTGTAATGTTACCAGAAGTAACATAATCAGAACCTTTAAACATTCTTGTGCTTCCATGAGAATGTGCCCCCAGGGAGTCACCAGTCCAAGGAAAATAAGAAACACACAAAGCAGACTTGAACCCAATCTACATTCTGAAGCGAAGCTTAGCCCCTCTCAGCCAAGTACAGCGGAGCCACAACTGATTCACAGCCATTTAAGAAAAAAAAAAAGGTGTTTATTGTAAGCCGTGGCAACTTTGTCTGTTATAATATTGATCAACTATTGCCACAATAATGCTACATGACAAACTACCCCACAATTCAGAGTCTAACAATGAGCATTTATGTCTAGCTCTCCTGCCTAGGTTGACTAGGGTTTAGCTGATCTGTGCTGGTCTTGGCTGTGATTCACTCCTAAAGCTGAAGCTTGGGACTGGGTCGGGTCCAAATACGTCCTACCATCCTCAGACCAGCAACTAGCAAGACATGTTCATCTCATGGTGAAAAGGAAGAATGTAAGAGGGCAAACCCAACCAAGAAAGCCTTAAAAAAAAAAAAAAGCTTTTGCCTGTCACATCTACTAGCTTACCACTGGTCAAAGAAAATGCCCAAGTCCAAAGTCAAGAGGAGGGGAAGTAAACTATGGACCTTGAGTCCAAAGCAATCACATAGCCTGCTCAACATTAATGGGGTGGAAAAGTTTACTCTTCTAACGGATTTGGGGAGAGGGAGGAGTCAATATTTACTAAACAATAATCTAATTTGCCACAGTTATGCAGCAAAAACTAACATAAGCTCTTAACAGAATGTCTGGTACATAGAAACTGGTAAACAAATGCTAGCTATCATAATCAAACATCATCACAATGATTCGGGTTCTTCTCTATTTTTGTTACTCTCTTATAAATGCAATTTGTTACTATCTCCCTCAAAAATAAGATAGTGACACAGAAAGCAATGGTTAGATAGCATCTGACTCAGTGAGATTTTCATAGTTCTCATTCTAGGAGTTTTTTTAAATTTTAAAATGGCCTAAGTGGGCCTGCCAAGTGGCACGTTGGTTTAGAGCTGGCTAGGGAGCCAGCGGCCCCGGTTAGGATCCCACATATGAGGGCCAGTGACACTGCCCTCTACAGCTAAGATGGTGAACAACAGCTCCACCTGGAGCTGGGCTGCTGTGAGTCCCCGGGTCGGCATAGCTGCAGCCCCTGCTGCAGTGGGCTGCCATAGGCTACAATGAGTGGCCGGCAGCCAGCGTGAGCAGCTGGCAGCTGGCGTGAGCTGCCAATAGCCGCGGTGAGTGGCCGCCCAGAGGCCGGCGACCAGTCTGCCTCACCCAGGAAGAGCGCAATAATGATACCAACACGGGCCAGTGAAGCAATGTCCTCCACAACTAGACTGAAGAACAAAAGGACAGCAACTTGTATGTTCCCCTTCCCCGATTCCACAACGCTGTTCCCCTCCCCCAATTCCCCAATAGAAATCTTTAAAAAAAAAAAAAACACGGCCTAAGCATTAACATTTTTGGTAGTCCATCATTCTCACATAAAATCATAGTTCTCTTTCATACAGACTGATGCTCAAACATCTCTCCCCATTAAGCTATAGATCCTTTTGCTATATGTATATTTAAGTCCATCTCGCTATCTAATTTGATTGCAGCCTCGTCAGATATTTTGGGATTATGATTTTATCACCTTCATGTCATACATATATACTCTATCTTCCTCCAAGTTATTGAGAAAACTCTCTTACTGACAACATAGGAGGGAAAGACTCAACTGGACCATGTCTACCAGGGAAGCTATGCAATCCCTACCCATAAAAACAGAACTGACAGCTTCCAGCCAGAGTAGACCTCCTGAAAGCCCTGACAAGTCTATGAGTTCATCATTCTTTCTGTGTTCTTCCTGAGCAGCTGCTTGCAGCCTGTGCTGAGGCCATGAGGCTGTGGAGAGAGGAGGGTGGAGGCCCAAGTCTGGAAGCAAGGAAAGCTGTGCTTCTGGGCAGGAACTTGTGGGTCCTGCAAGCTGTCCTCAAATAAAGGGGCAGTACCACAGGACAGAGAGAGCAGCAGGGTACAAATCCTTTGCTGACATGGGCACAAATCCACAGCAGACTTTTCATTGACAGTAGTCCTGAGGAATATCTGAAAAGACAAACTCCAAGAATAGAAAAGATTTCTCACAATTCACAAGATGGGGGCTTATAGTCACACTGATTTTGCTCTGCTGTTTTTTTTAAAAAGTAATACCTGAACATGGAAAAAAAAAATCAATACAAAAGGGTAAAATAGTGAAAAATAAGTCTCCCTCTTACCTCTGGCCAACCCCCAGAGGCAGCAATTGTTACTCAGGTCTGTCAGAGTTCTGCAAAGTTATTTCCATGTAATTACAAGCATATTTACACAGATAGCATTTCATAATCAAAAGAAAGCAGAGCATATAGACTCATGTAATCTCAAATATTCGTTTTGTGCCTGGCAAGAGCAGAACATCTGAAAGGTGCGCATATGAAGATCCTGAAGTTCAGAAAGGCTAATTGATTTGTCAAAGTCCTATGTCTATACGAGGAAAAGCCAATATTTGATCTGAAAAGCCAAGCCTGGGGTAAGACCTAAGTGTAACAGGCGTGAGTTTACATAAAGGAAAAACAGGCACCATGTTATTTAGGGAAGGTTTTCCAAATCTGCAAATAGGTTGTAGTCATTTAAAGGGACAAAAAAAAGAAAAGGAAAAAAAAAAGTTATTTAGTTGTGACTATGACCCAAATCATTGCCCTACAACCTTAGCCACACCATGGCTGCTTAAAGGAGTGACTGATGATTTCTTTTTTTGCACTTTGCGAGTTGGGGATCTGGTATTTCTCAAAATCCTAAAATATTCTAACCGAAAACTGTCCTAAGGAAAAGGAAATGTTTCAATTTGAAATCCTTAATTAAAACCACATTCATAATTCTAAGTATTTAAAGAGAAAGTTAAAGAAGAAATTTACTTTTGCACATCACAGAGACTATAATAAACACAGAACTTTGCCAAAAGACATGCCTCCAGCTGCACTGAAGAAACATCAGAGTAGAGCAGCACTGCAGCTTCAGCAAGGAAGGGCTGAAGGCAAAGTAACGTACGGAAAGGCAAACAACCATAATGTAAAACTCATGTTCCCTGTTGGGATAGAATTCTGCAGAAATGCATCACACACACACACACACACACACACACACATACACACACACACACTCACACACATCCTACAGTTATTCCCCAGTATTAACTCAAAAACTGTCAGCTGTAAGTCTATTTTCTTGAGGTCCACCAAGGCCACAGATGTTTGCTCCATAAAACCATTGCCAATTTGGGGACAAGTTCAATCAACTTGTGCCTGAAAATGATTCACATGGGTCTTTACGCTGCAGAGCTCATTACTTCAGGGATTTCCCAGAGCTCTACGTTCCTGGCTGCCTGATCCTATAAGGGAGTGCATGTTTACTCTGCCAGGATACACACCAGGGCAGAAGAAACATCCTTCAAAATTCCTACAATTCCTAAGAAACCTATTGCCTTGAATGTGGAATGGTATACCTCTTACACCATTCATTCCACATTCTCATAAGAGAGAAAAGTGGGTCCTTACCAGTTACCAGAATAATGCTTCCTGATTTCTCCATCAAAAATATTTATGATGCATTCACTACGTATAGACGTCCATACCAGAAGCCGGGAAGAAGGAGAAGTACACCACAGGAAATCAAACAGTAAAACCATCTCTTACAAGATATAGATGTGTGTGAAACACCTTAAAACAACTACTAAACATACAAAGACATTAAAAAAAAAAAAGATACTTAGGGGCCAGGGGTACCTTACCAACAGCCATGACTTCTATTACCATCTACATGCTGGAGCCTCCCAAATCTTGCTGGCACTCTAGACCTGTGTATTCGCTGCCTTGACAACGTCACATGGATATTTCGTAGGCATCTCATAGGTAATATGTCCAAAGTTGAACTTATCTTGGCCTCCCCCAAATACATTCCTTCTTCAGAATTGTCTCTTCGGTAAAGAACACCATTCTCTCAAGTTGCTGAAGAGAGAAATAGGGGAGTCATCCCTCACTTCTCTCTCTTCCTTCCCTCCCACCCCAGACCTTTAATCTATCACCCAATCTATGTCACTCATCTACTTCTTTCCATTGCACTGTCACACTGTAACACAATCTCTACATCCATACACTGGGGCATTGGTATTAGCCTCCTAACTGATCTCCCTGCCTCTTGCCCATTCCAGTTCATTCTTGACTTAGAACCAGAATGATTTTTTCATAATATAAAACGGATCCAATCTGCGCTTCGCTTAAAAACACCAGTGGTTTCCCACTACCCCTGGGAGAACATGTCATATTCCTAACATGGCCTACCACTCTCTGCCATTTTCTGATCTCTGCATCATTCTCCAGCTTCATCACAGCTCCTCACATGCCAACTCCCGCTGTTTTCACTCTAGTCAAACCAAATGTTTAATCACTTGAACATGCTAGTATCTCTCTCACTTCTGGGTCATTGAACCTTCCCTTTTTTCAGTCTGGAACATTCTGTCACTCCTAACCACCTTCTCCTACTTATCTCTTATGCATCCACCAGGAAATAAAATCCATGAGAGCAAATTACCTACTTTGTCTTATTCAGCTCTGACACCCTAGCACCTAGAACAATGCAGGCATATGGTAGAAGCTCAATAAATATTTGCTGAATAGATAAATCTTTTAGGTCTCAGCATAAATATCACTTCCTCAAGGCCTATGACTCCCAGAAAAAAAAATACAACTCTTTACTACACATTCCTATAGCACCCTGTACATGGGCTGTGACTTAGAAACTACTTCTAGGCAATCAGTTGGAGACATTCGTTTCCCTTTTCTCAGTGATCACAGTCCTGTACTGACTACTGTCAAAGATCTGAAACCCATCTATAGTTTGTCCACCTTTTTTAGTTGTTGAAGTCAAGAGCATAATTCTAGTTCCTGCTATTCTGTCTTGGCTGGAAGTGAATGTTTCAGGTCAGTTTTAAAGACTAGAACTCACATACTTTCCTTTGTAATTACTATATATTAGCATTCTCTGTGGTTTAGATTCTTTTTTCCCTCTGAAGCTAACCTCTTCCTTTGATACCCTCTTAAACCTACATGCTAATTTCCATTGGGCTAAGACTTTATTTTGTTTATTTCTGACTCCCTAGAGCCCAGGGCAATATGTGGAACATGCAGACATTGAATAAATTATAAGTTCACTGAAAACCGCCTCAAAATAACCTCGCTCATTGCATATCTGTTACCTATCCTAAAGTAGGACATAGGCCTTGGCAAACCACAATCCTACAAATAACTGGTTCATTGGTTTTGGAAGTGAAAAAAACATCACATGTAACTTTTAACTATTTCAATTCTTTATCAGTTTATTCTTCATAATTATTAAATCCTACATATTACTTAATTTATCACATTTCCTACTTTTGAAAAACAGCTAGCGTTTTATTTTCAATTGCGATTTTCCAGACACTATACTAAGCATTCTGTGACTTATTTCTTTCAACAAGCTTATGAGATGGTGTCTATTATTATTCCCATTCAATTGATGAGAAAATGAGGCACAGGAAGATTAAGTAGTGGGACGCACTAGAACCAGGATCTGAACACAGTGTGCGCATGTGTGCTTTATCACTACCTAAACTAGTTCCTGCTTCCAAATAGGACTATAGCTAGCTTACAATGAAAGACTATAAACCAATTTATTAAAATAAAAACTTAAAATTAAATTCATAGTGATAAGAAGCATATTTCCTCACAAATCTAGGCTAATATATGTTACTGTAAAACAACATTCATTTTAGTTCCAAGCTTCCCACAACTCAGGGGTATAAGGGAAACTCAATGAGTTCACCAAATAAATTTTATTTTATAACAAAAGGAAGGATTATAATTCATCTTCTAAAAGGAATTTATACAGTGGGTTCTTAGAGAATAGATATTTCACAACAAAATAAACAATGTTTTTGAGGATGGTTTAATGAAACATTCAATAGCATTCTCCATAATAAAGACAAGTCCAATTAACTCCAGAGCTATAACATAAAAAAAAAACCTCAATGGAAGCATATATACAGGATAAGAAATAATGAGATTCAGATAATTTGTTGTTTTATCTGGCCTGAAAATTCATATATGGTCTTGGAATTCATGGAAAGACAGAGAGAGAGCATTCCTTTGCCCATCTTCTTCAACTCTTAATGACCTCACCTAATATTCTGGCAACAATTGTGTAAGTGACATTGCAGGAAAAGAAAGCTCTCCAGTGAGAGTCTAAAATGAAGATATTCTATTGCTGCTACTTGCAAGAAAATTCATATGATTTGAATATTAATATACAGCTGGCAAAGTTGCCATTTTATTTTGAAAATAACTAGAAAAATCTACCCTAAATTTCCTTAAAGATGGGCTACAGAGTGGCTGAAAATAGGTTCAACATTTTCCTCAAAAAGTAAAATAGAAAAGATGAGTTTTCACCAAGGAAATTCTATTAATCTGTGTACCAGTTATCTGCTATTCATTCATTACTCAGCAAATATTTATAGATTTCTTGCTGTGCCAGTCTACATGCTAAGTCCACTGGTCACGAATAATCTTTGGAGTAACTCCATGGAACATTTGATTTGACACTGCTTCTCAGTGGTTCTACCAGAACCGGTTAACTCACTTGTCATTAATACCGTACCATACTACTTTCTAAAGTTTAATCATCCACCTTCGTGATTTTAGCTATAGCCTCCTACTACCTATGCTAGTGTTTGCTTAATTTTTTTCTACATTGACCACTTTTTTAATTCTCACATTGTATTTTACCACTACAATGGAAAGCTATTATCACTTGCCAAAAAGAAATACACAATAGCTAACACTTATTGAGTATTTGCTAGTGTTTGCTACTAATTTAAGGGCTTTACACCATTGGCTCTTTGGACCTTCACATGAACGCCATGAAGTAAGCACCGTCATTAGACCCATATACAGTTAAGAGCAAAGAAACACAGAGAAGTAACCCACCTAAGACCCCACAGCCAGTAAGCAGCAGGCCTAGTATTTTTAATCCAAGCTGACTAACTCCAAAGCCTGTCTGCCTAACCACTATAATACGCTTCTCTGTAAACACAGATAGAAATGACAAACAAAACAATGCTATTAAAATCTAATTACATACTATTGCCTGCCTTTTCAAGTATTTGAAAGATATTTGGCTACTGCCCAACTAAGAAAGTGTACTTGATGTAAACAGAATTAAAAGGAGGCTTGAAGCTAGAATAACTTCCTCACTATGTGATTCAAATCTTACTTAACGCCATGTCTATGAACCCCGTGAAATCATTTCACATGCCACCTAAAATGATATGCCCTGTGCTTTGGGAAACAAAATTCCAGCATTAAGTGGGGTTCAACAGGGACTCCTTTGGCCATGATGGCACTAAGATGGCTAAGTGTGGTTCAGTTTAACCTTCTTAAGTGAATCTACATGGAACAAGTAGATGCTGCTTAGTAGCTCTTCAATGGAAGCAGCACTTTGAAATTTTCTGGGTAAAAGAGTAAGAAGTAAACAAACCTGTGGGTCTTCAATTATCCGTAAGTTCATTCACCAAAATTTACTGAAAATGTATCATGTGCCAGAAACTAGGTGCTGGGTGACAGCTTCCTACTCTGACATGGTAAGAAATCATATCTTATGAACATAAGGTGGTTGCAATAGTTTCCTTGGTACTTTTCAGATGTCATTTTCTCAGCTAACCTAGTCAGCAGTGTTGAGGGGCTGCGGTGAGTTCAAATCACCATGGCTCACAATGTTGCATATACACTGCCTGTGGCTTGTGAGATGATTCTGGGAGGTTAACAGGCAAACTTTCTAATTATACTGTGAATTTTAAATTACAACTAGCATATCAAACCTCATATTCTACAAATGTATTTATATTAGGTGAGGTAAATATAAGTACTGTAGTTAAGTAAAAAGTGTAAGTTGCTTTCAGGAAAAATATTAAGTCAATAATTGAACAGATGGTGAGTAGATATGGTGAAAATCATGAAGATGGTATAAATGGCTGATTTGGGAAATTCTGGCTCAGGCGAATGCTGGGATTGTGTATCTCATGTGGACTATCAAATCTGGGCCTAGAACTCTCTCCACAACAGAGAGGAAGAGAGGACATTAGCTCTCCCCGTAGGACTGCAGAGACAGAGTGGAGCAAGACGCCCTTGTGTTTCAGTGCCTTTAGAGGAATCTGATTGTACTGATTGTATTTCATTCACTAGTGAAGGAAAAACCTCTACAAAAAGGGTTTTTCCTTGGCATCCAGGCTGCATGCTTTTTTCCTAGGTAGTCTTTAATCCCAGACCGTAGGAAGGAACCTAAACAAAATGCCTGAAGAGTTGATAGAAGAGTAGATAGAAGAGAAAAAGGGTTCCTCTTAGATTTTTAATTTTTCTCTCCTGCATAGAGGTAGGGAAATAAACAAAGACAGAGAAGCAGGTTGGTAGATTTGTACAGTTTAGGCCACAAAAAATGAACTTTTTAGCATTTACTATTTCTCATCTTCAATGAGTTCCTATCTACAATAATTATCAGGTTTTCAACTTTCATAGCTGAGGTTATTTTAAAAATAGAGTCTCCAATTTTACCAATAAGGCAGAGTGGATTACTGCTCAAATAAGAGTCAACTCGACAGGCAACGCTTTATTTGCTTGCCTACAGCAGCCAGTTCCTGGACTCCTTTGCTCAGGCTGTTGGTCTGCTTGGAGTGACCTTTCTGTCTAAACCTGCATGTCTACTTCCTTCCTCTCAGGGGCTGACTAAATGTGACAGTATCATGTTCAGCATGAAGTTAATTAATATTGTTTAATCAAGGATAAATGATCTTAAATAAGAATATAATTACATAAATTAACTACCTTACTTTTAAAATATTTGCTATTAAATGTCATTCAATTATAAATAATATATACTATTATGTTATTCCAACTTATCTAAGTTATTTTAGCAAAAAAGGACACAGGATTTTCTTTTTCTTTTTTAAAAGACCAAGACCCAGTGACACCAACACTTCTGCAAATATAGGGAAGAAAGGTGTCTAGTTCTGTCTAGCCCCACTGTGAGAGGGTAAGACCCTCATTTGGATGCAGCTCCTAACTGTGCTTTCCAAATCAGCTATGCTGGGGTGGAGCCAAGAGGGTTAGACTTTGCCTGTCCTTAAAGTGAGGGTGTATAGATGAAAATTACATTTCCATGAGCCCCAAAGAATAATGCAGGTACATAATCAAAATCCCATCTGTTGAGCATCTATGCGTTGCATATGCTTTCTCATGACAACAATAGTGCAAAGTAGGTAGATTTATTACCATCACACAGATTTGAAAGTTGAGGTTGAAAGAAATCAGGTCACTTTCCTAAGGTCACTGAATTGTAAGTGGCCAGACTAGGATGAAACCCTAGGTCATATCAGACACAAAGCCCATACTTTCTGCACTACTATAGCCCGCTTCCCAGAGGCTCTCAGGGACACTGTGGCTTCAGTCCTGGCTGCTGCTTCACTGGTATTCTGAGAGCCAGCTCCTATCCTCTATGAGGTGATCTCAGCTGCCTTGGTTGTCAATTAAATTATACATTTAATTTTGGGTTCTGATCACTGAATAGCAATGTAACCGAAAAAGATGACATTGGATTCCTGAGTTCTACTTCAGTTTCATTCAAATTCAAAACTAACCATTTATTCACTGGATTGTTCATTCCTTTCTGAGAGCCTTTCATATAATACAATACTTATTCTTATCTATACACTTTAGACCTGCCTCTCCTAATAAAAAGCAGTTGCAAGAACTAATTTCCAAATCTGAAGAGTTAAACTTTAAATTTATAGCATTAAAAAACAAACAAGAGTATATAATGAAATCACACGCCTAATAAACATTTTTCCTCTCTCTTCCCTGTCTTGAAGCTCCAACTTAAGTTGCCTCAGGTCCTGGCTTCCATATGCGATTGCTTTTCTATTGTGATCACTGGAGAGTTTGATATTACCCCCCTCAATATGGTAAAAAAGGAAACTGAGGCCAAGAGAAAGACAGAAATGGCTTGCCCAAGATCATATAAGTATTTAGGAAGTGGTATATTTATTCCAAATTTGCTATCACAGATTCTCCTTGGACACTGCCCTCTGAGTCTGTGGTACCTTTTTTTACATAAACACTCTTACTGGTAATAAGCTAAATCAATTTGGTGCCAAGTTAGTAAAGAAAGTTTGTGACTCAACTACCTAATTACATTTGGAGTAAAAAAAAAAATCTTAATTACATTGTAGTGAAATTGATTTTCTTTTGATGAAGCTTTAACATAACTGCCTGAAAGCTAATTCCCCTGGAAAAAATGTTTCGAGTGATAAAAACATTGCTGTATTATGTGTCTGACTTTTAATAAGAACTACTTTAAAGGAATTAAAACTCATTTGGACATTAGAGTTCAAATATATTTGTTTTTAAAAGACTCTTGTATATCATTTTAGTTTGGTATCTAATAAAATTTACAGTAATAAAATAATATGCAAGGATAATAAATAACAGTAAGAATAACCAGACACTGCACTTAATACCTGTTGCCTTTTTAGTACTCCCAACAGGGATTCCTCCACAACACCTAATAATACTATCGGCAGATTTTTGTGTATCTTTACTTTTCCAATGAATGTACTCCAAAATATGTTCATTTAAAGCCATTACTATTAGGGATATATGTAACGGCATTACAGAGGATTATTTATTCTCTTAGCAAATGATAACACAGCTTATTTTGGGGCAAGCACAGAGCTTAATTGAAATAAATACCTGATAGGTTTAAAGTTTGGAGTAATAAAATATCGTGTTTTCTAAGCAACACAGATCCTACTACCAAGAGTCCTTTGGTTTGGGTTTTTTCTTGTTTGTTTGTTTTATTGAGCCTTGTGATGGATTTAGTTAATGTAAGTTTGCAGGTAGGAGGTAGGGCTGACCTCAGTAACTATGCACAATAAAGTGATGAGAAACTGAGGATGTTCATGGGAAACCTGGTACAGAAAGGAGCCAAGAAAGCTGAGTGGTGCACGAAGAAAAAGTAAGGGAAGAAAATTCTTGATAGTTGAAAGGCTAAGGAGAAATTTTAAAGTGCAGAAAAGTCTGACAGGGAGTTTGAAGGTGTTGGCTGTGGAATGAACCATAGAAACTCTTCCCTCCGCTTCTTCAGGAAATCTTCAACCAAGGCTACATTGTTTGCTGATGCTTCAGAGCAAGTGAATTTAGGGGAGGTGATGAGGAGGTCCCAATAGGTGCTAAATTCTACATTCATAATGACGCAAAGAGGGGCAAATGATGAACAGCTGACTTGGGGGTGCTCCAGAAAACGAAGGATACTACTGGGAATTTTGTACTTTTTTTTTTTTGAGGACAGTGTCACTGGCCCTCATATGTGGGACCCGAACCGGGGCCACTGGCGTCCCAAGCCAACGCTTAACCACCGCGCCACTCGGCCGGCCCACTACTGGGAATTTTAAAAAGTAGAAATGTTGGCAGAGCAGGACTAGAAATGTTTGCCTTGCTGCCTCGAAGTCCATAAAGGAAACAATAGAAGATAAATCCAGAACTTAGAACCGTTTGCTTCATTTGTTAGGAGGGAAAAAAAGCCACAATATATACAATAGGGCTTAAAAAAGGTGTGTCGGTATGGACAGAGCTGTGGCCTAGGAGAACTGGGAAATGCCTACTTGGTTCTGAAAAGTATATTAAATTAAACCTATCTGTAGTTTATTGTTTTGCTTTTGTGTTTCCATTCAAAATATTAAAATTATCTGGAGACAGAGCACACAACCTGAAAGGGGTTGAAACTTTAGATGAAAGACTAACTATACAGAAAACATTCTCTTAGGAGCCATATTACCTGCAATAACACATTACCAATGCATGAGTACCTCCTTATAACTTAAGGATGAAAAGAAACCTGCCAAGTTCCTTCTGAGGTATCAATATGAAGATATACAAAATAAAGAATTTTAGAAAGATGTTTATAGGTTTTTCTTAGTCCTTTTAAGACTATCTTTGCCATTTTTAAGACTGTTTTTGCTATGAGTTCTTATATTTCTCAATCATAAATCTCCTGGATATGATTTTCAAAAACAAAACTGACAAAGAAATATTGTAAATATTCATAAACTATATATATACATATATGCTATACATGAATTATATATACAGATACATCCAAAACATATAAGGTAAAACCTCATTTGCTTGGACTAAATAAAAGCAGAATATAGTTAATAAAGATTTATTACTTTCACATATGCCCAACTTCAAATAAATTCACAAAGCATCTATTATGTATAATGCCTTAAAACTACAGCAATATATAATTTCCAGCCAGAGGAAGTTAAAGGTCTACTAGGGGACAGGAGAGGTGCATGCTAATGACTCAAATACAAAGGCTACTAAGAGAAGGTACCACCAACAAATTCCTGCAGAGTTAAAAAGGTTCAAAGGAGAGAGATAAAAGTGTTCATCAGGAGGGATATTGAGAGTCATCCATTCAACAAAGAGTTGAGTGAACATGAGTTTCTAACATGTCCCAGGCTTAGTACCAGATACTGGAATGGCCTCACAAGTCAACTTATGGGAAGTGGAGATTAGGGAGAAGTAGAGGGTTATGACGATCAGAAAAGCACAAGAAAAGATGGATGTATTTAATGCAAAGCCAGTCAGGTATGGCTCCTAGAGTACTTCGCAGGGAACCGAAGCAAGAATGGGTTTGGTTTTTTTTTAAAGCAGGGGAGTGACAGAATTAATCATGAATTTGAAACATATAATAGTACAACCAGCTGCTTAAACAAATCTCATTGGGTCTAATTTGCAATTAGTCATATTCACATAAAACAAACAATATGGTCAGATCCTTCTCAGTCTTCTGCTCTCTGAAGAAGGCAAAGCAGAGACTTATGGTTTGGGGTCCTCTGTAAGTGCCTCAGTGCTGATGATCAAAAATGTCATAAATTTCAAATGATTACAATATTAAACAATGAGTTTTTTTGTATCACAAAACGTACATAATCACCCCCAAGAGTGCTTTATAAAACACAAACATACAGCATGAGTTAATTTTTTCAGGTTAAAGCTAGGAATTATAATTATGAATTCCTGGATTGGATCTCAATTTACCTCGATTTCTTCAAGTCATGAGCCCCCTCTGTTTCTATAGTGGAAAAAGAAATTGATTATTACTCCCCAGCTCTGTTGTTGTGCGAAAGAACTAAAAAACATTGGTAAAGAGGTCTAAGACATGGAAAGTGCTAAATTTAATTATTTATTATTAGCATCTCCTCCCCATGCACATGTTTCTGGTTTAAAAAATGTGAACCATGTGGACAACACAGAATTAGCGAGTCTAGTAAATGGGGAGCAAGAAGGACAGACAGAGGCATTCTGAAAGCCATGGGGTTAGGAAAGAAAGGGCACCTGAGGTGTGGCCAGAGTTCAAGGGTAAAACCGGGTTAAGCCAAAGAATACTGACAGGGATGAGCTTTTAAGAAAAACAATTAGGCAGACCAGAAACTGACAAAAAAAAAAAAAAAAAAAAAAAGCACAAGGGGAGAAAGGGCAGAAATGATGCAATCTTCAGGACAAAGGGAGAACCTACCACGGGAAATGTAAGAGAAGCTGCGCTGGGGAGAGATGAAAGACAAGCATTTGCCAAACTTGGTACAAATGTATCCTTTGGAAAACAGGAAACGTAAGCATTGGTGAAAATAATATAACACTGGGAAAATATGATTAAAGCAATTTTTAAAAACTACGAACACACAAAAAGACCCGTTGCACAAATTAATGAATAGAGACATGCCTTTAAACACACACACACACACACACACACACACACACACACACACACACACACACACCAGGATAGCTTCTAAAGAAAGCCCAGCAGTACATGGTAAATCGATTCTCCCTTCCACTCTCTCTACCTTTATTTTCCACTGAAATCTGTTGGTGGGGTCTGGTCATTTACATTCTCATACTTCAGGAAACTGCTTCAGAATAACACTTAGTCAGAAGTCACATTTTCTGAAGTCACAAAAAGACAAATATTGTTGTCTACTTATTGAAAAATGATAATTATCATCTACTATACCAGTTTTCGCACTAAAATATTAAGGCAAAATATCACTGAGCTTCAGTAATGAAAGAGTCCACAGTGGAATCAGATAGAAACCACCTCACAGCTTAACTATCTGTTGTGACTTTGAGTAAATCAATGAAATTCTTTGAACTTCAGTTTTCTCATCTGTAAAATGGGAATAATAATATCCTCTGTTTAAGGATTATGTAAGTGAAGGTATATTAAATACAACCTGGCTCAATTAGCCTCTCCTTTTCTCCTCCTACAACTGACTACTATAAACACACTGAAACACACATAATTCATTTATATACCGAAAGGTGTTTCTCTATAATCCATAAGGCCTTAGCAAATCTCTTGTTAACTATGAACACAGCATTTGCTCAACAAAAACCCTTCTTCCAATCTGGAATTGCTGAAAAGATGTGTGAAAACTAATCATTTGGAGCCACAGCCTCGGAATTAGTAATCTCACCGGAGACACCAGTGGCATATCAATCACTTTCTCTTCTGAAACAATATGGCTTTTTGTTTTAATTTTTTCCTCTTGCCCTTTCCCCAGTAAAAATACACTGGAAATTAGGTTGATTCAGTCATATAGCTGGATCTGTTTTGGTTCTTAAACTTTCAGTCTTGGGCTTGCTCTGCAACACATATGGTTGGGACCTATGGGCAAGAGCCGAGCGAGAACAAGGAAAGAGAACAGAGAAGAAAGATACAAACAGCTGGATGGCAGCAACGTACAGAGCAAAAGGCACTAGCCCAGGGGATCAAGGCTCCCAGGTTGGTCTTGGACAAATTACTTCACTCCTCTCAACCTCAGTTTATGAGCTAATAAGGTGATATTCCAGGAGCTCCCTTCCAGCTCACAAATTCTAGATTAACTATGGGGTATCTTTTGCTTTTATTGAATTACCAAAACTGGGAGAGGAATGCATGACCTTTTCTAAGGTGCACAGCTTGGGTAGACAGGACAGGGTGGAGAACTACTTCAAATTAATGTATAATTCTTTTTCTTTTCTTTTCTTTCTTTTTTTTTTAAAGGACTTTATTGGGGAACAGTGTTTTTTTTTCAGGACCCATCAAGTAGTTGTATTCAATCTAGTTGTGGAGGGTGCAGCTCTGTGGCCCATGCGGGGATTGAACCGGCCACCTTGGTGTTACAAGCCTGTGCTCTAGCCACCTGAGCTAACTGGCTGTCCCAATGTATAACTCTTTAGAAGAGCAATTTGGTAAAATACTTCCAGAATATGAGACTCACATAGTAGTTCAAAGTTGCAATCTCTAGTTTTCAGACTATCAGAATTTCAATGCCCATTTAGTTGTTTAACATAGTTATCCCTTCTATAACATAAAGATAATAATATAACTATCTGAAGGAGTTATTGTAAATATTAAATTAAATTCAGGTAAAGACCTATTCCACTCACAGCCTGACACTTTCCTGATGGGAAGTACTGAAGACACATAAGCTATTCTTTTTTTCATAATGTTTTCAAGCCAATAACCTCACTTCTGAGGATTTATCCCTAATAAATATAAAAAAGAAACAAGGTATTAGATAATTTGTAGAATTACTGTCTGGAGTAGGGGAAAAACTGCAGAAAAACGTAAATGTTCAACAGTTGAAAAGTGGTAAAAATCTGATGGACAATAAGAAGCCATTGATATTATTGTTATAAGAGGTAGATGATGTTATGGGAAAATATGCCATAATGCTAAGTGAAGAAAACCTGACCTAAATTCCTTGCACATAACGATCTCAACTATACAAAAATGTGCATACATGTATATAAGAGTTAGAAAAGAACACAGAAAAATGAAATGAGTTGACATATTTGGATAAACTGAGTAATCCTGTTTTTTCTTTTTGAAAACTGTTTGCAATTGTAGTGTGGTATTGTTATATAATACATTGAAAAACTAATTCAGTCGATAAAAAAAAAAGGAAAAAGTTTTCAGGTAAAGAAGAATTTTAATAAATGACAGTTCTGACTCATCTGGGTTGTAGAGTGGACACCAAGCCCAGAGCATCCTAATAGCTAGCTAGAACTGTCTAGATCTTCATGCTGTGAGCACAGGGTGATTAGAGGGCATGCTTTCAATGTGACTGCTTTACTGACAAGACCACATTTTCAACTCTTCTAATCACTCCATCAAAGTATTTTGTCTAAATAGCAATTGAATTCAGAAAAAACAAAAAAGAGAACCAATTCCAAATTAGCAGCAATTGCCAATGGAAATCATTTAAATAGTAGGTCATCAAAATTTCAAAATGATCCCATAAACATGGGAGGGTGAAGAGTAAACTGAATAAATAATTCAAACCACAGAGAATCACTGCACCTGAAACCCATAAATGTGGAACATTTATTTCTAACTGATTCATGAAATGTAAGGAATGGAACTAATAGTTATTACATTCTTAAATTGAGACTGTGAGAGAATTATTTATACTTCTAGTATTTGGTCACAAATCTTTCAGACACAAAGCTAGAAATGGGGAACATAAAATAAAGATGAGCAAAAAGTTGAAAAATAGTATTTTCAAAATTAAGTGATAGGAAAATAAAACCTTAAGTGAAATAAGTGTTATTGAGAAAAAATGTATTTGAGAGAAAATGAAAAGTTCCTGGGATTAGTTGCACTGTATCTCTGTTACATTATCCAAATCCTCAAAAGTCACCACTGAATATGACAAGCAAGGCCCCATCACAATCCCAGAGATCCTAACTGAGCTTTGCAAAATTTGGAACAAAAATGATTCAATATGTGCTGATACCACTAAGTCCATCTTCTACTTAATTCAGCAAATATTTATTGTTCATCATGTGCAAGGCATGGGAGTAAGTATGGGAAATCTACCAGAAATGAACCAATATGAATCTTTCTCTCTTGATCCCCCAATTTATGAACTCCTAGACGTACCTTGAGCAAAAGAACCTTCTAATATCCTTTGCAGATCAATGCGGGAACAAGATATTCACAACTGGGCCAGTGCCCTTTCTGCTGAGTTGAGTTTCAGTCCCAACTCTCAAAAACCGCAGACTAATTCATCAACCAGTTAACTGTCTGACAATGAAAATAAATTGCCTTATGACAAGTCTCTTGTTCCTCCTGAATGATTTTAATTATCCCTGTAGCCAAGAATTGTGACTAACTTCTGTGACAGAAGTGAGAAGTACATTGTTCAAAAAGCCATTAACATTTATTTTTGGTGTTAAACCTTTGGAGAGCTGCCTCTCTCCTGGAGCTGAAAGGAGGTGAGTAGCTCACTTGAGTACTTACCAAAAGCCATACACTGGCCTAAGTGCTTTGTGTACATTATCTCATCTAATTCTGACAAACCATGCTATGAAATAGGTATCACTATCACCCTCATTTTTAGAATGAGGCTTAATAAGTTACTGCTATAGTCACAGAGCTAGTAAAGATATCCCTTTTTCCTGAAAATGAAAGGGTAAGCATTCCATGAAACACCTGTATTTATAGAGTCAAATGACAACAAGAAACTCATGAGCTAGGATATCAAATATTAAAAGAAAATGTCTGAATTACACTATCAATCAGACAGCAAATTAGACACCTTGAACATTACTTGACTTGCATAAAAAGTTAAAATGCCAAATAAAATATTAAAATATCTGGTAAAATGAATTGCTGAGCTGTCAAGAAAGTAAGAGAAATCAAAGATGGTAGATATTAGAGTACCCAAGATTTGGAATCATACAGTACTGCAGCCTTTTCGGACTGGCTTCTTTCCCTTAGCAATATGCATTTAAGGTGCACCCATGTCTTTTGTGGCTTGATAACGTTTCTTTTTAATCACTGAAGAACATCCCACTGTTTGGATGTACCATATTGGTCCATTCACCTACAGCAAGGCATCTTGGTTGCTTCCGGTTTGGGGCAATGATGAATAAAGCCACTATAAACATTCACATGTAGGTTGTGTGTGTGTGTGTGTGTGTGTGTGTGTGTGTGTGTGTACAGAAAAGTTCATATCAGTTGGGTACATACCTTTGAGTATAATTGTTGGATTGTATGGTAAGACTATGTTTAGCTTTATAAGACAGCTGCCAAACTGCCTTTCAAAGTGCTAGTACCATTTTACATTTCTTTTCAATACCTTAATAACACATGATGTTGAGCATTCTTTCCCTTTTTTTTTTGAAAGCTTTTGTATTACATTTTTATTTTGCAAGAAAATAGATTATACATTGAGCATCTTTTCACATGCTTATTTACTCCTGTATGTTTCCTTTGATGAGGTGTTGTTTTTTGTTGTTGTTTTTTAACTAGATTGGGTTTTTTCCTTATTGTTAACTTTTCAGAGTTCTTCTTCGTATATTTTGAGTACAAGTCCTTTATCAGTTATATGTTTTGCAAATCTGCTAGTCTGTGGCTTGTTTTTTCATTCTCTTAATGGTATCTTTTGCTCAGTTTTTAATTTCAGTGAACTCTAACATCACTTTTTTCTTTCATGAATCATGCTTTTAGTGTGATACCTAAATCGCATCACCAAGCCAAGGCCTCATAGATTTTCTCTTACGTTTTTTTCTGAAGTTGGCTACTTTTGCATCTCACATTTAAATATATGATCTATGTTGAACAATGAAATAAAGTAGCATTGAATTATAACCCAAATTACAAAATAATATCCAACAATATAAACTGATATAAATGGTTGAATAAATAATGGCAAGAAGAGACAGATCTCTCATTAAGAAGAATTCCAGCTCTCTCTCTCTCTCTTTCTCTCTCTCTGCCTCTCTCTGTCTCTCTCTGTCTCTCTCCCTCCCTCCCCATCCCCTCATTCTCCCCCACTCCCTGCCCTGTAAGGACTTGAGGAGAAATGAGCAGTCTGCAAGCCAGGAAGACCCTCACAAAAACTATTGTATCATGCCAGAACCCTGATCTCAGACCGTGAGATCGTCCCCTAAAACTGAACAAACTAATTTGTTGTTTAACCCACTCAGCCTATGGTAGTTTAAGGCAGCCTGAGGTGACTAAGACATCTATAGTTTTTATTTTCACTCCATTAAGCAGGTTTTGCCTGATGAATGTAAGCTACAGATGAAAGAACTTTTTGTAGAACAAAAACACAAAATGGGCATGAGATGAAAGATTCTTCATTTTGGATCAACACTCAGGTCGGCGTGGAGGAGAACCAAGAGGACTTGAGTTCTATTTTGCCTGATGACCTTAACTTTCACTTCATCCTTCATCCTCTGAGACAGTCATCTAAGCAGGAGCACTCCTCCCTCTCAATTCCCTGCTTTCTCCTGTCTTTACTACTCCAATAAATCATGTCCCTGGAGTGATCGTGGACCTTAGAGAGCAAAACAACATGGGTCTGAAATGCCATTCCAGTTGCTTTTTTCCTTCCGTGTTTACTTGACTCACATGTGAAAAATAGAGGCTGAATACATTCAGCAAATAATGCAGCAACTCATTTACAAAGAGTTTTTTAAAATTAATACATGCAAGAAACAAAGACTGATAAGTTCAGCTCTTAACAAGACACGTTTAAAAAAAAAATTCCAAAACATTTAACGTATTTTGTCATGTATAATGTGCACCCACGTTTTTTGCCCAAGCTTTCAGAGAAAAAAAAAATCTTTCATTTTAATTTTTTGAAATTTAAATTTATAATTCTCTGTATTATTTTTGCAGCTTTATTTGTAAGCCTGAAATTTGTTCAAATAAAAAGTAAATAAATATATAAATAAATAAATAAATAAATAAATAAATAGGAAAAGGAAACTCATTTGGGCATAGACTCATTGAGTCTATTTCTGGGTTATCTATTATGTCCCTTTGGGCTATGTGTTTATCCCTCTATCAATAATACACATTCTTGATTACTATGGTGATATAATAAAACACAAAGCTGGGCATATTAATTTCCCTCCCTTATTGTTTTCAAAATTGGTTTAGTTATTCTCAATCCTTGCTATCAAAATTTTAGAAAAAAAACCTTGTCTGTGTCTACAAAATAATCTTGCTGAGATTTTGATAACAGTTGTATTAAACCTGTATATCAGCAGTAATATAATATCTGGGAAATTCTCAAAATATATGGAAATTGAACAACACACTTCTAAAAAATCCATGGATAAAAGAAGAAAATATTAGGAGAATTAGAAAATATTTTGTACTGAATGTAAAAGGAAACCGAACATACAAAAAAGCTGCCTTTAGAAAAATTTATAGCCTTAAATACTTTTATCAGAAAAAGACAAAAGATATGAAATCAATGATATAAGTCTCTATCTTACAATGCTAAAAAGAGCAAATTAAACCATAAGAAATAGAAAGACAGAAATCAAAATAAAAGCAGAGATGCATAAAATTTTTAAAAAGTGAAAATAACAGAAGTATACTAATTAAACCAAAATGTTCATTGAAAATATAAATAAATAAAATTCTCATATTAGACAGCATAAAATAGAAAGAGACACATGTTATATCAGGAATAAAAGAAGAGCCATCATTAGAGAGCTTAGATATATCAAAAGGGTGATAAGGGAATATTATGAATAATTTTATGCCATCAATTTGACAATTTAAATAAAACTAAAAGTTCCTTGAAAAAAACTGTCAAAAGCAACTCAAGAAAAAATCGAAATTCTGAATAGCCCTATATCTATTGAGGAAATTCATTTGAAATTCATTCATTTAAAACTTTCCTACAAGGAAAATTCCATCAATGTATAAAACAATAATACATCATAACCAACTGAGGTGTATCCTTAAAATACAAGGTTGTTTCAACATTTGAAAAAAACAATCAAATGTAACTAATCATATCAACAAATCAACACAAAAACCATAAAGTCATCTTAATAACTGCAGAAGAAACTTCACAAAACTCAACACCCATTCATGATACAAACTCATAGCAAGATAGGGATACAAGGAAACATTCTCAATTTGATAAAGGGTATCTGTAAGTAATTGATAGCTAACATCATGCTTAATGGTAAAAATGTGAAGACTTTCTCTCTAGGATTCAGAGCAAGAAAAGATTGCCCATTCTTATCACTACATTCAACATTCGACTGGAGGTCCTAGCCAGTGCAATATACCAAGAAAAAAAGGCATTCATATTGGAAAAGGTACAAAACTCTTTCTCATATGAAATAATTGTTTACATAGAAAATCCAATGAAATCTGCAAAAAAGCTACTAGGTTGCAAGACACAAGATAAATATAAAACAATCAATAGTATTTCTATATACTAGCAATGTAAAATCTGAAATTAAAAAATGTAAAATACAATTTACAATGCCATCAAAATACTGAAATACTTAAGAACAAATATCACAAAAAAATGTAAAAGACTTTGCAGTGAAAATATAAAACACTATTGAGAATTATGAAATAGCTAAATAACTGGAGAACATACCATGCTTATGTGTTGGAAGACACAATATTGTTAAGATGGCAATTCCCTCAAAATTGATCAATAAATTCAATACAATTGCAAAAATATTTCAACGAATTTTTTTTTTTATGATTTTATTGGGGAATTGGGGGAGGAAACAGTGTTGGGGAACCGGGGAAGAGGAACAGACAAATTGCTGTCCTTTTGTTCTTCAGTCTAGTGGAGGATGTCGTTTCACTGGCCCATGTTGATATTATCATTGCACTCTTCCCAGGTGAGGCAGTCACTCGCCGACCACTGGACAGCTGCTCACAGTGGCTCACAGCAGCTCACACCACTGCCAGCTGCTCACACTGGCTGCCAGGCACTCACAGTAGTTCACAGCATCCCACTGCAGCAGGGGCTGTAACCTATGCCATCACTGGTGACTCACAGCAGCCCAGCTCCAGGTTGAGCTGTTGTTCACCATCTTAGCTGTAGAGGGCACAGTGTCACTGGCCCCCATGTGGGATCCAAACCGGGATCCTGCTGCTCAGAGCTGGCATCCCAAGCCAATTCTTAACCAATGCCACTTGGCCAGCCCAACAAAATGTTTTTAAGAATAAAAATTAGTAAATACAAAGGACCTAGAATACTTAAACATTTTTTAAAAAGGACAAAATGGAGGACTAATAATACTATCTGATTTCAAGACTTATGATACAGCTAAAATAATCAGGAGAGTATGGCATTGGCATAAAGATTTACAAATGGATAAATGGAATACAACACAGTTCAGAAGTAAACTAAAACATATGTGAGAAACTGGTTTCAACTAAAGTGTAAAGGCAATTCAGTGGTGAAAGAATAGTCTTCTCAACAAATTTTGCTGGAACACATGTCCATGTGCAAAACAACAAACTTCGATCCACATCTCTACTCATTAAAAAAAAAAATCAATAAAAATGGACCATACACCTAAATGGAAAACCTAAAATTATAAAACTTGTATAAGAAAGCACAGGCAAAAAAACTCTGTGCCATAGGTTAAACAAACTTTTTCTTTATAGGTAAAGGACATTGTGGGCCATATGGTCATTGTCCCAACTATTCAACCCTGCTGTTGTAGCTTGAAAGCAATCATAGACAATATGTAAACAAGTAGTCAGGGCTGTGTTCCAAATGATCTTTATTGCCAAAAACAGGCAACAGGCCAGATTTGGTCCACAAGGCCTGGCTAGAACACCAAAAGAACAATTTCTTTTAAAAATTTGATACATTGGACTTCATCAAAATTTAAAACTTTTGTTTATTGAAAAACACCATCAAGATAATGAAATGACAAGCAGTATATAGGGGAAAAATATTTATAAACCATTTATCTGATAAAGGACTTGTATCCAGAATATATAAAGAACTCTAAAAACTCAATAAGAGGAAAACAAAGAACCAAAGCTAAAAGTGGGCAAAATATTTGAAGAAACACCTCCTCAAAGAAGATACATGAAAAAAATGTTCAACATTATTAATCATTAGGAAAATACAATGGAAACCAGAATGAAATACCAATGGACACCTATTAAAATGGCTAAAAATAAAGGCTGCCTATACCAAGTTTTGGTGAAGATATAAAGGAATGCAAACTCTCATGCACAGGTGATGGGAATGTAAAATGGTACAATCATTTGGAACACATTTTGGCAGTTTCTTAAAATGTTAAGTATAAACTTATCACATAATCCAGACATTCTACTCCTAAGTATATACCCAAAAGGAATAAAAGCATATGTCTAAATAAAGACATGTATAAAAATGTTTATAGCAGCTTCATTTATAGTAGTCAAAAACTAGAAACAATCGAATGCCCATTTAAACAGGCTGTGGTACAGCCATACAATGGAATACCACTAGCAATAAAAAAAAATACTACAATATGGATCAATATCAAAATAGCTATACTGAGCAAAAGAAGCCAAAAAATAGAATACATACTGTAATATCCCATTTTATGCAAATGTAGAACATTAAAATTAATCTATAAGGAATAAAAGCAGATCAACATTACCTGGGAATAGAGTGAAGGACAGGAGGGAAAAAGAGAAATGTTGTAAAGGATCATGAGAAAACTTCTCAGGATGATGGACATATCCTGGTTGTGGTGATGGTTTCACGTGTGTGTGTATATATATATGTGTGTGTGTGTATATGTGTGTGTATATATATCTGTGTGTGTCATGGAAAAGTCATGATGTATTTTTCCTATGTTTTTCATTGCAAAAATCTGTCATGACTTTTCTGACAACCCAATGTGTGTGTGTGTGTGTGTGTGTGTGTGTGTGTGTGTGTTTGTGTGTGTATATACACACACATCAAACAGAATATGTATTTTAAATAGGTACAATTTATTGTATGTCAACCATATTCCAATAAAGCTGTTACAAAAACAAAAAACAAAACACATACAATGAGATACTACTAAATGTCCATCAAAATGGATAAAATTTGGGCCGGCCAAGTGGCACATTGGTTAAGAGCTGGTTTGGGACGCCAGAGGCCCCAGTTCGGATCCCACATATGAGGGCCAGTGACACTGCCCTCTACAGCTAAGATGGTGAACAACAACTCCACCTGGAGTTGGGCTGCTGTGAGTCCCTGGGGATGGCATAGCTGCAGCCCCTGCTGCAGTGGGCTGCCATGGGCTACAGTGAGTGGCTGGCAGCCAGAGTGAGCAGCTGGCAGCCAGTGTGAGCTGCCGAGAGCTGCTGTGAGTGGCCGTCCAGAGGCCGGCGACCGTCCAGAGGCTGGCGACCGATCTGCCTCACCTGGGAAGAGCAAGGTGATGATACCAACATGGGCCAGTGAAGCAATGTCCGCCACAGCTAGACTGAAGAACAAAAGGACAGCAACTTGTCTGTTCCCCTTCCCCAATTCCCCAATGGAATCTTTAAAAAAAAAAAATGGATAAAATGTAACAGACTGACAACACCAAATGCTGGTGAAGATGTGGAACAACCGGAACTCTCGTACATTGCTAGTGGGAATGTAAAAAGTAAATGCTAGTGGGAATGTAAAACCACCTTGGAAAACAGTTGGGCAGTTTCTTACATTTACTATACAATCCATGAATTCCACCCCTAGGTGTTCACTGAAGAGAAATAAAAACATGCCCATAGAAAAATGTGGACAGAAATATTCATAGCAGTTTTATTCATAGTGGCCCCAAAATGGAAACATCTACCAACAGGTGAATAAAGAAAGACATTAGGGTATACTTGTCCAATAGAATACTTCTTAACAATAAAAAGAAATAAGCTATTTCTGATATATGAAACAACACGAATGAATCTCAGAAACATTATGTTGAGCATAAAAAGCCAAACATATTGTGGTATGATTCCATTCACATAAAACTTTAGAAAAGACCAATCTAATAATCTGCAGTGAGAGAAACAGATTAGTTTTGCTTGAAGTTGGGTTGGAATGGGTACTAACCAAGGAGGAGCATATGAGCACTTTGGAGGCTTACTGAAATGTGCTACATCTTGATTTTGGTGGTGATTACATGGCCAAACAAATTTGTCAAAAGTATACAATAAAAATGGGTATATTTTACTGTATGTTAATTTTACCTCAATAAAGTGAGTTTGCAAATTTTTTTTTCCTCCATGTGATTCCATTATTGGGGAAGTCCCTGAACAAATCCAACCTCCAACTGTATGCAAATATCTCCTACCTGAATATTTCTCACATCTGAAGCTTACAGCTATACAAGGCTGCCTTGTCCACTTCTTGAGCTCTGTCAAAATAACTTCCCATGCCGAGTCTAAATATACTTCCCTCTAATGGCTATGTTTGGTCCAAATTCTGCCCTTAGCAGCTCCCTTACATAATCTTTCTTGACAGCCTTGGAATATTGAAAGATACCCATCTTTTGGGTATCTTTGAATACCAAAAGAGACAGTGGAACGGAGTTGTAATTTTAATATGGGCTCTGGGCACTGACAGGTCTGGAATTTAATTCTGGCCATATCATTTATGGGTGATCTTGAGCAAGTTACTTAACCTCTGTAGGCCTCAGTTTCTTCAGCTGTTTAATATTCCTAATAATAGTACTTTGAGGATTATGAGGATTGTCCAATGTAAAGTGCTTCACATAATGCCTGGGATATGGCACATCCTCGGTTATTATCACCAGCTCTTTGTCTCTTTCTAATCAACACCACGTACCTCAGACTTTCATTCCAGAGCACTCAACATCTAGGTTGCCTGAAAATGCTATAATTTATTCATGAAATCACAACCCATATAGTCATCCATTATTTCTTTCAGCATTAAAGATACCCTAGGATCTCAATTCACAATCACAAAATGTATTATGTAAGACAAACAATATGAGGGAAAGATTTAGAAAAGAGATTTGGAATAAAGTTTTAGCAGAATTGGTACTTGATTATGATTTTGCAAACTAAGAAGTATATGAATAAAGGTGTTTGATTGAAGAAAGAAGTGAAATTTTAACTTGTGATCTTGCTGAGGCTTTTCAATGTCTTAATTTACTTTTCTCTGATGAATAAAACGCTCTGAAAGGCAACTTTATTACTTGACATATAAAGTCTGGCTTCATTTAAGTTTATGTACAATAAGCATGAGTTAAAGCCTACGATTGACACGTTAGGGGCTCCCTGTGGATCAGAGCAACCTCAATATCTAAGGTCTGAATGACAATGTGAGTCAAAGTATGCTAAGCGGATATTCCATTCTTCCCTCGATTTTGAACAAGTTACTTCCCTTCTCTGGACATCAGTTTACTTATCTGTAAAATGGGAGGAAGGAGTCTAATGACTTCCAAGGGCCTTTCTAACTTAAAAACCTATAACCTAGGTTACACATGTGTATGCAATTTGTTAAAATTCAGTGAATATATCCTATTATTTGTGCATTTCATTGTACGCAAATTTTGTGAAATGAAAAAACCCTAGATATAAATAACAAACTTGAATTAATACTAAAATCTTTAGGGATGAAATATACTGATTTCTGCAATTGATGTTAAAATGCACCAAAACAAGAAGGATAAGTGGATGGATAGGAGAAAGGTGATAAAGTATACAAAAATCTAAACAGTAGAATCTACATGGTGAGCATATAAATGTTCAATGTAAAATTCTGTCAACCTGGCTGTATGTTTGAAATTTTCATTTAAAAAAATACTGAAAAAAAAAATCAAGTTAAGAAATTTTTAAGTATCATAAAAAATACTCCCCAGTCCTGATTTCTTCTTACATATTCAAGTATCATTGATCCTATAAACCCCTAGCATATGGGAAGGTTCTCTTCCCTAATATTTTCAGCACAGTTTCTTAGTCCCTTAATATAAAAAAAACAAGGCTAATAAAAAGATGACAATAATAAATGTTGGCAAGGATATGAAGAAATGGAAACTCTCATGCACTGATGATAGAAATGTAAAATAGTGCAACCACTTTGGAAAACAGTCTCGCAGTTCCTCAAATGGTTAAATACAGAGTTACCATGTGATCTAACAATTCCACTCCTAGATATATACCCAAGAGAAATAAAAACATATGCCCATATAAAAACAATATTGAATACAATATTGAATACAATATTCAATATTGAATACAATATCCATAATAACATTACTCACAAGAGCCAAAAGGTGGAAACAACCTAAATGTTCATCAACTGAATACACACATTGTCTATCCATACAATGGAGTATTACTCAGCCATAAAAAGGAATGAAGTATTGATACATGCTACAACACGGATGAAACTTGAATACATTAGGCTGAGTGAATGAAGACAGTCATTCAGACATATATTGTATGATTCCATTTATATGAATTGTCCAAAATAAGTAAATCTAGGGAGAGAGGTTAGTAGATTCCCAAGGGCTAGAGATGATGAAGGTTTGGGGGTGATAGCTAATGAGTGCAGATTTTCTTTTTGGGGTAGTGAAAATGTTCTAAAATCAATTGAGGTTAGAGATGGAGACCTTTGTAATTACACAAAAAGTCATTGACTTGTACAGTTTAAATGGGTGAATTGCACAGTATATGCATACCTCAATAAAGATGTTTAAAATTTTTTAAATCAAGTCAAAAAATCAATGCTGTCTCTTTCTAGTCTCTTCTCCACCCTGTGCCTTGCTAGTACTATAACCAAGAAGTAATTTTACCGACTCTTTCTTTTGTTGGTTCACTTTAGAGGCCCTTAAATTTTTCTTACATATTCCTGGAAAACTGCTCCTCAAATTTTCTTTTGGAGTTTTTATTTCCCCTTTGTTCTTGGACTGCAATAATTTGTGAGCCTTTCCTGATTTTATTCACTGACTCGACAGATTTATAGAGTGGTTATTTCACATCAAACACGCTATTAGGCACCAAGGTATGAACTCACATAAGACCTGGGGCCTGCCCTCAAAAAGTTTACAGTTTAGTAAGGGAGGCAGACGTGTAAACAAATAATTAAGATATAAATGAACATGTACCATAAATGAAGTATCTTAAAGTGCTAAGAGAGAACAGACACTTTCATTAGACTTAGAGTCAGAAAACATAAGTTAAATTAAGTAGGCTTTTGGTCTTAATCAAATCATTTCATTACCTTCAGTCCCAGTTTTTTTCACTGTAAAATAGCAAAAATGCCACCCACTCAGTTATTGTAATAATTAAAAGCAAACATGATATAAAAGTATTTTGTAAACTACGTATTATAGCACACTGTGACATATCAATATTTTAGAAATAATTGTTGCTTTATCTATTTGCTTTGTAAATGTGCTCTAAGATCTGAGAAAAAATAATAAATACAATATTTTTCTTGTAACTGAGAGTAACAGATGGCATTTTAAGAGTTTCTGGAGGAAAAGGAAACAGCTTGAAATGTAATGATTTCAAGACTGACTGAAGAGATGGCGAATATCACAGAAGAAGGGTTAGATCATGGTTGGAAGAGACGAAGGCCAACTGGACAGTGAACTTGAACAGAAGAACACAGGTGTTAAAGGCTGAGATCTAAAGGTGAGGAGGGATTTTAGTGAGAACTAGGTCACCCTACCCTTATCAGTTACATGCATTTCCTTTTAAAGGAAAAAATGAAGTTATCTCAGTGAGGACAACCACCTCTCCTAGGATAATGGAAACACCAAATTCTACCATAGTTCAAGTCTCCCACAAATGAGGACCTAAGCAGCTACACACATAGGCCTTAACGAGAAGAGTGTGTTTTCTGGTGGATTTCATATTTGCTTATCTGCACAACAAAGACCTCTGGTAAAAACTGTGGATTCTCTGCATAGAGCCTACCCCTCCCTGTATTTAAAAAGTCATTTTTTGAGTAAATTTTAAGCCAAAGAACTAGTTAATTAATAAATCCATTTACAGTCAAGAAATTAAAAAATGGTAAAAGGTGACTCTACAAACAGGTTGTCTATATTAAAGATAAGCAGACAATTTAAATTATAATCTCAAATAATACGCAGTAAACTGTAGCAGAGTTAATAGTACCATTCGACATTTTTCAATTCCCAACTCTTGTTTATATATATTTCAACCTTAATGACAAACAAATGTAAGATATTTTCAAAAACTCTTTAACATTTAATACATTATTAAATGTTAGTTCTCACTTAGCTGGGTATAGTAAGAGACAGGAGTACAAGAGATATCATAAATAACATCAAGCACATACATGCACTAAATGTTTGCATTTAATCCTACATAATACTCATCATGGATACTAAGAAGCACTTCTAATTGAAACCCAGCAACTAATAGATGGAGATGGGGGAGGGAAGACAGACTAAACCAAACTTAGGAAAACGGAAGCATTTTATGAGAAATACTTAAATGTCCAGGCCCCAGTGCCTCCTCTCCGCCAGCCTATTGGTATTGAGGCGGCAATAATTACCCACTGCATTTTGATGCCCTCCCTCCCAGATCAGCATTAGAAACAATTAATTATAATGATTTTTTTCAATGAGTTGCTATAAATAGCACCAGCATGGTAGTATTCAATAAAGGCTGGAAAGGAATAGGCTGAAAGTTACTGGCCTTCGATTGAAAAGTCCTTTGTTGGGTTTAGAGGCACTGTTTCAGTTCTGAGGCAAGACCAGAAGGACACAAACTGAAGACAGAATTGGAAATTTAAAAATGATATTCAATAGCGACCATGGAAGACAATGCTCTTCAGGGTTAGGGCAAACAGCTGCACAAAAGAAGAGACAGGGGACAGACGCCATGTCACACCTACCACATGCCTGTTCAGGACTGAAGGCCTTATTTCTCCAACTGCTGGAAGTGTGGCCACCTGATGACCTCAGCGGACAGCCCTCCCCAGGAACTGCACTTGGCTGAAACAAGCTGCTTCTTCCAAGGTCATGCAGCCTGCATTCAATGATTGGTTAAGGTCAGGGTCTGAAAGTCTGACCCTCTCATCTGACTCTGAAAGGCCATCCCGGCTCCAGAGCTTTGGTTGAATTTGCTGAGCCCTTCTTTGGAATGAATCACAGATCAACTTCTGCCTCTGCCCAGTTCTGCCTTCCCTTCCCCCAAAAGTGTTGATACTGAGAGCACTCCCCAGAACACTCCCTCTAGGCTAATCTGTATCTCAGAATCTGCTTTCTGGGAGATCTAGCCAGCAAGTCTAAGGAGATACTAAACCACTGCCATACAGTTTCACTGTGAAGAAACTGTGATATCAGGAGCATCATAGGTCTCTGGGGAGCCCAGGACACTGAGCAGTTTATCAGGTTCTTGTTCAGTTACGCCATTCAACTCAGTACATGACAAGTGAATGAGCTAGGAAAACCCAGAGGAGTCAGAGAAGCCAAAGGAACATTAGAGGAAAAGTGAAAGAACTGGAATTATTTCAGAGACAAGTGAAAGGGAGAAAACCAACAGTTTAAGAATAGAAAGTAAAATGTTAGCATAAAGGATATAGGTGAAACATAAGGCCATTTGCCAATAATTAGAATGCTAGAGTATCATAACAACTTAATAGTAAAGGTAATTTATTCATTTAATATTTATAACAATGATTTCAATTTACTCTACGTTAGGAGCTATGCTAAGCATGTCATAATGTATTTAGGTATTTGATCCTCACAACAATATTATGAGGAAGTAGTAGTATTATGCCCATTTTACAGACAAAGAAATTAAGGCTTTCCAAGATAAAGTAACTTGTTTAGAGTTACACAGCTGGGAAATAATGAAGGAAGGACTCGAAGCCAGGTCTTTCTGACTCCGAAGCTCATGTGTTCACATACTGAATACTGTGTTCAAATCTGAAGAGAGGAAAGGACCTGCTTAATCTCCCTTAATCCAGAGCAAAGGATGACTAGGTTACATAGATATGGACAAATCATGGAATCTTCTGCAGTCTCTGTTATTGTCTGTGTCAGATAGCGATAATGATGCATTTTTGTCTAATGACATTCAGAAAAACAAATGATTGCGTGGGTCCCTTTTATCAATAAAATCTAGGATTCTATAATTTCTTTTGAATAGAAGAAAATGTTCTAGAATGTTATATGTCTTTTAAGAAACTAAACTATGTTATTCACCTACAGGAAGCTGCTGTACACGAGCGATTTCAGGAAAATTGGGGGCAAAATTAACGTCCTTATCTGCAGTCCCTTTAAATGTCAAGTATTGTACTTTTGGAGAATAGAGAAAATCAAAAGAGAAGGATTCTAAAAAAAAGAGAGAGTAAATTAGGCTTAAGCAATGAGATGTGAATCTTCCCAGAAATAAAAGTATCTTGAAATAAAGATGAATATTGGAGGGCTGGTGGCATCAGGATAAATGTGAAAACTGCAGGTCATTTGAGCAAAATGGAGTAACATGAACAAGATCAAGAATAAGCACAGCATGTTTGAGGAAGATAAGTCTTTGAAAAAGAAAGAATAACTCTCATCCATATGGAATAACTTAACACCATCATTTTATGAAGGCTGGGGAATCACCCAGATCAGAGCTTCACAAAGTTTTTCATTTCAAGGCCCAAGTGCAAATTTTCCATTTGCCATGGCACACACCTGCAGGGTTAATAGACCACTGTATTGCCTTTTTTAAATCAAAATATCTCATGCACTGACAAGCTAGGATATCCACAATATATTGCTAAGTCGGAAAATGCAGCAGATGTGTATTTATATATGTATGTGTATGTATATTTGTGTGTGTAAAAGGCTTGAAAAGTTTCATTTAGGCACTTTAAAGATAGATAACACATACACACACACACACACACACACACACACACACACACACGATGCCAAAAAATGTATACACATTTTAAGATAACATCCCTTAAAATGTGTATACATTTCATTTTTTTGGGCACCCCGGTATATTCTACAGTTGACCTTTGAACAACGTGGGTTTGAACTGCATGATCCAGTTATATGAGGAGTTTTCAATAAATACTGTAAATGTATTTCTTCTTTCTAACAATTTTCTTAGTGACATTTTCTTTTCTCTAACTTACTTTACTATAAGAATACAACACAGTATATAGTATGTATAACATACCAAATACATTTTAATCGACTGTTTATGTCAACAGGAGGGGCTATTAGCAGTTGAGTTTTGGGAGAGTTGAAAGTTATACATGGATTTTCAACTCCATGGGGGTTGGCATCCCTAACCCCCCACACTCTATATAAAAAGTTCAACATCTCTCAGACACATGAATTACTCATACAACTAAAAAAATTCAAAAACAATGTTAAAACAAGGAGAACCTAATGACCATATTATTTCGCTTTCCTTTCAGTTTAGCCTGGGACCAGAAGCCCAGACTCCATAGTCCAGGGCTAGTGTTCATCTAATTATGTCATACACCTCATGTTCTCTGTGAGAGGTTTTTCCATAGATTGATCTACCAGAGATAATGTAAATCAAGTGTCAGCAAACTTTTTTCTGTAAAATAGTAAATAATTTTGGCTGTCAGGATCTGTCACATCTTGTTTCCCCCCCACCCCCCAACCCTTTAAAAATGTAAAAACTGTTCTTAGCTCTCAGGACAGGGCTAAAACAGACCAGATTTGGTCCACAGACTGACTTAGATGAAGCAGAAGGAAAAAAGATCAGAGGCAAGGAGATCTGTGAGGAGGCTATTACAGCTGTCCAATTAGTAAGGATATAGAGACCTGCAACTAGGGTGGTAGGAGTGTAATCGATAAGACTGGATGTGGGAAAGAAGCTTAAATAACTGTGCTCAAACTTCCCCAAGTTTCAGTATGGATCCAGACTGAGTTTTAAATGGCCAGCAAAGTAACTAATTATTATATAAAATTTTGAGGGGGAGCCGGATATGTTCATAGCTGCGGTCTCAGGGCACTGTGGCAACACAGCCAGAGTAAGACGATACAACGTTCTACTTTGATTTTAATACTAGTACATTGTTTGGGTGTTTGTATACTAAAGTTAATAGCTCTTTCTGGTTCTCAATTGAAACCTCTAAAGGAGAAACAGAAGATAAAGAAGCAGCAAATCTCAAACTTAAAGAATTTTCAAATGTGTTTCAGGTTCTTTTTTGGGTGCTTAACAATAGACTGTGATTGCTCTGACATCACTTGGCCTAAAAGCTGCACATTATTTCACATTAGCATGCCACAAGTGCAACAGAGAAAATAGAATAAATAGGAGGTATCATGGAATGGTGGAGAGACTTTGATGGGAGATAGGTCTGGGTGTTGAACCTACTACTTACTAGCACTTATGATCTCAGATTCATTACCTGAATCTCACTTTTCTTATCTAATCAATCTGGATAATACTACCTGCTCTCCAGGTTCCTGGGAAAAGGACATGAGATATGGCATCAATGTACAAAACAGTGTCTGCCATATGGTAGGTTCAAGAACCTGGAATTTCCTTTCCTTCCCTGCATCCCCAACAGCCAGTCAGTATTTATTGAAAATCTTTCACTGCTGTAGTTAAGCTTATTTAATAGGGATTACCCTATTTTGTGAATCAAAGATTACTTAAAAGTGTTTAGAACACTCAATATCAAACACATGGGTATGGGAAACGTATCCAAGATACAAAATAGAAACATAAAACTGATAGGTGACTTGGGGCATTCAAGTGTCTTCATACGATAATAATAACCGACAATATTTGCTGAGCACTTACTCTACACTATTTTAAGCTCTATTATAAGCTCTTTACTTGCACTAAGTTGTTAAACATTCACAGCAACCATATAAGGTAGGTAGTTTAGGAAACCAAGGCCAAAAGAGACTGAGACATAAAAAAATGAAGCACAGGGCTGGCCGAGTGGCGCGGTGGTTAAGCGCTGGCTTGGGAAGCCAGCGGCCCCGGTTCAGGTCCCGCATATGAGGGCCGGTGACACGGCCCTCAAAAAAAAAAAAAAAAATGAAGCACAAAGTCACTTTCCCACAATGCTGGTGTCATATTCTTGAAAAACAATGTGTCATCATACATCAAGAGCTTCAAAAATACTCAAAGTTAGAATATTTAATAACATAAAAATGGTCCTAAAATGTCAGGCAATAATTACTGGATACAAGACACATATACAAAGTAATTGCTACTTTATTTCATATTCACTCTATTTACATAAAGAGATGAAAAGGAAATATACCAGCATACTTTCTGAGTCCATTCAGGCTGCTATAACAAAATACCAGAAACTGGGTGGTTTATAAACAACATAAATTTATGTCTGACTGTTCTGGAGGCTGGTTGCTGGTGAAGGCCTCTTCCAGGATTCACACTACTGACTTCTCCTTGTGTCCTCACATGGTGGAAGGGGTGAGGGAGCTCTCTAGGGCCTCTTTTGTAAGGGCACTAATCCCATTCATGAGGACTCTGTCCTCATAACCTACTCACCTCCCAAAGGCCCCACATCCTAACACTGTCACATTGGGCATTAGATTTTCAATATATGAATTTGAACAGGGGGACACAACGGTACACGCTAACAAGGGTTACTTCTGGGAGAATGGATTGTGGGTAACATGCTTAAAATAATTCTGTATATTCTCCAAGCCATTTCCTTTTCCCCCTGGCCTGAAAAGAGAAATGCCCTGCCCTGCACACCCTCTCCCTTGCAGCCTTCTAGCTCGCTTGGCCAGACAGCTGAGCTCAGGCAATGGAATGTGGGTGGGAAGGGTATACGTCAGTTCCAGGCCTAGGTCTACATGTGATATTCCACACTTCACTTGCCTTTTCTCCTGTCAGTCAGCTGTGACACCAAAGTGACTTTGGAGCCACCAAGAGAAGTATCCTTGGTCCCTGATGCTAGAAAGAGTCACACAGGAAAGGTCTGATCCCCATTTCTCTGAGAGAGCAGTGAACTGCTGATGTGTTAAGCTACCACCATTTCAGGGTTTGTTACCTCAGTAACTGATGCAGATAACTTTTATAATCTTTATTCCTTTCTTACATTTTCCAGAATGCCAGTAAAGAACATGTAATACTACCACAATCATTAAACAATGTTATATTTTGAAATGCATGCCTTTTAACTAAAAAAAAAAAAATCAGTTTGGGGAATTAAGCCTAAGCCAATAAACTGAAATTCAGACAAAAATGTGTGTACAAAGATGTTTACTGAAAGCTTACTTATAAACATTTAAAAAAAAGATAAGAAAACAACTTAAATGTGATTCATAAAGGAATGGTCTAGTAAACTATAGCCATGTGATGGAATCTTAGGCAGCCATTAAGATGATGTTAATGAAGAACTTTAATGACATGAGCAAATACCTGTAATATCATAGTAAATAAAAAAGCAAGATTAAAAGCTGTTCAAATATGAAAAAAAATAGTCATGAGAAATAAAAGCCAACAACTCTGCATGATTACTTAATCCTCTTGTCTATAGTTTTCTCTAGGTTTTCTAGAAAGAGACCATAATACGTTTATAAGAAGGAAAACGTATTCATAAAAACACCTCTAATTCCGTTGGGAGAGAGGCAGGCACCAGCCAGATCACAGATGCAATAGGACTGCCAGGAGGGGCATTGAGGGGCTGACTGCTTCCCTTCCCAATGATGGGGAAAAGAAGCTGACAGTTTGGGGGGACAGTAGGAGCCTGGTGCCCAGGGAGGAGCTGGGGCAATGAGATGGAGCTGCTTCATTGGGTAAACTTCCCCTGTCAGATGCCCTCACTGTCTGCAGTACAGCCTCAGGCCCAAGGGGGATGCTGAGTTACAACTGAAAGGGATAAAAAGACCATTACGAAACGTTTGGAAAATCAGCAAGAGGGCACACCCGGGATGGGGGAGGGGTGGCTTCAGGGAGAGCCATCAAAGTTCTGTTTCTTCATAGCTACATGAGGTTTCATGTGTAACTATTTGTTAAACTGTGTCTATGTTTTAGGCACTTTTCAGTTTGTATGCTATACATAATAACAAAATGTAAAAGAAAAAAAACCCCAGCAGCTGTTTCTTCTGCCTTATCCAGGAAGGAAGCGACTGTGTTCGGTGTGGGCCTGAGGACAAGCCCAGAGGAACAGTAATCACTCAGTGTTAGAATACTGCATGGGGGCTCACAAGTGCTTCCACACTGCAGAACACATGTTACGGTTCAGAGGGACCCAGAACAGAGACCTTGAACCCAGGGCAGCTGATCCTATCCACTGATCTTTCCACCAGACCAAATTCAATACAAAATACATTTGTGAATAAAAATTTTGTTGAAGATCTTACAGCATGAGTATTCACAGTCTTTCTCTAAGACCTTGTTTAACTAAAAGGAATTGAGTTTTTACCTGCTCTGCTTTACGTGGCCACCCTCCAGGAAGATTAATGTCTGCCCCAACTGGTACTAAACTGTGTAAGTTTAAGAAATTCATCACGTTTTTTGCTTTGTTTTACCTCTTATTTTTGTTAAAGAAATCAAACTAGATCTCTCCCACTTTCACCTATGAAAATTTCATTTCCCTCAACAAATCTATTCCTCTCACTTATTTGTAGATTTGAAGTTCCATCAATTATTCTGAAGAAATTTCTATCTCCACAAGAAAATGCCTAATATGAAGAATCAGAAAAAGAAGACAGAATTAAACCAGAAGAAAAGCAAGAAGAGCTTAGCCAAGAAAAAGGAGAGGGAAAGAGTTGAGAAGGAATCAGAGAGCAATGAGAAACAAGTCCATGGGGTATAGAGGGAATAGTCTGGAGGGCAAAGAGGACTATAACAAATGTTGCTCTCATCTTGGATTGTATTTCCTTGACCAGGACATAATGAGGCTACCAGTTTCTAGGGGCAGCACATTAATTGATGCCCATAGGCGGACTTTTTGCTAGGAAAGGCAGGAGATATAGTAAAGACTAAGGCTTGGCTCCTGCTCAGATGGAGCTTGCAGACTTGTGAGGGGAGCAGACACATAAACAATTAAGTACAGAGGTCATAGTGACTAACTCTGCCTGGCAAAGCGGCCTCACAAAGGAAGTAACATGGGCTGCTCTAGGAAAATGAATAGGAGTTCGCAGACTAAGAAGGGGCAGATGGAGTGTGTTCCAGGCACCGAAGTAGCCACAGAAATGTTAAAGAATAGGAAATATTCAGATAATGTCAATAAACCTGAAGCATGAACAACTGGAGCATAAGGAGCCAGGAGGTAGAAAGACAGGAAATGGGCAGGAGAATAGTCAGAGATGAGGTAGAGATCCAACCAGGATCAGGCTGAAACAAGCCTAGACGTTCAGACTTCATTGTTTGGGCAATTGAGGGTACCCTGATGTTTGCATATTTTAATATTAACATAGTTGTACTGCAAGAAAAGGAAGGAGGGAGCTGGAAATGAGATGGAGCTGGGGGCAAAAAATTAGGAGGCTGTCACAAATAGAACAGGTAATAGATGAATTCGTTTTGGAGCCAGATAGATATGGGTTTAAAAACTGGCTTTGTCACTTACAAGTTGTTTGACATTGAGAAATTACATAATCTCCTCAAAGAGATTTTTTTCCTCTTCTGTAAAATATAGACAATAATCCCTACTTTTGTAGACTTGTTAATGTGATATGTGTCTAAATATAACTTATCTATTATAGTATCTGGCTACATTTGAAGTAAAAAATGTTTGTAACAAACACATTGATAGTGCAAGCTGCACTGAGGATAAGGAAACAGATTACTGTGAACAGGATTTGGGGACTGATTGGATATGGCATTTGAGAAGGATGTAAAAAAGAGAGAAAAGTCCTACATTTAGCAACTGACTTTGTTCTCTGTAATAAACATTTCTAATACCAACACACCGAATTGTTAACATCTGCCTCAGCCCGAAACCATGCCTGGTAGACCATTATTCTCTAGCAATGCCATTTGGTGTAAGTTTAAGTTTCTCTTCTTTCTTATACCTCCCTCTACTTCATTAGCTAAAGTTAAGATTCTCTATTTAAAGATTTCAGATATTCAAAAGAAATGTATTAAAGAATTGTATAAATAATTCATACACAAGGTAGTGCTATAATCTAATTAGCAACCACATCAGTTGCAAAATGCTAAAAGAACCCCGTCTTTTTATACAGAAACCTTGAATAGCCCCTAAAAGTCCTACCACCAGATATGTCCCTGAAGCTTAAGTATTGTACACACTGAAAGTCAATCACCATTAAATTCTGTATCTGCTTTAATGGTTGAGATGAGCTGTAGGACAGAAATCACTGTCATTTATGTTCATGTAAAAGAAAATTGTGTGTAAATCTCTGAAACCTCTCATGGTATCTTCAATGAGTGCACAGTCAAGGCAAAGCAAGGCCCAGCAATACTTGGAAAAAGAACTGGCCTCAGAGAAGGCTGACATATTCCCGGCTTTTGCTTCCTTCCAAAATATCAGAAAATACCACCATAAAGACATTTCATTTGTGAGAAAAACTGGTCTAAAGTTTTCCCAAATGTGCAGCCCAAATGCCACTGACAAAATCCAGGGATGTGATCCACTGAGAACCCACCATGGCTCAAAAATGCCTGAATCAGAGCAAATGAAATGAAATCAAAGCTCTCACAGGGGGCACGTGAGATGGATCTTCAAAACTTTCTAAACAGATTTGTTGAAAGGGAAGAATTTAAGAACTTAAAAAGAAGGAGATGGTTCCTTAATAAAAGCAAGCAGAGTACCATATTGAATGACTGGTGGAGCCTCAAATCCACAAACAATTAAGGGGAATAAAGTAAACAGCTAATTTTTTTTTTCCTTTCTCGTAAGATCAGTGAGGGAAATAAAATTTTAATAGGTGAAAATGGAGGATTTAAGCATTGTAAGATCTGCTGTTATATCTTCAACAAAAATTCGAAACAAAATGAAATAAAAACTACCATGAATGTCTCAAACCCACACCGTTTATTATCAGTTGGGGCATTAATCTTCCTGGAAGGAACCATAAAATAAAAAGTAAGATTGCTCCAATATGTTGCCTAAAGGCCAAATAGCAAACACTTCTTAATCTAGGGCGGCCGCACTTGGTAACTTGCTGTGACATCAGATGTATGTCTGATGCAGTATCTTCTTACACAGAGGATGAATGTTTAATAAGAAAAGTTACCCTTTCAAACGTTACCCCATGAAAAATCACCCCAATGGCAGCTGAGGAATCTAAGCTGTGACAGCACTAAGATATCTGCCCTCTATACTCATAGGCAAAGGGAGAAGAACTTAGAATATGGACATCCATCTACTGCCAAGCTGTAGCCAATTTCATCACATTCCAGATGTCCTGCTAGCTAAACATTCAGAGGATAATGGAAGGGACCTGTGTGGTAGACTTTACCCCAAGGCCAGGCTCTTACATCAAAGATCAATTCAAGGAAAACAAACAAACAAACAAACAAACAAACAAAAAACATTATAAAACCTTGCAAGATTAAAAAATATCCAAAAGTGTATATACAGTATAATCTCAACGATATAGAAAGTATTACGCATTAAAAAAAATTTGTAAGGAAATATGACAAATCAGTCATTGTTATTATCTTTGATGGTAAGAGTATTTTTTCTCCTATAATCATCTATAGTCCTCCATAAACTTTGATACAATTTTTATATTTTTCTTTATACTTCTCTAAATTTTCCATGTTTTCTACAACAAGCAAGCATTAGTTTTACAGCAAGAAAAATAAAAGTTAAAATTATACAAAGAAAAACGATAGGGAGGGAAGGCGTAGTTCTAAGGGGATAATTCTAGAATCTTCTTTGGAATGTCATCATCTACTCTGGAAGTTAGCATCACCAAAAGTCTGTGATCATGCTTTAAAAACATAACCAACAGCCTAACACTTCACATGCCTCAGTCTCTCGTCTTTCTGTGTTTGCTTTTTCTCTGTGCAAACTCAATAAAATGCTAACAATAATCTCATCCCATGAAAAGCGTATGAGTGAGAAGAGAAAGAAAGAGAGCACTTTGCACTTGGGGATAGGAAGAATGTTTGGAAAGGGTTACTAGGAGTGTCTGAGACATTCAGAGAAATATGCACAGGTAAAAATGCATCTAAAACCCCAAATGGGATACAACTGAGGACTTACCAACAGGGAGAAAACTATGGAAAGATTACAGTGGACAGGAGAGAGCAGGCTACAAAAGAAAGGATAACAGGAAACATACAAACTTTGTATGTGGTTTTTTTTTTCCACATAGGATTCACAACATTCCTTAGAAAATTCAATTTAGTTGCCCTGTTCTAGCTTGCTAACCAGAACCAATTTAATTTTAAATGTACACGCAGAGCCAAGGGGGACAAAATATTTTGCAATTACTTTTAGCTCCCTGTTGGAAGGCAGAATAAGATTTAACCAGTTCTGCTCCAGCTGTGATAACCATCCAGGTTTGTCAGAGAACTAAATGGTGTGCTTTGGTTGAAGATTAAAGAATAGAAAACTCTGTAACACAATTACTTGCTTTGTTTAACAACTTAATGGGAGTGAATTTTTTGAGAATGTGACAAATTGCTTTTGATTTATCTGCACAGGGCATGAAATACTGGTGCAAGAGAGCAATTTGTTACACAGACAATGTCTACCCCATGCTATAAATCTGCCCATTGTCACATTCTATTTGACACCCAGTTAGGTGATTTTCGAAGAACTAGTTTATTACTGCATTTAACAAAGAGCAAAAAACTGATATATGACTCTTGTTACTTCTCAGCTACCAGGAACACATTTCTCAGATATCAGTCTATGCAAGCATTGCTTGGTTTTATGCTCTATTGTGACAGATAGATAAACACACTGATAAAATCAAGTGCTTTGAAAAAGGAAAAGTTATCATCTTCATGTATGGCCCTAGCTTGTCATGAAACTTCAAACAGTTTCTGGTTCTGCTTACCATCTGCACAGATTTATTCCAAATAACATAACTAAGTTTGTTTCTTGATTTCTTTCAACATAAATACAACCATTAAGTTTTGGGAGTGTTTATATTCCGGGAGATAATCAGGTCATCTGTTCTGATTAGCCTTAACACATTGGCCTGGTCCCTGCCTATACACAGAGCTCAGCCCCCACCACCACCCCACCCCCCACCCCCCTCCCCTCCTCAGTTGGCCATTTCCACGTTACAATTGCTGTAGCTTTAGAGCATCTATCCTTGCTATGCCTCCTACTGGGAGGAAATGAGGCTGCTATAGGTCTGACTGGAGTTCCCCTTGGGCTACACTGTGATCTGTCTTTATTAAAAGCAAAATTTAGGCCTCATATGGGGACTTGGCAACTATGTCAGGTTGTGCCAGGTTTTTCAATTCTTGCTTTTTTTAGTGGGGAAAGTAGGAAAGGAGGAAGCCATTTTTTTTTCTTTTTTACTATTACAAAAGTTTATTTAACAAAAAGTTTAATATAAAAATGTAAATGTACATGACCAGGTTTTTTATGTTGCAGTAAAACGGGGGATGTGGAAGCAGTTGATCTCGGTCAACACAGCCATTCCTTATACTCATTCCAAGGCTTCTAACGTGGTACTATTTCCTCATCTTACCACCATTCCAATATTGTTCTGTTGCCCACTGGTTGCCGTCTCCCACATTCATCTAACACAAGTTTCATAAGGGGATCAAAATTGTGCAGTATTCCTTGAACATATCTGCCACCATTTATTCAATTGCAATGCTAACTTCTTGTGAAATTTTTTCAACTTGGAAGGATAAGCTTTGCTCATGATATCTATTCAACGAGCTCAAAGGTGCCTCCATATGGAATCTGTGGCCTCCCTCATGCTGGGAGGAAGCCATTTATAAATGTTACACAAATACAGATCCACCCAAGACCAATTTATCATTGTCAATTTAAATGCAGACACCCTCCCCACCACTTGCATTCACTGCTAACTGGTTGAAAACTGGAGAAATTTGAGGAAGAACCATTAGCATTTTTAATAAAAACAATTCTTATAGGGAAAATAAAAATTAAACTATAAACATTCTAACTATATATATTGGATTTTAATAAATATGATGGTGATTCAGAATTTAATTCTGTATGCCATCTAATTTAAGTGTTGGTATCATCAGATTCCTAGTTTGAGTAGAAAAAAAACTCAGCAATGTAAATTACATATGCAATCTTCAGATGAGTAGATGGGAATGATTCTGAAATCAGTTCTGAAACAGGGCTTATTTCAAAGCACTAACTCCTGCCTTCAAGTCCTAGCTCCACCACTTAACTTCTCTGAACATCCAATTCTTCACCTTTAAAATGAAAATAATGTTTTCTACTACCTCATAGAGCTGTTCTGAGGAGTAAGTCACCTAATTTGATGCCTGAATGAGCACTCAATAACTGGCATCTACTTTTTTTTCCCCCTCATGGATTCTTTTTACTTACCACTGTAAGATGAAAGATAAATGAATGAGTGAATGAATAAAAGAAATTAATGAAGGAATAAATAAATAGGTAGCAACACTAGTAAAAGAGGGATTCTGGTAGGCGTCTAACAAGGAAGTTTCATTTCTTTTTTTGTTAGTCTTTCTGATGGCAGTGCCCACAGGAAATTTTAATGGAGAGTGATCAAATGCCACTCATGGCATTTTTCTGAAGATACAGCCCAATTGTTCAGGAACAGGTTATAGGAAAATAAAAATGATATGCCAGGGCCATGTTTACCAGGTAACTCAGACCCTCAATTCTTGCCTATTGCATCACATTTATATAAACATATGCGACACACATATGAATGGTGCTGGCCCATTATAAGACAACTACCCTCAAGTAATGAAAACTGGTCAGATGTAAAAATCATCAACAACAAGTCCAGTTAATGGATGCTGAAATTGAGGTTTCCTATGGTTCCTTAAATACATTTTCATTTCAGACGCTTACATCCCATTTCACAAATGTTTGTTCATGGGGACTCTGTGGTAGACATAGTGGGCAATACAAAAACTATTAACTCCGTTTTGTTTCAGTTCACCAGTGTTTGCTGAGCACCTCTCACAGGTTGTGCTCTGTGCCAGGGGCAAGGGTTGTAAAGAAAAATAAGACACAACCTGGTCTGTTAAGGAAAGGCTACAATTATAATACGAAGCATGTAGCTTACAATCACAGACTGATAGGAGATTCAGTAGGAATACAAAAGATGAAGTGGTCAATTCTGAACAAAAATCAGGAAAAGCTTCAAAGAGAATGTGATACCTGGCCAGGGTTTTAGTCGCAGTGTGTCAAGTGGACACAAAAAAGCAGTCTAGACAAGGAAATGCATATATACACAGGCAGGCAGTGTGAAGAACTATAATTGGTTCCACAGCACTGGGATAGAAAGCACATGGGGGAGAATCGAAGGAGATAAAGGTTAGCAAGGTGAGCAGGGATAAGTTATGAACTGTCTCACTTGTCAGGCTGGGGAGCTTGGATTTTTTTCCTCTAAATGTTAATAAGCCACATTTGTGTTTTGTACCTGTGCAGAAGGTGAACCAAACGGCGACAAGAAGAGTCAGAGAGAACAGATAAAAAGCTACTAAAACAACCCAAGAAAGTGAGGATGAGGGAACTGAGCTAATCTAATAGCACAGGAAATGGAGGAAAGGAACAACTTTTAAATATATCTGAGACAAAATTATAATATTAGAATAATCAACATTTATGGAAAAGTGGAAAGTACAAGAGTGTTCTTTCTACTCTCATCAGGACATAAATTTGAAGCACTTAGAAAAGTTATTAGATAGCAAAATGGCAAAGTTTTAGTAGATTCCAAAAAAATTAATAAAAATGAAAGGGCAGATAGTTGGATATGGTGTCTAGAAAGGAAGGGATGAAGAGATTTTATCAGACAATGCACTTGGATGCCAAAGGATTGACTTTTCTGAGAAAACACCGCTGAACTGCAAAGTCTGCTTACTGCTTCCCTTGACACTAGCAGTAAATTCTAGGGACGTACCCAGTTTGGCAATGCAGTATGTCACTGTGACAGACATGGAGATGGGCCATTCAGCTGTCCCTTCAAGAGAACCTGCTGCTAGGAGCACAGCTGTCTGACAGCCTCCAGCTGCTGTACCTTTGGATCCACTGCAGTGTTCACTCTGAGGCCATGCCCCCCCACCCCCCCAACCCCCGCTCTGACCTCCCTGCTGCTCTCAGACAATGAATGACTAAGCACAGAAGGTGCAGTGAAGCCAGGCCATGCCCCCAACACAAATTTCTTAAAGGAGAACATTTGCCTAAAGATTCCCATCAGCCCAGCCAAGAGTTGCTCAGAATTACTTTGTGGTCTGAAGCTCTTGCTGCCCAATTTTCTTTCCTGCGGCTCCTTTGACGAGTGTCAGACCTGCACCACTGAAGGTTCTCCCTGGCCACTCCTGCTCCTCCCATTACCCTTCATGGGTGTTTCTCCACATAGAACTCGTACATGTCTACCTCCTCTCTCGGTGTCCGCTTCTCAGAGGACTAAGCCGACACAGTTGAAGCTTATTAGGAATAAGATTCACAAGGAAACGTGAGGCCCTCTGCAGAGGGTAGCACACCTGAGCCACCTCTGGTAAACAGAAATGTGGCTGGTCCTCGGGATTTTCCAGAGACGACACAATGACCCCGTGTTAACAGCCCTCCCAGCCAGACATTTTATTCCTAATGACTTACCCACCTCCCTTGGGGAGTATGTTCCATTCTAACTTCCAGAACATCTTTTACTAACATTTCATATAATTGAATTAAACTTCCCATAAAAACCAGATTGAACTAAAAATAGTGAAAAACGCTATCCATAAGAATTTTGTTTTGAACCAAGTGAATTCTCAAATAATCATCGTCTCCTCGTTGAGCCCCAAGGGCACAGGCAGTTCAGGCACACAACAGGGTCTTCTCTAGAGTACACCGTTCATCCCCTTCTCAGGAGAATCTGTCTTTCCTGCTGCAAGCAGCTTCATCCTGCTGCCAGGAGAATATTTGGATGACATTGCCTCAAAGTCCACACACAAGAATTCTGGTCCAGGGAGGCCGTCTGGCATGGCAGTTAAGTGTACAGACTCTGCACGCCTACACACTTGGGTGTAAGTCCTAGCTCCTAGGTGCTCAAACTGGGTGACCTCAGGTCAGTTTTTTTCCCTCGCTGATCCTCAGGCATCTCGTCTGTAAACTGATTAGAATAATAGTACCTACTTGAGCCCTTGTTGTAAGGATTAAATGGGCCAAAGCAGTCAGAGCATTTAGCACAGTTCCCAGCACATATGAGTACTCAGTAACTGGAAATCGCTATTATTTATGTCATTGTCATCAGTGGGAACATCTGCTCTGGGAAAGGACGGAGCTGCTCTTCACATTGGAGAAGCCAGTGACCATATAAAGCGCTATCTGGCCTCTTTTTTAAGTAGAAAGCTGAGAAACTATGTAAGTGCCCACACATTAAGGCTCAGCCTTCACTCACAGCAGCAAAGGGGGAGGTGGCCTCTCTCTGAAAATGGGGCAGACAGCTGGAGAGGGCCAAAAGAGGGATTACCAGAAGATTACGATGGTCAGGGGAAGGCTGGAGTAACTATTTGAACAGACAATTTGTGCTCCAATTACCATCTAAATGTTCATGGTAAATAAGGATCCATAAAAACACATCTGTAAAACCCCAACTTTAGTGGCTGGGGCTTTGCATGGTTCATTAGCACATTCTCCTTTGCCCAACTGTGACATCACTTATCAGCACAGACCTTCTCTTTTCAAAGTCTATTCTCTAGCAGTTGGAGCCTGTGAGGAAATTCTCTGAAATCGGTGCAGTCACAGACTTCCTCCTGTGGGTGCAGGGGAACTTTATTAAGAGGACATTTTCCATGGTGTTCTGTCGCCTAGCCTCATGCTCCTATTTTAAGGTAAAGTTTAGTAACTATAAATTGGTAGGTGACAATTTGTGGAGAAAGACTTGCGTGCTAGATACAAGTGATCAGCTATAAGGAAAGGACTGAATCTAGGACCTCTCTGGCATTCCCAAAGATTCTGTGAGCTACTGACAATTCTTTAATAAATTCCCTTTATTCTTAAACTAGCTAGGGTGGGTTATGTAGTTTCAATTATGAATCAAACTGATAAAGATAAGACATTATCTAGATTTTGATATAGATACAAGGGTTCGAGTCCCAGCTCTGGCTTTACTGGTCCTGTTATTCTGAACAAGCCATTCAGCCTCTCCAGATCTCCATTTCTTCATCAGTACATGCGAGAACAATAATAGCATCTTCCTTATAAGGTAGTTGAGGATTAATAAACAGAATGTATGTCATGTTGTTAGCACAGTGCTTGATACATATATAAAGTGCTCAACTATGATTATCAAGAGTGACAAGACTGGGCCGGCCGAGTGGTGCGGTGGTTAAGCGCTGGCTTGGGAAGCCAGAGACCCCAATTCGGGTCCCACATATGAGGGCCAGTGACACTGCCCTCAAAAAAAAAAAAAAGAGTGACAAGACTGGGTACTCTCTCTACTTCGTTGTAACCCCTGCTCACTCCTTGGTGAAAAGGAGGGTGTCTGAGAGCCTAACAAATTGAAGTTAAGCTACAGAAGGCCATCAGGCTAAGCAAAAGAGGTGCGTTTGCCTCCGAGGCGTTCCACTCTGCCACACAAGATGCATGAACAGAAAAGAAGAGGATTCTTTCTCACAATCATTGAGCCAAACCATGGCCACTACATGAAACTGGCACACCACAAGAAAGGGGTGGGGAAGAACAGAGGGGATGGAGGGAGGACAAATGAAAGACTCTGAGCACCTATCTGAATCATGGTCTATGAAATGAAAGGAAAACTAAAGGGAGCAGACATGGTTTGCCACTTCCCCGGGGTTCTTAGTGCATCCTTGATTAACAAAGAGGAAGATTATTTATTTCTGGTGATAGGATATACCCATAAACAACAAAAGTTACTTTTTGTAATCCCACTTCTATATTAAAAGCAGAATTCTAGGAAGAAGAGTGGGAGAGTTGGATCTATGATGAAAAACAAGGTTGAATCTATGAACAGAACTAAGGAATTTATGTCTATGTGCCTATCTTGGCACTGGAAATATAAATTGCAAGTAAGACATAGACTTAGTCTTCAGGAAACTCAGATTCTAGGGACAGACGATATATAAGCAGTTAATTGGAAGTCCTACAATCAAGCTACTGATTACACTGGCTGTTCCTTCTAGCTAGCTGAATGGTTGTTCTCCGAGGTAGGCCCTACCTCTCAAATCTTTGCTCAAATGTCACTGCCTCAATTAAGCATACTCTGACTGCTCTAAAATCATACATCCTCCCTGCAAATCTAGAAATCCCAATTCCTCTTACACTGCTCTACTTTGTTTTTCTATAGCGTTAATTAAACTTTTTATTGAGACAATTGAGAAATAATACATAGTGATCCCCTGTACCCTTTACCCAGTTTCCTCAGTGGTAACATCTTTCAAAACTTGAGTACCTCATCACAACTAGGATACTGGCACTGGTCCAGTCAAGATACAGAACATCTTCCTCACAGGGGCCCTTCGTATTCTCCTTTTATAACCAGGTCTGTCTCCCTGCTAATCCCATCCCCTCTCTTCCAATTTAACCTCTGGCAACCATTAATCTGTTCTCCATTCCTATAATTCTGTAACTTCAAGAATGTTATATCAACGGAATCACTCAACATATAAACTTTAGGGATTAGCTTTTTTTTTTAATTAAAGTTTATGGAGGTGGCAATTTTTAGCAAAGTTACATGATTTCAGGTGTACAATTCTGTAATACATCATCTATATATCACATTGTGTGTTCACCAACCAGAGTCAGTTCTCTTTCTATCATCATATATTTGATCTCCTTTACCCTCATCTACCATCCCCTTCCTCCCTTACCCTCTGGTAACCACTAAACTATTGTTTGTGTCTATGAGTTTTATTTCTTCATTTGTTTTTCTTGTTCTTTTGTTGTTTTCAGTTTGACATACCACATATCAGTGAAATCATATGGTTCTTGACTTTTTCTGTCTGACTTATTTCACTTAGTGTTATAATCTCAAGATCCATCCATGTTGTTGCAAATGGCACTGTTTCATTTTTCTTATGGCAGAGTAGCTTCTTTTCATCCAGCATAATTGGAGATTTATCCAATGTGTGTATCAATGGTCCGCTTACTTTCACTGCTCACTAGTATTCCACAGTTTGGATGCACCTCTGTTCAACCATTAACATTCAACCATTAACCCACTGAGGGACATCTAGGATGTTTCACATTTTACACTGTTATAAATAAGCTATTGTCAACAATCATGTACCCATTTTTGCGTGAACACGTTTTCGTTTCTCTGAGGTAATTTCCGGTAGCATAATTGCTGAGTCAAGGGGTGGTAGCATAGTATTTTTAGCAAATTGCCAAAGTATTTTCAAAAGTGGTTGTGCCATTTTACATTCTCACCAGCAACATATATTTCTTTGCATCTTCACCAGCGTTTGTTGTCACTATTTTTAATTTTCGCCAATCTGACAGGTGTGTAGCAGTATCTCGTTGTAGCTTCTATTTGTATTTCCCCACTGGCTAATGGTACTGAACATCTTCTATATGCTTATTTGCCATCCGTGTATCCTCTTCATGTGAAGTATCTGTCATGTCTTTTATGAGAGTTCTTCATACAGTTATTTCTCAGTGTCCTCAAAAGGATTGGTTCCAGAGCCTCCTACTGATAATAAAATCTGCAATGCTCAAGTCCCTTATATAAAATTAGCTGTTCTACTTGCTTTGCCTTTTCATTTAACTTTTAAATTAATCTTGCTATAGCTTCAAAAAATCATGCTGAAATTTTGATAGGAATTATATTAAATCTGTATGTTAGTTTGGGGAGACATTTTACTATGTTGTCTTCTAATCGACAAATGTGGTATGTCCCTCTATTTATTTAGATCTTTTTTGTTTCTTTCACCTGCATTTTATAGCTTTCAGCATACAAGTCCTGTACATGTTTTGGTAGATTTACATCTAAGTATTTCACCTTTTTTGAGCGATTATGACTGGTATTGTTTTTTCATTTCAATGTTACATATCCATTGCTAACATACAGAAACACAATTAATTTTTATATGTTGATATAAAAATTATATCAAAGGTTGGGTCCTGCAACCTTGCTGAACTGTTTCAGCTCTAGTTTGTTTGTTTGTTTTTGGTAAATTCCTTAAGATTTTCTTCAGAGGCAAGCATGTCATCTGCAAATAAGGACAGTTTTATTTCTTTCTTTCTGTTCTGCATGGCTCTTATTTCCTTCTCTTGCCTTACTACAGTGCCTAGAAGGTTCAGCATTATCTTAAATAAGGATGGTGAGAGCATACATTCATGCCTTTTTGCCAATCTTAAGGAGAAACTATTTAGTTTTTCACCATTAAGAATAATACTAACTGTACATTTAATGTAGATGTGCTTTATCAAGCTGAGGAAGTTCCCCTCTATCCCTATTTTTCTGAGTTTTTATCTGAACAAATGTTGACTTTTGTCAAATGCTTTTTCTGTATCAATTGATATGATATATCATATTTCTTCTTTGTTTGTTAATATGGTGGATTACATTGATTGCTTTTGTGAACACTAAACCACCCTTACATCCCTGGAATAAACCCCACTTGATCATAATATAAAATTCTTTTTTACATATTGCTGAATTCTATTTGCTAACATTTGGTTAAGGATTTTTGCATCTATATTAATGAGAAATGTTGGTCTGTAGTTTTATTTATACTGTGTTCTTCAAGTTTTTGATGTCAGGCCAATATTGGGTTCATGAAATGAACTGAGAAATGTTCCCTTCTCTTTTATTCTCTGGAGAAAAAAAGCATAGAATTGCTGTTAATTCAGTAGAGTTCTCCAATGAAACCATCTCAGCCTGGAAATTTCTTTTTATGGAGTTTTTAAATTATGAACTCAATCCCCATAGTTACAGCTATTCAAATTAGCTATTTCATGCTGGGTGAATTGTGGTAGTTAATTTTTTTATAGTTTTAATTAAATCGATTGAGATAACATTGGTTTATAATATATATATTTCAGCTGTCCACTATAATTTAATATCTGTATACTTCATTGCATATTAACCACCCAATGTCTAGCTTCCCTCTGTTACCATATGTTTGATCCCTTTATTATAATGCCGATTTATTTGCAGATACTTTCTATTTTTCATCTGTTTCAAGTATCTTTCTAATTACTCATTGAAGCATTTCTATCATGGTTACTTTAAACTTTGTCAAATGTTTCTTTTATTTCATTGCTGGCATCTGCAATGGATTAAATGTTTGTGTGCCCCAAAAATTCACATGTTGAAATCCTAACCCCCAATGTGATGGTATTAGGAGATAGGGCTTTTATAAAGTAATTAGGTCATGAGGATGGAGCCCTCATGAACTGAATTAGTGACCTTATAAAAAAATATAAGATAGCACCTATTGATTTTCTTTTTTCATTCAAGATCTAATGCTTTTTTTTTGTTTTAAATTGGGGAGTTGGGGGAGGGGAACAGCATTGGGGAATCGGGAAAGGGGAACAGACAAGTTGCTGTCTTTTTGTTCTTCAGTCTAGTTGTGGAGGACGTGCTTCACTGGCCCATGTTGGTATCGTCATTGCGTTCTTCCCGGATGAGGCAGATCAGTTGCGGCCTCTGGATGGTTGCTCACCTTGGCTATTGGCCACTCACGCTGGCTGCTGGCCACTCACTGTAGCCTATGGCAGCCCACTGCAGCAGGGGCTGCAGCCTACACCATCACCAGGGCTCACACAGCCCAGCTTCAGGTGGAGCTGTTGTTAGCTGTAGAGGGCAGTGTCACTGGCTCTCATATGTGGGATCTGAACCGGGGTCGCTGGCATCCCAAAACCAGCTCTTAACCAATGCGCCACTTGGCTGGCCCAAAGATCTGATTCTTGATATGACAAGTAATTTTCTATTGAAAACTGGACACTTCCATATTTTGTTACAAGACTCTAGTTCTTCTTTAAACCTCCTGTTTTAATTGTGTTTTGTCTGTCTGTCTGTCTGTTTATTTGTTTCATTTTGTTTTTGACACTGCTTGGGTAGGGAAAGTGAGGGCACTGTTGTGTTACTGCCAGGTGGAAGTAAAAGTCCATGTTACTCATTCAGACTCCACTGACACCTGAGGGGAGCTCCTTGTCACTGCTTGGTGGGGGTGCCAATTCCAGCTACGACAGTCTCCACTGACACTACGTACAGTGAAGGAGGAAGGGAGCGCCTCATTGCCAGTCGATAGGGATGAAAGTCCAGGTTCCCTACTATCTTTATAGGGTACTGGGAAACAACAAAGGTATTGGGGAGCAGCATTAGAGCTTCACAAGAGTAGAAGTAGAGGCTTCCCACTCAACCTTTAGCAGCACAATAGAGTGGGGACACAATTTTTTGTAGTGTTTGGCTGGAGGAGAGCAATAACTGTCTCAAGTTTTCTGTCTTGCTAGGTTGCTCCTTTACTGGCCCTTCAGCTACATAGAACTGATTTTTGTTGGGGCATTTTTGCTCTACATTCATTGGCATTTATAGGTTGCTGGTTTCTTCAGCTCCAAGTTTGGGATATATGAGGCAAAACAAAAACCCGGGGGCACTCACCACCATGTCATTTCTTGGGTCCTGGTTTGCTTTCTTTTTGCTATCTTTCAGAGTCTTTTTATGATTGTTTTATATACCGGGGTGCCTAAAAAATGTATACAAGTGGACACTTTAGTCAACGATGCTCAAGCAGTAGTTCGTCATAACTAGAAGTGTCTGGACACTCACGGTGACCACTTTGAGCACGTCTTGTAATTGCAGAAGTCAAATGTGACTTGTATTCATCTTTTGTTATTGATATATATTGAATATTACAATTTTAATACAGTTTTGCTCTCTTAAAATGTGTATTCATTTTTGGGGCACATATATGTGTGTGTTTTATATATGTATATACATATATAATGTATATGTATATATGTATATATATGTATATATACATATATGTATACACACACACACACAACTATATATATATATGTTCCCTAGATTTCAGTTGTACTTAGCAAGGGGAGTAGGGGAAAGTACATCTACCTTATCTTCCTAGAAGTGGATGTAGGCTACATACCTTTTATAATACTACACTTATCCAGTGATAATATTTATAAATTACTTTCTGTCTTTCCCTGCTAGAAAAGAAGCCTCAAAAGGGCAAGCTTTTTGTCTGGCAATAGTATCTTACTGAATGAATTTATGCAGCCATAAAATGACTGCCCTAAGGAGATGGATGAATGAAGAAAGAAAGAAAGAAAGAAAGAAAGAAAGAAAGAAAGAAAGAAAGAAAGAAAGAAAGAAAGAAAGAAAGGAAAGAAAGAAAGAAAGAAAGAAAGAAAGAAAGAAAGAAAGAAAGAAAGAAAGAAAGAAAGAAAGAAAGAAAGAAAGAAAGAAAAAGAATTCCGCTTTTTTAAATTGGTTCTGAGCCTGTGGGAAGAAGTTTGAAGGTGAATAGGAGGAATAAATAGAAGATCTGAATAAGAATTAAAACTAGGAACCAAAATTCAAATAAAATATGACCAGAGAGTAGAGAAACATATACAGTATGCAGAGCTGAACAAGGGAAGGAGATGGTGTGACAAGCTAGGATTATCTATTCATGGAGACAGATCTTGATTTAATGTACACATGAGCAGGAGCACTGGAGGAAAAGGAGGCATGCTTCATATTAGCTGTGAGGTAGTGGAAAAAGTTCAGTCTATTTAAATGGTCAAGCTATTTGCCTAAATGCCTCTTATTGTCTTCCCTCCTAATCACCCCATGTTCCCAGCATTGACAACAAGGGTCATAACAACAAAATATCAACATGTCTTCAAGGCACCATTAAATCTGAGACATGCTTTTTCTACCAAACCCACAAGGTGAAAAAAAAAAAGGCAGTTATTAGGACACATTAAATGAAAGTTATAATCCATCGTCTCCCTTACTCATCTTTATTCTTTCCATGACACTGAAACCCTGGCCCCAAAGTAAAAAATTTTAAAAGCCAACCAGACATACAAACAAGCTTTCATTTATCCATTTACCACCAAGTCCCACATTTCTATCATAAACCCAGCCCTCCTTTGGGTCCTCCCTGTCCTCTGATGTCATCAACATCCTACCACATTCCTATTAATACCCATGGTGCACTGAACGTGCCCTTGTAAATATACTTAGCAGACACAAAGTTCCAGAAACACTCACCACTGTCATCATGATGGGCAAAGGAACAGAGAAACTGAAAGCTTCAATGACAGTGGACACTGCAGGTCCTACAATCTCCCATTTTCCCACTTTTATGACCTACAGCAGAGTAAGGCCTTCCTTGCCTAGGGTTGTAGTACTAGCTCCACCCTTGATAAAATAAAATTTTAAAAATTCTAGACTTCAGATTAGTTGCCTATAAATTAGAAAAAGGGGTAAGGAGGTGGACAAGACATCCAAAGTCTCCTCTGGCTCTGTTGATCCAAGATACTACATACTAATATTACTGTAGGCAGGAAGAATAGGGCTGCGAGGGAGGAGGGGAGTCAAAGGAAGGAGGAGGCAGGGTCAGCAATTAAGGAAAAAGCCCGCTACAATCCGGCCAGAACTGGCCTTCAGCACACAGAGAGCATCCAGGATGCCATCTTACCACTTTAGGTGAACTTTTAGCTGGGTGTACTGGATGATAATCTTATTAGCATGGCAGCCAAGAAAAATCTCCACCCACTGTGTTGCCATGACAGTTCCAAGAGAGAGAAAGAAGGACAAAAAATGCCCCCTTCCAACGGGAAGGAGTGGTCAGCAAGGAGCCACCTGGGAACGCCTATACCACCACGCTTAACTCTCGAATATTCCACCCTTTCATTTTAAGTGTAATAAATTTCTGAACTGCACTTCTCTTCAGAGCAGCATCTCTTCTCCAAGACTTCCTGCTTGGGCTACCTTGAGAGTGTACTATCCTTTTCTAATAAATCTACTGATTGCTTGGCTTATTCAGTGTGTTGTTGAATTCTTTCCTGCAACGAACACCAAGAACCCGTTTTCTGGCAACACGAATAGCATTCTGAACAAGGTAAGGAGAAGTCCAGCTTTGTGAAGAGGTACACGTGTTGAACAGCTACTGAAGACCTAGGGTATTTGCCAGGGGAATTTTCAACAACCAAAAACTGAGAGATTACAAATGAGAGGCTTGGTCTGGAGTGACCCAGAATTGTTTAATGTCCCTAAAGGAAAAATAAGACTATATATTCATGTTTGCTTATACTTACATTTAAAAAAGTATAGAACATAGGTTGGCAACCTGTTGGCCAGAAGGCAAAAACAGCCTATTTTACTACAATGCACAAGCTAAGAATGTTTCTTTTTTTTGTTGTTTCTTTTTTTTAACAGCTGAAAAACATCAATAGAATATTTCACAACACAGAAAAATGTTTTAAAAATTCAAATTTCCATAAATAAAATTTTATTGACACACAGCCCCGTTCTCTTGTATACTATTATCTGTGGGTGCTTTCATGTTACAACAACAGAATGAAGCGGTTGCAATAGCGACTGTATGGTCCGTAAAATCTAAAATATTTACTATCTGACCCTTTATTTAAAAAATGTTTCCAATCTCTACTCTAAATATACAAGAAAGTTTTGAAAATGGTTACTATCAGAAGGGGGCCACATGAGGTCAAGAATAATAGACCTGTATTGACTACATCTGCCCCTTAATGACAGGGATAGGTTCTGAGAACTGCATCGTTAGATGACTTCATCCTTGTGCAAACATCTTAGAGTGTACTAACTAGATGGTATAGCCTATGACTCTAACTGTTTGTGCTATACTTTTAAATGACTGGCAGCCCAGGCTTGTTTACACCAGCATCACCACAACCACGTGAGTAATAGTAGTGGCAGCCCTGACAGTGGGCTTTTCTTTTAGTAATGCAAGTACCTGACTTAAGCTTGGATTGTCAAGAGGCATTCACTTCAAAGATGGGATAAACAGGTTGCCAGCCACAAAGCCAGATAAAGATCCAAGCCCCCAACCCTCCACTGAGACTCCCTGATTTTAGAGATCATGGTTGATTTCAGTAACTGACCATTTGGGCTATTTGTTTTTTCTTTTCTCTTCTTGTACTAGAAACCCCAGCTCTTATGCTTTAAATTCATCAATAAAGAGTGAGCTCAAGGGCCGACCGAGTGGCTCAGTTGGTTAAGAGCTCGCTCAAGAGTGCGAGCTGAGCTCTGAGCAACAGCTGTTCGAGGCCAGCCCGAGCTGAGTTGCCGTTGAGCTGCCAACAGGTGGCAGGATGGCTCAGCTAAAAAAAAAAAAAAAAGATAAAATGCCAACAAGGGCTGGCCCAGTGGTGCGTTGGTTAAGAGCTGGCTTGGGGGCCAGCCGAGAGGCGTGGTGGTTAAGCGCTAGCTTAGGAAGCCAGCGGCCCCTGTTCGGTCCCACAAGTGAGGGCCAGTGACACTGCCCTCAAAAAAAAAAAATAAAAAAATAAAAAAAAATAAAAAAAAGAGTGAGCTCATGAAATCCTAGAGCCCCATTTTGGACCCACCTAATAACGGTAGGATCCCAGGCCCACACGCTCACTCCCCACCCCCATGCCTTGTCCACTCCAGGACCTGTAAGTAATAAACTCTTTTCTTTTTATTCAAAATTTCCTTATGATTATTGCTGAAGGGCATCTTGCAATCATACTAAGAACCCCAAGATTTGGTCCAGCTGTAACACTGGTTTAGAAAGGAGAGGTATCTGTGGGAAGCTTACTGGGGCCCAGATACGTACCCCCAGGCATTTCTAGCCAGTAGCTTTACTACCGGTAGACTAAGACCGGAACAAAACAGGCCACCTATGGAAAGGTCCACGTGATGAGGAACTGAAGTCTCTGACCAACAGCCAATCAGGAACTGAGGCCTGTTAATGCCACGTGAATGAGTTTGTAAATGGATCTTCCCCATGTTGAGCCTTCCAGTGAGACTACAGCCTCAGCTACTTTCTTGACTGAAGCTTCATGAGATCTTCAACCAGAACCACCCAGCTAAGCAGTTCTCAGATTCCTTCCCCAGAGAAACTGGGATGATAAACGTTGGTAATTTTAGGCACTTAGGTTTGGAGTTAGCTGTTATACAGCAATAAATAACTAATAAAACCATTACCTTTGGCTTTCTAAGAGAAAAAGGAAAGAATTGGGATAGGGTTGAGGACAACAACTCCAGACTGGGAGCAATGAGGGGCGGGGTGTGGAGGGAAGCCTCTCAGCAGGCTTTTATTGAGAAGCCAAATAGGTACAAGAAAAAGAGTGCAGATGAATTTGAAAGGCAAAGGGTGGAGGTAGGAAATGAGCTCAGGAGTGACTGACAGGCGTCCATGTACATCACGTGTTCAGATGGAGAATGTATTAAAGGGCTTGTCTATGAAGCAGCTGAGACAGAGAGCAGGAGAGCCGGAAGAAGGCACAGAAATCTTTGCTCAGCAGATCAGCGTTTCATAAACCAACTGTGTTTCTAATTAGCTATGGGATCCTAGACATGCCTCTTGGTCTCTTTGGGGATTCATTTTCTTTATCAAAAAAGGAGGGCTGGATGAAATGTCCCTAAACTCTACCACCAGCGTGTTTATGTAGCACTCTGCACAGTGCTAGGGGCAGGAGCACCGCCTTGGGTGAATTATAATTTACACTTTCTGTTGTCTGGAGAGACAGAGGTATCGGCAGGGCATCTTCTCAGCTGGGAAGGCAATTCTGTTCATGCTTTTGCCTGTATCATTTCCTCAATAATTATTTACTGAGTATTTTCTCTGTTCCAGGCATAAGGTGTTAGGCGTTATGGGTGAAAATGGATTAAAATGGTCAATGAGCTACAATACCATTCCTCAGGAAACCCATAACACTCGTTCTGCCTGGTCTGATGCTATCACAACACCTGCCTTTGGCTTCAGCACTAAAGTTCCTCTTTCCTTCATCCATTCCTGAAAACCTTAGTTAGCTTCAAATTTCATCATCCCTGGCCCCTTTAAGCTGGCACATCTATTCTTTCATCTCCAGAGCACTGACATTGGAAGGAAAGGGCACCTGGAGAGCCAAGGACCTTGCTGAGATCTATTAATTTTAATAACCAGGGAGACCATTATTTCCCTTTTTATGGCCACTGCACATCTATTGATGGAGCCTAAGATTGCTGTCACATCACAACGGTTGCTCAATCAACTGCAAATTCACTTCGGTGCAAATTCATCATGTTTGCTACAAGATATATGACACGGAAAGTTTTGTAAATTGATTTGCTAAGATCAATATACCCTTTGTGTATGAAATTCTCCGATACATCAAGCCACTAACCCCACCCAAAAAGGAAGCGAATTTATTTTGGCAGTGTTTCTTTTTAGTGAACATCGTTGGTTGTTATGGAACACCACTTTTTCTTCTACATTTTCACAAAGCACAAACTTTACAATTCTCTGCACTGTCTTTACATATATTGGAAACATATACATCACTATTGTTGCCAAAGTTCATTCTTTTTTCCCTTAAACAATGACTTTTGCTCACATTTGATTTTCTGATAGCTTTCCCTATCTATCACATTTATAGGCAACACAGAAAGATTCTCCCATTGCTTGCTTTCTTTACCCTCTTAGATATAAAACTATCAATCAAACAAGAAAAGGATTCATAAGATATGCAGCCTTTAGCAGACACTAGCTTCCAGCAGCCATCAAGGTAGTTAAGATGTGCCCAATTATTATAACTTGTTCTGTTCAGCCTTGTAATCTGTACAAGGCAAGCATTATTCATATCCTTTCTCTGGTCAGACTGTCTGTACACAGTCAACATCAAATAATTGTTTATTTGAAAGGAACGTTAGAAATTCTCTAGAAGCTGAGACTCAGGAGAGTAAAGGGTTTGTCCGAAGTCATAGACCTGGGCAGATGAAGATGTCAAAGTTCCTGATACCAACATCCTCTTATATTACAACACAAGGACTCTCCCTCACCACAATTTCAAGTGCATGAAACTTTCCTTCTCCTTTCATCCTCAGCCAAATACTCTTTCCATGTTAAACTTTGTTTACTTCCATGAAGCCCATTTTTTGACACATTGACTCAAGCAACAAGTTTTTATTGAACACTTAGCCAGTCTTGTAATTGCCTAATTGTGCACAACTTTATGCTAATACAACCTATCTTTAATCCAGTACACTCTAGGAACCTACAATACATTACCTATAATAACCAAAACTAGATAGATTAAATTATCATAAATTAAACCGTAAAATCCAACCAGTAGAGAGCAAGTACAAGATAAATTATGATCCATCAACATAATGGAACAGTATACTGTATAGTCATTATGGTATCATTCTGACTGCTACCTAGAAAGATGGGAAATATTACATAACATTAAAAGCAGGATACAAAGTACAGGTAAATACAATTATGACTCTGTAAATGTTTGGGGGATGTGGAAGAAGGCTGGAGGGAACATGTAAAAAGTCATTAAGTAAATGAGATTGCGGGTAGCTATTTTCCCTCCTCAAAGTTTCTCTTTCATCTTATATTGATTGTTTTCAATGTGAAAACCCTTTTTAGATGAAATTGATGATACCTAAAGAGAGACAATTAGATAATACTTAACCTCTTGTTTTACATTTACTATTCACTTTGTAATACTTCACACGCATAGAAAAAAATAACAATATAAACCAAATACTTTAGAAGAATTTTTGTTTCTCTCATAATAATCCTTCAAAAAAAATGATGTGATGTCCCCCACACACATTCTAACTAGGTAGACTTTTTTTTTTTCTAAGATTTTATTGAGGAATTGGGAGAGGGGAACAGCGTTGGGGAATCGGGGAAGGGGAACAGAGAAGTTGCTGTCTTTTTGTTCTTCAGTCTAGTTGCGAAGGACATTGCTTCACTGTTGGTATCATCATTGCGCTCTTCCCGGATGAGGCAGATTGGTTGCTGGCCTCTGGATGGTCACTCACCGCGGCTATTAGCAGCTCACGCTGGCTGCCGGCCACTCACTGTAGCCTATGGCAGCCCACTGCAGCAGGGCTGCAGCCTACACTGTCACCGGGGCTCGCACAGGCCTGTTCCAGGTGGAGTTGTTGTTAGCTGTAGAGGGCAGTGTCACTGGCCCTCATACGTGGGATCCGAACTGGGGCTGCTGGCATCCCAAAACCAGCTCTTAACCAACGTGCCACTCGACCGGCCCTAGGTAGCTTTTTTGAGGGTTTCCAAACATAGACTTCTGCCTTGTCCCACAACCAATGTAACCCAAAGTGGGCCAATCAGTCTCTCTTTTGGCATTTATTAAAATGGAGCTTGGAAAAGAAATTCAGTCCCTCTCTGGTGACAAAGCTGTGTCACCAGACACAAATAGGAGAGTCTGGTAACCAGGTTTCCAGCCATGTGAAAGAAACCCATCAGAGTAAATGAAGCCGACCAGAGAGTAGCTGTGATTTTAGATGGAAGGAGACAGTCCCCACATCACTGCAGTCCCTGGCATCAGTAATCCCTGGGCCTTTCTGGAGTTGCCTCAAGCAATGTTGTTCTACTTTTATTGTTTATTGCCTGAGTTAGTCTGAGTTGGGTTTCTGTCACTTCAAATGAAAAGGTCACGGCTAATATAGCAGTTATTATTATTCCCATTTTACACATAGGAAACTTAAGGTTCAGAAAAATTAAGTAAGGTTACAAAGTCAGTAAGCTTTGGCTTTGAAGCACATATCTTCTCTACGAGCACAACTTTCATCCCATGGAAGAAAAAAAGCAGCTAAAGGAAAAAGGCACAAAAAGGGAAGGCATAAAACAGAAAGACAGAAGTCTGGCAAACAGAGAAAAATACCAGTTTAAAAAAACTGTATATATGTATATGTCATTTATGTCTGAGAAACTGAGATAAGATCTAATGTTTCTATATTAAGTTAGGAAAACAGAACACTTGAGAATTTTTAGCAACAGATGATTCCATATTAGTGTTTCCTTTTCCCTTTTCTTATGTAGATTGTATCTAAGAGCCGTTTAACTGGCTCTTCTGTCTCGGGGTACACGGGTCTCTCCTCAGAGCATATCACAACAACGTGCTTGCTTGTTTATTAGAATTCAAAAGAGAGTGTCGGAGAGAGTCTTAGCAAGATCAAAGTCACCATCTTTTCTAACCGAGTCATGAAGTGACAGCCCATAGGTTTACTCATATTCTGTTCCTTAGAAGCAAGTCACTAGATCCAGCCCGCACCCAAGGGCACGAATATTAGGAGGCAAGGATCAGTGGGAGCCATACGAGAAGCTGCCTCCACTCTAGTGGGACCCACAATGATGATGTCCTATAGTGAATAAAGTCTTAGGTTCATTGAACTACAGTAGGACATATTCAGTAAATATTTGCTCAATGATTAAAATGAGAAAGATAAAATTACAACTGTCCTTTTTCACAGAATCAATTATAATTTCCCTGCTATATTATCATTATTTCCAAATGTCTCTGACCATCACTGTGACTATACCAGCTTCCCTAAAACTGATTTTCTAAAAACACGCAATCACAGAAACAATATAATTAATCTAGAGTTTCATATATGATGGCAGGACGTACCAGCACATTTGTTTTTTCCAGTGCAATATGGACAAGTGCTCACTTAATAAACAAATCAATATTTCCATCCCAAATATGTAATTCAATTCAAATGATAAGTCATGAGCTGACAACACATTCCCTCTTCCAAAAACCATTGTGATTTTTAGCCCATTAAAAAGTAGTAGGGCTTTCTTCCCCTTTACTTGTGTTTACAGATGCACGGACCTCTGTCTAACTTTCTGTGCCACCTTATGTCAGAGACTATAATAAAGGAAAGCTCCTGTGAAGGCTGTCTAAGCCAGGCCTGTAAGTAGAAGTGACAAGGAGTGAGACCATATGACTTCATTGACTTCATTCACATGTGGGATATAAAACTGAAAGCAATAAAGGAACAAGGTAAACAAATAAAGAAACAAAAACTCATAGACACGGATTATAGTTCAGTGGTTACCAGAGGGTAAGGGGGGTGGGGAGATAGAAAAGGGTAAAGGGGGTCAAATATATGGTGACGGAATGAGAACTGACTTTGGGTGGTGAACACACAATGTGATATATAGCTGATGTATCACAGAGTTGTATACTTGAAACCTATGTAATTTTACTAACCAATGTAACTCCAATAAATTTTAGTTTAAAAAAAAAAGAACTAAAGAAACATCAGACAAACACAAATCAATGGATAGTCTGCAAAACAAGTGGGCTATACTCTTCCAGAAAAAAAAAAGAAAGAAATGGTGGTTAGCTCCTTTCACATACTACTAATTTATAACTAGAGGGGTGGCTGGGTGGCTTAGGCAGAGCTCATGCTCTTAACAAAAAGGTGGCCAGTTCGATTCACACGTGGGATGGTGGGCTGTGCCCCCATAACTAGATTGAAAAAGGCGACTGGACTTGGAGTTGGGCCGCACCCTCCACAATTAGATTAAAGGACAGAGACTTGACTTGGAGCTGATGGGTCCTGGAAAAAACCACAGTTACCCAATAAAAATAAAAATTTTAAAAAAGAAAACAGATTTATAATAACTAGAGAAGGAAGAGGGGTGCAAAATGAAGAAAGTGAGAGCGCCATTTTATAAGCTTTAGGAGACAAACAATGGCCCCTTTTCTTTTTCAAACCAAAAGCACACGCCAATAACCCTGCCTAAACTACAGCAGTGCAACTACGGAGATACTGCAGCCCTGGCTCTAACTGAGAAGAGAAGCAAAGTATTTTTATCCCAACTGGTACCATTAAGATACACTGATCATTCTCACAGAGCTGTTTTATTTGCGTTGGTTTTTTGTGTCTTTTTTTTTTTCAAGAAACTATACTGTCTTTGTGAAAAAATGGCAAAGTCGGCATATGTGATACGTGGAGCCTTTGGACTAGATGTTCTTCCAAGGAAGTCTCCCTCCTTTGCATGCAAGGAAAGGGTCTGCTTTGGAGAAGCACCAGGGAAGTGACAAAAAAATAATGCATGAGGTATAATATTTGGCCACATTGTGCACAGGGCTAGGAGGAAAGATGCAAAAAAGCCAAGTGTAGCTGACTTCAAAGGCTTAAAAAGACAGATAAACTGAGTGTGCAGAAAACCTGACAGTAGCTTTACTGAGAAACAGGGATTCTGAAGATGTTTTAAAAGCCTCCGTGTCTCTGAGGGTCTCCTGGTCTCCCAGGAATCCTGAGTGCTGTTTTTCATACTTGTAAGCTCCCCATGGGCAGGAAGGGAGCATTATTTCTCTGCATTTCGAGGCAGAGTGTCCTTTACAGGAGGTGCTTCGTAAATGATACTAAGCTAACGATTTACTGGCTACTTAGATCACCAGATTCTCTACTACAAGCTTCACATAAATTACCCAACAAAATCCTTACATGCTTTTGAATTATTATCATAAACCCATTTTATAGATGAGGCAATGAAGGCTTAGAGAGGTAAAGTCACTTGCCCAAGTTCATACAGCTATAATCTGTAGAGCCACCAAGATTCAAGCCCAGATAGCTGTTCCAAAGCCTTAGCCACTCTGAACCCCGCACCAAGTGACTGCTGCCTTGAATTGCTGTTCTTAGCTAGAGGGCTATAGCTGATCTTCCTGGTTCTGTTTTACAGGATTTTTCCTACAGTGTGTGCATGAGTGTGTGCGTGTGTGTGTGTGTGTGTGTGTGTGTGTGTGTGTGTGTGTAGTTGGGCAAAATGGTCCCGGATTGAGGGTAGAAAGGATGGGGAAGAAGCAAGAGATGGACTGTAACGAATGTCACTTTAAAATGGCAAATCCTTCCTCCCCTGGATTTAAACTTGTAGGTCATTCATAATTCAGTGTAAATTATTTTGATCAGTTTGCTTTCCTTTTCGGGTCTGAAAGAATTCTGCCACTCTGGCCAAAGAAAATGACCAGCCACTGAGGACAACAGCTCTGATAATAAAGTATCATATTCATCAGCTCAGAGTTGCCCTAACAAAATACCATAGACTGGGTATCTTACACAGAAACTTATTTTCTCACAGTTCTGGAGGCTGGAAGTCCAAGATCAGGGTGCCAGGATGGCTGGTGAGAGCTCTTTCGGGCTTGCAGACGGCCTCCTTCTCTCTGTGTCCTCACATGGCCTTTCCTCCATGTATGCGCATGGAGCGAAAGCGATCTCTTCTCTTCCTCTTTTTGTAAGGCCACCAGTTCTATAATTTGAATCCCACCCTTATGGTCTTATTTAACCTTAATTGCCTCTTAAAAACCCCAACAAATACAGTTACACTGGGGGTTAGAGCTTTGGATGGGGATACAGTTCAATCCACAGCAGTAGTGGTCCTAAGCTCAAACAAAGAATAATGACTCATGACACCTAACCCATACTTTCTCTTTCCCCCACTTCTGCCAGAACCCTAAACAAGTCCAAGGCACTGTTGTAGTTGAAAAAAAGATACCCAATGCTCTTGATGGGCAAGGGGAATATTTCTTACACAGGAGAGATGGGCTTCCTTCTGGTAGGGTTTACCTGGCAGCTGTGAGATACCCAATGGAAGTCTTCAGCTGGAAGATCTCTGTGGGGACTAGAATTCACCAGGTGCTCTACTTGGGCCTGGGATTAGTCTTTCCACATGGCAGTACCTTGCTGACTTGGTCTTATCCCACATGGGCAAGTCTAATTCAGCTCTGCTTCTGTGACTATGTGACCTTCTGGCCTTACCCGTGCAGGCTGACCTTTCCATGCTTCTGTCCATCACACAGGATCCTGGGCAGACTCAGCCATCTCACCGCACCAAACTGTACTCACACTGCCTGGGTCTGCCCTCTTCTACCCCCACCCCAGGTCTGTGCGCTGGGGCACCCTGTATTACCCATCCAGCCCTGCTTGAGGCTCGTGGGCCCACCTCTTTAAGAGCAAAAGGACACAGTTCCACAGCAAGGGAGTGGAAAGGATAGACTATTTGGGAACTCGAGGAACTGGGGAAGGTGGGTAAGCCTGATACGGATCTGGACCATAACTAGAGAGTGAAACCACAGGCATAGAGGAGGCAGTATAACATGGCCATGTGACCGCACAGCTGGGTAAGAACAGATGCTTCAGAGCCCAGCAGACCTGCGGCCTCATCTCAGCTCTGCCAACTGGTGACCAAGCAGTATTAAACCCTTTACTTAACTCCTCTAAGCCTCAGCTTCTTCAACTCTACCCTGGGAATACAATTCCCAAATTGGCCAGGATTTAAAAGGTAAAGGTAATGTAAGCAAAATGAGGAGTATCGTAGCAAATCTATGCTAAGCACTCAGTAAATAGTAGTTATTGTTATTATTGAGAAGGAACATAGAGTGGGAGGAACAGAGCACTCAGAGCTCGGAAAGGGCTACAGGCAGTAAAGGGTTAAGGCCTCAAACCTTCATTCCCTTTGAATTCTACTGGGAGCCCTAGTGACACCGAATCCATCACTAACAATCTTCTTGTTTAAGCACTCATGATCGCCAGATACCAAGGTTTCCTTTAAAAATGACAATACTAACAGCATTAGGGAGAACATAACGCGCTTTAAGCAATAAAATCACCAATTGGTTGAAATTACTTGGTGACATTTTGGAAGGCTCTTTATTCCCTAACTTTTCACTTTTCTGTAATAGAAAGGAAATCTTCAGATTGATTTTAATGTAGATATTTTTCTATAGCTTTTGTAACTTTGGCTTAGAAAGCCTACTGTTTCATAGAAAGAAATACAATAAAAGAGACTGATTCCTTCCTGTTGAAATGAGAGCTAAGGTGTAGCGCTGATGTGTTCACACAGAGGAGACAGGCTATACTCTTTCTACTCAAGTCACCCTTTGTGGAGCACCCCTAAGTACCAGCCACGTGTGAACATGGAGGAGTCATTCAGGGGACAGCTGTGCTCTCCAGCTCTGCACTTGGAGTAATATGCTTTTGCATTCTCTCCACATTTCCCTCTACTCCCACAACCCTCCTTGCCACCCCCTTCTCTCCTGCAAACCTGTGAAATCTCTTTCCCTTTCACAAGCCACCCGCATCCTAATGGGTACATAGGTCTCATTCTCACCTCCATGAGCACAGGGCATCGTGGTTTCTCATTTCTTCTCAGAGAATCACTAATACCATTTGGCCCTGGGTAGTTCATTTTCCTCTCTTAAAACATTAGAAATACTCCAAAGTTAACAAGTGTCTCTTGGTTTCTCATTACTTGCAAGGTATTCTAAACATTTCCTCATATCACTAGTGGTTTCTTTTACTCACTTTTATGGAGATTTAATGTGGGTTTGGTTTGGTTTGATTTTTTTCGTATAGGGTCAAAAGACATGGCAAGTTTAATACCAGTTAGCAACGTGTAGCTGTTGGGACCCTGGGAATACAACTCTACAAACTACCAACCTTATCCCATTTGGCACATCAGTGAGAATAAAGGTAATAAAAACCTTTCATTTTATTTGAGGCAACAGTTATGAGGTGAACACAACATAAACCCAGCATTTGCCACCTTCTTTCAAATACATACATAGTTTAGGTTACATTGTAGGGAAACTAATAATAATGCAAATTTAATCTTTTTAAGTACTTACAGATGACAATGGATGCCCTCCTCAAGCCAAAATTAAAAACTAAGGTTTTAAATTGAATATTAAATACTCGATGGATCAAAGCATCAATGATATATACAACTCTAAGCCTAGAAAGATCTATTTAAACATGTTACTATAGCCAAAGAAAGAAGGTGTGATTCACAAGAAGACTGGTCAGCCATATAAGCAGAATCGCAAACACAAATGCTGATGATGTGAGTAGGAGGAATCTTAGCTTACAGAATTCATTCACTCCACAATTTTTTTATTGGGTACCTACTAGTCATTATTATAGCTCTGAGGACACCACAGTGAACAAAGAAGATAAGGTCTCTCCCTTACATTCTAGATGGGAGAGACAAACAATTAAGAAAGAAAGAAATGAGAATTTCCAATTGTTAAAAAGTGCCATGGAGAAGACAAACCAGAGAATAATGGTATGATAGAGCATGGCAGGTGCAGGCAAAAGAGGGATATTTCAAACTGGTTTGGCATAGATTTGACAGCATCTACCAAAGAAGCAAAAATAGCAGTGGCTTAAATGAGATAAAGTTTATTTCTCTCCCATGTAAAAGAAGCCTATGAGTAGACAACCCAGGGCTACTTTAGAAAGTCACAAATTCATCTGATCTCTGCTCCACTATACCTAGTGAATGCCCCTTTCCCCATGCTTCAAAATAACTGCTAGAGCCCAGTCACCATTTGGTGTTCCAGGGAATAGGACAAAGAGGGGGAGAAAGATGGATGCATCTCCTTCCTTTTAGGAATTGTTTCAAAGCACCACATTACACTCTGGCTAACATTTCATTGGTCAGAAATTAAGTTACAGGGCAAGAGCCAGCTGCAAGGGAGCCTGGGTAATATAGTCGTTTGGCTATGTGCCAATGTGCCTAACAAAAAAAGGAAGGGCAAAGGGATATTGAGAAGCAAGTGGCATCTGTCAAAGGTGCTCAGAGATGCGGAGCTAACATTTGTCCTCAAGTCTTAATGATGAGAAGGAGGCAACCATGAAAACATTTAGATATAGAATATTTCAATCAGAAAAAAGGACAAGTGCAAAATCCCTCAAGTGGACATGAACTCAATGTATCTTTGGAATAAAAAGAAAGCTAGGGCACTGGCAAAAATTGAATGAGGACAAGACCGTTACAGCATGAAGTCATGAGATTAGCATGTTAAACCTTATAGCAGGTGACAGTAATAAGTTTAGATGGGAGCATTTTCAGTCCTCCTGAAAGGGCCATCGCCACTGTGATGATGACCAAAGTCATCTGTGCCTGAGATCGTCAAACATCTGACTTATCTAAGCTCCACTGTCATAAGTGTGGTCTTCAATTCCACACGCTCCCCCTCTCTATGTGCCTTCTGACTTGTGAGTCTCACTCCCCGCTTCCCATTTCCTTAGCAGCTTTTCCCAAGTGTTGCGTTGGAATGCTTGGGCTTTAAGACAATCGTGTAGGCATGTCATGAGCAGATACAATTCAAGGTAGTTAAATCTGAAATTCCCTCAAAATAAACATATTGGTCGGGTAATATAAGATTTCATTCTTGCCTTCCAAGAAAAATATTCAGAAAAGGCTCTCTTAACCTTTGTTTGCAGTAAAATAAACAGCTCAACAGTTTCCCTTCTGCTTCTCCCAGATTTCATAGAGGGGTTTGTGGGAAGGGTTCACATCTGCAGAGGGAAGAAAGGGAGCAGCTGGAGGGTCCGCCTCTTCTTCCAGCATTTGCTCTCTGTGAGCTCTGACAATCTGAGTCACAGGCCTTCCAAAAAGTTTCGCTGTTTAAAGATGGACCCAGATTCCCAAGACGAGATCACTAGGGTTGTTAAAATAACGCCCTATAAGGCTAATGTCTCAGAGATTCTTTCATTGTCTTTGTATATGTCACCCACTCATACACTCACACACACACACACACACACACACACACACACACACACACATACTTATATAATATACAATAGCTAAACCTGGCTGAGTAATTTGCATGTGACACTTTTAACACATTTGTACAACTTGCCTGGGTACTGTCAAGAACAAGTTAAAGTCAAGGAATAGTCAGATAATGGAGTTAAAAAAAAATAGGAAGGACAAAGAGGTCACAGAGAGAGCTATGAAAAAAAGAGAAGCTGATGCAATAGTAAAAGTCAAACTTAAATAAATGAGTAATGATAATGATTATTATTCATGCTATCTATTATTGAGTATTTACTACATGAGAGGCAATGTGAAAATTATCTTATCCCATTTAGTAATAATAACCTCAAGAGACAAGCACTATTATTACACTTGATTTATAGTTAAAGAAACTGAGTACTAGAGAGATTAAGCCTCTTGCCAAATATGAGAATTAGTAAGTGATGGAGCTGGACTCCAACCAGATCCGTCTGACTCTAAGCGCTGTGCTCTAACAGCTTCTTATGCTTATGTGATGCTCATATGCCATAAGGGGTAGGAAGGAGGAGAGAGAAAAATATAAACTTAAGCTTCATTAATATTCAAAGTGTATACTATTTCTAGTGAATTGTATTCCCATCACTCCTCACCTGGAGTATCATGTCAAATTTAGGAACCTAATTTAAAGGCACAGACTTTATAGATTTAGGAGGTGCTGGTTCCTACCACTTCCAGCCATGTGACCTTGGCCAGTTCCCCAAGAACCTCAGTTTCTTCATGTGAAAGTGGGAAACATAGTCACTTTACAGAACTGATGTGAAGATTAGAAATAATGTATGTGAAGTGAAAAACCAGTGTTTGGCATAGAGTGAGCAGAGAAGGCACTAAAAATATGGCATCCATTATATTTATTATTATTATGCCAAAAGGACGGTGAACATGTTTTGTGAACATTAGCATGAGATGTGAGCTCATACTTTCTAAGGGAGTGGTTTCATTACTAATTTTTATTTTGCTACAAATTACAAATCTTAGCAAGCCTAGAGTTGGGCTTTTCTGAGGCGAACAAGATAGACCTTATAAGTCTAGTAATTTCACATTCCCCAGAGAACTAAGAGGGATTCTCTCCAGTCTCTTGTCAAAATTATCTCTGAAAACAAATGGCCAGTGGGAAAGGAGTCACAGGGGCTGCTGATGTGCTGCCAAGTCCAGCACCCGTATTTCTTCAAAGGTCTCGTCCATAAAGAAATAATCACTTTCTGTCTTGACTGACAGCATTTATCTTGGATTTCAAAGCATCAAGGCACTGTGGGTGCCCAAGATGTTTTGTGAAATGATACTAATGTGTTCAATGATCTACATTTGAGAGGTTGTATTTCTGAAGCTGATAAACTCCAGCAAACCCCACTAGTGAAGTCCATTTTCAGTATATAAACGCCATCTGCATTCGAAAAGGCACCCATTATTCACATCTGCAGAGGCATTTACAGTCTAAAGCAGACTGGGAGACAATTGGGGGTGGAGGCCTTCTTCTGGATGGAAACGAGAAAGAAAACATCAGGAACACAGGGAAGCTGCCATGCAGCTCATCCTTACGTCTAGACCCAAAAGAAATTCTAACTCTGGGGGCAGAAAAATAAGACCGTAAAAAGGAGTAAGTCTCCCTTCTCCTCTTTCTAATGGCACTGTAGAAACCATGAGAATATCCTTGCCTCAGATTCTGTCAACCAAAAACCTCAGACACCACTTCTTCCATGAAATCTGCCTCTTTTCTATTGAGATCTTGTCCATCAAGCCTAAATTGGACCATTGATTCACTGGACTATTGATTCACCAAAGTAATTCCAAAAAAGTGAGACTGGTACCATGAGTGGCAAAAGAAGTCATTATATAGCACTGAATCACATAGTGAGAAAACCATTCCATTTTTCAATTCTTTTTCTGATTTGTTAAGAAGCAAGTCTCAGCGTCATGCTAATATGTCACTAGCATCTCTCCAACACTTGCTAAGGTTCTTTTTTATAAGGACTCCGTCTCAGAGCCAAGGAACAGGCCACGCTACCTAGATAGAATTTAATAACACTATTTTGTTTATACTGTCTTTATTTTTAGTTGCTGTCTTTTTATGGCAAGTGAACTGATTTTCCATTTATAGTACTAAGATAAAGTTTACTTTCTTAATTCATTTATTTGAATCATTAAAGTTAAAAAAGATGCATCAATGGTAAAAATGGTATGCAGACAAGGGGGAAATTATGAAGGTGGGTTGAAAGTGAGTAAATTTGGGAGATACTAGTTATTATACAATCTGAAAAGAGAACAATAAAAATGTATCCCTCTGCTACCCCAGGGCAGAACTCACTTTTCCCTCCTCCATAGTCAGTCCCACTGATCTCAGTACCTCTACAGCGTGACTTCATCCTCTTTGAATTGCAGTTAGCTACGCACATTTCTCATTTTCCCTAAATGGAGTGTTAGCTCCTCCTGGAAGCCTTGCTCATCTCCGTAGACCTCCTTTATGTTATACAGAGTATTCTCTGTGAATGTTTGTTGAATTGAGAACCCGACTCACCTGGATCACACTGAATACTGGGAGTCACTTTCAGGACCCCCAGGACCCCCACAGCGTGATGTCTCCACAGCACACAGTTTTTATTCCTTTCATTAAAGATCAGTCAATAAACAATCAAGACAGGCTTATAAGCTTCCATCACATGGAAGCCCTTTGGGGTATGCATCAAAAACGAACAAGAGGGTCCGGCCGAGTGGCGCGGTGGTTGGGCGCTGGCTTGGGAAGCCAGCGGCCCCGGTTTGGGTCCCACATGTGAGGGCCAGTGACACTGCCCTGGAAAAAGAAAAAAAAAACCAAGACACTTCTATCACTAGTTTTTATGATTTTAAAAGTTAAAATAGATAATTGCAGAAAATTTAGACACTACAAAAAGCAAAGGAAAAAGATATAAACATATGAAAATAAATAAGCCACAATTCCCACACCTGCAGATAACCACTAGTAACATTTTAGCTTGTTTTCTTCCGGTCTCCTTTCTTTGCTTATTTATTTTCAGCCCTGAGAATGCATTTGTGTTATGAAATTGTGTTCCCGCCTTTCATCTCACTTATTCTCACATTTACTCTCGTGCTACCTTGTTTTGTAGTTGGTTTTTCTGTACCGACCATGTGAATGACTAAAAATGCAGAAACATCAAGAACTACAAAAAGATGGGTATAAATGCCTTTTTCCCAGTAAAGGCATTCCATGACTGAATAGGAAACATCAGGACTTTCAAAAAAATGTGTCAAAATTTTCTTTAGGTGGAGAATATCAATAGTGGCAATTTCCAATTAAGTCACAGAATCATAGACTGTGTGGGCTGGGAAAAGGCTTCAGAAATACCTTTAGAGACAAGGAACCAAAGGTCAAGATAAAGTTAATGACTGAGCAATGAGCATTCATTATGAATAGCGGGATCCATTCTCTAGACTCAGTGCCAGATGGAGATAAAATATTTCACTTTACAACGTAAGTCAATGGGAAACACAGGTGAATGTTCACACAGCTGAGAAAAGCATGTCTATTACTAAATGAGGAACAGCTGCACAGCGCAACAAACCCACCAAGTTTCTCCCCACCCCAGTGCCCATCTAGGGACTTGTGACCAACACCTTCCTAAGTTTGGGTTTTGTTCTTCTCTCAACTGCCTATTCTTTTATAATTTTTTGTGTTTTATTTTATTTTTTAGTGATTTTTCTATTTTCCTTTCCATGAATATGAAATACAAGCAATCTCTATTTAAAGTTTCCTGTCCAGTTTCTCTTTGGAGGAAAATAACTGTTATACATTAAAAATAGATTATTGAAAGTGTAATTAGATTAAGCTACTCAGCATTACTTTCATTGTGTCCCACTTCCTAGCCAATAACTTGATTATTGCTTTAATGATAACTTAGAAACCATATTATCTGCAAGTATCAAGCATCTGACACTGACACAATGCTAACTGCACTATTTCTTAGAGCTCCTTCTTTACCATAGTATTCCTTCAGCCTGGTTCTACCGCCCTCTAATCACTCTACTATCTGCATTTCAGTTACCTCTTCCCCTTCTTCCAGCTAGATGTTAGTATTCCCCAAGGGTCTATTCTCAGTCCTCTGCTCTTTTCTCTATCAAAATCCTCTACTCCTAGAGTCATCTATGTTCATGACATTTGCTACCCCATTTATTAGTCAACTAGTAATTAAATCTTCAAGCCCTGACTTACCTCCCAAGTTCCAATCATATCTTCTTAACATGCCTGCAGAACATCTCCAATTATATGTCTTGCTAGCATCATATGAGTAACCCAGTTTCATTATATTTTCCCCAAAATCAATGTCAATCCCTGGTTTCCCTTTTTCCCTTAATGGAGGTAAACCACTCTCCTAGATGACTCAAAACCTTGGAATCAACCTTGGCTTCTCTTTCCTGCCCATTATATCGAATCCTCACCAAGTACTGTTGAGTGTTCCTTGATCCTCTTCCTAATATTCATAACTTGCTTTCCATGTTTCCAGACAGGGTCACTTGTTGCCTCATGCCTAGACTATTGCAATGAGAGTCTGTCAACAGACTCTCCCACTTCTCACTTGTCTTGCACATGCCTACCAGAATAATCTTCTTAAAATATGACTTTCATCATGTAATTCCCCTGATCAAAATACCTTTGATAGGTACAGTTACCTAAATCAGAAAGTTCAAATTTCACATTCAGGTCCTCTACAATCTGTTTCCAACCCAAGATTATTTGGAGACTGTTTGCAAGAAGCAGTGTGGGAAAGTAGCAAGAGTACTAGACTCCAAGTGAAAAAATAAGGGGTTAAAATACCAGTTGCTGCCACTTTCTAACTGTGTGACTTAACCTCGGTGGATCTATTTCCTTATCTAGAATATAAAAACTAGTAATAATGTTTTCATATACTAGGATAGATATAAATTAGGTAAAAGAAAATATTAATATGCTTAACACATGGTAGGCATTCAATACAAATCTGAATATCATTTTGGAGGTCTCTTCCACCTCCAAAATTCAGTGATTTTCTTTCCTAATCAGCCTTTCCACTCCATTCCAATTCCGACGTTAGCTTCTCCCAAACAAGAAAATTCTCCCATTTTCTTGTGCCTCTCTTCTCCACCTACACAAATATTAGTATCCTTCAGGTTCTCTTCAAAACCTACCCTACACTGTGAACTCCATAATAAAAAACTCAGCTAAAAATGGTCCCTGCCTCTTCTAGGCATACAGGTCTCTTGAGAGCTGTCTTGTATCAATGAACTTCTCATATGCCCAGGGCGTATTCTCCCAGCAGTATGCCATGCTCCTTGAGGGATACTGCTCTGCGTTGTTCCTCTTTTTCTCTCATTCATTCAGTCAGTCATGGGAAGTCTTCTTTGATACCTGAATTACACTGAGCTCTGAAGCTGGCTGGGCAAATAGAGGGGAAAGGCTTCCAGGCAGAAGGCAGCTGTGTGAAGATCCTGGGGCCAGAGAGAGCTTGACAAATGAAAAGTAACTGAAGAAAGAGACAAGGCAGAGAAAACAGAAAGGGACCAGACTGAAGCCGAGCAAGGTGGAAGAGGAAGGGGAGTAGTTCCGTCCCCTGAGCATATTCTACCAAAGTGCCACCTTTTTTTTAAAGGTACCAGCAATATACTGAATTACAGCTGTTAATACTATAATGAAAAGACTTCAGAGGTAGCAATATGAAAGCTGCCAGGGTCATAAAAATAGAAGATAGTTAAACAGTGGTGTTTGTTTTTGTTTTTGTTTTGTTTTGTTTGTTTGTTTTTAATAATAGCTTTTCTACCAACCATTGGCCAGGCTCCCTTCGTCCACTCCCTCTCTAACCCTCCCCTCTCAGCTCTGCTGGCATCTAAATCCTTCTGGCCTGGAGTTCAGATCATGCAAGGCTCTCCCAGGCTCTGGGGGAAAAGTTAGTGTTTTATGTATGATCTGGTTTGCATTCCAAGATCATGCTCTGCCATGTGAACCATGCTTTAGAAAAGAAAGCCGCTAGGAGGAAATGGTAGACTCCAAACTATTTTCTTCCAAGCTTGTAGCTACCAGTTTTTATGGAGGCTTAAGCTCAGAAGGATGATTTGGTCTAAGCTAAGAGACAATGGAATTTTCTAGAAACAGCTTAGCACATACTACTATTAGCCCCACCCCTGCCATGTCTCAAACGTGGTTCTGTATTGGAGGTTATGACACTGTACACTGCTATAACACAGACACTAAGAAGTCCTATTTTCTTATCTCTACTTAAACTGGTGGGGATCGTGCCCTCTACAGGTTTCCTCTTATCTAACTAACCTTCAGCTATTGCAATATGAACTGTTTCCAGACCCTGTGAGGTTATAGCTTCCCTGTGCTTTGTCTCAACACAAATACAGACTCTTTCTGGGAAAGTCTGAGGAGAGCTCATGAAATATTTGTATGTTTTATTTAGTTTTTCAAGTGGAAAAAACAATAGACATTTCCCCGTTTAAAAAGAAAAAACAAATCTTTTGACTCTTACATACAAATAACTCAAACCAGCTGACATTTAAAATGTCAAACTTCACATGTGGTCAAGCCTCTGACAGGCTCTAAGCTAAGTTTGGAGGGAAAAAAAATAATTTCAATAATGAACTGGTAAAGCAAATAAAGTAAAATATTTGGATGCTGATTCAGTTGAGTAACCACTAGTGACCCCAAACTGCCACTTGTTTCGGATAGATGCCTCGTAAGATTTTAACTTGGGAGAGTTCAGAAACGACCCAATTATGGTCGGTGTCTTTCCAAATTGGCCAGGGACTAGAAGCAAGAGAAGGAGTGAGCATCTGATCTATTCAAGACTGGCATTCTGAAGCTTTAGGGAATACTGGAAGTAAGTCTATCACACACATGACTAATTGATGGCTTGAATAATGATTTTTTCATATTAAAAACTAAGACCTTTATAGGACTGGAAAATTAGGGACCTCCTCCTCACTACCCATCTACCACCATGTAATTCAAAATAAAAACAATACTAACCTGTAAAGGAAAAAAAGTATAAGAAAGCCCAATACATTTCTGGTCTTCTCTATGGTGGCCACTTTTATGCTTAAAAATATATATATATATTAATTCTTTCGCTCCAATCAACTTTAATGAAATTTTTTTTTAAAATTTTTTAAAAAGAAAAAAAAATCCGCACTCCTATTCTCACCAGCACCCTCACTGCGCATGTGCATAGTTTGCCTTTTGGGTAATCAGGGCTGTCTGGGTTCCCACAGCTACACAGTCCAGGTTTCTTGTCATTAACATTCCCTTACTTCTGTAAAGTTACTGTTGTGGAAACTCTTATGTAAGTACTTTTTTTTTTACATAAATCAAAGTCACTTGACATTACTAGATAATTAAGTGGCTGTCTGTAATAAAGAGATGGGAAGAGAGAGAGAGAATCTGGCTACACCATAAGACTCCTGTCGGGTCTTTTCATCTCTCACATAACAAACTACTCAGAGCTGAGCATAACATATATGTTTATGCGCCACAAAAAAATGTATCTTGCCTTATGGAACACTGTAAAGTTTATGTAAGTCAAGTCTTAGTAACCCAAGGTTACCATCGTAGGAACCTTTCCTTTTTCCACTGTTCTTCAGCATCAGAAAGAGAATGTGTGATATCCATCCCTACTTCAGACAGTTAACACTTGCCTTGGTCTGAAGCCCAATGCCAACTATTTTTGCTCAGACTTCCTCTATTCTATAGAAAAGGAAAAATCCCACCAGCCTGAAGGTGGCAAATGGACAAGTCTGTACTTTAACCTCCTTTTCTTTATGCTTCTGGTTTTATTTTTCAGGTTGGGTCCTTACTTGAGGTTAACTAAGCAGCAGCATGATGTGGTTTTCTAGAAAGTACCCTTGATTGAAGACAAAATGTACTGTGCCTTTAAGGCAGTCACTTCCCCCTACCACCTTCACTTCCTAACCACTGACCCTGGGGACTGCAGTAGAGTGATGCTAAAGCCTCATTGCAACCCTGCCATTTTATTTTTGTTTGTTTTTTTAAAGATTTTATTGGGGAATTGGGGGAGAGGAACAGACAAGTTGCTGTCCTTTTGTTCTTCAATCTGGTTGTGGAGGATGTTGCTTCACTGGCCCATGTTAGGATTGTGACCATTGCACTCTTCCTGGCTGAGGTAGATTGGTCACCGGTCATTAGATGGCAGCTCACGGAGGCTCATGGCAGCTCACGCTGGCTGTCAGCCACTCATGGTAGCTTTAAGGCAGCCCACTGCAGCCCACACCATCACCGGAGACTCACAGCAACCCAGCTCCAGGTGGAACTGTTGTTCACCATCTTAGCTGTAGAGGGCACAGAGTCACTGGCCCTCATGTGGGATCCGAACTGGGGCCCTGCTGCTCAGAGCTGGCGTCCCAAGCCAACTCTTAACCAATGTTCCACACAGCCAGTCCAACCCTGACATTTTATAATTATGGAACCGTCTCTGGTTCAATAAAGTCAAGGATAGAATTAGGTTAGTGGAAAATTAATGATTTGGCAACCTTGCTCAATCAAAGTGAGCTGATACTAAAAAGCACATTCACTTAAGTAATGTACCCTCCTCTCTTATCCATTGCATCCCTTGACTTCAGTATTTAATACAAATAACAACCTAAAACAGACCCTTTGCTTGTCTGAGGCATCTGAAACCACCACATACATTTCTTGAGTGAAAGAGCGTTAATCCACGATCAGAATGTGGAGAGGCAAATCGTCATTAAACAACATGTTGCATTTGTGAAACGAAAGAAGTTCCCATGTCAGGGAGCTCAGGGTGCTTGCAGAAAGAGATGATGCAAAAAGATGTAGTCAGAAGCCAAATTATGTGCAGGTTAAGTTTTAAAAGTCACTCCCCCCACCCCCACCCAAAGCTTAAATGGAACCAATAAAGCATTTCATCATGAAAGTAATCAAATTTGTATTTTATAAAGATGCCTCTAATTTAATTAAAATAGTTTGTGATATTGCACACAGAACCACCAAAATGGAGAGGCTATATTTATTTCCCAGATTCTGAGCAGTTTAAAACTTGGAGATAACAACTGTAAAAAACACGGGATTGCTAAAACATAATTACTTGTCTTCCTTTTACTCATTTAATTAACAAAAAGTTATTTAGCATTTATTACTATGTGCCAGACACCAGAGTTACAAAAACTAACAACAATAGCAACACAACAAAATCCGTTCTTTCAAACAATATAGAATTTGTAGAGGAATTGTGGATGATCTTTATTTTTTATTTTGGTTATTGTCATTTAATTCATGTTATTGTGATAACATTATTTTTGTTGTTTGTTTTGCTTATGATCTCAAGTGCAGAGGGTATAATTAATTATACTCAGTTCATGACACATTATCATCATTGATCTTTGCAAAGCCATTTTTTTCTCATTATACCCATACCACATTCAAGTTATTCTGAAGACTGACAATCACTTAAATGTGTTCAATATCTTTTTCTTTGTATGTGCTTTTATAAACGTGCGTTTTTTGTGAGGATCTATTTTTAATTCATGTAAATGGTATTGTATTATATATCGTTATACGTTTCTTTCACAGTGTTTTTATGATCAATCCATGTTGCTACGTATAATAACAAATCAGTAGCTTTTGATTGTTGTATAACACTCCTTGTGTAGTCACCACATTTTATCTATGCACTCTCCCAGCAATGAACACACAGATTGCTCCAACTCCTTCCACCAAATAAAGTTGCAGTGAAAACCGTTTATATGTCTCTTCATAGACTCTCATGATAATTTCCATGGGAGTAAGACACATGGATGGAATTTCAAAGTCAGAGAGTAAGGATGCTCTTTATTCGCTCTGCAGAATAGATACAGTAATTGACAAGCCCACCAGCAGTGCAGGGGGCTTCCTAATGTCCCTCACACTTGTCAACACTTGGCATTGTCAGACTTTCTAACTTTGCCAGTCTAATGGGTAGAACTTAGTATCTCATTGTTTTTACAGTGTGTATCTTCAAAATTACCAATGATTTTGAGCACATAATTATGAGCTTTTAAGGTTTTTTCCTATGTAAATTTTCTGTTCCTATCCTTCACCTATTTCTCGTTTCTTGTTGATTTCAGGAGTTCTCTATATACCTAAGATATTGACCTCTTGCTTCTGTCATTTGTCTTTAATTTTTGCCCTGGAGGCTTCATTGCACGAAAAAGAAATCCTTAATTTTAATTTATCAGTGTTTGCCTGTGGTTGTGCTTTAAAATTTTTTTTTTTTTTTAAAGATTTTATTGGGGATTTGGTGGAGGGGAACAGCGTTGGGGAATCGGGGAAGGGGAACAGACAAGTTGCTGTCTTCTTGCTCTTCAGTTTAGTTGTGGAGGATGTTGCTTCACTGTTGGTATCGTCATTGCGCTCTTCCCGGATGAGGCAGATCGGTCGCTGGCCTCTGGATGTCGCTCACCGCGGCTATTGGCAGCTCACGCTTGGCTGCCAGCCGCTCACGCTGGCTGCGGGCCACTCACTGTAGCCTATGGCAGCCCACTGCAGCAGGGGCTGCAGCCCACACCATCACCGGGGCTCGCACAGCCCAGCTCCAGGTGGAGCTGTTGTTAGCTGTAGAGGGCAGTGTCACTGGCCCTTATGTGGGATCCGAACCGGGGCCGCTGGCATCCCAAAACCAGCGCTTAACCAATGCGCCACTCGGCCGGCCCTGTGCTTTAAAATTTTGTCGAGAAGTTATTTATTAAGCCCTTAGTCCACACAGATATTCACCTATATTTTCTTCTATTAATTCTATGGACTTATATTTCACAGATAAATCCATTGATTTGTGGTGTAAACTTATTGTAAGTAAGTAACACACATACATGCATATTTCTTCATGATCTCTATTCTCTGTTGAATTGATCTGACATTGCATCATTATTTATGCAGTAAATAAAACAACTTTGCTACTGTCTTACCATCTTCCTCTCCTCTGTTACTTAGCTCAAACCCCCATTCCAAAAAGCTTAAGATTTCCAATCAATCCCTACCCCAAATCAGCAATGCAGAAAACATTTTAGTTCCCGTAAATGCAGTCTCATTCAGTGCAGTTATCTCTCAATGTATTTATAAGATATGTATTTTGAGGGACAACTCCACGTGTGCATAGTCCTTGTTTTGAGATCAAAAATGCTTTTGATACATGTTATTTTTTTTAAGATGATAAATTACATATAGTGATTTCTGAGTCATGTAATAGTAGATACCACCATCATGTTGAACTGTGTGTGTATTTTTCTAGATTTCACTAAGCAAACAAACAAAAAAAACCCTGTGATTTTTTTTTTCTTATAAGGACTGTAGTGGCTTCCACTGTACAATATAATTTTGCAATGATTTGTATAAATCCAGTGGGAATTATAATAAACTACACTAATGAACTATAACGTTAAGGCTTATTGTACCTTCCATCAATCAGAAGCTATAGTAACTATTGCCAAGGAAACCCTTCAGCAAAGGAGTAACACCAAATTGACACTGTTTGCAATTTTCTGTTTGAGCTTTATAACCATGATTACAAGTATGTAAAAATTACCCAAATTAATAAGCAATCTTCTGTCTAGAAGTCACAGCTTTGACACAAAGAAACACTTTTCAGATAGAGCAATTACCCAAGTAAAAGCACCAAGCTGATTAACTAATTTCAGAATGTATATCTATATTGTTTCATCATCTGAGACTGCTCAAAGAATTTCCTGCCCACAAAAGCCTTTGTCTCTGAAGGTAAAATGTTCATGTACATATACTGAAGATGCTGTCGCCAAAGTAAAGGACCCAGGCCCACAAGACTTACAAACAGCATCTGCTGTGTAAACAGTAATTCTGAACTAGATAGATGGCCTTGATGATCACATCTTAGTTATAACAAAAGGTAAATTTCAAATTTGTTTTACCAAATGTGAACAACATCTAATAAGAATACAGCTTTTTTTTTTTTTTCGGTTGGTAAACATGCTCATGTTTTTCATTGCAATTTTCCAGAAGTATATTTGGGTAATGTTTTCAACTTTCTACTTGTCTGTATTGTGCAAATTATCAATAACAAGCAAAATGGGCAAAAATGAAATAATGTCTTTAAAAAAAACTACATGACTCCTCATCATATCCCATATCCCTACTACCAACAGCACCACACACATACAAAGGGAGGTTGAACCTCAAAACGCAGGGGAGCTTGAGGGAGCAAAAGGAATGATTTGTAATGCCAAATAAAATATCTTTAATGTGGGATTTTAAAAGACTTCAGCAACTTTATAGAGAAGATAATTACCTGGAGATCATAGAAATAGATTGTGAAAAACTGTTAGACATGGTAGTTCAACTTAAGGCACCAATATTCATTATAAAGTAACTACAAACTTATTGCCTTGTTACCTTTTACTGTTAATAAATATCTCTCCAGCTACAACCATTAACTGAAGATTAACTGCAAATGTATTGTTTTCGAAGCAGTAAACTAATACTTAATAAAGATAACATCAAACAGTTATTAGTTGCAGAACTTAATGCTATTAGCTTTCTTGTTCTGGTATTCAATGTAGCAGTTTTGTTATCCTGGCATTCAATATAGTAGATGAAATGTTAGATTTACTTTCTTTAAATGAATAACAACTCCATGAAGGCTGAATTATGAAAATGAAGTAAGAATGTACTAATTTGGTTTTAATTGTATCTTTTTTGACTGTATTTCCTAAGTGAATTCCTTTTTCACTTTTGTTTGGGTGACTGCCTGTCATTAAACTTTATTAGATTTAACAGAGAAACTGCAACAATTGCTGAGCTTATAATGTTAATATATCTGGCAGAATCAATGTGTATTCTGCTGCATATTTACAAAGAAAAATTACTGTGAGATCACACTAATTCCTCAAAGAAAAGAAACAGAAGCCACCTCTTTTCACAAGATTTTTGCTCTTCTTTGTTCTTGGTGATTTCTCTGTATTTCCTTCAGAGTAACGGAGTGTAAAAAGAAAAAGTATTTAAATAAAAACATACGCATATGTAATTTATTCAAGAAGCCATCTCTCATATTGAGGTATTTGAGACCCAGCTCATGTGTTTCAAGAGCTATCGAAGCAGGAGTGAGTGGGTATAAGGGGAGATTATTCAGCAGAGGACAATTCAGACAGTAGAGGCTGGAACTAGGTTAGACTTCTGGCACTCAGTGCACCTGAACAAACTGTTGGACCTGCGGGATTCCTGCAAATCGCAGAAGAGTTAACATTCAGAAAATGAGCTCTGGAAGGAATCTTATCATTAATTCACCTTTGAAAAAAAAAATCTAACCAATGCTGGTTTTAGAAATAGAGTGGAACTAAGAAAAAGATTGTTTTCCCCCTGCCCCCCCATAACAGTGTAGAATAAAGTTGCCAAGTCTTGGTCCACTTTTGTTTAAAACTCTTCACTTCTTCAACCCTTCTACTGTCTTCTACAGCTCCAGTTCAGGCACCCTTGTCTCATGTGAGATTTGCCATACCAAGCTTTGAGGCTGACCTCTTGATTTTGGTCTCTCATCCTATAACCAGAATTCAGCTATGTTAGTCCCATATTTTCCACAGGATTTCCTCTCAAAGGCAAGTACAATAGCTAATGATAGTTAATATGCATTAACTAAGTGCTAACTATGTGCCAAGACCTGTCCTAAATGCTTCATGTGTATTAACTCATGTAACCTTACAACTCAGTGAGGTGGTGCTAGTATAATTTCCAATTTACAGGCAAGACTTACCCAAGGCCACATGCCTAGTAAATGATGGAGGTATGGTGGGGGGTTTATAGCGAAGTAATCTTGTTTCAGAGCCTGTGTTCCACTATCTTTCTGGTGTGGGGGGCGGTGCTGGGGGGAGACAGCATATTAAATTTCTCAATAAGAACTTAGCATGGGTGGCTCTGAAGATATTTATAACTTAATATACTTTACAAAGACAATCTTTAAGCATGGCTGAGCTGTGTTTTGTACATACTGCCATTTCCCTGTTTATAGTTGGCAACATAATCATTTCTCACACCTGAAGTAAGGAACTGTTTGTACCCTCATAAAAATAGACTTGACAGTGGTTGCTATTTGTGGTGGACTAAAAAATGGCCCCTCAGCACATCCATGTCAAAAGCCTGGAACCTGTGAATGTTACCTTATTTGAAAAAAGGGTCTTTGCAAATGTCATTAAGTTAAGGATTTGAAATGAGATCATCTTGGAAGATCTGGGTGGACCCTAAGTCCAATGACAAGTGTCCTTCTAAGAGATGAGCAGAGAACAGAAAGAAGAGGAGGAGGCAAAGTCACCACAGAGGCAGAGATTGCAGTAACGCAGCCACAAGCCAAGAAATGCCTGTGGCCACCAGAAGCCCAAGTGGCAAGGAACAAACAAAACCTCCCAAGAGTCTCAAATGACACTGGCCCTGCCACCTACATTTTGGACTTCTGGCTTCCAGAACTGTGAGGGAATACATTTTTATTGTTTCATGCCACCATGTTTGTGACAGTTTGTTTCTGGAGCCACAGGAAGCTGTTACACTACCCACCGGTTCTCTGAAATACACTGTACACTCCTCGAACAGGAAATATATTTTGTGTATCCTCGGAGTCTTCACTCTTTCAATCTAGTGTAGTACCTAAGAAGCACGGCTATCAGGGCAATAATATTGAGAAATAAGAGTGAAAATGAAAAACAAGAGGGCTGATTTACTATATAAAAACTGTGGCTTTGGCCTTTAATCTATTCATTCAGTAATCACACACTGGAGACCTACTAAGTGCCAGGCAATGAGCTGGGCAACCAGGAAGTCAACCATGAAGAGAACAAACATGATCCTTGCCCGCGTGTCATTTCAAGTGTAATGAATTACTCTAACAGAGGGAACAAGATTCATTGTAAATTCACAGGCAGGACAACCAACCAAACTGACAGGTGGTGGAGTCTGGTAAGCAAGTCACTGAACTTCTCTGAGACTTCCTTATAAAACATCATAATTGTGGGGTGTCAGATGGTCACATGTTTTGTTAGGGAGACCACTTCATGGATGGAGTAGAGCCTTGATCACTGCACTGTATACCTGAAACTGATGTTGTATAATATTGTATGCCAACTGTAATTGAATATATAGATAGTCACGGGATGTGGATTATATGGTGGAAAGGAGTCAAAGGAATGGTAATAGTATGATATGGGGGGGAAGGAGTGGGAGGGGAGAATTGGGGGAGGGGGGTTGTCACTTTGAGAGGTAAAAAGTATAACTATTGCACTTTGTTGTACACCTGAAGCTAATTAAAAATATATATAAATAAATAAATTTAAAAATAATAATTAATTAATTAATTAATTAAAAAAGGAAGAAAAAAACATCATAATAGGGGTGATATGAATACCACCTGCTTTAGAGAACTGTTGTGTTCTCATTGAAAATAGGTTCCTTGTGATGATAATACGAACTTCTTACCACATGCTTATATGTACCCAGCTTGTGCTATGTATTATATACAAATTATATCATTTTACTTGCACAAAACTTAACAATTATACATATGAATTATATATATTAATTATTTACAGTACATATGAATATAAAACTGTATTCATTGGGGGTAGAACCAACAGAAGTGGCAAAAATAAAAAATAAATTTGTAACCTGGTGTGGTTTTGCCACAGTTGCATTTTGACTAACCAGTGGCATGTCATATGACTTGAAAATAATCACTCTATGTACTTCCGCTTCTGTTGGTTTAATAGCAACCTGATAATAAATTCAAGATTTTCCCTTACTGGGCCACTGAGAAATAAGCAGTAATAAAGTATGTGGTAACTCTTAAGATGTTACCTTGTTCTTCCTGATTCATTGAAAGCATCGTAATCCTGAAAATTAACATGCATTAAAAAACTGTGTTTTGTAATAAACCCAATTACAGTTGATCCTTATTTTCACTGATTTTCTATTTGCAAATCTACTTGCTAAAATTTCTCGGTAACCCCAAAGTCAATCCCTGTGTGTTCCCATGGTCATTCGCAGACATGCCCAGAGCGGCAAAAAATTTCACATCCGACTCACATGTTCCCATCTGAGGTCAGACAAAGTGACGTCTTGTTTCAGCTTTCAAACTGTAAACAAGTGTGTCTTTCTCTGCCTGTTACATGCTACATCTTTTGCATGTCAGTGCTTTTTGTTGGTGATTTTGCTATGTAAAGTGGCCCCAAACATAGTGCTGAAGTGCTCTCTAGCATTCCTAAGGGTAAGAACGATGTGATGTGCCTGACATAGGAAATGCATGTGTAGATGAGCTTCCATCAGTCAGGAGTTCTAGTAGATTGAAACAATACCCTCCTTCCATCAAACTGTCCACTTGTTGGCCTTGAGCTCAACGTTAATGAATCAATAATACAATTCCTCCAGAAAAAGAACAGCGCTAAAACAGCATCTATAGTATGTGGTGAAGCTATGGAAAAGATGGAAAAGATGCTCATTTCTGGGTTCATGAGATGATGATTAATTTAAACAACAACAAAAAAGCATACAGGATAGCATCGTTGTGAGTCTGAAAGCCAAAGAAATTTGCTGTTATGTCACCCAGGGTCAGGGAAATATTACACCATTCTCAGCTAGTGTTTTATATTATACAGAAATACTGCATACAGGCAATTATTTGTATGAAGTACATATTAAATAAGGTGTCTTTAAACAGAAACACATATATCAGACAAGGCTAGGTATTGATTGGTTGACAATATGACCAGAAGCTCATAGGAACCTAACCTTGGATTTCCCCCCAGAGCAATGACTCAGTATTCCCTAATTCAGTGTTTCTGGCAACTTTATAAAACTTAAGTACTTCATTAGCTCATTAAAAAAGAAACAATGAATAGAAAGCAAATAAATCCTTTCCTATTGATAGGCTCTTTCAAACGTCCTCCCTGTTTTCCAAAAGGATAGTTAAGTAACAAAACAGAAATCTGTACCTAAAGAAGGAGTTTGCAAGACAAAGAAAAAGAAGGAAAGTTACATTGGCTTGGCCTCAGAATAAAGTTGCTCTAAACTTGAAGCCACATTAGGAAGGTACGTGCAGCTAGAGAAGCAATATATCCTTTTTTGCGTGGCTTAACTGAAATGTAAATAACACATTCCATGTGAGATGAATATCACAGTCAGTATTACCACAAGTGTCTTCATTTTTATAATTCTCCATAAGGAATCAACCTAGTATACAGGTTGGACATCTACAGTAAGAGAGACTTCAATTCAAATATGAACTCTGCTACTTTTCAACCTATAAGCCCGTGGACAATTCTTAACATTTCTTAGCCTCATCTCTAATAGCAGGAAATATATAGATAGTATCTATCACACAGCGTGCCTTGAGAATTAAATGAGATAATCATGGTAAGCATTTAGCACATCATAAAGATTTAGTAATGTCAATAAATTATTGCTCTTATTATTTTGTTACTCTTGTTAAAAATGGTAGAATATTGACAATTCCATATGGCTGAACTTAATATTATGGCATAGCCCAGAATTTAGTGTTAAATAAACAGTGAAGACAATATTTTTGTCTAGTAGCTACATATCCTGGCTGACAAGTCAAAATGTTTTCCTCTATGGCTCAATCACTGCTGTGGTTTGGCTGCTAATTTGGAGTATGAAGGGATATTATAATTAGAACCTTTCCAAATTCTGACAATTTCAGTAGCTATCCCTCATTGGAATCTTCAGCCAAAGATGGGAATATGTTTATGTTTGATGGCAACATTCCAATGTATTGAGTATATGAAATATGGAGAGAAAATCTCCAGCCCATCCGTCACCAGACAACTGAAAAACAATCTCAAATAGAATCAATTCCACATTTATATAACCTGGTTTTAGCTCAAATATTACTAGTCAAACAACTAGATTCTCACGCTGCCTAAACTACCTCCTGGTTTCTTTCTTAGACAACCTAACCACTTCATGTTCTCTACCTGCCTCTCATTCCCAAATTACTATCCTTGTGTATTTTTGAATCCCTATCCCCCATTTCTTTCCCATTTTCCCCTTCCTAGGTGTCAGAATCACTGTGATACAAATGGGAAGACTATGCTTTGGAAACAAAATACTAGTTAGGCCCTGGTTCTGCCATGTGTATCAACTCCCTTAATGTCCTCATTTGGAAAATGAGGCTCATGGCCTCACATAATTCGTGTAAGAGTCATTAGAGTAACATTTATGAAAAGTTATCATAGTATCCAATTTCCTGACAGGCTCAAGAAATGTTCATTCCTCCTGTTCCCACTCACTCTGGCTCCACCAGGATGTCCAAACACTCTTTAGGGAAAAGAACACTAGACTGATGTTCAAAACTCTGTTTGCAATATTGACATCTCTTCTAACTTGTTGGCCAATATCATCATCTGCCTGGTGGCTACTTCTAGTTCTATGCCCTCCTCCCCAAACCACCCCAATATATCTAAAACCAGTTTGCTCTCCTGAATGCCTTCTGTCTACAGCTATTTTTATTTCTCACTTACTATTCTTAAAAAAAAAAAAAAAAAGAAAAAGGCACTCCTATCCTTGCATTCATATATTCTTTCTTATTTCCCTAATACCTTTTTAACACTAGTGTTTGAAATTAAACAATACACTCCTGACTGGCCATCTTCCCTCGAACTGTCCATCTGACTGGTCACTAATTTCATATTTTAAATTACTCTTTCAAAATTATCACTGAGAAAATACCTCTTCTACCCTTTTTTTCCTCGAAAATGACTTTTTGTTTCATTTTGATCAATATGTTTAAAATATTTTTTTTAAAGGAAAAAAGCTTAGCACCCAACAGAAATTCAGGTAAAAAAATAAAAGGTCATCTATAATCACTAAAAAAAAAAAAAATACCCATTAATATGAAAAGTGTAGTCATCTAAAGCACTCTTGGATTATAACTACAAAAATGCTGTTTTGTGAGGAATCTGGAGCAGTGAGAAGAAAAATGGATATAAAGCTGCCAAGTTATAAGCTGTTTAAGTTAATCACCAAACAACAATAAAAACAAATGAAAGAGCTGGGGGCACCCTATGGAGAAAGTTTATGAACTCAATGGATTCCAAACACTTACAAGACTCATATAGATGAGTGAATTCCTGGCTCAGTTTAGAGTAAAATCACTGAACATCTGATACCTGAAAGCAAAGGAAAGAAATTTGGTTTCTTTCTGATAAGAAGGAGTAAAAGGAAATCAAGAATCAGGACAAAAGAGCTTTTATGCACCTAAAAACAGATGTAGCTTTCTACTGTCAGAGTTGCCAATAACCAACCAAGCCAAAGGCCAAGAAAAAGTTATGGTAAAGAAAATTCACTGTGCATTTTAGGTAAGATTATAATCCTAATTAAGCAATCAACTAGAGACAGGTAACTTGTTTACAGTTCTATTCCATAACATTTCTAATCCAAAGTATATTTAATTTAGTTATTTACCTCTACTACAATAAATAATGTTATATTTTAATAGCTAATCATTTAAGGAGGCAAAAATCTAAGTCTAGAGTATGGATTCTGTAGTGAATTTCTTAAATTACTTGCTGTTTAAAAAAAAGAAACATATAAAGAGCAGTTACAAAAAGACTGGAGTTGGGAACCATTTTGTTGGGTGACCTTAAGGTAAGTCACTCCAATTCTTTGGGACTTGTTTCCACTCAACAAACAGTGTTCATAAAGCCAATATTTATTGGCTCCTAAATGCCAGACGACGTGCTAAACAATAGTTCTTGCCATGGAAGCACTTACAGCGTGGTGGTAGTTTAAACAATATGTCAAATATGTCTTTCAACTCAAAAATGAAAATTAATTAAAATCTGTTCATTTGTATTCCAAAACAAGGCAAGCTTCTGGCGCTCAGCAACAGGGGCACTGGAGAGATTGTAAGGTTCCATGAGATATACCTAACGTCTTCTGACTTAGTGGTAGGAAAGACATGCTCCATTCTCCTAAAACCTGCAATCACTTCACATTATCTACATATACAAATACAATACCATAGCTTGTTCTTCAGAACTTTTCACAATATGCCCCAGCATAACCTTCTAAATTTTGTCCTACTATTTCCCAACTCAAATCCAATGCCCCAGTATATTAGTCTACTCACTATCTCTATTATTGATCATATTCCCACCTCTCCTTTTTCCCTCATACCATTTCCCTAACATGGAATCACTTTTCTAGGCTCCATCTATCAAACGTCTACTTCATCCATTCATTCATTCAAAATTTAGTGCGGGTCTAGAGCATGCAGGTTCTGAGATTATAACACAGAACAAAACAAAGTCCCTTACATCAAATGGGAAGTGATAAACACTAAAGGGATAAACAGATAAATACGAAATGCAGAGAGAAATAAAGCAGAAGAAGAGGGCTGGAGAGTGCTGAAGTCAGAGTGGGCATTAGTGTTCTACATAGGTAGCCAGGACTTCAGAGTCTCTCTGACATTTGAACAGAGATCTAAAGAAAGTCAGCGACAAGCTACACACACAAGCATCTGAGGGAAATCTCCAAGCAGAATAGTTAATGCAAAAGCCCTTACAGAAGAGCATGGTCTGTATTTTCAAGGAAGAGCAAGGAAGCCAGTGAGGGTAACAAATGGGAGAGCAGCAGGAGAATGGTCAGAGAGCAGGCCATCAGCTGGGTGGGGTGCAGGGTGGATCAAAGATCACTGGGCCCCATGGGCCACTGTAAGAACTGTGGCTTTAATCTGAGAGACATGATTTTGAACAGAAGAGTCACATGGTTTGATGTAGGTTTAAAAAGATCCATGTCTGTATGCCAGTGAAGTAAAGGATAAAGGAGGAAAAAGAATGGTTGTAGGTTCTGAGGAGAGAAGAGAAAGTAAATAGGAGAGTGAATAGACAGAAAAACAGTAAGATTGCTGAGCATAACCAAGGCCTATTTCAAGTTATTGAAATTACAATGAGACTCGTTAGTGAGGTGGTGTGTTTTGCTCAGGCCACATCAAATTGCCTGGAGCAGTTCTGAAGCAGGCTGCACCCAGAGGACTCCACTGTCTCCAAAACCTTCCCTGACATACTCCGTTTCAACTACCTCGTCCATTTAATCAGTTCCACAGATATTTCTCTAAAGCTATACAGCACTGACTCCTTTCCAATATTGTAGAAATAAACCAACTGCATCTTTAATCAATTGTATCTTTTAACTTTCTCTTGTATTCTCAACTAGATTTTAATTCCCTTAAAGATAGAGACAATATGTTACTGCATATTCCTAAATACAGGATAAACTCCTACGTAGGCAAGGTTATTTTTAAAAAATAAATTTTCAAAATGACATATTTTACTGTATAAAATACTTTAGTGTTCCCTTGGGCTTTAGGGAATTAGAATAGTCCCTTTCCCCTTTAGCTTCTGCCTTGTTTAGGACTGATTCTATAATTCAAATAGTTAGGTTTTTTTCATATTAACTGGGTTTTTTTTAAACCTCTTTATTAATAACTCTCTGAAAGGGCCAAAATAAGACATTTTAAAATAGAAAATGTTAATATATTCCAGAACATGGGATGAGATTATGTTGCTGCCAATCATTTACTGATGAGATCTATAGAGAAGCTGAGGCAATGAGGTTGTAATTCCCAAGCCACCGCCCAGCCTCTGTGCTGAATCATGGGAGCACAGTAAGCTATAATTCAATTCAATACATTTCCATTGAGCACCCACTATGTGCAAGACACTGTGCTAGATATATGGTGGAAATAATAAGAATAAGGAAAGTCTTGCAAGCCTTGCAGTCGAGAAGCTTATTCTACAAGAAAGAATATACAAGACCTGTAAATGAGGCCCATTGTGCTTATGGAAAGGAGAGCATCCCTCTTCCCTGTAGGGTATTCTCAATGGTAGCCAGGTGTGGAGTAAATTCAAATGTGATCTAGGAGTCAAAATTTTTCACATTATACTGGTTGAAAGCATTGAAGTTAGACAGCATTGGATTCCGATCCAGGCTATACTTCTTTGCAGCTGTTTGACCTTGGACAAATTATTTAACATCTCTGAGCCTTAGTTCACAATGGGAATAATAGCTGTGGTGGGATTACTACAGTTAACTGACATCCAGTGTTCTCCATCTGGCTACATAGGAGGGCCATCCATTCTCTTTGATCTCTTTGACCTCAAGATTTGCCATCCAGTCATTCACCAGTGAACATTTAGGCTGCAAGATTGCCTAAACCCTGTAATTGGTGCTAAAGTAGAAGAAATTACAAGGAGCACAAAGCAGGAAGGAAACTAACTTCCTGGAAATGTTGGGTAAGGCTTCACAGAAAGAGGCGTCTTTTGAGCTGAGTCTCAAAGGATGAAGAGGGATAAAGCATGTGAGCCAGAGAGATCTGCATATACAATAACATAAAAAGACAATGTCATATTCTGTAACACACAAATTGTTCAGACATATAAAATATCCTCAAGTTTTCCAAGAACATAGCTGTCCTCTTGGACATCAACCTCAAAGCTAGGGAATGTCCCTGTCCTCTCCCTGTCACAGCCTAGCTCCCCTAAATAACTCATGGAACCTTTCAGCCTTCCCTCTGAATAGATTTCTATTTTTACCCTTCATTACCTCTTCAGCTAATAAGTTCCATAAGATGTGTAAAGGAGTTCTTCCTTTTATCTTACTTAAGCTTCCATCAGTGGAAGAAGCTTCATTGATGGTCCCTTTAAGCTACAGTCACTGGTCCCGGGGACTGAAACCATGCTCGCTTTGTCCATACTCTGGATAATGGTATACTGGATAGATTCCCTTTCAGCTGCATGTATCAGTTCCAATCCATATAATTTGTTCCTGAACTCCCATCACCACCACTCCTCCTCCTCTCTATGTATTATTTCAATTGACTTTCTGATTCCATCATTCTGAAGTATGGTAACCAGAAATAACTACATATGGTATTCTAGGTAAAGGAGTACTTCTTTTATCCAAAGATAAAATAGTGTTCCAGAAAGTTATCAATACATATCTTTTACCACAACAATGACTCAGGAAATGGTATTTGATAACTTTCAGTTCCCCTGTCTATAGTCACACATGCTGAAATGCACCGATTTTCTTTCTGTTTGTCAGAAAGATGCAGAAATGAAGCCTGCAGTCTCTGGAATCAGATGCCTGAATTCAAACCCTGAACTGACCATTTTCTAGCCATAATCAGAACAAATTATTCAACTGTTGTAAGCCTTGGTTTCCTTACCACTAAATGCTGATAACTGTAATCCTACCTCACAGAATTGTTAGAATAAAATGAGAATAAAATGAAATAATGCCTATAAAGCAGTAAGCAAAGGGTCTGCTACATCCTAAGCACCCAACAAGTATTTGTAATTATTAGTGCTATTATTATTATTATCATTATTATTATTAGGCCCATTCCTGATATAGTCCCCTTCAGGTTTATAGTTCCAAATCCAAACAAACTTATTCAACCAACTCTCTGAAGAAATTAAAGTATGTTGTTCTCTCTAAATTAATTTCAAAAATATTAAATCTGAGTCCTTTTTATGATCCATGGGAACTCTAACACTATACTTTCATCTTAAGATAAATATTCACTTCTATTATTCAAAAGACACCAGTTAGAAAACAGACAAGCCACAGACTAAGAAAAAATATATTCACAATACATATATCTGATAATGAACCCATATCCAGAACAAATAAGGAGTTCTTAAAAATTCATAATAAAAAGTCAAGTAATGTACTTCCCCCCACCAAAAAAAAAAAAAAAACCAGGAAAGAGACTTGGATACTTTACAAAAGAAAATCTATAAATGGCCATGAACACATGAAAAAATGATTATCATTAGTCACCAGAAAAGTGCAAATTAGAACCATAATGAGATTAAATGCAATGTGGTATCCTGGATTTGATCCTGGAACAAATAAATAAATAAACAAAGGACATTAGTGGAAAAATTAAGGAAATCCAAATTAAAAAGCTGTAGATTAGTTAACAGTATTATAATAATGTTAATCTCTTAGTTTTGATCAATATACTAGGATGATGTAAGATGCTAACACTGAGAGGAGCTGGATGAAGGATTGATAGGAACTTCCATATCCAAATTTACACGTTTTAAAACTTCTGTAAAGCCAAAATTTGAAAATAAACAGTTAAAAATAATGAAGTACCACTCCATGTCTCCTAGAGTCAGTGAAATGCATAGAATTAATGTTGGAGAAGACGTGGAATAATGAGAATTCTCGTACATTGTTGGTGGGATTGTAAAATGGTACAACCACTTTGAAAAATAGTTTGGCAGTTTCTTAAACATACATCTTTCTACCCTATGATTCAGCAATTCTACTTCTAGGTATTAATATGAGAAAAATGAAAATCAGTGTCTAAATAAACCCTTGCACTTGAACTCATTGGAGTTTTATTCATAATAGCCAAAAACTGGAAACAATCCAGATATCCATCAACAAGATAATGGATAAACAAACTGATATATTCATATAAAAGAATAGTATTCGGCAACAAAAAAGGAACAAATTATTGATATAAAGAAAAACATGGGTGAATCTCAAAAATGTTAAGCAGTTAGACACAAAACAAGTACATGCTGCGTAATTCGACTTATACGAAGGTCTAGAATAGTCCAACTCAGTCTATGGTGATATAGATCAGACCAGCGGCTGACTAACGGTGAGCACTGACTGGGAAGGGGTTTAAGGAAAGTTTCTGGAGTGATGGAAATGTACTGGGTGCTGATAGGGATGGGGTTACACTAGGGTGGGTATGCCTTTGTGAAAACTGATCAAACTGTTCACTTAAGATCTTAGTACTTCACTCCATGTAAATTATACATTAATAAAACCACTTTTAAAATAAGAGTGCATTACTTCCCCCTTGTTTCCTATTCCTAAATAAAGTCCCCACATCAGTGAAAACAGACTCCTCCCACTCCAAAATCAATGCAATGCCTACATTTTAAAGACATTTGAGTAGAAATCCGTTATAGATTTTTGAAAGTCTAATTGAATTCTATCCACTTGTTCCCCCTCAAAATAGCTGGCAAGTTAATCGTCACAATCAGGAGACCGAGGGACTACAGTAATTCCACCCTCTGTATTGTATACTTTGACACATTTTTCACACACAGTTTAGGAATATACAAATAGCCCTCTTATCTGAAGGAATCCTAAGTGTTTTACAAACCTTCAAAACAGATTTTTAAACTATCTAATATTTTATAGGGGGAACATTTCATGCACACTAAAGTGCAGCGACATCTGGCCTGCAACATGGCAGCTGTTTAACAGCCATGACACCTCACAAAAGTTTAGGACAGGAAGTGAAGAATTCTACAGCCAACTGAGGCGAAGATGAGGAAGGCTACAGACGCAGAAGACTGCAGTGGCTCGGGCTGGCGCACAGCCAGCACGATGTGGTTAACACCTCTGTGGTAATGAAAAGCACAAGTATCATTAGTGGTCAGAGCCTCATCTCACAGAAGGCACGTCCCGCTGCATGCTGACCTTTTCCTTCCATGGGAGCCCTGGTTTATTTCTCAACCAACAGGAAAAATGCTCTTGCTAGTCATGCCCAAACCATTCCTTGCTGAGGTCTCCTTTCCAGGTACTTCACTGCGCACGAGCTTAGCTGTGCTGAAATTTGACAAGATCTTTATCCTGATGTCAGAAGGTCAAGCCAACACTTAGCTTGATGTATTTCACCACAGGCAAATAGAATAGAGAACGCCGCAATTTGGGTGAGGGAGTACAGACAAGCATATTGCCATCCAAAGACTCTGCTTTTAAGTTACTTTTTAAAAATATTTTTATTCGTTTAGTTTTTCCAAATTAAGAAAATTTTAAGTGGTTTTTTTCCCCCCCTTGTGACAGCCTTCAAGTATCTTCTTGATGGAAATCTCAGCTAGTTTCTGTTGAGCCTAGAAAAGAATTGTAGATGTAGAAGAGATAAAAGACAACCACAGATTTCTTCACAGTTTTTTTTTTTTTGAGGGCAGTGTCACTGGACCTCATATGTGGGACCCGAACCGGGGCCGCTGGCTTCCTAAGCCAGCACTTAACCACCGCACCACTCAGCCGGCCTTCTTCACAGGTTTTTGGCCAGTGCTATCTGCCTATGAAAGCTTCTTTAGAGAAGGGCATGAACACGCCTGTAAATAATCATCACACCTTGGCCTCAGATCCCTAGAAACATAGATCTGCCTTCATTTAGCTCCAAACTGTTCTGGATGTTAGGCCTCAAATTATTTTTTCCATTCACAACAATTGAACCAGATCACTCAGCCTTCCAGCAACTCCCCATCACTTCTCAGGGTTATATAAGGATTTGTGCCTTGACTTTCAACGCTTCCCCTTTGATAGTCATGAAGGCACTATGTGAAAGGCCAGATGAAATTAACTCAGTACCAGGAGTTCCATACTACAGTAAGAGGTCCACTCATGCAAAAGGCATGGTCTACCCTTTCACAATGCATGTAAGACTGTAGTGACACCTCCTGGATTCCAGAGGATACTAGAGACTCCAACCTGGCAATCTCATCCATCATTATCATCCATCATTATCGAAGGACAAGCTCGTATTCCCCTTCCATTCTGTCCAAAGGGTAAGGCAGGTCAGAGACAGAATTCTATTGTAATTGAGACTGGAATTAGATTGATCTGTTATTGCTTGGATCCAAGTGTATCGGTGTGTATGTGGGGGTGTTTAGGGATGACTGAAGCTGGAGGCAAAGGAGAGAGATGGTTTACAGTTAAATCCTGTACCATGAGGGGCAGGCTGAGTGGCATGTTGGTTAAGAGTTGGCTTGGGATGCCAGCTCTGAGCAGCAGGGCCCTAGTTTGGATCCCACATGAGGGCCAGTGATGCTGCGCCCTCTACAGCTAAGATGGTGAACAACAGCTCCACCTGGAGCTGGGCTGCTGTGAGTCGCCGGCAATGGCATAGGCTGCAGCAGAGCTACAGTGAGTGGCTAGCAGCCAGCGTGAGTGGCCGGCAGCCAGTGTGAGCTGCCGTGAGCCTCCATGAGCAGCTATCCAGTGGCCGGCGACCCATCTGCCTCACCTGGGAAGAGCGCAATGATAATACCAACATGGGCCAGTGAAGTGACGTCCTCTACAACTAGACTGAAGAACAAAAGGACAGCAACTTGTCTGTTCCCCTTCCCGGATTCCCCAACACTGTTCTGCTACCCAAATTCCCCAATAAAATCTTTAAAAATAAAAAAATCCTGTACCATGAAGTGAAATAATAGATGTCAATATCCACTGACCCCATGCTATACCCAAAGTACTCTGCTAGGGTGTGTGTGTGTGTGTGTGTGTGTGTGTGTGTGTGTGTGAGAGAGAGAGAGAGAGAGAGAGAGAGAGAGAGAGAGAGAGAGAGAGAGAGAGAGAAAGGGACGAGGGAGGGAGATTACAAAGAGATAACTCACCACAAACATTTGTGGGCAATTACTAGGTGCCAGATACTATGCCTAGATAGTTTACATATGTCTATTTATTTAATACTCCCAACATCCTTGTAAAGGTGACGCTATACTCTAACTTTTATAGATCAGGAAACAAAGACTGGACAGGCAAAATGATTTGTCCAGAGTCACCCAGGTGGTGAGCAGCAGAGGTAAGGCCTATCAGTTCGAATCTCTTGTTTCTCCTTCTATCCACCATGCTACCTTTACATACTGCCACTTTGTACTGACATATGAATAATCTCATTGAGAATGAGATATGAGCTGGGACTTAAAGGATGTGCAGATTTCATTGTGGACTGGAATCAGGAAGGCACCTTAGGTAAGCTGGTTCTGACTACCAAAGGAAAAGCCCAAACCAAAGGTGAGTTTAGTGGATTAGAAGGAAGCTCGCTTTGGAGGAAAGTATATAAAAGGGAAGACAGAGCTGATCCTACAAAGACAAGCGTGGACCAAGCTGTGCAAGGATTCTATCATTGAGCTTCGGAGTTTTACCTTATCCTCTTTCCAGTGGGGAACTGCTATAGTTCTTTGCATGACATTATGGAATTTACTTTAACAATTGTCATCTAGCATGGGGTATGATAGATGGGTTTGTGGAGAAAGAATAAAGCAGAGAAGCAAGCCTGAGGTCACCATTGTAATAATACAGATGTGGATAAATACAGACGTAGAATAAAATGGAGAGGAAGAAAAAAAATGAAAACAACCCCTGGCACATGGTGGACAGTACACAGTACATATTTATGGAAAAGCAAAGTGGGGGAAGGAGAGGGAAGGCAGTGCAAGGAGAAAGTCATTGGAAATTTGTAACTCAAAGGTTATGGAGAACAAGAGAAAAGCATGTATCAAATATCACTCTAATGTCAGGCCCAACTCTGAGAATGGTGGGATTATTAATAGAGGTAAGAAATTTAAGAGAAAGGAGCCAAATTTAAGAAAGAAAAATGACAGGTTAGGATATATTGCCTTTGACACAACCCAAGACACCACCTGAACATGTTTCCTAGAGACAAATTACCCAGGAAAGAGATCAGGCTCAAGAGTTAGTTTTGACCATCATCTGCAGAGAGGTGGAACCAAAGTAGGGAACAAAACCACCACAGAATATTGCATAGAGTAACAAAAGCTAAGGACTAAGAACTGGACTTAAAAAAAAGGAAAGAAAAGAAAAGAAAAAAGAAACCACACACATGCAGAGGTGCAAAACACTATCAAATGTTGCATGGAAATCAAAGAAACTAAGGCTAGGAAAAGATAATTGGATTTGGCAATTAGGGGGTTGTGGTGACCTCCTTCAAGAGTCCTGGTTCAGGCAAGTAATCAGAGGAAAAGGCAGATTTCAGAGAACTAATTAGAGTATGGGCTGGAAATGGAGGCTGTAGGATTGACGACATATGTGAAAAGATTGGCAGTGAAAAAAGAAACAGGATTTTACATTATGTGCTAGGCTTAGTGTACCTGGGAGAACTTTAACTTTCTCAGTTCATTATTTTAATTGTTATAGTTCTCAAATAGAGCACTATGCTATAATCTGAATTGGGCCATAGTATGGATCAAATACTGTCCCCTGTGTGTATGGCATTATATAGGACATCAGTCTCAATACACCACAGAAAGCATATGAGTATTATCCTTGTCCATTCCACGCCTACCTGTGTTATTACAGACTTGAAATATAATTTGAATTTATAACACTAATGTTGCTTCATTGGGGCTTTAATATACTTATTATTTGAAATAAATCACCCCATTTCTCTAATCACCCTCTATTGACCATTTTACTAATTTGGTGAGATGATGATATTGGAGTGTGAAAACCATACTGAAATAAGATTTATGTCTAAATCCAGATGTTTAGACATATTAAACCAGGATGGAGCCTGATGATTTATTTTCTCGCAGTACAGGTCAGAGCATATGGCTTAGAAAACACTTAAGAGAACTGGGCTAATGCACTTATATTTCACTACTGGAACCTTTGGTTCTAATTTGAGTAAATTCACTAATGAAATTAGCTTGATGGACTTGTACAAAACTCTAGTCAACATTCTTCACCTCACACCTATCTGTTCCCCACCTATCTGTTTCTATGGAGCAGACCTAGTGCTATCAACAAAGAATTTCTCAAGTACACAGCACTTAAACACCTCAGACCTTGGTTGTATCAATTCTTTTAGTCAAGTTAGTAAAAAGAATAAAGACACAATATACCTGATCTTTACATTTTTCCTTTCAATGCAAAAAGTGCTGACAGAAAAGGTACTTTACAACTTGTCAAATACCCAGGCAAGGAAGCAGCCATAGCGAAAGGAACATAGCCACCCAAACCCATGAGTGGTTAACAAAGGCTTGTTGATGGCACCATTGCACCATTGATGATTATACTCCAAGGTCAAGATAATGTTCTGAGTAAAAAAAAAACACATTCAGTTAAATCTGAAAATCCTAGAAATTATACTACATGAAGTTACAGCTACAGTACATTACTAGAAAACATAGGTCTAAATCAAGCGTCAGCAAACTTTTTTCTGTAAAGAATGAGACAGTAAATATTTTTAGCTTTGCAGGCGATATGATCTCCATTAATGTCACTCTGCCTTTGTAGTGCAAAAGCAACCATAGAGAATGTGCAAAAGAATGAGTTGGCAGTGTTCCAATAAAACTTTATTTACAAAACCAGGTGGCAAAAGGAACCACTCAAGGAAACAACAAAAACCCAAAGAGACATGTGAGCCAACTGAAAGAGCTCCCAATGGCCAAAGCTAAAACAATTTAAGAAGTGAAATAAAGTAATACTGGATTATAACCAAAGAATAAAATAAATATCTATGGGTCCATACTGAAATTAATAAATGAATAAATAAGTGGGGGAGAAGAAATAAATCCCTCACATAGAAGAATATAAATAATTTGTGAGGCTACTCCATCGCATCAAGGAGATAGATCTTATCTTCCCACTCCACAAGTGTGGGCTGGGCATAAGGACATCCTTCCAAAAAGTACAGTATAGAAAAGAGGAATTTTACAGTGCAGAAAAGTGGCACACATGGCCTCAGCCAGGAGATCAAGGCCAACGCCAACAGGGACAAGTCATGTTGACAACATGTACTCTTGATATGATGCAGTGAGAATGGCCCTTTACTTCCGTGGTCAAGTTTTCACAGGTGTTTCTTGATCAAGTCTAATCATGAGAAAAACATCAGGCAAATCCCAAAAGAGAGACATTCTATTAAAATACCTGACCAGGATTCCTCAAAAGTGTCAAGGACATCAAAAACAAGAGAAGTTGGAGAAACTGTCACAATCAAGAGAAGCCCCAAAACTTGTGTGACAACTAAGTGTAAGGTGGTATCCCAGAAGACATCCTGAACAAAGAAAGAACACATGTAAAAACTGGGAAAATCTGAATAAATCATGGACATTTTAGTTAATTTAAAAAACTGTAATAATAGATGGCAGGCCAGGTTTGCCATGGGGCAGCTGGGTTAATTACTGTATTCACTATAGGTCATGGTGGTCTCCCATAGCACAAAATGAAACACAGATATAGATGACAGAGTGAGAGCAGGGTCTTTAGAGACTCTCCAGTCTAGCCCCTTATTTCACAGCTGAGAAAACAGGAGCAGAGAGGTTAAGTGTCTAACCCAAGGCCAACCAGCCTGGAAGTGGTCAATTTAGAGCTGGGATTTGGGGGTCTAACTCCCTGGCTAATGTTCTTAATGCTAAACTACCCTGCTGCCCTCTTCCCTTTCCCTCTGTACATAATTCCAAGTCACTACAAAAACAAAGGAGTGCTTTGGCAACTCGTCTAACTTATGCCCTCCAAAAAAGAAAACCCTACTATGCCTTCCTATTTTCTTCACAGATAAGATTTCTCCCGCCAAGTCCCTGCAACTGAAAGCTAGAACCCACGAAGCACCAGAGCCCAGGAAGACTGACTCCTCGCTGCTTTCTATCTCCTGATCTTGTTTACATGTGTTTGTCTGCAAAAGTCTTAATGGAATAAGAGAGAATGAGTGCTTTAATTTCCCAATAAAATCTGTGCCGCAGTATGAGTCATTGTTTTCTTTTTTTTACACTAGCCAGGGTAAAGCCTTCTGGTTTTAATAACTAATACTGCTGAGTTCAATAAAAAGCAGTTAATTTAATTTAACCCAAAACTTGATCAATGCCAGCTTCCCTGGAATTTTATCTTTGTTTTAATTTAAGTCACCCTGTCCAGGAAAATGAGAGGCCAAGAGGAAAGGAACAGAAGTCAATTAACGAGTAGGCTTGTTTCTAGGCAAAGAACATGAAAATACAAGATTGACAGGTAAATTCCAAGACTGATATTTCTTCCCTGCTGGACAAACTTTCCTGGCAGAATTAATGTTTTCTTTAGTCCTGAATAAAGAAACTGAACAGTTCACAGGCCCATTTGGAAAATGTTTTTTAAATAAAATATCACAAAGCCAATTAGTATCAGATTTCTAAGCTAGAAGTATATTGCCTTTAATGTGTTAATAATCAAGAGATATGCTACTGTAAAATTAGATACAGAAAGCCTCATGAGTCAGTCTGCTAAAATATTATACTAAAGCAGTCAGACTGGTGCTTGGGGGTGGGAATAGATATGGGGCCTGAAAATAGAACAAAGCAATCCCGAGGACAGTTGGATAAGTTTTTCCTAAATGGTCCCTTTATGATTGCAATAGAATTCAGTCCTATATGAAAAAAATGCATCATTTTAGAAGATCTGCCATTTACTGTTAATGGTACCACTTCCTTAGCTTATACACGAAAGTTCCTATTCCTCTGTCAGGTGTGAACCAAAAACTTTTCCAGGGTTGGGGGTAATTATGAAAATCTCCATTTTGGTACAATTATGAGGCTTTTCAGTGCAAAAGCTTTTAGAGCTGTTCTGAAGGATCTTAAAAGAGGACTCAGCACCAGTGCCAGCTTTCAGTCTTCCCCCACGGCAGTGCTACTGGCAACCACATGACCTTGACACCATCCTGAAGTTTTGGTTCGACAGTGGACCACAGGGACGAGGTGGTCAGTCTCTTGTAGAATTCCAAACTTCAGTTCCTGTAGCACCTGGGGTTTCCATAGGGGTTTTGTGTCCAAGCCTGATCCAACTACAATTCATAGACTATAGAATGTGAATGCTGGGAGGAGACTTGGAGAGCATCTAAGCCAGTGATTTTTAATGGATATTTAATGGATTTCATGGACCATATAGGTTTTGCTTAAAACACTTCCAGGATAAGGCAGCTTCTCATACCATGATGTGGTCCAGTCATCTTTGAAAAGACTCAGAAAACATATATATATATATATATATATATATATATACATGGCACCAAAATAAGGTTGCTCATTTTCTCATAGTCCTTTCCTTTAGCAAAATTAAGACATTTAAAACAGCATCCACCATTAATTCTCAGCACCATTTCATAATGTTATAAACATTTTAATAACCAAAAATGTGGGAAGGACATAAACTTGGAACTCAAAAATTAGATAAATTTAGCCTCATTAAAAACTCAGCATATTGTTCTTATTTTCTCATTTCATCCTAAATTGCTGAAATCTTCATCACACGCTGGCATACATCTATAGACCATTGTTTGGGAAACAATTAACTAGTCCAACCCTTTTACTTTACTGATGAGAAAAACTGACTTTTTGAGAGATAAAGAGACTTGCTCAAAGAAATCAAATTGGCTGGTACCAAATATTAGACCTGAACCCATATCTCTAAAATCTGATAGCAGATTATTTCATTAGCTCAACAAACATTTCCTAATCCTTAACTACTTGCTTACGGAAAAGTTAAAAAGAGAGAAAGAGAGAGAGATCCCTTTCCTTAAGAATTTATGGTCAGAGTGGAATAGGGAGGTAGATGGAGGTTTGGAGAAAATGTAAGTAGCAACTCTCAGAGAAGAAAGTAATGTGCTGGGAGATGTGAATTGCTATGACAGTTTTAGAAAAAGGAGGAGCCACTTATAGTTGGAGACTCCCGATGTCTATATAAAAGAGGCCACATTTGAACTGGGGCTTAAGGAAAAAAGGCAGTAAGGCATTCATAGTTGAGTGAGTGGTCTGAGCAACAGTAGGAAACCATGATGGAATATCAAGTATTTGAATTTAGATAAAGCTTAAGAGTAGATAATAAGGAAAGAGCAAGAACGGTTGTTAGGGCATTTCAGTAGCTGTTGAATGTCTCAGAAGTTTATACCAAGGCATCTCAAACTTTAGTGTGTCTGAGAATCCCCTGAAAAGTTATTAGAACACAGATTTTGGGCACCAGAGATTCTGATTCAATATGTCTGGGTGGGGCCTGGGAATTCATTTCCAATAAGCTCCTAAGTAATGTTGATGCTGACCTTTTGTGGCCCACATTATGAAGAGCAGTAACATTAAGTAACTTTTAGACATAATTGGAGGACAGTCATGGCCAACTGAAACTTTTGAGCAGAGGAGTGATATGCTTTATTATTGTCTATATATTCACTTATTTTGGATTGAAAAATGGAATCATCCAAAGATCAATTATTAGTGGCAGACCTTTAGAATCCTCCCTGCTATGACCTCAGCTGACTCCCCATAAAGAAATCATTCAAAGCTCAGTGAGACTTTTAGGGGAATAAGATTCTTTATTCTGCTTAAAGAGGACATCAAATGAAACTGTCTACAATTGAAAATAACAAACAAAAACATAAAGCAACCATCATTTTGGAAAGCCAAACGACTAGGAAGGAAACTAAATGTGTTTATTAGCTACTGCTTTGAAAACCTTTAAGCACAAAATATTTTAAAAGGTTAAGAAGACATACTTGGGAAGAAAAATTACCATGGAATCAGCCTCTTTAGGAATTACCTCCCCTTGGAAGCTGGACTAATGTTAACTATATACCCTCAAAGCTTGGGTAAAAAATTGCAGCCTTGTGGAAAGGGGATTAGACTTGACTCCTATGATTCCAAAGATCAGAACTACCACCAATGAATAGAAATTTTAATGGATGCAGGATATTGCTAAAGATAAGAACTTGTTTTAATAGGCATATCTTTTCTAAGTCTGTTCAAAGACTTGACCATGTCATGATAGGAGGAGCTGCCCTATCCTGGAAGTGCTTTAAGCAAAACCTGTTTAACAATTTGACAGGTTTATTGCAAAGAGAAATCAACCGAAGTTTAGATAGTATATAGGTCTAGATGACCTCCAAGAAGCCATCAAACTCTAAAATCTCGGATTCCTTATTCATCTCAACCCCTACTAGCCAAGAATCAGCAAAGGATCAAATACTTCAGAATAGACCAAAAAAAAAAAAAATCCCTCATAAGGATAAATGTTAATTGCACAATTTCAGAATACTGACAACTCAGCAATTATCAGTCATGCTTGGATGAGCTTTGATTAGGATTGGGAATTTAGACTCTTAAGTAAAATGCTCTTCCCTCAATAGAGTATTATTTTTCATTAGATCGGAATCTTTACATCCATTTAGATGTATACTTTCAGTACATATTTTTAAGCAACTACTTCATGTCAAGCTCTATGCCTAGGTGTTGTCCTGAAATAAACACACCCAGATATTAGATGAGAATGGAGCCTCTTTTATTTTAAAGTCTTAACTTCCCAGCAGAGGAGTTAGTAGTAATAAAGAGAAAAAGCAAAAGGAACAGGCACCTACTTGAAGAACTTCCCTATCCAGGAATAGCTCCCCACCACCTGAAAGTTCATGAAACTCCATCAACAGGAATCCTTTCATTCGGTTCTTGAAAATGTTGTGTTAGAAGACGTCTATTAAAAAACAAATAGCTCCTGGGAAGAGAAATAACTTAAAACTCTTAACAGCTTAATCACTTCCCCTCTTTGGACTTCCTATAAAATAAGTGGTTTTGACCAAATGATCTCTGTGGTCTCCTCCAGCTATGGAAATCTAGGACTTACTACGCCTACAGACCAGAGAATGGGAGCAGCTTATGAAAGGGTTTTCAGGGCTGCCTAGAAACGGAGGTTGGAATCATAAGCATCCCAAAGTACTTACAGTGATCAAACCCTCTCCTAACCCTGAAGTTATAGGGAAAGATTTAAACATACCTCCAAGCCTCAGGGGCCATTCACTCCCTCTGAGCTGTTGGACAACCTCTGGCTAATAAAGATTAAACAAATAAATATAAAAAATGGTTCTATCCAGCATCCTGAGAGGCCAATTTGCTGTTAATGGTGGTGTTTAGGCCCTAAAAGGGTATTAACTTACAGAGTAGTTAAGTCTCCAAACACAGACCAGAGCTTTAAAAGATGTACAGGTGCCAAAATTAAGGGCCAAATTACCAATCTGTTTTAAATGATGGTCTGGGAATGCTCAGTATGACAAGGAAAATGGATGACAAATAATATCTTCAATGCAAAGAAAAAGTTGCTTGAATTTATTAGAGGAAATGTACTACCTCTTGGGACTTCTTTTTTGCCCACTCCCCAAAGAGGTGATTTTTCAAAATCGACCTGAAGGCACAGCTAATGCAAAATGACCCTTTAAACACAAAATAAGCTCATTTTTAACTAAAACAGTTTCCATGTCAGCATTTGCCAAAACCTTTGAGAAGTTAGAAGTCCTTTCCTTAATGTACATTCCATTAGTATCAAATCTAGGTGCTTCCATGATATGCTAAATGCCTGCATTACTCAACATGTGCAAAAGCTTTAGACCAGAGTAAAGCCGGCTGCCTCTTTACTCACCAACAAGTTTAAAGAATTGCATTGGCAGCCCTGCTGGATGACAGCAGAATGACTTCCTGTTAAGTAACCTCCATCCTGCAAGGTGACAGGAAATGGGTTTAAACACTGGTAATATCACTAATCAATTTGAGGGAGCACATGTTCCCAGCCTGCAATTGTGAAGTTTGGTTGCAATGTGTTAGCTGCTTGCTGGGCCATGTGATTCAGCATAATGACAGATGAAAGGAAAGGTCAGATTTACTAAGTGTTGAAGAGGTGTCATCAAGAGTTGCATATTACTTCAAGATGCCCTCCACATCAGAGGCATCTCACATACAGGAGGCAATTTTTCCTACAGCATTCTTCAGTTTCCCAATAACTTTTATGGAAGCTCTCAAATTTATTTCAACACATGAAGAATTGGACCTTCTCTTATTTCTGATTGAGACCAAATAGTCCATAGTAATGGCTTACCTTTATGTGATCCTACCTTGTTCTTTAAGACAAATACATGTGTGTACATACTTTCAAGCTTTGCCACACCCACTTTTGTCAAGTTAACATAGCCAAATGTTCCTCAAAAGTTCTTCCTAATGCCCCCACTATCATGATGCTTCAGGGACCAAGATGGTTTCCTCGTCAAATACAATGGTATTTGTAGTTCTTCTCAAAGAAGCACTACTCAGTTTTACACTAACAACCTGATGAAATACTTTTCCTTTATTTCTAGAAAAAGCAGGGACCTTGGGAACCCTCTCCCAGACTTATTCATATTATAGATTCATTTCTTCAATCATAATTATTTTTGAGCACTTATTCTAAATCGGGAATTGAGCTAACAGTTACAATAACCAATAGAACCAGATATGGTTCCTGATCTCAGGCACTTAATTAAAAAACAAAACATTAAGAAAATAATTATTTGAATGAATGTATAATTTATAAATTAAACATTCATAATTATTATATAAACTAGATACTTGCTCAATGAATGTATAGCTATTAACTAGGGATGAGTAAATAGACATGAAAAGGTAAAATGGCTTCCTAAGGTCCCACAGTAAGTCTATTCCAAAATACCAATTTCCTGGCACCCAGCCCAGTTCTCTTTCACTCTGTACCCAGAGCTTTTCAGTGTGCTCTCCCTGGGCTGAAAGAAAGATAATCTGACATTCTATTTCCAAAGCAGTCTGACAACAGCTTCTCTAGAACAGAGCTTTCCAAGCTTTTTACCTCCTACCACAACTATAAAATGCTTTGCTCTTTGCTGAGGCATATCTGGGGCAGGGCAGTATGGGTGTATGTTTATGTTTTGGGGAGAGGGCAGGGGACCTAATGATTGAGGTCTCCTAAGCTTTTATGAACACAGAATATTACTCAGTCATCAGGATAATGAAATCCTACCATTTGCGACAACATAGATGGACCTAGTGGGTATTATGCTCAGTGGAATAAGTCAGACTGGGACAAATACCATATGATCTCACTTACATGTGGAATCTAAAGAACAAAATAAACAAACAAACAAAATAGAAACAGACTTATAGATACTGAGAACAAACTGATGGTTGCCAGAGGGGAGGGGTTAGGGAGCTAGGTGAAAAAGGAAAAGGCATTAAGAAATACAAATTAGTAGTTACAAAATAGTCATGGGATGTAAAGTACAGCATAGAGAATATACTCAATAATATTGCAACAACTATGTACAGTGCCAGGTGGGTACTAGACTAATCAGGGGGATCACTAAATAAATTATATAAATGTCTAACCACTATGATGTACACCTGAAACTAATATAAAATAATATTGAATATCAACTATAACTGAAAATAAATTAATAAATAAAAGAACACACAAGACTGTACTAGTGAAAGTAAAAGACAGCAGTGCTCTCACGGCTTTTCTTTGGTGTGGGGGCAGGGCAGGGATAACCTGTCCCTAAAGAAAACCAAGTATATCGGGGAGTAAGAGAAGGGAAGCATTCTAAGTGACTTTCTGGAATAATCACCAGCTTCTTTCTTAAATACTGCATGAAAATGATGACTCGATTCAGTATAAGGGCCAGGGAACATAGAGGCCATGGATATGACTTTGCAAAGTAGAACAACCAACTAAGGCACAGGAGGATGGTTTGTGGCCAGGAGAGTGGAGCCAGGGCCCTCTGAAGCATTTTCGCAAAATTCAGCATAGCAGGATCGGGCAGTCCATTTCCCATAATTGTCACTCCACTCACAGCTTAGATTTTTGTCTCCACAAGAGGGAAGCAAGCAGTTCTCAACACTCAGCCTACCAACTATGGGCCTAATCAATATTTGCTGAATGCACAAATGGTATGGACAGCAGTATCAATATGCATTTGCAAGCATTACCAAATGATAAGAATTTATTGAGCACTTTGTAATAGATACTGTGTTAAGGCTGTGAATGCATTTTCTTACTTAATCCTAATAATCCTGTAAAGTAGCTAATACTATTATTCCCATTTCATAGATGAGAAAACAAAGGAAACTTAGGGATATTAAATAACTTATTCAAGGTTATCAGCTAATCAAAGGCAAGAGCCAGGATTTAAACCTAGGTCCGGTCAAGGCCCATGCTCCTGACAGCCATTTTTATTGCGTTCTTCAGGGTGAAGGCAGGGCAAGATGTAGATCATCTTACTACAGGGCCCTGCTTTCAATCAATTAGGGCACTTTCAGCATCGAACAACAAGAAAAAAGTAATGCGACAATACATAAATGTAATATCTCACATAAAAAGAGGAGTCTTGAATAAGGTGTTCTTAGGGTTGATTAATTCAGAGGCTCAGTGATATCTTTAATGATGTAAATCCTTTCCAGTTTCTGCGCTGCTGGTCTTAGAGTGTTGGGTTTTGACCTCACACATGTCCCTCAATAGTAGCAAGATAGCTGCAGCAGCTGCAAACCTGACCTCCTCACACAATTGCTTTTCTCATTGCATTTCTTTCTTTTTTTTTTTTGAGGGCAGTGTCACTGGCCCTCATATGTGGGACCAATCCGGGGCCACTGGCTTCCCAAGCCAGTGCTTAACTGCCGAGCCACTCAGCCGGCCCTCATTGCATTTCTTTTAAAGGTGAAGAAACCTTTCCCAGTAGGCTCCCAGTAAACTTCCATTTTTACTTCATTGACTGTTCCTAAATCAATCACTGGTGAGAAGATTAGAATTACCATGACTGGGGTGAACAAATGAAGACCCACCTACCTAAGGTCGGGAGGGAATCAGCTTCCCCTGAAGCATATAGCTGCCTCTTCCTGAACCAAAGTGAGGCCCTTTTAAAAAGGAAGATAGGCAAGAATGGCTGTGGGTAAGAAACTAATAGTAACAGTGACATATCCAAACCAAATCATAAGTGAAACTAGCTCTATCAACTAACCACTGCCAAATAATAGTTGACAAATGCTTTTAAATCTAGTTATGTCCAACGGCAAAGTGGTAATCAATTCTAATCTCCTAGGCTTCGAGAAAAAGAGGAAATTGTTGAAGCAACCAGAATAATCAGTTTTCCACCCATCTGATGTCAAAGAAAGAAAACTTGGGTTCTCTCTCAGTTTAGAGACCACATTCTAGACAAAGAGGAAATATGTAGAAGCCATTCTTCTAATCTCCCTGCCCTTGGCCAGAAGACAAAGGACTGCTTGCTGCATCAAGGACCCAAGAGGGCTCCTGAGCATATGTTTCAGAATTTCTTCTGTGTTAAATCAGGGGAAAACTATTTCTGTCTATTCACCCTTAGAGAAAGTTAACCTGGGATTGCTACTTCATGTCTTTAATCCTTAATTTAAAAATGAAAATTTCTACTTATAGTAATAAGCAGTTCTGAAATAACATATGTGAAATTTCTTTGCAAATTTTAATTTGCTACTCAAATAGAAAGGACTGTTCAAAGTTCCAATTTTAGCAAGAGGCACAAGTTACATGGTAGGAAGTCAAACTATTTGGCTCTTTTGTTTGTTTGTTTTGTTTGTTTGTTGGTTTGTTTGTTTTCTGAGGGCAGTGTCACTAGCCCTCATATGTGGGACCTGAACCGGGGCCGCTGGCTTCCCAGGCCAGCTCTTAACCACAGCGCCATTCGGCCGGCCCACTATTTGGTTTTTTGAAGAGTCTTTGCCAGTGTTCTCAGAGCTTGTGGTTGGTAAGTTAGATAACTATTCAGAAATTTTTACTCACTTTCCTACATCTCCATTAGTCAAGTGTACTTCCCCTATGCCTTGACCCTGGGTTTGCTTGGCCATGGGGCTTTCTGTGGCCAACAGAATCAGTTCGAAATGACAGTGGCCTATTTCTGAACCTGGGCCTTAAGAGGCCATGCATGTTTCCATCTGCTCTTGTGCATTCTACCATCACCATAAGCACATGCCCAGGCTAGTTAGCTCACTGGTCCAAAGAGCAGAAATGCCTAAGCCAAACACAGTATAGGTCAGCTAATCCCCAGGCGGCTGACTCTCAGACTTACGAACAATAGTATTTGTTGTTTAAAGCCACTGAAATTTGGGGTCATTTTGTTACATAACAATAGCAAACCAACACAGTACTGAAAGTGTAAACAGCTGGGAAAGCATATGAATAAACAAATTGGGAAGTCACCCAAAACAAGTACCCAAGGACTCTGTCCCAATTGCTTTCTAATACCAGCAACACTCAAGAGTGACTTCAGATATTTTTCATCTTCAGATCATGCTACCAAGGAAAATATTCTTTCCCTGTCAATTCTCTCAGTAGCCTCACAGCCATTTGCTCACTTAAGGAAGCTCCTGAAGGACATGGGCTTTGTCTCACACTGATATCAAGGTTACCACAGCTACATAAGATATTGCCTTGGGCCGGCCGAGTGGCGCGGTGGTTAAGCACTGGCTTGGGAAGCCAGCGGCCCCGGTTCTGGTCCCACATATGAGGACCAGTGACACTGCCCTCAAAAAAAAATAAAAAGGGCCGGCTGAGTGGCGCATTGGTTAAGAGCTGGTTTGGGGATGCCAGCGGCCCCGGTTCGGATCCCACATGTGAGGGCCAGTGAACTGCCCCCAAAAAAAAATTAAAAAAAATGTTGCCCTACATGTAACAGATGCTCAACAATGTCTATTTAATTAAATTTGGGTTCCATTTAATTAAAGTGACTGATGATGCAGACTAAATGATTTTAAAGTACAGAATCTCACTGCTTGCATCAGCCTGACAAAGATGAATGCATTGTTAAGACTTTCATAGGCTGTTACATCCTTTCCTAATTCTACCCTTGCTTCTACTCCCACCCCCGCCAAGTCCAAACAATACTAGACCTTACTGTTTTCATGATTTATGTAGAAGTAGAGATCTTGTCTCTCTTATTCTTCCAAGACCTATCCCTTAGTTCAGATCAGGCTGCTGGTGGCCCGAATGTCCATCCATGGAAATTTCCCTGCATAAGTCTCTCTTGGCCCCACGTCCTTTCTGTCTCCTAAAAGGGTCCTTTGTGGCTGTCTCCCCCTGACCTCCAAGTATTCTCTAGCAGATTCACTCCTACTAGAGTATATAATCTTATATTCACCCATGACAATTTATTAATATTAATAGTAACAGCTTACATGTATGGATTGCTTAGTCCACATCAGGTATGATATTAACTGATTTACATTAATGATCTTTTTCATCATGAAGAGAAGCCCTTTGAGGCAGACACTATTATTATCTCTATTTTATTAATGAGAAGACATCAGCTTGTAATAACATATCCAAGGCTTACATGGAGACTGAAGATAATTATCAAAGAATCCACATCAACAAGTTCACATTTCCCAACACCCTTTTTCTCTCTAAACCTCCATACATGACATAGTATACATTATGATGGACACACAATGACCTGTCCAATAACTTGACACTTCCTATCCTGAAGGGCTCACTCCCTGAGCCCCAAGGTGTTTGGTTCAGTATTGTTTTTCTCTCTGCAATATTAGTACTCTACAAACCAATATTTCCTTTACAATTGCTTCTTCATCCTAGAAGCATTTCCAGGATAGGAACAATAGTTTGTCTTGAATTGCAAAAGCTCCAGCAGACTTGGAAAAGACTTTACCCTTTAAGGAAGAATGGAGAAAACTCAGAAAGAAAAGGATCATCTCGTGTTGATGTTGGTCGTGTTAAGTGATCTTTAACGTAGCAAAGAATTCATTATGCTAGCATTAAGTGCACTGAAATGGAAGTAGTTTACTCCTTTATGAAATATGAATAATGCCACCTACATCACTGAGATGTTATAATAGTCAATGAGACCTATATATGATAAAATGCTTTTCAAATTTCAGAATATTCTTATAGGTGTTATTTAGTTATTAATATTTATGACTACACAAGTTACTCTTCCAATTAATTATAATCTTCTGAAGTGAAGACTTTCCTTTCTACAACTTTTCTGGGTTTACATTATCCCCAAATTTACAATGTCCTTAACGTAGCACTTATTTACAAAGCCCTGCTTCAACCATTTAATGAACACAAATACAAGCACTCATGATAACAACCCAAACACACCACAGATCACAACTCAGAGATATCACATCACATATTCAGACCATAAGCATACAATTCACCAGTGTTGTATGAGGATTCCAACTTCACCACATCCTTGTCAACACTTACTATTTTCCATTTTAAAAATTACTGTCATTGTGGCCATCCTAGTGAGTGTAAAGTAATATTTCACTGGGGTTTTTATTTGTATTTCCTAATGAATAATGATATTGAGCACCTTTTCATGTGATTGTGTGTGTGTGTGTGTGTGTGTGTGTGTGTGTCGGGGGGTGTCATCATTGTTCTTTCCTTCCTTCCAGTAGAACAAGTTTGTAAATAACTAGTAGCTTTGTGACTTCAAGAGTCAAGATCTTAAAAGAAACAAAATTAAAAAAACAAAAACAAAAACAATTGGTCCTTCCCATACCCTCTACCATCTTCTACTGGAATGGTAAGATCAGATATTCCAGAACTTCCCTCATTCCCTTGACTTTCCTTGATGTATGGCCAGGAAGAGTCTACCCAAAAGCAAAACAAGGAGCTTCACGTGGTCAAGACACCAGGGATCCAAAAATGGTAAACAGCATATTTGGTGGGGAAGAAAAGTAAGTATAGGAAGAAATATAGAGCCTATGAACTAAGACAAGTGTGGAAGATGAGATGTGTTCCAGTCCACCTCTTTTCACTTTCTGTATAGCTTTATTGAGCCATAGCCAAATACAATACACAACATATATTTAAAGTATATAATAAATTTTAAAATATGTATATACACAAGAAACCACTACAATAAAAATAATGAACGTATCCAAATGTTTCCTTGTGCCCCTTGGTAGTTCTACCTTCTTGTACATGGACAACCATTGACCTGATTTCTGTAGCTGTAGATTAGTATATGTCTTGTAAAATTTACATAAATAGAATCATTTTAAATGTAACTTATCTAAATAATTAATTTATCCTAGTAACTTTTGCTCCATGTAGTCTAAAGTTCTGTTCTTAGGATTTTGTTCAGTTGTAATAAATTTAGGTTTATTATGTTTTCTTGGTCAATTGACCCTTGTATCATTATGTAGCATCTTTCTTTGTTCATGGTATTTTTCTTTTCTCTGAAGTCTACTTTGCCTGATATTAATGTAACCTCTCCAACTTTCTTTTTATTAGTGTTTTCACAATATAACATTCTCCATCCTTTTACTTTTTTTTATTGTGGTAATATACACATAACATAAAATTTACCATTTCTATTGTTCTTCCTTCATTTCTTTTTTTTTCTGCTATTTTTTTAATCATGTTTTATTTTTCAATTAACTTTGGCATACAGCATATTAGTATATCTAAAAGGGCTTGACTTTTTTCCGTCTTGACTGCCTCTTTTTCGACAGTGTATGACAGAACATGGTGAGGCAGTTGCGGTATGCCTTGGCAACCCTCCGCCATCCGTGATAGGTTTCCAGGGATGATCTGATGCTGGTGGTGCTGGTGCTGTAGTTGATGTCAAAGGAGTCCTCAGAGCTACTACTCTCGAAGCCCTCGATGGTGGTCTCCCTCTTCCATCATGGCCTGAGCTTGTGGCTGATGGGCCTGAACTCCGGGCTGACTTCAGCAGAGACGGTGCTGCGGCCCAGGATGTACCCGGGCATGGCAGCCCTCAGCTCCTGGCTGGGTTCAGTAGAGACGGTGCTGTGGCCCAGGATGTGCCTGGCCGTGGCAGCCCTCTGCTCCTGGCTGGGTTCAGCACAGACAGTGCTGCGGCCCAGGATGTGCCCGGGCGTGGCAGCCCTGGGCTCCTGGCTGGGTTCAGCAGAGACGGTGCTGCAGCCCAGGATGTGCCCAGGCGTTGCAGCCCTGAGCTCCTGGCTGGGTTCAGCAGAGACGGCGCTGTGCTTCAGGATAGATTTGGGGCTGATGGTTCTCGGGCTGGGGGAGGAGGGTCCCGGGGTGATGGGAGTTGGCTCTGTGATGGGCTCAGAAGTGACAACCTTCACCTTCTGGAGGGCTGGGGGAGCCGCAGGCTTTCTGCCCCTCTGCCCCAACTCGTAGTCGTCGTGGTACTGCTCCACCGGTGGCAAAGTAGAGGTCCCTGGCTGCTCCTCCCGACCTGGAGCAGGACTCTGCTCAGTGGGATTGTAGGCCTTGACATGAATAAGGCGAGGATGAAATTTAGGCTTTTCTCTCTGGAGCATGAGGTAGGCCGCTTTATTGTTCAATGAATCCTGGATGTCCTCACACCCGACGCCCAGCGGTGCCAACCTCTGTGGAGCCCACGGGCCTATGTTATCGTTGACTGGCTCTCTATAAGGTATGAGAGCTCCCTCGTCCTGATGGATCCAAGGATCTGACATGATATCGAGTAAATCTTTTCTCTCCATGGGATTCACCTGGAGCATTTTCTGAAGCAAAGTCTCTAGTTCAAACGAGAAAAAGTAAGGTACAGTGTACTTCCCCCGTATTATCTGTTGTCCCAGCTTTTTCCAGCTCAGAGCCTTGAACAGGAGGGTACCTGCCACCATCCTGTATAATGTTACGCCCAGGCTCCACACATTGACCGCTGGTCCTTCATAAGCTTCACTCCGAATCAGTTCTGGAGCTGCATAGGAAGGGGTGCCACACCTTGTGGTTAATTTGTTATCAGTCAATTCTGTGGTAAGTCCAAAATCGGCGATTTTAGGATTTCTGTTACAATCAAACAAAATTTTCTGGGGCTTTATATCCCAGTGTGCGAATCTGCATTGATGGAAATAGTAAATGGCTGATAAAAGCCTCCGGAAGATGATGAGGGCCTCCCTCTCCTTCATTCGCCCATGAGCTGTCAGATAGTCCATCATACTGCCGCCGCCCAAATATTCCATTACAAGAAAGAGGGAGAACTTGGTTTCAATAACCTTATACAGCTGAATGATGTTCGGGTGCTGCAGAGCTTTCATGCACTGGATTTCTTGCATGAGATGTCTGTGGAGGTTGGCAGAGTCCCTCAGTGTCACAATTTTAATAACCACTGGGGTCCCAGTGGGAAGATGCTCAGCCAGCTTCACCTTGGCATAGCTGCCCTCATTAATGGTTTTCAGGAGCTTGTAATGCCCATCAAGGAGCTCCTGGTCAGCAGAAGTGCCTGGATGTTCGTGTGCCATGGTGGCCAGCTGACTACACTCACTGACAATACTATGCCAATAAACAATAACTATACTAACTAGCTGACTAAGTATACTAATTATATCAACAAAATTATTAGCAATGCTAATAAACAATAACTATAGTAATATTATAAATGCAGGATAAAAGGAGAAAACAAACAGGTCACCACTAAGCAGATTCCTGGGCTTATATGGACTAAACCCTCAGCCCAGCTAGGACCTTATATACAAATGTCTGCCATTACATCACATCGGTGCTTTATGAGGTCAGAGCCCAAAACTGACCAATTACAGTTGAGGATAAACTACAGTGGTTTTTCTCAGTTTTTGGCCTCAAGACCCCTTTACTCTGAAAAAAAAGGGAGAATGACCCCAAAGAGGTTTCTTCCTTCATTTCTGATCTTCCAAGTTACCTTCTGGTACCATTTCCCTTCTGTTGGTAGAATTTACTTTAGCAATTCTTTTAGAAGAAGTATCCTAGAAATGAATTATTTTCATTACTCTGAGAATATCTTTATTCCTTCTTTCTGAAATATATTTTCACCAATACAGAATTTTTAGTTGAGAGTACTTTTCTTTCAGTGCTTTAACAATATTGTTCCACTTCTTTCTGGTAACCATGGGTTCTGATGAGAAATCTGCAATTATTTGTATTGCAGTTCTCCTATAATAACATCATTTTTCTCTGGCTGCTTTCAAGACTTCCTTTGCTTTAAGTTTTCAGCTGATTGATTATGAGGTTTCTGGTTTATATTTCTTTAGGTTTATACTGTTTGGTATTCTCTAAGCTTCTTGAATTGTAGGATTATGTACGTTATCAAATTTGGTAAATTTCAGACACTACATATTTTTTTCTACACTGCAGTTTTCCTCCTCTCCCTGTGAGACTCAGATGACATGAATGTTAGACATTTCAGTTTTGACCCTCAGGTCCCTGAGGATCTGTTAAATTATTTTTCAATCTTTTTTCTCTTGTTTGTTCAGATTGGACAGTTTTTCTTGGTCTAGCTTCACATTCATTGACACTTTCATCTGTCATCTATACTTTGCTATTCAGCCTCTGCAGTGAGTTTTTTATTTTAGGTATTATATTTTTCAGTTCCAAAATTTCCATTTGCTTCTGCTTTATATTTTCTATTTATTTACTGAGACAGCCTATATTTCCATTTGTTTTAAGAATGTCCACATTTAGATGTTGGTGCATTACTATAATAGCTACCTTAGAGTCTTTGTCAGATAATTCCAACGTATGTGTCATATTGTCATTTGCGTCTGTTGATTATTTTTCCAAAGCAAGTTGAAATTGCCCTGGTTATTTGTATGCCATGTAATTTTGGATGTATCCTGGCCGTTTTGAATAGTATGATATAAGACTCTGGGTCTTGTTCAGTCCTATGGAGAAGGTTGATATTTTTGTTTCAGTAGGCAATCAACCCGCATGAGTTCAGGCCACAAGTTCAAACCAGTCCTCCTTGCATTATGATTTCAATGAGAGCCCTGTTTTCAAAGCCTTTACCATTCTATTTTAGTATATTCTACCCTTGTGCTCTCCAGTAGCCAGTATGGTACTGGAACAGTGGTCTAGCTCTTAGTTCTGTTCTCAAAGTTTTCAATACAGTGTTTAGGACCAGATTCCTGCATGCCCAACTCAGGGATGAGCCTTGAAGCACATAAATAACTCACTCTCCCAAACTCTTCCCTCTTGAAACTAAGTTGATTCTTTTGAGGCTTGATTTTAGTTTTGTTAAACAGGATGAAACTTTTGACCTGATTTTACCCCACAAAATACTGATTTTACCCCACAGTGAGGGAATCCCCTTCTGAGTAATATACCCAGTGTCACATTAATTATCGGGTTTTTCACTATGGTTGGTAAGAATATGAATTATTCCCAGACCTGTGTAAACTCTACAGATTGTTCCTCCTGCTTCTTTCAGGTGGACATTCCCTGGCCTCTGACAGTTTCAATACACACATGTGCTGGTCAGTAGTCAACTGAAAACTCAGTGGGACTCTCTGATGATCTCTAAGGCTCTCTCTGTGTATATATGGGAACTCGAGCCACCTTGGTCTTCCTGGACTCCCAGTTCAAGCTCCTCATCTCAGGGAAAACCAATGGGCTCAGCCTCAGTTTCCTGCTCCTTCCACTGAAGTCTGGAAACTCTCTGCAGGCAGTAAGATGGTGAAACTGCAGAGCTTATCTCATTTGTTTCCCTTTCTCAGAGATCACTGCCTTCAACTTCTTGATGTGCTATGTCTTAAACCTTTAATTTCACATGTTTTGCCCGGTACTATAGATGTTTCAGATGGAAAGGCAAGTCCAGTCCCTACTACTTTTTCTTGGTCAGAAACATAAGTCCCCAATATCTTCTGCCAGCACGTTCCAGGTTCTGACCATGAAGAACATTAATATGCAGGTGAAGATCAAAATGACAGTGAGTTGAGGCCAGAGTGTTATCCAGATAACGTGCATTCTAAAGTGTAATGTAACAGCAAAAATAAGGTGAGGTCACAAAGGAAGGTAGAAGCAAGTCCAATCTGATAGCTAAAGTTAGCAAAGATTTCAGAAGAATAGACAGATAAGAAACATGGGCTTTCGATGAGAAAACGGTGGATTAATGATCTGGAAAATATCCGTACCACCATGATTGTTCTATGAGGACAGAGCCTTTACTTAGTCACTGGTGTATGGGCTGGACACTATTCTAGGTGCTTGATAAATATTTATGCTGAATGAATATTTATTAAATGAATACAGCTGAGGCTGACCCTTCATTCTCTCCCCTTGGATAAATGGAAGTCGGGACATGGGAGTTATGTGTAGAAGGCCTTTCTGGTTTCACTTGAAATCTAGTTTTTGGTTAATTTTATCAGACTGAAGGGAGAAATAAAAATATGTTTAACAAGAAGGAGTGTGCCCACAATACAACAAGAACCTTTGGAAGAATCTTCATCCTTTACCCCTTTAGACTCCCATCGCTTAAGAGAACAATAATTTCTTGAATATTATTCAATTATGAGACAAGAAATAGTACAGTCAAATTTTCCCCTTCTTTGTTCTAAAGTAATATTCCAAGCTGACTAATATACTATTTGCCATTAAATAGTCTAGCTCTTTGAACTTTCCATATCATACATGAAACCAGTGTGTTAGAAATAAAGATACATTAATGAGGGCCGGCCGAATGGCACGTTGATTAACAGTTGGCTTGGGAGCATGAGCTCTGAGCAGCAGGGCCCTGGCTCAGATCTCACATGGACCAGTGACACTGTGCCCTCTACAGCTAAGATGGTGAACAACAGCTCCACCTGGAGGTGGGCTACCGTGAGTCGCTGGCGAGAGAGTAGGCTGCAATGGGGCTGCACTGAGCTATCATGCATGCCTGGTAGGCAGAGTGAGTGGCTGGCAGCCAGTGTGAGCTGCTGTGAGCAGCTGTCCAATGGCCGGTGACCTATTTGCTTTAGCTGGGAAGAGCGCAATGATCACAATATCAACATGGGCCAGTAAAGCAACATCCTCCACAACTAGACGGAAGAACAAAAGGACAGCAACGTGCCTGTTCCCCTTTCCCAATAGCTCAACGCTGTTCCCTCCTCCAATTCCCCAATAAAATCTTTAAAAAAACAATACATTAATGAAAAATAAAAGGCACACATTAAAAACTGAAACCAAGTCACCAAAACTGGTTTTCAAATGTGAAGGATTTTCTGTGTGAGTGGGCCCATCTCAACTGTCCTAGTTTTTCTGCTCCAATAGTTATTTCATACAACATTATGCAATATCTCCTGAGAAACTAAAATTTATATTGTCTTAAAGAAATGAAAAAAGAATAATTTAGAAAGTCTCTAACTCAAGTTTATAAATACTTAAATTTCCATAATATATAGCACAGTAAATTAACCTCTCTATGACAAATTCCTTCTAACTCAGAGGAAATAAGAGGTTGCTTCATATAAGGACATAGAATTTGAGATTTGAAAAATTCTTGAACCTTCTGTAGGCTAGGATGGAGGAAAAATAGGAAAGAATACTTAGAGGGAGGCATAGAAAGGAAAGGTACAACTAGTTGTGGGGACAGAAAACAACCAATTTTGATATTTGGATTCTTTATAGGGTACTATTGGGAGGTATGACAGAGAGGCTGTGAGAGTCCTCAAATACAAGGATAAACAGTTTGTAGTTAAGTCAGTAGGTCCACCTCTAAGGTAACCGTGACTTATTGGCAATGAAAAAGCAATAAGCTCACAACTTTTTAGGCTGATGTAGAGAATGCCAGAAGTTCAAATATGGCAAGCTATAAGACAGTGATTTTTTTTTCCCTGGGATTTCCACTACCTTATTAAGTATGAGGGCAATCACAACATTCGCAAAATATGCACAAATCAACCGAGGCTTTTAGACTTAGTTTGAATGTCTGCGTCAATCACACCACATATATCTGGCTCAAGTATAAGCACAATAATCTTAATCTCCACTTGTCACATCATAAATAAGACATTTTAAAGGTGTTTTTCACAGATACTGCTGAATGTTTGAAGCACATATTAAGAAAGTGAGAAACAGCTGTTGTATCTAGATTCAGCAGACACATATTTGCACACAGAGCAATGTTTAGAAAATGTCTAAAACCTATTCCATTACTTCTTGAGACCATGAGGTCCCCCTTCTCTTCACCCATTCCTTGAGGAAAGAGATGGAGAGAAAAACATCAGCACATAAAAAAACGATAGGTCTACAAAAGCAGACAAACACAGCACTATTCAATCATTAAAACTTAAAAATCTTCAAAGTGAATATCATGAAACCCTAAGGATTCCATTCAAATATCTCAGGATCCCCACATACTCCCTCCCCTTATCCTTTTCAAATTCATGTTTATCAATTTTAACATTTATTTATGTCTCTCCTTTTTAAAAGTTTTTAAAAATCCTGTAATAGTTGAATACCTAGCGATGCAGAAGAATTATCTTGACACTTATATGAGTTTCTATTGCTGCTGTAACAAATCACCACAAATTAAATTGCTTAAGTAATACAAATTTATTATATTATTGGCAGCAAGAAGTATGAAATGGGTCTCACTGGGCTAAAATTAAGGTGTTGGAAGGGCTGCATTCCTTTCTGGAAGCTCTAGTGGGAGATCCATTTCCTTGCTTTTTCCAGCTTCTAGAGGCCAGTCACATTCCTTGGCTCAGAACCCCCTTCCTCCATCTTCAAAGAAAACAACAGCAGATCAAGTCCTTCTCGTATCACATCTAACCTCTTTGACTTATTCTTCTGCTTTGTCTTCCAATTTTAAGGATCCCTGTGATTACATTGGGTCCCCAAGACAATTCAGAGTAATCACCCTATCTTAAGATCAACTGATTAGCAACCTTAATTCAGTCTACAACCTATTCCCCTTTACCATATAAGGTGACATATTCCCAGTTCGGAAGGAACTCAACAGTAAAGTAAACAAACACTCCAATTAGAAAACGAACAAAAGACATAAAGGATATATGGATGGTGAAGAAGCACATGACAAGATGTTCAACATCACTAGCCATTAGAGAAATGCAAATTAAAAACCATGATGCTATCATCACTACATACCTACTACAGCAACTAAAATAAAAAATAGTGACAATACTATATGCTGGCAAGAATGCAAAGAAACATTGCTGGTAAGAGTATAAAATGGTACAGTCACTCTGAAAAAGAGTTTGGCAGTTTCTTAAAAATTAAATATACACTCACCATACCACCCAACAATCACACTCCTGGGCATTTACCCCAGAAAGAAAACTACATCCACATCAAAATATATACACAATTGTTCATACATTAATTGCAATAGCTCTAAACTGGAAATGACCAAAACGTCCTACAACCGGTGAATGATTAACCAAGCTGTGGTACATGTATGCTGGTTGGTCAAAAGAATAGGTACATCCAAATGGGGCAAAAAAAAAAAGAATAGGAACACAGGGGTAACATGAGTAGATCTTTGCGGTGATTGTAGTTACGTATCTTGACTGTGGTGGCAGTTACACAAATCCACTCATGTGAGAAAATGGCACTGAACTATACACACACTTCACACCAACATTGATTTCCAGGTTTTGATATACTATAAGTTATGCGAGATACAGCTGATGGGGGAAACTAAATGAAAGGAACCCAGGCTGTCTCTGTACTCTTTGCAACTTCTTGTATATCATTATCATTAATCCCTAAAATGTTCCCAAATAAAACGTTTTTTAAAATTAAATAATATTATAAATTCAATACCCTCTGCCACCTGCTGTTCTCATTTTTCAATCACTTTTCTATGTTACAAAAAAGAATAAGAGGATATTACAATTGAAAAGAAATCAACTAATTTAGGAGTTGCAATTTGGAAGCCCATGGGCTGAATTTGGCCAACAGACTTGCTTTTATTGGTGTTAACAGTATTATTATTATTATTATCATTATTATTATTATTATCATTATTATTATTATTATTATCTTACTTTCAAAGTCTTTAGAGGGAGCTTATGAGTTCTATTTCACAAGATTCCACTCCTTTATAATTATATACTCTGTATTCCAGTCATTTAAATTTGTGTCTAATCCTTAAAGGCATTTGAGTTTGCAACTCTGACTAATCTTTTAAAATGCTGTAAAGCAGAGGTCTGAAGTAGTAAAATGAAATGTTCAAAGCCATAGGCTTCTGATTCCCAGCTAATGTCCTACCCATTCTTAGGAGTTATTTCACCTCCTATTGATCATGCTCTCATTCTAACAGAGTAAATATCTAGATCTATGTTGCACTCCCTTCTTGCCTGTCTCAAGTAAGACACCAACCACGTCAAGCCTCTGTTTAAAATAGGGATACTTGCCTTTCTCAATTCATAGGAATATTGGAATAATTGAGTAAGATAATACATTTAAAATCTATATGAAATTTTATATATATATATATATATATATATATATATATATATATATATATATATTCATTTCTTCTCTGAAGTAGCAGGTGTTTTGACCATATACTGTTTGGCCTTTCCAAGTAGACTACAGCTTCAACAAGATCATCACATTGCAATGGTTATCAAAGGTCCAAGTTAGGAGTGATGGCATGGAGAAAAGGAGACAATTCAGTGGAAAAGGGCTCTGGGAGTCTTGGAATCAAGCAATAGCAAAGGAGGGTTAGTGCTAAGAGCGGAAGGAAGAAAAAGAAAGGAAGGAAGTTGGCACTTTGATCAAAATGTCTTATTTCTGACCTGGCCAAACTAAAAGAACTAGTCAGGGATATACTTTTTATACTTTAGTTATACCTTGGGTATATTTACTTAACCTTAATTATTCCTTAAAAATGATTTCCAATTATAAATGTCAGCCTCCACCTTAACACCTGCATACTAGATCTAACTGTAAAATATGTATCCTTCCACAATTTTTTCTATGGATATATAGGCAAATTATAGATTATATACATGCATATATGGACACATGTACCTTCACATGTATATTTTTCTTTTTGTAAAAATCAGATCATGCTATACAGATGTTCTTTAAATTGCGTTTTTTTTTTCATTTAAAAATATATACAGGTATCTTTCTGTATCAGTACATATACTTCTATTGGACTCTTTTTAATAGCTATTTGTATTTCAACACAATACATGTTCAAATTTATAAGTGAAATCATATGGTATCTATCTGTCTTTCTGTCTGACTTATTTCACTTAGTATAATATGTTCTAGGTCCATCCATGTTGTGGCAAATGGTAAGATTTCATTCTTTTTTAAGCACAAGTTAATATTCCATTGAACTAGACCTAAGATGTCTTCCATGCTGACTCTTGTTTACCTAACCCTACATCCGACCCAGTAGAAACACTCATGGATTCTTGTCCCCCAAATACTCTGAGAAGTAAAGGCCAATTCTAATGCAATAACAATTCTCCTTTATCCCACTTAAAAAGAGCAGATAAGCCATCTATCTTTTATTCTCTAGATTTCCTAGAGAGACTGGTCATTTCACTGCATTCACCAATATCAGTTGTGGAAAATCCCTATCAGGTGCCTTATATAGCCCTTCTCTCTTGAACTTGAATGAAGAAGGAAGCTCTCTTATCCTATTTCTGGAAGAGAGGCGTGGAGAAAAAGATGCATAGTGTGCATAAAAGAGAGGTGTGGAAAAAAAGAAGCTTTCTCCAAATAAAGCTTCTGTAAACAATACTCCTCAAATATCTAACAAATACTTTAATACCCTCCTAAAGGTAAGGAGTTTTTAATATTATGGGACCAGTTTCCAGGTATATCCTTCTGCATCTTGAACTGGCACTTTGTTTTAGTGTGTGACATCTATTGGACATCGATGCCTTAGTAGAAATTCCAATTTAACATACTGCAATACTTCATTATGTTGGAATATAAAATTCCAAGAGTCCACTGGCCAGGGCCTCTACTCAACCATCAGAATATGAAGCAACTATAAAGAAAAGGCTGGAAAGTCTGGCTCCTGGGCTATTTGGTTCCTCTTCCTTTAAATATTTTCACTCATCCCCAAAAGGCTAGTTGACCAGAATTAACTTGGTAATTAGTCTAGTCATAAGTGAGGCAGAATCACACAGTTGGCATTTGGAGCTAATGTGCCTCACGCCTTTGCTAGTAACATTCTATGTTCTCCATACCATTTTTGAGGACAGCCTTCAAAAATAGCAAGCTTTTTGAGAACTCTTGGCCCTTGCTCTACTTCTAATTTCACAGAAAATATTCCCTTGTGTTTAATCCCTGATGACCCAATACAAAAATTTTGAAAGCATATGACCTTCTATCATTGGTCATATGATCAAGATTTAATAGTAACAAATTTTCTTCAAATCCCTGAATCAACTGGTTTGAGAATGCTTAACACTGGATTTCCAGTCAAGATAGTAGAGTAAGTAAACACTGTGCTTGGCTCTTCTGACAATCACATCAAAATTACAACTATACTACAGAAAAACCATCACTGAGAATCACCTGAAATCTCACTGAACTGAATCCTACAGAAAAAGCCACCTCCAGACTGACAACTACTGCTGAGCACTTGTCACTGCCAAAAACTTTTCTAGACCTCAGGGATACAGTGCGTAACAAGATAGGCAAAATTCTTGACAAAACAGAACATACATTTTAGGGAGAGCTTACCTCATTTTCCAACTACTTTTCCCAAGATTATGGTCAGAAGAACAATTTTTCTGCAAGATGTAAAACTGACTGGAGTCTTTGTGGCATAAGAAATCAACACTTCCCCTTTCTCCCCTGAATTTCTATCTGACTAATAGAGATGCTTGCTACAGAAAGTGTCATATTCAGATCACCAGCACAGACAACACTTGGAAGCTTATAAGATGCAGAATCTCATATTGTACCCATTCCTACTGAGTCAGAATTTATATTTTAACAAGATCCCCAGGTGATTTATCTATACGAAGTTTAAAAAGCAATGGTTTAAAAATAATAAATGAATTCTTAAGAAGAAAAATATTACCCACAATTTTATATCCTTAAATAGACCAGAGGTTTATTTTTCCCATCTTTTAAATTCCTGCCCATATCTACACATGCTTATATATAGTCTCCGCCAGAGTTCATAAAATTTCATTTTTTTCAAAGTTATTATTTACTGATAATATTCTAAAATCTTTTTCATTGTTGTATTTATTGGCTGCACAGCATTTTCTCAAATTTGTATATATGATATATTTTTCCAAAATCTAAAAACAGTCCATAAATCTTTAACAGTAAGGACATATTTTATTTTATTTTATTTTTTATTTTTTGAGGGCAGTGTCACTGGCTCTCATACGTGGGACCAAACCAGGGCCGCTGGCTTCCCAAGCCAGTGCTTAACTACCGCACCACTCAGCCAGCCCTAAGGACATATTTTAGATAGTGTGGCACTAGCCAACTGTTATGTCTGTGTCCCCTCAAAATTCATATGTTGAAGCCCTGATCTCCAATATGATACTATTTGGAGGTAGGGTGCTTTGGACGGTAATTAGGCTTAGATGAAGTTGTTAGGATGGTGCCTCCAGATACGATTGGAGCCCTATAAGAGTAAGAGACCACAGCTTCATTACACAATGGGTAGACATCATGTCAGGATACAGTAAGAAGGTGGACCTCTGCAAAACAGGAAGTGGGCCCTCACCAGACACTGAATCGCTGGCAGCTTGATCTTGGACTTCAAGCCTCTAGAACTCTGAGAAATATGTTTGTTGTTTAAGTCACTTCATCTATGGTATTCTTGTTAGAGCAGCCTGAACTGACTAGCACACCAATATATTGTATGTAGATTCTTAGTTGCTTTACATTTATTGTCACATGTAAGATAAGATATTACTAACTATAAGCATGCTTGAATTATTGTTTGGTTTTACCAAATTTGTGTACAAAAGATTTGTTTCTATATGAAAAAGAAAAAAGGAAAATGCTTAACATTCGTTCATAAAATTTGGAATCTCATGGAAATGATTCTCCTGAAAATACCAACTGCTTATTTATTTTTAAATGATAATTTTATATATCTCTTATTTGATGACACATTTCTGTGAGAAATTAAGCTAATATATGCAACAGCATGCTAAGCAAAAATGGAAAGGGCTGCTTCCAAACACGTGCAGCTGATTATCATGATATATATAGATTCTTCATTTAAAAACAAAACCTTCATTTTCTTCACATATTTCAAGACCTTAAAACCTTTCCAGAGCACTCAAGTGTTTTCTCATTCTCTGTACCTGCTAAAACAGCTGCTCCTTTACAGCTTTTTTTTTTTTTAATTGGGGAATTGCGGGGAGGGGAACAGACAAGTAGCTGTCCTTTTTTTTTTTTTTTGAGGGCAGTGTCACTAGGCACCACATGTGGGACCCGAACCCGGGCCACTGGCCTCCGAAGCCAGCGCCTAACCACCGTGCCACTCGGTCCTTTTGTTCAGTCTAGTTGTGGAGGATGTTGCTTCACTGGCCCATGTTGGTATCGTCATTGCGCTCTTCCCGGATGAGGCAGATGGATTGTCAGCCTCTGGATGGACACTCACCGAGGCTATTGGCAGCTCACGCTGGCTGCCAGCCGCTCACGCTGGCTGCCAGCCACTCACTGTAGCCTATAGCAGCCCACTGCAGCAGGGGCTGCAGCCTACACCGTCGCTGGGGCTCACACAGCCCAGCTCCAAGTGGAGCTGTTGTTAGCTGTAGAGGGAGGTGTCACTGGTCCTCATATGTGGGATCCGAACCGGGGCCGCTGGCATCCCAAGCCAGCTCTTAACCAATGCTACTCAGCCAGCCCTCCCTTACAGCTTTAAGTAGTTGTGTCTCCATTTGTAAAAATTCAAGAAAAATCTATCATTTTTGAAGAAAGGGAGAGAGCAAGCTCTAGACTTCTCAAATGTCTTTACAGGTTGAATATTTGGAAAGGTCAGGACACTAACCAATGTTGCACTATAGGTTAATTATTTAAGTTTCTATCAAACAATATATAAAAGCTCTTTCTCAGTTTGATGATTATTTCACTTTTGCCTAGTAACATGGTTGTTGCCAAGCACTCAGAGGTCACCCAAGTAGTGCATTTTTAAAACTTGAATTAGTAGAATTTTCTTAAGAACTGTGCTTTGAAGATTCATAAAAAGCACTTGGAAAGTCTGATCTTAGAAGTGGATTTCAAATTGACCCTTAACCACAATCTGTGAAGTAGGATTTAAAGTAAGATGGAAAACAGCAAGTGATTAGAGTTTTCATTCCACTGAGAAGCTAGCAAGCCATTTCCAAGAAACACGGCTCTGAGTCTTACTCAGGGACAAGAATACTAATGGATTTTGAGATATATATTCCTAGAATCACTGAAATTTTAATGGTGGATAGGCCAATTTAGTTATTATTGTTCTCCTGGTATTTGTTAAAAGGGTTGCTTTAGGTGTCTTCTAAAGGAATGCCTTTCCTATATTGTTACTTATTTATTGGATATCAGATTTCTTTAGATTAGATTATAGTGTATTTCAAATTAGATGATCCATAAAGAATAAGGCATAAGGGCAGCAGTTTGCCCTGTGACCTGACGCCTCTAAGAAGAGTTGATTGTATATGATCATATCAATAGATGCAGAAAAGGCATTTGACAAAATCCAGCAGCCATTTATGATAAAGATTCTTAACAAAGTGGGAATAGTGGGATCATACCTCAGCATAATAAAGGCCATATATGATAAGCCCACAGCAAACATCGTTCTCAATGGGGAAAAGCTGAAAGCTTTCCCCTTAAGATCAGGAACAAGACAAGGCTGCCCGCTTTCACAACTTCTATTTAACATAGTTCTGGAAGTTCTAGCCACAGCAATCAGACAAGAAAATGAAATAAAAGGCATCCAAATTGTAAAGAGGAAGTAAAATTGTCATTATATGCAGATGACATGATACTATACATAGAGAATCCCAAAGACTCCACCAAAAAACTGCTAGAACTGATACACGAATTTGGTAAGGTAGCAGGATACAAAATTAATATTCAGAAATCAGTGGCATTTCTATACACCAATAATAAACTATCAGAAGAAGAAATCAGGAAATCAATCCCTTTTATAATTGCTTCAAAAACAATAAAATATCTAGGAATCAATTTAACTAAAGAAGTAAAAGACCTGTACTCAGAAAATTATGAGACACTGAAGAGAGAAATCAAAGAAGATACAAATAAATGGAAATACATACCATGCTCATGGATAGGAAGAATTAATATAGTTAAAATGTCAATACTTCCTAAAGCAATATATAGATTCAATGCAATTCCAATCAAACTACCAAGGACATTTTTCTCTGAAATAGAACATAGAATCCTAAAATTTATATGGAGTCACAAAAGACCCTGAATAGCTACAGCAATGTTGAGAAATAAGAACAAAGTGGGAGGCATCACACTACCTGACATCAAAACATACTACAAGGCTACAGTAATCAAAACAGTATGGTACTGGCATAAAAACAGACACATAGACCAATGGAATAGAATACAGAGCCCAGGAATAAACCCATCTATATACGGTCATTTAATCTATGACAATGGAAGCAAGAATTTACACTGGAGTAAAGATAGTCTATTTAATAAATGGTGCTGGGAAAATTGGACTGACACGTGCAAAAAAATGAAAACAGACCATCTACTTACACCATATACGAGAACAAACTCAAAATGGATTAAAGACTTAAATGTAAGACCTGAAACTATAAAACTCCTAGAAGAAAATATAGGGAGTAAGTTTGCAGACATTACCCTGAGTAATATTTTTACCGATATATCCTCTCGGGCAAGGGAAATGAAAGAAAAAATAAACATATGGGATTACATCAAACTTAAAAGTTTTTTCACAGCAAAGGAAATCATCAATAAAACAAAAAGGCAGCCTACTGAATGGGAGAAGATATTTGCCAATGATATATCTGATAAGGGGTTGATATCCAAAATTTATAAAACACTCATGCAATTCAACACCAAAAAAACAAACAACCCAATTAAAAAATGGGCAGAGGATATGAGGAGGCATTTCTCTAAAGAGGACATACAGATGGCCAACAGGCATATGAAAAAATGTTCAACCTCACTAATCATTGGAGAAATGCAAATAAAAACCACAATGAGATACCACCTCACTCCAGTCAGAATGTCTATCATCAACAAATCAACAAACAACAAGTGTTGGCGAGGGTGTGGAGAAAAGGGAACCCTGGTGCACTGTTGGTGGGACTGCAAATTGGTGCAGCCATTATGGAAATCGGTATGGAGGTATCTCAAAACACTGAAAATGGAAGTGCCGTATGACCCAGCAATTCCTCTCTTGGGAATCTACCCAGAGGAATCCAAGACGCTAATTCGAAAAAATATATGCACCCCTATGTTTATTGCAGCGCTAGTTACAATAGCCAAGACTTGGAAACAACCGAAATGCCCATCAGTAGATGACTGGATTAAGAAACTGTGGTACATTTATACAATGGAGTATTACTTCGCTATAAAGAAGAATGAAATTGTACCATTTGCAACAACATGGATAGACCTAGGGACTATTATGTTGAGTGAAATAAGTCAGTCAGAGAAAGACAAATACCACATGATCTCACTTATATGTGGAATTTGAAAAACTGAATGAATGAGCATAAGAAACAGAAATAGTTTCATAGATATAGAGGAAAAACAGGGTTGCTAGTTGGGAGAGGGGTGGGGATGAGGGAGAAGGGGAAAGGATTAGACAGCATAAATAGGTAACTACAGTATTGTCACAGGGATATGAAAGACAGTTCAGGGAATGTAATGTTGTTAAAATTTTGTGGGGTGTCAGATGGTCACATGTTTTGTTAGGGAGACCACTTCATGGATGGAGTAGAGGCTTGATCACAGCACTGTATACCTGAAATTGATGTTGTATAATATTGTATGCCAATTGTAATTGAATATATAGACAGTCACGGGATGTGGATTATATGGTGGAAGGGAGTCAAAGGAATTGTAATAGATAGTATGATATGGGGGGGGAGGAGTGGGAGGGGAGACTTGGGGGAGGGGTTTGTCACTTTGAGGGGTAAAAAGTATAACTATTGCACTGTGTTGTACACCTGAAGCTAATTAAAAGTATATATAAATAAAATAAAATAAAATAAAATAAATAAAAAAAAAAGAAGAGTTGATTGCTCAGTTTGTTCAGCTTTTTATTTCTTGTTAGGATGGAATGGAGATGTCCAACCTCTTTACATGCTAGGCCAAAACCCCCAAGTCACGATATTCATTTTTAATCCTAATTGTTTCCAATTTCTTCTCTATAAAATAAGGAGACTAATACGAGAGAGAGACAGAGAGAGAGACAGAGAGAGAGACAGAGAGAGAGACAGAGAGACAGAGAGAGAGAGGTTTTCATGATGATTATGCCAGATTACATACATGAAAGCCCCTAACATAGTGGTTACTTTACTTTGTACTGCCACTTAATCATATGTTGAGTCTCAATTTGTTCACAATGAACCAACTCCAACTTACAAGCAGGTTGTTTTATAAATGTGCTCATATAGGCTGGATGTTTAGAATTTAATAACAACTCCACAAATGAAACAATTATATATCACCTCACACTGGTTAGAATGGCTGTCATCAACAAGACAAAGAACAAGTGTTGGAGAGGCTGTGGAGAAAAAGGAAGCCTCATGCACTGTTAGTAGGAATGCAGATTGGTGCAGCCACTATTGAAGGCAGTGTGGAGTTCCTCAAAAAATTAAGAATAGAATTACCATATGACCCAGCAATCCCTCTCCTGGGTATCTACCCAAAAAATCTGAAAACATTTATCTGTAAAGATGTATATACTCTGATGTTCACTCTAGTTTTATTTACAGTGGCCAAGATATGTAAACAACCAAAGTGTCCTTCAATAGATGATTGGATAAAGAAGATGTGGTATATACACACAATGAAATAAGAAAAGATAAAATAGTGCCATTTGTGACAACATGGATATCTCTTGAGATTATTATGCTAAGCAAAATAAGTCAGACAGAAATGTTGAGAACCATATGATTTCACTCATATGTGGGTTATAAAACTGAAAGAAACAAACGAACAAGACAAACAAGCAAAAACTCATAGACACAGACAATAGTTTAGTGGTTACCAGATGGTACATGGGGAGGGGGAAGTTATAAGAGGGTAAAGGGGATCAAATATATGGTGACAGGAGATTTTACTTTGGGTGGTGAACAGATAATGCAATACAAACATGATGTATTATAGAACTGTATACTTGAAACCTATATAATTTTATTAACCAATGCCACCCCAATTAAGTTTAATTTTTTTTAATTTAATAAATAAACAAACAAACAAATTGAAATCAGCCAACAGGAACCAGATCACTAATGTTCCAGATTTTGGACTTGGCACACAAAGATTTAAAGCACCTATCATAAATATGTAACAAATTAAAATAAAATATAGTATTAATGGGTTAACAGGTAAGGAATCGCAATGGAGAAATAAAAACTACAATCAATCAATAAGAACCAAACAGAAATTCTAGAACTGAAATTTAAAATTCACTAGATGAACTTAGGAGCAGATTGTAAAAGAAAGAGCAGTGATCTTGAAGACAGATGAATAAAAATAATCTAGTTTGAAGAAGAGAGGAAAGAAAGTAATGAAAATATTAATAGAGCCTCATGGATCTTTGGGACAATATGAAATGATCTAACATACATATAATTATGTATTGATGGAGAGCGGGGAAGATAAAAGATATAATGAAAAAATGGTCAAGCATGGTAATGAAAAACACCGAATGTAAATCTAAAAACCAAAAGATTGAAAACGTAGAGTGTATTCTGACAAGAAAATTAAATTAGAAATCAACAATAAGATATCTAGAAAATATCCTATTATTTGCAAATGTAATAACACATTTCTAAATAACCCATTGATCAAGGAAGAAATCACAGAGAAATTAGAAAATACTTCACACTGAACCATAATACCTTATCAAAGTTTGTGGAATGCAGCCAAAACAATGCTTAGAGTGGGAATCAATAGTTTTAAATTCTTATATTCAATAAAAGAGAAAGATTTAAAATAAGTTATCTAATTTTCCACCTTAAAAAGCCAGAGAAAGAAGAGTAAATTAAATCCAACATGTAGTAGGAAAGGAATAAAAGATTACAGAAGTCAGCACACAGTAGAGAAAATCAACAAAGCCAAAAGTCTTTTTCTTTGAAATAATTTGTAAAACTAATGAAACTAACCAAAAATAATTAAGAAAAAGGAGAAAAAAAAACACAAATTAACAATATCAAGAATAAAAGAGAGGCACCACTACAGATCCTACAGACCTTTTAAGGGTAATAGGATAACATTATGAACAACTTTATGTCAATAAATTTAACAACTTAAGTAAAATGGAAAAATTCCTTTAAAAAAACACAACAAAATTATCTCAAGAAGACATAGAAAATCTGAATAGCTCTGGATGTATTAAAGAAACTAAATGTATAATTAAAATTTCCCACAAGGAAAACTCCAGGCCCAGCTGGATTCATTGGTAAATCCTGTCCATCTTCAAGGAAGACTTAATGTCAGTATTACAAAACCTATTTCAGAAAATAGAAAAGAAAAGCATGCTTCCACCTTATTTTATAAGCCAGTTTAACCCCAATAAAAAAATTGGAGAACGACATTACAAAAAAAGCAAGTTACTGACCAATAGCCCAAATCCTCAACTGTATAATTAAGTGGGGAAGGGACAGTGTTTTTAACAAATGCTGTCGGAGTAACTAGATAAACATATGGAAAAAATGAACATTAATCTCTCCCTGACACAATTAATCAAGTGAAATGGATCACAGACTTCAGTGTAAAAGCTAAACCTATAAGATGTCTAGAAAAAAAAACATGAAAGAAAATTTTTGTGGCCTTGGGTATAGACAAAGATTTCTTATATAGAACACAGAGAGCATTAACCATAAAAGAAAATTTTGATAACCTGTACTTATAATTAACAGTTTCTGCTCTACAAAACTGAAAACAAGTTAGAAGTTCATTAACAGGAGAAAGCGTAAACAAATTGTGGGGTAGTCATATGATGAAAAACAACTCAAAAAATTTTTTAAATGAATTACTGAAACATAACATGGATAAGTATTGGAAACATTATGTTAAACTTTAAAAGCCAGACAGTCATAAATAATAATGAAATCTTGCCATCTATAACAACATGGCTGGACCTAGAGAGTGCTATGTTGAGTGAAATAAGTCGGACAGAGAAAGACAAATACCATATGATTTCACTTACACATGGAATCTAAAAAAAACAAAACAAACAAACAAACAAAACAGAAACAAACTGAAAATCCAAAGAACAAACTGATGGTTGCCAGAGGGAAGGAGGATGGGAGGACGGGCAGAGAAGAGACAGGGATTAAGAAGTACAAACATCCAGTTGTAAAGTAAATCATAGGGATTAAATGTACAGCATAGGGAATACAGTCAATAATATTGTTATAATGATGTACTGTGACAGATGATTAGTAGTCTTATTATAGTGATCACTTCGTAAGTCATATAAATTTTGAATCTCTATGTTGTACACTTGAAACTATAATATTGTGTATCAACTATAATTAAAAAAACAATTTTGTTTAAAGCCAGACATAAACAAGTACATATAAAGTGCAAGAATAGGCAAAATAATCTATGGCGATAAAAATCAGGACAGTGGTTGCCTTTGGGAGATGGAGATTGACTGGCAAGGGACAATAGGAGACTATCTGAATGACAAAAATGTTTTAGATCTTGTCTGGGGTGGTAGTTACATAGGTGTATACTTTTATTAAAATTAATCAAATTGTACACTTCAGATCTTTGCATTTTATGACATATAAATTTTACTTCAATTTTTTTAATGTGACAATATGGGATAAGAAATTTCAGTTCCTGCCAATTGTAATTTTCCATCTAGATTTCAGAAGGTGCCAAGTACCAAGTAAAATAAAACTGAAGTGACCTTACCTGAACTGGGTCATGGACTATAACATACTAAAATGGAAGGTTACAAAATTCACCCATTTAATATTCTACAAATTAGGAAAGTTTTAGTCACTACAGAAAGACAAGGACAGCAGGTAGCCAGCAGCATGGGGTTTTATCTGCTGCCTGCTTCGTCCCTTCACTTCCCCAGAGCATTCAACTTCCAAGGAAAGCCCACCTGAACCCTGGAAACTAAAAGATGCCCATAAGCTTTCAAACCTTGCCACCATAAGCTCAGTATACTAATTCCAGACAAAACTTATCCAGACAATAGCCAGGACCAATTCAGAAGCACTCACCTCCTTGGTAGCCCCATCAAGGTCACTCACGTCAGTGAGACTGACCTTTCCCACCATTAACCCAGGATTGTAATCCAGCTGACATGAAAACGAACTTTTTTATCCAGCTTGCTACAAAAACACATGCAGGAATTCCTTCTTGCTCACCCTCCATGCTAGCCTTTCCCTCTTCCTGTTTCTTTTCTTTTTCACACATGCACAAACAGTCACGTCGTCATATGAGACAAGTGAACACTGAAATCTTATGGGTAAAAAAAACAGATGTTCTCCAATTTTGCTTCGCAAAACCATATTTTATATCAGGTTCTTCTATGGATTTATAGCCAATGAAGAGATGTAACTACATTAGCTCATGAAGAGGGGGGCTGATAAAAACTGGAAAGGAAGACTCAGACAAGGCAAAGAGAAGCTATCCAGAAGGCTGCAATTGGAGAAGCATGACAAATGGGCAGCACAGCCTTAGAGGGTTCCGGCAGAAAGGCAGATTGCCTGACTGGGAGGGATGCTCCACAGCTGGAGCATCGCACACACCATCTGGAATTTTTTAAATCTGCTTTCCCCAGGTGATCTGATTCTCAGAGTGCCAGTGGAGATGAGAAAGGGAGTGATTGTAGGGCTCAGAGCTGCTCCAAGTGCTCCCCAAATTAGTTAATGAAATCTTGTTTGAATCAGTTTCAGCTTCTCCTCCAGATTGAGCCCCTGGTTTTGTGGTGGTGTTTTTCCACAAAGAATGGAGTGGTAGGAGTTTAACCCCTCCAGGTTTTCTGTACAGTGGAACAAAACAAGATTCCCAGCACAGTGGTCAAAAATGATGCTCCAACTGTCGGATCTGGTCCAAATTTCCCGATACAGGCCAACAAAGCTTCATTTTCAGTCTCACTCCTCTTGACTAGTCTCAGCACTACTTCCTGCTGTTGCCAAATGGAGAGCCTACATACTGAGGTCCCCACTTTTCTTTCCTATATGCTCCAAACTCCAGATTTAAAACAATAAAGGAAACTACAATTTATAAAAATAAGCGCAACCACAAAACCTCATAATAATAAAGACTTTGGGTTTTGTTTTGTTTTTCACAACATATATGTGTTTCTGAATACAGGGGTGGGGTGCAGTAGGGGGGGTGGAGTGAAAGAGAGAGATAGAGCTTGCTGGGGAAGCAATAAAAGGTAGTAGGAAAGGGATTCTGCCTATATCTTCTATCCTCATTTCTGCTCCTAACCCATTATTTTTTTTTTGAGGGATCTCATATCCTATCTTATTTTATACCAGAAGTATAAAAGCAAACTTTTTCTGTAAAGAGCCAGAGAGCGACTACTTTAGGCATTGTGGGCCATGGGGGTTCTGTCACAACTACTGAACTCTGCCATTATAGCACAAAAACAAACCATAAACAATATGTAAACAAATGAGTATGGCTTTGTGCAATTTATGGAACCTGAAACTTGGATTTCATATACTTTGGACATGTCATGAAATATTCTTTTGATATTTTTCAACCATTTAAAAATTTTAAAACCAATCTTAGCTGACAAACCATATAAACACAGGCAACAGGCCAAATTTGGCTCATGGACCCATAACTTGCCAATTCCAATTTAATACCAATAAAGACCACTACTCAAGGAGCAGTTCCAGACCCGTGCAATGGTTACAGCAAAAGTCTCACTTACTCAGAGTAGGTTTTTCTAAAATTGAGTATTCTATCCTACTGTGAGGAACTGTGGTAAACTTTTCATTCTCAGGATCACTTTGATGATGATAAAGATTAATATAGGTACCAGTACGTTTCTCTTCCCTTCCCTTCCCTTCCCTTTCCTTCCATTCCCTGCCTCACCCCACCCCCCCACCTCACCCCCGACCCCTCTCTCTAATGAAAGCAATAACATGTCCACCCAAATAAATAAGCATCTCTAGTACGGTAGGTTTATTTGCTAGGAGTAACAAAATCATATGTCATTTTGAAAGAGGAAACAGAGCTGGTTACAAAAAAAAACAGTAGGCAAGAAGAGTGGCTTATACTTTATCACTATAAGTTTTGGCACAACACTTTTCACAGAGTTTTCACTGAAGGGACCATTCCTAGATAAAGGCACCAGAACAGGAGATGGCATTACAGATATGGTCCTGCCCTCAAAAAAACTTACAGTCTGGTTGTGGAGACATAAAAGACACATAGAAGAGTAATATAACTTCATATAATTCAATAGAATGAAAATGTAGAGCATTACGGAATCACACCTAGATATAATAAAAATGAAAATTTAGAGAAATTGTATGAGAAAAATCCTCACTCACAAAAATCTTATTGAAGAAATATTTCCTGCCTAACAAAAACAAAATTAGAAAAATGCCAGAAAAGGCAGTAATGAAATGTAAACCCCCTATCCATCACCCTTAAAAAAAAAAAATCTATGGATAAAAAAAAACAACGCTCATCCAAAGAAAAAGGGAACAGTTATTACAAATATAGTAAAATATGAAAAAACAAATCACAAAAGACATAATAAAATGATAATATGAACATAAACAAATGTCTTTGTGGCACATACTGAGGCACACATTTTTATGTTTAAAAGCCAACTGTGACTTTAAAAGTTTGAGCTTGTGGTATTTAAAATTGTACAGAAAATGCAAACACGGGCAACAATAAGGAATTTAAGGTGACAGATGACAAATAATCTGGGGACTCACAGAAGAACGTTGTCCTACACAGCGTCCTGCAGAAAAGAAACCTGGATGTCAAGAGGATGCACCAGAGCTGGGTGATGATGAGCGGGACTTGGGCATGAAGGACATTTGTCTGCTGGTGGCAAAGGGTACTTACCCATCAGCTGGAAAATAATCCAAAAAAGACCCAGACAGCATAATGTCCAACTGAATAATCAGGTAAAACTAAACTCTAAGACAGTCTAACTAATCTTTTCATAATCTATCTGTGGCCATAATCAATGAACATTAAAATCAGAAAGTTCCTTTGAGATGACCAAATCCTATGCATTAATTTTATAGATAAGTCTTCAACCCTGAAAGGTGAACTTACACAAAGTCACATAATGAGTTGGTGGCGGGTGTCGGATTCCCACTCTAGTACCCATCTTCCAGATGGTCCGGGGTGTTCTCCGCTGTACCACACTGCCTTTACACCAAGACCTCAGGTGATGTGTGGCCATTCATATTACTCTCTCAGAAATTTCTGAAAATTGCCTTTCAGTATCTGAGCTTGCAATTTTAGGTACATTCAATGCTTAGAAGACTAAATGTAGCTGGGTTTTGTGGTTTGTTCATCAGTATAGAAAAGAGTTAATATCTTGGGTCCTGGCATCGGACAGATCTACACTGAAATTCTCACGCTGCCATGACTGACTGCATAGCCTTGAGCGAGTGACTTCCCCAATATAACCTCAGGTTTCACAGCTATAAAATAGAGATAATAATGATGCCATCCACAAATGACTGTTGTGAAGATTAAGTAACATTTTACATGAAAAGTATGTAGTACATGTCCTGAACTGTAACAGAGACTCAATGAATGTTCGCTGTAATGGATGCCAGCTATTGTCACAGAAAATGTTCACCTTTTCCTGGGGCTTCACCCATGGGGCAGCACAGCTTAATAGGGGCTCTGGAGACCCTGCTCTGCCACTTAACTAGCTGTGTTCACTACTTCACAGGCAAATTACTTAAGCTCTCTGCATCGCACATCCCCTCTCGAGGGTTGTTATAAGGATTAAGTGGGATGTTTGCCTTAAAAAAATATATAGAAATGCTTCAAAATAGAAGTGTTTGTTCATAAAAATTAATTTACAGAAACTTTCACCTGCTGAGAAGTGTTAGAGAAAATGTTGGCTTTTCCCCATGCTTGGATACAAGATGCTGGGGTGGGGCAATGGGCAGAAACTGCTCCAAGATTTCTTATCAATTTGCCACCAAAATTCCTATCAGGAGGCTTTCTGCATCAATTATTAGCCAGAGTTGGATGTTACTGATTATGAGTTAGAAGCCTAACCAATATTCTAGGGTAGTGTTTTACTTTATAATAGAATTACACTATGTACAATATTCTGTACTTTTTTATTTGACAGTAATTTACTTGCTAGATTTCATGTCAGCTAAAAGGTTCAGGCCAGTTACTTCCAGTCTCCCTGCTCCTCTCAAACCCCAGGTGACAAAGTGATTAAGAGGAATTTACATGCCTTCAATCCATGCTGAGAAAGGAAACGGCACATAACTAGTTCTTTTCAGTCAGAAAGAATAATAAAATGCACCACTCTTCCAACCTACCCCTTCTGCCTCACAGATATGTGGTATCCAGTAGCTGAATTTTCTCATTAAACATTTGCAAGCATTTTCGAATAGTCTTCTGTTGCATTTTCCCCGACTCTCCATCTATCTGTTCACCCACTGACACAAAGGCCTAAGAGCCCAGTATCAGCACCACGACCTTCAACCAGGGCCAAAATCCGAGATCTGGAACCAGGGAATCTAGTGAGATTGCAGCCAGTAATCTGTCTATAGGCACAGCCAATGGTCAGAGCCAGAAGTCATGAAGTAAGCAAAGTTAATAGCCAAGATCTGAGCCAAGAGCCATAAAACAAAGTTGGCAAGGAGAGGCGAAGAAGGGAAATGGGTGTCAAATCTAAGCCAAAGGAGTTACAAACACCTCATATCACCAGAACCACCACGAGGCCACTGCAAAACTGTTACTGCTGCTTTAGGTACAGCCTCCTTAAAGACTGTTAGCCAATGGCTGGGTCCTGCGGAACAGCTAGTTGGGAAGGGAGCATTCTTTGTTCTGTGATTCTTTAGCCAAGCCACCTATCTTCCTACAGTTTCCCTAGCCATGATGTGCATTTCTAGCAAGGCAGGCTTAGCTGTGAGTCCTTCCTCCTTGGGGCAGTCACTTAAGCTCTATGAACCTCAGCTGGCTCATCTGCGCAATGATGATAGCATTCCCTACCTTTATAGATTGATTTAAGGATTGTATGAGAATACAAGTAAAAACCTTGAAGATTTGACAAAATAAAAATGAATTTTTGTAAGACACACTATAAAGAAAGTTAAAAGAGGGCCGGCTGAGTAGCTCAGTTGGTTAAGAACTTGCTCAAGAGTGCAAGCTGAGCTCTGAGCAACGGCGGTTCGAGGCCAGCCCGAGCTGAGTTGCCGTTGAGCTGCCAACAGGTGGCAGGATGGCTCAGCTAAAAAAAAAAAAAAAAAAAAAGTTAAAAGATAAATGCTAAACTGATAGAAAATATTTACAACAACTATTTAACAAAATGTTAATGTTAATATTATCGGGGGTGGGGGGCAATGTATGGGGGAGGAGGATGTCACTTTGTGAGGGGTGAAAAGGATAACTATTGCATTGTTTTGTACAATGAGAAAGTTACAACTAATGATTTTAGCAAAAAAAAAGTTAATATCCTTAAAAATTCAATAATTTCTACAAATCAATATAAAAAATACAAATAACACATACATACACACACAAAAATGGCAATGCATACATAGACAATTCACAGAAGGAATACAAGATGTTCTACCTCAGTAGAGATCAGAAAATTGCAAACTAACCAGGGAGATGCTGCGTTTCAGCTTGGCAAGAATTAAAGAGATTGATAACACCCGTGTTTGCAAGGGTTTGGGAAGAAAGACACTCACATAGCCGGAGGGAGCACAAACCTTTTAGGTAGGCAGTTTGCCTGTAACATTTAAAATGTGAATAACCTCGGACAGGCCGAGTGGCGCAGCGGTTAAGCGCTGGCTTGGGAAGCCAGCGGCCCTGGTTCAGGTCCCACATATGAGGGCCAGTGACACTGCCCTCAAAAATAAAAAATAAAAAAATAAAATGTGAATAACCTCTACTTCATTAATTCTACTGCTCGTAAACTATCAATCAGAAATACTATCATAAATTCATTAAATTACATATGCAACATGTGCATTAAAATAACTAAATTAATTGTGAATAAACATATGCCTATATAGATATATTTATACCTTTGCTATATATGTTATATGTACATACATAAATATATTTATATGTGAATAGGAAAAGGTCTGGAAGTTTACACAACTGTTAATGGTATCAATTTCAGGTAAGTAGGATTGGAGAATATAGGGGAGGAGATCTTATATTTTATATATATTTATATATGTTAAACATATATATTTGTGTGTGTGTGAGTGTATACAGTATATCCTGTAATTTTCTCCAGTCAAATGAACTTCTTTCATAATTTCTATCTTATTTTACTTCTTAAGTCTATTTTTCAATTACAATTAACATAGAATATTTTCTGGTGTACAACAAAGTGATCACCCTGATAAGTATGGTACACATCTGACACCATAGTTATTGCAATATTACATTACTGTAATAATATTGTAATAACTAGTCTTTCATATTAAAAAAAATGTTTTGCTGATTATAAAGCAAAGTGCAGGTGTTATTATTATTAAGTTTAGTTATACTTTATCAACCAAAAGAAATTTAAGGTGATTTGCAAATGTAAAATGATATTATTGTTTATCAGAATTTCTTAGGTAAAATTATTTTTGAGCCAAACTTAAAAACAAAAAAGTTGTGTCAAGCATTAAATATGAATTAAACAGGGTAGTTCTGGGCTTAAAGTATAGAACAATAGCTATCTTTAGAAGGAATATGATCAGAAAAAATGTCCTTATAAAACTAGCAATTCTTATCTTTTTTACTATTATTCTCATGCTTAAAGCATATTACACACATTAATACTATTGCTAGAAAATTATTTCATCTCTGATCTACTTGTCTTCTAAAGTAATTACCCAAAACTGAAATTTCCATTTTATATCTTGCCCTTTTCTCAGTTTGTCAGGTCATTTTAAATTTGAACATATTCATCTCAGGTACAAGATCACCAGCTCAATTTTGTGAGATAAGGTAAATTAAACACACATTCTTTCCATTTCATCATTGAAGATAACATAAAAAATTTATACCACGTTTATCAAAAAACAAGAATTCCAATAAACCATGTTAAGCTCAAAGGTAAATGGGGCCTTTAGTGTGTGCCCATTGCCCCTTTCTGAGCCCAGTTCTCCTTCGGTGCTGCCTCCCAAGTTACCCCGAGCTCCCTCCCAACAAAGTCTGCTTTCAGGAAAGGAACTAAAAAACAAATTTACATTGATGAGTGAAAAACATACAAAGGAATAAAGCTATAACTGCTAAATTTCAGAAATCAATTTTTAAAATTAATGAGTACCCAATATTGCCAGGTACTGTATATGATGTGAACCAAATTGATGGGCCTTGTCCTCAGGGAACACACTAAACAAGCAGTTTAGCTAAACTGCTTTAGCTAAAGAACAGATAAACAAGCAGTTATGCTAAAATGTGGTAATTGCTATAATAGACTTAAGACATGGTGTTATGAGAGCAGAGGTCTAACCAAGTGCTAAGGATCAGGAAATTCTAGAAGAAGAAATATCTAAGCCAAGGATTGAGGAGTACATGGGCATCAACCAGACAAAGATAGGTAAGAAGGAATAAAGGCATGAAAAATGTCTTGACACCTCTGAAATCACATTACTCCATTCATCCAAAATACACGTCTGACCCTGACAAGCAGTGAAGTTGGGAATAAAATTCAAGCCTTCTGACTTCCAGTTCCTTTCATCATTTGGAACACTATTTCCCTCACTTCCTCCCTTCTTTTCAGCTTCAAGTGATTCTGGAAAACAACTGAAATAGTAAAATAAGAAGCCACAGAAAATCACAAATGCAGGGCAGAAAGTGAATAGGTATAGGCACACAGCTGGGGAAATGGTTTTGTAAGACTTTCTCTGGAGAATAAATATTTGGGACAAAACAGAATTCCCAGCAACCGTGTATATACCCCTACAGATTGTAGCTTTGGCAGGGCAGTAAATATTCAACTCCAATGTCCAAACAGAACAAATATCTGGATAGTCTCTGCCAAACCAAGATTAAAAACTACTACTATATCTTCTGAAGTAAAAAATAGCCAGCAATAAATTTATCCATTTTCAGCTAAGCAATACTTCAAGGGGAATTTATAACTTTAAATGCCTCTGCCAGAAAAAAGATCTCAAATCAATAATGTAAGCTTCTACCTTAAAAACCTAGAAAATGAAGAGTAAACTCAAACCAAAGTAGAGAGAACAGGAAATAATAAAGATTAGACTGCAAATCAATTAAACAGAAAATAGAAAAGCAATAGAGAAAAGAAATAAAACCAAAAAATGCTTCCCACAGAAGGTTAAAAAAAAAAAGTCAAACTTTTAGAAAGACTCACTAAGAAAAACAATGAGAATACAGGTCACCAAAATCAGGAATGAAAAAGGACACATCATCACTGATCTGACAGAAACTAAAAGAATTATAAGTGGATATTATGAACAATTTCATGTCAATGAATTAGACAAGACAACTTAGATGAAATGAACAAATTCCTAGAAAGACACAAATGACCAAAATTGACTCAAGAAGAAATAGAAAATTTGAATAGACCTATAATGAGTGAAGACACTGAATTAGTAATTAAAAACCTTTGCTCAAAGAAAAGACCAGATCTAGATGGCTTTACTTGTGAATTCTATTGAACATTTAGGAAGAAATCCTTCATAAACTCTTCCAGAAAATGGAGGAGGAGGGAATACTTACCAACTATTTCAAATGAGGCCAGTGTACCCCTGGGAATATGCTCTAAACGGGGTCTGAACAAAACAGGATCACAGAACTCAGTTAATTCTGATACCTCTGGGTTCCAGACGGATTCTTAAGGCCAGCTAGGAAGCTGAAAGTGTTGTCCAAATACAGGCTAAGAAAGCTCTAGAACCAACCTGGATCTCAAAAGTCCTTTAAATATTTAAGGCCATCTCATAGGGAAATTGAGAATAGCTACCTTAAAAAAATAAAAATAAATTTAAAAAAAAATAAGGGAACATTTGTTTCCCTATCCTTGCCCAGAGAAGTTAGTAATTGAACTATTTTGGCTTGCAAGGCATTAGTAGAATCAAGTCCTGAGAGACAGGCCTCATCAGTTCTCAAATCTGTAGATTTCAGACATCTTTATTGGTTTAGGTGATTATATAACTTAGATGACATGCACAAATTCCTAGAAAGACAAATTCCTAGAAATATTACTACATCTATGGAAAACAAGTGATTTTCCAGTTTAAAAAACAAACAAACAAAACAAAACAAAATATTTAAAAGTATATCCAAAAAAGAACTTTTTCTTCCCCCTTTCCTTTTTATGTGCTTACATGTATTATATGCACACTATAGTTATATCTGTGTGATATTAATACTCAACTTCACAGATGTGAGTGATGCTGAAAAGTGTTTGTAGCTAAATCAGCATAAAATGGAAACGAAAATGACAGCCATTATCGAACATTTCCTTAGTATCCAGAGCTGTCATGGATCATCTCATCTACTGTTCACGCTGTCCACGTGTTCTCATCTAAAGAGAGTTATGCAGATACTGCAAGTACTATAATTGTAGCACCTTCATATTTAATAACCTGAAAAAACCCAAAAGAACTATGCTTACTTGGACATATAATATTGGGATACTTTGCCTATAGTAAGACAGGAAAAGTAGAGTAGAGGCAGATAAACAAAGGAATCTAATATCTAGGTACTGAGGAGATTTGGGGAAATATAGAGCAAATTTTTTCAGTGCTGTTGTCCAGAGCAATTTAGAGGGAGATGTTGAAAGACTTCTTTTTTTAAGTTTTTCCATGCATTAAGAATGTAGCAACACCAAAAGCATGACCCATAAAAGAAAAAATGATAAACTGAACTTCACCAAAAGTAAGAATTTCTGCTCTTTAAAAGACACTGTTCAGAGATTAAAGACAAGCCACCGACTGGGAGAAAATATTTGCAAATCACATACTTGTTAAAGACTTTTATCTAGAATATATGAAGAACTCTCAAAACTCAATAATAAACAACCCAATTTTTTAAATGGGCAATATATTTGAACATACATCTTTGGAGACAAAGATGATATAATGATGGCAAATAAGTACATAAAATGATGCTCAACACCATTTTTCATTAGGGAAATGAAAATGAAAACCATAATGAGATACTACTATCTATTAGAATCGGCTAAAATTACAAAGACTGATCATACCAAGTTTTGGCAAGGATGTAGAGCCACTAAAACTTCATACAATGCTAGTGGAAAGTAAAATGATTACAACCACTGTATATAGGCAACAGTTTGGTAGTTTCTTTAAAAGTTAAACACATACTTGCAGAGAAATAAAAGCATATATCCATACAAACACTTATATAAGAATATTCATAGGCATTTTATTTGTGATTGCCAAAAACTGAAAAAAAAAATGTCCATCAGCAGGTAAATAGATAACCAAATTGTGGTATATTGATATAACAGATTATTCAGCAATAAAAAGGAATGAACTATTGACATGTACAACAACATGAGTCTCAAAATAATTATACTGAGTGACAGAAGCCAACAAAACACAGTACATATTATATGATTCCATTTATATAAAATTTTTAAAAATGCAATCGGAAGTATAATGACAGAAAACAGGTCAGTGGTTGCCTAGGGATGGGGGAGCCAGGGGAGGGAGGAAAGAAGGTATTACAATGGGGTATGCACAAGCTTTGGGGAACACAGATGCATTCATTATCTAGAGTGTAATGATGATTTCATGGATATATAAATAATTTCTTACTATAAAGAGATTTCATTTGGGTTTTAAGTTGTTAACGAATGTTCCTTATATGACACTACTTTAAAGTACCTAGTTTGAACCAACTTTGTCAAAAAACAATAATATCAATATAAAATGCTTTTCTTGCTTCTTAATTATCTAGTAGACAATATAAACCAGGCCAATGGCATGTGGGAAATAACTTTTTTGAGGACAAACACCGTGATACATTTCCTTCTTAAGTCACAGATTCTGTCAAGGTGAGGGTATCTTTGGCATTGACTCTGGAGAACCTGGAACTGAAGGACTCTTAGGTATGTGAGAAAATAATGTTTACAATTCATCACATTGTTTTACTTGGCATTATCCTGACACTGCTCAATCTTTTCGTATATCTGAGTGATGCCAAGTCTCCATTTTTCTGGTTTAGTTCCACTTAGCAAATCACAGCACTGTTGTGTGAGTGCAGTTTGAGATTTAAGGCAATACTCAAGTGGTATTCTTTGAAATAAGGAGATGGGGTCAGAAGCCATCATTCAAGTGGCAGATGGGTTAAAGATGCTTTATGGAAGCCAGCTCTATCAGTTTCCACTGAACTCTATGCTCTAGCCAAATGCATTCTCTTAGAATATACAGGGAGATTTTTTCTTTTTCACATTTCTAGGCCAAAATTCCTCTTGCAGCCACATCTTGCTTTAGTTTATTTGGAATAAGTTTCTATCTTTTTCATACAGTGCTGGGTGTAGAATATTTGAAGCCATGTTGCTTGGCTTCTAGAAGGGTCAAGAAATGCAGTAGAACTGACAGAGAAATCAAGGGCCGAGAACATGAAATCAGGGCTAACAGAAGCACTTGTATTCAAAGGCAAATAGATGAGACATAAATGGGAAGAAATGGAAATGTGTATAATCACAGGTCTTTCCTGAAATGAATGTGGGGCTGAGATGGAGTAAGTGAAGATAACCTGGATGTCTGGAATTTTCGAATATTGCAATAAATTCACACAGCTAAATGGAGAGATAAGTGCTACTCCCATGTTCTCTCTTCCTCATTCTTAGTGTCTCACCCACTTTCATGTTGCTCTCCAGCTCTGAGTGGTTTCTCCTACTCAACAATGAGGACAAGTGTGCTGCAATGACAGTTTTAAAAATAGAAGGAGGACAGGAGGAGGAAAAGGAGGAGGGAGAAGAAAAGGAAGAGGAGAGGGGAGGAGAGGGGGAAAAAGGGGAGGAGAAGAGATGAGAAAGAAAGAACTAGATGGGGAGAGATAGGAATAAAAAGGAAAGGGGGGAAAAAAGAATATGAAAACACCTGAGCATCTGGTAAGTTTTAAGCACTGAAGAGTTTTAAACATGGCCCCGATTATTTTCACGCTCTTCCCATCCATAAGTGGACTCGAGTCCCTTCCCCTTGAATCAGAGTAGTCTTTTGACTGCTTCTACCAATAGAATACAGCAGAAGTGACATTATACGGTGGCCAGGATGCCAGGATTAGGCCACTAAAGGCAAATGGCTTCTACCTAGTTCTTCTGGCATATCTGCCCTCTGAAAGCTCTTTCTAAGGACTGCACCACTTGGTACCCAACCGCTCTGTTGGGAAAAACCCAATTCACATTGAGAGACCACATGCAGGTGCTCAAGTCAACAGTTCAGCCTTTGAGTCATCCCATCTCAGTTTTCAGAAATGTGAGTGAAGAAGCCAGGACCAGCTTCACAGGCATGCAGCCTGCACAGTCACACTGGGACCCACACTCAGAACGGCCTTACGGTTGGTTTAATCTCTATCGTTGCCATCTTAAAATTCTGAATAATTTTATCTTTGAACTTATGTTTTGTACATGAAATCCAATCGGATCATGTAACATGAGGGTGAGCACAGGGGTTGCACAAAATATTCGTGTCCTCCACGGTTCCTTGCTGTTCTAGGAGCATGCAGTTTTTGTGATGCTCACTGCACAGCTTCTATAACATACCTTAGACTCAAAGCCCTGTGTTCATAAGGGAGCTATGCTTCGTCTAATGCTCTGATGTCACCATCTTACAATTCCGAATGATTGACTGTATCTTTAAACTTCTGTTTTGCAAGTTAAATCCCGGGGACAACTCGGCATGCACGTGAGTGGAGGCAATATGTGAAATATGCATATGCCTCCCCACCCCACCCCACCCCCACCCCACCCCGCCAGCACTTGCCACCCCTTTCACATATAGCCTTCATGCTGCTACATTCTCAGGCCACATAAATTTCAACTGAAAAAGTTGTGGGGTGGGAAATTCTTGACTGGAATGTTGATTCCATGAGGGCAGAGGATTTGTCATTTTTGTTTACTGCTAAATTTCTAGGGTCTGGCCCATACTAGATACATGTTATTTGTTGAATGCAAGAAAAAAAAATGAAGTCACAGGGAGTATAAACACCATTAATTATGCCTTTACTTTCACCCTATTTCCTAGGAACCTCAAAGTTCATATTTTCCCAGATTCTAAATTAAGGTCTTATCATGCAAAATAGAAAAATATCTGAAGGTCAAAAACTACATTATGTCATTGGTAGAAAAAAAATATGTGATTGCTATATGTAGAAACACATATAAAAGAACTGTGGAGAGAGAAATCCATCGTGCAGCACTGAGCATGCCTTGAATGAAAGATCTCCACTTTGGGTCTCTATAACTAAAGCAAGATTTGGGGAATTGAGAAGATGCCTGGAAGAATAAAGGTTTTGAAAATAATCATTAGACGGAAAAATCTAAGGAAGCTAGACATATTTCACCCAGAGAAACTGAGCCTTCAAGAATTTTTTTTTTAGTTAAGCGCTGGCTTGGGAAGCCAGCGGCCCAAGTTCAGGTCACATATATGAGGGCCAGTGACACTGCCTTCAAAAAAAAAAAAAAAAAAAAAAAAGAATTTTTTTTTTTTTAAATACTACATTAATAATAGGGAATGGCTGTCCTGTGTCCATTGTAATGGGATGAAAGGAACAGCCTTCAATTACAGCTTATCTTTACATTGAAAGGCAGAATTCGCATCACAAAGGATATGAAATACTGGAAAAGGCTTCCAAGAAAGGTTTGGAGTCTTCGACTTTGCATATATTGCTGAAAAGAATATCTATCTTTCTAAGACTATTTAAGCAGATTTCTACCCAAAAAGGAAGTGTGAACTAGATAATATCAAAGTCACTGTTCTAAAACATTTTTTATCACAATCAACTGTGAAAAATAGGGCCTTTCCAAGTACCTAAAGTAAATCACATAATAGGTCTAGGGGCTTTTTTTAAGCCCTTCCTTTCATTTTTGATAAGATCTTACGTTTAAATAGCATTTCACAGTTTATAGTGGGCTTTCATGTATTTGACGTCTTTATTTTTATTATGGCATGGTGCCCCAGACTTCCTGCCTAAGCTTGAAGGAGAAAGGGGCAAAAGGAACAGGTCAGAAGTCCTGGTTTAAATGCAGATAGACTCAGAAACACGCAAAGGCCTCCGAGATGATGGACAGTGCAGTTTCACACAGTATGAGAACTAAGGGAGAAGCCAGCCTGCAGAGAGAGAGGCGTGCAGGGTAAGGAGAGCACTAACGGGCAGCAAAGGTCTTTTCCTCCTCTGCCCAGCCAGCACCACCGCTGGGTGTGCTGCAGGCAATGCAGAAGGCAATGAAAAGCACTCCACCCTTCTCAGCTATTTTGTCATTTAATTTTCCTGGAAAGAGGTGTTTGTTAAGAGGGACCCTAAGTTTCTTTTCCTCCAACAAATATGCTTTTGGGGTCAATAACGGAAAAGAAAATGTCTTGGGAAAAAAAATGTCAAAAAAGACAATGAGAATTTTGCCAAAGGCTGAAAATATCTATGAGCCAGACAACATCGTTTATCTGCAAATATGACCTAAAGGCCTGCGAAACTGTACAGGAATCTGGCAAAAAGCTTGTTTTGTTTGTTTTGTTTTGTTTTTTTAAGTAAGGGCTCAAGGTTCTCTCCTAGGAGAGATGTCAGGCCAAGCTACCCCATTTCCAATTTGAAACAAAAATTATAGCTATTGGGAAAAGGTCACAGCCAGGTCAGAAGTTTGAGATTTGTTTGCCTTGTGCCCTTTTCAGAGAAAACCATAAAACTCAATTCTTCCCCATCCTGAAATAAATGCTAGGCAGGGTAATGTTTCCATAAAGTCAACAGAATGCCACAGACAAGCATTTGCTTTTCTTGGTAACCAGTATAAGGGCACTGAAGTCCATATTTTCAATTCCAGAGAACTAAGGACAATGGCAATAATTTCAAGTTGTTTTCCCTCCCAGGAAAGTGTTGGGGGAAATTAAGATGTAAAGTGGCCTTCTTTCTTTGCAAATATGTATTGACCCCTTTCCCTAACAAATCACTTGGCGCAGATTAATTTCCAGGTAGGTCAGTGGTCCTCTCAGAAGAAGAATTCTAATGTTCTCAGGGCATGGGATTTCCCTTATACTCAGGGGGTTATTTTTATAAGTTCAACATTTCTGCAAATAAGCCAACACTGGGCCTCCCCGGGGAATGACTTTTGCTGGGCAGGTTGGCTCCACTAGTTAGAAATTGATTTGAGCCCATGATCTGAACGTTAGCCCTCAGCAGACAAAATTCTGAAAAGCAGACACAAAAGCAAAAGAACCTGGTTAAGACCAGGGATAAACAACTCTTGGAAGTGCATGTCTGTGGTTGCCAGCAAAAAGAGTGATGGTATGTGAAAATTTAGCAGAATAGAACCTGCAAAAATAAGCCAATGGACCAACAGGCCAGTCAGTACTGCCCGACACACAGAGGGTACATAGAAAAGCAACAAATTCAGCAGTGAGAAAGATCCGCTTCACCTACTTTGTAGTTCTGCCTCTCTCAGCCCATATCCTTCACACCTTGAAGGCTAACTTTCCTCCCTACTTCCAGCGCCTCTCATTCCCACCGCCTCCACCACTTTTCATTCAGCCTGTACAGGTCTGAGGCATGGGGCGGGAACAGACCAAGCCAGACGCAAGCATCATTGAGTGCATCCAGGGTGAGATGGTAGGTGCCTCAGAGCTGGCCGGCAGCAACAAAGAAAATCTCTCTGGCTAGTTGCAGCCATGGCTGCTCAATATTGAATCATGGAAGAGGAAGGGACCTTGGAGCTTATTTAGACCAATTCCTCACTTTTAAAGTACGTTAACATGAGGTCCAGAGAAGAGGAGTAATTTGTCCAAGTATGTGTTTTGGGGCTAACGCAGAGGCCCAATCTTAGGTCCCAGCTCCAGTTTGCCAGGCTAGGGCTTGTTGCATGCCTGTGCTAATAACCTACATCATCTATAAGCAAGAGAAAACTACAACGAGAAAGGAAGAGCTGAAGGCACTTTGTGTGTCTCTCACCCAGAGATTTCACATCACCCTTTTTCACCTTGAATCCCCTCTATGATAACCATCCTACTGGTTCATAAACCTATTTATTCAATATTAAAACTTTCCTGAATAGGTAGAGGATCATAGTTACTGAAAGAAAGTGAAAAAATAAAAACTACATGTGAGCATAAGAGGCTTAGAGATAATATCTGTGAAGCTATTTTTATTAAGAGAAATGATTGGCATTTTATTCTGATATGGACTGAGATTGAAAAAAAGCACTGGGAAATGTGAAATGCTTTCAGAGAAAAATCCAAATTTTCATCTTGGCATTCAAGGTCCAAAGTCAGTCTTAACTATTTATCTACACTATCACAACTCAATGCACCCTATGTTCTAACCACACCAGCCACCTCACTGCTTCCCAATAACCGTACCAAGAACTCATTCTTTTTACAGGCTTATCAGTTCTCATTATCCTACCCACACCTCTGCCACCAGTCAAAACCACACTCATTTTCAAAGTGCATCACAGATGATCAGGGCTACTTGGGGCCTTTCCAAAATAGCAGGCAAATTTGAACATTTTTATTCCCTCTCAGAATTTTGTTTATGTGTCTATTATATAACTTACCACACTCTGTCTTCAGTGCACAGTGTAATATCAATAGCTGCTAAGTACCTGGATAGCTGGGGCTGAGTTTTCAGCCCAGCGTGCCAGCCCTGACACTACTTAAATGAGTCACACAACAAATGTTTCTTTAACTGAATTGAAGGTTTAGGGAAAAGGAAATAGTATAATCAGCATTAAACAACCCAAATAAATAGTAGTTTCATTTGAAGAGTTTAAATGATGACCTCTTTATATATATATATATATATATATATATATATATATATATATATGAATTGGATTTCTTTTTTTTTTAGATTTTTATTGGGGAATTGGCAGAGGGGAACAGCGTTGGGGAATCGGGGAAGGGGAACAGGCTGTCTTTTTGTTCTTCAGTCTAGTTGCAGAGGACGTTGCTTCACTGTTGGTATCGTCATTGCGCTCTTCCCGGATGAGGCAGATCGGTCGCTGGCCTCTGGATGTCACTCACCGCGGCTATTGGCAGCTCACGCTTGGCTGCCAGCCGCTCACGCTGGCTGCGGGCCACTCACTGTAGCCTATGGCAGCCCACTGCAGCAGGGGCTGCAGCCCACACCATCACTGGGGCTCGCACAGCCCAGCTCCAGGTGGAGCTGTTGTTAGCTGTAGAGGGCAGTGTCACTGGCCCTCATGTGGGATCTGAACCGAGGCCGCTGGCATCCCAAAACCAGCGCTTAACCAATGCGCCACTCGGCCGGCCCTGGATTTCTTATAGAAAGCAAATTATCCTAATCTCATCTTTCTTTCAAAGAACATAAGTGTTTTCATGACTGTGTACAAAATGAAGCTTCGATTTACTACTATGCAAAAAAAAGAACCAATTTCTTTCCTTCTGAGGACAAGAGCTCAACTTCCATCCAACCACCGAATCAGAAGATCATACAGAGTATCACTTTCCCGTTTGTTGAGTCCAAAACATCGCTAGCAATTTGCAAACGCTAGATATTTTCATTGTGGAAAATGCATCCACCAATGGATGAAATGTAGCACTAGTTTGGAGACTGTTTGGTTCTTTTTGTATTATTCCAAGTCTAAAATTATAGAATGAGAGCGATTTCGGAATGTCAGCGTTTAGAATTTTTAATTTCACTGCATTTAAAAGCATACAACAGGCAAAAGATTAAAACTTCACTAGAGCCATCTCCTGCTTGTTTGAAAAACCATGTGTACTCTTGAAAACACATTTGCAGATCATAAATGTGTGTAAACTTCAACAATAATGGACACAGCCCATATTTTGCATCTCTGGCCCATCTTAATCCATCAGTGTTGACATTACCACAGAAAAAATTCCCTTTCATGGTTAGTAGCTTGTCCCTCTCAGCAGATCTGTGACTTTCTGGCGTCCCACCCGGGGAATTATTTAATTTAATTTCTAAGGGCCAGATCCTGCCCTTGGATACGTGTGAGCACTAAGTGTTGACGTCAATGGAAATTCTGCGTGTGCATCTGAGGGCAGACTATGGTCCTCAGCATATTCCTAACATAACTGCCGAAACTCTCCTTATTAAGACTGGTTTGATTTTGGCTTCCTTTCTCTTAAAAATGCACACAATACCAGAAGCGACACATGAAGCGGGTGAGCAAAGGAAGAGCTTCACAGCCAGGTGAGATCCTATGTGACTTTTTGACCTAAGGAAAGAACTAGATATTAAGTAAGTCCTTCATGTTCCCTGATCTGCTATTGCCCTGATGCCCAGCATAGTGCAAGATTTTTCCATGAAACTGAGATTCCAATTAATGCTGATAATTTAAAAAAAACAAACAGTTATTAAGAGTATTAGAATGAAAGCTGCACTCAACTCCAAAATAATTTGACTGTCATTAGCCAATAAATTGTCGTATTTTTTCTTGTTTATTTGTTGTTGTTTTCCACTGAACTGAATTGTAAACACTAATAATTCCAAGACATTTATGAACTTGCATATACAAATGGAGACAAATTGGTAAAGCGGCAATTTGCAACTACCTAGAAACCCAAGACTCATCCTATACTCCTCATTCTTCCTCTCCTGAACTCCACCTCACCTTGTACACACATACACACAAACACACAGACACATTCAGTCACCAAGACTTCTCAGTTCTGCCTCGTTAAGAACTCTTGAGTCCCTCCTTTCTTCTTCAGCTCCACTATGCATAGCCCTGTTCATTTTTTCCCAGATAATTGCAATAGTCTCATTGTTCTAGTCTCCTGCCCACCTATGTTGAATATTATCCATTCTCCACAAAGGTGGCAGAATAATCCTTTTAAACTCCAAATTTAAGACTGATACTGTCTAGGGCCAGCCAAGTGGCATGGTGGTTAAGCACTGGCTTGGGATGCCAGCGGCCCTGGTTCGGATCCCACATATGAGGGCCAGGGACACTGCCCTCAAAAAAAAAAAAATACAAATGCTAAGACTGATACTCTCACTAATAAAACCCAGTGGTTTTCCATTGCTTTCAGATAATACCTAACAGCCCATCATCTGAACTGTCCCAAAATCACAAATTCAATCAGGTTATCTAGATCCCTCGATCAACCCATCCATCAATTTCCGTAAGATTTAGAAACTTGGAATTAAGCTGTGATTTCTTTATAATTTTTTTAAGTCCTAAACTTAAAAGTAAATCCTAAGTGATAATAAACATGTTATTTGGTAGAATAAGTCCAATGCATAATTTAAAAAACTAAAATATATATGATGTATTTCAGTTTTTAAAATTTCTAAGGGAAAGACCTATATTTTACCCCAAAGAAATATTTTTGTGATTGTGCAGGCCTTGAATTAATTCATCTGAGGACCAGGAGATCATATCAAGAACTGATTATCAAAACTTGACTGTGGATAAATACCCAGGAGTGGAATTGCTGGGTCATAAGGTCATTCTCATTTTAATTTTTTGAGGGACCTACATAGAAATCCAAAACACCAATTCGAAAAAAATATCTGCACCCCTATGTTTACTGCACTTATTCACAATAGCCAAGGTATGGAAACAACTGAAACACCCATGGGTAGACGATTGGATTAAGAAACTGTGGTACATTTATACAATGGAGTATTACTTGGCCATAAAGAAGAATGAATCTTACCATCTGTAACAACATGGATAGACCTAGAGAACATTAAGCTAAGTGAAATAAGTCAGACTGAGAAAGACAAATACCATATGATCTCACTTATATGTGAAATCTAAAGAACAGAATAAACGAACAAACGAAACAGAAATAGATACAGAGAACAAACTGATGGTTGCTAGACGGGGAGGGGGTTGGGGGATGGGTAAGAAAGGTGATGAGATTAGGAAGTACATATCGGTAGTCACAAAATTGTCACGAGATGTGAAATACAGTATGGGAAATATAGTCACTAAGGTTGTAAAAACTATGTATGGTGTCAGATGGGTACCAGACTTATCAGGAGAATCACTTCATAAATTATATAAATGCCTAACCACTGTGCTGTATGCCTGAGACTAATATAAAATAATATTGAATGTCAACTATAACTTAAATATATAAATGTATGTATGTATGTATATATGTCACAGGATTTAAAATACAGCATAGGGAATATAGTCAATGGTATTGTAATAGCTACCTACAGTGTCAGAGGGGTAGCAGACTTGTTGGGGTTATCACTCTGTGAGGGGTGCAAATGTCTAATCATTGTGTTGTTTTGTACACCTGAAATTGATTTAAAAACCTGACTGAACTTTGGCATTTATTATCAAAATAAACTTGCAAATAATTTCTCCTAAAAATTCTAAATGTAGAGATCTCAATCCCAAACCCCATTTCTGACCATTCATTTCAGAAATGCACCTCAACAAAATATTTATTAAATGCTTACTTTGGAAGCACTGGATTTTCAAAGTGGAACAAGACATCTTTGTCCTTGGAAAATTATTTTATCTCCTATGGTAATTCTTAATCAGATTATTAAAGCCCAGGTCAGAACGCTGTGATGCTTTCTGATTATTTTAGGATCATTATAACCTGAAAAATTCCCAAGTCATAAATCATCTGTGCTCTCCCACCCCTTACTTTCCAAACCTCCCTTCTCATAAAGTCTCAGAACACACCTCCCTCCTCCATTCCCCTTGCTCACTCCTCCCCAGCCACACGAGGCTCCTAGCTATCTCTGGAACACAGCGCACAGGCTCATGGCTCAGGGTTTTGCCCGTGATCCTCCATCAGCCTGGAACACTCCTCCCCTATCACCTGTATGACTTGCTCCCAGCTACTGTAGGTCTTCCTCAAAGATCACTTTCCCAGTGACTTCTTCCCTCAACACTCTACTTAAAATGGAATACCTATCCCAGCACTCCTAGCTCCCTTTTCTGCTTTTCATTTTCTCCATTGCACTTATCACCATCTAACAGAGTACAAATTTTATTTACATAGTTTATTTTCCTTTCTAAAATGATCGTTGTCATATTCTGCAGCAATTAAAATGGTGCCTGGCACATATATGAATCCCCAGTAAATATGTTCAGAATGAACGAGGAAACTTGTTCAAGCAGAATCTGGAGCATCTGGGAAGTTCCACTGCAACAAGACTTCCCCAAAGCACTAAATCATTATCAGGACACTCTCCTGTCACGAGTATAAATATAAACATCTGTAAATGCTAAATAAAATGTAAGTAATATGCTTAACTGAGAAATACATAAACTAATAAATAGATGAGTAGGATAAGAAAAAATTATTTCAAAGAATTGGATCACATGATCAAATATGTAAAAATATTAATACATTTTCTAAGTCATTCTTTCATTTGTACATCATTATTGCATCTTAATCCATTATTATCATGATAGTTTTACATTTGCTGCAGCTGAATTATTTTTATTGTGATCAAAGATTTATCTGCATCAAAAACATCTGAGGTGTTCCCTGCTAAAAATGGAATTTCCTGCCTCTACTCAAGAGCTCTAGGGCCATGGCCTATAAACCTGCATTTTTCTAACAAGTTCCCCAGCAAATGCTTATGCTTATTTATGTCTGAGAAGTATTGCTTTAGTCCTCAAAACCCACTGCATCAATATCTGTCTCAGCCTCCCTCCCACAGGACTCTCCCTGAATCTTTTCATTCAAACATTTGGATTTTACCTTCACTAGGGATAAAAACCACAAATCTATATTTTCTTCCTTTGATGATAATATGCTGTCAGAGATGTTATTTACAGACCAACATTTCTATCCGTGAAAAAAATATTCCTTAAAGAGACACAGAGAGAGCTACAACTAAACTTATTACTCTCCTACGATGGAGCACATTCACTACCTCATTTAACCTGAAGCTTGTGAAATAAGGTAAATAGCATTATGTTATTTGTCCAGAGGCACTTAGCTGGTACCTGCAGAATGCGGAACAAAAACTAAACCTGGGGCTCCCGTCTACAATATTTCTACACTATTCAGAGCTTCATCCATCAGTAAATAATGAGTTAGAGTCACAGCCACTAGTTGCTATGATTTTGGCCTAATTCCGATTCCTTAAAAAGAGGAGCTGCTCTGGGCCGGCCAAGTGGCGCGGTGGTTAAGCGCTGGCTTGGGAAGCCAGCGGCCCCGGTTCGATCCCACATGTGAGGGCCAGTGACACTGCCCTGAAAAAAAAAAAAGTGGAGCTGCTCTGATTTGAAGGAGGAGAAGGGGCGTGGGGGAGAGGAAGAGGCGAAGGAGGAGAAAAGGGTACAAATCTCCTGCCATGTTCCCTTTGGGACTCTGCACTCAGTTCCCTGCTGTGGTGTCTCCTGATAACTCTGCCACCATGTTTGTCCCCAGCTGCTTTGAATCTACCCTTTTATGAGGACATGAATGTCATTACTATGTCCCCTAATTCAAATGTTCTTGATGTTGCAGTTCTGCCATATCTTTTTTTTTTTTTCTGGTCCTTTTACCATATTCTCTTTTACTAAAGGACATGTTACTTTGTTCATTACCTTAAAACTCACTATGGGTTCTTAATCCCCTGTAGCTCTCCTTTCAAAGGTTCTTTAACGCACAAGTTACTCTCATCTTTGGTACACGCATGAGCTCAAATGCTAAGAACCCTGAGGTTTCCAAAAGATTCTTTTCGATTGTGTTTTTGAAAGTAGATTCTTCAGATCATCCCACTCTCGTGACATGCAGAGCAAGTGGAAAGGGAGAGGAGACAGAAAGCGTTACTGGTCAAATACCATTAGCTGAAACCGCAGTCTATGTCCCCTCATTGGGACTCACACATGCATATCACGATATTAAAGGTTCTGAGTCGTTTGGTGAAAAAAACAAATGGTTTTAACTCAGTATTTTCCAAAGCTGCTTAACCTGAAACCTCCCTCCCCACACACACTAGACAGCTAATAACATCCCCTAGAATTGATTATATGGTAAACAAAGATCCCATAAATGTATAATGCCTACAACCTAACTGCTCAGTAAGTGGTAGCTATTATAGTGGTTATCATTGACAAGCAGGTCAACAAATGTCGTGACTCAGCTAATCCATTATTCTATTATTTTTTTCTTTTTTGAGGGCAGTGTCACTGGCCCTCATATGTGGGACCCGAACTGGGGCCGCTGGCTTTCCAAGCCAGCGCCTAACCACCACACCACTTGGCCAGCCCTAATCCATTATTCTAAAGTTAGCAAGCTGTGGTCCTAATGTGCTCCATCCAAGGCACTTCTATAGACCCTTGGAAATAATGTCAGTTTATTATTTACAATGGAAAATTTATAGGGGAAAACGTTTAGTGTATCTCTTCCAGGTTGACTAAATCAGACTATTGCATTTGGGAACAATACATACTGTGTGGGACTTTAAAATATTTTCCAGGAATTGTATTTTCTCTAAATTGTGGGAACTGGAATAAAATGTTTTTCTTTCCCACAGGAAAAAAGCATCCTTCTTTTGATTAAAGAAATTTACATCTCCTCAGTCCCTACAAAAGCTAATAAGCAAAGCTTCTTTTACACTGTAAGAAGCCTTTGGTTATTTTGGTAATATTAGAAAATTCTGTGCCTTCCGTATGTTTTTAGGTTTCTCTAAAACAATCTGGAAAACAACTGACCCATTCCAATTAGTTCTATAGCTTTCTTTTTGCAGTAAAATCTAACATTTTCTTCTCACAATATAATTATCTCCATTAATGAAATGTTTTTAAAAAGTCAAAAAATTTTTATTTTGCTGCAAGGCTACCAACTTCTTTTTATAGTTATAAGTACTTTGCAATAATATTCCTTGTAAACTATTTCCTTAAGCACAATATAGTTAACACCTAGGAATATTCCTACACTATGATACTCATAATTAAATAGGGTTTTGGTTTTATAATTTGCGAAGTACTTCTACATACATTATTTCATTTAATCTTGAAAACAATCCTATAAGCTAGACCGATATCATTATCCTTATTTTACAGATAAGAAAATGGGTTCACAGAAACTAAGTGACATGTCCTAAATCAAAATGCTAGTACGTGGGAGAACCAGGACTGAACCCCAGGTCTTCTGCTTTCCAAAAATGCAGATAAGAAAAGGAACCATCTTCTCATAAAGTTGTCAAGACTCAGAAATGGCCAGGGGTGGGGGTGGTCAGGGGGTGGAGGCTTTTATGCCTATAGCTTGTTGGAGATTCTATTCCCTGCCCCCACTGAGCCTGTCTTTCTTGGAGGTCCATCTTTTCCATTTCCAAATTTAATCCAATTTTAGCCCTTTGTCATTAAATTCTGACACAAGATAACAGTGAGTGAAAACATACACCTCATATTTTAAGACAGCCTATATATTTTGCAAATATGCTGACATTCAATTCAATGTTTTTTATTCTTCCTTTCACAAAGTTTGAATCTCTCTTATTATTATTTTCTTAATATGATATAATAAATATTGAATATGTGCTTATGTGCCCCTTTTATTCTTAATTCCACCTTATTATCTTTATCATTAAAGAATGCAAAAATAATCTGTTATCTTGGTATTTAGCTGGGTAGAAAATCTTAATTCTTAACAAGTTAGTAAAAGAGCCAACCACTCCATTTATCACATTCAGAAAATCTATTCTGAAATCTTTATAAGGAAAAAAAAATCTTAGCATCAGCTCCACTTACAATCATTTTATTGATGTAGATTTAACAGTGTTTGAGTGCAATTTACATACAGTGAATAATATTTCATCAATAATATTTCACCAACCATTTATTTAAACCTGCATCAGCGGATTTCAAATGCTAGGGTTCTTATGAACTTGCATAAGAAGAGCAATTCTGATTTTCATATAAGAGAAAACTAGTGTAAAAATTTAAAACTAATTTTATTATATTTTAAACCACTGCTATTTTTTCCAAACTTTAGATATATAATATTTATAATTGTTGCCACTCACTTGAGGGCTTGCTATAAACTGGGCTAAACCCTAAACATACATATTACTTAATCCTCACATCAACCCTATGAAATAGATACTATTATTACCCCATAGCTGAGGAAGCGGAGGCTTAAAGCAGTTATTTTCCAAAATCCCACTGTTGATGTTAAAATCAGAATACTAGTCCTGCTGGGCTTTTTGACTCCTAAGTTTTAAGAATTTACTGCTCTTTACTAATTTTCCTAGAACATGTTTTATGCCCTTTTTTCTGACATTCATCTAATGATAGTCTAGGTATCTTTTGAAACAGAATATTTAAACATTCCCTTAAACAGTTCTGTTAGTTCTAAAAGATTAGCTATACCTTTATATACTAAGTTTCTATTCTGACATTGTAATTTTAAAAAAATTTTCTGTCATTGGTTTTCTAGCCCTTTATCATTTCTCAGCTAATTCAGAAAGAGTTAGAGCTCTCTCCGTAGACTCCTTTTCCAAAAGAGCCAACACTACAAATAATCGTAACTATTTAATTTGCTATAAACTTTGTAATTGTAAGTGATACTTTCATCTTGACATTTATTCTTAAATCAATCTTTAACATTTTGTTTCGGCTACCCTGGAAATCAAGAACTGCTTTTTGTCCATGGCATTGTGCCTTACATATAAAATTGATTTTCAGTTAATAAGTGATTGATCGATAAAAGACTACTCAAAATCCCAACAGCATATTATTGGAATTGTCGTGCAACTTCCAGATGAACATTCAACAAGTATCCCACAGGGACTTGCACACTGAGCATCTTTGGTTTTCTTGGAATGAAGAAGGGGAACCAAGTGAATACTATGTATCTCCTGGACTCATCTTTCTAAGAGGACATCCCACCAGCCTTCTGCAAATATTAATATTCCACAAAGAAATAAGATAGGACTAACTATAAGGAGGCCTTATGAGCAGCTTAAATCTCTTCTGCTTTTTCAAACAGGACATAACAATATAGATCTAAATCCTGTAAAATAAAATGGGCTATATTTCTCTTTAGATTTAGGAATTATAAATTGTCAAGGCAGACAATGATATTACATGTCTTCTCTTTAAGCGATAGTTCAGAGCCATTGGAGAGTTAAAAGAAGGTATTGTTATTTTCAGCTACAAGATTGAAAGAGCCAAGAAAAAAGAAATACAGAGACATAAAACAAGGCAGTTGGAAAAAAGGCTTGTGCTGAGAGGATATGAGAGTCTGTGAAAAGTTGATTGGGTTCAGAGAGATTAGCAGAGAAGTACTAACCAGGTAATTCATAACTTCAGACTAACAGGCATAAACTAAAAAGGGAAGGTATACTGAAAGTGATCTATGGCAACCCACAAGTAAGAGAAAGAAGAGACACTGTTTAGAGAAAAAAAAAAGAATCATAGTTTATTTTAGTATCACAGTATTCCCCTCATATTTAGAAATCTGTTTCTTTAACTTCTCTATAAATAATATTTCATGGCCAATTTATATTATCACCTAGGTAACTAATTATAATTCTATTTAAAATACAAGTATTGGAGGATTTGAGATCTTGCTCCCTGGCATATGTCATCAGTTTTGGCTCAAATAAACTCTTATAAAAAATCAAAAATAAATAAGTATGCAAGTACATAATAAAGGGATGCTGTTTTTCTCCATTATCTATGCCTAAAATCTAATCAGTACCCTAAAAAGAGACCATATTAGGAACTGCTGCCCAGCCACCAAAATTAAAGATAAAAGACCTAAAGAGAATTAAACAGCCCCTCTTGGATTTATCCTGTAGCCTTAATCGTCTTAGCCTGAAGTGGTTTCTTAAATTGGATGTTCTTCTAAGTGATGCCTTTACTGCAGGAAGTCTCCATAGGCCATAGAGGATTAAATGATATGTTCCATTTTCAATAAAATTAAACTGTATCCCCTCATGCATTTTAGACTTCATATTCTTCCTTCATGACTTGGGTAAAATGTCCACATCCCTGTTCCCCTGGCAGAGTAACTCTGAGTCCCCAACATGAGAGTAGAGCACTTGGCTAATGTGAATCTGCCAATCACACCGACTGACAGTAGGCTCCTCTGGGGCTTGAAACACTGACATAGTCACCTCCACGTATGAGTGTGGGTGCCTACCTCTGCATATGACAGGGCAGCCCCTCAACAGAAGTTTTGGAGTATGTATATGAATTATTTAATTGCATAATTCTTTTTTTTTTTTTTTAGCTGAGCCATCCTGCCAACTGTTGGCAGCTCAGCAGCAGCTCAGCTCAGGCTGGGCATCGAACTGCTGTTGCTCAGAGCTCAGCTTGCACTCTTGAGCGAGCTCTTAACCAACTGGGCCACTCGGCAGGCCCTTGTATAATTCTTTTTCAATTGGACAGAAGTTATTTGATTGCCAGGACAGCAAGCATTTTGCAGTGTAGTGGGAAGGGCAATGAATTCAAGAATCCAAAGCCCAGGTGTTAGTCCCACCGAGGCAACTATGTGACCTTGAACAAGTAGCCTATAATGTGGCAGGGTTGGACTTGGTCCCTAATAACATTCCCAGCTATAAATTTATATTTAATTTGGAAACATTTTTTTATCTGGTTAGCTTTTTATGAGTTTCTTGGAATTCTTGCCTAGAGTACTAAATGTGAAAATGGCAACTTCAGCCAGGCCAACAAAAGTCATTCCCAACTGGCACCGGGTGAAATGGGTTATTTTCCAGTCGAAAATGGAATGGCTCCAAGAATGGAATGACAGTGCAAAACAGGAAGGTTTGGTGCTCTCTGAGGCCGGCTCTTTACTGTCTCCTCTTCTCCAGAGAAAAAGTGGAACAGAAGTGGTGGCGTGCAATATCCTCCCCACCCCCTGCGCCCCACTCCCGCCCGAACTCCAGAATGCAATTTGGCTGCATAACAAATGTGGGCTCTGCTCTTCCTCTGCGTTTGCCTCTTGTACGAAGAGGTTAAAGATGACATGAAGGAAGATTTTCCATACACTAGGTTAGGTACTGCCAGCACATGATAAAAAAAATAATAATAGAGTCAACACAGATACGATGAAGTCGGAAGAAATAAAAGTAGTAAATATCACTGTTGAATATGAAACTGGTTATGTGCGGTTCCATGAAAAGGAGGCTCTGTGAATCTGCTCATATGCAGGATCAAGAAACACAGGCCTGGGGCAAGGGATGTGACAAGGACAGAAGGTGTATAAATAAAAAAACCTTCAAGGAAGGCAGACCAATTTGTTCTTCCAAACATCACAGCTAGCAAAAAAGTTTGTGTCATAAGCAAACATCTCTTTAAACATCATACACAGAATTATTTAACTCAAAGACAGAGGGATGTTACTTCGGGGGTCTCTCCTCCTAAGAAAATATAGTCTTGAGGCTATGTTAAAAGAAAAAGGCATGTTCCGTGGCATTAGTTTCCTGTACTGCTTCCTACTTAGCACACGCTCCTCTTCTGACTAGGCCCACGGAGAAGAAGACTCACTCTCAGCTCCTGGTCAGCTCGGCAGCCTGAAGTCCTCTCTGCTGAAGAGGGAGCCACAGCCCAAATGTGGAGACTGCTCGTCGGGGTGAGTGCAGAATCTCCGCCCTTGGTAGGTATACCATAGGTGGTAAACATCTCCCTCCCTTTCAACATTGGACAGGGGAAGATTTATGGAGACGTAAGACTCATCTACAATAGATAGGAAATACAGTCCCATTTTCACAAAATGCATTGAGAAAATAGTAATCCTTGGAAAATATGCTCAGGGTAAATGTAACTTCGCAATCGAAAATAAAGCTTTTACCAGATAAAATGCACATTTTACTTAAATCCTAATGACAGAAGAAAATGATATTTTTATTCCATCCCAACTTTATTAATGGATTAAGAAACCCGAAAAATTCTATTGAAATTACCCCAAAATTCATAAAAGCATCATTCAAATCTTCATTGTTAGTCATTTTCCCTTTCGTAAAACAAATTTCTGATACGTTTGTTCAGGATCAGTAACTTCACTTTTGAAATACATACCACAGTGTATGTGGAGAGAAAGGGAAGATAATTTTTTGACAAGCCGAACATAAAACACCATTTTTTGGTACACAGTGACAGATACAGACAACAGTTTAGCGTCCCCCAGGTAAGTGGGGAGGGGGAGGTAGATGAGAGTAAAAGGGATCAAATATATGGTGATGGAGGGAGAACTGACTCTGGGTGGTGAGCACACAATGTGATATATAGATGATATATTACAAAATTGTACACCTGAAACCTATGTAATTTTACTAACCATTGTCACCCAAATAAACTTTAATTAAAAAATATATATATCATTTTTATGATATTTTAGAAAAATAATTCCTTATTAAAAATCAAAAATTCAGAGTATTCCTGGGCCTATTTAGGCATTCTCTTAAGAGTGTATTTCACACCCAGTCAAGATGGCTGAGTCAAAATTACAATTAAACTACAAAACAACCATCATTAAGAATCACCTAAAAATTAGCTGAACAGAAGTCATGTAACTAAGGAAGAAGCGACCTGGAGACTGATAGGAGGGGCCAAGATGAGGATTGGGTTGGTCCCACACCCGTGTGTGATCATTAAAAATCTGGAGGGACATCTCGGCTGCTGAGGTCCCCCTAAGGAACAAGGGGTCCCTGCCTACCCCAGGCTCCCCAGCCCAGGCAGAGTTCCAGTGCCTGGACTTTGCATCGTCATAGTATCTAAGACATGAGCTTATTCATGGAAGATTCTCTAAAGGACAGTCTCTTTATTAATAATAATTATAACAATAGCTAGTATTCATTGAATGTGGTTTTGTGTTAAGCATTTTATAAATTATCACAAATCATGTAAGATATTATTTTCTCTATTGTACAAATGGGAATGACATTAAATGGTTTGCCCAAGATCCACACAACTAGTAAATGTTAAGTACAGGATCAAAACCCCAATCTATTTAACCCTAAGGTTCCTGATATCTACTGTCTTATACTACTTTGAGAAACAAAGGACTTCATAGGTAGTTGGTCTCCAGATTTTTTTGATTGCATATCAGTAAAAGATTTTTTATCATTAAACATCCATATAAATAAATATATATACATATATGGCATAATTAAAATATATAATACATATATACATATAACATAAAATATACAAAATATTATATACATATATATCACATTTACTTACTGTAGTATATTTTAGTTACATTCTAAAAGATAGGTCAAAATAGAAATCTTCAATTTATCAGCTAAAAATTAAGTAAGCAACATTTTTAAATTGTTTTATTTTGATAATGGTTCCAAAATCTTTCTTGCTCCTATTTTTAAAATAGTATTAATAATAATGCCTGGGCATTATATAAATGTTCCATAAGATACATTGTTAAAATAATACATAAATTCAATTTTCAAATAGTCTCTGATAATTCACACATTTGTTAGACAACTTCTTATCAGATTATTTTTACCACATTATGTGGCTGACAAAGATTTCATACTGAAAGACAAACCATCAACTGTGCAATTTTCTTGTTTCTTTGTGCTGGGATTAGAACTGTATTTAATCCAGTTTCTTTTCAAAAATCCCTTTAAATCCACTTAACTGGTCACATGTGAACTGCAATATGTTGAAATCCACTAAAAATAAACTAACAGGTACATTGTGAATTCCTCCCAATTATGAAAATTCTCACTCTATTCTGAGAATGAATTAAAAAGGTAAAAAAAAAAAAAAACCTAATAATCTTCCAACAAGACGACTGCGTAATTAGTTTAGTAAAACCCCTTCAGTCAATGGATTTCCTGGCACAGCTCTTGAAGTGCCTAGCTGCCCGTGCCCAGACCCCCGCTCCCTCCCCGGATCCTACAGATCACTGACCTAAATCCTCTAAAATCCACCACTGGGTTCAATCAGACCTGCAGAAAGCCTTCTGCATTTAATTCACTGCCCAAATATTGCTCTTATTCAATTATGTTTTGATGTGCTGTCCTCAGCCTAAACAAAGGAACCTATGAGAAACTGCTTCTCATGGTGAGAAAACAGGAGAGCTAAAGTTAAAATAAATTCAGAGGACTTCTTCCTACATCATCTTTGACAGAGTATGGGTGAAACGAAAAGGAAGACGTAACCATCATTTCTCCAAGTCTCCTAATGCAAAAGACAACAAGGAAATTCATTCTGGGATTCATAAAGACGAAGCATACATCAACTTGGTAACCAACCATCAATGCTCAAAGCCTAATTTTGAGAGAAGAACATGAGCACTTTTTTAACAAACATCCTTTAGTGATTCTTTGTACTAATTTTCAATACAATGCCTTTAATGTACAAAATGTAGTTTTTGTAATTATATCCTTTTCTCTTACCTTTTTTCTGATCGTATTTGTTGATATGCAATTTTATGTCTGTTGAATTTAAGAATAAGAAATTGACACTTATGTGATGGTTCATAAGAGGACTCATAAGGAACAGAGTATATTTTTGTACTTAAAACCATCAAGCAGTTGGAGAAAAAGGGAACAAATGTCTAGTCATGTGCTATTTAACCTCACAACTGAGGACTTGTTGTATGATCACCGACTTTTACACAGACACTTCATTGTGTTGATTTTTTAAATATGTAAAATCGCATCTGATTTCTTTTCTGCTTAGCATCAGAGCTTCATTTTAGGGTAATCAGAAAGAATTATAATGCCAAGTAATATTAGTCTAATTAGTATCATGCCTTTAAGGAACTCAAAATGCTTGACCAAAAAAATTATGAACACTGCTTCCCACTGACACATTTTCAGACCTTTATTTTCCAGAGGACTTACTGACTCTTCGTGCTGTATTTTACTAATCCTTATGTGAATCCTAGATAACTGAGAACCCAAGGTTCAGAGTGGTCGAAAGGGTTATCATGAAGATACCACAAGTTAACAGCAGAGCTCAAAATTGTTTTTGGGGGGGCGGGGGGGCCACTTTGTAAGGGGTGAAAAAGATAACTATTGCATTGTTTTGTACATCTGTAACTAATAATAATAATAATAATAATAATAAAGTTTTTTTTAAAAAAATAATAAACATTGGGTCCTTTAATATAAGGAAAAATGGCTTGGGAAGCCAGCGGCCCCAGTTTGGTCCCACATATGAGGGCCAGTGACACTGCCCTCAAAAAAATAAAATAAAATATAACAAAAAAAATTTGTTTCTGATTGGTTTTACCATTATTATGTCAAGTGACGTTTTAAAAGTAGACAGACTTCAGTACCAGAAAAAAAACTGGGCTACCCAAGAGTTATATTTGTATTTAAAAGCATAGTAAGATTAATCACAGTAATAAATCCAACATACTGAATACTTACTGTATGCCAGGCACTATGCTAAAGCATTATATACATAACATTGTTTAATCCTCAAGCACTTCTCTGAGGTAAGTAAGATATAGTCACCATTTTATACCTAAGGACATTAAAGCTAAAGACAGAATTTTTTAAAAACCTGTCCAAGATGGCAGAGCTGGCAAGTGGCTATTCTAGAGTCAACCTCAGACTATCTGATTCCAAAATTTACATGATGAACTAATACATTAGGTGGAATTCAAAGCTGCCCAACTACTTGTGCATTTCTGCACCAAGGGACCACTGTGATTCCTTCATTTACAAAGAGATGAAGCAGATCTATTACCACTTATGAAGTATTTTCACACTCATTATTTTATTATTCAAATACAAGAACAGAACATTATTCCTCTAGCTTTGACACAGTCTGAATCAATAATTCCCAAAAATAATTCCAAAAGAAAAATAATGCATGTATTATTATCTACCTATTAATGATGGGGACACTGAGGCTTAGAACATACTAACAATTAAGAGCTGGAAAGTCTCAGCTAAGAGGGGCCTTCCCTGACTGCCATATCTAAACCAGTCCCTGCTTCCAACCTGCCAACCTCATCAATGTCATAGTGGCAGCCAGTAGTTTGACTGTTAGATAATGCAGGGCCAGATGTGTGGCGCATTGGTTAAGAACTGGCTTGGTATGACAGCAGCCCCAGTTCGGATCCCACATATGAGGGCCAGTGATACTGCCCTCTACAGCTAAGATGGTGAACAACAGCTCCACCTGGAGCTGGGCTGCTGTGAGTCCCCGGGACGGCATATCTGCAGCCCCTGCTGCAGTGGGCTGCCATAAGCTACAGTGAGCGGCTGGCAGCCGGTGTGAGCGGCCATCCAGACGCCAGTGACCAATCTCACTCACCCGAGAAGAGCGCAATGATGATACCAACATGGGCCAGTGAAGCAACGTCTTCCACAACTAGACTGAAGAACAAAAGGACAGAAACTTGTCTGTTCCCCTTCCCCAGTTCCCTAATGCTGTTCCCTCCCCCCAATTCCCCAATTTAAAAATAAATAAATAAATAAATAAATAAAATGCAGATAAAAGTGCCCTGGGAGAAATGGTGGACCAGAGCTCAACTTACTAAGTTGGGAGGGGTAGGGGACTGCTGACCTGCTACCAGGGGCATCAGTTGGTGGGAAGTGGCAGGGAAAAGGGTGAGAGGGGCTGCAGGATACTTAGAACCCAGGCAGATTATGTGTCCCAGGGACTGGATGTACAACGCCCCAAATATCACCACAGAGCAGAACCAAACATACTATAAAATCTGGTTCTGGATTAGGAACACCACGGGCAAGACAGAGACAATTCCCAACATGCTAGCCTGGGAGTGATGAGGAGGGAGGGAGGGAGGGAGGGAGGGAGGGAGGGAGGGAGGGAGGGAGGGAACCAAAAATGTAAGGCAACTAAACTATACATACAACAAAAACAAATTTTAAAAGCCCCAAAATACATTTTTTTGCAATATACCTGACAAAATAGTACTATCCCTAATATATAAAAGGATTGTTTAATTCAATAAGAAATTGACCAATAACCTACTAAAAAGTGGGTAAGGAAACACACAATTCACAGAAGAATTAAAAATCAGTAAAGAATGTAAAAAGATTGTTAACCTCTCCAGTAATCAATGAAATGTAATTAAAAATAACAATGCCATATCAATGTTGTCTATTACACTGACACAGATAAAATGATGTTAAATAATCTGCATTAGAAAAAGATAAAATAAATGAGTTCTCTCATACATTGTTGGTGTAAGTATAAACTTGTATGACCTTTCTGAAAGTGCTATGTCAAAGGAATGCATCAAAATTTTAAATGTGCATTCCTTTGACATAGCACTCATACTTCTAGAAATTGTACAAAGATATATGTGCAGTGATACTCATCACATCACTGTTTATAACCATGAAAAACTGAAGACAATCATGATGTCTTCCAATAGAAGACAGACATTAGTTTTTCTTCTTTTTTATAATAAATGTTCCATGTATTGTGGCAATTAAAAAAAAAAAAAGCACTGGGAACCTCAATCAAGGTGCTGGGAAAGACCCAAAAGGTGGTTAGAGAAAGCAAGAAGATGGGAAGCAAGGAAGGCTGGAACCGGCCTGCAGGTGGAGGGAAGGTGCTGGTGCGGAGGGAAAGGGCCTCGACCCTCGATCCTCGATTTGGGTCCCATCTCTTCCCTCCCCTGTAACTGCCAACAGGCTCCCTGACACCTTCCTTCTTGCCTCCACCCACCGCCAGAGGGGCTGCCAGGCCCAGCAAGGGGACTCAGGAATCTCAGTGGGTCCCCCAGTTCACTGCTGCTCCACTGGGACTTCGCCAAAGACAGACATTATTGATGTCTATCAATAATTGTGATATGTCCGTATCACAATTGTAATAGAGCAATTACAAAGAATATGAACCTCTATTCTCTGATATAGAAAGATGCTCACAAAATACTAAGAAAAACATGTTAAAAAATAATAGGCATGTATTATATTAATTGGTTTCTATAAAATTATGTGTTGTTTCTTATATGTTTATGATTCATGTATATGTGTGTTGTATGGAGAGATTCTAAAAGAATATCAATCAGGGGATTTCCAGTCAAGATGACAGAGTAGGGGTCCGGCCGAGTGGCGCAGCGGTTAAGCACTGGCTTGGGAAGCCAGCAGTCCCGGTTCAGGTCCCACACATGAGGGCCAGTGACACTGCCCTCAAAAAAAAGAAGAAAAGATGACAGAGTAGGTAAACACTGTGCTCACTTCCTCTTAGGACCACATCGATTACAACTCAACCACAGAACTACCACCATTGAGAATCATCTGAAGTTTAGCTAAACTGAAGCCCTACAACTACAGATACACAGAAGCCACCTCAGCATTGGTAGGAAGAGCAGAGACACGGAGAGGGCTGGACCCACACCCTCGTGTAACCACTAAAAATCAAAAGGGATATCTCAGCTCTGGAGGTTGCCCCACCCCCCACCGCCCACCGAGAAGCAAGGGGTCCCAGCCCCACACCAGGCTCCCCAGCCCAGGGTTCCAGTGCCGGGGAGAGAAGTCCTTAACTTCTAGCTGGGAAAAACAGCAGAGATTGTGGTTGAGCAAGATGGAGGGCAGCTGCAGTTCTAGGCACTCCTCTTAGAGGGCCTGTTCAGGGACTTACTTGATGAACTCACTCGCTCTGAGCTCCAGCACTGGGGCAGTGGCTTGAAAGTCACCAGAGACAGACAGGGAGGAATTCAATTATCTGGCTGCAGGGTGAGGACTAGAGGGGAAGCTTTCTCTCAGACAGAACTGGCAGAAGCCATTATTTCTTTGTTGCGCCCTCCCCCTCCCTACATGCAGACACAGCCAAATGCCATATCTGAGTCTCCATCAAACTTGCTATCACCTTTCATCTGCCCTGCCCTAGTGATTCCCTGAGACACCACTCCATCCAACTTTCAGGCATACCCAAAACGCTACCAGTGGTTTTTGCAATACAACCTGTCTTAGCTCATGCTGCAGACTTTCCTAAAATCTCTCAAAGGTTCACAAAACCCAAACAAGCAGCATTTGGCTTTGGCATATCCTGTACCTCTGGCTGAGCAGTCCCAAGCTCGGCACTAGTAACAGCTAGCCTCAGTTCGAGGCTTGGCCTCTCAAGGCACCTCCAAGCCCAGCATGGGCGGCAGCCATCTGCAGATTGCTTTATGGCTCATACCAGGTGGCCCCAGGCAGGGCACAGGCAGCAGCTAAACTTTGCCTGTAGCGTGGCCCCCACCTAGGCAGCCCCAATGCTGGCAAGCCTGGTGGTCAGCTTTGAATCAAGCCAGACAATCATCTAGCCACCACCAAGAATGACACCCAAAGGACAGACTGGGCAGGCACCTAAGCCCTGCTAAAGTGAACCTTGCTCTGTAGAGTAAGCCCCTGCACCACAGCTCCTCCACTGTAGTCATGGCCAGTCCTCACAATTAATCAGCCTGAGGGTCAATCCCTCTCACTGATGTGCAAACAGCAACCAAGGTTCAACTACTACAGAAGGGCACACACAACCCACACAAGAGACATACATAGAGCACCCAGCTTTGGTGATCAGGGAGACTGTGCCACATGGCCCCACAGGACACCTACTACATAAGGCCACTCTACTAATACCAGAAGGTATAACAGTCCTATCTAATACACAGGAACAGAGAGGCAGCCAAAATAGGGAGACAAAGAAACATGTCCCAAATAAAAGAACAGAAAAAAATACTAAACAAAATGGAGACAAGCAATCTACCAGATACAGAATTCCAAACCCTGGTTATAAGGATGCTCAGTGATCTCAGGGAGAACTTCAACAAAGAAATAGGAAACATAAAAATGGACATAGAAAACATAGAAAAGAACCAGTCAGAAATAAAGACTACAATAACTGAACTGAAAAATACATTAGAAGGAATCAACAGATTAGATGAAGCAGAGGATCTAATCAGTGGTTTAGAATATAAGATAGCAGAAAACACCCAATCAGAAAAGCAAAAAGAAAAAAGAATCCAAAAAAATTAGAATAGTTTAAGGGGCCTCTAGGACAACATCAAGGATAACAACATTCACATCATGAGGGTACCAGAGGAGGAGAGAGAGCAAGGAACTGAAAACCTATTTGAAGAAATAATGATGGAAAACTTCCTTAACCTGGAGAAGGAAATACACATGCAAGCCCAGGAAGTGCAGAGAGTTCCAAGCAAGATGAACCTAAAAAGGCCCACATCAATACATATCATAATTAAAATGCCAAGGGTTAAAGACAAAAAGAACCTTAAAAGCAGCAAGAGGAAGGCAGTTAGTTATCCATAAGGAAGCTCCCATAAGACTATCAGCTGATTTCTCAACAGAAACTTTGCAGGCCAGAAGGGGTTGACAATATTCAAAGTGATGAAAAGCAAGGACCTACAACCAAGATTACTCTACCCTGCAAAGCTATCATTTAGAATAGTAGAACAGATAAAGAGCATCCCAGGCAAGAAAAAGCTAAAGGAGTTCATCAACACCAAACCAGTATTACAAGGAATCTTAGAGGGACTTCTTTTAAATGAAGAGAAAAAACAGATAAAAATATGAATAATAAAATAACTACATATCTAGCAACAATTACTTTCAATGTAAATGGAGTAAATACTCCAATAAAGAGAAAATAAGACCCTTTCATATGCTGCCTACACAAGACTCAATTTAGATGGAAAGAACACACACACAGAATGAAAGAAAGGGATGGAAAAAAGATATTTCTTGAAAATGAAAATAAACAAATCGAAAACAGCTGAAGTGGCAATACTTAGACAAAACAGACTTTAAAACAAAGGCTATAACAAGAGACAAAGAAGGACTCAGTAATCCCACTTCTTGGTATTTATCCAAAGAAACCCAAAACACTACTTCGAGGGGATGAGTGCATCCATATGTTCATTGCAGCATTGTTTATAGTGGCCAAGATGTGGAGGCTGCCTGGGTGTCCATCAATGGATGAATGGCGAAAAAGGAGGTGGTACATATATACAATGGAATATTGCTTGGCCAGGGAAGGTTCTTGCCTCTGTAGTGGCATGGATAGACCTGGAGGTTACTATGCTGAGTGGAGTATGTCAGACAGAGAAAGATACATGCAAATGATTTCACTTATATGTGGAACCTAAAGAACAAAATAAACAAATAAACAAAGCAGAAACAAACTCATAGATACAAAGAACATTTTGATGGTTGCCAGATGGGAGGAGGGTTGGGGGTGAATGAAAAAGGGGAAGGGATTAAGAGTAAAAACTGGTTCTTACACAGTAGCCATGGGGATGTAGGGTATAGCATAAGGAATATAGTCAATAATATTGTAATAACTATGTATGGAGTCAGATGGGTACTAGATTTATCAAGGTGATAGATGGGAGGGGAGTTGAGGAGGAGGGTAAAAAAGGTGAAGGCACTAAGAAGTACAAATTGGTAGTTACAAAATAGTCATGGGGATATAAAGTAAAGCATAGAGAATACAGTTAATAATAAGGTAATAACTATGTATAGTGCCAGGTGGGTACTAGACTAGTCAGGGAGATACTTCTTAAATTATACAAACGTCTAATCACTATGCTGTACACCTGAAATTAGTATAAAATATTGAATGTCAACTGTAATTTGAAAATTTTAAAAAGGGAGGAAGGGTGAGTGGGAATAAATAGTTCAAATTTCCAGGTATAAAACAAATAAGTCATGGGGATGTAATGTACAGCATAGCAATATAGTCAATAATATTGTGATAGCATGGTACAGTGTCAGATGATTGCTGGACTTATGGTGATTACTTCTTTAGGTACATATATAAATGTTGAGTAATTATGGTGTACACCTGAAACTAATATAATATTGTATGTTAGATATATTTTAATAAAAATTTTTTTAATGAAAATGATCTCTTGGGAGCTTGGCCAGTACTACCTGTCCAGGTGATCATCTATCTCTGATTTGGATGATGACAAGGGTATTATCACTTTGGTGTTCTTCCCCCCAAAGCACAATAACTCCATCCTAACCATGAGAAAAATGTCAGGCAAACCCAAACCTACAACACACCTGCTCAGTACTGCTTAGAGCTTCCAGCGTCATGAAAACAGGGGAAGTCTGAGAAACTCACAGACCAGAGGAGGCAAAGGAGATGAAACAACTAAATGAATGAGGTACCCTGGACGGGGTCCTGGAAAGAAAAAGGACAGTAGTGGAAAAACCTGTAAAATCCTAGTAAGTGTGGAGCTCCGTTAATAGTAATGCACCAGTGTTAGTTTCCTGGTTGTGACAATGTAATATAAGTAATGTATGATGTTTGGATTGGGGGAAGCTGGGTGAAGGGTATATGGGACTCTCTATACTATCTTTGTAACCTATTGTAAATCTAAATCATTCTAAAATAAAAAGGATCATTCAAATATAAAAAAAAAATTTAATGAAATAAATCTGGGTTCTGCAAACTCAACAAAAAAAGAATTATATGAAAATAGCCATGAAAATCTTGGAAAAGAAGAATGAGAGAGTGGTAAATAAGCCTTACCATATATCAAAACACTGTAGCATCGGCACGTAAAATGAATAGAAAAATGACAGAAAATATTGTTCAGAAATAGGTACAAACATATGTGGGTGTACAAGTATAACATATAACATATATGATCTTTCAATTCAATGGCAAAAGAATGTTTTATTTTAAAAGCAGTGTATGCAAAGCTGGATAGCTGCTTGGAAGAAAACAATGTTATATACTTTTATCACACTATATACAAACATAAATTCCAGTCATAGTAAAAGATTAAAGTTCTTAATTAAAGACAGAGTTGAAAAATAAATGATATTCATGGAGGAAAATGGTTTGCAATACATATGACAAAAGATTAACATTCCTAATCACAAAGAGCACTTACAAACTGATAAGAAACAGATCAACACTCCATTTTTTAGAAGGCAAAGGCTATAAGTAGGAATTCACAAAACAGAAAATGCAAATCACCAACAAATATGCATAGTAAACATATACTCATCCTGGCTATAGCCAGAAAATTGCAACAATAAGATAATAGCTCTCGCCTGCTGGACGGAAAAAGATTGAAAAGAGCACTAATACCCAGTGCTAATGAGAATGCTAGGAAATAATTGCTCTCATACACTGTTAGTGGAAATGGGACTTGCTACAATCTTTTCTGAAAATTATCTGGCAACATGCATTAAGATGGGGTAAAATATATGGTAATGGAAGGAGAACTGACTTTGGGTGGTGAACATACAATGCAATATGTAGATGATATATTATAGACTTATACATGTGAAACCTATATAATTATATTAACCCATGTCGCCCCAATAAATTTAGTTTTTAAAAACATTTTTAATGGAGATCATAAAACAAAAAAAAATTCATAAATTGGACTTCATCAAAATTAAGTTTCTGGTCTTGTTAAGAAACTATTAAGAAAATAAAAAGACAAGTCAGAGAGGAAAAGATATTTGCAAATCACATATCTGATGAAGGATTTGTTGCCCAAAATATATACAGAACTCTTACAACTCCATAGTAAGAACATTTTTTAAAAATGGGCAACAGGCTTGAACAGACAGTTCACCAAAGAAGATACACAGATGGCAAATAAGCACCTGCAGAGATGCTCAATATAATTACTCATAAAGTAAATCGCAAATTAAAATCACAAGGTACTACTACATTTTCATTAGAATAGCTAAAATTTAAATGACAGACAATAGTAATTGTTGGCAATGATGCAGAGGAACTGGAGCTCTCACATACTGTTGGTGGGATGCAAGATGGGACAGTCGCTTTGAAACATAGTCTGACAGTTTCCTATAAAGTTAAACAGACACCATAAAATCAAGCAATCCCACTCATAGGTATCTTACCTAAGAGAAATGAAAACCTATGTCAACACAAAGATCAGAGAAAAAATGTTTATACTGGCTTTATTCATAATCACCAAAAACTAGAAATAAAACAAATGTTCATCAACAGAATGTAGGATATTCATAACATAAAATATTACTCAGTGATAAAAAGGAATGAAATGCTGATATATGCAACAAGACGAATGAATCTCAAAAAAATTATGCTAAGTGAAAGAAGTCAGACACACACAACCACTTTATTATTCCATTTACATGACATCTAGGGTAAAATATCACATCGGACACACCTAAGGACTGGAGGTGGGGAAAAGAGATTGACTGCAAAGGGAAATGAGAGAACTTCTTAGGATGAAAGAAATCTTCTATATCTTGATGGTGATGGTGGTTAGATGAGTCTATAGATTATACATTTGTCAAAATTTTTTTTCTGCATCTAAATTATACCTCAATAAATCTAAATTTATAAAATTTAAAAATACATACCTTTTTACCCAGACACCCCACTTTAAGAAGTCTACTCTACAGAAATAAATGTGTCAATATGTATATAAATTAATGGACATTAAGAGGGGGGTGATTAAATAAAATACATTATATTCAATACTATAGAATATGATGTAAATAATTTAAAAGACTTGAAAATAGTCCTTTGAGCATTATGGTTTGTGGGAACTGAAAGGACAGTTCTCATTCCACTGATCTGAACCCTGGGCCACAACAGGGTACTATGAGCCTCTTTTGCTCAATTCATTTGCCACAGTCACACAGTAAAGCTGACCACAGGAATTCCAGTCCACTTTCGACTGGAAGAGGTACGAAACCAAAAGTGGCAGCCAAAAATATGACAAGTCCTCCTAAGTTATATTGGAAAACATCTTGAGTAATGCCATCCATTTATAATGGCCATGGTTCAGGGCGCCTGGTTATTCCTTGCCCTCCAAGAGTTTATATTCTAAACAAAATCCTAGAAAATGTATTGCCCCTTAAAGACTATCAACTATTATTTTGTTTGTGTTTTTCATTTGATTCTAGTACAGGGTTCCACCCCAAAGGTTCAATTTACACCTCAAAGTGGAGGGGGTTTGAGGGGAGGGGAGACAGATAACTGAACCTGAACCTATAAAAGTTATTTAATAGATGTCAAAATTATCCCTTCAAATAGTCTTTAAGCGAATTCATTCATTATGTACACAGCAGAACATTTTCAACACATTCACAGATCATTATTACATTAAGAATCCTGAGAGCACAAAGAAATGGAGGACATACATGGTCCCCGTTCTTTCTGAAAGCCTCCTACCCAATTCTTCCTCTCATGTGTCACTTGATTAACATGCACGGTGACATTAACACTCTCAGACTCAAGAAGCTACAGGACACGCACACAGTGAGGTGTCAGTGCGTCAGTGTGATAAGTGCAGCACAATACTCATCCCCATTTAAAATAGTTCTATCACTGATGTTCCACTGGAATTATTCCATCACTTTCCCGTCACCTTAGATTTTACTTCAAAACCCTCTAGGTTAGGTGAGGCTAACATTATTTCCAATACCATGTAAATCATTCAGGCATGCTTAATACCATGGAAAAACATAATGGACTTTTCTAAAAATGGGATATAATGGGCAGTACTTCAATAAGATATATGCCTTAAAGGATGATATCCTTTTCCATTAAGTGGGCGGTCACAAAGACTGTAGGGTTGTTTCCTTTTATTAAATAGTCGGGTGACCCTTAAAGCTAGAACATCATTTGCCCTCATCTGAGAGGCAGCTGTTTAAGAGAGATCAGAGCTGTATTGCAAATTATGAAGTCATGCCTCTCACCTCAATGCCCACAGTCAAATCAGCTGAAATGACACATCTAAGAATGAGGGCTTGCTTATGAGGTGGGGGCAACCACCAATCTCTTTAATATACTTTTAAACATCTGACATTCCAATCACTTTATTAATTTCTTACTATACTGACATTTCAATCATTTTATTAATTATTTCCTATACTGTGATCTTAGTTGTCCAACTTTAAAATAAAGAATATACCACTAATTGACCGGAAAACAATTATATTTGTTTCATATACATTTCATATACATGAAATTCTGTCAATAATTGGGAAGAGGGGTTGAGGGGAGGGCAGAGGCCTGAGAAAGTGATCTCTTCTGAGATTTTGGAGGCCCACTTTCCTCATCTTGTTCCCACATAAATACTTCCACTGCAGATATCTCAAACATCGTGCCAGAGTTATACAAAATAAGTGGAACGTCACCAAGCAAAAATCGTAGGGTAGGTGTTCTGAACACGATGGTAAAGAAAGTCACTTCATTTGAGAGGTCTCTGCCCCCTTCAACCTCACCCTCTTTACCAATATACATTCATCACTGAAAAGGGAAATATTTACAAAAGTTAGTTTAGTTATGTTTAAATATTATGTTTAGCTGTCTGGAGACCATGTTCTCAAAATTTATACAAGAAATCAAGGATTAAACTTCATAACAATTAGAAAACCACACTGTGTAAAATCAAAGACTTAGTTAAAGGACATTAAAATAGCTTTACCATCGGTGCTAAACTGAAATGACTCCATCTCTTCCCAACACCTGGAGCCAAAACCTTTTGAACTTTCGTGTAAACACACCGGGGCACACCAAACGCTCTGTCTGCGGCAAGGTACCACCTCTGCACCAGCATTGGGGTGAAAAATGTGGAAAATGCCTGAGGACTCTTTGAAGCAGCTTGGGAGAAGTAAGAGCAGGAAAAAGGCTCTTCTCTAGGGTAAGTTTGTTTAGCGGAAAGTAAGCAAGTTGTCAGGGTAAAAGTTGACAATGTTGATTCCAACAGTTTGAACTGCGAATAAACATCCAAAGGGATTATGTTACTGAGAATTAGAAAAGATTCCATTGAACTCAATGGAACACTTGTGTTTTCAAAGATAATATGCCTTCAAGCCACACTCTGGATCCACAGTTTAGGGTTAGAATTACTCTAAGCCCTTTCTATGCCACATTAAAGAACACGAGGTCTGACCTCTCTAACATGTGCCTAAAGCTATTAGAAAAAGGATGGAATTAAAATATTTCACTTCCAATAACTGAACTGGAAAATACTAAATACACGTGCATTTGTACATTTGAGGTATACTGAAAAAATTTGGAGAGCAATCTATGTTCTTCCCAGACATCTAAGCTTAAACACAGTTTCACTAACCAATCTAGGGGAATGCATGCATTGGTCGTAAATCGCTTTTAAGTCTTCCCTTTTTAATGAGCTATCAAAGAGCAAAAAACAGGGCCTATACTTATGAAATCCATAATCCTCTTCTCTGCTCACCAAAACCACATTTAAAATCTGGCTTTCATCTCCTGCTGTTGGGTTTTCTACCAGGTACAAGATGAAAAGTTGGGAAAGACTTGTGCTTTTTCAAAAGCAAAACAATTTGGTTGCCACTCAGCAATTCCTAGTGAAATGCCAGGAAGCCTGTAAAAAAGAACGTTTCAATTTTCCTAACTTGGACTTTAAAAAATAAATAAATAATAAGTGTGAGATGTTCATAGCCTGTCAGACATTCCATCTTTTTCTTTTATAAATATCCATAAACAAGGGAAAATGTCCTTTTGATTTGACCAAGTTTTACGTGGATCAACAGAATGCAGGTCTGCCTTTCATGCCCCCAAGAAAATGCAGGGAACTTGAACTCCTCTTCTGAGTTCATCTCAGGTCCTTCATGATTCTCAGAGTCTGCTACTAGAATCTTTTCCAAAACTTAACAAAGGCATGTAACTCCCATGCTCTTTACCAGCAAAGTTTGCAGGCAACCCAGTAAACAGTTCTTTCTCTTTTGAGTGCTCTCTCACACATAGTCACTTCCCTCTTAGAACCAAGGATGTAAGGGAGTACGGCTCAGTCTTACAGCCTCTTCGCTCTTAAAAAGAAAATCAAATTCCCCAGATATTTTCAAACTCCACCAGGAACAAAACAGGCTCAGCTCTGCCTGTGGATCATTATCTCTTTTACATTTCATCTTTATATTCACTGGGTTCAGAGAAAGGGCATACACAGAAAGAGGAAAATAGCTGCTTCTTAGACACCAAATTTAGTAATTCTCTCAAATCTACTGGCACACATCTAAAAAGTCCTATTTTTATAAGACTTCATTAGGTTTTCATTGGTTCTGTCTTTTGAGAACACACATGCTGAATCGCCCATAACTTCAAGCCAAAATACATCTGCAAACTACAAGAAGTATTTTTTATAGGAAGACAAGAGTCATCACAATTAAGAAAGGGATATAGTGAGTGGAGACAGACAGATGTGGGCTCATCTGGATCCCACTGTAGTGTCTCCCAAGCATCAAGTTGCTAACTTATGGGGGGCCATCAATCTACGGAGCTCTAAGGATCCAGCCAACTCCAATAGCCTTACCTGTTAATATGAGATTGCTGTACGTATTGGAGAATTGCTCCTTTAGAAGAACCAGATGCATCTGAGCTGCTTTCTCCCGTTGCAGCTCCAGCATAACGTCGGGGTGTTGGGCAATCTTGCAGCCTTTCTGTTTATCCAAGGCAACATCACTTCGAACAATGTCTACAAAAAGAAAAAAGGCAGGCAAGCGCAAATGAAAAGCAAAATAAAACAAAAACACCATACACACATCAAAGTCCTGTTTCACCCCAAAATGACAGAATTTATATACAAGTATTTTCATCAGAATGAAGAGATTCAGAATAATAAGCCTAAGGGTCTCCCACTTCATGAAACATCCTACAAGTTTCTCAGGTCATTTCCAAATTCTTGGGGGGTTTTCTTTCTGTTTCTTACCTCTCTCTGAACTCATTTAAGATTATCACTCCTCCATTCCTCTTCTAAGTTCACCTCCAGTGCTTATTTACCTCCTGAGGAGCCTTTTCTTAACATCTTTTACCATTCTCCACGGGGACAAATAATACAACCTTGCCTGAATATAGGAGACTGTGAAGGTCATTTCCTCTACCTGCCTTAGGACGAGGTGATAGCTCCAGCATTTACACTCAGGATACTTGGCCTGTTTTCAAAATTTACCTCCCAGCCAGCCCATTCAGCTCAAACTAGGGCTGCTATTCTGTGGGTTTGCTGCTCAGGATTACTCCTGCTATTTTTTCATGTACCTCTGGGTACCTTCTGACTCCAGTAATCACTCTTTAAATTCAGAAGTATTTTGTGAGTCACTGAAGAAAGCAGGAGTAGAGCTACAGTCACTTTTCAGATCTGCCTCTTTCTCAATTATTTTCCCATTAGTGATAGGCTGCTTTTTTAGACTTCAGTATGAGTTTCGCTCAAAGCAGATGTATACTCCAGAAAACAGCCTTCCTCTAAAACAAACATTCATCCAGAATGTTTCTCAATTAGGGTAGCTTTCATGCCCTGAAGTTACTTGCTTTTACAAATTAAAATAAAATTTGGCTGATTATCATCAAAACAAATGATATTATCGACAGCAATCTGTATAACAACTCTGGAAACTTTCAAGTTTTACAGAGCAAACTATTTTAGGAGAAAATGCTGAAGATAATAAATAATTAATAATAATAATAATAATAATAATAATAATAACTGCTCTGCCACTGTTGACACTAATGGCTTTGGAAGGGAAAAATGAATGGCTGTGTTGATAGTGCCAATAAGAAAAATTTGGCTTTTCCAGAAATGCTCAATGACATTTTTTTGAAACTGGGCATGTGGCAAAGAAGGTGGAACATCGTTGTGGACAATCTTCAAACCCATAAAGAGAACCCCAAAAGAGAAGGCCAGAGATAAATAAAAACCCATGACAATGAGGGTTAGGATGTGGGGAACACAAACAGTGGCCAGATGTGGGGTGGCCCTATTCATTCTTAGATGAAGCTAGGGAAGCTGGTTGAAAATAGTGCAGTATTTATGCCTAAACATAGTTACACCAATTTGTAGAATGTAGGCAATAAAGTGAACCCTATCATTCAAGTCAGTAACCAATCTCATCGATTTTTTTTGAAGCTTCAGTACAAAATTAGAATAAATTAATTCAAAGAGACTGTCTAGTTTTTAAGACCATCAATAGAAAAGGAAAGGGCCAGCCAAATGGTGCAGTGGTTAAGCGCTGGCTTGGGACGCCAGCGGCCCTGGTTCGGATCCCACATATGAGGGCCAGTGACATTGCCCTCTAAAAAAAATAAAATAAATAAAAGAGGAAAATAACTCTAGTTTACATTTATTTAAATTACACTCTATAAAAATTTTATTTACATTGTGTCACTGAATCCTTCCAACAATCCTGTGAAAGTTTGTGGCAGATACTGTTGATTAGCTGACCCAAATCCTAAACAAAATCCTTTCTCCTTTGCCTTCCTCTACTGTAGAGACTGAAAAGCTAAAAGACACAATTTCCCAGCTTTCCTTGACTCAAGAGGTGGCCATGTAACATGGCTCTGGCCAGTAAGCTGCAGACACACATCCTTGGGGGACTTCCCTTGCCAAATTAAAAGACAAAACCTCACTAAGAGAAAACCAAGTTTTTGTTTCCTTCAGTCTTTTAGTCCTTTCTATTCTTAACGCCTGAAACAAACATGTGGCCCAGAGTTATTAGTAGCCATTTTGTGGCAATGAGTTAAGAAGCAAGAGGGCAAAGGACTCCACACTAAAGATGGTGAATAGAAATATGGGAAGAGCCTAAGGCCCCAATGCCTTTATTGAGCTACCATAGCTACCATGCTTGTGCTACACTGCCCATCTTTTGATTTCTTATTACTTGAGATATAGACACTGTTTGTATAAGCCATTAATAGTCTACTACATATTTTTGAAATCCTATTCTGTTTTTGTAATCTTAAATGATAAAGAATATTATTATACCTATTGTATTTATGAGAAAACTGAGGTACACAAAGCTGAAGTGACTTGTTCACATGGCATGGTCAGTTTCCAAATCTAGTAACTTTCAAAGCCAAGTCCAGTGATCTTTCCAGAAGTTACTCCTATATAGAAACCCATGAACTTAATAGTAAAGGACTGTAAACAATAAAATTGAGGAAATAAAAAAAAAAACCTAATTATACTATTATAGTGGGATACCATAGACAGGCTACCAGAAAAGAAATATGGATGATGTTTTCCCAGAAAACATTACAAAACTTGTATGAAAACATACTATAAAGAGTACGGAGGAGTTTCAATTACCCTGATATCTTCTGATAGAAGTCTAATTCAAAGAGTAGAACACCTATTAAACTCTCTAGCTCCTAACTAATAAATTTTTTGCTCAAAAGGCAGAAGAACCAATAACTGATAATCCTCAAAATCATTCAACCAGGACCTTGAAATAAAATGACTATATTATCTTAATATTAATAATACTAACAAAAAAGTACCATGGGCATGGCCAATCTTATGATCTAGACTTTAGAAAACTACATTTCAACAATGTTTGGGAGGAAAAAATAGATATGCTCTATGGATTCTTTATTCAACCTTAATCTGTCTGACATTGTATCAAAAACTAGATAAACACAAAGCAAGAATACTTATCAAAGATATACATGGTCATATATCTGGAGGAAGAGTTAATACTACAGATTATAGATTCAAAATCCAAAATTATCTTGGCAACATAGAAACTTAGGCTGAAATCCCCAAGATGTAGATAAAGACATGAATACAAAGTTTATACTGAAAATTAATTACATAAGATAAGGTGGGAAGTCCAGACCAGACAGAGGCTCAAATATTTAAGATCTTATTAAGATTTGTAGATTTTGGTTGAATACAAGCCTAACATAAGTCAGTGACATGCTGCCAAATATTATATTGCTGCCGAAAATATTAACGTAATCTTAGACTAAGTTGACAGAACCAGAACATTCAGAATACAGGAGGAAACACAGCCACACTGCATTCCATGCCAGCCAAGGGCAGCAGAATGAAGAGTTGGAGTTAAGCAGACTTCAAATTCTGACTTAGTGGTCACTTATTAGTTGCAGAAGTGACAGAAGAAAAGCGCCTCTGTAAGACTAAATTTCTTCCTCTACTATTATTGTAAAGAGTCATAAAAAAACCGAGCACTACACATGCCACCTAATAAGAGTTCTATAAAGATTAACTATTATTATTTTTGTTTTAGTATCCTACTTGTGATGTTATATTTATCTCCAGCTGTCATAGTCTCAGCAAGATACTAACCATCTAGAGTGCATCCAAAGAAAAGTACCAAGATGGAAAATAATTTTTTTTTAAATAGCTGAAATTTTGAGAGTGCTAAGCCATATGACAGAAGACTTACTTTCATATGGAAAAGATAACTGGTTTATGCTGTGTAAATCTCAAAAGTCTAACATTATAGAAGTAATCAAAAGACATACTATTCAGTTCCACATGAGAAAATTGTAACAACAAATGCTGTCATATAAGGAAAAGAGCTACTTGAGGGTGGAGTGAGTTTCCCATTCCTGGAGATAGTCAAGCCGAGACTTAGTGACACAGGCACAATAAAATGATTTCAATATAATCATCAAAGCCTGCCAAGTATGGGTTTAGCTACATTCTCTAACATTATGTGAGGCAATATGATAGTTAAAGGCACAGACCTTGAATTCAAACAGATACATCATTAAGAAAATGAAGACACGAAAAAAATATTTGAACATCATATATAAAATGAAGTATATAAAGAAAATTTTTACAACTTATAAAAAGACTAACAACCCAGTTTAAAATGGACAAAATATCTGAATAGATATTTCACCAAAGAAGATACACAAATGGCAAATAAGCACATGAAAAGATGCATAACATCATCAGTCATTAGGAAAACACAAACTAAAACCACAATGAGGTGTTACCCATTTGAATCACTGTAATCCAAAAGACTGACAATACCAAGTGTTAACAAGGATGCAGAGAAATGGAAACCCTCATACATTGCTGATAGGAATGTAAAAGGAAACAGTCCCTTTGGAAAACAGTTTAGCAGTTTTTTAGAGGAAAAAGGAAACATAAACTTACAGTGAAAACTAACAAAACAAAAGAGAAATGAAAGCATATGTTTACACAAAGACTTATATATAAATATTCATAGTGTTATTACATATAACAGCCCAAACTGGAAACAACCCAAATGTCCATATATTATTAAATGGATAACCAAAATGTGGTCAAGCCATATAGTAGAATACTACTCAGCAATAAAAGGAACAAACTACTGATAAATGCTAGACCTGGATAACCTCAACAACATAGGCTAAGTGAGAAAAAGCTACACACAAAACGAGTATGTAGTCTATGAGTCTGTTTATGTAAAATTTCTAGAAAGGGCAAATCAAATTGATTCAAGACAGGGCTGGCCAAGTGGTGCGGTGGTTAAGCACTGGCTTGGGACGCCCGCAGCCCCAGTTCGGGTCCCACATGTGAGGGCCAGTGACACTGCCCTCAAAAAAATAAATAAATAAAAAATAAGAAAGTGATTGAAATTTATTCAAAACAGAAAATTACCAGTGGCTTCCTGAGACTAGTATGGGAGCAAGGATTGACTGCAAATGGGTTCAAGAATGTTCTAAAACTGGATTCTGATGATGATTGCACAATTCTATGCATTTCATAGAAATAACTGAACTACACTCTTATAATCGGTGAATTTTACATGTAAATTATACCTCAAAAAAACTTAAAAAGTAACAAAACTACACCCATGTTCATAGCATTATTCACAATAGCCAAAAGGTAAAAACAGTCCAAATGTCCATCAACAGATAAATAAACAAAACATAGTATTGGGTTGTCGGCAAAGTCATGGTGCATTTTTTTGCAACAAAAACATAGAAAAAAATACATCATGACTTTTCTGACAATATATACATAAAATGTAATATTATTCAGCCTTAAAAGGATGGAAATTCTGACACATGCTACAACATGGATGAACCTTGGGGACATTATGCTGAGTGCAATAATTCAGTCACGAAAAGACAAATACTTTATGATTCCACTTGTATGAGGTACCCAGAGACGTCAAATTTATAGAGACAGAAGTAGAATGGTGGTTGCCAAGGTCTAGGATGAGGGAAAAATAGGGAGCTATTGTTTAACGGATACAGTTTCAGTTTCACAAGATGAAAAGCATTCTAAAGATGGATGGTGGCAATGGTTGCACAACAATGTGAATGTGCTTCACACCATTTAACAATACACTTCAATAAGGTTACGATGATGAAGTTTGTTATGTGGGGTTTTTTTTGTTTGTTTGTTTGTTTTCAAAGATTTTATTGGGGAATTAGGGGAGGGGAACAGCATTGGGGAATCGGAGAAGGGGAACAGACAAGTTGCTGTCTTTTTGTTCTTCAGTCTAGTTGTGGAGGATGTTGCTTCACTGGCCCATGTTGGGGTCATCATTGCACTCTTCCCGGATGAGGCAGATCGGTCACCTGCCTCTGGATGGTCGCTCACCGTGGCTATTGGCAGCCTCATGCTGGCTGCCAGCCGCTCACGCTGGCTGCTGGCCACTCACTGTAGCCTATGGCAGCCCACTGCAGCAGGGGCTGCAGCCTTCACCATCACCGGGGCTCGCAGCCCAGCTCCAGGTGGAGCTGTTGTTAGCTGTAGAGGGCAGTGTCACTGGCCCTCATATGTGGGATCTGAACCGGGGCCGCTGGCATCCCAGAACCAGCTCTTAACCAATGTGCCACTCAGCCGGCCGGCTCTGTTATGTGTTTTTTACCACAATTAGAAATGTTTTGGAGTAACAAAAAAATAACCAGAATTATATTTCAAAAAATTAAAACAAAACATGCAATCACCTTAAAACTCTGGGTCTGCAATGCCCTTGTTACATAGTCCTTGTTTGGTTTTCTCTGTAGAGGACATGGGATTAGGTATCACAACTCTGATATAATTTTGCATGCGGCTCGTGCAGGGCCACGTCCAGAAGGATGAGGAGCAGGCCTGAGAGAAGGCCTGGGCTGTTCTCACACAGACTGACCAAGGATGAGACCAGGGCTGCTCCTTTCTCTCCTGGCTTCAATGCAGCCACTGTAACAGCAGCAGGAAAGAAGGACCCTGACTATTCTGCAGGCCCTTGAAAGAGGTTCACAGATGCTAGAAGAGACTCTGTGATCATAGCCCACAGCCTCAAGCCAAAGTACTCATGATGTACTCTCTCTTCCCTCCAAGTGGCTTGTCCTTTGATTTCCCTGATTTAGTCAACCATATAATTCCCTCATCTTCTAGTCTCTGACTCCCACCATCTTTTAGTCCTCTCTCTCCCTTTCCCTTCAAGTCACCAAAATTATCCACTTTGGATTCAAATGTCTCTTAAAGTTGCCTCTTCTTTTAACTTTCAATTAATACTATGTAACGTCATACCTGGAGACCTGAAACAGTGCAACTCAGCACCCACAATCCCAGGCTCATGGATCTCCAAGGCATTCAGCATATCACTTTCGGGAAAAAAAAGCCTTTATTTTTACTTTGTTTTCATTATATGTTTCAAACAGAGAAATGTGCAAAAAATACCCACCCACATCCATGTACCTGAGCTCAGCTCTATCCTTTTATAACATTTTCCTATATATGCTTCAGATTTGTTAAAAGAAATAAAACAACTCAGAAACACTCAAAGCCCTCTACTTACCTCTCTGCAATGACATTCTCCTTCCTCTCTCCACCCTCAGAAAGATAACCACCACCCTAAATTCTGCAAGGAATATACTTACATAGCTGTATGTATGTAAGTATGTATACATGTATGTAAGTGTGTATATGTGTATGTATATATGTGTATGCTTTTTATTATATGCATAAAAAACACATAATAATTGTTTACTTTTTTACAACAAAGGGACAATTATCAAAATGAAGAAATCAACTTTGGTACAAATACAATTAACAAAACCACAGACTTTGTTATATTTCACCACTTTCTCTATTAGTGCCTTTTGTATTCCAGAGCCCGATCCAGGATCCCACAATGCATTTGTTTCCATGTCTCCTTAATCTCCTCTGAACTATCACAGTCCATCCCTCAGTCATTCCTCGTCTTTCATGACTTTCACACTTTTCAACTGTGCTAATCAGGTTCAGATAGACTGTCCCTCAATTTGGATTGGTTGAAGTTTTTTCTTAAGTTTTTTTTTTTTTTTTTTTTTTTTTTTTAGCCGAGCCATCCTGCCACCTGTTGGCAGCTCAGCTCGGGCTGGCCTCGAACCACTGTTGCTCAGAGCTCAGCTCACACTCTTGAGCGAGCTCTTAACCAACGGAGCCACTCGGCCGGCGCTTCTTAAGTTTTTTTCACATGTTATGGATTTGGAGGAAGGATTCCACAGAAGTATTCTTAGGTCTTTTATTAATGATGTTGTTAACCTTGATCACTTATTTTTTTTTAACCATACAAATATGTATTGAGTTATCAATAGCATTTTGCATTGATTGTCACAAATACAGTTATATTAGTAAACTAATATTAATAAACAAATAGAAATAACATGAATATACTAATATTAGTGCACTAATATTAAAATGTTATATTTACCCAGGTGGTACATCTTACTGTTCACATCCTACATTCTCCTCCCCTTCAGTATGTGAGGATCTTGTGATTTGCTTTTAGTCAGGAGAACATGGCAAAGGTAAAAAATAAATAAATAAATAAAATAAAAAATAAATGAAAATAATAAATAAATAAATAAATTACTTAGGCAGTTAACCTTGATCACTTATTTAAGGTGGTCTGACAGGTCTCTTCTGCATGGTGAAATTACTATTTTGCCTTGTAATTAATGAGTATTCTATAGGAGAAACTTTGAGGTTATGCAATACCGCATTTTTCTGTAAATTTCTCCCCACTTATTTTAGCATTCATCAGTGGATCTCGCCTACAGCAATTGTTCCTCTCATATTCTTATGGTGATTTTCTATTTTTCTCAATCCTTCTAAATTTATTATTTGGAATTCTTCTGCAATGAAGAACTATCCCTTCTCCATTTATTTATTCAACCATTATTCATATCAGCATGGACTTATGGGTATTTAATTTCTTCTTTAGTCATCATATTTATATATTTTGTTACACAGATTGTTCCAGCTTTGGCTATTTGAGTCTCATTTAGGTCACCTTCTGTGTGCCTTTGACATATTCCCATCATTTTTTTAACTTCCTTACTTTCTAACACCACAAATGTTCCAGGATCATCTTTTTTTTTTAATTTTTTTTTTAATTACAGTCAACATTCAATATAATATTAGTCAGATGTACAGCATAGGGGTTAGACATTTATATAATTTATGCAGTGATCCCTCCAATAAGTCTAATACCCACCTGGCACCATACATAGTTATAATATTATTGACTATATTCCTTATCCCTGTGACTATTTTGTAACTGCCAATTTGTATTTCTTAATCTCTTCACCTTTTTCACCCAGCCCTCCAACCACCCTCCTACCTGGCAAACATCAGTTTATTCTCCATATCTATGAGTCTGTCTCCATTGTTTGTTCATTCATTTTGTTCTTTAGATTCCACATATAAGTGAAATCATAAGGGAAACTTCACTCACTGCTAATGGGATTGCAAATTGGTGCAGCCACTATGGCAAGCAATATGGAAGTTCCTCAAGAAATCGAAAACAGGATCGTCTTGTATTTTCTCTGCCCCAGACCTGGAATCATACACTTCTCCAAGGAGTGCTGGTTCCTTCTGCTTAAGAACAGTATTTAAAAACCAAGGTCTGGGGCCATCAGCTGAGTGGCTCAGTTGGTTAAGAGCTGACTCCAGAGTGCGAGCTCTGAGCAGCAGGGTTGCCAGTTGGATTCCTGGGCTGAGCTGAGCAGCCAAAGAGCTGCCAACAGGTGGCAGGATGGCTCAGCTAAAAAACAAAAACAAAAAAAAAAAACAACACAAGGTCTGTGCACAACATGTGTTCACTGCTTCACTGCTACTGGGGTGTCACTACTTCTAGGCCCTCTCAGTACACAGAGCTAGCAAATGTATATGTACACACTAACTGATGTACACAGACATATCTATATTTATTTAATGTATGTCCATTAGAAGGAAAAAAAGAACACAGTAGTTCATACTGATGCCTCCAACTCCATCCCAGTACCAAAGGGTTCATTCTAGCATTCCCATTTGTTTATTTGCAATTTCTTTCTGACAGTGAAAAACCTGCTTATCATCAACTGCAATACAGTTACTTATTTGTTCAGTAATATACATGCAGTTTATACATGCAGTTTCAGAATTGTTAATCCATACTCCTGTAAAAAACAAATTTATCAACCACAATACAGTGTTTCTTTTCAGTTCTTTTTTCATTAGTCCTACAGTATCCTGTCAAAATAAGCCTACTTAGGTCAGCTCCTCCCTTCTCCAAGACTTCAGTGTGGTTTTATCATTTATTGTAATACTGTTAGAAACATTTGTAAATCTACATTCCATCTTGGGCTTCCCCAACATGCTGATTGATTTCTTTTTATTTTTGAAGACAGTAAAATTCACTCTTTGTGGTGTAACAGGTCTATGAGTTTTCACAGTTGAATAAAATCAATTATCCACAAAAACATTGCCACACAAAACAGTCTGGTCACCTAAGAAACTCCCTCATGCTACCCTGAATTATCAATCCCTTCCTCCAGTCTCACCAGCAAACACAGATCTGTTGTTTCCTGGTTTGGAGTTTTTTGTCCCTAAAGATAGCTTTGTCTTTGTCAGACTGTCATATCAACAGACTCATGCAAAATGTAGCCTTTGGGATATGACTTCATTCACTTAGCAAAATTCATTTAAGATCCCTTTGTGTTGTTGTAAGGGTTCCCCTCTTGTTATACGACCCACTGCATAAGCAAGTATCACCTAGCATTCTTCTGGTTGCCTTAAGGGAACCCTGACTCAGGAAAACAGTGCAAAAATATGTGTTAATATTTGGGCCACAGCTATTACTATAAAAAATAAACTGCTTTGTCTCCGACACAGCAGTCTCATATCTTCTGCCAGCATCCATGATTCTGGCAGGTTACCTTGTCAGCTTGCTAGGAGGGTAAGACCTTAGATCCGTCACAGTTCTTCACATTATTGTGCTGGCCAGAACCTCCAATACTCCTGCGGGTATTGTGGGCTTCTTCCTGGTTTTAAAGGGGATGCTTCTGACATTTCACCATTAAGCATAATAATTGATTGAAATTCCTGGTGGATATTCTTTCAGGTTATGAGAAGTGATTTTAAAAATCCCTAACTCATTTAACTTGGGAAATTGTTGCTTGAGTGGTCTGAAAGAGTTAATGTAGTTCTCAAAAGTGGCTCTTAGAATCAAAAGTAAGGGAGGAATCCTTAGGAGGGGGTTACTGGGATTTCATCAGGTAAGATGGTTCTTCATTATATCCTACCCTGCAGGACATCTCACATTCTTGGCCCCCACCAAGCAGATACTAGCAGCATCCTTAGTGTCAATGATTGTAAACCCCTCAATTTTTTCAAATGTTTTCTAGAGCAGAGGTTGACAGGCATTTTCTTTTTTGTTTGTTTGTTTGTTTGTTTGTTTGAGGGCAGTGTCACTGGCCCTCATATGTTGGACCTGAACCGGGGCCGCTGGCTTCCCAAGCCAGCGCTTAACCACCACGCCACTGGGCCGGCAGGACAGGCATTTTCTATAGAGTCAGACCATAAATATTTTAGCTTTTGTGGGCCATACATCCTCTTTTGCAACTACTCAACTCTGCTGTTGTAATGCAAAAGCAGCCATAGACAATACATAAACAAATGGGTGTGGCTGTGTTCCAATAAAACTTTATAAAAACAGATGGTGACGAGATTTTGCCTACAGGCTGTACTCTGCTGACTCCTGCTCTAGAGAGACGAGTGAAGAGTAGAATACCCTCCAGTTTCACAGATAAGGAAACTGGGGTCAGGCATGAAGCAATTTGCCCAGCATTTTGATTGTACGGTATTTTGTACCAAACAATGACTAGAACCCAAGCTTCCCAACTGCTGGTACTCTTCCCACTACATCGCCCAGCAAAATAAATGACCCCCTGGCAGAATCTGCCTCAGCAAGTATTTTTATCCATTTCTACAAAATGTATGCAAATCTATATGGATACTTGGCAGATGTCCGTGATTATTCAAGTCTCTGCTCCAGCTCCCTCCTCTGAGGTCTGCAGTCTTTCTCTAGTTTTTGCATCATTCCCAGATGAGGACATCCATTGTTCCATCTCAAAAATGCTCATGCAAACATGCAACACAGTTGGGTTGGAGGCTGAACCCAGAAGCAGAGACTTCCCACAACAACTCTGCATAAATCATTCATCTGCTAAATATTTCTGAGGCTGTCCTCACAGCCTTGATTTTTCATGTGTACACCATGACTCATACCCAATCAACTTGAAGTCTATTTTCAAATAAGAGTCCCTGCAGAGCTGGAGCTAATATTAATCTCTACAAAGTAGCAGAATGTATCACATCTCTTTTACTTTCATCTATAATTGCTGAAATTCCATCCACAAAGATATTTTGTTTGGCCTGACTGATTCTGCACAAAAGTGAATAAATTGCCTCATGGAAGGACTGGGTAATCATAAGTAGTTGTTAGCAGTGATGCACACACAGCTTGAAGTAAAGCATTAGTTCTTAGAAGAGGACTGGGCTCAGACCAGGACAGTTACATAACAAACCTTGGCCAAAACCAAGACATTTTTCTTGTTTACTCAGTGTATCTGGGGCCATTTTTACCCACACTTGGTGGGGTTCACACAATGGGTAGAAGACTAGACTAAAGTTCTTCCAACTCTAAGGTTTAGTTAGTCTAAATTCAGAGAAAAAGAGAGAATGTGACATCCTGAAGGAATCCTCATAGCAGATGAGCTCGGCCATGAAGAATACAGAATTCAGAGGTGGAAAGAGAAGACAGAGACACATGAAGAGTTCAGTGCAGCTCTGCACCAGTGGGCTTCTCTCTTCTTCCTCACATCCAAACAGTAAAAACCACACCGAAGCTCTAGGGTTATCCCATTATCAAGAGGTACCTAAACGCACAACCTTCTAAGAAATGCTTTTTTACTTCACCAAAGCAACAGTCATAAATGCCTATTAGAGCCAATGGCCTGGCATATTGGATCGTTGAGCAGCAATAATCTTAAATGGCAATTTCTGTTGGAATCTGATATATTCAAACCTTTTGGAGCTAAATAAATGACAGGAGCCAACAATTACACAAAACACATGCCTTTTGACGAATAAAAGAAAAAATTTTCAAGCACTGGATTAGAGTCAGTGGCACCCTCCTTCATTCTGTGCCTGAAAAAAAAAAAAGCTTAGCTTCTTTGAGAACTGACTTTCCCCCATGGTATGAGTAGACTGGCTAGGACTAGAATGTATATATCCTTGGCTTATCATCATTTAGGTATATCATGAGTTCTCCAAAGGGCTATGTATAATCCAAAGCTGCTAAATGTCATAGTCAACCAGAAAAAAAAAGAATTCTAAAGAAATTAAAACAAAGGTTTAGACATTGGAACTTTTAATAAGGATTTGTCAAGCATCATCATTTCCTTCCCTAACTTGGAAGCAAACCAAATTTCTTCATGTGGATGGCTTTGGAGCCTCCTAGTGGCAGCCTCAGGGGACCTACAAAACTAGGAGCCCTGGAAAGGACCAGGCTTTCAAGAGAGAGTGTTAGTTACGTATGATGGTGATCCATTCATCCAAACACATCAGCTCCTGCAACATGCTCAACACACTATATTGAACACCAGGAATGCAAAGATGAATAGATGTTGGTCCCTGCCCTCATGGAGCCCACAGCCTACTCCAACAACAAGTAACAATATAAATGACTCTACAACAATGTAATAGGCACTTACCACCTGCATAAATAGGGAAAGGAGATGGTGCCAGGAGTGTGCAATAAAGGGGATTGACTTTTTAGACAAGTCTTTATTAAAGAATAAATGGAAGTCTATCTGATGGAGTATCCAAGGACATTATATATTTTCATGCTTTTGCTAATTCTGCTTCATGTTTGAAATATTCCCTTTTCCACATACCATACATAGAATACTAAGACTAGAGTACAGTAGGGTGGGAAGAAACCTGAAGAAACAAGCTAGAAGCAAACTTATGAGTGCCTTTATGATTTGAGCATTATTTTCCAGGCTCTGAAGAGATGTCAGAGGCTCTGAATTAGAGAAGTGACCTACTGAAGACCATACACAGGAATAACCCTAGTAGCAGTATGAAGAATATATTAGGAGAGCTGGGAAGCAGAGAGACCCATTAATCAGTAATAACAGTCCGAGAGAGGGGCAAGAAAGACTGGCCATATAGCATTAGCAAGAAAGAAGATTCCAGGGTTAAGGACAACTCTACCTGAGAGCCAAATGAATGTGGGAGATTAGACTCAGAAAAGAATAAAAAATAGTTTGTGTTCCTTAAGAAACAAGGTAGACAATAATATCATTAGCTAAGATAGGAGACAAAAGAGAAGTTGAAGGGATAAGTAATAATGAGGAACTTCAGTAAACTTTATTTGGGGTAAATATTAGATTTGGAATTTAAGACACTCTAGGAAGTGTCTATTCTGAAAAAACAATATATTCTAACCAACTCAAAATAACAACAAGAGTTATAATCACTCTTAAAATATTAACTGTTATTTCTTAGTGATACAGGGGGGAAAAAGCAATTGCTTCCATTTTCATAAATTACACCCTGAAATTGATCTAGTGTCAGAAGACTAAACTCTCATTAGACAATGAAAATTTTCTAATGAAGATGAGCATCTTATTTTCCTCATTTTTGTCCCCTTTGACTTATCCAATCCTCCAAAATACTAATCCTTCAAGGAACACATTGATTTCTATCTTTGCACAAAGCTTTATTTTAGTTCATCAAGATCTTACATGTTAATCTATTAGGTTAACATATCTGAACTCTTGAAGAACTTAGCACAGATAATATTCTGCTACACTGTCCTTTATGATTTGCTGGAGTTTACAGGAATTTTAGTTATGTTTCTCCAACTATATTTAAGCTTCTTGTGGAGGCATGGGCCTACCACTCTCAGCCAAAGGCCAACTAATCACTTATTTTTCCTCCTTTATATTTTAAAAAAAGATAAAGCTGAGCCCAGACAAGTTAAGTAACTTAGTCAGCGTTCCAATTTAGTTTGTGGTACATATCAGACTGAAGCCAGGTACCCAGAGTTCTAGTTCTATAATTTTTCTATGCTTTCAGATGCCCCGTAAGTATTTAGTGAGCTACTTGTGCTCTTAGGCTTCCATTCCTAAGGGGCACTTTTGCATCTTACTAGGATATTCAAATACCAAAAGACTCAAATTAATGATTATTTAATGGTGGAATTATAAGCATCCAGCAAGGCATTAAGGAAAGTATTTGGGGACAAGGAGACAATCTGGGAACCTTAAAATCATATCACAAATTTCAGCATCCTGTCATGATGAAATAACAAGAACCAGATTAACCCTCCTATCTTAAATTACTTAAAACAGGACCAAGATATATGAAACAATGGTTTCGGATAAAGAAAAACAGAAAGCACAGGATAGTGATCATTGAGAAAGGAAAAACAAAGGTGAGTCCTATGTTGCCCTATTACACTGCCTGGAAAGAGCTTCCAGGCTGTAGTACAGGGATGAGGAACCAAAACAGAACTTGGCAGTCTTGCTGAGTTGAGGAGGCAGGGTTCAGAGTTTAGAGAGGCCAAAGCAACTAGAATTTATAGAACAGAGTACAGGAGAAGAGGGAGCTCCAGAGATCTGCAGTGGGTAACGGTTTGCCATTCATGAGAAAACTACCAAGGCAAGGAAAAGGAGTCAGGGAAAGAGTCACCACAGTTTACACAGGACCAGAAATATTTCACGTTCTGAGAGGTCAGATTGAAAAGATCTCATAACAGACGAGGCATCTAGTCAGCAGGGTATACATGTAGAAAGGCACTGCCTTAGAAAGGTGTTGTCCCCCATAGAGAAGCCACATCAGCCATAGACTAATGACTGGTTTTGACCACCCTAACAGAGCTTAAAAGTTCAAACTGACTCCAAGAAATTTAACTTCATCCTCAAAAATAAAATAGTTAAACAAATATCAAAATATTCAGTATCCAACAATGTAAAATTCAAAATGTCTGACATCCAGTTAAAAATTACCAGGCAAAGAAACATAAAAATATGACCCATAAATAGAAGAAAAATCAATAAATATAAACAGACAGAAATGACACAGATGATGGAAGTAGTAACCAAAGACATGAAAAAACAACCAAAAATATATTCTATATGTTTGAGAAGGTAAAATAAAACACAATAGTAAAAATGTGTAACATAAAAAAAATTGAATTTCCAGAAATAAAAAATATAATAACTGAAATGAAAAAGATACTAGATTGGGTCAATAGTAACTTAGACACTGCACAAAAATTGATTAATGGAATTAAAGACATAGCAGTAGAAACTATCCAAAATTATATATATGTGGTCAGACAATTAAGTTTGCAAACTCATCCTAGAAAAAGTGCTGCATACCTAATGGCAGAATATCACTAATGTCACCTTCAAAGTACTCCCCTTGGGAAGCTATGTACAGATGCCAACACCTAATCCTCTCTTCAAATAAATTTTGGAACTCTTTTTCTGGAATGACCATCAGAGCTGTTGTCGTATTACCTTTGATGTCCTGAATGTCATCAAAATGCCTTCCTTTCAATACTTCCTTTAACTTCAGGTAAAGAAAGAAGTCATTGGGGGCAAGATCGGGTGAGTAGGGAGGGTGTTCCAATACAGTTACTTGTTTACTGACTGAAAACTCCCTCCCAGACAGTGTCGTGTGAGCTGGCACATTGTCATGATGCAAGGGCCATGAATTGTTGGCAAAAAGTTCAGGTCGTCTAACTTGTTCACGCAGCCTTTTCAGCACTTCCAAATAGTAAACTTGATTAACTGTTTGTCCAGTTGGTACAAATTCATAATGAATAATCCCTCTGATATCAAAAAAAGGTTAGCAATATTGTTGCAACAAGTTCTGGAACTTACTTGTCAGACCTCATATAGAAAGGGGAAAAAAAGAGTGAAAAAATTTTAACAATGCATCATTGAGCTATCAGACAAAATTAAGCTGCCTGTCATGTACGTAATTAGTGCCAAAAAGGGATGAGAGAAGAAAAGGAAAAAAATACTTGAGAAAATAATGGTCATAACTTCTAAATTACAGTCATGCACTGCATAACTATGTTTCGGTCAACAACAGACCGCATATACAACAGTGTCCCCAGAAGGTTATAATGGAGCTGGAAAATTCCTGTTACCTAGTGAGTGATGGCTGTCATAATGCCATAGTGCAATGCATTACACAAATACCACTGTGGTACAACTGCCTACAGTATTCAGTACAGTAACATACTGTACCAGCTTGTAGCCTAGGGGTCATAGGGGAACAGAATTTATCACCCCAAGATACATCTCTTTGGCATAAGAATTATTTTAGTCTGGTTAACTTTAAGAAACAGCAGACATGAAAGAAGCTCTGAAAACCAAGTAGAAGGTACCCTTTGGAAAAGACATTGACATTTTGTAAGGTAAATCTGCATTTGTAAGGGTTCCTCCTTTGCAGTACCAGGAAGAGGGGAAGGACCTCATCTCTAGAAACTCTTTTATTGGATGCAGAAGACAAGGACTTAACTCTGCATAACAGCCTTACTCTTGTTCACCTTGCATTTCCTGGTCCTGCCATAACTGACTCCGCCATCTCCAACATCTTTTCTCTTCAGCTGAAGATAGTATTTAAGGGAGTGGCCTCCGTTATTTGGGTGCATTACTAGGTTTTCAGGTGTCTCTCATATATACAGGAGCATGGACAAAAAGAGGGTGCTGTAAGTCCAGGGACTGCAAGTAATCTCACAGGGTGATCTAATCATAGATTCCTAACTGGGCAGGTCATAGTAAATAGTCACACCCCAGGCCTATAACTTCTTTAGTAAAAGGTTCATCTTTGCCTTAAGCAAGCCCTATTCATTATTCTTGTGCATCTAGATTAACACAGCTTTGGAACTCAAGAGTAATCTCTCCGAAGTGTAACCACCCTCAAGAGAACACATAATCTTGTTAACTATCCTGTCTCCCACTTTCATGTCATCTTCCTTATGTTCTCTCCTTAATTCCAAATGTGTAAAAGAAACTGCAAACTGTCACTCTCCAAAGCATTTGAGATCTTGCTTCCTGCAATTGTCATCAGCCTGGCTCTATAATTTTAAATTATTATAAAAATTCTACACAGGTTTGGATGTTCCTTATATCAACAGTAGGTGTACATATAATTAAACTTGTGTTTTCCTACTACTAATCTGTCTTTTATTCCAGGATGTCTCAGCCAAGAATGCAGATGGGTACAGGAAAAATTAGTCTTCCTCCCTTACAGAGCAATAGGCTATATACCAGGCAGCTTAGATGTGTAGTAGGCTATACCACCTAGGTGTGTGTAAGTGCACTCTATGATGTTTACACAAAGATGAAATCACCTCACGATGCATTTCTCAGGACATGTTCCTATCATTAAGTGGTACATGAGCATAGATTAAAACCCTAAACCCAGAGAATTTCAAGAAGAATAAGAAGAACACAACACCAAAGCACATCATAGTCAAATAGATGAAAACCATAAAAAGAAAAATGTTAAAAATAGAGCAAAAAGACAAATTAGATATAGGAATAAAAATAATGTATCTATGACAGCAGACTTTTTGTCAAAAACAATGCAAGCAAGCAAGCAAGCAAGAGAGGACAAGTCAAACAGAGATTAACTAAACGAAATGCAAAAAGAAAAAAAAGTGAATTAAAAAAAAGAAAAACAGAACAGAGAACCCAAGAGCAGAGGAACAATATCAAATGGTATATTATATACATAATTGTAATCCTAGAAGACTAAAAAAGGGACAACAAGCCTGAAGAAATATTGGCTAAGAATTTTCCAAAATTAGTGACAGACAACAAACGATGACCAGTGCCAATAAACTCAGATAACACTAAACAGGGAAAATAACAACAACCAAATGAGTGCATGTGCACACACACAAACACACCCCTAGGCATATCAAAGTCAAAATGCTAAAAACCAAAGACAAAGAGAAAATCTTAGAAGCAGTCAGAGGAAAAAAGATACACTATCTGCAGAGGAACAAGAATAAGAATTACAGCAAACCTCTCAGCAAAAACCATGGAAGAAAATGGAGTGACAGCTTTGAAGCTTTAAAAGAAAAAAAATTCCAGTCAACCCAGAATTCTATACTTTGCAAAAATATCCTTCAAAAGTAAAGCTGAAATACTTTCTCAAATTCTTGTCGGCATGCCTACTTTTGAAGAAATGTTAACATCTTCAGGCAGAAGGAATATGATATAGTCAGAAACTTATATGTAAAAAAAAAAAAACACACTAAAGAGAGTTAGAAAAGGAATAAATGAAGGTAAACAACATCGTTTTCCTTATTTTAATTACTCTAACATATAGCTGAATGGTTCAAACAAAAATAGGAACAATGAATTTTGTGGATAGCATATGTTAAATGAAATTATGATATTGATGGCATGAGAGATGAGAGGGAGAAATATGGTATTTATACTATGCATGAAACTATAATATTAATTGAAAGTAGGTTTTAATTATTTAAAAATGTACTTTTTAAACCCTAGAACACGAAAAAGCACACATTTTTTTTCTCTCTCTCTTTTTTTAATTACTTTCAGGTGTACAAAACAATGTAATAGTTAGACATTTACACCCCTCACAAAATGATAACCCCCTCCCCCAATCTACTACCCCTCTGACATCATATATAGCTGTTACAATTCCATTGATTGTATTCCCTATGCTGTGATCCACCTGAAGCTGAATAATACTGAATGTCAACTATAATATATATATATGTGTATATATATATATATATATATATATATATATATATATATACATTCAATAGTCACAGAATATAGAGTACAAATTATTTTTTCAAATAATTTAAATAAATTGACCATCTAAATTTTAAAATAATTTTAATGCTTAGCACACTGCCTATCATGTAATGAGCACTCAATAACTGTTACTATTATTACCAGGAGCAGTACACACATGCTAAAATACAAACACAAACACACCCCAGCCCCTTCCTGCACAAAGTACATGGATCATACCAGAAACGTAAGGAAAAGGTTGCCTACTATGATTTAGCAGTGAAACTGGCACTGAGCTTCCTTTTGTCCCCAAAGCAAAAGTGGATGGAACCCTGACTGATTATATATAGCTGTCTGTATCGAATTGAAGAATGCACAACTTTGGGGTTTTTTTCTTTTTTTCTTTTTTTCTTTTTTTTTTTTTTTTACCTTTTGATCCCATTCACCCTTTGACTGTTCAAAAGGCACATTTTAAGAAAATAAAAAGGCAAACCAGATACAGGGGGAAATATTTACAAAACAAATATCTGATAGAAGATTTATAGCCAGAATATATAAAAACACGTACAACTTAATAAGAAGACAAACAACCCAATTTAAAGGTAAAGAATTTGAACAGAAATTTCACCAAAGAAAATCAACATGGCAAATAAGCTCATAAAACAATGCTCAATATCATTCGTCATTAGAGGAATGCAAATGAAAACACAATGAGATACCAATGCGCTCACTACAATAGCTCAAATTAAAAAGACTGACCATAACAAGCTTTGGTGAAGATAGGGAGCAACTGGAACTCTCAAAAAACTGGTGGTGGGGGGGCCGGCCGAGTGGCGCATTGGTTAAGCGCTGGTTTTGGGATGCCAGCGGCCCCGGTTCGGATCCCACATGAGGGCCAGTGACACTGCCCTCTACAGCTAACAACAGCTCCACCTGGAGCTGGGCTGTGCGAGCCCCGGTGATGGTGTGGGCTGCCATAGGCTATAGTGAGTGGCCCGCAGCCAGCGTGAGCGGCTGGCAGCCAAGAGTGAGCTGCCAATAGCCGCGGTGAGCGACATCCAGAGGCCAGCGACCGATCTGCCTCATCCGGGAAGAGTGCAATGACGATACCAACAGTGAAGCAACATCCTCCGCAACTAAACTGAAGAACAAAAAGACAGCAACTTGTCTGTTCCCCTTCCCCGATTTCCCAACGCTGTTCCCCTCCGCCAATTCCCCAATAAAATCTTTAAAAAAAAAAAAAAAAAAAAAAAAAAAAAAACTGGTGGTGGGAATACAAAATAGTCCAGTCATTTTGGGGAAAAGTTTGACAATTTCTTAAAGTTAAGCATATACTTACCACACAATCCAGCAATTCTACTCCCAGTTATTTATCCCAAATAAATGAAAACATACGCCCATACAGAGAAACAAATTTTCATAGTGGTTTTAGTCATAATAGCCAAAAATTGGAAAGAACCCCCCAAATTTCCATCAGGTAGTAAATGGATAAGCAAATTGTAGCATAATATATGCATTCGTTCAATGGAAGCTACTTCCTAACAATTAAAAGGAACAAACTACTGATACATGCACCAGCATTGATGAATCTCCAAAGTGTTACAGTGAGTAAAAGACTTTCATAAAAGGCTATCTGCTGCACAACTTCATTTATATAAAAGTCAAGAAAGTATGAAACTATAGTGACAGAAAGCAGATCAGTATAGTTCCTGGGGATGGTGGGGGGTTGACTATAAAGGGGCAAGAAGAAACTTTTTGAGAAATGTTCTCTAGCATGACAATCTCTATATCATGATTATGGTAGTAGTTAACAAATAAATATGTTTGTCAAAAACTCATCAAACTGTAAACTTGAAAATTGGGAGATTTTACCTGATTACAGGTAAATAATACTGATTACATTTTTAAAAGGGATGGAGAGCAGATGATGGAAGGACATTTTTTTACAGAATCATTAGCAAAGGCAGTCACTTGTTTTACACACAAGGCAATTCCTCACCTAAATCTAATTGAGAGATGTACTAAATACACTTGAAACACCAGCAAATGTATAATACATCAGAAAACAGCACGGTTATTACCTCCTGGTGCTTTAGAACTTCAGACAAGAGAGGGTTTAATAAAGCCATTGCAATACAAGAAAGTTTGGGGGTTAAGGTAGAATTCAAATAGGACTTGGAAGGCAGGGTAAATCTGGCATTAGAAAAAGAGACTTTGGACAAGTGAAATAACTTGTTTAAATATTTTCAGAGTATCGAAATGGAAACTCATTTGCAGAGATGAGAAACTATCCTTGGGAAAAATCCTGATTTCCTTACATCTGAATTAGTCTCTGTGTTCGTGGCTTCCCAATTCTTAGAACCAGAAACTCCACACTCCCTTCTCTCTGCAAGAGTCCTGTTCCCCCATATGACTTTTCCCCCTTTTAACACAACAAGAGACATCTAATTAGCTTTTCTGCCACATGCAGCTGGCACCAAAGCAAACCAAGCTGTGGGGTGGCTGACCCAGAAGTACTGATGAATGTTCAAAGTAAACATGTTTTCAGCCAATCTGGAATGGTATACTTCTAAGAAGACAGAGAGCTCTTAAAATTAATTAACTCATCCGGACAAACTGTCCATCCAATGGAAGTTTTTCAGTAATGAATATCAGACCACAGATCTTCCTGCAGCTGAGCTTGTTTATCATTCAAGGAGGCTGCTTCTGCATGTCTCACGGATAGCTTCATGATTTGTATTTTCACTAGCTTCTGACTTCTTCTATTTATACAAACAGGCCAAGAAAGCAAATCACACAAGTTTAAATGGAAGATACCCATTTCCCCCAAAAGGCAGAGACACCTACCTTCCTCTCCTTTTCTACATGTCAGAGTAGGCAGTTGAGGAGAAAAAGACCCCATGTTTGGGAGACGAGGAGAGGGCTTCATTAAAAAGCATGAACTTACTTAAGTGGTTTTGTCATTTGTGAGAATTCTAAAAAAATGCTCTCTGCTGCAAAAATTGCCTCGTGGGGGCCATGCACAAAATGACATCAGATCCACATGAAGACTGCAGCTTAACTCTAAGGCAGGAAGAGCCAAAGTTGGTGTCCCGAAAGAACTCACTTAACTGGTACACGTCAAACATGGTTTCTGCTGTTGTTTTGTTTGATTGTTTATTTTTGTTTATGTAGAACATAATCTTCTGAATGAGCTCTGACTGTGGTTCTGAAGAGAGCAGTGCATCTCATGTGGGTCCTTTTTTGAAACAGAGGGAAACCTTTGACATATCCTAGAATGTCTTGCTTCTTCTGAACTAATCAACACACTGCCTGATGGAGGGTTCTTGCTGGTTTCTTAGTTACAGGAGGCCCAGGAGATGCTCTGGGCGGCTTAGGAAGCAGAGAGAGTGCCTTCAACCCTCTAAGAACTAGTCTAGGTAGGTCCTTCTGTTACCACATGAATCTCCCCCACTCCTGGCCTCCCTACGGAGTTTTTCTAACTTCATTCACTACAGAGGCTTTCCTGCCACAGATCACTTAATGACTCAACTAAAACAAGAAAATAACTACATTTGTTAAGTATCTACTATGCATTGGCACTGTGCTAATACTTACATATCATGTCATTTATGTCATGACATAATATGTCATTCTACATTAACAAATGTGGCAGTTTAGAGGAATAATCCAAGCGCAGGTTCTAGAGTCAGACTACCTGAGTTAGACTTTGTTACTTCACCACTTACAAGCTGAATACCCTTGGAGAAGTTACATAACCTCTTTGGTCCTTAGTTTCCCCATCTGTAAAGTAGAGATAATGAGAGAATCTATTTCACAGAAGATTAAATGCGCTCAATAAATGTCAGTCATTTATCATTTCTGTTTTATAGATATAAAAACTAACACCTAGCAAGATTAAATGACTTGTCCAGGATCACACAGCTTGAGTTCAAATACAGATCTGTCTGACTTTACAGCCAATGTACTTAACTACTATACCACACTGACTCCAAAACAAAGCATGTTCTGGGAAACACTGATCTCATGAAACACAAAATTTATCCCTCTCTTAGAGATTTACACTCCATATTAGTATGTGAAACTCTCCTTGAAGAAACCTATTTAACTTGATTTAACCTAATAGTTCACAAACATATTTGACAATTAAGCTATATTTTGTAGATACTCAAGATCATGGGGATGTCCTTTGCTAAGAAATCTAATGAGTTAACCCATCACAAATAAAATATGGGTAATGTTGGCAAAAGTTATGTTCAAATCTCCTGACTCCTACAATTAGTATGTACACCAATCATGACCTACCACCCCGCACAAACTGTGTTATAAGAAAGAGCAAAGTTATAACTTCTTTACAGGAAAAAAAAATAAACCTAGTAAATCAACTTTTAAGAATAAACAGAGGCCCAGAAATAATCAATTGCCTGATCAAGGCAAAAAGCCAGGAATAGACCCAGTCTTCTCAATCTTATGGATCATTCAATTCCCCCCATGCTTTTTTTTTCTATTTGAACTATTTCTAAAATTTTGTTCCTAGAACCCTCTCTGACAATTTTGCCTTCATTTTGACTAATCACATCATTTATGCATTAAGTTTTCCCCTGCTCTTTCCCCACAAATCTGAGACAATTATAGTATATCCTGGCACTAACATAATCCTAAAGACCAATAAATACAGATAATAAAATCCTATGGGAGTGTTCATTCCAGATTAATTAGAATGTACCCAGATCCATATACAGATTAGATTATATCATTAGGATGAAAAATAAAATTCTAAAATTCAAGTAAAGAACACCTGAGAAGACTGTCAGATACACACAACCCTCCAGGAGTCCTCAGATTCCAGTTAGAGAAATACTGCCTCACAGATACATAAGAAGAGATGAAAATTTGGATTCTAGCTAATCATTATTTAGTTTTTCGTATCTCCTTGCTAACACCAGACGTTGTATACGTCTCCAGGTTAACATTAATATTCTATTTTGTGTGCATTTATGCACATGTCTGTGTTTCCTACAAGAGCAGTTCCTTAAAAGCAAGCATGGTGTTACTATCTCTGAATCACCAGCATTAGCAAATTGCATTTCTTCCAACTCCTAAAAGAACACCGTACTAACTTGAATAGCTGACAGCCAGAAAAGTACTAAACATGGAGTTAGAAATACCAAGTTCAAGTACCAGCTATGACCTATTTAACAGCTTTTTAAGCTTGGGCAAGCCACCTAACTTCTAAGTCTTTTTGTTCTTCATTGAAATAAGAATAAGAGTATCCACCTGACAAGGTTGTTTGAAGATTAAATGACAGCTCTAGACCAAGTGCAGAGTAAACAGTAATATACCATGTAAATTTATTATAGAATTATAATGTAAAACATAAATCTGACAAAGGTGAGAGAGGAGGTACCCTTTTCATAGACTCAAAACTACCTGGGCATAAAACTACTAAAATGTACACTTAAAAAGTGTTAAGCCAATAAACTTTTTTTTCCAAGGTCATGATAATTTACTAGTAGCTAAAGAGATATGTTTCTGGAATCAGAAGAAAAAAACACTAAAAAACAACAACAAAGACATGGTTTCAAATTTCACACAACTTACTTATATGTTTCTGAATCTCAGATACTTCATCTCTAAAAGATGAATACTAATAACTTTCTCAGAGATATTTGTAAATATTTAAATGAAACAAAATATACTAAGCGTTTAGCACGGTGTCTGGCTCATAATAAATGTTCAAAAATATCAGTTTCCATCATTTGAATGTCCTTGCTTTCCTCATAATTAACAAATCTATACATTAATCAAAGTATTAACTAATCTACTGTGTGGTTCTCTACCATTTTAAAAACACAGGGTAAGGGCACCATGGCTCAGCTAAAAAAAAAAAAAAAAAAAACACAGGGTAAGGAAGAAATGAAACACAGGGGCTCCACTTTCATAGAGCTTGCATTTGAGTTAGGATGCCCAAAATAGTCACAGTGAACACTTTAAAACCCTAATATATTCATATAATAAGCTTTAGGGGGTTTACAATAATGTTATGATAGAAATCGTTTTTTATTGTGATAAAACACTCAATAGGAGATCAAGCCTCTTAAAATTTTAATTGTACAATACACAATACAGTATATTGGCTATTTGAGGTCCCTTGTGGTTCCAAATTAATTTGGGGGCTGTTTTTTCTATTTCTGTATAGAAACAGATGCCAAATACCACTGGGATTTTGATAGGGATTGCATTTAATCTATAGGTTGCTTTAAGTAGTATGACCATTTTGACAATATAAGTCTTCTAACCCATGAACACAGGCTGTCTTTCCATTTATTTTTGTCTTATTTTATTTCTTTTATCAATGTTTTATAGTTTTCAGTGCACATATCCTTCACCTCTTTAAATAACTTTATTCCTAAGTATTTTATGCTTTTTGATGTTATTATAAATGGGATTGTTTTCTTAATTTCCTTTTTGGATAGTTCATTGTTAATGTATAGAAATGTAACTGATTTCTATATGTTGATTTTATATCCTGGGACTTTACTGAATTCATATATTAGTTCTAAGATGGTAAATTTTTTCTTATGTTATTTTGCCACAATTAAAAATATATATATTTTTTTAAACCCTACCTAGGCAGACAGTGACCCATTACTATTAATCACTGACTTACTGAAAGGTTTTCGGTATATAGCAAAGCACCTAGAAACATGCACCTAGGAACATTTTGTAAATAATTCCTACCCCTATAACCAGATTTCTTTTTAGGAGGTACAATATTATGCTGCTGATTTTTAGCTCTAAAACTGATGCTCCCCACATGTTTGCTGGAGATGGAAGTGTTTTACCAGATAAAATAGAGCTTTGGGGTCAAAGTGATGAGTCCTGTCCTAGCTCTGCCACTTATTAGTTGTAAGATCTTGAGCAAGCTATTTAACATCTCTGATTCTGAGTTTCCTCATCTGTGCAATAATAAAAATGGTACCTATTTCATAAAATGGTATGAGAAGTAAATAAAATAGTAGGTACAATGTGGGTACAATGTCTGGCTCATATTAAATGTTCAATAAAAGTTATTAATAATAAAAAAAATAGCCATATGATGACAACGATGATGATGATGATGGTGATGGTGATGGTGATGATGATTAACTGGGCCCCACTCACTCACCAAGTCCCTATTTATAAGCAAGAACTGATAACTGTAGGACAACAGGGCAGATTGAAATACACAATATTAGCTAGAGGAAAGATCTTTTTCCACCCTGTGTGTTAACTAGATTCACACATATCTGTCACACAGATTTGTCATATATTTCTGGGGAAATCTCAAATACAAAACTGTTTTCTGCCCATGTACTAATAATTTGAAACTATTTTTTAAACCATCCTCAACTATCAAATTATCTGGCTTTATTCTGCTTTTAGGGAGAGGAACCAATCAAAAAAAACAAAAAGGTCGGGGGGGGAAGGATTGTTTCTAGTTTAACTGACAGAGCCAAAAACCTTCCCTGCGTTGACTAAAGTTTTTAAATAATTAAGTTTGACTGATGCTGATGCTATTAATCCCTCCATTTATAAACACTATTTGATCCCAGTGAATTCCACAAAAAAAAAATAAATAAGTCTCCCTTTCATGTTACAACTGGAGCACAAATTAATTGCAAAGGATACTATCCATATCAAATCAATTACCATGTTCTGTCAATTTTTCCTTTATAATGACTCTCTAACTATCCTTTTCTTTCCTACTACTGCTTCACTCATGTAATCTGTCCTTGTCTCACTCCTGGATATCTTTACTGGCCTCTCCTTGGTCCCTCTGCAAAGAGGATCTACCACTGTTCTATTCTGTCCTGGGAGAAGCCATAAGAAAAATCTTCCTAAAATATCACATATAACTTTCTTGATGCTCTGTTGTTTAAAGGATAAAATCCAAACCCCTTAACTCCCAGGTTGTCTTCCACAGTATTATCCCAAACCTAATCCAATTTCATCTCTCAAGCTTTTTACAACTGGTTCCCAAATGGCCTTGGTATATTGGAAATGGGAATGGCCCAATGACACATGATCATTATCTTTAGCTCATCAGTTCCCAAACATTAATTTGTGGGGGGGGGGGAGGGGAAACAGATTAAAACAAAAGAGCATCTCTTCACTTCCAAATATTCCTGCCCATGACTAAAAATATCCCAAAAAAGGCATCAAAGGTTAATACACATAAAACAAAAAACCACCCTACATTCCTTAATTCCCAAGAAAATTTTACTTCCAAGTATAGGCTCCCAGTTATACCCAAAGCCCTTCCAATTTCCAATAAACCAAGACTGCCAGAAGATGAGCATAATACTTGTGTCTATGTGGTAACTCATCAGTCTGCTAATGTCATCAAGGTTCCATGACGCTCACTTCCATACCCTCAGCCCTCTCCTATACTCACCAGTAAAGCAAATGAGCCTACTGGGGGAACAGGGGCTGGAAGTAGTGAAGTAAGTCAGTTGCCAGGCTGGGAACAGAATTCAGGAATTCTATTCCCTCCTCATAACTAATTACTCAGAGTTGTCCATTTAGTTTTTGTCTGTTTTTAGTTTTTCCCTGTATTTTTTTCATTCTGAATAAACAAACTAGCTCAAAGACAGCAAGACTCGCAGGATGTGAGAGCTCCTTCTTCACATGCAAACCACAGCTCCTCAAGACCTCTATTTTCCACAAGAGAATATTTTATAACATTAGACTCATAGGTTCTCTATAGACTCTAGCTTTTGGGTTAATGGTAATTACAAACACGGACCCAGAAACAACCACTGGAAGGGTAGTTACCCTCAAGTTCAGTGAATTAAAGACCTTTGTTTTAAAATTGGAGGGATTCCAGACCACCACAACCTAACCTATTCATTATTCTTTCAACAAATATTTATTGAGCACCTACTATGTGCCAGGCTCTGTACATGGTCTAGAATATATAGTGATTTAAAAGCCACTACCACACACTCAAGGATAGAGATACTAGGGACAGAGGTCTACTTTAAGACAAAGTCCTTAAATATCATATTTCATAGTAAGAGAACATCAGGCCTTCTCTGGCTTTTATTAACAAATGTCATGTGTGTGTTAAAACAGGAATTCAGTACAAAAAAGTAAGCATTTTTGACCATCCATTATGTACTCATCACTGAACCAGACATATATAATGAGATTCTAAAATGGGTTGGGAGCAACCATATATTGTTGAAAAAACAGATTTTAGAATCATCAGCTCTGACTTTGCCAAGTCCTGGTTGTAAAGCTGGGACAAGTTACTTAACCTCCTTGAACTTCAATTTCCTCATCTTTAAATGGTGGCTTTTGGAAAATTGCCTGGTAGAGTTCTTGTGAGGATTAAATGAGATATAATGTAAATTGCTTTTCAGGGGGTAGATGCTCAAAAACTGTTTGTTTCCTTCTTTCAAAGAAATTAGGGCTACTGACACCAATTAAGAGGTTACCATTTTAGTAGAAGGCCTGGGGTAGGACAGCGACAGTAAGAACAAAGAGAAAGTGAGAAATACCAAAGGCAGTTAAACAGGCAAAAAGGATAATTGGCATTGCAAAAAGGTTTCATGAAACTCAAAAACTAAAAGAAACATTCCTTTATAGGGAAAAAGCTAGGTCTCAAAATAAGAGTGAATCTTTTCTATCTGGAGAAAAATTAGGCTTCTAGGCAAAATCTAAAATGCAGAGAAGAGGAAAAGGTATCCTTTGGGGTTAAATAGTTTAGGTCATTACACTTCAGTAAGAAGAAAAACAACAATTCTCTACAAAGGTTAACAGTAATGAACTCCTTTATAAACAGTCTTTGGTAAAGAATCATTCAATGACTAAATAGACCACTTCTAGCCATGGGCTCTATCCCTCCACAGGCCAAGACCATGGAGTCCAGGACCAAAGGAAAGCATCCTATTTCACTGAGTTTTTGGCAAAGGGATAAAGGCTGTTCCCTTTGAGGCACAACTCCCCATACACAACTTTGGTTTGAGGTAAATACCTTACACAATGTCGCTGTTAATAGCCAGAGCCAATAAAAGAGGCTTAGAAGGTTTTATATTCTCTCAAGCATTTTTGCTCTGGGTTCACTTTTCTAGTCAAAGTGACCTGAAGGAAGCATTGGGAATCGAGTGCTGGAGTCCAGCTGGCTGCCAGAGGTGGGCTGAGGGGTGTGGGTTGGGTACAAAACCCTGGCTCTGCCCCTTACCTAAGACATTTAACCTCTCCCAGACTCAACTGCCTCTTTCCACTCATAGGAAATACGCAGAAAAGGTAAACCCAGAGATTTCGATGGTTATATCAGTGGTTGTCTAGGTCCGGTGAGGGGGCCCTTTGGGGCAGATAAACTAAGGGGTGCTAAGTTTCCTTTTGGAGTGACGAAAATGAAATGGATAGTGGTGATGGTTGCACAACTCTGTGAATAAAGTAAAAGCCACTGAAGTGTATACTTTAAATGGTATGTGAATTGTATGGAATGTAAATCATAGCTCAATAAAGCTGTTTAAAAAAAGATTAAATGAGGCAATGTTTGTAGCACCTTGGAAGTGCTCGATAAATCTAGGCTGATGATGTCACTGATATTGTTGTTTCCAGAAGAAAATACATATAATGTCAACTTTTTTATGCAGACAATTGGTGAGAATCACCTGGACCTTAATCTCAAAATTATAAAACCATTCTGTAATAAAGAGGAAACTAAGAATCTCAGCAATGGTCTAATAGCCTAAACCCTTAAAAACATGTACAACCGTCGGAAATAATAACAAGACTAACTTTGTCTGGTAACACCTATAAAGTCTTCCTCAACTACGTCAGGTAAACTTTACTGATTCTTCCTCTGTTATCTTTCATTCATATTTCTACCACATCATTATCTATTTTATGTCATTTTTCCCACAAAGGAGTAAGTTCTCTCAGAGCAAGGGCTTGATCCCACTCATTTCTGTGTCCTATAGGGAGAGCATATTGCAGTGTTAACAAGGCAGCCTCCTTGAAGGAAAGGAGGGAACCATTTTGAAAGCTGACCAATTTAGCCATGACCACCCACATTCCTACCTGGCGGATGAAAACACCTCCAAACACAAGTGAAACAAAAGTGAAGTTTCACTGAGGTCTTGAAGTTCCAAGGGTTCTCAGGAACAGGGAAGGAATCTGAAATAGGTTCTTTAACCCCTGGCAAACACTCCCAGGTTTATACAATCAGCCATGATCCCGGCCATCATCACTAAAGTAAAAAGGATGCCAAGCCCTTCCCATTGCCCAGTTTTGCTGCTGCCTTGGGGTGAACATTTTCCCCTTCTGACTATACCACAGACAGTAATATTAGCATCCAGCAGCAAACCATGCTACAAGTGTGGTCCCCAGATCAGCAGCCTGGCGAAGGCCTGGGGGTTTGTGAGAAATGCCGACTCTCCTTCTTAATTAGATCCCAGGTGACTCAATTAGATCCCAGGTGACTCCCATGCACCTTGGCATTTAGGTAGCAGTGCAGTAGAATCGTCTCTGCCTGAGTTTGAGATTCAAACAGTCTAGATTTGAACTCCACAACGAACTGGCTAGGGTACCTTAGACAAATCACTTTACCCGAGGTCCTCACCCTGGTGTGCACTTTAGAAACACCTGGGGAGATTGTAAAAATTGCAACACCTGAGCTCTACACCAGAGGTTGATTTCATTGGCCTAGGACCCAATATTTTGGAAAGCTCCCCCACTAACTAACCTCCTTCTATCAAATGGACAATTAATAGCACCTGCTGCATGGGCTTGTAAGAAGAAAAGCTGATCGCCTTTAAAAAGCATTTGGCCCAGTACTTGGGACATGTAAATGCTCAATAATTGGTAGCTATTATCCTACCTGGAAACCTGGAAATGAATTATCCTATGGCAGGGATAACAAAAGAACAGGCTCATAGGTACTAGGCTGGCCCCATCCTACAAGTAGGTGACTGCCAAACTCATGAGGCACAAAAGAAAGGACACAATCAAAGAACACATTATCCCCACGATGAGTTCTTCCTAGCAGCAAGCTGTTGATTGAAGCTTCAAGGAAGCTACAGTGTGTCAGGGAAGGGGCAAACCATCTCGGCAAGGTGTCACAAAAGGCCAGCACCTTCATTTGGCATGTGCTGATGGCGGCTGGGGGAGCACTATTTCAGCAGTTCCGTAACACAGGAAATCCCCCTTACCACACCTTCCTGATTTACACTGATTCTTGATACACACCACATGTGTCCTCAACTCTCCTCCCCTCCCCCCCAAGCTTTCAATCGTTCTGTTCCACATTTAGGTGATGAAAACTTAAAACCTGTGGTTATAACTTCTATGAGAAATTTCATTTTGAAAGCTTGCTAAATTTCAACTGTATTGCCATGAGGAAAACAGAAGAAACAAAAGACCTCAGTCATCTACTAACACAAAAACCCCTAGTGAAGACATTTAATAAGTGTAAGTTTTCTGCTGCAAGTTGTTGAAAATCCTGACCTTTGGATGGGGGTGCCATTCATTTGCTTCTAGAAATGTTCTATGAAACAATAGCATTTATTTTTCTAATGGTTTTAGGTTACGTGTTGAGTTTCACCTGTGGATTTTAACTTGGCTCAGCCTGGCCTGTGTGTTGTCCCTTTTGAATCTACACCCCACTAGATTTAACCTGAGTCTATTCTTCCAAGGGGATTCCTAATAGGTGGACAAATAAGTTCACAATCTTGTTTTTCAACAACTGCAAGGAAATAAACACCCAGATGAAAACATCGTACCTATCAGGTCACTGATTGATATGCAAAGATTATCTCAATGGTGATTACAAACATTTTTTTAAATGTTCAGGGTTCAGTGACTATGTAACCAAAAAGCTCACGTTCTATTTCCAGCTCCTCTCTTACTCACAATGGGCCTCCTCCAGTGGTAAATTGAAACAGACTCTCCTCTCTCACTCTCTCTCTGCACTGGGACAGTTAATGAATGTCTGCATTGAAATGCTTTGTTGAAAGTCTCCTCAGTGATATTGGCAGCACCCTCAAAGTCCCCTGTGTCCCATTCTCTGGGCTGGTTCTAACCTCACCCTGGGATTGGAGCCCAGTCTCAAGGGAGCCTGGGATTCAGGTGATAGAACTCCAAGAATGGCATTCTGTAGCATATTCAGAAGTTTGTCAGTGAAGGAGAAAAGATGCAAAAGTCTGAGACTAAACTGGACCCCAGCACACTTACAAGCAAACATGGCTTCTCACAAAAACCCCATCTAGCCTCCAGGAGAACCTGTTTCAAATTGGCCCAACCACCACGGAACACTAGTATCCACCTGGTTCACTCCAATGGAGTGAAGGGGTTATTACCTCAATACCACATTGAAGAGTGTCAGGCTTCAAGGCAAAAGTACTGAATTCTAGTTCCAGTTCTGCCACTTAAAAGCCATGTTACTCTGAGCAACTACTTTGAGTCTGTTTTCTCATTTATAAAATGGAAATGCCGAAATTTAAGACTATCCACAGTTTCTGTGAGGATCAGAGGAGTTTTTATAGTCTTTAAAGAATATTACAAATTTAAAGTGTAATTATTTTTCTCCTACAAATGATTGATTGGGGAGCTATTCAAAAATGGCTACCTTATGACTTCTTTAGTTCATTTCTAACAAAACATATGCCAGGCCTTTTCATAAATCTCTCTTCTTCAGTTGACTAGTAATTCAAATTCACAAAGCAGCTTTAACGAGATGAGTGACATTCAAAGAGAATCAAGAAATCCTCAGCCAGGGCTGCTTTCAAATCACACAGGGATATACTATTTGAACAAAAAGTCAAAATACTTTTAGTGTCACTTTCCATCTGTATCCAAAGCTTTACAAAGTACTTGTTTCACTAAAGGAAACCATACTTTTATGTACAGGGTTAGCTTTGCTGTGGCTTTTTTCTTGATATTTGCTCAAAGACTATATTATAGCCAAAAGGATGAAAATGGATAAGAGTATTTAAAAAGATGTTAGGGGAAAATAAATAATTTGGAGAAAGAAATATGATACTACAGCACCACTTTGTTAGAAACTATAGATAAATAGCAAACAGAGAGGTGCTTGCTAAAAAGTACCAAAGAAAGAGTTGGAGTGAATGGTTAAATTATAGCTCACCCACATATGGATTATTCTTTAGCCACTGAAAAACAGACTATAATTACTGACTAAAAGATTATCTAGGTAAGCAATATGATCCCATTTATATATTTAAAATTTATATATAGATTAGATATAGATATAGATGATATAGATATACTTGTATGCATAGAGAAAGGTCTAAAAAAGATACATGCCAAACCATTATAAGTGGTATGGAGTGGGATCTGGGGTAACTTGATATATGTAGTATTGAATTTATATTAATGAGCATGCATTGCATTACTAATTAACAAAGTAAATAAAAGCATAAATCTTTAAAAGTAAAAATATGAATTAAAAAGTTAAGCATTAACTAGAAATATCATATGAATTTTAAAAAAAGCAAAAACAATGAATGAGAGGTTATTTCTTTTAGTATATTAAGCTACCAAACAAACAGCAAATAATCAGTCAACAAATATTTAGTGACGAGCTGCTATGCAAAAGTCACTCTACCAGATGTTGTAGAAACCACAGAAATTATATAATCTCTACTCTTACAGTGACCTATGATCTAGGGGTAAAGCCAAGCCTACATGAGCATATACAAAAAGATACCTGAGAACATAAGGCAAAATATGAAAATAGCCAAAGTGAGTTTTAGCCAATTAAGTACCTTAAAAATCCAGGCTCAATAAATGTTGAATGAATGAATGAAATTACTTTGAGCTGAGATGGTGAAGAATTCATTTGCAAGGAGGACAATTTTAAACAGTGCTTTGGAAGAGGAAGAATTCAGAAATGGATAGAAAGTGAGCAGACAGATGATGGGGAGGCAGGGGGCAGATTCCAAAGGGTTAGAATTTCAGAGAAGGGCAGAGAGTAGCAGCTTTGTGACAGAAAGCTATGCCATTTGCTGGTGAATAGACTCAGCTTCCTGTGAGTAGGAGGCGAGAAGGAGCTGGCCAAGGAGAGTGGGTTTGTTCTAGAGGACCTTGGAAAGCCGGAGAAGAGTGAAGAGGACTTGAGTTAGTGGGCAAGGGATGTTCCTAAAGGTTTCTAGCTGGGCAGTGACAGTAGGACAGCGGTGCTTCAGAACGATTAATCAGGCAGCAGGATACAGAGAGGCTGGGGACAGGGAAGCCAGGTCCACGAGAGACACAGAATAGGTGTGAGGTGAGGACTGCCCAAACCAGATGGAAACAGCCAGAGGGGAAACAATAATTTTCATTTAGCACTGTCCTCAAACTTTAAAATGAGACTCAAGCTAATATAAGCCCCAGAGGAAAGATCTTTGACGCTGTCTTGGTAGAAGAATGAGGGACATTGTGCTGTTATGTTATAATAGGAGCAGTGAAAATCACCAGCTTTGGGGGGAGGCTGTCCTGGATCTACCCACAGCTCTGCCACTTACCAGTACAGTTACTTAAATAACCTCTGAGACTTAGTATAGAATATATAACCTCTTTGCTCCTTGGTTTCTTCATTTTAAGTGGCTATCAAGTGTTCTCTAATTGCATTTAACAAAATCTCAGTTCAAAGAGAAAGATACAGGAGGGAGGGATGAAGGAAGGGTTTTCTTGAAACCTCACCCTTATGAGTTCTTTAGCCTTCTCAAGATATCACTGGGCTTGGAACTTAAAGGAAGAATAAGGCGGAGTATGGTTCCAGTTTATAAATAAAAAATAAAGTAATTCTAAAATTTCCCAACAATTTGATGGTAACTTTCTGACAACTTTTTCAAATATTCTTATTTTTATGTTTTTTTCCCCCTGCCATTTCCCTTACATCAATAACATTGTTGATTCATTTCTATTATTCTCTACAATGCATCTCTTTCCTCCTTATATACCTCCTTCCCAGAGAAACTGGTAAGTTCCGTCTCACATCAGATCAATTGTTCCATTCCTTCAATATGTCATCTAGCATGACAACCATCTCTTTCAATTGTCCACGTGTCTCTCTGTGATTATTGTTTCACTGTTTTACCTAACAACTATTTTGTGTCCTAACCCATAAGACCTTCACATACCCTCATGGGAAGGCCTTTGGGACACATTTATTTTTGATGCTTTACAATGCTTAGTATAGGGCTTTTGAGTGCCAAATAGATGAATGAATGAATGAATGAATGAATGAATGAATGAAACAGTGGATGAATCAAAGATCCCTCTCTTCTCTAAGCATGGTGAAGAGAGGATAGACTGGTTCTAATCCTCATTCTACCAACTACTCATCTGTATGACCTTGAGCAAGTCACTTGTCTTTTCTGAGGCCCAGTTTCTTCATACACACACACATGCACGCATGCACAATGTTCCTCAGCAGCTTGATTTAAGAATTAAAGGAGATAAAATATATAAAACACAGTAAGTGCTCAACAAACAGTAGCTATGATGATGATGATGATGATGATGATGATGATGATGATGATAATGATTCACCCTTAAGGCCAGGTCAAGATACCCCCCCACCAGGCACCTGTCCTGACTTCTCCAGCTCTCCCTTAACCTCCTACTCTGAACTCCTGTAGCTCCTATAGCTTGCTCTATATCCTTTAACCTTTGAAAATATCCTATTCTTGCTGCTATTATTTCCTTCGTGTCTTATGTGTCTTAGGACATCTTTAACTTGCAGAATCTTAGAATCAGACATCACATGTAGACAATATAGTCGATTTTCTTCATTTTATAGATAAGGAAGGCTTTAGGGGGTTAACAAGTTGCCCAACCGCACACAGTTAATTAGTAGAAGAACTGAGACTAACTAACATCAAAGTCTCCTTGTGAGGCGCATAGCAGAGGCTCTAGGTTTAATGGCTGATGTCACTGAGCACCTGTTTCACAAGGCATTCGCTGGGTGGTCTTGAGCAATCTACTTAAATACTCTGTGTCTCAGTTTCCCCTATTTGTTTTTTTTTGTTTTTCTTTTTTTTTTTATAGATTTTATTGGGGAATTGGGGGAGGGGAACAGCGTTGGGGAATCAGGGAAGGGGAACAGACAAGTTGCTGTCTTTTTGTTCTTCGGCCTAGTTGCGGAGGACATTGCTTCACTGGTCCATGTTGGTATCGTCATTGCGCTCTTCCCGGATGAGGCAGATGGGTCGCCGGCCTCTGGATGGCTATTGGCAGCTCACGCTGGCTGCCGGCCACTCACTGTAGCCTATGGCAGCCCACTGCAGCAGGGGCTGCAGCCCACACCATCACCAGGACTCGCACAGCCCAGCTCCAGGTGGAGCCATTGTTCACCATCTTAGCTGTAGAGGGCAGTATCACTGGCCCTCATATGTGGGATCTGAACCACGGCCGCTGGTGTCCCAAGCCAGCTCTTAACCAATGCGTCACTCCGCCAGCCCTCTCCTATTGGTTAAATAGGAAAAACCGTACTTTCCTCATAGGGTTGCTAAAAGGATTAAATATGTTAATGCATGTAAACTGCTTGCACATAATAAGCATTCAATAATGTTAGGCAATATTATTATGATGTACTATATTAAGCTGCAAAGAAACATGCATTCTTCCATAGTATTTCAGAGATAATGTGCCAAATCTGAGCAATTTTCCTTTTCCAGCTTTCCAATCTCACCTTCTAAGGGGTTTTTGCCTTTCCAGAGTAAGTGAAAGTAAGGTACTGGTTTATCCCCAACTCTCAATACAAATATACAGATCCAGATATGAACCCCATCTTTTCTAAATATGCAGCTTATAGTTTTCATTCTTCATTCTTTGCCACACTAAAAGAAAAACACATGCACTAAGGTTTGTAAATAACATAAATACTTTTGTTTGACTTCATGTGTCTCTACTATGTGATGGTTATCTCTTTATGGATTTATGTGTACATCAATGCCAGCGTGTTTGATTGTAAATTCCTACAGATAAAAATGATGTCTGCTTAAGTCAATCAAACATAAATTCTGGGGCACTTGGGCTAAATTAGACTGAGTATTTAGAGAAAATTTCAGAAAATGAGAGGGGATTAATGGAGACTGGCTTAACAAAAAGCTAAATGAAAAAGGCGACTTGAGCAGAGCTCGAAGGACAAGTAAAATTTTTAACTCAAGAGGGAAGGTGAGTGTTCAAGGTGGAGGTTATCGTATATGCAAAGTGGAGGGACAGGGCAAAAACTAAAATACAGCAGTAATACTGGAGACCACTATGAAATTCTATTGAATATGTAAGACCAGAGCACTTTGAGGGTACAGTTCATGTTTTATTCCTCTCAATAGCACTAAGCTTGGCATAAAGTTGGATAATCAAAAAATGTTTATTGGGCAGCCTAGTGGTGTATTGCTTAAGAGCTGGCTTGGGACGCCAGCTCTGAGCAACAGGGCCCCGGTTTGGATCCCACATGAGGGCCAGTGACGCTACGTCCTCTCCAGCTAAGATGGTGAACAGCAGCTCCACCTGGAGCTGGGCTGCTGTGAGTCTCCTGCAATGGTATAGCTGCAGCCAGCCCCTGCTGCAGTGGGTTGCCATAAGCTACTGTGAGTGGCTGGCAGCCAGCGTGAGCTGCCATGAGTCGCCATGAGCAGCCATCTAATGCAAGTGAGCGACTGCCTCACCCGAGAAGAGGGCAATGATAATACCAACATGGGCCAGTGAAGTGACGTCCTCCACAACCAGACTGAAGAACAAAAGGAGAGCAACTTGTCTGGTCCCCTTCCCCGATTCCCCAACACTGTTCCCCTCCCCCAATTCCCCAATAAAACCTTTAAAAAAAAAGTTTATTGTATTAACTAAAATTACAGTTTTTCACTCTACTAACGTGAGGAAAACTGAACAGGATTGAACCCAACCCAATCAAATCATGAAACCAAAGGACCAAGGAGTTCAAGTAGCTACACCTTCTACAGCACTAGCCACTAGTCTAGAAATGTGTATTTACTTTGCCTTCATCACCATCCGTGGAGGAGTGCAAGAAATAAAACACACCAAGTTCTCTCACACTCATAGATTCATTCTCTCTTTCTGTCTCCTCCCCACTCCTTCTGCATGCACACACTGCTCAGAGTTCCAATCCATTGCCTCAAAGGCTGACACAGCTGAACACTTGATTAAGGCACTAAGAAGCACCAAAGTTAAGATTCTTAACATCTAATCCATTTTGATGAAGGATTTTCAGAAGAGGCTCTTGACACCAGGAGCCCAGACCATGTGACTGGCAGTCTGGACAGGCCAAGGGAATTTTGAAAGAAACTTTTTTTCTTCATGAGGTGCCCATACTACCTTAAGTGACTGGGCGAATAGGAGAGAGAATTTAAATAAATTTGGCAAGAAAAATACTGATATTTGGTATTGGCTACAGTAGCCAATACCAAAGTGTTGTCTGGGGACACACAACTGTTTGTGAATTATCTTTGACCACGATGACCAGGTGAGAATTACACAGATGTGGCTGAGACTGAAAGGTTTACTTACTAGACTTTTTGATTCACTGAAATTAATTAAGCCACCTCTACAAGCAACATACCAGGGTATCCTGATCTCTAGTATTTCCAGGGCTATACAGATGGCCACAATAACTAAACAGTGACTAAATCACATGATGAGATACCACATTCAAATTCACAGAGGTAGAGTGAGTTGCAGCTAGCACTCAGGACCTGGGTAACAAATTTCAAACATGACAGAAATTGTATCCTTTAACACAATATCAAATTGTTTCCAATCTTTCTGAAATTGCTCGCAGACAAATAACAAATGCCAAATGATGAAGTTGGAATGAAGGCTTTTCTTGGGCCTAAAAGTCTCTGGAAACTGCCAATGCTGCTGAAGTGACAAGAGGTCAGTAGTATGTAATATGACAATAGCATCTGAGCTTCATTCATCTTCCCAGCCTCAGTGTCAAACAGGAGACTGGAACTAGATGCCTGTTCAACAAGCAAATTCATGAGTGAATGAATATTATAAGATACTAGCCTATTTTTATTCTATAAAAGAAGGAAGGGTAACCTAAAAATCACCAGGCAAATTCTAAAACTTTATTTTATATACCTGTAATGTAAAAATCAAATTAATAATTCCATTTTAAATTACCTTTCAAATGTGCTTCATAACTCAAACCTGACCAAGTGCAGTTATGACACACTAGCTAGAGTACATGAACATATGCAAAGCTTTAGAAAAGGAAAATGGGAGAAAGCAAGGGTCATTGTTCATGTTGAAAAAGTCTTTCCCTTTTCTAGGGAAGTAAAACAATTTATGGCAGCCTTTATTTTCCTATAGGGCCAATTCCATTTTAATGTGCCTAAAATGCAAGATTCTCATAGTCTGATCTGGATGTACCCAACCAACCTTTTCTTTCACACATGTACTTTCTTCTTCCTCTTTATTAAACACATATTTTTGAGCTCACAGAACTACATTAGAACTTCCTAAAACCTGATTTCAACATAATTCTAGGAATATGAGCTTTTCTTATCTCATGTCTAATGTACTTTTTTATATTTTTTAACATTATAAACATTTCTGAATTAAGAAAAATGTGTAAATAGACTTCTATAAAAAATTTTTGACATGGAGCTAGCAATGTGAACTAAGATACTTTCTAACCTGGACCTTCCACGAAGAAGCCAGGGTGGTGTCTTTACTGCCAAACACATACTTAGGCTTAATGCCCTTTTGAGTTATGTGTCCTCTCTTCTCATCTCTACCTCTCCAAAATCTACCCACCTTTTTAAAGGCCCAACCTAACTCCCACCTAAGTTTAGCCAGTATTCATCTCAACTTTTCCTGTTAGATTACAACATGGCAAACTGTTATATTCCACTTAGCATTTCATTCTATATTGACTTTGTGTTACTCTTCAGTTTTATCAGTACAAACATTATCTCACTAAGCTGTTAGTTCATTGACAACAGGGGTTGGCAGTGTCTTTTGAAGGGTACAGGTCAGGTATTTTGTAGAATGTCCTTCAATTTGGGTTTGATTGGTGTTTTCTCATATCTACACAGCGTTATGAATTTGGGGAAAGAATATCACAGAAGTGAAGTGCACTTCTCATCACATCCTACGTGATATCAGTGTGACTTAATTTGCTGATGTTAACCTTGATCACTTTGCTAGAACGATGTCAGTTTCTCCACCGTAAAGTTACCATTCTCCCCTTTACAGACTCTCCTCATTAGAAGCTACTCATTAAATCCAGACCACCCTCAAGGTGAGAGAAGTCATCTCCACTTCGTAGAGGGGAAAGTATCAAAGAACTTGTGGACATATGTTAAAACCACCACAATAATTAATTAATAATTATTATGGGAGAGATGCTTTGAGGCTACGCAAATACCCTGTTTTGCCTACTTATTTGAACACTGATCTTGCCTACGGTAGCTATTATTGTTGTGTTCTAATGGTGATGTGGGACACTATCTTTTATTTATCTGATATTCTGCCATTCTTATCCAGCATGAAACTAAACACAAAGTAGATAATCAATAAATACTTAAGTATAACTGAATTTCAAGAAACATTTACGTGAAATAAAATGAGATACTGAAAGATGGATAAGTTCAAGGCAAATATGTATTTTGGCAGTTGTGCTATTCTTATGTGATATGTCTTGATTCATGGAATGGGAATAGAAAGAACAAGAATTAATTACCTCACCTCCACTAAAACTGGAATAACTTCCTGGAAAACAAACAATACTAATAGTTGTATAGTGCCTTTGAGTTTACAGAGTGTATTCACACTCATCATTTAGGGTCTCAGAAGCTCTCTGAAGAGAAAATCTTCAGTTGATGGAGATTTAAAATTTTTTAATTTGTGAAAAAACAGTATCAAATTAGGAATTGGAAATTAAACATAGAAACTACATAAGGCTAATAAAAAAACAGCAAAGAAGAAACAGATGCAATAAAAAAATAACAATAATGTGGGTCCAGTGCAAGGCCTTAAGCCAGGTGCTAAAGTTGATTTCATGCATCATATGAAACCAAGACAGTTTAGAAGACCAAAGATAACACATACTTGGTTAAAATAATGAAGAATGTCATTAAACAAAGCATGAAAAATGGACTGCATGGGAATATGTAGGGGAGGTAAGAAATGAATAGAACCTTCATGTATGTATTCATTCATTTCCTTCATTGGTCACCTCCATTTTCCCAGTGCCTTTAACAGTTTTCCTAACCTAAAATATTTGCTAACGTTCTACTATGTGACATACATGTTAGACATTTGGGGATGTATATCCCAAATAATTAGATATGGTCCCTTCCTACAAAGAATGTGCATTCTAGTCAGAAAGGTAAAACAAATATATATATGAAAAGTTAAAGAGCAAAACAAGGCAGAAAGGGCCAAAAGAACAGCTGAAAGAGTAAAAGCTATAAACAGTCCAGAGAAAGAAGAGATCACTGTGGAATGACCTATTCGGGAAAGGCTTTGTGAAAATAAGGGGAATTTGCTATAGGCCTTCAGAAATTGGGTAGGGTAGGTGGTGAGATTTCAACAGGGCCAAGAGAAAGGCATTCAAAGGAGAGATATACTGGCTGAAAGAAGGCAGCACTTTAAAGAGACAGTGAGATCAAGTAGGGCTGCAGTAAAAGCTGTATGTTTATAGGGTACAAAAGGTAAGCTGAGATTGAAATGTGAAAGGTTTTGTATGCCAAGGTGAGGAGTTTGAACATTTTCTGTAAGCAATCCAAGAATAATCAAAGTTTTGGGGCAAAAAGTGACACGATGAATATGATGTTTTAGAAGTATTAAGCTGGGTTTTGGTTTGTATGATAAATGGTATCCATCTTGATTAAAGATACGGTTATGACAGTAAAGAGATAGGCATACAAATAAATAAAGCATGCTGAATGTGTAACAAAGGGGACAGACAGGAGCAAAATAAATTTATGAACAAAAGATTAACCAAGATTTCTTTGTTAGGAGCAAGAAAAGCATAACATCACAGAACAGAAAGGAAGTTAGGCAAAAGGTAAATTCCAAGGTATGAAGAACACTCCTATTTTTATTCCTCCATCATCACCATGTTTGTATGAAATTCAAGTTGCCTAAGCATAGAGTGGAATAGGTAACTGCATTAAAGGAGTAACAAAAGAAGTTCCCAAAGTGATACGTAAACAGTGGCTTTAGAAAGAGAAAATGAAGTTGCATTGAAGCGCCTAAAAACTCTTTGAAAAATAGAAGCCACATGACTTGTTAATGGCACTATTAATTTAAGGGAAAACAATAACAAAAATTTCACATCAAGACAGCAATATGAATAAATTAACCAAAAAAGTATATTTTACCCAAGTTGGAACTATTCAGTTCATTTTAATGTTCATATACAGCAAAACTAAAAGATTAGTCTCTTCTCTCATTATCACACACACACACACACACACACAAAAGCCACCCTATGTTCACCACCTCCGTTCCTTAAAAACAATTCTCCCTACAGTCTTTTAATCTGCTCAAATAGTTCCCTAAATCTATCTTTTCTTTTGTATAAACTTCTGTCTCACCACATCTTATTCACTCTTTAATCCCACTTTAAATTTTCTGAAATTAACCCTAATCATAAAGTAAGAATTCTTAACCTTCATATAGTGCTTTGTAATTGACAGGATATTTTACACACAGTACCTCTTAGAACCCTTACAAAAGCAACACACAGCAGGTATTATCATTCATGTGTTATAGAGAAGCAGCAAGCCCAGGACCACACATTTCGTAAGTGACAGAGCCAGGCCTGCAGTGCAGGCATTCTAAGTCCAAATTCCATATTCTCTTCACTACATCATTCAGTTTCACAATGTGTGTTACTCAAAATGTATGTTATTATACTATATTATGTTTAAGTCAATACATCTTTGTTGAAATAAGGCACTTATGCTTAAGTGACTATTTACTAAGAAGACCTAATTATTTTAAGATGCCCATAATGATGACAATTATCACTAATTGAAAAGTAACAAGTGAAGTATAACATTTGCAAAATTTCTGAGACTATACCAAAAAAACAATTTTGCCTTGAATTCTGCAATGCAACATGCAATCGAGACAACATGGGTGATTTAAGGATGTGTGAGCATCAAAGGGCAGAAATAGGGCATTCCCACTCTCTTTAACTCGGCTAAGGCCTCAAATACTGATCTAGTTCAGAGCATCTTATTACCAGAGAGACATAAATCAAAAGGGGTTCAGCTAGGAGCAATAAAACAGATTAGTGTCTGGAAAGACTGACTTTAAAGAAAGTTTTAAGAGAATTAAATCCAGGTAGTCTAGATAAAAAACAGCTATGAGAAAACCTTTTTTTGAAGCTGACATTCACACCAAGGACAGAAATTATTTTGAAGGTAGGCATCTAAAAAATTCAAAGAGGAATAACCATAAATACTTAGGGAATTTTTATAAAAAGAAATTTCAGGATAAATTTGCTGGCAAAAACCTATGGGACAGAAGAACTCTCTCCCACAGGAGTGGTGAAAACTACATTCCTAGAGATATTTAATACCAGATTGGACAAAACAAGAAAAGGATTCCATTTGGAATGATCCTGTACTGGCCCCTGAAGTGGTGGGAGGATTGAAGATGATCTCTTAGATCTTTTCCACTTCTGATTTTTTTTTTAATTCTATGAAGTTTTATGGGCACGGTCTTTTGCCAATTTCCTTTCTCCCCAAAATGCCCACTTTCTCCTTTTACAAAGGGAAGCAAATTGTATCCTTCATGTTAAGCTGATCTCATGTTCTCAATGAATCGGTAATGTAATCCTAGGTACAAGTTGGGGAGAAAAAGTCCAACTCCTATAACTTATAATGGTCCTTTCTATCCCCCCAGTGGTACCTGGGGTCTTCCAAGTTTTTCTACAAACTAAAGAAGTAGTTCAAATGGGTTGGAAGAAGAGCTGTTTCATCAGGAAAACCATCAATATTCTCCTTCTTGTGTCTGATCACAGAGCTGACAGTGAGTGACCCTGGGAGCTATAAGGCCCTGGGTCAAATTACCATCAGAGCTCCTGTTCAGGATTATCTTTTACCTTTCAGCATTTTATGCTGAGTGACAGCAAAATCTACTTGCGATCCACATTTTTATGGCAATGACATTTATTTTGAAAAGATGTAGCCTTAAACACCTACACACTTTGGCAAATGTTATAAAAGGATAAGTCCTATTCACACTTCAAACCCAAGAAACCTCAGCCTTGCTCTCTTTCTTCATTCTGGCATTAAAAAAAAAAAAAATGTTGCTTAGCCACCCTTGAAATAAACCCCAGTATCTCTCCAGAATTTCCATTCAGTGAAAGCCCCAGAAAATACAATGGCATTTCCTCGTTTTGTTGATTTATAAGGACAAGATGTAACAAAATCCAGGGAGCTCTGAGAAACTGTCCCTGACCCCTTTAAAAATAAAACCATAGCTCACTTATGAGAAGGAACAGCAGGACAGTAATAGCCCTCCAAGGATGGACACTGATGCCTCTTCTATCCATCTAAACAACCTCAGTGGCTGAGGACCCACCAAGTCCCATTTTCCCTATTTGAAAGAAAGTATGTTCCTCTACCCACAAAGAAAATTCATGGATATTAACAGCAAACTCTCTAAACAAAATTTTTTAATGCCATTTTCATTTTTTTCCCTAGTGAAAATGAGACTGATCAAACCTAAAGACTGGCCTCTCACAATGGAATTGGATTTGCAATTTTCAAAGCCCAACACTGAACTCATATGATCCTGGCAGGAAAGAGGGCTGGCATTTACAATCCATTTTAAAACATGAAAAAAAAATGCAACTCTGATATTAGTCTGCAAGAGAGCCCACTGCGGAGATTTTCAAGCCTTCCCCAACAGGGGACCAATCTAAAAGGGGTTATTCCAGAAAAGAGGGTTTTCAAATAAAAGGTTGAATCCTCATCTCAGGAAAGCAAGAAATAAGAAAAACAGGCACTTTTTTCTAGAGTTTTAGGAATGAAACGTGAGCCTGACCCTTTAGTAGCTTATGAACCTGCCTGAATTTTCTCAAGAAACCCACTGCATCTTCTTCCCACGCGACTAGCCTGCTAGTTTGGGCTACCGGTTGGCGGCCTCAGGACGCGGCAGCCCAGCGGAAGGCCGGCCTCTGGAGCCAGGACAACCTGGCGAGCCCCCTTTGCGTAATCACGTCTGGAGTTCCACACTCGCGTGTATCCTGGTCCACAGTTACCAGCTTTTCGGTGCGGGGGGGGGGCGGAGGTGTGCAGGTGGGGGGGCTTCTACCGGGCTGTTTTCCAAATCTGTCCTCACCACACACACACACACACACACACATACACATACACACACACACACACACACACACACACACGCACACGCACAGCGAATGCTGGCTCCCACTCCCCAAACTTCCCCACCGCGCAAGAATGGGAAGCAAGTTTCTCACCATCCTCATAGTTTTTGAGATAGTAATCCGGACCGGGGCCCCCGCGGCTTTTCGCCGGGTTCCTCAGGTTCTGGAACTGCAGAAAGTCTGTCCTTTTGCCCCCGAAGCGCAGAAAGGCGGGTGAAAGTCCCCGGGCCAGTGTCACCAGACGCTTGGAACTGCAGGGGTAGAGAAAGAGAGAGGAAAGGATCCCGGGGGGAGGCGAGAGGCCGCGGGGCACTAAGCAAGACCCTCCTCCCACTCTCCGCTGGCGACTTAGCCGGGACGAGGGGGCTCTGTGTCCGCCCCCGCCCGCCGTCCGCGCGGGGCCCTGGCGGCTCCTCGGCTTCTCGCGTGCGCCCCGCGCCCCTGCCCGCCCTGCAGTCCGCCGCCCAGCTCTCGGCCGTGGCCCCCTCCCTCAGACACCCCGACGCTGCTTGCCAAAGGTACTTATTTCCAAAGGGTTAGATTGTGTTTGTTAGCAGTGTGCGTGGGGTGGTGGGACCCTTCTGAGAAATCGGGGCTAAGGGACTTTTGCTGGCTGCTGCCACTACCCGGAACGCGCTCCAGACTGAGACGCGCAGCGCACGGACCGCCGGGCTCCGACTTCTGCCAAACCTCTAGGCTGAAAGCCGGGATCTGCCTGCTCGGCCCCCAGGGGCACCGCAACCTCCGTGAAGGTGAAACCTGCCGTCTTTTTGGCACACCAGGTACCTGAGACCAAGTATATTTTAACTTGTTTTTATTAATGCCAAAGTTGATTTTCCTTTTCCACTACCTTACAGCAACCGCATCCACCCCCCAGGTAAATCCTGGCCTTTCTGCGAACACTCCCCATCCCCGCCTTGCACAGTAAAGGCAAAATCTCTTTGGCTCCTGAAATAATTCAGCCTGATCTCAGGAAAAGGTAACATCCTCTTCTCCATCCCGGAGTTGGGCTCCATCTTTTCTCCTTCCCACTTGGGACCGTTTGGAAGCGCTGGGGAACATGAAGTTTGCCGAAGTGTGGAATCTGCGCGATGGAGGAAACTCGAGGAACACAAGAACAACAGCATTTTTTTACGTCTATTTAGGTTCAGGATTTCCTTTAATAGGTTTTCTAAAGAGCCAATTGCAGCTACTTCGGGAAGGGGTGGTGGAAGAGCAATGCAGATGCTCTTAATGCTAAAGGGATCAGCTGTTGAGTTCCGGAGCTGTAAGTTATTTTTAACGCTTTGCTGGTTGGAATTCTGAAAATCCAAATCCAAATGGAGAAACTAAAGAGTATCATAAAGGCCGCTTTCGGAGAGCTTCTGTGGAGAGTCTTGGCCTCCTGGAGCAGTCGGGTGGCCGAGGACTCCAGGTCTGTGCTCCAGGGCGGCGCGTGCCCCCGCGCCGGGCAGAGGGGGCGTCCGCGCCGGTCCGGCCCCGAGGAAACTGTATTTCCAACAACTGTCAGTCTGGAAGCCTGCACAACCAATGCAAATACGCCCCGCCAGGGCTCCTACCACCGCAAAGCCGACTTCCAGGATGTTTTCTGCTGCATTTGGCGCGAATAGGATGGTTTTTTTAAAAAGAAGCCTGAAGGAGTTCCCCGGAGCTGCAGAAGTGCAATGCAAGTGGGGGCCTGTCTTTCGGCAAACCCCGGTCGCACCCCACCTGGGGACGAGCTCAGAGACGAGGTCTGCTGCGAGGAAGAGCTTCGGGAGAGGACGCCGGGCCGCGCGGAGCGGTTCCCGCCCTCCCAGTTGAGGCGCGGGCTGGAACCGAAACGGCCTCGGCGGCGGGGGCGGCAGCCACGCAGTCCTCCTGCAATGCTCGCTCCACGTGGAAGCAGCGGCCCGCGTTGCGCCTCCCGCTACCTGCCGCGGCCTCTGACCCGGCCGGGGCCCGGGGAGATCCAGAGGGCGGAGGGGTGGGCGCAAGCAAAACTCGAATTTCGCAAGGAGTGAAAGATACTCACGCGCTGCAGACGCGGCCTCAGGGCAAAGTGGGGCTGAGCGCTCAGAGCTCTTTGCGGGAGCCCACAGCTGGGGCTCCAATTTGGAGGGAATTTTTAAAGACTCCACACTTGGATTCAACATTGCAGACTCTTTCTTTCTTCTCTCTTTTCTTTCTTTCTTTCTTTCTTTCTTTCTTTCTTTCTTTCTTTCTTTCTTTCTTTCTTTCTTTCTTTTCTTTCTTTTTCTTACACTGAAACTCTGTCCCTGATGAGAAAGGATCGTGGTTGCCTAACTGCTGAACAAGTAACCTAGGGGAGGGTGAGCCCATTAGATTCCAAGCCCTTAGAGGGTCCGTGAGCACAAACCCCCGGGTTCGCTAATCCGCCAGTACCGACTTCCAAAACATCCTCGAAGTATTTCTAGGACCCTTTCCGCTCTCCTTATATATGCTATGACCAGAGCGAGGATTTTTTTTTTCTTTAAAGAAAAACTAAACTATGCAGTTACCGCAGGAGATTTAAGGAGGAGGGACGGGGGGGGGCATTCGGTCTATAAAAAGCGTCTTACAAAGTCCTGAAGCCTGGAGACGACAGCGGAAGATATAAAATATATATATATAATTTTTTTTAATCCGACCCAAATTGCCCACTGCTCAAGCCTCCGCTTAAATTCGTTTTCTGTCTAGGAGTGGAAGAGAACTGAGGAAACGATCTTTCCGTGGAAAATTCCACTTTCGTGCAATCCCCGCTTGAACAGACACACACGCAGACACGCACTCTCTCACACACATACGCACACCCATTCCTCTCGGGTCTTTGTTGCTCGAGACCTTTTCTTCGCTTTTTGTAACTGCCCTGAACCTCTTGTTTCTTTTTCAGAAGGAGACGGGGAGGCAGGCTAATTGTGGATATATGTAAGCACAACATTTTTTCAGTCATAACTGATAAGTTTCTGAAATGCCTTTTGCATTGCAAACATGTGCATCTTAATAGAAAACATTGCTTTTCTCAATCACCAGTTACAGCCTCACTGCAAATATTCCAGGAGGAGGAAAAAACCTCCTTTCTTCTCTTTGAGAGATCCGCTTGACTTATTCTCTTCTTCTTCTTCCCCCTTTGGAATGGGGGATCGGAAGGGGTGGGGGTTGTTACTTTTAAAAAAAATGATCCATCGAAGCCCCTGCCTTACCTTAAGAAATCGAGCCAGCCATCATGAATGATGGACGGATCCAGCTGCAGAGAGAGGAAGTTCTCATTGACTGTCCTGACTGGGTTCTTGGTGCTCACATCAAGTAGAATCAGGGTCTTTTCCTTCAAACCTGGAGCTCTGTCTACAGGCAAGGGTCTCCTGTCTCCAGCTTGGGAGGAAAGGAAGAGATGGAGCAACAGAGCCAAGAAGAGAGCCACCGGGGCTAGGCACGCGGGGGGGCGGGAGTTGCTGGAGGGCATGGCTTCAGGGAAGGCACAGAGCACCCTCATTAAATCCCTCTGATTTAAACCTCTCTTCCTACAGGGTCTCGCTGGTGACTAATTGTCCTTATCTAAAGTGTGTGTCTGTCTGCTTTTTCCCCCCTTTTTTTCCCTTCCTCCCCCCCCCTCTTTTTTTCTTCTTTTTTTTTTTTTCTTCTGTGTTTTGGTGCTGGTGGAGCGAACTCACGCCCCTAGCCAGCCTTCTCAGCGACTCGTGCCAAGAGTACTCGTTCACCAGCACCGCCCCTTTAAGAGATTTCGACTGCAGACATTTTTTAACTTTTTAAAGGTAAGGGGGTGGGTGGGAGAGGCGGGAAGTAGGAGGAAGGGGTGGCGTTGTACCCTCCTGATTTAACCCTCTAGGGTCAGGAAGCGGAGGGAGGGATCGAAACAGGACTGCTGTTAAGTTTCGGGTCCGGGGCGGGGCGTCTTGTTTTTACTTCCCTCCCTGCGAGGCTCTGGGGAGGGCGGTTCTAGCTCCGACCCCTACTCGACAGCCCCAGCGCCAGCCCTGAGCGCGCTGAAGTCGAGTCCACCCCAGCCGCGCGCGCCTGTTTGTCCTGACCGCGTCAGGCATCTCGTCCGCTCAGGGCCCTTCCCTTTGGGGTTGAAGCTGCAAAGCCAGGGTGGTTAAGTTGCCGAGGGGTCCTGCAGCGGCGAGGACTGTGATTCCTGCCAAAAAGCATAGAGTGCAGAGGGAAACGCCATGGACACAAGTCGAGACCTCTGCGACGCGCTGGGCAGCCATTCAGAAGCATCCTCTGTCCCCGACTGGGCAAAGGGTAGCCAGAAAGAATACACAGAGTGACCAAGTCAAAGGGTTTATTCGTCCGAAGGAGCAAAGGGGCCCAGGCTCCGCGTAGCTCCGTTCTGCCTGCAGCCGAAGCGAAAGTGTCTCGGGGTCTTCACTATGCGGTGACTTAGGCCAAGTCAAAGCAACCTGGTCTGTGCTTGGATAGTCTGGGCAGCGCTGCGCCCATCTGAGCCCCTCACTGCGTGGCCACCCCACTGCACTAGCAGAGCCACCCCTCCAGCCCCTCACGAGGTCAACCTTGGGCTTGCCCCTGCTGCCGAGAAGTGCGCCTTTATGGTGCCGGAGAGGAACCGAGTGACAACAGTTGGGTTTTCAAACTCGGCCCGAAGTCAGCTAGAGTCTGCCCACATGTAGCCCCAGGATGCGCAAGAAGAACATGGACCCGCATGGTGCACCATCTGCCCTAGCTCATGGATCCCGGACCCACAGCACCTCTCAGCTCAAACCCTGGGGCCCAGACCAAAATGCGGGGAAAAGACGAGGCCCAGTTTGTACAGTCAGACCGTAGGGCCCACTTTCGACTTCTTTTGGAACAAAATGGGCCTTCTATTTGGCAGATTAAGAGAACCGCTTTATGCAGCATGGGCATGAGTGTCCCAGGGCCTCCTGATATCAAACAGGCAAAACCAAAAAATGCAGAGCAAAGGTTTTCCCCAAGGGTGGGGGCACAAAGGGCAATCTGAGAGCCCACAGATACTGAAATGGCAACCTGTTTCCTATTCCCTCTCCCCAAAGAGGATTAAGAAATCTGAAATGGGCTGGAGTAGATGATCTTCAGCAGAGGTTCCCTGAGGAGCTTCTTACCAAACTAAGCAACCAGGAATCCAGAGCTTAGGTTGGGTTACACTGGGAAGTGCCATGAAGAGCTTCTAGAAGCAGGACTACATAAAATGAGGCCAAAGGAGAAAGAAAACCCAAGGCCTATTATTTAAAGATGATTTTAAAAACCAAAATGGCATATACTGAAGTAATAGATGTGGATCCCTAAGGCCTGCTTCCTTTAGTTCCTGAAAATTTCTAACACACCTAGATCCTTTAAAATATGTATGTTTCTCTGTATGGGTGTGTGGTATGGTATGAGTCCCAGTAGAAATTATTGTAATTTTAAAATGTGCACTGATCACCTCCTAGAGATGGCCACAGCCTAGTGAGCAAAGATTTCAATGTGTCTTTGTATCTCTAAACCCAGGCACTTAGTAGGCACTCAATAAATGTCTGTGAAATAAATTATTTTATTTCACATATTTAGTAAAGCAAATCATGCTCAACACACTAAAATCATATCCTGTTCTCAAGGAAAAAAAGTGAAAAAAAATACTTTTTATTTGTCACTGTAAATTTTATCTTAGGTTTCTGTTCAGTAATTTGTTTTCCCGGTTATTAGCATTTTCCTGGTCATCTCCTCCAGGAAATATTTATCTTGCAAATTCAGATGCCTTTAGTTCATTTGCTATATTCAGAATTAAAACTAATTATATATTTTTAACAAAGAGCCATATTTTCCAAGGGCCTAAACATGCCCTGGCTTACAAATGAATGTATGTTTAGGAGCCATATTAATTGGAACCAGAAGAAGAACACTTGAATAAAATAATCACTCGCCACTAGCTGTTTATAATTAATGTACCTTTCAAAAAAAAATACCTACTCTTGTGACTAAGGATGAATTCGGATATAATGAGAATCTGCTTAATTATAATTTTATCCACAATTTGTGCCTGCTGGTCCAGCTATTCTGTGATTATTTGCTGGCCTAACCGTTAACTTTAACCCATATTTAATGTTTTCATCAGAACCTGTATGTAGCACAAAAATCAAAAACAACAATACAAAGTGCTTTGTTTCTTAATTCCTGATGAAAACCATCTCTCTAGTCCAGCCATTGAAATTCTATAGTCAAGTCCATATTCAGGACATCAAGGCAAAGAAAGCAATTCAATAACATTTAAAGAGTTTCAGATAGTCCTCGTTGACTCCGAGATGACCTGATTGTTTGGGCCTTTACTCTAGTTTGAGTATAGATCTCCACAGGGATACTCTTTCCAATTAGCCCCCATTCCTCATAGCATAGCTTTTGTCTTGCCTCCTATCTAACCCTAAATTATATGCTGTAAGTAGCCCATTATTAATCTGTACATTAGATTGATATTTCTATCTTATCTTCTGTGTGCTGGGTGACAACAATCTGCATCTCTGTTCTGTCTTAGATTGCTATTTCCTAGGGGATAAGAATGGGATCTCTATATATAAAATACAAATTACTGGACACTGAATGCATTAAAGACTCCTTGGAAATAAATGCTCTGCCTGGTGTTACTGCGTGTACCTTATAGATAAATTCCTTTGATAGCGAGGAGTCTAGGTTCCCAGACCTGTAAGAAATCTTGAAGATTAACTGATTCAGGGATTTCTAGACTATGGGATGTCAAAATAAATATTAGTTAATGGCAAAGAACTGACATATATTTGCCAAGTTTTTATTTTGTCTAGAAAGGTCCTTTAAAAAAAAATCTATCAACTACTTATCACTATTACTTCCCAAAAGAAAAGAACACTTTAACAGCCAAAAAAAAAAAAAAGGCTGAAATGATATGTGAAAATAAAGAGCAGGTATTTATACCATAAATTTAGCTTCATGAAAAATTACTATATTTTTATCACTTCCTCTCAGAGTAGTGGAAATATGCCAGTGACCCACGTGGGCATGAGGACTGGTGCCTAGTACAAATGACATAGCCTGTTTATGACTAAATTCTACTTCATAGCCTATAGTGTTGCTGCAAAGTATGTACCAGGTTGGACAATTAAGTTCGCAAATTCATTCTAGAAAAAGTGCTACGTACCTCATTGCTGAATATCACTATGGTCGCTTTCGAAGTACTCCCCTTGGGAAGCTATGCACCAACTCCAGCACCTAGTCCACCCTTCAAAACAACTTTGGAACTCTTTTTCTGGAATGGCCATCAGAGCTGTCATCATATTACCCTTGATGTCCTGAATGTCATCAAAATGTCTTCCTTTCAATCTTTCCTTTATCTTTGGGTAAAGAAAGAAGTCATTGGGGGCCAGATCAGGTGAGTAGGGAGGGTGTTCCAATACAGTTATTTGTTTACTGGCTAAAAACTCCCTCACAGACAGTGCTATGTGAGTTGGTTGATGCAAGAGTCATGAATTGTTGGCGAAAAGTTCAGGTCGTTTTTGTCTAACTTTTTCTTGCAGCCTTTTCAGCACTTCCAAATAGTAAACTTGGTTAGCTGTTTGTCCAATTGGTACCAATTCATAATGAATAATCCCTCTGATATCAAAAAAGGTTAGCAAAATTGTTGTGAATTTAATTGTCAGACCTGTATACTTTTTAATGACAGTCATCTTGACTACAATAATTTCTTTCCACTTTTCCTGTGCTTTTCTTCTCCTTCAGCTTGTCACAAACTCATTGACTCTATATTCTTCTCTTATCTCCTAGCCATAGTTATTTCTATGCCCATTTTCCCTTCTGAGAGAACTATACCTACAAGTCTAATACTAAGAAAAAAATTCTTTCCACCATAACTGGAACTGGGAAGCATGAAGCCATAGCAGCCAGTTCACTTTCTCATCACTACCAGCATACTTGTCTATGATGACTACTATTTATTGAGATCTTATGGTCCAGGAATGGTACTCAGGGCTATCCATATGTTATCTTATTAATCTTCCTAAATAACTCTGAGAAGAAGATATAAGTCATTATTATATCTAGTTTACATGTGAGAAAATTGAGACAGAAATGTTAAGCAACGTTCTCATGGTACATAGCTAACAAGTGGCAGCAAGGATTAAAACCTAGGGCCAAGCTATGTCTATGTTAGTCACCACACTCCACTGTACTTGGTTAAAATATTGCGTACACTCTACCAATCTGTCAGTGTATAATGGACAAAAACCTTTGACTAGGAGTCGGAAGACCTGAGTTTAAATACTGACTTTGCCAGATCCTAGATTTGGGATCTTGGGTAGATTTTTAAACTATTCTAAGCTTTCGCTGCTTACTCTGTAAAGTTAATATAATGTCCTCAAGTAGAGTTATATAGAATCAAATAAGCTTATTGATGGTAGAAGTACTTCATCAATTCTAAAATATTATACCAATTTTGCAATTTGTTTCTTATTATTTCTTATTCCCTCTCCCCCATACTTCCCACAAATACATGCTGTCAGTTGATGACTAGGGCAAGAATTCAATTATATACAAATAACTTTGTGATAAACTTGAAACAAAAGGTCAATTCTATCTAATATGATAGCAACAAATGCAGTAATAAAATAAAAGTAATAATAAAAGTACATACCACATGTTTTGACCATGCAGGCTCTTCTGCCTGTGATTAGCATCTGAAAAAAAGGAAGAAAAATTAAGTCGGTTTTACATGCCTCTTTCAAGTTTCCTCTAGGAGAGGGGAGACAGAAGTGGCCAACGGACAGTGCTGTGGAATAACAAACACTGTCTCTGTCCTGCTAAGAAGAGCAAGAAATGGCAATCCTTCCTCCATATGGAAAGTTGAAGGGGAAAGAAATTCATAACTCTATGATTGTTCTATCTCATTATGTAAGAAAGCTCTAACTAGATGCATTTTGTTCCCATTGTTGCCATCAAGCAGTAAACATATGAGGTATGACAATTCAGTTCACGAACTCATCCTGGAAAAAGTGCTACATACCTCATTGCTGAATATCACTATGGTTGCCTTCGAAGTACTCCCCTTGAGAAGCTATGCACTGACGTCAGGGCCTAGTTTGCCCTTCAAAGCAATTTTGGAACTCTTTTTCTGGAATGGCCATCAGAGCTGCCATCGTATTACCGTTGATGTCCTGAATGTCATCAAAATGTCTTCCTTTCAATATTTCCTTTATCTTTCGGTAAAGAAAGAAGTCATTGGGGACCAGATCAGGTGGCGGGGGGGCCAGGGAGCAGGGGGCTGTTCCAGTACAGTTATTTGTTTACTGGCTAAAAACTCCCTCACAGACAGTGCCGTGTGAGCTGGTGCACTGTCATGATGCACGGGCCATGAATTGTTGGAGAAAAGTTCAGTCTGTTTTCATCTTTTTCACACAGCCTTTTCAGCACTTCCAAATAGAAAAGTTGGTTAACTGTTTGTCCAATTGGTACAAATTCATAATGAATAATCCGTCTGATATCAAAAAAGGTTAGCAACATTGTTTTGACTGTTGATTTGGACTAACAGAACTTTTTTGGTCGTGGAGAATTGGTTGACTTCCATTGTGCACTTTGATGCTTTGTTTCAGAGTCGTATTGGTACACCCATGTTTCATCACCAGTGATAACATGGCCCAAAACATTGTCTTGCCTCTGCAAAAGGTCTTGGCAAACTTCGATTCTCCTTTGCTTTTGTTCATCGGTGAGCTCCTTCCGGACCATTTTTGCACACACCTTTCTCATGCCAAGATTTTCAGTGAAGATTTTCCTGTTTCTCTGTCGATGTTTACTTGGTGTGCTATGCTTCTAACTGCTGACAATTTTGACGCACAATTCAATGAATTTTTGCAATGTTTTCATCAGTTCTACTCATTACTGGCCTCCCTGACCTCTCTTCATCAGTGACGCGTTCTCTCCCGTCAGAAAAACGTTTAATCCACTTGCACACTGACGTTTTCTTCATGGCATTATCCCCATAAACTTGGACTAACATGTCCCTGATTTCACTTCCACTCTTGCCAAGTTTAACAAGAAATTTAATGTTTGTTCATTGCTCTAATTCAAGCTCAGACATTCTCATAATGGCACACAAAAACATGCAACAATAATGAACGCCACTCAGCAAGACACCGCCACATGTTGATGAGAACACAGCTGTGAGACACTGATGCACCAAGGTTATGACACCTTACCAAACTGTTTGTACAGTGCTGCCAATGTAAGCTCATCTTGGCAAGTTTATGAACTTAATTGTCAAAACTTCATATGTGGGGAAGATAAAAACTGTAATAAATGTAGTTGTCTAAATTCAGTTTGAAATCCCTTACCATGTTTGGGAGCAGAGATGACAGTTATTTGAGGAACTGCTATAGGTGGAAAACAAAATGACAGAAAAATCGATGAAAAGTATTCACATCCTTACTCACATTCATTGTTGAGTAGCTTTACCATCCTAGCCCATTTTGCAGTTTGTACATTCAGATAAGTCCTAAAAAACATCATGTTGTACTGCAAATTTCATGGACTTTGGAGTTCGACTGACTTTTATTAAAACCTAGTTTACAATTTATTATCTGCTCATGTGACCTTTGTTGAACAAGTTATTTATTCTTGCTGAGCCCCTATTTTCCCATCTATAATATAGGCATAAGTATACTTCCCTCCACGTGTGCTGCAAGAATTAAACGAGGTAATTTCTTTAGTTCCTGGCACATAATTGCTACTCAACTATCATTTTCACTAGTTGGGTTTCATAGTGGAAATAAATGTAATTTGCATAGATAAGATAGGAGGAAATTTTTACACCTGAAACTTAAGGTTTTCAAATAATATAAACTAGTATAATAATAACTATATGTATATGATTCCATTTTATGCTCATAGCATAGATAGGACAAGCTTTATCCTCATAATTCAGGTAAGGAATCAGGGGTCGAAAAGTCCAAAAAGTTCTTGAAGATCCTACAACTAAAACCAGCTCTACTGACTGATAACTAGACTATGCTTTTGGTATGTCTGTTATTGAAAATACCTGAGAACTTTTACAGATGAAAGTTATGTGGATATATGTGATATGTCTATAATGTCCCAGGACAAAAATTCACATTGCCTTTCACATGTTCCACAGCTTCATTAACTATAAATTGTTTATACATACCTTCAAACAACTGTAAGTTGTTTATAGTTCACACTATACTACTTTCCTAGTTGGAAAATTCTAAGTATTAATTCTAAAGGTAATTTCCAAGAAAGTGAAATATATAAGTTACACTCAATATACCTCCTATTTTAGCCTCAACATTGAGAATTCAGTCCTGTAATAAAACATTTATCTGGAACACAAGTGTGTTTGTTGACCCCAAAAAAGTGACTAGCTGTAACTGTATTTTCTTTTTTCCCCTTAGGTTAATGGCACACTTTGACCTTTAAAAATTTTTTTTAGTTCTATTTTTTAAATTAAGTTTATTGAGATGACATTGGTTAATAAATTATATAGAATTCAAGTGTACAATTCTATAATACATCATCTGTATATTGCATTGAGTGTTCACCACCCAGAGTCAGTTCTCCTTCAGTCACCATATATTTGACCCCCTTTACCCTTTTCTTCCTCGCCCCCTCCCCAGTTTCCCTCTGTCTGTGTCTATGAGTTTTTGTTTGTTTGTCTTGTTTGTTTGTTGCTTTCAGTTTTATATCCCACATACTTTGACCTTTTTAAATACCCTAATGTGCTTAGTTTGTAATAATGGAAGTTAAACAAATGATGACAATAAAGAGCCTACCACAGGTTCAGTCTACTTCTCAATAATCAAAATCGGCTGATTGACTCTACTTGTACATACTTACTCAACTGAATATTTTATCTCTACTTGAATTACCATCTAGATCCTTAGTTCTTTGGAGTAGTTTTGCTCCCACATAAGCAGATCCAAGTTACAAATATATTTGATAAGTGCTATAATAGAATATGGTGAAAAGAGCCATGGAGCACTAAGAGATTATGACTTTGTATTAATTTGTATATGCAGGGTTCTGTATGGAAGTATTTCATACTTTAATGAGTTGGGGGTGTTGTTGTTGTTGTGTTGTTGTTTTCTTGTCCCCAGTTTTGTCTAGTCTCTACTTTGGGAATAGCTAAGGGTTGCCTGCTGAGAAATGTTGGGGTGCCATCTGCTGGTAGAAATGTTTCAAATCCCCCCCACTTATCTCACAATCCATTTTCAAAAACAAAAATATCACACACATCAGAGAACATGTAGGCTTGAAGGAATCTTGGAGATCTTCTATTTCAGGCCTCTGGTTTTGGAGATGAGGCTATATCTCCATACAAGGTTGCATCACATTTAAGGAGAATGTGAGTGCTCGCACACACACCTTCCATCACTGTGTCACAGAACTCTGTAGACTCACAAAGCTAAACTATCTTTCCCAGATAGATAAACACACAAACTCCTTTAGAGGGTTCCATAAGACATTTTTAAATATTTATATAAAGCCCATTTCCCAGAAAAACAATCTTAGGAAGGCAGCTTACTGCAGTGCCAAATGAATGAGCTTTGAGGTCAGACCTAAGTTCATCCCAGCTTTACTGTTTACTAAGAAACTATAAGGAAATTGTTTAATTTCCCTGAATCGCAATTTCTTTATATGTAAATTAAGAACAGTCATATAATTTACAGGGTTGTAATAATTCGTGGAGGTACAGGTAAAAATAAAATGCCCAACAATGTCAGAAAAAAAATTAATGGCTAGATTAAACCCCTAATACTAATTTAAATATGCTTCCTAATCCATCCTCAGTGAAGCTAAAAACTGTAAATAGATATTCCTCTCATTTATCTTTGATATTTACATTTAATATAAATAATTTGTCAACTCTATTTTATACAATTAATGTCCATAAAAATGTAAATGGAAGGCAAAATGTGTTTCAATAGTTCATTGCATATCTGGTCAGATCATTCTGCTCTAAGGCCTTGCCATCGAAGTGTGGTCCACAGACCTAGCAGTATCAGCATAACCTGGGATCTGGTTAGAGAGGCAGTATCTCAAGCTCTACTCCAAACCGACCAAATCAGAATCTACAGTTTAACAAGTTCCCCAAGTGATTAAATTCAGATCTAAAGTCTGAGAAGCATTACTTGCGGGGACAGTGAATAGAACCTGTGCTCCATTATTAAGGAAAAGATTTCTACAACTAGTTCTGTGCAGCTCCTCTTGGCTGAATTTTTCTAAGTTTTATCAATTAAGTGCTGAAACTTTTTCAGTTCTTTAAATTTTGTGTGAACCTCATTTTTGCCTTCCACATAGCACTTAACATACAACCCATGAAAAGAAGAGAGAAAGGAAAATACTAGCATGTCATTGATAAAAGAATGCATCCAAGCCAAAGAGGACAGAAGTTGGCTGGGTAAAGCCTACAAGCAATATGAAGTTCCAGAGTTTCTGTTACTGACAGCCAATAAGCAATTGTAAAATATGGAATAGATCACTCAGAAGCATCATGAAAATTAATGCCCATAGAAGTGTCTTTGTGAGAGTAATGTAATAATAGATGAAGCAGCAATCTCAAACCTAGCAACAGCCAGCACCAGCTAGAGGGGAAAAAAAAAACAAAAACCGCAGTTGCTGGGAAGTCTGAAAGTCCAGGTAGGTAGTGAAAAAGCATAAATTTCATGAAGACAAAATTGGACATGGCCCTCCTGAGCTTTAACCAGATTATCTAAAGACAAGTAATGTGCTACTCAAATTCTGTGAAGACAAAAACAGTTATCGAATACTCACTTAATACCCACTGTGTGCAAGGCATACTGGGATCAAAATGAAATACTGTTACAGAGAAAAAATAAGCACACCCTACCTTGCAGGCAGACAAACAGGCAAAAACTATTCTTGCCAGAGGAAGACGCGATGTGAAAACAAAGCTGATGTCACTGTAAGCCCTTCCTTCATCATCTCAGGTATGAAATCCAACTACCCTCTTACTCTGACAAAGAATAACACTTAAAATAAGCAACTTTCTTGAGCACTTAAGTACCAAGCACTGTACAAAGCATTTTAATGCATTACCTTACTTCATCTTTATAGTAACTCTAATAGTCAGGTCTCATAGCTTTGTTTTGTTTTGTTTCATAATTTCATTTTAAAGAGGGAAAAAAACTGAAGTTTGGTGAGATGAAGTAACTTGCTCAAAATCAATAGCTTGGGAATTCAAATCTAGGCCTGTCATTCCAGAAGCTAAGCTCTTAATCATTCAGATATTCTGAACCAGTCTATGTAAGGTCTTATATTTAATTAGAGTTAATAAACATTCTTTTAATAAAGCATATCTCTTAGTCATCTTCCCTTCCTCAATCTAAATGACATTCCTTTCTGTATAACAGAGGGTATATTCTGCACAGAACAAAATTTATTTCCTTTTTCAGCAATATTAATAATTTGATTTTCTGTATAGTTCTGAATTTAATATACATTTATTAGTATATAAAGGTTAAGTCTATATCCATGATTATGTTCCCTTTTACTGAGCATACTGTGCTTACAGAGTAAGGCATAGAGAATCTGGCTCCTGAAGCCTTCTCAGAAATCCCCTAACTCAAGTGTGTAAATTCTTGTTTATGTTCATTCATATTCATTCATTGACTCATTCATTCATTCACCCATTCTCTCCCTTCCTCTCCCTCCCTTTCTTTTTCCAATACATGCTCACTGGAAAGAACATCAGGCATATTTGAAAACAGCCAGAGAAAACTAGTAAGATTTTGTATAATCCAACTTGTGGATGGGTTTAAGGGTCCATGGGAAGCCTGAAGAACGTGAAGCACTCTGGGCCCAGTAAGTCACAAAACCAGCCAGCCAAAACTCTTCCACAAACAAAACCCCAAAATGGGGAGAACATTTGGGAAAATAATCCACATTGCAAAGTACATAGATAATTGAGGCAAAGAAAACAGAAATCTCAGATAAAATTGGAGGAGGCAAACAAAATCAGGAAAGCAACAGAAAGCAACAGGCCATTTTTTAATGCCACACACACACACACACACACACACACACACACGCAGAGAGAGAGAGAGATCTAACCCACTTCTCCTTCCTAAAAGTTCAGGAAAACTAATTTTGCTGAAAATTGAAAGAGTGAATAAGCATAAAAGACACTGCCTTAAAAGAAACATTTTTTAAAGAAAAAGAATAAAAATAAAAAAAGAATATCAGAGGGCAGCAAGGTGGCTCAGTTGGTTACAGCATGTGCCCTTAACAACAAGGTTGCCCATTCGACTCGCGCTTGGGATGGTGGTGGGCTGCACCCTCTGCAACTGAGACTGAAAACGGCAACTGGACTTGGAGCTGAGCTATGCCCTCCACAACTAAGATTGAAGGACAACAACTTGACTTGGAGCTGATGAGTCCTGGAAAAAACACATTGTTCCCCAATAAAATTTAAAAAAAAAAAAAAGAATATCAGAGAAAGTGACAAATACAGAAAATAGGTTTAAAACAAAAAAAAAATCTAGCAAATATATAATAGGAGTTCCTGAAGAAGAAAACCAAAACAGTGGAACAGAATGTGAACAACTATAATTCAATTAAACTTTATTGAAAAAAGTTACATATTGAAAAGATGCATTGCATCATAGAATGACCAATATACCTAGATATATTCTAGTAAAATACTGGATAAAGAAGAAAAGAAAATATCCTTTGGCTCAATAAAGCTGGGGGAGAAGGAGAAGAAAATACCCTTTGGTCACAGACAAAAAGACCAGGTTATTTACAAGGGAAAGGAAATCAGATTTCAGTTTTGAAAAGCAACACTTTATGCTGAGAAATAATAAAATAGAACATTTAAGATACTCAAGGACATAAAATATTTGCCAAGAATTTTATATCAAGCCAAACTGACTTTCAGGTAAACTATAGAAAAACTGTTTGGGACACCTAAGAACTAAAGGAATATTATTCTCCTGAGCCCTTCCAGGTTAACCTATTAGAGAATAAACTTTAAACTACCCAAACAACTGGTGAGATATCTCTGTAAGAATTACATTAACTATGTATGAACTACATACTTATTTAAAGAATTAAGACTAAATGATAGTTATAAGGGAGAGAATATAGCAATCAATGTCTGTATGTTCTAACAATGTAGATCCAGTAAAACTATCAAAAAATGGTAGAGTGTGAAAAAAGTAGAATAAGCCTGCTGATTAACTGGGAATAAAAGGATATTATTTCAAATCAAATGCTGAAGGAGAAGGGATGGGGAATGGAAAAAGTTATCTGGCTAATTTTAATACTGCTCACATTGGAAGCCAACAGTCAAAAATCAAAGTACAAGTGGATTAAGATATTATATTAAAATATTGAACTTTTAAAATTAGCTTGTTTTACTGCTTTAACTTAGAACTATATTTTATTGAATTATAAAAGAAAAATTTTAAAGCAGCCCTAAAAACTGACAATGAAATGAAACAAAGCAACCTACATATGTATCCATGGCGGGGGTTAACTACACACAGAGGTACTAGTTCAAGTGACTCCCAAGCCAAGTAATTTGCACATCTCTAATAGTCATAATTGTCAGTGGTAGTGACAGTATTTCTTTTTGACTGTTAAGTGTGTAATGTGGAATAAAGAAAATTAACTTTTATAACTTTTATGTAATATTCTATTTTATGCTATCATATCCATGAGGACCAGAATTCTCAGCATAGAAAAATTGAAAGAGACTTAGAATAAAACATTATTTAGAAACAAACAAACAAAAAGATGAGGTTAAGGAAAAATCCTTTAGTACTGAATTTGAATTGGAAGTACTACTAAGATTTCAGGATGTATTTTATCTTTTAAAAATCATATTTCCGGACCGGTCAAGTGGTGCATTGGTTAGGAGCTTGCTTGGGATGCCAGCAGTGAGCAGCGGAGCCCCACTTCGGATCCCACATATGAGGGCGAGTGACACTGCCCTCTACAGCTAAGATGGTGAACAACAGCTCCACCTGGAGCAGGGCTATTGTGAGTCCCCAGGACGGCATAACTGCAGCCCCTGCTGCAGTGGGCTGCCACAGGCTACAGTGAGTGGCCAGCAGCCGGCATGAGCTGCCAAGAGCAGCTGTGAGCAGCCGTCCAGAGGCCGGAGACCGATCTGCCTCACCCGGGAAGAGAGCAATGATGATACCAACATGGGCCAGTGAAGCAACGTCCTCCGCAACTAGACTGAAGAACAAAAGGACAGCAACTTGTCTGTTCCCCTTCCCCGGTTCCCCAAAGCTGTTCCCCTCCCCCAATTCCCCAATAAAATCTTTAAAATAATAATAATAATAACTGTAATTATGGCAATATGAGGACTAACTAGTTAGGGTTAGAATCATCGAATCATCTGCATCTGATTTTAAAAGAGGAATTAAAATTCCTTTTAACAACTCTGACCTTCCCTGTTAGGTCCCCATATCCCCACATACATACCCCAACTTCCCTTCATTCCTTCCTTATATTCCTCCCGTTATTAAAGTTCCTTTTAAGCAAAAACTATAACATCAAAGATGGAAAAAAACTCAGGCCGTCACGATAATGTTTTTTTTTAAAAAAAGAAAAACTTCTTAGTTAATGATGCATCCTGAAGCATTTATAAGTGAAATTATATGTTGAGATTTGCTTTAAAATACTCTAGGGGAAAAAAAGGGTGGGGGGAAGATAGCTGAAAAAAATTCTCAAAATATTGTAATTTTTTAATCTAGTTGATAGATACATAGAGTTTCATTATATAATTCTATTTGGGGAGGGGGGAGTCTTTTGAAAACTCTCCGTAATACAAGGGGCTTTTTTAAGTTAAAAAAAGAAATTATGGCCTGAGAATTTTCCTTCTCCTTCTGCCTCTGGTGCAAATGTAATGACTGTAAAGCAGGTTACAGGTAAATTATACACTAAACCTAAATTATACACTAGGGAAACAGAATCTAAGAAAATAGGGTTCTCAGGCCGACTGAGTGGCACATTGGTTAAGAGCTGGTTTGGGATCCCAGCAGCCCCAGTTCGGATCCCACATGAGGCCAGTGACACTGCCCTCTACAGCTAAGATGGTGAACAACAGCTCCACCTGGAGCTGGGCTGTGCGAGCCCCTGCGATGGTGTTGGCTGCAGCCCCTGCTGCAGTGGGCTGCCATAGGCTACAGTGAGTGGCTGGCAGCCAGTGTGAGCTGCCAATAGCCGCGGTGAGGGACCATCTAGAGGCCGGCAACTGATCTGCCTCATCCGGAAAGAGCGCAATGACGATACCAACATGGGCCAGTGAAGTGATGTCCTCTGCAACTAGACTGAAGAACAAAAGGACAGCAACTTGTCTGTTCCCCTCCCCGATTCCCCAATGCTGTTCTCCTTCCCCAATTCTCCAAAAAAATCTTTAAAAAAGAAAATAGGGTTCTAAATCTAGTATCAAATGTAGTCACTAAAATCTGGAAGAATCAGGTGCAAGACATAAAGCCCCCCTACAGGAGTGGGAGTAACTTCCAAGAGAAACAAAGCAAACAACTCTTCTTCTCTGGAGTTATTTGATAAAGATCTTTAGGCAGGATGCATATAAAATGGGCAGGTAGATGGATAGGCAGATGGATGGATGGATACATGGATGGATGGATGCATGCATGGAAGCATGGATGAGATGGATTGATGGATGGATGGGATGGATGGATGGATGGATGGATGGATGGATGGATGGATGGATGGACGGACTGATAAATGATCTAGTAATTGCAAGACCCTCTAAAAAAATGAATACTACAGAAAGAGGGAGTGGCCATTAGCAACAGCAGGGACAAAAAGGAAGTCATGATCCTCTGGCCAGTGAGGATATGTGCACTATCTGTGATGCCATGGACATGGCTTCTAAGATCCAATCTGAAGCAAGCCCTTATTGAAAATAAAAGGCAAACAGATCACTAACCTATCTGGGGTCATATAACTTCTCTGATATCATTTGTATAAATAAAGAGTAAGCTAATTGCCTGTTAACAGTGTGAGGCAAGAAGTCCAAGGAGACAGAAACAGACACTAAGGACCAAGCCTGGAGCTCCCTGAGCTGTAATCTATCAATCAGTGGACACAGAAACAGGGAGCTTTCAGCCCCTGCATCAGAACTGCCTTGGCAAGAAGCGACATCTTTGGGGGCAGCTGGATGTTTTCACAGCTTCCCATTCTGTCTGAGATCAGTTTTTAGGAGGTTAATGCAGGTAATGAAATTCCCTACACAAGGACGGCACCTACAGCTGTCTGAAAACAATTTTTTCTCAATTTTCACAGAGCAAACTGGAGCAAGACTTCATGTAGTATTAGAAAAACCACGAACACTCAGCTGAGAAGTTTACCTCACCAACAGTACACTTGGTGATCTGACTCCCATGGATATAATTTTTTAAACTAGAACAAAATTCTGCAAAAGGACTCTTTTCCAGTCTACATCTCATGAAAAAAACAAATAATTATTTAATATCAGAACTGCCAGTTACCTAAGAAATCATCTAATTCAGTCCTTCATTTTACAGATGTGGAAACAGGTTCTTGCAGAGCCAAAGAGGAAAAGTCATATAGCAAGCTATTGAATTAGTTAGATCTAGAATCCAATTCCTCAAAAACCTAGTATTTTGGAGAATTGAAGTACTTTTGCATCCAGCTTCTAATTTTTCCTATTGAGATGAAGACAAGCTGAAGTGAAACCTTTAAAGTGTATCTTAGCATTTGCAGTTAACTCTTTTTGGTATCATTACCCCTCAGTGCATCCCTGTTCTCTCTGTAGGTGGTCATGTAGATGGCATGAGCCAAGGGAACTTTCTCGATGCCTACAACCTTAGCATCCTAAGGGTAGAGTGACCATACAATTATCATCCAACCTGGGACATCTTATTATCACACTATTCTGCCTACAATAAGTGCCTAATAAATATTTGTTGAAAATGAATGAAACTATTTTTTGAACTATTTTATTATATATATAACAATATTACTACTTTGAACAATAATCGAGATGTCACAGGAGGCTCACAGGGATGTCCAAGAAAGGACTCAACCTGGAGCAGCGGTGACCAGGTTCTTGTCCCCACACAAGAAACAATTCAAGAGCGAGACGGGTGCAGGAAAGCATAGGGGGTTTACTGAAATGAAAGTACACACTTGAGAGGGAAGTGTGGGTGAACTCAGAGGCTGAGTCACTCAGAGGAAGTCATGACCTGGGGTATTTATACCCCCTGGGGGCAAGATCTGGTAATGTCCCATTGACATAGCTCTTCAAGTTTCCTCCCAGTCCATAGGATCCTCAGTTTCATGCCTTCTGCCTTATTTGACTCCTCCGGAATTGTCCTGGCATCAGATGCATGCTGGGAATTGTAGTAACTACAATGTAAATAAGATTATAATGACATTATAATTATCTAAAGGTCAGGTCCCTGTCAAGGGGATTAGCCCTGCTGGATGAAACTGGTTCTTGTTCTTCTCCAACTGCAGGTGCCTGATACAGTCACTTGTAACTTGTGTGACCAGTGAGTTGCCTCATGACATATCCTGGAAGGGATGGTCGATTTCCTAGACTACTTATCCTGCCTCAATAATAGCTCCATTTACTAACACCTACAATGAGTCAGACACCATGTTCAGTACTGCGTATACATTTTCTTTACTAATGCCTGTTTACCTACAACCCAAGAACTAGTCTATGTAACATTAAATTTCTTATTTCATTAGCATATGAAACTCTATAGAAAAGTATTAAAAATTTCACAGTTGGGTACTTTTTTTTTTATTAAAGATTTTATTGGGGAATTGGGGAGGGGAACAGCGTTGGGGAATCGGGGAAGGGGAACAGACTAGTTGCTGTCCTTTTGTTCTTCAGTCTAGTTGCGGAGGACGTGGCTTCACTGGCCCATGTTGGTATCATTATTGCGCTCTTCTCGGGTGAGGTAGATCAGTCGCCGGCCTCTGGATGGTCGCTCACCGCGGCTATTGGCAGCTCACGCTGGCTGCCAGCCACTCACTGTAGCCTATGGCAGCCCACTGCAGCAGGGGCTGCAGCCTACACAGTCTCCGGGGCTCGCAGCCCAGCATTAGCTGTAGAGGGCAGTGTCACTGGCTCGCAAATGTGGGATCCGAACCCGGGCCACTGGCATCCCAAAACCAGCTCTTAACCAATGTGCCACTCGGCTGGCCCCATAGTTGGGTACTTATATAGCATGGTTATCTAGTCAGAATTTTTAAAGGAACTTTGCTTCCGTCCCAGGGTTTTTCACTGCATACTAATCTCTTTAATATACATGTATGTGTGTCTTAAACAACTTATTAGCCCCTTCTCTTCTCCCCTGCTCTTAGCTGAGCATTCATAGCCTCATCCAAATTATACTTATAATGCTCTTCTATGCATTCTAGAGGGTTTTTTTTTTAATCTGTGTTATTTTTACAATCTGTGCCTAGAGTCTTGAAAATCCCATAACTGGAAAATAGGATAACTCCTATTAGTAACAACAGACAATATTGAGTTCTGTCTTCTGCAGGGGTTATTAAATGAGTGACACATGTACTGATGCCTGCAAAATCTGATGACTGCAACAATTTACATTGATTATTGAAAGATTATGTGCTGAGAATAGAAACTGTAAATCATGGTGCTATATCACACAAGAGTCAGAATCTTTAAGTTACCAGATCGATTCTGAAAGAATAAGACAGAGAGGAGAAAATGGGTAGTGGTCATCACCTGGTAGGTTTTTATCTAATTATAGGGAAAATGTTTAAAGCAAACTTGTTGTAAAACTGCTGGGAATTCATTTATCCCCCATTCAAACCAAGGTATCTCCCAAGGGTGGGAGGAGAAATAGCATAAAAACAATCATCTCTATCATTTTATGGCATTATAAAGTACACACACACACACACACACTCAAACACACAAACTTGCATGCACCCAAGGCTTATAGACAACTTGAGTGATTTTTAAAAAGAATGTATTGTGACAAAGGGGAAAACAATTTTGCTAGGGTCCTGGAAGAAAGTAAACCCTGACTTTACACCAGTAAACTGTTTCTGTACTTCTCTTCAGGTAATCTGCTAGTTGGCATTTTAAAATCATAGGTACACCAATTCAAACCTGCAAATATTAGGTTTCTTTTTCTGTATTCCTACAGAGATAAAACCTACCTGTGGGATGCCTTAATTTTTTTTATTTATTTGTTGTTGGCCCAGACATTAAATCAAGGAAAAAGGTATTTAGCAAAAAGCGAATATATAATGTTCTGAACAAATAATGTACAGAGTAGACAACATTAGTGAACTATAAATCAATTACAGAAAACAAGTAGAAAACCAAAAATCAACAAAATTAAAAAATAAAACAACAATGATTTCATTTTGTCCATCTAATTTAAAAAGAGTAAAATAAACAATTAATGCCCAGGAATATACCTAATTTTTGCCAAGGCTATAATAATTGGATACTCTCATCTATTTCTAGTGGAAGAATAAAGTGATATAATCTTTCTAGGGGCAATGTGGCAATGTATATTAAATGCCTTAAAATATTGTTATTTATTAACAGAATAATTCCAATTAGCAAGTTATCCTAAGGAAATAATCAGAATGATACCCAAGAATTCATGTACAAATATGAGCACAGAGCATTATTTATAAGTTGGAAAGCACCTAAATGTCTAACAATACAATTATACAGAAATAATTCATGATGTTAGTCTCTCCTCACGAACCGTTGTTCTGTCTGGATAGGCCACATCTCAAGGCATAAGCTAGGGAGCTTCTGGGGAGAGAAACCAAGTGACAGAAGTCAAAAATAGCATCTTATGAAGGCCAATTTAAGAAAGGCTCAGGAGACTTCTTAGCTGGAAAAGGGACTATAAAAGAGAAGCTTCAGATAATGGAAGATTTAGAAGAGGGGTCTCCAAACTTTTTGATCATATTTTAACAGATCCAATATACAAGATTGATTTAGAACACCAACACATTAATGCATTAACAATACATAAAATATAAATCAAAAAGATAGATCATCACATTGATCCTGCTGGAAGGCTTACACCTCACTTTGAGAAAAATTAGAAAGAAGCTGAAGTACTTTGTTCTATATTGCTGTGGAGAGTACAGCTAGGGCCAACAGGTAAAAAACAAAGGAAAATAAGGTTTGATCTTAGTTTAAGAAAAACTACCAAGTTAAGCTGTTCAATAAAAATGAAATGGATGCCTTATGTGGTAGTGAGCTCAGCCTGGCTGGATGAAGTCATGAAAAGATAGGGATAATGGAAGGAGGTTGGTTCTTCACCAACTGAGACCTCTACAAGCCATTCCACCTCTGAGGGTACGTTAGATATTAGATACCACCCTGCCCTCCATGTTAGAAGGCATTTAGTAATAGAAATACTTAGCACTTGTGCATCCTAGTGGATTCCGGAAGAATTAGCTAACACTTTTGATAGTAGAATGCCATACGCACAATATAATGAAATAAAAATTCTCAAATTTCTAAGAAGATGGAAACTTCAAGATGTCTATCATATATAATACAGTTTAATATGTGTGTACCTCATTTTAAGAAAATTGATATTTAGGGCCAGACGAGTGACGTGTTGGTTAAGTGCTGGCTTGGGATGCCAGCAGCCCCGGTTCAGATCCCACATATGAGGGCCAGTGACACTGCCCTCAAAAAAAAAAAAAAAATAGAATATACAGGATCGGCCGAGTGGCGCGTTGGTTAAGAGCTGGATTGGGACTCGTGGCCCCAATTTGGATCCCACATATGAAGGCCAGTGACACTGCCCTCTACAGCTAAGATGGTGAACAACAGTTCCACCTGGAGCTGGGCTGCTGTGAGTCCCCAGGACGGCATAGCTGCAGTTCCTGCTGCAGTGGGCTGCCAGAGGCTACAGTGAGTGCCAATAGGCAAGCTTGAGTGGCTGGCAGCCAGTGTGAGTTGCCAAGAGCCACTGTGAGCAGCCGTCCAGAGGCCTGTGACCGATCTGCCTCACCCGAGAAGAGCACAATGACGATATCAACATGGGCCAGTGAAGCAATGTCCTCCACAACTAGACTGAAGAACAAAAAGACAGCAACTTGTCTGTTCCCCTCCCCCAATTCCCCAATAAAATCTTTTAAAAAAAAAAAAGAAAGAAAATTGATATGTAAAACACTAAACTTAATAAATTAGGGACAGCAGAACTCTTCATAATTCTTTGCCAGTGTATATGTATAAAGTAATATGTATGTCAGAAAAAAAGTTTAAAGGTAGATATGGCTATTTCTGGGTTTACAAGTCATTTTTATGTTATTCCTTATACTTTTCTGTTTCCAAAACATTCTACAATAAATACATATTACTTCTGTAATCAGAAAAAATAATAACAGTTTTAAGAAACAAAATTTAGACTATAAGGTCAAAGAAGGGTAATTAGGAATTTTAAAAATGCAAATTTTATTCTGTGTATTATTATTACTTAATGAAATTTCAAGTAAAGAGTTCTGGAAAAATAATGGTATTTATGCCAATAATAGCTGAAGTATAATAAATAATTTGACATTATTATTATATATTCTTATATTTATTATATAACTTATTTCAGTATATTAAAAATTTATAAGGAAAAAGATCAGAGGGCATTTCATTTAAAAAGAGAGAGATCTTACCAAAGACTACACCAGGAGATTACTTTATTTTTTTATTTCATTTTTTTTCGGGGTGGGGGTGGTGGATTGGAGGAGGGAACAGCATTGGGGAATCAGGAAAGGGGAACAGACAAGTTGCTGTCCTTTGGTTCTTCAGTCTAGTTGTGAAGGACTTCGCTTCACTGGCCCATGTTGATATTGTGATCATTGCGCTCTTCCCGGCTGAGGCAGATAAGTCGCCGGCCATTGGACGGCAGCTCACACCAGCTGCCAGCCACTCACAGTAGCTTACGACAGCCCACTGCAGCAGGGGCTGCAGCCTACGCCATCGCCAGCGACTCATAGCAGCCCAACTCTTGGTCAAGCTGTTATTCACCATCTTAGCTGTAGAGGCCGCAGCGTCCCTGGCCCATGTGGGATCCGAACCGTCCGCCCTGTTGCTCAGAGCTCACGCTTCCAAGCCCACTTTTAACCAACAAGACACTAGGCCGGCCCTGAGATTACTTTAAATGCTTAAGAATACAGTTCTGGAATCTGACAGATTTGAATTACTTAAATTTAAATTACTGTTTGAGAGTGTGTGAGTTACTTAAACACTCTGACCTATGGTTTCCTCACTGTAAATAGCAATGCTAATTATCATTATTATACCTATATGCATTGGATTGTTTCAAGAAACATGGAAATAATGCAAGTGCTTAACCCAATGACTGGCACAGATGTGAGGAGAAAAAAAAAAAGATTGCCCCTCTGTGCCAGTGTACTTAATATGATTTAATTTCCAAAACTTTGGTCTACTGTTTATCATAAATACATATGTTGCATAAATCAAGTCATACATATAAGTATACTTCATAGACCTCGTTTTCAGTTAAGAGCTTCTTGTGACCATAAGACAACCAATGTTCCTCAAATTTTAATAGGCATATGAATCACCTGGGGATCTTGTTAAAATACAGATTCTTATTATAGGTCTATAGCAGTGCCTGAGGTGTTGCCATTCTTACAACTCCCAGGTAATGTTGACGCTGCTGGTCCACCCACCACACTTGGAATATTAAGACACTGGATTATATTGATCTTAAAAAGTTAGTCACTCAGCTATTCAAACTATGGCAGGTGGGCCAGTGGTAGTAAATGTAGAATGGTTCTTAAAGTCTGTCTTAATTAGGAACTGCATTCAACTGCCTGTTACAGAGATCTAACAAATGGGGTCTCTCTCTCTCTCTCTCTCTCTCTCTCTCTCTCTCTCTCTCTCTCTCTCTCTTTCCCCCACCCCACCCCCACCATTAACATAAAGTCTGAAGGCAGGCTGTCCAGGAATATAATGGTGGTACAACATTGTCATCAATTTTTTTCTACTCCATAATTTTTAGCATTGCACATAGCTTCTATTCTCAAGTTTCCCTCATGTTCACAAGACAGCTGCTGGAACTCCAGCCATCGACTCTACTATCTAAACAGGAATATGAGAAGAGTACAAGACAACTTCCAGTTGAGTCATTCCTGTAAGTCCCCTCCAACAATTTCCACTGATAGCTCATGGCCACTCCTAATTGAAAGGAGGCTGAGAAATACAGCTTTTTGCCGCTTCAAATAAAATTGAGGTTCTTTTTATAAGAAAGAGAAGAGGATGAATGTTGAATAGGAAATTGGCATTCACCACCACAGAAATCAACAAATCTGGATTTAAATCGCGGCTGTACCACACTAACTGTGTGACCATAAGCAAATGACTTGGATATTCTGATCTCAGTAAAAATTCTTCATCAGTAAAAATATTGGGCTGTCAGAAAAGTCATGATGCATTTTTGCAGTGAAAAACATAGAAAAAAATACGTCATGACTTTTCCGACAACTCAATAGTTTAAAAATAACCACTTCATAAAGTTGTTTAGGGGTATAAATGAGCTAAAGTATGTAAAAGTAGCTGTCACACAGTAGATGTTCAATAAATGAAAGGTTCAAATCATTCCTATCATTCCTTTATTGAAAGTACCAAGTGGATATTCTGTAATGGGGGAAGAGAGTAATAGTGAAATGTTTAAAAGAAACTATGTTCTTGGCACACTTTTCCCTTAGAAAAAAGCCTACTTAGATTATAGACTTTAAAATACCAAAGATAGCTGAATAAGTCATCAAAATCACAATTTATAAAAACCATTATTTTTCTTCTAGTCATTGAGCTCATATATATTCCCTGGATCTTCATTTATCATCAGGGAAAAAAGAAAAAAAAAATCTCATTTCAGAACACCAGAATTGCACTTGTTCTTTTTGGCAGGTGATAGAACCAATTAGGAAAGAACAAGAAATGGCTTATTTTCATGAAAATGTTGCCTTGTTGTTTAATGATACCATAGAAAGTGGTAGCACATAAATGAGCTATCTCAGAGAAATGGCACAAGCAAATTACACACAGAAAGACAGGATGATGCTGGATTTTTGGACCAAAAACATCCATTCTGTAAAAAAACATGTTAGCACAAAGGTGAAAGAATTTACAGTTCTCAATAAGAATCAAGGCTTTTATTCTTTATCTAATGGAATACACTTAGCTAAGAGAGACTCTTAAATTGTAAATAAAACCCAGGTTCCAATTTTTTACACTAAAAGACTAGCTTTCCTTTGTCAGATACTGTAGTTTGCCAGAATAACTCAAGAAACCAATTTCTGAGTGGTAGATTTTGGTCAGTTCCAAATTTAATGCATGGAGAAACTTCATAAGTAAATATGAATGCCCAATGTATATAAGACAGAAGCATTTAATAATCTCCAGCTTTGTCCCATATGGGGATACCCAGAGCTGTTTTCATTATGGGAAATCAAGCTATGACAAACAAAACCCATGGGAAATAAAATGTTTTCCTCCCCCCTTGGAGACTGGCAAGTCACCAGGGGAGGCAGACTACATAAATTTTGTATTTGCATATTGCTGTCAAGGACTACACTGAGTAAATAAAACAGACGTGACTTTCTTGAAAAATCCCATACTTTGTATATGAAAATTCACATTGGCACATATTTTAAAGTTGATGTCAGAGGAGACCCAGAGGCCCTCTCAGAATATCCTTTAGAGACTGCTCCTAGCAACCCCAAAGTGAGGCAGAGTGGGGCTGTGCACAGAGCCTGTGACTACAATCCTAGGAGAACTGAGTCCTTGACTAGATATGAGTATGCCATTAACTGTTGTGTGACCTTGGACAAGTCTCTTAAGCTTTCTGGATCAGTTCTTCAAAGTTCCTTCCAACTCCAAACTGGTGAGTTTGTGAATATCCCAGATTTATCACAAGATAGGTTATAGGCCTCCTTAGGCCAGAGCTCGGGGAAGTGAAAGGTCCATTAGAGGGGCAGTTAATGGAGCAGGTCGTCTGAGGAAGGATCCTGTATGGGTAGTAATGAAGGAAAAGTCATAAAGGACGGTTTGGCCAGATCACGAGAGCTTTTAATGCCATTACACCTTTTAAAACACTCCTACATTTATTTAACATCAACAGTATATTAAAGCCTCAAATGTCCCCACTTACAGAGAAAAGGAACAACTGGACACTTGAGATTCATATGCATTCCCCACGTCTCAAATATCTAATAGTTACTTCAACCTCTCACACCTTTCATCAGAGCAGGGAAACAATGACAAAATTTCCCCTTCCCTTTCCTGGACTTTGGGGAACAGGAAAATAGCCACAATTTGAAGTATAAAAGCAAAGAACCTCTGGCCAATTTCAGGAAACTTCCTTGTCATCACTACCTAACCTGCATATGTAACTCAGCCCTCACTTTCTGCCAGCCTGTGTTATGGTTAACTGTGGCCATGCCCATTTCATGGTGCAAGCTAGGCAGCTGCAAAAATTCCAGCTCTAGATTCAAATCCAAACTCCTACACTTAATAGCTCTGTGACTTTGAACAAGACACTTAAATTCCCTGAGCCTGTTTCCTTGTCTATTAAATAGGACTTCATTCATTCACTCAACGAGTATTGATTAAGTATGTGTGTGTATATATATATATAGATAGATATAGATATAGATATAGATATAGATATAGATATAGATAGATAGTACAGTTCTAGATGCTGAGGGTAGAAGAGTGAAAAATATAAGGTCCTTATACACATAGAGCTTATATTATAATGGGAAGACAGCAATAAAAATAAATAAATAATTCAGTGCTATAAAGTAAACAAAACAGTAAAATAACATAGGCTAAGAGAGGGCAACATTAGATGGGATGGTGAGAGAAGGTATCTCTTAAAAGAGGTGACATTTGAATGAAGACCTAACTGTCAAGAAATCAGCAATTCGAAGAACAGGGAGAAATGCATCTCAGGCAGAAAGCAGAGCAAGTGCAAAGGCTGTGAGGCAGTAACAAGCTTGTTATTCTGGGAAGAATCAAAATAAGCCCACTGTTTTAAGATTATCAGGTCGACTCTTTTCTCTCTGTTCCAGTGGAATTCTTATGCTTAGCCTTGAAGCTATGGTCCCTCAAAGCTACTTGAGTCCACTATCATCTGGACTAATTCTCCTTACATGGCAAAAGCTAGCAGTCTCAGAAAGACAGGACTAAAGTGTTCTCTCTCACCACATAGTTGCAATAAAAGAAGGCTCTGCTCTCTAACAAAAAGCTATACAGTGCACTATATCTGAGTAGCAATATGGTGGATTGTTAAAAGTGTGGACTCTGGGGCCGGCTGAGTGGCGCGGTGGTTAAGCGCTGGCTTGGGAAGCCGGCGGCCCCGGTTTGGTCCCACATATGAGGGCCAGTGATACTGTCCTCAAAAAAAAAAGTGTGGACTCTGGAGCCATACTGCCTGGGTTCAAATCCTAACCCTACCACTTACTAGATGGGTGATTTGAGGCAGATTACTTACCCTTCCTGTACCTCACTTCAACATCTGTAAAATGATGAGACTAATAGTACCTACCTCATGAGTTATTGGAAGGATTAAGAGTTAATAAGCATGAAGAAATTAAAATAGTGCCTGGCACATAGTATGAGTAATATATGTTAATTATTGTGGTTATTTGTATAATTACTATATTTAATAAGATGTTATACTGAGAACATTCACAAAATATCCAACGTACTTTGCTATCTATTTTGAGGTCATTTGAAAACACATAATATTGTTCTTTTTTCTGTTATTATGAAAGTGTCATTCATAAAAACATAAAAAATTAGTTAATTGTTGCCTTGTCCCATGGAAGTAACCTATAAGATCTCCATTTCTGATTTTTTCATTTAATAATTTATTGCCCTTGTAAGAATATTTGAATTATCTATTTTCTGAAAAGTATAATACTTGAGAAGTTCTTTGTTAATTAAGAAGAACAACTTTGAAATTTTCTTTTTCTTCCCTTTGTCATTAAAGGTTGTAATAAACTTTAAACTTTTATTAAAAGAGTTTATCTCATTTAAATTAAGATTGATAAGCAAGGAACAGATTGTTTTAAGATCTTGTAGGTCATGGTATAAAGAGTCAGCACTTCATTCTATATGTACCAGAAAGTCCTTGAAGTGTTTTACAAATTAGAATGGCATAATCTTACAGACATTTTTTTAGAAGTTCATGATGGCTGCTGTGTGGAGAGAGGCAAGAGTGCGACTAGGGAAATCAGCAGATCACACAAGAAATTCTTAGACTTGGACTAGGGTAGTAACAGTAAAGACACCAAAAGTGGACTGAAATTAGATATATTTTGGAAGTAGAGCCAAGAAGACTGGTTGATGAAGTAAGGGAACAAGAGAATAATAACACTACTTAACCTCAGAGTTGTAAGGATTAAATAAACTCACATTTTAAATGGCTTAACATTGTGCTTGTCTTTGTTCAACAAATGGTGGCTGCCATAATTATTTTATTTTGTATCTCCACAGAGCTTAGCACTGTACTTTGTGTATTAAGTGTCTAATAAATAGTTGTTTAAAAATAAACCCTTAAATCACTTCATCTTTTTTAAGAAGGTTCTACTTCTATTGAAGACTACTTAACATTTGATAAATTATCTTTTCATCTGGTACTAACTCATATAATATGTATGCTTTCAAAAAGTACTTTTAAACATTAAGTATTAAAACCATGATTCATTCATTTCCCCCACAATTTGAGGCCCATGGAAAAGTTAACAAATGAAAACCACATATGACACACAGAAAACAAATGGCTAAATGGCAGAAGTAGGCCCTTCCTTATCAATAATTACTTTAAATATAAAGGGATTAAACTCTTCAATTAAAAGGCAGAGATTGGCAGAATGGATTTAAAAACATGATCCATCTATATACTGTCTGATAGAAACTCACTTTAGATACAAAGACACAAAAAGTTGAAAGCAAAAGGATGGAAAATTGTATTCCGTGTAAACAGTAACCAAAAAAGAGCAGGGGCGGCTGGCTATACTAACATCAGACAAAATAGGCTTTAACTGTTGGTGGGAATGCAGACTGTGCAGCTGCTATGGAAGGCAGTGTGGAGGTACCTCAAAAAATTAAGACTAGAATTACCATATGACAGCAATCCCTTTTCTGGGTGTATACCCCCAAAAATCTGAAAACATTTATCCATAAAGATATATGTGCTCCGATGTTCATTGCAGCTGTATTTACGGTGGCCAAGACATGGAAACAATCAAAATGTCCTTCGATAGATGACTGGATAAAGAAGATGTGGTATATATACACAATAGAATACTATTATGCCATAAGAAAAGATGAAATAGCACCATTTGCAACAACATGGATGGATCTTGAGATTATTATGCTAGCAAAATAACTCAGAAAAAATCGAGAACAATATGACTTCATTGATATGTGGGATATAAAACTGAAAGCAACAAAGGAACAAGATAAACAAATAAAGAAACAAAAACTCATAGACACAGACAATAGTTTAGCGGTAACCAGAGGGTAAGGGAGCAGGAGGATGGTAGAAGAGGGTAAACAGGATCAAATACTCTGTATATGGTGATGGAAGGAGAATTGACTCCAGGTGGTGAACACGATGATGTATTACAGAATTGTACACTTGAAACCTATGTAATTTTACTAAACATTGTCACCCCAATAAATTTTAATTTAAAAAAATAGAAAGTCAAAAAAAATTTTTTTTAATTAAAAAAAGAAAAAAAAAGAAAAGAAAAACAAATTTGGAGGACTCACATTTCCTGATTTCAAAACTTACCACAATGGGGCCGGCCGAGTGGCGCGGTGGTTAAGCGCTGGCTTGGGAAGCCGGCGGCCCTGGTTCGGGTCCCACATATGAGGGCCAGCGACACTGCCCTCAAAAAAAAAAAAATTACCACAAAACTACAGTAATCAAAACAGTGTGGTGTTGACATAAAGTCAGACATATAAACCAGTGAAATAGAATAGAGAGCCCAAAAATAAACCCTTAAATATATGACCAAATGATTTTTGACAAGGGTTCTAAGGCGATTCAATGCTGAAAGGACAGTCTTTTCAACAAATGGTTCTGAGAAAACTGAATATCCACATGCAAAAGAATGAAGTTGAATTCTTACCTAACACCATATACAAAAATCAACCCAAGGTGGATCAAAGACCTAAATAAAACACTTAAAACAATAAAATTCTTTGAAGAAAACATAGGATGAAAGCTTCACTACACTGGACTTGGCAGTGATTTCTGTGATATGACACAAAAAGTACAAGCAACCAAAAGGGAAAAAAAGGACAAAATGGATTTTACAGTAAGTTAAAAACTTTATATGTCAAGAGACACTACGCATAGCATAAAAAAAAGCAACCCACAGAATGGGAGAAAATATTTGAAAATCATTTATCTGAAAAGGGATCAATATCCAGAATATATAGAGAACTCCTAAAACTCAACAACAGAAAAACACAGAACCTGATTGAAAAATGAGGAAAGGACTTGAATACACATTTCTCCAAAGAGGATATATGAATGGTCAATAAGCACATGAAAAGATGCTCAGCAACGCCAATCAGTAAGGAAATGCAAATCAAAATTACAAAAACTACACGCCCAGTAGGATAACTAATAAAAAAATAAAAAAAATAAAACAAAAAACAGTTGTTTGCAAGTGTTGGCAAGGACGTGGAGAAATTGGAACTCCTGGGCACTGTGAGTGGGAATGTAAAATGGTATAGCCACTGTGGAAAGCAGTATGGAGATTCCTCAAAACATTAAACAGAATTACCATATGACTCAGCAATTCCATTTCTAGGTATATATCCAAAAGAACTGAAAGCAGGGTCTCCAAGAAATATCTGTGGACCTGTGTTCATAGTAACATTATTCTCAATAGATAAAACATGGAAGCAACCCAAGTGTCCAATGACAGATGAATAGATAAGTCAAATGTGGAATATACACACAATAAAATATTATTCAGCCTTAAAAATATAGGAAATTCTGATTTATGCTTCAACATGGATGAAATTTGAGGACATTATACTAAGTAAAATAAGCCAATCACAAAAAAATATAAATACTATGTGATTCCACCTATATATGATACTTAGAGTAGTCAAAATCATCAAGACAGAAAGTAAAATGGTGATTTCCAGGGGCTGGGGGAAGGGAGAATGGGGAGTTATTGTTTAACAGGTATAGAGTTTCAGATTTACAAGATAAAAAGAGTTATAAGGATGGATGGTGGTGATGATTGCACAACAATGTCAATATCTAATGCCACTGAACTGTGCACTGAAAAGTGGTAAGAGTTTACACCGTTGATATTAGAATAACATAGCATACAAGGTCACAAAAGGTGGGTCAACCAATGGACTTCCCATCCTGAATTCAAAATGGTCTGATTTTCATTTGTTTCTTGATTCTGCCCTCTCTGGTTAGTTAATTAAAGAATCAATGAGCCTTTGTACCAAAAGGGACCATAGGAATCATTCTAAAAAACAAGCTAGAGCAGGAAAGTGATCTCTACTCTTCCCGCTTTTTTTAAAGCTGAGCCATCCTGCTACCTGTTGGCAGCTCAGCAGCAGCTCAGCTCAGGCCAGGAATCGAAGGGGCGACCCTGTTGCTCAGAGCTCAGCCTGCACTCTTGAGCGAGCTCTTAACCAACTGAGCCACTCGGCCGGCCCTTGAAATCATTCTGTATCCTTGGTTTTTTCAAATGAAGATCTGAGATTCTAAGAAGAAATTTCCCAAAATTACACGCCTAGTCAGAACTAGGGCTGGCACCACCACCCAGATCTTCAGACTGTCTGTGGATATCTGCATTTTTATTTCCTCGGCTCACATCTCTTTTTTTCTCTCTTGTTCTCATTCCCGTTTAGTTATTTCATTATAAAAGATGATGGCCCATGGAGGGTTCCAATCTGCTGAAGAAATCACACTGCAGTGAGCCCCACTGAGAAAAGCCTGTGCAGGTGTCCAGGCCGAGAAAGGGGAAAGCTCCATCTTCCTCTCAGCCCTGAGCAAGCTTCATTCCCCTCCAGTGAACTTTAATTGAAGTTTTCATGGATGAACAAAAAGCTAGAAACAGGAGAGGGCTGACTAAATGGCTTTTGAAGGAAAAAATAAAAGGTTGTCAGGACCTACATACCATGTTGGTTTGAGGATGTCTAAAAACAAGAAGAGTTTAGAAGGACAGAGAGAAGGGGAAAAGAGAAGAAAGGGGAAAGGATAGGAAAGGAAAGGGGCAAGTAGCCAGACATATCACATTGGAAATGTTTGAAAACCAACTGGGAACTGGCTAACAACAGAGGAAGTAAACATTTGGGAAGTTTCCATCCGAAAGTATTATTTTATTCATTCATCTAATAAATATGTTCTGAATGCCTACTATGTGTATAACACTCTACTAAACCTATGGGGAGGTACTCAAAACATTACAATGCAGTAATGATGAGTCATCAGAAGCTTGTAACCTGGTGGGAGGGGGAGAAACATGATTAAACCAGCACACAGGAAGCACTTACCACAGGCCTGGCGCTGTGCTAGGTGTTAGTACTACAGAGACAAATAGAGCCCCTGCCTTACAGAATCTGCATTCTAGAGTACTGTTGCCCAACAGAAATATGAGAGCCACAAATATGAGCCACAAATGTCATTTTAAATTCTACAGCAATAACATTAAAAAAAAAGATAAAATTTTAGCAATACATTTTATTTAGCCCAATCTAAAACATTGTCACTGAAACATGTAATTAGCATAAAAAGTACATTAACTGAGACATTTTGCATTTGACTTTTTTTTTTCATGCTAAGCCTGAAATCCAATGTTTATTTTACCCTAACAGGACATCTCAATGCACTCTAGCCACATTTCCAGTGCTCAAAAGCCACATGTGGTTAGTCGCTACTTCTAGAAGGATGCTTCTCAAACTTCTGACAAATCTAAACCACACACATCTCTGAAGTTTCTAACATGTATTGTCCCTGCTCCCACTTCCCTTCATTCAAGGAGGAATTCCCTCTCCATTTTCACTTCTCCCTTTCTATCCCCACCCACTTACAACAGTAACCTTTCCTTCGCTGGCTAGAGCAGGGAGCCAGAAAGAAGTTTTGTGCTTTTCCAAGGTACATGTGACTGACTCTCTTCATCTGTAAGGTCTGATAAGCAGCTACCAGTCCCCACCCACAACTGCACACACATACAGCACCTATTAGAGAATCACCATTAAAACTAAAGGGCCCACAAATATAAAATAGTGTTGCTATTATAGCAAGTAAATAGAAAAAAGGTAAAATATGTAAACCATTTCACTAAGCAGTGCATGATTATATAGCAAATGCTGGGTTGGTATTGAGAAATATTGTATAGGCCAGAGGAGTCAAACAAAGCTTTAGTGAGGGATGGGATTTGAACTGTGCCTTGAAAGATGAATAATCAACATTGAAATAAAATTTAAAATACTTTGCCTTTGTCATATAAAATAGGAATTTGAAAACTTGGGCAAACCATAACTTACGACAAATTTTTGAAATTCTGAGGAGATTGTGTACCCAGTCCTAGAGTAAGTTTTGGGAAAGGGGATAGGAACATTTTGTTCTTCCTATAAAAACAGGGACGGAGGTGGGGGAAGTCAATTAAGGGACATGCTCAAGTGAAAAACAACTTTTGTTTTTTTACAGCTGCCAATTTTAAAGGAAAACAGAGACACTGGAAAAGTACTTTTTAATCTTTAGACATTTAAAACTGTATATAGCCACAGAAGGAGAACTGAAAAACTGGTCCAGAAAACCTAATATTAACTAGATTTTAATCAATAATATAACAATTATGACTTTTTAAATCCCAGCTCCAGATTATAACCAATTACAGAAGACAGAGGGAGAGGGAAATGTGTCAGAGAAAGGCAAAAATGCCTTACTCCTTCAGTCCCGACACTGGCTCTCCCTGTGATGTTCCAGTGCACTGGCCAAAGGGCTTTGCCAATATGACTGGACAAATACTTGTCCACTGATGGACAAAGCTAACACCTTAAACTCCAAATGACATGCCAGGTCTCCTCAGTCTTCACCTCCTGGCAAACCAACTTAGAGCAAGAACGCCTCTTTCTAAGGATATTTCTCTTAGGTGAATGCAACAGTATTGTCTGATGCGTAGATTGTGTTTTTACAGTTATATTTAATAAGAGTATACCTTAACTAACAACTTTCAGTACTCAAAATGGGGTCGTGGTAAAGAGTACAGACTTGGGCATTTCGGTGCCAGGGTTTGAATCCCCAATCTGATGGTCTTGGGCAAGTTCTTGCTTAACCTCTCAGAGCTTCACTTCTCCATTTATAAAATCACGGTAATAATATTACCTCATAAGCTGTGTGTAGGCCTTAAATGACACAATAAATGTAAATTCCTTATTATAGGACCTGTACTTAGTAAATGGTCAATGTGATTTTATTATCATTATTTTCCCACTGGCCTGATGACTTCCACTGTGGAGACAGACATATCAGGCAATCTCAACCTAGTGACCTAAAACATTTGATTTGTCCTCCAACCCCCTTTGTTCTGAATCTGTACGCAGAAAACATAGCTTCCTACTTAAGTCTTTCGACAAGAGAATGGGGTTTCATTTATATATACGATAGCTCCTGGAGTAGTCATATTTCTAATTGAAAATAAATCTCCTAATTTAAAAACAAAAAAAGTCAAAGAAAAATTGTGCCATATTTATTACATTTTACCAACAGCACTCACAGGACAAAGCCGTAATCATTCTAATATACTGCAAGTGGGGAGGCAAACTATAAATCAGCAGCACACTAGGAAAGCAATTTAATGAGATGTTTCAAGAGCTTTAAAAAATACACTTTGACTCAGTAATTCCACTCCTGAATTGTAAGCAAGTAATCAAAGTCTCAAAAACACTATAAGAATGGAGATGTTTGTAATAGCATTGTTTATCAGATGAAAAAATGAAATAACCTAAATATTTATCTGTAGAAAATTTACAGTGGTTAATATCCTTTACTTAAATAGCATTTACTTTGAATTAGGCATATTCAAAGAGTTTTTGAGGTACTTAAGTTGTTCAAGGTTATATAGACAGCTAAAAAGTGGTAGAACCAGAATTACAATACAAATAATCCATAGTTTGTGTTCTTAACCATTGTACTGTACTGCCTTCAGCAGAATGGAATTATGGTATATCCACACAATGGACTTTCAAATAGCTTTAAAATAAGATTTATGAGTGGTTTATTAAGACTGAAAATGTTTAGATTGTAATGTTAAATGAAAAAAAGCAAGATATAATGATATATAAGCACATTCACAGTTATTATAACTATGTAAAAAAACAATGAAAAACAAACCCTTGATTTCAAACATGATTTTTTTTCTCTTTTTTCTATATCTTCCAATTTTTTATAATGCTGTATTTAAAATTTTATTTGAAACAAGAGGCAACTGGAAAGTACAGCCATATTTCTACTGACAAGAGACTGAATCCCAATGATACACTTTGTTTTCAAAACCTCATTTATAAAAAATAAAAAGGGGTGTCCGGTTAGCTCTAGTGGTTAGAGCACAGGCTCATAACACCAAATTTGGTTCCCACATGGGACAAGAAGCTACACTGTCCCCTCCACAACTAGATTGAAACAGCTATTTAACTTGGAGCTGATGGGTACTGGAAAAACATACTGTACCCCAATAAAATTTCTTTAAAAAAATTTAAAATAGGGCTGGCCAAATGGTGCAGTGGTTAAGTGCTGGCCTGGGAAGCCAGCAGCCCCGGTTCAGGTCCCACAGATGAGGGCCAGTGACACTGCCCTCAAAAAAAAATAAAAAAATAAAAAATTTAAAATGATAAAAAATAAAAATCACTAATAAGATAGCAAGGTGAAGCAGATAAAGATTATGGCTTTGGAAGCTGAAAAACCTGAAACATGCCACTCAACCCCTTTAAGGCAGAGTGGTCTCATCTAGAATAGGAACATAAACGAATTCTGCAATTAGTGACAATCAATCAAAATAATTCAGGTGACAATCAAATGGATAGCAATTTGGTATTCTTTCCCAGCCTTGATCAAGGTAGTCCTTCTTCCCCTCCAGGTAAGCTGAGCTGCAAATCTCTTTCCTCTTCCCCTATGCAAACCTGTTTTTACCTCTCTCCCATATCCAGATAATCCCCACCCCGCCAGCCCTATGAAGTGATCCATCCATCAGCCCAGCTGGGGCTGTATTCATATTCAACAGTACCATGGTTTCTTTCTTCTCAACCCTACCCACTAGCAGCACAGTGTCAAGAGAACCAGAACTCCCCCAGCCTCCTCTGCATCCAGGCTGACTTAGATTAAAGTAGTTTTATCTCCATTAGAATCAAAATGTTTACAAAACAAAAAACAAAAAAACCTTAAATATGGTCACTTTGAAATTTACAGGTAAGCTGTATTCATTGTTTTGTTTTAAATTCAAATACATTTTTCCTACAGAAATTCAAATGGACAGTTAAGTCCTAGTTGATCCACATTGCCAACAAAAACTCCAACAATTATAAGATGGTTTAAGTTTATAGAAAGTTCTTCTTTACTAGTACTTTCTGGAAACAGATCACTAATAGTCCTGGCCGAGCCAGCCTATTCAAACTCATAAAAAACTGGTAGCAGATCAAACACCAGTCTAAAGTAGTGAGAGACGCACTAAAAAAAACACTGGGCCATGGAATGGCAGAATAAGAGAAACTACAATGAAAGTAAATCTTCCTCATGGGGTCTAAAATATTCTGGATTCCACCAGACCACCTTGGGCCTACTAAGGACATGAAGAACAGCCCATCATTGTCCCTGAAGCAGTTCCTTACTTTCTCTGAGCTGTTTTGCACTAGTAAAATGCCAGACTTGCCTCGCAAGATGAGTATAAAGAAAGAAAGCATACATGAAAATGCTTCATAAGTGCTGGTGGGTTACCTGGTTGTAAAGACTGAGACTGTTCCTTTCTTTGATCTCTATGGGGAAAGAGTAAAACTGAGAAGAGAAAGGAGTATAAAAGGTTTGTAGCATCAAAGTTCTTCATGACTTCAGTTTTCCTATGACCATCCCAGGTAACTTGCAGGGAAGGGAAGATGAACATAGGTATCTGAAGATACAGGAAAAGCCACTTTCTAATCAAACCTTTCCAGGTACCATATTCTACTTCATAGCCTCAAGAACTGTGAAAACATTTTTCACTCTCTCAGGCTTCGGATGAACAAAGCTGCATCCCCTCTGACATGATGCTGATCATGTAAGGGACCTTTAGCCTGGTGTCCTAGGAAAGGGAATTACTCCCTTCAGAAGTCAAGTTCCTTTAAAATAATGCCACCCTAGGCTGGTGAAAGTAGAACCCAAAGTTGGATCCAGATGGCAGATCCAATTTCAAATGCACTGTTTCCAAGAATCTAGCATCTAAATTTATATGGGGTAATAAGGATTTTAGGAAAGGTAGGTCAACTGTGAAGGACAGATAGGAAGTATGGGAAGGGCACATCCAGAGCTCAGAGAACCAGAAAACACGGTATATAGTTTCCAAGCGCTCAGGACTGACTACCTGCATAGTCTGAGGGAGAGGCCAAGTGCAGTCCACTAGCTAAGATGAGAGATTCAAAGAAAATTTCCCAAAAATCTACCCTCAATTATGCCTGACTAACTCCTGCTTAACCCGTAGGTAACCATCTTACACAACACTGCCTCTACAAAGGACTCCAACTCTGCAACTCTAGCTTCTTTAACTTTGGCTTAAGTAACATTTACTCCTAAACATACCACATTTATCACACTGCAATATTGTTTGTTTAATCACTTTCTAGCTTAGGGGCCTTTAAAGACTTTTTTTAAAATATGGCCTCTGAACACTTATATTTCTGTGTTGGGTGGAGTAGTCTAATGCAGGTCAACATGACCATTTAACAACAATGAAAATTTGGATAAATTACAAAAATTTTGTATATAAAAGCATCAAAGAGCTGTGAAGGTAATAAGGAATATCAGAAACAAAATTGCAGAGAACAGAGAACCATTCAGAGGTGATCTAAGGGTTTATGGTGTTGGGGGGTGGGGTGGGCATGTGCCATTTCCAGGCACCAGCAAGTGGCTGAGAATTGGAATCGGGCCAAGCACAAAATACTGCTGTAGGACACAGAAATGAGCACAGGTTTTGACAGCTACTTGTGCTGAAGTGACAAAATTGAAGATTTTGAGAAGCCTCAAATACAACGCCAATTTCCTCCTCAAGGTATCTGGTAATTTCGAAGATAAGCCAAAACTTCCAAAAAGCAGAGTACAATTTCCTAGAGTCTTTGGATACTTAGGGAGACAAAGGCTGGCCGAGGAAACGGCCTTGAATACAAACAGTGAGAGATGAAAGCTCTGGGGGGAATGATGGATTAATACCACCTTTTTTTTTCCTCTCATAGTATTAGCCAATATAGGCACCACTCGATGCTGAGAATCCAGTCTTGTCAGAAAGCGGCTTCTGGAAAATAGAGTACTCTTGGCAGCTGTCTTAGCAGTAAGAGTGAGCCAATAAACCAGCAGTCTTGGCAGACCAAAATTGGAGACTTAAAAGACCTCCATTCTATAGCCAGTCTCCTCCTCAAAAGATGGGTGATATTTTGAAGTTTCATGGGCTGGAAGTCTAAGTAGCTAATCCAAATACCTCTGCAAAGTAGAGTGAAAATTTCTGCACATCTTGATTCTAAACAAAGGAACCTCTATGCTCTTAATGAAACGCCATGAAGGCCCATGTCCTAGGAACAAGGAAACAAAGGTGGAACTGCAAACCAATTTTGACCTAAATAAGTTTGTAACTGGATTAAGGTGATCATACCTCATTCTATAATATCTTCTTAAGAGTCTTACGTCTCTGGTGAAAGATACCATCATCTGAAACCTCTAAAGTTGTTGCTAGTGTATGTATGTTTAATATAAAACATCTGACATTTCAACAAAGATTACTAGGTATATGAAGACAGAACCAACCACTTGACTTGATAACCAACAAAAGCAGGCCCATAGGTGACTCAGATATTGGAGTTAGCAAACAAGGACTTTAAATAATTCATATATTCTTTAAAGAAAATAAAGGAAAAGATGGGCAAAAGAGATGAAAAGATACGAAATTTCAACAGAGACAAGTAGAATTTATATAAAGAATCAAATGCACATTCTAAAACTAAAAGTATATGAAATTAAGAACTCAATGAATGTATCTAAAGATAGATTGACCTTCCAAAAAAACAGGAAGTAGGGCCGGCCAAGTGGCACGTTGGTTAAGAGCTGGCTTGGTATGCCAGTGGCCCCAGTTCGGATCCCACATGAGGGCCAGTGACACTGCCCTCTGCAGCTAAGATGGTGAACAGCAGCTCCACCTGAAGCTGGGCTGCTGTGAGTCCCTGAGATGGCATAGCTGCAGCCCCTGCTGCAGTGGGCTGCCATAGGCTACAGTGAGTGGCCGGCAGCCAGCTTGAGCTGCCAAGAGCCACAGTGAGCGACCATCCAGAGGCCTGCGACCAATCTGCCTCATCTGGGAAGAGCGCAATGATGATACCAATATGGGCCAGTGAAGCAACGTCCTCCACAACTAGACTGAAGAACAAAAAGACAGCAACTTGTCTGTTCCCCTTCCCCGGTTCCCCAACGCTGTTCCCCGCCCCAATTCCCCAATAAAAATCTTAAAAGAAAAAAAAAAGTCAGGAAGTAAACTCAAAGAGAAATCAGTAGAAAATATCCAAACTGAAGCATAAAAAGAAAAAGACTGCTGGGGATGGTGGAGGAGAGTGAGAGAACATGAAAAGAGTGAGAATAAACAGAGCACAGACATGTGGGACACAGTCAAAATCTAACATACATGTAATGAGAGTTCCAAAAGAGGAGCAAGAAAATGGGCCAAAGCAATATTTGAAGAGATAATGATGAAGGATTTTCTAAAACTGATCAAAGATCCACTGGAATAAAAAGTTTGATTCCATTTCAGTCAGCTTTCAAGCCCTCCCCCTCCCTTTTACGTTAGTGCTCCACATCTGGGCAAGCCGATAAGAGAGCCTGCATGCTCCCTGCTTTGGCACTGGCAGGAAGTCCAACCCACACAAGCCCTAGCCCACGTGTGGCTATTCTCACCCCATCCCTGCCCTTTCCCATAATGAAAACTAAACCCAGTTTCTCCTCTTGCTCTCTCAAGCCATTCTTAGATGCTTGGGAGCCTGCCCTGCTCTCCTCCAGAAAGCCTCATTGTGTGAATAATAAATCCTTTTCTATCCTGTTGGTTCATATGTAGTAAAAATTAGTCTCAACATCTAAGTGAAATCTTTGGTGGAGGGGGTTGAGCCTGTCCCCCACAGAGCAACTATATACAATTGGTGCTCTGAACAGGACCACTGCCACTGAGGGTCTTTCTTCCCTGCTAATTAGTTCTACTACTGCTAGCAAGCATGCCCTTGGAGCTGTGCTGTTTTGCATTGCATTTGCTGATTCCCACTGAGCTTCTGTTGAGCTTTAACTGAACTAAGTTGGGAGTTTCAGCATTGGCATTTAGAGACAGGACTATGGGAGGGGGTCCCTCCTTACAGTGGACCTGGGTCAGCTATCTTGAACAGGATCCGTGTGTCTCCTCCTGAACTGTGTGTCTCAACTCCAGCCTAAGCCACGACTGACACTGGACTCAGAGAAATGACACTTACTCTGTGACCAATGGTTGCAGGTGTCAACCAGGTGTTGGCCCCTGTTCTATAGAACATTTAAGGGGAAAGCTGATAAACAGCAATACACCGAGCCCGAGTTATCACCTGTGTGGAGGAGGAGTAATCACCGTGTGGGGTGCTGAGGTCCATCCACTTCCTAAGAGCAAGCGACTCACGAGCATCCTATGCCTTAAATACCTCTGCTCTGCTGCTGCCAGCGAGGCCTGGTTCCCCACAAAAAGATCCTGATTCTCAGGTTTATAGAGAAAAACACTCATGACACTCCCATGGCACAGCCAAGGTGTTAATTTAAATGTGAGGTAAGCTCAGATCCTTAGACCCAAACTACCATTGCTAAGGGGTAGGCCCCTAAGCTTTATGATACAGATTTGAGAATCTCTGAAAGAAGAAAGTTATAAATACAAGCAAAATAGATAGCCCTACCTCCAAAAAAATATATCCAGTAAACACACACATACGTGGTAACAGAGGGAAGAAATGAAAATCTTGAACAGAGGTTCCCAATTTAATCCAATTAGAAATCTAAAATTTACTAAAAGAATCTATACAACAGAAATTAGAGTGTCAATTGGTTATTGTGCCTCTACAATATAAGTTCCAAATTAACATTAAATGTGTTTAAATACACCAATGGGCAAACCTCCATGGCCATAATTGATACTGAGGCTCAACTTAGAGCTACACCAAGCGATCCCACTACATTTAAGAAAGATGTCTCCTTTACTTCTAGGGGAATTATGAAAAATAAAATAGAGGACAAAGGGACAAACAGGTATGCCTCCATCCCTGACACTGTCAAGAAATAACTATTGATCCTCTCAGCACCCACGTTAAACAAGCCCAACATCTTTTAGGCCTTTTGGGGTTCTGGAAGCAACATATTTCTCATTAACACATATTACAAAAACTCACTTATGCTGTTGATCACAGATTGCCTCACTTTGAAAGGAGTTTCCTACAACAAGAGGCTCTAGAATCTGCCCAAATTCCAATACAAAACAGGCTACTTCACTGTAGAGGTATATTAGTTTTCTATTACTGATGTAGCAAATTACCACAAACTTGGTGATTTAAAACAACACAAATTTATTGTCTTACAATCCTGTAAATCAGAAGACCAACATTGTTCTCATTGGGATAAAATCAAGCTGTCTTTGGGGCTATATTCCTTTCTGGAGGCTCTAGGGAGGCATCCATTTACTTGTCTTTTGCAGCTTCTGAAGGCAGTGCACATTCTTGCACCTCTTTGACCATTGTTCCAGTTAAATCTCCCCCCAATTACACCCAGGAAAGGTCCTGTACTTTTAAGGACTCCTGTGATTGATTAGACTGGACCTCGCCAGATAATCCATATCGGGTAATCTCTGCATATCGATTAAGTCTTTCACTTAATTATTTCTGAGTCCCTTTTTTCCACATAAGATAACATATTCCCAAATTCCAGGGATTAGGACATGGACATCTTTGGGGCCATTATTCTGCCAACCACAAGAGACTTTACTAACTTCCTCTCATAGGTCTTGGAGCTCTGGACCACCCATGATGGCTATCAATTATCCATGGGTTTTTGATGCAAGAAACTGCTCTCCTCAACCTCATACTACGCTATTAGGGAGACAAGTATTGACTCATTATTAGGCTGTCCTGGAAACAGAGCCTCTTATAAACCTTGACCCTGGAATGCCCCATGCCCAGCTACTCATTATGCCTTGGGTCATGGAAGCAGCTGTTTATTGGTCTATATGCCTGTCCTTATGCTAGCACCAAAATGTTATTGGAATGCAGCCATTAATTCTCTATCTATGGTTTCTTTCATGCTACAATGTGAAACTGGGCAGTGTTGACAGTTACACAACTCTGAATATACCAATGACAACTGAGTTTTATACTTTAAAAAGATGAATTTTATGGTATGTGGATTATATATCAAACTGTTAAACTTAAAAATGAAAAAAAAAAACACTTGAACAGGCACTTCACAAAAGAGTACATCTAAATGGTCAACACCTGAAAAGATACTCAACCTCTTTAGTCATCAGGGATATGGGATTTAAAAGCATAATGAGATACTACCACACATTGACTGGAATGGCTAAAATGAAAAGGACAGAAAAAAGCAAGTGCTGATGAGAAAATAGAGAACAAGGATCAACAAACTAGGACCCACCACTTATTTTTGTAAATAAAATTTTACTGGAACACAGTCATTAATTTATTATCTATGGCTTCTTTCATGCTACAATGACACAGCTGAGTATCTGCAACAAGTCATTATGGTCTATAAAGCCTAAAATATTTACTATCAGGCTCATTAACATCAAGGGCCCCCAATCCTTGATGTAGAACTAGAACTGGGAATGTAAACTGGTACAACCACTCTTAAAAACTATTAAGCAATACTTAATAAAACTCAACATTTGTACATACTATATACCTTATGTATGAGTTTCCTATAGCTGCTGTAACAAATTACCATAGACTTGATGGCTTAAAACAACAGAAATTTATTCTCTCACAGTTCTGGAGGCCAGAAGTCCAAGATCAAGGTGTTACTTACCATGATTATAAGGCTCAGAAATATTAACCTTCCGTAGGGCACAACTGATCTCACAGATTCATTGCACACAAAGATGCCACTATGAAATAAGTCACAAAGACGACTGGCGATAGGTTACAGTAGAGGGGGAAGATAGGGAAGCAATGAGTCATGATACTTAAGTTAACTGGTAAATATTTGAAAATTTGTGTGCAATGAATCTGTGAGATCAGTTGCGCCAGATGGAAGGTTAAAAATTTTTTCTAAATTAAGCCTTCATTACAATTAGTATTAGTACTCAATTAGGCAAAACAGCATAAATAAAATTTATATAGATATCAAATATAAGAAAATTTTAATTATAATTGTATCTCTTAGTGAATATGGCTTATATTTTACAAGTCTATGCATTTATTGATAGTATTAGTCAATGTACAAAATCAACCTCTTTCCTTTAATTTATTTTTAAATATAAACTGAGAAAGCTTTTTAAGTAAATAAGTAGATAGGAATAGTAACCATTTTGTTATGGCAACATCACCTCATTCTTTGACTTCCTCCAGAGTTATATGCCAAAAATCCCACAGTGACCTATTATTAAAAATTACTTTTAATTATCTATCAATTAACAATTACATTAGGTCCTCCTTCAATTTTGTTGAAAGAAAGAACTGGAAATCACCTAAATTGAAAAAAGAGTTGTGATCTAATGATTTGGGCCATTTACTTTCTCAAGATCAGCACCAATTTACCTTCTATGCATCATGTAACACTAGGAATGGATGAGAAGTATGCAAAGGAAACCAGTTTCCTATACTATAGTTATCAAACAATTTTTTAAATTAGTGATACAGTATTAAATGTTCCAATGTTAATGCATTGAACAAAAGATCAGGTGACAAGTCAAATAACTCATAATTTCACAGTAGTGAATAAAAACATTTCTAAATATTATATTGGGTTGTCAAAAAAAGTCGTGACATACTTTGTCTATGTTTTTCAAAGGTCATTTATTTATATAAAGAACAAAAACCAATCAATGACATATTGCCCGTTTTGTTCGATAACCTTTTGCCATCTTTCAGTGAGCTTCGTAATTCCTCATTTATAGAAAGACCTGTCTTTATTTGCTAAAAACTGAATAAGGTGCTGATTTACAGCTTCATCTGAATTGAACGTTATACCACACGAGGAGTTTTGAAGAGAGCGAAACAAATGGAAGTCTTACAGTGCAAGGTCAGGAGAGTATGGTGGGTATGCAACACATTCCATCCAAACTCCAATAATTTTTGATGGGTGACCTAACTTGTGTGTGGTCTCGTGTTGTCATGATGGAACACAACTCCTTTACAATTAACAAGCTCTGTACATTTCTGGATGATGGGTTCGTTCAAACTGTCCAATTGCTGACAGTACACATTCGAATTGTTTAGTTCCTTGGTAGGAGCTTGAAAAACACAACGCCTTTAAAATCACACCACTTTGAGAGCATAACCTTCCTCTGATGAATGTCTGCTTTCAATGTTGTTTGAGGCGAATCATCACATCGGGACCAAGACTGTTTGCACACCACATTGTTGTAAACCATCTACTTCTCATCACTAGTTATCAGTCGCTTCAAAAAAGGATCATTTTCCTCACATTTAATGAGCATATTGCAGATGTTTATACACGCTGTCAAATGAATTTCTTTGAGTTCATGTGGAACCCAAATATCAAGCTTGCTTAGGTATCTCAGCTCCTTCAGGTGGTTGTGAACACTTGAATAATGATGGATGTTCAATGTTCCTGTAATCTCTCGTGTCATGTAACATGGGTTTGACTTGATCCATGCCTTTATTTTGTCATCATCAACCTTGGTGCGCCTCCCTGACCGAGGAGCGTCATTGAGATCAAAATCACCAGCAAGGAATTTCGTGAACCATCGTTGGCACTGACATTCTTGTAGAGCCTTGTCACTGTAAACTTTACGCAACTTTTCACAAGCTTGATGCGCTTTCTTCCCTTTATGGAAGTAAAACAGTAAAATATGGCAAAAATGCAGTTTGGTCTTCCATCTTCAACTTGTAAAATCTCCAAAACTCAACCAAATCGCTCAATTTTTCTTTTTTTAGAATGAAGCTGGAACTATCAGCTGTCAAATGACATAGCAATAATATAGATGCGAATGACGAGTACTTCCAAAAATGAACTAGTGCCATCTGTTGCAAACATGCGTCATGACTTTCCCGACAACCCAATATATAGTCAAATTTGCAATACTATAATACTGTAATGATGGTACATAAACACTTTGAAGTCTAACATAAAGGCTGAAAGACAAAAGTGTTAAAAATAACTACAGCTAAGTATTCTCTTAATGGATACCCAATATAAAAAAATGTAAATTGTGACATTAATAACATAAAATATGTGTTGGAGGGGAACAAGTTAAGTATGCAGAGCATTTTATGCAATTGAAGTTAAGCTGTTATCAGCTTAAAATAGACTGTTATAAGATGCATTATGAAAGCCTCAATAGTAACCACTAAGCTATAGCAGATACACTAAAGATAAAGAGAAAAGAATCAAAGCATACCACTACAAAAAAAAAATAATTAATTTATAAAAGAAGACAATGAGAGAAACAAAGGAACAAAGGAACTACAAAACAAACAGAAAACAATTAACAAAATGGCAATAGTAAGTCCTTATCTATCAATAACTATTCTAAATATAAATAGATAAAATTCTTCAATCAAAAGACAGAAAAAAGCCAAATGGATTAAAAATAAACAAGGCCCAATTATCAATACATAGTGCCTACAAGAGACTCACTTTAGCTTTAAAAACAATCATAGGCTGAAAATGGAAAAAGGTATTCCCTGCAAACAGAATCCAAAAGATAGGAAGGATAGCTACACTTATATCAGGCAAAACTTGAAACAAGAGACAAAGAAGGTTATTATATAATGATAAAAGAGTCAATTTATCAAGAGGTATAACAATTGTAAATATATGCTCCCAACATCAGAGTAACTAAATATATTATGCAATTATTAACAGATTGGAAGGGCAAAATGGTCATCAATACAATAGCCAAACCTATAGAATGTACACCACCGAGAAGGAACCCCAATGTAAACTATGGACTTTGGGTGATTATGATGTGTCAATGTAGATTCATCAGCTGCAACAAATATAACACTCTGATAGGGGATATTGATAATGGAGGACTCTATGCATATGTGAGTCAGGGAGTTATATGGAAAATCTCTGTACCTTCCTCTCAGTTTTTCTGTGAACCTAAAACTGCTCTAAAAAATAGTCAATTTTAAAAAGTGAAATTTTAACCATTATCAATCTCTGCATTGTAAAGAATGGAGAAACAAAATAACATGGAACTCAGGAAAAATAGAGTTGAAGAAGCCAAAGCCATCATAAATGAATCAATGAAACTTTTTATGGATATGTTTTTATTCCTGCTAATAAAACAGTTAAGGTAGTTAATGTTAACATTCACCTATGTGAATAATAGTGATATGTCCAAATAACTTCAGTGTATCATCCCATGCTTGCTAAAAAACCTTTTAGTTTTGACAAGATGCGTGGAAATTTGTTTGGCTTGGTTACAGATAATCTGCAAACTAATAAAATGTTATCCATGTTGCTTCTTCCATCCAAATATGTCTTTCTGATTTTATAACATAGGCTTGTCACCACTTGGTCCCACACGTTCACAGAGACTGAGTTGCTTGGATGCTCAATACAAAAAGGCCTTAGACAGATTTTGTTTCATCTGTTTGGCCTAGCTGAACAGGTATTTCTCAATCCTCTCTCCAAAATACAGGGTTATATTGGTCTTGTTTCGGCCCATGGTAAATAAGTTGATGCCAAGTCACATGCTCCCAGCTCCTCTTACACCAGTCCGATTCCTTGCCCCCTAGTGGTCCAGAAAGCAGGTCCTTGCTTATTTCTCCTTAGCTTCCTTTGCCTCTCCCAAGACTACATTACAAAAAGCCCAAATCTAATTCTACCATATTTTACCTTCTGTTTTTGTTCCTGTCCCCCTTTCTAAATTGTCTCTTTTCCTCATGATGCTCAAAAGGAATGACTCAAGATCACACATTCTCAAATATGGAAGCAAATCTTCATTAACTAGAATTTCTCATAAAGGAAAAGATAATAGCGTGTAACTATCCAAGTAATTAATCCACTGCCTGCTGTTCCGGCAGATGAACATCAGACAGCCAGGAGCCCTGGCTGCTGGCTTTGTCTCTTCTGTTGACTTCTCAGACCCTGGGCAAGTCATATGGCCGAGGTTCAAAAACTGGCCCTACCACTTACTTGCTGATTAGCCTCAGGCAAATTAAACTTAGCCTCTTTGTATTTTGGTTTCCCTATTTGTAAGGTGCAGATGATCAGTCCTATCTCATAAGGTGGTTGTGAGGATTAAATAAGTTGACACACATAAAACACTGAACAGGATCAAGAATACAGTAAGAACTTAATAGGTGTTAGTTATTATTTCATGAAAGGCATTAAGAATATAGGCGTAAGTGAGATAGGAAAGGTCCTTGTTCTCCTGAACTTTACCTCCGGGTAGGGGGCAGAAATCATAAACAAGTAAATAAATTGCAGGTTGTGAAAATGCTGTAAACAGGATGATGGAGTGGGGATGGACACTTTAGTTAACATGGTGATGGAAGGAAGAAGGGTGAGAAGCAATCAATAATGCAAGGAGCTGGAGGAATAAACAGCAAATGCAAAGGCCATGATGCTGGGAGATCTTGGAGAGTTCTAGAAACAGCAAGAAGGCCAGTGTGGCTGAAGATTGGTGAGCTCAGGGGAGAGTGAAAGCCAAGATAAGCAAATGCCAGATTTAGCAGGACTATGCAGGCCCTGCTAAAAGTTTAAATTTATTCTTAATACCATGGGAATTCATTGAAGGATTTTAATTAGGAGAATAACATCAGCTCTATCTTTTAAGAGAACCCTTGCTAGATCTCTGTGTAATGCACAACCCAAGGGCAACCTGCCCAGTTAACAAAATTTTAGTACTGCCCAGAAACTTAAAGGTCATCAAAAGTCATCTGCAAAGGCCCACCCACCTCCAACAATCAGTGGTTCTATGCTGAAATTGAAAGAAGAGACCTTTGATTTCTTTGATTTCTCAGCAACACAATCCAAGTATAGAGTTTCATTATTCCTCTTCCCCTCTGTACCATTGGTTTTGAATGGTTGAGTTGTGTCAAATAAATGCTTTTAATTGTTTTTGCTTCTTGCCTCCAAATTTCCAAATGCTAATCAACAATTTTTCAACAATTAATGAAGTGTCCAAAACTGAAAACAGCATCCAGGTGCTATCTCACTAGGCCCAAACAGAAAGAGCCATTATTATCTCCTTGCTTTGTAACAAGGGGCCAGTGTTGTATTTTTCTCGCAATATTATGCAACAGACATATATCTAATTTGCCATTTAGCATCACCCATGGGCCTCCTACAGCCATTACTATTTTCCAGGTGTTGCCCTCCCATGAAAAATTTTCTTTCCAATTACTTTTCCCCAGATGCCTCTACTTGAAATTTTTCCAAGTTGAGTGTCATTCTCTTTTCCATATTGCTAATGTTTTATACAATTTCTTTGGCTTTCCTGGTGTTTGCAGCACATCCTCTTTTGGGGTCATCTGCAAATTTCATTAGCATGATTGTGGACAGGATGTAGCTGGAAGGGAATTGTTGAGGGATCCATCTTCTGTTCCTTTATTAGTTAGGAGCTGGTTCTAAAAATGGAGAGGGAACCCCTTCATCAAAAGTAGAAATCATCTCTGCTTTTTCCTTTCACACACACGTACGCACTTGCATGCGTGCACTTGTACACACTTTAAAATGTTCTCAGTTCTCTGAAACTCCCTCTTAAAAAACCAAAAACAAAACTCCTTGCCATGATAGAGAACAAAACCTCTATATATCAGGATCCCTAACATAAGGATCATGGACGTGATGCCACTGGGTTCCCACAAGTCTCTGTAATTGTGTTCACAACATGTTCATATTATGTTGTCCTTGAACATGCACAGTTTTCTAGAGAAAAGGCCCACAACTTTCATGAGACATTCCCAGGAGTGCACAAATCCAAAAAAGATTAAGAACCACTCTTTCATATTATTGTTTCTCAAAAAGTGAGCCAACAGTCAGCTGTATTGGAATCACAGAAGACATTTGCTAAAATGCAGATTCTTGGGTCCTACCTATTCCAGATCCACGGAATCAAAATAGAAATAGGAATGTGCATTTTTAAATTAAATGTAAATTGTTTTTGAATAGGAAATGTATGTCAATTGTACAAAATTTTAAAGATCAAAAGGGAACAGTTTCTCTCCTATCCCTGTTCCCAAGCTACCAGTTTCTCAATAGAGAGGCAACCCCAATAGACAGTTTCCTATTTATTCTAGAACCAGTGGAACAGAACAGAGACCCCAGAAATAAATCCAGGTATATACAGACAGTTAATCTATGACAATGGAAGCAAGATTTTACACTGGGGTAAAGATAGTCTATTTAATAAATGGTGCTGGGAAAATTGGACTGACACATGCAAAAATTGAAACTGGACCACCTCCTTATGCCATATACGAGAACAAATTCAAAATGGATTAAAGACTTAAATGTAAGACCTGAAACTAGAAAACTCCTAGAAGAAAATATAGGGAGTAAATTTGCAGACATTACTCTGAGCAATATTTTTACTGATACATCCCCACGGGCAAGGGAAGTAGAAGAAAAAATGAACATATGGGATTATATAAAACTTAAAAGTTTTTTCACAACAAAGGAAACCATCAATAAAACAAAAAGGAAGACTACTGAATGGGAGAATATATTTGCCAACGATGTATCTGATATCACTCGTTATAAAATGCTCATGCAACTCAACACCAAAAAAGCAAACAACCCAATTAAAAAATGGGCAGAGGAAATGAAGAGACATTTCTCTAAAGAGGACATACAGAAGGCCAACAGGCATATGAAAAAATGTTCAACCTCACTGATCATTAGGGAAATGCAAATAAAAACCAGAATGAGATACCACCTCACTCCCGTCAGAATGGCTATCATCAATAAATCAACAAACAAGTGCTGGTGGGGTTGTGGGGAAAAGGGGACCCTGCTGCACTGTTGGTGGGATTGCAGATTGGTGCAGCCACTGTGGAAGTCAGTATGGAGGTATCTCAAAAAACTGGAAATGGAACTACCTTTTGACCCAGCGATTCCACTCCTACGTATTTATCCCAAAAAACCCAAGACACTGATTCAAAAAAAATATGTGCATCTCTATGTTCACTGCAGCACTATTTACAATAGCCAAGACTTGGAAACAATCGAAATGCCCAACGGTAGATGACTGGATTAAGAAACTGTGGTACATTTACCCAATGGAGTATTACGCAGCTATAAAGAAGAAAGAAATCGTACCATTTGCAATGATATGGATGGACCTAGAGAACATTATGTTAAGTGAAATAAGTCAGTCAGAGAAAGACAAATACCATATGATCTCACTTATATGTTGAATCTAAAAAACTGAATAAACGAGCAATGTAAACAGAAATAGTCTTAGAGACACAAAGGAAAAACTGATGAGGGCTAGATGGGATGGGGATGGGCATGAGGGAAAAGGGAAGGGATGAGGCAATATAAACTGGTAACTACAATACTACCACAGAGACAGAAGAGACAGTTTAGGGAATATAATCAATAAGATTGTAAATATTTTTCTTAGGGGATCAGAAGGACTCATGTCTCGTCAGGGAGACCACTTCATGGACAGTGTAGAGGCCTGACCACTGCACTGTACATCTGAAGCTGCCGCTGAATAATATTATATGTCAACTATAATTTAACACATATGTAGTCATGGGATGTGGAATATAGTGGGGAGATGGAGTCAATGGAATTGTAATAGATATGTATGATATCGGGGGTGGGAAGCAGGGGAGGGGGGAGGGGGTAGTCACTTTGTAAGGAGTGAAAAAGATAACTATTGCATTGTTTTGTACATCTGTAACTAATAATAATAATAAAGTTTTTAAAAAAAGAAATTACTACAATGTTTTAAAAAAATCAAACCTCCCCAGTGATTTTTGTGCATAATAAAATTTGAGAATTATTGCTCTATAAAGAAAAACATGAATACTGGCCTAAAGACTGTCTTACTCAGATCGATTTTCCCCCTGACCATCTGGGAACCGGATTATCCTGATTATCCTGAAAAACAACACTCAAGTCAAGCATATATGAATAACTTTTCATTTTTCCTATTTCCTCTCAGTAAAGAAAACATCTTCAATATATATTTTTCTGTTTAGTCGAAGTTTATCACCTCTGCTTCCAGCTCTTTGTGACCCAGTCTGGTACCTCACGCTGATTTAGGTGTTGAATAAACTGATTAGCTGATGATCAAAGGGGGATTGACCTGACTGCCCGGATGTTGGGGATTAATCATTTTTCCAAAAAACTCTTGACCTTTCTTGGAAGTAAAAAACACTCAGTGTCCTAGACCGAAGCTTCTCTTACTAAGTGAAATACCTGCATCTCAGAAATGTTGTGTACACATTAATTGATTGTTTAAACTTTTTAAATTTTATTTTATTAGGGAACAGCCATGGTCATTGGTCACACATTGCTTTCATGCTACGATGGCATAGTTGACTCTTTTAGGGAGGATGCAACTCACAGTGGCCCATGCGGGGATCAAACCAGCAACCTTGGTGTTATCAGCACCACACTCTAATCAACTGAGCTACCTTCAAGCAGACTAAAGCGTAGGTTAGTGTTTTCTGATAGGAAGCATGGCTGAATATATTTCCCGTAAATGAGCAGATGTACTTTAACTGCCAACCCAAAACTTTAGTCTCATTTCCACTCATCTCACACCTGAAAGGCTAACAAATATATGAAGAGATGCTCAAAGTCATTAGAAATCAGAGAGATCCAAATTTTAAAAATGAGATGGTACTTCACCTCATCAGCTTGGCCAAATTTGGAAAATGAACAGTAGTAATTGTCGGCTAGGAGTAAGGAAACAGGAAACTTCAGGTATGCTGCTGGAGAGTAATCTGGGGGTCCAGAGGGAAATTAAGTACATGTACACTGTGACCCAAAGTCCCACGGTGGGAACATCCCAGGGGAATCCCCCACAGGCCCAATTGGGAATGGCCAAGGATTTCACTGTGGCTCTGTGGAGTGGGAAGTTGATGGCAATCTAAGTGTCCATCTGTAAGGAAATGGATGAAAATAATGCTGTGGCTCTCCTCTAAGGAAGACCACAAGCATTTAGAAACAGAAAACCAAGTGTACATTCATCAACACGGACAGATTTTACAAACATAGTATTGAGTGAAAAATGTAAGAAACAGCACAAGTTTTATAGCATATTTTATGAAAATTAAAAGTGCATACATAGACAGAAAGTATACCAGTGGTTGCTAGAAGCTGAGGCAAGGGATGGGTAGTGACTGCAAATGGATACATTCTTCTGGGGATGATGAAAATATTCTGGAATTAGATAGTGATGCACAACATTATATATTTACTAAAAACCACTGAATTGTACAGTGCAAAAGGGTGAATTTTATGGTATGTGAATCATATCTCAATAAAAGAAAAAGCTCACACAAACCAATACTCTGTATTTTACAAGGATACTTAGATGTTTAAGGACATATCAAAATATTGGAGTGGCTGCCTGACTGGGGAGGGGTTGGGATTGGGGGTTAGGATAGGGAGGAGGCCTTTTCACTGCCCAGGAACTGAGAAAGATGATTAACTGAATCCTCTGTGCCTGTGGCAAAACCAACAAATAAACAACAACAATAATAACAGAGGAGAGGAAAAGAAAGTAAATGTTTATAAATAGTTTTAACGAGGGAAAACACACTACAATGAGGAATGAAAGGAAACAGAATATTACAATTATAGAAATGTTAGAAGGGCAACTATGTATTATTGAACAATGTATGTATGCATAAATGGGCAAAAGTATGACAGATAGCAACAGTGTAGGGTAGGGTAGTGGCAGGGCTTCTGCATTGGTTGTATGTCTTGGCCACCAAGGTACTTAATCTCTTCGTAGCTTAGTTTCCTCACGTAAAATGCAAATAATAATACCTACTCCCAAACATTCTTATAACAATCAAATGACTTAATTTATGCCTGATATATAATAGTACACCTTACATAAGGTTTAACCTGATATTATTATTTCCTAACTTTTTTAACTGAAGACCCTGGATTCAGACTGTGTATCCAACTAGGCTCCACTAACCCATTCACAAAGTTACCCAGGCCCTCAGTTTTCTCATCTATTGTGAGAATTAGATGGAATAATGTACTTGGCACACAGTAAGCACACAATAAATGTTAATGGGTTGTATTATTAGGAATATTATTAATACATTGGTATAGTTTTAAAACTAGTACAAAAAATAATAGAAGGCACAAAATATAACACTTTTCCATACCATGTTACTCCTAATGCAACAATTCTCCCATTTTCATGAAATTTCATTTTTGGGTGTAGTGTTCTCAGACATTCCTCTCTAGATGCATAGCACTTTAAACAGCTCCTTCATAGAAGTAATTCATTAATTAGGTAGGTTCATCTCTGTCATCCTCAGTAAAACCTAAGATCCTTGAAGGCAAGGACGGTATCTGTCTATGCCCAGCATGTAGCACAGGGCCTGGCACTTTGGTGACTAACAAATATTTGTTGAATCAATGAACAACTCATGAAAAAAAAAAAACATTGTAACATATAGGTTCTGAACTAGCATAATCATGAGATTAGAGGCAAGTATCGTTTCCTCCCTCTGTTTGAGAAGCTAGGAAGACAGTCAACATTAGGATTCTGGGCATTTGTTTTTGGCAGCTCTCCCTGAACCTGTTTTCAGGAATCCTATCAGCTATTCGAGAACTCTGGAAACCCAGTACTTTTCCAGAACCTCCTGCTGAGCAAAGGAAAAGTACTCAGTCCCTCTAGGTTATCTTCAGCCAGTGTATATTACTCCTTACCCACTGACTTAAGAAAAGGTAGGGACTTTAAAACTGTCTTTCATTTCACAGATGAGGAAATGGGCCCAGAAAAGTGGACTGATTTCCTAAGCCTAATATTTGTTAATAATAAAGTTGGTACAAGTAGAAATAAGAGCATTCTTCTCTCTCTCTCTCTCTCTCTCTCTCTCTCTCTCTCTCTCTCTCTCTCTTTATCTCTCTCTCTCTCTCTCTCTCTCTCTCTCTCTCTCTCTCTCTCTCAATATTATACATATGTGTAATAGTATCATTCATTAAACATCATGTGGGCCGGCCAAGTGGCGCAGTGGTTAAGCGCTATCTTAGGAAGCCAGCGGACGGGTTCGGCCCCACATATGAGGGTCAGTGACACTGCCCTCAAAAAAAAAAAATCATGTTTATGAAAGAATTTTTTATTACATTAGGGAAAACACTCTTTTTTAAAAAAAAAGATTTTATTGGGGAATTGGCGGAGGGGAACAGCGTTGGGGAATGGGGAAGGGGAACAGACAAGTTGGGGTCTTTTTGTTCTTCAGTCTAGTTGCGGAGGATGTTGCTTCACTGTTGGTATCGTCATTGCGCTCTTCCCGGATGAGGCAGATCGGTCGCTGGCCTCTGGATGTCGCTCACCGCGGCTATTGGCAGCTCATGCTTGGCTGCCAGCCGCTCACGCTGGCTGCTGGCCACTCACTGTAGCCTATGGCCGCCCACTGCAGCAGGGGCTGCAGCCCACACCATCACTGGGGCTCACACAGCCCAGCTCCAGGTGGAGCTGTTGTTAGCTGTAGAGGGCAGTGTCACTGGCCCTCATGTGGGATCCGAACCGGGGCCGCTGGCATCCCAAAACCAGCGCTTAACCAATGCGCCACTCGGCCGGCCCAGGGAAAACACTCTTGATATGTTAAGTGACTAGAATTGTATATATAATATGTATTTAATTATAAAATATACAAATATACAAAAGCATATGTGTGTATGTGTTTCTCAGTTATCTATCTATGTAAAACTTAAAAAAAAAGAAGTGTGCCATAATATTAACAGTGTTTATTTCAGGCTGTTGGGGTTATAATTCATTTTTACTTATGCTTTTCTGCATTAAAAAAATGTGTCTTCAATGAGCATGCAATACTTTATAATAAAAAATTTAGGTTTTTAAATTCCTGCTGTAATATTTTTGAAAGGTTTTCTTTTGGTACTGGTCAGCACTGCAGGGTGAGCAAGCATCAACCTAGAGTCCAAAGAAATTTTACCAGTCATTTAACTTGATCTGTAAAAACGGGGATAATTATATCGACTTCACAGGGCTATTTGTGTGAATGAAATAATAAATATGAAATTCCTTTGTAGCTCTAAAGCTTGATAAAGGTGTTAGGTGGTATTATAATGATGATAAAGTCCTGTGGGCTAAAAGAGGTGGGAGAAGGCATCTTTGTGCTAAAAAGCTTTAGGTTGGGAGAGAAAAGAGATCTAAGTATCAGGAGAAAAGTGACAGAGTTTTTTGTTTGTTGCCAACACTTAAGAGAAACAATCACATGCCTGACCCCACTTCTCCTTTTTCCCTATACTTCCAATAAATGCCTCAATGTTACCTCTTCAGCTTAAGTCTTCCATCTCTCTCATAAGCAGCCCATGCAAGAAGCATCTTGTAGTGGATAGGATGTGGTGTATTTTAAGGCAATGTCAGGTTTGTTTCACCTTGTGAAGCGGCAGCCTATGTAGGAACGTGACCAGCAGCTTACTAAGGGCTGTCTAATCCCAAACCAGAAAGGAGCTATTTCCATCCTGCATAATTAGAATACGTTATGAAAAGAAGGTAGCTTTTAGCTGGAACAATTTGTATTTTATCCTTTGAGCTTTATCCTTTGCAAGGCTTTCTCAGTCAATATCTTACTGAGTCTCACACATTCTATGGTAAATAAGATTTCACACAGCAATGATTTTTTTTTAAAGTAGTCATAAGTGCCAAAGGCAGTATGCCAAATTATTGTTACTTTTTTTTAAAGTAATATAGACCTATGGTAAATTTACCTAAGAGAAATGAAAATGTATGCTCACACGAAAACCTGCACATGAACATTTATAGCTGCTTTATTCATAATTGCCAAAACCTGGAAATAATTCAAATGTCCTTTAACTGGTAAATAAACTATGATACATTCATATAATGGGATACTACCCAGCCATAAAAAAGAATGAACTATTAATAAACATAACATGGATGACTTTCAAATGCATTAGGCTAATTAAGGGAAGCCAGATCCAAAAGGCTACATATTGTATTCTTCCATTTATATATTTTGGGAAAGGAAAGCTATAGTAGTTGCCAGAGAAGAGACAAGGGAAGAGAAGAGACAGTGAGAGAGAATATTGGGGAGGGGGTTGGGGGTTGATGGCCCTATTCTTGATTGTGATGGATACATGAATATGCATTTGTCAAAACTTATAGAATAGTATGCCAAAAAGTGAATTTTACTATATACATTTTAAATATAAATGCATGAAAGTAAAAATAAAGTCACAGGTTCGTGATAAGTTCAAACAATACAAGGAATTCAGTAAAGAATCTCCCTCTCATCTTTGTGGTGATAGAATAGTTCTATATTTTGAGTGCAGTGGTGGTTACATAAATCTACACATGTGATAAAATGACAGAGAACTAACTATACACACACTTTATATCAACATCAATTTCCTGTTTTTTGTATTATAGTTAGGATGTAACCACTCGGGGGAAACTGGGTAAAAGGCCCTGGGATCTCTATTATCTTTGCAACTTACTGTGTGTGTGTGTGTGTGTGTGTGTTTTAAGTATCTCTCAACCAAGCTTCCAAACTCTAGTCCTGCTCCCCAGAGGCAGACACTATTACAAATTTCTTTCATATGCTCTGCATATTACATTGAATATCTCATATATGTATGTATATCTCATACATATAAGTTTATACACACTTTTAACACAAACAGTAGCATAGTATACACATTGTTCTGCACCTTGCTATTTTTCAACCAACTCTTACTTTGGAGATTTTCCTATATCACAAACACGTGGATCTACACCATTCTTTTTTCCTGCTGCATAATATTCCTTCAGACAGTAGTAGCATGATTTATTTCAAGTTTCTTAGTGGCGGACAGTCGGGTCTTAACAAGGAATTGAATTTCAGGAACTAAGACATTTTGAAAACATGAAAGGTCAGCTGGACGTGAGACTATGCACAAAGTTTTCACAGGTTCAAGACTTGCCTCGAGAATATCTTTTGATCGGAAGGGGAACGCCAGGGGCCGGAGAGGCAAAAGGCTGGGAAATTTCCTCGGCCAACGGGGAAGCGGTGGGGCGGTCGGAGAATTACTGCCGGGTAGGATTTCGGTGAGCGGCGTCCTACCGCTGGCGTTGGAGGCCAAAATCCAAGCCAAGCTTTCCCCAGGCTGCAGCTCAGGCATACCGAAGTGCGTCGGGGTGATGCACCATGCAGTGATGCGTGGCTGTCTTCAGCCTCGGGAAGGGATCCACTCCCCAGGCAGATTCTGAAGCCCCACAGCCTCCAGCCCACGCGCGCAGGGGGCGCACACGTGGTGACCTGCCTGGGGCCGGTTCCCTGCTCCGGCTCCTCCTCCTCCCAGCTCTCGCCCTGCGTTCTGCAGTATCACGTGCAGCCGCGCCGGGTGCAGGATGGCGGCGGCTGCAGCAGCGGTGGGCGTCAGGCTCTGGGACTGCTGCAGCCAGGGCGCTGTGTTCCTGCTCTTCTTCTCCCTGTCCCCTAGGCCACCGGCCGCCGCCGCCTGGCTGCTGGGCCTGCGGCCCGAGGACACCGCTGGAGGCCGCGTGTCCCTGGAGGGGGGCACCCTGCGCGCGGCAGAAGGCACCAGCTTCCTCCTGCGGGTGTATTTCCAGCCTGGGCCCGCGGCGCCTGCGGCGCCGGTGCCCGCACCCACCCTTTCCACGGGGGTGAACGGCACCGGCGACTGGGCTCCGCGGCTTGTGTTCATCGAGGAGCCCCCGGGCGGGAGCGGCTTGGCGCCCAGCGCTGTCCCCACGCGCCCCCCGGGGCCGCAGCGCTGCCGAGAGCAGAGCGACTGGGCGTCGGACGTGGAGGTCCTGGGGCCCCTGCGCCCCGGAGGCGTGGCAGGCTCGGCTCTAGTCCAGGTGCGGGTGCGGGAGCTGCGCAAGGGCGAGGCAGAGCGGGGCGGCGCGGGCGGTGGCGGGAAGCTCTTCTCCCTGTGCGCCTGGGACGGGCGCGCCTGGCACCACCACGGCGCCGCCGGCGGCTTCCTGCTGCGCGTCCGCCCGCGGCTGTACGGCCCGGGCGGGGGCCTGCTACCCCCACCGTGGCTGCGGGCTCTTGGGACGCTTCTGCTGCTCGCCGTGTCTGCCCTGTTCAGCGGCCTGCGCCTGAGCCTGCTCTCGCTGGACCCGGTGGAGTTACGGGTGCTGCGGAACAGCGGCTCGGCCGCCGAGCAGGAGCAGGCGCGCCGGGTACAAGCCGTGCGCGGCCGGGGCACCCAGCTGCTCTGCACCCTGCTCCTGGGCCAAGCCGGAGCCAACGCGGCCCTGGCCGGCTGGCTGTACACTTCGCTGCCCTCGGGCGTCAGGGATCCCGGGGAAGAGGACGGCGAGGCAGGGAGTCACTTTCCGTGGCTGCCAGCGCTTGTGTGCACCGGCGCCGTGTTCCTGGGCGCTGAGATCTGCCCCTATTCTGTGTGCTCTCGGCACGGGCTGGCCATCGCTTCGCACAGCGTGTGCCTGACCCGGCTCCTGATGACAGCCGCCTTCCCCGTGTGCTACCCGCTGGGCCGCCTGCTGGACTGGGCTCTGCGCCAGGAGATCAGCACCTTCTACACGCGGGAGAAGCTGCTGGAGACGCTGCGGGCGGCGGACCCCTACAGCGACCTGGTGAAAGAGGAACTAAACATCATCCAGGGCGCCCTGGAGCTGCGCACCAAAGTGGTGGAGGAGGTGCTGACCCCCCTCGGAGACTGCTTCATGCTGCGCTCTGACGCTGTGCTCGACTTCGCCACAGTCTCCGAGATTCTGCGCAGTGGCTACACGCGCATCCCTGTGTACGAGGGCGACCAGCGGCACAACATTGTGGACATTCTGTTTGTCAAGGACTTGGCCTTCGTGGACCCGGACGACTGCACCCCACTCCTCACCGTCACCCGCTTCTACAACCGGCCCCTGCACTGTGTGTTCAATGATACCCGGCTGGACACGGTGCTGGAGGAATTTAAAAAGGGTGAGCAGTGGTCTATCTCCTCCCTCCACTACCCCCTTCAAAAGTATTACCCTTTCATAAACCTATGAGGCTTCAGGTACCCAAAGCAACTCTCCTACGGTACCAAAAGCTCAAGGTAGACCCCACTTCATGACTCCTTGGCTCTTTCCATCTCACTTCTCCCTACCTTCCTTGCGGCTGACTGAGCCCCAGGCCTTTTCCCCTTGACTTGGCTCACAGGAGGCCTCATATTCCTCATTCATTCCATTCCAATATTTTTTCAGAGCCTACCAATTGCCAGGTCTTGAGCAGGATGGAGTCTAGAGATAGTCCTGGGAAATAAATGCAGAAGGAAGCTCTCCTCACCCATTATGGGAGGAACCTCGACAGGTTCCCATAACAAGCAGCCTTTGTTTTAAACTCCTCCCAGGGCTGGAAGCTCACTATTTCCAGGGCAAACTCACTCCATTGCTGGACAGCTCCAGCTGCTGACAATGTCTTTCTCACTTGGAGCAGACATTTATTTCTCCTGAGCTTCTTTCTGGGCCCTAGTTCTGCCCTTTGAATCACATAGAATGAGCCTCAGACACCTTAGACATTCTCCCCTCCCCCCATTTAATTTTCCATCAGCTATTTACTCTACACATCAAGGTTGGAGATTAAAAATTGACTAAGGCAGTGAGGTGCTTATACTTCTGGGAACTGTGATCCCATGAGGTAGGATAGATCTGGACCCAAGGAAATATTTTGGTAAAGGAAACCACTAGAAAATTTGTGTGTCCAAATGCATGGGGTTTCCTTCAGAGAGCTGTCATCATCTCCCCCCCCTCCGCCCCCAATGTCATGCTTACAACATGTTTACTACATCGCCTGGGGTTTGGTCTTGGAAACTGTCTTCTGGGGTTGAGTACAAACCACTCAAGAAAAATCAGCCTGGGTACTTTAGGGCCAATCCTCTTGGCATTCCAGTTTGACTGGTCCCCCTAGTTAACCAGAGTTGATCCAGAAGGACCTTTGGGTGTTTTTGAAAATCAAATCCACTTTCAAGAGTCACTATTGAGAGCATTCAAAGACCATCTAACAGACCATGAAAGCAATTCCAGAAATGATTTGAGAACAGTGACATGGTTAGAAAAAGGTAGACCCTTTCAGAATGGCCATTTTGAAACAGGCACTCATTTGTACATATCATTTAGCACATGTATTAAAAACTGAACTAAACAAAAAAATTAATTCTCTGGCTTTAGAATCAAACTTCAAATGGAGCTTCCCTGTAACCAGCCGGAATCTCATTTGACTGTGTGCTTTTTATTTTGTTTGTCAAAAATTCAATCTCTTTGCCTTATCATCACAGGTACTCTTGATTCTTTGCATACAGAGAGAAATCCGGGGTCTTCCTCCTGCTACCTACCAAGGGGGGAAATGTCCAATGCTGCTTTTAGTCTCAGATTTCAGTAGAGAATAGCCCTAGGCTTTGTATTGGAATCAGGAGAAGGGGAGGGAATGTATATACACTGCAGCTGTTTTAGCTCAGTCTGGGCTTCTGTCTCACCCTCTACTGTCTCCTAGTCTTTGCATGATTTGTTTCCACTGCAATCTGAGGTTCATCCATCCACCCTTAGAATTATTCTTCTGCTTTGTGTACCCTACGAAAAAAGGAGTCTTGGATCTGGGCCTAAAAGATGTGAAAATCTGTATTAGTTTGCTAGGGCTGCCATAATAAAATACCACAGACTAGGTGGCTTAAACAGCAGAACTCTATTTTCTCACAGTTCTGGGAGCTGGGAGCCTAAGACTAAGGCACCAACAGGCATGAGTTCTTCTGAGACTTCCTTGCTTGGCTTGCAGATGGCCGCTTTCTTACTGTGTCCTCATCCCTGGAGTCTCTTTGTGGGTTCTAATCTCTTCTTCTGAGGACAGCAGGCATTTGTACTAGGACCCACCCTATCAGCCTCATTGTAACTTAACCACCTCTTATGTGTAATAATTAAGACAGAATTTATTGAGCATCACGTGCTGTTAGCAAACAGAGACAGTAAGGCTGCCTTCAGAAAGTTAGCCTACAGGAGCATGCAGTGTTAGAGTAAGGGCAGCCTTCAGAAGCAGGAATTGTGTCTTACTAGTCTTTGTATCCCCAGCACACAGTGCCGTGCGCACAGTAGGCTGCTCAAAAAAAAAGTCGAAATGAGTCCTGTTGCAGAGTTTCGAAATCTGGTCTGAAAAAGGCTTGTTAGTGTTCTATTAGTAGTTTCTAGTTAAGGAGGCCACTGAAGCAAAGCTTGCCATGGCAGTGAACACCGCGCAAAGGAAAACGTGTCCACATCCCTTCAGAGCCTTGCTCCTTCCTCGAAGTGTCACCCATGAACCAGCAGGGGCCTCATCTGGGAACTTTTTAGAAATGCCGAATTTCATGCCTCCCTCTAAATCCACAGAGTAAAGGTCTGCATTTTAACAAGCCTCCAAGTGACTCATGTGTACATTGAAGTTTGAGAAGAATTGCCATCAGAGAACCCTTATTAACAGTGATTGGTAGATTTACTTAGGATAGAATAAATACAAGGAATAATTATCAAGGTTGGTGTTCTCTGGCTCCAAGCCATGAAAGACAGTGGTCATTTTCTATAAGAATTATGTTTGCACCGTAAGTTAGGAGAGGAAAGCCGTGTTGGACTACTTTTTATTTTTTTTACCTTTAAAAATAACTTTTTAACTAAGTCATAAAAGCCCTTCCATCCTTCCATGTCCCTCATTCTTCGTATCTCAGGTTACTTCATATCTAAACAAACCCCTGAGGCAGTAAGAGAGGAAACTGATAATAATCATAAGAACAACAGTTACCATTAATTGAGCGGCATCTCTGCCAGGCGCCATGCCAAGCACTTTACATACTCAGAACCCTCCAGGGTCGGTATTATTAACTCATTTTACAGAAGAAGAAACTAAAGCTCAGATCAATTACATGACTGGCTCAACTTTCCATAGCTAATAACTGACCAAAGTGTGAATTGAACTAGGTCTGTAGGACCCCATGCCTGTTCTATTTCCCACTATCCCAATCTTACTCCATCCCCCACAGAACTCCTGCCACCCACTGGGTTCAAAGCTGGCCCTCTTGACTTGCTGCCCATAGCTGAATCACTTCTAGTTTCTGCAGATTAGAAATGGAGCTTTTATAATGACAACAATTGCTAACATGCATATTGCATTTTACAAAACATGTCTTCCTATCTTCTATCTGATCCTTAAAACAATCCTACAGTTATAAGTGAGTACCCTAAGACCAGTAGGGTTACTTGGCTTGCCTAAGATCACCACTCAGCTTGTATATTCCAAGGCCCAGATTCAAATCCAGTTCACGTGACTCCAAAGCTCTGTCCATCTGGGATTTTATCTCTAATTTTCCTAGGAGCTTCAGATCTTTAGAACTGGAGGAAAGGAAAATAGCCTTTCCAGCAATAGCATGCTAGCTTTACGAAAGGGAACAATAGTTCTCTCTCATGGTCTGAGTTCCTTGAGGGCAGAGAATGAATCTTATTTACTTTATAATCTCAGGATAAGCACAGTGGCCACCTTGCCTAGGGGATGAGTAAACATTTATTGAATGAATGGATTTAAATAGCTAACTTCTACTAAATTTCTATGTTTGAGTGAGATGAGCCCTAAGTACAGAATAATTAGTGTTGTTTGTTCCATTGATGGTAACCAATCTCTCCTTGCCCTTTTCCTGGGTTATCTACCCCAGTTAGTGGCACCACTGCCCCCTAGTCTCCTAGTCTAGAAACCTCTCCTTCACCACCCACCCTCATCCTACTCATCACTGTCTTAGTCTGCTGGGACTGCCGTAACAAAATACCATACATTGGGTCGCTTAAACAACAGAAATTTGTTTTCTCTCGGTTCTGGAAGCTAGAAGTCCAAGATCAAGGTTCCAGCCGATTTGCTTTCTGGTGAGCTCTCTCTCCCTGGCTTGCAGAGGGCCACCTTCTTCCTGTGTACTCACATGGCCTTGCGGGAGGTTGGGGGGAGGGGGGTGAGTGGAGAGAGAGAACACACTCACTGGTCTCTCCTCTTCTTATAAAGACACCTATTGGATTAGGGCCCCACCCTTATGATCTCATTTAACCTTAATTACTTGCCCAGATGCCCAGTGAGGGTTAGGACTTTGACATATGAATTTGGGAAGGGGAGGGACACAAGCATTCAGCCCATAACAGTCACCAAAGTCTGCCAAATATTCGGAACAAAGTCAGAAAAAATTTTGCCAATATTGCATCCAAAAGAGTTCTTGTATCTATACATAATTTAGTCCATTATTTCTTCCACTTAGGTTATTCCTTGATTTTATTCAACAAATAGTTACTGTGTATCCGTTGTGCAGGTACAGTGGAGAACACCAACCGTATGGTGTCTGTCTGCATGGCACTTTCATTCTAATGCAAGAAACCGAAATTAAACAAATGGGATAATGATGAGAAGTTTTGGTGCCAGACTGCCTGGGCTGCAGACTGTTTATTTTGTTAACTGTAAAATGAGGATATTAATAGTATTTACACATAGGGTTGTTTGAAATATTAAGATAATATTGCATCATAATGCTTATTTAGTAAGTCATACAATAAATGCTAAATCAATGTTAGCTATGATTATTAAATATAAACACGTATCTATTATTGATTTGTGCAAATGCCTTCTAAGTTTTGCATCTTCCAATTTTTGTCTCCTTCAAATTCGTCCTCTCTAGTACTACTAAAATAATCTCTGGTGACATCATCAACTGCTTTAAACTCCCCTGTACTCCCCACCGGCCTGCAGGATGAAATCTAAGCTGTGACCTCATGACCTGCCCCCTGCCTAGCCCTCTAGCCTCATCACTCACCCCTCCCTGCCTCAGCTGTGTGCCCCAGTAACATTAAACTTGTGGTCACACTGTGCTATATCTTTCCTTTGTCCCTTTACTTGTGCTTTCCTCTTTGTAAGGAATATGCATTGCCTGACTAGTCCTTACTCCAGTTCCTCCTTTAACACCAAGCACAGGGCCTACCTCCTCTGGGAAGCTTCTCGTGTAAACCCCAGTTTTGGCCAATGTAATTTTTCTATAGCTCTATTATTGAACTAACAGGCTGTATTATCAGTATTTGTTTATTTGTGCTGCCAACCCATATAATGAGCAGCTGGAGGTAAAAGAATGTCTTACTTGTCTTTTGTAGTACTCTAGTAGGTACTACCTTGCTAGGTAGCACCCTAATGATGGATATGACACATAGTAAGTTTTCAAGAAATGTTTGTTGAATGACTGAATGAATGACTAAAGGAGTTAAACTTTAATTTAATGGAAGGGATGTGCAGAGCTCTAGTAAATGAATCATTTAGTGTCTCCAGCCCAATCATTTTGGATCATGCAGCAGGACAAAGTCAAATTTTAAATGTTACAAGGAGAGTTTGTCTTTGCTTCTTTAGCAACATCTATTTATTATAACAATCATGTTCAAAGCAGTGTACTAAGAGTTGGGTGTGTGAGATACAATCTCTGCCTCCAAAGAGCCTACAGCCTGATGGGAGAATAGTAGTCTGCTTTGTAAAGCTAGAAGGCAGGCTGGACTCACCTTTCACCGCAGCCTCAAACATTACAATTCACAAGTTACATCTCAGCATACATGTATATAGATAAGACAAACCTATACCTAATTCATTAAAACAAAGTGGTATAATAACTATTGCACTGTGTTGTACACCTGAAACTAATTAAAAATAAATTAATTAATTAAAAAAAGTGGTATACTAGAAATATAAAAATACATTGAGAACAAGGAGGAAGGGAGTAACTATTCTTAGGTTATTTTGCTTTTATAAAACTTTCACTGAGGTTTATAAATTTCTATGTTGCATATCCATTTAGAAAATTGAAAAATATAGAACAGTAGAAAAAGTATGAAAACCACCTGTAGAAAATCATCCCACTATCTTGAAATAACAAGTCAATAATTTGTCGTGTTAAAAATATATTGCACCTGGGCCGGCCGAGTGGCGTGGTGGTTAAGCGCTGGCTTGGGAAGCAGGCGGCCCCGGTTCAGGTCCCACATATGAGGGCCAGTGACACTGCCCTCAAAAAAAAAACAAAAAAACAAAAAAACAAAAAAACAAAAAAAAAACAAAAAAAAAAAAAAACAAAAAAAAAAAAAATATATATATATATATATATATATTGCACCTAATAACAACCTTAATTTAAACAGAAAATAAAGGGAAAACCCGTGAACTTGCCTTCTTCCACAAGTCAAATATCCCATTCTAATTCCAAGAGCGATTTCTTTATACAATACTATTATTTTCGCTATAGTCTCGTTGGGGTTGAGTTCTGTAATTTGGGAAGACTAACTTACAAACTGGAGACTTAGTGATTTATTGAACTTAATTTTTAAAGTTTACTACTCTTTTGCTGGATTTCTTTTAGAAGAAATCATCCCTGTACAGACAACAGAGGGAAGGAATAAAGCTTTGTTCTGCAGTCAAAGGCCTCTGGGCTCTGGTATTTAACCCAGTGAAACAGCTTAGCTCTGTTGGGTTAGTAACACCACCTTCCTAAACAAAAGACAGCATAATCCACATCATGTTGGGTTACTCTGTCTGTAGACTAGCACAGCCATGTAAAATTATGTAAGATGGCCTATTGCCGTTTTCATACTCAGTCTTTGCTCATTCATGGATTCATTCATTCATTCATTCATTCAGTAAATATTTACTGAATCCCTGCTTTGGGCCAAGCACTGTGGTAGGTCCTAGAAATGCAGCTGTGTACAAGAGAGACATTAAGCAGCCATCATGGAGCTGACAAGTAGCCACTTCATCTTTGATCCTACTGCATGGAGTCTGTTGCTGAAAGTACATCCAAATTCCCAGGAAGTGCTCAGTAACATTTTCACTGAGGAATAGTCTGGTTGAAAAGTCAGTGTTTTGCTTTATTGCTCCAAATTCTTTATCACTCCGAAAGCTGTTGTAGCAGGAAAAGTGATCATCCCATTGCTTAATTCTTTAAAAAGCTGCCCAAAGACAAGCTGCATTCATTGTCTTCCATAAAATAAAATAAACAAGTTATAGTTCACTGGTGTAATTAGATGTAATATGCTTTAAATGTATTAAACATTGCTAAAGAATAATTAGTAATATTTAGAATAAGATGCTTACCTTCTAAACAATAATTAGAGCAAACAGTAAGCAAAGTATAGTCCCTCGTGTACAGGAAGGAAGAACAAAAGAAAACAAAAAAAGTGAGAATAATTAATTACACAAGGTGCTAAAATTGTCGGTTTATATTTCTTTCTTTAGAAATTTTCATTGTGATTGTTGTAATATTGTTCTGCAACAATTTTTTTCTCAGCCTGGCAAAAAGAAATACCAGGTAATAGTAGAATCTGAGCTGGAAGGGACACTGAAAGACCTGACAGAGAATCTAATTCACACTTTTTTTAGATTTAGTTATCTTTTCCAGGGCCTAACAACCCTCATTGTAAGGCTATATTTTTATCTAATCTAAATCCCACAGAGTGCAGTTAAATTCCATTTTCTTCTTTTATCATCCTTTGTGAGTCCTCTTTTATTTGAAGAACATAGTAGCTCACCTTATTCCACTTTTTAACAACAAAATGCATTTGGTTGTGTTTCTGGAACCCTTAGAGCATTTGAATGTCTCAGAGGAGGGGGATGGTCTTTCCTAGTACCCTCTTAAACTGGTTTCCCTCTAGACCTACTTTCGAGGACCCCTGGATCTTCAATAACAACTCTCAGTCCTTTTTTTATTTTCTGCTATCTGTTCCTCTCCAAATTGAGATTCTTCTCAATTCATTTTTCTTTTTTTCCTCCCTCCCTTCCATGTGACGTTATTCCATGTGAGGCCTGCTGTCCTCCTGGAGCGTGCAGTCAAGTAGGGAGAGACACGCTAACCAGTAATGACAAACAGTGACAAGTGATTTGAAGAAAAACTATAGAGAGCTATGAGCACATACAATGGGGAGCACTGACTTGGTCTTATGGATCAGGATAAACTCCCCCGTCCTCAAGTGATGTCTGAGCTAAGTCCCAAAGGGTGATGAGCAGGACTATACCAGGGGAAGCGCTTTCCAGGAGAAGGGAACAGGCATGCAGAGGCTCTGAGGAAAGAGGGCCAGTGTGGGTGCCACGCAGGGTTCCTCGGCCATTTAACATCCATTATAGAAAATGCCACCTCTGCCAACCAATCCTCCTTTCACCTCTAGTGATTGTCAGTGTTGTCTGGGCAATAGAGCACGGTCACATTCACTGAGTGCCAGGTTCCCAGGGCTCTGCGAGATGGATGTGGATATAAATATGGGAAAGACCCTACCCTCCAGGAGCATGAAAGGAGGAAGAGCCGGGATGGACATGCTACCGAGCAGCCTGGGAGACAGGCTAAGGCATCCAGACAATATCTGTGGGTGAGGATGGAAGGGAAAAGTAATTCCCTGCAAGAATCTGGGAAAACTTCTCAGAGGAAGTGAAAGGAGGACTCTGATAAGCCAATTAGGAAGGGAAAGGGCATTCAACTGAGGCAGGAGCTTGAGCTGGAGAAATAAAGGCAGAGAGGGAACCAGTGATCCATTTGAGCGCTGGCAAAACAATGATCACAATGCTATTTTTTTTTTCCAGAAAAACGGGGAGCTACATAGAATGAGGTACTTGTGAAACATAATTTCTGTTCCCTCCAAATGCCAACATGGCATCTTCTCACCATGTTTGGTGGTGATAGTTCTAAAATGTTTTATACCCATTCCTGCCTTCCTTAACAAAGTATCCTAAAAATAACTTAATCTTTTCTGGATGATGCAGGAGCATGGTCATGAGCATGTAGTTATATTATGCAGTATTATAAAGTGGTGCTGACTACTTTTTTATTTTTCTCTGGCCTCTGGCGATAAGCTGCTACTTGTCTTTGAGTCCGCTTCAAGCAAATCCCTGCCCCCACCTCACTCATCACAAAACCACTCTATCTGTGTTTATTTCAGAGCTTCTATTTAACTGAGAAACCAAGTAAATACACGTGTGGAGAATCGGGTGCCCTGTACACAATAAGCTTCAATAAATGTTTGCTGAATAAATAATTAATTAGGCTTCAACTGGGAGCCTCTAGTATGCAGTTGGTGGGACCTGGGATATTCCTTCCGGGACCAGATTCAAAGCCCTGTGAAATCAGACCTCCAGATAATGGGTCGCTACTCTGCTATTTTTACAGTGTTGCTTAGCAAGCCAAACTGCCAACCAACTTAGATTTAGTGACTAAGGACTGTTTTTTCATGCCCTGGTGATGCTGGTTACCATGGTGTTCTGGGTGACATAGTTGGGTTTTTTATAATTGCCTTTTAGGGGCTCAGGAAATTTTTTTGTGTATGATAAATGCGTTGATTACTCTATTTCCGGTGAATTGGAGCAGGATAATTGCTACAAAGTACAGCCTCTTTTTTTTCTTTCTTTGTTTTTTAAACTAGTCACTAGAGAAAGGGACTTTTGTTTTTCTAAATCAAGGTGGTTGCTATGGGACTGTTAGGATAACACTTTTGTCTTTCTCTTTCTGATATGATAGAAAGTGATTTGTTTGATTATATAGATTTTTAAAAATGGGTTAAGGCAGCTTTTTCTCATCTTATTCCAATGGAATTCTTCAGTACTAAGATATAAGCATTAGGAGTTCACAGCCCTTTGTAAATACAAGAGGCTGTAACTGTTGGCACTGTTAAAATTCTGGCGTATCATGTATCATCACAAAGAAGCACCCTGTAAAACTAAACTGTTTTTGCAGCCCAGGACTCTTTAAACTTATAAAAGTATAGAATTTTAGAGCCACGAAAGGCACCTTGGAGATCACCTGGTTCCATCCTTTCATTTTAAGGGGAAGAAAACTGAGGCCCAGAAAAGACAGTAAAAAGAGGAATGGTTAAGTCCTTCTAGTTGCAAAGCCTTTACACTGGCAAAGATCTTTCCAAAACAGTAACTCATTTTGTACATATGAAGTCAGTGGAATTTATCCCCGTTTTTGTATTCAAGGTACCTGGGATCTGGGGACACAAGTGTCCTGCTCAATGTTAGTGACTCAGGCAGAACCAGAAGCCACATCTGTGACTCGCCACCTCAGACTGTGGAGCCCCAGACACCCAGAGTCGTGGAGACCTGACTCAGACCCCAGCTCCTGCGTTTCCTAGCTGTGTGACTGGGGCAGGTCCCTCTACCACTCCGAATGAGGCTTATCTTCCTTCGTAAAATAGGAATCATACTGCATTGTAAGTTTACTGCGAAGGTGCCTGTACAGCAAGCACTCAAGACACTCTACCATTCACTTCTTACCTCACCGATCTCGTTAAATGACTAGTATGTAGTTAGACGTTTTGTATAAGTGTTCTCTGGTCTAGCCCATGCACAAGTCATTGTATATAATAAATAAAACGGAGAGCTCAGTTTTGGAGAGGGCCCTAAACAGTTCTGGCAATTTCCTTACATGTCTTTCATCCTGTCATCAGTTAGCATTCAGGTTTCCTCAAAACTCCTCCATTCCTCAGGCATCTCAAGCAAAAAAAACAACAAACATGGCCATGTAACAAATATCACAGTCAGATCAATGAAACCCCTCAAAGCACCATCCACAAAAATGAAATCTCAGGTTAGACATTGGAAGGGTGGACCAGGAGGCAGAGGCCTGGCGGGGAGGTGGGGCTGCGACCCCTTTCTTCCCCTGCCCCGTTCAAAGCCCTTCTCCTCCCTTGCTAACTCACCAGTCAGGTGCTGAGCATTGGTTCCCATTGCTCTTAACCCATTCATTGATGCATTTCTAGTGCCTAGAAGAGTGCTTGGCACATAGTAGGTATTCAATAAATAAACACAGAGATTTGGCCTGCAGTGTAGAGTCTGCAGAGTGTGTTGGGAAGGGCACAAGCTGGGAGACAGACAGACTGAGGTGTGTCCCTAGGCTCTTTCACTCACTAACTCTGGGCCTTGGGCCAGTCGCTTTATTTTCCTGAGTCTCAGTTTTCTCATCCACAGGTTAGTAATAATAATCCTCATTTTCCAGAGAAGCGATGAATGTATGCACCCAATGAACAGTAGGGATGACAATCACTATTATAGCAAAATCTGGAAAATGGATGAACACTGACCTGTGCTCCCAGGAATCAGCTCAGTTTAAATCAGAAACAGTGTGGAGATCAGGAATAGCTGTGGGCTGTCTCACTTCACCTGGAGTGACAACCTTCAAAATGGCGAGTTTTAAGGTCACCTGAGGTGCCTGAATTATTCCAAATAACACCCCCATCTCTCTGTTCTCTCAGGGACCAGCCTCGTTTGACCATAGCCCCTGGGCTGGCCCTGAATTAAGTGATCTCTGGACAGCTAAGGCCAGCCTATTTGCCTTGCAGTGTATCTTCCTCATATCTGAGGTTGGTTCCTGGCCTGAGACTATCAGCCAAAGCTTAGCCAGATCACTCTGGGTCATCATGTTGATTTTTAAGCACAACATCCTGGTTATGTTTAGCCTAAACCTGCAGAGAGAGAAGCTAGTCCCACAGGCAGCCTCTAAGACTAGGTCTGAGTCTGAGAGGCCTGAGGTTAAAGTATCCAGTACTGTTTAGTTGTGTCTTGAAGCTGTCCACAGACTTCAGCGAGAGTGGGTCCTATTCAATTCCCTGAGTTCAAATACTGGCTGTACCATTTATTAGCTGAGTATCCTGAAACCAGTTATTTTTTGAACGGGGAATAAGCACAATATACTTTGATAGAGTAGTGAGAAAAAAGGCAAGATATATATACCACAAAACCACAGAGGCCTTTAATGGCAGCAAGAAATGCCTCAGACATGATCCTCCCCGGTAACTGGTACATGTTACTGAGATGAGAACCTCATAAATGCAATATTGGGGGCAATCTAGTTTTGATGGATAGGATGGGTTACAGCTAGAAAAACCAAAAGGATGATTGCTTAAGGTATTAGTGCAGTCGGCTAGGGTGAGCTGAGGACATGGAAATTAAGGACTATACACTTGCAATTGGAAGGGGGGAAATCTCTGAGACCTCATTACCTCTGGACGCTCCCTCTTAGTCTCCTTTACTGGCTCCTGCTACATCACGTTCGCTGCTGTATCCTCAGCACTTAAAGCAGGGCCTACCTATCTCAGATGCTCAAGTATTTGCTACATGAATGTTGCATTTCTATGATCTCTAAATATTGGAGTGCTCCAGGCTCAGAAATGGATCTCTTTGTCTACTCTCACTCCCTTGGTTATTTTATTCATTTCCCCCATACATATCATCAACTGAAGACTTTTATTTCCAACTGCTACTTGACATCTCCACTTGGAGGTCTAAAAGGCTTCTCAACCTTAAGGCTGTCCAAAACTGGGCCTGAGCTCTCATTGCTGAACCCACTCCTTGCACAATAGTCCCAAACTCTGTAAATTGAAGTTCCATTCTTATAGTTAGTTGTTCAGGCCCCAAATTCTCTTTCTCTCTTGCCCTCCATCAAGTTCTTCACGTGGACTTTCAGCACATCTAGAGGATCTGACTACATCTCGCCAGCTTCCTACCATCATCCCAGCCCAAAGCACTGCCCATCTCTCCCTTGGATGTATGAGCTTCCTATGAGGTCTCCCTGCTTCTACCTATGCCTGTTTGGTCTAGTCTTAACACAAGCTAGGGAAATCCTTTGAAAACGTAAGGAAGATCATGTCAGATTTTTTATTTATTTTATTTTTAGCTAGCCATCCTGCCACCTGTTGGCAGCTGAGCTCAGGCTTGGAGTCAAACTGGAGCCCCTGTTGCTCAGAGCTCATACTCTTGAGCGAGCTCTGAACTAACTGAGCCACTCGGCTGGCCCCTTTCATGTCAGCTTTTTTTGCCAAAAAACAAATACACACACACACATACAAGCATGTACACACACCTTTATAACGGCTATATCTCACTTAGAGTTAAGAACCAAGGTCCTTCCAAAGTCCTTACAAGGTTCATACAGACTTGATCATAGCTGCACCTACCCCGTCTCTTACCTCCCTAACCTTGGTTCCTTCCACTGTCTTTGCCCACGCTCTGCAACCACCTTACTGGCCTCCTTGCCTTTCCCCAACCACATCAGTTACACTTCCAACTCACGGCCTTTGCATCTTGTTCTACTGCAAAGATATCCCCCAGATATCCTCAGGGATCCTTACCTCACTGCCTTCAATCTTTATTCAAATAGTACCTTCTCAAAAAGTTCATCCCTGGCCTCTGCTACCTAAAATTGTAACACCTGCTCGCACACTCCCTCATCACCCTCCCCTGCTTAGCTTTTCCTCTTGGCACTGTGCTATATAGATTTTACATATTTATCTGTCTTATTAACTCTCACTCCCACTTACTAGAATATAAGCTACAGGAGGAAAATTTCTTTGTCTGTTGTGTTCCTTGATGCATTTCTAGTGCCTAGAAGAGTGCGTGGCACATAGTAGGTACTCAATAAATACCTTTGAAAGAATGAAGAAAGAAAAGATGAATTGGAAGAATGTGGGGATTTCTTTTTCCTTAGGAGCAAAGGAAAAGAAGGTTAAAATGACTCTTGGGTTATGACTCTGGGTGGCCAGATGGTTGATGGTGCCATTTACTGCAGTGAAGAGGGAGAAGGAGTGGGGATTATGGGTCTTGAATGTCATGTGTTCCTATTTGGTTAAGTGATTTTGAGGAGACAAGGGAATCGCTCAGGCAAAATGTCTAAAACAGGATGAGAGTTCAAAATAGACACTGATGTTACATATAAATTTAGTTCTCAGGAAAGCGGTGATAGTGATATTTAAAGTGATGGGCTCTGCTGGTATCTTTAACCAAAAGGAGAGAGTAGAGGTTCTTAACTGCAACGCTCATTAGAGTCTCCTAAGAAAGTTTTAAACAGCCCAATGCCTGGACCACGTCCCAAACAAGTCAGATCAGAACACTGTGGGTGGGACACAGGTATCAATAGGTTTTAAAGCTCCCCAGTGATTTCTACATGCAGACAGGGTTGAAAATCACTGAGCTAGAGCATTTGAGATAGACTTATCTTTAGGTGAGGATAAAGTAAAGAAATCCATAATAGAAACAGAAAAAAAGTCATAAGGGTGGGAAGAAAACCACGGTGGTCTTAGCCAACCTCCTTATACTCAAATGTGCATGAGAATTTCTTGGATATCATGTAGAAATGCAGGTTCTGACTCAGATTGCTGGGTTGGGGGCCACCTTCTGTATCTATCACAAGCTCCTAGGTGACACCAATTCTTCAGGTCCAAGGGCTAGACTTGGAGTAGAAAGTGGCAAAAGCAGTGAGCCTCAAACTTTAGCATACATAAGAATCACCTGGGATATCATTAAAACAGTTATCTGGGCTCTACCTCACCACCTAAGATCCTGACTCTGTAGGTCAAAGGTGGGACCAGAGAACCTGCATTTTGAACAAGAGCCCAGGTAAGGTTCAGTGCTGCTGTTCTAAGGGACACACTTCAAGCAGTAGAGAGTCACCAAGAGGCACTTGGTAAGAAAGAAGAGGCACTCAATACTGTCTACCGAAAGAAGAAAAGATGCTGCAAGGACACCAAGGAGAACAACAACATGGCACAAGCCACTATATTTTACAAGGTGAAGGTCATATTGAGGCAGAAACCATAAAACGATTTCTGCTTTCCTTAATTCTCTATTTCTAAGCAATATGCTATCCTCCAAGCTTCTGTATTTTATCTTGGGAACAGTTACCTTACCAAAGTGCTGTAGCTATTTTTGAAAGACAGAGGAAGCAAATCGATTATTCGTTCCTTTTTTGTTTTTCCCCAAGGCGTAGGAGGTATGCTAACAGGGTCCTTGGGGCCTCTTCTCTGTGAATATGCCTATATCATCTAGAGGCTATTTTTATGAAAGACCCTTCAGAGGATATTTCAACTTCTTCAAATACCAAAGTACAGCTGTGAAGTTGCTGCCACTTTCTTACTTTCTGTCTCCTTAAAGCAAGGTTTCCAACCTCAGCATTTGTGGGGCTGTCCTGAGCATTCATCCCCTAACCCCCATCCCAGCTGGCAACCATCAAAACATTCTCTGTATCTATGAGTTTGTTTGTTCGTTTGTTTTGTTGTATAGATTCCACATATAAGTGAAATTATATGGTATTTGTCTTTCTCTGCCTGAGTTATTTCACTCAGCATAATACCCTCTAGGTTCATCTATGTTGTTGCAGATGACAAGATTTCATTCTTTTTTATGGCTGAGTAATGTTCCATTGTATATATGTATTACTTCTTTAACCATTTATCTGTTGATGGACATTTAGATCTCTTCAATATCTTGGCTACTGTAAATAATGCTGCACTGAACATATAGATGCATGTCTTTACAATTGGCATTTTGGGTTTCTTTGAATAAATATCCTGAAGTGGAAATACTACAGCCTTCTTTGTCTACGTTATAGCCTTTGTTTTAGAGTCTATTATGAAGGGCTGGACAAGTGGCTCAGCTGGTTAAGAGCTTGCAAGGTCTGAGCAACAGGATCATCAGTTCAATTCCCAGCCCAAGCTGAGCTGCCAACAGGTGGCAGGATGGCTCAGCTAAAAATAAAGTATTTCTTTCATATCAATTTTCATGAAATATCTTTTTCCATCCCTTTACTTTCAGTCTCTGTGTGCCTTTCACCTGATCTTGTATGCAGCATATGTAAGGGTCTTGGTTTCTTATCCACTCGGTCACCCTATGTCTTTTCATTGGAGCATTTAATGCATTTACATTTAAAGTAATTGTTGATCGATATCTATTGATAGTTATTACCATTTTATTATTCATATTTTTTTATTTATTTTTTCTTCTTTTTCTTAAAGAACTCTCTTTAACATTTCTTGTAATATTGGTTTGGAAATGGTGAATTCCTTTAGCTTTTTCTTGTCTGGGAAGCTCTTTATCTGTCCTTTGATTCTAACTGATAGCCTTTCCGGGTAGAGTAATCATGGTTGTAGTTCGTGCTTTTCATCACATGGAATATTTCATGCCAATCCCTTCTGGCCTGCAAAGTTTCTGTTCAGAGATCAGCTCACAGTCTTATGGGAGCTCCCTTGTAGGTAACTAACTGCTTTTCCCTTGCTGCTTTTAAGATTCTCTTTGTCTTTAATCTTTGGCATTTTAATCATGATGTGTCTTGATGTGAGCCTGTTTAGGTTCATCTTGTTTGGGACTCTCTGCACTTCCTGACCTTGCATGTCTCGTTCCTTCTCCAGATTAAGGAAGTTTTCCATCATTATTTCTTTAAATAGATTTTCAATTCCTTGCTCTCTCTCTCTTATCCTCTGGTACCCTTATGATGCAAATGTTATTATGTTTGATGTTTTCCCAGAGACACCTTAAACTATCCTCATTTTTTTTTTTTTTGGATTCTTTTTTTTTTTTTTTGCTGTTCTGATTGGGTGTTTTCTGCTACTTTGTCTTCCACATTGTAAATTTAGTCCTCTGCTTCATCTAATCTGCTTGTTGATTCCCCCTAATGTATTCCTCATTTCTTCCTCATTTCGGTTATTATATTCTTAATTTCTGACTGGTTCTTTTTTATGTTTTCTATCTTCATTTTTATGTTTCTTATCTTTGTTAAAGTTTTCACTGAGATCATTGTGCATCTTTATAACCAGTGTTTTGAACGCTGCATCTGGTAGATTGCTTGTCTCTGTTTTATTTTGTTCTTTCTTTGTAGCTTTATTCTGTTCTTTCATTTGAGACATGTTTCTTTGTCTCCTCACTTTGCCTGCCTCCCTGTGTTTGTTTCTATGTATTAGGTAGAGCTGCTATGTCTCCTGGTCTTAGTAGAGTGGCCTTAAGTAGTAGGTGTGCTGTGGGGTCCAGTGGTGCAGTCTCTCTGGTCACTTGAACTGGGTTCTCTAGGGGTGTCCCTTTTGTGGGCTCTCCTGTTGTAGTTGAACCTTGATTGCTGTTTGCACATCAGTGAGAGGGATTGACCCTCGGCTGATTGGTTGTGAGGATTGCCAGTGATTACAGTGGAGGAGCTGTTGTGCAGGGGCTGACCCTACGGAGCAGGATTTGCTTTTGCAGGGCTCTTGTGCCTTCCTAGTCTGCCCTTTGCATGTATCGTTTGTGGAGGTGGCTGGGTGGGGTTCTCTGGTGTGGTCTGAAGCTGGCCACTGGGGCCTCTTGGGAGGAGTTCTGGTGCAGGCCAAGATCAACTGCTACCTCTGCCCTGTCCAGGGCCACTTGGTATGAGCTACAAAGTGATTTGCAGATAGTTGCCACTTGTGCTGGACTGGAAGGTTCTTGGGGGAAGCTATGCTGTGAACTGAAGTTGGCTGTTATTAGTGCTGGGCTTGGGGTTGCTAAAGCATGAGGTACAGGGCATGTTGAGGCCAGATGCTGCTTGTTCAGGGTTTGTGAACTTTTGAGGGATTTCAGAAACGTCTGCAGCTTGAGCCAAGACAGACCATTTGTATGTAAAAGCCACTTTTTGACTGAGTTGTGTTTTTATGAGTTGTAATTTTTTTATATATATTCTGGATACAAGCTTCCTATCAGATATATGATTAGCAAACCTTTTCTCTCATTCTGTAAGTTACCTGTCTCTTTTTTGTTTTGATAGTATCCTTTTTTAATTTTGATGAAGTCCAGTTTGTGTATTTTCCCCTTGGTTACTTATGCTTTTGATGTCTTATCTAAAAGAACCGTTTCCTACTCCAAAGTCACAAAGACTTACTCCTATGTTTTCGTCCAAGATTTGTATAGTTTTCACTCTTACATTTTGACGTTTGGTCCATTTCTAATTATTTTTTGTGTATAGTGTGAGGTAGCATCCAACTTCATTATTTTGCATATGGATATCCAGTTATCACCCATTAGTTATGGAGTTCTCACTCTATGCCAAGCGCTAGTCTAGATTCTGGGGAAACGGAGATAAGTAGGACACAAACCTGTTGCCTCTCAGAGAGCTCACTATCATAGTGGGGAGATCACATATAAATAGAAAACAACAACATGGTGAAATAATTATGTATGATTTTAACATTGTGCCTGGATCCTAGAGTGTGTACAGCAAATGGAAGCTGCAATAATAATAATAATAATAATGGTTATTATTGTTATAATAAATGCTAATAGAGGAGTACGTTCAAAGTGCTGTGGCAGGAGAGTGACTCACTTTTCCATGTCTCAAGATTGGCTTCCCTTGGGGCATCTCCATCACTTCTGGGGCCCAAGAAGAGGAGGGGTACAGGGAGATAGGTCTCTCAAAGACCAACCTTTTTGAGAGAGGAAGGACTTTAAGTATGTGTATCACAGGAACAGCTGGTTCTCTTGTCCTTCAGTGTCAGCTCAGAACAGCGTTATGTGATTACTAATTCCTGTTACAGCCTGTACCCAAGAAATAATGACATCTTCATTTGTTTGTAAATCTCTACAGACAATTGAGGGAATCATAAAGGTTGATTATGGATTATAAAATGTTTCTAAATAGATTATATAAGTACATTGCCTTGATATTATATAATTAGGACTTAAATCTCTATTCTCTGGTGATCACATAGTGTGCCTTCAAATTGACCTTATAAAGTGTAGACCAATGGAAGATATTCACATGGAAGTTACAGTACTCTTTGTGAAACATCATACTAATCCCATCATATGAACTAATCTCTTAGTGGCAGTATGACTGTATTATATATATTCTGGGCTCCACTTACAAAAGGTATCCAAGTATAGAAAATAATTTTTGAGAAATCATTTTTGCAAGTTTTTCCATTATACTCGTTTTGTCATCTGCTAGCACATGTTAGCAGAAAAATGAGAACAGGTGCCGCCATAAGTATAAGAACACTGTGTTGGAAAAACAAAAACAAAAAAAAACTTGAAATTCAGCATATTCCAGCAAGTAACATAATCTAATTTAAATTACAAAATGCTTCAGTTGGGTAGGATGCAGTTGTTTCAAAGAAAGGTATTTTTAAAACCACTGAGACAGAGTTGAAATTTTCATTTAAACACATTGTATTTTATTAAAAAGTAAAGGTTTTGGTGTCTGGTTTTAAAATAATCTATTCTATCCATTATGGATTTTTATTCAGTCTTAGTTCAGTTCTTCAGGCATTTGTTGGCTGCCTGTTATATGGAAGATACCCTACCTAAGTCTGTGTCCTGAAGGAGCTTATGATCTGAGGAAGAAACATGGTTCAGTAGAGGACACACACATTACTAGTTATGAGAAGTAGCAAATTGTGTGATAAATGCTTTAATGGAGTTATGAAGGGCTTAGAAACACAGGTAAGGAGAGGTTGGTTCAGATTCAGAATGGGGAAAATCCAGGGAAGCTTTCTTGAGATGCTAGTGCCTGAGCTGGAACTTGAAGGGCCACTGGAGATGGAATGGGAGAAGGAAAGAGTGTGAGCAAAGACTTAGAAAGTGGACATGGCAGAAGCAGAGGGCATGGAGGTAACCTGGGGCACTTGGCACCTAGAATGATTATGGGATGTAGCAGGGCATGCAATGAGACAGATAGAAAAGAGCCACATTTTGCAGTCTTTATAATACCAATGTCATGAGTCTGGATTTCATTCTGTGCACACTAGGGAGCCATGGAGGGGTTTTGAGCAGGTCAATGGCAAGATCGGATCAGTTTGGGAGTAAGTCGAAGAATAGGTTGAGGGTGGAGAAGAAATTAGAGACCACCCTTGACTGATACAAATTTCATCTTTCCAATGAAAAATCCCAATAGGTAGCTTTATTGTAATTTGAAGTATTTGCTACAGAAGCTCATGTGTTTACATTTTAATGGTTAATTTTGCCTCCAGCTAACTGACTATTCCTGTTATCTGATATTTTTTAGCAATGACCAAGCAAAAGTTTATAAAAAGTAACATTGATAAAGCATGAACTTCCTTTTTTTTTTTTTTTGCGAGAATAACATTCTAGTCAGTACCCTGGATTTTCTCCTTAAATGTCTCTTAGACAAAGAAAAGAACCACCTAGATTTTCATTTGAGAAACAGGATCAGGAAATGTGTTTATCAGCAGATGAAAACAAGCCAAGCTGAAGCAGGACTGCTAGGTAAGATTTGGTCCCTAGTTTAGGACTGAACCCAGTTACCTGGGTTCACAGTCCATCTCTGCCACTTAGGAGTGGCTGTGTAACTTAGGCAAGTTACTTAACCATTCTATACCTCAGTTCTTTCATCTTTAAAATGAGGATAATAATAGTACTTGACTCAGGGTTTGTTATGAGGGTTAAATATATCAATACATGTAAAGTGCTCCTTAGAGCACCTGGCACATAGTTAGAGCTCAATAAATGTTAACTATTATTATTCAGTTGTTGGGCAATAAAAATTAACTAATTGCCTATGACACATTATAGTTTACAAAGCACTTTCACACATCCACTAGGTCATTTGAGCTCCACAATCCCCTCATGGGTACCATTGTATTACGCTCACAGATTCTGTGAGTCAGGAATTCGGACAAGGTACCACAGGAATTGCTTATCTCTGCCTTGCAGTGTCTGCCAGCAGCTGGGTTTGAAGGACTTTACAGGGTGATACTGAAGCAGCTGAGATTGCAGATCCACTGCCAAGATGGCGTCTCTGCTAACCTGTCTGGCACTTTGGTGGAATGGCTGGAAGGCCAGGCTCAACTGGAATTGCCACCTAAGCTTACACCTATATGTGGCCTCTCCACCGTGGGGGCCTCACGGTAGTCATCAGGCTTTTCAGCATGTTTCTGCTGCAGAAGCCACATGCTTTTCATGGCCTCGCTTCAGGAGTCTCATAGCAGAGACACTTCCCTGTTCTCTGTTGGTTGTAGCAGTCACAAGCCCACCCAGTCTCCAGGAAGAGGATAGAGACCACGCCTCTCGATGAGGCGTATCAAAGAATTTGGGGGCCATACTGGTTTTATGCTCTCATTCCAGATAAGAAGATTGAAACTCAGAAGAAGTTAAATGATTTGACGAGGACCATTTGCACAGATAGTAACTGGGATAGTTAAGGGATAGGAGATAGGAGAAATTTGGAGGAGGAAAAGGCTTCTAACCTAGTTCTTCTGACTCCAAATTCTTGTTCTTTTAGTTAGACTATTCAACCTCCTTCAGCTTAGATATATAGTTGACCCTTGAACAACATGGCTTTGAACTGCATAGGTCCACTGACATGTGGATTTTTTTCAATAAATACAGTCAGCCCTTTATATCCATGGGTTTTGCATCTGCAGATTCAACCAACCGCTGCTCAAAAACAGTATTTTTGCATTCTCAATACTGTTTTTGATACCCAGTTGCAAGAGGCTGACTGTTGAGTCAAAAGTTATATGCAGATTTTCAACTGCGCAAGGGTCAGTGCCCCTAACCCCCACATTGTTCAAGGGTCCGTTGTACTTACTAATATGTGAAAGTTAAAAGAAAAAAAAATTAACTGGCTTTGTGTATATTAGTAACTTTCCTAAAAAGAAACAGAGATGTAAAAGTGTAAGTTTTGCATTTATATGAACTTGTTCATTAACTTCATATTTTAAGGAGGTCCTGGGCCTCCTTAAAATTAGTCAGAAAGCAACTTTGTATAATTTCCTCACAAGGAAAGTTCTCTGAAAATGTCCCAGATGCCTGCCTAACTGTGACTTCATTTGTTCTCTAGGAAAATCTCACCTGGCCATTGTCCAGCGGGTGAATAATGAGGGAGAAGGGGACCCCTTCTATGAGGTGATGGGCATCGTCACACTGGAGGACATCATAGAGGAGATCATTAAGTCAGAGATCCTGGACGAAACTGACCTCTACAGTAAGTGCATGGCCTTGGCTATTGTCTGACGTCATCATATTTTCCTCTGAGACCCTCAGAGCTGGCTTAGTTTGATAGACAATGTGAAAGGGTATCAGGACAAGCCCCATGCATTGCTGTGTGTCAACCCCCTAATGGAGGTACTTGCATGGCAATGTACCCCAGCTTGAATCACCCCCTGAGTTCCTGAGAACATCCTAACTAACGGTCTATCAGGAGGGGACCTTCAGGAACCAAGACTATGGAAAGGAGACCTCCTGGCCTTTGGATGAAAAAGGAATAAAATGAGGGCCGGCCGAGTGGCGCGGCGGTTAAGCACTGGCTTGGGAAGACAGCGGCCCCCGTTTGGGTCCCACATATGAGGGCCAGTGACACTGCCCTCAAAAAAAAAAAAAGGAACAAAATGAAACATAGTGTTCCTCTGGTGGCCACTCTGCCTTGTTCCTGTCCTCTGTGTTCTTGTTTTATCTCTTTGCCCATCTATTGGGCTGTCAGAAAAGTCATGATGCATTTTTACAACACAAAAACAAAGACTTCACACTGAAGTGTTACTGGCTGACAGCAGTGGTAGCAGTCTACATGAGTAAGCTCCTCCTAGGGCATTTATTTTCACAACCTTCATGTTCCAAATACCCACTACGAAAGTAAAAGGAATGAAGAAGGAGATCAGAGGAGTGATTCTCCATGATGAAATGCTAAATGGCATTCTGATGGAGGAGCGAGGGGGACATTTAGGCAAGCAGGTCAAGCAGATCAGAAGCTTGCTCACCAGTGAGAGCAAAAGAACTGGTCTCATACAAATACTTGCTGCTGTCTTGCTGGGCAATTGATCCTCTTTCTGAAGGAGATGGTTAGTGTTTTCCCACCCTGGTAAATAAGCTTTTGACACAATTCCTTAACAGCTGTGAGATGGCCGAGGAGCCAGGAATATGTTGCTTCTCACTGACCCTGACCCACAGGAAGGTTGGGACTGGATTGCAGCACTGTGCAACCTGAGCAAAAGGAGCGTTAAAGCAGGGCCCAGAGTCCAAGGCAGGCCCAGACAGTAGCGGTGTGTGGGACGCTTTTTCCCTTCTAGAAGGAAACCCCAACAGCCTGGCTGAGGTGAGCTCCAGAAGGAGAGGGAGAATCCAAGGCAGCCAGATTCTGGGCCCTGGTTCCCTGGCCTGGGGTTCATCCCCTTTAATTTCCACTGTGTCCACTCCACTTGCACTGCGAGTTCCCCAAAGCCCTGATTCTTCTCCAAGCCAGGTTTGGAGAAAACCCAAACCCCTTTCCCTGCTCCCCTTAGCACATGAAATAGGCTGGAAGTTTCCAAATTGTACTCAAAACTAAGGGAAAGTGAAAGAGATATGAATAAAGCAAAAACTCTCCCTCTCCCCCCAAAAAATGTTTTTTTTAAGACAAGATTAAAAGAAGAAAGAAGAAAAGATTAAATTGGAAAAAAGAAATTTTATTGATCAATAATCAGGTTCTCTTGAGTTCCTTCAGGTTCCTACGGCCCTCGCCCCGAGAACCCATCTTCGTAGGTTATAGGGCTGTTCCTATTTCTTCTTCCTTTATTTCCCCCAATTCTCTCCCCATGGAGGGGCCAGAGGTGAAGCAGGAGAATTGTGAGTGGAAAGAGGAGGTGAGCACCCTCTTCCTTGGGTGGCATATGCCTCGGCACTGCTCAGAGTGTGGCTTAACTCAGCAGGAAGAGACCGGGTGAACCCAGCCCTGGGGACAAGAGAGGGACAGAGACAGCAACCCCCTGGGGCCCCCAAACTCCTTGATGCTGAGAATGCAAGTCCCTAATGTTTGAACGCCCTTTTGTAAGCACTTCACAGATAGTTTCTGGTGGGAGTCTCATAGTAAGTGCCTGAGATGAGGAGAAGAGTTACTATTCATTATTAGCCTCGTTGTGTAGATTAAAACAAACAAACAAACAAACGTTCTGATGCTTAGAGAGGTTGCACAGCTTGTAAGTAGGGGAGCCAGCCCTGGAATCCTGACCAGCCTTTCCCCTTTTCCACTGTGCCCCACCCACAAGATTAGAGCAGCTCCTACCTTCTATTCCTTCTATTCCTTCCACTCCCGGCGAGGTAATGTCACCTACAGTTGACACTGCAGAAATTCATGTGGTTCCAAATGACCTATCTGTCCTGTGTAACTCTGAGAAAACCTCCGAAACCCAGCAGTGATTCTGAGGTAGCTGCAACCTGTCCCTGTGATCTGCAGCCGACAATCGGAAAAAACAGAGGGTCCCGCACCGGGAGAGGAAGCGGCATGACTTCTCCTTGTTTAAGCTTTCTGACTCGGAGATGAGGGTCAAGATCTCACCACAGCTTCTGCTGGCCACACACCGCTTCATGGCCACAGGTAGGACTGCCCGCCCGTGTCCCCGCCCCAGGCGGGGAAAGCAGCATCTGGAGGGTGGGACCCAGGCGCCAATCTTTTTTATTACCTTGCAACCTAATTCCAGTGTGCAGCAGGGACTGAGAACCACAGTTCCGGAAGAGGTCGCCTTAGGTAGGGTGACAGGACATTACATACTGCCATTTCCAGCCCCAGGCCTGATCTCCTAGGAAGGAAGTGAATACGACCCAACTCTGCTTGTCTCTCTTCTACTCAGAAAACAGCTAAAGAAACCACTGCTGCACTTTTCCCTTTCTCCACTCGCTTCCTGGTGGGAGACCGTGGCCAAAAGAAAATTAATAACAAAACACATTTCCAAAATTTCCTGTTTCCTGCGGTGCCAGTGCAGGGACATACATCTCCAGAGGGCATGGGGAAGGCCTGAGATGCCCACCCACCCCCTGCCAGTTGGGTGCCTGGAGCATGAACGGAGGTGGTTCTAGACCCACATGCTCTGGGAGGCCTGGCTGTGCCCACCCTCACGCTTCCCAGCCGCTGATTCCTCCTGCCTCCCTCTCTCCTCTAGAGGTGGAGCCCTTTAAGTCTCTCTACCTCTCCGAGAAGATCCTGCTTCGGCTCCTGAAACATCCCAACGTGATCCAGGAGCTGAAGTTTGATGAGAAGAACAAGAAAGCCCCGGAACACTACCTCTACCAGCGCAACCGCCCGGTGGACTATTTCGTGCTGCTTCTCCAGGTGAGTGGGCAAGTCAGGGACCCTTGAAGGGCAAGGCGAGGGCATCCCCTGGCTGGAGAGGAATGGCCATGCCTCCCCAATGCCAGGTTCCAACACTCGGCTGTCAGCCTTGGGAACATGATCTTAAGAAAGGACCAGGTATGACTGGCTGGCATCCTGGGAGTGGTGGGATCTTGATGGCACTTTTCAGTCTGACCTCTCAGCGATATTTGTAATGGGGTGCAGCGGGTACCTCTGCTTTTGAACTTCTAAAACGGCTGCCCTACAGAATCCCTAACACCTTCTTGTCTCTGCTTGGCCATGCCTAGAAATGGCCAAACTTCAGATACCTCTTGTTTAAAATCATTCCCTCTGTTGATCGGAAATCCCATCATCTCTGACTTCTACCCACTGGTCCTTTGGAGGATGCACAGAACACATCCACTCTCTCTGCGACATCTCAGCCTTTGCAGTCCCTTAATCTTCTCCTCCTTCAGAGGACCAGGAAGGAAACTAATGACTGAGTGAAAGATATGCACCATTTTCCCGGAACTCACATAAATACAATAACCATCTGCCCTCGGTGCCTGGATAAGCCTGTAAATAAGTGTCAGGCGTGGTTCCAGCACTGGATACTGCTGATGCCCTGGCCTGGCTCCTCCATTAGCTCAGCCACTATTCCCTGTCTCTTCCCAACAGGATCTTTTGAACCCTAAATATAGTGATTGTCTTAAAATCATAGTTAAGCTCACATTCATTTGGAGGCGGTCTCTGTTTGTTCTGATCCACCCACAGTCTGTCTGCTTGACACAGCAGTGTGTCTCACACCCATCTTTCCACAGAACCTCGAAAAAGTGGCCCTCCTTCTCCCAAAATAGTCTTGTACTTCACTGTTGGAAATCAAGAAGGGTCCCGTCACATTGTTTAAATAGCGTCATGAACTTATACGATTTACTGTCTTATACTTAGTCAAGGTGAGTTAGGAATTGAACCTCTCTGAGCCTTCAAACTGATTTACCTGTGAACTGAGGATGAAGACGGTATGGGCCTCGTAGGGTTGTGGGACCGACTGAATGAGAATCCCAACCATGCACACAAAATAGTGTCAGGCCCATAGATGCACGCTATATGCTACTCATTATCATTATTAATGGTGATAAATTAAACCAGCTTACACAGAATCAGATTTTATCTCAACCAGACTTAGAGATGGTCTAATCTCAGACTAACCCAGTGAGGTGGTTTACAGGGCACTGGGCTAACTGGTGCCCAGACCTGCACCACGGAAGGGTCATTACAGGATGCAAGGAGAGCTCAGTTATTCGTGACTGGATGCTGCTTTATGAACTAAGCAATTAATTTACTGCCAAGGGCTACTGAGGTTGGAGGTGCTGTTTCCAAAACAGAAGTCTGGACAGAATTCACATTCCCCTGTGATAAGAACTTAAGTCCACTGGTTATCCAGACGGAATGCCTGCGGTTGTAGTCAGTAATTGAATTGGCAGTGCGAGGACACACCCTTAGCACACGTCCTTCTTTCTCCAGGGGAAAGTGGAGGTGGAAGTTGGTAAGGAAGGCCTTCGCTTCGAGAATGGAGCCTTCACCTACTATGGCGTCCCAGCCATCATGACCACTGCGTGCTCAGGTATTCCAGTTCCCAGGCCATCGCTTATTGGGGAAGGAATGGGATCTTGTAGGAAGAAAGCATTTGGGTTCAAGCCTTGACTCCTGTTAGGGACCCTGGACTAGCCATTTAACTTCCTCTTCTATAAAGTGGATATAGGACTCATTATTCATTCAGAGAGTTTGTCTGCAGAGGTACCTGGTAGATGGTACCATTATCAAGTGTTAGAGATGGCCAGTGGTATATTTAGGATGAAAAGACACGTTTGTTTTGCTTTTTATGCTACCATTTGATTGCCTGGTTTTTGCAGGGTTACTTGGTGCTGGGGGTGGGGTGGAAGAAGGAGAAGGCCCCTAAGAAGGTGTGCTTTCTGAATTGCCTCTGAAACACACTGCATCCTTCTGTCCTTAGATAACGACATGCGGAAGGTGGGAAGTCTGGCTGGATCCTCTGTCTTTCGTATGTATCTCTCAAGCCCCTCCCTCGTCCTCCCCATCATAGTCCTGCCTCAGCCCACTCTGGGGACCTGGACCGAGCACTCTGAGCCTGGGCTGGGGCAACGCAAATGCTGGCAGCCTCTCTGTAATGCTCTGCCAGGAACACTGCCTCCCGCCAGGTACCCACAGGCCCTGGGGGCTTGGTTTCTGTGTGTTTGGAATGTTTGCTGCCTCTCTGCTCATGTGCAAGTGATGAATGGTGGGGAGGGAGGTTGTGAGGAGAGGCATGATTTATTGTCACCTACCGGGAAATGCAGGTGACTTGTGTGCTCTGGTGGAGGTTCAGCCTTTCCTTCTCTGCTGATAATTTACCCATTGGCCTTTACTTGAAAAGCTAACATGCTGGTATTGTGTCTGTGGGGTTAGTAAGAAGTGACTGCACGTTCTTCGGATGGAAGTCCCAGGCTGGTGCAATCTGTTGCTTATCTGCTTCTCTTTCCTCGTTTGCCACATCTCAGCTGGTGGAGAGGTGTTTGCCAGCTGGCTGTGCATGCAGATGGTGGGGGCTGGCTCCGGGCTGCTGGCTGGTGTGCTGTGCCCCTCCTGTGCTCTACCTTGTTGCTGTTTCCTGCGTAGAATTATTGCATTTGTGTTTCAAAGGCATGGCATTTATAGTGATATAAGTGTGATCCAGAAAGAATTATTTCTCTAGGGTTTTTTGGGTTTTTTTGACTCACGGGTCTGAATTATGCATTGCTTTCAGCTGTTAGTGTGTACAGTGGCTATTTTAATGCCAAACGAGGTGTTTTATCGTAAAAAATATTTTGCGTAGTACTTTACATTGGATTTCCTAAAGGGTCCCAACGCTTGATATCACAATCCTTGGCCCATGAAAGGTAGATACTGTTTTAACACAGAGAAACTAAAGAAATGACTTGCTCCCAACCGCCCAGCAAGCCAGAGGCTCACCCAGATGCATTCTGGTGTCCCGACTAGTTCACGCAGCACAATGAGATACAGCTTTGAGATCCATCATGTTTCAGAATGCAATTTCCGTGTGGGAATATTGGAACAGTTTACACTGTAATTTCACATCCTGGCCCAGCAGAGGGCTGAAATGAAATTGGAGGAGCTGCTCAAACCCAAGGGGTCACCCAACATGTGTTAAAGGGGATCTGTAAAATTTAAAAACCCTAGTACATTAGTATGCTTCAATAAACCAACAAATCCCAAGCAAGATTGCTGGAGGAAGAAGCATCAGTACTCAGATCAAGTCTGGATGGAAGAGGGGCGGGCCCCAGGAAGGAGATCTCCATCCGTCACATTGCTCAAGCGAAAGTAACTTCCGGGATTCTAAGTCTTACCCAGACATGTTGGTCCTCTGCTGGCCTTTCCAGAAGACCAAAGGGAACTCTGGACGAAAAGAGCTTCATTAGGCTCTCCCAGCCCACCTAATTTAGATGGCCTTTATTTTTAAAAACAATAATTTTAAAAGTAGTAAGAAGATGTTATCTGGTTTCTTCCTTTGCTTCCTTTCTCTAGTTCTATTAGAATTCTCCCATTTTATCAGGATTAAACTGAGTAAAGGAGTAAACTTGGGACAGGAGTAAGTTTGCAACACCGATCTCTCCTTCAATCCTGGTTAACAAAACTCTTTCCCTCCCATACTTCTGAGTATCTTTAGAAATCTTCAGGAGGGAAAAAAAATGAATTAGTCTGTGGGGGGTATAGACTGCCACACCCTGCAGTTGTCCCTGGTGGACTTTCAGCCCAGGATCCTGCCACCCTGGCCAAGAGCCTCAGCCTGTAGGTTGAGGGAGAGCTTAAAGCTGAGCCACAAGGCAGTAAATTCTTGTCTAGCAAACCGCCCCTGTCCTTGAAGCCAGCCTGGTGCTCTGTCAGCCTCTGAGGGTGATAAATGGGATGGCGAGTTTGCCAGAACACTGGCCCTGTGACCAGTCCCTCAGAATTGAGCTTGATGGTACAGGTAAGTCACTCTGGCTTTGCTGTTCAGAGCAAAGGGAACACAGCCACACTCTCCATCTTGGTTCTAGTTTCCAGGGAACCCAGGGGGACCATGGTAAGCCTGGCACCTGGAGGAACGGGGCCCGAGCTCAGGGTCACCAGAACAGAGGCCCACAGGACTGTGCAGGCAGGGAGAAAGCAAGTCTCCTGTCTGCTTGGCAGGGTATACATTTCATTTGCAGCCCAGAAGTGCTAGCATTCTTCTTGAGACTATGGGATTTCTTAGTCCAGTGCATCTCACAACATTAGAGACCCACTCAAATATTCTTTGACATCTCATGTCAGAGTAAATGATTGTGAGGTAGGTATCAAGCTCTCCCTACACACACACTCCTGCATGTGTGGGTACCTTCAGTAAAGTCATCTGGTACAGCAACTAAGGCGACAGAAAACTGCCTATTTCAGTATGCTGTCACCTGCAGACTGGTTTTGTTTTGCTCCTTGGAAGGGACTCGAAATGATCAGATAAGAGAGAGGGAGACAGATTTCCAAGCAGAAACACTGCTTGATCAGGGTCAAGGTAGGAAAAGGGTTGGAATATTGCTGCACACCCCACCCCACTCAGGCCCCAAGTGATAGATAGCCAGCGCCATTTTGGACCCTGTGTTGGGGGAAAAGAAAGAGAAGGAAAAGGGTCAGGAAGAGAGGCGCCCTGGAGCACTTGTGCTTGTTAAGAAGTGACTACGCATTAATTTATGAAGTTGATTCCCATTAAGATACCGGAGATGCTGCCCTTCCTGTATCCCAAGGCTTCAGCAACGCACAGTTAGTTCCTCCCCGACACTGTGACCACAGAGGGAGCCCCTGGGGACCCCAGGCAGGATGCAGCTTCCTCAAGGGTGCCCCTAGCAGGAGCATGCACTTTGCTTTCAGCCCTCTGGTAGGTGAGCAGACACACGTGGCCGCTGGGAGAGCCTGGTGGGAATGCAGTGCTGGGCTCCCAGCAGATTGGCTTGTTCCGAGAGAATGCTGCATACGCGCGCTCCCCACTGCCTGTTCTCGTCATGGGCAGGCCTGATTCCTTCCAGAATTTTTGTGCCTCTTTTCTGGAAGACCTTCAGAAAAGTCTATTTCTTTTTTCTCTTTCTGGAGAGTGGCTTTGTAAGAGGGGGCGATTTCCATATTTTCAGAGGCAAGATTCCCTTTTGCAGAGAAATGTGATGCTGTTAAAGATCGAGGAACAGACTGCCTCACCCACGCTCTTTGTCTCTCTCCTTTTGTTTATCTTTCCCATTGCAACTCACACATCCTTGGCCCTTGACTCTTTAGTGCCCGTCTCTGTGTCCCATACCTTCGCCTTCAGCAGAGGGGACTCTCTGGCAGGCTCCCCAGGTAAACATGCATGGGTGCTTGGGTCTCCATAGAGCCAGTGGGGTGTGCAGGAGGCCATGGGTCTCTGTCACTGTCCCACACAAGAACAGTCTCTGCCAGCGGGCGTTCCCATGTCTGAGGCATAGCATTTTGTATAGATAACATTCATTTGCACATAACAGTCCGAGCATTGCTGCTTCAGTGGTGTCACTTGTGAATTTAGCTCCTGTGTCTGTGTGTATGTATGTGGAGAAATAATGGGATGAGAGATGCTGTGACCTCTTGCTCGTCATTTGTCTGGCTGCGGAATGGGGAGTACAGCAGGAGCAAAACAGAAAGAAACAATGGAATATTTTGCTTTCTTCCTATTTTTCCTCGACCTTTCCTTCGATGTGGTCTCTGTCTTTAGCTAACCACTAACTCATCCTCATCATCTTCCTAATAATGATACCTTGTGGTGACCATATTCTCTCTGGCTCTGTTCACACAAAGGATTCTCTATGGAAAACTTCAAAGCAGCTTTTCATTAGGTGTAACCTCTCGTTAAGTACGAGTTACCGGCTTTTTAATAGAGTAAAGCAGCTCCTCATGGAACTACACAGTAACTCAAGGATTAAGTAGAATGTAATAAATCTGAACCATCAGTTAAGTGTTTGTATCGTTTTCATCTCCAGAGGCTGATCGCTCAGGCTCAGGAAACAAGTAATGACCAAACCAAGAATGTATTTGTTTAATTGCTCCTAAGTAAGAACACAATCCCATTTCTCACACCCTCTACGTCTGTCTCCCTTAGTCCGAAGCCACAGTCATGATTCTGAGGCCCCACCATAGTCTTAGTCATCAAGAACCCAGTTATGTTTTGCTATCTGCAGAGTAGACCCTCAACATTCAAAAAGGCTATGTCCTAAGACCCCAAACCCCCAAGTCTGCAACTTCAGATGTATTTATGTTGACTTCTTTCTCCCAAACCACATTTTCCCATCAAAAATCATCTGGTTCCCATGTTTATCTGTACAAGACAAGTTAACCACATACTCAAATTCCGCCAAAGGTTTCTCTCTCGCTTGATGGTGATTTTCCACCAAGAAATAAATTTTTTCTCACTTTGTGAGAGCCCATGCCTTCATGATGAGCACCAGACCGTACAGTCAATGTGAGACGCCAAGTTGCTGCCCTCACCAGCCAACTGGTCTACTCCTGCATCCCCGCAAAATTAGAAATGACCACCTCAGGGACCTTCAAGATCCTTTTTACATGTGGGGAATCTTGGTGAATGAAGAATGTGCTATGAAAGGGAAGATACACATTTTTTTAAAGATTATCAACCAAGGGCCGGCCGAGTGGCGCATTGGTTAAGAGCTGGCTTGGGACGCCAGTGGCCCTAGTTCAGATCCCACATATGAGGGCCAGTGACATGGCCCTCTACACCTAAGATGGTGAGCAACAGCTCCACCTAGAGCTGGGCTGTGCGAGGCCCAGGACGGCATAGCTGCAGCCCCTGCTGCAGTGGGCTGCCATAGGCTACAGTGAGTGGCCGGCAGCCAGCATGAGCGGCTGGCAGCTGGTGTGAGCTGCCAAGAGCTGCTGTGAGCGGCTGTCCAGAGGCCCGCAACCAATCTGCCTCACCCAGAAAGAGCACAATGATAATACCAACATGAACCAGTGAAGCAATGTCCTCCACAACTAGACTGAAGAACAAAAGGACAGCAACTTGTCTGTTCCCCTTCCCCGGTTCCCCAACGCTGTTCCCCTCCACCAATTCCCCAATAAAATCTTTTTTTAAAAAAAAAAGATTATCAACCAAGAAGATCAAAGCATTTTGAAGACCGATGAAAGGGGGGATATATTTTCCTTTGTAACTAACCCTCAGTTAACCAGACCACCTAGTTAATTGTAACTTTCCAGTTAAACTAAAGGCTAATTCTAGTTTATTGGTATCTATTATGAAAAACTTCATGGTAACCCAGTGTCAGACAGAGATTAAGGTGACATTCCTGCTGTGTAGCCACCCCCAGGAGGTCTTAAGACTGCCCATCCACCTGGCTGGTATGTGCTCCTGAGAGCTCTTTTAACCATCCCCCCATTTTCCATGACTGTGGGTGTTCAATCTAGCAGAAAACAGTGAGTGAAAAAGAAGTGAGAGCAAGGCCAGTTTATTCCAACCCTTGCTTTAACTCTGCAGAGTGGAGCAGCGACAGGCAGAGCAGGAGAAAGTGAGAGGTGGGGATGCATTGCTTTTCCTTTGGCTCTTTCCTCCCCACCTTCTTTTGTCTGCTCTGTCTCTATAGCCGACCACCAAGGCTTCCCAGTGGTCGGGTGACACCTCCAGGACCTATATTATGGTATTTCCACTGTCATTCTTGTTTCTGTTCCATATCACCAGAAGAAGAAGCCGCAGTCATAGGAATTTTGTGGAAAGCAGTCCTGGGCAACTTCTGGCTCCATACTTGAATTGTGATCCAGATACATTAATTTACATACATTATGTCTTATCCCCATCATACACAGAGAAGAATATAAATCCTGGAAATTAATAGGGCCTTTGGGTTTGAAAAGAACCCTGTCATTTTATTTGATCCCCACAGCCTCTTTACGAGATGGATAGGGATTATTGTTGGGGAACAGTAGGTAAGGAAACAGGCTCTGAGAAGTTAAGCCATTGGGGCAGTGTCATCGGTGTAGAAAGAAGGTAAAGGGATGAGGACTAGAACCCAAGACTCCTGGGTCCTGCTCTCCTATGGCCAGGGACCTTGCTGCCCCCTCTGAATGTAGGCATTTTGTGCTCCCTAGAGGGCTGTGACTTGTTCTGATTTTGAAAGCAGCCATGCTCATGAATATGGTGCTCACACCGGATTGAGGCCAGTAGTCCCTTGTGCCAAATATTGCCACCATTGTCCTTAGGGAGTTTCCTTCTATGTGAGCCTCAGTTTGAAAATAAGGAGAGCAGAGTGGTCCAGTGTGTGGTGTACTTAGCCAGCTGTCCGGGTGCTTTCATTTAAAAGTGAAACTTCTGATGAACCCACTGAGGGTACACAGCCCCACTGCAGTTATCATTCCTTCTCCCCAGATTCATTCCTTCTTTCTTCCCCCAACAGCAGAGATGACTTCATAATCCTTCCAAATCCATGAAAGCACAGGGACGGGAGAGGTCGGGAGCACGGGTTCTTTTTCAATGCTTGGTTGTCTATTTGTAATGTGCTTTGAGATCAATGAGGATAGAGTTTTCTCCCAGAATATACAAGGAGTCCCTAAAAATAACCTTTTTACTTTGTGAAATGTGGTAAGAGGAAATATTCCTTTGGGTTGACTCTTGCGTAGGAAACATTTGGGAATTATTAAAGCCCCATGTAACATGAGTGAGTTCATCTGGGCTCCTAACATGGGCTGATTTGCAGAGTCACATTGTAGCTTTGACAGAGAGCTTTTGACATTTGGTTGTCTGATGCTGAATATTACCCCAGAATGATACATCTTAATTATCCTAGTTTGTACTCTTGTAAGTCTATGTAATTAAACCCCTCCATGCGGTTTGGAGAACACAGATGGCCCATGACTCAGTGACCGTGACCAAAGTGGGCTATTCCCTCTTGTCCCTCACTGATGCTCCAAAAGATACAAGCAGATAGCCACTAAACCCTACTTTCCCCTCAAATCCCAGACTGAACAGGGGAGTGAGAATTCTTCTGTATCATGGGTCCTTCTTCCCAGACGGAGTTGTGAACATTCTCCGGATACAGGTGTCACGAGTGAAGCAAGAGTCCCAGAGCTGTGTATAGGATTTTGTGGCACCGGCCTATTTGTACAGAGTAACGGGAGAATCCATCCGACCCCAAATACAGTGCAAAATCCTCTTGTACCTCCTCTACCACCCTACCCCCAGTTTCACCCCAGTGTCTTCTCCACCCAGTCTCAGTAACTCCAATTTGCCACCTAGGGCAGATGTCTCTTGCAGACTGACCAGGCACAGGCTACAGGAATGAAGTCTGCCACACTTCTCCCCAGCACCAGGAGGTCTAGAGCAGAAATCGTTGTCCTTCTATGACCCAGTCTCTCCAGAGCTAGCTTCAGAATGTGATGAGCAAGAGTTGGCAGAGGACATGACATGTTGGCTGCTTGGCCCCCGTCCTGTTGAGGGGTCCTGTGGTCAGTTTTATGCATCACTGTTTGGTATGTCCCCACTTAGACCTCCTTGCATTATACTTAGGATTTTCCTCTTTGCTTCATTCCCCCAAGCTGTGCCTCTGTGCTCTTAGGAAATGCCAAGGGGTATTACACAACTTGAAGTAGTTTGCCATGCTGCTGGGACACTCGTCTGTTACTGATTTCTTCTCTTTTTTTATTAAAAACATTTCCATTTCCCTCTCTCAGAAACCTCTGCGTGTATGTGCACAATTGCCAAAATGCCAAGTCATCAGCATCCCACCTATTGAGGAATGTCAGGCTCTGGGACACGAAAACATTGATCTTGCACAACACTCCAATGAGCTGGGACTTGCTTTGTCCTGAAATGAGGGTTCCTTTGTCTTTTAAAAGTTGCTTTTATAGACCTGACCTTTGTAAGACACTGGTATCTTTTGGTGCTGGGAATCTTTTGGGACTCTGTGAATAAACCATCCATAGCATTGGTTTTTTAATTTGTTTGTTTGCTTTTGTTTTTGTTTTTGAGAGCAGTGTCACTGGCCCTCATATGTGGGACCCGAACCGGGGCCGCTGGCTTCCCAAGCCAGCGCTTAACCACCACACCACTCGGCTGGCCTGCATTGTTTTTACTTTTTTTTTTTAAAAAAAAAGCCCTGTTTCTCCTCCCAGCATGACAATGACGTTGCTTGTATTTGACACCCAGATCCCTGTGAATGACAGCAGGGTGACATGCCTGTGCTGGGTGCCAGTGAGAATGAGAGCTTTGGGGGAACAGGGGTGTAGCAGTTGCTTCTGTTTCCAACAGGGAGTAGAAATGATCCAGGCAGAACCTTCTATGGATGGAAGGTGTGTTTCCCTGCCACCCTCCTTGGACACATCATGAATTGTGACGTAAGCGATGAGGATGGGAGCAACCTGTGGCGGGTGTGTGAAGCACACGCCCTACCAGGCGGAGGGAGAATTATCGAGGAGCCATGGTTATTTCTCAGGGTAGCTGAAGCCACAGGTCCTGCTTATTTACACTCTCTCCTCTTGTTTCCAACTGAATTGAGAACAAGACCCGCCAGCTCCTGGTGTGGTGTTCCGGGTTTCAGTCACATGCCAGAGAAGCTGCCCTCCTTCAGGACCACCGGCCCTTTCGTTCCATGACTGGCCCAGAGGAAGCCCCACTGCCTCACGTAGCCAGCCACCACCTTAGAGCAGCCACAGTGGACCTAGCCAAGCCAGAGCTCACCAGCTTGTTTTCAAGGGACCAGGACCAGAAATGAAATGCATATTTTTCTGCCTAATACTACTTACATTTAGAATCACCTTAGTGCTTCCCTCTACTCTCCATGGCACCATCACTGTCCCTCTCAGTCCTTGGTCACTCTGGAGGAGGGTCTGGTCCTCTGTCACCCAGTGAATAAGTAGACGTCACTCCAGGACTGCCAGGACAGACACACAGAAAGCCTTCACGCTCCCTGTGGCCTCTTTCTCAAGCCACTGGGCCTTGGTGCCCTGGGATTCTCATTGCGCACAGTCTACCTACTCAGCTGGGGCATGAGTTCAGCTGTGTTTCTGGGGTGTCCTTCTGCCCACACCCCCAGCTTCTTGGAGAAGTCAGCTTCCCCAGAATGCCTTTTGGTTGCAGAGGAAAGGTTTTCTGATTCCAGGGTGTTTTAAGAGCTCTGAAACCTTATTTAAGATAACATGTAGATTTTAAATAAAAATTCCTTGAGGGACTCTTAGGTGCTGATTCATTCATCCTACACATTTTTATTGAGCACCTACTCTAAGCCAGGCACTGTGCTAGGTACTGGGTGTACAATGAGGACCAGAAAAGGCAAGGTCTCTGCCCTCACGGAATTTAGAGTTGAATTGAGTAGACATAACAAGTAAGTACAAACGTGTAATTAAAACTTGTGAAAGTGCTCTGAAAGAATGAACAGAGGGCAGTGATAAAGAAAAACAGGGGAATCTTCTTACAGTGGCCAGACCAGGTCTTCAGAGAATGTGGTGTATTAGGAGATCTAAAGACTGAACTGAAAATGGTTGGGGGGTGGGGTACTGGGATGAGGGAGGAGGTGAGATAAGAGAGGAAGGGAGAACAGGGGGATACTTGCATGATTGAGGATCTCCAAGGTGGCCAGCAGAGCAGAGCAAGCGGGGGAGAGGAAGGGCGCCCCCAGATGAGATCAGGCAGGAGAGCATGGGTCAGGTCATGGGGGCTTAAGGATCACAGCAAGGAGTGTGGCTTCTATTCCGATTCAATGGGAAGCTGATTTGTGTTTTTAAAATGTACCTCTTGGCAACTGATGTGAGAGCTGATTATAGGATTACAAGTGGGGAGATCAGACTGGTCCAGGTGAGAGTGATGATAACTCAGACTTGAATGGAGACAGACATGGAGGCAGATGGGCTTATTATATTAGAGGTGGAGACAAGAGGACTTGATTCGGGGCTGACGGAGAGGCAGCAGTCAGGGTGACCTGCAGCTTCCTGGTTTAACTAACAGCATCTCTGACAATGACATTTACCAAGCAGGGAAGACTGGAAGTGGAACTCGTAATTCTACAATCCTATCAAGGCAGTGATTATTTATGGCTCTAATGAGAAAATGATTCCACCCATTGTTATTTTTAATCTTTCCGATACACAGTTTGCCAGACAGTAATCATAGTTTGGCAGCCAAACAGATAGTCAACCCTCCAGGACTCACTCCAAATAGATGCTAATCAAATATTTTGATGGATGGCAACATTATCTCAAAAGGCAGAATTAAGTTCCCAAGGTTCTACCCTGAAAGCACAAGGAGCAGAATCTCTGAAGAATCAGTCTCTTCATTGGAGCCACTGAACTATATAAATAAATCAGTTAATGAAGAGCTGACAGCCTCCCAGTTCTCCTCTAGGGGAAGAAATGGAGAGTGCTGTCCGCTGGGGAGCAGAGGGCTGGGAGGGGCTCTGCAGCTTCTCAGGGGCTTATCCCGAGGTTGAGATACAGGTAGGGTCACCGTCAGATCCTCTCTTTCGTTGATCCCGGGGAGGATAGTTCACAGAGGGCATTTCAAAACCCAGTGACATGGTCTTAATTGAACTTTCCCAAGAAGTGGTTCTTGAAAATGGAAAAAGAACCTGACTCTGAACATTGAGGAGGCCTCATCCCTCCCCTGCCCCACCTTGGGCCTAGAGAGAGCCATGCCCTTGCCCCGCACTTTAGAGGACCCCACTTTGGCCATGCTCAGTCCTGGTCCTCTCTGTGGCCTCTCATGGCCAAAAGGATATGGCCCCCCCAGAGCCTGTGTTCTTTCTTCTAGACCACATTTCAGGTACCGAAATCCCAGAATTCCCCATTCAAACAGCCTGGGAAAGGGGGCCAGGTGTGGTTCTTCTCCATACAGCCCTGCTTTCTGGCACAAAACTCGAAGGAGTTGGAGCTAGCCTTCCAGGTCATTATGAAGGTATATGATAAGACGGTGTATAAGATTAGAACGGTGGCACTGGGTCTTCTATTTTGAGATTTGGACCTCTGGTATAATTTGATTTAACAAGTGTAATGTAGCTTGGGACTTTCTGAAAGCATTTTTGCTTGGTTTTGGTTTTTTAGAAGTCAGGAAGTTTATTTAAAAAGAGAAACACCGGCAGAAGACTTGTCAGGGGCAGAATCTAGAGTAGACAGCTACAGCGGGTTTCTGTGTAGCTGGGGTTTTCTTCAGTATATTTGTCAAGGACAAGGAGAGAACGTATTTTAACAGTTTATTCATGCGCTTTAAGTATGTATCCATATAACCTGTCCTGGGCCCAGCCAATGTTGGGGCATGAGTTCGCCCCACTATGATGCCATCACTGCAGTGAGGATTGGTCATCTGTGCTGTGACAGATGGCTCTGAGGGCAAATCTTGGCCTTTCTAAAATCAGGTTTGTCAATGGAGTTTATATAAAATAACTCACCCTGGTAGAGGGTCTCATGGTCTGGGGTAGCTGACCATCTGCATTGTCGATGTAAGAACATCCAAGCCTATAGAGAACTTTTATGAGTTTATTTGGGCCAAACTGATGACATGCTGGAGTGCAAGCTCTCACAATGCTTGGAGAGTGACAGTTTTGCAGTTTGTTTTACGCATTTGGAACTAAGGAGGGAATGTAAGGAAGATGACATGAAGTGGGAGAAAGCAAGGCACAGGAGAGTTAAAAAGACAGTGTGCTCCCTTGAGGGAGATGCAAAAAAGAGGGTCACTCTGGCCTTTCAAACATGAGTTAACCTAGATGCACAAGGACAATGGACAGGGCTCACTTAAGGCAAAGACGGACCTTTTTCTAGGCAAGGGCATGACTCCCCACCATGACCTGCCCAGCTAGGAATTTATGGTCACATCACCCTGTGAGGTTCCTTGCAGTCAGATTTATACAGAGCCCCTTTGTTGTACACAGCACTTACCCCCAAAAAACAGAACCAAATGAGGCAGTGACAACCTCTACCTATCTTCTGCCTGGCAGAGGTGTCAGGAAGCAACAGGAGCCTGAGCAGAATGGAGCCAGGAGTTCCTGTCCTAGGTGCTCGCTCCCCCTCGGAACCAACAGCAATAGAACAGCTGGGCATTTTCCTGGGCTCTGATGGGAGGCATAGGCTCAGTTCCACCACCAAGTGTTACCATTGCCCTAAAGTCCTGTGGGACCTCAGTAAACAACATCTCTCTCTCCCCCCTTCCCTCCCTTTCCCTCTTTCCATTGCCCTCTCCCTTCTCCCCACCTGTCCCTTCCTTGCCCTTTCTGCCTCCTCTCCCCATCGCCGTCTGCAGTCAACCGTTCCCCTTCTCGCTGCAGCGGGTTGAACCGCTCCGAGTCTCCCAGCCGTGAGCGCAGTGACTTTGGGGGGAGCAACAGCCAGCTGTGCTGTAGCAGCAACAACCTCTACACCCCTGACTACTCAGTCCACATCCTCAGCGACGTGCAGTTTGTGAAGGTAACTCCCCCGGGGGACCGACCATCCCCTCCATCCTGCCAGCAGAGGTGGCGGGGGAAATGAGACAGGCTGTGCATCCCACTCCCCCGTGGTCCAAGATAATGTGATGATGAGGTGAAACCTCGGAAAACCATAGCCCATGAGTCTCCTCTCTGTGGCCTCCAGCCCCGAAGCCCTCTGATGGCTGACCTTCCTCAGAAGTGGAGGGAGGAAAATACAGGAGAGGAGAAATTCTGTGCTGACTCTTCTTGGGTTCTAGTACGGGTCCCATGGTTTGTGGGAAAAGAAATTGAAAGTCACAATATGAGTAAGGTGGTTCAAATATTTACCGAATGCCTGCTCTGTGCCTGGCACTTACATCAATGAGTTACTGGAGTGAGCAAGACAGCTCCTGCCTTGATGTACCTCCCAGGCTAATAAGGGGAGAGAGATGATAAACAAGTAACCACATAAATAACCTAGGTGATTTCCGGTTGTGATGACAGTTATGAAGGAAATAAACAGGATGGTGGGATAAACGGTGACTGGGCAGAGGAGGCAAGGAAGCTTCTTTAGAAGCGGTTATCAGAGCAGGCCAAGAAAAGGCCCTTTTTTCTGAGACCCAAAAGCGGAGGTGGGGAGAATGTTCAAGACAGAAACAGCAGAGGCAGGAAAGAGGTTGGTGCCTGGTGTGCAATGACAGGCTGGTCTAAGATGGGACTAGAGCGTCAGCCAGTATCACCTGGCATCTTTAGGCCACAGCGAGGCATTTGGGGTCTATTTAAAGAGCACTGGGAAATTTCTTTAGGTTTGTTTTCTCAGGTCTTTCCATGTGTCTTAGTCTGTTCAGGCTGCTATAATACATCACCATCAACTGGCTTAAACAACAAACACGTTTCTCACAGTTCTGGAGGCTAGAAGTCCAAGTTCCAGGTGCCAGCAGACCTGGTGTCTGGTGAGAGCCCACCTCCTGGATTGCAAATGAAACACTCTGATTGGAATGGGTAGTTCTAACGAAGGCAACTTTGGGGATTGAAGTGCTTTTAACACAGTGTTTAATTTATTTGGGTGTTGGTTTTGTCTTTTTAAATATATATACATAAAGCTTTAGACTAAAGTTAAAAATTCCCTCCTCCTGATCTAATGGACTTTTAGGGCTATTATGTAGGCTGCTCTTTTATTATCTCTCCCGCTCACCCACTTTCTTTAACATGAAGAGTGTTTTTGAGGAAGCTAAAGAGAAGACTGTACAAAAGGGGTCTTTTCACTGGCTGAAGCCCCTGTGACTGGCTGCAGGGAGATTTTGCAAGGGCTTTTCATGTCCAAAGAAAGAAAGTTCCAGAACTGTTTATGAAGTCCAGGGGTAATTTAACTTCAAGATAAGTTATAAAATTAGATACAAAGGTATATCTAATGATTATCTGGGAAAGATATTAAAGCCATGGTTAATAGTACTTAATATACTAAATTATGAAGATACCAAAGAATCCTTATGAATTTTTTTTTAAACATACGTTCTGTAGATATCATTATTAAACAAAGACTATTTGGCTAATGTCTTACAGTCCTAGCTTATGTAACTGTGACCAAGACACCCCATCACCATCTGGTGGCAGAATCCCCAAATTGCAGGAACGTGTTTTGAGGGATGAGCGTCATAAAATGATAGGAGACATCACATTGGTTAAAGGTGAACTTCTGGACACGTTGGCTGCTAAGTCAAAATGTCCAAAAGGGGTACCCTTATCTTTTGTTAGTTTCAAGAGAAACAGATCTCTGTTTCCTTTGTAATTTAGAGGGTGCTTGAGCTCTTAACTGGCCAAAGACAGAAGACAATTTGAACTCAAGCTGTTGCTAAGAAATGGTTCTGTCTACAGTAATGAAAAGAGAATAAAAACAGGTTGTCTTTTGAACAGTAGCTTGATCACCTCAATGAACCGATCCATAAGTATGTGTTGAACATCAACAATGGCTCCAGGCACTGTGCGCTACACTAAAAAAATAGAAAACACATCCTCTGCCTAATGAGTAGATTCAAATCTAGTTAAGGAGAAGAAACGTAAGTCAAATGGCAGTGACCAATGCAGAATAATATCTCATTGATTACAAGATTATGTGGCACTTATTTTAAGCCCTGTATTGGCTGGAGAATGTGCTGGACCTTTAGGAATTAGGAAAGAATAAGAGGGGAGTTAAGGCAGTACCATGAGGGGGACACCAATAAACAGGGATATGGAAGGTAAATAAACATGATGCCTTTAAGGAAATGTGAATAGAGAAGCTAAGCTGGACCAGTGGTTCTGTGCTGGCAAGCAGTGGGGACACTTGTGGCCATGCAAGGCCAGATTATCAAAACTGGGCAGAGTAGTTTGATTGGCTAGACTTTCACTGTCCAATGCAGTAGCCAGTAGCCACAAGTGGCTGTTTAGTACATGAAATGTGGCTCATCCAAACTGATGTGCCATAAATGTGCAATATACATTGGATTCCAAAGACTTAGTACCAAAAAGAATGTAAAATTCCTCATGAATAATTTTATATTGATTCCATGTTGAAATGAAAATTATTTGGGATAATGTTTGGTTAAATGAAATATGTTATTGAAATTAATTTTGCACACTTGTTTTTGCTTATTTTTAATATGACCACTAGAGAATTTTAAGCTACCTGTGTGACTCACACTATATTTCTATTGGAGAGGACTGTGCTAGATAGAAAGAAGTTCTCACAAGTTGCTGAACAAAGCGGGGGAAATGACAAACAGTGATGCTTGAATCTAGAAATGCAGCTGGGAAGAGGCTGCTTCCCTAAATAGACTTTCCAGAGTGGTGTCTTATCAACAATTTCTTTTAAGGTGACATTGACATGGCATTGGTTTATGATTTTTTTTTCTCATTATTTAAAAAGAGGAAACATTGTGAAAGCAAAGCTGTGAGGCACATAGAGAAGGTGGACAATGGGTAGTACCTTTCCTTTTATACAACATTGCAAACCCTTCCCAATCTCAACCCTTACCCCTGTACCTGGGCCAACCACTCCCCACCCCCAACACACACACACACACACACCCTCTGCCATGCTTCCTCCCACTAACAGTAGATCCTGGCAGTAGCTGACTGAATCTTCTCTTTAATACCATGCAAGTGGTTATTTAACATCTGTGTGAACGCCTCCTATGGCAAGGAACTCAGTACCTTATGAGGAAGGAATACATTTGCTCAGTATTGTTACCAGAAGCAATACTTTATTCCCAGCCCAACCTTTCCTTCATAACAGTGCTTAAAGGGAGGGTTAGAGTTCCTGGTTCCTTGATTCCGGGTTACTGGAGAGTGATATCATTGTTTCTTGAGAACAAAGAGAGAGTGGTACAGTCACTGCAAGTACACTCTGCACAGAACCTTTCCAGAAATAAATTAGTGAAATAAAATAGAGCGCTTTGAAACACTCCCAAGAGACTTCTAAGCTTGGGGACCACAGGCAATGTAGCAACTGACAGGAGCCCTCAGCCCACAAATCATTTCAGTGTCAAACTAGAATGTGCCCTATTCCTTCTGCCTTCCCCTTCTCTTTTCTTTACTCATTGCCTCTTTTCCTTTTCCATCTTTCTTTTCTCATTGTTCTCACTTGGGAGTCTCCTTCCTGCCTCTACTTTCTGTTTTGCCTTATTTTCTTGGTTGAGGGTTCACTTTCCCAAGATCTAGTCTTGCCTTCTAACACCTCCAGTTTGGGGGGTGGGGGCAGATACTGCCCCCCACCTCATGGAGCGTTTCGATATAATGAGATGGTAAGTATGATCCCTTTCTTTTAAATGTATGCCAATTATAAAGTTAAATTGTGAGAAACAGGTGCGGACATGTTTTAAACCAGAAGCAGTTGTATAACATTCACTCATGTTATCTCATTATCTCTGGGCCTTTTAAAGAGGCTCAGAGAGGTTAACAATTTGGCGAGGTTGCCCATCTTTAAAGGGGGCAAAGCTGGGACTTGAACACTTGTCTTGAGTAGGCAATGTGCTTCACACCATATTTTCTAGGTGAAGGGTCATTTGGACTTCTTTGACTAGACGAGAAGCCAAATCTAAACTAGACTAGAACCCAAACAGCTGGGAGATCCAAGATGGCAGAGTATTAATAGATAAATACTGTGCCTGATTCCTTCCATGAACAAAGTGGAATCACAACTGAATTACAGAACAATCAAGCTGAACAGAAGTTTAAGGATATAAAGAAGCTACGGCGAGACTGGTAGGAGGGGTAGAGATGCGGAACTGGCTAACCCCCAACCTCCGTTGAGAACCGGGAGGGATATCTCAGCTCCGGAGGTTCCCCGCAGAGGAGTGAGGAACCCCATCCCCCCACACCAGGCTCCCCAGCCCAGAGTACTGGTGCTGAGAGGAGGATCCCCCACAACATCTATCTGTGAAAAACAGTGGAGTTTCCAACCATCCAGGTGGGATGGAAGGCAGCGGGGAAACCCAGGCATCCCTTTAAACAGCCCACGCACAGACTGTCACTCCCAGGCACTCACCTTGGGCTTCAGCGGAGGGACAGTAACTCCAGGGGTGTTGGAGACATACAGGGGGCAGACTGAATTGTGTAGCTTCAAGAAGAGGGATGGAGGACAGTTAGCGTTTTCCCACGGAGGTCCTTCTCCCATGCAGCCAGCAAGCTGGCGCTGTCTTTCCTGTGTTGAGCCCACCCCCTATGCCTATGGCCAAATCTGCTTCTGATTGGTCTGGTGAGCTCCACAGCTCTGCCCTGCTGAATCACCAGACCAGACTCACCCAATTCCCCCAATGCTGAAGGCACTTTCTCCAAGAGCAGTCAGCCCCACCCGCATTGCACACTGTCGTGGAAAACTATCAGAGCCTGACAGACCCCAGGCAGGTGGTGACTGGCCTCAGTGTGTTCTGAGACTTTTGCTGAGGCGCTTAAGGCTCAGCACTGACACTGAACCAGAGTCTACATTAACCTGATGACCACAACTCTTCCCACTCTCGTGACTCCCTGAGATCCTGCCTCACTCAACTTGCATACCATACAAGGCTTTATCAGTAGCTGAACCTTCAGGGAGCTGGCAGGTGGCAGCAAGCCTCAGGGTGTCCTGGCATTTTGTGGAGCTACCCCAGGCCTGTACTTGTGGCAGTCCTCCTCAGTTTGCAGCATGTCCTCTCCTACGTGTCTCCAGTGGAAGACAGTGAACAACTACAGATCAGTTTGTAGCTCTTACCAGGCAGAGGGTGACCTGGGCTTGCATCAGAGCCCCTCGCAAGAGGACCCAGAACCAACACATTTGGAGGTTGGCTTCAGACCGCAGCAGAGCACCACCCAAGTAGGCCCACAAACCAGCACATCCAAAGGGTGGTCTCAACAGGTACCAGAGCCCACTGGGGCAAATCCCACTCACTGGGATAAGCCCCACACAGAGCAATCTGTAAGCTGTGGATGTGGCAAAACCCCACAGCCATTCAGCCTGAGGGTCAATCCCACCCACTGAAATGCTGATAGCAACCAAGGCTCAATTATAACAGGAGGACACACACAACTCCCACAAGGGACACTCCTGGAGCACCAGGTGCAGGTGACCAGGGAGACTGTGCCACTGGGCCCCACAGGGGACCTACTATATAAGGCCATCTGCCTAAGACTGGGGGACGTGGCAGATCTACTTAATACATAGAAACAAACAGAGAGGCAGCCAAAATGAGGAAAGAGAGAAATACATCCCCAATGAAAGAAGAGAAAAAAAGCTCCAGAAAAAGAACTAAACAAAATGGAGGCAAGCAGCCTACCAGATAGTGTTCAAAACAGTGATTATAAGGATCCTCAAGGAACTTAGTGAGAATTTCAACAAAGAGATAGCAAGCACAAAAAAAGATATAGAAACCATAAAAAAGAACCAGTCAGAAGTGAAGAATATAGTAACTGAAATGAAGACTGCATTAGGAGTCACCAACAGAATCGATGAAACAGAGAATTGAATCAGCAATTTGAAAGACAAGAAAGCAGAAAAACACCCAATTGGAACAGCAAAAATAAAAAAGAATTTTTTAAAAATGAGGATAGTTTAAGGGGCCTCTGGGACAACAGCAAGTGTAACAACATTCACATCATAGGGGGACCAGAAGGAGAAGAGAGAAAGCAAGAGACTGAGAACCTATCTGGAGAAATAAGGACTGAAAACTTTCCTAACCTGGTAAAAGAAATAGAGATACAAGTCCAGAAAGTGCAGAGTCCCAAATAAGATGAATCCAAACAGGCCCACACCTAGACACATCTTAAAAACTATAAATGTCTAACCACTATGCTGTATACCTGAAATTAATATAAAATAATATCAAATGTCAACTGTAATTGAAAAATTTTAAAAGAGGGGAAAGGTGAAGGAGAATCAGAGGTACCTACCTCCAGGTATAAACCAAATAAGTCATGGGGATGTAATGTATAGCACAGGAAATATAGTCAATAATCTTGTGATAGCATAGTACAATGTCAGATGGTTGCTGGACTTATCATGGTGATCACTTCTTTAGGTATATAAATGTTGAATAAGTATGGCATACACCTGAAACTAATATAATGTATGTTAGCTATATTTTCATAAAAATCTTAAAAACATATAAAATAAATTAAGAAAAAAAGACCTAAGTAAATGAAAATTAGAGCTGATAATTCTTCTCCTGAAACAACTAGAAAATACTTATCAATGCAACCCAATTATTAATTTGCATGAAAAATAGTTTAGAAAAAAATCCACCCTAATGTTTCAATCTAGATATGTTCCTAGTTGAAAAGATTTTAGGAACAGAGATTTACTTAAGATTTAGGAACAGAGATTTACTTAAGATTTAGGAACAGAGATTTACTTAAGATTTACTATAGAAAACAGTCCTCTTGCCCTTTCAGGTGCTGTGGGGCTTTAGCCTCGTCTCCCTTCTGGGTTCTGGGTTCTGCCATGGGTTCTTCCCTTATGACCCCAGAAGCTGTCATCCCAAACCCTCAGAACCTGGAAACAGCATCAATCCAGAGAGGAGCACCCCCAAAAGTTTGTCACATTAAGAGTCCAGATCCAATAAAAAGTGACAGTCTGTTAGAACTCTGGTGGCAAACAAGAAAAGGGTCCCCTCATTGTCCCTCAACCCCTGGCCTGTGATAGCTTGGGGAAGGTCCTCAGTTCATGGATCCCCGGGCCGCAGAGGCCTGGGTCCCAAAGCACCCTGGTGGGGCTGTGTCTGAGCCCGGGAAGGCGGGCCACATCTAGGTAGGGTGCTGCCCAGCTCCTGAGCTCCTGCCCTTTGCCTCGTCCCTGCAGATCACACGGCAGCAGTACCAGAATGCACTCACCGCCTGCCACATGGACAGCTCACCCCAGTCCCCCGACATGGAGGCCTTCACTGACGGTGACTCCACCAAGGCCCCCACGACCCGGGGCACACCCCAGACCCCCAAGGATGATCCTGTCGTCACCCTCCTGAACAACAGGAACAGCCTGACGTGTAAGTCGTTCAGGCAGATGGCGGGGCTGCCGCGAGCCCTGCCTGCCTTTTCAGCACTGTCTGGAGCTGCCCGCTTGTCCTCATGGAGTCCCGGGTCTTCTCCAAAGCAGAGAGGTGACGCACTCGCTGTCCTCCCCAGGCAGCCGCTCAGGTGGGCTGAGAAGCCCCGGCGAGGTCGTGTACCTGAGGATGGAGGAGATGGCCTTCACCCAGGAGGATATGACCGACTTCGAGGAGCGCAGCACACAGCAACTCGCGCTGTCTCCTGCAGCTGTTCCCACAAGAGCAGGTCAAGGTGGGAAATAGGCCCGGAGGAGCAAGGGGGGCCATCGCCATCGGGCACTGGGTGATGGGAGCCCGGGACCCCAGCCCCCATGTAAAATGTCCCACCTCCTTCCACCACTGGGGAAGGAAACGAACATTTACTAAGCAGCTAGCAGGCCCATCTGAAATCATTCCCCCAGAAGGCAGTGTGTAGGGCAGTATCAGGAGCTAGGCTTCCACCGGGCTCAGAGCCTGGTTCCTTCACTGAAGAGCTCTGCAATTTTAGGCAAGTTTGTTTAACCGAAGGTTCAGTTTCCTTGTCTCAATAGCTAAGTTTCCTTATGTCAGTAGATACAAATCATGGCAACTAGCTCATAAAGTCGCTTTGAGCGTATAAGATAACATAGAGGGCGCATCCCAGTGCTTGGGAGATGTTCTCTAAATAGTAGGTATTCTTAGACCTTCCTTATAGAATAGGACATGAAGTCAGCCTTCAGGTTCACTCGCAGGGCTTTTCCCTTCCTTTGGGGCCCGGAGAGCAGATGTCATCTGTAGGACTTGCCCTGAAGCCTGAGATCATATCACTCCCTCTTGAGACACTGAACACTTCTGGTTTTTTTTGTTGTTGTTGTTTTTTGAGGGCAGTGTCACTGGCCCTCACATGTGAGACCCAAACCGGGGCCGCTGGCTTCCCAAGCCAGTGCCCAACCACCGCGCCACTCGGCCGGCCCTGAACACTTCTGTTTTGACAATGGTGTTGCCCCAAGCTCCCAGTGTCCCAGCAGCCCTGAGATCCTTCTATGCTTGCCTCAGATAGAATTCCCCAAGCTTTCAGCAGCCCCCTCCACCCACGCCCCGGGCTTTCAGTTACCCCACCTGACCTTTTAGACCTGCCTCAGGCCATAGTTTGAGACCCCTCAAGTGCAGAGCCATGACCCAACAAGTGCTCATCAAGTTTCAAAGTCAGTGAGACAACCTGTTTGAACATGTAGCTATCGCCGGAAATCTGAGACTTACATAATGACTGTTCCACGACCTGAATTTAGAACTGATGTTCTTTTTCTCCTGTACATGCTGAATTTAGTAGCTAAAGCACGTAGCAAGAAATTGCATCCAAAGAATAAGAATGGAGAAGATGGGCTAGTCTATGGAGATGATCTAGTTCACCCTCCTTTTGTGGCACCTGAGGACCCTGAGACCTGGAGACGGGAAATGACTTGCCCGGTCCATGTACTGCATTCGAAGAGGGTTCGGCCTCGTGGCTCTGGGCGCAGTGGAGTTTCCTCCACATCATTTGGCCTCACAGGTTACATACAGTCTTACTCCATTGGCAGTAGAGCCTGGGTACCTTCCCGGCTCTGAGATTCTATGGCTTTCTGAATTCCCACTGGTTTAGTAGGAAAGATGAGGGCATGTGGTTGTTATTGAGCCCTGTGATTTTCCAGGGTCTGTGCAAGTAGAGGAAGGAGACATCCCTACCTGTCCTCAGAGGTGCTTTTTGTCTGGCAAAGATGCTGAGTGGAGACCGTCTCGTTTTCTTCTGTCCTGCCGAAGTGTTTGGATAGTTGGATTCCCGTTCCTGTTCTCTCTTTGTTCCTTTTGGGGCACTGAAGTGCCTCTTGCTAACTAATCAGAGCCAATGCCTTCCTGGGCATCCTTGTCAGGGCCGCTTGCTGCCTTGGCTCTGGTTTCGAACTTTCACCTGCTGAGGAACGTCAGCCAGAATCACCCCACCTAGATCGCTGGTGTGTAGGTTGGAAACACCTGACTTGTTTCTTCTTTCCTTCCTCTCAGCATCAGCTAGTGAATGTCGTAACATCAACCTGGACACAGAAACCAGCCCGTGCAGTAGCGACTTCGAGGAAACCGAGGTCAAGAAGCTGCTGAGAACCTTCAGTGAGTAACTTCACCCAGACAGAAGCCGCCCACCAGATGGTTCATAGAGAAAGCATGTTAAGGTCTTACTTTGGGAGGGGGAGCCATTGACTCCTTTGGGAACCCTAAGGAAGCACAGCCGTGGGAATTCATCATAAGGTTTGGGCCGGCACTGCACTCTTGACAGTTTGGGGATCTGTCCCATTCAGGTGGTGGTCATCTAGGACAGGAGCCTGTCACAGGCCAGTCCTGGCCCCCGCCCCCACCTGCTCCTGTAATAAAGACTTACTGGATCATAAATAGACCCATTAGTTAACTCTAGCCACAATGGCAGAGTTCAGTAATCGCGACAGGGACCGTGTGGCCGCAAAACCTGTAATATTTATGATCTGGCCCTTTAAAGAAATGATTTATGTTAGGAGACTCGATAGGAAAGCAGTACCCTCCCATGGAAGGAAGTCAACGACAGAGAAAAAGTTAAAAATACTCCTTCCTAAACACAACAGAGCTGGGAACAGATTGCCCTTCAGTGCTTGAGGACAATTATGTAATTACCCCACATGCCCAGTGCAGATGGAAGGGTGCTTCAGAGCCAGAAAGTGTAGGTCCCTGGGAATGGCGCCCAGCTGTACCCTCCACCTCTGGTTCATGGGACATCAAAGGTGTGAGACCTGTCCTCTCTCAGAGGGTGCCTGGCGGTCAGAGGGGCCAGGGCTTTCGGGGGATCGGAAAGGCATAATCCTGAGGCATTATATGAGCTTCACTCAATCCTCTCCAGGAAACCTCCGTTCCATTGGCACTGGCCTGGGTTTGTGGCTTTTTAGAGCTGTCATCTCAAATGGAAGTTGTGTCCTACAATGGTATTAAATATCAGCACTAGGATACAAGGCAGACTACTTCCCACCAAACTATCAAGGGCTTTGTCTCCATTTTTGCTTCTATTTTGTAAAGAACTTGGACCACCAAGAAAGTATGAATGTCCTCCCAGTCCTGACTGATCCTTGCAAATTTTTTTTTTCAGGTGGTCGAAAAAGAAAGAAGTCATCTGATGGAGAGAGGGCCTCTGAGGAGAACTCCAATCTAATGCCGCTGATCACATGATGTGGGCAGACTGCCTTTGTCGGGTGCGTGAGATTCCAGGGCTTTGCGGGGAGAACCCACCCTCCCATCATCTGCTTCTCCCCAAGGCCTCCCACAGGTGACAGAGTGTCTGCTTTCCTTACCACCTCTTCACCCCTGTCAGTTGGGCAGATTTTCCCTCGTTGCCTCCAGTTTGACTCAAAGCCTTACCGTGGCCATAATGAGAGGAGGTGCCTCCAGTGGAACATGCTAGAAGTGGTCTTGTCCACAGGCCAGTCTGGGACTGGAGAAGAAATGAGCCCAAGCTGACAACGCCACTCTGGGACCCCTGATGACCTTTTTGTTCTTTGAGATCCCCTGATGCCATATTTCATGCTTAGCTTAGCTCAGAAGTTGCCACTGGCAAATAGGCACATAGAAGGCTGGGTAGCAGGTATGAAGGTTAGCTCAGGAGACGCACCAAGAATTCCTCCTCTAGGAGTCACCCATGTGGGCATGTGAAGTTACAGTCCAGAAAACTGTCAGTGACCGGTTTCCTGTTAGATAAAGGTCCCAGCAGCCTGGGAAGTGCGTCTCAGCTGGAAGGGAAAGAATGTGAGATGGAACCTCAAGTCACTGTTTTTCCCAGGGATACATCTTGCTTTGGCTCCCGATCTACAGTGATCGATCCATCAATAAATCTGCTCTGGAAGAGGAGGCGCAGGGAGACCCAATTGGGAGCCAGAGATGGAACTTCAGGTTTTCAGTTCAAATCAAAGCAAAAAAATTATATGGAAAAGTTCTAAGCTGTGAAAGCAAGGTTAGCCATGACAAACCAAAGAGTGCCCAGGTCAGCCAAGATGGATGCAAGTTCTCATGCGACTTCAATGTGCATTACACAGGAACATTGAAGAATCATTCTTCTTTTTCATCCGTCACCCCACCGCCACCCCTTACTGCACCCCCAGCAGGTCAGCTAAGTGTACTTTATCCCAAGAACGTCTTAGAACTACGGTTTTTCACCATGATGTGGGAGCAGATGCAATTCCAAGCATAACCACCAGATGGCAGGACTGCACATACCTACTTGAAGAATAATTCTGGTCAGAACGCAGCCAGACTTAGGGAAAATGTGGCAGTAAGTGAAGATTGTCTTTGGGACATTGTTCCTTTCTGATCTGTCTCCCACCCTTGGGTTCCCTGAATCAGGGGTCCAGTGATCCAGTGCTGTCTGCTGAACCTCCAAACCATTTCCTAACTTTTCCCTGGGGCATAGCATCCAGGCTTACGGGCCCCTTCCTCCACAACCATTACTCCCCAGTCCCCACAGCCATTGAATCAATAATCACATAGAGAGGGGGACACTGATCATTCTTCTAGGTTATTTGCAGCTCAAAAGAAAACTCTTGCCCACAGGAATTTTTAACTCAGGGGTCCTTAACGTGGGGTCTGTCACCCCAGGGGGTCCATTGTTGGCCTTCAGAGGGTCTATGAAACCCATAACACTAGGAATTTAGTGTCCATGTTCTTATGCATATTCTGCCCCCCCAGGGCTAAAGCTTTCATGAGATTCTCAAAGGTCTCAGACCCACAAAGGGTTAAAAACCACTGTTTTAACTGAAAGTGCAACTTTCAGCCTAAAGTTTCTGCAATGCAGAGTGAACACTGGGCAGTGTGAGACAGATTTTTAGTTGTAAGTGGTCTTCACCAGTGTCCATGAAATCGATGGGGAACGCCGGCACCCGCCAAGACGTGAAAATCCTCAGAAATTCTTGTCACGCCCTAGGCTACTGTATAACCTACACCCTACGTAACTTCCTGCCCTCTTGCCCTCCGAACCAGAGCAGGTGTTGCAGACAGGAGGGCCACAGCGTGTGAAGTGAACGCTTTCCAGCTGGCGATGCCTTTTCCAGCCATGTCTTACTGACTTCACACCCCTGCCTGGCTCTGAGGCTCAGCACTGCATGACTTCTCATAGATAGCTCCACAGCGACCACCCACCCCCAACACTCCACCTGCCTGGTAGGAATAGGCGAAGTGCCCCGCCCCCACAACCCCCATGCTGAGTGCCTCAGAACCAAACCAGCAAACAGTGTCAGGAACTCCCATCATGCAGTTCTTCTTGCCCAGCTGGCCACTGGCGCCCAGGGGGCCTGCCTGGCTAGTGTTCTTTACATTACTTAGGCGACGGGGGGTGCTCAGGCCACTGCTGTTGCATTACATTCATCCCTTTGCAGAATCCTAAGAAGCCTGTCACCACTCCCTTCCCTATTCCCCACCCCCAAGATTTTCTTCAGGTTCAAAGAAAAAGTTTGAAAACAAAAAAGAGGATTCTAATTTTAAAGTAAAGCATTTATGAAGGCTTAATGAATTGTACATAATTTTTAAATAAAATGAAAGTGCTTTTCCTGGAATGTGGCTCGTTTCCTTCAGGAGTTCTGAAGGGGTTTCATTTGAGATGCAGATTGGGTGGACCATGTGTGTAATGATCTCACCTGGGGCCCCCTGCCTGAAGAGGCAAGGCTGTCAAAGCTCAAAGCTAGATGTGAGGCTGCAGCGGAGGTTACGGAAAAGCACTGGTGCTCTCCTTTGGGAAGCCAGATGGGTAAGATTTTGCAGGAACAAATGCCAGAAATGGAAAGTAACACCCAAATGAAAAACCAGTTGTGTGAATGAGGACAAGAAAGGAGCACTAAGACGACAATTATTTGTTGAATCCATATGATATGCAAGGCATCGGTGGGCGCCTTCCTAGTTCAAGGTTTTGGGGACCAGACCCAGGCTAAGCCCTTGAGACGTGTTGGTCACACTGGCTCACTTCTGCAGACCCTTTGAGAGGAGCCACAGTGGCACACATCCAACCAAAGGCTGGGAAAAGGAACAGAGGGTGGATCAGGATTACTGGTCAGTTTTTAACCAATGCAGACAGGTGGGAAGGTGAGTTTGGGCATTTAACGTCTGTTTATGTAAGGAAGTGTGGAATCTGACCTGCTACCAATCTCAAACCAGCACCCAGGATGAGTAGTGGCCGGTGCCAGGACGACTTAAGATTCTTCCCAGGAGCCTCCATAGAAGATCTTAACTTCCTAACGGTAATAAGAAATGATTGTAACAACTGTAACATTTTGCTGAGGACTTTATGTGCTAAGTATGCAATCACTTATTTCTTCCTCAAAACCACCCTGTGAAGGTTTACAGTCTAGTCCTGCTTTACAGTCATGAGATGGGCTCTGAGCAGTTCGGTGACCTGCACACAGGTCACACAGGCTGGACGTGGCGGCACCAGGAGGTGTGAACAGATAACGTTTATGAAACCATCCTACCTGTGAAAGTCAGGGTGCGCACCTGTATGTGATAGGCCCTGCGAAGTCCTATAACAAAGTAACAGACCTAACTCATTAAGCCCACCTTTTCCCAACTTACACAGAGCCCATTTTTCATGGGAACACTGGGGGCAAACTGATCAAAGTATACGTCAGACTAGCATGAAGAAGGCTCAACTCCACTGAGATTCAGGCTCTTTTTAGATGCTAAAAACATTTCAGCACTTTGGTAGGGGCACTTTGAAGTGTTTTTGACTGGGTTTTCATTAGTGCCCCCACCCTCACCCCATGCAGAGAGAACAATTAAATTTAAATTCTCCTAACAAGTGAAACTGAATACCAAGAAATCAGATTTTGTCGGGTAGGACTGCACTTTGGAGGGCCACAAACCATGTTAATATCTTAGACCTGTTTTGCCCCCAAGCATTAATTTTTGCCCCCTTGCAGGTACCCTAGTTGAGAGTTCATGGTTTAAAGCTGTGCTTGGAGAGAATGAGAAAAGATGGACAGAAGGTAGAATCATTTGACTCCTATTCTGCCTGTCTTCCCTTACTAACGACAAGCGTCTTTAAATAGAAAGAATACTGATAGAAAGGAAACGGAATGGAAGGTCGTGAAGAGGTGAGTTCATGTCATCGGTTTAACACCGTTCGCACGACCAGGCCCATCACACAGAGGCCCAGGGTTCTCTGAAGGATTCTGGGCATCCAGCCGGGCGACTAGGGGATGTGGGAACCACACCCTGGGCACAAACACTGAAGAATGTGGGGAGGTGGGGACGGGTTTCACATGGGAAAGCAAGGCAAGGAATAACAACTGCTACTTTCAGATATTTGAAAGGTCATTAATTAGAAGTGCCAGTGGACTCAGTGTTTGTGGTTTAAGGAGAGGCAGGGCACCTGGGGAGTCGACAGATGGAAATCAAATTCTGGATCAAAGTAAAAGATCTTTTTAGTTAAGGGGCTCCATCAATAGAATGGGATGCTACACCAAGTACTGAAAAAATACACCCCCTGCCCCTCCCCAAGTTGAAAAAGACAAGTCAGGGACAATATGGGGGAGACCACTGCACTGGGGACACAGGCTGGAGTTCATGACTTCTAAGACCCCAATCATCCCTCAAGATTATAGAATTTTATACCTCGAAGGCATCCTAGAAAGGGGCAGATCCTGTTAAAATAACAAGAATTATCTTTCACTATTTTAAAACTCCAAGTAGTTGCCCTCTTGTTTTAAGTAAGACTCAGATTCTACAAAACCATCATGGAGAGAGTCCCATGGACTTGGACTGGCTGGAAAATATGATCTAATTGTTTCAAAGAGTAGGAGGAGGAGGTGCTCGACTGCAGTGGGAGGGGCTGTGTTCCAGAACCACCCTGAGTGATGTCAACCCTTCTATGAATCCATGAAGTCCGGGGTCTTAATGATATAAGAAGACAGCTAGCCTCTGCAGGACAAGCCCAGAAAACTGCCAAGGAGCTGTGGTGCGGCCCATTCATGAAAGGTGGCATGCTGCAAAAACAGATGTTAGTTTTCTCTTTAGCAATTAGTAAATCCCGTGATCACATTCATTTTAAGCCATGGGTTCCAACCCATTAGTGGATCACAAAGTCAATTCCATAGGTCTCAAGCAGCACTTTTATTTCTTTAGTGAAACAGAACACAGTAGAATAGAATGGACCAGAAAATATCAGAAAGCACTACACATTGCGAGGGTAAATACGGTCCTGTGGAACTTTTGTTTCAGTTAAGGTGTGTGCGTGATGTCAATATATTCCTTTCCTTGGTCACCCTAAAGAATGACGCTTAGGGCTAGGGACACAACCATGCAGAAAGAGCAAGGAGACAAGACACTCCAGGTGGAGACACGGCCAAAACCCACAGTCACACGGGACTCTCAGACAACCTGGTCTTTGGGACTGGACTTTGTACACAGTCAGGCAACACAAGGAAGCATTCGAGCGACACAAGCAACACTCCTGCTTCTAGCGAGGGGGCAGGATATCTACAACTCATGATCAAGTACCTTTTTATTCTTCTTAAATAGAAACCGTAATTTGCTCTGGCCTCCAAAAGGGCTCTCATCCTAGGCCCACATTTCTTCTCAAGGGATGTTCTCTTCACGTGGGGCCAGTTGAAACAGAGGCCACCTCACCAGAGCAGCTTTTTTCAGTCCTTCAAGTCTCTAATCTGTGATATACACAAATCGGTTTGTGCAGGCATAGGACACACATGACAGGGGGCCGCTTTGGTGGTGCTGTTGGGGTGGTGCTTCTTCACTGGATTTTGGTGACTGCTTCATGGATAGAAGTGGCCACATAATCTAGATTTTTGGTGGTTAAGCCACACATGTTGATCCGACCGCTTGGCAGCAGATAGATGTGCTTTTCGTTGATCATATATTCAACCTGCTTGGCTGTTGAAAAACCAAAAGAACTACAATCAGAGCAGTAGAACTCCTTTAAGCCGTGGCGCTTCGGCAATTCTGCGACAATTACAATTTTCCCTCTTTGCCCGTCACACAGAGAAGCAAAACAAAAGGTTTTTTTGTCCAGTTGGCACTCAGGGAAATATGCTCAGTAGATTCTGAAAATTAGTCTAATCCTCAGAAAGTTTAATAGCACTACTCCCCATGGGAATTTTAGTCTGGGACTGCCTCCCAACTAAACCCTGCATGTTACATTCACCTGGACAGCCTGTCAATTGAAACCCTCAGACTCAAACACATTCCACTGATATGAAAAACTGGTTTCAAGGTGCTTCCTTTCTGTCTTCCTTACCCTGGTGCTTATCTCTGAGCACCCACCAGCAACCTCGCTCTGACGTTTCATCGCCACAGGGCATTGTGCAGGGCCCCCTGCGTGAGAGGCGCTGGACAGATGCTGTGTGTGCGAACCAATGGGCAGGAAAAGTGCACATATCTCGGACCGGGCGCTTCTCAGCTCTCATTCAAACACGTGCAGGAGGCCTTTGCCACGTCTGCAGAAATGCTCGTGGGTGAAACGGAAGGGGCCGCCTTACTTCCTCGATGCCACAGTCTCTAGTGCTTTCTGACTTTATTGCCAAGTCACAAGAGAATCTTAGCTGATGTTTTTGCTTAACTAATTTGTACCCTTAAGACACCATCAATTTGAGGGAATCGGATAATAATAATTGTTATAGACTGAATGTTTGTGTCCCTCCAAAATTCTCATGTTGAAACCCTAACCCCCAATGTGATGATATTGGGGGGTGGGGCGCTTTGGCAGGTAATCAGGCTTAGATGAGGTCCTGAGGAAGCCCCAGGATGGGAGTATGCCCTTATGAGAGGAGACCAGAGCGCTAGCACTTGTTCTCTCTCTCTCTTTCTTCCCCTCCTCCCACCCCCAATGTGAGGATGCCAGCTAGAAAGAGGGGCCCCACCAGAACCTGATCAGCTGTCGCACTGATTTCTCTCCAAGCAATAAACGCTGTCACTTTCCAGATGGCTCTAAGCTACTTCCCAACCCACAAAAATGGTGGGGCCCCTTACGGTTCAAGCCGGTGAAGCTGAACATTCCAATTTGCTCGGTGATGTGGTTCCAGGTCCCAGGGGTCTTGAGGGCTTCCAGTCGTGCCCTGAGTTCAGATCTCATGCTCAGAATCCGGTCAGCCATCGTCTTCACATTACCCGTCCTGAGTGGTCAGTAAATGTAAATACCAACCCAGACAGGAGAGATGGCACAAGGAAACGTACAGGTTTAAAAACCGTAATTTAATCTACAAGCTGAAATTTAATCACAACCTGCCTATGATGTGGGTAGGCAGACCAGAGAGAGAGAGTTACGGGCAGGAGGAGGACTGGATTTACTGAAGGAGCTCAGTGCTTGCCTCGGGTTACTAGCTGTACCACTTACAGTTTAACTCAAGCTTCGTAGAAGTGTGACCTAGACAGAATACTATATCTTATCAGGCCTAATTAAGCAGATGGCCGCTTTAGCCACTACGTAAAAATTACTCTGTTTCAACAGAAGATAAAATATATGTAAAGTAGTTAAGAATGAAGAGTCCCTGAAATGTCACACTAACTTGAAGTTGGATATTCTACTCTATCTTCCTTTCTGTTTCCCAGCTTTAAGGGGAAGAAGCCCGGGTGGTGGGAAAGTGGGGGAACCCCGCATTCCTCGAGTTCCTCTTCCTATGTTCCCGGTATGGCGTTATGCACATGGAAGAAGTAGGTGGCAGCCCTATTTTACAGAAATATCTGGGACTCAAAGAGGTGAAAGGAGTTTTGTCCTGCCTCGGCCAAAATAAGAGGAAGGGGCAGTTCTGGGAATGGGGCGGTTCCGTTCGGCGTCCCCACCCCTCGCCCGGCAGGCTGTGAGCCGCTTACCATTCCTTGAAGAGCTCAGGGCTAGAGAGCGTACTGGCCACGATTCGCGCTCCCTGAGTAGGGGGATTGGACCAAGTAATTCGCACGATCTTCTCCATCTGGGAAAGGACCCGCACGATGCTATCGGTCTCTCTTGCAACCACGGTCAGGTTCCCCACTCGCTCATCTAGAGAGGGAAGAGAATCAGCCCCGGCGGCCCTTATGGGGGTCATGGGGTACGGGGTACGGGGCTGTAACTCAGGAGAGCACTCACTGTAGAGCCCGAAGTTCTTGGAGAAGGACTGAGCACAGAAGAGCTCGAATCCTTCAGACACAAAATAGCGCACGGCCCAGGCGTCTTTCTCTAGGTCTCCAGAGGCGAAGCCCTGATAGGCCGAGTCAAAGAAGGGGAACAGAAACCGGCGCTGCGAGGAAGGAAAGCGAGTCAGGGCAGGAAATCCTTCCAGAGCCAACCTCTGAGACCGGCTTTGCTACCCGCACCGGGGCCTGGAAGGAACTTCTCACACTCTCCATTTCACCGATTTCTCTTTTTTCGCCCTTCGGCCTCTCTTTACATTTGTTTCTCTGTTCAGCTAACTACCAACCAACAAGTCTAACAATTTCAGTAAACCCTATTTTTTTAAGGGTATTGTCTTAGCGTGTCATGATGCTGCTTTGCCAGCAAGGCTTATTTATTTGGAGACATGGAAGTAGGTTCTGTCCTAGGCTGGTGGATTTTTCCCCATGAATTCCTGGTGTGATAAGTTTAGTCAAGCGTCAGCTTGGTATCCCCAGAGCCTCCTCACTACCACAGGGTATTCAAGACGAAGGAGATGGCACAGTCTCTATTCTCAGCATTCCGAGCTCCTCAAAGAGCTCCCCAAAGGGCTCCCCACACTGACCTGCCTCTTCCTACAGGACTCACTCTCTCTGTGGACACCGCTTCCCTGCCCCGAGCTGTCCAGGCCAGGGGCCAAGGGGAATCCCCCACTCCTACCTCTGCAGCTCATCCCTCACATCCAATCACACTTCAAGTCCTACCACTCCTGTCTCCTGTGAGCTCTGGAATCCTTTCATGTCTGCCACTGCCACCTATCTCATTCAGGTCCCCATCAACTCCTACCTGGATTATAGCAATAGCTCCTGACTGCCCTCCCAGCTGTCTGATCCCTTTCCTGCTCTGCAGCCAGGGTGGCCTGAAGACAGAGCACATTCAATCATGTCACATGACATCACATGACACTGACTTCCAGAGGCTGCTCGCTGCCCTGGGGATGAAGGCCGGTGCCTCCGCACAGGATCTGGCCCCATGTACCTCTCTCACCTCATCACTCACTTTCCCCCACCTCCCTTGGAATCTAGGCCATCCTAAGAATGACTTTCACTTCCTCGATGGGTCGCGTCGTGACCTCTGCCTTGGACTTTCGGCCATGGCCTGCCCCCTGCAGGGAACATTCCTTCCCGACAGCCCCCACCTGTCCTCATCCTTCAAGGCTCAACAGGAAAACTACTTCTTCCAGGAAGGTTTCTCCTGCCACTGCCACCCCATTCAACACACACACTCCCCAAAGTCTGGGCTCCGTGCCTCCCTATAGCTCCACCAACACTGCGTCACTGGCTGTGTTCCCAGACAGACTGCACGCTCTTTCAGGGCAGGGCCTATCTCCGCTTTGTTCACTAGGGCATCCCCACGCTGCCTGGCACGTAACAGGTTCTCAGGAAGTATTCTTTAAACACGGTAATGAAGAATATACATACACTTTAAGCTGAAAATGCCAATCTAGAAAGTTATCTCCCAAAAAATGATAAAAAGGAGTTTTATTACAAAATTGTTCCTAAGGGCAAGAAACCTGAGATCTTAATGGCCGCCAACTGATTTTAGTCAACCCCTACAGCGACATATTCATGCTTGGGAAACAAGGCTGAAAAACGTTTAATGACATGGAAAGGAGCTCAAAGGAAAAGGCAAAGTATGTTATAAACCAGTATAGACAAATGATCCTATCTTTGTAAAACAGATTTATTTACATGTAAAACTACACTAAAAAACTACACCTGACATTTTGTACAAAATATTAATAGTGGCTTTCTTTGGATAACAGGATTTACAGTTAATAGTTAGTTTCTTCTTCAGGTTCTTCTCCACTTTCCAAATTCTTCAGTAAACAAGTATTGCTTTTGAATTCATTAAATGCATGCTCTTGTTTTAAGAGCTGCTCTGACAAGGCAGTTACCTTCATGACAGCTGCGATCTGCTTCCACTGCTCCTGAGTTGGGTCCGTCCCCGTTGGGTTGTGTGCACAGGCATGGAGCACAAAGATGGAAAACTCAGGGGCGCTCTGCAGAGAAGGAAGCCCGGTCAGCCTTGACACCCACAGGAGCACGGTGGATAGAGTCAGTGGCACACAGGGTGATGGGCAACATATCCCCTCCTATGTGCCATTTCACAAACCACCATCTGGCTTGGGTAGGATCTCTTGGACGCTCTCACTTATCACCTGATCCAAAGACTTTTCCCTGATCCTCCCGACACCATGGGGGTTCTGCAAACTTTTTCATCTCATCACCCACCTCCAGATCTTTCAGGAAACCCTGGAGGTCAAGTCCTCTCTTTGCTGCATCCCAATAGTGATAGGACCGAATGTCTTTAAATCCAGCGGCAGAAAATACGCCATTATGATTCTCTGCAAGCAAAGGGGTAAAATATTAAACACTTTTACAAACATGTAGATGCGTAATTGGAAAGGACACAAGTCAGCTTCCAGGGCCCTGGAATGTCCACTGGGTGGCAGTTAGGTGAAGGGCTAAGATTTAGAAGAATGACTATAACCAAGAACAAGTTCAACCAGGCTTAGTTATGCTAAACACATCCTACTACAGACTGCCCGCATCTCTGTTTTATGCCTCCTCTGGGAAGTGTCAACATTCATGAAACTACAAGTCTACCAAGAGTCCTGGGAAAAAGTCTCCCTGATGTGAATTGGAGCATCAGGTTACTCATGGCCTGCCATAATCCCACGCTCAGGCCATTCCCAAGTGTCAGTTGATCCAGAGCTGGGTTACATTTTCTGTGTAAGCAGTGAGAGTCAGAATTGCTGCTGGCTTCTCCGCTTCTCCTCCCGATACAGCTAAAGGACTCACCCCAGGTCGGTGAGGAGACGTAGACAGGTGTGTCCTTATTGTCTGTTCCGTTGTACCATCGTGCCAAGAACTCAGCTCCGATTCGAAGTGCACCAGTGCCCCCCAAAGCCTGCACACCTCCTACCTGAAAGAGAAGCAGTGTCACTAGTTGATAATGGTGAGGGCAGATTATACTAGGAAAACACGGTAATCATGAGCACTTACTTTGCCCCTGCTCTGTGCTAAGCTCTTTAAACGTACTATCCTATGAAACCTCACAACTGCATGAAGAAGATACTGTTCCTTGGCCATGTTTACAAATGAGGAAACTGAGGCTGAGAAATGAATCCCCTTGTTCAGAGTTACCAGCTATAAGCAGCAAGGCCGGGTTTTTAACCCAGGACGTCCGACTCTTACGGGGGCTTTCCTTCTGGTACAGAGGCAGAGGACACCCCTAGGCCACATCACAGTGAGCTCTGGAAGGCACACCCTTCCCTTGGGCACCATCCTGAGATCTAAACTGCCCTCCAGCAGAAGCCTGGAAAACAATGTTTCTAGCTTGCCATCAATATCAATTTGTTATACTCCTTTCCCTGTCTATAATACAGGCTTATTAATCCTTAGGAATAAACTCTAACAAAACAAAGGTGACAAGTGAATACTGCTTTCTTCTCCTTGAGCTTCCTCTCATCTCAAAATGACCTCATGTGGGCAGTAATGAAAATCCAATGTTTTATTGTTTACAAAAATACCTTCACACGCATATTCTTATTTGATCCTCACACAACCCTGTAAAGTAAGTTCTAGATCCCCAACGTACACGAGGAAAGTGATTCAGAGGCATACAGAGCGGGCAAGTGGCACAGCCAGACGTCAACCTGGGTCTTGTCACGCCAGATCTAGTCACTGTCTCCCATGCATGCTGTTGGCCCACACAGCTTTGATTTTGCCCTTTCACAGTTCTAACGAGACGTTAGCGTAACTCTTTCAGTAGTGAAATGTCATAAATCACATGTGGCTTACTGTGTCTGCAGGATTAAGGCGAAAGGAAGGAAAAGATCACATGAGAACGCCTATCCAGGGGTAACAGTGGCAACCCCTGGAGAGGGGTCTACGATGTGGCAATAGTGGACAGAGAACATTTGGCCAAACCTATAAGCTGTCTTTTAAAAAGAGAAGGTATTCATGTATTATTTGTAAAATTTTTAGATAAGTTTTAAAATATTGAGATGCCTGGGATTTGCTGTAAAACAACTCAACTTTGGCAGGGGGGGCGAGAGGTATTGACCACACACCTCTCATAATCGAAGCTGGATAAGATACATGGGGGGTTGTTCATTACACTGTTTTATCTACTGTTGAGTATATTTGAAATTCTCTACAATAAAAAGATTTTTTTTTTAAATTTCCTAGATAAAGAAAAGTTTCCAAAATCTTTTTTAAAAACCATAACACTTGCCAACAGGTGGCAGGATGGCTCAGCTAAAAAAATATTTAAAAAAAAAATTAAAAAATTAAAAACAAATAAAAATAACACTGGTGCTAAAAGATGACAAAGGAAAATAAAGTAGGAAAAAGCTCTTTGATGAATATTAATACTAACTTCTGAAATAAACATTAATGAACAGTCTGAATCCAACATACACTTAAAAATACCCTCTTGATCAAAAGGGAGTCATCCCATGAAGGCATGATTATTAAGAAATATATTATAAAATATGTCATGCTGCCAGAGAGAACACCGAATAAGCATCATAATATGAGAAGAGCAGTATAGCCATTTCTGATATAAATGCTCAGTAAGAGAGCAAACAATGGATACATCCTGAAAATAACTAAAAAACAAATTCATTCAGCCATGATGAATAAGTCAGCTTCATGATGAACAATGAATCATCAGCAAAAATCCCTTTTAACCCAGGTATAAGGCAATGATACCAATTATCACCATTATTATTCCCCACTGTTCTATTTGTATCCAGAGATCTGAGCATCTGTGAAAAAATACCGTCTGAAATGTGAAACCGAAGCGAAGTTGATGTTCAAGGAAATAAGGAAGTGAGCATGGCTGTCCACTGCAGAGAGAAGCAAAAGCAGTGGACTGGGGTGAAAAGACCAGTGCATGTCAGATTTGGCAGAGTGACTGCCTTGTTCTTCAGCGATTCCCACTGAGCACCAGTTTCTTCCCATTACTTTAAAGGTTTTACCTTCACATTGTGATCTGCCTAGATTCTTTAATGCAAATCTCTATCAAGGTAATGTAACCTTGATAGAGAATGTGCATTTATTTTCCATGCATTTGTCACCTGCTGAGCTGAATGTCGACTTTAATCATTATTTCGCATCTCACACACCTACGCAATTCTGGAATGTTGATGCTTCCTATACATATTAACTTAGCAAGGTTTCCTTTAAACAAGGTTTTAAGTTATCATGGATATGTGACAGGGGCCTGTGGACATCAGGGCCAACATTCCTAGGAATAATTTTTTTTATTTCCAGTGCTCAACTTTTAACACTACCCTTTCTCTCCCACTCCAGAAAGCAGATTCATTAATTAAAAGAAGTCAGGAAGTCCATAGACAAGATTGAAAATGAGTTTGGAAGAGAAAAACCCACTTCACTAACATTAACTGATCCTTGATATTCATGATGTATATGACACATGAGGTATCAAATTCTCAAGAAACTAGCACTTCCTAAAAATATATTCAACACTGGATGGCTTCAGGGAAACATGAATTGCTCTAAACTCTATCAGCAATTAACAGAAACAAATTTTTGGTGAATCAATAATGTGGCAATTTGGTCATTCGGTGAACTGACCTTTGGCAAATTGCTGTACAGCCCAATAAAATCCTGTATTTGGGATGAAGGGAAATAGCAATATCAAAGGAAATACGTAAGAAGGGAAATAGCAATATCAAAGGAAATACGTACACACCTCTCAAGGAGCCTGGCACCTGGACCTGGGTGACTAAACGGGCATTCCAGAACGAGGGAAATCTAGTAAGACTTAGTGTGAAGCTGTCTCAGGAGATCAGCTGTACTCCCGACTCAGCCACGCTACCTGAAGAAATCCACGCCAGACTCTAGAACGTCTGCCTGAGTCGCAGTTTGCCGATGCGACATCACTGTGAGGAGAAGGACAGCTGAGCAGGAGTTGCTCGTAGGCGAGGCCATGTCATACTGACCCGGGTGCCCACAGCAATTCACACAGTGTCTGGCACCCGGCGCTAGATAAATATGGGCTCAACTAGATGGAGAAACAGGCAGGGATGAAAAGGCGAGCCGCGGCCAGAGCCCCCAGTCTCCCAGAGGCAATGGCCAGAGCAGGAACTGGAGTGTCTTCCCATGGCACACAAGCCGTCCTCCTACCTATGGGGGCTCAGTAACTTCAGAAGCTGAAACATTGCCACGCAGGAGATAAAAACTGGGCATCCAATCTGGATCTTACAGTCTAGAGATGGAAAAGCAGTCAGAGGCAGTGAAGAGTCTAGAAAATAGACCTCCTCCAAGTGGTTGAAGGACCTGGAAATGTTCAATCTTGAGAAGAAAAATCTAAGGGGAAACATGATTACTGTTTGTTCTCAGGTTCATTCATTCTTTCTTCCATTGTTCTACCTCCTTCAGGTTTTGGCCCTAATGTCATTTCTGTTCTACCAGGACCACACCGGTAAAAACTGTACCCACCCGCACGCCTACCCTCAGTGCCCCTAATATGCCTTCCCTGCTCTATTTTTATAGCATTTGTCATCTTTCAATAGACTGCATTGTGTTCTCATTTATTATGTTTATAGTAGGTTTCTCTCCACAAAACTGTAGGACAGGGCAGAGGAAGTTTGGGTGTTTTGGTCACCTCTGTGCACCAACATCAGGAACAGTGCCTACCACAGTGGTGAGCACTCACCTATTGACGGAATGAATGTGTGAATTCAAACATCTGAGAAGCTCTGAGGTGCCAGGCTAGGAGTGAAATGCTAAAATAAATAAGCCATCATCCCTGCCCTGGGGGAAGTTATGGTCTTGTGGGAAGAGACAGACTTATAAATTACACAATTATACAACTCAATTATACAATTAACTACACTTGTAAAATTAACAAGCCCAGTAAGAACTGTTATTTCCAAGCTGTGTGCAAAGTCCTGCAATAACTCAAAGGATTCCAACAACTAGCTCTGCCTGAGACCGCTGGGGATTCAGCATGGAGGTGACCCTGACGAGCCCAGGGAAGGACTTAGAGGTGGCAACGGGCAAGTCAGACGGGGGTGGGGAGGCATTCCCAGCAGAGGAACAATTGAGGCAAACGCTCTACCTAATTCATGACAGGGCCTATGGGTCTTAGAATGGCAGGACTCCAGCGGGGAAGAAGGAAGGGTGCGAGTAACTGGAAGAAAAGAATAAGGCCAGCTACAAATACGCGGCCCGTCCAGTTCAGAGTCTGGATTTTACCCTGTAGAGATAATGGGGGAGCTACTTGTGTATGAGGAGAGGAGCAGGTGACACGATTAGCTTTTTTTTGCTAAGGACGATCATTCTAGCTCCACTGTGCAGAATGTACTGGAATGGGGAAGAGGCAAGAGGCTATTACAAGAATCTAAATGAGATGATGGTGGGCTGAACTGAGACAGGAGCTTGGAGATGGTGCAGACGTCCAGGGAAAGAGGAAAGGTTCAGGGCTCAGCAGCAACTGGTGTCTGTGGTGGTGTAAATGCCAATGGAGTATCCTAAACCATTCAAACAAAAAAAAGTCTTCAAACACTTACTGACGGCCATGAAGACTGCCATTTAAATTTGTTCGATGATCAAAACACAACACGGGATGAACTAGACTAAGAGGGAGAGAGGGCTCCATTCCACAGCCCCGAGTCCAATGATCCAAACTGGGAGCACCTGTGCAATGGTTAATAAGCATAGAAGGGTGCACAGCCTTAGAGGAAGAAGCCCCCAAACACAGAGTGTGTTCTTCTTTGTCAACAACAGAATTTCAACTAACTTACCAGCAGCATCTCAGAAGATCACCCCCGGTGCCAAAGTTCCCCCCTTTCAAACTTCATCAGGACTCTCCTCTCCCTCTGTGGAAACACTGGACTTTCAGAGCAACTTCCCAATGTCACCCATAATCTCTAAACTCTACCTTTTCTACCTGTGGTTCCTTTGGTTCCTTGAGGCAAATCAGTCACAGTCTCTCATACCAATCCAGACAAAACCCTAAGCTAATTACTTAACCTAAGCACCGACTGGAGTTCCAAGTCCTTCGCGGGAGCCTCCCTGCCTCCTAATAAATGTAAGCATGTGCCCGTGCGCAACCTTCACTTTTTACCCTGCTGTTCGTTTACCAGGGCATCTGAGTAACGGAGGACTAAATTAGATGACTCTCAGATGTGGTCGGTCCCTTTCATGCAGGAAGCCTGCACTACAACACCAGCCCAGGGGAACAATAAGGGTTGCTGGTTTAAATTGCACAGTGCAGCCTTTTGAGCTCCTCCTTTTGCTCGGCCTGGTCCAAACTCTTCGGAGCGTACTTTCTCTTCTAATAATGGCCCTTGAGCCATTCTCTACTGCCCGGGCCTGCTTCTATTTCTTTGAAGTGTACTATCTCTTCTAGTAAACTGCTCTTTCACCACTTAATATAAACAAATAAATTGCACATACTGACTGGACTATTGCAGAAATCTGAGCTCCTCCCCCTCCTACCCATTCAGCCAAGTTTATCATCTTCAAATGCTTTTATTAGGCAACGCCTCTGCTCAGGCCTTCAGGTGGCTTGCCCTGCCCACACCGGCTGGTCTGTCCAACACATTCCCAGCTCTGGTGACGTAGGTCTCTTTGCGACCTTGACCTGCTCATCTTACCTCTGGCCTTGGACTCCTACCACTCCAGACAAAACCCCCTCCTTTCTCCTTCCTGTGTACTTCATGGTTCTCAATCCTGGCTGTACTTTGGAATCACCGGGGGGGCTATTAAAAATATGCCTGTGGGGGGAAGAGAATGGGGACGGGAAAGGTAGTGAAAGGACGGTGTAGGATGGTACCCTCCAAGGCTCTGACTTAACTGGTCTGGTAGGGTCCAACCATCAGTATGGTTTTGAAAACTCCCCAGGTGAGACTCATGTACAGCCAGGGTTGAGAACCGGTGTCCTGGCCTCACTCCCCAAGGTCCAGCGGAAGTCTCGTCTCGGGCCCTTCCAGCCTCCGTCTTGTCTGACTCCTGACAACACTGAGAATCCCATCATACCACTTCATGCCACATAGGGCCTCCCTCATGTGTCTGCTTCCAAGTGTGTTCCACTTCTCTGGTTACGCACCTAGACTATGTACCAGGAAGCACTTAAATGAGAGACGCTGAAATGAAGGCTAGCCGAATGAAAGGATATTAGAACTGGCAGGAGCTCCAGATCTAGAGAGCATCTAGCCAGGTGGCTCTTGATCTTTGGGAGGCCCCAAATTCCTTTAGAAAACCTGATAAAAGTAATGAACTTCCTCCCCAGAAATACACATACCCATAGACTTCTGCATAAAATTTTAGGGGATTCAGAGGCCCCTTAAAGCATCCGCTATGCAAGTGCTCCTTATGGGATCATGAACCAAAAACTAGTCTTTTTCTAACATGTAGATGAGACAGAGAGGCTGGACGCGTACATGACTTGCCTAACGGTCAAACACAGTGGCAGGGTTGGGTCCAGACCCTGGTTTCTGGACCAGTCCATTAAATTCCCTTGGTTAGGTATTTCATCTGACTGCTTCAACCCCAGCACCTAAAATCTGATTACCTACTGGGCAAAAGTGAACAATCAAAGAATCCGTGCTTTGTACAAAAGTACCTCATTTGCACTGTCAGATTCCTGAGGTCACATTACTTAAACACTATTCATTGACAGTTCAATAGACATAACACCTAATACTTTAAAACAATTTGAATTTTCCATCTCTTTTACCTTTAGTTTCTAAAGCGAATATGCATCTTCACCCGAAACTCACCCGCTTCTCCCGGAGAGCTGGGCTGTCATCCCCAAGGGCAACGCGGGAAGCATGGGTCCGGAACTCTGGCAGGCCCAGGATGGGCAGGTACTCGTGGTTAAGGCTATTGTCATTAGCAAGCTTCTGCTCCACCTTCCTCACTACAGGCAAAACCCAGGGCTGGCAGTCATCCGTGCGATACGCTAGAACGTGGGAAAGAGTTGTGTAAGGGAATTGTCTGAGGCATCATCCAAGTTAGAGTTTACAGCGGAACAGGGGAAGTTCTGCCGCTGTCCAGTCAAAACAGAGCTGTGAGGGAAACTAAAATTCAGTTCAGTCGCTAACTCACTGCCTGCTTTGGGCCAGGCACTGGGCTAGGTACTGGGCAAGCAGGACAGACATGGTTCCTGTCCTTACAGTTCTGAAATATATGACTCCCAGAAAGTAGAATGTGAAAATAAAACTGGGACATCACAGAGTGATTGAGTGAGATAGTGCATGCGAAAGCACCCTGCGAACTAAAGCGATATAGCTCACAAACGCTCTGTCCGTACTACTAGTGCGCTGAGGTCTCTGTGGCCATTGGCCCAGCAATCTTCTTCCTTCGGCATCTCCCCAAGAGATTTCCAGAAAAGGGCGGGCTAGCTGCTACTTCAGACGAATGCTGTACCTTCAAGCACAGACATGGAGGGGATGGGGGTTGGGAGGAGACCTACCTCTCCTCTTGTCCTATAAGAACAGAAATAAGACAAGCAAATGCCATGTGACTGGAGATTTCGACAACTGGTGTCACAATCACCCAACAACCCATTGAAATATATCTGTGTCCTCTCTCTGTGTTCTGACATCGTTCAGTGTTGACCGTTTTAACAGTTCCTCCCACTTAGTCGGTGTCACACTTTTGTTGATATAAATTGATCTCTTTCGTAACATTTAATCCTGCTTACAGCAAATTTCTAAGAACTGCTTGAACCACTAAAAGTATTTTTAGTCCACTTTGAGTGACCCTGCACTGATTTTTTTTCCCCCCCTATACTACCCTCTGATTATTTGGGGATTATAGCGCTAGAGGGCAGCTGGTCTGCTTGCACTCAAGCCAATGATCTGAGCAGGATTCCTGATGGACCATTTGCCTCTCTACTTGAACATTTATTTAGGTCCCAATGGCCTAGCAATCTTCTTCCTTCGGCATCTCCCCAAGAGATTTCCAGAAAAGGGTGGATATCAATGAGATAAAACCTAATCAGAATTACTCTAAAATTTTCAGTTTTATTCCTTGCTTTTGCCATTTGAAGATGTTTAGATCTGTGCACACAGAGTATTTTTGTTCTTTTTGTACAGCCGCAAAACTGACAAACGTAGCACAATTTGTTTTGCCAGTCTCTTGTTGATAGACATTTGAGTTGTTTCCAATCTTTGGCTATTACAAAACTTCAGTGAACAACCATGTATATACATCATCCTACATTTGTGCAAATATATCTGTAAGATGCAGGGGTGAAAATGAAAGAGTGGGCTGAGAAGTATGTGTATTTGCAGTTTTTGACAGATCTATCCAAATTGGCCTCCATCAAGATTCTATCAGTTTACATTCCTACCATCAAAGTATAAGAGTGTCTGCTTCTCCATCTCACCCACTGAGTGACTTTTTTGCCAATATGAAAATACAAATTTTCATTTCTATTACAATGAATGCATCTAGAGATTTTTTATATATATAAGCCATTTACAATACGATTTTAGTGGCTACACAATATTCCTTTCTATGCATAATTTATTAAATATTTGTGTTGCTTTTGATTATTTGCTATTATTAACACTGGTGAATGTTCTTACATCTTTACATATTCTGGAGTGTTTCTTTTGGAAAATTTTCTAGATATAAAATTATTCAGTCAAAAGTTATACAGTAAATGAGGCTTTGTAAGATTATTTTGATTTTGCATCTGTCTTCTAGTCTATCAATTAATTCTACCTTCCAGGAATGTGTCATCTGCAAATCTGATAAGTATATTAGTAATAAAACCGTGGACAGAGCTCCAGCCTGACACAGCCACTGAGCAACCAGCCGGTAGGTAAGTCTCTGCTGGGTAGGTGGATATAACTCACAATACTATCATACCACTCACATTATGCCACCAGGCCCACCCTGCTAATTCCCTCTCAACAAGTTCAAAAAGCCTACTTCATCAGGGGGGATTTGGCCTGTTTTTTTAAAAAGATATAAAAATAATTACATCTAAGTAAGAGTTGTCCCTTTTGGAATTGTTTTTAGAGGCTACATCTCATTATTTTGAAAATATCCTTGATGGTGCCAAGTTTTCGTTTCTTCAGAAGTAAATTTAATTTTCGAAAATGATACTTGTAGCACATGCAGCAAGGTAGGCGAGTGAATAGGCTGAATGATATTAATGGAGAAATTATAAAGAGATAGTCTCTTGTGTGCATCTAACTGCTTTGAAGGCCATTGCTGGAGAAGGTTTCCAGAAATCTTTGAGCAACAGCAGAATATATGTACTATGCTACACAGAGAGGCTACTATTTAGATATATAAGAGTTTGGGTATTCATAGAAAAACCAGTTCTATTATGCTTTACACCTGTGTTTGAGGGTTATATATATATATATATATATATATATATATATATATATAATTATGCTATGTACATTATATTTATGATAATGTCATTTGTAAGTCATGTACTCTAAATAAATAAAATATGAAAGATAAAAGCCATAGCACTACTGCTCTTACCAGTACTGTATAATCCGTGCAACTCTAAGAAATACTACAAAACAACTGGTGACAGGAAGGCATTGTCTATATTGTGACAAAAGGGAAATTGGCCAAATTATACCTCCCCTTCCTTCTTCACTGCCCAGCTTCCCAGGCTCAGTTTCAGATGTATCCCAAGGCCTCGCCTAACTGCCCAAATGTAGCAGAACTGGGTGATTGGAGCAATTAACCACCACTATGCCTGCTCTCCCAAGGGATTTTATTCCCATTTGCTGGACCCATCAGTTTATCATACAGTCTTTTGTTCGCTCATTCATTTAACAAGGACTTACTGAATCTACCACGAACCGGGCACTGGCTAGAAGTAGCTATACAGAGATGTATAAGATAAAATAAGAAACCGTCTACCTTCCAGGAAACAGAGACTAAAGCCCTTAATTCTTCTGTGAGGGATCAGGGAAGATTTTACAGAGAATGAAGTATGAAAAATGTTAAACAAGGAAAGAAGGACATTACAGACAGAGGGAACACCTGTGCAAGTCCTGGAGACTTGGAGACATGAGACTGGGATGTAGGATCCATGGAGGAAGAGCAAGGAGTAGCTCAAAGAGTCTCGGAGTCTCTGAAAACATTTCAGCCAGAGAGTGACATGGACAGCTGTACATTTTAATAGAATCATTTGAGTGACACGACAGAAAATAAGCTGGAGAGAAGAGAAGGCAGATAGTTAAGAGGTTACTGCAATAATCCCAAAGGAAAATAATGAGGTCTTGAATTAAGGCAGTGGTGACAGGGATAAAGAAAAGGGGAGATAAAGAAAAGGGGAGATATGAGATAGGAAAGACACAAGCTAGTGTCCAAATAAATAGACGTGGGATCCAGGAAGGGGTCACTGATGGCTCCAAGGTCTCTCTCTAGTCTAGATGAACAGTGACTGGTAGTAGGGGGGTTGACTAAGGCATAGAACATGAGGGGAAGAAAAAAAGAAAAGATGGAGGGGAAGGTGGAAATGATGAGTTGTGTTTTAAACACATTGAATTTGAGGTGGTGGTAGATGTGTCCATCAAACTATAGCAAGTATGGGTCTCGCATTCAGGGAAGAAACACAGGATGGAAAGATTTAATTATTATAGACATCACCAGTAGCTGAAGCCACCGTAATAAGGGCTTACTGAATACTTAGTACATACAAGGCACTTTATGCACTATGTTTTACATTTATTTTACTCTCAATTCTCATAACAAACTCACAAAACAGATACTGTGATCCCTACTTTAGGGATCTGGAAACTGAGGCCAGTCAAGTTAAATAGTTTGCCCAAGATCACAAGGATTGTTAAGAGCTAGGCTGTCTTATTATTAAGTTCATGGGTCAATGTGCTTATTTTTAAGAGCAAGAGGTGTTCAGGGAAAGCCCGAAGCTAGGCCCCAGAGGACTGTGTGAACAGCCTTTTAATCAGCCTGCTCCCACTCCATGCACCACTGCTCTTCTCCCCAGGTACAAGCTCTGGAAGAGGAGTCATGCAGGTTTCAGGTGAGTCCAGCAGTCTTGTTTTCCAGAAGAAAAGGAACAACACAGAGAATTAAATGATGAAACCATCACCTTCCCTCCCCTTCCTCCTACTGATTTCCCTCACCCATCCCCACTCAAGAACCCATGCACGTATGCCTCGAAGGCCCTTCTCCAACTAGCATCCTAGGGAGACAACTCAGAAACACCTGATACAACACATCTCTCCAACAATTTTATTTGAAGATGCCAGAACCCACATTAACAACAACAAATGTTAAAGTAAGCGCAGTTTGTCTGGAACAAAGAAAGCTGTTTCCATGACAAACCGACTGAATGAAATCTATGAAGAAATGTCTCGCTTCAGACTGCATCAGTCTGGACCCATGTCTTCCCTGCTCTTAAAGCCATTTGTCTGAAATTTTGAGAAGCACTGAAACATCAACTCAGAGACTGTCACACTGAAGAGTGGAAAATGTGATGCTCCGCTCTAACTACAAGGAAATTATGGACATAGTCACAACAAGAAGAATTTCTGGGGAAAAGATCTGCAAGCAGCAACTAGCTAATGAGATTATGGTTGCAGTTTATTCTAATCCTGCCCAACATCACTAGAACTTGAGCTGGACTACCTCCATTGGGCTTTATCTTATCATGGAGGAAAAAAAAGCATCTTCCCCAAAGTCAGTGATTAATTACATTTCCTTCACAAAGAATATACTTCAGGATGTGTATAAATAGAGCTAGGACATACAAAAGCTGGAAAGAGGCCTCTTATTCTTCTCTGCTTGAATTAGACCTTTATCCACGCACCTGCCATCCACAAAAAAGATGGGTCACAGTTATCATCAAAAATAACATTTACAAGGGCCGGCCGAGTGGCTCAGTTGGTTAAGAGCTCGCTCAAGAGTGTGAGCTGAGCTCTGAGCAACGGCAGTTCGATGCCAGCCCAAGCTGAGTTGCCGTTAAGCTGCCAACAGGTGGCAGGATGGCTCAGCTAATAAATAAATAAATAAATAAATAAATAAATAAATAAATAATAACATTTACATAACACTTTTCACTTACATATCACATTTCACATATAATTAGTCATTTAATCCTCAAGTCAACTGATGAGGCCAGTAACATTATTATCCTACACTATACTCATGGAATGTGCTCAATGAATCTTAGCATTTGAGAGAAAGGACATTCTGTTTAACAAGTTGAGTCTGTTAGATAACCTTCTCAAGGTCACATCACTGGACCTGTATCCAGGTTTCCTGGCTCTTTCCACTACAGTGCACTGGCTGCCTCTGAAGCACCAAAGGGTACCCAAAATAGAGGAGGGGGCAGAGACCCCAGTGTGAGAGATTGGCCTGGAATCCCAGCTCCACCATGGATGGCCACATGACCTAGGGCAACTATTTCATTAATCTGGGCTTCAGCTGCCTTATCTCTAAAGCAGTAATAGTAATATACAATCCTCCAGAATCATTGTGAGCATTAAATGAGATTAAAAGCATAAATCATTTGCTCACAGTAAGGAGCTGGGGTTCCTGGGTTTCTGGAAAACATGACAAAGGCACTGTCACAGTTGAGGTGACCCTCTGAGCTGTAGAATGTGTGCCTGAGCTAATCACTTCTGGCCTGAGCTAGCAGGGAGCTTTTACTCTGCAGGAACAGTTTATTTCTGAACCAATGTCAGAAATTATTTCATTTTTCTGTTCTTGAGCCAAAAATTTTTATTCAACATCTTTCATGTGACCCACCCAAATAAATGTCAAAACAACAATAACAGTAATAGCTAATACTTACATAACTCCTACTTATGTGCCAGCAACTGTTCTGAGCACTTTAAATGTATTAATCCTCACAAAAATCCTGTAAGACAATTCAAAGGTAACTAATCCAATGAAACTTGAAGTTTTAAAAAGATATATTTAGGGCTGGCCAAGTGGCACGGTGATTAAGAGCTGGCTTGGGACACCAGTGGCCCTGGTTTGGATCCCACAGATGAGGGCCAGTGACACTGCCCTCTTAAAAAAAAAAATATATATATATATATATATTATTATATATATATATTATAATATATATATATATTTAGATCGACATCAATATTAGTTCTTCACTGTATACCTGGCCCTAAAGAAATACTTGGAGGTTCTGGATTGCATTTAAATAAAAGCTGGAATGGTACCCACTGAAATTCAACCCCAAGCCATCTTTCAATATATCTCCCACTCTGCTGCCTGCTAAAAACATCACTTCCCCTCCATGGGTGAAATTATGTAGTACTGAGTGTTTTTTTAAAAGTGCTTTATTATGGGAAATTTCAAATATATACAAAAGTTGCAAGAATAATAAATAGATACCCATGTGCTCATTTCCCAGCTTCATCAAATTACCAGTTTCCACAAACCATCACTTTGTAATGGCTTTTTTCTCACTCCTCCCCCATACTCCTTGGTAAAGACTTTTTTTTTTTAAACAGATCCTATGTACAGACAGTCACCACAGGAAGTCTGATTCTGAATGTCCTTCTCCACACACTCTGCTACAAAACAATTCAATGTTCTCTTTTTAAAATTTTTAGTCCTTTACTCTGAGTCTGTTCCGTAGCAGAGACTATCATCCTACTCATTTTATTCTCCCTGGCTGGTCTTTGTATGTGATCGAGACAGTGTCCGTGGAATTTCAAATATCCAAATGACAGTGATAGAAACAACACATTCACCAGAGAAGATGCGAGTTAAAGGAATTTCAGAGGCTCATCAGCCCAAATCTTTTCCTTGGCAGAAGAGGGAACTGAGGTCCATGCTCTGAGCTGTCCAAGGTCCAAGAAATTCAAGCAAGAAACGAAGACAAGGATGGGAAGCAAGTGAGCTTTTCTACTGTCAACTCCTTTCCACCATCTCTACTCATTCCTACCACATCTGTGAGGGCCAGAACAGTCTTCCCAGGTCCCCCCACTAGGAAGCACTCACCTGTCGCAGAAGCATTTTCAATCTTTATTATCTCACTTCACACAAGAGTTTCAACTTCTTGAAGCCAAAACCAAGTCGCAGGCTTGCCCCCCCCATAAGGCTTGGGCAAGTACCTGGCGGATATCTGGTACCCACCGAGATCAGAGCTCCCTTGGGCTGAGTTCTCCTTGACCCATTTCCCATCATCTAGGACTCCAGGCCTATCCTATCAACCGCCCTTTCCTTACAATCCCGGGCCGCCCCCATGACGTACGAAGTAAAAGGATGGAGTGTCAAGAACACAGGATAGGGGGCCGGCCGAGTGGCTCAGTTGGTTAAGAGCTCACTCAAGAGTGCGAGCTGAGCTCTGAGCAACAGCGGTTCGATGCCAGCCCGAGCTGAGTTGCCGTTGAGCTGCCAACAGGTGGCAGGATGGCTCAGCTAACAAAAAAAAAAAAAAAAAAAAAAAACACAGGATAGGGAGTTGAAAAACTTGAGTTGGTCCTGGCTGCCCCACCTGCTCAGTGTGACCTTGCACACACCTCCCCTTTCCAGGGACTCGTACACCCATCTGTAAAACGGAAAGGTTGGATCTTGTCTCCGCTCCCGGGGCCCCTCACCGGCCAGCGCCGAGCTGGGCACCGAGCTGGGCCCCGGCCTCTCCCACAGCCCCCAGGGCACAGGTTAGCTCCGCTCCGCTCCCCACTCCTGGGCGCTGCATCCTTACCTCCCACTCCTAGGTTGACCTTGCGAGGGTCCGGATCCTCGCGGAAATCAGCCGTGAGCTTAAAGACCAGGACCGGCTGGGCCTGCGGCACCTCGGCAAAGATTGAAGGGGGCGCCATAGCGAGAGAGCGCGAGTCGACGAAGCACTTCCACTTGGGCCTTGAGCCGCTGAGTGCAGTCTAGTCGCGCGGGCTGGAGGAGACGCTCACCTTCACCTAGCCGGCGGGGGGGCGGGCCCGCGGCTTCCAATGGTAGAGCCGCGTCCGGAGCTTGGCAACGAGGCTAGCCAATCGCGAGCTCCTGACGCACAAAGCCCAGGCGGGAGGAGATGCTCTGAGCCAATCCAAGAAGAGAATCTTATCGGAGGCCGGTAAGAATACCACCAATGCAATGTACGCCGGCTGAGATGGGGGCGGGGGCTAGGATTGATTGGCAGAGAGTGCTCCTATCGCTGAGGCCATTGTTCCTGGGGGTGTCCTGGGGCTGAGTCGCGCTGGGCCAGCGTTTTCGGAAGACTTGTCTCTGCGACCTTCAAGGGCCACGAGACGGAGGAGAGGTGGCCGGGGGCCGGTACCCGCGGAACAGGCGTTGCTGCCAGCCTCGGCACCGCGCACGTTCCTGAGCCGGGCCAGGACGTGCAGCTCCGGCACCCATCTCGGCAGGCTGTACCCCCCTTCGGGAAATAGGGGTGGGCCGCCCGCCTTGGTGTCCTGCAGGGTATGCAACCTGCTCCAAGTGACAGAGAGACCAGGGGTGTCTGTGCCACTCGCACAGTGTGAGATTGTGGCTCCCCTTAGGGACAGGGAGGCCTGGCTCGCCAGGACCTTCAAGGTCTGGGCGCGGCCTCCCTCCCACACAAGGGCTCAGCCAGCACTTGCTTGTCCTCGGCTGGCGGATCCCTAGACCGCCTCTTTCAGCCTGGCCGTCCCCGCCCCCCCCCCCATGACTCCTTTCTCCTCGGCCCGCCCCCCTCGCCTCCCCACTCCAGCCCCACCCCCCTCCGCACCCTGGTGACCTTTAAGGCCTCCTGGAAATGCCTCCTCCATAAAGCCTCCCCTGAACCCTCACTCTGGTCAAAGGCCACCTCTCTCTCCTTTGCTGCTGTACCTTGTGAGCACTATTAGAAAATGCTCTAGTTAAGAACCTATATAGCCCTAGTTAGATTCTGGTTCTGTCACTGACTGACTAAGGCAGGTTTAGGCAAGTTCCTTAACTTCTCTGTGCCTGCTCTGTAAAGTGGAGGCACTATTTTCTTCAGGATTGTTGTGGGGATTATGTGAGTTAATACATAGAAAGCGTTTGGTTGCATATTGTAAGCACTCTGTAAATGTTCGCTTTTGTTATCCTTCCACGCGTGCCACACCCCTTGTACCTGGTAAGCTGCTTTTGGCTGAAGATCTTACCCTCTATATGTCTCCCTTGGTTTCTTAGTGAGTATTCAATAAATGGTGGAAGGAGGAGTCGGTGTTTCCCTCGGCATTTCGAAGAAAACAATACCTCTGCCTCTATTCGTTGAAGAATAAAACAAATATCCAAATGAATTTTCCATTCAAGGTGGTAATAAACACAAGCCAAAAGAACTTTGTGCAACACCTGCCAACCTTTGATCGCCTGCCTCTTTTCAGAAATGTTGCCCCTGGTTTAAGGTAACTGCCCCCAGTGTTTCACAAACAACATTTTTCTCGAAGATGGCAAATTCAACACTGAAGGTGAAATGACAATGAACTTTCAGGGCTTCCAAAAGCACAGGCAGAGAGCAGCTGCTGAGAGGGATGTTCTATAACCCTGCCTTCCCCGAGTTTGATTTAGAAGTATGATCCTAACAGCGTTGGCCAACAATATCATGGTCACGCTTTACGTCATTCCCTGAGGGAAAAACAACCCTAGGTTAGCTAAACACTATCAACTTAGCTAAGTCTAAATAAATATTTATTGACAACCTAAGCAGCTCCATAACCAAGTCAATGCTGATAGGGACAAAGAAAGTGCCCTATGTATGCAATTTTTCTTCATGTCTCCATGATACCTATTCTGAATTTTAGAAAGAATTTTAGGAGAGGGGGGACTACATACTATGTGGGATCCAAGTCTCTACCTTTTTTCCCTGGGACTACAAGGTTCTTGGAGGTTACTTTAAGTTCACTGACCTTCTGTCTTGAGCCTTGCAGGCTGCCCCTCTATGCAAAATGCCAATCTTAAAATAAACAAAATGCTTTCCAGGCCATCGCTAATTTTAACACTTTGACTTAGAATTGATTCAACACTGCCTCCCTGCTGAATGAATAATGCAAGCAAAAAGATGCTTGAGAGGCAAACATTGCCCAGACAAGTAAGCAGCCAGGTAAAGTGAGTGACCATGGAAAGGGCAATAAGGGTCAAAAGAAAAATGGGCTGGCATTCTCCCTGCCTCCTGACTTTGCTATGACTATCCATCTGTTCAAGCATCCTCCCTACCATCGCCCTTCTGCCTTTTTTTTCCCCCTCTTCTCAAAAGAATTGGAAGGGAGGAACTGGGAATCCACACAGCACCAGCTTCATCTGGAAGAAATCCAGTTTGGAATACATTCTCTTGGAAACCTGAAGTCGTCAGGGCTGGGCAGCACTGCCCCATAGCATAAGAGGGAAGCCAGGACAGGGCAGCAGTGGGCACTGCATGGACCTCTAAGCAAACCTGCACCTGTTTCTTGTACTCAATCTTGCCCCTCATACCCAGAATGTCTATAAACTTAGGAACAAGTCATGGAGGGAGGAGTTTTTCACACTTCGTGTTCAAGTGCAAAGTGCTTTGAAATGGTTATATTTGGGTGTACACTTCACCAAGGGTCAAGATATTGTTTAGCAGCTGAGTTGTGTGCCAAACAAGTGTTACTTAAAAACCAAAGCTGTAAGAGGAGATCTGTTCCAGATCACAATGTGGCCACATGGTGAGTGATAAGCACAGAGCCCCTAAGGTGGTGCTGTTCACTCACTGTATTGAGCTGACTCTTGCAGAGGAAAGAAATCCTTACCAACCCTGCCCCTCCAATTAACTGGCTTGTTTCCTAGTTGTGTTTTGGTGGAACCATCTCCCCTTGCTTCTCTTCCCCCACAACTCCCCTTCTCTCGTCCCTCAAGTATGACTCTTTGCCCCACCCATACACATGGATTGGACCAAGTGAGAGTCTCTGACTGCTTCCTATCTCAGAAAGGCATGTCCAACGAGGCCCTGAGAGGACAAGGTCTAATGTTAATTCCTGAACTGGGCACCCACACAGGCAGAACTTTTTTTAAGCAGCTAAGACCTTTGTATAACCGAGATGTCAACAGATAATAAGTACTGATGGTTTTACCTACGTGTTGAATATAATTAAGTTCCAGGGCACTATATAGAAATTGTTGTGCTATATAGTTTTTGTACTTCAGCAGTATAGTGTAATGGTTTAAAGCATGGCCTCTGGAACTATGGATTTCCTCTGTATGCCTCAGTTTTCTCATCTGTCATATGGGGATAATAACAGTTCTACCTCATGGGGTTGCTATGAGGATTACATGAGTTAATGTAATTAAATAATGTAAAATACTTTGAATTGTATCAGACACTTAGTAAGTACTCAGTATGTTAGCTATCACCACCACCGTCATCATATCATCATCACAGATGTTGTTTACAAGCACTTGCCTTTGAGATTTATTTTGTTCATTCAATGATGAGCTGCATAGCAGAATATAGGCTTTGCATATTCTAGTTTTGCGTATTACTAGTTTTGAAACTTTGAATAAATGATTGTGTCTTGAGTTTTAGTATTCTTATTGTAAATTGGGACAAAAAGAGTTTTGCTTAATATAGACACACACTTGGGTTTAACACAGTTGTAGCAATTCTTATTATTGTCATAGTGACTAAACTTTCGTCCCTGAATAGCTAGCTGTAGGGTAATGGTTAGGTTAACTCTTTTTTGAAGTCTTTCTACTCTGGCCTCTTGCAGGCATATACTCTCAAATATTTTTTAAATGGAAAAGAAAGCAGAGAACATAATTTTTTAAGTATTTAGAGTTTTTCAAGAAGTCTTCATAGTGATCTGTAAAATCTCAAAGCAATTTAAAGGTAACAAGACAACATATTTAATAATTAAAATACAGCTATGTTAATAACGGCCTTTTGTATTTCTATATTATCTTCTTGAAGAGTAGAAAGTGTTTTAGAAACACTATTCCACTACTCTCTCAACTCCCCAGATGACTGTCATCATCTCCAGTTCAACAAACACAAAGGAACTGCACTGACTTAACAAAAAGCAAATGAAGACACTTGAATGACAGAAGAATGGCAAGGCTACAGACCTAAATTAAGTCAGAAGAAAATTTTCTCCTCTTGCCCTGTTTCTCCCTAAAGGCAATACAAATACAGCTTCCTACTTCTAAGGCGATGTGTTAAGCATTTTCCCCAAGTTGTGATGCCCTGTTTTTAGTGAGTCATGCCCTGAAGTCCTACACTTGGATACAAGATGAAAGCAGATGAAGCGATAATAAGGAAACAAATTCAAGGTGTTTGCCAAGAACATATTTCTTTTAAATAACTCCTAAAGGGATACTGTAAAACAACAGGAATAGATTGTCTTTTCAGAGATTTCACCTAGCTTGCAGGAAAGTGTAGTGCTAACATTTCAACATCCAGCAGTAGAGGGCAGCACGGCCCTGCTTTGCAAAATGTTGACTACTCAAGAGAAAATAAAAGCAAAGCTCTTGACCACTGTGTCTCTGTGTTTACCTACTACTTTAAAAAACAGACTATTTTTCTTATTGTTTAAGTGATTCTGTAGAAAGAACGTCAGAGCCTGTACTGCCTTGAAGTAACTGGTGAAAAACGCAGAAGGTTTTTAGGTCCTCTGCTCAGGATATGGGTTCTGTCTGGCAAAGATAAACACTAGCTTGACCCTGGTCAATCAGATAGGGTTATTGTATGAGCAGACCTAATGCTCCTGTGCTTTCTGGGTAGCAGTCAATCTACTGACCTAGCAGGATGTGGTTTTAAAAATGTGTGTAACTCATATGGTCTTAGCCCTGATAACTGCTTTTTTTTCCATTCTAATTCACTGACTTTATTCTGCTGTCTGTGATAGTTTTTCCTCTCTATCACACCTAAGGCAGATCAGACCTATTGCAACTAGACCACATATATTATGACTCTAAAGAATGATGTCAGACATGATGGGTAGGTAGGAATGTCTTTCATGGAATTGCAGTTGCCTAAACGGCTGTGTGTGTATAGCAGTGAAATTGAAGTCTTGTAGGCTAGTCCTCATTCTATTGCAATATGATTTCTCTATCCAGTAAGCAGCAAGAAAAAAAAAAATCTGTTCTTTTGTACTAAATGTTACATGATGCTCTTGGGCAGGATGACAGAAAGAATAGTCCTAATTCTAGCAAATACATAACCACAGAATCCCTAATACATTTGGATGCTGCTCTAACCCTCAAAACTCTTTTTGGCAGCAAATCTTCAGTGCCAGTTTAAATTAATCCCACCAGGAGCAACAGCTGGAAGACATTGAGTCTAGTTCTCAGCTCTGCCTTGTGAACCTGGAAAAATTACAACCTCTGAGCCTTTGTTTTCTCATCTGTTAAATGCAGATAATGCCTCCAAGGTCTAGTAAAAGAGTTAATTTGGAAAATATATATAAAGTGCTTAAAAGCCATTTAAGTGCCTAACACATAGTTCTATCACTGTAGCCTAAAGAGATGCCTGCCTTTTCTAAACTATAAAACTTGTGTCTCTCCTCCTCATTTAGTATCATTATATTGCTTGAGAGTGTTCATTTCCATGTGTCCTTAACTTTTTCCTCCAATTTGATTGTTTGTTCCTTGAGAACTGAAATCATCAATTATGCTTCCTGGTATCCTCCACAGAAACAAGATATTTCATACAGAATAGGTACTCAGATATTCACTGATTGATTAAAAACATAAACCACAATGCAGAAATAACTCCTAAAGATTTAAAAACTGTGATAAAAAACAAGTAACAAAAGTTACCATCATAACCATTATAAAGTGTCTAACAGTAGCGTTAACTATATGCACATTGTTGTGCAAAAGATCTCTAGAACGTTTTCATCCAGAATTCATTCTTAATAACTATCTTCCACATCACCTGGTTTTGAAAGTGCTTTTTTATTGATTGGGCAAAAACAGGAAAAATACATAGGACTTTCACTCTGTCTGGAACAAGGTAATCGAAAGACTTCCACTGTGTTTTAAATTCTTCCTCCTCTAATAGAGGTTCTACCCTAGTCTCTCTTTAACCTGTAAATTAGCCATTTTTCTATAAACCCGGGAATATGTGCCAGAAAAGGAGGCGCCTCTATAAAGTGCTTTCACGAGTCATTTACGTCTAGCATATAATAAAACATTTATGTGAAGGAAGCTATCACTTGAAAATATAAACTCACTTGCCAATTATGTGACTTTCAGAATATCTGACTTTTGTTAATTACTGAAGATAAGTACGATTTTTAATCATTATTGCTAGTACAGTAACATTTTTTTTAGCTGGTATGTGTGAGGACTAGTATAGAGGGCAACTGTCCAGAAAAAAAACCTACCTTGGCTATAGATATATGTGCTTCTGGAACTCTCTTAGAATAGCATGAGCATATTTAACTCTCAATATATGCTTCTAGAAACAAGATACCTTTCCAAGCATAGATCTTCATATGATGTGATTGTCAATTATCATGTCAAATTCATTTGGGATGTTTTTTAAAAAACTTGGTTTTCTCTGCATCAAGCACAAAAATAAACTCTAGATAGGTTTAAGATTTACACATTTTAAACTACAAACAAAATAGGGAAATTAAAGGAGATTTTTGAAACAGTGTTAGGGTGGAATATACTCTCTAATCATGACACAATCTTAGAAGCCATAAAGAAAAAAAATTGACTTTGTATGGTGTTAGACACCATAAATAAAAATATGATGACTTGGAAAAAATATTTGCAGCATGCTTATCAGTCACATCTATTATATTCTCAGAGCTTCAGTGTATTGATTTTTTAAAAATGAATTAAAGGTATAGAAATAAGTCAGGAAAGAATAAATACAAATGGCCAAGAAAAATACCAAAAACCAACCTCATTATTAAATTGAAACCAATTGATCCATTTTTGCTCATCAGATTGACAAAAATTAATAATATTGATAAAATAGTGTTATTGAGCATGCAGGGGGAAGAATATTTTCATGCACTGTTGGTGAGAGTGTCGATTGATAAAACCTGCTCTTCGAGTGCATTTTGGCAATATCAGTCAAAATTAAAACGTACATAACATTTTACCAAGCAATTTCTCCTCTAGGAATCTACCCTAAAGAAATTCTTATAAGTTTGCAGAGATAGATGTAGAGGTATACAGTTATGCATACAGCATTGCTTTAATAGAAAAGTAGCAAGCAATGATATACTTTCCAACAAATGTGTTATTTGTTACCTAAAAAAGTCAAGTTTTTATTTGAAAGAGACTTCACAAGAATACACAATTAAGATCATCTCCAACAATGATAATTAAGTAGATCAGAGGAAAAAAAATAGTTCTTCAAAGCACTACAGATGTGGTAATTTAAAACTTCAGAAGTTAGGAAAAACTATTGTTTGACAGAGAATAATATGGTGTGCTACGGTTTAGAGCAGATCTGGAAATCAAGGGAATTACTGAAAATCACTTGTTAATAAAATCGTGATTTTTTTAAAAATATATAAACTCCAAGACATGTATCCCAGGACCTAAAACAGCTCCTATAGTAGACATTCAACAAATACTGGCTGAAGGAATGACTGAGGATACTGTCTCCATCAGGGGATAAAAATTGTCATAAAAATTGGACCAGCCGAGTGGCGCGGTGGTTGAGTGCTGGCCTGGGAGGCCAGCGGCCCCGGTTCAGGTCCCACATGTGAGGGCCAGTGATACTGCCCTCAAAAAATAAATAAATAAATAAATAAAAATTAAAAAAAAAAAATTGTCATAAAAATTGATGCAAAACTGCCCAAAGATTAGTGCTTGATATCTAGCAAGTGTTCAGTAGATACTGTAGTTCACTGCTTTCCTTGGGGCCTGTTGGTGCTGAATACCTACCTATCACATTGCAGGAGTTTATTTCAAACCATGTATCTAGTGCTGACTTCTAAGCGCTTTACAAACACTAAATCATTTATATTACAATAATAACTAAAGTATCTTCTTATCCCATTTAACAGATGAGGCAATTGAGGCAAAAAGCAATTGAGCAATTTGCGCACTATGGCACAGCTAGACAACTGTGGGGCTATGAACACGGACAGTCTAGCGTCAGGGTCCCTGTGCCATGTGGCCTCTAGTGTGATCAAAATGTAGTGAATGAAAGAATGAAATTATATTGTGTTTTTATTCCAGAGAGCTCAGAATATTTTATATTACGTCCTACCTGGAAATCAATCCCACAACTTCCCTTTGAGGCAGAGCACATTTTAAAAACATTTTAAATATATTACGGGTTCATTGATTGTGTTTAAAAGACGATGGGAGATGCTTGTTCCAGGGATGAAGTCAGTGTATTTGCTTTCTGACATCATATTAATTTCCATACCACAGTTCCAAGTTCTGAACTGATAAACATCCTGCTCTAGAAATGAAAGAAGCAGAAGGGCTTACAGGGAATTACATAACAATGTCAAAATTATTTACAGGGGTAAGGTGTGTGTGAGCGTTAGTCTGCCACATGACTAAAGCCACGGATCTCCAACTTTTCCAATCAGGAACAATTCTTCCATAAGCTAAGTTTTGTGGGCTTCATGAGAATTCGTTCTTTTCGTTTTGTGTTAGTTTTAGTTTTGGTTTTGGTTTTAACTTTAGTTTAACTTCACCTCATAATACCCATGGGGTTTTTTGTGTGTGTGATTTATTCATTCATTTGATTAATATTTATTGACCATCTATTATGTGCCAGGCACTGCGCTAGGAGTTAGGGATGACATGGTGAACTAAAAAACAGTCCTCATCCTCAAGGATTCTCGAGTGGGGAAGACAATTAACAAGAGCATTGAGTAAATAAAATTACTAAAATTACAGCCACCATAAGTGCTACATACCTTCATGGAAAAGGCACATGAAAGCATATAAAAGGGGATTAATCTAGTCGAGGCCAGTTCATTCCCCTCAGAACATTCCCTCCAGCATGGATAGCATTCCACTCCTAATTCCCACCCCAGCAGCACCTCTTAGATCCTACACTTTGCACATAGTAATCTTCAATTTCTGGAATCCATTTTGGCAGCCAATGTTTTTAAGAAAAAATGGCACATTAAAAATAATGCCTTTTAAATAGGTAACTACAATATTGTCACAGGGATATGAAAGACAGTTCGGGGAATATAATGAATAATGTTGTAAATATTTTGTGGGGTGTCAGATGGTCACATGTCTTGTTAGGGAGACCATTTCATGGATGGAGTAGAGGCTTGATCACTGCACTGTATACCTGAAGGTGATGTTGTATATTGTATACCAATTGTAATTGAATATATAGATAGTCACGGGATGTGGATTATTCTGTGAAAGGGAGTCAGAGGAAGTGTAATAGATATATATGATATGGGGGGGAGGAGTGGGGTGGCAAATTGGGGGAGGGGGTTGTCACTTTGAGGGGTAAAAAGTATAACTATTGCACTGTGTTGTACACCTGAAACTAATTAAAAATAAAGAAATAATAATAATAATAAATAATGCTATTATTATGGCTTCTAGCTCTTCTATTACAAAAGATAAATATACAAAAACATCATTTTAAAAATCTAATTTCCATTAGTGATGCAAATATTTTTATCTTTGTGATTCAGTTGAGAAACGTGAAGCAAGTAAGAAATTTACTCTAATAAGAGTAACAGAGTTTTTAATTTTTTTTTTTTTTTTGAGGGCAGTGTCACTGGCCCTCATATGTGGAACCTGAACCGGGGCCGCTGGCTTCCCAAGCCAGCGCTTAACCACCGCACCACTCAGCCGGCCCGTATTATTAAGTTAAAGAAAGAAATGAGTATCAAAAGAAAGGAGAATCAAGAACATTTATTTATATGTTTATTATTCTTATCCTATAGAGGATAAAAACCTTGAAAGGCTGAGAGGAAAGCTGGGGACAGGCACTGCCCAAAGAGGACAGCCCTGTCAGAGATGGTACACGGATATCGCCAAGAGACTACAGCGTCTCCTTCACATCTGATGGACATGAGAGCCCGGGCTGGGCTGCAAAGTCTCCTCTGGAAAACCACTGACCCAAGAGCAGGGGTCAGCAAACTGTGGCTTGCGAGCCACATGCGGCTCTTTGGGGACGTACATGTGGCTCTGATGTAAAATTGAAAATGAAAATAAAACTATCATAGTTTCATTTATAAAATTTTTGAAGCATATTATTCACATAATTGTGATTTCATTTGTTTTATAGGTCTCGCAAAACTTCGAGGGACAGGATTGTCTCTTCCCTCTCAAAAGTTTGCCAACCCCTGCCCAAGAGAGTAAATGGTGGGCAGAGACAACTCAAGTTCAATGTTGTCCTCTGGTTCCCCATGGGAGGGCTGGGCTGTACATGAGGCATGAAAGGTCGTGGAATGAACAAGGATGACCCTGTGGGCTCCCATCAGGATTCCCCAGAAGAGAAGATTATAGTCAGAGACAAGAAAATACTAGGCAAGCTCCGGGATCACAGACAGTGTGACAACCAATAGGCTTGGTATCCTTTTAGGGCCATATTAAGGATGTACCTCTATGACACCCAGTTCCTTCTATTAGATTGGGTTCTTCATTGTATTTAGCTCACTGCCTTCTATCCAGGCACTTGCTAATGAGTGTGTGTGGTCTTCAGACCAGCAACATCAGCGTCACCTACATGGTTGTTCGACATACAAAACATTCCTTGAGTGAATCTAATGCACTGCTGGTATTGAGAACCACTGATAGGGACGAATCGGGAGATGAGCAGAGTGAGACATACGGTGTAATACACAACGTAGAAATGGTAATGAAACCAAAAAATGCCTTGAGCTTTGCCATTGACCCTGCAATTCTGCTTCCAGGAATCCATCCTACAAGAATATGTGTACAAAGGTATATATGCACAGAGTCTCATTGCAGCATTATTTATGATAGCAAACATATTGGAAGCAATGTTAATGTCCACCAATTATTGAGTGATCACATAAGTAGGACACATCTGTATAATCCAATACAGTGATGTTAATGAAGGAGGAAGACACATCTACTGCCATGAAAATATCTCTGAGATCTATACTAGTAAGTTAAAAAAAAAAAAAGTTTCCTAACAACATGTGGTATATGATCTCATTTATGTGGAAAGATAAGTATGTGTGTGTATATGTATATGTCAGCGTTTGGAAAGATGACTGGAGGGTAGTCACTAAACTGTTGACAGTGGTTACCTCTGGAAAGAGGAATGGGAGGGAAAGGGACTTTTTGCTGTGTAAACTTCTAAATATTTTGCAGCAAGAATGTATCCACGCACTGCTTGTGTTAACTATCCGAAACACATTCCAGAGCTGTTGGCTGTCATACCATCTGTAATCCTGGATTACAGACCATTTAAACTAATTATCATTTTAATATCCTAATCTTGAACGCATAATTTTATAACAAAGAGTACAGTGGCTGACAAAAATAAAACAAACATATAATACCTACACAAAACAAAACTGGGTGCTAGGGCACCCAGGGTTTTCATTATTAAACCTGTCACTTCTCCGCTCTGGGATCGCTGGGATTGTGTTGTCTGACTCCTCTAGATACCCTCCCATCCAATGTTACACTTGGCATCTACTCAACAGCCTCTCAGGTCTGGTCCCTTTGATAACTCACTCATGCATCCAGATCCCACTTCTAGAAGGATCTCTACCTTATCACTGATAAATCATCCCCTGTTCCAGCCCTAACCATCACTGGGGACAGACGGCTACCTCTGAGGCAGCCTTGCCGAGAGCCAGGTCTCCCCCATTTGAAGCACACTGAGGAAACTGCAGGAGGAGGGATGTGCCTCCTGTCTAGGGTGAAATTCTCCAAGTCCGCTGTGATGGCCCTTCCTCTTTGAAATGGTGATTAAGCACTGGAAGTGCATAATGAGAGAAATTACTTATGATTCTGTGCCTCTCAGCCCCAGGCCTCTTCTCTTTCTCTGAGAGAAACTCAAGGATTTTACCCTAATAGCACTGGAACAAAGTCAGGGCTGACGCAGGCCCGACAAAGAGGGAGGCTTCCAGCCCGGGGTGGGGCCCTGCTGACAGCTCGTTAGAAACTGTCCTTCTCCTGCTCCTCCTTTCATTTCTTCAAGTTACAAAGCCTGACAGAGTTTGATGGGAAAACCAAAGCGGTAACATCCCCTGCGGCAACCAAGTCCCTGCTCATCTATCTTTGTTTGACAGATAGGGAGAGTAGATGTCACCTACAAAACGCTTCACTCACCTGAGCCAAGTGTGCCAGGACAGCCCTGTCGCCTCCAGGACCCTACAGGAGGAATCCAGGCAAGGCCCACGGACCACAATTGAGATTTCCCTCAAAAGAAAATCATTTTAACCAGGCAGCTCCTGAAAACCAAATGCCCACGCCAGTTGTCTTCAGAAAAGTGCATAACACCTAATAACGCAAAGAGAGTTATGCTTGGATTTACAAAAGTCCTTTCTGGGATACACCCTCTCCCTGGTCTATGAGGGCTGGTGACCATATAAGATCTGAGAAATCAGTCTGAAGTTCCACGCAGAATGTCTGGGCCTCCAACTTGGCCAGATTGCCAGGCAGGGGAGTGTGACAAAACAAAACAAAAACACCTCTCCAGCCCAGAAGGCAAAGACTGGGACTAACCGGTGTCTCAGGGCCTCTTCAACTCAGCCTTCTGTCAGTGGTTCTCTGATTTTAGCATGCCACAGAAAAATCTGGGAAGCTTGCCTACAATGTAGAGCCCGATCCAGTAGGTCTGGAGTAAGATTAAGGAATATGCCTTTTAGCAAAGTCTCCAGGTGGTTCTGGAGGCAGATGATGAGGCCGCACTTTGAGAAGTACTGCTGTTGCCTGGGCACCGCCTCCAGCAAGGGCTCTTAAGGGCACGCCCAGCACATCTCTTAGCAAGACCCCCCAACAAACCCAGACCCTGTTCCCAGCAGCCATTCCTGTTAGAGGTAGAGCCTCTAGATTTTCCTGGAGGTAACCAAAGCCCCAGAGGCCACTCCCGGCAACAGAGGCATCTCCCAGCGACCACTCTCAGAGCGCCTTCTAGAAGGCAATCCCAACATAGTCCTGCAGAGCCCGATGCTGCCACATGGCCATAGCGGTAGTTGTGGATTTTAGCCAATGGCTTTTTCTTAGATCACAGGTTTTTAAACCTTGGTATGCACCAGGATCTCCAGGGCAGTCGGCTTAAAGTTTAGCAAGCTACGAGCTGACGCAGATGCACACCAACGTTTGAGAACTACCATCTAGAACAAAAGCAACAATCATAGAAACATTATCTTCAAAGTCCAACCACTGAATTGCAGAAACTGAAATCGACAACATAATTAACATTGGACATAATCAGCTCTCCTTCCTTGCTCTCTTGCTCTTCCTGAAAACTCTCCACCCAAGTACTCAAATAAATGGGAAAAGCTACTAGATTAGCTGACTTGCTAAGTACAAATGTGCTGTGGTTTAAGATATTCAGAAATCTAAACTTCTAAAACTAGAGATTGTTTTTATCATTACGAAAAATGATAGTGATATTAATAACTAATACTTGTGATGTTTTTATGTGCCAGGCACTGCTCTAAGCATTTTTAAGTGTTAAGATAGCTAATATTTATTGAGCACTTGCTTTGTAATGAAAAAGAGGCTACCATTTCGTTCTTCATTTCCTCTAAGCATTTTAGGCAGAGTAACAAATGAGAAAACTGAGGCACAAAGAAGTTAATTCATTTGCCAAAAGTTGCACAACTGTTAAGCAGTAGAGCTAAAATTTGAACTCAGAGCCCAATTCTTAACCATTGTATCACCTCACTCATATTAATAACAATAGTGCTTTATTCAATAAATATAAGACTATTATAAGACTATTAAGTCCTAGTACTGGGAGTTATGTTCTAAGCATATGGCGACAAACAAGACAAATAAAGTCCCTGCTCTCATGGGGCTCATGATCTAGTGAGCTATCTAAATGTGTAGTGAGGAGTACAGTACTGCGGAAACGCTGGGTTAGGTGCTAAGACACAGCCTAGACCAGAAAGAGCAAAGAGGATTTCTCAGAAAATTTGAGGTGGAAGATGAGATCTAAAAGATGAGTAAGAATTAATGAAGAGAATAGAAGAGAAGGGGCTAAAGATACAGTAGTTGTAAAGGCCAGAGTTCAGAGAGCACATAACAAGTTAGTCAAAGAAATGAAAAGTGGTTCAATATGATTGGAGCATATAAGGAAGAGGAATGCGTGAGTAATGAGATTGGAAAGATAAACTGGAACCAGGCTTTGAAGGACCATGTAAAGCATGTTAAAGGGTTTTAGTGTGTAGGAAATGGGGATCCATTAAAAGGCATTACGCAGAGCACACAGCTGAAGAGAGAAGCTGGCCTGATCTGTTGACTTGAATGTAATGGGCATGTGGTGGTAACCACATTATTCGAGGACTTGGCTGTCATTTGCCCAAGATCATAAAGCTAGTAGCAAACTTAGAACTCAAAATGTCTCTATTGTTCCAAAGCTACATTATTGACTTCAACGTCTCTTAAATACTGTTCCTCTTACTGCCTAAAATTATAATTGACATAAAAATTTTATTTATATACATTTTTTCAGAAGTTCATTCATACAACTAAAAAATTTGTCAAGGAATTTGTTCAGTGCCTCCTTGAGTTGCATTAAGGAAGCAAACTCATGAAACATGCTTCCAGCTGCCTCCTCATCTCTCTCCTGGGTCTTGCCATGTCTTTGGCTTCAATATGCTTTCTTTCTACCTAAGAGAATCTCCTCAGGTAGGGCCATGCACAGTCCATTAGCAAATGCTTAGGCTTTCTCTTCAGAAGTCCTCGCATGTGGCCCAAAGGCACCTATACACATCCAGGAACAACTCTGAGTATCCATAATCTCCAAGACACAAACCAAACACTAGAAACGATCTTGTTCCGCACAACATGTGTCTTCTCCAAAAGACAGATCAGTGAAAACTCTGGCTGCTTTTGTTAACTGCCTGTTGGGTTATTAAAGTAATAATTGCTCATTCTGTGTGTGTGTGTATGTGTGTGTGTAAAGTGCAGGATATACTACCATTCATAAATTATAAAGTAAAAATACATTATTAAATTCCCCTCCCTATCTGTTTCCCCCACCCCACTGCTCATATAATACATTCCCAGAAATACCATTGTTAACAATTTGGTATATATCCTTACATGCATTTTTCTATACATATATAAATATAGTTTTTAATGAAAACACTCATATTATCATATTGTTCTGAGACTTGCTTCTTTAACTATGTAGTGGCCATCTCTTTATGTCAGTGTATACAGCTCTATCTTCGTTACTCTTTCCACACACCGGTCCACCTTAAGAAGGTCCTATTATTTTTTTACCCAGTTGTCTAACCAGTCCATTGGTGCTATTTCTGGGGTTTCTTTTCAGTGGAGGCACTTCTATTCTACAGAGTGTGAAGGGCCCAAAAGAATGTTGTTTGGGCTCAGTTTTAGGCTGAGCATTTTTCTGAATTTGCCGTTGTCGCCAGTCCTTAACTTTCCTCCCTTTTTCAGCTTGTTGGATGTTTCCTCCTGCTGTTCCCTCTCATCTTGCCACTACTCAGTTTAAAGTATGTTTGTTGCTTTAAAGATCTCCTTACAGAATTTAGGGCTCTTTAGAGGAGGAGGTAAATTCAGCAAATAAACAAACTATTGTCCTAACTTTACATTCTTGTTCTAGAGGATTTCGAAGGCACTGGAAGAAGTGTTCTTGTTATCTGGGAATCAGCTTAAAAACCTACTCATCTTTGAACTGTGCTTTTCATTTCCTTTTAAAGAGCATCCTAGACAGAGATTGACTGAATATATTTAAATAGAAGGCATATCCTCTACCTTCAAAGACTTCACCCTCTCCTACAGTCTGCAGGAAGACAAAATTAGCATGAGGGAAACAAGTTACAGGCCCCTTGGCACCAGGAGTTCAGGGAAAGGAGAACTTGGAGGCATTCTCTGCTTCCACGGGGAAGGTGGATCTTGAGCTGGGTTAGGAAGCAGGAGGTAAAATTTTAAAAAGGCAGAAAGTAAAAGGCTTTTCAAGTCCTGGTACTTTTTCACACGTTTTTATTTTCTGTGACTTTTTTTTTGTTTTTGTGGAGGGTCTGCTTACCCGCATGAGAACATAAGCTTGATGAGGGCAGGGACCATATCCTCTTCACTACTGAATCCCCAGTCCCTGGAACAGCGCCTGCCCATAGTGGATGGCCAATAACTATGTGAATGAATGAACAAGTAATCCAATGACAATGAGGTATGTGATGAACGGTGAGAAGGCTAGCCTGTTAGAAAGGAGTGCCTCTCCTTGAAAAGTGGGGGACTCTCCAACAGATTGTCAGAGGGACAGCCAAGTGAGCCTGTGTGAGATTCAAAATAGAGGGGCAAGTGGAGCCAGATGAACAGGGGGTGGGAACCCCTGATGATTGCCAAGGTGGATTATCCTGTATGGGCTGCAATAGGGGACTTGAATTTGACATTAAAGCACAAACAAATAAGACAAAATTATTCTGTACAGCCTCCTGGACTCTGTGCTTGGTCAGCTGACAGTTATACCAAAATAAAATACAATAGATATGTTCAGTCCTGCCCTTCCTTTGTTAAGAATAGAGTAAAATGTTAATGTGATCCCAACACTTTAATACCTACTATGATTGTATTCACTATTTAAACAGATAGGCACATGGATGTCTCATACTGATCTGGAAATATTTTGTTTGATTTGTTGTTTCTCCATAAGCTGCTGTTTTGTAGGTCTTTCCATCCTATACTTACTTGTACCATTGATTCTTGGACCTAAACGCAGTGCTTCACATTCCTGGCGCATCCTGTCTTATTGATTTTAGACCATCTTTCACCTTATGGAATTCATTTTAAACACCGACCCTATCATCAATCACAGTAGTTACCCTCTTAGCTTGGTGTCATCCATATATATGATCTGCAATCCCCCAGGGATTTGGATGCCTAGAGATAATTTGCAGAGTTCTAAGGGGCAAGGAGTGTTTACCAGAGGATATACACCGTTAGCCGCGTATGAAAAAGACATCACGTTTGGCACTATGGCTTGGTACACGGAGCAAAACTGAAGGGTGAAATTGAGAAAGGAGAAACTGTTGGAATTCCAGGTGGAAGCAAGCCAAGGTCAGACTCTCCAGTATACGCAACCCGGAAAGGTTTCTTCTAGGAAGCAGCATTTTAGAAGAAAAAGGGAGAAAAGTAGCTTGACAGGTTTTGAGACAGGCAGGGAGGAAAAAGGGCATGTTGCTCAGTTTAGAAGCAAGACTGGGTGTGAGGAAAAGATAACCAGCCCAACTTAGACTGTAAACCTCACTCCCAGGCAGGCCGATAGCAAAATCACTTAGAATCACAGACTACTTTGAATCTCCTTCCACTCTAGCTCTCAGGAGTAAATCCCACTTTGGTGTTTTAAGATGTTTCTCCTCCTTTAGCTACTCTCCAGGCTTTTCACGGGAATTCTACATCACTGGGTCTCCTTTGCACCTCTCCTCTCACTCTGCCTCTGTTTTAAAATCAATTACAATTGGCTTCCATCTCCAGTTATGGGTACATTTCCCATCTGCTCCAAACATGCACACCCTTCCACCCCACCATGCCCTGTTCCTCCTTCCTCCCCCACCCCATGCCGTCTCCCCATTAACTTTATCTGCTTAAGCAGCTCAGGAACACAGATGTTTTCACCCTGTCGCTCCAGCACAAGGGTATTTTCCCAGTGTCTCTCTGTGTGTATGCTCCAGGCACCAACTCTCCGGGGAGGGAGAGAGTAAATGTTTTCATTCCAAACCCTCAGGGTCAGGTCTTGTTTGTCTAAACTGTGTTTGTTGCCGTAATTATCAGATTAGCTGATCTCTGGCAGCAAGTTGGGGGGCAAGGGGGGGAGTATTAACCCCTTGTAGGATGGTTGCTGTGCTTTGTCATGGGAATACCTTGGGGAGAAGCTGTCATTTCTCCTAACCTGGAAGATCTGGCCGGAGTTCTTTTTGCCAAGGCTAATAGGCCTCAGTAATAGTCTGCTCTGAGTCACTCTGAGCATCCAATGAGCTCCACTGCTGGGATCCAAAAGGCATTTAGCAGAGATGGAGGGTTGAAAGGGCATCTCTCCAGGGATCTGCTGGGAAAAGAAAGAAATGGAGCTTAAAGAGGATCTGGATAAGTAACTCAACAAAGAGTATGGGTGTCTCTCAAGCAAATAAGGAAACCAGGAGTGTGCACTGGAGTTCTCCATCAGCCCCTCACCCTTAGCATGAGCGCGGGGAGGCTACCGGGCCCCATTTCTTCTTGTTTTGGGATTTTTCTGTTGTTTCAAAGAATATTAAAATTTTTTTCACCACTATGCTTGAGTCCAATACATTGATTTCCTGGTGGATGACCTAATGTATAAATAGGAGGTGCTTAGTAAATATTTGTTGTTAATAGCATTTTTCTAAACTTCTTTTTTTCCATTTCTCACCTCTATTCCTTTCTGTTTTGTGTCTGAATCTTTGCTAGTTTCATTGTTTACATATCTTTTATTTCTGGAATGGTCCTCCAACTCATATTCATCAACTCAGTTCCTCCTCTTCACTACACACACACATACATACACAGAGAAAGAAGGAAACCAGCATTTGCTGAGTGTCTATACACCTAACACTATGCAAACTTATTCCATGTGCTTTTCAAATATCTTGTTTAAAACCCATATTGGCTTGTGAGATAAGTGCTCTCACATGGAAGGAAGCAGAGACTCAGAGAGTTAAATCACACACACACACACACAAGCTCCCACGACTATAGGCAGTAGAATGAAGATTGAACCCCAGGTTTGTGTGACCCTAAAATTCATATAAATTCCATCTTTCTAGTTACTGAAGAGGAGAAAAGTTCAGATAATTAGGTGAAATATACCTTTTTTGCCCAAAACCTAACTAAAAAGCAACTAATCTGTCTTCAGTACTTTTTCCCAACCAATACAACTATAATAACATCTGTATTTTAAAAAAGAAGTTCAGACCCAATAAGCAAATTCTAAACAATATTTTATACAATAAAATAGTTTGGGAATTGCCTTAGCAGTAGTTATAAATTGATTGGACTCATCTGTCCGTGTCCATACTGTTTATAAAGCTGTCATTGCTTGTAAGCAAATATGATTTTAAAATATTCTATGAAGCTCACACACTGATGCACCAAACTCATATTCAGAAAACAGCTGCTGACATAGAATCCCACGTTCTGAGAGGACTCAAGTCTTTCCTCTCCATTGCTATTGCCAGACCTGGTTCCAAATGCAGAGAGGGCACAGACAGAGGTTCTCGGGAAGAAATGTTCACAACCAGAATTGGGCAGGAGTTTTCATATCATGCTCCTGGACTATCCCAGGAGCAGAATTCAGGTGGGTTTCCGTGGGAGCAAACAGCCAGGGAGCAGTTCCTTTCTCTCCTGCCAGAGAGGTGTTCTGTTCAACAAGCCGCCAATTAAAACACTAGCCATCTTCGTGTTCTGCCCAGGGCTCCCCTCTCCCTGACACCTGCTGTCCCACTGCTCTTACTTACATCCTTCACCGCAAGCAAGCCATGCAGGCGAAAGATCCAACAGATCTCAACTAGATCAACTGTATTGTGTTTGTCAGTTGTTCTGATAAGAAAGTCAATGGCAGAGAAGGTGAAATGATTGTTTTGTTCCCGATCCAGAAATCTCACTCTAACTTGGAGAGACCTTCACTTGGCTACGTTAGAAAAATATTTAAATAGACTGGGAAATGGAAGGAGAGATGATACAAGTGCCTGGAAGGAAATTCAAAGGGCTTATTTTCAAAGATAAAAAGACATTGGGGGAGGGGGATTATCACTTTCTGAGGGGCGTAAATATCCAACTATTATGTTGCTTTGTATACCTGAAACTAATTTTTTTAAAAATACAAAAAGAAACTATATGCATATATCATTTTGATAGAATAAAATTTACATTGACTGTGAAAAAAAAAAAGATAAAAAAACAGGAAAAATAGAAGTGATTTTGTGGCAGAGGATTAGCCAGATGTAGAGCAAAACAAGGCAGATTCTTCCAATAAAAGAATCCCAGGTTCCTGACATACCTTATTTGATCCTTGCTATGAATGGTGAGCTTGTTTTTAAGACATTTGAGATCCCATTCTCCCAGTAATAGCTGTGTGATCTAAGGTGAGGCACGTACCCTCCCTGGACCAATCTGGAAAGTTAGGGATTGGGCTAGATGACTAGATTCATCTTTTGTTGATGTGCCATCATATTCTGGACTTCTTACAGAAGCAAATATTACAAGTTATTTAGAGAAATCATATTTTCTTGATTGAATACATGCGGCATGCTTAGAATAACGCCTGGCACACAGTAATTCCATCTAAGTGTCAGCTATTATTATTATATGTGACAGTGAGGTTGATAGCGTGAAGCGATGCACCACACACACATTTTACCTTCATATCAGTATATTTTAAAAATAATGCAGTATTCTGATAACTTTACAGGCCTTTCTCTTGCAAAGACCTTGATAGGAGGGAAACAACCTGTGGCTACTGAAAATTAAGAATAACTATCCATCATGAAAAGAGAGTTTGCTCAGCAAACAACCAACATGACCAAATATAGGAATGTTTTCTTGGAAAATTCAGTTTTTTTCTTTGGCCATGAAATGGACTGGGTTGCCCTAGGAAGTACAGAGTTTCCCTTCCCGGATTTGGGGATGTCAGGTGGCTGGAGAGACTGCATTGACTTTGAAGGACCCTCTTGCCAAAGTCTCTATAATTCCAAAGCAAAGTCTACCTAGAATTCTCAGACGTCCCAATGCCTGTGGGCAGGACAGTGGAAGAGGCTGGGCTTCTGCCAAAATACTTAATCCTGTAAGAGCATCATATCCGTGGCATAATATTAGCCTGGAATATCTTGATCCTTAAATGGTGAAGCTGTGTTTTCTAAACCTTTCATGGAGCACATTACTGAGCAGTATCCTGGTTCATTCTCTATTTTCAATGCTCAGACTAAGAAGTAAAAGCAGTAAGGGAAGAACAGAGCCACATAATAAGAAAAGCACCAGAACCCAGAGCTCTGGGGTTTTTTTCTATTGTAGCTTCTCCTCCCTATGAAGAGGTGGGGGTATCTTGTGTTGAAGACATAGACTCGAATATGAGTAGAAACTCATATGCAGTGTTATAGCAAGATATGAATGGCAAGTAAGACAGAAAAGGAAACACATAATCAGAAAGCACAGGAGGGCAAAAGGGCAGGAAATAGAGAGCTGGAGAGGCAGAGAGAGAGAAAATCAGGAAACGAAGGGACTTTTTTTTAAAAAAAAAGTTTTATTCAATGAAAGAGAAATGTGAAGAGAAAACATGTAATAAGGACAGGGATTGCAAAGAAAGAAAGATGGTAACGTACATCAAATACTAAGAAAGCTAAACAAAAGAGAGGAATTAGGGTAAAAAAAATGTCCATTGTAACTTAACCTAGGTTATCTGATGAAAATATCTATAGGAGATGATAGCTGGCTCTTTGCAAAAGAAATTCTCAGCCAGAGACCTCTGGATCTGGAGAACAATCCCTTGTCTACTTCCCAGGGATCTCAGCCTACCCAATATAATACTGATCAGTTAATACTATAGCTAGAAGCAAAGCATCCATTGAACCGCCTTAGAGTCTTTACCCTGGAGGGCTCCCTTCCATCTTCCCTTCACTTCTCTTCAGCTCCTCTTGGCATCACTATTACCATTCTAAATTGACTGTAGGGTAGTTGGAGAACCTTCAAGTCAGCAATTCTCTACTTCTGCTCTCATATCTCTTTCTTCTTTCTTTCTATGCTGTCTCCTTTATTGGGATCTGGGGTTCATGGAATAATGTAAGGATATGCAACAGGAGCAGGACGACTCACGTGACAGCTTCACTGGATGGCTAGAGTTCAGCTGTCTCTTCTTCTGGCAGAAGAAACCCAGAAGAGTTGGTTCCAGGTCCACAGAGAGGTTGCTTAGCATTGGGTATTAGTCATCATTGAAAGCAGTAGCCACGTTTCAAAATAGCTGAGTGTTAATTTATTAACAATAATGATGCTGAATGAAGTAATTTAATGAGTATTTAAAGATAAAGCCATAAAACCTGCCCTTGAAGGGCTCACAAACCAAAAGTGATGGCCCTTGGTCCCTACAGTTCAATAATCATCATCGCTGCCTGGTACTGGGCACCTAGGTGCTAGCATGTGACATTCATCAAGTTATTCAATCCTCATGACATTCCAGTGGGACCAGTACTGTTGCTGTCATCCCCACTTCACAGATGAGAAAGTGGAAGACTAAAGAGTAAATGATTTACCAAGATTGTTCAACCTGTGACAGATTGGGATTCAAATATTCTGGGAGCATTTTACTAGACTGCCTTCAAGGGTCCCTTTCTGCATCAGCCAGAATCCATTGAATGGCTCAAGATTGACTGCAAGAGGAGCGAGGTCCCCAGATATATCTCACTCCTATTTCAACACTCATTTTGAGGATTCGTGCTTGGGAGCCACTCCCATGAGCCCTCTCGCACTGTGTCACCTGTGATCCAACCTGCTTTAACCTGTCTGCTCTCTTACCTGCCTGAACCTGCAGATACCCACATGGAGGGATCATTGGCCCTGGGTTCCTTCCTCTCTTCTCCCCTCTCCATCAATCCATCCACAACCCTACCTGCATCAAGCCTCCTCAGCAATGATGGTGTTACCCCCAACTGCCTGTGTATGCCTCTGACATTCGGGCTTCCTGTGCTGCTTGTCCCCTTCCTTAATCAAATGAATGAGTCAAGCAACATAAAACCCGCTTTAAGACACAAAGTGTTGCTCTCTGGAATCTTGTCTTCCAATCCAAGGTATGGGATCTTTTTTTCAAGTACTTTCTGCCCATAGCAACAGTCCGATAAAAACCTTCACTTGGACTCTATGCTAATTTGGAATTTAAAATCACTAGCTTTGAGAGTAACCAGGCTTTGGGAATAGAAGAAGACAGAAATGTCTTCACATAACAACCACTAGTATGATTATTACAAATCATATTATCAGTTTTTACTTTCTCTAACAATACTTTTTAGCCCAGTTTAAGAATTACATTTATCTGAAAATAATTAAATAATATAAAAATTTTGAATTCGGACTTTTATTTTTTTAGACCAACTTCCCCATTCCTCCAATGCCCCCACCCTGCCTTCCCCACCCCCTCCAGGCATCCAAAATGGTATAGTGTGTATGAATAGAGCCAGCTATCCTATGAATACTCAGTAAATATTAACTAACTGACTGTCTAAATGAATTAATCTATTAGCCTCTGGTATAAGTGCTTTTTCTGTCTCTCAAATTCAAATCATTTCCTCTCCTTTTACTAACAGGAGCATTCATGCATTCAATTCAAACAGTTGTTTACTTAGGGCTGTTCTGGTCTCTACAAACTCACAGCCTGCTAACGGTGCAAGGCACCATGAGAACAAGTGCTCCCCTGAGGGCTGCAGCAGTGGGGAAATGGGAAGAACATGACCACAGCAGGCTAGGGTTCAAAGGCTGCCTCATCCGTGAAATTGGCATATTGACACCTGGCTCATAAGATCGTTGATAACAGGGAACGTTTTGTGGGGTTGTTGAGTGCTGTGTTCATTTACCTCTTCAGTCCTCCCTGGTGCCCTACATTGGAGGGAAAGGGCACTTGGGAAATTTGCCCAGCTGAGGTCTACAGCTAGTGGGAGCACTGCTGGAATGTGGGGTGATGGCCATGAGGTGAGAACTGGGGAACTGAGAGGAAAGGAACGAGCAGATGGAGAGGGGAGAAGGTGGGAGCTGAGTCAGAAACCTGTGATGACTCATCTCTTATCACAGGGCATTCCACCACCAGCTCTCCCCAGCAGGCTTTTTCAATCCCCCACAAAAAAGGGGGATTGCTCCAGGAAGTCAATCTGCATTTCTTGGCGTAAAAGGAAAAGACCGGATGGAGGTAGTATAGCACAGAAAGGCATTACAAAGCTTTGGAGCCAAGGATACCAACTGTGAGATTTGAACTTAACCTCTCTGAGTAGCCCTATGTATACTGGTGATGATATACAAACCTCTCAGACAGCCCAATGAAATCATGTTTATAAAGGGCCTGGCAGAGGTAACTGTTGAGCACTTCGGGGAGATGCTACACTCAGACTACAGACCCAGTAGCATTTGGCTTTTGCTGCATCCTACCCAAAACATGGTTAGGCTATTCTGACCCTCCCAAGAAAATGTGTGATGGTGGTAACTCTAATAACTACTAACATTAACAAAAGTTAGTCCACTTGGGAAAGAAAAAGGAGCTGCAAAAAACTCTCTTACCAGTGAGGGTAAAAATGGAAAGGTTTTAGAAGAAAAGAATATATTGGGGGCCAGCCAAGTGGCTCAGTTGGTTAAGAGTGCAAGCTTGAGCAACAGCCGCTGGTTCGATTCCCAAATGGGCAAGTGAGCTGCGACCGAGCTGAGCTGCCAATAGGTGGCAGGATGGCTTAGCTGGTAAGAGCATGTGCTCCTAACAACAAGGTTGCTGATTCAACTCCTGCATGGGATGTGCCCACCCACAACTAAGATTGAACACAGCATCTTGAGTTGAGCAGCCACGAGCTGCCAACTGATGGCCGGATGGTGAGTGGACTTAGAGTTGAGGTAGCTACGCCCTCCACAACTAAGATTAAAGGACAACAACTTGGCTGTTCCCCCTCCCCAATTCCCCAACACTGTTCCCCTTCCCCAATTCCCCAATAAAAATCTTTAAAAAAAAGAATATATTGTAAATCTAGAAAAAAAGTCTAGAGTACCTTAATAGAAGATCTAAATTTCACCTTACAAAAACAAGTCCAAGTGCTTGAGGTGGGAAAAAATTATGCTGACTGTTCAAGTTAGATATTTATAATAGAAATAGAAAAGAGCTTTTTAAAAAAAAATGATGGTAGAAGGTTAAAAAAGAATATCCCATTTGACTCCCAACTTTTTCTTTCCTTGTTGTGGTGAAATGCACATGACATAAAACTTACCATCTTAACCATTTTTAAATGTAAAGTTCAGTTGTATTAAATACATTCACATTGTTAGGCAGCCATCACCACCATCCATCTCCATAACTCTTTTCATCTTGTAAAACTGAAACTCTGTACCCATTGAACAATAACTTCCCATTTTCCCCTTCCTCCAGCCCCTGGCAACCACCATTCTACTAATACTTTCTATCTCTATGAATTTAACTACTCTAGGCACCTCTAATAAGTGAATCATACTCATACAATATTTGTCCTTGTTTGTTTGTTTGTTTGTTTGTTTGTTTGTTTGTTTGTTTGAGGGCAGTGTCACTGGCCCTCATATGTGGGACCCAAACCAGGGCCGCTGGCGTCCCATGCCAGCGCCTAACCACCGCGCCACTCGGCCAGCCCTAGTATTTGTCCTTTTGTCACTGGCCTATTTTACTTAGCATAATGGACTCCCAACTTTTAAACTAGGTATATTCTAAGGTAATTTGCAAAGTGATGATGGATATCAATCATACTAAATGTTTTAAATAGAGTAAAAATTCAGATCCTACCAGGCTAGCATAATACAATGCCAACTTCCATATCGAAGAAGCATGAAGATGGGTCTTCCCAGTCTGGGAGAAAGGAGTGGAAGCTAACTAAATGTGGTCCCAGTGAAACCCCAAATACAGACTTTGGGACCAAGGACTTTTGTCCTTTTCTTGAATTCCTTTGTGTTGGCACATATAAGAGTTAATAGTGATGTTGACCTTAGGATTCACAGAATTTCCCTTTATGTCAACCTCCCTGGATGTTCATACAGCTCATAGTAAACAGGCATATGGTCAGTTAGACAATTCATGGTTACTTAGAACTTGTCGCATGCCAGACACAGGCAAACTTTAAAGTGGATTGTTCTAAAGAGGAAGGAATAGTGGGCCACACAGTCACTTCATCTCTACTCCTTTCTTTCCCAGATTATGAAGCAGCTATGGAATTTGGATGGATTGAAGCACCCTTCAGCTCTCAGAATGAATTTTGATTGGTTTAAGTGAATCAGTAAAGCCCATCACAATGGCCACAGTGATTGGTTTAGGAATGGGTCCATGATCTGATTCCAACCAACAGACATGTTCACTGCGATGAACTAGAAAGCACGAAGTCTCAGACATCCTACACTGAGAGAATAAGCAGCCTCAGTATGAAGGCATCAGAGTTCTCAATGGTAGGTTCAGGCTCTGGATCAATGATTCCTGAGGACTACCGTAATTTGCCTCTACTCATCTGGGCCAATAAATGCCCTTCATTGTTTAGAATTGGGTCTTGTTACTTACAACTGAAATCATCCTCACTGATAGCTATAGACTGAACTGTGTCCCCTCCACATGCATTTGTTGAAGCCCTAACCCCCAATGTGATGGTATGTGGAGATGGAGCCTTTGGGAGGTAATTAGGTTTAGATGAGATCATGGGGGTTCCCCAAGTATCTTTATAAGAAGGGACACCAGAGAGCCTATCTATTTATCTCTATCTATCTATCTCTATCTCTATCATCTCTCTCTCTCCCCCATATGAGGACATGGTAAAGAGACTGCAAGCCAGAAAGAGAGTCCTTACCAGAACTTGACCATGGTAGTCCCATGCCTTATAAATGGTCTCAAAAGCAAGCTGGCTTTGGGGAGCTCTGAGGGTGGCAACATCACTTAAATAAATAAAGATGAGGAGAAGAACAAGGAGGAGGAGGAAGAGGAAAAAAGAGGTGAGAGGAGGCATGGTGAAGAGCAGTACTTCTGACTCATTCCCACCAGAACAGAGAACAATGAAGCACACCATCAAAAGGTCAGGGGCAAGGGGGGCATGGCCAGAAAGGGTCCACATCAGTGCCAATAGTTTTCAAATCTTGTATTTTATCATTAGAAGTCATGCGAATTCTGCATCTTACTTTATAATGTTCCTTTACACTTTTTATATAAAAATGTTTCCCTAAAAATTTTTGAGAGTGCTACTTTATCCCAAATCTTTGAAATAACCTCCTGGCCCCGCCCTGGCACATTTTACTCCCATGTGAGTAGCACAAGTGCATGAGAAAGTACACTGGACTTGGAGTTTTGTTTTTGGGGGGTTTTTTAGCTGAGTCATCCTGCCACCTGTTGGCAGCTCAGTACAGGCTGGGCATCGAACTGCTGTTGCTCAGAGCTCAGCTCCACTCTTGAGCGAGCTCTTAACCAAATGAGTCACTTGGCTGGCCCTGGACTTGGAGTTTTAAAATGCAGGTATAGTCAATAATATTGTAATAACTATGTACAGTGTCAGATGGGTAATAGACTTATTGGGGTGATCACTTTGTGAGGTATATAAATGTCTAATCACTATGTTGTTTTTTACACCTGAAACTAAGGCAGAAAGGGAGGGAGGGAGGGAGGGAGGGAGGGAGGGAGGGAGGGAGGCAGGGAGGGAATCTCATGAGTAGGAAGATGGCATCTTTTCTGCCTTTCTCACTGGACTGTCAAGCCCCAAGGAATTAATGTGAGAGAAAGGATTTGGAGTCCAGGAAACTGACCCCTTGGCCCTGTAGGATGGTATCAGTATTATTCCAAGACCATTTTGGACGTTTCCCCAGCTCAGGTTAATCAATTCTAGGATTAACCTTTTCTATTCTGATACCTTTTTGTCCAATCCTTCCACCTGCGCTAGAAAGAGGAGTACAGGAGGCAAGAAGAATGAGAAGGGGCTAGTTATAATTAGCTGTCAATGGGGATGGAAGAGAAGCCAGATTTTATTCTCAGGTGACTCTACAGCTCTTAGTTCCCCTCATTTCTACATCTTCCATCTTTATTATGAAATCTCAAGCTTCCCTACTCAGAGGAACCCTCAGTCTGTATCCCCTGTACTTTGCTTAATGAACAAATCACCTAAGATATAGGGTAGAGCAGGGGAGACAAATTGGTTTCATCTTCAGTACCAGCTCTAGTGCATTGGTTGCTTGGAACACTGTATTTTGAAGTAACCACTCAATGGGAAAGACTGTAGAAATCAATTAGAAATATCTGCCACAGGCAGAGGGAGTGAGAACTGGCCACCCCTTTTTCAGAGGCTCAAGATGAGTCAACTCTAAAAAATGCAGCAAATGCTGAAAGCTGGAAGGTTTTCAGAAAAACCCAAATGTGGGAGTTTTCATCCTTGGGGTCTTGGATCTCTGGGGCATTTATAAAGTCAGTAATAATGGCTTATGTCTTTCTATAACAATATGAAGGGTCAACTCTTTATCTGTGATAGAGTTGATAAAGTTAACTAAATGTCAATGTTTCTGTCCTTTTGGATAGAATAGTACCAAGTCCATTCACTAACCCTGGGTGTATCATGCTAGTCACTACGACTTAGGTTTGTTGAAATCACAGAAATTTTTGGAATGTTATTGCCCAACCTGACAGGCCAGCATTGAACCCATGAGCAATTGTGGACATGAAACGGAGTGAAGGCCTAAGGTAAGTGACTGACTACAGGGAACAATGCTAAAAAAAAGAATCCTGATGATTAAAAGGTTGGGAATCACTATTCTCACAAAACTTGGTGCCAATCTTAATGTAACTATTTCAAACCCTACTCCATATTTCTGAGAATTCTAGGGGTTTCAGGACAAAACGAACGCTCCATGAGTTAATTTCAAAATGCTTATTTCTATTTTAGCATGTGTTACTTGAGACTTTTTAAAAAATAACAAGTAGCTTCCATTAAATAATGAAATGCCTTTTTGTTGTGGAATTCTAAAGGGTTTAGCACTGTGTACATGCACGGAATTTAAGCTTTTAGGAATTTATTTCACCACTTTGGTGCTTTCAGTCTGTTTGAAAGCAGGCTCTCTTGGGTGAAAGGCCCAGTTGGTGTTTAAAAGCTGTCAATTTGCCTTCAGCTGCTCTTTAGGCCACTAGACTTCCTGGCTGAGTAGAGTGTGTTTGTTTAGTTTTAGTCATGTCCTATTGTGCTACAAGAAGCCACACAACAACAAAAGGCGGGGTGATGAAAATGTTTTGGAATTTCTTATTTCACGTTTTATTTTATCTGGGTTATCTTTGGGCCCTGTTGTTTACTCCTACGTTCTGAGCACTCCTTGCCAATGAATTCTTGCATTTTAAGTAATAGCCATCAAGGAAGGGGCTGTGAAATGGATGGAATTTTACAGCAAACGGCCTTGGAGAGTGACATGGGGTATTGGGAGGCCTGGAGGGATGGGGGGGAATGAGCATGGAGATCACAGGCACCGCGTGTCTCCTAAAAGCAATGGGCGGTGGCTCTGGTAACAAAGATCCTCCCTATCTGGATGCTCCTGCTCCTCACTCTTCCTCAGTCTCAAGTGTTCCTCCCTCTCTTGCATCCCTCTCTCCTCTCTTTTCCTCTTTGTGTTTCTGTCCTTTCCCTTACTTCGAATTCCCCTTCTGTTCTCCTGCCTTTTCTGGTCCCCTCTTTCTCTCTCCCCCACTCCTTCTTTTCTATCTCCCATTGTCGTGGCCCACCCACCACGTTCCCCTTTGGAGTGTCAGCATCCCCTGTTGGCATCTGACGGGTCCTGAGAAATCCTGCTGGGAAGAATTGGTCTAACCTGGCTTATCCCACTGTTCCCAAAACCTCCTTCACCTCCGTGTCTTTTCCCTCCAAATAAATGAATTTCATTGAGAATATCTTTTGGGAAACCGTGGTAGAACCTCTCATCTCATCTCGGCCTACCTTGGGGCAGCACAGCACTGACTTTATCCAGCTGTGCCTGGTGTGGAGGTGTCCCCTCACCTGTCTGAGCCTTTCTCAAGGCCATGACAGCCAGTGTCTCCTTTTCTGTCCACCCCTTCACTGACCAATTTTGCAACCACCCACCATTCAGACTCACAAAAGTTCTATAGTGCTCACCTCCTCTCGAAATGTTTATGATGGGTTCCTCTTTTTTTTTTTCCTAACAAATAGTCAAAGATCATTTTTGAAGAAGAATAGGCAGCATGGCAGAGGTACAAGCAGAGTGCTGTTTTGATTTCCTACTGATAGATATGTAAGCTGCTATAATTGTAGGGAGAAACTTGACAATATGTAGTCAAAGTCTTAAAATTCTAAATTTGGGACTTTATCCTAAGAAAATAATTAAGGATGCAAGTAAAGAGTTAGCTACAAGGATTTCTTACTGGAGTGTTGTTTGTAATAGCAAAAGCTTGGAAACAACCTGAATATCCAACAGTGGGGACTGGTTGAGCATACTGTGGCACAGTCATGTGATGGGGTATTATGCAGCCTTTACAACTAGGGTTTTAGGAGAATATAAAATAGATGCTCAAAATGAAGTCTGTGTAAAAAATATACATACATACAGTGTGAGCCATTTTTGTAAAATCAACACTCACTGAGTGTGATATAAGTATATATATAAATATGTGAAAGCTAGAAGAAGTATTCACCAAAAATTTGCAGATATTATCTCTTAGTGGGTAGTGGAATTTCAGCAGTTTCTTATTTATCTGTGCTTTCTGGTTTTTATATAGAAAGCATGTGCTTTTTTGTATATTAAAAGGAAACAGTAAGTTCGAAAAATTAACAAAAATGGTTGGTGATCCTATACAAGCTTTGTTACCATTAGGACTTCCAGATTACTCCAAATAGGGTCCTGTCAACACCAACTGGGACTTTTCTGTCTCCTGGGGGGTAAGTGCTTCATGAGGAAGGTCAAAAAGAATGTCAACCTTCCTTCTGCTATCTGAGGAAATCTGGATACAAGAGCTGGCTTCTATGTTGTGATGTAGCAATTTACTGGGGGGGCAAAAAGATCAACACACCCCACCATCTATTTATTTAATATTAAAAATAATATTTCACTGAGTTTGGCTGGCGTCAGCTCGAGCAGTTACTCATACAGGAATTCAAACAAAAGCAGCATTGGCCCTGGGCCAGTGGGCTGGTGCTGGGTGGTCCATGTCCGTCCTTAGTTCAGAGTAGCTCCTAGGCTGCTTTCAGACCTGCTTCGGGCTGGGAAGATGATGTATTCATTTATTTATTAGAAATGTTTTAACAGGAAATGCTAATAGTTTGCATTTAGGGAGAATTGCCCTGGAGACAGCTGGAGGAACCAGCAGACGTGGCTGGGCGGAGACTGCTGCCCTTAGCCTTGAAGTCAGATCAGGGCCTGTTGTAAGAGTCTACACTGCAGCCCAGCACACCAAGTTAGCCCAAAAATCCTGGCTTCTTTGCTTCAGGGCAGAAGGGCAAGGAGCAGAGCCATTCTTTCAGCTGCCCTGTTTCCCTTCTCTGTTGCTATTTGTTTCTTAGGAACCTACAGGTGTGTTTTGATGTGGCTGTGAACAGAGATGTTGGCTCTGCTAGGAATGAACAGGTCCTGTGTACACAGACCTCCAGGTTGGGAGCGTGGGAGCCAAGGCGTAAACAAGCACGTGTGTAACTCGAACCCACTTTTAGTGTGACTGTGGGCTGGTGGAATCATGTATGGGTTCAGGGGTTATATGTGCACATCCTTTCTGTGTATGAGGATGAATGAAAGACAAGTGTTTGCAGGGGATTTCAGGCGTGTCCCCAAGCTCCAGGCTACATTCCAATGTTCGATCACATTCATGGGTGATTGTGTGAAGCCCAGGAAATACAGAGGGGCAGAGAAATCAAGCATAAATGTATGTATTTGAAAAGGAACATGAGCAGGTTTGGTATTTTTTAAAATTCTCTTCCAGCTGTTCAGAAGAGTGCAGAACTTCACTGTGGGGGAAGGGTGGGTTACAGTGCCGTGGGGAGTGGGGTCCAATGTCTAACCCAGTCTGGCACGACAAAACGGCTGTTCCTGTGTTTCCAGATAACAATGGAGGTGAAGCCTGACCCTGGAAACCAGTCAAGATTCCCAGAGATAAACCTTTGGGCAGCAAGAACACTGTCAATGAAAAGAAACTGACCTTTCGCCTTCTGGAGTCACAGAATTCCCACAAATGCTCTGGCAGGCTTCACCACCACAGCCCTAGACTTCGACACCAATTCATAAACAGCTCGCAGGGTGCTGCTGGAATCTCTGAGGAGGGGTCTAAGAGTCATGGCATTTCCACCTCTAGCACCTCAAAATACAGGATGCCCCCCTTCCCATTTTCTTCTAGAGGATAATCTTCCCTCCAGGTTCACAAAGTTATAAGAGAGCCCCTTAAAGGGTTTTCCCCTGACAATGGGGCCTGGTCTGCTGCTGCTGAGGGTAATCAGGTGAGCCTTTCAGAATTACAGTTGTCTGAAATCTGAGCTGAGAACCTTTGGAACAAGAGACAGGAAGTCTCAGGACCGGGGTGATGGAGGACTTGGGCTGGGGGAGGAAGGGCAGGGTGAGAGAAGGAGAAGAGTGTGTGTCTATGGCAGTGAGAGGTAAGTCCGAGGTTGGAAATCATTACATTTTTTGTTTAAAGTCACAAAATTCATTCGTCTCTTTAAGTCCCAGGTTCCTCAGCAAAATGAGAATGTTAGAGTTTCTGGTTTTTAAATCCAATAAACTAAAATTGTATTCCCTAACAAATGCTTTCCCACACAACCCTGAAAATCATCAAGCATCCCATAAGCCACTAGAACAATGGTTTTCAACCTTGGCTACACGTGGAATCGCTTGGGAAGCTGTCGACAGTGTTAAGGGTGACAATGTTAATGCGTGAATCCCACCTCCCAAGAGTCTGATGGAATTGGTCTGGGTGACACCTAGACCCCAGGATTTCTCTCTCCTCCCCGTCAAACCCTGCCTTGAAATGTAGGTATTTTCTGTTCTGTCCTTAACTCTCATCTTTCTCTGTATTTTCTCTATAGTTCTCTTCTGATTCATTCCCCTATCTTTAACTATCCCTGCGTTGAGGGCGATGCCCTAATCCATCTAAATCCCTGACCTACCTATCCAGCTTTCTTTTATCTGTCTACACCTGAAATGATGTTGTAGCTACAACACATGCTCAGTTCCAAAGCAACTCAGCATCTTGCCCCCAGTGTTCTTACATTCCTTGGCTCCCCGAGTTCTGTAATGACATACTCTCCACTATCCTATCACCAAGGCTCAAACCATTGTGTTATCTCTGATGGTGTAAAAAATGTGTTAATATGGGAGTGCCAATATATAACCTCTCTGCCACCCACCCATGAAGAGAATATTGTCTTTCACAGCTTTGCAAAGCCTGCCCTCTATGGAGAGTTCTGCCTCTTCATGATCCAAAATCAGGAGGTGGATAGACAGAGACAAGACTGATGAAGCAGAAGGAAAGCAGGAGGGATACAAAAGACAAGGATCCCCATGAGGCTGTGGAGTTTCAGGAAACAAGAAATAGAAAGGGAGGGTTAAGAGAATGAGCAGCTTCAGGGCTGATAAGGTGTTAGAATTACTGAGGAAAGGAAAGTTTAAGAATTGTTCCTAAACAATTACATTGTTTTGCATACCTGAAACTAATAAAATAAAAAAATTAAAAACAAAAAAGAATTGTTCCTATAGCTCATGAATTGCATGCTTTTTAATGTTCTTGGAGAATGGCAAGCAAAATTTTGAATTCATTTTTAAAATACTTTGGGTTGCTAGGCTTTTTTTTCTTTCTTTTTTAATTCATCCTTGCTTTGAGACGGGACCATGTGGATATACAGCTTCTTTGGGGGTTACACACAATACCTCCTTTTCCCTCATTTGCCGCATTTGAACAGTTGCCATCCCTTATGATTTTTTTTTTTTCCATTCCAGCATTAACACTTTCTAATGCCCAGCAACACCACACATGCCAGCTAGAATTCCTTATATCTCAAACTTTTTTTTCTTTGGACTTCGGCTCATTCTGTTTCCTACAGCCAGAATCATGACCGACTACCACTGTTCTAAGTTCTTTGCTTCAAAACCCAGCTCACTCTCTTGAGGAGACCTTCCCTGTTGACTCTCTACACATTCCACATTGCTCCCTGCCCTTGCACATGCAACTCACCAAAGCAACAATAATAACCAAGATGATGATGCCAATAACTAACATATTGAGCTCACGCGTCCAGGCACTGATCTAAATGCCTTGAACATATTCTTTTGTTTAATTCTTACAACCACCCTATGAGGTAGTAGTGAGAGGACTAACACAAGGAAGGGTAAATGACTTCCCCAAAGTTACATAGCTATAATTGTCACAGATAGGATTTGAATCCAGGTCCCAGAGTCTGCATTATTTCTACAGTATAGTTTAATACTTCAAGGCATGTCTGAAATAGCCTTGTCATTCCTCTCTGTCCATAGGCAGTGTGGGTTTGTTACTACTTCACATTTTGCACCTCCCCCCATCCAACACTATCAAATAAATCCTTGTTCTTCACTGTCGTCAGATTTACATAGTCACTTAATAATTCCCACTAGTATCCAAACAGAAGACATCAGCGTGCGCATGATCAGGATTTTGACTTACAGAGATCCACTTTAGGTTGAAGTCTTCAGAGACACTTAATCTAAGAGCAGGGAGCACATGTTTATAAATCTTACCTTTGAGTTTCATCTTCTTCCTCATAATGTCTTTGACATGTCAGCTGTAAAGCAAACCACAGAATGGCCATACTTGAGCGAGGCGAAGATTTAATGCTGCTGCTCTAGCTCAAGTGGCTATACCTAGAACTACAGTTGTGTTTTGCCAGTCATTGTGAAGTACACACACAGTGATTTAATGCAGCTTGGTTTATATTCAGATGCAGCCCTGTTCTAACATCTTGGAGTGAGCAATGGGGTTGCTATTAAGACAAAGGGCAGTTCACTTGGTCAGGAATAGTGTTCATGTGAAGAAAACTAAAGTTTTAATTAAGAAATACATAAATCAATTATTTTTAATTCTATAAAATATATAAAGAAACTTTACGATAAAAACATGCTTTACATTTTTAATGTAAACTTCTACTTCTGGCCAAGGTGAAGGACTGACTTACCCTCCCACCTGAAACAACCAAAAAAAAAAAGAAAAAAAAAGAGAAAATATCTGAAACAACAGTTAGAAAGGCACCAGATATTAGGCAAAGAAGGAGAGTGATCCCTGAGAGATGTGAAATGAATGAAGTAAGCATTACACTTGTCCCAGCTTCCTGCCGTGAGAGAGTTTCCAGGCCATAGCACAGAGAGGGGGGACCCAGACAGAGCTGGGCAAACTCAATCAATTGAGAATACAAAGCTGATGCAAGATCAATATGCAAAAATTACTGTAATAATATTTCTATATACTGGCAATGGGCAATCAAAAATCAAAATTAGATAAATAATACCATTTATAAGAGCTTCAAAAGATATAAAATGTGCAGGTATAAACCTGGCAAAAAATATGAAAGAATTGTACACTGCAAACTACAAAGCAATGTTGAGAGACATTAAAGATGTAAATAAATGGAGAGATGTACCATGTTCATGACTTGGAAGACACAATATTGTTAAGATGTCAATTCTCCCCAAAACTGATCTATAGAGTTAATGCAATCCCAATAAAAATCCCAGCAGGCTTTTTTGTAAAATTTGAAAAGTTGCTTCTAAAATTTATATGGAAATGCAAAGGACCTAGCACTATCAAAACAACTTTGAAAAAGAAAACCAAAGTAGGAGGACTAACTCTATTTGATTATAAAGCTACAGTAATTAAGACAATGTATCAGAGTAAAGACAGACCATTAGATCAGTGGAACAGAATAGAGTCCAGAAATAAATCCACGCATTATGGACAACTGATTTTCAACAAACATGGAAGACAATCAGTAGATTGTATTTTCAACAAACAATGATAGAAAAAAAATTGGATTTCCATATACAAAAAACTGGATCACAGAATTAAATATAAGACCTAAAACTATAAAATTTCTAAAAGAAAATATAGCAGAAAACCTTTGTAACCCTGGATTAGGTAAAGATTTCTTCGAGATAACCCCAAAAGCACATTCCATTTAAAAAATTGATAAATTGCACTTTATCAAAATTAAAACTTCTGCTCTTTGAAAGACTCTGATAAGAAAATGAAAAGACAAGCCACCAATAATTGAAAGGAAATATTTGCAAATGATATACAGTAATACCTTAGTTTGCAAGCATAATTTGTTCCAGAAACAAACTACTCATATTGCAAGACATCACTTGTTTATCACGTTAAAATGTATTAGAAATGTTGGCTCGTCTTGCAAACACTTGCAAACCATGTTACTCACAATCCAAGGTTTTACTGTATATGATAAAAGTCATATATCCAGGATAAAGAGCTCACAAAACTTACCAAGAAAAAAAAACTCAATAATGAGCAATTAACCCATCCAATAAAAAAATGGCAAAAGATTTGAACAGATACTTCACCAAAGAGGACATACAGATGGTGAATAAGCTCATGAAAAGGAGCCCAACTTCATTAGACATTAAAGAAATGCAAATTAAAGCCACAATGAAATACCACCACATACCTATTAGATTGGCTAAAATAAAAACACAGGCCATATCAAGAGTTGGTGAAGATGTGGCAGAGCTAGAGCTCTCATCCAGTGTTGGTGGGAATGCAAAGTGGTCCAGCCACTTTAGAAAATAGTTTGGAAGTTTCTTTAAAAATTAAATATATGGGCCGGCCGAGTGGTGCATTGGTTAAGAGCTGGTTTGGGGATGCCAGAGGCCCCGGTTCGGATCCCATGTATGAGGGCCAGTGACACTGCCCTCTACAGTTAACAACAGCTCCACCTGGAGATGGGCTGTGCAAGCCCCGGCTATGGTATAGGCTGCAGCCCCTGCTGCAGTGGGCTGCCATAGGCTACACTGAGTGGCCAGCAGCCAGCGTGAGTGGCGGGCAGCTAGCATGAGCTGCCAATAGCCTCAGTGAGCGACCATGCAGAGGCTGGCGACTGATCTGCCTCATCCAGGAAGAGTGCAATGACGATACCAACATGGGCCAGTGAAGCAACGTCCTCCACAACTAGACTGAAGAACAAAAAAAAAAAAAAAGATAGCAACTTGTCTGTTCCCCTCCCCCGATTCCCCAATAAAAAAATCTTAAAAAAAAAAAAAGCATGGTCTCTGAACCAGCACTATCACCATCAACTGGGAACTTGTTAGAAATGTGAATTCTCATGCCCCACCCCAGACCTACTGAATGAAGTAGTTTAAGAGTTTATCAGTTTCTCCTTGAACTGGGAATTCTCTGAGCAACCTGAGGTTAACAAATCCTTCGGGTAATTCTGATTCAAGCTAAAGTGTAAGAATCACAACTTCCCAACATCACCCACCCCTTACCTAAGATGATGTTGGTACCCCAATCACACTTTGAGAACAATTTCCTTCAGAACAATGCTTCTCAAACTTCAAAGTGCACAGGATCACCTGGGGATCTTGCGGGAATACAGATTCTGATTCAGTAGATTTGGGAGTGTGGAGGCTTGAGACCCTGCATTTCTAATAAGCTCCCAAGTGATACAGATCATGCTGGTCTTGGGAATCATGGTAAGACCATCCTTGGAAATGTCCTAATTTCTTAAAACTAGAGCACTTTTGACTACTTCGGTTCTTTTCCCAGAGAGAATTCATCCAATGTTAGGATAAAATCTAGCCTTCCTTATTCTCTTCTGCTCCAGTACCTACACAGTTTCGGGAGAGAACTAAAGCCCTTCCCTCTCCACAGAAAGGAACTCTGTTCTGGAATGTTCCCTTGGCTGCCATAGATTCCAACACTCCTTTAGAGCCTAGCCCAGAAGTTCCCAACATTAGATTCATCTATGAAGCTTTTAAAAAACACTGATGCCTGGGCACCACCCCAGAGCCTCTGTTTTGATTGGTATGACATGAGGCCTGGTCGTCAGTATTTTTAAAGCTCCCCTGGTGACCTTACTGTGAGCCAGAGCTTAGAACCACCAACTAGCCTTATGTGTCCCCCCAGACTGCTCTCTCCCTCTCTAATATTCATTCAACAAATATTGATAAGCCACCTCTATTTCCCAGACTCTTGCTGGGGAGACCAAGGTGAGTAAGCCATGGTCTCTGCCCTCAGGAAATTCATAGTCTTGTGGGAAAGACAGGCAAGTCTACACACAATTTTCACATTGATAACTGCTACAACAGAGGTATTTCATTCAGTAAATAAATATTTATTGAGAATTTACAAGTTGTACGCACCAGGGCTGTTACAATAAGCAAAAGAGACACCATCCCTACCTTCATGGAACTCATGTCCAATGGGAACCCCAAGTAACATGGAACACAGAAGAGGGGCCTCAATACAAATTGAGAATGATCAGAAAAGGTCCGCCTAAGGTCCTGACTCTTCCGTTGAATCTTAGAACCTCATGTCATCCAGACACAAGAAGAGAGGAGAGCATGCCAGGCAGAAACAACAGCACGAGGCACGGAGGCATGTAGGAAAGAACATGGGACATGGGGAGAACCGACCATACCGTCGCTGAGCGGCATTCCCATAAGCCCAGCCCTCGGAATCTGTCTAGCAGCGTCTCCCTTCCACTACCCCCATGTTTAAGGCAGCCTGTCCCCCCTTCCACTAAGTAACACTCTTCAGAGTTCCGCCAGCCCATTCTGGCAACTCAGAACTCCACAATTCTGACACCATTGATGGGGGAGGCGCAGGCGAGAACCCCCCGCCTCTCTCCTTGAGACCCCAAGACCAAACAAAGCCAGACACACTGGGGTGCACTTTCCTGCTACCACCACCAGAAAAGGCCTCCAGGTGGAGCCCTTTCCCTCAATTCTTCTGCTCTTGTAAGGCACACCCATTTTCAATTCCCACCTAATTTTTCCTCTCCACTAAATGTCCTCCTCACCAGCCCCAAGACTGGAACTATAATCATCTTAATCTGAGGAAGAGGGTCACAGGAAGCGTGTTGAATACACAAACCAGTTGAGTTGTTCAGTTTGCGCCTTTCCCTTAATTCAAGCGGAGCAGGGTTCATTCTTAGTTCTCTCCTGGCTTCACCAACTTCCAGTGAAGCCCACTGTGCTGCCACCTAAGACTTCCCCCAACTCCACCCACCCTGAGTTGGATGTTCCCTACCCCTTCGTGAAGACTTCTCTCCACCCAGACTATGGGCGTGCAAACAATTGTTCCCTGGATAATTTAACATCTGGGCACAGAAGACAATAATTTTTTTAGAAAAGGAGTCGTCAAGATCCAACATGTCAATCCCCACTCCTATTCTCTGCCTGAGAACCAGATGGATGTTCCCCTCACAGAGAGGCGGCTGTCGAGAAGCAAGCTGCAGATTCCCACATGGAATAACCACCTGAACCTGTTTTAACCGTCACAACAATTGCAACTGCTTCCCCTGATCGTTTCCCTCACGACCTAGAACCTCTCCATTTTTCCAGACCTGCTTCACACCCAGGATGGAATATCAAACCTCAGCGGAAAGTTAGGGAAGAATGCCTACCAACCTCCCAGGAGCAGGAGCCATGCATAAGTCATCTTCGTCTCCCACATAATATGTAGCACAGTGCTTTATCTAGTCCAGGCAGATTACTTTGTAAGAGACACACAAAAAAACTATGTGATTGAGTCCAATTTACTTGAAGAATGGAAGCTGTAGCAGTATGAGGCCAATTCCAGGGTTTACCCTCAAGTCCACAGAGATATTCACTGCTTGCCTTTGTATTTCTGCTTACTCTGCGTGGGTTGAGAAGGTGATTCAATTGTTTCATGAGACAACATGTTGCCTAATGGTGGTGTGACACTGTGACTGGATGACGATTCTCATAGAGCCAATCAGACATAAGGACTTATCCCACTAATGACATAAACAATACAATAATGAGCCCTTCCTTGGCATCCCCATCCACTCACTTGGGGACCACCAAGCTGGAGCAGTTGTGGTGAGTTAATTTTTTGCAATTTCTGTTGTGATATGGCATCTAATTTCCCTTTCCTTGAATCTGGCTGGCCCAATTCAATTCTATTGCTTGCCCAATAGAATGTGATGGAAGTGATACTCTGGGACTTTTAAGAATAGAGCATAAGCAGCCTTGCACCTTCTACCAGGCCTGTTGGAACAATTGCTCTGGAGTAAGCCAGCTACCACATAAGAAATCTGATTACCCTGATACGTCCCTGATGTTAGAAAACAAGAACTAGGAAAGGCCACATGGAAAGCATTGGCTCATCAGCCCAGCTTCACATGAGTGAAGAAATCTTCAAATGACCCTAGCCTCAGTTGTCATCTGATGACAACGGATGAAAGACACCACATGAGAACCAAGTGAGCTCATCAACCCTTAGAACCATCATAGATAATAATAAAGTATTTGTTCTTAGATTCCACATTAAAAACAAACAACTATGGCTAAGTCAGAAATTATCATTGGGGGAAGCTGGGTGAAGGGTACACAGGAACTCTATACTATTTTACAACTAATTGTGAATTCTAAATTATTTTTTGTAAATTATTAAAAAAAATACTAGCCCCCCTGATCTGGAAAAAATCCATTTTGAAAGAACTAAAGACAGCTGGAGATTTTCCCTGAGCCATGTCCCAGATGCTGACAATACCAGCGCTGGCTGCAACCAACAGGTGTGTGTAACCACGGCCCTAAGCACATTTGCTGGTTTTTGAAAGCTCAAGGAAAGGCTATGATTCCCCACCCTCCCAATACCAGTGACTCAGCCTCTATCCTAATGCTTCACTCATCACACTCGGGTCTCCTACTAGGGAAACACCCAACTCTTCCTTTTGTCTACTGAGGAAAGAGACTGCTTTAGTGCTTCATTTTTCAAAGACTGACATAAAAATATGAACAGGCATGAAATGTCACTCAGCCAAAAGAGAGAGATTTTCTCTGCTCATGTTTTTTTAACTACCCCTTTTCTTTGGTTCAAAAAAATCTCATAACAAACAAGTGAAATCATGTCCCCATTCTGCTGTGCTTTAGAGATATGTCCCCCACTCCCCAGCTCTTCAGGGAGACCATGCCCTTCACAGATGACATTCCCATAGAACAGACCCCAGTCTCACTCCTCAGAAACAGCTTTCTTCACAGATGATGTCTGGGAAGAGCAGACTTTCCATCTCTAGTGCTTTGCAGACTCATGGTTCATGACAAGTGGAAGCAGCCACTTTGATTTGGGAGCAAGTCGGATATAGGAAGAAAGATGAAGATCTAACAAAGTGAATACAGCAAATCTACAAATAGTTATTGGAGCATCTAATTTTTCCCAACTCTGAACTAGGCACTATTGGCATATAGAAGTATGAGATAGAAACAAAAGGCTGTAGTGGAAAAGTTCCTGACTTCAAGGGCCTGGACTGACATCCCAGTTTTGCCTTTTGCAATATGGCCTTGGAATAGTTTTTCATTCTCTCTGAAGGGACAAGAAAATTCTCCTTTCCCACCTCAGGGCCTTATGAAAATCACAAGTGAGTGCGGTGCTTTGTCAACCACTGAGCCAATGAAGGCTATTATTATCACATACCATTGTGTAGCACGAGGTCAGAGAAGGAAGAGGGAGCTGGGCAGAAGCTGTCAGGGAGGACTTGATGGAGGACATTGGTCTAAAGTGGACCTTGGAGGAAGGAAAGGATTGGGAAAGTCAGAAAAGTCATTCCTCCCAAGGGGAACTGAGGGAGGGATTTGTATCCTGTGGGGGTGAGATGAAAGTAAGGAAACTGACCTAAACTACAAGAGGGGTTTTGATTGAGGAACCATGTGGAAAATAAGTTTGGGGAGATAAGGGAGCCTCTGATTTCAGAGGATATAAAAACTAATAATAATGTAGGAAAAGGTAAAGATACTGGGGGAAGGATGCTCACCAACTTCTTACCTGCACTGTATCACAGAATATATCCAATCCTTCATTCTTCTGAAATGGTTATTGTTCTGGTCTGTACCGCACAACCATCATAGTGAACTATGTAGGACAATGGAAATTGTGGCAATAATAATACTATAATCAAAGAGTTACATTGATAGATGCTATACATGGGGAGGGGGCACTTTGAAATTTATTCTTTATGCTCTCAGGAATAAGATGATATTTATCCAGTTGAATGACTTCTTTAAAAAATGCAACAAAATAGAAGGTTCTAGAAAAGGGAACCCTGTTACTCTCTTCTCTTTCACACACCGATCTACCCCAGTACTCAATCAGCACACTGAGAAGAAAGGGCAGCATGTGTTCCTACACAGTCCTTCACCAAAATTCAATCTGGCTAGAATCCCAAAACTCCAGTCTGTCATATTCCCTAACCATGGGCATTTTGCAACTATGTTTGGAGGGAGGTGTTCTGTTTTTGGATGGGGATATCACAGGGTAGTATATAATTCCCCTTACAGGGTAAAGGGAATTAAAGGATCTCCTTTTTTTTTTTTTTATGGTATCGTTTTTCCTAATGTTTCTTTGGCATCTCACTACTTTGGGCGGGGGGATGCTTTCATTTAACCTAAGCTTCCTCCTCATGAAAAGTAAATCACCAGAAGAGTATGGTTGAAAACTAGAGAAATGCAGGGCATGAAAAACATAAGAGTAAATTCAGCCATATTGTGCCTAAAGGCCATTTGAAAAGAATCATGAAGACCTCAAAGGCTGCTGCCTCTTCTGGTCCTTGCAAGAATAATCCAACAATTTTTCACAAAATTATGGCTATTCTTTCTAGTCAGATTACTGCTTGCAAAACAACTATAAAGCCAAACTAAATAAAATGCTTTCTTCCAAAATGAGAAAAACTTAATTGATGCCCCAGGACTTGAAGTCTGAGACTGCGTCTTATTCTTTTAATATTTCTGTTACCTAGCACAGTAAATGTTTATTAAATGAATAATTGAATACAGTGAGTAAAATCTAATGGTAATAGCAACTAATGTATCATGAAAATAAGAAAAGGTGATGAACTTTTCTGGATCCAATACAAAAAGCAAATGAAAATGATTAGTGAAGAAATCCTGTGTACCCAGTGTGAGTGTAATCATGTCATCACTGGGAACAAACATGTAGTAACTTCCCACAATCCAAAAATAACTATGCTAGCTTCTTAGTCTAAAGAGAGAAGTATAACCATAATTCCTATCCTGAGGGAGCGTACAAATTAATGGAGAAAACAATACACAAACTTATTCAACAGAAATATTTGAAAACAATTATCTACAGACTGGCGTGAGAAAGATGGTGTCTCAGAAGTTGTGCTGGCAAGTTGGAGACTAGGTGGAGTTACTCAGGAAACATGAAATTCCTTATCATCAACTACTGTTTATTGAGACGGATCCTCCCTGATCATGGGGAGAAGAAGATGAAGTTAAGACTGAGAATAAGGTTGGGATGGAGAATAAAGTTGAAAATAAAAGTGAAAATGAAGATGGATGAGAGTGGAAACTAGAGATGGAAGTAGAGACTGACCTGCGGTTAAGGAAAGTCTAGGGCTTGGTCATCTTCTGGAATATTCTTACAAAAGGAATGGCGAATGGATTTCTTTCCAGCACTTTTAGCAAATGACTCTCATCCTTTTGGACTCCTGATTTCCTCTTCTGTAAAATGTGATAATTAAAAATTGGGCCAGCCGAGTGGCGCATTGGTTAAGAGCTGGCTTGGGACGCCAGTGGCTCCGGTTCAGATCCCACATATGAGGGCCAGTGACACTGCCCTCTACAGCTAAGACGGTGAACAACAGCTCCACCTGGAGCTGGGCTGCTGTGAGTCCCCTGGACGACATAGCTGCAGCCCCTGCTGCAGTGGGTTGCCATAGGCTATGGTGAATGGCTGGCAGCCAATGTGAGTGGCCGAGAGCCGGTGTGAGCTGCCAAAAGCCACTGTGAGTGGCTGTCCAGAGGCCAGAGACCAATCTGCCTCATCCGAGAAGAGCGCAATGATGATACCAACATGGGCCAGTGAAGCAATGTCCTCCACAACTAGATTGAAGAACAAAAGGACAACTTGTCTGTTCCCCTTCCCCGGTTCCCCAACACTGTTCCCCGCCCCCAATTCCCCAATAAAAATCTTAAAAAAAAAAAAGTCATTCCCCTACAGAATCACAACCCCACACATTTTCTATGTCTTTGTATGTGGAAATAAACACGTACGTAAATCACCTCTCACAGGGCCTGGCACATAGTAGATACTCAATAAATTTTGGCTGCCTTCCCCGTATATTTGTATGATGAATCTGTTTATAACTACAGATTTTCTGTTCTGTCCCTTGTGTTGTTAGTTGTCTATGGTTGTTGGCCCTCTTTCCAATTCTGCCCTGATTTGCCCATATGACCTTGAGCAAATCTCATGGCCTCTCTGAGCCTGGGCTTTTCATCAATGAAGTGAGGGTAATAATACCTGTCTAATACACCTCCCAGGTTCGTTATGAAGATAGTGTATGCGAAGTACCACGAAATGTATCAAATACCCACAAATCTAAGGTATTATTAGAATTAGCCCTTTGTGTATCACTCCCCAAAATAGTATGTCCGTCACTCAAAGGCTGGGGTGAGGCTGGAGAAAGACGAGGTAACTTTGGTGAATAAATTGTTGCACAGACCACTGGTTCTGCAGTGTTTCCGTGGGGTGACTTGCACACCAAGGATGTTTGAGCCCTTTAAATATGAAATCGCAATTACAATTTGAGTTTAGGAAAGCAGAGGGAATCAAATGGTCCACAAGTGTTTCTCAGGTAACCACAGAGACCATTGAACATACTCATATTATTGTAAAAATGAACTTCACCTCTCACTTCCAGGAGTTTAGAGGTAATTCCGAGTTAATACTGAAGACAAGGCCCCCAGCCTTAAACATACGTATGCACAGAGACACAGAAAGGGCCAGGCTTATTTGCAAGTTGATAAATTAATTCAAGACCCCAGAAAATATCCTGTCAAATTCCCCAGGGAGAGGGGGATTCAACTAGTATCAACCTAGAATTCGGTTTCTTTCTTCTACCCACAAGCATGCTGAGAACAAGGAAGGAAGGTAAGTTAGGGTTTGATTATTCATGAGATAGGTAACTTGTTTTTGTTTTTATAGTACAGAGGTCTTTTGTTTTGTTTGGGGTTGTTTTTTACACCTATTATGCTTAATTCTTAATTATATATAATCTTATATATATATATATATATACTTTTAATTAGCTTCAGGTGTACAACAAAGTGCAATAGTTATACTTTTTACCCCTCAAAGTGACAACCCCCTCCCCCAATTCTCCCTCCCCACCTCCCCCCCAATCATACTATCTGTTACACTTCCTTTGACTCCCTTCCACCGTGTAATCCACATCCCGTGACTGTCTATATTATGCAATGAATTCATAGGTTCCAGCAGCTCAAGCTTCTTTCCATCAGTTCTCACAAAAGTGTGCCTCTCTGGGTGGGGCAGGCGGATCCCTCAGTTGAACCCACATACCTCTTTCTGGTTCCCTCCTTTTCTTGGTTCCTTCATGTAGTTCAGAAGCTATCTCGGCTCTTAGAGTGCTTAATATGTTCAATATGTACAATATGTATTCTAGGTAACTATTGATATGATATAGAATTTCATAGAAATAAAATTTCCTTATTCTAGAATTTCACATAAATGGAAACATACACTATCTACTCTTCTGTGAAACTGACCCCTTTAAACAAGGGCTTAACCCATTTATAAAAATGCAATAATTGCAGTTGTTGGTGAAGCCTTTGAATGTATTTAACTCACAGGGAAGGAGGAACATAGTGTAGCAAAAAAGAGGGAAGTTGCCCTATAAATAGGGGATGATTTGCTCAATCCTTGAAGATAGAATCAATTGATAATCAAGCTCAGGGAACCTCAATAAAGTCAACTTCAGTAGAAGGACGGTTTGGGATAGATCACTGCGGAAAGTAAAGACAGATAAAAACCATGAAGGAGGATGTGGAATGTGGAAGTAGGAAGTAAAAAATAAAAGCCTAGGAACAAGTGTCAGACCTTATTTTCAGTCACGGTTTTGTCACCAACAAGCCTAATGACCTTAAACAATTCATGTGCCTGCTCTGATCCTGATTTCCTTGTGTATTTAATAAGGCACTGAAGGGCCAGCCAAGTGGCTCAGTTGGTTAAGAGCTCTCTCAAGAGTGTGAGCTGAGCTCTGAGCAACAGCAGTTCGATGCCCAGCCCGAGCTGTGCTGCCACTGAGCTGCCAACAGGTGGCGAGATGGCTCAGCTAAAAAAAATAAATAAGGCACTGAACCACAGACATCAATTCTAGGTTACTGCATCATTAAACATAAGTTTCATGAGGGCAGGGACTTTGCCTTTTACTGATGTGACCCCAGAACCTAGTAAAATGTAGCACTTGGTAAATATTTGTCAAATGAATGAATAACCTCAGGTCTCTTCTAGCTCTGACATCTTACCTTTTGGTAGAATCACCTGATATAATGTTGGTTCCTCAGCTCCTGCCAGCCCCCGGTGAGTCTGGGCCCAAACTACCCTTTTTGGCCACACAACCCACATACACGTGGAGGCTAAAAGTAAATCTTGCCTACCCATTAAAAGCTCTTGAGTCAAACACTTCCTCAAGAGAAAGAGCCTCCAGCCTCCCAGGAGAGCCAAGGGTGGATGACAGAATGGGAAATGATTTGACCCTCTAATTTGTGGCAGTAAAATTCATGACATATGGGTCTTCTAATGGGGTACACTTAATGGACAAATGAGGCTGAAAGGTCAGGTGTGTGACTGTCTAGAATTACTAAGATCACTGTAACCATAGCTTTCCTTGGCTTAACAGCTTCCATTCTCAAAGTTTGGCAGTCTCTATCATATGGCAAAAGGCCTTATCCCAAAGGTTACAAACTCAGAGGCCTTTAAGGGGCTAGATAAGGAATGAATGAAGTGGGTTGGGAATATGCCAATATAGAATGTGAAAAGTGTGGAGAACTGGACAGGGCTTGCTTAGACTTAACAGAAAAAAAAAAAAAGAAAAAAATTGAATTCAATTTTTAAAATACTTTGCTGGCAGAAATATTGCTTCCAGAATTAGGCCCCCGGGTTGCCAGTTTGCAATCCAGGCATTACTTCATGGTTCTATTCATGACAGTGGGAGCCTCTCCAATGGCAGGTCTTTGAAAAGCCCTGAGCATACAGTAAGAGCTTAATGAATTCTTTTTGAATTAATAGGTTGTGGTGATGGTCTGGGGTTTTACTGGACTGAAAAATCTGATGGAGTGAGTCATCTCTTCTCTCTACCTTGCTTCCCAGCAAAATGCCAGTTCCAATGCCTGGCTCTTCATTCAATTCCACACTTTTAGCATGGCGACCTTGAAACAAACTTGACTTCAGTAGGCTCAAAACACTCCAGTTCTCATTTGTCATCCCTGTCTCTCTCCCCTCTTCCTCCCTCCATCTTTCCTTTCTTCCCTCCCTTCCCTCTCACCATGACCTCATCCTCTCAGGACAGAAGCTGGGTCATCTTATTCCCCATTCCCTTATACCCTTTATGATTTTTGACCCTGTTACCCCAACTTTCTCTTTCTTAACCCTCCAAATTTATGTTTGTCTTTCTATTATAAAAACTGCCCAGTAAACCTATTCACATGAAGGTATTAATGACTTAATGTTACTCCTGTAAGAATGTTTAGTTTTGAAAGGAGTATACAGGCAATACTGAATGTCAAAAAATACACCCAGGCAATGAAAAAAAACTGATATTTGACCAATTGACCTTCCAGGTGATGCTCAGATCACAGTACCACTTTCACCTTGTTAGTGGAATAAAGACAATAAAGAGCCAGGTAAACCTTCTACTATGAAGTAGCAAGAACAAAGCTGAGTTGGCAGAAAGTTTAGCAGCTGTTTGCTTAGGCTCACATTCCAGTTTTGCTTCTTACTAGAAAATCTTGGGCAAATTACTTAACCTGTCTATGCCTCAGTTTTCCCATCTCTAAGATGGAGATAATAATAGTGCCTACCTCACAGATTGTTACAAGAGTTAAAAGAATTAATATCTCAAGTCCAAAAAGAGAAGTTGGCACAACTAAGAACTCAATGGATATTAGCTATTATTGTCTGCAAATTGGGGGGCAATACCTACTTCACAGAGTTGGAGAATTAGAAGTGTACCTGCATTAAGGCACTTAGCACATACTAAATGCTTAATGAACTTCTATGGTTATTAAAGGGTGTGATAGACTGAATGATGGCCCTCAAAAATATCTCTGAACCTGTAAATATTACCTTACATGGGTAAAGAGACTTTGCAGGATCTTGAAATGGGGAGATTATTCTAGGTTATTCAAGTGGGTCCTAAATGTCATCACAAGTGTGCTCTAACAGGGAGCAGAAACTCAACAATAACAACTAAAAACAACCCAATTCAAAAATGAGGAAAGATGGGCGCCAGTGGCACGGTGGTTAAGCGCTGGTTTGGGGGCCAGCGGCCCCGGTTTGGATCCCACATGTGAGGGCCAGTGACACTGCCCTCAAAAAAAAAAAAAAGTGAGAAAAGAACTTGAATAGACATTTCTCTGAAGAGGATATACAAACAAACACTAAACACATGAAAAGATGCTCAGCAGTATTGATTATGAGGGAAATGCAAATCAAAACTACAAGATGCCACTTTATTCACACCCGTTAAGGTAGCTACTGTCAGGATGAGAAAGTACTACATGTTGGAAAGGATGTGGAGACATTGGAACCCCTGTGCACTATTGATGGGAATGTCAAATGGTACAGCTGCTGTGGGAAAGAATGTGGCAGTTCCACAGATGATTCAAAATAGGATTACTGGGGCCGGCCGAGTAGCGCGGTGGTTAAGAGCTGGCTTGGGACGTCAACGGCCCCAGTTCGGATGCCACATATGAGGGCCAGTGACACTGCCCTCTAAAAAAAAAAAAAATAGGATTACTGTACAATCGGACAACTCCATTGCTGGGTACCTACCCAAAAGAAAGCAGGGTTTCAAAGAGATATCTGCTCATCCATGTTCACAGCAGCATTATTCACAATAGCTAAATGTGGAAGGAACACACTGTCCAGTGGCAGATGAGTGGATAAGCAAAATGTGGTCTAGGCATACAATGGAATATTATTTAGCCTTAAAAAGGAAGGAAATTCTGACACATGCTACAACATGGATAAACCTTGAGGACATTACGCCAGCGATATAAGTGAAATTAAGTTAGTCATTAAAAAAAATATATTGTATGATTCCACTTACATGAGATACTTAAAAGTAGCCAAAATCATAGACACAGAAAGTAGAACGGTAGGGGTTGGGGGAGGAGGGAATGGAGGGTATTCTTTAATGGGTACAGAGTTTCAATTTTACAAGATGAAAAGAGCTATGCAGATGGATGGCAGTGATGGTTGCATAACATTTGAATATACATTTAATACCCCTGAACTGTACACTTAAAAATGAATAAGATGAGGGCCGGCCGAGTGGCGCGGTGGTTAAGCGCTGGCTTGGGAAGCCAGCGGCCCCGGTTCAGGTCCCACATATGAGGGCCAGTGACACTGCCATCAAAAAAAAAAAAAAAAACGAATAAGATGATAAATTATGTTATATGTATTTTAGTACAATAAAACAAAGTTGGGGGGGGGAAGGAGGCAGAGGGAGATGAGACAACAGGAGCAGAGGGAAGCAGATATAGAATAAGAAGATGTTGCATGCTGCTGGCTTTGAAGATGGAGGAAGGGGACACAAGCCAAGAAGTGCTGACAACCACCAGAACTGGAAGACTCAAAGAACAGATTCTCTCCTGGGACCTCCAGAAGAAACCAGCCCTATCTGTGTCTTGATTTTAACCCTGAAAGACTCAGTTCGAACTTTTGGTTTCCAGAAATGGGAGAGAATAAATTTCTGTTGTTTAAAGCCACTAGAGTTTGTAGTTTATTACAGCAGCCGTAGGAAACTAATACAGAGAGCTCATTTTATCCGAGGTCTGCTTTACAGCTCAACAGGGGCTTCAGGGAAATCAGAGGAACAAGAATCCTTAGGGATAAATAAAGAAACTAACACTTTGGGAAAAACACATTTTTGGACCCCTCTTGGACATTGGGGGAATCCCCTTAAATTTTCATTTGACCTGGGTTTGAAAGGAGGCAAAGAGCTGACACTCCCAATCTATTTGCAGCAGTGCAAGAGCCAACAGCCAAAATTGTCATTTGTGCGGTTTTTTAAAACAATAGAGTTTGTTATTTCTTTTCTAAATCAGCAGGGCCAGTGAAGAAGGTCTGGAAAGCAACTGCTAAGATTAGCTTCCAACCTCCCCACTGAGACCTTGAGTAGCTGTCAGCTCTGCAGGGAACAGCAGCAAAACCTCACGCAAATGGCCTATAAAAAAGGCCTTGTCAGAGGCACCTTGACCTGCCAGGGCTTCTCTGGTACTCGGATTCCCAGTGGCCCTCCCAGGGTTACGCTCCCTCGCATGATGTATTTCCCCTGCCTTTTTTAGAGCTGCATTATGCTTGCTCCAGGAAACAGCCTCTTCCTTCTCATAAACACAGCCTTGGGTTCCTGACCAAGCGCCCTGCCACTCCTCAGCTCCTTGTCCATCCATCACACCTTGCTGTCACCCTGGCCAAGATTGTGGAGAACTGGTCCAATTCCAGAGGTGAACCCAGGGTGGGGAGAAGGAAGGGGAAAACCCTGGGAGCAGCTAAGGGTCACACACACCCCAGTTCCAACCCACTGATAAATTCTCTGGAAGCTGGCCGGGCTGCACAGTGAGCAAACCTTTCCGATGACCCGGTGGGCGTGATGGAAAGTCGTGATAAGGTTACCATCAGAGCTAGGCTTGGCGTCTCCACTGCCTCAGCTGAGTGTGCAGTGCCCAGGGATAGCATAGAACAGACACCCCATGAAGAGCCTGGAGAGATGTAGTGAAAACCCTGGCTCCTTGTAAGCCAGGTGGAAATGGCAAAGGGTGGGATTTGAACAATCATCATGGCCCTCCCCCAAATATATGCTCCATTGGCTCTGGCGGTGCACCTGAAATTCCCACCAATGGCTTTAAAAGAGCTAATATTTACTGAGTGCTTACTATGTGCCAGGCACTATTCTCAATGCTTCATTTAATTTGCTCCATTGTCCTATCAGGTAGATACCATTTTGTCCCATTTTACAGATGAGGAAACTGAGGTACAGAAATGTTAAGTAAGTTTCCAAAGGTCACAGAGCTGATAAGTAGTGGAACCCAGGTAGTAGCCCACTGTCCGCACTTTTCACCATGTGTATCTTCTTTCTTAGGGTCAACTGAACTCTGAAGTCAGGACTTCTCCCCACCATGGGTTCTCCTTTGGAGTTGGAACAGTTCTCCAAAATCACAGCCAAGGGCGCTGAGGGCTCCTTTTAGAGTGCTGAAATGCTCTATGTCAGGATGTGGATGTGGCTACACAGGGATGTACTATGTAAAGCTTCATTAAGCTGTACACTCAGGATTTGTGTACTTTCCTATAGGTATGTTATACCTTAATTAAACTCTATCTATCTATCTATCTATCTATCTATCTATCTATCTATCTAATCATTACCAGTACCTTACTTATGGATATTTTGAAGCAGCCATTTATTTAGGACATATTGTATTATAACCTCTTGCCAATATTTTTATTTAGAAGGTGATTTAAATGAAAAACAACAGATTTAAATGCAATATGTACTTGTAAGAGAATGGAAACTGGGACTTGGAGCATCAGGGAGAGAGGAGGGAGTGTCCCATTCCTTTGCCCTGATTGTGAGCCAGTGTCCTCTGCAGAGGAATATAAGGTGATAGGGTGACATATGCTTATTTTATCCATATTCACCCCATTCATAACTCTTCAATCAGCTCTCGTCACATCCAATGGCCTTTTCTCAGTTCTCATCCCCCTTGACCATCCTTTAGTCTGTTGATCAGCCCTGCCTCCTTTGATGGGACTCTATCAGAGTTTGGTGACACTATATCATCCTCTCATTCTCTCCGACGCTTCTCTGTCTCCTTTATTTGTTCTTGGTGACCTTGCATGTGACCTCGTCCTTGGCCCTCTCTACATCTCACTCTCCACTCTATCTCTACCATCTCCTACCATGGCCTCTACTTCAGTGATTCCTAACTCTACTGCCTTACAGATTCCTTTTCTGAGCTGCAATCCTGAATCCCCAAATTACCACTCGGCACCTCTCTTTAGATGCTTCCCAAAGACAACATGCCAAAGTCGATGGGTACTGTCATCCTTTCTCCCAAATCAGCTTCAAACCCAAATTCTTCCTTTCATCCAAGCTCAAGCCTTGGCATCTTCCCTGGTGCCTCTTCCTCTTTCCCAGTGTCCAGCAAATTCCCAAACCCTTTTAGCTCTCCCTTTGTAAAATCTCCCCAAATGCTTCCCCATCCCCCAAGTCAGAGTCTCATGTGACTCCAATGGAACAGGCAGAGATTGGTCTTTGGAAAGGTAGTTCTTTCCCCAAATACCTTCCTCTGAAGCCCAGAACCCCACACCACCTAGTCATCATTGCGTGTAAAGCATCACCCTCTCCTGCAGCCCACTTTGAAGATGCAGAACTCTTGGGAGAAAAAATATTTGGTTGTGAAGTAAGAAGATGAATTAGAATCCCATCTCTATTCAGTAGCATGTGGCCTTTAGCAAGTCTTTAATTTTGTGGAACCTTGGTTTTCTGGTCTGTAAACTAAGGATATTAATGTCTTCCCTAGCTATCTCATAACTGATGTTGTTTTAGAGAGAGATTTTTTTAAAGACTTACGTGCTGTTCAATATTTATTGTTGTTGTTTTTTTTAAGTTCCCAGCAACTGTGTGTAAATGATTTTGTTGGGTCCCTAGAAAAAGGTCAAAGGTGCTCGGTACCTCAGGACAAGGAGCTAGCCTGGTTCTACCATTTTTGCCCCAGGAAAGTCCTATACTTCTAGCATGTAGTTTTATACATAATTATACATATAGCATCACATGATTATATATATAATCACTAGTAACAGCACCAGATTAAGGAGAGAATTGAGGAAGAGTGTTTTACTAAAATCTAGAAAAACGTATATAGAGTAAAATGTCATAATGTTAAAATACTCAGCAAAGAAAAAAAAAATCAATGAAGTAAAATGAGAAAATGTTAATTTTTAAATCTAAGCAGTGTGTATATGGATTTCATTATGGTATCCTATCTACTTTTACATGTTTCAAATTTTTATAATTTTAATGTGTTAAAGACAGAGAATTAACAATATAGAAAATGTTCAACATGTTATTAACTTTGAAAAGTGAGTTAAGAAACAATATATGTAGTATGGTATCATATTTGTACTAAGAAGAAAAAGAATATAAATTATAGCACTGACAGTAAATGCCTCCTAAATTGTAACTTGGTTGTTGCTGCATGAAATTATGTGGGGTTTTTTTTAAATAATCGTCTTACTTGGCTTTTCTGTATTTTGTAAACTTTATCTAGCAATCATTTACCTTTTGTATAATAAGATTATGGAAAGTGTTATTTAAAAATAAGCAAATAAAGCCTTTTAAACGGACAGATATTCAGAGATTGAAAATAAACTATGGATGAAGCCGTGGAGGAAGAAAGGCACATTCTCTTTTTTTTGGGAAAAAAAAAAAAAAACAGCTTTATTGAGGTATTATTGATATACAGAAAGCTGCACATATTTAATGTATACAATTTGAGAAGTTGATATATATGCATATACCCATAAAACCATCATCACCACAAGCAAGGAAATGAACATATCCAGCAATCCAAAAGTTTCCTTATGTCTTTGTGTGTGCACACATGCATGTGTGTGTGCATGCTAAGAACACTTAATATGAGATCTACCCTCTTAACAAAACTTTAAGTGCATGACACAGTATTGTTAACTATAAGTGCTATGTTTACAGCAGATCTCTAGAACTTTTTCATCTTGCATAACAAACTTTATACCCTTTGAACAACTCCCCATTCTCCTCTCCCCCAGCCTCTGGTAGCCACCACTCTATTCTCTGCTTCTATGAGTTTGACAACTTTACGTATCTCATGTAAGTAGAATCATGCAGCATTTGTCTTTCCGTGACTAATTTATTTCACTTAACATCATGTCCTCCAGTTTCATCCATGTTGTCACAAATGTCAGAATTGTCTTCTTTCTTAAGGTTGAATAACATTTCATTGTATGCGCATACCACATTGTCTTTATCCATTCATCTGCAGATGGACATGTGGCTTGTTTCCATATTTTGGCTGTTGTGAATAATGCAAAACAAGCACTTTCATATATTTGGTAGGAGTATAAATAACAATAACCTTTTCAGTGTGTAAATTGGCAATACCTATTAAAATTCTAAATGTTTATATCCTTTTTTTTTTCCAGCTGAGCCATCCTGCCACCTGTTGGGAACTCAGCGGCAACTCAGTTCGGGCTGGGCATCGAACTGCTGTTGCTCAGAGCTCAGCTCGAACTCTTGAGCGAGCTCTTCACCAACTGAGCCACTCGGCAGGCCCTATACCCTATTTTTTTTAATAAAAATTTTTTAGAAGAGACAGGGAAAAGACTAGGAAATAAAGCCTTCAAAAGAAAAAATTAAAATGACATAACATAAGGGATTATCAATAAGGGATTAGGTGAATACACTATGGTTCATCCATACAATGGAATATTATATAGAACTATATTAGACAACTGTGATGAGTGCAGAAAACTGTATACAGAATGCTACCATCTTTGCAAAGGAAAAAGGGAAGAAAAAAAAATATGTACTTATTTGCTTTTCTATATGCACAAAATGTTTTTGAAAAATATATTGAAAAAACTTGGGCCGGCCGAGTGGCTCAGTTGGTTAAGAGCTCGCTCAAGGGTGCAAGCTGAGCTCTGAGCAACGGCAGTTTGATGCCAGCCCGAGCTGAGTTGCCGTTGAGCTGCCAACAGGTGGCAGAATGGCTCAGCTAAAAAAAAAAAAAAAAAGAAAGAAAAAACTTATAACATTGGTTGCCTCTAGAGAAAGAAACTAGGGGCTCAGAGATTCTTCCCTGAGAATTTGACCAGTCCAAGGTGAAGATTCTAACATTGGGGTTTCCACAAAAAGCAGCTCACCCAAGTCACCATGCAGTGAAGCGCAGAGTCCAAAGCCCTACTCCTGCTCTCAGAAGCTTGAATTAGCATTTTAGTTCTTAATCATTCAAGTATCAACAGACATCTGAAGAAAGCCATTATCATGAAATACAAAGACCAAAAACAAAAAAATGTAGCTTGGAAGAAACAGCAATTATACAGAGAGAAGAAAACAAAACCAAATTATTCATATTCCCTTCAGAGAAATCAGAGAAGATATTGCAATCATAAAACAAGAACAGGATGTGTGTTACAACAAAGTAACCTTCAGAGGACAAAATTAAGAGGAGCTCTTGAGAATTAAAAACATGAAAGCTCAGCTATTATGCAGGAGGATACCATCATGGAAATCTCTCAGAAAGTTGAACAAAAAAATTAAAGAGGTGAAAAGTAGGAATGAAAAGAAAAGAAAAATAGAGGATTAGCCCAAAGAGCCAATATCCAAATAATAGAGAGAAAGAAGAAAACAGAGCGAATAAAAATCAATGAAATAATCCAAGAAAATTCCCCAAACTGAAGAACATGAATTGACAGGGTGCACCAAGTGCTTACTGAGCACCATGGATTAACGTAGACCCACAGTAAATCACGTTATTGTGGAATTTCACATTTGGGCGTAAAGGAAAGTTTCAACAAGGTTCCAGGGAGAAAACACAGGTGATTCAGAGAGGATTAGGACTAACACTAACACTAGAGGATTCTCCACACTAACAAGGAAGCTAGAAGAAAATGCGGCAATGTTTTCCAAATTCTGAAGAAAAATTACTTTCCAAACAAGAATCCTAGATCCAGATAAACAATCAATCAAATAGGAAGGTGAAATAAAAATCATTTTAAGATATTTGAGGGGCCGGCCGAGTGGCACAGTGGTTAAGTGCTGGCTTGGGAAGCCAGCGGCCCCCGTTCGGGTCCCACATGTGAGAGCCAGTGACACCGCCCTCAAAATAAATAAATAAATAAATAAATAAGAATATATTAGAAGTCTCACATTGTAGACTTCCTATGCACCCTTCCTTTTTCAAAAAGCTCTTGGAAATAGTGCTCCTACAAAATAAAATAATAACCATGAAGAGAATAGAGGAAACTATAAGCCAACGTAGGTGAGGGCTGAAGGCGATTCCTCAGAGAGTGTGGGAACATCCCAAGAGAACAGTTTACCCCCATCAAAGAGGCCAACCAGTTCAGACTGGGCAGTAAGATCCATGGCCCAAACATTCTGAGTACTGTCATCACCAGGATTTCCTCTGCCATTGCACCATCCAGGTAAGCCTGGCCCAGATCCTCTTATCTATACTTGCTTGCCCTGACCACATGTGAATCAAATTCTAGCTCTCCCTTCCGTGCTGACTACGTGGGCCAACTGAAGACATTCATTTCATCCCACAGGGGCTTACAGAGCAGCCTCTCCCTCTGCCCATATATCTACTATTTACTATCTACTATCATCTATATCATTCTATCTCTGTCCCACACTACAGCCCTGTTAGGTTCCCTGTTCCAGAGCTCTAGACTTTAGGTCTTACTTGGTCTCACCCACTGACTTTTCCCAGATAGTTCAGGTAAACACTCAGGAAAGCTATGGTAGGACTATGACCCAGAGACTCTATACCTTTCCTCCTTCTGGAAGCCTTCATCTAATAGTGGTAATACCGTCCTTTACTCACACAGCTAGAGTTGTGTTTGACACTCAGGTTCCCCCAAAAAAATTAAGCAATATGGTATTTAGGGATACACACATAGTTTGAAAAACACTTAATAGTATGGGGGGCGGGGAAGAGGAGGCATACAATTGGGGAGGGGCATACAGGGAACTTCGAAGCACCAGCAATGTTTTATTTGTTTATCTTGGTGATGAGTTCATAAGTGTTTGTATTATTATTGTTGTTATTAAAACTGAACATATGTGTTTTATACATTTTTTCTGGGTATTTAGTACACATACATATACATATGCACATACACAATCATTATACAGAAGAAAAAAATCCATAACCCCAACACCTAGATACAACAAATGTTAGCATTTTAAAACACTCTGTCATCTTTTTTCTGTGCATTTTACATGATTGAGATCATACTGTGCAGCATTTTTGACATATGCTTTTTGGATAGACTTTTAACACTGGTACCTTATGTTATTAAATATTTTGCATATTTATAATTTTTAAAATAATTGCAATGTTGCATGGAAACTCTTCCCTATTTCAAAGAGCATAGCTCTTGGGAATGACAGACAGTCTTTGTGCTGGTGGAAGCTTGTATCTGAAAATGTTTGCAGGGGAACCCAGAATTTCCTTCCACCACCCAAACACCCTATCAAAATTCCACCTTCCTTCAAGGCCCAGCTCCAAGCCCACCACCTCCAGGAAGCCTGACCACCCTCCAGGGAAACCTCCTTCTTTAACCTGCCGGAGTACTTGTTATCTAGTCTGCCTCTTTTTGTAGCTATTTGTGTTCATTTCCTTTCTTCCTTGTTATACTATAAATTCTTGGGGACAGAGACCTATCTCTAGAGACCCCAGAAAATACTAAGTGCTCCATAAGTAAGAAGTAAATACATTTGAAAGACTGTTTTTTTAGTCTTTGCTTCCATATCCTGCATTACCAGTAGTGTTTGTCTATATAATTAAGTCACTTATGGGCTTTCACCCAAATTGAAGGTTCTCAAATGGAAACATATTCCGTTTGCCCATAATCGCCACATACAGGAATTGGGAACATGGCCACCCCTGTCGTCCCTGTTAATAGATTTGATATGTGATTTGAGGGCTGGATTAAGGAATGTTGGAGCTCTAAAAATAACAATTCGTGTTTATTGGGAGCCTCTTATGTGCCAGATACCAGCCTGAGCAGTTCGCATGCATCTGTGATTTAACGCTATGAGAGAAAAGCTATTTCATTTCCTCATTTCACCTGAAGAAACTGAGGCACTTGCCCAGAGCCAACCGGGTTGTCGATGAAGGAATCAGGACTCCAGCCTAGATCTCCCTGCATCTCATAGTCCTCATTTTTAGGCAAGACAGTCCCCTCTGAAATAAAAGTATAAAATCTAACTCTTGACCTCCAGCTCTCAGTTCCATATTGCAACACTAGTCTCCATCAAATGGCTAGAGCTTGTGAATATTCATTTATTGATAAATATAAAAGAACAGTGGATAATGTTTAAAAGAAAGAAGCCCATACTTTTACCACCTAACAAATACTACCATTTGGGAGTACTCTCTTCCAGTCTTTTCCCATGTGTGTACCTTTAAAAAAAGAAAATCCCACACAGTTATGTATGTGCTTTTAAGCAGAGAAGCCAGTTTAGTGGTCAAGACAAATGTCAGCCCTCTCACAGCTTTGTCTGGGGTTGATCTTGCATCAGATGGAAACCTGGAAATATGACAAAGATAATGTAATTAACAAGGAGTTGATTTCCTGCCCATTCAAAGATAGCTGGTGTGCACGAGGGGACTCCTGAATGAAAAGAGGAAGCAGGAGTTGATAGCACTGGCTTGTGCTTTGAGAATCACATGTTATGTCTTCAGCTGCTGAATGTGCGGCAAAAAGTAAAATATCATTTACTAGAATATGTTGAAACTTTATAGCTGCATTCTTAATTGTTCGGTTATTAGAAGTCCATTTTGGGGGAGGGGGAGGAAGATACCATGCAAATGTTTCTCTCGTGGTCAGAATAATGGTTTCCAAAGATGCCTAAACCCTACTCCCTGGGACCTGTGAATATGTTTCCTCACATGGCAGATTTGCTCAGTGATTAAGGGTACAGACCTTGATATGGGAAGATTATCCTGGATTACCCAGGTGAACCCAACCTAGTCACATGAATCCTTGATTTCCTAGCTGTGGTCAGAGAGGAACTTAAATACGGAAGAAGGGTCAGACAGAACCAACAAGATGGCAGTTGAGGAGAACTTAGCCTGTCATTGCTGGCAGGAAATGGATTTTCCTCTAGCGCTTCCAGAAACACTAACACTTTGATTTTAGCCCAGGGAGACCCATGTCAGATTTCTGACCTATAGAACTATAAGATAATAACTGTGTGTTATTTTAAATCACCAAGTTTGTGGTGTTTGTTACAGCAGCAATAGAAAATTAATTTTCTCTATTTCTTCCCCACCCACTCTCTCTATTCCTCTTTCTCCTTCTCTCAATAGTGTCCTTATTGACTAGTGTATGTGACTGTGCTATGCTTCATTCTCCAGTCCTTTTTATATCCTTGAATTCCTCAAACAGAGGCCATCTTTCCAGGCTCAGTCACTGCAGCAGTTTCCCTGGATTTGCTCCATATTCTCGGGTCCACTCATCGCAAAAAGAAAATAAGAAAGAAACAGAAATGAGGTTTCATTCTTTATACTGGCTAAAGGGACTGATGACAGAAATCTTGCCTGTCTTGTTTATTGCTGAGTCCCCAACGCCTACAACAGTGCTTGGTACACAGCAGTAGCTCAATAAACATGGATGGGTGGATGGATGGATGGATGGATGGATGGATGGATGGATGGATAAATGGTAATTTAGAAACTTGCATCTTTTTCCCAGGCTATGTGTGGAAGCCATTTGCTGCTAATAATGACTCTCTGAGTCTCACCTTTCTCCAGGGAGAGAGGTGAATGCAGTGGGCCCACTGGGGTAAAACTGAGAATGAAATTGACATAGGAGTAGCTTGGCTTCTTCTGTGCCTAATGACACATATATGAAGCTTCCTTAATCATTCATTCAACCAGAATGAAGTCAACTGTGTGCAGCGCTCTGTGCCGTGTTCTAAAGACACAAGATAAATAGGACACACACTGCCATCCCCCCTCCCTTGACAACCTCAGAATGGTTGTTGGCTGCCTTACAATGTGGTAGGCATTCTTTTACATACAACAATCTCGTTTAACTCTTAGACCAATGATCCAGAAAAACAGGTATTATTAGTCTCGTTTTATGGATGAGAAAGCTGAGCCCAGAAAGTTAAATAATTCATACAAATGGCAAGCCAGTGGCTCGTGCCAGGCTTGGAATCCAGGTTCATCTGGCTCTGAAAGCATATAATAACTACTCACGTTGAATAATGACTTACAGTTTACAAAGCACTTTTATCATACATGATCTTACTCCTTGCTATACTCATTTTACCAAAGAAGAAATTGAAACTCACATGTTTGCCTGAAGCACAAAGTTCTTATGAATACACACATTAGAATACCAAGTGAGGCCAATGGGACTGCTAGAGCAAAATCTAATGGGTTGTCGGAAAAGTCATGACACATTTTTGCACCGAAAAACATAGAAAAAAATATGTCATGACTTTCCCGACAACCCAATAGAAAAGACAGGTTCCCAACTAATCAATCTGCCACAAGCTCTTCCTCCCTTCCGAAAGACTTCTTTGGCCTTAAGGGATAACGCAAACATCAAATCACACCTGGGTCAAAAAGAGGCTTGATGCTTATTAGCGTTACTTAAGGTTGACAGTGATAAGAGTGGGAGTCTGTGAAAATTCTTAAGGGTAGTGACCACCTCTTTACTCAGTTCTGTATTTTTCATAGCATTTAGGACAAAGCCTGGTCCATGGCATTCAATGGAGGGAGGGAGAAAGGAGAGAGGAAGAGAGGGAAGGAGGGAGGGAATGAAAGCTCCAAAGGTGCTAGCATGGGATGATTCTGTACAGGAGCTCAGAACTCAGGAGTACATGAAAGCAAAAAAAGGAAGCCAGTGCAGAGTGCTGATGGAGAAGTTTACACAGCGCCATGGCGAGATGGCTTGCCACCGACCTTTTGTTATGCCCTGAACTCAGCACCAACATGTGTGAGGATTAAACTTGGCATTGCAGTACAGTGGACTATAGACCTACCTCTGCCACTAGCAATGTGGCCTTCAGCAAGTTTCTCTTCTTATTTGTAAAATACAGGATAAGATGGGATGGGGGTTAGTTAATTTCTGAAGTTTTACCAGAGCCTCTATCAGCACATTGGAACTCTTCGCCCACATATCCCACTTCAGCTTCCTTCCCTGGAGTTCTCCCATGCCCCAGCCTGCTGTGCCCACCAAGTTCATGTGCACCACATCAAAGCGTCTCCATGGAAGAGCTTCTGCCCAGAATCCCTGCTCTCCCATCCCACCCCACCCCCAGCTCACCATGGGGGTCCTCCTTTCATCAGTCAAGCTGCCAACCAAAGCGCTGATGTTAATCAGTGAAGTCCAGATGCAGCCAGTCTCACAGTTTGTGAGAAAACAATCCTCTGAGACTTTAGTTTAAAGTACACTTTTCTGGGTCCAGTTTTCTAGACGGGGCCCTAGAATTTCCTAACAAATACCCCTAGAAGATCCTAATACAGGCAATTCAAAGAGCACTCTTTGAGATGAAGTGATCCCTTTGAGATTTTGACCCTAGACCAGTGATTCTTAACTTGCAGTTTATAAGTTTTCAAGGTACCTAAGGATAGAATTCAGGGGTCCATGAACTTGAAGGGGAAAAAGACATCTTTATTTTTATTAGTTCTAACTTTTATTTAGTATTTCACTCACTTTTGAATCTAGGCAACAAACCCAGTAGTATTAGTAGTTCCTGTGACTTTGTCACAAATCGAAATCACTGATACTGTCATAGCACATTACTGCTCCTGCAGACATCTTGAAATCCAATTTCATCACCATTCATCACTATTTTGAAATAATGGCTATTGTTAGACCTGCCACTAGACTTTGTTATTTAATTAAAAATAAGCAATATATTACTATCCTGCTATTTTTTAAAAAAAATGAATAGCTGTATTTCAATATCATTGTATGTATTTTATTTTATGCATTTAAAAATATTCTGAGAGCGGGGGGTCTATAGTCTTCAGCAGACTATCAAAGTTATCAAAGGGGTCCTTGGCAGAAAAAACAAACAAACAAACAAACAAAACGTTAGAAGTCCCTGCTCTAGATAGATCCAGTTATGCCAGAAGACCGTAAACAACTCTGGCACCATTCTGCTCCCTGTTTTTTCTCTGTTACCCCTCCCCAAAAGCCAACCTTTCAGCCAGGGTAGAGTTTCTCAAAAAAATTACTGAATTCTCAGGCCTAAAAAAGGAGTTCCCCACCTGGAGTTCCCCACCTTATCCCCAGAGTGGACTGTGTTCTGAAAGTGACATTGGCAAAGGGTAGGAGACGCTGGCTTCTCCTGGAGCTTCCCTTGGCCTGGAAAAGGGTCCCTTTATTTTCTCAATCGAACTGAGCCACCTTTCCTACTTCAAAATCACTGTATGGGGGTGGCCGCGTGACTCAGTTGGGCAGAGTGTGAGCCCTGAACAACAAGCTTGGTGGCTTGATTCCCACATGGGCCAGTGAGCTGCGCTCTCTGCAACTAGATTGAATTAAACAACTTCACTTGGAGCTGATGGGTCCCGGGAAAAACACACTGTTCCCCAATAAAGTTAAAAAAAACTGTTTTTTAAAAACTCCACTGTTTTGTTGATATAAATATTAATTTGAGGGGATAAGAAAACCACTCTAGATGAGCAAAAACTTCCTGGGACAGACAGGTCACTCGATACTCAGAGGACACAGCTAGTACTGTCTATTCTGTTGTGTGTGCCAGCACCATCGTCCTTACTCGATTTCATATATAGGCTGGCCCAAAAGTAAATTGAGCAGGCATTTCCTTTTGGAAACACAAGCAAAAACATGGCCAAATGAGCTGGCCAAAAGACCGCCCGCCCCCCGCCCCCAGGACAGGGTGTTTGGGCAGTGCACACCAATTACAGGTCACCTGTGCTTTATAAACTCCCAAGTAGCTGCTGAAAGCACTCTCCAGTTTACAAATGAGGAGGGAGCCTGGAACTCAAGCATCCTGGCCCCTGGCACCATCTACATTGGTTACTCTCTGCTAAGAGCTTCTGGGGAGCTGCAGAGTTTATCTGTGTATCCACAGCAGGAAAGGAATCAGCATTCCTGGGCTCTGACTTAAAGAAAATTAATGACTAGACTAGATGAGCCCTGGGGACTCCCTACCCTCGCAGTCCTACCACGGGGGGTGGGTGGGCGGGGTTTCTAGACTGGGAGAAATGCCTCACCTTCTGGCTTTGGTCAAGACTGGGATTTCTTAGAAGATTGGGGGGCCAATCAGCGGCCATAAATCTTCAAGAACCTTTACCGTTTTACAAGGGAGTTCGTGGGGCCTGCTCTTCTCCCCCTCGTGGTCTATTTACAACGCCGAAATCTCCGTGTTAATGGACCTGGGATAATGGTGTTTACTTTACCGCGATAAAGCGCTCAGCTTCCTGGGTTAGCGGCTGTAAAATGTCCTGGAGGTAGGGGTGTAGGAGGGTGCCGTTAATGTGGGCGCTGGAAGGACCGGGGCACCAGGTTCCTTTCCAGGCGGGCCCCCGCCCTGCACCCCCTGGGCCCGGGTGAGCAGCCCAGGCCTCGGGGGTGAGGACGGTTCCCACATAAATCACCAGCGCCAGAGTCTCGGGAAAAGGCGCATTTTTCATTGCTGGCTGCAGGGCAACTCCAGACAGCGAACGAGAAACAGAAGTTGTCTTTAGATAAACCGTTTACCCGAGCGCGCGTCCTGGCAGCGCGGCCTACAGAGCACAGGGCAATGGGGTGCTGGCGCTGCGCCCCCGCCAGCCGAGCACCGAGCACAAGCCTCCAAAAAAAAAAACCACACACACACAAAAAAAAACAGATCCTCCAAAGGGCTGGCCCCACGTCTTCCCGCGGGAGGAGAGAAAGTGCGGGCCGAGAGCGAAGGAAAAGAACTTCAGGGTCTGGGGAGACTGGAGAAGTGGCGCGCGGGAAGACTCGAGAACCCAAAGACCTCCGAGCCCAACTCCACTGTTAACCAGCTGCGTGATCTCAAGCAAGTGACTTTACCTCTCTGAGCTTCAGGACTCTTCAGTTATAAAACGGATATAAAAAGTACTATCTTCCTAGTCCATGTTCAAAATTAACAAATTAAATCAAATGCGATTCGTGTAATTTGTAAAGCCAGTTATGAATCAGAGGTCTGTGGACCAGCCCAGGGGGTTCCGTGAGCCGCTGGAATTGTTGCCAAAGGGATTTATGTGTCCATGCGCATTCTTCCAGGAAGAGGGTCCATAACTTACATCTGGGTCCCAATCGGGTGCTCGAAACCCAAACGTTAAGAACCAGCACGCGGGCCGGCCGAGTGGCACGGTGGTTAAGAGCTGGCTTGGGACGCCAGAGGCCCTGGTTCGGACCCCACATATGAGGGCCAGTGACACTGCCCTCAAAAAAATTAAAAAACAACAAAAAAAAAGAATCAGCAGGCTAGTTCTGTAGCCGGACTGCATGCTTAGAGTCCTGGCTCTGACACTAGCTGTGAGCCCTTGCCGGTTACTGTTTCCTCTTCTGTAATAGCTCCCAGGATTGCTGTGCAGAGTCAAAATGCTTAGCATGGTATCTGGCACTAATAAATGCTAACTAAATGTTATTTTTACGCATCAGCCCTAGCCCTATAGCAAAGACGCTTGGCTCCAAAGCCAGGAATTCCAGACATTGTCTTTTCAAGATGAAGCTGCCCAAATCCCAAAAGCCCTCGTTGGCCCTGGGCGCCAGCGGGCAGGCCACCTGCCCTCAGCCAGGTGGCAGCCTTGCCACTCCGCGGGATGGGTGCACAGGGCGCGTTTTGCTCCAGAGCGCTCAGTGGGCATGCGGGTGCACACCTAGGGCCAGACGCTGTGTGGGGGCGGGGGCTCCCCAATTTGGGGAGCTGAGCGATGGCTCGGCGGCTGCCCTTTGAAGGCGGCTCTAACCCCGCCAGCCGCCAGGCGCCCCGGGCTCAGCCATAATCCGGATTTGGAGGCCGCTACACTGAACTGGCCGCCACCGACGTGGTGAATCAAAGCTGCCGCCCTCCTGGTAGCTCCGGGTCTTGTTTACTTGTTGATGTGTGCGCACCCAAGCAGGACGACCTCGAGTTTGGAATCGGCCTTGAGAGAGGAGAAGCAGGGGCTGCTCCGAGCAGGCACCTCCAGCTTCCACTCCACCGGAGGCCGAAACTTCCTATCGCGGGCAGACTCGTTTCCTTCCCTCCTAGGGTCAGAGGTTGAGCCCAGGAGAGGCCGGCTCCCTCTTCCCTCGAGGCCCACCCCGCGTGGCGGCCCGGGGCCCCGCTTCCAGCCGCGCCTCCTTCCCCCCTCCCGCCTCGCCATCCATTAGTGTAATCCCCTGTCCAAACAGTGTGGCCGGGACAGCCAGACGTTGGTGTAAACAGACCCGGGGGGACAATTCTAACGATATAAATAAAATAACCATTAATAGCGCAAATTGTTCGATAAGCCGGAGGCTGAGCATCCAGTCTTGCTCGGTTTGTGTACATAGCGTGGACACTACGCATCTGTCAGGTAAACCGGAGGTCCTCGCGAGGGCTGAAATCTAAATCCCGCGCAGGTGAGGTCCCCGCGAGCGCGTGATCGGGGACCAGCTCCTGACACGCACAGGCCTGGGCACGCACGTGGCTTGGGACAGACGCACACGCTGAGAACAGCGCGCCGCCGCTGCTTGAGTTAACGTAACCGCCTGAGCCCAGCCCCAAACACAGTGTAAACTCGGGTTCAGCCAGCTCTTCTCCAAAAACTTGCACCTAAGTGTCCTGCCGCGGCCCACTCAGCCGCATCTGCACAGGGACGCAGAGCTCACTCCCAGAAACGGAAAAAGTCAGCCTCCACTCGTCCCTGGGTTAATAATAACAAATTAACATTTATTGAACGTTCGTTGTGCTAGTCACCACACTAAGTACTTCACAGAGGTAATTTTTAATCCTCAGAGCTACCTATGAGGTAGGTACTTTTAGTATTCCCAGCTCTACAAATCAGAAAAGCAGGGCTCAGAATTAAGGAATTCCCCACTAGACAGAATGGAGACAGGATTTGAACCCACCACTCTGCACCAGGAAACGTATTGTGCACACCCGAGGCGCAGGCACTTGTCAGATTCCGAAGGCGCGGGTTTCCACCGGCCTGGAGGCTGGCTCCAGTAAGTCCCAAACCCACGGGGCTGTGCTGGTTGATTTCCAATGGGAAGTTCCTTCTTCTGTCAAGGGCGTGGGCAGAGTGGCCTGTGTAGTCTGGACAAAGAGAGAGGGGAGGCTCTTCTGAAAGCCCCGTAGCCTGTTCTAAGGGACTGGGAGTTGGACCCTGCACGCTCCCAGAGCTAGGCCTCTGGGCTAGCCCATCAGCTCAGAGACCCCACACTCTAGCTGGCTTACCAGCTAGGGGAAGGTCTCCTAGGGGGCAGGTGGCCTTGGAGTCTTGGGGTTTGGCTGGGGCAGGACGTTCCCTATAGCCCACCCAGGCGGTAGAGTGGCAGCGTCTAGCCCACAGGCCTGGAAGCGTTGCATTTATCCCTTACCTGCTCTGTGACATTAGACAAGTCATTTCATCATGCGGGCCTCAATTTCCATAGCTCTAAATTAAGGAGTGGGGAGGAGCAATAATATCTGTCTCATAGGAATGTAATGGTCATGCATGTGAAATGTTTTGTTCACCGGTGGGAAGTTTATCACAATTAATATTAATTTCATGGCAGGCACTTTAGAAGGCAGAACGCAGAGCTAGCAGCCCCTCTTCTCTTTGAAGAGAAAGCAAAGAAGAAAGGAGATGGGGAAAAAAGAAGCAGCTTTGATGGGGTGCTCCGAGAGGGTTGGCGGCGGGGCTCCATGTAGCTCTAGTTCATCAGTGTTTATTTTCAAGGCAACTTCCAGTAAATCCCATCACCTGGGCATTTTCTTCTTAGGGGCTGTGGACTACCGTCTGGGTCCTACAAGAAGATTTGGGGTGGAGGAAGGCTATCGAGTACAGAGCAGGAATTTGCAAAAGCAGAGAGAGCCGCCTGGGCTGGCAGTCCATGCATGGAGATCTTAGCCTGGCAATGCGGGCACTGCCCAGGGAAGCAAGTGGAGCAAAGAGAGGGAGCGGAATGTGGAAAGCAAGGAACTTAACCTTGGGCAAGTCACTTCACCTCTCTGAGCTTCAGTTTCCTCCTCCGTAAAATGCTTACATTGATAGGGCCATAAATGAGAGCTGTTGCAAGAAACAGAAACCATAACAATGGTGGACACTTAGAGAAGGTTTACAACACTCCTAGTGTCATTCTCTGATCTTCATACCCATGAGTCTCCCAGGCCTACAGACGTTGCTTCCCTGAGGGTCTGACAGTCTATGTGGGAGTTGGGGATTGGGGAGGCTCTTCATGAGCCATACATGTGCTTGTAGAAAAGCCATGATCATTGCTTGTGGGAGTATTATTATCAGCAGTATTATTTCTGTTATTACTGCTGCTCACTCCCAACCCTGAGACGAAGTCATCATTAACTCCTCGCTTGTTACAGAAAAGTAAACAGGCTCAGAGTGGGTAAGTGACTCACCTGAAGTCACACAGTGGGTCTGGGACAGAGAGCAGAGATCAGAAACCCTGTGAATTGGAAAGCCAGACGTTCTCACCTACACCCAAAGGAAAAGGAAAAGAGAACTGTGAGGGTTCTGCTGAAGCCAGGGTGGGAGAGGGGAGGCCAGGGTGGGGGAGGGGAGACCAGGGGAGGGGAAGGGAGGCCAGGGTGGAGGAGGGGAGACCAGGGTGGGAGAGGGACGCCCACTGCCTGCAGGGGTAGGTCCTGGGCAACTGATTTATTTACATTCCAGTGTAGACACTAATTGGCCAGATTTTTATCTAAACACGATAACAATGACATGAAACTTTGGGGATTTGTTTACTGCAGCTAAAAATGATGCATTTGTGGGAGCGGAAAGCTGGGTCAGGGTGCGGGATTTGTTTGCTGCGGCTGGAGGGGGGAAGTCCAAGAGGAAAAGATGAGGCTGTTGGTGGTTCCAAAAGTATACGCTAAAACTTGAGTGATCAAGAGAATTAATCTCCTTGTTTGGGGACCACAAAAAAAAAGCGCAAAATTTGATTGATAGTTAAATAATGGTTATTTCCCTCCGAGTGAGAAAAAGGGGCACCTGGGAATCCTGCTCCTTGATCTCTGTTCAGTGGAGGAGAGGTTCAGAGCCTCCCTCCTGGTGTTTAACAACCACCGCTCAAGCCCACCCTCAGCCACCATCATAAGAACACTTCCTACCCTCCTCTCTGCTCAGAGGGCTCTGTAAGCACTTGCCTTCCATCATTTCTTTAATCCTTACTGCAGACCAGTAAAGTCTGCACCATTCTTATCTCCTTTTATAGGTGAGACAACTGCTGCTCAGCAAGGCTGAAGGACTGGTTGGAGGCTACAAGACTACAAAAGCAGGAGCACCAGGCTCCAAACCCCACTAGTGGATTCCAGGGTCAATGCTTTGGCTCAAGACAGAGGCATGAGATGTGACTATAATTTAGGGAAAGCCATGGTCTTCCAGGGCCCCACCCCCAACTCAGCCTCCTCACTCTGTGGGCTTTCCCTGTAAAGGGGTGTATCATAGGTGCCAACTCTTACACATGTGTGCTCCTAAGGTTTGTGTCCATCAATTCATACACACCTTTACTGGCTTACTGGTTGTGGGAAGTGTAAAACATTATATGTCGCTCAGCATGGGAATTACAGTATATACATACAGACCACCCTCTTTACTCTACTAATGAGGGGATGTGGAGTTTTTAAAAGTCTGAATTGCAGAATAATTTCAGTGTGGTTTTATTACTTTCAAGAACACACACAGTCATTACAACTCTGGTAATAAAATCTATTCCCTCTTCTCTGGCTGCAGCTTAGACAGGTCCTTATGAGACCACTTTGGACAAGACTAATTGTAATGATCCCATAAATTGCCTGTATGAAAATAGTGCATCTGATAGTCATGAAAGCTCATTTTCATCTTGGATCATATAAACATTTCTCTCCAAATCTCATGTTACTACCAGTAATTCACATTTTTGTGGGGGGGGGGAGAGGGAGGGGGATTGAGAATGGGTGCTGGCCCAGCCCTCTTGTTTTGACCACACTCTCTGAAAGAGCAGAGTCCTAATGTGAGTCTACATTTATGGGCAGTCCTGAGTGGCTTCTTCCTCATGCCAATCCACACGTGCACACTGATGCACTCACACAGAAAAGCAACTTCCTTTTCATTCAAGGAGAAAGATAAGTCCCTAGAAATATAGATGTCAGGTCCATGTGCCTCCATTTGGAAACCCCGTATTTATCAGAACGTGTGGCAACTGCCATCAAACTCAGAAAAGTGCTTACAGATGGGGAGCAAAGGGATAGGAATTGGCCTGCTGCCTACAGTGCAGCAGGGGAGCCCAACTCACAGAGAAGAAGGGCCCAGACCCGTCCCCTCTCCAGAGGCCAGTGACTCAGGGGCCCCACTGGCCCCCTACCCAGCAGCTAGAAAGAGGGTAGGAGATTAAAGGTGGGTGGGAAAGAGCTACAGCGTGCTCAGTTCTTGCCCTCACTGGCTGGTGTGAGATGGGGGAACCCATTCTCCTCGTCCAGATTTGGTCCCTGCATTTTAAAGCAGCCAGAGAAACACTTGCAACACTTTCCAGCTGGGGTGACCTCAAGGCTAAACAGACCCCTAATCTAAAGTGGGGCTGGCAGGAAAGAAAAAGAAGAGGCCAGGCCAGTCTGCACCTGCAGGTGTATAGTCGAGAAGGTGCGGGCCCTGACTGTGGAGCCCCCAGCTGTGCTCTCAAGGGATGCCCTGGGGGCCAGGCATTCTGGTCGCCTTCAGCTCCACCTTGATCCTCTCCGGACTGCCACAATAGAAGGAAACGGAGGCTCTGCAGGATCTGCCTGGAGTGGGGATTTCCATGGGGAGGGTGGCCAAGTCTGCCACCTGGAGCCCCACAGATTGGTCAGGTCCACAGCTCAGGCTGCTGGAGGTTGGGGTGGGGGGCGGTGCATCTGGGAAGTAACAGAGGTCCTACAGGCTGGAGCAGGGTGCAGAGGAGAGTGCTTGGGCATTTTTATGAGCAGCTCCTGAGACAGAGTAAGCAGGAGAGGGGTCTGGGTCTCAGGAGTGAGGCCGGGCTCAATTAGTGTGACCCCATCCTGTGCACCCTTCTAGTGCAATGGGTGGGGGGAGAATTTCCTCCATATCAAAAACACCAGCAGGATCCCAGGACACAAAGCATGAGAGCATTGGAGTGGAGGAGTGAGGAAGGAGGAGGAAAAGGAATGAAATAAAAGTGTGTGTGTGGGGGGGAGGGAATAGAGAGAGGAGGGAGTGAAAAAATAAGGAAGAGTGAAACCGGTGGGGAGGAGTGGAGACCCAGAGAGAAAGGAAGCCAGGGAGGGGAGGAGGAGGGGAGGGAGAAAGGAGGTTGGAGAAGGGTAGTGAAGGAAAGGGGGTGGGGGTGGAGGAGTAAGAGATGGGCGCACTGAAAGAGGAAGGGGCCCAAAGGGGAAAGAGACTGGCTGCAAGATGGAAAAGGAGGATTGCCCCGGAAGTTTTGGGGTCCGGGACTGCGAGACTCTGCCGGGTCTCTGGGTACTGCAAGCCGCCAGGGGTAAGGTCTTTCTCCATTGGCGGGAGTGCGGAGAGGTCGAACGGAGTTGGAGAACTTACAGGCAGACTCGAGGACAGAGCCCAGACGGCGTCGCCCCGAGGCTATTTGCGAGGGCCGGGAGCTCTCCGCCCGTAGCTGGGGGGGGGGGGGGAGGGGGGAAGCGCCGGAGAGGAAGCCCCGAACTCTGGGCCCCCATCCGCGCGGACCAAGTGCACGGGCTTGGAGACGCGCGCCCATAGCTGGCAAGGCAGAGTGAAGCCTGGCAGCCTTACAGGTCCCGCAGCCTCGAGGCCCTCAACTCTTTATCTCCGACCTGACACAGCGGCGTCTCTGCAAGCTGTGGAGCCTGTGAGGTCAAAACCCCGAGTTGCGGGTCTGGACCTGGATCCTCCAGCGCGTCAAGCCTCCAGTCCCTGTGGCGGTGCGCCCTGCTGCGCAGCGGCCGCCTGGGGCCTAGGTTCTTTCCAGGTCCGATTCCTGATCTGTGCCGAAGAAGGCGAGCAGTCCACACACACACCAAAACATCCCGCAGGGTTAGGCAAGCTGGGACTGTCACCTGAGCAGTGGTAATTGTTGGGTGCACCGGAGAGCTTCAGGGAATCCACGGCAAGTTGGCGGTAAGGCCCGCAAACCCAGTGATGAAGCAAAGATCTCGCTGCACCTTGGGAATCGCTTTCCGGGAGCCGCTGAAGACGGGGATCCAAGGTGGATGCAGTGAAGGCGAATTAAGGCGTTACTTACGCGACAAGACTGAAGCAAATGTTTCTTTCCGAGAAAGGTCTTTTTCTTTCTGGAACGGTTTGAAGTTATTCTCTCTAACATGGCCCCCCAGGAAGATTTGGGTAAAGGCCGAAGTCCCAAAGCTTGTGGTTAAGAGTAGACAGCGTTGAGAATTGAGAATATCGCATTAGGAAGAGTCGCGAAAAATCTCTGCTTGTTCGAACGTGATAACCACATTCCCCCCACTCCCCCACCCTGGCTCGGAGACCCGTGCAAAGCAGGCAGCCGCTCCGGTTCAAGTGAATTAATTCACCAAAGACTGAAGCCGAAGTTCAGAAGTCAGGCTATATTTTTAAAAGTCTACAGACGTTGAAATTTCGCTACAGGAAGTTACACTTAAAAAAAAAGTGAAGGAACGCATTCAGAATTCCAATTTAATCCCCAAGTTAAAACTTCATTGCACTCCTGAACAACACGCGCAAAGAGTACAAATAAATGTCTGTGTTTAGGCATCCTTTATTTAGGCATTTTTTTTATTTGAAAAAAATATTGCATTAATTTTCATTTGACAAAGTTAGCCTTTCTGAATTGTGTGTTTTATTGGCAGAATAGAACTGGCTTTGGTGATGAAAGCTGTACATACACAATTTTCTGGAGTGGGGCAGATACACGGATAGATGTGGAAGGTCCTGTCCCTGAGAAATCGAAACTCACTTCCTTAGCAAGGGCCTGTAATTTACAAAGAACTACACGGATTACTGAACGAGGACTCGTTTTCACCCAGGGAAGGGAAGTGGTGGCTTATTTAGAAAACTCAGTCCGAAACAGAATCTGGGAACATTTATACAAACACACACAAAACAAGCTAAAATGCTCAATGCTCCATTTTAAAGTCTTTTACAAAATTACTGAACTGAGGAAATTTTTCCTCTCAAGGAATTAGATCAGTTCAGTACTTTCCATGACTGACCTACCTAGTTGATGTTTCTGGAAAAGTAGAAAATATATTCACCCGTCTCAGAAAACACTATTGCCTCTAGATTGTTCAAAAGTTTTGGATAACTTTCTAACAACCCTCAACTAAAAATCAAACCAAAAAAACATGCACACTTACACACCACTACCACCACCATCAACAACAACAACAAAACAACGAAAACCTACGTAGTACTGCTGCTGAAGAAGAAACTCTTTTATTTTATTTTTTTATTTTTTGGTAAGATGCCATTGAAAATGAAATTTCTAGGAGAGCAGCAAAAAATGAAAAAAAAATCCATGAAAAAAATTCTCCTGAAATGTTATTATATAGTTTGGGCTAGCTGAGTTCATCACAGAATGGTTTTTCATGCTTTCATAGAAAATCATTTCTGTCTAATGTATGGTGATGGAATGAGAACTGGTTCTGGGTGGTGATCACACAATGTGATAGGTAGATGATGTATTACAGAATTATATACTTGAAACCTATGTAATTGTACTAACCATTGTTACCTCAATAAACTTTAATTTTAAAAAATCATTTCTGACTTTGGTGTTACATTTAGATTAGAAAGCTGCCATAATTTTCAACATTTTTGTGGTCTCGGTTACATAATTAAATGATTATTTGAAGGTAACAACATTGGCACATATAATTAAAATGATTGATTCACTGCCTATATTTATATGTATATTAATGAAGTAGTTTTGTGTAGAGAATAACTTATGGGAACACTTTACATTTTCCAAAGAATCATCGCATTTTATTTGATAATACATTTATTGTAATGATTAGTATGTGACTTTTCTCCAAAAAAGGTATAATTTTATCGCGTATGCATCTATATGGCATTTCCCTCTCATAGAATTTGCCCTCATTTTACTGATCTTTAATCACATATGGGAGGAGGGGAACTTGCATAAATGTATAATGTGACAAGCGTAGGTAGGCAGATACACTTGATTAAAATAAAATCAAACGAAACTTCCATGGATGTAATGATATTTACTTTATCTGACAGTAATTAGCTAAACTGTCTGGAACGAAAACCTATTATTAGTCGAGCGCAGCTCCAGGATTTTAAAGATCCTCTTTTCAGACAAGAGAATGCAAATGCCCCAGAACGCGATCGTAACTGGATACGCTTGGAACTAGATTCCACGTTCTGATAAGTGACTCCGGAGAACCGACCGCGGCTGCAGTGTACCTACTGCTCGGGCCCTTTCCTCCCCAGCAGTTGCGCACAGCTGGCGGCGCACACGCTGGCGTCGGTTGGGGGGCTGCAGACTGTGGGCACAGGAAAGGCATGCGGCCTAAAATGGGATCCCAGCTGGGAAGCTCCGCTGCAGGGGAACCAGATCCACCAAAAGGAGCCTAAACAACCAGGGGACGGCAACCGGAGAGGACCCGAACTGCTGCTCAGGACATATGGCCACGATCAGCTCTAGGTATCGGGTAGAAGTCTCCCGCCCGCTAGATCAGCCTTGCGCAGGGTTGGGTATAAGAAGAGAAAAGGGGGGAAAGACACAGGAACCGCCCGCTGCCCCTGAAACTGCGGTCCCCACGCTCTGAATCCTCATGGACCTCCAGACCAGCGAGTCTGAATCTCTGTCCCTGTCCCTGGGCGGCCCGCCGAAGAGCAACCTGGTCAGGGGCCACAGGAGAGAACCACTCAGGCCTGGCCGAAGGGTACCTGGAGTAGTGGTGGCAACAGGTTTATGGGGAGGTGGACCTGGGGTGAGGAGGAGACAGCCTTCTGCCTTCTCAGAGAGGAGGCAAGCCGGTGGATTCCGGGTGGATTCACTGCAGCAGCAGCGGGTGGGTGGGCGTGCCTCGGTGTTCCCTTCCCCGCCCTCCCCACCGGCTCTAAAGTGGGGGTTCTTGGAGATGAGTTTAGGGAAGGCCTAACAGGGAAGTGCTGCGGAGAAGCCAGAGAATGTAGCACACGGAGAAACGCAGGCTTCGGCTGGAACCTGGGGACAGATAGTTTCAGTAGCTTTTGTATTTTCCTTTTTTTCCGAATCTTGAAATCACGTAAGAAAAGCACCCAAAGAGACGAAAAAATTGGGGACCAGAGGGAAGCAGAAACATTCCCCGCAACCGTCTGGCCCTGGGGATGGGGGTTGGAGGAGTGGGGCTGGAACGCAGCTTCCTTCTTTTACTCTCTCCTGCCACCGTGACCCACACACTCAAGGACCCCGACCCCGCAGTGCCGCGCACTCACTCCCACCTCTTTCTCGATCTTTGCGCCGGAGCGCTTGAGATCCACCGCAAAACGATGCGCATTCTTCTCTGTGCAGCACCACGGCCTGGTTTGGAGACGTCGGACCTGCCAGAGGCGTCAATAGTCTCAGAATTCAAAGCAGAAAGGCACCGAGCAGTAATACCCTTGTAGCTGAGGGATGGTCACCCCTGCGCAAGACCCTGCCCACAGAGCGTCCCCCAGCCTCCAGCGGGCCGCCACCTAAGAACTCTCCCGTACACAGGGCCCGTGCGGCATCCTAGCTCCGCGGATGGCCCCCGGGGGCTGACTCCCCGCACCATTTCCGCTCCCTCCTCAACAGCCCCGCCTCTCCTCCCTCCCGACAGGCTGTTCTTCCTCTCCTCGGCCTTGGGCACCCACTCCTCCCGCTGTTGTGGCGGCTGGGGTGGTGGGGTGGGGAGAGCGCACGGCAGCTCTCCACTCTTGTCTCCACTCCCATTCTGGGTCTGCCACCGCCCAGGGGCGTTATCCACAGTCCCTGGCACCTTCCACCCGCCCCTTCCAGTTGAGTCCGGTCTCCCCCAGCTCCACCAATCTCGGCCGCCAAAAAACGCTTGGGGTGGCTAGCGCCGGATCAGGGGCACCATGTTTGGATCTGAACAGATCTCTATTTTTTTTTTCAAGACCAGCACTGCACATGGGGCTTTCTGTGGGCCTCACAGCAGCGCCTGCTGCTCCCCATTGGGTTAGGTGTGGTGCCAGGCGAACCCCGACTGTGCTTTGGGAAGATGATCCCCCCCTACTAGTGTGGAGTTTCCAGAATCTCAGGGGACCCCATAAATTCCCCCAGAAAAGAACTAGGGCCGCACGAGGGCGCCAGAAGTCATGTGGGCTGGAGAAATTAGTCGTCTCCGAGGGTCAAGGCCTAGACACAGGAGCCTGATTTCAATAGGTGGAAAAGCCAGCCTCCATGGCTGGGTCACCTCTCTTCTGAGGACAGATTCTGCACTCAAGACCACATGAAGCCATCCCGTGTGTACGGCACTCCAGCCAGGTCATCACTAGCGCAGTAAACAAATACTGCCTGACATCTTGTGCAGGATAGCAGTAGTTGACATGCATTGAGCACTTGATATGTGCGGGGCAGTGGGGGGGGCTGCTATAAGCTCCTCACATGCTTTGCCTCATCTATTCCTCCTTTTTGTAGACAAAGAAACTAAGGCTTACAAATGCCCAAGGCCACACATTGACTAAGCCAGGATTCGAACCAAGAGATGATACCAGACAACAAAGTTCAGTAATAACTCCATCATCCTGTCTCTCACATACCTGCTTAGTGTAGCCGCTGCAAAAGCTACAAGGGCAAATGCAACCGGGACCCTGCTGAGGTGGGCGGGCTCATACTCTACCCGAGGACAGACAGACAGCAGGCAGGCAACATAGCTAAAGTACTAGGTGGGAAATGATAAATGCCACCACTGTCCTTTACTAGTACACTGCAAGTTAACTGCGGGAGAGATGACTTCCAATTAGGTGATCAGGGAGTACGCTTCCATGGAGGAGGTGGTATTTGAGCAGAGCCTTGGAGAACAGCTTTGGACTCGGGGAGACAAGGGTGGGGAAGACATTCCAAGTGGAGATAGCTTGAACAAAGTCAACAAGGCGGGAACGGACACGTCGTTCGTCCACAGATATATAAAACATCCCGTCTCCTTGGGGATCCAGTGTCCGGTATTTACAGGCCAGGAAGCTTTTCTGCCCAGCAGCAGCTAGAAAAACCTCCCTCTTGAGCCATTCTTCCCAGCAGTTGGTTCACGGACAGGAAGCCTCCCAGAACTGGCGCTGGCCGGGAAGGTGCAGCCAGGAGGGGCGGGAGTCGGTAGTTCGGGCACCCGGGGCAGTGCAGCCTCCCCAGCAGAGACTAGGACTTCGGGACTCTATACTAGTCCTTGTCTATTTCTGGTAGTGCCAGTACACCCAACCCAGAGGATGCGGGGGGCGTGGTCCACATGAGCTGGAACCAATGGGGAGGGAGGCCGAGGAGAGCGCCCCTCCCCCGACGTGACGCACGGCCCCCGGGCACGGGCTTCACAGCCGAGGCCCCAGTCCCTGCAGTGGCTGTAACAAAACCCAGACTCCCAGGTCCAGGCCAATGGAGGCGATTTAGACTGAAGTGGGACCGCGTCTGTCAAAAGCCCCAACTCGGCAGCAGCGGCAGAGTCCAGAGGAGAGCTGGAGCCGCTGGGCTGCCTCCCCGCCCCCGCCGGGATTTATTGAGTATTTGGACTGGACAATTAAGTGGCCCTGATGATGTTACCAAGCCCGGTCACCTCCACCCCTTTCTCAGTCAAAGACATTTTGAACCTGGAGCAGCAGCAACAGCAACAGCAGCACTTCCACGGCGCGCACTTGCAGGCGGATTTGGAGCACCACTTCCACTCGGTACCCTGCATGCTGGCCGCCGCCGATGGGACGCAATTTTCTGACGGAGGGGAAGAGGATGAGGAAGAAGAGGGTGAGAAACTGTCCTATTTGAACTCTCTAGCCACAGCTGACGGTCACGGGGATTCGGGGCTCTGTCCCCAGAGCTATGTCCACACGGTCTTGCGAGACTCGTGCAGCGGGCCTAAGGAACAAGAAGAGGAATCTGAGGTCGTGAGAGACCGGAGCCAAAGTGAGTAGAGGGGAAAAGGAAACGCACCCGCACATCTGGAGCAATGGCGGAGCGCCCGCAAACAGCCCACAAACCTTGCCATCACGGCTGTCTGCCCCTGTAGCCTTTGGCTGGGGTCATGCCTCGCCCTGGTCAACGACAGCTCCGCAAAGCGCAGGTGCCTGCGAGAGAGCCTGGGCGGAGGGGACGCACAAGGTGACCCCGACAACTACTCCTTGGGGGAGGGGGGCGTTGATGCAGCACCCAAAAGAAGGGAAAGTACTTATTGATGACCTGATGCTGATAAGCAGCACGGGCTCAGCTGCTGCTGGGTCCTGACAACTCGCAGTATTTTTGCTATTTCCAAGAGCTAGAGGGGTCGGAGCCTGAACCTTTCCCATTTTCCCTCTAGCGTGAGACAAGTTCTTTGAGGCCAGGGCAGTGGTCCCCTTTTCTCTGAAAAGAGGGTCCAAGCAGGTTGTGTCCCCAGCATCCGCAGGGATCAGGAACTTTGATAGAAACCAGCTGATTTCCTTGCCTCTTCAGCGTCCTCGCACTCACAGCACCCAGCAGAGAGGGAAGGGGTGGTGCGAGAGTGTGTGGGAATAGAGTCCATCCTTAAGGCGCCGGCCTTTTTTGAAAATTCGTAACGTTTTGCTTTGTGTCCCAGGCTGTACGGCTGCGGGCCAAGAGAAATCCGCGCCGAATTTAGTCCGAGATCCTGGCGGCTGAAATCGGATGGGAGGTGACTAGGGAAGGGAAATCGGATAACTGGATAAAGCCTCCAAGGAAGTGTGTGTTTCTAAGAGGATGCAATCAAAGAATCTCTTTCTTCAAGAGGAGGTTTGATGTGGTAGAAACCAAGGCCTACACTCGGGCAGCTTCCCTGGGCCTAAAATCGACGTGAAACTGTCTAAATCAGTCGATCAAATTTCTTTTTCTCAAGTATCACAGGCATCCTCACACAGACATTTAGCTATGGGCATGGAGTCTTTTAGGGGCAAAAATCAGTCGTTGGGCAATGCACAAGCGTTACACCCAGACATTTCCTATCGGAATGATTTTCGCGTAAGTCTCACATACCGGTCCTCAAACACCAACAACATACCTCACACCTTCAGCTATCCGAGACGGAGTGGAAAGCAAACGAGTTTGCAAATACTGTAGTTATTATGTAGTTACAACTTTCCTCCTGAAAATAGTCATTAACCCCCTGAGCCGCACATTTAATACAGGGTAATCTCCTCTCGCAGATGCTCAAGTTCTAAATAAACGCTCGCTAACTACTCCTCCCCGTGGAACGTGCCTCAAGGGCGTTCTGAGGGTACTTGGGCTGTCGCCTGGTCCCACGGCGCCAAGAGCCACAAACTTTCCCAAAAGTCTAGGGATTTACTACCACACGCTCCACGCTGGTACCAAAAGGGGCCACAGTGCTTCGGAGCCGGAGCGGCGGTGAGGCCGTGAACATCTAAGGGACTCTTGTTTTACTTCTTCCGCAGAAAGCTGCCAGCTGAAGAAACCTCTGGAGGCAGCCGGAGACTGCAAGGCGGCGGAGGACAGCGAGAGGCCGAAGCCACGCAGCCGCCGGAAGCCCCGCGTCCTCTTCTCGCAAGCGCAGGTCTTCGAGCTGGAACGCAGGTTCAAGCAGCAGCGGTACCTGTCGGCTCCCGAGCGCGAGCACCTCGCCAGCAGCCTGAAGCTCACGTCCACGCAGGTGAAGATCTGGTTCCAGAATCGCAGGTACAAGTGCAAGAGACAGCGGCAGGACAAGTCTCTAGAGCTGGGCGCGCACGCGCCCCCGCCGCCGCCGCGCCGCGTGGCGGTGCCGGTGCTGGTGCGGGACGGCAAGCCGTGCGTCACGCCCGGGGCGCAAGCTTATGGCGCGCCCTACAGCGTGAGCGCGGGTGCCTATTCCTACAATAGCTTCCCCGCCTACGGCTATGGGAACTCGGCAGCCGCCGCCGCCGCCGCCGCCGCTGCCGCCGCCGCCGCTGCGGCCTACAGCGGTAGCTACGGCTGTGCGTACCCGGCAGGCGGCGGCGGCGGCGGCGGCGGCGGCGGGGCCTCGGCGGCGGCCGCGGCCATGCAGCCCGCCTGTAGTGCGGCAGGAGCCGGCCCCTTTGTGAACGTGAGCAACCTGGGCGGCTTCGGCGGCGGCGGCGCCGCGCCCCCGTTGCACCAAGGAGCCGCGGGCGGGGCCGCATGCGCGCAGGGCACCTTGCAGGGCATCCGGGCCTGGTAGGGTCACGGCAGCGGGCGCCCCACCGCAGCCTGGCGCCGCAGGACTGAAGCGCGAGAAAGGCTGGATCCAAGGGCCAGGTTCCCTTGTTAAAAAAAAATGAAAATACAGAACTCGCTCCCCAGGACCCCGGGGCGCAGCTCACGCGAGGCCTGGGGAAGGGGCCTCAGGGCGAGGAGGATGCCTGGGACCGGTCGCGGAGACTGTCTCTGAGGCAGAAACGCCGGCTGGGTGCCGGGGAGGACGACGGCCCTGACCTGGCCCGGAAAGGAGTGCGAGAGGCTGGGACCCTGGCTGCCGCTTGGTTCTCTGAGAGCGAGGAGGCTTCTCTCCCTGGGCCTTCCCGCGCGGCCTCCGCAAAGCGTTGGCACAGAACCTAAGGACAAAAAGAGCATGAAGGAGAGAAAAATGGGCGTCGTGCCTTGAGAAATCCCCAGGCCCTACCCACCCTCTGCCCCCTTTGCGGGCCTGGAGCGCCACACCATAGTCGACTTTCCATTTCCCAACCGCCTGCCCTCCGCAGCAGATACCTCGGCCTGGGTCCCCGAATTTCCAGGGGGGGCGTAGAGCTCTGCGGAAAAAAAAAAGCAACCAGCGGAGCGAAATCAAAAGTTGGCGGGCTGAACAAATCCGAGACCTGGTAGCCCATGAAAGGTGTTACCGGGTTCCTTTCTGTTTCGTATTCTGTATTCAGCACATATAATATATATATAATTATATTCACACGCCGTGTACACACCCGCTGCCATACACTACAGGAGTCAATAAACAAGGTGCAATATTTCCAAACCGTTGGCCGGCTACAGACTTTGTTTAGCCCCCCAGAGTGGGGAGGGACCCTTTAAACAGGGCGGGCAGGAAAGGACAAGGTGCTTAACGGAAAGCAGTCCTCCCTGGGCTATCGCAAGGCCTGCTGTCCCCTGCCCCAGTTCCCAGGCTGTATGTCCAATGTCCTCATGGCTTTGTTCATTAATTTCTTTTTACTCTTGTGGGGAGAACAGGCCGGAGACTCAGGACCTTTTGAGCACCCGGGCTTTGTAATCCCCGCAAATTTCACCCAGATGCTTGGGCTAGTGGCTGAGCCTGCGTTAGATCAACGCTTAGACTCTGTCCCACCTCGAGGGTCGCCCGGGGAAAGGAAACCTTGTGCACAGGCCCAGCCTTAGGCGGCGCGAAGGCAGCTCCTTCTGCCGCCGCCGGGGCTTTCAGCGCGTTGGAGGGCGCTACGCTGCGCCCCGCCGTGGCCGAGCTCTCCCCCTCGGCCGCCCTCCCTTCTCCCCCGGCGGCCGCGGCTTTATGCGGCTCCTTGTCACTTGCGGAGAATGCCTGTGCGAGGCCTGTGCTGCCACACGGCTGATTGTGAGCGTGCCAAGGCGGGTGAATGGGGAGGCCTCAGAGTGCCGCGCCATTGTGGGGCCGGGCCTCGCTGAAAGGCGGCTCCGGGCCGGGAAGGTGCGGAAAGAATGGCTTTTTATTGGAGTCCCGAACAAAAGGTGTGGTAGGAAGGCGAAGTCCCCTGCGCGAACAAAAACCCCAGCGCGTCGGGATTGACGTCTTCCCCGAGCTCCCCATTGCTTCTCAGAGCGGGGGCTTTGTGCAGCAGTCTGCTCAACAGAGGGACGGAGAAATGCGCGGGGGTTTTGTTCCCCACTTTTTGTGCGCTGGAGGAGGGGGCGGCAAGGGGGGTCAGGGGCTGGGCGGGCATCAGGAAGGGGCGCGCTGATTAGGCCCGGCTGGCCCGGGCGCCGAGACGTTCAGCGGGAGTCGGCGGTCTGAATGCAGGGTCATTATTGCTACAAGTTTAGCAATTTCGCCCTTGCAGGAGTGGGCGGGGGCTACTAGGCTGCTGCGCGGGCCGCTGGGCTGGGGAGGAGGAAGAAGAGAAAGGAGGGGAGAGGCGGAGGGGAGGCAGGCAAGGGAACCCTCCAAAACCCGCTGACCGCCCAGGATGAGGCTTGGGCGCATCCAAAAGGACCTGGCGGGAAGCTAGAGAGGCCCCTCCCTCTCCTCGCCTCCCTGGAGGCAGAAAGACCCCGGAGCCGGGCTTGAGTGTGGGCTCCCGACTTCTGGTCCCTCATCTCCTCGCCGCCAGTTCCCTCCTTTCTCAAAAGCCGCCCTGGAGCTGGGACACCGCCTCCCACCACTGCGTTCACCACCGTGACGCTCAAAGCCCCCTTCCTAGCAGCCCTCTGTTCTGGAGCTGTAATCTTCCCGTGAGTTGCTTAAGCTAAGGGCCGGGGAGGGAATTCTCGTTTCCTAACGTTTCTCACCGCCTGCAGCCGCAAACAACCCATTCATCTATTCATCCATCCATCCATCCGTCCGTCCGTCCGTCCGTCCACCCACAGTGTTTACTGAGCACCTACGAAAACATGTTCTCTCGCACGTTCAGGATCCCAGGGACGGTGAAAAAAAAAAAACAGTGTCGGCAGACTTACGAGGTTTATTTTCAGGGGTGTGTGAGCCAGGGAGGTAGACAACAAACAAATAAATGGAAAAATAGTAGATCAATTCTAAAAAGGAAATAGAACCAAGTGCTGAAGGGAGGGGATTTTTTTGAAGTAGGTGGTCAAGAAAGCCACACTGGGGAGATTACATTTAAGATGTTGCCTGAATGACAAAAAGGAAGCCGGTCCAAACAGTGCATTGCTCTTGCAGCCTCCATGCTTCTCCACAGGACCTCCCCTTGGTCTGGAATGTCCTTCACCCCCATGTTTCTGGTGAACTCTTGCTCCTCCTTCAAGGCCAAGCTTCTTTCCTGAACCACCCAAGTGGAGGTAATCACTCCCTCATATGTGCCACCAGAGTCTTAGGTACTTTCCAATATCGGAACATAATGTTGTGCAAAGATTACTTTGCCTGTCCCTCCATGTGAGGTCCCAGTGAGGTCATTGTGCGGGGCAGGTTGGCATATATTTCCTCTGGGACAGATAACACAATAGGAGATCATGGGGCCAGGTCCCTTCAGGGCCATGTGGATAGCTCCAGTGGTGTGGAAATGCGGCATTGGGTGCTGACTGCAAGGGAGTTGCGGTGCTTGACTCTGGACTCACCTCAGCAGAGCAACCTACCCCAATCCCAGAGGAAGGTCCCAACTTCGGTATTCCATGATGCCATCTGGGGATATGGCTTCCCCAAGGGAGTGTTGCCCCTAGCCCTGCAGCTCAAAACCTAGGAAAGGAGGCTGAAAACTTGGTGAGGGACATTGGGACACAAAGTTTAGGGGTTGGGGAGGACTCAGGGATAGGGAATAGAGTGAGGATTCGGGCAGGGTGGTGGTGGAAAGCTGGGGTATATAGGATACATTCTGGACCTACATCTGGGACCCAATTCGACTTCCCCTTCATTCACTAGGTGAGGAGAATGGTAGGTGATCAAGATGATGATGCCAGCACCCCGAGAGCGCTCACTTCTAAGGCGGGATTTCAGCGCCTGCACACCAGGAACCCAAGGCTCCAGGAGCGGACGCCCTTGCTCCGCTGGGGGTTTCCTAAGTAAGCAAAGTTTTCTCCAACCTGGTCTGTATCCTGCTGGGCCATGGCTTCTCAGTGCTTCTACCGCCACATCCCCACCTTCCTTGCCCAGCTTCCTTCTATCCCACACTAATCTTCCTTCACCCTGCATCCCCTCCTGTTCTGGAAAAGAAGCGTGTGATCCTCATAGAGGAAACAGAGATGGTTCTGTGGATTGGCTTCCACGCAGTTTGCGTGTCTTGACATACTTAAACCCAGTCTGGACCAGCCCGGTTCCCGCTCCCTACCCTTCCCCAGAGCCTTCAGTCTCTGGGTATAAATAACTCCCATGTCTTCACTGTAGGATTTCCTACTGCTCTTTGCTCAAGTTCCAGGGCCTTGCCCATTGGAGGGTGAAAACCCTTGACCAACACAGCGACTTCTCCCTCGAGCTCCTTCTGCAGGGGAAAAGACCCCCTCCCAGGCCCAAATTGCTGCTTCGCTGGATTTTCCTGTGAGCCAGGAGGAATCTTAAAGCTCAGGCAGGCCTTCTAATGACCCATGAGACCTTGAAGACGTGAAGTAAGTCGTCCCTTTGGGCTCTGGTTCCTGAGCTCTCAGGCAGAGAAGGATGGACAATAGGTATGATTTCAGAGATTACTTCTGGCTCAGACCTCCGTTGCTTCCCTGAATGAGTGGCTAATCTCTCCCCACTCAGTGACTGGTGCCACGCTGAGCTTAAGATGTGGATAGGCACCACTGGTGGGGGTGGTGGAATAGGTTTTAGAAGGTTAGGCTTTTTTTTTTTTCCCTGCTGAGCCCACTCTAGAGAGGTTAAGAGGCTGGACTCTGGAGTGAGGGCCTCCGTTCTCATCTCAGACCACCGTACACCAGCGGTAGAGACCTTGATTCCTCCTCTATAAAATGGGTATAGCACCTTTCAAGCTATGGTAAAACGCACAACTTTTAAGCGTACAACTAAATGGATGTGTATATATGTAAGCACTCATGTACCAATAACCTTGGCTTTCAAAATTAAATGCGACGATCCATGAAAAAGCAGCCTAGCGCAGTGTCTGGTAGGCATCAGGCGTTGCGTCATTGTTATCGGTCAGGCCGGCGCTAAGCGCGGCGTATACTGAAAAGCCTAGGACTCCATTCTGCCCTTGAGGCATTCACAGGTCCGCGCGAGGAGCGCGGCTGGCCGGAGCATTCAGAACCCCAACACCGCGGGCGCGCGTCACCACAGAGGTGGGTGGGAGCCATTGCTGGTAAGCCAAGGGCAGGAGGCTTCTCAGAAGTTAGGGCTTTGGTTGGATCTGGAGAATTCCAAGGAAGGGGAAGGGGAAAAGAGGTTCCAGGCGGAGCCGCGGGCCCCCTCTAGCTAATTACTGCTGGGAGGAAAGGGCTGGGAGGGGAAACCCGGCCCCTCTCGGCAGGGCCTCTCCAGAGTCTCGCGCTGCGCGGCTCCCAGGCACCGCCAGAGTAACCTGGGACCACGCATCTCTGCCAGGGTGGTCCCTGGAGAAAGGTGCGTGCAGGAGGAGATGGGTTCCAGACCTCCATCGCAGCCTCCCTCCCCTTCACTTCATGGTTCAGTGCCCCAGAGGGGACTTCCCGGGCGCCTTCTCCCAATGCGAGGGGATGAGTCCTGGAAGGATGGCTGGTTCTCCGCGACCAGACAGTTCAGGGCTCGGCTGCAGCCTGACTCCGCGCGAAGGGAAAGGATCCTGGGACCCGCCGGGGGCAGCGCAGGTGACAGGGAACCGGGCACCGCCTCCCAGACAGGCTGGGGGCGGTCAGAGCCCGCTGGCCCGGCAGCGCACCGCCGAGCTCCTGGAGAACCTGGCCAACCATCAGGGTGAGCGCCCAAACCTGAAGAGCCAGCCGTCCTGACGAGCGTCACCTGGGCGCGAGCCAGGCCCGGCGCTCAGCGCGAAGGCAGGACGCTCAGGGAAGTTCGGGGGCGCGTAAAGCCTCTGTAGGAAGTCCCGGGGAGGCGTCTGGGGGAGGGGTGGAGTGGGGAGGGCACTCATCTCAAAACCACATTTGCTTTATGGAAAGGACGCCTTCGGCCGCCCCCCAACCTAGGCTGTAGGTAACAATAGTCACAGTGAAGTTTTCTAAAGGGGTGTTTAGAAAATGTATGAAGTATGAAATACGTACAGAAAAGACATAAATGTCCAGCTCACTGAATCTTCATAAACTCTACACTCCCCTGAGACCAGCTCCCAGATGAAGAAACAGTACATTACCAGCCTCCAGAAGTTCCCTCATGAGTTCTTCTTGTCACTACCACCACCGCTATCCTGGATAATCACCATCCTGGCTTCTCACAGCAGCCGAGATAGATTAGTTTTGCCTGGTTTGGAACCTTATATAAACGGAATCATGTAGTATGGACTTTATGTGCCTGACTTTTGTTGTTTGTGAGATTTATATTGCTGCGTGAAGTTGTAGATCATTCCCTTTCCTTACGTTAGAATATTCCACTGTGGGAGTACACCACAATTAATTTACCCATCCTGCTGTTGATGGGCAGTGGCGTAGTTTCTAGTTTGGGGCTGTTGTGAATAGAGCTGCTACAAACGTTCCAGAACAGTATGCGATAGAACTCTGTGCAGTGAGGAGATTGTTCTGGGCTGTACAAAATGATACCCCTGAGTCACATCTAGCTGGCCTGACTGAGAAATTGGATTTTTAATTTTCTAAAATTATAATTAATTTAAATAGAAAGAGCCACATGGATTGGACAGCACAGTTCTAGTATGTCTTTTGGTGACTGTAATAAACATTTCTTTTCAGTATTTACCTAGAAGTGCAATCCCTGCCATGGAGTGCGAATATCAGCTTTAGCAGATTCTGCTAAGCAGTTTTCTAAAGTTAGCCCTGTCATTTTACACTCCCACCAGCCATAGAGTCACATGTTCCCCAATACTTAGTATCTGTATTTCATTTATTTTCATTTCAGCCATTCTGCTGAGCATGTAGTTAAAAGAGGCTTTTGTTCACTTTGAAGTAAGTTATGGAAATTGCCACTTAACCATAGTAAAGATAATGCTGATGATGGTTGAAGGGATTCTTGGGGACTGAGAGATGTACTAGGGATCTAAAATTTATCCTTTGGACCACCTCATCCTTGGAATCAGGCCTCCCACCCAAGCAGCCTTCTCCTCTAAGAACTGGACCAGGGCTAACAGGGCAAAGGAAGGGGCCATGAGTTTGAGATGATCCATCTCCCACAGCTCTTGTTACTTCTTAAAATCAGTGCCCCTCTTTCTTTATGATGACTTATGGGAATATGCCACCAAAGAAGATGGGGAGATTGCCTGGCAGGCTGCAGCCATGGCAGAGCATCCAGGTTTTGTGCTCGCTCAGTTTTAACTTACCATTCGGCTCTGCCTTATATAAAACGGCAATAAGAAATGTTGGGTATTCTACCTCACTGGCTTGTTGAGAAGCAAAGTCAGCCCTGGGAGGCAGCAGAAGGCCTGCCTACCTAGATGTGTCAGGCCGTGTGCGCACGTTGTTTGGTAGACAGCCTCTCTAATTCATAATAACCATGTGTGTTAGGTATTTCTTGTTTACACATGTAGAAACTGAGGCTGGGAGAGATTAAGTCACTCCCCTTAAGGCCACACGGCTAGTAAACAGTAGCAGTAAGCCCAAGCCACTGAGAACATTTCTGAGGTTCTCTACCTCCCTTCCCTGGGTAAACAGAGCCCTGGCTGGTGTAGATCTTGAAACTCTAAATCAAATTGATGTCCTCTGCTAAATCTTGCTTTGAATGGTCCCAAGCTGATCATTGACCACTTGTGTGTGGCCGTTTAAGCAGAGGAAGTGCTTATGTGGTAATGCCAGTGAAATTCAGTTTGTGTGACCCATGAGTTCTTGCAAAGTTGTGTGCAGAGGACTTTTTTTGCTGTGGAGAGGGAGAAAACTGGGTATGTTTTTAAGTTCATCCCTGGAATTTGTTGCTTAAAGCATTCCAAAGTGAATTATTTTGTAATGTGAGGGATCCTTTCAAAATATGAATAATAACCCAGTATTTGCTTTGTAAGTTTGGGCTTTCAAGTAATAAACAAGAGTGAAGAGCAACTCGAAATTATATATAAGATTCATCAATATTTCACACATATTTCCTCTTTCATAGAGAAGTGTTTTCATGGAAGCTTCACCTGGACCATCCTGGCAGTGAATTCTCTGGGAGGTCTACAAATTAGTTATCTATCCAGGTGATACATAACTGGAAACTCAGTGCCCTCAGTGGCTACTGATGGATTCCGGCTTAGCTTAGGTGCATTTTTCAGCCCCTCATTACTTGAGCCTTTTACAGGGAGAGCTCAAGAGTCAAATAGTTTATAGATTAGATGACCTTTAAGGTCCCTCCAGCCTTGAGTTCCTTTGAATTAAATGTGTTACATGCCTATAGATTTCAGCTGTGCTGGTGGAAAGGGCCTTAGCAATTACCAAAGTCTGTTTCCTGATGCTGACTCCTGTCTGCAGCTTCCCACTCAGGTAACTGTCCCATAGCTCTGGGACACTACCCTTGGGAGAACCACTCACTGCTCTACTCCATAAGTGTGAGAAAGTTTTGCCTTATGTTCACGTGGAATCTGCCTCCTGCAGCTTCCATCAACTGCTCCTTCGATTCCCACAGACCTCTACTCCTTCTGCTTGTCAAGTCTTCAAAAATCTGAAGCCAGCAGACCTTCCCTTCTCCAGGTGAAATAGCCTCAGTTTCTTTGTCAGCCTCCCGGGCATTCTCAGCAGGTGTTCTCTAGTTCACCCGTTTCTTCTGTACCTGGGCTGTTCAGGTTTAGGCCCCACAGGAGGTCCCCTTTTCCTAAGCCTTTAAACACTCCTGTCTTCGGGCTCTTCCCCATGGGTCCCATTCTCCTCAATTTATGTTCTTATTCTTTAGTCTTCAGAGGAATAGGTATCCATTCTCTCTAAAAGTAACACTCCCCTAAAACTCTAGATATAATTTCTTTTCTACTTCTAGACAATGCTTATTTTGAATTCTGAGGTCTCCCCATCCTACAATTTAATATTCTCTGTCTTTCTTCCTTTCACCCTCATGTGGCAATCTCTCCATATTATCTTCTCTTAGCACTGGTGCCCCTTCTTCAAATATCTTTCCTCCCCTTTTTTTGGGGGGTCAGATTTCTGAATACTTGTCTTCACCAGCTACTTCTCTTTCCCTTGGTCTGAATGATGCTTACCTCCCAAGGGGTGACCATTGATGCTCAGTTCGAAGTTATCTTTGTGGTCAGCTGTTTCCACTCTTCCCCTGGTGCCAGCCAGATTCTCTTCTCCAGCACTCCTGAGGAGTTAAAATCCTGCCACATCCTCTAATTATCTGAGATTCATTCTTTGAGATCAGGTGGCTTTTCTTCAGGCTTGTGCTTTATTACCTCTCTTCAGTGTTTGACATAATGACTTTTTTTTCTGGAAAGTCTTATTGTGGTTTGGACATCCTGTACTATCCCGATCATTTTCTTTCTCAAAGAGTAGTTACTCCTCTTCTTTCTCTAGCCCCACTTAATACAACCCTCCAAGTCTCTGTGACTTTTCTAAAGCTTGTCATTGCACGCACAGTGTCAATGATCAGTTTTAGACTAAGAAGCCCTGAATCTCCAGCTTTGCTAGGTTCCCCTCTAATGTCTTATTTTCAAATGCCTAGGGAATAATTCTACTTGTACCTGTCGCATTGTCATCTAAAGTTCATCGCCATTCCCTCCAAACTACTCACATCTCAACTTTTGCCAATGGCATCACCTTTCCTTTTTCGCTTCCATTTGTTTTGGAACCAGTCAGTCAACAAATGATTTCCTTGAGAGTCTCTCTCTACTTAGAGCAGAAGGGCTGAAAGAACTAACATAGACTGAACACCTAATATATTTCAGTATATCTGCATATCCTGACCTGTTTAATACTAGAAACAGCCTGAAGAGTAAATGCCATGAGCTCCATTTTATGGTTTCAGAAATCAAAATTTGAGAATATAAACATTTGGTTCAAGGACACCCAGTTTTTAAGTGACAAACTTAAGGGTTAAAAGACTCAAACTTAACGGTTCAAGTCAAGGTCTGTTTGATTCTAAAGCCTAAGCACTTTACTCTAATGACCTCCTAACTTGTCTCCTTGGATTTGGCAGATCGCTGATAAACCCCATCCTCATACCGGCACCAGATTCATTTTCTCCAAATGCCTATTAATCGAAGATACCTACCTCAACCATACTATAGCACTTCACTGTGCATAGGATCAAATATACTTTTAAGATCACTAGTGAACCCTCATCAATGAAATTTCTCATTGTGTCTTAATGATCTATACAGTCTCCTTACTGTTCCAATTATGAAGTCTTTTCCAGCTACCACAGCTCCCAGTGATGGCATGTCACATTCTCTTAATGTAGATGACATGGCCTTGCCTGCAAAAAGTTAGTCCTTGATCCAAGTATTTTAATTGATTGTCTCATTATCTCCGTCTTCAATTAGAAAATAAGCTCCTTGTGGGTAAGGATCATGTTTTATGCTGCTTTTATATTGCCTACAGAGATAGATACAAATGAAATCATTTAGGAGAAAATGCTTAGAAAAGTATAAAGTGCAATATAAACAACATATATTATTCTTAAAATTATTAATGTTCTAAACATTGCCAAAATGTATTGCCTAGTTGATATTGGACACGGGTACAGCAAACAGCAGAAACTTGAGGAATTCAATAAGTAAGTCAGACCCAGAGTTGCTTCTCCTCTTCCTATTTAATCCTTAACAATGTTTCTTGCCCTCTCAGACTGCACGTGTAAAAGGAGAGGCACCTGTATTGCCCACTAGATGCTTGGCTTCTCAAGGTCAGGGAACACTTGTCTGTGCAGTTTTTTTTTCCCCCAGCACCTTAGTACAGTGGCTGGAACATGCTGGATAGTTGATACATGTTTGACAAAAGAATGAACTACTGGAAATATGACTTGGAGCAGATTTAGCTCCAAGTTGTCCTACATTTCCACTTCCTTTGGGATTCTATTCCTGCTTCCCCATGTGGAAGGAGAGAATGTCAGAGTTAGAAGGGATCAGCCCAACCTCCCCATGTTAAGGATGAGAAAATGACCCCAGAGAGGAGAATGTCTGTCCCCAGATCACTCGACTCTTAGTGGCCTTTTGATGTCCCATCTTACTCAGTGTTTTCCCCACTGTATTTCACTAACTCCTTCTTTTCGATGTCGTGTCCTTGCACCTATCCCCAGTCCTTCTTTCTCCCTGGCAGGTTTCCTTTCCCACATCCCCTCTTCCAGCTCTGCACTCTGAATGTCCCCAATTTGTGTTTTATGTTGTACACAGTGCTCTTGGGAATGTAAACAAAAAATACCTCCAAGGTTGTGAGCATACACACTTTAGTAACGGTGACTATTTGGGAGGGACACAACCTCCACCAATTCAGAATCTCTTCAGGGGAACTCTCCAGGGTGCAAATACCCTTTCAGAGTTTCTCTGAGTCCAGAAACAGAGGAGGATTTTTATACCAATAAGCCATAGTCCAGCTGCCTAAAGTGCCTGGCAGTGCACATTCTAGAAGGCTCATGATAACTCTGCAGCCCCAAGACATAGTAACTCCATTTTACAGATGAATAAGCTGAGGGCTCAGAGACGTAAAACAACTTGCTTAAGTTCACTCAGCTAGCATCAGAGCAGGGGATTGAACTGATCTATTTGCCTTCTAATTGCCAGAAAACTAATGCAAAATTTTTATGAAATGTATTAGGTGACATTGGTTAGTAAAATTACATAGGTTTCAAGTATACATTTCTATAATATATTATCTGTTTATTGCACTGTGTGTTCATTACCCAGAGCCAGTTCTCCTTCCATCGCCATATATTTAACTGCCTTTTCCCTCTTCTACCATTCCCTCTCCCCACTTACCCTCTTGTGACCACTAAACTGTTGTCTGTGTCTATGAGTTTTGTTTCTTCGTTTTTTTTGTCTTGTTTATTTGTTGCTTTCAGTTTTATATCCCACATATGAGTGAAATCATATGGCTCTCGACTTTTTATGTCTGACTTGTTTCGCTTACCTGATAATCTCAAGGTCCAACCATGTTATTGCAAATGGCAGTATTTCATCTTTTTAATGTCTGAATAATATAGTCCATCGTATATGTGTACCACATCTTTATCTAATTGTTTATCAAAGGACACTTTGGTTGTTTCCATGTCTTGGCCACTGTGACTAATGCTGCAATGAACATAAGGGTACATATATCTTTATGGATCAATGTTTCCAAATTTTATGGGTAGATACCCAGAAGAGGGATTGCTGGGTCATATGGTAATGCTATTCTTAATTTTTTGAGGCACCCGCATACTGTTTTCCATAGGCTGAACCAGAAAACTTTTGGAGACACACTGACCAACTGTCACTTACTTCACTTGGATGCCCACTTTCTTCTTGATGACTGCTCTTGGTATGGTGGCTCCTTTAAGAACTAGACCCGGACCTTGGCTCTATCACTGATCCCATCAGTTTCGCGTCTCTGGAAAGCAGAGAAGCAGTGCCCTGCCTTTGCCCTCTAGTGGTCTCAGGGAGATGCACAGTTCTTTGGGGCCCTGTTTCTGAGGGCCTCTGTCAGCACCTCTCTGTTGGCCAGGGACCCAACGCCACATAGACTCAGGCTTCAGAGGTGCCCTCATCTCCCAGGCTTCCCTGGAAAGACTTGGATTCTTTGGAACCCCCATCCCTGCTAATCCTTTAATCTACCTATGCCTGACAGTGACCAAAATCAGATAAGAGAGGGACTTGGCAATAGCCCCAAATTCCTCTTCAGAGAGTCATGTGACTCCGAGCTTGTGACTCCGAGTCTCTATAACTGATGTCTATTCTTAGCTTCCACAGTCCTTTGTTCATCGACATACCTCTGCCTGGCATTGTGCTAAGTTCTCAAATTTACTTATGTCACATGTCCTTGAGTAGGTCTCTTAATTTCTCTGTGTATCCCATGTGCAGATCGAGCCTCTAAAGCTGCCGACAACCTCACAGCCTTCCTTCAAATAAATAAGCAAACCTGCTACAAATGGGTTCTGGGTTGCTGAGGACCACTGGCCCCCTTGGGCAAATTAGAAAAAGGCATCGCTTCCTCCAAGTAGACATGGCTTTACCAGGTGCTTGGATTGGTAGGTGGGTATGGGTGTGTCTCGGGCTGGGCACCCTTGTTCAGTGAACAACCCTAACCACCAAAGGTGAAGGCTTTGGTGCCACATGCATCTATTAATCCCTCTCTCTACTCCCTGAATAACATGATGCTAAATGGATATGCTGAACACCTTTACAGGATGCCAAAACAACCGCTGCTTGGGAAAACATTCAGCAATAACTAGGTGGTTGGCCTCTGTCCAGGGAAAGTCCAGCCCTCTGACTGAGTTTACTTGATTTTCTCCGACACTGGGACAAATATTGCTCTTGTCACTGCCCCGACAGTCCAAAGAAGAATTCCTTCCTTAACTGACCACAGTTCCTACAGTGGATTTAATTCTAAAATCACTAAAAGTACAGATGAAGACTTGAGTTGTGGACAGTGATGAATTAGAGACAGATGCTTTAAGGGCAGGTGAGAACAAATAACCCTGTGATGAAAGACGGCCATCCTGGTGAGTAGTAGGGCCGGACAAGGGCATTTTAGACTGTTTTCTTCTCTTTGCCCTGATGCTCTTCTCTCTCCTTCTAGTTCCTTCTCCCCTCCCCTCCCCTCCCCTCTTCTCTCCTTTTTTTCTCCTCTCCTCCCCTCCCCCATCTTTGCTCCTTCTCCCCTCTTCTGCCCCACTTCCCCTCTGCCTCTTCCTCTTGAAACCTCTGCTTGTCATTCTATCTTCCCCTCTCCCTCTGTCTCCCTTCTTTCTTTCCTCACTTTCCTTTTATCCACTACCTGACTTATAATATGGAATTTAAAATATTTGATAGCTTTCTTTATTCTATTATTTATATTTAAAAATAAGACAACTGGAACCAGTCATACTTCTCTCATGAAAAGGGAAACTATGTTAAATTGCTTTGTTATTTTGTATATAAACTCTAGTACGTTTTTCTGTGCATCAGTGATCTTTGATTAGAAAAAAGTCCCCTTGTGCCTAAACACTCCCCACCCACCTCCAACACAGAGTTTATACAATACTAGGGAGGGGAGGGAAGCCAGCAAGAAGGCACTCGTGTGATTAGTTTAGCATCAAGGGGAAATCCTCGGGATACCAGCAGCAAGGCAGGTGTAGGATCCTGGATTGATGAAGGCGGATCCTCTATTCCAAACTCCTTGCTTTGTTTCCAGGCTTTCTCCTCTGGAGTTTTCTGGGGAAGACAAATAGAACATTTGTGTGATTTCTCCAAAATCACACAGCTGGTTCATGGCAAGAGCTTGAGTGGAAACTATTTGTCGAACACAACAAATGTGTAACGCAGGGTACATAATGCGAGGACATTATAGGAGCTAAGAATTTCAACAGCTTAATAAGACCCAGTTACCACTTACATGGAATTATGACCTCCAGGGAGAAGATAGGCCATTTAAGCAACACTCATTTACGAAGTGGACAAAATCAGATTCAACCCTAATCTATAGCCTAGGCGTCCGATTCCCTTTCACATGCAATAGGTCACTCTAATGGAGGGTCAAGGATATGGGCCATGCACACAGAAGATGATCTGTTTTCCTTTTAGCACTCAGCACACACCCAGCCCTGACATGCTAGACAACGGCTCACCGCAAGCAGCTGCTGCCATTCCTGTCTGCCCCTCTGCATCCTCTAAGCACCTTCTGCAATAAGCCGCGTGACTCCTCTTCCCAGGGTGGCTGTGATCTGCGACTAGCAGCAGTCTTGCTGGCTGGCATGGACTTTGTTAAATCCTGAATCCTAGAGCACTTTTTCGTTTCCTTTTTTTCTCTCTCTTTAATGGCACCACTTTCTGTTCAGCCCCCCAAAATATCTATGGAGTTTTTACGATCGCCAAGCACTGTACTGAGCTATAGGAACAGACACAATAATCCAAGGTCCCTGCCCTTCAGTTGGTTATAGTGTCATGGCAGGGGTGGGGGTAGGGAGGTCACATCCATAAAGAAGATTCCCTTCCTCTGAGATGGGGAGGTATAACTTCTGGGTTGTGCAGGGTGCTGCACAGCCAGGAGGGCTCAGGACAGGCTTCTGGGAGGAGGTGCATGGGAGCCAAGTTTTGAGGCATGAATAGGGATTAGCCAGGCTCAGGGAAGAAAAGTAAAACTAGTTTTGTAAAAGGAAAGGTGGAAAGTTGGTGAGAGAGGGGGTTAAGAGAAAGCTAGGGGCAGGTTTACTCAGTGCTGTGTCCCTAAGAAGGTCTTGCACATTAAAACCATCTCTGTGTTGGGGAGACACTGGTAGACATGCAGAGGTTTTGTTTGGACTCTAGGAACAATTTCCTTTGATTTTTAACAATGGGTTAACAGAGGAAACTTCATGCAGAGGAAAGGAGCATATGGGAACTCTGTACTGTCTGCTCAATTTTTCTGTAAATCTAAAAATGTTCTGAAAAAATAAGACCTATTAATTTTTTTAGAAACCCTTACGTTGGGTTATTTACTTTCATTTATGTATTGGGGTGGGGGTGCAGCCAATGTTATCTTTGTTGTCATTGAGAACATGGAATTCCATGGAGGTCCTGACCAGGAGCCTGGCTTCTCTCGTCACCCCCTTTTCTCTCTAGTCCTTCCCCACCTCAGGCACGCCATCACCCTGCTCAGACCAGCCTGACTTAGTCATCCTTGGTCCTTTGGCCTCCCTCACTCCCCTTCTAGGCCATCACCTCATTCTGCAGATTGTACTTTAAGCTGGAATCCATCCAGCTTAAATGGAGCAAACTCCACTTCCTTTTCCTCCCGTCTGGAATGAGCCACCATCATCTTTCTCCCAGCATGACTCCTTCAGTGGCCTCTTCAGTGGACATCCCCCTTGTACAAGTCTGCTTAAGCTGCCATAACAAAGTATCACAGACTGGTGGCTTAAACAACAGACATTTGCTTTCTCACAATTCTGGACGCTGGAAGTCTAAGATCAAGGTGTCCGCAGAGTTGATTTCTTCTGAGGCCTCTTTCCTTGACTTGTAGATGGCTTCTTCTCGCTGTGTCTTCACACAGTCTTCCCTCCATGGATGTGTGTCTTCGTCCTAATCTCCTCTTCTCCTAAGGGCACCCATCTTTTATGCTCTGTCCACTCTTCATGTGGCTACCCGCTATGCATTCTTCTGTTCTCAGAAATGCCTTTCCTGAACGCCTTGTCTCAAGAAGGTACCCACTGTGATTCTCTATTCTAACTCCCAGTCCGTTTTCTTGGAGGCTGTTACCACAATTTGATATCATATTTTTTTTTGCTTGATTGTTTTGTTTGTCTCCCCCCACACACACCCCCTGCACCCCTGGCTCCCAGTCTGCAAACTTCCTGAGGACAAAGACCACTTCTGTTTTTTTCATGCCTGTGTACTTGCTCCTGGCATAGTACCTAGTACAGAGAAAGTGTTCCTCAAATATTTATTGAAAGTGACAGAATGAACTTTGTTCTCTGGGCATGGGAAGCTGCTGAAGGATTTCTAATAGGAAAATTACATGATCAGATGCATGTTTTAGAGAGGTCCCTTTGGCTACAGTGGGGAAGGAGTAGGTTAAGGGGCTGATCCTTGTAGGGAGACTATTGCAACAGTCCAAGTGAAAAATGATGAAATATTGAACGAGGGTCATGGAAATGGGAAAGACAAGGAGATAGCATTTGAAGGACCTGACAGTTTATCGGATGTTGAGGTGGAAGAGAGGGGAGACTCCAAGATGACTCCTAGGGTCATGGATTAGGTGAGAAGGTGAATGCGAGTATCTTTCATGGAGACTGGAAGAGAAGAGGAACAGCAGGTTGACTGAGTGTTGGGGAGCAGTAAATTAGAAGGACACTTATCTCCCCACTACAAGTCTCCCCTTTAAGACAGGGATAGTGTTGAAGTTTCCATGTTAAAATGCCCTGCACATAGTAGGCCCTCAGGAATCCCAGCTGGGGACAGTGCATGGAGGCCCTTAGTCACATGCATGACGTCAATTGTGGAGACCCTCACACCTGTCCATAAGCTCTAACACCCGGGGATGTTGGTTCTCCGAATTCCCATGTCACTCATAGCCTCCAAGCCCTGCTCAGCCTGTTCCACTCCTGATGGCCCCTCACCCTTTGCATGTTTTCAGCCCTGGCAGAAACAAAGAAAGCCTAAAATACACCAGCCAACTGGCAAGTGATGAGTGATGAGCTGTTTGGCTCTAAAAGGCTGGAATGAGGCAGCCTTTCAGTGCTAAGTGCAGTAACCCTAGCCCTGGTTTGCTGTAATTCTAGATGGAGGTGGTCTGGGACTGGGCGTGGACAGGACAGCATGCAGAGATGCTGGAGGTCCTCAGCTGGGCAGCGGGAAGAGAGTCATCTGTCTGCAGTCAATTGAAAGTCTGAAATTAACACTCAGACACTCAGATGGAGGTAAACGAGATGCACTGGGTTCCGTGGGAGGACAAGGGATTCCTCCTATTTACTAAGGGAGGGTTTTTGTTTTATTTTTTACTGCAGGACATGAAGTGGCCATACTTAATCTCTTTCTTGTTCCTCACCTAAGATGAGATACCACATTTACAGGAAGAGTCTCATTTCTTTTTTTCTTTACTTGATTTCTGCCAAATATCCTACAGCTCTGTGGTTTGAACCTCAGTTTTCTCATTGATGATATGGGAGTCATAGCCCATCCCCTCCAAGGGCTGTTGTGAGAACCCAAATGAACTAAAGGATTTCAAAGAATGGCTGGCTCCTGGAAGCATTCCTGAATCCAGGTGGTTAGTGCCTACTCTATTTCAGAAGTAGCAGGGCCCTGGAGAAACGCAGCCAGCTCTCAGATGTATGTGGTTTGCAGTGTGAGAGTCAACACCAGGGGTGCCAAAAAAATGTGTACACGTTTTAAGAGGTGTTAACACTTTGGTCAACGTTGCTTAAGCAGTAGTTCGCCGTAATCAGAAGTGTCTGGATGCTGATGGTAACCACGTTGAGCACCTCTTGTGATTGCAGAAGTCAAACGTGACTTGTATTCATCTTTTGTTATGGGTATACATTGAGTATTACAATTTTAACACAGTTTTCCTTTCTTAAAATGTGGCACCCTCTGTGTGTGTTCATTGAAACTGTGCTTAATCAATACACAGGACCCGAGTGGTCAGCTAGTGTTTTTCATCAAACACTAATTCACCACCACTCCAAGGGCTTAGGCCATATTGTCTCCCATTATCACCAGAGCATTATAATTAGTATAATAAGTGTATTAGCTCCTCATGGAGTGGAATGTGGCTTGTTAAATAAATCTGGTTAGAAATGAGTTTCCTCCTTAAAATCAGTGGTATGGAAGACATGCCAATAGGCTAAGATAATTTACAGTCACTTCCCACCTTTGCATGATAGAAAAAAAGAATCTTCGGAGCCCAGTACATTTTGCCTTTCTGAATGGTACGTGAGGCGATATCCTAACATGGTCTTGCGTCCGGGCATAATGTCAAAGAATTGGATTTACGCAAAGCCTCAAGGTTACCCTAACCCTGTTTCTAGGTGGTGTTGTTCCCTCCAGCAAACCTTTCATGCAAGCCCTGGTTAGAGCACCTGAAAGGACAGAGCTGTGGTCAGCTTGCAGAACAGATTTTGCCTCTACTTGCTGATACAAGTGTATCTAATAAACGTCCAAAATGGGGCAGAATTTGATCTGAAAAATGTAAAATTGTGGGAGGAGCAGCTAGCTCTCAACAGCCCATAATAATTATTCACAAACCTAATAGTTTGTGCATAATTAAATTTGTTTAGGTCCGTTTGCAACAGCTACTGTTAATATATGTTAGGGCTAAGGACTTTATCCACATTATTTCATGTAATCCTTAGAACAAATCTGTGAGGTGGGTCCTATTATTGTTCCAATGTTTTTAATGAGGGAAAAGGTGGCCCAGAGATCTTAATGCATTACCCAAGGTCACACAGCTACTAAGTAGTAGATCGGGATCTGAATCCAGGACTGGCTGAACCCAGAATCCTTGCTTGTAACCATTGCATGAGACTTCCCGATAGCACTTAAGGGCTTGAATGTGAACAAGTTTTCCCCTCAAACAGGGTCAGTCTATAGTTGGGCTCTGCTAACAGCTATGCCTTCCTCATCTCAATGCCCACGTGCTAAGAAACAGCCACCTTCAAACTGAGAGGGAGCTGTCCTTCACTGATGCCTCTGTCACGGATTCTGGCAACATCCCCCTCCTGAACCGCCCTTCTCACAAGTTTATTTTTTCCTGTTATCCAGCCTCATCCTTCATATAGACACTCAGGACCTCAGAGGTGGAATACACAGCCCCCCGCTGGGAAAAGACATGTATGCACGAGGTCCCAGCAGTGGTCCTCCAGCCTTGCTTGAATGCAGCCCAGACTGGGCCCTCCCGCTGAATTTGGACAGCTCTAATCCCTCAGGGGTCTTTCTTCTTACTGACGCGAGCATGCCTTCTTGTCACTTCATCCAGTGGTATTGATCCTGCCCACTGGAGTCACTCAGAAACCCACTCCCTGTATCAGATGACAGCCCTTGGGTATGTTAGGATAGATTCATTTGTCACTAGGTGTACTCCCTGAGGAAGGACCTAGGGATGTCAGATGCCTTGAGATAACGTGGACTCTCTCAATCCCTGCAGATCTCCCCACTGGAAGCTTTGGAAGCTGAAAGACTCCGGCTTCACAGGAATTTGTCCTGTCCTCTGGGCAAAGAGGTGCTTCCTGAATGGCTTTCCAGGGTCCAAGAGGAAGTCGCTAAAGCCTCCTTCCTTTTGATTATTACTTATATTGAGGTATAAGTTATATAATTATTTACACAGCTCTTATTGTTTTGAAAAGAATTTTATTGAGATACAATTTATATACCATAAAACTCATCATTTTCAAGTGTACAATTTAGTGATTTTTAGTGTTTTCACAGAGTTGTACAGCCATTACCATAATCACTTTTAGCACAGTTTCATCACTCCAGAAAGAAACCCCATAGCTATCAGCAGTCACTCCTCTTTCCCCGTCCCCCAGCCCCGGAAACCACTAATCTACTTTCTGTCTCTGTGGATTTTCCTATTGTGGACATTTTGTATAAACAGAATCACACAATATGTGGTCTTCTGTAGCTGACTTGCACTTCATGTAGTGTTCAGCCATGTTGTAGCATGCATTAGCAATTCCTTCCTTTTTAAGGCTAAATGATATTCCATTGTGTGGAGACACCACCTTTGGTTTATCCATTCGTCAGTTGATGGGCATGTGAGTTGTTTCCACTGTTTGGCTTTTATGAATAATGCTGCTGTGACCATCTGTGAACAAGCTTTTGTGTGAACGTGTTTTCAATTCTCTTGGGTATACGCCTAGGAGTGGGATTGCTGTTGTATGGCTTTTTTTTTTTTTTTGAGGGCAGTGTCACTGGCCCTCATAAGTGGGACCCGAACCGGGGCCGCTGGCTTCCCAAGCCAGCGCTTAACCGCCACGCCACTCGACCGGCCCTGTATGGCTTTTAAGTGTACATTTTGGTGTACTTCATGTCAGGCCCTCTTCACACATAAAGGTTTCAGCCTGGGCTTGGGACTTGGGTGAGCAGCCAGGAACCTATCTCTCCAGCAACAGGGTGGTAGCACCCAAATCAGCGGCGGGAAAGCCCAGCCAGAGTCCCACCAGCAGTTCTTATTTCCTCTCTACTGTGCCCTGAGGGGCTCAATGGTTTTTTGAATTCAAAGATGACATCTATTTGATAACAATTCAGAGGAAGCGACAGGGGAAGTGGCGGCAGGAAAGTTTTTTTTTTTACATAGATTGTAAAATACCTCCTGATTTTAAAACATTAACTTGGTGGTGGGGGGATTCATTTTTAGATTTGGGCAGATTATAGCCTTCTATGTAATGGTTCCCGTCAGAGTCCAGCCCAGCATTTTTATAGAAGAGAGAAAGGAGGGGTGGCTCCCTGGCTTAAACAGCAGCCGTGGGCAAACCCTTACAGCTGAGGCCCCAAAGAGGTGTTGTAGACAACAAGAGACATGCAGGGTTGGGCGGTGGTCCATCTATTGAGCATCTCTGACATGGCCTCTGGGGACACCCAGTGGAGGGACAGATTATGCTGTGCTACATCAGACACTAAAGATTAGGGATCTGCTCCTCAATTCTCTACACCATGGCATCACAGAAAAGCTTAGACGCTTCAGGTGGCAGAACCCAGAGAACGCTAGCCTCCAAGCCCCAATACTATCTCCTCCATAGTGCCACAAATCACTTCACCTTCCTGGGCCTTGGTTTCCTGATCTGTGCAGTTAGGAGAGTGACCTTTTCCCTCTTAGACCTACTTGGTCATTATCAGGACTGAACCAAATGAGATCGTAGGAAGGGGAGCGCTCTTTAAAATGAAGAATAGCCGGCAGAGTGGCGCAGTGGTTAAGTGCTGGCCTTGGAAGCCAGTGGCCCCGGTTCGGTCCCACATATGAGGGCCAGTGACACTGTCCTCAAAAAAAAAAAAAGAAAAAAAAATTTTAAATGAAGAATACATGGGAGTGATGATTCAATATGGGCATGGATTCATTTAAACTAATTCCCCCATTCATGCCATATATGTATTAATGAGTATATAGTGATAGTGTAACCCGCTACCTCTTAAGGTAACTACCACTACATTTTTATTTTCTGTTGTATGCTTTTGTTTGTTCTAAATCACTCTATCTAAGTTCAAAACATTTTCCTTAATCATCCCTCGTAGTACTCTTGCCCACTACTCCCTGCCTAATATGCCCACCTTCCTGAAACTTTGGACTTTCCAGTAATCCCCTTCTCAGGATTGTTTCAATTCATTTATGCTTTGGCTGAGGTGTCAAGGTCAAAACCTCAAAACCACATGCACCATGCACCATGGTCTGCTACAGATCAACAAAATACTCTGGTTTATTTAGAATGCTTCCTTCAGATACCATCTAAGATAGGGTGAATTCTTTCAGCCTTTGGTAAAGACTTAAGAACTTGAGGTAACTTCTTCAAAGCATTCAGTTAATGTTGGGTCTTTCCACCACTATAGGCTGGGCCACGAATGAGACACATATCACCTTTTGGTATTCCAATGGCTTTGTAATTATACAAGTGGCAAGAAAGAAAACTTGAAAAGTTCAAGGCACAACCCAAATGTCCATCAATGGGTGAATGGATAAACAAAATGTGTCATATCCGTACAATGGAATATTATACAGCATAAAAAGGAATGAAATTCTGACACATAGATGAACCCTAAAGACACTATGCTAAGTGAAATAAGCCTGGTCACAAAAGGACAAATACTATATGATTCAATTATACTTAGATGTGATACCTAGAAGAGTCAAATTCAGAGAGAAAGAAAATAGAATAGAGGTGACCCAGGGCTAGGGGAAGGGGAGGCTGGGGAGATACTGTTTAATGGGTAAAGAGTTACAGTTGGGATGATGAAAAAGTTCTAGAAATTGATAGTGGTGATGTTTGCACAATGTAAATGTACTTATTGCCACTGAATTGTACACTTAAAATGGTTGAAGTGGTACATTTTATTATATATATATATATATATATATATATATATATATATATATATATATATCACAAATTGTTTATTCGTTCAACTAGTTGATGGTTATTTGGCTATTTGGCTTCATTCCAATATTTGACTGTTATGAATAAAGCCACTGAAAAATGTTAAAGGCAGCTTTTAGAATGTGGTGATATAGTAATGAGAGAAGTAGGTTATAAAAGACCATCATGTTCTTCCCAGCACCTTTCCATGGTGCCTTAATGGTGCCCATGAATGCCCTGGCCATGGCTCTCGGGAGCATCACCACCGGCTTCTTACTGGCCTGCTCCAAAGTCATTGTTTGGTCCCTCAGTGATGATGAAGCATGCTTCCATTGGCTAGTGTGGAACCATTCATGATCACAGAGCTGGGAAAATTGTTGTGAAGTTTAAAGGCAGGGTAAACAAATCTGGGGTGATCAGCCCAGTTTGGTGTGCAAGTCAGTGATCTAGAAAAATGACAGAACAGTCTGCTACCATCCCATCAGTTTGGTTTCATGCTACTGATGACCTCAGCTGGCATCATGGACCAGGAGGAAGCAAGATAAAAACACACAGGAGGGAAAAACCCTGGGATCCTTTTTCTGGGGATGTAATACATACATACAAATACAAGGCCTCGATGACCAACAACAAAAAGACTATAATTTCTTAAGAAAACAATGCTATCTGCTATGATATATACACAGTAAAAAGTCTTGGGTAATAGTCAACAAAATGCAAATAACGAATAGTTTTGTGTGGTGGAACTACGAATAATTTTGTTTTCCTTTTTTTTTTTTTGCCTATTTGTGTCTTCTAATTTGTCTACAAATAATTTTATGATTTGTATGGTACAAAAATTACATAAAGTTATTTTCAAGTTGTGTTTTTTCCCCTTGCCATAGCAGAGAATTTGAGAAAGGAAGCATGGATTTTCCTTCCAATGATCTTACTGTTTCTTTTCCTCATGTCCTTATGTGCTTACGTGTTGAGAGGAGCTGTGGTTCAAGAGTGGAGTCTGTGCTGACGGGGCTGTGGGGAAAAGGGGACCCTGCTGCACTGTTTGTAGGATTGCAGATTGGTGCAGCCACTATGGAAGTCAGTATGGAGGTATCTCAAAAAACTGGAAATGGAGCTACCTTTTGACCCAGCAATTCTACTCCTAGGTATTTATCCTGAAAAACCCAAGACACTTATTCAAAAAAATTTATGCACCCCTATGTTCATAGCAACGCTATTTGCAATAGCTAAGACTTGGAAACAACCAAAATGCCCATCGGTAGATGACTGGATTAAGAAAATGTGGTATATTTATACAATGGGGTATTACTCCGCTATAAAGCAGAATGAAATTGTACCATTTGCAATGATATGGATCGACCTAGAGACTATTATGTTAAGTGAAATAAGTCAGTCAGAGAAAGACTACCATATGATCTCACTCATATGTGGAATCTGAAAAATTGTATGAATGAGCAAAGTAAACAGAAACTGTCTCATAGATATAGAGGAAAAACAGCGTTGGTAGTTGGGAGGGGGGTGGGGATGAGGGAGAAGGGGAAGGGATTAGACAGCAAAAATAGGCAACTACAATATTGCCACTGGGATCTGAAAGACAGTTCGGGAAATATAATTAATAATGTTGTAAATATTTTGTGGGGTGTCAGATGGTCATATGTCTTGTTAGGGAAACCATTTCATGGATGGAGAAGAGGCTTGATCACTGCACTGTACACCTGAAGCTGAGGTTGTATAATATTGTATACCAACTGTAATTGAATATATAGATAGTCACGGGATGTGGATTATAATGTGGAAGGGAGTCAGAGGAAGTGTAATAGATATATATGATATGGGGGGAGGAGTGGGGTGACCAAATGGGGAAGGGGGGGTTGTCACTTTGAGGGATAAAAAGTATAACTATTGCACTGTGTTGTACACCTGAAACTAATTATAAATTAATTAATTAATTAATTAATTATTTTAAAAAAAAGAGTGGAGCCTGTGACCTTAGAAAAGTCACTTAATCTCTCTGAGCCTCTGTTTCTTCACCTGTTACATAAGAATAGTAATAACAACAATAATAAAACCTTTCTGCGTGGTGCAGAGGATCGTGGTACTATATGGAGGTACTCAAGAAATGCAGCTGATGTCACTCTTTATTACAGAAAATAATGCCAGCATCCAGATTACCACAGGGAATAGGGATGAGGAGAATTTATTTTAAAAATTCCCCCCAATCCAGGTAACTGTGATGAATCAAGGTTGTCCCTGACCGCCACAACGAGAGAATGACCACTAGGGGGCACAATTTCATCACTTGAAATCCTGGGTCCTATTTCGCCCAATTTCTTACCAGCGCATGTTCCCATCCAAAAACTATGTAACAACCCAAGTATTCAGGAAGCTTTTGGTGGAGGGAAACCCAAGGCTCCAGGCTCACCGTTCCACGCCTCTATGGGTCTTCTCTCCCTGGCTTCCTTCCCTCTCTCCTCTCAGTCATAACTGGCATCAGTTCCCCTCTTCTGTGGTGGCAGGGTCGCACAGTGCTTCCTCAGCCAGACATTACCAGAAAGAAAACATTTTTTCCTGTGTGGACTGTGCAGCTAAATGTTATTTGTTATTTCAAAGCACTGTTCAAGGCTGCTGTGGGGCACTCTAGTTTGAAAGATTTTTTTTCTTTGCTTTGACCCAGCTCAGGGTGGCTATCAAGGTCAGAAACAATCTCCCTGTTTCTCTTCAACCTACCAGCTTCTTACTATGTGGTTTAAGACCAATCCTTTAAAAAAATGTTTCATGTGGCGGGGTGGTCAAACTTCCTTTATCCATCTACTGTTGGTGAGGACACTCTAGCCAAATCCCTGCTTTGCTTCTCAGAAGACTCACTGCCTCTTCTCTCCTTGTTGCTAAGATTTAGAAAGACCGGAGCACTTCTCAGACTTTGGTGTGAATAAGAATCCCATAGAGGATCATGTAAAAAATGCAGATTCGACCACTTCACACCCATTAGGACGGCTATTATGAAAATAAAATTGCAAAAAGAAAACAGGAACTAAGTTTTGGAGAGGATGTGGACAAATTGGAACCCTTATGCATTGCTGTTAGGAATGTAAAATGGCACAGCTGCTGAGGAACACAGTACAGTGATGCCTCAAAAAATTAAACATAGAATTACCATTTGACCCAGCAATCCCACTTCTGGGTATGTACCCAAAAGGACTGAATGCAGGGACCTGAACAGACATTTTCACATCCATGTTCATAGCAGCATTATATGCACAATAGCCCAAAGGTGTAAGCAACCCAAGTGTCCATTGATGGATGAGTGAATAAACAAAATGTGGTGTAACATACAATGGAATATTATTCAGCTTTGAAAAAGAAGGAAAATCTGACACATGCTACAACATGGATGAACCCTGAGGACATGCTGAGTGAAATAAGCCAGTCACAAAAGGACAAATATTGTATGCCTCCACTTATCTGAGGTACCTAGAATAGTCAAATACATGGAGGCAGGAAGCAGAGTGGGACGCTGTTGTTTAATGGGTGCAGAGTTTCCGTTCCAGATGATGAAAAAGTTCTGGAGATGGATGGTGGTGATGGTTAAGCACAGCCATGTGAATGTATTTAATGCCACTGAACCGTACACTTGGAAATTATTTAAATGGTAAATTTTTCTAATGTTTATATCAGGACAATAAAAAAAAATTAAAAAATAATTTTTTTAAGTGCAGATTCCGAGGTCATACACTAGTGATTCCACAGGTCTAGACTGAAGCCCAGGAATCTGCCTTTTTTAAGCCCCTGGGGGTTTTGATGCAGGTGTCCTTGGAGAAACATTGGCCTTCTGTGATGGTGGCTGTGACTCTGCTTTCCAAAAGCCCTGCATGAGGGTCACCACCACTGGGGCTTTGAAGTACAGACTGCCACTTACTAGTGAGGCTTCCCTGTGCTTCAGGTTCTTCACCTCTAAAATGGGACTACTAATCCTACTATCTAATAGGGTCTTTGTGAAAACTAAAGAAGTGTTACATGCAAAGTGCTATTAAAGCTTATTCTAACACCTACTGGCAGGGTCTATTTTTTAAATGACTGCTTGTGGATATTCTCAACAGGCAGGAAGCAGTTGCATCGGGCAACACATGTAATGAAACAGGGTTAGGAGTTAGAGGCACCTGAGCTTCTGCAAAGGGTTGAGTGGTGAGGAGCTTGTCCTATGAGAAGCAATGACATTCCCTTGCATCTCATAGAGTTCTAGTCGTTTTATTTAAAAATTTCCAGAGGCATTAAGAAGTCTCCTGGAAGAATTCATACTTTGCCAACAGAGGAGTAGTTTGTGGCAGAAGGGAAAGGGGAGCTTTCACTTCTTACCCTATTTACGTCTGGGATGTATGTTTATTTTGCATTGTGAGGCCCTGTATTACTCTTGTATTTAGGGGGGGCAAAAAGGATTTTTTAGTTAGTGTTGTAGGTATTTGATGCAGCTGCTGTCTCCCATTCAAGACAACATCAGCAGTAGAAACACAAATACCCACGCAAAACACTATCCTTATGTAATATTATGGATAATGACAGTGGTCAGCAATTTACAAAGCATGTTCACATCCATTATCTCATTTAATCTATGGCATGGTTTTGTGGAGTAATATTTTACCCTATATTTCACAGCTGAGAAACTAAATGCAACAATGAATGCACATGTAAGGTGCATCTTTCTCCATCCTTATCCTTTGAGTGTAGTCTTTGGTTCACTTTGCTGTAGTGTTTCTGGCACTTATTCTAGTCCTATCATAAGACATATTTATAATCTATTCACTTGCAGATAAGCATTTTTGGCTGAAACTGCCCAAATTATGAGGACCCTTTAGATTTGAGATGGGCAGACCATTGTAACCCTGGCCAGGTAGGAGCTGGTGCTACTGTGTCTCTTTGCTTCCAGAGGTTATCATAATAAAATTCCCAAAAGCAAAATATCTAATGCATCTGTATTTTAACAGGACCATCATTTTGTTTAGTATGCTTGGCAGGCAGAAACCATCTGAGATTTTTATTGTGCAAAGCTTCCTTCCACAGAAAGCGGAAATGTCAGATAATTTTTTAAAAATTTGCAAATAGCTTTTCCAGTTTGGGCAGAATGAACCTCATAATTTAAGAATCAGTATTCCTGGTGGTCAGTGTGTGGCTTTGAGTGATCAGGCAAATGCTGATGGTTCTTCTGGTTGTTCGCACTGCAATTGCAAAGATTGATTTGGATATTTATTGTTTAATGGTGGTCATTAGTGGCCACAAGAAATGAAAGTGTCTTTGAATTCCACAAGTATCTCCTTTTAAATCAGGACTGAGCCTCAGGTAGCACTGGCAAATCAAGGGTCTCTCCAGGGTGGGCTACATAATTTGCACAGCCCAGTGCAAGATGAAAGTGAGGAGCCCCTTGTTCAAAAATTATTAAGAATTTCCACATGGCAACATTAGAGTGTTAAACATATGCAGGGCCCTTGTAAGTGCCCAGGTGAGTATGTCCATGAAGCCAGCCCTGGTCTCTCTTAAATTAAAAAAATGTACCTATGTACATATGTACGTATGTATGTATGTATGTATTCTTTTTAAAATTTATATTTTATTATAGTTGACATACAATATTATGTTCATTTCATGTGTACAACATATTGATTCAACATTTATGTACCTTACAATGTGATCTGCACAGTAAGTCTAAAGACCACCTATTGTCACTGTATAAAGTTATTATGATATTATTAACTATTTTCTCTATGTTTCACATTATATCCCCATGAATTAGATATTTTATAACTGGAAGTCAACATATTACGCATTTATTATTTTTTTAAGGGCAGTTTCACTGGCCCTCATATGTGGGACCGAACCGGGGCCACTGGCTTCCCAAGCCAGCGCTTAACCACTGCATATTTCACATTTTTAAAGCTATAAAAGTAAGCCTATAAGAAAGGGAAGGCTCCCTTCCTCTAGGAACCAGTGTTACCAGTTTCTTGTGTATGTTTCCAGGGATTTTTATTCGTTTACAAACATGCATATACACAATCTATTACCTGCCCTCCTTAAGGACACACACATACAAATAGTAGCATACTTTACACATTGTCCTGCATTTTTCTTAACATTATATCTTGGAGAGCATTCCTTATCACTACTGGTAGTCTCCCCATTCTTTTCCATGGCTGCATAATATTCTGCTGTACGGATGGAACACAGTTATTTATCCAGTTCCCTTTGATGGATGTATAGGTTGCTTCCAATGACCAAAAGTGCCACAATAAAAGCCCCTGAAGATCATTTTCCTACATGTGTGTTTCTATGGAATCATCAAATCAAAGGTTATGGTTTGTTTTAAATTGTGATAGACCTTGCCAATTGCCCTCTAAAGAGATTGTACCAATTTACACTCTCTTCAATACAGAGTTATCAATTTTTTTTGTTTCTGATTTGTTTATTTATTGTGTTCTTTAGATTCCACATATAAGTGAAATCTCATTGCATCTGTCTTTCTCTGTCTGATACATACCACCTAGCACAGTACCCTCAAGGTCTATCCATGCCACCACAGGTAGTAAGAATCCATGTTCCTTTCCATCACCTCCTCTTTATCCATTCTTTCATCAACAGACACCCAGGCTGCCTCCACATCTTGGCCATTGTAAACAGTGCTGTAATGAACATATGGATCCACACGTCCCCTCAAAGTAGCATTTTGGGTTTCTTTGGATTTCTTGTTATAGTCTTTGTTTTAAAGTCTGTTTTGTCTATTATAAGTATGGCCACCTCACACCCCTCAGCTTTTTTGTTTGTTTCCATTTTCATGAATTATCTTTTTCCATCTCTACGTCTGTGTGTGTGTCTTTCAATCTGAAGTGATTCTCTTGTAGGCAGCATATGTAAGGATTTTGTTTTTTTATCTGTTTAGCCCTCCTCTGTCTTTTGATTGGAGCATTTAATTCATTTACATTGAAAGTAATTGTTGATAGGTATGTAGTTATTGCCATTTTATTATTCATAATTTTGATCTTTTTTCTTTTTCTTTTTTCTTTCCTGTCTTAAAGAAATCCCTCTAACATTCCTTGTAATACTGGTTTGGTGGTGATGAGCTCCTTTAGCTTTTTCTTGTCTGGGAAGCTCTCTATGTGCCCTTTGATTTAAATGATATGCTGGGTAGAGTAATCTTGTCTATAGGTCCTTGCTTTTCATCACTTTGAATATTTCCTGCCAATCACTCTGTTGAAAAATCAGCTGACAATTTTATGGGAGCTCCCTTATAAGTTACTAGTTGCCTTTCTCTTGTTGCTTTTAGGATTCTCTCTTTGTCTTTAACCTTTGTCATATTAATTATAATGTGTCTTGGTGTGGGCCTGTTTGGGTTTATCTTGTTTAGGACTCTATTTCCTGGACTTGTATGTCTATTTCCTTCATCGGATTAGGAAAGTTTTCTGTCATTATTTCTTCAAATACTTTCTAAATCCCCTGCTTTCTCTCCTCTCCTTCTGGTACTCCTATGAGTACCAGAATGTTGTTATGCTTGATGTTGTCCCAGAGGTCTCTTAAACTATCCTCTTTAAAAAAAAAAAAAAATCTTTTCTGTTTTTGCTGTTCTGATTGGGTATTTTCTGTTACCTTGTCTTCCAAATCCCTTATTCAGTCCTCTGCTTCATCTAGTCTGTTGGTGATTCCTTCTAGTGTATTCTTTATTTCAGTTATTGTATTCTTCACTTCTGACTGGTTCTTCTTTATGTTTTCTATGTCCTTTTTAATGCTTGCTATCTTTTTGTTGAAGTTCTCACTGAGTTCTTTGAGCATCCTTATAACCATTGTTTTGAGCTCTGTATCTGGTAGGTTGCTTGCCTCCATTTCATTTAGTTCTTTTTCTGGAGCTTTCTCCTGTTCTTTTATTTGGGATATATTTCTTTGTTTCCTCATTTTGGCTGCCTCCCTGTGTTTTTCTATGGATTTGGTAGATCTTCTATGTCTCCCAGTCTTCACTGGGTGGCCTTATGTATTATAATAGGCTCCCTGTGGGATCCTGGCAGTCTCCCTGGTGGTCTGCTCTGGGTGCTCCAGGAGTGTCCCTTGTGTGGGTTGTGTGTGCCCTCCTGTTGTAGTTGACACTTGATTGCTATTGGTATATCAGTGGGTGGGATTGACCCTCTGGCTGATTGGCTGTAGGGTTTGGCCATGTCCACAGCTTGGCTACTGTGTGGGAGACTTACCCCACTGAATGGGATTCCCCCTACACACACACACACACACACACACACACACACACACACACACACAACAGGCTTTCATGCCCATTAAGACCACCCTTTGGTATGCTGCTTGTGAGGCCAATTGGATAGTGCTCTGCTGTGGTCTGAAGCCAACCTCCAGGTATGTTGGTTCTGAGGCCTCTTGGGAGGGGCTCAGGCCTAGGTCACCCACAGCCTGTGACCAGCCCAGGACTACTTGGTGAGAGCTGCAAAGTGATTCGTGGGTTTTTGCTGCCTGTACTAAATCTGGAGGCACATAGGAGAGGACATGGTGTGAACAGAGGACAACTGCCACCAGTACCAGGCCTGGGGTAGCTCTGCAAAAAGCCAGGACACCCTGAGGCCTGCTGCCACCTGCCAGCTCTTTTAAAGTTCAGGGGCTGATAAAACCTCGAGTGGTATACAAGTTGGGTGAGGCAGGGTCTCAGGAAGTCACTAGAGTGGGAAGAGTTGTGGTCACCAGATTAATGAAGATTCTGGTTTGGTGCCAGAACTTAGAGCTACTCAGGAAAGTCTCAGAGCACACGGAAACCAGTCATCACCCACCTAGGGCCTGTAGACTTTGATAGTTTCCCAAGAAAGTACAATGTGGGGCCAGGCAGGGGGCTGGCTGCTCATTGAGAAAGAACCCCCCCACCGTTGGGGGAGTTGGGTGGGGTGGAGTTCCAGTGAGTCAGCAGGGCAGAGCCCTGGAGGTCACCAGACCAATCAGATGGACATTTGGCTGTAAGCATAGTGGGTAGGCTCAACACATTAAAGACGGCAGCTTCCTGCCTGGCTGCTTGGGAGAAGGACCCCACACAGAAAAAATGGTGACTTTCTTCCAGCTCTGGCTTTGAAGCCACACATCTCAGTCTGCACCCGCCCCCCGCCCCCCGCCATATGACTCTGATGACCCCTGAGTCACTGTCCCTCTGCTGGAGCTGAAGGTGAGTGCCTGTGAGTGTGTCTGTGCATGGGTCCTTTAAGAGGATGCCTGGGTTTCCCACCACTTTTCTTCCCACTCAGGAGGTTGGAAACTCCACTGCTGTTCACAGCCAGAATTGTACGGGCTCCTCTTTCTAGCACCAGTACTCCTGGCTGGGGATCCTGGAGTGGGGCTAGGGTCCTTTGCTCCTTGGGGCTAACCTCCACGGCAGAGGTATCCCTCGCTATTTTCAACAACCACACAGAGCTTTGGGACCAGCCTGGTTCATGTCTCTGCCCCTCCTACCAGTCTCAACGTGGCTTCTTCTGTATATCCTTAGTTATAACGGTTCTGTTCAACCAGACTTCAGATGGCTCTCCAGGTTGATTGTTCTATAATTTAGTTGTAATTTTAATGTGTTCTCAGAAGGAAGCAGGCATGGGATTTATCTACTCCGCCATCTTGGATCTCTCCCAGAGTTATCAGATTTTTGTTTTGTTTTGTTTTTTGAGGACAGTGTCACTGGCCCTCATATGTGGGACCGAACTGGGGCCGCTGGCTTCCCAAGCCAGCACTTAACCACTGCGCCACTCGGCCGGCCCCAGATTTTTGGATCTTTGCCAATCCAATGGGTGGACACAGTGTTTCATTATAGTCTTGATTTTCATTTCTCTTGTTATTGGTGAGGCAGAATATCTTTTTTAATTTTTTTAAAGAGTTTTATTAAAATATAGCTAACATACAATATTATATTAGTTTCAGGTGTACATCACAGTTGTTCAACAGTACCCCCCTGGCACTATACATAATTACCATATTACTGATTATATTCCCTATGCTTTATTTACATCCCCATGACTATTTTATAACTACCAATTTGTATTGCTTAATCCCTTCACCTTTTTCACCCTGCCCCCAAACCCCCCTCATTTATCAACTTGATAGATCTAGTATTCATCTGACACCATACATAGTTATTACAATATTATTGATTATATTCCTTATATTATACCTTACTATATCCTACATCCCCATGACTACTGTGTAACAATCAATTTGTATTTCTTAATCCCTTCCCCCTCCCATCTGACACCCATCAAAATGTTCTCTGTATCTATGAGTTTGTTTCTGTTTCATTTATTTGTTTCTTTTGTTCTTTAGATCCCACTTATAAGTGAAACCATAGCACATTTGTCTTTCGCTGTCTCACTTGCTACACTCAGCAGAATACCTGCTAGGCCCATCCATGTTGTCGCAGATGGCAAGATTGCATTCTTTTTGATGGCTGAGTAATATTCCATTACATATATGTACCACCTCTTCTTTATCCATTCATCCATTCAGGGACACCAAGGTTGCCTTCATATCTTGGCTATTGTAAATAATACTTCAATGAATACATGGATGAGCACATCCCCTCAAAGTAGCGTTTTGGGTTCCTTCAGATAAATACTCGAAGTGGGATTACTAGGTCCTTCTTTGTCTCTTATAGTCTTTGATTTAAAGTTGGTTTTGTTTGGTAAAAATATTGCTACTTCAGCTTTTATTGTTTGTTTCCATTTTCATAAAATATCTTTAATATCTTTTTCCATCCCTTTACTTTCAGTCTGTGTGTACCTTTTGATCTGAAGTCTCTTGTAGGCAGCATATGTAAGGGTCTTATTTTCTTATCCATTCAGCCACCCTATCTTTTCTTTTTTTAAAAGATTTTATTGGGGAACTGGGGGAGGGGAACAGCGCTGAGGAATCGGGGAAGGGGAACAGACAAGTTGCTGTCTTTTTGTTCTTCAGTCTAGTTGTGGAGGACGTTGCTTCACTGGCCCGTGTTGGTATCATCATTGCGCTCTTCCGCATCTTCGCCGGCCTCTGGATGGTCGCTCAGCGCGGCTATTGGCAGCTCACGCTGGCTGCCAGCCACTCACGCTGGTTGCGGGCCACTCACTGTAGCCTATGGCAGCCCATTGCAGCCCACACCATCACCGGGGCTTGCACAGGCCAGCTCCAGGTGGAGCTGTTGTTAGCTGTGGAGGGCAGTGTCACTGGCCCTCATATGTGGGATCCGAACTGGGGCCGCTAGCATTCCCAAACCAGCTCTTAATCAACCACTCGGCCGGCCCCAGCCACCCTATCTTTTGATTGGAGCATTTAATCCATATACATTGAAAGTAATTGTTGAAAGGTATGTAGTTATTGCCATTTTATTATTCATATTTTTTAACTTTTTTTTTTTTTTTGTCATCTTAAAGAAGTCCCTTTGAGATTCCTTGTAATACTGGTTTGGTGGTGATGAACTCCTTAGCTTTTTCTAGGCTGGGAAGCTCTTTATCTGTCCTTCAATTCTAAAGGATAGCTTTACTGGATAGAGTAATCTTGGTTGTATGTCCTTGCTTTTCATAACTTTCAGTATTTCCTGCCAACCCCTTCTGGCCTGAAAAGTTTCTGTTGAGAAATCAGCTGATAGTCTTATCGGAGCTCCCTTGTAGGTAACTAACTGCTTTTCCCTTGCTGCTTTTAAGATTCTCTCTTTGTCTTTAACCTTTGACATTTTAATTATGATGTGTCTTGGTGTGAGTTTCTTTGGGTTCATCTTCTTTGGAACTCACTGTACTTCCTAGGCTTGTATATCTATTTATTTTGCCAGGTTAGGAAAGTTTTCTGTCAAGTAGGTTTTCAATTCCTTGCTTTCTCTTTTCTCCTTCTGGTACCCTTATAATGCAAATGTTGGTATGCTTGATGTTGTCCCAGAGGCCCCTTTAACCCTACTCATTTTTTGGATTCTTTTTTAATTTTGCTGTTCTGATTGGGTGTTTTCTGCTACTTTATCTTCTACATCACTTATTCAGTCCTCTGCTTCATCTAATCTACTGTTGATTCCTTGTAATGCATTCTTCATTTCCATTATTGTATTCTTTATTTCTGACTGGTTCTTATGTTTTCTATCTCTATTTTTATGTTTCCTATCTCTTTGTTGAAATTCTCCCTGAGATCATTGAGCATCCTTATAACCATTCTTTGGAACTCTGCATCTTCTTGTCTTCGTTTTTAGTTCTTTTTCTGGAACTTTGTTCTTTTATTTGGGACATGTTTGTTTGTCTTCCCATTTTGGCTGTCTCCCTGTGTTTGTTTCTATGTATGAGGTAGAGCTGCTATGTCTCCTGGTCTTAGTAGAGTGACCTTATGTAGTAGGTGTGCTGTGAGGCTCAAGGTGTGATCTTCCTTGTCACCTGAGTTGCACACTCCAGGTGTGTCCCTTGAGTGGGTTATGTGTGTCCTCCTCTTGTAGTTGAGCTTTGGTTGCTGTTTGCATGTCAATGAGAGGGATTGACTCATGGGTTCATTGGTTGTGAGGACTGGTTGTTACTACAGAGGAGGAGTTGTGGTGCAAGAGGCTGATCCCTGAGCAGGACCTGCCTCAGCAGGGTTCTGGTGCCTGCCCAATCTGCCTCTTGGGTGTGTTGTCCTGGGAGGTGGCTGGATGATGCTCCAGCTCATTTTGAAGCTGGCCATTGGGCACACCAGCCCCAGGGTCACCTGGGAGGGGACCTGCTGCAGGTCAAATTCAGCTGTAGCCTGTGCCCCACCCAGGGCCACCCTGTAGGAGCCACAAAGCAATCTGAAGATTGCCACTGCTTGTGCCATGCTTGGAAATGCCTCGAGAGGCCAAGCTGCAAACCAAGCCCAGCTGCCTCTAGCGCTGGACTTAGGGCATCTCAGCCAGAGGTACAGGACACACTCAATCCAGATGCTGTTGGTCTGAGTTCTACAAACCTTTAAGGGACCCTAGGAAAGTCTGCAGCATGAACCAAGGCAGGTGGTTTGTACAAAAAAGCCACTGGAAGTGGCTTGGGTGTGCCCGAAAGTGGGGTGGGGCGGGGTCTCAGAATCCCCAGGGTGTGTCAAATTAATGGTGTCAGCCAGCTTGATGGAGACCCAGATATGGCAACTGCCTGTGTCTGCACGCTAGGAAGGGGGAAGGCTCAACAAAGAAACAATGGACTCCACCAGCTCCTCCATTTGGGAGAAATCTACCCCTCTAGTCCTCATTCTAAAGCCAGACAATTCAGTTTCCCCCATATGTCTCTGTCACCTCTCCATATGCTGCCCCAGCAATGGAGCCAGTGATTCTGTCAATGAGTAAATCTGGCTCGGTCCCTTTAAGAGAAACACCTAGGACTCCAGCTGCCATCTGTCTCACTCAGCACAATCTCCACTGGTTTTCACAACCAAAAATTATGGGGATGTGTCTTCCTGGCACTGGAACCCTGGGCTGGGGAGGGGCTGGGACCCTTCACTCCTCTGGGGGGGTGGGGGACCACCTCAGTTGAGATATCCCTCCTGATTTTTAATGGTCACCTGTGGGTGTGGTACCACTAGTTCCTTGTCTCTGCCCCTCCTACCAGACACGAGCCGCCTTTTTCTGTATGTCCTTAACTGTAGGGCTTTGGTTCAGCAAGATTACAGGGGATTCTCAGTGACGGTTATTTTGTAGTTTAGTTGTAATTTTGATGTGGTCACGAAAGAAGGAAAGTACAGCGTTTCCCTACTCTGCCATCTTGACTGGACTGCCAATAATACTAACTTGAGGCTGAATATCTTTTGAAATGTTTAGGACTCAGTCTCTTCTGTGAACCGTCTGTCCATCTTCATGGCTTCTTTATTATGTTGCCTTGTTTTGTGTTGTTCATTAATTTTTTTCTTATGATTTGTACAAATGCTTTATCCATTAAGGAAATTTTTCCTTGTTTTGTGATGCATTGATAATATTTTCCCCGGTTGGTTTTACCTTTTAACTTTGTTGAGGGCCAGCTGAGTGGTGCGGTGGTTAAGTGCTGGCTTGGGAAGCCAGTGGCCCCGGTTCGGGTCCCACATGTGAGGGCCAGTGACACTGCCCTCAAAAAAAAATAAATAAATAAAACCTTTTAACTTTGTTTTGCCATGCATATATTTTTAAAGTGTAGTTAAATCTGTTAATTTTTTGTGGCTTCTGGATTTTGTGTCATACTCGGAAAGATCTCCACTCCCATGCTTCTTTCTAATATTTCTTTCATTTCATTCCCACACACAAGTTTTTGCTCCATTTGGAATTTATTTTAGTATAAAGTGTGAAATAGGGATCCAGCTTTTTTTTTTCAGACGGCTACCTAATTGTCCCAGCAACATTTATTGAATAATTCACCTTTCCTCCACTTATCTTTATCAAATACTAAGTTCTTATATGTACTTGTGTCTATTTCTGAACATTCTATTTCATTTACAAGAATGGTTAAGCATACTGTGTTCAAGAAAAAAAATTTTCTAAACTTTCCAGTTGAGGAGTGGTCACAGAGAGGTAAGAGTTGTCCAGAGCCACCGAATTCAATACAAGAATCCCTGAAAGGTTAATATATGTTAATTTTAAAAATATATTTGAAGGAAAAAACAATGATCATGATGGTTAAGAACATGGATTTGGGTTTCAGTCTCAGTTCCACATTTACTTAGTTGTATGACCTTAGGTGAATTATTTGCCTTATCTAAACCTCAATTTCATCATTTTTAAAACAAATAAGTGTATATCTCTCTCATTGAATTGGTTTAGAAGTGAATCCTGGGAAATCCCTCAGTCCTGAGAAAACTGAGACATGTGGTCACCCTTAACCCTATTATTATGTGCAACATGTTTTTTTTTTTCTTTTTCTATGAAAACCATTCTATTCAGCACTTACATTGATTAGCTCAATTTTTACAGAAAAATCACAAAATGTAATTGTTTTCATAAACATAAAATACATGTTCTTATCTCATTCCAATTGAATGCCCCTCCCCGGGGCTGGTAGACATTCTTTGGCCATTGGAGCCTAATCTAGGATTTCCTCTGATTTCCACTTGAGCCAAGATCAAAGAGCCCCCCCCTTCCACCTCCAAGACAGGGAAGGTGTTGGAAGAGGAGAAGTTGGGGTGGGGGTAAAAACACTGCTAGAGGACTATAGAGGCAAAATGACTCCCAGATATTGGTGTCTTGAAAAACTTTACTTGTAGGATAAATGAACAGAGCACTGTCTTCCTGGAACTGTCTTACTAGAATATAAAAAAGCAGTTGTCACCCTGGCTCACTAGTCATTCTAACTGAACTTAGATAGGCTAGTAGGATGCATACCACTACAGAGGTAGTGCCATATGTATTCCTCAAATCCTACCGCCAAAGCTGTGCCTACTCTGCAGAGGTGTGTAGTAGGCTCTTAATCCACAAGGACAAAAGGGCCAGGTTCTGGCTCATTGGAAGGGAAAGGAGAGAGGATTATTTCTGCTGGAGAAATCAAGGCTTGGGCTTAATTAGATTTAATTTAATGGTGCAACTAAAAGTCAGAAAATAGAGTTCGCATCCCACCCGTTTCATGTACTAACTCAAACCCCAAGCTGCTCACTTCTCCCAGGGCTGCTCTGCAAACTCCAGGGGAAGCATGTCATTCACAGAGACATGTAAAGACACCCCCTTGGTGCTGGCAATATGGGGACACCTCCCATATCCTCACTGCTCCCCTATTTCTTCCTCTGTAAAAAGAAGGACTAAATTTGATGCTAGTCTTTATCATTCACTTGACATTATTTATGGTTCAATTCTAATCACCATACTGGGAGAAATGTGATTTTGTCACACAATGCTCACCAAGTGTTAGTTGAAAAAAACACTGTATTCTGATGCCAGTACCACCTGGGTTTCTCTGACTCCTTCCCAAGGCAGTAAAGTGGTAGAGAGAAACTAACAAGATGAGGAAAAGTCAGAAGATGGTGGACGTGGCAAACATCTGTTGTTTCAGCTTCACTTGCATCCATTCCTCTTTCTTTGGGTGACTGTCCTTAATTTTGCTTTGGAGGATCATATCTCCTAATTGGATAAAGTCTGGCCAGTCAAGGCACCCCACTCTCTCTTGGCCAAAGAATGAGCGAGTGACCCAAGTTCTACCAATCAGATGTCTCTCCCTTAAATTTAAATCTTGAGCCAAGTGAAGATTGAAAATAGTTAGAGTAGATCCATGCCAAAGGATATATCTTAAAGCAAGGGTCAGCAAACTATGGACCAAATCTGGCCCTCTGGCAATTTTTATAAATAAAGTTTTATTGGGATATAGACATACTCATTTGTTTATGGATTGTCTATGGCTGCTTTCATGCTATAAGTACCAAATTGAGTAGTTATGATAGAGACTAAAATATTTACTATCTGGACCTTTCTAGAAAAGGTTTACTAATCTTTACTCTAAAGGGATTGCCCATGAATTTCTGCTGCCTAGATCCCAGGAGCTGTCCTAGTTCCAGTCCATTCCAAAGCCTGGCTCTCCAGGGTTTCCTTGGCTTCTGTGAGCTACTCTGTATTTTTTTGAGGAATTCATTTTTTGTTTAAGCTGGAGTGACAGTTCCTGTTGCTTACAACCAATGAAGCTAAAACTTTTTGGAATTTAAATATGTTTTTAATTTTGAAAATCATTTAGAGAAATTAGTATTTGGGGTTTGTTTTGTTTTGTTTTTCTGCCTGGCTAAATATGATGATTTAGTGTGGCATTGATGGGGGAGAATTCACATCTCTGTGGAGCAGCACAGGTGTAGTAATGAAAATGACCCCTACTGTGCTCTTTGACCCCATGCAGGATTTTTTTTAAAAGAGGCCAATGGTCAACATCAAAGCTCACAGTGACATCTATTGGAGTATGACCAGTATCCCGGTTAACCCAGGGCAGAGTCCTGGGACTGAGGTGTTTGTGGACTGCAGGATTTTCAATTTTAAAACTGGGACAGTCCCAGACAAACCCAGACAATTTGATCATGCTAGAATATTGTATGATCGACATTAAATATATGTTGTTTTTAAAAATCAAAAGAAGAGTGGGATTTTTAAAAGTGAGGAGTATTTAAAAATTTCCATTGCCTTAATTTGCTTTTAGCCACAATACTTTAAGTACTTAAAATTTTCAAGTAACATGAGATTTTCATGGTTAGCTGAAGGGGACATGAGTTGACTACACTTAAGGGATTCTGTGTTGTAATGGAAGCAGTCGGAACTGAATCATGGCATCATGGAACGATGGGCCAGCAATCCGGAGTTCTGGCTCCACATCCTGGCTCTGGGACAAGAACACTTCATATGCAAACACTACTTCTAAGAAGCAGAAGGTGCCACACAAACGCAATATGTTATAATTATTGGTGGGGAGAAAAAGAGAGTACAATCACAGATAATTTCTGAAACCTGGGCCAAGAACCTGAGCCTGGTTGGTGCCGGTGATTTCAGAAATGAATCCAGGGCCGATGCTTGTGTGAAGGAAGGAGACTGATCCTCTGGATTTGCAGAGTCCTGGAAAATACCTCCCGTGATGAAAAACATCTATTTGGAGAAGGCAGCCTCCAGTAAGTAGACGGATTATCCAGCTTCCTTCGTTCAGAACTGACGAGACTTGTTAGACGACTTCGTAACTGTCAGGAAGGAAGAGGGAGGGATGTGCATGTTAAATCTAGTGCAAATATGAAACACGCTGAGCTTCTGTCTATGGATGTGCAGAGGATGGCGGGGAGGGACAGGGGTAAAGGGCTGGGCAAATGGCTAGAGACAGGAGAAACCACCAAATTAATTTTGAAGGAGCTGGAGAGGCTAGTGGTTTGGGTAAAAGGGATAGGAAAAAAATGACAGGGCAAAGAGATTTGGAAATAATTTTCTCCTTTCACCTTTCCTAGGCTAATCAGTATAGAAATTCTATGGAGTAGACTTCTGTCGACCTAGTGTCCACTACCCTTGTACAATTCAGGAGGTCTGTGAACTTGGGTGGGGAAAAAAAAATAACATCTTTGTTTTCGCTGACATAAAATGAACTGTAGCGTTTCCTTCAATTATAAATGTACGCAACGGACTGCTGCTGTATTAGTGAGCCCAAGGCTTGTCACCAATGGAAATCGCAGATGTTTTTAAATCCCATTCTTGTGTTGTAGCTATCATGAAATATTTGTATTCACCACTACTTTGAAATTATGATAGAAATTAGACTCACTGTTCGACTTCTTCCTTACTGCACCAAGAAGTACACATATTATTACTATATTACACATTTAAATTTTGATAATTGTATTTCAATGTTACCAGTTTCTTTTGTAATCCTCTATATTTTATTTTATATATTTGAAAGTATTATTCTGAGAAGGAGTCCAGGGGTTTCACTGGACTGCTAAGGGCTCTGTCCCCGGAGATCTGCCCTAGACAGTGCCCTGTGGAAGAGCCCAGCACTTCCCCCCACTCCCCACCCCCGTGCCCTCCACCCCTTTATAAGCCTTTAAGGGAGCTCTGTAGAAATATGGACAAGTGCTTCAGATAATGTGATAAAGTAGTATTTTAGTATGTTTATAACTAGGGAAAAATGTTCTAGCTCGTACATGTGGACAAGAACTAGAAAATAACAAAAATGAAACTAGCTGTGTTTACTTTTAAAGCATTATATTATCTCTTCAATACTATTTAAAAAGTGTACATGATCTCTTTTTACATGTTATGTATTTTCATTTTGAAAAATTACAAAATGCAGTTGAGTAAAATGCAAAAATGTTCAGTCTTCCTTAGCCAGTTAAAAAAAAGCATGCTGCATTTTTAAAAGAATGTATGTAGCATTTTTAAAAAATGATATAGAGCTATATATTCTGGCCTGGAAAGATTTCTATCATTTATTAAGTAAAAAAGCAAGAATAGTACATAAAACAGAATCCCATTTTTTAAAAAAGGATATATGTGTACATATGAAAATGTCTAGGAGGCCACACATCAAACAAGCATTGGTGTTAACAGTTTGTGATGATGTATTAATATTAGCCAATACCAGTTTTGTTAAAGGAAAGGAAATCCTTCAAGGAAAAACGCAGTGTTGATGCTAGGATTAGCAGCTTCAGGGTGTCCTGGGTATATCCTGTGGCAGCGTATAGAGGTGGCTCCGTGCATCAGATGGCTGGTGCCTGGGAGGGGCCCCCAGGGGACGCCCACAGAGCCCTCCAGGGCCTGAGCCTCAGCTCTGCAGGCTGGATGGTACCATTTGGTTTCTACACCCAGAAAATTGTTTGTCTCTGGGGAAATGATTAAAGACATAAGAAGCCAACTGATAAACCAGAATTCAGGTGTTTGAATTAGAATGATAACACCTGCCTTGCAAGGTGTATGAAAACTGAGCGAGGATGTACTCAGAGCTCTTAGCAGAATGCATGGCACGTGGAAAGCCCTCAGTAAAAGCGAGCGATTGTTATTATGAGGCTTCCCAAGAAGATTTATCTGTAGGGAGGTTAAGCTGCTCAGTAACCATGAGTGACTGTGGAGGCTTACTTCCCTGTGCCATGCATGCTGCTAAGAGCTTTGAGTATATTTCTCTTATTTCATCTTCACACAGCCTCAGCTGTCCTTCCCATTTTGCTGAGGAGGGACTGACTGTCACTGACTGTGACTGTGACAGAGCCAAGATTTGAACCACACTCTGCTCACTCTTGGCCACATTGCCTTTGAGAATGGCGTGGTGAGCATGAGCTTGGAGCATGGGTGCCACCTGTGTGGTCTTAGTGGCATTATCATACAGCTGCGAGGACCAGCTATCTCCCTGTCCATTATCCACATGTGGCTTGGGTCCCTCCTCGCTGTGCCTCAGTTTCCTCATCTGTAGGATAGAAATAATATTAGTGCCTACCTCCCATGGTTGTTGTAAGGATTAAATGCTTTTAAAATGTTGACTGGCACATAGTAAATATTCAGTTAATATTAACCAGTGTTGTGATTGTGGTTGTGGTTGTTATCTGCCTACAGAAATGATATCCAAGTTGTGGGCAGGGCACTTTGTCCACTACTCCATACTGAAGGTATAATGCCCACTGCCTCTCTGAACATAGCTTCATGGGTGCCTTATACTGGCTATGCCAGTTCTGGGCACATTCTTTCTTTAGCTAGAATTTATATTTTACTTAATCATAAACTACAGGCAATTTAAGTTTCTTCAGTTACATTTACAATCAAGTTGGACGTCCCTGAAGTTACCTCCCACCCCTGGTTACTTTGATTGGATTTCGGGTGTTCACATATTCTCTTGGGACTTTTTTTTTAAAAAAGACTTTACTTTTTTTTTTTTTTTTTTTTTTTTGAGGGCAGTGTCACTGGCCCTCATATGTGGGACCCGAACCGGGGCACTGGCATCCCAAGCCAGCGCTTAACCACTGCGCCACTCGGCTGGCCCAAGACTACTTTTTAAAGAGCACTTTTATTTTCATAGCAAAATTAAGAAGTACAGACATTTCCCATATAACCCCTGCCCCCATACATGTGTAGCCTCCCTCATTATCAACATCCCCCATCAAAGTGGCACTTTTGTTACTATTGATGCACCATGTTACACTGACACATCATAAACACCCTAGTCCATAGTTTACATTAGGGCTCACTTTTGGTGTTGTACATTCATTCTATAAGTATGGACAAATGGATAATGACATGTATCCACCATTATAGTATCATACAGAGTGTCTTTGCTTCCTAAAAATCCTCTTTGCTTTACCTAATCATGCCTCTGCCCCTTTCCCTGGGACATCTTAAAAATGGGCACTCTCCTTCCTAAAAACTGGGTCCAATCCCTTTTTATTCTCAAAGTGTGACTATCAGCCCATTAAACTGAACACACATCCTTTCCCTATCCCAGGATCCCAGACCATCCATCCCCCAGGGAATTTTGAGTCCCACTGACAAGTAACGGTGTGACCTGAGTGTGTATTGGGTTGGTTCCACAGAGGCTGATGGGTCCTTTTAGGCAGTAGCCGCTCTGAGCTTAGTCCACCCAGGCTCCAAGCAGGGGCTTGGGAGACTGAGGAAATCCTGTCCCTGGACAGCTGGGACCAGGTTCTTTGGCCTCTGGGCTCAGACGAGCACAGCTCTCTTGGTGTGGGGCTGAGTATGGTGTCACTTGGGCTTATTGGGGCTTAACGGGCTGGTCCCCTCCCTCAGCTGGACCCCACTGCAAGCCCAGGAAAGCTTGAGGCTGTGTTATTTTCATTCCTGGCCATTCTTCGAAGACAATGAATTTCTTGTCAGCAACAACAATTCTTTGTTATTGAAAGATGTGCTGCTGACAAGAAAGTTTCCCGAAAACCTTCCCTTCACCTCTGACCTTTGTACAAATGACACTGTCCACCCCCTCCCACTGCTCCCCCGGGGTACACCCAGGCGGCAGTCACCATGTTGGCCATAGCCAAGTCCCACTTGTCCTGTTATTTCCTTAACATTTTGCTTTAACGGTTGTGCTCTTTTTTTCTCTCAAATAAATTAATTTGCCAGGAACTAAATATCAGGAATATCTGTGAAATTACAGATTTAATGAGCTGCATTTTTCTTAATATACATTAAAATAAATACATAAGTAGTAAGCATTTTTAAAGTTTTCCCATGAATCACCTAAAACCACCCTCACTGTATGACTGTGTGGCCCCCACCAGTGGTACCCCAATCCTGCCATAGGAAACCCCGGCAAGGACTGTAAACTCCCAGGTCACCCATGTTGTCATTGTTGACTTCTCTCCCAAAGACCCGTCAGCCTGTGCCCCGTGGGCAGCTCTGGCAGGAAGGGGCGGGTCTCTTCCACTTGGATTTCCTTCCTGTCTGGTAGAAAGGGACCCATTCTTTTATTGATCAATGAAGAAAACAGGGTGAGGATTCTATTGGGGGAATGAATGATGTGGCCAGACAAAGTCCAGGGGCATCAAAAGGCATATGGAAGCTGGCGGCAGCTATGGAGAGAGGATGGACTTGCGTGTCTGACTGAAGGACAGACAAGTGACTCTTTTCACACAAGTAATTGATGGATAAATATTTGCCTACTTCTCACAAAGAATTTGAGGCAGAGGATAGATGTGGGAACACAAAGGCTGTGTGGGTCCTGGCTCCATCAACTACTAACCTTGGGCAAATCCTTTCACCTTCCTGAACCTCAGTTGCTCCCAGGAAAATGGGACTTATGGTATTTTTAGTTACACTTGTCTTATCTGCTGTCCAGGCTATGGTGAGGATTGAATGCGCAAAGGAAAGCATGACTGCTCTGAAAACTCTAAGGCAGGCTCCTCATCTATGGATGCACTTTGGAATAACCCGGAGAACTTAAAAAAATAAAAATAAAAACAAAAACAGAACAACCCAACAACAAAAACCCATGCTCTAAGCCCCAAACCCAGACATTCTGAATTAATTGGCCTGGAATGGGTCCTAGGCATCTGTATTTTTATTTATTTATTTATTTAAGCTGAGCCATCCTGCCACCTGTTGGCAGCTCAAAGGCAAATTCAGCTTGGGCTGGCATTGAACCGCCGTTGCTCAGAGCTCAGCTTGCACTCTTGAGCGAGCTCTTAACCAACTGAGCCACTCGGCCGGCCCTTGTATTTTTAAATGTGCTTCTGGTGATCCTAATATGCAGCCATGATTGAGAACCACTTCCCAAATCTCTAACCAATATAGTAGCCACTAGTTACTTGTGACTATTTAAACTTACAGAATTAAATAAAATTTGAAATTTGATTCCTGTCACACCATCTACATTTCAAGTACTGGGTAGTCACATGTGGCTAGTGGCCGCCATGTTGGACAGTTAGGCAGAACATTTCCGTCATCGCAGAGAATTCGATTGCCTCTGAATATGTGCTCCATGGCCCCGCAGTGTCAGCATCGCTCAGCACTTGTTTGAAATGCACAATGTTAGGCCCATGCCCAATCCAATCAGAATCTGGATTTTAACAAAATTGAACAAAATCTCTAGGGTTTTTGCTAAAGTTTGTGAAGCACTGCTCTAAAGCATACCTTCCACTCATTCATTCTTTCAACCAATGTTTATTAAATGCCTGATGACACATTATCAGGGGAAAACACAGCAAGGTCTTCCATCCTAGCTGGAGGAAACAGACAACAAGCAAGAAAATCAACAAACTCATTTCAGAGTGAAAAAAGTCGTACAGGGGAATATGCTAGAGAGGCACTATGGGGCAGGGTGGCTCCTTTAATAGGAGTGGGGGAGGGTCAGAGAGCATCTCTCGAAGGAGGGGATATTTGAGTGGGGCCTGAGTGACCAGGGGAAGACGGAGGGATGGTGTGTTCTGGACGGAGATTACAGCAAGTAAAAAACGCCTTGAAAGTAGGTTGCCAGATTCAGCAAATAAAAATACAGAATGCTCACTTTTTAAACTTCAGCTGAACCATGAATACTTTTTAGTATATCCCAAGCATTGCATGGGACATACTTACACTAAACAAAGTATTTGTGGTTTACCAGAAATGCGGATCTAACTAGATAGCCTGTGTTTTATGGAGATCCTACCTGAAAGAAGGGAAGCCATGCTTGAGGGACACAAAGAGGAGCAGTGTGACTGGGGCAGTCAAGAAGCAGGGCGCCATGAGGAGGGGTCTGAGAGATGGCAGGGCCCTAATCTGGGAATACACAAAGGCGCGCTTTTAAATGGTCACCAAAACGCTGTTCTGACCGCTGCTGTTTCTTCCCCTGGAAACGGCATTGTTCAAGTTAGTCATCGGCTTTACCTTCCTGCAACCCTATGGCTTCTGGGAAGGGCTTCTGGGAAGATGAACAATTGTCTGGACTGTTCGGCCCGAGTGGTGCTTGGGGAGACCTCAGGCCACTGGTTGACCTGCCTGAGCATAGCGTGCGGTATATATTGTTTGGTCTGAGCTTTCAAGTGCTCTTTCCCTGTTTGTTTGTTTAATTCCTGTGCTTTTGTATGTGATCCCCTATAAATCTCCCTCTCCTTAAGGACTATGTTTGACAACTTCATTTCCCCCCAACTGGAGACATTTCCCCTGCTAAGGGTCAAAAAAGACTAATTACCCTACACTGAGCATTGGAGACACCCTCAGGCTCACACATGACCCAGGAGTGCACGATCCAGTCATATTAATAGAAGAATGCAATGAGAGCAGGTCTGAGCACAGAAGCAGTGATGTTCCGAAAGCCAACTTTATTCCTGTCGGAAAGTAAACTCCTGACCCCTTCAACACAAATAGAAGAGGCCGCGAAAGAGAAACTCTCCAGACACTTTAGTTTACAAGTGAGGAAACTGAGGCCCTTGGAGGACGGTGATTTGCTGAAGGACCCAAAATTGGTGATGGGGCTGGAACCCGAGCTCAGAGGTCCTAACTCCCTGTCCAGTGCTCAAGTTGGGCTTGGTGGGGGGGTGTGGAGAAATTGTCGAGGGACTTGGGAAGGGCTGCAAAACAGCAGCTGACCCTCATAAAGTGCTTGAACCCTTAAAGAACACTTCCCTACATGATCTCATTGCAGGCAGGTACAATTTTCATTTTGCAAGTGGGGAGGCTGGAGCTCAGAGAGGTTAAGTGACTTGTCCAAGATCACATAGCTGTTCGGTGGCAGAACCAGGAATCAAACCCAGATTCAAGCTCCTTGGTCTGTTTCCAACATAACCTGGAAAAAAATGGACAAGGGGAGAGCAGCATGCTGGCCCTTGGTGTTATCACAGATCAAGGGCAGGCAGATGTGAGGGAAAAGTGGCCTGAGAGGTGAAAGAGAAGACTACTGGACTGGAGCCATGGTGAGCCCTTTCCAGGCACAATCTCCTTCAATCATCACATCAGATTATGAAAGGAGTATCAGCACTTCCACGTTACAGTTGAAGAATTGAGGCTTGGAGAGGTTAAGTGGCTGCCCAGCTGGTTAGTAACAGAGCTAGGACTTGGAATCCAGATCTGTCCAACTTGAAGCCTCAGCAGGTCCCCACTGGGTTCTTTTGGTCAGTGAAAGTCTGCAGGATGAAACTGGGCATGAGGAGATGGGATGGGGTGGGAGAGGGGAAAGGGATTAGACAGCATACATTGGTATCTACAATATCGTCACAGGCAGATGAAAGACAGTTTGGGGAATATAATCAACAATGTTGTAAAGATGTTGTAGGGCATCAGATGGGCACATGTCTTGTTAGGGAGACCACTTCATGGAAAGGTGTAGAGGCTTGGCCACTGCGCTGTACACCTGAAGCTGCCATTGAATAATATTGTATGTTGGGCCGGCCGAGTGGCACGGTGGTTAAGCGCTGGCTTGGGAAGCCAGCAGCCCCAGTTTGGTCCCACATATGAGGGCCAGTGACACTACCCTCAAAATAAATAAATAAATAAATAAATAAATAAATAAATAAATAATATTGTATGTCAACTATAATTTAATATATATATATGGTCACGGGATGTGGAGTGTAGTGTGAGGAGTGGAGTCAATGGAATTGTCATATAGATATGTATGCTATTGGGGGGGTGGATTGGGGGAGTTCTCACTTTGTGAGGGATAAAAAGTGTAACTAGTGCATTGTTTTGTACACCTGAAACTAATTTTTAAAAAAAAGAAAAGAAAGAATGCAAGAAACTGGGCGCAAGGGAGACACAGAGAACATGCAAGGAAAGAGGAGCAGGAAGGCTCACGTGCACCATGAGCAATCCTGGCGGGGCAGAGCCTCGGTTTCATTCTCTTCAGCTCTTTCCTCTACTGTGCATGCAAATAGTGTCTCAGAAGCATTAGCCAAATCCTGTCTCTTTTTACATCTAGATTTGCTCGGGCTGCTGAACTGGGGCTTTGCCTGTGTTGTGAGTAGGTTCCACCCTTACAACTGCAGTGTGCTGGCCCCATGGCTTCTCTGGCCACGTCTAACCAGCCCTCCTTCCTCCGGAGCTGCTCCCCTTCCAAAGACCACCAGCATTAGGCAGGAAGCAGGGCTGGATTGCCTTGTTTCCACGTGAGAACTTGTCCCGTCTTGTCCTGCCTCCTTCCACCCATCTCCCAGTCTCCTAATTTTGTTTCCAAAATAATTGTGAGTTTTTCCCCAACCAAGGGTTCCTGATCTGACTACTAGTGAGGGAAATTCCTACCAAGCCTCCTTTATCTTTTCACTCAACCATCCTGTTTTTCTGTTGTTGGGGGCAGCATCATTGACAATCTTACCATTTGCCCCAGTACTTAATGCAGTCCCCATGCATAGTAGGTTCACAGCCAGTCTTTCTGCCCTGAAATGACAGCTCAAGAGAGTAAGAGGTGGAATTATTCGGAGGGGCTCTCATTTGCTAATGTTTCCTTGTTTAGACATCTTTTTTGGGGAGTGGGGGTGGTGGCTTAAAGAACAGAAATTTCTTTCTCACAGTTCTGAAGACTGAATGTTCAAGATCAAGGTGTCGGCAGGGTTGGTTCCTTCTGAGGCCACTCCCCTTGGCTTGCAGATGGCGGTCTTCTCCCTGTGTCTTCACATGGTTGTCCCTCTGTGTGTTTAGACATCTTCTGTAGCTGATGAATTTCTCAAGCCTGGCGTCTGGGACATTTCTCAGAAGCCTCCCCATTAGGAGAGTCACTGGATGACCCTCTTGTCCTCTGGGGGAATGCTGGGAGTCAGCACATCTGTTCCGGGGCTCAGGGCTCCCATGTGGTCCGTGGAGCCTGCTGCCCACCGGTCAGCTGCCCTGTTGCTGCTTCTCCTCACTCTCAGCAAGGATCTGCCATCCCCCCAAAAATGAATGAAAATTGAAGTCCAAGGGACTATAAAGATGTAGTTAGAAAATGTAACCAATATTTACTCCCAATAGTAAAAAGCCGACATTTGGGGCATGCAGATGGAAGGTGTATAGGGATACTTTGTATTGTTTCTGTGAAATTTCTGTAAATATCTCAAAATAAAATGTTAGATAGAGAAACAAACTATGTTTTGCAAACAGGTTAAGTGAGTAAGAATATGAGGGCAGTGTGGAGCAGATAGAGGCAGGGAGTGGAGTGATTAGATGAGGGTTTGGGGTCAGGGGGCGTTGAGTTGGCGTCTTGCTTTCTCACTTCGGAATCGTCCTACACTGAACAGTTACTTAGCCTCCTCAAGTTCCAGTTCCTTCATCTGGAAAATGGGAATATTAATGGAGTATCAGAAGATTGCATGAGATAATGCATGGATAGCATTTAGAAACACACCTGAGACTCAGTAAGAGATCAGTAAATGGCAGGAAGAGGGCAAAAAGGGCACAAAGTCCTCCCCTTATCCAATCTCACTGATTTCTCAGTCTCTGCCATTTAAGGCTCTGGACCCCACACCAGAGGCCCACCACACTGTCTGTCGTGACCAGCCACTGGCTTCAACCTGCAGTTGCCCATGTGATGAAATAGACCAGGGCTGCCTCCAATAGAATGTTTTATGATATTCCAAATTGGTCGCCTTAAAGGGCCAGCAGGAAAGTACTTATGAATCCTTCTTAGCTTGTGACCTCGGGGCCACAGTCTTTCATTCATTCATTCATTAATGCATGCATTCATGCAACAAAACTTGACTAAGAGTGGAGGGAACCATGAACCACTGTGCTTTACCTGGGGATGTAGCATGGAATGAAGCTGACTTGGTCCTTGCCGTCCAGCTGCTTACGTTCTGTAATAGGAACTAGCCTTTCCCTGCCATTTTCTGTCATCCTTCCTTGGCAACACCCAACCTTAGTAATTCCTCCAGAATGCAAAACTCCCATTACTGCAGCTGGCAGAGAAGCCTGTCTCACACAGCCTTAGTAAGAAGGGCATATGACAAGATGTTGGCAGTTACTGGGCCTGATCATTCTTTAGCTGCAGTCCATGGATATAATTTGGCCTTGAGAGTTTGGGAGGAGCTAAGGGTAGCCAGCGGTGCCAAGCTGAAACGGCCTTATCTGCAAATTCTTAAACTCCAATTGGCCTCCCCACCCCCCACCCCCATTGCATGCCCACTGTATTTTTTTAACCTAGTCTCTCTCTTCCTTCCCTGTCTGCAATCCCTATCAATCTGAAACTCTTTTTCCAAACAGCTTTCTTTTTGTAATCATATATGCCCTCTGCTCCACCCTTCCCTCCCCCCATCCTGCCTCACCCTCACCCTGCCTCTCCAACCAGTGAGATACTCCTCCAACTCCACCTAGAACTCTTACTTCCTGGCATCTTAGATACCAATCAGCCACAAAATTAGTACCAGCCTCTCTTTGTGGCAACTTTTCCATTCATTTGTTTTTTTAAAGGAAAACTGGAGTAACAATCCAAAGCACAAATCAAATTGAAAGAGGATTTCGTCTTTTTCACACTCTTTCCTACTTACAAATATTTTAGTAAAGCTCTCATTTGTAAAAACTGTTTACATTGAATGTTCTGAAAAATAAATTCTTTTTTTCCCTTTAGAACATCATTTCAGTATTACTTATTGAGAACTGCCTGTGTTTTATAACCTATAAAGTCCTGTATATTCTTCACAAATAAGACCTACGATAGACAAAAAAAATATAACTAAACACACACTACAGGAGGTACTCTAGTGAGTTCTCTATGGTGAGATGCAATTTCAGAGACTATAAGGTTGTAGGGTGGTGTGTGTGTGTGTGTGTGTGTGTGTGTTTGAGTGTGTGTATTCAAGCCAAAAAAAAAGATATTTACCAATTAGTTTGTGATTTATATCATGAAAATTAAGTCTCCATGAAGCCTAAAAAGAGAAAAAAAGAGCCCAGGCTCTGGACTCAGACATGGCCCTGGTCTTACTTTCCTTTCCACTATGCACTTTCTTGTAGAATTGATATAAAAGTTAAAAGAGATAATAGATATAGATTGATTACCACAGTGCCTCAATAAATGGTAGCACAGACTGCTAGCTGTATGCCCCCAAATCTATTCCCCTCTGTTTTAGGATTAGTAACATAATCTCAGGATTAGTAACACAATCCTGATTTTTATGTGGGCATATAGACTTCCTTACAACTAGGTGTAGCTATGAGACTAAACAGAGCAGAAGCACTGCATGGAGCTTCCAGGAAGTCTCCCTAAATCAAGGCAAAACTCTTTGTTATTCTTTTGCCTGTTATTGGTCTGGACTGTAGATGTGATGGCTGGTGCCCCAAGTGCCATTTTGGAGCATGAGGAGGGCCACACCCTGGCAATGGCATTGCAGAAAGCTAAAGATCTTCGTTCCTTGATGAGAAGGGATCTGCCATTCCAGCTCTGGACTTCCTGAAGATTTCTTTTCATAACATATAAATTATTTTTTCTCATATTTAAACCATTATTTTTCAAGTCTTAGTTTCTGAAAGTGAAGCTAATCCTAACTAATATACTATAATTATTATTGTCATCATTATTTTATTAGCCCTAGCCTGTAATCCTGCTCTCTCACAGATCCCCTCTTTAGGCCATTAGAAACAGCCTAAATGTCATCAGTAGTACAAAGAATTTTGCCTTGGTTCTAATCCCTGTTGCCAATCCATTCATGCCTTTAATGCACCAGCACCTGTGTCCTCCTGGCCCCTCATGGCATGCATGGCATCCCCACTGCTTTCCCTCCTTTGTCTCCTCCCCTCCCCCTTTCTGTATTCCTGATTCTATGTCTTTCTTCACTTTCCATGGCTCTTTTTGCAGAATTCTCAACTGACAGGGCAGGATTGAACAACCCTGAAAGTGGAGGATTTGGACTAAGTAGAAGAAAAGGGGAAGCATTCCAGGTGGAGAAAACAGAAGCAAAAGGAGAAGTCAAATGGCGTGTAATGTGGGGGGTGGAAGGGAAGTGGGGGCCTGAAGGTTCCTGCTGAGGTGGTAGGAGATCAGACTGAATTGAGAAGGGGGGTAGGACCAAATTATGGAGGGTCTTCAAGGCCCAGTAGAGCAGTTTGGACTTGATCCTGGAGGAAATTGTCACTACAAGTTACTGAGCAGGGCAGTGACTCAAGGCAAGTGATGTTTGCAAAAGAATTAATCTGGCTGAAGTGTGCAAAACAGATTGAAGGCAGGAAGAGCCTGGAGACAGGGAGACCAGCATAAATCTTCCACCCAGTAATCAGATGGTCAAACACTGTCAACAGACTTTGAAAGGAGCCGTATGAAACAGCCAAATCAAAGTGTAAGCGATTTCAGTTATGCAGAATAAGAAACCTTAAACAAAGTTTTTCCCCAGAATTTCTCACACACAGAAAGTAGAGAGCTTCCAAACAGATAGAATTGGTTCAATCCTTTTGGAAAACAACTTGGCACTATGGATCAAGAGGCTTAAGAACGTTCACACCCTTTGACCCAGTAATTCAACTTCTGGGAATGCTAAGGAAATAATCCAAACTAGAGAAAGAAAAAAAACATATGCATGGAGATTTTAATCACGGCACATGTGATCATAGCAAATAATTAGAAACAATCTAAATGCTTAGCAATCGGGGGATGGTTAAGCAAACCATGGCTCTCACTTAAATGTTACCCAGCGATTAACTCTGAGAGGTAAGACCAGGCAGATGACATGGAAAATACCCATGACATAATTAGAGGAAAGCAGGATGCAAAATCCATCGAGTGTATATCACACAACAAACACCCCAAGTGTAGACAAAACCGGACTGAAAAATAATATTCAAAATTACTCCCAGTTGTTTCATTAAATAGGAGTGACTATAGATTTTGTTTCTTTTCTCTTAAATTTTTTTTTCTCCACTGTGCTTTTGTTACATCTATATTTTTAAGTATAGGGAATGTCAAGGAGAAGTCTTACTTTTCATTCTATTCACTCTGAATTGTTTGACTTTTGTAAGAATGTATTAAATATGTATGTCTTGTGTATATTTTTTAAATAAATGATTTTTCAAAGATCATATATATTCATGAATGTGGGGAAACCATGAGTCATGCTCATGTCATCACAAGCACAGATACTTTTATTCATCTTCTCTCCGTGATGTGTGTTTTGTTGTGTTTTTTTTTTAAAGGTGTAGGCTTTGGAGTTGGGGGGGCTGAGTTTATTTTATTTTTTTAATTAAAAATTTTTTTTCAGTTACAGTTGACATTCAATTTTATATTAGTTTCAGGTGTACAGCGTAGTGGATAGGCATTTATATAACTTATGAGGTGATCCCACCAATAATCCTAGTTACCTACCTGACACCACACATAGTTATTACATTACAGACTGTCTTCCCTATGCTGTACTTTACATCTCCGTGTGGGATGCCCGAGTTTAAATCCCACCTTAGCCATGTGAGCATGGCTAGATCACCTGTGAAGCAGGGACTAATGCCCTCCTTGTATAATCACCGGGGACATCAAGTGAGAGAATATAAGAAAATGTCTTAGCACAGCTCTGCATTTAGGAGACACTCAGTAAATATTGATAAATAAAGTAAATATTTTCTCTGTTCTGTTTTCTGCCTCTTGCAGGTGGGGAGCTATGAATTTATGGGGTGACTGTCTGAGGAGGGAGACAGAAACCCTGAGCAGTTTCCTTAGTCCCTGTGGTGTAGCCACCCAGATTGTTCCGCACTCTGAACCCACTCTTTCCCACTCAGGCAATTTCTGCTCCCCCAGCCACCTCTGCAAAGCCTTTCCCTCTGCCCAGACCACACAGTTGCAGTGGTGTACAATGAATGAATTGTACACGACAAAGTTTATTTTCAAAAGGCAATTTTATTTTCCATATTCTCAGCCGGCATGTATCTAAGAATGGTTTTCTGTTTCTGACATTTAAGTTGGAACTTGGAGTGACCTTTGTTTGCCTAAATCATTCTGTTATGCCTCCCTTGATCCCCAGTTTTTCTTCAAGTCCCAGTTTACAACCCTGCTCAAAGCTACACAAGTCCCTTTGAAAGACGTTACATGATTTCAAAGGGTCACTGAGATTAGGAGACAGCCAGAGGGGGAAGAAGACAAGGATGGCTGGGAGATAACCTAGGGCAACGCAAATTCATGCCAAAAATGATTTGGGGGTGGGAGGAGCTGAACAGCACCATTAATATCCCCAACATCCTGCTTAATAAAACTTTCATACTCAGCCGTATTTTCCAAGTTTCTCAAGGACTACTTAAGTGGGAACCCATTCAAAACCTTATTAATGTGCAGGCAGATGATGTTCATTGGCTCTGTGTGGTCAGCAAAGTCTGCAGTCTGTCAGGGGACGCCACACATTGACTCTCGGGCTTCCCAGCACACTGGGCACTGACACTCCGGGAGGGCGTGTCCTTTCCCCACATTGAATTCTGGTCTTGAACCAAGGATGTGACCAGTCTGGGAATAGAAACACTGTAATTGACCCTTGGGCCACAGATTCTGCTCTTCTAAGAAGAGGGAAGCCAAGGGGATGGTGACATGAGAGGACAAAGCTGAGCTGGGACTGTGTTCCCATTCCCTCCTGCTGCTGCTGCTGCTGCTGCTGCTGGCCCCTTTTGCCCCAGCACTTGCTCACTGGGTCCTCCAGTTTCATTTTTTAGTCAGAGTGATGCTGTGACACTAGCTGAATTAGAACCAAAAGAGGGACCCTGTCTTAGGTGCTGCTGTATCCCCAGCACCGGCCACCCTCTGGATGTTTCATTTGATGAACAAATGAATGCATGCATATGTGAACAAATGAACAACACTCCTTTCGGTTCACTCCCACTCCTCCCTGCTGCCCTCTTTTCCTGTCTCAGCTTCTTCCACTGGCAGATGGAAGTGAGGGCTACTCACTGCCATGTTTCAAACCATCTGTCCTTGTTACTGATTTTTGAAAGAATTAGGACTTTAAAGCAGGAAAAAAAGAACTAGAACATCATTTAAATGCAAACAAGAAACCTGAGTTCTGTAACCGCGTGGAGCAGAGCTGCTCAGTGAATTGGAACCCCTATGCTGAACTGTGTGTAGTGAGAGGAAAAAGTCTATGTTATCAAAATAAAGAGAGAAGACAAGGAGGGGAGGTGGGAGGGAGGGAAGAAAGAAAGAAGGAGAAAGAAGCAGAGATTGAGACAGAAATGTGAGTTCTGGTCCTGTGGCCCTGACGGGGCTACTCACAGCTTTGTAAATTGCGCCTCTGTTTTCCCATCTGTAAAAGGAGAGGTTGGACTGGATCACTGGATGACTTTATCAGAACCGCATGCAGGGGGCCTGTTAATCAGGCAGATCCCTGAGCCCCACCCACAAAGACTTTGGCTCTGGGCTGGGCCCCAGGAACCTTCATGTTCAACAAGCCCAGCTGCAGTTGTCTTAAGAGCTCACTTTGAGAAAACAGGACCCGATGGCCTCAGAGACGATGTGGCTCTGACTCCTCCAGGATGAGACCCTGGAACTGGGAGGTGAACCAGTATTCCTCATCTCTTGTGGGTAACAATCGGCCACTTAGGGGTGTGCTTTAGCTCTGGTTTAGATGGAAATGACTCATTAGTAAGTGCTTGAGGCCAAGGGAACCGTACATTAACATCTTAGAAACTAGCAGACTCTCTCAAGGTAGGCTTTGCCTTCTGTTGTTAGGACTTGTTAACAGGGATCTGGGTTCACAGAGGGGTATTGTCTCCTTGGCTTGCATGTGTGGAGATGGGTACAAACAGTACCTCCCATCAGGGGTTGCTTTGTGTATTTTCTAAGCCATTTCCCTACATGATCTCAAGGCATAGGCTATCACCCCCATTTCACAGATGAGGAAACTGAGACACAGAGGCTTCTTGCCTATTTGTACACTGCCCTTAACTGGCAGACCCAGGGAAAGAACATAGGTCTCCTGATTCCAGGGGTAATGATTTTCCCAGTGCACCACCTTGCAGAGAACTCTGTATTTATTCAACTAAAGGACTGAGGCATTATTAACCATAAGTTTCTTAGACTTCTTACTTAGCCAGAACAATGATAAAGTTCCAGTGTAAGCTGAGAGGACTACTCTAATGAAATTAATGATAAAAAATTCTAAGAAGCTCTGGGTGTACAGTTTGTGCAATCCAGTCTCACAGTGGGCATATGCGTATATAATATGTGTTTGCATACATGTGCTGTAAATAAAAGATTGAAAGGGATACACAAAATGGTAACAGTGACTATCTGAGCAGTAGAATTATAGGTGATTTTAATTTTCTTCTTTATACTTTTTGTGTATTGATTATATTCATATTTTCCATAATGGGTCATTTTTCCTTTTTTAATGAGAAAACAATCCATGTAGCACGTCTCTGTGTTTATAGATACTTTAGAGTTTCTAAGATGTTTTTACATATTTGTTACTGAATTTCATTATCACTTGGTAATTAGTACTCTGAGCAGGTATTATTTTATTATCCCCTCTTGACAAAGAAGTAACTTCCCTAGTGTCACACCACACAGCTTATAAGAAGTGGACTGTGAAATACGCCCAGGTCTCCCAGCTGCTTTGAACATTTCTTCCCACTTTGACATGTGTGTGCGCACGCATGCGTGTGTGTGTGTGTGTGTGTGTGTGTGTGTGTGTGTGTGTCTGTGTGTTTGAGCTCTGGGGCGCTCTGCCCCCTCACATACACACTCGCCGTCCTGCCCTCACGTCCACTCTCTCTGGGTGGCCTCTGCCTAGTAGAAAGAAGCCAAAGATGGGTCTTTCCACAAGCATTTCCTCGCAGTGCTGGGAGCAGCCTGCAGCCCTCGCTGGGGCAGAAGTCCTCATGTGGGTGAGGTGGATCTTTTCCCTTCACATGGGGCCTATTGAGACAGAAGCAGAGGTGCTGTGCTGCAGGGCTCCTGGTGAGAGGCCAGGAGGGAGAGGGGCAGGCGTCCCTGGGAACCTGGGTGAGGTTGAGCTGCTCTTGCTGTCTCAAGGGTGATCTGGGCATGGCCCACTGCATGGGGCTGGATACCAGGTGGCAACTGGAAAGGAGGTGTTGGCACTGACGCTGGTTGTGCTTCTCAAAGGACGCCACTCTGCCCTGCCCAGGGACTGACAGTCAGTGGCTCCCGGGTGTTGGTTTCTTTCCTTTCTACAATCAGCGGACAGTCCCTGGCTCATAGAACTATGAGTTGAGTCAAGGGAAGAGAGGAAGGCCAAGATGATGGCGTGGGAATGAGAGGGGTCTGGCATATATCCAGACGGATGGGTATGCCCTGCATGAACGACTTCGACTTGCCATACGAGAATACATCTCCATGACCGTTCCTTATTTTTAAAGCAGTGATGAGGTTCATGATGTTAACAATACCTTCCCTGCAGGATTAAATTGATTTATTTGCTCAATGAATTATGTATTATCTATTGTGTTCCAGGTCGCATTTTAGGTACCATTGGGGGTAGAGACAGAAAAAGGCCCAGTCTTTATTTGGGGAGACAGACAATAAGCAGACATGTAGATAATAAAACTCATACAATGATGAGTGTGATAAGAGAAATAAAATGGAGTGAAAGGCATAAAGGGGTGGAGGAGACTATTTTAGATAAGGAATTCGAGGAAAACTTCTCTAGGGAGGTGAGACCAGAGCAGAGACCAAGAAGATGTGAGAGAGTGAGCTGGGTGGCATCTGGGGGAAATCATTCCATGCAGAGGGAATGGCAAGTTCACAGGAAAATGAGACAACGGCCCATCTGAATGTCAGATGTGAACAGAAGGACCCTCCAAGGTGGCCCCTTTTCACTGGCCTCTTGACCTTCTGACAATTAGAATAGAAGACAGCAACCACAGAAAGACAGGTATTAAACTTGATATTTCCAAAGGTCCTGGGGTCCCCTTCCTGAGCACCTCCAGGTACAGGCAGAAAGAGAAGGAAAACACTTTCTTCAGGCCTCTGTTCAAGCCAGGAGCACTTAAACATTTCATGATGGGTCCGTATCCTCCTGGGATGTGGCTTCGGTCGGCAGGACTGCCTGTCACTCCTCAGGGGTGCAGTCCTGGTTCTGTCTTGTACTTGCTGTGTGAGTTCAGGCAGGTTTCTTACCTTTCTGAGCCTCAGTTTTCTCATCTATAAAATGGGGGTATTTTAATAGCTAACCCACAGGGCTGTTGTGAGAATGGACGGGGCCCAGCATAGACTAAGTGCAAAATTATAAAGTGCTCATTGTCAGTGTCCACATTCCAGATGTCTGGCATATAGTAAGTGCCCAATACATTTTGTGGAACAAAAGCTCTAGCGTTAAAATGCTGCATGAAGAGTGTTATGTTCAGAGTTGCTGCTCTTGGGAGGGGATGTGAAGTCCCCTGGAAGGGACATACCTGTCCTTCTTTGAACATCTATGAGACAGGCAAGTGAACCAAATCTGAATGTAACTCCTGACTCCTGAGCCTGTTGTAATATCTTGTTTTCAGATGGAAAACCTGTTGAGCCATTACCTTGATAAGAACAGATACAGTGCCTGAAGCTAAGAAGCAGCCTATTTGCTTCCCACCTTGGCCTTGGCTGCCTTCCATCTCCTGCATATGAAGCCTTCCCCCAGCTCTCCCTGGAGCCATGTGTGGGGCTTGTACTCACCCCCTCCTACCCCACCCCAGGCGCTTCATGGCAGCCATCTCTGGGATTTGTGGAAAGTGGTCTTAGAATCAGGTGAGCCAGAAGAGAGGATAAAGCAGAGATCTCAGGGTTTGGCCAGAAGCAAAACACATCTTGAGTTCACATGCTCCAAAGATGAGACCAACAAGAACCATCTCGATTCACAATTACCCACGTGGTTATGTAGGTTAGAAAAATGGAAACAAGTAGCTCATGTTCCTGGAAAAGAAGGGATTTGAGGGGAAATGGGGGGAACACTTCAAATGGAAGAACTCTGTGTGGCCACAACAGCGGATAGCTGGAGGCGGCTGGGGAGTGGGAGTGGCTTCTGAGTGACTGACAGGAGTACCTGCTGGACGAGGCCTAGGAAACTGCCTCCTCAGGGACCTCCTCCTTGTTTGCTCTCATTCCAAGCAACCATCGGCATTTTGTCTGCTTTCCCAAGGTCCAACCCTGTCATGAAGAAATAATGGTGACCTCAAGAGCTTACCCTTACTCTGTCTGCCTGTGCAGATTGAATATATCTTCTGCCTTCTGGCAACCGAGACCCTGTCAGAGTACAGAGTGGGGGAAACAGTCTTATGAAATATGGGGAGGCGGCCAGGAGGGCTGGGCCGCTTGCCATGACCACTACCTCCATTCCAGGCAAATGGGACTCGGCTGAGTGACCCTGAACAGCTCAGATACTAACCTTTGGTAAATCAATGCTAGGAACTTGGTGTGTTTAGCTCAAGTGGGCAGCAGACCCAGGTCAAAGTGCTGTTTTACACTTGGAGGACTCTTTTAACACTGTGTACATGAAATCAGAGTGAAAGTAAGGTGTAAGGCTCCCTGACGTACAGGTCCAAAGAGCTGGCTGGCAGTCTTTGGCCTTGTGGCTAAAAGGAAGACACCTTTCTCAGGTCTGTTTTCTCATCTACAAAATGGGGAGTATAATTCCTGCCTAACACACAGGGTTCTTGTGAGACTCCCATGTGAGCAGGTTTATAACTCACGATATCAAGTGTAGAAAGTACACAACCTCCCACAGATTCCCCCCTGTGACGCTTACCCCAGCAGTTAACTCAATGACCAGCACATAAAGGACACTCGATAAATCGTTATAAGTAATTCTCATTGTTGCTTGTAAGCATTCTATATGTGCAAATGTGATCTTAGACCACAGAGTCATAAAAAATGTAAATTCTTATTTTCATCTTTTACTGATCTGCTAGCATGTAGGGTTAACATACGATCACACTGCTATCTGTCCCAGTTCAGGTAAATATCACCCTTCCATGTGAATTTAGTAATTTGCCCTGCCATCCTCCTTGCATTTGGCAACTCTCGGGTTCAGCCCTATACAGTCTCTTTCTCACACATCATTCTCATCACTCAGTCCCTATTGAAGCAAGTCTTTTATAGACATACAACCTCAGCACCCTCCAGTTTGGTCCAGCCATCATCTTCTTCATACCTCTCTACTTATTCCTTGAGCCATCATGCAGCATGGAACACTCTTGTGTCTTCTCTCTGCTTTCTTCAGTCTCAACCCTCCTTCAAAGTCTGGATCAACTCCTTCCTTTAGGAAACTTCTTCTGATTTACTCAACCCACCCATCACTCAGCTTGTGTGGGCTCAGTATATGTTCTATGATTTTGCTTTAGTCCACCTATGACTTTCTAAACATTACTTGAGCCACCTGGCAGGGACTAAATCTTCTGTTTCTTTTGGATTCCAGCTGTCTGTGAGATGTGCCCTACAGAGGAGGCATTCCAGGGAAACCATCTGCGACCACGAGGCCCTCACCTCATTGTCTATACTCCTAGGCTTCTCTTTAGCAGCAAAACTTCCTGGGAAACGGTGTTGCCCTTCAATGAAACATTATGTGTCAGATGCCAGGTTGGGTCCCAGCCTCCCACCACACCCAGGGAAAACTTTCAGCTGGTGCCTGCAGGGGGCAAACCCTGCATGATTCACAGCTTCCCTATTCAGGTATGCTCTGGTTCTCCAACTTGGCAGGGACCTTGCAAAAGAAGCCCATGAAAGAGGTACATTAGAACTTTGAGTCAGTGTCTCTTCAGCAAATCGAGATTTGTCTCCTAGTTCATTATTCTGTGGATATCTGTAGGCAAATGCCCAGGATGTGTCTCCCCCACCCGCCTCTGGATTGGCTCCAGGCCTCCCTGGGATGCCCACAGTCTAAGATATCTGACCTGATGCCATGGTGTCACTGGTGGGGAGGCCCTTAGAGCAATCCTGAGCTTGCTTCAGCGTGAAGACTTGCTCCCAAGTTTCCTTTCTCCACTTTGGTTCCTGTTCACTTGGCATTTGTGTGAGTGCTTGCTTGGCACTGGAGATGTAAGATAAATAAGATCCTGTCGGCCCTGATGGAGCTTCCTATCCCACTGGTCAGAGGCCTTGAAGAGAGCCCCTGGATTCCTGCTCTTTTCTCTGTCTCCCCTAAACTTTTTAAGTTAAAGACCATTTTGAGAATATTTTGTAAGTTATGGATTTTCTCCCCAGAAAAAATGCAGAATATCCAATAGTCTGCACAAAACTCCAGGGAGTTTACAGAGCTCATGAATCCCCACAGGCCCCACATGCCCCAGGTGAAGAATACTTCTGCTCTTTAAAAAATCAGCAAGGATGAAGAGAGGAGAGAGAAACCCCTAAAAATAGAATACAAATAGGAAAAAAATGGAACCTAATTGTATTTCAAACAAATAACATTACCACACTGAAGGGAGAGTAAATAAACAAATAAAAACGAATGAATGTTGGGTTCTAGTTAGAGTTTTTCCTATGGTGGTATGGGTTAGCAATTCTGAAATACTTTTTGTGTACTGTAGAATTGAGCAAATGTAAATATACTGGGGATAATGGGAGCTGGTTCTTCCTAGTGGAGAAGTGGGTTACAAATATGGAGAAAGGGAAGATTAAAATGAATCTTGTATTGAATTGGAACTGGAGGTATCTGTATGAGTCCATGGTTTTGTTTTGTTTTGTTTTGTTTTTGTGGGTGTGTATGTGTGTGTAAATAAATTAAGATGTAAGTATTTATTTAGATTCCTTAGCACTGTCTGCTAAAGGGCTTGGAAGTAGACATCCAGTAACACTGAGTACTTCTAGCACCCAGATCTTGGTTTCTAAATACTGTGCCATTCTCCACGGAAAGGAACCAGGGCTCCTTGAAGAAATGGCTGTTTTCAGGGCTGAGAGAGGGAAAGTACAAGATGAGCCTACAATGTCATGTTGTGCCAGAAAGCAAGGAAGTGCTGAAAAGACAACAGAGATATATCAAAAGAAAAGGGGGATCAGAAGGGGCTCCATTGGTCAAACCTGGGACAATCTAAACATCGAAATAAATAACAATGGTAATATTACCATAGAATAGTCAGAATAAAATAAGAATCTCTGAGCTCATTCTAATGTAAATAAATAAAAAAGGGAGAGCTCTCTCTGATAGCAGAATATCAACTAATAAATGTAGAACCAATAATGAAGTTAGAATATCATCGTTGTGCAACCATTATAATTGACATAGATGAGAATTATCAGCGGATGCTAAAACTTGGAAGTTTGATGAAGAACAGGATATTTACATATTCTGAAAGCACCTCCTTACAAATTATTTATTAACTACAAAGGGAAAAATTAGTAATTCTACAGTGGGTTAACCTGGTGAACACAATCATAAACATTTAAAATAAACAATACCAATAAAGAGATAAACTGACTTCATGTGCCTCCTGGTATTATGCTGTGAGTACTCAATATCATTTCTATGGTACCACCTGCCAAAACTTCATATCTTGAATCTAATTGTGAGGAACCATCAAGCAAAACAAATTGAAGGGCATTCTACAAAATAACTGGCCTGTAATCTAAAAAGAAAAAGTAAATCAAGTTCATGAAAGATAAAGGACGGTGGAAGACCTGATCTAGATTAAAGAAGACAAAGGAGACATAAATGGTAAGTTCAATGTGTGATCTGAATTGGATGCTGGATCAGAGGGAAAAATAGCTATAAGATAGGATGCTGGTGGAACAATTGGTGAAATTTAAATATGGATTGTGGATCAGATAATGTTTTGTATCAATGTTACATTTCCTGATTTGATAAATGTGGTTATATAAACAGAAGTCTTAGGAAATATCCAGTATTTATGGATAAGGAAGGCATAAATAGTTCAGAAAAAAATATGTATGTGTGTGCGGGTAGATAGATCAGACAGAGATAGATAAAATGATGAATCACCTGGGGTAAAATGTTAGCAATTAGAGAATCTGGGTAAAGAATATAGGAAGCTGGCCAAGTGGCTCAGCTGGTTAAGAGTTGGCTTAAGAGTGCCAGCTCTGAGCAATACGGCCTCCAGTTCGATTCCCACATGGGCCAGTGACACTGAGCCTGAGCTGAGCAATCGCTGAGCTACCAACAGGGGGCAGGATGGCTCAGCTGGTGTAATAACAAGATTGCCTGTTCAATGGTGGGCTACACCCACCCACAACTAAGTCTGAACTCAGCACCTTTAGCTGAGCTGCCACCTGGATGGCTCAGTGGATACAGCATGCGCTCTCAACAAGGCTGCTGGTTCGACTCCCACATGGGGTGGTGGCTACACCCACCTGCAACTAAGATTGAACACAGTACCTTGAGCTTAGAGGCCATGAGCTGCTGTCAGGAAGCCAGATGGCGACTGGCGCCCTCCACAATGAAGATCGAAGAACAACTTGGCTGATTCCCTCCCGCAATTCCCCAACACTGTTCCCCTCCCCCAATTCCCCAATAAAATCTTTAAAAAAAAAGAAAATATGTGTTCCTTGTACTTTTGGGGGGGTAACTTTTCTAGAGTTGTGAAATTATATACAAATTAAAAGTAGAAAAAAATATTTACACTAAATTGGAACTCTCATACATTGCTTCTGGGAGCATAAAATTAATAGAACCACTTTGGAACTGTTTGGTAATATCCACTAAGGCAAAAACATATATATCCCTATGACCCACCAAGTCCACTCTTACATTGTTATCCAACAGAAAAGAGTGCTATGTTTACCAAAGGACAGGTACAAGAATGTTTATAGTAGTAAAAACTGGAAATAGCCAAAAACTAGGAGCAACCCAAACATCTATCCATGAAAGAATGGATAAATACATTGTGGTATATTCAAGCTACACAGCAATGGACAAACAGCTACATGCAACAACATGGATGAAGCTTAAAGATATCTTTTCAGCCAAAGAAACTAGAGGCCAAAGAGTATATACCATATGAATCTGTTTTTATGAAGTTGAGGCACAGGCAGAGCTAATTTATCATAACAGAAGTCAGAACAGCAGTTACTTGGAGGGATGGTGTTAACTACGAGAGGGTGCAAGGGGCCTTCTGGAGTTTGGGAAATATTCTCTGTCTGTTAGTAGTTACACCAGTGCACACACATATGTAAAAATTCATCAGGCTGTGCACTTTATGTTATGTAAGCATGTTATGTATGCTATTTTTGAAGGGTTTTTAAAAAGAAAGAGTACTTATTCTAACTTATGTCTTTTCTATCCACTCTCTAGTTTTAGCTATAACCTCTGTACAGTTAATGCCTAAATCCATATTGCAGATCCCAAACATCGACTCAGGCCTTAAATACATGTCCATAACTATGTATATCATTGCTCCCCAGAAATGTGCCAACCACCCAAGGTGACTCCAGTCTGTAACTCTAAGTACAGCTGCTGGTCACCAGGGACAGTTGAGTCAGCCTCCTGTACAGCCGTCCAGTTTGTTGCTTCCTCTCCTTGCCACCAGTGCCTTTGTTCAGCCTCCCATAATTTCTGCTTGGGTCCCATTGGCCCCCTCATTGGTTTCCCTGCCTCCATTCCTTACACTCTCTGTATTAGCTCCCCAAGGCTGCTGTAACAAAGTACCACAATTTGGGTGGCTTAAAACAATAGAAATTAATTCTCTCGCAGGTCTGGAGGCCAGAAGTCTGAAATCAAGGAGCCAGCAAGGTCATGCTCCCTCTGAAAGCTCTAGGGAAGAATCCTTCCTTGCCTCTTCCAACTTCTCCTGGCTACAGCAATCCCTGGCATTCTTTGGCTTGTAGCTGCACCACTCCACACTCTGCCTGTCTTTGCATGCTTTCTTCTCTTTGTTTCTCTGTTTCCTTTCCTCTTATAAGGACATGAGCCATTGGATTGAGGGCCCTCCCTAGTGCAGTATGGTCTTATCTCAGTTCTAACTAATTACACCTGCAAAGACCCTATTTCCAAATAAAGTCACATTTGAGGTTCTAAGTAGAAATTAATTTTAGGAGAAACACTGTTCAACCCACTATACTTTCCATTCACAAAGCCATCCCCTAGCTGCCAAAATAACCTTTTTAAAAACCCAAATCCAGGGCTGGTCAAGTGGCTCAGTTGGTTAAGAGCTCGCTCAGGAGTGAGAGCTGAGCTCTGAGCAACAGCAGTTCAATGCCCAGCCCAAGCTGAGCTGCCGCTGAGCTGCCAACAGGGACAGGATGGCTCAGCTAAAACAAAACAAAACAAAACAACCCAAATCTGATCACAGCCCTCTCTGCATTAAATACCTTGGTGATTCACGGTCGGACCTATGAAAACTAATGAAGGCAACCTCAACTAAAATTGGGGTAGGGAAGACCTGTAGAGGGAGCTCTCATGCCCTACTACTCCTCACCAAGTTCCTCAATCAGGAAGAGACATACCTTGCATCTCCAACAGAAGGTATATCTATCTACCTTACTATCCCAGCAAGAGGAAGGGAGATTTTCGTCTTGCCCAGCAACTAGCCCAGCCAGTGAAAAATGCTGCAGCTTAGCCAATGAGAAGCCATCGTCAACCGGAACTCTTACTTTCCTTCAATGGACTTCCATTTTTTTGTTGTTGTTATTGTTAAATGACTTCCTTGCCCCATCTTCTTTCCTATAAAAACCTTCCATTTTGTATAACTCCTAGGAGTATCTCTGTGCTTTCTAGATGAGATACTGCCTGACTCATGAATTGTTTATAATAAAGCCAATTAGATCTTCAAATTTGCTCAATTAATTTTTTTTTTTTAACCGGCCAGATGACAAAATAAAACACAGGTTCCTTAGCATTAGGGAACAAGCTCAAAAAGAGTTTGGCTTCTGCCCTTAAGGAGTTTATAATCTAATTGGGACACAATTGATAATAATGCAATACAATGGAGTAGTGAATCTAATGTCTAGTTGTATGGCACACTTATAACAGCAAATGCTTAAATAGTGCCTACCATGTGCCAGGCCTGGTTTTAAATACTCGCTATGTATGAGCCTGGTTAATCCTCACAAACAACCTTATAAGATAGCTGTTGTTATTACTTCCACTTCACAGATGAGGAAACTGCGGTAAGAGGAGCTACGAACTTGTCCAAGGTCACACTCTAATGAGTAAAGGGTAGTGCTGGGATTTGAAACCTATAAGGCCAGCACCAGGGAATGTGCTCCTAGCCACAGTGCTACACAGCCCTGAGGACTATACACACCTGATTCAGAGTGAGCATCCTGACTGCCAGGAGCGCTGGGACTTGAATCCGATCTTAACTTCCTACTGCATAATTACTACACTGGCTACTTATTTATCTCTGTTGTCCATTTGACTTTGAGTCCTTTGGTCTGCTATGTACCCAGCATTTTTCTAGCCCCTAGTGAAATCATGATGAATAAGAAACGTAAAGAAAACATACGCTGTCTTGGAATTCTGGTTGCAAGGGAGATTGGCGCTAACACAAGGAACAGTTAGAATGCACATCATAGTAACAAACCGTGATCAAGTTAATGAAAAACTAAAACGGGGATGTGAGAGCAACTGAGGGCATGTCTTTACATTGGGTGGCCAGGGAAGACTGTCTGAGAAGCTGACATCTGAGCCCAGACTTGAACGATAAGAAGAAATCCACCATCTGAAGATTCAGGCCACAATGTTGTAAAAAGAGGAAACGGTGTGGAAAGAAAACAGAACTGGGCAAATCACTTACTTTTCCAAGTGTCAATTTTCTCATCTGAAAAATGGAAATCATAGTCTCTCCCCTCAGTATTGTTAAGGGGACTGTGTGAGGAGTGAGTGAGATTGAGGAAGTGAGGGGTTTGGCCAACAATGGTACCCAGTAAGTGATGCTTTCCTCTTGTTACATGTACACATAATTATATCCTGCATCAGCCATGGTTCCACCAGAGAAACAGAAGCAATAGATGTATCTGTGTGTGTGTGTGTGTGTGTGTGTGTGTGTGTGTACCTAAATACTCTACTATATACTATATACATATTTATACGCACACACTCTTGGGCAGCTGAAGCTGCTGTCCATGGTGGAAATTCTTCAGGAAACTTCAGTTCTGCTATTAAGGACTTTCGACTGATTGAGTCAGACCCACCCGGGTTATCTAGGATAATCTTCCTTACTTAAAGTAAGGAAAAAAACAAAAACAAGATTCTGATAGTTCAGATACAATTTTGTTTATCAATCCTACTAAACCAATGAATGAAGACGACAGAAGGACTATTTTAAGACATCTTTTTTTTTTTTTGAGGGCATGTCAGCAGCCCTCATATGTGGGACCCGAACCAGGGCCGCTGGCTTCCCAAGCCAGCGCTTAACCACTGCGCCCCTCGGCCAGCCTAGAAGGACTATTTTAGATTTTCAAGAAATACATGCTTATTTTGAACGCCTCATCTTTATGGGGTAGGTTTGGGTTGGAGAGAGAGGCAGGGGCCAAATTATGTAAAGCGCTGTTGGTCAGCATGAGGAATTTGGCAGCAGAAATGGGGGGTGACATGATCCTACAGTGGGAGCACGAGACCGTGAAGAACGAACTTTCTAACAGGCGGAGCTTTGCAGCAAAGCCCCTGTCCAGGATGTTTTAGAGTGAAGTCGGGCTCCAGGAGAAAGATGAAGACGATCTAAAAACCCTCTGAGCGCTGACATTCATGCTGGCTAGCCTCATCCCCTCCACCCCCTAACCTGCACCCTGGTCTCCCGACAGAATCTCTTCAGTTCCTGCAGAGAGAACTGACCCTTGTCTCCACACATACCCCACGCTCCTTTCAGTCATTAAGATTCTACCTACCCACCAGCAATGCTCCTGATAATAAATTATTATAAAGGTGCAACAGGACTCACTGAATCAACTTTTGAACATTTCTACAACGAAATGTGTGGTTTACACTGAGGTGATGGAAGAAAATTTAATGATGTGGAAAGATGGACACCGTATACTATTATGCGAAAGAAGCTGGTTACAATGTGATGTGATTTTGGAAAATTAACAAAAATATGTATAAAAATACTAGATGATGTGGACATCAAAACGTTGACATTCTTTGGGTGATGGGGTTACAGGTGTTTTTTTATGTTTTCTAAATCATATAAAATTAGCAATACGAAAGGATTCTTTTTTGTTCTACTATTCAGCAAAGCCACCTCTTCATTCTTAACTCTAACCTATACTTATCTTTTCTGTCTCTACAAACCTCATTGTTGGTTCTGTATAATCCAGTACATGGCTACATGCTGTCTTATGTTATTACAAGTTTGTTTCCTTCATGCTGGTCTTGTACCTCCAATTAAGAAAAGTTTTCTGTGGCCACACTGTGACCTATTTCCTCTCTTTCCCCATCACATAGCCCTGTGCAGGAATTAGGCACTTGGTGGTGGCTTGGCATCCTCCAGGTGCCACATAACCTACCTGGCTTTCCAGAGAGGCCCTGGACCTGGGAATGTCCCAAATGCCCAGAGCAGTCACGGGGACGGTGAAGCTTGCTTCCTGACCCAGGTACCCAGTCACTGGCATTGCAGACTGCTCTACTGTATTATACTATTCTCCTTCTATCTTCTCTGGTGATTAGGCCCAGAGACCTGCAAAACCTTATGCCCTGTCCAAATTCCAAACTAACTGTCCTCCAGTAGCTAAAGCATGATTGCATTTTGGGAGGTCACCTTTGCATTCATTTCTCTTTACTTGTGAGCAGCATTCAAGACAAGGGGGTCTTTAGTGACTACCATTCTTTCAGAAAGTATCCCACATCCTAGCCTTATAAAATGGGCCTTACTGGCGCAGTGCCTGCTGTGGTCCGCATGCTCTGCCTGGCAGTGGCTCTGTAAAGGTGACTGCAGGGACAGGGTCCGGAGAAGCATCCCTTTGTTCTAGTGCTTAGTCTGTGCAGGGAGGCAGCTATTCTCTCCCACTTTTACTAGCAAGCCCTCTGAAATGACCTTGGCGATGATTTCATCATGCTCTTTTTACTATACTCCACAGGCGAGTCAAACTCCAGTGACCACCTCTTAGCACTATTAACATCTCTCTTTTCCATCATTAAATCTGAGGGGCGGTATAGCTTACTTAAATGAGGCTTTCAGCAGGAGACCCTGCTGTTTTCATGACAGTTTTTTTTTTTCAAGTGCATTCAGATATAATTCTCCGTAGATACTTGAAGGGCTGTCAGGTGGGAAGAGGATGAGATTTGTTCTGTAACGGAATCCTATTGCTTCTATGTCCCTAACATCGCTCCAGCCTAGCACTTTTTTCCATTTCCCTTGCCAGAGTCTTGGTCCCCACCACCCTGCAGCCTTGCCTGGATGACTGTGACAGCCTCCTAACCCTTCTGCCTGCCTGTCCAGTCTTGCTCCGCTAATCCTTTCTCAGTGAGCCTCAGTAATCTGTTTAAATTGTAGATCTGATCACACCACACCTCTGCTCAAAATCCTGTAATGCCTCTGCATTGCCTTCAGGATAAGCCCTAAACTCCTTAGTGTTGCTTTTAAGACCCAACCCCTGCTTAGTTCTCTAGCTGCATGCTGTGCCCAGAGTGTCAGCCCAGCAAGCCACTTGCACATCGAACCCCAAACACTTCTTAATTCTCTTACCTCCAGTGTTTTGCCTAGAACATTTCCCTTCCCCTTTTTGCTCAGCTTATTTACCCTCCAGGTGTCACCCTGATGTCACTTCCTCCAAAAGCCTACCCCCAATCCTCCAAGGGCAGGCTGGGTGTTCATATGTCCTCCAAATGATTATTCTAGGTTTATCCTATCATATTTGTTGTCATTTTATCTTGTAGTTTCCTGTTTACATCTATCTTCCTCTCCAGACAATAAGCTCCCTGAGGGCTGGGATGGTTTTATCATCATATCCCCAACACCAGTGCCTGACAGATACTCAATAGTTACCGAATGGATGACATAACAAGGATGATAGACGGAAGTTTCATGGGTTTAGATTTCTACTCTATGTACTGAAGAAGATGATAATAACTGGTGATATCCAAAAAAGGGAACAGGCTGACCCACCTAACACAGTGAAAGCCCCATTTCTGAAAGTTTCCAATTAGAGCCTAAGTGGTCATCAGGCAGGGAGCTTCCAAAGAGAGTAGGTTGGAGGACATGCCCTCCGCTCATTTGCTCTCTGCAGGAAGGCACAATTAGCTTCACTTCAGGAGACAAAAGACCTGGGCTCTGGACTTCTTGTGAGGCTTTGAATGAGTCACAGCTTCTGTGAGCTTTCCTCACCTGTAAAATAGAGGTGGTACCTGCACTGCCTGCTTCACAGATTTTGTGAGAACAGGTGCAATCACGTATGCTGAAGTACTTGTAGAAGCCTGAAAACCAAATGAAACATATTCTTATGCACCACATAATCTTAAGGACCTGCAGCCTCACTAAATAATTTTAGTTTTGCCACTACATTCGAAAACAAAGTGCCCCATGGAAAGTTTTACTGCTGCAGGCAGAGCTGAGAACTAGAGCAGCATCTTCTACCTCTTCTGTGTCACATCACTGCCCCCGGGATCAGGAGCACCTGTTTAGCTACCATCTATCAAAGGCCCATTGTTCCTGCCATCAGGGAGAGTCCTTGGAGCCTGTTACTAAAACTAGGGGAGTAGGGCCCCACTGTCTTAAATCACCATGAAAATCAGCAGAAACAAAAACTGCACACACACATTAGACCTTCCTTCCCCTTGGGCCCCTCGATTTATGCTTAAAGTCAATAGTTGACAGCATTTCACTTCCTCTTTGACAAGACAAACCCAATGAAAGCATTTAATTTAAAGGCTTTTTATTAGGAACCAGGGGACTGAGCTGCTTATCCCTCTATAACAGTCTAGAGCAGGTCATTAGGCCCAGGGTGGCGAGGCTGTGAAAGGTGCTGCGGTGTTTTGCTGCACTTGCTTAGGGCCTGGAAGGAAAGGTGGTGGCAACGGAAGTTGGCAGGAACTGGTGTTAGCCAAAACACCAATGGCCTGGGGAGAGCCCTCTACCTTCCTTCCAACTCCACTCCAGGCTGGAGCATGCCAGGAGACAGAGTCTGGCTGGAGTGGGCAGGGTGCAGCAATGCTGTCTGGGCCCCTGGTTTCATTCAGTGCTACTTCACTTGCCTGCCCTCCACTCTTCTTGCCGCTTAGTGATTAGGTATTTGAAGAACTCATACACAGACCACGCGATGGCTGTGGAGGGGATCTGGTAAATTACTCTAGCCTGCACCCCTCGGAAATAGGCGGTCACCCCACCTACTTGATATACCGTCCTGAAGGCACTAGCCATGCCTGTAATATGTCCTGTGAAGTTTGAGTTCAAAGCCAGGGATTCCTGGGTGTTGAGCAGTGTCTTGCAAACGTCCAATGGGGTTGTAACAGCGGCAGCTACAGCTCCTGCACAGGCTCCGGAGAGGACGTGGGAGCTGGGGTTGTACCGTCTCTGGGGGTTAAAGTGCTCCTGCAGGAATTCGTAGGTCATGAAGTGAATGGCTTGGAAGGGAACGTTCATGGTTAGCTGGGTGGTGTAGCTGCGGTAAAAGGCCCCAGCCCCTTCGTTTTGCCACACTGCCCGTACACAGTCTGTCACCCGGAGGTACGGTGAGTTGTACATCTGCATCCTCTGCTTGACCACTGGTCGTGCCATCAACGAGAAGGAAGAAATGGCAACAGCAACCAATCGGAGAGCAAATGTCCAGATTCAGAGTCCCACGGCAGCAGATCAGCCAATGGAATAGAGGGGGAAAAAATGAGTGAGCTGTCAGTTAGCCTGGTAAGGTTTCCCTTATTTGAGAGGAAGGGATCAGAGAAGGTTGGTAAATGGACAAAACATAATGGACCCACTCATGGCAAGACTTCTTTAAAACCAGCCAAATAACACGAGATATATTTATGGTTCAGAGACTCCAGAAGGTTTCCTTGAAATAAGTGCCTCTCTATCATTATATCATTATATCATTACTATCTTACCTTTTAAAAACTCCTGAAACAAGAAATGACTCGTGGAAGTGAACATAATAATGAACAGATAGCCCTAACAATCCCGAAATGCTCAGGTGCTAAGAGCGCCTGCCTATTATGACATGAGAATGGCTCTACCCTCTTGCAGGAGAGGAGGAACTGCTACCAAAAGGAAAATTTTTAGCCAAGAAGAGTGTGGCTTTGGTTTCCAAATAGCTCCTACTTCCTCAAGTAGATAACATGGTGTGAGCTCTGCAGATCTTCACCTTAGCTTTAGCCCTTTCCACACCACGGCCTTGCCCAGGCAAAAAACTGGGACTTAGAAACATGACAACCGTGCTATCCCTTCATATTTGCTTGCATACCTCATTCTCCAACTAAAATGCCAAGATCCAAGCCACAATGCAGGGACTGCGTTCTACAATTTACCCTTTCATTCCTATCTCCACTATCTTCATTCCAAAATGGCAGTATTTTCAAATGTCAAAATCCATCTTCAGGGCCGGCCGAGTGGCGCATTGGTTAAGAGCTGGCTTGGGACGCCAGCGGCCCTGGTTTGGGTCCCACATATGAGGGCCAGTGACACTGCCCTAAAAAAAAAAAAAAAAAAAAAAAATCCATCTTCACATCTTTGAAGACAAGTGAAATAATCTTCTAATATTTCAGATGAGATCAAATTTACTACAAAGGGGGCTTCCAAGAAGGCCCTGGCCAAGCAGAACCACATATTTCTCCAGGGAAGCCCCAAAGATGAATAAAATCTCAATGAAGACGCTTCCTGTCCGAGGGGCTCCAAAGTACCTACAACATGGAGGGAGTGCCCTCTAGTGGTAAGACAAGGTAATACGGCAGGATTTCCCACCAAAACTGATGGGGTGCTCCTCAGCATTCTTGTGCAAACCAAAAATAAAGGAAAAGCCCAGAGATGCAGGTGCAACTGCCGGCAGAGGGAAAGACTGAGGAATCATTACCTTCAGCTGGATTCATGGCTGCATCATGAAGTAATGTTGCCACACAACCGGCTGCACCTGCAAAGGGGAAAACAACTGCCACATGTAAGGCCTGGAGAGGGCTACCAATTCACTGAGGCCCCTGAGTGAAGGGAGGTGGCTGTGCTAAACCAGTGGGGAGAGGGGATGTTAAGACCCATTCCAAAGATGGGAACCCGTTGCTCCTAAACTCCTGTTTCGAAAAATGAAGATATTTGTCCCCACCAACTTAATTAACGTCAATATACATTACACATCTAGAATACTAAGGCCAAGAAGGGTCAAAAAAGAAAAAAAAACAGCCCAGATATTATCAATAAAGATGGTTTTGAGAATAAACGCAGTAACATGCCCCAAACAGGAAGCAGATACACTGCTGCCAACGGATGCCAGGACATCAACTGCCTCCAATGGAGGGAGAACATGAGGGGCAGGTGGTCAGATCTTCACAGAATCTCTCTCACCTTCTAGCCGGCTGCCCTATCGTGCCCATCCCGTCTCTGGATCCTAACATCTGTCCCTCTAGACCTTTCCTCAGGTTCTGAACTACCATATTCCTCCCCCTCTCTCCACACTCAACTGGCATTTCAGACAATCCTCAGTCTCCAGGCTGTTATCCCTTCCCTTAATGTCCACACAACTTCCAACCCTCTGGTTTCTCCAGACAGAAGTCCCTTGGCCTCTCCCCCATGCACTTGTTGAGGTCATGTCCTCAGTGACACAAACTGCCTCTGGTCAGTTGGGATCCTGAAAAGGTGAGGCGAAGAGCTGGGGCTCTATTAGTGTCTTCCTTGGGCCCTGGGTCACCTCTGATCCTGCCCCAGGGAGCAGGACACCACCCAGCTATCAAGACATACAACGGGGGTAGTAGTTCAGGGTGTCTCCACATTACCAGGGTTATAGAAGCTGATGCCAGGGAGAAGATGAGAGGAAAGAGTCAAGCTGGTAGGTAAGGGGGGACACTGTAACCCTCTGTTGAGGTGTCCCAAAGGAGGGGTGGGGCTGAAGTGGCCTGTTGCCTGGGAACATCAGGTCTGGAAGTCCCTCCCCTATAATGGGGCCTACCCCAGCCCAAAGCTGCAGCTCCAAACCATGCTGAGACTGGAAAGCACTGACAGCAGCAAAGCCCAAAGAGTTGGGAAAGTGGGGGAACCAGCACAGGAAGGCTCAATACCATTGGCAATATGGCTATTGCCCCCAGGGTGGATTATATCACTCAATGTCTTTTTTAACTTTTCGTAGCAGGCAAAATAGAGGGCGTGGGCAGGCCCTGCGCCTGTTGCTGTGACGTTCAGCCCCCGCATGGGCCTCCACAGGCCCTCTGTTCTTATAATCCTCCAGAGGGCCTCCAACACATTGCGATAGCGGGCTGCTGGGTCAGGCTGTAGGCTCTGCATCCGGGTCTGAAATCACAGAAAGGGGAAGAGCAAGATTAGTCATGCCTACTTCTCGCTCAACCTCAACAGTCAGGCTGTGGGCACTGAGCAATCGTGCCAGTGTGCATCCAGTTTTACTTCCTTCCAAATCTACATCCAATCATTCAAGCCTTGGACCTTTTTCTAGTCATTTATGACCCTAAGAATGAAATACCATTATTTTCCATGAGAATATCACCCTTTCGTAAGTGTCCTTGAACTCCAAAATGATTCACAGCCCCAGCAACAAATGTAAAGCCTGTGTTTCAAAAGTTGCTTTTGTGCTTTAAATCTCAGGCTAAGAATTCTTTACAAATGGATTCTAAAGTATTTGCTGTCTACAACATACTTGATGCATTTCTGAAGGCTGATTAGGGGCCTGCTTCTTGTCCAAACACTAATGAGATGATGGCTCATCCTTTGACATAACTTTGATGATAATCTGACTTTTTCAGACTATTTGGCATTGGCAGATTGGTCTGTAAGATAAAGTCTCAGCAGAAATAGCATTCCTAATAGATACTGCTCTCATTTCCTGGGAAAGAAAGTTTACCTTGAAACTATGAAGGCGGAACCAACCTAGTCTCTAAAACTGAAGGGGCTGGCAGATTGGTCTGTAAGATAAAGTCTCAGCAGAAGTAGCATTCCTAATAGATACTGCTCTCATTTCCTGGGACAGAAAGTTTACCTTGAAACTATGAAGGCGGAACCAACCTAGTCTCTAAAACTGAAGGGGCTGCCTGATTTCTAACCTAAATGGACCACATCCCAAAATTGGCATCAGTGAATAAAATCAGTCTCCGTGAAATACAATCCTTGGAATCTTTAGAGGATTCAATGATTGGAACTGAAGTTTATGGTAGACACTTTTTCTTTTTTACGTCTGTTACATGTAATATCATGGATGAACCTCATAGGCATAATATTAAATAAGTCAGACACAAGAGTATATACTATACGATTCCATCTATTAGTCTGTCAATGTAAGAAATGTTCAAACCTGTAGAAAATTTTTATAAGAGTTTGTTTGCACCAAACCGACAACATATGCTGGGGAGCAAGATCTCAAATGCTCCCAGAAGACACTTTGTATGATATTCCTGGACAAAGTTTTATTGAAATTTGGGAAGTTATTATTTGAAACACTTCTCCAAATCACAGACCTTCTCTGAAGGTGTCTCCCAATGAAGATCTCTTGTCTATTGATCCACTTCTAGAGACTAACAGTTAATATAAAATCAATATCCAATGGCTGGAATACAGTAGGCACTCAAGATGTGTTCGTTGAATGAATACATGAAAGAATGAATGGATCTTAGCTCTATCTGCACCAGTTCAGAAAGTATAAATTGGCCATTAGTGCGCCAATAGGGGTAACTGAAGCCCAAGTACAGTTTAAATTCTTACTTCATTCCGATCACTGATTCAGTCTGCATTTAAAAGCCTAAACCTTCCTGTTGGACATCTGGAACCCAAGAGTGAGGCCTTTTCTCAAGAGCATGGAAGAAAAGAAACTAACTGCATCAACAGAAAACCAGATTAACAGGTCCCAGTGAGCTACAAGCAATCCACATTCCTCTATATTATTTTCTCCTCTCTGCTACCAACAAAGAATGGGAAGCTTATAAGGTTAATTACTGGAAGCTTAATAAGTAATACACAGTATCACTTATCACAAATTGATACATTCTCTTCCACTTCTCAAAAAACAAACTCATAAATGTCCAATAAAGGGTGTGCTTACTGATCTTGAACATCATGCAGGGGAGTATAAAATACATCGGGTGTTATTCAGACTACAGGTCTTTACTGGTGATGGCTACTAATAGATAAACTGGGCCTGGTGCCTTAACAATTAGGTGTTTCCATAGGTTTCTTTGAAACTGATCTTGAATAGGGAGAATGTTCAGAAATTGCATTGCTTTGCTGGAGTCAATGGCATGTTTAGGCAACCAGTCTTGAAAGGTCTGGCCTCAGAGGCCTGGAACTCTTTATCCACAAGAGAAACCTGGACTGTGGGTAAGTTACTCTAAACATTTTACACATGTTAAATCTGACTCACAATTGCAACTAAATGAAAATACACCCTTATGGAGAGGACCCATGTATAAGCTATGCCAAAAATAAAAATTAACATGGCTCCCTTAATTTGTGGGCCAATAAATCTACCTTTGGGACAAAGACGAAATCTATAAGAATTTATCAATAGCTTCCAACATAAAAAAAAAATCACTGCCTGGCTTTGATAAAAAGCCAAATGGAATAATAGGGAGATAAGTAGTTTAGTCCAAGACAAGCCACATTTGAGTTAGAAAGCCTGAATTTAAGCCCCAGCTTTGCTAGCTGTGTGGTCTTGGGTATGTCACTTAACCTCTCTGAGCTTCAATAATTATCACGTATAGCATAAGACTAAGAATGGCTGGGTATAGGGTTGTTGTGTGGATTCAAAGAGTTAAGGCATGTAAAAGCCATTGGTAAGTTATAAAGTGACAGAAATATAAAAGCTTTTTATTATATTCAAATGATTCTCAGAAATATTAGTTCATATCTTAGAATTTACAGATCATGGCATTGTTGTCTTTTGTATAAGTCATTTCACAAATACAAATGGGCAACTGGTACTTAACCACTAGTAAATCAGGTTTAATTTGTTTTTGTTTTTTTTCATTTGAGAGTTTCTCTGTGGCTATAATGATTTATATATCCAGTTATTAATATGAAGGTCACGTTTAGGAACAAGCACTACTGTGAAATTCTGTGGCTTGCTTGGTTCTGGAAACCCGCTTTTGGGAAGGCTTAGGAGTCAGGCTGGGTTCAAATCATGACTCTACCACTTAAACTCTGTGACTTTGGACAAGTTATTTACCTTGCCTCCTTTTCTTCATCTGTAAAATAATTAAAATGGCGTCTTCTTCATGAAGTTGTTTCATGGGTTAAATGAATAAATGAATATAAGGTACATCAGAGAGTGCTTGACAAACAAGAACCATTGCCATTTATTGAATACTTATTATTATTATTAGATGCAAGAAAATCAAATAAGCCAATGTTTCCATTTCCTAACCTTTCAGCGGTGAATGTGGATAGATAACCATTTACATCTGGGATTTGGAAACGATTATTTCCCTTTGCTCTTTCCCTCTTTATTATGTGAGTAGATTATTTGCGTCACCACTAGAGCCCAAAGGCAGCACCTTGGTGACAGGTGGGTACTTTGCCAGATGATTTTGAGAAGAGTTCTGGCTGCTTTCAATGGCAGAGCCTCTCCCTATAGATAAAGTCTGGTGCTTGCCTCCAAGACACAGAAAAGGAAAAGTGGGGTTTGGCGGGGAGGGGAGGCTGTTAAATCTCCCTAAATGCCCATGGAAATAGTTAGCTGAATAACTGTGGCCTAGCAAGGCTAAGCTGACTTCCCATGGTCCCTCCCAAGGGTATTTTAAGTTGCCGTGACCCTGATAAGTGGCTGGGGGTACACACGCTTGCCTGCCAAGAGGCAATGTCAGCTTTCATTTATAAACACTGGAGTGGCCCTTGAGGCTCCAACTCAGATACCTGCCTCTAATCTTAGGGTACAACTGGGCTGCTCTTCTCCCCACCCATTTACGGTAAAGAGGAAGAGCTGCCTGAGGGCAGGTGAACTGGGAAGGCTTTTCTGAAAAAGAGATCTGAATTTTACTTTCATGTCTGCACAAGTGTTTAACATACTGACACTAAATCCTACTGGTCTCACCTAGTTATTCTCTCTAATCATTTAAGTCCCAGCGTTAATGACAAATGAAAATGATTCTTCTTTTAAAATAAGCTTTTGTGTTTTTGAAGACACCTGAGCAGTTTTTCCCTCCAGATCAAAAAATTAATTCTTTAATGTAGAGTGTTGAGGCATGACTGTGTTGTATGACTCATTTTTTTTTTTTTTAAATTCCAAAGCTTATGTAAATGAGTAAGAGGTCCTCTTCAAAATACTGTATTTACCTTGGAAGGCTAAGAGTGACTTCCAGCAATGCTGTGGTTATGCAAAACATTTCTGGAACTCTTCTTCTGAAATGTTCCCTCAGTGGGTTTAACAGCCTCAGGAATTAGTCTCCTTGCTTTCTCATCCCACCTTATCTTTGACTCTAACCAATATTACCCATTTTGACTTCCCACCTTATTTTGTCATATTTGACTCTAAATGGTCTGTTACTAAAAAGTCAATTCCATCTTGCCATAGGACAAAGATATGCTCCCATTAAGGATATGCACCCAAATCTTCTAGAGGCATTTTCTAAGAGGAATCTGCAAACAGCAACAATAGCATTATGTAAATACACGGAGTAAGGAGAGATGGCCTCCCAAGGTAATGGGACAACACTTAAACTGGTAAGTTGTAGTAATATTTCTAAGTCATTGACATTACATTGTATTTTTCAAGTCATTAAATAATGTTCATTGCGCTCCTTGATCTAGTTTTCATGTGATACCTATCCTGAAACATAGCACCCTAAACCCTCCTCTCTACTCACAGTCTAAGCTATTTTGCAGTTAGAGCATATTAACTTTTAGATACATAGCATTAACAATTCAGTCATTCAACATGACTCGTACAAAATGTCTCAATCTTTTTCATTTGTAGTTATGCATTTTGCATTTCAATATTGTTAAAGCATTAACCATCTTCTTACTTCTGACAGATTTTACTGTTTACGGATATCTATTCCTCCCAGTTGACAAGGGCATTTAAAATTCTAATGTCCACTTTAACCAAATGCATTTACCACCCTTTCAGTGGGTACGGCCCTTGGTAGGAGTTACCTTGCAATGTGCAAGAATACTCCTACCAACTCAATGATGTCATTCGCAAAACTTAATGAGCACTTTTCCCATTTCCTCATCCACATTGCTAATGAAAATACTACATGGTACTGGAACCCGAAAAAAGCAGAAGAGACAGAGTTTGCATTTCCCAAGTTGATACTCTCCTCCTTTTGAATATGTAACATTTTCCTAATTCGAGGAGAAAACATACATCAAGTGGCTGGCAGGATACTGTCTGACTACACCCTTAACATGTAAAGGAGGCACCCGTCTCTGTCATATTTATTTCAAAAGACCCTCTCGAGTTTACTTCTCACTCAATTTAGTCCCTCACTTTTGATGGTTGGTACCTTAGCTCGTGCACAAGGGAAACTGTAAAGAATAAGCTGTTCCCCTCTTTCATTCAGCTTTCTTCAGAAGCCCCTGACTTCTGTACCCACTGTCAACTTCAGATGGCTACCGAAACGAACTATTATCAGTTCCAGCTCTCAGCTGGGGAAAGATGTGCTGCTCGCTGTACATGTCCAATCCTAATCCCAGCTCAATGCTCGTTTTCAGGAAATAGGTGGGGTGTCATGCTCGCTGCACAGAGAAACCGAAACCTTTTCCTGAAAACCTTTTCCTTTCCACTTTATGTCCAGTCCAGCACCCTGGAATTGGGACCGCACCATGATTTCCCATCACTCATGGATTAGATTAAGGAGCTGAGAGATCCCAGATTCTGATTCCTGCCCCCCCCACACCCCACCCCCGTCACTTTAAAGGGCAGACACAGCAAGGAGCTTGTGCAAAAGCACGCGCCCAGGAAACATCTCAAGGCACGACCGACGGGTCTGCTTCACGCCAGCTGGCTTCACCTTCATTGCGTTAGGAGCACGTCCCTGTTCTCATCCCATCCCACCCTATTCCTGTCCCGCTCCAGCTGAGATCCAGGGCTTGGGCTGACCAGATGTGCGTTCCCGAGTCCCGATTCAGATCTCCCTGACAGCGAGAAACGGGTCCTGGGTCCTGACTGCGATCGACTCCCAGCCGGGACCTTGCTTGCATGGAGGATCGGCTGAATTTGTGTGGCGGCGGCAGGAGCCGGGATGGAACTCCTGTCGGCTCCGGCTCTCGCACAGGACCCAGGGGATGCGGTCAGCCCCAGGTCGGGTTCAGAGCCGGTGCGAGTCTCACCTTGACGCAGTCGATGGGGTACATCACGCAGTGCTCCAGAATCCCTGCCACGGCGCCCGCCACCATGTGCGTGGTGACAGTGGCTCCCGCTGGCAGAGCCTCGTAGTCCGGGTCGGAGTCCGGATCCTGCCGTACTGGGGGCCTGCAGGCCCCGGCCTCCCCGCCGCCGGCCCCCCGGCCCACGCCCCGCTGCAGCCACCCGTCCAGCAGCGCCGACTCCCCGGGGCTCCGCCCCGGCCCGGCCGCCGGCCCCCCCGCCACGCCGCCGGCACCCCGCCCCTCTAACTCCATCCACCCGGGCCAGCTGCGACGCCCACCCTCGCCGCCACTGCCGCTGCCGCCCCCCGGCCCCGTCGCGTCTGCCTCAGGCGCGGCCCGGAGAGCCCCGGGCCTCCGGCTCCCGCTTGGCCCCGCCGACACGCCCCCCAGCCAGCCATTGGTGCTGCTGCTACATTAACCCCGCCCCCTTGATGACGTAGACACAAACAGGTCTGTAGTATTAGTGAACTCGCCTGTCATTCCTCCGCCCCAGCGGCGTTGCTACCGCTGAAATCCCACCCCTTCCCCTTTGATCTTGGAAGCTTCTTATTTATTGGCCACTGATTGGTTGACATGTAAAACTTAAGGCTGAACTTTGATAGGCTCAACCACCCATGATACTTTGACCGCAGCCATTGGCCCCGCACTACGTCGGGATTCGATTGGCTACTAGGAAGGGAGCGAAGCGCCGGGGGCGATAGAGACTGTTTTGTGGGCTGCAGACGGGCGCCAGCGGAGTTCCCGGCGCTGCGGGTCGGATCGCTTTGGGGGGGGAGGAGGGGGGTCGGTGCCAGGCCTCAAGGTCAAACCGCTGACTGCTGCCGTTAAGACCCGCGCTCGAGCGCCCGCCCCAAATCTCAAGACGCGCGGGTCCCTAGCCCGAGAGTTGTGTTCCCGCGGGATCTCGGGCTGGCGTGAGGCGGCACCGGCCTGAGCGGGGCATCCCCTGGGGTGCAGCCCGGCGGTCTTGTTCGGGAACTTGTTGCGACACGCGGGCGGCGGCTCTGTAGACTCCGGTCGGGTCTGGATGGTTGCCCGCCCACCCCTCCGGCCGACCGCAAGCTGACTCCTAAGGGCCCGGTGTTGCTCAGGCACCCAGCGCCCTGCACTGAGCTTGCACCCGAAGTTGCCCAGTAAACACAAAGTTGTTGAATGAATGAGTTCTTCGGAGCCCCGCTGTCCATGGGCCCTGCGCCAGGCCACCAGCCTGAAACGGAAGGAAGATGTTGAAATGGGTGCGATGACTCAGAGACGACAGGTGGAGAGGCCGGACTGGAGGCAGCCGCTCCAACCCAGCAAGGAAAGTACGGCCACTATGGGGAAGCTCGGACGTTCGGCTAGTTCCCTGAGCTGACGCCCTGATGATCCCCACTGCCTGCAGAGGACTGCCTTTTGTGCAAAGACCGCTCCTTCCTTCCCAGTCGGGTCGGCTGGAGGCAGGGGCGCTCACTGGTTAAAGAACAGTGCCACCAATTCCCAGCCTTGAGCACCACCGCCTGGGCCGTGACGCTGCACAGGACCTACGCAGGCTCGGTGGAGTAACACAGGCGCTTTCGCCACCCCAGGCAGCCTGGCATCTCCAGTCTCATTCACTGGAGCGTGTTTGTACAAGGCCTCTGCACGATTTCTAGCTCTGTCTTTAGCACCCATTTTACTGAGATGATGATGCAATTGTGAGTTTTCCCGTCTGTGTGTAGCTTTTTCTTTGATAAGGAAGAGGTTTTCCTTTTCCTCTCTAAATCTTAACCCTTCTCAGGGCCTCTTTATTTTTTTTAACTTTAAAAAAAAAACTCACCTGTTCTCTCCCTCTTCAGCAGTGGTTATTAACCTTTCGGTGTCAACCTTTTGGAAAAGAATGAAACTACCAATTCTGCCTCTAACCTCCACGTCCCACCTTCCATGCACGCACAAAATTTTGCATGTAATTTCTGAGTTTACAGAGTCCCCTGAAGGTGACTCCTGGACCCCTAGGGGTACTCCAATCCTGGTATTAACCAGGCCCTTTTTAATCAAGGTACAACTGTAGATTTTATGTCTTTCTCTGAGTTACATATATTTCTCTTAGGGTAAAACATGGCTTTACAGTATCCTACATCTCAACAGCATGTAAACCTTCCTAAAAAAACAAATTAGCAAGCAAAGAAACAACTTTTTTTGGTAATAGTCTTTATAAACACTCAATAGCTCCTCGACCAAGCATTGTAGACTTATTTTCTTATAGTTCTAGGACAATTGTTTTCCACATTCTCCTCCTAGTTCCTGTCATTTTGTTTTCTACATGTATCTGTGAGACTGCTAATTGTCTCAATATCAATTCTCATTTATTTTCTCTAGTAATCGAAACCCACGTTTTAGCTTGGGCCCATGGCTTCCAAGTCCCCCCCCACACACACACACTTCTCTTGCATCTAGCACTGGCTATGTGACTTAAGTTCTAGCTAGTGGGAGGTGAGTGTAAGTGACATGAAACATCTGGGTTCTGCCTTTAAAAGGAAAGATTATGTCCTCTTTGAATTCCCCATTTTCTTCTTTCTTGTCATCTAGAACATAGACCCAGAAGATGTTGACCATTTTTGGCCATGGGGACAAGACCTATACCACAGCAGATGGCAGAGCAAAAAGTAGAAGATACCTGCCACCTTCCAGATAACAGTAGTACCTCTAGACTACTCATGTTCTGGTACATAAAAGAACTTGTTTAATCAATTGCTGTTAGTCTGAATCTTTGTTACAGCAGTTTATTTATATCCTAACCAACACATTTTACCCTAGAATGCATTTCTTCCTTAATCTTAAGTTGAGATCCCCTCCTCCACAGGGTGATCAGTCTTCCCTCTTCTCTAGCTCATTTCCCTTGAAAATGAATAGGTCTCTAAAAGAAACCCACTCAACCCTGCTGGAGTACTAATTCTCTTTACTGCCAAACTACAAATGATTTATACCTACAATGTCCTTTCTCTTCTAAAGCCCTACATTTTTATTCCTTTTTTCAGTGGTCACAAATGACCCTTCCAAATCCGATGGTCTTTTTCTTACTCGGATTTTCATGACTAGCAGATAACACTTGCCCCCATTGACCCATCCCTCCCTGAAATATTTTCCTGGCTTTAGGAACTACTCTATTCTACATTTTAGACATCTCAGACTCCTATACTTCTCTACCCACTGAGGGGGTACATTCCTACAGGTTTAATGCTCCTTGCTCATCTTCAATACCTTAGAAAACTTTACCATTCCACATCTGTTTTCCTCATTAGAGCCCTATGTTTCTCCTTTTGCATACTTTTTTTTTTCCCCCTAGCTGAGCCATCCTGCCACCTGTTGGCAGCTCAGCAGCAGCTCAGCTCGGGCTGGGCATCGAACTGCTGTTGCTCAGAGCTCAGCTGGCACTCTTGAGCAAGCTCTTAACCAACTGAGCCACTCGGCCAGCCCCACTTTTTGCATACTTTTAAACTACTTGTACATTGTTTTTGAGGGAGACTCCTCTTACAACAAAGCAAAAAGAGCATAATTAGATAGTAAAGATGGTAGTGCCTTATTCAGGTGACAATTCATAGCAAGGTCTGTGTTACCTATTTATCTGGGGACTACAATATTCAAGACTTTTAGAATGTTGGGAAGTAATAGTATGCTACAAAGTGCCATGGTCCCTCCCTGGTCAGAAATAAGAGCTGAGTGATACTCTTCATTAACTCATTCTCAACCTGAATCTTAATTTTATATTTTGCAGTATTTCTAGTAGTATAGGAAAAGGACATGTTTAGTTTTCACAGATCAACAATGGAAATTACTAATTTTGATCTACCTAAGAAATAAACGTAATGGCATTTCTGGATTATAGGCAAAAATCCAGAAAAATTACTTAATCTTCACTGGTTCTTATCTAGGAGGAAGTTTCAGTTCATTTTATACTCAAATTAAGTCCAAACAGATAGAATCAGTTAGAAAAAAATATTTTGATATGGTAAATCCATATTCTTACTTGAGCACAAATTTCACTGCCACTCATTTCCCCCTTCATTTATTAATTTCTATCATATTCTCATGACCTTGACAGAAACGTGGTAAATTCTGTAAATAATGCCCCCAAATAATTATTTTTATGCCTTTTTGTAAGTCCTGCACCTGTTAGTCATTCAATACTTTGTCTCCTTTTTGCTGTTTATTTCCAGAAAGTAGATAAAACTGCACTTTTAAAAACATCTACTTATGTACCTAGTAAAACAAAGTGTTTCCAAAATGTAATCTAAGATAAAAAGTGCCCTGAACTTTAGCAAACTCTTTCATTTAATTATAATTAATTTCTCTGTCTCTGATGTTGACATGTTCTTTTAATTCTCTCAAATGTATAATTTTTTTGATTGCATTTTGTTTTTCCATTCCAATTTCTACTTTTATTTTTTTTAATTTTACTATTTTTAATTTATTTTTTACAACAGTGCAATAGTTATACTTTTACCCCTCAAAGTAACAACCTCCCTCCCCCAATCCACCGCCCCACTCTCCCCCCCATATCATATCTATTACAACTCCCCTGACCCCACTCCCACACTGTACTCCTCATCCCATGACTATATACATATATATATATATATATATATATATATATATATATATATTCAATCACAGTTAACATACAATACCTCAGGTGTACAGTGCAGCGATCAAGCCTCTACCCCATCCTGGAAGTGGTCTCCCCAACAAGACATGCGACCATCTGACACCGCACAAAGCATTCACAACATTCTCAACTACATTCCCAGAACTGCCCCCCATATCCCTGTGGCAACATTGTAGTCACCCACCTATGCTGTCTAAAATCTTACCCCCTCCCTCAGCCCCACCCCCTCCCAGTCAGCAACCATCAGTTTTTCCTTTATATCTGCTTGATATGATTTCAGTCTTCTTAAATTTACTGAGACTTGTTTTGTGGCCTATCATGTAGTCTATCTTGGAAAATGCCCATGTGCACTTGAGAAGAATGTATATTCTGTTGTTTTGGGGTGAAATGCTCCAAAAATATCGATGAAATCCAGCTGGTCTAAAGTGTCATCAAATGTATAATTTTAAACTTTTTTAAATCTTGAAATTACAAACCTGTATATAATATTTTTACAATACCAATTTCTCATTTGTAATGTCTTCTTAAGGCACTTTAGCATGACCTAAAAAATTGAAATAGGTCTTTCTTCACAATCAGCAAACTGTCTTACCAGAATAGAGTTAGTTAAAATGATAAAAAAGAAAGAAACAGCCTCACCTCTGACTCATCCTGCCTTTGCCTTGGTCATGACTCTGTCAAAAAATGTCAGAATGGGGAGGGTTAACAGGGTAGCTGAAGCCCCATGACATGACCTAAGTTTCAGTTATGTCATCTGTAAAAGGTAATAATAATAATATTATAATAATAATAATAATATGTACTTCAGTGGATTGTTTGAGGAGTCAATCAGAAAAAGAATGTTAAGTTCTTACTACACTATAGGGCATGTAGTTAGCGCTCAACAAATGTTGACTGTTGACTATTATTACTATTGTTATTATTATTACCTATTTTTCCTTTATGACTGTCTATCCACCCATCACAGAAATCGATGGCATCATGTTACCTATTTTCCAAACCCAAAACGAAGATGACCATGACTAGAACACTAAGTTTGGCATATCTCACAAAATAAGCCTTCTTTTCTCCTCGCAATGATGTCCGTATTTCAGTCCCATGTCTTAGTGGCTTCAATTATTGTGCGAACTTTATATCATAAGGAGATTTAAATATTTTTAATTCCTTAAGTAAAATGGCTAGAATTACAAAACTTTCCTTGTATATTACCAAAGAATGTAATGTTTGTTGTCCTTGACATCAGAGAAGATAAGCATCAGCAGGGGATGAGGTCTTTGGGTTATTTATCTAAGTAGATCTAAAAATGTCAGAATGAGGAGGGTAACAGGGTAGCTGAAGTCCCATGACTTGACTAAAGTTTCAGTTATGTCATCTGTAAAAGGTAATAATAAGAATTTATTTTTAATGTTCTGTGGTATTGAATCCTTTATAAATATGGGGTGTATTCTCAAAGCATCTAGCCAGGGTTATGGAGGTAACAAACATGAACCACAATAACAAAAGCATCATTAACAGAAAAATAATGATGGCAGCAGATGTGGGCTTCAACCCACAAACCTTGAAGTCTTGGTTATCTGTGTGATTTTCCTGGATGTTCTCTAGCCCCATTTCCATTTTGTACTCTTTACTACTGGCACATCCCTGACCCTCTTACCTAGTCTTCTGCCTTATCCAGTGCTTGTGTCTTCATTGCCTCTTTTAAACCAATCAAGTCTTTTCACTCTTTAGTCTTTCTTGCTTTTACAGCTTACTCATTCCAAACTAGCGTATAAAGTCCAGGCATTTACATTGACTGCAGCAAAAGAGAAAGTCAAATATTTTAGGGAATGCAAAGTTATCCTCATGGTGAGCAAGGTAAATTGTTTCACCTTTGGATTTAATTTCCTCCCTTTGAGAGGTACTTATTGGGCTTTGTTATTTGTGTGCCCAGCCGTATGCTAAGGGACTGAGAAGGATGAAACAGAGAATGCAAAAAAAAGGAATGAGCTGCAGTCCCTTTTTTAAAGAAACTTGCAATCACTGGTGAAAAAGGACATGCATGTACTATACAACAATAATAACAGCTAACTTTTATGAAGAGCTTACTGTGTGTCAACCAGTGTATATATAATTCTTTTTAATCCTATGTGGATTATCTATCGACAAATTACTACAAAACATAGTGGCTTAAAATAGCAATAAAATCAGTTTCTATGGGTGAGGAATTTGATAGTGGCTTAGATGAGTGGTTATGGCTTAGGGTATCTCATGAAATTGCAGTCAAGATGTTGGCCAGGGCTGCAGTTATCTGAAGGCTTGACTGGGGCTGGCGAAGCCACTTCCACAATGGCTCACTCACATGACTGTGAAGTTGGTGCTGGCTGTTAGCAAGAGGCCTCAGTTCCTTTCCATGTGGGCCTCTCCAGAGCTGTTTAAGGGTCCTCATGGCATGGTAGCACATGGTACCACATTCTTGGCAAATCGTTGGCTATTTGATTATAGCCATTCAAGGGGGTATGCTGTAGTATCACATTGTAGTTCTAATTTGCATTTTCCTAGTGACTAATGATGTTGAAAGTCTGGTGTGCTTATTTGCCGTCTGTATATCTATCTGTTGTTGTTTTCTTTAAAGATTTTATTGGGGGATTGGGGGAGGGGAACAGCGTTGGGGAATCAGGGAAGGGGAATAGATAACTTACTGTCCTTTTGTTCTTCAGTCTAGTTGTGGAGGACATCACTTCACTGGCCCATGTTGGTATTATCATTGCGCTCTTCCTGGGTGAGATGGTCGCTCACCGTCCATTGGACGGCCACTCACGGTGGCACACGGCAGCTCATGAAAGCTCATGCCCATTGCCAGCCAGCCCCACTGCAGTGTTTGCCATTGCTGGCGACTCACAGCAGCCCAGCTCCAGGTGGAGCTGTTGTTCACCATCTTAGCTGTAGAGGACACAGTGTCACTGGCCCTCATATGTGGGATCCGAACCGGGGCCCTGCTGCTCAGAGCTGGTGTCCCAAGCCAACTCCTAACCAACACGCTACTTGGTCTGCCTGCCATCTGTATATCTTTTTTGGTGAGGTGTCTAAATCTTTTGTCCAATTTATAATTGGGTTGTTTGTTTTCTTATTATTCAGTTTTGAGGATTCTTTTTATAGTCTAGATACAAGTTCTTTTATCAGATATGTGATTTGAAAATATTTTCTTTCCCATTGTGTGGCTCATCATTTCATTCTCTTAGCAGTGTCTCTTAAAGAGCAGCTCTTAGTTTTAATGAAGAACAAGTTATTAAGTCTTATTTTTGTGGATCTTGCTTTTGCTTTTGAACCTAAGAACCCTTTGCTAAACCCAAGGTCACTAAGATTTTCTCCTATTTTTTCTTTTATAAGTTTTATAGTTTTAGCCTTTACATTAAGAACTATGATCTATTTCAATTTAATTTTTATAGGTGATATGAGATTTTCCATTACCTATCAGTTCTTATTTAACATTGTTTTTTTGAGATCTTCTCATAGCAGTATATAAAGAGCTTCTTTATTCTTCTTTAGAGCCAAATTCCTCCTCTGATGGAGTTTATATTTGAGTTGCAGGGAGACAGACAAACCAATAAATAAAACATATTGTATATAGGGGCTGGCCGAGTGGCGCATTGGTTAAGAGCTGGTTTTGGGATGCCAGCGGCCCCGGTTCGGATCCCACATATGAGGGCCAGTGACACTGCCCTCTACAGCTAACAACAGCTCCACCTGAAGATGGACTGTGCGAGCCCCAGCGATGGTGTAGGCTGCAGCCCCTGCTGCACTGGGCTACCATAGGCTACTATGAGTGGCCAGCAGCCAGCATGAGTTGCTGGCAACCAGCGTGAGCTGCCAATAGCCGCGATGAGCGACCACCCAGAGGCCAGCAACCCATCTGCCTCATCGGGAAAGAGTGCAATGACGATACCAACATGGACCAGTGAAGCAATGTCCTCCGCAACTAGACTGAAGAACAAAAAGACAGCAACTTGTCTGTTCCCCTTCCCCGATTCCCCAACGCTGTTCCCCTCCCTCAATTCACCAATAAAATCTTTTAAAAAAATCATATTGTATATAAAATGGCGGTATAACAAGGAAAGTGGTGATATAGGAAGGGTGAGTGGGAAGGAAAGTTATAATTTTAAATAGGATGGTTAGAGTGGGTAAAAAGGAGTTCCCAGACCCAACTCCAGCGTGTGTGTGTGTGTGTGTGTGTGGGGGGGTGTTCCCCATACCAACAAGCAATTCTCAGACACCAGCAGGGTATCCAAGAATTCAATTCTGACTCTATCTACCTGGATATAGAATCAGATTCCACAGGTAAAGGGCTTAGGCTTACACAACCACCCTCCACTTCAGACACTAATCACAACCCCAGGTTGTTACCTGTGCTTCTGACCAACTGACTACAGACAAGCTTCCAACGACCCCTCCAACTCAAGATGGCAATCTCAAATCCAGGTTGTTACCTGTACTACTGACCAACTGGCTATAAGTCGGAGGTTCCCAAGACACCCTCCTTGGGTTCACTTAATATGCTAGAACAGCTCACAGAACTCAGGAGAACCCATTTACTCACTAGATCACTGATTTATTACAAAGGATATTAAGGGATACGAATCAACAGCCAGATGAAGAGGTACATAGAGCAAGGTCCTGAATGAAGGAGCTCTGTCCTCGTGGAGCTTGGGGCCCCCGAGTGGTGGCGCACAGAAGCATTCTGGTTCCCCAATGTGGAAGTTCTCTGGAGAAGGACCAATGAGCTGTCCCTCTGAGTTTTTATGGATGCTTCCTTGTGTAGTCATGATTGACAAAGTTGCTGGCCATTGGTGATTGATTCAACCTCAACCCCCCTCTCCCCTCCCTGGATATCAGGGGTGGGACTGAAAGTTCCAATCCTGTAACCACATGGTTGGCTCCTACTGGCAACCAGCTCCCACCCAAGGTGGGGTCCAAAAGTCACCTTACTAACATAACAAGAGACACTACTGTTGCTCTCGTCACTTAGAAAATTCCAAGGGGTTTGGGAGCTGTGAGCCAAGAACTGTGGATAAAGACCAAATATATCTGGGAAATGTATTTGGGTCATCTGAATGAATTTTATCCATATATGTTTCTTATAAATCATGATATCACAGTAGGTCTCACTGAGAAGTTGATATTTTAGTAAAGACAGAAGGAGGTAAGGGAACAAACTCTAGGTAAGAACAGATACAAAAGCTCTGGAGAAGGGAACAGTAATTACAAAAAAACTTAAAGCAAGAGAGGATCTGTCATGTTCCAGAAACAGTAAGGAGGGCCGTGTGGCAGGAGTGAAGTGAGCGAAGGGAATAACGGTGAGAAATGAGGTTAGAGAGGTAAGAGGTGTGTGGGGAGGTAGGTGTTAGGAGCACTAGGGCTGTGACTCTGAGATGCGAAGAAGCTACGAGAGAGTTAGGAGGAGTGACAGGATGTGGTCTGCACTTGAAAGGATCGCGTTGGTTGCAGTGCTCAGAATAGACTGAAGGGGACAAGGGGAGCAGCAGAAAGACCAGGTAAGAGGCTTCTTCAGTAATTCCGTAAGAAATATTAATAGTAGTTTGGACCAGGGGCGTAGCAGTGAGGCTAGTGAGAAATGGGTGCATTCTGGACACACTTGTAAGATAGTACCAACAGGCTTTGCTCATGGACTGGATGTGGGGAGGGATTAAGGATGACTCCCAAGATTTGGGGCCCAGGCATCTGCATGAATAGAGTATTTTGTTGTTTTGTGCATTTGTTTACCTCTTTACTAACATAGTGTATTGTCAAACATTTTAACTTTTGACAATCTGGTAGTTGAAAAATGGTATGTAATGTAGTTTTTCCCCTATATTTTGATTGTGAAAATTGTCAAACACAAAAAATTGGAAGAACAGTACTCATTTCGTATTGACTTTAATAGTAAACGATATTAGCTCAAATAACTGGATGTCTAGACATACAATGGAGTTCAGGTTTGATTCGACTTAGTGGTTTAGCCATGTCATTCAGAATCTAGGGAGTCATCAACAGAAGGTCACCTATCTCCCTAGCCCAAATGGAGCACTGAGGCAAGGTGGATGGAGGGGCCAAGGCAGAGGAAGAGAGCCTGTGACCTGGGCAGAGCCCGTTCTTTTCTTTGTGTGTGATCTGCCCAGATTCCCTTTCTGTTTCTCCTGGTTCCCCTCACGTTCCTTCCTTGGTAGAGCGTGGTGTCTTCAATGAACTTGTTACCTGGTTTTGCATCTTGTGAATTTTTTGTTGTATTTATTTAAGATTAAACATTGGTATAAATTGTAAATATATTTGGTTTATTACAGTAAACACATCTCTTTATGTGGAATTGAGCTATCTGCCCACTCCTAAAAAAGTAGATGTGGCCAAGGGATGGAATTTTGCCTAATACCTTGGGCCTGGCTTGCACATCCCACTTCTAGAGCAGGGAGAACCCTCAGCTACATGTGGGCTATGCTTGGGGAAGAGGCCCGCAGCCAAATAAAATTAGAATGGATACCAAGCGGAGGGGGTGGATATCTTTCTCCCCAGGACTGTCTCACAAGTACTGTGAGCATTTTATTTATTTATTTATTTATTTATTTATTTATTTATTTATTTATTTATTTATTTATTTTTTAAGGCAGTGTCACTGGCCCTCATATGTGGGACCCGAACCCGGGCCGCTGGTTTCCCAAGCCAGCGCTTAACCACCACACCACTCGGCCGGCCCTACTATGAGCATTTTAGAGTTTGCTATACTGCACCCCACCTTCCCTGACAGTGTCTCCAAAGCATGGCCTTTTACTTCTCTGAATGACCTGTGGCATTGACTTCCTGTGTTTGTTAAATTTTCAGTCATCCTACTTGTTAATTCACTTCCTAGAGTTGTGATCTTTTTGCACTGCTATGCCTTCATTCCTCAAAGTATTCTTACACACGGCTATAGTGTTATCAGACTTCCATTGAAGTTTCTGGGTCATGGAAAGGATTGTAACACAGCACAGAACCTAAAATTGAACCATAGATGTCAATACTATTATCTGAAATTTCCTTGCCCACCTTGCCTTGAGGACTGTGGTGAATTAAAAATATGTCTACAAATTGTTTGATGCTTCTCCCTTGAAAAGATGGAAATTAACTGCCCTCTCCTTGAATATGGGCTGGGAGTTAATGACTTGCTTTGAACAAATAATATGTGGCAGAAGTGAAGATATATGACTTCTGATGCTAGGGCATGAAAAGGATAACGCTTCCACCTGGCATTCTCTCTCTTTCTCTCTCTTTCTCTCTCTCTCTCTCTCTCTCTCTCTCTCTCTCTCTCTCTCTCTCTCTCTCTCTCTCTCTCTCTCTCTCTCTGGGAGAGACCACCTGCCATGTCATGAAGATGCTCAAGCATCCCTGAGAGCATCCCATGTGAAAAGGAACTGAGGCCTCCCACCAACAGCCAGCATCACCTTGCAGCCATGCAGTATGCCATCTTAGAGTATACCTTTTAGTCCCAGTTAAGACTTCAGACCCCTGCTGACATCTTGACTGCAACCTCATGAAAGACTCTGAGCCAGCTGCTCCCAGATTCCTGACCCACAGAAACTATGAGAGATATGCATGGCTTATCCTTGGTTTGAGCCACCAAGTTTTGGGGTTATTTGTTATGCAACTACAGATAAATAATACAGGGACTCTCTCAGGGGCCCTTCTCTTCAGTCCTGTCTGCCATCACCTTGCACGAGTCCTTTCTCTTACCTTTCATCTTTTCTTCTTTTTTCCTTACCAGAGCTCCCCAAACTCAGTCTCTAGAGGGGATGCTCAAAATTCCTGTATTTTATTATGCAGAGTAATTTAAGTTATCCCGGTCTAAACCTGTCCAATTTAGGCTAAGCCCAGGGGATCCCACTTTCCCTGACCAAACATACTCATTAAGGTCTAAAACCTAGATAGTCTGTCTTCCTACGAGGCCAACTGGTACCAGATCCACTCAAACAGCTGCCAGCTTTTACAACAACTATTCTTACTCTTAGAGGAAATATGATTAAAGTACTACAAGAGCAGAGATGAAGCACCTAAGCTAACTGGGGGAGCTCACAGAAGATATGACCTTCGAGCAGAGTTTTGTAGGATAAATAAGAGTTCATTTGGTAGAGACGTGAAAAAAAATCATTTATGCACAAGTAGCAAGTACAAGGCTCAGAGAAAAGGCATAATTCAGAGAACTGTAAAGATGTCGGGATTGTGGGTGAGAATACCTATTAGGGAGCTTGGAAGATGTTGGAGGCTAGATCTTATCGGCATTGTAAGCCACATATATCATCAGTTAAGAGACCATAGGTAATAATCCCCTGAATTAAATGACTTAAAAATAAAAACAATAATGAATTTAGTATCTTAAATAATAAGTCCATATGTAGGGCTGCTCCCACATTCATTAATTTAGCAGCTTAATGATATTATCAAGAAACCCAGGCTTTTTCTATATTTCTATTGTTATCCCCAGGCTTGTCTCCCAACCGTGACTGTAAGATGCCTACAGTAGATCCAGGCATCATAGCCTTAAGACTACTTCTGGAGGTAGAAAAGGGGGCTTCTCTTCTCTCTCTCATTATGTGAACTTCTTATTGGCTTACACTCTTTTTAGGATGGAGAAAACCTTTCCCAGAAATGTCTTCCCTCCATCTCCTCCTCCTCCCAATGGCTGACTTCCCTTTAGTATCAGGGGCTGGAATCGCATCATATGACAGGCTCAATGTTTGGTAAGGGAGTAGGCCAACTGACAGAGCAATCACAGTTTATTCCCTGGGCTGGGCCTGGAGCCTAGCACTCTTTAAACACATGGCCAAGCATAAGAGTGTGGTTACTCGAATCAAAATTGAGCTTCTGTTGACTAGGTAGAAGAGAGATTGTTGGCTTTTAGGCTAAGCAGTCAGCAGAATCTTCCACACCATGCCAAAGAATATGGACTATATCCCATCAGGATGGGGAACCATGGTAGGAAGTCGCATGGTTATATTTAACTATATCAGAATGGAGGTAGAGCCACAAGTTAGACGGCTTCATCAGAAGATATTGGAGCTTTTAAGCACTTGAAATTAGTACACCTCGTGACTAATTGGATGGAATGGGGAAAGGAAATAGAAGGAGGAGATTCTGAAATGACTTGCAGATTTCTGCTTGGGTGAATCACGGTATTTTGTCAAAGTTGGGAATATAAACAGGCTCAGGTAGATAAGATGAGAGTGAAGAGACAATGAATTTGGTCTTGGACCATGAGGTGCCTACAAGACACATGAAGAGAGATGAGGAAATTTGGAAGGGATAATTTAAACATTAAACTCCTTTAAAGGTTAGGGCAGGATGGAGTGTGAAATGAAGAGAATTGGTGGGAGAAATAAAGTGATGCAGACGATTGACATGTAGTGTGGGGCTGATTTGGCTGACTTTGCTCAGGGCTGGGTAGAGTCAAGAACTTCTTGAGAAAATTGCAGATGTAATTTAAAGACAAGCCTTTAAAAAGCAGTTAAAAGCCTGTTTCGAAATACGGATTTCTATAATTTGTTTCAACATGTTGAGTTATAGCAAATGAGATAGAGAAATGATCTCAACCCATGTTTTTGGCCCTTGGACTGGAAACCTCAGAACTCAGCCCTGTGAGCTGTTAATCTGATAAACACAGCAGGATTTTGTAAAGAATCATGCTTTACAAATGCCTGAGGGCAGATGGACTTATTGAAGGAAGTGTTGTCCAAACCAGACATGCAAAGAAAGTATAAGGAGAAAGTGTTGGGATTAAAATTTTAGGTTTCTTTTCTGTTTTATAACAGCAGTTATGCAATGTAAAGTAGGTTTTTTCAATGCACCTTCAAGTTCTAATATAGTTCATAAACCATATGAATTAAGTACTGTTGAAAACATAAATAGGAATCCTATTTCCATTTAAGAACACCCATTTGGTGGAACATTGGAGTTTGAAATATACATAGGTTAGACTAAGAACTGCACAGTTGGCAGGCAACTTCAAGAATTAAAAAAAAACAAAACCGAAACCATAAAACTCCTAGAAGAAAAAATTCACAGACATTACCCTTAGTAATATTTTTACTGATATATCCCCTGGGGCAAGGAAGCAAAAGAAAAAATAAACATGTGGGACTACATCAAACTAAAAAGTTTTTTCACAGCAAAGGTAACCATCAATAAAACAAAAAGACATCCTACTGAATGGGAGAAGATATTTGCCAATGATACATCTGATAAGGGATTAATATCCAAAATTTATTTTAAAAACTCATACAACTCAACACCAAAACCCAAACAACCCAATTAAAAAATGGACAGAGGACATGAAGAGCCAGTTTTCTAAAGAGGACATACAGATGGCCAACAGACATATGAAAAAATGCTCAGCTTCACTAATCATTAGAAAAATGCAAATAAAAAACCACAATGAGATACCACCTCACTCTGTCAGAATGGCCATCATCAAAAAGTCAACAAACAACAAGTGTTGGCGAGGGTGTGGAGAAAAGTGAACCCTTGTACACTGTTGGTGGGATTGTAAATTGGTGCAGCCACTATGAAAAACAACATGGAGTTTCCTCAAAAAATTAGAAGTATAACTACCTTATGACCCAGCAATGCCACTCCTGGGTATTTATTCATAGAAATCCAAAACACTAATTTGAAAAAATATATACACCCCTATGTTTATTACAGCGCTATTCAAAACAGCCAAGATATGGAAACAACCCATATGCCCACCAATAGATGATTGGATAAAGAAACTGTGGTACATATATACAATGGAGTATTACTCTGCCATAAGAAAGAATGAAATCTTACCATTTGCAAAGACATGGATGGACCTAGAGCATATTATGTTAAGTGAAATAAGTCAGACTGAGAAAGACAAATATATGTTCTCACTTATATGTGGAATCTAAAGAACAGAATAAATGAGCAACCAAAACAGAAATAGACTTAGAGATACAGAGAAAAAACTGATGGTTGATAGATGGGAGGCGGGTAGGGATGGGGGAGAAGGTGAAGGAAATAGAAAGTACAAATTGGTAGTCACAAAATAGTCATAGGAATATGAAATACAGTATGGGGAATATAATCAATAATGTTGTAAAGATTACGTAGGGTGCCAGATGGGTCCTGGACTTATCAGCGGGATCACTTCATAGACTGTGTAGATGCCTGATCACTGTGCTATACACCTGAAGCTGAAGTAGAATAATATTGAATGTCAACTATAATTAAATGTATATCTATATTCACAGGATGTAAAGTATAGCATAGGGGATGTAGTCAATGGCACTGTAATAGCTATATACGATGTCAGAGGGGTAGTAGATTGAGGTGTTTTATCACTCAGTGAGGGGTGTAAATGTCTATTACCTGAAACTAAAAAAATAATAGTATTTAAAAATAATTATTCCAAAACACTTGTTGATTTTTTTCCATGTCTGTTGATTTGTTCCAGACACTGAATTGGGCTCCGGAATAATAAAAATACCTTATATTTGTATAATTTTATAGTTAATCCTAACTTTATGCAATTATTCTACTCAATGTAGCTTCTGTAGTGTTCAATATAACATTTGAAGCAGAGAAAGGGTTGAGGGACAGAGAAGAAAACTGAGAACTGACAAGTGAAGGAGAAAGGCAAGTTAGGAACCCCAGCTAGGTTGGAGGGTAATGGAGGGAAAAAACAAGACAGTTGATCCTTGAACAATGTGGGGATTATGGGCGCCCACCCTGCGCAGTCAAAAATTTGCATATAACTTTTGACTTCCCCCAAACTTAACTACTAATAGCCTACTATTGAACAGATGTTTTACCAATAACATAAACAGTCGAGTAACACATTTTTTTGTATATGTATTATATACTGTATTCTTGCAATAAAGTGGCTAGAGGAAAAATGTTATGTAAAAAACCATAAGGGAGAGAAAATAGATTTACAGTACTGTGCATATTTATTGGAAAAAAATCCACGTGTAAGTGGACCAATGCAGTTTGAATTTGTGTTGTTCAAAGGTCAACTGTAGTCACATGACAGTGAATATACAAACTGGACAATGGCCAGACCATATATGACAATTAGAACTCTGACTCACAAACTCTGCAGCAATCAGACCAGAACTCTCTTTTTTTTAAAAAGATTTTATTGGGAAATTGGGGGAGGGGAACAGCGCTGGGGAATCGGGGAAGGGGAACAGACAAGTTGCTGTCCATTTGTTCTTCAGTCTAGTTGTGGAGGACGTTGCTTCACTGGCCCATGTTGGTATCGTCGTTGTGCTCTTCCCCAACGAGGCAGATTGGTCGCCGGCCTCTGGATGGTCGCTCACCGCGGCTATTGGCAGCTCACGCTGGCTGCCGGCCACTCACTGTAGCTTATGTCAGCCCACTGCAGCAGGGGCTGCAGCCCACACCGTCGCCGGGGCTCGCACAGCTCAGCTCCAGGTGGAGCTGTTGTTAGCTGTAGAGGGCAATGCCACTGGCCCTCATATGTGGGATCCGAACCGGAGCCACTGGCATCCCAAGCCAGCTCTTAACCAATGCGCCACTCAGCTGGCCCCAGACCAGAACACTTGATTCATCAATGACGGTCAGCTTCCTTATTTTTTTTGCCCCTTTCCAACTCAGGAGGAACTGGAGAAAGCCAAATACGACTATGCTTCCCCAACACAATTACTAAGATGCCCTGCTTCGGGTTAGTCTGCTTCCAGCTTCCCCATGCTAATACTCTCAAAGCAGGACATACATGAAACCTTCCCCAACCTTTCTTTTTCACGTTAAGCTCCCCCCTTGACCCCCCCCCCCCCGCGCCCCAGCCTTTGAGTCGGCCAGATGGAAGTGGTGGTGGCTGACTGCCTTGTTATAGCAGGCATTGAATACACAGCCTCGTTTGGTTCTCATTTGAGTGGTCTTCATTTATTTCCACACTCAGTCATTTGCATATATTAGTTGTAATTTATGTGCCAGGTAGTGCTTAGCATTGATGTGGAAGCAGATCGTCGTTGTCCTCAAGGATATTCTATCTGCATAGCCACCTAAATATAATTGTAATTCAGTGTGGTAAGCGAAACACGCATATATAAAGGGGGTGTAGGTCAAGTAAGGCTTTTAGGGGAGGTGACCCTTAAGCCCATTGTTAAGGGATAAGTACCAGTTGGCCCGGCTAAGACTCGGAAGGATATTCAAGGCAGGTGGAGAGACATGGGGGAGAGAGAATGAACAAAGCCCAAAAGGGCAGAAACCACAGAGGGGAAGGGAGAAGCAGCAAGCAGTTGCTGCACGGGCGGGTTGTGGACAGCCATGTATGTGCCACGTTTATTAGGACTTGGACTTTACCCTCTCCAACTGGCTTCCTCCTAGCAAGGAGAGAAACGGCTGGTGTAAGCAAGGAAGAAAGACAGCATTAGGAAACATTATCTTTGTGTGCATTACTGTACGGTCCGGGAGGGCAAGGACACAGCCGCTCACAATGTCTGGCGCACAGCAGACGTTCAATGAATGGATATAAGCGCTTCTGTGTAGACGGCACTGTCCCCAGTTTATATGTTTTTCTCATGGGACAAAACCATGAGGCCGGGGCATCAGTTTGGTATGCTATTCCAGGGAAGGAGGGAGGTGGGAGTCCCACCGTGCTGGCTGGCGGAGTTAGTGGACACAAACTCTCCAATAGATTATGGGCAAGGGACGCCCTGCTGTCGCCGACACCCTGAGACCTACCCACCGGAGTTGCTCTGTCCTAAACGCGGCCGCGGAGAAAAAAGCAAGGGGAGAGGGGGGCAGCAGGAGTATGGTGCCCCAGGGCGGCTCTGCACCGCTTACCTGTGCATGCACCCACCGCCGGCCCCTCCAGGCGGAGCCACGGTACGACGCCCCTCTGGATTGGATGCGCTCGAAATCCGGGGGCGGGCACTTGAGGCCCAATGCTCTTGGGGATTGGCCATCTCGGCGGACGGACGTGCGGCTGTCGGAGCTGGTTCGCTGGGGCTCCAAGTGGGTGGAGGGCGGGTCCTTCTCCGCAGGGTCCCATTTCAGTCATTGGCTCCCTGCGGTTTCCTTGGGGACGTGGCGCCGCCAGCGGCTCCGGCCTCCTTCCGGCTGGTCTGAGGGCCATGGAGAGCCGCCCGGGACCGAGTGGAGAGGTGCTGAGGTAGCCGGTGGGTCAGTGTAAGTGCTGGAGGGCTGCGGGGCGGGGAGGGACAGGATGGGCAGCGGAGACCGCCGCCTGCGGGCTGCAGGGTCCTCGAGGACGTCGCTGGCCTTCGAGAACTCCCGGTGCCCAGGGAGCCGGGGTAGGGTCCGCTGGGCCCCAGGATCGGGAGTGGGATCCCGGGGAGTGTGGGTGGGCGCCGAGGCCTTCTCGTGGAGGTCTGCTCTCGTGGGCACAGTTGGAGGTAAGCCTGAAACCTAACCAACCCACTCTTCCTAGGCTGCGGGCTTAGGAGATGTCTGGGACCAGGAGACCACACCCTCAGGGCAAAAGGAAAAGGAGGTGACAGGCATTGGGACCACTGAAGGGAACCCATGGCTAGGTAAGGCTGCACACTTTCTGCGCAGCTGGAGTCTCGCTGCGGGGTGGCAGGCAGGTTGAGGGGCCCGGAGAGGTTGTTACAAGTGAGGCTTGCCCTAGGGCTGCAACTGGACAGATGGATGCGAAGATCCAAGTTGCATGATTTTGAAGGCAGACACGACAGCAATTTCCAGCCCATAACCCCCCCGCCCCGCTCACTTCAGTGCTGGCTATGCTCTGAAAAGTGCTAGATTGTAATGCTCTTTCAAATTTACATTTGAGTGAGGCCAGGTGTCTCTTGAGGTGGTTAAACAAATGTAGTTGTTTTTTTTTCTCAATGAACTTTGAAAACAGACTTCCGTCCTTTTGAGTCAATATAGAAAATGAACTTCACAGTTCAATACAATTTCCATGCATTATAATACTCTGAAGTTGTCAGAAAAGATTAACGCGTATCTGTGGACATGGGACAGCCAAATAGAGTAAGTGGGGAAAGATGCGGAACAGTAACTATCAAGTAAAACCAAAGGAACGGAGATACACACACGGATATATTACCATCCATGATATATACCTATGCTTGTGTATACATAGAATATTCCTGGAAAAATACACAGAAACTGGGTAGCAATGGTTGCCTTTGTGAGGGAGATGGTGGAGTTAGGGCAAAAGATTCACTTTCTATTTATATAGCCTTTTAAACTGATTTTTTTTTATACCATGTGCATATATTACCTGTTAAAATATTTTTTAAAATCAGTTGAATGTTTTCTGACTATCCAGTTTTTTTTAAAGCATTCTTGGTGAGAATGTTGTCGTTACTATGATTCTTCAATGTTACGAGCTTGCCCAGGGAGACTGGTGATCTTTTTATTAACATAAGATTAATTCTTTGAATTGCACCTCAAAGTATAGACTTTGGAAAAAGATCAGATAAAGCTTTTCTGATTATCTAGTAGAAGTACTATGAACCATATGGGTCCTTTTCTAAAATGTGGGACTAAAAGAACATTTAAATTTCTGGTGGCATGAATTTTTGCCTTTATTACGAAGGGTTTAACCCAGTTTAAAAACTATTTTTTAGTACTCAATTTTAGGGACTTTTCTTACTAATGTTTGTCTCATTTTAGGATCAGTTTTACCTACCTCTGCCCAGCCTCGTGGTACTTTACTGTGCCCACAGTGAGCCCGTTTCCCCGTCAGCGAGTTGCATTCCTAGGACTCTTCTTCATATCCTGTCTCCTTTTGCTTATGTTGATCATGGACTTTCGACATTGGGGTGCTTCATTACCACGAGACAAGCAATTGGAAAGGTGAGTCAGCTTTAGATCACTTTGATCAGCTTTGCACCGAAGTCATAAATATTTTCATAAGCTGTTTAACACATTACTTACTACCTTTGACCCTTTGGGGGAATATCGCACTTTTTTTAGTAAAATTGCATAAAGATCTTGGCAATGTTCAGTTTTGATTCAGGAATGATGTTGCTGCGTTTTAATCAAGAAAGGCATCTTTCTGTTTTCTTGTTTTGGTGGGCTGACTTATTGGGTGCATAAATGTTTAGGATTGTTACATACTCTTGATGAAGTGACCCTTTTATCATTATTAAATTACTCTCTTTATCCTCTCCTTATCTCTTTATTCTTTGCTCTGAAATATACTGGTCATGTATAATGTTAATATAGCTACTTGAGCTTTCTTTTGATTAGTGTTAGCATGATAGATGGTTTTGCATCCTTTTAGTTTTAGCCTATTTGTATCTTTATATTCAAAGTGGGCTTCTTGTAGGCAGCATTTAGTTGAGTCTTGCTTTTTAACCTGACAGTGTCTGCCTTTTATATGGGGTGTTTAAGCCATTTACATTTAATGTGGTTATCAATTATGTTTAGGTTTAAATCTGTCTTGCTATTTTCTGCTTGTCACATCTGTTCTTTGTTCGTTTTTCCTCTTTTTTTCTCCCTTCTTTTGAATTGAGTACATTTTTTATAATTCCATTTTGTCTCCTTTGTTGGCTTATTAGATATAACTCTTTATTTTTTTAGTGGTTGCTTTAGGGTTTAGGGTTTATAGTATACATCTTTAACTTACCATAGTCTACCTTCAAGTAGTATTATACCTCTTCATGCATAGTATAAGAACCGGTCAACAGTAGTAAACTTTCATTCCTCCCTTTCCCTTTGACCTTTGTGCTATTGTTATCATACATTTTACTTCTCCAAATATTGTAAGCACCACCATATATTGTTCTTATTTTTGCTTTAAACATTCAATTATATTTTAAAGAGGTTTTAAAAATCAGGAAAAAGGCTTGTATATTTACCATTTCTGAGCCTCTTCATTCCTTTGTGTAGATTCATATTTCTATCTGCTATCATTTTCCTTTTGCCTAAAGAACTTCCTTTAACATGTCTAGTAGTTTGAAACTGTGATTGGTGAATTCTTTTGACTTTCATATGACTGAAAAAGTCTTTATTTTGCTTTCCTTTAAAAAAAAAATGTTCATTGGGTATAGATCTCTAGACTGATCTTTTATTACGTCAAAGATGGTGCTCCACTGTCTTCTGGCTTATATTCTTTCTGAGAAGTCTGCTCTCATTTTTATCTTTATTGTCTCTGTATATAATGTGCCTTTTTCCTCCGGCTGCTTTTAAGTTTTTCTCTTTATCACTGGTTTTAAGCAATTTGATGATATTGTTTGTTGGTAAAGTTTTCTTCATGATTCTTGTGCTTGTGATTTGTTGATTCTTGCATCTACAGATTTATGGTTTTTAACCAAATCTGGCCAAATTTTATAGTTTTTCTGTTCTCTCCCACTTCATCTTTGGCATCTCCAAGCACACATATTTTGATCCATGTGAAGTTTTTCCACAGCTTACTGATGCTCTTTTCATTTTTTTTCCGTCTTTTTTCCCTCTCTGTTTCTTTCTAGATATTTTATATTGCTATGCCTTCTAGTTCATTAGTATTCTCTTCTGTAGGGTTTAATCTGTTAATTCCATCCAGTGAGAGCTGAATAAATACCTTTTTTTCCACATAAAATACATCTGAATTATTTGATATAGTTTTTTTTTGCTTTGTTTTGTTTTGTTTTTTTGAGGTCAGTGTCACTGCTCTCATATGTGGGACCCGAACCGGGGCTGCTGGCTTCCCAAACCAGCGCTTTAACCACCGCGCCACTCGCCCGGCCCTATTTGATATAGTTTTAATGCCTTACTAGTTGCATAGAAGATTTACATTCCTTTATAACAGTGATTCATTTTGCTATTAGTTTCTGGTTCTATAAAGTGACATGATGACATGCTATGTTCATCATCTTCAACGTGATTTTTTCTTTATTGCTTCTCAGGTATATATATCAGTTAGGAGACTTTGGGCTGCAAGTAACAATCAAATTGACTGAAATAAGGAAGTGTCTTGTCTCATAACTAGAAGTTCAGAGTTAGAGGGACCACAAGTTCAACACTGGCTGGCAGGATGGGAGTCTCTCTGTTGTCTACAGCGTCAGCTTACTTAGCGGTTGCGAAATAGCAGCCAGTAACAACAAGGACTACATGCATCCTCATTCCTGTTCTGTAGGAGAAAAACAGGCCTTCCAGGCTCTCTTAGAATGAAGAAGACCCTTCCCAGAAACTGCCAGTAACCGTTTCCTTGAATCTTTTTTGTTTAGAATTGGGACACATGCCTACTCTCCTTAATATTTTTGGTGCTGGGTGCTATACTAGGCACAAGGAAATGGAGACTGTGGTACCTTTTCTCAACAAGTTTATGTTTTCAACCTTTACTCCTCTGGCAGTGTTGAGAAGTACTGGCTTCTTTTGACTCCTTCTTTCCAGACGAGGAAACACTTGTTTAGATGACTACAGTTGTCAACAATTGGCCTTAAGCAGCTTGTTAGCTTTAGAAAACTAAATCCATTATTTGAATTTCCTTAATGCTTACTGGGTTTTTCTTGACAGAACTATACATAGTTTCCCACTGGAAGATAGCATGGGCTAATTATGGCATTTTATGCAGGTTAATATGGCTAGTGAAGATTATTAAGGAGTTAGTAGTGAGCCATATAGCTAGAGAGGTAGATTAGGCTGGGCCTGTTAAGCCATTTTAGGGGGTTTAGACATTATTCCAAGGGTAGAGGGAAGGCTTTGAAAGGCTTTGAAGGATGATAATGGTTTGCTTTTTAAAGAAAGCTTATTTTGGTGGCATTGTAGAGAATGAATTGGAGGGGAATAAAAATGAAAGGGAGATGAACTGGAATATTGCAATAGAGAGATGATGGTGGCCTGAGCTTGGGTGGTAGCAATGATGATAAAGAGAAGGAAATGCATTTGACAGATCCGTGGGAGGCAGAGTGATCTAATAGTTCTTGTCTGCCAGTATACTCCAGGTGGCCAGGTCCATTAAACACTTGTTAAGTTGAAGTAATTGAAACAAGCTAGGTGCAGGGCTAAAGAACACACAGACTGTGCCATTGTGGTGACCTTACCAAAGTCTTGACACCCTGTAATGCTTTGGCTGAGCAGCCAGCAGCCATGCAGCCTAAAAGCTTCTTGTTCTTTTTTTTTTTTTTTTTTCTTTTTAGTTAAAGTTTATTGGGGGTGACAATTGTTAGTAAAGTTATATAGGCTTCAAGTGTACAATTCTGTAATACATCATCTATATATCACATTGTGTGTTCACCACCCAGAGTCAGTTTTCCTTCCATCACCATGTGTTTGATCACTTTTACTCTCATCTACCACCTCCCTCCCATCTTACCCTCTGGTAACCACCAAACTATTGTCTATGAGTTTTTATTTCTTTGTTTGTTTGTCTTGTACCTTTGTTGCTTTCAGTTTTATATCACATATCAGTGAAATCATACAGTTTTCGACTTTTTCTGACTTATTTCGCTTAGCATAATAATCTCAAGATCCATCCAAAAGTTATGTGCATATTGCCATAAATTATCATATATCATTAAACTGCTCATGGCAGCCTCCATGAGTCATTTAGGAAGCAAACATTTGTTGAGAGCTTGCTGAGTACATGACACTGCTAGACATGGGGGTACAAAGATGAATAAAATGTGGCCCCTGAACTCATGGAGTTCATAATCTAGTTAAGGAGGCAGACATGAAGGAATAGTTATTTCCCAATAAGATAATAGTTGTTGTATAGCTGTGTAGAATCAGGACTAGAGAATCAGGAACTGCATGCTGCCAAGAATCCGGAACAAAGTTAAGAATCAGCAGTTAATCACAAGAGGCCCATGAGTAACCCAATTTGATAGCACTAAGTTCATGTACAAGAGCTCCTGGACCTTACTGATAAGATAAGCTCTCACAAAGAGCCTGTTTGCTTTTATTTTACACATTGTTTTAGTTAGCTGGCTTCTCTCTTTTCTCAGAACACAGGAGATAAGAGCAAATTAGTATGGTGGTAGTGGGGAGTGTGTGGTGGTCCTGAGATGTGGGCACACCAATGACAACAATTAATAATATCTAGCATTTTGACAGCGAGGCAAGAGAGAGGCAGTTTATTAAATGTAGCCTTACTCAAAATTTCTATAGACAGTTTCTATAGTGGCAAACAGTTCTACAAAGTTTGTTAAAACTTTTATTACACAGTCTAATTAAATTTATGTTAAGGATGACCTGAAATCAGTGGTCGTCAGCTTTTGTGTATCTAAATCACTTGGAAACCTTAAAGAAATGGTTGAATCTTTTCTTAAGGTGACTCTACTATACAGCCTGCATTGAGAACCATTGCGCTAACGTTTAGTTATAGTTATTTGGGGAGGAGGTATTCTGGTGTAGGGAGAAGAGGATTGATTTTAGAGCTAATAAGCCCATTATTTGCTAGTTGGGTGTCTTGGGCAGGTGTTGTATTGTGGAATGTCATTTTCTTTATGTATAAAGTGGAGGTAGTCTTGTCATTTGGATTAAAAGAGAAAAGCATCTAGGACTGCCTGTTGCATCATGGATGTTTTATTATTATTATTATTTGAAATAATCTTGATTTTTCTGTTTTCTAATTCCCTCTTTCTGGGTTTTTTTCCCCCTGCAAATATACACTGAAGATAATAGACAGTGTTATCTCCATTTAAAATTTTCCTTCCAGAATTTCTTTTTTTATGGCAGCAGCTACTGCGTAAACACTGGTGACCACTAGCTGATGATAAAATCATTAAATGAATAACTAGGACTTTTTAAGCAAATAATTAGGAATTGATGGAATTGTTCCTAATTTACAAAATGAAATTATATCAGTATGTTGTGATGTTCCACAAAGGGTATACAGCAAATCCTCGAATAACATTATTTTGTTCAATGTTGATGAGAAGGAAAAAAATGGATTCCCAGCTGGGGCCACTGTCTGCGTGAAGCCACGTCCTCCCCGTGTCTGCGTGGGTTTTCTCCCCGATTCCGGTTTCCTCCCACAGCCCAAAGATGTGCACGTGAGGTGAACTGGCGTGTCTAAATGGCCCTCGTCTGAGGGAATGTGGGTGTGTGAGAGTACACCCTTGATGGAAGAAGGTATTTCTGTCCAGGGCTCCCAGCTTGTGCCCTAAGCTGCCAGGATGGGCTCCAGCCACTTGGGACCCTGAACTGGAATTAGCAGGTTGGAAAATAATTATCTAACTTGTCTTTATTAACCTTTCTTAAATGTATGTGTAGCTCACATTTATTTCAGTGTTTAATATTAGAAGTGTTTGGGGTCTTTATTTAGACGTTTAGCAATTTATTTATTTATTTATTTACTAGAAATACGCCATAGGAACTTTCAATTAGCCTTTGGTAAAACTGGTTTTGTTATATGTTGTTTCACATTCCAAGAACCCATCAGTGATAAGTGAGGACTTACTGTGTTGCCAGGAGCAACATTGATTTACAGATGTCTGTCTATAGGAGAGCAAGGTTGGAAACACTTGATATGGGAAATGTGCTCACAGGAACACCAAATTTGTTCTGTGGTCTTGATGAATGAGACATTGCTTTAGTTAGAAATTATAAACTCTCATACATTGCACCTTTGTGTTTTAATATGTATGAAAGTAGCTAATGTTTAAAAAAATAATTCAATTATTTTTGTATCGAAAAAAATTTAAATTTGAAATTTTTTTCAGCCATTCGTGGAACTTAGCATGTCACTGCTAAGATGATCGAAGCCTGGGTGGCTTCTCCCCTCAGTAGTTTCAAAACTGAAGAATTTTTTTTTTTTTTCCCGTTTATCATGAACATGTACCCACATTGCTTCTGGAAGGAGAAGGCAGGAGGTTTGTATTAGAACTAGAATTTAGGAAAAGGTAAATTTAGAATGATGAGACGTCAGGAAGGATAGAATACAGAGCTGGTTTTTGTTTTTTGTTTAATAGATTTTATTGTTTAGAGCAGTTTTAGGTTCAGCTAAATTGAGCAGCAAGTACAGAGATTTCCCATGTGTCCCCTGCAAAGCCCATCCATACCACCACCATCATGCACAGCAAAACTCTTTTTAAGAATAATTTTGGTTAGGTATGTGTTTTCATCAACTTTTTATCTGGCATGTGCCTTATAAGATGTGCTCCAACAACTTCAGACTTAATACATATATTACATTCATTTATTCATTCATCTATTTACTTATTCAACAAATAATATTGAGTGTCTACACTGTGGTATACAACAGGGTAGCCACTACACATGTGGCTATTTTAAATTCATTAAAATTAATTTAAACAAAAAATTCCTAACGTGCACTAGTCACATTTCCTGGGCTCACTGGCTACACGTCAACTAGCACTGACCTTCCTTAGGGGTTTCAACTCTGTTTAAAGCAAGTCAAAAAGAGGCATTACTTTTAGCTAGAAAAAATATTATTAACTTTAGGATATGCAGATAAGTAAGGGTTCTTTTGTACGATAGAGCGATTCATATATTTTTGCTGGTGAGGTTAGAGGCATTTATTTGCATTTCTTCACATGCGTTTATTCACTTTCTTGTCCTTAGTAGTGTTTATAAGCAGAGCTTTGACTTATAAATGTACTTGACTGCTCTGATTAATCTTGTTAGGAGATAAACAGTAACCTTACAAGATGCTTTTCTGGGCCTATATTACTATCAACAGTCATGCACAGCTACTTTGGCTATAATGTCATTATATTGGGTTCTGAGCCTGGAATGGAGTTGAAGAATATGATGCGGTTCAGCAAAGAGCAGATAGCTCCATGCTGATGGGAGCCACTTTATTTGACTTTTGATGCATTACTGAGTTCTGTTTGAACTCTAGAAGTGGCATAATGAGTTTTGATTTTGTAAGCTAGGTAATGGTTTTGTCAGTTACCATGCTAATGCAGTTAATGTTTTCAGGCTAATGGCAGTGAAAAGCCATTGTCGTCCAGCTCTATCTTGGGTGATGTATACGTGGGCAACTTTCTTTTCATTGACTCAGCAACGACCAGAGGGAAATCATGTTTTTTCAAATAGAGAGAGAGGGTGTGTGTGTGTATGTGTGTTGGGGGGTGGGGTGGGGGGTTTAAGTATGTGTGATGGTGAATCAGATCTCTCCTGGAAGGTGGATATGAGAGATGCCAAAGCTTTCAGGACTTTTCTCTTGGGCTTTAGGTCCTCCTCTTTAGGGATTGATTTAGCGCAACACTGGCAAAGCAGGAGGGTCCAGCAATGCAAGTAATTGATCACAGTGCCTAAGGACTGTACATCACAAATGAAAACATCCAAGAAGAACCAGTGATCCATCCATGTTAGTTAGGAGCCTACCCAGAGGAAAACCTTCAGGGGGCCGAAAAGTGTAAGAAGCCTGATTAGGTCACAAGATGTCAGAGTTCCAGAAAGAGGTGATATTATTACCTCACGGAGGGGGAAATTGTTCTTCAGGTACTCATTTGTGTGCAGGGTGAGAAAAATTGAGACTTTCTGCTGCCTGCAGCATTGATCAAAGACTCTAGTCGGATATGGAACATAAGTGCTGTCTGTTCTTGTCTTTCTCCCTTGTGCCCTAATGTCAGCCTACATTTTTTCTGCCAGTGCATACGTGAAGACTCCTAAAGGAAGAGAAAGAAAAGTTGAGTTGCATCCAGACTGGAACTGTCAAGTTGTTTATCTTAACAGGAACCAAAGAGGATGACAGGGTGCTTTGAAAAGCCACTGAAACTTTCTCAGAAGAGACCAATTGATTTTGAGTGTAGCTATACTGAGATATAGAGGCGTTCGCAACAAACCAACAGCTCTGTGCTGTGAACTCTAGGACCAGACCATTGAGTGTTGATCGATACATATCAGAGAAATGTGAGGAACACTGTGACAATATCAAGTACTGCAGATAGGTCATGTTCTTGAGAAACTGGTAGTCTAGATGGCGAGGTAGAGCAAACAAATAAGATAGACGTTTTAGGGGCTCACACTGAAATATATGCAAACTGCTCAAGGGGAATAATGACCCGCCACATTTTACAGCAGAAGGAGGAGACCGTTTCAGATCATTGTGTATATTACAAGGTCTGCATTGTGGTGGAGGCTTCTTAAGAACTGGGAAGCCATGTCAAAGAAGGGAGAAGGGGAAACAGGTGGAGAAGCAGATGGATGCCAACAAAGAGAAAGGTCACATTGGAGCCTTGATTCTCCAAGTGTTTACTGACCCTTGAGCATTTCTGACCCTTTCAGTGGGTCTGTGAGGCCAAAATTCTTTTGATAATAATACTAAAATGTTATTTGCCCTTTTAAAATTGTGTTAAAAAAACATATAAAATGTACCATCTTAAACATGTTTAAACGTACAGTTCAGTAGTGTTAAGTCTACTCACCTTGTTAGGCAACCAATCTCCAGAACTTTTTCATCTTGCAAATGGGAAACTCTATACTCATTAAATAACAATTTCCCCTTTTCCCTCCCCATCCAGCCCCACTGGTAACCCCTATTTTATTTTCTGTTTCTATGAATTTGACTACTTTACACACTCATGTAAGTGGAATCATACAGAGTTTGTCTTTGTGACTGGCTTATTTAATATGAAACCCTCAGGATTCATCCATGTGGTAGCATGTGACAGGACTTCATATGCTTAAGGCTGAATAGTATTCCATTGTATGTATAGACCACATTTAATTTATCCATTCATCTGCTGGGACATTTGAGTTGTATCTACCTCCCGGCTATTGTGGTGTGACTTGGCCTTTTCACTGAGTTGACATTCACACTGATGATGCAGAAGCAGTGGTGGGTGAAGTGCCTTAGCACAAATCAAGGTAGAGGTACCAGTTTGTACTGGTTGTTAATGTAGCCTCCACTGCCACACAACTGCAGTGGGGAAAAATGTTCAGTTCCACTTAAGAATATCTTTTCAATATTTTGCTGGACATAAGCATTAAGCATTTCTGTTGCATACTGAAGCGGCCTCAAAGAAAAGCACTTTGGCAGTTGTTTGAGTTAATGAGCAAAACCTAGCTGCTTCTGTGGTGCAATACTGCTTTTACTTGAAAGAACAATTGCCAGAAAAACTGTGGTTTTCAGACTTGGGTATTTCATAGACCTTTTCTTGCAAATGAATGAAGTAAAAATGCCTGTCATTTAAAGGAAAACAGCTGTCAGTATTTATTGCCAATGATAAGATTTGAGCTTTCAAGTGAAAATCAGAAGTTTGGAAAGTTTGTATCTGCCACTGTGAGTTTGATAGCTTCCCAATACTTAAAAGATTTTTTGATAAGATTGGTAGTGATATTAATGTGGTTTTTTTAAATATTGTCTAATGAAATGTGTGAACATTAGTAAGATTTGCATAGTTCAGTCAACCAGTATTTTCCAGTGTATGATGTTACAAAATCATGCATGGGTAAAAGCCATTCGAAGTGCAAGAAAGACCAATGGATTTTAATGTTACAGAGTATGGAAAGTTCTTAGATAGGGTTTGAGGTTCCACAGTGCTACTAATCTTTAAAAAAACTACTCGTTGAGTTTTAGTGCAGCATCAAAGAAGAATATTCATAATGATCTAAAAAGGCTATTGAAATATCCTCCCCTTTTCCAATAATATCTCTGTGTGCAGCTGGATTTTCTTCATATACTTCAACCAAAATAGCATGTCATAGCAGATTGAATACAAAAGCAAATACAAGGATCTAGCTGTCTTCTATTAACCCAGACAGTAGAGAGATTTGCAAACCTATAAAACAATAGCACTCTTTTTTGTTTTAGAAAATATAGTTATTTTTCATAAAATTGTTAATATGTAATGAGTTTATTGTTATATCTAAATTTATAAATACTTTAAATTTTTCTGTTTTACTTTCTAATTTGGTAAATATAGATAGATGTGACCCATGTACACTAATTTTTAAAAATAATTTTTAAGAATATGAAGGGATCCTGAGCCCCAAAATTTTAAGAACCAATGTCTTAGAGAAAAGTTTTTCATTAAGCATGAGGAGATGGGATCCAGAAATGTCTGAGAGAAGAAGAAAGAGTGGTTTTCAGGGAAGAAAAGCAGAGAAAATCTGTGAAGCATTGAAGTTCAAAGATTACTATGATGGGAAATGAAAAGTCACTTTGAGCTGGAGATGGATTGTTTGGCTTGTTTCTTTTTTATCTGTGGTATCTTGTTGAGGGCAGTATTTGCAAGAGCTCTGTGACAAACCCAGATGTCCGTCCAGCTTTCGTGTGATAGAATTGAGTTGTTACAGGCTGATTGGTGGGTTGTGAGCCCAGTTCATCCAGGCAATTTGATTAGCATGGGAAAGAATGTGGGGAAATGGGATCTTTAGGACTGTGAACTTTCTAGTGTGTAACAGATTTTTACCACCTGTTTCATTTCCCATAACTCACTCTCATGTGAAACCCAGTGAGCTCTACCTGACCCTATCCTGTGCAATAATTTACAGCATTATCATGCAGCTCAAATATTATGTTCTTCTCTTTTTAAAAAAATGCATTTTGTATTGAATAATAGGAAAGGTACTCCGCTCTGCGTTTTTATTTTACAATGGTTTCTACATGTTCTCCTTTTTGATACGTTTGCTTTTTTTCTGTCCAAAGTAAGGAACTTCGTGGTCTATACAGCAATGTGAATTCACCGGTAAACACAGGCTAACTGTTCTGAAGGGCTTGACACAAGGCTCAGTGGTCTGATCAGAGGTGGATTTACTAGGAAGCTAAAGAACGATATCTAAGCTTCAAGGCCCCTCACTTGCATGGGCCCCTTTTGTAGTTGTCATGTTGAGTCTTTTCTTAAAAAGACGCCCCCTCCACTTGTATTAGCCTCAGAAATCTAGTTCTGAGGAGTTCTGTGTAAGGAAGGGTCTTGGGGAGCTAGGAGTTAGCTCTAAAGACAATGCTGGATGACTAAGACATATAAAGAAGGGAGTTTAGCTGTAACACTTGAAAACATCCACAGCGTTGCTTTCAGGGCATTTATTTATTAGCTCAACCATGGTAATGCTTATTCAAATTTAAAAGAATTTAGAAGACAAAAGTGTAATCTGTCTACCACTCAGTGTGTATTCTTAGCAGCAAGAAAGAGCTCTCCTTTTCTGTATACTCAGCTAAAAGCCATTCTCACTTGGGCTCCTCTTCAAGTAAAGCCTTTGAAGGAGGAGTCAATGATATCTGTACTTTTCAGACCTTCAGGCCCTGAGGGAACTGTAATATTAATTAAATGAAGCCTTAGTGCTCAGAAGCATCTACCAATGCTTACTTAGCCTTCTTTTCTTCCCGGACTTTCCAGCCCTTTTTTCCAGAGGGTTGGCTGCTAGTTCCTCTCCCAATAGTTATGTAACAGCTAGAGGAAGTTAAATAACGTGGCAAGGTCACGCAGCATAGAAAGTGCGAGATATGAGACTCAAACCTTGGTGTTGGATGCAACATCTTTCCTTGTTTCATCTTCCTGCTGTCAGTCTGATATCTTGGAATGAGAATCTGAGAAAATCTCAACACAAAGTACTGTCTAAGGGCCTAGAAGCTTTTTTAAAATTTGTTTGTTTTAACAGTGTAATGTTTTAGTTTTTAAACTGGGTGTTAGGTACACAGGCATTGTTTTACTATTATTCTTTACCACACTATGCAAATTTTACGAACATTCTTTTTCTAGCTACAAAATTTTTAGAAGAGTATAGAAAAGAATAATTGTTATTATTATGAAATATATTTTTTATCAATACAATTCTAGGAATACAGAGTACAAAACAAAAAGCCCCATAAAAGTATCACTACCCAGAAACACACATTAAGTGATAATCATTCTATAATATTCTTTATGTTTATATAAAGGATAAATAGGTAGAAAATTATTAGGATTGTTTTAGTTATTTAGTGTACATAACAAACCTCCCCAAGAGTTAGTGGCTTATATCAACAAAACCCAGTTGTTTACTCAGGCCTAGAAGCTCTTTCATGCTTGGTAAAAGATTTGTTACCCCAGCCAATTTCAGAACTGGAAACCAAATATGGTGGAGTCCTTTAGTTATCTAACTAATGGCCTTTAGGCAAACGGACCAGCAGTTGCCTCATATACGTCAGTACATATGGCCAATACTGTTTCATTCCTGTGTTAGGATATGGAGTCCCATGTGCCGGGCACATCTAGACATTTAATGAAGACACATGAACAAATAAATTAAATGGCGGTACCTTTGTGGCCCCGGCCTCTTAACACCAGTTTCTCTTTTTGTCTGGCTCAGGTATTTGGCTCGAGTTGGGGATCTTGAAGCTACTGACACTGAAGACCCAAATCTAAATTATGGACTTGTTGTGGACTGTGGCAGCAGTGGCTCCCGAATTTTTGTTTATTTTTGGCCAAGACATAATGGGAATCCCCATGACTTGCTGGACATCAAACAGATGAGAGATCGCAACAGCCAACCAGTGGTTAAAAAAATCAAGCCAGGTACAAACCGGAATATATTTCACTGTTGATCTCTTGTATCTGCTACAGGCACATGAGAGAGGAGAGAAGAGAAGGGCGAGAAAGCGAGCTCCCCCTTTTCTCTTGAGATGCTGGATAATGGGAGCAGCATCTCTTTCATTGCCTCCCCAACTCCTCTACAAATAATGATTAGGACCTTAGGCAGAACCTAATGGGGCATCAGCCTTCGGAGTCTGTGTGATCAGCTTTGTAAAGAAAATCTTTTGTCTTACTTAAGGAATCTCTGCGATGGCAGACACTCCAGAACACGCCAGCGATTACCTCCGTCCTCTGCTGAGCTTTGCTGCTGCTCATGTGCCTGTGAAGAAGCACAAGGAGACTCCCCTTTACATCCTGTGCACAGCGGGCATGAGGCTTCTTCCTGAAAGGTGAGATGCAGGGGCCGAGAAACACAGGAAAACAGGGGGCACAAGACTTGAAAGGCTGATTCCACGTGTTGTCCTGTGTGGTTCCCTGGTCTGAAGGTGGAATGTGGGTGCAGCACACAGAGCTGACAGGTGGCACTAAAAGGCTCCTTGCTGAAACACAGAGCAGAGCCACCGGTGCCCCCAATAACTGCACAATCAGTTGCTCACACCTTTGTGTCATTTGCTTCTTTGGGATCCATATCTATCTGAGAGGGCTGCAATGATTCTTAGTTTTGATGGAGGGTTCGGAGTAGTGGTGATGATGTTAAATTTGAATCATGAGGCACCTAGGTGGGGAGCATGATGACAGAAGGGCAGTAGGAGGGCCACCTGAGGGCCTAGGGACCTGGGGGCCAGTATGAGGGCTCCGGAAGGAATGCTGCTTTCTCTGTAACTGCCTAGCTCCCTGGAGCCTGTGGATAGCTCAGGCTCCAGAGCTTTAGACAAGTTTTTTTCAACCCAGCCAGTCAAGTCTTTTCCACCTGACCTTGGTAGTTTTGCCTGGCATCTTGCCATTTGATCCTTCTTCCCTCACTGGAAGAGGAGGAGGAAGAGAAAGAAGAGGAAGAGGAAGCAGCTATACTTACGTCAGCCCCCTCCTTCTTTGTGATATCTCCCATTTGACCATCTCCCTGACTACTCCACATTTTTATGGTCATGGGGTGGGAGTGAGCTCCCTTCACTTTAGAATCCATCCTTCTGGACTGTTCATAGTCTCATAGGCATCAGATATTTTTTATTAACTTAAATATTTTCCCATGGTAACTAGCAGTTCCTGTTTACACAAAAGTTTTATTTTGTATACTTGGCACCAAAAACCTCAGCCATGCATATAGCATGTGTCAGTGCTTCTTTCGATGGACTTCTTTTCTTCTGTTTAGACACGCAGTTACTGGGTTCCTATTTGGTTTACTGTTGAGAAGCAGGTTATTTTACATAGACATGGGAGGCCTTCTATCTTTTTATTTTTCTATCTATCTTGGTCTTTAAACATTTTTTGTTGTATTTTTTATATATTTTTTAAAACCAAACTTTAAAATATTATACCTGCAAACTTATATCATTAAAGGAAATCTTGAAAGTTAAAAAAGACAGAAAAAACAAACCCCAAACCAAAAGCACTCATAATTCTACTACCCTATCAAAATTTTCATTTTGTCTCATTCTCTTCTCTCTGTGGGCATCTGGATTTAATTTCTACAAAGTTGTAATCATACTGCGCATGCAACTTAGGATGTTTTGTTTCTGACATAAGTAATATTCACATCATCCAAAATTTTTGAGACCCTGGGAAGATGGTGCCACACCACAAGTCTGTGAATAGCCTGAGGTCGCACAGCCAAGGAGGCGGGAAGGAGGGCCAGAGAAAAGGCTGACTCGGAGGTCAAAACTCAGTCAACCAGCAGGGAGATGGTTTGGTCATGTTTTGGAGCAAAGGAGGGGATTGCCTCATCTGGCACTGCTCAGCATTGCCTCTGTTTGTCAAAGAAGTTTCTGTACAAACAAAGCCCACTATGTAGCTCCACCCCAGTTGTCTAAAATGTTCACTGTCAGCCTGGAAGCTCTGAATATTAATACTTATTTTAGCTTAAGAATTTTTACAGGGCCAGCCACGTGGCGCATTGGTTGAAAGCTGGTTTGGGATGCCAGCGGCCCCAGTTCGGATCCCACATATGAGGGCATGTGATGCTTCCCTCTACAGCTAACAACAGCTCCACCTGGAGCTGGGCTGTGCGAGCCCTGGCGACAGTGTAGGCTGCAGCCCCTGCTGCATTGGGCTGCCATAGGCTACAGTGAGTGGCCGGCAGCCAACGTGAGTGGCTGGCAGCCAGTGTGAGCTGCCAATAGCCATGGTGAGTGACCATCCAGAGGCCAGTGACCGATCTGCCTCATCCGGGAGGAGCACGGTGATGATGCCAACATGGGCCACTGGAGCAGCGTCCACCGCAGCTAGACTGAGGAACAAAGGGGCAGCAACTTGTCTGTTCCCCTTCCCCAATTCCCCAATAAAATCTTTTTAAAAAAAAAAAATTTTTACAGAATTTGCCTTTTCTTTTAACTTGTTTTCTGATCACCTCACTTAATAATGCCTATGTCTTTCCCGGGCTTATGAAATCATTACTACCTCTAAGGCAGCTGTAAGTGTAACTATCACTGCAAGAACGTGTTTTGCATAGTTAATGCTTCGATAGTTTATTGGCATTTGTGAGCAGTATATTCAAAATGGCTTTGAATCACCTGGACTCTATTTTGAATTTATTGGCACTAGGTTTTATTTTTTGCCAAAGGCCTGGAGTAACCGAATTTGTTCTCCTTTTTTATTTTGTAACGGAAGAACCCTTTAGAAATTATAGGTAATATAATACAAGATGATATTTAAGGAAAAAAAACTTTTAATTATGGGAAATTTCAAATGTATATAAAAGTAGAGAGAACAGTGTAATGAGTCCCTGTTTGCCCACCACCCAGCTTCAGCAGTTATCAACATTTTGCCATTAAAAGTTTTTTAAAAAGTTACTGAATTTTAGAAAAATGAAAGTTATATTCTGTCCTGTGCAGTAGTACATAAAGAGTGTTTTTATTTTTTATTTTTAACATATATTGGGATTGTATTGTACATTGTTTTGTAGTAGAGCTCAAAGTATATTGGACTTTTCATGTCAATACATGTAGATAAAAATTGACCTCATTTCTTTTAACATCTGTCTAGTATTACATTGTATGATTGTACCATAAATTATTTAACCGATTCCTATTTGTGTACATTTATGTTATTTCCAGTTTTTCATTGTTATAAATAATGCTGCAGTATTCTTCCTCTTTGTATTTTTTTTTTAAGTTTTTATTGGGGAATTGGGGAAGGGGAACAGCATTGGGGAATCGGGGAAGAGGAACAGACAAGTTGCTGTCCTTTTGTTCTTCAGTCTAGTTGCGGAGGACATTGCTTCACTGGACCATGTTGGTATCGTCATTGCGCTCTTCCCGGATGAGTCAGATCAGTCGCTGGCCTCTGGATGGTCGCTCACTGTGGCTATTGGCAGCTCGCGCTGGCTGCCAGCCATTCACGCTGGCTGCCGGCCACCCACTGTAGCCTATGGCAGCCCACTGCAGCAGGGGCTGCAGCCTACTCCTTCACTGGGGGCCCGGGCTTGCACAGCCCAGCTCCAGGTGGAGCTGTTGTTCACCGTCTGAGCTGTAGAGGGCAGTGTCACTGGCCCTCATATATGGGATCCGAACCGGGGTCGCTGGCATCCCAAAACCTGCTCTTAACCAATGTGCCACTCAGCCAGCCCTCCTCTTTGTATTTTTATCTGATGATTTCCTTGTAATAAATTTCTGAAAGTGTACCAGCCAGATCAAAGATTAAGCACATTAAACATTTTGGTACATAGTCCTGGATTGCCCGTTAGGTGTACCAGTAATTTTCATTCCAGACAGCATTGTATGTTGGTGCCCATTCCTCCATGTCATCACTGAAACCAGCAAGCCCTCTTCTTTGGGTAGTTAAGAAGCATATCCAGTAGGGAGGGTAAAATAGTTCTCTTTCCACCTGTGAAATTCTTATTGCATGAATGTAATATGTATAACAATGGATTTTTTAGAAACTGTACTTGACATTATGTTGGAGGATTGTTGCATTAAGTGTAATTCTTCATTTTGAAATGCTAACAATATTCTCCCTAAGTCACGCTGACAACTATCTGAGCCAGTAGAATAATTTTTTAAAATCCAAGATAATTGATCTTATTTTTAAGCAGTGTTTTCTCTAGATTCATATTATTACTTCTAGCTTCATTGCTTTTCTTTTCTTTGTCTGATAATACTGATAACACAAAAGTTTAGAGGAAAAAACGACCCTTTAGATGCTAAGCTCCAATTGTTGTTCCCAAATTGTTGTTTTGACCTTTGGATTTTGATCCTGATTTGGGGTTTTCAAATGATAAGATTTTTATAAAGAAAATTCAATCCTTGAAATTATGAAAGGGAGAATTAAAAGTTTATTGTAAGCTTATGTAAAGGATTATGTAAAAACTTGTGGACCTAACTGTTTCTTGTGTGGTGAAATGAGGCCCTGCTTCTGTATTGAGTAAGATCGGAGGATAAGACTGTGTTCCTCAATTTAACAGTTTTCTTTCACAGTAATTAGGAATAATGTAATTACATCTATTTGATAGATTGCGAAACTGTGCTTCAGTTTCCTGGGGCTTCTTTCCTTCTACTCAAGCCTAGGAGAGGCTTAGAACTACAGTCTCATCTTTTAACACTATTTGAATTGTAACATATAAAGGAAAAGTATTACTATTACCATGTTGCCTTTTAAGTAGGAGGCTATATTTTGGAGGTGCTTCACTAGAGTGAAGCAGGACTTGACAAGGAATGGGGGGAACAGTGAGGTCACTACAAGGCTGAGTAGAAGGTCAAGTTGAAGCTGTTTGAGAGAAGAGAATTTAAGGATTAACGTTTGGATTTTTCTTCTTTCTTGCAGGAAGCAGTTGGCTATCTTGGCTGATCTAGTGAAAGATTTACCGCTGGAGTTCGACTTCCTCTTTTCACAGTCTCAGGCAGAAGTGATTTCTGGGAAGCAGGAAGGTACTGGGCCTTGAGGGGAGCGCTGGTTCACCTCCCAGCCAACCAGGACACAGTCTTTCTAACGGGTGTTCAGGATTGCTTTGTATATCTGATTTTTATTATTCTGACAATAATTTTCTTGGCTCCACTCTACAGTTTATTTGCATATTCTGCATTGGTATTTGTTTTGGAATGCTGCTTCCAGAAGTCATCAATTGATATCTGTTATGGTTTTTTTTAACGATTTTATTGGGGAATTGCGGGGAGGGGAACAGCGTTGGGGAATCCGGGAAGGGGAACAGCCAAGTTGCTGCCCTTTTGTTCTTCAGTCTAGTTGTGGACAACATCGCTTCACTGGCCCATGTTGGAATTATCATTGCGTTCTTTCCGGGTGAGGCAGTTGCTCGCCGGCTATTGGACGGCCACTCACAGCGGCTCATGGTAGCCCAGCTCCAGGTCGAGCTGTTGTTCACCATCTTAGTTGTAGAGGGCGCAGCATCACTGGCCCTCATGTGGGATCTGAACTGGGGTCCTGCTGCTCAGAGCTGGCGTCCCAAGCCAACTCTTAACCAACGCACCACTTAGCTGGCCCAATTGATATGTGTTTCTAATTTGGTGCTAAGTACTGTGTTTTTAAGAATGTATTAGTACTTAAAGGTGATTCCAAATGGCTCTTTGATTAGCTAATTATAGTTTTGAAAACATATCTACATCTAGGAGTTGTACTGAGTTTGCCAAATTCAAATGCAAAGCAAATTATTAATGTAAGGGGAAACTTGAACTTCAGGAAATCATCAGGATGAGTTACTTTTGTTTTGTTATGGGCTTTCCTTTTATTGCACATACTATATAGTATTGATACCTTCCTATAAACTCACCCTATGGGGCTTGTAGTTTTGGCGGGGAGTTGAATGTGTGTTCTTGTGTGGCCCATGTGACCTGTGTGATGAATTATATTTCTGTTTCTTGCAAAAATGATCTTGTATGTCTTTTAGTTGCAGTCCACATAAGGGAAAAGATTTATCTTTTTTAATTTCAACATTGCATTTTTCAGTCCTAAAATTTCCGTTTGATTCTTTTTATATTCTCTTTCTTTGCTGAGACTTTCTACCTTTCCATTCATTGTAAGAGTGATCATATTTCTTGGTTATATAGCTGCTTTAATATCTTTGATAATTCCAGCATCTCTGTGATATCAGGGTTGGCATATTTTGACGATCTTTTCCCTTATGAGTTGAGATTTTTCTCGTTCTTTGTATGCCAAGTGATTTTATATTGTATCCTGCACACTTTGAATATTACATTATGAGACTCTAGGTCTTGTTTCAGTCATATGGAGAATATTGATTTTTTCGTATGTTTGAGCAGATAGTTGACCCGGTTAGGTTCAGGCCTCAGGTTCTGACCTGCCTTCTGTGGGCTGTGATTCTATTGGTTCATCTTTAGAAGACTTGGCACTGCTATTTGGATTTGTCCCATGTGTGTGCCAGCCAGTGGCCAGTCTGGAACCTGGGCATAGCCAGTACAAATAGGTTGTCCAGCCCCTAGCTCCATTCTCAAAACCTTTGCTATATTGTTTAGAGTCAGATTCATGCATATATAGCTTAAAGGCAAGCCCAGGAGTTCATACCCTACTTTATTCCCTTCTCTCCACGATCACCCTGACACTGGCTCCCTGGGTTCACTTTCATGGTCCTCTGGTCAGAAAGCCAGGGTTTTAATCTGCCCACTCAGCCATGCATTTATTTCCATGATTGCATCTGCATCCAAGGCCAAGTGGTGGAGGACAGAGGGGGAAAAAATTAGTGATAAGGATTTGCCCCAACTCATAGGCTGCAATTCCTCTGGTCAGAGAGAAGGATTCACATCTCTCAGTTTTAGGTACCTGCCCAACCTTCACCTGTGCTCCTGCAGGATTGCCTGGTGGGAGAAGTAAAGGAAAAACGCACGGGATTTCCCCATACCCTACCTAAACCGTTCTAGCCTCCTTTTCTGCTCCTTGGAACAGAAAGCAAGGTCTTAAAGTTCTTTCTGTCCCCAGCTAGTATGCTCTTTTCAAGCTACTTAGTTTAGGCCAGGTGTATATGGGGGGGGGGGGGGGAATGGGAAATTCATTATTGGTTTGGTGGTTCTTTAAAATCTGACCTCTGTCCCAGTGTACCCACTATCATTTCTTTTCAGAGTCCTCAGAAAGGACTCTGCCCCATACACTTTATACAGAGTTTATACTTTCATTCAGTGGGAAAGCAGGGTGGAATATGCTTACTTCATTTTGTCCAGAACCCCAACTCCAAGGCTTATATTTTTTAACATTTGTTTCTAAATATTTGTTTCTAGTCATTGTGGGAAATTTAGAAGATGCAAATCATTTTAAAAGGGAAAAATATCATAAAATAAAATATTTTATTTGATTTAGTTATTTTTTTAAGATAAAAGATTTTATATTCATGCACTGAGAGTGTGGAGTAAAATACTATTACCACTATTTTTCTAAGAAAAGGAGAATGAAAGCAACCCAGGGAAGAGGTGTATTCATGCATGGTATAGAAGAAGAGAATTGAGGGCTTTTGTATTTCTCTCTTAGGGGTTTATGCATGGATTGGAATCAACTTTGTTTTGGGAAGATTCGACCATGAGGATGGTGAGTAATATTGTCTTCTTATGACAGTTCTTCAACTAAGAGCTAAGGGATTAAGTCTTAACCTATCAGTAGCATGTAAGTGCTAATTGTTTTTCTTCCTTTTTTAAAACTTTAGATGCTTCATTTTCCAGCCCTAATTAACTTTCTTTTATTTCTTTTTAACTTTTTAATATGGAAAGTTCCAAACATTCACAAAAGTAGAGTAAATAATAAAATGAACTTATATGAACCCGTTATCCAGACTCAACACTCACTAATGTTTTGCCATTTTTTTGGTCCTTACACTCCCCCAACACAACCTGAATTTTTTTCTGATTGGATTTTTTTTTTTTTAAGATTTTATTGGGGAATTGGGGAAGGGGAACAGTGTTGGGGAATTGGAGATGGGGAACAGCCAAGTTGTTGTTCTTCAGTCTTAGTTGTGGAGGGCGCTGCTAGCTCAGCTCCAAGTCCAGTCACCATCTGGCTGCCCATCAGCAGCTTGCGGCCACTCAGCTCAAGGTGCCCAGTTCAATCTTAGTTGCGGGAAGGCGTAGCCACCATCCCATGCAGGTGTCCAACCAGAAACCTTGTTGTTAGGAGCACGTGCTGTCACCAGCTGAGCCATCCTGCCACCTGTTGGCAGCTCAGCAGCAGCTCAGCTTGGGTGCAGCTCACTGGCCCATGTGGGAATCGAACCAGCGACCCTGTTGCTCAGAATTCATGCTCTAACCAACAGAGCCACTCAGCTGGCCCTGACTGGATTTTTAAAAGCAAATCCCAAACATACCAATTTATCTTCATGTACTTCAGTATCTATCTCTAATAGATAAGGAGTTTCAAAACAAAAACATATCCACAATGCCATTTTTACACTTAAGAAATGAACAATTCCTAATATGTAATCAATACTCATCTAATTCCTTGGTAGAGACTTCCCTGATTGTCTCAATGTTTATTTGTAGCTGTCTTGTTCAGATCAGAACCTGAACAAGGATCACCAATTTCGTTTGATATGTCTCTTTAATCTATAACAGTTAATCTTCCCCCCACCCCCCGACCTCTTTTTTCAAATCATTCATTTAAAAAACAAAACAAAAGAACTAGTCACTTTATAGAATGAATCTGCCATGTTCTAAATTTGGTTGACCATATCTTTGTGGGGTCTTGAACATGTTTCTCATTCCCCCATAGGTCCTGTATACTGCAGATTAGATACAATAGAAGCTTGATTAGACTCAGATTCAGTTCTTTCCTCAAGACTAACTCATAGATGGTGCTAAGTGTTTCCTGCTACATCACATGAGGAGTCTGGTTGTGATGTCTGGTTGTCTCACTTTTAGCCATGTTAATACTGATCAGGTATTCAGGGTTCAGATATTGTCGTCCTGAGCTTGATCTGATCTATTATAAAAATTCTTCATTCATTTTTCACCGAATGGTTTAATAGCTCATTATAATCATTGCTTAGATCCGTTTTTTTTTCACTAAAAGTTGCAAAATGATGATTTGTCTAATTCTGTCATTCCTTCTGCATTTAACAGCCAGGATTTCTCATATTTAAGATTATAAGGTTATTTAACTGATTTGATTTTATACTTTTATCCTTTTTCTCTTATGCTAAATATTTGTTCCTAAAGATAGTAACAAATATTTTTTTGCTTTATTTCATAATATGTGTTTAATAATTTAAAATAGTATCAATAATATTACCAATAAGACTACTAGAATGTGGTTTAAGATATTTATTTGTTCCTTTTGTCATTAAGATACATTCTACAAGGGATATATAATCAAAATACCATGTTTTAAGTTACTTGAAATAATTCTTCTCTGTGTAATAATACACAGCTAAATTAATTTCTTCCAGTTTGCTTTCAGTTTTTTTAAGGGATTGCTGTTTTTTGTTATTTTATCATTTTTGACTTAATTTTAGTTTTCAATTACTAGACCCTGCCATTCCTTTATTTATTTCAGAATCAGGCGCTGAAGCTGCCCAGGAGTTGGCAACAGGACGCAGAAGGACAGTAGGGATACTGGATATGGGAGGAGCCTCTCTCCAAATTGCCTACGAAGTTCCCACCTCAGCCTCTGTCCTTCCTCCCAAACAGGTGTTTTGCCTTTTAGGGAAATCCAGTTGCTAAGAGGAACACCAGTATTTGTGAAGGGAGGGCACTGTCTTTGGATTTAGACCAACTTGCCTGGGTCCAAATATTTGTTCAGATCCTTGCTAGCTTGTGTTTTCTTGAGTAGGCTACCCTTCTGGGCCTTCGTTTCCTCGTGTGTAAAAAAGGGAATAATCATATCGACCTCATAAAGTTGTGACGATAAAATACCATTATTTGTGTAAAGCACTTAGCAAGCTGCCAAAGCATATAATAAATATTTACTGTATTTCAGCGATTATAAGTATACTGCCTATCTCCTAGGGTTGCCTGAGGATTAAACATGATAATGCATATAAATCGCAGAGCACGGTCCGTGACACACACTTGTTCATTAAATGTTATTACCTTTCCTTTACCAATGATTCCATTCTTGTACTTCTAATATTCCTTACCTGAAAAGAATGTAAAGAATGTACTTTGAGGGAAAAGTACATTCTTTATCTAGAAAGGAAGAAGTACAGACACTTGTGAGCACCTGTTATGTTCAAAGAATGAGACATGTTACACTGCTTCCAAAAGCTTGTAATCTCTCGGTGGAGACAGCCTGTGATAACAGGCAAACCACGACAGTGTGCTATCATTTGATGTAAGCCAGCGTTTCTCGTCCTTGGCACAATTGACACTTTGGGCTGGATAAATCTTTGTTGTGTGGGGCTGTCCTGTGCTTTATATGATATTTAGCAGCAGCACTGGCCGCTACCAAAGGATAGGAACCCCGCCCCCCACCTGACCAGCTCTCAGTTTTGACAATCAAAATTTTCTCCAGATATTGCCAAATGTCCCTTGGGGTGCAAAATTACTGTGGTTGAGATCCTCTGGTCTAAACCGAGAGCCGTGGCACAGTGTGGGAACAGGCAGAGTCAACTCCATTTGCAAAGGCTTGGATGGGAGCCATGCCACCTTCGTGGAAGGGGCCATATTTACCTTCCTTGGCTGCTGTTGGATTTTTGCATAGTGGAGGCTGAAGGAAGGTCAGCTGCATGGAGGGAACAGCATGCACAAGGGTACAGGAAGAGCAGCAAAGATCCCAGAATGTCCAGGGAACAGTGAATAGCCTATGGCAGTACAGGATTTTTTTTTTTTTAAAGGGTGTTTTTGGTTTTTTTTTGAGGGCAGGGTCACTGGCCCTCATATGCGGGACCCGAACTGGGGCTGCCGGCATCCCAAGCCAGCTCTTAACCACTGGGCCACTTGGCCGGCCCCAGTATAGGATTTTAAGTGTGGTAATAGGTAAGTCTGCGAAAATGAGATGAAGTTAAAAATCAGTTTTTTTGTCTTTTTTTAGCTGAGCCAGCCTGCCACCTGTTGGCAGCTCAACAGCAACTCAGCTTGGGCTGGCCTCAAACAGCTGTTGTTCAGAGCTTAGCTCGCACTTTGAGTGAGCTCTTAACCAACTGAGCCACTTGGCCGGCCCAAGATGAAGTTAAATTGTGAAGAGTCTTGAGCTCCATGCTAGGGGATTTGGCTTTTTTTTTTTTTTTTTGAGGGCAATGTCACTGGCCCTATTATGTGGGACCGAACCGGGGCTGCTGGCTTCCCAAGCCAGCGCTTAACCGCTGCGCCACTCGGCCGGCCCTGGATTTGGCTTTTATATAATACATAGATAGTGGGGAGCCAGCAAAGGTTTAGTAGTGGAAAGTCATATGGGCCTCAATGTCATCATCTGTGAAATAATTAAACTCTGAAGCTGTCCTTCCCAGCTCTGAATTTTATGCCTATGTTAATTGTGTAACTGTGATCCAATCAATCCATTTGTTAGGAAAATAATTTCGGTGTTATTCGGAGAAGTGTAGGTCAGGGAACCTTGGGTGAGAAGTGCTAAGGGGCTAAATTAGACACTGTTAAGTGGAAATGGAAGGGAGGGGACAGATTTCAAGGGATGTTTTGCCTGAAAAAACAATGTTATGTGGTGGTGTGGGTAGGGAAGGGTGGGATAGCCAGTGATTCCAAGGGCCCAGCTTAGAGAACTAACTGGATGGGTGAGGAGCCCCGTCACTGGGAGAGACCACAGGGGAAAGGGCAGGGCTGATGCTAAGCAAACCAGGATGGTCCAGGTGGTTTGGGTGAGAGCATCTTTCTGGTCTGCAGCTCTGAAGTCCTACAACAAATGAGCTAGATTTCAGGTATGTGGAGTTTGAGATATCCGAGGAACGCATGTGTCCAAATATCCAGTAGGACTGTTGGAAATGTGGGTTTGGCATTCAGCCGAGAAGTCGGTGCTAGGGTTGGAGATTTGGGAAACTAGGTTGTGAGATTTGGGGAACTAGGTTGTGAAACTTTTCAGTCTGTATTTCTTAGTATATATTCAACAAGTAAAATGAAGTCATCATTCTCATACTAAGGGGTAGGTGCAGGTGGCACTGGGCCTTAAACAAATGCTTTTGTGTGTACAGATTTAGAAAGCAACCCTGGTTTAGAAGTATACCTGCCAGCAGTTGTACACATAGCAATTTAATGGATCTTAAAGATGGATCTTAGTGCTTGATAAAAAAAGGAAACAATGAGACGTAACACAATAACACTTCTAAAAACCTACATAATCCTAACTGCCTAGTATATTTTTTTTGTACAGTTCACAAAGTTGTGCACATTCACAAAATTATGCAGCCACCACTATCGAATTCCAGAATGTTTTCATCACCCCAAAAAGAAATCACATATTCATTATCAGTCACTCATCTGTGCCCCCTGCCCAGCCCTGACAATCACTAACCTACTTTCTGTCTCCATGGATTTATGTTTTCTGGGTGTTTCATATAAATAGAATTATACTATATGTGTCCTTTTGTGACTGGCTTCTTTCACATAGCAAAATGTTTCCATGTTGTAGCACGTGTCAGTACTTCAATTCCTTTTTATGGCTGAATAACATTCCATTGTATGACCATGCCACATTTTGTTTATCTTTTCATCAGCTCCTGGACATTTAGGTGGTTTCCAGTTTTCAGCTATTATAGATAGTGCTGCCGTGAATACCCACGTACACATTTTTGGGTATACCTAAGTGTTCCGTTCTCTTGAGCATGTATCTAAGAATGGAATTGCTGGGCACAATAGCATTTTCATAAATTAAAAATAAATACATTCAGAGCAATAATCTCATTTGACAATAATACATACATACAAACATTACACGTTAAGCACATTAGCATAGTTGCCTATAGCAAGGAGAAATAGGAGTGAGTGTGAAAAGTAAAGGAAGAAGAAAGTGGGGCTTTGCCCTGATAATGTGCTGGGGAATATGATTAGTTCAACCGCTGTACCTGAAGTCAGGAAGGAAGGGAGGGACGGAGGGAGGAAGGAAATAGAGCACATTTTATTGGAGGTACAATAAAATGGAACTTTCTCAATTTCAAATCTGTCAGAACATCACGACTTTTTTTTTTTTAATTTTTTTTTTTTTTTTAGTGAGGAACAGTGTGTTTTTCCAGGACCCATCAGTTCCAAGTCAGGTAGTTGTTTCAATCTAGTTGTGGTCAGTGCAACTCAGTGGCCCATGCGGGTATCAATCCGGCAACCGTGGTGTTATGAGCACTGTGTTCTAACCAGCTGAGCTAACCAGCCACCCTAGGACTTCTTTAATACTTTTAGAAAGGGCCACAGAAGATCTCATGATGATCTCCCAAATTCCTTAAATTTATTTTTACCAAAGGATTTTTTTTTCTGATTATAAAAATAGTACATTCCCATTTTGGAGAATTGAAAAATCAGAAAAGTGATGCAAGAAAACAACAACCTCTGTAACAATTCCAGCTTTAGTAGAACTACAGATAGTGTTTTGGTCTGTAATTTGGTATTCAGTCTCCGATTTCTTCTTTTTTGTACAGTCTTGTCATTTTATATCTTTGTATAAAAGAATGCTATCAGGATGAAAGAATACTGCAAGGTATTTTCAAGAGTAGTCATAGCCAACAAAGTCTGGTGTATTAGCAATGTCATCGCTTTTCTAGAAACCAACCCAAACTAAAATTCCCCTGTTTCTCTTCACACGGCATTGCAGGAAGAAGCTGCAAAGATCCTGCTGGCTGAATTCAACCTGGGCTGTGATGTACAACACACCGAACATGTGTATCGGGTTTACGTAACGACCTTTCTGGGTTTTGGGGGCAACTTTGCTCGGCAGCGCTATGAAGAACTTGTGCTGAATGAAACTCTCAACAAAAACAGGTACATTTGGCATGACACCTGTGTTTCTGGAATAGAATGTTATCAGGTTGCAGATATTAAAAGGCAATACGTATTGGGCCGGCCAAGTGGCGTGGTGGTTAAGAGCTGGCTTGGGACGCCAGCAGCCCTGGTTCAGATCCCACATATGAGGGCCAGTGACTCTGCCCTCTAAAAAAAAAAATGAAAAGGCAATACGTATTCATATCCTACTAAGATACATCCTGGCTTCCTCCTCCTTCCTGACCACCCCTGCCAACGGGGTAGCATCTCCTAGAGATTCTCCATTAATCCACTGGATCTGGGTGAGAACGCTTTCTGATCTTTGTCATCAGGACTCATAAAAAATTACAGCAGCTTATTGTGGTGACTTCTTACTGTGTCTCACTTCGGACATCACAGGACTAAGTTCATTTTAAATGTGCAGTACAGTGTAGCACCTAGCAGTGTCTTCTACACAGAAGTGCTCAAGGCGTGTTTGTTGAATTCAAATGAAGTTGCATTTTATGCGGGAGTTAGGTTTCAGAGTACACTTCGCAGATGAGAAGCTTATAGTCAAAATTAACTTTTAACTTTCTCTCGGTAATTCCAGAATAGCCAGTTTTTTCCTGTGGCATGACCAGGTCAGTGAGCTTTCATTTGAGTAACAGACAAAGTAGTTAGGCCATAATGTCCAAACAGTTGTGGGTTGTTTTTCTTTTTAGCATTTAAAATTATTTTATCATTATGCCCACTGAAAGAAAGCATACTAGATAGCAGAGTTCTTCTCCACCGTAAAATTAATTACTATTTGTTTAGCTAGAAATACTAGTTTGAAGAGATATTGGTATATCCCATTAGTAATAATTTCTCTACAGCAATCAATTGTCTTATGTTGGAAGCATGTTAAAGAAAATATGGTCTCATAAGTCTTTTTTGGTTTGGTCTCAACTACTAAGAGTTCAAGGTACTTTGGAGAATCCTGTTATCCCAGATGACTGATGAATGCATTCAAGTTAAGCTGTATGTTTGTCTTCTGAAAATACCCTTAAATGTTGCCTGGGTTGTGGAGCTCAGATCAGTCCTGCTGGGCGCTATGACATCTGAGGAACAATTGTTGTGAAAGCATCACACAGTTTTGTTTTGTTCCTTCTTCGTTAGCTGCTGTGCTTCCTTTCCCATTTTCTTCCTTGTTCTGCTGCTCTTTTTTCTCTCTCTGCTATTATATTTTCTGCTACCTCAGAACCTGCCAGGCTGCATCATCTTCTTCCCAGGTGTTGGCATTTTCTCGCCATGTACCTCGAGTCGCCTAATTCAGAAGAGTGATTCTTTATCTCACATAGCTGCTGACCAATTAGAGACATCCCTGTGCTTCCTAGGATGTCAACACCTAAGTGTTCTCTCTCTTCTCAATAATTTTTCTAAGTTTTCCTCATAGCTGGTGTTACTTCCTTAAAATAGGTCCCAGGTGTTCCAAAGCGTTTTGAAGCATCCCCATTGCCTCCTTCAGCCTTTATACATGTGGGTGCATCCTCACCCCAGGAAGCCCACTCTTCAACCTCTGTCTGTTTAGGAAATGATGAATCATGAACTGCAGTTGACAAAGTTACTTGGTGTCAACGAAATCTCAGTCCTTTACATGATCTGCACATTAATCTCTTCGGGAATGAGAATGCGGTTGCTCAGCAGCTAGAAACTAAGTAATCAGAACAGTGTGATGGCCATGGCGGGAATCAAACTGCCCCTGTCCTCCCCATGCAGAGCCAGGCTTGCGCTCCGTCACCACTGCCAGCCGTTGCCACTGTGCCACTGCCGTGGTCCCCTCTCAAGAAACTTCCCCAGCCCCTCCCCTCCCACTTCGCCTCCTCCCAGTTGTGATTTTAAGCATTAGAACCACACTCAGCAAGGTGAGATCCTTACGCTTTTAAGAGGCAAGCCCGCGGGAATGAACACTGGATGGAGAAGGGCAGATTCACACCTCCAGTTTCACTTTCGCTGGGGAATGTACATGCTAACAGGTGGAACAACATTGATTCCTGCCATATTTCTCTATTTTTTCTTCCTTTTTTATTTTTTTGCTAGCTTGAATTTGCTTAAGGTAAATAAATGGTCATGTGACTCAACTACATGGTACCATTCCATCCTTGTTTCTGGGCGGTCCTGTAAAATAATAACAAAGGGTCTGTGAAGCACATTCTTGGACCTTGTTTCCTAAGCGAGGCGGTTCTTAGGGGAGGTTGAGCACAGTAGCGATGTGTTCTGTGTGTTTTTGTCACTGTGGTAGGTTGCTGGGCCAGAAGACAGGTCTGAGTCCTGACAATCCGTTCCTGGACCCTTGCCTGCCCGTGGGCCTCACCGACGTGGTGGAGAGGAACAGCCAGGTCCTGCATGTCCGGGGCAGAGGAGACTGGGCGACCTGTGGGGCCATGCTGAGCCCCCTGCTGGCTCGCTCCAACACCAGCCAGGCCTCGCTGAATGGTATCTACCAGTCACCAATTGACTTCAATAACAGCGAGTTCTATGGCTTCTCCGAGTTTTTTTACTGTACAGAGGACGTGTTGCGCATTGGTGGCCGCTACCACGGGCCAACGTTTGTCAAGGCTGCTCAGGTAAATTATTATTATTTAAAAAAATTTTTTTTTTAAATTGGGGAACAGTGTGTTTTTCCAGGACCCATCAGCTCCAAGTCAAATAGTTGTTTCAATCTAGTTGTGGAGGGTGCAACTCAGTGGCCCATGTGGGGATTGAACCGGCAACCTTGGTGTTATGAGCACTGCGCTCTAACCAACTGAACTAACCAGCCACTCCTCAGGTGAATTATGAATGGTAAAGATGGCTCGTGCCCGCAGTGGCTGTTCATTGGATGCCTGCCTTTGCTCCAGGTGCTGTATGAAGAGCTTTGCTTGCATGGTCTCACTGGAGCCCTTTGAAGCCTCATTTCATAGATGAGGAAGTGTTTTTAGAGAAGTTAAGGAACCTGCTATGTGAGACTGCCTTCTGATTAATTAAGCTTAGGTTCCCAGGGTATCCTATCACCCAAATTATCACCCAGGTCTAAGATTGTTGTGCAGCCAATAGTTTTTCCTCTAACTTACCACATTAAACATTGTTTAATGTTTGTGGCCCCAAAGTATCATCTTTAAGTATTTTCCCCCTTACTGGGTGTTCCCAGTTGTAATGTGCTTTTGAAGAAAATGTCACACAGGTGGGCGAGTCCACTTTCATTTTCTTGGTTTGAACTATTAAAAGGTCGGAGTGGTATAGGGTCACTCAGAATATTAGAAAGATGTGAAAATGTGTAATGATGGTAGAAGTGTTATTTAAATTTAAAATGCAGAAAAAGTAAATATCCACTTTGAGCATGTATAGGACTTTAGCATCCTGTAGGTCTAAATCATCAGTTACCTGGACAGGTAAAAGTTCAGCTAGCTTTCTATAGCTCCTGCTTTAATTTAGATTTGTCACTTTGGGTTTTTGTATCTCTCTCTGATCTGTCTTTTTTATCAGAGAAGCTTATGGGAATAATCTGTTCTCACGTTTTTTATTCCTTCCTTTCTGCTTTGTATAATTCTCTAGGGTTCTCTTGGTAGAAGACTTCTAGTAGAATAGTATCTGCACTATGTATACTGTTCCCTAAAGGCAGTCCCTAAAAAATACTGAGAAAACCCAGTTCGCATTTGCTTTTTCCTCTCCAGCCTCCAGGAATACCTCATACTCCCTTTCCTTTTCCAGCGTCCAGGGCTCCCTGTCTGTTCATGGCCTGAATCTTTCTCTCATTTTAAAACGTCTTCCAATTCTATTCCCCTGAACACCAAAGGGCTCAAGTTATTGCTTGCCCAAGTTGCTAGTAGTTTACTTAATAGAAATGATTTTGTTCCCTTACTTTCTTTACTTTGACTCTTATCTTCCCAGTGACACCTTCCCTGGCCACTCTATCCAAAATCGTAACCCTCCCCAATATTACCTGTTTCCCTTTCCTGCTTTGTTTTTCCTGTGAGCATCTATGTCATTTAACACACTTTATATATGTACATATATGTATGTGTGTCTATTTGGTTATTGTCTGTCTCCCACCAGTAGAAAGTAAGCTTCATGAGAAATGAAGAAATTTCAGCAGCTGTTTTTGTCTGTTTTATTCACTGCTGGCCCCCCTTGGCATCTGGAATAGCACCTGGCACATAGTAGATATTCAGGAAATGTGAGTTTACTGACCAAACAAAAGGAACGATTGCTTTGGTGAGGGTTACCTCATGGAGGTAGGCCGGTGACAGGTTTTTGGCCGTTCTGTTCCATCTGCTTTACCTGCTCACTTGCAATCTTTGGCTTTGATATTTGCTGTTCCTGATCCTAACCTTACCCTTCTCTGAAGCCTCAGGTGCTTGTCAGGCTGGCCCTGTACTAGACTTCGAGGTGACAGGAATAAATAGAGGCATCTCCAGGCCCCTCAAGGAACCCAGTAGCCTGAGTCCTGGGACGTGCACAGGACCTGGTGTCATGAATGAATATGCCACTTCTGTTTTCCTTTGTCAGCTAGTATCCCCCAAGTAACTTGAGAAACGGAACAGCTGTTACTGTGGGAGGAGTTATAGAGCTTGCCTCCAATTTCATGTTGCACCATTTCTCTGGGGTTGTTCCAGGATTACTGTGGCATGGCTTGGTCAGTACTAACTCAGAGATTCAAGAATGGCCTTTTTTCATCACATGCAGATGAGCATCGACTCAAGTAAGTAACTTTCTTTTGCCCCTTAGATGTGGCCTTAAAATGTGGACAGCAGATTATAAGGAAGGAGAGCAAGCAGTAGTGTAGAGTGGATTCTATGTTGAAGGAGAATTTGATTATTTCAGATTTTGATTTTTCTGAGAGATAGGGGACAAATAATGAGCCTATTTTAGTGAAGCCAAGGAAAACCAGTGTGTACCAGAGAGTTATCTCCAAGTGGTTCGAAATCAAAAGTTGTGGTCTTTTTAAAAAAACCCGGGCCGGCCGAGTAGCGCGTTGGTTAAGAGCTGGCTTGGGACGCCAGCGGCCCCGGTTCGGATCCCACATGTGAGGACCAGTGACACTGCCCTCAAAAAAACAAAACAAAACAAAACAAAAACCAAACCTCTTTATTAAAATACCAAAAATGCAGAAAAGTAGAAATAACAGTAACATAAATCCTCATGTAACTACTTCCCAGCTTCAACAAATACCAGTATTTTGCCAGTTTGATTCATTGGTCCTCCCATCTTGTAAACATTTCAGTTTAAAAGTTTTCAAACATAAACAAAAATAGTATAATGAACTTCTGTGTACCTATCACTCACCTTCTCTACTAACAGTTATATCAACTCCTGGCTGATCTTGTTTCACTTATTTTCCCATCCATAATTCCCCTTTTATCTTAATTGGGCCCAGACTTCCTATAATTACATACATACATATTTCAGCATGTTTTCTGAAGATAAGAACTCTTTAAAAAAAAAAAAGAAAAAGAAAAAGAAAAAAACAGCCATAATATTATTATTACATAAAGGCATGTTTCACATGTCTAGTAAATGTTAATATAAAGTAGGCTCAAATTTGGCGCCCCCTACCTACGAGGGAGCTGAAGCCAGGAGAGAGATTTTTTTGATATCCAGTGGGAGTATGCAAAGGAAAGCATTAGAATTCAGTTTCTTACTTTTAAATTAAAAAAAAAAAAAAGAAAATTTAACTTTTTTTTAAATTACAGTTTATTGGGATGACAATTATTAGTAGTTATGTAGGTTTAAGGTGTATAATTCTGTAATAAAAAATATTGAAATTATGTTTTGTCACTAGATATCAGTGTTTTAAATCAGCTTGGATGTACCAAGTCCTTCATGAAGGATTCCACTTTCCCTATGACTACCCAAACCTGCGGACAGCGCAGCTGGTGTATGACCGCGAGGTTCAGTGGACGCTGGGAGCCATGTTGTATAAAACCCGGTTCTTACCACTCAGGTGAGGTGGACTGACCACGCTGGCAACTTAAGCTCAGAAGATGTTAGTAAGTGCCTCACAATAGGTTTCTAAAGTGCTCTCTCCCCACAAAATACCCCTACCGAGCAAACTACCTTTATTACCAGCACATGAACTGCTATTACTACGCAGGTGTGTTGAAACAGAAAGAAGGTTGAGAATTATGAGCCTGGAGTCTGTTCCCAACTTTGCAATTTCAGAAATTCAGCTTTATTTGTTGAGCCGCAACAAATCAATCTAGGATTGGGCTCTCACTACCATTTCCAAGATCCTGACTGATAAAAACTAAAATGTTATTCTTAAATTACCCTGGAAAACATATGTGACTAGAGAACTGGGGTAGGCTGTCCGTATAAAGCCATTTTTCCTAATGAGGAAAGCCACTCTAGAGATTGTGTTATCTACCTGGAAGGCTTTTGGTGGCCCGAATTCAAAGGACGTGAGATGCTTCTAGGAGGGATATTTTCATAAAGCTACAGTAGCTGGATGTCTTGCTCTTGTGTACCATAAGATATTTGGGATAACCTCTTAGGTACTCTCTCCCCTGGACTGTTTCACGTTAACTAAAATGAGTTCTTCATCTTTGGTGCCTACTTTACTAAATTCAGTGCCGTTAGAAGCCAGGCAGGTAATAGAAGTCACAGAAGTGGGGAACTGGCGAGCGCATGCCCTACACGGAGGGCTGATCACTGTCATGCCAGTTCTTGTTTATTGAGAAAAGCCAAAAGTCCATATTTTGTGTGCAGTTTTTCACTTTGGAGACTTACATTAAAAAACAAACAAACAAAAACTGCAGGTCATACAGAACAAAAACGGATGTGGTATCTGGACCATCAGAGAGCAGCTTCTGTTCTAGACAGGGAGACCACTGCATTTAGGTTTACATGTCTCTTCATTTTTGTCCAGATCGCAATACAGGTGATCAGGTGATAGCTTTCTTTAGCTATCACCTAAATCCTCAGGAAGCACAGCAACTTTCCTTTTTTTTTTTTTAAGATGTAGCCATACTCTGATTTGTTGGTTCGATTCAGGGTCCACCCTATTCTCATTAGTACCAGATTTACAAACTGTGTGGGCCAGAGAGGTATGGACCGCTGTTCAGACTAGCATGATAGATGACCAGTCTTGTCCTGCTGTTCAGTTTTTTGGCTTCCGGTTTTGTCCCCAGATTCTGGAGGGTGTAGGGTGTAGGAAAGGAAGGCGCAGGAGGGGCCACACAGCAGTCCTGGGGCTGGAGCCGCCCTTCCGCTCTGGCTGCTCTGTGGAGATGGCGTCATGGAGTGTTTGCATGGATGGAGTGAACAGGATAACACCCCTGCGCCTTTAAATCTGCATCGAAGTCACTCTCCGAAGCTAACGTTTCTCTCCCCCTTCACTCTTCCCCAGGGACCTGCGGCAGGAAGGTGTCCGACAGGCCCACGGTGGCTGGTTCCGTCTCTCCTTTGTCTACAACCACTATCTCTTCTTTGCCTGCATCCTGGTGGTGCTTCTGGCGATTATCCTGTACCTTTTGCGGCTGCGCCGGATTCACCGCCGCCAGACTCGCGCCTCAGCTCCATTGAACATGCTGTGGATTGAAGACATGGTGCCCATGATTGGGGTCCAGGTGGGGCCCTGAGGCTGGGCAAGGATGGGGAAGCTCGCGCCTTCCAGAGTTGCTGCTCATAGCATTCCAGCACTTTCTTGTTCTGGCCTCAGACGCTGCTTTGCCTGACCTGGTGGATGCTTGGCCTTGGAATTTCTACTTTAATATCTACTTTAATTCCTTCTCAGTCTCCAGGTCCTCTTATCTGGGAGAAGCTGGAACTTAGTCTGTGAAGAACCAAATCATGAGAGATTGGTGCTAACCCAGGTAGCCCACCTTAGTCCAGTTGAATCATGCTTCTTCTGCTCCCTTGCCTGAGAGGTCTGGAGTGTCCCTGGGAGGCAGACTTCTCTCCCCTTGCTAAAGCATGAACTTCGGCACCCGGCACACTGGAAGCTGGGTTGCCACCAAACCTGGAGCCTCTGATGCAAAGCTGAAGACATTCTAGCAAGCGCGGCAGCTCCTTCTTTCTCTGTAACAGAGAGATCATTTATGTGGAGATCCACAGCCTTGAATAGGGACCCAAGATCACTTGTAGTTCAGTGGAACAGATATGAATTCCCAGGCAACCAAAATAACACAACTTCCTTGCTTACTTGACAAAGAAGCCATTATGAGTGTGGTCCGAGGGCCTTGACAGTGTTGCTGATGTTAATATGTGATTTTAAACGGTTAGAACCCCTTCTAAGTGAATGGTCCATCGAAGGTTTTGACAGGACCTTATCTGATGTCTGGTAGGAGCAGGATAGAAAATCTTCCCATGTCTCTGTGCCTCACAGGCTGTTCGGGCATTCATTTTTCTTTGTGAGCCTTGAATGTGCTTGTTAGATAGAGAAACTGTGATTCAGATCGGAGACCTGGGTTTGTCTGGCTTCAGGTCACTGTCTTCTAGGCCTATTTTCAGAAGTCCTCATACAGGAAGGTTCAGAGGAGTTCTTTCATTTCACTGCTAAGATCAGCATGCTGTTTGGGAAGGGATGTGTTTGGGTTGTTTTTAAAGAAGGAAAGAACCATGTTAGGTTAGTGGGCAAAGGCAATAAAACCCAAGCTCTTATTTATTATTGGTTTTCTGAGAAATAGAAATTTTCTCCATTTGACTCTTGGAATGTGTGAAAAGAAGCAAATTCTAAACTTTGGAATACATACATTTAATAAATCTGTTAATAAGCCACCTGACAACTTTCAGAACCTTTGTTAAGAGATGGCTCTGCCACAAACAGCATTTCCGTTACTGAGGAGAAAGGAAAAGCCATAATAATTACCACTTTCACCCACGACTCGGGAGCGGGAGCGTTGCTCCTCCTCCACATCTAACCTTTGAATTGCACGAGGATTTCTTATTTCCCCCCTCTCGCTCATGGAGCCGTCTTTATATTTTGCCCCTTCCTGTGCTCAGCCTTGTAGGTCCGCCCAAGAATATCCTCCCCAAGTTGAAGGAGCCTTGTGTTCTACTTTGTCACCTTGATTTCTGTTAGATGAGCAGGGGAAAGGGGCGGGGGGAGCGGATTTCTTAAAATATAAGTTCCATACTGGGAGGAGAAGGGAATTAAATGCTTCCTAAAACAGAGGAAGAAAAACCAAGATCCTCCTAGAAATAAACTGAGATGAGAAGTATACTGATTCTTGGTTGGTAGGTGAAAAAAGATGACAAGCCTTGAATTGTTTTCAAATTCGATAAAAATGGATCTAGTAGAGTCTTAACGGTTTCCTTTGGAAATATTTTTTACTTTTCATTAGGGCTTATATTACAGCAATTTCCTTTAATTTTTAAGATGTCTAAATTGCCTTGATTTTTCTTTGACTTCCTAATCTTTGTGTCACTGTGAGTCAGCCCTCGCCTTATGAATGCTGCTTATTAATCATGTCAAAATATGTTTTTGCTAGCCATTGCCCACTCAGGTAAGTCTTTTATTTCCCCTCACCTTTGTTTCCAAGTACTAGTTTTGGTTTTCTTGTAGTCAGTGATGTAGTCAAGTTACCTAATTGACCAACAGTGATTACTTCTGTTTGTGCAAAATGAAGTTGAAGCAGGGAGGCGGCCCTGGTAATTAGCCCAATTGGGAAGCTGGTACTCGTCAAGTTATTCTTCATCCTGGTTATAATAATAGCTACCGTTTGTTAAGTACTCATTGTGTACCAGACACGCTGTTAAGAATTTTATGTGTGTTATTTAATCATTATGACTGATTGATATTACTGTGCTCTTTTTATAGGTGAGAAACTCAGGATACTTATGTTTATCATTTTTTTCAATATAAATGTATTTCATATTCTTAATTTATTTTATGTAGGCTTTGAGTTTTTGTGTAGTGTGCTACATCCTGTATGTTATTTTATTATGGATCTAGGCTTGTCTTTATTACCACGAGTAAAACTTCTGAATGCATGGTATAAAGATAAGGACAAGTTTTTACCATACCCCTCAGAAAAATTGAAATATATATGCTCTTGGTATTGGTTCCTGTGCTTCTTCCATTGCTCCCAACTAATGATTTTAAATGAAATCTCGTTAGCTAGAAACAGAAGCCATTTATTCCTTGCAAGGGGCCAATTACTTATATATATTGCTTTCTCTTAATGAAATATTCTTGCTTATAGAGTCAGAGTCAGTCTGTCTTGCCTGCAACTTTCTTTTAGCCCTCAGTTCATAAAGATTTTAAAAGATTTCCATTTGCAGTTATGTGTTTTGAGTAGTTCTCCTGTGAATGCATTTATGGTTTCATAAAATTCACATTCCACTGGTTTCTTTGAATCCTACCAAACAGTCTTCTTGCTAACAACAGCAATGAACCTGAACTGTTTTAGTACTTTTATTATTACTGAGACAGGTCACAAATGTCAAAGTCGGAGTCAGTGGCTTATAGGAGTGATGCTTTGCCTTATGTCACAACCCATCACTTTTCTCTGAATTTTTGTCACTAGGCCATAATGACAATATGTGTAATATCTAATTATACGGCATTCCATTCGCTTTAGTTGCAGTTCACTCTAAGAGAAATGATACCGTCTTTCTCTCTGTACCTTAGCTCCTAGAATTGACTTTCCTTGGTCTAGGAAAATTTAATCACGTCCCAGCTGTGTGTTTATTCTTCTAATGTCATCCAAAGTACTTGGTCCTGCCTCAGCCTAAGAGCTTCCTTTATCTTCAAAGGCCTTAGGCAGTGATTCTTAAAACATGGTTAAGTCTGCCTTAGCTGGTCTTTTTAGGCATTGACATGTATTATCACATTCATATTTACATTTTTGAAATAAAATAACTTATACTTCTCACTGGTATCTATAATAAATGGATGTGCCCCTACTCCTATTCTTAGTTTTGTCCTTTGCTTTTTGTCAAGAGTGAGACAGGTGGGGCTGTATGCTTTAGGGGAAAGAATACGAGATTTCATCAACAGCAGACTTGGAATCTAGTCCTGGCTTTGTCATTAACCAGCTCTGGTACCCCAGGCAAGTCACTTGCCCTCTCTGGTTCACTTCTCATCTATAAAACTGGTTGGCCTGGCAATATGATCAGAGGCCAGTTCCACAGGGAGAACCATTGGCCTAAGGAACTAAAGGCAGGAGAGGGTAGAAAAGTGATACAGTTTCAGGAAGAGGATTTTGGTCTTTGGTGTAGAAGACCAGGCTGCCCGAAAGAGCCAGTGGTCATCTCCTACTTTGTCCTTAGCCCCTGACATTCCCTGATGGGAATGGCATTTCCAACAGCAATCATTATACATAAATTTCAGATGAGATTTTAAAAGGGATTTTAGAGGTCTTCTGGTTAACGCCCTTGATTTTATGGATGATGAAGCTGAGGTTCAGAGTGGTAATAAGTGCAGAGTCACAGTGAGTGGCCTCATGCATCACTTTCTCTGTTCTCTGTAACAGAGACACACACCTGTGACAACTGCAATGATATGCTCATTGACAGAATCTTCACGCAAGTTTGTGTATTTCAAGAGTCTGTTCTTTATAGTACAGTTGATTGCAACTAACCATGCCGTCTTTATAACTGCTGCTGATACTCATTTGTGATCACTTTGCTCACATTGAGGAGTAAAATATGAAAGAAATTGTTACAAATAGGACCAAGTTTTTTACTACATCTATTCTAGCCTCTGTGTTTAATACTTTTAAATTTTAAATGTCTCTTTTAAAACCATTTGCTTATCTTTGTACAATTTTCTGACCCACAGCATCCAAGCAATTCATGTGAATGGTTACAATCTAAATTATGTAAGGTGTAAATGCCTATCAGATCTACCTCATCAAAGAACGTGGTTGTAATTCTTGGGCAGGTCCCAGACTCCCTTATGGAAACGGTGCTGTTTTCTTTTTGCTGTCTTTGAACTTCTCAAACTAATTCAGGACTAGTATCTAATTTCCCTTTTTGCTGTGGTATGTGATGTCACTTCAGTTGGGATTAAGAATTAGGATAGAAGTAGCAGCGGAGGTCTCAAATTCTCCCAAATTAGTCCCTTAGATTAAGCTAGTTTCTGAGTCCTGCCAGTAGGGCCATGTGCCCTGGCAAACTTGTTGGTGTGATTAAAAAAAAATACTTCTGTTAAAAAATGAGGACTCTTTTATTATTTTCCTTGTATTATTACCCAAGTGTTTCCTTTTTGCCCTAATATTTGGTACTTCTCAGTTTATCAATACTCTTACTAGAGGGACAGAGGGGGAATACTTATCTGTTGACCATTTTGTTTCTCTGGAAGTCTGAGCAATAAGATCTTTGTATTTGTTAAATTGAATCATTACTCCTACTATAAGGGCTTTCTACTTTTAAAATGTACCCAGTCGTCGCTTGCCATTTTAGAAAAACCAAGTTGAAAAAATTTTGAGTCACAGGATGTTATAGCCATGCATGTATGATTCAAGCAAACCAAGACAGGTCTGCTCCTGATCCTCTCCTTAAGCCATGCGGCCACTCATACACGTGCTGGTGGCCTCCCCTCCCCTCCCCCTCCGCTCCTCTAACCCCCCTCCCCCTCCACTCCACCCCACTCCCCACACCTCCCCGGAAGCCCTGATGCTTTTCCTAAGCAGCCCCCCTCCAGAGCACCTGCCCAAGTCTGGCCTGTCAAGACTACTGGTGGTGAAGGCTGTCTCTTGTTGGGTTCGTAAGTCTTTCTCTACAAGCAATGATTCCAAATACTTTGATTTCCGGTATTTGTCATTGTGTTGTATGAAATTCTTTCCGCAATTCCTTTAGTCGAAGCCATGATGCATACACCTTGTCTCCTTCATTGTCCCTGCCGTGGACAATGGACTCTGAGGTGTGTTCAAAGGCATCTGTTCATAATCTATAACTAGATACCCCCTTCTCACTTTAAAAAACCAAAGGCTGCCTGTATTGCATCACTTTGAGGGGTTGCTAAGATTATGTTTTTCTAACGCTTCACATTAAATAATTTTGCTTAAATCTCTCACTGATACAGATAAACCAGTGTTGAGCAAAATGTGTAGTGCATGTTAGAGGGAAGGCATTCCCCCTTAAGCAGGGACATGGGCATAAATGACACGCATGCCAACCTATAACCCACCATTCCAGGGCTAGAAGGATTGCTGCGGATAAACTGGTTATCTATCAATAGTATCATCATCAGTGTTGCTCTTCGCAGCCAGCATCACTTTAGGCAGAAGCTAATCCTTACCCCTGCCACAACAGACAGCATCTGTTGGTGTAGTTAAAGACAGAAATATGCCATGTTAAGAAAGCCAGGTGTTTTGATGTTTTAGAAACTGACAGAATTGTTGAGACCTTTGAAAATATTAAGGGAAATTCATTTGATCTTCTAGGTATGTAATGACTTATTTTGAAAGTGGTGCCTGGGATATCAGTCCATAATCATCCATTTTCCATTCATTCATTATTTGGCATGTCTGGTGCTGGGCATAATGCAAACATAAAAAAAAATTCAGATAATCTCCATTCTGCAGAAACTCATGGATAGGCATAATAGTTAAACAGATATGTTTTTCCAAACTTATTCATCCTTAATAAAAGAAAAATGAAAACATCAAACTTGAACTTTATTTACTCCGTGCTACTTTGTTGGCGGGACTGTTGAATCATTAGCATATAGTTCTTTGGGTTGGATCATACTGCCCTCTGCTGACTGTTACTAAGGACAAGCTTTGGGGACGGGGCGATAATGAATGGTATGGACACCTGCCCCAATGATCGCAGTTCCCTTTCTGTAAGAATTCTAGAGGTGCTATCCCATTAACACACTAACAGGATCAACACAGCAGATTAAATGAAATAGGGTGGGTGGGAATTCAGAGGGAATGAGAGTAACTGGTCAAAAGTTTCTAAGGTAACTAGGCTTTTAGGGCCTAGGCCAGTGGTTCCCAAACTTGTCTGCACACTGGAATCACCTGAGGAACTTTAAAATAGGCCTATCATCAATCACTGCTTCCAGGGGTCATAATTTAACTGCTCTTGGGTGAGGTCTGGGCTTTAGGATTTTTAGATTCTAATGTGAGAGAAGTTGGGAACCACATCTATCCAGAGCATAAGCCCCAGGATCTGAGGTTTTCTAAAAGTCAAAGATAAATGGTCTGCTTGTTTTGCTAAGAACCACCAGAAAACGGTGCACTGTAATTCCCACTGAATCTCACAGAATATCAGAGTTGAAAGGGAACTGAGCTCATCTCGTCCAGGGACTGTAAATGGGCAAAGTGTAAGTCATGTATGGCTCCCATGTGTTCCACCTGCATACTGTTCTAAAAAACTTGAAATTCGTTGCCAACAGTTCATTGAGAGCTTTCCCATTAAAATCTAGGTGTTTGGCTTCTTTAAGAAGTCAGATCTGACAACCCGGGACATGCAGAGCAGCAGTCGGCCAGAGCTCAGCAGTGGGTTAGCCAGTTAGCTGGGCACCTGCTCTCCAGTTTGCCATGGTCTCAACCAGACTGACCCTAGTGGGCATTTATGTGGCCCCTTACTCGTGCCTTCTACAAAACTAAAAACTAGCTTTTCGCAACTCACCCATTGCTCCAGCTTTGCAGCACAAAGGAAGCTCATTCCTCCTGCATGAGAGGGCTTCAACTTGTCCAGGACAGGAATTTTGCTCTGTCCACAATGTTCTCCTCCAGCTAAATACCCCTAGTTCCTACAGGTATTCCCTCTGATAGAGGTTCTGGACTCCTCACCATCCTGGTCCCTTCTTCTGGATTCCCACTTAGTGGTCAAGGTCCTCCTTAAGTATGGTACCCAGAGTGAAATGCAGCACTTGCACTGAAGTATTCAGACTATGGCTATGAAACTTCTATCAAAAATCTGATTGGGCCGGCCGAGTGGCGCAGTGGTTAAGAGCTGGTTTTGGGATGCCAGCAGCCCCGGTTCGGATCCCACATGAGGGCCAGTGACACTGCCCTCTACAGCTAACAACAGCTCCACCTGGAGCTGGGCTGTGCGAGCCCCGGCGATGGTGTGGGCTGCAGCCCCTGCTTCAGTGGGCTGCCATGAGCTACAGTGAGTGGCCAAGCAGCCAGCGTGAGCGGCTGGCAGCCAGAGTGAGCTGCCAATAGCCGCGGTGAGCGACATCCAGAGGCCGGCGACCGATCTGCCTCATCTGGAAACAGCGCAATGACGATACCAACATGGGCGAGTGAAGCAACATCCTCCTCAACTAGCTTGAAGAACAAAAAGACTGCAACTTGTCTGTTCCCCTCCCCCAATTCCCCAATAAAATCTTTTTTAAAAAAAATCTGAAACACCACTAATATTCACTGGTATCATCACATTGTTGGTTTGTGTTGAGCCTGTTGCCAACTGAAATCCGTCTTTTTTATATGAAATGATATGAAGCCAGGTTTCTCTACCCCAAACTTATATAACGCATTAATTTAAATGAAGATGTTATATTTATAATCGGTTTAATTTCATCTTGATTGTGTTACTCTGGACTGTTTTGAGCTGTGACTATCATGTTAGCAATGTTGGGTTGCTCCATCCTCAAGTCTGATCTGATGCCTTCATCCAGACAATGGTTTTAAAAAAAAAAACTTGAGGACTTCCAGTAAAATGGCGCAATAGACAGACGCTGTGCTAACATGCCTCCCAGGATCACACCAAAATTACAAGCAAATTATACAGCATTCAACCCTGGAGGTCCCCGGAACACTGGAGGAACAGAACCACTAAACGAAGAACTTAAAGAGGAAGCCGCATTGGATCTGGTAGGACGGGCAGAGACGAGAGAGGGCGAACCCCGTGAGGGAGGTCCCAGCTGTGGGGAGGCTTCTCCGGTTGGGAGAGAGACCCTCCGGCTGCACACCAAGCTCACCAGCCCAGAGCTCCTTTGCCGGGAAGAGGAGTTCTAAGATAGCCGGCAGTAAATTAATGAGGACTCTCTTTGCCCAGCTCGGTGAGGCTAAGAGCGGCTGGAGAATCAGTGGGGCCGGCACCTGGGCTTCCTCGCCGGTGAGCACTTACCTGGTTCCTGGTGGAGGGAGTGGCTGTGTGAGCCAGGAGCCTGCGGGGACGGACTGGACTGGGCGCCTTTGGTGCAAAGGCTGGAGGTTTTTGGATTATTGTTCCCGTGGTGCGGAGCCTGCACGCGAGTGGTGTAGGGAGGGCGCCATTTTGTCGGGCTTGGGCCCTCCCACTAAGGATCAGGTCCGAGACCTAATTGGTCTGGTGGAATTGGCGCAGAAATGCGTGTGTGCGTACATGTACGCCTGCGGCCTTGGCTCCCCACCCTCCGCCCGGCTTCTACTGCGTTGCCAGGGAAACGCAGGGCAGGTGCCCTCCGGCTCCAACGGCTGCTCACTGAGATCCGGGAGTGCTCGAGCCGCCTCTGATCCCCACCCTCCGCTCGGCTTGTGCTGCGTTGCCAGGGAAACGCCTAGTGGGAGTGATCCGGCTCCAACAGGCTGCTCACTGAGATACGGGAGCGTGCAAGCCGCCTCGGGTCTCTGCTTTCCGCACTCCACTTGCAGAGTTGCCAGGCTGGTGATTGGTTGTCAGGCTGCTTGGCCTGATCTGCAAGCAGCTGATTGGGACAGGCTGAGACTGGGAGTTTTCCTGGGAGTGTTGGGCCGTGAGCTGTGTGCCTGTGTCATCCAGCCAGGGCTCTCCTGGTGATCTATCTAATATATCAAAGCAATCCCAGAGCGACAGCCAGAATGGGGAAACAAAGAAACATGTCACAAGTAAAAGATCAGAAGAAACCTCCAGAAATGGAACCAAATGAAACAGAGGGATCCAACCTTTCAGAGACAGAGTTTAGAACACTGATGATAAGAATGTTTAAGGAACTTAGCGAGGACATAAAGAAGGATAGGGAAACCATAAAAAACAACCTGTTAGAACTAAAGAATACAATAACTGAAATGAAGAACACACTCGAAGGAATCACCAGTAGAATAGATGAAGCAGAGGAGCGGATCAGCGATTTGGAAGATAAAATAGCAGAAATCACCCAGATGGCACAGCAAAAAGACCAAAGAATAAAAAACAATGAAAACAGTTTAAGAGCCCTATGGGACAAGGTGAAGTGCAACCACCTTCGAATCATAGGGATACCAGAAGGAGAAGAGAAGAAGCAAGGGGTTGAAAATATATTTGAAAAAATAATGACTAAAAACTTCCCTACCCTGGTGAAGGAAATCAACATACATGCCCAGGAAGTGCAGAGGGTTCCAAACAAGCTGAACCCAAACAGGTCCACACCAAGACACATCATAGTTAAAATGGCAAAGGTTAAAGACAGAGACAGAATCCTAGAGGCTGCACAAGAAAGACAGTAGATTACATACAAAGGAACTCCTGTTAGACTAACAGCTGACTTGTCTACAGAAACTCTGCAGGCCAGAAGGGAGTGGCAGGAGATACTGTGACACAAAATAAAGGCCTACAACCAAGATTGCTCTACCCAGCACGGCTATCACTTAAAATTGAAGGAGAAATAGCTTCTCAGAAAAGAATAAGCTTAAGGAATTCATTACCACCAAGCCAGCATTGCAAGAAATGTTAAAAGGACTTTTTTAAACAAAAGAAAGGGGTAAACAAGCTAACCCAGAGAGACAATTTAAGAAGACTGAAGTCATATCAAGCAGATATAAAGGAAAAGCTGATGGTTGCTGGCTGGGAGGGAGTGGGGAAGAGGGAGAGGGGGAAGGTTTTGGACAGTGTATGTGGGACTGCAAGGTTGCCGCAGGGATATGGGGGCAGTTCTGGGAATGTAATTGATAATGTTGTGAAGAGACTATTATGTTGCGAGAAATAAGTCAGTCGGAGAAGGACAGGTATCATGTGATCTCACTTGTGTGTGGAGTCTGAAGAGCTGAGCGAACGATCAAAGTAAACAGACTCGCAGATGTAGAGGAAAAACTGAGGGTTGCTAGTTGGGAGGGGGGTGGGGATGGGGGGGAAGGGGAAGGGATTAGACAGCATAAATAGACAACTACAATATTACCACAGGGATATGAAACACAGTTCGGGGAATATAATAATGTAAAAATTTTGTGGCGTGTCAGATAGTCACATGTCTTGTTAGGGAGACCACTTCATGGATGGAGTAGAGGCTTGATCACTGCACTGTACCCCTGAAGCTGACGTTGTATAGTATTGTATGCCAACTGCAACTGAATATGTGGATGGTCACGGGATGTGGAGTATACTGTGGAAGGGAGTCAGGGGAGTTGTGATGGATATGTATGATATGGGGGGGGAGTGGGGTGGCGAACTGGGGGAGGGGGGTTTTCACTTTGGGGGGTAAAGAGTATAACTATTGCATTGTGTTGTACACCTGAAACTAATAAAATAAAATTAAATTTAAAAAAAAAAGAAACTCGAATAAGACAGAGCCCTATGAAATATCAACAGAGTCCAAAATTACACCAATTCATTAATCAACAATTTGTTCCAATACCTGAATATATGTCCGTGTCCACCATCAAGGCCACATTTTTCTCATCAACGAGGCTGTTAGGAAACCCTTGCAGGAACTGATTTATACTATCTATTCCCTTCATCTGACCTAGCGATGTCACAGCACTCGACAGGTTAGTGCCTGATGAATCCACTAGTGATTACCTTCTCTTCTGAGTACCTGGAAACCATTTGGCCACACACAGACATCAAGCTTGTCACAGTCTACCATGTCTCCCTTTTTGAAATCCAGAATACTAGTTTCTTGTTGAAGGTTTTCTGGTTTCTTTAGGGTAGGTCAATCCTTCCTCTGAATCTTCACCTGATGGACATGAAGTTAAGATCCTAACAAATTTCTACTTAGGCAGAATTCAGGCCTCCAGAGGTCAAGGAGGCAGAGACGATGTATGGAGTACCAAGAGCTTCCCGACATTAGGAGACGGAGACAGCTCATTTGCTGGTTTTAAGAAGCAGCAAATGGCAGATATTTCTTTCTCTGCTTTAAACCTGATTTTCAACATGAAAAGTAACAGGTTTGAAAAGTAACCGTTAGTGTAACCATACTTAATGACATTCTTGATCCAGTGACTATCTCAAAAACAGGCAAAGAATTTTGAAAAACTTGACCACTTTGGAAACCACTTGATACGCCAAGGTCATCCTCTTAGAAAAGCCCAAGTTCTTGTGCTCTCGGATGAGCTTTCACAAGCACAGTTTCAGTCCTAGGAAGCTGATCCTCTTAGTTATTTTGGGACTCTTCGGAGTTCGTTCATGAGCCAAAGGGCAGCACTGAGCAGAGCCAAGGAGCCGGACTGGTGAGTGGCAGCCAGAGGAGTTGGAACGTACATCAGCAGCGTGCTAATGCCCAGACCCACCTGTTACAGACGAAAGAAAGCAAAATAGGAACCACAGATTCGGAGCTGAAACGACTGGGTACGGACAACCAGATATGGAAACCTCTACATTCTCCCATCAGAACATTAAAAAATATTTCTAATTTCATAAGTAAATATATTTACAATGAAGGAATTTCAAACAAAACAGAAAAACCTAAAATTTCCCTTAATTATCCTTCACCCTACCTATCCCAGTTCCCCTCCTCAACGGTCGTCACTGTTACTCGTTTCTACACACTTATACTTTTGTATAAATGTTTTTAGAGAAACACAGTTTTGTGTTTTTAAAAAATATATTGTTGTTACTTGCTTTTTTTCCACTTAACAAAATAGGTCTTCAAATATTATTATTTTAAACTGCTGTACAGTATTCCACAGTATAAATTTACCATAGTCTTTTATTTAACTATTTAGGTTGTTTTCCAATTTCTCACCATCACAGCGATTCTAAAATGAAATTCCTTGTAGATACATAGCTCTTTGTGCATTAGAATACCTCTAGGGCAGGCACTAATAAGTGACTTCGCTGGGCCAAAGGATTATACATTTAACATGTTAAAAGATACTGCCAAATTGCCCTCTGAAAAACACTATACCCACTCATGCTCTCACTGAGAATATATGAAGGCATGCATTTTCCTATCCTGTGCTGATACCATTTTTTCCGATCTGACAAGCACAAATGGCATGCATTTTTCATTTGCTCCTCCCCGATCATGAATGAGACGATGCAGCTTTTTAGTCATTGTCCCGTCATCATTCCTCTGGTGGGAACTGTGTATTGATACCCTTATTTTCTGGTTATTAATCTTCAAGTCTACTCTAAGTACTGAAAATATTTTCTCCTAGCCTGTTACCTTTCCTTTTCAATCTTGTTCTGGGGCCAACCACAGACCAAAAAGAGGTGGCTTATACCTGTGTGTACGCCAAAGCCAGCAGAGTCACGGCAGCCATCCTGGTCCTTTGAGGAAGGGGGACTCTCCGGGACAGGAGGTAGATCGCCGTAACGGCGGTAACTGACGTGATGCCCTGCAAGGAGAGTCTCATCAAGCGCCAGGAAGAAATGTCCTGCCTCCTGATTTCTGCTCACCTCACCCCACCTCTACCTTCTCCAGGACCACTAGCACTTCCTCGTCGCAGCCTGAGAACCACCCCCAGTTCCCCTCTGATCACTGTTTCTCAGTCTTTCCTGCTCCCCTCCTGCTTGCCACTTAAAGGTCGGTGTTCCCCAGGGCGCCCCTCAAGTTTCTGCACTGATCACTTTATACACACATTCTCTCTCAGTGATCTCATCCACCTTCCAAGGTGGGTGGCACTCAGGTGTGGCCCTCACGTTTTAAATCATTCTTTGCATCCTTTTCCCTCATTTTATCCCTATTCTAATCCTGTGCTTTTAAAGCAGGGCTGACCCCAGCACATGAGGTTATTATTTTCCTGGGCTGTGAGTAGAGGAACTGGTGGTGCTGCCAGCTAGTGCTAAAAAAGATCTTAAGTCTCATTTTCATTCCTGCCTTTCAGACTGGGGATCTGGGAGCGGCAATAGGGTCCCCTTGCCCCTTTATGAGGTCAAGAAGGTTTTTCTATCATATTTCTACATCTATTTCATGTTTTTCCTTTTCAGAACTTCCATGATGACAATTCCAACTAGACTTTATTCCAAAATGTGTGGTGGTGGGGGCTGAGCCCAACAAGCTAACTTGTACAAGCCCCATCATTTCTCTTGGATATGAGACCTCTGGGCCTCTCTCTTAGGATGTACTACTGTCCTCTCACGTTCCACATGCCTCAATCTGATGACATCCTCCCATCTCTGGCTCAACACCCATCCCAATAGTCCCATTTTTGTTGGTCGTGTTTTAAGCACTCCACAGAAGAAACTTGGGGATCTCCTTTGATCTTTCTTCACTGTCATCTCTGCAGCGAATCTTCTATTCCCTACAACTTCAGATTCCCCATTCTTCTCAAGTCCCACTGCCACCTGCATTACTGCAATAGAGCTACTGCTTTTCACTGGCCTCCTTGCTGTTGATCTTCCCCTGCTCCCGTTTATCATGGCCAGGCTACCAGGCCCATCCTAACACGACCCAGAGCAGGCCCTTAATAAACATTAGCTCAGATAAAACGAGAAGTATTTACGATGCCCTTGGTTCCCTGGGGTTCCGGTTCAGCTCTGAGAGCTGCGTGGTCAGCAACCACGGTCTGTCTTTGCACTCTCCTCTCCCAAGCCTTGTTTCTGCTAAAATGACTCTCCGATGTGTGTGCAGGATGGAGGGCAGTTATCATTTGCCAGATGGTAAAAGGCATATTCAAACTTTAAGAAGCTGGCACTATCCTGCAAGCCAGAATTTGGCCAGAGGGGTTGTGGGTAATTAGGATAAAAACATCACGTAGAGGACTGGTATTAAATTTCTCCTGGAAAAAAAAAAAAAAGGAAATCCCCACTCTGCCCTCTCACTGTTGCCATCCATGCTGCAGACACCCCAAGCCTGTGAGGGGCTCCCCGTGCTAAGTGGCCAGGAGCCACCAGCCAGACTTACCAGAATCCGGTGATCAAACTGCACCATGGTGGGATTCTCAAAGACATTCTTCAGGATGGGGGAAAAGGTAAAGAGGTCCCCTGGGATCCAAGACTCGCCCATCTTGGGGAAGGAGTTGTAAACCAGCCCAGCATCCAGTCCTGCCACAAAAGCCCCTATACGCCAAGGTGAGTGCTATTTATTAAAATGAGACCAAACACTACTGACACAAAAGTTTATTATCCCAGATTTAGATAGATAGAGAATAATAAATAGATTTTCTGTAGGGGTTCTCAAACAGGGAATACACGTCACAATCACCACGAGAACTTAAAAGAAAAACTACATTCTCACTTGCTCCCACCCCAAGTTTCTAGCATGCTTCTCCTGGAGGAGTGGACGAGAAGCTCTAGAGAGAGGCCCGTTAGTCTGGAGACATTCCCTTAGTGACTCGTGCCCTCTTTACCTCCCGCTCATCTATTCTGGAAGTGTCCTTCTCCCAGATATCTGCATGATTTACTCCTTCAATTCCTCAGGTCTCCACTTAAACGTCACTTTATCAAAGGGAGTGCCCCGTGATCCTACATAAGACGGCACTCCCCCACCCCACCTCTATCTCTTATCATGCTTAATTTTTATTCACGGTACTGAATACTACCTGACATATTATGTTTTTATTGTTTATCTGTCTTCCCCAAGTGCTCAAAAAATGTATGTTGAATAAACAATGAAAAAAAATTATGAACTAAATCCTGGACAGACACATAAAGAGGATATTCATGAATTACTGGACAACTAATCCATTACGTGTGATCACAGAGGACTCAGGGATGTTTAGATCATATTCCTTAGTTTTGTAAATGCCATTTATAAAGTCAAAATTCATGTTCTTCCACCAAAAAAGAGGGGGAAAGGTGGGTAGATCACTGGTTTGATGGTTTTCTATTAAAGCAGTGCTGTCCAACAGAACTTTCTGAGATGATGAAAATGTTCTATATCTGCCATCCCATGAAGCCCTTGAAATACGGTTAGTGTAACTAAGGAACTGAATTTTAAATTTGATTTTATTTTAAATAATGTAAACGTAAATAGTCACATGAGGCTAGTGATTATTTTATTAGATAGCACAGTTCTGGAGAGAAGTAGAGGTATGATTTACAGAATGAGATATGTGTTGGTCTCTTTGCCCCAATGAACTCTTCACCTTACACCATCTTTCAGGGCAGGCCTTGTGTCTGAACCATCTTGGTGTAATGTAATAATAATAAAATAATGTTAACATAACAGCTGACACTTATATAGCTTTTGCTAGGTACTGTTTTAAGCACTTCACATATATTACTCATACTATTACTGTCACTCCCATTTTACAGATGAGGGCACTCAGGCCCAGAGAGGTTACACAGCTTGCCTAAGGTCATATCATTCATAGGTGGTAAAGCCAAGATTTGAGCCTAGATAGTCTGAATCCAGGCAGATGCTCAACATTTTTGTTCAACTGTCTGGAAAGCCAGCTTTTTAGAAGGGAGGAAGGAACAGAAAACAGGGTGACGATGGAGGTTATGAGAGGGGCATATGTGAAAGGGAAATGTGAAGATCTAGGAAGAAAGGGCAAATATAAAAGACCCCACCTGAGAGTGGAATGACAACAGGCCATCTTTGATGAGAACAGTCTTACCTGAGAGGGCTGTAAGGAACACCAAGCCTGCTGTTCCGTGAGCAAATCGTCTCAACCGTAGGAGTTGACGGGTTTCAGGCAACTAAATAAGAAAATCACTCAGATTAACTGTACTGCAGGAATTACGAGAGGTGGCAAAGATCTCCAAGGCCAAACCCAAGTGACCACTCTGACCCCCAGACTAGGCTAGGTACTCCCAGCGGATACTCTGTTCTGACATGCATCATATTTTGTTAAATTTATACATTTACTATCTGGTTTCTCTGCTGTCTCTTAAGTTCTGTGAAGGCAGGAACTGCTATCTGTCTTGCTTATTACAGTACCCTGGCTCAGGGCTTGGCATGTAGGTATTCAATACGTATCTCTTTAATAATTGAATGATTTGCATTGTTCAGGGAGAAAATGCTTCACCATGGTTAACATGATGTGGCTTAAGATACAGGACTGGGCTCTCATTTAGTATTTTTGGTAAAGTCAAAATTTGTTTTTATTTTTACTATAGCCAACTTCTGATATTAATCAGTGGATCAATAAATATTTATTAAGAGCTTTATAAATCGGTAACCACAAAGATACAAAGGAATCAAGTCAGAATGCTGCCCTCATATGATTTACAATCTGGTATGTGAAGAGGTAGGTATCATTACTAAGATGTCATAGGACAATATATCAGTGCTGTCAAACAGAACTTTCTCTGATGATGGAAATGTTCTATTGGCTGTGCTGCCCAATATGCGGCTAATGAGGGTTTGAAACAAGGCTAGAGCAACTGAAAATTTTAAAAAAAGTTGATTTTATTTAAAGTTTAATAGCAAGGTTGTTCAAATAAAGTTAATTCAAATTTAAATAGCCACATGGAGCTAGCTAGTGATCGTGTTGGACCGCATAGCCCAACTATATGTTTTACTATCATCTCAAATCTTTTCTGTATTTAGTGCAATACATTTTTTTTTGAGATCTAATTGGCTTTATTTATTAAGAGATTCATGAACCAGACAGCACCCCACCTAGCAGCTAGAAAGGCGTTCCTAAATAAAATTTTTAAAAGGGAAATACAATTAATTGATAACTAAAAAGTCATTAGTAACCTCTAAGAGTACCACTTCATTACAGAGCATTTAGGGGTATGTGGGTACATATGTAAGTATGCAGGTGAATGTGTGGGTGTGTATGTAAGAGGGGTGGGTGGGGAAGCCAGATGACAAGAATTGTTAAAAAAAAAAGAAAAGAAAAGAATGGGTTGTCAGGATATACAGCTATAGATAAATACAGGCAAGTTATTTTTAGAAGTTCCGCTTTGAAAGTCAGGAGAACAGGAACTATTCAGATGTACCCTGTCTACAATATACCAGTCAGTATTTCAACCCCATCTGGCTTCCCCATAGAGATGACTGCCATCAACATCTCCTGTTGTTCTTGGGATCCAGGCCACTGGCTCTGAGTACTTATTGGATGCTTCTACTTAAAAGTCCTATTATCGTCTCAAACTTTACTCCAGGAACAAGTTATCCAGGTAAATGATGACTTCAATACCGAACATAATACTCATTTTTAAACAACTAGAAACAACCTTAATCGGTATAGAAAAACTACTTTCAGGCGAGATCACTAAGATTTACTGTACTGTTCGGCTTGATGGATGGTAGGTTCCCCATCTGGAGAACAGACAACCCGACAGGCCTGTGGGCACCACCTCATGGCCACAAACCGCTCTCGTCTGGCGCTGCTCACCATGCCATCCACCACCCCTCTGGGGGTCAGAAGCAGAGGGGGTGATATATCTCTTTCTGTGGGTACTCCTTCCCACTTTCTCTAAATTCGTATTTTCACCTTCCCCAATAGGCAATGCTGCCCAATATTCGGCTTCTATGCTAATTCTCCTTTGAGTGAGTTGCTCCAGCTCAAAAGAATCGCTGCACATTTTACTTTGCAGTCGCAAAGTCCAAGGTCCCTCTAAACATTGGTTTCCTCTCGTTTCTGGTAAACCGGTAGATGTTACTAGGGGCAAGTGTGCACTTTGACGTACAGCTTCCCATTGGAGCCGGAATGTCCATTTCTCTGATGTGGAGACAATACAGAGCGACTTACCTTGTGCGGGGGAAGCAGCAGTGAGAGTGCGGTCCACAGGCTGGCGCAGTACAGGACGAGGGCTGATCCCAGGTGGGCAGCGAGGCGGTACTGACTGACCCGAGGGATGTCATGGGAATCGGGCTTTTCTTCTAACCCGCTTTTCACCATATACCATCCCAACAGACCCTAGAACCAAAGGGAGAAGAGGCAAGTAAGCAAGGCTGAAACTGTCTGCTCACCTTTACTCTGAGAAGGTGAGTTATCAATTTTCAGTACTCCCTACCTGCCCCTCCTTTCCATGCCCTCCCATAGCCTCAGTATCCCAGGAATCATGACCGACCCCCATGTCCACATACAGCACCATGAATATTTAACCACTGATTAGGTGAACGTTTTACTGACGTGTAGGCCAAATACAGAGAAGTACCCAAAAGCTTATCTGTGAGTAAAACCTTACATATGCCTGATATGACTTAACATTACGTAAACCAGTGAAATATGAGAATGAAGAGAGATTGAACCAGATTGAATGTTCTGTAAAAGTCTGACAAAGATAACTGCTTACAAACAATGAGCGTCAAGTTAGGTGGGAATAGACAATTACACATTTTGTCTAGGAGGGGCGTCATAAAAGTCTGTAAGGCTTTGCGGTCAGATAGCTTTGCAAGTATCTAAGGTCTCACTCCTCTTTAATGAAAATGAAACAAAATGATAGTTTACGGGGGTGCAAGAGATCTGAGGTTGAACCCTAATCAGAGGACTCAAAGAACAGGTCTTACTTAGCTTTTCAATTTAAAAAAAAAAATGGTAATGAAAGTACACGTTTAAGGTATGTATTCTTCTTCTGTGGTTCCCTGCTTTAACTGACATGTTCATTGAACCCAAGCCACTGCCAGTTCCAATGATATCAAGTAAGATAGAGCCCTTTTACCCCTACCCTCACAAGACGAGAGAATCAACCTCCTCAGCAAATCTCTCGGGGCATTTCTTCCCCCTTTCTGACTACCCTGCATGTTCTAATTATCTTCATTTAGTCATGGGACATGGGAGAGGGAGAAGTACAGTGTCACCTGCCAGCTCTCACTTTCTTCCTGCCATACTCTATCTGCCATCTTCAAATCTTTGCCTCCCTGAGAGTCTGTCTTTAGTGGGGTTTCTTTTCTTCCCATTCTAAAACAAACTTCATTTTGTTTCACCTCCCCTCCCCTAGTTTCTATTAGATTTCTATTAAGGTCTAACTCTTTATTATCTCTTCCATCTCCCTCCTTAATTCCTTCTAATTGGTTCACACTCTCACCACTTCTCAGTTAAACTAACCAAATGATTTCCTCCTAAAATTCTGCTATTTCTATGACGCTCTGATACTCTCCCTTAGGGCCTGTATGCCTTGACCCAAATACTCATGTGTCTGCTCTAATATTCTTTTTCTCGGCTCTCAGCCTCACCTAATCCCTTCACTGTGAGAGTCATTCAAAGCTCTTTTCCTTAAGAGGAGTTCAACTTAAGTGATTTCAACCACCATTTATACAGTACTTGAATCTCTCTCAGCTACATCTGTATTTTAAGATCTCTCATTCCACAAAATGTTTCTCTGCTTTGGAATTTTCCCATTTGCTTTTGGAGCCATCTGAGCATAGGGATCCCACTTTCCCATAAAGCAGGCAAGTTAGAAAAAGGGAGGAGATGAGAATCGAGGAGGAGAGTCATGATGGGAAAGAAACTAATTTTTGTGACACAAAAATATACAGATGGTGCCAAAAAAGTGTATACCCATTTTAAGAAAGGAAAAAAAACTGTATTAAAATTGTAATAATACATACTGTTAACAAAAGATGAATACAAGTCATGTGTGTACATATTTTTGGCAGCCCCGGTATTTACTGAGTGCTTATTGATTCCAGGCACTAAACTAAGTACTTTATATGCATGCTGTCATTTAATATTCATGCAACCTAACTGGTAGGCACTGTCCCTGTTTACAGGTAAGGAAAGCAGTCTACAGAAGCTAAAACTTGTTCTACTAAGTGGCAGAGCTGGGTCTTGAAGCCAGGCACATGACACTAAAAATCCATGCTCTCATCTACTCTGGTATAAGATTACTTCCTTAGAAATAATGCAAACTAGGAAGCTCTTGCGGCAATCTCTGGTTGTTCCAAACTGAACTCAATCTCACCTGGAAGCAGACTAAACCACAGAGGGCAAGAACACGTCCTTTCATGTTGCGGCTGAGCCAGCCCTTTCTCCAAAAGTAGGCAGCAGGCAGGATGTATGCGAGGCCTACAAGGCGACCCCACATTCGGTGTGAGTACTCCATGTACCAGATGAACTTGAATTCTGCCAACGTCATATCATGATTCAAGCTGGGTGAAAAGGGAAGTCAAAAACGAGAGGAAACATCTATCTGATTTTTACTTCCCAATGGAATGCAGGAACATTCTGCCTTGAAGCTTGATAGGTCTGCCCCTTTCCCTATCAGTGACCTCAGGACTGCTTTGGAATTGGAGGTTTAGAGTAGGGAGCTCACTAAACGTAACTCAGCCAAATATCAAGAAATAATGGAATCTAACCATTCGGAAATGTTTAAATAAGCAAAAGATTGAGTGGGCCTCATGGGATGTTTACCTGATTTTCTATAATACTCACATTTTAAATTCTGGAAATTGCTGGTATTTTTGGAATTCTGCTTCCCATTCCTCTTGGCTTGTAGGTGGCTTCATCTCCTTTATTAAATGCCAATCTACCATTGAGAGGCCTGACTCTGTCAACCTTAGGATAGGAAAGAAATGAGAGAGAGAAGGGGGGGGAGGGAAAGGGGGAGAGGGGGAGGGGGAGGGGGAGAGAGGAGGAAATCCAGGGAACAATGGGACATGTTAAACACCACCACAAGTATACAATCAGCAAAATCCAGGGAAACTCCATAGGACAAATGATTTGGGTTTCTTCAACAAATCAGCAAAGGGGCAAGGGGGGAAGGGAGAAAACAGAATCTAAATTGATCATCTTTTTATAGGTTTAAAGAGACCTAAGAGGCATATGAACCAATTGTGATGTACGGAACTTATTTCAATTTAATTCAAGCAATCTATACAAAAAATTTTGAGGGCGGGCCAAGTGGCTCAGTTGGTTAAGAGCTCGCTCAAGAGTGTGAGCTGAGCTCTCAGCAACTGTGGTTCGATGCCAGCCCAAGCTGAGTTGCCACTGAGCTGCCAAAAGGTGGCAGGATGGCTCAGCTAAAAAACAAAAAAAAAAAAAAAGAAATTTTGAGAAAAAATTTGAACTGATTGTAGGGAGAATGTACACAATGCATAGCTAACAGTTAAGACCTAAACCAGTCTTTGTGAAGGGCTCCAATAAAAAAAACCCTAAACTGTTCTATGGCAGGGCAGGCCATCAGACATACTCCCTCTTTAGGTCTCAGTTTCTGCACATGTAAAATGAGGGAGCTAGATAGACTACATGATTCCCAGGGTCCCTTCCCCCTCGGTCATCCTGTGCCTCTACTGATGACCCAAATAGCTGACACACTATGAGCAAATCACTCACCTAGTTACTCCACCAAGGATAACAGCTCCAGCCACCGTTCCACTGCAGACCAGGAGCCATCGGCCCACGACTCGCTCAGCGGCCTTTGAAGGAAGGGACACTGTTCCCCTTCCAGATGGTAAAGCTACTTCAGAGATGGTGCTGTACTGCCTTGGCCTTAAGGCGTTCCTGATCCCACAGCTGCAACCACACTAGGGATTAAGACAGATAAATTACAACTGGAGAAAGAGGGAAAGACCTCACTCCACTGCTACTCACACTCAGTTCCACTCTGGAGTCTGTATGGCCACATCGCCACGACTGCCCTGGCCAATGATCATCTTTTAACTGGATGACTGCGTCCGGCATCTACCTCCCAACTGGTTTTCCTGCCTCCAGTCTGGGCCTCACTCCAGTTCATCCCCATACTACATGAACCTTCTGGTCTCTCGCATACTTCCCCCAGACTTAACTCTACACCTAGATATGGATTATTTGATTTCTTCTGTGGATCTTTAAACATATTTCTCTCTGACTTGGGCACTACTTGTCCCGACTGATAATACAGGCATACCTCGTATTATTGCATTTCAATTACTGTACGTTGCAGATACAGCATTTTTTTTTTTTTTTTTTTTTTTTTTTTTACAGATTGAAGGTTTGTGGCAACCCTGCATTGAGCAAATTAAAAACCTTTGGAAAGTACCATTCTAGATGCCATTTAGGACATGCATGATTAATGGGAAGAGGTGAAAATATCAACGTCAACAGTTTAGAAGTTGATTCCAAGCCTCATAGATGACATTGAGCGAGTCAAGACTTCAGTGGAAGAAGTTAACTACAGATGTGGGAGAAACTGCAACCAGGCCGCAATTCTGGACTGTGATTTTTTTTGTCACGTCAGATGACGAATGAATCACCTGGGGTTCGAGATCACCACCACCACAAACCGTACCCCAGTCTCCTGATTAACTCCCCCTTTCCTTTGTGCTGCTGCTTCTTATGCACCTATAAAACCTTCTGACCAGTATAGGAATGGGGAAGGTGGCCTTTGCGACAAGTCTGCCATGCTCCGGGAATGCTGGCATCTTGAATAAACCTACTTTTCTTTCCACCAGACTTTCACTCTCAATCACTTTCCACCAACCTTTCACTCTCAATCACTGCTCAAGCAGCAAGCGGCTGACCCTGAGTTCAGTAACAGCACCTACTGCAGATTTCAGCTCAGATGTCACCTCCTCTGGGAAGTGTTCCCAGGCTATTCCAGGTCTGCCACAGGCCACTCTGGGCACGTTTTACCTCCTCTATCCATCCTTAGCACGCTTCTGGTTCCTGTCTGTCTCCCGCTAAACTATGAACTGTGGGACAACAGTAGTCGGTGTGGTTCTTTCCCTCCTGCTGCATTTCAAACACAGCTCCCTCACGTATCCAGACCTTAACAAAGATCTGACAAATGAATTACATATGAATACACTGTAGCTTCCTCCAGGGTAGGAGCTTTTAGGTATTTGTCTTGTGCTTCCCAGTTCCTAACACATGATACTCACAGTAACTGTCAGTTGAGTGGATGCACACCCTCTTCTGACTCTATCCCAGAGCCAAAGACCCGTATTTGGTTTTCTGCTTCTAATTAACTTCAGACAGCTTAAATTATGCCTCAATTATCCTCTTTGTAGAAAGGGGGTATAATCTCTAACCTGAGTAGCTGGGGGCTTTTAGCAAAAAATCAAACAGTTGGATAAGATTTACTGAGCTTTCATGATGTGCTAAGTGCATGATGTATAGTACATTTAGTCCTCCAAGCAATCTTATCAACTATTGGTATCCCCACTTTGATACATCGGGAAATTGAGGCACAGAAAGGCTACCTAACTTGGCTAATATCACACAGCCAGGAAGCGGCTCAGAACGCAGGGCTCTGGATACAAGGGCGCGCGCTTTGAACTCGACGGAGCTACGGAACTAGCTCCAGGCTTTTTCTCCCTGTGCACGCTTCCGCGACTCCGAGTCCGCCGCCGCGCGGTACCTGCGTCCTGGGCGCCGCCCGAGGAACCAGGAGTCGGAGGCATGAGCTCCCCATCCAGGCCTTCCAGGGAGGAGACAGGAGTCTCTGCATGCTGAAAGCAGTGCGCACCCGCCACTCCACACACCAGCGGTCTGCGACCTGGTCTCACCGCCGCCCAAAGGAGAAGCACTTCCGGGTTACTCAGCGAGACACTTCCGGGTCACTCAGCGAGACCCTCCTTGGAAGGAGGGGGCGGGCAGCGACTGCGCCAGCGCTCGCGACTCGGCTTTCGCGAGGGCTGCTGGGACGTGGGGGTCGGGGACGCGCGCCGGGCGCGCTCCGCAGCGGGGATGCGCTTTTCTGGGCGCGCGCGACGGGCTCGGGAGTGGAAACGGAAGCCGTGCGAGGGAGGAACGCGCGGAGCATGAAGAGGCAGGCGGCCTCCTCGGAGCGGAAACGGGCGCGGATGCCGTCTGGGAAGGCCGGTGCGGAAGGGGGCAGTCGGTAGACCTGACTCCCAAGGGTGGGCCAGCGCGGGCTCTGGCTTGTGGATTCCTTGCGATTTGCCACTGACTCCCCTGCGCGGCACGTTCCGCCGTTCCTGCTTTAATCACGTGGCAATGGCGGGGTGGGAGGGGCGGGGCGCTGAGAAGGGGCGTGTCACTAGAGGGGCGGGGCTCTGGAGCCAGATGTGCGGGTTTGGATTCTGGCGCCGTCGCGCCTCGTCGTGCGACTGGGTTCACGTTGGTTCCGCTTCTCTCGGCCTCGCCTTTCCCGTAGCCACACGAGGATCCCAGCACCCAACTCATGGCATCGCTGTGATAGTTAAATGTCGAGGGCTGAGCGCAGCACCTAAGCTGTGGTGACCGCTCCATCACCTGTAGCGGCGGCGGTGGGACTGTCCCACGTCCCGAGTTCTTCCCGTCGCGCCACGATAGGGCGGAATGGCAGGTGGCAGGGAATTGGGCAGCTCCCTGGTCGGTAAACGCCGTTCCTCCAAACGATCGGTCCTCAAACTTGTTGGTCTCAGGATCCCTTTACCCTCCTAAAAATTATTGAGAATCTCAAAGACCTTTTTTTTTTTTTTTTTTTGAGGGCAGTGTCACTGGCCCTCATATGTGGGACCCGAACCAGGGGCCGCTGTCTTACCTAAGCCAGCGCTTAACCACCGGGCCACTCGGCCAGCCCTCAAAAACCTTTTATTTATACAGGTTAAATCTATTAATGTTGACCGTATTAAACATTAAAACAAATTTTAAAGTATTAACTAGAAAGTAACCGTAAGAAACCCGTAACGTGTTAACGCAAATAAAGTTTTTTATGAAAAAGCTGTTTTCCTCAGCAAAATAGAATAGTGCCGATGTTTCGTATTTGTGCAGATCTCTTCCCTACCTGACTTAATGGAATTCTCCTACTTGTATTCCCATACTTGCTTCTGTATTCACTGTGACATGTCAGGTAGCCTCTGGAAAACTGCCCTTGTGAGAATGAGAGTGAAAAAGGCAAATAAAGTCTTAATATTATTATGAAAAGAATTCTCAGCGCTGCACAGACTCTGGAAGGATCTAAGAGGCCCTCAGAGCTAACTAGCCTACCATACTTGGAGAATTGCTGCTCCCAACAAATGTCTTTGATTCCTACAAATAACTTCTTTCTTAGGACAATTGCCTTATCCTGCCTTCTGTTACACCCTTTTGGGTGCATCCCCATCTTCCAGCCAAGGCCCTTTCTTGCATGAGGCAAATGGTACCCCTGCAACATGGTCCAGCTAGATTGATCTGACAGCTGGTATGGGCGGCTATCAGGAAACTCATGGAATTAATGCAATGTTACTGATTAAGAGCATGGAGTAGCACTTAACTCTTTCACAGTTTGAGACTTCTTTAAAATATATGAGACAGTTGCAACTTGATGTTAGATGATTTTTGGTTTTCAAATTGAAATTTCTTTTTAAAAAAAAAATTATAAAAGCAATATTGGGTAGGGAAAAAAATCAAGCAATATAGAAAAGTAAAAAAAAGAGAGTAAAAGTCATTCCAAACCCCAGCACCTAGTTGTAATCCTTATCAGTATGTGGTGAACACTCTTTCAGGTATTGCAGGAAGTATGCATTCAGTATTCTTTTTTTTTTTTTAAGATTTTATTGGGGAATTGGGGGAGGGGAACAGCGTTGGGGAACCGGGGAAGAGGAACATAGAAGTTGCTGTCCTTTTGTTCTTCAGTCTACTTGCAGAAGACGTTGCTTCACTGACCCATGTTGGTATCATCATTGCGCTCTTTTCGGGTGAGGTAGATTAGTCGCAGGCCTCTAGACGGCCGCTCACAGCAGCTCTTGGCAGCTCACACCAGCTGCCGGCCGCTCACTCTGGCTGCCGGCCACTCACTGTAGCCTATGGCAGCCCACTACAGCAGGGGCTGCAGCCAACACCATCGCCGGGGCTCGCACAGCCCAGCTCCAGGTGGAGCTGTTGGTAGCTGTAGAGGGCAGTGTCACTGACCCTCATAGGTGGGATCCAAACGGGGGCCGCTGGCATCCCCCAAAAAATAAAATGTGCTTAACTTACAGGAAAAACTCAAAACTTTTTTTACATGAATTTTTATGGATTTATAATTAATTATTCAGCCTTTAGTAAATCTTTGCCTGACTGCTGTGTACCATGGTCAATACTGGCTGCTGTCAGTATTTCTCACATACAGACCTTACTTAAGAGCTTTAGGTAAAGTAAAAGTGATCAGACACCTAACTACATAGGGAATAGTAAGAAATAGAAAATAGTGTTTTGAAGAGATACAATTAGTGTTTTCAAGAGGAACATATAAAGAATTATATGAGTTCTGGGCCGGCCAAGTGGCTCAGTTGGTTAAGAGTTAGCTAAAGAGCAAGAGTTCTGAGCAACAGCGCTGCCAGTTTGATTCCCACATGGGCCAGTGACACTGCCACTGTACTGCCAACAGGTGGCAGGATGGCTCAGCTGGTGACAGCACGTGCTCCTAACAAGACTGCCAGTTCGATGGTGAGCTACACCTGCCCACAACTAAGACTGAACTCGGCACTTTGAGCTGGGCTGCCACCCAGATGGCTCAATGGATAGAGCATGCACTCTTAACAAGGCTGCTGGTTCGACTCCCACATGGGATGGTGGCTCCGCCCACCTGCAACTAAGATTGAATACAGCACCTTGAGCTTAGGGGCCATGAGCTGCCAACGGGAAGCCAGATGGCTACTGAGAGAGAGGGACTATCATAGAAATGTGATTTGATATGAATCTTGGAAGAGTTTAGCATTCAGATGGAGCTGAGGACTTTGGATTGAGGAGATGACATAAGCAAGAACAGAGATGGGAATTAGAACTAGAGGCAGAGAAAATAATGTGTAGTTAATCAATGAAATATACTTTTTACACACTTAGTAGCTAGTATCCACTTCACATGAATTATCTCTTTATCCTCATTACTCTGAGGTTGGTACTGAAACCTACACAGTTCTATAGAAGGGCTGAGTAACTTGTCCAGAATCATACAAGTAAATGATGGGACCAGGATTTGAAGTCCATCCCTGTTCTTGAACATATTTTTCCTTATAAAGAAGTTTCAGCATATTCTACAGGCATTGAGAAGCACTGAAAGAATCTTGACCTGCAGTGTGATGATGAAGTCTGTTTTAGGAAGGTTAATTTGGCATTCAGTGTATATTTTTCTCAGTATAATTTCATATACATATGTCTGTGTTATTTCACAGTCCAGAGCCATCAGTTTAATAATTAATAGGGTATTTTATTGCATTCAAGGGCCTTAGTATATTAATCTACTTCTCTATTATTGGACATTAGGATTTTGACAGTAAAATGTAAAATGTTTGTGGTAGATTGCTCTGGGTGAGTGGTACCATCATGAAATTATATTGTTTTTCATGTATTTAGGAGCAGCAAATGGATTTCTCATGGAAGTGTGTGTGGATTCAGTGGAATCAGCTATAAATGCAGAAAGAGGAGGTAAGAGAAACTAGAGAATGAATGACAGTTGACAGTCCTTTTAAGAGTCTGGAAATGAACCCTGTTCATGTCCTTGGGAGCCTTTATGATCTGGAAGGATCCTAGTAATCCTTTTGAGAACAACAACCAACTGGAAAATCTAGAAAATTTACTAGAAAAACCTTCTAGTCTTACTCCCCTAGTAAGTCATGTTTTGAATCCAGTGTCCATAATAATGCTTACCAACTACATTTTTAAATTGAATTTAGCAAAGATTTAATTTTTTTTTAACCATTGATTTAAACATGATTGTAGAGATTTCTTGGCCTTTTCATCATTAGGACTTCTATCATTATCTTTTTTTACCTCGATGTTTCTTTTGTACTCTGAACCTGTGGGCCATAGTTTGCTTAGCCCTGATCTATATTCTTACCTTCCCTCCTCTATCCCTAGATTATTTTGAAGCAAATCCCAGATACCCTCTGGGATTTCATCCTCAAATATTTCAGTATGTATCTCTAAAAGGACTCCTTAAAAAACAAAGCAAAACACACAATATCACTAACATATCTTAAAAAATAATTTCTTTTTTTCTTTTTTCTTTTTTTTTTTTTTGAGGGCAGTGTCACTGGCCCTCACATGTGGGACCCGAACCAGGGCCGCTGGCTTCCCAAGCCAGCACTTAACCACTGCGCCACTCAGCCGGCCCAAAAAATAATTTCTTGATATCAAAAATACCCAGTTAGTTTTCAGATTTCTATTAGCTCATTCTGTTTTATTTTATTTTGTTTTACAGTTCTTTGAATCAAAATCCAAACATTTTATTTGTTTGACATGTCTGTTTAAATTTTAAAAATTTATTGTGCTGAACAATGCTTTTTTTATCACAGGTGCTGGTCGGATTGAATTATGTTCTGGCTTATTGGAAGGAGGAACCACACCCAGCATGGGTAAGTGTCTGTTTTTATGATTGCCTAGAGACAATTAATAATCTGTTTCATTGGGATCTTTTACTAATGTTACTAACATGTTGACTATGCTATGGATATTGTATCAGTCAGAAATGCTTCTGGTTGTAAATAAACTTATCAAGGATGTGATCAAATAGATGCTTTTTTCTTCATGCATCAGAAAGTTGAGAGAGAGGTAGATGCTGTTAGTATTGATTCTGTTGCTGTGCAGTAATATCAAGGACCAGGGTTTTTTTAATCTTTCCATTTTGGTATCCTCAGTTTTATTGACCTTTGTCTTTACTTCTGTCCTCCTGGTCTTTGCTGTTGTCACATGTTTTATTTCTACTTGTGTTAAAACTTCACACTACCTTTTATTGTTATTATTTACTATTATATCCACTGAGGCATTTTATTTGCATATATGTTACATCCCTAGAAAAAGAATCTCAGGATTTTCCCTCCCATGTGTTTTTGTCTTTCTTCTTCATGATTCATCATGTCCGCTGAGATCGTCACTACAGTGAAACCAAACCAACAGTACAGAAGCAGGTTATTCTCCCATTTTTCTAGATTTTTGAGTTGCACATCAAATCTGGGGCTGATCACTTCACATTTTTTTAACCCTCCTGTGAAGTTCACACCAATTTTGCAGCTCTGTGATTGATTTTTGTTTAAAGACTCAGTTATCTTTTATTTATTTATTTTTTTTTGAGGGCAGTGTCACTGGCCCTCATATGCGGGACCGAACTGGGGCCGCTGGCTTCCCAGGCCAGAGCTTAACCACCGCACCACTCGGCCGGCCCAGAAGAGTCAGTTATCTTTTAAAGGGATTGAAATAATAAGAAAACAATCACGTATTTACACATGTATAGTTACCATTTCTGGGCTCTTAATTCTTTTGTGTAGATCTATATTTCCATCTGGTTTTATTTTCCTTCTGCCTGAAGTAATTCTTTTAACATTTTTGTAGTACAAGTGTGCTGGTGCAGAATTCTTTTCAGCTTTTATATGTCTGAAAACATCTTTCCCCATTTTTGAAAGATATTTTTGCTGAGTGTACAATTCTGGGTTGATAGTTTTTTTCTTTCAGTAGTTTTAGGATGTGTTTTCACTGTCACCTTGCTTGTATTGTTTCTTATAACATCTGTTATCATCCATATCTCGGTTGTTTTCTGTGTAATGTGTGTCTTTGGTTGCTATTAAGATTTTTTTTTTTATTCTTGGTTTTGAGCAATTTTGTTATGATGTACTTAAGTGTAGTTTTCTTCATTTTTCTTAGACCTGTGCACTCATACTTTTTATCACATTTGGAAAATTTTCAGCGTATAATGTCCTTCACTCCCTCCTTCAGAGACTTCAATTATAATTATGTTTGAATAGTCTCAATTCAATATTTGAATATATTTGTTCTACATTTCACTGATGAATTGTTTTTTTTTTTAAAAATCTCCTTTTTTCTGTGTTTCATTCTGCATAGACCATGTTGTTTTGTCTTCAAATATAGTAATCTTTTCTCTGCAGTGTCTAATTGTGGCTAAGCCCACCTGGTTTATTTTTTTTTTATCTCACACAGTGTAGTTTCCATCACTTCAGTCTGCTGTTATATCTCCCATGTGCCTTAACTTCCCTGAACATATGGAATTAATTATAATAGCTATTTTAATAACTTGCTGCTAATTCTAACATCCATATCAGTATAGGTTGGTTTCATTTGAGTGCTTTAGCTCCTCATGATGTGTCTTATTTTCCTGCCTGATAGTTTTTTATTGAGTGTAGGACATGAATTTTACTTTGTTGCATACTGGATATTTTTGTTTTTCTATAAGTATTATTGAGCAGTTAGGTTGCTTGGAAACAGTTTGTTCCTTTTGGGTCTAGCTTTTAAAATTTGTGAAGCAGGTCTGGAACAGTAGTCAGTCTAGAGCTAATTATTCCCCACTACTGAAGCAAGAGCCTTCTGTGTACTTCACCGAGTACTCCATGAATCTTGAAGTTTTCCTATCTGACTGGAGGAAATAGGTATTTCCCTGGCCTGGTGTAAATGATATGACTGTTTCTTGTGCTCCTTTTCAGTGGATCTTGCACAGTTCCCTTGCATGCATGCACTGATCAGTATTCAGCTGAATATTAGAAAGGGGCTCTCTGCAGATTTCCAGAGTTCTCTTTCTGTCCTCCCTGGTACTCTCTTGTTGTGAACTCTAGCTGGACTCTCAGCTTTGTCTCCTCAACTCAGAGAATACTCTGGGCTCTCCCTGGGTTCTTTCTCCCTGTGCCGTGGCCTGGAAAACTTTCAAGGTGGTAATCTGGGTTACCTTGTTTGTTACCCATCTTTCAGGCATCATTGTCCTTTGTTGCTTGACATCTGGAGTCTTATAAATCATTGTTTCATATATTTTGTCTGGGTTTTTTGTTGTTGTTGTTACAGGTGGAAGGGTGAATTCATTCTGTTATTCTTGGTCAAAAGCAGAAGTCCTTATATGAAATTTTGACTCCTCTATGTTACTCTGAGGTCAATGATAGCATTATTTAGTATAAAAGGTTTATATTTGCAGTAGCCCTTTGGAATCTTCTCCCTAAAGGAGGGTATTCCCTAGCCACCCTAGGAAATCCCTAGAACATATCTGTAAATTTGAGTGCAATTTATTTTTTCAATAGCAATCATGATTCATTGCTTAGCATTGGGCATATTGGTAACCCACGCAAAATTGGAGTTCTTTTAGCAAGGAAAAACAAGTAAATTAATATTGGGTAAGCACTAATGGTGCTTGCCACAGATCTTACTATTGAGGGTTTCTGAGCTAGCCACAAATTGTGCTATATTTAGGTACTTTTATTCATAGATTTCCGCATAAAATCACAAATAAGGAGAACTTTGTTCCCTTTTACATATCTCTTTCAAAAAAGGGCTTTGCTAAATGTCTTTGTCCATTAAAGGATCATAAGCTTCTACACTATGTAATACCTCTGTAGTAAGTTTTAAATAGAGCTGTAACCAGTTAGAAAAGAGAAACTGAATATTAGGGAATACACTGGCAGAACACTGAGCCTGGTAGTTATTTCATTTTCAAATGTCACATACCAGTCAAAGGATTCTAATAAAACAAAGGATTTTGTTGAGTCAACTGACAAATGCTTTTAAATGCAGACAGTCAGTACAGTTAGACCAAATTTGTATTTGCACTGTCAGTATGGCAAATGAGTGAAAAAAGTGTTAATACCCTAGTGGATTTTTTGTTCTTTCATTCAGCTTGTACCAGGCTGAAAAACCTCAATTTATGTTTGTGACAGATGGAATTTTTTTTTCTTTTATGTCTATATTCTAATAAACTGTTGGAAGACTTTAAAAAAAAAAACTGCAGTAACTTCTGTTTTCTAAATTGCTCTTTTTGACTTTTGATTTTCTTATTCTACTGTATACACATTTTTCTTAGTGCCTCCTTCCTTTTAGGTCCACTTTTCTGTGGTTTCCTCAGTCAGCTCCTCCATGTCTTGTAGAAGTGATACATAAGAGGAAATGTAAAAGACCAGTGATTTTATTGACTTCCTTGAGCTTTTCCCACGCCTGCGTTTTGATTAGTCTGCTTCCTGTTCCTGTAGGTATCCTGCAAGTAGTGAAGCAGTGTGTCCAGATCCCAGTTTTTGTGATGATTCGGCCACGTGGAGGTGATTTTCTATATTCAGATCGTGAAGTTGAGGTGATGAAGGCTGACATTCGTCTTGCCAAACTTTATGGTGCTGATGGTTTGGTATTTGGGGCATTAACTGAAGATGGACACATTGATAAAGAGCTGTGCATGTCCCTGATGGGTAAGAATTTGTATCTGAGACCAAAAGGCCTGGAATGATGATTGCATTTAATATTCCTGATACAAAAAAACACAATCACAAAACTGACTTTTCAGCCACACCTGCAGGCACCTATAGTAACCTGTGTAGGTGACTGGGTAGAGGGTATATGTGGCATAGCCTTCCTGACTCTCCTCAGTTACCATGAATCAGTTTCCTCCACTATTCTGGTAGGTAGGGTTTAAGGGAAGTTTACCTTGATCCTTTCATTACTGCCCCCAAAGTCACAAAAGCTATTGGATTTCATAAGGATGGGGAGATGTGGAGAGGATAGAAGCAAACAATCTATAGTAGTAGACCAAAGTATTTATTGAAGATTCTCAGAGGAGGAAGTAACAGGTGTAATGCTGCCCTTATAGTTGCCAGATATGTATGTAATTTTTATTTGGTGCTTCTAAGCAGTGGTGACCATTTTTTTAAATAAGAAAATCAGAGATGGGAACATAGGACTTTTGAGACTCCCATTTTATTATTATGTTAGTTCACTGTCCACTCTGGAGAGGAAAGTATAAAAAAGTTCCATCTAACTTGGAGAATTCTGTATGATCGGTGATGATCTCTTCATTCACGTTGTCATGTGACTTTCTTTTTATAGCTATTTGCCGTCCTCTGCCAGTCACTTTCCACCGAGGTAAGTCATTTCCGTTTTATTTTATTTATTTATTTATTTATTTATTTATTTATTTATTTATTTATCTTTTTTTTTTTTGAGGGCAGTGATACTGGCCCTCATATGTGGGACCGGAACTGGGGCCGCTGGCTTCCCAAGCCAGCACTTAACCACTGCGCCACTCAGCCGGCCCCAAGTCATTTCCATTTTAAAAGGTGTCACTTTTCCGTTTTGAACAGTGTCTCTTTTCTAATTTCACCAAATGCCACAACCTTTTTTTGGAGCACAATTCTGTAGTGTTACAGTATTACCAATTGGTTTGTTTATACTGATCTTGGAACTAACAGTTGTAAATTTAGAAATGCATAATTTCTAGAATATATGAATCCTCAATTGGAAAAAGTGGTTAAAAATAAATGGGGGTAGTGGTGGGACGTAATAGAGGGAGGGAGGAAGCATTGCCTACAAGTGAATGTACTTGTCACAACATTTCAAGCAAAAATCCCAAGATTCATTTTTATTAGATTGTCTTAGGTCATATGCAATTCCAAAAAGAATAAATCACTGTGGCCTGCGAAATGATACCTACTACTAGGCTTAAGCTTGACAGACCATTCCTAGAGCTACAAATGAGGTCAACTTTCCCAGAAGAATATAAGACTCATGGGCAGAGAGGAGGTGTATATCTTGAAGAATTGGATACTATTAGGAAGGAGGAAAGAAGAAATAGATGCTGGATAGTTAATGAACAAATAGATGTTCACTGTAGCACACAAAATGGCTTTACATTATTGATAGCTTAGCTATACCACAGTTTCTATTTTTTTTTTTTTTTTTTTTGGAAATATATACTCAACTTTATTGCATTAGAAAAATTCACTTAAGCCACATGGTGGCGATAATGCCCATCTCCTGAACAATCCCAGTGAATATACCACAGTTTCTAAAAAGTACCTGATAATTTCATATAAAAAAATACATCTTCTCTATAAATTCAGGTAGTTATAATTTGCATACACTTTCGCCAAGCATTGATAAAATGAAGAAACCGGTGTTGATTTGCCTTCAGTGGCTATTGCTATTCATTGCACGTAGAAGAAAGAAGTCCTCCGTCCTTTTTTTTTTGACTTGGTGTGCTTGAGAAATTGTTGAGTGTTTTTCTGACCTTTTGAGTAAGCATTTAAAGAGATTAGGATAAGAGTGGACACCAGTGCTTGAATCCATTTATATAAATTAAAGATAAAGCATTTATTACCTTTTTTAAAATGAATAATACCACCAGAAAACTGTTTTGTGGACTTGCTATATGGCAATGCTAATAAACTAGTAATATAAAAGATGTTAGATGGCTTAAGTCAGAATCTTGAGGCTAGCCAACAAAAAACATTTCTAAATGTGAAAAGTAACTTAAAGTAGTAAACATTTATCTGAAAAAATATACTTCACATTTGATATGCTAAATAATTCAAAATAAACCCATCATTTTGAATATATTTTTGTTTTTATACTAAGAAAATCATTTTAAATTTCTGTTCTTTTCCTTTGCAATCACAAAACTGACTTTTCAGTGACATCTGGAAGCACTTGTACTAACCTATTTTATTTAAGTTTATTAAACTATTCAGTAAGTTTAACAAAAATATTTTCATGTTTTCAAGATTTTGTTTTGGCCTGGGTTCCACATTTTTTCACTCATGTATTTAATGAGAATATGATACTGTTATCACTGGTAAGAAGGTGCTGTCACCAAAAAAGGAAAACCCTCTGTAGTATATTAGCTGCCTCCATACACTACCTGGTGGAAGGAAGGGACCTAACACTGAATCCACCATAGGTTAGAACTTCCAGAGCACGTAGCGGGCTGAGAACCAAAGCAGTAGCTTTTCTATTTGAGATTCCTTCCGCCACTTTCCTCTCTGAGGAGAAGTCTCTTAGAGAGTAGGATGGAGTTGAAACTTCATATAGCCAGTTGTAAATAACTGTCCTTATACTATGAGCCTTTAAGTATGTGGGGTAAATAGATTAGTAGAAAATCCTAGTCATTAAGGAGAATGTGGACCAAGGCCTTTCTAGAACTGGTGAGTGTGATGTTTGTCCATTTTGTCTGAAGCCTTAGAGCAGACTTGCCTAAAATGAGTTGCTTTCCAGGCTGGCCGAGTGGCGCATTGGTTAAGAGCTGGCTTGGGATGCCAGCGGCCCCACATAGGGCCAATGGCGCTGCCCTCTACAGCTAACAACAGCTCCACCTGGAGTTGGGCTGTGTGAGCCCCAGCGACGGTATAGGCTGCAGCCCCTGCTGCACTGGGCTGTGGTAGGCTACAGTGAGTGGCCAGCAGCCAGCGTGAGCTGCCAATAGCCGCAGTGAGCGGCCATCCAGAGGCCGGCAACCGAGTGTGGTGACGGTGCCAACATGGGCCAGTGAAGCAGCATCGTCTGCAACTAGACTGAAGAACAAAAGGACAGCAACTTGTCTGTTCTCCTTCCCCAATTCCCCAACGCTGTTCCCTTCCCCCAATTCCCCAATAAAATCTTTTTTTAAAAAAATTGAGGGCTGGCTGCGTGGCACAATGGTTTGGAGCTAGCCTGGGACACCAGTGGCCCCGGTTCAGATCCCACATACAAGGGCCAGTGACACTGCCCTCTAAAGAAAAAAAAAATCTTTAAAAAAAAAAATGAGTCGCTTGCCTATCACATTTACAATTTTATCATATCTGAGTGCCACCTGTCCAAATTTATTTCATAATTTTCTTAAAATCTTTATTTTAAATTTGAGAAACTTGTACAGCTAATGAAAAACAGAAATTTTTCACTTTGCATCTGCATTTAAGTCAATGCACCTATTCAGATGTGTACCATCTGGAATGATCATGCCAACCACCAATGGTCTGCAGACTGGTGTGCTGGGAAACGGCTCTTGGGGAAAAAAGAGCCCTGATTTGTAACATTTGTTGATTTCTGTGGTTTAGATACTCCGACCTTGACTGATTTCAGGCTGCCAATGGATTAACAGTCATGCTTGCAAAATTCCTGCATGTTCAACAATTGGGTCTTGCAAGCCTGTGCAAGACAGGTCCAGCTGGTCAATGTGTATACTGTGTTTTGGAAAGCACTGTATGAGAGAGATCTGTTCAAAATCCCATTTTATTTATTTCAGCCTTTGACATGGTTCACGATCCAGTGGCAGCTCTAGAGACTCTCTTAACTTTGGGATTTGAACGAGTATTGACCAGTGGTTGTGACAGTTCTGCACTAGAAGGGCTCCCTCTCATAAAGCGACTCATAGATCAGGTACATGTTTCTTTCTTTTCTTCTTAATACTCTGTTGTGGCTACTCCTGATATTCTGTTGTTCAGCTGGGTTGTGAAACTAAATATTACTGACTTTGCGGTTACTCTATAGGAAAAGACAAATGTGTGCAGTAATATAGTTATATAATTCTTATTTCTTTCACATGAGCATTTAGTAACCAAGGCTTAAGATCAGATTGTAGGCAGTCCCTAAGGATTTTATCTAATTTAGATAACCAGAGCAAATTTTACCTTTTCTCTGCCATCCACATTGCAGTTCTAAGCCACATCTTCTCACTGGCAGCCGAGGTATACTCAGGGGATCCCATATAAAATTTGAGATAATTTTCATTTGGCGGTGAATGCCAAAACTAAAACTATTCTTCTCTCATCTCTCCCTGTCTATCTAGATAGGAGGAAATGTATTTTTCTCTTGTGTGTCCTGGTGACTTAGCATCATTTATAGAGCAGTAAGAAGATGGCTTTGTAGTTGTGGTATGTCTATGTTTTTCCGGCATCAGTACAGAGGCTTTCTGAGTTAGTAAGGATGGATTTGAGATGAGAGAGTTCTGGATTTGAGACTCAGGCTTGAAACTTATTTGCTGTGTAATGTTGAGTAGATTACTAACCTTTAAGCCTGTTTCTTCATGTGGGAAATTGAGATGAGTTTAATACTTCCTATATAGGGTTGCTCTGAATATTGGGTAGAGATAAGATATCTAAGAGCCTTAGCACAGTGCTTGGCATACAGATCTTAATACATGTTAGTTTTTGTTATTACTGCTGCTATTATTAATATTATTATTTAGTATTCCTGCATAGATATTTAGTATTCCTGGGTGGATATCTGCTTTTGTTCACTTTTCTATAGCCATGAATATAATTTTTAGTAATTTCACATAAGGATCTGATGTGACTTTGCTAGTCTGCAACTCACTGATTTTACAAATATTTATTAAGTGTATATTAGATACGGGGCATTTGTATTATGGTGGTGACCAAGGGGTGTGTAGTCACAGCCCTTCAAATCTAGTGCACAACAGAAAGTTTTAGTGGGGCAGGCAATTTTCATAGAGTCCTATTTCAAAAAAGGTACCGTGGGAGCACAGTGGAGAGGAATTAACCCCATATGAGTGATGGGGGTGGCAGTAGTTAGTTTCCCGGAAGAAAAGACATCCATACTGCAGTGCCTTACTCATTTGAAGGACGATTAGGAGTTATCCATGTGCAAGGAAGGGGAGGAGAGAAAGAATGAGGAATGTTCCATGTAGAATAAGTAGTTCCCTTGAAAAGACCAAAAAAATCGGTAAGCCCCTGGGCAGGTTAATTAAGAAATAGTATATGCAAAGGAATGGAAGAAGCAAAAGTGAACATAACTCATGAAGATGTTGAAGAATTACTATAATGTTGAACATGAAAAGTACTGCCTAGAGCCTTGAAAACTATTTAAGAGTTTGTATTTTATCCTTAGTGTACTGGGGAAACCTGTAGGGTTTTAAAATAGAGTTGATGAATCAGGGTTCCGTTTTAAAATTCCTTACCACAAAATAGAGAATAATTGCCATCGTCACGTATTGCATTACAAAATCTGTGTGTGTGTGTGTGTGTGTGTGTGTGTGTGATGAGAGTATTTGAAATCTACTCTCTCAGCAAATGTTCAGTACTATTAAATGTGGTACCATTAACTATTAGTTGTCATGCTATACATTAGATCTCTAGACTTATTCATCCTACATAACTGCAGCTTTGTACCCTTTGACCCACATCTCCCCATTTCCTCCACCTCCCTGCCCCTGGTAACCACCATTCTACTCTCTGTTATTCAACTTTTTTAGATTCCACAAACAAGTGAGATCATGCTAACTTTATTTCTTGAATCAATTATCTTGGATATATTATATCTTAAAGGCAGTATAAGGATATACTTGGATATACTATATCGTAAAGGCTGGTTAAAGCCTACCTAGGCCTTGAGATTAGAAATGTCTGTTTAAATCCTGGCTTTGCCATTTATGTACAGTGACTGCGGTAAATGATCTAACCTTCCTAAACTTCAGTTTCCTCCTTATAAAATTAGCATAGTAATGGCACCTACCTCCTAGAATAGTTGTGGATTATTTCAGATAGCAGCGCAAAGTCTGACAGTAAGTGCTTTGTATTAAATCACTTTGAAAGCTTTAGGTGAGCAACTTTTTCCAAATAATCTTTTATGGAGGCCCTCCCCCCCCCAAAAAAAGTGATAGAATTCATCTCCTTAAAAGTATCATTTATCTGTGCTTTATAAAGTTTTCACTTGGAAGAAACAGTTAAATGTTAGTTTTTTTCCTCCTAAAATTATTTCAGCTTTCTAGATAATGTTTTGTTTTATGGATACTTCCTTCAGTACATTTGAGAACACTGAACAGTCTTATTCCACTTATTCCTCTAACAATTATTAAGATTTATGAAATAGCCCCCTTCCCCTTTACTCTCTATTACCTTCCTTTATTTTTTTCCCATTGTACTTACTGCTACCTGAAATTTTATTACATAAATATAAATATACGTGTCATTCCTCTTCCTTGAACACATAAGCTCCATGAGAGCAGGGACTTTCTCTTGTTCACCATGTCAGGGAGGAAAAGCTTTTCCTTTACACTCTTAGATTCAGTATTTCATGAAGGGCCTGCAAATTAAACTGACAAAAGACAAATTAGCAAGGAAAAAACAGATTTTAATCACATATGTATTTATTATGCATGAGAGTTCACAAAGAAATGTATGTAACTCAGATGCTTAGAATTTGGGGCTTATATATCACCTAAGAGAAGTGGGGCACAGGACACATAGGAACTTAAAAGAGGAAGGAGAGGGCCGGCCGAGTGGCTTGGCAAGCCAGCGGCCCCGGTTCGGGTCCCACATATGAGGGCCAGTGACACTGCCCTCAAAAAAAAAAAGAGGAAGGAGAAAGGGCACTTTTGCAAAGGGAAATGGATCTTTAGGAGAATAGATGGGAAATGATTGTTTTATGACACTGTCTGTTTGGGTGTGGTGTTGATGAGTTGCTCCCAGGGCAGGAATTTATGATAATTGAGTTCTTTTTTTTTTTTTTTAAGTTTTTTTGGGAGGCTGTGCTTTCATGCAGGTAAGACATTTCAGGAGCTCAAATGCCTTCAGCTCAAAATAATTTTTATGCCACAGTGGCGTATTCTGGACCCCTTTAATCACAGTATTTCCCATATTTGGAATAGTACCTAAATATTTGTTGGATATATGGATGAGTGAATAAAGTGACATTTGACAAACACTTTCATGATAGATCAGTTTGATGAGAGTTAAAGAAAATTGTTAAGGAGTAGGTTCTCTGAATAATCTAGAAAATGTGGCACTCTACAGGTTTTCACAGAATATGTACATATAATTTTTTTGGTAGTTTTGGAGCTACTTTTCCAAAATGACCTGTAACTCAGTTATCGTGAAAATTGTGCCTTTTCAGTGACAAATGTGCCAGAAGTTAGGATTGAGGTCATCACTTTTAATTATTTTACTGAGTCTGTTACTTAAATATTTGCCTGGAGGTTCTAATTTTGCTCAATGTGGAACACAATTTGTTGTTGACTCATACTCTACAGAAGAGTTTTTTTAATATCTTGATATTGAAATGTGCAACTAAAGCAATTTTGTAGCAATGCGTCATTTTTTCTATGACCATTCTTAAGTCTTATCGGCCTGTTTCCCTTTTTGCACCAGCATATCATTTCTTACCCTCACTTTCTTTTAACTGAAAAAATTTGGAATCCTTTTCACAGGTGGCTTCTATAATATAGCTAGCTTTTTGAAGCTGCTTTAGAATTTGCTGCTTTGCTACATAAAGACCCTCAACAGACAATCATGTGGAACGCTCACCTTAGCTTTACACTGATATTTACTTAGAGCTCATTGAAGTTATCTATAACTTGTCTTAAAAGGAAGGAGAAAGGTTGTGTATCACTCTACTTATGACCATTGCTATTCTCTTCCCTACTGTTACTACCTTCCCTTTTCGCTGCGTTTATGCTATCACTACTTGTGACACTTTCTGCTTCTTGTCCCTTCTTTGCAGTTATTTCCGGTGTTAGCCTAGCCACCTTACTTTATTCCCTTCTTTTGGTTTCTGTTCTCCTCTGTCGTCGTGTGTCCTTTCTTCTTTACCCTTTCGCCCCTCTTCTCACATTGCATGCAATACCTCTGTTTTCTCTTCTCCCCATTTCTCCTCTCCACACTAAGCCAATCTTGCAGTTTCCTGATTTGTCCTACCTAGACATGTTGTAGAATTAAGTATTTTTTCAACATTAATTATACTTACCAATACATTAGTTGAATGTTTCATTATTTTATGGGAAAATAAACTTAAGTTAGGGGTGGTTTTTGATTGAATTTTTTTCCATTGTTCCATAGCTCTTAAGAGAAGAATGTCTGACTAACCCTGAGTTGGGTGGATACATATGCTGAACAGTTAAGGCAATGACTTGGAATTGTGCTGGGTTGGCAGGATTGGCTAGTCCAGTATTGAAAACCCATCTCAGGGAATGCACATGAGAAGAAAATTCAATTTATGTATAATGTACAGATTTTATTCTATAAATTAGTGAGTCTGATATAATATGTAGTTTTTATTCTGTCATGGTTACCTACCTGCTACTAGTAGTTCCAGTAAGTATGCTTTTGTAATGGGGTGATTTCCTTTTGACTTTCAGTGATATATCACCAAAATTTATTTAGGAAATGTGATGAATATTGGAATAAAAATAAGGAAATTCCAATACCTATCTTTTAGGAATATCATAAATTAAGTCAATTCATATAGTTTAGTTTTATTACTTAAAATCCAGTTAAATGGACCTATGGTTTTGTTTAATTGGCCTAATACGCTGTAGATTTTTCCCCCCCAGTCATTTACAGTTAATGTCATGTACTTTCTTTTCTGCTGAAATCTTTAAATTGAACTCCTTCCATCCCATTGCATACCAAGAACTCAGATTAGTGTTATTTTTCAATAAGGGTTTTCTGAAGGTGGTGTGATTATTCAGTATTTATATTGTATTCTCCTGTTCTTTGTGTTCATAACAAGACAAGTCTTTAAAGTAATACAATAAAACAACCTTTCTGCATAGAGTTACTATGCTGAACAACTTACCCAAGATCCCAAAGAAATAGAAAATATCTATTGAAAATTAAACACTAGTAGTAATTTTTAAAATTTATTATACTTAATGTTTCTGTTCTCACTGCCTTATTATACCATTTACCATTTAAGAGAAAGATATTAAAATTTACTTGTTTATTTTTTTCTTTTTTCAGGCAAAAGGCAGGATTGTGGTAATGCCAGGTATTTATTTATCTATCCATTCACTAGTGTAACACTATAACAGAGGAAGAACAAAGGAGGAGGGTAGTGTGGAAGTATTAGGGCGTGGTGTTTGGGGAAAGAATATATAATTAGACTAAAACGTTTAAGATTGGGAGATCTCTGCCGGAATTTAAAACTTTAAATAAGGAGGAGAACATTCCAGCAGGGTTTAGCTCAGAGAAGAGCCAGTGAAGAAGTAGATTGGAATTGGGCCTTCTCCATGGTTGCTCTCCCTTAGTGCAGAATTTTGTGAATGTGGATGTTCATTTCTGGTAAGCACCAAGTCTGATGCTGCTACATTGTGTTAGCGCCGAATGTCCAAATTGTTAACAAGGAGTAAGCAAACTTTTAGGTAACATCGTGAATAAACATAATACACAGTTCCTGAAAATCTCCGATCACCAAATTCTGCCTTGTAGCCAGAAAATGATCATATGCTCCTGATGATAACTATAAGATCAGTTAAGTACATAATAGCTCATTAGAAATGAACAATTTTTAAAGAACTAGATAAGGCGACCTAGCATCAAGAGGGAGACACATATAAGGGCCATTTTAATTTTTTCTTATTATTCTGTCAAGCATAAAAAAGTAGAAAATAGCATATGTTCATTCCATAGATTTAATTTTTTGCCATATTTGGCTCATCTTTTTTTATCCTGAGGTATTTTAGTGTTAAAGGCATCATGACATTTTATTTGTATGCATCTTTAAAAAAATAAGGCGTTTTACTGTAACCACAATACCATTATCATCTATCAAAGTAGATACTAAGTTTTTAATACCATGTACTTACTACTCAGTGAATAATCTCCTTTCTCTAGTTGTCCCAGAATGTTTTGTTTTTCTTATAGCTGATATGTTTAAACCAGGAGCCCATAAAAAAATAAGCATTGTACTTGTTTGTGATCTTAATATTTTTAATATAGAAGTTTTCCCCTTTTTTTCTTGCTTTTAAGAAAATGACATTTTAAAAGTTTGGGCCATTTACCCTGTTAGATGTCCTACTTTGTGGATTTATCAAATTGTTTCCTTTTGATAATGATTAGTTTATATTTTCTAGCCTCTGTATTTCCTGTAAACTGGTAGGTAGATCATAAAGCTTGATTAGATTCTGGTTAGTTATTTTTGGTAAGAACACTGCTTGGGTGATTCTGTATATATCATATTATATCACATCATAAGGTATACAGTGTCTGTTGTACCACTACTAGTGATGCCAAGACTCACCAGGAGTCAAAATGGTGATAGCCAGATAAAGGCCAACTTTTAAGAAGAGGCCAGATAGAGGGATAGTAAGAAATTTAGGAAAGCTTTGGCCTTTTCCAAGTCCCTAAGACATTAGCAGATAGAAAGCATGTGCTATCTGTCAAATCAAGACCCTTTATAGATTAATTAGGGAATGTTCAAGAGATTTAACTAAGTCTGATGCATTTCCATTTAAGACTAAATGTATTTAGTCTTGACAGCTAATAGCCACTTACACAATTGTTAATATTAAGATTGCCTTTGCTTTTTTTTTTTTTTTTGAGGGCAGTATCACTGGCCCTCATATGTGGGATCCGAACCAGGGCCGCTGGCTTCCCAAGCCAGCGCTTAACCACTGTGCCACTCGGCCGGCCCTGCCTTTGCTTTTTATGTAATTATTAAGTTATCTGCTATGTGCAAACATTATTTGGGATGCGGTTACACAAGAAACTACTTCCTCAAGAGACTTAGGTGAGAAATTGTTGTATGTAACAATTTTTGTGATTATTTAACAAACCTTACCAAGTAAATGATAATTATATGCCAGGTTCTGTAGTGGATGTGACACAGAAATGACTATGAGGTAATCTTTTTACTTGAGGACCTCATAGAATAGATCTAGAAACAAATGATTATAATTTCATATAAATAAGTACCAATGAGTAAAAATTCCTAGGTACTTCAACCTCAATGCCTGATGAGCTATTCATCATTGGGAAATATAAAGATCATAGTAGTTTCTCTCTAGGTACTTTCGAAATGAAGCTTACAACATATTGGGTTGTCAGAAAAGTCATGACATTTTTTTCTATGTTTTTTCGTTGCAAAAATGCATCATGACTTTTCCGACAACCCAATATTTAGGCTCCAGTTTCTTCATCTGTAAAGAGATGATGTTTAACTAGTTGTCCTCTCAGGTTCCAGCTATAAAGATGTGTTAGTCTGTGTTTTAGGAAATGTATTAACTATGACCTAAAGTTGCTGATAACTAAGCAACATGGTTTCAGTGGCCAGGTATTGTTATGTTTTAGAGGGAAACAACATATTTGTCTTAATTCTGAACAACAAGCTTGTGGGGTAGCCAGCCATCCCTCTTTGATTGGTGAAAAAAAATGAGTAATTTTATCTAAGATCCATAGCTATGAAGAGCTATGGTGGTGAGGCCAGAATTCCAATCTAAATCTGACTTCTTGGTCTGTCTGTATTCTTTCTACTTCTTAGGGCTCAGTAGTGTTAGTGTACCACTAAGAAAAGAAAAAAAAAAATCAAGTCAATGAGTCCAAAGAATGTGTAAAATCAAGTTACTTAAACAACTTGAATAGCTTGAGATACAAAGTACATATTTTATCAGTAATTAAATATTTCTTGAATACACCTACATATTAGGAGAGGATATAAAGATGAATAAACTAATTTTATATTTATAATCTAGTATCAGTTAAGAATATGATTCTTTATAAATATTTAAGAGATTGTTCATCAAAACAAGTGAGTCATCATAAAGTACTTGATTGTACAGTTTTAATAAAGTAGATTCAGATTCTTCTGTGAAATGAAACAAAAAATTGATATTATAATGAATAAACTGTATTAACATCTTATATTATTCCCATTTCCAGTGATGTTAGTGTGGTCTTTGAATGCTGTGCCAGAGAGAAAATTGGAGATTCTCTCTTTCATACATATCTCTGAGGCTGTGCTTTTGAAGCTTTGCCCTCAAGCTTATCTTGCTTTTGTTTTAATTTGATTTTTCTTTAATTGAAGGGGAGTCAGTGAAAAAGCACTCGATTTTCCTTGCCCTAGAGGAATCTTTTTAGATTTAAAGTCAGTAATGTATAACATTGTTATATAAACCAGTGGACATAGAAAATTCCGTCATAGGTTTTGTGATCTTATCAATTGTTCTCCAGAATCTGTAGTTACATTTTAACATTCTTTTCTGACCTCATTCTAGCTTAGTAGGGAGAGAATAATTCTTGAATTAATGAGAAATTTCAGTATGGGGATTCGAGGTAGAGCAAGCAGTCATTATTCATTAAATTTTATGCCAAATTCTATCCTACTTAATGTATTACTTATTTCTTTCCAACAGGGGGTGGTATAACAGACAAAAATCTACAAAGGATCCTTGAGGGTTCAGGCGCTACAGAATTCCACTGTTCTGCTCGGTCTTCTAGAGATTCAGGAATGAAGTTTCGGTAAAATGTATTCTTTGACTTATACAACAAGGGATGCCATTAATCTTCTCTTCCCCAAATAGGAAAACCTCAGTTAATGGCATGATGAATGGAATGTTGTGATTAGTACATAAGTAGTGCAGTTATTTTTGCAGTTTTTAACTGCAAAATTGTTCTTATCTTGCTTTAATTAAGCAGGCTCTTCTGAAACTAGATAAACCATTATATCAGTAAGTCATTGCTGAACTTAGACCAGTTAATAATAAACTCTAATTCAGCAGCTAAGCTTCAAATGATTCAGATTTGTATGTGCGCTTTCCTTTACCCAGTTAACAGTGGTGTAAGGATGGAAGAACCATAGTCATTTTTATCCCTCCTATTTCTAATACTTACTCTTCCCTCACCTTGGCTCTCTGTTTTCAGTTGTTTTGAAATTATATCACCATTAAGGAATTGAAACTGTTATGTGTTTTTATTATATTTGAGAGAACTCCAATAATTTAATAGTTAGTAGTTAATTATTTGTAAGTTGGGAAAAATGAGATATAAAAGAAGTGAGAGCCTTAGAACTTATACATTTCTAAATACAAAATCATTTATATTATCTGGTAGATTTGGTTACTAGATGGTTCAAGTAATTAATAAAAATTACGAAATATGGTAGGTGGTCCAGAGTCCTTGACTTACCCTTGTTATTGGCCATGAAATAGCCTGTAAAATGAAGTGCCAGTAGGAGGGCTCATTTAACAACTTAATTTCCTGTTCCTTCATTATTTCTATTGCAGAAATTTCTCTGTTGCCATGGGAGCCTCTCTTTCTAGCTCAGAATATTCTCTAAAGGTAACAGATGTGACCCAAGTAAGGACTTTGAATGCTATTGCAAAGAATATTCTGGTTTAGCCAGACCCCTCTGAGAAAGACGGATGTCCCAGGATGAAGGCAGAGGCATAGTCTACAATTCGCTGTGACACAACTTTAACCTTTTCTGGCCAGGACAGTAAAGGTCTTTGTTTTAAGTCTCACATGGCGGTGGAGAATGTTTCCAAGAAGAAAAAGCACTTCAAGCAGCTACAATGACTCCCTTTGCTAAATCTCGCCAGCCATCTCCATCATCAAGGTTGAATCTGGTCTATGATGCTTCCTCAAACAGGCTTATCTGTCTTCAGTGGAATTAACTGATGAACCCAGAAAATTCAACTGCAAGGGATGAATTTAGAGTATGACTTCTGGGTTTGTTTCATAGAAGTATTTTGCCTTTTCATTTGTAAAATAAAAATATTCATTCTATTATGGTAGAGTCTCTTATTTTCACCTTAAATACAGTCTAGCTGAATATGAAAGGGAAGATTTTTGTTTTGTTTTTTCTCTCATTTTCTCTTTATTACGTATTCATTGGATATGTTGCCCTGGGCAAGATGCTAAGGATACAGGGTAAAATGGTACAGCCCCAAATTCCCAGACTTGGAAAGCAGGATGTAAAAGTTCCCAGACTTGATAAAGGCAGAAGTTATCTCTGGTGTTTACCAAGTTATCTCTACCTCTGTTCCCAGGTAGAGAAATGGCTGGACCATAAGAGTCATCTGACAGTTTACAAAGACCGATAGTAAGAATTGTGGAGATTAGGGAAGCTAATCAGAACAGCTCTTTCTTTCAACTGAGGCTACAGATAGGAAGAATGGAGTCTAGTGATGAAAGATGCTTTTCCTGTGAGCAGGTCTCACATGGCGAGGTTCATCACTAGCTTTATCTGCCACTTTCCTATTATATCACATCACTTCATACTAACAACACACTGGTAATAGGACTTTTTTTTTTTCTATTTAGGAGAGTAACTGAAGCATAATCTAAAGAGTTTACCCTTGGTCAGGAAGCTAATAATGGAGCCTCTATGAATGGCATGTACAGATTTGGCTACTAATGAATGTATATGCTAAGAGCCTTGCCTTTATTTAAATATGTCCCTTCCCTCACCTTTAAATCTTAGTTTCTTTCCTCACTTTTCTAGGTATAATTTCACTGTAGAATATTTGCTAAGTAATTTATGAAAAACTAGAGACAAACTATTGGAAAACCAACAATAACCTCAGTGATTTCTTTTCTTGCTTATTCACACTAACAGTAGTAAATATTTCAAAAATAGTTTTCATTATTGGCTTTGGAATATAGACAGATATGTAAGTATCACACACACTTGCACATATAATCATATTTAGCATTTTGGTCTAACCCTCTCCTATGCTTCAACTTGACTAAATGATCTTCTAGGGCAGGGGTCGGCAAACCAGCTCGCAAGCCAAATGCAGCTCTTTGGGTACGTTCATCTCAAAAAGTTTGCCAACCCCTGGAAGAGCCAATCCTGTCCCTCACAACAATTTAAAAATGATTTGAGAGCCATAAATAGACTTTTACATAACGTTATATGAATAATATCCTGTAAACATTTTATAAATGAAACTATGCTAGTTTTATTTTCATTTTCAATTTTACTTCAGAGCTACTGTTCGTGAGCCGCAGTTTGCTGACCCATGGCGGCTCTTCCATCTCAAAAGTTTGCTGACTCCTGTTTTAGAGACAAGAGCAGGCCATCTCCATTTTATTATCTATTTTTCATTGAAATAGCCTAGGGATCTGAGAGGTGGTATGAATTGCTCAAAGTTTAACAAGTTAACATTGTTTTAAGATGCTTCTGGTATGTGGATGTGACAGAGAGCAGTACTGCGCAAATCAGATACACCTGTGATATCCTGGCTCCCAGTGTAAGCCTGAGGAAGTTAATTTTTTGAATTTAGTTTCCTCATTTCTAAATCAGGAATAATAACTAAACAAACCATGGTTTCTGGTTAAATGATACAGCATACCACAAAGTACATAGTAAGTACCCATTAAATGTTAGTTCTTTTCTTCTAGGTTAGCTTTCTAGTACTGTCTTTGATAGTTTAAAAGCTCTTCCAGGAAGCCAAGCACCGAGTATTGAAGCCAACACTTTTTGCCCTAAGCTATGTAAATATAAAAGAAACATAAGCTAATTCCTACCTTGAGTTTATCTTTCTACACTTTAGTCCTGCTTTAAAATATTTACTGATTATTTCATGTGTGTAAGTTTTTTCTCAACAATATTATAAGCATTTTGAGGCTAGGGGACCATGTCTTCATTTTTATATATTTCTCATTACACCCATCAGATTGTTGTGTCAATGACTGTGGTGATGGAAAAAGAGCACCCTCTTTGGTAATTATGCTAAATACTTGCTGTTTACCCCTCCAGACCCACTTTTCACTTTGCTATGTCAACTGAATCCAACAACACGAGATTATACACTATGACCAACTAGGATTTATACTAGGAATGCAAAGTTGGTTTAACATCCAATAATCAATGTAACATGCCATAATCAATGTAACATGCCATATTGATAAAGTACAAAAACCACATGATCATCTCAACACAGAAAAAGCATTTGACAAAATCCATCACCTTTTCATAATAAAAGCACTCAACAAACTTGGGACTTCCTCAGACTGATAGAGTATCTACCAAAAAAACCCCAAAAGCAAACACACAGCTGACATCATACTTAATACTTTCTCCCTAAGGTTAGATAGAAGACAAGATGTCCACTCTTACCACTTGTATTCAACATTGTACTGGAAGTACTAGCCAGAGCTATTAGGAAATAAAAAGAAATAAAAAACATCTAGATTGGAAAGGCAGAAATAAATGCCCTCGATTTACAGGTGACATGATTTTGTATATAGAAAATTCTAAGAGATACAAAAATGAGTTCAGCAAGGTTATAAGATATAAAATCAATATACAAATATCAGTTGAATTGTTATAGTCTAGCAATTAACATTCCTGAAATGCAATTAAGAAAACTTCCATTTATATTGCATCAAAAGATAAAATACTTAGGAATAAATTTAACAAAAATGCAAGACTACACTGGAAACCACAAAGCATTGTTGAAAGAAATTTAAGAAGACCTAACAGGGCGAGCCAAGTGACAGTTGGTTAAGAGCGCGAGCTCTGAGCAACAGTGTTGCTGGTTCGATTCCAAATGGGCCAGTGTACTGTGCCCAAGCTGAGCTGCCAACAGGTGGCAGGATGGCTCAGCTGGCAGAGCTTGTTCTCCTAACAACAAGGTTGCCAGATAAACTCCCGCATGGGATGGTGGGCTATGCCCACAGGCAACTTAAGATTGAACACAGCACCTTGAGCTGAGTGGTCCCAAGTGGCCGACAGGCGGCCAGATGGCAACTGGACTTGGAGCTGAGCTAGTTGTGCCCTCCACAACTAAGACTGAAGGACAACAATTTGGCTGTTCCCCTTCCCCAATTCCCCAAAGATTTTATTGGGGAATTAGGAGAGGGGAACAGCGTTGGGGAATTGGGGGAGAACAGACAAGTTGCTGTCTTTTCTTCAGTCTAGTTGCAGAGGACGTTGCTTCACTGGCTCATGTTGGTATCGTCATTGCGCTCTCCCTGGATGAGGCAGATCAGTCGCAGGCCTCTGGATGGTCGCTCACCACGGCTATTGGCAGCTCAAGCTGGCTGCCGGCCACTCACTGTGGCCTATGGCAGCCCACTGCAGCAGGGGCTGCAGCCTACACCGTCTCCGGGGCTCGCAGCCCAGCTCCAGGTGGAGCTGTTGTTAGCTGTAGAGGGCAGTGTCACTGGCCCTCATATGTGGAATCCAAACCGGGGGCCACTGGCGTCCCAAGCCAACTCTTAACCGATGCGCCACTTGGCCGGCCCCACAATAAAATCTTTAAAAAAAAAGACCTAACAATACATAAGTAGATATCCCTTGTTTGTAGATTGGAAGACAATCTTAAGATAGCAATACTCTCCAGTTGATTCAATGCAATCCCTACCAAAATCCCGTCTGTTCTTGTATAGATGCTAAATGTTATGCTTGAGAAAATCACAAGTATTGTATGCTTGGATTGCATTGCTCTGGTCCCTCACAGAATTGAAAGAAAAAAAAAATCAAACCACGTTGGCATTGTGTCATTGTTCTATTCTGGAGATGTAAGAGAAAGCAGTCAGATAAAACATTTGTGTAAGTGTGTTACGTAGGCCCTAGAGGAGACATTTTTTTTCTTAAATATTAGTCTGAGGAGTAGCTGAGCTTCTAAATAATTGATCTGTTTATATTTTATGTATGAGGAGTTATGTCATTATCATAAGACTTTTTGTCTGCCTAACTCTTTTCCTTTCTGCAGCTGCTCCTACAAAATGCTTTCTGATACAGTTACTGGTTAAGTTTTCCTCCTTTCATTGACAGCTAGGAAGCTCAAAAGTCAAATTTGCGTCCCCCATGTGGCAGGTGGACAAGACCATATTGAATAAATTTTGTTTCATCATCTTTTTCTATCCTTTTTTTCTTCACTTGTGTTTTATCTTTTTATATTTTATGTATTTTGGTAAGCCACTTCCAAGCCTTTTTACAACAACACAATAAATGGTAGACATTGTTTCCTATATTGTCCTGAATCTGGACTGGAACAACACTAAGAGTTTATTCCCAATGGACATCATTGGTTTCCTGTCCAAACTTCATCTTTTTTCTTCTCCCGAGTTTAATTTTGTTGTAGAAATCACTTTCTCTTTATGTAGCACATGTGCTTTAGGGAAGGCTGACCTCATCCACAATTTCAATGATGGGCCTGATTAAGGGTAAACTTATTCTTGTCAGGAATTGATTGAGGAATTTGGACCATGAAGAAGATGCCAGGAGAAACTGGCTGGTGGCTTCTATTTGAAGATGATTCTCTCTTTGCTGTATGTTATGATGTGTGAATGTGTCTTGAAACTGCTACAGCCATCTGACCACCTGTTTGAGAATAAAGCCGATTTCAAATGAAAGCAATGCCAAAAGAATAAGAGGGAAATGGAGCATAGCCATTGGAATAAGTCAGTCCTGAGAACTGCACTATATCTGGGTTTTTGGTTATCTGAACCAATGTATATTTTCATTCAAGTCTAAGTTGGGTATGCCTTTTATAAGGGTCCTAATGTAATTGGGAAATGAGTCAGTTTCCCTTCCAGCGATTGCTGTGAAGAAGGTTCGTAACAACCTTCTGTAGTGGGGTTGAGAAACTCCCAAATCTCTGTATGTACAGTATGATAGTTGGAAGGAAAATTGTATTTTTAGAAAACGGCTTACGTGGAAAAGTCACGTGGTTTGACTGAGCTCGAATGCCTCTAAATTTACAGCTTAATTAAGCTGGTCAGAATTCAGTCAACTTCAGACCTGTCTTACAGAATGCACTTTATATCTTGAATTTGCTCAAAAGTCAATAAGAGTGTGAAGTTAGGACACCTATAAATACATAACCCTATTTGGAGATTTTTCAACCCATTGCACAAGGATCCACTCATAAGATGCCAAAAAGACCCTTCCTTTCTTTATTGATCAAAGGGAAATTGTTGTGTCTCAAATCAAAAGTCATGATTATGTGAATAGCACATTTTATTTACTTAGCCCATATCTATATGCCTGGCACTGTCTTTGCTGCTCTATGCATGCAACCTCCACAGTAAAAATTTAAAATTTAAGTTATATGATTGGAATTATAGATTTTTTCTTTAAAATGTGGACCTCTTCAAACTTCTTTTGCAAATACCACTTGGTAATCCCTCTCAAATATGTTTGGTAAGTGCTAATAAAATCACTCTCCCAAAATTTCTACAAACGTGGATATATGTAGTATATTCCTCTCAAATATGTTTGGTAAGTGCTAATAAAATCATGCTCCCAAAATTTCTACATATATGTGTGTATATATGTGGCAACACAGATACATGTATTTTACAGTCTCGGTAGTGTTCAGCAAAGTTCCTTAGGCCTACTAATTTGACCATTTTCATGTTCTCAATTCACAAAACTGTATAGTAATAACCATAAGTTATAAGAATGTATTTGGTATTATGAATTTAAACAACTTCATAGTAAAAATATCAACATATGTCAAGGTAATGATTTCTCTTGCTGTGATAAGAATATGCTCAGCTTTGTCTTATCAACAGGTGGTTTTGATCAACAAGTTGTTTGGTGGCTGTTTATGGAGAACCAGTGTTCTACCAAATTCAATATCTTTTATACACAGTCATGCACCACTTAACAGGGATGCATTCAGAGAATTGTGTCATTAGGCGATTTCATCATTGCAAACACCAGAGAGTGCACTTACTCAAGCCTAGATGATGTCACACTTGGACCATATGGCATATTGGATTGCTCCTGGGCTACCAGCCTGTACATCATTTTATTGAACAAAACAGCATGGAGTTAAATCAGCAGCAGAGAAAATGATACAATCAAGAGACTCAGTAAACTTGAGATGTGTGAAGCTGCTGCTGCTGCTGCTGTAACGCAACATACTGTTTTACAGCAAACTTGCTTTTATAAGCAGGTTACACTCTAAAATAATAAATAGTATGGTATAGTAAATACATAAACCAGTAATAGAGTCGTTTATGATCATTACCAAGTATTATATATTGTACATAACTATATGCTATACTTTTCTGCTACTGCCAGCGAGGTAGCTTTGTTTACACCAGCGTCAGCACACACACGTAAATAATCTATTGCACTACAATGCTAGTACAATTATGACGTCACTAGGTAATGGGAATTTTTCAGCTCCATTATAATCTTATGGGACCTCCATGGTATGCACTGTTTGTCATTGAACAAGATGTTGTTATGGGGCGCATGACTATAATTTAGCTTTTTTTTTTTTTTCCAGTCTGCCTGAAAGCAACCACTATTAACTATTTCTTGTGTATCTTTCTGGAAATTTAAAAAATTTATTTGTATTTAATTGTTGGTAAGGCTATGTGTTTTTTCATGTGATGATTACTATTTATACTGCCCCCATGTTATTTCTGTCAGATGTATTTCCTGTGTTTGCTTTCATATTAATATTTGTTGTACAGAATTCTCATAAAAATTAAAGAAAATTAGATAGACATTTCCCTGTTCTCTGACATCACCCTCCTCTCTGCACACCCCACCCTGGACTCAAAGGAGTAGTTTTCTCTCCAGCTCATTCTTTTTATGCTAGTCCATTTTCTTCTGTTGTCTTATGACTGAACAAGAATGGGTTTTATGGACTAATGTGAAGTAAAGCCCTAAATTAATTACTTTCTGCTATGCTATTATGCTGCTGTCCAAAAACATTGAACAGTTCAACCCATTCTCTCTAGTTGGTCAAAAGTTAAAAGCTTATTCTTTGACTCCGTTAGGAACATTATTCTGTGCTATTAATAACTTACACTTTTTTTTTTAAGTATACAGTATATTCTTTTTTTAAAATTACATAAAACATTTAGTAGTTGACTTTTTTTTTTTGGTAGACTTTAAGCCTAATTCAGTGAATTCATTAATTATTTAAATCTATTCTCTGCAATTTGTTTGTTTATTCTTCCAGAAGAATTTTGCTGTATTTCACATTTTAATAATTAAAGGGAGAATAGGTTTACAATAAATAAAAAATATTTAAAAATTAGTGTTAATTATTTTTACATTCTTTTTGGTCTCTGGTTATTCTAAAAAAATGTTTGTTTTAGAAGTACAAATATGTATGGATTCTCTTTGGTGGGGGGATTTGGCAGTAATTATGACTTCATATTTGTAGTATTTAGTTTTTCTACAGGAGCATGAATTAATAGGCCCAATGTATAAAGATAGAGTTTTCACAATGGGTTTTCTGCCAGAACACAGGTGTCCTGAAAACCAACTCTAAACCTAAGCCAAAATGGGAAAAGAAACGACTCATATCAACACCCCCATCATTGGACATGTAATAGATTTAGGCAAGTCTGCCACTACTGGCAGTAGATCTACAAATGTGTGATCTACAAATGTAGGGGGATCAGCAAAAGAACCATTGAAAATTTTGAGAAGGAGGCTGCTGAGATGGGAAAGGACTCCTTCAAGTATGCCTGGGTCTTGGATAAACTGAAAGCTGAACGTGAATGTGCTATCACCATTGATATCTTCCTATGGAAATTGGAGATCAGCAAATGTTATGTGACCATCATTGATGCCCCAGGACACAGAGATTTTATAAAAAACATGATAATAGGCTAAATGAAATAAGACAGAAATGGTTGAGAACCACATGATTTCACTCATGCGAGATATAAACTAGAAGCAAGAAACAAGAACAAAGAAAAACTCATAGACACAGACAACAGTTTAGTGGTTACCAGAGGGTAAGGAGTGCGGGGAGTGGTAGAAGAGGGTAAAGGGGGTCAAATATACGGTGATGGAAGGAGAACTGACTGGGTGGTGAACACACAATGCAATATATAGATGATGTTTTATAGAAATGTACACTTGAGGCCTGTATAATTTTATTAACTAATGTCACCCCAATAAATTTAATGAAAAATTTTAAAAATACATGTTTACAGGAATGTCTCATGCCAACTGTGCTATTCGGATTGTTGCTGATAGTGTTGGTGAATTTGTAGCAGGCATCTCCAAGAACGGACAGACCTGTGATGAAGGCTTTCTGGCTTACACACTGGGTGTGAAACAACTTAAATGTTCGTGTTAACAAAATGGATTCCACTGAGACGCCCTACAGCCAGAAGAGATACAAGGAGATCATCAAGGAAGTCAGCATTTACATTAAGAAAATTGGCGGGCTGGCTGGGTGGCGCAGTTGGTTAGAGTGTGAGCTCTGAGCAATAGGGTCGTCAGTTCGATTCCCGCATGGGGCAGTGAGCTGCACCCAGGCTGAGTTGCCAAAGAGTGGCCAGATGGCTCAGCTGTACAAGGTTGCCGGTTCAACTTCCTCATGGGATGGTGCAACTAGATTGAAAACTTCCCCCAATCCTGCAACTAGATTGAAAAACGGCGACTGGACTTGGAGCTGAACTTGCGCTCTCCACAACTAAGACTGAAGGACAACTCGACTTGGAGCGATGGGTCCTGGAAAAAAAACAACAACACAATGTTTCCCTTCCCCAATTCCCCAACACTGTTCCCTTCTGCAATTCCTCAATAAAAATCTTAATAATAATAAAAAAAGATTGGCTACAACCCTGACACACTAGCTTTTGTGCCAGTTTCTTATTGGAATGGTGACAACATGCTGGAGCCAAGTGCTGACATGCCTTGGTTCAAGGAATAGAAAAATACCTGCAAAGATGACAGTGATAGTGGAATCACGCTGCTTGAAGCTGTGGACTGCATCCTGCCACCAACGCGTCTAGCTGACAAGCCTTTGCATCTGCACCGTCAGGATATCTACAAAATTGATGATATTGGTATTGTCCCTGTGGGCCGAGTGAAGATGCGTTCTCAAACCAGGCATGGTGGTCACCTTGGCTCCAGTCAGTGTTACAACTGAAGTAGTCTGTTGTAATGAAGTAGTCTGGTGAAATGCGCCAAGAAGCTTTGAGTGAAGCTCTTCCTGAGGACAATGTGGGTTTCAGTGTCATGAACGTATCTGTCAAAGATGTTCATCATGGCAATGTGGTTGGTGACAGCGAAACTGACCCACCAATGGAGGCAGCTGGCTTCACAGCTCAGGTGATTATCCTGAACCATCCAGGCCAAATCCATGCTGGATATGCACACCTGTTCTGGATTGTCACACTGCTCACAATTTTTGCTGAACAAAAAGAGAAGATTGGTGATTGTTCTGGGAAAAAGCTGGAAGATGGCTGGAAGGTTTTGAAATCTGGTGATACTGCCATCAATCATTGATATGGTTCCTGGCGAGCCCATATGTGCTGAGACTTTTTCTGGCTATCCTCCTCCGGGCTGTTTTGCTGTTCACAACATGTGACAGACAGTTGTCGGTGTCATCAAAGTGGTGGACAAGAAGGCAGCTGGAGCTGGCGAAGTCACCAAGTCTGCCCAGAAAGCTCAGAAGGCTACATAAATATTATCCCCAATACCCGCCACCCCAGTATTAATCAGTGGTGGAAGAACAGTCTCAGAGCTGTTCGGGTCCACTGGCCATGTTAGTTTAATAAAAGTCTGATTAATGATAACAATATATCACAAAACCTTCAGAAGGAAAGGAGAATGTTTGTGGATCATTTTGGTTTTTTTATTTTATTTTATTTTATTTTTGAGGGCAGTGTCACTGGCCCTCAGATGTGGGACCGAACCGGGCCCGCTGGCTTCCCAAGCCAGTGCTTAACCACCGCGCCACTTGGCCGGCCTTGGTTTTTTTAAATTAGTTTTTAAAATCAGTAATTTTTACTCTTTTTTTTTTTTTTTTGAGGGCAGTGTCACTGGCCCTCACATGTGGGACCGAACCGGGGCCTCTGGCTTCCCAAGCCAGCGCTTAACCGCCGCACCACTCGGCAGGCCCCTAAAATCAGTATTTTTAAATAAAAACAACTTGACCAACAATCTGCCACAGAATTTTGAGACTCATTAAGACAAAGTTTAATGAGGAAAAAATGTGAGGGAAAAATAATCTTTTTATTGTTACCGCTTAAATCTGGATTAAGGTATTGCACAAGAGAGAAAACCTTTGTTAAATCCATCTGTAACCATTAACTAAAAGTATACAATTCTTGGGTTATCTTGAACATTGAACCTTTGGAGGCTTTTCAAAGTTATTGAAATGCAACCACTTATTAACATTTGTTTACTAACTAGAAATGATACAGCATATTTTCCCCTGAGTCATTGTGATCAAACATTCCTTCCTATTTAATTATTTCTAGGCAGTCAATTATTTATAGCACACAGACACTGGGCCATGAAGAAGAGATTTATTTGGAGACCAGTAAGAAAAGATTTGGGGGAAATTGTTTCACATATCACCAGCAGAGCTAAGACCAGCATTCTGGTTTCCTGACTTCTTACATCTTGCGGCCTTTTAGTGCAGTCTTTAAATAGCTATGATAACACTTAAAAGGGGGAGAATTCACAGAACACTTCATCAAATATCATAGGTGCACCCCTGAACACTTGTATATATTTGACATTCAGATCACATTTTCATGGCACTAGGAGAGCTTGTGGGTTAAGGAAATCCTATGGTGTACCTTCGGTAAAGGGAGTCATCGCACTCTTTTGTCTTTTGTGTAAATATATACATCAAATCATAAAATTTTGAAGTCTTTAATCAGACCTTCTACCCACAGCATATAAAGTCTTCCCAGTTTTCCCTACCACATAAAGGAGTGGAAGGACATCTGTTGATGTTTCTGCTATACAGATATGAAACATTATCTTTGAAAGTTGTTGGATGTAGGACAATTTTTTTCTTTTTCTTTCTTTTTTTGTTACAAAGACATTTAGTTTATTCTCATCATCCATGTTACTGATGTTCTCATGTTCACATTTCCCAGTGCTCTCTTCTCCATACAGTAGTTAATGTGCAATCGCTCTTACCAGCCAGGGCAGGGGGGCTCGGCCTACAGCAGGGCCTGTATTGGCACTCCACACAGACACGGTAGGTGGCCTGTCCTGTGGGAACAAGGGGTGGCCGCGGAGGCAGAGAGGGCCCCACAGTCTTTTCTGCGATGGTCAGTGATTCTCCATTCTTGCTCCTTCCTGGCTGCCAGGGATGGAGGGGACCATGCAGCTCAGAGCAGCACAGGACAACGGGGGGAGTAGGAAAGCCCAGAAGGGCAGAGTGGGGTGGACGGGCACAGGGGTGGCTCCTGGGGTAAGGCATGAGCCTGTCTTTGGCTCTCCTGGTGAGGAATACCCTCCCCTGCACCCCTACCCGGCCCCTCCCCCCACATTCCCCAACCAACACATAATCCCTGGAGCCAGGGGTACCTCTTGGGGTCCCTGAAAGAAGAGGACTCTGCCACCTAACTCAGTGCTGCAGGAATATGAAGGACAGGGGCAAGCCCTCCCAGAGGACAAGGCAGGGAGGGGCTGGGCAGGGGCCTGCCCAGGACAAAGATTGGGGAGGGAGAGGACCCCAGTCCCAGGAGCTGTACCCCCTCACCTCCCTGCTAAGGCCTGAAAGGGGAGAGCGCCAGAGCGCCGGGGGACTCCTGCTTCCTTTGGGGGGCTGGCTGGTGCCCCAACCCACCCCTCTGTGGCCGGGGCCTCATCAAGGGTCCAGGACATTGTGCTTTGGGATAATGCTGGAGCAGGGTGTCAAGGCCAGGACGAGGGGCCAAGGGAGGTGTGACTAAGGTGCTTGTGCTTTAGCTGGGAGTTAGGACAATTTTCTTAACCTTTCCTATTGGTAAAATTGGAATAAAAAAGTACCTATAGGATTCTTGTGAGGATTAAATGAGACAAAATTTTTAGAGTGCCTAATGTAGAAATGTTTTCATTATTGAAGAAACCTGTGTGAGATTAACATGTAATAGAAATCCATCAACTAAATGTGAGCTTCCATGAAACCTGTAAGTCACTGAGAAAATTGTTGAAGGTGCTGGAGCCACTTGTGGGAAGCTGACAGCACCCCAGTGTCTGACAAGGCCACACTGCCCTGCTCAGATATTAGGGGTGCTGCCTTATGGTTGGTCATGTAATATCTCCTGCCTCTATGAACCCATGTGCCTTTTCTTCTATAGGAGACAATATATTCACTACACTTGTGACATGTTCCTGTGGTACCCCAATGAGCTAACTACGCAGCCAATGACGGGTAAGATCTCCTAAAAGAGGGGAGACAACCCAAGCCAGGCGGTAGTTCCGTGGGGAACCCCTGAACTGAGATATTGGGGACTCAAGCCCCTTGGAAACTGAGGCACAGACCTCTGACAAACTCAGGCCAGAAAACTCAGGCCTGTGAGAAGCTGATGCATTTGCCTAAGGGCCCTACTGTGAATAGTCTCCTGGAAGATTGAAAGTCTTCAGGCCATGAGAGTTCCCGGTAAGAGGCAGCTCAAAGACATCCGCTGACCGTGGATTTGTTAATCAGCCTTGTGTGAATTCCTTTGCCCAGTGCCTTGTTGCAGCAACAGATACTGAAGCTTTGACTGAGAAACGGATGCAGCCCTCTGTAGGATAAGAGAGGTGTGAGACCCTTTTGGTTGCTAGGTATTGTTATTTACAATCGAATAGATTTTAGATGCTTTTACCTTAAACACAGCCACTCCTAGTCTTTTAGTATAGCTCAAGTATACTGTGAGTTTTATAATTGTGTTTAACTGCTAGGATTTAGAATGATTTCTAGATAGTCAAGATAGCTTTAGTAAACATTCTTTAGGTGACATACAGAAACCAAGTCTGGGTTTCATAGCAATTATCATAATAAAGACAAGGTAATCCTTTAACGGAAGAGTAAGTCACAGTGCACCCTGGAGAGGGCACTTACAGGGGAGTAGAGGACTGTGTAAATTCTGAGAACTACAAACCACCGTTAATGATTTGTTACAGTTTGCTTCCTTGAAAATTCTCAATAAAAGCTATGCGCTGACCCGATTCGGGGCTCAGTCGTCTTTGGCTGAGTCCCTTGGGCTCAGTCGTCTTTGGCTGAGTCCCTTGGGCTCAGTCGTCTTTGGCTGAGTCCCTTGGGCTCAGTCATCTCTGGCTGAGTCCCTTGGTCTTGCTCTTATCTTTCTTCTGTCTCTTGTTCTTCTTTAATCTGCGTCGCCCCTCTCGTGTCCCACTTGCCCTTGCCACGCAGGACGTGACAGCCACTGCTCACCCTTTTGGCTTGCCAGCAGAGATCTTCCTCAGGTTACAGCATTCTTTTAATTTCTTTAGATACATACACCGTTTCCCCGAAAATAAGACCTGGCCGGAAAATAAGCCATAGAGTGATTTTTAGGTGCCAGAATATGGCACCTTGGCATACTGAATATTTTAAGCTGAAGGAGTATGTGGAAAAGGCACCTTTCTCCCTGAAACAGGTCATAAAACCCTCATATGAAGGATGCATGCCCTCCATATCCTGGAGGAATCATGGTAGGGCTTCTTCTCCGGCTAGGTCTTATTTTGGGGAAACGGTAGTTGTTCAAACAACCAAAGACATTGCTGAGTTCAGGATACACTATACCCACTGCCAACGTAATAATCACATCAAAAAGAACCAAAAAGGCAACCTACTTTAATTTCTAAGCTTAGGCAATTATGAATAAAGCTGCTATAAACATCGATATGCAAATTTTTGTGTGGACATAAGTCTTCAACTCCTTTGTGTAAACACCAAGAGGCGTGCTTGCTTAGTAGATCATATGGTTAAAATGTGTTGAGTTTTGTAAGAAACTGCCAAACTTTCTTCCAAAGTGGCTGTACTATTTTTTGCATTCCCACCAGCAATGAAGGTGAATTCCTGTTTTTTCCCATTCTTGTCAGCATTTGGTGTTGTCAGAGTTGTGGATTTTGGCCATTCTAATACGTGTGTGGTGATATCTCATTGTTGTTTTAATTTGCATAGCCCTAATGACATGAAATGGAACAGCTTTTATATGCTTATTTGCCTTCTGTATAACTTCTTTGGTGAGGTGTCTATTAAAATCTTTGGCCCACTTTTTAATTGGGTCATTCATTTTCTTATTGTTGAGTTTTAAGAGTCTTTTGGGACTGGCCGAGTGGCTCAGTTGGTTAAGAGCTCGAGCTCTGAGCAACAGGGTCACCAATTCAATTCCCACATGGGCCAGCGAGCTATGCCCAAGCTGAGCTGCTGCTGAGCTGCCAACAGGTGAAAGGATGGCTCAGCTGGTGAGAGTACACGCCCACCCAAAACTAAGATTGAACACGACACCTTGAGCTGAGCAGCCGTGAGCTGCCCACCGGCGGCTGGACAGCAACTGAACTTGGGAGCTGAGAGAGCTGCGCCAGCCACAACTAACATTGAAGGACAACAACTTGGTTATTCTCCTTCCCCAATTCCCCAACATGGTTTCCCTTCCCCAATTCCCCAATAAAATCTTAAAATAAAAAAAAAAGAAAAACAAAGAGTCTTTTGCAAATTTTGGATAGCAGTCCTTTATCAGATTTGTCTTTTGCAAATATTTCTTCTCAGTATGGGGTTTGAGTTTTCATTCCCTTGACAATGTCTTTTTAAAAATGTTAATGAAGTCCAGGTTATCAATTATTTTTTTTCTTTCATGGATTTTGCCTTTGGTGTTATATCTAAAAAGTTATTGCAGGGCCAGCCACGCGGTGGTTGGGCGCTAACTTGGGAAGCCAGCGGCCCCGGTTCGGGTCCCACATATGAGGGCCAGTGACACTGCCCTCAAAAAGAAACAAACAAACAAACAAACAAACAAACAAAGTAATTGCAAACTCAAGGTTGTATAGATTTTCTCCTCTGTTATCTTCTAGGAGTTTTATAGTTCTGTGTTTTACATTTAGGTCCATGATCCATTTTGAATTAATTTGTGAGGGGTGAAATGTCTGTGTCTAGATTCATTTTTTTCACATGTGGATGTCCAGTTGTTCCAATACCATATATTAAAAAGACTATCTTTTCTCCATTGTATTGCCTTTGCTCTTTTGTTAAGGATCAGTTAACTGTATTTATATAGGTCTATTTCTGGGTTTTTTGTTCTGTTCTATTGATCTATTTGTCTATACTTTCATCAATTAAAGTTTATTGGGGTGAAAATGGTTAATAAAGTTACATAGGTTTCAGGTATACAATTCTGTAATACATCATCTATATATGATGTTGTGTGTTCACTACCCAGAGTCAGTTCTCCTTCCATCACCATATATTTGATCCCTTTTATCCTTATCTACCACCCCCTTCTCCCCTTACCTGGTAACCACTAAACTATTGTCTGTGTCTATGAGTTTTTTGTTTCTTCATTTGTTTGTCTTATTCCTTTGTTTTCAGTTTTATATACCACATGTCAGTGAAATCATATGGTTCTCGACTTTTTCTTCTGACTTATTAGCATAATAATCTCAAGATGCATCCATGTTGTCGCAAATGGCACTATCTCATCTTTTCTCATGGCAGAGTAGTATTCCATTGTGTATGTATATACCACATCTTCTTTAACCAGTCATCTATCAAAGGACACTTTGGTTGTTTCCATGTCTTAGCCACAGTAAATAAAGCTGTAATGAACATTGGAGCACATATTTCTTTACGGATACATGTTTTCAGATTTTTTGGGTAGATACCCAGGAGAGGGATTGCTGGCTCATATGGTAATTCTATTCTTAATTATTTGAGGAACCTCCGCACTGCCTTCCATAGCGGTTGCACCAATTTGCATTCCCACCAACAGTGTATGAGGGTTCCTTCTTCTCCACAGCCTCTCCAACACTTGTTATTATTTGTCTTGTTGATGATAGCCACTCTGACTGGTGTGAGGTGATATCTCATTGTGAGTTTTATTTGCATTTCTCTGATAATTGAGCTGAACCTCAAAAAATGTTGGGCATTTTTTCATATGCTCAAAAAATGTTGAGCATTTTTTCATATATCTATTGGCCATTTATATGTCCTCTTTGGAGAAATGTCTATTCAGGTCCTCTGCCTATTTTTTAATTGGATTGGTTGTTTTTTTGTTGTTGAGTTGTATGAGTTCCTTATATATTTTGAACATTAGTCTCTTATAAGAGGCGTTGTTTGCAAAAATCTTCTCCCATTCGGTTGGTTGCCTCTTTATTTTGTTCCCCTTCCCCAATTCCCCAATGCTGTTCCTCTTCCCCAATTCTCCCATAAAATCTTTTTTTTAAAAATCTATGATTGGGCGGGCCAAGTGGTGCGTTGGTTAAGAGTTGGCTTGGGACTCCAACTCTGAGCAACAGGGCACTGGTTCGGATCCACACATGAAGGCCAGTGATGCTGCGCCCTCTACAGCTAAGATGATTAACAACAGCTCAACCTGGAGCGGGGCTACCATGAGTCGTTGTGAGCTGCTGTCCAATGGCCGACAAGGGCTGCCTCACCTGGGAAGAGTGCAATGATCACAATACCAACATGGGCCAATGAAGCGACGTCCTCCACAACTAGACTGAAGAACAAAAAGACAGCCTTTTTGTTCTTTTCCTTTTCCCCAATTCCCCAATGCTGTTCTCCTCCCCCAATTCCCCAATAAAATCTTAAAAAAAAGAAAACAAAAAAAATAAACTATGATTATGTAATTTTTCCAGCTTGTTTCTGTTGATATGGTCAGAGGTTTGTACCAAAGCCAGTATACTAATATCATGTCTCTATCTGACCCTGGGTCTGATCTCATCAAGGCATAAATCATTTTAACACTGTTACAGACACACAGGAAAGTGTGGAAGTCCATCTTATGGTTATCTTCTTATAAGATGTTAACTGAATAAATGTCCTAGTAAAATTCTTACATCTTTCAGACGTTAATAATCCAGAACACACTCACTGGTACTACTGGTAAGTATTTTTATTATTTGTAAATTTAAGGTAAACAAATGTATGGTTAACCTTAGGCCAAGCATTAAAGTATACATTAGAATATATGTGTGTGTATACACTAAAATGTACATTACTGTCTTGTTAATCTCTGTAGGAATAGTCTGTATGTATATACCCACAAAACAAAGAAGTGTGTGTGTGTGTGTGTGTGTGTGTGTGTGTGTGTGTGTGTGTATGTTGATGACCAAAATGGTTCCACATTTTGGTTCCACAATCCTCCAAAGGATGATGTCTGTCTTTTAATATGTTAGCAAGCATGTCTGGCTGCTGTTAATTTAGGGTGTTATGATTTTTAAAGAACATTTGCTTTACAGGGGATGGAGATACTGAGGAGTTGTTGTCTAATGGGTACAGAGTTTCAGTTTTGCAAGATGAAAAGTTCTGGAGATTGGTTGCATAACAATGTGAGTATACTTTTTTTTTTTTAAGATTTTTATTGGGGAATTTGGGGAGGGGAAGAACGTTGGGGAATCGGGGAAGGGAACAGGAACAGACAAGTTGCTGTCTTTTTTGTTCTTCAGTCTAGTTGCAGAGGACGTTGCTTCACTGGCCCATGTTGGTATCGTCATTGTGTTCTTCCCTGATGAGGCATATCGGTCACCAGCCTCTGGATGGTCACTCACCGCGGCTATTGGCAGCTCACGCTGGCTGCTGGCCCACTGCAACAGGGGCTACAGCCTACACCAGGGCTTGCACAGCCCAGCTCCAGGTGGAGCTGCTGTTAGCGGTAGAGGGCAGTGTCACTGGCCCTCATATTTGGGATCTGAACCAGGGCTGCTGGCATCCCAAACCAGCTCTTAGCCAATGTGCCACTCGGCTGGCCCACAATGTGAGTATACTTAACACTACTGAACTATACACTTATAAATGATTAGGATGATAAATTTTGTATTAATTATTTTTTATCATCATATATAAAATTTGCTTTAAAAATATTATTACATAAAAAATACCTGACAATTATGGAAAAATCAGGAAATACAGATAAGCGAAAAGGAAAATAAAAATCACCCACAATCCTACAGCTAAAGTTAACATTTTGTTGCATAAATGCATAAATTATATTTGTGTAGGTTCACATGTAATATGCTATTTTATAACCTTTCCTTTTCAAAGTTTACATTATTTTTAACTAGGTTTCAAGTTCTGTGTTCTTAATTAAAAATCGAGAGGAGTAGGATATTTCACATTTCTATTAACTCTAAGGCCTTAACGGATGTGAAACTGCACGTTTAAGGGTGCATGCCCCTCCGTTGATGCCTCTCTCTTTAGGTCATGTGTGCTCAGGGTGGGAAGGCTCTGCTGACATCTTTCATTGGTTCCTTTAAGATATGCTTACACCTACAGAGTCTTCTGGTACTTGTGGGAACTGGTTAGTCCACCAGTCCCTGGGGCTCCTCTGTCACATGTTTATCTCCTGGGATCATGTAAACCTACATTCGAGCAAGGTTAACGATTAAATTGTTGGGATGAAAGGTCAGGAGACCTGCCTTTAATTGAAATATCAAAATGGGAGATGACACATTACTACTCACCTTTCACCTTCTCTCAGGAAAAGAGTAAACAAGAAACAACAGTCATTTGAGAGGCTTCATTCCAGAAGCACCCGAGGAATCATGCTGGAGAAGTTCTGTAACTCTACTTTTTGGGTAAGAAGTTATGCTTATCCTCTTGTCAAACTTGGGACAAGTAGTGAATTAGCCTAGAGTTTAGTTTATAACAAATGTTTATGGTATCCCAGACTTTTTTCTTGGACAAGCTAACTACAAAATTGCCTCTCTGTAAAAAGAACTAGGGGAAAAGCTTCCAATTTCATCAATGTTAGGAGAGAGAATTGTTATGTTGTTTGTGGGGTTGGACAAAGAAGAAAAAGTCTACGACTGAGTCTTGGTGACATCTGTTGATGTTGAAATGATAATGCTATGTTCTAGAGGAGCTGGCAGTTGGTAATATGTACTGGAAGATGAGGCCAGAGATGCAAACCTGGGCATCATGAACACTGAAACAAGCTTTTGAACTATTAGAGCAGAGAGGTTCAAAATAAACAGGGTAAACAATACCAAATGGTTTAGTAGAATAGAGGATGAGAAGGGACGTTGCATTTAACTATTCTGAGAAAGTGTGGTCTACAAACTCCTAGCATCAGAATCACCCCAAACGATTGTAAAAATAGTTTAAATATTTTAGATAAATCTTCTTCATCTAAAGTTAGATAACTGTATGGAGAGAAAAGAACAGCAGAAATGAGAGCAGAGCACATGGGCAGCCTTTCCCATCTTAGAAAGAATAGGGGACACCAGGCCCTCAAGAACCCCAGCAAGGCGGGGTTCAATAGGCCAGCTGTTGAGAATTCTTTCTGAGAATTATCTGACAGATCATCTTGGTCAGGGCACCTCAAACTTCTCTTTAGAGTCTGTGCAAACAGTCGTACAAAACAATTTAAAAATATTTATTGGGAAGAGAAAAATCTACCCTCACATGACTCAGATATAAGAATTGGTACTCCCCCACCCTCACTTCACAAGACACTTCTATTTATTGAAGAATGCAAAAATTAGTACAAAACTTGCTGGGAGTAAGTCTTCTGTCCAACAGTATCATTGCTGCTCCAATGCGGAAGTCCCCCTTGGGTTCTAGCATAAGTTCTGGGGCCATAAGAGACTAAATGCCCTTGTATGACTAAGCATTCTGCCTGCCTGCTCCCTGCAGGTTTGAACGTCTGCCAGTGAGTTCATCGGTGCTAAAAAATTAGAACAAGTTTTTATATCCCAGGGAACTAATCTTCCCTTTGGACTGGGGAACAGCCCCTCTTCTTCCCCTTTGGCAGATGCAGTGCTGAGGTTTACTCAGAATAAATTCACTTAGAATCACATGAAGAAAGAGCTTTAGAGGTTGGGTTGGCCAGAAAAGTTACTACATGTCATTAGGGGGTGAACTGATATCAATGGGGATGAATAGGAACATGCAGCTAAAGGGTCAGCCTGGATGTGGATATAGAACTGAGTTAAAATTGTTTGGAAACAGGAGCTGGGGGTAAAGGGTGTGGGCTAGGGTGGGTCTTCTGCCTTCAAAAACATGTATAGCCAATGATCCTTCCATTTTGGTTCCCCAGAATTCCTCGTTGCTGGATAGCCCAGAGGTGGACCTGCCACTTTGTTTTGAACAAACTGTTCTGGTGTGGATTCCTTTGGGCTTCCTTTGGCTCCTGGCCCCTTGGCAGCTGCTCCATGTATATAGATCTAGGACCAAGAGATCTCCTACAACCAAACTCTACCTCACTAAGCAGGTATGGGAACCCCATTATTGTCTAACTAATTCCTTGGTGCACTATAGAGACATTTTCTTGGTGGTTCAAGTGTCTTCCTCTCTGTCTTTTACCAGCTTTCCCAGATGCTGCTGTCTCAGGTAGAGCCATGTTTTGAGTGTTCCTCTCTCTACCTGCCCTATGCCTCACTGGTCCCTTGCTATATTTCTTAGGGTGACTTTGATTTTTGCAAAAGAATAGTGACTCAGAAGTCTTATGGCTAGTGGACTCCCTAAACACCAATGATGGGTACTCAATCAGTCAACTAGGTAGTTTTTGTCTTTTCAGCATTTGAGAAGTGAACGCTGGATTTCCTAATACATCTTTAAGCTGTTCTAATAAATCGGGAGACTGTAATTCAGTGGGCACCTACCGTGAGGTGAAAATACACTGTATAATGTGTCCTCTGCACCATTCGGGCAATCCAACCATCATCGCTCATCTCCCCAAACTTGGATCTGAAGTAGGGCTTTCATGCTCCCAAAGTCTTCTATGAGTCTAGATGATCACTCACAGCAGAGGGAGGAAGCGTGGTGCTCACAGTGACTTGCTTGAGTGAAGAAATAATAGAAAGGACAGGGGCTGCAGGAGAAAGCCCAGGAGGAATGAGGGAGGAGCCCCTCAGCTGGCTGCACTAATTAATGCAGAGTCTTGTGGGAAAGAAAATCCACCATCTGCTTCTTTTCAGTAGGTTTTTTGTTTGTTTGTTTTCCCTTTCCCCTCCTATCTGTTCTGATATTTAAACAGAATTTTACAAAGGCATATTATTATGAACACCCGCATCGATGATCTCAGGTTACCTGCACTCTAAAAGGAAGGAAGGCCTTGGCCAAAGGAAGTGCAATTTTCATTGACATTCTGAGCTGGTGGTGGGTGTGGGACTCTGCAGAGGAGAGGAATAGTCTCTGAGAAGCTGGGGCAGGGTCGCTGTCTGCCCTGTTGACCTAAGTGCCCAGCACAGAGCCTGGCACTCAGTAGGTATTTGTTGAGTGTTGGTATTAAATGCACTCCAGGTATAGGAGGTGAGTCAGACTGTGTTAGACTCTGAACATTGAGCAACATGCTTCCGTAGCCTTCGGTATGAGTCAGAGATTTTGGTTACAGTTAGTTAAGTTGGGGAGATTCTGCCATTTTCTAGAGCGTCCAAGAAAAGCCTTGGGGAATGAGTAAATCAGTATCCCATCCTAATCATAGCTATTAATTAACTGTTAAAGGACAGCTTTCTTGAGCTATAATTCATGTACCATATAATTCTGCGATTTAAATATAGTTCTATTTTTTTAGTATATTCACAAATATGAGCAACCATCACCACAGTCGATTTTATAGCATTTTTATTCACTCAAAAGGAAGGCCCGCATCTCCCGCATCTCCCCGTTTCCCTTAACTCTAAGCAATCACTAATCGACTTCCTATCTCGATAGTTTCCCTATTCTATTTCATATGAATGGAATCCTATAGTAATATGTGGTCTTTTATGATTGGCTTCTTTCACTTAGCATAAAGCTTTCAAGGTTCTTCTATATTGTAGCATTTATAAGTACTTCATTCCTTTTTATGGCTGAATAATATTCCACTGTATAAATATATCACATTTTGTTTAACTTTTACAAACACAAAGCTCTATGGAGAAAAAGAAAAGCAATGTATTAACTTTTAACCCCCTCTGTAGCAAATAATCCATTCACTTTTTCTCATAGCCTCAGGAGCTCCAATTTTATTTTATACTTTGTTTGTCCTCCACCCTGAGAGTGACAGACAAGATTAACTTCTTCTTAAAATTTTCAAAATAATTAGTGTCTTCCCTGGAAAAGTTGGAAGTATAATTCCTCATCAAGTAAAATTTCACTTCTATGAGAACCTTCTTCTTAACTCACTCCTCAACTTGATTTTATTTCTCTGCTTCCTCTTCCACCTGCCTTTAGGCTGTTTGCTCCTCTCTGACTCTTCCGAACTATTGTCACTACTAGTGCTGTGCTTACATTATCTGAACTAAGTCAAGTTGTTTAACAAAGCCGGTGAGAGAAACTGTAAGTTTATTTCTTTAAAGAGGAACCTTACTGAAAGGACCCGAGGTACGGTAGGTAAATGAATGAATTGAATTATAAAATGATTGAATGAATGAATGAATGAATGAGCTCATAGTCAGTCCCAGGGGAGCAAAAGAGGAATTTGGTTCTCGAAGTTGTAGAAGTGTTGAGGCACCAGCAAGATATGCAGCAAAAAGTGAACGTGGTGTTGAGCCAGTGAGACTGGGAACCATCCTCAAGTATTTGCAGAAGTGTAACAGAAGATTGCCTGGCTTGTTCTGAAAAGTTTTAGAGAGCAAGATCAAAGTGAGTGGGTGGAAGTTGTTCCAGGGAATTGACTTTGGCTAAACACACAGAAGAACTGTCTAATAAAAATAACTGTCCCATAAGAGAATGGACTGTTGAGGGATATGCTCTCTGAAGATATTGAAATTGATATAAGACATTTGTCTGCCAGGAAAGTAGTGGAAGTAGACACTCTGTGATGGGTAGAAGGTTCAACCTGAGAGCCTTGTCATTCAGAAAGTGCTGGGGAGGGCCGGCCGAGTGGCGCATCGGTTAAGCGCTGGTTTTGGGATGCCAGCGGCCCCGGTTCGGATCCCACATGAGGGCCAGTGACACTGCCCTCTACAGCTAACAACAGCTCCACCTGGAGCTGGGCTGTGCGAGCCCCGGTGATGGTGTGGGCTGCAGCCCCTGCTGCAGTGGGCTGCCAAAGGCTGCAGTGAGTGGCCCGCAGCCAGCGTGAGCGGCTGGCAGCCAAGCGTGAGCTGCCAATAGCCGCGATGAGCGACATCCAGAGGCCAGCGACCGATCTGCCTCATCCGGGAAGAGCGCAATGACGATACCAACAGTGAAGCAACATCCTCCGCAACTAAACTGAAGAACAAGAAGACGCAACTTGTCTGTTCCCCTTCCCCGATTCCCAAACGCTGTTCCCCTCCACCAATTCCCCAATAAAAAATCTTTAAAAAAAAAAAAAAAAAAAAAAAAAAGAAAGTGCTGGGGAAAGGAGGACCATCCAGAAGTGGGAGATATTAAATATGGCCACACCACTCTCCTTTCTTTTTTAGTACCAGTGAGACTGTGCCTCCTTAGAAAGCTGAGTTTAGTAAACTCCTTGTGCGCTTGAAGCTCCTCCAATAAATCAGAGGTCGAGGGCAAAAGACTATTAAGGATTTGGTAATTATTAAACAACCACAAGATTTCCCTGCTCCTAAATAAAACCTTGTGTATGTTTCTGACTATAAAAATAATGCATGGTTTTTGTAGAAAGTTTGGAGACTCTAAGGAAATAGGAAGAAAATTAAATCCATTGATAATTGTATCACTCTGATATATTCCTATTTACTTTATGTTTCCTTCCACTGCCTTTGAAAAAAAAAAGATGGAAAGAAAAGCAAAAGTCTCTTTCTTGCCCCACAACCTCTCTGTCCCATTGCCCAGGCCTCCATTTAAGATTATTTTGATGGCTACCTCCATATCTGCAAATAATGTGTTTATACCTGTATTTCTTGAGCTATTGATTTCCAAAAAGGTCTGTTATTTTTGCCCTCTCTGAAAGAAGGAATTTAGCTCATGACCCAACTTCCAGCTTCCTTTTACTCTCCTGGTTTTTCTCTTAGTCTTTTAATTTTGTATGATTATTTTCAATTCTCCTGATGGTTACCTTTATACCTAAAAATAATCTTCCATCAATTGTAGACTGTACATCTTGATGTCTTTTTAAGATGAGAGAATTAGTGCCCTTCAACTTCTTGGATCTGGAGAATATCCTCAAATAAAATTTTCAGAAAGAACAACACTAAAGTCTATAAGTCTTTCTGAAAATGTTCATCTGGATATGGAAAGTTAGCTTCAACAACCAATTTTTTTTTTTTTTACTTCTGAAAACATCGCTATGTTGTTCCTCAACACCCTGTGCTACCACATTAGAGTTTTTCTCATCCCTTGCTATCCTCTCTAGAAGCTTTTATCCTCTTTATTCTTGATGTCCTGAAATTTCATGAGTCTGTTTACATGGGTCTTTTTTCATTCGATGGGTTCTACACTTTCAACCTAAGAACTCATGTCTTTCTCATCTCTGAGAAATTTTCATGTTACTCCTTTCATTCTTTTCCCTCCAATTTTGAAATTCCATCTCTCTGAATTAGACCCTCTGAATTGATCCTCCTTCTCAACTTCTCTCTCTCTCTTTTTAAAATTCCTTTTTCCCTTTCCCCCAGTATCCTGAAAGATGTCCCCAATTTTTTCTTCCAGTTATCTTAAAGAGCCTTTATTTTAGCAATTATAGGTTTGATTTCTAAGAATTCTTCCTAATTTCTGAATATACCTAATTTTTAAATAGCAACCTATTACTTTTCTTATCTCTCTTAGGACATTAATTTTAAAATAATTTAAAATCCTCTCCTGTTTATTCAATAATTTCTGTTTGTTTCATCCCAGAATCAGTTGTTTTGTTTAATTATCTTGGCTATCTTCTTTGCTAGTATTGCTTTTTCTCTTCTTTCTGGTGGTTATTAGTGTTCTGTTTGTTAATATGGAGATATGTGGCTGGAGTGGGTCCCTTTTCCACTATATGTCTGTTTCTGCAGCTGGCCTCTTCTTGATGGGAAAACTACCTGTGAGCTCTGAGCCCTGGGTCATTGTCTGGACTTAGGACCTACCCCCAAGAACAGGAACCTGGGCTGTCCCTCTCCACCCCTTCTGCTAGCCAAATGAATTTACTCTGGATGAAGTGACTGTGAATCACCAATACCTACTCTGCCCACTGGGCCCTCTCTTCAGGGAAAGGGTTCATTCTTTAGAGTACTTCTGTTTTAGCCTGTTTGGGAGTGGAGGCAGCAAATGCAGTTGTTGCCAGTGGATTTGCAGTGATGGGTTGGGAGAGAAGTGACTGGTGGACCTGTCCCAGTTCTGTACGCAGAACTTCAATTAAGATTCTGATTTCTGTCCTGTTTCCCATTCTTACTCACTGCCAGGGCTGAATACAAATAATAGATTGATATCAGTTGAGGCTCTCTCGCCTCCAAGTCATATCTATTGGTTTAAACAATAAACATCTTATATAATAAGAAGTCCAGAGGTAGTGCAGTTCCAGGATTTGTTAAGGTAGCAGCTCAACAACATCAACAGGTAGCTGATCATTTTCATCTTTTCCTGATAACCTCGGCATAGCAAGCCAGTTATCAAGCTTGCACATGACCGCAGGATGGCTGCTGTAGCTCCAGGCATTATACTCTCAAGTCAGCATCCAGAGGCAGATAAAGAGGGCACATACCACTTAAAAAAAAAAAAAAATAGCTGTGATATAATCCACATACCATAAAAGTCACCTATTTCAAGTGTATAATTCAGTGGTTTTTAGCATACTCAGAATTTTGTGACCATCACCACTAATTCCAGAATATTCTCATAGCTCCCAGAAGTAATTCTTAAGCAGAAAAGCCCTATTCCCTTTTCCCCTCTCCCCCAGTCCCTGGCAACTGCTAATCTACTTTCTGTCTCTATGAATTTGCCTATTCAGGACATTTTACATACTTGAAGTTATGCAATATGTAGCCTTTAGAATCGGATTTCTTTCATTTAGCATCAAGTTTTCAAGGTTTATACATGTTGTGGTGTGAATCAGTACTTCATGTTTTTGGAAATTTTTTTTTTGTAGTAAAGTACATGCAAGATAAAACTTACCATTTTAACCATTTTAAAATATACAATTCAGTGGCATTAAATACATTCATAATGTTGTGCTGTCATCACCATGTCTAGTTCCAGGACTTCTTCATCTCACTCAATAGAAACCTTGTAGCCATTAAACACTCACTCCCGGTTCCCTCCACCCCTACCCCCTGGCAATCACAGATCTGCTTTTGGTCTCTGAGTATGCCTAGTCTGGATATTTCATATACAAATGCAAATATAATATGTGGCCTTCTATTCTGGCTTCTTTCATTTAGTATTATGTTTTCAAGGTTCATCCATGCTGTAGCTTGTATCAATATTTCATTCCTTTTTATGGCTAAGTAATATATCATTGGAGAGGTATACCATATTTTGTTTATCTGTTCACCAGTCGATGGACACTGGTTGTTTTTATTTTTTGTCTACTTTGAATAATGATGTTAGGAACATTTGTGGACAAGTTTTTGAGTAGACATAACTTTTCAATTTTCTTGAGTATATACATAAGAATAAAATTGCTGAGTCATATGGTAACTCTATATTTTGAGAACTGCCAAACTGTTTTCAAAGGGGCTTATGCCCATTTATATTTCTGTCAATAATGTATGAGTTTCTAACATAAAAGTACACCCTTATCTGTGGTTTTGCTTTTTCACAGTTTCAGTTACCTATGGTCAACCACGGTCTGAAAATACCAAATGAAAAGTTCCAGAAGTAAAAAATTCATAAGTTTTAAATTGTATGCCATTCTGAATAACATAAAGAAATCTCTTGGGTCCAGCTCTGACCCACCCAGGATTTGAATCCTCCATTTGTCCAGTGTATCTGCACTGCATATGCTATGCACCCGTTTGTCACCTAGTAGCCGCCTGAGTTATTAGATCTAACTATCGCGGTATCACAGTGCTTGTGCAGAGTAACCCTTATTTTACTTAATAATGGCCCCAAATGCAAGAGTAGTGATGCTGGTGGTTCAGATATACCAAACAGAAGCCATAAAGTGTATGTATGTATACAAAAAAAAATAATACATATAGGATTCGACAGTTTTAGGCATCCACTGGGGGTCTTGGATCATATCTCCCTGTGAGGATAAGAGGGACTGACTACTAAACTCATCCTCACCAATACTTGTTATTGTCCATCTTTTTTATTGTAGCTGTCCTCCTAGCTGTGAAGTGGTATCTTACTGTGGTTTTGATTTGCATTTCCCTAATGACTAGTGATGTTGAGCATCTTTTCATAGGCTTTTGGCCATTTGTATACCTTCTTTGGAAAAATGTGTTCTTTGAATAAACCCTTTGCCCATTTTTTAAATTGGGTTATTCGTGTCCTTTTATTGTTGAGCTGTAAATAGTTCTTTATCTTCCAGACCTGTGTATCTCTTTGATCAACGAGGAAAACCTTTCCCAGAAGCCCCCACAAGCTAGTTCTCACAAGCTGTCCCCCCATTTCTTTTTGGTCAGAATTGTATCACATGCCGCCCATGGCTGATGTGTCACAGGCCAGGGGAATGGGACCATCATGACTGGTTTTAACTCACCTCATGGCGTAGGAAATAGGTCCGGCTTCCACCCAAGCGTATGGCTGAGCTGAGTAGGGTAGATATTTTACAAAAGAGGGAGGGGAGTACTGTTAGGAGGAAAAGAATGGCTTTGAGGAGGCAGCCTACCAGTCAGAGTCCCAACAGGACACAGATAGGTGAGGCAAACAGGATAATATGAGGAGGTGGTGTTTACAAAGGGACCTGAAGCTTAGCAGCAAAGTGTTACCACTGTAGGTTTGTCACATCTTTTTTTTTTTTTTTTTTTTTTAAGGCAATGTCACTGGCCCTCATATGTAGGTTTGAAAGGACAAGAGTGGAGAGTGAATCTGGTGGGACAGACAGAAGATACCAGCACAGCAGCCAGTAATGTCTATCTCAGCATCTCCCCCCCACCCCCCACCCCCCGCCTTTTCACTGCTGCTTTTTCTTGTACGTGTTTCAGGCCATGGTTTCCTCTGATTTTACCTGTCACTATTGACACGTTTGATTTTTGTCTTCTAAAACTTATCTGGACTGCTGAGTTCACTCTTCTTTATTCATATTCTCAGTGCTATTATGGAGTTATTTCTTGAGTACTTTACCATCATTTCAATGGGATGGAGAAGGATGGGAGATAAACAAGTGTACTAAACCTGACCTCTTGGACTGGAAACTCCTGTCTTTTTCTATGAATATTTTAAAAACATAATTGAACCCATTGTATGTGCAATTTGTAGGCTACTTGTGTTGTTTTTTTTTTTTACTTGAGATGATATAAAGCATTTCCCAGTGTTAACATTATTCTTAAACATGATTTTGATGACTGCAAAAACATTCATCACATGAGTATACCATAACTTATTTTAAGAATTCTGACAACATTAACTCCTCCCAACAAACTTCTCCATCACTGTTTTGGGATATTTTAGGTTTTATAAATTCTTTACTATTAAAAATGAGACCCTAGTTAACATTCTTGTGAATACATTTTTGTCTGTAATTCATATTATTTTCTCAGAATAGGTTTCTAGAAGTAGAATTACTGTATCAAAGTATATGAACAGTTTAAGGCTTTTGAAATATACTGGAAAATTTTTATAATCTAGCAAGTCTTTTGGCCAATTTATAGTATCACCAAAAGTACATGAAAATGCATTTCTCTGCACTTTTGCTAGCATTGTGTCTTATATTTTTCTTTAATTTTGTATGCAAAAAATGTCACCCTATTGTTTTACTTTACATTTCTATAAGTACTAATGCAATTGATTGTTTTTTTTTTAAAGATTTTATTGGGGAATTGGGGGAGGGGAACAGCGTTGGGGAATCGGGGAAGGGGAACAGACAAGTTGCCGTCTTCTTGTTCTTCAGTTTAGTTGCGGAGGATGTTGCTTCACTGTTGGTATGGTCATTGCGCTCTTCCCGGATGAGGCAGATCGGTCGCTGGCCTCTGGATGTCGCTCATCGCGTCTATTGGCAGCTCACGCTTGACTGCCAGCCGCTCACGCTGGCTGCGGGCCACTCACTGCAGCAGGGGCTGCAGCCCACACCATCACTGGGACTCGCACAGCCCAGCTCCAGGTGGAGCCGTTGTTAGCTGTAGAGGGCAGTGTCACTGGCCCTCATGTGGGATCCGAACCGGGGCCACTGGCATCCCAAAACCAGCGCTTAACCAATGCGCCCCTCGGCCGGCCCCTGCAATTGATTGTTTTAAAATTTGTTAAAAATATTTCTTCATTTGTGACTTGTCTGTTCATATCGCTTGCTTGCTTTTTAAAATAGAGGTTTCAGTGTATTTAACATTATTTTTTGAATAGATAATTTACAGAGGGTTACACAATTTAAAAGGTTCAAAAGGATACATGATACTCTAGTCACCCATTCCTGTTTGAGTTGGCAGTCATCAGTACCAGTTCCAGAGATAGCTCATGCTTGTACAAATACCTATCTACATACGAGTGTTTCCCACACAAATGCTCACGTCTTATGTACATTCTCTGCATCTTGGAGATCCTTCCATCGTTAGCACATAAAGATCTGCTTTTTATTGACTACTTGAGATGTTGTTATTTGGATGTATCATAACTTATGTGCCTAAATGACAGAAATTTAGGTGGTTTCTAACATTGTGCCATCATAAGCAATGCTGCAATAAATAGTTTTGTATGTATGAGTGTGTCTACAGGATAAACTCCTAGAAATGAAATTACTGTGTTAAGGGTATGTGGACTCAAAATTTTATAGATAATATAAATTCCCCTCCATCAAGATTTTTCCTCATTCTTACCAACTTTTTATTATCAAACTTTTTGATATTTTGATGAGTTAAGTGAAAAGTGGTATGTCATAATTTGAAATTGCACTCTCATATTATTAGTGATGTTAAACATCTTTTCATATGTTTAGAAAAAGAACACAAGTTTCTTTTTCTTTAAATTACCACTTATATTCTACTTTTTGCATTGGTGGCTAGTTTGTTGTTTTTTGTAAATTGCTTTGTAGGAGTTCTTTATAACATACACTGATCCTTTTTGATATGGGTTGCTCTGTGTGTTTCTAGTCAATTTGTACAGAGTTTAATATATGTAAGCCCATGGCAAGCCCCTTCCTTTTCCTTGGCCTGGGGAGTCATCTTTTGGTTGGTATTCTCTTTACCTAGTCACCCTTCAGGGTGGGTGCTTTAGCTCCAGCTTATTCTTTTTTATCTTCTAATTTACCTAAAGGCAAACATTACTTACCACTTCAAAAGCTATTATTTTTTTCCAGAAAAAAGTTTCATACATTCATGTGAGGAAAGTACAATACTGTGTAATGTATTATATACTTGAGAAAAATGCATTCTCCTTATTAACATGTCTCTGATTCTATGCCTTGCTAAATAATATCACCGGTCCTATTAGTTATAGGTTCATTCATCTCCTTCCTTGGCTGGTTTTCATTATAAAGGGCCCACAATCTCTGCCTGAGCCATTCTGGATGAGTGAGACATGGGTATGAGTATGGATAGATGGATAGGAATAGAAAGGGATGAGGGTAGGCAAGATAGTACTACAGAGCTTCATTTTGAGGGCTGAAGTACTAGTGGACCTCCTCAGCAGAAGTAGTCATTTTCCATCTTGATGGGTAGGGGTGGTACTTTAGAACAGTACAATATGTATCATGTCTCATGTATTCATAGGACAAATATTGTTTGGCTTGGAGTCATCTTAAGATGACATAACTGCAATCATTTGCAATATTAACTTCAAAGACTATATGTCTACAGGATAGGCTGGGACTAATGACCAAAGAAAGGTAATAGTACCAACCCAATTGGGGTGGAAAATCACCCTTTTAAATTTATTGTGTTAGTTATCCATTGCTGTGTAAGAAATTACACCCAAAGTTAGCAGTTTAAAAATAAATAGTTTTTATCTCATAGTTTCCCTGCGTCAAGAATTTGAGAGCAGCTTATCTGGGTTCTGCTTCAGGATCTCTCATGAATGAGGTTATAGTTAATATGCTGGGACGAAGGTCATTTGGCATTTTGATTGTGGCTAGAGGATCTGATTCTTAAATGGCTCACTCACATTGTTGTTGGCAGGAGGCTCAGTTCCTTTCCAAGAGGATCTCTCCACAGAGCTATTTACACGTCTTCGTGATGGGGCTAGGGGCTTTCCCTGCAGTGAGTGATCTAAAACAGAGAACAAGGATGAAGCCACATTGTTTTCTGTGACCCAGTCTTGGAAGCCACACACTGTCACTTCCATGTATCCTATTCATTAAATGCATGTCAATAAGTTCAGCCCACACCCAAGGGAAGAGAAACTAAGCTCTGCTTTTCCAAAGGAAGCATTTAAAGGATTTGTGGACATATTTTAAAACCATCGCACTCAACATTCCTCAGAAACACTTATCATAGCATATCTTGAACTATCGCATTGCTTCAACTACTTGTATCCATTCATGCCTGAAATACTTATTGAGTGTGTTATCTGAATCACTGCATGGCATTTTTACCAAGTATTACTGGAAACCATTTTATTTTAAAGAATTACATCCTCCTCACTGTGGCCTTTTTCCTTTCTCAGGTGCTTGTTGGGCTTCTTCTTATTCTAGCAGCCATAGAGCTGGCCCTTGTGCTCAAAGAAGACACTGGACAAACCACAGTCCCTGCCATTCGATACACCAATCCAAGTCTCTACCTGGGCACATGGGTAAGGCCCGTCACCACTTCTAGCTGAAATTTACTTTTTTAGAATGAAATTAAGTCTAATTTCATCTACCTTTTTCAAGGACCTATGATGAGACAAGAATTGATTATAATGGGGGTGAGACACATTTTAGCTTTTCATCTTCTTTTGAACACTAGTTAATAGAGCCTTCCCCCTAGGGTCAGTACTAGCCTTACTGATTAAGATATGTATCTTATGCTCTCATAGCTTGCCACCCAAAGATCATATGTGAAAGTCAAGTTACTTGATATAAAATAATTTTCTTAAATGCTGTAAATATTATTTTTAAATTGATTGACTGTAGAATCTAATCAATAGATCACTGAGTCTAGAGTTGTTCGCATAAACTGGATGACAGAAACTGATGTTTCTTTTGTAAGCATGTGTTTTTGGGGGGCGCTATCTGGTGTTTCAAAAACAATTGAACTAGATGCCATCATTTTAAAACAGGAAGATGCCTTGTGATTATCTGGATTTCCAGTCTTTCTTTAAAAATCAGAATGTCTGGCAACTTTGGGCCTGCATTCCCACAGGATAATGGTTGGCCAGACTTGAGTAGCAGTTGCCCGCCCCCATTAGACTAGGCATGTGCTCAGCACTGACCGCACACACACTCAGTAATGTGTCTGCCTGGCCCATGTAGGCATTGTTGTTTAACGCAATTATAAAACAAAGGAGGGTCTAGGCGGTGAGGTGCTGTAGCTGGCTCACAGAGCTGATGGTGTGCATCTTTTTCACCCCTGCGTCTAGTGACGTCACGCTGGAACTTGAACTCTACCACAGTGGGGGAATGTATACCACAGAAATTGGCAGATACTATACATCATAGCTTTTATCTTTTTTCTTCCAGAATGCTGGTTTACTAGCATAGGTTTAGGAAACCAGCAGTTAATTATTTATGTCTAAGTGAGATGTTACAAGGCAAATTCCTTTTATTAATTGCTTAGTCTTACATGATTAGAAAATCATGATGCAAACAGCTTGCACCTATCCAGCAAAATCTGCATCCCCGCTGACTACTGTAGTGCCTGAGGTTAATTTTCTTGGGTCTTGAAAAGAGTTTTCTGAGTCCCAAAGTAACTCCACTAAAATGCAAGTGGTGACCCTCTGTGTTCTTGGCTAGCTCCCCACCCAAATATGGTGAACAGAGATGGTGTGGGGAAGGGGCACCCAGGAAGAGCACAGAGGCCCTGAAAGAGAAAATTGGATGGTATCAGGGAGGAAATCAACAGTTTGGTATTTCTGTGCTTTCTGGTTGGCCAGATGAGGTACAGCAATCTCCTCCTTTGGCCCTCCTTTCTTCCTCTGTTTTCTGACATCCTTTTTGTGTCTTGCCCTAGGCTAGTGATAGTATTTTTCCAAACTCGATGTGAATTTCTCTATAGCTCCTGGTTTTGCTGATTCAGCACAGCAGAAGATGGTGTGTGCAGAAGGACTCTTGGTTCCTGTCTCTGTTCTGGATTCTTTCAATACTCTGTGGCATATTCCAATTTCAAACTCTGATTCGGATGCTCTTAAAGGTAAGGACGACAGAGAGGGTGACATGAGGAAAAACTGTGGAGCAACTTCTAAGCCGGAGCCAATGGCATAAAATTAGATGAGCTCCAAGATAGAACTGTATTTAGGGGATTTGATATAGGCTTTAATCACAAGTTTAGACTTAATTTGAATTAAAGGCTCATTTTCTCTGTGTTTTTTTTCCCCCTCTAGGACAGCAATTCCAATCTGGTTTACTCCTGCCTGTTCTTCATCTGCTATGCATTCCAAATCCTGATCTTGATCCTTTCAGCATTTTCCGAAAAAGATGACTCATCAAATGTGAGACTCTAAATATACCTCTCTTGTAGATTATTTAATTGAATGGCATATTGACAAATGTAACTTTGAGCTGCCTAGGTCTCATGGAGGTCCCCCAAGCCCAGAATAGGGCAGTGTAGACAATTTTATGACATAATGAAAACAGAAGGTGACTAGACTATAGAAATATTGACTTTTACATTAACCCACCAATCTTTTTTTTTTTTTTTAATTGGGGAACAGTGTGTTTTTCTAGGACCCTTCAGCTCCAAGTCAAGTAGTTGTTTCAATTTAGTTGTGGAGGGTGCAACTCAGTGGCCTATGAGGAGATCGAACCTGAAACCTTAGTGTCTTGAGCACTGCACTCTAACCAACTGAGCAAACTGGCTGCCCCTGACCCACCAATCTTTAGAATAGACATTTAATTCATACATCTATGCCAGAAAGTCTGATTATCATTCTACTGGTGACCTTATGGTCGCCAAATAGATACATATGCTGACCAGCCTACTTCAGCATCATATCTAGTTTCCAGCAAAACATTATATCCATTTCCAATTTTAGAGTCCCATAGAGTTTCTATTTCCGATTGATTTACTTTCTAATTTTTTTTGTCTGTCTTGCAGAATCCATCACTCACGGCTTCATTTCTGAGTAGCATTACCTTTTGTTGGTATGACAGGTAGGAAATGCCTGAAGAATGGGTCGTCTCTATCCCACCCCCTCGCTCTTCTGAAAGTGATGGAAATCTTAATTTTTAAAAATGCCTCCTGTAGCTTTCATTCCTCCTCTGTTTAGAGCCAGAGAATGTTAAAAATTACATGTCAAATTAGTTTAGTTCCTTTCCTGGGCAGAATGGGATGCTGAGGAGAAGATGGAGGGAGATTTGCTCTTGGTCGCCTGGGGGTTTCATGGAGAAAAGGGAGGACAATAAGAAAAGGTGAAAGTGGGACCAGAAAGAGGAAATGAGGGGGCAGGCAATGTGGCACAAACTTGGAGGGTAAGGAATGAAATATCTGGCCTGGGCTCCCAGAATATCTGGAACAGCCATTCTTGTCCTTTGTAATTCCATGGACTCTTTTGGCTGGTAACACCCATGAATCCTTTCTCAGATAATGTTTTAAATGCATACAATAAAAGACATAGGATTATAAAGGAAAACAAATATATTGAAATATAGTTACTTAAATTTTTTAAAAAAATAAACCCAAATGTGTGCTATAATAATACAAGTGCTTCTTTATTAATGCATTAACAAGACCTCGTGATGAGTCTAATCATGACCATACAAAGTAGTAATGAGTATAAAAGAGCCATGAAAATATCTGTGATTTCTCCCAGTGATGAAAGCACAGTTACTTCTTTTTACAACTTTCGTGGGTTGCCTACACTTATATTAGAAGGAAAGTCTAAGTATCAGTTAGAAGCTATTAAAAATAAAGATGTGATTTATTTTCCATCCATATTCTCAAATCCCAGGTTGAGGAGCCCTGATCTAGAGAGAAAATATAGAGGCGGCCTCCAGGTCTGCTGGGTTCCTTAAGGGCATGGTGGAGGCCCCTCAAAGAGATGCTGGAGTAGCAGAGAGGCAGCCAGTGTTTGAGGAGGAAGCAGCAGGAGCAGGGGGAGATGATGCTCTTTTAGCTCTTAATTCAGTAGTGTCCTATCCCTTCCCTTTCTCTTGTTTTCTACGGCCTTCTGTCACCTTCACCTGATCCCTGTCCTGCTCTTCCCGTCCTCTGTCAAGTTCAAAGGGTCAGGAGATAGAGTAGTGGGGCAAGGGAGAAGTCCCATTCTTCTGTCCCTCCATCCCGGAACTGGGAGACAGCCTGTGACCCAGCCTGTGGGGCCTCAGCCTGTGGATCACTCTTGTTTCAGCATTATTCTGAAAGGCTACAAGCACCCTCTGACACTCGAAGATGTCTGGGATGTTAATGAAGACATTAAAACTACGAGACTGGTCAGCAAATTTGAAACGCACATGGCAAGAGAGCTACCCAAGGCCAGGCGGGCATTCCAGAAAAGGCAGCAGAAGAACTCCCAGCGGAGCTCTGGAGCCAGGCTGCATGGCCTGACCAAGAATCAGAGTCAAAGCCAAGATGTCCTTGTCCTGGTAACTTTCCCATGAGGGTCTGTGTGAATGTGCTGTATGTCTCAGGCAAGAGGACATCAGTGTCATGGGGATTTTTGTCCTCACATTTTTTTATAGCACTTTATATTTTGCAGTGCATTTCATATTATTAGTAGGATTCACAATACTAATACCTTCGTGATGGATTCATAGGGGTATAATGCACTATTTGCTCTCCTTTGGGGTATGTTTGAAATTTTCCATAATAAAATGTTTTTTAAAATAGAAAAATAAAATAATACCTTAGCATGACTAGAATTTGTACCTTGGTGGGCTTTAGCATTAGCAGTTAATTCATTTACGTTTTCACTTGAAAATATATAGTGAGAGCCACCGTGTGTCACCAAACCCTGTACAAAATAGGCACCAGGGCTCAGGGGCCTAACACCCTGGAGCCGTTCGGCACAGGAGAAAGTTTTCCATCCGCAGCTCTGTGGACTCAGCTGTTGTTTGGTTTCATGCCTAGGAGGAAACTAAAAAGAAAAAAAAGAAGTCTGAGACCACGGAAGACTTTCCCAAGTCCTGGCTGGTCAAGACCCTCTTCAAAACCTTCTACTTCACCCTCCTGAAGTCGTTCCTGCTGAAGCTAACATATGACATCCTCATGTTCCTGAATCCCCAGCTGCTGAAGTGAGTCCCCGAGCCCTGCGTTGCTTCCGGACCTTCTCAGCCACTCTCCTTTTTGCCCCTTGTAGATGCAGCCAGGAGCTTATTCTTAACATCCCATTTTTTTAAATGCTCACAATTTTCTTCCACCTCACAGCATTATATTCATGAAAAGTACAAGGCAGCTTTCAAAATCTAAGATGGTATGTCCTTTAGCCTCCCTCTTTGCCACGGTGCCCATCCTCCCACCCCCATAGGAAGCCAGGTACTCATTTAGGGGCTCTGTATGTTAAACAGAACTGCTGTCGGCTGAGCCACATCCAAGAGGTGGGCAGCATACCCCAGGAGAGCCTTGTACCTCAGGCCTGTAACCTAATCACTCTACAGTCACAGCCTTCAGTGGGAGGTTCAGGTTAATCATGACAAGACTTGACAGTCCGCCAGGATCTGTGGAATAAACCATCCTCCAGCGGAAGCTCTTCTAACTCGGGCTGCATGCATATCCTAATTCCTTTCCAGGCTTGCATTACCTGGGAATGAAGCACCTTGTTCCACAGAGCCTCTTTGACCAGGGGTTGTGGGAGACAGGGACAAAGCATTGCAGTGGCAGCTCTGTGGAGCATTCGTTACCCCTTCTCGTAGCCATGGATCATCCACCCTAAGCTCTTGCTGCTCATCTCTGAGCCACAGCAAGAGGCTGGCATGATTATGGGACTCAGTCTTCCAAGAGCATTGGAATTGTGGTCAGTTTTTTGTTTTCTTGACCTCCAAGGCGGGGGAAGGCAGCTGGCTATGCACAAGGAAGGTGAGGAGGCCTGGGAGGCCCGATGGGCATCACTTGGTTTTGCTCCGGCAGGTTGCTGATTTCCTTCGCCAACGACCCTGACACCTATCTGTGGACTGGATATCTCTATTCAGTCCTCTTATTCATTGTGGCCCTCGTCCAGTCTCTTTGCCTCCAGTATTACTTTGAACTGTGCTTCATGCTGGGCCTAAATGTACGGACAACCATCATGGCTTCCGTATATAAAAAGGTAAGTGGAATGTTGTCAGGCCTCATCAAAGAAAATCTCTCAGTAAGCGTGATTTTCACGAACCATAGAGCCTTCTTTAGATGTTTCTTTGGAAATTAAAATATGAAAAGTGTGTTGGTAGACATAGGGTGTGGGGGGATGCACTCCAGGGAAAAGCTGGCAAGCTGGTCTCTGCCTGGGATCTGCCTCTCAACCTTGAAGGCTTAACATCTCTCTCTCTCTTCCTACCTCTCTCGACAAAGTGGAAACACCTTGGGAATGAATGTAAAGTCAGAAAGGAAGCTGGCCAGAGGCAGACTCTTAAAACTACCAACATTTACATTTAAACCCAATACTACATGAAACTAAGACCTGGTGCATCCATCCCAAATCGTAATTTTGCCGTAGATGAGAGTCTATGGGTCAGGGCTCCATCCACCCTGCTGAAGTGAGTCCCTGAGCTGTGAGTTCCCTCAGGGACCCATTTATGCAGAGCAACTTCATTTTCTAAATCTTTAGTGGTTGATCAACCTCTCCTCTGCCTGACTCATTTGTTCAGTTTGTAAATACATTCACTCTGCTTGCTGAGTTCTGCAGACTTGCGAGCTTTTCCATTCCCTTAAGGTGATTTTGCTCATCTTCCCTCTGATATGCTGCTTGTAACATTTAATTTTCTCAAGGCAATTGTATTTTCCTTATATCCTAGATCCCAAGGTGAAGTCTCATTTTGTCCCTTAAGAAAGAAAGAGTCAATTATATCTCAATAAAAAAAGAAAGAAATGAAAATAAAATAGTTACTATCAGTGACTATAAACCTGAGGAGAAAATTCATTCATGAGGGGATAGGACTTTTTATAGGTCAGAACATCAAGTAGTTGCCCCTTCTACCTCTTTTTCTCCTACCGCTAGAGAATTCTATCACAGTGATTTCTCTATTACAGTTGCTGGTTTTTTCCTTTGCTTTCCTCTCTTAAAACACTAATGTGTCTTTGTTCTTCCTGAATAGATGTTGACTTGTCAAGAGACCCAGACAGGTAATCCAAAGGTCTTTAGGTCAGAAGTCTGGTCAAGTTTTTGAACCTCTAGAAACTCTCATACCAGAATTTGTCTTCCCCCAAGTTAATTTTTAATCACCTTATTCCTTTAGGAGACATTGGATTTCTGCTGGTTTGCAGGATATAAGGTCACTAACAAGGATGTCTCACCATTTCTATGAAAGTATACTTTTACAATTGTGATGATTCATTCCCACTATTTTGATTCTTAATATATTCCAGGTTTTGCAACAGATTACTATACATACAGAAATTATAAAACAGAGCCCTTAAAGAGACCTTCATTCAAATAAATATTGCTACTAAAATCAAATTTAAATTTGACTAATTTCATATGTTTAGACAACACTTCATTTATGAAATGTTATGAAATATTTTTCACACCCATTATCAACCCATAGCCCTGTGAAGTAATTGCATTATCCCTATCTTACAGAGAAATAAGGCTTAGATCATTTCAATGCCTACAATCGCATAGCCAAGACCTGCCCCCTACAAGGGCTATTGGGACTAAATCAATAACTTTTTCACTTTATTGAGATTTATTGAGAAAAGAAAACTATGGTGATGACCTTGAAGATGTTACCGTTTTTTGTTTTTCTTTTTCCATACCAAAGGAGAGGCTTAGAAATGAACTGATTTCTCTAGAACCTTGGTGGCCTAACATTTTAGGAAATTTCCCCCTTTTTACTGTACAACCGAGAATCCCTGTATGTGCCAAAGAAACATGTATTGGTGGATTAAGATACCAGTAGAGCTTCTAGGAGAGGTACTGAGGTACCTAGGACCACTCATAGCCCATGAACCATCTTTGTGGCAATTAGAAGAAGACTCCCCTTCCTCCAGAAAGATGTAGCCCTCACCAAAGGTGGTTTGGTGAGCACAGTGCAAACTGGTTTCAGTGACCCCCAAGCCAAGCCCCTCAGCTGGGTGCATTTATGCAAGGCACTATTGATTAGCCTTCTGATCTCTTTAACATGAGAACAAGAGGCTCATACAATGGGATTTAAATATCTAGACATTGCCTGCAAATTCCTGACAATAAGTCATTTTGCTTCAAATATGTGAACTCTGCAGCTTTCCTCTTTATTCTAAGATCTCTGTCCTTCTTGGGAGTGATTGCAACCTCCTCATAAGAGTATGGCTTCCAATAACATGGTCAGGTCAAAAGTCTGCAAGGCCAGAATCAATACACACTTCCTTTCTTTGTCCCTCTGTTCGTTCCATCTTTCAGTATTTGATTCCCTATTGTGTGCCCAGTGATACAGTCGTGAAATGAATGGATGCAGCCTTTGTCCTCACAGAGTTTACACCTAGTGGGGAAATAGAAAAAGAAAAACAATTACAGCTTAGTGTGATGGCTGTAATGGCAGAGGTTAGCCCAGGACACAGGAGGGTTGTCCAACCCTAGCTTGAAAGTCAGGCAGGCAAGTCTTCTCTGGAGAAGTTCCTGCTAAGCTGACACTAAAAGATAAATAGGAATGTTCTGAGCAAAGAAGTGGGGGTGGGGCATGGGGTTGGAGCAGGCAGGAATAGCAGGAAAGAGTAGTCAAGAATGAGAGGACACGGGCCGGCCGAGTGGCGCGGTGGTTAAGCGCTGGCTTGGGAAGACAGCGGCCCCGGTTCGGTCCTACATGTGAGGGCCAATGACACTGCCCTCAAAAAAAAAAAAAAGAATGAGAGGACACTGTAAAATTTGGAGGCAAGAAGACACAGCCGCTTGAAAAAGTTGTGTTCATATCGAGCCTATCCTTCCTCTGTGTTCTCACCTCCTGAGTTTCCCCTTTTACTCCCCAGTATCCTTGGCCTTGTCTATGGATTTCAATCTCCATCTTTATCTTTAGTCGCTGATCCTATCCAACCGGGCCAGGAAGCAGTACACCGTTGGAGAAACAGTGAACCTGATGTCTGTGGATGCTCAGAAGCTCATGGATGTGACCAACTTCATCCACCTAATGTGGTCAAATGTTCTACAGATCACCTTATCCATCTTCTTTCTGTGGAGAGAGTTGGGACCCTCAGTTTTAGCAGGCATTGGGCTGATGTTGCTCCTAATCCCAGTTAATGGTATAATCGCCACCAAGAGTAGGGCTATTCAGGTAAAGAAACAGAGTCACCCTGGGGATATATAGATCTTCTTCAAAGTCTAACGTCTTTGGCTTATTTTATTCTAACTCTTGTTGGGAGTGTGGACAAGGCAAAGCTGGTGGAAGACTTTCCACCTTCCCAAATGACCTTGACTTTCTTTATCTTCTCTTTTCATCTTCTGACCACTCTTGAGTTTATATATTCTAGCTCCATTCATGTCAGCGGGAAAAGCCTAATTGGAGAGAGAAAAGCTGCCCAGGGACTCTGCACATAACTCTTCTACCCTGCACCACAGGGCTGTTCTTAGCACAGTGTTTATTGGTCCTGTGTCTCCATCACAGCAATGCAAACCCACCACACACAGCACTTACCCGAGGGACCTAAACTTTAAATCTGAGTCCTGGCAATCAACCTGCTATGCAGAGAATTAAACGGTGATGTGATAATGAGTTACTAGGTGGCTGTTTTAGGTTATGGGGTCATTCGAGCTGAGCTCAGCACAACACAAGCCTGACCAAGAAGGAGTGAGCCTTGAGAAAAACAACCCGGGAAGAGGGCAGAGTAAGGCCAAGGCTGGGGTAAAAATGAGCTTGGCATTTTCAAAAATCAGAAAGAAGGTGGGTGTGGCAGAGACAGAGTAAGCAAAGAGGGGAGTGGGAGAGACACATCCCATCACTGGGCACCTCAAGTTCTTAACAGTGACAGCCACAAGTGTCACCAAGACCTAACGTCTGCAGCAAATCCGGACACTCTCACATGGAAGTGTGTCTTGTTTTTACTTTTTCTTTGCAGGTAAAAAATATGAAGAATAAAGACAAACGTTTAAAGATCATGAGTGAGATTCTCAGTGGGATCAAGGTGAGAAGCCAAGAGTAGGCAGCCCCCTAGGTACAATGACAGCAGCAATGGGCATTTGGCCTTAACAAACCCTGGTAGGGGCTCCTGCTTCTAGGCCCGTGGGTGTCACATGACTCCTGATTCATCTACCCACAGATCTCCTTCTCTTACTACCCCTCTGGAGGCCCTCCTTTAAACCTCGGTTTGTATCATTTACTTTAAATGATTTGTTTTGTTTTTGCATTATCTTATAAATTATCGAATGTGCACAAAAGTAAACAGAATGATATAATGAACCCCCATGGACAGTGCCCAGCTCCAGTAATTATCAGCACAACCTAACTAGTTTCATCTCTACCCCTCCAACCCCCACTTCACACCCTTCTAGATTGTTTGAAAGAGAATCTCAGATTATCTTGTCATTTCATTAGTAAATATCTTGTATATATTTCTAAAAGAAAGACTTTGTTTTTAAACATAACTACAATGCCATTATCACACCTAAAAAAATTAACAATCATTCTTTGGTACCATTAAATTTCCCCAATTGCCTCATACATCTCTCTATTTTTCAAAATCCTGTTAGTTGAAAAATATCCACCCATGGCAATTAGTTGATCATGCTTTTAATCTATAATGGTACCTCCCCCTGCCCTTTTTTTTGTCATATTGGAGAAACCAGTTTGTCTTGTTTCCTGTATTTCTTGTAAATCAGTAGGTACATCTAAAACTTTATTAGATTTAGGTTTGATTTTTTTTTTTTTGAGGGTGGGGTGGGCGTAGGGGAGCAAGGGTGTTTCAGTAACGATGCATGTGCCAGGGGTCCAGGCGTTGTCAAACCAATTCATCCTTTATTAAGTTTCCTGTCATTCTTTCACCTAGAACAGTGACTTGTGGCCTTGGCAGCATATTTTAATCCCCTGGAATGTTTGTAAAACCCACTAAGGCTTAATGCTACCTCAAACCAAGTACATTGGACTTTCTAGGGGTGAGGCCCAGGCATATATTATATTTTACAAGCTCCCTCAATGATTCTAATATGAAGCTAAGATTGAAAAACCACTGTCATAAAAGTTTTTACAGCCACTGCTGTTCATGGCCTTGATCTATGATTTCGTTAAGAGTTACGAAGTGGTGATATTTTATTTCTATCATTCCTTCGCCATTGAATAGCTGGAATTCTATAAAGAAGAATCATCTTAATCAACTAGCTGATTACCTTAAAATAAAATTTGTGCAGGACAGGAAGGATTAATGCTTTCTTCAAAGTTTTCAAAATCATACATGTCATCCTCCAAAGGTGACCAATAGGATCATATATACATGGTTTTGAAGTCATTGATTTTACATTACCCTAAACTTCTTGAAAATGAAACAGAGGCCCCTTTTAATGTCCTGCTATTTCTTCACACAGAGCTCTGAGATGCCTTCCTGCTAATGTGGCAAAATTGAATAGACTTGGTTTTGAGTCTCAGCTCTACCACTAGCTAGCTTGGTGACTTTGGCAAGTTATTCAGCCTCCCTCAGCCTCTTTCCTTATTGTTAAAATGGACACAATAATTCTACAAAAGTAGGGAACTAACTCTCCGTGGTTTTCCCAGCATTTTCCAGGTTTAGCGCTGAAAGCCTCGTGTCCTGGTCTACCCCAGTCCCATGCAAACTGGGAGAGACAGTCACACTTAGACTGCTATAGGGACGAAGTCAAAGAATGTATTTAAAACGTTTTGTACGTAGTAGGTTGTCGACAAACAGAAGCCACCTTTCTGTAATCATAATTTATAATCTGGATTTACACACACACACATACACACACTTCAAATTTGGGGGAGCAGATCCTAAAACCTGTGTGATGTACCCGGTGTCCTTTTGGGGCAACAGTGTGAGCTGTGCTCTTTTCTGTCCTATTAGATCCTGAAATATTTTGCCTGGGAACCTTCCTTCAAAAACCAAGTCCACAACATTCGGAAGAAAGAGCTCAAAAACCTGCTCACTTTTGGGCAGATGCAGTCTGTGATAACGTTTCTCTTATTCTTAACTCCAATCCTGGTGAGTGACACGAGGCAGTGGGCTGGGTCAGCTTTACTGCAGAGAAAGGTCTGTCCTAGACAGACTGCCCCAAACCTCTAGGCCTGGCCCTCTCTTGAACTCTGCCCCTCCTCTTGAACTCCTACCTCATGCCCCCAACCCTAGCTTCACCCTCGTGTACAATTTGGTGCTCTTGGGAGCCCAGGGCAAGTTGCTAGTATGTTCAGCATGAATGTGGTATCCAGGAATGGTTTGTAAAGAAGGGGCTTCTTGTCTTCATGGGGAGGCCATATGAGTCGGTAGCAGAAGGAACACTGATACAGGAGCCAGGAGCTCTGCTCCCAGCTAGGCCATTTAGTAATTGACTGTGTGACTCAGGGAAGACTTCCCTCCTCCTCTACACTCAGCTTTCTTTCTTTTCTTTTTGTTTTTTAAGATTTTTTTTAAACTGGGGAATTGGGGGAGGGAACAGTGTTGGGGAATTAGGGAAGGGGACCAGCCAAGTTGTTATTCTTCAATCTTCGTTGTGGAGGGCGCCAGTCGCCATCTGGCTTCCTGTCAGCAACTCGTGGCCTCCAAGCTCAAGGTGCTGTGTTCAATCTTAGTTGCGGGTGGGCGTAGCCACCATCCCATGCGGGAGTCAAACCAGCAGCCTTGTTAAGAGCACAGGCTCTATCCTCTGAGCCATCTGAGTGGCAGCTCAGCTCAAGGTGCTGTGGGCTTAGCTTTCTTATCTGTAACATGGGGAGGTTGAGATAATCCCTGGACCTCTTTAACTCTGATGTACTGTGTTCCTGACACTTAGCACAAGGTTGCATGAGCCCTTTCAGTAATAAAGTGTCTGTAACCTTGCTTTTCCAGGTATCTGTGCTCACATTTTCAGTCTACGTCCTGGTGGATAGCAGTAATATTTTGGATGCAGAAAAAGCCTTCACCTCCATCACCCTCTTCAACATCCTTCGCTTCCCCCTGAGCATGCTTCCCATGCTCATATCCTCCATGCTGCAGGTAAGGAGGCACCTCTGCTGTGAACTGATTATCTCTGATTAAAAGTCTTAGCATTCAGAACGACTGGCCAATCACCTCTTATTTCTAGCACCTGCTGGTGAGCTGTCAATTAGAGAGGTTCGGTTTGGTTTCTGGAGAACAATGGTTTAATCTCAGGAGAATCACAAGCTCTCTAAGCCCTGTTATCTGACTATAAAATGAGGATGAGCATACCAATCTCATCCTCCTCACAGGAAGACCATGTTTATGAAAGCACCTATGACTAACCCTGGTACCTGGAACTTTTCTAAGCCCCTTTTCCCAGCCTGGTTTCCCCCCACATTTTCCCAAGACTTCCCTATGCGCATAGCATTAGTGTCAAGGGAGAGAAAAGACCCTTTCTTTGCTGAAGCCATGTGGTGATAAAAACCGGAGGCAATTTGGGAACCTCAAGCTGTCAGAAAATGAGTTTGGAGCTCAGCAGGCCTTGGGTGGGCCACAGGGTGTATCTGGCTCCTGGAAACTGAGCACAGCCACTGAGACGGACCAGGTACCAGAGCTCAGCGGGGAAGATCACAGGGCAGGTGGCAGACTGGTGAGGTAGCCCGGGATGACGGAGTGCAGTCATCTGCATTCATCTCAGAGGTGGCTGACTGCAGACAGCTCAGGCCATCGGAAGGGCTGGGGTTTAGGACAAGGCCTCCCTATCCTGGAGGATGTTGAGAAAAGCTGACAGGTATGGCTGATAAAGAAACAACATGCTCTTTTTAGATTCAGTTTATTGCATAGCACAAGCAAGATACCTCAGTAAAAGTGTCAGCTCCCTGCATGTCCTGTCCTACAAGAGGACACTGAAACAAAAAGGGCCAGATGACAATGCAACAGAGCGGTGGGGACACTGTCAGAAGTTGGTCCATGCAGCAGCTGATCAGCTTTATAGTCAGCGGTTGCACTCTAAGCAGAGGGCAAGGCAGAAAACCTATACATCATCAGAGCCCAGGTAGTGAAGGGAAACGGTCTCATGATAGCCTCCCTGGAAGACAGGGAGCATCCTTGGAGATCTTCCCGAGTCCTCATATTCTAGGAGCAGTTTAAGCTTAGCTTATGGGAAATGTGTCACGGCAACTTTCTCTACGGAGTCCCTGTGGTGGCTCAGGTAGGACACTGAATGTGTCATCAAGGCCTGGACTCGGGTATAGAAGAGCAGGCCAGGGGCCTTGCCCCCGGAACCAAATAGAAGTCAGGGTCTTACCTTAGGGAAAGGCAGCAGGCAGTTTCTGGAACTGTCTAAAGAGAGCAGTACAGTTGCCCTCTTTCCACCCCCACCTCCAAGTTTTCTGAAGGACTGAAACCGAGCATCTTAATTTGCCTCTGTCCAGGGGAATGGGCTGTCTCGGGGTGACAGTGTGGCTGTCTGGGGTGGCGCAAGGAGGACCCAGCTGTGGCAAGTGGCAAATTATGGGCAAGAAGCCTGCCGGGCTTTTCCTCCACATCCAGATCACAGGGTCCAAGTCCTCTTTCTGCTGGTTGTTGCCTTTGGCTTTTTTCTTCTTGAGATCCTTTGTGTACTTCTCTAGGCCAGCGTTTCCACAGACCGTCTGGAGAAGTACTTGGGAGGGGATGAGTTGGACACATCTGCCATTCGACATGACAGCAATTTAGGTAAATGAACTTAGACGTTGCTTCCCAAAGTTCCACCAGAACTTGGATGTATAAAGGCTCAGCAACAGCAAACTGATCAAAAGGGAGAGCTCGGGGGCTTATCTGGAACCTACATTTACAAATAAGCACCCTGTTTCTACTTCAATGATGTTTTTTCACTTAGAACAGATGGCTTAGCTAGATTGCTGAACAAAGCTAAGACAGCTGTTCTGAGGGTAAGCAGGGAGTCCTGCAAAGGATCTAGGCAGTGGAAGTCAGGATGGAGCCATGCATGCGGACTTGGAGAGGTAGGCTGGAGTGAAGCAAAACCCAGGCTCTGGAAGTTTAAGGGTTGGGGGTGCCTCCAAGGCCAGAGAGGGCAGTGAGTCTGGAATCCAGTGTGTGTGTGGGGGGGAGTGGCTGGGTTTATATATGGAGATGGAATTTATACCAGGAGACAAGGGCCTGGGGATGTACCCAGAGTGTCTGTAGGTCCGGAATCTGTGCAATCAACGGGCCTGGGACCCCAAGCAAATTCCAGTCTCACCCCATGGGCTTTTGCTTTCCACCTGTTGGTGTAGGAACCAGCACTGACAGAGGTCATCTTGGGGTCTGCTGGAGGGACACATGGGGACTGAGGAAGGGTAGACAGACCCATGGGGACCTACATATGACCAAAAGAGTGGCTTTTTTTGGCTTCTTTTCTCAACAGACAAATGCATACAGTTTTCTGAGGCCTCCTTTACCTGGGACCAGGATTCGGAAGCCACGATTCGAGAGTGAGTTGACTCTCTAATCCTGTGACTGGGAAATTCCATGTACTAGGACAATGGGGAGACGAGCTGTGTGCACATATTACGTTTCATCCTAGTGCAGGCTCAGTCCCTGGAGGGATGAGCTGACGGGGAAGACCCTGAGCCTCCTTGTCCATAGCTATCTGCTGTCCTGCTGTCCTGCTGTGGGACTACGTGCATTCAGCAGAGAACCCATGAAGACATTTGTTCTTCAGACTGTAGCTGGATGTAGTGCAGGGTGGGCAGGTGGCCTAGTCTCTGAATATGGTAGAGGATACACACAAGAACATGAACGCAATTCAATTTCATTCATTCATGCATTCTTTCAAGAACAGTAATCAAGGACAGTGGAGTTATTTACCCAGAGCAGACAATGGGAGCTGCCTCTATAAGATTTAATTTCAGATCTGGAGTTTTATGTCTAAACAACCCATTCCTACAGGCTACCTCCTCTGCCCTAAGCCAACCCCTTCTTGCCGAATTGTTGCATGTAATGTGTATCTTATGCAGTTCATGTAACAGCACACCCAGCTCATCCACTGAGCACAGCACACCGTACTCCCAGAACTTGAGCGGGTAGATCTCTCTTTCTTCACAAAGGTGAAGCACACCTTATCATCTCTCCGCTACACCCAAGACTTTCCACCCTCTTCTGCTATCTCTATAGCCTTGAACATGGACTCTGGAGGTTGCCCCAGGATGTGAGAGGCCAGAAGCTCCTTCTCTGAACCCTCCCAACCTGACAGCCTCTCTTTGCTGAGGGAAGGCTGGACACAGCTCCCACTCTGCTAGTATGAGTCTAGAACAGGTTCAGCTCACTGGGCAGGTTCGAAAAGACTGTGAATGAGTTTCTGATGTTCCTAGTATTCCAGGAACTCAAACAATAGAGCTGGCACATGGAGTTTCCAGGATTCTAGCTCAGTGTGGGCCCCACCCTAGTGAAGCACAGCCAGATTATCTGAGGGAGGAGCCAGGAAATCCGTGCTTCCAGCCAGGGTTCCACTGAAGGGCTATTCTCATTGAAGAGCCAAGTTTGAGGAACACTGAACTAGTCCAATCCCATTCATTTAGAAATGAGAGTCCAGAAGACTTGACCTTCTAAGATCACACAGTTCATCAGTGACAAAGCTGGGATTTGAACTCAGGTCTCCAGGCTCCTACGAGGGTATTTTTTGATGGTACCATGGTGGTTCTAAGGGAATTTTTCCAGTGGAAACCCATGTTTGGCACAGCTTATAGATGAGTTAGATATGTTAGTGCTCACTCTCTAGGCAAATAGAGCTAAACAAACAAACAAAAACCACTACACACACAAACATTGAAGAAGCACTTTGGAGTCTTGCATATCCAAGATGAATTTTCCAATCTTGAGGGAAAATCTCTTAACACCAGACTTCCCCTAGAGAGTCTGAGAAGTGGCTTGAACTCCTCCTGAATAACTCTCCTCATCTCCTTCGAATACACTTCTCTCTTTCAGTGTGAATCTGGACATTATGCCAGGACAGTTGGTGGCTGTGGTGGGCACTGTGGGCTCTGGAAAATCCTCCCTGATGTCAGCCATGCTGGGAGAAATGGAAAATGTCCATGGGCACATCACCATCAAGGTGAGAGGGGATGCCAAGGAGAAGATTCTGACACCTAAATGTGGGCCTCTTTGTGCCACTTTCTCATGTGGGAGAAGGTGCTGAGGTCTAGAATCTGCTCACTACTGCTGTCTGTCATGTTGCTTCAGGTAAAAGGTCTTGGAGACTCATAACCTATAGATTCTTTGCCCTGCCCCACATATATAATCAGGCTCTCGGGGCAGATTCTAAGAATCTGCATTTTTTTAATTTAAAGATTTTATTGGGGAATTGGGGGAAGGGAATAGCATTGGGGAATCTGGGAAGGGGAACAGACAAGTTGCTGTCCTTTTGTTCTTCAGTCCAGTTGTGGAGGATGTAGCTTCACTGGCCCATGTTGGTATTATGGTTGTACTCTTCCCAGGTGAGGCAGTCACTCGCCGGCCATTGGACTGCCACTCACCGCGGCTCATTGCAGCCTACACCCTCGCCGGCCACTCACGGCAGCCCAGCTCCAGGTTAAGCTGTTGTTCACCATCTTAGCTGTAGAGGGCACAGCGTCACTGGCCCACATGTGGGATCTGAACTGGGACCCTGCTGCTTAGAGCTGGCATCCCAAGCCAACTCCTAACCAAGCACTCACCACTCGGTCAGCCCTGCATTTTTTTTTTTTTAATTTTATTGGGGAACTGCCATGGTCACTGGTTACACATTGCTTTCATGCTACAATGGCATAGTTGATTCTTTTAAGGACGGCGCAGCTCACATTGGCCCATGCGGGGATCAAACTGGCAACATTGATATTATCAGCACTACCCTGTAACCAACTGAGCTAACTGGCTACCCCCAAGCATCTGCATTTTTAATGAGCTGCTCAGGTGATTCTCATATGCATACTCAAGTTTGAAAACTGTTGAATAGAGATGTCTTCCTTCAAAGTATAGGCAGTTCTGCATCTATATATGTATTTCTGAAAGCCTCATGTTGTGCAAAACTATGCAATAAAAATAGCAGGACCTGGGGGAAAGGGCTAGAACAGATTACTAACTTATTTAACTTTGTAACCAGGGTACCAACAAAAACAATAAACAATGACAATAAAAACAGCAGCCCTGTAAAATCTCTGCTGGCAGTTGCACCCAGCATCACAATTAACCCTGGGCCTCCCACCTCCTCCTGGGAGGGCACTTGCTTCCGGTACAAAACTTTGATGCAGAGTGTAGACATCTTCATTAATTATGATTCTTTTTTAACAGAGAGAAAATGTTTTCATGCATCTTCATCAGCACTCACATCTTCCCCAGAGAGCTAAATTTAGGGGAGATTATAGGTATTTTGAATTATTTAACCAGCCACTACTTGCACCCAAAAGAGGCATGTCTATACATGTTTAGCTTTCTTTCCTTAAGGTCTTCATATATTGATAAGCTTTCTTTTTAATTATGAGGAAGCTCACCCCTGATTGCTTTACACTGACATGCTCACACCATTTTTCAGAACTTCTTCCACCTTATACTGACATTATTTACCAACCATGATGAGCTAATTTACATCCAACCAACACGCAGTTTGGTAGAGCAGACTCTACAGATTGAACGCTGTCTCCCAACTCCTTTTCAGAAGTTCTTTCTTGCTACCTTATCACTGAGTTCTTCCTCAAACACAGACCTTTGTCAGGCTCCATCTCTCTTTGGACATGATCTGCTTCACGCCTTAGCTTGCACGCTAATTCCAATCTCTTCGTTCTTGCTCCCTAGGCTGTCATCTATACCATTCCCACCCCCTCCCATCAGTGGTAGCCCTCTGTTGCTCCTAGTAAACTCATTGGGGTCTGACTAGAACCCTGTTCAAGAAGCAGCACATGCATTCCTCCTCCAATTTTCAGGATCATGGCTGGAAAGAGAAGGTCAAAAAAAGGGGGACTTGGTGAGTAGGACATTGAGTCTTTCTCTCTGGTTGATCCAATTAACACAAGTCCATTTATAAATATCAGATGTTGAGTCAGCCTGACATACATTTCTTCAAATCTAAGCTTCATTGGTTTCTTCCTGTTCCTGCCACCCCTTCCTTCAACTCTGCATTTCTTGAGGTACAACTGTTATATGATCAGATCCTTTCCCTTCTAGGGCTCGATAGCCTATATCTCACAGCAGTCCTGGATCCAGAATGGCACCATAAAGGACAACATCCTTTTTGGATCAGAATTGGATGAAAAGAGATACCAGCAAGTTCTGGAGGCCTGTGCCCTCCTCCAAGACTTGGAAGTGCTACCTGGAGGAGACATGGCTGAGATTGGAGAGAAGGTACTTGGGAGACCAAGGGACCTTGAAGGGTGAAGGAATATTGAAGGAAAAAAAGTGAGGGTGGTGAGTATGTGGGAGTAAAATGGTTGACCAATTTTGCTGGTCATGTTTGGAGCAAACACCAGAAAACATGAGTTTGTATAACATTTTGTGCAAATAACTCAGAAACTTAAATATTTGTACCTGGAAGCAAATACAGGAATTATGTAGTCTAAAAGATGGCCCAAGATTGACATCATAGGTGGAGGGGCAGAGGCTAGGCATACTGACTCAACTTCTGTACATTAGTGAGGGCCAGGGTAGGGTTCTAATAATCTGCTTCCCACACAGAGAGTTAACGTGAATTATTTCTTTGTGTTATTAAACGCCTTTCTTAAAAATAGGTTATTTCATGACTATGGTATATTGTATCCATTATATGGATAGAGCATAATTTGTTTAGAAAGTCCTGATTATTACATATTTAGGATGTTTTCATCTTCCCTCCTGTTAAAAAAAAATCAACTGAATAAATGTGAAGATCTTATTGGCTTTATTAAGTGATTCATGAATGAGGCAGCATCCCATGTAGCAACTAGACTGGCGCTCCAAGGATTGTACAAAATGGAAGGTTTTTATAGAAAAACATGTGGAGGGTGGGGTGGGGAAAGGAAACTATTAGGGAAAGAAAAGAAAAGATTAATTTGGGACCTGGACTTTTTGTTTGTTTGTTTCTTTGAGGGGAAGAGAATGAGAAGGGTTTTCTTTCTGTTATTGTTTGTTATCATGCAGATTGCCTCTTCTTTCTGTGGGGGAGATGTAGAGGGCCCACATGACAGATTGCCTCATTTTGAGGCCTAAAATGATTTATTTGAATCAAAGTTATTTATTTATATACAAGAACTTGTAAGATTTTAAAACCTTGGCACCTTATTGAGGCAAATATCTTCCTTATCCCTTCCCAGTTGCCTCTGTGAAGGTGGGACTATAGAGCAGTGCTTAATAGAAATTATTTTCTTCTTCAGGGTATAAATCTCAGTGGGGGTCAGAAGCAACGGATCAGCCTGGCCAGAGCTACCTATCAAAATTCAGACATTTATATTCTGGATGACCCCCTATCAGCTGTGGATGCTCATGTGGGAAAACATATTTTCAATAAGGTCTTGGGTCCCAATGGCCTATTGAAAGACAAGGTGAGAAATCATTTGAAGTGACAAAGACATGAGGTGTGAGTGGGAGGTAGGAGGGGACACATCTCCTGGGACAGCTGTTGTCCCAAAGCAGATTTCCTAATTTACCTGCCCCCTAGGCTGCTGTGGAGAAACAGTGTCAGACTGGTCTCCCAGGAAATGACCCCGTGAGGGCTCCCACCTTGAGATCATGCTTGTGCTGGAACTGGCTAATTGGGAACTTTACTCTGTGGCTGAGACATTGAGCCTTTTAGGAAAATTGATTATGATAAAAAGTACTTTGAGCCAGCCGAGTGGCGCAGTGGTTAAGAACTGGCTTGGGACACCAGTGGCCCGGGTTCGGATCCCACATGAGGGCCAGTGACACTGCCCTCTTAAAAAAAAAAAAAAAAGTACTTTGAGACCTGTAGTACAATAAGAAATACATTTGGTCTTTGTCTTCAGTTCCTGGCACAGAGCTCCTCCTAACCCTTGGAATTTCCTGAGTGATACTAGGGATGTCTTTTGCTATTCATAATGAGCCCCTTTAGATCATACTGAGTCTGTGCTAATTAGTGATTTAGCATGGAACTCCTAGAGAGCCTCAGGATGAGGCTATTTACCAGAAAAACCAAGTGATGGGAGGGTTGGAACTTTCAGCCCTCCCCCCCACCCCCCCACCCCCCACCCCCCGCCCCAACATACACACACTGGTGTCTGGGGAAGGGAAGAGGACCTGGAGATAGGGTTATAAAAATTCTTGACCAATGGGATTCAGAGCACTTCTGGGCTGGGGAACACATTAAGGTGCTGGGAGGGTGGTACACCTGGTGAGAACATGGAAACACCACATGCTCATTCCACACCCCCATACCTGGCCTGATGCATCTCTTCCACTTGATTGTTTTTGAGTTGCATCCTTTAAGTAAAGTGTTTTCCTGAGATCTATGAGCCATTCTAGCAAATTATTGAACCTGAGGAGGGGTCTGTGGGACTCCCTGACTTACAACTAGTTGGTCAGAAGTATTGGTGGAGTCCCTGTTTCAGTAGTCAATGTGCTTCATCAATAGACAGGAATAAAAGGAATGCTGAGTCTTCCACAGGAAGGAGGGCCTGGGGCAAAGACGGACTTTTTTGCCCCACAGTGTCTCTAAGGTGCTGAAAGAATCTGGGCAGTTCTTGTTAGCTCAGTTGATTAGCTAGTTAGGAAACGGGCCGTTAGTTAGCTAGTTATTTAATTAGTTATGTATGCATCAGTTATATTGACGGGCCTTGATCTGAAGTGACATTCCTAAGCCCAACTCCTGGCTACCCAGGAAGGTGGAGGAGAACGTGTGTAGGGCAAACCTCATTGTTACGACAAAATATAACTGTGAGTGCATCCACAATGACGGAAGTCTCATCTTACACATGGGTCAGGTTTTAGGATGAGGTGCTGGAAAGGAAAGAGGAAGTAAAGGAGGCCAAATGGTCAGGGCCCCATTTTGAAGCAAAGCCCCACAGTGAACTGAAGTGTCTGTTTTTCCTTTCTTAGAGTAGGACAAGGAAGATGGAGGACATAGGGTCACCAGCACAACTTACTGTTATTTTTACAGACTCGACTGTTAGTGACACACGGCATTCACTTTCTTCCCCAAGTGGATGTGATTGTGGTTCTGGACAATGGCACCATCTTGGAGAAGGGATCCTACAGCTCTCTGCTGGCCAAGAAAGGATTGTTTGCTAAGAACCTGAAGATGTTTATGAAACAAGCGGGTCCTGAAGGAGAAGCCACAAGTATGTAAGGAGGATTGGAAGGGGATAGAATGGGGGTATGGGAAGGGGCGGGGGTGGCAAACTGACAGCTACCTCCCCAACTGCTCCATATCCAGTGAACAAGATTTGAAAGTGAATGACCCACAGATCCAAAATGTGATCTTTCTGTGTTTTGTGTCTCTGTGAAGAAGCACAGACATAGAAACTCTATACCTTAGCCAAGCTGGAGGCTCATCTGCTCATCTGGTCTCTGCCATGTCATCAAAAGACACTCTGCAGGAGAGTGTGACCGGAGGTTCGGGGTGATTAGCCCTTGTGGAAGAAACACCCCTTTTAGGGATGCCCTTCTTCTACCGATTTAAGTCAAGCATCCCACCCCACCTACCCAAAATCCATTAAAACCACTTCCTGGACAGCTTTGTAGGCTGGTATTAATAGTGTGCTGTTAAATTCTTGATAAGCCCTAACAAAGGTATCTTGACTAATATACCAAAACCCACCAGATGTTTTGACCAGAAAAAGTCATGGCAGTTGCATTGTGTCACCGTATACCACAGGAATCGCCCCTAATCCCACCACCATTGGGGTCACTGATTAGTTCCATCAGCAGTGGAACCCAACCCCTGGGGTCCTTCCCAAGACCTTGCAGTAGTAGTTCTCTGCACAGTTGTGGGTAGCAGCCACCAACAGGAGGTCGGGACTGAGAAAGCAGGACCCGGACGGTGCAGGGGCATTCCAGCATTCAGCCAGCAGAGGCAGTAGCGCCAGAGCCTGCACATGGGAGCAGAGGCAGGCCTGGAGGTCAGGACATGCGATGGATTAGAGCCCCGCTGGGAGCACAAAGGAAGGAAAGCCCAGGAAGTCTGTAAGTGTTGGAGACACAGGGCAGGAAGGAAGAACAGGGTGGTGTGGGTGACAGGGATGGGGATCCAGCCCCGGAGAGTGGGGTAGGGGCACCAGGAACCACCAGAAAGGAAGGCGTCAGAGCTTCCCATCAGCCTGTCTGTGCTCCAGGGAAAACAAAAACCACATCTGGGGAGCAAAGGCCCGAGCCAAGGGCAGTGGACAATGAGGGATCCCTCTGTTACTGTTCAGTTAACCACATCACCGTGACCTGGGCAGTTTTATTATGCTGATTCTGGATGGTTTTGTTTTTGTTTTCTGATTTGCCTGAATCCGAGTTTCTGGATTCTGTTATAAACTCCCATGGGTGGACGGCCCCTTTGAAGTCGCCTATCTTTCATGTCCAAAGGACAGTTTGCAAAACAGCTCATTAAGCCCTTGTTCCGGTAAACACTGATAGGCCATTTCTGAGCAGTTACATAAGCCCCAGTGCCTGGCATGCTGTTGTACTGGTTCTGGAACTCGAGGCACAATCCCTGAGATGGTAGAAGCGCAAGGTGACTTGTATCAGTGTTGGTCCCGTGTAGTAGCTTCCTAATTACAATAGCTGCCGTAACCAAGTACTACAAGCTGGGTGGCCTAACCAAACAGAAATTTGTTGTCTCACAGGTCTGAAGTCCAAAACCGAGGTGCCGACAGGGTTAGTTCCTTCTGCAGGCTCTGAGGGGAGGATCAGCTCCAGGCTTCTTTCCCAGCTTCTGGTGGTTTGCTGGCCATCTTTGGCACTCTTGGCTTGTAGACACAGCCCAGCTGTCTCTGACTTCATCTTCACATGGGGTTCTTCTGTGTCCAAATTTCTGTGGTCAAAATTTCCCTGTTTTATAAGGACAACAGATATATTAGATTAGGGGCCCATCCTATTCCAGTCTGACCTCATCTTCGCTAATTACATCTGTCATGACCCTATTTCCAAATAAAGTTATATTCGGAAGCAGTGGGGATTCAAATTTCAAAATATGAACTTTGGGGGGATACAATTCAATCTATAACATCTAACCTCTGGCACCCCAAAATTCATGGCCTGCTCATGTACAAAATATACCCACCCCATCCTAACATCCTCAAAAGTCTTAATCATTTCAGTATCAACTCCAAGTCCAAAATCTCATCTAAATGTCAACTCAAAGTCCCAAATTTCATCATTTAACTCACCCAAATCAGTTGTGGGTGAGACTTGGAGTCTTAGGGCAAAATTCCTCTTCATCTGTGAACCGGTAAAAATCAAACAAATTATCTGCTTCTAAAATACAGTGGTGAGGGCTGGCCGAGTGGCTCAGTTGGTGAAGAGCTCGCGCAAGAGTGTGAGCTGAGCTCTGAGCAACAGCAGTTTGATGCCCAGCCCGAGCTGAGCTGCTGCTGAGCTGCCAACAGGTGACAGGATGGCTCAGCTAAAAAAAAAAAACAAAGGAAAAAAAAAAACCAAAACCATAAAAAGCGTAAAATACAGTGACGAGATAGGCACGGGATAGACATCCCATTTCAAAAGGAAAAAATCAGAATGATAAAAGGGGTCATGAATCCAAAGTCCAAAACCTGAGGGCCTGTGGGGGGAGGGAGTAAGTTCCATTCGATTTTAAGGTTTGATAATAATTCTCTTTGGGTGGTGGTCCCATCCCCTCCAGCCTTGGGTGATTGGTCCCAACCTCTGGAACTGGATAGCAGCCAACCCCTGAATAGTCCTCAGGGTCATTTTGCCTTTTTCTTGAAGGACAACACATGTTCATGGCTGGGTAGTTGTATTTACCAATTTTCTGCCTGTAGAATCCCAGAATTCTGACGGTGTTCCTTCATTTTGTCTCTGTCCCCTACAGTTCAAGAGGCAGGATTTTGCTAAAATGGTTGATTGGCTCAAGTCACATACCTAATCTCTTTAGCAAATCTGCTGCTGAGCCTTGCTGTGAATTTTTCATTTTAGTTATTGTACTTTTCAACTCTAGAATTCTGTTTTCATCTTTTTAAATAATTTATATTTTATTAACGTTCTCTATTTGGTGAGAACTCATTTTCATACTTTCCAGTAGATTTTTAGACAGGGTTTCCTTTTTTTCGTTGAACATATTGACAATAGCTGATTTAAAGTCTTTGTCTGATAAGTCCATTGTCTGTGCTTTCTCAGGTACAGTTTCTGTTGACTGCTTTTTTCCTGTGTGTGGTCTCATAATTTCTTGCTTCTTTGTATGTCTCATAATTTTTTGCTGAAAACTGGTCGTTTTAAATAATATAACCACTTTGGAAATAAGATTTCTCTCCCTTCCCTCCTCTGCCAGGATTTGTTGTTGTTCCTCTTGTTTAGTTTCCTGGAATAATTCTGTTAAGCCTGTGTTCCTTGTCACATGTGGCCACTGAAGTCTGCTTGGTGGGCTTAGTGGTCAGCTAAGGGTTAGACACAATTTCCTTAAGTGCTTTGAACCAATAAGTTAGTCAGCCTTTGCTGAGAGCCTCTGTGTATGTAAGGGGAGTGGGTATGTCTTTAACACTCCAGCACACAACTTGCAATTCTTCCTGAGCCTTTGTTTCCCGCTTGCACAGGGCCTGAAGGTTAGCCAGAGGTAAGAGAGTAGGGCCTTCTCAAGCTTTTCTTGGGCATGTGCACAGCCTTACGCATGTGTATGACATTCTAGATTGCCAGGGATATATTGATATTGATATTGAAGATATCAAACATCCTTATGGCCATCTTATTCCCCAGCTTTTTCTTTTAAGTTTTTGGTCTGCTTTTTTATTTACTCCAACTGTTATCACTCCCTCGGACAACTGTGATGTTAAACAATTGCTGCTCCTGGTTGCGCCAGCCCCCAATCAGGTCCAATAAAGACCCACCTTGTGAATGGGGTTTTCCAGGAAACTGCCAGACAGGTCAAATAATGAAAATTCTCCAGGGAGGAAGCTTTGGGGGATGGGAGGATAGGGTTCCAATCCTGGTCTGTTCCCTCCAGCAGCTGCTATGACAATGTTTTTTGGCCAGTATTCTCATTGCTTTTATGGGGGTACCAATTGGCAGAGGTCCTTACTCTACCATTCCCACTGATTCCCAGGCTATGTTTACATTTAATTTTATTTATTTTATTTTCAGGGCATGTTTTTTTTTAAATGCTTGATTTATTTATTTATTTATTTATTTATTTATTTATTTATTTATTTTTAAAGTCTTATGTTTTTCTTTTTTTTTTTTAATTGAGGAATGGTATGTTTTTCCAGGACCCATCAGCTCCAAGTCGAGTAATTGTTTCAATCTATAATAGTTCTGGAGGGCGCAGCTCAGCGGCCCATGTGGGGATTGAACTGGCAACCATTTTTTTTAACACAACCATTGGTGTTGTGAGCACTACATTCTAACCAACTAAGCTAACTGGACGCCCTTTAAATGCTTTAGATTCATAAAAGTGTATCAAATTATTTGAATTTCAAGAAAGAGCATTTTAAATTCACACTCACCTTTTTTTTAGGGAATTATGACTACTATAACCCTTAGAAATTCTTTCCTGTTCCAAGGGAATTTAGAAGCTTCTGGGAATATTTTTCTCCTTTTTGACCGTTTTCTCTTCCAGTGGGATATTAGCTCATCTCTCCTTTATCCTGTTATTTCTCAATGAGAAAAATGTACCCATAAGTAGAATTTCTAGAGTGAAAGATTCCAGCCTGTGTGTATGTCTGGGATCTCTTGCTGAGGCCAGCAAGATCCGAAAAGGCTTTTGTCTCCTAGTTCATAGGGCTCTAGGCAGCTATCTCCCTAACCTTTGATGTGTCTCCTAGTCAACGAAGACTGTGAAGAAGAAGGTGACAATGAGCTCATGCCCAGTGTGGAGGAAATCCCCAACGATGTGGCTTCCTTGGCCATGGAAAGAGAGAACAGTCTTCGCCGAACGCTTAGCCACAGGTTAGTCATCTATTCAGCTCGCAGCACTCATCACTTTCATATTTCCACTCGATCGCTCTCTTTTTCTAGGTGGGCTTTTCCAGAGGGAGCGGACACCATGGATTTACTCCTAGCTCTTCCTTTATTTCCTTAAATGAGGAGGGAGGGGGGTTGCTGTGGTGTGTTTCCCCCATGACCATCTGCTCGGAAATGCACTTTGAGGCAAGCAGAGCAACCGTGTGACATCTGCTTGCCAGAAGGCCCTCAGGGTGCATCTAAAAGCTCAGGAAAGCTTTTTCTCTCTCAATCTCTCAGATCTAGGACCAATAGCAGGCATCTGAAGTCCCTAAAAAACTCCTTGAAAACTCAGCATGTGAATACCCTGAAGGAGAAAGAAGAACTAGTGAAAGGACAGAAACTAATTAAGAAGGAGCTCATACAAACTGGAAAGGTGAATACCACAATAAAAAGTAACAGTAGAGGTGATATAAGGCTTGGGATCCCAACATTTTAAAGTTTGATGACTTGAACACATATCTACAGGAAGGCTATGTCTTATGCTTGCTTTGCCAATCTTTAAATTCATCATTGAAATTTTGATAGAGGCTCTGGGCTTTCTATTAAATTATATTTCCATGAAGAATGACATGTTTCCTGTGAATATCCTCATATCACACTTCATGGAGTGTTTGATTTCATTCTGATATATGACGCAAACAAGAAAACTACTTTGAGATGCAGTTCTGGGAGCCGCAGAACACTGATATATCAATCTCAGAGTACACAATTCAAATTAATGAAACTTAAATCCCAGGTCTAAAATTTAAGGCCTTAATTATTTAAATCTGAATTAATAAAACAAATTCCAGCAGTATAACCCCATCTGTCCCACTCCATTTTTCTATCTTCTTAATTACATCCAGAAATTCATTAATAATCTGATGATTATTTACCTTGCATTGTATTTCAGCATTGATTATTATCCTGAACCAATGCAGACATTATAACCACAGACTACCAAATTTTGCTACCTGTGATCCAGTTTTTCAGGGAACTTCATTCCCTCTTGTGATTGATATTCTAGGTAATTCCTCACCGAAACCCATTAGGAATTCTACTAACATTGAGGTGGGGGCTTTGCAGGTGAAGTTCTCCATCTACATGAAATACCTACAAGCAGTAGGATGGTGTTCAATTTTCTTCATCGTCTTAGCCTATGTACTCTTTTCTGTGGCTGTGATTGGATCCAACCTCTGGCTCAGTGCTTGGACCAATGACTCTAAAACCTTCAATGGCACCACCTATCCAGCCTCTCAGAGGGACATGAGACTGGGCGTCTATGGAGCTCTGGGATTAGCGCAAGGTATGTCTGATGACTATCACAGCCATTTCTTATAGCATCTGTCTGGTCCCTGTGCTTTGCCTGGACTCACGGAAGAAATTGCCATTACGTCCTTGGTACAAGTCTTCAGGGGATCCCTGTGCATGTTGCTGACTAAACTGGTTCCATTTCTAGGTATATTTGTGCTCATAGCAAATCTCTGGAGTGCCCATGGTTTCACCCATGCAGCTAACATCCTTCACAAGCAACTGCTGAACAATATCCTTCGAGCACCCATGAATTTTTTTGACACAACACCCATAGGCCGGATTGTGAACAGGTTTGCTGGCGTAAGTATCTCAAGGGCTGTAAGATGTGTTTATATGCTGACAGGGAAAGAATTCTAATTTCCCCTTGGTCAACACTGTGTAGTTCCAGTTCTTTTGTTCACTCAGCGTGCAAATGTTCCTTGAGTTCCTTGGGGATACAAGGATGAACAGTTGTGGCCCTTTACATAGCTCATCATCTAGTGAGTGAGACACCCAAGGAAATAAAGGATTGTAATAGAATACAGTAAAACCAAAATCACAATGATGTGTGCAGTGGTGTTCAGGGAGTACAAAAGAGTGACAGAGAAAAGAGCTCAGCCTGGGTGACGGAGGGTGGGAAATATCAGAGATGGTGACACGAGTTAAGTTATAGAAGCTAGTCAGGGAGACGGTGGGGGTAGGGGGGTGGATGGGTGGCAGTAGAAGGAGGATGAGAAGAATGATTTTGTGGAGGGAAGAACACAAGCACTATCACTGGCTGTGACATGAATAAAAGGGATAGCAGGGTAACCTTTGGCTTGGTCTCTGCTTCCATTCCCGAAACCTCTATCTTTGATGCTTTAAGAATAAGTAAATTAGGTCTGGATTATGGAAGAGGGCCTCCTGTGATTTTAATGAGGTTCTAAAACATGGTATCCATCTACTGCAGACCCTGGAACCCTTAACAGTCATTCATTCATTCAGTCAGTCAACATTTAGGAACACCTTCTACGAGCCAAGAACTGTACTAGCCATTGGGATGCTCGACAAATGTTAAGCGTATAGATGGCTCTCTTCCATGGGCCAGGCTGAACTCATTAATTCTTAATGCATATGAAATAGAAATTTCAGGAACAGAGGCAGAAACCAGGCAATTCTGAGTAATGTTCAACTATTATCAGCACAGTTTCCAGTCCTCTGTAGAAGAGGGAATACATATTTGTAAATGTCTGAGCAGCTCTGGGCCCTTATTTGTTTGGTCCTGGAGTAGACACAGAAAGGCTTGCTCACAGTCCACAACAGGTCCTGGGGACACAGTGAATGCTTCTATAGTGGGCAGATGACTCGTTCCCACTTATTAACTTCCTCTGGGACAAAATTAGTGGGCATGATGTCATTAGAGATAATTTCAGTATGCTCTCTGCTCTTTAACAGAACCTTAAAAAGCACACCATTTTGTATAGGGAGATTTTTCACAGGAATTTTGCAAAGATTGCAACTCTTTTTTGATATTGTAAAATAGAATTCATCTTCTGAAAAAGAGAACACAGAAATCTATCTGTGAGTTACTTAGGCAGCAGTCATATTGTGCTAACCACTTTTTCATGAAAAAGGAAACTGTCATGAATTATATGGCTAGGGCCCATAAAGGAGAGTTTGATCTAGAACCCTCCGGAAATGATGGCTGAGCCCTTAAGAGGAAAAAGAATGGGTGGTGAGGATTTCTTTTTTCTTCTAATCCTGAAAATATTATTTGCATTCTGATTTGACGTTGGGAAGGGTACACTGGACTCAGGAATCATCCACTCTTCAAGGCTTTTTTTTGGGAAAATGTTACCCCTTATCTAGTTTGGAACACTCCAGAGATACTCACGTAGTCCTAATCCTAGAATCAACATGATCTAAGAAATATGGGCAAGGAAACCCCAAAATATAAGTCAGGCTTCCTGTGTATATTAAACCATCCATCCATCCATCCATCCATCCATCCATCCATCCATCCATCCATCCTTCCATCCTTCCTTCCATCCTTCCTTCCATCTATCTATCCATCTGCTTATGTATTCGTTTGTTCAACATGACATAAAGGGATCACATTTAATCTCCACGTCCCTTTCCTCTTGAAGCTCTGTGCTTGGCAGAGGAAACAGTCTCCTAGGTAGAGAATGGTTCTTCAGTCAAAGGTGGGTGACTGGGCTTCTTAACTGGAGATTCCAAACAAATGTTTATTGAATGTGTTGTATCCCAGGCTCTGTTCTAGGTACTCAATGGAATTAGGACCTGTGTAAAGTTAGAATAATTGAACTGTGGGAGGATTTACCTTGTAAGGCTCTATTAGCTTACAGTGGCTATGAATAGTTTAATAAATTTGACAAATGGGAATTTCACTGAAAAGAGTAAAAACTTTTGCCAAGTCTATTAAAATAAAGGTGAAGGATGACTGCCATATCTATTTAGAGGGATTTAGAAAGATGAAGAAATTACAGAAATGAGATTGGTTGGTGATGAAAAGAACAGTCTATTGCAAATAACTATCATGAAATGATTAAATGAAGGAGTCACTGAGAAGCCAGAATTGAACAAATTTTCCACTGGAATCAGGAAAGTGTAAAATGTCGCAGGCATTCCTTAGTATACCATCTCTTGTAATTATGTGTTCCTAGGACATTTCCACAGTAGATGACACCCTCCCCATGTCCTTGCGCAGCTGGATTTTGTGCCTCCTGGGGATCCTCAGCACCCTTATCATGATCTTCACTGCCACTCCAATCTTCATCGTTATCGTTGTTCCTCTGGGCATCATTTATGTGGCTATTCAGGTAGGTTTGGAAATGGCTAGGTCTCCTTTCCTCTCAGCTCATTGAAGCCCAGGCTCCTTCCTGAGAATCTTCTCTTTTGTTTATTGCTAGTCACTCGTTCCACTCCAACATCTTTGTCATTTAGTCACATAGTGATACATCGAGGAGTCCTTAGGCCACCATCTGAAGCTGAAGTGTTGGCACCCATTGGTGTATGGTTCACAGAAAATCTCACCTTAACAGCTGCCCCCACCCTAGAAGCTAAGTGGGGCATATTTGTGTTTAGATCCAAGGCTGCTTTGACGTTGGCTCTGGACAAAATCTTGAAGCTCTGTGAGCCTCCTACACCAACGGTTAGGTCATCAGTTACTTCTAGAAGAGCCATGCTCTGTGGCTGCTTCCTTGGTTGACTTGGAGATGTTTCTCAGCAGGACCTGTATCTCTTTTCACTTCAGGGCCATTCTAGTTTCACTGGGGTGTCTTTGGGTGGCTTAGGCTCAGTTCTAATGTGTTCTCTAGGGAACAGGTAGTTTGAGAGCCAAGCCTCACAGAAAAACTGGAGCAAGTGGAAAGGACTCCATGCCCATATTAAAAACTGATGAGGGAAGAAAGCTGTGGAGAGAACTCTTGTTCCACCAGTTAGTTATCTTTGGGGTGAACTGTTCACCTCAGGAAAACAATTCTGACCTTGCAGTCAAGAACAGCCTGTGGCCTGTGGAAAGGGGAACGCCTCCTGGTGTTTGTATTGAGTTCCTCCTCAGGCACATGTCATCTTGGCTGTGATTAACAGCCTCTTAAGTGTTAATACCACCCCAACAGATAAGAAGCTGGATCTTTGAAGAAACTTCCAGGCCTAACATTTTGAATTCTGACCCTCAAGTGCCCAGCTCTTCCCTGGGTTCCTCATGAAATCTAGTAGCACCACCGACCCATTCCTCTTAACCTTGCCCTTCAGCCCTCATGGCTCAGAAAGCCAGCCTGCATTCTATTACAATACATCCGGTTCTGGTTCTTAGACCCTCAACATTCCACAAACTTCTGGAACCATTTTTATCTTCACACACCATTGAGGCACAGTTTTGGTCACTTACCTGTCTCTATTCAATTTTTATCCAAACCTCAGCATACCTTTCTCTAGCCATTTCCTGACCATACCCACTTTCCACACCCCTTGGGTCCCAGCTGCATTTACAGAATCCTTTTGGAGACCATTATTCTAATGACTACAGAAACGGTTCTTTAGACAATATATGCAGATTCTTGGGGAGAATGTGGATGAGGCTGACATAATTCCTTACATGGTTCAGAAGTTCAAATTTCTGAGGCTGGGGTATAGCCTCCGCATAGTCATCCTCCTCTGTTCCCCACCAAGCTCAGATCACCCCACCATCCCCTTTCTCTGGGCCTCTCTCATCGTTCCTCTAGCCAAAGGTGAGACTGGGGGCTTCTGTCTTGTTCAGATGTGGGCTGTGGCCATCAGGGTAAAGAACGCTGGCCCATGGCCACAAAGGAAGGGGTACGGCATCTGTGACATGACTGTGTGACTCATTGACTCTTTACTTTTGGGGTCCAGATATTTTACGTGGCAACTTCCCGCCAGCTGAGACGTCTGGATTCTGTCACCAAGTCCCCAATCTACTCTTTCTTCAGTGAGACTGTGTCAGGTTTGCCCGTCATCCGCGCCTTTCAGCACCAGCCACGATTTCTAAAACACAGTGAGGTACTGATTGACACTAACCAGAAATGTGTCTTTTCCTGGATTATCTCCAACAGGTGAGGCTTCCCTGGGTATCTCCCCAAATGTGTGCTTGGGGGTCCTGCATGTTTGACATTAGCTATGGGGGAGCAGGCATAGCCAGCAAGTCACTCTGGCCAAACGCATGTAAATAGAAGGAGGCGTGAGCTCTGGAGCCAGAAACGGGGTCCCTGTGCCCGCTCCGCCGTTTACCAAGTTGGGTGAATTGCTTTCACCCCTCTGAGGAAAATCTCATTTTCTTTGTTTTTATAGTTGCTAGAACACAATCTATCTCACAGGCTTAGGGTACAAGTCAAATGACATCTGTGAGCGTTTTGTAACCCACGTGCTGCACGCGTGTTGGGTGAACTGGACATTCTCTGTTTGCTTCCCTGAGAGTGGACATGCGATTCTCCACAGGCAGGCTAACTCTTTGCAGGGTGGCAAAAAACAACAACAACAACAAACAAAAAAACCCACAGAGGTTGAGGGGAGGAGAGTTGGGAATTTTCGGGCAAAGCCAAGGATCTGACAGGAATGGAAAGCTCGCATCCTGTGAGGTGAGCACTCTCCATTTCTCCATCACTAGACCCTGGCAAGATGCAGTAGTTCTTGAAGGAGGAAGGTCTTGCAGAGGAAGTGAAAATTCTTGAGTGGCTTCCTCATTGTCTTGAGGTATTAAGGGCAAGCTAATGATCCTCAGTATTATTTAGAACATGGAGAGGTCAGGAATTGAATTGTGAAGGTACTTTATTTCTTATGTACTTCCCAAGGAAAAAACAGGCATATAAGTCAATCTTATCAGACCCTCATTGTAAATATGTATCTCATTTATCTGTACACATGCTATAATTATTGGTGCAAATTTATTTAAATATGTTTTATTCGGGAAAGTTAATTTTTATAAACTATGTCTATCTAGAACTTATTCAGTTTTCTCTACAAAGCCCCAACATATCTCCCTGTGATCAACTTGCACCTAACTTCCCTCCATCTCCATCTTCCTCTCTACCTTTTTAAAATCATGAAATCAGACAGGATACATTGAACCTCACTATGGTGCTTACTTTCTGACCTTACATATGGATTCTCTATGGCATATTTCCCCTGCCTAATTGAAAGAAATCACTTGGAACCCTTATTTAAAACACAGGTTCCTGAACTCCAACCTAAGCCTCCTGAGCCAAAATCTCCAGGGGAAGAGTCCAGACATTATTTTTTGTGCATTAATTTTTTTTATTTGTTTATTTTTAACAATTGCCGCAGATGATGTTTACGATTTCACAAGTCTGAGAGACATTAAACCATAGGATTCCCTAAGTTGAGCAAACTCGTGTAGTGTCTCTAAAATATAATTTCTTTTCTAAAATCCATCTTAAAAGACTTTAGGAACACATGGTATAGTCACATTGAGGCACCCGCTAAGAACACAGCCCTACCAACTCCAACCCTCTGAGAGTGTTCTAGAAATACCTAGGTTGCTGGGTAAGGAAAGGAAGTCACCTCTCAGTGACACCTCTCTCTCTGGTTCTGTCACCCTACAGGTGGCTTGCAATTCGTCTGGAGCTGATTGGAAACCTGATTGTCTTCTTTTCATCCTTGATGATGGTTATTTACAGAGATACCATAAGTGGGAACACTGTGGGCTTTGTTCTGTCCAATGCGCTCAGTGTGAGTCTGAAGGGTGGGAGTTTGGTTAAATGAATGCACTTATTCTTATTTTCTTTTAAGATTTTTATTGGGGAATTGGGAAGGGGAACAGTGTTGGGGAATTGCAGAAGGGGAACATTGTGTTTTTCCAGGACCCATCAGCTCCAAGTCAAGTTTTTGTCATTCAGTCTTAGTTGTGGAGGGCACAACTCAGCTGTAAGTCCAGTCACCACTTTCAATCTAGTTGCGGGATGGGGGAGGGAGGAGTGAGGGCACAGCCCACTATCCCATGCGGGAGTCAAACCAGCAACCTTGTTGCACATTGAGCTATTCAGTTGCCCAGTGGCAGCTGGAGGCTGCTCAGCTCAAGGTGCCGTGTTCAATCTTACTTGCAGGGGTCGCAGCCCACCATTCCATATGGGTGTCAAACCGTCAACCTTTGCTGCTAAGAGCACACACTCTCACCAGCTCAGCAGCAGCTCTGCTTCAGCGCAGCTCACTGGCCCATGTGGGAATCGAACCAGCGACCCTATTGCTCAGAGCTCGTGCTCTTAACCAACTGAGCCACTTGGCCGGCCCCAAATGCACTTCTTCTTTTTTTTTTTTTTTTAATTAGTTTCAGGTGTACAACACAGTGCAATATTTATACTTTTTACCCCTCAAAGTGACAGGTGGGAGCCCCTAAATATATGAAACCGAATGCACTTATTCTTAAATTGAGTCTAGAGTACACTTTGGAGTTCATCCTCTGGATTCTCCACAGAGGCACCAGGGGAGACCAAGGTTCAAACCCTGACTCGGTCTCTTACTAATTGTATAACCCATGGACATGCTCCTTCCCCTTTCTAAATAGGTACCCTTGTCATCTGGAAAAGTGGACATGAATTTTGTTGCCCTTGGCAGTTAAGAAAACAATTTCATATGATTCAATCTAATAGTTCCTTCTTTGCCTCTTTGCTTGATTCTAGTCAAAAGAGAATAAATTAGTTTCTTTTTCATAATATAACAGTAAGCAGAAAGCCTTTTGAACAAATAACTTCTGTGTTTGTTTTTCTTAGATCACAGAATAATTAGAGTTCTTTTTAATAAAGAACACAGAGGCCAATAAAACTATAATGCATTCCCAGCATGACTACAGAATAAATGTTAGACCTTATTTTGTAGCACCAAAGACAGTGGCTGGCACTACAGTAATTGTTCAATAAATGATACTCATTTAATGAGTCGTTTGGCCACCTTTCATGGTATCTTTTTGAATGAATATGTTGGAGGTTTGCATAGCTCCCAGCACACTCTATATGGTGCTATCTTCGGTAACAGTTAATGAGGACCAAGGTGATCGTGGTGGGACCCAAAAGGACTCTATTGTTCACTGGAGTCACTCAGTTCCTTGTGTCAGGGCCCCTTTATCTCTCCATTTCTAGGCTTGTTAACCCAGAACAGATGGCAAAGACAGAGCTATTAGACTGAACTAAAACAAAAACATTCAAATATGTTTCATCTGGTTCAACTTATATAAAGTGGCTACTCTTAGTCCCCACGATCCTGTGCTAACCAACATTTGCTCACAAAAATTCCCTGGTTTGAGTCTTTGGCTGAAAGAAGCTTGCCTGTGAGTATACAACAGATTTCCGGGGCTCTAGACAGGCCTGGATCCTGAGATCCCTCTTACTGTTGGTTAGATGCAGCTTTGTCATGGCAGGAAGGCACCTAAAGGTTATCAGGGTAAAGAAAGGGTCCATGTGGATGTCCCACCTTCAGGGCTGGGTTCGCAACCGAGCTGGTGTTAATTGAGAGCAGAGAGAAGAGACAGCTTTTTGGAAGGCCTTTTCCTCCCTGTGTCTTTTCTTGTGCTTTCCCCGTTTGTAGAATGCCACCCACCAATGTTTCACAAAGAACACTAGGCTTACAGGCAGGAGAGCTCTGTTCCCAGCCCACCAGCTGGCAGCCCCCCCAACCCCAGCGTTAGCCCCAGACCACCCCAAGCTCTCATTGCCTTTCATATGAACACAGTGGAACACCGAGTTATTCTCCAGCCATTTGATGGCACTGGACTCATTTCCTCCCTCAGGGAGATGAAGATTGTCACTCATACTTTCCTTGCTCTCTCGTAGTGTTCGCCGTAGTGCTAAGTACAAAGCAGGCACTGGGTTGACCTCGCGGTTTAATTAGTTGCATTGGTTTCTGAGCTTGAGCTGATCTTTCGTCTTCTGGTTTTTCTGTAGATCACACAAACCCTGAACTGGTTAGTGAGGATGACATCAGAAATCGAGACCAACATTGTGGCTGTTGAGCGAATAAATGAATACATAAACGTGGAAAATGAGGTAAGGAGGAATTAGAGGAACCCGGGGACAAGGCAAAAAAAAAAAAAAATTACTCCTTGAGAGAGAATCTTCACTTTGTCTAGAGATTACACGTGGGGTTCTAAAGGTTCTCCTGAAATTTCCTTTGCTCTAACTCAAAGGACCCAATTTCTTGAAACGTAGACTAGCACATGGTTGCAGGGAAGTCAGGTCTTCGAATGCACCAGGTTAAATGGTGGCTCCATTCTGGAGGTCCACTGAACAACCTCGTGAGATACAGTTTCTCTCATTGAATAAGGTAGGACCCTCTGGAAGTTCTAGTTGTTCAGGCTATTCAATGCAGCTGTTCCCAGGTGGCTGGGCCATGGGCTTCCCTTCTCCTGCTCGGCAACATGAGTCCCATGGGGTGTGTTCCGCGAGTAAAGCATTTCTCCTCCTGTTTCCTTGCCAGGCACCCTGGGTGACTGACAAGAGGCCTCCGGTAGGTTGGCCCAACAAAGGGGAGATCCAGTTTAACAACTACCAAGTTCGGTACCGGCCTGAGCTGGATCTGGTACTGAAAGGGATCACTTGTGACATCAGGAGCACAGAGAAGGTAGGTGGAGCTGAGGAAAGGCCTGGATGTGAGTCCTTGTGGTCGTAGGACTGTTGGACACAGAGATACTGAGCAGCTGGACTCTGGGCTTCATTACTCAGATGGAGTGAGAGGGTGAGGGCACTTCCTCTGTGGGGGAGGTGTAGGGACACGGCGCTACCACCAGAGGGCAGGGTATCAACATGGGATCAAACAGACTTACTGGGCTCTAAGGGCTTTTCTGCTCAGCCCTTCCCTGCCTCTCTGCTGGCCTTGCTTCTCCTGTGGCTGACCAGGGCTCATTTCCTGTAAATGCCAGGCCTTGTAGAGACCAAGTCAGGAAGCACCTGGCCTGCAGAGGAACTGGTGAGAACAGCAGTGTCGGGGTTCTCCCTGCAGACAGAATGACATAGTTCTTTTTCTGGTCTGTCTGCAAAGTCCTGCATCCCCTATGGTGTTCTCATTCTCCAGTGGACTTGGGGTCTGGTGTAGAACCCCAAAAGTGTCTGGATCAGGGTGCTGAAGTCCATGTCAGGGTCTGGTTCTCAGTTGATGGCAGGCCCGATCCTTCCTTTCTAAGGATTTTTTTTTCTTTTCTTTTTTTGAGGGCAGTGTCACTGGCCCTCATATGTGGGACCCGAACCGGGGCCGCTGGCTTCCCAAGCCAGCTTTCAACCACTGTGCCACTCGGCCGGCCCTAAAGATTTTTTTTTTTTAGGTATAATTTCCAATAATTATAATAACAGCTTCTGATGTGTCCGTTTCCAACAATCACTGTAGTTCTCAGCAAGCAACAATGTAGGAGGTGGGATAGGAAGACCATCTTTTTCTGACATCTGGGCCCTTTTATTCCCCCACCAAAACTAAAATCAGTGAAACATCTTAGAGATGAAATGGCCAATTGCTGTCTCTTTCCACCGGTGATTATGACTGCCCCGGGGCTAAATCTTTATCCACCAAGAATTACAGGATGAACTAATCTGCAAAGCGATTCTTTCCAGGTCGGTGTGGTGGGCAGGACAGGAGCTGGGAAGTCATCCCTGACAAACAGCCTCTTCAGAATCCTGGAGGCTGCAGGTGGCCAGATCACCATCGATGGGGTAGACATTGCTTCTATTGGGCTCCACGACCTCCGGGAGAAGCTCACCATCATCCCCCAGGTGAGCTCTAGAACTTACTCTGTCACACGCAGCGGGGGACAGCTTGTTCTGCAGAAAACGTGTGCATCTTCTTCTTGATGTATATTCAGTTAGCAGTGTTCTTTCTGCAGTTTACCCAGCATACCTAAGCTAATTCCTTAAGACACATGGTTTCCAAACTTACAAAAATAAGTTTTGCTATTTGGGGAATAGGCTTATGTGACTGCCAGTATCTGGCCAGTAGGTGGCAGCAACACAACAGAAGTCAAATAGAGCAGATGATTATTTAGCATTTCTACAGCCCATCACGGTTCTTAAGACCTTTGCAAGCAGCATGAGCAGTTTTGCCTCCGAAGCTTGAAACCATTAAGCTTTACATTCCCCATTTGAGATGGTTAGAAGATAGGGGAGGGCATTTGCTGCAGGTTTCTGCCAGCAGCAAGCCGAATGCTTAGAACATCAGCAAGAAAGGCTGCCCCTGGGCTGCCTCTCTGGATCGCACAAATAAGGACTGCCCTGGAGGCTTCTCAGCTGTGTGTGGGCCTCATTAGAACCGTGCCTCCTCTGCTCACTGCAGCCCACTCTCCGGGGCTGGATTGGGTTTGCCTGGTGTTTGCTGCACTCTTTTCTTCTCCAGCCTCTTCAAAGGCCTAATAAATTCTTTTCCTGTGACCGTACAGCCCTTGATCCCTTCACCTCCACACCCTGAGTTTTCATTTGGGAGTGTGGGACATTCTTCTTCCCTTTTTAAGAGATGCTGCTGAGACAAATTTGGAAATCTGTAAATGAATCTCAGAATGAAAAAAAAAAACAAAATGAAAAAAAAACCCCGAAGAAACAGCTGTGCTTAGCTCCGCAGCTGGCAGCGGCCTGCCGGGAAAACCTTGCAAAAGCTTGACCACTAACCAGCTTTCGCTCTCAGGCCAGCCCTACTCGCCTTCTCCTGGCCACGAAGTGCTGCTCATCCCTTTTCTGTCATTAGCCCCAATAGCCCCTCATCCTGTTGACTTGCAGGATCCTATCCTGTTCTCTGGAACCCTGAGGATGAATCTAGACCCTTTCAACAACTACTCGGATGAGGAGATTTGGAAAGCGCTGGAGCTGGCCCACCTCAAGTCCTTCGTGGCCAACCTGCAACTTGGGTTGCTTCACGAACTGACAGAGGGTGGTGACAACCTCAGGTAACGTTTCATAACCCACTTCCCCCACAGGCAGTGAGAGGAGGTGAGGCGAGCCACACATTTGTTCCTTGTGCTAGGCGGCACCTGGCGTCATAGAATTTTGACTCTCTAGGTCTAATTTCTAATGTGTAAAGTGAACCTGTTGTGAAGATGATATGATAGAACAGATGTGCATATGCATCAAAACTCTTCAAAATCTTCGTTAGTACATGTGCCCCCCCCATGAGATAATACACAGAGTGAGCTTATACCTTCCGCCATTGTGGAGGTTTTCCACTTAGCTGTTTATTGCAATCAGGATGAAAAAAACCCCAGTGCCTGGGCCAACCCCAGAGAGTCTGATTTCATTGATATGAGGTGTAGACTGGATGTGGGAGCTCCAAAGGGTCACCGGGGGTCGCTGTGGGCATCCCTGCCCTGGTCTCAGCGGCACTGGTCTCAGGGGCCTGCAGATGATGGGGACGTGGGCTCTGAAGTCCATGGGCCCCTGAAACGCTTTGACCAGCCCAGAGACTCTCTTGGCTTCACAGTTCTTTTTACCTTTCCAAAGCTTTTCCATATATACTGACACTTCACACTTCTGGCCTTCACTATGTGCTTACCCGTGAGTTAATAAGTGGATCTCGCCTTTTCCCTATGACAATTGGGTTTTTCCCTCCACACACAGAAGTTCAGCCCTCAGCCAACGCCCGCTGCTCGGAGGTAGTTCTTGCTCCAGTCTCCGTGCCTTCAGAGTGGTGGGCTGGGACACGGACTAGTAGCTGAGGAAACTCAGAAAACTCAATGAATGGCTTCACCTGGAAGCATGTTACAAATGCAGAATCTCAGGCTCTTGACCTGACTCTGCATTTTAGTAAGATACCCACGTGATTTTTATGTATATTACAGTTTGAGAAGCACTGCCTAGGGCGTTGATTCCTAACTAGGCTGCACACTAGAATTACTCAAGAAACTTAAAAAAATCCCAGTGTCCAGGCTGCAACCCAGACCAGCTGAATCAGGCGCCCAGGTAACATCAGCATGTGGCCCCAGGGACACTTGTAAGCCTTGGTACAGAAGGCCACCATATTTGTTTTTTCTTAGCAATGGATCTCGGAACTAGCAGGACTTAATGGCTCTTTAGGCCTATGAAATAGACCATTCAAACATTCAGTCAACAAACAAGCATTGAGGACTTACTAAATGCAGGCACCAGACACAGAGGGAGATGACACCTGACCTTCTACTACTTACAGCGTGATGGAGAAGACGGACCCTCTGGGAGTAAATGCTGTGTAGTAAATGCTGCAAATGTGGGGACATGTGGAACCCTCTGGCAGGATGCGATGGGATGGGGAGCATGACACTTCTAGTTTGTAGGAACAAAAAAGAAATCACTCCATCCTTCTCTGTCCATGCTGGGAGACACTTAAATGGCATTACCAGTGCTGTGATTTCAGATCTGGTTTTGGGGGGTTGCAACTTAAATTTCTCTGATGAGTGATCAGGGATTGGAGAGCCATCAGTTTGGGGAGAGAGGCAGCAGTCTAGACCCAAACGGGTGCCTCAGCAGCAGCCAGGTATATGAAGCCCAACTGAACAAGGCAGGGGTTTGGTGAAAGTTAAGGAAGTAGTTTTACAGTTGCCTCCATTCGTACAGAGAAAAACTGGAAGTTCATCTTGGGTGACTTCTCATCTCCTGCAGAAATTTTCTTACAGAGAACTACAGAACTTTGGTCTAGCCACCCTCTGTTTAATTTGTTCCCTAATGGCCGCAGCAGGAAAGAGCAATTAGCGAATTCCTGAATATTTCCTCCACATCATTTCCCAAAGCTTCTTTATGTAAGTAAGAGGTCCAGCCTTCATTACTGGCTGTTAGCAAATTGAAGCGATTTGCATTTTACAAGCACATTGGAGTTCCACATACATTGCATCTCACACCAAGACATCATGCTCATTAGAGAGCTACATCTCTAATCGAGGCAGAAGGCCTGGAACAAATAATGAGCCTTGAGACTAGAATTACACATTAAAATAACGAATGGATTTGCTAAGGCTGCTAAGAAATGCCACTGGGGCATTCTGGCGTGGTGTCACCCTATATTAATGGTGCCGGGTCAAATGCTGCTGAAGTGAACTCGGGGCGTCTATCTCATTTTGGAATTGTTGTACCGGGATATCACTGCAGCCACATGCAAAATACTATTCCTGGGCTAGTGTTTTCCAAACTGGTTAAACATGAAAATGGCCTGGGGTGCACATATTCCTTGGCTCTTCCTCATTCTGATTGAGGGGAGTGGGACCCATAACATGACCATATAAATTAAGTGCTGGGGGTGGGCCTTCTAACTAACTGGGAAAGGTTGGCAAACATTGCCCATGGCAACAGCGAATAGCTGGTGGAAGAGGCTAAGGCATCCTGGGTGGATTTAGGCGTGCGCGTTCTCAAAGTCTGATCTGGACCATGAACATTTGCCACACTCCACCCCAGCTTACTTCGTGGTCCTTGGGCTAATGCTCGGTCTCTTCAATTGGCTGCAGCATAGGGCAGAGGCAGCTACTGTGCCTGGCTAGGGCACTGCTTCGGAAATCCAAGATTCTGATCATGGATGAGGCCACTGCTGCCGTGGACCTCGAGACAGATCACCTCATCCAGCTAACCATCCAGAAGGAGTTTTCCCACTGCACCACCATCACCATCGCCCACAGGCTACACACCATCATGGACAGCGACAAGTGAGTGGGGGCGGGGAGATGGCGGAGCTTGGTAGACGCGGCTGAACCCTTTGACAACCGTTAATAGCCTCAGCCGTGACACATCTGACAGTAGAAGGTTTAACCATCATTTTACTGATGAAGAAACGAGGGCTGGGAGGTTTCAAGTAATTTGCCCAAAATTATACCTCAAGTTAATGAAAGCCAACAGAGCTCAGGGTAAAGTGGAAACTGGTGTGGAACTGTAACCGAGCATGGGGGAGGGGGGCACTTCAGCCATGAGCGGCAGAAACTGACCACAGGCCTTCCCGACTAAACTGGGTCTCAACTGCTTCCCTGTAAACATCTCTGACAGATTACATTCCAAATGGGGGGAACGTCAGTAATTTTAGAAACTTGTTTGGAGAGGATAGGCTCCCTCAATCAATGTGTATTTTTAAGAGAAAAAAAAAAGCTTGTGTCATCGGACTCATACTGCTTGTATTCTTCTACTGGTTCTTTTGTTTGACATTATGAATGGAATTCATCGGTGTTGGCACGGATGGCCGTGGTTCATTCATTCTCACCGCTCTGTAGCCTGGAATGAATGAACACACCATAACCTAGACCTGGTTAGTCTTATAAATGCCAAGATTTGAGATGTTGCTTTCTAAGACTTGTCTTTCCTTCTTTGTTTCAGGCTCATGGTCCTAGACAACGGGAAGATTGTAGAATATGGCAGCCCTGAGGAGCTGCTGAGAAACCCTGGCCCCTTTTATTTTATGGCCAAAGAAGCTGGCATTGAGCATGTGCACAGCACAGCGCTCTGACAGCAGGGCCCGTGGCTGACAGAAGGACTATAGGGATCATTCCTTATTTAATTTTATTTTTGTGAAATATATGTACAGAAGTGTGTGTAAAATGTACATTTTAAAGAAGGATCACAACCTTCTTTAAACGCCCACATACCCACTACTCAGGTTAAGAAAATGAATATTACCAGCTACATCCGAGAACCCCCTCGATGACCCCACTTTGATCCTAGCTCCTTGCTACCCACCCCTTAGAGATAGCCACTATCCTGAACTTCATGATCATCATCCCCTTGCTTTTCAGTTCAGCTTTACCGCTTCGTATGTGTATCTTTTCTTAAGCGTATGTAAATGCCCTGACTCATACTGCATGTATTTTTCTATGACTTTTGTTCAATATCATTTTTGAGATTCATCCATGTTGATGCACGCAGTGGGGTGGGTTCATTCTCCCTGCTCTGAGTACGACAGTGTGTGAATCCGCCTCCGTTTATCTGCTCTAATGTTGGTCAGCAGTAGGGTTGTTTCTAGGGTTATTTTTGCTTACTCCTAGTATGAACAATACTGCTATGAGCATTCTGGTATATAAGTCCTGAGCTACACATGCGAGGGTATAACGCAGGGTTGGGGTATGACATATTTACATGCGTACACTAAGGCCAAGCTGGCAATGCTAATTTCAAACATTTTGTCAATCTGATGAGTATGAATTGGTACCTCCGTGAGGTTTTAATTTATATTTCCCTGGTGACTATTGAGGTTTCCATGTGAGGTTTCTGCTGGTGCTTACTCGTGATGCTTTCTTTCCTTGTGAATTTTTACAATAAGCTGCTCACTCTCCTTAGCTTTTTTCCTGTGGACGTTCTAAGAGGAATCCTGAAAGTGTCCGCCTGTCACCTGGGGTAATTTCCCAGAACTTTTTAAAATTAAATTCTCCTCTAAGGGGCCTCAAACCACATAGTGTGACTTCAGACCACAGTTCTGGGCAAGAGGCAGCCTGTGCTTTTTACAGATTTTCAAGGGCAACTCTCCCTTACTTCCATTTCAGTGATGCAATTATAGAAAAGATTTTTATTTGGCATTTTAGCTGTTTGTTGAGTGAGGTGCTCAACGATTTAAACTTCCTGTTAGAAGGGTATAAGTAGCCACAAGGCTGGATGAGAAAGGGATGCGGTTCCTCCTAAGTGCTCTGACCCTATCAGCACCACTCCGACAGTGTCTTTCTACAAGTAGCCACACTGCTTTCAGCTGGCAGTTCCTCCAGTACTCCCAGAACCAGTGCCCCTCAGAGATGCCAGCACCAGCTGGCCAGACCCCTCTCAGAAGTTTGGGTTTCTGCTTTAATGATGCCAACCTCTTCCCTTTTGTTCCCGGAGCCCTCATGGAGACAGTTGCTTCTTGCGGTGGCTGCTATCTGATCCTTGGCCCTTTCTTCGATGCCTATTTAACAGTTCTTTTATATTGTCCTCTGTTAAAATAACCTATGGTTTCTGTCTCTTGACTCACCTAACAGATAGAGCCCTTGAAGATAATCCAGTAAAAGGCCCTTATCTTTCAGATAAGCACCAGCTGAGAAAGGTTAGATGATATCCAAAGTCAGAACAGGAGTGTTTCTGGCAGAGCCAGAAACCAATTTCCTGATTTGCTGCAATGATTTCTTCTTTTTCCTATAATGAGAGAGGGGTTTTGATCTACCTACCCTGATCGATGCAGATGAAGAGAGGTGAAGGGAAGGGTCATCCTTACCTCAATAGTGATAATTAAACCACCCAGTGAATGTTGTGGGAGCCAGAGACCGCCTGGATCCAACACTTTGGTGATGGCTCCGCCCACTCTGAATCTGGTTGGCCACGGACCGCTGATGACATGATTGCTCTTTCCCGCTTTGCTTCCTGAGATCCCCTTTTTTTGTCTGTCCTCGAAGTATTAAGATGTCCCTATGCTTTTGCCTTTGACTCCTCCCGCCCAAAGTTCCTCTGTAGTTTCTCCGTAACTGATTTCATGCACTCTTGTTTCAACTTCTACCCATATGATTCTCATTCATAGTGCCTTCATCTCTGCCAATTTTGAGATACATTCAACTGCCTGTGGGTTATTATCACCTGGATATCCTTCAAGCAGCTGCAACTCAACTCACTCTACCTGGACAGCTCTTTCAACTCGCTCCACTCACAATAAGAGAGATTCCCGCCCCCCTCTACTTTCTATCTCAAGTGGTGACATCATTGTCCACTCTGCCCCATCAAATGAAACTTTGGACATTACTCAACTTTTCCTTTTCCAGACCACATCAGCAAGTGGGCCCTTCAAGTTTTCTTTCTCTTCCCCCATCACTTTTGCCACCTTTTGGGTTCTCATCACATCTAACCTGGACTGATGGCATAGATATTGCTGCTTCCTGTGTTGTTTTTTTCCTCAAATATATCCACCCATGGCTACCAGTGATCAAATATACAAATAAGCAAGCTAGTTTTGTGTGCCTTTCAAAGCACCCTCTGAAGAAATCTGTTCTATTTAAGTAATAGGATGAGAACACATTTAATCACAAATACATACTTTATTTTGTTTGTTTGTTTGTTTGTTTTGTTTTGTTTTGTTTTGAGAGCAGTGTCACTGGCCCTCATATGTGGGACCGAACCAGGGCTGCTGGCTTCCCAAGCCAGCGCTTAACCACCGCGCCACTCGGCCGGTCCACAAATACATACTTTATTTGTGATGGTGACTTTATTTAAAAATTAGCAAACAATATTCGACAAACATTGACATTTAAATCTCTAAACTTCTGCAAATTAGATTTAGTTAGCAAAGACCATATTCAACTCTAAGCATGGATTTAGTAGTCTTCTACACAGATTGGACACTAAACTATTTTTTAAAAGGCTTCATATTGTTTGAAGACACTGAGTAAAAGAAATACATAAAAGAATTAGCTGCAAGAAGCACTCCATTTTCATATAGTATTCCTTTTTTTATTTCATATGCAAGTGATTGGTTATGTTGTAGAATTTAACTGTTACAGTGTAAAAAGCAACTACTTAGGGAAGAAATAGAAAAAAAGGAATATATGTAAAGCAATATTTCTTTTTGGTAAAATAAGCATTAAAATAAGAGTTTCGGGAAGAAAATAAAAATTTCTTAAGATTAGTTGGTTCTGACTAAATTTAAAAAGTGGATTAATGCAGAGCTGCTTTCTTCAACAATCAAGGCCTTAGTCGCCTTATTGCTAACCTCTTAGATGGTCACCTTGGTCCTTGCTGCCATAGCCATTTGGCTATTCTCCCGGATAACCACTGTCACTCATTTCAGATCCACTTGTCCTGTTCCTGAGCTTTCACTGTGAATGACAGTCTCTGTGAGAGCAGGAGACTTTGGGACATTTATCTGCCCCTGAAGCCCATAGCCAATTGTTCCTCTCTAGGAAATAGCATTGTTGGTATCCACCTGTAGCGGTAGTCAAGTTGTTCCCTGGTTGTACATACCTCTGGATACAGATGTCTCTCCCCATACTTGGTGCTAACACCCTTGCCTGCTGGCTCCTTTGTTAATTAGCACTCATGTGCTGCCAATTTGTGATTTGGTTTGTCAGGGTTTGCATTCTGGCATCATAAAGACACCTCCTACTCCCAAAAATATTTGCCTGGCTGAGACACTTATTAATTCAATCTGTAAACCAATTATACTTTAGCTAGCTTTTCATTTTCCTTCATCAAAAGGTTTAACTTTTCTGCATACTTTAATTCAATGTTAATGGTTGATCATAGTCTTTTTGTTTTAGCTGGACCTGGAGTAGGAGTATGGTTCGTGGGCCATATCTGGTCTCTTACCTGTTTTATAAATAAAGTTTTATTGGAACAGCCATGCTCACTTGTTTCTATATTATCAATGACTATTTTTGAGTTACAATGGCAGAACTGAGGAATTCTATGGCAGACTGAAAGGCCTGCGAAGCCTAAAATATTTACTATCTGGTTTTTTACAGAAAAAAATTTGCCACCTTCTGCTCAGAATCTCCAGTGGTTTGGACTGGGTCATGTTTCCATTCTCAAATAGACAACTGGCCTCAAAATGTCATGTGACTTCATCATATGATAAAATGGTCCCCAACGATGTCCACATCCTAATCCTCTAAACCTGTGAGGGTTTACCTTACATGGCCAAAGGGACTTTGTAGACGTGATTAAGGATATTGCAGTGAGGAGATTATCCAGGTGGGCCTAATGTAATCACCAAAATCGTTAGGAGAGTCAGGTGGGTCAAAGTTAGAAGGAGACGATGTGATGGGAAACAGACATTTGAAGATGCTACACTGCTGGCTTTGAGACAAAGGGGCCACAAGCCAAGGAATGCAGGCAGCTTCTAGAAGCTGGAAGAGGAAAGGAAATAGATTCTCCCCTAGAACCTCCCGAAGGAACCAGCCCTACTTACACCTTGACTTTAGCCCAGTGAGGCTGATTTTGAACTTCTGACCTCCAGAACTAGAAGACAATAAACGTATGTTGCTTAAGGCCACAAATCTGTGGTAATTTGTTACAGCAACAAAAGGAAACTAATACAATACCATAAGCCCAAATAGCTCTGATAAAATTGCCAATATTCTCCAACTGAAGTCAATATGACAGTTCATTGATCTTCCCTGAATCTCGCTATGGTTTGAATTTGTAGACGATTATGCCATCCTTTAAGCCTAGCTAAAAGTGGGTTTCAATGCTCACACCTGTCATCCTTCCTATCAAATTGCAAAGATCTTATTCAGTGTGGTCCTATTTGGAAGTAATCTTTTCTTGATCTGTGCTCAGAGGCTATAGGAAGGTCCCTGGAGAAAGGGTCATGGTGATTCCTAGGATTGGAGGAGGCTGTGGCAGATTAGGAGTCTCTCCCTTGTCAGCTTCCCTGATCCTGGACCTGAGGAATGGCTGCTGTGAGAAAGGCTTGCAGCAGGAGTCCTGGTGGTGTCCCAGGGATGCCTTAGCATGGCGGTGCACAGGCTGGACCTTGTGACATGGGCCTACTGGGTCTGCTGTGGGGTCCCACGTGCCTGCCCACTCCCACTAAATGTTTCCTGAATGAACACACTGTTGCTGCCCTAATTAGTGCTCACTGCCTCCCAACACACCACCAGGACTTGCCTCTGGGAAAGCACTATTATGCCCTCCTCTTCTCCTTGAGTGGAGGGAACAAATGGGTAGCCCGATGGAGCTTGCAAAGTCTGCAATGCGTTGTGGAAAACTCCCTTCTTGAGACATGCAAAACACTAATATTGATCTTCACTAACAATTGCAAGAAACTTCACACGGGCCCAGTGAAATAAAGCAGGGGCTGACTGGAAGTTACTGTCCTGCTCCGTGGCACCGAGTGTCTGCTACCCTAGGAAAGGTGAAACAGTTTGTATTCCTGAGGCAAAACCCTTGTGAACTGTCTCAGATTTGCAATTAATTAAAACAGGGTGACACAACATTCAATCCTTATTAAAACTATGTCCCGGGCCCGCCGAGTGGCATGGTGGTTAAGCGCTGGCTTGGGAAGCCAGTGGCCCCAGTTTGGGTCCCACATATGAGGGTCAGTGACACTGCCCTCAAAAACAAAATAAACAAAAAACCATGTCCCTCTAGAGCTCACAGTGCACAAAGGTTTGCAGATAGTTGAGTCTCACAACAATCTTGAGGTCAGAAATGTACACTTTACAGATCCGATAATAGATCCCTTCCTCCCCCATTGTTCTAGGACTCCTGGGTGAAAGCACAACTGAAGAGATACCTCCAGGAAGGAAAGAAAATGCACGAGAGGAAGCAAGCAGGCAAACCGGATTTGGACATTTTCTCCAGTAACATTTCCTGTTGTTGTGTTTGAAACATCTGACACCCTTTTGCTTCCTCCGTTTTTAACTCCTACTTTTCTGAGAGTAGAAAGTTACATGGAAAACTTTTTGCTTAGACAATTGCTTCTCAAATGTGAATAATGATACACAAACCACCTGTGGGCCTGGCGCCACAGGCCTGGGGAGGGGCCCACGTTTCCAGCAAGCCCCAGGTCACTGTGATGGTGATGCCGCTGATCTGAAGACCACTCTTGAAGAAGGAAGACCTAGCAGACGGCCAGTGTTTAAAACAAACCCATCTTTTCATCCACTTGCTCCCATCCCTTTTGCCAGTGATTCCATCATTTCTTCAATTTTGTATTCTTTATAGAATGCTGCCCTTTTCCATTCTCAAGCAATCTTATGCCCAGTTAACTTTTTACCAATAATTAGATGTTCTTGCATTTGCTCTTCCGCCCTCCAAATCATCCTGCTGCCATTTTAGGTTTCCTAAAATAGGCAACCCATGGAGAATCCACAGGAGTTTATTGTTACCAGGCTCATCAACTCTAAATTCCTTGACTTGGACCTCAAGGCTCTCCAATTTAAGCTTACTGTGTCAGGCGGTGTTCTAGCACTCTCCATGCACTAACTCATTCAATCTTTACAGGAGGTGGATAGTATTACTATCTATTTTAGATGAGGAAACTGAAGCATGGGTTAGGTTAAGTTGCCAAGGTTGCGAAGCTCTTAAATGTCCAAAGTCAGACAGTCTGACTCCAGAACATGGTGTAAAGACTAAGTTAGAGAGTCCAAGGCCCAAGTTTAAGTCCAAGTCAGGATCCATCAAAAGCTTGATAAGTCGTGGGCCGGGCTGAGTGGAGCATTGGTTAAATGCTGGCTTGGGATGCCAGCGGCCCTGGTTCAGATCCTACATGGGGGCCAGTGACACTGCCCTCTACAGCTAAGATGGTGAACAACAGCTCCACCTGGAGCTGGGCTGTGAGTACCTGGGAAGGCATAGCTGCAGCCCCTGCTGCAGTGGGCTGCCATAGGCTACAGTGAGTGGCTGGCAGCGTGTGAGAAGCTGGCAGCCGGTGTGAGCTGCCAAGAGCAGCTGTGAGTGGCCGTCCAGAGGCCAGTGACCGATTTGCCTCACCCGAGAAGAGCGCAATGATGATTCCAACATGGGCCTGTGAAGTAATGTCCTCCACAACTAGACTGAAGAACAAAAGGGCAACTTGTCTGTTCCCCTTCCCCAGTTCCCCAACACTGTTCCCCTCCCCCAAATCCCCAATAAAATCTTTAAAAAAAAAAAAAGCTTGGTAAGTTGCAAGGTCGTCGAACCCCATTTCCCTAGTACATTAAATGAGTTGACCTGTTTCTTTCCTACTGTGTCTACTTCTTCAACCATGTTTTCTACCCTTTATCAGACTGCTTCACTGTCACCCACATTGCCTTCAATCCCATCTCTGCCAGTGCCCCTGCTATGTCTCCCCCTCTCATCCCCAATCTTGCCTAAGCTGCTACCATGTGACCTTGTTCGTTGCCAGTACATCAGTTTCCACATCTGTAATGTCAGGAAAATACTTACCTCTTAGGAAGTCCAGCTTAGGGAATTCAAGTCTTCTGTCCTGCTAGGATTTTATGGTACAAAATGGTTTAAAATAGAAAGGCAATCGCTTGTAGCATGGATATCTTTTGAGTATACAGTAATTCCAGTGATATTATACTCGACAAATAAATGTTTGACTTGAATTTCTTCCGTTAGTCTCTCCCATCTCCCAGAACCTAGGCATCACTTAATTATCAGGAAGGTACCCTCAGAAATCTGAAAGGAAGGTTCAGACTAAACATGGAGGGAAATCAAGAAAACATACTTGTGGCCCTTAGAAATGCTTTTATTTATAAAATAACTACTTCAATATAAACACCTCTAAATATAAACACTATTCACAAGAGGCTGACATTGCTGCCTTCTGACGGACAGACACATGGGGGAGGATCAGCAAATTTCTTCCCAAGGTTGGAGAAAGGTGTGACCAGGCACTTTAGAGTCCAGGGTGCCAACCGTGACACCAAGGAACTTATTTTGATCAGGCACTTTAGAATGTTTGGCTAAGAGTGTGGTCTCTGAAGCATGGAGATTTGAGGTGAAACAGAAAATGCTTACTTCCAAGTCTAGGATAAGCTACTTTGGAGACGCTTATCCTAATTCAAAGAAGACACAAGAGCTGTTTTCTGCATCTGTAGATAGTAGTGTGCTTGAATGAAGGAGGAAGGCACCCAGTCCCACACCAGGCTGGGCTGGATTCAGCTCAATGCAGGGCGAATCCTCCTAATGGCATGGCTGGAGCTCTGACCCTGTTCTCCCAGGAAAACCGACTGGTCACTGGGTTGCAGGAGACAGTATCACACACAGACTGTGTGAAGCAGAAATGACTGTCAGAAAGGTGAAGATGACTACGACACCTAAGGGAAGAAAACCTTTCCGATGGAGGTTGAAGGAAGATAAACACCCTAAACACTTTTCTAAAGGAGAAAGAAAGCAGCTGAATTTTGCACAACCAATCTGGAAATGAAGTGAAATAAGAAAAAGATTATAGATGGTAGTGTTTTAAGGACTTCAGAAATTGGGGGTAGAGGTGGGGACGAGGGTGAGGGCGTGTGTGCGCGCGCGCATGCGCGTGCCTGTGTGTAAATGTGATACTGCGGCTATGAAACACCAGAGTTGGTACAGTCTTAATAAATTCCTTGCCACAGGCAGAGGCACAGCCTAAAAGGGCTTCCAGAGAACTCTCTTCATCCAAGTCGGTTTCTGGTCAGGTGGGTATGGAGTATGGGATCACGCCAAACTCAGTATGGTGCAACCAACACCCACATCTTCTAATGTTATCACACAGCTTCCAGCATTCATGAGATACTGGTCTTCTGAATGGAAATTTCTCATTTCCATAGGCTGACCCTGGCACTAGCTTCTCCTCATGGTCACGGAATTATGTTCAAGCCCCAGGGTCCATTTCAAATTCTAGAAATTCTAGTGAGCGTCAAGGATGACAACCCAATTGAGGAGAACAAGACTTATCTTGTGCCCCACTGTGGCTTGGGTAAGCAACGCGGAGCAGGCGCCCTCTCCGTGGACCACCAGGACCCTTCAGCAGAGGGAAGTGAGGGCAGCAAGGTTGAGTGGGAGGCAGAGGAGGTTCAGGTGTACTCAGTTTTGCGAATATAATTAGATGGAACATAGCCCTTCTTCCCATTGACTTCGGCTAACCACCACTCTGTATTTCCCGTGACATCTTTAAACTCCAGGATCTTGAGTCTCTGATTGGCTGACACACTTAGTTCATTTGGGTTCCGTGCCTTGAAGGTATAGACAGCAAAATAGACCTGTGTGAGGGAGAAAAAAAAGGGTCAGGCAATGGGAAACTGCTTGGAGCAACAGAACTTCCTGTGGTGACGGGAATGGTTTATAGCTGTGCCATCCAGTATGGCAGCTCCTGCCCACTGTCCTCAAGTGTCTACTGAGCATCTGAAATATGGCTAGTAAGACAGAGGAACTCAATTTTTAAATTTTATTTAATTTGAACTAACTTTAAATGATATCTTTGTTAGCTGCATGTGGCTGGTGGCTACCATAATGGACAGGACAAATTCAAAGAAAACCAAAATTCACATCTTTTTACTCTTTCAGAGTTGTCTTAAAGAGTGAAAGAGGTAATGAACCTTCAGTCAATATGGAAGATGGATGAGATACAAGGATACCCTTCTATATCCCAAACAGAAATTCTGAATTTGAAAAACCTAAAAAAAAGACAAACAAAAACAAACACAACTAACCTCAAAGCAAAAATGGATGATCTCTAGGCACCAATAACAAAGATACAAGGCAAAGCGAGGCTGGTGCTCAGTGGTCAGAGGGAGACGCCGGAAGGCCCCGGGACACAAGTAGGCACATCTAAGGAGTGGGGTTTCAGGACTCCGGGGACAGCAGCGGACGGGGCTGGAACTGAGTTCCCGGCACAAAGCCAGAATCTAAGACAGGGCTGTTTTCTCCCTCAACATGTCTGGAAAAACTGTCCACTGTGGGGTCCAGATCCGGGATGTCTGTCCTGGGCCATGGGAAGGAACAGAAGCACAGAGAGAAACAGGCATGCACTGTGCTCATCTGGCGCTGAGGGGAACGCGGTGTGGAAAAGTCTGAGCTGAGAAACTAGTGCGAAGCCTTCTGGCATCCAGAGGTTGGCAAAGGCAAACACCGCTGCCATCCAGGCCAAGATGGAGTCTCTCAGCAAAGGCAACCCTGTCGGGGATGAGCTCCCAGACATAGGCTGTAAAACACACATGGAAACTCCCTGCTGCAAGAGTGAGCAAAGGGACAGGTAGGGGAGCCAGGGGCGCCCCGCTGTGAATCCCAAAGTGCCTTCAAACACGCAGGCTTAAAAGTTCAAGATACAAAGGCCATATTCGAATTTCCAAAATAACAGGCCATTACAAAAAAGAACAGGAAAAATTGAAACAGAGCCAGAATTTTACTTCTAAATTCTACAACTAAAAATATAGTATTTGAATAAAGAACTGAAGAATGGGTTAAACAGCAGACTTTGTACACTAAGGAAGTAGTGAACTGGAAGAAAGGGAAAAGGTTTCATAATAACACCTTGTAAATGACACAGCAGCAGGCGGTCCTGAAACAGCCTGTGAGGAGTCAGCCACGGCAGGTGCCCAGAAGGTGCTGAGATGCGTGCTCCCAGGGCAGTGAGTTCCGTGTGCGCTTTCTAACCTAGGTCTGTGAGCCCCAGTCACCACCAGGCCCGGGCAAGCCTCTGCCTTGCCCACCCCTGGGGGAGCATTAGCTGCACCCACAACACATCTGCCACCGCTCTGCATGGTGAGCAGGGAGCACTTACCTGGTTGCCTTTTGCCTCACTGCCCTCAGGCTCCTCGGTTTTGTCTTCCAGAGGCTGGGCCGTTCTTACACATCCTTTTACGAGGTCTTTCCCCTGCCCATTTCGCCCTGGCACAGAGTAACCAGCCATTTCTGGATGCCTGGGGTTCCGGGAGCTCCTCAGGGTTGGGGCGGGCTGGTCGATGTCTTGGGGTGCGTCTGCCGAGTCCCAGGGCCTGGGCTGAGAGGTGGGGTGTGGGTCTGAAGGGCAGCTGGAAGGCCTGCTCTCTGGGCTGCCCAAGTTTAAGGAGGCACTGAGAGTTCCCTGGTCAAGTTCCTTCAATGAAGATGCATCTTGAGGCTGTTTCCGGCAAGGCCCTGAGGTAAAGGACACAGCCATACTGCTGGGGTTGAAGGTCAAGGTGTTGTTGCTGTTCTGCCGTGGGAACCTGGGGGAAGAACTGCTGTGCTCCGACTCCGTGGACGAGTGGCTGCCGACAGAGATGTCTGAGTGGCTGCGACGGGCATTGTAGGGCTTCAGGAAGGAGCTGTACACAAAACCTTTGGTGACTACGGGAAGGAAAAACAAACATGAAGAGCTTGTCGTGGGAGGAGGCGGGAGGGGAGTGGGGAATCGACAGGGATGAAAAAGGAACTATGGTTCAAATGCTGGGTCAACAGTGAGAGACACAAAATAAGATGCCCAGTGACAAAACAAGTCACTGAATCCCAGGATACAGTGTGGATGGGTAGAGGTGAAACGCCATGGCTGCCTGCCAGATCATTCTTGTTACCACTTCCTAACATGCAGGAGTGAGAAGAAGGCCTCTTGGAAAATCAAGAGGACAGTGATAAAGAAGATAAGTTGGAGAATGAGCATATGAGGACCATTTAACAGGGTATCTACATCATGGAAACAAAGGCTAAGGGAAGACTTAACTAAGGATGTGTTCGAATACACCAGTGTGGAAAAGAGGGATTCTAAAAGCCATCCGTATCGTGACAGAGCCCTTCAGATGTGCCTCCCTCCTCCCATCCACAACACTTGACTCTCCACCTCTGGTTGAGGAGTGTGGTGGGAGCACTGTGAGGACAGTCTGAAGTAGGAAGCTGTTTATATTCGTTAGACTACACACATAACACATGCACAGCATATGTTCACTTTAACTGCCCAAGATGAGGACTGGGAGGGAACCTCAGCTAAAACTTTTAAGCATAAATTAGGAATTGAGATCCCTAATCCACAGGAAAATTTTTTATAATATTAAGACATATCTGTTCAGGCAGAAACCCACAGTATATAACCTCCAGGCAAGCAACAGCTGTCTCTGTCTTGATCTTCGATGTGTTTCCTGCACACATTTGTTCTATCTGTTGAATAATGGCAAGGGGTCTCCTGGGCAGATGGCGAGGGGTAGAGGGTCTAACCGCTGATCTGAATACTGTGGGCTTCCTGCTACCACCATACTTATCAGGGTTGAGTCGATACAAATTCCAAGGATGATGGAGCCTTTTGAACAGCTTGGGTCTTTGTAAGGAATTCATCTGTGCATGAACCAAACCATCAGTGGCCCTTACCTGCCGATCACCCTGGGAGGCTCTAGCCTGTGTCCTTCCTTTCCCATGCCCATCTCTATTCTTTTGGGTAAGCAGAATCAGGGGAGGAAACAAATCCACAAATACTTTTAAAGAAACTCAGACATGTTAAAATTTTCAGTTCTGGGCAATGTGAACATAGATGCTTATTGGATAGGCCCACAATCTGTATCTAAAATGGTTAGGACCAGATGTGTTTTGGAATTTATATTTTTAGATTTGGGCGAGGTAATAAAGTACATATACTGTATATTTCATAATGTCCCCAACAGGGTCTGGGTCAATACTCCATACTCAAATCCATTCGTGTTTCTGTACCCAAATCTTAAGTCTTTACACTAAAAGGGGTAAGTAATGATTATAAATAGCTTCACAACTCTGTCTAGGTTTTGCTACCAAATGAATTCAGAATCAGGTAGGCTTTGGCAAATGAGTTCTAGAAAACAAACAAAAACTCTGATTTTTCAAAGCTTTTCAGATTTTGGAATTCTGGAAAAAGGATTATGGATCAGTATTATTCTTTGTACTTTTCTTTACATTCTGTATCCCATCCCCACACCCCACACCAGCAAAAAGAAGCTGTAAGCTATTTTAAAAGTCATTCCATAAATAGTCATGAGGTAAAATTGTTATGCAAAGAAAACCTCAAAAAGCAAACAAAACCCTCTTTCTTACAGGTTTCAAATCCACACACTGACAAAACAAGATTTGCGAAACTTGGAAGAGGGCAGCTCATTTTGTGGTTTGCTCAGACTAGGCTGCGAGGGCACAGCGCCCACCGGGCAGCATCCACTCCTGGGAAGAGCTGGAAAGCATGGCAAGTCTTGCCAGGTAAGTCATGGAATCTCCTCTGGAATTTGTAAAAAAAACAAAAACAAAAGCAAAGACAGGTCTTGTTTCAGTAATGACTTGGGCATGACACGCTCCAGAGATGGACGGCACTTTTAAGGTTATTTTCCCCTTTAATCGAAGACTCTCCTATTTCTTCCTGGCCTAGGCAGGAGTCAGGTACAGTCCAAAGCACCTCTTTCTCATTTAGAGTGACAGTAATTCGATGGCCAACAGTCTTACCTCCATTGTCAATCAGCCAGCGGTTCTGACTGCCCATGGGGTCCTTCTTTTTGATCACGCCCACCAGGTCACCTTCCAGAAGTGAGACGTCCAGGTCTTGAGCAGCATTGAAGTTCCGTTCTGCTTGGAAGAGTTTTTCTGGGGGATACCTTGCCAGAAGAGAGGCCCGGAGTTCTTCCGACTGCAGCATGTAACTTGGCTGAAAGGCAGCACAAGGAACGCCATCAACACAAACCTTCCCTGGCCATTATCTAATCCCACAGTTCATCCCAACCCACTGCCAGGGTCTCAGAAATGGGGGCAGTGACAGCCAGCTGCTCCCTGTACTCAGCCAATGTGTGGGTGCCTGAGTCAGTTCGTGGGGCTGAGTAAAAATCATGGTCTCTTAGGCCATATTTTGGTGCCTTTGGAACTATTAAGAAAAATTACCATACTTAGTTTTACTCTGTTATCTTGTGACAAAAAAAAAATGTGATTCAATTGCCACATTAAAGACTCAAAATACCTAAAGTTACTAGGCCTTCTTATATTTTGCTCTATGAACTGAGACTTTCCTTATAATAATAAATTTGATTCCCCTTTTTAAGGTAATATAAATGACTATCTATGGGATTATATGGGGCAAAAATATTGTAAGCCAAGATAAGTATGCAGTCTTCTAGATTATGGCCCGATGTAATCTGGTATATCTTATCCATGTTTTCAAAATATGGAGGAACTGAATTTAAAAATAAATATAACTCAGGGCTGGCTGAGTGGCGCGGTGGTTAAGCGCTGGTTTGGGAAGCCAGCAGCCCCGGTTCGGTCCCACATAGGAGGGCCAGTGACACTGCCCTCAAAAGAAAAAAAAACGAAACAAACAAACAAAAAATAAATATAACTCTAGGTAAAAAAAAGCAGTCAGCCGTGAACTGTTCAACAGTAAATCAGATAATGACCTTTTCTGATACGTGATCAAAAATAGGGAGACCTGGCAGAATTAACAGACCCTTAAGTCAGTTCCTTTAATCAACTGATCAAAGTATTAATATTAATACTCTACTAACTCCTTTCACTGTATAGACTAAAATCCAAGAAAGCTTTTCAGAGGGTATCGGGAGGTACCTATCAAGTATGAGAAAACCACCGGCCGTCACACAGGTGACGCTCAGCAATAGTGAGTGAATGAATGAGTCCATGGCAGAAGAGAACTGAACAACCTTCATTCTCCATTCATTATAAAATACTTAAACTCCTACTAACTGCTAATCTGTAGAGACAGAGCTGGGTCCATCGGCATTAGAACTCATAACAATGATGATGGCTCACTTGTACAGTACTTACTAACTGCCAGGCAGTGTCTAAGTGCTTTCTAGAGAATAGCTCCTTTAAACCTCACAATGACTCTACAAGGTAAGCACAACTATTACCTGTATTTCAGAGATGAGGAAACCGAGGCACAGAGGCCCGGGTAGCTGCTCGAGGACTCACATTGAGTTACGTGTCAGTACCCGGCGGTCCAGCCCCAGAGGCCACACTCTTACCCATGAGGCCATCTGACCTTTCTCTAGTTCTCTACTCACCAGGCCCAGGAGGGGCTTCCGGGCAGACTGGCGGTCCACGGTTTTCCTCTCAAACGGCTTCTTGTTAGCTGGCAGAGTCTCTGGGAAGAAGGTGAAAACCTGGAGTTGCTGCAGAGCTCGGCTGTGCTCTTCATGGAAGATGGCGATAAGGTTTCCCTCTCTGCCGGCCGCTTTCAGTAACTGGAGTCCATGGGAAGAGCAGAAACAGAGGAAAGGAGAGAACACGAGTGAGAGATCCCAGGGCTGACCAAGTCTCGCTCAAACCAACCGGAATCTAAAGGTCAGCTGCAGTTTCCTCTGTGTAAGCTGCCCACGCTGCAGCCTGACGCAGGGGACAGGGATTTCTGTGGCACTGCCAAGGTGGCTCTTCTGGGGGTGCCTGGGGTGGAAAGAGGGCCATTTAAAAGCCACAGGTTTCACGATACCATCAAGAATTCCAATTCCTGACGGCCTAATGACATAGTTAATCTACCTAGTTTGAATAATGTCTCAAACAAGCCTCCTGTGCATTTCCAGAAAAACACCAGGAAAACGTGACCTCTTCACGGGGCGGGGAGGAAAACGTGACCTCTTCACGGGGCGGGGAGGGACTCACTGAGAGCAGCGGCTTCAGCTGCTCCAGGGCCTGGCGCACGAAGTCACAGTGGGCGTCGGCATAGCCGTGGATGCAGTTGGTGAAGAGGCGCTGGGCGAGCTGCTGGAATTTGGGCAGCTCGTCCAGCAGCTGGGCGTTCAGGGCCTCGTAGTTGTTCCGGGCCGACTGCAGCTCCTCCAGCGTCTTCTTGTCCTTTAGCTTCTCTGCCCGTTCTGTACAGTTATAGAAGTCCAGGAGCTTGTCGAAGCGCTTCTGTACTAGCTTGTGGGGCCCTGTAAACATGCTCAGTAACTGATTTAGGGGAGAGATGACAAGCCGCTCCGTCCTTTCCTTCTACAGGGACAAGAAAGGCATGTGCTCAGTTGGTCAGCATCCCACAGGTGTTATTCTCCAAAGTACTCTTCAGGCTGATTTTGTTATTTCCTGCATCACCTGCTTTGCTCCGGGTGCACGAGCTACACCCATGCAGATCCAGCTGCGTCCTACTCATCCAACACCAAATACATGTACATACTCCGCAAAACTTCTCAATTTAAATTCTTCCCCCAACAATTTGCACATGCCAGAGTTTGCAGATACGCTAACCCCTCCTTAGCCCCATAGCTGATAACTAATGCTAAACTGCACACATTATGTGACAGTCTGCCTGGTATCGCTTCTTATGTGTGTATGTCCATTTAGCTTGAATTTAAAGGTTTAGCTATTACATAAATCTGGGATAGAGAAACTTTAATATCCCCATAATACCTTGTCTGATCATAACTAGTTGATATCTCTTTTCACTTTTCAAAGGATTTTTTCTCTTGAATTCCTTCTAGTGAGACAGACATTGAGGGCAGGATATTGACACATAAAAAATATCAATAGGCACTTAGTAATTTATTTTTAACAAGATTCTACTGATTAAAATGCCTGTGAGTACCCCGAATGCATGCTTTCTTCAGCTTCAGCCATCCAGGCATCTCCAAGACACTATTAACACCCACCCACTTCCCTCTACTTGGGACCAAACAAATACCATATACAGATGACCCTTGAACAATGCAGGGGTTCGGGGCACCGACACCTGTGCAGCTGGCAATCCTCGTATAACTTTTGACTCCCCAAAAACTTAACTACCAAGAGGCTACTGTTGACGAAGCCTTACCAATAACATACACAGTCTGATTAACACATGTTTTGTATATTATTATCTGCATTCTTATAATAGAGTAAGCTACAGAAAAGAAAATGTTATTGAGAAAATCATAAGGAAAATATATTTACAGTATTTTTGAAAAATGTCCATGTATAAGTGGACCCACGCAGTTCAAACCTGTGTTGTTCAAGGGTCAACTGTGTATCTATTTAGAATTTCCTACACAATTTGACCTTTAGTACTTTCTTTGTAGTTTGTTCTATCTCAAAGATCTATTTGTTAACTGCTTAACTATTCCTAAATATTCCTTTTTAAGTTATTCTCCTATAGTTGTATTCTTTTTATCAGGGTTATCAGTAGTGATGCCAGATTAAATTTCCTAGTTTTTCTTTGTCTCTGAAACTAGGCTGATCACAAGCTATTAGAAATCTGTGTGAATACATACAGGTGCTCCCTGTCCTTTTAACAAATTGAAAGTCACGTTCTGAATATAAAATCCTGACACAAATATCCTGGAGGACAGCCAGGACTCCTGATGCACAGAGCATGTCTTTGTGGAATTAACTTTTCCATGAGCTGGATGTTAGAGAGAACCCCAGGAAGAGGGCCAACCACGGAAAGTGGGTGAAGGCAATAACTTACAAAATTTGTGAAAAGCTGGTCACTGATGTAGCGATGAACCTTCTCAAACTGTTCCAAGTCTTTGTGTCCCTTCTCCATGCATACATCCCACATGCTGACGGCAGCCACCACTTTCACACATGCCGATTCCTGGAGCCAGTTAGAAACAAACACAAATGAGATCAAACAGGTCTTTCTGGCCTTAGGATGAACAGATCGTTCATCCTAGAGAGAGCAGTCTGAACAAAAGGGGCCCACAATTAAAAACTTTCTCTCTAGTGGAGCATTTTAGCTTTAAAACAAGCATACTCTCATAAGTTATGATTTATGTGACACATGGGGGGAAAGCCTAAGACTTTTAATTATGGAAAAACTGGTGAGGGCTTTTATCATTTCTTTAGCATTTCCTATGTCCCTAATTTGAGGGTTTCTTAATGTATCAAAAAGTAAGTTATTAAACTAAGAATCAAGATGATTCCTGCGGCATTATGACAATGAACCGTCATCTCTCCTCCTCAGGTCTTGGCTCGTGCTGCCACCTTCTCAAAGACGACTGCCCGGGGGACAGTTACAACCCTGCTTCCTGCACGTGCACTGGCACTCCTGATGGCACTTGCTCTGCTTCTCTCTTTTGCCATGGCAAAAATAATCTCCTTACACACGGTTTACTAGCATTTGTTTATTGTCTCCCCCACAATAAAATGTAAGCTCCATGAAGCATGACTCAATTATGGGGATGCTAATAATGAAGCTAAATAGATGAATAAATGAGTGAATGTCTCCTGGCTGATCCTGACCGTTTTTAAATCCCAGGCTGGTTTTCTTTAGCTCCTTGAAACAATGCTGAACTTTTGCCTTCCTTAAGTTTAGGGAAAGCTTATTTTGATATTAACCCAAAGAAAATCTAAATGTACTAAAAACTCCATTAATATATTTCAAGAGGAAATGAAATCTCTAAGCCAAAAACATCAGTGCCTCATACATCTGTTTGATCTTTTATTTTACAACATTTTTAGACCTCTTGTCTTTAAGTCCAATATCTGTATACATAAATAAAGCCAATGTTTTGTCAAAAGGATAAATTGGGGGGCTGGCCCAGTGGCTTAGTTGGTTAAGAGCACGAGCTCTGAGCAACAGAGTTGCCAGTTCGATTCCCACATGGGCCAGTGAGCTGCACCCAAGGTAAGCTGTCGCTGGGCTGCCAACAGGTGGCAGGATGGCTCAGCTGGTGAGAGCATGTGCTCCTAACAACAAGGCTACCGGTTCGACTCCCGCATGGGATGGTGGGCTATGCCTACCCACAACTAAGAATGAACACAGCACCTTGAGCTGAGCAGCTGTGAGCTGCCGATGGGCAGCTGGATGGCTAATGGACTTGAAGCTGAGCTAGCTGCACCTTCCACAACTAAGACTGAAGGACAACAACTTGGCTGTTCCCCTTCCCCAATTCCCCAATAAAAATCTTTTTAAAAAAAAGGATAAATTGGGGAATCTTCCTAATTCCACCCGACTGGGAGAACTAACATGAAACATGATAGGCTTTTATATTCTTTTAAAGGAATGTTATAAAATCACAAAATATCAGTCTACATGCCAATGTGGATACCAAATTAAACCATCAGTGTCCTTCAGCTTATGTTCTCACTGGCTGTTTAGCTGATCTATCTATCTAATTGTGGACAAAAGGGTACCTCAATTAAAAATTTTCTCTCTAGTGTAGCATTTTAACTTTGAAACACATGTGCTCTCATAAATTATGACATGAGGCACAGGGAAAAGCCTAAGACTTTTAATTATGGAAAAATTGGTAATGGCCTTTTCATTTTATGTCATTTTATGTCAGTGATGAAACTATTCAACATTTTCTCCTTTAATTTCCACTGTTAGCAGTCAGAACCAAATTGATTTTCCCATCAAATGGCTATCAATGTTAACATATGTCCCACCTCAAAATGCTACTGCCAATTGCTTTGGAGATGAGCCTTGCAAGGGTTGAGGGCTCCAGTGTATATTTACTACTCATTTAGAAAACATGGGAAGAAAATACCCAAAAAGGGGGGGGAGGGACCAAAAAGAGGAATTGTGGGGGAAAGTCCTCAGACAAGGGAATATACTTGGTAGCTGTCCCAATACTGTTTTGTCAGGTCTCTCACATGAAGCCAACGCGCTCCTAGTTTTATAAATTCTCATTTTTACCTAATTACGTTTTTAAAACATGAAGGAAAAGAGTTTGATATTTAAAGGAAATGTAGGTGGCATTTCAAATCAGTGGGGATTACTCAATAAATGATGATGATGATTGGATAACTAGTTGAAAAACAAAACACAAAAATAAAGTTCGATTCTCCACCTCAAACTTTTCAGATACTAAAGTAAATTCCAGCTAAATCAATAACTTCAACATTTTAAAAATTAAATGACAAAACTACTCAAACATTGGAGATATATTTTCTTATTACCTTGGAATAGGAAAGGCCTTTTTAAGAATGGCACAGAACTCAGAAGGCATTAAATAAAAGACTAATTAGGCTACACAAAAATAAAACTTTTCTACATGGAGAAAGCACTCCAAGAAAACTCAAAATTTAACAAACTGGGGGCAAATATTTGTAAACCATTATCTCAAAGGGCTAATTTCTCCAATATAGAACCTCCAATACAGAGGTTCTACAAATCAATAGGAAAAAGATTAACAAATCAGTAAATAAGTGCCCCAAAAGATAAAGAAATATAACGACTTAAACATGAAAATATCCTCAACTTCATTCAAAGAAATGCAAATTTAAACTTTATTGAAATAGCATGTTTTTACTTATCTTGCAGAAAAAGATAAAACATTTTGATTTTGATAACACTGTGTGTTAGCAAGGGGTGGGGAAACACCTTAATTGTATGGCACATTCATACAATTAAATATTACGCAGTTATAAAAAAAAGAAGCAAAGCAGCTCTGTGTATAGGTATGTACTGACTACCAAAATGATGCTATTAAGTACAAAACTCAAGATGCCCAACAGTTTATAACACACACACACACACACACACACACACACACACACACACCTGTGACAGGAGAGGAGGACCTGAAAAATGGTCCTGCTGCTACAGAAGATGACCAGGAGACAGGGATAGGAGGACTAATTAGTTTTACTTTTTCCTTCTCCCTTTGGTATCCTTTGAATTTTGTACCATTTTACTTAGTTAAAAAAACAATGATTTTTGGGTTTTTTTTTTTAGAAAGCAAAGGATTTCTCATAAAGAAAATTGTTTGCTAGGATGAGATTTTTGTGTGTGAGGGACAGGGGTATATCCTATACATATATAAACACCATTCTATTAAATCAACAGAAAAATGAGAGACATGAATAGAAAGCATTCTAGTCCTGGTTCTGACTTCGTGGAGGAAATACTGCCCGGGGACAAGGCAAGGTACCCTGGGCCTGAGCTCAGCAACTCCAGTGATCCATCCAATCATGGCTCAAACAACTTGAGGGGCCCTCTGTACAGCGACTAAGTTGGAAGTGAACCTTATTGGTAGAAAACACACCTCCACAGGAGCCATTCTCTTACTATTCTATCTTCAAAATGATGTTGACAAAATGAACTGTGACAAGTGCTTCTTATAAAATTGGAGACAGGAGACAGGAAAGAAGGTGGTGAGGAGAAAAGGGTGACAAAGATTGAAAGAGAGAGAGGAAAGAGCTGGGCCACCTTAAACTGAACACAACAGTGCTGAGCTTCTGAATCTCATTTAACTTTAAAATAACCTATAGGAATCCCAATAAAAAGTAAGTGATGGCAGAATGGCCATCTAAGTCCAGGTTACTCAACCTTCAATCAACAATATGCTGGATGAACAGCAAAGGGACCGACTCACAACGTATGTGATTCTAACTAGAGCGATGTCTCCACTCACCCGGATGTGCTGGAGGTAGAGCGACAGGTCTCGGATAAAAGATTTGATCAGTCTTTCTTGCATCCGGAAGTTCTTTTCTGTTTCTTCAAATACTTCATCTTTTATCTGTTCAGAATAAACAAGTGCTGTTAGCAGATTTGGACTTTCCCTCAATGTACCTTATTGGCAAAAGTATCGTTTTGGTTTTTTTTGGTTTTTTTTTTGAGGGCAGTGTCACTGGCCCTCATATGTGGGACCCGAACTGGGGCCGCTGGCTTCCCAAGCCTGTGCTTAACCACCGCGCCACTTGGCCGGCCCAAAAAAGTATCGTTTTTAAAAACATCTTTTGTTTAAATTTTAAACCTTTGATGTTTCCCCGAATCATACTGAATTGAATTTAAACACCTCAACATGGTTTTGAATGATTTCCCAAACACGCCAGGCCTCCGTACTCCTGATGGAAACCCTTTGCTCTAGCCAGGCTGTCCTCACTGTTCCTGGCACCTGCCACATTTGCAGACCTGGTGCTTTTGCCCATGTTGTTGCTTGCCCTCCCCCCATGCCAAGCCTGCCCCCTTCCTTTAAGATTAAGTCTCTGCCAACAGGCTCATACTCACTGAGCTCCTGCTTTCTTAAGAACTGCAGCATGTAGAGAACAAACTGCAACTTAGCAACTGATGATTTCCAGCTTGCGTTTTCCACTGCTGGTATCATGTATAGGTGGTACAGTGGGCGAAGTCTGGAGACTTCGGATCTACTCTCAGCACTGTTGATAAACTGTTTTTCACATCTCTTAATCCCTCAGATTTTCCAGTTCCTTGTGTGTGACATATGGGGCTGAACTTGGGTGATATCTCAAATCCCCTTAGCTTAATAGGTCTCCAATTTTAACTTTGCCTCCTTAAATTGATGATAAGCTTTTTATGGGTGTCTGAAACCACAATGATTATTATATGGTGACTGATATGGCCTCCTGATTTGCCTGTGTACACAATGTAAGCAGCTCACCAAGGCACGATGGAGGCTTCGGTGGTGGATTCACATAAAGCTGCAGGATCCTGTCACCAGCCAGCAAACACCAGGGGAGGTACTAAGAGGGACGTCAGGCCAACGCCAGGTGGCACCACGCAGGTTGCTCCATGGAGCCCTGACAAGCTGCCCAAGACGTGCTGAACCTTCAATTGCGAGAGCCTCACCTGTGGAGCAAAGCCGGTGAGATGCTTCAAGTGACTGCTAACACGGTTGGACTTCTTGATGATGGAGTGGATGTTCAGCTTGGAAATCTTCTCCATGAGACTATCTTCATCAGCTTTCCGGTACTTGAGGACTAGGGAGTGAGTCAAATCAGCGAGTTATGAAAGCGCTTTCCTGAGCATAGACTACAGAATGAGCTATAAAGCGATACTAACTGCCCAAATTAGAGCTGCTGCTTGTTTTCAATGAACTGAGTAGAGACAAATTATTCATCCAAATCACCATTTATGGACCGACAGAATACTCAACAGCAGAGAGACTGTGCAGAGACTGGAGAAGGTTAGAAACAAGGAAAGGTAGCAGAGGTGGAAGGAAAAGAGCCTAAGATTTGGAGTCAAGGAAACCTCTGAGTTCAATACCTGGGTCTGTCATGTCATCACAGTGTGGCCTTAAAAAAGCCACTTAACTTCTCTGAGTCATTTTCCTCTCCAGTAAAACCGAGAAAGTGATAGTTTTTGCCTTAGAAGACCATCTTAACTGGTCTCATGTGTAAATAAGATATTTATATCGAATTGTCTCACACAGTAAAATGCTATACAGGAGTTATTTGATTAACCACTGCATCATACATTAGGCATAGTCGGCAAAAAAGGCTGGAGTTAACAGCAAGAGGAAGGTGGCAGCAAAAAGGCACACTTTATTGTTGTGGAAGATGAAGACAACATTACATCAGGAGATACGAACCAATACAAAGGGCTAGATGGCCAGAGGACTTTCACAGCCACAGTCAACATGACACACAAACGTGAACGGCATGGTTGAGGTAGAAGGCAGAGCAAATGGTTTTAGGTAAAGTGGGGTGAAGCGGGGAGAGACAGGCAAAGAGATTATACTACATTATAGATTCTTTGAGGATATCCATAATACATCAGTTTAACATAGTCACCATGATATACTCATCAAGTGTTCAAATTAGAGCCTCGACAAGAGATTTGACGAAAGAGAAAAGAAATGGTTTAGGTTGTACTGCATCATAAAGGAAGGGTGGGTGGTTTGGCAAGTGACTGTCTGGAGTTGGGAGGGGATGGGAGGACGTGAGACCAGAGAGGCAGCTTACTGGGCATAGGCAGGGATGATGGGACCCAGAGATGTGGGCACAGTGGGGTTTCCTGAAAGAAGACCAAAAGTGCTAACTTAAGTGGAGGCAGTAAAATATACAACCAGATGTGTAGTACAAACAAACGTAGGCATGGATTGAAAAGGACTCCCTTCAGTGGGTTGAGAAGGCAACCACCCGTGCTGGAAGGAACTCTTGATTACCCATTCATTGTCTGATCAGTCTTCATATCTCTTGGGAAAGACATCACATTAAGCTTTCTCAGAGATGTCTATTTCTGATAGTCCATGATTGTGCTTTCATTATTATTGCTCTCTCTTTTCATATCACATTCCCCCCAGTTCTACTATCATTTCTTCATCACAGCCCTCTTCCTACCATCTGCCTTGTCCATCTCTGGTGAAACAATTCTTTTGAAAAGGAGAGCATTTTCAAGTACATACTACCTTTGCAGCAAGTATGCTTTTCTTACCCAGGTCCTTTCGACGTTTATATTCGTTAATGTTCACGTTGATTTCCTTGACTGCCAGGACTGCACTGGTCAAAGGCACTTTGTCTGGGTGGGATTCTGGGGTGGAATTCAGCAACTCCATTAGCAGCAGCGGGTAAAGCATTACTCTCTGCACTGGTTTGATGAGGAAGGAGCCCAGGTTAATATAGTTTGTGCATCCCCTACAAGAGAAGGGAAAACAGAGACTTTCATCCACTGTCCACACTACAGGGCCTATAGCTAGTAATTGTTATTCCTAAATATAGCTCTGCTCTTCCATCCTACTCTCCAATTTCATTCCTTCATATTTATTGGGCGCCTAATATACCAGCTGCTGTTTTAGGGGGACTCAGTAGTGACCATAACGAGTTCCTGCCCTGGTGGGAGGAGACTGGCAATAAACACATGTCATATTAACTGTCATTCGGTGGCAGGTGCTATGGAGAAAAACATGGCGAGGTAAATCTATTTCTAGGTTTCTGTCTATAAAGGAAGAAATTAAAGAAATGGGCTTGTGCATTAAGTGGCAAGGGAACTTACCATTCGGTGTACAGGCTCCTACAGGGCGGTGAGCATGAAAAGAAGAGACAGGTGATTTAGAGACAATGCTGATTCTGATTTCCACATTCTTAGAATACCTACTAGTTCAACTAATACCTATTAGATGGGCAGACAAAAATCACATGGGTTATTAGGGAAACTATGACTGTCTATGGTGGCATATCTAGTCTGTTAAAAAGAGTTAGTAAGCCCCTAACTTGACTTTGATCTACTTAGATATATACATATGACATCATCCTTAAGACTGGGAGATTCTCACCTGACAGTCAAGAATAACTGAATTTGCTCTTCTTACAGATACTCTTGTTTATTTGGTTCAAACTACCTTCCTGGCTGCTTCTTACCTGAAAATGCTCACACAATACTTTGTATGTTTAGATAAAAGTGACTTAAGTGGATAAAAATACAAGCAAGAAGCCCATTAAGATTTCCGTGGTATATAATAGGAAAAGGGCAGGTGACCTAACAGGACCTATAATACAATGTCATTTATGTTTAAAATAAGACAGATGGATAGATATCATTAGGAAATCTAGCCATATACAGGGGAGTGACTTCCAAAAGGCAGAACTAAAGAGCTCTGATGGAGGAGAAATGGTGAAAACTCCTACTTCAGCTCTGCCAAGGAGTCCTGCAGATGCTTCTGGATCTTTTCATCCTTCTCATAGGTTTCCAGCAGTGAGATGGCCTCGTCATGATTCTGGCAGTAAACCTTGTATGTTCCCTCGAGCTCATCCCGGTGATCAAGAAACACAGGTCCTTTGAAATATGCACAGACATACAGTGTTTCACAGTAACTTTCCTCTCAGTATCCGAAGTGTAAAGTATACAACCAAACTTTTTTTTTTTTAAAGGTGATTTTTTTTTTTTAGAGGGCAGTGTTACTGGCCCTCACATGTGGGATTCGAACTGGGGCCGCCGGCGCCCCAAGCCAGCCCTCAACCACTCTGCCACTCGGCCGGCCCACACAACCAAACTTTTATATCAGTTAAATCCTATCATAAGACTATCCATCAAATTAATAAGAAATTTCCATGTAATGGTTTAAAATTGTGCTTATTTTTTTTAATTTCTTTAGCTGAGCCATCCTGCCACCTGTTGGCAGCTCAGCAGCAGCTCAGCTCGGGCTGGGAATCAAACCAGCAACCCTGTTGCTCAGAGAGCTCACACTCTTGAGTGAGCTCTTAACCAACTGAGCCACTCGGCCGGCCCAAAAATTGTACTTATTTAAAGCAAAATTTAAGAGAAGCCTGTCATCTATGTATTTTTCAGTACACACACACACACACACACACACACACACACACACACACCCCGAGCTGGTCCCTGAAACAGCCTCCAGTCCCTTTGTAATCAGGCAGAGTAAGGTGTTTGCAAGTACTCCCCATACAGGTATGTGATCAGAACCAGTAAGGGCCCCCCACTCTCTAAGCCCAGGAAAATCTCTACAAGGATGAAGAGATCCTTCTACAGCGGCAGTTTCCAAATTTTTCTCTGTATATACATTAAATTTATAGGACTTTAAATGAAATTTATTAAAATATCTATAATAAAAAATCTGTGATATAATACTTCTTTACAAAGCATTCAATAGCAAAATGTAGCAGTGAATCTAATAATCACCATAATTTACTTCAAAGTATGACGAGTAACATAAGAAACTGGTCATCTTAGTTGCTTCTGGTTGAGGGTTAACTGATATTTCAAGAGATTTGCAATAACCTAATTTGACAAGAACATGTAATTTCAGTTGGCGAGAAAGTCACAGGTACTGCTAGTATTATGAGGTTTATTCCCTATATTCATATCTTAAAAAAAAAAAAATGCTAAATTTCAGGGAGAAAATCCTGAAAATCAAGATATAAAAATTTTTTTGTTTGATCCAAGTTCATGGACTCCTTCAAATCTACCCACAGACCCTGGTCTACAGTCAGTTAGGCATAGGAATAGGTCCTAAGTAAACTTCTACAGAAAAATATTGTTTAGAGCTGCTGCCTGAATGTGCTGATTCTCTAATTAACACTATTCTTCCCTCTTGCCTCCTTTCCTTGGTCCTTCTTTCTTCAGCTTATACCTCTCACCCCCAAAACAGTGTCCTTTCGTCCTTGTGCTCCTCTCTCAAAATATGATGCTACTTACTGCTTCTCCTGTAATTACATCAACCAGGTGCTCTGGACACAAGACCCTCCCCTTCAGGGAACCCAGCCCTTCCTCTACAACGTCACCTCCGATCACTCTGTGTTGCTTCCTATGAAATTCCCTATCCTTGTGCAGATCGATTTCTGCTTAAATATATTCCCTTAATTATAGCTCCTTTCCGTAAGAGAAGCTTTGTTTCATCAAGATCACACCCACGCTGCCTTGTCTCACTGGCAGCCTCACTTCCGTCTAATCCTGCAACTCAGCAGGCACAGCAGCTGGTGTGGGGCTGGCTTCCTTCTTGACCTTCAGAGCCGCTCGGATCCCTGAGCCACCAATGTCCTCACCTAGCTCTGTCATCCGCTATTTGCCTGCCTTCTTCTCTCACACTATTCCTTTGTATCCGCTCCCTACCAGCATCCCTAGAACTTTCGCTACCCCACGGGTGATTATTCACACTCCTCCATGCACTGGTCTTCAGCCTCGAACCAGCAAAGTCACACCTTTATTTCCGGTGTCTTTCAAACTGCGGCTCACAACTCATAAACGGGTCATGAAATCTGCTTCAAGGGTCTTGACCAGGACTTTTTTGAGGAAATAAAATGGAAAAGAAAATACCAGAAAACACTGACATAGTAAGCATAGGCATATACACACAAACATGTATCCTGAGTCCTTAAGTAAAATATATTTTTCTGTGGCACATGTTTAAATAATATATATTTATATATTACCACCTACCCAGAGTCTCCTGCAGTTCTTTCTCATCTCAACCTCTTTATCTTCTAACTCACCCAAGCCCTGAACACCTACCATTCTTTCCCGTCCCGGCTGTGCTGGAAGCTTTCTCCAGTCAGGGTTAGTAAGTTAATTCAATGCCGATTTCTCCAGCATCCTAGACTACCTTGGCTTTTGGCTGAATTATATCTCTTACTGTACAGCTTTTCCATTTCTATTTCTGGGTCATAAAAAGTACCTGAAAGGTACATTGTTGAGATGGAAAAAGGCTTGGTGCAGAACACTTTGAATAGTATGATGCCATTTGTATGATTTTAAAAAATGGGGATGGAGAACAGAGGTAGAGAAAATATATATGTAATTGTTGTTATATGATAAACTATCTCTGAAAGGATATATGTATTAAAAAAAAATCTAGTAGGTCGGCCGAGTGGCTGGTTGGTTAAGAGTTGGCTTGGGAAGCCAGCACCCCAGTTCGGGTCCCACATGTGAGGGCCAGTGACACTGCCCTCAAAAACAAACAAACAAACAAACAAACAAACAAACCAACCAAAAAAAGAGTTGGCTTGGGAGCGTGAGCTCTGAGCAGCAGGGCTGCCGGTTCGGATCGCACATGGGCCAGTGACGCTACACCCTCTACAGCTAAGATGGTGAGCAACAGCTCAGCCTGGAGCTGGGATGCCATGAGCAGCTGTCCAATGGCCGGTGACGGACTGCCTCACCCGGGAAGAGCGCAATGATCACAACACCAACATGGGCCAGTGAAGCGACGTCCTCCACAACTAGACCGAAGAACAAAAGGACAGCAACTTGTCTGTTCCCCTTCCCCGATTCCCCAAAACTGTTCCCTCCCCCAATTCCCTAATAAAAATCTTAAAAAACAAACAAACAAAAAATCCCCTAGTAACACTGGTTGCTTCTGGTTGAGAAGAGCTGGGTGGCCTGGGGGATGGGTAGGAAAGAGACTTTTCATTAAATAGTCCTCTGTACCGTCTAACTTTGTGCTATGTGAATGTATTAAAAACAAGTTAAATTAAAAATATATTAAATAACTTAAACTTAACCAAAATTTAAAAATTGCTGATGCAATTCACGTCAATCTGCCCTTTGCTAGTGGCTCAACAAAGCTTTAACTTTTTTTTTTTTTTGGCTGAGCTATCCTGCCACCTGTTGGCAGCTCAGCAGCTGCAGCTCGGGCCGGGAACCCAAGCAGCAACCCTGTTGCTCAGAGCTCGCACCCCTGAGCGAGTTCTTAACCAACTGAGCCACTAGGCCAGCCCTCTCAACAAAGCTTCAAATTTGCCTTCCTCCAATTTCTCAGAACCTTCCCTTTATCAGGTGTTCCATATCTAGTCCTTTATGAATTCCCCATTGAGTGCACTGGCTGGCCCTCGGGTGACCAACACTGACCTCCCAGCATAGCATTCTCATACACATCACAGCCACTGCATGTTGCCCCTCCCTTGTAAAGCTAAAATTCCTGCCTGGGTCCTGAGCCTTTCAGCTCCTAGGACCTCTCCTCCACTGTCCTCTCTGCACCTTCAACGGCTACCTAATTCCTGTCTGTCTTGGGGCAGGAAGTAGAAGGGAAGAAGGAAAAATAAACACAGATGATATCTTATAGGGGTGAGATTATGGATATTTTGTTTCAATTTCCTATTTTATTGTTGTCATAATATACAGGCAACAAAATAAATAGGAAGAAAAAATGATCGCTTGATGAATAATTAATCCCTTTTATATATCAACCAATTTCTCTCATTTCTTTCATAATTCAAATACATGACCTACAGACACTTATTTCAAATACTTACAAAATCTTATAAATTGGTTTTGCTTTATCATTTTATTAAAATGGGGTCACCATGGCTTCCTTGTAGTCAATCAACGTGTGCTTGTTGCTCAGCTTCCCTGACCTCTGACCTCTCCAGTTAAACTGAAAGCAAGACCCCAGGCTTCAGTTTCTCTTACTAGACATACAGCTGTTCAGTATAGGAATTAATGGCATGAGCAGGGACGACAGAAAGACCTGAGCTGGAATGGCAGTCCCATCCATGACCAGCCATGTGAGCCTGGGCAAATTACTTTCCTCCTCTAAGTCTCGATTTCCTCGTCTGTAAAGTAAGATTAATAGTGGCACCTAAACCTCTGGGTTGTTGTAGGGAACAACGGAGATCAAGCTTGACACACCTTGCAAGGGTGAGTAGAGTATAATAAACACTCAGAGAACATCAACGCTGCTGCACTGTCACCTAACACCCCGCAGCCACTTCCCCTCCTTCAGGAAGGCACAGACCTGATTCTGTTCCTGAGTCCATTTCTCTCCGAGGCGAATCGGGTAAACACTGCCTAGTCTAAGCCACCATCACGATCCCATTCCCATTTCTTGTGATCAGTTCTGGCCCATGAGAAATAAAAGAGAAATCTGATGGGTGGGCTCTGGAAAAGGTTTGCTCACTCTGAAACAATACAGGGTCATTTTTTCCTTCTGCTGGATGTTGTCATGTGTGGAGTGGGGTGGCTGGAACTGTGGTAGCATCTTGTGGTTACTGATTCCAACAATATAGCAAAATGATAGGATGTCTCTCCCACATGGCACCAGAACTGGTCTGTATGACCAACAGACATGGCAGAAATGATGCTGTGTCATATTGAAGATCGGGTTATGGAAGACACTGTGGCTCCCATCTTGCGCTTCCTCTCTCTCTTGGATCACTCACCCTGGGGAAAGCCAGCTGCCATGTCATGACGACAGCCATGGAAAGGCTCACATGGCAAGGAGCTGGGGCCTAAAGAGCTGCGTGAGGGCCGGCCGAGTGGCTCAGTTGGTTAAGAGTTGGCTTAGAGCGCGTGCTCTGAGCAACAGGGCTGCCGGTTCGATTCCCACATGGCCAGTGAATGCTGCGCCTGAGCTGAGCTGTGGCTGAGCTGCCAACAGGTGGCAGGATAGCTCAGCTGGTGTAACAAAAAGATTGCCTGTTCAATGGTGGGCTATGCCCACCCGCAACTAAGACTGAACTCGGCACCTTGAGCTGAGCTGCCGCCCTGATGGCTCAGTGGACAGTGTGCGCTCTGAACAACAAGGCTGTTGGTTTGTCTCCCGCACGGGATAGTAGCTGCACCCACCTGCAACTAAGATTGAACACAGCACCTTGAGCTTAGAGGCCACGAGCTGCTGTGGGGAAGCCAGATGGCGACTGGCCCCCTCCACAACGAAGATTGAAGAACAACAACTTGGCTGGTCCCCTCCCCCAATTCCCCAACACTGTTCCCCTCCTCCAATTCCCCAATAAAATCTTAAAAAAAAAAAAAAAAAGAGCCAAGTGAGCTTCCGATCCTTGAGCCCCAAATGACGGTAGCCCAGGCCACCAGCTCGAGAGACTCCAAACGTGAGTGGCCCTGAGCCAGAACCACCCGCTAGCCACTCCCAGATTCCGGACACTCAGAAAATACGACACAATACATGTTTCTTCTTTTAAGCTGCTAAGTTTTGGTATAATTTGTTATATAACAATAGATAATATGGTTTCCTTGTTTAAAAGAGGCAGATGATTGCTTTTGAAACATTTTTGACAATGACTCACATAAATGCATTTTAAATGATGACTCACTATGCATATACGTAGAATTGAAATAAAAGTTTCAAGAGGCTGTATTTATACTTACTTATAGTACATTGTGATATTTTCTTATTTTTTTTTGAGGGCAGTGTCACTGGCCCTCATATGTGAGACCCGAACCGGGGCCGCTGGCGTCCCAAGCCAGCGCTTAACCACAACACCACTCGGCCGCCCCTGATGTTTTCTATTTTATTAAAAAAATATATACTGGATATGACACACTAGATTGACCTCATGACGCACTAATGAGCTGCAACCGTCAGTCTGAAAAAATCATACTACATGATAAGATAAAATTTCTTCTATTGCTAATATCCCATGTCACCTCAGAGTAGGCTGCAGACAAAAGAAGCTGAGGGCCAAATAACCTCTGAACTAAGTAACTAAAACTTATTTCCTAGCATAACTACTCGTTATCAGCAAGGCCCTTTTCCTGCCTCCTACCCATGAAGTTAAAAAAAAAGCAAAAAAAAAAAAGCTGCTTCTGAAACAATGGCAGGAGCTCATACCTACAGCGTCGCTGATTTCCAGATCGGCCAATAACTGCTTCGCGACCTTAACCACCATCTGTATATTTCCAAAAAGTCCCTCAAAATCAATATTCGGTATCTGAGAAGGGGAAACAAAACACACAGAAGCACAAAATTGAAATTAATTAGCATATCATTCATATTAGGAACACCGCTTCAAGGATGATACAAAAATTATTCTAGGTCATCTTCACTCATTCTCATGAAGTTTCCAGAATCAAGACATCCAACATTATCTTTAGTGTCACCCTTTAACCTTGATCCAACTATTTATTTTGTTCTCCCCACCCCTACTACCTTACTATTAATAAAATGACTATAGAAACAATTTAGTCTATAATTACACTGGGATATGTATTCCCACCCAGTACCTAAGAGCTGATGGCACTGCCCACTTCCTGTCGAAGTTCTTGGGAGTGACTGTTCCAGAAACACAAGCCCAAGCCCAGGCCAGGTGGGCAAGTAACAAGCAATAAATCCCCAGGAATTGCTAACCTTTTGTTCTATCCTCAGCATCTAGAAAAGTACCCAGTATGTGCACATGATAATTAAGAGTTTCCTGAATAAACCTTGTACACTCAGGTGCTAGAGCCAGGTAACCCATCATTCCCAGACTCATTATATTATCGCACAATCTTTCCAGTATAGCGACAATCCGGACTGCCTGGTATTGTTTTTAGGGGCCAAAGAAACAGGAATGCCCTGGCTAACAGTAGACTTGCTAAGTGACAGGATGCTGCTGTCGGCTTAAGTTGACGACACACGTATGCTGGGGCCCTTGAATTAAGAGCAGCAGTTGTCACCGCCTCTACTTCAAACCCAATAAATCTTTGTTGGGAGAGCTCACGCATCCTGATTCTTCAGGCCTGGAGAACCAGTCAGGGTAAAGCTAACTTTCTCCCGAAGTTCCCACCTGTGCCTGCTGCAGCGGTACCATGATCCGCTCAACACACATTTCCAGGTCCCGGATGTAGTCGCGTTCCGTCTGGTGAAGCTCTTCTACCACCTTGGCTCTCTTCTCCAGCATCCTCTGCTCTGGGCTTCCAGTGGACACAGACCCAGAAGGGGGCACGGGTGATGAAGGCTGGGAGGAGAGGAGCGTCATTTCTAGAAGGGACAAGAGAACTGGTCAGCAACTCTGAGCGCCAAAGCAGGACTCCTCAACAGTTTGAGTTGAAAGGAACGCAGTCCTTGAGAACCAAAGGCCTCCTGATGGTCAACAATCAGGAAATCTGATCCCACACGTCAGTTCTAATCATGGACAGATGAGGAGCTTGGAAGGCCATCCCTGCAGAGAGAGCTCCCATCTGGGTGGTACCATTTTTAGAATCTGTCCTAAAAAAGAGAGCTGGCCCCATTTTATGAAGACAAATCAGAGTCCACAACTTCCTCGGCCAATCAGTTGAAAAATCTGCCCTTATTAAGAATTGTATTCATTTAATTAGGTATAAAATCCATTCGATGATCTCAGCAACAGAAATACCAAGCTGGAAATTAAAACATTGATACAGCACACTAAAAAAAGAAAATTATGGGGAACATAATGGCAAATAAGGGGAAGACAAGAGTTAGGCAGGAATTATCCATCTGAGATCAGTCTTCAAAAAACATAACCAGGTGGGCCAGCCGAGTGGCGTGGTGGTTAAGAGCTGGCTTGGGATGCCAGCGGCCCCAGTTCAGGTCCCACATATGAGGGCCAGTGACACTGCCCTCAAAAAAATAAACAAAACATAACCGGTTAGCTCAGTTGGTTCGAGTGTGGTGCTGATAACACCACGCTTGCAGGTTCGATCCCTGGCATAGGCCACTGTGAGCTGCGCCCTCCTTGAAAGAGTCAACTATGCCATTGTAGCATGAAAGCAATGTGTAACCAATGACCATGGCTGTTCCCTCAATAAAATTGAATTTTAAAAAATTAAAAAAAAAAACATAACCAAAAACATGTTAGCATGATTAAAAACCCCTATGAAATATTTTGCTGAATTGCAGTTTTCCCGGGCAACACCTCTGAGATTCTGATTCAGTGAACTGCATCAGAACTGCAGAATCAGAACTGATTCTGATTACGGGTAACTGCAATTTTAACAAAATCCTAGGTGTTTTCTAAACATGCATGTGACCTTCAAGCTCCATACACATATTATCTAATACTCAAAGATAAAGTCAAACTGGAAATATCTGGCTTGAAATGATTCCACATATAAGACTGTTTTTCCATTATTCCAAATATACTTTAAGCAAAGCCTGACCAAGTGAGAGAAGGCAGCCTCTACCCTCAGCTGGCTGCACTGGAGACAAGAGGCTTTGACTCTTGAAATCCCCCACTCTTCAGCTGGGGAGGCCCCGGGAAAGTCCATGTTTACGTCTGGGCCAGTTTCCTCATCTGTATAATAAAGGTACTACTACTGCTTTGCAGAGTTGTTAGGGGAAGTAAACAAGCTAATAATACAAGTTAGTCCTTTTACCACGATGGGCCAGAAAATGCAGTCTGTACCAGGTTACAATAAAAATGCACCAAGTAGAAAAGACTGTTCAGATACCATAAAAAGCTAGTTTTCTATAACAAGAACAAGAACATCTGGGGATGAGGAAGTTGTGGCCCAGCTCCAGCCTATCCCACTTTCTTCCTAGAACTGCCCTCTAGGTGTTAAGGAGCTGGGGCTGACCACACAAATTTACTTGCTGTGATAAAGCAATTAGTGGTGGGTGGGGTTCTTTGTCTTCTTTTGTTCCCCTTCCCACCCCCACCCCACCTCTGCACTCCTCAGTCCCAACTCCACTCCTTTTCAGCTCAGGACTTTATCACCAGGCTCCTTCCTGAGTGTGTTAAGAAAGGCATTTGGTCAACGTGCAGCTTCCCACAGCTCTTGCAGCCACACTTGAAAGGAAAGAAAAGCCACTCACATTCTCCCCTTGCCTCTGAAAGTTGGCTGTCTTTGGTGGGGAAAGTCTCTGAATTCCAGGTTTGATCCCAAACTGCACCTGATGACAGAGAGGCTGACACTGCTTCTATGCACGCTGCAGCAACCCCGGGAGGTACCTGGAGTGCCAAAAGTCTGGTGCATGCGTTAAGTGTGGTCAAAGTGTAAGCCAGCAAAGTCGAATCTTCCCAGAGCTAAGGAATGCTGGAGAGCCCCTAAAATTCCCCTAGGCTTTCCCATATTTACATATGAATCGCCTCGAGTCCCCCAGGCTATGACAGCAGGGCCAGTTCTAAAGGATGGAGCTGGAATCCTTCGCTTACTGGACTGAAATGCAGAAGAGGGGCCTTGCTTTGCTCAGGCTTCACACCTTGCCCCTATTAGCTCTCCTCTCCTCGCCCTGAACAGTCACAATTCCACTTCAGGAATTTTTAATCCAAAAGTATTAGCTCTTATACTTCCTACCCCTGCTAAGCATTATCTTGGGGGGATACTCTTTTTTTAGGGAAGAATGTCGAAGGCCCAGTCATCTCTTATAATAAGAGGCAAAGCTGGAAAGCAGGCAGTTGTCTACTTTGTCTGTCCTGGGACCTCTCCCCCTACAGTCCCTCTCCCAGGCCAGGCGCGGGATCCCCTTACTGTGCCCTGGCTTTACCAAGGGAACCGACCAGTCCCTTAGGTACCTTCCCCTAAAGCCATCAGAATGCAAATCTCAGCTGGCTGTTCCCAGGACAATGGAGTGCACAGAGTAGTAATTCACTGAGAGCCCTGCTCACAGCCCACAAACACAGACTTTATAAGAAATCGAGGAAATGAAAGTTGCAGAAAAAAAGATAGAAAAGGGAAATTAGAGAAAAAAAGAAAACCTGAAAAAAAAAACTCTTACGTTTTAACTTACATATATATGATATGGAAACGCACAGAAAAAGGTCCGGAAGGAGCACACACTGAACTCATTGGAGTTTGCCTGAGAGGAATCTGGGATTTGGGGTTGAAGGATCAATGGGGACTTGAGCTGAATCAGTACTTTTTAATCTCACAAGAATCTCTTAATGTATTGCCAATAATTTAAAACAAACTGTCATGCTAACTAAGATACATCTCTATTGGTGAAATTTTAAACAACCTGAGAGAAGACAACTTTTGTTGAAAGCCCTTCCCACTGCTTCTAAAATTGCACCATTAAATTGTGAGGCTTGGGACCGGCCAAGTGGCTCCATTAGCTTAAGAGCGCAAGCTCTGGGCTATAGGGTGGCCGGTTAGATTCCCACATGGGCCAGTGAGCTAGCTGCACCTGAGCTGAGCTGCTGCTGAGCTGCCAACAGGTGGCAGGATGGCTCAGCTGGTAAGAGGATGTACTCCTAACAACAAGGTTGCTGGTTTGACTCCCGCATGGCATGGTGGGCTGCGCCCTCCTACAATTAAGATTGAACATGGCACCTTGCACTGAGCTGCCCTGAGCTGCTGACGGGCGGCCAGATTGCAACAAGGTTGCAGGTTCGACTTCCGCATGAGATGGTGGACTTCCCACCCCCCTTACTCCCCCTCGCAACTATTGGGTTGTCGGAAAAGTCATGATGCATTTTTGCAACAAGAAAAACAGAAAAATACGTCATGACTTTTCCGACAACCCAATAGATTGAAAGCGGCGACTGGACTTAGAGCTGAGTTTGCGCCCTCCACAACTAAGACTGAAGGACAACTTGGCTTGGAGGTGATGGGTCCAAGTTCCTCTTCCCCAATGTTCCCATTTCCCCAACACTGTTCCGCTCCCCAATTCCTCAATAAAAATCTTTTTAGAAATTGTGAGGATTTACCGGATGGTGAGCTCGTTGTTGCTTCCCTCCATCCTTTTAGCTTTAAATTTATTTTAACGAACATTTATATGGCACTTACCATGTGTGTCAAGCACTGTCCCACCCATTTTGGCACTTTCCAAACATTAGCTTATTTAATCCTCGTAACAACCCTACTATTGTCCCCATTTGACCAACGAGGAATTAAGAGAAATTCGGTAACTGGACAGTAAGTGGAAGACTGGGATTGGAGCCTACACTATGCTCTTGACGGATAGCTATTCCACCTCTAGGCAAATCATAGGAGTGGCGACCTGGAATTCCACTTGTGGGTTTTCGCAGTCAGCTGGTAGCTAATGGTGCAACATTGCAATTCTAAAGCCAGCTTAACCTCTGTAGAGCCACAGTTCACCCACCATTAAGACTGTGAACTATGTATTTAGGCATATATATTTGTGTTCATATGATTATAACTATAGAGCTCTACTCAGTATAATGTAAATAACCCCTTAGAGTCGAATCTGTGTAAGTGCCATACACAGTAAATGTTTAATAGTATTTCAGATAACTTATGGCAGAAATTATGTGCAACGAAGGGAAAGGCCTGTTTTGTCATGTTCTTTGATGGATCTTTCTAACTTACACACTGATCATCTTAGGCAGGAAAGGGGAGAACCCCCTTCATGAAACCTCAGCTCCTTCTTGGTAACCCTGAGAAACCTGGCACCCAAAGGTACAGAGCAGGAATTTAAAACCTTTAATACCTTCTCTACTTAAAAAATAAAAGTTAAGGCTTTCAGCCCAGGAGTCTACTTTTAGGAGTTTATTCTACGTAAATAATTGGACAAGTGCACAGGGAAGTTCTTCAATGTATAAAAAATTTTAGAAATGACCTAAATAGAAACAGCCAACATTTCTCCCCCAAAGGGGCCTAGCTAAATAAATTATAGCATATTTGTGGAACAGAATACTACTATAGCCATTGAGATATAGATCTATATTTGTTAATATGAAACATTGTGGGTTATTAAATGAAAAAAGCAATTATAAAATAGTTTATGAGCGAATGTAGTTTTTCTACAGTAAACATGTAATAATATGACAGAAGAAACATTTGCTATAAATGAGAATATTCTAATGCGGTCAGTTCTCAATTACCCTGTTAATCCATTTCAAATTCTTTCTTCACTTTTTAATAATCTGAGGTTTCTTTCCTGATCTAATCCCTTTAAACTGCTGAAGAAAATGAGTGATAAAGTACTGCTGAAATGCAATGGCTAGTCTTATGAGAAAAGCAGGACATACTGCCTGCTTAGCAACCTATCTAGAAAGCTGAGAGGCAGCAACCCCTAAATCTGCTCCTCTTCACCCCAGGCCAGCTGGAGGCATCACACACCCTGGTTTTCGGTGTTACCACACACGGCCCCAGCCAGCTCGCCCAGCCCCCACCACTGCTTTCGCTCAGCACCTAGGACTTCCGTTTGGAGAAAGTTTGCTCAAGGCGGAACTTGCAGCACTGTGGTCACTGGCTCTTCCGCAGGGCTCACAGGGTCACAAAACTTCAGGTCCTAAATCTCAACAGCAACTGAAAAAACTTTCCCTGTGGCTTTCGCTCAGTAACTGTCCCGCCTATTTTGGCAAGTAGCCTGGAGTACAATGCTGCTGGGAGGGTTTCCACCTTGGGAAGCCTCACTCACAGCTTCCCATTTCCCCCTTCCATTTCCAGGCGCTATCCAGCAGAGCAAACCAGGGTCAAGGGCCCCAAGCACAAGAGTCCGCAACTTCCTGTGCTGCCAGGATAGCAGGTTTCACACAGGATCAACTGAAACCCCATTTTTGAACACTCACCAAATACACAAACACCCTAGAAAGGGGTGTCACTGCTGTGCTTAACACTGAGGTTATTATTATTTCAGTTTTAAACAGCAGAAGTGAAGTTATCAAGAGGGTAAAGATAGTTTTCATAAAATCATTAACTAGAAATAAACCATCACTGTGTAATAAACACAGTTGGACTACAATTGGCCAAGAAAACTTTACAAGAAAAGCTTCATTTTCGAAACACATACACACCTGATGTTATACATTTACCAAGTCTCCTGAGGGAAGGTATTATTGCTCTCGTTTTACAAATGAGACATTGGGCACAAAGGAAGGAACCTACACAGCTAATAACGCTGCATATTCAAAATGAGCACCCCAAATCAGTGCTTTCCATTACATGTCGAGGCCTGTTCTGGGTTTTGTTTTCTCCATCCAAGTGTGGACATTGCTGGCACTGCAGTTCCATAGTTAATAATAACACTACACTGATGCTTCAAAATGTGCTCATCCGCATGGCCCTCTGGCTAGTCTTCCACCCTACTCTATAAAGCCAGACTTTCTTCAGCTTGTGTTAGGTGGTTTGCTTTTATAACTTCCACATTTTATGTAATTGTGCATCCTCCCCCCCCCACACAAATCAGTTTGATCTGAATTATCATCCTGTTTAAAGTTTTAATTACAAAACCATATGAATATTGAGGGGAGAAGTACCAAGCAGAGTGCTAGGAGATGGAGCAGCACATCGAACCCGGAAATGTCCTCTAAGCTTTCTTCCGACCCAGGCAAGTCGTGTTCATGAGTTTTGTGTTCAAGAACAGCAAGTTGTGGGGGGCTAAACCAGAGGGTCTTTCAAGTTACTCCCATTTGACTTAGTGGATCTATCAATAGTCGAACAGGCAAGACATAAATTCATAAAACCAAAGAACAATACAAAACAGAATGATCTTTAAGCATTGAGTGTTTGGGATATATTTATTTAAAAGGGTGAGCCCAATCCCCCAAAATAAGGATTATTCCCAAGTGTGATCTAATATTTTGATGGTAATATCTGTTTAAACCTAGAATCTGGGTCTTATTTTCTAGCTGAAACATGGACTAAAGCCTCATTCCAAGAGAACATACATTGGGTTTCCCTCGGAACCCGTCACACAGGCTGTCTAGGTTTCAGTGAGCTCTATGCCCCAGCAGTTGGCCTATTCCCTTATTCCTCTTCCCCAGTTGTTCCCTTCCTCAGAGGAGTCATCTGCTCACAGTTTCAGGGATTCCACCTACGAGGATGACTCGCAGGTGCAAGTCCAGCTCTGACTCATTCTGCTCCTATCTGGCTTTGAAGATTTCAGCACTTGAATACTTCACCCCACTCAGTTCCTCTTTGTCACCACAACAGTGTATCTTTGTTCCTATAGTTTCCCAACCAGGAATGTTCTCCCTGCTTCTCTCTGCCTATCTCAACCCCACTACTCCCTCAAGCTTTAGCTCAAGCTCAAACATCTTCCTAAAGTTTATTCCAATAACTCAGGTAGAAACAGCTTTCCTTCCCCCTTCTGATTGTCCACAGCATTTACTGTCTACGTTATAAACTTGTGTACTTTATTAATTATTCATGTTTACATTTTCTCTTCAACTGATTTGTAAACTCGTGTGTGTGTGTGTGTGTGTGTGTGTGTGTGTGTGTGTGTTGGGGGAGAGGTTAGTATCCTTCTCAGGATACCCCCAGTGTTAGATACAGTGTTAAGTACAAATATTAGTTAATAAATACATGTTCAACTTAATTCAGAGGGGATGTGGGACCCATGTGCTGATCTAATGATGATGACTGCTGCTGCTGCTGCTGATAGCAGCTTATGTTTATTTAGCATTTACCATGTGCCAGACTCTATTACACTATTCTAAGTATTTATGTATCTATAAATGCACTCCTCATAATACTATCACATAGGTACATTATCTGGTTTTATTGACGAGGAAACAGCAGCACAGAGAGATTCAACAATTTACACAGGGTTACACAGGTGGTAGGGCCAAGGTGAGGAAAGGGATCTAACAGTTCCCCTTCGAGCACTTGTAAAATTGTATTTTAATTAATTGTTTAAATGCTGTTTTTCTGTTCGAAACTGTGAATTCCCAAAGGCACACACAAGTCTTATTCAAATTCTCCTGTATCTCAATGGGGACACAACCGACACTGGGGCAGGACAATTCTTCATTGTGTGTGATGGTCCTAAACATTGCCTTCTGCCATTGTGACAACCAAAATTTACCTTCACCCACTTCCAAGTGCCAAAGCCGGTCTGGGCGAGCCGAGCCTCAGAATGCCTTCCCACTCCAGAGCCCACCACATGGGCACCATCAGTGGTCCCTATAGCTATGATTTAAACTAGATGACCCCCATCCCAGACTTTGCCACTGTCACTGGACCATGGATGTGTACTTAATCAACAAATAGTTAATTCAATGACAAGGTCTAACTAAAAAATTCAGACTGAGTCAGTGGTACTCACTCTCCTGGGTATTTGAATGAAGAACTATCAGTCAGATGAGGTTGGAAGAGTCACAGAAGCTGGCTGTGAGAATTCCCCAAGGTAATATTGGGATATCTATGCTTATGTGTAATCTAAAGTGAAAAGAGAGCAGAAACTATGAGGAAATGGAAAATATTGATCTGTAGTAAGAGGAGACCAAAGCAGAAGTTCAGAGAAAAGCCAAAATATCAAAAGACAGGTGGCCCATGAAAGACAGATACAGAAAAAGTGAACAGCTAGTCTATAGGATACCTGGTTCCAGTCCATTGTATTGGACAATGGCCTCATCCCTCAGTCTTAAGATAACCTTTGTCTGACTAGAACATAACGGTGTTTAGTATTCAATGAATTTGTGAGATAAAAATACAGGAGTGGCTCATGTTCTTTGTAACAGGATGACATTATGTAAGAGCTGCAAAAAGTGCTCTGAAAACTGTGAAGCATGTACACTGAGTCGGTATCACTACCACTGGCAATAACGATGAAGAAATCCCACAGTTGTTTCGCTGGCCGTTTGTCACTGCCTAGTTCATGCCTCGGAGCACAGCCCTGGTCTCTAGAGTGGCGGAGGCCTCGTAGCACCTGCTGTACCCCCGGCTTATAATCGGCACTCAGAATTAACCAGGATAAGAAGCTAACGTCTTGGATTGACTGGCAAGTATTTTATTCCGGTAGTTTGACTACACACTGCAGCTACAGAGGAATCATGTTCACATACTTGCAATGGAAAATCCTAAAGACTTTGAACTATCTGTGTAACGCTGGCAAAAGTGCCTTCAAATCTATTCAGGGTTTTCTTATCTGGGGTTTTTCTTATCTCTGGAGAACAAAAAAGCAGATTTCCCTGGGTTCTGTTGCTCCGCTGCAGAGACTGTCCAAACTTTTAAGGAACTGCTTTCACATCCTCATTACCACTTCCCTCTGAAATGCCCTGTAACATACTTTGTGCCCCTGCTGCCCTTATTCCCCGCCCCACCTGCCACTGCAAAGGTCTCTCCTCGGTCCACACCCCCTCTGATATCTCCGCTGCCTGTAACACAGCTGCACCCCCTCCATTTGAAGGCCTGCCTTTGGCTGCCTTGACACAATGCTTAGCTGCTCTTCTGAGTTCACTTATGCGGAACGAACCCATAGCTGCGCTTCCGGCTTCAGCTGTGGGATGTAGGACAAACACTGGGCTGGGCATCAAGAGACCCAGATTCTACTTCTGATCTCAGAATTGACTGGCTACAACGGACACACGTTTCAATTTCTCTGAGCTCTGTCTCTTCATTTATAAAATGAGTGGGTTGGATTTAAGAGTTTTTCAAACGTTTTTTATTGTGGCCCCCACTTTACACTGTGACTCGGTACACACATTTACATAATACATGTTTGTATGTGTACATACACACTCTCATGCACATGTATTACATGCTTACTTGTACCACATGATAATATGCTTGAAATTTTCTAATCCCCTCTATGTTATTTTTCAAAAATGTTAGTGGTAACCCACTAAACAGATTTCAAGACCCAACCATGGGTGATTACCCATTATTTATAAAACACTGGACTTGTTTTGATATGCAAGGTCGTTCTAGTAATAATAGGATTGTGAGATAGCCATCCAGCCCTGAACTCTTACCCGTAACTCTCCCCTGCACTCCAGTTTATATTTCTCTCTGTAAGAGTTCTTCATTTTGATACCCTAATATCACTTAAATTATCCCAATTCACACGGAATTTGAAGCAGCAGGTCCCCTTTCCAGTAAGTGTAAACCCGTAGTGCCCACTTTTGGTCTAGTAATAGGAGAGTAGTAGCTTATACTGTACTAAGCTCTATCAGCAACTCTGGACAAGATTTTTTTTTTTTTTTTTTTTTGAGGGCAGTGTTACTGGCCCTCATACGTGGGACCCGAACCGGGGCTGCTGGCTTCTTAAGCCAGCGCTTAACCACTGCGCCACTCAGCCAGCCCTGGACAAGATATTTTTTAAAATAACTATATAAAGGCAAGTAAGATCCACATTTATCTGATTTCTCTCCTCCCCCCAGGGAATCCCTAGTCTTTTAGCATTACGGGACATCAAGCAAAAACAACTGGCAATCTCATTGGGCTGAGAAGTCAAAGGTTCAAGTCTGGGGCTCTAAAGCGGCTCGATATTGAGAGAAATCCTGGAAAAGAGGAAGCCACAGAAACAAGAGCCTCAAAACCTGTGTAGAAATTCCCCTTAAATCTTTGGACTGTGCATGTGGGAGGATGAGACTCCGGGAACTCAGCAGAAAGCAGTAACAGCTGGGAGCCTGAGGACCAGGCAGACATTCGCAATTGTTGGCGGGTGGGGGAGAGCGGGGAGGCAAGACAGTTTGAAATTTAAGTCCCTCTGCTTAGGAGGCTCAATAAACACTTTCAATTTTTCCACTGAGACCTCAGAAGAGCGGCACCTAGGAGTAAGGATCACAGCCCAGGGTTAGGGGTCACACCTAGGACGAAAGGGAAAACCCTGACAGACGTCACATCTAAGATGGAGGCTCCACAGGAGAAAAAACTGATAAGGCAGGCGAAGAAGGGCAAATCCTGGTAGAACGGAGGACTTGGTTTCTTTCTAGCTTGGAGGCAGGCTGGGCAGTCATTACACTACTCTTTGTTTCTCAGATGGAGTGGAGGGAGGGTGGGGAAAAGCAGGGGAGGAGGAGGAGAGGGGCGTTCCACTCAGATAATTACACCTACAAACACAGAGGAGGACAAATGTCTAACGGGGGAGCGGAAGGTCAATGAGGATCTTGGGAGAGAGGAGACAGTGCAGTGACAGTCCAGTGGGACAACTCGTAAGTAGGAAGGAAGGTGGGCCATAAAAGGCAAAGAAATCACAATTTATGAGGACCTACTATGTTCCAGACATGTGGTTGTTTTAGTCACATTATCCCACCATGAGACAGCTATTTGCTCTCCATTCTACAAATAAGGAATCGGAAGCTTGGGCGGTTCAGAAATTCATCTCAAGTTACACTGTTAGCAAATGATGGAGCTGAGGTTCTGAACTCCAGGCAGAGGCGCAACTCCAACACCTGTGTCCTCTCTGTGATTCCATGTTGTGACTGTAACGTCCAGAAAGGGCGGAGGCGCATGCGCTGGGAGCCAGCTAGCAAAGGATGTTAGAGAGCACAGAGATTTCTGGTAAAGAACAAGAATTTATATAGGGTAAGGAGGATGCGGGAGGTATAAAAAGGGGTGTCGACAGAGCTAAACAGAACATACTACCAAAAGTAGGTCCTCAAATATAAAGAGAGAGCGAGCGAGCTATAAAAATGTAAATAATATCTGGGAGAACTGAGCTGGTGTCAGAGCTCAAAGGGCATAATATTGCAACACTCCGGGCAGAAGGGTTTGGCTCCTGGTAAGTCAAACATAATAAACGGCTTTTATTACAATTAGGAGGCTTCACACAATAAGGAACTAAAGGTAGGAAACAAAGTTCGTCTGAGGAACAGCTGCGGGGGAAGGGACAAGGAACACTACAAAAATCAACATCAGGAATCACAGAATCAGACTTCTTTTTTTTTTTTTTTTTTTGAGCTGGAATGAATTCAGAAGTCATCCAATCCCTATCATTTCAGAGCAAAAATCCACCTAGGAAAAAAGTGGAAAGCCGGATTTGCTTTCATTTTTATCTTTATAAAGGCGGATAGAAAGCCTGCTTTGTCCACAATGGTGCCCTGGAAATTCAAGTGAAGTCGGGCCTGTGCTGGAGGACCAGGGGACAAAGCACGGCAGCTCCAGCAGCACACGGGCTTTCCTGTCCAGCCTTCCATGGCCCCCGCCACCCATCGAGCCACGAGCATGTGGAGGGGGCCTGCAGGAGAAGCTGTCCGCTTAGGAGGAAGGTGTCAGATGGATTTCCCAGACTGTTCACATTTTCTGGTCTAACCCTCATCCTCTGGTGATCACCTGGACACCCCCAAACTGGCCAGAGCCAGAAGGTCTGCGTGGCATGAGGATAACATATATAATAAAAGAAAGGTTTAACAGGGAGTCCAGTAATGACAAAAACAACAACAGCAAAAATCCTAAGTAAATAAAATAAACATAGTTCATTTCAGAGAACTGGAGGAAGACAAACTAGTAAGGAAGAAATAACCTCTACATAATAAAAGACTCTGAATGGCCCCATTGGATAGATAACTTAGTTAAGGCCCAGTGAGATGAAGTAATTTGAATACCTACCCTGTACAAGCCCCATAAGAAATGTAAATAATGTTCCAAATTCCACAATAGTTTCAGTGCTCATCATTCACTTAAGATTTCTAGATGCCAAGGAATAAACAATCTTTAAAACAAGTTATGTCTTCTTTTCCACTAATGTCTCAACAAGTGTAGAGATTGAGAGAAAGAAGATGCCAGAAAAGTGACTTTTCACTTGGTGCCCTGTTAATGAATTTGCCATCCCCATAGGATGAAAACTGTAAAGAATGGAAAGGGATTTGGGATTTAGACACACCTGACAACACCAAGGAAGGGGAAGGCAAGTTCCCAGGAGAACACTGATTTTGAAAGCCATGTTACACATTTACAGCACTACATATATCCTTGCTCTGTAAAGTGCCCTCCGAAGGAATTAAATCTCTAAGGTTATTCCCGCTCAAGGTGTACTTAAGAACGCTGGGAGCCAGGTGCCTTAAGTACACAAGTGTTCCTGGTACCTGTACCACCACCCCTTTGATCTATTTTCATGCTTTATATTGCTAAGAATGATAACTGAGTTCCTACCTTGGGCTCTCATCCTGTTTTGCACAAATACTGAGTGTCTCAGGGTGCTAGGTGCTGTGCGTCGGAAGCAACTATTCCTTTTCCAAGTCTCCTGGCCACTTAATCTTCTCTCTTCTTCTAAATGCCAGGTATCCTTCTCTAATGATGGGTCCTGAGGAATGCCACAATGATGCTCTCCTTGGTCTCCCCCAGCCCGTTGATCCCACAGCACATCCGGGGTGATCCCTCTGCTCCCAAGAGCCATCATTCCCGGTGTGTCAGTGCCATTACATGCCAAATGCTTCATCTGATAGACAGACTCTGTTTCTCTGCAATTATGAAGGTTATACTCACAGTTTGCAAATAAAGTATCACAGACTTTCTTTTCTGTCTCAAAATTACTCTGACCCATGGCATGAGTCTTTGCTTTGGGGTAGATTTTATCATTTTGATAAATAGTCCTCTCCCCTTTATAGTATTCCACAAATTCCTTACCTTCATTGATACCATTAAAATCCACAGACTGACCATTAGTATAATTCCCAGGAACATGATATAAATTGTTGAGGTCTCTATAATAAATATTAGTTTCTTTACAATGCTCAAGATTATAATTAAAATTCCTGTGGTCCATGTGCCAGTCTTGAGGTTGACCAAAATTCCCCAAAGAATCGTCCAAACCCCTGTGGCCAGTCCATTGTTCAGTTTCTTGAGAGTCCGCAGGATTATAATTCAGATTTTTCCAATCTATGTACCCATTCATCCCCCTATGGCCCTCAGCTTTCCAGGTTTCACCTGGGCTTCCTGTGAGCCAATTATCGTTAGTCCCAGGGCTCGGGTTCCCATAATCTACATTTTCTGAATTCCTACAATCATCACAGACTTGAGTCCCACTTCTGTGGTGCCTACAGTCTTTTCCGCTTTCCTTGGCTTCCTCATAGCCCATAGAGCTTGGTTCACTCTGCTCGAAGTCCCAGTATCCACAATGCCTTTTTCTGTAGGGCCGATTCTGCCCTGTGGTCTGGTACGTGGAATCCAAGTCATCTTCTCTGTCAAATCCCGACAGCACCGTCAAGCCCCTTTTCTGTAGACTCCTGCAATCTTGGTACTCCCAGCTGGAGCCCCAGTGGCCTTTCTTCTCCACTTCTCTTTCTTTTCTAATCTCCTGGGTTTCACACATATTCAGGGTGCTTGAAGATACAAGTTTCACTTCTCTCTTCCATGGGCCTGGGTTGGGCTGAAATGTGGACCGGTACAGTTTAGCCCGAGGCTGTATCTGTCCTTAAAATGTCTCCCAAAGCACTTTAAGTCACTCTTCTTGCTGCTCTGGTTGGAGCACGGAGGCATGTGGAGTTATTTCAACCTCAGGATCCAATCAGTAAGCAGCTATCTCTTTCCCCACAGAGGCCAGAAGATAATTAGTAACCAGAGTTCATGTGATTGGAGTTGGCAGTCTCATTTGGTGTTTCCCTCATGCTGGTCAAACTGGCTTGGCTGCTTTAAGAGCTGAAGGTAGAAGCATTCTGCTGCTCTAAAGGTTTTGCAGAGAAAGCAGTGGGAAAGAGAAACAGCCCCTTTTAAAAGCCTGAGGTAAGGTCATGTATCAGTCTCATCTGCCTCTTTAATCCTTTAGTAATCAACTGGGGGCATAAATAAATGCTTTCATGTGGGGCTCAAACTGGACCTCCCTTCCCCATTCTCCCAGTTCAACTTTCTAATCCTCGGACATCTGAAACTCTTTGGGACTCCGTTCCCTTTAGTTAGAGGCAGAACCCTTCCTCCTTTGAGGGCCCTGCTTTTATGGGATTCAAGTTACCATTGGTGTACACTCAAATCACAAGCTCTTCAAGCTCCTGCTTGCAGACGTGCTGGGCGTCCCACTGAAGGAAGAAAAAGTACTTCCTTTTACTCTGATCTGATGTATGAGTAATTTTATGGTGTAAAACTCTTTGCCAGAAGAATCCGGTTAGGTATGCTTGCACTTTCCTTGAACCATCAAAACCATTTCCCAATTCTCTTTTCTGTCTAATTCATATAGTATACGAGTATTTAGGAACTGGATAGAGAATGAGGCCAGACACCAGAAAGGTGGGTATAAAAATACCTATTGGAATGCAACAAACATTAGATAGATACCTATCATGCGTGAGGCATTGCAGAAGAGAAAAAGATGGCCAAGTTAGTGCTCGCCTCTTACAACGCAGAAGCAACACACTCTAGAGTAAGATTCAAGTGTGGTAAGTGCTACAACAAACACCATGGGCAAAAGCAACAAAGCAAATTACCCGGTGGGGCCACTGGAGGGTCCATGGAAGTAGTGGGGCACAGTTTGAAGGATATAGTATGTGGGGAAAGTCATAGGAGATCAGGCTGGAGGGATAGGTTGGCGCAGATCCCAAGGGACCTGAATGCCATTTATTTCATTCAATGGATGATGAAGTGTCATTGAAGGGCTGAAAGTTTCTGTGCAGGAGAGTAACATGCTAAGAGACAGTCTTTACTAGGATTACTCTTAGCTTTCTGGTCAGCAATGATTCCTTGAACTTTTATCTAATCCCTAATTATAAAATAATATGAAGAACCCTAAGGAGACCAGGGCTATATGCTTTGTCAATAGTTAGATGTTTACTCTTGGGTAATCTAACAACTCATTCTCTTTGGGATGCAATCAACCCATCTATAAAATGAAGCAGTTAGCTTTGGTGATACCCCGATTCCTTCAGTTTTACAAACCCATAGTTCATGTCGCTCACACTTCCTTTTCCTTTCCTCAAATACCTAATGTGCTATTATGCACACCTTTGGGATTCTCTACTGATCGTTACTGAATGAGCCTCTACATGATCAAATCTTGTGATTTAAAAAAATATTTTTGTTCCTTTGTTCTGTTCCCTTACACCTTCCAAACCAACGGCAGTAGCCTCAACAGCTCTCATGCTGTCAGCGTATGAGTAGATTACGTGCTATGATAGGAAGTTCATATACATTTTCTTGGTCTTCACTATCCTGCAAGAAGGGTCTTGTATTATCCTTATTTTACCACAGATAAAGAAGGAATCTCTGAGAGTTTGAATAACCTGCCCAAGATCACAAAAGCTAGTACAAGGCAGGGCCACAGCGTGAAGCCAGATCTGTTTGACTTCATGGCACTTGACTAAGGATTACCTCAAAATATAGGAAAACCTTAATTTAGCCTCAAACCAAGTACACAACTCCATCATAGTCTCCTTCAGAGGTGGACCATTACTGAGGCAAATTTGCCACACCCCATCCCTCTTTGTTCCTCTCCACCCAACCACAAAAAGCACCTAGACCAGCAAAGTAACAGAAAGACAGCGCAGTACTGATTGACTCAGTCATCTCAAACCTGTTGCCTAAACTCCATGAAGACTGTGATTTGGTTCGCCAAACCAACAGAATGGCAAGGTTATTTGGGAGGACAGCTTTCACCATGAGTTATGCAGAGAGAACAGTATAACAGAGAGCATATGCTACGACAGATGAGGACATCTAACCCCTAGAAGTTCAATTTCTGCTAAGAGTTTGTAGCTAGTTTGACTTCTCTGGGTGTCAGTTTTCTTCTGCGTGAAATAGGGAAGCTGATCGTTTCTCTGCCATTTTGAATCTAAAATTCTATGGTCTTTCTTACTTATTTCTAAATAAGATTACAAGTACAGGTTAATCTTTCCCTAGTTGTTATAGAAAACAAAGTTCTCTTTAGCAACTTCATATCTTTGATAAAGCTGCCATGGTAAGAAACACACCTAGTAAATCAACCATGAGAAGAGATAAAGAGAGAGGATTAATTATAGGTAAGAAAGATGCTCCTTATAAAATGATCCAGTAGAAGTTGTTATGGGAAGCTAAACGAAATGATCTTTGGATAAGCGCAGAGTTAATAGCTGGTTATAATATGGGGCGCCCCACCCCCATCTCCCATCTCCCTCTCCTTTTCTAAGTCCTACTGCCTTTAGGGCATCAAAGATAGAGTGTGCATAAAGATGTAAACTGCCTCAGCTTTACCTCCACATCGCTATAACCCAGAATGAATCGAGCGCTGTACATGGATTGCTATTTTCCCATGATCAATCTGTGTGCAAAGAAACGTGGCCTGAGAGAAAGGAGAGAATAACTTCTACTTTTCCCAATCCCAGTATCACTGGTGAAATTCAACCCTGGGGTACACCTTCAGCGTTCCCTTCCACTTGACACAACAGAAACACTCCTCTGGCGCCTTTCCAAAGCCCTGGCGCAGCACCCCACCCCTGAGGTTTGCTGTTTGTTACTCGAGAGCAGGTGTTCGGCAATGATGACTGTCTGTAGAAATCCTGCTGTGAATAAAGCTGGAAGTGAAGTCGGGGCAGCAGGCTGTGGCGGGAGAAAAGGAGAAGGCAGAGGAAAGGTGAAGGAAGAAAAGCGAGGTGACAGTAAAGTTAGCCATTGAGCAATTTCCTGTAACTGCCTGTGGGGGTCCAGGCCTAGCCAGTGGAAGGTGTGCCTCTGATATGCGGATAGCTTTGAGCAAGAGGCAACTTGGGCTGAGGGCCCAGGAGAAACTCCGGCCCCTCCCCAGACTCCCTGGCAGAACCTGAATTCAGGGCCTTGCCCATACTGGGAGATTATCGGAGATAACCTCTTTTGACCTGTCTGCAGAACAGGACAAAGTTCCATTTGCTCAACATCGGCTCTTATCCTTTGAAGCCCCCAGGCGCCTCCCCTCATCCTTAGCTCAGGATCTTATATTCCCATGTGCCCTTTTGTGTGGGACTTGCTCATGTGTGGGGGGTTCCAATACATATGTATTAAATTTGGCTATTTCTTCTTGCTAATCTGTCTCATGTCTATTTCATTATTAGACCAGCCGAGAACCTGGAGGGTAAACGGAAGTTTCTCCCCTCACGGAGACTCACATCCTTCCTCCAGTCTGAACGTCAACCCTCCTCACTTCCTAAGACGCTGCCCCAAAGACAATGATTCCTAGAATTCTTGCTAGTTTCCAGAGCATTGTGCAAATATCTCTCTCATCTTACCTATGTTACTTTACAGTCATGCGCCGCTTAATGACGGATAAGTTCTGAGAAATGCATCATTAGGCGATTTCATCCTTGTACAAACATCATCCAGTGCGCGCACACACACACACACACACACACACACACACCTAGATAGTGTAGCCTGCCGTGTAATTGTAAGTGCAGCCCAGGTTTATTTACACCGGCATCACCACAACCACGTGAGTAATTGTAGTGGAAGCCCTCACAGTGGGCTATTCTTTTTGTAATGCAAGTACCTGACTTAAGCTTTGATTGCTGAGGCGTGCACTTCAAAGAGGCATCCTTCAAGGCAGGCTCTCCAATAAACACAAGGCCAGCCTCAGGGCTAAATAAAGAGCCAGGCCGCCTCCCCCACTGAGGCACCTTTGTTTTACAGATCTAGGTTGATTTGATAATTGACCGTTTGGGCCACTTGTTTTTTCTATCTTCCTGTACTTTAAATTCCCACTCTTGTTTTAAATTCACTAGTAAAGAGTGAACCTGCAAACCCCAGGCCCTCACTCTCTCTCTACCATTGAACTTTCCAAGTACCCACCGGTGTGCATTGTACCTTCTAGGGCCTGTAAGTAATAAACTTTTTTTCTTCCAAGTTTCTAATGGTTATTGCTGAAGGGCATCTTGCAATCATAATAAGAACCACATGGGTCTGTTCAGTCATGACACTGGTCTAGGAAGGGGACTTGTCTTGGGAAGCTCAGGTGAGTGCCCCAGGCATTTCTAAGCCAGTAGTATTACTACTGATAGACCGAGACCAGCACGAAACAGTAATGCTTGGTGTTATGACGTTACCACAGCTAGGATGGTCACTAGGGGATGAGAAGGTTTCAGCTCCATTATAATCTTACGGGATCACCATCATTTATGTGGTCCATCATTAACTGAACAGTTGTTATCGGGCCCATGACTGCACTATACTTGTTTCTTTCCTTTTATTCTACTGAAAGCTCCTGATGGCAAGGACCAGGTCTAACTTATCTTCCAGTCCCCAACACAGCTCTGTACATGGGGTACACAGTAGGTGGTCAGCAAGTTGATGCTCACAGCACTTATCTAACACATGCTAGATGCTAGGCAGAGGGCAGTGCAGCTTAAAGGTCAAGGGCACCGGCTTTGCTAGCTCTGGTTGCAGTCCTGACTATGCCACTTACTGCTGTATAATCTTGGGGAAGTTACTTTAGCCCTCTAAGCTTGTTTGTCTTTTCACTATCGAATCTGCCATCCTACCTGCTTCTGTCCTCTACACTCTGCCTTCCCGCTGTTAAAGTGGAGGGACACCAGTAAGGTTTTTGTCCCTTCATCATCACTTTACTGAAACGACTCCTGACAAGATCACGGAATTCAATGGTCATTTCTGAGACTTCTTCTTACTCGGCCTCTTGGCTGCTTTTTGACACCATCACTTTCTTTCTTGAAGCTGCTTTCACTTGACTGCTACTCCTTGTCCTTTCCTAGTTCATCTCCCTTGTCTTCCATGCTCCTAAACACTGGCACGCCCCAGGGTTTCTCCCATATACCCAAGTACCTAGTACACAGTAGGACTTCAAGAAATGGTGACATCACTTATGATTTCCACCCCTATTTAGTGTAGCTGCCTCTCAGCCTAAGGGCTAATTAGGAATTGTAAAGAAGACCCATCCTTATAGCTAAACTTACTCATAGATGTTAACGCTGCTACAGCGTCTGGTTGTGTGAGAAGAGGGTCTGGAAATGAGGAAGAAAGACACCTAAGATCTAAAGGTGAGTGCTCCATGGAGGAAGAGATAAGTACTAATGAAAAGAGATGAGTGACAGGGAGAAGGGAAGGCAGAAACAGGGAAAAGACTGACAGCATTGTAAAGGAAAACAGACTAGAATATAGGAAAATAAGAGTCATTTAGGGAGAAATCTGATATACTCTCATGGGTATAAATGTTCTAAATGAAACAGGGCTGTGAGAAGCAGGTAGGGTGTTTTTGAGTTTAAACCTGAGGATGAATTTGAAGGGTTATAAATGAGTTAAGTGACGGTTCAAATAGAAAAATTGAAACTGAGCAGCTTGGGGCTGTCACTCGTATGAATGAGTAAACACTGGAAAACTGAGTAACTTCATGATAAGCTAGCAGTCAAACACCTATCTGTAAGGAAGGATTAAATAGTTTTTAAAGGGCCGGCCGGAGTGGCGCGGTGATGGAGCGGTCGTTGAGCGCTGGCTTCGGAAGCCAGCGGCCCCGGTTTGGTCCCACATATGAGGGCCTGTGACACTGCCCTCAAAAAAAAAAAAAATTATATATATATATATATATAAATATTATACAATACATACATGCTCTTAAATCCATGGATATCTGTAACCTCGCAAATAGTTTCAACAGCTGAGAGTACTGAAAAATACGAGTGGCGTAAGCAATTTTGGAAGTAAGCTGGCAGGATCAGTTGAGACCCCTCCCCCCCGAGCATGTGTAGATCTGATTTTTTTCAAGTTTTGCTTCCTACCACCCAGTCTCAGAGATTGGGCAGTCCCTTTTTAAGTGAAAACACACTAACATCACAGCATGGCACATGGAAAAGTACATAAGTCCCTGCAATAGAAGAGACCTGGATTTGAATCGCTTACTAACCGTGAGACGTTGGGCAAACCTCCGTTTTCCCATCTGTCCAATGTGGACAGTTTTGGGGATTAGATTAGAAAAATCGTAGAAAAGCACCTGGCACACTGGCAATAATAAGTGCTCAGTGCGTTACAGTACTGTCACTGCCCTCCTCTTCCAGACAGTTCATGGTGAGGCTCAGTCCCTGGACCTCTCCTCTTACTGTCTATACTTTTTTTTTTTTTTTTGAAGTAATCTCGCTGAATGTCATGGCTTTGGCTAATGTCTAAGTGTTGTCAAAATTTATTGGTCCCAAATTTATGTCTCCAGCCCTAACCTCTTCCCTGAACTCTGGCCTGTATAGCAAACTGTCTAATATCTCTACCTGGATGTCTTCGGGGCACCTCAACCGAACCAAATATGAGCTCCTAACCTCTGCCCTGCCCCACCTCCCCCACCAACCGGCATCTCTGGCAGTCTTCACTATAAATTGAGAAATTACTGGCAGCTCTAATCCTTGTAGTTGATCCTCAGGCTCATCCTTGACTCTTCTTTTTCTCTGACACCTTAGATCTAATCCACCAGCGAGTCCTACTGACTCTAACTCAAAACATACCTAGAATTGAGCACTTCTCATCATCTCTACGCTGCCGTCCTGGACCAGGCTGCCATCATCTCTTGCCTGGATCACTGCAGCAGCCCCAGAAGTGGTCTCTCTGCCTCGGTCCCTGTATCTCTCCTGGCCTTTCACAGCACTGCAGCCAGAGTGACTCTGTAACGTTGTTAAGTCAAATCATATCACACCCCTGCTCAAAACCTTCCCATGGCTTCTTGTCAGATCCTAAATGATGCACTGCAAAGCCCAAGCCTTTGCGCTTGCTGAACTGGCTTCCTTGCTATTCCCCAAAAGCCAGGCACACTCTTGCACTTGCTGTCCTATTGGCCTGGAACAAGCCAGAGCAGCTCCTCCTCTGCCCCCCCCCACCACCACCAAATGGCTTGGCTGGCTCTCTACAATCATTCAGAACTTCACTCAATTTTCACTTTTCAGTGAGGTCTTCCCTGATTCCACAGATTTTTTTTGCCTTCTGATACACACTGATATTTTTCCTTCTTGTTTCTCTCTCCACATGAAGGCAGAGATCATGGCTGTAAGTCCAGAACACTGCCTGGATATAGTAAGAGCTCAGTAGTGTTTGTTGAGTAAATGGCTGCCCCAGAGTTTTTATAGTTTTTTGGGTCTTGCTAGATCTGGTACTGTGAACGGCGGGAGGCAGCACACTCAGATACAGGCATGGTGGCATGCCTGTATCTGTGGCTGAGGGGTCCTCCACAAGCAAGAGGCAGGTCCTTTCACTCACACACTGCAAAGCCTCAGTGAAATCTGAAACTAATACAGTCCCTGGATTTGTTCCAGTCTCTCCACCCCTTTGTCTGGAGCGGAGGATAAGGAAATACTCATATTTACAAAGCCATACTACCAAGAATAGTGATTCACAGGTTAATACAACTAAGTTACCCACTCCAAACTACAGTTCTTAGCATGCATTAAAGCATCTATCCTAAAAGGAAAACTAGTTTCTGTCTGGAATTAAGAGTGTACTAATGGCTTCTGATTATGGTGCTGTTTTATACCAACATAAAGTCCATTAAGAAGTAACTGAGCTAATTTTTACCAAGACAACATCCCGAGCCAGATGTTACAGTCAAGGACACTTGCTTTTTCCTTATGTACTGACAAACTAGAAAGATTATTATTTCTTTTACATAAACTTTAATCTTGAATGACCACAAAATGATTTGGCTATTTCACTCTATTATCTTTTACTAGTTTGAGAAAGAATTCTTATACCAGAAGCATTCCAAGGAGTCTTCAAAGTAACAACTTGCTTCTGTATATAAAAAAAAGCCATCCTTTCAAAATTTAAAAATCTGTCTAGAATATTATGTATCACTTTAGTATAACGATGTTATTGTTCCATGTCAGTAATTCTCCAACTGGTTAGTCTAATGGCTCTCTTTAGTGGGCCGGCCTTAGAGTTTACCTAGTATCTTGCTGAAAATGTTATTTTCCTGAAAAACATATTCTGACTTGATTTGCAACAGTCATTTAAAATGAAAAATTACCTTGAGAGTCTCTGTTCAACCATCCTCTTGGCATTCCCTTAAAGGGAAGAGAGAAGTTTAAGGGCAAGGTGCCTGACAAAGAAGAGGCTGACTCACTCTACAGTTTACCATCCACTGGTTTAGAACAACGGACTCCTGGCCCACACCAGAAGTATGTGTGGCCATGATTCAAAGGCAGCAAGACAGACCGTGTGATTAAATATAGAGTCAGTATCAGTATGAACACTATAGAGTTTTGGAGACACACAAATATGGATGAAACTATGACTACCTATGAGTACATCCTTTTTATTACCAATGTCCAGCCAGTGCCTGGCACATAGTATATACTCAAGAACTATTTGCTGAGTAAAGAAAGGAATGCACAACACTGACTATTTGTCAGTCAGGCATGTGAACCTGTCCTACAGATAGATAAGGACTATGATATGCTACAATGAGATTCTCTCAGTGCAGTATGTAGTCCCAACAAGGATTTCCAAAAGTAACTTGTACTGGGGAATCTGAAAGTCTATGGACTAACCTTGAACGTTCCCACTGCTTTGGACATCAACCTGTTTTATCAGATTTGAAGGCTCTGTGTTTTAGATATGGACCTTAACTTATTAATTAGCAACTCATTTGACCAGAAGATCCTTGAAGGCAAAGAGCATATCTGTGTCTAATACTGTGGTATATCCCAGCCCTCAGCAGTGTCTGGCACACGGTAGAAACTCAGCGAATGTTTGCTGGATGAATGAATGGTTGACCTGAGTACCATCCTGAAGCTCACAAAGTGACATTTCATTCCCCAACACACTATGATCCTAAATGCCTGCTGATATTCTACCCTGACTCTACATGATAATTCCAAATTTAAAACTCCTAATTCTCAGTCAGAGCCAAACCCTGGCTTATCTAAAACTACTAATACTTTCTGTTTCCTATCATTGAAATTTAGGTTATTTGGACCAACCCTCTCACAGGAAAAAAAAAAGCTTAAAAAGTTAGAGGAAATATAAAAAAAAAATCTTGAAACTATCAGTACACTGACAAGATGGTAACATATAGGCCAAAACCAAGAAGAAAACTAGAACCCAGAGAGGTAAATAACCACAAAAATTGCATTGCCCCAGGGTGCTTGCCAGTTCCACAAAACAAAACTTGTAACTTGTGTTTAAATGGCCTTCTGGGGAGAAGGGGCCCAAAACTCAAAGCCAGAGCTGCAAAGCGAGGAGTCTAAAAGAGGACCTTTTATGTAACAAGCTAAGATTTCAAAAGACTCCTGAGGATGAATCGGAATTGGACCAGCCGTCTTACAAAATTACAGCTGGGGTTCTTGGTCATCCAAGAACCTTTAAGCCTTGATTAGTTTAAGGTTGAACTAGTCTGAAAATGACGGTGTTTCCACGTGGGAATTCCTTTTCAGCATTTCTCGGAGGACTTATGTCTTTCTGAATTCTAAGAAAAATCAGCTGAGAAATCTGGAAACCAGGAGAAAATACTATTAATATTCGTCTAAGAACAAAACTTAACAGTAAGTGTAGATATTTTACTAGTTTAAAGGAATCCACCCATGTCAGGTTGAAAGCAAGAGCAGAAAATACTGACACATGAAGTAAAAGATTAAGGTTCACCAGGACAAGAGCATACAGGAAAAAAGTAATCCAGATTTAATCAGTTAGTTTTGCTTGTAGCTGTTGCTATGTTGTGTGTGTGTCTGTGTGTGTGTGTGTGTGTGTGTGTTGCAAACAGTGAGTCATTCTTGCAAATAAAACATTAATAAGCTATTTCCACAGTATATTTTATACAAATCTTACAAATGATGGCCCAAGAAATATCAAGTTTTTGAAGCAAAATAAGTCCTTCACCTGGCAGTTCTGACACATGATTCTGTGTACTGTTGCTAAATCTTGCTGAGAGAGGTGAATGCTCCATTATTTGAACTTTACCCACAAATGTTTGCCCAGTGGTTTCCAGTGTTTATTATTTGCTGTATGTTATAGTTCTCTGTAAATATTTTAACAGAATAAATGCAAAGAGAAGATGTGAACATTGACACAAATTTATTGTCTAAAACTGAATCTGCAAAAACAATATCAATGTTAATGGCAAAACCAAAATCAGAAAAAGTAGACAAAATATTTTCATTGCTAAAAAACAAACAAACAAAACAAAAAACGAGCTTACATGAAGAATCACATACCCTAAACAGCCCCACCTGAAGATGCTTTTGGCTACAGTCTGAACAATTCAACCAACATCCATGCAAAATGCAAACTTACTTTTTTCTATATCTTGAATATTAGTCACAAAACAAAGTTCAATGGTAACACATAGGGCAACTAATGCTTTGTGTATTTAACATTATAGTTTAAGAATAATTTTTAATTACTAAATACTTGTGGTATTATTTTATAATTAAAAATGATTTTTATTTAACAATTATTTTGTGTTAATGTTCCCTTCTTTAAATGTTTTATATTATCAAATGTCTATTATGTTATTTTTCTGATTTTGATAAATATTTAATAGATATATAAGAAGTCAGGGGGCCGGCCAAGTGGCGCGTTGGTTAAGAGCTGGCTTGGGACACCAGTGGCCCCAGTTCGGATCCCACATATGAGGGCCACTGACACTGCCCTCTACAGCTAAGATGGTGAACAACAACTCCACCTGGAGCTGGGCTGCTGTGAGTTCCTAGGGCAGCATAGCTGCAGCCCTTGTTGCAGTGGGCTGCCATAGGCTACAGTGAGTGGCGGGCAGCAGGCGTGACTGGCCAAAAGCCGCTGTGAGTGGCCCTCCAGAGGCTGGCAATCGATCTGCCTCACCCGAGAAGAGCGCAATGATGATACCAACATAGGCCAGTGAGGCAATGTCCTCCACAACTAGACTGAAGAACAAAAGGACAGCAACTTGTCTGTTCCCCTTCCCCAGTTCCCCAACGCTGTTCCCCTCCCCCAATTCCCCAATTTTAAAAAATAAAAATAAAATTGAAAATGAAAATAAAACTATAAAAAAAAAAAAAGAAGTTATGGTTAGGGGAAGCTGAGTGAAGGGTATATGGGAACTCTACTGTTTTTATAACTTTATTATAAGTCTAAAATTATTTTAAAATAAAAAGTAAAAAAATTTTTAAAGTCTATTAGGTACAGAACAAGTTTATATGTCTTAAAATATATAATCTTGTCACAGTATTTAGGTTCATAATAATAAGCTATGAATTTATTTCACATATATATTTCTCATATAGACATATACAAAATCTTTGAAACTTTTAGTATAATCCAGGAAAATTATTTATTGTTATTATTGTAACTACTATTATTATTTAAGAACATATAAATAAAGGGTTTTTTAACAAAAATACAAAATAGTTTCTAATTTTAGGAATTACCAGGAATTCCAATTTCTTGTTCCTAAAGATTACTATCCTTCAGGAATTTAGAAATAGCTGACCACAAACGACAGAAACAAATGCAAATTCTCTCTGGAGTCAGGTGTGTTCCTCTCGTGTTTTAAAATTTTCTAAATACCATAACTAGACACAGTAAAAATAATCAGACACACGGGAGTCTAGACCACATTAATGAGTGCAACGTGACATGAAAAATAGTTCCACTAAGATCTTAGAATTATCACACACAGACTATAAAACAACTATTCTTACCATATGTAAAGAAAATAAAGGGCCGGCCGAGTTGTGCATTGGTTAAGAGCTGGCTTTCAGCTCTGAGCAGCGGGGCTCCGGTTCGGATCCCACATGAGGGCCAGTGACGTTACGCTCCCTACAGCTAAGATGGTGGGTGACAGCTCAATCTGGAGCTGGGCTGCCATTGAGTTGCCAGTGACGGCATGGGCTGCAGTGGGTTGCCATAAGCTACCGTGAGTGGCCGGTAGCCAGCGTGAGCTGCCAAGAGCCTCCGTGAGTGGCCGTCCAGAGGGCAGCGACCGATCTGCCTCACCCGGGAAGAGCACAATGACAATACCAACATGGGCCAGTGAAGCAATGTCAACCACAACTAGACTGAAGAACAAAAGGACAGCAACTTGTCTATTCCCTTTCCCCGATTCCCCAATGAAATCTTAAAAAAAGAAAAAAAGAAAAACAAGCTGAAAGGAAACTATAAAAGGTAACATCAGATTTGAAAAAAAAAAAGTAGAGCTTCTAGAAAATGAGTCCTCACGACTTCATAATTACAGAATCTTAGGAAAGAGTAATATGAAGAATGGTATAACTGTTATTTATATTTAGGTGTGAAATAGAAATCTGTGTATCATCCCATACTTAAATTTAATTCATTCAATGTATTCCCTGTTGATCTAACTAGATTCATACTTATACTTAAGCCTTGAAATTAGAAGTACTTAATTAGGGCCGGCCAAGTGGCTCAGTTGGTTAAGAGTTGGCTTATAGTGCTTGCTCTGAGCAACAGGGCCGCTGGTTCGATTCCCACATGGGCCAGTGAAAGCTGCGCCTAAGCTGAGCTGTCGTTGAGCTGGATGGCTCAGCTGGTATAACAACAAGATTGCCTGTTCAATGCAATATGACCACATGCAACTAAAGATTGAACTCAGCACCTTGAGCTGAGTTGCCGCCCGGATGGCTCAGTAGATACAGCGTGCACTCTTAACAACAAGGCTGCTGGTTCCACTCCCCCATGGGATGGTGGCTATGCCCACCCGCAACTAAGACTGAACTAAGATTGAACACAGCACCTTGAGCTTAGAGGCCATGAGCTGCTGTGGGGAAGCCAGATGGCGACTGGCACCCTCCACAATGAAGACTGAAGAACAACAACTTGGCTGGTCCCCTCCCCCAATTCTCCAATAAAATCTTTTAAAAAAGAAGTACTTAATTATATTTTCTTCTAATTTTCAAATTCCTATTAAATACCTACAACGTGATAAGCATAGCTAGGCATTTGCCCATACATTTTCTTATTTAAAAATAAGAAGGAGGAGGAGGAGAAAAAAACAGAGGAGGAGGAAGAGAAGAAAGAGGAGAATAAGAAGCAATAGCTACAATAATGAATATCATTTTGGGACCTGTACAGAAAGGGACTTTTGCTACCCATTAACTGTGTCTCACTGACAACTCTGCACTGACAGTCCTCAGCCCCCTAGTGGTCCAAGTTCAAGGTAAGAACAGAGGTAGTAAGTCTTTGAAAGCTCTGGGAGGTAGGGCAAGCAACTTCAATTCAATTTCATTCAGTTAAACTAAATTCAATTCAAGTGTTTAATGAGTCTACCGCCTGCAGAACCCTATACTGGGTGTACGGGAAACGATATATTGACTAATAACACAATACCCATCTTCTCAGTAGGCTTAAATTTTCATCAGGAGGCATATAAACAACTAAAAATAGTATTAGTCAGAATTAGATAAAAGCTGCATCAAAAGTTAAGTCCTAGGCCTTAAATTATAAGATTAGAGATTGTACAGGACTGGATTGGAGGGATAAAGCCTTGGTGCTTAAATTGATTAATTTCCTCCTCTTTCAAGGGATTGCTAATATTGTTGGATATACTTTTGATGAAGACAGAAAAAGATGATCTTAAGAGGCATTGTCAGTGATTGCAAGAAATAAGTAACTTCGTATTAGCAATTGATACAAAAATACACCTACTGACAATCGATCAAATCAACATTAACATAGCTAATGCTGTATGCGGCGGATTCAAATAAAGTCTTCCTAATTAAGACGCTATCCTCCTACTGTAGGTTTTTCACGGTATCAAACTTTTAGAATTACAAAACACAGAGTAAGAACACTGACTGAATTATTAAATTAGCCCTAATATAGAAGATCAGGTGAATAAAAAATATCAATTTCATCACTTTGTAACAGACCATTAATCCACATATCCACTTAAAAACACTGTTTTTCTTAAAGATAGAAGACATAACATTTCTGTGGAACACTATGAATTCTAAAAAGTATCATTATTGGGCCGGCCGAGTGGCGCGGTGATTAAGCACTGGCTTGGGAAGCCAGTGGCCCCGATTCGGGTCCCACAGATGAGGGCCAGTGACACTGCCCTCAAAAAAAAAAAAAGTATCATTATTGAGAAATTCTTGCTACCTGGAATCTGGGAGAGTTTTGTTCTGCAGCCTGTATATCTAAAGCAAGAATAGTTTATAAGTATATATGGAAACTTGTAGGTATGGAAGACGACAGAGAATCCTGGGGCTTGCTGTGGCTTTGGGGATGTGGCGCTGAGCCCAAGTTCCCTCAGAATTCCTTTCAAGGTGCTCTGCAATCATCAAGGTATCTGGCCTCAGGTACTCCTATTAAAGGAACACCTCCTGAAGGACACATCTAAGCGCTCATCCTTGTTCTTCACCTTGAGGGAAACGCTGCTACTCCTGTGTGACCCAGGGCCCAGTGGCTAGCTGGTCCCTAATTCCTAACACGGAACTGCTCTAAGGCCCCCTCCTACTTCCACGCCTCTGAGTTTGGAGTTCCCTTAGAACTTGTGCCCATATACGAAGCAGTCCTCTCCTGAGCGTATTTTATTTTATTTTATTTTATTTTAAAAGATTCTATTGGGGAATTGGGGGAGGGGAACAGACAAGTTGCTGTCGTTTTGTTCTTCAGTCTAGTTGTGGAGGATGTTGCTTTACTGGCCCATGTTAATATCATCATTGCTCTCTTCTCGGGTGAGGCAGATCGGTCCCCAGCCTCTGGACAGCCGCTCACGGCGGCTATTGGCAGCTGACACTGGCTGCCGGCCATTCACTGTAGCCTATGGCAGCCCACTGCAGCAGGGGCTGCAGCTATGCCGTCCCCAGGGACTCACAGCAGCCCAGCTCCAGGTGGAGCTGTTGTTCACCATCTTGGCTGTAGAGGGCAGTGTCACTGGCCCTCATATGTGGGATCTGAACCAGGGCCACTGGCGTCCCAAGCCAGCTTTTAACCATCGCACCATTTGGCCAGCCCCTGAGCGTACTTTAGATAGTGATATCTTCTTTCTGTAATACCACCTGCTTTTCATCTTTCAGAAAATTACTCCATTTCCAGTTTCCCAATAATACTCTCTTTTTGGAATTTTTTATGTCTTTTTATTCACTTTCAGAGACCTAAAGGACAAGAGGAGTTGGTATGTGTCCTTGGTCGGCCATTTTGATCCAGTCTCTCTGAGCCACCCTTCTTCTGCTTTTATCTCATTAGTATCCTGCAATTTCTAGGCCCACATATTGCTCTTTATTATTCACTCGGTTGGTGACACGTAGGTTCAGAGCTCTCTCGCACACATGCCAAAGGGGCATGCAGTCATGTGATCTTGGGTTCTACACCAACTGCTGTTGTCTCACCTCACTTACGCTTCCTACTTTGTAAATTATTTCTCCTGATAGCCTAGTGAATACGAATGAAGACTCCAGAGGCTGGTCACCCCCAAATTAAAGGACAGAATTTGGAATTCTGAATGTGCAAGGTAGGAAGCAGTAAACTGGAGTAGTTGAAAACGTGAGCTCAAATCCATGTTCCCTTGGCAAGTTATTTAATCTCTAAAGTCTTAGTTTCCTTTCCTATAAAGTAGCCATATGAATTACCTTCAGGGTGGCTATGAAGATTCTTCGTGTAAGCAAACGATAATAAATGGCTAGTAACAAGTGAACAAATAGTAGCTATTATTATTACTGAGATGTAGTCCCTGGATCACAAAGATAAAAGATGCAGTTTTCTCATGGCTCTTAGCCTGGTTCAAGAAAGTTAAATCTGGGCCGGCTGAGTGGCGCGGTGGTTAAGCGCTGGCTTGGAAAGCCAGCGGCCCCGGTTCGGGTCCCACATATGAGGGCCAGTGACACTGCCCTCAAAAAAAAAAAAAAAAAAGAAAGTTAAATCTGGGGACTTCCGCTCTGCACCACTGCTTCGGATTTCACAGCAGTGTGGGAGGTATAAATGTCACTCAGGTTTGAGCTTCTTCACCTGAGCTGCAAACGAAGTCAGGAGGCCACAGTAGTCATAGAATATATCAAGACAGAGCAGTCTAATGGTGGTGTTGGAATAAGAAATTAGGTAATGAAAAAGCAAACCGTTCTTTAATTGTCAATCAAAGATGATAACATATCCCTAAAAAAACATGGGTAGGCTGTCACTCGGACTTGTGGGCGTCAAGAAACGAGAATCCTATTTCCTCAGCACTTACCTCTAAGTTGCTGGAGTTCCATACTCAAACTTTCGATGTTGCTCTCATAGAACTCGAGATTCTCCAGGGTCTCCGCCCTTAATGGCTCTTCTTGCTTCGCCTCCAGCATGAAGCTGAGCTCTTCTTGAGCTCTGTTATACATTTCCAAGTCCTGTTCCATTTCCTGAATCCTCACCAATACTAAGGGGCACGGGGAGGTTTGGTCCAAAGTTTTTTCCCCACTCTCAGGGACCTCCTTTTCTAGGGTCTCACAGCTAGGATGGATAGAGGCGAGGAGCTTGGGGGGTACTGTGTTCGTTCTCTGCTGTGCCGAGGGGGGCAGGGGAGCTGGGCGAGAGGGTCGTACTGCCAAGGGTGGTTCAGGTTTCAGGCTGCGGTCCACCAGCAAATGGGGAGAAGGGGACGGTGAAGTACAGGGACGGGGTGGCGGTGGCCTTAGGGCCTTTCTCCTCTCAGGCAGCTCCTGTTGGGTGATGAGCTTTGAGGAACCTCGGACAATATCCTTCTCGGAGCTAAAGTCCACGATTGAAAAGTGGCGTAAAACTTTATCTGGTTCTGTGCCAGGCCCTGATAAGCTCTTCTCAAACTCTAACAGCTGTTGTGTCAACTTCAAGTCCAGGTCAACGTTGCCCTCTCCCTGTGGAAGTGCCACGGCTTCCAAGGAGGGCGCCTTGTCTTGCAGACCAGGCTTCATCTCCGATCTCTCTGAGGCAGAACAAATGCAGGAAGCACTTTTGTCTTTGGGTGTGTGGTGCTTTTTAGCACACCTTGCCATGTCCTGTAGCTGAGGGCTCAACTGACCAGGTCTGACCCCCCTTGGGGCTGAAAGAGAAAGGCTGCCGTGAAGAGGAGGCACTGGCTTCGTAAGGCTTTTGGGCTGGGAGTACGTTCTTCTGGAGGGTAAACTGGAATAATCTCTAGTCCTTGCTTCTAGAGAAACAGAGTCAGAGAACTGCTCTGAGCTTGGGTGGCTCCCTCCTGCTCTACAATAATACTGGTTTTTCTGCAACTGGGGATGAAAAGTTACATAGGGTTGGGAGGAAACACCATTGAGCACCTCGGAAGGCTCCTTCATCAAAAAGTCTTTGGCAAGAGGCTGTACGTGCCCTGTGCCTGGACTTCTCGGGGGCTCTCCAGAGGGGCCCTCATCATGATGAGAGATTTTGTTTACTTCATACTCAGAGGTCAGATGATCCAGGGGAGAAGCGGGTATTTCAGAAATAACACAGTTGGACTTCTCTGCTTTATACTCAGGAGATTCATGTCCTTTTTCCTCCATTCCTAAGGCGTTCTCTGAGCATTCCAAAGGTGTTTCGGAGACCCCAGAAAGTCTACTTTCCGGTGGCAGGTCCACGGTTTCCTCCACCCTTCCTGTAGGACATAACTTTACGAACCGGTAAGGAAAGATGCCTGTCCTGCCCTTCAGTGATCCTTCCAGCCAGCCATCTTCCAGGGTCCCCAGAATGCGGATTTTGTCGCCCACCTCAAAATCCAACTCATTCGGCTCCAGGGCTTGGAATCTGTAGAGGGCAATTCCATAGGCCCCTGGTTGCTCGTCCTCCTCTTCCCCTGTAGGGGTATCGGCTTCACCATTAATAATGCAGTCACTGCGATCTCCAGAACTTACCGACTCATCCACAGTCCTCAAGGGCCCCAAAAGCTCTACAAAGCCTTCTGGGAAAATGCCTCTTCGACCCTCTAGTTCCCCTTCAAACCAGCCTGGCTCAGGAACTCCGATGATGGTAATCACGTCCCCTTCTCTGAAGTCCAGCTCCTCATCCAGCTGTGCGGAAAGCCCCATCAGGGCCCGGGCTTGCCCCATGGAATAGTCAGGAATCTGGAGCAGGGTGCTCTGTGAGTGCCACTGCCGGCTCAGTGAGGAGAGGCAGAGCTCCCGAACACACGAGGATGGGAAGAAGCCCCGGGCACTCCAGCAGCTTCGGCCCTGCAGCCAGCCAGCAGTGGGCACGCCGTCGAGAATCACTAGGTCACCTGAGGAAGAGAAGCAAAGAGGGTAACCTCAGTTAGCACTCCAGAAAAATATTACTGTAACTCATGGTGCACCTCATCGCTTTGAACATCTATCAAATTCCAGGAAATATGCTACTAGAGTTTTAAGGGTATGAACCCTATTGACAATTTAGTGACAATATACTGAACATTCCTGTAAACCGGTGTTTTTCAAAGTGTGGTCCACAGGAATCTGTTGTGTGTGGGGGATGCTCCCCAAGATCCTTTCAGAGGGTCTGTAAGGTCAAAACTATCATATTTGCTTCATATACTTGAATCAAAACAACATATCACAGCAGATTGAAAACAGATACAAATATGAGAATCCAGCTTTCTTCTATTAAACCAAAATTAAGTAGATTCACACACAAAAAAACAACAATGTTGTGAGAACCAAATGTTTTTTGTTTAGAAAACTAGTTGTTTTTCATCAAAATATGCTATTTATGTAAATACATCATGGGTTTTAAAAAATGAATTGATAAATATTTTAATTTCTCATCTCAGTTTTTATAGCTAATATGGTAAATATCAATAGATACACATAAGTAAGAGCTCTTTAGGGTCTCAATAACTTTTAAGAGTATAAAGGTGTCTCAAGATCAAAAATGAGAATGCTAATATGAACAATGTTCTCACAGTCTGCCATTGGATTAGTTCATAAATGAAAAAGAATATACCATATGGTGCTGTGTATAATGTACTTCCATGTATAATGCACACCCACATTTTTGGCCCAAACTTTCAGGGGGGAAAAAATCTTTCATTTTAATTTTTTAATTCAAGTTTATATTTGTTTACATTTTGGTGCTTGTTTTTTGTATTATAAAGGAATTTTAAAATTTATTTTTAATATATTATGGTACAAGAAAGTTTATGTAATAACAAATAGTTACAAAACACAAGAACAGATATAAGGTACAAGAAATTTTATGTACTGGTAACAAATTTACGTTATTTACGCATCATAGAAGGCCAAGAACTCTTCATCATTGCAAGTTTGTTCTAAATACAACAAAACTGATTATTGTATTCCAGGGTATTATTTTATATACAGATATCATAATTGATTTCTGGAGTTACGTTTTTGTTTTTTTTAAAAAATTTTTTTTTTATTGGGGAATCGGGGAAGGGGAACAGACAAGTTGCTGTCCTTTTGTTCTTCAATCTAGTTGCAGAGCACGTTGCTTCACTGGCCCATGTTGGTATCATCATTGCGCTCTTCCCGTATGAAGCAGATCGGTCGCCGGCCTCTGGATGGTCACTCACCGCGGCTATTGGCAGCTCACGCTGGCTGCCAGCTGCTCACTCTGGCTGCCAGCCACTCACTGTAGCCTATGGCAGCCCACTGCAGCAGGGTCTGCAGCCTACACCATCACCAGCGCTCACACAGCCCAGCTCCAGGTGGAGCTGTTGTTAGCTGTAGAGGGCAGTGTCACTGACCCTTATATGTGGGATCTGAACCAGGGCCACTGGCATCCCAAGCCAGCTCTTAACCAATGTGCCAATCGGCCGGCCCTAGAGTTACACTTTTAATTCATAAGCATAAATAAAAGAAAAACATTTATATAGATATGGAATTAGTACTACCCATGTATAATGCACATCCTTATCTTCCCTCATAAATTTGGGCAAAAACGTGCACATTACACATAGCAAAATATGATATTCATGTCTACTACAGTCCTTTGAATAGATGGATCTAATTTGTCACAGTAAATTATATTCAAAATCAAATATGGGACAAAGAAAGAATCTCTTGTAGATGTGCAGAGTGTAGACAATAAGCTCTTCATTTATTTTCTCGAAGCCTTCATGAACTATCCTGAAAAGACATCATAATAAAATCTTAAAAGAATGTTCTAGTAATCAGCACTTTGTTTTTGAAAATAATCTATAGCTCCAATATTGGTGTTTCAGGTTATCTTCATAAAATAATATAAGCTCAACAGTTAGCATCTGTCTTATTGTTGAAGAAGTTCAGGTAAAAAAAAAAAAAGGACAGGGGCACGGTGTTTGTTTTTGGAAAAAAATGAAATTAAAGTTCAGTCTTAAAAGATTCACCCCAGTTAAAAAATTACTCAATAGTTTTGCAATACATTTATTTTATTATTATTTTTTTAGATTTTTATTGGGGAATTGGGGGAGGGGAACAGCGCTGGGGAATCGGGGAAGGGGAACAGACAAGTTGCTGTCCTTTTGTTCTTCAGTCTAGTTGTGGAGGACGGTGCTTCACTGGCCCATGTTGGTATTGTGATCATTGCGCTCTTCCCAGCTGAGGCACATTGGTCGCCAGCCACTGGAAGGCCACTCACTGCGGCTCTTGGCAGCTCACGCTGGCTGCCATACACTTACGGTAACTCATGGCAGCCCACTGCAGCAGGCGCTGCAGCCTACGCCGTTGCCAGCAACTCACAGCAACCCAGCTCCAGGTTGAGCTGTTGTTCACCATCTTAGCTGTAGAGGGCGCAGCATTGCTGGCCCTCATGTGGGATCCGAACCCGGGCCCTGCTGCTCAGAGCTGGCGTCCCATGCCAACTCTTAACCAATGCGCCACTAGGCCGACCCTAAATTTATTTTTTTAACAAATAAAAAAGCCTTTATATCTAAAATGTGGCTTAACTACACCCATAGTGTGCTGAGCCAGTTTTGGAATTGATCCTGCAGCAGCTCAGCGTAAAACCAGGCCAATGGAAGAGCAGTTGGGGCGCCTGGTTCTGGGCGCAGAGACGTCACTCCTTAGGCAACTTAGTCTTCAGAGGTTTCCTTGAGCTGTTTTTTGTGACGTATGGAGAGTCATTTTGGATTCCTCTGTATGACCGAGAGGTCTGACCTTGAAGAACACCGGTAGCCCACATCTCCTCAATGATATGGCCTGGCTTGGTGACTGCCTTGGGTGCAGTCAGCTTTTGGAAGGCCCTCTGGGTGTTCCATGTAGATCCTATAGGGATCTGGATGGTCCTTTCAAATTGTTGATGATTGGTGAATGAACACGGAAGACCTGCAACTGGTGAGCTGCTGCATGGATATTTCGCTTCTAACTGATAACCATATTTGGCAAATTCTTATCTTTTCTTGGAGGACCTTCATGGGCTTTAATGAGAAACCTCTACAGCTTCCCTCTGCTCTTTCAAGAAGTCTCTGATGACATCATCCCTAGCAAAAGCTTCCTTTATCATTTGCTTTTGATCTCTCTCCTATTCACTTTCCAACTCCTCTGTGGTAGTGGGGACTGCCAAAGGCTTCATGGAAGGAGATTTTGTGGTTAGGCTGTTCTGTAGGTCAATCATGTACTCCGTCCTTTTCTCCTTCAGGGTACCAGGCTGATTATCTGGGGTCCTCTCAAACTGCTGTCCTTCCAAAGCTCCGTATTCTGAAAGCATCCTCCTTTGCCCAGAATCTCTGCTCTCTCTGGCCTCTGCAGCAACGGGGGCTCTTCTTCCCTGGCAGGTTCCTCTCTCTGGACTGACAGAACTGTTCTCACTGAGCTCACATTTTGCTTCCTGGGCTGATGGTTTTCCTTGTTGTGTTTCTGAGACAGTGCCCTCAATTCGGCCAGCACCTTCTGGTGCTAGACTCTTTTATTTCTTGTCTGCCCACTGGCTTGGTATCCTGGTGGAGCCCAGACTTTTTCTGAAGTGATCTCCTTTCCTCAAAGTCATTCAACAAAATTTCTTCCTCTGCCACTGTTTTTTTTTCCTCCCTTACTTTCAGAAGCCTCGTCAGCCACAGGCTCAGGAAGTTGTTCAGGGTCCTTCTGGATTTCGGCCTCTTTTGCATCACTGGAGCGATTCCTAACCCCAGCAGTTCGGTCCCTCTGCAGTCATCTGTGCTCCCTTCACTGCCTCAGGGACCAGGAGGTTACCCTCTTCCTGCACACCTCCCTCCTCTTCTTCACTCCTGGAAGCCACCTGGAGTTTCCGCATCAGTTCTTTGTTCCTGGCCAACTGTTCCTGCATAGCCTGGCGAGCGTCCAGGTCATATCTGACCACAACTGCCTTTGACTTTGGCACTTATGGTTCTGGTGCTTAAGGCTCATTCGCTCCATCATTCTGGCTTTTTCGAGTTTTCCAGTTCTTCCAGTGCCGGAGTAGGACTGACCTGCTGCAGCTTCTCAAACTCTCTTAGGGCTTTCTTGGCTTTTCCTTTCTTCAGAACTTTGTGATACTTTTTGTTTTTGATTTTCTTTTCTGTTCAAGCCTGGGCCTCATAGGACTGCAGGGCCCGGGCCCGTTGAAGCTCTGCTCGGCGCATCTTAGCCTTTTCCAGGCTTGTGGCTTTGAGAGAGGTCTTTTCCACGAGAGTCAATGAAGGGCCTGTCACCGGCTGCTCGTTCTTATGGAGGAGGTTAAAAACGTCCTGCTCCAGGGGAGTTCTTGCTTTCCAGCCGCTGAGCACATGCTCAAATGGGAGCCAAGGTTGATTGCTCCTTCTTCAGGGAAAACCAGCTGCTCTGCTTGCTGGTTCTTCAGAATGATGGGATCCCATTTGGAGAGGGCCTGTGAGGCTTGATTGAACACCACTTCTCTGTGGATCTGCTCAACCTCTTCTTTGTTAAGGGGTAACTCCACAGTCTTCTTTGACTTGACTATTCCGTTGCTTTTTCACAGTGGCCAATGAAGATGAAGTTTTAACCAGCTCAAGTAGATCTGAAAGGACTGGCCTTTCTTCTGATCCTTCAGAAGTGCCAGCATCACTCTGACACTGTCAGGCTAGCTTCAGGTCTCTCAGCTAATTTCCGCCTACTCTTTCATCAAGGGAACTGATGGCTTCCAGAAGCTTTGGATGCTTTCGCTTTCCATCACTGTCCCCCTCATCTTCACTAGGGCTCAAGAGACAGTCTTTTGGCAAATCCTCTAGTTCTTCCTGTTCACTTAAAGCCAGAAGGCTCTCCGCAGTCCAAGCTGCGCTCATCTCAGCAGCCTGTCTCTCATATGGGCCAGGAGCGGGAGTGAAAAGGATGCAATAAACTGTTTTATAACAAACTTTTAATTATCTGATTATGAACTATTCATTTTGTAGATAATCAATTTTAATCTTATCTTAACTTTCCTCTTACTAGACATCTACGTCAACTTTCCTTTCATGAGTAGAGATGATCAAGCAATTCAATGCAACTGGCCCAGGTATTATAAAATAAGACCATGGGGGGCAAAGCACATAGTAAAATCATACAAGTCATTTTATAGCCAAATATATTTGAAAACTGGATTATCTTTTAGGGTATCAACTTACGTGCTTTTGACTGAAAAAAAAAATTAAGTCTGTCTGATCTTCCCACAAAGTGAATTAATAGATTCCTTATTGGCAGGTATCCCTTCACTTTTGTATTGCAAGAGTCTGGTACAATGCTTTTCACATAGCAAGCACTCATTGTCCATTTGCTAATGATGATAATTCTTCAACTCCAACTCCCTAATAAACGAATTATGTTCTTCCTCCAAAACTAGTTCCATGCTAACTTCCTTTTTTCTCTATTTTCTTCTTTCAAAATATTTATTCCATTCATTACCTGCTCTTTGCTAACTCCCAGTCCAACTCCCATTATCACTCTTCTAAACCTTGCCCTTAGACACTGCCTCTTCCAGTCTACCAGATGATTCAAGCCTAAGATTATAACTATATCAATCTTATCATATCCTTTTCCTGCTCAAATCTTTACCAAGAGGCATGATGGCTTCTTCCTACTGCCACTTCTTACTTCTTCTTTAATAATCCTTTTCTTACTACCTGAATTATATAAAAAATAAGTTTGCTCTGGATACTCTCTAAAGGCTATTCTGTTTTCATCTCAATGCAACTTGGCATTCCTATCTAGACATAAGCTCCCCTGACCCCAACCCCAGCTCGCCAATCTTATCTCACCTGTGAGACTCTATTCCATACAAGGAGACTCTCATCGTCTCCTATACAAACCTCTCCATCTGAAGCCTAAGAATGCTTCTCTAAAAATCCTTAGAAGCCCACATTCATCTTGACCATCTGTTGACTACTAAAGAAATTATTGCTTATATCACTCATTCTGACACTTATATTTTTATATACTATACAGCACCTAATGTAAAACTTTGCACTTAATAGTGGGCATCCAATACATTTTCACTGATTGGATATTGCTTTGCTTAGATGTTCCTGAAAAACAGGGACTTGGCCCTATATTTCTATATTCCTTTATGATTCAGTGTCCATTGGTCAGAGCTTGGGGCCCTGAGAATTACAATGATCTTCCCCCCCATTTGTTCTCAGGCCATTCCACCAGGACCACAGAGGGATTCATTGGAGACACAGCTATTTTTCAGACACAATAGGCCTTTTGTGAATGAGAACAAAAGCGTGTCATAACTCCCACTCTACTGGCTTTGAAATGAACTGGACTTCTTAAGGTTGTGGAATTACAATATTTTCCTTGTTGTGCCAGATCTCCATGAAACACTTTAAATAGGCCTATTTTCCTATTTTCAGCTGGGTGACTACTTTGATAAGCTTTAATACCTAGCACACTGTCATTCTGTTGATTATTCCTATATAAAGGTGAATTTTTTTAAAAAATCACTATTTAAACCCTGAAAAGCACTTCAGAGATAATTTTGTTCAACACCCTTATTTAACAGCCGTGCTACTGACTTTTGTTTTTTTTTGGCATAAGTCTCTCATTTCATCAGAGTCATGCAGCTATCTCCCTGGCATCCTAGGTGATTCCTTAGGAATGGAGGCTACCTAGTGGTTATTTCTAGACTTCTGAATCAACAATAGGAGGAATTCCCAGAAAACAGTGACCCGATTTTGAGAACAGAAAGGTAGGAAGTGTGGTGACTCTTAGTCAGCCTGAGCTTTTCACTCATGTATAATTATTCCCAGCCACCACACTGCTTGCTTCTTCTGATAGGATTTTTTCCATTTGAATAAGAAATACATTAGGAATAAGATGATAGGAATGAATGCAAATCTTCCCAGAATCTGACTATCACAGTCTGACCATGGGTATTAGGTCTCTCACCGAATCTTAACGCCTGTGGGACTCCGTGCTTTCTGCAGACGGACCACGTATTTTACTGAGGTTTCCATCTGAGCCATATCAGAACCTTAATCCTGATATCTCACACAGCATTGCAAATTTATGACACAAGTGCTCTGACTGATAAATATCATTTTTATTGGTCTTTTTTTGGGGTGTAAGGAGGTCACTTGGTTACATGAGGTAATAGGCAAGGGATATGTGTTACGTAGGCAATTATCAGTGATAGTTCATCACTCATTTTTTCTCTCTTCTTTCTCTGGCTTTTCCTTGTTATACTCTCATTTTGTTTTTGTTGTTCTCTCTCTCTCTCTTTCTCTGTCTTAATTTTTAGGACAAGTCAGTGGCCCTGGCCACCTGCATTGATCATTCTAGGAGACAGCCTTGTTGCTGAGTTTATAACTCAAAATACAGGTAACAGTACAGGATAATTGGATAGCTTCAGAAAAAGGAAAAAGGGTGACACCTGCTGGAAGAACCCCTGGTGCTTCTGATTCCAGTTAGAATCTCCCTGGAAAAATGTACATACACACAATTATTGGGAAACAAGGTCCCCCGAAGTATATCTATGAACTCAGGAATCCGAGGCTAAGAAAAATAAAAATTGCTAATCTTTATTAAGTGCTTACCTTGCACCAGATGCTTCACATGCATACCCTCATTTAATACTCACAACTACCCCCAGGGTAGGTATTATTATGTTCATTTTGTAGATAAGGAAACTGAGGCTGAGAGAACTTACGTAACTAACCCAAAGTCACGGCTACTAAGTTGTGGAGTTGGATTTAAATCGAGGGACGTCAGGATCCTTATCCCCTAAGCTATACTGCCTGCTCTGAATACATATACATGTATATATTTTATAATATAATTTTATAATTAAAAAATATAATTTTTTTCTCTCAAGAATCCTAATGATATTTCCGAAAGGTAGTATATAAGAACTGACTAAAGGCAGCATAGTAAAACAAAACAGATCTCAAACATGGTCTCACAGGGTCCTAAGGGTTCCAAATCCCATCCTGACATGTGAAATCACAAAAGTTTTATTTGCACAGCATGGGAAGGTTTGCTGCTACACTGCCGGTACTAAGGAAAGATAAAGAAACAATAGGGAGGGGCAGCCAATTAGCTCAGGTGGTCAGAGCACAGGCTCAACACCAAGGTTGCCAGTTCGATCCCCACATGGGCCACTGAGCTGCGCCCTCCACAACTAGATTGAAACAATTACATGACTTGGAGCTGATAGATTCTTGAAAAACACACTGTTCTCCAATTTAAAAAAAAGAAAAAAGAAAAAGAAACAACAGGGAACAGGGCCACAGTTCTGGAGGACAGGGATAAAGGAACGGAAACTACTCATGAGCTGAGACACTGATCGAGTGGGAAAAGCAATGTCTAGTCTAAGAAGCAGAAGGGTCATTCCAAACACTACACTTGAAAATCAGGAAGCCTAGACTTGAGTCTTATAAACTACATGTGCTTTCATTCTTTAGTGATTTTGCTTCCAACTCGGGAAAACACCTATTTAAGTGGACTGTCACGTATAGAAAACGAGGAATTAAAAGCATTTCTGCATCACTTGCTAAACTTCTCAGAGAAAGACAAATTGCATAGATACACCTAACTCCCCCACCCTGAAAGGCTTGTGTGTTCAAACTGGAGAACAAACAGAGCCCAAAGGGATGTGAAACGCATAGAGGAAAGGCAGCTGAATAGTCAGTGTGTTTACTGGCAGCAGAGTATCTGAGAAGAGGACAAGACACTGATAATTAGTGCATTACTTTCTCTTCTCTTTTCCTATGTGTGCCCCCTGCTCTGCACTCTCTTCCTTTGGGCTGCACTTACATCTTTAAGCTCATTAGGCCTAACTGATTAAAAGCTAGGAAAGGTAGTAAGATCTAGAGATTCTAGGCCCTGGCCTGACCTTGCAGGCCAGGGTCTTCCTGAGAATCTCTTGGGTGGCCCCGGGGTTCCTGAGATCTAGTTGTCAAAATGGGAAACTCCACAGATCTAATTTTAAACAGTCTACTCTTAGATCATCAACTTACCTCGATGGAGGGGAAGACTGTTCGGTTCTTGGGATGTAAATTCACAGATACAGACAAACAGTCTCTCTCCCTCTTTTAGGCTGGGAATGGTCACAATTTCCACAAAACTACTGGGGAACTGTCCTGAAAAGAAAAGCAAACATTTCCAATGTTGAAATTTCTTTTTCTGTCTGTGTACCAGGACAAAAAAAGTTTTTTCTGAGTCCATTTAGAGGCCCTGAATTAAAAACTCACTGAGAAAGAACACAGAGAATGCAATTTATTCCAATAAGCATTTATTGGGTGTTAATTCTACGCAAGATGCACTGCGGAGGGAAAAATGAGACAGTCTTGGCCCCTGAAGATCTGAAAATCTAGTTCAGACATAAACAATAATTCAATTCTGAAATCCAGTCTCACAACATCCGCATACAAATTGCTATGCAAGTTCCAAGAAGGTACAGAATGGGTTAGGAAGAATATGAAAAATTTTAGGATAAGATAGCCATTTGAGTCTCAAGATGGGTAGGGTTTTAATAAGTACAGACAGGGGCTGCCAGTTGGAAAACATCAAAAAGTTTGACTGATTCCACCTTCTAACTGTCTCTTATACCTGTCCACTTACCTCCAGACCCCTGCCTTGGTCCAGCTGTCAGCATCTCTCACCTGGATTACTGTAACAACGTCCCATCCTGCCTAACTGCCTTCAGTTTTGTGCCCTCCTAACATCTTTGTATCTATAGCTGTGAGCTTTCTAAAAATCTGATAAAAATCCTAAAGCACTTCAGTGGTTTCCCATTCCTGTAACTCCTTCCCATGGCTACTGTCTTCCAGGATCTAACTTCTGCTCATCTCCTTAGCACCATCCCCACTCCTCAGTCTAATCATTACAACCTTCCAAAGGAACCAATAACAGACATTCTCTCCTCGTTGGTAGAAACCACAGTAAATACATAGGGAAAACACAAAAGGGTTCTGAAGTTTACTGCGTTGGGCTTCCGGTTTCATCTTTATTTTTAATATGGAAAGAAGGTTGGGTCTGTGGTCCATTTTGCAAAAGAGGTATGATAACCCTCTTACCTGTAACATCCTCTTTCTTTCCTAGAAGCCAAAATTCATCCACCACTGCCAACACCTCAATAATATCTCCCACAAAGAGGGGCAGTTCTTCTGAGACACTAGGGCAGAAGTCAAAGATAGCTCGAACCACTGAGCCGGCCTCCATGTTTCGCAAGCTGGAAAAAGGTCAAAAGAAACGGGAAAGCATAAATATTTAAGACATGGTAATATAGCTCTGTATCTTGAGAATGTTAAAGCTTAAGATATAAAGATACTTCGAATGAAGTCAAAGCTAAGCAAATAAGAAGTTTATACTTTACACTTAAAAAAAAGCAAAGTACTGTCTCATTTATATTTTTTTTAAATAATAGTTTCCTCAGCGCCTATGACAGAACTAGAGCATACGTATATTTTGGACCTTCTGGGACCTAAAAGTCTCCTATTTTATTGGCTTAACCCTGTCTTTTTGTAGATGCAGTCTTCCACACCAAGAGAAGAAACTCACACTAACCACACATCCCCACTCACAAAATAATAATTTCCTCATATGTTTCTCATTTGATTCTCAAAGTCGTTCTGGAATTGAAAAAAAAAAAAAAAGTGACCTATACCAGTGAGTGACAGAAAAGATACAAGTTGGAAAACAACAGACTTTTCAATGTGCCTGAAGAGGGCAATAAGAAAATTAACATTTTTCAAGTACCAGGCAACACGGTATTTTTGACATACAGTATTTAAAAAGTAAAGATTTTAACTATGGCATTTCATTTATTCCCCATAGCCTTCTTAAAAATTAGGATACTGTGGCTCAGCCAGTTAGAACACTTAATTTGTCCAAGCTCACAGAGTCCGTAGCAGCAGGGCCAGGGTTCAGACAGGATATTCTAGCTCCTACCCACTGAGACTGTGCCGGAAAAAAAAAAAAATGGAATGTGACATGAAGAACAGCAGCAGGACCATTCCTAAGTGGCTGAGATTTCAAACGTACTGAAAAGTAAAAATCCATAAAAAGAACAAGAAAGGGCTATGTAGATGGAGCCTCCATACAAGATTTAGTACACTATGCCAAATTAAGAATGTGTTTTTGCTTCAAAGACACCTATAGCCCAGCCTTGCATAGTATCCTTGCACTGTCATGGTGTCTGTGCTATGATAAGGTGAGGTGTCCATTACCTTGACATGTGTGGCAGGGAGCCTACGTTTGTGTGTAAGTGATAGAAAGGGAAAAAAAATAGAGTGCCTTGCCCACCGGTAAACCATCAGCCATCATTAGCTACGTGTCTCCCCAGGTCTTTACAAGGAGAAAGTGAAGCTCTCCAGTGTCCAGGCCTCACGTCTGCTTTTCTTTCTCTGTTTGTTTTCTTGTATTTATCAAGTATGCATTTGGTGTTGGCAGTGATGAGGATTCTAACTTTCCTCTCACCAATAATTATAATCACTTCAAAAGGCACTAAGTGCCTAAAAAACAAAACAAAAGATGGCTATAGCTCTGTTAAGTTTATACTCTAAGAAAACAATCATGTGAACAAATATGGTAGGCATACGATAAATATCGTTCCATAAATTAATGTAGAGTATCAATAAGATTTTAATGAATCTTGCATAATATATGTTTGGCAACACAACTGAACATTACATATTAAATTTATACTGTTGAGTAAAAGGAGCTTATCTTTGTGTTACTGAAACTTTCTTCTATAATGAGATGACTTGGGTGTACAGTGGAAAAGAGAAGTGGCTAGTAACATTCCCCACATCCTTTGGCCTCTCCTACCATGTATTTTCTTTAGGTATTAAAAAAATCTAATTGGGCCGGCCGAGTGGCTCAGTTGGTTAAGAGCACAAGCTCTGAGCATCAGGGTCACCGGTTCGATTCCCACATGGGCCAGTGATGCTGCACCAGTGCTGAGCTGCCGCTGAGCTGCCAAGAGGTGGCAGGATGGTTCGGCTCGTGAGAGCATGTGCGCCTAACAACAAGGTTGCCGGTTCAACTCACGCATGGGATGGTGGGCTACACCTACCTGCACCTAAGATTGAACACAGTACCTTGACCTGGGTGTCTGAAAGCTGCCGATCCGTGGCTGGATGGCAACCAGACTTGGAGCTGAGCTAGCTGCGCCCTCCACAACTAAGACTGAAGGACAACAACTTGGCTGTTGCCCTTCCCCAATTCCTCAAAACTGTGCCCCTTCCCCAATTCCCCAATAAAACATCTTAAAAAAAAAATCTATTTATAATCACACACTGCATAACGTGACTGCAAAGTACTAGGCTTCTGGAGTCAGACCAAGGTTCAAATCCCAGCTCCACTATTTATTAGCGATTTCACCTTGAACATATTACTTAAACCCTCTGGGCTTTAGTTTCCTTGTTTAGAAAAATGGAGAGAATCATACTTTCATAACAACCATCAGGAAGATGATGGTAATAACAGCAATTATAATAATGCCCAATATTAAATGAGCACAGACTATGTGCCATGCATTGTCCTATATACTTCCCTCATCGAATCCTCACAATAACCCTATCATGTATTATTAGTTCCCATTTTCCAGGTGAAGACATAGGCTCAGAAAGGTGATGCAATCTGTCCAAGGTTACACAGTAAGTCAGAGATGGAACCAGGAATCCAGACGTGTCTGTCTCCAAAGCCTTAGCCTGTAGGAGAATGGTGTTCAAGTACCTGGTAGAGGGCTGGTACGGTAGATGCTCCATAAATGTCACAGTTACTACTAAACATCATTTCCATAAGCAGCAACAAGTTCGGATCTGTGTCACTCGTACAGCATCACCAGAGAATGTGCTATTTCAAGTATATAAACACCGCAGAATTTACCATTTTGTCCTGTCAAAACTTGGTTAACTTAGATCATGTTTAAAAACAGACACATGTTTAAGGCAGAAGACACTGCATGTGATTACTCTTTGGCTGACCGACGTGAGTTCATTATGAAGACTGTACATTTGGCTGTGCTGTACACGTAATACCAGCATTGTATAACTTCTAGATCTTTCTCTTTGATGTCAGCCATCTCTCTATCAGGTGATCTCGTCTGTCAACTTCCCCACCCTCTTTCTAGATGGTTGTTGGTAATCTACTGGAAAGGGTGGACCACACATACAGGGCCAAAACTTATTAAAAGTTACCAGATAAATAAAAAGTAAACAAGCTCTAAATACAAGGCTACAAACTCTTGTGCGGTAGTTAAATACATGTGTTACAGATAGAGATTTTCAACAGTTATTTTTTATGTGCTCTGAGGCCCGGTTCTTAGTTTCTGGCTGTCTTCCACAGGGTTGAAGTTGCCAGATGTCTGATTTCCACATAAGGGTGGTGTCATAAATATTTTATTTTGTAAAACAAACATGAGAGTTTGCAAACCTCTTAGCCATCTATATGGTATTAAAACAACTCCTCAAGATTGGGCCCAAGTGGATATTATTTTCCTTCGACTACGTTTTTTCAAATTCCATCTCAATATCTAACTAAATCTATACTTCATTATCTAAAATACCAAGGAAAGAATTAGCATAAGCCCTGTAAAGATGACTTAGAGAACTACCCTATTACAAGGAGGAGTAACCTTTGCCATCTGAAAGGTTAAGCTTCTCTCCGAGAACCTTTTTGCCCGACCAGAAAATGACTCAGAGGCAGAGGAGGGTCTGCTCAATACATGCTTTTACTGACTGACCTCCTACCCTATTGGAATGAGTGTGTAATCGCCAAGGAATACACACCCTGGAAGGGCACTGAAGTCAGAACCTGGCTAAGTTACAGGATTCCTGCATGAGCCCAGAAAGGAGATCCTAACGTCCTCTGTTTTATGTGCAACATGGTGAATTTCATCTCACTCTTTTCTGTTCCTACTATACACACTATGAAAAGCCACTGACATTGTTCCTATCTGGTCCATTTTACAAACCGAACATGTATTTTGAAACAACCCTAAATGGCTTATATAAGCTGTTCCACCAACTCCAGATGGACGGAAAAACTGCAGAGGAAATCAGAACACAGATGAGCTTGAGAGAAAGCAGAGGCAATAACTGCCTGGATGGCATGATGTCAGGGACATCAGCAAAGTCTGCTATGAAAACACCGCCTTCTTCTCTTGCTGGTGAAGGCCTGCAGTTTCACTTTTGGAGAAGTCACTCTGCATTGGAGATATAAAGATCCTTAATTCATCAAACCCTTTTTAGGATGCAAAACTCTATACGGAAAGAGGTTTTTGTTTTATTCACTGGTATAGAATAGTGCTCAGCATATATAACACTCTCAAATATTTGGTGAGCAAATGATTTATTGACCTTAAGGAAAACATGTGAAACCGTTCATATGAAAATCTCTACTTCCTCTTATCTAAAACCAAACCATCTCTTCTCCACAAGTAGCTTTACCTTCCAGTTTGCATAACTGTGTCATATAAATCTTCCAGGTCAAACATTAAATTGTAGACTCCTTCATCCTCTGCAGCCCAGTCAATACACTAACAGCAATGGCTACCATCTGAGAACCTACCACGTGCCAGATGCTGAGCTAGGGGCTTGTATCATCGCCACACACAAAGAAGAGACCAAGGCACTAGAGCCAGGGTGCCTGGGTTCAAATCCCAGCACCACCATTGAGCAGTATACTTAACCCGATAGCCAGAACCAGAATTCAGGTCTGGGTGACTCCAAGGCCCATATTCTTTTCACTATTAACATTGCTGTCTTAAATCTCACTGATTCTTCCTTCAAAATCTTCAAGACTTTCCTCTTTGGTTCTACTATATTTTATTATGAAAAATATTTTTCATATTTTATTATAATAAAATATGAAAAACTTTACACCCACCACCTAGATTCTACCATTAACATCTTAGTGCAGTCACTTTATCACTTAACATCTCTGTATCATTTATCAATCCATGTTGTTATTTTAACCATATCTCACCCCACTTATTCATAAGTAGTCCTCAGTGTATTCCTATCCAATCAAAATGCTCTCTGCTTCCATAAAGAAAGCACTTTCTGTCCAGAACTTGTTCCTTTGCTTTTATGCTGTTTCTTTTATCCACGGTGGGTTCTCTTGTCTTTCACGCATTTAAAGACTCCCCACTCTCTTCTTCCTCCAAATGATGACCCTTTCTCGTGCTCTGGTATCAGCCTGTGCTCTGATATTATCTTGCAGATTTGTGAGACATCAGACTGGACATGTGAAAGGTAAAGCCATGAGAGTGAAATAATATTCAGAAATAAAATAACATTCCAAAATGTATATCATGCAACCCAAGAGTCCACTGACAGATGAATGGATAAACAAAATATATCCTGACATAAGCTGCAACATGATGAACCTTGAGGACATGATGCTAAGTCACAAAAAGACAAATACTGTGGTTTCATTTACATGAGGTATCAAGAGTAGTCAAGCTCATAGAAAAAAGTAGATAGTGGTTATCAGGGCTGTGGGGGGTAAGGAAATGGATCAGTTTCAGTTTGGGAAGATGGACAAGTTCTGGAGATGGATGGTGGAGATGGTTACACACCAATGTGAATGTACCTAATGCCAGAGAACTGTACACTAAAACAGTGAAATAGTAAATTCTATGTTATATATATTTACCACAATAAAAAGAACCTTTTTTTTTTTTTTTTGTCTATTTACTTATTTTTATTGGAAAATTGGGAGAGGAAACAGCATTGGGGAATCAGGAAAGGGGAACAGACAAGTTGTTGTCCTTTTGTTCTTCAGTCTAGTTGTGGAGGACGTCGCTTCACTGGCTCATGTTAGTATTATCACTGTACTCTTCCTGGGTGAGGCAGTCACTTGCCGGCCATTGGACGGCCGCACAAGGCGGCTCACACCGACTGCTGGCCACTCACGCTGGCTGCCAGCCACTCACGGTAGCTCACAGCAGCCTACTGCAGCAGGGGCTGCAGCCTACGCCATTTCCGGCAACTCACAGCATCCCAGCTCCAGGTTGAGCTGTTGTTCACCATCTTAGCTGTAGAGGGCGCAGCATCACTGGCTCTCATGTGGGAGCCAAACCAGGGCCATGCTGCTCAGAGCTGGCATCCCAACCCAACTCTTAACCAAAGCGCCACTTGGCCGGCCCTAAAAAGCATTTTGTAAATGTATGTCATAAAACGTGAGAGAATGTGAAAGAAGGCCTTGGAAACTTCAAGTTCTAATACATGACATATCTACAAGTCTAGACATACTATACTAAAAAAAAATCTCCTGAGATCACAAACTGTAAACTTTTACCCTGATAGACACTGATATCAAACAACATAATAAGTAATTTCCAATGCAGCCTTTTGAGAAAAGATCTGAACCGGGGGCAGATTGAGGACACTGACCAATACGCATGTGCTGTCTTCCGTTTCTCCGCTTAGGTCTGTCCTTCGCCCTGCCTACTCTGCGCTGGCTCCAGGAGGCTGACCCACTAGCACTGCATTCCGGAGGCCCCTTGCCTCTGGCTTCTGGCTGAGTTCAACCACCGGGTGGCACCAGCAGGAGATGTGAAAGTAGAAGGCCAGTGAGGTGGGGATGTTTATTCCCCTGGCCCCCTCCCCCCCGGGCTGTGAGTTGGCTGTGTTGTTCAGCTAAGGGCCACAGCTGCCGGCAAAGGCCCCCCGCAGAAAGGCTTTCTCTTGAGTCAGATAACTCCCTGGTGCCCTGCCCCTTCAGGCCTGGGATGGCTTTCCTGCTAGCCATGGGGTACAGTATAATTCTTTGTTATTTTCCCTACACCTGCCCATTCCATTCTAAGTAGGACCGCCTCATATTACCCAATTTGAGTGTGCTTTCTATACTCTGCTGGGCCCTTAATAGATACATGCCCAAAAGGATTTTTAGGATTTATGAGAGCTATGCACGAAACAAATGGAAAAAATACAGGAAACTACAAAACTGGTTTCCTAAATCTAATATTCTAAATCCAGGCGAGAGATAAGAACTACAGCTATACATTTTGTAGGCTTTAAAAATTACTTAGAAAGATATTGATGCCTGGGTTCCCCCACACCCACCCATACCGCCCAAATTAGGCCCACTTTTGATGGATTTGATGCATAGGACCCAGATTCTAAATTCTTATTTTGAAATTCTGAGTAATCTATTTTACTACCAGGAAAGTAGGACACAGTGCGCGAGAGGTTTGAAAAGTTACTATATTCTTTCAAAAAGCAATGGTGACACCTTCTACATCCTTCCTAATATTACCAAATTCATAGTACAAATCTGCATTCTGGACTTCCAGAACAAAGTTTCTGAAGAGGTTTCCTTAACTGAAAACCGACAGACTGTAGCTTCTCCTTTCTTGTGGGCTCCTACAAAGGGCACTGCTGGGCAGCACAGGTGAGTAGGGCCGAGGAGGGGGTCCTCATCGCGGGGACACTCCAGTACAGGTTCCTTTAAGGAACATGCATTCACGAGCATCTGGAAACTTCATGTTTTGGAACTGAACTCCCCAGAAGAACTCCTTTGGGGACTGGGAATCCATTTTTTAAATTTTAAGTCCTAGCAATGAGAATATTTAATGTCAGAGGCAATTGTAGTTCTCTTATTCTTGACAATATAAAGCTAAGAAGAAAGGTCTCTTCCCTTTGTGAAAGGATAAGAGGTGTCAACAAATGAAGTCTAAATCTGTTTCAAGGAGGAAATGCAAAAAGCTGGAAAAACAGCATTTTCTCCTCTGGTTTATGTTACTGGAGTTCATTTTAGACAGAAAGTCAGCCGGCACTGCCAGGTGATTCCTCAGAGAACTAGCAATGGATGAAGAGGAAAAGCAGAGCCCATCTGAATCACCGTGTCGCCCGTGAGGTTGAGGAGCATGGCCTGGGATCATCTGTCCCCCTTCAACAGCATCTCCTGCCTACCCGCCATGCTCTCCTGAGGACAGCAGCACTGGCTCACACGTGTACTCTGGTTAAACAGGTTATGGACTGTTGGACTGTAAGAAAAAACAAAATCCTGAGCTGACTTAGGTGGGGTGATGAGAGAAACAAGAGTAGAAAAGGAAAGGAATCTGCTATCATAAACTGTCTTATAAATTATATTCGATTTTGCTTCTTTCAAACATACCAAGTTGGAAGGCAACAACTTCAGCACATGGAACAAGATGTACATCAGTTTCTGCCAGTCGTGGAAGGGCCCTTCAGTCCTTTTCAGGATTTAAACTGAACAAGTCTCATCTAAAACACCTACATACATATATATTTAAATTAAGGAAGTTTCAGTACCGACTCTTATGGTATAGCTATTTTAACTAACTTAAGGATTCCACCCTCACTTCCTACCCCCACATTAAAATAATACTTTTTCTTCCTTTAAAGCTACTTTTTAAAAATTTGCTTATAAATCTCTATAGCAATTTTGTCTTTTTAACAAAATTGCACTAGTGGAGGAAAGTCCCAAGATTAAGGTCCCAGGACCTACTAAATTTGAGGGTTTTACATTAAAGAAACATTTTCAAATGGGTCAGCCTAAAAGTTCCTTAAGTACTCTCTCGGGTTCACATTTCTTATGCGTGAATCTCAGTTATGGGAGAAAATTAAAGAATCACTGACTCACAAGTAAATACATTGGGCATGTCTGAGCTAAGAAGCTTAGTGACACATTAAAATGCACTGCTCCACTACAATGCATATGTGATAAATGCTCAGATAATACATAGATAGCAGTTGCAGAACTGCAGATGAAACTATAAAATGAAACTTCAGGGTGAGGCTGCAGATAGCAAGGAGCACAACGAACATGTCAAAACAGGCAGTTTTCAGGAGAGGCCAAGCAAACTGATTAACCCAGTGCTGTAAGCTACGAGGATAAATGGACAGAGATCTGCAGGACAGGCATCTTGTTTCTTTTCCTTATCTGTTTGAAGTATGAGCTAGTTATTCTACTAAACAAGATTTAAAAAGACATGAGAAATTTCTTTACCCTTCAGCCTATCTTGGTATTTTAAAAGAATCAGGAAAGGAATTCAGAAAACTAAAGATTTGGAGGAAGAAAAATAAGGAGGGGAAAAAAACTGCAATTGGAGTTTAAAATAACTCCATCCTCAGGGTGAGTGATTTGGATCATTTTAAGGAGCACCATGGAAAACAGGGACCAGCAGCTTTATACAAACAAATGACAAAAACGAAAACTTGCCATTTATAGAACTAGAGCTGCTAGACTCAGAAGGAAAATGTCTATATGGAATCTTCCAGTAGTTTCTACTAAGATGAACCAGAGCTATGCCAAGACACAGCAAACCCAATGAACAGCGAATTCCTTAGCCAGTGTCAATGAGTTGCAAATCAGGATGTTCAAAGCTAAAGTTCAACAATGGAAAGGTTCACCTGACAAAAGAGATTCCTGACAGAAGAGGAAGGGCAACATGATGTGAAGAAAATAACTCATCTATAGGAAAACCTGTGAATCTGGGAGTGAAACATTACAAATTGTAGCTGGGGTAAGATAAAGGGAGAAAGAAACAAGGGGGAGATTTGTATTAGACTGCCATGATAAAGAACAAAGATGATGTTCTAACAAGATTACGAAATTGCTACAGAAACTAACAGTAGTGTCTGGTAGTTGAGATACACATAAGCTGGGCTATTAATTCCCTGACAAACAGCAAATGTATGCAATCACAGGCCAATTAATGAACTATGTCCCAGAGACTGCACAGAGTCTTCTGCTCAGCCATGTAGGCAGCTAGCATGAGTGATCACTGGGGTTCCTGCAGAGGGGAATGGAGAGCACCGCCCAGTACTTGGGCGCCTGTTCTGCATACAGTTTTGTTCTGCTTTTTTGAAAATCAAGACTAGGTGCTGAATTTTATCAAGTGCTTTTTCTGCATCTACTGTGATTATCCTGTTTCTTCTCTTTATGCTGTTAACGTGGCAAATTATACTGATTTTCAAATGTGAAATCAACATTGCATTCCTGGAACAAACCTTTCTTGCTTAGGATGTGTTATTCTTTTAATTGTGCACATTTCAATTTGCTACCACTTTGCTGAAGATTTTACACCTACGTCTCCAAGAGATGTTAATTGTAGTCTTTCCTTTAAATATCCTTGCCAGATTTGTATATAAGAGTTAGACTAGCCTCATAAAATGAATTAGGAAGTGTTTCTTCCTCCTCTCTTTTCTGAAAAAGTCTGTGTAAGACCGGAATTATTTCATTTTTAAATATTTGATAGAAATCATCAGTGAAATAATATAGGCCTAGAGAACTTCAAGGAAAGGTTTCAAATTAAAAACCAGTACTTTTATCACATACAGTGCTATCGAAATTTTCCATTTCTTCCTGTCTCAGTTTTGGTAAGCTGTATTTTCCAAGAAATTTGTCCACTTAATCCAAGCTTAAATTTGCTGGCATAAACTTGTTAAAAATAGTCCTTTATTAACCCGTTAGTAGCTATCTAATCTATAATAATATAGGAAATTCATATTGTCTCTCCTTTTTTCTTAGTCTTGCTAGGGGTTTACTAATTCTGTTGATCTTTTCCAAAAAACAACTTTTGGCTTTGCTAAATGTCTCCATTGTTTGTCTGTTTTCTACTTCACTGATTTCTTCTATTATTTCTGCTATTTCCCTCCTTCAACTTTAGGTAGAGGAGAGCTTAGAATAGGTAAAATATGATTTAGGTAATCAAAATATATTAGATGTCTCTACACCATAGTGCTGTGAATTAAAATTCATACCAGCAACACCGAATTAAAACAAGCCAAGAATCAGTGAATCACCATAATTCACAATTTGTGCCCAATCCTCTGTAACATCCATGACATACTGTGACAGCTTTTAGTCATTCTCATACCCATGTCCATTCACATCTGTGTTTCTGCCATGTTCAGCTATTTGTGCTTAATTATACACTCTGTCAATCCAATTGCTATTCAGAATCTTCACCTTCTTGTGATAGAATTATGTATCCATTCTCTTGGCTCTCTAATTGTGCAGTGCCTCCCAATGTGGGCAGCGCACACTACCCTGAAACATTTGTGTTGGACTTGGCCATGTGACTGGCTGAATGGAATGTCAGTGGAGATGACATGAGCATAAGCTTTGAACCATATTTTATGGCGTGGTTATTCCCTTGTGCTCCTACAACTTCCCATAAGAAGAGCACGCCCTGGGAAGTCATTGCCCCTTCAGCCTTGGCCCAAGAATGAAAACAAGGTGAAACAGATTTGAACCTAAACAGAAGCCTATAGAGTTTTATCTTGCCCAGCCTAGAGTAACCAAATTAGAGCCAGCCTTCAGGCCTATGAGAATGAAAGTAAATGGTTGTTGTGATAAACCAATGGAGATTTTGGAGTTATTTGTTGCACAGTCAAAAAAAAAAAAAGACAATATAAATGGATGTTTTGACTGGAGCAGCTAAGCTCCTCACTCTTCCATCAAACACACATAACTCCTCATGTGGATAAATTTCTATTATCTTTCAAGATCCAATTCAAATGATATTCCTCTATGAAGTCTGTAATATTAGTCCTTACAGGGCAGGGATTCTTTGTGCCTACTTTATTCACTGATGCATATCAAGCACCTAAAACAATGCCTGATACTTAAATATTTGCAGGATGAATGATTTCACATACTGAACTACTTTAAGTTATACATCAAACATATACACTCACATTCCAAGGGATCACGTCACTTTTTCCTACAGAGCGGAAAGTCTCACAGGCCTAACTTCTGGGTTAGGAAAGTTGGGCTTTGATTTTTAGGTGCTTGGAAGCACCTGAAAGATGTGAGTAGGAAAATCTAATACAATAGTTAGAATTAGAACTGGTTGCAAGTGATTGAGCACCCTAAATAAAAGGGAAAAAAGGGAAGTGTGTGTGTGTATGTGTGTGTGCGCGCATACAATATTTTTTTTTCACATCAAGAAAGAGGCAGTCTAAGGAAAATCATTCTGCTTGTTTCTCTTCATATCATTGTTCAAAAACAGGTTTCTTGAGTTATAATTCATATACAATGCAATTCATCCACTTGAAGTGTACAACTCATTGGGTTTTAGTATAATATATTTACAGAGTTGTGTAACCTTCATCACTATTGATTTTAGAACGTTTAATCATCTCAAAAATAAACTCCATTTCCATTAGCAGTCACTTTCCATTTTCCTCCAATAGGCCTCCCTCCACCTCCAACCCTAGGCAACCATTAATCTACTTTGTGTCTCTATAGGTTTGCCTTTTGTGCATGTCATCTAAATGAAATCATACAATATGTGGTCTTTTATGACTGGCTTCTTTCACGTGGCATAATGTTTTCAAGGCCTTCATATCATTTTCAAATATGATCAGTTTAAAATATATGTATACAGACTACAAAGCCAGACTGCTGGGATTTACACCCTGGCCCCATCTCTTATTAGAGTTAGATGATTTGAGGCAAGTTTCCTAACTCCTTTGCGCCTTAATTTTCTCAACTGCAAAATAAGTTTAATAAAACTTATGTATATCAAGCACTTAGAATAGTACCTTACATATAGTAAACTATACACAGGTATTATTATCTGCATTAATAAGAGGGGGGCTGTGGATATTCTTTTTTTTTTCTTTTTTAAGATTTTATTGGGGAATTGGGGGAGGGGAACAGCATTGGGGAATCGGGGAAGGGGAATAGACAAGTTGCTGTCTTTTTGTTCTTCAGTCTAGCTGCGGAGGACGTTGCTTCACTAGCCCATGTTGGTATCGTCATTACGCTCTTCCCGGATGAGGCAGATTGGTCGCCGGCCTCTGGATGGTCGCTCACCGTGGCTACGGCAGCTCATGCTGGCTGCCAGCCGCTCACGCTGGCTGCCAGCCACTCACTGTAGCCTATGGCAGCCCACTGCAGCAGGGGCTGCAGCCTACACCATCGCCGGGGCTCGCACAGCCCAGCTCCAGGTGGAGCTGTTGTTAGCTGTAGAGAGCAGTGTCACTGGCCCTCATATGTGGAATCCGAACCGGGACCGCTGGCATCCCAAGACAGCTCTTATCTAATGTGCCACTCGGCCGGCCCGTGGATAGATATTCTAAAAATCTTTTTCATAGCTTTGGGATGTGTTTTGGTATACAGTAGGTTTGAAAATGAATGTCTCAGGAGGGAGAAATGGAGAATGACTGCTAATGAGTATGGGTTTCTTTTCAGGGCAATGCAAATGTTCTAGAATTTGCCAGTGGTGATGTTTGCACAACTTTGTGAACATACGGGAAAAAATGTACTCAACTACGCATTTTAAAGGGGCAAATTTTAGGCAATATGAATTACATCTCAATTTTCAAAAATAAGTATCTCTCCTATTTCAGAAATTGCTATACTGCAAGCAAAATGGTGAAGGCATGCATGAATATTCTACCTTGCAACAAGCTAGAAATTTAAATTATTCTAGCCGCCCCCCTCTAAAGTTTTCCTGCACTTCATGTTTCAAACATGTTCTATACTTGTGTTTCATACCTGCCATGAGCTGGGGATGGGGAATAGGTAATACAATATTTGATTACATGGACATTCACTGGGCAGGGCTACATAAAAGAGCAAATTTAAAAAGAGGAATCATATTTGTTACTAAATTGTATTAAGTAATAACTATATTCATAACAGTTAGGAGCCCAGACTCTTAAAGTCAGAGAGAACTAGGTTCAGTTTCTGGCTCTGCCTTTTGTCAAGCTATGTGACTTTGAGCAAGTTACTTAAACCCCTCTGAATCTTAGCTTCCTCATCTGTAAACTGAAGAAAATAATAGTAATTTACTGCATAGGCAGTTATGGTAATTAAACTTGGTAATCTAGGTGAAGCATTTAATACAGTTCCTAGCACACGGTAGGCAGTAAGTGTCTGTCTGGTATGAGCTGGGGCCTGATGATAATGGAGGAAGAGGGGAAGTTGGAGGAGAACTGTCATCATCACCCAGACTGACTGTAACGTAAATAATACAGACGAGGCAGCAACTTCTGGGCGGGGCTACCTGCTCAAAACTGCTTCTGTAGTCTTGAGAGGAAGGGGGAGTAATGTTACTCTGTGGTTACTGGACACGAGGACAAAGCAATTCACACTCCCCCACCCCCTACTCTAAGCTCTAAATGAGCTGTGTGTTCACAGCAGACCCACAAGAATTTGGCAGCGGTTTACAAATGAGATCCCTGCACACATGGGTCCAAGAAAACCTTTGCCAAAAGCCTTCCAGGAATAGAAGCGGGATATGAAACTAATCGATTTACTCTTCTAAAAACTTACCCTGTACTTCTAGGAAAACCAGTGGTACTACTGTTAAATCATTCAAATGCATCAATCTTTTAAAAATTACTCTTTGGGGCTTGACATTTACAAATTTGAGATTGCTGTTGTCTTCCTTTTGGTTCTCACCATCTTGTCTTCGGGACTCCCGCAATAACTTCCTAAAGAGTTGCCTATCAGTCTCATCTTCCTCTGCTCTATTTTCCACCCTGAAACTAGGGTTTTCTAATACAAAATCTCATAATTCTCTACTGCTTGAGGTTCCACAGGACTTCCCATTCATCCCTAGCAGGAAGGACCTAAAACTCCTTTGCAGGTCATACGAAGCTCATCATGGCCTGGTCCCTGCCCACAAGGGTCAGTCTCACTGCCGGACACGCCACCTATCCCACACCCTAAACTCTAGCCTCACAAAACGTTAACAGTTCCCCGTAAGGCACAGCTTTACAATACAACACAATTATTAGCTACAGGCTGCTTTTCAAGCACATTATCTCACGGCTGTGTTGTTGCTACTGACTGGGTGTAAATATGAAGTGCTTATTTTTATTGTTAACTGTTCATTGCAAGGAAAAATAATCAATAAACATCAGCAAATTACCTCTGGTTAATACTTTTATTGTGAATAATAATTATATTTTAAGTTTTAAGCATTTGGAATCACCAGAAGAGGATACTGACCAAACCTGACTCCCACTTATGGAATACAAGAATGAACATACTGGTAAAATTCAATGTGAAGATTTCCATTAATTTACTGTTATCAATGCCTTTAATTTAAGCAAATATTTACTTAAAATAACAAATTAGCCTCATAATAAAAGTATAAGTAAGACTGTAATAAATTTATTAAATGTCTTTCTCATTCTGTGTTAGATTTTTAGCCTTCGTTTATTAACCATTTGGCTTTAAAACTAGATGAAAATACTGACAACAATTTGAGATACTTCATTCTTACAACCTTCAAATCACTAAGTAAATCCAAACATAGCTTCACACTTCAAAGTTTTTCATTCTTTTTACTTTAATATTGGCTCACTACCCTGCATAACCATCACAGTTGACTAGCAGGTCAAGGCAGCAAGATTAAAAAATTGGCTCTCTTTGTCCACAGTGGTTCAGCCATTACAATGACTAAACAACATCTAGACGGTGGCAGCAAAGAGAACAAGTAATGAAAACTACGGGTTTGAAAAACATATGTATTTGTATTATGTGCCACAGTCCAATTAGCTCAAGAATACAGGATCCCAATAGGCACTAACAAAAGTCTGGTTTCAATGTAAACTCATTCTCCTCTTACCTGCCCTTCCAGGGATTCTGTTTCCTGATAATCAGATCTAAGCCGTAAGACAATAATATCCCAAGGAGGCTCTGGCACTGAGCCCCAGAAATCCTTAAAGAAACAAACAGTCTAAAAGAAGAAAACCAGGCTACTCGCTGGCTTCTCAATACCCTCCCCTAACTCTAGGGAACACGAAAATGCCTTGCCAGATAGGGGTTATAAAATTCCTTCAGAGGCGAAATGTTTTGAAACAGATTGCCTGCTGTTGATAAGTCATTCCCTGACACCTGGGATATTTTGGAGGCCTCCTCAGAAATGACCTCTGGGCCAGACCAAGCTATGTGGGTCAGTGCATCCTTTCTATTTATAGAAGCTGAATAACTTGGAACCTCCTGTAATGACTGACAGATGAAAGGGTGAGTTAACTCGCTATAGGTCAATAAAGTTATGTCAAAAGTGATTTTAAAAATTCCAGAATGTGGGAAACAACAGGACAAAAGGCCTGTATTAAAAAAATTAAAATTAAAAAGGGGGACTTATCTATTAAAAGCCACTTGAGAAACACATTAATTAAATGCAATGTGTGTACATTTCTTGGATGCTGATTCAAACAAAATCAATTGTTTAAAAAAATCGAGACAAATGAGGAAATTCTGAACATCAACCAGAGTCTTCATTTAAGCAATTACTGCTCCTTTTCTTTAGGTGACAGTCATATTGTTGTCTGATGTAAATTAAAAGGAATCTTTTTATTATCATTTTTTAAAGTCATTAAAACCAGAGGGTCTCCAAAAGGGCAAAGGGAGATGGAATATATAGAAACCAACTCAGCTTTATGGATCTTTGAGCATTGGATACATGGGTTATTTGTCTTGTTCTTCTTTACTCATTTTTTAATAAAACCCAGTAAAATGAAAGAAGTATTCATAATTATAATGAATAATATACTGATTGCTATCATTATTGTTGCAGGAAAGAAAAAGAGACCCGTTTGATTAGAGAGTGGGGACAGAGAAGTAAACTAGTATACATAGTAGATTTGGATCAGACTTGAGGGTCAGGCAGCAGAGTCTAAGATTTGTTGGGGGAAGTGATGGGAATAAGTATCCCACAGAAGAGTAAGAATGAAAGCAGTCCGGTAATGGTCTATATAGGATACACTGGGTTGGTGGCATTGGCCTCTGGGACAACATTATGGTGTATTGTGGCAACTTTATTTTTTAGCACACTGTGTAGCAATTACTATGAGTTGAGGCCTTCCTTAGTCATAAAGTGACCAGGTGCATCACAATCTTGAACCAGATCCAGAAATGACAGAAAAGCCAAAAGGTTTCTGCATTGCTGGGAATGGGAGGAAAGAATAAACTAGAACAGGGAAGGACGTGGGGAGTTCAGCACAACTCGGCACATCTATTGCAACCTTTTCTGCTGATGGGGCAGATCATTTATCCTAAGAGAATCACCTCATGAGAACAATGCAGAGTGTGTGCTGGGCCCAGAACCCATGGCTAGGACATCAGCACTGATTATCTTCTCCTGGGCCCTACTCCCACCCTGTGCTGTGCTTGTCAGCAACACAGACACTCACACACCACTTTCAGAAACCATAGACTCCACAGGGTCGGCGAAAACAGATGTAGAGAAATTAGCTCTGTGGTTGAGTTGCCAGTTACACTTACAAGGTCAAGGAGGAAATGAGGATTCTACTAGCTTATTGAACCCATTTGAAAGAGGCTAAGAGAACTTTCTTTCCTCTCCTTCTTCCGTTTCACAGTGCTGCCTCTTCATGGACTGATATATTTTATGGGTCCATTTATGGAAGGCACACTATATGCCAGGCACAACTCATGGTGCTTGAGATCTATCAGGGAACAAAACAAAGATTCCTGCCCTTGAAGAACTTTCTCCCTGAGGGATGGGGAAGGCAGACAACAGCATTTTAGAAGGAACGGGTGTTACGGCAAAAGGAGAAAAGGGGTGGGGGCGAGGAGAGGAGGGCACTACAGTCGGATATTGAATCTGCCAGGTGATAAGAATGTTATCTTTCAAATTCTGCCACTTCCCTTTATTTATGACCTCTCCCTAACCACTCATCACACTAGCACAAGGTGATTAAGAAAACAAGACAATTGTGTTGGATTTATTTCAGAGTCAAAAGAAAAAAAATTTCAATTATTTTCTCCAGGCTCTTTATTTTCTGAAAGATGAAAGCAGATACGATCTAAAGAAGAAAGATGCTAACTGAACTGAAGGAAAGCGACATTAAATAGACTTCTCCTTCTCCTCCCCCGAGCTAGTCTTTGGTCTGTTGGCATCTGGGCTATGGCTGCTTGCTCTACAGTACGACAACGAGGCCAGGCTGTCATGCACCGTAGCTCCCTCAGTCACAGCCTATTGGGAATTGCCAAGTAATCAACAAGCTATTACCCAGCTCCTATAAACTAATCATATCTTTCTTATTGGTTCTTTTTTCAGAGGATCACTGAAAGCAAAACAAACAAGAGTTGATGGCCTAACCCTGAAAAAGGAGGGGTGATACAAATTATACAGCCCAATTTTAAGAGCACTGTCCTCCTCCACAAACATTCCTCCCCCGCACCCCCAATCAAAGGATCAGAGAAACAAAAATAGCCAATATTTTAACAGGGGTTGGTGCTAAAAGACAGGATTGAAGATCTGCTTCTCTATATTTTGCAAATTTTCTACAATGAAAAGGTACATAGTTTCTATAATTAGGAAAAAAATAGCTATTTTGAAAAAAAAAAAAAACTCAACCATATAGAGATGCTTGAGAGATGGCCAAAAGAGATCGCAGTGAGAACCATCTGCCCAAACCCTAACAGTTACATCTGTTGAAGCACTACCTGCTGAACTATTCGATATTTTGTAAGACTTACTTAGGTAAGACTTATACCCGGAGTAGAAACTGATCCACAGAGTAAGGAAACTATAATCTCACATGTCTTATATTTATAACCATGCTGACGACTACAGTTATGATGCTGAATATGGCTCTTTCATTCTTCACACCAGCTATTTAAATTCTGACTCGTAATAGCCAGACGGAAAAGCTGATCTAATGGTGAAATAAACTTATACTGGAATCATGAGATGTTTACCATAAATTTATATATGTAGGGTTCAGAAATATTGAAGGCTCTTATTAATCTTCTTTTGCTTGAAACTTAACCTTGGCATCGGCTTAGGATTTTGGCATGCTGTCTCCTAAGCCCATCTTATTTCTTCAGGGACAAATTCTGAAAAAGTATTTGACAAGACTTAACATCCATTTATGATGAAAATACTCAGTAAATTAGGCATAGAGAAGAATACTGTAACTTGACAAAAGTACATCTAAAGCCTAAAACAAACCTTATATGAAATGGGGAAACCTCAGACTCATTCCTGCTAAGATTGATAACAAAAAAAGATGCCCTCTAGCATAGCAACTGTTTTGACATAGTTCTGGAAGTTCTGCCAATGCTGTAAAGAAAGACAAAGGAATAAGAAGTATAAGGAAAGGAAAGAAGCAACAAAACTATCACTATTTTCAAAGGATGTGATTAACAAAGGGGGGAAAAATAGATTATTTGAATAAGACAGTGAAACAAGGCTATCAGATACAAGATCAGCTTACAATAATCAGTACCATCTCTCTTAAACTACCAATAACCAACTAGAAAATAATAATAAAGAGAGATATGATTCCCAGTAGCAAGAAAACTATGAACCAAGAATACCCCTGTAGACCTTTATGTAGAAAACTTCAAAGTTCTAATAAAGGACTTAAAAATGAGCTGATGAAGAATTTAGGGATAAAGGGACACGATGGCTGCAACTAACGCAAATGGGTCAGGAAAAAATACGCATAGAAATGTAGAGAGGGAGTAATAAAAGCAAATATGGCAAAAATGCTAACATTTGGTGAATCTAGGTGAAAGACATACAGAAGCTCTTTGTACTAATCTTAGAACTCTTCTTTCCAATACAAAAATTCCTTAAAAATATTGAGCTGAATAAATGGAGAGACACATTACATGTTTTTGGAGGAAATGAGTTAACATTAAAAAGATGTCAAGCCTCTCTCAAATAATTTATAAATTCAATATAATCCCAAGAAAAATTCCTCAAATATATAATTTTGGAGGAACTTGATAAACTCATTCCAAATTTTATATGGAAAAATAATGATCCAGGAGTAGCTAAGTAAACTTAAAAACGAAGAACAGAGATAGGGTGCTTGCTGTGCCAGTCATGAGGACATATTACAAAACCATTTTAATAAAAACAGAATAACAAATGGAGCAAGAACTGACAGACTAATGAAATAGAACTGAGTCTTAGAGACAGACCAGAGTACCCATGCAAACCTATGAGAAAGAGGGTACCACAATTTAGTGCAGAAAAGCATGGATATTTTTGGAGATGATACTGGAAAAAATGGTTCATTAAATGCAAAACGATAGGGCTGGATCTTAGCTAACACCACATGCAATGCAGGCTCTAGATGTAGCTGTGACCCAGGGATTTGAAAGGGGACTCTTAAAACTCCATAAAGTGTAAAACACAAGTCAAAGAAGGCATTTCTTTGATTGTATCAAAAGTGAGTTTTTCTTGATCAAAAGACAACAGAGACAAAATTAAAAGATGACCAAATGAGAAGATATCTGCAAAGTCTAAAAGTGACAATAAGTGAATGTCTGCATTACAAAATTACTTCCACAAATCAATGGCAACAACACGGATAGAGACCACAACAGAAAATGGGCAGAGATATGAATAAGCAATTTGTAGAAGAAGCTATAGGTAGAAGAGGCACTTAAAATCATTAGTAATCCAAGGAATACAAACTAAAAGGGCCTATGAGATTAGAAAAGGTGAAGAGCTGGATAAACCTAAGTGTTGGTGGGACATAAGGGTCCAGGAACCATGGATACCTCTGGTGGGAGAGAGGCTGGTCAGCCATTGTGGAGAGGGATCCAGCACTATTTCCTCAAATTCTGTACGTGCAAGCCTATAATCCAGCAATTCCCTTCTAAGTATATTTCCCACAGATATATTATACAGCTTTATAAGGATGCTCATTGCAGCAATATTTGTGGTGTTAGGAAGCACAGACAACCCAAGTGTCTATTACTCGGAGAACAGATTAGTAAAACTATGGTGCACATACAGCATGCAGTATAAGGCAGCATCCAGAAACAAAGAATTAGGTGTACATATATATAGAAACATGGATGGATCTTAAAAAAGGGTACCTAGGAAAAAAGCAAAATGAAATTTAGCATTATAAAGTAAAATATGTACACACATATAAAAAAAATCCCCACTTTGCAAGATCCATACAAACAAAAAGAAACGCATTAAATGCATTAGAATGAGTACAGAATAAGGTGAATGGGAAAGGGATAAGGATATTAAAAACAAAAGAAATCTTTTAGACTACTTGCATGTTCAAAAAGAATTCAAATGACTTATGATAAATATAAAATTAGAACTGTTTCCTTCCCCAAAGTTTCCAACTTTCCTAACAACAAAAGCTACTTTGGTTGCCAGCTTTGTTGATGAGTAACAGCTTTTCATCCTTTTTCAAGCAGGAAGGGAAAAATTCAGGGATCAGCAGAGTACTAAAGGGATCAGCAGAGAATATTCACGAAACAAAACCACGTTTTTGTTCTCATGACCTGACAACCTGACTGAAAAGACCTGATTACCTCTTGATATGGAGTGATTCAGCTAAAGGAGTTGTCAGCGGCATCAAGTTTTCAGGTCATGTGAAGCTATTTTCTTTTAGAGCCTCTTCACATGCAATCTTCTGGCCTCCCCATGGAAATATCCCATACCACTTAGAATCTTAAAAATCCTGGAGTATGGTCACACAGCTAGCATGAAAGGGAAGTCGCTTGTCCCCCTTCTGTCTATTCTTGCCCAGCAGCTGGAGTGATCCTGTTAAAACACAAGTCATCATGAGGGCCTCTGTTCAAAGCTCTCCAAAGGCTTCCCACTCACTCAGAGTAAAGGCCAAAGACCTTACAATGGCCTACACACTGACGTGCCCCTTCCCACTCGCACCACCTCTCATCTGCTGTCACTTTCCTCTCGCCTACATCAGCACGGCTTGGTCACCATGACCCTCACACATGCCAAACATGCTCCTGCATCAAGGTTTGGAGCTTGCTCATCCCTCTGCCCTCCTGCTCACTCCCTCATCCCCTTCAAGTCATAGATCAAAAGTGATCTTAGTAAAGGCCTTCTCTGACTTCTTCATATAAAAAGTATCATCCCTACACATACATACATACACACGCACACACACACTCTTACCCTTTCCCACTTACACCCCTTTAAAGTTCTCCATAGCACCTATGGTCATGTGACCGTCTGTCTGTTCACATATTTATTTACTGTCTATCTCCGCTCCACTAGAATGTCTACTGCATGAGGACAGGACTTTGTTTCATTCACAGCTGTATCCCTAGCACCTAGAACAGTGCCTGGCACAAACGAATATTTGATGAATGAATGAACAAGTCAGGACCCAAACCCATGCCTTCCAACTTCAGACTCTTAGCACGATGCCCTTTTGCTCCACTGTGCTGCCTCAGTCCTTGGTGGTCACATCCCTCACGCTGGAAAACCCTACAAATCCAAAAATGAAATAACATCCCTTAGCTACTCTATGTCTATTTTACCTTTTATGGCTGGCTTTTATAGCATCAGGGATAAACCACCCCACCAAAAGTTAACATCTTGGTGTGTTTAATGGCTCTTTCATTGTAGAGATGTTCAACGATCTGGTTTTATGGCTGCAACTTGAGACCTTTCTGACCTTCCAGGAGAGAGACTGATATCTCATAATTAACTCCTGACCAACAGAAGTAAGTTATCCAACCTTGAAAATTAGTCCGTTCAGATGTTTTCCTGAGCTGGGTAAAATAAGAAACTATTTAATATTAATTGAATTGATATGAAACTTTTTGTAAGTATTCTAAATGAATTTTAAGGATGCTTTAGCTGAAGACCAAACACATTTGAGAATTTCAGAGCGTAATCTTGCAATAACGCTATGTAGTAGGTAATACATTAACTTCAGAAATGACAGAAAAATAAACCTAGAAAATAATTCAAGCCTTATACTTGGCAATAGGTATGCAAGCCTTCATTTGCATTCTATTTTAATTATTTATCATTTAAAACAATGTCTCCATAGAAATTTAACACTGAAGTACCTGTAATTTGAAAAATCACTTCTCTTATTTTAGCCCATTGGTAAAGTGACTGAGAGGATTGAGAATAATAATGAGTTTGAGGCTTCACTATGCATCTGGCAGAAAGGGTTTCCTTTTGAAGCAGAGACAAGTGACTTTTACTGGCCCTGGAGGCCTTCTAGATTGTAGTCTCCAAGAACAGGGAAGATAAAAATCTAAACACTGTCCACTTGACCTACGTTCTAAAAATGAATAACCGTCCATAGTTTTTAGGACATCTTAAATGCTGACTCAAGAATTACGACATCATATTCTTTGAGAGGAGAAACGACATCATATTCTTTGAGAGAAGAAAAAGTAGTCTAAGTTCAATTAGTGCTTGAAACACGCTATGAATTGCAAGTGGATGAAAGAGGAATGTGACAAGAGTCTCTGCAGGCAAGAGGGACACTCAGAAGAAAGGAGCCATGGAAGGCAAAACAAGAGGCAGGAAAGGCTCTGCTTTGGGGCTGTAAGACAAAATAAGTAACTCGTGCATGTTTGGACAGATTGTCTATAAAGATTATTATTATATCTCAGCCCAAAATACACACCACATGAACATTATAGAAAGGACATCTTATCACATTTTCTGAGGCTGATCGTTCTCATCTTATTGCAAAAGATATCCATGTACTGCACGGGCCCCATTCCCAGGTCAGATTTTAGTTATTCTCAGCCATACACAAAGCACTCTATTCCAGCCTCGGAATCTGAGTGAATTTAACTCTGAAGGGTCTGTAATTTGAAAAATCACTTTTCACTTATGTTAGTCCAACACTGATAAAGTAACTGGGGGGGGGGGTGAGAATAATAATGAATTTGAAGATTTGCTATGCATCATGCAGATTTTTTTAAACTTGTTTTCTTAAAACTTTTTGTTGTCACAATGAGTGACATGTTTCAAATTAACCTGTAAAATCCGGGAACTTTAGAGATGGAAGGGGGCCTGAGAGATCCTTTAATTCAATAGAGAAATTGGGACTAAGGGATAAACTTGCTCATCCCCTGGAGTCTATTCATGTTGTAAAAGTTATAAATGCAGCACTAATTCTGAGAAACCACACATGTATGCTGACAGGTACTTAAGTCTTGCAAAATGCAGCTATGGATCCATCAGTCCTACTGAATCCCATAACTCAGCTATGCCAACAATTGGAACTAAACTACGCTCAAACCCTACATAGTCATGCTACCCGTGGCTTGCCATGTACCACAGCATCACTCATTATGAAAAGAAGGCGTTTCAATAAACGATGCTCTTATCAGTGTAAAAGAACTACTGCAAAACAGATCTAAAAAGGCAAGTTACCAATATTACAAAGGAACTTTGTGAGTGCCCTTCATGATTGTATACATGAGACGGACAATTAAGGGTAGTGAGACTGCTTTTAAGGTGGCGTGGGTTTTTCTTGCATTTAAAATTTAAGTGGCGTGGGTTTTTCTTGCATTTAAAATTTCACTCTATAACCCCAAGGATTCTCCGCAGCACCTAATGTGCAGCAGACCTGGCCTGTTTGCAACCCCACTAGTGCTTTGAGAAACTGATGCCTGGCGGACATCAGTGCCCGTGGCAGGCGTGCAGGTGCCCGCGGGAAAGTGCACACTCGCATCTCTAGCTAAACGGGTCTGAGTCTTGCTTTGCAAATCCTCCCTCCCTGCCTCCCTGACACCGAGTCATTACCTCCTCTACCGACTGTCTGTGACTCTGAGCACGCCGGCACGTCTGCAGCTGTAAACTACGGAGGCTGGGCTGACGCTGGCTGCCGTTCCAGCTCTCACATTCCGCCCGGTTGCCGGAGTGGCAGGGCGGCGCAGTGAAAAGAGCCCCGGGCTAGCCTGACACCCTTGAAGAAGCGCCCCACGCTCGCATCCCTCCGCCCGCGGGCCGCCCGGACCCTCCCACGCCCCGGACCCGGCCTGAGCGCGCGCCGGAGGGCTCCGAGGAGGGCCCAGCGCCCCGCCGCCCCTCGTGGGGAACCGGCCGCCGCGGGGAGGGGGCGGCGCAGGCCTCGGGGAGCGGGTGCCCTGCGCTCGTCGCCCCCGGATAGCGACCCGGCCTCTGACCTGCTCTCCGCCGCCCGGCGGCCCCTCGACGCGGCGATGCGGCCGCCCGTCCCGGGCCGCTGTCCCCTCCGCCCCTGGACGCGGCGGGCGGGTCGATGGGCTGTGACTCAGCGCGGCCGCCCCGCCTCCCGCCTCCCGCCCCGGGCTTCCGCCTCGCGCGGCCGGGGGCGCCACGCTCCGGCTCGGAGCCCACCTCCCGGCGCGCCCGCCCCGCGCTCGCGCCCCCGGGCGGCCCTCCCGGCCCCGCCCGCCCCGTGACGTCAGGGGGCGGGGCTCCGAAGGCCTCCAGCCGGGGAAACTGAGGCACCCGGGCGCGCTCTGGCCGAGAGCAGCTTCCTCGCCTCCTGGGCTGCTCCGTCAGCCCTACGCCCCGCTCCAACTGAGAAAAAACTCCAAGTTCCCCTTCGGGAAGGCCGAGTCCATGCCTGTCTGCGGTGCAGTCCTGGAGGCCGCCCCGAGGCCGCTGCCCTTATCACGAACCCTCGGCGGTCGCTTTTGTCCGTCCCGAGGACAGTCTCTCAGGACCTCGCTGGCAATTTAAAAGGAAGGAATAGCGGTGTGCAAACCCTGGGCAGGGCGGAGAGAACGCTGTTCGAAACTCATGTGTGGATCCCTGCAGGACTGGCCACAGAGTCACTGCGTGGTGTGTTGTTTGAATTTCTGTGCCTTAAGTTTCTGGGATCCACGATTGAGACTCTCGAAAAGGCAACAAGTCTATCCCCTGTGTCAGCACAAGAGAGAAACTTCTATTTCAAAAATGGTATCAGGGTAGCGTTTCTGCTTGGCTTTTTTAAAATTATGATACATATATGTAATATATCATTGTAACCATGTTAAGTGTGCGGTTCTGTGGCATGAAGTGCGTTCACATGGTTGGGCAACCACCGCTATCAGAACTTTTTCATCGTCCCAAACTGAAATAATAGCTCCTCATTCCTCTTCCCCAGCCCCTGGCACTCACCATTCTGCTTACCATCAGGTACCTGATGTCAGTGGAATTATACAGGATTTGTCTTTTTTGTTTGTTTGTTTTGAGGGCAGTGTCACTGGCCCTCATATGTGGGACCAAACCAGGGCCGCTGGCTTCCCAGGCCAGCGCATAACCACCGCGCCAGCTTAACCACCGCGCCACTCGGCTGGCCCAGGATTTGTCTTTTTGTAATTGGCTTATGTCACTCAGCATAATGTCCTCAAGGTTCATCCATGTTATACCATGTGTCAGGGTGTTCTTTTCTTTGAAAAGCAGAATACTATTCCATTGTTATATATACCACATTTTGTTTATTCATTCATCTGTTAATGCATGTTTCCCACCCAACATTCACTTCCACCTTTTGGCTGTTATGAATAACGCTGCTGTGAACGTGGGTGTACAAATAGCAGTTTGAGTTTCCACTTTCCGTTCTCTTGTGTATATACCCAGAAGTGGGATGGCTGGATCACATGGTGTTTCTATAGTTCGTTTTTAAGGAACAGTTGTACTGTTTTCCTCCTTTACTTTTTGATGCATGTGCACATTGTGGACAGAAAGCTGTCTAGTAAACTATTCATGTTCTGGGTTTTAACAAAATTGTTAGCAAATACTACATTTGCCTGTAAAACGGTGAATTTTCTTCTCTTAATAATAAGTAATTAACATTGTAAATCTATTGCCTTTATTTTTGAAGATACTGTTACTCTTCAGCTAACCACAGTTTTGCTTGGGTTCTGGGGATGCAGTTTTCTAATATTTTTTTGGGCAAACAGTCAAGTATGCCATATGAAATAAGCTGAAATAAAAATCAAGCATTTTGTTTTAAAAGGAAAACAACTTTGGATGTCTTATCTACCCAACCTGAACATTTTTTTCTTTTACCTAAAAGAGTCAGTTTCAGAATGACCTAGTTATTGAATCTGAATCCTTGGAAATGAATTCTTTAATGAGTATGCTAAAGTTTAAAAAACCACTGCCTAGGGCCTTGCAAAGATTCTAAGTCATCAAAAATTCTAAATAATATTCTTTCACTCGACAACAGGGCTTTACTGTATATTTGCAAGGCAACCAGTGTTGTGTTATGTGTTTGGTATTCAGCCTGACCAAGACAACAAGCTCCTTCCCCTTATGGAACTCACATTCTAGGGTGGAGTGATAGACAATAAATAAACAAATGATAAATCAGATAATTACAGTATGTGGTGAGTGCTGTGAAGGAAATAAGCCAGATGATATGATAGATTAGATGGTAGAGAATTATACCCTAATGCCCTAGGCATCCATTGTATGTAATTAATTAACTTCTGTCCTATGCAAGGAGAATGGTACAAGTTATATATAGTCCTTGAGAGAATCAAGGGAGTAATCACTCAAAATATTTTCTCTGTTCTGTGATTTAGATGAGGACCTGGTCTGCTAAGAGCCAAAGTAAGGGGTGGGAACCTTCTTTGAACATAATAGTGGTCAGGATGTCTCTGAGGATGGAACATTTACTTGAGACCTAAATGATGAGAAAGAATCAGCCATGTAAAGAGCTGAGGAAGTGCCTTTCAGATAGGAGAAACTGAAATTGCAAAGCCATGAAGTGGAAACCAACTTGGTAAGTTTTAGAAACAAAAAAGTAGCCCATGTGAGCAAGTATTATGAGATGAAAGTGGAAAACAGAAGGTGACGATCATCTTGGTGATGATCTTACCTGGTGGGCCATGGTAAGAAGTTTTTATGTCTTCAACTGAAGGGACTGAAATTAAAAGTATCAAAAGATATAAATGTGTGTAGAACTGCTTTGTTAGTGATAATGATAATACCTACATGTATAATATTAAAATGAAAAAGGTATATTTTTTTCCTCGATAGCCCTCAATAAACCAAAACATGGAATGTTTCAATTCCTGTGCATTTTGATTAATCTCATTGATCAAAACTATTTGGGTGTGTCATCCTTTGATCTCTTGTCTGAACCTAAACCCAACCTGTCAGGGCATACTGCATCTACAGTGCCCATCACTGTTCTGATGGACTTTGTCAGTAACTCACAGCCTGGCATGGCTTGGCCCTAAATCAAAGCCAACTCGCACTGGGTTCCCCCTGGAATGTATCAGTCACAGCCACAAGCTGTTATTAGCAGTGACCAGTTGATGAGGGTAACAAGCTGCTGAAACTAATCTAAGCTGGCCCTGTTCATGATGCAAGTCAGCTAGCTATTAATCCTGGAATAGCCAGGAGTCCAGCTCTAGAAAAGGGAGGAATGCCAATAAAATAATATATTCTTATTTTCATTATTAAAGCTGTGGTCCAACAACTTAGTGGTAGAATATAGAAAGCATAACATCTTGCATTCTAAGATTTCAGAGAAGGACATTTCCAAGACATGACTTGGAAATACTATGAACTAGTCATCAAAATGGTGCCAGGATACACTGGGACAGAAAGGAGAGGACTCAGGATGGATGGAGGAAGGAAGCGTAGGGGAAACCTCATGTGCTCTTGGAGAAGGGGGAGTCCAGGATGATGTTGGAGGGAGGGCATCTATCCAGTGGACTTGTGCCAGGGTAAGGCCAACTCCTACGAGAAGACAACAGAGGCCATTTGTCTCTGTGGAAGAATAGATATACCCAGTTGGCAAGAGTAAAGTCAATGCGTGTTTTGCCCTTCCTAGAAGGGGAAGGACCCTTAAGAAAGCTTCCAAATTCTTTTAAAAAGACTGCATTGTGTTTATCTTCAGGGCTGTTCTTACATATTGAAATAGTTTCAACTATGTCAATTTACATATTGATTCCCAGGGGCTCCTCCTCTTCCTATCCACTTGCAGAAACTTGAAATTGGTTTAATGAAGAACAAGGAATTCTTTCATAATTAGAAGTAAAATTCAAACAGGCAAACAAATAAACAAATCTACCTTAAAATGTAAATACTTAGTTGAGATAGTATTTTGGAAAAAACTGCTTCCCATGTGTATCTGTGAAGATTTATCTGAGAGATATTATCAGGTCTCTTCCACTTTTTGTCTTAATCTTGTATTCTCAGAAAACCATCATATTAATTCTTGGCTAAAATGACTTACCACCTTTCTTTCGTTAAAAAATATTTTTATATAAATTTACTCACTTTTTTTTTTAAAGATTTTATTGGGGAATCGGGGGAGGGGGACAGTGTTGGGGAATCCGCGAAGGGGACCAGCCAAGTTGTTGTTCTTCAGTCTTCGTTGTGGAGGGCCCAGTTGCTGTCTGGCTTCCTGTCCGCAGCTCATGGCCTCTAAGCTCAAGGTGCTGTGTTCAATCTTTAGTTGTGGGTGGGCATAGCCCACTATTTTTTTTTTTAAACAATTTACATCTTTTTTTTTTTTTTAAAGATTTTATTAGGGAATTGGGGGAGGGGAACAGCGTTGGGGAACTGGGGAAGGGGAACAGACAAGTTGCTGTCTTTTTGTTCTTTAGTCTAGTTGTGGAGAACATTGCTTCACTGGCCCATGTTGGAATCGTCATTGTGCTCTTCCCTGGTGAGGCAGATAGGCCGCCGGCCTCTGGATGGTCACTCACCCTGGCTCTTGGCAGCTCATGCTGGCTGCTGGCCACTCACTGTAGCCTATGGCAGCCCACTACAGCAGGGGCTGCAGCCCACACCATCATAGCCCACTATTGAACAGGCAATCTTGTTGTTACACCAGCTGAGCCATCCTGCCACCTGTTGGCAGCTCAGCAACAGTTCAACTCAGGCGCAGTGTCACTGGCCCATGTGGGAATTGAACCAGCAGCCCTGTTGCTCAGAGCTCGCGCTCTTAAGGCAACTCTTAATCAAATCGGCCGCTCGGCCAGCCCTACTCACTATTTTTTAAGGGAAATTTTGTACCACTCCCATAAATGCAAAACCAGTATAGATTGCAATTCATGGGAGGTAATCTTTAAAATAAATACAGTTATCAAATTCTAGTTGTGAACCTGAAGCTTACTCCTCATTTGTTAAAAACAAACAAACAAACAAACAAACAAACAAACAAAAAAACGAAATTAGCCAGCGTTAGAAATTTAGGACCAAATAGAATTTTTCACTTTGACATATTCAAAAGGATCTAAAGAAATTAATAAAAGAATAATCTTTTCACTTAGTGATTTCTTGCCTGTTCAGAGCCTCATCCAGAATTGACTCATGTACCACTGAATTATCCTGAAGAACATTTTGAATACTACTTGTGATTCTTTACCCGTATTTTGGGAAATACCTGATTTGCCCAAGATAGAGCTCATAAAGGACAAAGGTAGGGTTCAAACCACCAGTGGCCAATTTCAAAGTCTCCATTGTGCAATGTGAGATCCCCACTCGCCTAGTTTAAAAACTTTGACTGGCTACCTTTGTCTTCCCTCAGCATCATTTTATCTTGGTGCATCCACGAGGCGTAGTGTGTTGTGACCTTCAGTGTCCTTCCCGGAAATGTGCCAGGAGCTATATAGCACACTCCTGTGGGGCCTGGAGGGACTGTGCTGCTTTGATATGATGCTGTGCTTCTCTAGCAGAGTCTGGGAATGCATTGCCTACTTAAGTAGCCACACTGCTCTTGTTGAACTGTGGTCAAGTTGATGACCCCCTACCCCATGTGATAATTATCTGTCTGAAATTAGTGGACAGTGCTTCACAGTAATGAGTCATCTGACTTCCTACTAAGTCAGGTCTACATTAGCCAAGCAAAGTAAGGAGCTGAATGATAACATGGATTACAATCCTTTGGCCTGTGACAGGGCTGATTTCAATTGCTTCACACACTATTGTAAAAGGTTATCCACCTCTCAGATGAGTGAATTCATCTTTCTATACCTTTGGCTAGTAATGTACCTTGCACATAGGTGGGCCTAATAAATGTTTGTTGAATGATTGCGTTCACTTAAGAGTCACGGTAAAATTAAAATGGAGATTGAATTTAACAAAATTGTAATGCCCTTTTGTTGTTTTTATCCATAACATCCATTCTTCTTTATTTAGTGTTTTGTTTTGTTTTGTTTTTTTGAGGGTAATGTCACTGGCCCTCAAATGTGGGATCCGAACCAGGGCTACTGGCGTCCCAAGTCAGCTCTTAACCACTGCGCCACTCGGCCAGCCCTGTTTTGTTTTGTTTTTTAATGAGAACCAACTGTCCTCTACTGTCAGTCTCCCATAACCACCTTCTGCCTTTTAGGAGTGGGCATATAACCCCAGACAGACCAATCAGAGTCACTAGGGTAGTTTTAAGGACAGGCATATAACCCAATTTGTGCTACTGAGTCAGGCCCAAGAATCAATAGTTTGTTGCTAGACTGGTAGAATACAAGCTAGAAGCTCTCACCTCATAGGGAGACCCTGTATGATACTGATGTCACCACCAAAGACAACGAAATCCAGCAATAGAGAAAGAGTGCAGGCCACATAATCTGAGCACCTAAATCCAGCTGTATCTGAAACCCCTCTTATACATTTTTATTTACTTGAGGCACTAAAGGCCCCATCTTAAACTATTGGTTTACAAATGCCAATGTGAGATGAAATATTTATTGTTCCCAGCAAAGTGAGAGAAGTAACTTAATCTACAAGACCTTTTTATCCTGAGAGTATATCTTTCCTAATTTGGGGCATTAAAGTATTTATGAGTTGATGGTGATAGTAGGTAATTTTTCTAATTGTCTTTACTAGAGAATTAGAAAGTCCAAAAGAGAAAGTTGGTGGACCTTGTTTCTATCCCTCTGTCTTAATCTGCTCCAGCTGTTATGATAAATTATCATAGACTGGGTAGTTTAAACCACAAACATTTTTCACAGATCTGGAGACAGGGACCTCTGAGATGAGGATGCCAGCATGGTGGCATTCTGGTGGGGACCTGTTCCCTGACTTGTAGATGGCCTTCATCCTGCAGCCTCACATTGGGGAGAAAAAGGGCTAGCTCTCTGCCTCTTCTTATAAGGACACTAATCCCATCATGGGGCTCCCCACACCTACATGACCTAACTACCTCCCAAAGGCTCCATCTCCAAATACCATCACATTAGGGCTTCAACATATGAATTTTGGGGGAACACAAATACTCAGTCCCTAGCACTCTCCCTTTTAAATTTTTTTATCAACCTGTGAGACAAAGTCTGCTATAAATTATACTGTATTAAAATACTTGGATATAAAGGGCCAGCCGAATGGCTCAGTTGGTTAAGAGCTCGCTCAAGAGTGCAAGCTGAGCTCTGAGCAACAGCGGTTCGAGGCCAGCCCGAGCTGAGTTGCCATTGAGCTGCCAACAGGTGGCAGGATGGCTCAGCTAAAAAAATAAATAAATACAAATACTTGGATATACAAAAATGAATGACATTTCAGTTCTTTTATTTCTTAGTTTATTTATAGTTCATCTAATTCCAGAAAGGATTTAAGAAAATTTACTTGACTCTTTTGATCTAATGCCCATGATGAACTCTTCATTCCAAAGGCCTTACATGGGATGATCTAAAAGGAGGGGAAGGAGGCAGTTCCTCCCTCCTCCTGGGGGGATGATGTGGATCCAAGTGATGATTTTATTTGCCTCCTCCCTGGGACTGTGCAATAGGAAGCCCTGTGTCAGCAGAACCAAGCACAGCCCCTCAGGGCTTGTCCCCAGCTGCTGGTCATCTATTCCGTAGTGAATCTAGGTATCCTGCTTTTAGGTGATGCTTTGTTCTGTCCATAGGGAGGGTTAGAGTGCAAGGAGCATATGGGAAATGACGAGAATGGAGGTAGGAGAAGGAAAGATCCCTGAGGCAAAGGGAAGTGGGAAGGAACATGAAGTGGTGAGGGGAAGAATAAGAGAAACTGAAAAGGAAAAAAGCTTTTTATAAGTAGTGGAATCTAACTGTTGGGAGAAAGGAGAGAATTTATATTTGTTTAGGCATTTGCCCAGGAGGAATGTTTACTCACGGTTTATTAGTCAGAATGGAGTTAGTGTTGAAGTAGAAATGAAGTAATATGCCAGGCAAGGAGGTGGGCATGATGGAGTGTCAGTGCAGGGTGTGTGTACCAAACAAATCATAGCACCACATATGTGAAGATGGTGCTCCAGACATCTGAACTTTGACATCTCCTGTTCTGATGGCAGATTTGTCTCAAACCATGCTGTCCCACTTTCTCAATCCTTGTTTTTGAGATGGCTGGCTGGATAAGGGGTGTTTGCTGTGGCCATGGAAAAAGTGAATCTCATACTAGGCTCAGTATGGTTTGGATGTTATCCTGTTTCTTGGACCTATGCTGGGTTAGGCTTCTAGCATGTTAGAATATGGATGGGGAAGCTAAACACACACACACACACACACACACACACACACACACACACACACACACACACACACATATCCTTAGACCCAAGAGATGCAGCTGCTAGAACCAGCTGGGCTTTTTCCTGTCACAGGGTCCTTGGGCTTGTTATTCCTTTTGCCTGAAACTTTTATTCCTATCTTTGTAAGTCTTCCTTTTTCCCATTCTTTTCATCTCAGCCCAAATATTACCTCTTCAGGGAAATCTTCCCTAACCATCCTATCTCAAATAGATCCCCTCTCAGCATCACTTCTCAGGTTCAATTCTTTTTAACGTGTCTGTTGATTAAATTGTTTTATTCTCTGTCTCTCCCTCCAAATTCCTCCACCTCCAGAAAGGTAGGAACCATGTCTCTCTGTTTCACCACTGTATCACCAGCAACCAACATAGCATATGATTCAGAAACGGGTCTCAACTATCCGTCAGATGAATGAATCAATACGTGAAATGCTCTGAATTTGTATCCTGGATCTTTAACAGATAAAAACGTGACACTGTTGTATTGGGATTTTATTGTTTTAGAATAACATTACAAATCGTGGGGAACTGTTTGGCTATTTAAGAGGGCTCCTGCTTTTCCTTCACAGTATCCTTAAGGAGGATAGAGGAGGTGAGGATTTTGCACATTGCTTATTGATTTTGATCCTTTGGGAAAGAAAGAAGAGCCCCAGTTTCTGGACACACCCTACTTTTTCTCTTATTTTAGTATCTGTGCCAATGGTGCATGTCCACAATCCAGTGGCATGCAAAATAGAGGGAATTATTTGAGAAAAGGTACAACAGTTATCCAAAGGCTGAAGTTTCTGCTGTCAGAGACATGGGCTCTTTAGTGAGAGAAAATGTTGTCACCGTCACCTCCTGGATAAAGTTGACTATGCCAGCCAGCCCTCTACTTTAAAAAGAGTTATATGTTTTTGTTTTTTCCTGAGCTTTGTTTTACATACATTCACTTGAGGCAGAAGCCTGACAGCTCTGTGACTCAGTGTAATGATCACAGTTGGCTATTTGTGTTTTACTTATTTATATACTACCTACTTTACAAGACATTTTGAGATCGTTTATATATTAGTTTTCTATTACTGCATCACATATCAGCACAAACACAGAGGCTTAAAATAGCGTGAATATATTATCTCACAGTTGCTATTGGTCAGGAGACTGGACATGGTGTAGCTGGATCCTCTGCGCTGGGCTCACAAGGCTGCCCTCAGGTGTTGGCCCAAGCTCATTCAGATTGCTGACACAGTTCATTTCCTTGTGGCATATGACGGTGGTCCCCATTTTCTTGCTAGCTGTTGGCCGGCACCATTCTCAGCTACTAGGGGCTGTTCTTCTTCATATGTTTTTACAACCTAGCTGTCTGCTTTGTTCCTCTGAGGCTGCCAGAGACTCTCTCTGCTTGTTAAGGGCTTGTGGGATTAGGTCAGTCTCACCCAGGATAACCTCCCTTTTGATTAACTCAAAATGGACTGACTGGGGGCCTTGATTACATCTGCAACATAGTCATAGGAGGGATATCTCATCATAGTCCCAGGGTCTGCTGTCATGCAAGGGAAGGGGCTATATAGGGCAAGGGTTATTGGGAGTCATCTTAGAATTCTGCCTACCATGATATATATAATATATTGATATAATATATATATATTTAAATATATATATATATATATTTAAATATATATATATATATATATATATAATGTTTAAATAGATGCTTAAAACCATTTGTACTAGATTAAGGAAAAGTAGTGAAAAAGGAGAGAAGGAGGAAGAAATGTGAAAGTAATCCTGGAGATCAATCACTCAGCAAATATGGATAATGAGTTTCTATCAGGCAGTGTTCTGAGAACTACTAATATGAAAAGACATGGTGGTTACAATTTACCAGAGCACAATCCTCTTTGGGAACCAGAGCCAGTTCCAACAGTCATTAGGTATCATCCTGTCTGAAAATGAGAAATTCTCCTATCTAGTCGTGTGAGGAGGAGAATCATTGTGTCATGAATCCTTTGATTTGGAAGGAAAAGTGCCAGGAAGAATAAGGACCTAATAAAGACCTTCCAGTATATGAGATTTTTTAAAAAGGGGGTGGGAGTGGGTGTGTGGGCTTGGTTGAACCCCTCACGAAACTGCCTTACATCCAAACTCGACTGTGCACCTCTAAATCCTTAATGTTGCAATCAGACTCATTGGCTTATAATCAGCCAGCCGGACAAGAGATCACCCTGTGAGAGGCTCTGGGGCAGGAGCTGTCCTCCTTGTTACTGATTTATGAGAATAGCACCTTTAATCCCCACAAATTCCAAATGCGGTAGATATTATCTTCATTTTTTTTTCCAGGTGTAACTATGACTCAGAGAAGGTAAATTATTTGTTCAAGGCCACACATCAAACAAGGAGCAGCGCTAGGATTAAAAGCCAGGTCTGTCAGAGTCTGAAACCCATGCCCTTCCCTATGCTACCTCTTTAGGAAACACCACCTACGTAGGCTGACATTCTGTGCGGATTTCCTCTTGGAAATAAAATCCTAAAGGGCCAGCCAAGTGGCACGGTGGTTAAGCGCTGGCTTGGGAAGACAGAGGCCCCGCTTCGGGTCCCACATATGAGGGCCAGTGACACTGCCCTCAAAAAAAAATAAAATACATAAATAAATAAAATCCTAGATATAAAATAGAAAGAGTGCCAGCCAGGAAAATGCTGGACTCAAAGTTGGGGGACCTTCCTTCTTGTCCTATGAATCCTGCCCCCTCTCTTATTAGTTCTGATTTCACGTCCTCAGTACGTTGTGGGGAATTTTTATATGGTCATGGCCGGCCCCTGTCCTTTCCGTATGATAGTCTTTCTGTATAATCACATCCAGCTTGAGTGAAATTTACTCAGGATAGTATTTAGGATATGGTTGAAAACCCCCATCTCCGTTAGAGCTTAACTTCCTCAGGGGGGCAGGAAGGATCTGAATGAGAAGACTGGAGGTCTTGAAGAGAGCATGGAAGCCGTAAGGGCCTAATGAGAAGCTCTCTGGATGACCAGGGTTGACTCGGTAACTCGTGAGTGGCCTGCTGTTTCCCCACCTGTGTTGCTCTGCCCGGGTTCAGGCCACCTTCTCATCTGGCTTTCAGCAGTCTCTTCACTGACTCAGGCCTGCTCCTGCTCTAGCCAGCTCTTCAGGCTACAGTTAGGGTGATCATTCTAAATCTGATTCTGCCACTCCCTTCAGTAGAACCCTTTAATGGCTCTTGGTTTTGGGGATAAAGTCCAAACTCTGTAATATGATTCAAAGTTCCTTTGTGATCTAGTCTCTCCCTACCCCCATTGGCCTCTGCTGTGGGCATCTCATTCACTTCCCACCATCTCCCTCCCTCCCACCATGCTGAATTTCCTGAGGCCCCTGAATGCCACACTCTTTGAGCCTCCAGACCTAGTCTTCTCAGTCTAACTCTTGCTTCCCCCACTTCTTTCCACCTGGCCAAAGTCTCTTTTTCTGACCTCATATATCTCAACTTAGACTTTACTAATGTTGAGATGGCTTTCCTGATCTTCCCAAGACAATAGCAGGGTCCGTCCAAAGGCTCCCTGCCTCCCACCCCAGAGTTTACTGAGTCAGCAGTAACTGCAATGCAGTGTAATGACCTATTTGTCTCCCTAAATAGACCGTTGCTGCCCTGAGATCACTGGCTATATCTTCTCTCCTTTGTATTCTCTGCTTTTATTCAGAGCAAGGACTCAATAAGTGTCCCACAGATGAATGAATGAATGAACGAATGAATGAATAAATGAATGAGGCTGGGCTAGAGAAAGCACTGTGACCATACTTTGCAAACATCAGCTCTGTTAAGTGACTATGTACAAGGGAAAACAAATATGTGATATTCAGGTAATCTGGAAAAAATCAAGTGCATATAGCAACCTCAGGCATAAAGCTTCACTGAATTGAAGAGAAGCTTCTCAAGTAGCTGCTTCTTTATAACAAGAAGGGACCCAAGGAATGTGGGATTAAAATTGGGAAGGAAGAAAGAGAAAGATTTAGAGAATACCCTTTCTAAATGGGAAAAGATACATTTCCTTCTGCTTTCCTTTTGACCACAGATGGATAGATTGCTCAAGTAACAGAAAAACAAATCCTGCGTTAATCCTAAAATTGAATGGCCTCCTGCAGCGGGGAGCCGGGGAGGGCTGTCAGAGCCAGAGCACCTCTGTTGTTGTGTTTTTTTAATTGGGGAATTTGGGGAGGAGAACAGTATTGGGGAACCAGGGAAGGGGAACAGACAAGTTGCTGTCCTTTTGTTCTTCAGTCTAGTTGCGGAGGACGTTGCTTCCCTGGCCCACGTTGGTATCGTCATTGCGCTCTTCCCAGGTGAGGCAGATCAGTCGGTGGCCTCTGGATGGTCGCCAACGGAGGCTCTGGCAGCTCACACTGGCTGCCGGCCACTCACTGTAGCCTATGGCAGCCCACTGCAGCAGGGGCTGCAGCTATGCCATCCGGGGGACTCACAGCAGCTCAGCTCCAGGTGGAGCTGTTGTTCACCATCTTAGCTGTAGAGGGTAGTGTCACTGGCCCTCATATGTGGGATCCGAACCGGGGTCGCTGGTGTCCCAAGCCAGCTCTTAACCAATACACCACTCGGCTGGCCCCACCTCTGTTTACTGATGGATTTAGGACTACTCGTCAAGAGGTGTTGAACTGCTCAATGTTAAGAAAGGGCTGGGTGAGTTAGAGGCTGAGGGTGGAGAGTGGGGAGGCTGAGAGGGTGGGAGGAGGTGGAGCAAATGAGGGAAATTGGAGGCTGCCCTCACGGAGGCTGAGCCCTGAAATGGGGTGCATGGTAAAGAACCCCCACCAAGCCCTGGGAACAGGGGCTTGGAAACCCCAACATGCTCAGTGGGGGGTTATGAACTTGTGTGCTATATGATGTGTGGTGAGAGACTACATTTCCCTTCACCATTTTTAGTTAAAATCTATTGAGTTCAATCACACTTTTAGAACAAATGAGTTTATTCTGGGGAACTCATCAAGGTGGACAGTGCTGTGTATTGCTGGCACAGGGGCAGGACGAAGCCATTCCACAGGAGCATCTGCATTGCACTTAACATACCCAGAAAATGTTTTAGAAGATGCCTATTGTCTAACTTGCCTATGTACAAAAATGGGTAGCAGTGGGACTGGGTGTTGGCATGGGAAATCCTTTTCTTATGAAGAAGCTATTGGCTATTGCTGAAAGGGTCCTCTGGGATTTCAGAATTGGTCACCTGGTCTTGCTATGGGAACAACATCAGTGGTGAATTGTTGCAGGCTCTGTGCTAGACTCTGGCGACAGAGTGGTCAGCCAGCCAGAACCAGTCTCTGGATACAGTATGGACTGGCATGGTGCCTTCAAGACCTAAACCACACCCCCACAACCTAAGCCACACTCCCAGAATTGGTTCAGTTCTTACCAAACACTGCTGAATCTATGGACTAATGATCAGAGAGGTCCTATCCCTGGAACACAGGGAAACTCTCCTGAATTATTCTGAATATGTTTATATTTAAATATGTCCCAGATAATAAATGAGAAGTAATGAGACATCTATTTGAAGGGCAGGATCAAAACCTTTCTAAAGTGTTGCCCTGGGCGCTGTGGTTTCAGGCAGGTGCTCTGCCCAGTTCTCTTTACTTGGCTGCCCGGGGCTGCACTTTCTTTGGTAAGACTCTGCCTCCAGGCCCTGCGCTGGGAACTTTCCACGTGGGGGTTACTTGAGGAATGCTTCTCTTGAGTTGGAAGTTAACCTGGAAAAAAAGAAGAAGATGCTAGGGAGTGAAGCAAGAGGGAGGGGTTCTAACCACACTCCCCTGAGGCACCCTTGGCTTCCAAGCCCTTGGAACAGTTTGAACTGCTGAAGCCAGCTGGGAGTTGAAAAACTTGCAACTAAGAGTGCTCTCCCTGGGGTTATTTCCTGTCCCTTCCATAAAAATCCACAGCCAGTTTTTCTGTTAGTTCCCCAAAGCAGGGGAAATCAAAGCCAATTGCACTGTCATTATTATTTCCTATATAGTAATACAGGGATCTAGAAAAGAAAACCAAGAGACAGAGACAACAAAATGAGGAAAAGAAAGAAACATGACACCTGGAAGACTGTGGGAAAAATAAAAGGGGAGAACACTAGACTCTGGGAGATACAGTAATACCTTGGTTTGTAAGCATAATTCATTTGGGAAACAAACTCCTTGTACTGCAAGACATTGCTGGTTTACCAAGTTAAAATGTATTAGAAATGTTTCCTCATCTTGCGGAACACTCGCAAACCAAGTTACTCGCAATTCAAGGTTTTACTGTATTTGAGTCTTAATTGTAGCCCTCTAGTTAATGATTTTTCTTTCCTCTTCCCCCAGCCAGGTGGGTCTCTGCTTTAGAATGGGAAGAGAGACTACTATGATTAATAAATGGATTCTTATTTGTTACCGTATCTTGGAATTATATCCAAAAGACAGATTTCTTACCCTCTGAGTTATATTTGACACAATGATGGGTTATATTCATTCATTTAAAGGCTAAGTGACAAAGGAGATAAAGAAATAGAGCATGTTACTCAAGAGGATTTGCAATTGTTTGCATCTGGCACTGAACAGACTTCCTTTAGTGTAAGACAGGGATGCAGCTGCCGAACAGCCTTTAATTTTAGGGTAAATGAGGAGCAGGGGTATAAGGAGAAAAAAAGGGAAAGAGAATATATTGGTTGGGAAATTAAGACCAGGTAGCAGTCTACAGTGGAAGTTACTCTTTGCTTCCTGCCTCTGCAAGGAGTCCTTTATAATATACAGGAGGTGGGAGTGAAGGGACTGAGAGAGGAAGGAAAAAGAGAAACTCTAGAAATTTCAGCGGACTTTTCAAAAGATTTAAAGAGCTTTTTATCCTGATCCTTGCGCTTTAAAAAAGGGGGTTACAAACACAGGTATGAGCTTGGCATGAGGCCCTGTAACATACTGGCTAGCCAGGCAGCCCTGAATGCCTGGCAGATTTAAATCGTGGCTCCCACCACTTACTCACTGCAATATTGGACAAGTTTCTGACCTTCTCGAAATTTCAGTTTCCTCAGCCACAAATGGGGATACTTATATCTATCACAAAGGGTTGTTGTGAAGGTTACATGAGCTAATTCTGGAAAACTCTCATATAGTATCCATACATAGAAACTGTTCAATAAGTAGTACCTATAACTGTATTTGAAAAGACGAGCTACTTGACTGCACTGAGTTAACAGGAAAAGGAAAGGGAGGGTCTGCTAAGCTCTAGGGCTGCACAGAGAAGGAACTGGACAGAGTGAGGAGGCCTAGGGAAGAACTGACTTGTGGGAAAGCAGGTCTGTCGGTGCCATTTAATAGGACTTGCCTCATTATTTTTTCCTCGTTTGAGAAATCTGAGATTAGTGTCACTGTGTCTCTTTAGCCCTGAGATCCTAACGTAATATGACCAAAGCTCAAAAGGTCCAGGCTATAGATGAAAAAAGTTCTTTGCTTCTCATCCTACCTATAAAAGAAAGTCGTGGATTGTTGAATATTGGAGAGCAGCTGGTTCTTGGCTGAGGTGAGTAGAAAGCAAAGCAGTCTGGGCACATGGGACACCAGAAGGGGGCAGAGTGCCACCTGGTGGTAGTCCTTGCTGATGGCAGAGAAGAACGCAACCAATGGGAACCCGTGTATCCGGGCAAGCTCTCTAGGATATACAAACTAACATTTGTTAGGCACTTTCTGTGTGTCAGTCACTGTGCTTTATGCTTTATGTGCACTTTCTCATTTCAGCCTCTCGTGAAGGAGGGACTATTAATACCACCTTAACAGAGGAAGATACTGAGGATGAGAGCGGTTGGGTAATTTGTCCATAGTCTGTGGACAAATGAGCTGGATTTAGAAGCAGCCAGTGCTTTTAATCGCTATGCTATGTTAAACAGAAGAAAAGGAAAAGTCAAAAGAAGTGGGGAAGGACATAACAGGAAAATGATAATAAAAATTAGCATATGAGAGCAATGATTTTTTTTTTTTTATGGTGAAAGACGCTTGGCAAAGATTAGAACAATGCAATTGGTTGTTTGTGACTTTGTATAAGTGATCTTTACAGTGCACTGTAAAGGTCAGCCTAACTCACCAGTTTGGGTTCCCCAGGACCCACGGTCACACTCACTGTCTCTGGGTCAAACCCAGGTGCTGTGGCAGTGACAATGTAGGTACCTGGAAGCAACAGCCGGAAGTAATCGCCATGATCACCTAAAAGTTACAAGGATATAATTCAGTCTCCTGATTAGAAATCTGCCCAAATTGGGCCTTTACATGAAAAACAACCTGAGGGTCTTAGCTGACCACAAGCTTGATTTTTCTTAGTCGCATGATGAAACTGGTTAAGATCTAAAACAATCATACGTGTTGGCTGTTGTACCTAATCGGAATATGGCCTCAGCTTCTGGGAAATAGGAGTTACACTGTGCTGTGCACTGAGAGTATTGTGTTTAATTCCAGACTCTGTATTTTAAAACAAACTCATAACCTGTAAAGGGTCACTCGGAGAAAGGTTGCATATCTATAAATGTTTTGCCTGGTAAAGAGACTACGTGAGACCTCTGCTTCAAAGTTTGAAAAGTCGCTGTGAAGAAATGTCTACCTAAAGAAATAAGCATGGAAACTTTGGGTTTAAGTTGCAAGGAGGAAGATTTTGCTAGACAGAAGCAAAAACTATTGTGACACACAGAGCTGCCAAAAAAGAAATGGACTGCTTTATGAAACTGTAGGCATTTAAGCAGAGACTGAATGAGGGGCCCTGAAAAAGCCCTACAATTGTGCAGTGCACAACCTGTGTTAATGGGCATGGTGTCCGTGGGTTTGACAACAAGCCCCCAGCGGTGTTATATGTGTGCAATCTTATATTGAGTGGGAGGGCTGGACTAAAAGTCTGATTTTGAGAATCCTATTTTTAATAATTCTTCCATCACCTTCAAAGGGGAAAATAAAATTAAAAAGAAAGCCTATTTCTCTGTGGCAAGAATATAGCATTTGGCTAATGACTTTACATCTCTTTAGAATCAGTTGGGACCATGCCTTCAAAATTTCTTTTAGGTGTACAGAATGAATAATTGAAATAATCAATGCAATTAAGAATGAGACAGATAATAAATAATGAGAAGTCTCTTTTCTGCTCCTATTAAATGTCTGTAATTTACTTTAAATACGTTAGCAAAAACAGTGTTATTATGCATATGTTGGACAGTTTATGTCATACCCCAGGGCTGTCATTTTCTTAACCGGGGACTCACACTCATGGTAGCTAGTGAATCAGAAAGGCCCAATTCCAGATGCAGCTCTTAGGAGGATTTTAGCTATCGGTATCTCTAATCAACACTAGAAGCTTCACTAAGCAGTATCATGAATGTTAACAATGAGTTTTTTCAGTGGTGAAATGAATAATTTATTAATTTAGCATAATGGGTGTTGAAAGTGGGTCCTTATTGGTGTAACAAGTGGTATTCAGTATATATTGATTGGCTAGAATGTTTCAGTCATTCTCCACCCTTTCGTGAATGGGGTATAACAATCTAGCAAGCCCCGAAGTTCTTAGGGATGCCTGAGGTTTGGTCCCTAAACAATCCTGGGTCTGGCCCCTGGGCTGGAGGATTCTGATGATCTGATGCTTGACTAAGAATTCTGCCTTTAGAATGATGCTGTCTTTGCCTTGAACGAGCCATTCATGTAAGGTGTGTTGGGGACATCTTAAAGAACACAAGTTATATCCTTAAAGTTGAGATGTCATCCAGCTGAAACAGTCTGTCTGAACCACAAGACGCCTGCTTGGTAATAAACGTGTGTGCGGTAGATAGTAGCTGAGCCTTGCTGGTAGGGAGGTTGTGGGATGCAGGCAGATCTCACCTGCCCCCTAAGTGTTGGCAGCTACTTTCTACTTTAAAAACAAAACAAAACAAAAAACACAACTAAAAAAACCTCTGTCAGTTGTGCATGATGTTGAGCTGGGGCAGTTTGTAACACCATGTGTCATGAGATATTTTGTATCACTCTAACAGGTTTCATCAATCTTGTCCCCCCAAAAGCCTATAGAATGCATCTTGCTAACTTTTTCCTGAATGGAGGTATCATGAGATGCCTAGGTCAAAGACAAGACTAAACATCTGTTTTACAGTCCTTGTCTTTTCTACCCATTTCACACCAGTACGTAAGCTATTAATAACTTCAAGTCCAGAAAACCCTCCTAACAAAGTGGTATGAGGAAGTGGCTCCTGAATGCTGAGAGAGATGGTGCATTTGCATCTTCCTGGTCTTTGCCTGTTATTTCTCTGTCCCATTTCTATTATGCTTCCTTCCTCTAATCCCCTACTCCCAAGGGCCTGGATGTGTCACATTGGGCTTATAATTTGGCCTCCTGATTATGCTAAAGAAGAGCGAGTGGAAGCTTCCTTCTCATCCTATTCAGGTCACCTACCTGAAGTGACATCATGGTTAATCCCACTGACAGAAATGACAGCCTCAGGGAGATTATTGTTATTCTCATCAAGTACCATTCCCTTGATGCCATGGTGTACCTGCAGGAAAAAAATTTACAATATAACTATGATCATAAAATATTTATACAGTGTTTCAGAGTCCTCAAAGCTGTCTCATATCTCTTTTACATTTGATCTTCACAAAAATTATCGTAATAGCCCCTTAACTGGTCTCTGTTCCCTCCCCATTAATCCCAATAATCTCTTAATAGAGCAGTCAGAATGATCCCAGTAAAATCTAAGTCAAATCATGTCATAAGTCTGCTCAAAACCCAATTCAAAGCAAAAGCTAGTTTTTATGATGGTCTATAAAACCACAGCCCCGTCAGCTCACTGAGCTTATCCCCTCTCCCACACTCGCAGGATTGTACCAGTCTCCCTGGTGTCCTGGCCTTGTATTTTTTTAATTAAAAAGTTTTTCTTTAATTGTGATAAAATATAATATAACATACAATTTACCATTTTAGCCATTTTTAAGTATACAGTTCAGTATTGTTAAGTATATTCACATTGTTGGGCGACCAATCTCCAGAAATTTTTCATCCTGCAAAACTGAAACTGTACCCATTAAACAGCCCCCCCATTTCCCCGCCTCCCCAGATCCAGGCAACTACCATTCTACTTTCTGTCTCTATGAATTTGACTACTTGTCTTTTTGTGATTGGCTTATTTCACTTGGCATAATGCCCTCAGGGTTTATTTATGTTGTAGCATGTGTCAGAATTTCCTTCTTTTTTTTTTTTTGTTAAAGTTTTTTTTTTTTTTGAGGGCAGTGTCACTGGCCCTCATATGTGGAACCCGAACCGGGGCTGCTGGCTTCCCAAACCAGCGCTTAACTACCTGCACCACTCGGCCGGCCCTAAAGATTTTTTTATTGGGGAATTGGGGGAGGGGAACAGCGTTGGGGAATCAGGGAAGGGGAACAGACAAGTTGCTGTCCTTTTGTTCTTCAGTCTAGTTGCGGAGGATATTGCCTCACTGGCCCATGTTGGTATCATCATTGCTCTCTTCCCAGGTGAGGCAGATCGGTCGCCGGCCTCTGGATGGCCGTTCACAGCGGCTCCTGGCAGCTCACACCAGCTGCCAGCCGCTCACGCTGGCTGCCGGCCACTCACTGCAGCCTATGGCAGCCCACTGCAGCAGGGCTGCAGCTCTGCCATCCCGGGGACTCACGGTAGCCCAGCTCCAGGTGGAGCTGTTGTTCACCATCTTAGCTGTAGAGGGCAGTGTCACTGGCCCTCATATGTGGGATCCAAACCGGAGCAGCTGGCATCCCAAGCTAGCTCTTAACCAATGCGCCACTCGGCCTGCCCAGAATTTCCGTCTTTTTTAAGGCTGAATAATATTATATTTATGTATAGATCACATTTTGTTTATCTATTCATCTCTCGTTGAACACTTTAGTTGCTTCCACCTTTTGGCTATAATGTATAATGCTGCTATGCACACAGGTGTACAAATATCTCTTGGAAACTTTGCTTTCAGGTTGTTCCGCGGGGGAGGGTATATACTCAGAAGTGGATTGTTGGTTCATTTGGCAGTTCTAGTTTTAATTTTTTGAGGAATCACAATACTCTTTTTCATAGCGGCTGCACCATTTTACATTCCCACCAACAAAATACAAGGGTTCTAATTTATCTACATCCTTGCCAACATTTGCTATTTTCTGTCATTTATTTGTTTGTTTGTTTGTTTGTTTGTTTAATAGAAGCCATCCTAATGAGTATGAGGTGTTATCTCATTGTGGTTTTCATTTGCCTAAGACTACTGATGTTGAGAGTCTTTCACGTGCTTGTCGTTGGCCTTGAATTTGCTGTTGTGTCCTTATTAAGGAACCCTTTCTTCTCTAGACATCTGCATAGTTCTCTGCCTTACCTTCTTTATGTCTGCTTAAATGTCACCTTCTCTGTAAGGCTTTCTTCATAGTATTTGCATTTAACATGTTATAAAATTTATTTTATTATTTTGTTTATTGTCTGTGTAGCTCTTCCATTAGAATATAAACTCCATATGGGTGTGGATATTTGTTTGTTTATTCATAATTCCCAGCATATCGTACAGTTTCTGGCAGATAGTTATGCTTGATAAAGTTGAATGGATAAATTGCAATGGTAGAAGAAACCCAGATCGATTATATTGAGTCAGAGCAAAAGTCAGACCTGCCCCACACAGAAAATCTGTCCTACCATTAGAATACTCTTTTCTTTCTATAACCATGAAAGTTACAGAATTCAATTTTACCTGCTCCAGGAATTGGATTAGTGCTTCCCGATTACCCAGCCACTCGCGCTGTAATTCCTCTTGGCGGGGAAACTTGTCGCAACTCAGTTCCAGCGTGATTTCGAAACAGTTCGTATGGAGATAATTAAAGTCCTGCATTCCTAGGGGAAAGGGGGCAGTGGTGGATTTGTGTAACCAGGTCCCCACCCAATACCTCATCTCAGCTCTCTTTAATAACAATTTCTCCACACTCACCCCATTACCTTCTATTCTACCTCTTGATCTCCATTTATTTTTCTCCTCCATAAAACTTTTCCCCAGTTTCCCAGGTCCCATGTCTGTCTATCGTTCCAGTTCTAGCTTCATAAATGCCCATTTTGGCATCTCCACCCTCAACTTTTTTTCTATTTCATGACTTTAATTCACTTCTTGTGCCTTTTAGCATTTCCAAAATCTATTAGTCATGCCTTAACATTAGACTATGCACTTGTACTGCTTTCAGAGAGACTCTGATGTTTGTCAGATCTGAGAGGTTAGAGATGGGATGAATATCTTGCTTTCACATCCCTCCAACTACCTAAGAATACAACACTAACCTGACAAATAGATCCCAGAAAAAGCAGAAGGCAGCTATATTTTTTCTCCATCAAATGCTTGCTTGCTCCTATAGTCTATATTATTCAATCGAATCAATTATTTTAAAATACATTTCCGATTATTAAAATGGGGTTTATGTCACAGATTTATTTGAGTTAAAAATTATCCATTTAATTAACTTTCACCTGCTCTCTAAGCTGATGCATGCAAGCAGCAGTTATAGAAAGAATGGGGAAAGTTGGAGAACAATGATAGCCTGTTACTTTGGTTCTCTCTCTGCTTCAGAATCGCCTAGAGAGCTGCACCTTCCATCCAAGTACACATTGCTGGGCCTTAGCCCCAGAGTTTCTGATTCAGTAGGTATGGGGTGGGGATCCCAATTTTGCATTTCTAAGAAGTTCCAGGTGATGCTGATGATACTGGTCCAGAGACTACACTGTTGGAAAAATCAGGTTGATCTTGAAATTGTATCAGCTTAATTCGGGGCAATGATTCTTAGTGGAGGATGGGCCATGCTTTCCCAGAGGATGGGAAGGCAGAGGGAAGAACAAGTATAATTTGAGAAAGTATACATAATTTATATCTTATATATTTTTGCGGGGAAACTATTGCTTTCCTAATGCAGACTAAATAAAATAAAGTTCAACAACAACTTCTTGTTTTGTGTTCAAGTAAGTTTTTAGCTACCTTCCCAATGTATGGTGACTCCCCTAACCTTCCTGCTTCTCACTTTCTACAGGGCAGGCCATCACCAGTTCAGTCCTCACCAGGGAGCTTTCCATTAAGTGGGCTCTGGCCAGGTCAGGGAAAGGGAGGATATCTACAGAGGGTTCATAAAAAGAGGTTCTATCTGGGCCTTCAGTGGTGGGGAAGGCCCAGGAGTACAGAGAGAAGCCTCTGGCTGGAGGTCTCTGCTACATTATCAATGGCCAATGTTCTGGCAAACTCTTGCTCCTGGGAGATGGGCAGGCAGGGCACAGAGCATATACCAGGCCAGCTCCTCTCTCACCTGTCGCTATGTGAGGCATAACTCCATGCTAGTTACAAAAAGCCTAACGTTTATAAGCCAGGCATTTCCAAATGCTTTTTGTGCATTTTTAAATTTAATACTTACATCAAATTTATGAAACAAGTATTGTTATTCTTAATGTACAGATAAGGAAGCCAAAGTTCAAAGAGGTTAAGTAATTAGTCCAAAGCCACAAAGCGGGTAAATAGGCAAGCTGGGTTTTAACTCAATGGACCGCTGAAGTACAGCCACACTGAACCACCGGAGTACACTATTTCCGTCCTATGCCCTCATCTACTGTGTAAACCACCAGTTTTAAAAGGCCACAAGGTGTCCCTACCCTCATTTTAGTGAGCCACAAAATGATATTAAATGTTAACTTAAGACAATTTTTCAGATCTCTACTTGAATGAAAAATTCTATAGTATTCCTGCCATTTCCCTAAGGGGGAACATTTGGAAAGAGAATTGAGCCCTCCTGTCCACCAGCTTGCAGCACTGCTGTACCAGCCCCTCCTTACCCTTGCTGAGAGAATACCAGGAAGCCCCATTGGTGATGCCGTCTGGGAAGTAATCCCCACAGTTCCAACCCTGGTGCATCCATCCATGGGCATAGGAGTAGACCTTGGCCAGCTGTAGGAAAAGTGGGCAGACATGACCTTGGGTGTCCCCAACTCATATGGCAATGCTTATACCCAGCAGAAGAGCGAGGCCAAGAAACCCCACTAGGTATAAACAACTGATTATTTGCTTTAGTGAAAGAAAACACCAGCGAGATAGAGATGGTGTGTGTGTGTGTGTTGGACTAACTTTAGGAAACCCGTATTCTGATTTTTCCACTATCTTGGGGCTAAATTTCTTCAAGTGCCAAGTGAGGGATGATACTAGCTTATCTACAAGCTCCCTTCTAGGTGTACAATTTTCCCGTTTTTTAAAAATTTATTTTTCAATTACAGTTGACATACAATATTCTATTACTTTCAGGTGTACAACATAGTGATTAGATATGTATATACCTTATGAAGTGATCACCCTGGTAAGTCCAGTACCCATCAGACACCATACATAGTTCTTACGATATTACTGACTATATTTCCTATGCTCTACTTTACATCCCTGTGACTATTTTTGTAATTGGCAAATTGTACTTCCTAATCCCTTTCTAGATGTACCATTTTCTAGCTGAGTTTTTTGTTTTTTTGTTTTTTTATTAAAGTTTATTGGGGTGACAATTGTTAGTAAAGTTACATAGGTTTCAATCTAGTTAAGTTTTGTAAAAGAAAGGAGTAAGATAGAACTTCACCAGAAAAAGAACTGTGTTTTGGGGGTGAGAGGTATGTGTTGAAAGAAAAGGAATATATTTAGAATCTCTATTCATTCTCTGTCATTACTATTTTATAACAGTGGACAAAGTGAGATTATTGGAAAGAATATATACTTACTTGTCTTGCCAAGCAACAACTGGTGTTATTCTCTATGCAACTCATTAATTGATGAAATAATAATTAATGTTATTTTAATTATATTAATTATTTGATGTTACTAACTGTATTTATATAAATTGTGTTATTAATAATATATTAATTATAAAATAATCTGTTAATTTTATTCTATTGCTGCTTTGAACTATTACATAAACTTTTTTTATGTGCATGGTCTATTTTTTCACTCGTATAGCCAGACTACCATAAAATTACAAATTAGAGCCCTCCAAATTTACATTACTGCCACTCACTTACCACCAGCGCTATTCATCTTTTGGCATAGTTCTTGCTTGTTATTAGCTTAAGCACTTTTTTACACTGTGGTAATTGTACTATAAAACTTTCCTATATATTTACTTTTCATGAATTTATGGCTTGTCACTGAAAACAAAGTATAATTTATAGATCATAACTTCCTAATGAGCAAGCAGTGTTTTCAGTTATTTCCTGCAGACTTGTACCTAACGGGGTCCTATGTCACTGACTTGACCTGTGTTATCATCCCAATGACCTCTCTTGCATCCCAAGCTCCTGCCTGGACAAGCTGCCATTCTGCCTACCGTCTGGAAAAGCTTGTCATCAGGCGTGGGGGTACTGGCAGTGTGGCGGAAACCTCGGACCCGATGCTCCAGGGACTTGTCATAGGGGTAATTGGCCACCACTGCCCCTCCATGGAGATTGGCCGAAAGAACAAAGTTGAAGGAGCGTATCCATTGGATCACAGCCCGGGTCTCAGGTTCCACCTAAGGAGAGATGAGAGCTTAGTTAGTGGTAAAGCTGCAACTGAAGGTACCAAATGGCCATCTGAGTATGTTTATCAGGAAGTGGCTGAAGGAGAAGATGTACATCTGAATGTATGTCTAAATAAGACAGGGTCCTACCAGGTTTGAGAAATGTAGATGGGGAAATTTTGATCTTTTTTGTGATAGTTTTAAAAAGTAAGTGGATGGAACCCTTTTTCAAAATGAAATCTTATGTGGAATAGTAACATACAATATAGGCAAGAAGGAAGCATTTAAAGCACTGAAACTGTTGTGTATGATATTATGATGGTGGATACATATCATGATACATTTGTCCAAATCCACAGAATGTACCACACGAAGAGTGAGCCCTAATGGATGCTATGGGCTTTGTGTGATAAGAATGAGTCAACATTGGTTCATCACTTGTAACAAATGCACGGCGCTGTCGTGGGATGTTGGTGATGGGAAGCAGGGGCCTATGGGAACTCTCTGTACTCTCTGCTTGATTTTGCTATGAACCTAAAACAGCTCTAAAAAATAAAGTCTGAGAGAGAGAGAGACAGAGACAGAGAGAGAGAGAGAGAGAGAGAGAGAGAGAAAGAGAGAGAGAAACGCCCTAGCTTGGCCCCTCTGACCCTTAGGAAAGGGTTCTCCAATTTACTTACTTCTCTAGTGGCTTCTGAGGAAGCTTTACAGAAATTTAGGGCTCTAGCAAATAAATCTGGAAAACTCTGGCTTAAAGTAATGATTCTCAACCTCCTCCTTTCCCCAACACATCTTCTGTAATGTTGACATGTGGAACACACTCCTGTGGTCATACCTAAATGTCACGGATTAGGAATAATGTAATATGGGCCAGTCTTGGCTAAGCAGTGAAATTCTACCCTTTATAGTGCATATTAAAGTGCTAGTGAGTGACAGTATTCTAAGAAAAGCCTTGCATCCACTTGGACTTGCAGTATAAGTAAATAATTTACAGTCTTTAGTGTTTTTTTTCCTCTGAAGGTGGATGTGCTTAGAAGTTATGGGGTGTTAATGTGTTAATGGCTCCTCCTGGGGCAAGGGTCAGCTGTAAAGGCCCTATCTTTTCTATTCCAGTGGGGAATAGATAAATGGGATTGGGTTTCACCCAATCAGAATGGATATAATACCAAGGGCACCAGTCCTGCTCTGTGACCAGGGCTGCCCCTTTGTAGCAGCCCTTTCTCTGTGTCCTAAGCCTCTATCCATCAGAACAAAGCCAGCTTCTCACTGTTCCTCCCATCAACAGAGAGTCTTACTTCTCATTCTCTTTTTTTCTTCTTCTAAGATTCAGACAGAGGAGCAAGTGGGAGTCTAATTATTATTGCCCCAATTACCTTATCAATTACTTCAACAAGCTAATAAATCAGAACATCCTTCTGGTTGGATATGCTGACTAGTACAGTTATTTTTGATTTATTATTTACTTGAGCCAAGAGCATAGCTGATGTCTGAAATATGAACGTGTCAGCATGACTTTTGCTTCATTTCCAACTGAGATTATTCCATCTAGAAAACTCCCAATAGAAAGCCTTACACCAGTTTCTCTCCCCAGTCTCTAAGTTTAGATATTCACACACAGAGCGTTTAGAATTATCCCAGACAGTATGAAAAGCAGGGTGTTAGTGAAGCTCTGAAGATGACAGGAGTTATTCCCAGGAGTAGGCCCATCAGCAGGAGGAAACCATTCACATAAGCAGAGTGGCATTAGGCCTCCTGGGGAAAATGGCCTGGGAGCATCTGAATGAAAGAGTAAGGAAAATGAGAGCTTCGTAAAGTAGTCAAGGGTCATGCAGAAAGGGAAAAGAAAAATCAATCAATCAATCAAGCCAACATTTGAGGGCTAGAAGGAAAAAAAAAAGAAATGGAAGAGGAGAAACTATAAAGGTGAGACTCTCCGAACTTCTTTCTATAGCTAATTGTTGAGGCGCATACAGTTCATCACATGTAAGAGAACTCTGTGTAGTATGCTAGAGTTTTGTGTCAATGGTAGACTGCAGAAGAAAGAATAAGGGATTAGGAATCCAAAGACCAGGGTTGAACCCCGATTCCATCCATTACTGGCCATATGAACTTCAATTATTTTATTTATAAGCCTAACAGCTATAACACGGGGATGGATAACACCGCTTGATGCATTCACCATACAGAGCCATAATGATCAACTGAAAGGCTAAGAAAGCATTCTGTAAGACTGTCAAATACTGTCTCACCTACTGCCCTACCACGGCCTCTAACGTCACACATTGTGCGAGCAGGTGCTCCATGGAGGGCCCTCCACTGGGGGAGGGAATAAATATAAGGAAGCCTAAGATATAGTTATTGTTGTTCTGGGCACACTAACACAGAGTTGAGGTGCTGGCTAGTTCTGGCTTGTGTAGTTGATGTGAAGATTGCTAGAAGAAATTGCGGATGCTGATTTACCTACTTCTGTACACAACTCTCTTCTCATACCTGACTTTTCCAGTTGTCTGGAAGGGGCATGTGGTGGTTGGGGCCTCCGTTCTTCTCATTGTAGTAGATGTAGGTATTGAGATCTGGAAAGTTGCGGTTCAAGTCCACTCCGTTTGCATTGTTCCTGCCAACCAGATGCCCAGAAATGTCTGGGCCCTACGGGGAAAATGGAGAGATGAGAAGTGAAGGTTTCAGACTGAATCCTATGTTTGAAGAACACTGTATAGTTCGTTTTAGGTATTAGCTTAATCTATCATATGATATAGCATTTTCCGCTTTAACTTATCCCAAGTCCCAGCAGCATGGTTCAAGTTTCCCTATAGACCACGTGCGGGAGGCAGAGGTCCCAGGAAAAGCTCGAACAAGAGTCGGGTGTTTCAGGATAATGGAAACCAGTGTTGTTTTTTATTAAAAAAAAAAAACAAACAGCTTTAGTGAGATATGACATACCATAAAATTCACCTGTTTTAAGTGTACAATTCAATGAATTTTAGGGTGCTTACAGAGTTGTACAGCCATCACCACAATCTAATTTAGGAACATTTCTATTACCCTAAAAAGAAACCTCATGCCCATTTACAGTCACTCCTCATTTTTACTCCTTCCCTAGGTAATCACTTTTTGTCTCTATAGATTTGCTTTTCCTGGACATTCACATACATGGTATCATACCGTATGTGTTTGGCTTTTTTTATTAGACAATGTTTTTGAGGTTCCTCTGTGTTGTAGCATGTATCAGTACTTCATTCCTTTTTATTGATGAATAGATTCCTTATATGAATTTACCACATTTTGTTTATCTGAAATCAAAGTGCCATGCTTGCTAAAGATTCTGGGTGAGGATCCTTCTCTGTCTCTTCTAGCTTCTGGTGGTTACCGGCAACCCTTGGTGTTCCCTAGCTAGTAGATGAATCATTCCAATTTCTGCCTCCATCTTCCCATGGCCTTCTCCCCCGTCTGTTTGTGTCTCTGTACAAATTTCTTTCTTCTTATAGGGAAACCAGTCATATTTGATTTAGGGTCCAACCTAATCCAGTATGACTTTATCCTAACTTGATTACATATGCAAAGACCTACTTCCAAATAAGGTCACATTTATAGGTTTCAGGAAGACATTTTGGGAGATACTATTCAACCCAGTACATGGACATTGGGTTGTTTCCACCTTTTGGTTGTTGTGAATAACGCTGCTATAAACATTCATATATGTCTTTGTGTGGATACATGTTTTCATTTCCCTTGGGTAGATACCTAGTAATAGAACTGCTGGGTCATAAGGTAAAATCTATGTTTAACTTTTTCAGAATGGCTAAACTGTTTTCCAAAGTGAAACATGAAAACCTTACCACCACTTTTTAAAATGTAGTATCCTTTTCTTTTCTTTTTTTTTTTTAAAGATTTTATCGGGGAATTGGGGAAGGGGAACAGCGTTGGGGAATCGGGGAAGGGGAACAGACAAGTTGCTGTCCTTTTTGTTGTTGTTGTTCTTCAGTCTAGTTGGGGAGGACGTTGCTTCACTGGCCCATGTTGGTATCGTCATTGCGCTCTTCCCAGATCTCTTCCCGGATGAGGCAGCTTGGTCGCCGGCCTCTGGATGGTCGCTCACCGCGGCTATTGGCAGCTCACGCTGGCTGCCAGCCACTCACTGTAGCCTATGGCAGCCCACTGCAGCAGGGGCTGCAGCCTACATCATCCCTGGGGCTCGCACAGCCCAGTTCCAGGTGGAGTTGTTGTTAACTGTAGAGGGCAGTGTCACTGGCCCTCATCATATGTGGGATCCGAACCAGGGCCGCTGGCATCCCAAACCAGCTCTTAACCAATGTACCACTTGGCCGGCCCAAAATATAGTATCCTTGCTTATCTTTCTTCTGAGCAAGATTAACCTCAGACTTACACTTCAAATTTCTCTGCTCGCACTTCAAATTTTTTCATTTATCTGGTCATGTATTCACTCATTCATTCTTCCATTTAATCAACCCACATTTATCCAAGTCCATCTCTGATAGACACTGGGGAAACAGATAATGTGACATTATTCTAGCATTCTAAGATTTCATAGTATATATGTGGAGATATTCATATAAATAACTAAAATATGTAAAGCAGTAGAAAAGAGATACGTTCAAAGGCCCTTGCAAAATTGAAATTCCATTCAATGTTTTGGGTGGCATTGGAGAAGGGAGTAGTCCACTGGACTATTGGAGCACTGTGTACTGAGAGAGCAGAGCCCAATTTGGTGCCTGTTCCTAGGCGTAGGATTAATGGTTTGGTGCTGACTGCTAAAAACTCATAGATGCATTACCAGTCTCACATTTTTCTAAATTGTTATTTTTCTCAGATTTCTTCATTTTTCAAGACATCCTGCTCATATTTTATTTTTAGATCTCATTGTGACTATAATTTTTTTTGAAGTTCTCTTACATTTCCTACATCAGTTCTGATCAGTGAAAAAACATTTATCCGATTTTTCAGTTTGTAGTTTGGTTTTTCACTTCTATGCGATAATGATTTTTTTCTTTTCTTTTTTTTCTTTTGCTTCTAGAGGTTTTTCACTACTTGCTTGCTCATATCAGCATAGCTCTTAACTGTCCACATTAACAGCGATGTTAATTTTCCAATTGATATTACCACTCACACTGGATCCTTAGCTAGGCAGGCGAGTAAGGAGTGCTCCTAACAGAAGGTTCCCATAAACAGGGTTGGTGGTGTGTTAGTTTCCTATTACTGCTGTAACAAATTATCATAAACTTAGTGGCTTTAACAGCACAAGTTTATTATCTTTTGGAGTTTGGGAGATCAAAAGACTAAAATGGGTCTCACAGGACTAAAATCAAGGTTTCATCAGGGCTATGTTCCTTCCATATACTCTCTAGAGGAATCTGTTTCCTGACTTCCAGCTTCTACAGGACACCCACATTTCCTGGCTCATGATCCCTTCTTTCATCTTCAAAGCCAGCAGCATGGCATCTGCAAATCACTCTCTGACTCTGGCCTTCTGCCTCCTTATTCCACATCTAAAGGACCCTGATGATTGATTATACTGGGCCCACCCAAATAATCCTAGATATTTTAAGATCAGTTGATTAGCAACCTTAATTCCCCTTTGCCATGTAACATAACATATTCACAGGTTCCAGGAATTAGGACTTAGGTGTCTGTGGGGGAAGGAGGGGACATTATTCTGCCTTACCCACAGGTGGCTTTAAAGTTTAGTGGCCAGGCAGTTCTTCCATGTGAAGCCATGCAGACAGGTTTCTTCTGGGTGTGGCAGGTAGCTCTGGGAATCTGAGAACCTGATGGGTCCTCTCTTGGGTTCAGGTTCAAGATCTGCTCTCTGAACAAGTATACAACAGGTGAGCAGAGATGACTGGGTCTCCCAAAATGGCTATAGGATTTAAGGGGCTGGCAGGGGTCTTCCCCATTTCCTCCCACTCCACCTCATCCAACAAGAGATGTGGGTAGGTCTGAGTGTTTCTCCACTTTTCCCACTGAAGTACTAGGAAGGGCCAATAGAAGGAGAGCAGCCAGGCTGGGGTTCTCCCCCACACGTCTTTCTAACTTTTCTACTCTTGCAATCTCAAGTCTTGAGGCATGTGAGTGTACACCTCTCTGATTTCCAGTGAAGAGACCAAGCTTTCTTTTTTCATTTGTTGAGTCATGTCAGCAGGAAATTGTGAGTGGTAAGGGTCAAATCTGTGTTTGGTTCAACTTCTTGGCTCTATTCACCTCCCTGCCTCTACTCACCCGCCAGCCCTATCGTCTGATAGGTCTAAAATACTCTTGGGATGGGCTAATCATTAAAGGAGAGATACCGCATGGTTCCACTTGTATAGGACAGTGTGATCAGATTCATGGAATTAGGAAGTGATGAGTGGTTGCCTGGGGTTGTGGGAAGGAAGAAATGGGGACTGCTAAAGTTTCAGTTGAGCAAAATGGGTAAGTTTTGGAGATGTGCTGTACAATGTTGTACCTATTGTCAACAATAATGTATTGTTTACTTAAACTTTGTTAACAGGGTAGATCTCATCTTGAATGGCCCAATCACAATAAAATTTTTTAAAAAAATTAAATAAAGTAGTGAAATCTAGTCTTAAAAATGAAAAAAATTATTAAGATTACTCCAAATATGTATATTTCTAAATTTAAAAACCTCTTTAATTTACAACCCCCCCCCAATAAACAAACAAATGAATCAGGTTTAAACATGGTTTTTAAAGGAACATGTTCATTGTGTAAGGCAGATGCCTGGCTTCACCCTTGAAAATTCTAGTTCAGTAGATCAAGAAGGGGGGCGGGGGCAGGGAGGTCTGGCAACCTGTATTTCAAAAATCTTCGCTGAAGATTCTGATGCACAGCCACGAAATGATCACTGCTTTAAAGTTAGGCACACTGACATTTTGAATTTATGTTAGGAAATAAAGTAAAAGCCTACAGACATTATTTTTTCTTATCTCTTCCCTGCAAACGCAACTCTAAAATAAAGAATTAAAAAGCTGAGTACAATACTAGTAGAGGGGGAAAACCTACAGAAATATAATAAAGTATAAAGAATCTTGAATTAACCCCTCACCCTGCAATTCTGGGAAAACCTTGATCTCCCTGATTCCCCACCCCGCAAATGCAAATGTAAGTTTGTGGGAACGAGTAGAGTATTTAGGGTTTGACGCTAAAAGTTCAGGAAGGGAGGTCTATTTTGTTATATCCTTTCATGCCTGTATATTATTTTCATTTACAAAGTGTCACCTCATTGAGCCTCCCAATAAAAAGGAGGTCAGCTGGAAAGGTGTTGAGATCAGCTGGAAAGGAAGCTCAGAGTGAGCCTACATTCATTGCATAGAGTGTCAAAGGACTGAACCCGAGGCTTTATACTTTACTGGATTTCTATTGGTTTCTTCTCTATTACATAGTGACATTGACAATGGGCCAGAGAGAAGACACATTGTCTAATGGTTTTTACTTTATTCCTTAAGATGGCTTTATTCTGTGTATGGCTCAGTACCTGGGTGGCGGCCACCTCGTAGCCATCCGGGTTCATGGAAGGCATGATATGAATGCGCGTGCTCTCCAGCAGCTGGACAATGCGCTGATTCCCATTCCGGAACTCCTCGCACAGGAACTCCGACAGCTGCAGCAGCAACTCCCGGCCCAGTACCTCATTGCCATGCATGTTCCCCACATACTTGACTTCCGGTTCCACTGCAAGTGTGAGAAAAACAATCAGGAAGATAAAAAGAAAAATGGGGAACGCTCTCAAGTGCCAAAGAAAATCTCATGCTTTCACTGAGTCTTTTCCAATAATAATTCAAACAAATTGCAATTACTAATGCTACAAAAATTCAGGCCAGGGATAATAATGACTACCATTTATTGAAACCCTACTTTGTACTAGGCATTTATGCTCACTATTGCTAACCTTCACAGAAAACTGGTAAAGTAGCCATTATTAGCCTCAGGATGTGGGTACTGGGGAGGGATGAGGGTAAGTAAGTGGTCGAGGCCACCTACTTAATTAACATGATGGGGCCAAAGCCAGGGAGCATTTACAGCAGCTCCCTGCTTTGCAGAAACACATCTTTTCAGGGTAAAGGTGGTTGTTTTCCCTAGACCTGCTCATATAAAGTTCTCTAGGTTATAGCATAACAGTTTCTAATCATCCTAGTTGAAACTTAATTTTCCTGGTACTTAGGAAACTGATATCTCCCTTCAATACCTGAGAATGTTGTGTTTTGAGGCACAGAGTAGGGAGGATTCTATGTACATCTCATTCTTTAATCTTCTCTTTGGCTATGTTAACTGTTCAACTGAAGTAAGAGCTCAGGTCATGAAAAATGCCTCTACAACCACTTTAAGAAAATCATTCTCGCCTCCATTTAAAAGCAAGGAGAAAAGCAAGGGGTTTCCCTTCCACCCACCTTCCTGCCTCCATGACTTTTCTGACTCTGGACCTCTTCCTCTCCAAGTTTCCAAATCCTCCTCAACACCCTTGGAGACTCTGTGAAGATATCTTGGGATCTCTCTCTGCTGGGAGTGAACTGGCTGTCGAACTTCCCTTTTATGGGACTTTACCACCTTCTACTCTGAGCATCACCTAGTTTTGCACATGTTCTGTTTTCTTTACTGGACCTGGCCTTTGCAATGTATACAATTTTTAATTTTCTTTAAAACATGATTTGTTGTTATTTATCTTAGTATATTTATAGCAATTTTCCACAAAGGAATGGCTATAACTCACAAAAATCTTACAGTGGATTTTCCATAATGTGTAGTTTTTAATCTTAGTGCATTTCTTTAATCTTAGATTATGTCTTCCTTATTTTCCTTGTTGTTAAAATATCCCTTCTTTTAGGAAAAGGATGGCAGGTAGCATTCTTCCACATCTCGTTCAGTAAAATAAAATTTGGAATATCTATTTTAGTCCCCTCTAATCTCTCTTATTTATCAAAAAAAATTTTTTAACTTCTGTGAAATCTAAAAGTTGGCAACTACTGCCCTATAGAAACTAGCATAATGCCTTGCACTTAGTAGGTGGTCAATGCCAAAGTCTTTTGTCTCAGTATATGCAGAATCTAACCACTTCTCAACATAACCACTGCTATCATTTTGGTTCAACACCCCCTACCCCGCGCCCCCCCCCACACTCTCACGCCTAAATTATTACAATAAATCTACTTGAACTCCTTGCATCTGCCCAGACCCATTAAAGTGTATTTTTCTGAGTCAGGGGTCTGCAAACCTTTTTCTGTAAAGGACCAGATAGTAAATACTTTGGGCTTGTGGGCTATATTGTCTCTATCACCATAAACAACCATAGACAATACAAAAACAAATAGGTGGGACTGTTTCAAAGAAACTTTATTTACAACTTTATTTACCAAAACTGGCTCTAGGGCTCTGCTGACCCCTGTTCTGAATGATCTTTTATTTTTTATTTTTTTTGAGGGCAGTGTCACTGGCCCTCATATGTGGGACCCAAACCGGGGCCGCTGACTTCCCAAGCCAGCGCTTAACCACCACGCCACTCAGCCAGCCCCTGAGTGATCTTTTAAACTGTTAAGTCAGATCATGTCACACTTTCTGCATAAAACCCTCCAATGGCTTCTGTTTCACGCAAAGGAAAAGCAAACATCTTTACAAAAGCCTCTGAGGCCCTACTGGATCTCCTCCTGCCGTTTCCCTGGACATACTGCTCTCCCATTGTTCACTCTGCTGAAGCTGCAGGGCCTCCTCACTGTTCCTCACACATGTCAAGCAGGCTCCCACTCTTCTCTCTGCTTGCAGCATTTTCCTCCCCCATATCAGCATGGAATGCCCATCATAGGCTCAAAAATCACCTTACAAAGAAGCATTTCCTAACCCCCAACCCAGCTCAATCCACAGTCCTCCATGGCATTCCCTGTCTCTCCTTCCTGGTTTATTTTTCTCTAGAGCACTTATTTTCATCTGATATAATATATATTTACTTAGCTACCCATGTATTGCCAGGCTTCTCCGGCTAGAATTAAGTCCGTGAAGGCAGGGTCTTTGTTTTATTATCTGTTGTATATTCAGAGTCTACAAAAGGTGCTTGTATAAAGTAGATAATCAGTAATATTTGTGGGGTTAATAATGAATGAGTGAAAGGAGTGAATGGATGAACAACTAAATTATAGGCATTAGTGGAAAGAAGGATCAGTGAGGGCTAAATAGTGAAAAAGTTTCAAGAAAGTCTTGAATGCTAGAAAGTAGAGGGGGCACAAAGAAGGGGGAAATGGAGTGAGAGGCTAACCCTATAATGTTCAGGGGTACCCACAAGCTCCCACAATGAACACACAACATGAGTAAAAGCAGGTGCTTGATATGCAAATATGGCTTCAAAGCAAGGCCTTTTTCTACACTTAACCACATAGCCTCCTGTGAGCCACCTCCCCATCTCCCACCACACTCTCCTCACCGACCTCGTAATATTTTGAAGCAGTCACAGACAGAATCCACTGCACATGAGGTCACCAGTGTAGGTTTTTAAGCAAGGGATTGAGGAGACCATGTCAGTATTTAGGAAAATTATCCTGGCATCTCTGTGCTAAATGGGAGGTTCAGCGGTGGCAGTATGGAGTTAGGAGGTCAGTGCAATAATCCAGGCAGGCTGTGATGGCATTTGGGCTGGGGTGGGGGGCGTGGAAGTGAGAAGAAATGGAGAGATTTTACATTGACTGTTCAAAGGAGGAAGTGACATACCTTGAAGATCACAATTGCTATAAGTAAAGCAGTGAAAAATGAGAGACAACTTAAATGTTCATCGATAAACAGTTAAATACAACCATGCATGAAATAAAATGCTGCCAAAAATAATAATGTAGACCTACATTTAAAGACATGATGCCTTTCATGAAAAGCTATGAAATGAAAAATGCTGGTATAGTACGATTCCAATTTTATACAAGAAATGGCGTGTGTGTGCGTGTGCGCGTGCGCGTGTGCATGCGTGTGTGCGTGCGTGCGTGTGTGTGTGTGTCTGTGTAAGAGAGGTTAAATAAGCCTAGAATAAAGTCTGGAAGGGTATACAGCAATCTGTTAACAATAGTCATCTGTGAGTGGGGGGTTATGAGTGAGTTTGTTTTCCTTCTCTAATTTCTAATTTTAATCCAAACACCAATTGCTCTTAAAATAGAAACACAGTAACAAAAAAAAAAAAAAACACCCAGTGAATAAAACTCATATCCCAGACCTCAAAACCCTCTCCAGGATACTTTTCTCTACCCAATTGTCAGTCCTTAAAAAGATATCCCTAGTTCCTGACAGAACTGGAAAGGTTAATGATTTCTGTTCATGCCTCCTGAGGTATTGGATAGGGAAAGAGAATAACACCAGGGAGTAGGGGTGGGGTGGGCGGATGGTGGAGGACGGGTAATAGGAGGGAAGTAAGGGGATAGGATGGGAGCAGGGAAGAAGACACATCTTTTACGGTTAAGGTCTTGAGCAACCAGAAACCAAAGAAGAGTACAGGCCTGGGGCCTGACCTGGGGTTGCAGCCCCTCCAGAGTCAGGGGCCGTTTGAGGGCTAAGTAGGGAAATACTTAGCACAGGCTGAGGAAGAGGTGATACTTTACAGGTGGAGGCGTCCGTGGACCTCCCCCAGAAACCACCCCGATTACTGGATTTGTAAGGGACCAGTCCTGCCGTATACATACACTCCAAGAACGGCTCGGGGCTTACAGGGCTCGTGGATTCCGGGGTAGTCGCTGATTTCCAGCACGTAGAGGTGTCTCCCCTTCACACTGCGCCCGATGCTGTAAACCCGCGTGATGTAGGGGCATTCGTTGTGCACCTTGTACAGCGTCCGCACGAGGTCATCATAGCGGCGGTGGCGAAAGGTCACCGGGGCAACCAGCTTGAAGAGAAGGAGGAGGTGGAGGAAGTTTGAGAGCAGGCCTGACATCTTGCTGGGCTTTTTCAAAGAGAACCACTGAAATGGGCCCGACCTGTCCCAACAACCTGGCTTCTTCACCAGTCAAAATCCAAAGGCTGAGAACCAGCTTTTCCTGGTTTCCAGCCAGTAAACAGCAGTACCAGAGCACCTGGGAAGGAAGTTCGGAACTGTCCCGTCCGAAGCTAGAAATTATTCATGTAGCTCTGGAATAGCCACTCATCTCTCCTCCCCCGTTTCTCTGCCTCTCCTAATGGCAGAAAAACTTTCTGAAAGGTTTTTGCACTTCCCCAGATTGAGTAGTTTCACTGATTCTGGTTTACTCATTAACTGGACTGTAAACAGGCTTCAATAAATAGCTGCTTATAACCCTTTGATTCCCAGAGAATTCTGAGAAACTTGGCCTATGCTTGTTCCCTATATTACAATTTAAAGAAGTGTATTAAAATAGAGTTCTCTGTCCCTTCCCATCCATCCTACATACTGCTGCCAAACTTTTTGAAGTACAGCTCCGTTTTGTCCCTTTTCTCCTGAAAAGTCTTTCAACAGATACCACTGAGAAGATGAAAAGATAAGCCACAGGCTGGGAGAAAACAATTTTAAATTACATTTCTGAAAATATATCCAGAGTACATCAAGAACTCTTACAACACAATAATACAACAAACAACCCAATTTTAAAATGGGCAAAAGATTTGAATAGACATCTCATCAAGGTAGATATATGCATGGATAATTAGCTCATTTAAAGATGTTCAACATCACTGGTCATTAAGGAAATACAACTTAAAACCACAATGAGCTATCAATTCACATAGAATGGCTATAATTCAAAAGACACAATAAGTGTTGGCAAGAATAGGGAGAAACTAGGACCCTCATATATTACCAATAGGAATGTAAATGAATGGTGCAGCTACTTTGGAAAATAGTTTTGCAGTTTCTTAAAAAGTTAAATATATACTTACTATATATAACCCAGAAGTTTCTTTTCTCTAAAAAATTAATTTATTGGGGTGACAATTGTTAGTTAAGTTACATTGTACACCTGAAACCTATGTAACTTTAATAACCCAGCAATTTCACTTCTAGGCATCTACCCAAAAGAAATGAAAACATATGTCCACACAAAAACTTGTTCGTGAATTTCACAGCAGTATTATTCACACTAGACAAAAAGTGGAAACAATCCAAATGTTCATTAACCAGTGAATGGGTAAACAAACTAGGACATATCCATATAACGTAACATCATTTGACAATGAAAAGGAGTGAAGTACTGATACATTGTGCAACATGAATGAACCTTTAAAATACTGTGCTCAGGGCCGGCCGAGTGGCGCGGTGGTTGGGCGCTGGCTTGGGAAGCCAGCGGCCCTGGTTTGGATCCCACATATGAGGGCCAGTGACACTGCCCTCAAAAACACAATTAAAAAAATAAAATACTGTGCTCAGTGCTTAAAGAAATCAGACACAAAAGGCCACATATTATATGATCCAATTCATATGAAATGTTTCGAAAGGCAAATATGTAGAGACATAAAGTAAACTAGAGGTTGCCTAGGGCTGGGAGTGGAAATGTAGAGCAACTATAAATAAGGACAAGATTTCTTCTCAGGATGATCAAAGTGTTCTAAAATTAGATTGTGGTGATTGTACAACCTGTAAATATACCAAAATTCATTGAATTGTATACTTAGAGCAGGTGAATAGTGAATATTATGGTACACAAATTATATCTCAATAAAACTGCTTTAGAAAAAGAAATAAAAGGACCAGCCAAGTGGCGCGGTGGTTAAGAGCTGGCTTAGGATGCCAGCGACCCCAGTTCGGGTCCCACATATGGGGGCCAGTGACACTGCCCTCAAAAAACAAACAAAAACAAAAAAACAAACAAAAAACAAAACAAATAAAAATAATTAAATATAGCGCCCCAAAAGTTAACACTAAATGTACCTTACAGCCTAACAATTCCACTCCTAGTACCTACCCAAGAGAATAAAGACTTCTACACAGGGCCGGCCGAGTGGCGCGGTGGTTGGGTGCTGGTTTGGGAGGCCAGCGGCCTGGGTTCGGGTCCCACATGTGAGGGCCAGTGACACTGCCCTCAAAAAAAGAAAAAAGACTTCTACACAAGAATGTTGATAGAATCATTATTCATAATAGCCCCAAAGTGGAAACTACCCAAATACCCATCAACTGGTGGATAAATGAAATGTGGTATGTCTGTACAATTGAACACTGTTCAGCTATAGAAAGGTTTAAAATGCTAATGCACACTACAACATGAATGAATGGACTTCAAAAACACTATGCTCAGTGAAAGAAGTCCAAAAAAACCACATATTGTATGATTTCATTCATATGAAATTTCCTGCAAAAGTAAACTCACAGAGACAGAAAACAAAATAGTGGTTGCCTGGGCTGGAGGTAAAAATGGAGATTCACTGTAAATGGGCATGAGGGATTTTGGTGGAGTGGCGAGGATGTTATAAAACTGGATGATGAGAAGGGTTGCACAACTCAGTAAATTTACTAGACATCATTGACCGGTACACTTAAAATGGGTGAATTGTATGATATGTAAGTTATACCTCAATAAAGTTGTTTAAAGCAAAACATCAGAGTTTCAGTGGCTCTTCATGCACTATGTAAAATCCAAATGCCTCACTCCAGAGAAGCCCTGCTACACTGCCAACTGTCTTCTGTGCATGTCCTCGTCACCTGCCTTCTTGCATATTGCTCCTGCTGTTTCCCCAGGTAGCTTAACCCAGCTCCAAATCCTGGGTCTTCTCACATCCTTTTGCAGTTGCTGCTACAATCAGTCATTGTATCTCCCATTCTTATTGCTTCGCCGGTTGTGCGATTAGCCACTGTGCTAGGTGGTAGGTGGTGGGAGACAGTGCAACTCTGTCGGTACACTGTCCCAGCCCTCCACGACAATCCCCAGCCTCTAGCACAGAGACTGGTGTAGGTGTGCATTTGTTGAATGAATGAAAGAACAAACCTATTACTGACTTTTCCTTTTGCATCCTGCTGCTCTGCCTTTAGCAAACATTCCCAAAAACATCCTGTGTTTTTATAACCCGACAGTAAAGGCAGCTATTCCATCTTGAATACATTGGCGAACACTCTATAACCAGGCCAGTCTGACCCATGTTTGGTCCAGACAGTCGGCCCAAGATAAGTACCTAGGCAGTACCACAGGGTTGCTGTCTTACACCCACAGCTAAAGCGCCCCCTAACTTTCTGATGAGATCCTGACACCCCAGGTAGTGAAAGCAGGGGTCACGAGGGAAGGCTGAGAAAGCATCACTAATACTGTCATATGTTAAGTCCTTGATCTAGGACAATATCTACTGTCACTGCTGAACGCTTAGCTTAGATAACCCCAAATTGTTCCTCTGCAGAAGTCTTCCCATTTCTCTGGCAAATGTGCCTATAGTTCTCCTGGGGACCTTGCTCATGCTAAACAGACGACTCCCATTCTCTAGGAGAGAGATGCACTCTCCCTGACTGCTTGAACTTCAGGTGGTTGTAAACAGGGAATACCCCCTGTATATCAGGGCAGAGGTTGGCACTCCTTCCCTTGCAATTGTAAGCCAGAGGGTATACAGTGCCTCTCAACAAAACTAGAAGTAGAAGAAGTTTGAGTGTCACAGGGGTATGATATTTAAAAAATTGTTTCCAGAGGCGGCCGGTTAGCTCAGGATGTTACAGCACAAGCTCTTAACATCAGGGTTGCAGATTTGATTCCTACATGGGCCAGTGAGCTGCGCCCTCAACAACTAGATTGAAAACAACAACTTGACTTGGAGCTGATGGGTCCTGGAAAAAACACACTGTTCCCCAATAAAGTGTTTATAAAAATGTTTCCAGCTTCTTTGAGATATAATGGCACATATATCTGTACACATAACACTGTGTACATGTAAGGTATACAATGTGATGATTTGATACATGTATATATTGTGAAATGTTTACCATATAAGGTTAATTAACACATCCATCACTTCATAGTTTTGTTTGTTTGTTTGTTTTTGTGTGTGTGTGTTCGTTGAGAACATTTAAGATCTACTCTCTTAGCAACTTTCAATAATATAATACAGTACTATTAGCTATAGTCACCATGCTGTGCATTACATCCGCAGAATTTATTCATCTTATAACTGGGAGTCTGTACCCTGCCACCCCAGCCCTGGGCAACTACCATTCTACTTCTGTTTCTATGAGTTTAGTGTTTTGGATTCCACATATAAATGAGAACATACAGTATTTGTCTTTCTCTGTCTGATTTATTTCATTTAGCATATGCAGAGGGAGATGATGTTAAACACACGTTCAACTCCCTTTTAGGCCATCTGACTTTGGGCAAATTAATTAACTTCTCGAATACTCAGTTTCCTTCTGTGTAGAAAAGAGAAAAAGCTGCTCCTTCCTCATGAGTTGTGTGGATCAGATAAGATAATGTATGTAAGGCCTTTTGCACAGTGCCTGGCACATAGTAGGGCTCAACAAATTTTATTAGCAGAGTAATAGTAACAGCAGTGTCATTAAGCATCCACTCTGTGCTAGAGACCATGCTAGGTGTTAAGGATACAATTCCTTCATTATATATATATATATATATATATATATATATATATATGCCAAAAATATGTATACAAGTGGACACACACGTTGCTCAAGCAGTAGTTCGCCATAATCGGAAGTGTCTGGACGTTGATGGGAACCACTTTGAGCACCACTTGTAATTGCAGGAGTCAAATGTGACTTGCACTCATCTTTTGTTATCAGTATATATTGAGCATTACAATTTTAATAGTCTTTTCCTTTTTTAAAATGTGTATACATGTTTTTGGCACCCTCTGTATATATAAATTACTACTAACGGCTGAAGGCTTCACTTACGTTGTTATTTTTGATCTATACGAAAACCAACAAAGACCCCTGGCCATTTGGTGCTTACATTGTTGTGAAGAAACAGGCAGTCTCTATCCTCAAAGATACAGGTGCATAAACAAGCACAACACTGGGGGAAGAGTGACAGAGGTAACCCCATGGGACTTAGTTTTGGAGGGTCACAGATCCAGGCCTCTGTGACCTTGCTGGAGAATATGTGGGAGTTGAACTCCATCAGGCTCTGGTTTCTCCCTGTGGTAGGTATAATAACGGCTCCCCGAGAAACGCCTGCATCCTAATCGCTGGAACCTGCCAATACGGCATGGCACATACATAGCAAGGAGAAATGAAGTTTGCAGATAAAATTAAGTCCAGATTAAAGAGCAGATATGGAGATGGAGGGATTATCTAGGTGGGCCCAGTGTAATTACAAGTGTCCTTATAACTGAAAGAGGGAGACAGGAGGGTCAGCGTCAGGGCGATGAGATAGATGTGAGAAAGACTCCACCAGTGACTGCTGGCTTTGAAGATGAAGGAAGGGGCTACAGAATACAAGCAGCCTCTAACAACTGCAGAAGGCAAGGAAACGAATTCCCCCACAGAGATTCCGGAAAGGCAGCCCTGCCAACACACTGAGTATATAGTCCAGTGAGACTCATTTCACACTTCTGACCTCCAGAATTGAAAGTTAATGAATTTGGGTTGTTCGAAGCCATTGTATTTGTGGCCATTTTTTTTCTCTTTTTACTACAGCAATAGGAAACTAATACCATAAGTCTTGGGCAGAGCTGTGGCTCTTGGCGGGAGGCTGGCGTAGAAGGCTTACTTGTCTGATATCCTCCCAGGGTCAAATACTGGGGAGCCAACCCTGCACATGACCGCAGGCCCAGGCCAAATGGCATCTTCAGGATTCTCTCTATTTCTTCTCCTCACTTTAAGTGTGGGCGCTTCCTTCTTTCTGGGTTCTCGGTGTTCTCAAAGCTGCTCCTGCCTGGACTGCCATGGCTCCACTCTGCCTTCGGCAAACATGAATAATAACTTCACAATTCCACCTTGCCACACAGGGTACCGGCTAGTTCTAGTTTTTTATTATCACAACAGCCTGGGAAGGAGGGCACTGTAATTTCATTTTAGAGGAGGTATTTGCCCAGTCACATAACTAAGCAGTAGGGGAAGGTGGCCTGGACTCCGTGCCCTCTGGCGCAACGAGCCCACTGTCCTACTCAGCTAATTCCAGTGAGCACAGGTATGGAGCAGGAGAAAGAATCTACCAGAGAAATGTGAGCGGAAAGAGGAGTACATTAATACTTGGAAAGGGTTGCAGGAGATAGAAGAATACTTACCTCAAGTAGGGAGGTGGGGGTGGCAATCATCTTCATTCCTTCTGTTACCCCTCCCTAGACCCTAGATGAAGGAGTGGGGTAGAGAGAGAGGGAGAGAGAACCTCTTTTTAGTTTTACATTTTCCTTGTGTCCTCCAGCAGCAACTCTGAGCGTCTGCAGAGCAGTCTCAATGTAATTGAAGCCTGATTAATAAATATTAGTTGGCTGGACCTATAAATGAATCAAGAGTCCAGGTCAATTCAAATCACCAATTACTTTCTGAGAGATACTTGTATTTTAAGTGTCATGTGAGTGTAGGGCAAAGAGAACCTGGCCAAACGTGGAGAATAAGGAAAGTCAGTCCTCAGGACAGACCAAGCCCTCTCCAATTCTCCTGGCCTGGAATGTTCTCCCAGTTCATCTTATACTTGTGATCTGAACACAATAGTCAACTACACATGGAGGCCTTCACCTGATCCTCTCATCTGAAGAGGCCTCGGTTATATGCTCCGTCTTAGCTCCTGTTTATTTCAGTCAGAGTACTTGACTTATCTGTCTATAATTATCTTGTATATTTGTTTATTGGCTGTCTTTCCCAGTAGAAGGTAAACTCAGTGAAGGCCAAGGCTAATCTATCTTACTGTTCACCACTTAATCGCAGTACAACGTGCTAGATAAATTAAAAAAAAAAAAGAGGGAATAGTGTATGCAGTGAGAACTGAGATCTGAATCAGAAAACATTAACCTGGTGAAAAAGGCAGAGGAATGTGGAGAGTATGGAGATCGCTTGGGAGAGGGAAGAGCTTGTTGGTTCCTCTTTAGCACCCCAGTGGGATCTACCAGGGTCCTGTCCTTGAATTTCTTCTCTTTACCTGCACTTACGCACCCACAAAGCCTACGATAAGCTGACGACCCTCAAATTTATCTCTTGCTTCTACTTCTCTGAAGTCCAGAACTGTATTTGCAACTGCCTACCTCACAAGTCCACTAGGATTTTCTAATAGGCATCCATGCCGAATGCCACCCTCCACCCACCTGGCCCCAGTCCCTGGAGCCAGAGCAGAGCCTGGCAGAGACAAACTGTGTCCACAAATGGCACCAAGGGACAACGAGTCAATTGGATAAGGAGAAACCAATCCTGTCTCCAGCACGCCCTTTTCACCTTGCCCTGCTTAATCTTTCCCTAAAGTACTAATTACCACCTAACATACTATTGTATGTCTAATTGTCTGTTTATCTTTCCTCCCTATGAGGATATAAGCACCTTGAGGGCAGAGAATTGATCTCTTTTATTTTCTGATGTGTCTCCGGCAATTAGAGTAGGGCCTGGCCTGTCATGAGTTCCCAATAAATGCTTGTTGAGTGAGTGGGTGATCAAATGACTAAATGTTTTCACCTACATAATCCCATTTGATCGTTACCTCAATCTTTCTTGAGACCATTATATCCCATTTACATATACGAGAACCTCTAAAATGTAAATGAATTTCCCAGATCAAATAACTTATATTTGGCAAATCTGGAGATTAAATTAGCTTTCTGACTCCAAAGCTAGGAGCTTTCCACAACAACAGAATGCCTCTATCACTTCAGCCTGGTCACTTTGGGGAAACCGCCTCCAGTCTGGCTTCCCACTCTTAAGGCTACCTGGAAAATAATTCTTTAAAGAAAATGACTTCCTTTGTTATGTAAACATGAAATATGTTTGTTACAAAAATACAGACAACATAAAAAAGTACAAGAATAAAAATGGTATTACTGCCACACCTCATCAACTAGGAATAATCACTTTTATCAATTGGAGAATATCAATCCTATTGGGATTACTCTTAAAATCAGTTCCTTCCCTCCTCTGCTTCCCCAACCTGGCAGATATTACCATGATTGATTCAATTTCTTAGGCCAAAACCTAGGACTCATCCACAATCCCTCTCTTTATCTCATTCGCCATATCAGCAAGTTATACCGACTCTGCTTTGAAATATACTTAGAAACTAACTTCTACTCTCTCACCTGGACCCCTCTCACCTTTCTCATCCTAGTCTAGTCACCAGAAATTTCTTGCTTGGATGATGACAACAGCCTCCTCAAATATTCCCCATTTCCATTTTTTGTCTTGCCGGTTTATTCCCTCCAAAGTTGCCGAGTGTTTTAAAAACATTAAATCAAATTATTTTCCCATTCAAAACATTTTAGTGACTTCCCACCATACTTACGATAAAATAAAAAATTCTTACAATGACATAAAAGCCCATAAAAGCCCAACAAACAACAGTCACAATGTCCTACCTATTTGAGCAAACCAAGCTTATTTCCACCCCAGGGCCTTTACACTTGCTATTTTCCCTACCTGAAATGGTCTCCTCCTCAATCTTTGTGTGACTTTTTTTTTTTTTATATCATTTAAGTCCATGATCAAATACCACCACCTATGAGTGATTGGCAGTGACCTCTGTACCTAAACTAGTCCCTGGCTGCTACCCCCTATCATTCTCTTTCTTTACTTCATTCTTCTTCATAATACTTATCATTACCTACAGGTATACTATATAATTCCAATGTACTATACTACGTAGTTCCTATATAATACTATATAGTTCCTTTTTTTTTTTTTTGTCTATATCCACCACTAAAATGTAGGTGGCATAAAGGGAATGTTTTTTTCACTGTTTTGTACTCAGTGCTTAGAACATACTAGGTACTCAATAAATGTTTGTCAAATGAATCAATTTGCAGATAGAAGGCTAGATAAACAATTTTACAAAAACATGCTTTTAAAAATAAAAATTACTATATTGAATTTTTTAAAAATATATTTAACAGAAGAAAATGAAAGCTGAAGTAATTACTTACCTTTAAAACAATGTCTTTTCACAAGATGAAATAATGGTTGCCAACTAATGGCCCTAAAGGAAAAAAAGAATATAATTCATTAAGGGATGGTGGTTGTTATGCTCCTATGTTTTTTCAACCATATATTTTGTCTTTAGATGGTAATTATTCAATCCATGCTCAGGAACATGACACTTAATTTTAGGTAAATTGACCTCTTTCCCAGAGTCTGCACAGGGATGTGTTGGGTCTGTGTTCTCACAGATTTTAAGCCAAAATTCTCTTCATTTGGTAGTCATTCTTCATAGTTTTAGTTTTATAATTTTTTCCCTGTTTACTTTTTAGTTTTTGAACTTTTATTTTGCTTACAGTTGGTTTCAAGAGTCGGAAGTCAATTCAAAATGCCATTTTCCCCACTGTCTTCAACTGGAATTTGCCAGAGTAAATATTCTTGAGTATTCTTTCCTCCAAATGCAGCCCTTCTGGAATTTCCCAGAAGATAAATCCTTCTGGGGTTTCCGCCACATTTTGAATCCAGCCTAACCTCTAGTGTTGGATTTTCAATGCTCTCTGTAAACAGGCTATTCTTACTGTCCAGATATAAACAACCTTTGGGCCTCATGCCCCGCATTTTCTGTGCCAGGCATGCCTCACTTTTTGTTTTTGTTTTTTGAGGGCAGTGTCATTGGCCCTCATATATGGGATCTAAACCGGGGCCGCTGGCATCCCAAGCCAGCTTTTAACCACCGCGCCACTCGCCGACCCATGCCTCACTTTTTTAATAACAGTTTTGCATACACCGTAGATGCTGTGTATTTATTATTTTCTTATTGCCTTGACTAGGATGCTTCCCCCTTTTGCTTATTCCTCAAGTACCTCAGGTGCACCCTGTTTGAATCTAAATGCAGCATCTCTTCCTCCAGAGCAGCTCTTCTTGGGAAACGGCACCACCTGTTGCCCAAGTCAAGAATATGGGAGCTGTTGTAAATTCTTCCTTTTTGCTCCTTTCCCAAATGTACTCGGCCTCTAAGCCCTCTCAGTTTTCTTTCTTGCCAAGCCTCACAACTGCCCGTTGCTTTTCACATGCACCCCCATTGCTCAGCTCTGCTCTCATTCATCCTTGCTGGGATCTGCCTTCCCGCTTGGGATTCAATCCCCTCCCACTGAGCAAGTCAGGTAGCAGCCAGTGTGATATTCCTTCAGTGCCAACCACACCAGGTCTCCCGCTTGCCCCCCCCCCCCCGCTTCCGCTGTTTAGATCCTTCATTGGCTCTCCTTAGCGAAGTCTAAATTTCTCTCTCTCGCAACAAGGCCCACATGGCCTGACGTTGACTGCCTTTCCAACATCAGATCGCCTCTTTTCCCCGACAATCATCCTTCCCGCTCGCCATAGCAAACAGTTGGCAATCTCTCAAAAAGTCTCTCTGAATTTTTTCTCTGATTTTTAAAAATCATGGGAAAATACACCAACATCAAAGAGGTTTTGAAAACATCCTCTCTCTCCTATTTGTGTTTCCAATGAAGTTCAGGCATCATTTCCCCTGAACTTTTCCTATCACTTACCCCTGGTCTGATTTCAGTGTCCCCCCTTGTGTTTTCATAAAACTCTGTGCATACCTCTCTATAAACATAGCATTATCCTATAATTGTTGGCTTATTTGTTTTGTCTTTCCTGAATAGAATATAAGGTCCTTAAGGCCAGAGACAATATCTTATTTGTTTTTGGACTCCCAGTCCCTCTTATACTTGAGGTATGTAACATGTATTAAATACGTGTTGAAAAGCTATAACAAATAATGAACTGTCTCTTCTGCACTGATATTTTGTTGACTTTAGAACAGGGCAGGAAATGATTAAGTGGAATTCCAGAAACACAGGCTCTTCCACATGCCCCCATTAACCCTACTTCCAACAGGGCAATCATTGGTTCGGTGACATGTTGACTCAGATTGCTCTTCAGCCAATGGGAAGCATGAATAGCATGGACTCTGAATCCACTCTGTGTACCAGTGTTGCCTAATTTGTAAATAGCCTGGACCTGTGTAATCCTCCTTGTTGAGAGTAAAGAGGTTCTTTGTGAGTTTGAAAAAGTAATGTAATGTGTATTTGCTGATATGACATCATATTAAGTATGGGGTAGCAAGGTATCAGGCAGAAGATTAACTGGAAAAGGAGAGTCTGACACTAAGTGATCTGATAATTTGATATGAAGTGACTAACATAATTCAGACTTTGAGCAGCCCTGTTAACTGGACCAGTAACAGATGATAGGTCCAAATGTAGTAGGGAGCAACTATATTCCATTGATTCTAAGGTGCTGTTTATTTCACACTTTAATATCTCTGAAACTGGAATGTATCCTAAAACAGATGGCATCTTAGATTCAGAGAAATACAATATTACAATAAAAAGTATAAAAGAAATCCAACATGTCACTATTATCTCAGAGAGATATAACAACAAATATTAATTGATGGAACAGTGACTAAGCCTGGAATTTTACACATTAAACCATGAAACAGATTAGAAAAAAAGCAATGAATGAATGGCTTAAAACCTAAAACTTGAATTTGCATTACTGTGGTAGAATTTTCAATGGTTAGATAACAAAAAAAAAATCATTTATGACCCCCTCCTAATACATAATCACTAATCCTCAACTCCCTAGCCCGAGGTATCATTAATTTCATTTTTTAGGTGATCAGAGAAAGTTTGGACCTGTCCAAGATCACACAGCTAAAAATGTCAGATATAATCAGATTTCAAAACCTATGAGCTTTATTCTGTTCTATGTTTCCTCCTGAAGCAAGCACTGACACTGAAGATAAAAATAATTGTTATCTAAGACCAAAATTTTTTTTCGGTTTGAGCAACTAAATCATCATTGAAGATCAAACATATTCCTTCCATGCTAGAAATTAACGGACAAGATAAATAGGAAAGAGAGGCCTGAGCAAGCTTCCTGGACTTCGTCTATAAGAGCCTTGAGAATTGGAAATTTATGGGGGGTATTTCATCTCAACTGACCATAAATATGAAGTTGAATGCAGCCTCACCGAAAATTCAGAGCTAGAACTGACTGCTCTAAATATATTATAACTTTTTGTACTGGATTATGTTGGGGTCTTTGAAGCTTAATATTTGACATCAATAAGGCCAAGGTATTTTGTCCTAAATCTGTCTTGCTGTGATTGCAAATTTGTAGAAATACGTGGTATTTACCATATAGGACCTATGCATGAAATTCAATCCATCTCTCCTTTTTCTCCTATCTTCACATCAGCCTTAGCTTAGCCTGAGTTTGCCCAGCCCCCTTGGAAACTCTGGATTGGATGGTTTACTCCCCATAAATCATCCAATCCCTGTAGTTCTGGTCATGCCTGGTACTAGTACTTCCCCTTACTGGCTGGAACAATTCTATATTTCTGATGTTTCAGCTTGCCGTGAGTTGACATATTGCCTTGAACCTGAGTTTTGATTGTTGCCTGCCCTGAGGCAGGGTTTATAAGATACCTGTGAGCCATTAAGTACATACCAATTATCATGCTTCTACTTTATCAGGACAATTTGTGCTATTTATTAATGATTCTGTGCTTGTGTATATATTCATTTTTTAAAAAGACAGCTTTTTTGAGATATCATTCACATACTATGAAATTCACCCATTTAAGTGTAGCATTCAGTGGTGGTTAGAACACATAGGGTTGTTCAGTCATCATGGCAATCTAATTTTAGAATACTTTTCTCACCCCCCAAGAAAACCCTGTACCTATTTGTAGTCACTTTCTAGCCCTAAGCAACCAGTACCCCACTTTCTTTCTCTAATGGGTTTGCCTATTCTGAATATTTCATACAAATGGAATCATATAATATGTGATCTTTTGTCTCTCTCAGTATAGTGTTTTCAAGGTTCATCCACGTTGCAGCATGTATCAGAATATATATCCTTCCTTTTTTAAGGCTGAATAATATTCCATTGTGTATATACATACATATGTCACATTTTGTTTATCCATTCATCCATTGATGGACATTGTGGTTGTTTCTTCCTTTTGGCTACTGTGAATAATGCGTATAGGAACATGGGTGTACAAATATCTGTTCCAGTCCCTGTGTTTAATTCTTTTAGGTATTTACCCAGAAGCTCTGCTCTACTTTTAGAGCTCTTTTTCCTCCCAGTGTCCCTGGAGGATGGGCTGCCTGCTGGTATTTGAGCCACCTTTTGTAGTAGCCGCTGCTCACAGCATCCCACTGGACCACTGCTGGGGCAGTTATTGCAGCTATTTTGTGGGTCACTGTTCTCTTGAGAATACTCAGTCCTTCCTTGCAATGAGCCCTCTGGCTCCCCAACCCTCAGCCCCGCCTCTCAGCCCTTTCTGAACAGGATATAGCTTGTCTGAATCCTAGCTGTGGACACGGTTTGACTTCTTATCTAAGGAGGCTCTTTGAGCCCCATGCAAATCAATGGTTGCAAATAGATAGGGGGTGGGGCAGGGAGAGATTTTTGATCTGTGGTTATTATCTAATTTCATCTATTTATTATCATGTCCTAACTGTAGAGTGCCCATAAGTCAAGGGAACACATTTTTGAGAATTGAAATAAAGTCAAACGTACAAAGAAAATCTATTGTGGGAGGATTTACTTTGTGAGTGTGGCAGAAACCAAGAGTGCTTTCAATTGGAAATAGAAATAATACATATAGGCCATGATATTAATTTCTCTGTTTCGAAAAAACTACAGAAAATCAGCAAATCTCCAAAGCCACAGGAAGTGTGAAGGCTCCGCTATTTGCTGATTATCCCTGAGAAAGGCTTTGTGTGGGCCTGGTCTTTGGTTGAAGTGTGGTTTATAAAGAAATGTACAGGGTATAAATATATTGTTTGTACCCTTGGAGTTTTCAGGACCCAGCTCCTTTTTTTGTCAAGGGATTTGTCGATTTAAACAAATGCCCATCAAATTTTTAGTGAGTTAAGTTTCTGTCCTAGGCAGTATTTAAAATGAAGAGAGAGACTATTGGGGTGGGGTGGGGCATAGGGGAGTGAGAGGAAAAAGCAATTACTTTGAAATTATTCAAAGAGAAAAAATTTATTTTTTTTTTGAGGGCAGTGTCACTGGCCCTCATATGAGGGACCCGAACCGGGGCCGCTGGCTTCCCAAGCCAGCGCTTAACCACTGCACCACTTGGCCGGCCCAAAAGAGAAAAAAAAATTTATCTAGGAATACAGCACAGCTTGAAAGGTGGTGGGATGTTGATAAACCCGGTAACACAGGGTTTGGTGTCTAGTTCCGCAGGCTCCACCAGGGGTTTCAGGGAAAAGTTCTGTAGAATGGTGGTGAAAATGAGGAACAGCTCCATGCGGGCCAGGGACTCTCCAACACAGGCTCGTTTCCCTGGAAGGAGGAAGCATTTCCATTAGCTCCTCCCAAATTCAAATACAATAGATCACATTTTATTTATTTATTTTAGCTGAGCCATCCTGCCACCTGTTGGCAGCTTAGCGGCAGCTCAGCTCAGGCTGGGCATTGTACTGCTGTTGCTCAGAGCTCAGCTTACACCCTTGAGTGAGCCCTTAGCCAACTGAGCCCCTCAGCCAGCCCTTACAATAGTTCACATTTAAATACAATATGCCCCTAATAGCCATTGAAAGCACTGATCAGAAAAGGGAATAAAAGGAATGCTTGTCAACTACCCAAGGACGAATAAATCGGTACAGGGATACTTGTTGGCACTTATCAAAACTCTCTAAAGAAGTTTTCATTCTTTAATTCAGTAGTTCTTCTGGGGATTTAACTGTAGGAATTAGAGATTCATCTATTAGGATGTCACTTGCATTGTTATTTATGATATTGATGAGTTAGATGAAAACTGGACATCCATCTGTAATGGATTAATGAAATAAATCCTTGTGCATCTATCATACAATGCAACCTAAATATGTTTATGTGGAAGATTATTTAATACCACACAGTCTGTCTTTCATCACAACAGATTAAATGAAAGTAGGTTATCAAATAGATTGTACAGGATGAACCAAATTTTATTTTAAAATATGCATCTATTATGTATACCTAAACAATTGTTTGATGTATATACAGTAAGATATTATACTAATAGTGATTATCTCTGTAGGGTGAAATAGCAGATAATTTTTGTTTCTCTCCCTCTCTCTTTTTTTTTTTTTTTTTTTTTTTGCCTTTTTGCTTTTTCCATTTTTTACGTGGAACACTTGTTATCATTAGAAACAAAACATATAACTTATTTTTGAAAATACTAATTCAATGATTGAATAAGATAACAAGGAAAGAGAAAGTGTGCTGACCAATCCTAGGCTGTCTTTATGATCTTATGGGAAATAGTAACTGGGAGCCAACCAGCTCTCGCAAAGAGGCAGGGGTATGCCGGGGTCGAATTTCAGAGGGGAAGAAAAAATACGAAGTGGCCAACGTTTCTTGGATGGCCTCTGTCTCATCAACATTAATCAGAAAGTTAATAATCGTTAATAATTTTAAAAGAAGAAAAAAACTTGTACACTTGTTTTGGAAAAGTCAATGTTACAAAGGGGAGATCAACAGATAAGCATTTGCAAAAGCCAGGTCCCTTTGTCATCAGGTAATATGTGACATTTGAATTGGATTGACTGGTTTTGGTTTATTTAAAAACTGGCATTATACTCAATCACCCAACAACAAAATGGTCCCTGGGCGATTTACCTAGTCCTACTAGTGTACAGACTTGAATGGCTCCCTTCAGATTTGGCAGGTTGTAACATTTGCTATCATCGATGGATTGCTTAGCTCTGCCATAAATTAAGTGAAGCTAAAAGTTGTCCAAAGTGTTCACGTGTATGGTTTGGATGTATTTATTTGTATTTACCAATGGAAAAAGGCATGAAGTAATCTGATTTCTTGAAGTGGCCATCTTTGTCCAAAAAGTGACCTGGGTCAAACTTCTCTGGATTGGGAAACTCCTTGCAATCCAACAAGGCCGAAGACAACAATGGCAACACAGTAGTGCCCTGGAACCAAGAAGTGGAGAGACGGGTGAGCCTTTACCATGCCTGTCCTTGGTTCATGAACAAGGTTAGCACTCTTAACGATAATGGATTGAATAGGACTGAGCACACCTAAGCTTGCCTAGTGAATGATGGTCTCGAGTTTGGCTATTTTAACACACTATCATACAATATGTTTTATGGAACAATAGGATGGTTCTCTTTGGGAAGAGTGATGTTATGGCCAATGTGCAATAATCAGTTGTTGTTGATAGATGAGGGTTTGCAACCCATATTGTCTAGAGCTTGAGCTTTACTAGAATTGCTGCCTCAAATAGGAAGAGCCTACTTTTTCACAATTTTCTCCTTTCTGAATTCAGGTATAAATGAAAGAAAATGAGAAATGAAACTTTGACCCTGTTGAATCAGACTCCACTTTCCTCACTTATAAAATGGGGTCGTGTTAACAAAAACACAGGCTTAAATGACAAAATAATATTGATAACTACCATTTATATTGGATGCTTCACATTTACCAGACACTGTGCTGATCTGTTTATAAATCGTATTTAAGTCTTACTTCAACTATATCCAGCAGGCTCTCTTTTTGTTCACATTGTATAAGTGAGAAACTTGCAATTCAGAGGAAAAAATAACTTACCTGAGATTAAACTTTTAGCAAGTGGCATGGTTAGAATTTGACCCAAGTTCTAGCTGATCCTGTTAAGCACTCCTGTTTAAGTGAAATCTTCCTTTATCCATTTTTACTTTATTTTGTATTTCCTTAAACACAATTTAAGAATTAAATACAAAAAAAGTACAAAAAAAATGTACGTAGTATTCCACTTTATAGAAATAAAGGGAAAATAAGTCTCTCTTTCTATCCTCAAGTCCCCTGGTTTTCTTCTTGATGTAATCACAATTACCATTTTATGATCTGTCTTTTGGAAGGAATCTTATGGATTGAAAAGGAGAACATATTTATATCTTCCAATATTTTCACACAAATAGTAGCATCCTAATAGTGCTTGCTTAGTATTCCACTTTATAGAAATAAAGGAATTTTTACAGTCCTTTTAAAATGAACATTTGGGGATTTTGCAGTCTTCAAATATCACAAATATTGCTGCAATGAATATTCTTATTTTGGGGAAAATACTCACAAAGAATAAATTCCTATTAGTGGAGCTACTCTTCAAATTGTATGTGTGTTTTGAATTTTGATAGATATTACCACATTGCCTTCCATAGAGGTTACACCAATTTATATTACTAGCAAAAATACTACTAGTTTTTTAATATCCTGCCAACATATGATGATAAGTAAAAGTATGTTTCTTTATAACTTTTATTTTCAATATATTTTATAGTGTGAGTATATTTTTACACATTTAAAAACCATTTGTAATTACTTTTACTGAAGCTTTAATTTTGTTTTTCTTGCACTGTATCTGTTAGTTTGGGGATTCATTCATACTGACTGTAGGAGTTCATCCAGTAATTAGTCTTTTGATCTTATAAACCACAAAAAATTTTCTCTCAGTTTTTCATTTGTCTTTTGACTTTGTTTCTTTTTCTAGGCAGATTTTTCTTATTTGTCTATATCCAAATTTATCCATTTTTAAATATATGGCCTTCTTATTATTCTTTCCTTTGGTCAATGTTAGAAAGTCACTTGTTACTCTGAAATTCTCAAAAAAAAAAAGTTATTAAATACAGTATGGGGAATATAATCAACAATGTTGTAAAGATTATGTGGGGTGTCAGGTGGGCACTGGACTTATCAGGGGGATCACTCCATGGACTGTGTAGATGCACACACACAAACACACACACACACACATATTCATGGGATGTGGAGTACAGCATAGGGAATATAGCCAATTGTACAATAATAACAGCTATATACGATGTCAGAGGGGTAACAGATTGGGGGGGTTATCACTTGGTGAAGGGTTTAAATGTCTATTACATTGTTTTGCACACCTGAAACTAATAATAATTTAAAAAATATTGCTTTTATCCTTAGTACTTTTATAGTTTAATAGTCTATGTGTATATAGCTGAGACACCAAAAATAAATTTTCATGTAAAGTGTGAGACTGGGAGTTTTTGTTATTTTATTCCATTTCTCCCAGGAGTTTTCCAACTTCTATACAAAAATCCATATTTCCCCTATAGAACTCAAGGAAGAAGGCAACTTTATTACATACTAAGTATCCACGTATAATTCAGTTTATTTCTATACTTTATTTAATTGATCTATTCAAAACACTGTATTACACTGCTTTAATAACTATGACTTTATATTATATTTTAACATTTGGTAGGACCTGCCCCTGACTATTTTTTATTTCTGAGTTTTCCAGATCAAATTTGGCATCTGTCAGTTTAGTTCTAAAAAAAAAATCTGGCTGATATTTTCATTGAGATCTAGATGTATAAATTGATTTTGGGATCACTGTTATCTTTCTACCCAGAGTAAGTCTGGTAATTTATTCAAAAATTTTATATTTCTTATTAACATTTTAAAGTTTTCTTCCTATAGATCTTGAATTTCTTTATTCAGTTTACTTTTAAGTATTTTATCGTTATTTTTATTAATGAAAACTTGTCTTCTTATATTCTTTAGTTTTATTTTATATAGGTAGCAACTGGTTTTTTTAAAATAATAAATTTGGTGCTGGCTTAGTGGCTCAGTTGGTTAATAGTTGGTTTAAGAGCATGAGCTCTGAGCAACAGGGCCACCAGTTCAATTCCCACATGGGCCAGTGACACTGTGTCCAAGCTGAGCTGTTGCTGAGCTGCCAAAGGGTGGCAGGATGGCTCAGCTGGTGTAACAACAAGATTGCCTGTTTAATGGTGGGCTACGCCCACCCACAACTAAGACTAAACTCAGCACCTTGAGCTGAGCTGCCACCTGGATGGCTCAGAGGGTAGAGCGTGTGCTCTTAACAACAAAACTGCTTGTTCGACTCCAGCATGGGGTGGTGGCTACACCCACCTGCAACTAAGATTGAACACAGCACCTTGAGCTTAGAAGCCACGAGCTGCCATGGGGACGCCAGATGGCGACTGGCACCCTCCACAACGAAGATTAAAGAACAACTTGGCCGGTCCCCTTCCCCAATTCCCCAACACTGTTCCACTCCCCCAATTCCCCAATAAAATCTTTAAAAAATAAATAAATAGAATAATGATAATAATAAATTTGTACCTCACCATTGAATAATTCTATTTTTGCAGTGGTGCTTCTGTTAATTTTCTTATATTTTACAGGTAGGTACAATTATATCATTTACAATTTTGCCTTTTCCTTTAAATTTTTTTATCCTATATTACCTTTTTCTAATTCTACTTAAGTGATATTAGTAATAGTAGATAGCCTTGTCTTATTCCTAATATTAATGGGAATGCTTTTAGTCTTTCATCAATAAGCATGATTTGGGAAATACTTTTTTCTGGCTAAAGAGCTATTAATCAATTCCTATTTTATTAAGGGTTAAAAATTTTTAAATTCCTATGCTCCTGATTATCTTAAGCTTGTTGGTGGTATATTGTTTTCAATGTGATCCTAGACTTAAGTGTCAATCGACTTTTGCATTGATATTTATAAGTAAGATTGTGTTTTGTAGTATTTTGATCAGGTTTGGCACCTATTCTTCCTCTTCGATGCTCTGGAACTTTTTAAATGTAAAACCCAAGCCCATAATCACTACAGGAGACTGACTACATCCTTAGTATACATGTAAAGATTTTGGTGAATGCTAACTGTTCTACAAGTGTTAACTGTTAGTGGTGGCACTATCCCAAATGTCCTGTATGTGAGGTCCTGGAAGGAGAGAGTTTGGGTTAAAGAAGGTTGACACTTGGTTTGATTACCTTAGAGCTATAGACACATTTAACATCTCTTTCCCTTTTTCATAATCCATCATGAAAAATCAGATTTCAGTTTCCGTAAGATTCTCATTACTAGAAATCCCTGCTCTCGATATAGTCTATATGAGAGTAGTAGGACTTGGAAACCTCGGGTCAGTCTTTCCTGTTCTAGGAAGGCAGAGACAGGGCTGCAGAGGTGACAAAATAGTGCACTGCATGACAGTGACAGATTTGAAACCCAGGCCATCTGACTCTGACCTTGTGTTCTTTCCATGACACTTGACTGCCTCTCTTCCTGAAATAGAACTGAGAGCCTCTCATAGGCACCGTCAAGTAACCATGCCACCCCTTCTATCCCAGTCAGTTTTCCCAGACACATCTAACCTTGGGGATGATGTATTGTCTGAATTTCGTGTCCCGGGTCACAGCATGGGGAATATTAGAAGGAAGGAGGGTGATGTATCTTTGTATCTCATGCACCACAGCCTCTGTGTAGGGCAGCCTTGTCTTGTCCTTCATGCTGGGGCTTTGGTTGCGTCCAATCACGCGGTCGATTTCTTCATGAACTTTGGCTGCAGAGACATGAATCATGAATGTTATGCAAGGGATGTTCACTGTATACCTAAAAATTACCTGAAATGCTTGCAATATGCACCAGAAAGTGGCCTGGAAAAGGCTCCCAACCAAAGTCAAAGACATGTTGCTAAAGAGCCCATTACTCTGCTCCTGATGGAATTTCTAGTTTCAATTTTGCTGCAAAATACGAGACTTTGCTGAAGGAAACATAAAAGCTACGTCAACTACGTTTGCAGCCACCTGCCTTAATTGGTTTGTTCTCAGTGAGGAGAGAGGACTTTTGTGGCAGGATTATGACTTATCCCATGATTCCTGGCAAAACAGCTATAAAGGGAAAATGTTTAATTCTTAGTGGGAGCCTTTCCTTTGTCAGCTTCATCCACTCTTCTACATGGTTGTAGGAATGGCAAACACCCATTTTATTGAGCAGTAGAAACACTGGCTTCCTATGGCCTGTGGCTCTGAGAATGTGCTTGAGAAAAAGAGAGCTACTATAATTTTATTTAAAATTTTTAAATTATATCAGAGCTAAAAATCCCCTTGGGGAGTCTGGTCCATTTTTCAAGATGGGCAAACAGAGACCTGCAAGATGAAATAATTTGTTTGAGGTCACACAGTTAGGCATCAGCTGGTCTAGAATGAGAATCCAGGAAGGGGACTCATGGGTCCCTCATCTAAACAGGGCTCATCTTTGGCATTGCATCTGATATGTAAGAGTTAGGATTCAGAAGCTCCTCTGTTTTTCAACTTAGATAACAGCCTTTAAGTTCTCTCTCTTTTTTTTCTGAGGGTAGTGTCACTGGCCCTCATATGTGAGACCTGAACTGGGGCCGCTGGCTTCCCAAGCCAGTGCTTAATAACCACGGTGCCACTCGGCTGGCCCAGCCTTTGAGTTCTTCAAGTTCTCTTTTCCTTATCAGCATCATTAGATAGAATTCTGATCTACAAAAGCAAAACCACCTGGATGGCCCTTTGCGTGATGCTCTACAAGGCAGCCCAGAGAAAGCAAAGCAGTTACTGTCAGCAGTACCTTTTATCTAGTGCCTTTCATCTAGTGCCAGGATCTCATGTTTTATTTGATCACTAGGAAATCTGCTGTACCTTGCACATCCGGGTGCTTCATTAGGAGCAGGAGCCCGTATCTCAGGGTGGTACTAGTTGTTTCTGTTCCTGCAGTAAACAAATTGGACCCACAGGTTGCCAAGTTCTCTAAGTTAAATTCAGACGCTGAGTTGTGTTTCTCCTGTAGGTGGTAGAGTTAATGGCTACATGAGTTAAAAAGAAGGAAATGGCTTATCAGAGCCCCACAGTCATACGCCTTTACTAGTAATAGACTTCATTTTGTGCACTGTCGTGTCATGGAATTGAGACTCCTGGGTTCAATCCCAGGCTAGTCAATGAATAGATGTGGGCCCTTGGCAAATTACTTTTATTCTTTACCCAGTTTCATCATCTGTGAAACTGGGATAAAAAAATAGAACATACATCCTAGGCTTATTATAAAGATCAAAAGTGTTAATGGTTGGAAGCTCTTGGAACAATGCTTAATATATACAAATACTTGATGAACAATATCTTCTTTTACCATATTTAATGAAAAAGACCAGATGATAAGCTCTATGCGAGCACAATGTAGAGAAATCACTGGCTCATGGCTGGCCTGTTTCTTTCACTTACACAGACTTAAAAGAACAGAACACAGAGCCCAGAAATAAATCCATGCCTATATGGACAGTTAATCAATGACAATGAAAGCAAGAATTTACACTGGGGTAAAGACAGTCTATTCAATAAATGGTGCTGGGAAAATTGGACAGATACATGCAAAATAATGAAACTGGACCACCTTCTTATGCCATATACACGAATAAACTCAAAATGGATTAAAGGCTTAAATATAAGATCTGAAACCATAAAATTCCCAGAAGAAGGTATAGGAAGTAAACTCTCAGACATCACCCATAGTAATATTTTTACTGATATATCTCCTTGGGCAAGGGAAACAAAATAAATAAATAAACAGATGGGACTACATCAAATTAAAAAGTTTTTGCACAACAAAGGAAACCATCAACAAAATAAAAAGATATCCTATTAAATGGGAGAAGATATTTGCCAGATACTTCTGATAAGGGGTTAATATCCAAAATTTATAAAAGTCTCATACAACTTAACACCAAAAAAGCAAACAATCCAATTAAATAATGGGCAGAGGACCTGAATAGACATTTCTCCAAAGAGAACATACAGCTGGCCAATAAACATGATTAGCTCAATGTCACTAATCATGAAAGAAATGCAAATAAAAACTACAATGAGATATTACCTCATACCGTTCAGAATGGCCATCATCAACAAACAAATCAACAAACAAGTGTTGGCGAGGATATGGAGAAAAGGGAACCCTTGTGCATATGTTGGTAGGATCGCAAATGGGTGCAGCCACTATGGAAAACAGTACGGAATTTCCTCAAAAAATTAAAAACAGAACTACCTTATGCCCCAGCAATTGCACTCCTGGATATTTACCCAAAGAAATCCAAAACACTAATCTGAAAAGATATATGCGCCCCTATGTTTACTACAATGCTATTCACAATAGCCAAGAGATTATATATATATATATATATATATATATATATATATATATAAATAACTGAAATGCCCATCATCCTGATATATATATATATATATATATATATATATATATATATATATATATATAAAATGAAGTATTACTCTGCCATAAAAAGAATGAAATTTTACCATTTGCAACAACATGGATGGACTTAGAGGGTATTATGCTAAATGAAATAAGACAGACTGACTGAGAAAGATACCATATGATCTCACTTATACTTGTATATGGAATCTAAAGAACAGAATAAAGGAGCAAACAAAATAGAAATAGATTCATAGATGCAGAGAACAAATTGATGGTTGCTAGATGAGAGGGAGGTTGGGAGGATGGGTAAGAATGGTAAGGGATTAGGAAATACAAATTGTTAGTCACAAAATAGTCATGGGGATGTGAAATACAGTATGGGGAGTATAGTCAATAGTATTGTAAAAACTATGTGTACTGTCAGATGGGTACTAGACTTATCTGGGGGATCATTTCATAAATTAAATAAATGTCTAACTACTATGCTCTACACCTGAAACTAATATAAAATAATATTGAATGTCAACTTTATTTTAAAAAATATATAGTCACAAGATGTAAAACACAACATAGGGAATATAGTCAACGGTATTGTAATATGTATGCTGTTAGATGGGTAGTAGACTTGTTGGGGTTATCACCTTGTGAGATGTGTAAATGTCTAATCACTATGCAGTTTGGTACACCTGAAATTAATAATAATAATAAAAAACAATAGGGATTACGTCTTCTTTGTTGACATATTCCCCCATACCTGGCATAATAACTGACCCTAAGAGGGGCCAGCTGAGTGGTGCAGTGGTTAAGAGCTGGCTTGGGATACCAGCGGCCCTGGTTCAGATCCTGCTTATGGGGGCCAGTGACACTGCCCACAAAAAACAAAACAAAAAATGACCCTAAGAATTCGTTGAATAAATGAATGTTTAATGCAATAACACTAGTTAAGATAATAAAAGTTTTATGTTTGTATTATTATTCTATTATTATTAAATAATGCAATAACACTAGTTAAGATAATAAAAGTTTTATGTTTGTATTATTAGTCTATTATTATTAAATATTTCTATTTCTATTTAAATTATTCTACCATCTTTAGATAATTTTCATTGATGATTATTTTTTGGTGGGCTTTTAATACCATTGGTTTTTAAATTTGAGGGAAGTATTAGGGTACTTTTTTAAAAAATTAACTTCATTTTTAAAGCTCTGAATGAAGTTTTTCTTTACTCAACTTCTTTATAATGCATCTCTCCTATTGATTTCAAAATGGAATGATTTCTGCATATGGATGTGTAAATTTTTAGGCACATTGTCACTTTCTCCCTATAGTCATCACTGTCTCTATCTCAAATCAACAATATTGAGCATTTAAAATAACTGCTTCACAACAGAAATCCCAGTTAGTTTTTAAAAGTCTTTGCTGGTGAAGAGAGTTAGGGAGAAAATGGAAATATTAACCTATATTTTATTTATGTTCTAACCCTGTCATTTCACTAAGTAGGATGGACTCTACCATTTTATTTAATTCTTAACACAACCCAAATCGATTGTGCAGTAAGGTTATAGAGATTTAATATTAAAACAGAATGGAATAAAATTTATAGGAAAGCAGAAACAATTCAGAAGTTTCTACCCATCTCTTATTGATAGTTATCTTACAAATAGACATAAAGAGGAGGAGAAGGAGGGATGGCTGAAAACTAGACAGTGGCACATCAATTTTCCTTTTGTTTCTTCCTCTTAGTTCAGTGAATCTCAAGGCTTTGGTATATATGTGAACAACTGCCCATGGTCCCCTCCCAGTGTTTCCAGTATTGGTGAATGGCCCCAGCCTCCATCCAGTTAGGCAGATCAGGAACCTAGCATCTCATCTCTTGCATTTCCCAACTCACCATCAATACTGTTCATTGTACCTCCTAGAGATCTCTCAAATCTGTCCACATCTTTTCACCTTACCACCAGCGTCCATGGCCATCACCTCTGCCTTGGGCTACTGCAATAGTCTCATGTAGAAGATGCTATAGGTGCCATGCCCAGGTCCCTTTTACTGGTTCAGGTCACCTATCTCCAGCTGCTGTGACCCAATCTCTAACTTTCCTGGAGGAGTGCTTTGGGCACTGGAGCCCCATTGCCAGGAGATGCCTGGGAGGTAATCAGCCTCAAACACTACCGTCATGGGGCTTCCTGCAGCCAGTGACTAATGGGTGCAGGGGTACAAAACCCCAGCTCCCTTGCCTCAGGGCCTGACAAATTCTGCACTTGTGGATATACTCTGCAGCCCCTTATAGGATCAGGCAGAAATGAAATTTAACATGAAACTACATCTAGGTTTAACTGTCTCCCCTTACCCTTCTGTTCCTCCTATTCACATACAAGCTTTTTCCTAATGGAACTCCCTTAAGAAATGACTTTCATACAAATCCCTATTTTAGGCTCTTCTGCCAGTAGACTCACCCTCAGGCAATTCTGTCTGCATACACTGTTGATCCCTCCAATGTGTCTTCCACATCCCATCATTCTTTACACAGAGCTTAGACCTTGCAAACGGTTTTCATTGCTATTAGGATAAAAACGAACCTAATTCAAGGCCGGCCGAGTGGCGAATTGGTTAAGAGCTGGCTTGGGACGCCAGCAGCCCTGGTTCGGATCCCACATATGAGGGCCAGTGACACTGCCCTCTACAGCTAACAACAGCTCCACCTGGAGCTGGGCTGCCAGCCCTGGTGACGGTGTAGGCTGCAGCCCCTGCTGCAGTGGGCTGCCATAGGCTACAGTGAGTGGCCGGCAGCCAGCGTGAGTGGCTGGCAGCCAGCGTGAGCTGCCAATAGCCACGGTGAGTGACACCCAGAGGCCGGCGACCGATCTGCCTCATCTGGGAAGAGCGCAACGACGATACCAACATGGGCCAGTGAAGCAACGTCCTCCACAACTAGACTGAAGAACAAAAAGACAGCAATTTGTCTGTTCCCCTTCCCTGATTCCCCAATAAAATCTTAAAAAAAAAAAAACCAACCTAATTCATATGGTTCAGAAACATACACTTATATGGAAGTGTGTATATCATGGGACTCATCCTAAATATGTACTGAGAATATATATTAGATGCTAATGCCCACATGTAGGAAGCAAACAGAAATAAAAAGGAAAAAGACTGCTTTTGACTAGTTTTGAATTTCTATGATTATTGATAATAGTGTGTCCCATTGCCATGAAAATCAAAACCTCAGGGATTCCCGACATGGGGTGCCTGTGCACGCGCACTAGCACGGGATGACGAGACACTACCTGCTCCATCTTGCTGAGGAAACAGTCAGTGTAGTCCTGAGGGTTACTAGGATCCAGGGACTCCTGATGCTCCTTTACTTTTTTCAGAACGAAATCTTTAACGTCATTAATATTTTTTGAAAATGCTCTGTGCTCTCCAGGGAGGTGCCTTATGAGTCCTGGCCATAGATTGTACATCTAAAAATGGGATAAAACATAAAAAATTCCGTTTGTGAAGAGGAACCAGAGTTTCTGAGCAGAGCACCTCACCCCATGCGAGGCCTGGCCAGGGAGAATCCCTTCCTCCAGTTTTCAAGCGGAAGACAAGGCAGGGTGATCGTCACACACAGGAGAGTGTTCCCTTCCCATCTCCTTCAGCCAACCCCAGAGTCCTAAAGGCTAAAATGGGTGCAGGGGCCTTAAAAGAAACACGGGCAACTGGGAACATTTTGTCTTCTTTTGTGTGAGGAAACCCATGGAGGCAAACAGAGGGCAACCTTCCAATGATGCTGGGGAAGTGACACTGCACTCATTCACTGGACATACATGGCGGGAAGGTGACAATGAATGTTCACACCAGCATTTTGTCCCTGGAGGAGGTCAGGGGAGGTCATAGCCCTTTCCCCGGCCTGCAAGCTACCAGTGAGCCAATGGGATCAACCAGGAGTGCAGCGCAGCCAAGGCCTTACCTGGTTCCATGGAGTGTTTATGTTTCTAAAATTTTCATTTAATAAATTCATCAGGTAAAGGAAGGTCTCATTGTCATACTGGAAATGTATATTGAAGAGGATGGAGCAGATAATATTGCAGGGAGCACATTCGAGGATGAATGTAGGGTCAAAGGGCTGACCTGATGTGAGAAAAAAAACATTTAGGGTTTTCATCAGCCTGCAACAGGACTTCAAGAACAAGAGTTCCCTCCTGCTCAGGTTTATGCATAGAATTTATTTTCTCTAAACTTCCCCAAGTCAGATGTAAGCACCTTCTAATAACATGAATAACTGTATGTTATATAGTATCACACTATGCTACTGATAATAATATGTTATATGAATACGAGTATGATAATAGTCGTAAGAGCAACAAGCGATATTATGGAGCATTTGATCACATGTTGAATATTGTGTAAATGTTTTGCAAACTATATTATCTAACTCTCACTCTGAGGTTTGATTTTTAGCCCCATTTTTCAGATGTGGAAACTGCATCTCAGAGAAATGAAGTAACTTGTCCAAGTTTTCATACTCAGTGAATGCTGAACTTGGGAAACGAGTCGAAATGAAAGGATTTGAGAGTCCTAACTAATAGCACTGGATCATTCTCTTCCCCAGCTTTTTTTCCTAGCCAACTCTCCGATTAATAGAGCGGATTGTGGACCACAGAGTGACACCCAAAGGGGGAGCTGTGACTGGGGACAGTGTGTGCAGGAAACCCCCTTACCCCCCAAGGGGGTGGTGGTCAGTGGAATTCACCCTCTGTTTTTCTGAGCTCCTCCACCAGACACTGGGCTTCCTCCTGGACCCTCTCCTCGATGCTTCTCTTCCCCATCCCGAAGTTCCTCAGTGTCATCAGGGAGAAGCGTCGCATTTGCTTCCATGTCTCTCCATTACTGAAAAGGAGTCCTAGAAAAGAAGCAAGGAGCGGGAAAGTGATGTGTATCATGGGTCAGTTTCTCCCTACAGCTGATCTCTTGCGTCTGCCCTGAACCAATACCAGTGCCACTTGGGAGGGATTCAGCAACTGGCAATTGAAGAGCATAACCGATTCTGTGGTTTGGGTGAAATATTTGTCACAAAGAAAAAGTAAAAAACAAAAAACTAGGCTCTGGTGAATAGGGAGCACAGATGATGGAATGGGGCTGCGGAAATCATGGGCAGGTGGAGAATATCCCCAAGTGTAAAGGGCCCTCTGTCTGGTTTTGTTAAAAATGGTCCAAAATGGCGTGTGTTGTCACAAACCCCTTTCCTGAACATCTGTTCTTACACTTCATGTCCCTCTAATTTGCGGTTCTGTTCTATTATATTTGTGCTTTTCTCTACGGCAGGATAAGCAACTTCAAAGCTGATCAATATGGGATTTATGGTTCTAGTCTCCTCTGAATTTACGACAGCGATTGTTAGCCTCATCTGAATTAAAAGAAGCAAAGGAGCAGGGGAACCCAGTGTGTTCCATACCAGTGCTTTTTAATTTCTTCCTCTCTACAAAACCTGTTGCTTATTCTGAATTTCCTATTTTTCTTAATGCACCACCATTTTCATCAGTCTGTTGTATCCTCTCAAAAGTCAGTGTTTGTTCACTGCTGCTAACTGCCAAACAAATGATTTCCCTAAGACTGGAATGTCAAAAAGGGAACAAAGAAAAGACCGATTTAAGGATTATGAACCTGAAGCTGTGACCTGTGAGTATCACAGGGATTAAACAAAAACATCATGACCTGATTGGTAGCCACAATATAGTCATGGGGATATGAAATACAGTACAGGGAATACAATCAATAATGTTGTAAAGGCTATGTAGGGGGCCAGATGGACTTATTAGGGAGGCCACTTCATAGATGGTGTAGATGCCTGACCACTGCGCTATACACCTGAAGTCAAGCTGAATAATATTGAAATGTCAACTATAATTAAATATATACAAAGGGTGCCAAAAAAATGTATACACATTATTAAAAAGGAAAAAACTGTATTAAAATTGTAATACTCAATATATAGTCACTTTTGACTTCTGCAGTTATAAGAGGTGCTCAAAGTGGTTACCATCAGCATCCAGACACTTCTGATTATGGTGAACTACTGCTACATAGATAACATCTCTTAAAATGTGTATACATTTTTTTTTTGGCACCCTCTGCATAGATAGTCACAGGCTGTAAAATACAGCATAGGGAATATAGTCAATGATATTGTAACAGCTATATAAGATGTCAGAGGGGTAGTGGATTGGGGGGCTTTCACTTTGTAAGGGTATAAATGTCTAACTATCATGTTGTTGTTTGTACACCTAAAACTAATAAAAAATATTAATTAAAAAAACTCAGACATAGGAAAAAACAACAACAAAAAACCCATGATCTGTGCATATCACAGACAACCAATAAAAGCTTCAAGAGCTACAGAGCCAGAGCTGGGAGTGGCACCAATGCCTTACATTTTGATTATGTTTCTCAGGGAGAGAGTTTGATCAAAAGTGGGGCATTGTTAATAAAAAGAAATTAATATTTGCAGATTTACCTTACAAGGAACTTTTGGAAGGTAAATGTTCATCTCAATGGAGCTATCAGAGCATCTGTTGTATTATATAATAAAAAAATATGTCTGGTCTTTGTTTCTGGTTCCTGGGAGGGAACTTCTAAACACTTGAAATATCCCAAGTGTTAGAAATGTCTGTTATTCGTGGTGAGCCCCTGGGACAGCACCTGAGTTTATGATAATGAGGTGACTCACAGTGGGCCTCTAGACAGTTTCAAGATGGGGCTGGCTTGCCAGGAAGACCAACTCTGTATTTAAAGGGGTGGGGCTTTGAGCCAAAGGAAATCAGTCTGACCTCTCAACTTCCAGGGTGTGGAGGGAGCTAGAGATTGAGCTGACTCGTGAAGCCAATGGCTCCATCAATCATGCCTGTGAAATGAAGCTCCTGTAAAAACTCTGGACACCAACGCTCAGGTGAGCTTCCTGGTTGGTGAACGTAACGAAGGGCCAAGAGGGTAACACAGTCTGATTCCTGGGGAGAAGATACAGAAGCTCTGCATTTGGGACCCTCCCAAACTTTGCCCTGTGTCTCTTCATTTACATCCTTTATGTAACAGAACTGTAAGTATAGCACCTTCCTGAGTTCTGTGAATAACTCTACCAATTATTGAACCTGAGAAGGTCGTGGGAACCCCTGACTTTTTAGCCAGTTGGTTGGAAGTACGGATGACCTGGGGATCCCTGAACTTACGGCTAGCACCTGAAGTGAGGGCTGTCTTGTTTGGGCCAAAGCCCTTACTTAACCTATGGCGTCAGCACTAACTCTGGGTAGTTAGCATCAGAATTGTATTGCAGTCACATCTAATCCGTTGCTTGGGGGCAGAACACATTCATTAAGTTAGCTAATCATTTTTTTGCTAAAGAAAATTAACTCATATTTTGATTTGAAACATACCATATCCTTTTTGGACATCTGTAATAACTGGAAATGGTCCTCTGCCAAGGAATTCATCACCGTGGTCGATCAGAGCTTCCTTTATCACTTCATATCCATGTAAGACCACTGTGGGCTGGGATCCAAGGTACAACATGTAAACAGGGCCATACTCCTTGGCTAACTGGAAAAAGATGCAAGCAGTTGTGTAAGTGCCATTATGAAATCTGTCCACTGGAGGCTTGGTTAGAAATTAAGTAATACTTTACATGTGACTTAGACTTTGCCCCCACAAATTCCATTTTAGAAATTTCACCTTTATAGTCCTGGATTCATTTCATTCTTTCCTTCATTTATAATATGCAACAATTGAGCAAATATTTCCTAAGCACCTACCCTGCGTCTGATCCTGTGTACAGTCCAGGAGCCCTCATGGAACTTACAGAGTCCAGTGAAAGTGACAAGCAGTAAACAGACAAACAAACTACAATTGCAGTACAAACTGAGCACACATCTACGCAAGCGATAAAGAATGTGCTTTGTGGATGATAATGGGAGAACTTAATAAAATAGAGAAGTCAGGAATCTATGAAGAGGTGATTTAAGGTTAAACTAAAGATTAACAGGAAGCAGCCAGGGTAAGGGCTTGGGGCAGACTCACTAAGCAGGTATTAAAAAGGTTGGGACCAATATGTTTATGACAGCAGCGTTCCAAGAGGAAAACTAGAGTGTTGAGACAGCCAACAATTGGGGGATGGTTTCCAAACACCATTTACTCTCTAACTTCTGTAAGTTTGACTGTTTTAGATTCCACAGGTAAGTGAGATTGTGCAACATTTGTCTTTCTGTGTCTGATTTATATTACTTGGAATAATTCCAGGTTCATCTATGTTGTTGTAAATAACAGGATTTCCTTCTTTTTTTTTTTTAAGGCTAAATAATATTCTAGTACGCACATCGATGGATATTTAGGTTGCTCTGGAGTATATATCCTTGCACAATAAATTCCTGGTGATAATATCTTTTTCTCCTATTTCCAGAGGAATGAATGTCAGTCAGGGTAGCAAAGCTGGGCTGTCAGAGCAAGACACTGGGGAGGGGAGTGGGATCTCAAAGGAGGGTCACAAAACACCCCACAGATCATTTAGTGTGAAGCAGTAGTAATAGTAGTAATATAACGGGGCATTTAATGCATGTTTCCATTTTGGTAAGTGCAATATGCTGAGGGGATTGGGAGCCTTTCACTTAAAATATGTTCTGATCCCAGGATTTTCTCATTCACTAAAATTCAACCTATATCTCAGGTTAGAGCAAGACACCTGCTCTAAAGTGACCCAGTCCAGAGAAAAAGAGGCTATCTATATTGTAACACAGAAACAGAACCCCCAAAAGTGCTTCAGTGGTGACTCATACTTAGAAAGACTGAGGTACAAGAGCCAGCCTGCAGTGGTCTCATACAGAGCCCGAAGGTAACCCCACTTACCTGGAGCTGCCAGCCCAGAATGAAGCCCTCTTACCTTGGAGAGAGATGCAGGTACGTTCTTTAAGTTTAGCTGCATCAGATTCCCAATGATGGGAAGCGGAGTGGGGCCCGGGGGAAGCCATCTCCTTTTGCGATTTTCCTTCCACACAAAAAGAAAAACCAGGGAAATGACACAAATCATAAGGGAAAAAGTAATGATTCCCAGGAGCTCCATCTCAGCCACTAGATATGGGAATCTGCCGGATTGCTCATTAGAAAGCAAAGTCTTGTGCTGGGGGTGTGACCTGCCAGTTTTTGAACTTGGGAACAAACAACCTAGAATGCTGTTGGACTTTATTTACTTTGCTGAGGTTAGAAATGTTTTCTGCCTCTCAATCACAAAATCTGTAACTTTTGATTTTCTAAGCATCTCCAGGACATGCACTTTTTCCCCTTTCAGCACTAATGACTCATGAAGTTGCATTTTATTTTTCATAACTTTCTGAAACTGTTCCAATAATTAAATACACAAATTTGAAAACAAGAATGGATCATGTATACTGAGATTTCATATGGAAAAACACAGCTCCAGGGTAGTCCTCCTCAAACATCATTTTTTATCATGTTTCTCATCAGTTAAAAATCTATATATGGCAATATTAGTCACCTTACAAAAATGAAATCCTAATATTTGCTACAATGTGAATGAACTTTGAAAACATTATGCTAAGTGAAATACACCAGACACAAAAGTACAAATAGTGTATGATTTAAAGTAATGAAATTCATAGACGTTCAAAGTAGACTAGAGGTTACCAGGGCCTGAGGGGAGGCGGAAGTGGGGAGCTAATGATTAATGGGTACACAATTTGTTTGGGATGATAAAAAATGTTCTGGAAACAAATAATGGTGATGATTGCACAAAATTGTGAATGAGCTTAATGCCACTGAATTGTATGTCTTCAAACTATTAAAATGGTAAATTTTATGTATATTTTACCACAATAAAGAGAAAACATTTATCAAGTTGGTATTTGAAAAATGTTATCTCATTTGTATTTGCATTTAAGATAATTCTCTTATTGACTTATTCTTTGAGATAAATATTACTATTAATAATAATATCTGTACATTTATTTTATGGGAAATTTTTATTGTAATAAATGTTTTTCTAAAATCTAAAAAAATAGTCTATTTGTGTTTCCTATTACTCATTACAGCAAATATTAAAAATGTATTGAGCACTAAAATTCTTTATTAAATGGTTTTAACTTGACTATTTTTCACTTATTTCAGAGCCATCTCTCTGTATTTCTCACAACAGGCTATTCACTTTCATTACACAAAATGGCCCATTAGCCTGCATTCATACAGCCATTAGCCGTGGGGCTTAAGCTGGTATGGTTTGCATATGGAGTACTCAGGCAGAATAATCAGTTTAAGGACCTCATAGACATTCCCGTATTCCTTCCAGTACCTTCTGTGGAACCAGTGTCCACTGATGCTTTTGCTGAGTTGTTTCCAAGTATTCACTTGCAGACATTTCAGAATGTGGTTAACTATTGACTGAAATTCTTTAAAAAGTGAGGGTTTTAATATTGTTTTGGATGCTGAAAGCAAGTGAATAAATAAGCTGGATATTGGGAACACGTTGGGAAAGGGAGGTTTTAACACCACCTAAATATATCATTTCCTTGCTTAAAAATGTTGAAAGGTTTTGGGGTTTTAACAGGCTTTTTCTTTCATTATTAAAGACAGTGTGTTTTTAGAGTAGTTTTAGGTTCACAGCAAAACTGAGTGGAAGATAGAGCTCCCGTATACTCCCTGTCCCCATCATCAAAATCCTGCACTAGAGTGGTTATTTGTTACAATCAGTTAACCAACACTTGACACATCATTATGAGCCAAAGTCCATAGCTGACAATACTGTTCACTCATGGTGTTGTACATTCCATGGGTTTTGACAAATGTATAATGACTTGTATCCACCATTATAGTATCATACTGAGTATTTTCACTGTCCTAAAAATCCCCTGTGCTCTGTCTATTCATCTCTCCCTCCCCCTAACCCCAGGGAATCATTAATCTTTTTATTTCTTTATAGTTTTCTCTTCTCCAAAATGTCATAGGTTGGAATCATACAGCAGATGGCCTTTTCAGATTGGCTTCTTTCACTTAGTAATATGCATTTAAGGTTTCTCCATGTCTCTTCATGGCTTGATAGTTCATTTCTTTCTAGCGCTGAATAATATTCCATTGTCTAGAGTTACCCCAGTTTATTTATCCACTCACGTACTGAAGGACAATTTGGCTGCTTCCAGGTTTGGGCAAATATGAATAAACATCTGTGTACAGGTTTTTGTATGGACATAAGTTTTCAATTCATTTGACAAATACCAAGGGGTGCGATTGCTGGATCACATGGTAAGAGGATGTTTAGTTTTGTAAGACAAAACTGTCTTTCAAAGTGGCTGTACCGTTTTCCATGTCCGTCGGCAGTGAATGAGCGTTCTTGTTGCTCCACATCCTCACCAGCATTTGTTGTTGTCAGTGTTCTGGGTTTTGCCCATTCTGATAGGTGTGTGGTGGTGACTTGTTGTTTTAATTTGCATTGCCTTGATGACTTATGATGTGGAGCATCTTTTCATATGCTTATTTGCCATCTGTATATCTACTTTGGTGAGGTGTCTGCTAAGGTCTTTGGCTCATTTTTCAATTGGGTTATTTTCTTATCGTTGTTTTAAGTCCTCTGTATATTTGGGGTAACAGTCCTTTATCAGATGTGTCTTTTGCAAATATTTTCTCCAGTCGGTGCTTGTCTTCTCATTCTCTTGACATTGCCTTTTGCAGAGGTTTTTGGTTTTAATCAAGTGCAGTTTATCAATTATTTTTTTCATGGATTGTGCCTTTGGTATCTTATCTAAAAAGTCATAGATATACCCCAAATCATCTAGATTTTCTTCTTATCTTCTAGGACTTACATAATTTTGCATTTCATATGTCTATGATCCATTTTGAGTTAATATTTGTGAAAGGTGTAAGGTCTGTGTCTCAATTCATTATTTTTTTACATGTAGATGTCCAGTTGTTCCACCACTATTGTGGAGAAGATTATCTTCCTTTCCATTGTATTCCCTTTGTTCTTGGTCAAAGATTAGTTGACTATATTTATGTGGGTCTATTTCTGGGCTCTCTATTCCGTCTCACTGACCTACTTGTCTATTCTTATGCCAATACCACATTGTCTCGATTACCGCTGCTTTATATTGTCCTGAAGTCAGGTTGTGTCCTCCAACTTTGTTCCTTCCTTCACTGTTGTCTGGGCTATTCTGGGTCTTTTGCCTCTCCAGATAAACTTTAGAATCAGTTTGTTTGTATCCACAAAATAACTTTTAGGATTTTGACTGGGATTGCATGGAATCAATCAAGATCAAGTTGGGAAGAAGTAACATCTTGATGATATTGAGTCTTCCCATCCATGAACTTGGATCTGTCTCCCTTTATCTAGTTCCTTGATTTATTTTTCATCAAAGTTTTGTGGTTTACTCAACTAGATCTTGTACATATTTTTTAGACTTATACCTATGTAATTAATATTTTGGAGTGCTAATGTAAATGGTCTTGCAATTTTTAATTTTTAATTCTGAAAGGAGTTTCTTGAAAGATTTGTTTCTAACTTTTGGGGAAAGTTACTGATATGTAACAAGACTTAGAAGATCTACCATGATCTACCCCTACCTTTGCCTCTCTTGACACGCGCTCCCATTCCTACTAATAATGGTTTGCCTATATTAAACTTTGTTCCATTGCTGGAAGGTTCTTGAACTGAGGTCTTCACACTATCACCCAAGCCTTTATTTATAACAGCTTTATTGAGATATAATTCACAGAATCACACGTCACCTTTTTTTAAAAATTATAAACACTTTAGTTAATTAATTAATTAATTAATTTATTTATTTATTTTTGAGGGCAGTGTCAGTAGGCGCCTCTGTTTGCGCGGGAAGATGGCGGAGCGGGTTCCCAAGTCGGTGCCATTCCTGTGTCCGGGTAACATCTGTCAGATCACTCATCGCAGAAGCAGTTTTCAGAAAACTTGTCACTGATCTAAACGTTTCCGATAGTTGGAGGATAGACAGTACGGCCACATCCATGTATGAGATTGGAAACCGCCTGGATTACCGAGGGCAGAGCTGCATGTAAGAAACACAGCATCCCCATGAGTCGCGTCTCCCGCCAGATGACTGAAGAAGACTTTGCCATATTTGATGATATACTATGTATGGATGAAAGCAATCTGAGAGACTTGGCTAGAAAAAGTAATCAAGTTAAAAACAGCAAAGCGAGGGCCCGACCAGTGGCGCATTGGTTAAGAGCTGGTTTGGGGATGCCAGCAGCCCCGGTTCCAATCCCACATATGAGGGCCCTCTACAGCTAACAACAGCTCCACCTGGAGCTGGGCTGTGCGAGCCCCGGCGATGGTGTGGGCTGCAGCCCCTGCTGCAGTGGGCTGCCATAGGCTACAGTGAGTGGCCGGCAGCCAGTGTGAGCGTCCAGCAGTTAGTGTGAGCTGCCAATAGCCGCGGTGAGCGGCCATCCAGAGGCCATCAATCAATCTGCCTCATCCGGGAAGAGCGCAATGACGATGCCAACATGGGCCAGTGAAGCAACGTCCTCCACAGCTAGACAGAACAAAAGGACAGCAACTTGTCTGTTCCCCTTCCCCGCTTCACCAACGCTGTTACCCTCCCCCAATTCCCCAATAAAATCTTTAAAAAACAAACAGCAAAGCGAAACTCGAGCTCCTTGGGATCCAGAAAAACGCCTTGTTCTCGAGGACCCCTACTACGTACAGCAATGACTCGGACTTGCAGGCCGCGTCCCAGCAGCGCCTTCCCTGAGCGGACCCGCTAGCCGGCCTCCCTCGCGCAGCCACTGGGGTTGGGCGAGGGCCGGGGGGCGATGTCCGCAGCTCCGGGCCGGCCCTGCGACTCCAGCTGACCTGCTGTTTCTGGTCTTAACAGTCGTTGTAGATGGAAACCAGTTGTTGTGTTTGGCCAAAGAATAAATAAATACCGTGGACTCAGACGATCTGTGGGGCCCCTGAAGTTTCTTGGACCAGCGGAATCCCTCTCCTTTCTCCAGTCGCAACAAAACCCTGCCACAGCCCAGCGGAATGGAAGGAGTCAGACATCGCTGGGGCCCAGAGCGCTCTGCGCTGGACGCCCTGAGGATGAGTAGCGGGGTCCCTGCTCCTCTGCGCGCCAGGCCCACCGGCCAGCAGCCCCGACCAGACGTGTGCGCCCACACACGCGTGCAACACTTCATATTCAAGATAGGACAGACAGCTTTATGGCGTTTGACAGTTCCTAGTTCTGTCTAGTTTATTTCATGAGGAAGTCCTCTTACTTTCTCCCATTTGAGACCCTTTGCCTCTGGAGTGTAATTATATCCAGAAAGCAGGATACACGTATGCTGGTCCCTTTTATGGTCGGTTTGAGGATGTGTCTGCTTTTAGATGCGTATGTAATCCCCATGTCAAATATACATTAGTGTAGGTGGAAAAAATAATGAAAAAGTTGGGAGACGTTCCTATGTTGGAATGCTTAACTATTGAGATTCTTCCATCAGTGCTTAATTTATAGGCAAGTAAAGGTCATTTCTCTGTACTTTGCGATGGATTTAAAATTCATATGGCTGTCTGTCAGAAAAGACTTTTCAAAATAAACGGGGTAAGTTAGAAAAATACAACTAAGGTGTAAAAAAAAAATGATACAGTTCAGTTTGTGTGGACATGTTTTCATTCTGTCAGGTAGATACCTAGAAGTGGAATTGCTGGGTCATATGGTAACTGTTTAACATTTTGAAGAACTGTCAAAATATATTCCAAAGTAGCTGCACCACTTTACATTCCTACTATCCATGTATGAGGATTCCAATTTTTCCACATCCTTGCCAACACTTGCTCCATCTGCTTTTCTAGCCATCCCAGTGGGTATGAAGTGGTGTTCCATTGTGGTTTTGATTGGCATTTCTCTATGACTAACGTTTTTTAATCTTTCATGTTCTCATTGGCCATTCATATATCTTCTTTGAGGAAATGTCTATTGACGTCCTGTGTCCATTTAAAAATTGGGTTGTCTTTTTATTGTTGTCATCCCCTTATCTTTAACTGGCAGGCATACTTTGTTTATATTCCCCCTTCTCTGTTTTCACACACCCCTAGCACTACATTCCTCCCATTTATATAGTCTTATCATAGCTGGAATTGTTTGGTCTACCTTCCCACGAGACTGTTGAAAGAGCAGAAATGGTATATCTTATTCACTATTTTGTTCACTGTTCGGCCAATACTTATTGTATTTATTTTTTTTTTGAGGGCAGTGTCACTACTGGCCCTCATATGTGGGACCCGAACCGGGGCCGCTGGCTTCCCAAGCCAGCGCTTAACCACCACGCCACTCAGCCGGCCCTTGGGCCAATACTTTATACAGTGTTTTCTGACACATTCCAGGCACTTAACACACATTTGTTGAATTATATTTAATTTGATATTCACAGTTTCTCCTGTTGTATCAGGAGGGGTGCTGTGTCCATTGAAAAGGATTTAAGGGGTCACCTCCTCTCTGACCACTTGCACTCCTGTCTCCCACTGGTTGAGGGTTGTTCCTGGAGATATTAGTTGTGCATATCTGAGTTATGTGATGAATGCTTGCAGCTTTCAGTGTGCGAGGATCCCTGTGGTGAAACACACGTGAAATGCATGTGTGGCACTGTTGGGACAAAGGGACCTAGTGAATTGCTTAAAATACAATAACATCTGGTGATCCCTCTGTCTGGAACATATTCCACCATCACCATCACTCTTCAGCTGCCCGGCTACCTCCCGTTCACTCTTTAAAATTTGGCTCAAATTTGACATTGCCTCCTAGAAAACACTAGGCTGGGCTGACCCCTATGTGTGCCACTGGCATCCACTGTACACTCTGGTATGTTACCACACTGTATTTGCCTTTATTTGCTTATTGCCTCTCCCACACTCCCAAAGCTATAAGCCTTTTGTTGCCTCAACAACTAGCACATATTATTGTAGATGCCCAATACTTACAGGAAGAAAGGAAGGAAAGATAAAGTTTGGAAGATAAAAAATAGAATTAGATGGTGTTTTAGTCTGCTTGGGCTGTTGTAACAACATTAAACTGGGTGGCCTAAACAACTTATTTCTTATAGTCCTGGAAGCCGGGAAGTCCAAGATCAAGGTGCTAGAGGATTTGGGGTCTGTTGAGGGCCCTCCTGGTGGTTTGCAGATGGCTTCCCAAAGGCCTCACCTCCAAATACCATCACACTGGGGATTAGGGCTTCAATATATAGATTTTAGGGAGACACAAACATCCAGCCTGTAGTAGATGGAAAACAGAAAAATGGATAGAAAAGGATAACAGGAAAAAAGATGGAAAGAAAAGTATGAATTCCAAAAAAACATGGTAAAGAAAACAAGTAAAATGTCATTTTAGGTTATGGTCTATGTAATAATGGATACTTGGAGTGAGCAATGAATCAGTGAATGAACACTAATTTAAAGCTGACCCTTGTAAACAAGGGTTTGATCCGCACAGGTCCACTTATACATGGATGTGTTTCAACCAATACTGCAAATGTATTTTCCTTCTGATTTTAATATTTTCTTTTCTCTAGCTTACTTTATTGTAATACAGTACATAATACACATAACATACAAAATACGTGTTAATCAATTGTTATCTGTAAGGCTTTTTTGGGAGTCTAAAGTTATATGCAGATTTTTAACTGGGCAGGGGGTCAGTGCCCCTAACCCCCCCACATTGCTCAAGGCCAACTGTAGTTCTACACATTTATCCAAAGACAAGTGATCAGGAGCAAGCCAAGCAGCTGAGTCACCTGGTTGAGATTTTCCTGGAGGGCTGTGGTTGAGGTTTAAAATCCAGCTAGCTTGGCTCATAGCTGCTGAAGACATAACTCTGTGCCTTTTATGATACATTTGTATATATCAGGCACTGTGCTCTCTCCACTATGGCAACTTAGTCTGCTCAGAGACAGAGACTCCTATTGGCTGGGTGATCTAACATACCCAACCATCACCACGTGCAAATCACTGTGCCATGTGCATAAACATATCTTGCTGAACCCACTGAAGAGCCCCGCAAGGACGGATGAACAGGCTCAGAGATGTTAGGTAACGGCCTATGCTTCTCATTGAGTCCTGACATGAACACTCTAGCCCAACTTCTGTCCTTTTTCCCCCACTACTCACTTAACCTGCATTTCACATTCGTCCTTTGGTTCTTTCATGCAGCAAAACTGACTAACTCCGAAGAGCCAGGTACCATGTTAGGCACAAGCAAGAGCTACTACCCCAGGGAAGACCTCGGTCACAGTCCCTGCCCCCAGAGAGCTGGACATTTCTGAGACCACACAGGAAGCAGGTAATGCGAGGTGTGTGAAGGGTTACAAAGGGGGAAACGTGGGGTGCTGACTTGGCCAAGCAGTTCAGGGTGACCACTCTGAAGAAGTGAAGTCATTAGGAGTTGGCAAAGCTGGAGCTATAGGCGAGGAAAAGTGAGCCAGGCAGATGGAACAATATATGCAAAGGCACAGAGAGAAGATACGTTCAAGGATCTGGGCTAGAGAGGTCAGTGGGGGCCAAATCACAGAGCTTTGTATGCACACATCTGAGACTTAATCCTAAAACAATTAGAAGCCATAACTTCTGATTCACGAAATTCCTTCCCCACAGCAAGAGGAAGAACCCACTTAATTCTAAGTCACTTCATTTTAATACCTACCAAAAGACTATAGGGATAACTGGTTTGAATTAAATTTCCTGGTTTGCAGATGTAGGTCACTATGGGGTGGAGCCCCATGGAACCCAAGGGCTGCTTTCCTTCAAACTCCCTATCACCAAGTTCCACTGCCCCAGCATCACTGTAAGTGTCCAGAAGAGTGCTGAGCGCCTGGGAAGACAGGTCCAAGCCTGGCTCTCGGGCTAACGATTTGTCCTTCCTGAGTCTCCAGATAACTGCCTGCCACCTTCCTCCAGCTCTCAGGCTGTCTCCAGGGGGCACACTGCTCCGTCCTCCCTTTCTCTCCCCCACAGCTGGCTGCATCCCACAAATAATCCGAAAAACATCCCTTGTTAAATCCCGTGAGTCAGGAAAGGGTAGAAACTCTTACAAAACTCTTATCCCACATACTAGATTTACTGGGGTGATCACTTCGTAAATTATATAAATGTCTAATCACTATATTGTACATCTGAAACTAACAGTATACTACTGCATGCCAACTGCAATTGAAACAAATTATTTAAAAATTCTTATACCAGGAAGGCAGTGTTCTGCGAAGAGTATGAGAAAAGCTGTAGTTAAGTAAATCTAACAAAGTGGCTGCCTAGTGAAACAGGCAACACAGCATGTGGAGCCTGTTAAGATGACAGAAAGAATGGAGACATATGGAAAACACAAATCACTGATAGTAAAATAATTTTATTTAGTGTTTTTTTTGTTGTTGTTTTATAAAAGGCAGCATTTCACATATAAATTTAAACTCAAGATTACAGTGTGTATTTGCCAAAAAGAAACCTCCCTGAAAGAGGGACAGATTCAGAGCTCGGGCAAGCACAGGGAAGCACACCCCAAGGGAGAGCTTCAAGTGGAAGGACCGTCTTTAAAACTTCCCAGTGGAGCTCCCTGCCCCTCAGCTCTGCCGCCAGAGCCCACCCCCATCCCTGGGGGCCGCAGCCTTTAGCTCGGGGGCATAGGGGACATCTCTGGAATGAAAGCACAAAGGTCAATGATCCAGATTTCCCACAACAATCATTATTTATCTGCAGCAACAATATATGACAGGTGAAGAATTTATTTTTATAGTTCAAAAATTCTTTTAAGGAGAGCCAGAGAACACAAAATTAAGTCATAAAGAGAATGTACACAATTAAATGAGCAAAAATGAAAAAATGATTCTCTCCATATTACAAACGTCTCTATAGGATAAGGCCCAGGGAAAAGGCCCGCTCAAATCTGGGACTCCTTTCCCATCTAGTGTTTGGCACGACCCACAAGCTGTCATGGGGCTGACGGCCGGCTGGAAGGTTGCTGGAAGTGGTCCCAGGGCCTTTCTGTCCAGCTTGGACATAGTCTACACAAAAGGTGTCTTAAGCTGCATACATGGGCACGCTATTTCAGGAAAGTTACTCTCAGGGGGAAAGAAGTCCAGATGAACTAGGTTGCCCACAGCCACCGGCTAACTCTGTCATCCTCTCATGGAAGATCAAATCCACTGGCTGCCCCAGGGGTCAGTAGGATTCTATCTCCTAGGGAAGGTGAAAGAACTTTGATTTCTGCATCTCACGGCCAGGAGGGTAGGACACAAAGATAACCAAGGATGCTTTCTAAGTTACTCTTTGTTCCACACCAAATGGGCTCCTGATGAACAATATTGAGGAGACTCGGTGTGCTAGTAACCATCGCAGCCTAGAAATTGGGCCTTTTGGCAGAGGTACTGGGGCAAATAAATGTACCCCAAATCCAGTTTTCAAAATAAAAACTTCCTGCAGTTATGATACAACACTGTACAGTGAACAGCAAGGAACTGTATGCTGCTACTTGCAGTTGAAGCCCTGTCCTGCTCTTGGCTAGCGAGAGCTGAGAGGTGACACATACGGAGTTGTCTGTAGCTAGAAACCAGGCCCCTTTGTCACACATGGCCTGGGGCAGTGACACAGACAATCACCATTCAATGGAGAATGCAGGGCCCTTGCGCTTCAGTTCCAGGTAAAGGTTTCATCTCACCCCAAACTTCAAACCAAGCTCTATCTCTGAGCCTACTAAAGCACAAAATTTGTGATTAGGGATCTCGAGGAGGAATCTCTGGTTGAGCTGCAAGCTGCACGTCCCAGCAGGCCACCAACCTGACTGCAGGAAAACAAAAAAGTGCAAATCTATCAAGTAAATGTTGCTCAAGTGGAAGATCATTTCCTGGGGAACTTCGGCAGACTGGATGCTAATCAATCACATGGATGAGTGCCGAGACTGAACCCTAAAGACAGCCTGGGTCCTAGGTGTAATGAGTCTTCGTTACACTTACCACATCCTGGCCGGTTCCTCTCTGGCCTTCTCTCTCTTGAATGGCTGAGCACACATTTTTCCCCGGGGGACCATTGTAAACATTATTCAATAGATCTCAGCTTAGAAAAACACAGCTTATTATGTATTTAGTGTTTAACATTCCAGTGCAGGCAGTATCGTAGCATCAGGCTTTCCCTCATTCATGAGTACCAATTTAGAAAGGAGCACACACAGCATACTTGATAAAACTGTGGCTGAAAAGACCATTTGGGAGTCAGACAGCTGGCTCTATCCTGGAATCAGCTGAAAAGCCAGGAACCACAGGACAGGCAGAACAGACGAGCAGGGAGAGTCGTAAAACCATTGTTCCCACTTAACCCCCTGGGCCACAGCTTGATATGGGAGAACATTTCCACCTCTTGCATCAACCTATGCTCTCCTTCTTTTGGTTGGGGCTCTCTCCAGAGGCTTCCAGAGCCTCCTCAGAGGGGAGAGGAGAGTTTCTGCTTCCAGTTCTAACATCTGAATATTTCAAAGCACACGAGGAGTCCACGAACATGCTAGGGATGCTGCTGCCAAAGTAGATCTTACTGTTAGAAGCAATGGCCTGGTACCGTTTGAGCTCCAGATACTCCGGGGTCAATTTGTGCTGTGTGGGGGCAAATAAGAGCAAAAATATCAGGACACTGTGGAGTAACATCATCTCTCTTTCCTCACACACATTTGCCCTCATGCTCTCCTGAGTATCATTACTCCACTCGGAATCATTGCCAATGACCCTCTCTGACTGTGAAGTGTGGCTATCCCCGTAACAGCCACATTCCAGACTTGTAGTGCTTTCAGCAAGCTCCTGTCCTCATGTGGAAGCTGTTCATTCTTTTCAATTTAAAACAACAAAAAAAAAGGATTGGGGAGGAGGGTTTGGGGAACAATGAATGATAACTCACAAAGTAATGATAATTACATTTCTATAGTGACTTGGGGCCGATAAAGTGCTTTCATGAACTTTCTAATTTCATCAGCTGAATTCAACCTGGAATCAATCTGGAACTTCTGCGGGTTCTCTTGTGAGGTGAACAGGTTACTGGATGGGAGTGGCAGAGCAGCAGAGAAAGCGCCTGTGCTTATGACCTTTTCTTGACCACATTCTGCGATTCTGCTTTTCTTGACCCCATTCCAGAAATGGAAAAGATCTCAAGAAATCACCTGGCCTGGCCTCTTGCCTCTACCCAGAAGCTGGATGTTTAAACTGTTTGTGATGGACAGATGTCTGTCAATCACCAGATCTCTTTCCCTGGGTTTGATTAAAACTCCTTCATTTCCAATGTTCCCTAAAATATACTCCTCCAAAAGCCCCTCAGGACCTTCCCTAGCGATCCACTTCTCAGGTCTCAGCCTGTCCTCCAGGCAAAAGCCTGCCTTGTCCTTCATGGCCCTCTGGCAGCTTCCACTCCCTGGGTCTATACCCTCTCCAGCTGACTCATATCCTCTGCTGAAACACTGCCATCAAATCTGGTCAGTGCATAACCAAATTACTTCCTAAATCCTTATTAATATGGATCAATATCTGAACAGCATTTTTCAAAGTGGAATACAGCTACTTCCCCTTTCGGCACAAGGATAACCTTACTGACAAGGTCTTGATATTGTGCCTGGTCAGTCTCTCCTGTGACAGATTTGTATCACTAGTTTCTCATCTTGCCTTCATCTTGATCAAACTTCATTTTGATTCTATAGAGCTGTGTCCTTCAATGTCAAGTTTATTTCTGAATTTATATTGGACTTTAAAGTACCAACAACTCTCATTATGTCAATCTATCATGTCTTATCATTTCTTCGAATATATATTATGTTGTTCCTTTCTAAATTGAAAGAGTTTAAGCCTTTTCTATACCTTAAATCTTGACTTTAATCCTTCAAATGTATCACACACCACAGCAATTTCTTTCTCTGTTCCAATCTACTCTATAACTAATAACCTTATAAACCTTGATCATACCCTTCCCTTCTCAGAATACCATAGGGGGTTCTAGCTGCCTCTTAATTAAATAATTCCTGCTAACTAGGACTGTGCTCTCTAGATCTAATCTTACCCCAGTCTCTACACAAAAATTGGTGACCTATAGACAAGCCAACCTCCTTTCTCAAGTTATTACACATGAAATTCCTCATGACTAGAACATTTTTAAGTCTAGTAAATAAGCAGTACTCATTTGGAGGTATTAGGAAATATGTGTGCATGTGGGGGGAGGGGTATTGACTGTTAAAATAATTGGTAAGCACAACTGACATTTGGTAGGCAAGGGTCAGGGATGCAAAATATCACATAACTATGGGATAGTTTTCAACAGTGAAAAAGTACCTCACTCCAAAATACCAAGAATGTCTCGGACGAGAAATACTACTTTCAACAATCTTAGCATCTACCCAAAAAAGTCACCTTATCTGAGAAGCAATTCTAAGTAAACTTTACTCTTCTCCCATCATTCTTGTCATTCTTCCTGAACCTCCCTGATTATTGAGCTCTTATATAGCAGTACATATGAATGGCTATATGGCATTTGTATTTATATATCTGCTTGCCTTTGTCCTAGCTCCCTGCTTTTATAAGGCAATACACAAAATTCCCTATCCAATGAGTGTGCAATATGTCTTGCTAAGTGATTGGCTGATTCTACAACAGATGGTGTGATAGTAACTACCCTTCCTTGACACTGGATAAAATCGCCTCTATCATATTAGAGCTCCCCATAACCCACAAGGGAAAACAAACCCCAAACTATTTCGAGAAGAGTGACATGGAGAGCCAGTCACCTTGTTTGAGGTGGCATGTTTATGTGCAGCATAATACTCAGCATCTGCTTTTGCCTTCTCTCGGGCCAGGAACGCGGCATCTAGCAAACAAAAGTCAGGGTGTTTAAAACAAAGGAAAGCTGCAATCCAGTTCCTCCGTGGCTACAAGTTCAGACTCTGCTTTAAGGGGGACTACCTTTCACCACTGACTGACATTCTGATCACTTTCATTACTTAAAAGGCATATTAACACTGGCAATTTCAAATCCCAATCCCCAGACAGCTCATTCTCAAAGGGGAACACTCTTGTCAATGTGGAATAACTCTCAGCTCATCTGAGCCCACCTCATTTTCCATCTAAAGTTGCTCCTCGTAGGCTCTCGGCTTCAGGTGAAATCACTAAATCCAGACATGAAAGCTCTGCTCTATTTACCGTATTGCCTCCACCCACTCCAGATTTGATCCAGGATCAGTTAACGCAGAATGATACGAAGCAGCTGTATCTAAGCAAAAGAGGCTGAATGTTTGGTTTTCAAGGCTCTGGGCTAAGAACAGCAGTATCTCACTATGTGAAATCAAGGATCATTTGAGAGCCTCTGTGAAAACTGGGCCTTCTTCCCAGAAATTTTTTTTTTTTTTTTTCTGATTGACAGAAGAGAAACTAGTTGTGGTAGGGTTTCTCATCCTGTACAGTCTTTTTTTTTTTTTTGAGGGCAGTGTCACTGGCCCTCATATGTGGGACCCAAACCGGGGCCGCTGGCTTCCCAAGCCAGCGCTTAGCCACCGCGCCACTCGGCCGGCCCTCTTGTACATTCTTTACAACTGATTACGGGTAATTATCATACAGTTTGAGAACAAAGTGGGAGATAATAAGACCCAATTTAAGGACAGAAAATGAAAAAAGTTTAGTTACCCACAGTCACAAACCAAGCCAAGAGTTAGATATATAATGGCAATTTTAAAAAACTTTGTCTAGAATATGAGGCCAGCCCCTTCCTCCAGCTGAGGTTATTCCGGGTTATTCCGCCGATGGCCTTCCCACCCACCGCCATCAAAAGCCCGATTCCTGAGGCAGCGAGGCAGATCAGGATAGTCAGAACCTCTTTATGCCCCGATGTACCTTCGATTTCAGAAATGCGTTTTTCAGTTTCTTTCTCCATCATCTTCTGCTTAAACTGAATTTTTGCCACTTGTGCAATCTTCTCTGCTTCTATAATTATACACAAAAGAAGACACATTCAAAAACATTCCCTGGTTCCTCAGATCAGCAGCACAAAGTCTAACATTTAATTACATAAGGTTCTATGGGCCAATTGTTTTATTAAGTTTTATCTATCCAGACTGTAAACAACTCAGTAGAAAAAAAGGAAATTTCTTTCTTCCTTCGCTGTTCTATTTTGACAGTGCTGATTTTGTGGGGAAAGGGGCGTCGAAAAGGTAATAGTTCCAGTCTTTCATGGGATTAAATAGCAATGGTCCACGAGCTAATGGGAAAACAAGGTAGTTCATGAAAGTGCTCAGGACAAAAACAGAGCAACATAAATGCATGGCAAGATAGGACAATTATATAACGTGGCAGGACAAAGAAAGACTAAGGAAGGTAAGTTAAACCAAGGAAGGCCTTCAGGGAGAAATGGTAAAGAAAATAATGGACATGACCTAGGAGAACATGGCAGAAGGTGTAAACAAAGACAAGTAGGTATGAATGAGCAAGTCACAAGGAAGAGGTGATACAGAGCCAGCCGACAAGAGGAGACAACAAAAATAAGAAGAGAAAGAGGCTAGACGACCCCCTGTCTTGAGAAACAGGCCAAGGAATTTAGCTTTAATATACTTAGGATCGACTGTTCAGTTATCACCAGGCAAATGACACAATGAAAGCATCAGAGGAGGAGGATTCTGACTGCAATAGGAGATGGAAGAGAAAGCAGGATAATGCACCTGAGGATGTGAAAGCAAGTGCTGGGAACGAACGAGCTGGATTCCGCAGGCAATTCCAGGCCAGGAAACCAAGAAACACCCAAGTAAACCTCTGGCCCACCCAAAGGATCCAGAACCAGGGAAGAAAAGACTCTAATTGCACTTTCATCTCAATCTCTGCAATTCTTGAAGACCAGTCTCGATTCCCAAGCAACTCTGGCCCCAGGGGGAAGTGCATAATGGGAAGAAAACTTCCAAGTGGCTTCTTCTGTCAGGAAGACGGTAGCCTTTATCAACTATTCCAGGGCATGCTTACTTACTTCCCCATCAGTGTAAAATCAATTGCTATCATACCATCCTAAAAAAGGACTACTATGTTCAACTCGGCTAAAAATTTAGCTATAAGCAGAAACTTAAGGTAAAACCTGAATAAAAGGTGAGGAATCTGGAGTTTGCAGCTAAAACTCAGAGAATGGTGTCTCACCACAGGAGGGCTATTGCCATAATCCCATTTAACACTGCTCTCTGACATGTGGGGATAAACCCATAAAGAGCATGACCAAACTTCTAGTTCTAGAAAAATGGTGGAGTAGGCTAATGAGAAAACCCTTCAGCTAACAACACCTTACAGTGCTAGATAAAATATAACGAATTTGTTTTTTAATGCATGGCTGAGATCCTAAGAAAGAATGGGAGATCCTCAAGAGACACAGCAAAGGGAGAGCTGAGAGCCTGTAGGGGCAGCCATGGTGGTGGGGCACCAGTCACTGGAAAAGCAAGGAAGAAGGACACGGGTGACTGCCCAGGCAGGGCCAGGAGATGAGGCCTGGAGATGTTACAAGTGGCAGTCTGGTATAAAACGGAGGCCACTAATGGGCTGCGACTCCAGTGAGGTTAAAAAACTCTACCCACCAGCCCAGTAAGAATCTTTTCTCTACCTAGACACATCATAGTAATACTGAAAAACACCCAAAGACAGAGAGAAAAATCTTAAAAATGAAAAGAGAAGAGGTCAAACAAAAGTAAAATATTATTGCCAAAGTTACAAAGAATAATAAGTTTAGTTGAGCTTAGAACTACAAGCTCAACCATTCAAGAAGAAAACAAAAGCAATTCAGGCCAAGGAAGACTGAATAAGTTTCCTATTTCTTAGCCTTCACTGAAAAAAAAAAAAAAAATAAAAAAAAAAAATATATATATATATATATATATATATATATATATATATATATATATATGGAAAAGAACGAATTGCCAGAAGCAATGGAGAGGAAAAATTACATAACACATGTAAATCAAAACATGTTTACTATAAGGATTGATGATGATAATAAGGGAATAAAAACAACAGAAAACTCAAATACTAGGCAACAATATGAAAAATTGGGGGACAGTGATAAGAATTAAAGCATTCTCAGGTATTGTTCAAGAAGATGATGGAAAGAATGATTAAAGTTAGACTTTGTCAAGTCTTAACATTTTACAAATAATGATTATTTATACATTCTAGGAACTGAAATATAAAACTTCCAATCAAGTAGAAGAAAAGAATAAAGAAAATTCAATCAATTTAATACCAACCAAAAAAGAGAAAAAAGAAGCAAAGAAAAAAAAATGCATGGTAAATAGCACAAAATTAAATGATATAAACAAATCCAAACATAGCAGTAACCACAATAAATATAAAAAGACTAAACTCACCAGTTAAAAGACAGATTCTCACATTGGATAAGATAACAAAATCCAGCTATATGCTGTTTACAAGAGACACACCTAAAACATAATGACATAGAAAAGTTGAAAGTAAAAGGATGTGAAAAGATACATCAAGAAAATAACTAACCAAGAGAAATCGGGCATAACTATATATTATCATCAGACAAAATACACCTTAAGCCAAAATGCATGTTTGGGATAAAGAGGGTTATTATATAACAGGCACAATTTTCCAGGAAGATTTAATAATTCTGAACCGAAATGCTCTTAATGATGTAGCCCCAAAATACATAAAGAAAAAATTATAAGTCAACAAATCCACGATCATAGTGGGAGATTTTAACACAACTCTCTCAGTAATTGATAGCTCAAGAAGACAAGCATTAGAAGAGTACATAAGATGTGAACACCATTCATAAGCCTGACCTAATTAATAATACATAGAGAAACCTGCATCCAATAAATAGTAAATATGCATTCAATCTTTTCAAGCACACATAGAGCATTTCCCAAAAAAGGACCATGTACTGATAAGCCACAAAACAAATTTCAACAAATACTTAAGAATCCTCATAACAGATCATATTTTCTGACTATAATGCAATAACACTGGAAATCAACAAAAAGCGCACCCCCTGAAAACCCTTTCAATCAGAAATGTAAAAATATACTTTTAATTCATGAGTCAAAGAAGAAGTCATAATGGAAATACTTTTTAAAAATTAAAACAGAACAACAGTAATAAAATTACATTTCAAAACTTGAGATATGCCTAAAGTAGAACTTAGAAGGAAATTTATAATGAGAATTAAGTAACTCAAGAAGTTACAAAGAAACCAATAAATAACCTCCAAAAAAGGTAGAAGGAAAGAAATAATAAAAATACATGTAAATAAGTTAATTGTAAAGAAAGTGACAATAGACCTAAGCAATTTAAAATCCAGTTCTATGAAAAGATGAATAAAATAAGACAGATCCCTGGCAAAATTGATCCAGCAGAAGAGAAGGCACACATAAATAATATTAAGAATAAAAAGGGAGCATACAGATTTGGTAGAGGGTTTTAAAAAGCAAAAGAATTCTATAAATTTATGCCCCCAAATTTGAAATATCACATGAAATGGACAATTTTCTAGAAAAATACAACTATCAGAGCTGACTTAGAACAAATACCTGAATAGATCTATACCCAAAATAGAAATTAAATCAGTAGGTTAAATATTACCACAAAAAACAAACAAGCATACAAAAAAGCCCAAACCCCACAAGACCAAGATGGTTTTTACAAGTAAGTTCCACCAAAACTACAAAGAAGAGATAATACATATTTTATACAAAATGTTCCAGAATATTGAAAAAGAAGAAATGTTCTCCAACTCATTTTGAGGCTAGTGTAACCATGATACAAAGAAAAAAACCCAAAAAACAAAAACAAAACCTGACAAGGAGAGTACAAGGAAAAAAATTATAAGCCAATCTCATATATGATAATAATAGTAAAAATGTTAAAGAAATCACTAGCAAACTATACAGAGAAATGAGAAATATAATGGGGTGAATCTCCTATATTATGACCAAGTGGGTTTATCCCAGGAAGATAAAATAATTCAGTAACAGAAAATCTATTAATGTAATTCACCACATTAACATCTTTAAAAAGAAAAATTAGATAAGTCATCCCAACAGATATAGAAAAAAAATTATAAAAGTTTTAACAGCCATTCATGATAAAAACTCTTGGCAAGCAAGAAGCAGAAGGAAACTTCATTAAACCAATAAAAGTTAAGAACATCAACATCATTGGAACTATTTAAAGTTAGGAAGACGGCAAGAATGCCTGTAATCATCTTTCTTTTCAACAAGGCAAAGCCTAAAGCAGTAAGATACAACTAAAAGATGTAGGACGACCAATAAAAAACCAAAACTGTCCTTATCTGACAGTTTCCCACGACTGCTCACATGAGAAATCCAAGAAACTATTAGAAATAGCAGCATTCTGAGCAAGACTGTTAAAAAACAAAAAACCAACAGCATACCTATACAAAAGCAAAAATCAGTTGGAAAAAGTACCTTCAGAAAAGAGCCTATTTACAATAGCAAAAACTTGAGGAATATATTGGAATAAATCTCCAACAAAGATGTGCAAGAACTTTAAGAAGAAAATCATGACACTTTTTTGAAAGGCACTTCTCATAAATGGAGAAATATAGCAGATTTATGAGATTCAATATCATAAATATTGTAATTCTCTCCAAAATGAAGTATACAGGTAATACAATTCCAATCAAAATCCCAATACAGTATTTTACAGAACTTGAGGAGTTTGTTCTAAAACTTATATAGAGGAATAAAAGATCTAGGAGAGTCTAAGACACTTTTAGGAATAGTTAGGAATAGATAAGGAGAAATTTGCTCTCCCAGATAGCAAGAGTTAACATAAAAGCTATAATAATTAAAACAATATTGAAGAAGGCTAGACCAAGAAATTGAAACAAAATAAGTGACCCTAGCAACAGAACAAATCATACATAGGATCTTGTTACAAAGCAGATGTGGCAGGAATAATAAGTAGAGGAACTAATAATTCAATAAACAGTCTACAGAAAACGGGTTTGCCATTTGGAAAAAGTAGAACTGAAATCCTATGTCACACCAAACACTAAAATAAACTTCCAATGGATTCAAGACCTAAATATGAAAAGCAAAACTTTAAAACTTTTAGAATAAAATTTTTACTTTGGGGCTAAGAAAGAATTCTTAAACAAGACAAGAAAAGCACAAACTAGAAAGGAAAAGATTGATAAATTTGACTACATGAAAATTAAACATATATGTATGTCAGAAACATCATAAAGTTCAAAGATAAGCCACAAGTTGAGAGAAGATATTTGCAATGCATAAACCTGGAAAAGGATTAATATCCAGAAGCAATAAAGAACTTCTATAAATCAGCTCAAAAAAGTAACTGAATAATGGACTAATGATATTAAAAGGCAAGTCACATACTACCAAAAAAAAGGGGAAATCTGAATGACCAATAAACAACACTCAAAACTACTAGCAATCACGGAAATTTAACTAAAATTATGTGATACCATGTCCACCATGAAACTGGAATAAATTTTTAAAAGTGTCATAATTCTAAGGACTGCGGAGGATATGCAGAAATGGGAATTCAATATGGCAGCACAGAAATTGGAACTCAAACACTGCTGAAGAGAAGGTAGAATGGAAGAATCACTTTGGAGCAATATGGCAATATGTTATAAATTTGAAGATGTATATGCCCTCTGACCCAGCAATTCTACTTCAAGATATGTATTCTACAGGAATCTGTGGGAAAATACACCTTTTTTTTTTTTTTTTTGGTATTTCAATCTGTTAGGAACCAGTATTTTATAAATTATAATAAAAAAATTACTAGAAAAATGTTAAAAACAAGAGCACAAGTTCCAGTTTATTATTAGATTCAACAGACATAAAATTACTGTGCTAAAAGGCTGTAAGAACTTCTAAACACCCATTCTCAATTTCTGTACTCATCTCATTGTGGATCAGAAACGAAAGCTCGTGATAAGCACTGACCACACCACATGTGGAGAGCACTACTCGAGGAAAACCCTCGCATGTGTGCACAGAGACCTGGGTAAGGGCAGTACCACCGCACTCTTTATAATGCGGAAAACCTGGAAACTACCTAACTCTTCATTAATAATCAGTCAGAATACACTGAGGTTCACTTATAGAATGAAACAGAATTGTTAAAAATGAACATGTACGATATAAATAAAACACCAACAATGTTGGTTTAAAAAAGCAAGTTATGCAATAAAAGGTAGAGTTTGATATCATTTTTGTAGTTTAAAACAATTCGGTGAATTTATTGTTACATACTAACAGTACAAAAATACAGGCAGAGCCGGACGAGTGGCTCAGTTGGTTAAGAGTTGGCTTAAGAGCATGAGCTCTGAGCAGCAGGGCCGCCATTTCGATTCCCACATGGGCCAGCGATGCTGCGCCCTAGCTGAGCTGTCACTGAGCTGCCAACAGGTGGCAGGATGGCTCAGCTGGTGGGAGCATGTGCTCCTAACAAGACTGCCTGTTCCATGGTGGGCTAAGCCCATCCACAACTAAGACTAAATTCTGCACCTTGAGCTGAGCTGCCACCCGGATGGTTCAGTTGATAAGAGCGTGCACTCTTAACAAGGCTGCTGGTTCGACTGACGCATGGGATGGTAGTTACGCCCACCTGTAACTAAGATTGAACACAGTACCTTGAGCTTACAGGCCACGAGCTGCTGACAGGTAGCCACATGGAGACCGACGCCCTCCACAATGAACACTGAAGAACAGCAATTTGGCTGTTCCCCTTTCCCGATTCCCCAACACTGTTCCCCTCCCCCAATTCCCCAATAAAATCTTAAAAAAAACAAACAATTGTATGGGCAGAAAAGATAATAAATCGACTTCAGAATAGAAGCTACTCTGAGAAGATAGGTCAAGATTAAGACCAGGGAAGGGACAAAGGAGGCTTCAAACAGATACAATGTTTTTTTAAAAAGAAAATAGGATCTGAAGGAAATATGGCAAAATGTTAAGCCTTCATTAAACTGCTTTCTGTACATTCCTGCATATTTGAAATATTTAATAAAAGACTTCCTAAACTTTCGGCATGCCAAGGAACAAACAGCTGGGAGCTAAGATGGCAGTCTAATATACAGTACCCTGGGGTGGTAGGGAAACCACCGTGACTCAAATCCAGCTGTAAGCAATCCTGCCATCTTGTCGGAGATGGTGGGATTCTCTCCACCCAGATAAAACTAGGTGCGTATCAACAGCACGGATGCATACTATAACCCTGAGCTTTGGCCCCAAACCTCCCTATGCTATATAAACAAAATCCTTACTCGACAGAGGCTACAGCTACCCCGAAACCCTATCCACTCTCCCCATCCTTGAAAAAGACAATAGTGGCAGACAGCAACATGGTGGAAAGCTGAAACACTTCATTAAATATTGGCCTCATCTGCTTTAAAGGCTTTAGGACATCTGACTGGACAAAGGAGTTTCCAGAATTCTCCACTGTATGATGCACTCTTGAGTCCCAGCAGCATCTAACATGAGGCTGACAAAGAACAGGACAGATTCATAACACACGTACTTAGAGGCATCCATTTCAAAAAGAAATCCGAGTACCTATAATAGCCTTTTTCCGCTCTGTCTCCGCTTCTTTCTCCACCACCTTCTGTTTCTGGGTAGCTATAAGAAGTTTCGTCTTCTCAGCCTCCCTGTGGAGCAAAGTATTATAAAAATTAGAAATGATGTGCAGTCACAGGCAGTAATTCTGACTCTATTGTGGGTGAAAGAACCATGTGCACCAAGAACTTTCTGAGCCATTCAGATAGGCAAGAGAGGTGTTATCCTATTTTATATACGATGAATCTGAGATTGAAAGGTTAAATTATTTCCCACAGTCACTCAGAGGTAGGAATGAAATTCAGTACATTTGAATTTTAAACTGCCTTTTCCCTCTGACTGCATCATGGAGAGGCCTGTGCTCTGGAAGTATCCGGAGTGCCTAAGTGCTCCCTTTGCTGTCAGGCCTCGGCTAGCCCATACAGCACCACCGGGCCCATTAGCAAAAGGCATCCGCCTCTGGGCAGATCAAGGCCCCGAGGTGCATGGTTTGGAAGCAGAATGGAGCTGGACTTCAGGCCCTCCTCAGACAGACACTCTGTGCAGTGGTCCTATTTACTGTACAAGAGATATACCTAGGTGGCAGTTTATTAGGTGGTGAACTGGGGCTCCATGTAAGGAAAATTTTTCTAAGAATCTGAGCTATTCAATGATGGAAATGGCTGGCCTATCACTGAGCATGTACAAGTGGCAACTGGGTGACTACATGGCAGGAATGGTACAAAAAAGCCACTATTAGGTGAGAAGCTAGACTGGATGACCCCACGGTGGCTTTAATTTGGAATTCCAATTGTCTATAACATTAGGAAAGATGCAGAATTATCTGGACAGTAACTCCAATGGTTTCCCAATTACCCTAAAGCTCTCCTCTTTCCTCCTGCCAACACCGACAGACAAAAACGACACTGTGGATACTATGAGGTATTTGAGAGCAGAGAACACAGAGTTCATCTTTCCATCGCTAGAAGGCATCATATTTAAGGCCTAAGACCAAACTGAGCCTTCAACAAATCTTTTTTTTCTACAAATGGATCAGACCCACGATCTATCCAGTCTGGCACACTATGTTTTATAGTTCGAGTTCCTTTTCTACAATAAAAAAATGGGAAAATAAAACTCTGCATAATAGAAGATACAGACTTGGGAACAATAAGGACTCTGAAGCATATCATTCCATAAAGCAGTATTGTTAGTACTACATTTTGGACGCCTGTATTTATACATTTGTTGTATTCTTGGCTTTTGCAAAGTTACCGTTTAAGCATTTCATATTTTTCCTCTTAACATATCAGCCAAATTTCCTAATGACTCCTGTTTCTTCTTTTCAGTACCTGTCATGAGAGTAATACTGCCATTTCAACTGTAATAGGTATTCCCCTAAAAGGGATCTTCTGAAAAAAAAACTAACTTCATGCCAAGCAAGTAACTTCTCATCCTCAGTCAGCCCTGGACACAAAAGAGAATACTACCAGGAATCAATTCAGGCAAATTATAAAGATCCAGATCTAAATTTAGATACACACTCACATACAAACCAAACTTTATACCAATATGGTGTCTATTCTTACGATTATAACACAGTAACAAAATAGAGGCACTTTCTTCAACCTTAACAGCTAATTCTTTCTCTCCTCTATTAATATTTAATTCAAGGTATTATTCACAACCAAATTATAGCTGCTTAGGCTTCCAACAATAGTTCTACAACACACTACATTCTTAGCCACTGAAGCTGCTCCTGAAATGTCCATATATAAAGAGAAAACTAATAAGAGTCTAGTAGGAATTAAGACACCAGGATAGGCAATATTACTAGAGTTAAAGTATGGAAGACAGGCATATACTACACCCTAAAGTGTAATATCTCACACATAAGTTTCCTCTAGACTGCTAAATTAATATGTAGACAGCCCTAAATAAAATATTGGGATCCCATGCATATTACTCACATTAACTCAAAATTTCTTCTTATGGCTTCTGGGATTTTGGGTTTTGTAACACGCACAGCCTAAAAAATAAAAGTGAAAAAGCCAAAGTATATTTGAAAAATAAATCTTCAAACTAAATCTTCTAAAGAAGAGCTCCTCAAATGAAACTAATAAAACAACTATGACAGCTGCCTCCTACCACATGTGGGGATCCCAGGAGAAAATTTACTTTTTCTGCCATCATACCAAGAATCAAAAATAAGCTGCTTCTTGTTTCCTTAAAAAAAAAAAAAAAAGAAGAAATGCCTGGCTACAGAACAAACCACTCTACCCCTGAGGAAATAAACTCCTTTAGGGAAAAAGTTCTCTCTTAAAAGACATTTCACCGAGCTCTTTAGATGGATACTTTGGTTTCCTTTTCAAACTTGCAAACCAAAGAAACAAAAGGAAGGCAAAATTCCAACATTTAAATTGTAAAGTAGGAAACAGTCAAACACAAAAATAAAAATGAAAAACCCAGATAGTACATGTAACTTAACACACTGGACAGTAAATGAATTTACCGCTTCCTAAACCTGTAATCATTCAGTACTGGCTGTAAATAAACAGCCCAAATGCCAATTAACGGCTTATATTCTTTCTTGCTAGACTCTCACCTAGTACCAAGTCTACTTGCCTTTGTAGACACACTGTTTCCCTAACCTTAGTGTACTTTGACATCATTACCTCATCTACTTGGAAAGCGCAGTTTCTTGAAAGCTGACTTTTCTATATCAAAGACTTGATCTCTCAAAACCTTTTAACTTTGCTAAGGAAACATTCCTCACTCCCGACCTAACGCTGGAAACACACACAAAACACTTTGCTGATCTAAAGAAAGTTAATTTCCCTCTGAAAATTGGCTGAACTTTTAAGCAACAAAGCTTTTAAAGCACAAGGCCTTCTTTAAAGACTTTTGAAAGAAGGCTTTTAAAAATGTTTCAGCAACATAGCCTTCCCTACGTAAAAGAGAACAATCAAATCTATATGTAATTTTGAAGACTATTTAAAAAAATACAAGAATTAGAGTGAAGTGGAACAAGAAGTTGGAGACTGTGGTGAGGAAATCCACTGCATGCTAAAGGTGAGGCACGGAGGCCACAAAGAAGAGCAGATGGAGATTCCCAGAAGACAAAAGTTTAGACCCACAATCTGTGCGTCTGAGACGCCAGTGTCACCATGTGTCTAACAGAAACACAGATGACTTCCAATATACTTTAATCAAGATTCAGACAGAAGCAGTGTCATGTTGCATTTAATTAAGAGACTAGCCACCTATCTTTTTAATCTTACAAAAAGAAGCATAAACTAGAATTGCTTTCTGAAGATTTCTATCTTGCTGTGTGAGGCTGAAGAACATACTATTTGCTTGCCATTCTTGGGAAATCTCATAATTTTCAAATGCGAAAATATAAACATCTACTGTAACAAATACCATGAATATGTTGCATCATAAGAGATTTAAGAAATAAAATGACAATATCCAAACACAATGGTCAAAATGAACGTGCACGTGCGTGTATACGCATGCACGCACACACATACATGTGCGCGCGCACGCGCACGCACACACACACACACACCATGAGTGAAATGCTGCTGAAATAAGTATATCTGTTGAAACTGACCCCTGGGTTATAAATATACATTTTAAACCAAAAAAATAAAACATCAACAGAAAATGGGCAAAGGGTATGAATAGGCAATCAACAGAGGAGAGCATAAAAGGCCCAAACAATCAAAAGATGCTCAATCTCATAAATAAGGAAATGCAAATCAGAGAAAGAGAGAACTTTACGCCTTCCCATTTAGCAAAAATTAGTGTATCTGATTGCTTCAAATACTGGTGAGGTTGTAGAAACAAGTATTCACACACACTGCTGGTAAGAATGTAGCTTTGTACAGCCACTTCGAAAGATAATTTGTACCTACAAGGAGATGTATCAGGAATGTTCACTACACTTGCTTACTAATAGCAAAACCAAAAATTGCATGGAAACAATAGGGAAATGGTTATGTAATATAAAACAAGAAATTCTAGGCAGCTGTTAAAAAGAATGAGCTAGATCTCCAACTAACAACCTGGGCAGAATATAAGAATTGGTGACATTCACATGTATTATCTTTAAAATTGAAAAGCTCCTCCAGCTACAATGGAATGTACAACCAAGACGGTTTTACAAAGTTAGCTCTGGACATTTCGAATGACAGCTTAACTTTGGTGGCTCCCCCACCCCCACCCCCAGGCACCCATCAGAGATAATGGCACAGAGTGAATGAGGGCTGGGAAGACACTGCAGTCTTTCCAGTCTTGTTTATGAGATCTCACATGATCACTCATGGTGAAGGCACACCCTCAGTAGCAGCATGACACTCCAGACACATGACACCAAACAAAGCGTTATCTAGCTGCAATAATGTTAACAACAATCAACTAATCTCCTAGGAACTCTGACAAAAAGGGCACAGAAGCCATATTACTGCTTCTCAGGTATCCAATTCAGAGCCATGGCTTTCAAAAGTTATTGACCATGAATGACCACAGTAAGAAACACATTTTACAGTGACACCCAACATAAACACCTACCACACACTGAGCTAAAACAACTGAACTTTCACAGAATGTTAAACTGACTACACGACATATGTTCTGATTTCTTTTCCGTTTCAATTCCATTTTATTTTAAAATGCTGGTCATGACCCACCCAAACCGACTTTAGAACCCATTAATAGATTTCAATCCAATCTGAAAAATGTTGACCCAAAAAAGCAGGCATGTAACTCTCACCACCTTATCTCCCAATGCCACCACCACCACCAATTTCATCTGCTCCCTTGCTGTTACTCAGGCCATCCCACAAACCTGAACTATCTTCCTCCTCTTCTTCCTCATAGGGATCTTACCAATTCTTCCAGATCTAACTAAAATCCCAACTTAATCAGTCATTTCCAGGCAGACTCTCTTGAAATGTTCTCTAACTCTAAACTCTTAAAGTAATAATCATCCAGTCAATTTGTCTGTCAATTTGTCTAGAATTATGGTTCAAATCTGATACCCGAAATCCTTTTTCATAATCTTACTGAGGGCAAGGATTACTCTTCCACTGATTTACAACATTACTGTATCTTAGAAATGCCTCACACATAGCAGTATATGGATTTTATTTCCTTCTAAGAGCCTCAACTTATCTGTTTCCTCTAAGAGTTCAGAAGAAAATACCACCCATGATAAGTTACAGGAGTATTTTATTTTGGCAGAGACCTAAAGTAAACTGAGAAAGATATTTTATAAATCACCATAGCACTTCGATTAAATAATTGCTGAATAAACAGTCTGATGAAAGGACAATTAAATTCAAAGCTCTCAAATTTTCCTAGAAAAAAAGGCTTACCTGTATGGTGAGGCCTGGGGCCATGATGTTTAAATCTTTCTGCAGAGCTTGCTTCAGGTTTTCGTCTATTTGATCTGTTTTTGAAGGCAAAAACAATGGCTCTCATGACACTCAAAAACATATTTTTATATTGTATTAATAATGAAACAAAATCAATCATTATTAGACCTAAAGTACTATTCTTTTACAGAGCTTAGACTGCAAAAAATACACACACACACACACACACACTCACACACACACACACAGTGTAATACCTTGGTTTGTGAACATAATTCGTTCTAGAAACATACTACTCGTATTGCAAGACATCACTCATTTACCACATTAAAATGTATTAGAAATGTTTGCTCGTCTTGCAGAACACTCGCAAACCAAGTTATTCACAATCTAAGGTTTTATTGTATATAATTTTTTTTTCCTTTTGTGTAGGAGAAATTGTGAGGAATTATCGAACAAAAAAATTAAGGAAAACGACAAGTAGCTAGTCTAAGTTGATCCAATAAATGCAAAATTTAGGTCTCTAATGTGTTCTAATTCTCATTTAAAACCCCCCACAAATTCTTAACTTCAGTTAATGTTTACCCAAAATCCCCATGTAACTGATTTTCACTTCTATGGACCTCTGCTTACCATTTTGGATTTAAAAATAGAGAGGGTGAAAAAAAGGCTCATAGGAAGGTCTTTGAAGCATATGAGAATGGAAAACAAAGATGTCACTTTCTTGGCCTTGTAACTCAAGAATTTTCGATCCACCTCAACAGTACTTTAACCATTGTTAAAAAGACCAATGAGGGGCCGGCCGAGTGGCTCAGTTGGGTAAGAGCTCACTCAAGAGTGCGAGCTCTGAGCAACAGGGTCGCCGTTTGATTCCTGGCCTGAGCTGAACTGCCAACAGATGACAGGATGGCTCAGCTAAAAACCAACAAAAAAGGGCCAGCCGAGTGGCGCAGTGGTTAAGCGCTGGCCTGGGATGCCAGCGGCCCCGGTTCGGGTCCCGCATATGAGGGCCAGTGACACTGCCCTCAAAAAAAAAACAGAAAACAAAAAAGACCAGTGATATGACAGATCAGGATAGGTCAGTTTTCCCATACATCATCCCAGTAGCTGTCAGTCATCAACAAGGAATCAACTGGTAGATTTCTAAATTGACTAACCATCCCTATGCCTGCCTCTAAGAAATTCACTAAGAATATTACCCCCTCTCTCCCCGCTGCCCCGCCGTCAGAGCTTTCTCTGTTACAAATCAAAGTAACTTGTGCAGAAAAGAGTTACCACAGTGGGCCCGAAAGCTTCAATCTTTAGAAATGCCTGTTTGCATGTTGGTGTTGGCTGCCACGTGGGAATTTGGATTCAGAGAGGATTCCCACTATCCCCAGGAATGGATAAGAATGACTCACTGTGCCTAAACTGTTTATACAAACAATGTGGTTTGTTCTGAACACCTGCTTTTCTTCTGGAAGTCTGGAATTTTGGTATGTGCCAGGCAGAGGGTACCTATGTGACCAGCCTCCAATAAAAATCCCGGGCTCTAATGAGCTCCCCTAGTGGCAAACATTTCACATGCATTGTCGCAATTCAGTGATGGAGTAATGAAGTGTATCCTACGTGACTCCAATGGGAGAACACTCCTGGAAGCTTGTGCCTTGCTTCCCTCAGACTTCATTCACTGCCTTTTCTTTACACTGATTTTGCTTTGCATCCTTTTGCTGTCATACATCTTAGCTGTGAGTACAACTGAATCCTGTCCATTCTCCTAGCAAACCATCACACGTGGAGCTGGGTCCTGGGAAACTGCAAGACACAGACTTCTAGGTTTCCCCAAATTATCTATTAAAATAGCAACAAAGCTAATTTTTATTAAGTTATCATAGTAAAAAAAACAGAATATAATCTATAATGATCTTTTTCCAAACTCTACCGAATTATATATTATACACTTCAAAAAATGGTTATCATTCTTAAAATATCTTGTTTAACTATTAATTTACTCAAAAAAAAAGGTTAAACTTAAGGAATATTTTAAAGACAACTGCTCTATCATAAATTCAGAAGTGCTCAAACAGCATGTTTACTAATATTGTTATAGTGTGCATAAACGAGTTGAACAAGATTTCCAATTGGTTATTTATATATTCAAAACCAAGGAGACGCTTACCAAACAATTCAATGTAAACTTCTTGAAGTGTGTGGGCGCTGCAGAACTGGTTCAGTTCATGGTGGATTTTATTGAAGATTAAGGTCTTGTCATAATCTGCAGTGTAGTTCCTCACGACATCAAACACTGAAGGAGAGTACAATCCATGTTTACCCCTGTATCTCTAATTCAACCAAGGTAAATGTTACAGTGATATGATACACACACGGGAAAGTGCCAAAAAACAGTGAAATCATGAAACACAACTCAAAACCTTGATGAGCTTCTCATGCTTCATTTTCCAGATATTACTATATTTGTAATTCTAATGGACAAACTTCAAATTCTATACTAAGGAGGGCATACATATCTCAGAGGTAATCAGGAACTGTCAAAGTTCTCAAGCAAGGGCACGACAATCACATTTGTACTTTGTCAGCAATATGAAGATGAATCGTGAGGCACAAAAATCAGAAGCAGGAAAGTATGAGGATATTACTGCTAAGCAAAAGTTCAGCGAAGAGGTATAGTGAAACAGTGGGAACAAAAGAAGGAAGCAGCTGCAAAAGTCCACTTTCAAAAAGACAGTTTTTAAAGGCTGGAACAAAAAGGACACTAAGTTAGAAGGGAAAGAAGGTAACATTTACTGGGCCAGGCTTTATGTCGGATAATTTATAAACATTGGCATTCAATTCTCACAGAAAAATCTAATTGAGAAAACAGAGAATTTCAGAAATGTGCCTAAGGGCACATACTAGACCATACCAGAACCTGTGCACTACCTATTAAAATATGCTGCTTGCTCCCTTCAGACCCAAGGACTTGATCCACAGGCCTTCCCTTGGTGGATATGCCATCAATAAATACTTGCTAACTAACTCATTTGCTTGGTCACTTCCAAATGAATTGGTGATCCAATAGTTTCCTCTTTATCTCCTGCTAGAGAACTGGCAATCTCTTCTTATATTTTTCCAATCATAATCCATTTCACTGATTTACCATCAGGAGAAGTAGATGAAAAAAAGACAAGGAAAATACTTAATCACTGAAAAATATAATCCAAATCTACTTGACAGTAATACAACTTGCTCTCTACTCTGAAATCCTTTTGCTATTTGTGCCTGTTCCAGTAACATAAAATTTAGCATGACCTTACATTCCAATATATATTTGGTATCATGCCTTCTCAAGTAAAATAAAAACCTCTTAGTGCAAACGTTCTAACTTCACCTTTTAAAACTGTTTTTGCAGAACACAGTATCCCATGTATACTAAGCATGCCAATTTTAATAATAAAGATAAAATAGCAGATCTTTCCATTGAAAAAGGGTTCTAAAGAGACCCATGTTTACAGCAGCATTATTCACAATAGCTAGAACATGGAGGCAACCCAAGTGTCCACTGGTGGATGAATGGATAAACAAAATGTGGTCTATACATACAGTGGAATATCATTCAGCCTTAAAAAGGAAGGAAATTCTGACATATGCTACAACATGGATGAACCTTGAGAACATTATGCTGAGTGAAATAAGCCAATCACAAAAATACAAATACTGTATGATTCCACTCACATAAGATACTTAAAGCAGTCAGAATCATAGAGACAGAAAGTAGAATGGTAGTTGTCAGGGGCTGGTGGGAAGGGGAAATGGGAAGTGATTCTTTAATGGGTATAGTTTCAGTTTTACAAGATGGAAAGAGTTATGGAGATGGATGGTGGTGATGGTTGCATAATAATGTGAATGTACTTAATGCCACAGAACTGTACACTTAAAAATGGTTCAGATGATAAATTTTATGCTATGTGTATTTTACTACAATTTTTTTAAAAAAAGGGAAAAAAATCAAATGTAAAAAAGGCTGATTTTCTTCAGAACTTCTAAGTAAGTTTTTGATTTGAACAGTTCCTTCTCCATCTCTGTGGGTTTTCATCTTTCACAAGAAAATGCTTCCTCCACACTGTGGACTTTCAGATTGCTTACAAGTCATAGCAAGTCTCAACTAGAAAAGATTTTTCTATGGTCACAAATCATTGTGGCCCAGGAATTGATCAGTTATAGATTTTTAGCATGCAAGGAAATTATCTCTCATCCTGACTGGATAAAGTGCTACTTTTTAGAAATTCTAGAAATAATCAATGACTGTCTTGCTCTTTAAAAACAAAGAGTAACCCATCCAGTTGCAGAAAGTCAAATCTGTCCAGGACTTGTGCCCTATTTCTGCCACCATTCCCTAGAAATGGAGAAGATTCCCGTGATTATCTTTTTATACCTATCAGAAATGAATAAGATCATAATAAAAACTTTAAAAGTACCTTTCTATTCCTCAAAGAATCTCTTAGTTATAAACGCTCTAAGTATAACTATAAAAGCAACAGAATAGATCAGTAGTACCATACCTGAACAAGGGGCTAACATATTAACCACTTCTATTCGGTCAATATAGATCATGACCCCACCACTAAAAACAAAGAAATGGAAAAAGTATGAGCCAAATACAAATTTAGTATAATCCCAGATCATCAAACATATCACATACGACAGAAATTTAGAAAGAAAATCTGTAGACATATACTACTGACTGATTAAAATGACCCTACTAGTCACTACTTAAATAACCCTGCACACACTCACCTGGCTCCTTGCATAACCAAAAGGCTCAGCTCTGTAACTGTGATCAAATGAGCTCACAGGAAGACTAAACCTGTAACCCAGAGCTACGTAGCACTCTGTCCTTATTAACTGAAGACAACAGTGAAAGCACTGCTCTTCTCAAACTCTTCCATCAAGCAACCAAGTAAAATGGTTCTCCAGGTGGGGAGGCCAGCCACAATCTGATATTCTTTTGGTTTCCTGCCTTACCTTAAAAATTCATCAAGAGTTTCAATCTACTTTTTATTATAACATGAAAAAAAGAATTTCCCCTCGACCTTCAAGTAAAACTGACTCCAGAAAGAAAGATCTTGTTAATTAATGGCTTCCTATACTTCCTGGCCTACCCTGAAGGGCATGTGAACTTCAATTTAAGATACATGAAGTTAAGAGATTTTGAAACTAAACAACTAAGTCTTCCTACCAACTTACAAGGACATTTTTTCCTCATAAAAAAGGGTAATATCTGCTTACTGAAAAAAATCTGAGAAACACAGAAAAGCATGAAGATGAAAAAAAATTTACCCAAAATCTCACCAGCTGCCAATTTTGAGTCATCTCTAAAGAGAATCCATAAAAGAGAGTTACAGACAGACCTAGGGAGAACTTGATATCAAATATGAAATATCTTAAAACAAAGGGAATTTGCTCCCTTTTAAAAAGCATTTGTCCTTCCACAGATATCATAGCCTCTTTTATATAGGCTTGTAATAGTGATATTTTAGTCCTTCATAACAGAGCATTTAAAAAAATACCTTCAACTTTGCATTCTTTTTTTGATACAATTCAACCTAGTGATTATACTCTAGAAATGACTTACGTCTTGCTTGCCTATCTCTCCCTAAAATTCTTAGGGCAGTGATTTTCAAAGGAGGGTCAACCAGACCAGCAGTACCAGCATCACCTGGGAACTTGCTAGAAATGCAATTTCTTGGGCCTCATTCCAGAGTTACTGAATCAGGAACTCTAAATTAGGTTGCATTTAATACTACAGATGAGAAGGTGAGATCATTTCATTTTAAACAATCTGTTATTGAGCACTTACTCTGAGTCAAGTGCTGGGTTAGACACTTTTATCATTTTAATTCTAATCCTTATAATAACTCTGCAAGGTAGGTCTTATTACCTGATTTTTACAAATGAGGAAACTAAGCTTAAAAGAGTCATAAAGGCATGTGTGGCAGCAAGAAATACTTTCTGTTCAATTTAGCTATGAATCTAATAGAGTTCTAAAAATAAAGTCTATTAAAAAAAAAACAAAAAAAACAACAACTCAATAAAGCATATGTGGCCATGCTGATATTCGAAGTTAGGTCGGCTGGCTCTACAACCCTACTTTTTTCAACAACACCCTAATGGCTCCTAAGATGGAAAACTCCTATTTGGAGATAGGGCTTTCCTCAAATAATGCTTAGACGAGAAACCCCCCTAAGTGACTATCATGCTTATTTAAAAGATGTTTAAGTGATCACAACTTATTAACAGAAATGCCATCTAAACTAAAGGGAAGTTGGTAAGCGAGGGGAGCTTACCTTGTTCCACAAGGCACATTTTTAACTTCATCGGTTTGTAGTGTTGTCTGGGGAGGTAAAAATATCTCATCAATACTCAGGACACACAGTGTCATCAAAGAACTACCAGTCCCAAAGGAAAACCTCTGGAGCACTGTTGAGAGGTTAAGTACAGGAGAGCTCCATTATAAATTCAGTCACCAAAGACTAGCTATCACAGTGATTTCTTGGTTGTATCCAGGCAGACATAAAGGCCTTGAGACAAAGTGTTTTAGAGTAATGTCTGAATCAGGATGCACTGGTAAAGTTTCAATGTTCAATCTGCAAGTTTTCATTTTAACCCTCTCAAGAGTCCCGTATTTGCCTGGAGCTGGCCTGGGACTGCAAACTACATGGCTTACCCACAAGGATCCTACTGCTAGGACTTGTGCTCTGAGCTTTGATTCCACGTCTACTATTACTATTTACAGTGAAGGTAAAGGTAACCATTATATGCATACAAGTAGTCTACAACTCAAAGGTAACCTTGAACTCACCTGCAACTTTTTCTCTAAAGCAAGAGTCAGTATTTTAGTTCAAGCCCCAGTGATCTCTCAAATGATCTGTTGGATTTCCTTTTTAACAGAAGTGTCACCACCAACACCGCTTCCTCCTAGTGAACCAACAATCTGGTACGTAATTACTTTGCCCCTGAACACCTTTGTTCCCATCCAGAACGACTCTCTAGTTTACTCTACAGCCTCCAGGAGGTGAGCACCTAGTGAGTGTGTTCTAGACACAAGCACCTTATTAAGCACAGAGCAACATGTTACTTTATGGAAAGCATGGACCCTGTTTCCAAACAACTCACAATTCATCACAGGAAATAATATCTTTACAAAGCAATCCATAACAGGTATAAAATAACAGGGTATAAATTCAATTGTTAGGTATTAAGTGGCAGAGAGTAAAATGATAGTTTGAAAAGCTCTCTTAGGTGAAGTATTTATAAGCCAGGACTAGAGAGAGAGAAACAAGAATAGATGAGGCAAAGAAACATCTTAGGTTCAATAAATATCCCACTCAAATACACAAAGTTGAGGACAAACTGTGTATACAGGTGACAGGAAACAGATTGGCTTGCCTGGAGCAGATGGGGTGATACAGATAAAAGCTGCAATTCTGAGACGAGGACATGGCAGTATTACATAGAGTACCCCAAAATGTTCGCTGCGGGGCCTGGGCTCTCCCTAGTCTATCTTATAGACAGCATCCAAATGAACCTTTCAAAGTGAGTATTTTTCCTTAATTCCTTTACTCACATGTGGCACGGTTCTCATTATCCATCATATCTAGAAGCAAGAAAACTAGCTGGGAAGCTAAAATTTTAATTTATTTAGGATGACTTAATAAAGGCCATGGAAATTGAAAGCTGTCAATCCAGGAGACATAATAGAGGGAGGACTTAATAGGTGGTTGCATACAAAATTCCAGGAGGGAAAAGAACAGAATATAACTCTAGGGTTGAGAGATTAGGGTGATGGTAAGTAAGCACAGTGACTGGTTCTAGGTAGAGTTAGGCGAGTTGATGAAGAGATAAATTTAATTTATTTTACTTCCTTCAAAACATTAACCAAATTCAATTTCCATGTTCTATACCAATGTAGAAGGCTAGGTCTCCTAATGTGTCCCAAAAGTTCCTAAAAATAAATTTCTTTACATCTCATTTGTATAAGAACAATTTCTTAAAAGGGTTTTATTAATAGAATTCTTTCCTAGAATGTTACTATTTCACATATTAAAAAAAAAAACATTCCTCTCTAGTCACACGGGCTCAAGCATTTAATTTTTTTGTAAATGCAAAATTTGTTTACACTGAAATCTTTTTACTCATTTCATTTCCATTTATATATAGTATTTGTTATATATATATATATATATATAGTATCTGTTACATGTGCAATAATATATATATGTGTATATATATAGTATTTGTTACATGTGCAATTAAACTCTAAAACCTATTTAATGTTTATTGTTTGTAACTCTTTTATGTATCTCTCTCCATCAGTATGACTCAACATACCAAGCTCCAGGAAGGCAGATAGACAAGATTTGCTTGGCTTTGAACAGATCTAAAAAGCCCCTAATCGCTAAGGTTCTGATGATGCCATTAATATCATTGTAGACTGTTTGAGCTGTTGGTGAGGTCATGTAATTAAAGCCCCTTCTTTCATGGAGGAATAAATGAAGTCTACAGCACGTAAGTGATTTTTGCTAAGTTGGTGCCAGAGCCAAACCTAAGTCTGCAGGTTTCTGGCCCCACATTCACTACACCATACTGCTTCCTAAGAAATCAGCTCAACTTAACAACTTTCACAAGTAGAAAGGTAAGAAATATAAATGGGTTACACCCTTGCCTTCAAGAAGCCTGGAGACTTTCTGAAAAAGAAAATACACACAAAACTTAGAGAACAATACAAGACAATATCATTAAGAGAAATAAGACCAAGGGCCAAAATTTACAATACAGGCTTTAAGAGCTATAGATTAGAAGCAGAAGGATTTGCTAGAAGCCTTAAGAAGGCTGGCAATTTGTAGACAAGAGAGAAGAAATGAAGGGAGAGATGGGGAGAGAAGAGGTGACAGCATGAACCAAGGAAGAATGAATAAAATATGGGAAATCTGGAAATCAGTCTGACTAAAGGAAGAACACATTTTACTTCAACAGACACAATTCTTCCCTAAGCCATTTGAAAGGGAAGTGAAAGGAAACCTGGAGGATTTAAGATTTCATAATGAAACTCGCACTTAGTGGAAGCCTAGACTTAAATTACAAGACAAACACATTAAATTTTCCTGAGTCCTGAGAAATTAGCAGATAGCAGACAAATTTCTGAATCCAAAGATTTATGATCTCACTTAGCTTGCATGAGTAGTCACAATTTAATGCTGTCTTTCAATCTTATGTCAAGAAATATTTAACAAGTATCTCCCATGGCCAAGACGCTGTTCTCAATGATCAGATGCTATTTCAAATATTCTGGAATGCTATCAGAATAGAACATTCAATGAGGTTTCACATAAAATTGTGCTTAATGTCCCAGACAAAAATGTGAGGCAGAAAAGCTGTGTATTAAAGTTCAGATCCGCCATGTTAACAGTAGCCCAAGAGCTTGCTTCTACGGAAACCAAACACTGTTCTAAACCAAGTAATCACTGCTTTGTATTTCTAATTGTGTTCTAAAGTCCTGATTTTATTTTGACTGCAGCAACAGAAAACCTGCTGCACACCACTATATAGATGGGAGAAGTCAGTTACAGTCAGTTCTTCCAAGCCGCCTAGCCCTTACTGCTAATATACTTCCAGGCAGTGAAGTGGTTCAAAATCATAACCTGTGCTGTGCCAACTGTACTCTGAACTTTAATTTCTGCATTTAAGTCAATACCACCATTTGTTAAGCAATACGGAAATCTATCTCCACCCACAAATGTCGTAACTGTTCCTGTCACACCTGTCTATCCTGTGTGGAGGCTTTCCTAAGAATCACTCACCTGCACAGATCTGAACGTAGTAATGAAAGGCAACATGATATGATAGCCTGGTCCACTGGGGCTAGTTAGTAAAGCTCCTCCCCTGCAAAAAGATGTTTCAATTTGACAAGATTATAAAGAGAGAAATTCTCTTTCCAAATCTAAAATGCTGCAATAAATTTTCACTCTTACTCATGCTACAGACCTATTAAAGCCTCACAATATGAATTACCCATGATGAACAACTGCTGGTCCCTAAAACATCTGCCAAAGCTAAGAAACTGAAAAGTCCATGTTAAATTGCTAATGTTAAACTGCCGACGTTACGGCTTGTTTCATAAGCTCGACCAATCATACCTCTGGGTCTCCAGCACTGCTCTCAGGTACAAAGGATTCTCTGGGAAGTACTTGTGGAATAAAAAGGCTAATGGCGGGCCAACCGAGTGGCGCGGTGGTTAAGCGCTGGCTTGGGAAGCCAGCAGCCCCGGTTCGGTCCCACATATGAGGGCCAGTGACACTGCCCTCAAAATAAATAAATAAATAAATAAAAAGGCTAATGGCTCTTAGTCTATACTTTTAACTGTACATAACATGAGCCAGTTCAAAATATAATACATTTAATCACCACGTTGAAAAAAAAAATATGACACAAACTTTCAAGAAAGGAGAAAACTCAGTTCAGGTTCCACATATGAGGGCCAGTGACACTGCCGTCAAAAAAAAAAAAAACAGAAACAAAACAAAACAAAACAAAACTTCTGCATTTTAGGGCTGGCCGAGTGGCGCGGTGGTTAAGCGCTGGCTTGGGAAGCCAGCGGCCCTGGTTTCGGGTCCCACATATGAGGGCCAGTGACACTGCCCTCAAAAAAAAAAAAGAAAGGAGAAAACTTCTGAGGCTCAAGATTCTTTTACTCTACCTACAAGGAAATTAAAATATACTGGGGATACTAAGTCTGTATAATAAACAACAAAAAAAATTAGCATGGAAAGATAAAAGGGTGAGGGAATACAGATATAAATAGATAGGATGTAAGTGTAGACTTGTTCACCAAATGCTGGAATGTGAGAACTATGAAAGCACATCTTGGAAATTATAAAAAGGAGGCAGTATGGGGGCAAATATAAAAAAGAAGTCATATTTTACATTGTGAAGTGTAACTTCATAGAACTTAGTTTTGTATCTTGAAAACATGAACAGGTTTGTAAAAAACCTTAACAAATAACTAAGAGAAGATGAACTGTTTTAGGTCCATTCCTAATTCTTTGAGAGCCATGTTTTGAAAAGTTCTTTCCTTGGTTTTACTGCCAAGAAGACAATGCTGAACTAGATGAAAATATGATCTGTCATTGTTCACACTGGACCTCCATCTGCTAAGATATATCACTAAACTTGTATTTGAAACTAGCTTTTCACAGGGAAGACTGTTTCTAAGGCTCAGAATGGATCGAGAAGTAGAAATATCACTTTGGGGGGGATGATGGAAACAAGAATGAAGTTGAAGCCCTTTCAAATACACCATTATCGCAGTTTCTCCAGACTGCCCTCAGTCTATATCAAAAGGAACTGTTGGTACTACGTTGAAGGAAAAGCTATTCAAGCTCAACTAGAGAACAAATCATTAGGCAGCATTCCTTTCCTCAACCTGAAAAGGAAGGATAAGGTGGGAGGAGGGCGGCCCATCAATGAGGTGCTTCTCTCTCCAGGTGCAGGGAAGAGATACGAGCATAACCAATGGTCATGGTCATCATGTTTTGGCCTTAGAAGCCAAAACCAGACACTAGGGGCTTTTCAAGGAAAAAAAAAAAATCTAAAGAACCATCACAAACGGGACCAGAGTTTCTAAATAACATTTAAAGCTGCAAACGGAAAGCCTATATACAGTTGTATGTAATACAACGATGATTTATGCATCTCTTCAGTTACAGGTTAAGTGACCACTGTCTGCCTGCCTTCCTTCCTTTTTCTCTAAATAATTGCGCTTACTGTCTACTTGGAATACCTGTAGGGACTCTTAACCTTGCACAAAACGTACACAGAGCTAAAACTGTCCAACGCCCGGAGGGAGCGCTGCAAACGCCTGCCTTGGCCCCCACTCCCTCCCTGGGGCTGGGGACGAAAATCGCTCCTTAGGGCTGGGGACGGCTGCTCGCCCGGACGCTCCGGAGGGAACAGCGCTGCCCAGGTGCTCCTGCAGGGGAGCCCCCTTTCCACCCGCTCTGGGACCTGGGCTGGCTGCACATGCTGCTCACCTGTAGTACACGGCCAGGTGTCCTTCCTCGATCTTGTGGATGGAGGCGTAGAGGAGGACTGCCACCAGACCCACCACTGCAGCCACCAGAACCCGGGCTTGAGTCATATTCATCCTCGCTCCTCCTGAATGCAGGAGGACAGGAACCGCGGGCCCGTGAGTGACAAGCCCACCCGCCTCCACTGTCCACCCTCTGCGTCCCGCAGGCCGAGCCGGGGAGTCCTGTGCCCCCCTTTCCCTCCTCCTTTCCTTCTCGCAGAACCCGTTTCTCCCGGGCCAACCTCTCCGCCGGAGGCGGCCCCGGCTCAGGAATCGTCGCGACCACCCCCACCCCCACCCCCGACACACACACAGGCCGTTCCCCCCGCCCCGCGCAAGGCACTAACTGAGACGAGGGCCAGTGGCCGGGTTCCAAGGGAATCCGAGCCCTCCGCGGCGCCTCACCGATCAGTGACGCATCGCCCCGCCCGCACGTGCAGCCGCCTCCCCGGCCACGCCGACCGCCGCCACCGGCCGGCCCCGCCCACTCACGCACGCCGACGCAGCGCTCGCCCTGCGACTGCAGAGACGGGGAGCGGGCGGGACAAAATTCTCCCAGATGCCCTGCGCGCAATTTCCTTTGAACGTTACGTAGGATTTCTTTGTGCACGGCTGGTTCCCTGCTCTGCAAGAGAAGGGAAGTTGGCAATCTGGAGTAAGCGGGGCTGCGGAGAAAGCAGAGGGCCTCTGGGACGAGGGACTGGTCAGTTTGTTCTTTTGCAGAGACCCACTCCCTTACTCAGTGTGGTAGCTGTTCCGTTTATGACCTTTTGTGGTTTATACCGAATTCTGTGGCAAGCATGTGCTTCAGGGACGGATCCTGCACTGACTTCAGGAGCAACCAGACTTGTTGCAAGTAAAGTGCAAGTTCAGAAGAGGAAGATATTCAGTCTAACCGCATAGTCACTCATCAAGTATTTTTCCGGGGCACCTATTGTGCCGGAATGCTGATCCAATGAGGGCTGTGTGAAGGCCATCCAAGCAATGGGAACACGGTCCTCCAGGGAAACAAGAACAGTGAGCATTTGAGCTGTTTTGAAGCCAGTATGATGGAAAAGAATAGGATGGTAGGCTAGGTAGGCTAAGCTCAGATTTTGAAAGACTCAAGTGCACTTTTTCTGCAGGGAGTGCATACTGGATGGCTACAGAATAGAATTTTTCACTGCATATTCTTCTGTTCTTTTAAAATATCCATTATGTGCATATGTTACCCAAAACAAAAAGGACAAAGTTAAAGATTAGAGATGGGAGGGAGATGGATAAATACAAGGGAAGTAGGGCAGTATTAGAGTAGGTTGGGCAGTAATGGTTACTGTAAGCCATGAAAGGCTAGCAGTGGGAGCACAACTGGACAAGTAGGCTAGGATTTAAGGACTCTGTAACCGCTTGGTCAGGGAAGTATGGGAAAGCAGTCCTTTAGGGCCAGGTGTCTGTAAAATGGCATAGAGATACATTGGAGGCAGGGAAGTCAAATGGTTAGACTACTGCAGGCCTAGAGTTGCAATGGTAGTAACTAGAAATGGGAAGGGGTAAATAGAATCCTTCATTAAAGCAACCTCTCCCAGACCACTCTCCCTTCTCCCTTCAATGATACAGGTACACTTATCTGTATCATTCGTTTGACTTACTATCTAGGAATGTCTAGGACCTTGTTGGTTCCAGATAAATGTTATTTGCAGAGCTTAGCTATTTTTTTTTTTTTTAAGAGGGCAGCGTTACTGGCTCTCACATGTGGGATCCGAACCAGGGCCGCTGGTGTCCCAAGACGGCTCACAACCACCGCGCACTCGGCCGGCCCGAGCTTAGCTATTTTAACTAACAAAAAGCAAAAAGAATGAAAAATAACTTGTTCCAGTCCGTTTTCTCTCTGCAGAACTGTTTCGTCTACTCTCTTGATTTCTATCCTGAGAGGGGCAAGGACACCCCCCGCCCCCGACACACAGTGCCAATAACAGCATTAGATGACTAAACAAAACACAACCCAAGGTTTCAAACTTAGATGACTGGGAAAATGACACTACTAGAAAAAATGGGGATGGTGTGACTAAGACATTAGTTTATAGCGCAAGATATGAGCATGGCTTTTAGACATAGTGGTGACAGGACATCTCAGGTGAAAAGACTATATTAAAGAAGCTACCCAATACTGTCTTTACTATAAGTCCTGTATAATTCCACACAGGAAAATACAGCAAGAGCCTATTATGTTATTCTCTGCTCCAATTTCAATTCATGGAAACTTACAATTTTTCCAAACCATATTCAACTACAGTTGACCCGTGAATAACACAGGTTTGAACTGTGTGGGTCCACGTATATGCATTTTTTTTTGCAATAAATACAGTGGGTTTCGTGTCTGCAAATTCTATGGATCAAAAACAGTATTTTCGCATTCCCAACTTCAGTTGGATGAATCCACAGATGTGAGGCGCCAAATGTACAGTCAAAAGTTATATGTGAATTATCTACTGCTTGGCCCTTGTTGTTCAAGGGTCAACTGTATTCATCTGATTTTAATGAATAAGTCAAAAAGTAATTTAAAAATCATTTAATATACAAAATGAAAAACTGCCTATACTACAAAAGCATTTCACATTTTTTTTAAAAACAGTATCTTCTAAATTACTTAACAAGTGATAGATCCACAATCCTTAATCTGAAATTGTTAGGGCCAGATGTTTGAAAATTAGAAATTTTTGGATTTTAGAAACATAATTCAGTGCATATGCCATACTACATAAACCCCTGGCAGGGCCTGTGGCAGCACTCTCCTCCCCAAATAGTAAAACGTGTTAATATTTCTGCAGCAAAATAAATGAATATTCACAGTAAATGGGATAAGTATGTTTAGTGTCACTTCAGGTTAATTTGCAAACAAGTGAATTTTGTTACCAAGCTTATGAAAAACCTTGTTTTCAGAGCTTTTTCGAATCACAGATAAGGGCATGCGGACCTTTATAAATTTGTACAAGACATGAAAGATTTCTGAAACAAATGACCCATTTTTACAAATGAAAAAAAAATAACCTTTCAAATACATTATAAATTAACAGGCATCTTCTCTTTGATATTATTAAATGTACATCTTAAATACATATACACACAGCACACATGGTAAGATTTAACAGTCAATTGGTATTAAAGGCACAAATACACAATCCCTTCTGTAGGAAAGGAATACTGTCAAATGTGCAGTAAAATGGAAAATGGGATTGACCCAACTCCTTATGATGTCAGGAAGGGCACCGCTGAGTACACCACAAGGAGGTAGGGGTTATTCTTCCAGAAGTACAATTTACTTGTGAGCAGTCTCTTCCAAAGAAACACAGGTAGACAACTTTTATTTAGAATATGTTATTTGAGGTTTCTTCTCTGTATATACAGAGGGTGCCAAAAAATGTATACACATTTTAAGAAAAGAAAAAACTATTAAAATTATAATACTCAGTATATACTGATAACAAAGATGAGTACAAGTCACATTTGACTTCTGCAATTAGAAGAGATGCTCAAAGTGGTTCCCATCAGCATCCAGACACTTCTGATTACGGCGAACTACTGCTTGAGCAACGTTAACCAAAGTGCCCATTTGTATACATTTTTTTGGCACCCCCAGTATTCCTTTTGGCCTAATGCCCAAAAGTTAAATGTTAAAACATATTTTTAGTCAGTTATGTTTTACAAAGTTTAAAGACAAATGGATTGTAATGATAGCTAAGTAGCTGTAGTATTTAAACAAATTCTGTCTGTTCAGGGATTCAGATTACCCAAAGTCAAAATATTACTCTTGTAAAATCGTATGTAGTTTTTGATCACAGCCATTTCTTCCATTGAATGATGTTTGAAGAATGGTCTCATGGGAGAAAAACAAATTTCCAACACGTGCAACAACTTCCAAAGGTTTGGAACAGTGAATAAGTGGCAAGTCATTCTGTTAACCAACTCCAATCAAGATTCTAAAACCAGGCATGAAAAAGTTACAATTAGATGTTGACTAAGTGGTAGATTTATGGGTGTACATTTTTACAGGTTTTCTGTATGTTTGGGCATTTTATAATCAAAAGTTGAAAAACCAAAAATATAAGTAAGTTATAATTAGAGAGTTTTGTTTACCATATTTTCTAATTCAAAAAATATTTCAAAGTTTTCATAAGTATTTGAAGCAAATAATTAATGAAAGAAGAAATACAGAGTTGACATAGAGACTAAATAATAGTAGGTTAGTTCAGTAAACATTTTATTGTGGTTTCTCCAAGTTTTGACAAATCAGTGATTCACAGTAACTAAATCTTAATATAAAAAAATATTAATTACAACTATACTATATTAACAGTATTCATTTTGTATACAGCAGTTACTGTATTTGAATAATATAAATCCTGTCCCATCTTATTGGAGAAAATTGATTGCTGAAGCAAAAAGGTACAAACCATTTAATTTCAATGGTCACATTGCAAAGAAAGTTCACCACTCATTTAATTTGACCAAAAATTCTACTGTTGAAGATTATTGATGATACAATCCTAGTACATCCATGAATAAGAGAAGATGGGGATTTGAGGTCAAGGACATTCCTTGAATGCTCTTTCTCTTTCCTCTGAGTTCTTCTATTCTCCATATGCATCCCAAATATAAGATAAGGCTAGCATGGAAAGTTAAACCCTTTGCACCCAACATACCTAAAACACACATCCATATCCATATAAAACTCACCATCATTCCACTGCTCTGATCCTCATTTGCTTTATGAATAATAGTGCTTAAATGGCCAAGACAGTTCAAATTTTCTTCTATCATGTGTGCCAAAGTCTCCCTGTGGGATAAAAAAAATCTTTTCAAATTCAGCAAATGGGCATACGAATTTCCTCTACTTTTTGGTCTTCAGGGTCAGGATGATCAGAGCTTTTTCTGCAACCCAGCACACCAATGCAGCTGATTCCTGTAGTCTCCAGGTTCCTCATCCTTGCAACCCAGAAGCACAGTCTTGCTTGTCACTCCAAGTGTTGCCTCTGCCCAGCTCTAATGATAATAAGTCCACACTAACTCCAATCTGATTTTCCCTGCCCCCAATCTCTGAAAATGCTAACTGGGGCGGGAACGATCCTTGTGGCATAGACAGATGAAAGATCTCTTTTTGTTTCTGGAGTATTTCCTTTTCCTTACAAGTAGTAAAAACAACAGCATGCTTACTTCAGAGACACAAATGTAAGGAGGATATACAAAAGTACAACCTGTTTGCAAAGATCAGGGAAGGTGCAGACTGGTTGGAAACTACAGGTGACAGCAATGAAAAAGGAAACAAGCAAGCTGATTTCTGAGGACAGCAGAAGAAAACAGCGTTACAGGGAAGCTGCCCAGAACCAAGAAGTGTCCCTGAAAATTTGTATTGGAAGGAAATCTTGATTCTGGTTTCCGCCTTCCATGCTTTCCTCCTCTACCCTAGGGCCTCTCTCCTCGCCTTTTACTATCCCTCAAAGTCCCTACCTACTAGAATCAGTTCTAGGCCATGGATGATAGCCACTATTAGCTTAGAACTAAATTCTAATTCCACTCTTATTCAACAGATGGCAAATTTAAGGCCAATGGTTCCCAATCCATGGTGGTTACATACCACGAGTACATAGTAATTGAAATCAGTTTTCCTTTACAATGTATTCCTACTGGAAAATATATTTACAATTCCTGTCCAATACACTTATGCAAACCACAGCCTCAAACTGGAAATTACCTGTATAGAGGTGACATTTGCAACCATTAGCATTCCCTAACAAACCTAAAAAGCTTCAATGAAAGCAAAAAGGTTAGTAATGTATTAAATTTTATTTAACTCTGATTAATGGAGTTTCCTGAGGTCTGTAAAATTAATTACAGCTTGTGCTGTAGCTGTGGTTATATTACATTGGGCCAAATCTATAATGACCCCTGGAACTTGCTTTCTTTAAAAAAATAAAATACCTGATATCAGCTTGCCTTCCTGCCATGTGCTTTTCTCTCATAAAAGTAGAGTGCAAAATGTGCAACCGCATGACCTCCTGAGCAGTGATGGAACATGGCTGCACGTCTGCAAAACTAATTATGGGCAGAGCTTCCAGGAAAATGCTGGTGCTGTAGAAGTCTCTGTGAGTTGTGAGAAAAGCGACAATACACAAGCTAGCAAAGAGCCACTAGCTCTGTGTGTGGCACATCTAATGCTGAGAAAAATAATGGATAGTCATTCAGCTTTTAGCAGAAGAGTTAGTGATTAATAAAAGAAAATAAAAGGCTTCAAACTTCTTATTTGCAACACTGATTTAAGGCACTGAAAAAAGTCTTATATTAGAAATAAGTTATAAAATAGAGTGGATTCAACTCAACAATTCATTAGAGGGATGATCAAGGTCCCCAAAATGATAATGCAAAAAGACACATAATTTCTCAGAGATAAATGGTTAAGGAAGGAATAAAATTTGGGTAAAAGAACTGGTAAGTCAATAACTGAGAGAGAACTTAGAAGTTGGATTGAACTAATAATAATAAACATATGCTGAATATTTACTTCCCAGCACTTTACATACATCATCTAATTAAATTTTCACAGCAGTTCCCATTGTACAGGTGAGAATATGTGAACAGTAAAAGAGTCAAATTAATTGCACAGGGTTATTATTACAAAGGGACAGTCAGGACTCAACCATGGTCTAAATGGCACTGAAGACTATGCCTCAACAACTGCGCTCTACTGTCTCTGCTCTTGAAAACACAACTCTCTAGTGTTACAAAGTGAACCCACCCATCTTGAGGAGTTACCACACATGACAGAGGATGTTCACGTTCTGCTGAAGTCGGGGGCAGCCACGCTGATGCCTGAGGGGGAGTCACTGCACCTTCTAGACTGGATCCTACAAGGGACCGGGCCGAACTCTGTGTCTGAAGGAAAATAAAAATAAGATTAAAGGCAAGCACCTCCACTGATTCATACAATTTCCTACCATATTCTTAACACTTACATTTCTATCGCTCCTTATATGCACAAAACTATCCCCACATGCACACACCACTACTAACTATCCTGTCCCTGGCCCCATTCTTCACTGACTAAAACCCCATGTATCTACCCATTGAATTCTACTTTCATTGGAGGAAGAAAAACAAACAGTTGAACACATGGTTTATTAACTAGTCAGACACATCTATCCCCAAATCGGGCTGGGATACCACAGTGGTCCAGGGCTGGGAGGAGTGTAAAGACAGGAGACTGGGAAGGAAAAAGATAATGAAGCGTGATCATGAAGTCCTGCTGATGAACTGCTAGTCAGACATCAAGCAAAGAACACAAGCATCAGCCCAACACAAAATATACATGTCTGCAAGAGGCCCCAGATCGTGTTGATAAAAATCCCCTTTACAGGGAATAACAGCAAATCAATGTCACATCAAATATTGGGTTGTCGGAAAAGTCATGATACATTTTTGCAACAAAAAACATAGAAAAAATATGTCATGACTTTTCCAACAACACAATAATTCATTAAGAGTTACTTACACAGGCAATTTTAAGGAGATGCCATATTTCTTTCTGCCTCTTTCCCTGCATAAACATGACGGTATTGTCAGCTTCTTTGATGCTACTGAGGGCCATTTCCACCTTGGGCAGTAGATCAATAATCTTCTGCTTACAGCCCAACAACTTGCTGGAGAGATGAAATCAAGTGTCAGACACTTACACATCCCCCAAGACCGTGCACAATACCCCCAAAACCCAGTGGGGGAAACAAACCACAATCAGCGTCTGATTAATGACTGATCTCCAAAGCAATGCACAAACAGGACACCCAAATGCAAGCTGCTATGGTCAAGCTACCATGATACTGCCAGGACTCTTCCTGGGTGTAGTATATTTACCAAAAAGGGGTATTACACATGGAAAGGAGGAGGACACATATTTTCAGTAGGACATAAAACAGTTTTTCTACCTGAGATGACCAAACAGCTCCTTGAGAACCCGGTCCTGGCTCTGCACAGTATGCACAATGACCTTCACCATCTCTGTGCTGTCGCTGTAGGAGTGATCTACAAAAGATCTCAGTCAGTGGGTATAGCCTCCCTTCCGCATGAACACATCAGCCTCCAAACAAAAAATTCCTAAAAATCTGAAACTGAAACTGAGGTATTAATAACATCTCCACTTAAATTCAAAACGGCTTTAAAGATTTTAAGATTATATAGCTATAAATAATTACATATCTAAAAATAAAGTATGTGTGTTTGTGTATGTATAATGTACATATACATCACTGTATCTTCAGAGACCTTAGTTGCCTATTTCGAGAAGAACAGCCGTAGCTACTTTTAATCCATACTAACCCAAGTCCTAGACACATATGCAGCCTTCTAGCCAAGAGATCGATTTTTCTTGGATGAGTAACATCATTTATTTAGAAACAGTAGGACAATTCTTCAAAAGCAATTGCTTTAGCAATGAAATAAGCAATCAGTGACCAGGCAGACAAAGGCATCACTTTCAAGGTAAACTGCTTTGGTCTCGCACATGGGCCTTCCGACACCTGAACCTGCAGCATCAACTTCTTTCCAACCTCTCTAATCTTAAGCAGAATTTATTTTTTCCATCTTTCCACATTTTCTTGCTTCCTCTTCCCCTCTTTTTGAGTTTCTTTTTTCTCTTTCCTTCCTTCCTTTCACTTCCTTTAAAACTTTTTCAATCTCAATTCTCTTGTTACTTTGCCTGCCCAATCTCTTAAACTCTCACAAACTAAAAGCTGTTGTACCATAAACATCTCAATGGAAATACCAAAACTGGAATTTATTCTGCAGCTTGTTTAAACTCCAAGCTCGTACATTTGTTAACCTAGGGATGGTTTCCTAAAATGCCTTTGTGTACTATGATAAAAGCGTCTTACCTGACGGTCTATGCTTTAACTGCTTATATAGATCAATGGCACGTTGTTCCCTATGAAAGAGAAAAACATGCTTCTGAATGTGACGATAATTGAATGATTCTAATAATCCACAACTTGAAATGAACAATATTATTTGAATAGAGTAATAATTCCATTTTAAAGCAAGTACATATTACCAATGAATATTTTACAGAGCATTTCACTAAGTAATAAGCAAGGTCTTAAAATGCGAAGTGTAATATACTTTTTATCTGCTATGGTCTACCACCACATATACCACAACATCCTTGCACCAGAAACCCTTAAATGGACAACAATTATGGCCTGTGGTTAGAGAAAAAAAAAAATATGAACTTTCTAATCCAAACATTTAGGAAGTTAACCTTTTTAAGTTAACATTTAAGGCATTTAATAGACAATACCTTGGACCAGAAGTATGGTAAGCAGGGAAATAGTTTGTAATTTAGAATACTTGAAAAGTTCTTAATGCACACATGAAAAGATGCTTTGATTAAAACAGCCAAGGTCAACTCAAAGAATTATTTCTAAAATTTCCGGTAACTAAGGAAAAAACTTCCTTTTGAAATATGATGCCAGCATATTTGGGGAAAGAACTATAGAAAATAACCACATATAGACTTAATCTGCCAGGTGTACACAGGAAGAACCTGCTACAAAAAGTTATAGACAACGATACTAACGACATGAATACATCCTTACAGAGATTCCATCAAGTCTCCCTGGCGTCTTCCATAAGGGCTCTTCTGCAGCTCCATGATTTCAGTGTGCAGGGACATGATCTGATCCTCCAGGTACCCAATGACACCCACCTAAAATATGATGAAACGCAAAAGAAATGACAGGCTCACCACCACACAACACCAAGAGGAACTTAGAGAATGACTTGCTGCTGCAGGAGAACTACATGAGTTATACAAAACACTGATTTCATGTTCAAGCCTTTTTCTCGTTCAGATTCTAACACTTAATCTTTCACATGAGAACATAACTTATTCTTATGCTTCTCTTTTCTCTCCTGACTACAGTAAACTACTAGTATTTGGTTTCTTCTCCTGAGAAGCAAAAAGATGAAAGTGTCACTAACGAGACAGAGAAACAAAGTGGCCATCAAAACCACTGCATCTCAGTTCTATGATTTTTACTGCTTCTTGTTCCTGACTGCCTTGAATAAGGATGCAGAATGATAAAGACACTGGATTTCCGACCCCAAGATAACAACTGCCCTAACTATGTCCTCAGGTTAAGTACTAGCATTAAGGACAGCAACAATTTAGTGGGATCATGGACAGATGTACCAGGTAAGGAAACAATCTGCCACCTAGAGGATGATCTATCTAGTGTGACCATACAATTTATTGTTCAAACCTGCATAACTTTGACAGTGAAAGGGGACTACTTTTGATAATTATGGCAAGACAGGTATAAATGGACTGTTCCAGGTAAATCAGGAAGTGCAGCCATCTTATCTAAACCAGTTAAAAAAATAACACTGATAAGCTACCATTTACTATTTATTCCCATTTAACCTGAATAACCTTACTAAACAAGGTTTAGTCTCCATAATATAACATGGACACTGAAGCTCACTGTTGCTTCACTTTAGTCTCATTTGCCCAAAGCCCTCATTGTTATCCACTATGGTACCCTCTATGGTTTCCCTCTGTATACACAAAACATCTACTAGGTATTTGTCTGATATTCAGGAATGACATGAAAATCCCCTACACACCTAAACCAAAGAAAGTTTCTATGTGAGACCTTAGGAATTAGTAAACACACAGAATGAACTCAGTGATTTTTACCTCAGCATAATGGATAGCCTTTTCTTCCATTTCCTTCCATGCTTTTAACATTTTTTCTGAGGCTAAAAAAAAAGTCTTAATTGGTTATCTCAGAAACGGCCACAGCTTTAGTTACTGACCTACCCACCTCCTTGCCACATCAACATCAAAAACGGTGTTGTGGGTTGAGCTGTCCCCCCAAATGGGTATGTTGAAGGCCTAACTCCGAACCTCAGAATGTGCCGATTTGGAAACAGGGTCACTGCACATACAATTAGCTAAATTAAGATGTGCTCATCCTGGTAGGGTGGGCCCTTAATACAGTACAACATGTGTCCTTAAAAGAAGAGACACAGATAGATGACCATCTGGAAGAGCTCCATTTGATGACAAAGACTAAAGTGCTACAGCTGCAAGCCAAGGAACAGCAAAGACTGCTGGGAAAGCATCAAGATGCCAGGAGGAAGCAAGGAAGAATTTTTCTCCACAGATTTCAGAGGGAGCATGGCCCTGCCAACACCTTGATTTTGGACTTTTAACCTCTGGAACTGAGATGATATATTTCTCTTGCTTTAAGCTACCCAATTTATGGTAGTTTGTTATGATTGCCCTAGAACGCTAATACAGATGGTTTTCTTTTAAAGGAAGAAAGAATTTTTAAAGTAATACATGAACATAATTTTTTTTTAAATCAAACCTTTAAAAAGATATAAAAAGAAAAGACTCTCTTTTCCTCCCCTCTACCTTTCACCTTAAGAGAGCTTATTGTTATATAATCATTTGTTATATAGACACACACCCTTTTCCCTCACAGGTGAGCCCGTCTTATACATACTTTTCTATCTTGGCTTTTTCCCAACTTAAAACATCACTGCCATTAAAGATCCAAGTGATTTTTTTAATGTCAGCTCACATGGATCTATCTCATTCTTTTTTAAGTTGTATAAGATATACAACTGACAAGTCAAAGATAATTTGGTGAAATAATTATGTTTTGCCATCACCAGAATACCTATAATATTCAACTAGAAATAAAACATCAATCATAGAACCAGCTCTGGTAGGTAAACTTATTCATGCAACTGGACACTGTTGATCATTTATTCTGAGATACGTATACCTTATTCAAGGCAGGTATACAAATATGTTTGTTTCCCTAAAAAGGATTTGTATCATGAAAATAAATAAATAAATAAATAAATATAAATAAATAAATAAATGCTGGTGGAAGTAAACAAATAGTCGCAGATATATAGAGGAAAAACTGATGGTTTCTAGTTGGGATGGGGTTGGGGATGAGGGAGAATGTGAGGGGATTAGAAAGCACAACCTGGTATTTACAACATTGCCATGGGGATATGAAAGACAGTTTGGGGAATATTATCAATACTGTTGTAAAGATTTTGTAGGGTGTCAGGTGGGCACATGTCTTACTAGGGAGAGCACTTCATGGGTGGTGTAGATGCTTGACCACCACACTGTACAACTGAAGCTGAATAATAGTGTATGTCAACTATAATTTAATATATATTTAGTCACGAGATATGGAGTATAGTGTGGGAAGTGGAGTCAACAGAACTGTAATAGATGTATATGATGTCAGAGGGGCAGTACATTGGGGGAGGGGATAATCACTTTGTGAGGGGTGAAATGTCTAACTATTACATTATTTTATACACCTGAAACTAAAAAAAAAAAAGAAGAAAAGAAATGCTGGTGGTGACCTCTTCAGTTTGTTATTTGATTGTAACTCTGCTTTTTATATTTCCTTAGTACATCTGAAGGTAGATAAGCTTAAAGTCAAATACTAAAAAATTGGAGGCCTGTGTGCAATAAAAAAGTAGGACTACACAGCAGGTAGCTTGGGGAAAAAATAAACCTGGAATTATTTGTGTTATTACTTATAGAAAGATAAGGAGTTTAAGATTTCCCTGGCTAATAAGTCACCCCAATACAGATTTTGTATCTATTTTTAAAATGAGGTTTGAAAAATCACAAGTTCATAAATCACTTTTGTATTTTTTTTTTTTTTTTTGGAGCTAAACAATTTTAGTCTAACTGGAAAAACAAACAAACATAAAGTTGCTCAACTAAAGATTGAAAAAAAAAAAGCTAACATTCAAAACAACCATGGTTTATGATGCTTTGAGGTACCCTGTTTCTTGTTCTAATGTGAATGTAAGGAACAAGTGGCCATGAAGCAAGAAGGCAAAACAGCAAATGGCTTTAAGAGGCTAGGCACTTCTTTCAAATACATTACTCAAACACTTACATATTCCATAAGTCATCTGTTCACTATATCTTTCCAAGTCAAGCTGAATGCTTTTGTGAAAAAACTCCAGTTTAGCTTTCAGTTGCTGTGATGCTGAGATCAAAGTGTTCTTCATTTTTGTCAAATTAGCATTGTATCTAAGAAGACTTAACCTACACCATAGCCAAAAAACAAACAAAAACCAACAGCATTTCATAAACAATTGACAAAAATTTAAAAATTGCCATATACCCAAATCTAAGTTTCTATTCTTAATCTCTGAGAAATAGTTGATCACTAAAATCTGGTCTCTAAAGACTTCCTGCCTGTGATAGTCTATGATAAAATAATCTCCTTTATACTAGGACGTTCTGTTCAGGAACTCTCTTAAGCCACTGCATTTGGAAAATTTCAGACCATTAATCAGGCTTCCTACGAGTCTGATCAGAATATCACATTTCAAATTGCCCCAATATTTGAGTATTGCATGGAACACTGATTAGTGAAAACTGGCAAGATTAACTCTTGAGCATCAACGCACATGACACTGGCCCTATATACAGAATCTACTTACATGGCTGCTCTCTGTCCCTGAAAGAGCCTGCTGTAGTCTTCTTTTAGCCCAGACACATAGTGCACTGCTTCAGCCCATACTTTACGCAGCTGTATAATTGGAAGCTGTATTTTGCTGTCCTGTACTACATGTAAGAAGATGGGAAAAAAGAGAGGGTTACTTTTTAAGATTTTAGAGTTCATTAATCATTCTTTGTGATTTCCTGTTCATACTAACATCATTCCCATAGATACTTGAAAGAACTACTTGCTACTATTTCATTCTGTTCAGTATACATTTACTGAGCACCTGTTAATATACAGCTCTGCTCCAGATACAAAAAGAAATAAAAACGAGTAAGACATAATCACAAACCTTGCAATTATTCCTATATCTATCCTTTTTTTAAAAATTTATTTATTTATTTTTAATTAGTTTCAGGTGTACAACACAGTGCAATAGTTATACATTTTACCCCTCAAAGTGACAACTCCCCACCCCCAATTCGCCACCCCACTCCACGCCCCCATATCATATATATCTATTACTCTTCCTCTGACTCTCTTCCACAGTATAATCCACATCCCGTGACTATCTATATATATATATTCAATTACAGTAGGTATACAACCTCCGCTTCAGTTATACAGTGCAGTGATCAAACCTCTACTCCATCCATGAAATGGTCTCCCTAACAAGACCTATGACCATCTGACATCCCACAAAACATTTACAACATTATTAATTATATTCCCCAAACTGTTTTTCATATCCCAGTGGCAATATTGTAGTTGCCTAGTTTTGCTGTCTAATCCCTTCCCCTCTCCCTCATCCCCATCCCCCTCCCAATTAGCAACCCTGATTTTTCCTCTATCTCTATGAGACAGTTTCTATTTACTTTGCTCATTCATACAGTTTTTCAGATTCCACATATGAGTGAGATCATATGGTATTTGTCTTTCTCTGACTGACTTATTTCACTTAACATAATAGTCTCTAGGTCCATCCATATCATTGCAAATGGTACGATTTCATTCTTCTTTATAGCGGAGTAATACTCCATTGTATAAATATACCAGTTTCTTAATCCAGTCATCTACCGATGGGCATTTTGGTTGTTTCCAAGTCTTAGCTATTGTAAATTGTGCTACTATGAACATAGGGGTGCATATCATTTTTTTTTTTCCAAGCTCTCCTCCAACCTGGACTACGCTACACTAATACAAATCCTTTATTTCTTTGAAGTTCTAAACCAAGTCGCATCTCCTCCACAATCCACCAGTCTTTCCTGTCTCTGAATAATAAATTTTATCTGCTGGACTACCAACCCAGCTTCAAGAAAACATACACGGTAAACAGCAGTTTAATAAAATATGCTTTCTTCAATGCCAGACTTAAAAAATTATCTATTTAAGATTATCTCTTGCCCTTTCTTTGGTAAAGAGAATGTTACTATCTAAATTTATGGCAGGTATGTATGTTAAGTTCAATGAAATTCCATTTTAACATTATGAAATTCTCCAAGAAAAGAAAGAGATTCACCCAATACTTTAAGGTGGCAATTATATTCTGCTATTCTTTTCCAATGAAAACCTTCAGAGAAAGGGTGCTACAAGAGGGTAAATATTGAGAACACACATTATCTGAAGCAGACTTCAAAAAATAAAGTTGTATCTAGAAAAATCTTTGCCTCCTCTAATAATTAATAGCCTCAAGTAACCCTTCTTCTGTTTTTATATACCCATACTTACTCCTGAGGCTTCCTACAATAGGCCAAAAAATAAAAATAAAAAAACCTTTTAAAAAGTCTGGGAGGGGAGCCTGAATCTAAATAAATACAAATACACACACACACACACACACACACACACACACACACACACACACACACACACACACAACTGAAGTCTGAAATGGCCTAAGAAATAACACCCTAATAGCACGAAGGATGGTGTCCAGATCTTGATTTCTAATACCGTTCTCCAATTAAAGGTACCAGGGCTCCTTGGAGAAATGGCAGATTCTAGCACTGGGTCAGGAAATATACAAGATGGGCCTGGAGCACGCAGTGGTGCCAGAAAGTAAGGAAGGGTGCAAAAAAAAACACCAAACCCAAACCTCATTGATGGGCAAGTAAAAGATGCATAGGAAGGCAACTGAAATAGTTCCTAATGGCCAAAGCTGCAACAATTTGAACAACAAAATAAACTAGTATTGGATTATAATCCAAGGTATAAAATAATATCCATGAATCTATATTGACATAATAAATGAGTGAATTGATAAATGCAAGAGAAGAGACAAATCTCATGTGCAGAAGAATTCCAAATAAATTATGTGGATACTCTACTTTAAAGGAGGGGGAGCAAAACTCCCTTCTCAAGTATGGGGTCTGTATAGTGACGTCCCTCCAGCGAGTACTGTATAAAAGGGTGGAAAAAGACTAAACTTTACAGTGCACCTACCTGACAAACCCTACTTCAGTCCAGTGATCAAGGTCAATATCAACAGACATGCATCATGTTGACAGTATGTACCCTTTATATAATGTGATAAAAATGGCACTTTACTTCTGTGATACTTCTCTATAAAACCCATCCTACTTTAATCGTGAGGAAAAATCAGACAAATTGCAACAAACGGGCATCCTACAAAATACTTGTCCAGTGCTCCTCAAAACTGCCAAGGTCATCAAAAACAAGGAAAGTGTGAGAAAGTGTCACAGCCAAGAGGAGCCTAAGGTGACATGACAACTAAATGTAATGCAGTATCCTGGATGAGATTCTGGAACAGAAAAAGGACACCGGATAAAAACTAAGGACATCTGAATAAAGTATGGACTTTAATAAATAATAATATATTGGTTCATTAATTTTAACAAAATGTGCCACACTAAGATCTTAACAGTGGGGGAGGGGAGAACTCTGTATTATCTGGTCATTTTTTCTGTACATCTAAAACTGTTCTTAAAAAAAAAACCAAACTAATAAAAACAGATGAATGATTACCTAAATTTAGCCCTTATGCCCAATTTTGTTCTTGAGTTTACAATTTTGTGCTTGATTTTAGTTTGGGGTAGACAGATACTGACCACTTCTTCAAAAGAAAAGAACAATTCTCACAGGATAAATGAAAACATTTGAACATTAAGCCCTATTCATAAGATAAAATGAAATATTTCAACATGCTTAAATAATGAAGGAGCAACTAGAAATCAAAAGTAGGCTTAATTAACAAAAGAGATTCAGTCTTCCATCTGTGAGAGGCCTATTCTCAGGAAAGTAATTCTCCCAAACGAAGAATCTGGTGGTGATTCAAAACCTACCTTTCACCTTCCAAACCTATAGAAATCCATTTTCCCCCATAAATAGAAACCTGAAGTATGAGATGCAGAACAAAAACACCAAAGACTATTTTGACTAATCATGTTGAGTCAAAATTGTACTATTTCAGGTTTAAAGTCAGTAAACGGATGAGACTTACCAATATAATTTACACAGTCAGATAAACTTCTGGAAGCAAACGGTCCTTCATATACAGTCTTACTTTTATCAAACAAATAAACCATATAGCTATCACAGCCTCTCTGAAAAAAAGAAACAAACAAAATTTTTTTTTTTTTTTTGAGGGCAGTGTCACTCACTGGTCCTCATATGTGGGACCCGAACCAGGGCCGCTGGCTTCCCAAGCCAGCGCTTAACCACTGCACCACTCGGTGGGCCCAAAACAAACAATTTTTAAAAAGATTCTTGAACACCCTAGGTTCTCTAAGTACTTCAGAACTGGATTTCCTACTCTGAAATGCAGATGAACAAAGCCAGTGTTTATAAGCACACATCTTACAGACTTAAGGTCTAAGCTTTTGTTTAGGAAAAATAAATAAATAATTTTAGTATGGGCTAAAGTGAAATCACTAGACCCAAAAGGACAAAAGCAAAAAGTACTAAAAACACCTATCTATACAATGGGAATACTATTCAGTAATTAAAAAGAATTAGTACAGATACATGCTATGACACAAATGAACCTCAACTATACAATGTTAAGTACAAGAAGTACAACAGACTACAGGTTACATGATCCATTTATATGAAATGTTCAGAAAAGGCAAATCCATACAGATATAAAATAAATTAATGATTGCCTGGGGTGGGCAGAATGAGATTAATAGTTAATGGACAGGAGGAATCTTACTGAAATGAAAATGTTTTAAAACTGATTTATGGTGACAGCAGTGCAATTAGGTAAATTTACTAAAACAAAAAAATCCCACTGAATTGTACACTTGAAATGGGTAAATTATATGACATATAAAATATGCCTCAAGTCAAATAAGATGACAAAGGAGTCATGAACACAATCATACATCTATCTTCGGACAGGACCTATGAGACTGCTGGTCTAATCTCAAGGTTCTAGGCTTCAAGACAAAAAGGGAAGAAAAGAGGAAGGAGAGAACTAGCACCAAAGACAAAGTCATACAAAGTTCAAAATAACGAATGTTTCATTTCTTTCTAGTTCATCTTGCAAAGCAATGGTAAGAGAAATAAGAATGATAAAATTAAAAGAATTATAAGATGTGCATCACCCTCCAAGGGATTCAAAATATACATCAAAAAACGAAGGGCATGCAATCCCCCTATGCAAAAAGATTTTATATTTTTCTAGGTATATTAGAATTCTCTTACTACTCCATCTAGAACACATTGAGAGGCTGGTTTCCGAGGATCCAGAGAAATTCCCGTCTCTGAAAGAAGCTCTTGAGAAGCAGTATTTATTCCAGTTTCACGCTCAATACGAGATTGCAGTGAATGAAGACTTTCATCAGGTGGTAACAGAAAAGAAATTATCTTTGCAGAAGTCATATTTAGGATGTGTACTATCTGTATAAAACAAGAAAAAAGAAATGATTATTGATCATCTGCTGCATAAGATTCAGTGCTGGATACTAAAGGGAATATAAGCAAAAGGCATTATCTCTGTACTAAACAAGGTTCATTTTCCAAACTGAGATCTCCTTCTATAACTATAAAATGACATTCTAAAAACTGAAGAGTTTACTTTTCTATTATACCAGATGTCAGTTCCAAGAAATAAGGTTTCAAAGTTTTAGGGATGCACAAAATCAAGAAATAAAATCCATATTTGAAAAGGTAACACTTATTATAGAAACATCACAAACCTAGAAGGAAATGTTCCATTTATGAAGTACCTAATAGATGCCAACCACAGAGTTAAGTGCTTTAGGTTTAACACAACATCCCAGTAATTAGTTATGTTTAACGTAACAACCCACTAATTAGATCTTCGAATCTCCATTTTGGCAAGAGAAAAACCAGAACTCTGAGAAGTTAACTTGTTAGAGGTCACACATAGCTGATAACCCATAGAGCTTAGATCTGAACTCCTATCTAATTACCTTACAGTGTCTCAAGAAATAATCATCTAGGCCAGCCAAGTGGCTCATTGGTTAAGAGTTGACTTGGGAGCTCGAGCCCTGAGCAGCAGGGTCGCCAGTTCGGATCCCACATGGGCCAGTGACGCTGCAACTTCTACAGCTAAGATGGTGAACAACAGCTCAACCTGGAGCTGGGCTGCTATATGTTGCCAGTGACGGCGTGGGCTGCAGTGGGCTGCCATAAACTACCGTGAGCAGCTGGCAGCCAGTGTGAGCGGCCGTCCAATGGCCGGCGAACAACTGTCTCACCCAAAAGAGCGCAAAGATCACAACACCAACATGGGCCAGTGAAGCAACATCCTCCACAACTAGACTGAAGACCAAAAGGAAGCAACTTGTCTGTTCCCCTCCCCCAATAAAATCTTTAAAAAAAAAGAAAGAAGCATCTGATAAGAGGATCTAAGCTTCTCTTTCAACAGGGAAAAAGCACAGTTGTCCTCCTTTTTTCAGATAAGGCAACCAAATCCCAGAGCACTAATCTACCTAAGGGCTCACAGTTAGATAAGAAAACAACCATTTCTCTCACCTAAAACCCCACTGAAAATAGAGGTAGCCTGACACAGGACAAGAAAGTGTGAGACTGAGTTAGATGGGACTCTACCCAGGTACCCAATGACAGTCACAGAGTTAGAAGTCAGTCTTTTAAACAACACATGATTGGACCGGCCAAGTGGCTCAGTTGGTTAAGAGCTGGCTTAAGAGCACGAACTCTGAGCAACAGGGCCGCCGGTTTAATTCCCACATGGGTCAGTGACACTGTGGCCAAGCTGACCTCCCGCTGAGCTGCCAAAGGATGGCAGGATGGCTCAGCTGGTGTAACAAGATTGCCTATTCAATGGTGGGCTATGCCTACTCGCAACTAAGACTGAACTCGGCAACTTGAGCTGAGCTGCCACCCGGATGGCTCAGTTGATAGAGCGTGCGCTCTTAACAACAAAGCTGCTGGTTCGACTCCCGCATGAGATGGTGGCTACGCCCACCCACAACTAACATTTAACACAGCACCTTGAGCTTTGACTGATGGGCAGCCAGATAGTGACTGACGCCCTCCACAACAAAGATTGAAGAACAACAACTTGGCTGATCCTCTTCCCCGATTACCCAACACTGTTCCCCTCCCCCAACTCCCCAATAAAATCTTAAAACAAAAAAAACACATCATTGTAAATCCTCTTCCTTCCACTATCCTTAGGTAAGTCATGCAAAATTCATACCTGTGTTTCTCCAATGACTTACATTGATAGTATATGCAAATGATTAAGATTAAAATGATCTCTGCTGGAAATACTTATTACAGAGATAAAGTATTAACTTTCCTTTAATATACATATAACCTTTTATGTTAAAAAAAGGTAGGGGCAAGTGAAAGGAATCTTTAAAGTTGACATGGGTATACAAGTATAACAACTGAGGCCTTCCATTCCTTCCCAGCCTAGGTCTATGTGACACTACGATAGCAGCTACTACTAATAATAGCAATAGCAGAAATTTGGGATGGAAACACTAAGGTGGACATCTACTTCTACACAAAGTATATGTCAAACTAGGGTAAGTGGTCATGGCATCCCACTATCAAAACTGAGCCAGAAGAGAGCAAAAAGAAGGGAGAGGAAATACAGCTTAAATTTATCCTTTTGTTCACTTGAATATTTAATGAGTGCCTACTATGGTATATACTATTAAGTGTGTTGTGGTGCTAGTGGGTATGCAAACTGAGTAACTTAGGATCCTTGCCTTCCATAGGACAATAGTCAAATAGAAGACATTAAGAAACATTAAGAGGGGCCAGCTGAGTGGCGCAGTGGTTAAGCACTGGCTTGGGAAGCCAGTGGCCCCGGTTCGGGTCCCACATATGAAGGCCAGCTGGCTTGGGAAGCCAGCGGCCCGGGTTCGGGTCCCACATATGAAGGCCAGTGACACTGCCCTCAAAAAAAAAGAAAAAAGAAACATTAAGAGAACTAAAATACAAGGTAAAATGCAACAGGTACTATAACAATATAATGTTATTGTACAGATTCCAAAAGAGATTACTTGGAGGAAAAGGGGTGTTTTTTAAAAGGCGAAAGACTTATACTATCTGAAGAGAAACCAGAGTATAAAAGGGCGATTTTTAAAGGAGGCACTATTTGCACTAAACTTTGAAAAGGAAGAAAGATTACAAAGAAAAAAATTGAAAGAAGAAAGGTTCTTCTAGGCAGAAAACAAGGTAGGCAGAAAGGTTGAAAGGGATGAGCATAATCAGAGAATATTAATAATACAGTTCAAATGTACCTAAAACAATGTCCCCTTAGGGCACGATATGAGATAAGGCTGCAAGTGTGGGATGAAATGAGACAAAGACAGATTCTGAATGACAATGTAAGAGTTTGGACTTTATTCAATATGTAACTATCAAAGTCTTTTTAAACCACAAGCTCAGAATCATTAGAACGATCGAAAGATAAATCTGACAAAGTAGTTAAATACGTAGGTTGAAAGAGAAGGAGTAGTCAGACCATCAAAGTTTCGGACCTAGGAACTGGGAAAGGTGATAATGAAAGTAAGAGGCGCAGGAAAAGCTGCAGAAGTAGATTTAGTGAAGCAAATATGTTCAGTTTTCAATAAGTTTTGGGTGCTAGTGGGACCACTAGTAACACAGCAGTTACAAGAACTCTGCAGAAAACTCAAAACTGAGGAGATAAATTTGAGAGTTATACATATTCAGTTTATAGTTAAAGTTATACAACTGAAGAAATTGCCAAAGGAAAGGAAAAAAAATCTGGAAAAATAGAAAAATCAAGGAGACTCTCAGGATATAGGTACACTTAGGAGTATGAAAGAGGAGGCAAAGAAGGAATAATTAAATATTTCTGTTTCACCATTATCTTCAGTGGCAAGTTTGGTACACTTTTTGAAAACTTTTCTACATATTTAAAGTTTCTCATAATAGTTGAAAAAATATGCAATCAGACTCTCTAAAGTGTTTTTTTAAAAGGTGAAAAAAACATTTTAGTAACTATTTTGTTGATTTCTTTTCTCCGTGAAAATAAAACACACATCATTCCCTAATTGAACAATATAATAAACACCTCAGAAAAATGCCCTACAGTAATACCAAGCTGTTTTGCAGTTCATGCTTCTGCGTTCATGATATTCCCCTGCCTATGAATCTTTCCCACTGCCCACTCCCCCAATTAACTTATTTATCCTTCAAAATTCAATCTTCTTATGTCTAGAAAGCATCCCTGAATTACATAGGGAGGACTCTTCCCTCATACTCTGTGACAAGCAGACATTTACAGACCCCTTCAATGTAGAAATGATGCAATGAGTACCATGACAAGCCTGAAAAAAAAATCTCAAATAAAAACCAAAATTTATTGGAGACAAAAAAACAAACAAACAAACTAAGAGTTGTCACCAAGTCCTGCTTGCCTAACACACTGAGGGATGATTTATTCCTTGGCACAGTAGAAGAAAACCACATCAAGAACCAGGTATCTTTTCAATGTTAACCAAGAATGGCATCAACATAGCCTTAAGTTCCTACTTAAAAAATTATGCCAAGACTAAAGTAAAACCTTATAGGATTACATTTTCTCATTTCAATTTTAGAAACCGTATCTACTTACAAGCAATCAACAAGACGGAAAAACTGCAGATGAGCGTTGTTTCTGGGTACCTAGCATAAAAGAACCTCTCTTTCTTATCAGTGGAGATTTACTGAGAAACTGGTACATGCCCTGCTGTATATAGAAATGCCAGGATAGGGGTAATGTGGTGGTACAGTGGGTGATTGTTAATAAAAGTAGTAAAAGCAATCCCAGCATTGAAGAAGAGGACAATTATATGGAGGGGTATGAGTGAAAGATGAGAAAAGATTCGAAACTGGCAGAGACCATTTAGAGAAAAGGATTGAATATGTACCAGTGCAGGTTGAAAAGATACACAGAAATGGAAATTATTCTGGGCAGAAGGACTGCGTCTGTCAAAGCACAAAACTGGAGCTTGATGGCATAAGCAGCAGTGACAAGCTGGTCTTGAGTAAAGGGTCAGAGAAGCAGGTCTGAGGCAAGAACTTGGTTGGGGTGGACCTGCATTAGGAAAGCCCAAAAAGCAAGGCAGGTCAGTTTACACCTTACTTAGTAAGCAAGAAAGAACTATGTTGGTGTCTTGGACAAGAAAATAAAGTATTTTCAGAAGATGAGATGGGCAGTTCATGCTGCATGGACTATAGGATCAGAAGAAATATAGATGCACGTAAGCCAGGTAAGAAGAGGCATGTAAGCAAGGTAGAAACCTTCCTCACCAAAAGAGATCCAGTACGATTAGGCCTAAATGAATGAGGTCATAATAATACCAATACGAGCAAGAGGAAAATCCAAAAGATGCTTCAAAGGGAGTAATCAACACAGACCACTAAGAAGTAAAACTAAGAAGACTCACTAAAAAAATAAAAATGCATCAGCTCTAAAAATATAATTTTCTTTTTCAAATAAGCATCGGGAAAAGATTAAAATATATTTATGCTAATTTTCCAAATAAACATGTTAACTTCAATGCAAGTCTTATGAAGCAGACCCCATTCAAACACACCTTTAAATTCAGAATGTGATCCATTAATACAAAACATCTTGGCTGCTTCACGCTAGGATCAACAGGTCCTCCTCTCTGCTGAGGATCCCAGTTCAGCATCAATTGTAGCCAGTTTTCCATGGGTTCTACTATTAAACTAGAAAACATACAAAAATAGGGTGAAAATCGTCATGTTCCAATTTTCCTTTAGTACTGGAAAAAAAGCCATTACTTGTCTGTACCATTTTCTATCTCATTTTCCAATAATTCATGAAATGACAGGGAACAAACTTTTTTCCATAAAAAGTAACCCAAAACCCACATATGTAAGTTAGTTATGGCAACTCCAACAGGCAAGTCCAATCCCATTCTCCAAGGAATCCATTTACTTCAGTATCTCTAGAGTCTTCCTAGCACCTAAGCCAATCAGTTGAATGGTAGCAGTTCTGGTTTCCACTAGACTTGTGCTGTCCAATATGGTTGCAACTAGTCACAAGAGGCTACGTGCATTTACACTTAAGTTAATAAAAATTAGATCGAATTCAATATTCAGTTCTTCAGTCAAACTAATCCCCTTTCAAGTGCTCAATAGCTTCATGTGGCCAGTGCAGATGTAAAACGTTTCCATCATCACAGAAGGTTTCACTGGATAATGCTACTTTGAACAGACAAGTCTACTGTTCTTTTATAACCCTAAAGAAACGAATGCGAACTTCTCCACTGAAATATACTTACCTACAAAGGCTATTTGGTTGAGGTAAATGACTACTAAACCGAACTTCTCCTGTCATCTCTTCACAGGCAAATATACACTTTGGATCCTTCTTCTTAATTTTCTCATGCCTAGAAAAAACAAAAGCTACCTCAGTTGACAACTTGGGTCTCACAAATACTCTTGATTTTTGCCATTTAATTTTATTCAATTGTGCGTAAAAAAGGCAATTACACCACTTAGAGAGAGAGGTAAGAAAGCAGGCAACTGAAAATTTTCATTCCCATTAGGCACACCATACTTCCCTTGCATTTCTCACCAGGTAAATGGCTGCAGATGATGCAGAAAAGGCCTATAGCCAGCAATACATTCAAACACCATGGTTCCAAAGCTCCAATAATCAACAGTGGCTGTGTAAGGCTTATTTTCAAAGAGCTCTGGGGCCTTAAAAAAGGAAAAATGCTTTAAACATCATACTAGAAGAGAAAAGCTATTTTAGTTTTGAACTACTATATTTCATGACCTTTATAAATGAAGAGAATCTTGTACACTTAAAAGTCAAAGAAACAATATATGTCTTACCAGATACTGCAATGTTCCCACAAAAGACGTACACAGACTTCCTTGATCAACATCTTTGGCATATCCCAGATCAATTATTTTATGTAACATCTGCAAAATTGTAAGTAGTGAATGGCTAAGAAATTTGAAAAGGAAAGGCAACAATGTCTTAGAAGGCTCTGGAGAGGGTGGTGGTGAAAAGATTGGGCTCTGGAATAACATAAATGCGTTTCAGCCTGAGCTCCACCACTTAACTAGCCATGTGATCTTGATCAAGTTACTTAACTTCTCTCAGTTTCCTATATAATGGTATTATTAACAATCCCTACTTCACAGAATTGTTATTAGGATTCAGTGAAATAGTGAAAGAAAAGAATTTAACACAGTGCCTTGTACATTGTAAAAACTAAATATAGATTGGCTATTCACTTTTATTTTGATATATTCAGAATAACCTGGATCCATTAAATTCGGAGGCAAAGGTAAGGGTGACTTGAAGAAGCATCATACCATCTTATAGTGGATCAATGTGAGCCAATACCCATCTAACCTCAAGAATGTCCTGAAGTCTTTTGGGGAGGGTTGGGGGAAACAGACAGCTGGTGCTAAGCATACATAAAAGGCTCTTAAGAGAAGCATCATCATCAAGGTTTCATCACCCTCAAGTGACCACCGTCTTCACTAACTAAAAGACGACATGATCCAATTAAATGTTCAGACTCTTGGCTTTACATCTTTACTGGGATGGAACTTGGGTGATGTAAATAGGAAAACTGCTCAAATTATTCTGATAAAACAAATATTTCAGGAGTCGATTCACAATTTCTGGTTCTTCTCAAGATGACTCACTTGAGAATCTAAGAAATCAAGGTTTTGAATTTTAATTAAATATAGAACTTAGGAATTTGGGGGAGAATGAGGGTTTTGTTTTTGTGTGTGTGTGTTTTTTTTTTAAATAAAAACATACTTAAGTAAATGTATTTTTTTTTTCCTTAAAGTAAAGCAGACCCAGGATGTGTGTATTTTTTGGGTGTGCTTCATAAAGACGAACAAATTATTAACTCACTGCCAACTATCTCTGTTAAACACTGTGCTGGAACAGCAAGTAAACAAGATAGATGCAGTTCCTTCTCTGATGGAGATACCGTGTTAGACAAACTAAGCACAAAACCACAGTTCCATGTAATGAGAGCTGGGTAGAAAAAGTATGGTGTGCGATGGAGGGGCACCAAACCTCAAAGACCAACTACATCAGGAAGACTGTATTCAATTGGCATGAAACATTTGTTCAGTTTTCACCTACCTTTCCACCAACATCCTGAAGAACTATGTTTTCAGGTTTTAGATCACGATGTATAATTTTGTTTTCATGCAAATATCGAATCCCAGACCCTACATAAAGTTTAAAATGTATTTTGAGGTAAGAAAACACTGAATTAAAAAAAAACTCATCTCACATTTTGTACTTCTCTGATGCTCAAATTTATATGGACCATCATAACTACACAATTAATGACATTATAGTAGTTCAGGTTTTCTCCACCAAATGTCAAGTAACATTTATAAATACTGCAGAATTATAATATATGCTCATTTAACTTAATTAACATTAAAAAGAATTTAAGAGAATTAACATTAAAAAGAACTGGAACAAGCAATTGGGAAAATCTCTATATTTATCCTTACAGCTTTTCCTCCCACCTAAATCACCCTATTCTATTAGACTTTGGCCTCCATGACCCAGGAAAAAAAGCAAAATCAAAATACAGAGGGAAACATATTCTTGGCTTTTGAGCTTGCTCCAAGGGCCCAGGTACTGGTTACTTTAGGGATTTTTCCAGAGTAATTCTGATTTAAAAAAAGATTTCACCCTAAGAGTTGACTTGAGGACCTGTGACCGTAAGATGCAATGCCACTGATAAATAAAATTACTATGCTACTCAGGGAGGGAGGGAGAGTACAACTGAATAAGGTCATTTCACACGATATTTTTTGGCAGCAATTGGACATTTATTAGCCAAAGATGGACTCCTAGCCAATAACAAAATATCCTAGTTAAAACTTAGCATCAACAGTAATAGTTATAATTTCTTATAGATGTTAAAAATCTATGCTTTGTAGTAGCATATTGAAACTTTTACAGACCAAAGGGGCATTAAATTATGATGGTATTTTCATATTGATTACATACCTATATCACTCAGTAAAGAAAGTATTTGGCTTTCTTTAAGTCCACAGCAATTTTCTGGTTTGTTGAGTAGCTAAAGAAAAAAAAAAAAAAAGGTCTAAAAATGTATACTGCCAATATTGCTGGGCAAGTAATACAAACATATTAATCACTATATTCTAAGAGAATATTCAAGTAAAAAGATAAGTCATGATTAATAAAATGTAAGAGGGTAAAAATTACCAAACCCATACAGAAAACGTAAATTTCATGACAAGGCTTACACAAGTAAAGATAAAGGGGGAAAGTACTTGAAATTGAAAAAGGTTGAAAAATCTTAGATACATATAGAAAAAGTACCTATATGACAGATTTAAAATAAGATGGGAAAGATTTGCAATAGAGAAAAAACTGTTTTATAAGCATCTTAAATATTGGTATTTTGATCTAACACCACCAATATAGTCTCATTCTGCAACCACCACAAACAAAAACGTGCATGTTCAAAATCAGTAGTCAGCAAGCATTCCCTGTAAAGGGCCAGGTGGTAAATACTTTAGGCTTTGCAGGCCATATGGTCTCTGTCACAGCTACACAACACTGCCGCTGTAGTAAAAAAAACGCAGCCATAAAATCAAACAGGCCATAGTTTACTGGCCCTTATTCTATCTGTCACCATATTGAATGTGATTCAAACACTGCTAAAGTTTGTGATTTACTGTCTCATCATCTCAAAACATCCACACTACCTACCTTCCGGAGATCTCCTCCAGAACAGTATTCCATTGCTAGAAGAGGCACATCATTAATCAAAAAATTCAATTCCTCAGGAACATCACAGGCTTTGACAACATTTGAGTGGTTCAACCTAAGAAGGGGAAAACATTACAATCAAAAATTTTGTTTCCCAGTGAAAAGGGACTGATTTTGAAATGGTAGTTAATTAAGGGGCAGTGAGGGGAAGAAAGGCTGGCATTATACAGAATTAAAAATTAATAATTTTTAAAAAGAAAATACAGATAAAAATACTATCGCTATTACAACAATTACATTTCTATGTGCCAAGCAGCAAGCACTTTACATACATTAACTCATTTACTTGTCACAATACTCCCTACTATAGGTTGATTTATTAATAGTCTCATCACATAGGAGAAAACTAAAGCACACACTGCTTAACTTAAGATCACACAGCAACTGGGTGGTCAAGGAAGGATTCAAATCTGGCTCCAAAGCCTATATCATACTGCCTCTCCCAAAATTACTTACAGTGCCATGCAGAGGTATACAGTATTCAAATTTTGACATATTAGGTAATATGCCAGTTTTTAATCTGTGCATAAATTTTTTTCAATACTGAATCATGCTATATACTGTTCTTTAACTTTTTTAAAACTTAACAATGTATCATCCCAGCCATCATTATCATGTAGTGGATCTCAAAATTGGATAAGATTCGCAGGTCCTAGGGACCTAAAGAAACAGAATGTCTATGTGAGGACCTCAGAGTTTATTTATTAACAACCTTTCCTAGTGATTCTGCCATACAGCCAAGTTTGAGAAGCATTAAAGTAATTGAGAACAGATACTGGAGTCAGAAAGTGCTCATTTTAACCCTCTGTCAGGCACAATTCATCTCACAGATTCATTACACACAAAGATGCTGCTATGAAACATGTCTTTACTATGTACTAAATCACAAAGATGACTAGTGACAAGTTACAGTAGAGGGGGAAGATATGGAAGTGATGAGTCACGAAACTTAACTGTTAGATACTTGAAAATTTGTGTGCAATGAATCTTTGAGATCAGTTGCGCCCAATGGAGGGTTAAATCCAGACTCTCTTACCTACCAGTTTTACGACTCTATGAGCTTCAACTTCCTCATCTATCGAACAGGAATAATACCTAAATACAAATGCTGTAACAACTAGAATTATTTGTAAAGCACTTAGCACATTACCTGTGGAGGTTTTAAAATTTGTCCACCTCTCCCTTCAAGAGTGTAATTCTCCTCTCCTTGAGTGTAGGCTGTATTTAGTGATTCATTTCTAACAAATAGAATGGTGGAAAGGATGGAGTACAACTCCCGAGGAAAGATCATAAAAGATATGTCAGCTTTCATCTTGCTTTCTCTGATTACTCACTTTGGGGAAAGCTAGCTGCCATGTCATGAAGACATTCAAGCTTCCCTATGGAGAGGCCCATATAGTGAGAAGCTGATGCCTCTAGCCAACAGCTGTATAAATGAGCTTGGAAATGGATACTCCAGCCCGCCTCAAGCCTTTGGATGACTACAGCTCCAGTCAACACTCCGGGATGTTTCAGGAGGAATCTCCTGAGTTAGAACCACCCAGCTAAACCATTCCCAAATTCCTAGACCACAGAAACTGTGAGATACTAAATGTTTGTTGTTTTCAGCCACTAAGTTTTGGGGGTAATTTTTTACAAAGCAATAGATACATTATTTAACAAAAGTAGGTGAGGGTAAAGAAATAAAGAGTATTGATTATTATTTAACTGTAAAGTATAATAGAGAAACACCACCCAAAATCCAGAAGAAACAGATTCTGCCCTCATTCTCATAGAACTGAATCTGATAATACCTAGCTGACTTTTTTTTTTTTTTAAAGATTTTATTGGGGACTTGGGGGAGGGGAACAGCATTGGGGAATCGGGGAAGGGGAACAGACAAGTTGCTGTCTTTTCTTCAGTCTAGTTGCGGTGGACATTGCTTCACTGGCCCATGTTGGTATTGTCATTGCGCTCTTTCCGCATGAGGCAGATAGGTTGCCAACCTCTGGATGGCCTCTGGATTGGCAGCTCACGCTGCTTGCCGGCCACTCACTATAGCCTATGGCAGCCCACTGCAGCAGGGGCTGCAGCCTACACCGTTGCCGGGGCTCGTGCAGCCCAGCTCCAGGTGGAGCTGTTGTTAGCTGTAGAGGGCAGTGTCACTGACCCTCATATGTGGGATCCAAACCCGGGCCGTTGGCATCCCAAAACCAGCTCTTAACCAATGCTCCACTTGGCCGGCCCCCCTAGCTGACTTTTAAAACTAAACCTACTTAATCGTCATGTGATGTTATTATTTGAAATAGAACACATCTATTTAATGAGAAAGAGAAAAATATATTCCCAAAAAGATCCTAAGAATGGATTCCTGACCTACTTCTCTATGACGACATCTGGCTGGGCTGCAGAACTTGGGAAATATAAGTCAAATACACTTACTTTTTCATGATCTGGATTTCATGACACCACCGCTCTCTGTTTTTGGTACTTAGCTCTAGGCGACAAGACTTAATTGCTATTTTGAGGTCAAGTTCCTGCCAACATAGAAAATCAACAGAAAAAAATATATAAATTAGGTTTTTGTGCAGATTTACTTGTTATCAAAGAAATGCCAACCTGGAGAAACAAAACTCTTTAGCTTTAGTAACTAAACATAAACATAATTATCCACAGCTCTCTTGAGCCAAAGCTTTTGGTAGGTAAACCATGAGACTCTTTAAATCAATACTTTAAAACTGCCCTCCATACACACCAAAGCACACCAGCAAAAAGTGATTGAAGCTATTCCTGTAACAGATGTCTTCAGAACACTGTCTCATAGGAGTATATGCTGCTAGAAAAATACAAAGACCTTGTCTTCCCCTTTTGAATTTAGTCAAGACAGCTAACAAGGGCACCAGCCTTCAGCATAGCTAGAAAATGATTAATTCAGGGCTCCCAGGCTTCAACAGCAAAAAAACAAATTTAATATAACCAAACCTAAAGCAAAAACTCCAAATTAGTTTCTCATCTTTGCATTTAAATTACATTAAAAAAATCCCAACAGTAACTGTCCTTCTGTTTCCATATTTATAAAATAAAACCTAACAACTCTTGCCTACAATTAGTAATTTAGCCAATTCTGTCTGAAACTAAACCCAACCGAATGTGCATTACAGGAAATAGCCAAACTTCATTGCATTCTGGCAACAGTAGTAATGCAGCCCAGAAACAACAGTCAGGACTAAACAGGAGGAAAGAATAATATATAGATGAGGAAGCAAGACATAACTTGTATTGGTTAATCTAAATTGGCGGGTGGGGGGGGGACGACTAGGTGGGAGGAAGAAGCTAGAGATAAGATAGTTGATGTATAGAGAGAAGGAACTGAGAGAGAAGACAATCTAGCCTAACTGCAGTCTTCACACTCTTCAACCTTTTGTTTTAAGCAGGCCTCATGCAAGTTTTTACCACCATGGAGACAATCTGGTAAACACATGAACATTAATGGCCCTAAGTTCTCATATGAATGAGAAAAGAAGCTATTTCATAAAGAGCCCATCCTGTGCCATTGCAGTACATATGGGTATGCTAAAAAGATCCCATCCTGTAAGATCCTTCAACTCCTCAGTTTCTATTTCACCTACTCTGTGAAGTCCTTCCTCACTCTACCTTTTCACAATGAAGGGTCTGTGGAAAGTTTAGACATCCAGATTTAAAAAAAAAAAAAAAAAGTTCTGTGTTAAAAAAAATGGAAATATTCCAGAGACGGATAAGGGTTGCGCAACAATGTAAACGTACTTAATGCCACAGAACTGTACACTTGAAAATGGTTAAAATGTTAAGTATATTACAATAAAAAAATTGGAAAGTAACTAAGTTTGTTTCTTTACTATAGGATTTCTCAAAGCTTTTAATATGCCAATATAGGCTATGACTCTCCGAGTGAAAGAATATTATTGGGTTGCCAGAAAAGTCATGACTCATTTTTGCAACGAAAAACAGAAAAATATGTCATGACTTTTCCGACAATACATGCAGCATTTACCCCAAGTATTTGACCATAGTATCCTTTTTTCAAAGGGGTTCACGGGATTAGTTTTTCCAAACACACTTTCAGAAGTGCTACCCTGTTCCCTAGGAAGAGTTATTTGGTTATTTTGCCATTCTTCCATATTCCTTTACAAATACCTTCATTATATAGGTTATCACTCACATTGCAATTAAAAGTGTTTCTGTGTCTACCTCTCCCTCTAGACTTGAAATCTCCTTGAGAGCAGAAAATACTGTTTTTGTTCATTTGGGCACTATCAGCACCCAGAACAGTAGTCAGCTAAATAAACTCTCACATCCTTTTCTCCTCCTCATAGTAGATGAAATATTGGGACATGGCTTCCACCAAAACACAAGAATCTTGAAAGCTGTAAATGCAAACCCTAAGTCAGACTTGGAAAAGTCATGATGCTGTTTCCAAGTCTTATGATAGAGTGCTTCTTCTTTTCACTATGGGCCAAGTTGTCAAATGTCCGAGTTTTGAGGAAGCCCACCGTGGATACCTGGGAAGTTCCTGAGAGATTTCTAAGAGCTTAGAGGACTCAAATCTCTTCCATTGAAAAAGTGATGAATTCATTGAGACACATAATAGAATGGTGGTTGCTAGGTGCTTGTGGGAGGAGGAAATGGGAAGTTCTTATTTAATAGGTACAGAGTTTCAGCTTCAGAAGATTAAAAAAAAGTTCTGGAAATGAACGGTGGTGACAGTTGCACAACAATGTGAACGCACTTAATGCTAGTGAACTGTATACTTAAAAATGTTTAAAATGGTATATTTTATGTTATATATACTTTCCCACAATTGAAAAAAAAAAAGTGATGTATTCATCCATCCCCATCAATGGACCAAGAAAAGCAGTCATAAAATCATGCCAGCAAGCATACTTTTTCTTATGCCCAGGCTGTTGGTTAGGCTTCCATGGAAAGGCCACAGGCAAATCTGCTAGAAGTCCTCGGCTCCGTCTCGTTCCTCTTTGAGTGCCTATATTCTCTCCGAGGGTGAGAATTATTAAACTGACTACTCGTCTGGCTGTTGAAGTACTTAATGCCTTAGTCCTTCCCCTTCCATTCTCCCTCTCTCCAAGATTTCCTCCTATGTTCTATCTGGAAACCTGCTTCACAAAATTTGCTCTGTTCTATCAGCGATATTTGTCATTGTACCTGCAACCCAAACATGCCTCTTCCTCCCAGGAAGACTCCCATCCTATATCATGGGCTCTCTACCCACACCCACATTCCTTAAAACAGCAAATCATGATGTCTCTTCTTGAATTCACTTCTCCATTCACAGGCCAATTGCAAGCATTTTAGTAATATCGTAACAGGCCATCTTGTCCCATATATTTTTCTACTCAGATTGATCTTTTAGAAAAAAAAAATCTTCCAAGAACACCACTTTTTAGCTTGGCATTTTTAAAGATCCATGAATGATGATCAAGATGATGATAACAGCAACAACACAGCAGCGACAGGAGCAAACATTTGAGGACTTACCATGGGCCAGGTACAGTACTTAGCTTTATACACATTATTATCTTATTTAACTCTCAGACTCATGATAAATATACGTGATTATAACCGTTTTACAGATAACAAGACAAAGGCTAGACGGCAGGGACTGGTAGTCCGGGGTCTATACATCTAAAAGGTCTGTGACTGTCTTTCAGGAGAACATGAACCTTCTCAAATGGCAATGCATAAGGCTGCATAGAGGTGCCTCTGTGCATATTTCTGGGGAAAGAGTTCATAGCTGTTATTGGTTATCAAAAGATGCATAGCTCAAACATGACTATTAACCGCTGCTACAATGTTCACACATTTTCAATTTAATCCACGCAAACTCCTGAGTCCGATGTTCGCTGCATTCCATCCGTTACAGCACCTCACCCCCGCCCCACCACCATCTATCTCCTTCCCTTGTGAAGCCATGATCATTTTCACCAGCTGATCCTGACGAAGTTTCCCAGCTGGAACGCACCCCCGATTCCAAAGCGTACCCAACCCTTCCAAAAGCTTCACTGTGGGCCCACCCTTGTCTCCTCCAGTCCCACCGATGACAGCACATGGCTTCCAAGCACACACATTATACACACACACTCGTCAGCCCCATTCTCTCCCTCCCCCACCTGTGCTCACAATACACACTGATGCGCGCTTGCCTTGCATTACACGCCGCACTGTCACAGTCGGGAACCACCTTGTCACAGCTTGGCACTCGTGCCAGAAGTGCTTCCCAAGAGCTCAGAGCCTCAGCTGCAACCCGAGTAACGACAAGCACAATCGCCACCTCTCCATCTCTCTCTCTCACACACGCAGACACACACACACACGCTCCTCACTGGCCCGAGGTCCCGCCGACACTCGCACACACTGCCAATCACTGTGTCCCCCCGACGCTCGGACGGACACCCAGCGCCGCGCCCCCGCGCGCCCCGCCTCACCCGGTGCTGGTACAGGCAGACGTTCCCGAAGCCGCCGGTGCCCAGCCGCTCCCGCATCTCCCAGGGCCCGCCCGCGCCCGGCCGCAGCCCCGGGGGCCGCTCCATGGGGCGGGAGGGCGAGCGGCCTCAGGTTCCGCCGCGGTTCCAAGGCCGGTTCCGGGCCGCGGAGGCTCGCGCACTCGGTCTTCTCGCGAGACGTACGCGTCACTTCCGGTAACGGCCGCAGGGAGAGACTGCTCCGCCCCGAATTTTCCCAAGGTGCTGCCGCCCGTTGGCAGACGCACGGGTGGGGAGAGTAGGGTGCTTTCAGTGGGCATTGTCCTAGCTGGGAGGGCCCACTTGGGTTTTTTTCCCCCCAGTCTTCAAAAATGTTAAGATCTCTCCAGGGCCCTATATTCCCTTCAAATCACTTTCCAAAACAATCTGTCCCGTATGGGTCTTTTTTAAACTTCACATCATCTCCACGCCTATCTAGAACACCTTTCTGCAGACCTCCGCCGCCTGTTCTCCCACCCCAGCATCCGCTGGGCTGGTGCTGGCGAAGGCCGCCACCGATTTAAATATGACGGAAGCCGAAGAACTAGAGAGAATCCCGCGCCAACAGGGCCTTCATATTTCATCTTTTCCTTAAACGATCAATCATGTTCCATAGATGACTCAAGATCAGCGGCTATTTTGCTTTCTTTCCTGTACACCTATCCCGGGATCTCCCCTGTAATCCCAAACGGCTGAAGGATAGGATACTGTGCCGGAGCCACGAAAGTTCCTCCCGATTTCGGGAGCTTTTCCCTGCGTAGATAACCGGGGTGCAGGTTATCCTAACACTCTGCAGCCCGCATCTGCTAGCTGTGCAGCATAATGGGCACTGAGGTGTATTTCATCTCCACAGCTGGGCCCAAATCGCCTCCTTTTCGCTTGGCAGAGCCAGGGAAGAGATGCTGAGGACGCTGATGACTGGGCTGACCCTGAAGTGGCCATTTCTGCAGGAACCTGGTTGTTTCTAAGGTTCATTCTTTAACATCCCCATGCACAGGGACACTGCATAGCTCTTTTTAAAACTCCTGGGCCAGTTGACCTCAAGCTCCATAATTTTCAAGTTTGCCAGTCTGTTTTTTCATGTATAAAATGGATAGGTACTAATACCTATCTCATAGATACTTTGTGAGGATTAAGTGAAATCATGTCTGGGTCATTAGTGCCCAATATATAGGAGCAGTTACTTTTCTTTTGATTTCCAAGATGCGGCATTCTCCTGTGATGTCTCCCCCTCTCACTGCTACTCCTCCATGTATTATTTGTTGGACCACTCTATTTCCAAGATAGTCGTCTTCAACTTAGGTTGGTATTCAATCTATCTTATTTTCATCCATTCTCATAATTTCACCTATGGCCTATGATGATCCCCAAAGTCCCATCTCCCATCCAGATTTCCGTAAGTTTATAATTAGGCAAGAGTACACTAAAACTCAACATATCTAAAGCAGAACTCATCTTCTTTCCTTAAATCTGCCCTTTCTCTTCCCAATTAAGACTGTAAACTCTGGGACAGCAGAGACCATGGAACATGGCTATACTCCTGGAGCCTAGAAAAATGCCTGGCATATAGGAGTTAAGTATTTGCTGAAGGACTGAATGAGTTCTTTTATATCAGCAACATGGATGACATGAGAAAAATGGCAAAGGCCTTGGGTTCCTTCTCCAGCCTGGGTTGCTCAGGAAGAAGCCACCTGTGAGATCCTGGGATAACAGCTAGGCCTAAAGCCCTGTCTCTCTCTCTCTCTCATACACACTCATACACACACACACACGACTTTATTTCAATGGTTATAGGTGACATGAACATAAGGTACTTCCCAGCCATGGGAAAGTATTTGGATTTTATTTGATAGTTTAAATGTTTTTGAAAATGTTGATAAACAAAAGCTGTACTTGGAGATGAATGACAGATATGCCTTTAATATGGGATTTCATCCTAGAAACTGACTTTTTCCAAAAAATATTCAATCTTAGACCTCTTACTGCAGACAGGTTCCATGGGAATGCACAAAAAAGAGGCAGGAAAACAATCCCCACAGGAGACTGTAGTCTATTAAAAAACAGGCTGCTACCACTTCCTGTGAAGTTCAGAAAGTGCCTTTCCCTTTGCTTAGTCATCCAGAGAAAAGTCAAAGGGCTCAAAGTCTTTCCGGAAGCGGTGAGCCAGGGTCTCTTCCTCTTCCTTGCTGATCTGACACTGCCTCCAGTCAGACTTGTCAGGAATATTAAGGATGGCTTCACTTGCCAGGACCTCCCTGTAGAAAGAGCAAAAAAGAATAAAAATAGCCAGTATCAGCCTGAAAGCCCCCCCATTCCACCTCTTTTCCTCTCCAGCCAGAGAGCTCTCCCCAGCATCACCCAAACAAGGCATGCAAATTCCTCTGACTTGACTCACACCATTTTCCATTGCCCTGCGTGCCTGCTCTGCCATTCTATCTACTAAAATTGTACTCATTTTAAGTGACCAGCTCAGATCCTACCTCTTTCCTAACCCCTCGAATCCCATTTACTTCTCTGAACAACTTGGAACTACATTTATTAGTACTTAGAGAAGCAACATGGCACAGAAGGGGGCAGGCCCTGGTGTCAGAAATATCAGAGACGATTCCATTCCTAGCTGTCACTGGCTGTCTATGACTTAAACAGAAGATTTCATCTCTGAGTCCTGATTTTCTCACCTATGAAATGCAAAATAAGGATTCCGTGAGGTATGGAGATAACACAATCAAGGCACCAAACTAGCTCTGAGTACATCCCACCTTAAACTCCAGTTTTGTCATTCCAATTAGACCATGAGTTTGCTAAGGGCATGGGGCAGAGTAGGGCACCTAGTATCATACCTCACTTTGACCTTCTGTCTCTCTTTGCAGGGGATTCAGGCGTATGTGGACACAACAGCACAGGCTCAATACCAACAAAACTTATCTTGGCTCTTAGGACTACAGCATAACTACATACAGACTCACACATAAGCTACCTTCTAATTGCCACTGCTTTATACTTTTATTTATTTCTATTTATTTTGATGTATTAGAAATAACTATGTTCACATCTATATAGTTCATTTTCTGCTTTGAAGCTACAATACATAGAAGAATTGAATATCAATCACATGAGTCTCCTAAAAGTCAGAGGCCCTGAGCTCAAGTTCTGTAATAGCTGCCTAGGCAAACCTTGAGCTGATTTCTTCATCTGTAAAATGAAGATAGAACCACCTTTCTTGTACAACAGCAGGAAAAAAAAAAAATCTTTTGAAGTATTTTGTTAACTATAAAATGCTATGTAACTATAAGTAAGTATTTTGAAAAATACTCAGTGTTGAAAATACAACTAGTACAAGCATAAAATCATCCAGAGAATCTCTTTTGTAGGCTTATGTCCCCATGTGTATCTGCAATCGTGTGCCTATGTCATCAGTGTCCATATCTGCATCTATTGCTGAGGCAACAACAAAAAGATAAATAATGTCACATGCTTGAAGTTCCTAACATACTTGTTCTCATTTGTCAATTATCTTTTTGAAAATGTAGACAACTACATTTACTGGACTTATCCAATGGTGGCAATCTCTTGGAAGCTTTCCAAATTAGTCCAAGAAGGGCTTAAGGTTGACTCAAATCTCAGTTCTAACTAGGGGAAAATAAACAAACAAACAAACAAACAAAAAACAGCTGCAAATCAGACACCAACATCACATAACCTGTTCTGCACATTTTCGACTCCTCTCCATACTCTGTCTCTTCTTGTCAGCAAATTCCTGTCTTCAGTCTTTGCCTAATTTATACCACTCCCTGTATGGTTTTATAGATATGGGCTACCTGATGTGAGGAACAGAAATGAAGCCTCATCCAGACCTTTGGGCCACTCCAGAATAACGCGGTTAAGATCTCACATTTTGGAGTCCAACAGGCCTGGGTTTGAACCTACCACTGTATGACCATGGACAAGCTACCTAAGCATGCTAGAGCCATGCTGTCCACTATAGGAGCCACTCATAAATACAGATATTTAATCCTAATTAATTAATGTTAAAAATTCAATTCCGGGCCAGCCAAGTGGCGCGTTGGTTAGGAGCTGGCTTGGGACTCCAGCTCTGAGCGGCGGGGTCCCGGATGGGATCCCACATATGAGGGCCAGTAACGCTGCCCTCTACAGCTAAGGTGGTGAACAACAGCTCCACCTGTTTGCCTCTATAGCTAAGATGGCCAGTGATGGTGTGAGCTGCAGACCCTGCTGCAGTGGGCTGCCATAGGCTACAGTGAGTGGCCAGCAGTCAGCGTGAGCAGCCGGCAGCCAGCGTGAGCTGCCAAGAGCTGCTGTGAATGACCGTCCAGAGGCTGGCGACCAATCTGCCTCACCCAGGAAGAGCCAATGACGATACCAACATGGGCCAGTGAAGCAATGTCCTCCACAACTAGACTGAAGAACAAAAGGACAGCAACTTGTCAGTTCCCCTTCCCCAATTCCCCAATAAAATCTAAAAAAAAAAAAAAAAAAAAGTTCAGTACCTAGGTGACATTAACCATATTTCAATTGCTCATGGGCACATGTGGCTAGTGACTACTGTATAGGACAGTGAAGATTTATAGAGCATTTCCATCATACTGGTAAACTGAGATGACAGTACCTACTTTACAGAGTTGGGAAGATTAAATAAGGCAATGCATGTTTAGTTCCTGGCACAGTACTTGACACAGAGCATATGATCAATTAATGGTGGCACTTTATTCCCTGGGCTAGAATGTCCACAGTCTAGTGTTTGCCCTCTAAATCTCTCTCTCAGGCTCAACTTCAACCCTTTCATGAAGGCTTTCACCAAGCAGACATGAGCTCTCCCTTCTCTGAATTTCTACAGTACATCGTTCCTGTACAAATTGGTAGTTACAAAATAGTCATGGGGATGTACAGTACAGCATAGGGAATATAGTCAGTAATATTGTAATAACTATGTATGGTGTCAGAAGAGTACTAGATTTATCGTGGTGATCACTTTGTAAGTTATAGAAATGTCTAAGCATTATGCTGTACACCGAAACTAATATAATATTGTATGTCAATGCAATTGAAAAGTAAAAAAGTATTTAAAAGAATAAAATACATTGTTCCTCAAGACCTTGTAATGGTACTTTTACATCTATATTACTACTGTCATATATGTAAATATCTGACTTGCCCTATAAAACTGTTGGTTTCCTTGGAGCAAGGACTCTTTCATGTTTGGCTTTTTGATGAACTGTCCATGCATCCCACTGCTTTGTTCAGAGTAGAGCCAATGAAAACACATGTGAAATAAGAAAAATGTACAAACCTTCCAAACTGCAAAGGAAAATTCTTTTTAATTCTGTGGAAAAGCTTCTCTCCTGTGTCAAGTTCAACATAAAAATATGCTGCTCCTGGCTGAGCAATCTAAAGTAAACAGAGTTGCATGAGCACATACAATAATGCTTTAAAAAATCTAAAATCCTAGCTCATTTCTTACTAGCTTTAATTTGGCAAAGAATTCAGTCTAGAAGCACAAGGATATGAGCCGCTTTATATCCCAACCTACTTAGTGGAACTAGAGTTTAAAAAGCCAAACTGGCAAATATGAAGAGCCTCCCAGTGGCATCCATCTTTCTAAGTTTAGGAAGTTTCTAATTTCTTGCTCTTATCAGGAAAGCACTGAGGCACTGCTATGATGCCATCTTTGTCTACAATCTAATCAATACTCCATGCTCAAGTTCCAAATTGCCACCTGCCTATTTAACATTTTTGGATGCCCTGACAGTACCTCAGGCTCAACATGTCAGAAGCCAGGTCTGTAATTCTCCCTGATCATCACCTTTCCCTCCTGTTTTACCTGCTTGATGTCCGAGTGCTCTGGGATTTCCAGCAGCTCTATCTGTTGCTCCTGTGCCTGGGTAATGAAGGCGTCTTTAATGTCATCAGTAGCGCAGAGGCTGAGTGGTACAGGGATGACCTGGGGGGTGGGGATGGAGTGGGGTGGGGTAAAGGATAGAAGAAATTCTTCGTGCAGGTCCCAGAAAGGTCATGCCTCCTATAGTTCCTGAGAAGTAGTCAATCCATCATAGGGGGAGACACCCCTCAGCAGAGATTCTCCTCAGGCCAGACAGGTCTGTGGAGGCCTGTCCGTAAGGACTTAAACTTATGAGACAGCCTGTCACATGTGGGAGCCAATCTCTAATATGGGAAAGGCTGGAGCGAGATCTCTCTGTCATCAAGCCTTTGCCAGCTCCTATATAATATATGTGGCAGAGTCGGGCCCATTTGAAAACTTAACAAATGTGCCAGAAAGAAAACCACCACAACTACAAACAAGTTACCCATAACAAAAATGAGCTGCTAGCCCCATGCAGACTCTGAGACTGCTTCCTACCTCTGAGTGGTCACTCCTGTTGGGCTTCACACATAATACCCACTCTCTCAAACTCTACCTATCAGGGCTCAAATCTTTCTTGGAACCTTGCTCAACTACCCAATCCTTTTCTAAACAAGGCACGTAATTACTGTCTGTGCAGTTCACTTATACTGACCAGGCAGTTCCCCCTGAGTTATCACCAGAGGCGCTTTAACCTTTTAAATGAACATTAAATAATGTGAAAATTCATGTTAAATATTTTAAATGTTAAATACTTAAGTTTTATAATGGAATCAAATATTTAAATCTTAATCAAGTTAATTATTTAAATGAACATTATTCAAATATTCGTCAATATCCAGATCCCCATAGGGCCCTTCCAAGCTCTTGGGCAGAGACCGCCTACCTGTAGCTGGAGGTGATGGCTCCTATAATTTCTCTCAAACAGAATATACCGTTTCCCTCGACTCTTAAAGAACTTCCTCAGTGTGGCCTTATACTTCTCCACCTCTTCCACCACTTCTGCTGAAAGCTCCACCACTGACTGGTAGTGTCCAATGGGCAGGATCAGGACATGGTCATCACACAAGCCTCCTTTGGCCAACGCAAGGTAGCACTGAAGAGGAAGTGGACGGAAGTAAGACATCAATACCGCATGTATAGTTCTTCAGGGAGAAAAGCCTATACACAGAATGAGACTGGGGGTGTGTGAAAGAAGTACTCAAAGAGGCTATTAATAGAAATTCTCCAACTTCTAAAAATCCGACTTTAGAGGTTATAACAACAATGTTCTCAAGTACCAGCTGAAGAATGAGATTAGATGCAACAAACATCTGTGCCAAGTAGCAAATGAATTGGGAACAAACAAGAAGCATATAAACAGGCTTTTGGCTTCAAACACACCAGGGCTGGAGGGGACCTGAACAACAGCTGGTTTTCCCATCCAGTCTCCACACCTGAACACAATTTTTTAGGTACTGTCACCTTTAGCCAGAGAAGACAGCACTTCTGATTTCCAAATGCCCACTTTCCCTACAGTAATATCCAATCCCACTCCAATCCACCCACTGGGCTCACAAAAAGGGCTAAGTTGACATGATTAGCATCCAAAGCTGCTGACTAACTTCTACAAAATGGGGCGGAAGGAAGGAGGAGAAACCTCAAACTCAGGTACATCCAAAGAGGCAGAAAACTATGGTTCCAACAATGGATGCCGGCCACTAAATAGCAACTAGAAATACTTCTGTCAAAACCAAAACACTCAAGACTGCTCAATACTCAGACATCCTTTGATGGGAAAACACTGAGTGAGTAGAGAAAGGCCAATGAATACCAATGCTGACAAATGAAGGTGCCACAGCTTTGGAAAAAACAATCCGAAGTATACTGTCAGTGTGGTGGGTTCAAAGTTAAGGCTGAAGGAAGGAGTCATTTATTTTTCATCTACACTGAGAAGGCCCAACAGAGTGACAAGCTCAGTATCGAAAACAAACTAGAGCATGATCATCCTTGGTCTAGCTGGCAGAGAGGACTGAGCACATCTACAAAGTTAATTTTCCAGATAACTGAAGTTCATCAAAACATCATAAGCACTAAAACACTCAATTTTTCAATAGCCATTTTTGATTGTGTTGGTTTTAAAAGGTTACTCTAGAAGCCTGAATCTTCTAGCCTTTTCTGTATGTCAGAGGGTCACCAACATAAATAGCAGTTTTTATATTGTGATGTGCACTGAGGCTATTGAAGCTTTCAGTGTAGACTGAATAGCAACCCTCAATGCAGTACCTTCCAGTTATTATGAACAGTTTCACACTTGCCCAGTCTCCTCCTTCTCTTTCAAAGTCTCACCTTCTAATCTGCTCTATACTTAAATTATCTCCAATTGTATCTCAGATGTAGAAATAGGACCCAAATGAGTGATTCTCCCAGAGTAAAGCGCATGGACTTAGCAGTAGTTATTTGGGATTCTTAGCAGTCTTCTTCTCCTTTTACCAATGTGTGGTGGCCATCAGCGTAGTTCTATGTATGCCCCATGAGGAAGGCATGGCAAAGACTGAGAAAACCGGGGGGAAAAGTAATGAGAGGAGATCAAGAGGAATGGGTGCAGACAGGGGACTCCAAACCCTCTGCCAGACACCCAAAGGTCACCAGAGGTTCCCAAGAGCTTTCCACCAGACAAAGGACAGTGTAGGTATGTGTAGACTTGATTACTAGGTAGGCTCTAGGCTAAAATCCTCACGTGGTCTCCTACCAGGGGGTACTGGGCTGGGCCACAATTAAGACCTGAGATGCTTTTGCCCCTCTAGTGTCAGACTGAGGTGAGAAACCAACAGATCTCCTTTATTATCCCCTAGGCTCATGCCCAGGGCGACAGGAAAGTGAATGGAACAGAAAGGTCATTTCTCCCTGGGGCCTAGAGCAGCACTGAGCTAAGTTACCCATTCTAAATCTCTTTTCCCTACATGGCATTTTAAACCTACTGAAGCTTCCGAAACAGAAAGCAGTCCAAAGCCTGCCTGCCTTACCATGTGGGAGAGAAGAATGGCATAAACCGATCCAAAGAGTAAAACAAGGTCTAAAAGAGCTAATCCAAACAAGGGCATTCCCATAAAAGCAAGGGCTTTTCAAGTTTGCTCTTCTTCCCCTCGAAGAGTTCATCCAGAGGCTCTACGGCCCAACTGTAGGCCTGGACCCCATTAATCCTCCCCCTAGAGACAGGAGTGTACCCATACTAAAGACACAAAAATTAAATGTAAAAGACAGGGGCTATTCAGTCTGAAACAACATAGGCAGGAGAGGGATGTGACTTAAAGAGTAAATAGGATGAAATTGAGACTCTAGTCGGTCAATTTATAGGAAGCCATGATAAAAGGCCCTCACACCATCAGGATAAGTTGAGAAAAAGATCACACTCAGAAACAAAAATTAGAATAAACCAATGAAAAACAGACGAAAGTACTTGTGTGTACCACCACACACTAAGAAATGGTTTGTGAGTATGTACTGTGAGACACTCATATGACATCATCAGTTTTCCACAGCTTGAATAAAAGCATCCTCAAGGTCATCCAGTTCTCAGTTGGATTCAGTGCTTACCAAGCAACCTTACATGGTTACTTGGGCTCCCAGATTTCCATACCAGGAACATGGCTATGGGGATTCCTGTCATTAGGAAGCTGTATCCTCTACTACTAGGCAACACTGAGAATTTACCACTTTTTAGTAGGGTGGAGTAAAAACACAGAAGTATATGAAAGCATCACCCTAGGAGATCCACACCTATTTGTCAAAGAGGGAGGAAGAGAGGGAGCAATCTTGTGAAACTGGCACTACAACATTCAGAAGAACTGCTACAACCAAAAAGACAGGAAATAAAAACTGGCGGTGAGGATGTGGAACAACAGGAACCCTCATACACTGCTGGTAGGAATATAAGATGCTGTAGCCATTTTGGGAAACAGTTTGGCAGTTTCTTAAAAAGTTAAATGTAAATTTACCGGCAATCCCATTCCTAGGTATCTATCCAAAAGAAATGAATACATATGTCCACACAAAGACACATGCACATGTTTACAGTGGCATTATTCTTAAGAGCCATAAAGTAGAAACAACCCAAATGTCTACTTCTTGATGAATATATAGACAAAATATAATATATCCTCACAATGGGATACTATTTGACAATAAAAAGGAATGGAATACTGATAGATACCACAACATGGATGAGCCCCAAAAATATTATGCTAAGTAGAAGAAGCCAGACACAAAGACCACGTGTGCTATGATTCCATTTATATGAAATGTCGGGAAAAGGCAAACCCATGGAGACAGGAAGTAAACTAGTGCTTGCACAGGGCTGAGGGTGGAAATGCAGATTTGCTATAACCTGAGCGACCTTATTGGAATGATGGACATATTTCAAAACTGTATTATGGGATGGCTGCACAACTCAGGAAGCTTACTAACAACCACTGAATTGTATAGTTAAAGTAAATTTTATGATATGTAAATTATGACTCGAAGTGAATAGAAAGCAAACGGGTGTGTCTCCTCTGTGAAAGAGCCACGAAAGTAACTCACATGTGTGCCAATGTTGACCACCAAATGCTTCTCCACATCAGGGCTGGCAAGGCAAAACCAGCAGGGTCCTGGAGGCTGAGCTTCATGGGGAAGAAATCCAGATGTTACTATGGTCCAAGCACTCCAGCACATAACCACCCTCGTCTGATCGTTAAATCCTGCAAAGGCTGGCAGATAGCACCGCCACAATGGGCTGGGCCAGCTGTGCTCCCCCTATGACCACCTCCCACCCCCATCACCATGAAACTAAACCTGTATTAGAAAAACTTTGAATTTGTAACTATTGCACAGGTAGACGATCGACAAATGATGACTCAAGTAGCATGTAACTGGGAACAGGCTGCAATGAAACAACACTGAACGGGGTGTCAGGAGTCCCAATTCTAGTCCCAGTCATGCCACTAGCTAGCCACATGACCATGGGCAATAAGTTTACCCTTCCAAGGTCAACTTCTTCATCTTTGAAACAAGGAGGTGGATAAAAAGCATCTCAATGAAATAGCCTTCAAGTCTTTTCTACCAGTTTAAATTATTCTATTATCTTATGAACCTACATTGGTTTTGTAGGCTCTTTACCTCACATGTTTTACAGACATGAATGAAAGGAGCTTTTTCCACAGTTCTTACAGGAATAGTCTCGGATAGCCTCAAAGTCAGGCCATCTTTGTATTATTTCATTTTTATTATTGGTCCTAATGACTCACTGTAAATTTTTCACTGCCAGAAGAGGCTCTCTTAGCAATGCTGCTTCCCAAACAAGACCAGAAATAAGTTATTGCTCACACAGGAGACTCTGGAATCAAGGTACTTACGAGGTTTGCGAGGCTGCTTTGGGTGAGGAGATTTGCTCTCTCTGCCTGTAGATGAACGCTTTCTTCCCGGCTTTGTACTTAAATCAAAGAAAAATTGACAGGCTGACTCTTCCTGGAATGGCCAAAGGTAGAAGAATAAATGTTATTAAACCAACCATTAGCCAAGTAGCCAACCATTCACATACAAAGGAATGTTCCTGCCATGTCACGTCTAGCTTTCCTCCTAGCCCTTTCCGCCTAGAGAAAATGCTTAGACCCTCAGTCATACTTCTCAACACTTATCCAAGTTACCCCAAATTCACCTCTTTGGAAAAGCAAGTTAAAATGCAAGGCACATAGCCATTCTTACCTAAAACAACAATATGAACCCATCCAAATTTCTTTCCCATCCTCTTTCAGTAGGGCCATACTACAGTCCTAAATTGTACAGGTCAAACAACTCTAGGGGGACTTTAATTAAAGAGATAGTTGCTCATAAAAAAAAAATAAATAAATAAAAAAAAATAAAAGTCTGAGAAAGCAGACCATGCTTTCTTACTTATCAAGTTAAGGGAACTTGACATTTCTTACTTTAGTAAGGAGAAAATTAATTTCAAAAAAGTCTCTTTAGAAATTTCTTCTTATTTACCTACTAGTACTCATTATAAAATCACAAATGACATTGCTACCAAGCAGTTGTTGGATCCTTACTTGGAAAGTTAACAATAGAGAATCCACTTTAAACAAGGAAAGGCCTAACGTGTGTAACCCCAACATATGAACCAAGTTTAGATAAAGAAAGACTTAAAATATGAAACAGTTAACTTCAAACTACGATAAGAAACATTGAGCTTACTTGAAATCTAAGGCTTTCTAAACATCGCCATGATTTAACAAGGAAAAAAAAAGATTTAGATTCTAAAGATTAAACTTGTCTTATGAATTAAACTATAACTGGCAAAAGGATATGTGTAATAGACAATCCTGCCCAGAAAATGCCACCTCTCAATTAGAACATACCTCAGGGGCAGGAATTTGCTTTCCTATGGATACTTCCTTCCCAGATTTCCTATAAGGGTTTTCAGTGATATCTGGAGGCTGTTTGACCAGCTCTGCTGCATCCATTAGTTTCATGGGAACAATACTGAATGCATAAAGATACTTTGGAGAAAAACAACATAATAACATTAAGGGAAATACTGTTTATTCAAATGTAATCAGAAGATTGTGAAGATTTCACAGAAGGCTTCAAAACCTGAGTGAAGTTAAAAGGGCAGCAACTGGCCCATCTGTGGCTCAGAAAATACCTAAGAAATCAAATGCCAATTCAGTGATCTCTGCAGGGGCTAACCAGTGGCTGAAAAGCATCAAATCAAAGTCCCTGCCCTCACACAAAACAACAAGGACTAGAGGGTCTTGCTCCATAATCCTTCAAGACAAACTGCTTCTATCTCTGAGTCCTTTATCTTTGTGTATTTTGTCAACAGAATCACGGCACTGCCATCCTGTTTTCTAATGAAAACTAAATTGTACAATTTACTGTTTCCCTCTGACATTATGTAATTTCTGCTGTCTAAGCCGATGAATTTTCTTAGGGACTAGTAGCAAAGAAATAAATATTCACATGAATATCTAAAATCTCAGACTAATGCACAGATATTGAGAACTTTAGATGAAATATGAATGGATGCTTAATCTCACTATGGATCATGGAAATGCAACTATTTAACAATGATACACCATCTTCATGTATCAGAATGGCAAAAACTTTTTCTTCTTTTAGTTGAGCCATCCTGCCACCTGTTGGCAGCTTAAAGGCAGCTCAGCTCGGGCTGGGTATCGAACTGCTGTTGCTTAGAGCTCAGCTCACACTCTTATTTTTTTTTTTTTGAGGGCAGTGTCACTGGCCCTCACATATGGGACCGAACCGGGGCTGCTGGCTTCCCAAGACAGCACTTAACCACCGTGCCACTCAGCCGGCCCTTCAGCTCACTCTCTTGAGCGAGCTCTTAACCAACTGAGCCACTCAGCTGGTCCTAGAATAGCAAAAACTTTATTAAAACATTTGACATTACCCAGTCAGAGTGTGCATAGAAAACAAACTCATATTCTGCTGGTGGGGATCTAAACTGGAAAAAAACTTTGAGATGAATTTAATAATGCTTGCCCAATTTAAAAATGTACATACTCTGACTGAAGTACGGGTTGCTTAGGGATGAGGCTAACACATTCCTGAAAGTAATGCAGTAGACTAAAAATACGGTGAGTGATCCCTTGAAAAGGCAGGGGGGAAAAATTACAAATCTAAACTTGCTAAGAAAGCACTGGGCTTTAAAGCTTAAGATGGAAAAGACAAAACATGTGTTTGCTTATCTTTTGCATGTACATTGTTTATGGTATGTTCTAGTGGAATAATCTCCAGAGAATTTATCTATTTCCCCACTTGACTGACTGTTCTTATATTAGCAGTCTCAATCTACAATATCCTGCTTTTGGCCCTACAGAATCAGAAATGCTCTCAGGGAAGTAAGAAAAATAATGTATTTTTCTAGTATATTCTCCTTCTTTCACCTGCACTGTTTTCTAGTACAAAGACAGATTCCAGGTATCACTAAGATTTCCCAAAGCCAAAGAAACCTTGGGGGGACTTTATTATTTCTGTTAAATGAAGTTGCTAAAAGCAGCAAAGCAAAAGTACCGTCTGATGGCAAACTCATGAATACCCACAGAGACAAACACGTGGAGGTGGGAAGAAAGAAACAGCATTCATTTGAAATTTTGCCTTGGTTCCACTGGGCCTATTTTCTCAAACCCTTCTCTAAAATCCCCCACAAAGGACCTAAGGAAACCTGTCCTTTTATTACCATCTCTTTACAAAGGAGTCACTGAGATGCTGGGACACTGTGATTGGATAGAAGAGAAGATCTGAATGCTAAAGTAGGCAAAAGAAACATTTATCAGGCAGACAGTGAATATTAATCTACCCCCAAACACTCAAATCTTTACCTTTTTCTTTTCTGGATTTCCAACATTTGCCAGAGCTATGAACCTGGTGGCGTGCTGTGCGTTTTCCTGCAGAACGATGTGGTTTCTATAATATATTGGAGAGATTAATGGGTTACCAAAAAACTTTACTTCTGATTTACAATTATAAAAGATGTAGACTCCATGGGGCCATGAAGAGTCCTGAATCCATCACCACCAGTAACACAACCTCAGATGGTACCTGTCCATCTAATAGGATAAACATCCCTACCTCCCAGGACTCTTGTTAGGGAAAAATAACATCACCTATCTGAAAAGCACAAAAACTCCAATTTTTGGTTTTAAAAGAGTTGTAAAATTAGCAAAATGTTGATAATTGCTGAATCTAGGTGATGAGTGCAGGAAGATTCATTATACTGTTCTCTCCTCTTTTGTGTAATAAAAAGTTATAATAATGAAAACCAAAAAGAAACGAGTTTTAAGTGGAAAAAAAAACCATGCTTCAAATAATAATATGTAGGATGATTTCTTTCTTTCTTTCTTTCTTTTTTTTTTTTTTTTGAGGGCAATGTCACTGGCCCTCATATGTGGGACCCGAACCGAGCCAGCGCTTCACCACCGCGCCACTCGGCCAGCCCAATGATTTCATTTTTCTAGGAAAAATATAAAAGTACATGAATATTACCATTTCATACAAAAAATATGGGAACAGCATATACCAAAATATTTTTGAGCTTTCTGTTTTATAAATATTCTATATTAAGCAACTATTATTTGTAATTAAAAGGGAAAAAAAAGCTATGGCATTATATATCTATATATATCTTTTTATTTTTAGCAAGTTGACCATTAATACAGATGCTAATCCTTAGTTCAATGCTTTCCTCATGCATCAGAAATTTCCTGAATCTGTCACAAAATATAATTTTATTTTAAAATCTAGTATACCATTTTATAGAAATAAATATACAAATACCTGTTTTATATTTACATTATTGAATGGAAATAAACCAAAATACAGTCTGTTTGCTACAACTTGTTTTTTTTAGAGAGTAAGTACATTCATAGTTGGTAAATGGGACTGATATCATTATAAGGTGAAAGTCATGCTGTTTCATATGCAACCTTCCCCAACTTTTATGATTGCAACAAGTGTAATCATAATTAAATGGAAGTTTTAATAATACATGAAGACATTAAGGAATATCCTGAGAAGTGTCTTTCATTAGTGCAAGCAGTGACTAAGGCAGTGACCTCAAGAACTGCCAACACTTTCCACTGGTAAGCTATCCAGGTGTAATGAGCAAAATGATGCCCCCCTCTCCCCCGCAAATTGTCCATGTTCTAATCCCATAACCGGTCAAAGTCAGCTTACACAGCAAAGGGTAATTAAGGTGACAGATGAATTTCATCACTTGCTAATCAACTGACCTTAAAATAGGAAGATGATCCTGGATTACCTGGGTAGACCTAACATAACCACAAGAGTGGGTCCTTAAAATTGGAAGAAGGAAGCAAAAGAGAGTCAGAGGGTAGTGACTATGGAAGAAGGTGAGAATGGTAAGAAGGATTCAAACTGAGTTGCTGGCTTTAAGATAGAGCAAGGGCGCCATGAGCCAAGAACATAGGTAGGTGGACTCTAGGAGATGAAAAAGGCAAAGAAACAGATTTTCCCCTAGAGCCTCCAGAAATGAACACAACCTGCCAACACTTTGATTTGAGCCCAGTGAGACCCGTGTCAAACTTCTAACCTACAAGAACTGTATAATAATAAATTTGCATTGTCCTAAGATATACAAAGTGTATAGTAATTTGTTATAGTAGCAACAGAAAACTAATACACAGGAAAACTGCAAGAACAGATAAAGAAGTTAGGAAGATGTTCCCCTCATTTATTTTAGAGCCAGAAACAATGAAATGCTACTCACCGATATGGAAGCCTCTCATAGTAGGTCTTTTCCAAAGCAGCAAAATGGTATCTTGGTTTCAAGCTTGTGGCGAGACTGGAGACCAAAGCAGAGCCACACTTTTTGGTATCCACTTCTCCCTAGTAAATAGAAAGTTAGTCATCTTAAACTGAAGTGTTACCAAGAAATGCAAAGAAATAACAAGACACTGAAGTCTCTGCTGTTTGTATGTGGATACAAACATAGGCAGTCGGATTTGCATAGTAAATTCCATGCTTATGGCAATCAGAGAAATCTCTAACACCTAAAGGGAACTGGGCTATTATGAATGCAAAATTAGGAACAATTGCTGGAAGCTAGAGGTTAAAAGGTAAGTCCTCCATACTAACACCCGAAACAGGGATTATTAAACATACTAAATTCTTTTTTGGAGACTAAGCTCTCTCTCCGAAGCCCACAGACTGCCTCTATCATTTGCTTTGTTGTGCGCCTATAGTTCTGAATATACAGATAATCAAGGCAGAAAATAAAACAAGCTAGCTTTCAGCATCCCAAGGATCCATAGAATATTTCACATGGAACAGTCAAGGACCTCATCACAGAAGCATGCAATCCTTTGTTTTGCTTCAGTCAGGGGAGGCGTGGTTAGTGGAAGGGCACAACCATGCCCTTGTTGTCAAGTTGGTAACAAAGTCTCAAAAGTTAGGCCTATTCCCAGCACATCCCTAACTTCCATTAACAACAAATTATGTCATCTCTCACCCCTAAGGGTATTTATGAACTCTAACAGAAGTTATTAGATGGAAATAAAGAAATCGCCACAGTCAATTTTCCACTAAATAAAGCAATAACTTCCTCTTGTTTTGGGCTTGTCTTGTTCAGGTTGCTGCTGAAGGGCAGGGAATTGGTCTTGATGTTAGTGATAGTACCTTAGGGACTGGTGAACTGTATTGTTTTCTCCCCTATATCTTGTATGGCTATTTAGAAACGTTAACCCAAATCCTTTTTTAGCATCCCTGAAATGAACGGACCTCATTCTTCTCGTCCTTCCTTACGGAGGCATCATGTCTGTCTCCCAAACATCAACAGTTTAGTAATCTGGTGGACCTTCCCTTGCTTTGCTGTATCCTCTCTACACTGCAATCGGCACTGCCCTTTGTATTCTAGGTAATGAATAACCATGAGCTTATGGAAAGGGAATACAGCATTGTCCCTTTGCCTTTCAGCATGCTCCCTGAACATGCCTGGTATCTTGTTGGCCTTTTTGGCCATAGACACACTGTGCTGAAGTGGCAGACACTGCTCTACAGGGCCCTTTTCTGGATCATCACTGATAACTCGGCATCTATCAACTGACATTTGCCCCAAATGCATTTACATTTCCCTTCACTGAAGCTCAGCTGATGCTTTCTGCCCTCATACAAACCCTTTCCAGATCTTCCTTTGGCTTACTTCTACCAATACAGTATTTCCCGGCCCATGATTGCTGTCACTCACCAACTTGGTGTACATCCTCTTTTAGACTGCTTATAAAAATATTAAGATCAAGTGCTATGGTGAGCTCCAGTGCATCCCAACATTTAAAGCTTTCGCATTAGAGAAGCGCCAAGTGTTGAACATCTCATTTCCTATCTTTTGATCTTTCAATCTTCGATCCCATAATGATTCCATTTTAAAAAACAGAAAATCTGACAGCCAAAAAGCTATAATCTGTAATGGAAGGGGGGAAATGCAACTGCACAGCTGCCACTAGCTGTAAATCTTTTCACTAAAAATTAGTAAACCCTCAAGACACATTAAGAGGAAGCTTGAGAGAGGGCACCTGAAGCAGAGAAAATAATTTAAAGACCCATTCGTTTATAACTAAGATTTCAGCAATCTCATCTGTGAATTGTGCTTTCCATAAGATCAACTTTCACTTTGGTCAGTTGGTATAGTTTTAGGAATCCTGAAAAAATTCACAGATTTCTACTAAAAGGTACTAGGGGGCCGGCCGAGTGGCGCGGTGGTTAAGTGCTGGCCTGGGAAGCCAGGGCCCCAGTTCGGTCCCACATATGAGGGCCAGTGATACTGCCCTCAAAAAAAAAAAAAGGTACTAGAAGCTGAAAGACTCAATATAAAGAGCAAACAGAGCCCAAATTAAGCCAGTGCAATTTGCTTTTAGAAATTCCAACTGAACAAACACTACTCACAGAAGAATTCCCAAAGTTCCCCACATACTTGGGCCATGGGGATGTGAGCAAGAGATCGACACCCTTAAACTGGGATGTTGAACACAGCATTGTCCTCAGGGAAGACACATCCTTGGGACTAAAACTATAACCTGGGACCGGCTCATTTAAGGACTCCGTCCCACTGAGGTACACAATCTGCAGCCCGGAGGTTCCAGTGAAGATACCTTTACGACCTGGATTCAAAGAAAAACAGACAAGTTTTAGTTAACACTGCAAAATGAAATGTGCCTGTGATGATGCATCTCTCTCCCCATGCCATGGCTCTCCAACCTGCCTGCCTTTCCACGTGCCTGAATGAGTGTAAATTCTCCTAAAGCCTTTCTAGCTGGCAGGTCTCAGTGTTGGATAGCTCCAGTACGATTCCTGTTCAGTAAGAGCAGCCCTATTTGGATGCTGCTGGAGCCTACTGGCCAGTCCGTTCACGCCAGGAGCCTTGCAAGTGAAAAAAGCTGCGAAGCACTAATTAAGAGAAAGGCTTTCTACCTTCCAGAGTGGACTCCGCATGGATTAAAAGAAACCCAGACACCTGGATATAAGGAGTGACAATGAGAAGACAAAATAACTGCAGCTTTGAGGATGATAGAGTCTGGAATAGATGTACTCTGCATGTAGGCAGCAGCTTTCAATTAAAGGAAAACATTTCAAAAGGACAACAGTTTGGGAAAAATTAGAGACTCTACCCTCTTCTCAATTTATATCTCACTTATGCCTTTAAGACCTTGCTCCATCAGTTTTCACCTTCCCTTCATCTACTGAGTTTCTTCTCAACTGGCCCTTTCCACTCAGAAAATATTGGGTTGTCAGAAAAGTCATGAAGTATTTTTTCTATGTCTTTCATTGCAAAAATGCGTCATGACTTTTCCGACAACCCAATAGAACATTAAGCATACTAATTAATACAAATACTAACTAATAAAGGAACATACTAATAAACACGCACGCTAAGAAAGGAACACACATACTAACTGATGAACACAGTTCCTTCCTCTTCAGTTTCCAATTTCTCAAGAGTAGTCCGCCCTCTGTAAGTACTTTACCTCTTAATTAGTTCCTTACCCCACTGCAATCTAGTTTTCCTCTCCCACCCATTCTCTAAGGTCACTGATCATCAATGGTCTCTACTCCTGAAGCTCTTCTCTCTCCTCTTAAGAGTCCATGAACTTGATGATATTTTTACCTCTCCCCACACTCTTCCTGGGGGCTGGCCGAGTGGCTCAGTTGGTTAAGAGCTCGCTCAAGAGTGTGAGCTGAGCTCTGAGCAATAGCAGTTCAATGCCCAGCCCGAGCTGAGCTGCCGCTGAGCTGCCAACAGGCTCAGCTAAAAAAATAAAATAAAAAAGGTCCATACCTCTCTTCACACTCTTCTAATCATTTTCACCTGTCTTTGCCTACCCTCTAGATGAAGATACATGACCCCACCACAAGGCACTATCATCTGACTGCCTCCCTTCTCATTATATTTCTTCCTTAACAATTTGATCCTCTTCTGAGCTTTAATTTTCATCTTTATGGGACCAACTCCCTAAGATCTATACTCTTCAACATTAACCTTGTTTATTATAACTTGGAACAGATCATGTCCAACTATATGTTGGATGTTCTGCCAGTATTTCAAGCTCAGTATCACGTGTTCACTATACAGTTCATTGTTTGCTCTCCTACTGGATCTCAAAAAATCTCTTTCATAGAAATAACCTAAATACCTCAGCTGCTTTTTCCACTCCTGGTACTAAATTCATATGGTAAAATGGCTGCCATAAATATCTACAGCAGTGGTCTTAATCCAAATCTAGGAACTACAGTGAGAATTGCCATAAGTCAGGCCCATGTTAGGAACTACAACTAAAGGATGTATATCTCACAACTATGGTTAAAAACAACAAACAAAGGGCCGGCCGAGTGGTGCGTTGGTCAGGAGTTGGCTTGGGAACAACAGCGCTGAGCAGCAGGGCCCCAGTTCCGATCCCACATAAGGGCCAGTGACGCTGCACCCTCTACAGACAACAGCTCCACATGGAGCTGGGCTCCCATGAGTCGCTGGTGATGGCAAAGGCTGCAGCCCCTGCTGCAGTGGGCTGCCATAGGCTACAGTGAGTGGCTGGCAGCCGGCGTGAGCTGCTGTGAGCGGCCGTCCAATGACCGGCGACTGACTGCCTCAGCAGGGAAGAGCGCAATGATCACAATACCAACATGAAGCCGCGTCCTCCACAACTAGACAGAAGAAAAAGGACAGCATTTTGTCTGTTCCCCTTCCCCGATTCCCCCAATAAAATCTTTAAAAAAAACACAACAAACAACAAACAAAAATCTGTCCTTTGATTTTTTTTTTTGAGGGCAGTGTCACTGGCCCTCACATGTGGGACCAAACCAGGGCCGCTGGCTTCCCAAGCCAGCGCTTAACCACCGCGCCACTCGGCTGGCCCGAGTCCCTTGATTTTTTGCATAAGGGTCCCATATGATGGAAACAAGTTGAGGCTGCTTACAGGAGGGCCACAGTCAGGTGTGGAGAGTAAAGGCCAAGACTGACTTTGGTGAGGAGGGAGAGGAAGGGCATCTACAGCAAAGATGATGCATAAGCATTTCAGAGAAGTGAAAGACTAAGAAAGAGGAAATGTAAAGAGCAGCAGAACTCTTCTATTTTAGGGGAGGAAAAAAAAATGAGCTGAATAATCCAAGAGGCTATAGGCTGACAACAGGTAACAGGAAAACAAAGCAAAAGTTGACAGTGTCATTTAATACAGCCAGACATTGAATGAATCACTAAAAGATGAATCAGGGGGTGGAGAGGGAACAACTTTAATCTGGAATTAAAGAGGGGACCTGGAACCAGAAAAAGGACAAAGGGAAGGGAAAAACCCAAGGATCAGAACTAAAAACTTGAGGTCCCAAAACCTTAGTGAAACCTAGAACTATAGCTAATTAGAAATCTAACAAGTAAGCTGTACATATCTAGCATGTTCTATGGTAAGACCACACACGGAATATTTTTAACATAATTTATACTTTAAGTACTCGATATACTGTAGTCAAGTCCTCTATTTGGTTGAAAGAGTATATATTTGATTTGGGGAATATAAGGAGATTGGAGGGAGGTAGGACAGACCACAAACGAAAAAAAATGCCATCGTCTTGAAGGTACAGACTTTGAAAAACAATCCCCCCACCCACCCACAATCCCCATTGTCTCAGACAGTAATGGCAGAAGAAACCAGTCACAAATTTCCCGGGACAGTAATTCCTAGGAACACTGCTCATACACTATTATGTTCATTACAAACACATAAAACACATAAAAATATCCACTTACCCAGATAAGTAACGTTTTCAGCTAATTCACACCCATCAGCATCTTGGAAATATGTTACTGTTTCCTGGTTGTTGGCACCTAGCACATATGTCTGAATAGGAGCTAGTGAGAGAAACAGACATGACACCATGGAGTTTACCAGAGCTGCTTTGGAACTTGAGAAATGCTTCCCCATAGGAAAGATAATCATAACAGAAGTAAAGAGTGCGCAACTCTGTAGGTCGACCATGTTCACCAGTTAGGCTGTGCAACCCTCAATCTGTGGCTAGCCTACTAAATGGTATCACTAAGCTGATGAAGTGACATTCTAAAGAGGATGGTCAACGTATAATTAGGAAAACAGAGACCCTAAAGAGTTTAATAAAGAAAACACACTAGTTTTGGAAAAAGGAAAAGGCACATATGGTTGCATTTATTTAATTCCTGCATACTTCAAAGAGGATTTAGTTTTCTCCAACCAAATTCGAAACGTGAACGTTTATGCACACGCATCCTTCCCAGTTCCATGCAGAGCTCAAAGGGGAATCCTTAAATAACTAACATGTGTGAAAAAAACCCCAGGAAGAACTGTGCAGCCTTGAAACTTTGCTAGAAATCATTTGTTAAATAAAAATAACTTCCATACCTTTCTTGATGCCAGTTTTATACTCCTCCCATTCAGCACTTGGAGCGGAGCCAAAGAAATTTCCTACACACAACAGCAGCTAAAATGAGTTTTTTAAACAGATATGAGATTTTTTTATCAGTACATAATTGATAGTAACATTATTCAGCTAATTATCCTAAGTAATGGTCATAAATCAGGTTTTTTCCTTAATCAATCTGCAGAATTTCAATACCTAAATTCTTCAGCGACAATTGTAATAGTTACTCTGATTCTATAAACTACAAAATTTTGGCTCACTGGCTGTCAAGTTCAAGTTGGGGATGGGGAAGAGGGGGTCCAGGGAAAGATGGAGAAATCAACCCTGAAGAATCTCTCTGTGAAATACAAAACTTTAATTATTAGATACCCTGAAAACTAGAAGGCATAAAAAACACATTTCCTGTGTTGCCTTTACTCAACCTTTAAGCCAATCAACATATCCCCATACCTAAACACTCTTCTGTATTCTAGTTTACAGCCTAGTTGGGAACTACATATAACATTTACATAAGGTTCTCTGGTTTGTGAAGCATTAGCTCATATGTTATCTGACTTAATTTGTACTATACATACAGTCATGAAATATATCTGTGCTTCCCAAACCCAGGTCAGAATCATGTAGGGATGTTTCGATACTCTGTTTTCAGTTGGATGAACAGTAATAAAGTAACAAGACTGACATTCAAAAAACATAAAAAGGTAAACAGGTTTCCCTTCCCTCAGGACTCCGCAGCTAGTAAGTTCCTAGGCTCACAATCTAACAAAAAAAGAGAGTATGTGTTCAATCGAGAAATGAATAAAGGAGCCCAAACTTTATTTTGGTATGTTTGACTACAACAGTAAAATTAAATTCAGTAAAAAAAAAAAAAAATCTTACATCGAAGTTTCCACTTTTTTTCTGAATTGCTCGAACTCTATTGAATAAAACATCAAACTTTCCTTCAACATCTCCACAAGCCAAGCTGCAAACAAGAGATAAACATTAAGACAATTCAGGCAATATGAACAGGCCTGCCAACTTTGATATACACTAGTCTTCCTGGATCAGGGAGATACGTAATCTAGTCCCTCTGAAGTTTCCTGAGAGGTTCAGTACATGTGAACTATTACTGTCCACTGGGCAGCTCCATCTAAAGATCTCACCAACACCTTTAACTCACCATACCTAAAATTTAACTAGCATTTCCTCCAAAACTGAACCAGCTTCGTCTCATCATTTCCCAAGATTTGTGGATTGGTCTATCATCAACTTGGTCACCAAGCATCAAAAATCTCCAGTCACCAAGTCCCACCAATCCCTTTTTCCAAACGTCTTACACACCCAGTCTGTCCTTTATATTTCCACTGTCACTATCTTAGTACAGGACTTCAATCATCCATTCAACAAACACATACTGAACGCCTACCATACGCTATGTGCAACATGCCAAGTACTACACTAAGAACATGCTAGGAGTACAGAAAGGAGGGAGACTCAGTTCAAGCCTCAAAGAGTTTACAATCAGGGAAGGGGAAATATCCTGATAGTTACACATTTATATGAAAAGGCTACAATCAGAGGCATGTGGAAAGTGTTACGGGGCAGGGAGGTAGAAAGTGGCAAGAGCTCAGATTCATAAAGCAGACTGGCCCTATGTTGTAAAGTAGCTTGTTCTAGCATCATCTCATTTCTGAGTTTTTGTACTTCTGATTTATATGGTTTTTCCACTTCTCATGTCATTTTCTCAACGTCTTTCAGCTCATCTTGAAATATAGTTCTTACTGTTTTGCCATTATGTCTCTCTGGTGAGTTTTTATTGTCCGTATCACCAACCATTTTCAAGCTGGGTAGTGATACAATCACATTTCTCTTAGATCGTTTTAGTAACAGAGTAAAAGATGGTCTGGAGGAACAACTGACAGTCAACAAAAATAACAGCATACTCTAGGACAGCGACTGGAAAAAGAAAAAGAAAAAAAGAAAAAAAAATAACAGCAAAGGGGCAATGCCAAAATAAAGATGGGGGAGAGAAACAGATGAGAAATTTAGAATTCTGAAAACCTGAATACAAACTGGAGAGAAGGATGGGAAATGAGGGGAGAACGAGGAATAGAGGATAACTGCAAGTCTGAGCAACTGAATCAACACAACAGGGGCAGAATCTTGTGTTGGGTACAAGTAGAGAATATGCTTACATTTCCTCTAATGCCTTCTCCTCTTCCAATCCATCCTTCATACATACATCCAACAGTCTAAAACCCAAAAACACTGAGAGAATTGTGGCTTGCAGAACCACAGCCTTCCCCAAGTCCCTCATCTGTCTTCCCAATACATTCTCCGAGTTTCCCTACCAGAAACCTTCCCTACTGCCCATCTGATCAGTGTCTGCTTCTGCCATTCCCCTCTCCTAACAGTCCTGCCTACCCATCCTGAGTCTACGTTTTTCCCATCCTTCAAGGCCTAACACATCTCTCAAGTCTTCCTGACCAGCTCAGAAAGTCACTCCCAAACCTTCAGAAATCCATACAACATTTCAGAGCAAGCTCTGTAATACTCTATTAAGCAGTTTTATTTATCTTCTGAGCAATACCTCTTCTAGGAGGCCCTGCAGTCCCTATCAGTCTTCAATTCCTGGTGCTCCCACTGGATCCTGCACTTTATCACAGCAGTTGTCACATGGAATTATAATTGTTTCTGGGAGGCCCATGGCCAGTTTGTACATCATAGGATACCTCAAAATTCATCATCTCATCTGGACCCTTTCCAGTGTTTTCTATCCCACTGAAAAAAGACAGAAATCGAGGCCCCTGACAGTGCTGACTCTTCACTCACTGTTGATTTCACCTCCTTAATAAAGCATGAATTCCCTGCATTTTTCTTCTGCCATCACTCTGTCTAATCCTAGCCGTCCTCTACTTTGGCTCTGATTTGTTCACACTGTTGCCAGAATCACTTTCCAAAATAAAAATTTCTGCAACAATTCAATGACTTTTTAAGGATAAAGATAAAAATATTAATCAAGGCTCAATCCTGGTTCCTCACATTGTGGCAAATACCCATCCCAGAACGGTGAACGTTTTCTTCCTGACATTTATCACTGCCATAATTATACATTTTATCTGGATTCTTTGATTACTCTCTGTTGTTCCTCTGCACTAGTCGCTACATGAGGGCAGGAACTCCATTTGTGCAACGCCTAGCACAGTGCCTGGCACACTGCAATTGCTCAATAAATATTTGCTGCATATTTGTTGAATGGATGAATGGAAGTCCTGTCTACACACACACCCGCCAGGGCAGACGCCGTATCTGTCTACCGTGCCCAGGGTCCAACCATGGCCCCCATGCCTAGAAATTTTCGTGACTAGAGTGCGGGGAGAAATGAAGCGGGTGGTTGATGCGCCAGAGGCCCGCACGGCCTAACGCGGAGGAGGGCTGACGCCGGGCGCTTCCGCGTCTCCCAGCACGTGTCACCAAGGGTCCCCCCTCCGAAGCGAGAGACGGGCCGCAGCCAGGCAGGGACGTGATGGGAGCTCACGAGCTGGGAACCCCCTCCCACCCCTGCCTTCTCATCCTCTCTTGGCGTCCTAAGAAAGGCCCTCTGGGGCTGACACAGGCGCGCGCACGCGCGCACACACGCGCGAGCACACACACACGCACACGCACACACACCCTTCCGAGGCAGGGTCACTCACAGGCGCAGTGGTTTCTGAGCCATCGGTCCAAACAGCCCGGGTTAGAACATCCACCAAAAACCGGGGAGCGGGGCCCGCGCACCTCAGAAAAAAGTGACCGCACCTCTCGGAGACTGCAGCACACCCAGCCAATGAGGACTCGCTGACCTACGGCGAGCGCCGAGGCACAGAAGAAGCCTCTGCCGGGTGGTTTCGCCTCGGTGAAGAATTAGGAGAGCAAAGGAGGAAGGGGAAATGAGAAAAAGGAACGCCACTAAGATTTTTTATTTCGGGGAAATTGAAGTTATTGAGCTGCTAGGAAGCTCTGGGCACAATGTTGGACCCTAACCTAACCCTGTCACTCTAGTGGCAAGACAGACGCACTCCATGCACGCTTTTTGTAGGTTTTCAGCCTGTCAAAAAGTTAAAGGAATAATGGCCACCACCTCCATTCAATTAGTCTCAATATGCTGCCAAATTTTCTCCCTTTTTCTCTCTCTTTCCTTCAAGGTGCACAAGCACTTTTATTCTGAGTCATCTGAAAGTAAATGGCAGACATCTGCATTCATTTCCTAACAATAAAATATCTACTTAACACCGTTAACACAAACCTAAGAAAATCAACATTAATTCAATATCACCTAACACACATCCATTTTAAAGTTCCCTTATCCCCTCAAATTTATTTTATATCTTTGTTTTCATTCAGGATCCAGTTAAGTTTCACAACTTGCATTCGGTTCTCTCTCTAATCTCTTAATCTACAATAGTCCACCTAATTCTTTGGTTTTGTTTTTCATGACATCGACTTTTTGGAGAGTTCAAGCCAGTTGGTAAGTGACAACAAGGTGTAAGGAAATGGAAACAAAGGTGAGAGTTCCTGACAACTGAGGGGCATGGAAGATTCACCAAGGGCAGCCAAGCAATTCAACATTAATAAATTTAAGGAGGAAAAACAAAGTTCTGGTGTTCCTCACAACTTCTGCAATTTTGGGAAATATCAAGTTCTCTGCCTTATAAATATCAATGTCCCTGCTTTGCTGGCACCGTAAGCATGTTTTTTGGGTATTAAAGCACAGCCCAGGAGTGGATATCAAGTCTGTATTTTGAAGAGAAGTTTGTCAAACATGGATGAGTAATAATTTCAGGAAGAGGAAACAACAGTAAGATATGAAAACTCATCCATGGAATTCTGTATTATCTTTAAAACTTTCCTGCAAATCTAAATCTATTGTAAAGTGGAAAGTTTATGAAAAGAAAACTCATTCATAGGAATTAAGGTAGATCAACATAGCTGAACACAGAACTGACTCTGGGTAGTAAACACATAAGGCAATTACAGATGATGTGTTATAGAATTGTACACTTGAAATCTATGTAGTTTTTTGACCATTGTCACCCCAATACATTTTAATAAAAAAAAAAAAGAGAAAAAAAGCTGAACACAATGTAAATAGGAGTAACAAAAAATAAGATTGAGAAAAGGAAAAACTAGGAGGCTTGTATGCGTGCCGGGTCTGGATTTAGAATACATATTCTTCTCGTGTGCACATGGAACATTCTTCAGGAAAGATATGTTAGGCCACAAAAACAAGTCTCCACAAATTCAAGAAGATAGCAATTGTGTCAACCACATTGGTCTGAAACTAGAATTCAATTAACAGGAGGAAAACTGGAAAATTCACTAATATATAGAAATTAAACAACACACTTCTCAACAGCTAATGGACAAAAAAAAAGAAAATAAAAAACATCTTGAGACAAATGAAAATGTAAACACAACATACAAAAACCTATGGATGCAGCAAAGCAGTTGTAAGGGGCAAGTTTATAGCTGTAAATGTCTCCAGTAAGAAAAAGGAAAGATCTCAAATAAACCTAACATCACAACTTATGGAACTATAAAAAGAACAAACTAAGCCCAAAGTGAGCAGAAGGCAGGAAATAATTAGAGCAGGATAAATGAAATAGTCCAGAGGCTCAGAGGCTAAACAATGGTAGTCTGGAACACAGATAGTGGGGAATGACAGAAACAGTTAAGAACCGTTTTGGAGATGGAATTCAGGACCTCAGGTACCTTCGTAACTGCTAACCTAACTCTGGATAAAATTGCCTGTCTTCCAAACTAGACTGGTCAGTCTGTATCCTCTATCCACTGACGTCTTTAGTCTGAAAGGAAGACAATCAGGTACCCAGGAGTCACCCTGACCCTGCAGACACAAGTAGGAAGATATTTTAGGGAAGACTTTATTTTATGAATGGCGGCCCTACCTCCCCACCCCACATAAACTTCCCCCCCACACACACATCCTGTCTTTGTCTTGATCACATTTCTAAAAGGGAGCACATGTCAAGATGTCATCCATCTCCAGATATCTGACTTGCACACAGAAGAGACAGGAGAGCCCCATCACATACACCAATATCACAACACTCCTTTCACTGTTTCTGCTCCGTCTTGAAGACTCAGCCTGAAATTATTTTAAGGTTTCCTATTATTTGCAATGTTATGGAAAAGTAAATTACTGACATTCACAAGGTGATAAACTGTAAAGAACAAGTTTGTTTTATTTTTTTTAAATCTTGTTAGCAATACAGTAGCATCACTAAGAGGAAAAAAACAACCACTTAAACAGTAACTCAAAATCCAGCTGCTTAAGAAAATGGTGTAGAGAAAATAGGGCCTCACATTTGGTTCTACTGGCAAGCCCAGGTTTATCCTGAACTTTGAGAGACTCTACCCTGAACGGATAATGAAGCACTCAAGTAAAAGGTAAGAGGTGATAAGTATGAGTTTCTGAGGGATTCTGCTCCAAGAGAAGTGCAGGAGTAGCCACAGTCCTCTCGTTTACCCCAAAGTGGGGTGTTTCTGGGATGGCCAGCATGGCTTCCTTTTGAGGAGTTTTGACAATTCTTCAGCCTCACGATTCAGGTCTTATAAAATATTCTTCCACATGAAAAAAGACTTTGTTCCACAGGAATAAGTTACTCATCGCTTCTCCAGCTTCTTGTACTTGGCTTCTGCAGGGAAGGGAAGTTGTATTTTTAAAAACTGGCTCTTACAAAGATACTTTTTTGTTAGCATTTCCAAGCAAATTTAAAAATGTCTATTACAGGGTCGGCCGAGTGGTGCCGCGGTTAAGCGCTGGCCTGGGAAGACAGCGGCCCCAGTTCGGGTCCCACTTATGAGGGCCAGTGACACAGCCCTCAAAAAAAATAAATAAATAAATAAATAAATAAATAAATAAATAAATAAATAAAAATGTCTATTACACTTAAAAGAAGTATATTAGCTTCAATCTCATCAGCTGGCCAAACTGTGTTCAAATTGTAGGTACACCATAAATGTCAGCTATCATATTAGCTAAGGACAGGTATCTGGATATCTGTCCAAATGTCACTGATGTGCACAGCTTAAGGAAAGGAGTTAAACACACACACATAGAGAACCTAACACAGGTTTATGTTCTAACCCTGTCAACAGCACCTGCTCAGATGGCTCCACCAGCTCCACGGGCTTAAGCAGATCTACTGCTATTTGAGCCAGCAGGAGCCTTCCTAAGCACAGGCAATGCCTCTTCAGGCACTGTCTCAGGCACCCTCTGGGAGACAGCCTAGAACTCTCAGGAAGTATAAATGTATGTTCACCGCTTATTTTCTTATTCCTATCCCTCACTCTAGGAAAGAAATTTTGAAAAGTACAAAGGTTTAAAAGACCATCAAATAAACCTCTTAATGTAATAGATTCACTTTTTCTTTAAAACCTTGAAAGCACCTCATACAATGCCTCCTACATAGCAAGGTTCACAATGACCATTCAGTAAATTTAATTGTGAACAATGAAACTGCTAACCACCACCCATGTCAAATTTCAGTCTGCTACAAACCACTCTCTTGCAATAGTCAACAATTATCAATGATGAAAATAAAATAATCTGTAAATTATATCTAGGATACAAACAACTTAGTTATTTTTAATCATGGATATTAAGAGCCATAGCCAGTTAGCAAGCCATCAACACTAAAAGTACCAGTTTCCTCCTTAAAAGAAAAGTAATCCTTCAAGAAAACGCTTGATTGACTATTTTGTTTTTTAAGACATGTATCTACATTATTAAAGATGTTTCAGCCTGCTGAACCACAATTACGAGTTTGAGCTTTATAATCAAACAGCTTGTGGTTTGGAATGCACCTCTCCCACATACAAGTTTTGAATCCTTACACAAGTTATTTAACCCTTTCAACCTCAGTTCCCTCCTCTATAGAACGGGGATAAAAATCATGTACTTACCTCATAGATTATTGAGAGGATAAAAAAACATAACACAGATAAGGCATAAAGAACAATGCCTGATATATCATTAAGTACTCAGGAAATGTTATTTTTATTACTACTACTACTAATAATAATAAAAAAATTATTCTCATTAGATTTTTGTGAAGATTAAAATAGATTATAGGCACACCATAAATGTTAACTATCATATCAGCTAAGGTCATACTGGTGGGGAGGGGGGGACTCTTATTAAATCAAAACAGAAATAAAAATGGTTACCCAGTTTTTTTGAATATGCATCCAACTTGTAGGCTGCCTGTTCAAGAGCTGCTACCTGCTCCTCAATTGCATTGATCTGATCCAGATAAGGCTGCAGTTCAGCATCTTTAAAAACAAGGAGAGACAACATGTTAAATGGCCAACAAGTTGTATAGAAACAGAATGAGAAAGTAACAATGCTAGTTTCTCTCCAGCTCTAAGACACAGTAGGTGGGGTGACATGATTTTGATCGCTAGCAGGACAAATATTTTAAAAGACAGTAGCTAGCCGACAGGAAGCCAGATGGTGACTGGCACCCTCCACAACGAAGACTGAAGAACAACAACTTGGCTGGTCGCCTTCCCCAATTCCCCAATAAAACCTTAAAAAAAAAAAAAAGACAGTAGCTAGCTAATCAGGCACAACTGTGACCTAGACAAAGCAAATCTCTCTCATCCATGAATTTTGTCTCTTTTAAATTCCTTGCTCCTCAAGCAATCTTCCCATTACTGACTCCATTCTTTGGGTACTCTCAGACCAAGAAAAAATGCCCTAGAGACAAGGAACACAAATAGAAGTTAATGGAAAAAATATATTCTACCAGTGTAAATTAGCAGTTTCCTCTTATAGATGTCTGGTTTTCTGTTTATGGAGTAGTTCTTTACGGGTTTCATTGTTAAATCAATTCACTAGAACCTGGCCACCCTTTCTCTCCCCCATTCCTTTCCAGAAATAAACTGATCAAATCAAGATTCAGAAGCATAAATAACCTTACTATCAAAACATGCCACTCCTCAGAATGGAACAAATTAACTTTGTAACTCACTTTTTTTTTTCCTTTTTTAAAGATTTTTTATTGGGGAATTGGGGAAGGGAACGGTATTGGGGAATTGGGGAAGGGGAACATTGTGTTTTTCCAGGACCCATCAGCTCCAAGTCAAGTTGTCCTTCAATCTTAGTTGTGGAGGGCGCAAGCTCAGCTCCAAGTCCAGTCGCCGCTTTCATTCTCATTGTGGGTGGATATAGCCCACCATCCCATGTGGGAGACGAACCAGCAACCTTGTTGTTAGGAGCATGTGTTCTCACCAGCTGAGCCATTCAGCCACCCGTTGGCAGCTTAGCTGCAGCTCAGCTCGGGTGCAGCTCACTGGCCCATGTGGGAATCGAACCAGCAACCCTGTTGCTCAGAGCTCACGCTGGAACCAACTGAGCCACCCAGTCGGTCCCTGTACTTTGCTTATTTAGAAAATGAGCTCCGCAAGGGCAGGGACCACATTCCTTCTCCTTCTCCATAGCCCCAAGCACAAGAGAACATTCATTACAAACATGTTTAATTATAAAACTTATTACTTACACTTCTGGTTTAAGTCCTTTAAGTTTCTACTAATGTTTATAGCAATATCTTTCATTTCAAGGTATTTCAGGCTGGTTAGTTTATTCATATTTTCCAGGAGCTTATAGTCTTCGCTGGTGGCTTTAAAACAAACAGAAGATGTCATGCCTTTAAGATTTGTCTTAAATCACTGGAATGTAGAATTATAGGCTAAATGGTGGTTCAAGGCAAGACCTAGGGAATGCCAAAAGAGCAGCCCGCTTTTGATCTATGACATTTATACTCAGCCTGCGCACTTTGAATGTCTAAGTAGAAACTCAGGCAATAATCAGCAAGCTCTTTAAACCAAATAAGATCCAGAAGCTTCAGGAACTGAGTTAGTTAGGGAAATAATAAACTCATGTCCTAAGAAAAGGGGGGTGAAATAGTCATGGTATTTCTACAGTACAAAAACATGAAATTTGGGGGACTACATCATAAATATATATAACATCAACTAGGACCTCACCACTTCTTAGTAACTCATTTATTATTGTGTGATTCTACATTGCATTTTATACATTGAGTTTTCCAAACCATTTGCCTGATTCTCATATCTTCAATTCCCTTCCCTACCCCTACACAAAGCACATGGCTTCTACTTCAATTTTCCCAAAAGCCAAGCCCACTTACATAAGCCGCCTCAACCTTTCTGTCTCACTTCGAAGTCTCTGAACCTTAATATCTTCCCAAGAGGCGAAAGTGCTTCTATTCTTGCCAAGACAACTCCTCCTCCTATGCTCTCAATCCCAAACCCTTCTACCTTTTCAGGGCCTCTCTTCAATCCTTTCTCTTGCATTTTCAATCTCTCTCTCCATCCTGAACCTTCCTCTCTACCTAGAAATATATTCAGGTTTCCTCTAGTCCAAAGCACTGCCTCTGTTCTGCTACAGCAATATCATTTGTTCAGTAAAGCAAAGAAGCTTCACTGCTAATCCTTTTGAAAGAACAGCTTACACTTACTGCTTCACCTTCCTCACCAGTCATTCATGTGAACCCTTGCAATCTGGCCTGTGCCCACGCCATCCAGAGAAATTACATGCTCCCAGGTCATCAGTGCTCTTCTAAACATGAAATCCATAGCATTTCCTCTGTTACTTTCCCCCTGAACCTCTCTATAGTATCTGACACTATGATCTCCCTCTCTTCATGAAATTCTCCCTTGGCTGCTATAGCATTTGTATACTGTATTACACTGATTTTTAATCTCTTTCTAACTGCTCTCTTTAGGTTTCTATGCCAGATTCTTTCTTATCAAACCTCCTTAACTATTGGTTCTCAATTTTTCTCAGCTCTAACACATAATTGATGTTTCCGGGGGGGCGGGTGGGGGGGCACATTCCCATGGCATTCAGAAAGTGATGCTAGCTTCCTTTCAAATTAAAAAAAGCATTTATGAAAGTAAGAATGACAATCAGGGGGAAATTACAATCTGCTTAAAATTAATTTTATAATAAATGAATCATATGGAAGCCTAGGTATTTCAAGTAGTTATTAAAAACAAATTAATTGCCCTATACCGACATTCCCTGAGATTTTAGTCAAGGCCCTCTTAGCTAGCTCTAAGGTCTCCCTTGCCGATCTCATCCTGCACAGCCTCAGCTCACAGCACTGTGCAAGGGATTACCAAACCTGTTTCTCTTGTTCTGATCACTCTCTGAGCTCTGGACTCACATATGAAAGTCACCTGAGTGCCTTGATAAGTCACTTGAGTGCCCTGGTAATAGCTAAAATCAGCCACACCAAAACTGAAAATATTACTTTCACACTAAACATGGTTCCTCTTCCCAACTTTCCTATTTTGGTTGACAGCACCACCCAGGCTTACAACCTCAAACACATCTTAGGCTGCTCCCATCCCTCAATACCCACTTCAGCAGGTCCTATAAATTCCACTTCTGCAATGTTCTTGTTCCCATCCCTTCCTTTCCATTCCTTTTCCCATCACTCTGTCACAGACCATCATTACTTTTCATCTGAAATGTTGCTCATTTCTCTTCTCCATATCCATACTCACTACTATCAAACTAGTCTCTTTAAAAAAAGGGTCAGACACCCCAGATCCCATAAATGAGTTAAGCAAGCCAGATGTTCACATATTAAACACGTAAGATGATTCACTTCCACAAAGAAATATGCTCTTGGAACATGCAGGCACCTTAGTACCTTAGTCTACCAATTACTTTACAAATTTTGATTAGAGATGTGGGTGCCGAAAATCATTTCTGTACCACTACTAAAAATACAACAATATAAGAATAGTGATAAATTACAATGGACACCAGGTCCCAGTAAAAGGGAGAACACAGGGAGGAGTGGGGACAAACTACATTAGCACCAGTATGTTTAAAGGAGACAGTTGCTCGGCTCCAATCAAGCATAGCCTTACAAGAATGGGGGACGAGTATTGTCAAATCTTTACAATTTTTAAAGAGAAGACAAAAAAAATCTAGATTTTGTTGCTTGGTTTCTCTTGCTTAGAAATAGATAAATAAATCAGACTGATTAAAAACTCACAAGCTCTTCTGTTCTGCATCAAGCCTTTTCTTATAGATTCTGGCTCCCAAATTTAGCTCACAGAATTTCCTGGGGGAAGTGAAACAATATCATAACTGCTTGAGAGGCCACACTGGACCAGACTTCACTTTTTGGACCCTCTTCCACACATAGATGATGTGCTCACCTGGAAACACACCATGGACCCCAAAAAAACTATTCATGTCTTAAAGGGTGAGTCCCCAAATCCTCAGAGCGACCTGAGACGTCCCTAAATCTGCAGGTCACTCCGTTTCTCTTCGCCCCAGTGAATACAGATGCTTTAGCCAAGCTGCTCGCTGATACCCCTTCACTCCCTCATCGTTTCCCCCTTTTTTGGTTCATCATTCCCTTCACAAGCCTGCTCAAAATACTGTACTCCCCCCCCCACAACGAAGTAAGTTTTTTTTTTTTTTTGAGGGCTGTGTCACTGGCCCTCATATGTGGGACCCGAACCGGGGCCAGCGCTTAACCGCCGCGCCACTCGGCCGGCCCCCAACGAAGTTGAGTTTTGATGAATTCTTTGTTGTTTTGCCAGCGGGAGTCTACACTACGGAGGCCTGCAGAGTTGCATTCATTATTCTGATGTTTCTGAAAGCAGTTTGGGGTGAATTTCTCCAGGGAAGGAATGGACCTCTCTCCTTCTCATTCATGACCTCCCCAAACCTCCAACAGGCGCCCTTCGGGGCCGGCGGGCTGGGGAGGGCGCCGCTGACGGATGCCGCCGGAGCACCTCCCAGGTCCCCCTGCCCCAGCCCGAGGCCCCCGCGAGGGGAGGGCCCCGCCTCACCCGTCAGCTCCCCTGTCAGGTAGGCTGCCATTTTGGAGAACATGTCCCGGCAGAGCTCCGCGATGTCAGCCTCAGCGGGCTCCTTGGCCTCCTCCGCTGTCTCCACTGCGGCGTCGTCTGCATCGGAGGCGCAGGAGTCAGGGGCCAGCCGCACTGCGGGCCCTTCGCCCAGCCGCCCATGCTAGCCCCCACCCCCCCACCTGCACTCCTTCGACCAAGTCGGCTCCATTCTCCAGGTGCCATAATTTCAAGGGCTCCCCGTCGTCCTACCGCGCAGACCTACTGTGTGCTCCCTTTGCACCCGATTCCGCCGCCAAGCCACTGCGTCGCTTTGGCAGCACAAACGCTAAGGCACACACACGGGCACGCCCCTCCCGCCGGCCTGCGCGCTCCCGCCAGGCGAGTCCCAGCACCCGGGGCCCCAACCCGGAGTCCCAGGCCTCCCTCTAGATGCTTCATCCCCATCCACTCCGCGTATACCTCGACCCGGCTCCTCTCGTGGGGTCGCAGGGACGCTTTCGGTGGCGGCCGCCATGCTGGGCCCCGCGGTGCTTCCAGTTCGGGGATGCACGTGCGTGCGCATGCGCATGCGCCCCGGAAGTGCGGCCCCCGCCGCGCCGGCCCCAAGCCCTGATTGGCAGCTCTGTCTCTCCGCTAAGTCGTGCCGCACGAGAATAAGTAATAAAAATGTAAGCAAGAAGTCGACATTGAAGCTAAGAAAGGCTATCGTGAGTCGATCCACTGTCAAGAGTTGTGACATCTGGAAATAAGGATGCGCTCCTCCCTGCGGCCACTCCCTGGAGGGGTCACTTGTAAGATTCAGGACCTCTCGGGTTGGTGGAGCCCTGGGGGGGCCTACTGCCCAAAGTCTCCGCAGACAGGGTACCCTCTCCTCAGAGACTCCGCACCCAGGCTGGCATCAGTCGCTAAAGACTGCTCGGGGAATCCATGCTTTTGAAAGGAGTCGCAGTCGGACGTAGGGAAACCGTCAGGCATTGATCCCTGAGCTGAAATACTCTCCCTTCCGATGTCCTGGGTTCACACCAACTCATTGATCCCCGTTTTTTTAAAGCTGCAGGTTGGTACCTAATTTCTCTTCAGTTGATTGGGCCTTTCTATAAGAAAGCTTAGATCATAACTTTTTTAGGGCTGAGAATACCATCTGGGTACCTTAGCTGTATTTAACTGTTTCACAAGTCTCCTAGTTTCACAAGCCTCCTAGTCTACTATAGAGTATACTTGATGGGATAGGGAAACAGCGGGCTGGGAGGCAATGGAAGATGGAAAATGAAGAAGGGACAAAGGTTACAGGGGAAGAGAGAGGGGGTATACAAGTATAACAGGTATTGGGATGCAGACCTATACAGCCAAAACCTTGGTGTAGGAGTTTTTGGTCTTATCCCTGGTTATTCTCCATCTGCGTGCGCGCGCGCGCACACACACACACACACACACACACACACCAGCTACCCCAGAGTAAGGACTACCTTACTCTCTTCTCCCTGAGGATCAGGTCTCCCTAAGTCACTGTCGCCAGTCTCTAGTGATACAATCATAGTGCCCATCAGTTCAACCCATTTCTATGAGTTCTTATTTCAGGACTACCTGGGGCAGCCCATCCCTTTCACATTGTCGCTGCTTCCACTCTAGACCTCCCAGTGTGGATGAGCTTTCCCCAGCCCAAGTACAAGGATGGCTCACAGTTCCACCTCTCTTCTTCCCCCTTACAATCCCAGAAGCAAATGCAAAGTCCTGATTTTCTTAAGGATTTTTATTGATAGTCGCCAGGGAAACCATACTGTCCTATGGAAGAATAGAGTCAGAGCCAAACACATTTTAGTCCAAAGACTTCTGAATCCTGAGGTCATTTCCTGGTCTGATTCCCCACAGGATCCCTCTTCATCCTGGTTTACAGCCCCCTCAGTTCCCAGTGTTCAGCAGAATGTAGGGAGCAGACTCCTGCACTGAGCCTTCATGAACTTTGCTCCAGGAGGTTGGTGAGGTTGTCACACTAATTCCTCTGCAACTCTGTAATCTCCTTACTTGAGAAAGTGTCCTCTCCTGTATGACTTCCCCTTGTCTTCTACAGGGCAACTATGGGGAAGACAAGAACGCCACAGGTGCTAGCAGCAGATCTCGAGGTGCATAAAGAATAGGCTTCACTGCCAAATAGGAAGACATATAGATATTGCTGCTCTCTTAGCTTACACTTTTTTCACAAATCATGGCTACCCAGATGCTTCCATCCTTTATTCTGTTTGTTACTGACCTTTAAAAAAAAATCACTGCAGTAGAGATTAGAGCACAAGGAATGAGAGACTCAGTGGGAAATGTTATTTCACAGAGCTGTGCAGAGCTACATAGCTGCACACAGAAACACTGAGTCACAAGCCTAAGCATGATGCCCAGCTATCTACAGAAATATTGGCTTAAGAGGCCAAACCCAGGGTGGGACTCAGGAGAAGCAGTGGTGGTGAGAAATATTGCCCTAGAAGTAGAGGGCATGTGCAGAGAGGGCCTCTGGGGAGGCTGTGAGAGAGGAGCCTGCTGTCTGATGCTTTAGGACCCCTCCCCCACCGCTTTCCTGGCCACCCTGGACTCCCCAGGGGACTGGAGTCACAGCTGAAGCTGGCTGTAGGTGTTCCCAAATGCCTTGTTCCCCCTGTAGGAAGAAAAAAGACAGGTCATTAGAAAGAGGACTTTGTGTCCCACTTTCCTTTACTGGATCTGATTCTCCAACCCTAGACCATCTCCTAGAGGCCAAGGCAGCCCTCAGGCCAGAGCAACCACCTTTAGGCCTTCCCTCTACCCCCACCTCCTCCTATACACTGATTACTGTAAAGAACATGTTGCTGCAAGAGCCTGAAAGCAGGTCTCTCAATTGTTTTTTTGCCTCCACCAACTGAGTGGAACCGATGGTAGAGTTCAGCTGTGGGGAGCCAAGAGGATCCAGGTGAAGGGCCACTCACCATGCCTGGGGAGGGAGCCAGCTGCCCCTTCCTCTCCAGCATCTTTAGCTTTGAGCCCACAGCATCAACCTGGTACATGACTCCTTCCAGGACAGTCTCCAGCTGCAGAACTCTCTTTGTGAGCCTGTGAAGGATTTGAGAGAGACCAAGGGAGCAGAAATATGTTTGGGGAGGCGGGTGTCTCCCCAGGGATATGGGGGACAGAACAATGTGTGTCTGCATAGAACCAAGGAAGGTAAGCCAAGCCTTGTAGGGATAATTAAAGGGGGACAGAGGTTTTCCCTGTGCTAGGACACAGGATTAGAAGGTTGTGGAAAGAAGCTCAAGGTAGGATATTATAAAGACAGTCAGCCCTGGGCCGCTGGCTGCACATATTACGTGGAGAATTCTTCTCCTGAAACCCAGCTACTGGCTCTGGCAGCCTCTGGATGCGACTCGCCTGGTGGATTCCTCACAGTAGACCGACCCAAGATCTCAGTGTTGAGGGCCACCTGATCAGGAAGTCAAAGGTCAGAGAGGAGAAGATGAGTCTGAGAAGCCGTCAGTTCCTGGTCCATCACCTGTTCTAATGGGCTCTCAGGACCAAGCCTTGGGCTCCAGTTCTTGCTATTCCCCTTCCCTCTCAAACTCTGGAGACAATGGGATCAGAGGGCTGTGCTGACACAAAGTTGGCCTAGCTTCTGGGAGGGAATCACCACCCAAAGAAACAGGACCTGAGCTCCTTGAGACCTTGATTAATGTGTTCACTAAAAGCCAACTCAGTTTGGGAGGAGAGGGACAGTACCAGAATTCCTCGCCCTGTCCCTCTTCCCCTTGACTTTTTGGTCTATACCAGATAGGGATGAAGCAGGAATACTAGGGGCAGCTGAGGATCAGAGTTTGAAAATCCCAAGGAGAAGGCAAATCCTCAGGAGGAATTGTCAGGGATTCTTGGGCAATTGGTCTTTTCCCCCTAAGACTGTTTTAGAGCAATGTTTCTCAACTTTGGCTATGCATTGGAATTACCTGGGAAGTTTTAAAAAGTACTACCCTCACCTAAGAGATTCTGGTCTAGGGTGTGTGGTCTGACTATGAGGATTTTTCAAAGCTCCCAAGGTATTCTAATGTGTCGCAATTTTAGACCCACTATCCTAGAAAGCTCTTTCCTGCCCAGCTATCAGAGGGTTTTCAGTTTGTGGTTGTGTTCTGGGCATGTCAACAGGGAAGGGAGGGTAAGTGATTTCCTTATACTACGCTCCACCAACCAGCTGGGCTCACCCTCTCCTCCTCTAGGTCCTGTCGCATTTGTTCCTGCTCCTTCTCATCCAGGATGCAATTCCCATCTTGGTCAAACTTGGTGAAGGCAGCCGTGAGCTCAGTGATCTCATGCTCTGCATGCCCCAGTCTGAGGAGAACATGACAATGAAATGACTTCTGATATGCCATCTGTGATCTCTCGATTATGGACTCCCCACTCTTTTTGTCAGCCTCTGGCAAGACTCTTTCTCTCTGGGGAAGACAGAGACTGCATGGGAAAGGCAGGATCTCCAAGGTTTAGCAATTTTACCCCAAAGAAATCTCTTTGCCTCTAAATAACCTGTCCCCCACCACCTTCAGCTTCCCCTTTATGCCCTACGCCTGAAATCCATCCCCTATAATGCAACTAGAGTTAATTAATCTTTCTAAAGTGCATGTCTAAATATATCCTTTCCCTGCTTAAAATCCCTCCTGGCCACCCTATTCTTTGGATAAAGCAATGGTGTTTGAGACATTTCCAATATGACCCTTGCCTATATTTCTGGCCTCATCTCTTGCTATGCCCCATCTTTCATTGGATACCTTAGCAATGATCACCTACTCATTGCTTTGTGCCTGGATTACAGCTGGTACAATACATTTGTTCAGTGTTCAATTAATTCGTTTAACTGGGAAGCAGGGAGAGAATGGCTAAGGGAATGGATCAGTACTTGTGGTGAGCATAGAACTAAGATCAGAGTTTTGTGGGAGTGAGGGATGTATTAATGATTAGGGAATTATATTATTACATTAGTCCTAAAAGTTGGTTCAACAAAGTCCAGAATGATACAGAGATCTTTAAACCAAGGACACAATTCTGAAGGTCAGAATCAGAGACCTATAGGCCAAAGTCAAAGGCCTATTAGTCAAGGTCAGAGATCCATAGGCCAAGATCAGAGGCTTATAGGCAAAGGATGTATGGTTGAGGGTCAAGGACTTATAGACCAATGTTCGCATTGGATCCCTGCTTGCTCACTCCCTCAGGGTGTTGGTGAAATCCTCGAACTGGATCTCCTGCTTCCCACTCTGCAGGACCTTCTGCACATCCGAAACCTGCTCCTTCCTCAGACGCAGCCTCAGTAGGGTCTTGTTGTAGCTCTAGAAGAGGAAAGGAAACAGGCACCAGTTCCTACATCATCCCTTGCCCCACGCCCACTGACAAGATGCCAGGCTTCCAGGGATAAGTTGAAGGCACACAAGAGCACAGGCCCTGTGCAGATGTGCAGCTCAAGGAGATTGAGGAGTTACTTGTTTCAAGAGGTCAGAAAGCTGCAGCTCATCCTTCTGTCCAGACAGCTCTTCCTTGACCTCTGAATATGTGTCATTGATGATGGCCAGGAACATGTTCTAGAGGATAAAGCAGGGACACGGGTCCTCACCACCAAACCCACTAAAAGCATTGAGCCCACTGACTCTATTCATGTCCTTTACATATGTTCTAAAGGGGCCAATGCTTTCAACCTTAGCTCTGCAGCTCACTAACCCCTGCATCTCAGGGTCCCCAGAGCCTTTCAGCATAGTCCTGTTGGGGTGGATTGTGCTCCCTCATCAACCTGGTGTCCTCACTCAATTGCTACAGTAATCTGACCAGAAAGATACCCCAACATATACCACTCCATATAAGGACCCACGAAGCACTGAAGTCAGAAACTTCTCAAGGTGAGAATATATTTGTGCTCTCTCTAGCATCTACCCCTGATCCATATCTGTATCCCCATCCATTGATCAAATGAAGAAACCTGCTGGCTTTGTTAATAAAAATCAAACCCAGGTCTTTCAGGGTTGGCAGGGAGAGAGAACAAATACGAAGCAGTGGTAGTAGAAATAGCCAGAGATCCCCAGAAAAGGGGGAGTCTTGGAGAATAGGCATAGAAGCTTCCAGGTTCTTCTCCAAAGGCATTTTTCTCTCCCTTTCCATCCTTGGAGGGGAGGGGTTTGATTTTAGTGAGGGTGCCTGCAGATTTCCTTATACGCTGCAAACTACCTGACTCTGCTGACCACACTGACCAACCACCTTAGGCAGCTTTCAGAAGATCCCTTCCCCCCATTCCCCTTTCTTGATTTGAGAGAAACCCATCATAATCCTGAATGCAGAACATGGTGGGGGGGGGGTCAAAACTCCCACTCCACACCTCTACCCCTCAGGTTCCCAAATCCCAACCTCTCAGAAGTACCCTCACCAGTAGCACAAAGAAGACGAAAAAGACGTAGGTGACAAAGTAGGCAGGTCCCAGGATGCGGTTAGCATTGTCAATAGCATTGTAATCAAAGTCCCCAAGGATGATCCGGAACTGAGTGAAACTGAGAGACCAGGGTCTGGACTTTACCCAGAGCCTCACCATGTCCCTGATTCCAGTCCACACCCCCACCCCACTTCCCCACTTTACTAACTACTGCTCTCCGATGAACTCAGACCCCACCGTGCACCTCCAACCCAATCTCATAGAGACAGAGCGACGTGCACAGATACTGAGCACACACTCCAGGGCCTCCAGAGACTCTTACACAGATGCTTTAAGCACAGACATGCCCACATGCATATATACTCAGCTTCCCCAAGGATACATACACCCACAAGTGGTGGAGGGTGAGGGGCCAGGGAGGAGTGAAGGGGGCAGGGCACACACATGCACTTGATGAAAGTGCTGAAATTTTCCACTTGGGTCCCGAAAAGCAGGTAGCTGAGCTGGGCGTAGGCGAAAAACACGATGAAGAACATGACAGCAAAGCCCAGGATGTCCTTGGCACAGCGGGCCAGCGTGGAGGAGAGCTGGGTCATAGTTTTGTTGAAGCTGATGTACTTGAATATCTGGAAGGATCATGTTGAACCAAACGATTAAGGAAGAAAAGAGAAAAGCTTTGAGCAGTCCACTCCAGGGGACTATGGAGGCCACAGGAGCAGCCGAACCAGACCAGGACAATGAGACGAGTATTGAGGGAGGGAGAATTGAGCGGCCTGAGGCAGCACTGAAGAGAGGAGTCCTAGGGTACCTTGATCCAGGCAAAGAAGAGGTTGACAGCGTTCATGTTGTTGTACTGTGTCTGCCAGAAGGCGAGGAACTCGAAGTCAGCATACATGTTTGGCTGCCGCAGGAGCTTCCCCATCAGCCGATTCACCTCGAGGGTTCGGAATATGTGGAAGCCCACAGCCACAATGGAGAGCTGCCATCACAGGGTTGGAGGTGTCAGAGAAGCCAAGGGGATCTCCAGGGAACTTCAGCAATGAAGTCGCAGAGGTAAGGCAGGTGGGGAAAAAAGAATTCCTCCGCTACTGAGTTGTTGACTATCTCAGGTTCAACTGGAACTGGATAGGAGGAGTGGGCAATGTCTTAAAGCCCAAGAGAAGGCCCAGGGACCAGTGGTAAATATGTGGGTTGTAAAGGGCCATGGAGAACTGGAGCTAAGGGATTTTATCTCCCCCACCACTTCCCAGCCTTGGTCAGCAAATTAATGTGTTCTGTTCATAAGAAGGAGACAAAGATGAAGAGGCAGAATATTTTTTTTTTTTTAGAGGGCAGTGTCCCGGCCCTCATATGTGGGACCGAACCGGGGCCGCTGGCTTCCCAAGCCAGCGCTTAACCACCGTGCCACTCAGCTGGCCCCAGAATATTTTAATAGAAGGGAAAAGGCAGGACTTTTAGTGGAATATGTCATAAAGGCAAGAGACAGAAGAGGAACAGCATATCAAATGCATAAAGAAAGAGCAGGGCCTGCATCACAGACTAGAGGGAGAGGGGGTGTGGCTTTCCCAGGGGACCATCAGCCTCTCGCTTAGGGAGTTCTTACCCAGAGATTTGACCAGAAGTCCCAAGGAGGACGTGCGACTTCAACAGGAAGAACTTGGAGCCCTTACCAGGGTGGATGCCCCTTCTCCCAATATGTCCCAAGTCCAAGATATTTGTCCCTCACCAAAATGACCACCAGGTCCAGAATATTCCAGATGCTGCTGAGGTAGCGAAGCCGGTGGATGTGCAGCTCCAGGATCTCCTCCACCACATAGTAGAAGATGAAGATGCAGAAGATGATCTCACAGCCAACGATGAAGAAGTCCCAGTTGCTGATGTAGCGGATCAGCTTAACCGTGCGTATTTTCCAGGATGGGATGGCACCTCCTGTAGCTGGAAACTCCACCACCAGTCTGTGGGAGGATGGGGAGATGTCTTGGGGGGACTGAGCTGGGACAGTTCCTCCCATCCCCTCCTCTGTCCATCCCCACCACAGAGTACACATTTAGGGATAGGTCTCAAGCAGAGGAGGAGGAAACCAGGAATCATGGATGGAGAGATGCCATAGGGAAAGGGGACCCACCTCAGAACACAGAAAAGATTGATGTTGGCATTGTAGACTGAGAAGTCAATGAAGACCACCCGAGTGCCCCTGTCTAGCCACAGGCCCTCCTGAAGGTCCCGCAGTGCTTCTGCGCTGCCCTGTCGGGATCCCGGAAGGTCCAGGTAGTAGCCACCTCCACTGTAGCTGGTGAGCTGGCCCCAGTGAGAGGAGCCCCCCAGCTCATCCTGTGAGTGGTATGTCCACCTGCCAAGGAAGAAGCCATCTGAGCAGAGGTCTGACCCAAACTAAAGCTGATCTCCCCAGGCAATCGCAATACTTTATGATTGCCTAGCGTTTACCGTTTCGCATGTATTATATATGCATATCATACATATATGTATTTCACTTATCTTGTTTGATACTAACAACTGTTTGAGAACTAAGGGTAAATATCTACATTTCGCACATGAGGACACTAAGACCCAGAGATATCTGAGATTATTCAGCTACTTAGTGGCAGAACTGAAACTCAAATGTAAATCCCCTGTAGCTTCCCTGGTGGTCTAGTGGTTAGGATTTGTGCTCTCAAATGTAAATCTCCTAATTTTTCACGATGTCACCCAAGACTATGGATGACAAACCCAAGTCCCACTTTTGACCCCAGCCTGGGTAGTCCCAATAAGGGAAGCTCCTGACCCATACAATCCTGTAAAGACCCTTTCTGCACGCCATGGTTCTCTATTCTGACCACAGACTTTCCCTTCTGCACCCTTATGTCTTCCTCCCGCTTCTTCTCAGTCCTGCACATCCTTTCTTCCTTTCTCCCCTAATTCCTCATTGATACTCAGTTCCAAAGGTCAGACTTTTCCAACCATGACTCATGTGGCAGTGTCAATGTGTCATCCATTCTCCAAATCCCCAAGGGACTTCTTGGCAAGAAAGGATGCTTTCTCTGGCAGGACTGCCTCCAGAGTAGGACAAATGTGGCCATGACCTGTGTGTGTAAACAAGTCCAGAGGCTATGGCTCTGTCTGTTCCTGAGACCCAGACCAAGGTCTCCCAACAGTCACAGTTGGGATTCAGAGAGATAACCCCACACCATTTCCCCTGAGTATCCCCAAGACTCTACCTTTACCTCTCCCCTTAAGGCCCAGTGGAAGTGGGATGGTGTCAGGTTCAGATGGGCAAGCCCTGTGACATTGGTGGATGGGACTCACTCACGCTGTGCCATTGAGGGGCCCAAAAGGGAGCTGCTCTTCCTTGTCCGGGGAGTAGACATCATAGCAACTCAAAATGTCGTCACGGAAATCCTCATGCACCACACAGGAGTCATTGCGGACCCTCAGCTGCCGCAGCCTCGGAACCCCCAGAAGCAGGTTCTCATAGTAGATGAAGGAGTGGGAGCCATGGCCCAGGCTCTGGTTGTTGTACCATTTGGTCCAATACAAACTGTCCAGTAGTGGGCCCTGGGCAAACTAGACCACAAGCTGGTTTGGGCCTAACCCAGCCTCATGCCGATCCCTACCCTTAGAATGACTTTTGCCCTCACACCCTGACACCAGTCTCCAGTTCGTTTGCCTCCAGTCTGTTTCTTTTGGACCCCTCAGCTGACACATAAACCTTGACCAGTTGTGGCCTTACTCTTTATTTAAAATGCATTTAGGAGTTCAGCCTTGGGCCAGCCAAGTGGCTCAGTTGGTTAAGAGCACGAGCTCTGAGCAACAGAGTCGCCAGTTCGATTCCCACATGGGCCAGTGAGCTGCGCCTGAGGTGAGCTGCCACTGAGCTGCCAACAGGTGGCAGGATGTCTCAGCTGGTGAGAGCACGTGCTCCTAACAACAAGGTTTCCAGTTCGACTCCCGCATGGGAGAGTGGGCTATGCCTACTCGCAACTAAGATTGAACACAGCACCTTGAGCTGAATGGCTGTGAGCTGCCAATGGGTGGCCGGATGGTGACTGGACTTGGAGCTGAGCTAGCTGTGCCCTCCACAACTAAGATTGAAGGACAACAACTTGGCTGTTCCCCTTCCCCAATTCCCCAACACTGTTCCCCTTCCCCAATTCCTCAATAAAATCTTCTAAAAAAAAGAAGAAGAAGAAGTTCAGCCTTACCTCTGACTCCCAATACTAGTCTAACTACTGGCTTGACTCCCTGATCATCATCATGCTCTCTCACCTACTTCCACCTTAATTCTAGTCTGACCCTTAATTCCTGCTTGACCCTTTGACTCAACCTGTCCCTAGAATAACCTGCTCTCTGTATATGGTCTGATCCACTGTCTGATATCCCTGAAACCTGGCCTGTGGCCTCAGCCTTCAGGCCATTGAGAAGAGGGGAGGGATAGAGGTGATCTCATACTCACATCCCAGAAGTCCGTCATGCTGCCGATGGTCTGGAAGGAGACTCCGGTGTCTGACTGGGTATGTAAGAAGAGCTCAGACATCACTTTGGTGTAGTAGTAGGCACTGGAGCTTGTCATTCCATAGGTCACTAAAAACCAACCCAAGAGGCTGTGTCCTGCTCACTGTTCCCATCTCCATTCTCCAGAAAAAGAACCCCCAGGAAATCCCATTGCTGTGGGGCCAGACTTGCTACCTAGACAGAAGCTCATCAACCATCCCCCACCACCACCACCAGAGTTGGCTAGGAGGCTAATGGTGGCATTGGGGAAACCAGGGTCTGCATTAAGGAAGATTTGTTGCTACAAGGTCTCCCGCCCACTTTTCTCCCACACTCATCTTAGAGACTGAATACCACGCAGAAACTGTCTCTTGACATTGCCATTCTGAAAATTCACTTTTCTCTTCCTGAACCAGCTTAACTTCCTACTTCTTATTCAAGAATTTCCACCTTCTGCATCAGTTGTGCTCTTCTATGTGTCTTCTATTTATGCCCCTGGGAAAGTGCCTCCAAATTCTAGAGGACTCCAAGGCCCTGGCCAAACACCTTACAATGGAGATGTGGTCTCCTGCACCCTGGAGTCCCTGGCTCTGCAGCCATCTGAGTAGGAGGTAGGCATGGTACCTCTGGCCCCCGTGCATCCTGATGGGCACAGCTGTCACCTGAGAGAATGACTCAGAGCACCCCCACATCAAAAAAAGACCCGGTCCTTGCCCTGAAGAACTGGACCTCCCTCAACTACCCTAACACCCAGTTTAAAGTAGAGCTGTCAATGTTTTCTGGTTAAAAGGCAGAATTTGAAGAGTATAAGCCATTTATGTTACAGATTGTCTCTCAGTTTAGATTTATCTGATGTTTCCTTGGGCTTAAATTCAGGTTATATATTTTGGCAAGGAATACCAAAGGCACATTATTTAATGTTAACTTTGATCCCTATTAAGGCAGTGTCTTCCAGCTTTCGTCAATGTAAAATTATTGGTTGCCTCTTGGTAATGAATACATATTTTGTGGGGAAATACTTTGAGACTATTTATACATAAATATCTTGTTATTCATCAATCTTTCACCTACTAGTTCTAGCATCCATTGATGACTTTTGCCTGATTATTATAATACTATTAAGGTTGTCAAGTTGTGATTTTCTCATTCTGTCATCCCTTCTACATTTATTAGTTGGCACTCTCTTTAGGAAAAGCTTTCATTCCTTCCTCATTTATTTGTTCACTTATATATGTCAGTATAAACTCATGGATTCTTGTTTTCTCTTATAGTTTATAATTTGATAATATTATGATGTATTTTGTTATTCAATATTTTATCTAGGTCATTAAAGACAAAGAAAGACTAAAGAATTGTTCTAGATTAAAAGAGATTAAAGAAACACGAAAATTAAATGCAATATGTACATTTAATTAGGATTATATCCTGGATCAGAATTTTTTTTCTTTTCCTATAAAGGCTATTAGTGGAATAATTGGTGAAATTATAATAAGCTCTATTCATTAGATAAGAGTATTGGATCAATGATAATTTTCTGACTTTGATAAGAGAATGTCCTTGTTTTTAGGAAATATACATTAAAGTATTTAGGAGTAATGGGGCATTATGTCTGCAATTTACTCTCAAACTGTGTATGTGAGTGTGTGTGTGAGTGTGTGTGCGCGTGCATGCGTGTGTGAGTGTGTGTGTGTGTGTGTGTGTAGCAAGAGAGGAAGAGAAGGAAAGTTAGAGAGGTAGAAAGAAAGAGCGAATAATAAAGAAAAAACAAGCATGGAAAAATGTTTATATTGGGGAAATCTGGGTGAATGTTTATAAGAATTCTCTTGCAACTTTTCTGTAAGTCTGTAATTACATCAAAACAATTTGAGTAGGGTTTCGCAGCCTCTTATGTTCAATTCCCTTTAAGAATTTTCCTTTTCAAATCTTGGGCCACATTTTTTCCCACCACCACATCTGGAAAAGGAATGACGTGGGTGGACTGGAGCTTGTCCATAGTCTTGGAGAGAAGAGGGGATAATATGGTCCCAGATTACGCAGAAGCAACTTCATACTTTTCCAGGGGGGAAATCAACAAAGAAGGAAGCATTATTATTTCACATTCCCCCATTCCACTCTATTAAGTCCAAGAAATGACTCTACTTTTCTCTAACTCAAATCTGTGATTTATCTGACCTTAGTATCTGGAGAGGACTCAGATTCAACTTTTCTGGGTCTGGAAAATGGGCTGGAAATCAAACTTCTGTCTGCTAAGAGCCCATCACACAAGTGAGAACTGATGGTCAATGAGCTGAACTTTTCCTCATGAGATGGGCTGATGAAATTCTTACCCCTTCTGAATGGCCACTAGGTGGTACTCGTTGCCCTCTTTTCCTCTTTAAGTCTCCAATTTTAAGTCACTGCTCAGAATTAACATTGCTCTGAACTGGATGCCAATTCTTTATGGGGGCATAACGTCTCTGCATAGTATCCAAGACGGTACAGACTGTGTATTCTGAGAAAAATGGTTTCACTTAGTCAAATGCCCACTGACACTCAGAACACCTGTTATACACCCTATGCTAAGTGTTCTGTATGCCTACTTCATTTAAACTTACAACCACCCTATGTATTAGGTGTTCTTATTATCCCCATTTTCCAGTTTCAGAGAACTAAAGAAACTCCTCCAAGGTAAATAACTAATGAAGTCAGGATACAAATGTAAATCTGTCTGCCTCCATAGTAACCTAATTTTGTTCTGTTCCAAGGACAGAACTATATCTAAGGGGTAGAAGTTACAGGAGGAAAAATTAGACTTCCCAAAGTTCAGGTCTTCCTACCTGTGCTCTCAATTATAAAGGGACCACTTCACAAACATCCTTTTCACCTCTGAGAGTGTCAGCAAAGGGTCACATGAGGGAGTCCTGCAATGGGCAATGGGTGGCGTGCTGGATCCTTCCTTTAGGATCCAGTGAAGGAGTGGAAGTTCTGTGTATTTCCAAAAAAAAAAAAGAGAACTCTAGACCATAGAATGGGTGGGAGCTAGAAGAAGTCAGAATTTGAGTCAGTATACCAACTGTCAGTACGTCAGTGCATTACTACCTTTTTTATGTAGTGAGGGCCTCATTCCAGGAAATTTTCAGACACTGGACAATAAGTGCATGAGAATGCTATGAAGGGGATTTATATATGAGATGATGGTTTCACCATCCAATACAGAGTTTCTGACATTTTTTACTCTTGGATGGACATTAAGTTCTCTTAGACATACTGTATCATGCTTTTTGACCTTGGCCTTACATCAAATTCACAGTTACTGAATAATAATAACAGTAACCACCATCTATTGACACATTATTCACTGGGCTTTGGCTACTTTGTCTCCCATCATCCTGAAAAAAGCCTCATAAAGTAGGAAGTACCATTTGCATTTTATGCAGATAACTGAGATCCAAAATGTTATTAAATAACTGTCAAAGATCATATAACAGGCAAGTAGAACTTGAGTTCAAACTGAAGTCTGCCTTACACCAAAGACCATGAATTCAGCCACTGCTCTACATTAAACTATTAATATATCTCTCTACCACTCAAAAATCCTTCTGATTCGGGTCTCTCACTCTTCTTCCAAAAATCAACCCAAATAGTTAGGATTATGCATGTTATAAGGTGTCTTCATGAGGAAACTCTATCTGAAGAGTGCAATATCAAAAATTTATAATAAAAAAATTTATAATAAAATTTATAATAAAAATCATATATTGACAAAAAATTGCAAACAATTTAAATGGTTAAGTAAATTATGATATCGTTGAGACACTTAATGGAGTATGATACAGCCACTGAAGTGGTAATAAAAACAGCGCGAAACTGTTTCCACCCTGTCATTACAATTAAATACTTTTCTAAATGCCAAGAATGTAAAAACTTCAAGGAAAAATGAACTTTTTAAATAATGAGGCGTATAATAGGTAGATTTTATTTCTCTTCATTTCCATGGAGTTCAATTAATGCTATAATAATAATAGACTACAACAACAATAAAATCATTTAAAAAAATCTTTCTACCTATTTGTTTCCAAGTTACAGGCTGAAATTTCCAGGTGCTGGATGCCATACTGGACTTTGTGGCTGCCTCCCTAAGATCCCCTCTTGGTTAACACCATGACTTTATTTCAGGTATCACAGCTGTGTGGATCATCTCACATATGTCACTAGAAGCTCAATCCAACCCTGGCTTTAGACTCGACAGGAAGTTTAAACCTAAGCGAATCCACAAATGCCCCTCCCGTAGCACCATTACAGGTTGAGGATGAACATGTAACCTATTTCAAACCAAGGGGTCATGAAGAGAGATTTCCGGAACTTTTAGGACCTTTTATCTCATACATATTAGATATGAATGAGAAAGCCCAGAGGGATTAGCCATAGGATGAAAGTGATTGTGCAGCTGGCAGGACTGAGTAACAGAAACAGACTGGTCTTTGATGATGTCATTAAGCCACTGGATTGATCAGCCCAGAACCCTGACCTACTTTGACACTCATTACCTAGACAATAAATCCCATTATAGTTTCAGCCAGTTTTCACTGGGTTTTACTTCATTGTAACATGGCCTTTAGTTATATGGAAATCATGACACTTTCAAAAACATTCCATTATTTCTGAAGAAAATGGAGCTAGAAAACTTCTGCTACTGTCTGAACATCCCTAGAGGGCAGTGGATGACTTCAACATATCACTACTAAAGTCCACATTAATTAAAATACATTATTACCCTATATTAAAGGGGGTTTGCTGACCAAGCCAAATGATGATGATATTATAGGAACATACCCACCATTAATTCCCAAAGGCTCTCCAAGCTTTATTTCTGGGTAAAGCAGGTCTCTAGAATATAATGAAACTGTATATAAACACACACACATATGTATACACATTGCAGCTAGTATGTATATATATGTGTGTAAGTATATATGTTTATAAACATTTACATATGTATATAAGCACATATGCACATACATACATACATACATGTATGTATGTATGTATACACACATATGTCCTTACTCCTAAAAATTGCCCTTATAGAATGAGTATTTAATATGGATTTTAAGGGAGGTAGGTATAAGAAATAGTCAAAAGAAAAGTAGTTTCCATTTTTAACACTGCTTTGATCATTATGATCTTCCATGTCTCATATAAAATCCAAGAAAGCTAATTTTTCCCAGAAGTAGCATATCCTTATTAACTGGTATGCTTTTTCTTACTTAATATGAACTATGCGATCGTGTTTTCTTCTTTGCTTTGGCTGCCAGGGACCTCAGGCTTTGTTACTCTTTGTAATACTTTTGTTTATCTTAAGTTTTCTGGCATAAATTATCATCCCCCCCGCTCCATCTTTTCCCACTTCACTTCCTAAGTCTTTTGATTATAGTTCTAATGGGCTATATTTTATTGTATCTGTGTTTTAAAATGTAAGTTGGCTCAGATACCTTTTAGACATAGGTGGGGCATAAACATATTGTTATTAAAGAAGGATGACTATAATAATTATTATTAGTCATCATCATCATGAGCTTGGATAATAACTTGATTTTATCCATTCCAATTTTTATAGTAAAGATTAAATATTCTTGTCCTCTCTTTTGAACTGCTGGAAGAGCTTCCCAGCTCAGAGCAATAACAAGGAGTCAGCTTTATGTTTCTTTCCCAGGTGATTGCCATCTAGGCCATCATATGCTCCTTGAGCCCCTTCCCTGTTCTTAATTACTATTTAATAGAACATGGCTATTCTTTGCTAACAGCACTCTCCCTGGACAAGAAGGAGATCTCTTCTCTCAACTACTTGACAAAGAACCTTAAAGAGCTGGGGTGCTTCTGCCAGCAAGTGTGTAATTCCTTTATGTGTCTGCACTATTCCTCTGCTGGGAACTCTGTGCCTTCCACTTTTTGCCACTCAAAAGTCAATTGCTCCTTCCTAAGCTGGACAGCTCTGAGGAAAAGCACCGAGGATGCTTCTCTAGAAACCTAGGGGTCTCTTCGACCCCCAGTACCAACACTGACAGTCATGTGGATAGAACTTCCACTGCTCCACCAAGTCCTCCAACTATTGAAGAGTTGGAAGTTTCTTGGGCTTTCCCAGTCCTATAAATGTGCCCTGTAGCTCCTCTGATGGCCTCTTCCTGAGCTTATTTTTCCAGCTGCCTTGCTGAGAAGCTCTCTGAAACATCTTTATCTATTTCTTGGCACATGATCCAGTTTGGCTTTTGTCATATAAATAATATGAGGAAGAAGGGATGTTTTATGGATATCTCTACAGGGTGATTATACTTTCTAGTGAAATAAAATACAATGCCCTGAAACTATCTCTTCTTCTGCCTCCCCAACAGCCTCTGACAAATAGTTCCCCAACAGCTTAGCTAAACACTTTAATACCCACTTCTGGTGGAAAAGAATCAAGCCTCATCAACTTCCTTGATGATTTTGTATAAAGACATTATAAGTGCCTTGATTTCTCTGGGTTCCATCAATTGTTGCTGCTACCATTCCAAACTATGGACAAGATTTCTTATCCCCAGTCTGGCATAGACTACTAGTTATTTCCCAATACCTTTCCTCCTCTTTTTACACAATAATGTAACTATCTGTCGGCTTATGTCTGCCAAACTAAAAACCATGTTACCCAGCCTCCTTTGCAGCTAGGTATGGTGACCACTTGAGTAAATCCTGGCCAAAGCAATATGAGTAGAGAGAGATGCTCCCACTTACAACTTCTGGCTCATGTCTTTAAAATGAAAGAACATGCTTTCTCTTTTTACTTTCCTACTTCCTGCTATTGGAGTATGGACATAGAAGCAGGAGTTGGATCATGAGCTAGAAGTCACATTTTGAGGAACAAATAAAACAGAAACAGACTCATAGATACAGAGAACAAATTAATGGTTGCCAGAGGTGACGAAGGTTGGGGAGATGGGTGAAAAAGGTGAAAGGATTAAGAAATACAAATTGGTAGTTAAAAAATAGTCTCAGAAATGTAAAGTACAGCATAGAGAATATACCCAGTAATACTGGGTACTAGACCAATAGAGGGGATCACAGTATATAAATGTCTTACCACTATACTGTATACCTGAAACTAATATAAAATAATATTGAATGTCAACTGTAACTGAAAAAAATAATTTTAAAAACAAATAAATAAAAAGAAGAAGCCATGTGTTAAATAATAAGATAGAAGGAGCCTGTTTGTGGAGCCCTATGTTAGTCCAAGGCTTCTTATAACTTGAATTGTTATGCAAGAGAGAAATAAACTTCTATCTTATTGAAGCCACTGTTATTTAGCTGTTATTGCAGCTAAATCAGTATCCCAACTGCAGCATTTCATATGAATGCATCCATGTCATATGGATACTTTGTAAAAGGAACTTTTCTAAGAAAATTAAAATAGGCATAGAGGGGAAAAAAAGAGTTAAAACCAACAAACTGATGGCACAAAATTCCTATCTTAAGAAAAGTCAAATCTAACTTCAGATCTCTTTGTTAAAACCATTTCCTGGGCACACAGAACACTTTTTCTTTTTCTTTTTCTTTTTCTTTTTCTTTTTCTTTTTCTTAGTAGGAAGTCCCCTATCAAGTAATTCTTTTGTTGTTCTTTGTGGACAACCCCTCCTTCCAATCATCTTTTAATTCTCTATCCCATCCATACATTCTGATTAATGCAATTGGGTCATTCAAATTTGGGTTCCAAATACCTCATATTTCTTAAGATGGACAGTAGGCAGAAGAAAGTTGGGACCTGGAATGAGGAAAGGGTTAAATCTTCAGTGTGTTCACTGGGGGAATTATAGAAAACCAGTGCATTTCACATCAATGTATCCACAGAGAATACAGCTGAGAGAACTATATCACTCACATCTGCCTTGGTAACTAAGCCTATGAACATTATCAAACCATTTAGGACTTAGGTTCAGAAGATTATAAAGTTCTAGAGAACCTGTGACTATAAGTGGCCAATTTCTTCTTAGGAAATTCAATCTGGCTGAAGGTGATCATTCTGAGAAATAGAAAATGAATCTAAGAACCAATTAGTGATCTCCCTAAAGTTTCTGGTAGCTCTGAGACCTTAGGAGGGGAGCAATAAAAGACCTCTAAATACTTGTCCGTGCTGAATCAATGTAACAGATTATCTCAGGTAATGAAATACTGCAGTCAGATACCTATATGATTAGAGATGGGACTAGCAAACAGGCCATAAAGATACACTTGTGATTCGCTGCAACTTCTCTGCTATATTCAATTTTTAGTGCAGATGCAAGGGAGAGCAAAGCTATTGATTCCTATACATTTAGTATAAAATTAGCTGATGGTTAATAAATTATTACAGTTTCAGAACTGCTTGTAGAGTTTATTAAGACAGCAGTCAAACCAGGAGGTCAAAAGGCCTGGGGAAGATGGATAGTCTTCTTCAAAGCCAACCTAGAAAGAAAAATACTGCCCCCAAATAACATAGTTCTTATGTTGTCCAGAAACCTCAAGACATAGCATGAACTTAAGCCGGTGTCATAAGAGATATATGACATATATAGCTTTGGTCTCTAAGAAAAAGGGCACACTGTTTCCAGAGAGCTGAAGATGCTAACTGGAACATAACATAAGAGACCTGCTTTAGTAGCAGAGTTTTTCCGGCTGATGAGTCAGAGATGGTTCTACACTTATTGCCATAGAAAGTGACAGAGGAAGACTGCTTGCTCTTATTTGTGTTTCCTTGAACAATTTTTCCTGAGATCTACCAGAGCCTGATTATCTTGGAAAAACTAAGGCCATGGAGAGGAGCATAGACCCGAGGTTTAAAGATTTTTGCTGCCTTTATCAAGCTGCACCAAAGAGATTTTTCATTGTTGTTTTTTTTTGTTTGTTTGTTTTTAAGAGGGCAGTATCACTGGCCCTCATATGTGGGATCCGAACCAGGGCCGCTGGCATCTCAAGCCAGAGCTTAACCACCATTCAACCGGCCCAGCCAAAGAAATTTTTAATACTAGAAACTGAGGAAGTGTTAGAAGAGGGGCCCTTGATGTTAAAGGGTACCATGGCCTAGAGTCCTTGAAAATGTGGACCCAGAAAAGGTGGGAAACCAGACAAGACTGACCTAAATGTGTATATGTATGTATGTGTGTGTGTGTGTGTGTGTGTGTGTATCGCAATTATGATGCCACCATTTCATGCAATGTCTTAATAAATAATCAGAGAATAGCGAGTAAAGTAGTAGCATTGGTAACCAGTGATTTCGCTATATAGAAGCCTTTCCCTGTAATTTTTAGCTCAAGTTACATGTATCGAAAATTCTGTGAAAGGGCCGGCCAAGTGGCACGGTGGTTAAGCGCTGGCTTGGGACGCCAGTGGCCCAGGTTCGGGTCCCACATATGAGGGCCAGTGACACTGCCCTCAAAAAAAAATTAAAAAAAAAAAATTCTGTGACGATTATAGACCAAACCATATGTTCATCCAATGCCAAAAACGGATTCTCTCTGGAGTTACAGGGTCTGTTAAGGGTAGCCCATCCATGATTGACTCATGAGATACTGCAAAATAAAGGCAAGCCAGGAAGAATATAGGAAGACAGCTTTAATTACTGCAGATAAATGCATCGCTTTCTTTACTATATAGGGCATGCTTACTCAATACACAACAGGATGCTCTCAAGTGGTTCTATAAAAAGGGAAGACATGTTTAAGTAATTAATATATTGATTGATTTTTAAATAATTTAAATAGAAACTGTGTCTTTGCCACTTTGAAGGGCATGAACTCCTTGAAACACACTATCAAACTTTCCCTGAGGTTCAAGAACCCAAAGTGGAAAACGTTTCCTTGGAATTCCTTGCAGAGAGACCCATTTCAAAAGTCTCAAGAAGGTACAGGCTGTGTCAGGGACAGGAGGACAGGGAAAGGCTAGGGGACAGTGGACCAGGGAGGAAAGAAGAGGAGTCCAAAGTGGTGGGCAGATGTAGGTGAGAAGAAAGCAAAGTGGTTTAGTGCCTGAGGAGAGAGAGACAGACCAGGACACAGAAGCATCCAGCAAGCAGCATTGTTCTTGATCCTGGCCTTTGCTGCAAACTGGCGGCTCCTTGCAACTGTTTTGAAGTATGAGTCATTTCCCACAATGTGCATCAAGACATCCTCCTACACTGACTTTATGCCTTGGCCATTAACAACTTGGGAGAGCCTCCCACACTGGTTCTGTCACCATCCGCAAACATTTCACCTCATAGACAGCTTTCATGTGACTTCACACAGCCTTCTTGTGTAAACCAGCCAAGGCCTCTTCTCTAAAATTCATATGTATTTATATGAGCCTAGAAAATGGCTGAAATGATATACACCAAAATATTAACCAAGGTTAATAACAGTGACCTTTAACAGTCTCCAAATTATTTGGCTTTTGTTTTTTTGGTTTTTTTTTTTTTTTTGAGGGCAGTGTCACTGGCCCTCATATGTGGGACCAAACCAGGGCCGCTGGCTTCCCAAGCCAACGCTTAACCTCCGCGCCACTCGGCCGGCCCACTTTTGTTTTGTTTTTTGTTTTTTGTTTTTTTGAGGGCAGTGTCACTGGCCCTCATATGTGGGACTGAACCGGGGCTGCTGGCTTCCCAAGCCAGCGCTTAACCACCGCACCACTCGGCCGGCCCACTTTTGTTTATTTCAAGAAGGACTAGGTATTAGTTAAAATTTTAATAAAAGTATTCTCAGGGTTTTGGGGGAATGGGGTAGAGTTCTTTTCCAAAGGAATGAGGAGAAATACTGTTTTACATTTTTCTCTCATACTTGGCCTTTGAGACTCTGACTATGGCCTGGCCCTGAGACCTGCTAACCCCTCCAGCCTCTGCCTCCTCCAGGCTAAGTTAAAACAAATAAGCAAGTTAATGGCAATAACTTTAGGCCTCCCTGGCAATTACTTTGGGCTTCTTTATACTGAATGGTCACCTGCCCCTGGGATCTTTAAGAGCCCCTAGGTCTCCCTGACCATTCTGCCCCCCACATCTTGCCATGGTCTCAGGGTACCATTCCACCACAGCATTCGTCACACTGTACGTCACTGTTGGTTTCCATGTCGGCCTCCTTGGCAACTTGAAGGCAGAGGATGTGTCTCCTGTACTTCAAAGCCTTTAACAGTTGGCCTAGGGCCTGACACATAGAGGACTTCGTAAATATTTGAATGAATGAATGTGTGAATCCACAGATTCTTGTCTTTAGTTTGAACCTTTTGTTCATAAGCTCTTGTTGTCTTATCTGTCCCTTTCCCCCATGCTGTGAAATAATCTGATTTTGGCCAGCTCAGACTCCCCTTTGTAACTCCTAAACATTATTGAGAACTCCCAAAACGTTTTGTTTATTTGTGCTAAACCTATCAATAATTACTTTAGAGAGCTTAAAACTGAGGAAAAGTTTTAATATTTATTAATTCACTCATTTAAAAATACCAATGATAACAAATCTAATACATGTAAACATAAATAATATCTTAATAATAAAACTATATTTTCTAAAACAAAAAGAATTTAGTGAGAAAAGTGGCATTGTTTCACACTTTTACAAGTCTCTTTAATGTCTGGTTTAATAGAAGTCAGATGGGGTTTCATATCTGCTTCAGTATTAAATCTGTTGCAATGTGTTATTTTGGTTGAAGTGTATGAAGAAAATATGACCTGTCACAGTATGTAGCTGGGTTAAGGGAGGACCTCACAAACTCCCTGAAAGGGTCTCAGGGAGTTCCAGGGACCCATAGAGCTCATTTTTTTTTCTTTTTTTTTTTTAATTGTATTGGGGAACAGCCGTGGTCACTGATTACACATTGCTTTCATGCTACATAGCTGACTCTTTAGGGAGGGTGCAGCTCACAGTGGCCCATGTAGGGATCGAACCGGCAACCTTGGTGTTATCAGCACCACACTCTAACTAACTAACCGGTCACCCCTAGAGCTCACCTTTGAGAACCATTGCCTTATGCCTTATTTCTGTGACTGGAAACTCTGCCCAGTCCTGAGGATCTGCCTGAACTTCCTGTTGCCACCACCAATAACATAAAGAGATTACTATCAATATTATTATATTCTCTTACCTGTCTACTACATTTCATAATGTTCAAAGAGCTTTCCCATGCAGTCTCTCAGTCACCTGGCAGATATGGCCTAATTATTTCACCTTACTCATGAGCAGGTTCCCATGAATCATGATTCAGATGTTATTTGATTTGCTGAGGGTCATTCAGCTGGCAAGAGGCAGAGTGGGTACTCAGAGTCATGCCTTATGAATACGCATTCTTTCTCTGGCCATGTACACTAGTAGTGCCCTAGCCTGATCTCATCTACAAAACTCTAGACTGTCTAGATTTCATCAGTTCATGCAGCCTGCTCTTTTGTATGTCATCAAAGCAGAGTTCTTGATAAAAACTCTTTCTCTGATCCCAAGACCTGGCACTTAAAGGTACCACTGTATTCCTAGAGACCATTGACAGCCCTACACAGGAGAAAATTAAATGTCAGGCTGACACTCAGCATTGGATAATGGGATATGTCCAGGCTCACCAGTCTTGTAACAGTAACCCAGGAATTCTAAGACACCAGGGGATTCTGCTACCAAAAATAGAGGCCGAAGCAGGGCCTAAACCCCTATTATTATGGTTAAGCTGACTCGGATGACTTCACCCTGGTACTAAAAGGACTTTACTTGTGTCTGGATGGGCCATGGATAACTGAGCATGCTAGGAAACGTATGAAATAATCATCCCATGGCCATTCTGGCAACCACTTCTAGAAGGCCTGGTCTTGCTGATCCTTGATAAGCATTATCCTGAGGCTTCAAACAGATCTCAGTCTTCCAGTGGGTTAAACGTTATATTTCAACATTTTCCTAATTTGTACCTTGATGTGGAATGACAACTGATACTTACTGAAAGCCCACTCTATGCCAGGCACTATACTAAGCACCCGTCTCACAAAGGCAGACATTATCTTCATTTGTTATATAAGAAAATCAGGGCCGGCCGAGTGGCGCAGTGGTTAAGCACTGGCTTGGGAAGCCAGCAGCCCCGGTTCGGTCCCACATATGAGGGCCAGTGACAGTGCCCTCCGAAAACAAAACAAAACAAAAACTCAAAGCTTCCAAAGATTTAACTATCTTGACCTAGCTTGCCAAAGGCACATGGTTAATAACTGGTTGTGCTATCATATGAACCAAGTCATCTTATTCCAAATCCCATGCTCTCTCCATCACTATTATGCCTTCACTAATGCCTATGTGAAGTCCTATGTGACTAATGATTATCATTATAGCAATATAAGAAATAGGAGCTCATCCACAGACAATTTCCTGAACCTCTTATATATTTCTGTTCCTTTCCTTGTCTATTCTAGGAATGCTCAGTCAAGAAAGACATCTTCTATGGAGGTTCCTCAAAAATTAAAAATAAAACTACCATATGATCCAGCAATTCTACTTTTGGGTATTTATCCAAAGAAAATGAAATCACTATCTTGAAAAGATATCTGCACCCCTATGTTCATTGCAGCATTTTACACAATAGCCAAGACATGGAAACAACCTATCCATCAACAGATGAATGAATAAAGAAAATGTGACATATATACATATATTTAATAGAATGTTATTCAGCTATCAAAAAGGAAATCCTGCCATTTTTAACACATGGATGGGACTTGGGGACATTATGCTAAGTGAAATAAGCCAGACAGAAAAAGACAAATACTATATGATTTCACTTATATATGAAATAAAAAAAACACACCAAACTCATACATACGGAGAACAGACTGATGGTTGCCAGAGGCAGGGGGTGAGGGTAGGTGGGTGAAATACTGAAGGTGGTCAAAAAGTACAGTTATAGAATAAAAAAGTCCTGGGGATGTGATGTACAGCATGGCAACTACAGATAACAACACTGTATTATATATTTGAAAGTTGCCACGAGAATAACTCTTAAAAGTTCTCATGAAAAGAAAAAAATTATAACTATGTTTGCTGAGGGATGTTAACTTATTGTTGTAATCATTTTCAGTATATGCATATATCAAATCATGCTGTACACCTAAAGTTAATACCATATTATATGTGGATCATATCTCAATGAAAAAGAAAGGTGTCTTCTTCCTGATCTCCAAGCTTACTTCAACCTCTCCTGTGAATGCAAGATTCCACCCATCTATAGACAGACCTTAAAATCACTAAAAGAAAGCAGAGTAAACAGAGGCAGGCATTTCCTTACAACCAGGGATGGAAATAATTAATATCACCCAGTTGATATTAATTGGCATGTAGACCCAAGCCACCAAAGGCCAAGCATCTCTGCCCTCCTCCCCAACTCCATGTTGACCAGACCTGGCCCTGTCCTGGCTCAGAGCCGTTCCTATACAGAGCCAGTCCCAGGTGCACCTTTGAGATAATAATACTGTCTCCTAAAACAAACAGCCATTGTTTCCACACAAAGACCATCAATGTTTCCTCCATCAACAAAAGACTACAGCCATCCTGCCAAGAAGACAAAGGGCTGGAAGCCCTTTCATAAATATCACGATGGTGAAAGGGAGGGGTGGAGGCAGGAAGATCATTCTCCAGCACTTTGCCTGCCTAGGAATAGGACCAACTCCATCCACCAGGGGCCATTCTGAATTACGGATCATTCCTCAACTATTCATAATGACAATAATAACAGCTTTCTAATCCATGGAACAGAAATAACAATATCTATCCCTTACAGAATTGTTGTCAGCGTTAAATGAGATAATAGGCATGAAAGCTCTTTGTAAGGTTTAAAGGATTGCACAACAGATATGGTTATTATAAGATGATTGATGGTTCACCCACATTGCCTGCATTAAAAAGAGCTCTGTTTTAGCCAGATGAGACTCCAAATAGCCCTGGTGTCTAGGTCCACCCAGTTCCTAGAATAAAGCACATGGGAGAAAAATATGTGATCACTATAAGTGGCTGACAACTAGAGTTTACTAGGGCCCATCCCAGGCTAAATTGCTGGGCAAATGATGTCTACCTTTGTTGGCTGTTCTTTTGAGCCCCGGGAACCCCAATCATAGTGACTGGTCCCTCTCTTAGGGTCTAATGCTCCAAACTTCACCCCACAACCACTTCATGGCCCCTCCTAAAACATATCTCCATTTTGCAATTTGCACAAAAATAAATACATAATATATTAAAACATGAGAAATGTGCTCATCCCTGCTAGTGAGCAAGACAAGTTAAGGCAAATTGTACCACTTCATGCCTATTTAATCAAAAAATTATCAAAGAGAATAGCCGGTGTTAGTGAGGTTGTGACAAAATTGGTCTTACAATTTTATAAGACCTTACATTTTGTAAGTCTTAAAAATATAGGGCTGGCTGAGTGGCACGGTGGTTAAGCGCTGGCTTTTGAAGCCAGCAGCCCTGGTTCGGGTCCCACATATGAGGGCCAGTGACACTGCCCTCAAAAAAACAAAAAAAAAATGTGATCTTACAGTTCTAGCCGCATAAATCTGATGACTTACAGAGGCAAAATAACAACACATAGAAAGGACTGAGAACACACCCCGGTGTTTTGGCCCTAGGAATCTGTCTCCCTGGAAATTCCCAAGGAAATAATTCAACAAAAGTCAGGGGAGAGGGGGTAGTAGCAAGGATAGATATATTTACCTAGAATAGGCAAATATTGAAATAATAAGAGAAATGGTTTAGTTCATTGTGGTGTGACAGTAATCAGTAAAATGAAATATATAAACTACTTGCAAATGAGGAAATGTTTATGATATAATTAATTGTAAGTGAAAGTGTACAATATGATACAAGTAGGTAAAATATATAAATATGTGGATAGAGACTGGTAATGTGAGAAAGTGAAAATATCTCCGGTGTGGTGGCGAATTATGGGTGAATTATATTTCAAGATGTTTTTTATTGTTTTTATATCATCTTTTAAATACAGCAACACAAAGGAAGGAAAGTAATCAGCAGGTAGAATTCTGTCAAGATTCTGTTTCTACGAGGTTAGGACAAGGAGTTCCCCTTGCTAAGATGTTGATGGGTGTCAATAAATTAATGTGTAACACATCTGTGTGCAGACAGGCTGTAGTAGATTCTAGCAAATAAAAGCCTCAGAATTTGAGTCCGGCCAACAGTCACTGAATTGGATTCCTGCTTCTGCCACTTACTTGTTGTGTGGCCTTGGGCAAGCTATTGTACTTGGCATACCTACACCTTTCCTGACCTGCAAAATGGGAGGCCAGCAGACCTTTATCACAACCACCATCATTATTAGTAGCAGCACAAACAACAAAACTTTTTTGAATAATCTTTCAATGTGAGGTCTTCTAGAGAAAATGCCTTAACTTAAAGGTCTAATGTCAGACGTGGATGCTGCTCAAATGACACTATCCTTATATGTGGAGCTAACTACAAACCTGGAAAGTTCTTTTTAAAATAGACTTTACTTTTTAGAGCAGTTTTAGGTTCAAAGCAAAATTCAGTGGAAGATACAGAGAGTTCCCCATTACCCTTTTCCTCTATATATTGGTATGTGCAGCCTCCTCCACGATCAAAATCCCACACCACAGTGGTATTTGTTACAATCAATGAACCTACATTGACACATCTTAATATTCACTCTTAATGTTGCACATGCTATGGGTTTTGACAAAAGCCTGACATGTATCCATCACTATAGTGTCATACAAGTAATTTCACTGCCCTAAGGACCCTCTGTGCTCCACCTATTCATCACCCTGTCCCCTTGACCCCTGGCAATGGCCAATCCTTTCACTATCTCCAGTTCTGCGCTTTCCAGAATGTTCTCTAGTTAGAATCATACAGTATGTAGCCTTTTCAGATTGGCATCTTTCTTTTTCTTTTTTTTTTTCAAGGCAGTGTCACTGGCCCTCATATGTGGGACCCAAACCCGGGCCGCTGGCTTCCCAAGCCAGCGCTTAACCACCGCACCACTCAGCTGGCCCAGGCGTCTTTCTTAAAAGGTATTTTTAACAACCAGTCTGGAAGACCAAGTGAGTGTTTTGAAATTCCACTAGATAATACAAATATAATTACTCCCAGTTATTGTGTTATAGTCTTTATACATGTTATCTCCACAAGATAAGTGTTATTATCCTAATTCTACCAAAAAGGAAATGCCTAGGGTCACAAAACCAGTAAGTGGCAGAACTGATATCTGAGCCCAGTTTGTTTAACTCCAATGTTCATATCTTTCCATGAGGCAACAGTGTTTACTCTAATACCAAACAGGTTCTTGGAGCATGTGAACCCAGTCATAGGAGCTGATGTGGAAAAGCACACTGGGAAAGATGCATATCCAACACATGTCATTGCAGCTCTTAGAAGACAGCATCCTGATGGAACAACACAGCAGCCATCCTGCTTTGTGGCAGACTCTGTGACCAGGACTTGCAACCCTATCCTTAAGCAGGAGAGCTTAGTCAGCATACTTAGCATACTACTAGCAATATTAGGTGGGACTAGTTCAGTGCTTCTTAACCTTTTTTGCATTATCATCCAACGAAGGAGCCTCTTTAGACATTTTCTCTCTAATCACCCCAGACCCCAATTAAATTTTATTACCCTATATTTATTATATGCTTATTTACTGTGGCTCTTAGGAGAGCCAAAAACTATTGTAATACCTAAGGTTTGTTTTGGGGTGTTGTTTTTTTGTCCTCAAAGAAACTATTTCCATCCCCTTAGGGGCTGTATCATCCTCACTAGAATGCATAGTCTAGTTGCAGATGGTGAGAGTTCAGAGAGGCTGAATGGGTGTTGAGATGTCAGCAAAGTGAGATCAGTACCTTGGAGAGCGCCAAAGTAGCCCCACTGAGACCATGTCAAAGGCTCAATGTTGCCTGAAGATTTGCCTGAAAAAAAAGGAAGAGACCTGGAGAGGATGAGGGCTAGGAAACTAGTATTAGTACTCTTTAACTGAATGTTATAGGAAGCATCAGAATGTAAAGGCCTCCATAGTCCCTTTCATATGAAAATTCTTGAGGGGACTGGCACTTGTAGACTGGGACTTCAATTCCCAAAGTCAAAGGCATTTAGTGACACATCTTCAAGTAGTTGAATGGTTTCAAGGTCTTTACTAACAGCCAAACTCCATGGGAATTGGAGGTTTTCAGAGGTTTAAAAGTATCAGGTTAATTCTCCCTTACCTTCCATCACTGGTAGTGTTCATGACACTGTCTGTTGTGAGTTGAAAATAATAATAGGTATTATTTATCATGTGCTAGGCACTGCACTAAGTATATTAGTGGGACATTTTATTTAACCTTCATAACAAATTTGTCAGGTGGCTATGATGGTTATCCAAGGCTAGGAGAGGTTAGCAAACTTTCCCCAAATCTCACAACTGATAATTGGAAGTGCCAGGCCTTGAACCCACTAGGGCTTTAGAGAGTAACACGGAAGTACATGGCTCAAGAGAAGAAAGTTCTAAAAAGTAGGTGAGCCCATGAAAGGCCCAAGAATCAGTCATCTCTGTATCCTTCAGTCTAAAATCTGGCACATAGGATGGGGCTCCACAACTGGAAGAAAATAGAGCATCCCAACAGTAGAATTGGTTCCCCATGAAACAGCAAAATCCACTCCCCAAGATGGGGCTGGTTGGTCACCTGACAAAGCACCACAGGAGGAATCTTAGAGAAGAGATTTCTGCATCCTTGAACTAGATGACCTCCAAAGCTCTTGGCCAGTCAAGAATTCTGTAATTATTAGACTGAATCTATGACTCAGACTTTGGGAAGTCACAGACCATGTAGCATTGAGCAGTGCATTGAGATCTCAAACAGTGGAGAACATGGGTGGATAGGACTTCTGGGCTTCTAGAACCTACGCTTTCACCCCTTCCAGCCCTACACAGAGGAGTCAGAAATGGTTCACCATAACTCTGGGGAGCTAGAAACTTCCCAATCTTGCTCCAAAGGCTAATCTGGAAATATAGACATTTGAGTCATTTATAGAGCAAGGATCTACCTGTGGGTTTCAGCTGCTGTCATGAGCTGAAAAAGGAGAGGAACACTCCTTACTAGCAGATGGTGAAGACAAAAAAGTCAATATGTCAACAAATGAATTTCTGACAGTCGTTTGTTGAAAGGAAACAAACGGGCCCCACAATATGCACACTGGGTTGACTGTTGTTCCCCACATGCGCTCCTTTCAGTCCATGCTGATGGCCCGTGGTAAACACTCAGAATTGCCCCCTCTGTCCTGATAGAGTGAGTCCCAACAGAATACAGCCAGGAGCAAGTGCTTTCTGCTCAGCTTTCCTAGAGGGCTCACACAAATGTGGCTGACTCACAAAGATGATGAAATTTTGCATCAACACTGATGTTATCAGGCCTTCAGACTCCACTTTCAAAAGAGTCCTGCATTCTAAAAAGAATAGAGCCTCCTGTGGTGTATACAGCCACCTAGTAATAGAGGCACTTTAGTTGTATGCTCCAAGCTGCAGCTTTAATCAACACACACAATTCTACAAAACTAGCCAAACTTCACTTGTTGTGCAAGTTTTTAAAAGATGTAATGAACTGAGTACAAAGCACCCTTATCCATAGGTCTTATAGCATCTGTTGAGTCCAACTTTATTATTAGCTACAGTTCTTTGACTTTATCCTTTCATGGTTCACTATCCTATCTTGCTTCTCTCAACTTAGAGATCAAACCTTCCCAGTTCATTTCTAAAACGAGAGCTTCAGATTAGCTTCCATCGATGCCTGTGGCATAGTGAGCTCTCTCAAGGGAGAACCTTTACTGTATTTACCACCTCTACACCATTTGCATCTTCAACCCTTTTATCAGGGATCTGAGCTCTAAGACTTGCTGAATCTTTTTCTTCCTGCCTCTAAAGAAACATGGATCAGACGTAGTATAATCATTGTGTAAAGCCCACCAAATATCTTTTTCCAAGCAGAAAGGAGTGGTCTTCCACTCTTTACAGAAGGGTAAAAACTTCCACCTGCCAACAGAAACCACTGGCTGCTGAGTAGGTGTCAGGAGCTTGAACTTAAAAACTGGGTTCCTCTCGTACACTCATGACAAAGCAACTTTTATCAACAGCTTTCTAACAACCTGCCTTCTCCCAAAATCACTGACAAGTTCCTTTTAAACAAAATATCTTAAGCTGAAAAGGTAATAAATAGAATTTTATTATTGAGATGGGATTCCAGGACACAGCTTTTGCTCACACAGATGGATACTGTCCCCACAGATGTTGCCTGCAGAAGTCTGTGCACAGATGTGGTACACATAGATGCTTCTCACAGACAGATGTTACTGTACACAGAGACAGATGTTACTCACAGAGACAGATGTCTACCAGGAACACGATGTACACCAAAAGCTCCCGCAGGGTGGTCTTGATATAAAGTTCCCGGTTCTCAGCGGTGTTCTCAGTCAAGGTTGTTCCCCAAAGTCCTAAGGGGCAGTGGAGAGATGCCCAGGATCCCCAACAGCAGGGTTCCTCGCAGTGATCCCCACCCATCTGTCCCTGGACTTGATTCCCATTTCCACCCAGCCCGTCTCATCACCCATCTCCTTATCCCTTGGCTGGATCTGGCTACTGAAATCATGGCTGCCCTTCTCCATCAAAGTCCCTGCGGTAGACAGGGGTGAAGGTGCTGGGTCATAGAGAATGAAGGCATGGAAGGGAGGCACTTTTCCCAGGTGGGGCAATCTAGAGTATCATTACACCCATGTCCTCCCTCAAACTAGCTCCCACATACCCTCCTGGGCCCTCAGGTGATCACAGTGCCAGGCTCCACTTCTGGGAGACCGCTGGGCTGGCCTTTTTGTTCCGGGGCATGCCTCTCTAACACAGACAATTCACAAACCCCAAAGAGACACTGAGATTTTCCCTCTTCTTCAGATCTCATTCCCCACTCTAAAAGCTTTGGTAACCCCTTTTCCTGACTCCAGTAACCCAGGAAGATCCTGCCCACACCCGCTACCTCTGATGCCTCGACTGATCTGAAGGCAGCAGCCGGACACCAGAATCCGGTGGGCCTTCTCTTGGAGTCCATCTTCAGGCTTCTTGGGTTCGGGCTTGGGGGGCACCGCACTGGAGATGGTGCAGATCTTCAGTGTCCTTTGGGGGGTAGGAGGGCCACTGTAGGCAGGGTTGTCCCAGGCTCCACCTCCCAGGTTTTGCAGCTCTTGCCCCTCAGAACTTTCTATAGAATTCATGGGGAATGAGGTGGGGACCCAGCACTTCAGGTACCCACTTTCACCTAGAGAAAGAGGGAGCAAAGGCCCAGCCCAGACTAGCCAGCAGAGGGCCAAGGGAGTCTGAGAGCAGCTGGTCTCACAGAGCCTCTGCCTCCTGCCTTTTGTAGGGGAAATCTGTGCCCGCTGTGTGTGTGTGTGGGGGGGGCGGGGGGGCGGTGGAACACAGATGACCGGGATGGGGATAGGGAACGACTGTCAATCCTGTCAGGGGCTTTCTCTCTCTCCCTCTTGCTGCAAGTCCTAAGGGACAAGAAGAAAGAAGTGGGAGGGAACTGGGGGGAGCAGAGGTTTGATGAGGGGAGAGCAGGGAATATAAGGAAGAAGTGGAGACTGAAGGTAGAAGGAAGGAAGGAGGGGTGAAAGAGGTGAATGCTGGCAGGCAGAAGAGGGCTGCTTGCAGATGGGGCCTGATGGAGGGATGGTCTTGAATTGAGCTGGACAGAAGAGGTGATAAAAGAGAAATGGGAGGAGCTGGAAGAAGAAGGAGGCTGGCGGACTCCATTGTAGGTCTGAGCTCATTTCCACTAAAAGCTCCTGAAAGGGCCGACATGGATTGGGGTGGGGCCAAGGCCAGAGTTGGTGGACTGAAAAGTGTTGCCTCCCTCAGGCTCAGCCAATAATGTCTGAGGCTCCTTTAATGTCTCACCTTGAGCTGTCCTCTGATGAGATGGAAAAGGGGGGCTCCCCTCCCTCACTCCACCCCATATCAGGGGGAAAAGGATACTGTCAGGAGGACCTCCTGTTTCAGATACTTAAGGGACAGGGTCTCTGACAGCTGATAAGAAAGGAAGTTCTGCAGAATTCCATGTTGTATTTTTTTCTCTGAGGTCTGCCCTCTCACAGCTTAACGGTGAGCTATACTGATAGAAAGGTGCTCGTTACAGGTGTGGGGCTCAGCCTAGGGAAAAGGCTAAGTCCTGAGTGGGCAGGTGGATCAGAGAGCAAAGAAATCAAGGACAGTGTGACTTGGGACAGACACCTTAAGAGGAGTGGCTCTATCTGGACCCAGCTCAGCTGACAACCTTAACTTATGGCTCTGTTTAGTAGTAGGCATAGAACCTTGAGCACAGAATCAAAATATGAGAGATACCAGTGCTAATCTGCTTTCTTTCCAATCTCGTGTCTCCGAATTAAAACCCTGACATGAGCCCCCAAGCACATCCCTGACTCATCCAGCTCCATTCTCTGGAGCTGCTTACCTACAGGCATGTGCTGTGGCCCAGAATGGGGCTGGCCCCACAAGTTCTAACTTCCTTGATGGCTGAAGTAAGGGCTGCCGTTTCTCCAACTCCTGGCTTCTCCTCTGGGCCACTCTGTTGCCGAACTGGCCTGAAGCCCAGCTTCAAACTCAGTACAACATCAGCCTGGTGGAAATCACTGGTCTTGAATGTCCCCATAAAGAGATCCTGACCCTAGACAACCCAGGGCTGGGCTCAGCTCCTTGATAAATAAGTGTACTCCAACATCTGAGACAGAGCTGAAAAAGCAGCAGCTGTCCTACCACAGAGTCTGCTGTACAGATCTCCTGCTCCAGCCCAGATATTATTAAGGGAACTAACTCTGTCTGGGCTGGAGCTAAGGCCTCTCTGTGAGGAGTTTTCATCTCTCCATTTTTTTTGGCTAGTGAGCCACATTCCAAAGTGCTTGCTTTTGGGAGGAAGATAAAAAAATAAGGAACTGTGCCAGTCTTGACCATTTTGTGTAAAATCAGCTGTTTTTGTGCCTCTTACCCACAAGCTTTCAAACAATTGCAAAAGGACCTCTGGCTTACAAAACTGAACATTGGGACAGGGGTGATGGACAGGAAACTAGCAGTATTGTCCAGAGAAGCAGGGACAGGGACAGTAGATGGTTTCTGATTCCTCTGGGGTAGTTTTGTATTCTGAGGGAGGCCTGTGATCAGAGGGGGCTTTGGATGCACTCAAGGAGGCTCATCATATGACAGGTCCCACACTTCTGAGAGCTGATGGCCAGAGCTGGGCTGCTTTATTTACAGTCATCTATCTGGGCAACATTGCTTTTCCCTGTTCAGTCTCAAGCATTGTCCCTGTGTGTGGATCGACCCATAATGACCCTGGGAGCATAAGTTATGCAGCATAACTTGAGAAATTTTTTCAAAAGATGCTCTTCATGCCTAGGATGTTTAGTCTTACTCAAGAAGTTGCAAATGTTGCAATCAAATGGGATTGCCGGATGATTTTGTGTCTAGCAGCTCCTTATGGCCCTCAAGCTTCTGATGGCACTTGACTTTTCTTGAGTGACCATACCCTATTAAAGAGAAGGACCATTTTCAGGGGAGTTCCATGGCCCAGGCTGCCTCTGATCATCAGTTCACAAAACCCAAGAGGCTTGAACTTGAAACCAAAACTACTGGATTTAACTCTTGGCTCAGCAATTTACTAACCATATGGCTCTGACCAAGTCCCTTTTGAAACTTAGTTTACCTATCTGCAGAGTGTTGATAATATGGCCTGCCCTGCTGACCTTAAGGACTATTTTAGGATTAAAACAGTAGAATAGAGAAGTCTTTATAAACGATGTTTATAAAGCATAAAACAAACTTTGTTATCTTACCATCGCATTCATCCTTGAGCATTCCCCTCATGCACAGCAATTCATGTCTAAGGTAGATACTTTCAGTCAGGGCTTTTGTTATTTCCCAGAGACACAAGGGTCCCATAACTCTCTGTGTCTACTCCCATTCCATTTCAGCTGATGCCAATGGAATGGAATGATTGCATTTCAGCTGGAGAGTATTATAAAAGTCCTGGAATGAAAGCACATAACCACATAGCAAGCCTCGTTGCCCATCAAAGCCAAAAGTACTCTTAATCATGATGCCTCTTAGCCCACTTGGTGAATTGGTCCCATTGCTTCACTGGGATAAATTTTTGGGTCACAGGCTATCCTAGTGCAGACAAAGAGAAGAGGATTACCCCATTTCCTCCACCAGGGCACTCCCTTTTCACACCATGCCCATCCCAGCCAGATTCTTCAGTGTTATTCAGATCCACTAGGTCTGACAAAGAGCCCAGAGACATCAAAGTCTGTGGGATGAAAACCTGTGGCCCATCTCCCTATAAATTCTCCAGATACAGAAATTCCCTTGGGATAAGACACCTCCTGTATTCTAGAGGAAGGAATCCTGGAGTGACCTTACAGTCCTGATTCTAGAGGAAGAAGCAAGCTGCAAGCCACCTTCTGTGTTCCACATAGTGACTCTCAGACTTTTTCACCCCCAATAAACATAAATAATAGGACACACTCCATAAGTAACAGTAGCTCACTATGGCAGTGATTCTCAATGGAGGACGTTGGAAATCACTTGTCTATAAGAAAGAGCCCTGCTTTTAAGAGCTTACCCTTTGCCAATATACCACCAGAGTCATCTGGAATTTGAGTAGCCCAAGTTTTCAGCAACAAACATGGTGGACCAAGCAAGCAGATCTGAGTAGGCTAAGCCCAAGGGAGTCCTCCCCTACCTGTCTGTGTGTAGCAAACTCCACAGCACTACTCCAGGGGCCTCCACAAGCCCCAGCTTCTCAATACATCAGAATGGACAAGCCAGATCCATTGGAAGGTTTGGGTGTATGAAGTCCTATTGCAGCTGTCCCACCCAGCTCAGGATGCCAAGAAAATGGCACTTTCTTCTAGTTCATCACAGACCTCACAGAGAAGCTGTAGGTGACCCAACCACTTCATCAAAATGACCCACTTTACTTCCGTGCCTTTTTCGGGCCCTGCCACCATCCTGGGCCGCATCCTGTACACTTCCCAGCATCCATGTCTGTCCTGATGTTGGTGCATTTTCCCTTGGGCCCAGTGTCTCAGACCCAGAGGTGACCACTGTCCTCCCATTCCCAACATTTGTATCTAACGCCATTGTTTGGATTTCGGGGCACATTCGCCCCCATTGCCTCTTGCCCTAGTTCAGTTTTGAATGTAGAATCCTGGGCATCCATCCAATAGCAGCTGCCACCTAGTGGGGTGGCATGGGGACCAATGGCCTGTCCCCGCCGTGGCCTCAGCAGTGTTGATGGAAGTCCTGCTCTGTGCCGCTGGCCGAGCTGCTGCTGAAACGCAGGCTCCTCGCCATGCACGAAGCAGGGCCCCTCCCAGAGGAAGGCCTGTCGGACCGCTTTCTAAGGGCATGCACTGTGTCTGTCACTGTTGATGTGGCCTGGCTCCAGGATCCCTGTGGAGGGCACCTGGGACTGAATGTGGTTCGTACGTCGTCGTAACACCCAGGGCCACTGTGCAGCTGTCCTGTTTCTGCTCGAAGGTTCCAGAAACTGCTCATCAAGGTCAGACCGATTGATTCTTAGGAAGCCACCAAGATGGGTCTCTTATTAATGAAGGGATCTGCTGGGACAAGGGTCCAGCTTTATGTGTTTCTAGGACAAATGTTTAAGTGTTCTTATGCAGTTCATATTGGGTTTATATGATGTGTGAAATTTGCTTAAAAGGGAACTTTCATGATTTGAGTTAGGTTAGTATTAGTATCTACTTTAAAGGATAAAGTTAGTTTATTTCAAAAATAAGAAAAAGTAAATGAATATGTGAGGTTTTAAACCGGGGAGATGATAAGCTGTTCTCATACTTTTCCTGTAAAGAAAGTAATTTTTAAATCTTTCATAACCTGTGGAGAATACCAGCCTTCCCCCATAATATAGTACATTATGTGTGCACTACTGTCATGTCAAGACCAAAAATATAAAAATATACAGATAAGGTTGATCTATATTTCCTTTTTTAAAAGGGGTTTGAGTCTATACTTGACAGGTTTAAAGTTGAGAGATGTGATGCTAGCTTTATAATAAGTCACTAATTTTGGTACTTGTGTCTGTATGATCAACAGCATGCAATACAAAACACCAGGCCTTATACTGGTAATTAAAGTTCTAACCATGTCACATGTATGTAAGTAACAAACGAAACTTAAGGAAATGTATGTTACAATATAGGAGCTTTCTGCTGCCGTAAGAAACTTCTTTGGAATGAGAAAAAGATGTATTTGGGGAGAAAGTTTAGGGCTCAAGTTCTATTTTCTATTTAAAATGGTTAAATTATTGTATAACTTGGAAGAAGTTGCTTTGAATATGGGACAAAACGATTTCAAAGATTTTTGTTTGAAAAAATTGATGTATTTTGTGCCTTTATATTTGTTCTGACGTTTCAAATAAGATTTTCATTAAAATATAGCTAACATACAATAATAAAAAAAAAGTGACCCACTTTAGCCTTTTACTGCCTTTCTAGCACCTCCCAGTTTCACAAGTCCTGCTGGAATACATGTTGTATCTTCCATCTCCCCGAAGAAAACCTTTTTGAATGAGACCCTCAGCTTTCCATGTCTAGAGAACCCTCCTGAACATCTATGTCCATTTGTCTATGCCTTCTACAGAAGATTGGACAAGCAGAGGGAACCAATCAAACCCAGGTGGTGGAAGACAGATGACACCATCAACAAAAATGAGGAAATTAGTCTTCAGCTGTCTGGAAAGTTGGGTCTGCGGCCATGATCATGTCCCGGTGCTGAGTGTCACCCAGACATGTCATGCTCATGTGGTCCTGAAGTAATCCATCAGCATTATCACTTCCAGGCAGAGCTCCAGCTGTGGCAAGGGGGTTCTATAGCTGATGTTAAGCATTATCCAGGCCACTTGCTGAGGGAGTGGAGTGGGGAAGGAAAAGGGCTCCATGTGAGTCTGAAACACCAAGCTAGAAGGAAAGTGGAGGGGAGGAAAGAAAAGTATGAGAGAGAAAGGAGATATACGACAGAGAGGCTTGGGGAAGAGGACCTGAGAAAATGTAATTCTTCTTTCCCTCAGAGCCACTCACCAAATTCCACATGAGGTATGACTGACTGAATGTCCCAAGGCTGTGAAGACAGGAGATTGGAGCACCAGGGCAGATCCCCCAGTGCTTACTCTTCCAGCATGATGTCAGGGTCTCAGGGCAATTACCCAAGACACCTCCTTGACCCAGCCCCTGAGGACCCCACTAGGAGACACACAGTTTTCCATCCTGAGTCCTTGTTCCAGTCATAATTCATTCCACAGATATTTACTGCATGCATGCAAACTCTATGATTGGGAATATATGCTTAACCCTAGGGATGAAAGAGCAAATAAAACCACCAGAAACCGACATTCTAGTGAAACTTATATTCTGCACTAAACAAAAACACAGATAATTTATAATCATAAAAAGTCCTGCAAGGGAGAAGTACAGGGTGCTATAAGGATATACGGAAGGAGGCCTGAATTTCTGGGGCTAATGAGAAATGAAATATTGATTTCTACCTCTCCTCCGCCTTCTTGTCTCGGCAACAAACAAGGTTTTCTGAGACTCAAAAACGCTTTATGCTAAATATGCACAAGGAAACAGACTGAGTTAAAAGACCAAACAAGAAAAACTTACGACATTGCAAGAAATGTTAAGACTTACAGTAATCTTTATCCCTCATGGTCACTGCAAAGTGAGTTGAGCTAAGCTTGAATTCTTACATTAGATTTTGCTAAAGACATGGAATCCAACCACATATTCACTCCTGAAATGGGTTATCTCCTCAACCCCTGGAAAAGAGACAGAAGTTAATAAGACAGCTAGAGTAGCTGGTGAAACTAAAAATTGATTTAAAATGTCCTAAGGTGATGGTTTTATAGATTTATACTTATTTCCAAACTCATCAAGTTGTGCACATTAAATATGCACAGCTTTTGCATGTCAATTGTACCTCAATAAAGATCAATCATACTTCAAAAACCTTTTTTAAATGTTCTGAACAGGAATTCAGAACCTAGAGCTTTACTTTCTTTTATTCTGTTGGCCCTGTAATCCCAAATCTAGAAATCTATCCTGATATGTCTGTCAGCATAATTGATAACAGATTTTTAAAAGCTGAAAAAGAAGAAGCTCAAATATCCAACAATAGAAAAAAAGATTAAATAAATTAGGATACACTCACATGATGGATTATTGTGCGGAAATTAACATTTTTGAATGATATCTAATGTCATTAGAAAATGCTCACCACATGTTATGTCACAAATTCTGGCATAGACATCTACAGAACCAAAATTTTATGTGTATATTACACTTAGATTCATAGAAAAAAAGACTAATATTAAAGAATATAAATTTCATAATGGTATCTGTACATGGTGTAATTACAGATATTTTTTATTTGTTAGTTTATTTTCTGTGGTTATGAGTACTTTGTATTCAGAAAAATGATTAGTTTTTAAAAGTCAGTGGTCAGTAGTTACATTCACGAAATCCTGAGGTTCATTTTCATCTCAGACTCAGAGTACCTCTTGGCTGGTTGCCTTCACCACACTAACTCTCCATGTCAGCAAGAAATCATTAGAGTTCATTTCTGGACATAGGAGTCATTCATGCAATAGATTTACTTATCACCTACTTGCTTCACAAATCTGTCTTAATTGCTGCTTCCTTGGAGATTAGGGGAAGAGTATGGGTGAAATATGTGACAAGTATAAAAATAACTACAATGAGAAGTAATGAGAAGTATAGCATCTAACAGTGGTTTAGAGGAAGGAAGTTCATTGGGTTTGAAAATGGGAAGGTCAAAAAAGAAATTTTGAAGGAATGGCATTGAGATGGACTTTGAAGGATGGATAATATTTTAAGAGACAGATAAAGTATAACTACCAGTTCATTATCACACCACCCTATGGGGTAGGTTTTTTGTTTTATTTATTTGTTTTTTTGAGGGCAGTGTCACTGGCCCTCATATGTGGGACCGGAACCGGGGCCGCTGGCTTCCCAAGTCAGCGCTTAACCACCGCGCCACTTGGCCGGCCCTTGGGGTAGGTTTTTATTATCTCCATTTACAGGTGAAGAAACTGAGGATCAGGGAGATAACTTATGGTGGAATCAGGCTTTCAAATCAGGTCCATCTGACTACAGTGATAATGACTTCCTGTGTGTCATCCACGTGCAAAGGCAGGCAGGTAGGAACATTGTGTGCCCTTTTGGAAGAACAATTCCACTTTGGCTAGAGAATAGGAAGTGAGCCTGAAAAGAGGGTTAGGAGCAAATATGGAAGGCCTCCAATGCCAGACATTTAATTCATTAGGCAATAGAAAGACAAAGAAAGCTTCTGAACAGAGGAATAAAATCAAAGCAATCTTTTATGAAAAATAGTCTGACGATAGGATGGGTTGGTTTGGGGGGAAATTGGAAGCAAGGAAATCAGTTGGCAGGTTGCTATGTTAGTTTAGGGACAGATAATGAAGGTCTAAATTATGGTAGTGAAAAAGAGTAAAAAGAAACGGAAAAATATATGAGAAGTCTCATAGACAGAACATGCTAGGATGAGCACCTGATTGGATGTACAGTGTGAGGGAGAGAGAAATCAAAGGTAGATCTAAGGTATCAAACCTGGACAACTGGAAAGATGGTGATGCTATTAAAAGAGGGTGGGGGAGAAGGATCAAAAGGAGCAGGTTTCAGCAGGAAGTAGGTTTGAGTCTAAAGTGTTAATAGGACACTCAGATGATGGAACCTGAGAGGCCATTGGGCAATTTGAGCTAGAGCTTGAGAGAGTAATAAAGACTGGGGAGAGGGAGGTGGGATCATGTAGCTTAGCTAGAAGTGTTTATTGGAGTCACAGGAACAGTTGAGGTTGCCAAAGGATTGAAAGAGAAAAGAATTGGGAAAAGACGAAAGAGGAGCCAGAAAGAGAGAGAGCTATAATAGGAGGAGAACCACGGATTTTCAAGATATAAAAGTCAGAGGAGTGTTTTAAGGAGGAGGTGGAGATCAACAGTGCCAAACGTTGGTACTAAAAGGTCAAGGGTTCTGATAAAAGCCTTTGGAGGTTTAGACTAGAATCTCTCAGGTGACTTTGGAAAGTGAGAAGGCTATAGATGCCTGATTAAGAGGAGTGGGGTATAGAGGTTAAAGGATAGGAGGTGAGGCAATGAAAGACGTGGCTCCGTTTAACTGCACAAGTAATTTATTAAGTATTTATTAAATACCTTCTTGCCTATATCTGTTTGCGGGTGCCCCAAGAAACTGAAACCAACCATCCTCATTTTCATGCTCTAAAAGCCTCAGTTTATTCTAACTCCTTTTAGTGCTAATTTTTAAAAACAGCTTTATTGAGATATAATTCACATACCACATAATTCATCCATTAAAATATACAATTCAATGGTTTTTAGTATATAGACAGATATGTCCAACGATGATGCTGATTTTAAAGGAGGAAGGTTTGGATGTAAAGTTTGGAATTAATTCCTATAATATATGCTGTAAATGAGGGAGAGAGAAGACGCCAAACACTAGAACAAATTCTCCACTCCCCGTCTCTTGAGCAGAGTCACTGAAGAGGGGGAAGCTGCAAAAATGCCTTACCTATAGTGGCCACCAGATGGCAGCAGGACCCTTGGCTTGTCTGTAAAAAGAACAGGAAAACCAGTTTGGAGGCTGGGCCTTCAGAGGGTCCCCAACCAAAAGACCTGTTCTCTCCCCATCTCCTTCCTGTTACTTATTCTTTTCTTCTGGGTAACTCTAAAGGTTCATGTCTGGCCCTTCTAATAGGGCCTAAGCCACTGGAGGCCTAGTAACATACCACATTAAACCAGCTCTTCTGAGAAGCAGATGCCAAGGCTGGATAAGGGTCCAAGGGTTTTAGTGGGCAAAACACCTGTGAGAGAAAATGGGGAGGCAGCCAAGGAAGACAGAGAGAGCTGTCAGACCATGCTGTAAGTCTGACCCAGAATGAAGGAGTAAGGGTAGGAAGGTTGAGTGGATTTCTGCAGTGTAGTTAGTCTAAGAGAGGTTTGCCAAGTCCTTCAGGGAACCAACATAAACCATCAGGGAGTTTGGTGTCTCCCAGCAAGGAACCTACCTTAGTATCCCTGCTAAGCTCAATCATTGGCTGGGCTGCTCCTCGGAAGTGGAAGTTCCCAGGTTGCTCACCTGGAAGTGTGGCCCAGCTGAGTGTTCTTGGTCAATTATTCCACAGGTAGTTAGAGGTCTATCAGGCCCATTCTTGTGGCCTCCACACCTGAGAAGGGATAGCCTCAGCCCACAGGAGCCTCTACCAAATGCCCTCTGTGTCCCCCATCTCTGAGGAGAACAATTCAATCCCTACCTCTCACCTCCCGCACTGCTTTCACTCCCCTCTCCCTCCCCCCTCCCCCAGTGAACAAAGAGGCAGGCTCCTCCCAGTGCCTGCATCTGCTCTCCTATGGGAATCCAGGAGCACACAGCTCCCAAGCAAGTCCTACCTTTTCCATAACTCTGCCTTTGGCTCCTTCTTGCTTATAAGCCTGAAATGTGAAGGAGGTAAAGGAATTAGCTAGGTGTGGGCTTCAGCCCTGACCCACAGGCCCAGGTGCCAGCCTGACTTGGCAGGAAGCTGGCGAACACCAGGCCCCATCCCTTTCCTGGAATCCCACCATCTCAGATGACCCTCTCTTGGCACCAAGTTCTGGTCTCAGCCAATGCCAAGTACATAATAGGGCAACCATAGATTTGCTAGATGGTCCAGAGGGCCAGGTAGCTCTTGGGGGTCAGGAAAAAGAAGCTGGCATTTGTCTCGGGGAAGCAGAGGTTCGGTAAGGGAGGTGTTTGTGGAGAAGACTTCTGGGTGCCCGGCATGACAGGGACTGACTGCATTAAGAGCCCCTCCACAGTGGGCCTCCCTGATGTTCTTGGGGCTGATGGCCCTGCTATGTCCCCACTTTCCCCCTGGCTGGTTCTCAGCTGAAAGACAGGCTTGGGAAGGATGGGATGAATATTGTTGGCCTGACATGACATGGGGAAACCAAGAGTTCTGTAAGAGCATGTCTGAGCCAGATGACATTGCAAACCCAGAGCCTCCTGGGGAAATAGAAGGAAATAACTCTGGGCTTTAAAAGGGAATCCAGCTAATCCCTGGCGTGGGAGCAGCAGACAAATAGCCCAGAAATCCACCATGATGACATTACTTTACACTTTAGATGTCATTATTTTATATCTTGGGTGAAGCCGAGGGCAAGTATGGGATTTCCCCCTTTCTCTCTTGGGCAGAGGGAGATGGAAAAGAAAGGTGGAGGTAGGGGGCAGAGTAGAAGGACGATGCCTCTGGGTGACCCAAGGGGCTTCCAGACTGTAAACTGCCCAGGGGCCAGGACCCTAGGTTCCAGGGTTTATGGAGGCTGGATGGAACCAGGGGAGGGGAGCCGTTGGCAGAGTGTGGGCGGACAGAGGGGAACAGGAACCAGCAGTCTCCTTCCCATTCTCTGCTTAGCATGTTTGTTTCCATGCTTGGAAAGAACTACTTGCTACACAAAATCTATGAAGTCCCTACCACATACCTAGCAGATGTACCTGATATATGCCCACCACATCATCCTTACCCCAATAACCCCAGACTGATACAACTTTTTTGAGCCTTGCAAAAGAGGCATAACAGTGTGGGTAAATGTTAATATTATCAAAGCACATAAGTACACACAAGGAGACATTTTTAAAAAGTGCTAAACAAATGTGTTTCAAGCCCCTTCTCTTCCCCTAACTAATTCTAGGGGCTCTTTTATAAGGAAGGGCCCCTCTCCCCTCCCAGAACCAGTACCCCACATAATATGGTAGGTTTAAACTCTGCGATCATCAGATACTATCCTGCCCAGTTAGCTATTGTGCTTTGTCCTGCTTCTCTTAGAAATCTGTGAGCTCCCCAGGGGCGGGCCCAGAACTCTGGCTCCATTCTCCCTCCCACAGAGCAGCGAGGGAATTGACTCTCCCCTGGGCACGGGAGGGCCCAGTCAACACTCAATCCCCAGGTGGATATGTTGGCTCAGAGAGACAGAATGGGAGAGCAACAGACTCTTGGCCCAGGAAAGGGTGGAGGGGGTGGGAGGGCTAGGACACAGAAGGAAGCTTGGCTCAGGACACAGCCAGCTGCCCTCTGGACCTTGAAACCCTGCTGAGCCTGGCTCAGCTGTTGTGTTAGTGCAAAGCAGGGGTGACATAAGCTGTGGAAGAGGTTACTGTCAGGCAAAAGGAAGGCCAGGGGGGTATTGGCTGACTGTGCTCCCCCAGTGCAGACGGCTAGATTGACTGGGGAAGGGTTGCCTGTGGGGGAAGGGGTTCTGGCAAGAGCCTGCTGGTAGGGAGGGAGAGAGGGGAGGAGAGAAACCAGAGTGAGCAGCGAAGGCGAAGGGCTAGGATTGGCTAAGGTCTAATATCTTTCACATATGGGAGAGAGGGAGGCCCTGGTTTGGACTCTGGGAGACAGTTGTGGCCTCCCTAAGGGCACTCTTTGCAACTACAGAAAGCAAATGGGGCAATACCTCTCTCTGACCACAAAGGCGAGGCTGGGGTCAGCCCCTTGCCTCTCCCCACCTTGGCTTCAAGGCAGAGTCAGATCAAGGAAGACTTTCCTTTGAGCTCATGTACCAGTTATTGGAGGCCCGGGGCCTGTGTCTGCTTGTCTTCTCTGTGTCCATCCTAGATGGAATATTCTGGTGGGGCGGTGGGCTTCCCAAGCTTGGAAAGATTTCCTGTGTGAGGTCAGGCTACCACAGAAATCTCCAGCCTGACCCTGGTTCTAAGACTTTTGTCTCCAGGTCTTACCTGCCCAGACTGTCAGTCCCTGGGTCATACACTCTGCCCCAAGATAGTAACTGTTCCCACTCACACTCACTACCTGGCCTGGAGACATACCCCCAGGTCCCAGAGATAGGTAGTAATAGCCATGTGCTTGATGGGAGAACCTGGGGGAGAAAGGCTGGAGAGAGAGGTAGGTCATGGCTCCATGACAGTGTCGTAACACAGGGAGCTGGCTCGACAAGTGCATTGGCTTCTTCTCGTCCAGGGTCACGCAGCAGAGGACCTGCTACACCATCTCTCCAGCCTCAGGCCCACGCGGAGCCATGGTTCAGGGTTCTAGTCAGTGACATATCAGCTTAGAGTCTCTTTCTTTTTTCTGGGCCTCTAAACTTGACAACTGCCTGTCTGCACATCTACATCCTAACAGCCCCTTGGGATTTAGGACTGCCATCTCCTTCAGGAAATCTTTCCTGATTCTCCCACGCTGGTCTGTGTGCCTCTCCTCTGGAGCCCATAGCACCCTGTGCTAAGCTCCAGCACCCAGCATCATAAGGATCTCCTCCATTAGGCTGAATTCGCCAAGGTCAGGACCTCCTTAGCACTTACCACTGTGCCGGGGTCCATGGGGTGTTCCACAAATATTTGCTGAATGAGTGAACCAGAAATACTCATGGAGATGTGGGGGCCCCATCCCATTTCAGTCAATCTTCTCCAGAAGCCAGCGGTGCCCAGATGGGCTCCAGGAGGACAGACCAGCCTGGTCCTTTCTCCTCGGGGCAGCAGGAGGGGAGTCCAATCACAGTAGCTCTCCTGGCTGTTGCTGCCTGTGACTCAGCTTGGACCACAAGACAGGAAAGAGCCCACAGCCCGGGAGGGTCCTGGCCCCTTCTCTCAGCACAGAGAACTAGCTGGGAAAAACACTGGCCCAGACTTGGGAGCTGGCTCCCATCCCTTGTTCATATTGCCCTCTGTCCCAAGGGAAACCCTGAGATGAGGACTGTGAGGACAATTTGTGCAGCTCTAGCCTTTTGCCCTGACACCACGATGCCACAGGCAGTGTGGATGGACAGATACATGGGGTTGGCTGGATCGCATTTGTCTCAGTGTGTTTTTTTATTTAAACAAGGTGACATTTTAATCTCATGATCTGGAGGGACTGAAGTGACATTGGAGAAGATGGGCCTAGTTTCTATTACTCATGGGGTAGGACCTTAGGTCAAGGGCATGTATTATATTCACTTGTGTATATCCACAGTTTGGCTTAGATCAGCATTAAATAGTGTAGGAGAGTGAGGAAAGAGTAGGTAAAAAAGGACAGAGCTGCAAGGGCAGCTATGGCAGGAGATAGTCCTGAGGTCCCTGAGCACCTCGGGGGGTCACCACGGGTCCTTCTGTAGGCCTTCACCCCACAAGACTCAGAGCCTTATGGTTGTTGCAGGACTCCCAGAGGGAAAAAGGAAGGGCATGTCAAGTGGGCTAGTCAGGTTGCATAAAGATCAATGAACATCCTACCCCTCTTTTGAGGTGTGACTGGGGACAGTCACAGACCTTCAAGGTAGGTGTTACACAGAGTAGGCCCCACCACTGAGCCACAACTTCGTCTCCCTCTTTCTTTCTGCAACCTGCTGTGCCATCATCCCAGGCATGTGTCCCCAGGCTCCTTCTCCCTAAACATGTCAAGAAAAGAGAAAAGGGAAGCCCAACTCTGCCCAGTGCTGGGGCCTGGATGTCATAAGCAGGCAGGCATGAGAACCACATGATTTCCTGGGATCAAGGTCACTTACATACAGAAAGACTATCACATGTCCCTCATCCTTTCCCCACGCCACTGGGAGACCAGAGCTAGACGGACTCCCCACCTGTGAGGGAAGTGCATGATAACTGAAGTCAGCTTGCCCCCATTTCACAAGAGCGAAACAGCGGGACAAAGCCTTGGAACAGAAAGTCAGAGAGGAAGCTGGGAGTAGAGTTAGAAGAGAAAGAAACAGGCTCTGGAATCTTGTTATTTTCCATCCTCCCAAGTGTCAGCTTATTTCCTGAGCACAGTCGGCTACTGTGTCAGCCCCTCGCATACTGTAACATAGGGAAAGAAACTGAAACCTACAAAGGTGTGATTTTTGTCAGTCACAGAACAATGCAGTGTCACTATATGAATGCCCAGGTTTCTGGGGACTTTAACATGAATCCAGAAATTAGAGGGGCGCTGACAAACTGAGTGTGCCCATACATTTCCAAACCCTTGCCTAGCTCAGCTCAGAATCAATGAGGGAACAGCCTTTCCCTGGCAAACATAGCAGCTGATTTTGTAAGCGATCGTGACTCACAGCCATGGGAGAAGCAATAATATGTCCCCCAAGCCTGCTTGCATCCGAAAGCTCTGAGAGTTGGGTCACTCTCCCCACGGCTGGAAAACGCCCCTTTGGAGATCATGGCTTCCTAGGGAAGTCTACTGCATTTTCCCTGGGGTCCTTAGAGTAGAAAACCCAAGCCATGCTTGGAGCAGTGAGGTCATTAAAAAGAGGCCCCGTACAAGCTGAGGGGGAGGGCTGATGCCACTGTGAGAAGGGCCTTCACATTCAAGCGGCATAGCACTCTCTCTCACACCTCCCTTGGCAGTAACCTGCTTGGGGTCCTATCCTTTCTTTGTGGGGAAGGAAGTTTTGACAGGACAAACAACATCTTTGCCTTCTTGGCAGTGGGAAGAAGGGGAGAATTCCTTGAACTGTCCTCCCTCCTGTCAGGTCAAGTCAGATGACACAGGTCAGATCAATGCAACAGCACAGGTGCTGGGGATAGCTGCCAGGACGTTGAGGGGAAAGCAAAATCAAATCAAAGCAAGGACACAGAATTCCTTAGAAAGACTCTCACTCCTTGTAGAGGTCAGGATAGGATGAGAGGCCAGGTGAAGAAACTAAGCCACTAAGCCGCCTCATACAGCCCCCACCCCATACCCCACCCCACCCCCGCAAGGCAAACTCTGCCTTAAGTTTGTCTCCTCTAAGCAAACTAATTGCACTCTAGAAATCAACCTCACCTGATGGAGACTCTGGCTCCAGCCCTGGAAACACCCAAGAAGGCAAGTCCTGATTACTGTATCTGTGCCCCAAATGGGAGGCAGAAAAGTCACAGCCAAGTGGGAGCTCAGGCACAATCACTGAAGCACTCAGCTTATAGGGCAAATGAGCAGCAATTTACAGAAGAAATGAGCTTTGGGTTCCTCTTGAGCAAAATGATTCCCAGACTCTCCAAAGTTTCTGCACTTAGTAGAACAATTTACTCTAAATCTCCTTATCCTTTTTTTTTCCTGCACCTTACATTATACTCATATATGGTTATATTGTTAATCGTCTCTCCCACCAGAATGTAAGCTCCATGAAGGAGAGAACATGGGACTTATTCTCCAGTGTCCTCAGCTCCCAGAATAGTGTCTGCTCTGTAGTAGGGGCTCAATAAATATTTATTGCATTTCAAATAAGTGAATGAATGAATGAATGAATGAAGCAAACAAATTTTAGGACTCCTTTTCCTGGGCTCATACTTTGGTTCCCAACCCTTCTTAGTTAAGTTGAAGTAAAATTACATACACTAAAATGTGGAGATCATAAGTCTGATGAATCTTGACAATTGGATATATTCAGGTAACCAGCACCCAAAACAAGATACAGAACATTTCAATCACCAGAATCTTTCCTCAGATCAAGTCGCCCTGTCCTGGGCAACCACATCTGACTTCTCTCCATGCAGAGTAGTTTTTCCGATTACTGGATTCATACAAAGGGAATCAGTCAGTATGTACTTTTGGTTTCTAACTTCTTAGGTGAGCATGTTTTTGAGAATCACCCATGTTGTCGCATGTATCTGTGGTTTATTCTCTGTGATTCTGAGTGTCCATTACACGACTATTCCAAGAATTGTTTATCCATTCTCCTATTGGCAAACTTTTGGGATGCTTCCCATTTGAGGCTATAATAATGAAGCTGCAATGAATCTTCTTGTACAAGTCTTTTTGTGGACATACGTTTTTGTTTGTTTACTTTCATTTTGTTGTTGTTGTTGTTCATTTAGTAGTTATTTTATTTTAATTTTCTAGTGTACAATTCTGTAATACATCATCTATATATCACATGGCATGTTCATTTTTTTTTTTTTTTTGAGGGCAGTGTCACTGGCCCTCATATGTGGGACCCAAACCGGGGCCGCTGGATTCTCAAGCCAGCGCTTAACCACTGCGCCACTTGGCCGGCCCCTTATTTTACTTTTCTAATTTACAACCCTTACACAGAAGACACTCAGAGAGAATGATGCAGGAAAATTTAACAAACCCGAACCTTGCTCTTTACATGGAATTTATTTCGTTTGTTCTATCCCTGTCAAATTATCGAACTGAAAACTAAGTGTTGTGTCCAAAGAAGGGAATCCCATCTTCCATACTCCGAATTAACTTCCTGACAGTCACCTACTATTCCCATTATATCCGTATTGGTAAGATTATAATATTGAAACAATAGAAAGGGACTTAAAATGAAGATGCTGTAAATAAACAAGGGTAACCACAGAAAGAGCTAATGTGACCTGGAAACACAGGTGTATATATGAGTACATTCATAATTGGTTGCTGAACTTAATTTGTAGACATACGTTTTTATTTCACTTGAGGAAATTCCTTGGAGTGGAATCACTGGAACTTAGAATAGATAGATGTTTAACATTATAAGAAACTGCCAAACCGTTTCCAAAGTAATTGTACTATCTTATGCTCCCACCAGCAATGCATGAGAGTTTCAATTGTTCCACACGCTCACCAACATTTAGTATTCTCAGTTTTTATAAACTTAGTCATTCTAGTCTGTAGTGCTGTCTCATTGTAGTTTTTATTTTAATAGCCTTATTGGATATAATTTACCTACTATACAATATATCCATTTAAAATTTATAATCCAGTGGCTTTTAGTATATTCACAAAGTTGTGTGTTCATCACCACAATCAATTTTAGGATGTTTTCATTACCCCACAAAGAAACCCAGCACTCCTTAGCCATCACTGCTCTCCCAACCTCCCCCATTACCCACTCCAAGCCTTAGGCAACCACTAATCTACTTTCCATTTCTATAGATTTCCCTATTCTCAGCATTTCATATAAATGTAATCATATAATATGTGGTCCTTTGTGACTGGTTTCCTTCACTTAGCATTATGTTTACAAGGTTCATTTATGTTATGGCATATACCAGCACTTCATTCTGATTGCTGAATAATATTCCTTTGTAAAAATATGCCACATCTTATTTATCCATTAGTCAGTTAATGGACATTTATACTATTTCCACTGTTTGGCTATTCCAAATAATGCTGCTATAAATATTTGTGTACAAGTTTTTGGTGGACATATATTTTCATTTTTCTTGGGTGTGGAATTGCTGGATCAGATGGTAACTCCATGTTTCATCTTTTGAGATGCTGCCAAACTTTTTTCAAAAGTAGCTGCACCATTTTACATTCCCTCCAGCAATGTATGAGAGTTCCAGTTTCCCCACATTCTCACCAACACTTGTTATTATCTATCTTTTAGAATATAGCCATCCCAATGGGTATAAAGTATCTGATTTCAGTTTTGATTTGCATTTCCTCAATGACTAACAATGTTGAGCATCTTTTCATGTGCTTATAGGCCATTTGTGAATCTTCTTTGGAGAAATGTCTATTCAGTTTTTATGAGTTATTTGTCTTTTATTATTGAGTTGTAAGAGTTCTTCATATGTTCTAGATATAAATCCCTTATCAGATGTATGATATACAAACATATTCTCCCATTCTGTGGATTGTCTTTTCACTTTCTTGATAATGTTCTCTGAAGAGCAAATTTTTAAAATTTTTACGAAGTACAATTTATCTATTTTTTTCTTTTGTTGCTGATGCTTTGGGTTTCATATCTAAGACTAATGATGTTGAGCAATTTTTCATGTGCTTGTTGTCCATTTTTATGTCTTTATTTTGTGAAACGTCTATTCAAACCAACACATTGACTTGAATTCTAAGTGTGTTTTTTCGAGATGTTTATTTATTTATTTATTTATTTTAAAGATTTTATTGGGGAATTGGGGGAGGGGAACAGACAAGTTGCTGTCTTTTTTTTCTTGTTCTTCAGTCTGGTTGTGGAGGACGTTGCTTCACTGGCCCATGTTGGTATCACCATTGCACTCTTCCCGGATGAGGCAGATCAGTCGCCAGTCTCTGGATGTCGCTCACCGCAGCTATTGGCAGCTCACGCTTGCTGCCAGCCACTCATGCTGGCTGCCGGCCACTCACTGTAGCCTATGGCAGCCCACTGCAGAAGGGGCTGCAGCCTACACTGTCACCAGGGCTCGCAGCCCACCTCCAGGTGGAGCTGTTCTTAGCTGTAGAGGGCAGTGTCACTGGCCCCCATATGTGCGGTCCGAACCGGGGCTGCCGGCGTCCCAAGCAAGCTCTTAACCAATGTGCCACTCGGCCGGCACTTTGCTTCTTTATCATTTTGAGTTTCAGCTAAGTTTATCAGTGTGAGCCCGTTATATATAATGGCTGTTAACTTTTTGCTGTGATAATTGTTAGGACAATTTGTTTCTTTTGCTGCACTAGGGCCCCTTGACCAAGAAACACACTTAGAATTCAAGTCAATGTGTTGGTTTTATCATTGTCACTTGAGAGCCATAGTGTGACCAGGGCCGCAGGAGTGGAGGTGATCTCTGCTCTAAGGGGAAACAAATTACAGTTAAGAAAACAGAATAAAAATATTCTCGTATGATTAATTTAAGGTAGTTTTTTTTTCTTTTTCCAGTATAAGCACCTCTAAATTTTTTATGCTAATAAAGGAGGAGGGAGTGGTGGCTGAAATAGACACACTGTATCACTCAATGTTATGTTTTCATCAGGTTCATGTCAAAAGTAGTGACAATTTTCCAAGGGTATGGCTTAGGAACAATTATAATTCTGGAAAATGGTTACATTGAAATACCCCTCGGGGTCCATGATGTACCCTAGCTGTGCTGGATACGAGAGCCTCAGGGTTTCCAGGCTCAGGGTACCAGGACACCCAGAGAAATGGGGGTGAACCAGAGAACTTTTCCAAGTGTAGATTTGCAGTCCCAACCCTGTTTTGCATATGAACAATTCCTTGCCTATAATAGCCAGATCCAGGAACACTTGAGATGGGCTGAATGAGCAGGGAGACCATTTTCTGTGACATCTTGCTATTGACACCTTAGTTAAGAAGGCTAAATAAGATCTGTTTTTTCTTGCTGTCTTGAGTTGAAGAACCAAAATGAAGTTTAAAAACTGCCATGGTACCTTGTGCCTCTTTTCATAAAGGAAGATTTATAGGTCCAATCTCCATCTCCCAAACATACTTTGTACTTTCCATTTATGTACTAAAATATATATGTCATCTTAATCAATATATAAACTCTATTATTGTAGATACAAGTATTGATCCCCTACTTATCTATAACTTCTAACTTACCATTGACCTAATACGTTTTGATAGCAACGCTCATGCTTTTACCCCATAATATTACTGCTACCATGCAGCCATATGTTGTGAGCAGTTGCACACTACTAAGAGTTTTAAAGTAATGGGTGACACACTCATACAGTGTGATATGCTCTGGACAAACTTCAGGGAATAAGTCTTAGCTAGGGAATAAGTCACCTTTCTATCAAAGTGATCAGCAATGAGATGGGCTCTGACCATTTCTCTCTGAAACTCTCTCCCTAATCCAGACCTTACCTAGGCTCCCAAAGGTTGGCCCACAGGGCAGCATCTTGTCTTTAGACAGAAATAAGTACTCTTCTTCTACATTTTTGTCTTGGCAATCCTCCCCTTTTTCTGGCCGAAAATGAATGATCTGGTACCTGGCCTAAGTACTAAGGCCAGCACTAAGTAAAACCAGCGGTAATATCTATCAGAGTCCAAGTGATGAGGAAGGCAGTTTCCAAGGAGCCCTGATTTTTCAGATTGTTCCCTGATGAAGTCCAGGGTCTGGAGGAAACAAGGTCAAATATACTTAGGCAGTTAAAGAGAAAGAAAACTGGTCTCAATGGTAAAGGCATCTTCAGCTACAGTTCAGGGTACACCCCAGAAGAAACCCTCAGTCTTGGGTTGGCCGAGTATCTCAGTTGGTTAAGAGCTCACTCAAGAGTGCGAGCTGAGGGCTGGCCGAGGGGCGCTTGGTTAAGAGCTGGCTTGGGACCCAGCGGCCCCAGTTCAGATCCCACATATGAGGGCCAGTGACACTGCCCTCTACAGCTAACAACAGCTCCTCCTGGAGCTGGGCTGTGCGAGCCCCTGCTGCAGTGGGCTGCCATAAGCTACAGTGAGTGGCCGGCAGCCAGCGTGAGCTGCCAATAGCCGCAGTGAGCGACATCCAGAGGCCGGCGACTGAATGATGATACCAATATGGGCCAGTGAAGCAACGTCCTCCACAACTAGACTGAAGACTAAAAGGACAGCAACTTGTCTGTTCCCCTTCCCCGATTCCTCAATTCTGTTCTCCTCCCCCAATTCCCCAATAAAATCTTTTTTTTTTTTTTTTTTTTAGGGCAGTGTCACTGGCCCTCTTATATGGGACCGAACCGGGGCCGCCGGCTTCCCAAGCCAGCGCTTAACCACCATGCCACTTGGCTGGCCCTCCAATAAAATCTTTAAAAAAAAAAAAAGAGGGGCCGGCCAGGTGGCGCGGTGGTTGGGAGCTGGCTTGGGATGCCAGCGGCCAGGGTTCGGGTCTCACATGTGAGGGCCAGTGACACTGCCCTTAAAAAAAAAAAAAAAAGAGTGCGAGCTGAGCTCTGAGCAACAGCAGTTCGATGCCCAGCCTGAGCTGCACTGCCGCTGAGCTGCCAACAGGTGGCAGGATGGCTCAGCTAAAAGAAAAAAAAAAAGAAACCCTCAGTCTTCTCCCTTAAAGAGTAGCCCTGTAGTTGGTAGAGGAATTCAAAACCAGACATTGCAGAGAGCCTGAAGAGGATTAGCATGCACATAGGGTTTTCTTCCACAAGCTAAGCATTTCTGAAAACATCTAGTCTCATTCAAAACTCCTGTACTAGGGGGCCGGGTGAGTGGCTCAGTTGGTTAAGAGTTGGCTTACAGTGCGTGCTCTGAGCAACACGGCCACTGGTTTGATTCCCACATGGACCAGTGAATGCTGCACCCTAGCTGAGCTGGTGCTGAGCTGCCAGGATGGCGCAGCTGGTGTAACAACAAGATTGTTCAATGGTGGGCTACGCCCACCCGCAACTAAGACTGAACTCGGTACCTTGAGCTTAGAGGCCACGAGCTGCTGATGGGAAGCCAGATGGCGACTGGCACCCTCCACAATGAAGACTGAAGAACAACTTGGCTGGTCCCCTCCCCCAATTCTCCAACACTGTTCCCTTCCCCAATTCCGCAATAAAATCTTTAAAATAAAAATAAAAAAACCCTCCTGCCCAATAAAATCTTTAAAATAAAAAAAGAAAAACCCTCCTGTACTAGACAGGGAGTCAGGACTGGGATGGAGGTGCCTGGTGACTGGCCAGAGAGCTGGCCTGACCCTGAGTCCCGTGGCCAGCAAGGAGCTCCCTCGCCTTCCTCCCAGGCAATCCCAGGTGCTGGACCTCCTGAGAGGCCAACTGTTGGCACACAAGTCCTTATTTTCTCCTCTTCCCGGAAGGATCCTGGGATAGTATTTGGGGAGCCATGGGTGTGGAAGGAAACTGAGAGAATGCATAGCCTGCCTAGTTCTCAACTTATTCTCATGGTAAGGCTTCCACAGGCCCAGAAAAGACAGGGGGCATGAGGGACAAATCAATGAGATCAGAGCATCTCAAAGACCCAGGGTTCTGGGTAGGAAAAGTTTGGGCTCTAGCATCACATTTCTGGGCTCAACCTTAGCTCCAATTCTTGCTGGCTGCTGTGACCATAGGCGAGTTATTTAACCTCTCCATATCTCACTTTCTTCATTTTTAAAAGGGAATAATGGACTACCCACCTTATCGGGTCACAGTAAGGATGAAATTCAACTATTCTTGTGAAGTGGCTTGCAGTAACAATTCCATGCCTGTTAGCTATTCTTGTTCCACATGGCCCCTTCTCCTACTTCTGGGTGAAAGCATGTATCTGTGCTTCCTGCCTTTTTTCCATGGAGATTTCAGAATTACAACCTGACAATCTGAAGACTCTCCAAAAGATCCCGCACATGCTCTGGGCATAGGGAGGGGATCGCCCACTGGTGCCTGACGGTGAACGACCTTGCTGGGCGTGCCTAGTGGCTGGACATCCTGCGCGCGTGCAGGTTTACACATATGTGGATGGACGTGCAACCGCCCGCCCCAGACCTGGCCAGTTCAGCGGTCTCTGCTTAGAGTCACGGAACTGGTGGGCGGGGCAGAGCCATTGTTCCGCAGTAGACCGAGCCACCCCCACCCCCCCACCCCCAGCTCGCTAGGGAGGGCGGCTGGCTTCACCAGTCGCTTGTGATCCAGACCTCAGGTTTAAAGCCACGTCTGCCTTCCCACGCGCCTCTAGGAGTCGGAAGGCAGGATGGAGTTGTGTGTACTGGTCACCCCCGTGTCTTCTTTACTGTTTCCTCTGAAACTTTCCCAATGCCCACCCATTCGCGAAGTGCCCGGAGGCCAGTCCTGGGCTGGGACCACCCCCTATTCCCGAACTCGATCTTCTCCATAGTCCGGAGAGAAAGCTCCCGAACGCCTCCGAGGCCGCGGGGTGCCGGACCCAGGCCCGGTGGCCGGTGGAAGAGAAGCCGAGGAGAAAGGGATGGGAGGGGGAGCGAGGAGCTCGCGGCAGAGGGAACAGCAGATTGCGCGGAGCCAATGGAAACCGCAGGACGAGGTGGCACCAAATTCCCTTCGGCCAATGACACGCCAGAGTCTACAGAAGCCCATTAGCATTTCCCCAGGGGCAGGAGCTGCGGCGGCTGGGCAGCAGTGTGTCTGCAGCACCCAGTTTTTGCGTGGCCAGCCCCTAGCACGCCTCGGCTCTGTCTCCTCCCCTCTCCGCACAGCGAGCCAACTCTGCGCACTTTGCCCCTGTTGGCAACGAATAAAAGGGTCTGAGGAAATACGGGACACGGTCTCCCACTGCCAGCTCTAGCCTTTAAATCCCCAGCCTGGAGATCCACGCACAGCCAGTCGGGTCTGGACACCCATCCAGTGCGCACGGCGCTAGAAGGGTTTCCGAGGGCAGCGCTGCCCATCGCCGGCAAAGGTGAGCTCCGCTACCGAAGTCTCCCCGCTGTTCGGGCTGTCCCGAATTCCGCTCCACAGACTCAGCCCTGGGAAAGTGACCCCAGCATCAGAGAGCCCAGATGCCAGCCCACTTGCTGCAAGAGGAGGTGAGCTTCCCAGCATTGGCCCCCCCACGACCACGGGTTCGCCGGCGCTGGCCAGGCTTCTTCTAGGTGACACGGTGGAGGAGTTGAGATCTCTGCGGAGGACATAACCATCTTTTGAGAGTTGTACTGCCGTCATTTGTTGGGAATGTGAATTGTAATCTGGGGACTAGGTTCCCGAACTTTTGCTTCTTAAGCTTTAAAGAAAAATTGGGTCGTGCTGGTACCTTTATTTATATATGCCTGCGCGTTTTCCTTTGTGTGTTCCTAAGAGTGCAAGTGTTTTTCACTCCTTCCCATTGCCCCTTCACCTTGAGGTTTCACGCCCTCTGCAATTTATCCGCACAGTTCCTGGGGCTTCCTCTTCTTCCATTCGGGGTAGATCCCCACCTTCAGTTAACCTGGGTATTGGGGCAGGGTCTGCGCCAATACTCCACCGTTCTCCCAGCTTGATGGAGAGAGTGAAGTGGCCCCTACCTCCACGTGTAGTCTTCTCACTCCTGACTCTCCGCTTCCTCTCCCTTCCAGATGTCTAGCTCCTATACCACCACCACCACCATCACAGCACCTCCCTCCAGGATCCTGCAAAATGGAGACAGCAAGTTGGAGAAGACCCCCCTGTACTTGGAAGACGACATCCGCCCTGAAATAAATGATGATATCTATGATCCGACCTACAAGGATAAGGAGGGCCCAAAGCCCAAGACTCAGTATGTCTGGAGGAACATCATCCTTATGTCTCTGCTACACTTGGGAGCCCTGTATGGGATCCTATTGGTCCCCACCTCCCAGGTCTACACCTGGCTCTGGGGTAAGAGTTTTTCTTGTTTTCGTGACCCAGTACCCCAAGTTTTCTCCCCTCTTTAATAAGGTAGGAGCTTACATGGAACAGAGGCACCAGCCTCTCCTGGCCAGGTTTTCCCAGCCGTTTCTCCTTGGTCACCTGAGAGGCTGAGTGGGCTGGGCACAGAACTTAGGGGACCTGGGAAGCAGGACTGTCAATGCTGAGGATCCTTTCATACCCGTGTTGGGGAGGGAGCCCTGAGACCATGTGCTGCGGGCTTTGAAGTGAGTCGACCTACACCGGAGAGTCAGCTTTCCCTCTGTTTTAAGCTGTTTGCATGACTGCTTGTCCCAGCCCTGCCAGTCACAAAAGAATCAAGGCCCCTACCTGGGAGGCATGGGAACATGGAACGAGACTGGTGGTTTCCCAGGATCATATGCTGAACACAGTCATGGGATAGCAAGAAAAATTGCTCAGGAAGAGAGTCAGAAGAGGGAGGAACAGAGAGGTGGTTATCCACAAAATTATTTTGCCCTGACCCTTGGTCTGACCGGCTTCTGTTAGAGAGAAAGGTGAAGGCTCCTGTATGACCCAAGTTAAACAGATGTGGTGCTCCGTGACTCCGTGTAGGTCTCCATGGAACTGCACACACCACTCAGTGAAATGTTCTTAGGATTAAATAATGTTGAGCTGTTTCATATCCCATTCCCCATCTAGTTTGCTCCAGCCCTTCTTTCCTGATGCCATGCAGTCTCTCCTTGCCAGGACAGCCAGACCAGGCCAGAAAAGAGAGCCCTAAGCAGCCCCAGCTTGAGGCTGCTGTAATGAGGGAGCCACTTCCCAATTCTGTCCCTGACTTGCCCTTGGCTCAGCTTTTTCAGGGATCCATGGGTATGGGCTGATAGCAGGACCCTGCCCCTGGATATACACATGTGCTTTGCAAGCATTTTCACCTCTGCCACCCTAAGCCTGCATTAGGAAGGGGAGAGCAGGGAGCTCCAAGGGCCCAGGGGCCCCGCGTTGCCATTATCTGGGGAACCAGAACTCTCTCCAGGAAATAATGTTAGAGTTTCCAGGGCAGTCTCAGGAATGGGGTGCTTGCTGGCAGCTGCACTCTCAGAGGGTATTTATGTGCAATAGAAGGGCTGGTAGGCCAAGTTTGAACGGATTCTCCCAGGTCCTCCTGGTGGGATCTGGTTCCTGGAGCTTTGTCTCGGGAAATCCTCTCAGTGCCACAGACAGTGAAATTACAACTGGGTAGATCCCCTCTCTCTCGAGATCTCAGTCTTCCCAGGTACAAACTGGGACAGCAGTACTTTTAGGGTTGGGAAGGTAGTGCTCCTTAGCTTATGTGTGTCATTGCTGGGGCCTGCTAGGCGCAGGCAATTGAGTCATCCGCAGATCAGGAAGGGTTCTTCTGTTTGTTAGGGGAGGAAGCCATCTGTTCTCCAGCCCCTCTGAGAACCCAGCTGAACTTTAGTTGCAGCTTGAGGTAGTAAGAGCCCTTGGTAAGGATTCCCCAAGGAGACTGGCCTCTCTCCACCCCTCCTCCTCAGTAGAGGACTCTTCACAGGTAGTTTTCTTGCCTGCAAGCCCCTTCCAGCCTCAGCGCTCCTCGCAGGCCTGGTTAAGTCCAGAGTCTGGCCAGACTGCCTCTGCTTGCTTCCCAAACTAGGCTGCTAGTGTAGGTGGCAGAATGTTACCCCCAAACCAAGGCTGTGCCTGCTGCCTTTCCGTGCCCTGCCCATGGGTGTGTGCTGTGCCTTTGGACAGAGAAATGTAGCGCACGGAGACTGGATGGTAACCATTTTTACTCTGGTCCCTGGGCCCTGTGGTGGGTGGCTTAGCTGATGGAATGACCATCTTGATATGGAGCTATCAGAACTTCTCTGCCTTAAAGAACAAGAAAGGGAGATGGGGTCAGAAGTCCCACTTTCAGAGTTTAGGAGCTTGGCCTCCCCTTCTCTTTTATCCCTAAGGACAGTGTTAAATCAGCAACTGGTTGTGATTACAGCATGTCTCAAGACTGAGCAATGTAGAGAGCCTCTCAGAGCGGCCCTGAGGGGCGGCTGAAGGGACATCTCTGGCAACACTGAGAGCCAAGGGGCAAAACTTATCTCTGTCTTAGGGCCAAAACTATGAGATTTTGCTTAACCATTAATTTGGACGTTAGTAGAGAGTGAGTCTTCACCTGACATAAGGCCTTCTATTTGATGGGTTTAGAGGTGTCGATAGAAAAGGCACCAGAGTACCCAGGTTCTTTTCCCAATCCCCCTGTTAATACTAGGATCTTACGTGCTTTCCGAGCCAACCGACCAGGGTCACCTATGGCATGAAACAACCCCAGTAGTTCCTTTGGTTCCATGCTGAGTGCTTCTGCTTTCATGTCCAAAGCCATCTTCCTTCCTCCTTGGTAATCCAATGGCGGTGGCTCAAGTGCCATTTTTCCAGGCATAAATATAGGCAGATACTGCATCTGGGTGATAATCACCGCATGGCTTGAGCTGGGCAAAATTACCTGAGGCCTTCATCTCAGCCCAAAGCCAGAACTTTCACTGGGATAAGACTCGGGCTCAAAGGCTCTCCTTAGGATCCTGAAGGAGGAATAGGGCAGGGTGGAGGAAGGTAGGGGAGGGGAGAGAACCAGGGTTGTTTAGGAAACTGCTATCTATGGCTGGAGAACACAGGACAATTTGTTACAATGTGTGGTGTCTCCAACTGTAACTAAACTCTATGGCCACTGAGGATCCATTGTTTCTAGCTGTTTCCCTAGGAATGAAACATTGTCAACAGTCACTGCTCTACCAGTCTACCAGGGCCTCAGCTCCTGCCTCCTAGGGCTACTGAACAGAGGGTGGTGGGTATACCCAGCAACCCGCTTCCCAGTTAGAGCTTATAGCTGGCACCTCCTGAGCTGGCAGGCCTCCAGGAAGGTGAGGGAGGACAGTTCAGGGGTGCTCCACTGACAGCACTGAGCATCTCCCACTATTGTCTAGAATTAGCCTTGTCAGGGAGAGAATGGGCTGACAGCAGGACATGGCAAAGGAGAGACACAGAAACTGTGCGTATCTTGGGGAGGTGAACAGTCTAGTTGGAATATGAACTGCTTGTTGACAGAAAACCTAGTTTCTAACTGTGGCTCCATTTTGTACTAGCCTTGTGACCACAGATAAACACAACCTCTCTGAGCGTTTTTTTCTTCAACTGCAAAGTGAGGATATTAAAGCCCATTCAAGTTGTCCAGTGAATCAGAGAATATAAAATTCTTAGCTATTAAATTCTTGCCTATTAAAACACGGAAATGGGGCCGGCCAAGTGGAGCGGTGGTTAAGCGCTGGCTTGGGAAGCCAGTGGCCCCGGTTTGGGTCCCACATATGAGGGCCAGTGACACTGCCCTCAAAAAAACAAAAACAAAAAAAAACAAAAACAAAAAAACACGGAAATGCTTTTGTACTAGTTGGGAAATAGCCTTAGTTCTGAGCTCTGAGTATCCCTTAGAACCCAGAGTCCCTCGAATTGGTGAGAGCCCAGACCATACTGGCTGATAAATATTTTAAGACCACCCTTGGTCCTAGGCTCTGTGGTCCTTAACACTTTGGGGAAGCTAACTGAAAGTCAAAGGAGATGGGACGTGGGATAATGTTCTTCATGACTGGGAATGACAAGTGGTTGGGTAGTGAGAGCTCTTTTCTCTGTCCTGCTTTTCTAAAGTTCCTGGGACTCCTTAGCTTATTACAATTCCTAGGTCGGGAGGATGGGAGGGGATGGCATTTTTTCAAGTTGTAAAATCCAGGAGACCAAGGTGTCCTTGACGTTTTAGGGAAAAGCAGATCCTTACCTGAAGTCTCAGATTCAGACATGCAGAGAACACCATGTTTTCCCAGATTAGTGACCCTGTCCCCTCCCCACTGTCTCCTGGCAGTGTTTCTCTACTACGTAGTCAGCGCCCTGGGCATAACAGCTGGAGCTCATCGCCTGTGGAGTCACCGAACTTACAAAGCGCGGCTGCCCCTGCGGCTCTTCCTGATCATTGCTAACACGATCGCATTCCAGGTAAGAGGCCGGCTCGGCTCTGCTCTTTCCTCCACTCTATTGATGATCTGGGGGTGGAATGGAGATGAGCACCTGATCAGGAGCCACACCTGGACAACCATTTTGTTTTCCTCTCTCCTCGAGGTCACCTCAAGTTCAGGCCCAGTCCTTAAATCCATAAGGCATGAGCTTGCTTCTGAGTCACTGGAAAAGGGAGAGAGGAAATACTCCCCTGTATGGGATTATATTTTCTCATAAGGTCCCTCTGTTGTCACACAGTCTGCCTGTCACAATGCACGTGCCAGGATGGTTTCCTGGGCAGACCGTGGACAATACACCTGCCATTTTAGGACTCCACCATGATGGGATTGAAGTGGATGTTTCATAGACTCATGAACTCTGCTGTTTTCAGGTCATGAGAGCCAACACTTTCATAGTGCTGACTATATATCTGGTACTATTCTAAGCACTGGACATAGATTTACCTCATTAAATCCTCACAACAATCTTGGGACGTAGATACAAAATTATCCTCATTTTACAGATGAGAAAACTGTGTCACTGAGAGGTTAGGGAGACCAACATTATGGTTCTATCTTGGGCTGCCAGGCTGGCGAAGTCAAATATTGAAGTTCGTTGAGGTAGAAAGTTTATAGCAGAGATGGAATGAAGGAAATTGGGGAAAGGGAACTCATAGCTATTGAAAGGTAGAAATGGGCAAAGGATAGCATGTGGTATGGGGCTGAGATTGGAGCAAGAGGGCGGGGGAAAGGAAACCAAATTTGTCCCCTACTTCATGGCAACATCCCAGGTACTTACCACAGTTGTATAATCACCTGTCCCATAGCACTTGAGGGCTCCTGATATTGGGCAAAGGGAAGGAAGAGATATTGGCACATTGTTTAGGGAATGGAAGGAGTCCCAGAGGAGACCAAAGGTCACTGGGGAATGTGGCCAAGCTAAGATTTATGTGCCTGGCCTTGTTGAGTTGTGTGAGCTATCTCTTGCCAAGGCATCAGAATGGAGCTCCCTGTGGCTTCATCCACTGACCAGGACCCTAGGATGCCAGGATGCCTGCCTGATATTCTCCCTGCCCAGGAAGTAGGCACCACGCGAACACCTTGTCTAACATTTCTTGCCTGAAGAATTGCAATGTCCTCTCCTAATGAAACGATCTCAGCTCTGTGTGATCTACCCCCATCCTGCCCACCATATAACCTTCATCAAGCACCCAGGCCTATTCATGTGGTCCTGGGATTTTAAGTTGCTTTTCCACTGAAGCTTCAGTGGCAAGTTGGGGGGAAAGAGGAGGCAACTCCATGACCCTCTTTTGGAGCTTCAGCTCCTGGGTATTTTGTGAGGTTGGGCTGAGAGCTGTGAGCTCTTGAAGGTGCTTATCCATTGGGATTCCACTAAGAGGGTGTTTCTTCTCGGGCCTTTATTCCTCTTCTCTATCCCTCCAGAATGATGTGTTTGAGTGGTCCCGAGATCACCGCGTCCACCACAAGTTTTCAGAAACAGATGCTGATCCCCACAATGCCCGGCGTGGCTTTTTCTTCTCTCACGTGGGTTGGCTGCTTGTGCGCAAACACCCAGCTGTCAAAGAGAAGGGTGCTTTGCTAGACTTGTCTGACCTAAAAGCTGAGAAGCTGGTGATGTTCCAGAGGAGGTGAGTGAAGTGGTGATGGAGCTGGGCACCTGGTGTTCGGGGAACCCGCTTTATTCACCTGGGACTTATAAACATAAGCTAAGCAATTTACTGGGTTTATATGTACAAAATCATAATTTAAAACCCTAATTTTTAACAGCCCATAGGTCCACAGCCATAGACTATTGTTCCTTCTGAGCAATCTTAAATAGACCAATTAAATTCAACAAATGTTGAATTTATATATCAACTTAGGAAGTCATATTTACAAAGATGATTGTGTCATAGTCCTTACCTTCAAGGAGTCGGTAGCCTCCTAGGGAGTGAAAGGGTAAGCCATGTGTCTGAGTAACTATGATACATGGCAAAATATTTTCTGTACCAATAAGAGGCACAAAGGGGAGGAAGATTTCGTAGTAGGGAACATTAGGGCAGGGTTTATGAAGAAAGTAGCTTTGGAATCCACTGATGGATAGAGATTTTCACAGGTGTGGTGGTGGGGAAGGGACAGAATGAGCTAAGAACATTCTGACAGAACAGAATGAGCTAAGGCATGAAGTACGTTGCAGCAACCGAGTCCTTTTGCTTGAAGTACACAGGGTGTGGCAGGATTAAGACTAGAGAGGGAGACTGATGCCATTCTTGTTGAATCTGAAAGGTCACTCTTATAACAGGTAAAAGAAACCATTACGCCAAAGAGGTGAGAAGCAGGCCACACATTAGGAGGTAGCAGGGATCCATGCTAGGGCAGCAATGGCAGGAATGGAAAGGAGCTGAATGCAGGGAATACCAATGATAGGAAAGCATAAGGTTTGACTGCCGAAGAGACGTAGGAAATCAAGTCAATGGCCTAGTCTACCCTGAACAGAATGACGAATGTGACAGGGCCTCCAGAGGGACAGACACCTGCAGACATTGAGGACACTGAGGGTGCCTCTCTGAGGGAAAAGAAGAGTAAAGATTAGAGGTTGGTTGGCAGGAAATGGAGGCAAGACACTAAATGTAAACTCGTAAAGAGCACCGTCAGGAAAGAGAAAACCCAAAGGCAGAATGGAAAACATCCTGAGTAGAACTCAGTGTATTTATGTGTAATTTGGATCTCACCTGTTTTATCCACATGTTATTATGCTATAGTAAAAAAAAGAGCGATGGAGTTAGTCAGGAGACCAGCAGGCCAATCCTTGCTCCACTCGTTCCTAGTGGTGCAATCCTAGAAAAGTCATTTAACCCTTCATCATTTCATCTAAAAAGTGAGGTAGTAACACTACATTCTCACAAGGTTTCCCCCATTCCCTCTTGATCTGTTTTCTGCCACATTGTATTCACAGTGTAGAAGGAAAGAGAGAGCCCAGTGATGATGGCAGTCAGGTGGGTCTAAGAGTCCTCTGCTGATGTGGCGTTTGATCTCTCCATTAGGTATTACAAGCCTGCTGTCCTGTTCATGTGCTTCATCCTGCCCACACTTGTGCCCTGGTATTTCTGGGGTGAAACTTTTCAACACAGCTTGTACGTTGCCACTTTCTTACGTTATGCCATTGTGCTCAATGCCACCTGGCTGGTGAACAGTGCTGCCCACCTCTACGGACATCGCCCTTACGACAAGAATATTAACCCCCGAGAGAATATCCTGGTCTCCCTGGGAGCGATGGGTAAGTCAGCAGTCCACAGCAAGACCACAGCTAGTGGGCTCCTGGTTAGGATATTAGGCTAGGAGCCAGAAAAACCAGATTAACCTGTTTTCTGACCTTTTTTCTATCTGTTTTTCCACTCTAAAACTAAGGGGCAATAGATCGGAAACTCTTGAGAGTTGAGAGTTAGACACTAAATCTTATATTAAAAGGAAAAGGTTAAAAAATAACAATGTTTTTGATTCCAGGTTCTAAAATCCCCAAATACTATGTATAATGAGCCCTGTTTGGTTTTCCTCTTTCCAATGACCTCTGGGCTGGACTGCAGTCTTGCTTGGGGCAGGGAATGCATAAATAGAACAACAGGGTCAGTGATCAGTAAGCCTAATGGTTCCTATTTAAATATGCTCTATAAAATGCAGAATAAATATTTGTAAGTGAATTCAATAAACTTGTCTTTTAGCTCCTAGCTGTATTCAGACAGGACAGACTCGAAGTGTACACCATGCCTCACTGCTTGGTGATGCCAAATAGGAAAGACATCCAAGTAGCCTCTGGTGGTCCTTTCCACCACCTACCACTCTTGTCTCCTCCTGCTTGGTTTTTCCCTCTCTTGTTTTCTTCTGTGCTAAGGACACCCCCTCCCTCCAACATGGCTTAGGGAACTCCCGATAAAGCAGTTAGCTTGATCACAAGTGCTTGCTTACTGACCTAATGCTAGCTAGTCACAAATTTATTTGTCTCTATAATTTCAGTTCCCAAAAGCCAGAGTCTAGGACAACAGGGTTCTACAATCTATCTTCATTCTTTTTTTTTTTTCCTGTCACTCTTCAGCTAAATGTAGGCCTTGACTGAGGTTTAAGCAATCAGCTTAAGGAAACCTTTCCTTAGGAATTAGCTTTCCTTAAGCAAACCCAGTGGCCTCTTCTTCCTGACCAGTGCTGAGTGCTGTTGGTCACCCAGTATATCTAAGCAACCTTGCTGTTCCACATGTGTATGCATACTATGGCCTAATACTCACTTCTTTCCCTTTAAAACCTTCCTTTATATTCTGAACCCTGACCATCTTTACTATCTGTACTAAAGGCGTGTTTTTTCCTATTTTTAACTTTCATGCATCTCGCCTCTCCTTTCAGGCACCTTCTCCTATTGTGCATGTTCTTACTCTGAACCATGTTGAAATAAATCACCTAGGCAGTCTTAAGTGAGATTTTCATAGAAATGGAAGTTTCTGGAATGTGATTTGTCCTGTACTGCAAATGGATCTATAGTGAGCTTCCCCAACTCTAGCCTCTTTCTGACCACATCAGGTCCAAGTGGCTCCCAATATCTTAGTTTGCCTTGGTTATCATTTGTGTCTCCATACCTGTTGCCCCCCTTCCTTATCACCTCACTCTTTGTTCTCTTCTTTCCGGCTTTTCTAATCTCTTCTTCTTGAATTACCTCCCCCACAGTCACATGCCCATCTCTCTGCCAAAACTGACCTCCCTTGAGCCTTTTTTGGGCTGTATCGTGCTGCCCCAGTTGCAAAGCTTTGTCCTTCTTCTACCCATTGACCCCCCCACACACCCTTCCCCTACCATGTGTGTGTCTGATTCAGTTTTAAATCAGGTAAGTACAGGCCTGGTTAGTACTTTATACACAGCGTAGGAATCCTCGGAAGCATTTATTTCAGTCTATTGAGATCTTGCTTCCAGGTGTATCCTCTGTTTGGCTCAAATAAATCTTTATAAAAATTATCTAGGGCTGGCCGAGTGGCGCATTGGTTAAGAGCTGGTTTTGGGATGCCAGCAGCCCCGGTTCGGATCCCACATACGAGGGCCAGTGACACTGCCCTCTACAGCTAACAACAGCTCCACCTGGAGCTGGGCTGCCCGAATTCCGGCGACAGTGTAGGCTGCAGCCCCTGCTGCAGTGGGCTGCCATAGGCTACAGTGAGTGGCCGGCAGCTGGCATGAGCTGCCAATAGCCACGGTGAGTGACCATCCAGAGGCTGGCAACTGATCTGCCTCTCCCGGGAAGAGCACAATGACGATACCAACATGGGCCAGTGAAGCAACGTCCTCCACAACTAGATTGAAGAATTAAAAGACAGCAACTTGTCTGTTCCCCTTCCTCAATTCCCCAACGCTGTTCCCCTTTCCAATTCCCCAATAAAATCTTTTATAAAAAAATTATCTATAAAAGAAGACATTAGGCATCCTCTGTCAGTACCTTTAGTCTTGGGATCATTCCACTCTTCTATTCAGTTCACACTGAGGCGGGTGTCACGGAGAAGATGCCGTGAGTGGTGTGATTTACGTTGCAGGGCTTCCTTCACTTGCTCGTTGTTAATATCATTACTCCTCTCCTGGGGTTCTTTTATCTTCAAAGGGCTCAACATGTTCTTGTATTAGCTATTCTTTACCCGGCTTTACCCCAGCCTCATAAGAGTCAGTGTTGTTATTGGAGTCAGTGTTGTTATTGTTGAATGCAGTTCAGAAAGAAGAGTCCTGCCAAGGGTTGGAGAGCTCTCTGGAGTGTCCGAGGTTTTGCCCATTACAGGAATTAGTATGAATCCAGAATTTCTTTGTTTTTCCTCTATCCAGCAAAGTGAATCTCAGAGGTTAGAGAGACTATCTAAGCGTTTGCTTCTGATTCCCTCAGAGCTTCTGTTTTGTCAGCATCACTGCCGCACTAGTGTGAAAACTCAAAGAATTTGAAGTCAGAGCATTATACCAAACCAGTAGTGGCTGAGGAAACTTGGGCCCTTGGGCTGGGCCTCCTCTCCCCTAAGGTGGCTGTTGCTGTCCGATTCTGTTGGTCCCTTACACCCTTAGAGGTGGTACCAGTGCAGGTATACTCCTTTGCTCACCTTTGTAAGAAGCACAGCAAAAGCTATTCACTCTGGACTCTCTCCTCTCCCCACTCTAACACATGCACAGACACACAGAGCTTTGAGGATCTCAGCCCAATCTTTAGTGAAGCTCTGGAATTTTCCAATCTAAAATCCATTTCCAGCGATAGCAGTTTCTCTCTAGTGATCTTGTCCTCTGAGAGAAACTGTCAGTCCTCCTCCCACAAAAGTTTCCAGAGGGCCAAAGGTGACCAGGATCTCCCAATTTGTTTCTTAAGAGGCCTCTGAGGAGGTCTATTTGGTTCAGAGTAGAAGGGACTGGTTTCACTCTTTCATTCGATAACAGCAAGTTTCTACTAGGTTTGAGGTACTAGGTAAGAGGTGTGCCAGGATCAGAAAGACAGAAATCCAGAGGAGAGCTCCATAACTTTTCTCCTTGTTTTTGTTCCAGGTGAGGGTTTCCACAATTACCACCACTCCTTTCCCTTTGACTACTCCACCAGTGAGTACCGCTGGCACATCAACTTCACCACGTTCTTCATCGATTGCATGGCTGCCCTTGGTCTGGCTTATGACCGGAAGAGAGTATCCAAGGAGGCCGTCTTGGCCAGAGCTAAAAGAACTGGAGATGGAAGCTACAAGAGTGGCTGAATTTTGGGTCCCTCGGGTTCCTTTTCCAAAAGCCAGCCAGGCAGAGGTTTATTGTTCTGTTATATTAACTACTGAATAATGAATGCTCCCAGGATGCTAAAGATGATGATGTTAACCCATTCCAGTACAGTATTCTTTTAAAATGCAAAAGTATTGAAAGCCAACAACTCTGCCTTCATGATGCTAAGATGATATGCTTATTTGCTCTCTTCTCTTCTCTGTCTTCTAGACCCATTGTCCTTTTCTTTGCCTTGTTCCTATCACCTTCCTGTCTCTTCCTCTCCATTGCCTCCCAGGCAAAAAGCTGGTGAGTCACTGGTGGGTCTCCAGCTTCTGAAGCCTAGGCAACCTTTCTGTCATCCAAAACTAATGGGTTTTGCCCCAGATAACTTTCCTTGAGCTGGCCTGAGTAGGTGGGTCAAGTTATAGAGATGATAAGACCTTCTGGGAAGTCCTCTGTTAATTATCTTCAGCCCAGACTTTTGCTAGATAGAATAGAGAAACAACTTCATATGGCACAAAGCTTGTAAAGCAGGTAAACAGTCAGAGGAGAGAATTAGTATGCATAATATGATAAGTAAGAATGGGGTGAGGTGGGGGAAAAAAAGCAAGAGGAAGCTCCTGCTGTGATCAGACATACAGCTGCCTGCCTAGGGACCACCTCACGCTCCCCACACAGCATGCTTTCTTTCTCTCTTGACTCTGAGTAGGGAATGGCCATGGAGCTTGGCAATGCTACAGCACAAAAGCAAATCTGTATCCCAATAGAATTTAGGCTGGAGATAAAGAAGAAACATTTAGTTGGTAGTAAAAGTGGTCTTTGCTGGAGAAGGATTTTTATTTTTTTCTTTAATAACAAGATTTCTTATTTCATATAACCAGAAGTCTTGAGGTTGGTTGTTTCCAAAATTAGTGAATCCAGCAGCTCACAGAATCATCAAAAATTCTTTCATCTTTCTGCTCTGCCATCAGACCATCAGCTCCCTTCATAGTAATCAGGTGGTTACAGTATTTTCAGACACCCGAAAAAGGAATGCATTGGTGGTATAGTGGTGAGCATTCCAAAAAAAAAAGGATTTTAGGAAGTGGAGTTGGGTCAAACATAAAAAAATAGATAGATAGATAGATAGATAGATAGATAGATAGATAGATATACTTTGCTTAGAATATTAATTTCACAGAGAGTATTTCTCTCTGAAAGTGGGATGTTTGAAGATGAGGAGGAGTGAGGTGGGTTGTCTACTTTCCTCTCAGTGGGGGATGACATGGGGAAGTTGAGGAACAGGGTTTGTAGGCACTGCTTCCTAAGAGATAACTTCACAGCAGAAAGATTTTGAGGACACATTGCTTGGGGATTTGGATTCAGTAGGTGACTGAGTAAGTTATTGGGTGTCCTAATAGGAAAGCTGGTTATTCAAACAAGTTAGATGTTAGGTTCATTCATTAAGTCCTGTTTCTCCTGGGAATAAGTAAAAACTAGAAGGCTGCTCCCCCACAGTGTCAGACTCTCACTCATTCCTTCTCTTTTAACACTGAGCCTAAAGTATAGGACTGCCTGGGGGCAGGTAGGAGGTCTCTTAACTACCCTGATTATCGATTCCTGGCTCTACGCTGTGTGTCCTCTCTCTCCTCCTGGTCATATCTCTTCCCTGATGTTTTCTTTTTTCTCTGTACAGGCAGCCTCCTTTGTGTGTTTTCAGAAGCAGTGATGGCTATTGCTGCCCAGGCAGCTCCGTCTCCTGCAGACAGAATGCTCAGGGTCACTGAACCACTGTTTCTCTTTACAAAGTTGAGCTAGCTGCCACTTTTCACTTGGCCTCCAGAGTCTCTCCACCTACACCCCTGTGCTCCCCTGCCACGCTGATGACTCAAGAAAAGGCTGGCAAACCCTACTAGGAACATCCCTGGCTCAGGCACTCTCTCTCATGAGGCACAGCCAAGCCAAATACTTGCATCATGCCAGTGAGCCAGCCAGGAGCAAAAGAGTTTATTTTCAGTCTCCTATTCCTGGGTCAGAACCAGAGAGCATGCTAGACTTCCCCCTGCTTACTCAGCCACCCTGCCCAGCTTTAGTCCATGCTCCCAGCTGACAGTACAGTGCTGGTAGAGGTAGGAGGGAGCCTAGCCTTCGCTGGGAAGCACAAGAAGTAAAGGCAAGTTCCAAAGTGCCTCACTCAAAAGGAGGCCCTGTTTGTTCCCTGGAGTTCAGGGGACACTAAAGCTTTGACTGAGATGCCATGAACTTTGCTGAACAGTGTCTCTCTGTCCAGCAAACTAACCAGCATTCCCCACAATACAGCCTAGGGCAGACAATAATATAGAAGACGAAAAGACAAAAAACCCCAACATCGGTGTTCTGAGAACCTTGGACCACTCCTGCCTCTGTACCTCAGTTGTCAATGAAGAAGCCTGGCTTTTCTCTATCAAGATTGGAAATGTACAATAAATACCAAATGCTCTGTCTACTGTTGAGCCCAACCGTGGAAGGGCGGAGGGCCTTTCCTCCTATATTAACTGGATAGAGGCTACAGGAGTAAGCCTGCACTTAACAGCATCTTTGTCTTTTGAGCCATTCCTCTCAGTAGAAAAGAATCTAATGGAAGATCACTGTAGTTTCGATCTGCTGACCTGTCCCTTGGAAATGTCTTGTTGGATAGTTTTAATTTCACAGGTCATCAGATGCCTGCTTTATAATTTATGATCAAAAACAACTTTATCTTTCTATTCTAATCATGTTCCATGGATCTGATCCACACCGTGACCCTACACAAGGCTGCACAGGGTCCTCAGGCGGAGAGCCTCAGTATATGAAGGTGTGTGTGTGGGGGTGGGTGGGTGGTGTCTGCTGAATAGGAACACTTTTCAAGATTCTAAAGCTGAATTCAAAGGGTGCGTCAATTATCCAGAAACTCAGATCTGATCAAGTCTGAATTTCTAACAGTCTTTGCTTTGGGGGCGTGCTGGCAACTTATTTGGGTGCCTTACATCTTTTCTAATCAGTGTTGCATATGAGCCTGCTCTCACTCCCTCCTCACTCTGGAGTTCCTTTGTACCTGAAAGCCTGCAGAAGTGGCTGGTAGAAAAGGGGGGCCTGGCTGGAGAAATATCAGTACAGCTATTTGCAGGATTCCCTTCTGGGCTTCATTTTGGAAACTTTTCTTAGGGTTGTGTTTATTATTAAGTGTCCACATTTGATGGAGGGTGGAAGTCATTTGAATGTATTTGATTTGTAATTTTGTTTAGATTAAAAGGTGGTTATAACATTTAAAATGGAAACTTTTTGTCCTTGGTTTGCTAGTATCCTGAGTATATTCTCTGTAAGTGTAGCGCAAGTGGGTCAGCATGAAAGGTTAAAGAAAGCAAGATATCAATGTTACGTGGGTGGTTAAGGCCAAGGCCTCTCTTACCACTGTGCCACTGACTTGCTGTGTGACCCTGGGCAAGTCACTTAACTATAATGTGCCTCAGTTTTCCTTCTGTTAAAATGGGAATAATAATACTGACCTACCTCAAAGGGCAGTTTTGAGGCATGACTAATGCTTTTTATAAAGCATTTTGGGATCCTTCAGCAGAGGAATTCTCTTAAGTCCTGAATGTTTTTATAGTAGCAGTATCCACCATGAACTTGTGTCCACCATGAACCATGTGTCCCAGATACTATCATTTAATCTACGTTGTTCTCTCTGAGGGATTGAATAAATCCTTTGGATAAGTGGTGGATAACTAACCAGACAAAATATGAGAATGCATAAACTCATTGCCATGGAAACATACAAAGGATACCTTTTCCTTGATTGGATGGGATTTTTCCTTTTTAATGTGGGATAGTAGTTCTTTGTGACCTAAGAATAATTTTGGAATAATTTCTATTAATAATTCTGAAGCTAGTAGTACTGATCTGAGATTGTGTGTGTTCATAATAAAAGTGAAGTGAATTTGATTGCAGCGTGTCTGGGAGTTATTTGGCTATGATTCAGAGTCTCCTGGAAGTTATCTTTATGGTTCACTGCACCACCTAGGTCCTGTTCCTGTACCTTTAAGAGTAAAAAAGAGAAGCAAAAGTTACAATGGCTGACTCATACACCCCAGTAACCTGTCCTGTCCTTCCTCGGGGTAACTTTAGGTTAAACTCAGCCTTGGCAGCAGGAAACCAAGAGTCTGCTGTCATTAAACCAAACACATTAACACCAGCTGATACCTTGGCCTGGGGAAATGCCAGATCTCTTGTGTGCCACATGGTCACATGGACCCAAGAGGAAGTTCGTAGCAGGAAGAGTACTCTCTGGGAAAGCAATTTTTTACCTTGCACCCTAGGTGGGGCAGTCTAGGCCATTCCTCTGAAATGTAGTCCCTCCCTGAAATAAAGTAGCTTCTTAGAAATGCTGATTAACAACAACAGGAAGAAAGAACAAACAGTCCAAGGGAAGGTTTATAAATTTCTGGAACAGAGAGGACTTCATGATTATAACGTGGAAAAGGCTTTAGCTTTTACTATTTTATCTGGGAATCCTCGTGTGGAAAAGAGAAGGCGGGCTTTTTTACTATTTGAAGAAGCTCCATCTTCCAACAGGAGCCACTTTGATGGTATACTTAGGCTTCTAAGAGTGTCCTAGAACCAGCTCCCCTCAGTTTCTTGGACAGCAAGCAAAATTCCGTGATTCTGGGCATCCAAAATCAAGTGTATATTAATTGAGTGAGGCCTTGCCAGACCTTAATAACTTAAGTTGATGGTGGTAAATGTTCAGGCTGGGACATTTGTATGGGAAAATATAAAGAGGTCAAGGCTCTATTTAATAATCAAAATTTAACCACGGGACAAAGAGTAAAAAGTCATTTAAGAAAATAATGGGGAACAGCACAGAAATAAAATTCCTGATGCCCAATAGCCACCTGTTTTCTCCTTCTTTCCTAGAGGAAAAACTAGGATAGTCCCTAAAAAAAAATCTGCCTGGCCATAAAAAGAAATAAAAAGCATCCAGATCGAAAAAGAAAAAGTAAAACTTTCTCTGTATGCAGATAACATGACTTTGTATATAAAAACATCCTAGAGTCCCCACACATGCACACAAAAACTATTAGAACTAATAAACAAGTTCAGCAAGGTTGCAGGATATAAGATCAATATACAAAAATCAATTGTATTTCTATAAACTAGCAATTAATAATAAATATGTAAATGAAGTTAAAAGGATTCTATTTATAGCAGCATCAAAAAAACGAGATAAATAGGAATAAATCTAACAAAAGAAGTGCATAAGAATAGTAGGTTGTAAACTACAAAGTATTGCTGAAAGAAATTAAAGAAGACCTAAATAACGGAAAGAAATCTCAGGTTCATGGATTGGAAGAGATGAGTTAGTAACACTACTCAAACTGATCTACAGATTCAATGCACTATTTACCAAAATTCCAACTGTTTGTTTGTTTTTTTACAGAAATTGACAACTTATCCTAAAATTCATAGGGAAATTCAAGGGACCCAGACTAGCCAAAATAAACTTGAAAAAGAAGCACAAAGTTGGAGGACTCATTTCCTGATTTCAAAATTACTTCAAAAGGTCAGTAAGCAAGACAGTGTAGTACTGGCATAAGGAAAGACATATACATCAATGGAATAGAATTGAAAGTATAAAAATAAACCCATACATTTATAGTCCATTGATTTTGACAAAGATGCCCAGACAATTCAATGTGGATAGTTTTTTCAATAAATGGTGTTGGGACAACTGAAACCCCACATTTAAAAGAATGAGGTTGGCCCACACCTCATATCATACACAAATATTAACTCAGAATGGATCACCCAAAATTACAAAACCCTTAAGGGAAAACAAAGGTATAAATCTCTATAATCTTACAGTGGACAACAGATAATCCTTAGATATGATGGTTAATCCTTAGATGTGACGCCAAAAATGTAAGTAACAAAAGAAAAAAAATTAGTTGGACTTCGTCAAAATTTAAAATCTGTGCTTCAAAAGATGCTACCAAGAAAGTAAAAAGACAACCCACAGAGTGAGAGAATATATTTGCAAATCATATATGTGATAAGGGACTAATACTCAAAATATAGAAGGAACTCTTACAACTGAACAATTAAAAAGACAACCCAATTTTAAAATAGGCAAGTATTTGAAGAGATATTTTCCCAAAGAAGATACACAGATGACTAATAAGCACATGAAAAGATGCTCAACATTAATAGTTCTCAAGGAAATGCCAATCAGGACCACAATGAGATACCACTTCATACTCACTAGAATGGTTACAATGAAAAAAAAGACAATTAAGGGGCAGCCCGCTTAGCTCAGTTGGTTAGAGTGCAGTGCTCATGACACCAAAGTTCACAGTTCAAACCCCATGAGCCACTGAGTTGCACCCTCTACAACTAGATTGAAAAAACAACTTGACTTCGAGTTGATGGGTCCTGGGAAAACACACTGTTCCCCAATAAAGTTAAAAAAGAAAAAGACAGGGCTGGCCGAGTGGCACGGTGGTTAAGAGCTGGCTTGGGACGCCAGCGGCCCCAGTTCAGATCCCACATATGAGGGCCAGTGACACTGCCCTCTAAAAAAAAAGAAAAAAAGAAAAAGACAGTTAATAACAAGTGTGGGTGAGGATATAGAGAAATTAGAATCCTCATGCATTGTTGAGGGAATCTAAAATTGTGCAGCTCCTTTGGAAAAAATTTAGCAGTTCCTCAGAAGGTTAAAATTTAGACAAAAACTTGTACGTGAAAGTTCATAGCAGGATTGTATACCATATAGTAGCCAAAAGGTATAAACAACCTAAATATCTATCAAGAGATGAGCAGATAAACAGTGTGCCAGGAAAAAAAAAAAATGAAGTACTGATACCTCTACAACATGGATGAACTTTGACAATATTATTCTAAGAGAAAGAAGCCAGACAAAAGACCACATATTGTATGATTCCATTTATATGAAATGCCAGGAACAGAAAGCAGATTGGTGGTTGCCAGGGGCTGGGGGCAGGGAATGAGGAGTGACTGCTGCTGGGCATGGGTTTTTTGCAGGGATAATGAAAATGTTAAAGTTATATTGTGATGGTTGCACAACTCTGAATATGCAAAAACTACTGAGTTATACATGTTAAAGGGTAATTTTATGGGATATGAAATATATCTCAATAAAAAAGTATGAGAAAAATATTCCCTCTGTTTTAATGCTTTTGCCATTAATTGTTAATAGCTGAGATTCAAACCCAAATCAAAAGAAGCACTCCATATTCTCTTACTTCTATAGTGACTTGGTTTCTATTCTTGAACTATAAGGGAGCAAAGACACCAACCACATGAAAAAAGGCAAGCCGCCAGGCACTAGAGAATCTAGAAGGATAGTTTAGCTACATCAAAGTCCTTGGAAAAATCCATATACCATTTTCTATATCAGTTCTTAAAGGGGTTGAGGCCACGGCATAAACACAAATCTAACCAGCTTTTGACACAAGAAATCCAAGTTCTGAGTGCACCAGACCTGTGGACACAACCAGAGTGACAACATTTACTATAGCCAGGCATTGCACTGAATGCTTGACAGTGCATCGCTGTGCACTAGAAGCAGGTGATATTATTACCCCAAGTTTATTAATGAGATAACTGAGTTTACTTGGAGAGAAAGTAAGCTGTGAGAGAGTAATGGTGCTGTGATCCAGCTGCAGAACTGTCGTTAATTACCCTCTGTATTGGGTGTGGTGTAGATGACAAACTAGAAAAGCCCAGAATGCCTAAATCTCTCATATACTCAAGCAGATACCCAGTGATTCTCAGTGATACTCAGAGACAAAGCCTGGTTGTAATGGCAGGGAGCTAAATTTATGCAAAGTCAAACTAAACTGCAGATGCATCCTCTGTTCCCGAAGAGCCCAACTCACTCCGACTGATAACCCCTTTTAACACTCAAACACACCTGAGTGTTAGGCTCTCCTTTCAAATCATAGAAACATACCTGACATTTCCTCTATACTTTTCCAAACAATACTCCAACCTCCTGTCAGGTTTTGAGATCCTTAAGGGCATCTTTCTCTTTTAGAAACGTCTCCTGCATCTAAACAATCAGTTGATACAAAAGATCTCATGTCTTGTTTTAAATTCTGTCTCTGGGACAGACTGTGAAATGTCACAGGCAGTGGGCGTGGTGACCTATAGTTAACTTTCTGTGCTCGGCAAAGCGCTGATTCTTGAACACTGACTTGGAGCAAATGCCACAGGCCTTAATTGCAGCCTCTAAGGAGCCGGAGATTCTCTACTGGGGCTGCTGGAGGCACAGCCCACCCCCTTTCCAGGACGCAGGCCTGTCCCTCCCCCGCCCAGTCCTGCCCAGCCTGCTACACGCAGGCCACACTCACAAAGGCCAAGTGTCTGCTGTGCTGACTCACTGTGACTCCCAGCCCAGGCTAGAGGTCCTCTCTCTCCTGGCCATGCCCCATCCGAGCAGTGAGTAGCCAGGACCATGCCAGGCTTTAAAAGTTTTGTGCCCAAAGAAAGGAAATGAGCAATAAGAAGAAAGTGAAAGTGAAAGGCACAGAATTGCTCATTACTATAGTCCTATTCCTTTCTTAGAGAATTCTGAGCAGCAGTAAAGATTTCACCCTTTAGTCTTTTTACATAATGTAAAATTAACCATTTGAAAGTGACATTTAGTCCATGCACAATGTTGTGCAACCACCACCTCTATCTAGTTCCAAAACCTCCTCATCACCTACCCCAAAAGAAAACTTCGTACTTGTTAAACAATCATTCTCTGTTTTTCTCCTTTCCCCCAGGTCTTGGCAATCACCACTCTGCTTTCTGTCTCTATGGATTTACCTATTCAGGATATTTCATGTACATGAAATCCTACATGTGGCTTTGTGTGCCTGGCTTCCTTCTCTTAGCATAACACTTTGAAGGTTCAATCACATTTTAGCATGTATCAGTACTTCATTCCTTTTTAGTGCGGAATAATACCCCATTGTATGGATAATATGTATCACAATTGGGCTCTCTGTTCATCTGTTGATGGGACACTTGAGTTATTTCTACCTTTTGGCTATTGTGAATAATGATGCTATGAACACTAATATAAATATAAATGTTTGAGTACCTGTTTTCAATTCACTTGGATATAGTATATAGGTACCTACAAATGGAGTTGCTTGGTCAGATGGCAAGTCTATATTTAACTTTTTGTGGAACCCCCAAACCGTTTTCTACAGTGGCTGCAGCATTTTGCATTCCCACCAGCAACGTGTGACAGTCACCCTTTATTCTTAATGTGTACCCATTTGTTCCTTTCTTCCTATTTCCGGTCCCCACAGACTAGACTTCCCTTTCCCCTGGAGTAGAGGGTGGAAGAAGTGACATCTCTAGTAGAAAGACTACCATCAGGCAGAGCTGAAAACAGCAGGAACCTCTCTGGTCTTACACTCTGTCTTTTCAACCAGTAGGACTCTGTGACCAGGAATGAGGGAGGACAGGCTCCCATCTCTCTGTGACACACCCACTACAGCCATTCATGTTGCCCCATAAAACTGCCCTCCTCGAGTCCTCCAACACCTCCGTCTTAGCATAGAACATGCCATTAAACCCTCTTCAACAAGTCCAAGCTGAGTGCAGAGGGGAAGCAGTTCTGTGTGGAAACTGCCAGCCCTGGCTCAGACCTCTCAGCTCAAGCTTAAGTTCTGTGAAGACACAACCTCTAGCTGTGTCCTGCCCAGCCCTCTCTGCTAAAGGGCTTGCCTGTCTGGGCCTGGCTGGTAGCAAACATGAATGGAGAGGAAGAGCCTCCTTCGCCACCCGCTCTCACCGGGGTTACTGCCGGTCACAGAGCTATTTACATTTACAACAGCCCAACAGCGCCTGACCCAACAGGAGCCAATCAGCAGCCCCCAAGTTTGTCTGACTCCGTCTGCTCCAATCAGGAGGTGCTATCCTTACAGCCTCTCTCTCTTTGAATCTAAAGTCGGCTGTCGCCTCTTTTGGGGAGGGGGGCCTGACTCAGAGCTCTGCTTTCGTAGATCTATCTCAGTGCTAATCTCTTTGGAATGGGGGAAATACTGAAATAACCTTTCAGTTGGTGTGACATCTGCCCTATAGAACTCTAGGAGAGTTTTACATAGGAACAGAAAACACATCCCTGCACAGATCCAACGCTTCTCTGCTTTGAAGAAATGTAAAGAGAGATTTTAGCCTCCATCACTGCCGAGCCCCTCCCTAACTCAGGATTATCCATATGGGTTCTTAATACACAACTGCTTCAAGGTGGTGTGAGACCTTGCTAACCAGGACAGGCCAGTAGGCGGGGCTGGGTTTTTTATTCCGTCTGCAATAGTGCAAACACTCATTACTACGTAAGAGGCAGAAGGCAAAAAAATCAGCAAGATAGACTCAAGATTGGATAGTCACAGGGTACAGCAAAAGCAGGAACGTGTGTTTAGGAACCTTCGTGGCTGATATAACCAGAACAGGAAGGTGGAGTGAGAGAGTTGGAAGGAAAAGTAGAAAGGCAGCTTTGAAAGCCCACCTGGGAAGTTTAGACTCGCCTCTGTAAGCGACAGGGAGCTGTCAAGTATTTTTTAAGCACAAGAGGAAAATAATCTCCATGTGTCAGAAAGTTTACTGATGGTAACATAAAGAGTAGATCAGAGGAGGACCAGAATCAGGGGCTGGAAGATCATTTAGGAGGTCCTGGAACCTAAAAACCAGGATGGATGCTAGTGGTGGACATGGAAAGGAAGGACCTATACTGAGAGGCATTTTGGAGTAAAATCAATAGCACTTAATTGATAGGTTGTGTGAGATGAAGGAGGAAAGGAGACGAAGATGACATTACTGCCACAAACTGAAATAGGTAGTAAAATAATAATAAAACAAGATTTGGAATGGAAACAGGAGTTCAATTTTTGCCAAGTGGAGTGTGAGTTACAAGAAGAATATCCACATGGAAATAATCCCCAGTAGACAGTAGGGAAAAAAGAGGAGATCCAAAGAGTTTATAGTGAAACTACGGAGAAAATCAATCACGTAGGAAGGGATTACAGAAGTAAGAAGATTCAAGGACAAAATCTTCGGAAGTATGAATGTTTAACAGGTAGAAAGAGGACAAAGAATTAGCAAACAGACTAAGAAGCATCAGATATGGGGGCGGGGGGGCGGGTAAGGGGGACTAGTATAATAGAAGTAGGAAAATACTTCCAGAGAAATGGAGCAGGACATTGTAAAAAATAGATATACGACAAAATAGATATTAAACAAATTATGAAATATTCATTTAATGGACCACTATGCAAACATTAAAATTATGTTCTAAAACTATTTTAAGTGCCATCAAAAGATGTTCTATACATCTTGCAAAGGGAAACATTCAGGTTAAAAAATAGTATGTACAGGGCTGGCTGAGTGGCATGTTGGTTAAGAGCTGGCTTGGGATGCCAGCGGCCCTGGTTCAGATCCCACATATGAAGGCCAGTGACACTGCCCTCTGCAGCTAAGATGGTGAGCAACAGCTCCACTTGGAGTTGGGCTGCTGTGAGTCCCCGGGACGGCATAGCTGCAGCCCCTGCTGCAGTGGGTTGCCATAGGCTACACTGAGAGGCTGGCAGCCAGCGTGAGCTGCCAAGAGCCGCTGTGAGCAGCTGTCCGGAGGCCAGCAAGTGATCTGCCTCACCTGAGAGGAGCGCAATGATGATACCAACATGGGCCAGTGAAGCAATGTCCTCCACAGCTAGACTGAAGAACAAAAGGACAGCAACTTGTCTGGTCCCCTTCCCCGGTTCCCCAAAGCTGTTCCCCTCCCCCAATTCCCCAATAAAATCTTTAAAAAAAAAAAAATAGGGTCGGCCGAGTGGCGCGGTGGTTAAGTGCTGGCTTGGGAAGCCAGCGGCCCCGGTTCGGGTCCCACATGTGAGGGCCAGTGACACTGCCCTCAAAAAAAAAAAAAAATTAGTATTTACAAAATTCTTCCCTTTTTAGAAAATCACATATGTGACTGCAAGAGGACATGAGGGAACTTTCTAGGGTGAGGGAACGATGCTATAACTTGATTGGGGTGGTAGTTACACAGCTGTATATAATTACCCCAAATCCTCAAACTGTAATGCCTTAAAAGGGAGTAGGGGATGTTGATGGTACCTACTTCATAGGGTTGTTCTGGGAATTAAAGGCCAGTAGAGAATACAGTGCTTGGAACACAAGAAGGGCTCCATCAGTAGAGAAGGGAAGGCTGATCCAGGACCATGGCATAGAGGAGGTGAGATTGAAAGCAAGACCTGGAAGGACAAGGAAAGGTCCCACCTGGCCCTCCAAAACAAAAACAAAACCAAACAAACAAACAACCTGGAGTGGGTCCAGACAAAAAACAAAGTTGAAGAAACTGAATATTTTCAGACTGAAAAAGGGAAGTTTTATGAGGGGATTGGGTGGCTGACTTAAAAAATGCCATAGATAGGACAACCTGAGGTTTGAATGAAGGAGTGAAACTATGGGAATGAAAGCATGGGGGAAGGGGGGAAGATAGTAGGTTCAATTTCAAGTCAAAATAACTTGAGCTTTTATGACGTCTTGGGAAGGGTAAGCCACTCCTCACTAGAATTGTTCAACCTGCCCCAGATGCTCTGAGGAGGTTCCTGTGCGGTGAGGTAATGGATAAGATTACCTCTTAGTTTCCACGTAGTTTTAACATTCTATGATCTCAAGTACACGAAAGGCCTTTAACCAAAGGTGATAGGAGTTAAGTAAATATGTTCTGTCTATGGAATGGATGTATCCCATCTACGAGTAACTATATTCTATCTCCATGATTTCAAAATGTCTATTTAAGCTATCTTGATGACAAAGGCTGGGTGAACTTAAAATGATCATATCAGGCTGATAACCACTAACTGAATTTCTAACTAGACCTCTAGTAGAAATTTAATTATTTGGTTTTAATAAAGGTTCATATTATACTTCATATCTCTAATACTCATTTTGGCACTCTACAATGGAGAAACTATTAGACTAGGAGACAATAGGACCCAGTTTCTAGTAGTGGTTCTATTACTTTCTAGATGCATGGCTTTGGGAAAGCATTTAATGCAGAGGTCTTCAATATGTGATCCATGGACCCCTAAAAATTCCCCAAGAAACTTTCAGGGGATCTGTGAGGCCAAAATGAGTCTCACAATAATATTAAGCCATTATTAGCCTTTTTTCACCATCATGTTAACAGGATGGTGGGTACATTCCCTGCACCTTGACAGGAATCAAGACAGCAGCACCAAACCGTACTATTGGTCACTCATTGCCATGCGCTTGGAGGAAGTTCGGTTTTACTTAAAGGTGTTCTTGATAAAGAAGTCAAAGTTATGTATTAAATTCCGACCCTTAAAACCAAGCCTTTTTCAAATTCTGTGTCATGAAACAGGAAGTACGCATAAAGCGCTTCTGTTATATATCAAAGAATAATGGTGGTCTTGAGAAAAAGCATTAGTGAGATCATTTTAGTTGTGAGTTGAATTTAACTACTTTTTTTATATAACATCATTTTTACTTGTAAGAATGACAGGCAACCTATGGATATTCAGACTTGAGTATTTGGCAGACATTTTCTAGAACATTAGATCATTACTTCTAGGAAACAACTTCCAATATTTGTTTCAATGATAAAATTTGAGCTTTCAAGAAAAAATTAGTATTTTGGAAATCCTGCATGTGGCACTGAGTTTGACAGCTTCACAATAATTAAAGACTCATATGATGAAATCAGTGGTGATATTAACAAATGTGATGTTTTGATATTATAGAATGAAATATGTCAGCATTTTGGAAGATTTGTATAACTAAGTGAACCAAAATTTTCCAAATAACCAAAGCACAATGTTACAAAATCACACAAGAATAAAAGGCTCATTCAGAATGCAAGAGAGACCACTGGGTTCTAATGTAAAAGAATATGGGAAGTTCATTGATCTGGTATCAGATTCCACATTGTAACTAACCTTTAAGAAACTACCGCTCATTGAGTTTTAGTATAGTATCAAAGAATATCCACAATTATCTTTAAAAATGCTATTAAAGTACTCTTCCCTTTTCCAACTGTATACATCTGTGTGAGATTAGATTTTCTTCATATACTTCAACCAAACAATATGTGGCAATAGATATGAGAATTCAGCTATCTTCTATTGTCAGACATTAAAGATATTAGTAAACAATATAGTACAATAACATTACTCTCACTAAATTATTTTTGTTAGGGAAAATATGGTTATTTTTCATAAAAAAGTATTATGTTATTTGTTTATGTTAACATGCAATAGGTTTATTATTTCAAACAAATACATAAATATTTAAAACACTTATGTTGTAATTTCTAATATGGTTCATGTTCAGTAGAAATAACCCATACAAACAAAACCTCTTCAGAGACCTTAATTTTTTTTTTTAAAGGATTTTATTGAGGAACAGTGTATTTTCGCAGGAAAGCATCTAATTACTTACTACCCTGCAAATGGCCTTCCTCCCTTCTGAAACCCAGACTCCTGACCTCATTCCTTTGCTCAGGATGTTATATATATATATATATCTCATTTTACGTTTCTGTCTCTGAAGCTATCATGTATGCAGGGTCCCTGACTCTCTCATGTATGTGGGATTCCCACATGGGTGTATATAGTTAAACTTGGTTATTATCTTTTGTTAATCTGTCCCATATCAATTTAATTATTAGACCAGCCAGAATAACTTAGAAGGGTGGCGAAAATGTCTTCCTCCCATGCATTGGCAATTTCCTAATGACTAACAATGTTGAGTATCTTTTAATTGCTTATTGGCTATTTATATATTTTCTTTGGATAAATGCCTATTCAAATCCTTTGCCCAGGGCCAGCCAAGTGGCACGGTGGTTAAGCACTGGCTTGGGAAGCCAGTGGCCCGGGTTCAGGTCCCACATATGAGGGCCAGTGACGCTGCCCTCAAAAAAAAAGAAAAAAAAGTCCTTTGCCCAATTAAAAATTGGATCGCCTTGTATCTTCACATTTATCTGGGATCTGACCGCACAGGTTCCAGAGTGATACAAATCAGTACAGAAGCTCCTTGGGCTCTTGGGGATGTTGGTGGGGACACTGGCAGAAGAGCTGAACTGTGAAGGCTGGTGGGGTCCATGTTCAGCCACCTTGGTTGGGATCACACATAGATGTGTGTCTGGAGGAGCAGAAAATGAACACTGTTTTTCATTCCAAGTGTGACTTCTGTAGACACAGATGCATACTTAGCTGTGAAGACTCTTCTCTCAGGTGGTAGGTGGGGTCCATAACCAGAACAGGGGCTTCATTACAGACTCCAGCTACCAGCATTGGTGGAATTTATTGAGGCTCCTTTCCCTCCAGTGTGTGCTGATGACACACACACCTGACAACAGATTGGGCCCCATGAGTCCTGTTTGCTCCATTCACTCTGTAGCTACCATACGCATGGCTGGAAACATGTCCTACATATCAATGATGGTTCAGCCAAAATACACAGCTAAAAATGTTTGAATTTTCAATTTCCAAAGCAAATGGATGACTTGCCTCTGTAAAAAGAAATATGTATATAGGCTTGGGACGCCAGCGGCCCTGGTTTGGGTCCCACATATGAGGGCCAGTGATGCTGCCCTCAAAAAAAAAAAAAAAGAAAAAAGAAATATGTATATATATTCCCTGCATTTAGATGAAAAAAATAAATAGAAATAAAAATTGGATTGCCTTTTAAAATTGTTGAATTGTAAGAGTTCTTTATATATTCTGGATACTAGTCCTTTATCAGATATATAATTTGCAAATATTTTTCTCATTCTGTGGGTTGTCTTTTCACTTTCTTTCTTTTTTTTTTTTTACAGATAAATAAGTAATTTATTTGATAAATAATGGAGGAGAATCTTCCCTAGAGCATTCCAAATAATAAATTTAGAAGAAACGAGGAAGTAGAAAATCACCATTAGAACAATACAGTGATAATGGCTGCAGACAATATCCATGGGTGAATGCTAATATTAGTGGGAAAAACTTCAAGAAAAACCAGGATATTTACACAGCCTAAAAGTATCACCCAATAATGTTCATTTAATACTGTAGTAGCAGTAAAATGTTTGAAATTCTTTGATATTTCTCCCTCCAGAGAAATAGAGTTCAATTTTACTCTCTGTAATCATGGTCTGGACTTGGTGTCTTGCTTCTAATTATTAGAGCACAGAAAGGAAAAAATTGTATGTAGAAACTTGACACTCATTTATCCAAATAATCACGGTTAACATCACCAGTAGTGAGTCATGCGGATATCATGACATTTTTCTCCATATGATGCCATGAGAAGGGCACATCATCTCTCTGATATTCTTCCCCCATATCCATGAATCCAGTACAATCATGATAAAACATCAAACAAACTCAAACAAAGGAATATTTTACATGATACTTAAGCAGTCATCAACATCAAGGGAAGGCTATGAAACTGTCAACAGATTGAAGAAGACTTAGGAGACATGATGACATGCCATCTTGAATTCGACACTTGAAAAGGACATAAATGGAAAAACTGTTGATCCATGAGTAAAAATCATTTAATAGCATCGTAGTGTGTTTATTTCTAATTTTGTTCAATGCAGCACTGTTATGTAAGAGTTATTAGGAGAAACTGAGTGAAGGATATGTGGGAAGTCCCTCAGCTATATAACATTCCATTACATCAAATATTATTTCAAATAAAGTTAAAATAATAATAATTCCAATGCTTCCTGCTAAAATTCTCCCATAGCATTCCGTTGCATTCATAATAACTTCCAAACTACTTTTGTCTATTAGTCTTAAGAGTCTCTGGGCCTTGTACTGTGGAATGTATCTTGTTCTCTTGCTTGCTCTCTTATTGCTGCAGTATACTTGCAAGGACCTTCTTGCTCTTTGTTCCTGGTTAAAGCTTTTAACATCCTCCATCTTGAATAGAAATTATCTGCTGAGTACCTTGCTTTATGATAACATCTATATATTTTCTTTCCTTTCCCTTCAGCCTAGTTTCAAATCTCTTAAGTGATAAAATTACAAATGGATCAACTGAATTTTTTTTTAATTTATTTATTTACATATTTTTTTAAATTAGCTTCAGGTGTACAACAAAGTGCAATAGTTATACTTTTTACCCCTCAAAGTGACAACCCTCCTCCCCCAATTCTACCCCCCTACTCCTCCCCCCCATATTGTACTATCTATTACAATTCCTTTGACTCACTTCCACCGTATAATCCACATCCCGTGACTATCTATATATTCAATTACAGTTGGCTCTTTTCACTTTCTTGATAGTATCTTTTGAAGCACAAAATTTTTAAATTTTGATGGAGACCAATTTATCTATTTTTTTCTATTGTTGCTATGCTTTTGATGTCGCATCTAAGAAATTTGTCCCATCCAAGGTCGGTCACAAAGATTTACACTTATGTTTTCTTCGAAGAGTTTTATAGCTTAACTCTTACATTTAGGTCTTTGATCCATTTTGATTTAATCTTGTGTGAGGTACCTCAACAATTTTAGGAGTATAAAGATGTCCTGAGAGCAAAATGTTTGAGAATCAGTGATTTATTTCTCTGAGTCTCATTTTCTCATCTTTAAAATGGCGACTGGGCCGGCCGAGTGGTGCGGTGGTTGAGCGCGGGCTTGGGAAGCCAGTGGCCCCGGTTGGGTCCCACACGTGAGGGCCAGTGACACTGCCCTCAAAAATAAAATAAAATAAAATAAAATAAAATAAAATAAAATAAAATAAAAAATAAATAAAATGGTGACTGTATTGACTTACCACTTCATAGGGCAGTTATAAGTCAAGAGATGATAGAAATAATTAAATGTGGTAAATTAAAACACTATTCAAATATAAGTTGTCATAACTCTCTCATTTCCTATGTATATATTGTCTATAGACCTGTTTAAAGATCCTTGAATTCTTCCTCTTATTCTCTACATGACACAGCACTTTCCTCAGTAAATATTTTTTGGTGAACTGATTGATCCATTAATAATTTTGACTATGTCTCCTAGGAGGGAGAAAAAGACACGTTTACTGTTTTGACAGTCACCCCTGAGCCATTCCAGTGTCAATTTATTAAGCTTACAGTTACCTCAGATTTACAGCATTGTTTTACTTGAACTGTTAAAATAAATCTTTCCCATGCTTTGTTTCTGAGATTAATATTTTGAACATAAGCATGGGACTTTAAAAGTATCCCTGGTAAATTTCATTTACTTGTTAATCCTAACTTGGGAAACTATTGAGAGCTTTTTGAATTCCAACTCTTTCCTCTAAGATATTAAATATCTCTTCTAGTTTTGTTTAATTGAAAATAGGATAAGCACACCTTCTCTATCACAGATAAAAGGGTTGTCTAGGTCAGAACCAAGGACTCTGTAAAATGTCCTGTTTTGTTTTCAACTAATCTAAAACGAGACATTCTTCTCCTGTGAGCACTATGCAATGAATGAATGAGCATACCTGATATACCAGAGTCACTCTAACTCTGTCCTCCAAACAGTTTTTGTATTTATGTCATGGAACAGCCTTAGAATCAGAGCCAGTAGAATAGCCAGTGAAAGAGAAGGGGAAAATATTCTAGAATTTGGTAGGATACGGGTAATATTCTCCACAAAAAATAACCATAGCTAATAGTACCTCTGTCTTTTATCCCTGGTGAAGGCAATCCAAGTAGGTGAAAGGGTAACAAAATATTCTGTTACCCAAGTTTTTTTTGTTTGTTTGTTAAAGGCTTGGCAAGTGTGAGTGCCTGACAAAAGCAGATGGACCCTAAGGCCATTCCTCTTTCTACAGTAGGAAAACCTAAAGAAAGAAGGAACAGAAGGTGCATTTAGAATCACGGGTTTTGGAATCAAGATAGTCAATGGAATGTAAGTCAGAGGAAATGCATTAGGAGAGAGGAAATGCATTAGGAGAGACAATCTAGGTTTCATATCTATAACGTTGGTTGCCTAGGAAGAAATCATCGACTGATAATGGACTAAAAGTGACCCAGGGCTCCTAACAAAATTCTGGAAGAGCAAATCCCAGACTCAACCAGTGTCCCTCTTTCCTTTCTTAGTAACCTGGTTTGAGGGTTGAGTTGGTGGTGGTGTGCAGGGCAGGTTGGTGAAATGCGAGATAAGACAAGTTTGGGTGGGTGGGAGCTGTGTCCTCATGGGCTCTGTTCACTTCAATAGTCTCTTGTCGTTTTTTGCATTTTGTTTTTATTTTATACCTAAGTTATGCTCGTACATAGTGTAAAGAGTCAAATAGCTTTATAAGGCTTATTTTGAAAATAGCAGTAACCCATCCACCTCTTGTCACCATTTTCTGCTGCTCAGAGATAATCATTTTCAACTCTTTTTAGCTGATTCTTTGGGCCTTGACCTCTGTATCTTTAAATGACATGCTTATATGGTTACTTACTAATTTTTACAACTTCTATGTATTATTTATTGACTTTCCACCATGGAAGTTGAGAAAATTCCACCTTCTTCACCATCACCACCAAATACTCACTTATTCACATGGGCATGGACATGCTTCACTTTCCCAGGCCTCCCAATACAGTTGTGTTATAGTTTGTGGTTTTATCAATATTCAGTGTTTATATTACTATCACTATGTAAATATTGTTCATACATAGCCAGGTAATAGATCTGTGATTTCTCGCTTACACAACTATTTGTTTACTTTGGATCTAATATGTCTTTTTTTTCTTTTAGTTTTCTGTGTACTTCCATTAATTCAACCTAACCTCTGAACCAACTGTCTATATATCTTCTCAGTACATTTGGTCACATTGGGTATTCTATCAATTTCATCTTCTTGAAGAAATCTCTCCTGGAGCCTTCTCACCTGCTCCAACCTGGAATGGTTGCTCTCCAAGGCTGCTGCAATTGTCTTGTCCTGAGGATTCTCTTCACACCATTTTAGAGATTCCCATGTCTTCTCCCCTAGGTTGGATTACCCGATCCTTTGTGTTCTTCTTTCTTGGTTTCTCCTTATTTTAGAGAAGGCTACTCTCTATTAGTCTCATGAAAAAGAGTGTTCTTAAGATAGTCTCTTTGTCCTCAGATTTCCAAAATTTCATAATGATACCATGTCCATTTTCATCCAATATCAAGGACATTTGGTGGACTCTTTCAATCTAGAAATGCTTACCCTTCAGTTCTGAGAATTTTGGGGGGATTAATTAATTACACTCCCTCGCCTCTATTTTCTTTGTTTTTAATCTCTCTCCCTCCCCCAAATCTATCCTGTATTTTAAAACTCTTTCCCTTTTATTTTCCATGTCTTTTTCTTATGCTTAGTTTTCTGGGTGGTTTCTTTAAGTTCATCTTACAAACCTTTTATTGAGTTTTTAAAGATCTACTATCATACTTTAATTTCCAGAAGATCTTTTGGAATTTTCCTTTTTATTGCATTTTGTCTTGTTCCATGGATGCAATATTTTCTCATATTCTTTTAAGAGTATTAATGATAGTTTGGAGGAATATTTTTCTTCTTCCTGAATAGTCTATTGTTCTCCAAGTTTTTTCCTCATTTTTGTTTGTTGTTTAGTCGGTTTTGATTTTTTTGTATTGGTAGATCTATTTCCACAGATAACTAGGATAGTTATCACTCATCCACCTGTTTTCCAGCTTCCAAAATCTTATTGTCACATCTACTCCCTTTTTTGTGTGCTTGAGGAGTTATGCATCTTTAAAAATTCTTTTACTGGGCCGGCTGAGTGTCACATTGGTTAAGAGCTGGTTTTGGAATGCCAGTGGCCTCGGTTCGGATCCCACATATGAGGGCCAGTGACACTGCCCTCTGCAGCTAACAACAACTCCACCTGGAGCTGAGCTGTGCGAGCCCCGGCTACGGTGGGGGCTGCAGCCCCTGCTGCAATGGGCTGGCATAAGCTACAATGAGTGGCCGGCAGCCAGCGTGAGCGGCTGACAGCCAGCATGAGCTGCCAATAGCCGCGGTGAGTGACCATCCAGAGGCCAGCGACCGATCTGCCTCATCCGGGAAGAGCGCAATGACGATGCCAGCATGGGCCAGTGAAGCAACGTCCTCCGCAACTAGACTGAAGAACAAAAAGACAGCAACTTGTCTGTTCTCCTTCCCCGATTCCCCAACGCTGTTCCCCTCCCCCAATTTAAAACAAAAAATTCTTTTACTACTGTTTTACTAGGGTTTGGGGAGGGAGCAAATGCATGTGTTCAAAATGTCTTCATTAGCTGCCGCTGAATAATATTAGATGTTAACTATAATTTAACACATATATAGTCATGGGATGTAGAGTATAGTGTGGGGATGGAGTCAATGGAATTGTAATAGATATGTATGATATCAGGGATGGGGAGGGCAGTGGATAGGCAGAAGGGGGAGTCACTTTGTAAGGGGTGAAAAGGATAACTATTGCATTGTTTTGTACATCTGGAACTAATAAAAGAAATGTCTTCATTATCTTCAAAGTTTCCTGTAGTTTCTCAGAACCTATTTATCCCTCACATATTTATTGGGTGCCTCATGTATGTTAGGTATTGTTTAAATACTTGAGATACAATAATGACTAAAACAATATCCTTGCACTTTTGGAGTTTACATTCTAGTGTGTGTAGAGGGAGAGATAATAAAACTTAAACCTAAAAGTATAGATTATATAATAGGTATTATATATGTAAGGTTGAAAGTGCAGGGTAAGGCCAGCCTAGTGGCGCATTAGTTAAGAGCTGGCTGGGGGTGCCAGCTCTGAGCAGCAGGGCCCTGGTTCAGATCCCACATATGAGGGCCAGTGACACTGCCCTCTACAGCTAAGATGGTGAACAACAGCTCCACCTGGAGCTGGGCTGCTATGAGTCTCTGGGACGGCATAGCTGCAGCCCCTGCTGCAGTGGGCTGCCATAGGCTACAGTGAGTGGCCCGCAGTCAGCGTGAGCGGCCAGCAGCCGGCATGAGTGGCGGTTCAGAGGTCGGCGACCGACTGCCTCACCTGGGAGAGCGCAATGATAATACCAACATGGGCCAGTGAAGCAACATCCTCCGCAACTAGACTGAAGAACAAAAGGACAGCAACTTGTCTGTTCCCCTTCCCTGATTTCCAACATTGTTCCCCTCCCCTAATTCCCAAAAAAAAAATCTCTAAAAAAAAAAAAAAAAAAAAAAGAAGTAATGGGTGGGACACAGAAGGTTGAGTAATTAGAGTGATTAAGGTAGGTGGCATTGAGACAGTAAAATTTGAGCAAAGACTTGAAGGAATTGCAATCATAGATATGTATATCCTATTTGTTGTTGTTGGGGAACCGGGGAAGGGGAACAGACAAGTTGCTGTACTTTTTGTTTTTCAGTCTAGTTGCAGAGGACATTGCTTCACTGGCCCATGTTGGTATCACCATTGCGCTCTTCTCGGGTGAGGCAGATCGGTCTCCCGCCTTTGGACGGCCGCTCACAGCAGCTCTTGGCAGCTCACACCAGCTGCCGGCCACTCACTGTAGCCTATGGCAGCCCACTGCGGCAAGGGCTGCAGGTATGCCATCCCAGGGACTCACAGCAGCCCAGCTCCAGGTGGAGTTGTTTTTCACCATCTTAGCTGTAGAGGGCAGTGTCACTGGCCCTCACATGTGGGATCCAAATTGGGGCCGCTGGAGTCCCAAGCCAGCTCTTAACCAATGCACCACTCGGCTGATCCTGTATATTCTTTTTTTTTTTTTTTTTTAAGGGCAGTGTCACTGGTCCTCACATGTGGGACCCGAACCAGGGCCACTGGCTTCCCAAGCCAGCGCTTAACCACTGCACCACTCAGCCGGCCCTGGCCCTGTATATTCTTAATATGATGTGTTTCTATATATTTTCCACAAATTTTATCCCCTCTTAATTCTTAGATTGAAGATAGGCCAATGTCTTCTCTTTATTTGGCATCTTCAATGCACCCGACATATAAGTCTACTAAAGACCTGACATCACTGGCTGCCTATGTGCCTGGAGAGACACTTGAACTTAGGAACTGGCTTACCATATACTTTTGGGTAAGACACCATTCCTAGATCTCAGGTTCTCCATTGGTATGGGGGAGTCATAGCAAACTGCTGGACCTCATTCTCTTCCTGGAAGCTAGTACCCATGAGCTTCTGTTAGTAAAAGAGAAGTACCGTGAAAATCATGGTATTATCATGAGATTTTAAATGATAAATGAGTGACAAAGCCCACATTTTGGGGGAAGGGAGAAAATATTCAACATTTCCTGGACTTTAGATTTACTCTGGGGTATATTGAAGTAAACTAGTTTAACCCTACCATTCGCATTCATCCAGCCCTCAGGCCCCAACCCACATTCTTGCAGGCTGACTTCATGATCAGATAGACAAGTAATGTTCTTCTGTTCAGCGTCACAAAGGAAGTAAGTTTAAGTGAGTCCTTATGTGCTCAGCACTGTGCTAGTGCTTTACCTATTGATACTCACAATAACCTGATGAAACTTAAGTCACTAGCCCTATTTTCAAATAAGAAAACGGAATCTCAAGAGATTAAATGACCTGTCTAAAGTCACACTGCTAATAAGTGACACAACCAGAATTCAACCCACATCAGTCTGACTCCCAAGCATAAGCCCTTTCTGTACATCACACTCCCTTTCTAGGGCATCTCCCAGAGCTGCATTTCAGCACGTAGATGGGTGGACAGAAATGAAGATAGCTAATGAAGCTGAAGTTTTAAGTGGTTAGTTTAGTAGGTAGTAGTTGGTAGTTCTATCAGAAATTTTGATCTAGAATCTCAAATATTATAAAGTAAGACATAAGGAAAATATGATTCAATACATATGGTGTTTCCAAAACACAACTTATTGCTAAAAAGGAAGTATGCTCTCTGTACTTGTAACTGTTATTTGATCCTGATGATAGGGTTGTAGAGTCTCCAGCTAAATAGAACTTTCTGAAGAACAGAATTATATCTCTTACTTATGTTTACTTAATTTCATGAAATTGATTTATTTGATCCACACTGATCAAATGCCTCCAACAGGCGTTGTGCCAGGCACTGGAAAGGCAAAGATGAGGAAGATGTGGGTCTTGTCCTTAAAGAACAAAAGACCCTTTGGAAAATCAGAGAAATCTGAGGAGCCGAAAGGAATAATCACTATTTACCTACCGTTATTACCCTTTTTAATAAGACCAGAGCATCTAACCTAAATGTAGGACAGCCTATATTTACTTCCCACTTTGTAGGTGTCCTTATTGATATGGAGTGGCAGCTTGATGAGGTGGGATTAAGTGAATGGGCTCTAGAGCCAGACTGCTTGGGTTTGACTCCAAGCTCTAGCATTTATTTACTTCTGGCAGAGTATTCTTCAAGTGGACTTCTCTTTGCTTCAGTTTCTTTACCGGTAAAATGAGGATGATAATAACACACATCGCTTAAGTTTGTTATGAGAATTAAACAAGCATTTCCATGTAACACTTTATGCGAAATTTTAGAATAACATTTAAAACAATGCCTGGTACATACTAAGCACTAAATAAGTACTAGCAATTATTTAACTGTCATTGTATGATAAATGTTGTTCTTTGTTTTAAACTGCATTGCAAACACATTTATCTTGGAACTTTTCAGTTAAGGATTTTGATCTAATCAAAGAAAGCTTCATTGCAGAGGTGAATTTAGGAAAAATTTAAAAGCTGGAAATGAGATATCCCAAAATAAGGAATAATGTAATAGGGGCAGCCAGTTAGCTCAGTTGGTTAGAGTGCAGGCTCATAACACCAGGGTTGCTGGTTCGATTCCCACATTGGCCAAAGAGCTGCACCCTCCACAACTAGATTGGAACAACTACTTGACTTGGAGCTGGTGAGTCCTGGAAAAATACACTGTTCCCCAGTAAAATTTCTTTTAAAAAAAATCTAAAATATTCACCCATGCTGATAAATCTATAGTTCATTATTATTATTATTCATTATCTATAATATTAATATAACATATATAACTAATATTATAGTTAATTATTCATTATTAATATATCTATAGTTATTCATCCATTCTCCTGCTGACGGACATTGAGTTTGTTTCCAGCTTATCTGTATGAATATTCTGTATCTATCTTGTACACATGAGAAAGAGTTTCACTAGAGGTAGAATACCTGGGTCACAGGATAAGGGCATCTTTGACTTTGTTAGATGCTGATAAGTGTTCTCCAAAACGGTGGCACCAACTTACAGTCCCACCAGCAGCACAGAAGTGTTTCTACAGTTTTCCTTACTCAGCAATACTTGATAGTGTCGGGCCTACTTTCCAATTCACTTTTGTAGCTTTAATTCCCACTGTTCTCCTTCATGCATCTTTGATTCCAGTCAAACTAGTACTCACAGATGCCTGAATGTATTCTGTAATTATTTCCCTTCTCCCTCAAGTATTTATTGAGTAGCTACCCTATGCCAGAAACCCTGTTAAATTAGAAAAAACAAACAAACAAAAAAAACAAACATGAGACTACATGGCTCCTGTCCTTAAAGGACTTTATAGTTTCCTGGAGAAACAGACTTCCAAACAACAATTAGAATTTAATTGTCAAAATGAAAATCTGTACAAATTATGGTGTGCAGTAAGAGACAAGGAGCACACATATCTACCTCCATTTGGGGCAGGAAGAGAAAGGGAGTGGGGAGAGGGCCAGAGAAGGCTTCACAAAAGAGGTAGTTTGAACACATTTTTACTCAGGCAGTTACATCTGTTTGGACGATCTCAGCCTATTCATGACAAGCTCAAAGGCCAACTCGCCACAAAATGTCCCATTCACCCCAGAAAAGTACTATTCTTTGTGTTTTTCTTATAGGCTGCATTAGATTGTCTTGTATTGCAGATATTTGTTTTTTTGTTTTCTGTTTTTTTTTTTTAATTTTAGCTGAGCAATCCTGCCACCTGTTGGCAGCTCAGTGGCAGCTCAGCTCGGGCTGGGCATCGAACTGCTGTTGCTCAGAGCTCAGCTCACACTCTTGAGTGAGCACTTAACCAACTGAGCCACTTGGCCGGCCCTTATTGCATATGTTTGTATACGAGTATGTGTATCTTACCTCCTCTAATACATTATAAACTCATTAGTGGAAGGTATTGCTCTCTTAGACATCTTTATATCTCCCACACAGTCTAGAATGTTGCTGACAACCCTGTGTATTCGTTCAGTAAATGCTTGCTGAATGAAAGATTAAAACAAAGGAGTAGGGGTTACATCAGTTGACTCTCCCATTTTCCCAGATGTTTGGCCCTTTAAATACTTTAAGTAATTGTTAAATCAGACTGCCTTTTTTTTTCTTTTTTTTCTTTTTTGTATGCTATTGTCAAAGTAATAGGAAGATTTAGAAAGAAAACCTTTAAAGTTATTTGCCCTATTTGAGGGACGTAAAAAACATGTTATGTAATGTTATAAAATCTGGCCAATTCAGAAGGTCTTCTCTGGGTTCTATTTTTTGTTTCTTTAATAAACTCTACATTGTCATTTCAAAATATCTTGCCAACATAAATTCATTACCACTGTACACACTGGAGAAATGAAAAATATTTGCATATGTCTTTGCATAGCAATTGGGAAATGAGGTCGGAAGCAATTCAGGGCTTGGAAGATGATGGTTTTTCTACTCTCTATATAATGAGTCTTCTTTCTTTTCCAAACTGAGCTCCCACTCCATATTGAAATAGAAGATTTTATTCTGCTCTAGGATTTTGTAAGAAATATATACTAACTATTAACTAACAGAACTGTATGAAATACTTTTTGTATTCATAGCTTTTTATATATACCTACTTAATGATATTATCTATAGTATTCATTCTGATAAAATTAGAAAGCTATGTAAACTTAGGTGAAAATATTTCCATATTGGCTTATAAATCCTGTGTTATAAACTAACCTGCAAGGGGGGAAAAAAAGCCTACAAGAGACTCAATCAAAAGACACACACAGGCTGAAAGTAAAGGGATGGGAAAATGACATTTCAAAAAAAAAATGGAAACAAACAAAAAAGTTGAGATAACTATACTTATACCAGACAAAATAGACTTTAAAACAAAGGCTGTAGCGAGAAACAAAGAGTATCCAGTAATCCCACCTCTGATTATTTATTCAAAGAAATCCAAAACACTATTTCAAAGGGATGTGTGCATCCATGTGTTTTATAATTATTTATAATACCCAAGATATGGAGGGTGTCCATCAATGGATGAATGGATAAAAACGAGGTCACACACACACACACACACACACACACACACACACACACACACACACACAATTACTCAGCCATAAAAAAAGAATGAAATCTTGCCATCTGCAACAATATGGATTAACCTAGGTAGTATTATGCTGAGTAGAGTAAGTCAGACAAAGAAAGACAAATGCCATATAATTTCACTTATATGTGGAATCTAAAGAACAAAATAAATGAACAAAACAGAAACAAACTCATAGATGCCAAGCATATTTTGATGGTTGCCAGATGGGAGGGAGGTTGAGGGGATGGGTGAAAAGGTGAAGGAATTAAGAAATACAAATTGGTAGTTATAAAATAGTCTTGGGGATGTAAAGTACAGTATAGGAAATAGAGTCAATAATATTGTAATAACTATGTGTGGTATCTGATGGGTACTAGACTTATGAGGGTGATCACTTCATATGTTATATAAATGTCTAATCACTATGTTGTACACTTGAAACTAATATTGTATGGTGACTGTAATTGAAAAATAAAAAGAATGCAAAAAATATAAAAATAAAAAATTCACACACACACACACACACACACACACACACACACACACACACACACACACACACACACACACCTGTAACTTTCCCAGAGAGATAGAGAGACACCAAAGATATCCCTTAAATTCTTTGTTGCTACTTGAGCCACACTAGTCATTTGGACATATCTGTAGAAGCTGGATTTGGATCAAAATTTACTAACAGGTCTACCCTAGGAGCCCTTACAAAGAATCTCAATGGGAAATGGTGATCTTTCATTAAGGAAGATAAAAAGTAAGTACTTGACTATCATAGTAAGAATCCTTAAATTTCCTTCATGAGGGAAATCATTGGCATCTAGTCTTAAGATCAAGATGGGAGATTCTAGGAAAAAATAATCTTCTCAAGAAGACAGTGGCAAAAACAACTGCATTTTTTAATATTTTCTTTAAACAGTTCACAGACAAAGCTATTTTTTGCAATGATCTAGTTACCACAAGAATCAGGAGGAAACACATGAATTCACTCATTTCATTCTGGTCATGGAGAACTGTATACACAATCTATGAATAATTTTCCAAACTTAAAGACGAATACAACACTTCTGTCAGTGGCTGGACTAGTATGAAGAAAGTGAAACTTTTCACAACATTCAATAAGTGATTTTATAAGGATGTAGCATGGGATAAAGAGGATGAAGATGAGTCTCTCCAGCCAGGTATAGGCTCTATGATTGAGTGGTGATAGGCTGGTGCCAGCCAAAGGGCAGAATGACTACTGAGGGTAGGAATGAATGGAGCTGCCTCTGGTCCTTCTGTCAGTACTTCTTCCTTTCCATTTTGTGAGGCGTCCGCTTCCCTGTCAGTGCTCTGTATATTTATCCCACTCCATCTTTTGTCTGGGAAGAAATAGATACCAGCCGGACCCCTCGTAACCCTGTTCTTGTTACAACACTCAATTATCTTCTGCTTTGGAGATCTGTACTTCTTTCTCCTAAGCCTGATAATTATTTATTTATTTATTTATTTTTTTGAGGGCAGTGTCACTGGCCCTCATATGTGGGACCGAACCGGGGCCGCTGGCTTCCCAAGCCAGCGCTTAACCACCATGCCACTCGGCCGGCCCTTAAGCCTGATAATTAAATGAGTGATTCAATAAAAGGAAAAGGTGCTGTTGCTCAGCTTTTTTCGATGCCAGTAAAAGGTATATCTTCCTATCTCTTGTATTCAACCAACGAAGCCAATAAAATTTTTAAGATCCTATATTTGTAATCCTGTGAAGCCACAACTGACTTAAACCAAGATTAAGTGTCCAGTTCAATGTCAGACAGACTGGACTAGGCCAGAAGTTTGACACTAACATAGAAAAATTCTCCTGTCCAGCTGAGCATCCCTATTCCTAAACTCTCCCCAAAATTAAAATTCTAGAATCTTAGAACTGGAAGGGAGCTTTGTCCTTTTGACTACCCCTCCGTCTTGCTGCCCATGAGTCTTGCTTCCAAAAACGTCTCTTTTATGTGAAGTGGGACTCTGGTGCAGCCAGAGTTTTTTTGTCTGTTACCTCTTTGTAATCAGAGAAAACACAACTAGCTGAGATTGTTGTCAGTACGTGGGTGTGGCTGGAAAAAAATACCCTCTGTGACCAATAGTTCTTTCTTCACTGTACTCTGCTTTCATACTGTTTCTCATGAATAAAACATATTCACATGACATTTTGTACTTTTGTATCCTTATTCAGTTTATGCAGATAGCAACTTCCTTTGGGCAGCAGGGGAGAAGTGTCAGCTCTGTGTGGCTAGAGATTAAGAAAAAGAGGTATGAGGAAGCTACAGAATTTAAAAGCACAGGATGGGACCCTCTTAGGAATGCGATGAAAAGCCAAAGTCCTGGACTCTGGGTCCATAAATTCATTTGCTCTCTTCCCTATAAAAAGTTTGTTTCCTTTCTAAGACAAAAGAAATTCCCAACAACTTTCCTTTTCTGGGAACAAATCTCTATGTACCTTGTCTTCAGGAAGAAAGGAGAGAAGGAGACAGAGAGAGGAAAGAGGAAAAGGAGAGAGAGAGAGAGAGAGAGACAGAGAGAGAGAGAGAGAGAGAGAGAGAGACAGAGAGAGACAGAGAGAGAGAGAGAGAGAGACAGAGAGACAGAGAGAGAGAGAGAGAGACAGAGAGAGAGAGAGACAGAGAGAGACAGAGAGAGAGACAGAGAGAGACAGAGAGACAGAGAGACAGAGAGAGAGAGAGAGAATGAATCAGAGTAGTTTCAAGTTAAAACTTTTTACAAAAATACAATCTTGGGCCAGTTTGAAAATACAAGTCTTCAGTAGAGTGAACATGATATCTTTGTTTTTGCAGAGCCAGGTAAATCATTTAGAAAGTCACATACAACAAGAAGGTAGGTTCAATCTGAGTAGCGTTAAGACAGCAACACTCTCATCCTGAAATCTTAGAGGGAGCTGAGGCTCATTTAACCAAATCAGGCCATCTTCAGTCACTGACTTTTGAGTTGCTTGGCACGTGGTTTTTTCCCATAGGTGAATTATCCTTGTACTAACTTGGCTTATGAAATGTTTACAAGCAGTTTAAAACACAGTGGTGACAGGTACAGACAGATCCAGAGGGCTTTGAAACCATATTTTCCTAATGTACTTTTTTTTTTTAATGATAAAAGGTAGAAACCAAGGTTACCAGGAGGATTGCCACAGGTTTGCCCCTAACCTTTACAGAGCTATAGAAAGAGCACAAATGAAGGTCTACGTACTGTGTTTAAATATTTAAAATGTCTAAACCAAGATGATAAACTGTTAAATAATATAAAGAGATATTCTTTCCTTTTGCCTTGACACATATGCCTTCATATTCTAGAAGGCTAGATTTGGATTTGACTTACTTCTCAAAGACCTCAGAGTTCCATACCAGAAAGCTCAGGAATTGCTGGGTCCCAGCCCCAGTCTCTAGCGCCTCCTTCTCCCACCCCAGCTCTATTCCACACCCGGAGGGTCCTCATATTTTCATCCAGGTGAACTCTCTGACTCACATGTGTCAGTTCCAGTCACACACCCTCCAAACAGCCACCACTGGGGTCAGGTGATACGTGCACAGGAGGCACAGCCCACTCTTAGAGGACAGACTCAGGGAAGACGCTCACATGGGCTCTAGAAGTGGACTCAGGGGCCATCTGGGCAAGAAATGCTGAGGTTCCAGGTCCCCAGAGCTTACTCTAGATAGGGTGAACACAGATTCAGGGTAAACATAGAATCTGGGGCTCCTCTGGCCTGGGTCCCAGCATTTATTGACTTTCAATATTGTTCACTGTTTTTTTGTTTATTAAAGTAATACATGTACATAAAGCAGACCAAATAGTATAGACCAGTTTATAATGGGATGTCACTCTCCCTCCCTCTTTGCAACTAATTTTCATAGGCAACCTCTTTGAACCACTTCTAACATTTTCCATAACTCTAGATTCTGTTTTCACTTCTATTAATTTATCAACTTGAGACATTATCTTCCTTATATAGGTAATCTTAAACTCTAGAAAAGTTGCAAGTACAGCACAAAGAACTTTTTTTTCCTTAAGCATTTGAAAGTAAGTTGCCAGTATGATATGCCATCTCCCCTGTATTTTTTTGGTGTGCATTTTCAACACGTGGGCATCTCCTATACAACCACATTACAATGATGAATCCTCAGACTCCATTCAATTGTTCCAATAATATCCTGTTTAAGAAAAGAATACAATCTGGAATCACGCATTGCAAACATGGCATATAGTTGCCATGTTTCTTTTCTTGACTTTTGTGATCTTGATATTTTTGAAGATGAAAGGTCACTTAGTTTTTGGAATGTCCCTCCATTGGGTTTGTCTAATATTTTGCTCATGATTAAATTGAGGTTATGCACCTTAGTCAGGGCTGTCACAAAAGTGCTGATGCTGTGTTCTCATTGCATCCTTTCAGATGGCATGTGATTTAGATCAGTCCCGTTATTAGGGGTATTAATTTTGTTCAACTGATTGGGGTGTTAAGCAAGGACAGTATTTAATAAATATTCTGTGGGGAATCACCTTGGGAGTATATGAATATCCCATTCCTCAGCAAATAAAAGCCTTCCTCGATGCACTTGGGGTCCAATCTCTACTTTTCAGGCAGCACCTTGCGTGGACAACCCCATGACCTCCTTAGACACTAACGCCCCACTCTAGGCACCACTGCTCCCCAACCACTCCTACCATGAGAGACCTACCTTGCTTACCTAATGGCTTTTGGATTGAAATTGTTCGTAAAGGGAAAGAAGACAAGGAAAGAGAAGGTGAGAGGAAGAGGAGGGGAAAGAGGAGAGGAGAGGGAGGGGAGGGGAGGAGAGGGAGGGGAGGGGATATGTGGGAGGGGAAGGGAAGAAGGGAAGAGAAAGCAATTCTGATTTAGTTTCATTATGAAAAAGACGGGAATAATCTGACTTAATGGTAATTCAAACATTAAAAACACTTCCTTTGCATCTGAAAACAGTACGGGTTTATGTCTTACACTAACTTTTAATTATTATTCTTTTTCCTAGTTGGCAAGGTAAGCTTGTACTGTGATATTCGTTTAATGTGGAAAAACTGAGAAAGATTTCTCTAGATCACCCGGAAAATGATTTCCCTCATGAGCTAGGATAAAAAAATAGTGGGTCAATTCTATCACCATCGCCCCTCTCTTACACCTGGCTAGCTCCTTTCTTGTTTAGAAAGTATAGGTAGAGTCGGCCCCTCCACAGTGTAACTTGAGGGCTCTTTGCGAGATCCCAAATATCTGCCAGAAACCATGTTCCCCATTGATCTGTCCTATTTCCTCTTTCCTCCTCTATGTACCTGGAAACTCACGTGATTTATCACACATTCTGGGAAGTTAAAAAAACAAAACAAGGGCCGGCCAAGTGGCGCAGTGGTTAAGCGCTGGCTTGGGAAGCCAGCGCCCCGGTTCCGGTCCCACGTATGAGGGCCAGTGACACTGCCCTCAAAAAAAAAAAAAAAATTTTAAAAACAAACAAACAAACAAAAACAACGTCTGGGGTACAGCTTTCAGGAAGACTTTATTGAAATGCACATTTAGTGTCTGAAAGACAGCAGGCTTTAAAGAGTGAGTCCTTGAAACATCTCCTATTTGTAGCTTATGCAACAAGCTCAGCTCAACAACTACCTGTTGAATGCAGCCCTTGGGCCAGATACCACTAGCGAGTCCGCAGTGAGTGAGACAGAGGTGGCCCCTTGTCCTCATGGAGCATTACAGTACAGACATGATGAACGCCACAAAAACAGAAACCACAGGGAGCTTGGAGAGGGTACAGTATGGAGAGCTAACCTGGATCAACTTGCTGAAGACACGAAGCAAATAAGAATTAGCGAAGGAAAAGGATAGCGGGAGAAGGGAGGCGGGCAGCAGAGCGCTCTGGACAGAGAAAGCAATGTGCTCAAGTTCAAAAAGGAGGGCATCCTGGCCCCGGTTCGGTCCCACATATGAGGGACAGTGACACTGCCCTCAAAAAAAAACCAAAAAAAAAAACAAAAAGGAGGGCATCCTGGGACTAGAGAGATAGAAGGAAGGGTGACCAGAGAGAGGTAAATTAATAAGCAGGGAAGGCTCAGGCATAGAGGACCTTGGAAGCCATCATAAGACATGCAATTTGCCCTCCGTATCCACATCTGCAGAGTCAACCAACCGCCGATCAAAAATATTGCGAAAAATGTTATGCAGTTAGGTCTACAATGGTTGTGTCTCTACTGAGCAGGTATAGACTTCGTTTTCCTTGTTATTATTCCCTAAACAATACAGTATAACAACTATTTACATAGCATTTCATTGTATAAGGTACTATAAGTAATCTACAGATTATTTGAAGTACACAGGAGGATGTGCATAGGTTATATGCAAATACCACACCATTTTATTTATTTATTTATTTATTTATTTATTTATTTATTTAATTTCTTCACCAGGCATAAGGATTTCTTTTTAAAGATACATGTTTTCTTATGTGCATTCAGGACTGAGAACCACTGGCCCAGACATATGACAAGACAAGAAGTATTAATTAAGCAAATGTCACTGAGCACTTATCATGTGTCAGGCAAAGCACTTGAAGGCTGGCAGGTTTTCCCAGTGGTAGAATCCTAAGATCTATGTTCTGTGGCTGGTACTGTTAGACAAAAGATGAAGCCATTTTGAAAACCACCTACACACATACTTCTGTGGGAATGCTGAACGTCAGCCATCCTAGTTTATTCGAGGGAGACTCAACACAATGTGCAGCGGCACAGAGTAAATCTGTAGCGACAGGGAGGATGGGCAACAGGGAGAAATACGAGCATGACGACTGTACGCTAAAGGAATCTCCAGCAATTCCAGAGTACTGACAAAGGTACATACGGATAGCCAAAGAGCACATAAGGATTTAAGTACCACATTTCTAGTTGTGACTAGAATATGGCACCATTTTACATAAGGGACTTGAGCATTCGCGGCTTTTCGTTTGGGTGGCCGGGGGGGGGGGTGTCCTGGAACCAATCCCCCGCAGATACCAAGGAATAACTGCATAGGCTTCATCCCACTGAAGGGTTTTAAGCACAGAAGTGACATGTGGGTTTGCATTTTTAAGAGATCACTATGGATAGAGTGTGGTGAATAGACTGCAGGTGCAAGGGTAGACAGGAAAATTTGTCAGGAAGCTATTTCAATAGTCTAAGTGAGAGATATTGGTGGCAGTGCAATGGACAGAAGAGGACAAACTGAAGAGATATTTGGGAATTTGAATTGATGGGGTAGAGAGAATTGATAGGTGATACAACGTAGGAAGGAGGAAGAGTCTAAAATGATTCCTTGTCTTTTCCTTGGTGATGCTTATAGCAACCACGACTAATTAGTTATTCATGCCATTATTTATTTAGCATCTGCTTTTCTCGATGGATTATATGCAACCCAAGGACAGGGGCCAATCTTACTCAACACCTTCACCCTCATATACATCATAGCCATAATGTGCGGCCCATAACAGTGCTTAAAAACTATTTGTTGGTTAAATGATATTTTTGGTCGTAAGCAAATAGGTTTACGGTGGTATTTGCTGAGTTGGGAACATGGAGGGGGAAGGAGAAGTTTGCAGGATGAGTTTTGACAATGTTGAGTTACAGGTACCTGTGAAACATCCAAGAAAAAAGGTCCTGAAAGTGATTGGAAATACAAGTCTAAACCGAGAAGAGAGAGAGAGAGAGAGAGAGAGAGAGAGAGAGAGAGAGAGAGAGAGAGAGAGAGAGAGAGAGAGAGATTAGATAGATGTGGGAGTCATGCACAAAGGGAAGGCAATCAAAGCCATGCAGTCTATGAGATCGCCTAATCAGAAGGTGCAGAATAAGAAGAGATCCTAGGAGAGCACTCTGAGGACGTAACATTTAAGGGTTGTGCAGAGGTGTAGCGACTGACAAACGAGACTGAAGAGTGGCCAGAGAGTTCCGGGTAGGAGGGCATCCATGAGAAAAATGGAGTGAGGTTTTAGGAAACAATGTTTAAGAAAGAAGGAGTCAACAGTACCCCATGCTTCTGAGATCTCCAACAATGGCAGTAAATGATAACCAGTTTCAACACAATGGTGGACAAAAGCCAGAGTGAATTAAGGCAAAAGTAGAAAGAGAAAATGGATTTAGCAAATGTAAGCAGTCATTCATTAATTTCTCAAATTAGGTAATTGTCATCCTTAAAAACAATTTATGTCCGGAGAGGATAAAACAAAGAACTTGAGTTTAAAAAAATGAGAAAGCATAGACAGGGAGTGCAATCAAGCCCTTGATGAAGTGATAAAATGGAGGTTCAGGGCTAACGAGGTGGTCCCCAGGGTGAGTGCCTACAAGCATGAGGAGAGGAGGGTAGATAACTTTGATTATTTCATCTCTTTACCTTAGGTCAGCCCTAATCCCAGTTTCAAAGAAAGTCAAAGGATTTACCTTCAGGATTTAGTTAACCAGTGGAACTCCACCTCTCACTGATTTTGTTAAGGTCCTCACTCAAATAGCAAGAAGATAAAGCTCTGTTGAGAAATTTTAGGATATTGCTCTATGCTTCTCAACCTCTCCTCTGCAAAGAAACTATCCAGTGGAGAGAGCAAAGAATATTTCAAAACAACAACAATAAAACCTCTCATAGCTGAGAAAATGGGCTTAATAGTTAGCTAAACTTTTTTTTTTTTTTGGTTCAGGGAATTGATTTATTGTATATTATCATTCTTGCCCCTTATCTAATAGTTATAGGGATGTTGGGAAAACTGATAAAACCATTTGTGTGAAATGCTTAAAACTTTAAAATCAATGATAAAAATCCAAGGTGACACTTCCTTTCCTAAGGGTTAATAAACATTAACTTAAAGTGCCATCTACTACTGGAGGTTTATACATTCAGTCCACATGCTAACTAGAAAACAAGGAAGATAAAGTACAGATTCCGTCCCTGATCTTGAAGTTTCTAGAATCATAAGATCAGGAAAGATTGGCATGGAAAATGCCATCCCAAGCCTTAAGTACAAAAAAGCAGCTCCTTACAACAGCCCTGACCTCTGAGTTCACACACTGACCTCTCAGGGACCTTGGAATCTAATAATGCTTCAGCGAGAAGGCTGAACCCTCCATGTGTTTTGTGCAGCCAGCCAGTCCTCTGTGTCTTTGCTTCGTAGAGGCTGTATCTTCCTAACTTAAGGGGAAGGAGAAAGAATCTCCTCTTCTCTACATTCTCTGTGTCCAGTCATTTTCACACCCTTGTGATCGCTCCTACCATATAACTTCTCGTTCAGAAGAGGTGAAAGGTGACTTGAGTAGAAATCTAAATGTAGAGAATGCAGAAAGTTAAACTTCTACCCAGAAAGCAATATTTCACTGCACATAGAAGACTCTCATTACTAGGCCTGTTAGTTCATTAAATAGGCAAAATTAGGAATAAAGAAGTTATAGGAACACGGTTCTTTCAATGTACTTTGGCAGCAAACATTTTTGTGTGTATTTCTCACAAAGCTCTGTTCCCAGTGGACATTCACGATAATAAGGATTAAGGGGTTTAGAGGCCAACTCACAAATACCCAGGATTGGGGCTCTAAAAAGGCAAGTCTTCATTTCCTTTCATCTTTACCCATCTCTCCTACTCCAGTTAAGTTTTTCTGGATAGAGTAAACTCCTTTCTATTAATGTTTCCATCTGTCATTATAATTTAGAAGAGGCCTTTAAGTCTATCCCTAAATTTCATTCATTCAACAAATGCTTATAAAGCTTCTTTTATTTTCCACCACTGTGCCAAGTACTGCAGTTATAAATGTGTATGTATTAGGAACATATGGTTTAGCGATGATTCAAGAAAAAAAGAAATCCAAAGAATTTTGGCATCCTAAAGTATTTCCTGGAATAGAAAGATAATAGCACACTGGGTCTAGTTTTGTGTTATAAATAAGTACCATCTTCTGATTTGGTCTTATTAAAACCACGACTCCAAGTCTAAATACACCTGTGTATGTATATAACCTTAGATGTTTACACTGCTTAATTTTAAGCTGGTACTTAAGTAGAGGGCTTTTGTAATTCATTTATTCTTGGGTTTGTTTCTGAGGTATTTCTTTCTTTTTTTTTTTTTTTTGAGGGCAGTGTCACTGGCCCTCACATGTGGGACCCAAACCGGGGCTGCTGGCTTCCTAAGCCAGCGCTTAACCACTGCGCCACTCGGCCGGCCCCCTGAGGTATTTCTTAATACTGAAGCACTTACCAAATGATTTAAGCAAACCCATTAATTTTGAGAGCCAAAAGGCATATCTGACAATAAGTACAGGGTACAGTATCCAAGATTTTTCTGTTTTTCCTAGTTTTTGGTGGTTTTGTTTGCCTTGTTTAAAGAGATGTGCTTAAATAGTATGTAGAATTCATATTTAACAAAGAGCTTTGCAAAGCTGAGTTGTGACATTCTATTTTGTTGATTCATTTGACCACCTGAAGAGTGTTTTTATAGTTTACTATTTGGGTTCCTCACTTGGTATTTGAAGCTGAGATACACAAAATGAGACAAAAGTTCATGATGTTTTACCACAACAACTATTTAATACTTATCCTTTTATTTTCTAACTATGTATCAGAATTTTGATCATAATGATTCTAACCTGTAATCTGTATACTGAAGGAAATCAGAGTAGATTAATGTAGAGCTATACGTAGCCCATGAACTCAAAATCAGGTTATCTTGTGTATACTAAATATTCCAATTTCATCTCATCCTTTCATTCAACAAACATGTACTGAGAACTTTCTAAGAGGCAGGTACAGTTCTATATGTTGAGGATACATCAGTGAACAAAGGTAAAATACCCTGCCCCTAGGGAGCTTACATTTTAGTGGAGCTTACATTCACTTAACCAACAATCCCACATAACCAATTTTTTTGTCTTTTTCTTTTTTTTGAAGGCAGTGTCACTGGCCCTTATATGTGGGACCTGAACCAGGGCCACTGGCTTCCCAATCCAGCTCTATTTTTTAAGATTTTTTTTTTTAATTGGGGAATTGTGGGAGGGAACAGACAAGTTGCTTTCCTTTTGTTCTTCAGTCTAGTTGTAGAGGACATTGCTTCACTGGCCCATGTTGGTATCATCATTGCGCTCTTCCCGGATGAGGCAGATCAGTCGTCTGCCTCTGGATGGTCGCTCACTGCGGCTATTGGCTGCTTGCGCTGGCTGCCAGCCACTCAAGCTGGCTGCCAGCCACTCACTGTAGCCTATGGCAGCCCACTGCAGCACGGGCTGCAGCCTACACCATCCCAGGGGCTCCCACAGCCCAGCTCCAGGTGGAGCTGTTGTTAGCTGTAGAGGGCAGTGTCACTGGCCCTCATATGTGGGATCCGAACTGGGGCTGCTGGTATCCCAAAACCAGCTCCTAACCAATGCACCACTCGGCCGACCCCCAAGCCAGCTCTTAATCACCACGCCACTCAGCCGGCCCCCCAAATAACCAATTTTGAGAATGAATTCCACTCTTATGGAGGAAGAGAGACAAATGACAAGAATCCCAAATCATCTGAGAGTCGCAGCATGGCAGAGTCAATGAATGGGCCACTGGATTTGCAATCAGGAGATGTTGATTGTAGTGGAGCTGTATGAACCCTCGTTATTTTCTGGGTCTTTTGTCTCATTTTGTGTATCATGAACTTTTGTCTCATTTTGTGTATCTCAGCTTTAAATAATGGCATTGAATTTCATAATATCAAAAATCTCTTCTGGATTGAATAATCTGTTACTCTATGATAAGTAATGGGCATTTACTTATTTAATTAATTAAGGTAAGTTTACATAGAGTGAAATGCACAGATCACAGAGATTTGTGTGTGTGTGTTTTTAACTTTTTATTATTATTATTATTAGTAGTAGTAGTAGTAACAGATGTACAAAACAATGCAATAGTTATCTTTTCCACCCCCCCACCCCCTCCTCTTCTCCCCCACCCCCAATATCATACATGAGATTTTTTTTTTATACTATAGAAATATTCAGAAGTCATCTTAAACCCCTATACCTTCTGTAGCTACAGTACAGGACAGAATTATATGTTATGTTGAGAGTAATGATGCTGAGGCATTGTAGGATGCTGAATCAGTAAGAGAAGATTTAATTGTGTTCATTAGAGTACTTATTAAAGCAAGAAAATGCACTGAGGCAATGTAGAGATTTCAAACAAAAAGGATCTTCTCATTATAACCCATAGTTAATCAGAAACCCAATTAATCAGTATGCTCTATTCCAAGAGTTTACTGTTTTTAGTTTATTTATTCTTCTTTACAACTGTGACCTAATCACTGACTCAGACCCCAGCCATTTCACATTTATATCACTAAAATCAATGGATTATTTTTCCCTCAGATAATACGAAACGCTTCCACCAAAACAATCACTTCAGGGACAGAAAAGCAATTATTTAAATAAGAAATAGACATCAGCAAAGTGATAAACTTCTGAGTTTTATTTTTAAAAATAAAGAGGCCAAGACCCATAAGATAGACTTTTAAAGAGAAGAGTTTTAAAGATGCAGATGCCCAAGACAGAGCAGACACTTGAGGAAACGAGGTCGGCAAACTGAATACTTTTAAAGTGGTAGGTGCCTGAGAGAGCCAGACATTTTAAGGAGACTAGAGCCAAGAAGACATTTAAAAAGTCATGGGTTGGGCCGGCCGAGTGGCACATTGGTTAAGAGCTGGCATGGGACGCCAGCGGCCCCGGTTTGGATCCCACATATGAGGGCCAGTGACACTGCCCTCTACAGCTAACAACAGCTCCACCTGGAGCTGGGCTGCAAGCCCCGGCGACGGTGTAGGCTGCAGCCCGTGCTGCAGTGGGCTGCCATAGGCTACAGTGAGCGGCCGACAGTCAGCGTGAGCGGCTGGCAGCCAGCGTGAGCTGCCAATAGCTGCGGTGAGCGAACATCCATCCAGAGGCCAGCGACCAGTCTGCCTCATCTGAAGAGCACAATGACGATACCAACATGGTCCAGTGAAACAATGTCCTCCGCAATTACACTGAAGAACAAAAGGACGGCAACTTGTCTGTTCCCCTTCCCCAAATCCCCAATAAAATCTTAAAAAAAAAAAAAAAGTCATAGGCTGAAGTTCAAGAACACATTTATTAAAGAGTCAGGGATAAAGGACTTACTTGTCAATGGCCTGGTTTGGAAGACCCTGAAAGACTCTTTCAATTCCCCATTATAAAAAAATTTAAAAATTTAAAAATAGACATGAGTGAAATGATAAAATTCTGAGTTTTGCTTTAAAACATCCTAGATGTATTCTATCGAGTATATGTGCAAATAAGAAATAAAACATTCATTTCCAAGTATGCTATTATTTGAATAAACTTTAGTCCTTTCTGTATGCTAAATATGTATAAGCATTAAAATATGCTAAATAAAGGTCTCTGGAAAATGTGTATCGTTAATGAGATTGAGTGTCAGAAATGCTAGGCTATGCTCCTCTTTTATTCATTGTATCTAAGAAGCTAAAGCTAAAGCAGAATTCTTTGCAATATTAGTGGACACTTAAACTGGCTCAACTTGGGCCAGCCGAGTGGCACAGTAGTTAAGCGCTGGCTTGGGAAGCCAGCGGCCCCGGTTTGGGTCCCACATATGAGGGTCAGTGACACTGCCCTCAAAAAAATAAATAAATAAATAAACTGGCTCAACTTACAGAACAATAAGGCAAAATATAAAAGTGGTTTTGGTAAGTGGTTTTGGTATTCAGCTTTTGATTGTAGCATTCAGGGAGGCTTTTAAGCTTGGCTTATTGTATTAAATTTATAGTCTCATCTATCAACCTGAACTCTTCCACAATGACAAATTTCTTTCACCGGATACCCCTTGTAGCATTCATTTTTGTCTTCAATCAGTGAGGAAATTTTAGTTCTTCCTATTTTGACCATGAATATCTCCTCAGGGGTTATTATTATCTTCAATAGCATTTCCATTTTTTGAAAAAAAAGCTAGACTCTAATTTCCTCCCTTTACATTCATTGCCTTTGATTAGACCATTTCTTCCATGTTCCTTTTATCAACTACTTCCTTTAACTGGTCAGGTAAGCCAGTCTTTCAGAAACATTCTTTTTTTTTATCCCTTTCTCTCTCCTGGTTCTTCTTTTTTGCTCACTCTTCGAAAACACCTTTCCTCATTATTCAACCTGTCAGTCTAAATATCTGTATTGAACACACAGTGCACTTCCAACAACGTGGGAGGTGAGTGTGCAAAGGATGTAAGAGATCTAGGCGTGGAGCCTGCAGTCAAAGGGCTTACAGCCTACTGAGGGAGACAGCAAATATATCAGAGCAATCAAAACCACGAGGAAACCATTACATGAAACCATGTGATCCTGGCAACCAGTGTAACTCTAGGTCAGAAAACCAAGTAGCTAGAAGACTCCAAGCAGAGAAACAAAGCCATACCACCATCTTCCAGGAAATTTTATGCCAATCTGCAGAGGTGTGCATCCTTCCTGGTGCTCCCTCCCAGCTTTGGGATCTACGTGCAGTTATTGGAAAACAGGAAGAGAACCAACTCAGGTGCACTGGTGGATTTATGTAAACTTTAATACATCCTCTTTCCAACTGTATTCATTTAGCTGGATCACTAAACATGATTAGGCCATTGAAAAAATATCCAGGTACAAATATCAGAAGTGTGTGTGTGTGTGTGTGTGTGTGAGAGAGAGAGAGAGACAGAGAGAGAGAGAGAGAGAGACAGAGAGACAGAGAGACAGAGAGGCAGAGAGAGACTTAGCCAGGTGGGACTCAATCAAAAGATGCATAATCAGAATATTACAGTGACCCGAACTGCTCCACCAACATACACCAATGTGTCATTGGGTAGAAATATCACAAGAGACCTGGTCTATTAATTAATGCCTGACTTATGTGTACTGTATAAAAAAAAATAACTCTTTTTAAGACGTATGTGACAACCGGTACTACCCCAAATAGATATGTCTTTATCAAGTCATACACTGACTTGGGGACCACCTATATAATCTTACCCTGACCAACACTGTCTCAGAGGTTGGTTTTTAACCTCAGCAAAAGCCTGATGCCTGCCAATGCACTTGGTCTCTTCCCCAGTTTCAAAACGTGGAGGTTTTTTATTTCTAAACGTGGAGGTTTTTGATTTCTGATCTGGCAGGGATGTTCCATCCCATGCCTTCTCCCAGGGGATGTTTACTGAGATCCACGTAGGTAAGGAAAATTTCCTCACCTTAAAAAAAAAAAAAAAAAAAAAAAAAAAAATCTAAGGAAGTGCTGCACTCTGCACTCTGCAGGACAAAGTGGCAACTGCAGCTCCCCCCGTCTCTTCCCCGCACCCCCCGCACCCCCCCCCCACCCCCCGTGATCTGTTAGGACAGTGTCCTATGCTTTTTGTCCACACTGTGGCGCTGCTGTTCTAAGTGTTATTTACATCAGGTTTAGTGTGGGAAAGATGGTAACAGCCAGGAGACGGTACAAGGGAAGGGCACAAAAGAATCAGGTGTAAAGTACAGCATAGGGAATATAGTCAGTAAAATCATAAGACCTATGTATGGTGTCAGATGGATACTAGACTTATTGGGGTGATCCCTTCATAAAGTATATAAATGTCTAATCACTATGTGGCACACCTAAAACTAATATAATATTGTATGTCAACTGTAATTGAAAAAATAAAAATAAAGAAGTAGGAGGAGAGAGTGGATAAGGAAGAAAGCAGGCTCTTTCTGCCAGACTGCTTCCCTAGCACTCCAAATCAGACCCATTGCAATTAGGAAGGTTACCCCTTAGCCCAAGTAGTTCATCTTGGGATGATTTAACCCAATAGTTTCCAAACCTGACTGGCCAACAGAATCACCAGGGGAACTGTTTTAAAGACAAGATTCCGGGCCGGCCGAGTGGCGCCGTTGGTTAAGAGCTGGCTTGGGATGCCAGCGGTCCCCGTTCGGATCCCACATACGAGGGCCAGTGACACTGCCCTCTACAGCTAGGATGGTGAACAACAGCTCCACCTGGAGCTGGACTGCGCAAGTCCCGGCGATGGTGTAGGCTGCAGCCCCTGCTGCAGTGGGCTGCCATAGGCTACAGTGAGTGGCCGGCAGCCAGCGTGAGCTGCCAAGAGCCACCGTGGGCGTCCGTCCAGAGGCTGGCGACCAATCTGCCTCATCCAAAGAGAGCAATGACGATATCAACATGGGCCAGTGAAGCAACATCCTCTGCAACTAGACAGAAGAACAAAAGGACAGCAACTTGTCTGTTCCCCTTCCCCAATTCCCCAATAAAAAAAAAATCTTAAAAAAAAAGATATAGATTCCCACATTCTACTCCAAAAAACTCTTATTCATAAATTTGGGGAGGGGCCCAGTCATCTGTCTTTTTAAAAAGCTCTCCCAAAGATCAATAATGTCTCATTTACACAAGATTTGGAAGGAGAAAAAGTGTTTTAAGGAGACTCAGTCCTTGCAGGATTCTGCGAGCTCAGCTGCCCTTTCTCAACTCAATAGCAACAAATGTAGTGAGACTCTATTCTGTGTCAGTGAGTTCTCCAGGAAATAAAAGCACAATTTATTGAGTAAGCCCATCTATACCTTAAGGAACTTACTATTCACACTTCCATTCAGTGTTTTCTCCTGTCCATTTGGACAAAGAATTTATGACCCAGAAGATTCATAATTCCCTAATACCAGACAGGGTATAAGATAAAAAAGGACTGATGCTTATCAAATGGAACTGGAACGTACATACCTTCCATATCTTCTTGTATTTTCTAAAATTAAGTTATAATTCACTTTCAAAACAACCTTTTAGACAAATAAAATTTTTCTTTGAGCCCAGAAGGTCAAATGTCTTACTCAGTGTTAGTCCAGTTGTGACAGAGCTCAACCCAGAGCCTCACTTTGAGAACACTCTGGTCACCATGCCATGTTACAGTCTCATCAGTGGAATTCAATAGTCTCCTTCTTTGGCCTGAAACTAAATCTCATACTTCGATGGAGAAAAGGAAAAATAGCACTGACAAAGCCCAGCTCAGAGGGTTACTCTAGCCTGGACTATCACTAAGCAGAATTTTTTTTTTTAAAGATTTTATTGGGGAATTGAGGGAGGGGAACAGACAAGTTGCTGTTCTTTGGTTCTTTAGTCTAGTTGTGGAGGACGTTGCTTCACTGGCCCATGTTGGTATCATCATTGCGCTCTTCCTGGATGAGGCAGATCGGTCGCCGGCCTCTGGACGGCCGCCCACAGCAGCTCTTGGCAGCTCACGCTGGCTGCCGGCCACTCAATGTGGCCTATGGCAGCCAATTGCAGCAAAGGCTGCAGTCTACACCATTGCCGGGACTCACGCAGCCCAGCTCTAGGTGGAGCTGTTGTTCACCATCTTAGCTGTAGAGGGCAGTGTCACTGGCCCTCGTATGTGGGATCCGAATGGGGACCGCTGGCGTCCCAAGCCAGCTCTTAACCAATGCACCACTTGGCCGGCCCTAAACAGAATTTTCTTAGAGCAAAGCAGCCTAGAGCTCATGGAGGAGATCTTTGCCCAGTGGTCCTGAGGGACCAAATCTCTCAAGCTGCAGACAAATACTACCAGTAATTTTGTGATCTTAACACTATTTAAATGCTCATTTTCAAAACAACCAGAAGTAGTATGCATCCTTCCTGAGAGAACTAGCCACCTGGTAATGGTGATCAATAACAAGAACTGTCAGACTATATTTGTCCTTAGAGATGCTCCCAATGTATCATTAAGTAGAAAAAACAAATAATAAAAATGTAGATAGTAAAGCAGTAGGAAAATATATATTTGTAAGGACATATACCTAACTTTTAACTTTTAACAGTAAATGCCTCTGGGGATGGGACTGAGGAAAGGAGAGCGTTCTCTTTTTTATTTTATATATCTCTCAATTTTTAAGAAACAACCAGAATGTATAATTTTTATACATTTTTTAAAAAATCAAATACAGATATTGGATAGATGGCAGTGATGACAGCACTCTTTAGATACCCACATAAAAACTGAGAGAGCAACAGATAGTAAAACCAAAATCCATGGACCACATTCTGCAAAACCAGATGACAAGGTATCTCCATGAACCCTATATACAAGCAGGTGAGAGCAAATCATCAATAGCCACAACATCTGCATAACTTCAGCATCTATGTGGGAGAAAGCAGGGGAAATAACAGGATTTCTAACAGACCCAAAAACTGGAAAACCCCAAAATAGCCAATAGGAAAGTGAGGTGAGTCAGTCTGAGAACAAGAGATTAAACTGGAGGAGTTTGGCCTAATCCTATTAGTGGATGAATGGATGGGGCTCACACTAAAATCTGAAGTGGCTAGAGAAATCTAGCCCCTATAAACTCTTGAAACTGACCAGCCAAGGGCTCCATTCCAGGACACGGCCACACATTGAGGAGAAACTTCTAGGTGTAGTCAAAATTGAGCAGGATTAAGATAATAGAACCAAGGAAAGAGAAGGTCTGGATCAAGTAGAGGAAGGGAATCACATCAGGAATTTGCAGAAAGCAAACCACCATATTTTTAAACACTACACTCCTATCTCCTAAAAGTTCAGGAAGATAAACAGCACATTACAAATTAACAGCAGGAAAGTATCAAGGTTAAATCCAATAAAAGTTATTCTATGGAAAAGAAATATAAAAGACAGAATAACACTTCTACAGACAGTGAAAGCACACCAGAAATAGATTTAAACTGTGATATTCTGCTTCAAAGCAAACAGAAAAACATTTAAAAATGACACAAGACGTAAAAGAATATTAGAAAGCTGATATAAAAAAACTCAGAAATAAAATGACAGGACTCATGAAAGAATTAGAAATACGGGCCAGCCGAGTGGCGCATTGGTTAGCAGCCTGGGTTCGGATCCCACATATGAGGGCCAGTGACACTGCCCTCTACAGCTAACAACAGCTCCACCTGGAGCTGGGCTGTGCGAGCCCCAGCAACGGTGTAGGCTGCAGCCCCTGCTGCAATGGGCTGCCATAGGTTACAGTGAGTGGCCGGCAGCCAGCGTGAGCAGCTGGCAGCCAGCGTGAGCTGCCAATAGCCGCAATGAGCGACCATCCAGAGGCCGGCTGATCTGCCTCATCTGGGAAGAGCACAATGATGATACCAACATGGGCCAGTGAAGCAACGTCCACCACAACTAGACTGAAGAACAAAAAGACAGTAACTTGTCTGTTCCCCTTCCCCGATTCCCCAACATTGTTCCCCTTCCTCCAATTCCCCAATTTAAAAAAAGAGAATTAGAAATACAATTTTTAAAATTCAGAAATAGAGCCTAAATGACCAGGAACCTAGAGTGAAAACACACAACAGATAAGGCGTAAGAGAAATAGAAGATGAAACAGAGAGAGATTTAAAAACCAAAAAGAAGTAAAACAGATTTTAAAAGAAAGTGACAAATATTGACAATAAAATAAGAACCTCCAACATATAGAGAGACTTATACTTTCCTTGTTGGGAGATATCAGCTATACTGAGAAAATGAATGTTTAAAAGTTTTAATTAGAACCCAAATCCCACTTTCCTGGAAAGGTATTCTCTAGCTAGTTACAAAAAGAACACTCAGGATGAAGAGAGTAATATGGGTCAGGAACGCCCTATATCTTGGACTGATACAGGTTTATGGATCCTGTACCTAATACAATTTGGGGAGCCCTCATTAAGAAAAAGAATACAAAAATGTCTTATTTTTGTAAATTTTACAAAAACATATGGCAGGTCAAGAAGCCTAATTTAGCCTTATATGAAATCCACCTCTATCCATATCAACTTATAATACCAATATAGCTTGTCTTCTAGCTACTTTCATATGATTTTTATAAATATTTTTTAGAGCAGTTTTAGGTTTTCAACAAAATTACAAAGAAGGTACAGAGATTTTTCCCATACACACCCTGTCCCAACACATGTATAGCCTCTCCTATTACCAACATCCCACACCACAGTGGTACATTTGTTACAACTGATGGACCTACATGGACACATCATAATCACCCAAAGTCCGTAGTTTACACTAAGGTTCACTCTGGGAGTTTTGCATTCTCTGGGTTTAGACAAATGTATTATGATATGTACCCATTATTATGGTACCATGCAAAGTAGGTTCACTGCCCTAAAAATCCTCTGTATTTTCACCATTCATCTCTCCCCACAACCTCTGCCAACCACTGATCTTAGTCTCCATAGTTTTGCCTTTTCCAGGTCATATAGTTGGAATCATACAGTATGTAATCTTTCAGATTGGCTTCTTTCCTTAGTAATATGCATTTAAGTTTCCTCCATGGCTTGATAGCTTATTTCTTTTTAACTGAATAGTATTCCATTGCCTAGATGTACTACAGTTTATTTATCCATTCACCTATTGAAGGACATTTTGGTTGCTTCCAAGTTTTGGCAATTATGAACAAGGCTGCTATAAATATTCATGTGCATGTTTTTGTACAGACACAAGTTTCTATTTCCTTTGGGTAAATACCAAGGAGCATGATTGCTTGATTGTATGGTGAGACTATGTTTAGTTTTGAAGAAACTGCCAAATTGTCTTCCAAAGTGGCCATATCAATTTGCATCCCCATTAGCAACAGCATTTGGTTGGCAGTGTCCCAGATATACCCAGTAGAAATGTAAAATGATAAAACCACTTTAGAAAAGTTTGGCAGTTACTTAAAATGTTAAGCATACACCTTATGAACCAGACATTTTATTTCTAAGTATTTACCCAAAATAAATGAAAGTATATGTCCATACAAAGATTTATTCCAAACATTTATAGCAGCTTTCTTTGTAATAGCTGAAAACTGGAAACAATCCATATGGCCTTTAACAGGTGAATGGATAAACAAAATGTGATTTATTCTTACAACGGAATACTACTCAGCAATAAAAAGAAATAGACTGTTAATAAATGAACAACATGGAAGAATCTCAAAAGCATTATGCTGTATGAAATAACCCTGAGAAAAAGAGTATATGCTGTATAATTCCATTGATACAAAATTCTAGAAAATGCAAACTAATCTATAGCTACAGAAAGTAGATCAGTGATTGCTTGGAAAATGGTATGGGCAGCTGGGGAGGGGTAGAAGTTGAGAACACTGTATTGTATAATTGAAATTTGCTAAGAGAATAAAACTTAAATGTTCTCACCAAAAAAAATACATATATATATATATATATATATATATATATACATATATATATATGTATGTATATATATATATATGGGAAGTGATGGATGTATTAATTACTAGATGGGAGAAAGCCTTTCACAAGTATACATATATAAGGATTTATATCTTATATACATATATCAGGATTTATATCTTAAATATCTTAGAATTATATTTGTCAATTATAATTCAAAAAAGGTGGGGAAAAAAAAAGAGACTAGAGAATGACTGGTGAGGAAGGGATAACCATGGCTGTTGAGAAAGACAGCAATAAAACATTCTCACAGGCATCCCTCCTGGCTGGTACTAGGAAACTTAGGTGGCTAACCAATAAAGACAATGGTCAGGCAAGAAACTGTTTATAGCCAGAGGTGAAACGTAATTTCATCACTCCTCCTCTAGCATATTAGCAGAGGGATGAGCAGTCAGGCGGGGACAACTTTGTATTATTTGGTGCTTCTTTTTAAAAAATATAAAACCTATTTCTTTTTTTTTTTAAAGATTTTATTGGGGAATTGGGGGAGGGGAACAGACAAGTTGCTGTCTTTTTGTTCTTCAGTCTAGTTGTGGAGGACATTGCTTCACTGGCACATGTTGGTATCGTCATTGCGCTCTTCCCAGATGAGGCAGATCGGTCACCGGCCTCTGGATGGTCGCTCACTGCCGCTATTGGCAGCTCACACTGGCTGCCTGCCACTCATGCTGGCTGCCGGCCACTCACTGTAGCCTATGGCAGCCAACTGCAGCAGGGGCTGCAGCCTACATCATTGCCAGGGCTCGCAGCCCAGCTCCAGGTTAGCTATAGAGGGCAGTGTCACTGGCCCTCATATGTGGGATCCGAACCGAGGCCGCTGGCGTCCCAAGCCAGCTCTTAACCAATGCTCCACTCGGCCGGCCCTAAAACATATTTCTTTAGGAGTCCAGAGTAAAATAAAATCCCAGAGAGTCTCCTGGAGGGTTGTGTTGTAGCTAGACTCATGTGGTTGCTAGACATCACATTTCACTCTTGTAGGACTTAAGCTGAATGGTTGCCCTCTGTCTCCTTGCTTATCCCACAAGTCACCAAATTAAAATTGTGGTTAAAAAAATAATAACATAAAATTTACCATCTTAACCATTTTCAAATGTATGGTTCAGATGTGTTAAGTATTATTCACCTTGTTGTGAAACACATCTATCCTAGCTTGTCTTGCCCCAAATCATCTCCTTTTCTGTACTCCACTTTCTCTTAACAGCATCCTCATCATCCAGATTCAAAATACTTCTATTCCACTTACTAATTCCAACCAGTTCCACTTGCAAGCTCTGTAGATTGAGTCAGCCTTCAAAATGTTTCTCATCTCATGGGTCCCTTCCTTTCCAATCCTTTTATCTCTACCCTAATCTAAATTCATGTTACTTCTTGCCTGGATAATTGCAAGTTTTATAAGTGATTCTCTTATCTCCAGAATCTCTCCCCTTTGATCCATCCTTTACCAAATTAACATTTTTATAAACATTTTTAATCATGTTATTCCTCTGTTCAGAAAAACCTTCAATGATTTAACCTACAAAATAAAATATCGTGCCCTTGGCCTAGCATACCATTCTGCACGATCTGCCCTAACTTATCTTTGCAGCCTTATCTCTAATAAGCATGGTGTGACTTCAGGGGATAGACAAGAAGAAAAGAGTCATTGTCGATGTACAAAGCAGAGAATGCCTCTCCATCAGACCCTCCCATAACACCAGTATGACACTGATTTCATTAGCGCTTTCATTTCAAAGAATGCCTTTTCTATCCCAAAACAATGTAAGTGTACAAGTCATTGTGGAGTCACAGGCACTAGAAGTGAAATGTTCATGCTTCTTGCATGTCTACGTTACTTTTCTTTTGGAAATAATAGAAATACAATTCCTTTGGGAAATCATGGAAAGATAGTACTAGAAAATATCTTCTCATCTATCCACTTCCTAATCCATTTTTTACATAGCAAACAGACTATATTTTTCTCAAATATAAACCATAAACTTCCTTACTTAAAACCCTCCTATATCTTCTCATTGCTCTTAGAATCAAATCCAAACATCTTGAAAACTCTTTTTGATCGAGTTTATTCTACCTCTTTGACTTTATCTCCAACTAGTCTCCCCTCTTTTCTTACTAGGCTTCAGCCATATAGGTCCTCTTTTTGCTCCATAAACCTGCCTAACTTGTTCTGGATCTTTGCATTTACTGTTCCATTCACGTGGAATGCTCTTCCCTAGATCTCTGCCAGATGGATCCTTCCTGTCTTTCAGGTCTCACCTCATATATTACTTCCTCAGAAAGGTCTTATATGACCACACAATCTAAAGTCACCCTATAGTCATTTTCTATTATCTTGATTCTTAGCACATAGTATCTGAATTTTTTAAATTATATGTTCATTGTCTATCTCCCAAGCTACCACCATCTCTTCTTGCAAACTCTGTGACAACAAAAGTTAGTTTCTGTCTTCACAGCTGCCTCCCTTGTGCATAGAATGGCATCTAGCACATCACAGGCACTCATTACATATGTGTTGAATAAATACATGGACTACTTTCAGGCAGTCTGGAAAGAGTTCTGTTCTCCTTCTTAAATATCTCCAGAGAAGATTCTACCATTTTTTTCCCTGCCATTTTTAATGAAAATGAATTGCAGCATCCAATAACTTTTAGTTGTCAGGAAGGTCCTCCCAATATCCAACCTAAATCCTTCTTAAAGCAATTGTTGTCTCTTTTCACTTGGTCCTCAGGGGAATCATTAAATTGCCTTTTTATAGTGAGTAATAAATTTGTTATTAGGTCATCTGAGTACCAGCTCTACGTTTCACACTTTCTAACATTGTTCTTTTCTGGTCCTTGTCAAAGTTCTGTTTCAAGCTTCATGTGTGAGCCCAATATTGACACAATATGACTACTTGAAATAATGCCTACATAAGAAAACCTCAACTTACAAGTACCTGCCTTAAAAAGGGCAGTGCTTATATCATCCTACTTCTTTCTTAATCTCTTTTCCATAGGTTACACATGTTTTTTCATAGGAGCTTTTTGTGAAAATGCTTGGATCTTCTCAAGAATCTGTAAGTTCAAATGAGAAGTTGTGAAACAGCTAAAGGACGCACATCCTAAAAAAGCTTCTCAACATGACGCCCACCTGTGGTTTGGCTGCTAACTACAACGCAGGTTACAGGCATAAGGTCTGAGATTCCAACATCCCAGAGAATGTTGAATAGATAACTTTAGTGAGAAGTTATTAAGCTGAAAAGTGGGCTTTGGATGTAAACCTCTTCAAAACTGAGACAGGGGCTGGGAAGTAAATAAAACTTGAGGAGTCTATAAAGATAGCCAAGGCTATCTACGAGTAGAATTTGGTTTTGTTAGACAGGGTAGCACTGTGGTAAAACTAACAAGCTTCAGGCACACCTAGGTTCAAATGCTGGCCTGCCACTTCCTACTGTATAAACCTGGGCACCATACCTGGCCATTCTAAGCCTCAGCTTCTTCACCGGGAAATGAGGGTAGTAATAATACCACATTCCTCACAGAGTTAGGAGAAATAAATGGCTTAATTCATGTAAACCCCTTTATAGGATTATAAGAATTGCTCAATATATTTTAGTTATTACTATGAATTCTATCTTCTCCAAATTCATTTATTTCTGTGGTTTCAAGTTTTATTCTTTAACTCCTTAAATTTTTTAAAACCAAAGTTTGTTTGTTTGCTATTTAAGGACCTTGTCATGGCTGAACTAAAGGAAGAAAGGACTTTTTCATACCTAGTCAGGATAGCTAGGGAGGTCAGAGTATATTGAGACATCAAATGTAATGATGGCAGCAGCTTGTATAGCTCTCTGGGACCATGCGTGGAAAAAAAGTCACGTCAAAAATCTTCATATATCATGAATCACTTAATAAAGTCAATCAGAAAAAAAAATCCTCATATAATTTTTTTTCTCTCATATAGCTTTTGACTTCCCCCAAAATTAACTACTATTAATATAAGATGAAAATAAATTTCAAGGCTAAAACCTTTAAATGGGATAGAAAGGAACATTTTACATTAATAAAAGTTCAAATCATTGAGAAGATACTATTATCATAAAATTTTATGCACCTAATTCACAGCTTCAAAATTCAGGTTTGTTTATCAAATGCTTTCAGGGAAAAATATGGCTTTATGCTCAACTTATCTTTTTGGGTTACTCCTTTCACTTATTTCATTATTGGTTTGGTCTCAGAATATTCCTTACTATCTTGTCAGCTCATCAAATTCATTCAAACAGATTTTTAAAAAATATTCTATCCAGCATATTTAGATGTTTTCAATGCAAGAGTTGCTTGAGGTATTAGTCTGCCATACTATTATAATAGAAGTGGAAGTTCTGGATCAAGCTTCTCAACTATATATATTCAACTTTTTTATTCTTCTATATGTGTATTTATCATTTCTTCATTTTAAAAATAGATTTTAAGGGCCGGCCAAGTGGCGCGGTGGTTAAGCGCTGGCTTGGGAAGCCAGCAGCCCCAGTTCGGTCCCACATATGAGGGCCAGTGACACTGTCCTCAAAAAAATAAATAAATAAATAAATAAAATAATAAAAATAGATTTTATATTTTAGAGCAATCCTAGATTTACAGAAAAAAATACAAAAATAGTTTAGAGTTCCCATACACCCTACACTCAGTTTTATCTATTATCACCACCTTACATTAGTATAATTTATATGACATTTGTTACAATTAACCAGTCAATACAAATATATTATTATTAGCTAAAGTTCAGACATTATTAATATTTCCTTAGTTTTTACTTAATATCTCTTTTCTGTTCCTTATGAAAAGTTGAATATGGATAATAAAAGTTCAAGGGTAAACACTGAAAGAAGAGAGTGCATAACTTCCAAGTTATTAGGGGGAAATAAGGAGTAAAAATATATATTCAACCACTTTAAAAGAAGGCATGAAAAGATAGAAAAATAAACATGAGAGGGTGGTGGGACAAATAGAAATGAAATCACACACACACACACACACACACACACACACACACACAAGCAGGAGGAAATTCAAACATGTCAGTAATTACAGGGCCGGCCGAGTGGCGCGGTGGTTAAGCGCTGGCTTGGGAAGCCAGAAGCCCCGGTTCGGGTCCCACATATGAGGGCCAGTGACACTGTCCTCAAAACAAAAACAAAAAACATGTCAGTAATTTCAATAAATGTAAATGGATTAAATGGTCCCATTCAAAGCAAACATAGATTTAAAGTAAATAGATTTTAAAGTAAATAGATTTAAAGTAAATAGATTTAAAGTAAATCTATCTCTATGGAGTTTATAAGAAAGACAGTACACAGAACATTTTGAAGTAAAAGGATGAAAAAGATATACCAGGCAAAGACTAACAATAACAATTTGGTTAGTTATATTAACAACAGACAAAATAAATTTTAAGGCAAAAAGCATTACTTGAGATAAAGAAGATCAATTCATCAGGAAGGTTTAACAATTCTGAACAACACAATTCACAATTTTATCTAGTGGACCTAGCTAGAAGATACCCAACATTACAAAGTATATATTCTTTTAGAATTAAAAAAATACAGTTCTAAGCGGCAGTCCAGAGGCCAGTGACCGATCTGCCTCACCTGAGAAGAGCGCAATGATGATACCAACATGGGCCAGTGAAGCAATGTCCTCCACAACTAGACTGAAGAACAAAAGGACAGCAACTTATCTGTTCCCCTTCCCTGATTCCCCAAAGCTGTTCTCCTCCCCCAATTCCCCAATTTAAAAACAAATAAACAAACAAATAAAACACAGTTTGAATCTTTCCACAAAGAAATCAGGGCCACATGGTTTACCAGTGAGCCCTAACATATATTCAAGGGCCAAACAATTTTACCTTACATAAACCAATCCAGAGTATAGAAAAGGATAAATCACTCCCCAACTTATACTGTGAAGCTAGCAAAATCCTGATACCAAAACTTGACAAGGAATTTATAAGAAAGGAAAATTATAGGCCATATTCAATAACACAGATGCAAAATCCTAATACAATGGAGTGTTAGAAAACTGAAACTAATAATGTACAAGAATGACAATACAATATGACCAGTTTGGGTGTATCCTAGGAATGCAAGCTTGGTTTAACATTTAAAAATCAACCAATATAATTCATCATATTTTCGTATTAAAGAAAAATGTTCATTCACTAGATAGATAAAATACATTTGACATCAATTCATAATTTTTAAAAATCCCTTATAAAAGTAGAATTATTGGAAACTCCCTTAATCTAATAAAGCTTCTACAAAAACTCCCTATATTAGTTATCCATTATTGTGTAATAAATCACCCAAAAGCTTAATGGTTCAACACAACAGTCAATATTTATGTTCTTATTTACAATAGCCAAGACATGGAAACAACCCAAGTATTCTTCAATGGCTAACTAGGTAAAGAAGATATGTATATAATGGAACACTACTGAACCATAAAAAGATGAAATACTGCCATTTGTGACAACATGGATGGATTTTGAAAGTATTATGCTAAGTGAAATAAGTCAGATGGAAAAGGACAAGGACAATACAATTTCACTCATATGTGGGATATAAAACAAAAAGCAACAAACAACAAAAAAACCCTCATCGATACAGACAACAGTATGGTGGTTACCAGAGGGTAAAAGGGCAAGGGGGAGGGTGAAAAGGGTCAAAAGGGTCAAATATATGGTGACTGGAAGGAGATTAGACTTTGGGTAGTGAGCACACAATAGAGAATACAGATGTAGCATTATGAAGTTGAACACCCGAGATTTAAATAATGTTATTAACCAATGTTACCCCAATAAATTTAATAACAAATATTCATGTTTTCATAGTTTCTGTGGGTCAGAAATTTGGAGCAGCTTAGCGGGATGGTTCTAGCGTAGGGTTTCTCGTTAGGCTGCAGTCAGCTGAAGGCGTGGCTGGGGCAAGAGGCGCCTCTTTGAAGGCGGCTCACTCACCGTGTGGAAAATTGAGGCTGGCTGCTGCTATACTGACCCTCCCAAAGGGCTGCTTGAGTATGCTCCCAACACAGCATCTGGCTTCCGGAAAAGAGTAGCAGAAATATAGGGGAATTTTCTCAGCCTCATAAAGAGGATATTTACCTACAAAAAAACCAAACCATTATATTTCATGGTGAAATGTTAGAAGCATTTCCACTAAAATAAGATGAGGCTCACTTCTACTACCAACATTATATCCAATTTTAGCCAATGCAATAAAATAAGGAAAGAATCGAGCAGCACAAATATTGGAAAGGAAAAGCGATTTGGTGATATCTATCAAAATATTAAGTACATAGATCCACAAGTTTTACATGGCCAATTGAACACATACAGTTTTCCTTATCAGGACCACTCCTCATTAAAATAATGGCAACAATATAACATATAAATAAATAAAATTTACAGTGGTGAAAATAATGAGGGAGCCCATAAGCAAATGAAAGATTCCAAACATTAAATAGAAGTTAGAGAATGGATGAAGAAGAGGAAGCTACTGCCAAAAGTACTCGTACATGTGGAGGGTGATACAGCCAAGGGGCTGACCAGTCCTACTGAAGCAGGAGAAGATTTTACCAGGTACAACAGAGGGAATAAAGGAGATGTGGTGCTTATTAATCTAAAGCCTGTATGCAGGATAGTTGTGCCATCAACTGCACTCTCACTCCATCAGCCAAGGAGCTACCCCTCTGGGAAATTAATGAAGAGTTCTCAAAAGAAATCAAATGGTTCAATGTAAAGGCGTTCAGTGTGTAACATGCAGGCCCTGAATCATAGAACTTTTTTTTCAGCATCTGATGTGTAGGATTTGACCACCCAAGTGAAACAGTCCTAAGTGTTAAAATCTGAGATTATACATTTCAATAAGAATACAAGATTTGTTGGAGTTACATGTTTAAAGCTATATATACCATGTGCTATTGGATTCATTGTAAACCCAGAAAAATATGTTGACATCCTAACCTCCTCTACCTTAGAATGGGAACTTATTTAGAAATAGGGTCATTGCAAATATAATTAGTTAAGATGAAGTCATATGGAAGCAGGGTAGGCTCTTAATCCAATATGACTGGTATCCCTACAAGAAGAGGAGTAGAAGAGACAGAGGCACAGAGACACAGGGAGCGCACCATGGGAAGACCAAAGCAGAGATTGAAGTGATGCCTCTACAAGCTTAAGGAATGTCAAAGATTACTGACAACCCTAGAAACTAACAACAACAACAACAATAAAACCTGGCTTGGAACAGATTTTTCCTATGAGCCCCCATGGTGTGTCCTGCTGACACTTTAATTTTGGACTTCTGCCTCCTCAACTGTGAGAGAACACATTTTTGTTGTTTTAAGCCTGCCAGTTTCTTTTTTCTTTTTTTAATTTTGTTTTTGAGGGCAGTGTCACTGGCCCTCATATGTGGGACCTGAACCAGGGCCGCTGGCTTCCCAAGAGGAGTGCAGCGCTTAACCACAGCATCACTTGGCCGGCATGCAAATTTTTTTTTTTTTTTTTTTTTTTAGCTGAGCCATCCTGCCACCTGTTGGCAGCTCAACCACAACTCATTAAGCTTCCCAGTTTATAGTACTTTGTTAAAGCAGCCCTAGGAAACTAATCCACCACACATTTTAGCATTCTGTATCAATTTTTCTTTCTCAGTCTTGCATATTTCTTCTCCTCTTAGCATCCTTGAAAAAAACTAAGGAAATGGAACAAAGTTAAAAAGAAATGGGTTAACCAGGACCCCTGGGTTACTGATTACTTCCTGTTTACACTTCCTCTACAAAGAGACACAATTGTGAGTAGAGGTCATTTACTGTGAAAGATGATCATAGCCACAAGTTGTTATTCAACATTAAACTGTCTCAGCCAGGTATCACTTATTCAAGTTGATGTAGTTCTTTTTGGTTGTACAAACAATTTGGCCCCTTTCCAGCCTCTATTATAAAAACCTCTAGATTCTCTAATTAGAAAGCATTTTGCTAACTCAAGTTTCTTTCTGCTCTTAGCAATCTTCTTTTGAAAAAAAAAATACATGGAATATTCAGGATACACTGAGAAGCTCCACCTGACAGATACACTATTTCCTCTCTCATTCATTCTCTTTTTTCATTCAAATTCCCAGGGAAGGAAACCTGATTAGCTCAGCTAGGGAGAGTACCAATGTACTTACAACCATTTGTATTGGGGATGGGGAGGACTGCTGCCATGTAGTACAAAATCCACTGCTGGAGGGCCCCCATTGGAGGTAAGGTAGCCCATAAAAGCAATCATTATGAACTGGGTAGACACTCCAGAAGTGTTCTACTAAAGCTTTTACTTATACTAATTTGAATATGATATCCTTTAACATGAATGTCCTGATAAATAGTATCTGATTAGTTCCTTAGGATAAAATACTACAGGTGGAGTTATTGGGTCAACATGTGTTAATATGACGAAAGTTTTAAATTTATGTTATCATATTGTTCTCCAAAGCATTAGATTAGCTCACATTCCTACCAGCAGCAGCAGTATAAAAATGATCATTTGACAAAACACAAAACATTTATCAGTATTGGGTCTCATTTTTTGTTTAAATTGGGGAATTGGGGGAGGGGGACAGTGTTGGGGAATTGGGGAGGGAGACCAGCCAAGTTGTTGTTCTTCAATCTTAGTTGTGGAGGGCACCAGTCTCCATCTGGCTGCCCATCGGCAGCTCGTGGCGTCTAAGCTCAAGGTGCTGTGTTCAATCTTAGTTGCCAGTGGGCATAGCCACCATCCCATGCAGGAGTCGAACCCAGCAGCCTTGTTGTTAAGAGTGTATGCCCTATCCACTGAGCCATCTGGGTGGCAGCTCAGCTCAAGGTGCCGAGTTCAGTCTTAGTTGCCGGAAGGCATAGCCCATCATCGAACAGGCAGTTTTGTTGTTAGGAGCACGTGCTCTCACCATCTGAGCCATCCTGCCACCTGTTGGCAGCTCAGTGGCAGCTCAGCTTGGGCGCAGCATCACTGGCCCATGTGGGAATCGAACCGGCAGCCCTGTTGTTCAGAGTAGCTCTTAAGCTAACTTTTAACCAACTGAGACTCTCAGCCAGCCTTGGATCTCATTTTTTTACACCTTTGCCAATTTGATGAATAAAGGTGGTATCTCATTGTTTTAATCTGTCTTTTTTCTTATAATCAGTAACACTGAATATTTTTATGTTTTTTTTGGCTATTTTTACTTCTTAATTTTTGAAGAGCTTATTCATATGAATTAGCACTTTTTAAATAGGGCTGTTTTTTTTCTTATCCTAATGGTTTATAATAACTCTTTAAATATTAAAGAAATTTACTTTTTAACATATATATTAGAAATATTTCTATTAGTATTTTTATTTTGTTTATAAAGTGGGTTTTTTGGGGGTGGGGTGCTGCCTGCTTAAATCTAAAAGGGTGGTTTTACCTAAATGTTAATTGTCCTCAGATCAACTTTAATAATAGATTTTTAAAAGTACTCTGGAGAACAATGGATTAAATATTAACAAATGAATCTTGAATACTTAATGGGTTTGAAATGCCAAGAAAATATTCAATCAATAGCAGTCTCTGTCATACTAAACAGACATCTAATTCCATCCTCTTTTATTCACTGCTATAGTTCAGTCTTTGTCTCTTCTCACCTGGATTTCTGCAACTGGCCCTAAATTGTTTCTGCCTCTAGACTCACCTAAGTTATCTTTCATCACTGCCAAAAAATAATCCTCCTTATATACAAATTTTATGTCACACATCTGCTTCCTCTTTGATGGCTTCCAACGGCTTTTGTGATAAAATCCGAACTCCCTAGCGCAAGGCCCTTCCTACTTGTATCCTACCTGATTTCTCTGGGTTTCCTTCTATCTTCATGTCACACACAAACCAGCCACAATGGACTAATTATAGTTCTCCAAATGTACCCCGTTGTTTCACAGATTTGTAAAACCCTTTGTTATTCCTTCTATGTGGAACCCCTTCCTCTCCATCACTATTGATGAACTCTCATTCATTTTTTTTTAGACTCAACCATGTCTTTGCATATTCTAGGGAGAATTTCTGCATCTTCTACCTGGTTTTATTTGTTGTTGTTTGTTTGTTTTAGGTATATAGCCTCTATGCTTTCATAGTGCTCCATGCATTTCTCTCTTTTAGCACTTTTGAGTATTTACTAGTCTGTGTCTTCCAGAAGACTATATATGTGCTGACAGCCTCCTCTATCACTATAATTAAGAGTCTTACACAAGGGCTTGACACATCATAGGCCATTAAGTATTTGCAATTAAAAATATAGACAACTCTGGTAAAATGGCAGAATAGACAGACGCTGTGCTAACTGCCTCCCAGGATCACACCAAAATTACAACTAATTTATACATTCAACCCCAGAAGTCCCCAGAACACTAGATGAACAGAACCTCTAAATGAAGAACTTAAAGAGGAGGCCACGTCAAGTCTAGTAGGACCGGCGGAGATGAGAGAGGGCGAACCCCGTGAGGGAAGCCCCAGCTGTGGGGAGATTTCTCCAGTTGGGGGAGAGACCCTCCGGCTGCACACCAAGCTCACCAGCCCAGCGTTCCTTTGTCAGGAAGAGGAGTTCCAAGATAGCTGGCAGTAAATTAGTGAGGACTCTCTTTGCCCAGCTCGGTGAGGCTGAGGGCCGCTAGAGAATCAGTGGGGCTGGCGCATGGGCTTGCTCACTGGTGAGCACTCACCCGGTCCCTGGTGGAGGGAGTAGCTGTGTGAGCCAGGCCCAGGAGCCTGAGCGGGGATGGACTGATCTGAGCACCTTTGGCAAGGGTGCTGGAGGTTTTGTGACTATTGTTCCCCTGGTGTGGAGCTTGCATGCAAGTGGTCTACAGGAGGGCGCCATTTTGTCAGGGTTGGGCCCTCCCACAGAGGGTCAAGTCTGGAACCACATTAGTCTGGTGGAATTGGTGCAGAAGTGCGTGTGTGTGTGTGCGCACGCATGCAGCCTTGGATCCCCACCCTCTGCCCGGCTTATACTGCATTGCCAGGGAAACGCTGGGCAGGTGCCCTCCGACTCCAACAGGCTGCTCACTGAGACGCAGGAGTGCGCAAGCCGCCTCGGGTCCCCACTCTCCACACTGCATGTGCAGAGTTGCCAGGTTGGTGATTGGTTGTCAGGCTGCTCGGCCTGATCTGCGAGCGGCTGACTGGGACATGCTGAGACTGGGAGTTTTCCTGGGAGCGTTGGGCCGTGAGCTGTGTACCTGCGTGATCCAGCCAGGGCTCTCCTGGTGATCTATCTAATACACCAAAGCAATCCCAAAGCGACAGCCAGAATGAGGAAACAAAGAAACATGTCACAAGTAAAACGTCAGAAGAAACCTCTAGAAATGGAACTAAATGAAACAGAGGGATCCAATCTTTCAGAGACAGAGTTTAGAACACTGATGATAAGAATGTTTAACAAACTTAGTGAGGACATAAGGAAGGATAAAGAAATCATAAAAAACAACCAGTTAGAACTAAAGAATACAATAACTGAAATGAAGAACACACTCAAAGGAATCACCAGTAGAGTAGATGAAGCAGAAAATCGGATCAGCGATTTGGAAGACAAAATAGCAGAAATCACCCAGTTGGAACAACAAAAAGACAAAAGAATAAAAAACAATGAAAGTAGTTTAAGAGCCCTATGGGACAACATGAAACACAATAACTTTTACATCATAGGAATACCAGACGAGAAGAAGAAAGGGGTCGAGAATGTATTTGAAAAAATAATGACTGAAAATTTCCCTACCATGGTGAAGGAAATCAACATACATGCCCAGGAAGTGCAGAGGGTTCCAAACAAGCTGAACCCAAACAGGTCCACACCAAGACACATCATAGTTAAAATGGCAAAGGTTAAAGACAGAGACAGAATCCTAAAAGCAGCAAGAGAAAGACAGCAGGTTACATACAAAGGAACTCCTATTAAACTAACAGCTGACTTGTCTACAGAAACTCTGCAGGCCAGAAGGAGTGGCAGGAGATATTCAAAGTGACACAAAATAAAGGCCTACAACCAAGATTGCTCTACCCATCACGGCTATCACTTAAAATTGAAGGAGAAATAAAGAGCTTCTCGGAAAAGAATAAGCTTAAGGGGCCGGCCGAGTGGCGCATTGGTTAAGCGCTGGTTTGGGGATGCCAGCGGCCCGGGTTCGGATCCCACATGGGCCAGTGACACTGCCCTTTTCAGCTAACAACAGCTCCACCTGGAGCTGGGCTGTGCGAGCCCTGGTGATGGTGTGGGCTGCAGTGGGCTACCATAGGCTACAGTGAGTGGCCCGCAGCCAGCGTGAGCGGCTGGCAGCCAAGCGTGAGCTGCCAATAGCTGCGGTGAGCGACATCCAGAGGTCAGCGACCGATCTGCCTCATCCGGGAAGAGCGCAATGACGATACGAACAGTGAAGCAACATCCTCTGCAACTAAACTGAAGAACAAAAAGACAGCAACTTGTCTGTTCCCCTTCCCCAATTCCCCAACGCTGTTCCCCTCCACCAATTCCCCAATAAAATCTTTAAAAAAAAAAAAAAAAAAGAATAAGCTTAAGGAATTCATTTCCACCAAGCCAGCATTGCAAGAAATGTTAAAAGGGCTTTTTTAAACAAAATAAAGGGGTAAACAAGCTAACCTAGGAAGACCACGAATACAAATAACAAAATGGCAATACATATGCACCTATCAATAATCATTTTAAATGTGAATGGGCTAAATGCTCCAATCAAAAGACAGAGAGTGGCTGAGTGGATAAGAAAATAGGACCCAAGTATATGTTGTTTATAGATGGAATAAGATATTTCATGCAAATGGAAATGAGAAAAAAAAGCTGGAGTAGCAGTACTTATTTTGGACAAAATAAACTTTAAAATGAAGATTATAATAAAAGACAAAGAAGGGCACTAAAACCCTAATAAACATCTATGCATCCAACATAGATGCTCCTAATTATATATAACAGATTTTGACAGACATAAAGACAGAGATCAACAGTAACAGTATCGTAGTAGGGGACTTCAACACCCCATTGTCACCAATAGACAGATTCTCTAGACAGAAAATCAACATGGAATGAGTGGTCTTAAATGACACTTTTCACTAGCTGGACTTTGTCGATATTTTTAGAGCATTTCACCCTGAAACAACAGAATATATATTCTTCTCAAGTGCACATGGGACATTTTCCAAGATAGACCACATGTTAGGCCACAAAACAAGTCTCAGTAAATTTGAGAAGATTGAAATCATATCAAGCAGATATAAAGGAAAAACTGATGGTTGCTGGCTGGGAAGGGGTGGGGATGAGGGAGAGGGGGAAGGTTTTGGACAGCATAGGTGGGTGACTACAATGTTGCCACAGGGATATGGGGGACAGTTCTGGGAATGTACTTGATAATGTTGTGAAGAGACTATTATGTTAAGTGAAATAAGTCAGTCGGAGAAAGACAAATACCATATGATCTCACTTATATGTAGAATCTGAAAAACTGAATGAATGAGCGAAGTAAACAGAAACAGACTCATAGAGGAAAAACTGAGGGTTGCTAGTTGGGAGGGGGGTGGGGATAAGGGAAAAGGGGAAGGGATTAGACAGCATAAATAGGCAACTACAATATTGCCACGGGGATATGAAACACAGTTTGGGGAATATAATAATGTTGCAAAAATTTTGTGGTGTGTCAGATGGTCACATGTCTTATTAGGGAGACCACTTCATGGATGGAGTAGAGGCTTGATCACTGCACTGTACACCTGAAGCTGATGTTGTATAATATTGTATGCCAACTGTAATTGAATATATAGATAGTCAGAGGATGTGGAGTATACTGTGGAAGGGAGTCAAAGGAATTGTAATAGACATGAATGATATAGGGGGGAGTGGGGTGGCAAACTAGGGGAGGGGGGTTGTCACTTTGAGGGGTAAAAAGTATAACTATTGCACTGTGCTGTACACCTGAAACTAATTTTAAAAAAATGTTTATTTCGCAATAAAAGAATTATAAAAATAAAAAAAATATATAGACAAATTAACATTTCCATGTTTTCTCAGAAAAAAGTACAACTAAGCAAATGCATCACTATCAAAGTTTTAAATAGGGATTAAACAATATAGCAGAGCATGAGGACATTAATAATAACTTGAAAGAGTAGTATCACTCAGAGTAGTCAGTATATTGCTTTTCTGTTCTATGCCTTAATTGCCACATTTTCAGGTCTAAAAGAATATTATCAAGCACACAATTTCAGAAGATAAACTAGGGTAGAAGAAGATTAAATTTGGTTGCAAATGATTCAAGATATCAGCTGCTGGTATAAAATTCCAGAAGACCTAAGAACATCTTATTTTCATATATATAATATGAAAAGTTATTGAATAATATAATATAATTCACTTTTAGAGGAATAATGCCAATGTAGTTCATTTTTACATGGAACTCTTGATTTGAGGGTACCTAGAGGAAACTCCAGACCTAGGATTTGGAAAAGATGAGAGGAGCTTAAGAAGGTTATATAAATTTCAAAGTTGATAAGATCTTAACTGCTCTCACAACAAAGTTGCACACCTGAAATATAGACCATTTTTATTCGTCCATTATATCTCAGTAAAGTTGGGGAGAAAAAAGAGAGAGTGAAGGACCTAAAGTTGTTGGTGTACGAGTCAAAACTGACCAAAGCTCATCTCACAGTAAAGAATCCCAAATAAAAGCCTGGTCTAGAAGATTCTATGTGCACAACAAAATTACCTGGTCAAACTATTCAGGTGAAGACCCCTACATCATCTGGCCTGAATAATTTAGATAGTGAATTAACTGATAATTCTTTATTTTCCACTTCAGTTTGCCAGTGTCGATCTGGCCAGAGAGGGTTCTGAAGCAAAAGAAATGAGGATAAAGCAAAGAAAACCGAGACAGACTATTGTCTCCAGGGAGCCCTGAGGAAAAGTGATTAGATGCTTAAGCAGAAGATGTGGCCATGTGAGAGTAAGTTTGGGGGCCCTCTGAGGACCCCTGCACTGTGACTGAGGTGACCTTTCCTCTCTAGTGGGATAGAAGGAATAGCAACTCAAAGATGTGTGGGCAGGAGGCCTGGGCACCCTACTGACTTCACTGCCTGAGTTTAAGAGGGTAGGAATTTGGCTGCGTATTGAAATCTCATCCCTTCTGTGAAGTTCAAATTCTGTCTTCTTCAGAAAACCTTCTCTAAATCAACCCATATAACAGTCAGTTTGTAGCAATTTAATACTTTATTAAATTACATTCTTATATTATCACCTCACTAGGTTATAAATGTCTTTAGGGCAGAATCATGTTTTGGTTTTTAAAAATGTCCCCAACACCTAGTGTAGGGTTAAGAATGTAATAGATGTCAACAGGTTAAAGGCCTGATGGAAAAGTTGAAAGGAAGAAACCATCAAGCTCCCTAAAGTTTCCTAAGCTTCTTTCTTAGAGAGAGAATTTCAGAGACTTTTGGGTTGTATCCCTGTATTCTCAAATCATAAGCTGAGGTTCACCCAGTATATGGTATATTTTTCTCTGAAGAGAGCTATCCTAAACACACATTAAGTCTCAAAGCCCTACAAAGGACAACCAGGAAAGCACAGTCCTTTCTAAGTCCTCTTGGGGACTAGCCTTTCCTCTCTGTGTCTGTGTGTGAGTGTGCGTGGGGGGGAGGTAGTGGTGGGGTGGGAGGGCATAGGCAAGAGGGAGGAGAGAGACTCCACGCAGTGATTATGTGGAGGGGATTTGCTATGTCTCTTTTCCTCCCCCACCCCTCTTTCTTTGTCCTCTTTCTCCGTGTTCCTCTCTTTGTCCCCTTTTCCTTGTCCCCTTCTTCTGCATTTGTCTGGGAGGATCCTGGAGTGTTCTTTTGATCGACTCAATCTTTCTCTGGCACTTGAGTTCTGATTGGCTGGAGGACTTAGAGGGGAAAAAAACTTTAATTAAGTAGATAATCTCTTCTTTGGAAGTTTGGCAGCTCCATTTCACCTCCCCTTAACTCTGTTTGGGATCGCTTACACACCAAGGAAGTTGGGGTTTGAGGAGAATTCCATCCCACTACCACAAGGAGAATACTTCCCCATCTTACTGCTCTGACTCCCAAGTTTTATAATTTTCTATCTCTGTTACTCCAGAGGATTATGTTGCTTATGAAGGCTCCTGTGTGCATCTTTCTTTTCACCTGTGTCCTCCAACTCAGCCATACCTGGTAAGTAACCTGGACTCCTACCTGGAACTTAGAATTCAGTAAATGCATGTAATATATGAGAGACAGCTCGTTTTTATTTCCAGAAATGTAGGACGCTTTGGGATCTCTCCTAGGGAAAAATTGTTCAGTGGAGTAGGGCTCTTCCTATATTTATGGCTGATTTCAGTAAATCTTTAGACCCTTACCAATAAAGGAATGGATTAAAAGATGGGGGTTTCCTATTTTTCTAAATTGCTGTACCACAAATATTCTAAGTTGTTTTCGGGAGATAGTAGCCCTTTTTACCAAATCCTGATGTCAGCATTGAGGAGAAGAGGATGGTGGTTCAAAGCAAGTTCTACTGTGTGTTGAATCTGATCTTTGAGGTGGAGGGAGACCAAAATTCAACAGTATCTTATTCTGCACTTTCTGACAACTTTAATTTTTTTCAGAATATTCTAAGTAACTGCTCATATCATCACTTCCTAGAGATTAAAAAATTAACTTGAGCTACTGAGTTGGTACTGGGTTAACAAACATCTCTGAAATAAAATGTTTTAGTAATCTAAACTTTTCTACAAAATTATTTAATTTACTCAAATTTACAAATATATCTAAATTGTTCAAAAAATGAGACTTATATGAAAGTGCTTTGTAAACCACAAACCATTGCACACATGATAAATTTTATCATCATTTCCACTTAGCTCTTAGAAACCACATAAAGTATCTATAGTACATGGAAATGCTAATAAGCTAGTATGCAATAACATACAGAAGATAGATCTAGGAAATAAATGTTGCTAGAGTGTTTGGAGTGTCTCCCCAATTGAGATATGAGTTCAGTCTCTTATTAGTTCTCATTCTGACCATCTATTTAACCAAGATATGAATCCAATTGCTACTAAAATGTTGAGGAAGCAAGAATAGGAATGTCTTTGCTGAAATCAGCTTCCTGTGCTAATTGAGAGTGTATTCTTATCATAAATGAGTACAGCCGTTAGAGTTGATCAGTATGCCAAATTAATACAATGATTTGCCAGTTAATGCAATAATTTGCAACGTTTCTGATTGTAAACTGAACCACCAAATAATTGTTCCATTTTTAATTGTCATTTTAATTAAATATTGCCTGTTCAAAAAAAAAATCTCTCTTCTCTCCCCATCATGAGAACAAAAAGACAAAAGGGAGGGGAGACTATTTCAGTGCATTTCTACTGATGTTCATGGTATTCTTCAGCTGATTCAGTATCAGCAAAAGAGAAACACGAGATTCCTTTCCCCAGTCACCAGGGCAGTGCGAAGAATTGTTCTATAAAAAATACCTTTACTGTGTGTTCCTTCCCTGCTGGAGGGGGTCATGTTCATTTCATTCTGATACTGACACAGCCACACTGAAAGGTGGCTGGGTTGCTTGTCTGTCCAAATTCAAATGTCTGGATTCAAAAAGAGAGAAGAAAAAAAGAGATGTGAAAGAAAGTTCTAATTTAAAAATAGGGTTTAAGAACCCCTTCTCGCCATGCCTGACTTTATAGAGAAAATGTACAAATCTCCTGTATAACACAAATAGATTTTAATTGCTTCTCCCGATAAGCCCCAATTTGAATTAAACATTTCTACTTTGCCAAGAGCCTGTTTTTGGTAGCATTTTAATGTGATTTTTTAAATTTAACATTAAATCTTGATTATTCTTATAATGGAACTATCAGGGTTTCACATAAGGTCATCTTTCCCTTTTGTGCCATGCAGAGAAATTTGACCAACTGCAGCCTTTCAGATGTTTCTCTTAATACTTCATTATCAACCTTTTATGTGAGGACCTCAAAAGCATTTAACAAATAGAGCACCACAATTTCTGCTTTGCTGTTCAATTGTAGTCTCGCCTGAAATTACTGTCTAAAAGAGTCCATCAGCAGAAATTCCTGGGCTTGAAATGGGGAGAATAAAGATGACATGAACTTACAATACACAGTTTTACTAGGTATCTCAGCTCAAAATAATTGGGGGGAGGGGGCAGGGAAGCATTCTCCATAGTTTTCTCTTGTTAGGACCCTTCTGAGAGAATTATCCTGTAGTAACTTGAGAAAAATCTTTTCTTTGAATTTGTTTTTCTTAATCCTAATGGCTCAAAAAAAAAAAAAAAAAAAAAGAGAGAGAGAGAGAGAGAGAATGGGAAAACATGATACAGCCAAGCAGAGGGCGATGGTTTTAACAGTGGCCAGAGATGAACCAATTTGACTTTCTGCTTCCAATATATTTACTCATCTGGAATGAATAGATCTAGAACATATTTTTCCTTAACTGTTGCCTTCATTTTAATCCAAATAATGTCTCATAATTACACTGGGTCTTGACCAGTTCTGTCCATTTCTCACATACTCTCTCTCTGCTCAACTCAATCACCAAATCAGAAAGATGCCTTAGAACATGGAGGTTAACTATGGCTCTGTTCACATTCTTTAACAGAGATCACTACCTTTACTCCTTTGCAAAGGATTTAAACAGGAGCAGTTTCTTTCCTGCAGTAGGGCAAGAATTTATCTGAAATCTTTGGGTTTTAAGCAGCCTTTTGAAATACATTATCCCTTGGTTCTCTACATTTACACTTTTTAGAGTAAGCTTTCTATGGCTCTTCAAATTTCATCGGATAATGACATGCAGGGCCCTGATTAGCCAAGGCTTCAGTTATTGGATGGGGAAGATCTTTGAATCCATATTCTCAGCAGGCATCGTTGATAGCTAAAATTATTGTTCTCTGCACATGTGTAATAAGTTTTCAAATGACCAGTCAAATATGCACCCCTCTAAAAATTACTGAGTTCATGGTAATTTGTTGTCATGTGAAGTTTTTGTTGAGTTTTTCCCACTAACAGATACAAAAAGAACATGTACAATGAAGTGAGGCTCCATTAAGCTTTGTCACACAAGAAAGGGATACTCATCCTCACAGAGGTTGGGGACTTCTGAAATTAGAGGGAAAAAGTCAAGTGTGAGAAATTGCTTCAGAATCTGGCAAATAATATGCCAATAAAAGATTCACATGCCTGACAGCTTTCCTGATCAATAATAATAATAAAAAATCCTAGCCCATTAAAAAAAAGCCTGGGATTTGGCAGGGGGGGCGGGTAACTGAGAAGATTAGGTTAGCAGCTGCCCTGTAGGAAGTTCTTCTAAGGGCTTGAGACATGATCAGAGAAACTTAGTTCCCAGTTTTGCGATTGATTCCCTCAACAACTCGAGTCTTTCGTTTTTCCCTTCTGAGTCTCTATTTCTCCTGCCCTGAATAATACTAGTAATGACAATTATTATCACCATCATTATTATTATTATTTACAAAGGCTATGAGGTCCTGGGAAGAGACACTTTATTACAGCTTTTCTCATGAAACCAGTTTGTATAAGTGATGAGGATGCTTTGCCGTACATCTTTACAATTTTGTGTGTGTGTGTGTGTGTGTGTGTGTGTGTATGATAATATGACACAAAGAAGGATCTCCTTTTGTGATATTATATAGAGGTAAGTGTGCTATATAAAAAAAGGACCAGAAGAAAAAGAGTTTTAATCCACACCCTCTCTCTTCCATCGAAGGAGCTTACTTTTCTTTCCTTTACCCAACTGGGACAATTGGTTTAATGCTGCTCTATCCTGGGTAATGCTAGTCTCTCTTGGAACTGTTAATACAATCCCCTTTTCCTGGGCTCCATTTACTCTTTTCTATTTCCCTCAGAGAGACAGGGGAGAGCTCAGAAGGCTTAGAAAGAGAGGTCAACACAATTGTACTGAGGATAAACCCTCATTTTTCAGAAAACAGATTTTTCTTCCTATGTAAAGGATCAGCTGGGTTAACAGTTGGGGGAAACTCTGGACTCAGTTCACATAAATAACCTTCTCCAGTGCCTCCCATTTGAAATATACCTACACTCTGAGGGCCTCTTGAAAGAAATGACCATCCACTCTGGATAGGCTCTCTAGTCTCATTATAAGCCAAACTTTTATGATTTGCTTTTCTTAATCATTATTGTAGGCCCTTGTATTGATCATATCATTTCTCAGTATGCTTCTTAGATCAGGGTTTTCTTCAGGCCAAGCGTAATCAGACCATGAGGGAATCATTTAAATTCACCATTAACTGGCCAGTCTAAATTCACTTTTATTAGTAGGTTGTTTTCCCAATTTCAGCATCCTCTGGTACCAGCATAGAATGAGGCTATGTTCCAGTAGTCTCAAGAGACCCTGAAAGTAGGCCAATAGTTCAGTATTTCTATGCAGCTCCATAGATGAAATTCTTATGTCTTCCAAGCCAAGCTTAAACTATCTTGCATAAGGAAGAATTTCCCCTTCATTCAAAACTGTAGTTCTGCAATTCTCCTATATGTGAAACTATATATGGATAACAATTGTATTTTTTTAATAAATATGTTTTACAAAAATAACACCCTGCAATTCTCTTTTGCTGCCATAAATCTCAGTCCTTTTCCTTTACTCAATATCTTCAGGTTCATTATATTAGAGTTTGAAAGTTCCATTCTACCCTAATATCCAGGATAATAAATAGCGAACCAATAGATTGTCCATATTATCCTGTCTGGCATTTCTTCATGTTAAACCAAGGTGTCTGGTAGAGCCCAGATTGCATAGATTGTTGCTTTAGGAGTGTTCTGTTGTTTAATTTTATATTATGGAGAAAAAATGTCTTAGAAAGATAGAACAGCATAAATAACAAACCCTCAAAACTCAGCTTCAACAGTTATCAACCCTGGCTAATCTTGCTTCATCTATACTTTCTGTAGCATTTTCAACTGCATATATTTCTCTTAGTCTAAATTATGCAAATACTACCATGGTTCAAAATAGGAAGAAGAGGGATAGGAAAAGGAATCCCTTATTTTGTGTCTGAGAGATCTAGGGCCAGTAATTAGAGTGAATCTTGGGGAACATCACACAGATATGACTGCTCAAGAATGCAAATTAGTGAAAAGAGAAAATTCATTCAAATACATATTTGAGTTTACTTCTGTTTGAGCTGTGGCTGGTTAGTAAACAGAAATTGGTCATTGGATCAGATTGAGGAGAGAACATTTTTTACCATCCATTGGATTTAGTTCCATTAAGTTGTGAAAATGGTACTAAAGTGTCCAAGCTGGTCAATTTCCCTACCTTGAACTGTTCACCTAGTTGTTTTATAGAACAATTTTTAAAGTTACCATGTACACCTACTTTCTTAATCCTGACATAAACTGGTATTGCATCCATCAATGCAATTGAGAACATGAATATTTTCTGAAGTCTACACTAGAGTGACTAAGGTAACAAGATCAGAAAACAAAGCAAAATGCTCTGCCTCATGACCCTGGACAAGGTTCCTGCAATTCTGGGAACAGTGACTTGAGCTGTTCCTTAGCAGCTTTCACTTAGAGACCACGAAGCAGAGAATGAGTACAGCCTATTCCCGGTTACAGTCCTCATTTAAATGCTAAGCGCTGAAGTGCTTTTTTGTAGCTCAGTGTTTCTCAGTAGAATTTGCTACAATACAAAAAGAAGGAAGGAAATGAGGGCAGGGAAAGACAGCCTATCGCTCTACAAAATATCCTGGAATACAAATGACATTTCATTACTTACAGGGGAAAAGATTACCCCTTGAAAATTTGTTATTTGCGTAGGAAGAAATCTGCCTGAGACCCATGATACACCGTTGTCCTGGGGGCTATTATTATATGGTCTTTGCCATTAACTATTTGTCAAGGACTGGATTTGAGATAATGTGGGATTTTAATTTAAATGTTAATATAAGGACTATTTACTAAAACTGACACATCTGTTTAACTTTTTTTTTTTTAGCCAACTGGTTTATGAGGCTTTCTATAATATATTTTAGGGCCCTGCATGATAATATAGAAAATTCACATTTATAAAATTATTTTGAGAATTATTTATAGGGCTGAATTCCCTTTGAAGAAAGAGATGGAATTTAAATCAGTGAAATAGCTATGGGGATATGACCCAAAGCTACACATTGCTTAAGTTTTCCTTTTAAACTCATTTTGAGGGCTGGCTGAGTGGCGTGTTGGTTACGAGCTGGCTTGGGATGCCAGCAGCCCCGGTTCGGGTCCCACATATGAGGGCCAGTGACACTGCCCTCAAAAAAAAAACAAAAAAAAACAACCACCATTTTTAAAAACCTTCACGTGGCCCCAATCTTCACTGCATCTTTCTCTCTTTCCTTTCAGTACGATACTCCTTTAATGAGTCAACACTAGCTGCTTTCATTTCATAACTCTTCACTTGCTGTAATCTGGCTTCTGTCCCATTGTTCTACTGAAACAGATCTTTCCACCCATATCACCTTTGTTCCCTCTTGACAAATTTTTAAGAAGGAGGAAATTTGTCTTTGTAATTCTGAATACTTCTCTTCCCGTCAAGACTTCAGGTATCTTGTGCCTTTACCTCTTAACCCTTCCCCTAGATAAATAGGAAAGAGCCTGATTTCAATTAGTTATACTTTACAATGGATAAGAATTAGTGATGCTGTTTACCCTTGAAAAAAGTTGCATTTTAAAGTTAACTCTTTCTAATTGTGTGGTGAAGTTATTCCTACCTTAAAAAGCCTCATGAGGGCTGGCCGAGTGGCGTGGTGGTTAAGTGCTGGCTTGGGAAGCCAGCGGCCCCTGTTCGGTCCCACATATGAGGGCCAGTGACACTGCCCTCAAAAAAAAAAAAAAAAGGCTCAGGTGTTGCCGGGGTGGGTAGTGAAAAATTCTGGACCAATGGGATACCATATCAGTTATGAGTAAAGCTGCCTACTCTGTAATTGTGTGTGTGTGTGTACATATCTGTGTGTATGTGCTTGGGCATGTGTGGTCTGTACAGCATATGTTGTAGCAGGTAGATAGAATCACAGGGAAACTAGCTCAGAAATTGCTGTAGTCAGACTGTCCCCAGCATCTTGCTAGTTCCGTGAAGTGAAAAGCTGGCTGTCAGACATTCCTTCTAAGAGAAAGTCGCGTCAGTGGAACAACTTCAAGCTCCAGCTCCAGACGGTTTCCCTACACTGGACCCTCTACCTTATTCAACCTTTGGCCCCCTTTCCCCAGCTCTCCCTCTGCCAAATCTCCAGAGGGAGCTCTACATCTATATTCATTCATGACCACTTCTCCCTCCCCCTGGTCACCCCAAATTACAGTAATTACATGGTCTCTCCTGAAGGAGGCCAACTCCAGTTTCATGACCCAGAGACTTTTTATGGACCTCGAGAGATGAGATTAAAGGGTAGGGAGAAGCCAAACCTGTTCTTCAAAGACTTGTGGGGAAAGTGAAGAGATGGAGAACAAAGTGGGGAATCAGAGGGCACTGAGAGGAATACCCTGGGTGTTGAAAAGAAAACACCAAATTCTGGAGATTCGTGTTCAGAACCTTTCCTTTTTAAAAATATGTGTGAGGCATGGAAAAGGGGAATCCTAACTTTAAGTTCCATCAACCACTGGGATTCAAAAGTATCCAGGCACACTTGGCAAACTCGTGAGGCTGAGCTGCAAACAAGCTGCTGCTTGAGACTAAGTGCTCTCCTGGGGCGGAGCTCTCATACTGAGGGCAGAGGGAGGCTAGCACACAGACTTGGCCTAAGAACAAGATCTTGGTCACGCAAAGGGAGAAGGAAGTCTAAAGATAGCATGGTGCTTGGAACTCTTGGTCCAGTGCCCATGTGTGTCACAGGCTATATACAAATCAGGCATGTGTGCTCACCATGGCGGCTAAACTGCTAACCATACAATGTGATATGCTATAGACCACCCTGTGGGCTCTGCTAGTTTGGAGAATAGCCTCCAAATAGGGAGAAATGATTGAAACATTGGATGGTGGCTTAGACATCTTGTCTACCATTAGACATAACTGACAGAGAATGGGTATTTGCAATTCTCTGTGAATTTCCTTAGGAGGTAAAAATAATAATAAATAATGATAAAAAGTTTCTTCAAATGGTATCAAGTGAAGGGAAGCTTTGAAAATTAGAGTGTATGGGTACATGGATAATAAATGTTAGGTCAAAAAAAGACAAACAAATGAACAAAATAAACTCAGAGATTTTCCAAGAGTTAAAAAAGAAGCTGTGGGGCTGGCCGAGTGGCTCAGTTGGTTAAGAATTGGCATAGAGTACAAGCTCTGAGCAACAGGGCAGCCGGTTCGATTCCCACATGGGCCAGTGAATGCTGCGCCCTAGCTGAGCTGTCGCTGAGCTGCCAATAGGTGGCAGGATGGCTCAGTTGGTGTAACAACAAGATTGCCTGTTCAATGGTGGGCTACACCCACCTGAAACTAAGACTGAACTCAGCACCTTGAGTTCAGGATGGCTCAGTGGATAGAGCCTGTGCTCTTAACAACAAGCCTGCCGGGTTCGACTCCCACACGGGATGGTGGCTACGCCCACCCACAACTAAGATTGAACACAGCACCTTGAGCTTAGAGGCCACAAGCTGCCGATGGGAAGCCAGATGGCGACTGGCGCCCTCCACAACGAAGATTGAAGAACAACAACTTGGCCGGTCCCCTTCCTCAATTTTCCAACACTGTTCCCCTCCCCCAATTCCCCAATAAAATCTTTAAATACATAAAAAAAAGAAGCTGTGGCATTTGGATTTGGGTTGATCCAAAGTCCCTCCCCTCTTGCTCCAGCTCCCTGAGAAAAAGAATTTACTGGTGAGCAAACTGATTATAGAATAAGCAATTCAGGAGGCAGTATAGCCTATGAGATAAGCTGCATAATACTGAAAGCTGTGGTGTTTGAGGAGCTATAGAGCCCAAGATAAGAAACTTTGCATTGTGGTTAGATTATGGCTAGACTATAGCCACTGAGGTGTTGCAAGGTTAGAAGGTCCCTGGAGCAGAGACACAATGGGAAAATGATAGAAGGTGCACAGGTCTCTGCTTAGTGGTTCTCCATAGCCTAAAACTGCCAATGCATCTGTATCTGTTATTTAACAATAGTTAAGAAGATATTTAGTAATGAAGGGAATGGGAAAGATTTAGACACACATTAAAAGGAAGGGGAAATAACTTATAAATGTTGATATTACAGGAGTTGTGGCAGAAGGTAGTAAAGATAAGGACAACAGGACACAATGTGGCTAACCAGACTAGATGTGAGTGACAGCAGAAGCTACTTATAGTGAAATGTTATTGTGAGAGCTCAGAATGCATGAGAGAGAGAGAGAGAGAGAGAGAGAGAGAGAGAGAGAGAGAGAGAGAGAGAGAATGAATTTGCATGTTCTCCCTAATTCTTAATATTGGTAAATTAACTTGGGAGAAGGATAAGATGGTATTAGAAGCTTGTAGGAAAAAATATAGCCCAAAGAACGAATTAAAGACTCACTTTAGGATTGATGAAAAGCGTGCAGCAGTGGTCTAAGAATGAAAAATAATAGCTACGGCAGTAAAGACTTCCACAAGTGGAGGTAGTAAGCATGCTTCCTAGAGGATTGATGGCCTTTAGACAACACTCAGAATCCTTGTAAGCATATTTCAATCTCCACCCCCCAAATTTTTTATTCCTGGTATGGAGGAAGATGGGCATAAACAGGTCAGCTGGAACTGCCAGGAAAACATTCTATAATACCAAGGAAAACTGCAGGGAAGGAAAGAGATCTGTGATTTTGGTGCTCAGCTCAGAGACCAGCCCCTCAGGTCAGTGACCAGTGAGAGCTCCGAGAGCTACCCAAACCAGAAGTTGCACCATCCAAATACAAAAGAAGAGAATGTCCACCAGTTTATTACTGCTGCATTTGGAGCAGCCATTTTCCAGAAGATTCAAACAATAATTTGAGCCTCTCAGGCCCTTGAATTATTACTTAGGTATTAGATGCCTCCCTATTAGATAGATGTCTCCTTATTCCCTCCCTGGACCAGTGTTTCTCCCAGCAAACTGAGGACCCTCTGCAATATAGTCATCTCAGAAACGTGTACATGCAGATTCCTACCCCACCACATACACATGCACATGCACACACACATGCACGCACACACACACTGCTCAACGAGAGTCTCTGGAGCTGGGGCCCAGGAATCTTCTTACTTAAAAAACTCCCCAAAGGGGCGGCCGCTTAGCTCAGTTGGTTAGAGTGCAGTGCTCATAACACCAAGGTTGCCAGTTCAATCCCCACATGGGCCATTGAGCTATGCCCTCCACAACTATAGATTGAAACAATTGCTTGACTGGGAGCTGAAGGGTTCTGGAAAAATACACACTGTTCTCCAATAAAATAACAAAAACAAAAACAAATCTCCCAAGAGAACTCTCATGTACTCCACAAGATAATCCATTTGGATTAATTTTCAAATGGGTTCATCTTATATGGGCAGGAGACTTGCAGGCCTCAGGAGTTTATCTACATAAGTGACTGTGGAGTCTTCCCAGGAGAGCGTCACTCCAAATGAAGAGATTAGAGCATATCCAGCAATGAAGCTTGGCACTTGAATCTGTTAGCAAGCCTCTCAGTTTCAGTCTACCAAAGGGGGATGGAGGGTGGCTAGGAGGATATTATAAGCAAAAATTGGAAGAACTATTTTTATTAAAACTCTGTAAGACTTTTGTACACAAATGGCAGTTTTGATATGCAAATGGAAAAGTAAAACTCTAAAGGGAACTAAAAGACATTCGTCCCTATATTTAAAAAAAAAAGGACTATTTTTTTAGAGGATTACAGAAAACTTGAGCAGAAAGCACCAAGTTCCCGCATGTCCACTCCCCCTTCTCCCCTTCACTGCTTGCCCCATTTTTAACATCTTGCATTAGTGTGATACATTCGTCTGTCCCCACTTTGTTAATGCATAGAACCCAGTGTGAGCAGCAACAGTCTCCAAAACCATGCTCAGGGGATGTGGTGTTCCTCAGATACAGCAGAGGCTATGCCTGGTGGATATAGGTGCCTGGTGGACATGGAAGGGCTGGAGCAATGGAAGAATAGAAAAGCAGCACAGGGCCGGCCGAGTGGCGCATTGGTTAAGCGCTGGTTTTGGGATGCCAGCGGCCCCGGTTCGGATCCCACATGAGGGCCAGTGACACTGCCCTCTACAGCTAACAACAGCTCCACCTGGAGCTGGGCTGTGCGAGCCCCGGTGATGGTGTGTGCTGCAGCGGGCTGCCATAGGCTGCAGTGAGTGGCCCACAGCCAGCGTGAGCGGCTGGCAGCCAGCGTGAGCTGCCAATAGCCGCGATGAGCGACATCCAGAGGCCAGCGACCGATCTGCCTAATCCGGGAAGAGCGCAATGACGATACCAACAGTGAAGCAACATCCTCCGCAACTAAACTGAAGAACAAGAAGACGGCAACTTGTCTGTTCCCCTTCCCCGATTCCCCAACGCTGCTCCCCTCCACCAATTCCCCAATAAAATCTTTAAAAAAAAAAAAAAAAAAAGAAAAGCAGCACAGACAACATGATGGCTAACTGGGCTTGCTAATGAGTGAGACCTCCAAGAAATACCTATTGAGAACTTTCCAAGGATCAGGATTCCTGGATTAGCAGGTGGGAATAAGGGCGAGGGAAATATGAGCTGCAGACAAGCACAGCAGTGAAGGAACAGATGCTTGAGAATCAGACCGACCAGGTTCCAATCCTGGCTTTACCACTGAACCTGCTGTGTGACGCTGGCTATTTTGTGCTTCCGCTTCTGTGTCTGTAAAATGGAAGACACATAGTTTCTCCTTCACATTGTTGTGATAATTATGTGAGCTTAAAATATGTCAAATACTGGAAACAGTACTTGGTGTACACAGAATGATCACTTGATTGATAGTACAGTGCCTACTCCATGGGGTTGTTATAAAAATAGAAAATGATGATACAGGTAAAGCACTCAGAAGAATTCCTGACATACTCGACAAAAGTTAGCTATTATTGTGTGAGAGAAGTTAAATTTTATATGATGTCAGTATATACACTGGAAGACTAAAAAAAGGAGAAGAGACAAAAATTTTATTTGGCAGTGTAAAAGCAAAACTAACTACAGTTATTTATGTAAATTGCCTACCACTTATGCTTGATTACTATGAAGCACAGTAGCAATTATATATAGCATGAAGTGTGTCAGAATTACTTGCTAAAATTTTTTTTTAAAAGATTTTATTGGGGAAATGGGGGAGGGGAACAGCATTGGGGAATCGGGGAAGGGGAACAGACAAGTTGCTGTCCTTTTGTTCTTCAGTCTAGTTGTGGAGGACATCACTTCACTGGCCCATGTTGGTATCATCATTGCGTTCTTCCCGGGTGAGGCAGATTGGTGGGTGACCTCTAGAAGGCCGCTTACAGCAGCTCTTGGCAGCTCATGCTGGCTGCCGGCCACTCACTACAGCCTATGGCAGCCCACTGCAGCAGGGGCTGCAGCCCACACCATCACCGGGGCTCGCACAGCCCAGCTCCAGGTGGAGCTGTTGTTAGCTGTAGAGGGCAGTGTCACTGGCCCTCATGTGGGATCCGAACCGGGGCCGCTGGCATCCCAAAACCAGCGCTTAACCATGCGCCACTCGGCCGGCCCAGTTCCTTCATTCTTTCATTCAACATATTTATTAAATGCTTACTGTCCCCAGGCATACTTCAAGGCATTAGTCATGTTTGGTGAAGAAAACAGACCACTACCCCACCTCCACAAAATCTGCCTTAATGAAGCTTACAGTCTAGTGGGAAGAGGCAAAGAGTAAAAAAATAAAGAAATAAAGATGTAAAAGAGAGCGTTCTGATGATAAAAGTGCCATGGAGAAAAATGATGAAACAGGGAAAGGGGATGGAAGGGGCTGCAAATTTAAAATAGGATGATTAAGGACAGTCTCAAGGAGAATGACACATTGATTAAAAGGCCGGATGCAGGTGAAGGAACAAGCTGTGTAGATAACTGAGTAAAATGCATTCCAGGCAAAGAGAACACCAAGTGCTGGAGGCTGGAGAGTGCGCAGTATATGTCAGAGGAACAAGGAGACCCTGTGGCTAGAGCAGAGTAAGCAGGGGGCGAGTAGTAGATTAGGCCCAAGGCATTGCTGGGGGCTACGTTGTGTAGGATCTTATAAACCATGGCAAGAATTTGGCCTCTGCTCTATGTGAGATAGGAAACCACTGGAGGATTTCAAGCAGAGAATGGAAAAAATTGATTTATATTTTAAAGGGACCAATCTTTAAAGGGTCCAATCATTTTGAGAGTAGAATGTGGGAGAATAAAGGTAGATAGAGGTAGAAGCAAGGAGACCAGTTAGTAGGCTTTATCAATAATCCAAGCAAGAGAGAATGACAGTTTGGACCAGAGTGATAGCAGTGAAGGTGTTGAGAACTGGTTAAAGCCTGGATATATTCTAAGCTAGAACTGGCAGGTTTGATGACAGATTGAATACATGGTGTGAGAGGAAGAAAGGAGTCAAAGATGACTCTAAGATTTTTGTGTGACAACTAAAAGGAACTGTCCTTTATTTAGGTGGGGAAGACTGATGGTGTCAGTGAAGATCAGGAGTTCAGTTTGGGATGTATCAGGAATTTAAGTCTGAGATGCCTATTAAACATTGAAGTTATATATCAAGATTATGGCAGCCTCCCAGTTTTTTACTACTGTTCTTCATTTTAGGTGTTGTGTGTATTTTGTATGAAGAGAGTCAGCCAAGCTTCTTTGGCCTCTGACAGGAAGCTGAAAACTTTCTCAATCTATTTCATTGCCAATCTGCTTTCTGATGATGGCCAGCAACTTACTGGCATTTAGAATTGCAGGCTACACCAAATTTCGTGATACAATATATAATGATTCTCATGTTACTTTCTTCCATTATAGTGGAAAAAGAAAGATAATAGGTAATAGATTCATATTACTTTTCAAATATCTATACTGAAGTCCATTTGCCAAATCTCCAATACTCCAGATTATATATGCATACACTGAATTTTTAATGTTTATATAATTATAGACTTGCAGAAGGTTGCAAAGAAATGTGCAGGGAAGTCCCACACAAGCCTCTCCCAGAGTTAACATCTTACAAATATAGTACAATATTCATAAAGCTTATTCAGACCACCAGTTTTACAAACACTCATTTGTGTATGTGTGTACGTGTGTGCATGTGTGTGTGTGCCTATATGTTGATGCGATTCTAGGCCACCTGCATAGCCTTGTATAATCACACCACAATCAAGATACTTAACTCTACCATCACAACGAGGCTGGCTGGTGTTACCCCTTTATAGCCAAACCCATCCCCCATCCCTAACCCCTGGCAACCACTAATCCTTTTTCCAGCTCTGTACTTCATTCCTTCTTATTGCTGAGTAGTACTCCATGGTCTGGATGTGCCACAGCTTTTTAACCACTCATCCTTTGAAGGACATTTAGGTAGTTTTCAACGTTTGGTTCTTATGAATAAAGTTGCTGTGTGCATATGAGTACAAATTCCTGAGTAAAAATAAGTCTTCATTTCTCTGTGATAAATGCCCAAGACTGGAATTGCTAAATCATCCAGCAAGTCCATTTTTAGTTTTCGAAAGGAGCAGCTAAACTATTTTCCAGAGTCAAATTGTATTTGAAATGTAATTATGACCCAATCTCTAGAAAGATATTTCACTGTTTACCTGTTTCTGATTGGAGAACTATCCCTCTCACAGTCCAGTGGAGTCAGACAGGCCTGGATTCAAATTCTGCTTCAATCACTTATGAGCTGGGGGAGCTTAAAAAATATATTTAACTTTTTTGAGTCTCAGATTCACTATTTGAAAAATAGGGATAATAATGCCTGAGATAGTAAGGATTTCACAACATCAACCTGTGAAATACTGAGAATAGAGCGTCAGGTACAGAGTTGTGAGTTAACGTGAGCTCTCTTTCCACCCTGGCAAAATAACAATCAAACATTACTCCCAACATTTTTGGTATTTGAAATTTTAAAAATCCAAAGGAAGCATAATACTAGCCCCTTTTGTATGTTTTTGTTCTACTAAATAAATTATCTTTAGTAGATTCCTTACGCATAATTTTTCCTTGGCAAAACCATTTTCCCTTTCTTCCTATCAATGATATTTTCTGAAGTAATCCTTACAATTCTTGGCAGCAGAAATGAGTTGGTGCATCTCCATTATGCTCTGCGGTTTTTCTCTCTCCTAGGTCAGTGAACAATTTCCTGATGACTGGGCCAAAGGTAAGAAAAAAAAATTCCTTTGATTTATTTGGATTTCACTTATCTTAATTTTTTGGCTGAAGACTAAAAATGCCAATTTCTTTTTATTATATCCACATCTTTTATTATGCTGTGTCTGTTACAGACAGAAAACCTGGGGCACAGAGAGGGTTAGCGACGTACTTCAAACCACACAGCAAACTAGTGTCAGAGCCAAAACAAGAAGCTGGGAGTATTGATTCTGAATTTATGGGTGGAATTTCCAGAGCCAGAAAAGTCAAAAGTCTTTCAGTGTCAGGTTACAGTCACACAGCCTTCTCAGCGAAGTGGTGGGATGCAGTTTTCCATCTTTAAATTACTGGCATTGTACTGCATTCTCTGTAAGGACATTTCCAGTTCCAAAATGGTCTTTGCTAAGATAGTAATGAGATGAGAACAATGGAAAATTCATGAAAGATGTAATTTGGGATCATTTTGAAGAGGCAGAATAGCATAGTGAATAGTATAGTGAATAAAGACCCAGTGAGGTCTACTGTCTGATGAAATTGAATTTCATTCCTACTTCTACCATTTGCTAGCTTGGGGGACCTTGAGCAAATGGCTTTAGTTCTCTGAGCCTCGAATTCCTAATCTATAGAATGGTTCTTATTTCACAAGTTTATTTGTGATGTTAAATGAGATAGCATATTTAAAGTGCTTACTCTGTCATTATTTTGGAGGGATAGGAGAAGGGCTTGGCCACTTTAGGGCAAATGTCTCCCAAGTCCCGCTGCTGTGAGTGAGTTTTGACCCCTGTATCCCTGCAGGCTTACCTGATCTACTCCAGCAGCGTGGCAGCTGGTGCCCAGAGTGGTATTGAGGAATGCAAATACCAGTTTGCCTGGGACCGCTGGAACTGTCCTGAGAGAGCCCTGCAGCTGTCCAGCCATGGCGGCCTTCGCAGTGGTAAGGAAAGCCTCGGCCACAGCTCCCGGGACCCCCTGGCCACAGGTTAGAGCCCCACTCTCCAGGGATGGCCCCCTGCCTCCCTATACCTTTATTCCTTACCTGGTCTCTATTCTCAGGTCATCTCCCACTCTGGGATCTTCTCTTTTCCTTTTCCAGCTCCTCTTTCCTACCTATAGAACTTTTTTCTTTCTTTCCCCAAACCCTCATTGCTCAACGAGTAGACCTTCCTTTACCCCCAATCCTACACCATCCTTGGCCTCCTGGTTGGTAAAAGGCTTCCTCAGAGTACAGATAACATAAGGAGGTAGGTGGGGTTCACAATTCCTCATGCCTCTAAGCCCCTTCCTTCAGCAGGCTCAGCAGAGAGGTACAAGGCAAGTGGGAAATGACTTGGAAACAAAATCCCTGCTGAGAAGACAGAGTGGCCATGCCCGTAAATGAAAGAGCTGCCAATCAGAGGTTCTTTTCAGGACTACCTGGCACACACCTCTTAGACGTCAATGTTCTAGGAGGAAGTGGGGATGGGTTCTTTACAATCTGGACTTCAGAGTCATCTCTGCCCCCATTTCTTCCTCAGGCTCGTTCCCACCTAAGTCCTTCACAATCATGTATGTCAACAACAATCTAGCCACCTCATCATAAACTATGTGACCTTAAAAGATGGAAAGGGAAAGAGTAGGGCTGAGACCAGGGCTGGAGTAGATACTGGAAGAGTGTAAAGTACATTATAAAGATGGAAAAATAGGATGGAGCTGGGAAAGGAGAGTATAATCACTATATTGAAGGAAGGTGGCATGATTGGTATTTCTTTGGGTGGCAACCCCTCCCTCTAACAGACCCAATTTTTGGTTCCTGCCAGCTAATCGGGAGACAGCGTTTGTACATGCCATCAGTTCCGCTGGAGTCATGTACACTCTGACTAGAAACTGCAGCCTTGGGGATTTTGACAACTGTGGTTGTGATGACTCCCGGAATGGGCAACTGGGTGAGTAGTGATGTTGGGGGCGGGTAGGGCAGGCCAGTCAAGTTCGCTTCAAGAATGAAGAGCGTGGTGGGTAGCTGGGTGGGGTAAAGAAGAGTTGTATTCTTCCAAATCTGAGGAAAACCAGGGAAAACCAGTTTAAGCTCAAAACCTATTGTGGCTAAATGTTTAAGCCCAAAACCAGGCTTAATGTTGCTTACGCCCTTCTCTCACTGTTTTCCTTAATTTAAACATAATGACAAAGGGACAATGCTTCCCGAGGATTCAGTTCAGTCTCTGAAACACAGGGGTGATGTCCTTCCATGGTGTCTCTCTCGGTCTCTTTTCCACTCGTTACCTCCATTGTCCTCTCTTATCCTCTCTGCTCCCTGGCTCAACTTCCAGTTTAGTTGTTCCAAATTTTTTTAATTGCTCCTCTCTATCCCCCTCAATGCTCGCGCTTTCCTCACCTTTTTCCGCGCCATGTGTCCCTTCCGGAAGTCAATCGCTGGCTGGGCACGTGCACCCTCCTTCCAAGGGCCAGAAACTGTGTTTAAGTAGCAGAGCGCGGGCACCTCGCAGAGAATCCACTCGGCAACTACTTATGTCATGCACTCCTGAGCAGCGGATTGGCTGAGGCTGGACGTGGGCGCGCAAAAATGGCAAAACCAAATCTCGGCTGAAACTAATCTTGAGACTAGGCTCTCGCCCAACCCTAGTCCTTCCCGATCCCATATTCCGCCCCCCCCCCAGCCTGATTAGAGACAGCAGCCCAGGAGGATCCGCACCACCTGCTGCTCAACGACCTTTCCTCCCCCTGCACTTTTCCAGGAGGTCAAGGCTGGCTGTGGGGAGGCTGCAGTGACAACGTGGGTTTCGGAGAGGCAATCTCCAAGCAGTTCGTCGATGCCCTGGAGACAGGACAAGATGCCCGGGCTGCCATGAACCTGCACAACAACGAGGCCGGCCGCAAGGTGAGTCCTGCAGCCCTTCGGGTTAGGAAGCTGGCTCTATCCATTACCAGCCTTAGGTGCGGACAGCTCCTCACTTCATTTAACCGTTTGGGAAAACGAGGTACTAAGGCGGCTGGCCACATAGACTGACCGAGATGCCTCACAACTCCCCCAGAGGCTGACTCCCCACGCGCTTAATCCCTGGCTTGCTCACTCCTGGCTCTCTCCCAGGCGGTGAAGGGCACCATGAAGCGCACGTGCAAGTGTCACGGCGTGTCTGGCAGCTGCACCACGCAGACCTGCTGGCTGCAGCTGCCCGAGTTCCGCGAGGTGGGCGCGCATCTGAAGGAGAAGTACCACGCAGCTCTCAAGGTGGATCTGCTGCAAGGTGCTGGCAACAGTGCCGCCGGCCGCGGCGCCATCGCAGACACCTTCCGTTCCATCTCCACGCGGGAGCTGGTGCACTTGGAGGACTCCCCGGACTACTGCCTGGAGAACAAAACGCTCGGACTCCTGGGCACCGAAGGCCGAGAGTGCCTGCGACGCGGGCGGGCCCTGGGCCGCTGGGAGCGCCGCAGCTGCCGCCGGCTCTGTGGGGACTGCGGGCTGGCGGTGGAGGAGCGCCGCGCAGAGACGGTGTCCAGCTGCAACTGCAAGTTCCACTGGTGCTGCGCGGTCCGCTGCGAGCAGTGCCGCCGGCGAGTCACCAAGTACTTCTGTAGCCGCGCGGAGCGGCCGCGGGGGGGCGCGGCGCACAAACCCGTGAGAAAACCCTAAGGCTCTCCTCCCCCTGCTCCTTTCCCCAGTTTTCCTTGGCATCTTTTAGAGACCCCAGTAATAGAGGAACCTAGGGAATGGGGATCCCGCGCTCCCAAGCCCAGGGATCCTGAGAGAGACACTGCAATCTCCTGAGTTTGTCACTTTCCAATCTGTTTCCCCACTTTCGCTGCGTTTCCTGGAGCTGTCTGAAACGTCCTCACCGCCCACATTTAGATCTGAGAACTCTGAGATTTTGAGCTACTGATCTTCCTTGGACGAGGTTGAGAACGGACGTTTCCCCCTCCCCTTCCTAGCTATCCTAACGCCTAGGAACAGGAAGGCCCCTTCTCAAATGTGCAGGGCCCGCGGGTGAAGCCATGGCTTCTCTTTTGCTATTCTGCTTGCCCTTCACCCCATTTTCTGCTGCGAAGCCTCCACCACAGTCGCATCTTCCTTCTACAGTAGGGCTACTCCTGTGCGGGATTCCCTGCTAACTGTTGGCATAGATTTCCTGGGGATCTCTCTCTAATGCTTTCTCTCCCCTTGCCTCTTTCCCTCTTTCCCTGAAGAGAAACTGAGAAAACTGACCCAGGAAAAAGCATGGGGACTGGTTCCTAGAAGCAGGGGTTGAAGATGGGGTGAGTGGAAACCCTAACGTGCTGCCTTGCTGAACACGGAGGGTGCTACTCATCTTTGCAACACCGTCTCTAATGGACTTGACCAGTGGGGCAATGATCCTCCTAGACAATCATCTAAGGTGTTCCACATACCCACAATGTCAAGGAGCTATGTGAGGTCAGATTAGCAGTCATTTCCTACCCTTTAAAGTAACCTTCTGTCCGCTCCTAACCTATTTCCTTCTAGCAACCAACTTTACCTCTTGTCCTTCCACAAAGGATCCTTGTGCCTCTGAGCCAAGCCTGAGCTCAACAAAGCCAATTTCCCATTCGGACCCTGGTTTGCACTCTAAAGGCAGGTCATAAGGAAGGAGGAACTAGGATCCTTCCTTTTCACTAACCTGGTTCTCAAACAGGCAGGATTCAATAAGTGAATTTCCTGCAATGAAACTGTTGCTAATAGGAAGTTCAGCACCTTCAATTTTTAATTTATTGCAGTCCTTGTAGTATGTGTCCTTTTCCCATATATTGAACTCATTCTTGGAGATATAGGGGAAGGAGGGTGGAAGATGGAAACTTGAGGCCCTCCCTTTGCTCCCACCTTGCCAGAGCTTTTCTTCCCTGTTGGCCTAAGTAGTTATCCTGGCCCTACTGAGGCTAATCTGCTAAGGATTAGTAAATCATCCACATAATTCTTCCACTAATACATTCCCTCAGTAGCTAAGAGCTTGCTGCTTGTGGTGCTTTGGTCTCCTGGTTCTCTTCTCAGAGAAAAGCAGTACAGCAGGGACTTGCTTATGAGAGGGCTCTGGGAAGAGAAGAGTCAATCCCTGACAGATCTTCTGCAGCCCATGGAGCTTCCCAGCCATTTCCCTTCCCCTAGGCTGGGCCTGGGTCTGCTCTTCAGGAGCACAACTGGTCAAATGCTAGACAACCTCATCCTGCCTCTCCCAGAGCAAGAAAAGAGCACAGAGGAGGGGTGGCTCCAAGTACAGAACGAGCTGAGTGAGGCTCTAACGGCCAGCCTGTGAGAGTGGAAGGGCCCCCATATCCAAATTGAGATGGTGGCCAGGTCAGACTCCAAAGTCCTGGCTTCACTCCTACACATCTTCGGGCCCTAGTAACACTTACTGAGAGGTTCCCCTTCCTTCCTTATAAGGGACACAATTCCCTTCAGGGTCTCTTAGTGCTTCCATTCCAGTTCTATCAGCAAAAGGCTTTTGCTTCTTCCCTCAGCTTTGATCTGGGCCTCTTGAGTCTCCCAACTTTCTCTTCTTCCTTCATGAAGCAGCAGCATATACCAGTCTGGCTGTGCCCCTTGGCAGAATTATTTGATAGTGTACAATAAGAAAACCTGGCAAGAGCTAGAAAATATACAAGTACAAGGAGAGGAAGGCTGCCTTCTTGTAAAGGAAAGCCGCATTCCCAGGAGGCCTCTCAGCAGGAGAAGCAGGGGAACTCCAGGTCAGTACTCTTAAACATGTCATGCTGCCAGGAAGTTCTTTCCCGGGTGATTGATTTTTATTCCCAAATGGAGATGATTGACACCACATTCATTTGAGTTCTAGAAAGAAAACATTACTGAGCTACCGACCTTTAGTGCTTTTCCCCCTCCTGCACTATCCATTCATTCATTTGTTCACTCAGCAAACACGGGAGTGGAAACAGAGTGATGAACAACACACGGCCCCCCCCTGCAATCATGGAGTTTAGGTTCTCTCTTAGGCTCAGACACCAGGGCTGTGTTTTCCTTCACAAGTGAGGACAGCTCCAGAACAAACAGCTGCTTGGGAAGACACTTGAAGGTCAGCTAGTCAAACTTTTGTTTTATAGATTTAAACCAATGCTAAGATGTCTGGCTTGTTCTACCAGCTAGTAAGTTACAGTGGGGTGCGTACTGGAACCCAGGCCCCTTCCCTCCTCTCAGGAGCCCATCTGGAGTCCTCAACCAGAGGGAACAGAAACAGAGGGAGGTCCTAAGAAGTGACAAGGACACTGGTTGGGGGGGGAGGGGTTGCAAAACACTGTCTTCCTGTCCCTGTGTGTAAGCATACACACAGGCAGGGCTTTCTTTTCTTGAAAAGAATCCCAGCCTCAACTGGCCTGAGCAGCAGGTTAGGGCAAAGACACAGACAGGGTCATGCTCAGCGCTGGTGGTGCTGGTAGTGGTGGGAGGGGAGGGCAGGCCAGGGCACTCGCCTATTGTAGGTCTGGATTGGATGCTTCCACTCATTCATTTCCTTTTAATTAACCCACATTCCTGGAGGAGAAATATTTATGTTGGCTCCCATAGAGGCAATCTGCAGACTGGAAAGAAGGGGGAAGAAAGCCTGCCTTTGCAAAACAATATCTCTAAAGAGCTCAAAAAGAGAAAATAAGAGAACAAAATGCCATTAAAATAGTCTTCTACCCCCACTGGAGTCAATGAAAACTTCATTTCACATGCTAATCCCCCACTCCGCCCCCTTCTCGTCTCACAACACCTTTTCCGAAAGTGTTTGGGAAAAGTCTTTGCAGTCAGTACACAGCTCCCTGCAGCTCAGACTTCTCCTTGTGTTAGTTCAGGGCCCCAAGTGGGGCTCTCACTCCAGCGGCGGCTTTTTTCTCCCCCACTTTAATTTAAACAAAGACTTCGGAGTTCATCAACCTCCCACTGAAATTCACAGCTGCTGAACAAACTAATCCCCTCTCCCGGCCTTTCTTCCCTTCAATGGGCTCTTGGCTTCAAAGACACTTTGGGAAAGGACTTTGCTGGGGCTCACACTGCTTCATCAATAGAAGTTAGTGCAAGTATTATCTGAAGAGCAAGTGGCTTTACAAACAAATACTGCCTAACAATCCCTTCCTCCCAAACACACACATCTAGCCCACAGACATGATGGGATCTACAACAGGATTAGAGATAGTAGCCCTGGCTTCACACCCAGTCCCTTTGTGCAGCTGAGCTCAGCCCTGAAGTGGTATAGGGAAAACCCTGGCGCTGACTGTCAGGCACGGATGGAGACACAGACGCACACAGCAGAGTAGCCCAAATGCTGCAAGGAGAGAGTCTATTTCAGTGACACCCTTCTTCCTTCCACTCTCTGGACTCCCCATCTGTCCCAAAGCCTCTCCTCTGCTTTATTAGGGTGCAGGGAGCAAGAACAAAGACAAGAAGAGAGGTAAAGGCAAAATAGGGCTCAGGAAACAATTATTGGGAGATGACTGAGGAAACCAAACCAAACCAAAGCAGCTTTATTGCACATGAGTACATCAGTGCTTCAAATGCAGCATCTGATCATGAAAGTGAAGGCAGCCCTGAGACATGTGGGGGCTGAGGGGCAGAAGGGCCTCCAGCCCTTGAGGGGCAGTGCTAGAACAGTCTTTCAGTGATATGGCTCCTATTCCAGAACGGGACTTATACTCACAGAATGAATAGTCTAGGGCCTTCGGCCAGGGCTCAGACAGGTCAAGTCAGGGACCGTTCCCCACAGGCAGTGGTCCCCCTGCTCCCATCTCATAGGCTAAGATAGCTCCCAGCCAAAGGAAGTGCGCCCCTTCCACCTAGCCTCACCCACCCTTATTAATGCTGGTAGATGAGAAGTTCGTTTTGATAAGGGCCAAAGTTCTTTCTCTTGGTTCTGCTCAGCACCCATCCCTTTATGTCCATGACTTGTTCAAAGGATGAACAGTCAACTCTAACCCCAGCCTCTGGCACTCAGAAATACGGACCTGGAAATATGAAGTCAGAGGCAAGTAGAAGGTAAGGTCAGGCTCATAACCCACAAAAGGAGAAAAAGAAAGGACCCACAAGATGGGGATAGCAGGGGTAGACTTGGAAGTCTACAGAAGCCACTTAAATAGAATATCCTTGGGAGGAGAACCTACACTGCCCCAGGTCCTGTTGGAGCACAGTATTGGGCAAAGTACAGAACTGGCTCTGTGCTCTGCCTCAGAGGCCGAGTGAGCCCTGGGCAGATCCTAGAAGGCCAGGCACACAGGGGTAGAAAGCAGGCACTCAGCTGGTTTGGAGTCTACAGCATCATACACCTGGCAGCAGGAAGGAGGGTTGGGAAAAACAAACAGAATCTGTTCCAAAGTTCCCTTTTCTGCAGGGCGGAGTTGAGTAGCAGCAGAAATGGCCTCCTTGTAAGAGAGGCTGCCTGACTTACACATGCAGCTTATGAGCAATGGTGAGAACAGCCTTTAGGATGGGCATGAAGCTGGAGACCTCGCTGAAGCGGCTGCAGCTCACCACCTGGGCATGCACTGCAAGACCCTGCTCAAAGCTTCCCGAGTCCACACATCGGGCCACCTCGTGGAGCCCAGCCAGGACATGAGGCGAGAGCTGTGGAGGGATTGGCCCTTAAGTTAGTCAGCCCAGCCCAGCCCCTACCCTGGCAGCACGACAGGATAAGAGAGGACTCAAGTTCTGGAGCCTAGCCCAGGCATGGTGGATGTACTGCGGGGGAACCCAGGTGGGCGAGACCCAAGGGGAGGGGACACTTTGGCCATGGGTGATCGTGGAAGGGCAGGAGGTAGAGGAGTGCCACTAAGTGTACCTACTGTCCCTTCGCAGAGCTTCTCATAGAGACATTCTAGACGTTGGGTCGCCTCCTCCAGCTTCCGTTTTGTCTTCTGCAAGGAGGGAAATGGATTCTGACTGCAGCCCCTAAGCCTAACGCTACACAGGACTATAAAGAATCACAGTAGATTAGAGCTAGAACGGCTTAATGCTACTTCTTTCATTTCACTGAAGAAATGGAGGCCTGAAGAGGGTAAGTGATTTGTTCAGGCTGACGTAGCCAGTTGAATGGCCAGTTTCCTTACTCCTGGGATCACACTCCTTCCAGAATTCCCTGCTGTCTAAGAGTTAAGTCTCAATGCTGCTGGGTCCTGCTACCAAGGAGCTGGATTTCAGACCAGACCAGTTCCCCACCCCACCCCCCAGATGGACATTAAATAAGTATAAGATACAGACAGCATGTCCAGGGACAGTGAGGAAAGAGGCACACAAAGAATTGATCTCCAGCTAAGGGGTCCCAGACCCAGCTATGGGGTGTGAGGAGGACATGGTCAAGAAGGTTCAGACTTACCAAGTCAGTGGCAGACTGGGAGCAGCGTTGTAGAAGCGCCTCAAAGCTGGTCTTCAAGGACTGATGCTCTGGGGGCAGCACCTTCCTGTCCATCTTCTCTGGTGGCCGTTGCTGAGGGAGGAATGGGAAGAAAGGATAGACAGGCAAACTGTCCTTCTCGTAGCTTCCCTAAAGACTAGTCCTCAGTGACTCAGCATCACACTGCTCCCACTAGAGCAGAGCAGAGCTGGGGAGGGGTCACCCTCTGCAATCAGGACATTTGGGGTCGGCCCTCTCCCCATTCCCAGCTCAGAGCCTGCCTCCACCTTCAGGAAGAAGGCCCATCTAGGATGCTCCTTGCTTTTCTAAACTGAAGGAGGCCTGGAAGTTTTCCAAGCGGAGGGGAACACATTGTTCCTGTCACCTGCAGGCCGAGTTCTCCTGGGGCTCCAGGGGGAGCATGACCCACACCAGGGACACAGGGCTGTGAGGAAAGGACCCCTCGTGACTCCAAGGTGAGGCTCATAACTGGAGCAGTAATTTGTGCTGGGGTCATAAGTGTCTCTGGCAACTAAAGAGAAAGAGAGGCACATGAGTCTAAGCGAGAGACTGCCTAGGCCCTGGGTTGAAAGAGTGGCAGAAATTATGAGTGAACAAGGGGACCGAATAGTGAGTGGGGAACCAGGAAGTGGGAAAACCAGGAAGTGTGTGTATGTAAGAAGGAAAAAAGAAGGGGTTGAGGGGAGAAGAATGAGTGGGAAAAGAAAGGGGAGAGTGCATACCTGAGAATGGGAAGGACTGGGCTGAATTCTGTAAGGACTTAGGATGTGGGTCATTGGCGAATGTATGGGGGGGGGGCGTGTACTGACCTTTCTCCTCTGCAGGTTTGCCCTGGGCGCTGGGGTATTTTTCAAGGAACCTTGAGTTCCTGTATAGTATAAAGATAGAGGTGTTGAGGGGCATGGTCAGGAACATTGGAAATTTTTAGTCTGAAGGCCGTCAGCAGTAATTTTGTTGGGAGTCCACCACACCTCCCTCTGCAGACCAGTCATACTTTCAATTGACATTCTCCAATCCATCGAGCCCAGTTCATCGGCTTGAAGAAGAGACTCCCAAGGTGGTGGTAGGGAGGTGGGGAAGAGGGAGGCAATGACCCAGAAGAGGGAAGCCATGGAAAAAAAGACTGACCTGGATGAGGAGTCAAGATGCCAGTGGTTGGGAGGGCACTAGAGCCTGGATCACCTGGTCCTCCTGGAGGGTGTGCCGCAGGGAAGCTGATAGGAGGGCCTGGGGGCTGGGAGCTCATAGGGCTGAGACCTGGTGGTCTCATAGGAAGCAAAGGGAGCAGTTGAGCAGTCTCAGGCAGGGAGGCGGAGCCAGGCTGCATGACATCTGAGGGTGCCATGGGTGGAAAGGGACCAGGGACAGGCCATGTTCCAGGGAATCCCACAGGGTTAGGAGCTTGCACCCTTTGCTCTCTTAACAGCTGTGGCTGAGATAAAGCTGAAGTGGAACAGAAACAGGTCATTTCAACCAAATTTCATTTTGGGAGAGGCTCAGAGCACATGAGGGAGGAATAAGGCAATGGTAATAATTTTTGAAAACCTAATAATAATAAATGGTTAATACATGTGATCTACCATCTACCAAAAGTACATTACAAAGTACTTTTAACTATACTCCTTATTTGACCCTCAAAACAATCCTGTGGGGTTGAAATGACCAACATAACAAGTACTCTTACTTTTCAAAAGAAACAGAGTGGCTAAGTATATTGCCCACAGGTACAAAGCCAGTAAGTGGTAGTACTGGGAATTCCAACTTCAAATTCCAAGCTCCTCTACTATACACACACACACACACACACACACACACTGCCTCCCAAATCCATGCTGGCAATGCCAATTGTTTTCCTTCATGCTTTGCCCAGACAGATCACTCACTCACTCACCAGGCCTTACCCCAGGGCCCAGAGGCAAAGGCTGGGTTACCTGGGGCGCAGGTACCCGGTAGTCACTTATAATGTGCATTCTGGAGCCTTGATAAGGGCTAGGATGGGAAGGTGTCAGTGGCATCACCAGTGATGGCTGAGGTGTGAAAATCCTTGGCATTGTAGATGGAGTCTGAATCTGTGAAGAGAAAAAAGCGTTAGTACCTGGGAAGAAGAGAAATTAAAAAGCTAAGTAATTGAAAATGGAAAAACAGGGCCGGCCGAGTGGCGCATTGGTTAAGCGCTGGTTTTGGGATGCCAGCAGCCCCGGTTCGGATCCCACATGAGGGCCAGTGACACTGCCCTCTACAGCTAACAACAGCTCCACCTGGAGCTGGGCTGTGCGAGCCCCGGTGATGGTGTGGGCTGCAGCCCCTGCTGCAGTGGGCTGCCATAGGCTACAGTGAGTGGCCCGCAGCCAGCGTGAGCGGCTGGCAGCCAACGTGAGCTGCCAATAGCCGCGGTGAGCGACATCCAGAGGCCAGCGACAGATCTGCCTCATCCGGGAAGAGCGCAATGACGATACCAACAGTGAAGCAACATCCTCCGCAACTAAACTGAAGAACAAAAAGACAGCAACTTGTCTGTTCCCCTTCCCCGATTCCCCAACGCTGTTCCCCTCCGCCAATTCCCCAATAAAATCTTAAAAAAAAAAAAAAAAAAAAAAAAAGAAAATGGAAAAACAATAGAAAAAAAATGAATCAAAAAGCTAGTTCTTCCAAAAAAAAAATCAACAAAATTGATAGGTCTATAAAAACTGACAAAGATAAAGACAAAAGAGATAAGTCATCAAGATCAGGGATGGAATGGAACATTACAACAGACCTTGCAGACATTAAAAGGATAAGAAGGAAATATTACAAAGTAATTTTATATTCATGAATTTGACAACTTAGGAAAACATGGGCCAATTCTTCAAGAACTACAAACTACTAAAACTCAGCCAAAATTAAATAAATAACTTAAATAGTCCTATAACTATTAAAGGAATTAAAATTTTAATTAAAAAGCTCCGCCCAAAATAAATTCCTAGGCCTAGATAGGTTAAGAGCTGGTTTTGGGATGCCAGCGGCCCAGGTTCAGATCCCACATATGAGGGCCAGTGACACTGCCATCCACAGCTAACAACAGCTCCACCTGGAGCTGGGCTGTGCAAGCCCTGGCAATGGTGTAGGCTGCAGTCCCTGCTGCAGGGGGCTGCCATAGGCTACCGTGAGTGGCCAGCAGCCAGTGTGAGCTGCCAATAGCCGCAGCGAGCGACCAGAGGCCGGCAACCGATCTGCCTCATCCAGGAAGAGCGCAATGATGATACCAACATGGGACAGTGAAGCAACGTGCTCCACAATTAAACTGAAGAACAAAAAGACAGCAACTTCTCTGTTCCCCTCCCCCAATTCCCCAATAAAATCTTAAAAATAATAATAATAATAATAATAATAATAATAATAATAATAATATACCACAACCAAGTGGGATTTATTCCTGGTCATGCAAGCCCGGTTCAATATATTTAAAAATCAATCAATGTAATCCACCATAACAACAGGTTAAAGAATAAAAATTATTATATAAAATGATGTAGAAAAACACTTGACAAAATTCAACACTGATTCATGATTCAGTAAACCAGGAACAGAGAGAAAATTCCTCAGACTCATAAAGAGTATATACAAAAAACCTACAGCTAGCATCATACTTAATGGTAAACGATTGAATATTTTCCTTTTAAGATTGGAAACAAGGCAAGGATGTTCACTCTCACCATTATTATTTTGGTACTACAATAAGGCAAGAGAAAAAAATTAAAGGTATACATATTAAGGGGGGAAGATTTATAAAAATTGTCTCTATTTGCAGACAATGTGACTCTCTACATAGAAAATCCCAAGGAATCCACCAAAACAAAACAAAAACCAAAAATAAATCCCAACTCCTAGAACTAATAAATGAGTTCAGGGAACTCATTACTGAACATTGGAAAGTCACAGGATACAAGATTAACACAAAAAAATCAGTTCCACTTGTATATACTGACAATAAACAAGTGGGAAACCAAAATTTAAAATGCAATACCATTGGATTTTAATCGCTCAAGATAAGATTAAATACTTAGGTTTGAACTGAACAAAACGTGTCAGAATTTGTATGATGAGAATTATAAAATGCTAATGGGATAGCATTGAAGAGACATACCATGTTCATAGATGGGAAGACAACAGAGCAAAGATGTCAATTCTCCTTACATTATTCTATAGTTTTAATGCAATTCCTGTAAAAATTTTAGCAAGTTTCTTTGTAGACATAAACAAGCTTATTCTAAAATGAATGTGGAGGGCCGGCCATGTGGCGCGTTGATTGGTGGCTGGCTTGGGATGCCAGCTCTGAGCAGTGGGACCCTGGTTCAGATCCTGCATGTGAGAGCCAGTGACACTGCCCTCTACAGCTAAGATGGTGAACAACAGCTCCACCTGGAGCTGGGCTGCTGTGAGTCGCCAGGGATGGTGTGGGCTGCACCCTCTGCTGCAGTGGGCTGCTGTGGGATGCAGTGAGTGGCCGGCAGCCAGCGTGAGCAGCTGGCGGCTGGCGTGAGCTGCCGAGAGCCGCCATGAGCGGCCGTCCAGAGGCTGGTGGCCGATTTACCTCGCCCGGGAAGAGTGTAATGATGGGCCAGTGAAGCAACGTCCTCCACAACTAGACTGAAGAACAAAAGAGGACAGCAACTTGTCTGTTCCCCTTCCTCGGTTCCCCAACACTGTTCCTCTCCCCCAGTTCCCCAATAAAATCTGTAAAAATAAAAATAAAAATAAAATGAATGTGGAAAGGGCAAGGTCCTAGAATACTCAAAGTAATTTTGAAAAAGAAAAATAAAATGGAGGAATTATTCTTTCTCATATCAAGACTTACTATATAGAAGTAGTAATCAAGATGGAGTGGTATTGGCAGAGGGATAGGCACATAGACAAGTGGAACAGAATAGAGAACTGAGAAATAAATCCATAGAATATGCCCAATTTTTGACAAAGGAGCAAAATCAATTCCATGGAGGAGGGACAGCCTTTTCAGTAAATGATTCTGGACATCCACTGGCAAGAAAATGAAGCTTGACCTATAATAAACTTCACACTTTACACAAAAATTAACTCAAAGTGAAATATGGACTTAAATTAAAACATAAAACTGCAAAACTTCTAGAAAGAACATAGGAGAAAATTTGGGGGACCTTGGACCAGACACAAAAAGCAAGATCCATAGTGGAAAACTATAAAATGGACTCTATAAAATTAAAACTTTTTGCTTTGTGAAGCACCCTGTTAAAATATGAAAAGACAAATTCTTACATAGTTATACACACACACGTACATATAAAACTGGTGAAATCGGAAATCTGACTCTATGGATTGTGCTTATATCGTTTTCTTGGTTTTGATATTGCACTGTGGATGCATGGGATGTTGGCGTGGGGTGGGGTGGGTTGGGATGCATAAGACATCCCAGTACATTTTCTACTTCCTGTGATTCTGTAATTATTCCAAAACAGAAAAGACAGAGGGAGAGGAAAAGGGAGAAGAGAAAGATAAGGGAGAAGACAGAGCAGGAAGGAGGAAGAGGGAAGAAAAAAAATTAGGGTTAGAATTGAAGGTGGGATAGGATGAATCAATCATGAGAGCTTCTGCCTGATACCTCTATTTACAGTCTCACTGGATTTATTCCCCAGCTCCTCTGGTAGGCCCCTGGTATCATAAATTAATAGCACCCTATCCATCTGGGCACTGTGGCCAGGAACGTAGGGGCCAATCCCCCACTTCACAGGCTCCTCTAAACCATCACTAATTTATCAATTTTACTTACTAAATATCTCAAATCAAGCCTTACTCTCCAGCTTTAGGGGATTTCATGTCATCATCTCTTGCTATAGCCTCCTAACTGCCTGCAGCCTTGCCCTTCCTAAGCACATAGCTAGTCATTCCCTTGCATAAGACCGTTCAATAGCTCCTGATTGCTATCAATTTCAGGGTCAAGTATAAGCTCTTTAGCTCAGAATGCCAGGTCCTTCCTGATCGAACTCCTAACTGTTACCCCAGCTTCATCTAAGCCCACTCCACTGCCACAGCCTCATTAAAATATTAGTAATTCCTCAAATGGGCTTTTCTCACTCTCCCTTCAATGCTTTCGTACATGCTATTCCCTCTGCCTGAAACAGCCTTTGCCTACCCTTTCCTTTGCCTAAAGAACTTTTATTCTTTAAGACTGAGATGAAACATCATACTTACTCTGAAATATTCTCTAAACTTCCCCAAGCCCCAAGAGTAGATTGCTTTCTTCTGTGTGATTCTGTAGCACCTTATCATTCCTCAATCATGACATTTATAAATTTTACTGTAGGTATTTTTTTTTTTTTACACATCGATATTTCCACTAGACTATGAGCTAATCAAGGGCAAGGATCATGGTTTGGACACCTTTTTTGTTCTAAGAGTCGAGCAGTTGTTCAATAAATAGTTATTAGAAAACTAACTGAATCTATGTACTATGAAGTCAGGAATTTTCATCATTTTTGTTCACTAATGTGTTCCAAGTGACTAGAACCATGCCTGCCACTTGGTAGACACTTAATGAGTATTTTTGAAAGAATGAACAAACAAGGTCTTACCTGGTGAGAAGGCTGGAATCCCAATCTGCAAGACGATGTCTCTTTAGAATGGGGGATAGCGCCCACAATGACTCGGGGAAAGGGGAAAGGAGGAGGCTGCTGACCCAGGACACCGGCTCCCTGGGCATGAAAAAGCCTATCTCTCAGCTGCTGAATTGGTGGCTACAAACATAAAAATGGAGAACTGTGTTAAGTAAAATTAAAACAAGCGAACATCCTCTCTGACAAACCCGACCCCATATATCATTCTAACCTCTACACTCTGGCCATCTTAGATGACTCAAAGCCTCCTAATGCCTGCCAAGCCTCCTTCCTCACTGTTCTTTCTGCCTAGGTCGCTCTACATCTGTTGGTAAGCTGCTTCTCTGGGAAGGTCCAGCTTAACTTTAACCAGTGAGAAGCCCTCCTTCATTTCTGCAGGCAAAACCAGCCCCTTCCCTAGAATTACTTAGTATAAGTGATTGCCGTCTGATTTTCCCCAAGAGATTGTGAGTTTCCCGAGGGACTAGATCGTGTTTATCCCAGGAGCTTCAGCATTTAGTATAGTGCCTGGGACACAGAAGCGCTCTGCCAGTGTTAGATGAGAGAGTAAAATGGTTCGCTCTTTTCACATGGCCCCCCTCACCTGCGCACAGTCACTGGGTAGGTAGCTCATGGCAGTGGCCAGGCTGCCCTGGGCTGCCAGGAAGTTGGCATACTGAGTGACCCTGTAGGTTGTGGCAGGGCCTCGGATCACCCCATCAGGTCCCCGCAGTAGCTCCATGCCCCTGTTGAGTACCATCACCTTCTCCATCAGGTCCTAGAGGAACAAGGATAAGGGTGGTCAGCCCTCTTCAAAGCACATCCTGCTCTCTAAACCCAGGCAGTTCACCCAGGGACTTCACACTATGGGTCAAAGAGCACCGGTCAGAGCCAGGTGAAAACAATGGGTGATGATGTAAGAGACATGACAGTTAAAGAAGGGCCACTTGGCCTCACTTCCCAAGCTGTTAGTATTGGGCTCAACTGGGGCCATCTGATCTTAGGTTCTCATACATCTCTGCCTCTTTTTTTGCTTTCTTCGTGCTTTTTGCTAGTATATCAGCAATTTCAGACCCATTTATACTATTGTTTCATGTGTGACTGCCTCGCCATGAGTCTGTGACCCCCCTGCCCCCTCTTACTCTGGTCTCCCACAGAGTGTCTGGCACAATTTAGGTCCACAGAACTTTTCTTAACAGCTAATAGACTGCCCAGCCTCACATTACTCAAATATAGAATAAACTTGTATAACCAAATCTGACATGGGAAAACCTTACAAGGTTAATACCTAAGTAGCTGTGGCTCAGTGTCCCCTGACTGAGGAGGGAAGGAGGTGATAGCTCATCCTTGGGGGAAGGGCCCAGACATCAAGGGCCTTTCTCTCCTCCCTGATACCCTGACTCTAGCCTGGGCACCCAGAAGACTTGCCCTGATATCCCTGCACATCCCTACCACTAGCCTCTTCTGAGGCCCAGGTACTGGGGGGTACCAGTGCCCCGCAGAGAAGGGGTACCTGGAGAGCCATGGGGGATGAAGCCTGGTGGCACTTTGCCCAGCATTCCACCAGCCGCTCCACACTCCCCGAGCACACATAACAGAGCCTGGCTTCGGGGCTGAGTGCCCTGCTGCCCTCCTGCTCCATGCGAGTGCCCAGCATGTCTGCAGAAAGATGGGAACGTCTTTAATGGCACAGCTCCCCTTTGCTCCTCCTCCTTTTCCTGTTTAGAAATACGTAGAGGACCATGAGCTGTAGGACGAGTAGCCACAGTGGCTTTGAACAACACTGACGTTAGTCCCGCTCTACCGTGAAGGACAAAGCTCTTGCTTCAAGACGTGACAAGAAAAAGTAAAACGGGACAACAAATGACAGGAGGGGCATGCACTGTTGTCCTTGCCTCCCAGCTGAACCGCACAATGTGGCGTGGCCTCCCAGAGCTCGGGCTGCTCTTCTGCCTCCTCCCTCAGCATGGCAATGGACTCCACACTGGGGTCACACCGCTCCCTCCTGAAGCCAAGGGCCACCTACCACAGAGCTCAGGGAATTTCTCTGGCCCTGAGTATGTCAGTAGCAAGGCCAGCGCCTCTCTCCAGTTCTGCAGGCTACAGGCACACACCATATCCTTCCAATTCTTCCGCACAACACAGGCTAGCAGCTGTAATGGACAGAGAGGGAAGGAGGCCATCAGCCATCAATCCAGCACAAGCAGTAGGAGTCACGCACCCGAATGTGCTAGAAAAGCCACTGATGAGCAGGCTTCCTGTTAGACCACTGACTAGGGGCACAGGGTGAGTTTGGGGTGGTCAGAGTGGGAAGGAAAAGACTGGAAGATCCTCTAAACACCAGTCCCAAGAGGTGGGCATCCACCACACAAGGTCCATGTAATCCCCTCCCCTCCTTTCCTACACGGTGGGCAATTACCGAAGAGATTCTAGTTTTCTTCTTGGCCAAGTAGCGCTCCTGTGTTTGCTTCAGTAGATCTGCACCCCCAGCATGGGCCAGGATGATGGCATCAGCAAAGCGCTCTTCCTTCAGACACAGCTCCACAGCAGGGCCCAGTTCTCCAAGCAGGAGAGCCTGGCTCAGGAGTCCATCCATGTCTGCGGGCAGAGGCATCCCCTCCACATTAGCCTGTCCTCAGACCCTAGTTTCCTGGCCCCTGCAGGGCGAGCTCACAACACACCTCCTATATCTCTGTATCACTCGGCCTCCATCGCCCCAAACAAAGCTCCCAAGATTCATGCCTCAACAATAAAATGTAGTGGGGTGTCATGGGTGCCCAAGTCTGGTAGTAACTCTTTTAAGGACCCAAGATGAGGGAGGGATTTATGTGTCAGTATCAAGGTATGATATGTGATTGCTCAGCAAGAACAGGGTCACAATCCTTTATGCAAGAAGACAGAAGGATAGAAAAAAACATCTTGGTAGAAGGCCTTCCACAGGAAGGACCCATCCGTGAAAATCTACAGCCAGAAGGAGCTCTAACCAGTAACAGAACCACCCAGCATTTGTGATGGAGGGAGGGAGGCAGGGGACAAGAAGGAAATGTCCTGAAGTCCGAGAACTGAGCCCACCTATTCCCACGTGGAGAGTTTCTCTCCCTCAGGGTGTGGGTACCTTCTGTGATGGGGATCTCCCATGGAGTCATGTTCTGAGGAACCAGTTCATCAAAGAAGGTTGAGGAGGCAGGGACTTCCTCTGTTGTGTGTTTGAAAGCCTGTATAAGGAAGAAGTGGCTACTTAGGAAACTTGGTAGCTTTCTACGGGAACTCTACTATTTGGCCCTTAATGGGTAAAGCTAAAAAAATAACCAGGGAAGGGCTCCATTTCATGGCTAAAACAGCTCTACTCTCAACCCAAAAGCTTATGAACTCTGTGTCTCACTGTGGTTCCAAGAGAGGGAGGAGTTTGAGGACTTCTACAGAAGTTGAGCACTTCACTAGAGCGAAGCCAAGGGCCAGCAAGGGGGAGATGTCCTGAAGGCAGGTCTCCTGTGCTACCATAGATCAGGCTGGCTGGCTCCTACCATACCTGGCTACAGAAGGCTTGTTGTCTGTGACTGTTGAGGTCCTCTCCCCTGGCCTGAGGGCTCTCACCCAGCCCCGAGTCACTCTTCAACCACTTGGCCACCTGTAGGGAGAGACCTATGAGTACCCCTCTCCCCAGCACAAGGTCAAACAAGCATTACGCTTTCTTCCTACCTCCAAACCCCACCAACTAGACTCACTAAGAATCTTGAGCTATTTTCCTCCAGGAGGTTGAGTGTTCATATATATATTAGCGAAGCTCAGGAAGACGTATTTTAAGTTGGTTGCCACTGACCGATCCTCTTTTTCTCTGCATCAAGTACATGATTCTAACGGGCAAGCAACTTACCTTCTTCTGAAGCTCATCCTTATTGTATCCTAATAGCTTTAGGAACTTCACTCTGGAGTCTTGCTCTAAGGTCACCTAAGGAACCACAGAACACAGAAGTCACCATTAAATGAATGTGAATGACCCTCTTCTACACAAGCTGGACATCTGAGCCAGTGTCCCCTCAAAGATAGTTCTTTGTGCTACAAGAAGTGCCCTACTGAGGCCAATACCATCTCTCCCTTTTTCTCCCCAGATTTTATTCCTGCTGGGCTGTGGACAATAGTGTTAACAAAATCCCTTCCCCCTTCCGCACGAGAATTGGACCTCCAGTTGACTTTCCAGAACTGTTACCCTGGTAACCTGATAAGAATAAAATGCCAGTTACGTTTCTAGGCAACATGACTTGTGATTGGTAAATTGCATTTGGACTGGAACGACATAAACCATAAATAATCAATATGGACACCATGCTTTGGGCTTCCCTGATTGCAAGGACTCGTGTAACTGCACAGATCCCTTGCAGGGACTCTAGAAGCTATGCTTTTAGAGTTGGCCCAAGAGATATTGACTCTTGTGGGTGTGAGGCTTCTAAGCCAGGGCAACCTAAGGAACTTACACATCTGCCTGATGTACATCTCATCTTGCACCTGAGCTGTCCTCTGGGGAGCTGAAGAAGAGGACTCTGTACTGCTGCATGGACTGCTGCAAGGACTGCCACAGAAGGGAATACCTGGGGCTGCCTGCCAATAGGTTGTGATTCCTCTCCCACACCCTTCTGAGGAAACTGATGCTAAGTGATCCTACAGCAGTCTTCTGAGTCTAAATATCTAGTTGAGAAGATGCCTGGTGGGAGGTGCACAGACACAGTAAACAAAGGCAGCTTACCTACTCAGTGTCCCAGATACTGAGGGCTAAGCCTTCCTAGAGACCTACCCTAATCTGGGGTCGCTGGTCTGGGCCCTTCAGTTATCCTATACTAACCTATGAGTTCTGACTACCATCTTTCTCATAGTCTCTCAGGTTCCTCTCCTTCTTCCATGCTTTTCCCTTGGAAATGTTCGCCTGCACTCAGCTTTAGGACCATCATGATGGACAGCTCTTGAGTAGCTTCTCAACAAGATTTTCCTCTGTCCTAGGGGTACCACTGCCTAAGTAAATGCTGAACTCTCTCTATTCTGTTTCCCACCCCACCATTCCTGGAGCTATTATCTGTATCCTGCTTATAACAAAGGCATCATTTCTTACACTTTTCTTCCCACATCTTTTTCTAGCTTTACTCTGTAGTTGATGATCTTGCTCAAATCCTTTTCTCCTCCCCAGTCTCCTGGTGTCTACCTTCATAAAGTTCCACTATGTCTGAAGCACAGACCCCAAGTCCTTCTCAGACCCCCTGGAACAAGGCCCTGTCCTTTTCCCCTTCTTCTCTATAATCCCAAAGATTTGAATAACCCTCTCACTGCCTGTCCAGTCAGTTATTTCTTTCTTCCTTCAGCCCTCTTCTCTTGCTTGCTCATTTCCTTTAATAGCTATAGCACTCCTCCTGGAGTCATAAGCAACTTGAAATTAAATTAGTGCTGTGACTGAAGTCAGGCCTCCAGAGTAGGGTGGGCTTTGAGCCCTAAGTCCCACTATGATGACTTGCCTTGGGTTACTTGAAACAAACTCATGATGATATGCTCTTCCAGCTAATCTTCTTCCCTTCCTTTCCCTTCCCATCACCTTATCTGCCCTTTGGCATGGCACTGCGAGAGCCTTCACCTTGGCTCTGGTAAAGTATCTAGAATATCAGCAAAGGTAGCAAAAAAAAAAGGGCAAATGCCACTTGTACTTCTCAGCTTCCCTAGCTGCAAATGGCCTCTGAGCCTCTCGTAAAGGATGAAGGTTTTGTGCCCAGAGGGTAGGTGATGTGTAGGAAAAACCTAATGGGGGTTATGGTCTCTGAAATCTGGGTCACAGTGTGGCTGAGGTTGGCTGAGGTTGGAGTACCCAGCTTTGGGGAAACACTTCTGAGCAGCCAGGCTTCGGGCCTCCTACCTTCAGGAACTGCCAGAGGATCTTTTCACTTGGCAATGATACTCGTTGGATCTTGTTCTGACAATAATTCAGGAGGTTTCCTGATCTCAGGGCCTCTTGCAGCTCAGCTGACCGCATCAGGAATTCAGATTCTGTGGTGACCTGACTGATGAAGACGAGGCGGAGGCAAGGCTGTGGCACCTGATGGGCAGGAGGCCTGGGGAAGCCGAAAGTAACCAGCTTCCCCCCAAACTGAAGAAGAAAGACAAGAAGGGTAAAGGTCATAGCTTCAGTGCCAAGTCAGGATCACAGGCAAGGCTACATATTGGTCAACCCTAGGATGGGACGTCAGTAAGAGAACTCCTGGGGGTCAGACAGAAGCAGGAACTGGGTAGTGAATGTGCCCCCGTACCAAAAACACCTCTGCATCTTTAGCACCATTAGCTTGAAACTTCAGCACATGCCACTCATCTTCTCCTCACCTGTCCTGGTACCACCCTTCTCCCAGTCACCTGGACTGAACACCTTGGCATTTATCACAGTCTTTATACCCACTACAGCCAGCAATAACAAAGTCTTACCTCTTCTGGTCTAGGTCTCCCATGCAGGTCCCATCTGTCCCATTCCCAGCGCTAACACATCTAGATTAGTGGAATAGGCCAAGCCTCTAGGTTTCTCCCTCCTCCAGTCCAAGTGTTAGACTATCACCCTGTACCTGTTGATTCAGGATCTTGTAATGGTTTCACGAGGCCACAAGAGAGAGCTGAAGCTCCTCTGCCTGCTGTGCACAAAATCCTTCCAATTTAGGGCCAGACCCGCCTCTCCAGCATCTCCCCCTGCTCATTTATGTGACAGCTCCACATCCCCCAAGTGCCCAGTTCATCCCGGCTTCTGTGCCCTCACCTACCACAACACCTCCACCTGAGCATCCGTCTTGCCAAATTAGGTCCTTTATATAAAGCACCTGGCACAAAAGTAGAGCTTAGTAAAGGTCCTTTAGTCCAGCAGGTCTCTACCTTGGCTGCACTGGGGAGCTGTCCAGAGTGGTCAGGCTGTACCCCAGGCAATTAAATCAGAATCTCGGGGGGTGGGACCAGGCATCAGTATCGTTCAAGTTCTTCAGGTTATTCCAATTGCAGCCAAGGTTGACACCTCCTGCTTTCCTCCCCAGCCATTCACTATTTCCCCTCCTAAAAGCTCTTCCTTAATAAACTTTCCCAGGCAGAATTCTTCTATTGACTCCTACAGCACAAAATCTATACTACCGGTTAGTGCTCAACAAAGCCAGCTCACCTTTGGATTGGTATAGTACTTGATAGTTTGACAAAATGCTTATTCTCGTTTGAGGTTCATGTCACCTGACTAACATAAGCTGGGCAAGTATTACTATCCCCATTTTACAGATTAAAAACCTTGAAGTCTGAGTTAAATGACTTGCCCAAGGTTACCCAACTGCTAAGTGGCAGAGCAATGATAAGAATTCAAGCTTCTGATCTTAGAATTCTTCACCTCACTCCTTAATGTGTTGGTCTTACTTCCTTAAAAAAGCTGTTGGCTCTGAAAAAGAAGCTCTACTTTTATGCACCTGTTTTTTATTCAAACCTAATATTTAAAGCATTGAGCGAGGTGCTTTCAGGCCTTGCAGCAAGGGCGTCACCCGGGAACTTGTTGGAAAACCAGAATCTTGGGCCCTACTCCAGACCGAATGTATCAGAATCTGAATTTTAACAAGACCGCCAGATGATTTGTATGCACATTAAAGTTTGAGAAGCACTACTTTAGGGATACAAATGAACAAGGTATGGTCCCCATCCTCAAGGAGCCTGTTACTTAGTGGGGTCTCCAGACATGTATGTAAATACCTTTAGTAGTTAGAACACATCAGTACAAGAGCATAAATCTGTGAGACTTAGAAGTGAGATTAAGTGTGACCAGGGTTAAAGGCAGGCCTCATGAAGGGGGTGGTTTAAGCATGGGACCTTACAAGGCTGCAGCAGGATTCAATGGCCTGGGAGAGGAGCTGAAGGGTGGCATACAGGTGGAGGCAGCAGAGTTGGGGAGTTATTCGTGGAACAGAAAGGAGTCATATTTAAGAGGAGCATAGAGAATACATGAGAACATGGTGGGACTAAAAACTGCAAAGGTAAATGGAGCTCTGTGTACATTTGGCCTTCAGCCTATAAGGCAAATGGGGTCAAAGCTTGTGAGCAGAGGAGTGACAGGATGAAATCACTTGTTTCTCATTCTTGCTTTGCATGCTAATCCTTACATAGCTGGACTCATTACCAGTCCAGACATGTAAGGGTCAGAGAAAAATCAGATGGAATCTCAGGCGGGTCTCCATAACTGGGACGTCTAAAGCAATCAATTCCTCTTAGACAGGACTGGCACAGCAAGCAGGTGAAGGGGTAGAGAGGGAAGCTACATGCTTAAGCGGGAAAGTGGGCCCTGATCTGAGACACGATCACTAGGAATAAATCTTCTATAGAACATGGCCTCATGCTGGGCACATAGGAGACTACACACACACGCACAGATACACACACTACACTTACAGCAAATGAAACACCTGCTGGCCTCCTCATCCATTTGGGGGGTTTTTTCAGGGCAGGTCCCAGTGATGCTTGGGCCACTTGCTCTGGCACCTGCAATGGTGGGAGAGGCTGGCCTTTGCTGAAAGAAGAAGAGATCTGGGGGCAAAAGGACACTGCATTACCAGCCAGAAGTGGTGGCTTAGCCAGGAACCCTACCTACAAACTCCATTTGGGGAGGAATCCTTGAAATACCCAATCTGACCCCCAAAGGCTGGGCTCCCATATTTCAGAGGACTAATAGTGAAGGTGGGGTTCCCATTCCCTACTTTCCTAAAAGTAGGCTTTTGGAAGTCTACTGCATCCAAGGTCTACAGTGGAGCAGGATATAAAATGTGTCCATAGGAGAAAGGGAAGTAAGACAGTTCATCCTTCAAAATATTGGTCCCAGTATGGAGATCCAATGTCTCTGCAATACCACAGGGAACATCCAAGAAAGAAAGTCAAGGTGAAGGCCTCCGTTGTATTGTGGCAGTAACTTACATCCTCCCACGAAGACAGACATTGGAGCAAAGGTGCAGCCCTTCCAAATCCAGCACCCTGTCTTCCTACACCCCAATAGTCCCCACTTCTTCCCAGGTCATATGTCCTTCTCTCCTCGCTAAAAAAAGACAGTTCCTTCCCTCCAGCATTCTCCACCAAGCCCTTCAAACCTTGTCAGTCTGTCTCATCTGCTGGACTTCCCAGTTCCTACCCATCACAGAGTACAAACTGATCCAGCCGTCAAAGGAGGCAGCAGAGAACACTGGAGGGTTCCGAGGGCACCACTGTACATCAAAGCACCAGCTGCTCTGTGTGGGTAGCTTATATACCACCTAATGTGAGGGAATACACCATTAGGGAAACCCTGACATAGGTAAGGCAGCTCAGAATGCATAGCTGAATGTCATCTCCCATCTCAGCACGCCCACACAAGGGCCAACTTACCTCGCTGCTCTCCAGGTTCCAACACAAGACCTGGTTGTCCTTCGCACTACTGAGCAGCAGCTCAGCATCAGCCTGGCTCCATGAAACTGACAAGATTCCCCTAAAAAGGAAGGAGAAACTAGGACTTGCTGAATGCCTATTAAGAGTAGGGTATCTTATATATCTCAATAAATCTCATCCCTATAAAACGAGCAGCCTGATTTCATTTCATAACTGAGGAAAATGAGACTTCAAAATGAGAAGTTAAGAAACTTTCAGCAGTCAAGCAGCCAGAACCCAAGTCAAAGCCCAGAGTCTGTGCACTACTCACTGTACCACTCTGCATCTCAGAGGCCACTGCAGGATGGCCTGCTGCTTTGCCCTGACTGCAGAGTAAGGACCCTGAATCAGTATGAATCAGGCAAGCACCTATCCTAATGGGTGCTGTTAGCCCAAGAAAGTCATGGGGACCTAACTCTCAAAAGTCCCCAAGGAGGTAGAAAGACAACATGGCCCTTTAGTTAGATAGAACAGACTCTGGGGCTGCTTTCTCTGCTGTGGGCCCAAGAACTTCAGAGGTAGGCCTGTGTGCAAGACAAATAGAGGCCAAAATTCTTTGATTAAGGAGACATCTTGGAGGAACCAACCTCATCACCTAAAGAAATGAGCATTATCCTCAGATCAGAGCCTGGGGACTCTCCCAGGGAGACTGGCTCCAATATTCTCATGACCCTATCCCCAGTCCCATCTCTAGAAGTTAGATGGAATCTTAGGGTCTTCTTCACTGCCTCTGGGTCTAACGGAACTCTGCTTGGTTGGGGCCGAGATAGAACTGGGTGATTGTGTGTTCACTGGGATGGCTTTGAAGCCAGGGAGGATGTTTGGTAGCTAAAGTGAGACACTCATTGCCTCCTACCCAGGTCAGTTATGCCCTTGCCCTCCATTAAGGATGTAGGAGTTTGAGATGCTACCTGCTATGGCTCTCCAGCACCTTCAGGGGTGAGGAGGCAAAGCGCAAGTCCCACAGCTGAATCACTGGGAGACGATCATCTTCTGAGCACAGCACCAACTGAGTGGCTATGTCGGGGTGCCAAGCCAGGCCTGAGCAGTGCATCTGTGAACAAAGCAGACCCCAACGGGTGATGTAACCTGCCTCCTCATAGTTAGGGACCTTCTCTGCCCAGCTGGAATGGGGCCACTCTGAGGGCAGGTTCTGTGTCTCTTCTAGATGGCTGAGAACACCAGAGCCACCAGGAAATGAGGGATGGCCATGAATGAGTGAGGAGCATTAGAAGCCCAGATCACCTCAGTTTAGCTCACCTAAGCTTTCACGCCCATAGGAAACCTGTTGAATCCACATGTGCGACAGCCGAAAGCAGAACCCTGGCCTGGGGAGGGGCAGCTGCCATGGCCACTCCAAGGCATGCGGGAGAAGCAGGTCCCAAGCCTGGACTCTGCCTCCATGACTCACCCTGTTGCTGTGATCACTGACTTTGATGATAGGTTCATTCTTCCTGAGATCCCACACAACTGCCTTGCCGCTGGGGTGAGCAGAAGACAGAATGTGTTGAACTTGCCGGTTCCAAGACAGTGCCTTGATGTCTTCTGGGGGCTGCTGAGGCAGGATGGGGGGATGGGGTGGAGACAACTTGTCACCCCTGGATCAAGACACATCTGCTGTTCCACTGCTCCCAACCACCCATAGAAAGCCCGAGAGTAGACCTGGGTGGGGCTGCCCAAACCAAAACAGTCTCAGGGAGCTGGGAGTTGAACTTTTGCAGAGAGGGTCCTTTAGGGCACTGGCATAGGAGCTGAGACAACGGCAGGTACACTTGGGTTTTACTCCTACCCCAAGGTGCTAAGAGGATAGAGTCAAGGTTTGAAAACAGCCCTCGTGTTTATGACAAAGAGAGAGGAAGAGAAGGAGGAAGGAGAGGGAGGGAAAGAAACATAGACACCCAGTATCCCCAGAGAGTGAGACAGAAAGAAAAGCCATTGCTCCTTTCAGGGCACAAGATGCTATCAAATTCATTCTTAACTTACTTCACGATACTGTAAGCATAAAACAGAGAAAAGCCAGGAAGCAAAAAGAGAGGCCCAGTTATAGACTGACAGAGGTACACTTGGAAACAGACATACACGATACCCTCGAATGCATGCGAGACAGATACAGAGACAAGACGGGCAGCAAGGACAAGGGCATATCTGGGAGTCCTCCTCTTGTCCCCTCTCCGCTGAGCCCAGGGCCCTACCTTACCCTGCCAACGATAAACAGTGCCCTCATCCTCTCTCTCAAGGTCTTTCACTCCCCCTGCTCTTCTTCATTTTCCTCCCAGAAATCCCCAGGACAGTTAATGATCACAAACTGCTCCCCTACCCTCACCCCCACACACCCTCCCCTCCACCCCTGTTATAATCTGGCTGGTAGCACATTAGTCTGTGGAGCTTTGTTGCCCTCCAGTGGTAAAGCCAGAAATTTCCTACACTCTGGCTGCCTCCAGAATTCCAGACTTCCTGGAAAAGTCAGGTGCACACTGTAAGCAGCAGCCCCGGGGCTTCCTCACCTGTGGCTTGGATCCTGGGGTCATGGGCACACTCAGGTTATTCAAATCCCAAATGAAGATTTCTGAATCATTGGCCCCTGAGGCCAGGAGGTTGCCCTGGATGAAGAACAGGCCTTTGGAGACACACCATCCCAGGCAGAGATGAGAACAGGAGAGGGGGGAAAGAGACCCACGTATGGGGCTTCCAGAGCCTCCCCAACAACAGCCTGGGAAGGGCTCTGAGTTATAGACTGAAGGTCATAAGTGAGTACTTCCATTCTGATCTCTTGCGCTATGGCTTGGCCATGTCTGACCAACTGAAATGTAGTACCTGGAAAGGATTAAAGTCGAGGGCTCTGACAGCCCCCGTGTGCTTCTGTTTCTGGGCAATCACAGGCTCCTTCCCCGAAGACAGGATGTGGGTCACATTGTATAGAGTAAGCATGCCATTGTCCCCGCCGCCTGCAATAACCCCGGAGCCTTCCAGAAGCCCATTGCCAAAGTTCCCCCAGATCAGCTTGTGAAACCTACAAAGAGGAGGAACTAGCATCAGCACCAGCTCAGGTCCACGTCAGTAAGCAGAGGGTGGGCACATATGCCAGCCTCTGTCGTCATGCAGACACCCCACCCCTAGCTAGGGGCTGCCTGTCTCCCTCATTTCTCACACACAGAAAGTAGGTCTCCTCTGCCTGATCCTGCCCTTCCTCTGAAAAAAATATACCAGCTATGTACACTGAAAGTTGGGATGCCACTGCCTTAGAGTTGTGTGGGGATGCTTTTCTTTTCAAGTTAATATTACTGGGGCTATCTAGACCTAGTAATAGATACTTAAAATAGATTACTTCACCTATTCCTCACAACTCAAATAACTAACATGGAATACTTCCTATGTATCAGACACTGTTTTAAGTGCTTTACATATATTAGCTTATTTAACAGTCAATGACCCATAAGGTATTATTTTAAATTCTGCTTTCCATGGACAAAACTGAGGCACAGAGAAGTTATAAACTTCTGTATATACAGCTAGTAATTTTATTCCCATGTGACAGCTAGGACATGGTAGAATCAAAGTTCAAAGTCAGGCCCATCTTGTTTTAGAGCCTGAACTCCTAACCATCATTAAATACTATCTCCTGTTTAAAGGAAGATCCAAACTCGTATACCTAACTAGAAGCATGTTCTCTAGGCCAACAATTACTGTGCCCTCTTCCCTCCCAAACTGGAAGTGAGAAAAGATCCCAGGACCTCCCCACCCATGCCTCTCCTGTGTGGCTGGCCCATTGCAGCTGCTACGTGGCTGCAGTGGGCCATCCCTAGAGACATAGAGGCATGAAGAATAAACGTACTGCTTGCAAAACACTTTTCTGGCTTTTTGAGGACACGTCTAAGAACACATTGCCTGTGACTTGCACAAAAGACAAAGGTGGACCCTGGGCTCCTACAGACAAGTATGGGTCCTCTGCAAAGCCATTAGAGAAGGCATGTGAAATCCCCAAAGCCTCATAGCTGGTCTGTCACAGCTCTAGCCAAGGATATTTCTGCAGCCCTTCAGAGAAGCCAGATTTCACACTGAATGATGTCCTAAAATTCCCTAACTGAAATGAAATGTTCCTGCACCCTGGGGACAGTAAGCAAAGAAATTGAGTGGGGTGACCAGGCAGGAACCCGTTTGGCCAGTCATTAGAGCAGAGCCAACGTGTCAGAAGTGGAGAGCTGAGCACCAGTTCAGACAGGTGAGCATCTAAGGCAAAACAGCAGAGCTGACACAAATGGTGGCTCTAAAGCTACTGTCAGAAAGGCTATGTTTTCTACGGTTGCGCTGATCTTAAAAGGGCAGAAGAATGTGTTCCATACTGGCTCAAGAGGTTGCCATGGCATCCTGGGGCTAGAGGTCAGAGGGTAGGTGAACAGAGTAGCTAGAGAAGCCCATAAGAGGTCACATGGGAACCAGAGTTGGGGTCTGGCCTGAGAAAAGCTCACATGGGGATGGTAGAAGGGGTGTGGTGACCTCAGCGTGGTCAGAGCACGTGACATACAGACCAGAGTACCTGAGACTTCAAAGAAGGGGGGCACCACCAAAGGGTTTGAGAAGAAGGCCCAGTTACTTTATTGTGGTCAAAAATGCAGGACATAGAGTGTGACAAAATTATTTTCTTTCTGTAAGCATGTGAAAGGTACATTCTTATTGTTAGCAACAAGTGAGAGCCCAACAAAGACGTGATAGAGAACACCTGGGGCGAGTCAAGCAAGGACAAGGACTTGATAGTTCAGTGGGCGCAAGGCTTTTCAATCATCTCTCCTCTGCAAATGGACAGGGGACAAGAGACAGCAGTGTGAGTGTGTGAGTGTGTGTGTGTGTATGTGTGTGTAAAGAGAGCACACATGAGCATGTGAATAGATGTGACAAAATGATAACTACTGATGAATCTAAGTGAGGTATATGATTGTTCATTGTACTATTCTGCAACTTTTCTATGTCTGACTAATTTAAAAATGTTTTTTTTTAAATGGCCTTTGGCCTGAAAATAGAAACTAAGAGATTTAAGGGGAAAGAATGGGATGAAAAGTTTGTATGGGAAGGTTGGAACTTTTAAAACATAAGAACACAGTTGAAACTCTCTGCTAAGAGGTTCCCAGGATAATGATGGCAACGATGGAGGAGACATGGCATCACAGAATAAGAAGTGGCACCTAAAGGAAATACAGGTCCTCGGATTCCTACTCAGACCTTGTGAAGCTGAATTTCCAGAGACAGGTCCAGGATCTACATTTTTAATAAGACCCTCCCAGTAATTCTAACAAATGGCCAGGCTTGAGAACCACTGTACTAGATACATCAGACTGCGTACCAGCCTAGAATAATCGGGGAAAACTTCATAAAGATAGAACCGGCCCTAACAATCAGCTCATGGTTGTGCTTCAGGCAAAAAGCAAAAGGCAAGACTGAAGAGAATAAAACAAGTGGCCTGTGAGATCACGAAGTCATACAAGCTCATCTGAGGCCAAGCTTTAGCTACCTTACGATCAGGAATATGTGCTGTATAAATTCCTGTTCCCATAATTTATGTACTTCTTTTGGATTTTGCTTTTATTTGCTTAGAAAGGTTCCCTTTGAAAAATCCCAGCCTCGTGTTGGTGAACTGAAGTGAAACGAATTTGTCGACCTCCAGCCCAAACTAGCTGAGGAACTCCAAGTGTCCTTGAAAGTCACACAGTGCAAAGAAAGCGGTGCTCTCAGCTGGAGAATGAAGACAGTGAAGTGGCACAATGGCCGTGGGAGAGAACTGCTTTTCTTAATGCATGGTATGCACCAGGCTACGTGCCTACTATATACCCCGAATTTACAGCAGAGAAAATAGGGCCAGAGAAGTTAAATGACACACCCAAGAGGACAGTAGGTGGCAGAGCTGGGATTTGAACCCAGGTCTGTCCAACAGCAAAACCCATGCTCTCTCTCCTCTGTGATCTTGATGTCTTCTAGAGAAAAGGTAAGTCTTGGAAACAGAAAAACTAAGAGAAGTGTACAAAGTGACCTTTTTCTGCTTGGCGTTGTCCCTTACACAGACACCCAAAGAAAGGTCAACGTGGTCCCAAAGAAGGTAGAACTGAGATAAAGGTACTGGAAGATAGGTCACATACTTTCTCCATGTTACTACAGGATGGGTCATACAGAAGTTACAGAGGCCACTCAAGAGATCTAGAACCTCAGTGTAGACAGAGGTGGAGAAAGCAGATCGCACATTGGCCTCTAACATCATTTAGCCATAGCAGTTATGTCCTCAGTTCAAAAGTCAATACATAAACAATGTATTACTCTCCCAGAAACCTTCCTTCTCGAGTGAGATTCATCTAACAGACCAAACATCGCTTGTTTCAGTGCACATGTTAACCCATATTGATTCTGATTGCATTACCCATGCATTCTCTTCAGGCTATTTACAGTTTGAAGCTGTCCCTTATCTACGCCCATACCAGAGTTTCAGAAGATTTCTCTTTCAGTCAGGTGTTTCTAAATAGATATTTCTCTGATGCATCATGGATTGAGGAGAATTCCATGGATTCAGGATTCAAATGCGGTTAAGACGGGTCTGGTGAAAAGGGCAGGCAAAGGAAAGCAGGCGATTTTGAAAAGTATATGTTTAGTTAATGAAGAGACACAGGAAGGAGTTTTTAAAAAAAATAAAGTGAAAAGGAAGGAGACTAAGCTAGAAAAATAAAAGGGAATGAGTCTGAACATACGGCCTGAATTTCGAGCTCCACAGGTTCTTAGAAGTTGACTTGTACAACCTCTTCTTTATACATAAGTGAGGAAACCTAAGATCACTGACATAACTCAATTTGCCCACAGTCACATAGCTTCAGGCAAGGCTGCAACCCAACACAACTGTGCCTTCCACTAAAGTATGCAGTAGATGACACAGAAAAGAAGAAAGCATAAAGCAAGGGATTGGTAGCGCTCCATCTACCCTGTTCATCTTAGTCAATAGTTCGTGATACTGACTTTTGAGTAAGTGACCTAACCCAGGCTGCAACAGAAAGAGGTGGGTGTCTTAGACCCTAGAGTGTCTAAGATGATTTCCTGAAAAAGGCCCCAAGAGGACTGTGTCAAAGGTGATCCCTTAGATCTCTGGGAATGAGAACCAATCTTTAGAAACAATCATAGAGGAAAGAAAAAGAAAGTAGAGATGAGGTACTATCAACAGTGTTAACTGTCCTATTTATTTTGGTTATAGCCCCCAAATCTCTGCAGGGTGGAGGAGGGTATAAGGTGAAGAGGCGAAGCTCATGACTCCCACATTCAGTACCAACATTCCAAAAAGGGTCCGTTCAACTAATTGGCTGCAAAACAAACCAACCCCTGAAAAGCTCTGAAGGCACTAATGTTAACTGAAGACTATAACTAACTGAAGTGGTAACTCAATTTGGTAAACCAGGAATTTCTAACATCACTCATTCATTCAACAAATACTTATTAAGCACCCAATGCCAGGCATTGTCCTAGGTGCTAGAGATAGAGCAGTGAATAAAACAGACAAAAATCCCTGCCCACGTGGATCTTGGGATTCAGTTTCAAGGTTTCTTAAGCAATCATATTGCCTCTTTTTTAGGAACTCAGCCCTCAGGAGCCACTACTGCACTGAAGTTGCCACTTGGCTGGCTGAGGATGAGAGAGCCCTTCCCACTGCCTATTTTCTCCTCTCCAGGAGTAGAGCCATTATTGAATTACCTCGTCCCTTTCAAGGGCCCTTTCTGAACTGCTTGTTTAGAGGCTAAGAATATCTCATCATTATTGGTAAATCCCCCAGGGCCTGCTGTTCAAAAGGTACAGGTACTGAAAATACAAAGAGATGTAGAAAGCTGCAAACTAAGGATACTGTCATAAAGTAATACAGGGGCTCAAGAAAAAAAGAACAATTACTAAACTTTCATTATCAGATTAAAGCATGAACATAAAGAAGAGTCTTCTGTCTAAACATCTTAACTAATCGCTCAGGTGGACCCCAGAATGCACAAGAAGGTGGAACATTCTAGACCAGTAATCGCTGAAGTGGGATGGGCCAGATAATTTTCTGGGATGTAAACAAAGATTTATATTTTTAATCTAAAAAAGATATAAATTTTACTTTATTAACAGTACAGCAATAAATGTATATTATTTTATTGAATATATAACTTGAGTCTAGCGATTATTCACATTTTTCCTGATGGTACAAAAATGTAGAGACCATTGCTTCAGACTGTAAGCCTCATCTTTACAAAACATATAAAAGAGTAGTTGAATAATGGAAAGAAGGTAGGCTTTTTTACATCCTAGCTTTTCAGAGTTTGGGTTCCCTCCTATGTGAAATGGGGATATTGCCTAGGCTCATTTTGAGGAATGAATAAGATATATGTGCTCAGTGAATGCTAGTGAATGCCCTCTCAGCCTGCCGGAGCGAAGAAATCTATGAGCACCCAGTCAGTCCCTGGCAGCAGTGAAGAGAGGATCATTCATTCTCCTCCCACTGGCAGAGGAGGGGGTTGTGCAAGGTTGTTATCTTCACAAGAGCCAAGGGAGGAAGGAGTCAACATCTCTGCGTTCAGAGAGAGATCAGGTAATCATGGGCCCAGACTTGTGTGAGGCGTCTCTGTCACATGATCCTGCCTGACACTGCTTTCAAAGTTCTTTTGCAAAATAGACGCAGAGCTAACTTCTCTCCAACTTGGTGAAGGTCCTTTCTCCCCTCCCCTGTCCCCTCATGAGCCCTGAGAAGCACACGCTACTCTCGGGATGCCCCATTGGGGTCTACTTCAGGATCTACTCCAGGATCTGCCCCATCAGCAGTTCAGACACAGTACCTGCTTGAGGCAGAAAGGACTCCCCTGCGTTTCAAGTCCAAAGAGGGGTCCCTGAAATCAACCTCAAAGATTTCCAATGTGCCATTTGTGCTAAAGGAGGCATCTAGCTGCTGGGCAGATGTTCCTAGGCACAAGAAAAGTCAAGAAGAGGCAGCATATGAGCAACGATACATGCATGGGTTTGGGGTATAAATGATTAGCGCGAGGAGAGGAGAAGGAACAAGAGAGGACTGGGTATACCCTTTTTCAAATGGTAACAAAGATGCATGAGGTACTTGGCCTTGAGCCATAGTCCAAGGTTGCCCCCCAGGTAGCAGAAACACCTAATATCCCCTTGCTTATGCTATGAGCCAGCCCCAGCTTTCCAGACCCTAAAGCTTTCTCTGATGCTTAATAAAAAATTCTGGATACTAACTTCCCCTTCAACCTAGTGCTTCTGGTGGATCTTAGGCCACAAAATCACCATACCTGCGGCCAGATACACAGGGTGCTGGCTGGCTGGGCTCCACACTTGGACAGCTGACCTCTCAAGTTCCTTCAGCTTCATGGTCTGTCCTGTAGGTGGCAGAAAATTGACATGGCCCTCAGCCCACTGAAACAAGAAACCAGCAAGCTTAAGGGCCAGACACAGGGAGCACCTGTGAACACGAGATCCTGTTTCTCTCTCTCCATCACGGGATGGGGCATCTCAGGGCATCACGGGTGACAAATACATGACCATCTGCAGATCTGTAAGGACAGTTCATGTACCCAATTACTGAAATCTAAAGCTTTAAATCCAAAAAAATATTCAACCACACTGGTTGTCATAAGCCCCATGGTGATACTAACCATCAAATCAGGTAATCTCTTAGTGACCTTATCAATTCCCTTGACTTTAAATATCATCCATGTGCTAATGACTCCCAAATTTATATCGCTAACACAAATCTCCCCTCTGAGCCCCAAGTTCTTATATACAACTGCTAATCAGATATATCCATTTGAAAATAGCAAAGATACCTAAAAGTTAGTCTGTATAAAATGAAATTCTCTATTCCACATCTCTTCCCCCCAATTCTGTTCTTCCTCCAGTTTTCTTCATCTCAGTAATTGGTACCACTGTTCACCCAACTGCTCCACCCAGAAACCTGAAAATCACCCTTGATCCCCCCTTTCTCCCTTATTCCCTTCTAATCCATCATTAAGTCTCCCAGATTTTAACTCCAAAATGGATCTTAATCTGCCTTCTTTTCTCCATCTCCACCACCACCACTCTATTTGAAGATATCATCACCTCTCACCTGGAATACTACAATAATCTTCCAACTGGTCATCTCCCTGCTAGTCATACCATCATCCAATCCAGTCTCCACACAGCAATAGCAGTGAAATTTTAAAATCAAAAATAGGATCGTGGCATTCCTTGCTTAAACTCTTTCCATGGCTTCTATCTCACTCAGAGTAAAATTCAAAACCCTTATTTGGCCCTGTTTGAAGGCTCCTGCCTACCACTACAACTTCAGCTCTTGCTACTTTCTCCCTTATTCACTGTGCTCCAGCTGCATTAGCTTTTTGCATTTCCTGGCTTTTTCCTAACTTAGAGCTTTTATAAATTCTCTTTCTTATACTTTAAGTGCTCTTCCTTTCATTCTTTACATGACTGGCTCCTTATCACATCTTTCTGGGCTCAGCTTCTCACCTCCTCAGAGAGATGAGCCATCCAGTCAAAAATAACCTCATTTTTTTTCCTTCTTAGCAATGTATAATTATATATTTACTTAAATTTGCACTGTCGGTCTCATCCACTAAGTAAACTCCCTGAGAACTGGCGCTCTGTCTGCACCGTGTTATAACTGGTGCCAGAACAATGTCTGGCACATAGTAAGTGCTTGGTAATATTTGCTGAATGAATGCAGACATTCATTCACTTGAACTCCATGGTTTCCAACCCAATTCTAACACATATTCAAGGTTTCTCGCCCATATCCCAGTGGGCTAACAAAGCGCAGAAAAGTTTTTTTAAAAGAAAGCAACACTGGGGCTAGCCGAGTGACGCGGTGGTTAAGCGCTGACTTGGGAAGCCAGCGGCCCCGGTTCGGGTCCCACATATGAGGGCCAGTGACACTGCCCTCAAAAAAGAAAAAAAAAAGAAAAAAAAGCAACACTGAATTTGAGGGAGGAAACTTGGGACCCCCTACTACCTGATTGAACAAGCCACAGTCAGGTTACTCTCAACCTACAAAAACAAGAGGTAAGTATTACTTAATCTCTAAAGTACTTTCCATCTTGAAGAAAGCTTGAGACTGCCAATTTAGCCAAGATTTCCAAGGGGCCTTTAAACACTTGAGGCTACAGCAGGTATCTTCTGACGCACTACCCTTCATACTATAGTTATCAGTGCCACCTGCTGGTCAAAGCCATTTTCAGGTTTCTTGGAAAAGATCCCTCAACAAAACTAGGACTCTCGATTAGCACTGTGCAGTTGACATGTATATCTCATTTAATTCTCACAATGGTTTTATGCAATAAGTACTATGATCATCCTCATTTTACAAAGAAGAAAACTGGCTAGATCAAGATGTGCACCCCTATCAGCCTCCAGAGCCCAGTGTTTTTAACCATTATACTAGTCTAAACTTAACTACACTCCATAAAGTGTTTAAATCCGGACAGTCTAGACACTGGGAAGATGGGCTTTTAATCTACTTCGTTCAGAGACAACTGTTCCCAAAAAAGCCCCCGCTGGGGTCAGAGTGGGTGGGGAGATTTGAAGGTGGGAGAGTTATGACCGTTGAAGAACTGAATAGACTCTTGCAGGGATGGGGGGCGCCAGCGACTTGGCAGTCCGCTCCCCATGTTCGGTGGTCAGCAGAGGTTCTCTCCGGCCTTCCCCGAAGGGCGGCGGCCGGGGGTCCTTAACCACAGGCCTTCCCGCCCTGGCAGGACGCACAGACCCGAGCCAAGCCAGGTCTGGGCCCAGGGCGATGGTAAGGCGCTAGGGCAGCGCTGAACAGGGACCCGGCTCAGGGTGCAATCCAGCCCTGTGAGGGTCACTGGCTGCAGTCCGGGGACGGGCCCGGGTCTCCGCGGAAGGCGAGACCCCCCGTACCCCCCGGACTCTCTCCCGAGGGAGAACGGGCGTTCCGGGTCCCCAGCATGGCCTCTGCTCTTAGGGGCCCCAGACAGGCGGGGAAAACCAACCTGTCAGGAGAGCCCACGCCAGGGGTCAGGAGTGGCGAGCGAGCCCTGGTCTTCTCAAAGGGCTTTTAGGCTCAGCGGGGCACTGCGGACGGCGGCTGTGGAGGGCCAAAAGTAGCCCTGGCCCGCAGGGCACTGCCGCCCACGCTCGCCGCGAGGCGAGGAGCCAGGGACTGGCCAACCCACGGAAAAGATATAATAGGATTGCCGCTTGTAATGGGCCTCCCTCACCTGTCCTGTGATTGCGCAATGGTGCTGCAGGAGTTCAGATCCCAACACTCATAAATTCTGGTTTATTCAATTTGAGCTAGGCTTCGGGGCAGCCTCTGAAAAGAGAAAATACTAATTCATTATCTACTTATTGAAGCGGAGAAGACTCGGCCCCAGCTCCAGGAGCTCTCAGCAGAGCCTTAATTGAAAAGGTAAAAAGCAATCGAGGCCATAAATAGCGGTGAAACACTAGCCCAGCAACAATTGCTGCCCCAAACTATTGGTTGAACTAATTAAGGGCTATAAGTGTGCAGAGGGCGAGGGACTACTGTAGACGAGGGGCTTCCTGAAAGGTTTCAGGGACATGAGACCAGTATTATACCTTGGAGCTGCAAGAAAGTAAGTGATGTCCCAGCAAGGAGTTAGGGGCCCACCAGGCTAATTGCTGCCCTGCCATTTCCCATGCCATAAATGAAAGAGGCTATGGTTGGGGGAGTGGGCTGGATAGACTGTGGAATTCCAATTCAACTCTGAGATAATTGGGAGTTACTAAAAATTGTGAGTATGGATGCAATAATATCAAGATTGTATTTTGAGACTAGCAATATAGATCCCCTTAGAGAACAGAGCTGAAAACAGGGACTCAAATTAGAACAACCTAGGTACCAGGTGATGAAAGCCTGGATTAATATAGTGGTAATGTTTGTTAAAGGAAAACTGGACAGGCTTTTGTGATTGATAAAGGAGTTGGAGGGTGAGGTGAAGAGCATGTGTATCTTGAGGGAATTATGGCATTTCCTACTAAAATGTCCTATAGATAGCTTAAGATTTTAGATCTATTTGATTCAAAACTTTCATATAATGCATGAATTCTACCGTATTCCTGCCTGATATCCTCCAGAAGAGGTGAGCTGGTTATCGTGAGACAGGCCCCAAATCATGTGACACAACTCTATAGATTTCCTTTCATGCGGAGTTGGGAGTTTCCAAGTCAGGACAGAAGACAATTTAGGGCAGTCTCTGCCTGCCCACTCTACCTATGTACTAAGTACCCACTAAGTATTTCTTGAACTTCTTAATACAACAGTGGATGAGACCTGAAAGTAAACAGGTTGAAAACTGAACCTCAGGCCATCAGCTCGAATTAGGGAATGAGGCAGAAGTGGCACTGATGGACTGTTCTGTAAGAAACTTGAACCAAAGCAGGTCAGTTTCAAGAACAATTTTTTTTTTTTTTTGGAGGGCAGTGTCACTGGCCCTCAGATGTGGGACCCGAACCTGGGCCGCTGGCTTCCCAGGCCAGCGCTTAACCACCGCGCCACTCAGCGGCCCTTTTTTTTTTTTTTTTAAAGTGCACACCTGACTTACACATCTAAGTTTTTTTGTTTTGTTTTTTTAGCTGAGCCATCCTGCCACCTGTTGGCAGCTCAATGGCAGCTCAGCTCAGGCTGGGCATCGAACTGCTGTTGCTCAGAGCTCAGCTCGCACTTTTTTTTTTTTTTTTGAGGGCAGTGGCACTGGCCCTCTTATGTGGGACCCGAACCAGGGCCGCTGGTTTCCCAAACCAGCGCTCAACCACTGTGCCACTCGGCCAGCCCTCATAAATTCTTTTCACCTTGTTTTGTAACTGCCAGTCTCCTCTTCTAGGTAACTACTTGAAGGCCGTTTTGTCTTGTTCAACTTTATATCCCCAGGGCCTATCTGTCTGACATATATGAGGTACACAGATGTTTGTTAAATGATTACCAACTGCTCTAAAGGACAGAGAATGAAGACGTATTAAAAAGCCAGTAGAGGGCTGGCTGAGTGGTGCATTGGTTAAGAGCTGGTTTGGGGATGCCAGCGGCCCCAGTTCGGATCTCACATATGAAGGCTAGTGACACTGCCCTCTACAGCTAACGGCTCCACCTGGAGCTGGGCTGTGCGAGCCCCGGCGACGGTGTAGGCTGCAGCCCCTGCTGCAGTGGGCTGCCATAGGCTACAGCGAGTGGCCTGCAGCCAGCGTGAGTTGCCAATAGCCACAGCGAGTGACCATCGAGAGGCCGGCGACCAATCTGCCTCATCTAGGAAGAGCGCAATGATACCAACATGGGCCAGTAAAGCAAAGTCCTCTGCAACTAGACTGAAGAAAAAGACAGCAACTTGTCTGTTCCCCTTCCCCAATGCCCCAACGTTGTTCCCCTCCACCAATTCCCCAATAAAAAAGTCTTTTAAAAAAAAAAAGCCAGTAGAGATTTTCAGAGGCATTTCAGTAGAAGTGTTTCTCTGCCTGGACAACCACTAAAGGACCCCCTATCTAACTTGAATGGACTTGCTTATATAGGTCATGTTGAATGTATGCTTCTTAGTGGGTCAGGTTTTCAGGCAATGATTGTAATTTAAGAAAATGCCCTCAGGGCCGGCCGAATGGCTCAGTTGGTTAAAAGCTCGCTCAAGAGCGCAAGCTGAGCTCTAAGCAACAGCGGTTCGAGGCCAGCCTGAGCTGAGTTGCCGCTGAGCTGCCAACAGGTGGCAGGATGGCTCAGCTAAAAAAAAAAAGAAAAAGAAAATACCCTCAAAGGGAAAAGAACTCAAGTTGGTTCTCATAAAAATAGATGCATTGATATAGACCCTCAAAAACATGATTTTCCTCTTTCTAAGGATAGCATAGAAGCTTGGATGAATCATTAATGTACCAAAAGCCTGCATAGGTTCAGTAATAACTCAGTGAACTGTCCCCTAATTCATAATACAGGTATTGTCAGCTTATAAAAAGCCAGGATTCAGAAGTTGCTTGGGAATAAGGAATACATATTCTTATAAGAAAAATAAGATTAGAGGCAGGCACAGCTCTAGGCCAGTCCAAAAACACCTATTTTTTCCTATAATATTCTTGATACATGTTAGAGTACAATTTTTTTTTTAGCTAACCACTATTATTACTTATTATATATTATATTATTTTATTTTTATTATTTATTTTAAATGGGAAATAAATCTTGTTTTAATTTGGGAAGTCAGGAACATATCTTCCTTTTTCCCCAATCCTGTAATGGGAAAAGGAGCTACACTTACCACCGGCTGCACAAATGGAACCCTCAACTACCTTCACAGTCCCAGCAAGATTAACAAATTAACATCTTCTTGTGCTTAACTCCCCTCACCCTCCCCATCCTTCCAATCTGGAGGGAGAGGGGTTACAGACAGCAGGCAGAAAAAAGAGAAAAGAATGAGGTTCCTCAGGGTAGTGGCTATTTCTGGGGAAATGAGGCACACATACCACAGCACTAAGTTTTATTAGGGATTTCATGAAGGTTAAATCTGTAGGAATGAGGGAGTCAGTCAGGGGGCACAAAGCCCATGAAGCCTCCTCAGATTTCATAGTGAACCACCGGCTCAGGCTCTTTGGTGGGATCGCCGCCTCGTTCCAGGTACAGATTATTATAAGGATACTGCTTTGGCCCCTAAGGAAAAAACACAGGTCAGCACGAACAACATACATCCAGCCAATAGCTGGTTACATCCCACTCTGAATTAACAGCCATGCACCGTAAATGGGTATGTGGTAGCCTCTGGTCAGACCCAGCTGGGCTAGAACAGCAGGAAGAGCACTCCTCTTCCCTGCTCAGCCTAAGGCAGAGAGAAAGCCTAGATTGTAAGAGAAGTGGTGCCTATACTGTGTGTGTGTGTGTGTGTGTGTGTGTGTGTGTGTGTGTGTGTGTGAAAGAGAGAGAAAGAAGAGAGAGAGAGAGAGAGAGAGAGAAGGGAAGGGTCGGAGGGAGGGAGGGAGCACACGAGGGAGAGCTTTCTAAATGAGACGATGCATCCATCCATCCCACTCTCTCGGGGTCGAGACAGACTCAATCTCCTTTAAGTCACTCAGCCTCTAATGGTTCCACCACTAAAGTGGCCTAGCAAATGAGGCGTGCAGGAGCAGCAGTGGGGGAAAGCACAGAAGAGACATGGCTGGGATGTGCTTTAGGGGCTGCTGGCTTTACCAACAAACAGCTGTCAGAGAACACAGCTCAAGGGGAGGAGAAAAGGGTGATGTGCTTACAGAACTGAAAAATGGAAGAGTCACACTGTGTTTCTTGATCTCCTGAAGTGAAGTTAGTGCTCACACCAGCCCTCCGTGCACTCTCCAGCCTGGGGCCCCTGGGGCTTGGCAGGAAGGCTCGTGTCAGTGCACACAGACATACCAGCTACCAGGAGAACATTGATTATCTCTGCAGAGGTAGCACTGAGCAGCCAACTGCAAACACAGCAGCCTCTTTGCTTTCAGTTCCTTTCCTTGCAATCCATCCTGTAGACTACTCCCAGATTAATCTTCCTAAAATTCTAGCTTTCATTATGTCATTCTTCTGTTCAAACACCCAACATGATTCCCAGCTGCCTATAGGCAGACCAAGTCATCACTGTATCCCCAATCCTTGGCATGGTCTGTACTTGGTACATAGCAGAAACTTCATAAATATTTGCTGAATTAATGTGTTATTATACCATCAAGTCCAAATGCCTTAGCCATGCAGTAAAAGCTGCCCAACCTAACTGATCACCTCACCTCACAATATTTATTTATTTATCTATTTTTTTAAGCTGAGCCATCCTGCCACCTGTTGGCAGCTCAGCAGCAGCTCAGCTTGGGCCAAGAATCGAACCGGTGACCCTGTTGTTCAGAGCTTGCACTCTTGAGTGAGCGCTTAACGAACTGAGCCACTCGGCCAGCCCCCACCTCACAATATTTTTTAATACAACGAGTTCCACATCTGATTTCTCAGGACATAAGAATTACCTGGGAACTTATTAAATATTGAGCCCCACTGTGGAGCTACTGAATTTGGCTCTCCCAAGAGTAGAGCCCAAGAATCTGAATTTTTGACAGCTCTCCAGGTAACCAAAGCTGGTTATCTAGGAACTGTTTTATATGCTTGTTCCACTCCAGCTAACTCACTCTCCTTTTCTTTCCTTCATTGTTTTCTCTTGCCCCCATCTCTAACTTATCCCCATCATCCAAAGCCTCTCTCTCTCTCTCTCTCTCTCTCTCTCTCTCTCTCTCTATATATATATATATATATATATATATATATATATATATATATATTAGCATCTACCATAACCCTTCTCATATTCCTTGGCACATACACTCACTATGCACATATATACACAAAAACTGTGCCAAGTTCCTATATATCTGTTCAAATGTTGCTCATCATGGCTTTATCTAAATTTTCTTCTTATCCAAATTCAATTTCCATAAAGCTAGACAGTATTTTTTTTTTTTTGTCTCTCACATTCTCCAAAATATAACTATTATTTGTAGTAAACCCTTAATTGCTTCCAATACCCCATAGGAAGTGCTCTTCACACCTCCAAAAAGGATAAAACTTCAGCTCTAGATTTCATGACTCTACCTTGAAAGATCACTTGAGGAAGTATAACTGGTAATTACAGGCCCCAATTGACAACGCTAGAGAGTAGCTGGCTTCCACATTCTCATTCTTCACTGAGTCCTAAACTGTTTCTTTTCACTCAGATCCAAGATGTAGGCCTGGAACAGTGCTCAGGTACTCGTGCCAACCAATGTGTAAAGCCCACTATAGGCCTTACCAGGGAGCCAAGCTTGGTGTTGGCTTGATCCCTACTCCAGAGATTTCATTCCCTCAGGAATAGGGCTAAGTAAATGTGCCTAAGGGAACACCTCAGATACTTACCACGGGCTGATAGGAGGGGTAAGTATCTCCAACCCAAAACATGAACAGCATGAAGGCCACGAAGCCGAAGAGGTGCTTACACATGACATCCCAAGAAACAGGTGTGGGGGACGTGTCCACACGATTCCTGATGTACATGTCTAGGTCCCAGTGCATCTGAGGCAGAAAGACAGATAACTGTCACATACTGCTCTTCCTGCAAAAGGCAAGCAATCCAGAGTGATCAGAGTCTGATGCAAGGCTTGACAGGCATTCTACTGCCCTGGGCAATATTCTGAGAGCCGATTTTGAGATGCTGTTCCCCAAGATGCTGGCTTATGTGTAGTTTCTACTGACTAGAGACAGCTGAATCATGGAAGTTTACAACTTTCACAGTACAGGGCTTGTTTATTTCCAGAAGTCCCATTCCACATGCCATACATGGAACCTCAGAACTCAGTTCACTGTATTTTGCTTCCTTGGGCAGAAAACCTTAGTGTTACTTGGACAGAGAAGTGCCATTTGAGCTAAAGAAAGAATTGCCAGGAAGATAGGGAGAAGGGAGAAAGGTTAAATGGGATTTGGTTCTCTCACCGGTTCACCCCAGTTCAATCTCAGGTCTGAGTGGTCCCAGTCATACCACGGATCCCTCTCATGCTGTGAGCGGTCAGGAAGCTTCGGATAGTCACCATACCTGAGAGACAGCAAGAACTTCTGGCAGGGGCTCTAACTAGTGTCACTCAGAGTTCAGAGTCTCCTCATCTCAAAGATAAATAACCAACTGACAAAGGTAACTGCCTCACCTAAGGAAAGAGGAACTGACTTTCAAATCAAAATCTCAATGTCTAGTCACTAAGCATAGAACTAACCACAGAAGTCCAAATTGTAATTCAAAGTTCATGTCAAATTCTGAAACATTATAACATATACCAGCTGTTCTTACCTTTCAACCAAAAGAAAAAAAAGGCCACACAATGTTATGTTAGAACTGGAAGGGAATTGAGCTATCAATCATACTTATTCTATCATTAGAGAATGAAAGTGAAGTTTAGGATCTGAACCCAAGGTAACCCAGCTAATTGTAATAAAAACAAAACCGGTATAGATTAGAAAAGTATTCTTTTCATAGCATCTGTGTTCCTCAGCCACCAAGTTGGCATACATCTCAATGTCTCAAACACCTCATGGGACTTCTTGTTAAGCTGGGTTTTCCTTAACAAATCCAGGTTTTACTTATACAGACTGCTGCTCCTGAGCCTGCTCTTGTCTACAACACATTAAAAGACATAGGAAATGATGACAACTAGACATGTCACAGAAAGTGATTGGAAAACAAGACAAATAGGAGCTGCTGAAACCACAGTTGAAAGAATGATGCTAGGATAGAAAACGAGGCAGATAGTAATCACTTCAGATAATTGACCATAGAGATATTATGTGGCTGTGGGGGGCAGGGGGAGGAGAGAGAACATCAATTGGACTAAGGGAGTTGGCTGTTTAATCTGCTTTATAGTTGCTATGATTTCCACAGCCCTAACAGTAAAGATATATATATATATATATATATATATATTTTTTTTTTTTTTTATTTTTTTTTTTGAGGGCAGTGTCACTGGCCCTCATATGTGGGACCCGAACTGGGGCTGCTGGCTTCCCAAGCCAGTGCTTAACCAACGCGCCACTCGGCCAGCCCGTAAAGATGGTTTTTGAAAAGAGAGATATACACATAAATATAGAGTACTCCATCTCCAAACCTGGTTCTCATGACGGGAGTCCAGCTCCCTCTTGGTCACGTGCCTGGATGACAGCACCTGAGCCCAGCAGATGCTGAATCCAAATGAAATCTTGCGCTCTGGATGGAGCCAAGGAAAGTTCCTGCTATTCAGGGATCCTCAAGGGAGCTATTAAAACCTCGCTTCCTCATTTGAGAAAACAGCTTGAGCCAAGGAGAAAATTGAAGTCCTCTTGGCAGCAGCTGCTCACCCATCCCTCCCACCTTCCTTTCCAGAGAAAAGCACCCACACCGATGACTGAGGGGTCACGGGAAGCTTCGGGGAAAAGAGTCAGGGCCGAGCCCCCTAAACCCGCCGCCTTCTCCCATCACCACCCAGGTGCGAGCAGACCCTCTGTCTCACCCCATGCCATCATCCGGGTACGGCTCGTAGTCTTCCACCCGCATATTATACTTCTTAGCGGCGGCAGCCCGTTCTTCTGGGGTCTTGGGATAGGGCCCCGGGAGCATGTCCTTGGTAATGTGGGAGGCTGGAGAGCACACAGGGCAGGTCAGAAGGGACTCCCGCTGCTCCTGAAGCTCCAAAGGTTTCAAGACGCTGTGGCTGCGGACGCCAGAGCCCAAGACTTCCAGGGACCAGCAAGATTCTCCACCTGCTTTTCTGCTGGATGTAGCACCTCCACCCCCAACCTGGACTCTTCCGCCGCTGTATCCACGAGACCCGCTCTCCCCCCGACACACCAACCCTCAGGCACCCCCTTCCCACGTTGAGGCCTCGCCCGTTCTCGCGGACCTGACCGTGCACCGAACGGCACCACGTTCCGGGATGCCCTTCGCAGCCATCGCACTCCCAGGACCCCCGCCCTGGCCGCCGCCATCTTCACCTTCGTCCCCTTGCTCCCTGCACATGCGCAAAGGCCTGTTACGGCAGCCGAGCGGGGCCAAACGCGACCGAGAAAGCCGGCAGGGAAGCAAAGCCGTAAGGCTCCATCCCGGCGGGACTTAAACGGTTCTGGGAAGCGGGAAGCTATCATAGGAGCCGATGGACTGAGGCTGAGAAGGAATGCGAGAAAGGGGAGACTACAACGCAGGTCACTGCTTTGACATTTCAGATCGTCGTGCCTTTTTTCTCCCTCAGCTGACTTAGAAGCGTCCAAGGATAATGGACACTCAGAACCCGAGCATCTCAGGCGGACAGCGGACGCCCCGCCCGCAGAAGCCGGACGAGTAAAGGGAGCCTGTTTTAAAGCTCTGACCGCTTGCCTTTTATCTCTCCTTCACTGGCACTTCCTCCTTGCATACCTAAACGTGATCATTCTTTAAATTCAGCCCTTGGTTTTGCTTATTCTTGTTCTGTTTTACAAACTGGTTGATCGTTTTCACCTAGCTTGCACGGGTGCAACACATAAATCCACGTACAATTGGCTCCATAGTTTCAGTCCTTGTTTACATACCAATGTCCCAGTCACCTCAACCCAAACAAACGTAAAACCAATCCTATCTATCACGAGAGGCAGCTCTCTAGAGCCCCCCTAAAGCCTCAGATTTGTTAGCATTTGGATAAATACCTTTCAAACCGAACACAATTAACAAACAGGAGTTTAACAAAATAGAGGAAATGACTATGTTTGCATATGGATATTTCATTTTATTTACACAAGTGGGATTTGCATAGTTTACACAGTATAAATATACACATATTTCCAGGAACTTTTAGGGTGACCACTGTTTTGGAGCAGAATCCATTATTGTAGACATTCCCAAATACATATCAGAGCAATAAAAACTGATATATACCATTCAGTATATAAATTTTGGGGAGGACTACTTCACAGCTTGTCCTTTTGTAAATGAACATCACTAGCTGATGTTCAGGATAATTGGACACTGCCCACATTCAATCAATAGCAAGCAAGCACTGATCGAACTTGGATGAAAAAACAGTTAGTCTAAATTTTTATTTTTGTTAAGATATAATTCACATACCAGAAAATTCACCCCTTTAAAGGGTACAATAAACTTATTTTTTAATATATTTACAAAGTTGTGCAATTATTACCACTATATATTTCTAAAAATTTTCATCACCTCCAAAAGAAACCCCATATCTATTAGCATATTTCCCTTACCCCCACCTCTGGCAACCACTAATCTGCTTTCTGTCTCTATGGATTTGTCTATTCTGGACATTTTACATAAATGGAGTCACAATATTTAGTGTTTTGTGTCTGACATTTCACTTACAACATTTTCAAGGTTTGTTCATGTTGTAGCATGTGTCAGTCACTCATTCCTTTTTGGCCAAATAATATTTCATTATATGAATATACAACATTTTGTTTATACATTCATCAGTTGATGTACATTTAAGTTATTTACACTTTTGACTTATGAATAATGCTTCTGTAAACCTTCTGGATGTATGTTTTCAATTCTTATAGGTATATACCTAGTAGAAAAAAATCTGTCCATTTCATCTAGGTTATCTAATTTTTTGGCATACAAATGTATGTATATAGCATTCCCGTCTGCAGCCATACCACCCTGAACGTGCCCGATTTCATATATAGTATTCCTTTATATGCCTTTTCATTTTTGCAAAGTCAGTAGTAATGTCCCTTCTTTCATGCCTGATTTTAGTCATTTGAGTCTTCTCATCTAATTTATGTTTAATTCCCAATGTTACATATTAATATATTCTTGTAAAAATTCAAACATGTAGATATAAAGCCTTGATTGCCACCCCCAGCCCTAAACCCTACATAGAGTTAACCCCATTATCAGTTTGGTGTAGCATAGTTACTGTGTACCATAATTACATAGTTAAGCCAGTGCATTAGTTTTCTATTGCTGCATAACAAATTACCATAAATTTAGCTGCTCAAAATTAATTATCTCACATTTGCCATGAGTCAGGATTCCAGGCATGGGTTAACTGGGTCTCAGCTTAGGGTCTCAGCAGGCTGAAATCAAGGTATTGGTTGGGGCTGCTATTTCATCTGAGGTCTGTGTCTCTTCCCAAGCTCAGGTTGTTGGCAGAATTCAGTTTCTTGCAGTTGTAGGACTAAGGTTCCTGCTTTCTTGCTGGCTGTCAACCAGGAGCCTTCCTCAGTTCCCTAGAGCCTACCTACCATTCTCTGCTACATAACAGTTTGCTCTTTAAAGGCTTCTGTGGCTTCCAATCTCCTTGATGTCTGTCTCTGACCTCTAGACCTAGATTTAAAGAGCTCAAGTGATTAGTTCAGGCCCTTTCAATGAACTCAAGTTCAGACCTACACAGGGTAAATCTCTTTTTTAATGAACTCAAAGTGAACTGATCAGGGACCTTAATTACATTTTTGCCATATAATGTAACCCTCATTGCAGGAGTGATACCCTGTCATATTCATAAGTCCTGCTCTTACTCAAGGGGAGAGACTTATATAGGGCATCTACGCCATGGGATGGAAATCTTTGGATCCATCTTAGAATTTGGTCTTTGACAGCCAGCCATAAGAATTGTCAAAGTAAGCAATAATTTGTCAAAGTAAGCAATCATGGTAATTGATAGGGCCTTTTATAACCAATATAAGTTGTTTGAAAATGTGGGATGCTTATGGTTGGCAATTAATGATAACATTGGTCCCATGGCCAAAATACCTTCAAGTAGGAGAAATGGTAGCACAGGCAGAAAATGATGCTAAAGAAAAGAAAACCGTCTTTGGTTTGGAAAGAATTCAATTTGCCATATATCTTTTGCCTAGGCCTCCAGAGCAACCTTTGCCCAACATCTATCAATCTGACAATTGCTTTTCCTTCTGGCTTCTTTAGGTAGGTCAGGGGTTTGCTTCTCTCCCCATCCATTAGTGTCAAGTTTAATGCCCCATCAAACTTGCCTCCTGCTTTGCCTTTTGTGTAGACCTGGGCACACGGAGGCAGCAATAATATTCTGTGATTGGTTCAACAAGTGATGACCCCTGTTCAGTGGGAGTAACGTCTGGCCCAGGTCTTCAGGGTTGGAGTCTAGGGTGTAAAGCTGTAGGTCACCATTAGGAAGCGCTCTCCCAGTCCTCGGCTCCGCGTTTCCAGTGCCCCTCTCTCTCTCTCTCTCTCTCTCTCTCTCTCTCTCTCTCTCTTTCTCGCAGCTCATCTCTATGGTTTCCTTGTGTTTAATCCGGAATAGGTGGAGCTTCCGGTTCCGGTGGGGCCGTCCTTAGCGGCGGAGATGGCGGCTACAACGGCGGAGGTCGCGGCCTCAGGCTCTGGAGAACCCCGGGAAGAGGTTGAAGCTCCCGGCCCCGCCTGGGATGAGTCTCAACTGCGCAGTTATAGCTTCCCGACCCGGCCCATCCCGCGTCTAAGTCAGAGCGACCCCCGGGCGGAGGAGCTTATCGAGAATGAGGTAGGGGGCGGGGCCGCGTCCAAAGGGGGAGGGGTGAAGGAGCCGATTGGGAGGCGAGGTCGCGGGCGAATGTTCGTGGAACTGGGGGGCTGGCAGGGCCGCGGACGAGGGCCTAAGGAGAGATGGAGAGGGTGGCGTGTTGGCTAACGGGAGAAATGATTCCGAAGTTGAGAAGTAGTTGGCATCATGGGACAGGAACCCGCCACCTCCTTGGGACGACTTCATTTGTTTTCACCTGGTGTTTTCGCGTAGGAGCCTGTGGTGCTCACTGACACGAATCTCGTGTATCCTGCCCTGAAATGGGACCTGGAATACCTGCAAGAGAATATTGGCAACGGAGACTTCTCTGTGTACAGTGCCAGCACCCACAAGTTCTTGTACTATGATGAGAAGAAGATGGCTAACTTCCAGAACTTTAAGCCAAGGTCCAACCGGGAGGAAATGAAATTCCACGAGTTTGTTGAGAAGCTGCAGGATATACAGCAGCGAGGCGGGGAAGAGAGGTAAGTTCCCGGATGTTGGTTTCCCGTTGGCACTCAGGCACCTGTTTTCCTTTCCTGTACTTGTTGGAGAATTTGGAGAAGTTGGGTGAATTCTTTAGATTGAGGGATGAGGGAGAGTGATGAGACTTGTGACTCTCTAGTTCTTGGTCATCTTCATAAAGTGAGAGTCACAATTCCCTGGAAAGGCGAGGTAGGTGAACAAAATGAATACAGTTGTTTGGGTAAAAATTATGATGAGGCTGAATGCATACATCCCATTCAAAGTGAGGAGACCTTACTTGTTTCCAATTTGGGAGTGCAGTCTCACGGTTGCCAGAGACTCTTGATTTTTTTTCAAGAGAAGCCAGAAATCAGGATTTTTACCTAAAATCTTTTTGACTTAAATGTGAGCAGCTAATTTAAATTTTTTTAAATGCTTCAGGGGAGCCAAACAAAATTGTCTGTTTTTTGATTTAGCCCTGAGATTGCCAGTTTGTAGCCTGTGTCCCAAAATACTATGCTGGCTGGGGACAGTTCAAACTGAAAAGTTGTATAAATTATTGTGATTCTGGGGTAAAGGATATCAGGATCCTCCAGCTGAGGGAAGATCAGATTAGAGTGGCGAGCGGTGAGGGTGTGTGAATATTGATGTTCCACAATGTACTGGTAGTAGCAAGCACAAGACACACGGGAGTGATTCTTCCTCTCGGTTTTTATCCCTGTTTATGAGCACAGCACCTTAGGAAGATCCAGACAGCATTCAGTCCCACACTAGAACATTGCAATTGCGTCTGGGGAATTGCTTTCGCTGAGTACTTCATGGTGAATGACCATCGTCGTCTCACATTTGGCGGCCAGTCTTTTGCCTCAGTTGTCTTCCTGACTCCTGTTAGCAGTATGCAGCTGAGTGAATGGATTTAAAGTAACTTTTTCCCATCTGCCTGACTCAGCAATTGTCATGATAATAGGACTTCAACTAAACGAGTTTCCAGGGTCTGAACTATGATTCATATGTTATTTATGTCTTATAAAGACTGGTTTAGTTGAGTCGTCTCATCCATTAATTTTTCTCAAAATTAACACAGCATGCACATGTGTGTATGTGCACACACACACCTTCAGGGTTCAGTCTAAGAGACCAGCTTCAACAGTGCTGGTGGAGTGTAATTCCATTCAGTGAACATAGGCACTGGAATGAGCATGAGATAAACACATGGATCCTCTGGTTCCTCAGTCTCTTTAAGTTTCTACCCTCCCATAATGAGAGCATTTTCCTTCACTAGGTATGAGCTATGAATGGAATCTGTACTTTGGGTGATTGAAGGAAAAAATTTTCCTACATGCAAGTTTTGTCTTACCAGCCGACTTTAGCACCAACCAATTCCACTATATAATTGTACAGGTTGTTGTGATTCTGGGGTAAAGAGTATTAGGGTCCTCTTTTGAGTTCCTTTGAGTATTTAGTGTTCAGATATAGTAGAAATTGTTTAGATTCATGCTTCATGAATGATACTGCCTCTTTCTAAGTTTCTTGCAAATTTTTTGTATGTGTATGCACATTGTAATCTCTGGGGAGAGGTTCAAAGGTTGCATTCGAGTCTTGAGGGTTCCTTGTCCCTATAGAGGTAAATAGTGTTTCCACCTTATTAAGATTTCTAGTAATTTTTGTCTTAAACATCATGATTCTAGGCACTGAGATACTTTTGAGCCTTTTGAAGTAATGTTCCCAGGACCAGGGAAGGCAGCTTCTGCGTCTTGACTTCGGCTTGCCCCCTTATTAACGTCTCTTGTGGGGCTTGATTAAGTGTGTCTGGGTTTTCATATCCCTTCAGTAACTTCTGATCTTCCTCAGGTGTGTTAGGATCCCTGGGCCTACAGAAAGCCTGACGAGGTATCTTCCTTCAGCTGTAGAAGGCTGCTGCAGACAGGTGGCTGAATCATTAAGATAAACTAGCCTTCAAGCCAGAGCTCTGCAACTTGAAACAACAAAGGTTTATTTCTCCCACTACATGTCCATCACGGGTCATGCTGTACGTCATCCTTTTCACTGTGGGACCCAGATTGCCCCAGCAGCTGCTGTCTGAAACTTTGCAGTTGCTGTGGCAGAGGGAAAAGATGTGGTGCTAGTGTGTACTGGCTCTTAAAATTACAGTTTGGAAGCAACACAAGTCACTTCTGTGGACATTTCATTTGCCAAAGCAAGTCAAATAAGCAAGCCTGGCTTCAAGGGGGGTACAGAAGAATAACTTTCCCATAGGGAAGGGAACCAGCTCTTGGTGAACAGTAATACGATCTACCACAATGGCCATCAAGGGCCAAAAGGATTGTCTCGGGCCCTAAGAGTCTCTGGAACAAGGCAGATTCATCATTCTAGGGTCTTTGATAGGCTTCGAGACAACTATGAAGTTGTCTGAAAGTTCTGTGTGTGCATGCATTTTTATGGGGTACTTTCATTGGATTCTTAAAGGATTTATGCTGTGACCCAGAAAAGGTTAAGAATCACTTCTTTAAAGTAAAAAAGTGTGGTGTTGAACAGGGCTCAGAGAATATAAGTAAAGATTCAGTTTTATGAGAATCCATGTTAAGATTCACATGACTATAGCTATTCTGTGTGGGAGATGCTGATGTGGGTTTGAGCTTAGATTTCCAGATGTGGGGAGGCCATGCCAAGGGACTGTACATGACTAATTAGGTCTTCTTTTTGGGTAACATAGGTTGTATCTGCAGCAAACACTCAATGACACTGTGGGCAGGAAGATTGTCATGGACTTCTTGGGTTTTAACTGGAACTGGATTAATAAGCAACAGGGAAAGCGTGGCTGGGGGCAGCTGACCTCCAATCTGCTGCTCATCGGCATGGAAGGTAAGAAATCGTTCCGAAAGCAGCATAGTTTGGAGTCATACAAACCTGGTTCTAATCCTGTGTTCACCCTTTATTCACTTCCTGACTTCAAAACCTCAGCCTCATCTGCAAAAGGAACACAACAGTATCTTACAAATAGTTATAAAGGTCAAATGAGTTAATGAATAAGTCTTCAAGCTAGTTTCATGTACTCTAAAAAGTAAGTTTCCTTTTCCCTTCTTTAGTTGCTGTGTGAGTGTGTAAATTCAGATATCAGGTATCTCTGAAATACTGCTCTTCCATGTTGGATCTGACTGTATTCAGAAGATTTTTATCCCAGTAGAAGAGGAAAACTTAATTTTTCAGTGTAAACCTCATCTTCTGAACAGATAATGCATTCATGGGGTTAAGTTCAAAAGGTATAAATAGGTATGTAATGATAAATCTCTCTTCCACTCCTGTTTTCCAGCCTCTCAGTTTTCCCTCCCTGGAGGCACCGCGTTGTTAGTTGCTTGTGCATCCTGCTAGAGAATTTTATGCGTATACAAGCAAATAGGTGAATATGTTCTTTTGGGTTTTTTTTTTTCTTTTGAATGAAAGGAGAAGCCTGTAAATACTAATCAGAAGAAGAGCTACTTATTGGCCAGAGCCATTGTCTCATTTTTGTTTCCAACAACAGCTCAGTGCCAGGTTCATACTTGGTAAATGGGGAATAAATTGGGTTGAACAAGGAAGCAGAGTAATTATTCACTGTCATTCACCACTGGACTCTGAAGTCTCTTGCCCTTTGTCCTTTCTTCAGATTTATGGGGTTGTCGGAAAAGTCATGAAGCATTTTTGCAACAAGAGACATAGAAAAAAATACGTCATGACTTTTCCAACAACCCAATAGATCTGGACCTTATGGATTGACCCTTGCCCCTTTGAAATCAACTCTTGGCTGACCTACCAGGAGTCAGTTCTGGTTTCCTTGACTGCGTTTTCCTGTTGCCTTCCTATCCTGTGGTAGAGTGCAGGGAAGTGGATCTGTCAGGTAGAGGTGAGAGCACAGATCCTGTGAGGACGCTGAGCACTTAAGAAGGCAGCTGTCTTGGCCCACCCAGGCAGACCTGGGGAATGTTTTCTAAACGCAGTGCCCTGCAGAGGGCCCTTCAGCACTCGAGGATTGTGGGAAGAAGAAACTACAGACGTGACCTCAGTTATAGAGTAGATGGAGCATACCCACACTAGGGCAGAATTAATTCAAGATGGCATTTAAAACATTGGCCTTGCTCAAATTATACAACACTTTATATGCTCCCCCCACCCCCCAATGAGCATCAACAGCCCCAGTGTTGCTGCAAGAAGTGTTGCATCCCACAGGTGCGAAGTGGGACGAGAGGTTGAGAATCCTAGAGCTCCAGAAGAGCTGCCCAAAGCAAGTACATATTTACACAACTTAAAATGACTGTAACTCCATCAGGGAAGATCATGCATGCGCTGTTGATACCAGTCATTTCAGTTGCTTCTCTTGAATTCAGTTTGGCTCCTCTTGAATTCTTGCCATAGTCAAGAAGAATATAAGTATATACAATGTATTACTTTGCTAGACTTGTATCATTTCGATGTGCTATTGCTTCCAGTAAGGGCAGCAGCCATCATTTAAGAAAGTCTGCTTTGCTAATTGATGCTGAATCCTTATTGCTAGACTTAGTACTGATTAAAAGTGTAACATCTAATTTGCTGAGAGTTGTAATTACCATCTCCCTGATTCTGCCTGAGATTTTGATTAGGAACCCTTAGCTGAGAGGGCAGGCTGGGTTTCTCTCCAGCACTGGGCCCTAAGTTCCAGCCTGTGCAATGGAGCCACTGCTCTGAATAAGAAAATGTCTTTTTTCCTATAGGAAATGTGACACCTGCTCACTATGATGAGCAGCAGAACTTCTTTGCTCAGATAAAGGGCTACAAGCGATGCATTTTATTCCCTCCGGATCAGTTTGAGTGCCTCTACCCATATCCTGTTCATCACCCGTGTGACAGACAGAGCCAGGTGAGCTGAGGAGGGCGTAGAACTCCCTGGGGATCCAGGGCTGGTATGCCTTTCCCTTTCCCTGTGGTGGTATGCCAGGTTTGGACAAGCTCAGAAGATAATCCCACAGTGCAGCCCCTTTATTCCAGGCCCTGTGGTGGTCTCCAGATGTTTTTAAGTATAAACAGCCCCGTAGAGCTGATGCCGGAGGTCAGACCCCATTGCTGATGCCCATGGAGCCAAGTCACCCTGTTTGATTGGAATGCAAGTTCATGGAACAAAATGTGTAGTCGCCATTGGATTGAATAATTGTTTTCTTTTGTCATGGATCAAAAGAAGGGCGAATAGAATTGAGATATGTCACTTAATGTCTTTTCTTGCATCCAAGTGGGGTGTATGGTTGAGTTTCTGGCCAACCAGAGAGGTCCTTTTCTTTCTTGAGGTGAAAGCTGCCTAGCTATTGGGTTGTTGGAAAAGTCATGACGCATTTTTGCAACGAAAAACAGAAAAAACACGTCATGACTTTTCCGACAACCCAATAGTTCATATAGGAGTCTTGGCTGGTTAGAGTCTGTTTGGGAGCAAGTTTCTGAAGGTTTGGGTGAAGGATGAGTCCTAATCCCTCGTGACTGTAGGCCGTGAGGAGGCTTCCTGACCTGCTAGCTGTGATGATTGGCTTCTGACCTCAGGAGCACTGAGGCCTGAGATTCCTTTTCACTTGATGTCTGATCTTAGCCTGTCTTACATTGTTCTCAGAGAGAGTGTGTGTATGTTTAATGTGTGGTGTGTCTTCTGCTGGATATAAATTCTAAAGACATTTTTTAAGGCTTTTTTTTTTTGACTATCAGAATAACTGGCATATGGAAGTTACAGATAAAAGTTTGATGATTAACTGATTTGTTTTTTCTTTCTCTTGAACCTCTCAGGTGGACTTTGACAACCCTGACTACGAGAGGTTCCCCAATTTCCAGAATGTGGTTGGTTACGAAACAGTGGTTGGCCCTGGCGACGTCCTTTACATCCCAATGTACTGGTGAGGAGGGGCCTGGGACCGAGGGCTTCTCAGGAGCTTTTTTCCCCTTTCCCTGGAAAGCCGTATTTGTGTCCTTTCTGAGCTGTGGCAGGGCTGGACTTACATGATCTACAGGAAGGTTGGTGTGTCAGGATTTAAGAAGACTGAACATGGGGAAATGATAAGCGTATCTCTAGGACAAGATGACAATCCCTCAAGTCCAAAATGGTCCCAGAGGCTTGAGGCTGGAGAAACTGTTCTTGGCTCTTGGGTATTTGGAGACCGAATGCCATTGCCTCTAGTCCCAGGGTGTGTTTGACCGGATGAGCGTAAAGATACTGTCTTCATTATTTCCCTTCACTGGACTCACTCTAGTTTTCCATCCCTCCCTCTGAAAAATATTGGTGGCAAACAGGAGCCTGTTTATTTTCTTTCAGGTGGCATCATATAGAGTCCTTACTAAATGGGGGCATTACCATCACTGTGAACTTCTGGTATAAGGTGAATATGGGGTGTTTTCCTAGATGGGACCCGGGTAAGGTGGTGTAATAAATTTTGGGGGGCAGGGCAAGGAGGTTGGCTGTCTGTGGAAGTGATTGCCAGGTGTTTGGGGAGATGGAGAAGGATGGACTTGCAGTGTTTTCTTAGAGGGGAGGCTGGTGGTAGGAATAGCAGGTGACACTGCACCTTGCTGCTGAAGGCATTTCCTGAGCTGCTGCTTCCTTTGCAGGGGGCTCCCACCCCTAAGAGAATTGAATATCCTCTCAAAGCCCATCAGAAAGTGGCCATAATGAGAAACATTGAGAAGATGCTTGGAGAGGCCTTGGGGAACCCACAAGAGGTATGTGGCTGCCCCATGGTGGCACTCCTGTGGTTCATTGGGAAGTGACCAGGGAAAGTCAGGATTGGTGCCACATTCTCTGTACGCCTCTGTTTCAGTACCTGGTGTCCTTTCCTTAGAGGTTATGGGTATGTTCAGAAAATCCTTGTTTTTCTGGGCTTGACTGGTGGATCATTATAATCTGTTCCATGCTAGTGGTAATGCTCCCGGCGGGGCTGGTGTGCCAGCTGGGGAGCCCTGAGGGGATGCTTCTGGAACGGGAAGCATCTCCTCACTCCCAGCCAGGCCAAGGCTGCTCTAGGTAACGTTGAGTCCTGCTTCCCACACAGGTGTGTCAGTGGCCCATCGGGCAAATGGGGGAGGGTTGTATTTATAACACTCTTGCCTCCATCCTGTGGCTAGCTTCAGCATCCAGAGGACCTGTGGGACTGGGAGGTGGCATTAACCCCAACTGCAGGTGACCTTTTCAGGGTAGAGAGGCATGTTATATTCTTAAGGCACATTTAAGAAACATGCAGCAAACACTCTTGGGTGTCTGTTAGCGCCTCTGACCTTCTGTCAGTTTGGTGCTGCTTATAGATACAGGGTATTGTGAGGGGGAGATGGACCCAGAGGAGAGGGCCGTGCCCAGAATACTGGGTTGGCTCCCAGGAAGAATTGATTAGGGGGTTTACGAGATTGAATGAAAGCCTGGTTCTTGCCCTTGGCTGGACCGCGAATGTCTTCAGACACACCCCTGTTTGTTTCCAGAGTCAGAGAACAGGCAGTTCTGACTGGCTCCTCGTGTCTCTTCACAGGTGGGGCCCTTGTTGAACACAATGATCAAGGGCCGCTACAACTAGCTGGCCAGGAGTCGAGGCCTCCCCCAGGTGACTGCTGGCCCGTCCACACCGCTTCATTGATGAGGACAGGAGACTCCAAGCACTAGTACTGCACACAGCACTTAATGGACTGGACTCTTGCCATGGCTCTGGAGGCAGGTGTTTGGGGCCAGGCAGGGTGGTTGGCACTCTACTCCCGTTTGGAGGGACTTGTTACTCTCGCCTCTGTGCCCCAGCACCTTCCCTCTCTGCCTCCATGAAGTCCTGCATTCAGTGTTGGAGTCCCAGCTTCTGGTTGTCATCATGTCTGTATGTGTCACTCTGTCAACCTCGGGATGTGCGTGCGTGCACACGCATGCATGTATCTGTCCCTTGCACCCTCCTTGGGGTCAGGATGTCACTTGTGGTCCTCAGTCCTATCTCCTGCAGCCTCAGTGCCTCCACCTGAGAGAGAGGAGATGCACTCGGATGCCCGCTCCACCGGGCTGCAGGGCCAGCGCTGTCCTGACCCTTAGGTCCGCCGGCCCCCTCCCAGGCTTTGCAGAGTCCGGCTCTGCGCTAGGTGGAATGGCTGCTGGGACTCGAGTGGGGAGAGGAAGAGGGGGATTTGCCTTTGAGAGCCTAGAGAGCTTCCTGGGAGAGAGAATTCGACAGGGTTGCAGCTGGGACCTTCATTCTCAAGCCATACATAGCAAAGAGCCTTGGGACACAAGGACCAAGGATGGTGCATTGATTCCAAATTGCAGGCACATGCAGCTTTTCTCTTTCAGCACCAGCTCTTGCTCCCTGTGCTGGGTACCAAGGGAGTCAGTCCTCCTAGCAGTGGCTTCTCTAGGTTCTAGGGGCGTGAGCCTCTGTGCGGGGGGGGGGGGGGGGTGTATGTGTGCACGTACGCGCATGTATGTGTGCACACCGGCCTGCCTCTCTGCTTACCAAGTTCCTTTCCTGCTTAACCTTGTCCAGGGGGACATACAGTGGGACCCGCAGGGCAGAACTGCCTGACCTACCCTAAAGCTCTTAAACTCAGTTTTAGCCGTTGGATGCTTGTCAGGTCCCACTGCAGCCTGCCTGAGGATGACTGGCCAGAGCCTCCGGGTCCTGCGACCCTCTTGCCCAGGCTCCGTCCTCTATGTCCGCGGAGCTTCCTGGCTGAGTAGACAAAATGGGGTCAAGCTTAGGCAGCTAACTCACCACCACCTGTCACCCACCTCTGCTCACGGCAAGGACGGAAACATAGCCTTGTCTCTCAAACCAGCACCTCTGTCAGACCCCACTGTAATGCTCACAAACACCGTCAGAAGTCGGGGTGACTGGTGGGGCACAGAAGCCTTTTCTGTTCATAGCTGCTCGTGGGAATCCCTGTCAGAGCTGCAGCTTACAGCCGGGCAGCTGGGCACTGCACAACGTGAAGGGCCGTCATTCACAGCTGGTCAGTGGAAGTGGGGCGCCTGGAATTGGGCAGCATGGTGGCCCCTGTCTTGGCGCCTCCGCTCCCATTCCATGCCCCTTCTCTGGAAGGAGAGCGGAGCTGGAGTCTCGGGGGTAATTTTTTTCTTTTTTTTCCTTTTTTTGCCAAAGGTTTACTTCCAGTGTCTGAGCAATGCCAAAGCTCAGTTTACAGTTACAGTGCACTGATGGACTGAGAGGATGTGTGTATATGTGTGGGCGCACCCGTGTGTGTGTTTTGGGGAGGGGTGTTTATTTTTAGTACCCCATTCTGGGGTTCTCTGATACAGTGTGGGTGTGCAAACACGGTACTTTCTCAAGTGTAGTTCTATCAAATATAACCGATGCTGGCAAATGTGATTGCGGTGATCTCCATCCCTCCATCTCTTTTGGGAAAAAGGAGCACACAAAGAAAACAAGGCAGGCGGAGGATAAACTTGACCACAACCACACTTTGAAAGAGAGCAGGTTGTTTTCTTTCTCGTCTGCTGTATTCCTGGCCCAGCCAGCAAAGATGTGGGTGATGCGAGACAGGCGGTGTGTGCCTCTCGGTGGGCCTTACTAGGCGCTGTGCCGACACAGATCTGATACGGTGACCAAGGGGCAGGGATCCTTGGGTAATATAACAGTGACCCCTCCCTGACTATTAGACAACTAGTATGTGCCTAGTGCTTTTATCTTTGTTCCTCAGTATCATGCAAGGTAGGTATTCTCATTTTACAGCTGAAGAAATGAGCTCAGAGGTTAAGTGTTGAGTGGCAATCAACATTTGAACCCAGAGCCGGTTTGACTACAAACCCCCTGCTGCTCCTTTTCTACCAAACTCTGTTCACTTTCTTAACCTCCTCCCTCGTACTACAGGCCATCCTCAGATCTCACCCCACTGGGCATTGTCTGGTGCAGACAGGCTTAGCCCAGAAGGGTGCAGAAGGTACAGCGTGGGGTGAAAGCTCTTCTGGGCTCCAGCTACAGACATCTGGGAAAACTGCCAGGAAGCTGTCTAAAGAGTTAAGAGAGTGCTGGAAGGAGCTATGGGGAGACTGAGTTCTGGGTCCCATTGTGTTACTAGTGTGTCCTTGAATAGGTCCCATAACTTCTCCCAGCATGCTTTGCATCGGCAGCATCGAAGATCTAGTTCTAAGAACCTTGATTCATGTTCTGCTGCCTCCTTTTCCCCCCCATGGAAGACGTTGCATTTCTTCACTTACCTAGGTTAGGGCCATTCAGACTCAAACTCTACTTGGGGCAGAGGAAACATTTCTGCTCGGTTGCTTCTCCTTATTGTGGAAGCAGACACCAAAGGGCAGTGGGGGTTTGGAGCTGTGTGGCGTCAGCCATGTTGCAGGCTCCCATTTTTACACTGGCAGGTACAGGGGAAACTACTCTCTTTTGAAGTCAAATATTTGTTGGGGGGTTGGAGTTCGGAGGATGGAGGAGGGGCTGTTGTGGGCATCAGTTGAGCAGATGCCCAGGATGCCTGGGGGAGACCAGCTTCCCCTACAAATCAGAGCTCTAAATTACAAGGTTTTTACCAACGCGAACAGTTGGGGGAAGTCGTCTGCTCTCATTTGCGTAATGGTTTCTGTCACTGGTGATTAGACACAGGATGAAGGAAAAGAAATTTGACAATTAGGAATGAGCGATCATTAATCTGAATCTGTTAGGAGACAGGGGAAGGATCCTTATCAGTGGGCCCGCCCAGTGTGAGGAGACTCGCTGCCCCCTAGAGACTCGGGTCACAGACCCTTTCACTGTTCCCACAAGAAGGCTGAGCTGGTATTTCTTAAGACTAGGTGGGCCCGCTCCCCAGCCTGAGGTGGACGCAGGAAACGACTTCTACAGGCATGAACCAACAGGGGGAGAGGTGGGTGTCAAATGCAAGCGATAGGGCAAAGAATTAACAGCGGGATAGTTGGATATGTGTCCCTGTTGGTGGAGAATGTTTTTGTAATCACTCCAGACACCCGACCTGTGACAAGTATTTGCCACATTCCAACACTGCAGGGTGTGGAGAAAACCTGTTCTCCAGGAGCCTCTGCTGATTTGGAGAGGAAGCCACACGAAACAAGCAAAGGTTATGAAGCCATGTATCCTGCTCCCTGTGAGGAGGAGGCTAGAGACTGGAGGGAAGAGAAAGATAGAGAGCTGAGCCCCTCAGGTGCCCCTAAGCCCCTGGGCTCCCCAGGGAGGGATTTAACTCTAGGCCTCCCAGCAACATGGATTTTCTTCCTCCCCCACACTGCCGCTGTAGGTCTGTGTGGAGGGCACTGGGGCCCTCTCCCTGATGTGTGGGCAGCTGATGAGATTAAGCAGCTGAGTCCCAATTTGGGTCTTCCCAGATCTTGTTTCCTCAGTTCTGTGTCTTAATTGTGGTGGTTTTCTTAGACCAGAGGCTCCCGCAGGGATTGGGGCAGGGTTGGCAGTGTGCTTGGTCTTCTCTTGGAAAGCGAACTTATCATGGATGCAGCTGTCTGGCTCCCCTGGGTAAATTCCCCATCCCTGGGTCTTTCCTTTTGAAAATCCAGTAGAGTTTAATAGAGCTACAGGGAATGGCCTTCAGTGGCCATTTTACCCAAACGGTGGATGCTGGGGTGCACCTGAAAGTGGCTCATGGGGTTCCAGAGGCTCTGACCTGATTTCAGCCCGCGTCCTCTTTGGGACTGGCAGTGCTTGGCCTCCAGTCCCTGCCCACATCTCTGGTGTCCACAGCAACGGCCCGCTCTAAAGAGAGGTTCCAGCTTCTCTTTCCAGAGCTCCCTCAGTTCACTCAGTCTCCCCCGCCCAGTCTCCAGCAGCCCTTCCAACCAGGGTCTTTTTCCCTAAATGGGTGCCCTTTCCTCAGAACCTCCAGACTGCAAGTGTTTGGATGGACCTTCTAGGATCCCTTTCCCTGAAGTCATCACTGTTAATCTTAGTCTTTTTTTTCCTGTGATAGTTCTGTTAACACAGTGTTAGTCTGTGTTCTGTGTGTCCTCTTATTCTGTTACACATTCTGTACATCCCCGTTCAGCTTTTCTAATTGGTGGCCCTTTCTGCTGGTCTTCATTCAGCCAGCCCTGTGTAATCCTCATAGGTCTTGGGATCCTCAGCTGAACATTTTTGGTGCATTTCTCGGGGATAAAGCCTCAAGACACTGGCAGCTTTAAGGCCCAGGGGCCTAAGGTCAGTGCAACCTCCAGAGATGGGTGAGGGGAGGGTACCTGGAGAGGCGTGAACAGTGGAGAGCCAGTGAGGGTTGGGCAGGAAACTTCCGCAGGAGTAAGGCCTGGCAAGCCAGAGTGCAAGAACCAAAGTTTTTGTTTCCATCCAAATGCATCTGTATGCCTTACGGCCCAGCAGTTCAGGGATGGGAAGCATTTTGTGAATGTCTCCTAATTTCTCTCAGGTGTTTCTGACGATGCTCCGAGTCACCAGGTGTAGCTTACCTCTGCATTTCAGCACTTATTGGAAGGAACCAGCATACCGAGTAGTCACATGAGAGGAGTGGACATCTAGGTGAGAAAGGCCCTGGAAGCCGGCAGCTGGAGACAGGGACCCAGTAGTCAGCCTGTACCCAGACCCTCTTCACTCCTCCAGGGGTTTTAAGTACAATAGCTGACTATGGACCGAGCCACCTTCCCCACCTAAAATCTGGTCTTCGGGCAATATTTTGGGAAGAAGGTGTTTAACTTCCAATAAAAAACATTCTAGCCTAGCGTTTAAAAGCATGGATTTTGGAATCAGATGTCTTTGGTTCAGATTTCTAGCCGTTGCTACTTACCAGCTGTGTTTGATTCTTGTTGATTGACTTGACCTCTCTGAGCCTGTTTCCTCAAGGATAATGATGTGTGTGGGAGGGAAAAGGGTGTTGAAAATATCTACCTCCCAGTGGCTAGATTAACCTAAACAATGGAAAGCTTTAGCACAGTGCCTGGCAAGCACTTAATAAATGGTGTGGTGGTGGCAGTGGTTGTATTTATTATGTAACTTACTCAGAAATGGTCTCGGTGATTTCTAAGCAGATTTCCAGTGATTCCTTGGAGGAGGGGAGGGGGCAGACAATAGAGCCTTGGTACTTACCCCTGTCCTAGAGGAAGGGAGGGAAATGGAAGTATCTGCTGTCTTCTGCCTGATTGGCCAGACCACTGCTCTGCGCAGCAGCCTGAAGCCAGTGTGAGAAGCTGTCAGGTACAGCTCTCCTTACCCTGCGTGAGTGGTGAGAGCCGCTGAAGGAGTTCCCGTTACACCCAAAGAAGCTGTTGCCAGCACCCTCACACCATGAGACACTGGCAGTCAAATCAGGCCCCTTAGGTTCAATTTTATTCCATGCTCTTCAGTGTACTAAATTACAGGTGTGTTAAGATTGCTCCAGGATAGGGACATTCAGAAGAGAATTCAGAAAAATATAAGACTGTGATCTTAATAACGACCATTTGTGGAGCGCCCTGCAGCATTTATGTGCCAGACCCTGTGTGTGTGCTACTCCTGTGCTGTCGGTGGTGGCGACAAGCAGGCCATTAGCATTACAGGTGCACAGAGGAAAGCACCTGAGAGACTCGGATGTTCCCCGTAGGCTTTCTGCAGGGAGGACCATATTCTAAGCGGAACCTGGAGGATAAGCAGGAGTTGGGGATGGTCAAGACATAAAGTCCTCTGCTTTCTCTCTCTCCCAGACCCTAAACACACACTCTGCTCCTCCGTGTTTAAGGGTTTTGCTAATCACTCCTGGGAAAGAGCCCGGTGATGAACCTCAAAAAGAAGAAAGCCCTTTGATAAGCCACAGAAATGGGAAAATCATTTTGGTTGCTGGCCCAGGTTTGTCCTGGAGTGTACAGCTAGATTGGACTTCTCATTGACAGTCCCTCCACTGTCCTCTTCCTCAGGAGACTGGCCTCCGAAGCCACCCTACTTGGAAGAGATGCTGGGCCCAGTTACATAGATCTCAGCCCGAGATACGAGTATATTCTGGCTGCCTGGGCTCCTCGACGTCTCCTGCACTGTATTGCGGTCCCCCGATCTCTAAGTTCTGCCCCCACCTCTGCCACATCCCTCCGCCTCACTGAACCAAACCTATTCGCAGTTCCCATCTGTAGCCCCTTGCAGCCTCTTACCTCTGACCCTGGCCCCCGGCCCCATGGGTAAAGAAGACCGCCCTCTAGCTTGTGCTAAGCCATCTCTGGACTGCAGACCATTCTAGAATCACCTCGCATTCTCCTCCCTGCTTCCAGATTTCTTTGGCCCCAGAAGATGGTGCCGTGTTTTATTCAGTTTGCTTAAAACCCACTCGGTCATTGAGGTCCATCCTGCCCTTCGGGGAAATGGCTCCTTAACCCAGAATCTAAGCTATACCTGGGCTAGGTTTTATTACCTCCTGAGTATATAGTGTAGAGCACAATATAGGGTAGTTGAGAATCAGGGCTTTGCATATCTGGCTTTGAATCCTAGATCTGTCATTCGGTGTGACCTTGGGTAAATGACAAACTGCCTGAAACTCAACTTCAAATGTATGGGTATAACATTACCTACCTTGTCAGGATTACGTGAAATAAGGTGTGTTAAGAAAGGCTTAGCAGAGTGACTTCCATGGAAGTGGCCCAGTCGTTGGCCAGTGGCCCCAGTCCTTTCTTTCAAAGCCTTTACCTCTCCCATCCAGCTTTCTGACTTAAAGTCCTGCTCCTAGTCTCAGGGCAAGTGCAGTTGTCAGCTCATAAGTAGAGCAGAGGTATCAGCATACGCTTTTCCTGCTCATGTTATCAGCCTCGACCACTTCTCAGTGACCGCTGATTCAAGGGCCAGTTCAAACTGCCTGCGCTGGGGAATGTTCTCCCAAATATATTTTCTGAATATTAAAAATACCTGAAACACCCTCTAAGTGAAAACAAGGTATGAGATGTGCCACCCCCAGGAGATAAGAGGCGCTGACGGTGTGCGAGCTGGCAGCACAGACGGGCACAACACAGGAGACTGAGATTAGTGCAGAGGCTGCCATGCTAGTCTAAAGGCAGCAGGACCATGGGCTGTAGAAGGTTCCCTTCAAGTCTGAATAGTGAGCTTTAGACTGTACTGTTTGGGCAAAACCCCACCCATTTTTGTAATCCGTGTGGTCATTGTTCTCACAAAAGTTTGTGATGTCTTTATGAAAATGAGGCCTTGGAGGTGACTCCTGACTCGGAATCCCTATTTGCTACTCCTAACTCGGTAACCTTAGTAAGTTCAGGTGTGTAGGTCTTGGCCACTTACAAGGGGTGGGAGATAGCACATGGCTTGCAACATTGTTATGCGGGTTGTGTAATGTTTTTAAGGCACCCAGTTCAATGTGGGCACAAAGAAACGGTTTATTAGAAAGACCAGGTGTCTGCCAACAGCATTTAGTTAGTGCTTGGAGAGGAAAAAAACTTGGCAGCAGGGCTTTTTTCATCCTTCTCTGACTCAAGAGGCTTGAAGTGGAATCGCAGAGGAGATGACTTGGGGTGAGGGCAACAAAATGGAAAAGATCATAAAGTTATGGGAGAGACTGAAAACCCTTAAAAGATGGGACAGAGATTCTCGGATGAGGTCTTGAGGAGCAGAAGCAGAGTCCTAAACTCGAGGTTACCACCTAATCCCAGAAGATCAAAGGCAAGGGTGTGTGTGGACGACACTAGCTGAGTGGAAGTCATGCAGGTTCAGGGGCAGTGAACCTACGTGTGACTCTTAAATGTAGTTTTCACAGGCTGGGGGATTTGGGGCCTGTTTGTCTGGATGCCTCAGTCCTCTCATCTTTAAAATTGGTTATTAGTATTGCTACCTTCCTTACGGGGTTGATGGGCCAATACCTGTGAAAATGCTATCTACACTGAGCACAATATGTTGTTGGGCTGTTGGGTGGGGGCTTAGGAGAGCTTTTCCAGGGTGGGAGGGTCGCAGAATTGCAGGAGTTCACATATTCGAGCCTCCAACATTTCTGACAGGAAGCAGTAAAACAACATTTCCCACCAAAACACTATTCTTTCACTCTGCCAGCATTTGACTAATAAGGATTTTGTTTTGATTTGAGAAAGGAAAGCTGTGTGGTGCAAAAGGGTGTTAGTTTTGAGGCACATGGACTAGGTTTGCATCTTGGTTTCACCATTCCCAACATTGAGATCGTAAGATTACTTATCGTCTCTGAGATTTGATTTCTCAGCAGGTCCCCTCTTGTGGCTATTGGGAATGAATGAGTCACCGCAAGTGAAACAACCCAGTGCCTAGCGCCTACCTAGTAAGTGCCCAATAAGTGTTAATCCCCTTTCTTTCAATTCTTTCCACCTTAGGAAGCATCCAGTTTAGACTCAGTTGTCCCTGCCTTAGTGGAAACAAGTAATATGAGATTTCCCTTTTTCTATGGTGAGATCAGCTGCCCTAAAAGAATAGGAGTATGAGGGTGAGTGAGCAAAATGGAGAAGGGGGCCTACAATATTGGAGATGGAGTAGATCCTGTGGTCATCTAGTTGGCATGGGGGTGGGTGAAGGAAGGGTGATGTTGAGAGGTGAGGCTTTCAAGAAAGAAGGTGGGTGCTGAGTGCTAGATGGAAAAGCCAATCGAGGGAGAGGGGCAGTGCAGGGCAGAGGACAGGACAGTCACTAATGGTGAGGGACCAGAGTTCTGCAGGAGAGCTTTAGGAATTATGACCATGAGTCAAAGAGTTGTGAGAAAAGTCCTACATTCAGCCAGCTGTCATCTTAATACCTGTAAGAGTGTGGTTTTCCCTAAAAGGAAGAATATAAAAAGAAAGCAGAAATCATCAAGATGGAAAGACTTTTAAGTGTTTTCAGAGCCAAGGAAATGCACCACCCAATCAAGGTATATGGCACCTTAGGGGGTGGTTCTAGACTTCTGTGAGAAAATGCAATTAGGTACTGAAGACTTCAAACCCAGGGATGTGAGCTGGGCAAACACTTCTTTAAGGGATGGAGGTCCTATGATAGGGTTTTCACAGGCCACAAATAGGACTTGCTGGGTCTCTTAGAATCTAGTCAGTGGCCCAACCCATATTTCTGGTTGCTTTACAACCTCACTCATCTGAGAAGGCAAATTCCAAAATATATGGGGCAGCATAAATTGTTACCTTGATAGGGAAGCATCTTTGAATACTGGAGGACTTAGAATGAAGGAGAGACATGCTTAAGAACATCAAACCCACTACTGTGTTTGGTTGACAGTTTGCTATACTTAGTTTGTATCTTAACTCCATGACATATGGAAGAGAATTAGCCTCTAATTTTATCAGGTTTATCTTGTAATACCAACTAAAGGGTGTTGAGTAATTTATTTCGAGTTGAATTTTAAGTTGAAATCTTGCTAAGTTTCTATATAGTTTTGGAATGCTTAAAATGATTTAAGATTTGCTGTATTTATAAACTTAATATATTGGAGATATAGTAATTAAGTACTTGGGAAGGTTTGTTTTAGTCAGATAAATGAAGTACTTAAGGAAATCAAATATATTAACCTTACATTACATCAAACTCCTTTGTTTTATAAGTAAAATAATGTTTGTAAAAGCTGAACATAAAAGGTTAGACAAGAACTGGGATTTTGTACACGTAACTTTGAAAATTGAATATAACTTAAAATCAAAGTAATTTCTGGATATTTCTTTCTATACAGAAATGTAACCCTCACAGATATCAAAAAACCTCACAGCGGTACTACATGTAGTGTTACTACAAATGCAAGTCACTTAGCCTCTTCAAGGACCAGGCAACTGGCAGCAGTTAGGGTGGCTGCCATGAGTAAAATCAAAGCTTCAAACGTGTTTTTGAAAGTTTTTAATTAGTTGGCAACACTTGAGATAAAATTTTATCTAAAAAATCCAGATTTTTGGTTTCTCTGGAAAATTAGAATATCTGAAAACAATAAAGTCACTTTTCCCATATGACTGCAGCTCAATGGCTACTACTTCTTTGGGCATGTTCCTTCCAGCTTGCCAGTCACCGCTCCGCATTTTGGTACTTCGCACCTGGTTTGTCTCATTTCTGTGACCTCTCTGGCCCACATAGATTTTTGAGTGTGTGAGCCCTGAACTAGAGTTTCTCTGAGGTTCCTAACAGCTGGTTTATACAGCCTGAGATAAGGGGTCAGGAAAAGTACAGGCCCCAGCCTCCTGCCTATTAATGTCTTTTCCCATCTGACCTGGGCCTAGGACTGGTTTCAGCCCTGTAGGAAGTTCCCAGGCTCGGACTTCTCCGTGTTTGCTGCTCTTGTCTGTGACCAGACTGGTTCTAGGTCTTCTCTTGCCCAGACCATTTGCCTAGGCTCTAACCTCATGTTTCGGTTCCTGAGAACTTCCTGATTCCCTCGTAATGTGACCACAGCCTCACTTTCCTGTGTGAGCTCTCTGCTTTATGAAGCTCCCATACCTGATTATACCTGATCGCTCAGGCTTGGTTGTGAATCTTCTGACTGACTCCCAAACCCCAGCTCGACCATCACTGCTCACTGACTGGGCAGTGTGCTTACTCAGCTGAGGGATGGAAGACTGCTGAAGGTTCTGGAGACATGGGTGGTGAGGTTGGAAGTGTTTGAATTTTTGGAGACAGAAGCCAACCACAGTTTAAGGAGACAGCTAGTAGAAGGCTGTTTAGATGAGGGAGGCCACCACACATACTTGTAGGCAGTGGAGAAGGTGGCAGGAGAGAGAATTTAAGTGTGAGAATAAGGTCTCAGAGGAAGCACTGGGCTGATGGGATAGGAAATAGCAACACTGGTTTACACCCAGTGAGATCCTAAAGCTCAGAAACACCTTAACAGTCAAGAGATGCAGGAGGGGACACTGTCAGAAGTCTATAATCCCCTGAAGGCATGGTTAAATAAATGATGCTAGAGGTTTGGAGAGTAGAAAGAGGGCATGGCAATGATGTTGGGGCCACAGCCTGGGGCAGGAGAAATTTCCAGCAATGCAGCTGACAGCCTCACAATATCTGTAGATGTAGCAGAAACACCTGAACCAAATGGTCATGAAGCTTGGTGAAGAGCCAGACCCAGTGAGGGTTGATTAATGGATCCATGTCAGCCTAGACTAGAGGGAAGCCTCCGGCAGTATGCCTTAGGGCTCCATCTGGGCCTGCGTCCTGTCTGACATATTTATAGACAACTGACGGAGGTAGCAGGCTCATCAAGTTTGCAGGTGATAGAGCTGGGAGGAGCAGCTAATACTTTGCATGAAAGAGTCAGGATTCAAAAGGATTTCAACAGGCTGGAACCAACAAGATTAAATTTAACGGGGATAAATGTAGAGCCCTGCACTTAGGTTAAAACAAAATCAATGACATAAGTACCAGGTGCGGGGTGGGCCCAGCTTGACAGCAGTTCATGATGAAAAGACCTGGGGGGTTTAGTAGACTGTTAGCTCAATATGAGTCAATGGTGTGATGTGACTGCTAAAACCACTAATACAATCACGAATTGCATTAACCAAAAGGAGCAACCAGATCAAAGGAGGCACTTACCCCACTGCTTTCTGAGATTATCAGGCCACTCTGAAACACTGGGTCTTTTCCGAGGTCCTTGTTTTAAGGAGATGGTTGACAAAGGATATTTTGGACACAGCCAGCATGGCAATGGCTCTGAATACTTCCAGAAATTTGCCAAAACTTCTATGGGGCCGAGATTCTGGAATGAAGGGCAGGGTGTATAATCTGGCTCCGTGAAAAGACTGTTGTATCGGGAGCAGTTTTCGGGGATTTGGAAGGAAATATGCTTTTCCTCACTTCCTGTGAGTACCCGGAGACTTTGGCCTGTGAATCTTATCCCAGGCCTTCCTGAAGTCTGGGATTAGGAGTTATTCAGAATGGGTCTAGGATGGGGATCAGCAGTTGGGGTGGGTTGAAAACGGAGCCACGAAGTGGAAATGAACCTGCAAATTTGCACCTCAAGTAACACCTTTCCAGCACTCTTTCCCCCGGGGACGTGCAGTCCCCACTTTGGTCACAGCGTGGAGCCCTGGCTCCACGCGATCCTGAGCCAATGGCGGGAGTGGATTGGCTGCATGGCCGCAGCTGCACTTCCAGCTCTCCCCACTGCAGGGAGCCCGCGGGGCCCCTCTGCTTAGGCGCGGCTGACCCGGGACTCTGTGGCAAGAAGGTGACGGCAGTTTGGAAAACTTGCCCACAGCCCAAACCACAAGGCACCCAGATTTGGCTCCTGTTAGGGCCAGGCAGTCTGGCCTGAATTACTACCCTCACAAGGAATCCACGGTGCAGAGGGCTGGTCCTATGGCGGGAGGGTTCCCTGGGCACCAGAATTCCATCTCTCTGTGAGGTCACAGACGAGCCTGAATCCCCTGCCAAGAATTGGCTGTATGACTGTCACCAATTTACCCATGCTCTGTATATCTTGGGTTCCTTAACCGTTCAAGGGAGAATAACACTGCCTAGAATAATAAGTTCGTAGAGTTGTTAGGCATCCAGGGCAATGATTCTGAACTTTTGTAGTAATCACCAGAGGAGTTTATTGCTGGCCTGGCCTGATTTCTGGCCTGGCCACCTGTCACTAAGTAGCGCTGGATAGAGCTTCTTAAAACTATCATTTTAACCAGTTTCCCCAGGTGATTCTGATGTCCGTGGTTCTGTGACTACATTTTGAGAAACACTTAGGACAAACACCCAGGACACCTAGTGTGCATTTGTTCTCTTTTTCAGAGCCCACAAGAGGGACAGTGGCGATCGTGATGCTGAGCTGATAAGAGTACACAGCCTTACTCTCCACATGGCTAGCCAAGATGGTGGGAAAAGGAGGATGGGTCTGGAGATGGGACGCACTATTTCAGCTCAAAATGGATGTTTGAGACACTGAAGGCCATACAAGAGTTGGGGTGATGGCACCAGCGGTGGGCGACCCTTAGTGGTAGGGCACTGGGGGTGTGTCCGTGTTGGAGTGTTGAGTGGAATGTGTTATTGATGGGCATGGAGTAAGAATGTCCTGGGAGGTGAAGGAGCTGGGACGATGAGGTGGAGTACATTAGTGTTTTCTTGGGGGGCTGAAGATGGAGGTTGGTTTTGTTATGATGAAGCCAAGAAGTGATGGAGACTGCGATGCTCAGTGATGCCCCATGGGGGCAGCCATGCTTTGTGATTTGTGGTGAGGCCTTGAGCCCAGGCTTCTGACTATTTTGTTTTTTGGAGTAAGAGGGGAAGAGGATGTTCCTTAAGAGCTTCTGGGGGAACTTTCCTACCCCCTTACCTGGAGATATAGGTAAAGAGTGTGTGTGTGTGTGTGTGTGTGTGTGTGTGTGTGTGTGTGTGTAAATGCAATGAGATTTTCAAAGACCCCTTTCTGGATTTCCTGACTTGAGGAGACGGAGTCCATCTCCAGGGTACGCTCCCTTCCCCTATCTCCACACACAGAATAATGTTTGACCCGCCTGGTTTCTCTTGGGGCTCAACTCCCCAAAGGGGGACACTCTTGTCGGCAGCTCATGAAGATGTGGATGTCTGCTAACTGAAAACATTTTCCAGAAATCCTGAAGACCTTCCCAGAGGAACAGTCTAGAAAGCATCCTCAAATTCCAAGTCCTTAAACACTGGTGCCGGAAGAGAACTTCGATACCATCCGATGCTGTCTCCCTCAGCTTTATCCTGGGAAATAGACACCTTGTGTGGACACCCCATTTTTTTAAGCCTCTTGGCATCCCAGAGGCTGGTATGGGAGAGAAGACACACATTATCTAGAGAAAAGGGAGAGTCAGTTGTGGGTTGTGGGCTCTGCTGATAATCACCTAGGAGGTCAGAGGTGGGTGAGCGCTTATACATGAAGGCGCCCAGAGCAGGGCAGCTGGAACTGCACCTTAAAATGGGTAGGATTTATTTTAAGTTGTATTTTTTTTCTGATTATGACTTTATGGAAAATTAAAAGATGTTGGGATGAAAGGGTGGGGCATGTTGGTTTGTCTATAGGGGAGCAAAGCTATAGAGGCCTGAATCCATCTGAAGTTTGAAGGACAGCACAGAGACCGGCTTGGTTAGGGGGCTGGGACCACCATTGGGGCAGAGCGAGAGACGTGGAGGCCTGGCTGCAGTACAAGGTTGGAAGCCAGAGGAAAGATACTGAGGGTTGGGCTCGTAGCATGAACAGTGAGCATTAAGGCTAGAGGAGCAGATGAGAGCACCCAGGGAGACAGGGAGAGAGAGAAGAGGGTTTCAGGGACAGGCACGAACATGCCAGAGAAGCACTTTCCAGAGAAGCAGGAGTGGAAGCAAGAGCGTGGATGTCTTGAGATGGAGGGGGACATGGGAAGGAAGTCACAGGTTCAAACCCTGAAGAGGAGTTTGGCGTAGGAGGTGGGGGTAAGGACCCAGTGAAGGCCATTAAAGTTAGTGATTAAGAGGTCAACAGAATGAATGGCAGGGGGTGATGAGTGAGTTGGAGAAGAAATGGGGGCACAGGTGTCGACAACTATAGGTTATTCTTTGAGAAATACACACAGGACTGGAGACAGGCCCATATTTTCAAAAAGAAGCTGCAGCAAAGCTTTCTTAGGGAGAGAAGCAACTCTGGGGACAGAGGAGAAGGAGCCTTTGGAGAAGAAAACACTGGAAGGGAAAGAAAGGACAGGGAGCTAGGGCCTGGAAGAGATCAGAGCCTCAGGCGGGAAGATGGGTGAAGGCGCAACGGTCCTGTTGGATCCCGGCTTTGATCTAAAAGTAGGAGTCAAGGTTGAGGTTGGCTCCTGCAAATCAGGGTGGCCAGGGTAGGGCAGAGCTGGAGGGACACAGAGGAAGGGGTCACATCAAAGGAGCAATCTGGTCATAGGACGTATTGCCCAGGAGGCCCAGGACGCAGTGGAACTGGGCTGGGGTTTGCCTTGGGCCAGATCTGATGCTCTGCATCCTGGGAGCAGGATGGAGGAAGCAAGACATGGTGCAACCAGATTAGAACAGTGCCAGGAGCCTAGAGGCCGGGACACCGTGAGGGTGGTGAGGGGCCTGGCTGGAGGAAAGGAGGGGCGGCTGCCAGAACGTGGCCTGGGAGGGTTAGACGGAATAGTATCGGCCGCCATGCAGTGTCGGGGGTCAAGAGCCAGGGTTCAAATGGGAGGCATTATCATTGTTAACTATTTTTAAGTATCTGGGTGGAGAGAAGAACATAAGGAGATGCAGAAAGAGAGCATTGCTTTGTTTCTAACACTGTTCTATGTTAATGAACTTAATCCTCAGAAGGACACACACCCCCACCACCCCCACACCTGGCAATGAATTAGGTGGTGTTATTATTATTACCATTTTATAAATGTGGAAATTAAGGTTCAGAGAGGGGAAGTAACTTGGCCAAGGTCACACAGCCAGTTGGTGTCAGAGTAGGTATTTGAAAGGTTTTTCTGACTCAAAAGCCTATGCTTTCTGCTGTGCCTTTTTATCAATTACTTCACACTAGGTGGGTGATTTTGGGCAAGTTACTTAATTTATTCCTTACTTTCCTCATCTGAAAAATGGTGATAGTAGTAATACTATTTCATAGGTTTTTGCGAGGATTAGATGAATTAATATATACAAAGTACTTAAAACAGTGTCTAATACGTAGAAAGTGCTCCTTAAGGGGATGCTATGTATTATTACAATCATTGTTATTGTCATTATTGTCCTTACTCCTCACAGCTTCCAACCAGAAGATAAGGACTTTGAGGAAAGTGAAAGAAGGTTCTGGAGCATATTGATAATTTAGAGAAGGTCAGATAGTGAAAGAACAACATCCAACCAATGATTCTCAACCAGGGACATTTTTGTTGTCACAGTGGCCTGGAGGAGCTACTGGTTTTCGATGGGCAGGAGCCAAGAGTGTTAACAATGGTCAGTCACATCCCAGTTGAGAACGTGCAGGAAAAACTCAGCAGAAAAGGATGCACGGGATTTAGTTCCTCAGAAGAGTAGCAGTTCCCGAGGTTGGAGCAGGTTGAGTAAGTGTCTGGCGTTTGGAAGTTTATAAGGGGCTGGGGAGAGTCAGACCCTGTTGGAGGCGAAGCTTCCTGGACTGGCAGGGGCTGCAAAAGTAGGCTGGGACCAAACCCCAGAAGGCTTGGCCGAGGGGTCTGGAAAGGGAGCAGAAGGTATGGAGAGCCATGGGGTTGCGGACACGGAGTATGACATATTTAAGGAGCTCGCTCATGGAGCCAGGGAAGAAGTTGGGTGGGACGGGGAGAACGTGGGATCCCATAGGGGAGTGGGGCCAAACGCTGCCAGAAAGGGCCTGTGAGCTGGGCTGGGTTTGGGGTTGGAGTGTGCAGATAAGTGGCAATATTGCTGGCCAATCGGAAAACACAGTGTGAAGATGCATACATGGAGCATGGGCTGGGAGGGAATTCTGGGAGAGGTGGGCTGGTTGGGGACTCCAGGTGTCCACAGTGAACTTAAGGTGATGATGGGGAGTCTGGGAGGAGATGTCTAATGAGCAGCCAGAGATGCCGGTTGAAAGTCAAGCCTGAAGTACTGATTTGGAAGTCATTACATCCAGATCTACCAAGGACCCATGATGCTCAATACACATAAATTAGGGCCCTTTGAGGGTCATTCCTATGGGGTTGCTAGTTGAGTTTGAAGCCCTGCTTGTAGATGAGTTGGTCATGGGAAGAGAGCATGGAGGGGGAAGCACTGAAACCCTTCAGACTGAGCCTGGGCTCTTTCTGCAGATAAGGGAAGAGGAGAGTTGCTGGGAAGGAACTGGCGAGATCAGAGAACTAGGAGAAAGCAGAGTGCTTCTGGAAGGGGGTCAACCAGCACGAGGGGCTGCAGAGAAGAGGCCTAGGGGCTGGCTGCTTCCAGAGCCAGTGACTTCAGGACCGCGGTAAGGTGGAGGCCAGAGACAGGCAGTGGGGCTGCAGAAGGAAGCAGGCGGTGGGTGAAGATGGCTGTTGGGCTGGAGAAGTTTGGGAGTTCAAAGAGAGAAGGAGGCAGCTGTGGTTCTGAGAGCAGGCTGAAGAGGATGAATGTGAGAGAGGACACATTGAGGCTGACGGAGGGGAAGGATCAGAAGAGGGGGTTCTTCTCCGAGCTAAGGGGTCCCCAATGAACCACCCCCACCTGAGGTACGGTATGAAGTGGTGGATTTCTCCAGGTTCGATTGTCCAGCCTTTCTCTGTCCCCCTCCCCTTAACCCCCAGTTTAGGCTGTTTCCTCTGCCCCAGCTTCAAGGAACACCGAGAGAACACGTAGCCCTGGCCTGTGACTATGCTGATGTATCTGACCTTCCTACCCTGCCCTCTAGACTCCAATTCCTGCTCCTTTGCCCTCGGCCTTCCCTTCCCCAGGAGAAAGTTCAGCTCCCATATGATGACATGACGAGAGTTTTTTCCTGTTTGCCATCATCAGTGCATGTGGGATTTTCAGAAAGCTTGTGGACCACCCTGCAGCATTCTCCCCCCTTCCCCCAAGTCTTCTGTTACACCTATTCACCCCGGACTTGCCCTTTTTGGCTGTTGCTTTGATCACCGTCCCTTCTGGGAAGTGGTGCCCCGATCCCTCCCCCACTAGTTCCCTGGTCTCTTTGAGCCTGTCACCAGCGTTAGGAATCAGCAGAGGATGTTGAAAACTCCTCTCCTTTAGGAATCATCCTCCAATTGGGCTCATTCCATTCTTATTGCTCCTTTCCTCTGTCGATTCTGCAGATGGGGGGTCCACTTAGATAACTTTGCAGATAAAAAGCAGTACATGCTCGGGTATCTTACTGTTTAAGAACCATTTTGCTTCTGTTGCATTGTTCTGTCTTGGAAAGGAGCTAGAGATCACTTAGCCCAGGGTTTTCAAAGAATGTTGTAAACTTTAGAATCTTCTAGTCAATGTTGTACATACACGCACATGCACACGCGCGCGATGCTGTGGTTGCAGCTTGCTCATCTTTGCTCCAGCTCTTGCCCATAGCAGCTCTTGATGTCCCTGAGAATCCGTACAGCTCCACAAAGCATATCCTGAAAGTCTGATAACTTTATTTACAGCTGTGAGAACTGAGGCCCAGAGAGATGAAGGGATTTGCCGAAGCTCACACAGCAAGAGCGAAAACTCAGGATTTCCCCCAAATTCCTCTCAGTTCTAGCATCCTAGGACTTAGAAACTTCTAAGTGACCTGTTCCTCTCATGTTCTTTTATGTACTTTGTGTTTGTTATTCATTCACTTAACAGATGTTTATTGAGCACCTACTATGTGCTGGGTACATGGTAGGCCCTCACGACCAGTAGGTACCAGTTCTGGGAGTCAATGAAAACAAGAGCACACCCTGCCTTCAGAGGTCTTTCAGTTGAGCAGTGGGGCCAGAAAAAAATACATCTGTGGGCCAGCCGAGTGGCGTGGTGGTTAAGCGCTGGTTTGGGAAGCCAGCAGCCCCGATTCAGGTCCCACATATGAGGGTCAGTGACACTGCCCTCAAAAAAACAACACTACATCTGTGAAAAGTGCCATAAAGGAGGGATCAACAGTGTGATAAGGAGGGATTGTAAGTGGGGTGTCAGTTTGATCAGGCTGCTAGAACCACACACACAAAAAAAAGACTGTGGCTTATACACAACAGAAGTTCATTTTTCACATTCTAGAGTCTGGGATGTCTAAGATCAAGGCACTAGTAGATTTGGTATCTGTGTCCCCACATGGTAGAAGGGTTGAGGAAGTGCTCCTGAGTCCCTTTTATAAGGTACAAATCCCATTCATGAGGGCCCTGCCCTCATGACCTACTCACCTCCCAAAGGCCCCACCTCCTAATGCCATCACTTTGGGCATTAGGTTTCAACTTATGGATTTGAGGGGACACAAACATTCAGTCTCTAGCATGGCAGATTTAACCTAGTTAGAAAGTGACCTGGAACCAAGAGCCAAAAGTAAACTTGGAGAACAGGGGAGAGGACATTGTTCCTGGAGGAAGGAGCAGCACATGCAAAGCCCTGGGGCAGGAGGGGACGAAGTGGGATGGGGCAGCAGCTGAGGGTGGCCAGTGTGGCTGGAGCCTGGAAAGGGGGAGCCGTGGTGGGACGGACAAGTGGGGGCCCTTACCAGACAGGGCCGCACAGGCTGTTATGAGCACTGGGGCCTTATTTGAGGATTAGATTTATGTTTCCAAAAGATGTCTCCAGTTGCAAAAGGTAACTGAATGCCCTGTCCCCAACCCTGTCCCCACCGGGTTCCTTTCATTCCATCTCCCTGTGTCTGCTTGTCTGACATCAGTCACGTGCTACTTGGGGCATTCTAAGCAGAGCTGATTTCCACTTTCTGTGGCATATGCATTTTGGCTTTAAGGTATGTGTGTACAGTGTGGTGTGTGAATGTGTTGTTACTGTATCATTTATTCATTCAGTAAGTAAATATTAATTTACTAATATGAGCCAGTAACCTTTTGATTATCGCTACGGTCAACCCATGTGACGGATGACAACGTGTGGTGTTGGTGCCTTGCGTCATTCTGTGTGAGTGCTTGTGTGAATGTGTGCTCTAAATGATAGCAACTGTGGGTAACTGTTAGCATATGGCTGTCGGTGTAAGTCTCCTCTAGGTGTCATTGTGCGTGACTGTCTTGGGTGTTGTGTATAACTTGTAACAACAGTGGGTGTGGCTCAGGCTGTGGGTGGGAGGTTGCGTGTTGCTGTGTGAATGTAGGACTGTCAGTGTGTGGCACCCATGCCCTGACCCGGTGAGGCTCAGTCGGTGTGATGTGTGTCTGTCTGTCTGGGGTATGGGAGACCCCCAGCTCCTGCCATAAATCCACAGGAGAATGAGCTTTCCCGGGACAGTTGGAGGTGCTCTCCATGGCCCCTGGGATGATGGATGTGGGGAGTGGAGCCTCTGCCTGGCTCAGCCCTGAGATGTGGGGGCTGAGGAGCCTCCCCCTCTGACGGTGGAGGGGAGAAGGGTAATGGGGCAACTGGGCGGGTCGGGTTGGCCAGACGGGGCCAGATTAATAAAGAGGGACCCGGGGGAGGGAAGACCAGGGCAGGCGGCTGTGGCAGGAGGCGGCTGAGATGAAAGTGGCCCGACTGGCGGGCAGGCAGGTGGCCTCTCCCCTGCCCTGTCAGCACTTTTTAATGTCCCTTCGGTTAGAATGTGTGGGAGGGGTGGGGCGAGGGAAGCTGGAGCTCACCTTTCCCAGGCCCTGGAGGAGGGGGCTGGGGAGCCACCAGGCGGGGTTTCTTCTGGGGGGTGGGGCGCATGTGGCTCATAGGTGTCCAGGGAGGAAGGGCCTGGCTCCGGCCCCCTCTCTGCCCGCTGCTACGAAATTACCTTGGCTCAGTCTATCCAGGGGAGGAAGGGTTAGGACGCAACTGGAGAAACAGAAAGCCAGAAAGGGAGGTTGCAGGGGATGACTGCAGTGCGTGAGGTTGCGTGAGCGTGTGCGCACGCCACACGCAGGTTACGGTTGGGGGCGTGGATTCGAACCTCTGTAAATAAACGAGCGTGAGGCTGAGTGCATGAGACCGTGTGAGTCTGTGTTTGTTCAGCTCTCTGAGTGTGGGAATTTAAATTGTAAAGCCGGGGGCCTGCGTCCCCGCTCAGCCTGTTGCTGGTGTGTGGTTTTGGACAGGTCATTTAACCTCCCCCAGCTTCATGGCTGCATGTCTAAAGTAGGGATAAGGGTATCTGTTTCCCAGGATGATTCTGGGGCTTAAATAGACTGAAATAAATGTCCAACTGTAAAGCTCTCAATGTGCAATATCATTGTTAATAATGACACCTGGGGCCTGTTAGGTGACTGAGCAATGGTGCGGATGTGTCTGTCGGTGTGCTGTGTGTGGGTGTGTCTGGGGGCCTGGGTGTCTTTGTGTATCAGTCATACTGGGTGCCTAGGTGAGAGAACTTGTATGTTAGTGTGAACTGTATTTGCAATGAATTTGTTGTGCAAGTGAGTGTATAGATGTTAGGTGTGTATTTGGTAGTTGCAGTAAAATATATGAAAATATGTGTGGAGCCAAGAGTAGTGAGTGTGTCTTTGTGTGACTGTGAATGTGTGTGTTTGTCTTTGGGTATCAGCCTCATTGTGTGTATCTGTTTGCAATAGATGATTTTGTGTCTCGGAGTGTGAGTTGTCCTGATACCTGAAATGGACGGACGTGTGCACCTTGGAGTGTGCACTGGCTGTGGGCGGCACACGTGGGGATGGGGTTTGTGTGTCTCTGGGTCTGTGTCCCGAAACAAGTGTGGTTGAATGTGCCTTTGTCTCAGTGGTGTGAGTGTGATGGCGGTATGTGGTGCCTTGGTGTGGCTGTGTGTAGCTGTGTGTGTGACAGTGTGTGTGTGCGCGTGCATGCGAGTGTGTGTTTGGTGAGCGGCTCTGCTGCCTTAAGCACCTTTCGAATACATTGGCCACAGCTCATTGAATCCTTTAACAATCTGACTCTGCTCTTCCTTCCCCGTTTTTTCTAATTCAGTTCCTCTTATTACAAAAATAAAAAATAAAGCGCTGCCCCTTTCCAGTGGCTGGCCCTGCGGAGCCCCCGCCTCGGGACCAGCCTCGTTTCACTCCATTTCGGAGAAAACGGGAAGTCGGTAATTTTAAAAAATATTTTCTACTTTATTTGGGATTTAATGTTCTTACAGAATCCTGCTGCCTCTCTCTGTTCCCCCCTCCCCACCTACCCCAGCCCCACATGCAAGAGGCGTAATGGCCCGTTCAGCATATTAGGGGAGCCAAGAGCGCGCGCGCGCGTGTGTGTGTGTGTGTGTGTGTGTGTGTGTACGTGCATGCACACTTGGATAAAAATACACAGAGACACACATAGGAATACACAGCAGCTCAAATGTGTACTCAGACATGAATTCAAACACTGTACCCTAATACTCAAGCACCACACAAAGACACAGCCCCGTCCCCTGTCCCCAGACACAGTCACACTCGGAAGGGAAACACAAACGCAGGAGCACCATCAGGGGAGAGCCTCCAGAGGCAGGAAGGGAGTCAGACAGGCAGAGACGGGGGGGGGGGGGCACATGTCCCCATTGAGAGCACAGATCAGAAGCAACTTTCATGCATAAAGGAATGTGAGGAGAGTAGTTCAAGAGATCGAGAGGGGTCCGTCATGCCTGGGCCAGGCGTTTCCCTTTTTGTACAAAGGGACACTGCATGGTCAGGAAGTGATTATTCAAGGTCACTCAGGGAGCCGAGACTAGACATGGGGACAGAAATAAGAACCCTGTACCACTTTCCTGTGCCCTGTTAGGTCCCAGGGCAGGAACTGTATAAGCGTGTGCACAGTAAACTGCATAAGGGCCTGTCCACCACTGGTAGCAACCATGAGCAGTCCAGCCTCTAGGCAGGACCTGGGAAGAGGGGAGATGGTGCCCCAGGAGTGTTGGAGTGGCAACGCTGGGGATCTTTCGGTGCTGCCATCTCTCTTCTAGGAGACATGGGCCTTGTGGTCTGTGCTTTATCCAGAGTGATGAGTTTCAAGAGTTATTTCAGACTCTCCTGTGGAGGGCAAAAAAGGAAATGAGCTATCCATTTGTTAAAATGGGGCAGGTGAGGGAGAGAAGGACAGTAGTGGACAGAAACAAGATGGATGAATGGACAGAGATAGATAGACATACTGACTAAACACAAACTGATGAATAGATTTATTTATAGACAGATCAAAAGACAAATAGAGACACAGATGAATAGGTGTACACATAGACACACAGACTGACATGCATTGTCAGGCAGGCAGGCAAACTCCAGGAGTGACTGACAGACCAACAGACAGGCAGACCAATCGATGGGCAGATAGATAGATGGACAGCTGATTGTACAGAAAAGATGGATATATATAGCTCAGCATACAAAATAGGCCTACCCAACAGCTATGCCCCCCCCCCACATTCTATCCTCCTTCCTTGCTAATGGAACCCACTCTTGTTTGGCGTTTGGAGACCAAGTGCTTTGGGGAGGGTTGAACCCATCCCTTTTTCCAGATGTTAATCTTAGTTGATCCAGAAAAATCATGGGAATTCCATTCCCCTTGCTGGGGATTGATTTAGGAATGCACGTATGATATGATTCTGACAGTTGAAATGTAGGAGGAAGTCTGTTAAGGAGGTTTGTGGCAAATTTTACCTCACACTTATAAAAGGACCCACGGAAGAGATGCGCCCCCTTCTCTCCTTCTGGATTTTGGACTTTGCTATGTGAGATGAGAGGTCCTGAGGTATTGCAGTATTGATGAAACCTTGAGGTTCCTCCTGAGTCAAAAGCTGACATGCCAAGGATGGCAGAGGAGGGGTGTGAAAAAACCTGAGTGTTGAATGATGTCACTGGGCCACATTAACGAATTTGGGAATCCTCCTGCCTCCAAACTTCTCGTTATGTGAGATAATATTTTTCTTAGCAGCTTAGCCACTTTGGGTAGGGCCATCTGTTACTTGCAGCCAAAAGTATGCTCATTGCTACACAAATAAACCTACAAATTGGTAGAAAAATAATGGAAAATTGTCCCCAATTTACAGGAGTGGCGAGACCAGCCAATAGACAAAAAGACATACACATAGATGACCAATTGACCAACAGTTACATAATAAATGGATTCCTTAACTGACAGAGATAGGCAGATGGTTTGTAGATGGATACTAGGTATGCAGATAGGTAGGTAGATGGCCAAAGGCAGGTTAGACAAATGGAAATATGTCTAAGATGGCCAGAGGCAGGTAACAAATGGAGCATGGGGGGATAAATGGCAGGACTGGCAGATGGAGACATATGCAGACAAACAGGCCACTGACACTTTCTCCAGAAAACCTCCCCTGACCCCAGTCTGCCTGGGATGCTCCTTCTCAGTATTCCCATGGCCACCTCTACACAACACTGTATCAGCCCTCGCCCACTGTGGGGTGAAAATTGGTTTCCTTATCACTCTTCAAGCTCCAGGTAACAAGTTCCTTGAGGTAGAAATCATATCTTACCCACCTGTAATAGCCCCAGACTTGCACAGAGCTGAGCACACAGTAACTTATCAATGAATATTTATTTATCTAATGAATAGCCATAGATGGATGATGAAAGAAAGGAAGGAAGGCAGGGAGGAAGGATGGGAGGGAGGAAAGAGGGAGGGAGGAAGAAAAATACGAAATGAACAAAAAGTTGTGCAAATAGATAAATGGAAGTGGACAGACAGACAATATGGCAAGCAGGCTGACCATCAGAGATGTAAAGAGATAGTATGTTCATGTATAGATCAACAGCAGGCAAATGAACAGAAAAACAGAATGATCAGTAAATAGACAAATGGATGAAAGAGAGAATATGACTGAGTATGAATGAACAGATCACTAACAGAAAGGCAGGTATATTATGGATGGATGGACAAATGGATGTTCAGCCACATGATTAGATAGATCAAAAACAAGTAGAAAAACAAATAAATGCACAGGTAGACAAAGACAGACAGGTAATCAAACCTAGGACATGTAGATATCTGGCTAATTAGATTAAAAAGCAAAAAGAAATGTGTGCATAATGTATAGAGAGATAAACTGCAGAGCAAACAGGTGGAAAGACATCAGACTCAGTGACCCTGGTATTTATGTTTATTACCTATTAGATACTTGTTTCTATTAACTATGGGATTTTCTTGTTTGAGAAAAATTCTCTCTGTTTCTCCCTCTACTCCCTCTCTCCTTTTCTCTCTCTCTCTCTCTCTCTCTCTCTCTCTCTCTCTCTCTCTCTCTCTCCCCCTACACACTTTATCCTACCTCCTCCTTCTCTTCCTCTTGGTCTCCTTCTCCCTCTTTTCCTCTCTTCTTCTCTCATGCCCTCCCTCTCTGCCTTCTCCCTGCCCCTCACCTGCTTGTCTTTGAGTCCCCATACCCACAAGTGACCCCCTTGCCTCCCTAATAAGGCATGTTATTTGAGTGGCAGCTGGTGCCTCTGAGCAGGGCCTGGATTTGGGACCGCAAAGGAGCATGGGAACCATGGGAAGGCAGAGAAGCTCTGCTCACCCCCACCCTTGCCCTCGGCAACCCCCTGCAGTCTTTCTCCAAAACTCAGCAACTAAGTCCTGGCCTAGGGTTATTTTCCTGATCACCCTTCCCCCCACACTCCCTACCAGGGATTCCTGGCACCTGGAGTTAGGCCTTGGACGGCTTCCTCTGAGATCTGGTCACTTTCCAGGCTCAAGGGGAGGGAGCAGACTCAGGACTTGCTTTTCTGTTAAGAAGCAGGGAAATGGTGGCAAATGTAGATGTTAGCAAGTGAAGAAAGAAGGTCCACCAAGCTCCTCAATCCCAAACCTCGGTTCTCTTCATCTTTTGTATCCATCTCAGTTACTGGCCACTTTCTGAGTCTCCTCTGAGTCTCTCAGTTCAACAAATAATTCTTGAACTGCTGTGGTGTATGAGCTACTGCCTGGTGCTTTGGGAGACAAATGGGAACTAAGGCAAGTGTCTCTCCTGGAGGTATCCTCTCTTTTTCTTCCTCCCTTTACATGTATCTCCCTGTGGGAGTCCCTGTCTTTCCCTTAGTTAATGGATCAAGAAATAATCATAAAGTAGCCACTACATGCCATGCACCTGGGCTCTCTTTCTGCCGCAGCTCTGCCCTCTTTCCACCCGACTCTCACCTGCATTCACAGTCTCCGGGTCCCACTTAGGCTGCAGCAAGTGTAGCAGGCACTTTCCAAAAACAGAAGACCCAGGGGACTGAGGACTCTGTGGCGGTCCCCTTCTCTTTTCCCGCAGGATAACGGGTCTGTCAGAGGACCAGGGAGGTGGGGGACTGCGCAAGCATGCGGCAGTGGGCGCCCCTGAAGTATTCTGCCCCACCCCTCCTCCTCACCTTTACCCTTCTCTCCCGCTGCCTGATTATTCTTTCTAAGGCATTACCCTGAGCAGTCACTCCATTGATGAAGGTCATTCAGTGTGGCATTCAGAGCTCACCACACTAGCCCCCAACTATTACCCCTCCAGCTTCCCCACTCCCACCCCCACACGCCTTTCTGGACTGGCCACCTTCTTTGACAGGCCTGCAGTTTCCCGCTTCTCCACCAATCCCATTCCACATCTCTTCAGGCCACGCTCAGATGTCTCCTCTTCTAGGAAGCCTTCCCTGATTGCCCCGTAAGAGGCTCCAGCTCAGACCCACAGGCACCAAATACACCTTTATTTTATTTTTTTTTTTTTTAGCTGAGCCATCCTGCCACCTGTTGGCAGCTCAACGGCAACTCAGCTCGGGCTGGCCTCGAACCACTGTTGCTCAGAGCTCAGCTTGCACTCTTGAGCGAGCTCTTAACCAACTGAGCCATTCAGCCGGCCCCAAATACACCTTTATATACATGCACACTAACCTGCCAACAAGTGCTGACACTGATGCCAAGAAGTACTACAGCTCTGTCTTGTTCTTTCTCCCCTGCCCTGGTCAGAGTCAAGGCTCCTCTTCAACAAGCTCTTCCTTGAGAGCCTACTTTGCAGAATGTCCTCTTCCCACCCCCACCCCCCACCCTCCTATCCAGGGCATAGATCTGGAGCCAGACTGCCTGGGTTCTAATCCGGGCCCTTCCTAGTTGTGTGACCTCAGACAAATTACTTAACCTCTCTGTGTCCCATTTCCTTATCTGCAAAATGAGGTTCATAATGGTACCTACCTCTCACAATTGTTGAGAGGATTCATTGGTATAAGTAGGGAACTTAGAACAGTCCCTGACATATAGTCAGTGCTATAAAAGAGTTATTATTCTATTAAACTGCTGGCTCTGGGGATTCAGGGTTTGCCAGTTTAGAGGAAGAGAACTGTCAGGTACCAAGCGGCCCCCATGGGCTGAGGGTTTTATATATAGTTTCTCAAAAAAAAAATAGAAAAAAAACACCTTGTGAGAAGATATTGTCACCACGTTTGTTCCCCCGATGAGGGAGTGAGGCTTTAGGTAGCCGAAGTGAGTCGCCCAAGGTCTCTCAGCCAACACGGGGAGATTCAGGAGTTGACCTCAGATGTACTTGGTTCCAAACCTGTGTCTTGGGGATTTGGGTGGCACATTACAGTGTGCCAAGCTGGGCAGGGAGGGGCAGTCAAGGAAGCCTTCGTGTATGAAACAATACCTGAGCTTTCAGAAGAATGAATAGGGGCTATGAAGGCAAATTTAAAAAGTCAGGAGTGGCGCATGTAGGGAAAAGGAGAGCTTCCGGTGGAAAGAAGAGCGTGTGCTAAAACCCAGAGGCAAAGGTGACACAGGGGAGGTAGGCAGGGCTGAGGCATGAAGGTCTGCACTGCCATGCTAAAGAATTTGAGGTTTGTTTTTAAATTATTATTAAGGGGATGGGGAGCCGCTAAGGATTTTAGAACAATGTGTGCCATAATTAAAATTTGCATTTCAGAGTAATCTTGGCATTGCCACTGACTAGCTGTGGTATTAACAAGTGACTTAACCTCTCTGTGCCTCAATTCCCTCATCTGTAAAATGGGGATAATAACAGTGTGTGCCTCTTAGAGTTGTCAGAATGAAGCGAGAGATATGGGTAAAGGTGGCCTGTGGCAACCCTTGGTGAAGATTAGTTTTTCTTATTGGCTATTACCGGCTGGACCGGGGCGGGAGGAGGCTGGTGGAAGGCACAGTGAGATGGCCACTGCAGGTATTCAAGCAAGATACGCTAAGAGCACAACTAGGGCAGCGGCAGCCGGGCTGGAAAAGAGGAGGCCAGTTCAAAAGCTTTTACGAGGGAAAATTCACAGGACTTAGTGATGCTCAGATGAATGAGGTGATGAGAACGATGGCATGCAGGTGACTCCCAGGTCCCTGGTTTGGGTGACTAGTGCTGGGAACCCACAAATGGTCTCAGAACAAGGGGAGGTGGTAAGTTCATTTTTGGGTGAGTTGAAATTGAGATTCTTTTTTTTTTTTTTTTTAAAGATTTTATTGGGGAATTGGTGGAGGGGAACAGCGTTGGGGAATCGGGGAAGGGGAACAGACAAGTTGCCGTCTTCTTGTTCTTCAGTTTTTAGTTGCGGAGGATGTTGCTTCACTGTTGGTATCGTCATTGCGCTCTTCCCGGATGAGGCAGATCGGTCGCCAGCCTCTGGATGTCGCTCATCGCGGCTCTTGGCAGCTCACGCTTGGCTGCCAGCCGCTCACGCTGGCTGCGGGCCACTCACTGCAGCCTATGGCAGCCCACTGCAGCAGGGGCTGCAGCCCACACCATCACCGGGGCTCGCACAGCCCAGCTCCAGGTGGAGCTGTTGTTAGCTGTAGAGGGCAGTGTCACTGGCCCTCATGTAGGATCCGAACCGGGGCCGCTGGCATCCCAAAACCAGCGCTTAACCAATGCGCCACTCGGCCGGTCCGAAATTGAGATTCTTGAGGAATCCAGCTGGAGATGAGATCAGTTGTTCAGAGCTGATCTCTGAGAAAGGCTGGATGGGGGATAAAAGTGTGGGGACCATTTGTGTGATGGCGGTCAGAGGACCCGTGGGTCTGGATGAGGTCCCCAGGGTGAGTGTGTGGAAAGGGAAGAGTCATGGGCTGCGGATGGAACTGGGGTGAACATCACCATGAAAGGGAGCTTCGGAAGGAGGCAGAAGAGACCGCAGAGAAGCAGGAGGCAACAAGGAGATGCTGTCATGCAAGACCGGGGGTAAGGAGACCCAGAGTCCCCAGCCAACACAGCTCAGCGCCACAGAGAGAGGAACAGAGGAGAGTTGTGATGATCTGGACAATAAAAAGGAAACTGGGGGTTGTACATCTCTGAATGGACAGCCACGTGGTTAGAGACTCCCCAAGGTCAATGCCGGGCCAGTCCCAGTGCAGTCTCTCCAGATGACCTTTGCTTGTGCCCCTTCTCTCATCTTTCCCATCACAGACTGCCTGTATCTGTCATAGCTATGTGTCCCCACCCTCCTCCTCTGCCAGACCGTAAGCTCCATCAAGGTGGGATCCTCATTCAAGTTTGGGCCCTTTGCTGTACCAGAGATGGTGCCGACTGGACCTGCGGGTGATCAGCTCCCTGCTTCTGGAATGAATGAATGACCCACAGTGAGACCATGAAGCGAGTTTCCTGGTTTGCAGAGTGGTCAGCCGGCAGGCAAGTAGTGAAACTGTGTTCAGAAAGAGGTGTGATGGGAAGAGGGATGGTTGAGGCTATGGGGAGGTGTGAACCCAGGCACTCAGGGAAAAATAAATCCAACTCACATTTGAGCAGACCTTCTTAACCTTTTAAGATCCTGGACCCTCGGAGCTGCCAATGTAAACAATGAACACTTGCTCCAAGACCAATAGCATCACGCTCACATCCAGTCTGCATATGATTTCAGGCATTTCACAGACCCCGCGGCCCACCTACAGGCCTGCCGTAGTGGTCCGTGGGTTCCAAGGCAAGAAGGACGTGCTTCCAAATGGAGTGTTTGCCAGTCCTGTGACCTGGGGTCCATCACTTGCCATCCCACCTCCCAGGCCTCAATTTCCTTATCTGTAAAATGAGGGCTCTGAGGTGAAGGTGAAGAGCATCAGGAAACTAACAACTGTGTGAGGTATCTCGTGCAGGTATTTTGCACACCACAAATACTCTACCCTGTTAGTGGGTAGAATTATCCCCCTTTTCCAAATAGGGAAATGGAGACTCAGTTCAAGAAACTTGCCCAAACGTACACAGGAGTAAATGAAGGTGCTAGATGGCACCCAGGTCTGCCTGCCTCTAAATCCCGGGCTCTGTCCTGTAGACTGTGCTGCCTACAGGATCGAACATTATCACTGCCCTTCTGCCTACCCCTGGCACGGTGAATGTGCTAATGTGCGTGAAAACAATTTAGAAACTGGACAGCACTTATGATAATACAAGGTACCACCTTGGTTTCATCATTATTGGTCACCCGTATCTTAAAATACCTTCCTTGGCATCTGTTATGTTCCTTCCCCTAACCTCAGGCCACTTATTCCTTGTTTCTGTCACCTGCTCCTCCTTTTCCTCCTGTCTCCTGAGGGTATGTCCCCACCTCTTGCTTCCTGTTTTTTACTCTCTAAATCCCCTCATCCTACAACTTCAGCTTTGAACTCCAAGCAGGTGACTCTCAAATCTCTTTTCCAGCCCAGAGCCTTATTCTAACCACCTGCTCCGAGTGTCTCACCTACACCACTGGCCTCAGATTTACTGTGCATCAGGATCACCTGGAGTGTTTGTTAAAACACAGATTGCTGGGGGTCAGCCGAGTGGCGCATTGGTTAAGAGCTGGCTTGAGACGCCAGCTCTGAGCAGCAGGGCCCTGGTTCGGATCCCACATATGAGGGCCAGTGACACTGCCCTCTACAGCTAAGATGGTGAACAACAGCTCCACCTGGAGCTGGGCTGCTGTGAGTCCCTGGGATGGCATAGCTGCAGCCCCTGCTTCAGTGGGCTGCCATAGGCTACAGTGAGTGGCCGGCAGCCAGTGTGAGCGGCTGGCAGCCAGTGTGAGCTGCCAAGAGCCGCCGTGAGTGTCTGTCCAGAGGCCGGCAACCGATCTGCCTCACCCAAGAAGAGCGCAATGATGATACCAACATGGGCCAGTGAAGCAACATCCTCCACAACTAGACTGAAGAACAAAAGGACAGCAATTTGTCTGTTCTCCTTCCCCGATTCCCCAATGCTGTTCCCCTCCCCAAATTCCCCAATTTAAAAAACAAAACAAAAAAAAACACAGATTGCTGGGTTCCACTCCCAGTTTCTTATTCAGTAGGCCTGAAGTGGGGCCAAAGAATATTTTTTTACAGCATTAAACAAGGTACTTTTTTAAAAACAGCATTATACAAAGTATAATTACATACAATGAACTGCACATATTTAAAGTAACAATTCGATAAGTTTTGACAATTGAATACATTCATGAAACCAGCACCACAATCAAGGTGATGAATATATCCATATCCCCAAAAGTCTCCTTCTTTCCCTTTAGAATCTCTCTCATCTTTCCCTCATCTATCCCTAGGCCACTTTTAACCTGTTTGTGTCACTATAGGTTACTTCGCATTTTCTAGAATTTTATGTAAATGAAATAATAAGATATGTACCCTTTATTATTTCGGGCTTTTTCACTCAGCATAATTATTTTGCGATTCATCCATGTTGATGTGTGTATCAATAATTCAGTCCTTTTGTTTCTCCATTTACTAGTTGATGGACATTTGGGTTTCCAATTTGGGGCTCCCAAAAAGATTTGTGTAAAAATCTGTGTGCTTTTATTTCTCTTGAAAGTGGAAGGGCTGGGTCATGTGGTAAGTGGATGTTTAACTTTTTAAGGAGCTGCCAGGCTGTTTCTCAAATGGGTTGTACCAATTTACACTGCTACCAGCGATGTGTGAGAATTCCAGTTGCTCCACATCTTTGCCAATATCTGGTCTGATCAGTCTTTTTCATGTTAGCCATTCCAGTGGGTAGGTGGTGGTATCTCAGTGGTTTTAATTTGCATTTCCTTAATAACCAATGATGTTGAGCAGCTTTTTAGGTGCTTATTTGCCATGCGTATATTTTCTTGGGTTAAGTGTCAGTTCAAATCTTTTGCTTATTTTAAAAATTGGATTGTTTTCTTCTTACAATTGTTCCCTCCTCCTCAGAACCCTCTCTAATTTTTCTATCCAAATCTGACTTCTCTCTTCCTGAACTCTCAGAATACTCTGCTTGTATCCTTCTTGGCAATTAGAGCCTGTCCTGAGTATTACCATGACTTAGATACCTATCCTGCTAGATTGTAAACTCCCGACAAAGTTCCAAGCACAGGGTATTGTTCAACAAAGATTTGCTGAAAGAATTCATGAATAAATAAAGGCATGAATGAATGAAAACAGAAAGTAAACATTCTGTTCCCCCCTCATCCTATCCAATATCCATCTCAACCCCTTCAAAGAGACCCACTTGAGGCTGAAAATATTCCCATGGTAGATAAGGAGAAGAAAGGCAGTGGGCACAGAGTAAACCAAAAGACCTCCTCTGTCTAGACTAGACAAGGTTAAGGGAGGATTATTATATTTGACCTTGCCTTCCTTGTAACAACAACAACAACAATAACAATAACAAACATTTACTAAGCACTTGCTATGCTTGCTATGTGCTGACACCATGGAATTATTTACATGCACTGTTTCATTTAATGTAATCCACCGACAGCCTATGAGATTGGTACTATTCTTCCCCCTATTTTACAAGTGAGGAGACTGAGATTCAGAGAGGTTAATTCACCACAGAGCTAGGAAGTGGCAGAGCTGGAACTGGGACTCAGTTCTCTCTGATTCCAAGCCATGCTCTTAATGATGTGCCACCATATGAGTCATGGCTGTCTGTGCCCAAAGGGTGAGATGCTGGCATACAGGGGCCATAATCTGTATATCAGACCCACCCTGCAGTGCCGACACAGCGCCATAAAGGGTGAGATGCTGGCATACAGGAGCCGTAATCTGTATATCAGACCCACCCTGCAGTGCCGACACAGTGCATGTTCCAAAGGTTCAGCAAACTGATTGGTATAAAAGTGATCAAAAAAAGGTTTCTATCATAGGAAGGTAGAGTGGACATATCTTTCCCTATCCTTCCATTAAATACAGCTAAAATCCCTGGATGTCATACACAAAGCAAACATGAGAAAACTCTGAAATATGGAGAGAAGAAGGCAGACCAGATAGGGACCTTGGAACCCAAGGAATGGCATGGTGATAAGTTTCCTGAGGTTTTCTTTTTTTTTTTTTTTTTTTTGTCTGACCTCATATATATCAGACTCAGAGCTGAAGAAGCCAGCAACCCAGAAATACCAATAAGTGTAAACCAAAAGAAAAAAAAAGTCCCAGTGAAGCCCTGTTCTCTCTAGTCAAAGGACTAGGAAAGCCTAGCAAGACAGCTTTTAGACGATAACCACTCTACTCCAACCAAATACCACAGAAAAACCTGTGACCCCACTTGTATCCATGCCAGCAAGGATGAGTGAGTGCTAAGCCTAGACTTATACTCTTACCAGGCTGTAACGAAGCATCCCAACCCCCTTCAGCATGATGTCAGAGAAGACCAAATAGGAAGCCTGGACATCCATACTTGCCAGTGGTAACAAGCTCCCCACCCCCACCCAGCAGTGATGAGGCAACCCTTCCCCTCCACATTGGGGTGGTGTTGGAGGAGTCCTAATAGAAATTAAGAACTTTCATCCCGCCACAGAGTCAATGGAAGCTATGTGGGTAACAGTAACAAAGCACTCCTGCCCCCTCACAGCCAGGAAGTTATCAGAGGAGGCCTGGTGGAGAGCTGGTACTTTCACCTCTACCCAGCAGTAATGAAGAGAGAGGCCAAGTGGGGAGCTCGGACTTCCACTACACTGCGCAGTTACCAAGCAGTGCGCTCCTTCCTCTGCTAGAGGAGAGTCAGAGGAAGCCAGCTAAAACAGAAGGTTTAAATAAAATCAAGAGTCCTATAACAATACCCAAAATGTCCAAGTTTCAATAAAAAAAAAAAATCACTCATCATACCAAGAACTAGGATAATCCTAAACTAAATGAAAAAAAACCCAAAAACACACAACAAATAGATGCCAACACTGGGATGACAAAAATGTTAGAATTATCTGACAAAGATTTTAAAGTAACCATCACAAAAATCCCTCAAAAATTAGGAACACACTTGAAACAAATGGAAAATAGTCTCAGTAAAGATATAGAAAGTCTTAGCAAAGAAATATAAAGAAGAACGAATGGAAGTTTTAGAATTCAAAAATACTATAACAGAGGGCCGGCCGAGTGGCTCAGTTCGTTAAGAGTTCACTCAAGAGTGCGAGCTCTGAGCAACAGAGTCACCAGTTTGATTCCCGACCTGAGCTGAGCTGCCAACAGGTGGCAGGATGGCTCAGCTAAAAAATAAAAAATAAAAAAAATACTATAACAGAACTAAAGACCTCAAATGGTGGGCTCAAAAGCAGAATAGAAATAAAAGAGAAAAGAATCATTGAACTGGAAGATAGAACAGTAGAAATGACTCAAACTGGACAACAAAGAGGAAAAAAAACATTGAACATAGACTGCAGGACTATAACAAAAAATTTCTAACATTTTTGTCATTGGAGTCCCAGAAGGAGATGAGAAAGAGAGCTGACTAAAAAGGTACTCAAAAAGGCAGAAATTCCCCCAAATTTGGAAAAAGATATAAACCTACAGACTCAAGAAGTTGAGTGAATTCCAATAGGATAAACCCAAAAATGTCCACGCCAAGACACATCACAGTCAAATTTCTATTTTTTTTTTTTGAGGGCAGTGTCACTGGCCTTACATGCAGGACCCAAACCGGAAGCCAGCACCCAACCACCGTGCCACTCGGCTGGCCCAACAGTCAAATTTCTAAACACTGAAGACTAAACTCATGGAAGTCGTAAAAGAGAAATGATACCTTACCTGTAGGGAAAAACCAATTCAAACGCAGTGGATTTCTCATCAGAAACTATAAAGGCGCGGGCCGGCCGAGTGGCATTGGTTAAGCGTTGGTTTGGGGATGCCAGCGGCCCCGGTTCGGATCCCACATGAGGGCCAGTGACACTGCCCTCTACAGCTAACAACAGCTCCACCTGGAGCTGGGCTGTGCGAGCCCCGGTGATGGTGTGGGCTGCAGCCCCTGCTGCAGTGGGCTGCCATAGGCTACAGTGAGTGGCCCGCAGCCAGCGTGAGTGGCTGGCAGCCAGCATGAGCTGCCAATAGCCGCGGTGAGCGACATCCAGAGGCCAGCGACCGGTCTGCCTCATCCGGGAAGAGCGCAATGACGATACCAACAGTGAAGCAACATCCTCCGCAACTAAACTGAAGAACAAAAAGACAGCAACTTGTCTGTTCCCCTTCCCCGATTCCCCAACACTGTTCCCCTCTGCCAATTCCCCAATAAAATCTTTAAAAAAAAAAACAAACTATAAAGGCGAAAAAGAAGTGGCACAACATTATTCCAGTGCTAGAAGACAAGAACTGTCAACACAGAATATCTAGTGAAAATATCCTTCAGAAATGAAGGGGAAATCAAGACATTCTCAGGTGAAAGAAAAGTAAGAGAATGTGTCACTAGCAGATCTACTCTAAAAGAATGGCTAAAGGAAATTCTCAAAATAAAAAGGAATTTATAAAAGAAGGAATCTTGGAACAACAGAAAGGAAGACAGAACATGGAAAACAAACATATAGGTAAATACAATAGACTTTCCTTCTATTGAATTTTCTAAATTATGTTTGACCGTTGAAGCAAAAATTATAACACTGATGATATGTAAAGGAACTATTTAAGACAGTGGTATAAATGGGGGAGGATAAAGTGATGCAAAATGAGGTAAGTTTTCTACACTTCACCTGAGCTGGTAAAATGATGACATTAGTAGACTGTGGTAAGTTATGCATATATAATGTAATACTTAAAAAAACCACTAAAAAAAAAAAGCTACACAAGGAGATATACTCGAAACACCATAAAAAATAAAATCAGAATTCTAAAAACTGTTCAAGTAATTCACAGAAAGGCAGAGAAAACAGAAATGAAAAACAGAACAATCAGAAAACAAAAAATAAAAGGGCAGAATTAGGCACTAACATATCAATAATTATACTAATTGTAGATAGTATACATATACAAGTTAGAAGATTGGCAGTCTTTCACCATTAAATATATCGGAAGCTCTAGGATTCTTATGGGTGCTTTTTAACCAAATTGAGGAATTCCCCCTCTAATCCTATTTTTCAGAGAGTTTTTATCATGAATAAGTATTGACTTTTGTCAAATGCTCTTTCTGCATCAACTAATATGTTTATGGGATTGTTCTTTAGTCTATGAATAGGGTAGAATACCTTGGTTGATTTTTACTATTTTTTTTTTTAGCTGAGCCATCCTGCCACCTGTTGGCAGCTCAACGGCAACTCAGCTTGGGCTGGGCATCGAACTGCTGTTGCTCAGAGCTCAGCTCGCACTCTTGAGCGAGCTCTTAACCAACTGAGCCATTCGGCCGGCCCTTACCTTGGTTGATTTTTAAAATGTTGAACCAGACTTTCATGCCTGGAATAAACTCCAATTGGTCATAGCATATAATTCTTTTTACATGTTGCTGGGTTTGGTATTCTGGTATTTTGTTGAGGATTTTTGCATCTATATTCATGAGGGATATTGGTCTGGAGTTTTGTCTTATTTTGGTAGTTTTGTCTGGTGACATCCAGGTAATAGTAGCTTCATACAATTAATTGGTAAATGTTGCCTCCTCTTCAATTTTCTGGAAGAGATTGTGTAGTACTGCTGTTCATTCTTCTTTAAACATTTGGTAGAATTCTCCAGTAAAACTGCCTGGACCTGGATATTTCCTTTATAGAGATTTTAAAATTATTAACTCAATTTTCTTAATAGTTATAAGGCTATTCAAATGATCTATTTCATATTTGGTGAGTTGTGGTAGTTTGTGTTTTTCAATGTATGTAGAGTCGTTCATAATATTCCCTTATTCAGTTGATGTCTGTAGGATCTGTGGTGATCACTCCTATTTCATTCCTGATACTGGTATTTTGTGCCCTGTCTCTTTTCCCTTTGTTAATTTTGCTAAAGACTTGTCAATTTTATTGATTTTTTTAAAAAAACAGGACTTTATTTCACTGATTTCTTTTTCTTTTTTTTTTCTGTTTTCAATTTCATTGATTTCTATTCTTGTTTTTACTATTTCCTCCTCCTGCTTGCTTTGTGTTTATTTTGCTCTCTTTTTCTAGATTCTTGAAGTAGGAGCTTGTAATATTATTAGAGACTTTTATTCTTTTCTAATGAGTAAGTTCAGCAAGGTTGCAGGATACAAGATAAATATACAAAAATCAATTGCATTTCTATATACTAACAATGAACATATGGACACTGAAATTAAAATAAAATATCATATATAATTGCTTAAAAATAAAACAAAATACTCAGGAGTAAATCTAATATAACATGGCCAAGACTTGTATGCTGAAAACTACACAATTCTGATGACAGAATAAAAATCTTTTTAAGAAATGGAGAAACATACTATTATCACAAATTGGAAGACTTAATATAGTAAAAAATGCCAATTCTCCCCAAATTCATATATAGGTTTAACATAATTCTTATGAAAAATCCCAGAAAGATTTTTTTTGGTAGATACAGACAAGATTATTCTAAAATTTGTGTGTAGAGGTAGAGAAGCTACATTGGGAAAAACACTTTGAAAAAGAAGAATAAAGTGGAAGGAATCAGTCTACAAATTCTCAAGTCTTATTATATAGCTGCAGTAGCCAAGACTGTGTGGTACTGGTAGAGATATAGACGACACATTGCTCAGTGGAACAGAAGAAAGAATCCAGAAATAGACCACACAAATATGCCCAACTGATTTTTGACAAAGGTGCAAAAGCAATTCAGTGGGAAAAAATAGTCTTTTCAAAAAATAGTGTCAGAGGGCCGGCCGAGTGGCGCATTGGTTAAGAGCTGGCTTGGGATGCCAGTGGCCCCGGTTCGGATCCCACATATGAGGGCCAGTGACACTGCCCTCCACAGCTGACAACAGCTCCACCTGGAGCTGGGCTGTGCAAACCTCGGCAATGGTGTAGGCTGCAGCCCCTGCTGCAGTGGGCTGCCATAGGCTACAGTGAGCGGCTGGCAGCCAGCGTGAGTGAGCTGCCAATAGCCGTGGTGAGCGACCATCCAGAGGCCGGCGGCTGATCTGCCTCATCCGGGAAGAGCGCAATGACGATACCAACATGGGCCAGTGAAGCAACGTCCTCCACAATTAGACTGAAGAACAAAAAGACAGCAACTTGTCTGTTCCCCTTCGCCGATTCCCCAGCGCTGTTCCCCTCCCCCAATTCCCCGATAAAATCTTTAAAAAAAAAATAGTGTCAGAGCAAGTGGATATCCATAGGTTAAACAAACAAAGACTCAAAATGAATCACAGATTCAAATGTTAAATATAAAACTATAAAACATTTAGAAAATAACATAAGAGAAAATTGTCCGGATCTAGCACTAGCCAAAGAGTTCTAAGGCTTGACATCAAAAGTATGATCCATACAAGGAAAAATTGATGAATTGGATTTTATCAAAATTCAAGACTTGAGCTCTGTGAAAGACTCTATTAAGAGAAAGAAAAAACAAACCACTGATTGGAGTAAAATATTTGCAAATTATGTATCCAACGAATGATTAGTATCTGGAATATACTTTCTTAAAATTCAGCAGTAAACAAACGTGCAAACAAGCAATCCAACTAGAAAATGGGTTAAAGACTTGAAGAGAGATATTTCACTAAAGAAGATATACATATGGCAGATAATTACATGAAAAGACATTCAGGGTAATGCAAAAGCAAAAACAAAACCACAATAAAAATGAGAGATCAATCTACATATGTCAAAATGGCTTAAAAATGAAAACCAGTGGCAATACCAAATGCTGGCAAGGATGCAGAGAAATGATCACTTATACATTGCTGATGGGAATGTAAAATGGCATAGTCACTCTGGAAAATAGTTTGCCAGTTTCTTTAAATAAAGTAAGTATACACTTATCATATGACCCAGCAATTGTACACCTAGGCATTTATCTCAGAGAAATGATAACTTATGTCCACACAAAACCTATGCAGCTTTATTCATAATAACCCCAAACTGGAAACAACTCAAATGTCCTTCAGTGGGTGAATGTTCTTCAATGGGAAGATAAACTGTGGTACATCCACATCATAATATATTACTCAGCAATAAAATAGAAATGAAGTATTAATACACACCCTAACCTGGATGAGAGAATTATGCTGAATTTTTAAAAAAAAATCCCAAAATGTTATATACTGTTCGATTCCATTTATATAATATTCTTGGAATGACAAGATTATAAAATTGGAGAATAGGTTGCCAGCCAGGGTTGAGGAAAGAGTGAGAGCTGGAGGCATGTGAGTGTGTCTATAAAAAAACAACATGGAGATCCTTGTGCTGTGGACATGCTCTCACCTTGCTTGTATCCATGTCAATATCCTGGTTGTGATATTTGCTATAGTTTTGTGAGATATTACCATTGGGAGAAACTGGGTAAACAGTATTACATTTTTTCTTACAACTGCATGTGAATTATCTCAAAATACAAAGTTTAAGTTTTAAGAATAATCAAAGAAAATTAGCACTGCTTTGCACAAGCCTTTCACAGACCTCACCCTGGGAGGTCTGGCACAGCTGAAAATATATACAGAATCACAGGTCTATATAAAGGGATGTGTGATAGGTCCCTGAGGCAGCCTGTGTGATCCTTGGGGCTCCTCCTTACTGCCGGGGAGGGCAGCCATGTCCCCACTAATGTTTTGGTTTTTTTAAATTTTTGTCAGTACTGAGACCTGAAATTAAGGGAGCTATAATAGAAAAAACCTGGAGGGCAAGTGTCAGGTTTTTGTGTTGGCGGAAGATTTGAAAGGAGGTGAGGGACAGATGTGAGGGAGGACAAAGCCAGCTCGGTAACCCCCTCTCCCAGGAACCCCCTGCACAGCTGCCCAAGTTCGGTATCTCTTCCCCTCTGCTCCTACCTGCATTATAATCTACTATGATCAAGAATTTACTTTCCCGGGCCGGCCAAGTGGCGTGGTGGTTAAGCGCTGGCCTGGGAAGCCAGCGGCCCAGGTTCAGGTCCCACATCTGAGGGCCAGTGACACTGCCCTCCAAAAAAAAAAAAAAAAAAGAATTTACTTTCCTGTCTCTGTCTCCCTCTCTTGACCATTTCTTGAGGGCTGGGACCACCTCTCAGTTTGCCTCTACATATTTTAAATGTTTTATTTTCAGGTTAAAACAAATAAAAGACTATTTAGTCTGCAGTTTTTAATGTAGGGCCCAGACCTCTCTTGGTGTGTGACTGCCATTCCACTACCATCTTGCTACAACCAGAAGGCATTGACTGCCATTTTCAGTTTTGATTTCTTCAATATGGATTGGAAGCTAAAAAGTATTTGAGAAACAATCTAGATGGAGAGTCCTACATTTTTTTTTTTAAGTTATGATTTTCCCCCTTCCTTTTCAGTTTCCTCGCCAATACATAATTTGTTAAAATTGTTTAGCAACTTGCTGTTATGGAATCTTTCCAAACAGCAACATTAGTTTTGCACTCATATTTTATTGGTTTATGTAACATTTAGTTAAATTATATAATAAGAATAATATGCATGGCTGGCATAAACAGGCTAAGTTAAAAACAAATGGCTCTTGGTAAGCATGCAATTCAACCAAATCGGGGAGCACAGTGCTTGGCATCCTCACCATGAAGGTTTGATGAGCCATGAGTGTAAGTCAGTGTGTTTTACAAAAGAATTGATGATGTCACTTAAGCCAGTGAGCTAGGTAAGTGAGGATTGTTTAAAGTTCTATTTTAATAGTATCAGTAATAATAGCTAACACTTATTGAGTGCTTACTTTGTGCCAGGTATCTGCTAAGTGCTTCTATCCGTATCTCAATCATTGCTTGGAGAAAGTATTATCATCCCCATTTTATAGATAAGGAAACTGAAGTTCAACGAAGTTCAGTAACTCCCAAGTTCTCATAGCTCTTAGGTGACAGAGCTGAATTTCCATCCAATTCCAAAAATCCATGTTTTCATGCACAGTATATTTTTTCTAGTATTTGTCTTATGTATGAATGAATGGACGCAAGCAATTATACAGAGGACAAGGAAAGGCTGGAAGTTCGGACACCTTTTCCTATAGTCAGGAAAGTGTCACTTGAAGTCCAATTGGCTCATTCTTGGCAGTTTCCTAAGGTGAGAGAGGTTCCCAAGGAGAGGGTTGGATGTTCTTAGAGGGGCTGAGAGTGGGGTGAGGCCCACTGAGAGTGATGGAGGAAGCCTACACCTGGTTCTAGGACATATCGGTCCCGTCTTCTATATCTATTCCAGACTTCTGACCACCATTGGTCTCCCTTTAGGCCAATTCTGCCTTCTTTTATTCCAACTTAATCTGGCTGGAATTTTTAAATCTTAATTACAAAATAAAGAGAAAACAACAGAACTATACTCTCAGTGCCTGGACTCATGGCCCCAGCATACAAACAGCTGGACCACAGACCAGCTTGGCTGCCAAGACTTATGGGCCAAACACCTTCCCATTTCAATTTCTCATCTCAGCCCTGGGTGGATCAAGCATGATGGATTCAGGCTGGCACCATGGCCAGACCTGGGGCAGGAGGAGGTTCAGTTCTTCCCCAGACCTGCTTCGTAGCTGCCTCCTCTGAGCATCTGTCCTCAGGCCAGCTGCACACTTCTGTACCTCAGAGCCACCAAACCCCAGTGGTCCTGTCTCCTAGTGAGTAAGAACAGTTAAAGTCTGGCTCATCGTATGTTGAATTTCAGTCCCTCCCTGCCTCCATCCCCCTTTCTCCTGCTTCCTAGGTCAGTCTTATCCTTAGAAGAAGAGACCCTGCTCTTGTCCTCAGGCCCATTTCTCCCTGCCCTCTTAAATCCCGTTACCAGAAGCACACCTACTGGCTGAGGCTTAAACTGTTTCTTCCTCACTCAGGGTCCCTGCTGATATTTGGGTCTGGTCTCTCCTCTGCCTTGTACCTTGGAGAAGTTACTGTGCTTCCTGACACCTCACCTGATGGATCGTCCCATGGCCTGAGGCAGGTTCCTCACCTCGTGCCTGGAATACCCTTCTTTCCTTGCTTACCTAGTTACTTTTTAATTAACCTCTGAATCACAGCTCAGGTGTCACCTCCTCCAAGAAACAACACCAAGCCCACAGCAGTCTTGGGTGCCTTTCCTCTGCCACTGACATTGACTCGTCACTGCTGTGTCTCCCGCTCTGGGCTGTGAGCCCTGAGAACCCATTTCCCATTTACTGGTGTGTACAAGTGCCTAATAGCGTTTGCCATGTAGTAGGTGCTCAGTGAATGTTGTTTAGTGAATGCATTCATCAATCAATGATTAAAGCCCTTCTGGTTTGAAAGTCTAACCTACCACCCATCAACTTTTATCTGTTGTATGAGGATGGTTCTGTCTCCTGGTCATGTGTAGGGCAGAATGCCTCTTGTCCCCTGACTCTAGTGAGTGAGCAAGTACAGGTCACCCAACCACCCACCTCCTCCACGGATTAATTCTCCACAAATTCCTAGAAACCTTCTAGCTTCCTATGTCTATAGATTTTCCAATATAAAAAATATTATATATGGATGATATATTAGTCAGGAGAAACTGGGTTATGTGCCTGTAACAACCCCCAGTCTCAGTGGTTTAAGACAAGGAAGGTTTATAATATTTCTCACACCATGTGTGCACCATTATTGGGCTGAGGACCCTGCTTTGCATTGCCATCTCTCAGGGACCCAAGCATGGCTCTAAGAAGCCCTGTGGTTTTTTAAAAAAAGTGGAAATCTTGTTTGCATTTGCTGAACATTCTGTTTCCCAATTTATTTGACCCACAGAACCCTTTCTGTTATGCGATACTTATTTATATCCTATGGGTCTTATGCTTAGAAATACCAGTCTAAAGGGAATGTAGCATAACAAACCTTTTGGCACATCCGATAGGTGATAAAATATGAGTAAAACAGTCTCTGCTCACATTTACTGATTTTTGAAATGTGTTCAATAAACATCTGTGGGGTTCTTACTTTGTGCCAAGTGCTCTGCCAGGTACAGGGCTTTCTGAAATATATATGCTTCTTACTGTCATCAAGCTTCCCTTCCAATGGGAACCACAAACAGCACTATGCATACAAAGTAAATACATTCCAAAGCACTATGAAAGAAAGGCAAGGATATGCTATGCGACTGCATAATAGGTTGACCATACCTACTCATGTAACACTGCCCCCAAAGAAATTAATCTGCTATTTACAAGATGAGCAGTTAATCGGGCAAAGTGGGGGTGGAGAATAGAGGTTGTGGCAGAAGTAGGAAATGCACCAGGCAGAGAAAACAACATGTGCAAAGGCCCTGTAAAGTTGGAATACATTGAGAAAGGGCAGTGGGAGCCAATTGAAGAGCTCTGGATCCAACACAGAAAATGCAGGCACATTCAGCTAATTAATTATATGGCAATTTATAACAAGATATTTATTTGGAAAACTACAAAATACTTTCATGTCATTATCTTATGTCTTCCTTGCAGCAGCCCTCTGAGAGAGAGAGTTCAAATATTAGTATAGTCAGAGAATCCGAGGCTCAAGTGACTTGCCCAAGGACACACAGTGCCCTAGGGAGACACACCAGGGAGCAAACATCTACATCCTGATCATCTCACTTCTTAGGCCCATCACACAGAGAAAGCACTGGCTCCACATGAGTTGGTTTTGGCATCTATGCCCTTATTGGAAGGGAGGCCCCTTTGTTGAAGGACTGCGTAGGATAGCAGTAAAGTACTCAGGCCAAGAGTCTGCCAAACTGAAGTCCAAATCCCAATTCTGCAACCACTTACTAGCTAGGCGAACTCTAGCAAGTCACTTAGCATCTCTGATCCTCCCAATCCTTATTTGCAAAATGGGAATAATCATACTAACCTCATAAGGATTGCTATAAATATTAAATGAGATCATTCAGGATGAAGTGTCTGACACATAGTAAGAGCTCCACAAATATCAAATTGGTTTATTAAAGAGAGAACTGGCTCTTTCTTTTCTTTTGGAACCTTGGGATATACTGAATGTGGAAGTTAAGTGGGGCTCAATTCCCTTATACCAGGGTTCATTGCATATGAAATGGGTTGAGTCCTTGTGTGGCTTTCAGATGTTCAAGATGGTTCAGAGGAGGAACAAGTGCTGGGACCCTTCTTGATAACAATGCTGAATCTCAAAGTCAAGTCTTTACAGCTGACACTTCTACCTTCAAGATGACGTAAGGGAGTTCTGCAGATGATAAATACCCTGGGAGCTGAGTACAGGGGAGTAATTGTCTAGGTGTTCCCAGGTGCATATTATATGGTGACCTTGAGAACCTCATCCAAGGAGTTGTCTAGAGGTCAACACTCTGGAGAAGCAGCATTTAAGGGTCTCAGAGGCCTGCAAAACATCAGTGGAAAGGCTTGCTCAAAGAGTTGAGGAGGGTATTAGGGTAAAGGGGTTCTGGAGCACAGGGAATATCTGTGATTCACAGGACTCACTGGGTATCCTTGACCATTTGTGGGGTTTCCCATCCAGGACAGTGTGGACATTTGTGGGACCTGCCCTTCTCCCTGGAGCAAGATGTCCTACTCTGAGAATTCATATGGAAAAGATGGGTCTTGAGTTTTTCTAACATTGCAGTTAATTTTTGTTCTTGAAGATGGACCTGCTAGAAAGGGGTGGTAGGTTGGGTAGAGTCTCAGTAAAAAGTCTAATCACTGACTCTCAAATATTTTTACCCCAACTTATAGCCTGCAATATGTTTTGCATGGTGACCCAGCACACAGTACACACACACACACACACACACACACACACACACACACACACACACACCTAAAACAGAGTTTCAGTAAGTAGTGCCCAGACTTATATATAGCAGCAGCACCTTGGTATTTTATTTTCTATTTTATTCTATTTCATTAAATTGATTTCATGACCCACTAATGGATTGCAACCTACACTTTGTGAAACATTGGTCTAATAGATGATGACTTGTCCTTGAAGGTGATTGAGGAAGATGTTGTTCATGAATAATGAAATTCAGATGAGCAATGCCAAAGGCTGAACAGGCTGACTGTATACTTTAAATGCTCAGAGTAAATCCAGAATCTAGTTTTCTGTCACCCCTGAACATTGAGGTTGGAGATAGTAAAAAATAATTTCAGTAAAAAAAATAACATTTACTGGGGCCCTATTCAGTGTAAAAGAACTGGGCTAGGTACTCGAGCAGGATAAAAATACAAATAGTGAGGGCCCGCCGAGTGGCTCAGTTGGTTAAGAGCTCGCTCAAGAGTGCGAGCTGAGCTCTGAGCAACAGCTGTTCGAGGCCAGCCCGAGCTGAGTTGCCGTTGAGCTGCCAACAGGTGGCAGGATGGCTCAGCTAAAAAAAAAAAAAAATACAAATAGTGAATACTCTGTGTCCTTACCAGAGTTCACAATCTAGTGGAAGAGATGGACTGGCTCATAAACACAAGACTATAAGGGGATTTCAGGTCAATGTGACAGACTGAGCTGAGGTAGGAAGATGTCACTCAGTAAAAATATGTACTTTATAATTATATATAATAAATTAAAAATATAACAATTGAAAAATATATAACAACATTCTAAAACAATAAATGGAAGCCAGGAATGAAAAGAAAACTCAGATCCAAAGTGGCTAGTGGGAGCTCACAGAAGCCTTAGAACTAATAATATGTCATAAGACTAGAGTTTAACAGCAATAAAGATAGAAGAATGAGCCCCAGTCTTCTGCATTTTGGGGAGCTGGGACTGAGCTCCCTTCAAAAAGTTAGGAGCCATGAAGGGTTATGTATCCATGTAACAGGAACCAGAAAACAGCACTTACTGATGAGGATTTAGTAGAGAAGCTTGTCATTTTTCTGGAGCTGAGGGTGGAATCAAAGTCATCTTTAGAACCTTAAATCTATGCCAAACATGGATGTGCAGTGCAAATTTGCATTACTCATAACGAGTGGGAAACCCAATTCAAGAAAATAACAAACTGGTCCAGAAATAGTGAAACCCATAGTCCCAGTAGAGGCAAAACTGCTTGACATGATGCTTTCTCCATGACTAACAGCATGTAAGCCTCCTACAGAAACCAAGTTCTGCTTGAGATGAGTTCACAATCAAAAATACAAACCGCAAGAAGAAATGAACCACCTCAAGAGAATCAGCAGAGATAATATACTGGAGAATTCAAATTGTAACAAAACACAATATGGAAAATACTTTACAATAGGTATTTTTTTTTTTTTTGAGGGCAGTGTCACTGGCCCTCACATGTGGGACCAAACCGGGGCCGCTGGCTTTTCAAGCCAACGCTTAACCACCGTGCCACTCGGCTGGCCCTAAAATAGGTATATTTAAGATGTTCCCCCAAAAAGGAATAGAATAAAACCTGAAAGGATAAAATCCATTGACTAAGACACAATGGAAAAGAAAAATAGAGTTGAAAAAGAACCAAATAAAATTTCTAGAAATAAAATAATATTTAAATAAAAACAACTCAATGGGGTTACACAGTTTATAACACTGTTGAAGAGAAAATTAGCGAATTGGAAGACAAGTTGGAAAGTACCCAAAAGGCAGTTCATAGAATTAAGTCATGGAAAATATAAAGAAGTCAAGAGACAAGAGGAATAAAATGAGAAGGTCCAATAGAGATATTAGAAATTCCAGAAGGACAGAGAGAAAAGGGAGGGAAGCAATAGATGAAGATACAATGGTGGGGAATTGACCAGTATTGAGTGCAAAAATGAATGTCAGTAAGAACGAATACAACTGGATTTCTGAGCAGAATAAATAAAAATAGGTTTTTACCTAAACACATTGTAGTAATACTGGAGAACATCAAAGACAAAAGTCTTAACAGCTACCATAACGACAATCAGACAGGCAGCCAACTTCTCATTAGGAACAATAGAAACCAAAAGATAAATCACTACAGCCTTAAAAGGCTAAAAGAAAATAACTGTCAGCTTAGGATACTTAACCCAGATAATTATCATTCAACACAGAAAGGGTAAAATAAAGACAATTTCAGATATAAAGGAAAGAGAGTTTACTATTCACAGGTCCTTGCTAAAGGGATTTCTAAAAGACTTCAGCAAGAAGGGAAATGACTCCAAAAGGAAGAATTGGACTAATAGAAGCAATAGTAAGCAAATAAAATAATAATATGTAAGTAAATCTAAATAATAAAAATAACTATTTTGAAAAAGTATAAAATATGGTGGAACTAAAATACTAATCGATAAATAATATGAAAAAATGGGAGAGGTTCGTTTGCATTTTATTGATCCTTCTAAGAGAACAGAAATATAGATTTAGCCTTTGTTAAGTAAAATATGTATGTTTAAAAAATGACAAGCAACTCCATTTCTCTAGAAATGGAATGTTTAACTTCTAAACCAGTAGAAAAGAAAAGAAAAAAAAACAGAGAATAAAGAAAACTTTATCAATGCTATAAAGGCATGAAAAAGGGAAAGCAAAAAATAAAAAAAGCATGGAAAATATGAAATACAAAGTAAGATGACAGAAGTAAGTACAAATGCATTAATCATAATAAAGGTAGATATATCAAATCTGCCACTTAAAGAGACTTCCAGTTTGGATTTTTTTTTTAAATCCAGGTATAGGCTGTTCACAAAAGATTTGCCAAAAACATAAAATCACAGAAAGATTGAAAATGAAGATATAGAACAAAATACACTAGGCAAATATTAACCAAAAGGAAGCTGGGCTAGCAATATTGATATCAGACAAGAATTTAATAGCAAAAGCATTCATAAGGATAAAAAAGGACATCGGCAGACTGGGGAGTTTCTGCCAGAGCAGCTTGAGTCCAGCCGAGGCAGGCTCCTCTGTGGCAGGAAACTAAGGGACAGTTTCCTGTTCTGGCTTCATTTGCGTGGGCTTGCACCTGCCCGGGCTGGGGAGGATACACCAAGACACGGCACTGTTGGGAAAAAAACATGCTCTTTTTCTTGGGTACAGCTTATAATTGTTGCATGATCTAGGTACATGTGTATTGTAAACTTTAAGTATTTGGATTTTGCAAAATCTCTAGGGGATGAGAAGAAACCACTAACCAATGTTCCCCAAATGTGGGCAGGAATAACACTGGCTGGATAAGAATCCTCCATGGGGCTCAAAAATACTAAATACCACTGAGGAGTCCTTGGTGTTTCTCTCAAATTCATTTCTGTGAGTGGGAAAGACCTAAGGGGCTCTGGGATGTGAGGCCAAAGAAGAGGGTTTGCTATATGTCCTTCAGTAGATCAGGTGACAGGAAAGTAGAGTGACAGGAAGGTGGGTGAGGCTTATCATCTGAAGACTCAGGGTCCTGTTCCTACTTCTGAAGCTGCATCAGCATCTGGTGTTCCAGCCTCAACCTGACCAGACATCTGCACACACTCAGAGCTGAATGTTCCAGACATACTTCCCCAGACCTATTACTGGTCCACGGGACTTGGCAATGTGGCCTTGTTGGCACCATCTTTCAACTCTAGCCAGCAACACACCCTAGAGCCAAGCCCTTGCCCTTTATGATAGAGTTGTTCTTCTCAAGTCTTTATCTGTGGATACTTTGAACACTTTGTGAGTTTATTTCTGTGGCATGCATCCCTTGGAATGTTTTCCCAGCATCTTTGGGAACTACTGTCTCCACCCACAGGGAGAGAGTCCCAGGAACCACATTTGGCCACAGTTGATTGAGGCAAGGTCAGATACCTCGTACAAAGTGAGCCAATAAGATTCCTGCTCTTAAGAGCTGGGAATTTAAACAGATGGGGCCAGAGACTGGGATGCTTACAAGCAGGGTCACATTGATGGCAGCCCGAAGGAGAAGGCTGATGGGCTTCAGCTTCTCGGGACGCAGAGTTGCCTTGGCTTCTGCCCCTCCCAAACCTGTATGTGAGATTCTTCCAGGTATTCTCAGTAAACACCCTTTGCCCTTAAGCTAGCACAGGTTACCTTCTACCATTTGCAGCACTATTAGCGAGGCTTAAAGGAGGGGTCTCCCTTTCAGTAGGAAGGGCCTTCTCCTAGCAATTCATACAACTGCCAATTCAGAAGCTTGTGTTCGTTGTGGCCTAAGGGGTCCAATATGGTAGCAGAGCAGCCCACTCCGAACAGGTACTGAGTCTGCCTGTCACCCACTGAGTGGGACTTGTCTTGTCTCACCCAAGGAGTGGGAGCTGGAAGCATCTGACCTGGGTTTTCCCTGCCCAATGGGCAGTCTGGCCTTCCATTACACCAGAGGCAGTAGGTGCCCCAAAGTGTCCCATTAGCAGTAGTAAGCCAGGCAATTAGTAAACTACTCCAGGATTTAAAATGTCTTGAAAGAACTAAGCAGGGAACTGGGGCAAGAATATATAATGTCATTGTACATCCTGGAGCTGCATCCAGGGGACAGGGTTCTCTGGAGAAAATGACTATACTTGGTCCTGTGGAGTGGTATTCCTTGCAGACTTTGGGGGTACATGATCCTGCATTCTATCTGTATTTTCCATGTCCCATGGGGTACCTGTTCCTCTGGGTGGCTTTTCAGAGACCGTGGATATATCTGATCTTGCAGGTGGTTTTCCAGTAAACCATGCTGTATCTAGTTGTTTGAGGTGGTGGGGTCTCTTGTAGACCAAAGGGATACCTGGTTCTGTGGGAAGGTGTCCCCAGGGCCATGGGTATACCCAGGCTGCTGATTAGTGGCATTGTTTCTGTGGGCATGGTGTCTCCGGAGATCATAATCATACCTCGTCGTGACAGACACAGCTTCCCCGTTCCTATCAAGAATGCATGGGAACAGCCCCCCTTATTAAAAATAAACTCCACTACAGAAGAGTGCCTACTAAAGGTAGAAAGAATTATAGAATTAGAACATTCACCATTTTGTAACCACTGTAGTCATAATTGATTCAGGCAAAAATCAATGGATGCTAAAACCACTGGATACAAGATGCTTAGAGAATAGGATATTCACACAGTCTCAAATCCTGCCTCCCCACCCCACCCCTGCCCATAATGTATTACTCATACAGGGTAAAGTGTAGCTCTACAATGGAGAAATTTGGATGATGTCGCCCTAAAATGGTCAAACTTAATCATCGTCAGTAATTGGAAAAACCAATATCTTGTGCCTCCATATATGATGCACTGAGAAGGAAATATCACCTACTCATACGTGGTTTTCCTGCCCCAAATATTTAGCCTGAATTAAATCATGAGGAAACAGACCAAATTCAAATGGAGGTACATTCTGCCACCTGAACTTTCCAAAAACTACCAAAATCATGGAAGATTTTTTTTAAAAAGTGGGAGAACTATTCCAGAATAAAGGAGATTAAAAAAAAAATTAAACACAAATAAAGATGTTGGGTGTGTTATAAAGGACATCATTGGGAGAATGGAGGGGTTTTGAATATGTACTCATAGATTAGGCAAGTATTAAATTTCCTGAAATACAGATGAATGTCCTTGTTCTTAAGAGATAAATACTGGTATTTAAGGGTTAAGTGTCATGTCAGCAACTAAGACACAAGTGTTTCAGAAAGAGAAAGGGAGAAAGAAACCAAGCGTGAGAAATAGTTATTAAACAAATTGTTAAGCTGTGTCAGGGTGTATGAGTGTTCATTGCAACAATGAACTTTTGTCTAGGTTTAACATTTTTCAAAATAAAAATTTGGAGAAAAGAAATAATTTTAAAACAAATACTACAACCCTAATGAAATAATGGATCTAGTCAATGGTAGTCAATGGCTGTTAAAACCATTAAGAGAAAAACTTGGGGGGGTGGGGGAAAGAAAGAAAAAAACTAAAGGGGAATTTTATAATGGATAGATCTGGTGCGCAGCTATCAAACCTACTGATTAATCTTAATATTATAAAAAGAAAAATGACAAGAAATTATGTGGTCCTGATATGATGCAATAGGAAGTTCACACCACTTGTAAAATATTCTTGCCAAAAATATAAAACCCAAAGTCAAGCACTTTAGAATCCACCAATTTAAAGGGACTGAGAAACACATTAAATTGTACCACAGGAGCCTATCAGCAAGATCCAGAATGAAGGAAATTCCATGGGACAAGTGGCCCATAGTTTCTTCAATAAATAAATTGCAAGAAAGAAACAGAAAAGAAAGTGTAACTTATGGAATAAAAGAAACTTAAGAGGCACAACTCAGGGAAATTTGAATGCCAAATGGATATTTAATGAGAGTAAGAAATTATAGTTAATGTTTATTTGGGTTAGATAATGGTATTGTGGTTATGTTAAAAAGGCCTTTAGCTTTCAGAAATGCATATTGAAATATTTATGGGTGAACTGATTTGATGTCTGTGATTTGCTTCAGATAACCCTGCGGGAAGGAGTAGAGGGCATCGATGAAATAAGATTGGCTATGTGTTGATAGCTAATGAAACTAGGCAACAGGTATATGGATTTAAAAATGTGTATGTGAACCAGAATAAAGTTGTAAAAAATAAGTAAACCCAAGTCTCTCCAATATTTTCCCAATATATTCTCCCAAAAGAGGCTCTTCGGTGTTAGAAAGAATGGCTGTCCCCTTACAAATAGGCACAGGTAGCAGTGGCTTCCGGTTGTGTCGGCGGTCTGTATAGAGTTGTGGCGGCGTCGGGAAGATGGAGACAATTTTGGAGCAGCAGCGGCGTTATCACGAGGAGAAGGAACGGCTCATGGACGTCATGGCTAAAGAGATGCTTACTAAGAAGTCCACGCTCCGGGACCAGATCAATTCTGACCACCGTACACGGGCCATGCAAGATAGGTATATGGAAGTCAGTGGGAACCTGAGGGATTTATATGACGATAAGGATGGGTTACGAAAAGAGGAGCTCAATGCCATTTCAGGACCCAATGAGTTTGCTGAATTCTATAATAGACTTAAGCAAATAAAGGAATTCCACCGGAAGCACCCAAATGAGATCTGTGTGCCAATGTCAGTGGAATTTGAGGAGCTCCTGAAGGCTCGAGAGAATCCAAGTGAAGAGGCACAAAATTTGGTGGAGTTCACAGATGAAGAAGGATACGGCCGTTACCTCGATCTCCATGACTGTTACCTCAAATATATTAACCTGAAGGCCTCTGAGAAGCTGGATTATATCACATACCTGTCCATCTTTGACCAGTTATTTGACATTCCTAAAGAAAGGAAGAATGCAGAGTACAAGAGATACCTGGAGATGCTGCTTGAGTACCTTCAGGATTACACAGATAGAGTGAAGCCCCTCCAAGATCAGAATGAACTTTTTGGGAAGATTCAAAATGACTTTGAGAAGAAATGGGAGAATGGTACCTTTCCAGGATGGCCGAAAGAAACAAGCAGTGCCCTCACCCATGCTGGAGCCCACCTTGACCTCTCTGCTTTCTCCTCCTGGGAGGAGTTGGCCTCCCTGGGTCTGGACAGATTAAAATCTGCACTCTTAGCGTTAGGCCTGAAGTGTGGTGGGACCCTGGAAGAGCGAGCCCAGAGGCTGTTCAGCACCAAAGGAAAGTCCTTGGAGTCACTCGACACCTCCTTGTTTGCCAAAAATCCCAAGTCAAAAGGCACCAAGCGAGACACGGAGAGGAACAAAGACATTGCTTTCCTAGAAGCCCAAATCTACGAATATGTTGAGATTCTTGGGGAACAGCGACACCTCACTCATGAAAATGTGCAACGCAAGCAGGCAAGGACAGGAGAAGAGCGGGAGGAGGAAGAGGAAGAGCAGATCAGCGAGAGTGAAAGTGAGGATGAAGAGAACGAGATCATTTACAACCCCAAAAACCTGCCCCTTGGCTGGGATGGCAAACCCATTCCCTACTGGTTATATAAGCTTCATGGCCTAAATATCAACTACAACTGTGAGATTTGTGGAAACTACACCTACCGAGGTCCCAAGGCCTTCCAGCGGCACTTTGCTGAATGGCGTCATGCTCATGGCATGAGGTGTTTGGGCATCCCAAACACAGCCCACTTTGCTAATGTGACTCAGATTGAAGACGCTGTCTCCTTGTGGGCCAAGCTGAAACTGCAGAAGGCATCAGAGCGATGGCAGCCCGACACTGAGGAAGAGTATGAAGACTCCAGTGGGAATGTTGTGAATAAGAAGACATATGAGGATCTGAAGAGACAAGGGCTGCTCTAGTGTTTTGGCTTCTGGGCTTGCCCAGGCTTCCCGAAGATCTGCTTTTTCTATTTCTCCCAACCAAGTGCTCCCGAAGACTTTGCTACTTAGTCTTATGGTCTAGCATGCATCTTGTAGAAACAAGGTATGCTGGCAGATTGCAGGGTGGAGATGTGTTTTATCCTTGTTTTATATTAAAAACGATTCTGTCAGAAAATAAAACCAATCCTTGTTCTGAAAAAAAAAAAAAAAAAAAAAAAAAAAAAAAAAAAAAAAAAAAAAGGCACAGGTGAGGCCTGGGAGAGAATTTCTAGGGAAGGGTGACTCCCAGAGCCATCCCGGGGGTGCTGGTCCTCTTTCAAGTGGAGTACTGCTAACTCTGGGAGGCTCTCTCTTGTGTTTTTTTTCAACTAGACTATTCCCTGTTGGGTGGAAAAAAGCAAAATATTATATCTGGGCAGCTCCCTGCCCCAACCTAGGTTAAGGAATGGGGTTTGCAAAGGCAGAGTAGAGAGAGGAGGTGAAATTAGGTGTCTCTTTGTGGGGCTGTGTTGAGGTTGAGTTCCGAGATGAGAATCAAGGATGAGGCTGGAGGGATGAGCGCACCTCTAAGGTGGGTGTTCTCTGCTGGGACCTAACGGGCTCCAGAGCAGACTCTCCCAGCCTTCATGCCTTCATCCCTGCTGCTCCAGTTCTCCTCTGGGATGGAGACAGAGGTCCTGCTCCATCTCTCCCACCCTCATCCTCTGCAGCCTCATCTCCAGGTCCTACCTTCTTTCCCTCTGGCCCATTTACCTTCCCTCCCTCCTTGAACACCCTCCTCATCTCCCTTCTCCATTCCCTGTCCTCTGCCCTATCAGGCACCCCAGTTCAGGGTCCAAGAGAAGGACGGCTTTTATGTGGCTTGTAAAATTCTATTATATCTGTATTCAAAACCTAGCAGCTGAGAAACACTGGTAATAAGCGTGTTATTAAGCGTGTAAATACACATCCACTCCAGGGCCTCCAAGGGGCGGGGGCCAGATCCTCAGCCTTGGTGTCTCCCCTGCATGTAAGTTCCTTCCCACCTGGCCTCCTCCCCAGACTTGGACCTTGTGCAGAGGCCCAGGCCTCCTCTGGTCTCCAACCACCCTAGTCCTGCAAAACCCAGGCTCTTAGAGAAAGGGGGCGGGGGAGAGGGCTGAAGAAAAAAAACATTAGGAAAAAAACTCCCACCCAGAGAGCATTCTTTCTGCAGCACTCAGGAAAAAGGATGTCTCACAGGGGACGGGAAGGCGAAATTTTTTCACATCCAAATGGATTGCAATTTCCCTCCATTTAGCACCTGAAGGTAATTAGCTCGAAGAGACTGCCGAGTACGAAACACGTTCACGGAACATTAACTCTCACACATTCTCCAGTTGCAGGGAATTAATAGGAAAGATTAAAGTTTAAAGAGAGCAAAATGCCATTACCTCGCCAGCCACCTCTCTCCGCGGCAGTATCCAGTCCCCGAAAACCTTCGGCCAGTGCTTGGGCCGGGGCTCGGGGCTCAGCCTCCAGCCTGGCTGGCTGGGGCATCTTGGTGTGCCCCATGAAGAGTGCTAGCATGTGCTGATGTGCACCCACGTGTGCAAAACGGGGCAGCTCTAACCCTTTGCAAGGCCAGTGCAGCCCCCACTCCCATCCCCGTGAAGTTTGAGGTGGACAGGGACAGGTGTGTTCTCTTACAGCCTGACACCTGGCAGTGGTGTGTGTTGAGATCCTGGGTGGGGAGTGTGCTAGGAAGAGCATCGGCATGGGTGTGCCCTGTGATTTTGGTGTAGAGCGTGGCCAGCAATGGAGAGATGGAGGGTGTCACTTCCACCGTGGCTGAGTATAGAAGCACTAGGGTGAGGTGATGGAAGGAGTTGCCTCCACTTTTTGTGAGTCAGGCAGGACCCACAAACATACATGTGCACACACACGCAGTCTCCCATTGTCACACACAGATGGCCATTGTCACTGCTTTTTTCAAAGTTTACATAGGCTTCAAATTCTAAAGGTTTCCGTGTTGCTTCAGTGTTTTAGGAAAAGATGAGAGAGAGAGAGAGGGAGACAGAGAGAGAGAGAGAGAGAGAGAGAAGGGGAGAGAGTGAGGGAGAGAGAGAGGGGCAGAGGCAGGCAGGAGAGAGAGAGAGCGCGAGATGAAATTGAGACATGGAAGAATTTATTGCCCAGAAAATTCCATTCTGCTATCTGATTCAAAAAGTCCAGTCCCCCCAGCTTCGGAAAATCTATTTTCCACATTTTAATACCCTGCAGAACAGTCCTCATAACTCATCCGAGTGTGTTAAGCACAGTTTTATTAGATCTGAAACAAATTTTGGTGGGGAGATACTATAGGTCATTAACCATGGAGTAATTTTATCCTTGTTTCCCTAATGATGCCATAATGGCGAGCGAATTTCTTAACTAAAGACCAAAGAACATTTTGAAGGTCAGTTTCATCTGTGAGCTCCTTCAAGCGCTTCTCAGAGAAGATTGGAAAACTCGCCGATTTTTTGAAGAGTCATTAATAATGTGAAAGCTGAAAGCACCCTCCATTTGCGTTCCTGCTTTTTACCTTTTAATTTTATATCGTCCCCGCTCAGAGCCCGGCTCCCACTCCTTCACCCTCCTCTGGACCTCCCGCCCGCCTACCCACCCCACGCAGAGAACAAGGCTGCCCAGTACCAGGTATCAGGCTGGCTCTGAAGGGGCAGACAGGGCCTGCAGTGGGGAAGGCAGAAGAGCTGGAGAGGCCAGAGAAACCCCGCTGAGAAGGGGGGCCTTTGCCACATTCCTAGAGTAGGTATACTACATGAGGGTATTGTTTATAGGCATAGTGTGCGTGTGCGTGTGCGTGTGTATGTGTGCAAGTGTGCAGTGCAGGGGACTGAGGTCTCTGGATTGCAGGCTGGCTGTGCACACGCATGCTGGGGACCAATGGGGACTTAGTCTTTATAGGTGGGTGCCCCCTGTTGGAGGTAGGCTGGGAAAGGTGACTGCAAATCAACCCTGGGTCCCGTGGCCTGGGCAGTGGGCCAGTCTCCCAACAGGGATGGACATTCATGGAGTGCTTGAGGTGATTTATAGCATTGTTTGTGCACCAGCATGTATGTCCTGGGGATAGTGAGGTCATCAAAGCAAGAGCCTCAAGGCCCCTTCCCACTAGTGACTGTCTGGACACTGGAGACAGAGACCATTGTCTGGCTAGCCCTCACTCCCTGGTCCACTCATCTCCTTGTTCCCCAGGTCTGGAGCCCTTCATTCACCCATTTTATCCATCTCCTGATCCCCAATCCCTGGCTCCTTGAATCCGCGCCCCCCCCCCCGCCCCGGTGCCATCTCTCTCCCCCAAACCCCCATCCCCTGACCTCCTCACCCATCTGATGACTGTCATTACAGGGTGCCCAGCCAGGAGCCAAGGTGGGATAACACTTCTGTGTGTGTGTGTGGGGGGGGGGGTTGGGGAGGAGGGGGCGGTGTGGTGACACTCCATGCTCCCAGATGTGGTGGCAGCGATAATTCCAATTTTATGCCTTTGTTATGGCTTTAATCACTTTCTTTATGCGTTTTGTTCCAGCGATCAGGGAGAGACACCTGATAGGCAAAGAGGATACCAGGGGAACCATTTTTATTTGGAATGTGGTGAGAAGTCTAATTAGAATCTGAATTCTGCTGAGCCTTGAAATGGCCAGCACTTTATCCTGATCGCCTTAGATATTGTTTCGAGTCAATCATCTGTCATGGTGCGGCAGGAGAGCCTTTCCCTTCACACCACCCTCCCTCCCGCCGCAGACCCGGCTGGGGTACACTGTGGGGAGGGGAGGCTCGGGGCCCCCACCCTCATAGGAGCATAGGAGCGTGTGCCTCTTCTATGGGAGGGTGGCTGTTTTGTGTGGCTTGCCCTCCCCTGGTGAGGTCTGTCTTTGCTGGGATGTTGAGTTTGAGCTCAAGGGAGGAGTGGGGACTGCAGGAAGAGGGTGCTAAGGAGCCACTATTAGAATTAGGAAATATTGGGGTGAGGCCAAGCTAGTCTGGGGCATCTCTTATGTGCTTCCAGCACCACACTACCTCTGTGTCAGTAGCCCACAGGGGCTTTCATCTTTTCACTGTCCCCCAGACAATGTATATCTCTCCCACCTGCTAAATGTGCCTCAAACTCCCCACTCCCATTGCCAACCCCTCCCTGGCCCAGTATTTGCCGCACATTCAGCTCCATTTCCCTGGTTTTCCTCACTCCAGTCCTGCTTCTGGAATGCTGTCCCTGTTTGTTCTTCCTGTTTAGGACTTCTGCCATCTGTCAAGTCCCCAGACTTGTTTCACCTCCTCCAGAAAGCCTTCTTTGACTGAACAGTGAGTGAGTTCCCTGAGAGATGGACAGTTACAGCATGGGCCCCATCCTGTGATGGTCATGCCATCTGCAGGCACTGGCTCCAACCAGATCTCTGGTCCATTTATCTTTTCCTGCCTTTAAATCGTTTCCAATTGTTCCCTCTATTTTTTTAAATGTGTGTGTGTGTCTGTGTGTGTCTGTGTGTATGTGTGTGTCCTAAACCCATTCAAACCTACTTTGAGCATAGCCAAATGTAAAGTATAAATAAATATTCCTCTTAATGACAATTTCATCTCCCCAGCCATACCGTGAGCTCCCCAAAGTCTGCCCATTTCCTCCCTGTCTCCTGCCTTTTTCACTAACTGTGAGCACACAGGACTAGGCACCCAGTGGGGAGTTGCGCTATCACCTCCAACAGTCACAGATTCACTGAGGCTGTTTGCCTCTTGCTTCCCCTAACCAATCCCCCTTCCCCAATACATACCTACCATGTGGTAGACGTGGGCATTGTCGGGGGATGATTGGTACCCAAAGGAAGTAGTGTTTCTGGGAGGAGCAGATGTGCCCTCTGAAGGTCTCCATGGGAGACAGGCCAGATGGTTGGCAATACTTGCAAGGTCAGGGATCCATGTATGGTCAACATGAGTCCTTTGTAGATGGTTGCAGTACTCAACCCTCTGGTCATTTAGCATGCCCCATAAATCAGTGTCCTCATGGATGGTCAGTGTCACCATGAGCTTCCTGGATGGTCACTGCCCTCTAGAGATTGTCCCTGTAGTGGGAGTGCTTTATGGATGGTCCAAGGAGCAGTGTGTCTAGACACCCCTATAGAGGGATACAAACTGAGAGGGTCCTCAGAATATCCTCTCAACCTGCTAACCTCCCCATCCCCGCCTGCACCCAACTACGAATGCAACCCTGACTCGTTTTGTTTCTGGGTGGTGTCTTTCCCTGCTTGCATCTTATTTTTCCTTGGTCCCTGAGCTCTGGGTAGCGAATGGAGATGGCATTAACTGTGGTCTACAAATCATGGGGCTTGTGGCCAGGAACTAGAAGTGGGTCTTTGAGGTGTGTTGCTAGGACTCTAGTCCTTTCTCCCTCCCAGCAGCCCTCATCCAGAAGGTATAGCTGCATTGGTACCACACTGATGGATGGAAAGTGAAGAGATGCAGGGGGATATGTGAAAAGGGTCCAGAATCAGGGGGTCCTTATTTATAGGGGAAGGCAAGACAGTGGCTAGAGGGACTTACAAGCAAGCTTTCTTGTGGGAAATTGCAATCCGCCATTAACATCCAGGTATAAATTAATATATCAGATGGTGTATGTGTGAGTGTGTGTGTGCATGCGTGCGTGTGTGCATGTGTGTGTGCGCGCAGTGTGTGCGTGAGTGTGTGCGTGTGTGTGTGCGCGTGCGTGTGTGTGTGTGTGTGTGTGTGTGTGTGTTGGAGGGTCAGTAGGGGAGGGGCTCAAGCTTCCATCGGGAAGAAGCAGAACATTGGCACACTTGGTCTGCCCATATAGAGGGTGGGAGTACGAGGGTGGCTCATTCTCCAGCTGTTGTTCTCCCATCTACAGAGTGGGGGTTGTGGGGGAGATCAAGTTCCTGGCCCAGAGAGCACATGTGCTGGCTAGGGGTGGTGGATGGGAGGACAGAGATGCCAAAGCTAGTAAAAGCCTGGCCTCTTCCCATCTCAGACACCCTCAAGGCACTGTCCTCTCTCTACATCCAAAGCTTGGCTGCAGCGGGGGTAGATGAAAAGGAGGAGAAACTGTTGGATAAAAAGAAATTCAAAAAAAAAAAAAGTAAGTGAAATATTCAAACTGGAAAGTGATATTATAGAAACTGCAGCCCACGGCTCAGTGCATTCAAATTTATTCAAACTCGGTGCCTGACAGTGATGGATGCGGCAGCTTTTCCCACAATATGGAGAAGGCGCGGGGGCATTTAGGACTGCGGGTCCCCTCGGGGAGGGTGGGGGCCCACACCACCTCCCGTGCCTTGTTCCTCCTAAATGGGGAGCATGGTTCTGGGTCCTGCCTCCTCTACTCTCCTGAGCCCCAGCCACTTCCTGTACCTCACAGTCCTGGGGGTCCTGGACACCACCAGCTCAAGTGCTTGGGGTATGGCCCAGAACAGAGGTAGCAGGCTGTGGACCAGGGCAATCATCAAGGCCAAGGAAGAGGATGGCCAGGCTTGTCCAAGGAACGACTGGGCAAAGCTCTCACCTACATCAGAGAGAATACAGTGATATGGTTTTCAACCAGATAAATACCATAAACCCAAGAAGCCCTTGAGCATGCTGGGATCTGAGGGTCTCAGAACACCAAGTCAGGGAGCAGTCAGTCTCATTGATCCCAACTTGCCTCCCAGGCCAGGGTGGCAACCCTTCCACCCAGCAGAGGAATATATGAGGGCCTCTGGGGAAACCTTAAGTTTGGAGGCTTGGGCTGAGCAGTGGGCATGTGCCCTAGAGTGTCCCCTACTCCCAGAAGCACCTGGAAAACTCATGGATATCCTGGTTTCCTTGCCCATTATACTCTCCAGCTTCTCTAACACTCCTTCTTGGTCTCTTTTGCTTCCTACAATTCCCCAAAATGTGGCTACAGTGCATTCTTCTCTCCTACCATCTGTCTCTCAGGAGACGTCATCCACTTAGGCACTTTCAGCTAACACCTCCCTGCAGGTGATGGAAACACTGACCTCTGATTCCAAACTTCTCTTTAGAGCCAAGCCCACAGTCCAGGCAGTGCAAGGTAACTCAGATGTCTCTAGGTCTTCCTCCATCCTCATCTCTACCTTCCATCAGCTTACAAATTCAGAGATACTTCCTGATGTTTTTTGTACCCACCTTTGCCTCACCATCACTGCTCACGCCGGGGAGGCCCTTATTATCACAGTTCTCCTGGATCACTTCAATTCAACCACCAAACCGTTACTGGGCACCCACCATGCACCGGTCACCAGGTGAAGCATCTTCCTCTGAGCGGGGCTCTCTGACTTTAAGTTCTATACCTCCAGTTGTTCTACACACTGCTGCCAGATTCATTTTCCTAAAGCACAGCTCTGCTCATGTCACTCTGCTGCTCAAAACCCCCCAATGGCTCCCCATTGCCTACTAAATAAAGTACAAACTCTTTACTCTGATGTTCATGGCCCCTACCTACCCCTCCCTCAAGCCTTCCCATTACTCTCCTTCACACTCACACTTGCCAGCCAAATTGGACTCTGAGTGGTTCCCCTGCACACTCCTCACCTAGTGATTTCCCACCTCTGGGCATGTTTTTCCTCCTTCTGGAATGGCATCACCCTCCAACACCCCAACTCATCTCTGCCTGTCAATATTCTAAGCTTCTGCAAGACCTGACTCAAGTAAAGCCATCTTCTGAATATTCCCAGTAAAATGCTTAGCAAGGTGCCTGCTAGTTGTTATTATTGTTGGTGTTGTTAGTATTATTATATTATTCCCACCAGGGAAGAGAAGTGCTTTTTCTTCCCTGTGAACCTTCTACTCCTCTCTACCGTTTTCCTGGTTTATTACTAGTATGTTTGCTCTAAAACTGTCCTAGACTGTATACTTCTTGAGAGCCAGGACTAAGTAATGTTCAGATGTGTCTGCCTCAGCCCCGAGCCCATGAGACTCAATCAACACTTGTTGAATAAATGAATGAATGAGTGAACAAATGAACCAATACAGCACAACTGGCCAGGACATGGCTCTGTGACACAGACCAGACTCTTCTGAGCCTCCTATTCTGGGCAGTGACCACCTAGGAGTTTACTGTCATTACTCCTGGCCCTCCTGACATGCGTCCAGGTGAGCTGGGACATGCATGTGCAGGCTGTATGACAGGTGTGTCATCCCTCCAGACCAAGAGGGGAGTGTGGCAGAGTTCAACTCATCAATCAAAGGGCGTTTGCTGACAGGTCCTGAGAGCCAGCTCTGGGCTCTGCTGGGGTTGGGGTCGACAGTGGGGCATGATTGCTGCCATCTGGGGGTTCACAGTCTGTGAATTCTCCTGTGACCCTTAGACCACAGGAGTTCACCAGTGACTACAGACAGCGATGGACACGCTAATGGAAGGGGCTCATCCGTTCCTCTAAGCTGCCCTGAATAGCCCAGGAGTGGCTTTTTTTTACCCTTTTGGTGTAGCTCTCACTGCCCCATCCAGACTGGAGCTCCCATCTGTTGCCTTCTGCAGAATTCTCCACTACAGAGCCCAGAACCGTACAGCTTAAAGTTGCTGAGTGGTTGGGTGGATGGATACCATGAATAGGTGACAAAATCAATGAGTAAATGTGCAGCTAAATAAACACATGGATGAACAAAGTGCTGGGCAGAGAGGCACAAACTACACTAGTCAGCATTTACTGAGCATCTACTATGTGTGAGGCCCTGTGCTCACTCCTTCACCTGCGCTGACATTTAATCTTCCCTTCAGAGTAGTAATTATGATCCCACTGAGCAAGGCAAAACTGAGGCTCAGAGGAGTGAAGTGACTTGAGAGCATGCGCCCAGCTTATCAGTGACAGGGCCTTGGTTCCCTGCCCTAAATCCTTCACTTGTCTTGGTTGCCTGGCCAGGGTCATCTCTTCCCTCCCCATACCACCAGCACTTTGGGGATTGGGGGCAGTGGGGGCTGCTTAAGAGGACTCCTGGGGAGGAGTTTCATAGGCGAGTATTATAAGGTCCCTGTTCCTTCACATGTACTGAGGGGGGACCTCTGGACCCTGGGTTTTACTCCCTTTCTTTCTGTCCCCCTTGGGGACAAGGCGGAGGAGTCCAGAAGAGGCACAGCTGAGGAGCCTGTTTCCCAACCTCCTTTTGGGAGTGACAGCCTCTCCAGAAGGGTGCCCACGCTGGGGGGCGCCCCATCCTGCCCGCCCCATGTCTCCTCCCAGCGCCTCCCTCCCTTCCTGACCAGATACAAACAAGCGCGCTAAACTCCAGGAGATTTACAGCGGGCGGCTGGGCGCGCCGGCCCCCGGCCGCCGGTGAGATATCTCCAAACAGCGCACTAACCACTTTCCATTTTATACCTCACCAGCTTTATAGCATCTTAAGGATTTCTGTGCACGGCTGGCTTCCCGCCCAGGGAAAAAAACCCAGCCTTGTAAATAAATACTAAATATATATGAACAGAGACGACAGCGAGGGGGGGGGGGGCGGGGGTGCTGCCGGGTGGGGGTGGGGGTAGCAGCCCAGGACTGGCCACCAATGGGGAGGAGGGGGCAGGGATATGTTGGGGTGCGAGACAAAGGCGACAGGGAAAAAGCAGTTGACAGGAAGAGTGAGGGAAACTGAGATAGCAGCAGAGGTGGAGGCAGAGAGAAACAGAAAGATGGAAGCTGAATGGAAGTGCTCCACACAGAACGTGTGTGTGTGTGTGTGTGTGTATGTGTAGGGAGGACTGGCTTAAAGCTTGGGGAGAAAGCGAAGCCTCTTCCAACACTACCTTCCCTCCTCCCCACAATTTCTGAAGAGACCCAGGGATGGGCTACCCCTGCTGTGTGTGTGCATATGAGCACATGATGGTTTGTATGTAGGGTGTGTGTCAGGGGTATGTTACAAGGAAAGAGCTTATGTTTGTGTATGTGAATGCAGATGAGGGTGCAGGTGTGTGTGTGTTTGTGTGTGGGGATGGGGAGGGGTGTTTGGTGTGGGTAGGACTATGCCAGTGAATATAGAGATGCTGGTGGGCATGTGGGCAGAATGTCTGTGGTGTGGTCAGGGTGTGTGTATAGGTCAGGATATGTTGGGGGTATGAGGAGGCAGGTGAGTCCAGAGAATGCGTGCAACTTTGAGATTGAGTTGTGGAGGGCTGAGCAAGGTACATGTGACCAGATGCATTTGGGTGTCTTGGGGTGGGTGGGGGCCCAGGGAGGAGATGATTAGTGGGCTCAGGTGAGCCAGGATGGGCCTGCAAAGGAATATATGTGGAATATATGTTGAAAGCAAGTGTCTGTTTATGTGTTGGGGCCTGTCAGGGGTGGGTTTTGGGGTGTCATCAGGTGGTCACTCTACCTCCTCTCTACCACCACTTCCAGTCTTTCTAGAGGCTCTGTGACCTTCTCTGCAACGACCACTGGGGAGAGGGTCCGCTGTGCTGATTGAAGCCTTCATACTACCCCAGCTCCCAGCTCTGAGGTCCCTGGACAGGAGCCAGAGTCAAATTGGGGGTCAGGAGGGACCATCCTCTCCCCTCTCAGGGTACCCAGCAATCCCTTTTTGTTCCCCCCTTGTCTTCGATATTAAGTATTCAAACCTCATTTACATCCTTATTTTTCAATTTGCTGCCACAGTAGTTTAATTTATTCGATATAATTTCTTTTTCTGAGGGGACATTAATCATTGCCCTGTGCTTTTGGGTGCCTGTGGGATCTCTGCATGTGTGTGTGTGTGTGTGTGTGTGTGCATGTGCATCTGTGGGGAAAGGGCACTGTGTGTACCTGTGAGTGTGCATCTGTGTCTGTGTGTGTCTGTGTGTGAGGTGCAAGTTTGTCTGGTATGTGTGTGTTTAAGTGTCAGTGTGGGTCTTTGTGAGAGGGTTTTATGAGTGTGGGAGAGTTGGGGTTGGTAAATAGGTATGGGAGGGTGGTGGGAGTGCCAGCTTGACCAGGTCCTTTTCTTTAGAACCCTCCTGGCCCTTCCCAGGATGTCAACAAGGGGGGGAAGTGGTCAGAGCAAGTGGGAGAAGGGAGACCTGGGTTTTCTCAAGCTAAACAGCTAGGTTCAAGGACTAGCCCCGCCCCCAGGGTACCCTTAAGGTAGGTCCTTCCATCCCCCTGCCAGTTTTCCTTTCCTGAGAGTGTGCCTTGGACAGTTGTAGCTGGAAATGTTCTAGAATCCATGGCCTCTCAAGAAAGAGAGAGAGAAGTGGAGGGAGACAGAGGCATAGAAAGACAGAGAAGAGGAAGGCAAGATATGCAGGGAAGAAAGAAAGAGGAGCTGGAGAGAGCATGCAGCAGCGTCTCAGCCCATAAAGTCTCTGGAATGGAAGGAAGGGGTGAGAGACACTCTGGCATCAGCTCAGGCCCAGTCATGGCTCAGTGCAGAGTGGTGGGGGCAGGACAAAGGGGTAGGGCGGGTTTTCCTCCAGGAGCCAAGATGAGTGAAGTGACTTGGGGGAGGCTTGTTGGAGAGAAGAGGCAAGAGGAAGAGGTATGGGGGAGGAAGAAAGAAAAACCCTCTGGGGATATAATTCAGGGGAATCATTCCCAGAAATTTTCCCAGGAAGTTCAGGGAAAAGAGGGAGGAAGCTCTCCAGTGCTAGCCACCACACCCCGCCCTCAGTGCAACTGGGCAAATCCACTCCTTCCTGAGACCCCCTTGTGACCCTCAGCCCCAGAAGCCCTCAGTTCTCCCTCTCTGGCACATTCAGGGAGCCTCCTTTCTCCTTGTTGGTGGGCTTTGTGGGGAATGGGTCAGGAATTGTTGGGAAGGCTCACTGTCAGCCAGGCACTGTGCTGGGAGCAGATCAATCTTCACGATAACTCCTTGAGGCAAGGATCAATCTCCCACTTCAGAGGGGAGGAAAAGAGAGGCCAGACTTGCCCAAAGCTACAGGAAAGAGCAGAGCAAAGACTTAAGGCACATCTGCCTGAGTCCACACGCTGGGCTGACTCCACTCCCCTCTGCTGACTCCTGAGTGTAAGGGATGTTCCCCCACCCCTCCTGTCCTTGTCACCACACAGGTACAATACACACTCACACACAAAACAAGATCTGGGACCCAAGGCCAAAGGAGGGAGGACTTTTGGGGCAGGAGTCAAGAAGTGGGGTAGGGGGGAACCTACCCACTGTAGCTGTTCTCCCAGCTACGCCCCCAGTTGTGCGAATGTCAAGGCCCAGGACCTGAGCGATGCCCCAGGGCTCCTTTGGACCCTGTCTTTCTGCTTCCCCGGGGTTCAGAGGCCAGTTAAGAATTCCTTCCGGAAGGTGGAGGCCAAACCCTCTCAGGACAAGCCGATTACACCCTGGGGTCTCGTTTCTGATCCCAAGACCTGGATGGGTTTCAAGCCCGGTTTCAAACAGCTGTGCCTTTCCCATGTCAGCCTCATCCAAATAGTGGCCCGAGGCCCAGGGTTTAGAAGGAGGAGTTTCTTTCTCTGAAATTCTGAAAATGAAATTCTGAAAAATAGTCTGAAATTAGAAGTCATGGACCTCAGCCTCTGAGCCTCCACACACCTCACTGAGATCTACAGATTTACATATTCTACTACCAAATACCTGTGAATCTGAATGTTCCCGGACATCCAAGCATTTGAGTACATAGGTCACCAAGCCCCCAGGAGCTGACTGAGTGTCTACAGTCGGAAACCTGAGACGGAAGGGAGTCTGCGCCATTCCAGCATCTGCCCATCAGGCCCCCTCTGACTTCCTGGTTCTCTCCTGAGTCCCTTCAGTTCTCTCCATCTGGAGAGGTCACTCTTCTTTCCTCACCCTCCAGGAGTTTGGCTTGTTCAGGTCATCACCTCCAGGCCCCCAGCACAGACATGTCACCCAGAAACCATGGAACACACTGGTCACTGATAACTGGGTGATCCTGACAGGGGGTCTCTGGGCATGCAGGGAGGGGGCAAAGGGACAGGCCTGGGGCCGAAGAGAAGGTAGCACATTCATTTGAATAATGGGCAAAATCAAATTAATTCTACATTAAATAGTTGTGAATAAAGGGTTGAAGTCAGCAGTTTCAAACTTGTTTTCCTTAATTACTTTCCGTGTTTAATGTCATTAAGAAGATTAAAAATTCATTAACAAGTGTACTAAAGTGGCAAATCAGGAAAGCGATCACTCCAGGTTAGAAACTCCACTGAGGCTGCACTGTGAGTCTTCTGCAGGGGGACATGGGTGGGGGTGGGGACCTGAGCGGGGTGAGGACAGACACACATTCACACATTTACACACTGATACACAGCAACAACATAAACACGCATCTATAATAATGGTGAACATGCACCCGTCCACACACTCAAACATCTTCCACTCATCCACACCCAAGACTTCTGTGATTATAGGGAGATAGTGCATTAAGTTCTGTAGCTCATCAGGCCCCCAACTTCAGACACCCCGCTCCTCAGAAGGAGAATTCAAGATCAAACTTTTGTGTGACAGGCAATATATGGCCACAGAAATTGGTGTCAGCCCCGCGGTCTCTGGGTTCATTTTCTTGTCTCCTGGTCATCTCTCTGTCCCTGCCTGTCTCCTTTCCCCTCCCCTCCCACACTAAAGGGCTCTCTCAGGGCAAACCTGATCAGTTTCCTGGGAGGAGCTGCAGTCTTTGAGGCTTAATTATCCTGGAAAAGGATCCCTTTTGTCTCCTTAGCTTATGGGGGGGGGGGTGACTGAAGGGTGGGGTGGGGTCATGTTTCCTCCAGGGAGAGGGAGCAGGGACACAAAGGGTAATCTAGTCAGAGAGGGTAAGGCAGAAATAGCTGGGGAGATGGGACCCAAGTGTCCTGGTGTTCAGACCAGGTCCTGAGGCCCGCCCCCATCTCTAATACTCCACCCTCTCACCTTGCCTTTTCCTTCACGGTGAAAGGATCCACCCTGAGTCAGGACAGTCTTCCTGAGGGCTATCACAATCTCTCCTCTTACTCTCTAGGCCCAAACTATGGAATAGGTTCCTGCAGGGAACCTTGGGTACATCTATGCTATGGTATGTGTCCAGATGGCTGTGTGTGTGTGTATGCCTCTGTGTGTGTGTGTGTGTGTGTGTGTGTGTGTGTTGTGTATCTGGTTGTGTGAGAAGAACCATAACCTCAGCTGGCGAACCCCAAGTTAACCATAAACAAATGCAGCTAGATAACTCTGTGCGATTCCATTAGAATGAGCCCTCCCATTTTATAGATGGTAAAACCAAACTCGGAGAAGATGAAGTTGCACTTCTAGGAAGAATCTCAAGAGAAATGAAAACATAGGCCCTCACAAAAACATATACAAGAATGCTCATAGCAGAATTATTCATAATGGCCCAAAAGTGGAAACAACCCAATTGTCCATCAACCGATGAATGCATAAATACGATGTTGCATATCCATTCAATGGAATATTATTTGACCATAAAAAGGAATGAAGTTCTGATATCTGCCACAATGTGAATGAGTAATGAAAACATTATGTTATGTAAAAAAAGCCAGTCACAAAAAAACATGCATTGTACAATTCCTTTTATATGAAATGTCCAGAATAAGCAAACATACAGAGAAAAAAAATAGATTAGGGGTTTCTTAATCTAATCTGGGGTGGAAAAGGGGGTGTTGGGGAAAAAGAGGAGTGACCGCTAATGCCTATAGGACTTGGGGAGGCTGATTCAAATGTTCTAAAACATCTTATGGTGAGGGTCACACAGCCCTGTGAATATACTAAAAACCATTGACTTGTACATCCTAAATAGATGAATTATATGGTATATGAATTATATCTTGATAAAGCTGTTATTTTTTTAAAAAAAGGTGATGTGTCTTGCTCAAGGTTCACCAGTGAGACCTGGTGAGAGGTGGCGCTGGTACCAGAGCTAGCTACGTCCTTTGACTCTAAGCTCAGTGCTCCTTCCGCAGCCCTGCGGTGCCTCACAAATCTTGCTATGGAGAATTGAAGGTCATGTCCTGCCTTTGCAGGGGTGTCCACAAAGCTCCCTGACTTTTCAATAGGGTGGTCAAGTCTCTGTCTGTGACAGTGTGTCTTGTTAGATGTGTCACATATGGATTTGTGGTCTCACAGCAAGTGTGGCTTTGCACACCTATAACTGCCCATGGATCTCTCTGATGGTGTGTGCTACCTGTGTCAGCCCAGGCACCTCTGCTCACTGGCTGGGTCTCTGGGTTTACCTGCATGCGTAGGTATATCTGGGCATGCCCATGTCTATGAATGTCATGTGCCCATGTCTGGGTCCATGAGGCCATGGGCCTTGAGGAGAGTCTGTGTTCATTTGCTCATGCGTGGCAGTGTTTCTGCCTGTGTAATGTGTCCCAGTGGGTGCCCATGAATTTCTTAATGTGTCAGCTTCTAAGTCTGGGTTCATGTACCTTTACCTCTGGGTCTCTGCCTCTGATATGTGTGGATGAGTCTCTGCACATGTCAGTCTGTATGTTGGGATTCTGGTGTCCACACAGGTCCATCTGTGGGAGCCTGAATCTATGTAGAGGGGGCCCATGGGCCTGTCTATCTGCGTCTGTGTGTCTGAACCCCATCTCCAGGCACCAGCCCCAGAAGGTGCTGCTGCCTCCCCACCCCCACCTCTGACAGCCCTGGAGAGAAGGAGAACATCACAGTAAATTCATGGCGCCTGGGCTGGGAAACAGGCGGCTGCAATGGAAAGGAAGCGTGGATTTGCATATTGAATTAAAATTAAGAGCTAATTATGCAAATAAATTATGACATTTGGCAGGAGAATTTGCTTCAAGATCATTTATTACGTTCTTTTTATAACAGTGTGAGCATTTAACGGTCAAAGACAATATTTTAAAGGAAAATTAACGCAAGATTATTAACCTAAAAACAATTCCACGTTAATGAGATGGTGAGCTGGTCCCCCCCACACACCTGGGCAGGTCTATGCCTAGGCTGGGAAGGCCTTTTTCTCCTCCCTTCTTTCCTTGCCCAGCCTGTAGGGGGAGGGCTGGGAGAGAGCCTGGGAAGGGACAGGGAGCCTTAGGATTTTTATCTTCTTTGATTGGGGGTCTGCTGAGCTAAAGCACCCACCTAAGATCAGAGACCTGGGCTGAGTTTCAGAGGCCACACAGAAGATGAGCTGAGCCCCACTCCCAGACACCCCTAACCTGATGATGAAAACCATGATCCTGGCCTTGGGGGCCTGGTTCTAAGGAGGAATCCAGACTCCTCACCCAAGAAATGACTGTAAATACCAGTTGGTATTGGACCTGGAAAGCAGGGTTTAAACAGCCTGGTTGTGCCCCACTTCTGACAGCTTCCATCGCTCCTCCTCCCAGGTCATAGAACCCAGATCCCCTAGTGTCTCCCAGTTCTGGTCCTCCTCTCAATTTAACCTGTGAGATTCATCTGTCAGCCTAGTTTTCCTTTTTGGGGGTGGCAAAGAAAGGAGGGCCCTAATTTGTGTTTCACTGGGATCCCCCAACCCATCCTGCATCAATTGGGGAGTGAGCCCCAAAGGAAGTAGTGGGTGATGTTCTCCATAGCCCAAATTTTCTCTCACCCTGTGTGCAGCATGGTGGTGGGGAGGACTCTTCCTGATTCCTGGGCGAGGCCTGTGGTGTGCCGGCTCTTCTAGGGCAGACCTTGGTGTGCACCGTAGAAGGCAGCCCAAGGCCTCCATGTGGGCTCCTCTGCTGGGTGAAAGCCTTGAGTTTCCAGAAGGTCCCTGCTCTGATGCAAACATGCCGCCTGAGAGGTGTGATGCTGTTACCTGTCATTGCTTGATGCCAGTATTTGGTTCTTTCTGGAATGTCCATAAGAAGGGACAGCTGCTCCTTATGCTGGGTTACACCTCCAGGGCCAGTATTGAATTTTAGTTGTGCAAAAGTCCTTTGAGGCAAGGGCCAGGTATCATTGTGGCAGAGCAGGGTGGCAAAAAAGACCACGGCTTTGGACTTGGGACACCCTTTGACTCAGGAGTCCTGAGGTCACATCTCTGCATTTTTTAACACATTTTTAACACCTTCCCCTCTGTGCTGGATGTCTGCCCTCCAGATCCACTCCATCCTTCTCAGGCCTGCTCTGTGCCTGCACAGTTTGCATCAATTGGCTCCCTTTGGTTTGAACAAAAGGGGTTGCCAGCAAGAGATAAGAAGGGATTGGGGTATTTCCATCCTTGGCTCCTTCCTGCCCAGGTTGCAATGGATTGGCTGCATCTCCCCTCCAAAGGCCATGGCTCTCCACACCTCTCTACATAGATGTCTCTCCTGGTTCTGGTCATTTTTCTCCATCCATTTTTGCGCATTTTAGACCTGGGTTGGTCATGGCTTCCCACTGTTAGTAACTCCAGGGTACTGCACCATTCCCATGTACTTTTCTAACCCTTGCCCACACCTTTGTAAACAGTTGTTTTATTAAACTCTCCTCAGATGATCCAATAGAGTATGTCATATGTTTCCTGTCAAAACTCTGGCTGGTACATTCCCAGAGAGCTTCAATTTCCTCATCTGGAAAGCAGGGATGATAGTGTACAGCTGACAAGTGTTATTAGTACACATTCGGTGAGATCGTGTGTATCAATGCGCTTTGTAATGTATAGATCACAAGTCAAAATGCTTATTTCCAGGTAGAAACTAGACCAGGAGTTAGGTTGATGTTGAAACCATCTCTGTTATGAAGATGCTGTGTGTGTGACCTTCAATACGCCACTTCCCTTCTCTGGGCCTGGTTTCTCATTGATAACATGCAAGGGTGAACTCCTAACTTAAAAATCCAGTTGTAGAAAGTAGCAATTCTCTGTTCATTTTGCTACTGAGGAAAGAAATGTCAGGTGATTTGCCCAAGGTCACATAGCAGGTTCATGCCAACCTGCCTGAGAGTCTATCTGGAGCATAAGAGCCTGGAAGGGACCCCACCGTTGGACCTTGAAGGCCTGGTGGAGCAGACAGGCCTGGCCAGAGGTGCCTGGGGCTGGGGTCTGCCCCCAAGTTTCAGTGGCTCACTCTGCCTCCCAGAGCAGGGTGGACCATGCCCTGGAGAGAGAGGGTGGGATTATTAATAACGATGCTAATAAGAGAGAGAAAACAAAGCCGGCAGAGCCTGAGCATTTTTTAAATAAAGAAATTTCCCTCATCTCGTGGTTAATTTAAAAGGTTTATTTCTTGAAATGAATCCTCTTCATCAAACCCCCGATCCTTGAAGATCGGAGGCGACTGCTAGTGCCGGTAATGAATTGATTTGTAACGTGAGCGACAAGGCGCCCTCCCGCCCGTGCCCACTGCAGGCCCTTAATCTGCGGTGTTTAAGGGGAAATGAGCTGTCCCATCTCTCAGTCTGAAACCCGGCACCAAACTCTGGAGCCGGCAGGTGACACCCAGGCACAGGCACAGTAGGTGTCCCCACACAGAAGGGTCTATCTAGCAGGCCACCCCTCCTGGCTCCCAACATCCCTCTTCCTTCCTTTAAGGGCGGAGAACCAATACAGAAGAGCGCCTCAAACCAATACAACCCACCACCAATCTGAGCCAGCCATAGCCACACAGACCCTCAATCATCTGAGCAAACACACCCACATACCCACACATATAGTTACACTGACCCATTTTCAGACCACAGCTGCACTAAGCTGCACAACACTACAGTGTCACATGAACAGTCTCCTTTCAGGCATAAGATGCAGAAATATAGTCACACATATCCTCCTTATTGATGTAAGGCACACAGTCATGCCATGTACCCAGGCTCAGACATCCAGACACACAGGAGCACATACCTTGGACATGAGGCCCACATTTGCAGAGGCGTGACAATTAATATGTGAATATTTGGCAATGTGAGCACAGTGGCAGGGCGTGGTGGAAATAGCATGGGTTTTGAGCCACAGAGCTGGATTTGAACTGAAGCCCCAGTATTTCCAATCCATTTGATTTTTCTCAGTCTCAGTTTCCCCATCTGTGGAATTGGAGCAACAGCATCTCTGCCATGGGGTACATTAGATAATATATGTACAGCTGTGTTTAAACTGTTATCTTCCTGAAAGCAAGGCCCTTCATGAACTAGGTAATGTATGTTGAGTAATTAGGAGAGCTTTGGCATAGAGTAGGTGCTTAATAAATGCTAGATAATATCATAATTGCCACCTCCTACTGTATCCTCAATACCTACCCTAGTGCTCGATATACATTTCAAAGTAAATTTATGTTAAGTTATGCCTAGCACATAGTCGATATTAATGGAATGGTAATTATGAAAAAGAGGGAGGTGGAGAAATAATAATCACTTAGTGAGTGCTTGTAATGTGCCCGGCACTGTGCTAAATAGATGTGGTAGGTTAATTCATTGGATCCTCTCAGCAAGCCTATGAGATTGTTCTAATATATACCCATTTGCAAATGAAGAAACTGGGCACTGGGAGGTTAAGTGGCTTGCCCAAGATCACGTAGCTGGTAAATGGAGGAGAAGGGGTTTGAACCTAGGTAGTCAGGCTCCAGAGCCTGCTTGGGCTGTTGGTTAATGCTGAAAAATATGGGAACAGCCTTGCTCTTCAGAGGGACCCATGGGCAGAGCCTGTTGTTATATCTTAAGGCTGCCTCCTTAAAAGTCACCTTGAAGGTCCCACTAATGCCCTCAAAGTCATAGGCCAGAGGCTTGCAGACGTCTCTGGTGGCAGGTCTCATCAGGTGAATGGGCAGTGCTAGCTCTGGGTGGCTCTCAGGCCTGTCACTGGCTCCAGTGTGGACACAGCCTCCAAACCTGGCTGAAGCCCTTTCATGCTCCCAGCTTCCCTCCCTCATCAGCCTCTAGATGATGTGTCGTGCCTCTCTGGACTTGTCTATTTTGAAACAGCTTTAAAGTGGATGAACCCAAACCCAAAATGTCCCTGCGCGTGTGCACATGACAAAATACCGCCTCCTACCTTCCACCTTCCGATCTGACTACTGGCATTTTTTGCTGCCACCACATGAAGGCCAGCAGGGCCACAGCCCTTCTCCTCATCCTCATGGTCCCCTTCTTGCCTGGGGTAGTGAGTTAGCTGAGACAGTGGACTTGGTCACGGGCTGGATCCAGGATGGAGGAGCCACACTCAGCCCAAAACCTCCTCAAGGCCAGTCTTCATCTGGGCCAACTCTCCTGGGCTTCTGATGGGCTTAGCTTCTTTTCCTCGTGTCCACAGTCCCCCCCTCATCCTATTCCTAGGGACACTGAAGGCTCATGGACCTTCCTGAATGGCCCTCCAAGCCTCAGTTCAGCCAAACAGTCCTGAGGCAACCCCTCAAGAAATGAGACACCCCATGTCTAACACAGGAAGGCTCTAGGGGTACCCGCAGGCCTCTTCCCGCTTCCCCTGCTGCTCTCAAGGTCCCCATCTTTCCTCACTCAGAGGTACAATGCCACGTGGGCACAGGTTGGGGGTGAGGGGCACATGCTCCCCTCCTGCAACTTCCTAGAAAAAAATCATATTTTATAACTGTTGGAATTCTGATTGAGCTGTCAAAAGTACATGAAACCAGCTACATGAATGGTAAACTATCCATCAGTCACAGGCCTATTTGTTCTGAGACAGTATAAACATCTCACATTTTTCTTCAAGATAGAAAATAACACTTACCCCATCACATCCAGGTAATTTGGCCCTCACCCAAAATATAAACTTATTAGTCTCACTGGTCTATACCCTTCCTATCTCCCAACTCTTTTTATTCTTTTGCCCACCAACCCCACTTTCCTTGAAGCATCAGCTCAGTTCTGCCTTTCCGTCTTCTATCTGCTTAAAACCAGATTTAGCAACACCCCTGCCCTCAAAAAAAAAAAATTAACAAGTGCTACAGAGAAACATGAAGGAAATCACTCTTAAGATACAAACTAGCTTGGGTCCCAATGCACAGATTCTGACAAGCACTGGCACAGGTGGATGTGTGGTAAGCTCCCCATTTGCCTTCTGAGGAGTGTGATGAACCCCCTCTTGCCAGCTTATGCCTGCCCATTGATCTGGGGTGATGGGAATGAAGAAGAAGATGCATCCACCCTTTTGGGGGAGGCCTCGCCCCTGCACACCGGGGCAGGGCTTTTTCCCTTACAGGCACTCTGGACTCAAGGAGACACATGACAGGAACTCGGGTATTTTTGATCCAGCTGAAAGAGGCCATGGCTTCCTGTCTTACGTCTCCTCTAGTCTCCACAGTTTGGTTTCCACAAAACTTGACCCAGCGCAATGATCCCAGCTGCCAATGATAGATAGTTAGGAATGGATAGATAGATAGATAGATAGATAGATAGATAGATAGATAGATAGATAGATAGATAGATAGATAGATATAGAGAGACAGATAGAAAGATAGATATAGAGAGACAGATAGAGAGATAGACAATAGAGATACAGAGATACTCACATGCAAATGCATCCTGACATACATATACCCGTACTGATCATAGAGACACTTTCAATACAGAATAGGAATTAAGAGTAAAAGCTCTGAAGGCATCCATTTAAACCTATCTGCTCCATTCATCTCTGGATGTGTCACCTTGGATAAGTTAGTTGACCTCACTCAACATTCCTCAACAGGCAAATGAGAATAATAATAGGATCTTCCTTGTGGGACTGTGAGGATTCAATGATATTCGCAGTTAGCACAAGGCCTGGCATAAGGTAAGTGTTCAGTAAGTGATTACTATTACGATCACCATCAAATTATACACACTTTGCACACATTTGTAAGCACTTATGCACATCAGAACCTCTACTAAACTAGGACAATGCACACGCATATGCAATGTATACACTGCCAGAAGTATGGGCCAACCTGTGGAGGTGGCACAGAGGGTGGTTAGGAGGCCCCTCAGGAGCCAGACAGTTCAAATCCAAGCTCGGCTACTTACTAGCTGTGGGATTTGGAGCAGGTTACTTAACCTCGGCTTTCCCACCTATAAAGTGGGAATAATAATTATAGCTTCTGCTTTATAGGATTATTGTGAAGGTTAAATTAGTTAATATTTATAAAGCACTTGCTAAACAAACCTCACAACTTTGTAAGCTGACACCTGACTTGCTCCTCTTTCCTGGACACCATGCCTTGTTAGGTGATCTGTCCTTGAATATCTGGTACAAGGCTTTGTGGGAACTTATCCTTTATAGACAAACCCCAAAGGACCCTCTCCTCTAGTGTCAGAGCATTGCCAGAGTGGGGAATACCCTCCTCCCACCATACTCCCTAGATTTGCCCCAAAGTGGCAGCCCCCAGCCCTGAATTACTGTGGTGTTGGGGGAGACCACAGCCTCCTTCCCATCAGGCCCAGAATCATAAAATGAGGGCTTGTTTTGCAAGGAGCATGGGGGGCAACGGTGGCCTTCTCCTCCGCACTTTTCCTCTGGGGTCTGAGCCAGGGCCAGCAGAGTCACCAGTGCAGCCGGAGGCCCTGCCCAGCATGGCACTCTCTCCCCATACACCCAGCATGACGCTCAGACTCCAGGCTGGGAAGAGTCCTGGTGTGCGGGTCAGGGACTCCAAGAAGAAGAGGAAGCCCACTCCCAGCCCTCTTCCCAGCCGTGTGTCCTGCCCGGGGCTGCCACTAGGAGGCTAATGAAAAGGGAAGAGGCAGGCCAGGGCTTGGGCCAGCAGGAAACAGCAAGGGGACAATGTGAAGCGGGAGGGGGGACGGCCCTCCGGCAGGGACAGACAATGTCCCCATATGGGAAGCAGAAGGAACTGCCCCGCCCTCCTTGGTCCTGGGGCCTCCTCGGCAGCAGGCAGCAGTCTCAGCTCAACGTCAGGGCCTGGGTAATTTGTGCCCAGGAAGATGAGCCCTCTGAGCTGCTGTGGCAGGAAAAGGAGCAGAAGGAGGGAGCTCTCAGTCCAGCAGTGCCGCATAGCGGACTCCACAGGGGCCACGGAACCAGGAGGAGACCCACAGGCCTCATGTGCACACACACAGTGACCACTTCCTCGTTTGTCTAAATATTTTTAAACGATATCATAATTCACGCCAAAATAAAAGAGTGAACTATACAAAAGTATGCCGAGTAAAATGTGAAAATTCCCCTATAGCTGGGAACTCCACTGACTTCCTTTTTCAGAAGCAATTATTTTAAATACTCGCCTTCAAGCAAAGACCACTTTCTATTGTAAGCCTGAAGGATCTGCTGCCAGTCACATTTTCATCAAGGCCAGGCTTTTCTTGGAGCAGAGCCCTGTGGCAGGCGCCTGGGATGAGACTCTAACACAGCCCTCCCCCGTCTGTGATGCCAGGTTGTAAATCTTCTAGAATGGTTCCGTTTCTACCCAACTTTACCATCTCTCAAGAAAAAACTCTTCTGTCTTTTTTAACGCCAAGGCTCATTTTTAGTTTTATAAGTTTCTCCCTGTCTTTGAAATTTAGTTCAGCTTGTTTGGTTTTGCTCATAAATTATTTTTGCTAGTAATCAAAAAGTATGAATGAAATTTTTAGAATTTCGCACTGACGTCTCATTTTTTAGACTCCTCATCTCACAGTGAGGATGTCACTGTGAAAGTCTAAAAAAAGGAAGAAAGAAAATTATGCTCAAGCTTTTTTTTAATGCTCAAGCCTTTATGCTGGAGCCATTTGAGCCAGGCTATCCCCTCTGAAGACATGAAAGTCTGAAAATCAGCAGAAGTTCTGCTCCCCTCTGGGACAGCCCCAAGGAACATCATCTCTGGGACTGAGGGTTACACTAATCTCTTCCCTGGTGGAGGGAACTAGCAACTATTGAGCCCCAACTGTGTCAGACCCTTTATATGTTTTTGTCAATCAGGACTCACTTAGTTGCAAGTGATAAGAACCCAATTTCAATCAAGTTAGGCAAAGAGAGGAATATACTGGAAGGGACGTGGACTCTCAGATAATCAGAGCAAATGATCAAAGAACAGGAATGGCCGAGCTGGTACAGAGCTTCAGGAACTTTCAGAACAGGGCTTGGATGGACACCAGGATGCTCTGTCTCTGGGGTTTCACCTACAGCTGTCACCACCAGGGGAGGATCACAGAGAAGGATTCCCATTGGTCCCCATAGGTCAGGTGTCCAGTCTAGGACCAGGTGACTCTGGCCAGGGCTGAGAGAGGGTCAGGAGACTTCCTCTGAGACTATATGTTGGTTTCCAAAAGAAAAGACCAAGATTCCCAATGAGGCTTGGCCAACAATACCAGATGTCTGCTACCATAAATTCTTTTAATCTGCACAAGTCTGTGAGGTAAGAATGGTTATTATCCGCATTTTACAGGTGAGTAAACTGAGACTCCAGACACAGATGAGTCAGCTTAGAGCCTGGATCCAAAGCTATGTCTGTTTGACTCCGAAGCCTACGCCCTTGACATGTATAATGCTGATCCCCTCAGGGGAAGGAACAGCAAGTCAATGTGAAATATCTTTCTGTTAATAGTAGGCCAGTTGCATCCCAGATACTATGCTAAACTGTGTAAGGCTGTCAGAGCTGGGCCGGACAGGGTTACACGCAGTGAGAAAGGAATCACAAAGGAGTCACTTCTCAATTAGAGATCAGTAAGGGAGGTCGCATGTGACCTACTCCTTGAAGGGTGAGTGTCGCTTCAGCAGGTGGAGACATTAGGGAGGTATTTCCAACCAAAGGGACCAGTGTGAGCAAAGAGTCAGATAGGCCAAAGTGTGAGCTATCTGAGGAACAGCAAATAGGCTGGTTTGGTCAAAGCCTGAGATACAAACAGCAAAGGAAATAGGAATGAAACTAGAATGATAGACTTGTGACCAGTCTTGACTGGAGACAAAATGGCCTAGAAGTTAGGGGTATAGACTTCAGGACTTCAGCCCATGGTGTATGAGCCTGGCAACTTATTTGGGCTCTGTTTCTATTTCTTCATGTGTAGAATGGGTGAAGTAAAAATAGCGACTTAGGATTAGAGTGAAAATTGAATGAAATAATATATGAAAGTAATGCTTTGAAGCAATAACTATTATAATTATAAGGTGAGTTAGATTTTAAAGCATATTGGGAGCCATGGAAGATTTCCAGGTAGGGCTGTGACATTAATTTCCTGGGGCTGTCATAACTAAATAGCACAAATTGAGTGGCTTAAAACACCAGAAATTTGTTCTCTCACAGCTCTGAAGATTCAAAGTCCAAACTCAAGGTGTTTGCAAGGCCATGCTCACACCAAAGCCTCTAAAAGAGGCTTTGTCCATGCCTCTCCCCGCATCTGGTAGCCTAGGTGCTTCTTGGCTTGTGGCAGCATAATTCAGATCTCTGCCTCCATCTTCACATGGCGGTCTTCTCTCTGTGTCTTCACAGTCCGTTCTCCTCTCGTTCTATGGACACCAGTCTTATTGGATTAAGGGCCTACCTTACTCTTTTGTGATCTCATTTTAATTGATATTTTAATTACATCTGGAAAGATCCTATTTCCACATAAGTTCACACTCACTCACAGGTACCATGGGATAGGACTTATCTGGACAAAAAAACTTTATTGGGGTGGGCGGGAGGTTGGCACAATACAACCCATGAGAGACATGGTCAGAGCTGTACTTGGATTGATTGATTTTGTAGGCATGAGTGGGGTAAACTACACCAGGTGGCAAGGAAACTGCTCAGAAAGCAAGAAGCAGGGGATCTGATTTGGGCCAGCAGCAATAGGGATGAAGATTTGATAGGACCTGACAATTGCTAGGATGGGGAAGGATGAGGAAGTGGGAAGAAGGGAGTGTCCAGATAATTCAGAGTCTTTATAAGTATAAGGATAAGGGAATGAGGAGGAGGATCAGGAAGAGGGGGTCCCATTAGGCACTAAGCTCTTGGAGGGCAGGGACAGTGTCCTTCGCTTGGTATCCTTAGTGCCTGGTACAAGGTCTGCACATTGAAAGTGCTTGAGAAATGTTTACCAAAGAAATGAGTGCGTTCAGCTTTGCACCTGGTGAATCTGACATACCAGTTCAAACAGGCAGGTGGAAATTCAAAGCTGTCATTTGATAAACAGAGTTTGGGGTTAGAAATTTCAGTTGGGTGTTCATTTCCAGAGAGATTACAAGTCAGGTTGAGATTGATAGAGCTTATGAAAATGCAGAGAGGAGAGAGAAAACGTTTGAGGGCAGAATCTTGGGCACAGTTGCATTTAGGGGATTGGAGAGGGCAGAGGAGCTGGTAAGAAGCCAGAAAAGGAACTTCAGAGATGGGGGAAGGGAAGTAAAGTAGAAAGGTGCAATGTCATGGAAATCAAGAAAGGAGACATTTCAAGGAGGAGGGGTGGAGCTGCTGCCAAATGTGCAGAGGTCGAAAAGAAGAAATACTGAGAGGAGCCTGTGGATTTACTAATTAGGAGACCAGCAGCAGTGTCCCCACCTGGTTAGGGCAGGAGGAGGTGAGGGGAGCCTACTCCGGGCTAGGAACTTAAGAAGAGAAGGTTGCACACTCCTGCTCTCTTCACGTCTGTGTGGACCTGGTGGTCTATGAGAGAGAGCATAACACAAAAACGAACAGAAACCATGATGGGCTTGGGGCTACACATGTCAAGACTCAGGGTTTGCAAGTGAAATGATAACTATTCATAGAGATAGAAAAGAGATGGGTTGAGAAAAAGGAGAGTAATTCTTAGTGCCTGATAAATCTTCTCTGAGGGCAGAGGATGGAGGGAAGTGATACCCCAAGCAGATGAGAAAACAGTGCTCAGTCCCACTCTCAGATCCCAGAGGCCACTTGTCCAGGTTTCTGTTGCACCTGCCCCTCAGTGGGCAGAGGGGGAAAGGACCTTGTCCTCAGTTTAGTTTATGTTTCAGTGTCTTTGTGAGTTTCCATTTTCATGTGCTTTGGCAACCAGCCATTCATGGATCCGAATGATAGAGTCCCCACTACTTACTGTCAGTCTTGTTTATCACTGTGTCTCCAAGGCCCAAATAAGTGTCTGGCACAGAGGAAATGCTCAGTAAATACTTATGATTGGAAATGACAATGACAACATCACAACCACCAACTAAGACCAGTTATGCACCTACTACATACCAGGCACTTTACATTTATTATCTCAGTTAATACAACTCCACTGGTTGGGATTATTATTATCTTCACTTAACAGATGAAGAAATGGGAGTTCTGAAGGATTTAGTAAATTTCCAAAGGCCATTCAGCTAGGATATGGTAGACTCAGGATTTGAACTCAGATCCATGTGACCCTAGAACTCTCATTCTTGACCATTGATTATTATAGGGCAGGAACACATGAGTCTGTGGGGAGTGATACCCTGTGTCTTTGTTCTGTGCTACTACTCTGCATGTATCTGTGGTCGCCCACAGGCACATGCATTTGTAGATCCATGTCTGTATGTGTTCCTGTGTGAAGGGTGTGCCTGTGTTCAGCTGTGTGTCGGTCCTCATGGGTTTGTGAGTACAGATGTTATTCCACATCCTGCCTCCGGGTTTGAGCTCCCCAGTTTGTTTCTGCTTGAGGCAGTGATGGTTGAATTAAGCTCTCAGGTGTGTTCAGAGCTCAGCCTTGAGCCCACCTCTCCTTCAGAGGGCCCATGGGGAGTCCCTGCCCCCAGTGGTTCTGCTCATAATTCTCCTTCCTTGTTTAAAGGGGCCAGTGGGTCTAATGATTAGTTACTGCCTTGTCGATATTCTCACACAGGAAGAGGATGAATGGTGAGACACTGCCCCCACCCCTGACACACACACACATTGTGTGGCAGATTACGGATGAGGGAAGGGACCCTTCAGCAAGTGGATTTGGGGGCCGGCAGCTCCAGAGTAGCTCTGCGGGGAACTTGGAAAGGCCTTCCCTTGTGATTCTCCCATTGCTCCCACAAAGGTGGTGGCCTGGTTAGGAGAGTTCTCCTCCCTCCTGTCTCCTCAGGCCTCCCCTATCCAACTCCTCCCAGTTCTGGGAGGCAATGGGAAGACCACCTGGGGAGGGAAGGCCCTTCCTGAGGTGAGAGAGCATGCCTGTCCAAGTTCTCATCTGCATAGACTTACAAGTGCCTATGTCTGTGTGTTTCTGTGTCTTTGTGATTTTTCATTTTCACATGCTTTGGCAACCAGCCATTCATGGATCCGACTGTGTAACATGGTCCATAAACATATTTGGGTCCTTCTGTCCCTTCATGTTCATATGTAGCTGCATGTGCTCATGACTATGTATATACCTGCACATGTATCTGTGTGGGGTACATCTATGTCTGTGTGTATGGGTGTGCATGTACAGATGTGTATATGTGTATGGGGCTGTCTGAGTAGGCCTATGTGTGTACTTCTGTATCCTTGCCCTTGACAGTTGTCAAGCGTGGCCCTCTTCCCATCTCTCTCTGGGTCCTGAACCTACTTGCTGATGTTCTGGAAAGGAGCTGGTCCACTCTCTTGCTGAGAAGGGGCTGATTGAAGCTTCCAATCCCTCCCCCTTCTCGCTGGGCCACAGAAGTAGGTCATGGTGACTCAGGCACCAGGTTATGGATCCCTGATCCCATCTCCAGTCATTTTGCTCACTAGGACCCTTCTTGCTGGGCTCCTGAGTCCTCATAGTCCTGAACCTGGGTCGCATCCTTGCTCAGAGGGTGAGTCACCATGATCTTCAGTGAGTCCTCACTGCCCTGTGGCTGGAGCCCCAAGTCCATTCATGTTCTGCTACCCAACCTCTGCTGAGTCTCCCCAGTGCTACTCAGGTCAGAAGCTACACACATCCATTTAGCGACTCGCCCTGTGACATAAATGTCTTTGGGGGCAAATTCCAAAGCACCCCCACACTTCATAGCTTCTGATTCCTAACCATTACCCCACAGCTCTTGACATGCTGTCCTTTAACTCACAGAATCTGTCCCTCACCCTAACTTCCCTGGATACAGCCCTGAAAGAAAGGGGGAAGAATAGAGGGATGTGTAACTGATTGTTCCACTTATGTCAGGACTCAGAGCTTGGGGAGGGGAGGCTGGGGGCCTGGGACAGCTGAGGGATGGGACAGGAAGGAGTCAGCAGGGAGGGGCTGAGCCTAGCAGAAAAGAAATGCTAGGACTCAGGTCCATCCTCCTGCAGTCCCCCTGCCCCTGCCACACACACACTCACACACACACTCACACACACTCACCCTGTTGGAAGGTGACATTTGCTATTAACCTTATATTGGGCCATTTTGTAAATCAATGTCACTTACATTTAATAACAAGTGTAATCAAAGGAATTATGCAAATTTAATTTGATGCTTCTTGAATTATGCAAATCTGCGGCGCACATAATGTTCTCTGACATGTGCCCGTTGGAGAGAGAGAGAGAGAGAGAGAGAGAGAGAGAGAGAGAGAGAGAGAGAGAGAGAAGAGAGAGAGAGCAGGGGAGAAAATTGGGAGGTGCTGGGAGAGGGAGGCTAGGACTGGGACTGAAAGAGAGAGGAGGATGAAGATGGGCTGGGACTCAGGACCTGGGGAGAGGAAGGCAGAGTGATGGAAGGTAGCAGAGCAGCAGCAGCCCAGGTGCCCTCCATCATGGTGGGAAGGGGTGGACAGATCTGGTACCTCCACCTTCTCCCTGTCCCTTTGCCTTCTACCCTGCTCACATTCAGCATGACCTTGTTGGTTACTTATCCTCAACGTCTCCTTTTGTGACATGGAAGTGTCCAAAAGGGTTGACCACTCATGGGGTCCAAGACTTCTGAAATAGCTTGGTCCTCTGAGAGGTTAGCTTCTCAGCCCCCAGTCCCCATGGCAAGGTGACCTATTGTGGCACTAGGCATTATGACTGTCTATTTTGTTCTTTATGGTCTTAAGGTCCTGGCGGAAGGAGTTGTACCACCCACCACATGACAATAAAAACCTGCTGACCCACTCCCAAGCACATATTGTGGCAAACCTAACAATATGAGTGATAACACACACATATTGGCACATGCATTTATATCTGAGATGACACAGTCGCACATATACTGTTAAAACATTATAAATATAGCCAGTGACAATCAAACGTGGAGTTACTCCCAGGGACCCACATAAAGACTACATAAATACAAATACTGAGGTGTGCATTCCAATACATAAACATTTAAAATGTCATCTAGACACACCTGAGCCCAAGAGATATTGATTCCTAGTCATGTTCTGTTATGCTCATGGCCAAATACATGCTAGCACTGACATATGACCATACAAGGTACATTCCCTGATGCTGACACACCCTCATGGACCCTCCAAGCAAACTGAGTGATCCAGGAAGCTCCTCGCCTTACTGGTCAGACTCTGTCTGATGTTTATTTGGTCCTGCTCTCAATTTTATCTAGAGTAGGGCCAAAATCATGACGCCCTGAACATAAGTAACTCTGCAATGTAAAAAGATGGGCCAAGGTGAGAGGGAAAGACTATGAACCTTTTCCCCAAACTCTAGAGGCTGATTAAAACCATGAAGGGACATCTTAAAAGGTTACATCAAGGTCCCAGTTGTGGACCAGCTCTCCACAAACCCTCACCTCCTCCACGGTCCCCACCTGCCACTAAGGCCATCACAGACCAGCCTAGGGCCCTGTCTGTGTGAGTGGGGCAGAGCAATGGTGGGTCCCCTTTCCCTGAGCGGTGAGAGTAGAGAAGGGGTCTGTACCTTCCCTGAGATGTCAACATGTACCCTCAAGGGTTCTCCTGAAGAGTATGGGACAAGCATACTTATCATTATTTTACTTTCCCTCCCATGTAAGTTCTGTCTTGGGCTTATAGATGATGTCTTCATTCTCTCTCCTCCTTTTCCAGCCCGACCTTCATGCTTGGAGTCTAGGGGCCTATTCCTCTGTACTGTTAACTGGATACACTAGAGTGATCAGGGGTTGGTGGAACTAGGATTCAGGGGCAGGGGAGCAGGGGGCAGGGTGTATCTGTCAATGAGGGTGTGGCAGTGGCAGTCTACTTGTGCATTAGTGTCACTATGTATCTGTTATGAGTGTCCTTATGTCTCAGAGTATTTCTCCTTGTCATGCATGTGTCATTGGGTCATTTGCATGTTCATGGGTTAGAGTATGTTTGTTTGCTCTTTCAGTGTATTATTTCTGTATCAATGCACCAAAGTATTGTGTTTCAACATTGTCTTCATGTGTGTCAGATTCTGTGAATGTGTCTCACTCTCTCCTTTGAGTTGTCACAGAATGTGAGTCTCTATGCTCTATTTCATACAACATGTGAACAAATGAATACTTGGTATGTCACAATGTGAAAACATGTTGGCACTTTTATAATGTGTACTTTGTATGTTAACATGTTTGGGTTGTCAAAATGTGTGTGCCATCACACTGGGTATATGGTGATGTCTGAGTTGATACAATGTGTGTCTAAATCTAGCTCACTGTGTCTGAATGGCTCCAGTGTGTGTTTCCATGCTTGAGTTGCCATTGTGTGTTCTTGTGAACAAGCATGTTCCATCAGGCAGGGTGTGAGTCGTTATGTGTAAATTGTCACAACTGTATCACTGTATTTGCATTTTCCCAATGTGAGGCTCTATGTGCCAGGTTTCAGTTATCAGGGGGTATGATTATACCCCCTGTATCATTGTATGTAATCAGTTTTGAGTTGACACAATGTGTGTAATTATGTCACCTTTATTTTCATTAATCCCAAATTATGAGGGTATCATGAGATTTGAATGTTCACAGTGTGTATCTGTGTATGACTCTAAGTTTGAGTGTCATGGCTTATCTTTGTGTGACAATGTATTTGCATTTTAACAATATAATGTGTATCTCTCTGAGTTGGCACAATGTATGTGCCATCATACTTGAGCATCTTGTTATCAAATGTTGATGTTGTTACAATGTGTATCTGTGTGAATCATTGTGTTTCAATTGTCACAGTGTATGATTGTATGTCATCATATATAACTTATACACCTGTACTTAAGTTAGTGTTAAAATACATGTCTGTGAAGATCATGCTTAAGTTGTCATGATGTGTATTGCCATGTTTAAGGTGACACAAAGCCTGTTCATCACAATTGTTGAGTGTATTAACATGTTTGCATTGTCAAAACATATTGCCATGTTGAGGCACCAGTGTTTCTCCCTGTGAGTTTGCATGTTTGTGTCTGTGTGTATCTGAACATGTCTGAGGTATTACAACACCTGTGTGTAACCATGTTTGAGCTGTCTCTTAAAATGTGTGTGACAACCCACTTCTCAGCATGGTTTCAAAAGTGAAAGACTATGAATGAGAGGGAAACAGGGGGAGCAGGAGGAGGAAGGGGGCTAGGCCATAACCTTGATGGGGTGGGATGGGGGCTGGTGGGGGTTAGGGACAGAGTGAGCTCTAATTGGCCCGCGGTGAATTATTCATATGTATAATCCTCCAAGAATTTCAGCGCGGGCAGTGCCAGTAAATGCTGTGCATGTTTAAAAGTCATTTCCATAAGTAAGTGCAATTTCTCTACTGTTTGCCCCTGTTTAATGAAGTGAAATCTTGTTTGCATTCCTCCCAATTTCCCAACGAAAGGCGCCCAACCGTTCGCACCAAAATTACACCGCCCAAATTAAAAGTCGGGCTCCAAGGGAGGTGAAGGGCCGGCAGCATTGGGCCCTTCTGGGAGGGCCTACAGAGGGGTGGGGGGCAGGCAGGAGCCAGGCCTGAGTTTTTCAGCTCATTGCTTCCCTGCAATTCTTGCAATTTCAAGTGATCCCCCTGCCACGTTCCCCACCCCCATTTGCCCCCATCATGTTCTTGCTCCCCTTTGCTTCCCCCTTCTTTAAATGAATCCCTGGGGTACAGGAAGTGGGCATGATGTATTTGTTCATGAATATGTAAATGCACCCCTATATGCATGTATACACATGGTTGTGTGTACCTTGTGAAAGTATGATATATAATCATACACTGTGATAATTGAAACAATGATTCACACAAATACACAGTGCAACAACATAAACACAAATGACTCTGTGTTTACATATGCTTCCCTGCCTATAGATTTATGTGGATTTGTATATGTGTCTAGCTTTATGTGTTGGGTGTATTGTGTGTGTCTTTAAAATGGATGGTTACATAGACAATATGGATAAAGAGAGAGAGGAAAGGGGAGATGGTGGGTATTTGTGTAGTTCTCTATTGCCCAGAATGGAGTACTTATCTCTTTTGCAAGGACTTATTCTTTCTAAGAGATGAACCGTTCACCACCCAACAGCTGATTATGGCGGGGCAGCAGGATCAAAGGAGTCACCTCCTTCCTCTCCATACTTGACAGAGCCCTCTGGCCTGTGAGGACCAGTGAGATGGTTGACCTTCCAATCCCAGCTCCACGTATGGTGCTCGAACAAAGATTACTCCTGAATGGGCTGGCAGGAGACGCCCTTGAGGCTCCATTCCCTAGTGCCAAATGGCACCTGCATGAGGGTCACTTTGGCAAGAAGCCTAAAGCAGAGTTGCAGATTACCCTTATTTGGATTAGCTGGAAAAGTGTTGGCAATTGGGGTGAAGTGGGGTTGAGGAGAGGGCAGGAAATGATGGTTCCGCCTACCAAGGCCTCCCAGTGACCCCAGTGACCCACCAACGGCTCTTGAGGTTTTAGAATTCTGAAAGCCCAGGCTCTGAAGGTGAAAGGACAATTGGTATCATGTCCCTGTGTGAAATGTGAGGTGTGGGGTATGTGTGTCTTCAGTCTTTGTGGATATAACCACCTTCACCAGTCTAATCATCTTCTGCTGGCCACCTTCTTCCCGTTTACCAGTCAGCCTGGATAGGAGAGAACAAATAAGTCTAATAACTACAGTGATACCATCACCCTCAGATCCACAGACATTAGGACTGCCACCTTCTCCTCAACACATCATTACAGGACACTGATGGAATAGCTGGAAGAGGTCAGAGGTTCTGCTTGTTGGCTGAAGGTCTGGTAGAGAAAATCACTCAGAGGTGAAATCCTGCAGGAAAGGAATTTGGGAGGGTTGAGATAGGGCTCAATTGATTTAGAGTCAGGGCCCCTCCTTGGAGAGGGCTTCTTCTCACATTTCTTTGATGTCCTTGAGTAGGTGGGACATCCAGACAGAGGAGCAAAGTGTCACCCTGGTCATGACCTCCCCACTTTATTTTTTCCCCTTATCCAATCTGCTAACATGTAATCGCCCAAAGCATAGCTCAGATTTCTCTTTTCACAGCTCAGAAACTACCCATGGCTCCCCATTGCCCAAAGAAAAAAGTCCAATTGCTTCTGTTATCAGGCAAGCAAGACCCTTCACAATAGGATAACTCCTTTCCCTTTCAACCTGCTTTTCTAGCTTTGGCTTCCAATGATGGCACTTGCATAAGGCTCCTCAGTACACTTCCTAAGCCCCATCCAAGCAAGTAGGGAAATTGGATATTTCCCCAATGTCCTCCATGTTTCCCCTCATCCCCACTTTTGTCCATGCTCTTCCTTCTTCCTTAAATGACACTATTAGCCTCACTCCCCCACCCCAAAATTCCTGCCTGGTGGGGTCCTAAGGAACATCAAGTCCAGGTTTGATGCCACTTTCTCCAAGAAGACTTTCATGCTGCCCCCCCCCCCCCCGCCATGACTACCATGTGTTTCCTGGAGCATGGTTTCTCTGTCTTTGTGATGTGAATGTCTTGCCCTTTCTCTTTGTCTGCTGGGACCAGACCTGTTGGGCTCCTGTCTTTGGGCATCAGGCTTTGAACACCACTGAGCAAGGGTAGGTAGCAGCTCACAAAGGCTTTGTGGGTAAGTTGATGGATGACTGTTGGGCATGCATGGAGAATTACGGTGGGTTTGGGTACATGTTTCAGGAACTAGAGCTCATATTTGTAGCTCCTCTCCCTATTCCAATCCAACAGAACTAAACCCCAGGCCCAGTTTTCCACGGCCCCCATCTTTATCCTGTTTCTTTCTCTGTGGCAGCAAAAACTGCCCACTCCATGCTGTTGGCAGGAGAGGCTAGGGCCTTGCTGCTAGCTGAGAGATTCCCATCCCCATGGGAGAGACTCTGGATAGAATTGACTCTCTTCCATGCTGCCCTAGGGGCTTTCTCCTACGCCCAGAGCCCCCTGTGGGTGTTATCTAGGCTGCTACTTCCATTAGTGAGGTCCTTCCCTCTTAATAGAGGAAGACTCTGCAGTTAATGTGCTGACAACCCCACTTCTCTTCTCCTGGGTCTGCCTTCCATATTAGTTACACCTTTCCTCCCACCACAGATTCTTCAGCCCATCACCAGACCCTCCACTATATCCCCTTTGCCCCCAAGACCCTCTCACTGATTTCCTCCATAACCACTCTTGATCATCCTGTACCCTCCCCCATCTAACCCCCTCTTTCTTTAATTGAAGAGCCACCACCAAATTTCTATTAATCCTCTTCCCTCTAATTCTCTCAGGGAACCCCCTTTCGCTAATCTTTCCCCCTTCCCATAGTCATCCCTTGGCCAGTCCAGAGCACCTTGCTCTCAAAATCTACAGAATCTAGATACATCCTCAGGCTCCACCACTTCCCAAACAGAGCTGGGCACCCCTGCTAGGAGCCTGGGGCAGGGGTTGGGGGTCCGGGTGGGTTCCAGACACGATGGAGGCGTGGACTTCAATCTGGAAGGTCTCCGTGGGCCCTTCCCCCTCCCTTTAGCAAGTCTGGGAACTCGGCCCGAGCCTGGTCCTCGCTCCCCCGCCCTCCCCTCTCCGCGCTTTCATCAGAATTCAATTTCCGCCCGTAAGTGACTCTGCGGGCCCCTGATCCTTCCCTTGATGAATGAGCCGCCCGGCCCGGCCCCGTCCGTCACCGTCACCCTCGCCTCGGCCCGGGCGGCAGCCGCCCCCAGTCTCGGCCCCTCAAAGCTGGCCCCGACCCCCCACAGCTCCCACCCAGACCCCCAGCCGCTTCCATCCCTTTGGGTTCCTCCAGCATCTAGCAGCCGACCCCACTCCCATACCCGCGTGGCTTTCTCGGTCCCGGTATCTGTCTCTCTCTGTGTGACTCTGTCTCCCCCTGTCTCTCTCTCTCTCTCTCTCTCTCTCTCTCTCTCTCTCTCTCTCTCTCTCTCTCCCCCTTCCCCCCTACCCCCCTCCTTCCTCCTTCTCTCCCTCTCTCCCTCTCTCCCTCTAACACCTCTATTCATCTCTGGGAGCAACATCATTTATTTTGCACTTCCCAGATAATTTACTTTTTTTCCCTTCTACAGGAATTCTCCATTTCCCTATAAAATGAAAATTCATCTAGAATTACATCTTATGTCATCATTATGTTTATTAAGCGTGGATGATGTATATGAACAGGACGGGCTTGCTGCTGAGTGCTTAATGGTGCATAAGATTAAGCCGAGGCTCTCAGCTGCGCAGCGACTCCCCTCCGGTTCCCATGTTGTCGAGGCATGCTGGGAGTACAAGTTCCGAGCGCACGGCCAGGTGAACGCGCCGCTGCCGTCGCCGCCCCCCCCCCCATCCGCGCCCCCTCCCCAGGGTCCCACCAGGCCCACCCTGCCCGGCTGGGGGCGCCAGCGCGGCTTGCGCCTCCCAGATACCCAAACGGACACGCAGGGTGAGGGCGGCCGGCCCTGGGGTCACCATCGTCCCCCTCGCCCACCCCCCGCACCCTCATCGAGGGCTCGGCGGCTGGATCGCACGCCCCCGGGACCCAGCCTGGCTCCTGGGTCTTCCCCCCCAGTCCTGTGACCGGGGAGCCCCCTGTCGCCCTCCCTTCCTTCCTGTCTCCCAGGCTTTCTCCCCTCGGTTCTCTCCCATCCGCCCCTCTTTCTCTCCGTCGGATTTCTTGGGGCTCTGATCTTTCTGTCTGTCCCTCTGCGGCTCAGTCTCTGTCGAGTCCTTCCCTGTCTCTTGCCCTCACCCCCGGCTTTGCTGTGCCTCTGTGTTTCGTGTTCCCCCCTAACTCTTCGGCTCTCCCAGGCTGTGTCTGTCTGTCCGTCCGCCTCTCGCGGCCTCCCTGGCTCCCCCTCTCCCCCTCGCTCCCCTCTCCCCTCTCCTGGCGCTGGCGGCCACCGCACTGCAGCGCGGCACCAGCAGTCTATGACAAAAACATTATCCTTCTGCTGCTAAACAATCCAATAAACCTCTCCACAGGGAGAAAGTTAACCTCTTGTCTCTTCGGCTGATGCCTTCCCGCCCACGTGACTGCTGCCACAGTAAATTCAAATCATTAGTCTCCTCACCCCATCAAAAAACTTCTATTAGTAATGGAGACCTCGCCGGAGACCTTCCGCGGAGAGCGCTGCCTTCCCAATTCCCAGTGGAAAAATTCTGCGCGAAAAACTAATTCTACTTTTAATAATCTGTCATCAGGACCAGAGGCAGTCATAAATTATATGGGAGCGCGTGCGAGAGCGCGCCACAAGAGGGAAATCAGGGCGAAAAATCAAAGCCCAAGTTTGACAAACTTTCCTGAAGATAAATAATAACTTACAAACAGGATTAGTTGTAAAGTCACGCTCCGGCGCGCAGCCACGGCGGCAATCACGTCTGCCGAGGGCCGCCACCGCTGAGGCACCTGTCACCGGCCGCCCCCGCCCCCCTTCACCCTCTCCCCTCTCCTCTTCCTCACCCTCCAACCTTCCTCTTCCTTTCCCGCCTCCTCTTCCTCCCCCTCCCTCCTCCTCCTCCTCCTCCTCCTCTTATCCCTCCTCCCCAACCTTCTCTCCCTTCCTCACACAGGCCTGCGGTGAGGCCATGGACCCTGAAGCCCACCCTTCCCCGTCCCAGTACCCACGGGCCCCAGCTGCCAGGACCAAGGTCAGGCAGGGGAGGGTGAGAAGATTCGCGGGAGCACCATCCGCCAGGGCTGTGACCTCGAGTAGGGGCGCAGGGTGTAAAGGGGAGTATGGGTGCGGCCCGAGGCCCTGGGCCCGGGTTTCTGGGGGCTCCAGTGCCCCATGGCCTCCCTGTGCCCTGCCCCCACCAACCCGAACGTTGGGAGCCTGGCGCGGGCAGGGGATGGGTGGGGGCGTAGTCCGACCCCTAAGTTTATTTGTCTGTATTAGTGTAGGGTGGCGGCGGCTCTGCTCCGCCTGTCTTTGGGCCGGGACGCCCCCCCCCCCCGCCCAGTGCGACCCTCCCCCACCCACCCCGCCCTCGCCCCGCACAATCTCGGCGCTGACAGCCGAGCGGGTGATAAATGCCGGCGACGCGGGGAAGGAATTGCGCAAAATAAAGAAGCATGTTCCAACAAGTCCTGTCAGGATTGTATTGATTTAATCATCTGCAGAAATACACATTCTGGATTACTGTAGCGTGCCGGGGCCCGGGGAAAGGGCGGGCCGGCGGGCTAGGGCCGGGAAGGGCGGGGCGAAGCTGTGGTGGGAGGGGCGGGCAGAGCAGGGAATGGCTCCGCCCCTCGCCCCACGCCCCGCCCCCGGCCTCTGGGCAGGGCGGTAAACTGCGGGGGCTGAGGGTGTGCAGAGGGGTCATTTGCACCACGGGGCACCTGTTCGTGCACCAGCCCCGCAAGGTGGGCCCGCCGTCCTCTGACCCTCGGAACCGCTGCATCGGGCAGTCAAGGATTCTCTGGAGCTGGATGCGCCCCCTGGAGGGAGAGTGGGTGAGGGAAGCAAGGGCCGAGGATGGGGCCTATCCCGGCCTTGTGAATATTTTTAGGGTGCTTTCTCACCCATCATCTTTTACCAAGGCCAAGCTCTAGGCTTCCAGGTTTCAGAGTACATAGAAGGGCGCAGGGTACTCCAATACCACCTCTTCACCGGGCTGACCTATACCCTCAGCTACTTCGGAGGTAGGGGTAAATGAGAACCTCTTCAGACAGCCTTCAGGGCAGAGAGCTCTACTTCGACTTCATAGGTGCTCAAAAAGGTTAAACAAACCAACATAGCTTCTGACTTCTGTCCAATAATTCTGCCTCAGAGCTCCAGGTGAGGACTTGGGCAGAACTGGATTTTCTTTTAGTTGAAAATCTGACCCCTTGGAAGAAACATACTCAAAATGGGGGATGGGGTGGCAAAGCCATAAAGAGATTGAGCAGCTCCTAAGTGTGGGGGAACCCAAAGGGAAATGGAGAAAAGAAATCCATTGATTGATGATTGGATTGATGGATTGATTGATTGATTGATTGAACGTGTTTTAGTTCATGGAATCCACCCAACAACCTAAGGAGGTTGTTACTATTAATATCCCCCATTTTACAGATGAGAAAATCGAGATTCCAGAGATTAAATAATTGACTCAATGTCACAGTGTTAGTAAGTTGGGAAGCCTAGCTTTGAGGCCAGATCTGTCATATTCCAAACTTCTCCCATATTTATGGACCTGGGGAGAGACTGTTGTGGGTTCAAGAAATGGATAGAGAGGGTGGTGGAAAGACAATGTGAAAAGCACAGGAGACCATGCTTGGTGAGCAGTAAACCTTGTTCATTCCAAAGAGATTGAGGTGAAGGTAGCTGGTGCTTGAACCTTCCCCAGAGGTTCAGAAAACTCTAGAGAAGGGGCTTCATTCAGTGTGACTGGCTGGGGGTGGAGGTGGGGGTTGGGGGTGAGGGAACCACCAGACAATAAACACTACAGTGATTTCTATAGGTGCCATTAGTGCATTAGTCCTGGCTTGAGGAAGTGAAGGGACTTCAGGAAAAAGAGAAACAGGATGAAGAATGTAGACCAGTGAAGGGATAGAGCTTTATCTCAAATCGAAGACTAGGCATTAAGTTACCAGGGATATGGGAGTGAGGTCACCCATGGTAGGAGAGTTAGACTTAATCAAGGCAGCTTTATCAGTGAGAAGCACAGACCCTCCCTAAGTGACTCCTCACCCAATAGAAAACCAGAAAGAATGAGCATAACTGAGGGCACAAGTATGACGACAGACAGACCCTCAGGTCCCAATGGACCACAAGCATATTGGGATAGATGTGAATAACTGAACAGGACTGGGTGTGGAAAAGGAAGATGGACTTTATTTTCTTTGTGTGGGGAGAGGAGGAAGAGCAGATAAATAGGGTGACAGAAAGAGGGGATGAAAGAGCAGGAGAAAGGAGCAGGGAACTTTCCTCTAAGAGGCATGAGGCATTTGCCCCATCCCCTTGTGAGAAGCGTACTAGCTCACCCATTTCTTCCCACCTGCACTCATTCTGCCTCCAAAGGAGATTTTCCTTCAGTGCCTGTCCCCCATCAGCCCAAAAAGGATGGAAACACAAATTTATTTAATCAACGTTTTTATAGAGCTTACTCTCTGCAAGGCACTATACCAAGCACTTTATGCATATTAACTCAGTTCTCCATAACAAGGCTACAAGATGGGTAATAGCATATCTCCATTTTACAGAACAGGAAACTGAGGCACAAATAGCTTTATTAATTTGTTCAAAGTTACACAACAATGGTGAAACAGATTGAACCCAACTATACTCTCACTCACTACCCTCAGAGCACTCAGTGCCAACACGGGACTGGGAGTCAAGGCCCCGGGGCCTAGCTCCAGTTCTACCACCACCATGCTGTATGACCTTGGCCAAGACCCGGTTCTGGGCCTCAGTTTCCACATCTGTCAAGTGAGAGAACTGGGCCCATGCTCTCATAACCCCCTTCCAAACCCAAAGCGCTGCAATCTGTGATTCTTCTTGCATGGACCCGTACTCCCTGGTCCCTCCCACTCCCCCTTAGGGTCCAACCCTCAACCTGCTCCCCCAGACCCTCGTGGAGCCTGGCTCTCATCTGTCCCGCCCGCTCCCCGCGGGCCTGCGCGTGACTTTAGCGCGCGCGCGCGCGCGCGCGCGGCTCGGCCCGGAAGGTCACCTCCTTCATCACGGATTCTATTTGCATCCGGAATCGCATGTACATGAAAAATGTGTCCGCGTGCGGCCCCGACTGCAGACGCAGATGAAATTCTGTGCCGAGCCTGATGCGCGGTAACCTTTGCAGATGGCGCCGCTATTGCTGAGAAATGGATTGCTTAATAAAGCGTATCATCCGGCATATTTGCTGCTTGGCTAGCCAAATAGAAGTTGTTTTTTGCACAAATTTCCTTGTCAAATTTGTCAATGTTCATGTCATTTTTGCTTTAGGTCACAGAGCAAGGTGCAAATTCCTGGCATCTTTACTAGTTGCAGCCAATTTCGGCGATTTCGGCGGTGACGGGGATTCTCGAAGGAGTCTCGTGCCCGCGCGCCCGCCTGTCGGCCCCAGCAGAACGCCGCCCAGACACCTCCTCCGGGAAGCCCGCGGGTCGGACTCCAGTTTAGGAGGACACGCTGGGGGAGGGGGGGAGTCGACAGAGGGTATCTTCCTTTCTTAAGCACCCACATCCAGACGCCGCCCCCCACCAAGGAAGTTGGGGTGATGTGTTGGGAATAGGGGGCTTCAGCTCCAGCTCTTCCTGGGCTACCTCCTTTCCCGGAGAGGTGGCTCTTTTCCCTTCTTCTTTTGCCTCCTCTGGCCTTAAGGTGGAAACTGAAGAATAAATGTGAAGGGGAGCCCTTTTCTAAGAAATGTCCTTCCCAGTGCCCCAAGACTCCACCCACACCTGATTTCAAAGTCAGACTGACCTCTGCCCACCCCTACAAGAGGCTTACTGAGAGGAAGAGAGAGAGTGGGAGAGTGGTGCCCATTCCCCCCTCCCACGGGCTCCATACCCACTGGTGGTTTCTCCACTTCCCCAGGTGAATGCGGATCAGGTGAGGATGCAAACCAGCACATCTTCCTGGGGAGATATGAAAAACTGGTCACTCTGCCTAGATTTCCATCATTTAAGCTTTAACCATTGGGGTTAGGCCAGCCCCATTCCAGAGTAATCTTATAAAAAATAGAGTATCTTAAGAGGTCATTCAGGAGCTTAAGCAGTCTGGAGCTCAGTGTGGGGGAGTTTATCAGATGGTTTCTACCCAGCATAAGTCAACAGCTACTACTGGGAAGTGCTTCAGGGTGCCCTTGGCCTGGATTAGTTCATGAAATCATCACTTCAACAACTCCATGAGGCATTTCCTAATATTATCCCCATTTTACAGATGCAGGAACAGCTTTAGGAGATGGACCTCTTGGAGAGTTTGGATGAGGTTTGTAGGCTTGATGAGGGGTAAAAACAAATAGCAGGGAGAGGGTACCAGCGGAGCAGTCATGACAGGGTTACTGAAAGCCTGTCCTGTGTGAGAGGAGAGGAGAGGATGTCGGGGAGAGAGGGGTGTGTGAACAGGGTTCTCTGTGGGAATTATGCATGAGGGCAAGCAGGAGATTTGTGGACACTTAGGGAGAAACAGGTTCTGGGGACAGTACGATGGGAAAGGGTATATTGCAGATGGATGTCTGGATAAGACATAAAAGGGGGAGGTGTGGGAAAGGGCATGAGGACAGATATAGGAGGCAGGCAAGTGGGGAAGGTATTAGGGGTGGTGTGTGAAGTCCTCCATGGGTGTGGGGATGTGGAGACCAGTATGAGGGTCAGGAACACGTAAGTGGTGTGAGAGGACAGGTGAAAGGTGACACTAAGTTCCAAAAGTCTGGCTATGTCTGTGATGGCTGCTGTATCCCCAGGTCCAAGCCCAGAGTCTGGCACATGGTAGGAGTTCAGGATACATTTGTGAATGGAAAAAGGGATTGGTGGGGGACAAGTTCTGTCCAAGGTATGCTGTCATGCTGGAGGAGGGGTGGGCAGATTTATCATGAGATATTCTAGAGGAGTTTTAGTTCTCCCTTCAGCCTCTGCGGCACTGGGGCAGGCTGGAGAATGGTCAGACCTGCTTTCCCCAGCAGCAGACCAGCCCGGGATAGGAGCCCAGTAAGCCCAATGGGGGCTGCAGAGCTTGTATGATGGCGGGTGGGGGTGGGGTGGGGGTAGGGGCAGACTGCCGTCAGATTATTAATGGCCATGCGTTGACTCAATTAAATCCAGCCTGCTTTTGTTGGCAGGCCTCCGCAATTATGCATCTCATTACGGGCGGCCGCCCAAATGCATCCTGGGAGGAGACCAGAACTCCAAATTAACTTTTCTTGGCGCTGCGGGGGCTGGTTGGCCGCCACTGCCTGCATGGCAGCCAATCAGTGTTGCCTCCAAGGGGGGCGGGGTCAAAGGAAGGGCGAAGGTCGGGCGAGGGTAGGCTGTCTGGCCTAGGGTGGGTCTAGCTAGGCAAGATAGGCAGAAGACCTGCATATTTCTAGAATATATACTAACCCCACCCCCATCCCCACCAAAGAGCCTTCCTGAGTGTCTGGGCTTAGTCTTGGAGGGCCTTGTCTTTCTCTGTGGATGAAGTCACCTCAACACTGAACACAGAGAATCAGGTCTTCTTGGTTCCCCCACCTCTCCATCCATGCATGACCTGGACTAAATCAATGTGACTGCACCCCACAAGAGCTCTGGAAAGTAAAGGGTAGAGGTGCAGAGAGGACATCCCTCTAGATGTGAGAAGACCACTGTAGGTTCCAGCCTGGCTTCTAACCTGATGGGTGTTGTCTGTGTCAAAGTGTGTGTGTGTGTGTGTGTGTGTGTGTGTGTGTGTGTGTGTGTGTGTGTGTTTGCGCACACGCTCATGCCTGCTCACAGCCTGCCTCTGCAGTTACACCACCAGTATAAAGCGGTTCATTAACTTGTCAATCAAAGGCCACTTCTCCAGCTCTCATGCTTTGCTCTCCAACAGCCCATATGTATGTGTGCTCTTGCACATTGTCCCATCCTGGGACTATTTGGCATTGCCCAGCCTCTCCCCAAACAAATAAGGCTTTTGTTGCCTCCCTTGTAACCCCTAAACATTCATGCCTTACTCAGAAGAGTCTGGGGCCCAGTGTTGCCTGTGTCTATGTAGAACATTATCTTATTGTGTGAGTGGCCTTGCTCCAAACCATGCATTCATGAGAATGGCTGTTCTAAAAGCTAGAATACCCTAGACTAGTATGAGGAGACCTAGCTCTGAGCTGTGTGACCTTGGACTTGTCACCTTCCCTCTCTGGACCTCAGGGGCCTCATCTGTATTAGATAATCTGGTTTGGACTAGATGATCTCCTTTGTCAGTTCTCATTCCTGCCTTCTGCGTTCAAGTGAGTGTGGCTGATTCTTCACTTTCAGAATTGTATGCATGTTTACATGGTTTCATGTGTCCTTTCCCAGCTGTTTTTCCTCCCTGGGAGCCAAGAGGAGTAGGCGCAGAAGGCTGGCTGCAGCAGGACCACCAAAGCCCAGAGGCTGCTCCCGACCTGGAAGGAGTGTGCCTTTCTGTGATTCCACATGCCACCATCCACCAGAACCCACTCATAGAAATAGATAAACTCTCTTAGTTTGACCAAACTCCTATGGAGCTGCAGATGTGCATGTCTAAGGTATGCACCTATGACAGCCAAGCAATACCACTCTTGGAAACATATGCCCTTGACATTCACGGTCACCTGAGGATTCCAAGCTTTCCAGTTGTGGGGTCCTGGCCTTGCTCCCACCTGCCAGGCTCATCCATAAGGGAAACGGGGGATGTTTTCCACAACAGGGGGGCTCTGTTCACCCCACTTGTGGTTTCTTTATTGTGCATTAATGAAACCCTGTTTCTTCTGGGTGTTTAATTCTTTCCATCTATTATGTTTAGACAACTCATTAACAATCATTCGTTATAATTAGACTTCAATTTTAGGCTCCTTTCTCAAGGGAGGTAATGTAGAGCTTTTACACATATTTGCATCATAAATAGCTTTCAAATCTCTGGGTGCCACCCCTGCCCTGTCCCACTCTAGCTCCTGTCCCTCCTTTTCTCTTTCCTTCCCTCCCCTCTGCCCACCCCTTTCCAAATGTAGGAGTGAGAGTAGAGAAAAGGGGAACTGAGGGTGCCTGGAGAGCCCTCAGATCCTGCTTCTGCCCCAGTCCCATTGGCCTGGTCCTCACCAAATGACACCAATGTGCCAATATGGGCGGTGTGCTTGCCTGGAAACACATTCCCCACTGACTGCCAAAGAGGGGCACCTCTGGCTGCTGGGTCTTCAGGTGTTCCCAGGTAGAGTCATATACATACAGATACTCCTGTCTACATGGGTACACTTGCACAAATACAATCACCAGACACATGTAACCACTTAAGGGATGGCAGAGGAAGTCTCTTGTGAAGATATTTTTTTCTGTTTCTAAACGGAGACAATTCCAACCATCGCAGCTCCCCCGAGACTGAAAGGGCTCCTATCCTTTTCAGTCTTCACTTGCAAAATCATGGGCTCCCTATTTGAGGAATGAATGTTTGTTGAAAGAGTGAATTAATGAATTTTAGTGGAAATTGCCTGGGCATTAAAGTCAGACGGACCTGATTCAAATCCCAGCTCTGTAACTAACTAGCCATATGGCCTTGGCAGCTGGTTTAACCTCGTTGAACCTCAGTTTACATCTCTGTAAAGTGAGAATAATAATGTCTACCTTGTAGAGGTTTTGTGATGAAGGGAGATAGCTAAAAATGTAAAGTACTGGGCATTTTATGGGTATAGTATGGCAGCAATGATAATACTAGTGAATAATTGTATTACTAACTTATGAGTAACTATAATAATCATCGCAGGAAGAGGCCTCAGAGATCAATCTGTACAACTTCCCTTCCAGTGGGGCAGTCTTTCCATAGCATCCTCAATGGGCGATGTTAAACACTTTAGTGGTGGGGAATGCAGCACTGTCCCAGTACATTATTGGACAGATCTTCTTACAAGAAAGGTTTCCTTAGATCCAGTTAAAATCAGACTCCTTGCAACATTTCCCGTTAGCCCTGGATCTGGCCTCTGGAACCTCTAGGAATCTGCCTCCTGATCAGCGGTGGATACCCTGGGAAACCCCCATCAGGAAGGAGAGGAGAGGGCAGGGGAGGGAAAATGCCATGAAGGGGTAAGACCTTTGGAAGGAGGCAGAAAAGCTGATGGGAGAGTGGGGGCGGGGGCTGGCTGGACCCCTCAGAGGTTGTGGGAACCACAGGGAGCCACAGGACTGGAGACAGAGACAGAGAGCGGACACCAGGGGAGGAGGATTTTCTATCAACAAAACAGCAGGACAGATTCTGGCTGGTCTCTGGAAACGTCTTCATCCGGTGCCTGAGGCCAGCTCTGAGCTCCTTTTAGCTCATTACTGGCAATTAGTCCTCTGGGCCCAGCCTGGGGGAAGGGGGGCTCTATTAGCTCTCACTCCCCTGGACACACACACACACACCATGAATCAAATTGACAACTTTGCCCAGGCCTGCCCTCCTTGCCCTGCTCTGAGCAGGATACACGTGTCTACATGGATGAGGGGTGTGAATGCACGTGCGTCTACCTGAAGATGTCACAGGGCAGAAAGTGTGAGTGCACATGTACAGCCCATGGGAAAGTGAGATTGTGCAAAGGAGCAAAGAGTATGTGTGCACTTGTAAGGCACTGAGAGGGTGTGAACTGGATGTAGGGACCGGTGACTACTCCTGGGCTGAGATTTCCTTAGGCATCCTGGCCTAGGTGACTGGTTTTGGTGGGTCTGGGTTTCCGGAGAGGAAAAGGACAAGGCAGATCCTGGAGTTCCTGCTTTAGCTTTGTCTCAGGAAGGCTGTTGGGGGAGGGGGAACTTTCTCTAGGAAAAATTGGACCCTATTGAAGTAACTTCCAGGGAGGAACACCTAGAATTTACTCCCCCACAAAACCCTTTCCTTCCCAGGGGTTTAGCCCAGTACTGTCCAATAGAAATATAATGTGAGCCATATATGCAATTTGAAATTTTCCAGTGGCTATGTTTTTTTAAAAAGTAAAATGAGGGGCGGCCAATTAGCTCAGTTGGTTAGAGTGCAGTGCTCATAACACCAAGGTTGTCGGTTCGATCCCCATATGGGCCACTGAGTTGTGCCCCCCACAACTAGATTGAAACAACTACTTGACTTGGAGCTGATAGTCCTGGAAAAATACACTGTTCCCCAATAAAATTTAATTTAAAAAAAAATTAAAAAGAGACAGTTGAAATTAATTAAATTATTTTATTTTCATTTTATTCAATTTTAAATTAATATTTAAATTTTAAATACTTAAAATATAGCCAAAATATAATCTTAACATGTAATCAATATTTTAAAGTATTAATGAGACCATTTGCTTCTTTTTCCATACTAAATCTTCAGAAATTAGTGTGCATTTTTTGTTTACAGCACATCCCCATTGGGATTGGCCACATTTCAAGTGCTCAATGGCCATATGTGGCTACTGGCTCTCATACTGGGAGTGGCTTCCACTCCACTCCCAGGCTGGCTTGGCTTGTTCCCCACACGCCAGAGAAGGGTGGTGTGTGTGCCCATGGGGGAGCAGGGAGAAATGGCAGCTGGAAGCAGTGCACTCTTCATTCCTGCCCTATCTCAGCCACTGCCTTTGCAGCATCCTCAGGCTCCTTTTCCTACAGACTGTACCGAACCCTTGGCCTCAACAGTCACAGCCGAGATACATGGATTCAGTCTCAAGAGTCTTACACTGGAAAGTTTTTCCTTTTATCTCACTTCTATGTGTTCTACTGCAGTTTTGAATCCCTCATGCAACTCATTCTCATGAGTAGCCCTCCCCCCACAACTTCATCTAAGAGACTTTGTGGTGGGAGGAGAGAACCATGAAAAAGCTGAAGAGGGCAGGGCAGTGGGAGATGGGAAAAAGGAAAGGGCTAGAAAAGCCCTAAGTTCTTAAGAGGAGTAGGGGCCGGGGTGGGGGTGGAGGGAGGACTCGGAAGTGACCACAGAATAAAAGCAGGATTTCTAGGTGACTTTTCAGTACCTTGACCTCCTTACCCTTTAAGATTTTTAATCTCTTCAGCCTCTCAGATTTCTTGGGTCCATCTAGACTGCCCTGGTATTTTCACCTCATCCCTTATTTCCCTCACCCCTTATCACCTCTTCTAGGCTTCTGTATCTGTCTGTCAGCTTCCCAGCCCTTCACCTCTTTAGCTCACTTCCTGCTCCCACTAATCTTCCACTCCACTCCCAGCCTAGCATGCTGGGCCCCGGGGAAACAGAGAGTGGAGACCTGGACTGGAGTGTTGAGGTGTGAAGGCCTGAGCTGGCAGCCTCTCCGGTAGAGAGAAGGAAGACCCTCCCAGTCCCCTCCCACCCTCTTACCCCTCCTCCTGAACCCCTCCCCCACGGGGCTGTAGTGATTCCACAGTCTCAGGGCTTGAGGGTCTCGGGGCCCCTCTCTAATGTAAGGTTATTGTAATTGATATGAAGGTAATTGATAATGTGTTACGGTGAATAATGTCTTCAATTTTCTGCTAAATCCCATTTTTGTAGCCATCTGGGCTCCTCCAACTGCCCCCCTGGGACGCTGGGTAATAGAGAGTAATTATTCTCAAGTCATTTACTTTTTCAAAGTGTTTAGTGCTTATCTGTTTTACAATTAAAATGGAAACGACCCTGATTCACTTCCTTTCTTTTTTATTTAAATAGCACTCACCCCCCCACACACACACACCCTCCACCACACTTTCAGTCACACACAATCACACAGGCACACAACCCTCCAACACACACACACACACACACACACACACACACACAGTCTCCTTGTATGCGGCAACATGTCCACATTCAAAGACACAAAAAATATATGCACATTTTTTTGTCACTCACACATACAAGCACACATACACAACTTTACATTCAAACAAGGATACACAGCCTCAGTGACCTAGACATATATATCCTTTGCCATTCTCTCATGGAGTAAGAGGATTGGAGGTGGGCAGTCAAGGTGGAACACAGGGGGAAGGAGTCACCTTGGATGTGTGTCTAAGTGTGCAAGGTTATGTTTCAATATGGAAGGTGAGCATCTGTGTGTCCACATCAGTGTGCTCTGAATGTATATTTATTTCAGACAGTGGGTTCACATGAGGCTAAAAATGTGCATATTTAAAGCAGTAGTGTGAGCAAATTCATAGCCTTGCTTCTGTGTTTGCATGTGAGTTACTGTTGCTGGCAGGTGTGCACAGAGCTAGTGTTCATTCACACCCAGTTACACACTAACGAAGGGCCCTGGCGTGCAGCCCCAGCTTGGACATGTGTTCTCAGGAGAGTGGTGAAACCAGAATCCAGAGGCACCTGGCCATGCTGAGTTGGCCCAGGATGCAAAGAGCCATTACCTCACATTATGAAATCTAACTTATTTATTTTAACTAAAAAAATGTCACAGGGACACATAACATGGAGGACCAGGAAATGCAAGGATAGGGAGGGATCAGGAGGTGAAAACAGCTCACACTAGCCCCTCACCCACCCACCATCACCACCCTCAACTCCCCAACCCCCACTGACTCTTCCAACTGTCCTTCCTGTCTGAAAACCCCTTCACTGGCCTCTCCACTACTTGACCCTTAACCCCCTTAATGGCTCTTCTGGTTGGAGGTGTGGAGGAAAAAGCGGCCCTCAATGACCAAGGAGCTTCCTGTCCCTTCTTCCTTGGGCCATTCCCACTGGAGGACACAGTGGACACAGACATCACCAACAATGAGGCAATGACCTGTGGGGAACCAAAGGACAACATCATACACACTCCATATCCTTCCCCATAACAGGACATGACATCTCTTCAATGTCACACAGGCTCATGGGAGGACAACTGAGCCATTGCACTCATTGGGACACTTCAATCTAGCAATCAGGTGACCTGTGGAGTGGAGGCCCAGGGATCTGCTTTCCATCATACAGATGGGGAAACTGAGTCATAGTGTGGGTCTTGATGGCCATGGGGTCCCATAGGGAGTCAAACCAGCAGTGACCAGAGGACGATCTATTTTGCCCAACACCTGCTGTCCCCAGAATCTCCAACTACAGGCTTCCCAAGCCTTTCACACATTCTGCTGCTGGACAGGTGATGAAGGGCATGGAGGGCAGAGCCCGGGCCCTGGCAGTCAGGCCTAGGCAAACCCCTTGAGGTTCAAAGGCAAGGCCTAAGAGAATGAGTGCTCTTACCAGAGCACATCCTGCTCACCCAGCACACCTCTGAAAAAGGGTTCTGTTTTTAATTTTGCTTTTTACCATAGGAGGATGGTGGGATGGGCAGGGGATGCTTCCTTCAGCTTTTCCCCATTTCTCATTTTGTAGGCTCTGCCTTGGCCCTCCCTCCTCCTCTCTTGGAGTCTGTCTTTCCGCTTTGGGTCTTCTTTGGTCTCCATCTCTGTGTCTTGTCCTGCTGTGTGTTTATCTGTCTTTGGCCTTTTTCTCTCTCTCCCCGCGCCCCCTCTGGGGTGTCCCTCTCTGCCTGCTCTCTGATTCTGTCTGTCCACGCTTCTGTCTATCCTGCTCTGTCTCCGTGTTGGCCTCGCAGGGCGTCCCCCCCTGTCTGGTCTCTGTCTCCGGGTGTCCGTCCCTGTTTCTGCCTCTCCCTCAGCCCCTCCCTGACTCCGGCCCCCTCACACCTTCGTGGAAAAGTAAACATTTAAATTTTTTTTTCTGTTAATAGATTTAATGTTCATTTGTTGGTAGCCCAGGGGCAGAAACGCGTGACATTTCAAATAATTGTTGTTTCAGGGGTATCCTCTGGAGGCAAATGCGGCAAAAGTGTGGAGAAGATTTAAGCAAATGACTGTGTCAGCTTCTATTTACTCCTGACAGGATCGCCGGGGGCACGGCTGCGAGATAACCATTAGCGCGGCCGCCGATAAAGCGGGGAGGCTGCATTTCGAAAGGCTCCGCGGCCATTACGGGAAAGTTAGTGTGAAACATGTTAAATTATCCCCAAAGTAGAGGGAGCGGGGGAAGCGGCGGGGGGGACGCGCGATCGCGAGAGCCGGCGTGTCTCTGTCGGGGCCTGGGAGCAGGCCCGCCCGCCGACCAGCAGGGGGAGCCCGCCGCTTCCCGAGCCTCAGTCTTCCAAACTGGGGGGTGGGTGGGTGCGCGCGGCCCCGGCGTCTTCTTCGCACTGGCCTGCGCCGCCCAAACGGCTCGCGGCCTTCCACCGGCTCCCCGCCCTCGCCCATCAGCCCTGCAGGACCAACCAGGAGGGCCCGCCAAGCTCAGCTCCAGAGGGTATCAACTAAGGGACTAATTGGGCCGGCGGAGAGGCACATTGGTTAAGAGCTGGTGTGGGGACGCCAGCCGCCTGGGTTCGGATCCCACATATGAGGGCCAGTGACACTGCCCTCTACAGCTAACCTGGAGCTGGGCTGCAAGCCCCGGCGCTGGTGTAGGCTGCAGCCCCTGATGCAGTGGGCTGCCATGGGCTACAGTGAGTGGCCGGCAGCCAGCGTGAGCTGACAATAGCCGCGGTGAGCGACCATCCAGAGGCCAGCGACTGATCTGCCTCATCCTGGAAGAGCGCAATGATGATACCAACATGGGCCAATGAAGCAACATCCTCCACAACTAGACTGAAGACCAAAAAGACAGCAACTTGTCTGTTCCCCTTCCCTGATTCCCCAACGCTGTTCCCCTCCCGCAATTCATGCAATAAAATCTTTAAAAAAAAAAAAAAAGGGGACTAATTGTGGGGCTTGACACAGTTCGGCCTCCCCTCTTTTAGAGCCAGTGCCTGTTCCTCAACAGGCCACTCAGGTGTGCACAGGCAACACACCTACTCATGTACGGGCCCTGGTACCACTGAGGTTTATGCAGAAACGAGAGATTTATGCAGAGCCCAAGTTCACCTCTCAGATCTACCTTTAAGTAATGGTGTGGCCCTCAAGTCCCCTTGGCCTCCGTTTCCCCATTTGTAAAACGGGAATGATATCTACCCAATATACCTCAAAATCCCTGAAGAATAGCTGAATCATGAGGCCATATACACCTCATCCGAAAACCCACTAAATGCAGTACAAATGAGGAACATTTTTATTATTGTGCATTAGTTATTATTAACATCCTGCTGTGTCCACAGGAAATACCTGTGCACAAGGCCACAAGCAGATGCACTAGTGCATGGAAAAGAGGACCGCAATCACAGTTCTGAGTTTGGGGCACATCTCTCCCGCCCTGCCAAACTGTGCTCCTGTTACACCACACTTGGGATAAATAAATATCTATGGACTAGTCTGGTAGAGGAAATAGTGCTCCAGGCTAGCCGCCCCTGCTATGGTATACAGTAGTTCCTCCATATCCATGGGTTCACTTTCTGTGGTTTCAGTTATCTCTGTCAGCCAGAGTTTGAAAATATTAATGGAAAATTCCAGAAATGAACAATTCATAAGGTTTAAACTGCATGCCATTCTGAGGGGCGGGATGAAATCTGAAGCTTTCCCTGACCATCCCACCTGGGCGTGAATCATCCCTTCGTCCAGTGAACCACAATGTATATACCCCCCACCCTTAGTCACTTAATTGTCTAGATTTCAGAATGACTGCCAAGGTATCACAGTGCTTGGGTTCAAATAGCCCTGATTTTACTTAATAATGGCCCCCAAAGTGCAAGAGTAGTGATGCTGGCAATTCAGATATGTCAAAGAGAAGCCATAAAGTGCTTCCTTTAAGTGAAAAAGTAAGTATGTATAGGAAAAAAACATAGTATATTTAGGGTTGGGTACTATCTGCAGTTTCAGGCATCTACTGGGAGTCTCTGAATGTATCCCCACAGATAAGGGGGGCTATTGTACCTAACTGATAGCATGCCTGGACCAGAGCCCTAGCAATAGTGACTGAGAACCCTGTCCTAGGGAGGGAGCAAACCAGGTGGGACAGGAGGGAAGAGAAGAGGGCGAAGGGGACCACCTTCTCCTTTGTGGTAATGGTATTTCCAGACAGAGTTTTTTTCTCTCCTTTCTTAAAAAAATAAATAAAAAGAAATTTTTAAAAATCCTTTAAATATATTGGGATTGCAGCATTATCTACATTATACTTTAGGTCTTGGAACCCAATTTGTGATGAAATGGCAAGGAATGTCTTAAGTGGTCATTCATATCACCCATTCACTCATTTCCAACACACTTTCAGGTTTCCAGAAGCTCTGAAGTTCCCCCAAATTCACCCAACATCTTTGAACCTCTCCCACATGTCAGATTTGCTGGAAGTACAAGAAGATCGAGACCACTCTTGCCTTCCTGGAGTTCACCATCAAGCAGGGGGACTGATATCTACAAACGATGACAGTACCACATGAGTGCTGAAATAGAAGCACACACAAAGTTCTGCACATTCAAGTAGGGGGCAGGTGACTGAGTTCTTGAGGGTGTTTGGAAAATGTTCTTAAAGGAGATGTCATTTGATCTGGGGCCTTGAAGGATGCAGCAGAGATTTCCAGGTGAGAGAAAGGGCTACTACATAATAATCCCTGTGACCATCCCAAACAACAAAAATAACAATGATGGGGGTGGCTGGTTAGCTCAGCTGGTTAGATTGCAGTGCTTATAACATCAAGGTTGCCAGTTCAATCCCCACATGGGCCACTGAGATGTGCCCTACACAACTAGATTGAAACAACTACTTGACTTGGAGTTGATGGATCCTGGAAAAACACACTGTTCCCCAATTTAAAAAAATATATATTAAAAAAAATAACAATGATAATAGTAGTATTTAATCTGCATTAGTCACTGTATCAGGCACTTCACACTAACTGATACGTTTGATATGTTATAACACCTCTGGGGTGGAGGAGCAAATACTATTATGTACTACCATTTCACAGATAAGGACACTAAGGCTCAAAGAGATCCAGTAGCTTGCCCCAGGCCACATAACCATCCTAACATTGAGACTAGATAAGGCAGAATGCCTCTCCCCTCCACTCCATGGTTCCAAGACCAATTTTGAAAAAAGGTTGAATTTGCTTTTGACAAAAGTCATGCACCCCACCCCCTTTTCAGCATCTCCTCATTCATTCAACTGTTTTTTTGCATGTCTACTAGGTGTCAGGCATCGGGCTGGCACTGGGGGTACAAAAAATAAGATGTAGACCCTGCCCTTGGGAACTCACAGTTCTAGTAAGGGAGGAAGACCTATAAGTTAATCAACCACAAAGCAATGTGCAAGATGCATGTCTAAGAAGCCCAAGATACCCTGGACTCACAGGAAGGGGTCAGATTCAGATATTGCATGGTTCAGCAAGAACTGAGTCTGGGCAAAAGGAGGCGTTTACCAGCTAAGGAGCTGGGACATGGAATTCCATGCAGAAGGAAAAGCAAGTGCAGAAGAACAGGGCTGAGGGAGAATATGACCCCCTGGTGTGTGGTGTTTCAGGTAGGTGGGCAAGGTGGAGAAGGGAAGACCCAAGAGATTGCCAGGAGCCACTATCTCTGAAGTCTCCTGGCCAGGTTGTTAAGATGAGGGTAAGAGGGAGGCTAGACTGGCTTTTCCTGTGGCGGGACTTCAAGTGTTAATCCAGACTCCTCAGAAGGTGCCCTGACACCACAGCTGAAGAGCACAAGAGTGTGTGTCTGCATCTCTAAGTGGTGGAAACAGTGAGCAGGTCATCTCAAATCAATAAGTCTGTGTTGGCCATAGATCACTCTAAAGGGCCTCATCAGGATAAGAAAGCAGGGAGGGTAATGCAGCTCAGCCTCTTCCTACTTGTGATGCCTACTTTACAGATCCTCTCCACCACTCCTCTCTGCTTATCAGCCCATGGTCAGTTTCCCCCTCACATATATCAGTTTTGCACTCACATTCACATATAATCCACAACCCATATACTTCTCTTACAACCACTCTCACATTCTCACATAATTTAACTATAATAATTTTCATACCATTACACTTACATCCTTGCATACAATACATTCACAGAATTTAATGCTTACACACACCCGCTTACATAAACACACCCAGTCAGCCAATATTCACTCCTACATAGTCTCACACTGTCATACTTTGTCCTAAGGAAATGTAGTCACAAGTTCCTTCCAGTCATTGTCATTTATGTTATTGCAAACATGACTCCATACAATTCCACCCAAAACTCCCCTTTCATACACTCTTAGAGTCCCACAGAATTCAGTCATACTTTTATATCTTACTCAAGTCTCTTGAACACATACAGGCACCCAGAGAATCTTATAATGTCATAGCTCATCCAGTCTACCCTCCTTATTTTACACAGGTAGTACAACTGAAACTCTGAGAGGAAAAATGTGACTTGACTAAGGTCATACAATTAGTTACTGGAAATCTAGGGTGTCAACTTCAATCTCATGCCTTCCACACTAGTGCTCTTTTTCCAATGCCAATGTCTCTCCCTCAAAGTCTCCCTTCCAACTCCCTATGCTAATCCCCTGTACTGACTCTCAGAAACATTCAAATAAAACAGACAGCTCTTTAAGACGCAGGCAGCTAAGTGAATGGAACAAGTATGAATTTGGAATACAAATAAGCATGAGTTAGAATACCAAATAACTTGTAGGGTGGTGACAGAATTCAGAGAAAATGTATGCAAAGCCCCTGGCACAAAGTAATAACTGCAAACATCGATTGGACACTTACTATGTCCTAGGAACTATGAAAGCACTTTACACATATCTCATTTAAGTTTTACAATCTCTTTAAGTGTGATGATCTCCCTATTACAGAAAAGGGAAGTGAGGCCCAGAGAGGTTAAGTTGCTTGCCCACAGTCACTCAGCTACTGGATTTTGAGACCAAGCATACCCCACTTTGACTTCAAGTATGGTTTTCATGAGTTATATTGTGCTTCGTCCCTGCATAACAAAAGTCATTCTCTATTGAATCCTTACTCTGTACCAGACACTATGTTATACATGCATAGTTTCTATGTGTCTTTCCAGGTAAGAAGACTAGGGTTCTTGGTAGGTGCTCAATGGATGGTTTTATCATTATAAAAAAGATTTGAACTTCAAAATCAAGTTTAGATTTATTTTGCCACCATGCAAATTCTTCATATTATGTAAACCTTTAGTGGACCTGATCATTCCCATTGATTAATTAATTTCAAATCAACCTCTCTCTCTCACTGATCTGTAATTTCTTGCATCTCCCACCCCAGGGCCTCACAGGAAGAGGAGCCCCATTGTGATTACATACACACACAGTTCTTCACTTTCACCTACTAGGTGAAGTCATACTCAGGCCACTGTGGTTTAAATAACTATAAAACCATTGGGGAGTGGAGTCACAATACCTGGGCTCCAGTTCCATGTCTTACTAACTGCAGGCCTACAGGCAAATTTCTTTCTTTGCCTCAGTTTCTGCATCTGTAGTACTGGAATAGAAATTCCTCCCTCCCAGTGTTGTTCTCAGTTTAAATGCTACAAGATATCATTATACAAAATGTGGCATACACTAGACACTTAAAATTTGCCACCCACAGTTTCACACACAGAGATACAATACCAGCATTCATATCAACCCAAGCAGAGACAACCACACAAACTTTCAGACAGGCCCATATAACACACCAAGCTGTAGACATGCTCAGATCTGCTGGTTCTGGGCTGTCAGGGTGCCTGAGAGAAGGCACTCTTAAATAACCTTGGACAAGTCACTTAGCATCTCATTTTAAGAAAAAAAAATTAAGTTAAGGACTTTAAAAGCACAAACACAATGTCATTTCCACACCTAACAAAATTGGTAATAATTTCCTAATATGCCCAGTCCATATTCAAATACTCCATTTTTTATATTTGGCTCATTCAAATAAGGAACCAAAAAGGTCTACCCAACAATGTATTTGATTGTTATCTCTCTTTGTCTTTTTTAATGCGAAGTATGAATCTCCTATCTCTTTGAAGACCCTCAGTCATTTGTCCAGAAGAATGTCCCATGTTAAGAAAAAAAATGTTTTTAAAAAGTTTATTTTTAATGCAGAAGTAATACATGAATATATTCTTTATTGTTAAAAAAAAAATAAGAAGAAAAAAGAGGAAATCAGATAAAGCAAAATCTCCCTTGACTATCCCCAACTCCAGCTCTTTAGCCTCTAGAAGTCTCGGTTTTCTCATCTTTAGTATGGGAAAACCTCTCTTCTTAAGGTTGCTGTGAGTATTAAATTATCTAGAGCTTGGAAGCGCTTAGCTCAGTGCCGGCATCACAATAATCGTTCAATAAAAGTCGCCCGTAATGATTTTTAGTCATTGTTATTATCCGGGCAACCGCAGAAGAGCCGCCAGCGCCTGTGAGCGTTCAGCACCCTGGACAGAGGCGGCGCCCTCCCAGCCCAGCCCAGCCCAGCTCGCTCGCCCGAGAATCTGTAAATAAAACCGCCCGGCTTCCGGCGGGCCCCGCGCCACCGGTGAAGGGGAAAAAAATCCGGGATTCTCCGAGCCGCCTGCTTCGGCGATGCTTCTGGCGGAGACAATTACCCCGATACGCTCGGGCTGGCCTCCCCGAGGCCCCGGGTCATTTTAGACCTGGGCCCCCGTCGGTCCTTGAGCAGGAAGCCAGGCCGCGCGGGGGCTAGAGCCGATGCCTCCGTCTGCAGAATAGCCGGGGGCAAGGGGACTAAGGATGAAGGAAATCGCCACTGGAAGCCCCTAGGGGACCTCCGCCCCCCACACAGCCCCCAGCAGGAGCTCACCCCAGACCCCGCAGTCCTCAGGCGTGGCGGGGGTGGGGGGGTTGGCCTCCGGAAGCCAGCCCAGGACATAATTAGCAGGGAGCGGAGACGCCCGCGAAGGCTGATTTAATTAGGTGACACGGTGCCAGGCAAGGATGCGGGGAGAGGGGAGAGCAGGGTCAAAACATTTTGTAAAAATCTGTTTCACAAACGCTGCTGCTCCCCTCGGGGTAGAGAGAGAGATTACGGAGTCTTTGGTGTCGATCACGTCTGGCGAGAGGCGGCCTGGAGCGTGCGGCATTTCCTCCTCCTCAGCCTATCTCTTTTGTCCAGTCTCTCAAAACAGGCCCAGGAGCCATCATCTCCACTGGGTTGCAGGGCCAGGGCTGGCGGTGGAGGAATGATTTGGAAAGGAGACCTCTATCCGGGGGAAGGAAGCGCTGTCTAATGTACTGCCCCATATTCCCATATTCACATGAATAATATTAGCAGTAGTTGCTAGAAGCATCTACTTTACAAATAAAGCTGTCATTTGTGGGGCAGGTATTCTGCTACTACTAGCTATCTGATATTGGTAATTTATACTCTGCGCCTCAGTTAATACGTCTCTAAAAAGTAAAGACCTTTCTAGAGGAATAAAGGAAGTAGATAAGTAATAGTAAGCACTTAATTTTTTTTATCACTACTACTACTATTATTTTATTACTATTGGGTGGCAGGCTAGTTATTTGATATCTTTTGCCCCCAACCCTCACACTGACTCTATGCCATAGATATGATTACCCCCATTTTACAGATGTGGAAACTGAGGCTCAGAGTTTAAGTAGCATGCTGTCACTGACCTGATCAGGACAGATCTAGGAAATGAACTCCGGATGGTTTGGTGTTAAAGCCTTTACCTTTTACCATCCTGGGGCTGAGCTGCCTCAATTTCCCACCTGTGACTTTATCTCAGACCTCAATGGACCCACCAACATAACTGCATGCCTTGTCCCACCATGTCTGGCACAACCAAGCCCACCTCAGGTACCCACATGCTTTCATGGCATTGAGTAAAAAGGAAGCATGCGGTATGTGCACACACATGCACACATGTCACCAGAGACAGTCAGACATGGTTACCGTCCCACAGAAAGATGCTCCCACACTCACCACATCACTCAGAAGTCAAGCAACCTGCACACAGGTGCCTACCTGCCACTGATCACAAAGGAAAGGTGATTATCATTCAAAAAAAGACTTATACCCAACATCACAAGAGAGATGTAGTAATGTACAAATATACAAAGTATATAACACTTTCATATACGAATACACCAAGGTAGTAAGACATGAACAATTACGCACACAATCCCATACACAGGAAAATAGGGTGTTGTTGTTTTTTTGCAAGACACTATTTACACAAATACAGTGAAACATAGTCACAACACACCTACTACCACATACCATCTCACGGAAAGGTATAGCTCCACATTCACTGTAACATACACAATACATTCACACTTAAAATACATTGCTGGGCATAGTATAACACAGAGCGAAAATCAGTCAAAACCCAGTTCATATACACACATTCCCCAGATCAATGGAGACAAGGAACCATAATCTCACAGGCACACACACACATGCTCACAAACATATACACACTGAGTCTCCTCTCAAACCCTCTGGGAAGCTGGCTTCAACCCAAAAGTTTCCTGCCTCCTAAAGTCTTCTGGGCATGGGGGGTCAATTGCTTTGCCCTCCCTTCTCACAGCTGAGCCCAGGGCAGCAGGGACACAGTCCTCCAGCAGATATGGGAGGCTACCCTAGACAGCCAGTCTTGAGGACACCTTGTCTAGCACCATATCCAGTCCAACCTCAGGCCAGCCACTGGGACTTGGGGGCCATTCTCTCATCTCCCATGGTCATTCCCATCACCATCCCAACCTCATGCCCCAGTAGTAGCTTTTGGAAAAGGGCAAATGGATTCATCAGTAGTCTCCTTTCCTGGGGAACAAGAGCTATCTCCTCAAATCTCTCCCCACCTGTTGTCACCTACCTGCACAGGTGCTCTGTCTCAACAGTTCAGAGCTCCAGCCTGGGCAAGGTCCAGAAGGCCCTGGGAAAGGTCCAGAAGGCAAATGGGTGGAGCCTGGTTCCATCCTCTGTACCCCCAGTTCTAGTTCCCTCTGCAGCGGCCCCCTCCAGTTCCAGGCCCCCTGGACAGCCCCCTCCCTTCCTGCAGCCTGCCCTCCCAGTGCTGTGTCTCTTCACTGAAAACCAGACTAGGGACTGGGAGGAGGGGGGAAGATCCCAGGAGAGGAAGTGGCATCTGACGGCCCCAGCACCAAACCTGGGGGGCTACAGGGGGGAGGGAGGAGCAGGGAGGCTTCTCATTGTGTGAGGGAAATTTTATTTTTAACAGATGCTAAGGCAGATGGCGCAGAATTAACAGAAAATGGGAGAGGAAAGAGAGGAAGAACATTACTGACTCCGGAGAGAGTGGACATTAAAAAAATAAAGAATAAGGGAATGAAAACAAGTTTAAGTGCTCTCTCCGGGGGGGTGGGGGGAGGGGAGGGGAGCTGAGAGGCAGAGAGGGACAGAGCAGCGTGGTGATAACCAGAGGCGTGAAATTACAAAAGTAAAATTTGTGGGACTCGGGAGGGGTTGAGAAGGCCCCAGTTTCATTGCAAAACTCACTCAGAAATTACTGATGTGATGTTTGAGCTTTTATCATTAATAATAATCGAGAGAGGAGGGGAAGACAAAAGGACTCTTGGGTTTGGGGGGTTTGAGGCACCAGGAGGAAAGGCGCTTGAGCAGTGGAGGAGCGGGCAAGAGTCATCTCTGTGACAGAAAAAGGAAGGGAAGAGAGAAAAACTCAGGGAACTACAGCAGAACTGAGACAAATGGAGAGCCGGGCAGAATAAGAGAAAAGGGAGGAAAGGGAGAGAGAAGATGTAGACGGGATTAAACAGGAGGGGCTGGGGAGGAATGAAAGGAAGCTAAAGACAGGAGATTCAGAGATAAAGAGGCTGAGACAAAGAGAACAGAGACAGTAAAGGGGAGGAGGGCGGGCAGAGGTCCAGAAAAATAGCACCAGAAACATGTACATACTAGTGGGCAAAGAAAGTAGCTCCAAAGATGAGTGAGTAATGGCCAAATTGACCAAAAGTAGGGACCAAAAGAAACAGACGGAAGAGACAGAGAGGAAAGAGCAGAGGCCAAGACAGACAGAGAAATGCATACAGAAAAAGAAAGAAGCAGGAAGGGTGAAAGACAGACACAGAGAGGGAGTGTATGAGACAGAAAGAACCAGAGAGAGCAAAAACTAAGACAGACTTTGAAAGGGACACAAAAAGAGTTGGGGGGGGGCATAAATTCCAAAAGACGGAAACAGACCCACACACCAGGATGAGAAAGAGAGGTGAGATTGAGAAAGGAAGAAAGAAAAACGGAGCCAGAGGCACAGAGAGACAGAGAAGCTGTGGGGGAGACGCAGAGAGGGCAGGAAGGGAGGAAAGGATGGGAGACAAAGAGGAATGGCCGTTTATCTCTCCTCCCAAATTAATTGAGGCTACATCAGCCTGAGCCACTAAAACGGAGCGATTATGAATGGGTTAGTCACAGGTGGAGTTAAAGGCCTTCAGAGGGATATTAGCCAAAATTGAGTGGCTTTTAATTTCTTTCTAACGAGAGACTGTGGCTGGGGAACCAGGCACCGCCTCCGCTCAGCTCCGCTGCTAAACACGGCGTGGGGGCGGCCCAGGCCACTCACCACCTGACCTGTGTGGCATAGGCAGCCAAGTGGAAATGACCATGTCTGAAACATGCCTAAACATGCCTACAACATGCCTGTGACATGGGATACAACAGGGGGTAGCCCAGTGGAGGGCCAACAGAGAGAGGGAAGAGGGGTCACAGCCATTGGAAACGGCCAGATCAGGGAACATGGGGTAGGGGCTGAGCAGTCTGGGATGCAGGGGAGTGTGAGAGGGACAAGTAGATACTGCCATTGAGAAGTCCTGCCATTTCCACAGAGTTCCTCAATTATCCCTGGCCCTACTTTGAGGAAAGGACTGTGGTCCAGGACTGCCTTTCTCCATTGTGGAGAAACCAAGGCCCTGAAATGAAAAGAACTATTGCCCATTTACACATGAGTGACAATGATGATCTGAACCCTAAAACAGAAAGGTGATGTGGAGAGAGCACTGAAACCTGAATCCAGAAACCTGGATGTGAGTTTCAACTCCCCTCCTAACTTGTGACAGTACCCTGGGCATCACCCCTCTCATTGGGCCTCAGTTTCCCCATCTATAAAATGAGGGACTTGAAGTCTCAGATCCCTTCCAGCTCCAATATCCCTTCCTGCGGACTTCCGTCTGAGGTCTTACCCCAGGCAGGGTCTCAGCTGCTATGCTGAGGAAATATAGGATAGAATGTGTGACCCTGATAGTATTTGTGAGCACTAGAATAAAGTATGTGAACTGAATTTAGGATCCCTGGCCCAGCAGTGTACAAGTCAGAGCAAATGCAGTGAGTTTCAAGCAGCAGGTGAGCAGGTGATGAATGCTGATCTGGGTGGTGAGGCCTAAAGGAAGCCAGAGAAGAGGGAAGACTTGAGATGGGTCACAAATGGTGACAGAGCCAGATGGTAGAGGATGTTCTTAGTGGGGACATCAAGAACAAAGGTGCAGAGGTGCCATCCTGGCTGAAGCCATCCCTATATAGGTATATGGTGGGTAACGGGGAGGGAAGACAAAGGGGAAACAGTGGACCATGGGTATGCAGGGCTATGAGGCTTGAGAAGTTGGAACTCAACCTGTAGGCCTGGGATAGAGGGCACACAGTGAGTTTCTGAACAAGGGCAGGAGACTGTTTTAGGATTTGGGGTACTTGGGGAAGGTCACTATGGGACAGAAGTGGGAGGAGAACATGGAAATAAGTGGGCAGGCAGGGGGCTGTTGTAATTGTAATAGGCTGAATGAGCCCAGGTGAGGAGGAGAGGAGGGGACAGATCCATGGAAAGAGATGGCAGGACTTGGTAACTGACAGGGTGTGGAGGCTGAGGATAGGACTGGAGTAAACTATGACCTTGGGGTGTCAAGAACAGCACTTTGGAGAGCATTGATGCCAATAACAAGGCAGGCAACACCGGGCGGGAACTGAAACAGACACAAAAATGTTGGCTTCCATCCAACAGAGCAGAACGCGGGCTGAGGTAAAGCAGTGCGGTTCAGTGGAAAGTACATTCATTTTAGGCATTTATGATACCCATCTTCTTGTTCTGTCTTGGCCACTAGTTAGCCATGAAACCTTGGACAAGACACCCCCTGGGCCTCAGTTTCTCCATCTCTAAAATGTGGGAGTTGGTCTAGGCTCTTTAAGTTGCCCTTTTGGTCCATGGTTCTGAGACTCAAAGACAAAGCCAGGGCAGAGACCTGCACAGGACAGAGATGGACTAGAAGAGTGACTGTCCATAATTCTCACTGCCCTCGGGTCCCCAGAGCCAACAGCTGCGCCCCCTCCTCCTCGCAACTCCATTAACACTCAATTAAAGGGCCTGATGGGCTCCAGCCTTGGAGTCCCCTCACCACCTCATACACAGACAGTCCCCATTCGGTTTCATCTGATGGGCCCACAGGGAGAAGGCTTCACTCAAATTTATAACTAACTGCAGTGGCCGCCCTGCTGGCCTCTCCTGCCTCCTCTCTCTTCTTCCTCCCTGGGTAGAGTCCACAGGGCTGGGTGAGGATGGGGACGGGGGTGGGGGTGCGGTCTGCAGATCCCATGCGGGAGCCCCAGAGATGAAAGGGAGCAGGCCCTGGAGTAGAAGTGGGAGGGGAGAAGCGAGGAAGAGCACGTGAGAGTGTGTGAGAGAGAAAAATGACAGGCCCTGAATATTGGGCGCCCTCACTTTAAATCAAGATAAAAGACTGAAGTGGAAAATGAGAGTCCAGAGAAACCCCGGACGGCTCGGGGCGCTAATGGAAACACATGGCTGCCGGCTGCGGGCTTGTCAGCTTCCCCCGGCGCCGCCATTCCCGTCTGATAATCCGGCCTGCCATAAAATTAGACTAGCAAATACCTCCTGACAAAGATGCATGTTTCTCTCTATTGTGCCATCATAAAAAAAACTCCGCTGGTGACTCGGGGAGCCGCAAACTTCAATTTAAATTTACAGTGCTGCGGAAGGAAAGTGATATGCACTCAAAAATTTTAATAACCTATTAAGTTACGACTTCAATTTCATTTTATGAATATTTTCCTTGGGGAGCACGGCTATCACAGAGAAAGATAGAAATTTAAAAAAGATAAATAGTGCCATTAATCTCCAACATTTCTCTTCCATTATCCTTGAAAATTAGGAGTTATTTTTGTTCAGATCTTCATGTAATTAGCTCCCTCCACTTGATTCACTAGCCAGAAAATGACCATGTTCAGAAAATTAAAAATTTGTCATTAAGTGGAATTTAACATAATATCATTTATCTTTATCTATTCCCCAGCTGACAGCAGGAAGCCTTGGTTGCCTTACCGGCTGGTGTGTCAGAGTGGGGAGGGACTGCTCAGGGAGAGACACGGGGAGAGACAGAGATAGAGACTGAGGAAGGAGAGAAGGCCAGCAGGGAGTCGGCCATAGCAGGAGTGCAGGAGGCCCTGGGAGCTGAGGTGTCAGCTATCGTGGGGAGGCAGGAGGCTGGTGTCAGCTGGCACATGGGTGTGGCCTGAAAGCAGGGCAGTGGGAGGAGTTGGGGGTACAAGAGGAAAGCCAGAGGAGGACATGAGGAGCAGGTGTCAAAAGAGGGAGCCGGCTGGTCAGTGGGTCTGGGGTGTAGAAATGACTTGAGATGACAGAAACCCAGCAGAATTACCGAAACCTCCAGAAGGCGGGGAGGCTAGAGGTTTGTGGGGGAGATCAGGGATCATTGCCCTCCTCACCCAAGTACCATCATCCTGACCACAGTCTGGCTTCAGGAGAAGACAGAAAGACAAAAAGAGCCAGCCAGAGTGGAAGTAAAGTAATGAGAGCCAAGAGGCAGAGGTGGAGTGAGACAGAGATGGAGAAGACGAGAAGTGGAGTAGACAGACTGACAGCAGGGGGCCCTTCATGAACTTGAACCCCAGGAAGGTTCCATGGTAGAAGTTCCCAGACAAGCCCTTGGACTCCTCTCAAGGGGTTCATGGCTTCTTCTCCAACCCCCTTCTCTAAACAACCCCCACCCTAGTACCCCCAAGTCAGAAATCATTCAATAAACCATTCAGACCTAGTCCTGGGTGGAGAGAGCTGTGGCAGAGCCTGCGAGACTGAGAATTGGATAAAGGGATTAAACAGCAGCACATTAGTGAGAGATTTAGAGTGTAATAAACCCATTTCATAATAATATGTGCGTTGGGGCCAGTGATCCATCATCGCAGGAGCCTGTCCATGGCAGGGGGAGCACTGACCTGCTGCTGGGAGAGGACCCAGACGGATGGCTGAGGTTTTTTCTCAGGGTCTCAGGATATGGGCAAGGGGCACAGACTGGCCCCTGGGGTCAAGAGGGAGGCATAGGGATTCTGAGGGCACCTATGGCTCAAATAGCCACAGGAATCAACCTGGCGGTACAGCTGGGGAGCCTAGGAAGAGGCCTGGAAGCCCGAGAGACTCCTGTCCTTCAAGCCTAGGACCTTGGCAGGGGGTAGGATTCTCAGGGGAGGAGCGTCTTCAAGCTGCAGAGCTCACACTCACAGACAGGACTCCACAAGCTGAAGACTCCCAAATAAGCCTGCTCCTTCCATCCTGGTTTTGTTACTTACTGGCTATCTGATCTTGGTGAGTGACTTTACCTGTGTGAGCCTCGGTTTCCCATCTGGCAAATCTAGATAATTAGGCCTGCATCATAGGATTGTTATGAGAGTTACCTGAGATAATGCATTTGAAATTGTTCTATAAAGCAGAAAATCCTGGGGAAACATTGTTATTGCTATGATTCCCCTGTTTTTGGATCCCCACCCACAGGCTGCCTTGTGATGTCTTTCAGCTTGCTTATTGTCAGGGAGAGTTTCACCTCTCAGAGGAGACTCTCAGCTTATTCAAGGGTCAGTAAGAAATGATGTGTTGGTTATATGATTTACTATTTAATCTGCTCTGTTAATAGGGCAGAGGAAAACATTCTCCTGCTGTTTATATCCATTGGGGAAACTAGTATTAGGGATTAGAAAACAAACTTTCCCCTGGAAGAGGAATTGAGAAATAGGAATGGACCAGTTGTCAGTCTTAAAATGTTGGATGAGGAGAGTGGGAAGACTTGGAGATGCTGAAAGCAAACAGGCATGCCTTCCAGAGGAGAGAAGCCTACAAGGGGTTGGGCTGCCCTGAGTGATGGTCTTGGGTGGTCCAGGAGAATGTGGCAAGAGAGAGGAGTGAGGAAATCAGAAACCACTTCTCCATGATTCAGCCACACTGGCTATCTTCCTCTTTGTCCATTCCCCCGACATACATCACTCCCTACCTGCATCCCAGAGAGGCCAAGTGGGCACAACCTTCAGCTCTAGTTGAGATGCAGAAAGCGCTCCCATGGGAGGGTAAGTGGTGTCATCTCCAATCCCAGTTCCAACCAGTCTCCAATCTGCACTCAACTTTAACTCAATTCAGCATCAAACTCTCTGGTTAATTTCTAGGGACATAGACTCTCCTCCATGGTACCCCAATCCAATTAACCAATCCTTCGTGAACCCTCAGTCTAACCAAAGGCATCATCGATTCCTCCAAACTAAGGTTTCACTGATACCAATGCCTTCCCTCCCTGATGAATTGATGAAAGGCAAGTTTGGTCTGCCTGCCTACCACCCACCCCAACACACACACACACACACACACACACACACACACACACAGAGTCAACTAAATAAGATTACCAGTTCTTTCAGTTTCTGCTGGAGACTTTCCAGATGCCACAAAAAAACAAACAAACAAACAAACAAAACCCCAAGGGATGTAAAGCTGGTCCTGTGCTTTCTCCTTAACATCCTTTGCTTCTTTCTGTAAATATTTATTATATGCCTGCTAAAGCCAAACACAAATATTCAGCACACACAATGAGTGCCATAAGTTCCCTGTGAGTAATACAGATACTCTGAAGTACCAGCCAGGAACAGATCTCCACAAGCTGGCAGGGTCAGGGATACTATTGATGGACGAAGTACCACTGGAGCTGGGCAGGTGTTAGGCAGAACTTCAACAGGTGGGGCCTGGAAAAGCTTGGCCAAAGAGAGGTGTATGAACAGACATGCAGAGAAGGAAGAAACCAGTGTTCAAGAAGCACTTACTCTGTGCCAAGCATATGCTAGAAGCTTTCACCCCTATTATCTCATTAGCGCCTGCCATCATTTATAGAAATAGGTGTTGTTAGCTCCAAGTATATAGATGAGAAACTGAAGCTCCCAGAGGTGAAATAACTTGCCCAAGGTCCCACAGCTAGTAAACAGTAGAGCCTGGCCTCAAACCCAGCTAGTTGCCACTGAAATCCATGCTCTTTCCTCTACATTGTGGTGCCATTTATGTTTGGGAAAGGGGAGCAGCCTGGTCTATCCGGAGCATCAAGTGTGTGAAGAGGAAGCAGAAGCTGCCCCACACTGGTCACTGCTGCAAGAGTGCTGCACCATCTCTGGGACAGCCAGACCACTCCTACACGAGGCCTGGTGCATGGAGAATCTCAGCCTTGCCAACAACACCTTTGGAAATTCAGGAGAAGCAGAGCCACAGGGAGAGGCAGTCCTCCAAGCCCATGCTCTTTCAGTGGCCCTTTCTTCCGTCCAGCCTTCCCAATCTTGCTTTCTCCCCCAACTCTTTCCTCTCAGCCTTGAGAGTCTTCCTACCGTGCACCACCTTCTAGATTTAGTATCCTACATTTCCCTTCCCCTCACTGTCCAATATCCCCAACTGATGAAATACACTTGTTGCCTTGTGCCTGCTTCCACCAACTCCCTCCCGGAGCCTTCTGCTCCCACTCTGAGGTCCCACCAGTGACCTCCCCATAAAAAAACGTTCCAGTGACTTTTTATAGGTTTGCAATCCAGCTCCATTATTTGTTAGCTTGATAAGTTACTTATTCAGTCTGAGCTTCAGTTTCATCATCAGTGAAGTGGAATCATAACAGCACCTATCTTGTAGCGTAGAGTTAACTCAGTGAGATGAAATAAGGAAAGAGTATAGTATAGTACATGGTGCACAGTAAGCATTTAATAAATATTGGCTGTTATTATTTTTCTCTGCCTTTATTCTTCTTGATCACAGATCTTCAAAAACCCAATAAATAACGAATTAAAATACATTAAATGATACCCTATTGCTTACAAAAAGATTCAATGCTCCCTAGCTGGGTTCTTGAGACCTTCTTTGTTCAGAACCCAGATGCCCCATCCACCCCATCCACTTCTCCCTCATGTGAAAGACTGTGGTCTGATGAAGGGGTTTCCAATCTGGGATCCAAGAAACCTAATTTTTTTAGAGGTATTTAGAGGGTCCACAGAGTTTTGATTTCAGTTTTTGTATAAAGATATATACTTTTCAAAACTTTAATAAAAGGTCACCTGTTCACAGAAATATTATGAACTGAATTTTAACACATTGGAGGTTGCTATCATGATAAAATTGTGTGCTAATTGACATATTCTCCCTAATAATTAGAAAGCTAAAATTCAAGCCTTTATAATATGTGCTAGTAGCGGGGGTGGGGTGGGACGGGGACTCTATACTAAAAAAAGTTTGAAATCATTAGTAAAGTGGAAAGAGTCACAAAACACCTAGGTCTGAGTCCCAAGAATGCTACTTCCTTCCCCAAGTTTCTTAGGTATTTTAGGCCTTCATTTCCATATATATATATATATATATATATATATATATATATATATATATATATATATATCTCAACCACACAAGGTTGATGATAGTCTTAAATAAAAAATATATAAGACTTCTTATATATTGCAGAATATAATATGGCAGAGTAGGTAAATGCTGCACTCACCTCCTCCCACAAACACAACAAAATTACAAGTAAATTATAGAACAACCACCACTGAGAACTGCCTGAAGACTTGTGTCGTATAACTAAGGATATACAGAAAACGCCACAACAAGACTGCAATGATAATGAAACTTATCCCACACTTATGCCACAAGAGATTTTGGCAGAAATATAAATGACTAATACATAAAAAAACACATAGAACACAGAATTTTGGTAATATGAAAAGCTAATGCTTACTGAATACTAACTATGTGCAAGGCCCTGAGCTAAGAGTTTGCATATATGATTGCATTTCACCCTTGCATCAACACTGTAAAGTAAGTTTTACCCTTAATCTCATCTATAGATGAGGACCCTGAAGACTGGAGTGGTTAGGAATTCTCCAAAGGTCACAAAACCACAATCTGTGGAGTTGGTTTTTTTTTTTTTTAAGATTTTATTGGGGAAGGGGAACAGCGTTGGGGAATCGGGGAAGGGGCACAAACAAGTTGCTGTCTTGTTCTTCAGTCTAGTTGCAGAGAATATTGCTTCACTGGCCCATGTTGGTATCGTCATTGTGCTCTTCCCGGATGAGGCAGATCAGTCGCTGGCCTCTGGATGGTCGCTCACCGCAGCTATTGGCAGCTCACGCTGGCTGCCGGCCACTCACTGTAGCCTATGGCAGCCCACTGCAGCAGGGGCTGCAGGCTACACCGTCGCCGGGGCTCGCAGCCCAGCTCCAGGTGGAGCTGTTGTTAGCTGTAGAGGGCAGTGTCACTGGCCCTCATATGTGGGATCCGAACCGGGGCCGCTGGCATCCCCAAACCAGCTCTTAACCAATGCGCCACTCGGCTGGCCCTGGAGTTGGGTTTTGAATCTAGGCAGCCAAGCACTAAAACCAGCAGTTTTAAAAAGAATATTGAGGACTTATCAGATACCAGGTACTGTTCTAAGTCCTTTTACATGTTTTAATTCATGAAATTTGTTACCACAAGACTTATGCAACAACTTTGCACAAGAGGTGGAGTCTATTTCCCCTCCCTTTGAATCTGGGCTGGCCATGTGACCTGTTTGACCAATAGAATGTGACAGATTGACATTTCTGGGCTTAGGCCTTCAGAGGCCTTGAAGCTTCCATAATCATCTCTTTGGAAGTCAGCTACCATATAAAGAAATCTGAACTATTCTGCTAGAAAGGCTAGTGGAAAGAGAGGGGCCCTGAAGGATGAGAGGCCACCTGGAGGAGACTATAGCTTCCCAGGCCAATAGCCAGCCAGCACCAACTATCAGACATGTCTGTGAGGCCGGCCTACTTGGATGTTCTGAATCCAGGTGAATTTCCAGATGAATGCAGCTGCAAGAGTGAAGGCAGCCAGCACCATGGAGAGCAGAAGAAATTTGCAGCATGAAAAACTTTTTAAAAAATCATTGTTGTTTTTAGCCACTAAGCTCTGGGGTGATTTGTCATATAGAAATAAGTAACTAAAAAAATAAGGTGTGTACTACTACGATAGCTGACTCTTGAACAACAACGTTTCCTAGTATAAATGGACCCACGCAGTTCAAACCCTGTTCAAGAGTCAATTGTATTTTCAATCTGTGGTTGGGAATCTGTGAAGGCAGAGGGCCAACTTAAGTTATATATGGATTTTTGACTGTGTGAGTGGTTAGGGCCCCTAACCCCACTGTGTTGCTCCCAGGTCAACAGTATTGCCTTATTTTACAAATGAGAAAACTGAGGCATAGAGGGGTTAAATAAATCACCTGGGATTAAGCCACTAATGAGTGACAAAGCCAAGGCTTGAGCTGAGCCATCCTGGCTCCAGAGACCACATGAATAACCACTAGGGTTTGGTAAACTGGAAAATAATCCCTCAGAGATGTCCTCGTCCTAATCTGTGAATATGTTAGCTTACATGGTAAAAGAGACTTTGCAGATGTGATCGTGTTAATGATTTTGAGATCAGGAGATTATAAATCCTGGATTATCTGTGTGTTGACTATCATCTCAAGGGCCCTCATAAAAGGGAAGCAACAGAGACAAAGGCAGAAAAATAGGCAACGTGACGCAGGGTTATGCGCCAAAGAATGAGGACAGCCTCTAGAAGGTGGAAAAGGCCAGCAAACAGATTCTCCCCTGGAGCCTCCACAGGGAACCAGCTCTGTCAGCACCTTGACAGTGAGACTGATTTTGGACATCTGACCTCCAAAACTGTAAGATAATAAATTTTGTTGTTTTAAGCCACCAAGTTTGGTAATTTGTCACAGCAGCAATAGGAAACTAATGCAGAGGGCCTCTCCTAGTTAAAGGGAGCTGATCCTTCACACGGGAGCCACCCAGGCTGGTCTCCTGGTCTCCCATCATGTTTCATATTTCTGCGCTTCTCTGATTCTTGAAAATCTCTTTTCCCTCCATCTGTTTAGTTCTCTTCTACCCACCTCTTCCAGGAAGTCTTCTCTGATCATCCTAGCTCACTTTGCTCTGTCCTTTTTCCTCAGTACTTGATGTTCCTCACCTTCTTACACAGCACTAACTAATATCAGTGCTAATGTGTTGGCAGGCAGCCCAGTGACATTTTTATGAGTGTGAGTCATCAAATCTGAGGACATCAGGCCATAGAGGCCCTTCAAGAGTCTATCCCTTCATTTTATAGATGATGAAACTGAGTCCCAGGGAAGGAAAGAAAGCCACTCATCCAAGGTCACATAGCAGGGCTTAAGACAGGCCTTCTCACTGCAAATTCATAAGCTTATTCATTCAGCAAGGACTTATCAAGCCCTCATTATGGAACCAGCACTGATATAGGTGCTGAGAAATCACTAATGATCAGAAACAGATAAGGTCTCTGCCCTTCTAGTAGCCTCCAATTTGTAAGAGAGATAAACATGTATGCAATAATCATACAGATACGTAATTACCAATCATGACAAGTGTTAGGGTAGAAAGTTCCATAATGCAAGCTGTGAGGGTGCAAAATATAGGGAACTATTTTAATTAGGAAAATCATGGAAGGCTTCCCTGAAGAGATGACAATCCAGAAGACATGTGAATGGTGAGTAGAGTCTTTTGGGGGTGGGGGGGCCGAAAAGTGTTTTAGACTGAAGAAACAATGTGTGCAAAGGCCTGGGGTCAAGAGGGAGAAGAACAAGGCAAACAAGAAGCCCAGCATGCTTGGAGAGTCAGAGTGACAGGGAAAGAGGTAAAAAATGAGGCTACAGACGTCCACAGAGGTCAGACCACAAGGGCCAGGAGGCAAGTGGTAAGGTTTTGATTTTAATTCCATTGGCAATGGGAGACCACAGGAAGGTTTTAAGCAGGGCGATGACATGTTCATATTTGAATTTTATGGTGTTTTCCCCCAAGCCAGGGCCTTCTCTTATCTCTATAGACATGTTAGAGATCATTATTATAGGGAGTTTTATGCCACTCTGTATTCCACTCCGTGCCTAGCCTTGTACGAAGCAGGTGCTCCATAAATATGTGTTGATTAACCTCTCAGCAGCATGTGACGCTGTTGATCATTCCCTTCCTCTTGAAGCCCCGTTCTTTGGCTTCTGTGCTATTGCACTCTCTGGCTTCTCTCCATCCTCTGATCACTCTGCCCTCCCCTGACCGCCACCATATTTAAGCATTTTTCATTGTTTCATCTTCATCCTCTTTCTTCTTTGTCCACACTCTTCCCTTTGGTCATCTTGTTGCCTCCAATAGTATTGATCTCTTCCTTCTGGGCAGAACTTAAGTTTCATGAGGACTGGGACTTTGCCTTGTCACTGTTGCATCCCCAGAGCCTGGTACAGAGCAGGCACCCAAAAAATATTTGATGGGACTATATATTGTATGATTATATATATGAAGTTCAAGAACAGGCAAAAGGAATCCATGGAGATAGATATCAGAACAGTGGTTATCTGTGGGGAGATAATGACTGGGAAGGAACACAGGGAACTTATTCAGGGCTGGAAATCATGACCTGAGTGGTAGTAACACAGGTATATGCATATGTAAAAGTTCACTGAGCTGGAAGTTTAGGATTAACGTCTCTACTGTATGGGTGGTATATCTCAATAAAAAGGTGAAAACTAATGCCATAGCACCACTCTCCAGAGAAGAAATTCCTAATTTCTAACTGCTTTATGTGTCCACCTAGATGCCCACCTCATGATCTTACCCAGCCTCCCAAATCAGCTCTTCTCCTGAGTTCCTGTTCCCAGTGTTGTCACCACTATGTTCCAAATCATTTAGTGTCCAAACCTCAGAGCCACCCCTTCTTCTACCCTGCTCACCCAACTTTCCAAGTCACGTAAACACAAATGGTCCTGTGGTTATGCAGAATTTTAGATGGCCTCATGACTTTAATCCCTTGGTGTTGCTCCTGAGATTATGTTATATAGCAAAATGGAGATGGGGGGAGGGGGTGGGGGGCGCACATGCGCGAGGGTGTCTAATCTAACCACAGCTCTTCATTTTTTATTTATTTATTTATTTTTTAGAGGGCAGTGTCCCTGGCCCTCATATGTGAGATCCGAACCGGGGCCGCTGGCGTCCCAAGCCAGCGTTTAACCACCACGCCACTCGGCCGTCCCTAATCACAGCTCTTTAAAAGCAGAGTTTTCTCTGGCTGCCAGCAGAAGTCAGAGATATTCAAAACAGAATACCGCACTGTTGTTGGCTTTGAAGATGGAGGCCACATGTAAGGACCGGTGAGTGATTTTTAAGAGGCTGAGGGTGACTCCCAGCTAACAGCCAGTAACAAAATACGAACTTAAATCCTATAACCATGGGGAACCAAATTCTGCAAGCAAGATGAGTTTGGAAGCTGATCTTCCCCAGAGCCTCTAGACAAGGACCCAGACCAGCTAACACCTTGATTTCAGCATTGTGAGACTCGAAGAAGAAAACCAATTGAGCCTATCCAGGCTTCCAACCTATAGAACTGAGATTTTAAAACAGGTGTTGTTTGAAGCCACTACATTTGAGGCAAATTGTTACAGCAGTAATAGACAACTGATACATACCTTAACTCCTGTCTATTCATGGTGGCCTTTGCATCCATCCCTTTTTTTCCCATTACTTTGGTCCCACCATGGCTTAGACCCTTTGACCTCACTTCAACACAACTGAAATATTTGTCTCTGGGCCTCTCTCCCAAAACCCATCATCCATCCTGCTCACTGCCATCAGATTAATTTTCCAAAGTCACAACCCTGATCACATCCTTCTCCTGCTCAAAAAGCTTCCATAACAGTGTAGCTTGGTGGTTATACTCTGGAACCAGAACGCAGGGTATAAAGTCCAGCTCTGCCTTTAAGAAGGAGATGACCCAGAATAAGTTGCTTAACCTCACCCACAAATTAGGAATAAAAGTACAGTCTCCATAGGGTAGTTACAAGGGTTAAGTGAGATATGCATGCAAAAAATAATTATGCATAGCCCAACATAGGTAAGCTCTACACTCTGAATAGTGGCTGTTTCGATATCACCATCAAGGATTCCAGGTGACCAACTGATTAAATTCTTGCTTGGCTTACTTCCACTTTCTACAAGCTGCGAGCATACACACACACACACACACACACACACACACACACACACACACAGAAACACACGCACATGCGCACATACACCTCTACAGCCTTTCCTTCCACTCCTCTTCTATTAGTCCATCCTTTCCCCTCCATCTTCATCACTACTCCCCTCATTCACATTGTCATCCAGTGGTCTCCTCACTAATTTACATACCTCCATTCTCTGTGGCCAGGAGGGACTGCTGAAAACACAGCCTGATCTTGTTACCTGTGGGTTTAAACCCTTCCATGACTCCACATTACTCTCAGTATAAAGTCCAGAATTCTTCCCTCAACGAGCCAGGCCCTGTACAGCCTCGTCTGCCAATGTTTCCAGCCCCCTTCTCTTGCTCTCTGCACTTGTCCCTCATACTCACCAGGCTCCCTCCTGCTCCTGGGCCATCCATCTCACTGTTCCTCCTTCCTGGAACACTGTTCCTTTCCCTATTTGTGTAATTAACACCTATTTGTCCTTCTAAGTCTTAATTTAGTGGGGACTTTCTCCGGGAAGCCTGCCCTGATTTCTCTGACTAGGCCAAAGCCCTTTATTAGAGGCTCTCCGAGGCCCTTTCGTAGACCTTCTCAGAGGAGTAACTTATACCTCTTCGTGTACATGGTTAATTGCCATGAGCTCCACAAGGACTGGGGCTGTGTCTGTTTCTGATCACCATCATGTCCCCAGGGCAGAGCACAGTGCTTGGCCCAGAATCTGTGCTCAATTAATGTTTGTTAAAGAAATGAATGAATGAAACAAGCACAAGGACGCTACTCCAGCTAAACTGGATTGCTTTTCCCACAGATGCTTTCTTGTCTCCACATCATTGCTCACTCATGTCATTCCACCTGATATGCTCTCTTGCTCAACTCTATTCTTCTGTAAATCCAACCCACCCCTGACAGTCTCTGCCAAGTAATCTTGCTCAATATTTGAGCCTGCAGTGGCTTCTACCTCCATTGATCCTCCTCCCCCACCAAATGTATCTGTAGTTTGGATTATTTCTTTCTGATTATGAAATAATGCATGCACATCATAGAAATTTTAGACACGCAAAATACAAAAGAAAAACATTTCAAATCCCACTACCCAGTGATAATTGCTGCTTTTGCTGTGTCTCCACACATTTTTCCATACACTATCATGGAAAAATTTTAAATCTCACAACAAATCAATGAGGTTCATATTGTTCTCATTTTACAAAAAAAAAAAAAGTTTTGGATGAGTTCCATAACTTGCTCAAGATCACACAGAACTAGTGAAGAACAAAGCCCAGATTGGAACCTAAGACTCGAGCCTTGCTGACTCAGGCCCTTGCTCTCTCTGCTGTACCCACCAAGCCTCCTGGCCCTTCTCCATTTCCATTTCTTTCTCCTCTTACATCACTGATCTCTCCCTTCAAACACAAATCCCAACTCCCTCTGATATATTCCCTTTAACCCAATCATTCTACTTCAAGGATGATGGCATTTTTTGCAGTCATAGAAGACCAGTATCAACCTAAACGTACATCAGTCTGGTTTCATATAACATTACATCCTCACAATAAAATATTACACTGTTGTTCTGAAGAACAAGGGAGGTCTTCATGTATTACTCTGGAATAATCTGTAAAATAGTTTGTCAAATTTAAAAAATGTATATAATTTGCTATCATTTGTGGATGTAGAGAATATTTTTACAATACGCATGTACAGTATTGATACACACAAAAATTACACCAGTACTTACTTCTGGGAAGGAGAATATAGGAATTGAAATGAAGAGTGAGAGGGACTTAATTTTCACTGTATATTCATGTATAATGTTCAAATGTTTACCATACCCATACATTTAATAAAATAAAAAAAAGGAAAAACAAAAGCAAAAGTTTCCAGGCTTTCTCCAATCATCTCATTGAGCCTATCTTCACTCCATGTATGTGAATGTTGTGGTATATGGGTGTGCCCTGCTCCCCTCTTCCTATGGCCTTCCAAGTGAGGCTCACATATCAACCATTTTCAGAGACCAAAGACCTTGTTTCTTCCATCAGACTAGTAGAATCCTGCAGTCACATGAAGGCCAAGGAAAAAGCTTTCATTCTAGCCCTAGCTCTGCCATTTGCTAGTTGTGTAGCCTTGAACAAGTCATTTGACCTCTCTGAGGGTAGATTCTGTCTCCTCCATCAGGCAGGTACAGAGTTCTCCAACAGCCCCCTAACTTCCGGATCTTCAGTCTGTCCCCTCTGCCTATAAAATACTGCTCTACTCCCTTCCTTATCATGGTAGCTCCTACCCATCCTTCAAGACACAGCTTTCATGTCATTCCTGAAGGAAGACCTAATCTCTTAGTTGAGGTCCTGTCCCCTTGTGGGCTTCTCCATCACAAGCCCCATAATATTCAGTGGGCGTAACTGGCTCAGTGTTTGCCTTTCCAGTTAGACTACAAGCTCCATGAGGACAGGAGCCACACTACGTTTATAACACCCAACATAGTGCCTGGCACATGGTTCGGGCTCAGTAAATATCTGCTCTGAGAGTAAATGGGCCACACCACTCTTGTTCAGACCTTCTTCTCAGACCTATGTTCTGATAAACTTTAGCAGCCTCCCCCTGACCACTCATGAAGGAGGGGTGTCACTGGGGATTAGGCCCCTCCAGTCTTGTTCTGCCCCTAACGTCTCTCAGCCCACCTGGGACATCAGAGACTGAGGTCTTCCCCACCATCACATCCTTAGCCTCCAAAGCAAGCTTCTATAAGTTCCAGCCCAGTCTACTCCTCTCCCTCAGGGCAGGGCCCCACCCAGGCCAATGCCAGGCCCCAGACCCATTCCCTGCCCCCAGCCCAGCCTGAGAACACAGTGGCCCAGCCCAGCCTGGCAGGCCAGGTCCATCAATCGTGCTCCCAAGGGTACAAACCAATTTCTCTTGCTTTCCCGAGCCCGTCTCCCTGGCGGAGCCTAGAGGAGCCTTCAATCGCATTAATCCCAGCCTGGCGGCAGTGACGAAGACGGATTTCTCCACCAAACGATCCATTTGTATCTCTCGTGCACTCACTTGGTTTTTTTTCTGTGCGGATGTTCAAAATATCATGAAAAAGGCGTTAGCCGGGTAGCTGTGGCGCAGCGAAATAATAGAGTGATCCGGCAATGCGCTCCTGACCTTGCAGGACAGCTAATCCATCCGCACATCTATCTTAATTATTCCTGGTTACAAAAGAGAAACTCCACCATCCATTCATTCCAGGCTGGCAATTCCATTTTCCACCCCCACTCACGCCCCATCCTTTCTCCACCATTCCCCTAGCCAGATAGGCCCATTCACTGGTGCTACAACAATCTCCCCACAGCAGCCCAGTCTAGCCAGGGCCTCGACCACGGCTCTTTGAGATCAGAAGAGACTCTCTTCCCCAAAATGCTGTCCAATGTCCACTGGAGGAAGACTAGTTACCAACATGATTAAGACTCAGCAGGGACACACACTGACACCCTCACAAAGGCACTCATAGATTCAATCTCATCCAGACTCCAACATTCAGGCCTCCTCTCTCAGGGGCACTAGCAGGCAGGCCCACACCCCTCCCCACCCCAAAGCAGACCATTTTAACTCTCCTGCTGCCCTGGCACAGGCATGGGGACAGATGCTAGGATGGGCATTTTGACTAAGGGCAGGCGCCGTGGGGGATGTCTTGGTCTGCCTGTCTCCCACCCTCAAAGCCAAAGACCACACCCACTGTATCCTCTCAGGCCTACTCATGAATACAACATAGGCAAGCCAGGGCAGAAGGAGCATGGTAGAGTGTGGGAGAGGAAGGGAGCAAAAGAGGAAGAGGAATGAGAAGAAAGGGTTTGAACCGAGATCATGTACATGGGAGAAAAAGAAGGGAAGGGAGGATGGGGGCGGTATGGTGAGAAGGTCATTGAGATGATGTGTGAAAGTATCTGTTTGTATAACACAATTTGAGCTAATTGTACCAGATTCACTTTGGGGATGCCTGTGCCAGTCTCTAAAGCCCTTCCTAATTCTATCCTTAATGTACGATTTTTCAGATCCCTCATTCTAATGATTTTAATGCAATCAGCAAAACTAGGCATGTAATTGTCTTGGCTCTGTGCTTGGCCGCGGTGGCTCCTGGGAGCCCTGGCTCCCAGTCCCATGCTTCCCCCACCAATCCCTCCCTCCCTTCTCTTTTACCCCTCAAGTCAGCCTCTGTCAACAAGTACAGAGTAAGACTTTTTCAGCTCATGACACAGGAGTTTCAGTCCTGGCCTCATGAAGCCCAGATCAGACTGAGAAAAGGCCACAGTGTGTCTAAGCCTCACTGGCCAGTGAGGACTGTCTGCTGCCCCGCCTGGCTAGGTTACTGGGGTTAGAGAAGGAGGAAGGCTGCCCCAAAGAGTTCAGTGGGCTCTCCTCCCCTTCCCAGAAGCAGCAGGCAGCCTGGGCTAGGCCTGTGGGGCAGTGTGCAGGGGAAGGGCCATTTGTCCTGAGACAATGGGAGAGAAGGGGTCTCTGAGCGGCTGTTGATAGTCAATTTGTAGTGGTGACGGCTGAGGTTGCTCCAAAGGCTGGGAACAGCTGGAGCTCCGGGTGACTGATGGGTGGACCCAGGAGATGGGCCATTGGTCTGGCAGACACAAAGGCCCCGATGGTGCGAGGGTGGGGCCTGTCAAAATCATTAAGTGCTGAAGATGGGAGTCACTGACTTCAGATGGGACCAGGGGGTGGGGGGAAGAGGTCAGGAGCCTACCCACCCTCTCCGGCAGCCTCTCTTTGGAACCTCAGCCACTCACACCCCCCACTATCATCTTATTTGCATAGACACCCCACCCCCCAGCCTTCTAGGTCCCTGGCCTCACTCCACTGCGTCTGGGTTCCAGTCCTATTTGAGCAGCTCTGGCTCTGGGGCCAAACCTGGGTCTGGCTAGGCCTCCCCTGGCCTCTGGGGGCCTTGTCCACCCTCAGGCGTTGCTTTCTGCGGCCAGTGGCCTCATCCACTTCTCAGGGAACAGGACACCCTCAGTTCAGGACCAGGAAAAAGACGGCCCTTCCATCCCAAAGGGGAGAAACTGAGGCCCAAAGTGGTGATATCTCCTGCTTCTCCCTCTACGTGGGAAATGCTTCTCCCACTTGACCTTCCCCAAGGGGGACGGAGGGGCAGTGATAAGAGAAACCCACCCCCGCCCCATCCCCTCCCCCCTCCCCCACGCCGTGGCGCTCCCAGCAGGAGAGGGAAGCAGTGACCCGGCCAGGTGGTGATGATGCGGCCGGCCGCGCTGGTCACTCTTGGCCGCTCCCTGCGCGCAGTCCGACCCCCCTCGCATGGGTCACGGCGCCGGCAAAACTCCCTGACACAGAAACGCCGCGGGGCCTGCGCGTGTCGGGAACAATCCTCCTCCTGATGGGAAGCGACAGCTCCGCTCCGCCTCCCTCCGCTCCCTTCCCTTCCGCGGCTCCGCCCCTGCTCCGGCTCCAGTGGGGCTGGGATGCCCTAGCAGGTGCCCCAGCCCCCTCGACCCAGCCCAACAAGTCGCTACCAAGCCCTCCCGTTTTTCCCGCGAGGAAAGGGAAGGAGGAAGAGCTGGGGTGAGGGGAGTGTGGACAAGAGGGGCACCCTGCGAGACACGTGGCAGCAGTCAGTGCTGGCAGTGGGGGGAAGCAGGCAGCAGCAGAATGGTTTGTTTCCAGGACCCTGCTTCTGTTTTCACAGTGTTCACACAGAAAAAAGACTGAAAGAAATATACCAGCTTGTAGAGGGGCTCTCCTTGGGTGTGAACTGACAGGTGGTTTTTCCTTTCTTCTTTTTGCTTATCTGTATCTCCTTTTTTCTTAATGGTTTTGTTTGTTTGTTTTTTGAGTGTTTGTTTACAATAAACATCGTTTGCATGACTTCCCACCAAAGGTATAAAAAGCCAAGACAGGGTAAGGGCCTTGGGAGGGTAACTCTTACCAGGCCCGTCAGTGATTCAGCCACAGTGAGGGAGGTGAGTGGACTCGGGGTGGGCCCTGGCTGTCAGAGCAGGCTGGGGAATGACCCCTCACCATCAGGGGCCCTGGCCCTCCTCCACTTTGTCTGCAGAGGAGAGCGCAGGCGGTAGGAGAAAGGCCCAGATGTACAAAAGTAGCCTCTCAACATTTCCTCACAAACAGACCCTCAGACTCAGGGGCACACCAACATGCTGGCACACATTCACACCCACTCCTCATGTATTCACATACCTATGCACATATCCTTATAGACATGACTATATACCCAAGAACACACTCATTCACAGCCACATGCTCCCAAGAGTACTTGCAGCCCTCCTATACTCACTCACTCAGCATGTCCCTCACAGCCCCAAATACTAGTCATGGCCCCCTGCTCTCAACCTTCCACCAGCTCATGTCTTTCAGGGAGTGAGTGCCTCATTCACCTCAAATGACTCATTCATCCTTCTCCAGCTGTTTTTCTGCTCACCTTGACCCACCCTCCTCCTGGTTATTGGCTTCTCCTATACCTCTCCGCTAGGTTCCTACTTCACTTCTCAGTCCTGAGACAAAAGGGAAAATTTGCGTGCTCTACCACTTGACTTCACCCAAAGGTTTGGTATAAAAAGAGGAGGGCCTGAAGGAGAAAACGAGGGATCTCCTACCAAGACCCCCCCCAATAAGAGGTTTATGTGGCATCCCTAAGTCTGTGGTGGGCCCCTCCTGCCTCCCATTGATGAACTGCTGACCCTGCCCACAAAGTCCTCCCTTTCTTCCACTCCTACCTCACTCCTATCCATTCCTTGTGGCCTTGCCTGGGACCTAGATTCTCCAGGAAACCTCCCTTCCTGGAGCCACCAGCCTGAGGCTTGGCTGCCCACTGGCACTCCTATCCCATGATTGTACCCCTTATCAGGTGATATTCCTTTTGTGCCTTCACCTTTGATTCTCTCTTCATGGTTGTTAATCCTGCGAGGTCCTACAAAACACACAGGTCTCCACTTCATCTTGCAACCCCCTACCCTCATCTGCCTAGCAGTCCCTTGGCTGATTCCTTTACGAATGAATGAATGAGCTGAAGGATGTTTGTGACTATGTCTTGTGTCTCTGCTGTTGAGCGTGACTGTGTGTGAGTAAAGAGGAGGTGGGAGCAGAGGCAGCCACATGGGGTAAGTGCCACTGCCTGTTGTTTCGTGAAAGTACTAACAACCAATGTACTCCTCCCCACTACTCTATGTGGGAGGTGTCCATTTTATAAAGAAACAGAGGCTCACAGAGGTTACATTATTTCTCCAAGGTCACAAGGCTGGGAGTGGCAGAGCTTGCCAGACTGTCAGCCTTTAAGGCCAGGGATACTAACTGTTTCTGCCTCCCTTGTCATGGCCCAGGATGGTGCAGTGTGGAGGAGTTGCTTTCTGATAATCATGCTGCCCCACCCCACCTCTCCAGAGTAAGGAGGCCTCTGGTCCCCTCTCTGTGATGGAACCTAAGTCTTTCTCCTCCCAAGCCCTTACTTCAGCTCTGATTCCCTTTTCTGGCCTCTCTGTTACCATCTTTGCCCAAGACCACCATCTCCTCACTGTTGCTTTGGCCTTGAATACCTTTCCAGGAGCAATGACTCCATCACTGACTAAACTGGTGGCCTTGACCAAATCACTAATCACAAATCGTCTCCGGCCTCCATTTCCCCAACTGTGTGCATCTGGCCTCCAATCCCTGGTGAGAAGAGGGCAAGAGCAAGCTAGCATCTCACCCAGATCAGTCCACCCCCACACCTCCCAGAGGGTTTTGGGCTCATAGAGGACTGAGAAATGCTATGAATTAATTACCATCAGACCTCCGGCCACTGTTCATCTCTGTAAACAAACATTTTAATATGCAGTAATTAATTACATCTGCCACACCGACCCTCCTCTCGTTCATCCTTCTTCAGCTTTTCTTCTGCTCACCCTGAACCAACCTCCTCCTCCCGGTTGGGCCCTGAGAACCCTGGCAGGCCCCCCCCGCCCTCCCCCCACCAGAGGCAGGTACTCACATCTGCCACATTACTCTGCAGCTTTTGTTCTTTTTTCCATTTCTCTAACACTTGACTGTTTTTCTGACAGTCTTTTGTCTCTAGTTCTCTCTGCCTGGATTGCCCTCCGCAACAAGGTTTGATGCCGAGACACACTCTGGGAAGTGAGGAAAATGAAGAAGCCAGTGGATCTGCCCCCAGGTGCCCAAGCACATGAGCACACGTTTTATCTCCTCCGTGGTTCAGGACCAGGCTAATGTACAGGGATTATCTAAAAGCCAGAACGTACCCTGTTCCAAGAGTACCCCTTCCGGCCTCAAAGCTCCCAAGAGTTCTCCTGACCCCAGTCTGTTTTCCTATCCCACACTCCCTGCCTCCACTGCAGCTCAGTGTGAAAAACAGAGGGGACACATCCGCCCAGGTAAGCCCACCAGGCCTCACAACCATTACTTGCACCATCTCCTAGGGCCAGGATTGCCAAGATTGGATCCACCTTCCGCGCCCCAGCCCAACCGGCCTAGGTACTCGCCATGGTTAGGTAGCCTAGCACTGAGGGCATGTGGGGGGCGCCCCCAGCCGGTGGAATGGAGTGTACCCGTTTTCTGGGGATGTTCATCGTGTCCTGCCTGGAGTCTGTTTGGGAGCGGGGAGTGACCAACACTGGATCAGAGGCGAGAACCCCAGATGAGAACGAGAAGAGGAGGTCCAGGGGCCTAGGGCTCAAGCGACAGGAAGGGCGGGAAGAGGACCAGAGGCCCGAGAGGTCCGGCCCAGCCGGGCCGCACAGCGGGAGCCGCGTGGGCGGGGTAGGGCAGGCGCCACCAGGCGTGGCGCAGGGAACAGAGCAGAATGAAATGCAGATGCAAAACGTGCTCGTAAGAGTTTCCTCTCTCTCCCCATCTGCCAAAGCCGAGATTTTAATCTTTAATCCATGAGCAATCAGCGAGCAGCGGCGAATGGCACATTACAGATGTTTTACTGTCGCGGGCGCTCGCAGCTTCGGCGCTCCGCACAAGCGCGCCGGGTGTCCCCGCCCCGCCCGCCCCCACCCTTCCCCCTCTGGTCCCTCTTGCTCTCCCCTCCCCTGGTAGTCGTTTAAAACTCTACCCCTCACCTGCGCGCTCCTGGCCTACAGTGGAGGTGGGAGGGGGCGCAGGGTCATTAACCCTTCCTAGCAGACCTGGGGCTCCGCTGGTGGGGGTACACCCGAGGGCACTGGCGGGGCGGAGGCCGCACTCAGTATTGCGTTGAGGCAGATTCCCGGCCCAGTCCGCATTGGGGGGTGGGGCGCAAGGGCAGGGGAATCGAATGCCCCGCTAGCTGAGCTGTTCCACCCCTTCATCCCCTTCCCCGACCCCACCTCCGGGGCGGCTCACAGCTCCTGCGATTAGCGCTCCAGATGTTCAGCTGCGCCGGGGCTCCGATTTCCAGATGTTGGGCACCTCTGTTCTCACGTGTGGGACCATGATCCCCTCTGCACGATGAGGGAGGAGAGTATTTTAGTAGTCAGACCTGGAAGACCATAGGGAAATCTGACCGGGTGGAGTCTTGAAAAATAGCTGATAAAAGCTCACTTCAGTTGGGAAGTTGTGCCTTCTGTAAAATTGGGGCAGGAGCCCCTTCCCCCTTCTTGGGAGCTGGAACATGAGGAGGAAGATGGAGCCCTTACACGCTGAGTCCAATTTGCCACCTCCCCACTCCCTCACCCCCCAGCTTCCAAAGGATTCCTGAAAGCCACTGGGATGTACTCTTCTCCCAGCTCAGAAATCCTTAGCAGGGGTCCCAGTTTGCATAGATATAGTTGTGTGATCACTTGATTAATATCTGTCACTTCCACTAGTCCATAAATTCCATGAGGTCAAAGACTGTATTTCACTTTTCATTGTGTTCCATGGGTCTAGCTGTGGGCCTGGCACATAGTAGATGCTCAATAAATATTTCTTGACTGAATGAAGAACTCATGTGTTCTGAGGTAGTCTTGGATCGTACTTTCTTGTGCAGTTATCAGTGAAGACAGGCCCTTCACCCCATGCACCTAAGCACACACACACAATCTCCCTCCATCAAGCCTCTTCCCAAACTGGAGCCCCTGTTTCTCTAAGTGGCAGCCCTTTTTTTTTTTCTATTTCCCTGATGGATCTTTCCTATTAGAAGGGGACCCCAGGGCAAGAGTGTGTCTGACACTAAGCCAGGGCTCTTTTGCCCAGCTGCCTTCTCTCCCCAAGCTCCAGGACCTAGGGCCCCCTGACTTAGCCTACACCCCCAACTCTTGGACATCCTCCTCTTCCTCCCCTCCCCCTCTTTCTGTTTGCATGACCACAGACACCATAACCCTCCAACACACTTCTTCCCTAGTGGTTCCAAATGTACCCCCAATCCCAACCCAGCCCCAACCTAATCCAAAGCCTCATTTCACTAAGCATGGTCCATCCCATCACCAGGACTCCCATTCCACACCCCAAATGGCTTCTGTGAACAAAAAAACAAAAAAAAACAAAAAAAAGCGGGGGGGAATGTAGAAACTGGAAATGCAGTGGATAAAGTGGTGGAAAAGAGGACAGCCTGAGGGGAAAGCTAGAGATTTTGAAGAAGAGATCCACAACAGAGCCAGAGGCAGAGAAGGGCACACAGAGACAAAAGAAGACCGCCTGAGAGAAAGAGGACAGAGACCCGTGAAAAGAGAAACAGTGATTGGCAAAGGCCAAGAAAGAGGCCCAGACAGACAGACACAAGGCAGAAAGAGGGATGGAGAAGAGGGGGCTGAAGAGTTGAAGCAAGAGAAAAGACTCAGATTGCAGGAGCCACAGCATTGGGGAGGGAGATGCTAAGGTGTGAGGGTTCGAGATGGGCCAAGAGGGCGGGAGCCTTGGTCCTCAATCCTTGCTCTGTCAGCAGCCACCAGGGGCCTAGGCCACAGGGCACACAAGCAGCCCTGAGAAGAGGCGGCGGTAAGGGGAGCCAGAGTGAGAAGCAGCGGAGCTGCGTGTGTGTTTTTATTATTATTATTTCTGATTAAAGAGGAATTCATCTCATATCTGCCTCCTGCCAGGGGCCGAGGCGCCGCCATTGGGGTTAACGGTGCGGAAGAATACAAAAAAATTTCATTGAGGAGGATTATAAAAGTTACTAGCTGGAACATTAACAGAAGAGTAACTTGTAAAAAATGCAATATTACAATATTCACAAGGACGGCAGAGCGTGGTAAAGCTATAAAATTCAACATTAAAATCTTCCACAGCCTAGATAACCTAGTTAACAAACATGGTATTGGAACTACTTTTCTGTTAGGGCTGAGGGATACGAGCCGGGGGCTGATCACACCTCATCAGCGGGCTGCAGGAGGGGGCGGGACGGCCCCGGGCTAGCCCCGCCCCTCCCCAGCCTCAGCCTCAGCCTCCTACCCAGGAAAATGGGGATAACCCCAGCGGGTGTTGGGGAGTGCCTGAGGAAACACCTCAAAACCTCAGATAGTGCTGTATACTTGCGATGATATTTTTCTGTGCGAAGTGTTAATTAAATCGACAATTCAGCATGGATTTCATACATTTCTATAACTGCAGGATGTGCGTATAAAATGTATTGAGAAATGATTATGTGTGTGTGTGAAAGTATGTATTCAGGGTGGGTTATATGTGCATGGGTGGGATGTGTGTGCCTAGGGTCTCTGTATGTATGTGCATATTTCTTTAGAATATATGCATGACATGTAAATGTGTATGGAAAGCACAGTGCTTTGGGGTGCAGGGGGTGTGTGTGTGTGTGTGTGTGTGTGTGTTTATATGATATATGTATGTCAAGTGAGTCTAGATGTAGGGTATATATGTGTATACATAGAATCTCTGTGTAGGTAAGATACATGTGTGTCTAGACAGCATAGGTATTTGCTGAGTATATGTGTGTAAATGGGCTGCTTATGTACAGGATATGTATGTTATTGCAGGCATATTATATATCTTTTTGCAAGATGTGTTTATAAAGGGAATATATGTTTGCATGATTCTATGCATCAGTATGCATTGTGTATATATAACAGGGCGTTATGTGGTTGTAACACATATGTTTGTGTATGCAAATAGCATAGAAAGTACAATATTTTTGCGATGTGTGGAGATATGTATTAATATTTATGCATGGGCTCTGGGAGAGTGTGCATAAATATGTATGTGTAGAGCTTATGTACATGTGTGCAGTGTGACTGTATGTGAGCAAGGTGGATATTTATGAATGGTATGTCCAGGTATTTTGTGTGTATTCAAGTGTCTGTAGTGCATATGTAGATGAACAGAATACATATACAAAGAGTGCCAAAAAACTGTATACACATTTTAAGAAAGGAAAAAAACCATATTAAAATTGTAATACTCTATATACCGATAACAAAAGATGAATACAAGTCACATTTGATTTCCGCAATTATAAAAGTGGTTGCCATCAGCATCCAGACACTTCTGATTATGGTGAACTACTGCTTGAGCAACATTGACCAAAGTGTCCACTTGTATACATTTTTGGCACCCCTAGTATGTGAAAGGCATGTATATATGTGTGTTATATGTGTATGAAAAACACACAGACATTATGTGAGATGTCTGAGTATGTGGAGTGTGTGTGTCTGCAGGTGCAGATACAGAGTATCTGTTTATATCAGGCCCCCAAATACTTGTAATATGGTGGTTAAGAGCACAGACTTTGGAGACAGGCTACTTGGGATTGAATGATAGATAGCTTTGTCATGTACTAAATGTATGACCTTGGACAAATAACCTATGGCTGCTTTAGATTCCCCACCTGCAAAATAGAGATAATAGTGGTACCTATTTCTTAGAGTTGTTATTAGGATTAGATGAGTTAATACTCATTGTGGTAGGCAAAGTAATGACTCCTCCTCCACAAAAGTCCACATTCTAATCCCTGAAATCTATGACTATATTACCTTACATGGAAAAAGGGATTTTGAAGATGTCATTGTGTGAAGGATCTTTTTTTTTTTTTTTGAGGGCAGTGTCACTGGCCCTCACATGTGGGACTGAACTGGGGCTGCTGGCTTCCCAAGCCAGCGCTTAACCACCGCGCCACTCGGCCGGCCCTGAAGGATCTTGAAATGAAAAGATTATCCTGGGTTATCCTAGCAGCCCAGTGTCATCACAAATGGCCTTATAAGAAGGAATAGGACTATTGGAGTCAAAGAAGGAGATGTGAGGACAGAAGCAAAGTGGAGTGCTGTAGCCATTAGCCAAGGAATGAAGGTCACTTCTAGACACTGGAAAAGGCAAGGAAACTAATGCTCCCCTAGAGCCTCCAGAAGTAACACAGTCCTGTCAACCCAGAGTTTTAGACTTCTGAACTCAAGAAATGTAAGATAATATTATAAATGTAGTGTTTTAAGCCACTAAGTTTGCGATAATTTGTTACAGCAGCAATAGGAAACGAACACACTTATAAAGTGCTAACAACAGTACCAAGTACACAGCAAGTACCTTATAAGTATTTGTTAAATAAGTTCCTTGGAAGTGATGCTGGAGGCCCTCAGGGAAGCCTAGTTTGTCAGTCAGTTGCCAGATTTTCCATGTCCATCTAAGGCTGCCTCTGGCTACCCTAGGCCCTCCAATATTCTGGATTCTACCAGAGCCTGCATTTTGCCAACATTACCATGGACACATTGGTGGGGGGAATACTCCCTCAATATCTGCCTGCCTCTTTCTTAATCATGTGCTGGGGTTGGGTTTTCTACCAGGGATCCAGGCCTGTGGCTGAGGGAATTAGGGATGGTTAAGAATCTTTGGACCTTCCAATTCAAAGTTGTTGTGAGTGACGGGAAACTTGTATGAGAAGCTGGTGTTTTCAGAGCCTGTGGAGTAGACACATGTCCTTGTACACAAAGAGCTACACCAGACCGCTGGCCACACTCAGCCACAACAGTAACCATAGATCTCAAGCCATCAGTGGGGTGAGTTCTTGATCAAAGGCCGTATAGTTCTGCCCTTACCTCTCAGGTTCTTTTGCTGTCTTTCTCCATCCCCAGCTTGGGGTCCCTGGGTAGTGCTCCCCCTAGACAGGGACAGGGACTTTGGAGACATTGCCATGAGATAACGGAATAAGTGGATTAATTTGCACCATAATATATTTTTAATTCTTACAAGTATGTGCATGTGTGTGCATATGTATGTGATGTGTGAGTCTCAGTTTCTTCATCCACAAAAAGGGAATAGTAATCCGGCCTTCCTCACTGGGTATTAAGAGACTCAAAAGAGAACATGCTGTACAATCACTTGGTATTATTAATATCTGGGTCCCTGGGCCCTTTTTCCATATTTACTTGGAGAAAAGAGGCCATTCTAGTTGTTCTCAGTCGTGGGGAGCGCAGGGGTCTAAGGAGAAAGACCAGGTCACAAAGATTCTGAAGGCCCATTGCTAACAAGGAGATGCCCATTTCTTCTCACCATGGAAGAGCACACAGAAAGTGTGTCCCCCAAAGGCATCTGCTTTGTAGCTGTGTAGATGCGTTTGGACAAATAAACACATACATAGGTCCACGTTATACAGGTCAGTGCACACTCATGGCAGGCCACAGAGAGGTGTGTGTGCTAGAGCATTCTTGGATGAGCCACTGGGAGTACAACAATCAGTTGTGGAGTTCTGTAAGTGCATTGAGATGGTTAAGCATGTAACTCTGGAGTTAGAATACCCAGGTAAGAATCTCAGCTGCTCTGCTTTCTGGCCAGTGTAACTCTGGGCAACTTAATTAACCTCTCTGCCTCAGCTTCCTCTCTGTAAAATGGGATAATAATGGTGTCTAATTCATAAGGTTGTTGGGAGGATTAATAAATCGTGAAATACTTATTGCAGTGCCACGCACATACGTTTCCAATAAACATTGTTGTTGACAACATGATGTTATTAGTATCATTATTCCTCCCTCTTATGGAAAGAAGCAGTGTGGTGCTATGGCCTGTGAGCCAGAGGGACCTGGTTAGTTAGAATCGAAGCTCCACCACCAAGCAGTTTATAAACTTGAACAACTGGGCTGGCCAAGTGGCGCATTGGTTAAGAGCGGGATTTGGGATGCCAGCGGCCCCGGTTCGGACCCCACATATGAGGGCCAGTGACACTGCCCTCTATAGCTAACAACAGCTCCACCTGGAGCTGGACTGTGCGAGCCCCGGCAACAGTGTAGGCTGCAGCCTCTGCTGCAGTGGGCTGCCATAGGCTACAGTGAGTGGCCAGCAGCCAGCGTGAGTGGCTGGCAGCCAGCGTGAGCTGCCAATAGCCGCAATGAGCGACCATCCCGAGGCCAGTGACCGATCTGCCTCATCCGGGAAGAGCACAATGACGATACCAACATGGGCCAGTGAAGCAACGTCCTCCGCAACTAGACTGAAGAACAAAAGGACAGCAACTTGTCTGTTCCCCTTCCCCAATACCCCAACACTGTTCCCCTCCCCCAATTCCCCAATAAAATCTTTAAAAACAAAACAAAACAAAAAAAACTTGAACAACTGTGTCTCTGCTTCCTCATTTGTATAATGGCATCAGTAATACCTATCTCAAGGGGACAGCCCATGAGGATCAGAATTATAAACATGTGGCCTGAAGGCCATAGCTGGCCTTTAGCTAGGTTTGCTGGGCCTACACTATAAATACATAAATCATATAGTTAGTGCAAAAGTCAAAACATACCAAAGGGCATACACGGAAAAATAAGTCTTCCTTCTACCCCTGCCCTCTTGGTTGAGGCAACTCCTGTTTCCAGTTTCTCCTATCTCTTTCCAGAGCTAGTCTATACAGGTACAAATGTGTGCATGCATGTATGTGTATATCTCTTTTTCTCTCAAAAAATGGTACCTTACACATTGATCCATGCCTTCCTTTTTCACTTAATTTACCTTGGAAATCTTTCCATATCTGTATATGAAGATTCACCTCATTCTTGGTTAAGGCTGCCTAGTATTCTATGGAATAAATGTGTCATAAGTCATTTAACCAGGCTCCTACTAGTGGACATTTAGATTACTTCTAATCTGCAAACAAAGCTGCCATAACTATCCTTGCACATCATCACTTGATCATCTGCCCAGTTAGGTTTTTTTTTTTTTAAAAAAAAAGGTTTCAATAGTTTCCAATGCATTTCAAATAAAAACCAAAATTCCTGGTTGCTCTTTAAAAATCAGACAACTTGGCATCAGTGGCCCCCACTTATGCATGACAAGTACAAACTTTAGAGAGAGGACTTGCCTTCTCCAGTTGCCCCAGAACCCACTCCCTGTTTTCCCAACCCTTCCTGCCCTCATAGGCACCTATGTTTATAAACTCTGGGGAAATTCTTATGATATAGCATATATAAAGTGTGTCTGGTAGCCAAGAAAGACTCAAGAAATGCTATTATTATTCTTTCATGGGGAATTACTCATCTACAGTATCTAGAAGGAGCCTGTTTGGTTCATGCGCATGTGGGTGGATTGCATTCTTATGGCATATAGGGAACTGGTGGTCCAAATGCGAAGAGGAGCTATGCCCAGAGACACACACACACACACACACACACACACACACACACACACACACATTTGCAGGCCCTCTGGAAGAGGGAGGGAATTTCCTTCACATATATCCTGCCCCATTGAACGAAATAAAGACTAATGTGCCCACGAGACCTGTGCTGGCCAACACAGTAGCTATTAGCCACAATTAAATAATGAAATCAAATAAAATAAATTTAAAATTCAGCTCCTCAGTCACATTTTCTATACTTTGAATGCTCACTTGCCACATGTGGCTAGTGGCCTTCATATTGAACAGTGCAGATATAAAACATTTGCCCCAGCACAGAAAGTTCTATTGGACAGCAGTGCTCTAGACTGTAATCCAGAGACTAGGTAGCCCTTCCCCACCAAGGTAATTTCCATGTCAAGCAGACAGCTGACACAGAGAAAGGTCTCAGAAATGGTTGTTGAATTAATGGCTGAGGAATGAATGAGTCAATTGATCAGTGGCCCACAGGAGACACAGTCATAGACTCCTCCGTAGCAACCCACTGAGTCAGGCTTGTGAGGGGAAAATGAGGATGGGCTAGGTCAGAGGGGACTCCAATATAATGCTGGAGCCTACTCTCCCCCAGAGAGGTCAGCAGGGCCACCCCCAGGACTGAGTCCTAGAAAGGAAGCATTCACCCACAGGTTGCTTTCTGAGTCAGAAACCTGTGTTCTGAGCAGTCCTGCTGTCACTTTTTCTGAAGTCACCCTCCTTAGAATCTGAATAAACAGCCCCCTTCTGAAATGTCCCGGTGTCTGTGGACCTGAACTGGGGAGACCCAGCTAACCCCTGGGAGCCAGTGCAGAGGAAATGGAGCTCTTCTAGTACCTTGGTGGGACAGCTGAGGTCTTGCTGATAACAGGCAGCTCCCCTACCTGAGCCAGAAGTCGTTCTAGAGGTTATGTTGCCTCACCTGTTCCTGCCTAAAGTGTATGTATGTTATGTATGAGCTGAAAGAGAAAGAGAGGCAAGAGAGAGATGAGGGTTCTGAGAATCTAGGTAAGTGGACACGAGAGGACAATGCATATCAGTACACTGTGTGTTTGGATTGTATGTGCCTTCCTGCAACTGTGTTGATCTGTATGTATGGGGGGAGGGGCTATGTGTGTGGTAGGTAGCTATGTATGTATTAGGGGTCTCTGTGGTATAAGGTGGAGCTGTGTGTATAGAGAGATTGGCTACATGCGTATGATTCCGAGGCTGTGGGGGAGTTGTTGAAGGCTGTGTAATGGGGGCTGTGTGTGTGTGGTGTGAGAGAGGCTGTATTGGGAGGGTTGTGTGTGTGGCTGTGTGCTGTGTGTATTTGTGGTGTGTGATGGGCATGAACATGAATCTAGCGTGGCCCTGCTTCATTTCCTCAGACTTGATGTAGGCTCTAGTTGACCCCTGGAATCAACCTGGGGAACTCCACTGTGGAACACCTCCTCAGTCCATGACGGGAGGCTCAGGCTGTTCTGTCCAAAGGGCCCTTCTCGCTTCTTGGAACTTGCAGGAAAGTGGGGATGCTGGTTGGGGAGAAAGCAAAGACCCAGAGAGACAGGTATGGAGACAGAGAGTAAGATAGGGAGAGAGGGAAGATCTGACCAGGACCTGGAGACCAGGTTAGGGGTGGGAGCAGAGGGGGAGGGGGGAGAGAGAGAGAGAGAGAGAGAGAGAGAGAGGGATAGAAAGAGAGAGAGACGTTGGGAGGAGGGGGAAAGCACAGAAACCTGGATCAAAGGCCAGGGGGATAGAGAGAGAGAGAGAGACGAGAGCGGGAGAGAGATGAGAAAAAGAGAGATTGATAGGGAGTAGGGAGAACAGAGGGAGCGGTGGGGGAAAGCAGAAACAGTGGATCAAAGGCCAGAGACGGGGCCCGCGATGGAGGTGGGGGAAGGGGTGAGGGGAGGGGGCTCGGCGGGGGAATTGCCGGGCGGGCGCTCGGGCGCTCCGAGCCGCGCGGCTCCCCGGGGAGACGGCAGACACTTTGCGGAGATGTTACTCCGGAGTTGGAGACGATGATAAATATGATAATTTGTATAAAATCTGAATGGGTCTTGTTTTCAGGGAGAATGCCTCGGATGATGAATGGGCCCGGCTCTCAGATAGATGGCTGATAAAAAGTGTATTGGATTGTTGAGAGAGATTTTAATTCTCATTCTGTACCTGCAGATGCCGCGGCCGTCGCGCCCGGCCTGCACCTCCCTTTTGCCCACCGCGCGGGGCGGCCGGCGGCCCGGCCGGCCTCGGCGGCTCAGGAGGCTTCCGAAATGACTCTCATTACAGAGTTATTAATTTTAAGAGGAGGGTGAGCGGGGGTTTATGATTATTAATAGAGCGCCGGTGCTTGGCACGCTGGGCGGGGCGGGCCGCGAGCAAGCGCACTCAGAGCCCGGAGGACACGCTGGCCCCGGGGCGGCTCCAAACCCGGGGGTCTCCGCGTCGGCGGCCGCTAGGAGCTCTTCGGTGGTGAGCTGGGAGCCGCCAAGTCTTCCTGCGCGCGTTCCGCACCCCTCGCCCCGGCCCGCCGTCCAACATCTCGGCCTGGCCCTCGCACCGGCGCTGCCGAGCATCGGGCTCTGCGCTGCAGAGAAGTGTATCCGCAGCCCCAGAACCCAGAGGTGCGGGAGGGCCCGAGGAAGCCAACCCTTCCAGCTCCAGCTGCCACAGGTGATAAGGAGTGCCCCGAAACGCCACCCCTGCAGCCTGTGACGACATATATAGAGGGTCCCTATTGTGTGCCAGGCGCGGTGCTGGGCGCTCTAATTCTCTCATTTCCCCGTACAGAAGGGGTGAGCTTCCCACTTCTCAGATGAGGAAACTAATATTTAGAGAGTCACTTGTCCTTGGGAGGGAATATATTTACTTCAGGGATGCTACAGGCAGCACCACTCCTGCCATACACAACACCTTTCCTTGAAGTGGGAAAGGAGTAGGGGGAGAAGGAGGCGGCAAGAGAGAAAGCTCCTCTCTCTAATTTACACCCATCCAGTCACCTTCATCCTAGTGTCTTGTCTGAATGATCTGGCATATTGCCTAACACCCTGTCCATCTTGAAGGAAGATTTTCAAAAGACTAGGCTGCAAACCAGGAAGGCATGCACCTAAAAGAAGTCCATAAATGGTTTTGCTCCATGGTGCTGGCTGTAGTGACAATTTTGAAGAACTCCAGGTTATTTAGAAGAGGCCATTTGGTATAGAATTGGTTAAATTCCAGTCAAAATGAAACCCCTCTAAATATAGGCCCAGACGTCTCTTCCCCATGCACACATATTCATTCCTGCACTATCTACCTGGATGGGTTAAAAGAAGTCATAGACAATCTCCACAGACCTGGATCATTCCAGAACTTCTCCAACTTCTATCTGTTGGCAAAGATAACTCCTGCCCAAAGGAGAAAAAGACCTCTGTGGGCCTAGGGAAGGGAGGGACTATAGAATGGTTCCAGCATATAGGGAGTGGGCAGCTCTCTGGTCACAGTGAGGTCAGTTCTGAGGACAGACATCGTGCCTGTTGTGTGGACCCCGGAGAGCCAGAAGAGAGAATGGGCTCATAAGTAGGGTCCTCTGTGCTCCTCTGCAGTTCTCAAGACCTTTTTGGCCCAGCTCATGTGAATCTCTATGGAATAGCTGAGGTCAGGCCTATGTGTGGGGTATTAGAACCAGTTCAGGAAATTATTGTCTGTGGCTGGTGTCGAGGATCCAGGCTCCACCCAGGCCTGATCAGACGCCAAACCCAGCTGGGATGAGGCATTGAGGTGATCCCCCATTCCACTCCATATTGATAGGCTGCAGGCCTATGGAGAGGGACAAGGCCTGGCTGGGAAAAAAATCAGAGGCTCCCAATACAAAAGACAGCTCTTAGGGTGGGGCTCCAAACTCCCTGCAGGGCCAGGTGAGGGCTGGTGGCCCTGCAGCCTAATAGACTTGGCTGGCTGGTTAGGGGAGCCAACTCTGACTTCCCAGATTCAGAGGCCCCAGGCAGAGAAAAGAGCATAGAAGTGGTAAAAGGGGGCTTGTGTGAGGATCTGAGAGGGATAGAGGGGAAGAAGCCTCCTGGGTTTTGCTAAATGGATGCCCTAAGGAGTCCTCTCAGACCCACTTAACCTCAGAGCCACAGCCAGTCTCTTCTCCCTCTGACTGCCCTTTGGGCATGAGGAACATATAGTATAGCATGTGCTTAAGAGTGTAGATTATGAAGGCAGTATCTGGGTACGGATCCTATCTTTGCCACCTACTGGCTGTGTGATTATAGACAAATTACTAAAACTCTCTATGCCTTAGTTTCCTCATCTTGATTTCTCCAAAGTATCCCTGTATTACTGCTCTTTATTCCCCTGACATCCTATTCCTGCACAAGAAACCATGCTCAGTGTATGCAGAGGTCTGGGCCTGAGGTAGGCATGGAGAATGAACTGATGTGGTCAAATATCTATGTGTCAGGGGTTAATCTACCCTTTGTTTAATAGCACTCAACAATTCCATAAGGCAGATATTCTTTGTCCCCATTTTACAGATGAAGAAACTTAGGCACAGTGGGTTCAAGGGATGTGCCCACGGTCCTATATAACCAGTATGTTTTAGATCTGAAAAAGGTGGTGTCTACCTCAGGACTACCTGACTCCATTTTTCACTCTTGGGGTGCTGCTCTCTCTGTCTCGGAGTTAGTGAGAAGTTATCCCTTTTGTGGTGTGCATTGTTCTATGAGACTGCCTGGTAAGGGCACGTGAGGCGGGGAGAAAGTATTGCCTCCAGACATAGATAGTAACCACTACAGGGGGAGGGTTTGCAAGGGGAGAAGGTGGAAGGAGAGGGGATGGGCCCTAGTTGATTCTAACATTACCCAAAAAACAATGGACCTTAATTTATCATCTCATTCAACAGAGCGCCATGCACGCACACACACACACAATCTGTGCCCGAGCCCTGACCATCCAGCCTTGCCTCTCACGTTCTCCCTCTCTTCTCTGTCTCCCTCAGGCTTTTTGTTTGTTTGTTTCAAGGCCTCCCCCTTCCCTTGCTGAGACTGTTTTTCCAGCCTCTTCTATTCTCTGTACCTCCAGCCCACTGTCCACACCTCTGGAGTGGTCTTTACCCTCCAAATCAGATCTTGTTTGTTTGTTTGTTTTTTAGCTGAGCCATCCTGCCACCTTTTGGCTGCTCGGCTGGGGCTGGGCATCGAACTACTGTTGCTCAGAGCTCAGCTCGCACTCTTGAGCGAGCTCTTAACCAACTGAGCCACTCGGCTGGCCTTCAAATCAGATCCTTTTTCTTCCCTGTTTAAAATCCTTCAGTGGTATCCTATGGCCTAAAGGAGCAAATCAAAATTCTTTAGCAAAAGTGCTCCTTGATCTAGGCCATGCCCATCTCCCAACCTTATTTCCTGGCCTCACCCACTAGCCCCGTTTTGGCCTCAAAGAATCCTTTGCAGTTCCCCAACTAGGTAGGTTGTTGCCTCATCCCCAGGCCTTTGCTCCTGATTTCTATCTGCCTAGGACTACGTCACCCTGCATTTAGTGTACATCAATTATCTTGCAAGACTCCATCCCCTTTATGAAGCGTTCTCTGACTTCCTCAGTTGTGTTTCCCTGTATCCCAGTCACCCTTCCAGCCTGTATCTTGACACTTTGCAGGATTCCTTGGTTTATAGCTCTTTTTGCCACCAGGTAATGTCCTTCTTGAAAGCAGAGCCAGTGTCTGATTTACCTCTGTAACCCCAGTGTCCATCACAGAGCTGACCCAGGTTTATTGACTGACTGGTACCCTGGGAACTGGCCCAGCATGGTTGCTGTCTTCCCAATTTCCTCAGCCCAAAGGATTCTGATCTAGGTACCAGTTTCATTCTGTCTCCGTGCGGAGGTAGGAATTGACTGGACTGCCCATCTCCTTTCTGGAGTCCTTTCCTCCTCACTTCTTCTCCAGCCCAGCTCTATGGCTGGACAGGCAGGAAGGAGGGAAAGAAGGGGAAAGGAAAACAGAGTGGGTGTCCATTGCCCCAGAAGTCCCAAAGGTTGAAAAATTTGGGAGCATTTGTCAACCCAGGGGCTATCAGGAATGCTTTCGTCTCCTCACGGTGGGTCCCACACGCACAGAGGCCTCCATCCATCAGCCCTGTTGGATTTCAGTCTCCACCCCGGCATCCTGGGGCAGCCAGAGCACAGGGGCTTGAAATGAGTGAGGCCAGGGAGAGGACACTCCCACCCTTGTCGACACAGAGACCTCGTCGGACCAGAGGGGAGACCCTCCCATTCACTCTGGCTCCTTACTTTTCCTCCAGTCCACATTTCCATTTTTCATTCCTCTCTGCTCCGCCCCCGCCCTCTTCCCTGCTTTCTCCTTTTCTTTCCTTTCCTCCTCCCCAGTCTCAGGCCTGGGCAGCCCAGTGTGGGGCCTGGCCCCTAGAACGAGCAAAATCTGCGTAGCTCCTCTCTGTCGCCGCAGGGAGGAGGTTCAGGAAATGCGCCCTCCGCTGGCACCCGGTCGAGGTTCTCGCTGCCTTACTTTTTTCTCGCAGCTTTTGCTGGGCGTCCCAGCCTGGGCGCCGAGGACTTGCAGGGGTGGGGGGAATTGTTCGAGGCCCTGCAAAAGAGGTGGACTTGGGTGTGTGTGGGGTTCCTAGCTGCCGGGACGCTGGTGTGTGTGAAGGGCTCTGTGCTAAGGTGACCGAAGCCCGCCCTCCGCCTCCCCGCCTGCCTTAGCTCCCAGGCAGGAAGTCCCAGGCACCCAATTGGCTCCCAAGAGAGAGGTTCGCGCCTTTTATCTACCCATCCCCTCCCCAGCCACGGATCCAGAATGACACCCCCCACACACACACACAAACACCATTCCTTACAGGAGCAGATACTCCTATGCTCCCCGCGCCCTGGAACTTCAAGTCGGAGTCCGGTTCTGAGCACAACCCAGTCTAGGGCCCCCAGCGCACAGGCTGCGCTCCCGCCGGGGCCTCCGGCTCTGCGGCCCTTGTGCACGAGCCCTGGCCGCCGCGGGGCGCGCTTTCACTGCTGAGCCTCGCAGGGGAGTTTGTGTAGATAAACAAAGCGTTTGCTCTTTTGGTTTTCTTTTATTTTCTTTATTCTTTTGTCTCCTCCTTAATCTCCCTCCTCGCTCTTCTTTCTTCTCTAACTTCCCTACACCCTCCTCATTCTCCCTTTCTTTTCGTTCCCTTTTCTTTCCCACTCTCTCTGTCTCTCTTCTGTCCATCTTTTTTCCGTATCTCCTTCTATTTTGGCCCCTTCTCCGGCTCTGGGTCCCTCTTTTTCTTTGGGTCTCCCTTCCATGGCCCTTCGTTGTCCCGTTGTGCCATCTCTCTACACCATTTTTCCTGACTCCGCCGCCTCCTTCTCACTTTTTCGTTCTCCCGGCGGCCCCAGTCTGGCGGGCTCGGTCCGGCTCCCCCGCCGCCTCCGCCGCTGCAGTGATTTATTCGCCTCACCCGGCAGAGTCAGGTGCTGAACCGAGCCCCGGAGCAGATTTCTCCCAGGAAGGGTTTTGTGAACTAAACGATGCTAATTATAGGGTGAGGGAAGCGCCGCTCGAGAAGGGGAGGCGCGCGGGGCCCGGCCGAGCGCGCGGGTCGAGGGGAGAGGTCGGGGCCGGGCCTCCCCTGAACCCCTCATCCCGGCTTTTGCTTTTCCCTGGGAACTTTCCCGTCTGAGTTAACTATTAACCGCTGGCGAGAGGCAATTTTCTTCGGAATTTCAGCGATTTCCTTTTCGCTGTGGAGGCAGATTAACATGCAAATTGTGAGATGCTCGGCTTGAGTCTGCGCGCGGGCTAGGATGCCTCTGCCCCTCCAAACAGTGTCCTTCGCGACAGCGGAAAACTACAGCACCGCCCCCAACCCCGTGCGGGCGCAGGAAGCCGTGACCAAGCCAGTGCCCGGCCGGTGCCCGGAGTGAAGGTGGAAAAAGCCGAGGGCTCGTGCTTGGGGGCGGGGTAGAGAGGAGCCTAACCCGGGCCAGTCTGGGGGACCTCAGACTCGCGAACGGCCACGGCCACCGAGGAGCCTGTGACCAATACAGCCTGGTCCCTAGGCGGAGCCCAGCACTCGGGGACGCTCGTGGAGGAGTTGGCAAACTCGGGGGAAAGTCTTTCCCGCCTGCAGAATCCCCAGACTCTTCCTCATTTTCTCCTTCTTCGCCACTGCCGAACACCCCAAAAACACAAGCACACACACCCTGCTCTGGCTTGTGATCGCTGCAAACTTTGTCAAACTTCAGCCGCTGGGCACAAAGTCCTCGCCTTTTCCTCCTTCCCTCTCTTGACCGCCCTCTCTTCCAGGAGCAGGACCTGAGGGGGCTTTCGGCCCCCGAATCTGGGCCCTCAGGGGACAGTTTCCGAAAATCCAGCCCTCGCTGGGATGTTAGCCACTGGCAGTCCGCCAGGCTGCGGGTCACCCAAAGTGTTACACCGCGGAAGGCGCTAACGGTTGCAGCGGCGAGGCTTGGCAGGGCCCGACAAGCCCGCTGCTGCCCCGGCCAGGCCTTCCCTGGGCGCCCACCACGGCCCTTCACTCTTGCGTGGGTCCGTGCTGGGCTCAAGCCCCAGTTCACGGCTGCCATCCCTCCGCCCAGCCGACCTCTATGCTTTCTCATTTCTTCTAGTTTATTTCCCCCAGTCCTCGCCCCGGGTTAGCTCTCTCCCTGCTCGCCTCTCCGGCTCTGTCTCTGGCGGGGCTGCTTCTGTCTCTCTGTGTCTCTCTTTGTCTCTCAGTCTCTGTCTCTCTTGTTTGTTTCAACGCGCGGACACTGATTGCGCCTTATGAAGTTCTAACTGGTTTTGTGTCAGGAAGATCTTTCTCGCTGCTACCCAGCCTGGCGTGACGGATTAAACATCAACTAGTTAAATAAAAATTAATATCAACTGCCTCCTAACTTCTAATGTCATGTTGTTTATAACTAATGAACTGATTAGGGGATAAACACATCATGGAGACATTCGGTTCTCCTGCCTGGGCTCCACCGCCGCCCAGTGCCTACTCCCCTGCAAGGCCTGCCCTGCTGCCAGGCCAGGAGGGGGGTGCCGGAGGCTGCCAGCTCCCTGGGGCTTACTCCTCTGCCTGCCTAGGTCTATTTCTCTTTCTTTTTCTTTCCCCTTCTCTGTATATTTCCTTTTCTCACTCTTTTTCCCTTCTTTCCATCTTTCTTCCTTCTGCCTTCTTTACTTCCTTTCATTCTTTTCTGTCCTCTGCTTCTCACACTATCCCTGGTAGTGTCTGTCTGTCTGTCTCTTTTCTTGTCTGGGAGCCCAAATCCAACCTCCCCATCTCTATGGGAGTCTCTGCCTCTCTTCCCGCTTCTTCCCCCTCATTTGGGTTCATTCCTCCCCCGTGCAAAGTGTAATGATTAAAAATATCCTTGTGACTGGGCTTCCACCCTGGTACAAAGTGGGAGGCTGCCACCTCTCCCTCAGGACCTTGTGAAGCGCTGACATCTCCTCCCCAGCTATTTAGGAGAAAGGAGAGGAAGCTAGAACAAGTGGGGTTGTGTTTCCTATTTCTCTTCTATTAAATCTGGAAGTGAAGGAAGACAATAAAAGTGATTTTTAAAACTTTCACCTTTTCTCTCATCCCAGAAGCAATTAATACAGGTTCAAGTGTTAAATTTAATTTTCAAGGAAAGAAAAACTGCTCTGGTGTCCTTCCTCCGGAGCTTCAGAGCCCTCTCCACACATACCCACCTCACCAGCCAGGCCCAGCCTGAGCTGAGCAGCCTCCTGCAAGGCCCTTTGCCTAAAGATACTTAAACCAAATCACAACTGTCATCATGACAACAATAAGGCAGGAAAGCAAGTAATCACAGACCTGGCCGTGGTGATTTTTTTCCCCACCCTAAGAAGCCACAACGTTTAAACTTGGTTTGCCCTAGACCGCAGGGTCTGACAAGACAATAACAACAGAAAAAGCTTTTAAAACCAATTTAGTACACGTGAAAATGTAATTCTAATGAAGAATCAATAGGCTGGCGGATCATTTTTCCTGGGACTCCTTGGAGAACCTGAGAGAGACTTTCAATCAATGGGGCGGGCAATGAGCAAAAGGGCCCAAGAGACAGTGTGGGACAAGGGTGAGGGCTGAAGACAAAGAGAAGCAGAGCCTGTGGGAGGAGGCTGGAGGGAGGCCGAGGTATGGAGCTGAGCCCTTTGACTGGCATCACTTTGCAGGCTTCCGGAGTCCCCAAGCCTCCAAGAGTATCAGAGCCAAGAGCTAAGAAAGCGCCTTCCTCCTCTTGGTCCCTCTGGTATGCGACAGGCTGCTTAGCACAATGGCCTCAGCTGCCTTCCCCTGAGCCTAGGCCTCAGCCCTGGCACTGCCCCAACCCTGGGCCCTGTGTTCAGGTAACTGTGACGAGCTGGCTCAGGAGCAGGCAGGGACACTGAGCTGAGTGTGTGTGACCCCAGTTCAAAACACTTGGTTCCCCAGTGAGTGCCTTTCTGCTATGTGTGTCAGGAACTTTGAGTCTCAGTTCCTGTCTCGGAGCAAGAGTAACGAATGTGTCTGTGGTCACACTTCACATTTTACAAATCACTTCCACACAAGCTATCTTGTGAGAAACCTGTGAGAAGGGCAAGGATTATTACTACTTTAGAGAAGAGGTAACAAAGGCACAAAGAGCTATGCAATGAAGGTGTGACTCAGCGGGTCATGGCCCTGGTGTGTGACTGGGCGTGGTTCTGAGTAGGTGACAAGAGAGGATAACTATGTGTGTGAGCATCACATGTCTGTGCAGTGGAATAACCACATGAGAGTGCTTTTAAGTGTTGTGCTCTTAGATTGGAAAATCACTGATTTAAAAAAAAGGAAACTGGCAAAGTCTGATGTTTTAAATCACAAATAGTTGGGAAGGTGATAATTAGGCCATGATTTGCCTGAATGGATAGAAATTCATGTGCCTGTAGGAAGATTTTAAAAATGTAAGGAGGGGGCTGGCCGAGTGGCGAGTAGCTTGGTGGTTAAGTGCTGGCTTGGGAAGCCAGTGGCCCCGGTTCGGGTCCCACATATGAGGGCCAGTGACACTGCCCTCAGGGAAAAAAAAAAAGTAAGGCGGGGAACCATGACACAGGTTTTGCTGTACCCCTCCAGCTTCCTGTCCCTAGTTGCACAATCTTTCTAGAAGAACTTCAGCATAAGTGGCTAGGACTCCCAGGGAAGAACTTCCAGTTCCTAACCTAAGAGGACTCAGTGGGCCCCATGGACCTGGGCTCTGCCCCTTGCCTTGGTGCCTTTCGGCCTGGGGGCTGGAAGTGTGTGTGCACAACATGGAGATGGGGCCAGCCACAGCCCCCGCCTGCACACTGGGGCACTTTCCTTGACAGCCTCTCAGTGTTAACACATGTGAACAAGGCTGTGAAAACAGGGGGCCCAGGGCAAGTGGGAGGGGGTGTAAAGCAGGACAATAAGAAAAGGGTACATGGGGGTAGAGGTGGAAGTCGTAGTGCTTGAGAAGTGTATGAGTGTGTCATAAGTAGTAGTACAAGAGGGTGCATATGAGACAGTGGCGTATAAGAGGTTTGAGGGAGAATTTGTGACAAAGGGGTGAGAGGTGTAAATTCCAGATTGAAACAAAGCTAAAGTGAAACTTTGATCAGGGATGAAAGAGCAGGAGTGGACTTAGGGTGTGAATCTGAGGGTCCCAGAAACTTGGGGTGAAAGGACCAGAATATTGTGAAATTATGTGTCTCAAGCAGGTGGTCATCTGAGTGTGGCAGGAGGTTTGGAGGGGTCTGGTCATTCTCCCTTGTTGGTATCCTTAAGGCAAGGAAGCCAGGACTTTTCATTTTATTCTGAGTTTTTAAAAAAATCCGGAGCAAGAGAACTTCTGAGGGATTTAGTGAGCAGTTCTGCAATGTATTGGTGAGAGGGATTTCCAGGGAGCAACTGTGTGGACTAAGTTGGGTGCATGGGTAGGTATCTTGGAAACTGGGGCTGAGACCCACACATGTGTGTGGCAGGTTGTGGAGCCATCAGGTGATGGTGGGGAAAGTAAGATGGGGCGAGTGCTGTGAGTCGCAGGGAAGAGGAGACACACAAAGTTGGGGACTGCATGAGAATAAAGGCGCCCCTGTAAGCGAAGCTGTAGACTGACAGGGAGCGTTTGACAGTGAAGAAGAGGGGGTGGGGTAAGAGGCTGTGCCGTCGTCTAGGCTGGGGATTCGGTCTTTTGATGCCTCTAGCAGCACGGATGTCTCTTGCCTGCGGCTGGCTTGGGGCCTGGGGGCGTGTGTGCGCGTGTGCGCCGGCAGAGAGCCCGGGGCTCCCCCTCGCGTGGCTGTGCCTCGGAGCAACCGGGTGTGTGAGCGCGGGCGTGAGCGGAGCGCACAGCCGAGGCGGCGGGCAGCCTGGGTTATCTGAGCCTTTCGGTCGTGGGTGGCTGCATCCAGATCTCCCGGCGGCCGAAGCAAAGGCGAGACGCGCTGTCCCGCCGCAGAGGAGCGGAGAAGCGAGACCCAGGCCCAGACCGAAGAGAGCAAAGTATGGAACAGCGCGCGGGCCAAGCAGGTGAGAGAGGGGAGCGACCCGCCAGCGCCACAGGCAAGGGGGATGGCTGAGAAGGATGGGGCGACCAAGCTGAGGGCGGACTCCACTCCTCCTTTGCCTAGTGGGGCTCTTGTAACCACTGGGGACTTGGCTCTGCAGCCTCTTCCCACCACTGGGGACTCCTGGGCTTTCCCTCCCAGTGTCTTCTAAATCTAGTAGTAAAAACTTTCCAACCAGAAAACCTAAGTTTTACAACTTCTCTTGGTCTCTTTGCAGAACCTGGCCTCTCCTTTCTGTTGTGCTTTTAGGACTTTGTCTTTCCACTTTCCCTTAGACTTCCAGAGTCCCCAAGGCATGATGTTCATACATACAGTCTGTATAAGTATTTTGCACAACTTCCAAGTTGGGAGAACTGGGAGGGCTTTAGTTTCTTGTGGAAACAACATGTGGGTGTGTATACATGTGTGCTAGTGGGTGGGGACATGCTGTGGGAACATGTGTGAGAATCTTGTGTATCTGAGTAGAAACCAACGTGTAAGTGCTAGTATAGATATATGTGCCTAACATGTGTGGAGAGAGGGCTCTACCCCCAAAATAAACAATTCACGGGAGGCCTGGGAACTGGGAGAGATGGCAGGCCCCAAGGGGCCCAAGTAGGGAGGAGAATCGGAAGCTGCTTACCCAAAAAGCTAAGGGAGCAGAGGGCTGCAAGCTCTCTTTTCCTCTTCCTTCCTCCCTTCCTTTTGCTCTCCTACAAGTTTGCCAACTCAACTCTGCCTGTCCACTAGGTGCCCCAGGGTAGTGCAGGGGTGGAGAGCTAGGGATCCAAGTTTAGTTTTGGATTGGTGAAGAGGGAGAGGGTTGGATCAGATTTCCAATAGTTTACAAATAATTTCACAGAGGTCAAGGACTAAGTCCAGGCCCTTTTTGCTTCACTCCTCCATTCCCACAAATCTCTTTCCTCCTCTCCCTCCGCCACCCCTTACCAACAATTTGGGTTCTAATTCTTTCAGCAGATGATCCAGTTTCCACCTCAGCACTGCCCTTCCTCTAGTTTCTTGCCGCAGTCCCTGGACTACCTCTGATCCCCCTTGGGGGCCTTGTCTCCGCTGGGGAACCCGGAGCCCCAGGAGTGTCAACTGTGGCCTCCTGGGCTTTTAGGGCTCTGGGCCACCCCTCTGCACCAGAGGTTTAAGTAGGGAGATCAATAGCAAACAGTTGTAATGATCTAATTAATTATGGCAAAATTAAAAGCGAGTACAAAATCAATCTCTGATGGTGTTGAAGATGGAATTCAATTGAGAGCCCATCTGTGCACCTCCTCGACCGTATAAATATGCAGCCCAAGGACAGACCTAATGGCCGGGCCTTCCTGAGAACCTCTCTCCCCCTTTCTTCCTTTCCAGCACAGGGCTTCTCTCTCCCTCTGTCTGAATCTATTTTGCCTCCTGCTGCCTCCTGCCCCCACCCCTCCTTCCTTCCTTGACCTGTCTTCTCAGGCTCCCTACACTCCCACTTTCCATTTTCCCTCTTGGAACATGGCTCTCCCTGCCTCGCAGGCCTGAGGTGCGTGGACCTGGTTCTCAGTCCAGGCAAGTTTCCTAGAAGACGCAGCCAGTTCTCCTCCCCAGCACTGCGGGAAGGAGAAGGCAGAGCATTGGGGGGCATCCCTGACCGCCTGTCAGGGTTCTTATCCCAAGTTTCCTGGCGCTCAGGACACTCCAGAAAAGGATGAGAGCGCTTACCCAGTAGCGGCTCTCCTGGTGCAAGGTGCGGAGCAGCCGGGAAGACGAGCTGCGCACCGCACTCCATTCTCTTCCCCCCTTTCCCCCACGCTTTTGCGGGTGCAGAAATTGCACTCCCGCGCTGTTTGGGGAAGGGTGGAGAAGGGCTGTGGAGCTGGGAAGGAGGTAGGCTGTTTCTATCAGAAGGAAATCACTGTTCCCTTCAAGGCAGCCCCACCGAGCCCTGCAGTCTTCTGCCCTCTTTCTTTCTCCTCACCGCCCCCTCCCGCTCTTCTGCCCTCACCTCCACCTTACACGCGTCTAGCCGGTGCACAGCTTGGGGGGGGGGTGCGTGGGTGGGGGTGGGGGCGTCCCCAGAAGTCCCCGGCGCCCCTTTTGGTCCCATCCGTCTAGTTCAAAAATGACAATGGCACACATGAGCGAGCAAGAGTGCCTGGAATACGCCCGAGCGCAACCGCCGCAGCCGGGTTTGCGAAGGATGCGGGTTTTATTTAGTGTCGCTGAGCCTTCTCAGGAGCAGCGAAAACCACCAGGAAAAGGCGAGGGAAGGGGGAAGGAGAGGGGATCTGCAACTAAGTCAATTATGGTCTTTGGCGATCACCGCATATACCCTCAGAACCATAAGAACAAGACCTTTATTTGATGTCCTTCCTTTTACTTCTCCGGCCTGTCCCAGCTGACTCTCAGGATCCCTGTCACTAGTCCCCTCCTCTCCCTCCTGGGACCCTGGGCACACTCCCTGACCCACAGAGTTCCCAGGGTTCTTTCTGCCCTCAGAGACCCCTCCCACTCCCTGGTCCTGCTGAAGGGCCCGCAGAGCCTGGGGGAGACACAGCCTGGCGCCTCCCCCCACCTCTTTTGCCAGGCCTCCTCATCCCATTATTAATTGCCGTGTTGACCTGCAGGATTGATTGGCGGCCCCGCTGGAAGAGGCTGCAGAGGCCTTGGCCTCCGAGCAGCCTCAGCTGAAGACAGAGGGAGGAGGGGGAGGTGCTGGATATGGGTCCTGAGCTCCTAGCTCAGCCCCGCCTGGGACACAGCTGTTTGCCTAGACACCCTTCTCCACCCACCACCTCCCAAAAACACACCTTTTACACACTCTTAGAGCACTCACACACTCACGCGATCCTCTCACCAAGAGACGTTCAGCCCCCAAGGAGACACAACAGAAATTCTCCTTAATTGATTTAGGAATTGAAAGAGGCTTCCTCCCTCCATTAGTCAGTTTCTTCAATATATTCGTTAGCCGCGGGTCTAGACCTCCCCGCCGGTTAGGACTTGGCGAAGCGAACTACTGGGACCCGGGCTTTTTTCTGAGATTTACTTTGCATCTTCGCCCCCCCCTCCCCCGCCCAGGAACAGTTGCCAAAAGTTAAGAAACATTCCTGCGGGTAACCCTTAAAGTGTCAAACCAAAACACTTTTCCCAGAAAGAGCCTGTGCCCTGCCTCCGGAGGGATTCAGTTCAGCCCTTTTGTCTCAAGTTCGGGGAATGGACGGCTCTGGACAGCGAGGGTGAAGGGCGGAGGCTTCCAGCCTCCAGGGCAGGGGTCTAACCCGACAGCTTCCCTCCCCAACCCTCCCCCGCCTGCCTAACCCCGTGCGCGCACAGCAGCGCGCACACAGACTAACCCTCACACTTACACGGACCGCGCAGCCACAGCAACACCCCGTGCCCCGACCCCAGGCTAAAGGCCCACCGGCCAGGAACCCCAGCGAGAGTGAGCGCCCGGACGTCCCGCTCCAGGCTGGAGTGGGCGGAGGCGGCAGGAGTAGACCAACCTCGCCGGGTCCTCCAGAGCCCGGTTCTCCTTGGTTCTCTCCCTGTCTCACCAGACCCTCTCTCCCCCGTTTTCCCCTCTCCCCTCCGCTCCGGTCCTTTGTCTGCAGCCACTTCACGGAGCCGAGCAGCCCGTCCCCGCCTGGGCGGCCCTGCTCTTCTCTTCCCTGGGTCTCTGGCGGGCCTCCCCTGCCTTACCCGCTCCCGGCTCTGGCGCGTTCTCCGCCTGCTCCTCACAACCGCACAGCTGCTGGAAGAGGAGAAGGGAGGGCAGGCTGCGCGGATGGATCCGAGAAATAGATTTGGTGCTTGCTTGCAACTCCGGGACAACTCAGCCCGCCGGGCTTCTCCCGCCCCTCTCCAACTGTTCTTTGGTGCTGCGGAGCCGAGCTCCCTCGCCTGGATTTGGCCCATTCCTTTCTTTGTACACTGGCTGTGGCTATTTCGCTCCCCCTGGTCTGCCTGGCAGACCAAATCTGGAGTTGCTCTCCCCCTTCTAGCACTCCGTTCCCTTTTGGCTGCCACTTCCGACCGCCTGCCCCCTTCCTCCTCAGCCCCCTTCGTCACGGTAGCAGTGGCGGGTAGCGCCGGGGACATCCAGGGCCCATCGGCACTGTCTCCCTCCACCAAAGCCAGGTCAGGCTGCTGGCTCAGGGCCTGGCTGAGTGGAGGGTTAATCATTACTTCACCACGGACGCTCAGCCTCAACTCAGACTCTCTCACCCTGGCTTGGAGAGGAAGGGAAGGGACTTTTGGCCGGGTGGGGACCTCAGCATCGTCCAAACCTGCCTCTGCGGGCCTTCCAGAGACAGATGCCTACTCCATTCCCCCAGCACCCCGTTCACGTCCTTTTCTTCCGCACCCCTCTCCCCCCTTCCACGCCTCCCCTTGGTCAAGCCTCTCCCCACTGTCTCATCTCCGCTCTGGCTTTGGCAGGTTGACTGAAGGTCCTGGGAAGACCAACTTTCTTTGTTTGGAACCGGACTGGACGGGATTTCCTTCCCCAAGTCTCCGCCAGCGGGCCAGCTCATCCCGACGGTTTTGGCAGACTGGCCCAAAGGGGACCGCGCCTGAGGCCACAATTAACCCGGCTGTTGGGGGGAGGGGAGAATTTAACTGATTCTCTAGCAGCTGCGCTGGTGCAGTGGGGCGAGGGTGCAGGAAGAAGTGGTAATGAAGGAGTGGCAGGAGAGATACAGAGTGATAAACATGGATGGGATGCGGTATAGTTAGTTAGTGGAAAGAAAAAAAAAACCCTGAAAAGGAGGAACACAGGAAAGAAGGCGGTGAGGAATCATCTAGTTACTTTTATAGGATAGAAGTTGGATGGAAAATACCATTCCCTGCCCTCCCTAGGCGCCCAGATCCCTCCCTTCTCTCTCTGTGGAAGGTTAGGGGTTCAGAAAGCTAGGCATTTATTCTTTCGTCTACTATGGAAATGTTTGGTTTTCAAAATGCTTTCCTATTGGCTAGCTCCACGGAGTAGGCAAGACAGGTGTAATCATCCCTATTTTGCAGGCGAAAAAACTGAGGCTCAAAGAGGCAAAGGGACTGTGCAGGTGATGACAGCTGATCCTTCCCTTGGTCTGAGGGGTGAGTGGTCCCTTTAGTTATGCAGAGGTCCATGGGTGTGTGTGGGGGGGGGCGGGGGTGGAGGCACAGCCGGCGTCCAGGTCAGACCAGGACCTCACCGGGCCTCTTGCCCCCACCCCCTAGCTTGTCCTCTGTTGGACAGAGCCCTCTATTCCTACCCTATCGACCTGATGGCCCGTTTTCTCATGGCTTGACTAGTTTTTCTGCTCCTCAGTCGGGTGGCCCACCGGCGGCAGCCACCTGGCAGGCCCGTGCCGCTAAGAGGCCGCTTTGGTGGCCAAGTGGCTAGCATTGTCGTTTCCCTTCAAAGGGGCTGCGAAGGGCCGGGCGTGTCGCTTGGACCTTTAGTGCGGAGAAGCCGGGTTAAAGGAGGAGGGGCAGAGGAGGATAAAGGCGCAGCACGTGCGCCGGGCCGCCACAGGACCAACAGACCGAGCGGGCGGGGCCAGGCGACAGTCAGGCCCCCCGGGCTTCTCTAGGGAGGGGCGACGGGGGCAAATATTAGGAACAAAAGCGGGAAAAGAAGAGTACAAGCAGGAGGGAGGGAGGGAGCAAGGGAGGGAGCGAGGAAGCAGAAATTAGGGGGTCTTAGATGAAAAAAAAAAGGAAAGTAGCTTTAGGGGGAATGTGCCATGGAGTGTGAAATTGCAGCCCATGGTGCTCCATATTGTACCAGAAGCTCTTCCAAAAAAAAAACAAAAAAAAAAAACCCATCCTCCAACGTGACCAGAGGGCTAGGAAGGGGGAGGGGCAGGGAGAGAATGGTGAGGAGGAGGGGAGGGGAAAAGGCCAGGCGGGAGCTGGTCCGGCTGAGCTGGAGAGGGGGCCGGGTGTGTGCGCCCGCTGCCTGGGATCTGATCTCCGAGTGTGCACCCCGGCGTGCGGCGGGCCCCCGGGGGCGAGTGGGCCGCGGCTGTCCCGGACTTGGATTATCAGACGAACTTTTTTTTTCCCTTTCTTTTCTTTTTCTTTTTCTTTTCTTTTTTTTTTTTTGGTGGTGGTGCCTTCCCAAACTGAGATTCAGAAAAGGAGCTCGGCTGCGGAGCATCTGCACTGCGCTACCCGCCTCCTGTTCCCTCCTCCGTTTCTGCTTCCCTTCCCCTCGGACTAGTTTTTTTCCCCCCTCGGTTCTAAACAGCTTTTCCCCCCGCCCTGAACTTTAATGCGTTTAATTTGGTCCGCGCTGTGGGGAGCATTTCCTAGGGAGATACATTTAATTTCGGAATTTCTAATCCCCTCCCTGAGAGCCCAGGCCCTAGCTCCCCTCGCGGTTCCCGGGACGTGTCAGGAGTGGAAGGAGGAAGGCAGGCCCAGCCACCCGGGCGGGGCACAGCTGGGGGGCTCTCGAGTGTCCTCCCTCCTGCCTCCCCCGACCCCCACCCCCGGGCCAGGCCCCCCGCGGCCTATCCGCCATCCCGAACAGCTCGAGGTCAGGCGCCTGGGCCGGGGGTCAGGGCCCTGCCTGCCGAGTGGAGGCAGCCACGCCTCTGCCTTTCCTTGCCGGGGCAGAAAGCCCTGAGCCGCGGACAGGGAAACCGGATAATGAACAGAAGAGTCGCGAAAGGAGCGGGTGCAATTAGGAGCAGCGACAGGGTTTACACATGCACTGCGCTTCATGAACAGCGTGCCCAGAAACGCATTTTGGAGTTTGGGGTGCTAGTCGCGCTTTGTTTTGGCTTGGGGGCCTGTGCATGTGTACACTGTAACGGAGGAGAGAGGATCTCAACGGGGCCTCGCGCTTCCTACACCCCGGGAAAGTAGGCTCCAGACAACCAGAGACTCAGGCGGGCCGCAGCACCACTGGACGAAGCAGGCAAGGGCGGGGGCGCCGGGCGCCAGGCAAGCCAGGCAGGGAAGGGAGCGGAGAAGGCAAAGAAACGGAGATCCACAAGGAAGATTTATTGGGCAGATCAGATGCACAGAGGCGGCTAATGAAGCAAATCCCGAGATGGGTATCAGAGCAACTCCCCAAAAGTTTATTTGCCTTTAAATTTCCGCAGGGAGGCGGGCGCCTTGTTTGAAGTGTAAATGCCCCTAGGTTGGGGGGTGGAAGGGCCGCTTTGAAAACACCAGAGAGAAAAGGTTCATTTAGAGGCAGACGGGAAAAGCAACCAACCCTGACAGGTTGGAGCCGGGGTTGTGTTTGGGGTTGGGTTGTTTTCTTTCTTTCTCTTTCTTTTCCTTTTTCCTCTTCTTTCTTCTTCCCTTTTTTCCTTCTTGCTTTTTTCTTCTCTGCCAGGCTCTATAGAAGAAGAAAGGAGAGAACAGGAAATGGAGCATCACAGGGAGAGGACAGTGCCTCAAGAGAAATCTGTAGGCCAGCGCGTCAGCCTAGAGCTCTAGGAGAAGACAGAGCTTTGGCGGAAAAGGGTTTCTGATCACCAGGGAGCGGGTTTCTAGACCCACGAACTTGCTGGAGCTGAGGAAGCTGCCAGGGGCTGACTTGGTTGGGAGGGTGAGAGTCCAGCTAATATAGGGGCGAGTTTTAGAACCTTGGAAACTACCTGGGAATTGAATCATCATTGAGGAGTCTTCTCAGGGGGTACATGTGGAGGATAGGTGTGTGAGTACAACTTCCAGCATACTTTGTGCACTAAGTTCCCTTCTTTACAAAAGGTGAAGCCTCTTTGCAAATGCCTGTTGTCTGCACTCACACTTCATCATATGTGTAACACAGAGATATGCCCAGCTGGTTCTGGAAAAGCCTGTGTCTATGTGAGGAGAGGGTTTTGCCCAGTCTTGCTTCCCCAATAGTTCAGACTCCCCAAAACTTAACTTCCTGGACCAACATAGGGAGACGTGGGGGCAAAGGGCTCCTTGAGTTCTGAGCTCCTTTCAGTAAGGACCCTTCCTTGATGCTTCCTCCCACCCCACTGCTGGGGTAATAACCTCCCTGAAGGAAGCCCAAGGCTGTACCAGCTAATACCACTCCCAGAGACCTTTACTCTCAGGCCTGGGAGTCTTTCCTTTTGGGCTGTGGGAACTCTGTTTTCCCTTTTCACTTGCCACACGAAGTTAGTGCGTGTTCGTGGGGTTGTGAGGCCAAAGCAACCCGGGAGCGCCATCTGCAGGTCTCGAGAGGAAGAGACTGACCTTCGAGGCTGGACCCTGCGCCTTCAACCTCCTGCCCAAGGGAAATAGCTTGGCTGCCCAAGGGGAGTGGGTGGGGGTGGGGGTTGCGAGAGAGGGGCAAGGCAGGGAGGGGGGTTTCCCTCCCAGAAGTTACTCCGCGGGTGTATTAAGCGGATCCGGCTCAGGAGGATTCAGGAAGTAGGGCAAATGCTAGGATCCCAGCAGAACCGGCTCCCTAAGGAGCCGGAGGCTCAGAACCCAATTGGGCTGAGCCTAACACTAGCCCCGCCCGAGGGTTAAAGGCGCCCCGAAAACCCAGGGGTAAGAGACCCAGTAGGAGTCTCCTTCTGGCTGGGTCGGGCGGGTGCGGCCTTCATCCTAGCTACCACCTGGGCTTCAGCCAGCGGGACAGCGGCGCTCCCGCGGGCGCCAGGGTCTGTGGGCAGGGGCCGGAAGCGCCTCGAGTCCAGGAGGCAAGAGCGCAGCGCGGGCTTCCCCGAGCCGCCCTTTCGTAGACCTAGGAAAGCAGGGGGAGGGGGCGAAGGAGGGAGAGTTAAAACATCAGCTGAAGTGCCAAGATGATTTATGAGACGAGGGAAAATATTTCATAAAGATCTCCCGGATATTCTGTATTTAACCAGTTAGGAGACAAAGGGCTCCTTCTGCCTGGTGCGTGCAAGCGGACCCGAGCGAGCAAAGGAGCGAGTGCGGACAAGGGCTGCGGAGGCTGGGCCAGCGGCGCCGGCAGCAGCGGGACCAGGCCGAGCGCGCTGCGCCCCCTGCGCTAGCTTGGGATCCGCGGAGCTGGCAGGGGGCGGTGCTCAGCCTTGTTCCGAGCCTCTTCTCCCCAGCCGGGGAGATCCAGCTTTGGTCTCCCTCGTTCTCTGCCGCCAGCGACCAGCCGCTCGGCACTGTCTCCCTGCCCAAGCTCTCCTCCTTGGCCACCCCAGGGCCCAGGAGCCAAGTTCCCGGGCTCTGTCCGTTGGGTCCCACTGAGGCAGGTGGATCTTCTTCGCCTTAGGTCTCCAGCTCGATTCTAAACCGAGCGTTCTGGGCTGCCCAGACCCCTATGGGCAAGGGGACGAGGGAAGCCCTACGCGCAGCCACGCGTGGGACAGGAGAGGACTAACTGCCGGGCACTTTGCCCCGGAATGAGAATTGGGGGGTGCGTGGGTGGGTAGGTGCCTCAGGAAGGAAAGGCGAAAGGGAAGGACCAGAGAGAGGACGGAAGAATCAGGAAGGAACGGAAGGGAACTCGGAGCGGAGCCTAGGGGGGTTGAGACTAGGAATGTGGACACGGCTCGGTGCGGCGTGGCTCATACGGGCACTGGCCGGTGGATGGCAGGGCTCGGTGAGTTGGGACTGCGAGCCAGGCTTCTGAGCGCTGTGCGCTCCGCGGCCCTCCGTCGTTGCCTGAATATTCATTAGACTGGCAGCTCTTTATCCTTATCTAACGTTTATCTTATCGGCGAGTTTCGTTTCTCAGTGTAGTTTTAATCCCGGGCTCCCCTTCCCCCTCCCCCTGGCCCGCTCCCCTCCCTCCCTCTTCCTTCGCTCGCGGCTCCCTCCTCCCTCCCGTCTCTCCCTCCCTTACCCTCCCCTCGCCAGCACCGGAGTGACAGGCGCGGGGCCCTCCTCGCCGAAGCTCGGGGCTCCGGCACTGGCGAATCACAGAGTGGTGGAATCTATTGCCTTTGTCTGACAAGTCATCCATCTCCCAGCGCGGGGAGGAGGAGGGGGTCTGGAGGGGGCTTTGCAGCTTTTAGAGAGACACACACCGGGAGCCGAGGCTCCAGTCTCCGGCCGAGTCTTCTCGCAGCCGCAACCCACCTGGGGCCAGCCCGGTACTGCCGGCGCCGCTCGGCTCCCTCCCTCCCTCCCGGCCCTTCGGCACTGGCCGAGTGCGCCTGCCTTCTCCGGGGGCGGGGGCCCTGCTAGCGCTCTCCCCTCCCGAAGGCGCCCGCTCGGACAACCCAAGGATTGCTACTTCTCTGCCAACTTCGCCAACTCACCGGCACTTGGAGCGGCCCGGCTCCCCGCCCGGCGCCCTCGCGCCGCCCCAGCGCCTCGTCCTCTCCGACCGCCGCCTCTCGGATGACCAGGTTCCAGGGAAGCTGAGCGAGCCGCCTCCCCCTCCCAGCCTCTGCCCTGGCCGCAGTGGCCGCCAGCGCCATGCACCCCCAGATTCCCCCGCCCCGGCCCGCCGCCTCTGGGCCGCGCTGCTGACCGCACAGCCCCGAGCCCCGACCGTGGGAAGTTGCGGCGGCTGCGGTTGCAAGCTCCGGCGGGTCCCGGAGGAGTCCTCGCGGGGAGTGCAGCGCGGCGCCCCCAGCCCCCGCGAGCCCCGCGGCAGCCGGGCACCCGCTCACACCCCCCCTCCCACCGTCCCTCCCTTTTCTCCTCAAGTCCTGAAGTTGAGTTTGAGAGGCGACACGGCGGCGGCGGCCGCGCTGCTTCCGCTCCTCTGCCTCCCCATGGATATGCACTGCAAAGCAGACCCCTTCTCCGCGATGCACCGTGAGTACCGGCGCCCGGCTCTTGTCCCAGCTAGGGGCTCCCCGTTCCAACTCGGTCCTGTTCTGGCGCGGCCCTGACCCCCTGTGCTCAGGTCCCATCTTGGAGGCAACGCTGGCTTCTCCCAGTTCCCCCTTTCATTCTTCCTCTTTTCCTCATTTCTCAGCGTTTTAAAGCCTCCAGTTTCTCTCTCTTCTGCCTTCTGTCACCCATGCTTCTACCTCTACCAGCCTTCCTACCTTCCCTGGTGCCCATCACCTGCCTGCCTGCCTTCCACCTGCTCCTTCTTAAGTCTAGGATCCATAACACCCCTCCCCCCCTGCACTGGCTCTAGCCACCGCGCTCCCCGGTCACTCTCTTGCCTTGGGCTGGGGAACTAATGGGCTGGCAGTTTTCAAGGTTTTGCTTGTGTTGTGTTTTCTCTATCTTGTCTGTCTCCCCACCCCCTCTCTGTTTGCCTCCCCCTGCCCCATCTCCTCTTCTATACCTTTCTGGAACTTAGGGTATGGTTGTCCAGGAGACTCCCAGCATTGGGCACCCTCAGTGTCAGGACTGTCAAGCAAAAGAGTGTGGGGGTGGGGTGCCCCCTTCTCAACCTCGGCTCCCAGCATCTCTGTGCCCTGCTAGCCCAGCCAAGGCTTTTTGTAGGCTGGTTTGAAATACTTCCCGTCCTCTTCTCCGTTTTTTTTTTTCTTCTCCCATATCCCTTTCCTCTCCTTCCCTTTCTCTTCTCCTAGAGTTGGGAGTCTGAGATTGGCAGGATGTAGTGGTCATCTTTTCCCCGCTCTCCCCAGGAGATGCTCTAAAAACAAAGAGGGGTTCCAAGGAAAAAATCGAAGTCAGCGAGAGATGGAGTAGAGGAGTCTTCCAGGCATCCCTTGGGCAGAGCAAGGCTCTGCTTCTAGTTCTGGAGGCTCTTTGCCCACCTCCCACTCCCTGGTGAGGACTATTTAGCCAGTGACCTGGCCAGGGGGTAGGCAAAAGGGGAGAAAGTGAGGTGGTGGGGATGGGGGGAGAACAAAAGGAAGGCAAATGCCAAAGCTGGGGAGAAAGGAGAGAGAAATCAAAACAAGAAGAAGGAAATAAAAGAAAACAGAAAGGATGTGACCCCAAAAAAAGGAAGAGGGGAGAAAATAAATGAAAAAATAGAAAAAGAGGAAATTATTTTAATGAAATTTGAATTTATCTCATTTATGTCATATGTCTTTAGCTTGGAAAACAATTCAGAGATTTTTTTTTCAGGCTTTTAAAAAGATAAATAGATTCTAAATAAAAACCATCTCCTCCTCTGTAGATTAATAATTAAAGATAATTTGTAACTTTTCACAGGGAAACTTTTTAGAGCTGGCTTGGATCTGTGCTTCGGACAAAAGAGCCGAGAAGAGAGAGCTGAATTTTTCTCTAACCATACATTTAGCGTTACAGGGGGGAGCTTTAAAAAAATACTCCTGGGATAAAATGTATCTTCCTAAATAATATCCAAGCTCAAGAAATCCGACCCAGGGGCCTGGGGCTGCTGCGAGTCTCCCTGAGCAGAGCCAGAAATCCAGGCTCCTTTTCGGAGGTGGTGGAACCGGGTCCACACGCCGTCTTCTCCTAGCCCGCTGGCCTCCCGGCGCGGCTGCCTCTGCGCTCGCTCTCCTCTCTGGCCGATTCCGCTGGGCCCGCCGAATCCCTGCCGCCCACTGGGTGCCACTTTGAAACCTAAAGAGCAGCAAGGCTAGCTGAAGGTGGTCGGAGGAAGGGAGAGACCGCGGCGCGGGCGGCGAACTAACAGGCAAGCCGCGGCAGCCGGAGTCGGCGCCGGCGGCAGTGGCGCATTCCAGGCCCAACTCGGCGCCGGCTCCGGTCCTCGGTCCTGGACTCCTGTCGTGCCCCCTTCCACCCTTACCCCTTAGACTGGGCACGAGGGGCCGGGCCCGGAGCCCGGGAAAGCTGAATTATTCATCTTTAATCTGCCCGCAGCTGCCGCCTTTTCATACCGGTAACGCGAGTTCTCCCGGGGCCTAAATTATTGATGGTCCGGGTTTGGAGGGCGGGGAGGGGTGAGGAGTGGGGCCAGAGGTAGGGAGACTAGCGGAGATGGGGGTTAAAATGAGAGGTTCCGGCCTTCACCAGCCTCCAAATTAGACGCTTCTCCCCAGGGGTTTCTACCGCCCTTACTCTCCTTCCCCCCAGAACAGGACGGGAAAGAATTGAGCGGGATGCAGATGTCCCCGCTTTCTCCGAAAGTCGCCTGAGGCTAGTAGGGCAGGAGCGGCAGGTTGCCGGCTCGGTCCGGCCCAACTCGGCCGCGAGAAGTCTCTGAGCTTGGATTGCTCAGTGACTGCGGCTGCGGGTTGATTGCCCTGGGTGCAGAATTTCTAAACTGCTTTAGACCAGAGAGAATGGGGTACCGGGCAGCGCTCTCAGGCCTGGCATCCGGTAACCACCTGGGTTCTGAGGTTGGAAGCCAGAGCTGGAATCGGGTTGGAGACCCAGCGCCCTGCTCTTGGCCAGGCGAGCAAACGCCCTGGCTCCAGCGCGGTGTCCTGGGTGGCTGCCGAGGTCTAAGAGGTCGGAGAGACACAAGCTGGCTTGGGCTGGCTGCACAGGGTGCCCCGTGAGCGCTCAGTTCGCCTGGGCGACCTGTACCAGGAGATCTGGGCGAGGCGGTGGGCCCCGAGCCTGGCGCAGCGCGGCAGAAGGGCGAGCCAAAGCAGCCTGCGTTCTCTTGCTGCTACCGGCGACGCGCAGCTCATCGCTGCCTCGCTGACCGAGCGCAGCGACTCAAGGCCCCCTGTCTCTTCAGCCTTCCCTCCTCCACCTGGCTTTCTATGAACTTTATACGTTAGGGAGGAGAGGAGAAAATATAGACCCTCCAAATACCTGAAAATAGAAAACATAGAGAAAAGGAAAATTCGATCAAAAAACCAGAACAAAACAAAAACAGAGAAAGAGGTAGGAAAAGTCCAATCCGATTAAAAATAGATACAAGGAAGAAGGTAGGGTGCAAAAGGGGAATGTCAGGGACGTAGGGATGTTCCACTCTGTGTTCGGAACCTTTATGTACAGAGTCATCAAGACCCCCCAAAATTATCCGCCTCCATGCACGCCGCCCCGCAAGCACCGACAACTCCCTCTAGCGTGCGGCTCAGGCGGGATCCTGCTCCGTGCAGGTTCCGTCCTCTGCCCGACCCTTCCTTTCCTCTCCCACATTCTTTCTTGCTGGCATCCGTTCCCCCTTTGCTATTTTCCCACCTTCTCCCCTCTTTTCTCTTGCCCTGTGTTTCCATTCTTTCCCTCACTTTCTCCCTTGCGTCGCCGCGTTCTTTCCCAGCCCTCCACTTAGCATCTGCGCTTCTGCGTCTCTACCCACCCGCGGTTCCAATCCCCAATCCTTGGGGCTGTGGTCTGCTGGCCATGGTTCTCCGGCGACTCCGGGAAGATGCCCTTCCGCCCTACTTGCTCCCTTCGCACGTCCTGGGCCGCGGACCCTGACTAATGGCCGGTCCCTGCTGTGTGTGGGGTGTTGTGTTTTTTTCTTGTCTCTCCCCAGCAGGGCACGGGGGTGTGAACCAGCTCGGGGGGGTGTTTGTGAACGGCCGGCCCCTGCCCGACGTGGTGAGGCAGCGCATCGTGGAGCTGGCCCACCAGGGTGTGCGACCCTGTGACATCTCTCGGCAGTTGCGGGTCAGCCACGGCTGTGTCAGCAAAATCCTGGGCAGGTGAGGGCCTCTAACTGCCCCTGGGAGACGCTCTGCCTCCTTACCCCTCCGGCCCTGGGTCTTCAGCCCCAAGACTTGACTAAAAGTCGAGGATGCCAGCCGGGGAGGGAGATGCTGGACTCCGGGGTATCTGGAGAGCTGCTCCTTTTGGAGAGGGGGCTTAGGTAGTGGCCATGGCCCTAGGAGCAAGGGTGGAGCAGGGCCATCCAGTGCCTTCCCAACTCTAGGGTCCTCTCGGGGAGGCAGCCTGATTGCCGTCTTCAGAAAAGGAGGGACACCTCTTCTAGCAGAGTTAATGCAGAGTGAAGGGTTGGAGGAATAGGGTGAGGAGCGAACGGGTCGGGTAGCCAAGAGGAGAAAAATCAGCCTTGGGGAGGTGGAAGGGGGGTTTTAGTTCCCACAGGGGCTCTGCACTCCATGGGAAAGGGCTGGAGGTGGTGCCTCAGCCCTGGTCAGCCTGGAGGCCTGGAAACGCTGTTCCTCCTGCTCTTCCCAAATGAAAGGTCGGGCTTTCACTCCCGGGGCGCCCATTGCGGCTGGTGAGCTCGCAGACCCTGGCATGACCGCCTCCCTGGAGGGAGTGTCCCCCTCGCCCTCGCCCTCATCCTCTGATGCGCCCTCGCCCTAGCCAAGCGCCCTCTGGAAGCCGGCTCAGCCACGCTGGACCTTTTCCCTCCGCGTGGCTGCCTCAGGCGGGAGCGTGGCGCGGCGGCTCCGGAGCCTGCAGCCCTCTGTCCCTGCCATGGCCGCTCCTCCCTGACTCCGCCGGCCTTCCCGGGGCAGGTACTACGAGACCGGCAGCATCAAGCCCGGAGTGATTGGCGGCTCCAAGCCCAAAGTGGCAACACCCAAAGTGGTGGACAAGATTGCTGAGTACAAGCGACAGAACCCAACTATGTTCGCCTGGGAGATCCGCGACCGGCTCCTGGCCGAGGGCATCTGCGACAATGACACCGTGCCCAGCGTTTCTTCTATCAACAGGTGAGCAAGCCAACCCTGGCTATAGGGTGAGACTCCAGCTTCCTGCTCCTGCCCACCAGGGCACTCCAGCACCTGATCTTAGAATCTTGGTTCTTTCTCCAGCCTCTGCCCTTCCTCCCCACTCCCAGCTCCAAAGTCTTTGGGGTAGGGAGAGGGCACCTGGGAGGCAGAGAGATAGACAGACAGGGCTGTCTCCAGCTTAGGGCTGGGTATTCCCTGCCAGGCTTCTCCCGCCGGAGTACTGGAAATGAATCCAAGTGTTTGTGGTAATTAAGACTCCAAGATTACGCGCCTTGGTATCTAGAGACAATCACAGCCCACAGCCGAAGCCTTTAAAATGACCAGTGTCTATTCATCGCCTCCAAACAGACTTCCCTTTCTAAAGGCATGCTCCCTTCCCCAGGGGCAGCTGCCTATACTGGCTCCCCCACCCTCCCTGCCAACTCCCACAAAGCTTGCCTCCCCGGAGCCCAGACCTTGCTAGCCAGCTCCGCACAAATTTCCGGCCTGCAAGCAGAAGTATCCAGGCCTGCAGAGCAAATGCCAACTGCCAGCCAGCAATTGGCAGGGACTACAGGGGCTGGACAAGGAGAGAGACACCGGGCAGGGAGGGAGAACTCTGGATTCTGAGGCTGAACTTTAGGAGATGCCTCTAACCACCTGGGTGCCTATGTCCAGGCTTAAGTGTGCACTGATGACAAGCTCAGGCACATGGGGATGACACAGGCTGGAGTCAGCCCAACATAGAATAGCAGAAGATAGTATCCCAGTCCCCAAGCCATTCCAGCATGCCCCCTGGGAGAACACATTTGCACATTCCATGTACATACACCTGGCCAGTGTGCAAATGTATCCATCTATCTGTGGTGGGTATAATGGACATAAGCAGCAGTTGGATGTGGGAACCCAGGATGGCTTTACCATCACAGAACTGTACAACCTGACATCAACAGAGGCTCTGTACAAGTTCTAGATAACCTTGCCCCATTTTAAGGCAAATCCCCAAATGAGTTGAGGGTTAAGGGTTTCATACCCTTGTTATTGTTTGCACTCTTCATGGGCTCATTATCAGGACAACTAATAATTCAGATGGTGCTTTTTTCTGAAACTGGCATCACGTATCAAGGTGGTTTTTTTTTTTTAGTATTTTGCAAATGATATGGAATTATCCCAAATCATCCTGAAAACAGCAGGTAAAATTAGCTGGTAGAATGTACCTTGGCTAAAGAAGATTCCCTCTGCCACTCTCGTGCTGTAACGTACTGCGAGGCGACCCCAGAAATTATCCCAGTGTGTGCCATCTGTATTAAAATGGTTATTCAGTTATGAACAGGGTAACATAATACTGATCAGCTAATTATACACCCTCCAAAAACCCTCCAGCTCCCTGGGCCTGGCTCAGCTAGGTATTGAAAGCATAGCAGTTTGACATTCAGACACCTTCCAAAGGAGCTGGAGAAAGACATTGGGTGGTTTGGGGGGTGTATGTGGGAGGGGGATGAAAGTGAGTCTTTTGCGTTTAAAAGCCAGAGGAGGAGGCTGGGGAAGCTTTGGGACTGAAGCAGCAATGGCGGTTAGGGAAGGAAAGGGGACAAAGCACTGTTTTCTGGACTTTCCAGAGATTTAGCCTATTGGCTGGCTGCTGGTCCTGGGAGTGGGTTGGAACTGGGGTCTTAGGAGAGCAGCCCTGCTCAGGAGCAATGGTGCTGAGACTGGGTGCTGGGGCTCTGGAGAACATTTGAGAGAAATGCTATTGTCATGATAGGATTTGCTTTGGAGGAGTCCAAGACATGTATGGTTAAGGCGTTTTTGCCCCTCTTGATGGGCAGAGGATCGGAGTAATCAAGTGGCAGCACCCCTTGCCTCTCCCCAACATATATCCCTCACTGACTGAGACGGTTTGGCTGAGGTAAAAGTCTGATGATGTGCTAATCCTGAAAAGCCATGGAGAGCAGGGGACAGATGACCCCAGGATCAAGCTCCAGAGGCCTTGATGTGCATCTGCTAGAATTGAGAGAAAGTAGAGAAGTGAGTCTCAGGTGAAATGAGAGTGGGAAAAAGAATGGCCTCAGCTTGACATCTCTGACAGCTGCAATATCTGCTCAATGTAGAGTCCTAGCACCTGAGAGGCAAGGAGACTTCCTTTGGGTGTGGAGAAATAGCCATCTGTGGGCAGGTGTTGCTGTAGATGGAGAGTGGGAAGAGAGGAACGGGAAAGCCACTGACAGCATGGGCAGCCAGCCCTGGGTCCAAAGGTAGGCTTCCCGGCTTACTTTGACCACAAGGAGTAGTCAGTGTATTCTCAATTTTGCTTTGGGAGAGAATCCTACCATGGTTCATATTTTAGAAAGAATTCTTGGGGCTTCCCAGTGTGCTGCTGAGTCGGGGCTGGAGGGGTGCATCTGGGCTTAATGCCCTTAGCTTCATCCCTATATGCGGAAGGGTTATCTGAGATGTGTTGTTTCACCCTAAAGCCTAACAAAGGCGGGTGTTCTGCGGTGCTGATGATGTCAGAAACTTGGTGAAGTCTTGTTCTCTATGGGAAGAGCCTGGAGGATCCCCCCGTACAGGAAGTGCGGTGCATTGGAACGGGTGGTTCTTGAGATGAGAGCTTTGTGGTTGGTGAGGTGCCCACGTGTGTTGGGGACTTCATAACTGTTATGAATAAGGGTGTACATGTGCCTGTGGTTGGCAAGAAAGAAAGTCCACATGTGCTCACCCACCTGAGCCAAATTGTAAGGTTTTTCCTCCTCAAAACGGATGCTGTCGCCACACTTGAAAGATGCTGTTATGGTTATAAACTCAATTGCTTTTCATGCTTTAAAAATGGGTTTGGCTTTCTCTGATCCTGTCATGTAAAAGTTTGGACAGCCAACCCACATTCTCCATTGGCAAATCCTCATAGAAATACCTCTCTGAGCCAATGGAGTAGGTCAGGAAGGCCTCCCACCCCACCCCCACCCTCAGAGACCATTGTCAAAAATCCAGAGGGTTAACTGGATTGCTTAGTCTATGGAATTTATCTAAATCATTTTCAATATTGGGTGACTGATCGCTGAGCATGGAGTTGCCGGTTCTTCAGCTTGTATACTGCCATTGTAGAGGGCAGGTGTTTATAAACGGGTGACGAGATTGAAACCCGCTGTGGGAAACGGCCTGCAGAGGGGAAGAGATGGAGATCCATGCTACTGAACGGGGGAAAAGTCACCTAGTTATATCCCAGAGCAATTGACTAGGCAGGAAAGATTTTCCTGATTATATACCAGTCTTCTGGCTTGGCTGTTGCTCTGACAACAAGAGAATACAGTTCCTTGAAAAAACAGGCACAAACTCCAGAAAGAGTCTAGGATTACTGAAGATCCCCTCAGGGCACTCTTGGGATGAGCTGATAAGAAGGCCACCACTTTCTTAACTTTTTTAGGCTGCCCTACACTCTTTGGGATCAGGGTATTCCGTGCCCCTAGATCTTTGGAGTAGACTCTTCCAGAGTCCATTTCTTACTGATCACCTGCCACCTACACTCTCTCTCAGTCTGTTTGGCTCTAACAGAGCACATTCATTTTCCTAGCAGGGACAGCCCTGTCTGCAAGAACGCTATATCCCCAGTGCTCTTAAAGAATCCCATCCTGTGTCATTCACAGGTCTTCATCAGAGCTCTGGCAGTGGGGTGACAGTGGTCTACCAGCTGTTCATTTAAAGACCTTTCCAAATAACCTGGGAGTCACTCATCCTAGCCAAGGGAATGCTGAGGACGTGTTCGGGGCTAGGGTTTGTGTCTCCCTCTCTGAAAATTAGGTTCTAGAACATTGCATGTTGGAATCTTGGGCCTACCTTGGCATGAAGCTAGGCCAGAGGGGCAGCATTTCCTGCCACATCTCCATACCCTTGCAGCTGTTGGTGGTCAGGGCTATTGGTCTCATGGCAAAGAACCAAGTCTAGTTGATTTCTCCCTCAGAGGAATGGGAGAAATGTGGAAAGAGAACTTGCCTTCTGTGGCGCTGGGTCTACCAGACCAGGCTACAGGTAGCAAATATACATGTCAGTTTCTATCTGTGTGAGAAGCCTTGCTTGCCTGTCACTTCCCAAAGAGGGTCTCTTGCTGCTGAGGTCACCCATCATTAGAATAACTTTGAAACAGGCATGACTGTTGGTCCTCTTATTCCTTAAAATGAGCTGGAGTTGTTCTCCCAAAAAGCCATTTTTGTCCCCTTAGTTATTTTAGACTTTTTGGCCATCAGTCATATTGGTTGTTTCCCTGGATCAGAGTGGGTGTTCAGGCCACAAAATGGCTTTCAGGTGTGAGCAATGGCTGGTTTCCCTGCGCTCTTACCTCAGCTGGTAACTCTTGAGAAGAGGCAGACAAGAGGGGTTGTTCCTCATAAAAGCTCCAGGTGGGTTTTGGAGGGTTTTATGCAAAGAAGGAAAGAGAAGGAAACCCATAAATAAATAAATAAATAAATAAATAAATAAATAAATAAATAAATAGTGTCCCAACTATTCTGAGAACTCAATAAAACAATCACATCAAAATGAAGAGGCATAAATCTTGTGTCTGCACAGGTAACCCACTCAATTGCTTTTATTATTGCTCAGGCTGCCTCCATTTATTACCGTCCATAGCCTGGGCCAAGGAGGTTGCATGGAGGGTGGTCTCCAGTGCAATCCTACACCCGGAGAGGCAACAATCAACCCATACAGCCAGGGATTTCGATGGGAACTCGGGAAGGGCCCATCTGTCTGCATGAAAACCAATCAATAACTCTGTAACCAGAGCCCTTATCACAGGGAAATGGACAACACAACAGTTCAATACAGGGGCCACAGGGGGAATTAGCCAAGTGAAGATGGGGCCAGGCAGGAGCAGGGAAACTGGGTGCCAGGAGAAGGGAGTAATTGGGGAGGGAGTGGGGTGTGGCAGGGAGGAACAGTGTATTGACTGAGAGCAGTATATGTGAGCATATTGACACCAGGGGAGAATTACTGTGCAGAGTAGATCCAGGAGATGAGAGGCACCGTTGGAAGTTGGGGTGGGAGGGAACAGTTGGGAAACGGACTTGTTCTGGTATACCCAGGATCATGTGGTTGTTTATGTGACGGTATGTGCTTGTGGAATAGAATATGACAGCTTCCAGAGAAAGCGTAGTGATAGTAGTAGCTGTGCAGAAGATGAATCAATCTTCCTACAACCACTACCCTGCCTCCAATAAGAGCCTGCACTCTGAAGAGTTGCCTCCTATGAGTTCACAAGGGATAGGGGGTCTTTCTCCCCAACCTTCTTAGCAGGACTGATAAGAGAACACCTTAAGCCAGGGACTCCATTGTCTGCTCGCAGCTTTTTAGATTTTTAGCTCTAGCTACGCTGCAACTTTGCCTCTTAATGCCCAAGTCTGTTTTTAGCCCTTCCTTGTTGCTACCTGGAGTTGGAAACTGCAGCTAGTATAGTAAGAGGAAACTGTGTATACTGGGAAGAATTTCTTTATGTACTTCCTGTTCTTTAAAAGAATGCTAACCTGGCCTGCCAATTCTCTGAACCCCTGCTGTTTCTTCTCATGCACCTCCTTCCACCCTGCTTAAGCCAGGTGTCCAGAGTTCAGATTCTTGCAGGGGAAGCAGTTTTAGGTATAGCTATGGCCAGTCAGGTCACCCGGCCATGGGGTTGAGCTCAGAGAAGAGAGAAGGGCCTCTGAACCAGGCCTGAGGAGTGGGAAACACTGTCTCACCACCAATGCCCAAATAACAAGTGGAACAATAAACAGGTGGGAAATTAAATCACCTTGGGTTTATCTGTGTACCACTCAACTGCTGGGTTGAGAGGTTTCCCTTCTGTTGAACAGATTATTTGTTTTGGTGCTGTAAAGGTGCAGCTTGAAACCATTCACAATGATTTCTAGGCATAGAGTTTGATATCTTTGGGGTGTGTGGTGTGTGTGAGTGAGAGTGTGTGTGTGTATGCGTGCACGCGCGTGCATGCGCATACGCGTTTACGTGCACATGCACTCACCAGCCTGTATCTGCTCTTTGGTGAAAGGGTTCTGAGGCCAACAGGAGGAAAAGGAGGAAGGCCCACAGGACATGACCTGCAGTCACAGATGAAGCCTGGGCTCCTCGTCCTTGGGCCCATCAGGTCAATCAGGGAGGCAGTGCAATATTGGGCCATTGGGTGACCATAGGGCTGGGTCAGAGATTCTTAATTTCAGAGTTTGGGCAAAATGGAGCCAAATTTTCCTTCCTTTTTAATTTTATTTCTTTACACTGCAACACTCCAGTTAGTCCCCAATAAGAGGGATTCTGCTACAGTGATGCTACCTTCATGATGGAGAGCTGTGTAATTAGCTGTCTACCTTCACTTCAAAACTTGAGTCCCAGCCCAGTTGGCAGGACTGGTGAGGGACCAACCACATAGGCCGCCAAAAAGACATTCCTCCTGGTAGGTCCCCGTCCTGCAGCTCTGTGGTGGTTACCCACCGAGGGGTGAGGGTCCGCCCAGCAGCAGGCATGGTAGTGGCACTGAGACACAATCATTGGTAGAACTCTCCTAAGGACCAGACCCAAGTTTTAGCCTCCAAATCCTTTCCTAATAATCCAGATGCCAGGGAAATAAGGAAAAAACTACGTGGGAGAAACGCATAGCTGGAAGTGGAGAAGGCTTGGAGACCAGGTGGAGCGTGATGGCAAAGGCAGATGCCTGGGGCCTCCTGGGGATGGCTGGGCATAAGGGAGCAGTTGGGGGTGTAGGAAACAAGAGAATGATCTGGCACTGGAGGAGAAGGACCTGTATAGACCTGGGAACTCTCAGGGAGGAGAGGAAGGCATGTAGGAGGGAGGGAGGGAGATGGAGAGGCCATAGAGCCAGGCTTTTCTTGTAGCTCATCCTCAACAATCACAAAAATAACGATTCTTTTTTTCTGTTGTTGAGAGATAACATATGAAGATATATTTGTGTATGTGAGAGAGAGAGAGAGAGAGAGACTGAGAGTCATTGGCATTCCAGAGAGGTCAGATTTGTCAGATTTATTGTAGGGATGTGGGGGGAGGAAAGTAGTGTCCAAAAGTCCAGACTGGCGAGAAATGTGTTCATGAGGAGCAGCGATGGAGATGCCGCGTAGCTGTAGGGGTCACGAGCACATATGCCTTTAGGAATCATGGTGTGGAAGGCCAGAGGAAGCAGCTGCAGATGAGATAGAGGTAGTGAGAGCTGGGCCAACAGGAGCTGGAGCCCGCAGGCCCTGCCTCGAGGCAGTAATATTTGGTTTTTAAAAACTCTGTGCTAGCCAAATAAAACACATCTTTGGGCCTGCTTCAGTTTGTGGGCCAGCAGTCTGCAGCCTCTGGTCTGCATAACTGGACATAACTTATCTTCCTGCTTCGGACCAGACAGGAACCTCAGTGCAGGTAAGGAGGACCATGACATTTCCTGAGCCCTTTAGTCCAGAAACCCCTGAGGAAGGGAGGTGGGGGACAGAGTGTATTCTCTCTAGCTAGAGGAGGAGAGGGCCAGATGTGGACGGAAAGGGGAGGACCAAAGTAAGAATGAGGACTAGAAGAGTGAGGAAGGAGGTGATGAAGCTGAGAGAAAAAAGGGAGAGGTCTCGGAGCTGGCTCAGTGTGGCAGATTTGTTTGGGAATGGAGCATATCTGAGAGTGCAGAACAGGGAACAACAGAAGCTTGAACCCAACCCAGGGGATTGGGTTCATGCGGCTGAGCCAAGGACCACTGGTAACCCTGCAGGTCTTGGAGGTGGTTAGAGGGAGCAAGAACTCTGGGCAATTGGTAGACCAGGCTGAGGAGGACTGAGGATGCTCAGAGGTGGTAAGGGAGAAAAGAGGAGGCCAGCCAAGGAGGAGAAAGGTGACAGAGCAAAGACAGTGACGTAGGGGTAAAGTCACAGGACCTGGAGCTCACGGCTGCCTGCACCAGGCAGCACACTGCAAAGCAGGCCTGTCGGTAATGGCTGTAGGGCTGCTGCAGTGCGGTTACTCCAGCCTGGTCCCTGGCAGAAGGGAGGTAGGAGAGCGGCCAAGAGGAAAGGAGGTCCCCACTTCTTGGATCTTCCAGATTAGAGCCCCTTCCATCAGGGAGCCTCTGGCCACTTTGCTCTAGACTTCCTCCTCTGCCTGCCTTCAGCCCTGCTCAAATGTCTCTGCAGTGAACTCCCTTTGCAGCAATCCAGGAACAGAGGAAAGCCAGAGGACGTGACCAGCAACTCCTGGCAGGAGGAGAAAGGCTGTGAGACAGGGCAGCAGGCTGGAAGGGGAACTGTACACACCTCATAGGCACAGTAGAGTCAAGAAATCAGACAAAGGAAGGACTTAGAGGACTGGGAGACAGGGGAAGAGGGCGGGAAGGGAGATCAACGGTGGTCCCAATGCTTAAGCAAATGGGAGCTATTACTAGGGGCAGCTTTGCCTGGTCCTGATGCTCCCTTTTGGCCCCAGGGTCTTTGCTGTGCTAGTGAAGGAAGTCGAAGGAAACCAGGGACTTTGTGGGCAATATCCAGCCTGGCAGGCCACAGAGATGGTCAGGGAGGAGGACCTCATTTTGCCTCTTACCCTGTGACCTTTTATCCTAATTCTAGAAGACAAGATGATACCTGTCTTGTGTGTCATACTGGGAAGTTGGTGACTATATATTGGGGGCCTCTGTGTGGCTGTGTTTTGAAAGAGTGTGTGGACTTGTGGTATCTAGCTGAGCCTGGTATTCATGCCCCGGGAAGCTGTCTAAATGGCCCTGGCATTCCAGGGAACTCTTAAATGGAGTTGGTGTTGTCGAACAGGGAGCTGGTGGTTCACTATTCAGAGGGTTTCCGGCTGAAGGGATTATTTGGTCCCAGAACGAAATAGTCTGCTGTCACTTGGACAGCCTGCCTGTTTGGGGTGTTAGCAAATGTTATCTGGAGATTGTGGGGTTGAATGGACCCCAGATGTTCTGCTGGGTTGATGCGTGGGGGTTCTGTCAGGTACACAGAGGGTCCCGACATCGTGACACGTTTAGTCTGTATACATGCACACGTGCATTTGCTGTGCTAGAGGTGAGGGTATAGAGTTGTGTGTGATGCTGGAGTAGCGGGTATGTGTAACACACTGCTAGTAAAACTGGTAGCAGCTGCTTGGTTTGTGTCTGCTGAGGTACTGAAAGGGAATATGCATTTAGGTAGGGACGAAGACCAAAGCCGTTATCTCCTTTGATCATCTGCAAGGACCATACTCTCTCCTTCCCACCACCCCCCATCCCTTACCCATTCCTTCCTCTGTCTTCTCCTCATCATCACTCAGGTTAGCTGGTTTGGGTTTGGAGGCCAATCTCAGTAGATGCTAATTGAAGACTGAAGAGAATTTGATAAGATAAGGAAGGCCATCAGTCCTCTGGGGACCAATAGAGGTTTCATGTTCCCCCACTCCACTCTGTTTCCCTAAGGAGCTGACACCAGGGCAGGCGGCCTTCGCACTGACTGTGACTGTCTGGCCTCTGGGAGAGCCAGAGAAAAGGAGGTATTCCCCAGGGATGAGACTTGTGTTCCTTTCCCACTCACCGTGGGCCTGAGAGGGACAGTCTAAAATAGAGCTCCGGAGAAATATCGAGAGACAGGAGGAGAGAAGTGAGAGCCAGTTGGGATTGCTGCCCACCAGCTCCAGCGAAAGCCTCCTTTTTGGCCACAGAAATGCACTGGGTGTATGTGTTGGGAAGGGGGTCTCTTTCTATTAGGGAAGAGGCTCTGAAGCTTTTTAGCTGGTCTGGTGGGCTGAGCACTGTGCTGTTTGCAGAGGGTACAGCCCTGGTTAGGTCCAGCTCCTCCTTGAAATATTGTTTACCCGCCTCTTACGCCCTGGCCCCCCCACCCCAGTACACACATGCACATGTCCCTCTTCCCTCACCCTTACTTCTCTTGAACTTGGCTCTGAGGAACAGCTAATTTCTGGCCCCAGGGAGACAGCCTGGAGGGCAGTGCAGACTCCTTAGGAGATGACCTCCCAAGATAGGTGCAAAAAAAGTTGAGAGCAATTCATTTCATGGCCAGTGGCTGCTTAGAAAAGGCGATTCCAGCATACGAATGTGATAAATGTTAACTGAGCATTAATCGCATTAAAGAGGGCCCTATAAACTTTTCATTTCTAATTAAATTCGTCCGGTGATGCTGTCCAAGCGAGTACTCTGGGCCTTTGTTTATGTGGAAAATTAAAATGCAAATACAATGGGATTTATTTCCAGGAGTAGAGTGATGGGCTGGCCCCTCTGGCTACTGGTCTCCAGGCCTGTCAGGTCAGGTTACTGTTTCTTTAGAGGTGTTGTTCCCCTTGGGACACATTTTTGGTATGAAAGGAGAGGCCAGAGTTCAAGGTCAAATAGAGTGAGAAATGAGGAGATGGTGTGGAAAGAACTGAAGAGGACAAAAGGCAATAGATGACCCAGAAATATCAGAAGGTATTGTCCTGCTTTCCTATCCTCCAACTCATACTTACTTGTAGGAGAAGAGAGACCCTCCTTCCCCTCTCAAACCTTTCTTGTGAATAATGTCATCACAGCTTCCTCTGCAGCTCTGGGATGAAGGGTGTGTGTGGGAGAGAGATTTTGGAGGAAGCAGCCCTGCCGGGCATATGTGGGCCTGCTCTTAGAACTGAGTGGTCATCAGCAGGAAACACCCAGAGCCTGGATTTATCTCCAGCAGTTTTAGGGTCGGCTTCTGTCCACATCATGGTTTCACTGGGCTCTTATTGCCAGTGCCAAGCAGCATTGACACAGGGCAGTGGAGCATAGTGGCACAAACTGGGGACGCTGTGCATGCACGCCCACACGCACACAGCCTTCTCTCAGGGAGGGAGAGCCGGTCTCTCATAAGAATAAACAAATGTCCCTTGCAAGGAGTCCTTTAGTGCCATGGTCCCTTTGATAAAAGTGATAACCCTAAATACTATTGGAACGATCTAAAGTTCTTGTTTACTAAAACATAAATTAAGTCAAGTGGAGAGAAAACCTGGGCAAGAAAAATCATTTGGGTATATCAGTAGAGACACTGAAAGATTGCTGTGCTGCTCAATGGATAAGGAAGTTGTAAATAGCATTAAAAAGTAGAGAGGGAAAGAAAATGGAAGTAGGAGAGATGATAAAAGGCAGAGCACTAAATCACAAATAGGAGTACATGTACAAGGCACAAACCGGATTTACGCCAAGCTTTTCAAAATCTACAGCTTGGATTGTCGATACGTAGAGATACTAGCACACAGGCACGCAGGAGTCCAAAGAGTGGACGAGACTCCGTCAGTATGAACAGGGAGGATTGGCCACAACGTGGGCTCTTTGGGTCCGACACTGGGACTGATCCATCATGCAAGGGTCTAATTGGGTCTGGTTCTACAGACACTCAAGGATTCAGCCTTAAAAGGTTTGTAAAGGTCTTGAGGCATAGGAGTCTCTTGTGAGCTGGATCCATGTTCTAACGGATCTCCAAGGCAGCAACCCATCCCCAAGTGGAATCTGCTTGACTAGTTTTGTCGAATAGCTGTTATCCCTGTCCTCTTTAGTCTGTTTTATTCTGGGTTATTCTTTTTCTCTTTAGTGTTCACTTATGTCTCTTGGAAATCCACAAGTACTTGCTGATGAACAGGTTAATGACTATGGCAACTCCCAAACATCTGGATGGAAACCAAAACCTTTAGTCAATCATCTATAAAGGTTGTTGGTATGATGCCAAGTATTTGATGACTTAGAGATGTCTATGTAATTGATTGAATTTCTCAGTTTTTATCCAGGCACAGCATCAACACCCATTTTCATTTCATTGGGAAACACCTGTTTTCAGAAGAAAATATTCTAGAAAACAAAGTGTTGTGGTTAGAAAGCATCTTTGATACATTTGCGTCTCATTTCTGATTTGAAGCGAGGCTGGGCTTGGCCTGAAAGTAAAGTGGAGAGCTGGGGCTTAGAGCATTTAGTATTTGAACAGGCACAGCTGGTGGACACTTTCCCTTGAAAGTTGGTCTGGATAGCAAATGACTTTGTCCAAATAAGCTTAAGTTGTCTGGTAGGCCTGGCTTCCATAAGAAAATCCACTTTGCTACCTTAAAGGAGCATATCAGGGGTCTTAGTACATACATATGGTCTTTCATTCATTTACTCTTTCATTCATCCATTCAGAAAACCTTCTCTATGCACCTGCTATGTGCCAGGCAATTCATATAAACCTAAGTGGTATAGAACATGTAAGAAAACAGGCTCTGGGGAGAGATTTCCAGAATTTGAATCTAGCTTCCCTACTCACTGGCTGTGTGATTAGAGGGAAATCTCATATCTTGCCTGGACCTCAGTTTCCTTACTCATCTGATGTGGAGATAATCATATAGCTCTCTCATAGGTTCTCATGAGAGTGTATGAGTTAGTCCACATAAACCAGCTTAGAATTGCAGCTGGCAGATATCAAGTGCTCAATAATTGTTAGTTATTATTATGGCAATAGTTATCATCAAGTGTATATTTCTTATTATGTGTCTATGTCAATGTATTTGAGTTCTGGCTTGTGTCTGTCAAAACGTTGAAATCTTTTAAATAAAAGTGCATGAGGAGCCAAAAGGATATTCTGTGAACAGAATTGTGTATCATGAATGCCAGTGAGAATTGTGATCCACTATAAGCCCAGCTGGGTTTAGAAAGGGGGTCTGCTCAGTGTCTGTCCAGAAAAAACAAATAACTCTTATGAGTCAGTTATCTGACCATTGAACAGAATTAGTCATGTAACTGCCTCTTTTGTCCACTTTGAGAGCCCAGCCTGTGTGTGTGTGTGTGTGTGTGTGTGTGTGTGTGTGTGTGTGTGTGTGTGTGTATGTGAGAGAGAGAGAGAGAGAGAGAGAGAGAGAGAGAGAGAGAGAGCTTCGTATGACTGCACATGCCTTCTCTGGGATGAGCCTACTACTTGAGGAGTTGAAGGTTGGCATTTTCTGGGCTTCACGGCATTTTCATTTGTTGTGGTGTTTTGCATTTTGTAGGGTTTTTTAAAACATAAAATGAAATGGTAATGGAAACAAAATCCTTATTTGATGGGTTTGAAGGGTTCCTCTGATTCTTAAATGTCATAAGAGGGAAGAAAAAGGGAGGGAAACAGGAAGAGGAGGGAAAGAGAGGAGAGAGCATGGAGATAAGATAAAGGATGAAAAAAGGAGAGGAGAAAGTGAGCAAATATTTGACAAATTCAAACCAAATTTGCCTACTATTTTCCCACGTACCTATGTATTCCAAGTAAGCATGGGAGGTTGATAATCATTGCAGTTATTTCCATTGCTGAAGGATAAAAGATTTTAAGAACAAAATTCAGGGAAAAAATTTATTTTGGGCTTATTATACTCAATGCAATGGCTTATAGTAACTGGACAACTGTAAGCTTTCCTATTTGCTCTGTGCCCAGCAGGAGCAAAGATGAAAACCAAAGTTGCCCAAAATGATGTGTTCTGGCTTCCCTTCCCTTTGGGAAAGCCCATGGAATGAGACTGAAGCTCCAAATTCTCCCTGTCCCTGTGGCCTAGTGAGGTAACCAAGTTTAGCTCAACGGACTGCCCTTAAAATCCACATCCAAATGCCTTTACATTTACTTATCTGATTCCTTTCTTACTCCTTCCTTAGTTCCCAAGTTTAACACCAGATTGCACTATTCCTCATTTATACCTATTAGCTGGTAAACGTTCTGACTTTTTAAATTAGAAAACAAATATTTTAAATGAGCTAAATTTGAATCCTGAGAACTCAATCATCTTTAAAAATTTCTTTTTTCTTTCTTTATTAGTTTCAGGTGTGCAAAACAATGTAATATTTCTACATTTACACCCCTAACAAAATGATAACCACCCCCTCAATCTACTACTGACATCGTATATATCTGTTACTGTACCATTGACTATATTCCCTATGCTGTACTCCACATCCCATGACTATATATATATTTATAGTTGACATTCCATAGTATTCAACTTTAGCTTCAGGTGTACAGTGCAGTGGTCAGGCATCTACACAGTCTATGATGTAGTCTCCCTAATAAGTTCAGTGCCCATCTGGCACCATTAAAATTTTTTTATAAATGTAAATATATGAGGGCCAACATCTTCCTTTCTGCCTATTCATCACCACAGGGCTGGACGCAACTGTCTGTATGGAGATGGGCAGTGGTTAACTCCATCAACCCCTAGCCCCACACTATCCAAATGGACCAGAAGCCCAAGACGAGAACTACCTGCCCCCACCTGACTGTAGTTTTTACACTTTTATGCTTAAATCACACAAACACCTTGATTATCTTAAGGTTTTTATGTACATTAGCACACATGTGTACATGTTTGTACACATGCATAGGACAATCTCATGGATGCTTTATTCGATAAGTGCTTATATTGATAATAATAATAGCTAACAACTGCTTACTGCAGTAGGAACTGTTATAAGCATGTTGCATGTATTAATTGATTTCAGCTTCATAAACAACCCCATAGGGCTTTATAGGATTGTTCATATATGAGGAATACAGGGGAGTTAAGTAAGTAGCTCAGATCACAGGCTAAGTATCAGAACTAGGATTTGAATCCGTGCAGTACTGGCCCTGAAACCTATTTGCTTATCCACTACTCTATGGTTTGTATCAACTTTCAAAGGAAGTACAGGCCTGTGTAATCTCCTGAGGAGCCCTGTACATTTTGTAGTCTCATGCCCAGCGATGTATTCAGACATTTACTTATAAGCTCAGAACAGAGACCATGTGCCCTAGTAGAAAGTCATGCCTAGCACATGTTCCCACACTGTTCCATGGTGTGTGTATGGGGGAAGTGCTGAACCACATCATCTGGAGACCCTGGGGAGGAAGAAGACACTGATGGCCAGAGTTACAGAGAGAAGTGAATGAGGGGTTCTTGAAACTAGAGTTCATGTTGTTGTTCCCATTGGAAATGGGGAGTTTTTTTCCACCCATTCTCCTTTCATCCCATCAGGGATCTAGACTCCCGACAGGCATCGGGTTTAGCCTAGGGACTTAACCCTCCCAAATAGGCAGGTGTAAGGAGGGTGGCACCAGGACCTGCATCAGTGGGGTAAGGTCAGAACTGTTCTGTCAAGCAGGGGAAGTTTGCTTCCAAGAAGAATAGAACTGGGCATTTGGTCATCAAGAAGAGATTTGTTCTACATTTCCAGAATCTTCCTTCTGGAAAGGAGCAGTGCAAATAACTAAGCCAGAGTAAGCTTTAAAAACCCAAAGGATGGGCCTCTCACCCACAACCACACCGAGAAAGCAATTACCAAATTATACACCACCACCCATACCCAACATCATTATTCAACCCACATCACCAAGGAGACACCCCTTAACCTAATCTCTGAGACATATATTATGGGGGGAAAAAAGATGCTGATATGATCAACGAACACAATAATTGAAAGCAGAAACATGGACATTGCCACCAAACAATACTCAAAATTCCTCCAACTCAGTGTTACACAAAGTGCAGTCACCTCAGTACAATACCACAAAACAGCAAGTAACAAACCTTAAGCCAGCTGCCAGAGGAATGTGTCGGCACAATGCAATACACGGTAACAAAACACAATTCCAACTCTCCAACCCACAGACACACCCATACACAAGGCTGAAATCATGTGGCCACCTGACTGATAATAAGCACTGGTCACACACACAGAAAGATGGATCCAGCAATGCAACACCCAACCCTTCTGTGTACCCAGCAGAAAATGGTCACAACCCCAGCCTTTCCAAAGCCAGTGCTCTCCTGATCCCCAAGCACAGGGCAGCCTGATAGGAAGCAATGCCATCCTGTTTCTTCAGCAGGTGGATGTGTCCAGATCATCACCTCCAATATGGCCTCCGGGCTCTCATTGCTAGTAAGAGAATAAACTGTCCCCTGAGCCTGCTTCCTGAGACAGGACAAATCAGCTCTGCCCTGGTTGGGGTTTAATCAGACTTTGCTGTTACTGAAAATGACAGCACTCCAGGGATGGAGGGAAAGGTGGGGGTACGCTAGGAGGGGGCTTGCCAAGCTGGGTGCAGGAATTCCCCCCTTCTTCCACCAAGCCCTGCCTTCCGTGGTCATTCCAGAGCTGAAGCCCTCTTGCTGGGTGTTCACTGAGTATCGATTCAGTCTGCAAGCAATTTTAATATTTCTTCAGGGACTTTCCAGCAACAGCACAAGTCATTAATTCACCCTCCCAAATTGCTTATTCAATAGCAGGAACATGGCTCCTGAATAAAGTCCCAGAATTTATGTGACTCGCACGAGTCAGGAGGTCAAACAACTGTTATGGAGCGAAGTTAAAAATCCAAATAAAATATTGACACTTTTTTGGGGAGGGGGAGGGAGGAAGTAAAGGTATTTAAAATAGGTTTTTGTTGCAATGCCCCCAGGATAAAGAATGGAAGGAGACTGAAGACAAGTTGGAGTTTATAAAATCAATGGAATTTATTGCACATCTACTTGGCATTTAATAATTCTCTCATTTCCACATCGCCCTACCCCCACCCCATTCTGGCCATAGACAGAAAGATACACAGGTATACAAATGCACATTTATGCACATCAATACTGGTGCATGGAGCGATGCAAAAACAATTGTGATGTGACTGTCTCAAACACCCTGGGAAGGGAACAGTGGTGAGTGTGGAGCCATGTATGACTGTGACTTACATATTTGACAGAAATAGGCATACCTGGGCAGAAATTCATGAAGTAAGTTTTGCTACATATATCCAGTATTATAAATCTTGGATCAATGCATTAGAGCAGATACGAATATAAAAATACATTAATCACAGAAATAGTTTCTAGAAACACAGAAACTGGGAAACACATCTATATGCAATATCTACACATAATCACGTACATGATTTGAAAACTAGATAGATAGATAGATAGATAGATAGATAGATAGATAGATAGATAGATAGATAGATAGAAAATAGATAGATTAGATAGATACAGAGAATTTGGAAAATCTGCACCCAAAACCGACCAGTGCATATAAAATACACTGCAGCCATAGCCCCTTAACCTAAAATTGTGGTTCATTTGTAACACAGACATGATGCTTATCAAATACAACTCTGGTCCATGCAGGGGAGAGGGTGAGCTTCTTTAGAATCTTGGCTTCATGCAATCTCTGTTAATTGTCTACATATACATTTGCTCAGTTGTCTAGACCATGGATGTGAAGAGACTGAAGGGAAAACTTGTTCATGCTCAAATAGGTAATAAACACAAAGAAGCACTAACATAGAAATTTCCAGAAGAGGTAATATGGTTCAGCCTACAGACATTGGAGTCACAGGCCTGGAACCAGAATCTGGCTCCAATGCTATGATCCTGGGCAAGCTGCTTAGCCTCTCTGTTGTCTCCTTGGTATAATAGAGAACATGCCTATTTGATAGAGTCATAGTTAGGATTTGAATGAGAAAATGCATTTGTTACAATGCCTGTCATATAGCTAATATGAAATAAATGGTAGTTGTTACTTTTCCTATTATTATATGCAGCTCTTCTATGCAGGCTCAGCCTCTCATGGATTCTACCATCTGTTCTTGATATGATTGACTTATTCTAACCCAGTGGTTAGCAGCATGGATTCTGGAGGTAGGCTCCCAGGTTTAAATCCTAGCTTTGCTGCTTAACAGCTATGTAACCTTGGGCAAGTTACTTAACCTCTCTGAGCCTCAACTTCCACATCTATGAGATAGAGATAATAATCTTTATAAGAAGTTGTGAGAAATGATCCATGTAAAGTGCTTAGCACAGTGCCTGGTATATAATGAATATGTATTAGCTCACTATATCCCTTAAGATTATGTTACTGTTGTTATTATTATTATTATTATTTTAAGATTTTATTGAGGAATTGTCAAGTTCCTGTCAACAACAGTCAAGTTGTTGTTCTTCAATTTTCATTGTGGAGGGCGCCAGTCGCCACCTGGCTTCCCTTTGGCAGCTCGTGGCCTCTAAGCTCAAGGTGCTCTGTTCAGTCTTAGTTGTGGGTGGGCATAGCCACCATCCCTTGCAGGAGTCGAACCAGTAGCCTTGTTGTGAAGAGTGCATGCTCTGTTCTCTGAGCCATCTGGGCAGCAGCTCAGTTCCAGATGCTGAGTTCAGTCTTAGTTGCAGGTGGGCTTAGCCACCATCCCATGCGGGAGTCGAACTGGCAGCCTTGTTGTTAAGAGTGCAGGCCCTATTCACTGAGCCATCTGGGCAGCAGCTCAGCTCAAGGTGCCAAGTTCAACCTTTAGTTGCCGGTGGGCGTAGCCAACCACTGAACAGGCAATCTTGTTGTTACACCAGCTGAGCCATCCTGCCACCTGTTGGCAGCTCAGTGTCAGCTCAGCTAGGACGCAGTGGTCACTGGCCCGTGTGGGAATCAAACAGGCGGCCCTGTTGCTCAGAGCACGCGCTCTAAGCCAACTCTTAACTAACTGAGCCACTCAGCCCGCCCTGTTACTGTTATTAATGATAAAAAAAAAAACACTCATTTGTTATTATTCAACAAATGAGTTTTAAAATATTTACATTATTCCAGGCACTGTTGCTAGGTGCTAGAAAAACAACGGTGAGAAAAACAGGCATGACCTGTGCTCTTGTAGAGCTCACGGTCTAGGGGAAGATTCAATGTGAATTGAGTAAGCAAGAAAACCATGCTTTAGCTCTGTGCTAGACCCCAAGGGGAAGAGGGGGACAGAGAGAAACAGATTGGAAAGCCTTGGTGAAGCCAGATTGGGAAGGATTTTGAAGGCCAGGCTGAGAAATTTTGAATTTATCCTGTAGGTAATAGGAAGCAATTATAGGGTTTAGCCACGTCACATTCTTTGAGGAGACAGAGAGAAACCATGAGTTGTTTTTGAATACTGGAGTAACTAGGGAGGGAGGCAGGGAGGCCAGGCAATCTCTTAAGAGGCCTCACGTCTGCTGCTGCTAAGGGGCCCTTCCTCCAGGCTTCCTTCTGCTTGCTGAGGGAGGTGGGTGTGCCTGTGGAGGGACAGGGACCACGGACACGGAGGGCTTGGTCCCAGCAATGAGTCTACAGCAGCACCCCTTTCACCATCGTATCAGGCGGTCTCCTAGCCCCTGGAGTCTCCCAGGCAGGACTGTGGGGTACACAGCTGGTGGACCCCAGTTCTGCACCAGAAGTCCTCATAGATGAGGGCAGGGACAGTGGTGAGAAGAGTTAGTCTGGTCACGCTCTGGGCTTGGCATGCACTGCAGACTGGTTTCCAAATGGTTAGTTAAGCACATTGCCCCTTAATTTTTAAACCTATGCCTATCTTGAAGTTAAATCAATCCATATGCTTACCATCCATCATCTAAACCATCACTATTGCCCCCTTGGGCCAGCCCCATGGCCCATCTAGCCCAGTAAATTGTATCTGGCCTGGGCTCCTGGGGACACGTGGTAGAAGGATTATCACCCTCAGTGCCAGTCTTAGAAGGCTACGTTGATGCAGAAAATATGTCTGGTATCTAAAAAACCCACTGGGAATCTCTCAATCTGGAATGTACCAAAAACGAGTCTGAAATTATTTTTATTTTTAACCTATAGTTTAGTTTGCACAGAGGAACTGATACCTTCTTAAATGTTGGTTACTGTGTCAGTTGGAGTCTGGATTAGCAGATGGAGAGAAATCTGAATTGATAGAGTATGAGTAAGGAAACTTCTTAACTCACTATGACTTGCTCCCAGCTCTCTCAAGGGTCCCCTGTGTAACCACCAGTCTGGTTTCCTCCCCCTCTGGCTGAAGCTAGTCTTCTCAAATATTAGAGCATTTAAAAATAATGGGGAGGGGCCGGCCGAGTGGCGCGGTGGTTCAGTGCTGGCTTCGGAAGCCGTGGCCCCGGTTCGGGTCCCACATGTGAGGGCCAGTGACAATGCCCTCAAAAAAAAAAAAAAGAATAATAATGGGGAGAATTTGCTTAAATACAGATCCCTGGGCCAGACCACCATTGGAAATTCTAATCAGGTGGCCTGAAGTGGGCCCCCCAGGATTTGCATTTTAGCACACACCCCAGGAGATGCTAATGCAGGCAACGCAAGCACAGTAGTTTGGAATCCCTGCTGCAAGTCTTTTAGTAGGACTCTGATCTCTTGGAGTTCACTTGAGACTTCTGAGACGGAACAAAATGGGCAGAAGCTTTTAACACATTTGGGGGAAACCCTGCTAACCTTGGAACCTGTGTATTCCAGCTACATACTGCTACAGCCAGAAGGGATTTCCTGCGCATAGCTGCCCCCTTCCCATCAGTGGCCATTCTCATGCACAGAACCCTGCCTGACATATGGTCCGTTGTCCAAACTGAAGCCTGCAGGGCATGTGAGTGGGTGTGGGCAAACACCTTGAAACTCCGCACAAACTGCAAAGCCAGAGCCTGAGGAAACAGAGTTTATGTGCAGCCCTTCTGGGCTGCCAGTGGGGAAGGCAGGGGGGATGCTGTTCCTTCTGTGGGGAGGAGGTAGTAAATTTCAGCTTTTCACTTCTGGATGTACAGAGGGGGAGATTCCGTTCCTTAGAGTTCTCAGGAGTGGGGAGAAGTAGGAGCCATTTTGGGGAGAGATGAAATTTTCTCAGATGATCTATGATACCTCGCTTGAGGTTCTGCCATGAAGTCTCCAGATGTTTGTGTTGCTCTTTGACTTGCCTCGGGGCTGAGCCGGGGACACGTGCCTGATGCTGGCAGCTCCGAAAGACCTGAGGTGAAACAATTACCTGCATTCGCTGGGCAACAAACACATCCTTGGCTGAAGCAAATATCGTTTTGTCCTTTGGAATGATCCAGCCTATAGTAATACCCAGGCAGCCTGAAGTCACTGGTAGAGGCCCCCTGCCACCACTCCTGGCTCAGTGGGCAGTGGGGCCAGCTAGTCAGGAACATTCTCCACCCTTGGAGTTCCTTTTATTAACCAAACCAGGAAAGACTTTCCCTACATGCCAGTTTTCTGCAAAAACTCTAAAGTGGGCAGTCTACCCCAGGACAATTTAAACTGATTTACACATGTATATGACACAACGTATGTGGATATTTGACATCTTGCCCCAGTGACATGACCAGTCCTGGGGCCAGCCTGCCATTCCACTAGCAAGTAATTCCAAAGTGGAGAAAGCAGTCTGTTCTAGGCAGCTGGACAGGATTTCACAGGGACATGCTTGGAGATCCCATGTATATGTCACATTGTTAGCAGCTGGCTCTAGTACGTGTTATCACTCCCATTTTATAGAGGGGAATACTGAAGCTCAGGGAGCCTTTTGTCCTTTGTTTCTGAGAACACAACAAAACAAGAGAACTTGTTTGGATTTGGGACTTTTGGATATCTCTTCCCTGGAGGCAGTATTGCTTAGTGGTTAAGGGTATGGGCTCTGGGGCTAGTCTACCTGAATTCAAACCTCAGGTTTGCATTTATTAAATGGGTGATCTTGAGCAAGTTATAATATGCCTTATCTGTAAGATGGGTTGTTGTGAGGATTAAGTAAACTATTTCTCTGAAGTACTTAGAACATTGCCTATTTCCTAGTAAATGTTGAGTAGATAATAGTCTTTATCTCTACTAAGGAAGCACTGGTCCTAGAAATCCCGACCAACCTAGTTCCGGAAATGCTGCCACCTAACTCCCTCAAAGGTGAGCGTCTGAGGTCACCTCAATGCTAATAGGACCTCTTGTCTCCACTTCAGGGGGAGTTTTTGCAAACCATTTATTATCATATAATATAATGCAATATAATATCATACATAACATAACATAATATGATGGGTAGGTTAACTTGGAAACCCTGAGGCGGACCGTGGATGGATGGATAGATGAATAGATACATTTGTACTAAGTATACATACATTATATCATTCTATTGATTTGTAAAAAGTTCCCGGTCTGCCTGGCTGTAATGAGATTTTTGAACTTTGCGTGGCGATCAATGAGAGGAATATTATTGGCCTGGAGAATTGATATACCTGCTCTCAGTGGCTTGTTCTGCTCCCAGGCTGCCCCGGCCCCCCAGGTGTACGATTCCAGCAGACACTTAACCTTTTTTACAGTGTCATCAGGCTAAAAGGAATCTAATAGTGACACAGGACTTGTGCTCAGCACTCTGCCACTATTGCTTTCCTGTCACAAATAATTTATAGCCTTCTATTTCCATCCCTGAGCTTGCACCCCAGCCCTGCCTCCCACTTTTCCCCAGCTCCCAGGAATCAATAAACTCACACAGCCACAGTGGGACTTCAGGGTGCAAGGAGACAGACAGACAGACAAAGAGGGAGACATAGAGAGAGAGGCAGGGAAAGGCAGAGAACGAAACACGGAGGACAGAATGAGAGAAGGAAGAGGAGGGAGAGGGCGTAGAACCAGAGGAGTAAGAACGTCCCCAGTGCTTTCTTAGAATGTTGAGGGATTCTGTTTCTTCACGAGTTGAACAAACTATTACTAGGAGACTCATTACATGCTCTCATTCCAACTCACAGAGCCACAAGACTGTTTTCTTCTTCAGCTTGGTGGGAGGTGAAGGCCTCCGGGGAATGTAACCAATGAGGGAGTGACTCTACCTGCCTTCTCATCCATTACTCTAACGCTCTGCCACACCCCCTGGCATCTCTTAGGTCCAGGCAGAGCTGTTGCTCATATTGTCTACAGATTCTTCCCAGTGCCCCCAGGAAGGGGGCCCCCAGTCTGTCTTCTCTGATGCAACCTCTTTGGGGGTCAGGCTGTGCGTCTGCCGCTGCTGCGTCCTGTTTTTCTCAGGGTCTCCATGGCAGCTGCATGGACCAGGTTGGGGTATGTTGGGCTGAGAGGCCTCCTGCCTGTGCCTGGCTTAGCCCCTCCATAGAAAGCAGCCAGGCCTAGGGGTCACCCATAGGAATAATATGACTACTAGTTGTTATTAGTATTATAGCTAGCATTTATTGAGCCAAGAGTCATACTAATCATTTTACATGGATTATTCTATTTAATCCTCAAAATAGTCCCAGGAAGTAAATAGTATTATTATCTTATTGTACAGATGAAGGAATAAGGAACTGCCAAGGGTTTCACAGGCAATAAGCAACAGAGCTGGGACTCAGACTGAGCCCTTTGGCTTTAGTCACACCCTTGTCAGGGTGGGAGATGTTAAGTGCCTGAAGTCCCCATGCTGGGTCCAGGCAAAGCTCTGGAAGTTCCCAGGAAAGCTGGGGGCCAAAGAACATCCTTGTGGAAGAAAACATTCTGGAAAGAGAAGCCAGGAACAGGCACCCTGACAGGACAGTCTTTCTGGAAACAGGAAATGGCACCTCCCAGCCCCCAAGTAGAGATGTGCTCTTCAGGGCTCCCAACCGCACCCTCCAAGGGTTTACACGCCAGACTTGACTTTCCAGGCCAAACCTGCCTGGGACTATGGAGGCCACAGATTTGTCTGGCTGTCTGTAGGGCCAAAAACGAAAAAGAATTGGAGGAGAAACTGGGGGAAATAGTATTAGGAAGTCACCCAAAGCAAATGCTTTTCTTTATTCTTTTAACCCCTAGTGATATTCTCATGAGTTGTTGGGCTGCATACAGGATGCAGGAAGGCAATGGATGACCATCAGGTTTCCACAGTCTTAGTTCTTAAATTCCCTGAGATCAGCTCTGGGGACTGGCAAGTGCCCACAGCCTAGGGGGCATTGATGGACACCAAGAGCATTAGTAACTTGCAGCAGGCACCCTGCCCAGCTCCTCTTCTAGGCACCACAAGCTGCTGTCAGGGAGTAGTGATTTTCCGTCACTTGGTGCCTCAGCTAAATCTGCACCCATGCCCCCAAGGGTCAAAGGCTTTGGGTAACAAAGACAGAAACTCCACAAGGCCGTTCAGTTATCTGTCTTCACCCAGCCCCAGCTCTGGGGCTTCCTTAATCCAGAGCCCATCAGCCCTCAAGCCAGAGCAACCCACATGTCAGTGAGATCCCAGAAGCTTTTGTTGCAATGAATTAGGGGCAGCTGCTCTGAACTGCTCAGCCTCCTTCTAGCCTTTACCTGTAGACCAGTCTACACTGCCCCTAGCTACTGGCAACACTTCCCTATTGTGACTATGCTCCAAACTTCTGTTCCTCCCCAACTCTTGGGAGATTACCTTGACTCCTGCTATGCTGAGGGATAAACACTGTAAAATCTCCTTTTCAAAGCATTTGGCCACCTTAGAATATGCCATCTCCCCCCAATTCCTCCTGTGAGCCTTCCATTCCAGTCTGTCTTTGTTTCACCTTGCTCTTGCAGTCACCCACATCCTCTTAGGCAATTTCCATCACTCCCTCTTCAATGTTTCTTCCTCCTCAGCCTACAAATTTATCTAGGTTTTCCCTACCTTAGGAAGCCTTCCGTCCACTCAGCTGCCAGTTCCATCCCCTGGCTTCCACACTTTTCTTTTTTCCTTTTTTACAAACTTCTAAAGACACTCGTCTAACTTTTACTGCCTCTCTTTCCTCCTATGCACTTCCTAACCTCTTTCTGTCTGGCTCCTTCCCTTTGTGGATACTCCTCTCCCCAAGGTCACTTGTGGTCACCAGAATCCCCAAATCTTATTCCCAATTCCCTTCAATCCTTATGACTCTGTGGATTATGTTCTCCTTTTGGAAACATTGCTTTCCGTTGAGTTAAATGAAAGTGCCTGATCCTGATTCTGCCATTGCCTGTGTGACCAATTCTGACCCCTCTATAGGTTCTTTTCCCCAGTCTCTGAAAGTGAGTGTCCTTTGGTATCCGCTCCCCAGGCCTCTTGAACCTTTCAACACTCCTTTCCTTGACAGTCCTCTAAATCCGTACCTGCCGTGCTAGCTGGTACATGGGCATGTCCACCTGGACACTCCTTTACCACCTCAAATGCTGCATGTCTAGGCCCAACACTACCATCTCCCTCTGTAACCAGTCACTTCCCTGCATCCCTCTTCCTGATGGTGGTACCAACCACCAGTTCTCCGGTTACACAGATTTGGGGTTTTAGAGCCACGGTTGACTCAAGTTAGTTGCCAAATCCTGGCCCTTCTGCCTTCACAATGTCTTGCTAATTCTTTCCTTTCTTTCCTGAGACCAGCCCCATTATTGCCTTGTGCCTATGTGTATTGATCTACCAGAATCAGTTTGTATCTGTCCCCTCTAGTTTAGAAATCGCTGGTGACTCGAGACCCTCTAAGCCTGGTTCTCATATGTTGGGCGAAGTGTGACAAAATAACAAAAAGCACACATTTTAGAGATTGAATTCTAACTCTGCCCTAACTGGCAGTGTAATCTCAAGTAAGCCACTTAACCTCTGTCAGCTTTGGTTTTCAGTCTGCCAAATGAGGATAATAGTATCTACTTTGGAGGTGGCTGTGAAAATCAACAGTAGTATATGTAAGCGGTATAAACGGCATATAATTTGGCACATAATAGATGCTCAATAAATGGAAAAAGTCACGATTATCATCATCACTTCCAAGTTTGCAGGCTTATTTCCTCTCACCCCCTACATACTTCTCCTGTTCTGGCTGACTAGTCTGGGTATGAGCCCCTAAAGCATCATGTCCATTCAGTTTCCATGCTTTGCTTCTACTTTCCTCCAGTACTTGTTTAGAATGCCCCACCTCCACTTCTTTGTCCATGTTAGAATCATATTATTTACTGGGGAAAAAGATCTTAGGGATCCTGTAGTCCAACCTCTTTATGTTACAGCAGAAGAACTGGAGAAGTAGAATGATGAGCCCAAAGCTATGTGGCCGCTTAATGGCAGAGTCAGAAGCAGGACTCAGGGCCCCTGCCATGTAGCCCAGTGCCCTGTCTACCATCCTTCATGCCCCTGGCTCCTATATATATCTATATGTTTAGCCCTACTCTGCTTGGAAGAGCTATACCCAGTTCCGCTTCCTTGTGACTTGTCTCCCAATTTCCCTACCTACAAGGGGGATAATTCCTCCATTGCCTCCTTCTGGCACTTACGGCCTGGTCCCCTTGACGCTACTTAGCTTTCTCTGGGTGTGTGTCTCCCCTCCCCAGCTTTATTTCCAGCACTGTGAGGCAGGGGCCTTATTTCCATCTCTTGACAGTGCTCAGTAAAAGCTGGTTACAGCAGAGTCCATTCATGGCTTGTGACTCAAGCTGCTGGTTGAAGTGAGCTTGGTTCACACGCCTCTCTGCAGGGAGGAGCAATGCTGTTGGAAAACATTGCTTCCAAGGACATCTAACTTGGCCAGTGGATGGAGGGGGGCATTGCCTAGTCCTGGCCCCTGGGTTGATCTGTTGTATCACTGAGCCCTGGTTCCTTCGGATCACTGGCAAGCCAGCTCATACTCAACCCTGGGATGTTTGACTCCCCCCACCCCTGTGCAGAGTGGAGGGCATACCAGGCTTTTCAACTAGGCTGGTAAAGAAGATGTGATTCAAGTAGGACCTTAGAAAAGGAGGCTATTGGGCTAGGGAGCTGGACAAAGATAGGGCTTTGACTTGTTTGAAAGCCGTAAGTAGACTCAAGAAGTTGCTCAGGGCCTGACACCTGGCAAAGCCACCATGCCTTGCTGTGTTGGAATCCTGGGGACAAAAGGGTTACCTGTGCCCCAGCCCTTCCCTGGCTACTTCTCCTTAGCTCTGGAAATAGGGAAATCTTGCCCTCTCCCTCGACTCTGGAGGTGTGATACAGTCCCAATAGGAAAGCCAGCTCCAAAATGATCTCTAGACCCAGGGAGTCCTGTTCCCACAAGGAGATCTGCATGTGGCTGAGGAGAGTGGGGTGGGTGGCAAGCCACCAGGGCAGTCCCCACCCTCAGAAAGGGGAAGGATGCTGTGCTTCATTCACTTTGCTGCCCCAATCCTGCTATCAAAAATCAAGCTGCTGGGCTGGCCAAGTGGCGCGGTGGTTAAGCGCTGGCCTGGGAAGCCAGCGGCCCCGGTTCGGGTCCCACATACGAGGGCCAGTGACACTGCCCTCAAAAAAAACAAAAAATCAAGCTGCTTTTGAAGCAATTGTAAATGGGATTGTTTTTGTAACTTCTCTTCTGGTAGTTTGTTATTGGTGTGTACAAATGCAACTGATTCCTGAATATTAATTTTGTATCCTTCTACTTTACTAAATTCATTTATCAGTTCTAACAGTTTTTTGGTGGAGTCTTTAGGGTTCTCTCTATACAGTATCATGTCATCTGCATATAATGACAATTTTACTTCCTCCTTTCTAGTTTGGATGCCTTTTATTTCTTTTTCTTGTCTGATTGCTGTGGTTAGAACTTCCAGAACTATGTTGAATGAAAGTGGCGAAAGTGGGCAACCTTGCCTTATTCCTGATCTTAAGGGGAATGCTTTTAGCTTTTTCCCATGGACTATGATGTTAGCTATGGGTTTATCCTATATGGCCTATATTATATTGAGATATGATCCCTATATCCCCATTTTGCTAAGAGTTTTTATCATAAATGGCTGCTGAATTTTGTCAAATGCTTTTTCTGCATCTATTGATATGACCATATGATGTTTTTATTTTTCATTTTGTTAATGTGGTGTATCACGTTAATTGGACACCTGAAACTAATTTTTTTTTTTAAAAATCAAGCTGCAATTCGGATTATGCACATGGCAACACAGAATGCAGACAGCCTCTGCTCAGAGCAGCACTAGGCTCGATCTGCAGAGCAAACAGGAGGGAAAGCTTGTAACTTACAGCGGTCAGTGAGAGCAGGGGCTCAGGGAAAAATTGGATGAGGAAGTTGCTGAGGGGATGGGGAGAACTCGGCTGGCCTGGGCTGGAGTTGGTTGGGCAGGAGGGGGCATGTGATGTGTGATGCTGTTGTGATGCTGTTGCAGGATCATCCGGACCAAAGTTCAGCAGCCTTTTCACCCAACACCGGATGGAGCTGGGACTGGAGTGACTGCCCCTGGCCACACCATTGGTAAGAGGGCTCAGGGAAGGGGGAAGCGCAGTCCCACCTAGGAGAGCCAGAAACGTAGCTCCAGCTCCAGGAACTTTTTCCCAATTTGTGTTCTCTCTGAGCTCCTAGAGGCTCAGGGGTCTTCTGGAGAGAGACCCGCTCACTAGGATTTCTCTTTCTCTCTCGCTCTCCCTCCCTCCCTTTCTCCCTCCCTCTCTTTCCCATCAATATTTTCCCTTTAACTTTTCCTCTTCCTCTTCTCTATCTTTTGTGTTGATCTGATCCTGTCTCCCTACCTATTTCTTTCATATCTCCTTTCTTACTCCATTTTTTTTTAAATTTTCAAAGTTATTCTCTCTTTTTCTCCCCCCACCCATTCTTCTCTCTTCTTCTCTCCTCTCTCTGCCTTTCCCTTTCTCTTTTCTCCTCTCTGTATGTATGGCTCTGGGTCTGTCCCTCTGTGTCTCCCCATCCCCCTTCACGGCCTCTTTCTTCTTGGTCTGTCTCTCTTGATCTTTTTGTCTCTTTCTCATCTACTTGGTAACTCTCTGCCTGTCTCCAGCTTCCTTATTTATCCTTGCTTGTGGCCTTCCAGAGACATGACCCAGGCCTACCAGAATACCTGCTAATATTCCCCCACCTGCTCCCCCACACATAGTCTTCCCTTTGCCCCAAGGATGTTTGGTACTAGGGCGTAAGGGACAGCAATGTGGTCAAACTTTTCCTGCTGCCCTCCTTGGCAGCTGTCCCCTTCTCTTTTGACCAGCAGGAAGTAGAATGGCCAGTCCCAACCCTCCTGGACTTGGCAGGGTCTGTTGTTTACTAGGCCTGTGTTACAGTGTGTGCTGGGAAGAGGACTGGGCCGGGCTGTACCTGAGTGGATCATTACGGAGTGAATGTGTTCGCTAGTCTGTGCCTTGAGGGGGAAATTAGGAACTTCTCAAGTGATTTCAAGACCAGAAGCAACTGGGAAAGAGGAGCTGTGCACTCCTGGGGAATATCAGGACCATTCTTGTGTCTCCCAGAGATTCAGAGACAGATCTTAGAAACCAACAGACTCTAAATCAAGACTGGTAAAGACTCAGCCCAAGAGACTAAGAAATAGTGAGCTGGGGGTTTGTTTAGAAGGATTTTCCTGGCCCGAGGGATTAGACGAGCTGTGCAAGGAGGCGTCCTAGGAGCTGTACTTGCTAAAGGACTGCTGAGTCACTTTCTAGATTGAGTCAGCTTTGGTGTTTCCATCCATCTTCAGGGGCTCCAGTGAAATCTGTAGGTCTTCAGAGAAGGCCTGGGGTTGACTAGTCACCATTCAGCCCAGGGCCTGGCAGAAGTGAATAGCCTGCTTTGTATGTAGCAATGCCTTCTCCCTTAAACCCAGAGGAAGAAGGGGAATAAGGGCTCTCCGTCCCTCCTTATTTCCTCTGCTTCTCTCTGCCCCCAGCCTTGGGGCTTTGGCCTGTGATCACAACTGCTGTCCTGATGGCATTTCCTCCTTACTCTCACCCAGTTCCCAGTACGGCCTCCCCGCCTGTTTCCAGCGCCTCCAATGATCCAGTGGGATCCTACTCCATCAACGGGATATTGGGGATCCCTCGCTCTAATGGCGAGAAGAGGAAACGTGATGAAGGTAGGGAGGAGGGAAGAGGCTTGGCTTCCCTGTGCATGCTTTGTCCTTGGACTCAGAGCTCCGGTTTCGGCCTGGCCTCGCAGCTGCTCTGCTATGAGATCAGTTTTAGTCGCAAAGCCCAGGTCCCCCCACTGCCCTGCTGGCTCCTGGAGAGAGGGAGGCAGGCTGCTGGTGGGGCCATCAGCTTCACCATCTGCTCAGTAGCCCCGACCGCCTTACCTTCCACTGGGACTCACCCCCAATATCCCTGTGGGATGCCAGGAAGAGAAGCATGAACCATGTACCTTGGGAAGGTTTTAGAGGTTGGGGGACATCTGGTCTCTGACCTGAGGATGAAAGGCCAACCTGCCTTGTCCTCACCTGATCCCAACCCATCAGGAGATAGGAGAGTTATGTCACATGCAGCTGACCCTGGTGTCCTTTCTCTGTGACACACGGACACTGGCCCCATTAAAACCACACAGGAAACTGGACATGGGCCCCTCTCTGTGCTCCCCATGGGAGGAGACACCACTCAGGCTCCTCTCTGGCCTCCCCTTATTCCCTGTAATACCTCAGTGTGCAGCCAGCTGTTAGGCAGGGAGGTAAAGAAAGAGGGGAATGAGCGGAGGAGGAGAGGCGAAAGGAAGTAAGAGGAGAGAGTAGTGGTGATGAACTTGGGAGAAGGTGTTTTTCAAATGTGTGACATTAAAGGTCCCTTGGTGACCATCTGGTTCTCTTCTGATGCATGAGGCCAGGGCACAGGGCTGGCAGGCCCAGACAAACAGACACCAGTGCCTGGAGCCTGCTTCCTGCCCCAGACTCATGGTCTCTGCTTGGAAAGCAGGAATCTCCTGGTTTAGGGAGGGTGTACGACTTTAAGGGTATATATTATGAAATAGAATCCTCTAAAGATAAGCATAAAGGGGGTGACCATATATCCCATTAGCCCATACAGTCCCAATTTATGCCTTTTGTCTCTGCATCTTGGCCAGTCAGCAGCTCCTTTTTCTCTCAAAAATGTCCTGTTTAGATAATAAATTATATGATCATCCTAAGCCTAGATAAGCCCTTGATTAGGGCAGTTTTAGAGGGTAAGGAACAGAGACAAGGGACAAAGGTGAGATTCTTAAGGCCCGGGCTGAGGGAAAAGAGAGTGTGAGAGCCCTGGCCTCCAGTGGAGGGGACAGAGTGTAGGAGAGGCCTGGGCCTGGCAAGACAGTGATGACCTGGTGCTGGCCTCCTTCCAGAAGCCCTAATGGCCTCGTTTCAGAGGGAAACAGCTTGTCTGGCTCTATTTCTCCTTCTTCCAAAATATCCAAACCCATTTGGCTGCCACGGCCTTTGCCACTCACTAAATTTCATTGTGGTTGTTTTGGCGGCAGCCCCTGATGGGCAGGGGGAGGCTGATTGAAAGTCCCTAAGTCCCAATTCTCCCCAGGGGGTTCCCACACTCAGGCCTTAGCCAAGCTTCCTGTCACCCTGAGTGGTTTGGAAGATTTGACCTCAAACCCTAAAGGTTTCTCCTTTAACCACCAGCCTCTGCATTTTTTAGAGTGGGAGACATCCAGGGCGTTAAGGGAGGCCAGAGGATCCCCTTTCTACTCTCCACCATTGGTCTGAGGTTGGGGACAAGAGTCCCCTGCTTCCTGTGCTACTGTGGGCCATGAAAGGAGGCTGGGTGTGGGGAGGCACTGACATGAAGCTGTGGCCACCCCAGGTTGGGCCCAGCTGGTCCAGAACAGAATGCTCTCCTCTCTGACCCCATTCATTGTTTCAAGTCAATTCAATTCAGTGAACCATTCCTAGACGTCAGTTGCAAGAAAGACTTGGTGCTACTGGATCCCAAGGCAGAACAAGATATGATCTTGTCCTTAAGGAGCTTACACTCTAGTGGGGGGTATAAAACATGTGAGCCCAGAGAGCAGAAAGGTCCATCAGATACCTGAGTTGTGGTGTGGAGGTTTGGGCTGCAGAGCATGAAAGCTTAGAGTTGGGGAGGGGGCAATAAACCCCAGAAAGGGCTGCTCTGTGAGGATGGGCCTGAGAGATGGATGAGGGGCATGTTCAAAGACAATGACAGTGTGATGTTCTAGCTGATAGACCCAGCCTTATGGCCAGAAGGTACTGTGGTGAGAAAATGCAGGGGTGCTTTGACTGGGCTGAGAGGGCAGGAGGGGAGGTCATGGGAAGTCAGGCTAAGTAGATGGGTTTGGGTCACAGGAGATCAGGTCAAGACGGGACCATACAAAGAGTTTGGACTGTTTTCTGCAGGCAGGAGTAGCCACTGAAAGTATCCTAGCAGGAAGGCAGAAGGACAGGGCTGGGTTTGGAAAGATCATCCCCTAGCAGGGTGACAGTGATGGCAGAGAGATGTCTCAGGACGCAGTTGAAGTCTTCTGAGTGAGGGGCAGTGGGGCCTCGAAGTTTCCTCTTACTGCTTAAATACTTACTTCTTGGGCCTAGCCAGGTAGCATGAAGGATCAGAGGCCTTACTTCATTTTCGGAGTGGGGAGGGTTCTCTTGCCTCGGACTCCCCTCCTACTGACCCATCACAGACCAGGTGGCGCTGTCCTTTCCCTAGCAGAGGCCAGAGCCTATGAGGAAGGCCTGTTCTCTCTGACCCCTCATACCCACACCACACACACTTGATCCATCAGACCCAAGTGGGAAAGGAGAGGAAAAGAAAGGTGAGAGCAAAGGCAGACCTTTCACAGCCTGCCCTCCCCCTCCCCCACTCTGGGTGCCTTCAAGCAGCCAGGCCCAGTTTGCATTAGGGAGCAGCTCAGATGATTAAGAATAGGGGAGATAATTATGTGTCAAGATGATGTAGCCCAACTCTGCAGTCAGGCCAAGGTAGCACAGAAGCTGGCAGGCCGGTCGCAGGAGGCAGCCTCGGGCATGGGCTGCACAGACACCCAGGTGTGTCCTTTAGCCACTGGGCCAACACTGCAGGCAGAAGAGATAACTGGCTTGGGGTGTCGAGAGGTGTTGGGATGGGAACAGGTATATGCATCCAGGGACTAGACCTTGAGGGAATAGAGGGGCACATCTCCAGGAGGATGTGATGCCCTTCCTGGCTGGCTTTCCTTTGGCCCCATGTACTGTGGCATCTACCTAGAAGTGTCATAACCCCAAGGGCAAGCTGTGAGCCTCTCTGTCCCCAAGGAAGCCACTCCTGCTCCTGCCTTTGGGTACAGTTCGGCCTATTCTTCAGCTCTAACAATGTCATGGTGGTGGGCATTAGCGGGGACAATCACTGCAGCGTGTGCTGGCGTTATTGGAGACAATCTCAGCAGTAGTTATTGGTGTTCACAGTGATAACACCCGGAGTGTTATTGGCACTGGCACTCGGAATATGGACAGTGTTATTAGTATCTGCAGCAATCATATCTGTGGGGATATTAGTAAAGGGCTGATCAGCTGTGACTCTGGAGAGAAAGGAAACTGACAGTGGCTGTGAGCCTGCTAGAGAGGACTTCTCATGCCTTGGCCTTTGGAAGGATGGAAGAATCCCCAGAGGTACTCTGAGAAATGTGCTGGTCAGGAAGCTTTGACCCCCAATTCCCAGGAGTCCAGGAGCTCCCAGAATGAGACAGGTAGACAGACCAGGGATAAATGAGAAAGCTAAGTCATGAAGCACCTGGAAGGCAATCTGAGAGGGTAGACCCCTGTTCAGTACCCTGCTTAAAGCTTTATGTCTTTTTGGCTATAATTATGGGTGGGTGTATTTGGGTCCTTAGAAGGGACACCACTTCCCTAAATGTTACTTGCCCTGGTTTATGTAGCTGGAGGATAGTATGCTTGCTTGTATTTTTTTTTTTTCAAGCTGAAAAACCAAAGTCCTTTGGCTTCACCCAAGTTGCTTTCGGCCGTGGCCCAAAGCACTGCTGCCCATTGGTGGTGTTGGTACACAGAGCAATTACATAACTTGTCCAAAAATCCAAATGAAGTCATATGGTCTGAGTCTGTTGATCTGCGGGAGGGAGGTGTACTGGTCTCATCCTTTGATGTGTGAGATTGCAGGGGGCTGTGATTTTGCATTCCATTAATTAGATGCACAATGAGTTGTGCAGTTGAGTGGTGCCAAACTGGTGCAGTTGTGCGTTTGCAGGCAGGGCAGGTTGCAAGGCTGCAAATGACTGAGTCCTGCCTTCAATAGCTCCCTTCTGCTTTGGATGGAGCCATAACTGGAAGAAGTGGTTTATTTCCTCAGTCTCCCTCCTAGAGGTCCCCAAGTGTGTTGCTCAGGTTAGACTTGGAGCAAATAAGGGGACAAGACTGTGGAAATGAGTGGCACCTACCCTGTCTAGGAGTCCTGGTTTCAGGCAAGAGAAGGCTGCAAACCTCCACCAGGAAGAAGAATTCAGGTTGGAGGCCAGCAGGCAGTCCCTGGAGCCCATATGGCACGGGTGGGTAGTGTGGCCCAGTGGGGAAGGGTGTGAGCTCTGGAGTCAGGCATAGCACGGTTTGAACTCTAGTGCCTTGGGCAAGTCCCTTAGCCTTCCTCCGCTCAATCTTCTCCTCTGAAAAGTGGATATGGTAACAGCACTCAGCTCATGGGGACTGTGGAGAGGACTAGGCAAGCTCATGGCTAGAGGGTGCTGAGCCAACTCTGTCTTGGAAGATGGGTCGCAGTATGTCCGGGGAGGAAGGCCTAATTCACAAGTTCATGTTTTGAGAGGAAATGAAGTTGTGTCAGAAAGAAACTTATTTGGGTACAGGTTCCCTAAATTTGGTGTGGCCCCTGTTAAGTAAGGCAGCTGAGTGAAGCTGATGCTAACCTGGAGGGCCCAGGGCAGTGGGGGACAGATGTCAGCCTCCCCTGTGTGATTGGGAGGACCTTTGTCCATCTCTGCTTACTCATTTGCTCCGCAATTATCCCTTGAGGCCACTTGCCCTCCCTTAGCATCCACAAGCATTTTGGTTGCATGTGAATAAATGTAAGACCCTTTTCTTCTCTAACATGGAGACATTCTTCTATCAACTGCTATGCATTTCCACTCCCATGTGCAAGTTTATTTTTCACTTGGGAAATGTTTGTTTATGGACATGTATGTAATTTTTTACATGGTTTATGAAAATGTATGTATAGGTGTGTTTTCTACCATTCTGAGATCTTTGGATGAAAGGGCATGTGGAAAGCCATGTATTGGGCAGGTATGCAGGCTTCTAGGTAGTGTATATACTTGAAGAAGCGATCAGATGTGAGCAGATACATGTCCACCAGTGCCCGTGAGCAGGGAGAACTCAAGCCAGGCCTGAGTGTGTTAGGATCCATGGCCCTGAGGCACAGGTGTGTATATAGACATCCATCCAAACGGCCCTATAGGTATCACCCTGTATTCTGTTGGCAAATGGATGGCCTGCACCGAACCTGCCTCCACAAGGCGAGGGAGACTGAGGCTGGGAGCCCTCACACCCTCAGGCTGTGGGAGTTGCCGCTCAGAACCCTCACAAGCCCTTTGAAGAGGAGCCTGGTCTCCCAACCTCGGGGTCTTGCCCCCGTCTTCTACCTGCCTGTCTTTCGGGATCTCTCAGTGTCTGTCTGTCTCTCATTTGCTCTAGTCGAGGTATACACTGATCCTGCCCACATTAGAGGAGGTGGAGGTTTGCATCTGGTCTGGACTTTAAGAGGTATGGGGGCCAGAGGGAACATGGTGTGGGGGTCAGGGGAAATAGCTGGGGGGTGGGTGGTGAGAGACTATTCAGAGAGTGGGTTCCAAAGGGCCAGCAAGCAGAAAAGGAGGAGGTGGCTCAGGCTTCCAATGGGAAACCAGGAGTCTCAGAGCCGGGATCACTTCCGCCCCGGGCCACTGCGGGGTCCGGGGACTGGCGCCCCGTGGCATGGAGGGTCAGGCACTCAGTGGAAGGGGGCACTATTTTCAGCCCTTGGAAAAACAAAGAGCGGATCGGGTAGTAAAACAAAAGCAAAGGAGACCTGGAAGCACCTGACAGCCCTAATTCATCACGGCCCAAGTTTTTTCCTGTGTTCCCATTATATTTGTTTGTAAAAGTGGAAATCAATTTTGAAGGTAATTTTCTGGAAAGAATGGAAGGGAGGTGGGAGGGCCGGATAAGGCAGAGATGGTAAAAGGAAAAATTTAGGCCAGGCACAGCCCAGGGGCAGCTCTTGGCAAGGTGAAAGAAAATTGCATATTCAATCTCCATCCATGAATCTCCCTCACTGCTGCCCGCCTCCTGCTTGAAAACAATGAAGGCTTTTTCCCAACGCTGGGTAGGGCCTTGGTATCAGCCTCACTTTAACTTCAGGGTCATTAATTCCCTGATTATTGAAGGAGAAGAGAGGGTTACAGCATCGTCAATTCCAAAGGCACCCCCCCACCATGTGATCAGGCCCTGGCTGGGGTGCGGTGGGGAGGGGAGCAACCAGGGTGGGGTGAGGTGTTGTTTCAGAAGAGCAAAAAGGGTGGGGAGGGACGAAATGGAGAGCCAACTGGACTGGGGGGGAAGGAAGCCAGGAGGAGGGTGGGAGAAGGCAGTCATTACTGCATACCTCTGTTGTGTTGTTATTGCAAATTAAAAGTAGCATGTTCCACTCCACAGCTATCTTTGGGGAGGGAGGGGCACTGAGGGAGGTGGGGGATCTTATCATTGCTTCTTCAGCAGACCAGCCGTGGTGTCACCGTGTGAGGTGACATTTGAATTTACAATTCCGCTGAGAAAAGCCATTAATTCACAAATTAACATTTCTCCCTCTCCCTCTCTCTTTAACACTCTCTCCCTCTCTCACATGGATGTGCAAGCAATTGAAAAGACAAAGGAAATAGCCTTAAGGAAGAGACTTTACTGCTAGTCTGTCTGTGCTGAGATTGCTCCCCCTGCTTCCAGATAGATAAACCAATTACCTGAGCAGCTCTGCTCCTGGCCGCCCGCGATCGCCTCCTTTTGTAGGCTGCATCCATGGTTGGATTACACTCAGTGTATCTCATTAATGTAAACCAGGCATGCCCTGGTCACCAGTCTCTCTTCCCTGCTCTCTTTCTGGAGGGGCATTGAGAGCAGTGCTGGTATCAGAAGAGGGAGGACCCCAGGGGAGAGGAGAGACTGCCAAGGCCCCCCTGCCAGGCCTGGGGACTTTGGGCACAGCCTGCAGAGCTGGAGAATGCTGATGGAGGAAGTCTGCAGGTGAGGGCTCCCTGGTAGGCTTGCATAGGCCGACATTCAGAGGCAGAGACAGGAGCCAGAGACTGACTCTCTCAGGCCCACAGCGCCTGTCCCTGTGGCTTTTTTGATCCAGAGGCAGGAGGCTGGCAGAAGCAGAGAGGGATCTGAGCACCCCCTGCATGGGAAAGGCTTAGGGAAGTTTTGCTGAGTACACACCATGTTAGTGGGACAGGATTCCGCCTGAAGGAGCTGGGAAGGGTGCCATGGAGGGTTCCAGAAGACACAGTGAGGCTGCACTGTTGGATAAACAAAATGAGATTGCACTCATTCTAAGCACTGGGGCACAGTTTTATCTGTTCACCACCTCATCCTTACACACACACACACACACACACACACACACACACACACACACAACACACACATAGCCATCCGATTCCCTTCTTAGAGAATCTCCACCCAGGAGTGTGCTTCTGGGGTCATGTGCCCTGAGAGCTCTAAAGTGAGCTCACATTATGAGCAGGGAATCACAGAGCCTCTTTTTACTTTCACACTCCTCCGGGCCCTGGCCAGGCTCTGTAAGAAGACATGTTGGCAGAGGGAAGCCGAGCAGAGTTTGAGTTTCTCCAAGGAGAGGTGCTCTGTGGATTACTGCTGGAATTATATGATGTCACTCATACTAGACTGCCCCTCATGAGGCAGATCCTATGGAAGTCCAGAAACTATATCTACAGAAAGGTAATCATCTATCTAGTCAAGTGTCTGAGTTTCACTGCATTAACAAAGCTCAACCTATGTTCATTTTCCAAGGAATATTCAGACCCTGGCTAATGTCCATTCCAGTCCAAGAAAGAGCTAAGGTTCAAAGGTCAGCATTTGCTAAGACACCAAAAAAAATCCACTTATGAACACACATTCATTGTTATGATTATATCTTCCCAGTAACCTGGGAAATGAGACCGTTCATACTGAGGGGAGAATTTTTCTATCTTAGTTGGATCGCATATTTTAGCCAAACTCTGGGCAATGTTGGCAGTGAGCCTGTTAAACACTGACCGTGTCATTATGCAGAGGTAGGTGTAGGTTAATATCGATGTTTTATTAAGACTTTTACTTTGGTCCCTGTGCACATGTGGGTTTACTTTGTTTTTCTGTGGGGAAGGACTAGGGTTTAGCCCTGGCAGTGTGTAGCTGACATGGGTGTATGAATTTGTACACAAATCCCTGTGTTTATACCAGAGACTACAGATTAATCATTAACCACCTCAGGTTCCCAGCCAATTTGTGATGTTGTGGATAAAGAGTTATATTTGCTTGTGTGAAGAAATATGTTATAATTTAGCACAGAAGAGTTTGTTTGTTTTTGTTTGTTTTTTCATGAAGTGCCCAAAAGTCAGAACAGATAGCCCACGGCCCAGGAAAGAACATACAGATTTGCAGTAAGAGGGGCTGTGTGTGTCCGTCCACCACTAGAAATTGGGGTGGTGAAGTACAGTATTACAACTTTCTCAGAAAAGGCCCCAGGAGGTACTCCCCCTCACCCCATGTCCATACACACCTATGCACCTGTATGCACACCTGTCTTGTAACACTATGTCTCCAAATCCTAGTTGTCCACTTGGCAACTACCTTCCAGCCCTGCAGGTCTCCTTCCCCCACCCGGCAAGGGCACCAAGCGAGAAATCCGCTGCCTCAGCACTGACCTTCTCCCCCAAGTGCAGGCATGGACAGGAGGGAGGAGCTAGGCTCTGAGGCTGTCCCCCAGGCCATGCTGCTGGTTGTGGGCTGGTCTCCCTGGACACCTCCTCCTCTGCAGGCCAGCAGGCAGCTGAGAAGGGCAGGGGCATGGGAGAGCCCTCAGGAAAAGGGTTTGGAGAGAAGGTAGGCTGGAGAGCCCCAGGATTGCTGCCTTCCAGAGGACTGGGTCCTAATAGCCTCCCTGACCCTGGTGGCTGCACAAGGAGCCCTAGAGCCCAGGGAAGGACCCTTCCCCTGCGTGCCTTCCTCAGGGCCACGGTGGCTGGAGGGCTCTCCAGGACCCTCCCCATTCTGTCCCGTGAGGGTGGAAAGACAAGGAAGGTTGGGAGAGGGTTGGGGGAGGGCTGGGAGACAGCGCAAGCCTCAGAGCCGAGTTGCAGCAGAGCCAGTAATTCAAACCATCCTGACCCTTCAGTGAACCCGAACCTGCTGACCTTGACAGCACTAGACAAGGGAGCCTCACAAACCTCAACCTTCTGGAGGCCTCGCCTTCTCTCCCTCCCTGTCTTGGAGCCTTGTGGCCCAGCCTCCAGGTGTCTTATAATTTGGCTATCCCCAGGAAATGTCAGCATCCCTCCCTCCCTGAGGCACCTGCCTCCCAGCAGCACCCTTTGTGCTCATCTCCACCCCAGAGATAAGTGCGTGGGCATCTCACAGGAGCCTTTCCAGGGTCAGCTGAGATCTTCTTTAAACAGGGCTTGTACACCTTGCCCAGTCTCCTCCTGCCCCAGGCTTCACCTTTTTCAGGAGTACTGGCTATAGAGTGTGTGTGTGTGTGTGTGTGTGTGTGTGTGTGTGTGTGTGTGGTCTGAGTGTACATGGGGGCTGGGATAAAATGTGATCGAGACAGAGCAGTCAAGGGAGGGAAGAAAAGCCTGAGGAAAGCTGCCCCAGGAACCTGCATGAAAGTAAATGTACTTTATGAAGTTTATGCTTTCCTCCCAGGGAGAGCTGGATTCCATCCAACAGCCTCCCAGAGCCTGCCAAACGGCTCCTAAAGCAGAAAGTACAGGAGTGTGGGTAAGCCAGTGACAGAGGGAGAGATGCATGGACACGTGTGTGTACACACATACACACACATGCGCACAGGCACACACACATTCTCTCTGTCTCTCTGTCTCTCTCACACACACACACACACACACACACACACACACACACACACACACACACCTCCCCAAGCCCCAGCAGACTTCGGACACTAGGAGGGGGTAGCAGTGACACCGGAGCTTCCCTTTCCTTCCCTCTTCCCTTTTCACTCCCACCTCCATCTCCTTAGGCAGTGTGGCCACCTGGGTGGACTGTGGTGTGGAAAGCTGGGACCAGGGCAGTGTGGACCACTGGGGCAACAAGCTCGTGGAAGCATTCTGGGTGAGGGGGAGTATGGTGGTCTTGGGCTGGTGGGTATGAGGTCTAGGTAGCAAAAGGGATCAGAATGTGGTCTGCCAGGAACCTGCCTTTTTTTCTGATGGTGGGGATCCATTTTTCTCTGGCACCTTGGTCTACACCAAGTCGATACCTTCCAGCTACCAAAGACAGCTGCTGGACTCTCTTAAGGAGTAACAATGAGAGACAGTATTTTTTTCCCCACTGGAAATTCAAAGGAAATAAATGGCTGACAAGGTTAGGATATGGGAGCTCTTAGAGAGACTTATAATCAAGCTGGAATATCTGCCTTTCTAGACTCTTCTTCGTGTGCACAAGCACATGGATTCTGTGTGTGTGTGCCAATAACATGTGAATGGTCAAGGATCCTTGACTTTAGAGGAAAGGGTTGTGTGGAGGAGAAAAGTGACTGGAAAGGGCAGTAATATGTAGCAAAGGCCATTGCTCAGGCCTGCTAGCTTGGCAACATCTGGCCTCCTGCCCCTGTGCTTCTGAGACATGCCTTCGCTGGGGACGGGCAGTGGGAGAACTCTATCTCCCACCTCCTCCTGGGCACTTCTTCTCCCTTTTCAAGTTCTGCAAGGAGCTGGGACAGAAGAGGACAACAGAGGTAGAGTCATCCGAAGGCAGAGAGTGGAGGGAAGAAGAGAATAGAAGGGAAAGTGAAGAAAGGGCAGATATTGCCCGCTGTGGAGGCTACTCTGGGAAGCCAGGAGGTGCTAGGCATGGAGGGCGTGAGACTGGCCAAGGCTCTTTTTGCCCTTTTTCTTCCCTCCTCTCTCCTCTCCCCTCCTTTCCTTCCCCTCCTTATCCCTCCCCTCTTTCCTCCACACATCTTTATTGGTTCCGGTAATAGCGTTGATTTGCATGTCAGGCAAAGCCTTGCTACACACACAAAAAGAAAACCACAGTCTTGGCGGTGTGGCAGTGTCAGCTCTCGCTGTTGTTCAACAGTGTAAAATTAAATTAATAAAGCCCCCAACACAGGAAAACATAACAGGAAATTAATGGCCTTTACTGTCGCTCTGATGCAGTCATTTGCAACCCTGCTTTCCGCACCAAAGACTTCATAAATGCAAGCAGTTTCTCTAAACAAGCATACTTAGAGCGGCCTGGTATGTAATTTTTCGCCTTGCTTGTGTCCTCTGAGCTAACAAAGCCCCCTTTCCTCCGGGCTCCAGAGAGGTTTCTAACTGGTTCTGGCCCCAGCTGGAGTCCGGGACCTTGCAGAAGGCTCCAACCCCTCCTTGAGAGTTCAGAGAGGGCTGAAGGGGGACTCAGGTCCCACACTGACAGACCCTCACCAGCGGCCAGTGAGCCTGGAGCCCCAGCCTCTGCCAGCAGGCCAGCAGGAAGGCACAGCGCATGCTCTCAGGCAGGAAAAGTGATCACTCTGGGGAATTCACCTAAACCTACCCAGCTCACTCCTCCCCTCTCTCTGCGCATCTGTCTTCTCTCCACTACCTGTTTGCTCTCTTGCCGCTGGCCTCTCCTCCCAACCCCCTCTGTACTTGTTCACCCTGCTTGTACTTCTTCCAGCCTAGGTTGCACATACTCAGGCTGGTCGGGTTGGCAGTGGGTGCCATGCCCTTCTTTCCTACAGGTAACCTAGGTGTTTGGGAAGAGGGAGGGAGCTAACATTCAAAACAGCATAAGTAGGGCCGGCTGAGTGGCGCGGTGGTTAAGCGCTGGCTTGGGAAGCCGGCGGCCCAGGTTCAGGTCCCACATATGAGGGCTAGTGACACTGCCCTCAAAAAAAAACAAAAAAAAAACACAGCATAAGTAACTGTACTGGTATCATTCTCTGGGGCTCTAGGGCACCCCATATCTCTCTCTTCTATAGTGGTTGGTTACGATGTACGAGGACCCTAAATGATTATTCAGCCCATCACTCTGTCCTCGGGCAGATTTTCTGTAAACCATTTCAGATTAACGAGAGTCTATGATTTTGCTTTGGTGTGTAAATAGGTGAAACATTGAGAAAACTTACATTTTCTTCTCTGGGAATCTTTGTATCAGTGTGGGCCCCAGTGTCCACTGTGTTGCAAGGTATGATAGGAGCAAAGAACCAGGACATGGATCTCAAGAAATTTACAATCTCTTGGGGGTGGCCAGGCTACCACACATCACAGACAGCGAGCTATTAGTTAAAGGCTGAATCACGTGGCTGAGCATTCCCTAGGAATCCAGGGAAGTAGCTAGAAGAGCAAGAAGGAAACGGGACTGGAGCCTGGGAGTGGCTAAGATTCAGGGGGACTGTCTCTAAGGACACCTTCCTTGTGAAGGGAGGCCAGTGGCTGGATTGAGAGTGGTGTCAAGGCAGAGCATCAGATTCTTAAAGACCATCTGGTCTTATCTGTCACTCATGCTAAACTCTCCCCTCCAGCAGTTCTGCCTGAGAGGCCACAGCCCCTGCCTGGACATAAGACACAGATGGACAGTTGTCACTATTAGAATCTAAATTTCTGGATGTGGGATCCATCTCTACTCCTGCTTACTCCAGGACCTTTGGCTAATTACGTAAACTTTCTGAATCTCGGTTTCGTCATCTTTAAAATAGACATAGCAACATTAACCATATAGAATGGCGTAAAGATTTCCATTGGACACCCTCTCTTCTTTCCCTCTTCCCTTCCTTCTATTCATTCCACCTGATTTACTGAGCACTTGGAAAAACACGGGGCTGAGCCCTGGGTGGATTTCAGTTTCTCACATGATGTGATCCCTTCACTTGAGGGAGGTTTCTCACCATTCTGGTTACCCATCTCTGAATTCATGCTTGACAGTTAAAGTCCCTCTTAAATAAACACTAAACTCTTGAGACACTAGCCAATGCCAAGTACAGTGGAACCATTGCCACTCTCCCTCTGGAGATTCTGTATCCGTAAAGTAGCCTCAGATTACATTTGATTTTTTTTTTTTTTAAAGCAGCCATGTCAGACTCAAACTCATATTGAGTTCATGGTCAACTAAAACCTTGAGATCTTTTCCACATCAATTGCTATCAAGCCAGGTCTACCCTGTTCTGCACTTGTGTAATTGATTTTTTTAAAACCTAAATATAGGGCATTCCATTTATCGCTGTTGAATTTCATATTGTTGGTTTGGGCTCTTAATTCTACCTGGTTAAAATTGTAAGGTTGTCTTCTCTATCATCATCTTAGTAGTTTTTTTTTTAAAAAGAGTTATTTTCCTTTAAAATAAAGGAGAGCCATGTGGCCCACCAGTGGAGACCTCCTCCCCGGTTGCGATGCATGAATGCTTTACATACTGCTGAGTCCAGCAGCCATAACCATTTTACTTTTCCTCACATCGTCCTTAAAGTTGGGAAGGAGATTCTTTGGGAAATGTTAACACTCACTACATTCACAGCATTTCTTTAAACAATCAATAAAAAAATCCAATTTAAGGTGGTGTGCAGATCGAGTGCCTGCTATGTATGAAGCGTGGCAGGACTGATGTGCAAAGGTAAATAGGACACAGTCCTTGACCTCAAGAAGCTTCTCATCTAGTAGGGAGATGGATGTGCACATCCTTCTACAAGCAGAATGTGATAGGTGCTATGATCAAGTTATGAAATGCTAGGATGAATTTTTTTTTTAAAGGGCAGTTACCTCCAAACAGGGCACTTGAAGTCTTAGTGGGGATGGCATTTGATCTAAGCACCGATATCTAGTTAATGTGATGTGACTTATTCTTGGTGAGTACATGCAGACTCCAGGGTATCACCATTTTCTTTTCTAGCGTCCACAAAGTAACTTTCTGATAATTTCTTCTAAAAGATTTCCAGACCCTACTATTACATTTATTAGAGTGTTATTTGTGTAAGCTTACCTTTTTTTTTTTTTTGGCAAGGCAGAATAGCATGGGCTTTGTCACTGCCTCACCTTTTCATTGTGACTTCTCAAGGTTTATCACAAACATTTTAGGATCCTGTTTACCTTTATCCCCAGGGTCCTGCTATATAATTTATTTGTACCTAGGAAAGTGACCTCAAATGGTTAGGAGTACCTGTCTGGCTCCTTCCTGACCTGGGCAACTCCTGCTGGCCCTGTTTTGAAGTTCTTTTCTTTGGTGGAAAAGACAAAGGCAAGCTGGGGGTCGAGAAGTTCTGCCTTCTCTCTCTTTTCTCTCGGTATTACATCCTCTTCCCCAGCACTGAGCCTAAACCTGCCTTCGTTTTTGTTCTTTCTCCAAACAGAGCTACCAAGGCCCTTTTTTGTTGTCTCAGCTTGTTCTGAGCTTTTGTCTTCCTGACAGGTTCATGCTACTCATACCCATCCTTGGTTATGGTCCCCTCCTTCCATCTGTTGTGTGTCCTTTACAAGAGGAAAAAAAAAAGAAGTATTGTCTGAAAATAAGTACAATACATGCTCATTGTAAAATATTTGGAAGATACAGTAAATTTTTTTTTAAATCACCTATAATCTCATCACTGCGAGATAACCACTGTTGAAATTTGGTATATTCTTTTGCAGTCTTTTTTGTCTATGCATGTATAATTTTATACATATAATTTTTTATCAAAATTGAAATGATATTGTATATACAGCTTGTCTTGCTATTTTCACTTAACATTATATAGGACCATTTTCACATATCATTAAATATTCTTTGAAAACATGATTTTTTAATGGCCGCATAATCTTCCACTGTTCGGTGTACATGTCCTTTTAAAATCTAGGCTCATCATATTTTAAAGCTTATTCGTGTGCAACAACAATGATTTTCCTTAAATGTCCTCTCTTTCCACCCCTCCCCCACGCTTCGTCTTTCTACTTTGTCAAGTTGATTCTTGAGCCTGCAGAGGCAGAATTTCATTTTTAGAGCATCCTATCTTTATGGAATTATGTTCCCATCTAGAATCTCTTGCCATGGGATCACACGACCATTCTTTCCCTTAACACACAGCAGTTTTCTTTCCTCAATTCAGATTCTGTCCAATGCCCCTTCCTTTGCTACTGTCAACTCTAGACATGGTTGCTTTCCCCCCCCCAGATCCCCATCACTTCCCTTTTATCAGTTTTTCTTCCTTGGTCAAAATTAAGCAATCTGAAATAGTGGAAAGGGGCTCTGGGCTGAGAACCTCAGCTCCCATCCTAACAATCACTAGCTGTGTGACATGGGGAAATTACTTAATCTTTCCAAGCCTCTTTGTTTTTGTTTTTTTTTTTAATCTTTAAGAGGGAATGGAATTAAGTGATCTCTATACTTTCCAACTGTAAAATGTGGTGACACTGAATCCAAAAGAGCAATTTTCTTTGTTGCTTCTTTTTCCTTCTAAAAGGTAAAATGTTGAGCAAGGCAAGTTAAGAGTTTATCAAGTTTTGCTTTTGCAATTGTATTTAACACATCAGCCAACATTTTTTATCACCTACTATGTGTCATGCCCAATGTTAGGTTTAGAGAGATGTAAGAGGTAGGTCCCTGCCTTCAAAATGGGGATAATAATAGAAGCTCCCTGCTTAAGTTCTTGTGAAAATTAAACAAGTTAATATATGTAAAATTCTTAGGTGCCTAATATATAGTAAGCACTTAATGTTAGCTGTTGTTATTGTAAGGATTAAATCAGTGGATGTACATTAAGCAGAGTGTCTGGTATAATAATAGAAACTGGATCGATTTTAGTTATTATTATTTCTACAATAGGGATTTGGATAGATGGCTACTGGAACACAGAGCAAGGAGAAATTAGTAATGCTGAGGGAGGAGCAAGCAACCCCTGGGGTACATCTGAGGAAACTCAATCCAGAAGAGCTCAAAGGACTTGCCCAAGGTGATATGGCACATGAGCAACAAAACTAGGATTTCAACCCCAGAGATATTACTGACAATCCAGCATTAAGTTAGGGCCACTAATGCAGTTGGTTCCCATAGAGGCACAGGAAGACAGTTCATGCCCCTGCCCATCTTTCATCCTATCATGAACTCATGGAGTGCTTGGAAGCTGGGCTTGGTCATGGAAAGCCCCTTGGTCAAGGGTTGCCAGGGCTGAAAGGCTGACCAGAACCTTGTCTTTGGGCCAGATTTCCAAGGGCTCCTTCATAGCCTCCTCCTCAGCTTGTCTTGGGGTTCCTGGCCAGGGCAGTCTCACAGATTGTCCCATGTTTAAGGATGGGAGGCAATGGTGTATGTCTCCCCAGCTCCTTAGACAAACAGTGTTTCCAGCACCTGCTTTCCTCCTCTCACCTCCATTTCCTATTTCTCCTTTCCACCATGCTTCCCCTCACCCTCTCTTCCTCACTTCTTTCCCCTTCCCCCCTTTCCTGTCTCCTGCCCTTCTCTCATTCTCTCACACTCTTTCCCTTTCTTTTCTACTTCCCTCTCCCCTCTTCCCCATCCCCTCCCCATCCCATTAATCCTTTCTCTTATTCCAGTCTGGAAAGCAGCCCCATTCCTGGTCCCAAACCTCACTCCCTGTTCTCAATCAGATGGGAGGGTCAGGGTGGCAGCCCAGACCTCCTCCATCCTGCTGCCGTGGGGGTGGGGCTGGGGCTGTACAGGCGGGCTGCCCTGAATGACAAGCGGAGATATTGATCGCATTCTGAACTCAGCCCAGCCGATAGAAGGTAATTAATGACTCCATTTGCCTCAGTACCTAGGAGAACAATTGAGTTTGAAACTGCAACAACTGGCAGCTGGGAAGACTGGGGGGCGGCCTGGGGGTGAACCCCTCAGAAAGGGGAAGGGGTGTTAAAGGAACTAAGGAGGAGAGAGAGGGGGACAGAGGCCATAGGTCAGAATGGTATGGAGCAAACATTTGCACAGAGCCCCCAACCCCAACCCCAGCTGACTCCTCCTGCTCCCCCCAGCCCCCAGAGGCCTGAGACCCATCACCCACTGTTCCCACTTTCTCCATACTTTTCTCTTTTCTCCCTATATCACTTTTTCAGGTCCTTTTCTGTCTGTGGACGAAGTAAGACTTACTTTCCCCAAGATTGCTTCCTGTCAGCTGTGTGATCTTGCACATGCTTGTAACTCTCCCTGAGCTTGTTTCCTCTGTGGTAAAATTGAACTAATGGTTTCTCTTTTGCATGTGTTCTGTAAGGATTAGAGAGAACGTGTGTAAAGCACCCCCTTTGAGCCGCCCTAGTACATAGTTAGTGCTCAATAAATGATGGTAATGACAATCGTTGCTAAAGAAGGCAAATTTCATAGAGTGGAGACCGCTTTGGAGTCAGACATCCCTGAGTTCAAATATCCAGCCTTTGCTACTTACTAGTTGGATGATCTCGAACAAATAATTTTACCTCTCATCTGAAAAATGAGAATAATAATATTTCTTATTATTATCTTGTAAAGTTGAATGGACTGAATGAGCTTATACAAAAGCCCTGATAGCGTCAGTTTCCTCATAGACAGGTAAATATTTGTATTTGGGTTTAGAAAACTGAAGTTAATATAGTTTTTTTTTTTTACTATACTTTTAAAAAGTCCCCTCAAATGCCTAATTCCTACTTCCTGTGTTTTAGTGGGCGGCTCCTGTTCATCCCATCTTGGTTTTGAAGACTTTGATGACTTTGGCACCGAATGACCAAGGGGCATTATTTCATTCTGTCTATTACCGACACCCCACCTACCTTCTGGTCAATGCAGAATTTCTCTTGCTCCTTGCAGTGACAACTTTGGGAATTTGGGTAGAATATCCACACATGAGGAGGACAGAACACATCTATTTTGTCCCTTGTCCCTAGCCCTCATCTTTTAGACATGGCGTTCAGTGGCTTCCCCCGCTCCAAGCTGCTGAGACCGCACTGGACAGCCTTATTCATGATTGGCCAGAGAGAGGGTCTGGTCTGGAGTCAGAGAGGAGGGGGCAGAGCTCTGCTCCAGAGAAGCCCAGGAATAGATGGGGAGTGACAAGGCTAAGTGGATGAGGAGATCAGATCTTTTTATTGAGGAGTAAAAGACATTTTTATTAATGTTTCTAGAAGTAGTACATGCTTTTTGTACAAAGCCTGGATGATATGAAAAAACTTAAATGAGAAGAAAATAATTTGCTCATGATCAGGAAGTAACCACTGTTACCATGTGGGTGGCTCTCCTGCCAGTCAAGATGATCTTTGGTTTTGCAGCTGTGTTCGTTTGCATGGAGATTGGGGCCCATGCTCTGGACGGTGGCTGGGCAGGCAGGGGCTGCTGCTCACTGGTTCAGTCCACAACTGATTACCGGACACCTCCCCTGTGCCAGGCTCCCTGGGGGGTATGTCCTTGAGTTAGCCACTTACCCTCATTTAATCTGTAGCTCATTTACTCCAAGCCTCAGTTTTCTCACCAGTAAAAAGGGTATTATAATCCCCACCTAAGTAACCTAAGGTCTTTGAAAGCTTTTTATTAACTGCTGAACAAATATGAAGCAATTAGAGGGGAAGACAATATGAATTTTTGTTCCCCTTGAAAGAGTAATAGACGTCAAAGTTTTAACTCAGCAGTTTGTTTAATGTAATGTATTTATATCTGCCTCATTCCATGCTGTAGTGGACAAAGCTTCAGGAATGGGCTCCAGTCCTGAGAGTCTACTAGCTAGTTATGTGACCTTGAACTTGTCACCTCCTCCCCTCCACCTCACTGCCCACCCGACTAGTTTTCATTACTGTAAAATGAGGACTTTGGACCAGGTGTCCTCTAATCACTCTCGGCAGTCAGTTCAGGGGCTGCAGCCCCAGCACAGGGAGGCGTGCAGGGTAGAAAGGTAAGGATGCTGGAAACCAAGTGGCCCTCAGCTGGGCCCCTGGGTTTGGCACCCAGGCAGCAGAGTAAAATGAAGTAGAGGGCAGGCTCTGGAATCAGAAAGACATGAATTCAAATCTTGACTGTCCTTTACAGGCTGCCTGGCCTTGGATAAGCTACTTAATCTCTCTTTGCCTCAGTTTGCTTATCTTTAAAATACTATCCTAAATCAGTATTCACCTCCCAGGGTTGTTAGGGGGAGGATTAAAAAAAGAGCTGTACAAAGTACAGCAGTGGTGTGTAATAAGCTCTCAGTACTGTGAGCTGCTAATAGATGGAGGCTGTGGGCAGAGGGAACCAGGGCTGTGTCCTCCGCATATGGAGACTGACTAGCACATGGTTCCCTCCTTGCTATGTGAGGTCTTATTAAACCTACAGCAACCACATTTTCCAACCTCAGTCTAAAGACATGGCCTGAAAGTAGGAAAGGATATTGGAAATCAGAATTGTTCCAGAAAGCTCAGGACATATGACCACTGTACTCTAGCCCTCTTCCTGGAGCCCAGACAAGAGGTAGGTTCCTTATCCCATCAAGGTGAAGACTGAGGGCCTCCTCCCATCATTTAGGAAAGGTCTTCCCTGGAACCAGCTCCCACCACAGGCAAATAGGCCTGTTTTATCCCAACCCTGCTCTCTCTGATTGGAGCCTTGGTGTTGGGGGTCCAATGCAAAGTTCATCTGGACCTTGTTCTCAAGCAACCTCTCCCATCTGCTTTGGATGGCAGTTGTGCAACTCCAAGGTTAAGTTCTGCTCTTAACTGGGAACACGATGTTCTCTGTCCCTTCGATAGAGGCACTTCATAGGTGGGCAGGATGGTATTGATGAGAGAAGGAAGGGCTTCCTGTGGACCAGAGTCAATGCTGCCAGAAGCTAACAAGCAGTGGGCGTGAGCGAAGAGGGGCTGAGGTCTACCCAGAGGCCCACTGTGGGTCTTCCCACATCCCCTGATAGCTAGGGGGCCATGGGACTTGCCTGACAAGTGACTGGGTGTTCTGGGATGCCAAACCAGGCAGGTGGCCAGTTCAGAGACCTTCTGCCAGGGGTCTGGCTTTGAATGCTCCCCAGGAGAGCCTCATGCATTCATTCATTGAATACCAACTGTATGCCCAGCTGTATGCCTGGTACTGGAGCCCCAGAGATGCATCTGTCATGGTCCCTGCCCACAAGGAGCTCACAAGTGGAAAGATGCTATCCAATTACTCACACACTTTCCTTCCCTGCTCACTCAGAAGCCTAGATTAAGTCCTGCTTCTGCCTCCTCCTCTGTTTATGCCCAGCTCTGCCAAAAGCCTTTCAGTATCTAGGCCAGGCTGTCATCGTCCAGTTCTATCCTCTGCCTTACTGTCACCTCTTAGACTCTACCCTTGGGATATCCCACTCTGAGCGCTCTCTCTCTCTCTCTCTCTCTCTCTTTCTCTCTCTCTGTCTCTTTCTCTCTCTCTCTGGTTGGTGCTCCAAGTGGTTGGCACTGACAACCGCTTCATTTTGTCTTTCTTTTCTTCAGTGTTCTCTTGTCGTTTTTGATCCTCCTCTGCTGTTCTTCTCCGTTTCCTCCTCCATTGCCTACCCTCCAAACCCACCCCCATCCTGGCTCTGGGCTGTCCTCCTTAGCTGGATACCCAGGCTTCTGGGGAAGCAGGGCCAGCTGGTTTTATTCTTGTGGCCAGTGCCCTCACCTCAGCCAATGCTGCCTAGGCATGGAAACCTTCTTCCCTTCCTTCCTCTCGCTTTCTGCCCTTCCTCAGGCATCTCCCAGCCTCCTTTCCCATACTTCGTTCCTCCTTACCTTCATTCCTCTCTTCCTTCTCTAGCTGAAGGAATTGTGCCACCCTGTCCTCTGGATGGAGCCTGGCAGAGCCTATGGGCCCTTTGGCTGATTGGGAAGGGTGCCTCCCTGTCCCACACCAATCATGCCGCTGCCCTCTCCTTGCCCCCGTGGTTCTCCTCCCTGCTCCCCCAGAAATTTCTTTGTGCTCCTTCATCATTCATCATTACTGCTGCCTTTCCCGCCTCCTTATCACCTTCCTTCTCCTTTGGGGAGTTTCCTCAAGCTTCCCATAACCTCTCTCTCTGGTGTTCTCTGCATGCTTTCATCACACCAGTTTGCTTGCTGCCCCTCTAGCACCTTCTTTCTCTTCTTCTCCCCCACCCCCTTCCTTCTCCTTTTTTCCCCTTTCCCCACCTCTCATTGCCACCTCTTCCAGTAGCAGGCTTCCTTTTGCCTTTCCTTCCTCCCACCCTCTTTCCCTCCATTGCTGCCTCTGTAACCTGTCTTATCACCAGGGCCTGAGTATACAAAAAAATAAATAAATAAAAAGGTCAGTGAGTGGAGGGAGCAGCAATAACCCCTAAAACAGTACTATCAGTGGAACATGATTGATCAATTGAATTCCATAGCGGCTGAAAAATGTGGGATTAAGTAGTGTATTATACGCACAATGAGTTGAGGCATGATGTTCATTTCAAGTTCATTTCGCCGGCCTCTGCCACCAGATCAGGCAATCAATAGGGGCAGCAGATATCATATATCACCTCTCTGCGGGCTGGGGAGAGAGCACCATAATCTCTCGCAAATTTAGAGTGACAGATTTGTCAAGATCTGAAGGGCCCCTGAATAAATGAAGGAAAAGAGACTCCTCCAGCCAGTGACCTGAGGACAAAGCTTCAGTTCAGCCCCTACACACACACACACACACACACACACACACACACACACACACGGGCTGAGCCAAGCCACACACAGGCATATACACAAATCACAGAGGTGTGTTATGAGTCTTGCCACATATATGCCTCCACCCGTGCACATAATATGTGAGCACACACTCACAGACAAATGCATACTTTACTCCCCAGGACCCACTGGTGACACTGCAATAACCACACACAAGGACACTCACTTCCTCCCTCAGCCCTGACAGCAGGGCTTCCCAGAAAGGTAGGAGGAATCCAGCAAGAGAGAATTACACAAGGAAACATGCAAATAGCTATAAAGGGTGGAATTAAGATGGTGGCAAATGCTTGAAAGAGAAGCAGGCACAGGAGAAACATGGGGGACATGGGTGCACGCTCCCCATGCAATCACACACATCTTTTCAAAAGAGTCCTCTCTCTATCACTTACACATACCCAGACACTTATTTACCTGGATGTTTATATGTGTAGAAATGTATCTACACATAGAATACTCACACAAAAGGGAAAAATAAATATGCCACACCCTAACTCAAACTCTTATGGAGAGATGCGTATACCCTCTCAGACAGAAAATCACTGCAGAGGCTTACAGAAAAAAACAGCCACCAAGTTTTGTGTCCATAGGAACACAGAACAGAAATACCATCAAGGCTGTCCGTATGTCTGTCTCTCCATCCTCCTCAGACCTGATCCTGGTTTTCATTTCTCTCCCTTCTCTCTCTCTCTCTCTCTCTCTCTCTCTCTCTCGCTCTCGCTCTCGCTCTCGCTCTCGCTCTCTCTTACATACTTTCTTTGTTTACCCACCCCCTCCAGAATAGAGTGGAGGGAAGACAAGAGGTCCCATTAGGAAAGCAGACTCCCATGCTTCGTCTGAGAGGCCAGCAACAGAGGATGGCTGCAGGTTGAAGTTAATCAATATGTAATATTTTCTATGGTCTCCCGAATGATACTGTATGGTGTTACTGTATATAATGCAATATTGATTATATCATATCGTATAATCACCTATAAACTGATATATATAACAGTTACAGAGAAATACCCTGGGCATAGCCTGGCCCCAGGCCCAAGGCTCCCCAGCTGGTCTTGGCCAAGCTGTGGCTGGGAAGAACTTTAGTCCAGGGGAGTTGTAGGGTGGGGGTTCAGGGAGAGGTGGCAGCACTGCCCACTGTATACTATGAAAACTCCAATGGACCCGACGCAGGAGGGCAGGGCTAGAGTGGTGGCGGGGAGCAGAACGGTGAGAGAGCCTGGGTAGGGCAGGACGTGGACAGGATTGGCTGCAGTCCAGGGAGCGGGCACTAGTGTGGCACCCCCATGGCCTTTGTGGAGCAAGTCTCAGCTCCCTGTGGAGACCTGCAGGAGGACCCAGGTGGCTGAGAAACAGAGGCCGAGCCAGAGTCCGGGTCAGGCACAGATTCTGAGTGGGGTTGCCCAGGTACAAGAACACCCACAAAGACACTGTCTTCAGTCTCTGCCCAAGTTAGTGTTTTACTGCTCACCTGCCACCTGCTGTCCTCCTGCTCTGGTCTCAGTCCTGGCCTGATGCAAACAGAATGCCTCAGCTTGGCTTCAAGTCCCTCCTCCCGTGGTGGTGAAGTTAATTACTTCACTCAGTCTCCATGTTACACTCAGCCTCGGAGATTTGATGATTTTCCACCCTTGGAGTCAGTGGAACTGAAATTCATCTCAGAGCCAAGTTCAATTCTCCACAGGCTGGGTAATACTGGTCTGAGACACTCAGCTCCTCCCCCAGGCTGACCCAGGCCAGGGAACAGAAGGGGTTCAGGGGAGGTGGCCCCTGGGAGCCACTCTGGCTCTACCTCTGTCTAGTCCTTCTGCCCCGGCCCCCATGCTGGGACAACTTCCTCAGCCAGATCTCTGAGGCATGGCCAGCCCCTGGGCCAGCCACTGCAGCCTTCAAGCTGGGAATAAGGTGTCCTAGCTGGGGTGCAAAGCCCTAGGAATCAAGTCAGGTACCCCCCTCCCCTTGCCCACTGCACTGCTCTGTGCCTCTGCTGGCCTGCACTGATGCCCCAAGTGTCCATGTGTCCTCCAGATGTGTCCGAGGGCTCAGTCCCCAATGGAGACTCCCAGAGTGGCGTGGACAGTTTGCGGAAGCACTTGCGAGCTGACACCTTCACCCAGCAGCAGTTGGAAGCTTTGGATCGGGTCTTTGAGCGTCCTTCCTACCCTGACGTCTTCCAGGCATCAGAGCACATCAAATCAGAACAGGTGAGGAAGGTGCTTTCTGTGTGCAGAAGTAGAAAGGAACTGTGTAGAACAGGCCTCTGGAGAACGTGCACAGCTATCAGCCATGTGATGCCCAGCATTGCATATGCTACATATGGGCGCACCGTGTGTGGGCCCTGTGAACAGGTTCACATAGGACATTAAAGTAGAGTCAGGACAAATATTATGATATATGGTAGTTAGAAATGGTGAGTTCTTAGTGCAAGTATGGCCTTGGGTAAGTCTTACCCTTTTCAGAGCCTCAGTTTCCCTGCCTATAGAATGAAGGACTTGGATGTATGATCTAACAGGTCTCTTCCGGCCCTGCGATTCCCTGCTGCTGGCGTAGAGTACTGGGAAATGTCCTCCTGCTGTGTCCTTTGCCTAAATGCCCCCCAGGGTCCTACAGAAAGTCTGTGTAAGCCTGTGGCACTCTTCTTGCCCAACTGTCTGCCTCTTGCTCCCAGCTGTACAAACTGACCCAGGCAGGCTGATTGCCTACCTCTGGGACCCAATACTGGCATTTATTGAGTCCTACAGATGCAGAACAGCCCAGAACACACAGCATGGGACGCATCCCACAGCACATTTCTATAATATGCCGCATAGAAACACATCTAACTCCTCCCATTCACCCGTGTGCACATGTTTACACACCCCACCATAACCACCTCCCACATAGCCCATAATGCTCACAGCATTCTCCCCAGACCACCAGCTCAGCACCTTCCAGCATTCACCTCAGCGTAGCCTGCAGTGCACATGCTCAGACACGGGAGCACACACCCATTCCTCCCAGATCTATATGGCCTAGGCCAAGCCCACCACTGTAGCACCACGCTTGCACAAGCACACACATACACGTGCATACGTGCAGGCGTGCGCATGCACACACAAGCACACGCACTCCAGCACGGCCACACTGGCTCCACACAGCACCGTTCAGCTCTAGGACTCCAACAGCTCGCAGCTACTCGCCTTTCTCCCCGCCCGTCCTTTTATCCCATAAGCTGTTTGTCTTCATAAAACAAAAATCAAAAGTCTTTTTAAGGTGCCCTGAGCCATAAACCAACAAAGGAGGAGCTGGCTGAGGCGGGCGGCTCGGTGCACCCTCCCCGAGTCCCCGGCTGTATTACAATGAATAACCTTTATTTACTTTCATTAGACTATTAAACACCAGCACAGTCATTTTTCCCCCTGAAACTCGGAGCAGGGCCCATAAAGCAAATCCGAAGCCTAATTGAGTTCATTTTAATTTCTCTCCGATCACAGCGAATTACTCTGGTGATAAATCAGGGGGCAGCTTCACCCCCAGTAGAAGGCCTAATTTGCAGCTAATTACAAAACTGATTTCTACAGGAAGATCAATACAAGACGGAATTGGAAATGACGAGGCAATCCCGTCCAGCCTGGGGGGGGCGGGGTCCTCTGGGGGGGCCAGGAAGCGGAAGGGAAAAAAACGGGCCCGAAAGAGCAGAAAATCAGTTTTAATTTAACGTAATATTAATCAGAGCAACTTTTCCTGCTTTGTGCAGGCTCCTGGCCTGCCCAGCTCTGGGGTCTGGCTTGGCGGTGGCTGCAATAAAAAGGCAATTACCAGAGTGTTTCGGGCAGGACACCCTTTCAGAGTCAATGACTGGCCCCCTCCCACCCTTCTGTTAGCCATGTGGACTCTCCCCCTCCCCAATTTCATACCCCAGTGCACAGGCAGAGAGCAAGGGGCCTGTGGGGCTGTCTTTGTTTGTTTTTAAAAAAGGGGCGCCAGCACCCTTTCAGCTGGCCCAGCAGTGCCAGGCTGGAGGCCCCACTAGGCCCTCCCCTCACTACTGTTTCTGTCATCATGTCATGGTCGCCCCTCCTCCTCAAGGTTCCCCAACCCAGGGGGACCTTAAAACACCCCTTGCCTCTCAGCATGGGGATCCTCACTGCTATACTTCACCCTTGGGGCTTCTTAGGCAGGAGGTGCTATAGACATGGACAGGGTGCTGGGATAACCACCGATAAAGTATAGGCTGCATCTCAGCTTCGCAGGTCAGGTCTGCCCCCACCCACACAAAACTCTGCATCATCTGTGGAGCCCACCCCTCCCACTCTCCCCTCCCTCTGCCTGGCCGTCTCCTTCCACCCCATCTGGGAGGGCTCCTTGGTCCTCCTCCCCATCTGCACACTGAGCCCTTTCTCCATGTGTGCGCATCAATAGAGAGCTGTCGCTTTTCTCTCTCCTCCCAGGGGAACGAGTACTCCCTCCCAGCCCTGACCCCTGGGCTTGATGAAGTCAAATCGAGTCTATCTGCATCCACCAACCCCGAGCTGGGCAGCAACGTGTCAGGCACGCAGACATACCCCGTGGTGACCGGTAAGGGGGCTTCCAGGAGGGTGGGGGCACAGCTTTCAATGGGGATGCCTCAGCCCATGCCATATGGGGCCCAAGTGTGACAAGTGGGCCCCCTGCCATGATATCTGCAGAAAGAGTGAGCCTCCAAAAACCAGGGTGCTTCCCAAATAGATGTGTGCAGATGTGAGGAAGAAAAATTGTGGTCAGGGTGTCTGTGCACTTCAGCCTGAAAAGGGGGCTATTGCTGGCTCTTTCTGCCCACCCTCTTGCCTCTCTCTTTGCATTTTTTTCTTGCCTACACCAAGGTGCCCAGAATTGTAAGCCTTTTGCTAGGACTTGTTGTAGGAGAAGGCAGAGGGTAAATAGGCCAGACTGGCAAGAAGGGAGCATGAGTGCCCAGTGTCCAGCCTCCATGCCCTTGTTTTCTCAAGGCTGCTGAGAGCCTTCTTTCCTTTCCTTCTGGGCAGCTTGGGTCAGTGGCTTTGGGCTTCAGGACATGGCATCCAGCTCTGTGGTTATAGATAAGTACAATTATCCCAGCCCTTCTGCTTCCCAGAAGAATCACAGAGACTAAGCCTTGATTTTAAGGCCAGGCAGGGTCCGGCCTGTCCCACAGCCAAATGCAGGGGGAGGCAGCAGCAGAGGCAGCTTGAGTGGAAGAAGGCCGAGGTGTTCCTCAGTGAAGAACCCAGCCCATGATGCTCTAGGCCTCAGAGCTGCCGGCTGTGGAAGGCGCCTGGCACTGCAGAAGGGTTTCCAGGCCAGGAAAGTGCCCAAGTGGGAGAGACACACATTGAGGTGTTATTAAAATTCACCTAATTATTCTAGAGACACTAAAGCCAATGTGCCGTTTGTTCCTTGGGAGACAGAATGATTGAGAAGGGTCTCGGTGGGGATTGGGAGACACTGAGGCGTTACCTGCAGAGCAAGGCGAGCGGAGGCGGCTTGGGGACTTGGCAGCAGGGCTGCAAGCAGCCAGCATCGCAGCCAGTGGCACAGACTGGTAGCAGACCTGGCCTCACTGGAGGATGGGGCCCTGGTTCTGACGTGGAGCTGATCTGAGTAAGGCTCAGGTCGGAGATGGATGCAAGTGGCCCCCCAGCCTCCACCTGGGATCTTTGGAGAGCCCTGTTGTTACCTTCCCCAGCCTCTTCTTAAGGAGTGTCTTGGTACAACTGTTTCCAGCTGGGACAGAGTTGAGCTCTTTGGCTAGACAATCAGAGGTTGAGTTTTGGAAGTGTCAGAGAACTGGATGGACCAGGCCTTTGGGAGTGACAACCTTAGCTAGATCAGGACACAGCCTATTATCAACTGGCCCTTGGCATGAGCCCACTTTAGTCCAACTTGGAAGCTCTCTGAGCAGCTGGGTATCCTGACCCAAGGCAGGGAGATGGCCTAGGCCAGGCTACCTTTCTCTCGACCTGTTGAGAGTGAGAGTGGTTACTTTCGAAAGGTGGCCCATCCCAGGCAGCTGGTGAAAGAGAGCCCAGGAGACTTTTCTGTAATCCCAGCTGTCCTTCCCTGGGCCCAGTCCAGAAGGCAGGGGCTTCGTGGGGTGGAGAGATGGAACTTGGGGGCAGAGTTCCAGCTGCAGGAGAACTTGGGTTGGTGCAGAAAAGTCCTTCCACCTTGAGCCTCCCCCGCCCGTCTCCCCCCTATGGCCCTGGAACGGTCCCAGCTCAGCCTGGGAACATCTCCGGCTGATCCATCTGGATCCAAGTGTGAGAAAAGTTCATTTCAGACCCAGCTTGACATTCCCAGGTGGCAAGTTAGCACTAACATCTCAATCTGTATGCGACATTTCAATCAAGCGAGGAGTAACAAAAGCAGAACCATTAACATTCGGAGCTGTTCACCAGTGGTAATGACGGGGAAACTCGCTCAGAAACTGGAAATTACCAAAAAAGAGAGAAGTGTGTGGAGAGGTGGGGGAGGGGAGATGTGAGCGGGTGGGAGCACAGAATGATTCTTGTACACTTAGGCCAAGATCCAATGTTTGGATGAATGGTGCCATTACCTGAGAAAGGGCTGCTCATTCTTAAAATGTTTTTGCTGGCAATTAAATGGCTGCAGTTATTGATCTTTGTTGATTTTATGTCCTCCTAATTTGCATAATCTATTAAAGATGAATGATTCATGATGTGTTTATTATGGGGACAAACAGAATTTGCTGGAGGTACTGTCAAGGTGAGAAATTGGGCAGCGCCCAGAGACTTCATGGGCCATCTCAGGAGTGGGGCCAGCAAGTTGGCCTTTAGGCCAGGACTTGTGGGGAGCAGTGAACAGTGATGCAAGGAGAACAGACTCAAGAGTTCTTCTAGAAAGATGTGGGCATCTGTGAGAACCAGCCTTTAAGCATGGCTGGGATGTACTAGAGGCTTTTGGTGTATTTGTAGAAAATTTCCCTCACAGATTCTTAAAAAGCTGATTTTGTTGGGAAATATGAAGGACTTTTGGTAGAGGAAAAAACAGGGAGGCCCTTTCAGGTAGGTGATTTTGGCCAGGTGTGTGCTCAAAGTGAGAGGGCAGAGGGGTCATCCTGTGCCCACAGCCTGGCTTGGGTGTACCCAGGTGTTCAAAGAGCCCTCTTCATCCCCTGCGTCTCAGGCACCCAGCTTATGTTCTTCTCTGGGGACAGGCAGCTGAGGTTGCAAACCTCCAGGGATGAGTCCTGAGGAAACCAGTCCAGGAGTGCCCTAGCCTAACTTGAAGAGCTGACCTTATTGATATTCCTGCCACCTCCTGGCACTGGAGGCTGATTTCAAACTTCACCAGCCACTTGATACATCTGTTCCACAAGGTCAGGACTGAGAGGAGAGAGAAGCTTGGACTATTGTGTGGAGGGGAGAGTAGGGCCCAGTGGCCCAGGACACAGCTAATCACATTGCAAGCAAGGGTGGCTGCCAGAGGCTGGGGCTCGGCCGATAGCCTTCTCTCCCCACCTTCCATCATGGAACCAAGGAGGGAGACCGATTTTTCTGGGTAGTGTTTGCAAGTTCTGCCGAGATTTTAATTTCACTGCATCACAACTCAGCAAGCTGCCAAGTCAAGCTGGTTATTTAAATTTATCACCCACTTTCCCTTCCGCCGCTGGGCTGCTCTAGCTCAGCAGCATCCCTTCTCTCCAGCCCACTGCTCTAGGCTGCTGGTCTGGAACGGAGCCGAGTGGCTCCTAAGTGATAAGGAAAAAGGGACCAGTTAGATGAGAGAGTGGGTTGGAGGCACTCTGGCCCCAGGCTTTCACAGGTTGGCTGGCTGTGGCTGGCACCTTCTACCAACTTCTTGCCCTTCCAAAGGATCCCACAGGGAGGCCCTCATCGAGCCCTCAGGAGTCCCCGGGATCAGGGCCTCTTCAGTGAGTTAGTGTCTTCAGTCCTTCAAGTCTCCCATCACGGGTAGAAAAGAGCCCCTCTTCCCTATGACCTCCTCACTGCAACCCCTTTCTTCTTGTGCCTGGCCAGGTCTGCAGCCATGGAGGAACATAAGGGGACACTGGCATAATGTTGATCTGGGAGGAGAAGATGAGTGCTAGTTTCAGGATTCCCCAAGTCCTTTGGAGATGTTTCGGAGCATTTAGAGAGTCCCTTGACCTGGTGAAAATCCACCTTAAAGGTGAGAGCAGGTTCCCTCCCCTGGAGCCTGAATGGCGTGCAATGGGGCTGGAAGAAGTCAGACTTTGTGCAGAGGCTCTCTCTCCGTGCTCGCTCCAGAAGCAGAGGAATACACCAGTTCCCAGAGCTGCTGCACCAAGTGGGCTTCACTGGCCTCTAGTGGGCATCACTGCCACACACTGGGAGAGCTTTGTGCAAGTACGGCTCGCGCCACCCTCATTTTAGTCCCAGAGAGGTAATGGAGGAATGAGATTGAGGTCCAGAAACAAGGCAGATGAAACATAGCTGGGTACACTATAACAACAAGAATTGTTAATGCACAACCAAACATCACTCTCTGGTGGCAGAAATAGAGGGAAACTCAAAGCCATCATATGTGAGAGACTGCTGGTATCATGCTGAAGATAAACCCTAACTGGGGGAGACTAAGGTTGGAACACGCCAGATAGGAGACATGACTTTCGGCCCAAGAGAAGCAGGAAGTTACAACAGAGTATTATCCTACATAAAGCCAGGAAGCCAGCAGGATGACACTATTCATGAAAGGGAAATGCAACAAACTCATCCCAATGGCCCAGGGAAACAAGTGATGGGTGGGGGGGAATCTCCATGAGAAATGGAGACTCCAAGCCTGACCCTCATTCACAGTCCAAATTTATACCATGAATATATGGCAGAAAACCCCAGTCAAGAACTTATATAAAAATTTGTCCAGGCTAGTTAATCCACTCAGAAACCCCAGCAGGAACAAGGGCAAAACTTCTCTGCAAAATCCAGGGCACTGGGACTCCCACAGGAAAAAAAAAAAAATCCACCACTAGAGACAAACGCACCATAAAAAATTATGCATCTCATATGAACACTAACTGTCATGAGGGAGAGTTGGCAGAAGGAATAAATAGCACAATTAATACCCCCAAGAACTGGAGATCACAGAACAATCCAACAGCAACTATAAAAGAAGCACATTTAATATTCTAAACAAGATAAAAGAGAAGTATAGTTTTGTGTTTATCGCAGATCCAGATCCCACAACCCCTTCCCCCACAACGACTCAGCAAATTGGAAGATAATGGAGATAATAAAGGGTAAAGAATGAAGACCACACCCATAGCTTATTGTTTTGAAGTTCTGGAGCCATGGAAAGAAATGACTCTCAGGCATCCCTGAAAGTAGAGCCTGTCCCTGCTTTTCCAAGCTCCCAGATGGCTAAGTCTCAGTAGAGAATCTTCCTTTTACCTTGGAAAAATGTCAGAACATTGGAGAACTATGACAAGGGCAGTACCTTCCTCCCAGAGAGGAGGGGGGTTAAAAAAAACACAAAAAAACCCCCAACCTTGTTAGCTTCTCCACCCTGGTGGAGAGAAGGTGGTTTTATTCAAAAGCTTGGGAGAAACTTCTCTTGATGCCTAGACACTGCAGCTCTGAAGGAACCCATAGCTAAGAACCAGGAGATGTGCTGCCCAAGAAGGATGTGCCCAAGACGGAGAGGGAGCAGAAGATGCTGGTTTCCTGGAAGCTGGCAAATATGAGCAGAGATGGGGGTGCCAGTAAGGCAACGTTCAAAGAAAAGAAAGGGCTGCCCCCACCCCACCCCGCTGCCTCCCCAGGCCTGGAGGCCTGGGAGAGCGGTGTGGGCTCAGCTTCTGAGAAAGGATTGCAAACCCTCAGAAGCTCAGACTCCTTGCCCACATCTGGGATGGTCAGAGAAGCGGCCTTTTAGCAGACAGAGGTGCGGACCCTGGGAAACCCTCCTCCTCCTACGCAGGGAGTCCTGAGGACCTCCAGGAACTGCTCCTTTCCTGTAGTTAACAACCCCCTTCCAGTGCGACTGCATTTCCCTCCATAAAACAAACAGCTTAGCCCTTGGCCAGCCCCTGGGGGAGGAAAGGGCAATAAAAGTTGAGAAATGTTTCTGAAGGAGGCTGGGAGTCTCCTAGCCTTGTCTGTCGGCTCAAAGCCCCTGATTAGCTAGAGGAATTTAGGGCACAGACATCAGATTTTCTCTCCAACCTTGAAAGGAGAAGACTAGGGCAACATCAACAAGCTGCAAGTCAGAGAGCCCTTTACTGTGGAGGCTGAACCGAGGGGCTTCTTCTCAGCACCCCCAGGCCCTAGATCCTTCATTTGAGCTGAGGAGGCCCAGAGGAAAGAGTCTAGCGTCCTCCAAAAATCCCTGAGGCTTCCAGTCACATCCCCAAGGACCTCCAGCCACCAGACTTCAGTTCTGATTTAATTATGGGGGTATTTCCATAGCAATGAGACAGTGACAGATAATGCGGGTGCCCTGGGCCTGTAGCCTAGGGAGTCATTGGATCAGGGCCCTTTCTCTTCCTCCTTTATCTCATCCAGCTCTAGAGGGAAAGGATATTGAAAAGAAGAGGCATTAATCTACTCTAGGACTGGGCGAGTCAGGTCAAATTTGAGCAGAATAAAAACTGTACCACCTCAATCTCCAGCCCCAATCCCATGTGCATGTCTGTGCCCTCCAGCCCTCCCAGGGGTGATCTGCTGCCCTCCATAGCAGGGTGCCTTGGGCAGAAGCACATGGGGTGCTACTGGAGCTGCAGAGGGGAGGAAAATCCATGGGGAAGATGAAGAAGGTATGAATAGTTTCCAGGCATCTTAGCAAAGCTGTAGTTCTATGGTCTTCTAAGCTGACTTCAAATTTGGCCCATTGCCTTGGGCCTTTATTCTGACTCTTCCCTTCATCTTTTCCTTCCATCCATGAGACCCAAAGGCTGAGCACGCCCAGTGGACTGTGCTTGGTCCTCCACAGGCTGGTCTTAACCAATTTCATTTAGAAATCAGAGAGAGAGGCTGTGAAAATATTTTCAAGAAATCAATGATCTGTATTTCAAGTGCACACAGTAGCCAACTGAGGCTAACAAAGGGTTGCCTAGGGCCGGGCCAGTGGCTGCGGTGGTTAAGCACTGGCTTGGGAAGCCAGCAGCCCCGGTTCCGGTCCCACATAGGAGGGCCAGTGACACTGCCCTCAAAAAAAAAAGTTGCCTAGTAGGAAACACTGGACACTGCTTTCATGATTACCTAGGTCACAGGGAACATTTTGGTTGCTGTAGATGTTTAGAGATGCTTGGGTTGTCCCAAAGGAGAGTCTTCCCAACTTGGGAATCCCCCAGCCTTAAACTTGTTTGCTCCCTTATTTGGTACTTTCTACAAAGTAAAGTTTGGCTAAGTAAAAGTAAAGTCAGTCAGCCTAACCTTTTCTGAATGACCCAGCAGAAATTGTAAATAGTAATATCCCAATGAATATTACAGGTATGTATTGGGACCAAGGGCTCAGAAATATCCAGGTGGCCCCAAAGCCACATAGGCAAGACCTGAAAGCCTGTTTCCCCCAGAGAGCCAGTCCTCCCTCCCCCGCAGATGACAGGAAGACCCTTGCACTCCCTCCCCAGGGTGATCAGAATCCTTGCTTCCCCTACGTTAGTTGTAGCCTCAGGACAAACATGCCAGCACTTTTTCAACCCTGAGCTTTGGGAGGCAAGCCCTGCCACTATTGTTACTTCTAAGAGGGCTTTGAGCGCCTTCAGCCTGGAATCCTCCCCTCTCCTCTCTGGTGGCGGATGGGCTGGCAGGTAGGGAGGGAGGAAATCCTGGGCAGGCTCAGAGAGCAGCCTAATGCTCCAGCAGCTTAAGTGGCCGTTTTCCTTGGGATTAGGGTTTCACTTACACAGAGCACCTGAAAAACGCTGCGCTTTCAGAAGGATTAGAGCTGACAATTCAGTGCTCTCGGAGAACAAACTAAAGCCGGAGAGGAACTGGGAGAGCTGGAGTATCGGGAGACTGTGCAAACAGGCTTAACCTCTGCCCACCCAGCACGAGGGTCTGTCTTACTCTGAGCCCATCAGTGAGCCCGAGCCCAGCCTCCAGAGTGCCGGCAGCTGCCCAACTCCAGTCTTCATTTGTGATTTGCCAATGGAGCCAGAGAAGGCAGTGTGGGGAAGTGAAAAGAGGAGAAAGCTAGGATGTCTTCCTCTCTTTGAGCCTCAGTTTCCTCCTTTGTAAAATGAGGAAGCTGGACTAGAAGATAACCAAATTCCCTTTCAGCCCTCCGAAAATGTGATTCTCCCCAATACTCCCTAGCCTTGCTCTAGGACCCTGAGGCTGCAGTTCCATTCATGGACCAGCTGAGTTAGAAGGAAGTCTTCTCTTGTGGGGCCCTAGATTAGCAGACTACCATGGCCCAGGTGAAGGCTGTATGCTGTGAGAAGGATTGCAATAGCGTAACTGGTTATGTCTAGCTCGTTGGCTATGGAGGTGCAGACCTCACTGAGTCCACACAGATCTGGGCAGCATCCCTGCCTAGGACACACCAGGGACTACATTAAAAGTCCAGCTGTCCCGGTGGGAAGCAAGATCAGCCAGGAGAGCAGCCACCCTGAGCTGCAGGCACAGCCCCCTCTGCTGGAACCCGGAGAAGGCAAACCTCAGGAGGAGCAGCTGTGGGGCCAAGATGGTGCATAAGGCTGGGGCCCTCACGCAGACACCTCTGCCTTAGAGTAGAAACCTTGGGGAGGACTTGGGAACCTGAGGAATAAGAAACAAAGTGAAATATGCAAAACAAAACAAAACACAAAACTCTCTTCCCCTCTCCTTTTAAATCATTGTTTACAGATTTAAAGTTTGTTACTACAGGTTATTATGTAACTTGGATTGGTCATAAAGTGATCATAATTGGTATAGTAAATGTAAGCATACAGGATGTTTAGGCAGTAATTAAAAATTTAATAACTGTGTATTCTTGGAAGTGGTGTATAAATGCTTGTGTCAAATGCAGCCACACACTGCCAACCTTGAAGCAATCTAATGTCTTCATTTTCGCTACCTTATGAGAAGCAGACAAACTTGAGGGTAGGACAGTAAAACAAGAGTTATGTTTTCTGGCCTTAGGGTCCTCCACAGTGTCAAGTGGATAGTGAAAGCGCTCATTTTCAGAGAAAGATGCTGAGGAAAAGCATCTCTAAACTCATTGAATATAACTTTTGCTGTATAAATCTATGTCTAATAAGTCTTGTTGTCTGAGCCATCACTGAGCCAAAGCATCCCTGCTGCTCTGGCGGCTTCCTTTTTATTATTTCCTTGGTCTTCTGAAGGTTGACACTTTCCTGACTTGAGATAAGCTGCTCTGCTCCTTCCTGTGTTATTTTGCTGTTCTTCATATGATCTTATTTATTGGCATAATTCAAGTGGTTTCAAACAAATCAATGGCTTTCTTGGGTCAAAGAACAGAGGTTCTTTTTGGTTTTTATAAACAGTGCTTATTAATCTTTGGGTCATGAATACTTTTGAGAATATGATGAAAGCCATCTAGATATTATATATGTGTACCTATAACATTTTATGTATGGCTTTATACAGACTCCCCGTAGCCCATCTGTGGAGTTCTACAGGAATTACTGAGCCCTATTTTAAACTCCTTGCTGTAGAAAATGGAAGAACCCAAAACATGCAAGAAACAAGAAGGGACAAGATGATCTGTTATAGGAGGGATTCACTTAGCCTAAACCCAAATCCCTTTCCTGGACCAAATACCTCTTTATTTTCTGGGTTGACAGTATTTGAGAATGTCATTGTAGAATCACCCAAGTATACTGCTTGTTCTGTAGTCCAGGGTCTGCTGCCATCTACTAGTTGTGAAATCCTGGACATAATACTTAGCCCCTCTGAGTTTCAGTTTCTCATCTATAAAATGGCGATTAAAAACAGATCAACATCATAGGCCGAGCTGAAGATGAAATGAGAGAATACATAGAAAATATTGAGGACCGTGCCTTCCATCCATATCGTAGGTGCTAGCTAGTCTAGGCGCAAGCAGAAGCACAACTTTGTCCTTGATTCTTAGACCTCACAAAGCAGCATAAATTATCTGGTGACTGAAATTTTCCAATTTCTTAATAGCCTTTCACTTTGCTTTTCTCTGTACTTGGAAAAGGAGCTGCTCTTAGATTCTCCAGAACAGTTGATTCGATCTGGCCCATTTGGTAAGGAATGTCTGACAAAAGTGCACTGTCTGATTCAGATGTAGTGATTGCTGTAGAAATTGGCTTTAGAATCTTCAGGGACCTCTGCAGTTGAACTGAGAAGATATCCTCATCAAGTACAGTGCTTCTAACACTTCTGGGTACTTTAAGATTCTCAGCTACTACTGTGTCTTGAAGAGCCTCTTTGTTTTTGAGAAAACTCTCAGAGGAGATTAATACTCCGCCCCATGGAGTTTTACTACAGACTTTTGGTGTCGGAATTTTATTCTTTGTGTCCTGTTTTTCTTGCCTCGTCTTAATGATGGCAGTGACAATATGAGATTTTGCTTGCCGGTTGACTTCTTTTCCTTTTCCTTGGCTCGTTTGGCGAGTACCTGGCTTCATGTTATCATTAAAAGACAGTGTGGTACACAGGGATATGAAAGACAGTTCAGGGAATATAATGTTAAAATTTTGTGGGGTGTCAGATGGTCACATGTTTTGTTAGGGAGACCACTTCATGGATGGAGTAGAGGCTTGATCACTGCACTGTACACCTGAAATTGATGTTGTATAATATTGTATGCCAACTGTAACTGAATATATAGATAGTCATGGGATGTGGATTATACGGTGGAAGGGAGTCAAAGGAATTGTAATAGATAGTATGATATGGGGGAGAGGAGTGGGGGGGAGAATTGGGGATGGGGGGGTTGTCACTTTGAGGGGTAAAAAGTATAACTATTGCACTTTGTTGTACACCTGAAGCTAATTAAAAAATATATAAATTAAAAAAAAAAGACAGTGTGGTACAGACATAGCTTCCAACTTTGGCTCTGTCATTTACTAGCTCTGTAGCCATAGGAGGGTCATTATGGCTCTCTCTGCCTCCATTTTCTCAACTTTAAAACAAGCAAGTTGGGCTGATCATCTTGAAGGCCCATCCACTTTTGAAAACTTCGTAATTTTAGGAAGCAAGTATCCAACATGGAATGCCCTCCTGTTATAATACGTGGGGTTTTATCCATTTGTGATACTCGGTGCAAATATTTTACTGCTTCCTATCTCGTGTTGGATAGCACATATTTTATAACTGATGTATTCTGCTGTGTAGCTGTTTTCTTCTATTTCTGCACTTTTGCTTTTTTGAGGACGTGGCTGTGCTGTCTTATAGTTCTAGAGCTCGTCTCCAAACTCACGTGTCCATCCGTCTATAGTAACGCAAGGCCCAGTGCTCTGTCAATTCTTCCTTGCACAGATTCCATTATCCATTCATATTCTCTCACTAAAAGAGGCTTGCTCAAAGAATGCTGCTGGGCAAATGGTATGACGGTCTTAGTAATTTGAAAACTTCCTGCAGTATGTGTTTTCCGTTATTGACAATAGTGTTCTGAAAGAATATATGGTTCTGGCAAGAGTTTGGTCAATTTTTTTCCTGCTCATCAGGTGTCACCTGTGTACTAATGAAGCCATTGAGAGTGCTTTGTATGCAGTGGCTCGCACCTTTGTTGGCTTAGGGACCCTGAACGGGCACCTCTTTGTGGTGATACTCATGATCCAGAATCTGCAGCAGCAGAAACACAGCCATATGAGTATGCTGACTATTAGGAGGCTTGCACGCTTTTTCCTCACCATGGGTTTCTTTTCTCACATTTTTTTTAAAGATTTTATTGGGGAATTGGGGGCAGGGAACAGCATTGGGGAACTGGGGAAGTGGAACAGACAAGTTGTTGTCCTTTTGTTCAGTCTAGTTGTGGAGGACATTGCTTCACTGGCTTATGTTGGTATCGTGATCATTGTGTTCTTCCCGGCTGAGACAGATTGGTCACCGGCCTCTGGATGGCCGTTCACAGCGGCTCCTGGCAGCTCACACCAGCTGCCAGCCGCTCACGCTGGCTGCCGGCTACTCACGTAGCCTATGGCAGCCCACTGCAGCAGGGGCTGCAGCTCTGCCATCCCGGGAACTCACAGCAGCCCAGCTCCAGGTGGAGCTGTTGTTCACCATCTTAGCTGTAGAGGGCAGTGTCACTGGCCCTCATATGTGGGATCTGAAACCGGGCTGCTGGCGTCCCAAGCCAGCTCTTAACCAACATGCCACTCAGTCGGCCCTCTTCTCTCACATTTTGAAAATGCCTGGCAACCACCAATATGTTGTCTGTATCTATGAGTTTGTTTTTGTTTTGGTTCTGTTCATTTCTTTTCTTTCTTTAAAATATTCCACATATGAGTGAAATCATACAATTTGTCTTTCTCTGTCTGATTTATTTCACTTGGCATAATACCCTCAAGGTTTATCCACATTGTTGCAAATGGCAGAATTTCATCTTTTTATGGCTGGGTAGTATTCTATTATATATATAACACATCTTTATCCATTTTTCAGTCGACGAACACTTAGGTTGTTTCCATACTTTGGCTATTTTAAATAACACTACAATGAACATAGAGGTTCATATATCTTTTTGAATTAGTGTTTTCATAGTCTTTGGATAAATACAGATATCAAATTATAATGTTGTATACCTGAAACTTATATAATGTTATAAGCCAATGTTACCTTCATAAAAAAAATTCATAGAATTTGGAAATGTGTCTTTCAATCAACAGTTCTGTGGGTGACTTTCAGCATGCAAATTTTCTATAAGTTGGACTTAACCATTTTGCAAGAGAAAAAGCCAGTGAAAATAAACATTGCAGTAGAGGTACCTCCAGGTTAGCTGGAAACACCTTTCCAATCACCCAGCCTTTCTTCCTCTCCCCTGAAGCTAAGTAGGGGATTGTGTGACAAAACCTTAGATTACAAGGAATTCATGTGTGACAGGTTGTGGAAACCATAAAGCTGAAAATCAAAATTCAGATGCACTTAAAATTCCTGTTTATTAAGGAAGAAGCATACTTGTTTCCCTGGCTGCTTTGTAGATATTAAGATCACAGGACCAAGAGAATTGGGTTTCTATATCTTTCTAATTTCAAAACTTCTACATCCTCCCTAACTCTCCTGTCATGGTTTTTTCTTTTTGGTTTGTTTTTTGTTTTTTTACCAATAAGTGCCATATTATTAATCTCTCTAGGAATTGGTAGATATTGCTGTCATCATCCACTTCATGTCCACCCCTCTGACAGGTGGTCAGAAGGAGTGTGCCTTTTATTGCTAATAGGAGTCAATGACAGAAAACCCACAACAAAGCCCACACAGATTCTTTCTTCTATCTCTCTATGATCTCTTGTTTGACAGGTCTACTCTATTGTTTATTCTTGAGTTTTAAAATGTAAGATATTAGCTATATTAGATAAATATAGAGGAAAATCATTCTATTGCATGATAAAGCTAAGTCATACTAGATGAGTCCCTCACTGTAAATCTTACATCAACCTATAAAAATCTATAATCCATTGTTCAAACCATTTTTAGAGAAAAAGCAGATTCAAACATTTACATTTTGCCCCAGCCTTTACCTCTTCAAAGGAGACCAACACATAGGAAACAATTAAAAAACAATATAACCCACCTGGAGTTGGCTATAAAAGCAATACTGATAGAAAATTAAGTAACAAGTATTTATGTAGCATCTACCATATTCTCAACTGTGCAAGATCACACAAAAGACAGGGTCCTGCCCTCAGTTTTATTATGATCTGTTTGAGGAAGCATGCTATGCTATGAAGCAACAGGGCTTGTCCATTATGAAACATAATGAGGTGATCAACCATGGAGCAGAGACACTATAGAAGGTTAGAAGAGAGAAACTTCTCTGCTAAGCAGCATAGTAAGGGTTTTAAGACTTGAACTGGGAGGAAGGGAAACTAGGAGTAAGTATGAAAACTATATGACAAAAGCCAGTGAAAACAGCCAAACTAAACCAGAAGGGGTCAAGTCAGAGCTGAGAAAGCTGAGTGGAGAAGAGTACCTGGGAGGTTGTGAAAGCCTGGCAGAGTTCAGATTCAAACTGTAGCTTACAGAGAATCAGCTATGGTTTTACAAGGGAAGTGATGTGATGAGAGCAATGTTTCATAAGGACTAGCAAAGCAGTCACATTTGGGAGACACTGGACGGGGAAGAATGTGGAGGCACAGAAGACAAGCCAGAAAACTGCTGTGACAAACCAAGGGCAGGTCTTAGGAGCTGAGCTATGGATATGGTAGAGGAAATGAGAAGGGACAGATGTGACAGACATTGCTAAGAGGAAGTGACCACACTTGGTGACTGACTTCATACAGAGGGGGAGGAAAAAGGCTATGTCAAGAAGGACGCCAATATTTTTGGTCTGATGGTTTTCAAGTGGGTCATCAGTAGAACTCATTGTGGGGAAGATGAATCAGCTTTTCTTCCTGTCAGGTTTGAGGTGACAGTGGGACAGTTAATGAAAATGTTCAGCAGGCAGCTGGAAATACAGAAATCGGATCTGTATCTCTGTATACTGAAGGAAGGATGGATGAATCACTCAGATGTGTTAAGGTGGGGGTGAGGAAACTCACGTCTCAGAAAAAGAGGAGGTGAGGTCAAGTTCAAAGGGAGAGTGGCAAGGGCAGAGAGAGCGTGGTACTTTGGAATAGTTATCAGGAGGATGAGGATTAGTGTCACTGATAAAAAAAAATACTGAACTGTGCCAGATATGCATAGTTCTATGGCTTCCTCCAGCCACACCTTGCCTTCCCAGGTTTGGACAGAGGCCCTAGAGTGGGAGAGTGGCACTGGCTGAAGAGAAGGATAAGAGGAATCTGGAGAGGGTGAATGGGACCCAGGAGAGCAGAAAGTAGTCTCTAGGGCATGGAAATGTGAGAAAGGAATGAGGGCAAATTATTGTCATTAGAGATTGGAGCATGCTAAAATGCAAAGGGAGGTGGTGACCCCTTCATGGTGATGGAGGGGACAGGCAGGGAAGGGAGGCCACTCAGGTGCAGCTGTGTCTATGGATCATGGGTATTTCCCTAATATTGACTCACTTTGCCTTCACTCCAGGAAACTAGGAAAGCCCTTTCTCCCACCTTCCAGCCTCCAGCTAATAGAGGCCTCCCAGAAAAGTCCAGCAGTTAGCGGGGGGAGCCGATTTTCTTCGTTGGAACGTGATCTGATCCACTTGCACTGTTGGCTCAAAAGCTCCTGATTCGCTTTGGGATGCTTTTCTATTTAAATGCCATAAACACTAACAGCAGAATAGCCCACTGGCTGGCCCCCTGCTCTCGACACCTGCCAGGTCCAGCACCTGCAGCTCCTCTTGGAGAGGACAAGGAAGACCTATCAGCCTGTGTGGATGGATGGTGGGGTGTCTTCCAAGCCTGAAGGGAAAGATGGAGTGTTAGGGAGGGGAGAGGTGAGCAAGATAATAGAAGTCCATTTGGCTACTGGAGAGACCACAGCTGAAAATCTTGCTGGGTAGGAGGAATAAAACCAGGTCACCCTCTCTGGGTTTGGGCCTATAGAGACACAAGCAAAGGCAAATACACATGCACATACATGCACAGAGAGCTAGCTGAGCAGAGGTGCATACGCACAGCTGATCATAGGACAGATATTTAGGTAACAAACTTAGGCACTTGTAAAGGTACACCTGGACCTGTTCATCACCTCCACCTCCTATGTGTCTGCACACAGCTCTTCCCCCCCTAAGAGTTCTTTTTCCATGGAGTACCCTACTATGAGTAAAGGCAGCCCCTCTCTTCTAGGCCTCACCCCTTCCCCTTTGTGTTTTTCCAGGTCGTGACATGGCGAGCACCACTCTGCCTGGTTACCCCCCTCACGTGCCCCCCACTGGCCAGGGAAGCTACCCCACCTCCACCCTGGCAGGAATGGTGCCTGGTAGGTGACAATGTTGCAGCTGCCTAATTTAGGAGGGGTAACTAAATTGTGGGTGAGCTGCTGAGTGATCTATAGGTTGAGGCTGGGGGTGCGAGGAGACCCAACATCCCTTCCCCCAAAACCATTGCTATTCTATCTTTCTCCCTAGAGGCTGCAATGGTCCCTCATCCTCCCTCATAAGCAACCTAGTGAGGGAGCTTGTGCAAGTGCCCCTATGTGCACCCCACTGTATGTCATGGCCCCCCCACAGGGCCCACCCACCCAAGCCTGTGCCCAGGGAGTACTCAGTCTCAGCTCCGCTTTCAGTGCCCCAGCCCACCCCCAGCCAGCTGACACTGCTTGGAAGAACTTGCCCTGGTTTCCATGGAAACTTGGAGCCAAGAACCATTTCCAGGGGGCATGTCAGTCACTCAGACAAAGCCTGGTCCACACCAACCGACAGGGAAGACCAGTATTGAGAATCCACCTCACCCAGAGATAGGAGGGAGCTAGTCCCTAAGGAAGAGGAACAGAGGACAGACTATGGTAGCAATCAGACAGGCTGACCTCAGAGAGATGAGATAGAGCACTCCCACATCTCCTCAGAGGAACCAGGCCCTCCTTGCTCCATCCCCTGTCTGAGGGGAGCTGGGTTGGGCTGTGTGAATCAGAGAGGCAGAGGCTGCATTTAGACTCTGGCAATGGCAGCTGGAGCTTGTACTCTTCCCAACCTCTCACCCCAGACTGGGAGCCAGATGTGAAGCCAAAGAGAGTTGAAGCTCCTATTCACATAAACAAACAAACAAAAAAAGACTCTTGTCTTAAAGAGGGTGAGACTCACTGGGCCTGCACCCACTCCTGCTGGCTGCCTTCTTGTGTGCCCCCTCCCTAAAGCTCAACTCTCATGGTGGGGGGTGAGTAGAAGAGGATGACTGGCCCCATTCCTGGACTGTCCAACCAGGGACAGCCCTGTGTAAACAGAGTTGGGGAGGAGAGCATGGCAAAGAGGGCATTCCTGCAGGGTGTGGTAGAATAGGGGCTGAAGGGAGTTAGAGGAACTGGGTAAGGAGAGGTGAGGGTGAGAGGAGTCCTACCCAAATGTGGGGTAGAGGGAATAGAAATATTGGGGGCCAGAAGATTCTTCCAGGAAGGTCCCAGCAGTGAGCAGGTGGAAGCTGAAGAAGGTCTTAGAGAGGTGGGGGTGAGGGAGGGGGGAGTCTGCAAGGAGGTGGGGATGAGGGGAGATGCAGAGAGCTCATGGTGGCAAGGGGGGAGTCGTTAAACAGAATCTAGTGCTGATGAGGAAATTACACTTGTTTCATTAGCGATGGGGAAGGAGATAGCTCAGTTCCTCTTGGTCACAGTTGAGCTCAGAAGCTCATTATCCTGCTGCACGCATGCTTTCCCTCCTCGTCAATAAACAGGCTTTCCAGTGGCTGCATCCCCCACCCCCACCCCAGCTCCCTCTCTGAGAGGGGCCCCTTCTCCTCTACTTAACCTGCGGTTAGGGATCACTGTAAACAGTCTGGGGTCATCACACAGGAGAAAGGGTGAGGGGGAAACCCGGAGGGCTGGCCTTTCTCCCGCGAAGGGAGTGAAGCAGCTTCCGACGGCTCCCAGCCCACGAGACCCTCCTGTCACAGCTCGAGGACCAGCGGGCAGTCCACCTGCTCCCCGCTGCCTCCTTCCCCTGCTGCGTGGCCCAAGAATCGAACCTCTTGAGGGAAAGGCCGGAGGGGGTGTTCTCCAGCAGAACCCCCACCCCTTGTTTTGGCACCGTGCTGAGATGCTATTCTTAGGACTTTCTGGGACAAAGTGTCCCGAGGGCCTTTCTTTGCCACCCTCCCCCTCTTCTACCCTGTGGGGCTATGGCTCCCAGAACCAGAGTCTCCACTGAAAAGGCTCTGGCCCCCGAATGAAGCGGGAGCCTGGACCTGCAACAAACGCTTCCTGGGTGGCCCGGGGCGCCTCCGCTGGGGAGCTTCCAGCGGGCACTGCCCTGCAGGTCCCTCCAAGCTGGTATGGGAGGTGCGTGGGTGTTTCCGCATCCTCCCCCACAACACACACACCACAGGCTCTCCCCACCGGGACTCCGTGGATTGCTCCGCCTCAGCCCCGCCCGCATGCTGGTAGCAGGCATTGCCCTGACTGCTGCACCTGCACGTTGGACCCGGGGATTGCCAATGGCCAAGGGTGTCGGGTCCACTCCAGTATTGCTGGTGTCTGACCTACTCCCCTACCCTCTCGCAGGGAGCGAGTTCTCCGGCAACCCGTACAGCCACCCCCAGTACACCGCCTACAACGAGGCTTGGAGATTCAGCAACCCCGCCTTACTAAGTGAGTACGCCACCTGGCTGGCCCCGCGGCTCAGCGCATCCACCCGAAGGTGGGCTCCGCAGGGCTGCGTCTGGACTCATCCAATTCCCTGCCATCCGACCTTTGGGGGCCGGCCGGGCAGGCTCGTTAGTGCACCACAAAGGGCCGGGATCCCTTGGGGATGCCCACGCCTCGCGCCCTTCTCTCCCCTCCCTCGGGGCTCCCTGGAAGACTGCGCGGCCCTCACCCTCGACCCCCTTGGAAGGTTCGCAGTAGGGCGGGGAGGAGGGGGTCCCCGATCAAGTCCCTCTCGCACCCAGTGATGCAGCTCTCCTGGAGACAACTGGCGCGCAGCCCAGCCAAAGTCTCTCTCCCCGGATCCCACCAGATCCCAGCCCCGGGAGGTCTTTTCTTTGCTTTTCTTTCCTTTTTTGTTCTCCTGTTTGTCCTCTCACCCAGCCCATTCTTCTCCTGTGTTAACTTCCAGGTTCCCCTTATTATTATAGTGCCGCCCCCCGGGGCTCCGCCCCTGCCGCTGCTGCCGCTGCCTATGACCGCCACTAGTTACCGCGGGGACCACATCAAGCTTCAGGCCGACAGCTTCGGCCTACACATCGTCCCTGTCTGACCGCCCACCCCGGAGGGAGGGAGGACCGATGCGACTCGAAGCCTCTCGCCACTGCCCCAGCCCCATCCCCACCCAGGAAGCCTGCAGCCCTTCACGTCACCCCGTCGAAGGCCAGACAGGAAGAGTGGAGCCGTGGGCGGGACCCTCAGGCCTGGGCCCGCTGCCCCCAACCCTGCCCACCTCCCCTCCCCGCCTGCCTGGACTGCACCGCGCAGCGAGGAGGGCCCGACCCAGCTCATCCAGCCTCACCAGAGCCGGCCCTGAGTATCAGCCACAACGTCAGACTCTGGCCGGGCCCGCCGCTGCACACGGGGACACGTTTCTGTGACACACAATCAGCGCGGACTGCAGCGCGGCCCAGCCCCGAAACAGCCGCCTCGGACACTGCAGCGCCAAGAGGACTCGCTGGAGGGACTGGGGAAAGGAAATTAAGAACAAAACGATTTGCTGCAGAAGGAGTAAGAACCTCCTGCCGAACCCTCGGGGAAAAGTCCTTACCCCCCACGCCACCGGACTGCCACCACTTTCTGAGTGTGCCCTGGCCCAAGCAGGAGGTGTGAAATGGAATGGGGGCGTGGGGGCTGGGCTGTAGGGACAAAGGTTGGGCTCTTCAGGTCTTTCCAAGGTTGGGACCCAAGGCAAGGAGGCCCCAGCAGCCCGCACCCATCGAGCCCGACCCTTGGCTCATCCCTACTCCATCTGAACTGCCCAGGCACCTCCTTCTAGTGACCAGACTCTCAGCCCCACCTTGCCCCTACCTCAGCGTCTCAGCCATCTGCTGACCTCCCAGTCTCCCCTGATGTGGGTCCTTTTCCCATCGCTCCGCATCTCTCCTCCCTAACTCGCTGCCCCAGCGGAGGCTTTCCGGTGCCTGCCGCGGGACCAGTTCCCACAGGCCATGGGCACTGGTCTTCCCCAGCAGTTACTTGATGTCCCTCCCCCCACACAGACTCTCGATCTGCGGGTGGTAGGAGCAGGTTCTGAGCTGGTGTCTGAGCTGCGGCAGGGTGGAAGTGGAGGTCACCCACTCTCCCCCAGTCTCCTCCTCTGTCAGAAACTGAACAGACCCGCAAAAAAGTATACATTTATTTAATACGATGGTCTTTGCAAAAAGGAAAAAAAAAAACAAAACGAAAACCCAACAGGCTGCTGCTTTGTAGAAAGATGGTGTGTGTCGTGTGAAGGCGAACCCATGTATATAACCCCGCCCCGTCCGCCCCGCCCTGCCCAGTAGAGTCCCTGCTGCCCGCCAGCCCTGCCTGTAGATGCGCCCTGCTGTCTGTGCTGTGAGAGTCGCCGCTCGCTGGGGGGGGGGAGGGGGGTCACAGCTACACACCCACTTAAAGCACAGCACGTCCTGGGGGAGGGTGGCATTTTTTATGTTACAAAAAAAATTACAAAACAAATCTCTATGCAAAATGACGAACATGGTCCTGTGGACTCCTCTCGCCTCTGTTTTGTTGGCTATTTCTCTGTAATTCCGTGAGTTCGCTCTCTCCTCCGCATCTCTCCCCTCTCTCCATTTCTCTTTCCCCATCTGTCTCTGTCTCTCTCCGTCTTTGTCCCTCTGTCTCTGTCCCTCCCTCAGCCTGTCTCCCCAGCCCCTTTCCGGCCGCCTTGCCCTCGCAGCGTAGATCAGAGGTGGCAGCTCCACCCCCGGGCTTGTCCCCTTGCGGCCGGCCGTGCCCTGTGCGCCCTGGGCCGCCGGCGGCCGGGCCGCCCCGCCCCGTAGTTGCTCTCTCGGTAGCGGCGATGCGCCCTGCATGTCTCCTCACCCGTGGATCGTGACGACTCGAAATAACAGAAACAAACTCAATAAAAGTGAAAATAAATAAATAAAAATCCTTGAACAAATGCGAAAAGGCTTGGAGTCCTCGCCCAGATCTCTCTCCCCTTCGAGCCTTTTTATTTGAAAAGGAAAATGAGAAAAGAGAATAGTTTAAAGGAACTGTCGGCGCCCAGCCAGGCTCCAGTGGCCCAAGCTGGATGGCAGGGCGCTGAGGTTCGAACTCCGAGGGCCGGCCCATCCCAGCCAGCCTCGCAGGGCTGGTGGGTCAGGGTGCTCAGAGCCAGGACCCAGCGAACCTTCCAGAGAGCCCCTGACAGCTTTGGTCTCCTTGGCCACTTTCAGCGCGTCGGTTCGTTTTGATTCTTTTCTTTTTCTTTCTTTTTTTTGTGCACATGATAAATAAATAATAATAATAATAAATAATAATAAATAATGATAATGATAATAAAATTTTGTATGTCACTCCCCATGGCTCCAGGTTTGTCTCTCCCTGTCTCTGGGACAGGCCTTCCCTCACGCTGGTCATCCCAAATAACCTCCTTAATGACCTTCCCAACTACTTCCCCACTGTGACCCCCATCCCACACCTTTGCCAAGGCTCTTTTGGGGGCAGCTGAAAGCAGGCGAAGGTCGAGATGAGTGGGCTCTTCAGTCGCCACCCTCCCCCACCCACCTCGCACTTGGGGCAGGGAGCTTTCCAAAACTTCAGAGTAACTTGGAATTACGCGTCTATACCAGGCCAATGGGTCGCCCTGCCTCTCCACCTGCACCCAGATTTAGGGTTCAGCCTCTCAGAACGACGTCGGAGACCCTCTCCGGGTGGGTGGGGTGTTGTTTGTAGTCCTTTTTCCTCCGCTCCCCGCGCAGCCGCGATGTTATCCCCCAAGTCCGCCTGGAGACCGCGGAGACCGCAAACGCTTGTCACAAGTTCCCTCGCCGCGCATATTGTTCCGGGCGCTGACGGTGCCCAACCCCGGGGAGAATCCGCCAGCTCCCCGGATCTCGCGCGCCCCCTGTGTCTTGCGGAGTCCCGGGCCCTGGCGACCAGCAGCTAGGATTGGTGGTTTGAGTGTGTTCCCGAGAGGGAGAACAGGAACCTGTCTTTCGGTCAGTCGGTGCTTCCATTTCTACTCTATATGTCCCTGGGTGGTTCTGGTAGTGGGGAAGTGGGAAAACTGTTTGCTTTTTCAGACACACTTACTGTTCTTGTGCCCGGGTCTCCAGTGAAGGATTTGTGTATGTCCTGTGTCTCTGTTCCCGTTTGGGGGAGAGATGGAGTGATTGTCCAGGTGGCATCTGAGATACTTGGAAAGGGTCCCCTCTGTATCCCTTCATCTCCCAACTCTAGCCCTCCCCAAAAGGCCGCAGCCTCCACCTGGTCTCTGCCCTTGGAAACTTTCCTTTTCTGGCCCTGGGAAAACTCCCCAGCTCATTATCCAGCTCAGCCTCCTCCAATTGGAAGGCTCTTAACGCTCTGAGCTGTCAGGAATGGCTGGGGGAGAGGTGGAGGGCAGCAAGCAGGACCCGCAGGCTGACTAAGGAATGACCTTCCGTGTTGCCTGGGGCTAGTGTGTCCCAGACACCTCTTTCCCACCAAGATCCCAGAGGCTTTTTTACCCCCAAGCCTATTTGCCCAGCTTCACCCTCATCATTTCACTTCAGGAGGATCTGTAGCATCCCCAATGAACCAGCAAACCCCTAGTCAAGTCCATCCCCTTCCTCCTTCTTCCCCACCTGTGTCCTCTCCCTATTCCCCATCTCAGTAAATGACAGTCCCACCTTCACCTTCCACCCTGCACCGGGCTGCCCTTTTTGACCATAAGTCTCCTAGAAGAGTGGTCTTCAAACTTCTTTGCTCACATGCCCTATTAGTAAAAAGAACTCTTAATGTATACTCCCAATATAATATTTATATTTATATTTATATAGTTAAATATTTACTTATTTATAAATTGCATAAATGTGCTATTGTACTAAATATTATGAATTTTATAAGACATAAAATAGAAAAAGGATAAGATTGGAATACATAAACATAGAAGTTCTAATGTTCTCTTCTCATGCCTAAGTGGATTATTTTGCCCTCTACCCCTAAAGATGTATACCCCACTTGGAGTTCCTGCTCAGAACCCATCAAAACCCAGCATAGCAGAACACCTGACTCCCTAACTATTGCCTAATACCCAGCAGGTATGTTCTTGGAAGCTGCCAGGGCACTGGGTTGGCCTAGTCAATGTTGCCCTCATCATATGTAGCAGGCCCTGGCCCCATTGCCTGACTTTGCCTCCAGGTGCCCCCAGACTGGGAGTACTGCTCTGCTCCATACATCAAATTGAGAGCCAGTGCCTCTCACCAGGACTCCTTACTTTCTGTTCTATTTCTGGTCTATTTCATACTGATTTGGACAGTGAGGGTCCCACTGTTGACAGTGAACACCTCTGTCCAGAAGCTTTCATATGTTCTCCTTCCTAAGGTGCTGGTTTCTGCTTGGAATTGGCTTATTATAGTCCTTGGCCAGTTGCCTGTTCTAACTGCAGCCCTATATACATACCCCAAACACAAATAAGGCCTGTTCTCCAGTTTCATTGTTCTCCAGAAATCTGATTCTGACTCTGCTAGTCCTGTACCCACCCCACCCCCACAGCTGAGATACACCAAGTTTGACAGTTAGAAATAGATGAAGAAAGGTGTCCTGGGTTGAAGGAACAGCAGGAACAAAGACATGGAAGCATGGAAATAGACAAAATAAAATGTGGCTGGAGCATCAAGTGCCTGGGGAAAGACAGAGAGGATGCGGGGAGGTAGCAGGAGATCAAGCTTGAAAGTGGTTGAGAGCCATGACACTGTGCTGGAAATGTCAAAATGGTATTCACCACTTACACAGCTGCTTTACAGAAGCTGTCCCACTCATAGTCCCTCCTACCCCTGTAACCACCATAGTTATGCCAATGACTCCAATCTGAGCCAATCTGTCCCCTCTCTCAGCACACAGCACTAAGACCGTATGGAGAGAGAATGAGGCCATTCACCATGATAGGCGAAGCCCAATGGAGACCTTGAGGGGATTCCCCAGTCTTCCTCATCTCAGTCAAGGACAGCCCCATCTATCAGTCTCTGGACTCAAAATCCCAAATCTTCCCTGACTCCTCCTGTCTTACCCATCCCACATCTGATCCAGCAGAGAAGAGCAAAACTAGGCAGCGCTACCTTTAAAAGAGTTTCTGAATTTAACCACGTCTGATGATCTGCCCTATACCATCTCAATCCAAGCCTTCAGGTGATCCTGATTTGCAAAAAAAAAGTTCTAATTGGTCTTCCCATTTCCACCTTTGCCCCACCCACCACAGTCTATTCTCCCCGCAGCAGCAGAGCAACCCTCCAACATGCAAAGCAGACCATGTCCCTCCTCTGCTCAGAGCCCTCCAGTGGCTTCCCTTCTCCCTCAAAGTCAAAATGCTAAAACGGATCTACAAAGCCCTACAGGTTTCTGCTGTCGGCCCTACCATCCCCACACCCCCTGCTCGCCACCACCACTCTTTTTTTTTTAATCACTCTTTTTTTTAAAGATTTTATTGGGGAATTGGGGGCAGGGAACAGCGTTGGGGAACTGGGGGAGGTGAACAGACAAGTTGTTGTCTTTTTGTTCTTCAGTCTAGTTGCGGAGGACGTTGCTTCACTGGCCCATGTTGGTATGTCATTGTGCTCTTCTCGGGTGAAGCAGATACGTTGCCGGCCTCTGGATGGCCGCTCATCGTGGCTCTTGGCAGCTCACACCAGCTGCCGGTCGCTCACGCTGGCTGTTGGCCACTCACTGTAGCCTATGGCAGCCCACTGCAGCAGGGGCTGCAGCTATGCTGTCCCTGGGGGACTCACAGCAGCCAGCTCCAGGTGGAGCTATTGTTCACCATCTTAGCTGTAGAGGGCAGTGTCACTGGCCCTCATATGTGGGATCTGAAACCGGGCTGCTGACGTCCCAAGCCAGCTCTTAACCAATGCGCCACTCAGCCGGCCCACTCCCCATCACCACTCTTAACTCACTTCCCATTACTTCCCCCAGCTCACTGTGCTCCAAGCCTACTGGCCTCTGTGCTTCAGTTATACCAAGCAGGATGACCCTCCACAAGTCTTCCCAAGACATTTGCCCCCAGACAGCCCTGTGACTGGATCCCCACTTCCTTAAGGTCTCTGCTCCAATGTTACCTTATCAACAAGGCCTTCCCTCATCAACAAATAAAATAGCATACATCCCACCACTCTCTGTTCCCTTCCCTTGCTTCTCCACACTTTACCACCACCTGACAGATTATGTTTTATTGGTTTATGTCCTGTCTTCTCTCAATAGAATGAGAGCTCCGTGAGGACAGATTTTTATCTATTCTGTTTGTTGTTGTGTCCCCATTGCCTGGGTCAATGGTGGGACACAGGGGATATCCAACAAATATATGAGGGACAAAGTCAAAAATGGAGTGATGAGAAAGAAGAAATAATGAGTAAGCCAGAGGCTGAGGCAGGGCAGAGAAACACAGAGTAGAGGGAAATAGGTGGTAAGAACCTGCAATCATGTGGACGCGGGATGACCCACAGAGAGTAGCTGAGCCGCTAACGAGAAGAAAGAGGGCAGATGCTGTTCCTACTTCTGCTGCAGCCCAGTGGTTCCAGACTCAGGAGCACAGAACTCCTTGAATAACTCCCACCATTACCTGGGGTGACTCTCTATTTCTTATATCCCAAAGCACCTACCATAGTCCCCATGGGGTCATCAAGTGTGCACCTTCCTTCCATTGAGAAACTGTCCCCCCACCATCCTCTGTAGTCCTTGTAGGATTGTCAATCCCAGTACTACATCAATCAGAGGAGCCATCAGGCCAATGGGGACCCCATGTCCGTCCAAAGCATATAAACCTCAAGTTAGGAACAATCAGAGTCTTCTCAGAAGGTTTGTTATGGTACAGGAAGTGAGAGGGTCTTCTCTTCTTTTGGGCTATGAGATGCAATGATGAAGGCTCTGGGCCCCTAAGGACTCGCCCTTGCCATGTGGAGAGTTCAGTTACACTCAAAGACTGGCAGGGACATGCAGAGCTAAGATATAGAGAGATAAAGAGCTTTGGTTGTATCATTCGAGCCTCTGGAGTCACCTAGGCCAGAAGCAAGACCACATTTGGACTTCCAGGGTCATACGCCAGTACGTTCTTCTTTTCACTTAAGCAAATGTGTTGAATGTCTGCCAGTTGCACCCAAAAAGTTTTTGACTTAAACAGTTGTGGAGGGCATGGATGCCCTCTTAAGGACTTTGGATTTTTTTCTATAGGCGATAAGGGCCATGGAAAATTTTTGAGCAGAGAGAATAGTGTAATAGATCTGCAGTTTTGAAGGAGCTCTGTATCCATAATGTGAGGCGTGGGATACAAGGAGAGACAATGGATGCAAGGAGACCTGTATGAGCCCACTGCAGTGGTCCAGGAAAGAGATGATGGTGTCTACACTGAGGAGTAGCTCGGGAAGGGCACTGACATGGAGACATGACAAGGTTATATTCTTAAGTGAAAAAAGAAGTGCAGAAAAGTGGACACATTGTATAAGAAAGAGGGAAAATAAGAGTTTTATCACATTTACTTTTATTTACATAAACATTGAAAAGATAATCCATTGAAAACAATAATCCAATGAAAATGGTTCCTCTGAGCAGGGAAATGTGGATGGAGACCAGGTAAGAGTGAAATTTCTGTGAGTATACATATTTTTTAATGCAACTTTGAGTTTATTGAAAAATAAAATTTTAAGGGCCACTGAGTGGCATGGTGGTTAAGCGCTGGCTTGGGAAGCCAGCAGCCCCGGTTCGGGTCCCACATATGAGGGCCAGTGACACTGCCCTCAAAAAAAAAAAAAAAAGAAAGAAAGAAAGAAAGAAAGAAAGAAAAAAGAAAAAGAAAATTTTAATTCAAAAAAGTAAAGAGACAAGAGATAACCAGGTCCTTGACACATATAAGCATAATTACTTAATGAATAAACCAATTTTACTTTTTTTTTGTTATGCAACTGAAAGACCACTGGATTTGCTGAATAGGGGATACTTGGTGACCTGAAAGCTAGTGCTTTCTGAAAATGGAAGGAGGGCCCCTGGGAGTTAGAGGGAAGGGGTGGCTAAGACCTGAGGAAATAGAAGGAAGCAGAGTGTGAACAATTCTTTTGAAAGGTTTGGAAGGGAAGGGAACATAAGAAGGGCCAGAAGGTGATATGGTCAGTGAGCTCAAGGGAAGGTTTTATCAGGCTAAGTGCTGTGGACAAGCCTGCTGGTTAAGGCAAAGGGTGGAAAGCAGAGCGGGGGAAGCGAGCCTGTCCAGAAATGGACGTGAGGGGCTTATGGAAGGAGGCCTGAAAAAACAGGGTGGAGGCATAGAGGTGACGGGTGAGGAGGAACCAGAGAATTCTGGGGAGAAGAAGGTCATAAGCGGATAGGGGCTGCTGGAATTCCTCACAGAGATTGCCGGAGACACGACTGCTGTCTGCTGAGAATGGGGGCGGGGGTGGGGGCAGGGCTGGGTCCAGTCTTGAGGAGGATAGAGAGTTTGGGAAGAATTTGGGGGTGGGGATGATTCAGAAGAAAGTCTGTGAGTGCAGAAGGAGCATGTTGCCCAGAAACAGCAGGGAGAGCACACAGGCCCCCCAGGATTACACTGCTCTCCCCTGTCCCACCTCATCCACATCTCTCTCCTCCATGTGGCACCCTACTTGATGAACCCCAGCAGCACCTCGGACCCATTCTCATGATCTGATCTTTGTGGCTGTCCATCCTGAAGTGCCCAGGTGTCACATCAACTGCCCTGTAGGAGAGGCCTATAGAAGAGCCAGCCTCTCAAGTAATTCCCAGCCCCCATGTGCAACCTAGCAGCAGAACAGAAAGCATGTGTGTAGCGAGGTATCTCCAAGTCAATAGCAGAAGGAACCCAGACGTTGTCTCACAAGGTCACTGTGTAACCTTCAACAACCCCCAACCCCTTCCTGTGCCTCAGTTTCCTCATGTGTAAAACCAGATGGCCTCTAAGACTACTCCTTCCCACTTGGACATTCTAGGTTTCTGTAGTTTTGTTCTCAGGCAATCTCTGGGGCCAGGAGAAGTTCAAGAAAGTTCTGTGGAAGTGGGGTAGGTACATTCAAATAGGGAAAGGGATGTGGAGGCTTTTTAAACTAGAGAAGGAGGCATGGATTTATTATTTATCTATTGTCATCTTTCCCACCTGGGAATTAGGGAGTTAGTACTGCCTTTTCTATCTCTCTTCCCAGTGTCTACCCAGAGATTTCTAGAGGTAGGGGCTGTGAGCACTGAGACAGGAGAATGGTGAGGACCACTGAGGGTGCAGGGCAGAGGACTAGGGGAGGGAGACAAAGGAAGCAGCTATTTGGGGCCAACTACATTTCCTGCCTCCCCTGATACCCCTGCCTGCCCAAACCATACCAATACCCTAATTAGCCAGTCCCTTGGGCCCCTGTTAGCCAGGCCGGCTGAGCGCCCAACTCCCTAGGGACCAGCCCCCTTACCCCCCAGACTAATCAGTCCTTCTATCCTTCAGTGCATGAGTGTGTGTGTACGCGCACACACACACATACATATATATACACACACATACACACTGTCTTATTTTTTCCAGAGCTCCTGGCCCCATTCTAGCCTTCGGAGAGTTAATGTAGGGTGGTGCTGAATTCCCCATTGAAGACACCCCCATCTGAGATGATTGAAAAGTTGGGGAGAAGCCAAAGTTTGGTAGGTCCTCTCCAATGTTGGGTTTTCTCTCAAACTTCTGGGCTCAAAGATGTGTAGCAAAGGGTGAAGCCATGATTGGGGGCATTCTATGGCCCCCTAAGCCCTTGGGCTGGTGCCTCTCAGGCCTCCGTCTATGGTCAATATTCACCCCAATCCAGACTCCTCCCCCCTTCATCTCAGGCCCCCCATTCATCTCCCCACCCTCTACCCCCCGACACCCGCACTGTCAGCCCAAACACATGATAAATTGCCCTGTCAACAGAATTCATTCAGGGACCAATTAATTCCACAGAAATGAACCAGGAGCCATCAGTTGCTGAAAAACTCAGAGTGCAGGGAGCGGAAGGAGGGGGTGCAGGCGGAGGGTGGGCGGCAGAGGAGGGGACAGGGAGGCTGGGGAAGTTAGTCTGACAGAAATTGGTCATTTAATGCTTAAGTGCACGCTAGACAGCCCTGTCATCGCCTGCGGCCCCCGCGCGGGATTAATTATCAGAGGAGGAGAGGGCAGCCCAGCCCAGCCAAGTCGTCTGTCACCAACTAAGGCTAGAGTCACCCAAGACTTGGGCCACCCTGAGTCCACGTCCAAATCTCCAAGCCTCCTGACCCCTCAGCCTCCAGGTCCTCTCAGATCACAGCCTTAGGCCCGACTTCAGATCTTGGACCCTCAGCCATGTTTAGTCATGGCCTTGCCATTAGCTAACCCAACCAGGAAACCTTCTTTGACCTCTTGACTGGGTTAGGCCCCATAATTCCCTATACTTCCCTATCATTACCCTCAACCATCTTGGTTGACATCTTGTGTAGAGCCCAAAGCATGATTGTCCCACCCATTGATCCTAATCTGAGGTAATGGTACCATCTTCCACTCAAAATGTTCAAGCCAGGGCCGGCCGAGTGGCGTGGTGGTTAAGAGCTGGCTTGGGATGCCAGTGGCCCCGGTTCGGATCCCACATATGAGGGCCAGTGACACAGTGACACTGCCGTCTAAAAAATAAATAAATAAATAAAAATAAATGTTCAAGCCAGAATCCTGCCAGTCAGCCCTCTCAACCAATCAGAATCCAAGTCCTGTCAGTTCAACCTCCTGCAAACCTATCAAATCTGGGCCACTTGCTTCTAGCTTCCTTCTATTACCCAAGGCTGGGCTACCAGCAGTTCTGTCTGCTCTCCTGATTTAGGTTCTTGCTTGCAATTGAAGTTATCTTTAAAAATGCAAATGATAACCTGCTGTTCCCACCACCACCACCACCACCACCACACACACACACACACACACACACAGAAATTCCAATTGAACACTCTGGTGGACCACCATGGGCCTGAGGGGATCAAGTCCAAACTTTTCACTTAACTGAGAAGGCACAAAGCCCCGGCCTCTGCTACCAGCCAGCCTCACCTCCAGCATGCTTTCCCTGCTCCCTCTGCTCCAGCCCTTTTGACTTCCCCTTCTGGCCTTTGCACAGTTATTCTTCTCTCAGCCTAAAAACTTTCTACCCTGTGACCTCCACCATTCACTTCACTAATCCCTGTTCATCCTTGAGATCTCAGATTAAATGTCACTCCCTCCAGGAAGCCTTCCCTGAACTCCTGAGGAGCTTTTGCAGCTCTTAAATGTCCCCATTCATCAACGTGTCACCCTACTTGTGCATTGTCTGTCTTTCCACCAGAAAGTGTTAAGTTTCACAAGAATGGAGTTCATATCTTTATCCTTAGAGCCTGGCATTTAGTGGATACCAGAAAATATTTGTTGGATACATAAATGAATGAGTAAAGGCCCAACTGTTTCTTGGCTCTGTCCCTGGCTTGACTCTGGGGCTGAGATCCCCAGAGTCAAACCTCTCCTAGCAGCCAAGACAGGCTGGGATGACTGAAGAGATGAGAAAGCATCAGGAAACACTCAACTTGTAAGCCCATCAGAATGACCCAAACCAGTTGTGCTAAATGGGGTCCGATGAGAGAGAGACTGCTGAGAGCTAGAGATTAGAATGGTAGAGAGAATGGCTGGGAGGGCTTCCTAGATGAGCAAAGCCCAAGGTCTGGAAGAAGCACGCTCTGGGCATGTACGTGGATTGGCTGAAGCATGAGCTGATCAGAGGAGTTGGAAGGTAAACATCTGGAAAGGGAACTTACCAAACCTGACAGAAGTTTGATACTGATTGGATGAATGGGATGAGGGAAAGGGAGCCAGTTTTCAAAGGCAATGAATGTCACGCTGTTTGCCCTTTTTCCTGGTCTTGAAGACACAGGGCGGGGGGTGGGGACAGGTGGGGGTTTGTTTCATTGACTGCTTCCAAAGATGGCTAGGTGCAAAGTTTTATTTGCAAAGCTAATTCTGGCTGCCAGACAGGGTAGCTAAATGGAAAGGTTGAGGCAGGGAGACCATTAGAAGGTTGGTGCAGTTATGAGAAAGGGAGAGAGGGAGAGAGGGGGGAGAGAGAGAGTGAGTGAACTATAGAAGGAAGGTCAGTGACGGAGAAGGCTCCATGAGAGGCAGAGGCGGTTGAGGTAAGCTGAGTGGGCTCCATCTCCAAGAAACCCAAAAGGCCTGGTGCAGCCTCATTGAGATGGCATATCTGGACTTGACTGCCAATTGGACCTAAAGATGAGATAGAGAGATAGGGCAAAGATGACTACCTCCAAGGTGTGTGATCCAATAGGCTGGATGGCTGGATTGAGACTAGAAACAATGAGCATGACTTTGTATATTGAGTATACCTGAGTTTGACATGCCTGGGCATGATTTTCAATAGACAGAATTACATAGCAGTAGCTCAGGGGGTCAACTGGCTTTGAGATATAAAATTGGAAGATATGTTTTCCTGCCCCCACTCTCCTATCCTCCAAATTTGTATTTAGTTAGAATGGGCCAATATAATTTTGTGACAAAGTGATAGTATAATATTGAAACAAAGTGATCCTACAATAATGTAATGCAGTAAAGTTGTGTCGCCAGGTGAAAGTGATAGGGTAGGGCTGTAATGATGTAATATGGAAACAGATAACCATATGTCAATTTACTGACAGCAACCAGAAAATGATGAGTCAATACATTAGTTAACAATATGGGGTTGTATTGTAATGAAATAACCATGTAATCAGTGACACTGTAGTGCTGAAATGACTGTAACGAGGCACACAATCCAGCAACCAAAAGGCAACCTGACACTGTAATCATGCTAACTCAGTAATGCTATAGTGACATAATGATGCCATGACATAATGGCAAAGTGCAGTGATGATGCCAAACAATGAAGTCTCAAGGACAGTGGAAGAGAGGAGGATAGAACTCTAAACCTGAACCCAGGGCCTTGAGAATGGAGTGAGAGAGCCCTTTTGAAGTTTGAAAAGAAACTTCCTCAAGATACACAGAGGCTTAGAAGCAACTTCTGGAAAGACGATACCGCCTGGATCAGGAAAGAGCTGAGCCAAGAAGGGAAGGTGGGAAGGCAAGAAATGGTGGTGGCTTTGCAGGACAGGACACAGCTCTTTGGAGCTGGTCTGAATGGGGGGACCTGAGCTGAGGTAAGAAGGGGGCAGCCCCTGACTGCTGAGTAGTGCCTGAGCAGCTCTGAGAGCATTCAGTGCAGAGTGCTCACTTGGCCCAAGAGGTGTCTGCTCCTTCAGGAGCTGAAAGGGATGGTAAATCACATTTGGTATTTGTAAAATTCTTAGAATCAGCAAATTGATGAGAATATAAAAGAAAACCCAGAGCTAATAATAACACAACTGAAAACAACTCACCCTTTAGCATGTGCTAGGCACAGTGCCCGGCGCTCTTCCTGCATTATCCACAGTAACCCTGTTAAGAAGGTTTTATTATTTCTGTTTTACAGATGAGGATAATGAGACCCAGACAGGTTAACATATTTGCCCAAAGTCACACAGCAAGTAAGGGATAGAGCTGGAATTTAAACCCATATCCATTTTTCTTTACAACACATCCATGCCTTTGCCATTGGGTATCTTCTTTAAGAAATGTGTCTATCTAGGTAAGAGGCAAACCAGGAAGCAGGTTGAGCCACAACTTAAACAGGTAACATATTCCCAAACATAAGTTAAATCTAATGTTAAGGTGAATAAAAATGTATATAATAGGCAACCATTTGTCTAAGAAAGAAAGGAGGAATAAGAATACATATAATTATTTGCTTACATTTAACAAAATGGAAAGACAAACCAAAAAGTTTTTTTTAAATGTTCATCTATTGAAGAAAGGAGAAGCAAAATGGAGAGGACAAGGTAGAAGATAGACATTGCTGATAATGTTTTATTTTGTAGATTTGATTTTAGAACCAGGTACATATTTTACATAATAACAACAAAATTAAGTAAATAAGTAACCAATCCCCCCAAAAGGCAAAAGCAAATTAAACAAATGAACCTAACTGTCCACGGAGTTGGAATCATAGCCACATAGAAACTATTTCAAGTAATTTAAAACCTAGTAATTGTATATATATATATTTCCTAGTGGGAAATACACTAATAAAGCACATAAATAATGACATTGATATTCTTTGAGTTTTTTAGTGTGGGAGAAACATACAAAACCAAATGGAAGACCAATGAAAATAAGTAAAATCCTTGGGGTGCTGGATTTCAATTGGATTCATTAATAATAACTCAATGCAGTTTGCTTTTTCAAAAACTGTATTTCCTGGCTCTGTCCACTGAAAAGGACAAGAAGCTGATCAACTCAATAGTAATAAGCACCTCTAGTCCCCAGATTGTGGTCTTTAAATACCACATTGCACTAAAAGGAATGAGGATTCTTTGGAGAAGTGGAAGATACAATATCTGAAAGGAGAATGTTCAATATGATTCTGGAAATCTTGTCATAACAGAAAGCAAGGAAGCTATTAAAGACTACTAGGGTCATGTAAAAAGGACTTAGGTGCCAATTGGAGGCTCCCATTGACCAACGATGAGATAATTGAGTGTCAATGAGAATAATAAATACAACTGATTGAAACTCATCAAATATATTTAAATCCAAGAATACATAATTGTACTTAAAAGAAAATGTCTTATTGATTTTCTTTGGAGGATGCCAGGAAACCAATTCATTATTTGGGAAATCGATAAATGAGGAGAAAGAATCAAGCATTTCTACTGCTTTTTTAAATGAACTACATTGCAGGAAAGTCAAACAGTGAATGAGGGAAAGTTTCTCTTTATAGAAGTCTTACAGATGATAAATGAAGACGAAATGGATAGAATTAGAATATCACCATTTTGCAACTCCTAATGGAATAATAGATCTAGGCAATGATCATCAATGGCTGCTAATTTCATAAAAGGAGAAACAACAGAACATTATGTGCCTCTTGACGAAAATACAAATCACACACACACAAACAAAAACAAAAAAACCCTATCAGGTAATATTTCCAAAAAAATCAAACCTGACCCAGATCAAGCCTCTGAATGTAACTACCATTTTACAGACAACACCATGAACAGAGGAACCACAGGATGCAATCTGATGTAGGCTCTTGCTTGTATACTTTCCCCAGACTGGGAGAAACTATAGAACAAATAATCTGGCTTCTTCAATAAAGAAATTCAAGAGTGGGGGGAGGAGAGAATGAATAGATTAAAGGAGACTTAAGAGGCATATCAACTAACTGCAATATATTTGAATCCTGTAAGTAGTTAAAAAGAGGAGGGAGAGCAGGAGAAGGAGAAGTTATGAAGCAATCAGGGACATGTAAACACTGTCCTAATTGTACATTATGAAGTTTTTTAGTGATGTTATGGTCTTTTTTTAAAAAGATTTTATTGGGGAATTGGGGGGGGAACAGCGTTGGGGAATCAGGGAAGGGGAGCAGACAAGTTGCTGTCCTTTGTTCTTCAGTCTAGTTGTGGAGGCCGTTGCTTCACTGGCTCATGTTGGTATCGTCATTGTGTTCTTCCTGGGTGAGGCAGTTGCTCGCCGGCCTCTGGATGGTCGCTCACCGCGGCTGTTGACAGCTCACGCTGGCTGCCGGCCGCTCACTGCAGCAGTGGCTGCAGCCTACACCATCACCAGGGCTCCTGCAACCCAGCTCCAGGTGGAGCTGTTGTTAGCTGTAGAGGGCAGTGTCACTGGCCCTCATATGTGGGATCCGAACCCGGGCTGCTGGCATCCCAAACCCAGCTCTTAACCAATGCGACACTCGGTCGGCCCCAGTTATGGTCTTTTTTAAAGTCCTTTTATTTTAGAGATTTAAATGGAAATGCTTACAGATTAAATAATATAATATCTGGGATTTGCTGTAAAATAATATGGGGGATGGAGTGGAGCTGGTTTCATTAACTATCATATATACATGATTATATTTGAAATTTTTAGTAGTAGAAGATTTTAAACCACTGGTTTGTTGTTTTTTAAACAAACTAGTTAAATTTGGGAGTAGCCATCTTCCCCATCTAGACTTTCAGAAAACTGACAACTGTCTTCATTTCATCAGCTGTCTAAGCTAGAGAGTCTGAAGAAACTGACCAGACCAAAAGAAAATATCTCCAGATTCTAGCAATTGGGGTCCCCCACAAAACATCTGAGTCTCCACCTTATTACTCTTCTGTGATGTCTACTACTTAACAGAGTCCAAACATGCACACAGATTTTCCAAGACGTCTTTTACTGCCTTTCTTTTGTGTATTGATGGACAGGAAAGGATATTAATAGTTTAAAATAAGCCTCTAACATGAGAGATAGAGACCAGAATTAACTACCCCAAGAAAAAGAACTTGAAAGAATCAAAGACAATTCAGAGAAGAGAATTAAAAACAAAACAAAAACTGTCTATAATTAGTAGCCTCAGAGAGGTAAAAGAAACATACCCATGAAACAAAAAGAGGGTGTATTTTCAAGGTACTTTCAGAGAATAATAATAATTTTTTTAAAATCCTGGAAATGAATATATGTATATGTGCACATATACATGTTTATATACATATACATAATATTAGAAGTAAAAATATTCAATAGAAGATTTTCAAGGTAAAGTTGGGAAAATACCCAAAAAAGTAGAATAAATAACCACAGAGATGAAACTAGGAAAGAAGAAATACAAGAAAACTTATACTTTCTGTATTTACAGAAAGTATAAACATCTGACTAATAGGAGCATCAGAAAGAGGACAAAGAAAAATGGAGGTGAGAAAATTATCAAAAAATAATTCCATAAATTTCCCCAAAATAAAGGAAATGAATTTCTAGATGGAAAGGCCCTATCAGACACTCAGCACAACGGATTTACAAATTCCCACACCAAAGCATATAATCACAAAATTATGGAACACTGAGGGATAAAGACAAGCTTTCAGAATGAGAGAAAGAGGGGAAAGAAAGGTTAAATAAATCAGTATGCAAATAAGATTGTCAGCGAACTATCAGATATGGAACAATACTTTCAAAGTTCTTAGAAAAAATAATTTCAAGTCTAGAATTCTATACCCAGCTAAAATATTAATCAAGTCTGAGACTAAAATAGTCTTTTTCACACTGCTGAAGTCCTCCCAAATTCCCATGCAGACTTTCTTTAAAACTTACTGGACAATGTTCTCTATCAAAAATGAAAGAATACTTGGGGCCCAGTAAGCAAAGATCTAACACAGGAGAGGAGTAAGGGGAATTCCCAAAATGACTGAGAAGGAAATTTTCATAATGATATTTGTGAAAAATATCCATGGAGCAACCAGTACAGATAGGAACAGGAACAGGTATACCACATACAGTTGTGTAGGTTGTTTTCTGACTAAAGATGTCTAGTTTTGATGCCATAAATGAGAGCTGAAGTCCATCTCGCACACTCTGCTTGCCAAGCCACATTCCTGATGAAAGGTTGCATTAAACCTAGAGGAAGAAGACACTCTTAATAATTGTTCTTCCCAAAAAGAGCACTTTTCTGTAATTTGTCATCCCAGGAAGCTCCTTTTTACAATCCATCTGTCCAGAGAAGGTGCCATTTTTCAAAACATTTACTCAAAGGGCCATTTGTGTTAATGATGGCCCTGAATGAAAAAAATTGTAGGTTTAAAAAGGATGCCACAAATAAAAGTATGGTGACAATAGATTACAAAATATGCTTGACAAAAGTAAAATGAGTTTCATATTTCTGTTGCAAAATTAGACATAAATTAGTGATAAGTAATTAGAAAACAGGAAACAAAAAAACTGAGGTAATTACTGACTCCTGGAAAAACAAAAATATGCAAGAGATAAAATGTGATGAAAGTCACAACGTGACTCAGCTATAAAAAAAACAAGAAAAAACACACATTTATATACTTAAACACAAAATATTGATTTTACTCTAAATTGTAATAAAGTATATTGAGAAAATGAACAATGATCAAGTAAATATAGGTGGTGATATAAGACAGCTCAATCTTCATCTTCCATAATAAATAGTCAATAGATAATATCTAAAAAATGAAAAAATAAAAATAACAATATAAATATATTTCAGTAGAAATAGGGAAGTAAATACAAGAAGATATAGCTAAAAAATTTTAAATGGTAGCCTATAGGGAGCAAATAGGAGATAGTTATAACCTTGTATTAGTTTGTTTTTTAAGCTATGTAAATAACAATTTTAATGAAAAATTCAAAAATACATAAAAAATAGAATAGTACAATGGACTCCCATAGTCTAATTATTCAGAGTTAACCTTTATCAAGAGTTTGCTACACTTGCTTCATATAAGCATAATAGTTTTGATTTTTTTAAATAAAAATATTTTAAAATACAACAAATTAATAATATGACTACATCTGAGACACATGACTGATATAGGGGATGCAAGGGAGTGGAGAAAGGAGAACTTCTGTTTCTTTTAAACAGTTTTATATTTATCTTATAAATTCTTATGTCATGTACTCTTCTATACACTTTACACTCATTTAACTCATAACAATTCAAGGTGGAGACTAGTATCACATCCATTTGACAGAAAAAAGTTGGCTATCATTTGAAGTTTTTCAATGAGCAGATGTTCCTTTTTAAATAATAATTTTTTAAAAATAATGGGCCATAGAAATCTATTCCCTTTTCATATAACAACCATTTGGTTATTTGAATTCTTTTCTTCTCCAGCATAAACAGTCCCAGTTCTCCCAAGGATGCCTCAAAGGTAGAACTATTATACATTGTAGTTATGAATAATACTTTCTTTCACTTTCAAATGTGTCCCAGCTTAGGTAATAATTTATGGTCACTCTATTCATAGGACTTGGTGTTTAGATCCTTTACCATGGGGGTTGCCCTTCCCTGGACATCACTTTTTTTTTTTTTTAAGGCTCTCACTGGCCTTCACATGCGGGACCCAAACTGGGGCCGCTGGCTTCCTGAGCCAGCGCTTAACCACCGTGCCACTCGGCTGGCCCTGGACATCACTCTTAAGAAGGGTCCTCAGCCCTGAACCTATCAAAATATGGAACCCAGTGGGACCACTGACCTTTCTTATTCCAAGCTTTCTGCATCTACCAAGTCAGCTTGGGAGTCTGGGAGTCATCATTCCTGGCAGTGCCATGTAACTGATTCACAATGAATTAGCTGTCAAACAAACTCAGTCATCTTCAAGTGATTCATTCTTAAACCACGGCTCCCATGCCATATTTGCACCTCTGGTCTTTTTAACCTGTGCCTGTAGGACTCCACACCCACCCTCTTCCAAATGTCGTTTGTTCATGTAGGATCATTGTTCCAGCCTGACAAGATCATTTCAAATCTCAGTTGTCATCCAACCTATTAGTGATTCTGTTCCTCTTTGCATCATCTGGAATTGTGATGAGCTGGACACCTACATCTTCATTGGAGCCACTGATAGAAACACCTCATTGCCAGGGCTGAGTCACAGGCCCAAAGACCTCCTGTTGGCAAGACATAAACCCTATCATCATCACACCCCTTTGGGTACAGTAAGTTACTAACAATGAATCCTTCAAGCAGGGCCATCATGCAGCCCACGCTGTACTCACAAATATAATTTGACAAACTGTTTAATGCCTATTGAAAGCAAAAAACAATATCTTCAGCATTTCCCTATCCTTATCAACAAAAGAAACATGATATTCTCCTTTTTGGTATGTGTTCTTAGAGAACTCATGCTGGCTTCCATCAAAGGTAGACACATTCTCCTTGCTAAGCATTGCCAGACCGCATTTATAATAATCATCCCTAGAATTTTTCCAATAATCAACATTAATCTTGACAATCTTTAACTTCCAAATCCATTGTCTACTCCGTGCTGAGTATATGCTTGTCCATTTCCATCCTATAACTCCTCCCACCCTCCATAATTACCCAAAGGTCACTGAAAGCAGACTCCTGATCACATGTGATCTGGACCTGGAACTTTTTATCATAATTTTTCTCATTTGAAGTCATTCTCCTCAACACTCTGGAAAGAAGGGGGAAAAAAAGATAGATCTCTCTGTCTTTGGTTAACAACACTCCGTGACCTTCTACCCCAAAGGTTGTCCTGGGTATTTATCTATTATTTATTCATTTATTAATTCATCCATCCATTCATTTATGTTTAATTACACAAGTAATACATACTCATTACCATGCAGACATTACAGATAAAGCTAAAGCTTTCATTGACCAGTCCTTCTAATTCTAATCTATTTTTTTTTTGGTTACTAGCTTGGTGTACATTTTTCTATGCATTTATACACCAATATGTACATAAAAAATATATGCTTTCATTTTTTTATTTAAATATGTTGGCATATCCTGTAGAAAATATCCCCCCATTAACATTTTCTTGGCAGAACATCTCCAGGTTTTTAGTACCCAAATTTGATAGAACACGTGTATCTCATATATATATAGTATTTCCATCCCCCAAACTCAACATAGCTTTCTAAACATAATGATGTTCAGGAAAAATCTCGAGTTATAGTTCAAATAAAATTGGTAAAGTATCAGGGCTGGCCAAGTGACTGAGTTGGTTAAGAGCTCGTCCAAGAGTGCGAGCTGAGCTCTGAGCAACGGCGGTTCGATGTCAGCCTGAGCTGAGTTGCCGTTGAGCTACCAACGGGTGGCAGGATGGCTCAGCTAAAAAAAAATTTTTTTAAAAATTGGTAAAGTATCAAAATCATGTATAGATGTTTTGAAACGTGTCACCAAAGAGTATGTGAGTCTGGAGTGTGACTGACACAGAGAGGCATTATTGCTAACAAAGCAATCATTTTTTACAACCATATTCTTTTTTTGGTAACTGGGAAACAATGTTTTGAACATTTTACATCCTAACATAATAATTTGTTATTTATATATAGACATTTTACTGGGATTTAGTTGCATTTTAGAAAATCTGTGGAGGGGTTTCAGTTGACACATAACCTGTTACCATTTTTCCCATTTAAAATAATGGAAAATAGGCTCTCATTTAGCATTTTCACACAGAACATTTGATTTGAGGGAAAGGACTAAGAGAGAAAATGCCTGTCCATCAACAGATGAAGAGGTAAACAAAATGTGTTATATACACAGCGATGGAATATTATTCAGTCATAAAAAGGAATAAAGTTCTGACACATGCCACAACATGGACAAATCTTAAAAGCATTATGCAGGGCCGGCCGAGTGGCGTGGCGGTTAAGCACTGGCTTGGGAAGCCAGCGGCCCCGGTTCGGTCCCACATGTGAGTGCCAGTGACACTGCCCTCAAAAAAGAAAAAAAAAAAAAGCATTATGCTAAGTAAATGAAGCCAGACACAAAAAGAAATATATTGTATAATTCCATTTATATGAAATATCTTATAGGCAAATTCATAAAGACAGAAATTAGGTTATTGGTTACCGGTTACTTATGGGGGCAGGAAGTGGGGAATTATTGTTTAATGGATATAGAGTTTCTGTTTGGGATGATGAGAAAATTTTCGAAATAGTGGTGATGGTTGCTCAACACCATGGATGTAATTGATGCCCCTGAATCATCCACTTTAACATGGTTAAAATGATGAAATTTATGTTACATATATTTTACCACAATTAAAAAGAAAATGTTCTATGTATTAAAAAAAACTTTTTAGCATTGAGATTCTTATTTACATTGAATACTACAAAGAAGAAATTTGGGGAGTCTTTTTTTTACCTTATTAAACTTTTTAATTTTTTTGAAGAAAAAACAAAAGAGGTAAGATGCCCATATGTATACAAATAACAAAGGTTTTGTTTTGTAACTTGGTTTTCTCATTCGCCAGTATGCGTTAGAGAGCCCCCTGTGTCGGTACGCTGCCGTCCCCCACTCTGTGATTGTTGCTGAGACCTCTACAGGATAGAAGTACATGGGATTATTGGCCATTGCCCTGCCAGGCAGTTTTCAAGACCTTCACTCTTTCCAACCTCTAACCGTTCAGGTGCTTCTCAAAGTATGTCGCCAATCTGGTATACCTCTCCCTGGTACCTGTCCTTTTCATGGTCTGCTCAAGACCTTGTCGCTCTGGCCTCATTAGAGACCATTCCAGGCAGTCACATTGGTAATCTCCCCTGCCTCTCTTGGATTTAGAGATACGTGCTCAGAGATGTTCCTTGCATTATTGTTTTTAAAAGCAGAAAGCATTCCAAGTGGCCATCAATAAGAGATTATTCAATAAAGTTATCCTTACAGTAAACTATCATGCAACATGCTGATATAGATTATAGAACTATATTTATTGACCTGAAAAATTGTCCACAACTGTTAAGTGAAAAAGGTTTTCAAAACAACATGTATTATATAATATCATTTTTGTAAAAAAAAAAAAATTGATTGTGTTCATAAAAATAAATCCTGGAAGGCTATACAAAAGTGTGAACAGGGGTAATCTGGGTGGTAGGATGACAGGAGATGTTTTATTTTGCACATCTGAATTTTCCAGTTTTTCTTCAATTAACATTCATAACTCATATAATGAAGGAGAAGAGTTTTTTAAAAAAAAGTCAAAATTGATACCCCTGACTCTGATAATTTTACAGAGCTATCTTAGAGCACAGATAACATTCCTCACACTCTTCTTTCTTTCTCCCTGAGAGTTTCAGTCTCCACTGTAAGAAAGAGCAAGGAGGAGAAAGGGGGAGGGGCTACCATTCATAGGCACAGTGCCAAGCCTGGGCTAGGTCCATCTTTGCATCTAATCATCACAACAACTGGGGGAAGAAAAGGTGGGGGTGGGTGGGTAGATATTATTAGGCCCATTTTACAGATGAAAAAACTGAGGATCTGAAATGATAAGTAACCACCTTCAACCATACAGCTAAAAAATAAAGCAAAAGCAAAATTTCTAAGCCAGGTCTGCCTGACCCCAAACACACAAACACCCGCACATTCTCTCTAGAAATACCAATCATCCCACCCTAACACAACTACCATCCTCATTTCTGTCAGAGGAATCATTTTTTTCTCTCTATGACTTTATACTGAGTACCTTCTATGTCTCAGACAGAGAGCTAGGCACTGGAGATTCAGTGATGAACAGGACACACGTGGTTCTTGCCCTCGTGGAGTTTACATTCTAGCTGGAAAATGGATTATTAAAGTGCATGGGCGTGAAATAGAGAACACTTATGCACAGTAATAACCAGTATAGGTTCACCAAGAACTGGTAGTCAAAATGGAGAAAACAAAGGAAAAAGTAGATGGTGTAAGCCTGAAAGGAAATTTCTAGAGCCCCATCCCATGACTCTATCCTTGGCCATCCCTATTCCCCATTTTTGTTAATGACCTCCAGGCTCATCAGATTATCAGAAGATATAAAACTTGTTAAATGGCAGAGGGCAAAATTAGACAGCTTGCAATAATAGGTCAAAATTAACGTGATGTAATTTAAGAGATAAATGTGAAGTACTGAATTTGTGTTACAGTTACAAATCTACTGCCCCAGTGCACTGTGAGATGGGCTGGGTTTGTCAGTGGCTCATGCAAGAAAAAGCACGGAGATTTTCTTGCCTATGAGCTTAATGTGGGTCCACAAAGTCAGCTGACTAAAAAGCCAGGAGGTGTGGGCAGCCTTGATGGAGTCCAGCACAGGCTGGAAAGATACTCCAACTGTCCTCAAGGCTGCTCGGAGACGGCCCTCCACCCACCCAACCTCTCAGCAGGCTGCAGGTGTCAATAAAGACATCACCTATCAGGGTTGACCACCTGCTCTATCTCCGGCATTTACAGAGTAGCCCGCTAAGGCCCAGAGAGGGGTAAGGGTCTGCCCAGTGGGGTCAGCAAGTTTGCAGCAGACCTAGGACAACTCTTGACTATTGTGAATGAATGGATGAGTGAATAAATGATATATGTGGATGAGGGCAGCAGGTGAGAATAAAAACATCCATTTCATATTCTTTGAGTCATCAAAGAAGAATTAATCAAAGTGATGTCTTCCTATTGATCTATGCATCAATTCTTTGCGCTGAGTACACGAGTGCATATATGGATGCTCATGCCATGCCCCGGAAGGTGACCTCCCACATGCCTTCCTCCCTGTCCCAGGCTAGTGCTTGTCCAACTCCCTGAGTTTTCTTTGCTCTTTCCAAGGCCCCTCCTCCAGGAAGACTTCCTGAATTGGGGAGGCAGTGATGCTGGCCTCCCACCCAGTCAAACAGCCCTGCCAGCTCAGTAGCCTCTGCTCGAGGCACTTATCCTAAATTATCCTAAGGCAGCAGGATCCTAGAGAAAGTCCCCAAACTTGTACCTTTGCACCCTCTTTCTCACCATATGCTTTTGTGTCCCTGGCCCCTCATTCTATCACCCTCACCAGTGCCCCATCCTCAGACCCATGTCCTTAAGACCCCAGACCCCACAGCCCCTTTCCCTCCTCCTGTACCCTCCCCCGAGATTCTCTGTCATTATCTCTGGAAAGTGAGGCTTGTGCATCATCATTAATGGGCTAAACAGCAGGGTCAGCGAGGCAGGTAGCAGTAAACGCAGCAATTACGGCCGCGCCTCCATCCAAGCGCCTTCGCTCCCAATCCATCTCCCCTCATCACCAGTTGGTGCTGAGGCGGCCCTGCCTTCATTACATTAATCAGGTTAATTCCAAGTTAGAGTCCACATTCTAATCAAAAGGCAGTCGACAGGGGTGGGGTGCCAGAGGGGAGAGGGAAGAGCTGTCCTCCCAAGGAATAGGGGTTGACACCTGACAGCCTGGCCTACAGAGCTCTGTGCCTTCCAGGTGCTGCTTCCACTCTGTGTCTGGGCTTTGCCCCTGAGACCTCTTTTGCATCCTGGATTCAAGCTAGGGTTGAGGCTCTGAATATGGAATGAGGGGCAAGGGAGAGTTTTTCCTTGTCTAGGCCAACAATGCCACCATGGACTATTAACAAGGTTGTACACTGACAATTCTAGGAGAGCACCATATTCATATTGTATGCAATACCCTCAGAGTTGTGCAATGTACAACCTGCACAACAGTATAGAGGTGCCCTGCAGACTACCTCATGAGAAACCAAGGGCCTAGAGATGGTGAGAGACAGTGGAAGAGGGAGAATAGAAACTACAAAGCCAACACTGCAACTTGAAGAGCTTATTAAAAGGAAAGAGATCAACAGACCCAACCTCTACCACCAGCAACAACTCCATCAGTATCCAACATGCTGACATCTCCTCAAGTTTCTGTCCTCATTGATGGGTAGCCTCATCTGTTTCCACAGCTTCAAATATTACCACGCTGATGAAGAACCCCTTCCCAAAAATCTTTCCCACCCTGGCCTCCTTCCTATACCACATGGGTAACTCCACATGGAACTCCCTACAGCCATACGAATAGCATGACAGAAATAACTCAGAAGCTTCTCTCCCAAATTTACTTCTCTTCCCTTTCTCAATGGATCCTCCCTATCTGGCACAAGCTAGAATTCTTGGAAGTCACTCCAGAGCCATGTTTCTTGGGCCCTTTACTAGTCTTCCATTGTTGCTGTAACAAATTACCATAAATTGAGTGACTTAAAACAACACAGATTTTTTATCTTTCAGTTATGAAGGTCAGAAGTCTAAAAGGAGTCTCGCTGAGTTGAAATCAAGGTGTCAGCTGGGCTATGTTCCTTCGGGAGGCTCAGGGAAGAATCTGTTTCCTTGCTTTTTCCAGCCCCTGGGGGGTGCTTACATTCCTTGGCTCATGGCCCTTTTCTCCATCTTCAAAATCAGCAGCATAGCATCTTCAGATCTCTCTCTGACTCTGACCCTCCTGCCTCCTCTTTCACATATGTGTGTAAAGGCCTTTGTAAGTACATTGGGCCCATCCAGATAATCCAGGATAATCTCCTGGATCTGCTTAGCAACCTTAATTCCATCTGCAACCTTAATTCCACTTGCCATGTAACAACATATACACAGGTTTTGGGAATTAGGATATGGACATTGAGGGGCCATTATTCTACTTACCACAAACACCAAATGCCCCGTTGATCTTCAAGTTCTATTAATTCTATGCCTCCAAGATGACCCCTACTTATTTCAGTTCCTGCATTCTTTATCTTGGATTGTCTGGACATTGCAATCATCTTCTAACGGATACCTCTGCCTTCAACCTCTCCCTCTCCAATCCATCTCCCAAGTGACAGCCAGAATATAGCAGGTGCTTTTATTGTACCTAGTATCTCTTCTCCTCTGATTCCAGTGCAGCTAGCCTAAGAAAGGGGATGCAATGGCCCCACGGGCAACCTTTAACCAATGGAGGACCTCAGTCAGTAGGTAACTGCCCAGCTTTTTGTTTTTTAGAGGAGATTCGAAGATATATTCTACTTGATTCTTGAGAAGGTCTCCAAGGATTAAACACCAGTTGCCCATAGTGGCAACAGCTCTCTTCTGTTTCATTCTCCTCAGTCCCTCACTTCTGCTCCCTGGGATCACCTCCCAAATAAACTGCTTTCACCCAAGTTCTTGTCTCAAGCTCTGATCTGGGGAAAAATCAAATTAATACATAGAGTGATATCTCTAAATTGAAAATCTGATCAAGTCATCTTCCTTACTAAAGATAGTCAATAACTCCTGCCTTCAAATGAAAGTACTAACTTGTAGGCTGATATTTAAAGCCCTGTGTACCCTAACTCACTTCCCAATCTCATCATCTTCTGCATCCATGCATTCATCCTATATACCAGCCACACCAGATTCCACCATGAACTTTTTTTTTTTTTTTGAGGGCAGTGTCACTGGCCCTTATATGTGGGACTGAACCGGGGCCGCTGGCTTCCCAAGCCAGCGCTTAACCACTGCACCACTCGGCCGGCCCCACCATGAACTTTTATATCCCCAAACCTGCACTCATCCTCAGAGCTCTGAATCCTAGGTCCTGGCCCCTGGACACCACCGCATGAATGTCTCATAGCAAACCTCCACTTCAACCTGTCCAAAACTGAATTCAACTTTTCATCAGTGTTTTCTTTCCTAAATTTTTCTGTTTTCCTCTTTTTTATCTGATTTTTCATCATCTTCCTCTGATTCTTTTTCTTCCTCCAATCTCCTATACATGAGTGATCTCCAGGCATTGGCCCTTGACCCTCTTCCTTTCTTTTTTTTTTTTTTTTAAAGATTTTATTGGGGAATTGGGGGAGGGAAACAGCATTGGGGAATCGGGGAAGGGGCACAGACAAGTTGCTGTCTTTTTGTTCTTCAGTCTAGTTGTGGAGGACGTTGTTTCACTGGCCCATGTTGGTATCGTCATTGCGCTCTTCCTGGATGAGGCAGATTGGTCACTGGCCCCTGGATGGTCACTCACTGCGGCTATTGGCAGCTCACACTGGCTGCCAGCTGCTCACTGTAGCCTATGGCAGCCCACTGCAACAGGGGCTGCAGCCTACACCGTCGCCGGAGCTCGCACAGCCCAGCTCCAGGTGGAGCTGTTGTTAGCTGCATCCCAAAACCAGCTGTTAATCAATGCGCCACCGACCCTCTTCCTTTCTTGATCTCAACACGTTCCCTAGGTGGTCTCATCCATTCCGGTGGCATTAGTTACTACCTACACATGCTGATGATTCTTTTCTTTTTGTCTCCAGGCCAGATCTCTCTGCTGAGCTCCAGACTCATACCCAGTTGCCTGCTGGATACCTCAACCTGGATGACCTATCACAACTTAAAATCTGCATGTTCAAGGCCCTCATCCCCCAACTTGCTCTTCCTCCAATATCTCCCTTTATGGAATCACCTACTACCTACATAAACCTTCAATACTTTCTGCTCCATCCTCTCCCCCAAAGTCTTCCCATTTTACCTCATCTATTCTATCTTACCTCTTCACCATCTCTTCACAATCTCTCCCCTGAATTTTGCAGTGGTTGTAATTGGTTTCCTTGCCTCTTGTCTTGGCCTTCTCTGATCCATCCTCCACACAGCAGTCAGACAGGCCTATCTAACACACAAACCTGGCAAGGTTACTTCCCACTCAGTACCCAAGAGGAAAAGTCCACATTTTTTACCATGACCTGAGGTCGTTCCTGCTCTGGGCCTGGCCTCTGGGCAGCCCAGCTTCCCCTGGACTCTATATACTGTTCTTTCTGGCTGTAATGCCCTTCCTAAACTACAAAACCATTAATCCTTTCTCTACTTGGAAACTTCTTATCTTTTAAGCCACCTCTTCTGGGAAGCCTTCCAGAGCAATGCCCCCAGAGCAGTCTGCACAGCACAGTTATACGACGTTTATTTACCAGACTGTCTCCTCTGCTAAGCTATGAATCCTTGAGGGTGGAGACTCCATCTTAGTCATCTTTGCCACAAAGTACTGTGTCTGGCTCTTAGAAGTCCATTCATTCAGTGTTGCTGAGTAAATGAACTAATAGATGTGCAGTTTCACACACAACCAAATTCTTACCTACGTAATAATACACACATAGTCGATGTGTTACACAAGCAAACACATTCTCGTTAACACTGTTGTTTCCATGTGTAAGAGTCTTCAACAGTCAATCACACACCTCTACTGTCACAGCCAAATGCCAACACCCATCTACATATCCACCTCTGCATCAACTAAGTCACTCACAGTCACACCCACACAAACATGCATAGTCACAAACACTCCCATACCCTCATGCACATACAGAGACACATACAGCTCCAAATGCCTCGAGGGCATACTTCATCTCCAATTGTGAGCAAATGCTGTTGGTTTTCATTAATCTGCAGACTCTGTGTTTGCCAGTCTCTCTGGCTCCCCCTCTCCCACTTCCCCACTCTCTCTCTTTCTGCTCGGAGGCAGGTGAGCGCATCAATTTTCTCCTCGTCTGTGGCAGTTAAATTAAATGGAATCGGCCTGATTGCTGAAAATCAAAGAGAAGGCTGATAAAGCAATTAAATCCCTCTAATTCCTCGTCCTGAAAGGTGCAGCAGCTCTGAAGCTAATTAACTTCATAATGAAAATCCTTCTTCACCCTTTTAGGCTCTTCTCCCCAGGTCTCCTCTTCTTCTCTCCTTCTGGGGAGAAGCTGGTGACTGAGGAAGAGCTGGATCAGCAGCATTCAAAGCCAGAACTCTGGAGAGGTCTCGGGGCCTCCTTCCTGTGCTCCCCAGTCCAGTTGCCTTCCTCATCTCTTCCCTATTCATCTGCCCACCCTCAACACTCAGCCCCCTTTCTCCTATACCCAGTTGCCTGCTTACCTGTCAACACTGCATTTCTAATATCCACCCCCTACCCCAAACACCCAGCAGTATGCCAACACCATCCCAATCTCCAACACCTAACCCCACCTCCAGTACCAGCTTTATCCTCACACCCAGCCTACCTCAATGGCCACCCCATCTCCAGCACCCACCCATCCCACCTCTAACACCCAGCCCTACCTCATCACCTAGCGTGACCTGCACACCACCCCACTTCCAATACTCAGTCCTACCCCCAAACCAGCTCTACCCCTACACCCAACCCCACCTCCCCACAAGTCCTACTCCAACACCCACCCCTACCTCCAACTCCAACCTTATCTCAACACCAGCCTACCTCCAATGCACAACCTATAATTTATGAGCACTTAATATGTGCCCAGAACTATACTAGGCTCTGGGGCTGTAGGGGCGACCAAAAAACAAGCTCTACCCGGAAGTATCTCCTCATCTGAGGAACAGTCAAGCAAAAAAGACAATCACCATAATAGCTATGACTCTCCTAAAGAGAAACCCAGGAAAGGGACCCCCTAAGGAGCTCTAGCAGACAGAGAAGGCTCCCAGACAGGAGAGACTTGAGCTAGGTCCCTGGGTTAGCTAGGCTGGGTGGACGGGAGAGGGAGATGGTCTCAGGAGAAAAAGCATGAGGCAACGTTTGAAAGTGTGGGGAGAACACTGGTTGACCAGGGATTGGGAGTTTGGAAAGATAGCCAATGGGCCTTTGGAAGGCTTGGTTGGAGATGAGGTTGGATAACTGGGCAGAGGCCAGAACATGAGGGCTCTGAAGACCATAGCCAAGAGTCTCTGTTTTTGTTCTTTTTTTTCAAACAATGTCAGAGGCTGAAGAAGGAATTACATGTCAAATAGAACCAGAGTGTTGGACTTATCTTCCACTATCCCATATGTGGACACAGGACACAGGGAACCTTACTGCCTCACACATGTGTGTCTGTTTGTGATCACACTGGCAGGGAGCAGGCCTGGAGAATGGGGACCACAGGAGACATCCAGCCAAAGATTATCTAAGAAGGTAACAGAGCAAATGTACTAGATGGCCTTCCATGATTTGGGAGAGACAAGAAGCCCTAGGTTGTGTGGCTGCCCTTTTCCAGCCCTGCAATGCTGGCACTCTAGCACTTTCCTCTCTTCTCCCTCTGGGAAGTTCATCCACTTTTTTTTTTTTTAAAGATTTTATTGGGGAATTCAGGGAGGGGAACAGCGTTGGGGAATCGGGGAAGCGGAACAGACAAGTTGCTGTTCTTTTGTTCTTCTATCTAGTTGTGGAGGACGTTGCTTCACTGGTCCATGTTGGTATCATCATTGTGCTCTTCCCGGGTGAAGCAGATTGATCGCTGGTCTCTGGACAGCTGCTCACAGCGGCTCTTGGCAGCTCACACTGGCTGCCAGCCGCTCATGCTGGCTGCTGGCCACTCACTGTAGCCTATGGTAGCCCACTGCAGCAGGGGCTGCCGCCTACACTGTCACCAGTGGCTCACAGCAGCCCAGCTCCAGGTTGAACCGTTGTTCACCATCTTAACTGTAGAGGGTGCAGCGTCACTGGCCCTCATAAGTGGGATCCAAACCGGGGCCCTGCTGCTCAGAGCTGGCATCCCAAGCCAGTTCTTAACCAATGCGCCACTCGGCTGGCCCTCATCCACTCTTATGGCTTCAGACACTCCCTCTCCACTGATGGCTGTGGGGCGCAGCCTGTCTCATTTACCTTACATCTCCAGCTCAGTCTATCACAGACACCCAAAAATATTTGTTGACTAAAACATAGAAATGAACAATGACTTCCAAATTTATACTCCCAGGCTCTAGATCTTTATATTCTACGGTCAACTGAACATTTCTGCTTGGATATTCCCATCTCACAACAAACAAGTTCAAACCCAAACTCAGCTCTTCCCCTGCCCCCCAACACACACACCCCAATCCCGCTCCTCTTGTGAATTTTTTGTCTTGGTGACTAGCACCACCAGTCACACTAGTGACCAAACCAAAGGCCTGGGCTTCATTCTTGGCTCCTCCCTCTCTGCCACCCCTACCCAGTCACAGAACCAGTCTTTAATTCTATTCATCCTGCCTTCCCATGGTTTCCCATCTTTCCTCTTCCATTTTGATACCGCAGTCATCACTTCTCATAGTCTCTGGGACTGCTGCACTGATTTCCTAACTGGTCTCCCTACTTAGAGTCTCAACCATCTCCAATCCATCCTCCAGCATAATTGTTCTTAAACAGAAAATAGGATCACACCATTCACTTGCTCATTACCCTCCAGGGTGGCTCCTTATTACCTATAGAACAAGGGCCAAGCCCCTCAACCAGCTTAAGGACCCCCAGACTTCAGCCACAGCAAGATTCTTTTTTTTTTTTTTGAGGGCAGTGTCACTGGCCCTCATATGTGGGACCTGAACTGGGGCCGCTGGCTTCCCAAGCCAGTGCTTAACCACCATGCCACTCAGCCAGCCCCTACAGCAGGATTCTTATAGGTACCAAACATCCCAAATTCATGTCAGGTGCCTAGATGCATCCCCTCCCCCTGCCTGGAATGTCCTTCTCCAGTTTCCCCCCTACCTCAGCTTCCCCATCACCACCACACTTGGTAAAACTGCTCTCGCCTCTCAATACTCCCTGCAATTTTCTCTTTCTTTCTTTCTTTCTTTCTTTCTTTCTTTCTTTCTTTCTTTCTTTAAGATTTTTTTTTTTAGTTGGGGAATTGGGGTGGGGAACAGTGTTGGGGAATTGGAGAAGGAGAACATTGTGTTTTTCCAGAACCCATCAGCTCCAAGTCAAGTAGTTGTCCTTCAGTCTTAGTTGTTTGTGGAGGGTGCAAGCTCAGCTCTAAGTCCAGTCACCACTTTCAATCTAGTTGCAGGGGAGCGGAGTCCACTACCCCATGCGGAGAGTCCAACTGCACACTGAGCTATCCGGGCTGCTCAGCTCAAGGTGCTGTGTTCAATCTTAGTTGCAGGGGGGTGGGGCGGGGGTGGGGCGCAGCCCACCATCCCATACGGCTGTCGAACTGGCAATCTTGCTGCTAAGAGCACACGCTCTCACCAGCTCAGCAGCAGCTCAGCTCGGGCGCAGCTCACTGGCCTATATGGGATTCAAACTGGTGACCCTGTGCTTAGATCTCGCACTCTTAACCAACTGAGCCACTTGGCCAGGCCCCTGCAAGTTTCTTTAAAGACTCTATTTTGTTTTGGTTTTCCTTTGAGCTTTTTCTGTGTCTTCTTAGCATTCTGCATTGAGCAAGTATTATTTTTGTCAGTAGAAAAAGAAATGTTTTGAATACAGTTGAGAACGCCTTTCTTTATAAAGCTTCTCCCCATGCTTCTGCACCCCTACCCAGAGAATTCAGCTTCCTCTGGGCCTCAGTGGGCCTTCTCTCTCTCACCTCCTGGGACACCAGCATCCTTATCTGTTTGCACACCTATCTCCCTCGAGAGCAAGGTCCATGGGCATCTTGCTCATAATGGTTAGCACGGTGCTTGGCAGATCAAATGTGCTCCATGATTGTTGAATGAATGAATGACCAAATGGCCTGAGAAGAGGCTGAGAGTTTGGTCCATCCACACAGCATTCTTTGGGAAGTAAGGGTGTTGGGGGCACTTGATCTGGGAGATGTGAAAAGCAGCCAGCGTGCCCACCCCTGCCTAAGAGCCCTGTCACAGGCCCAAGCACCCACCACTACCACCAGCCAGGACCCTTGTCTCCTTGCTATGAAGAGGAAGGTTGGTAATAGAACTTTCCAAATGAACAGGACCACACTAATGGTCTAGGCCCCAGCCCCAGCACAGACCTGATCTCCGTCTTCAAAGAAACAGAGGTATGGCCAGAGGTACAAGGAGAGAAAAGCAGAGGGCAGAGAGGAACAGGACTGTAGAAGAAAGGCAGAGACAGGGAAAGTGGCAAAGGTACATAGTTGTCATAAACACACAGAGAGAAAGACAGAGAGAGAGAGACAGTGGCAGAGACATAAGAAGGGCAGGTAGACAGCAAGACCCCAAGCACAGCCTGGAAGCCTCTGCCAAGGCTGGGGTTGGGAGACAATGGACCCAGGACAGGGGAGAGGGGAATGGGTTCCCACCCCCACCCCAGGTACCAACTGCCCCCATCCTGGGCAGGCTCCCTGCTCCATTCCAGAGCCTGTGGGCAGCACCCAGCAGGGGGCAGATGAGGCTGCGACATGAGTGATGGGCTCCAATATGGGCCCAGATTCTCAGTGCTTGGGGGGCTGGCGCAGCTCCGAGACCAGGAGGAGGGGTGAACTGGGTGTAGGCGGCCAGACTGGCCATTGGAAGGGTAGGGGTATCTATCTAGCTCTCATCTCTGAGTGCCCAGGGGAGTTCAAGTGACCAACGACTTGAGACAGCAGCCAGGAGACTTGAAAGGGACACTCGGTGCAAGACTTGACTTCTGTTTTCAGAGAGTGCAGGGCAGGCCCCTGAAAATGTAGTCACAGCTGAGCAGGGAGTCAGTATGTGTGTTGGTGGCTCCCTGGAACTGTCCAGGGTAGATGCGGGCACGTGTGTGCGCGCACACATATACACACACCCATCCCACAGCCCAGCATTCACACCTAGAACAAACCACTGTGAGTTGGCTGGATAGACACATTCAGCAGCACGGTCTGAGCACTTACTATGTGCCACAGCCTGTCTGAACCATACACACTCTCAGTCACACCCCACAAAACTCAACCCCACAGCCCCACAGGTCAATCCCACACACACGGTCATCTCCCCCACAGTCAGCACTTACTATGTGCCACAGCCTGTCTGAACCATACACACTCTCAGTCACACCCCACAAAACTCAACCCCACAGCCCCACAGGTCAATCCCACACACACGGTCATCTCCCCCACAGTCACACACCATCACATCCACACACCCTCATCAACACACGAACTTTTGCTCAATCACACTTCCACAAGTGACAAGCCCCAGCCAGACATAGAATGTAATATACCCCCTCACAGTCACAAATGGCCACCAACACTCATTTGCCCCTCTCCCAGTTGCTCAAAGTGAAAGTCAGGCAATCCACACAGACATAGTTCATCACAGAAGGGATCACACAGTCCCCCCAGACACACGGCACATATGCAGATGCAAGCAGGTACACACGCATGCACATATGTGCACACACACAGATTACTCAGCTTGGTAAAAGTGATCAGGAGAACCCCAGAGATTTGGAGCTGGGTGTCCGGGCCTTGATTTTAAAGGGAGAAGATGACAATCTCAGGCTACTGGGCTCATGGAGGCAGATCTGTGACCCTCGAGAGTCCAGTGAGGTCAACCACAGGGTCCAGCTCTCTTGGGGACAGTCCTGACCATCCAGCTGACTCAGGCCCCACCTACACTGTCTCCAGACATGCTCCTGCACCCTGCCTGTGTCCACTCCTCTGCAGTCCCTACAGTCAGCCCCTCCCTGGGCCCCCTCCTGTCAGCTCATTCTCTTTCCATCTGCATCCCTTCTCCTCCCCGCTCCAACCCCCCCAACCCTCCCCCCCCCAGCCTCAGTGATAAAAGAGCCAGATTGGAGCGGGTGCCACGCAGCTTCATTCCCCACCATATGGGCCCAAAAGCCAAATCGTCAGCTAAGCGATTAAATCAAGTATGTCGAACAAAATGTTATGAACTGACATTATGGGTATATAATTTTATGCCATTTGTTGCCATCTGTTTATCTAAACAGCCCCCGTTCTACACAGACATACAGACTCATACCTTCCCTCCTACCCTCCCAACAGTCAGGATACCCCCACCCACAATCAGAGCCAAGGATCAGGGACAAGAAAATGTCCCTTCTATGTGCCTAGAAGATGGAGAACTGTGGCTCTGGGGTTCTTGGGGATCAGAATGAATTGAGGTTCAAGGGTCCCAGAAGTCTGAGGGATGAGAGAGTAGCGGTCAGGATGGCTCAGTGGCCTGGGAGGGGGCAAAGCCCTTAGGAAGCAGGAGGTTAGGGAGTCAGAAGTCCTGGGCATAAAGAGTGTGGCTGGGGCCCTGGTACAGGAGCCGTGGACCAGGGCCAGGGGAGGCTCACTGGCAAGCTTCCAAGCTGGCACGTGGCATGTGTGAGAAAGTGTGTGTGCAGGGGCAGGCACGAGAGCAGCAGCTGTGCACATCAGTGGCTGTGGGAGCTTTCTCACCCTCTGCCCCCGTCTGCCCTGGGGGCCTGAGGCTCTCAGAGCCTTGTATGGAGGCTGCAGGCACAGACCAGAGGTCCAGAAACTTAGGCTGGAGTTACTCATGTCTCCACCTCAGCATGAGATCACAAGGAAGGTGTCCCATCAAGCCCAGAGGCTGCAGAGCCCCCCTCCTCTCACCCCTCCAGCCCCGAACAGCTTCAGAGTCTGGAAAGACCCCTCAATACTAGGTCTGTGGCCTCTGTAAGCTTAAGTACAAGGTCCCAGTCACGATGCTCAGTCCTCCTATGCACTCTAACCCTCTGCTGCCTGGCCCTTGACCTGTGTCTGTCTATGTCTGTAGTCTCTCTGCCTGTCCCTTCCTTGTCCCCCACTTCTGCCTGCAGCTCACCTCTGCCATGGCATCTCTCATTTCTGTATTAGTTTTTGTATCTGAGTCTCTTCTCTCTTCCTCTGGCTCTATTTTGGCCTCTGACATCAAGAGGTATAGGCTTGGGCCTCAGAGATGTCCCACCAGAGGGGTGGTGGCTCCACAGAGGGGTTCAGGTCAGAGTAGGTGTAAGCAGCTGGACAGGGACAGAGAGGGCAAAACATAAGATTCTAGGGACTCCAGTGGTGGACAGTTAGGTGATCTTGGGGCATTGAAAGCGCTGGGGCCATTCAGGGAGCTGGAAGGAGAGTGGCCTATGGGTCACGAAGTATGAGGAGGATGAAGGAAACTCTTGGCCCCCACAAGGCTAACCCAGAAGGAAGCCCTGCTAAAGGGTGCACTGGGCAGAGGTGGGGAACCCCTCCAAAGGTTTATTAAAACACTACCCCAAAACACACTCACACACACACAGAGGCAGGTCACATCCAAGCCTACTCATACAGACACACACAGCCACACCCTCACACACAAACAGGGTCACAGCGATGCCACCCATACAAACCCCTCAAGGTCACCCTCACACATACCCTCACAATTAGGGACAGTGTTGCTAGCAAAACATACACTGCAGCTCACTGAGTCCCAGGCATTCTAACGCCCAGCCTCTTTCAGGGTTCCCCAGATGTGTGTGCACAAGGGGGTACCCCAAGCCTGGGTTCACCTGCACTGCCCTGCACAGCATCACTCAGCCACCCTGACTCACTCCAGGTCTCTGTCCCTGTTGCAGAAGGCGATGAGGGATACAGAGAAAGGCCAGAGTGAGCGATCGAAAAGCCCAGTGGTGAGAAAGAAACAGCCAAAAAGACTGAAGAGCAGACGAGTCTGAAAAAGAGACAGAAACTGAGAGAGGAGATGGGGACACCAAGAGAGACAGGGACCCTGGTCAAAGGACAGATAGAGAAAGACAAAGAAGAAAGAGACTTGAAGACCCATAGGGAGAGCGGCACAGCCCGAAGAGCGAGGGGACGCTGCGGGCGGGCTGGCGGGCGGGGGCACCCAGGACTCAAAGGCCGCGAAGGCGCAGGCGGCGGCTGAGGATGGAAAAGCTCATTTTGCTGGTAATTTACTCTCCTGCTTTTGGGCCGCTCCGCCTGCCGCTGCCGCCCGCCCGGGCTGCCTGTTCCAATATTAGATATAAACAAGTAAACTGTGTAATGGATCACATTAAGCAGGCCTTGCGTCTTGAGGCAGGATTTAATTTGCATGGCAGATTAGCTTGTCTTCCCAGCAAGGCACCCCGGGGCACCCCGAGCTGTAATAGGATCCCGCCTCTTAGAGCCCATTAAGGCAATTGAGAGCGCCTCCTAATCTCCCTCCCCGCCCTGCACCAGAATCCCCTCCTGCTGGACTGGGAGGGACTAGTGATGGCGGGACCCCTGCTTCCAACCCCCATCTCAGGCCCCACCTCACCCTTAAAGCAGTAACCCCCAAATTCCATGGGCTGCCCCCTTGCCTCAGCACCAAACCTCAGAAACTCCCTCTGCACACCCCAACTCTGCTTCAGAGGCCTCCAACTGCTCTGAATCCACTTTTCCCCATTCCCCCCAAGTGTCCCCAAACTTTAAGCCAGTGCTCTGACCTCCAACTTTGTCTCTTGACCACAGAGCTCCCCCAAATCCCCCACTGCCAATCAGTGGGACTTCTTATCTGAGATCAGGCATTAGAATATGTTTAGTCTCTTCCTTCAATCTGTCATTTAGCAGCTATTCATGGAGTTTCCTATATCCTTAACAATATTGTTGCCAGAGCAGGACTCAGAATCTGCGTGAAGATCGATGGGAAAGTCACGATTTGGTTTCAAACAGAGGCTGAGGTGAGTAGTTATAAGGACCCGCGTTCGTTGGGTGCTTTGAAGTTTATAAGTGTCATCCCTAGGAGGTCACTAATCCTCATAAAAACCCTTTTAAATCAGCCTCACTTTACAGATGGAGAAACTGAGGCTCGGAGGGGAGAAATGACTGGCCCAAGGTCAAATAACTGCTAAGTGTCAGCTCCAGAATTCAACCCAGGCTGTCCTGACCCCCAGTGCAGCAGTCTTCCTGATGTACCACACTGCTGAGGTCAGCCCTGGGAGCCGGAGCAGGACAGGGCCATCCAGGGTTAAGGACCAGACCAAGGTCTGCGTCAGGATTAGGACAGACATGGCTATCCATCTTCCTGCCCCACCACTGGACCTGGGTGGGTGGAGCCCACACCATGGCTCAGTTTCCCCACTCATTTAACAGGAGGTGCTCCTGCAGGGGAGTTCTGAAAGCTGTTAAGAGGACAAAACAACCAAAAGCTAGTGTCATCAGATACAAGAGAAATGAGGGATAGACATAGAGAACTTTCAGTCTGTGGGGACATCAAGCTGGGTTCCCTCAGCACTGGTGAGCCCCTGGGCTGGATTGTGCTGGGCTGGTGAGGGGGGCTATGGAAACTGCAAGCAGAGAGATGGGGCCCAGGATGGGTGGGGATGGGGCCAGGCTGGTGGAGAAGGGTCAGTTCAGCCCTGCTTAGCTCACAAAGGATCCTTGTTGTGGGTAATGGGACTCCCCTGGCAGCTTTATTTGCTGTCAGTGGCTTTTATTAAAGTCTCCAGTTTCAGACCCTCCAACCTCCAGCCATTGTGTGTGCTCCCTCAGGGCCCTGCCCCCAGCCCCTGGCTAGGCTAACTCTGAAGGGCCCCCTTGCCTGTCTCCTGGGCCCCAGCCCCGCCCCCCAGCCACCAGCCTCCCACCTCCACCTCCCAGCAAGAGGGCAGAGAGGCTGTGCACCAAGGGAGAATGTCTCAGCCTTGGTCCTTAGCACCCAAACAGACCCTAATCTCCCAGATGTTGTGACTGGTGCCAGGGGGTGGGGCCATGAGTCAGCCTGTGCAGAATTCATACAGAGTGGCACATACGTGTGTGCATGTATGTGCACCTGTGTGAGTCCTTGAGGGGTGTGCACCCATCTGTTCCCTCAGCTCATCTCTGCACACAGACCCACACAGACGCTCTAGGAATGATTTCTCTATATCTGATTTCATAAGCAGCAAGGGACACCCACCACCCCACAAGGTACCTGGTCACTGTTAGTGGGTGGAAGGGTAGGGAAATGTCTCCCAGCTCAGACTGTCAACTGGGGTATTGGCTCCCTGCTCCCTTCTCTCCTCCAGTGGGCAGGGGAGAGTGTTGACCAGTGGAAGGAAGCGGGCAGAGGGAGCCAGGCTGAGGCCTGACCCTGAGTGGGGAGGAAACTCTCAACTGCCCTGAACGTCAGCACGGAGTTTAACTTCTCTCAGATCCAAGCTGCTCCTTTGTCACCCAGAGCCCCAGCTCTGAACTCACAACCCAGGACCCAAGCAGCTGAGGGCTGGCCCTCACACACTTCCTTCCCAGAAGACACATTTGGGGTTGGGGCATGGAGAGACCCAGGCCGGACTCTTCAGGATAACTCCCCTGAAGGCAGAAGTTTGAAGTGAAAATGGGTACCTGGTCCCAAGAAATCCTTGCTGAGCAGAAAGAAACAGAAGAGGGGCACAGAGGAGGGTCAGAGGACCCCAGCCGGGGCTAGAGTCCTCAGATCCTGTAAGTACATAGGCTTCTTTCCCACGCCCCAAGCACCGTTGTGGAGGAACAGGAAAGAGGTGATGAGTCCTCTCCATTACACACAGATGTGAGATCTGAGGTTGGCATAAGCGCATGGCCAGTAACTGTGTCCGTGTGCAATTGGGCATGGACGATGGGGAGTCTGTGTGGACATGTGTGTATGTGGGTGTTGGGGTCTGTATCCGCATATTCGGAATCAGGCAAGGCATCGCCCTGTGTGTGAGTATGTACCTTTGCTGGGGGCATCTGCTCTGGGGCAGCAGCTCAGTGGTTTATGTGAAAAGAAGGCGTCTGTGTTGGAAGGCAACACCATGTACTTGTTATGGGATGTTTGTGCTGTGTATGTTCGAGTGTAGAAGAGAGAGGGAGATCCAGGGGGCCCACAGCCCTCCCTGGGGTCTTCTGAGCTCCTGGCTCGGCCTGTGCCAGGCCATTTGGGGAGCGCCCGTGCTTTATGGTGCGCGGGTGAAAAATGGAAATGCTAATAAGTAGTCGTTAAGTTGTCTTGCAAAAATGTTAAATGATAAATTGGGTAATGTTATTGTTGAAATGAAATATGTAAAATAAATGAGTTATTTATTTCTAATAAATATTTTGTTTATGATATATTTGTAAGGGTGTTAATTATTTTTTCCCCTCAATCGGGGCAACATATAAATTCTAATAAAGTGCAGGCCGCAGCGAAGGCAGCAGTGATGGTGGCGGCTCCTCCGGGCCGGGCTGCTGCAGGACCTCGGCCCGTGATGGATGCTTCAGTCACAAGCGATTGTTCTCCTCACTGTTATTGCAGGCTCCCCAATGTGGCCTGTTTTCCTTCTTTTAAAAAAAAAAAAAAGGAAAGAAAGAGAGAAAAAAAGAGTTGAGAAGGAAAACAAATAGCCCAGGGTCTCCATGATGAGATGATTAAATACCCCTAGGCCAAGTCGTGCTCCTTAGCTAGCTGCACAGGCCCTGGGCACGCACGTCACTGCTGGAACCAGCTTCAAGGAAGGAAAAATAAACATAAGCAAACCAAGTGGCAAAGAAATTTCACGTCCCCCAGACCCATCGTCAGCAGCACTGAGCACTACTCCAGGCAAGGCGCCTTCAATCATTCTCACTCCCCTACCCCAGTTGGGAGATCTCCATGGGGGCAGACACCGCCCCCCCATGTCCTGCTGTTTCCAACCCTGTCCCTTCAAAACATTTTCCTTCCTCCAGTCAAGGGAAGCCCTCCTTGGCCCTCTGACCCTTTCTATGTAGGGACCTCCATGGTGCCCATGGCCTCTCCAGGGGAACCCTCGTTTAGCCCCCTCAGGGTCCATCAGACCAGAAATGTTGCTGGGGCCTGGCCTGGCCCTTGAGGCTGAATTGGAGGAGGAGAGTACATTCCCCTTCAGAACAGGCTGCCTCCCCCCAGGGCATTATCTCCCCCTGGGTAATAAAACTGCTGAGGCAGGACGGCCTGCTGGGCAGGGACAGGTGGCACGGGCACGGGATGCAGGGCCGGTATGTCCCTGCCGCAGGCCACCCACCCCTCCCTCTGACCCCTTCCTGGGGCTGAACTAAGCTCCAAGTTCTCACCATACAGCTCTAGGCTGATCTCCAACTAGTGATTTTGAGCACTTAGTGCACCCTTCCCCAGGGTGGGGAGCCGTGGTAGGGGTTATACCTCCAAAAGGAGCTGGGATGAGGCAGATTCAGGGAGTTCATCTGTGTCCTTTAGAGTTGGGGTGGGGTAACCATGGCCTGAGGTAATGCCTCCCAGGCTAGGGCCCCCAAAGTCTGCTAGAAAGCAGGCCTGTACCTCCTCCAGTCACCTACCACTGACCATCACCCCAAGCTAAGCCACTGGGATCGATGTTTCAAAAAGTGGCTCTCTGTACTGTGTATGTGTATATCTGTGTGCACATGCCAATGTGTGTGCAAGAGGAACGAGCCAGGTTTCTTGTAGGATGGCAAGGCCGTCAGCATGGGGCTAAGGTAAATAACAGAGACACGCCGCATACTCTGTCCCAAGCACACACACCAACACTGGCCCATACTCAGACGCTCGACCGGCACGCACAGTCAGTCACACACAGCACTGCGTTACGTACATCCAGGTGCAAAGCCCAGTCCTGCATAATCACAGTCCCATAAACACAAATGTCTCACAACTACACTTTCAGAAGAGTTTGAGACAGGTCCATGGACAGACAAAAAGGGACATGAAATCATCACTTATCAGTGAGACTCTGATTAGGTAGAGGGAGGGGGTATCAACACTGGATGGAGGGCGCCCCCTGCTGGTCAGAACAGCTATATCTAACTACCCACCCCCAGGCCAGACCACTAAGCCTGCCCCTAACTGTACCTCCACCCTATACCTGCAAGACATCACACACCTTGCATTTATACACCACATTCTGGATAAGCCCGCAGCAGGGCTGTACAACTCTGGTTTCTTTTCAAAATGTGTAAAATATTTGATCATCATTTGTTTAAACTGTATAAATAATCCACCCGGTTTTAATAGGATTTTTCTATGAATCGGCAACAAAGCATGAAATGTGATATTTTCACCATGAGCAGTTAGGAAATTAGTCACCTCTGTCCATGGCTCTTTGCTGGCTAGAGACCCCCATTCTGTCTGGCCCCTCCCTCCCCTCCTCCTCAGACCATTCTAGGCCCTTCGAATGCTACCCCCAGCTCTCACCTTATTTGGGGGAAGTAAGTAAACTCATGCCATTGTTCTGAGAAGCCTGTGCTGCTTATCTCCAGGTCTGAGAGCATAGACCTGCCACCCTATTCCCGAGACTCCGCATGTGAGCTCAGAGTCTTTAATTCTCTAAGTCCCATGGTGGGCTCCAGTGCAGGCTGGGGTAGGGTTCCAGGATGGGAAGTGGGTTTAGGGAGAGTTATTTGGGGCAGGGTGGTGGTGTGGGGCAGAGTGGGGTTATCTGCCATTTCCCCCAGCCTCCCAGAAGTGTTTCCACACTTGCCAACTCCCCAGGCTGTTCCACACCCATTTGCCGTTACATACCCATGTGCTATTACACACTCTTCGAGGCACGACCCCCGTGCACACTCAAGGGAGCTGGGTCTGTCTCCTGAGGCTGACTAGCTACCCACCCAGTCTCAGAACAGGAGAGGCCGAGTCTGAGAGAAGAGCCACTGTTGGTGACAAGGAAAGGTCAGAAACGGAGGTCAGATCTGGGCAAGCAGGAGATGGGGCATCAGAGATGAGCTTCAGGGATGGCAGCCAGACAGGAATCTGAGATGGAGGAATCAGAGGTCTGGCCAGGACAGGGGAGTTACATGGATGAGGCAGCAATGGTGGAGACTGCCTACTTATGCAAGAGAGCATTTCAGTCCCACTTCCCAATGACTCATGACCCTGGCCACTGCCACCATGTACAGCAGCCCCAAAGCAGCCCTCCTCCACCTTGGTGCCCTGTTGGGAAAAGGCAACAGCCAACACTAGTGATCAATGGCCTACAAAGCAGGCTGGCCTGAGCCATCAGGCCAGGCCTTGGGCCTCCCTGGTCTCAGGCAGAAGCCCAGTGAGGCTCAGCCTCAGAGCTGGGCTCAGCTGTGGGGGAGGGGAGTGTGGGGTCCCCTCCTGCACTGCACCACAGTCCACGTGCTCAAAGCTGAGCAGGGCCCCCTTCCTTTCTGCCCCCTGCCCCTGGCCTGAGATGAATAAAACTCCAGGGGTGGGGGGAACTATTCATGGAACCAGAGAATGTGTGAGCCGCCCAGTAGCCCCCTCTCATTAGGAGACCCCGTCAGGTGGCGCTCATTAACTTCAAGTTGTCTCTTGTTTTAAAACTCGGGTGAGGGGGGCGGGGTGGAGGGGCACATTGTCTGGCTGCTGCCCCAGAGAGATTAGGCGCCCAGGAGGAGGGGGCAGGCAAAGGCCCTTTAATTAGTTACTTTCAAAGGTTCCCTGTCCCTTTCTCTCGGGTCCCCCTCCTGCCCCCGGCTGGGCCCAGCTTCGAGGGGGGCGGTCTTTTCTGCTTGGCAGAGCCGCCTGGTCACTCAGCTTAAATCCGCAGTCTTTGTTCCTGCCTGGACAATGGGCCCAGAGCATCAGCGGTAGAAGGAACAGGGCCTTCTTCTGTAAGCCTGGAGCTGGCTGAGAGGGGCACACCCTGGTACCCGCTGTAGCCTGGGACCCCAGACAGGGGCCTGAGCACCAGGGACCCATTCTGGGCTAAGACGCGCGCGCACACACGCACACACACACACACACACACACACACTCACCCAACCACAAGACCTAGCTCTAGCAGAGGAAAAAGGAGAGACAAACCTCATGCCAGGGTCTCCTTCTCATTGGAAGTTTCTAAGGGGATAACCTGGAAGCTAGCTCAAGAATAGGGGTCCTCTTCCTTTCTCTATAGCTGAAAGAATGTGGTTTTAGAGTCAGACAAATTTGGGTCCCAATCTTGGCTCTGCTACTCATTAACAAGTGATTCATCTCTTAAGCCTCACTTTTCCTCATCTTTAAACTGGGGGTAATCATGCCTGCCTGTTGAGTTGAGAGGATTAAATTACATAACTATGAACTGTCTAGCACAGTGCCTGCCACACAGGAAGCCCTCAGTGTAATTTCTTGTCAAGTCCTCACAGCCAGAGCCTGATCCCACACATTCTACCACTAGGTTGCAAGCGCATCTGACCCTTTTGTTCCTGGGGTGCTGGTGTTGGGGCTGGCAAGGGCTTAGCAGATCCTGGGGGTGGTCTTGGGGGTACAGGTTGAGAGGCTGAGTTGCAGGAAGAGGTGATGATTTGCCTGGGTCAGCAGATTAATGGCACTAACAAAGTTTCCAAGAGAGTGGTGAGTTGGGGGGTTGGGAGCACCCATGTGGAAAGGCACATGACTGGGGATTGATCAGGCTGAAGATGAAACAGAGAAAGCTTCCCAGGCAGCGGAGGTAGGAAACGCCAAAACCAATTACTCCCCAGCCCCTCCGGCCTCCAGAGCCCTCCCCCAGGGAGGGGGGAAAGGGCTGTGACCTCTCTCAGTGGGTGCATGTACGCCAGCACATACACACAGGCCACTCCTGTGGGTAGGTATGTGCACAGGGGAAGGCCCACGCGCGGGAGCAAGTACACCCCGGATGCGATGATGTTTCATGTGTTGGTCTCCCCCATATATAGGGGTCATTTGACTTTTCTCACAGATGTTCCCACGTCTCACCTAAGTATCCCTGTGTGGCCAACACATGTGTCACCAAGAAGAATCAGGGGGCCCATGGGTGGCAGCAGATGGGGATGCTGAGGATTCTGTTCATTCAATTTTGGCCATGAGTCCCGTTTCACAAATTTGCTAGTTAGGGCTTAATTCTAGTTTCTGGGTTACCATTTAGGTGGCTAACTCCCCATGCAGATAATTGATGACTTATCGGCCTCTGGTTAATGGAAGTGTACCCCACTTAGGGAAAACGCACCCTTTTGGAAATAATCAATTATGCACAGGTTCCTTTTAATAGTCCCTGATGTTTGTTGAATGAATAAGTGAGGCAGATTGGACAGCTCTCTCCAGCTTAAAGAATTCACAAAGGATATCAAAGACCTAGATCAAAGGGCAAGCAAACATCTCTTACAGGACTTAGAGAAGCCCTTAGTTAAAAATCAACAGTTAAGAGGTGATTAGATGTAAGATAAGGGCCCTTCAAACTACTGACACTAACCCAATAGTTGTCCACATTTGGGGTCTTCATGGGAGATGGAGGTGGGGGATGGAAGAGCAGGAGGCACGAGGAGACTTGGATTTAGCTCTTGCCTGTGGAGGCTCCCTTCTAAGCAAGCAGTGTGTGTTGTGCAGTGTTTGCACCTTCAGATTCAGGACAGAATTTATGTTTTATGCCATATGTTAAGTGGTATTATTACAGTTATTAGCAATTATGTTTTATCATAAAATCACTTTCCCTTTAAATAAGTGAGTAAAAAAGAAATTCAGCTGTTCTTAGAGTAGGTTCTATCCAATCTATTCCCCTTGGAAATCACTTCCAGTTTTATAATACAAACCAACAGGCAAACAGGATGGGAGGCCTGGACATATGCATGAACCCCTTTTAGAAGCCTAGCGATTTCACACAGGGAGCAGCCACCACACTGCTGGGTCCGGATCATTGGCAGGGGGAAGATTGTGCCCTAAAGGTACTGCAGAGTCAGTGCCCCCACCCCAGGCCCCAAGCTTGCCCCTTCCCCCAACCTCCAACCAAGTGACCACCTCACCGACACTGTCACTGGGGTTCCTGGAGGACCCCCCTTTCTCCATGCCCTCCCCATCCCCACCCTATGCCCTTGCTGCAATGTCTATGAGGGAGATGTCTCCTCTTGGGGCCTGCAAGCTTTTGTTAACGTTATGTGAGCTGCCAGTGACAAGGGCCCTGAAACCCAACTCGACCAAACTCATAAAAGGGGTCACTGTCTCTTTAATTAAAGTTCCCTGTTTGGAGGTTAAAGACAAACCCGTTTGATGGTGCAGGTGTGTGGAGGGGGGGTGGGGGAAAGGGGTGGAGAGGTCTGAAGGGAAATGGAATTCTATCCTTGGAGGGGAGCAGGGAGGGGCCTCACCAGGGCCAGACTGGCTGACCATGGAAAGTCTGATGAGGCCATGAGGTCCCCAGGATGGTGAGGGTCACAAGGGAGAAACCAGTCAGGAACAGGGAGGCCAGCATGCCCTGCAAGCATGCCCTGCATATACCGTCTGCCCTCAGCTTCCCACCTCCATTATGTCCCACTTCCATTATCCCGACACCCCAAAAGTTCCCCCTTAAAAGCAGGCCCAAGGCCTAATCCCATCTCCACATAGAAGCGACTTCATCACAGTTTAACATAAAAAGATCAGCTGGTATTGACCCGTAATTTGGACCCACGCCACGCTATTGGCAGGAAGACAGAATAAGTTAGGGTGGCCATGTTTCAAAAATTCTCTGTGTGCACTCAATCACGGCCCAGGGAAGGCGGGCGGGTGCGTAATAACCCAGCCGCGCTCTCCATTTCCCCTGTAGATCAATGCTAATACCAGGAGGCCTGGAAGATGGATGGAACCGACAGGAACCTTGAAATCCCGACACGGGGGCTGGTGCCTCAACCAATAAAGGATTTCACTGCTGCTGGGGTGGGGACACAGAAACCCTAGGGGCCACAGGAGACAGTCTAGTGGAGGCAAGGAGGTAGGGAAGAGGGAGAAGCCTCTCTCTCTCTCTCTCTCTCTCTCTCTCTCTCTCTCTCTCTCTCTCTCACACACACACACACACACACACACACGCACGCACGCACGCACGCACACATGCCCTCAACTGATACCCACAGTCGCTCACACAGCCACTGACTGATGCACACTCCAGAGTCACTGACACGTACACCATTGGCTGGCATACACCATCACTCACACACTATTCAGCCTGCAGCACCAGCACCTCCCCAAGAGGCCTTGACTCCGAGCAGCCACTCACACAGGTCCCAGCAGACACACGCACACACAGGCACACAAGCTCAAACCCACACACCAGAACCAGGGACTCTGGCACAGGCACTCACGTTGACATACTGAGATGCAAACACACCCACCCCCTGGCATCCACACATTGCCACAGTGAAACATAAAGATACACACACCCACACACATATACAAATCCCTGCCTTTCCCATCTTCCTTCCCATCACAGCCCTTCTATCTGTTGCCTTCTGAGTCTGTTCAGAACCTTGATGGCAGACCATCAGTTGGGACGCTTCTTCCTAGGACCTGTTGGAAGTAAATCACTAAAACAAAAGTGTACCAGACACACAGCCCTGGGGATACACCCAGACAGGAACCCACACACACATGCTCGGCTGGAAGGAAGGAGACTGGGTTCCAGGGGCAGTTTAGCCACAGACTTGCTACATGGCTTTGGGCAAGCTGCTTGCTCTCTCTGGGCCTCTATTTCCTCATCTATACAACAAGAGGCTGGACTGGGAGATTTCTAAGGCCCTCTTCTAGGTATGAATTTCTGTTTGTAGCAGATAAAAATCTTTACAAAGACACACACGCGCGCACACACACACACACACACACAGCCCCAAGCAAGCGCACCCCAGCTTTTGAGTACCTGGTGACCTGAAGCCACACCCACACTGACACGCAGGATCACCCATGCATACACTACTCTTCCCAACAAGGGTGCCTGCATCAGGGACAGCAGTGCCTCATCCTTCCCAGAGCTGGATGTCAGGGAGCTCCAGAACCCACTTTTCTGGGAGCAAAGAATTGGGAGCAAAGCAGAGAGATGGGGCATTGCTATGAGTTTGAGGGAGAAGATGGAGTGGGGGGACCAGAGTTGGGACCTGCAGAGGGGACAGAGAGAGAAGCACAGGACTAACTGCCAAGATGATCCCCCACACATACCCCTTCAGATAGCCAGGTGCTGTCTAATTCCTTCCTTTTGAGCTCAGCAGCAGGATAGGAGCCATTTCCATGGCCTCACACTGACATCTTGTGCCCATCCCTAGAATTGCAGACACTGCAAGGAGGCACTTCGGTCCAATGCAGAGAGAGAAGCACTGCCCTACCTGCAACCCTGACTGAGATCCTGGGCAGGACAGTGGATGTGATCCCTGGGTTTCCTGTCCCATGCTTAGCAGCCAGGAAAGGCACACAGGGCTGGCATGTACCTCGAGCAGGGACAGGTGGAAAAACAGGAGGCTGCTGGGGAAAAGGCTTCAAGGCCACTTTGTGACGAAAGGGCTGGAGAAAAACAATTGCTTAAGGGAGATTCCAGTCTAAGGTAGAGATATAGCCCTGTCTTCCTGCAGCCTCAATCTGAGGTGGGGAAACATCATGACCCTGATCCAGGGGCCTGCAGTCTGAGGGAGGAAATGCAGGGTACCCCGCCTGAATGAAAAGATTCAGTCCCAGTCTCATGGAAGCAGTCTGATAGGGAGCATTTGTCCCTCTTACAGAGAGCCTAAACCTTGGGGGGTGGGGGGGTGCGGAGGACAGTGAGACCTGGTTCTGCCCTATGGAAACCTCTAATCTTGAGGAGGGAAAAATCCCGGCCCCCATCAAAGACCCCAATCCTATTTGAGGAACATGCAGGTTGGGGGTTTGGAAGGCCCCAGGTATCTCAGCCTCCCAAGCCAAGCCCTAGTCTGGAAGTCTGAAAGAAGCATGATTTCTGTATCTGCATCAGCAGCCTAGGACTGAGAAGGCTGGGAAGGAAGTTTAGGGGAGGTGGGCTCTCCAGAGCCAGCCCCATTCATTCTGAAGAGGTCTGGTGAGGGGTGAAGTAGGGCCTTCCTCCCAGGTCCTCCCAGGAGTAGCCATGACTAAAGTCCCAGGTTTGTCCCCAGACTTCCCTGGACCAGTTCCTCTTGCTGGAGCCAGGTGTCAGACACCTGGAGATGACAGGTTACACACACACAATGGGGAGGCCATGGGTTCCCAGCCTGGAGCCAAGGAACCCTAGAGGTGCTAGGCTGATGAGTTTGTTATAAATTAGAGACTCATTAAGAGAAGGTGAGAAGGGCTCAGTAGCAGCTTTCAGAGCCCATCTTTTCGATTTCTTGTTCGGTTTGTTTATTGCGATTGTTCCTGTCTCATAAGCTTATTGCAAAACCAATAAAAATGATCTATTCAGAAAGGGGAGCTGCTCTTTTGAATGGTAAGCTGCCGCTTGGTCCTGGGTCCCACCTCTCCCCATCCCTGTGGCTGCAGCCCCGGCCTGGTTGACCAGCTGTCTCCCGCCTCGGGGTCAGCAGAGGATGCCAGATTCCTGCTCACCAGAAACTGTGTCCACCTGCCATGCAGCCACCCTGGGCTGGCCTCGGGCCTCCAACCTGGTCCCACCACCCCAACGACTGCTGTACCCCAACCCTCCAGCTCTCCTCTGATGGACACACCAGATCTGAGCTGGGCACATATCAGGGCTCAGTTACGGGAGATCGGAGGGCAGGATGGGGATCCAAGGACAGTCATTGGAGCCTGGAATTTCAGGTGGGATTTTGGCTCAGTTTCCTCTCTGTGCCTCAGTGAGGCTGCACCCTTACACGGGGTTCCCTAACCTAAGGTAGCCCTAAGGACTGGTGGAAGGAACAGAGGAGGCCCTCAGAAGTTCCCTGCCATCAAAAGTCCTGGCTTTCACCTTGATGACAGAACAGAGGCTCTGGCCTCTTGCATATCCAGGAACTTAGTCACAGTTGAAGTCAGGGGCTCAGGAACCCCTCTTCAGTGACTTGGCTCTCATCCCCACCCCTGTTCCACAGATCACACCAGTTTTGTTTAGTACCTATACTATTCCTAAGACATTATGAATTTCCTTATGTTTCTAGAGCTTGGTTTCAGAGACTTTCAGATGATTATGGTGGGGAATGCAGGGCTGAGGGAAGTCAAAGAGAAGCCAACAGACTCTTTTACTGACCATACAGGATTCCAGGATGTCAGAGGCAGGAGGGACTTCTGAGATCATTCTGTCCAACCCCTTCCTGTCTCAAATACAGAATAAGGGTCAGAGGCATGAAGTGACTTTTGGCCAAAGTCCCACAGCTAGTGGATGGCAGAGCTGCAACTGGAATTCAAGGTGACAGACCCTTGTATCATTGCTCTGCCTCTCCTTTTATTTATCCTGTTCATGTCAGAGAGCTGTGCCTCACAAGTCAGTCCCCACAGCCAACACAGATGACAGGCCTTCCTTTCCCTCCCAGGCTCTTTTCTTTAAAGTAAAATCAGTGTCTTGTCTCAAGGCCAATGCCCTGGCTCTGCCCAAGGGTCCAGAGGAGGGGAAGAACCATGCACGGAGGCCTTTGGAGTTTCTCTGTCATTTCAAAAAGGTAGCATCAATTAGACTCTTCCTTTGTCTGTTTATTTTGGACAAGGACGACAAGAGGGGAAGGTGGGTGGGAAAGAGTAAAAGTTTTCAGGAAGCGGAGCATCTCAAGGACTTGGCACATCCTCAGAATCACATCAACAGCTTTCCTTGATCTCTTTATATTTCTTTATTTTAACACTCAATAATATAGCACTTACTCTGTGTCAGGGACTGTTCTCAGAGCTTTACACACTAATTTACTGATTTAATTTTGTATTAATTTAATACATATAAATATGTGAATTTATTGAGTCCCCTTAATAACTCTCTGAGGCAGGTACTATCATTAGTCCCACTTAACAGAAGAGGAAACTAAGTCATTGAGGTAAGCAGCTTGCCCAAGACCTCACACCTAGGAAGTGGCAACATCACCATTCCAAGCCAGGCAACCTGGCTCTTGTCCACCAGATATGTGCCTTCTCTTTGCAGAAGCCCAAGCACGAGGGCTGGTGGGGCCCCTGTGACCTGTGGAGGAAGGGAGTGTCTGAGCATCCAAAAAGAATAAGACATCCTTGGGGTCCAGGGCAGCATCTCCTCAAGTCTACCTCTTGTTAATCACCATCCTGGCCACCTCTGCCTTAGCGTATTTGAAGGCCAGTGTTTTAAGGTTAGGGTAGCCAACGGAAGCACAGATAGTCTGGACCATGGATCCCTCCCCCACCAGCCCTGATTCATCGAACCTTCTGCTGGGTTTCAGAAGCCAGGGCTCCCAGCGCAGTGCCGAGCACCCACCGCGTGTAGTTGCTCATGGAGCCTTGCTCCCTCCCACGTAGCCGCCTGTCCTGACATCTCTGAGAGGGCCTTTGATTAAAGAGACAAGTGACTTTGCCCATTCTATTGATCAGAATAAATTACTAGGAACTAATTTATGGGCCTCCCCACAGCCGATGACATGGTGGATTGTGCGCTATTGGTCAGTAAATTGGATTGTCAGGCTAGATTATTGGTTCGTATACAGTTATCTCTCATAGCAATATCAGGGAGCCCAGGTAGAGAAGTGAAATGCTTTCCCTGCTGCCAGATGCCAGGATGTGATGAGGCCTTCTCCAGGGCTGGTGGGGAGGGGTGGGGAGGGGAGAGGAGGAGTAGGGAGGAGAGCCGAGGCAGGCCTCTGTGCAGGATGCTTATTAATTAGTGCAGCATCACAGCATTAAAAGAACATTAGTGTGGAATCGTCTGCAGAGTGATGGGGAAATGACATTGTGGGCCTCCTCCTGATTCTCCAGCTATGGCTCTGCTGGGTAGAGGCAGGGAGGGGGTTGATGAGCAGACCGGGGGATGGGAAAGATAAAGGGTGGGGGAGAAACGGGGCCAAAAGGATGGGAAGGGAAAAGAGAGGCCACGTTTGCTGGGAGTTGCAAGCAGAGCAGGTCTGCTGAGTGCCAGCGCCGCTGAGCCCCACGCGGGGGAAATGGAGCTGCCGTTCTGCTCCGTACATCACAGCCAACGATGAAAAGTTCTAGAGCTGGGATTTCTCAGGCAATTTGGCCAGTGATGCATGGGGCAGTAGATCCTCGCGCACTCTTCCGTGCTTCTGCCAAGCCAGCAATAACAAAAACTTATTTTTTGCCAGGGAAACGGATATGAGTCAGGCAGCCCATCAGGAGTAGGGGGGGCGGGAGAGGTGGCTTCCACGCCGCTGCGATTTGTACCGCTCGGTTGTTTCCCCGTGCTCTAAAGACCTGCCAGGAGGTGACAAAGGCGAGACAATTTCAAGTTCACAGTCCTGTGTCCTCGAAGCATAACAGCAGCCATAGATGGGGACTTGCAGGGGCTGTGGGTTGCAAAGTCAGCGGTCTTTCCCCCAAGCCCACTGAGGAGGGAGGAATGGGTGGAGAAGCAGGCCGCCCTCCCCCTCACTGTGAATTGCTAGGAGAGATGCACCTACACACATCTCCTTCCTCACATGGGGCATGACAGGGTGGGGGGAGAGGGGACAGTGTTGGAGTTCCAAGCTGGCTGTGGGGATGAGAGGGTAAACATCCCAAGTGCAAGCCCTGTGTGCCCTCCTGCCACGGGCTGCCAGTGTCTTGCCGCCATGCAGACCCTGGGGTCATCCAATCGCTGAAGGGGTGGGTATGGAAAACCCACTGGGTCTTGTTTTTTCACTTTCGCTATTGAGGCGTGAGCCCTGAGGAGGCCTGCACTTGCTCTGAGGCGTGATCGGGAACACGGATAACCTGTTCTTTGGGCTGCAGGCCTCAGGGGAAATGTTCAGATGGAGCGCTGAGCCCTTCTGACTCCAGCTATCACTCATCTGACACGACGAGTAACCCCGCAAGTAAATATCCGCTGGCAGGGACCCAGGCCCTCAGCTTACTTGAGTTGCCACTGAGAACAACAGCAAGGAGGTCTGATCAGCGTCACAAAAACACCCAGACCATCACCCCTTGGTGCTACTTAGCAGACAGGGCATGGAGAGTGGGGTGCTCAGAAAAGGCTTAGTACCATGGAGTAAAAAATATTCTGCACATTCCAAAAGATAAAGGTCAGACATTTAAAAGGTGAAAACCCCCTTCCTGGAGCCTCTGGATGTGTTTTGTGCCCACCCCCTGGTCACTTTGCTCTCCAAAAGTCAAACTGTGGCCTTTGACCATTTATGTCATCCTGGTCACTCTACTTTTCTGCCCTCCATGGATAAACATGAAATCCAAAGGAAGCTGACCCTCAAAGACAGGAAACAGGGCCGGGTCCAGACCGGCAAGCCCCAAGGCAGTGAGTACCTACTGCCTGCCACTGCTGTGCCCTGGCTTCCATTACAGCAACTATGCAGAAATGAGCACACAAGCCCCCAGAGCACACAAGCCTCTCAGATGGAAAAGTTTGCAAAGCTTGGATAAAGAAAAGTGGGCCTGCTAGTCGGCCTATAAATTAGAGACTCATTAAGAAGAGGCGGGAAGGGCTTTGGGGGCCTGTGTCTTTCGATTTCTTGTTGAGCTGGTTTATTACTATTGTTTCTATTTCATACGTTTATTGCAAAACCAATAAAAATTATCTATTAAGAGCAGGAAACTCATCTTTTGACTTGTTGGTTGAGGTTTCTACAGAATAACCTTTAACTGGCCCAACATATCTGCAGGAGAGGAGCACGCCCGTGTAGATGCCTCCAGGGGTCAACCAAGCAGGGGATAGGGATGCCCAGTCCTGGGGGGAGGTGAGGGGCAGCCACCAAAACAAGAACACCCCATCCAGAACCTGCCAAGAGCAGTGGGGAGCCAGACTGTGTTATGTTCACCCCACATTTATTTATTTTTTTTCCTTCACCCTCACTCCCCAATCTTACCCTCCTAGATAACCACTTTTTTTTTTGAGCCATGCTGCCACCTGTTGGCAGCTCAGCAGCAGCTCAGATCGGGCCGAGAATCGAACCCACGACCCTGTTGCTCAGAGCTCTCACTCTTTTTTTTTTTAAATGCTATTTCCTTTTTATTTATTTATTTATTTATTTATTTTTAAGATTTTATTGGGGAATTGGGGGAGGGGAACAATGTTGGGGAATCGGGGAAGGGGAACAGACAAGTTGCTTTCTTTTTGTTCCTCAGTCTAGTTGTGGAGGATGTTGCTTCACTGACCCATATTGGTGTCGTCATTGCGCTCTTCCCGGATGGTCATTACACTCTTCCTGGATGAGGCAGATCGGTCGCAGGCCTCTGGATGTCGCTCACCATGGCTATTGGCAGCTTGCGCTGGCTGCCAGCTGTTCACGCTGGCTGCCGCCACTCACTGCAGCCCATGGCAGCCCACTGCAGCAGGGACTGCAGCCCACACCATCACCGGGGCTCGCACAGCCCAGCTCCAGGTGGAGCTGTTGTTAGCTGTAAAGGGCAGTGTCACTGGCCCTCATATGTGGGATCCGAACCAGGGCCGCTGGCGTCCCCAAACCAGCTATTAACCAATGTGCCACTTGGCCGGCCCTCGTTCACCCCACATTTAAACTTCTTTCATGCATTGAAAGGATTTAACATTTGAGACTTTCCACCAAAATATGCTGATATCTGACTTCTCTTAAAAAAATGGGAAAATCATACTGGGCCTCATTCTCGCCTGGAAACAACTATTTCCAGATGACAGTGTCTTCTCTTCACAGGCCTCGTACCCACATGTGCCCCACAGTGTCCATCCAGCTCGCTTTATATTTACCTGCCTGGCACATGTCATTGTGTAAGTTTGCAACCCCTACTTTAGAGGAGGACTAGGTTGGAAAAGGAGCCAGCTAAACATTTCCTATCTGAAACTACGCTTGAAATAAAATTTTGTCAGAATGCTTCCCAATCAGACTGATGAAGATTTCTCTTCCAAGATCCCCAAAGACAGTCATGGGTCTTGTCCCAGCTGGACAGGAAGGGAGCTAACATTAATTGCACGCCTAAGTGCCAGACTCAGCACTCCTTTCTTATTATCCTCATTTCACCAAAAGGGAAATTGAAGCTGGGAAATGTCAGTGATGTGCCCAGGGGCAAAGGGTAATATAACCCTCAGCCTGAGAATACCAGCCCTAGAAGACCCAGTAGTAACCATCGTTCTAGTTCTGAAGAAAGAACAGGACGTCCGCAGTGTTATTCTCCCAGGCTCGAGAGGATGCCCTTAGGGAAGATTCACAACCAATTGAGGGGAAATCCACCCAACTGTGACTTAAGTTAGGACTTGCTTCCAGAGTTACCAAAACCCCTAAATCTAGTGAAAGGGAACCACAGGGTCTTTAATAATCACTCTGTCAGGTCACGGGATGGTGACTAATGGGCCTAGAGGAGGAGATGGTGAAAAACACTCTAGGAAATAAATTTGGGTGATTAAATTTCAAAGCAGTTCATGGAACAGCAACCTGAGGCCTAAACTAAGCCATCAAGTTACCAAGAGAAACAAGATTTCAATTTAACCGCTGCTGCCCAGGAACCAGGCCTGAGTCTGCAAAATATTAGTGAGTTAGGAGAAGGTAACCCCCAAAAATAACTTCTGAGTGACTCTGACATCTTCCCAACATCTTCCATTTCTTCCAAAGGGCCAGCTACCAATAAGCGAGGAAATGATTGTCTTTCCCCAGTTATGACATAATTCTGAGTCTTTGAGTAAAAAAATCATAGCTCACCTGGGTAAGAGAAATGGAGGTGGGGGAGAGCTTCCAATCGGGCACAGGCTAGAATCCTGAACAAACAAACCTCTGAGAGACTCACTTTACTAAACTAACAGAAGAAGCCCAAATTCCTCCAATTCTCTGCTATTTCAATTGAATGTCATGTACCCTGATTGGATCTCATCCCCAAATAGTCATGCTCTAGTGTCTGGGTCAAAATACCCTTCTAGTTGAATCACAGCCCAGGTGAGTAAGCTTTGCAGGCGAACACACCCTGTGTTCTAAGGTAAGAGCCCTAGGTCTGATTCCCTGTCTGATGCTGTTCATGTTCCCAGTTTATAGTCCTTAGGGCATCACTTTCACTTGTTTGTTTCTTTATGAGCAAAGCCAGGGTGGCGAGTATTGCAGCCAGGGCAGGCCCCTGAGATGGAGGGGCTCAGGCAGAAAGAGCTTAGTGACTGCAGCTGCTCCCATCTCTCCCCCTTTCTCAATCTCTTCCTCTCTCGAGGTTTCACCTCTCTCTGCCCTGGCTCCACCAGCTGTTTCCTGCAAATCCAGCTGAGACAGCTGCTGGCCCACCATGCTAAATTTCCAGGGGCCCTGGAACCCCTTGATTCTCTTGGCCCAAATGTGGGCAAATCTCAGGCATCCAGACAAGGCTGAGATTGTTCAAAAAGCACTTCACTAGGAAACTGGGGGGAAAGCCAAAAAAGTAAATTACAAAAGCAGAGAAACAGACAGCTTATAGAGCACAGATTTCTTCTCCCAGAATGACTGAAGTCTAGTCTCAGGAAAGTGTGTTTCAAGGATAAGTGAATAAGAAGGAAGGGAGAAGTGGATGGAGGAGAGAAAAGGAAGAGGGATGGAGGGAAGAAAAGCTACAGCTTGTTGGAAACCTACACCTCCTTGCTCCTCATTCTTCCTCAATTCCTTAAGGTTTGGACACAGAACAAAGATGCTCACACTTTAGCCAGAGATAGAGTCACACCATTGCCATGCTGATTGAGCTCTTAGTTGCTTTCAGAAACTGCCACCCAGGCCCCTGTCTTGACCTGGCCCCCAGACAGGGGCTATGCTGCATGTCTGCTTTGCCCTTTCCCTGGACAAGGAAGGCATTCCTCTGTCATCTTCTCACACAGGCTCCAGTCTGCTGCTTTCAGAGAGCTCAATGAATGCCAACTTCTCGCCATAGCTGCTTTTACCTTTCCTTAAAGTTAAGGTCTTGGTCTCTTGGTGTGGTTAGGTGTTGGGCCTTAGGTTCATAGCCGACTGGCAAGATAGTGGTGAAGCCACTATCCCAGGAGCCTTTCTCCTCGGAGCTCCTAACACTGGCAATTCCCTCAGGTGCCCTGTGCTACTCCATTCAGATGCCTACCCGGTCCAAGGGATCTTCCTGCATTCTGTCATAACAGTGGAATTAAAAAGTACAAATATAGAGGGTGCCAAATAAATGTATACACATTTTAAGAAAGGAAAACTGTGTTAAAATTGTAGTAATATATACGGATATCAAAAGATGAATACAGGTCACGTTTGACTTCTGCAATTACAAGAGGTGCTCATAGTGGTTCCCATCAGCGTCCAGACACTTTAGATTATGGTGAACTACTGCTTGAGCAACATTGACCAAAGTGTCCACTTGTAGACATTTTTTGGCACACCCCGGTATTTATCCATTATCAATCAAAATTTAGAAGCTGTTCTCTCCAAGCATCTCCAGAAGAGGTGAGGGATATGCTGGATGATATCTCTAATTTCCATCTCTATATCTAAGCTCAGCGGAGTTTCTTTCCTCATGTTCCATTGCTTATAGGAAATTTCCATCTAGCTGATTCATCAGCACTTCAGAATCCATTATCCAACCCAGCCCCAACCGAACGTGTCATCTCTCCATTGCCAGGTAATTGGGATCTATTAGTTCCACCATGAGTTTTGGGTTCAAAGCCTGGATCCGTCACCTGTTAGCTGGATATGAATGACCTCTGTTAAGTTATTTAACCTGAATTGCTTTCTTTCTGCAAAATGGGGATGAGTGTTTGTAGCTCCCTCTCATGGCTGATATGATGAATTAATACAATTACATCTGTAAAACATCTAGCTTTCTGCCCAGCATATAGTAAGCATGTTAAAATAGATATAGATAGATATACTCCCTTTCCAACGCAACTTTCCAATATCCTTCAGTGTAGCCATCATTTCCAGAAAAATCTGCCTCCTCAGCGAGATGGTGATGCCTGCCGGAGTATCCTAGATCCATGTGACAGACTTCTCATCACATCCTGGTTTTAGCCATCACCTGATTAATATGCTTTTGCTACCAGGACAGGGATCTATGTCTGGTTGCACACAAATGAGTTTTCTGAGCCAGTAGGGCTGAGGGTCAGACCTTGGACCAGGGAAACGTCTCCAAGTTAATGGCTGTCCCCCGAGAAACCCCCCAGGAGACGACCGGCTCACCACCCCCCTGAGCAACTGGTCATTTCAGTATCTGACCCCCTGGCTTGTCTGCCTCTTTTCCTGTTTGGAATGTTCTACATTGGGCACAGGGGTTCCCATATGGAGGCATTTAGGACCGACTTGTTTTGTCAGTGGGTGGGCGGGTGGGTGGATGGTTGAGTGGGTCATCGGGAACTTGTGCATCCTTTTGAGGTAAGGAAGAAGCAGTGGTGGCCTAGCAACAAGGGAAGCTGCCTAGCAACAGGGGCGGGAGGCGGGGCCTGCTGGAATCCCGTAGAATGGCTAATGGAATTGCAGACAGAAAGGACACTTTCTGGATCTTGTCAAGCTGAGGTCTCAGGCCCGAAGGAGAAAGCAGACCCGTAGATTCCAAGAGAGAAGCATGGGCGGCGGGGCAGAAATAGTCAGCCTACTTGTAGCGTTTGAAACGTTACAAACCCAAACTGGAAAAACCCTTGCGCCGTTCCCAAAGCTTGTTGAAGCGAAGAGGAGGCTCACCCCCATCCCCCCACAACTCCCCAACCACGAGCGGCTGATGCCCGAAAGTGGACAAATTAGAAGAGTACACCTCCATTTCTGCACTCTAATTTGCAACAGGATATGCTTTCACATGTGCTGTCGAGTCTGGAATTTGCTCTACTTTGAACACCACAACCCCTCAGAAAGGATAAAGACCTATATTCACTTAAAATCAATCCAGAGGCAGATTAAGTCCAGTCTGTCTGGGGCAAGGAACCATTAAGAACTCAGGACTTGGGCCGACCGAGTGGTGCGATGGTTAAGCACTGGCTTGAGAAGCCAGCGGCCCCGGTTCAGGTCCCACATATGAGGGCCAGTGACACTGCCCTCAAAAAAAAAAAAAGAAAAAGAAAAAAAACTCAGGACTGGCCTGGCTTGAATGGCTTTCCTCCTTCCCTGCTTTCCACCCATCACAGGACAAGGGCTTGGACATCCCCTCCTCTGAACTTTCAAGACCCTCCCCTGAAGAGAAGAAAAATTGTCATCAGCCTTTGACCTGATTAATAATTAAAACTGCTGAGTCTGAGCTGCCCCTAACAGCGAGGTGCTCCAAAACCCCAGCAAACTTTAACAAATAACCAGCCCGCTCAGGGGAGAGAGGAAGCTTTCTTCACTAGAAAAACTGACAATTAGCCGCTATTCAAATCCCCCTCTAGTCTTAGCATATTGGTTTTCCTTTGAAAGTGGCTCGGCATGGGGTAGAATTTTTGGCCTTGAGTTTAGAACTACTGTGCATAAAATCAAAGCAAGGAAGCCAGCAGTTGAGAGAATAGAGGCTATTTGGGGATTAGTGATTTCTGAGTTAGATTTCTAATAACTTGGCGAGTGGTGGGTTAGGAATGTCCTCCAGGAGCATCGGCAGTCAACACTGTGGGACATGTCCTCACATTGAACTGGAAAGCAGTGAGTCACTGCCCTAGAGGGCGGAAATACAAAATGGCACGAAATAAGTGCAACTCAGCAGCGCTGCATGGTAATCTGCCTTTTGTAACCGCTGCAGGCTGCATCTAGTGCTTACAATCTTGGGGTGACATGTGAAACCCCAAGTTTGGCTCAAAGTTTTCTCCCCAAAGAGCCACAAATACAGGCACCCCTACATTAAGGAACTACTTATGGAGAACAAAGGGAGGAGAGTGGGTGAGATGGGAGAAGGGAGAAGGAGGGGCAGGCATTCAAACTGCTCATTTTCCCCTAGGAAGCATAAGGCCCAGCCACTACGGTGGGTGAGCAAAGCAAATTGGTAATGGGCGATCCAGATTGCATCGCAGAGTCTTGCTTGCTTTCTAGGCACTTACTGAACTTTATAACTCTTTTGGGGGTAAGGCATAAAAACCCAGGGTTTCTTATTGACCAGTAGGAGAGAGGGAGTTTTAGTGGGCTGGTCCAGGTCTGCTGCTTTTCCACAATACTGTACTGTATTCCATCAAGAGATTTTTTAAAATATATTTTTAAAAACGAGGGAGGGAGCTGGAAAATCATGACATGAGCAGCAGCTGCAGGCACTTCAACATTGCAAAAGCCCAGCCTAGAAAGCACTAGAAAATTCAGTTTTTCAGGGATGGAGAAGGCAGAAGACAGAGGTAGGCAGATGGTTGCTCATCCTAGGCACCCTGAAGGGGAGGAGGGCAGTTCTGTGAAGATAAATTTCCCTTTTGTTCTTTTTTGTTTCAATTGAACTATCACTTACAAACAGTAAAGTAGGTGGTTCACAATGTTTGGCTTGATGAGTGTGTGTGTGTGTGTATTCATGTAATCACTAGCCAGATCAAATGTAGAGTATGATCACCACCCAAGAAGTTTCCCTTGTGTCCCCTCATAGTCAATATGTACCCCCCCAAAGTAGCCACTATTCTGCCCTATTTCTAGATGAGTTTTGCCTACTTTGGAACCTCATATAAATATATGTACTCTTTTGTGACAACCTTTTTATGCTCAACATAGTATCTGTGAGATTCATCTATGTTGTTGTGGTTGTCCGTTCTTTCTCATTGCTGTGAGGTATTTCATTATATAAATATACCACAATTTATCATCCATTCTACAGTAGGGACATCTGAGTTACTTCCAGTTTTTGTCTATCATGCATAAAACTGCTATGACGACCGGCCGAGTGGCGCGGTGGTTAAGCGCTGGCCTTGGAAGCCAGCGGCCCCGGTTCGGTCCCACATATGAGGGCCAGTGACACTGCCCTCAAAAAAAAACAAAAAACTGCTATGACTATTCTTGTATGTCTTTTGGTGGATGTTAGCATGAACTTCTGATGACTATACACCCAAGAATGGAATTTATATATATATATATATATATATCTGGACTCAAAGAGAGCAGAGACCATGTCTGTCTTCACTGCTATATCCCCAGAGCTGTCACAAAGTAGGTACTCCATAAATATCATTGGAAAGAATATTGCTAAAAATGTTAATTTTTCAGGGGCCGGCTGAGTGGCTCAGTTGGTTAAGAGCTCACTCAAGAGTGTGAGCTGAGCTCTGAGCAACAGCAGTTCGATGCCCAGCCCGAGCTAAGCTGCCAATAGGTGGCAGGATGGCTCAGCTAAAAAAAAAAAAAAAATGTTAATTTTTCCAAAATTAATGTACACATGTGATGCAATTCTAATTAGATAACAAGAAAGTTTTGATATGGGGGAAATTAAATAAAATGAAGTGATATAGAAGAAGAAATGCTTTTGAATGGCAAATAAAAATGTGAAAAAGAAAAATAAGGGGTGAAACTTTTCTTAGATATCAGAATGTAGTATAAAACCACTGTAATTAAATCAATTTGGTACTGGCATGGGAATAGATAAATGTATCAGTGGAATAAAATAGAGAACCCAGAATTTGACGAAGTATACATATGAGAACTTATTATATGACATAGTTGGTATTTCAATTCCATGAAAAAGGATGGATTATATAATAAATGGTGCCAAGACAACTTCCATCTGGAAGAAAGTAAAATTGGACTCCTATTTTATACCTCATACAAATATAAACTCCATATAGCTTAAAGACAAATGCAAAAAGTAAGACAATAACAATCTTGAAAATTTAGGAGGCTACATGTTCAATATGGGGGAAGCTGGGTCTTTGTAAACCAAGACGAAATCCAAAAAAATATATATATATTTTTTTTACCTTGTGACAATAAAAAAAAACTTTTGTATGGCAATCAATAAAATAAAGTCAAGAGACAATCAATAGATTTGGGGGAAAATATTCATAAATGTACAGGACAATCAGATAATTAAAAACAACAATAAACAAAAATGTTTTATAAATGGATAAGAGCGACATGAATAATAGAACAAAAAAATGGGCAAAAGCCGTTAGAAGTTACCTCACAAAAGAGTGAAGTGGTCAACATGTACAGGAAAAGAAGTTCAAAACTATCAGTATTCAAAGAGATGCAAATTAAAATACAATGAGACATTATTTTATACTTTTCAAACCAGCAAAAATTTAAATGAGGGTAATTTCCAATGCTGGTAGGGATGCATGGAAAACATTGCTGGTAGAAATGTAAATTTCTACAAGCCTTTATAATCTGGCAACATCTTTTGAAATTGAAAATATGTTTTCCCTTTGAGCCATCAATCCTGCTCTTATATCCCACAGTAATTAAAACCCCAGTACATAGGAGATAGATAGATAGATATATCTACATGTCTGTGGGGCGGGGGGAAGGGGACCATTACTTATTCATACTGGCTATTCTGCCCCACCTCCATCCCACTCTCGGGGGGTGGGGGGGCAACTAGAAACAAACTAAAACCCATCAATAAGGATCAGTGGTGTGCTAGTTAAAACAAGGAAAAAGCCCTGGTTGTGGCTTTTGCAGATTCCTATGGTATACATATTCTCACCACGCCCAACTTTAAGTCATCAGCCAGGCGTCATTGAATGCCAGGCTGGCAAGAAATGTGACAATCAGCACTAGAAAGCCAGGGGCTCCAGCATAACCACATCTTGAACAAATTACAGCACAGCCACACCTTGAACTATTATGTAGCCATTAGAAAGAAACTGAATGTCCTATAGAGGTTTACTTGGTAGATTTCCAAGAGGTGTTGTTGAAGAAGAAAAGCAAGAGGCAGGAAGTGTTTCAGATAACATAATTATGTTTTTGTAAAATATATTGATGAGAAAACAATGTGTGTGTATTCTATTTGTATATGATTATATGAATATGAGAAAATAGGAGGGGAGGGAGCCAAGGAAAAAGAGTAAACAGAAAGGGGAACATCGATGCATTATACATGTGTGTATAAAAGTAAAATTCTTTATAATTAAAAAAAAAAGATACATTAAGCCTCTGACACATGCTCAGTTCTGTACCAGGCTCTTGGGAATATAGGAACATACAAGACATGGTTTCATACTAACACCTAGCTGAAAATATAAAAGCAAATAGTCACAGGGCAATTTAATGTCTCTTATTAGGGTGAAATAAGTGCCACAATAAAGGAATAAGTTAAATGAGGATAGGATTAAGAAAATCTTACAAGGGAGGCCTTTTTTATATTTATTTATTTATTATTTATTTATTTATTTATTTATTTTAAATAAGGCTCCAAGGCCCTCCTGGGCCCAAGCTTGCTGCCAGGTCCGTATCCTCTTCACCTTCTTGCAATGGGCCCTGGGGACCAGCTTGTTTTTATCTCCTTGGGGAGATGCCTTAGCCAACCTCCCCAGCTCCCCCTTCCTTGCTGCCCCTAAAGATAGACACATTTTATTTGAAAACTGTTGTTGCTTTACTGCTAACCACAATGGAAACAAACAGGGAAAAACAGAAACAACACAACTGGGAAGCCACTCCCAGTTAAGACTCATACAGGTGCCACAAGGTTGGGTGCCTGGGCCTGGCTCTTGACTCCTTTCTAATATGGTCACTGGAAGCGCTCACTGGGCTGCCTTCCTCTCCTTTCATTCTCTCTCCCAGTCTCTCTCTCACAGCCTCTCTCTCCTTGGGCTACCAACTATTCAAGGAAGACCTATTCTGAGTTTCCATCAATTTTACCTTAGGGCTGGGTCCTTCCACCACGGAGGCCTTCTATGCTCCCAGGCCTCTCTTTTACTGGGTTTTGTTCTCTGGATAACACACCAACAAACAGGCCAGACAGGTAATCTGTGTATCTCCAAGCCAAGGATTAGCTAAAGCCCGGTGAATCCCAGTGGCCTCAACAGCCTTTGTCTTCAGGAAGCTCCAGACCCTGATGAAATCCCCACCCAGAGAAATCTCTCAGTCTGTCAAATCCCCACATCACCACCTGATACCCCCACCTCCCCAAATCTGCAATGTCCTCACTGCCAACTAACTACCTTTTGTCTTGCTCCTCTGTTGCAGTGGATTAGCCTTCATCCCTAGATTGTCAGGAAACTGAGAGCATCGTCCACCTGGTGTCATTGTCACCTCCCATTCAAACACAGCTTTAAGAACTTACTGTGCTCAGTGTCTTTAATCGATTGTGCCCACGTTTCACTTTCATTCAGCTTGCCAGAGCATTTACATAGAGTCCTGAATCATGCAAGAAAAAACGGCCAGGAGGCCTGTGTACATAGGAAAAAAGAGGCTGGGTTTTACTAGGTCTGCAGTAACGTGAATTCCAGGGGATCAGGCCAAGCTGGAAAACAGCAAAGCAGAATGGGGAGTCTTAATAGTCAGATGAAAGTCCACTGAGCCCAGTTAGACAAGGGATCAGGTAGAGTATAACCAGAGGTCAGAAGTGGCAGGAGAAGGACACAAAGAAATCATAGGAAATGGCCATGAATCAAGGGTAAACCTTCAGGCTGGGCTTGTGGGAAAAATTTTGTCCCTGAGATTGGCAGCAACATCTCAATTGCTGAAAACAGGTGGTTAAGACCACACAACAACACAACTGATGGGTGATATTCCCAGACAGGGCCCAACTACCCACTGACTAAAACAAGTTTTTTTTGTGTGTTTTTTTTTAAATTTTCACTATTTTCCTGATTATAAAAGTAACTCACACTCACTGTAAAAATGTCAAAATTACAGAAATACATAAGGTAATAATTAAAATTCTATTCTTCAGAGATAACCACTTTTAAATTGAAGTGTATTTATCCAGATTGCTTTCTCTATATATATGAACATTTAATATATATGCACATATATGTAAAGTTTTATAAGATCAGTATCATAAAATTATGGCCAGGCTTAGAACTTAAGCAACCCTAAGCCTGGAAATGATTATGGTATATCCCTGGGTTGCAAATTAGGCATCTAACACAATGTTTAATACACATTGTCTTGCAACTTTTTTTTCCACATGAGGTATCTTGGACATCTGTCCATGTCAATATCTAAACATTATTGTGATTCCTCTCCAAAGAAAAACAAGATCCTTCAAGTGCTGGAGCCTGTTGGCAAGAGTTAGGATCTTGGAGGAATTTAATGACTTTAATACATTAGTGTTACAACCACTGACAAGGAAGCGTACTCCAGATTCAGAATTAAGTTCACAAGCAACTGAACTGCCTTCAAATATAAACAAATAAATTGACTAGTTCATTGATTCACAGCTAGTTCAATTTAGGAGCAGTGAATGTCTCATCATAATTAAGGGTGAAGGTAAAAATAAGAGAAAATTCATTAATGCAAGTTTATTTTTTATGTTATCACTGTTAGAGAATTTAGAACTGAACTATGTCTTAAACTAGTTATTTAATTATTACTTAAATATGGTACTTTTATTACAGATTTCTAATTTTCTTACATTTTGCACAGAGAATGTTATTTATATGCTATCAGTTCTTTGGCAGCTTGTTGGACCCTGCTGTCGCTGAGATATGGTCATTGTAAATATTCTGCTTGTGCATAAAAGGAACATATATTAATAATGCAATTTTGTCCACCAGCCTGGGTGAAGGAAGAAACCAGAATATTAAAGTCTGTATTCCTATTCAAAATTAGCATTGAGTGACAGGCTTCCAAATATTGTAAATCCTGAAATTTGCCTGACTGAAACCCTCAAATCTTTACAAAAAGTAATTTTTAAAAAATTATAAATGGTTTTTAAAACTTTCAAACAGAGTGAAGATTATAAAGTTGTAAGTAATAATTCTGATACCTCCCCTAACTCGCCATCCAAGAGGGTGGAGGTGAGACACTGTTAACAGTGTTATGTATTTCCTTCCAGACATTGTCTATGTACATACAAGAATATGTAAGTGCATGTTATATGCCTAACCTTAAAAGGAAACAGCATATAAAAATGGGATGTTACAATAGGCATACTATTATGTCTTTGGCTTTTTTCACTTAGTATACCTCAGGTATCTTTTCATATCAGCACATCTAATATCCTCTCCATTCTTTTTAATGGCTGCATGATATTCCATAGCAAAGCTGTTTCATAGTTTATTTCGCAGTCCCCTATTGATGGACACTTTAGTTGTTTACAATTTTCTATTACAGAGAATGCTGCTATGAGCAACCTCATTCACGTACGAGATTGCTTCTGCTTGGCTCAATCCTTTCTCAGGACCAACTGCTCCCTTCCACTGTGTACCTCACCCAAAGATCTCCTTTTCTTTGCTGCAGACCCTGGTATTCAACCTGCTTCCCTCTCCTTGGAAGCTGCCACACCACCACGGGTGTTGGCTAAGGAGCGGCAGGTAAGCTCCCTGTTTTGCTAGTGCTCCTGATGACCAGCACATAGGCCTTTTTGGTTTGCAGTGTTTTCTGTCATCTCCAAGAAGCAAACAAGGAATAGCAATAAAAACAAATGTGGGGTGGGCAGCCAGTTAGCTCAGTTGGTTAGAGCACAGTCTCATAACATCAAGATTGCTGGTTCGATTCACACATGGGCCAAGGAGCAGCGCCCTCCACAACTAGATTGAAACAACTACTTGACTTGGAGCTGATGGGTCCTGGAAAAACACACTGGTTTCCCAATAAAATTTCTTAAAAAAAAAAAAAAACGAAAACAAATGTGGGGTGGTACTAATCTTACAATCTTACAAAGCTTTTCCTTTAATAGTCCCTGGCTCTGGTTTATATCTATGGAATGCCTAATTTCCAAAGTTCACCAATTCCATTTCTGATCCCCAAATTAGGGAAAATAACACTGATTCTTTTCTCCATAGTATTCTTTCTTTCCCTGCCTGAAAATACCTTCTTATTTCAAGAGCGCACTTTACAGCCCTGGGGACCCTAGACTGGGTTCCCAATTCAACACACCATCAATTGTGGTGACCCCTAAGCATTTGCTTGAACCATAGTTTTTAACATTATGCAACATCTGTAGGCAGGCTGCAACATTCTATGACTAATAAACAGCCTTAAAATGTCAGAACTTTGAGTACTAAAGCCAGCTAATCCTGGGTGAGTCACACATAACCTCCTGGTACCTATAACATAAGGCCAGCAGAATGCATAATTTTCCAAGCCCTGCAGAGATTGGGTGATGGGGACTGCACACAGAAGGGGCAGATTTCATGAAAGAATTCAATCCCGAAGTGAGCTTTGGGTATGAGTGCCTCATGGGTCAGTACATCTGTGGACACCTGTTGTTTTGCCATTTGTTCTGCTGAATTGGAGACACCCAGAATCCCCCAGGCTGATCCCTTGACTTTCACACCTGTCCACATCTGAATTTTTCATTTGTGATCTGAGCCAGCAGCACTCTACAAAATCAGGCATGGCATTTCTAGGCTCTGCTCTACAGAATAAAAAACAAAGCATATTTTCCTGCTGCCAACTACCCAGGAAAGGTTTGTTTCTGCTCTGGTCATAAGAACACAAAGTGAGAATTTTGTGCTTGGACGAGTTCAAAAAGAACATTATGGTAAAGACCATCTGAGGCCCCAACATGGGAAACTGGGTTCTGGAGGAATCTTGGAACAGATGGTTTGGGTTTGCCACATGTTGAGAGCTGAGGCTGAAGGCTGCTTCAAGGGTAAAGAGAAGAGGGAAAAAGCAGATTTGGTGAGTGGCTTGGAGAGGACTGGGGTGGAAGGTAGCACAGAGTGGCAAGCTGAGTTTTTTTTTAAATGCAAAGAATGTTCTCAGATTCATTTCATGTAATGCATTTTTCGGATGCCTCCAGTCATTTCTAGTGTGGTAGCTCCGTACCTGGAATGGAGGAGCTGGGAAAGGAGGCAGGAAGAGCAGGATACTACTGACCAAAACCCAAGCCAGGACTAAGTGAACAGTGAGGATTTCTCCTGAAATTTTCGCTGGGGATGTGCAAGTGTCACCTAGGCTAGCACTGTTCCAAGTACATCCTCTTACCCTAGGAATCTCCTTTTGAGAGATGGGCCTTGTGTTGGGAAATCAGAGGAAGTCAGGACCAGACAGGAAACAGACTGGGGGAACGGACTGAGCTAGCCCCCAAGAAGGATATAATACCCCAAGGACAGTGGACAGGCGTTTCAACATTCTCAGTACTAACTCTTTTTTTTTTTTTACTTTATATGTTAATACAGAACTTTGCTTTATGGAAAAAGTAAACGTACAAAGCAAACAATGCAAACTTCAACTGACCTAGACTTACAAATTGAAAAGGAACATGCTAACCACAATAAGCACTGGATAAATCATTAACTATTCTTTTATTCTCACTAACTCCTTGTTTTTGTTCTCAGTGGGCACGGTACCGCTCCTAGGGCGTACTGAAAATTTGTGGGGACAGTTTTTGTCCTGTAGTTCTCACATTGACATCAGAGTATTTACATAGTGAAAAACATTATTTTATTATTTTTATTGATATGAGTATAATACTTTAGAATAAACTACTTTCCCTTCTTCACCTTTATATTATTAAAACATTACATTGGTTTCTTGAAATTATTTGTGGAAATAGTTTACATTATCTATGAATTTAATTCCAGGAGAGTTAAGGTGGTGTTAACTTTTGTTGTAAATATAGGTAGGGTGTTGAATATGCAGGCTTGAGTACCTCTGTTTATAAGATCATTAAGTTTTGCTTCCTTCTGCTTCCACAAGTTCTAGGATTCTAGGATAAAACATACAAATAAAAAGAAGTTGTTGTACATTGATTTCAATAATCAGGCTTTCACTTTTTTTTCTCTTTCACAGCAGCATTTCCTGATATATATGTATTTTTTTTCAACTTCTTGACAACAAAACTTACAACTTTACCCACATTTATCTTCTCTTACCCCCTTCCTATTTTTTGTTTTTGTTTTTGTTTTTGTTTTTGTTTTTTTTAAAGATTTTATTGGGGAATTGGTGGAGGGGAACAGCGTTGGGGAATCGGGGAAGGGGAACAGACAAGTTGCTGTCTTCTTGTTCTTCAGTTTAGTTGCGGAGGATGTTGCTTCACTGTTGGTATCGTCATTGCGCTCTTCCCGGATGAGGCAGATCGGTCGCTGGCCTCTGGATGTCGCTCATCACGGCTATTGGCAGCTCACGCTTGGCTGCCAGCCGCTCACGCTGGCTGTGGGCCACTTACTGTAGCCTATGGCCGCCCACTGCAGCAGGGGCTGCAGCCCACACCATCACCGGGGCTCGCACAGCCCAGCTCCAGGTGGAGCTGTTGTTAGCTGTAGAGGGCAGTGTCACTGGCCCTCATGTGGGATCCGAACCGGGGCCGCTGGCATCCCAAAACCAGCGCTTAACCAATGCGCCACTCGGCCGGCCCTGTTTTTTGTTTTTTTTTAGCTGAGCCCTCCTGCTACCTGTTGGCAGCTCAACGGCAACTCAGCTCGGCTGGCATCGAACTGCCGTTGCTCAGAGCTCAGCTCGCACTCTTGAGCGAGCTCTTAACCAACTGAGCCACTCGGCCGGCCCTGTTTTTGTTTTTTTAAGGAGCTTAGCATTACTTATTTTTAGTTTTTGTTATTTATTTATTTCACCTTCCTCTTCTTTGGCAACCATCAGCTTGTTCTTTATATCTATGAGTCTGTTTCTGTTTTGTTTTGTTTATTCCATTTTTTTGCTTTAGATTTCACTGATAAGTGAAATTGTATGGTATTTGTCTTTCTCTGTCTTATTTCACTCAGCATAATACCCCCTAGGTCCATTCATGTTGTCACAAATGGCGAGATTTCATTCTTTTTCATTGCTAAGTAATATTCCATTGTGTATATATACCACTTCTTCAGTACTAATTCTGAAAAAGCATTAAGACATCAGGACAGTGGACAAGGCATTCATTTGTGTAAATATACCAAGTGCCTACCATGAATAAATAATAGTTTTAATAATGGGTTAATAGACAGGGATAATCAGAATTAACCTTTATTGAGCACCTATTATATGCTGGACACTGTTATAAGCACTTTAGTATATGTATTAACTGGTTTAATACAAGCCAGCGAGATAGGCAGGTACTATTATTAGCACCCCTTTACAAAGGAGGAATCTGAGGCACGGAGAAGCTAAGCAACTTCCCAAATAGTAACAGAGCTAATTCAAACCCAAGCAGTCTGGCTTCAGAGACCACACTCCTAACCATTCCACTATACTGCCTCTTGAGACAAATAGACAAGAGCCCTGGCCAATTGAAGCTTTCAATCCATAGAGAAGACAGATACCCAATAAATCATTTCAATGCAAGGTCATAAATATTGTAGTGGCGTCATAGTCTATACATGGGTTGAGCAAAAAGCAACCAGGTCACTTCAGAGATCAGGGAAATTTTTACTAGGAGGATAAAATAGCAGTACAAATGAGTGCCCAAAAGCCCAGAAGCATGAGCGAGGCTGATATGTTCAAAGAATGGTCAGTACCATTCTTTGTTCTGAATGGCTGGACGTCAGATACACAGGGAGGAACACAGTGTGAGCCTCATTCAGGTAAAAATGGATCAGGTCATGGAGTCCCTGATATGGTAAGCCAAAGAGTTCAGTTGTAGATTTAAAATTTTGGGCTTTAAAATTTGTTTAGGGAGTTTGTTGTTGCTGCTGATGATGATATTTTGGTTTGGTTTGGTTTCCTTATCAATAGTGAATTTGGGAATGGCATGCTCAGCTTTGCTTGCTAGAAAGACAGCTCAGGCTGCAGTGTGGAAGATGGACTGAAGAAGAACAAACTGAAAGCAGAGAGAACAGTTTGTAAGCTGTTGCAAGAAGCTTTGCAAGGGATGATTAGCACCTGTACAGCAGGAGGGATGTACAGCAGGAGGGATGGCAAGGATTTCTGAGTATACAAAATATGTATTTTTTAATTCTATAAAACTATAAGAAAAATAGAAACCGCTTAGAAAACAGGTGAAATATGCAAATAGGCAATTAACAACAGAAAAATCCAAATGAGTCCCCCAAAAGTGTATAAAGAGATATTCAGCCTAATAATTAAGGGAATGCACAAGTAAAACAATGAGATACCATTTTCACCCTTCAATTTAGCAAAAATAAGAAAGGGTGATGATATCAAATATTGGAACAGACATGAAGAGAATAGTACTCTCATACATTGCCAGTGGGACTGTAAATTAATTCAGCCATTTATGGAAAGCAATTTGGCACCATACAATAAACTTGATAATACCAATACCCTATGACCTGGCAATTTCCCTTCTGATTATATAACCCATAGAAGTTCTTATACATGGGCACAAAGAAACATGTACAGAGATGTTCATGACAGCATTATTTGTAATGGACAAATAAAATGTGGCATATGAACTGCATACATAAATAAAATGTACATCTATGCATATCTTTAAAAAACATATACAAAATAATCCTATATATTCTTTTTGGTTAAATATATGTGTATGTAAAAAAATAAGGAATCTAAGGCATGGAGAACTTGTGGAGTTGAAAACCACAATAGTGGGAAGAGGGGGATTAAATTGGGGGTGTCAGTTAGAAAGGACTCAGCGACTTCTGTAATGCTTTATTATAAAAACAAAAAGACCAGAAAAGAAGAGAAATAACTACACAAAATGTTAACAGTTGTGAGTTTAGAATGGTGAACGTATGTTTGTAAACTATTCTTTGTACCTGTCTATATGTTTTACATTTTTAAAAAGCATCGAATATGGATGTGAGTGCATTTTTAAGAGAGAAGAGAGGATACAAGTGGTTAAACGCTGGCCTGGGAAGCCAGCGGCTCCAGTTCGGGTCCCACATAGGAGGGCCAGTGACACTGCCCTCAAAAAATAAAATAAAATAAAAAAAGACACATAGAGTTTTAGAATCCAGCAACAAATGTTTGTGCTACCAAGTCTCTGGCAGGCCATAACTTAGTGGCCTCCACACTGCCCATAAGGAGCAGGTAGGAGCAGGTGTTTGTGTTGTGGTCCTAGGTAAGGCAGACAAAGGAGAAATGGGTAGAGGCTAACAGAAACAGTGGCAGGTGTTTGGCAAAGTCTTCCTTGAAAGCAATTAGTATAACACAGTGTAAGTTTTCACCTAACACCACTGGACCTTTTATTTTATAAGCATCCTTCCAAAGATAGTTTTGGCACACACACTCGAATAACCGCTTTCCTTGATACAAGCCAATAACTTAGTATATGTACACACTGTAGCGTATGCTCTTCTGCAACTTCATTTTTTCACTTAATGAATCTTAGAGATTATTCCGTACCAGTTTATTCATAAGTGTTGAGAGTTCAGCTAAACTGCTCCATAATATTATTGCATCCATTTTGTGTGGCCAACGAGCCTGCAGAGGCCTTGAACAGACAGGAGCCTTCCCACACACATGACTAGATAACAGCCTACAGAGTCACAAATAAATGTAAGTTCCTGATCTGACTCTCCAACAGCCCTTATGATAAAGTCTCCCCTGTCTCCCAGGGCCTTCCCCTTTGTGCCTCTTCATAAGACCCCCATGGAGCTTATCAAAACTGGCTATTTTAGGTTTGAATCCACCAATCCAGCCTTAGCCCAGGAATGCCAAAGCACTCCACCACAGAACCTGATAAAAGCATGTGCCCCAGGTCCGGCTTCTCTCTCTCTGCTACAGCCTGCCTTGACTTCCCCATATGGCCCTTTCCAGGTGTGTCACATACTTGCTCCAGGATCTGTAATAACTTTCTCTATTCCATTTTCCCTTGTAGTCCTTTGTTGACCATGGGCTCTCCATCTGACATCCTGGGGTTCTACTTAACAAAGGTTAATTTAACAGTCACAACAAGTAGCAATAGCTAAATCTTATAGTTCCTGTTTATATGCCAGGCACTGTTCTAAGTGCTTTACTTAGATTAACTTATTTAAAACTCAAAAATTGATGAGGCAGGTACTATCATCATTCCCTTTTATAGACAAGGACAGTAGCACAGAGAGGTTAGGTCATTTGCCCAAGTCACAGCTCTGCTAAGTGGCAGAGCTGGGATTTGAACCCGACAGTTGACCCCTAGGGCCTGCACATTTAATCACAATGCATCCTGTATAACTACCTCAGACTTCCTAACTGCAGCATAGCATTCTACTATAAGGCTGTGCCATAATTTGTTTAACTAGTCCCCTATTGCTAGATTAGTTAGTTCTCTTCCAGTTTATTGCTATTGACAGTGCCGCAGTGAATACCTTTACACATCCACCTTTGTGAACATAGGAAGTATATTTCTAAGATACATTAAAAGGGGAATTGCTGGATCAAAAGACATGTGCATTTTATTTTATTTTATTTTTTTATATTGGCCATTGGTCCTTTTAAATGCCCCTAGGTATTGATCATAAGTATGGCAATTTCTTCAAGAAGCTTGAATGAAAATCTTGCTAACTCCCTTTAACATTCTTCCAGGCACCAAAAAGTACTATTTCTTGCACTTTTTGCTTCAAGAGACATCTGCTTTAAGAGAGTATAATCTCATAAAACTATAGAAACAAATGTTAGAGTATGGTATCAAGTTGTCTAGGGCAGCTCAAATAAGGGTGTGCAAGTTTTTACTGCAGCACTGTCATGTCTCACCCCACCACTCCTGATGCTGAGAGAAACGGAAGAAAGATTGGGTCTACATTCCCATATGGAAACTGAGGCCTGGAGAGGCTGTACCCATTTAGTGGGGAATGTGCCCCCCAGTTCCCCTGCACCCCCACCTCTCTGCTCAGGGAGGTGGAGTTCCAGGTGCCAGTTATCATCACGCTTGTGCAAACACTGGGTAAATGCCACCGTTTCCTAATTTGCAGGAATGTGGTGAAGATTTGCTGTTAAGAAATATTTCTCTGATCCCTAATCTCTCTGAAAGTTAGGGAAAGGGACCTGATTCATGTACTTATGTTACTACCTGGGCCCTGTAAGCATAAATGTGAGCCAGAAATCTAGAATTTTGTGTGAAATCCCTTGATTTCAAAATGTTGCCCTACATCTTTAAAAAAAACTATTTGGAAGCTAAAAGAACGTCTTCAGGAGGGCATCCTATCATGCCTGGCATAGAAGGCTCAGTATTTTGGTGTGGAAGCTTACAGCTTAAGGATAGTGGTGATAGGGAATGACTGAAGAATCAGGTCAGAGCCTGATATGGAAAGGCCCTATGGGTGATGAAAGGTGTGTTGAATTCTGGGAAGAGCATTGCAAAGGGGTGAGAAAAAGTGTATTATTATTCCCTACAGTGTCTCCAGTTCCAGGATGGTGGGGTTTTATGTGAGGGGCAGGTTCACAAGGAATATAGATCTTTCCGCCTCTTTTGTACCATTCTCCCTTCTCTCCCCGTTCTCACCTGCGGTCCCTAGATGACTGAGGACAAGGCAGGACCTGATAGGACCACCTCAAGCACTCTTCTCGTTCTTGAAGCTATTACAGCACTAGAGGGGTGAAGAAAGGCAAGTTTCTTTGGAGAGACTTCTGGTTCCCTCCACAAATCCTATCTCCCCCGCCCCAACTCCTGGAAGGTATGGCCTTAAAAGGTCACAAGGTGAGCCCTAGTTAGGTCCCCCCCCACACACCTTCCTCACCAGGAGGAGTGGCCAGCCAAGGGAAGCCCATCATTTTTCCTCCAAGCAGTTTCTGCTGTTCAGTGCCACCAATACATAGAAGCGTGAAACAGGAATACAGATTACAGAACTTTCAAATTTTCCACCCCTGCCCACAGCTGGGGCCACAGAAATACCGTTTACATCACTGCCATATAAAATATATATACAACCAAAGAAGTAAAAAGTTTTGCAAAACACATACCCAAATACTATGTGCAAGCACTGATACTCTCTACACTATTCTCTTTTTTTCAATGTGGCCCATGACCCATTTATCAATTTCAAAAACTCTCTAATGGATTGCTAATTGAGTCTGAAAAACACCTGATTACAGTCTGGAGTTCATAAAACCAGTATCTCCCGAAGAATCTTAACACTTTAGATGTATGAGTAATACCTATGCCTTAAACCACTAGCAAACAATGACTCTAGAAAAAACATGGAGATAAGTAACATGGAGATCATTTTTTTCTATTTGTTATTTAGTCATTAGTTTCTAGTTAGCTTCCATTTGGAAAGTTATCACTTTCCCGGTGATACTGATTTTTCACTTATAGAAATGATTTTTTAAGTCTTCTTTGAAAGAAAAACATGTTACATAAATAATAGTGTAGGAAATAGGTATGTAAAAAATCTCAAATATGTTACTCATGTTCTCAAGTGTGGAAAACACTATATTGCACCATTCCATAGTGAAGTAACAAGAAACCTACTTTCCTAAACATTAGATCTGCTTTTGCAGAGTTTGCTAATTACTCCCAGGAAGTTTAGGTTACATGATACATTGGATTACATTTAACTTTTCCCCAGCAGCCCCTTAAAACCAAGTCAGTGCTTTTTCTGAACACTTGTTTGGAAGCTTTCAATTCAGCATCCATTTGCAAAGTGATTTGTTCAGGTCTTGAGGTGCTGGAGCTGCCTTCCCTTCTTCAGATCATCACCTTGTCTTTCTTCCCCTGTCAGGTCTTCAAGTTAATCATTTCTTATTTCTCTGAGTCTGTTCCTTATTCCCCTTCCCAGGTGACCTCTACCCTGCCTTCCACACATTTTCTTGGCCACAGACAGGTAGCTATGCAGCAAACCCAGCTTACCCTAGCCCACCCTCCCACAAGAGCCTTCAGGTTTATTTCAGAGTAAAGCAATCTCAGAGCAAAAAAAATGGCATTACTGGAAAATCAGAAGTTACTTTAGTTCCCTGTTTTTTAGTAACATTCTTCGTTCTTTGTAACTTACTAAACTTTTGTTCTCTTAGTCCCTGCCCCCTGAAGTACTGTGTGAGCTAATCTGCCCCAGTTGTTTTCTCTCTTTTTGACTGCTTGGGATCTCTGGCATGAGTTATACTGTCACACCTCTCAGGACTCTCACCTTGCGCTTGACGTTGGACTTGACATTGGACTTGACATTCCCAGCAAACAATCTGTTGTTCATGCAACACTATTTCTGTGGCTGCCTCATTCCCTTCCCTTCAAGACCAGAGTTAGGGCTCTTCTATGTCATTAACAACTCAGGGTGCTAAGCTGAGCTCAACTGTACCCCATAGAAGCTTCGTGCATAGAAGCCACTCTGTTCTGTGGCCTTTGCTTCCTGGTCCCCATGCCCCCAAATCTTCCCAAACTAGCCTTTTAACGTCAGTTGGCCTTAATTTCTCCAAATTATTTTTCCAATCCTGTCTAAAGTTTTGTCTTTGCTAATTCAGTCTTGTCTACTTTATTCATCATGCTTTCCCCCAGCCCCACCCAAGTTTTTCTCTACCCATGTCTCCTCGAGAGCAAATACCTGAACTCTTTAATCTTTCACCTATTGTACAGCTTCCTGGCCTTCTGTTTCTGGCCCACTATATATATATATATATATATACATTCAAAGTGGGAAAAGGCATACAAACTCTAACTAAACTGTCCCAACACTATTTGGGGGGAGAAAAGAGCCTCAGAGATTCCTATCAGTTCTAATTAGTAACATAGAGCATATTTCACCCTGCAACCCAAATTTGTATCTTTTCCGAGCACAGTTTAAACAAAGAAGAGCCTTGATGCTTATTGAGGATTTAGATAAGTACTTCCCTGTAAAGAAGAGATTTTTTTTTAAATTGTGTTTTCATTATGACTCCATCTCCATTTATTGATCAAGGGATTTCTTGCCTCACTTAACTCCATAATCTGTTGCTCAGATTAAGAAAATGTGAAAACTATTGTTTGGTATCATGAGTACAGACTTTAAAGCAATACCTTGGAGGCTGGATGATTCAAACACTATATAATCCAAGAAAAACAACTAATTGATCATGCAGAACGTGTTTTTATGCATTACTCTTTTTTATGGACTGAGCATGCAATGAAACGAATCAGATTAAATGCTTTGTAGATGTACTATAATAGAAGCAGTAACTTACTAGTGTAGAAACATCCAACAGAAAGCACTAGGACAAGAGATAGGAAATAAAACGAAAAAAGCCCTTAATGAACGAAGTATGTCTTTATTCATTCAACACATTTTGAGCATCTATTATGTTCTTTTTGTATGTAAGAAACAATGCTAGGTATAACTTCTCAGTTAGGAGCAGCAGAAAAAATGTCCCTTATTTTAGTATTTCCTTTCTTGCATCGCTACTACCTAGTATACAGATAGCTGTTTATATATGCTTTTTGGATGAATGCGAGACCTGTACATTCGCTGTTTACCTTCTACGCTCCACTTTGCCACTTCGTTCGCCACTTTATTCCTCATCAGTTCTTCCTCCTGAGGGCTTACTGGGAAGGAAAGGAAGGGAACTTCAGGTCAGTCAGGTATGCTTAGCTGCTGAAGCAGTGAAATCTCAGTGCAATAAACTTTAAAGACCTGTCTAAATTCTTTTGTGTCATTTAAGATTTTGGGGCCAGCCAAGAGGCGCATTGGTTAAGAGCTGGTTTTGGGATGCCAGCGGCCCCGGTTCGGATCCTGTTGTCGGACAGTGGGCCTTTCTCGGCGCAAAGTCCAGGTCCTTGGCAACTCGAGCAAAGAATTGAACGAGATACCAGAGTAAAGCAGTAGAATAAGTAGTTTATTAGAAAAGATAGTACATTTAGAAATAGAAGTAGACCTGAGTACTAGAGGATGGCTCAGTGGTCCATTAACAAAGAGTGTGGAGGGGGCACATGCAAAGATGAGACTTAAAGGGAAGAAGTGGTAAAAAGGAGTAGAGAAAAAGCAGCAGTAGCAGCCGTGCTTCCCTCCCAGGACTTGGGGTTTTCATCCTTTTTCTCCAGGATGGGCGTTCTTCCTGGGCATAGGACCACTTGATTGGCACCTGTGATTAACAAGAGGTACTCGTAGGTGTGAGTGACTGGTCTGATCTAGTTGGATATTTTGTGTCCACTTGCTCTTCCTGCAGGGGTAGGTAATTACAATACAACGGGGAGTTTTGGGTGGAGAGGGGAAGTGCCCCAGGCGGTTGCACTCTGTGGGATGTGTAGGAATGCAGAGACCCAATGCCAGTCCCTAACTGCCTGCCTAGTTTCTCCTCAAGAGACGTGATCCCCATAAAAATCTCTATGGGAAGCTGAGGGACAGGAGGTCTCTTCTTCTGTATCTGCTTCCTTCTGGGCAGGGGCATAGAGCTGTCCCTTCCTATTGGGGTTTCACGGAACTCTCACCCTAGCTGGTCTCAGATGAGAGGAAGGGGTCTCAAGCTCTACCTGGAAGACCGTGTTGGCTTCTTTGCTTGTTGGGGTATCCCCTACATCCTCAAGGCTCCTGAATGAGGACAAAAATATAAATCTGTTAGTTCTTATGAAACTTGTGGCTATTCAGTCCATCACTCAGGTGGAGTCAGTGGTCTGGACACAGAATGGGTTTGACATTTAGCTTCCTGGCCTGGGGGATGTTAGGAAGTCTCAGGCTTTCAACTAGTTATCTGAAGCAGGGGTAGGAGACTTCTATTGTTTCAGGTTCAGGAACTAATTTACAAAACAATTAAGAAGCAAGGGGGATCTTCCATCCAAGATTCACAAACTGGTCAGAAAAGCAATCAAAGCCTAAGAACTAAGAAACTAAAGAACTAGGGAGGAAACTTAACATTTTTATAGAAAAGGAAATATTAAAGTTTTTCAGTGGTGGGGGTTGGTGCTGCTCAGTTGGCTGGTAACAATCCCACATATGAGGGCCAGTGACACTGCCCTCTACAGCTAACAACAGCTCCACCTGGAGCTGGGTTGTGTGAGCCCGGGGGTTGGTGTAGGCTGCAGCCCCTGCTGCAGTGGGCTGCCATAGGCTACAGTGAGTGGCTGGCGGCCAGCGTGAGCTGCCAATAGCCACAGTGAGCGACCATCCAGAGGCCGGCGACTGATCTGCCTCATCTGGGAAGAAAGAGCGCAATGACGATACCAACATGGGCCAGTGAAGCAACATCCTCCGCAACTAGACTGAAGAACAAAAAGACAGCAACTTGCCTGTTCCCCTTCCCCAATTCCCCAATAAAATCTTTTAAAAAAAATAAAAAAAAATTTGTTTCATCCAACGGATTGAACAGGCCTGCCAATCAAAACTTGGACATCCTTGTGATTGATATATTGGTTAATAGTTATAATAGTATCTGACCTATCTTTGGAAATTTCTGTAGTAAGTTAAAGAGTCTGTCTGAAAAAAATGAAGGAACTCTATAATTTGCTCAGTACTTATTACATGAGAGACTCAACTGTGCTGTTTACATTGTTTTATAGTTTACAATTACCCAAGGAAAGCAGACTACCCATTTTATAGATGGAAACCGAAGCTCACTGTGACCAGGCTCTCAGTTTGTACAGGAAACAGCCTCCCAAGCACGGGCCGTTTACAAAAGTGGACTGGAGATTGCCGGTGGCTTTCACTAATCTATGCTGTCCACACTTAAACATGGGTAATTGAAATCTGACCCTAGGTTCCTTTCCAAAACCTCCAAGGAATCTGGCTGCAGAGACTTCACAGACAACTCCTTTCAGCAGCTGAGAAACAAAATACTTCTGTGGAATAAGAAGTCTTTATTTCAATGTTTGTTTTTTCCTTCTTAAAAAAAAAAAACAAACGAACGAATCTACCACAGCATCCTAACAAGAATACTAGCAGAATGGACAAGTCTTCAGATTTGGCTGTAGAGACTATCGAGGAAATAAATGGTGACAGGATTTAGGGCACTTCGGCCTAAGATGCTGAAGAAATAAATGTCATGAACAGCTGGGGATTTCTGAGACACGATTGTGTGACACAGGAAACCCAACTGCGGGCCATCTTCACTGAGGGTAGCTGCCGGGCTGGGGTTGCTTCTGCACCAGGTGGGTGTTGCCAACTGCCGCAGCGCCCACGACGGCCCGCGCCGTCCCGCCCCCAAGCGCCAGCCAAGGCTGACGCGGCCCAGCACGCCCCCATCCCCCGCACACGTGACGGCGGGGCAGTTTTACTTCTCCCCTCCCCCTCCCGAAACCCCGCCTTCTCCTGAGGCTGCGGCTCTCTATTGCACCACTACTGCAATGACAAGCCATGCCAACCAATCAGAACGAGACTCTTCAAGTAAGACCCGCCCCTGACGGTCCTCAGGTTCCTTCCCGCTCACACGGGAGTCACTTCCGAAGAAAGAGAACCGCCATGAAGAGAGCAGGGGGTGCCGCCCACCTCTGCTCCGTCAGCCTCCCGGAGTCGCAGCAGCAAGACGGCAGCCACGCACCCAACGTCTCCAGCCACAGCTCATGCCGCCGTCGCCAGCGGCGCCGACATGACAAGGCGCTGCATGCTCGCTAGGCCAGGTTTCCCCTCATCCCCAGCCCCAGGGTCGTCGCCCCCGCGCTGCCATCTGAAACCGGGTAGTACCGCCCCTGCTGCAGCGGGAAAGAGAACTGAGAGGCCTGGGGAAAGGTACCGTGCGGAGGGCTTGAGAAGGGGCCGGGTCGCGCGGGCAAGGGTATGAGGGAGGACTGCGGGCGGTCGCTCTCCAGCTCCCGCCATCCTCCGCGAGCTCAGGCCTCTGCTCGCCGGAGCCTGGCAAACCCCCGCCCTGCTTTCGCGCGGGGGCTCCTGGGAGTTCGAGTTTCCTTTTCTGTAGTTGGGACGCTGCCCTCGGTCTAGTGACCACCTCCGGGGTGGCTACGGAGATCCCGCCGTAGGTAGAAAGTCATTTTTGTGGTTTCCAATAGCTGGACCCGGGACCCTAAACCGGTTAATGCATATTTACGTGGTTCTGTTCTTTGTCAGTTTTACTGATCCTAGTGGTTTAATCGTATAAACCCTTTCTATATTGTGGGTGAAATTATGGAAGACGTGATGAGGGAAACCCTTACACGAATTACTTTATAGTTCATTATACACGATAATTCGTACTTAAAAGAACATGCATATTTGGCGTGTGATATGTTTTCTCCAGTAACTTCTTTCCAAGAGGCCAGTTATTATGTAAAGATGTTGGGGGGAGCTATGTGATGAGATGGGGAGTTCCTCAAATGACATCCTCTGACAATAAAACGTGTTTAAATTCTCTGCACACTTGGTACTGTCTTTTTTATTTTTAAGTTTAAGAGCTTGTAACATAATTTTAACAGTAAATTTATCTTCTAATATTGTTGTACAGGTCCACAATCCCTTATCTTATTTCTGAGAGTCAGAAAGGTATGAAAACCCAAAGTTTTCAGTAGGTTTGGCACCACATCTTACTTGGCAGCCAAACCTGACTAGAATTAATGGAAGCTGTATATGGTCTTTATCCCAGTAAGTGTAAGTATTTATTATAAGTTTTACTGGAGAAATATTAATGTGTTTGATTACAGAGTGCAGTGTGAGAACCCCTGGGGTTACCAACCCTTTCAAAAATCGAGTCCATTCAGAAAACTAAAATACATTTGGCCCCAAAAGTTTCAGATAGTGGTTTATGAGCTGTTACAGTTTTTTTTAACTAGTTATAAATAAGTAATAAACATTTCTATGCATATGAACGTAGAAAACTGTTCCTTGAAAGTTACATTCGTAGTTATTTTACAAATTTTTGTATGGTTATTGAAAACGATCCAGGGATCTAATATTTTAGGGAAGAGATAGAGTGTTATTTTTAGTAATTAATGTGAAAGTATTTAGTATTATCTTGTTTTGAATTAACTGCCTCTTAATCCTGTGCCATCACTCTTTCCTCAGCCAATAACTGAAGGCATCATCCTGTGCTTTACAGGACCTGTAGCAGTTCTTTTTTTTACCCATGTGAAATTAATTTGGCTGATATAATTTATTTTATGAAGGCAAATGCATAGATTCTTCCATCATTCATATTCATTTAATAATCACTTAGCTTTTCTCTCAACATGTCAAACAAACATTGGAAACTCTCAGTAAACCATTAAAGATGGGCATTTCTCTTTTAATGTGGCCAGTAAAGTGAACAAGATGTAGAAACGTAACCTTCAAGTGTCTTGGATTGTTCCAAGTTTTCTCTGAGCCTTCCAACATCATAGTGGATAAATGTTTAGATTAACTCAGAGTACGGCTTAGTCTCTTTCAGTAAAATGAATAAATTTTAGCAAAATTTGCCAGAAAGTTAATTTTTTGCTCTGCACGTAATAACATCCCTCTTTGTGCAGCTGACGAATAACTCTAAAACATGAACAAATACGAATACAAATTCTGGTAATATGATCCTGTTTCACTTCGTGTCCACTGTGGGGTACAGAAATCCTTAAAACTTAAAACAATTTAGTTTTTGTTATTGTCTACTAGTTAACTTTCTTTTCTCTTGGTCTGTTTTCCCAAGTCAGTGCATTATTTTTGTAAATATCTTAATTCTTAAAAATTTAAGATTTTGAAACACTACTTATTTAGTTGTAAAGACTTATTCCAATTTCTGCTGTTACTTAGATTAGCATCTTACTGTAGTGTATAAAGAGGGTGGTATAAGGTTAGTACTTGTTCCTTTCTGCGTTTTGCCCAGCACACTCTTCGTCTGGCTCTCCCGACCAGCCAAATCATCCATATTGCCATTCTACCATCTATTCTGGTTATGAGTCTGTTCAGGTTTTACTCAGTTTTTATTCATCCGGCAAACATCTATTAAGCCTTATTTTGTACTAGGGAGTGAATATATCTAGAAATAGGATCAGATCCTTTCAGCATCTTTTATTCTATGTAACAGCAAGCCTTTCAGTCCTAGGAAGCACTCTACCGATTCTATAAATCCACACTCCAATCTTAGTCACTTTAGTACTATAGATTATACAAACTTTTATAAATTTACTCCTACAAGAAGTGGTGAATTATATTTTCAATTTTTTATAATCAGCAAAGCATTGCCATTGTCAGAATTGGATTAAACTAGGTGGTGAAATCCAGCCTGTATTCTATAAATCTACTAGTGTTCTCCACTTAATCTGAATTATTGAAGTTTTAATATATGCATATGTGATACCATATTAGTTATGCTTTTATTTTCAGGAAGCAGTCAATTATAGATTTCTTCAAATCAGCTTCAAAACAAGGTATGTGTACTGTTAATGCATTTTTTTGTGGGATATTTTTTGGGGAGGAAGATGGATTCAATTTTAAAATCTACTCTAAACTTATTAATTTGATTAAATGTAGTGTTCAAAATTGAAAATATGATGAAAATGTAGTGTTTTTTACAAAGATAAACAAGTTCTAAAGATAAAGAAACTCTTCGTTGTTAAGCTTTCTTACATTTAAAATTATCCCAGTCAATAATTTTCATAATGCATACTATTTTGTTCTCTGATACAGTAACATAAATAGAGCCATAAGGAGCTTACATGGTAGAGAAAAGGGAACTTTATGAAAATAAAGCTATTAACAAATAAACCATATCTTAATTTCTCCTCCTCAATAAAATGTATCATCTAAATAACCAATTTGAAATTTTTGTGATTTGAATTTAATAAATATACAATGTAATAATTGGTGTATATTTAATAACATGCAATTTATATTTTAATTGACTAGACAAACATATGTTGGATTCTCCACAAAAATCAAATATCAAATATGGAGGAAGTAGTTTGTCCACCACTGGAACTGAGCAATTTGAAAGGAAACTACCCTCACTAAAAGAACATAAACCCAAAAGGGTGCCATCAGAAAAGAGCCGTATTATAGAGGCTTTCATGAGAGGTGTTAAAGAGCATCCTAAAGATAATGGTGTACATGAGTCATCTCGGCCTTACGTGTCACTAACCAGTTGTCCAAAGACAGTTACAAGAGTCTGTTTTCCTCCTCCATATCACCTGTCAAAAGAGGTGAAGACATTAAAGAAAAAACATCGATCTCCAGAGAGAAGGAAGTCACTGTTTATTCATGGAAATAGGGAGAAGAATGATAGAGATCGAGGCAAAACCAATGCGGATCCCAAAAAGCAGGCCACAATGACAGAAGCTGACATCTCCAAGAACACTTCCAGAAGTCTTGGCTGCAGGAGCAGCCTACCCAGGCACCACCCAGGAGAGAACCCACTGGGACATAAATTCCAGTTGTCACTAGCTTCATACTGTAGAGAAAGAGAACTAAAAAAGTTGAGAATGGAGCAGAGAATCAACTCAGAAAATTCTTTCTCAGAAGCAAGCAATCTTTCCTTAAAATCCTCTAGTGTAGGAAGAAATTGTCAACTAAAGCAGGAACAAAGTAAACAAAATGATGTCACATCTGGAAAGAGTAATCTTTCAAACCTGGTATGTGCAATAATTACTGAATTAGCTTGGCTACTATTAAATCTAAAAATATTAAATCATTATTAACATATTGGTATCTTTTGCTAAGGAAATACTGGTACACAGTTTGTGTAGAAGCTAGTTTCATTAGGTTTTCTCCAGCTATCTATCAAACTCAGTAAAGCAACGTTTCTTGTCCTTAGTTTTTTTTTTGTTTGTTTGTTGTGTTGTTTTTTTTTGAGGGCAGTGTCACTGGCCCTCACATGTGGGACCGAACCGGGGCTGCTGGCTTCCCAAGCCAGTGCTTAACCACCACGCCACTCGGCCAGCCCTTGTCCTTAGTTTTTTCAGACCAGGAACAAAGATCTTTCTTCATCGGGAAAGTAAGCGTTCTTTTTTTTTTAAGGCAAGTGTAGTCATGTTTAAATTAGGCTGTGCTGAAGGGACATTCCTTGAGGAATGGAAGATCAAAACTAGTAGGAAGTGGTTTACAACAGAGGTTCTCAAACTATGGTCCCTGGACTAGCAACATCAGCATCACCTGGGAACTTGTTAGAAGAATAAATCTCAGGCCCCACTCCAGACCTACTAACCAGAAACTAGAGGCAGAGTTCAACAATCTGTGATTTAACAAGCCTTCCAGATGATTCTAATGCACTTTAAAGTTTGAGAATCTTGGGTTTCGATTGCATATAAATCTTAAATAATGGAGTATGGGTCGTAGAAAACTATGCAGATACACCTTAACCTCGTCAGATTTCTCTTTTGAGAATAGACCAAACTTAGATTAGAGTAAAAGCTGCCCCTCTCCCCTGAAAAGTTGTTAACTATATGTGTTTCAAAGAGCTCTACATACAGAGCAAATACAGAAGATCAGATAACACTAAAGTGCTATGTTGAAAAGATGCTATGATATAGACCAAAAATAAACCAAACTGACATTCTAGGAGTGAATGGGAGATTGTTGCATTATATGTTGCTGGAAAATATATTTGTAAACTCATGGTTTGCAGCAGTTTGGTGTCTTTACCAGTGAGCTTTACTAATGATCAATAGAGGTTAGTAACTTTTGGTCCAGTTTTACAAGATTTCATGTTACATCAGTACTTAAACAGAAGTATTGGAGAATGAGTTGTAGCCATTTGATTGGCAAATAGTAGGCTTACTACAGTATTTCTTTATCAAAATAATCGTACACTGGGCCAGCCGAGGGGTGCGGGGGTTAAGTGCTGGCTTGGGAAGCCAACAGCCCCGGTTCGAGTCCCACATATGAGGGCCAGTGACACTGCCCTCAAAAAAAAAAATAATAATCATACACTGCTCTAATAAAATATTAATCTTGAGTTATTAATACAAATCTAAATTAGCATTATGAAAACTTACTATTTTATAGCATTTTTATGTTTTTATGATTCAAATGCCCTTTGTTTATATGACAAAGCTTAAGAATTTAAAATATTTTATTGTAGAAGTTTGAATTTTCCTCCAAATGTAGGTGCTTGCTTTATTCAGTCTAGAAATCTGTGTTTAAATGTTAGGAAGAAAAATTCATTCTTTACTTCCCCCAACTCCTAACTAATTTTTCTCATTTTGCTAATAGGAAAATGGGCATCTCTCAAGAAAAAGATCGTCTTCTGATTCATGGGAACCTGCTTCAGGTAGAATCAAAATTAAATTTATGAATTTTTAAATGAATTTGCATCTTAATGGCACTTTTTTAAAGCAAATTTGTTTAAATATGCAGTTTCCTTCCTAGGGGTGAATTGAGTATCTCCAATTAGTTTAGAGTTTGGTAAAATTATATTCAAAAGGAATATCCTTGAATTAGTTATGTATAACCTGTGGTTTATCTTGACTTTTCTCTGCCTTCTTCAAGAGTTCCTAACAGTGTGTTTCTCATATTGTTATTCAGTGTTCTACTTCTGAATCCTTGGTTACAATTAAGCATTATCTTATGTTCTTGGAATTGTGGACTATCTGAGTGCTTCTTATTAAAGATGCTTTGTATAAGGTTGAAACTGTTACCGTGATCCAAAACAATGTTTCCGATATTTTTTAAAAATCCCTTTTTAATATCAAATTTCAAGGACACCTACATGATATTTATTTGTGCTTTTAGTATCTATTGGTTGAAAAATGCATAATAACAAACAGCTACTGTTAATTCAGTAATTCTTAAAGTATCTTTATCTTTTTTTAACTAGAAAATAAAACAGTATAAAATTCAAACACTGCAGAAACTTATAACACAGAAAATGAAAGGCCCAAAATAACAACTGTTAATAGTTTGGTGTATTGGATTTTTTTTCCTGCTATGACTGCAAACTTTGAAAAATGGACTTTACAAATTTTCACACTCGGTAACATACATTAGACATAATGATAATAGCCAACATTTATTGACTACTTACTGTGTATCATATCCTGTTTTATGTCTTTTTAATTTATTTGAGCCTCATCTCTTTATAAGGTGGTTACTTTTAGAGACGAGAAAACAGGTAGAGAGAGACAGTTTTGACTCATCATTCTTCAGGTTTTGTGTAAAATTCTTATTTTTTATATATTCTAGAGGTGCATTGCATTTTGACCAAGTGATCTTGAGTGTTAAAATCAATCTTTAGCCAAGTCTGAAATCATACTTTACCATCATAGAAGGAGCTTTTAGGATACAGGAATAAGTTTCAAGTTTAAGTGTTTTTAAAAATTTATTTAATTTTTACAATATTGTTGATTTTAGTGAACAAATTTTAGTGAATTTTGACATTATAGTACAAGAGCAATAATTTCTCAGCCATGAGATTGCTCCTGTCCTCATTGTGTACTACACATTTGTAATACTATATAAATGATTACTTGACACTGAGGTAAATGGAAGAACAAAATACTTTTAGGCTAGCTCTGCCAGTATAAGGGGCTGCTGGTGGTCATGTTGCCATCAAGCTATTCAGCTTTTTCTCCCTCTGACAGTGACTAAGATAAAAATTATCTTTAATTCATGAGATTTCATCATAGGTAACTGAAGTAGTTTCATTTCTATAACCCCACATTATTACTGAGGTTTTTGAACACTGCTTGAAAAAGATGCTTTCTACATATTCTCAGAGTCAGTCTTAAGATGGTTGCCTTCACTTATATTTTTATTTATAATTTGTATATTTTTCATAATCCTCATAATTGTTGTATTATACTCTTAATAAACATACATTTATACTTTAATTGACTGTCAACAGACTATAAAGGACATAAGCGTTTTTCTTTTCACTATAGATAACATGAAGAATGCTTATCTTTATCTGATAGTGAATAGATATTAATAATCTAAATATTATATCTTATTCATATTACTGTTATTACAGTTATCAGTTGTGATGGTGCTATACATAACCACATATTCATTAATCACACCCCAGTTCGGTTAGGGATTTCAGAAATGTTGGTAGTGTAGATATTTGACTCTTTGGTCTTCGAGAGCCCCATCCTTTAGCTGAATTCTGAGGTTCAACTTAATCCACCCCTAGTTTATTCCATAATTTATTAATAACCAATCCTTTATTAATAAGGATTTGGATCTTTCCTTTTTTTCATTTTATAAAATCAATCCCTGTCTTCTCTGAGTATTTTATATACCAATAGATACTTGAAATATAAAACATTCCGTCTGCAGATTGTATAAGGGGTGCAAAACAAATCATGAGATTTTTGCAGTTAATCCACTGCCCTAGGGAGCTTGCAAAAAGGGAGCCTGCCTGCAGTACCAATTCACCCTCTAATTCTAAATGTTAAAAGCTCTTAATCAGCTGGTTTTTCCTAAATTTTGGAAAGACTTATCTTCAATTCCTGAACAAAGCAGGAATTTCTGCTCATTACTAGCTGTGTATAAATTGTCTGACTTCTCTAGGAAATGGAATAAAGCTCAAAGTGGCACTCTGTAGCTCTCTTTTTTATAAATCTCAAACCTTATATAATCAGTGTAAGTTTGCCCCCAGTCTTCTCTTTTCCTTAGTTATTTGATTTCTCATCCATCCTGCACTATAATGGACCCCTGTCAGCTTTTACAAGACATTTAACCCCAGAAAACTGAGTGGGCATGAATGATTTCTTCAGGTAAAAGGAGTTATCTGTAAAAGAATGGAGATAGGGGCATTTGTTTATTAAATGATTTTTCATTTTTATAAATTGAATTTTCCAGATTATGTATTCATCAAGGTATCCAAACAATTGCTTAACTCTTGAGGTTTTTGTTAGTTTATTTTTGTTTTTAATCTATTGAGGATTTGGGGACATGGGGGATCTGTCCATGTGGAGAAGAAAACTTGATTTAGGGAAATTTGATTTTTGAGAATCCTAATTGTATAAATAGTGAATTTTTAATGACTGATGAATTTTAAAAGTAAATTAATGGGAGCTGGCCGAGTGGCTTGGGAAGCCAGCGGCCCCGGTTTGGGTCCCACATATGAGGGCCAGTGACACTGCCCTCAAAAAAAAAAAAAAAAAAGTAAATTAATGAAACCACATTTTTAAACACAATAAAAATTGTTTAAAAACTGGTTAACTCAAATATATGTGGTTATTAAAGTGCTTCTGGATGGAGCTCCTAACACAGCTTGTTTCCTAGGGCTGCCATAACAAAGTACCAAAACCTAGGTGGCATAAAACAACAGAAAATTTATTATCTCATGGCCCTGGAACCTAGAAATCCACAATTAAGATTATCAGCAGGGCCATGCTCTCTCTAACAGCTCTAAGGGAGAATCCTTTATTGCCTCTTGTAGTTCTGGTGTTTGCCTGCAATCCTTGGCATTTTTTAACTTGTAGATGCATCACTCCAGTCACATAGCATCTTCTTCCTGTGTGTCTTCACATCATCTTCCCTCTGCATGTCTGTCTCCATGTCCAAATTTCCCTTTTTATAAAGATACCAGTCATTGGATTAGGACCCACCCTAATGACCTCATTTTAATTTGATTATGCCCTGTAAAAGACCCTATTTCTAATTTTTTTTTTAAGTGTAAATTTTTTTTTATTTTTTTTTGAGGGCAGTGTCACTGGCCCTCATATGTGGGCCAGGGCCTCTGGCTTCCCAAGCTAGCACTTAACCACTGCGCCACTCGGCCAGACCATCCTATTTCTAATTAAGGTCACATTATGAGGTTCTGGGAGTTAAGACTTCAATGTATCGTTTTGGGAGCCACAATTCAACCCATAACACAGCTGAAGATTAGAGGGATACCTGGGAAAGGATAAACAATTTCATACTAGTGAGAAAGACTTGGATGAAATTTTTTTTTAATTGAGAAATTAAAATTTGCCTTCAACTAGTTACTGTATATACATTTTAAAGTGCTATAAATTTAGATATAGAAGTGTTGCTTTTCTGAAACCAGGTAGTTCTTGGTCTAAGAAAGTGTATGCACTGAGGGAAAGTGCCTTTGGAATCCTTTCCTTGATACAAATGCAGTTTTTTATGTTTTGGAGAGTGGCACTTTTAATTCTATTTAGGTAGTAAAATTTTAATAGTTTTGGAGTGAACATGAACATTTGTCAATTGCTTTAAATTTCTTGGGCTGACCAATATTTATCAGTTAATAAATAAAGGATAGTATTAATCCTTTTTCCTCGTTCTATATGGCAGCTAATCTCCACCTAAACTTTTAGAATTTAAACATTTTGTCAGGGTGTTCTAGACACTCATTGAATAAACTTTACTAAGATAGGAAAATATACTTTTCACTAATATGGCAAAAATTAAATTTTAGCAGGCTCTAAACAGAATAAATTCCCTGACAAAAGAAAAAGGAACTCTATGGACTCAGATCTGAAAAGCACAAGAGAACCCATAATGCCAAAAGCAAAAGAGTCCTTCCTTGAGAAGCGTCCTGATGGACCACATCAGAAAGAGAAATTTATAAAACATATTGCACTGAAGACACCTGGCGGTGTATTGCGCTTGGAAGACATATCCAGGGAACCGAATGAAGAAGCTGATCGCTCCTCTGCAAGCTTGGCACCTTCAAATTCTGGCCACCATTCTTCCAGGAATAGTGACCAAATCCGTGTGGCAAGTACCAAAGAGACTAAGATGCAGAAACCCCACTTATCTTTACCTCAGGAAAAGTCTGCAGTTAAAAAAGCTAGCAACCTTCAGAAAAGCAAAACTGCTAGCTCTGGGGCAACAAAGACAAAACCTCTACCTTTACTTTCCCATGTTCCAAATGCTCGTTCCTCTCGGGTACCATTAAATGCTAAAAATTGCACTCTTCCAGTTCCTAAAAAAGATAAAGAGCGTTCCTCATCTAAAGAATGTTCTGGGCATCCTACAGAGTCCTCCACACATAAGGAACACAAAGCAAAGACTAATAAGGCTGATGATTCTAATGTATCTTCAGGGAAAATTTCTGGGGGATCTTTGCGTTCAGAATATGGCACTCCTACAAAGTCTCCCCCGGCAGCTTTGGAAGTTGTGCCATGTATCCCAAGCCCTACAGCACCTTCAGATAAAGCCCCTTCAGATAAAGAGAGTTCAGGAAATTTCAATGCAGGTAGCAATGCACTGAAAAGAAAACTAAGGGGTGATTTTGATAGTGATGAAGAAAGTTTAGGTTACAACTTAGACAGTGATGAGGAAGAGGAAACATTCAAATCACTGGAAGAAATAATGGCTCTGAACTTCAATCAGACTCCTGCATCTACAGGAAAGCCTCCTGCTCTTTCCAAGGGGCTTAAATCTCAGTCATCAGACTATACAGTAAGTAGTTCTATAACATTTATCTTTACTTGAAGAGGGAACGGTGGATTGATTAGAGAAAGAGGGATAGAATATTAAAACTTATTTTAAAACTCAGTATGGTACAGCTCATAATTGGTCTGAAACTGGTATATTTCTGTTTGGTTAGTGGTTTCCCATATCTTTAGTTTTATTACTGTAAATCAGTGGTCTCCAAACTTTTTTGATCACACACACTTCTATTAGTAAAAAAAATTTTGAGCATGCACCCCAATAATAATGTATACTCATAGATTAATACATGTACCACTATACTATGTACTTTTTAAAGCATATGCAAAAACAGAATTTAAAGGAAGAAGAAACAAGTATTTTCCTATAGGAGTTATATAGAAGTTACTATAGACTAAGTTCTACTGGAGTTTCTATAGAAGTTCCATATAAATAGAAGTTCTATTATTTTCTTCCTGCACCCCAATGGATCACCTTGCACACCCCCTGCTTTGGAGACCACTGCTGTAAATGAAGGTAGAGTGTAGAAATGTTGTTACTTGTGGTGTGCAATTTTATTTATAAAGTGCTTCATTCTATCTTGGGAATAAGCTGAATTAAATTCTAATATGTCTGTAAAATTTGGTGGGGAAGGTGTTAATGTTCCATGGTAACACCTAAAATTAGTAATTTGATTCCACTAAAATAGAATTTAAAAATAAAGACAGGGTAGCCATGGAGCCCTTGGGTGTTTGTAGTCAGTTCTTAAGGCTAGCAGGGTTTTATAAGTAGTGCCTTTCCTGATAGTAAAATCAATTTGCCTGCAGTACAAAATACTAGATTTAAAGCATGATGGTGAAAATTCTCTTTTAAGAAAGGTATCCTCCTGGCCCAGGTTATTGAAATAGAAAATAAGTCTTTAGTACTCTAGATAACTTAAAATATCCCAATTTTTCTAAGATATGTTATAAAGTATTCCTAAATTTTCTTCTTGTTTTAGGAACATGTTCATAGTGGAACTTACTCCAATACTCTAGAGCGTCTAGTGAAAGAAATGGAAGACACACAAAGGTTAGTATCATGACTACATTGCTGAATTTAATGTACTGTTCGTTTGCATGGCTGGCTTTTTAATGTACCTGAAAAAAATCTTGAACTGACCGCAAGGTCGGGTGCACCTGTACTCTGCTCTTGCAGCCTCCTGTACTCATTACTACTTTTAGCATTCTCCAGGTTTTTCATCAAGTTTAATTGTGCGTGGGGTTTTATTAAAATTATCTCCCTAAAAAACAAACAAAAAACATGAGAAATTAGCATGCATTTTGTGCTAGTACTATTGTAAGTTTTGTTGTCAACCATTTTAGAAATAAGGTATTCTTATTCATAGGCTGGATCAGAAGCTCCTGGCTTTTATGGTATACTGCATTAATTAATAATAAAATTTCCTGGGCCGGCCGAGTGGCGCGGTGGTTAAGCGCTGGCTTGGGAAGCCAGCGGCCCCGGTTCAAGTCCCACATATGAGGGCCAGTAACACTGCCCTCAAAAAATAATAATAATAATGATATAGATTTCCTTCTGCTTACCACAATGAATATCTAACTGATGGCTGAAATTCTTGATCAGAGCATTAGTAGAATTTGTATTTTTTTGTTATCAAATATATATAACAAAATTTACCATTTTAATCATTTTTAAATGTAAGTTCACTGGCATTAAGTACCTTTACGCTGTTGTGCAGCCATCACCACCAGCCATCTTCAGAATTTTTTTTTTTTTTTTCATTTTCCCTAACCAGAAAACCTTACCCATTAAACAATAACTCCTCACTCTCCTCTCCCATCCCATCTGCCTGGCACAACTACCATTCTGATTTCTATCTATGAAATTGTTCTAGGTACTTCATATAAATGGGATTGTAAGCATTTGTCCTATTATGACTGGCGTATGTCACTTATGTAGGGGTCATGCATGTTGTAGCATGTGTCAGAATTTCCTTCCTTTTTAAGACTGAATAATGTTCCTTTGTATGTAATGCCACATTTTGTTCATCTATCAACGGATACTTGGGTTGCTTCTATTTTTTGAATATTGTAAATATTGCTGTTAACATGGGTGAACCAATATTTCTTCAAGTACTCACTTTCAGTTTTTTTGGTATATATACACCCAGAAGTGGAATTGTTGGATCATATGGTAATTCTATGCATAATTTTTTGAGGAACTGCCATACTGTTTTTCATAGTGGCAGCACCATTTTACATTTCCACCAGCAGTGCACAAAGTTTTTGGTTTCTCCACATCCTTATCAAGCCTTGGTATTCTCCAGTTTTTTTGATAATAGCCATCCTAACAAGTATGAAGTGCTTTCTTTTTGATTTGCATTCCCTTGGTGATTAATGATGTTGAGCATCTTTTCATGTCCTTATTGGCATTTGTATAACTTCTTTGGATAAATGTCTATTCAGATCCTTTGCTCCTTTTTTTAACTGAGGTTTTGGGTTTTTTGTCATTTACATAGGTAGAATTTTTTTAAATGTTTGTATGCCTGCCTAGTTCAAGTTCTTTGTTTGTTTGTTTTTTTGTTTTGTTTTTTTTTTTTAAAGATTTTATTGGGGAATTGGCAGAGGGGGAACAGCGTTGGGGAATCGGGGAAGGGGAACAGACAAGTCGCTGTCTTTTTGTTCTTCAGTTTAGTTGCGGAGGATGTTGCTTCACTGTTGGTATCTTCATTGCACGCTTCCCGGATGAGGCAGATCGGTCGCTGGCCTCTGGATGTCGCTCACCGCGGCTATTGGCAGCCCACGCTTGGCTGCCAGCCGCTCACGCTGGCTGCGGGCCACTCACTGTAGCCTATGGCAGCCCACACCATCACCGGGGCTCACACAGCCCAGCTCCAGGTGGAGCTGTTGTTAGCTGTAGAGGGCAGTGTCACTGGCCCTCATGTGGGATCCGAACCGGGGCCACTGGCATCCCAAAACCAGCGCTTAACCAATGCGCCACTTGGCCGGCCCTGTTTGTTTTGTTTTTAAGATGTTTGGTAATTGGGGGAGAGGAACAGACAAGTTGCTGTCCTTTTGTTCTTCAGTCTAGTTGTGGCAGACATTGCTTCACTGGCCCATATGGTATCATCATTGCATTCTTCTTAGGTAAGGCAGATCAATCACCGGCCTCTGGACGGCCGCTAACAGCAGCTCTTGGCCACTCACTGTAGCCTGTGGCAGCCCACTGCAGCAGAGGCTGCAACTATGCCATCCCTGGGACTCACAGCAGCCCAGCTCCAGGTGGAGCTGTTGTTCAACATCTTAGATGTAGAGGGCAGTGTCACTGGCCCTCATGTGGGATCCAAACCGGGGCTGCTGGCATCCCAAGGCAGCTCTTAACCAACGTGCCCACTCAGCCGGGCCCCTAGTTTAAGTTTTAAAACCAGCATAACCAAACATGTTATTTCTGTATCAAGCTACTCTTGAGGAAGATGTTTCGAGTTTTATGACTGACACCCTCCTACACGCACGCACAGAAAAATAAAAAAGTTTGAGGATCATAATGATCCTAATGAAATGTATTTGACTAATTGCAAACTGCTTTTGCTAATGAGAGGGGGAAAGTGTATTCCTTATAGTTCAGGGAATATCCTTGAAACTAGCCCAGAGAACTTCACTAAAAGCTCAGCTGGCCTGAAGTTGTTATATATGTGTCTCAAACTTGATAACTACAATAAGTAGCTAGCTTATAGGAATTGCAGATACTTAGTAGATCAGAAGTGTTCCCCTTTCTGAATGTAATTAGAGAAATTGTTTCTATTGTAAGATTCTTTATACACTTCATGAATTCATGTAATCTGTGATGTCAAATATGAAGTTGCTTATTTAAAATTGAACATTGCATAGACCAAAGGCAGAAGGTAGTTTGATCTGATAATTGCCTCTTTGCTGTAGTAATAGAACAGTACATTTACTGGTCATTTACTGTTGTCTTATACTCATCTATTTTGGGGCTGGAGCTGGGAATAAGGACCTTGGTTAAAGTAATTTAATCTTGGTAAACAGTATAAACAAGGACTTTAGAACTAGACTCTGATTTTGAATCCCTGCTCTTCGCATTGTGAGCTTGAGCAAGGTAGCTTTTCTAATGTCTGTTTCCTCATGTATAAAATGGATAACCATAAACTACCACATGGGGTTGTTATGAAGGTTAAAAGTATTAATAATTAAAACTCTTAGTACATGCCTGTCACATAGTAAGTGCTCAGTAAGGGTTAGGTGTTGTAATGATAATGATAATGACTACTACTGCCAGGAAGCCTAGTTAACAATATCAGGTGGTTGTCTACTAGAAGTCAAATGAGCATTAAAGATAAGAGAGGATAATGAAATTAGTGATGTTTATTCTTTCCCATTTTTCCTTCCCCTTTCTCTAAATGATTTGGGTATCATTCTTGAAGTCCTAGCTATATAGAAATATTCAAAATCTTTGATGTGATGAAACACTGTTCTAATACCATATAATTAGCTGGGTAATAGCCTAAGACCTAAAGTAGATTTTCTGTATTTGGTGAAAATAGTGTATACTCTATTGTACATTATGACGTATGTGGAAGACATGATTTGACCTATATGTAACTTTATATAGTTTACATAAAGTTTGTCTTATGACAGGTACTTAATAAAAGTATTCCTTGGTGGGCCGGCCGAGTGGCACATTGGTTAAGAGCTGGTTTGGGATGCCAGCGGCTCCAGTTTGGATCCCACATATGAGGGCCAGTGACACTGCCCTCTACAGCTAATAACAGCTCCACCTGGAGGTGGGCTGCCAGCCCTACAGACGGTGTAGGCTGCAGCCCATGCTGCAGTGGGCTGCCATAGGCTACAGTGAGTGGCTGGCAGCCAACGTGAGCTGCCAATAGCCGTGGTGAGCAACCATCCAGAGGCCGGCGACCAGTCCACCTCATCCAGGAAGAGCGCAATGACGATACCAACATGGGCCAATGAAGCAATATCCTCCGCAACTAGACTGAAGAACAAAATGACAGCAACTTATCTGTTTCTCTTCCCCGATTCCCCAATAAAATCTTTAAAAGAAAAAAAAAAGTATTCCTTGTTGCTGCTCTTAGACATAAACTATTTTGTGCAGCATTGGTGGTACAGTTTTAGGGCAAACCATGTATTTATAACATTCTTTCAATTCTCAGGCTAGATGAACTGCAGAAGCAACTACAGGAAGACATAAGGCTGGGCCGAGGCATAAAATCCCCAATCAAAATCGGAGATCAAGACAGTACAGATGATGAGGGTAGCCTCTTTGAAGAGCACAGGTACACTATTTTTCATTAAGTTTATACGTTTTAAAATTTGTTTTTGTAAAATAAATAGGCCATTGATGGTTATTTACATAGTAGACAATCTATGATGGGCTTCTACTCCATCTGTGATAGATTTGAAAGGCAAATGTTTTGTTCAACTTACATCTTTTATCTTTTCCCCTAGTTGTTGTTTCTTTTCACACAGACACATTTAGTGGCTTTGGAGTGACAGCTAGCAAAAAGTGTGAGGAGAAAAACACATGTTCTCTTGCTAGTCTTCTAATCTGGGATTAACATTGGTCCTAAGAAAAGTTTGCTTTGCACCCAACTTCTAAATACAGAATTATATGCAGTATAACTGTTTGATATTCAGTAACTTTTTTTTTTTAATTTCAGGGAATTTCTAAAGAGATTTTCAATTACAATTGATGCTATTCCTGATCATCATCCAGGTGAAGAAATATTTAATTTCTTCAATTCTGGAAAAATTTTCAATCAGTATACCTTGGATTTAAGAGACTCTGGTTTTATTGGACAAAGTGCTGTAGAAAAGCTTATTCTTAAGTAAGTAGAAAAATAGACATTTTATTTTTTCATATATGAAAACTACTCTAAGATTCTGACTGATGTCATCTAAAAGGTTAATTTCTATTATGACCTATCCAATTTTGTAATGCTCTTACTATTGCCCTTGGTGTTTTTTTATTTAATTATAGGAAGCAGTATAAGATAGTCGTTTGGCACATCACATGCCTTTATTACTTAAGATTAAAATCAGTATATAATAAAGGTGACTCAAAATAACAGAGGCTTAAATAAGAGGTATATTTCTTATGTGAACAGTTCAGAAGTAGGAAGTGGAGATTACATTCATCATATAATCTTTCTTCTTCACCATACTTAGCACTTGGTTGTTTCAGGTGCTACTGGAGCTCCTCCAGCCTTTACGTTCAAATTCCCAGAAATCCCATAAAACATCTCGACTTATAGTTTGTTGGGTAGAACTTAGTCAGCATGGCCACACCAGCTGCGAGGAAGGTTGGGAAGTGATTTTTTAGTTGAGGCAGCCAGTGTGCCCAGCTAAAAATCAGGGCTTCGTTACCAAGAGGAAAGGCAAGGATAGATGTTGGGATAGGCAACTAGCAGTCTCTCTACCACAACACCTTTCTCTTAAATTAACACAAAACTAATTTATTTTGGTGAATAGTATCTCAGATCCAAAGAGATCACAATAATTCTGGTGCTGAATTTCATGGAAGTACAAACCCAACCTGGCAAAAGCAGACAGTGTCCTGAGACTTGACAGGTTCCTTCTCAACACTGTCAGCAAATGTAGATTTGTCCACCAGATCAGTCTAAAACAAACCAACAGATTGGATCAGCTTTAGGCCATCAGTTGAATTTCTTTTATGAGTAAACCATCCATACTGGGGTAGAATCCACCTCCATGAACTTAAGGCTGGTTTGCTTGTTCATTTCTCTGATTATGTCAGATGTGAAGGTGGTAGAAATTTCTTGCCATGGAAGTAACAGTCATATTGATTTTACTGTATTTTTTTCAGATCAGGAAAAACAGATCAGATTTTTTTGACAACACAAGGCTTCCTTACCTCTGCTTATCACTATGTCCAGTGTCCTGTACCTGTGTTAAAGTGGCTGTTTCGGGTAAGAGAAATATTTTGGGGGGTATAATTGCCTCCTACTGTATCTCCCAGTTAAAAACAAACTTTAAGAATATAATCTTATTTGCACGTTACTAGAGAAAAAAAATATAACACATCAAACCCATGATTCCAGTGGTTTAGAATAGGCAAAAGAATCAATGTAAAGAGATTATAAAGAAAATGCTAGTAATGCAAGTAGTGTGCAGGATCATGTTAGATGTACCTGAGACATTTCATCACATTGGTAAATCAATATTATCGTTTCAGAAGAGGTCTTCTAATGCTTACATATCTGAGGGTTTGGTTTTTTGTTTTTACCCTTTTTTCCCCCAGCCTGCATACATTTCTAGGATTTGACTTAGATACTAACATTTCCTCATTCATATAATTTTTTAGTATGCAAATCCAACTGAGTTTCTCTTCGCTTTTCATATTTAATTCTTAAACCCAATTAAATAATTGTCTTAATTTTTGTACTATCTACATGGTAACTTTGTTAAATATCAGTGGTATCTGACAACTGTAATTCTCATGTAAAGTGAGAAGTGGGACCAACATAAAATTTCTGTTTGGGGCTTTAAAATATTATTTCAAGGGCCAGCCGAGTGGCTCATTTGATTAAGAGCTCGCTCAAGAGTGTGAGCTCTGAGCAACAGGGTCACCAGTTCAGTTCCCACATGGGCCCAAGCTGAGCAGCCGCTGAGCTGCCAACAGGTGACAGGATGGCTAAGCTAAATCTCTTCAGTGCCAAATCAGTACAATGTAGTGGGCCGGACGAGTGGCACGGTGGGTGAGCTGGCTTGGGAAGCCAGCGGCCCCGGTTCGGGTCCCACATATGAGGGCCAGTGACACTGCCCTCAAAACAAACAAACAAACAAACCAAATCAGTACAATGCTGTTGCTCACCAAGAGCCAATTAAGTTAACTGACTAAATCAACTTTCAACTATTTCTACTTACCCAGCACAGTAAGCCATTACTTGGTAAACATCAGGTAAGGACTGCCACTTGCAAGATCTTATACCCTTTTTCTCAATACAACTAGAATAATGCTTAGCCATCCTGTCACCTGTTGGCAGCTCAGCCAACATATATATATATATATATATTTTTTCCCCCAAAGAATCTCGTATTTGGCAAGAACTAGATATTCCAGTGCCACCTTTCATTTATTTTTTCACATAGCTTGCATTTTTTAATGCTAGCTGTGCCAGGCACTGGAGAGAACAGCAATGAAAAAAATCAGTGTTTCATTTCATGAAATCCACATTCTAGTAAAGAGGAAATAGACAATAAATGTGTATATGCACATTTATAGTTTTATAATGTCAGATGGTAAGTGCTATGAATAAAAAGCAGGCTAAGGTAGATATAGAGAATATCAGGGTAGGAAAGTTTGCTTTTTAAATATATATATAGTAGTTGATGAATGCCTTCCTGGTAAGTGTGGTCTGAGTAGAGACCTGAAGAAGGTGATGGAATGAGCCTTGCCACTATGTGGGAGAAGAGCATTCTAGGCAAAGAGAATAACAGGTGGTGCAGACTATGGGGCAGGAGCATTTGCTTCCAGTGGTTAGGAGCTGACCACTTGGACCCCAATAATTTTTTTTTTAGCGGTCCTAATTAAATAAAAAGTTGCCTCCCTACAGTTTTTATCTAGTGGTACTAATTATCTTTTCTATAGCTTCGCAGAATATGCCTCATCTGTCTTAACTGTCCTGTTATTTTTAGACAGCTGTCATGGCCCTTATCTCTTCCACAAGAAACATTCTGCAGTCACTAAATTTTCAGTCCGTTTACTGATCATCTTTCTGAAGACCTTTAGTTTGTTAGTGTCACTCCTAAAATATTTCTTCCCTTCCCCCATATATGGACATATATGTTCCAGATAAGGTCTTTCTTACCAGCCATTTCCAGCAAGACTTTTACCCATCTACCCCACCCACATATTTCTGTTTATTACCATTCAAAATTTCATTTGCTTTTGCACCAGAGCTTCATTATTCTCTAATTATGTAATATGTCTTTTCTGAAACTTGCAAGTAAGATTTTACATTTATCTGTATTAATTTTGATCTTGATGTGGGCCCATCATTAAGCCTTTAAAATCCTAATGATGACATACAAGCCTATCTTTGTATAAGCAGTTTTTTAATACTCTTCTTATTTATTCTTTGAAAACCAAACTAATAATCATTCGTTAAGCATTTTTTCTATGTAAGATGCTTTGTCTCATTTCTCTTTTCCAATTCCACGTCCATGTTTCATAATGGAGAGACTTACAAACTTATGAGTGTTTTTTTTTTACAAAGTGTGTCAGAATTCGCTTGAATGTTATAGTCCTAATATTTTGTGAATTTAATTGTTACAATGTTTGTATCTTTGTGATCTTATCATGAGTATCTACATGTAGTCGACCAGGAAGACACTTTACTATTTTTTTTTTCTATTTTTGGAGGGAATTCACATTTGATTATGAGATATTCAAGTAAAATAAAAAGGAGATTAAAATAAAAAAGAAGGCTGAACTCCCAATTTCCAGAGGCTGCTAAATTTCAGTGTTATCTATATTGTTCTCTATATTGTTCTCTATATATAGTGTTATCTATATTGTTCTCTGTGTAGATTGCAGCATAACAACATAAACAAAATATGTGCTGTTTTATAACTTGTTATTTCAGATAACAATAAATTATCAAACATTTTTATATCAGTGTAGATATGTTATCCTTTTTAATGGTTTTATAGTATTCTTTTGTAGTGCTGTACCATGATTCATTTAACCCAGTCTTAATTAATAGACATTAGATTGTTGTATACACGTCTTTACTCACTTGTTTAATTATCTCAAGTACTGTGTTGCCCACCTTAGAATTCATCACCCCAGCAACAAGATTGTTGTTCATAGCTTGTCCTCTGTCCCACATGCCTTTGAATGGTGCTGCCCCCTGTGGCAGAACATAACAACACAAACATCATAGCAAGCACATTTACATAGGATAATTTTGAAATGACACAAGGTGTATGTATGCTTGATTGAAGCCAGAGTCTGGGTTATTCCCTCTGACATTTTTAGATTTAAATTTATTATAATAATCCATGATTCCAAAACAAAAGAGAAAGAGAAATACCAGTATATTTTTCTCTACAAAACCACTAAAATTACTTTCAATATGATCTTTAAAAAATGTTTTTAAACTTGAACTTTTGTTCTCAAAGAATTGTCTTGTAAAATTATTAATATGTAAATAGGCTGACTAGATCAAAGTGTAAGGACAATAACTTTGCATAAGTATTAATTACCAATTTAGTTTTTAAATTTTCCCAATTTACACTCACTGGGCATACCATCTCTTTCCTAGTATACTTGTGAACACTGGGTATTATCAGTATTCTCAGCTTAAAGTCAACTAATGATATCTGGTCATTTTTCTTTGTATTTCTTTGGTTACTGGTGATATTGAACATCTTTTTTAAAGTATGTTCATATATTAACGCATATTTTATCTTTTCAGATAGTTTTACTAGTTTGTGGTTTGATTTGCTTTTTGTTTTTTTTAACTAGTTGGTTTGATTTTTGCCTGTGATCAAGCCAGCAGCCTTTTCCTTTATGGTTTTGGGGTTTTGTAGCATGATATGAACTAGAAAGTTCTTTTTTTAATATTTTCAAAAATTATATTTGTCTAATTATAAATGAAAGTTGTAAAAACAAACAGCATGTTAAAATGGAAAAGGCCCTGACTTTGGAATCAGACCTGGATTTAAATTCCACTTCCTCATGTATTATGTCGGATAGATTATTTTAATCTCTCTGAGCCTTCTTCTTCATGTATGTGATATATGACCACTTTATAAGGTTATAAAATTAAATTAAATGCACATAAAACACCTTTTTATGTACCTGTCAATAGTAAATGCTCGTGTTCTTTCTTCTCTCTTAATACTCTTATCATCTATCTACTTATGACAGATGATGTCAGTTCATACAGACTGTATTGTGTCCATGCAGATTTTAAGTACACTGATGGAAATTACAATTAGAAATGGTGAGTATATAAATTCACTGTGATTAATGTTGTGAATTATTAGTTACTATGTACATGGTCTCTTTCTTATTACTAAAAGTTAGGGTATTTGGGAATATAGAATAAAAAATTATTTTTGTAATCCAAAGTCTTTAATAATGAAATGAAACTCCAATCAGAAAAGTATCTGCATTATTCTAGTTGTATTGAGAAAAAGGGTATAAGATCTTGCAAGTGGCAGTCCTTACCTGATGTTTACCAAGTCATGGCTTACTGTGCTGGGTAAGTAGAAATAGTTGAAAGTTGATTTAGTCAGTTAACTTAATTGGCTCTTGGTGAGCAACAGCATTGTACTGATTTGGTTTGTTTGTTTGTTTGTTTGTTTGTTTGTTTGTTTGTTTTGAGGGCAGTGTCACTGGCCCTCATATGTGGGACCCGAACCGGGGCCGCTGGCTTCCCAAGCCAGCGCTCACCCACCGCGCCACTCGGCCGGCCCACTACATTGTACTGATTTGGCACTGAGGAGATTGAAAGTATCCATTGTAAAAGTGTGACAGTTGATTTCTCATCTTTGAGATCTCTTGTAATGAAACAAGTGTTATGATTTACCTGTCTCACTTGTTTTAAGGATTGGGACAAATAGGCACTGAAGATGTTAAAAATTTTCCTATGTTAACAATAGGTCAGTATTTTACCACTGTTATTTCCAGTCTTCAAAATAGAGTACTTCTTTTTTACACCCTTTTATCCATCACTCTCAGATATTTTGTTCATAAATGTCATATTCTTCATATTTATTTGAAAATTTGTAATGACTACATGATCATTCTCAAAGTATTGTTAATGTATCATTATCAGCTGTCATTTTTGTGAGATCAATGTAATTTCTATAAAATCACATGCAAACTATCACCTTACAACTGAGCTTGTCAACCCAGGGTTTGTCATAAAATATTTTCTTCTGTTAACTAGACACCTTCAGTGATTCACCGGTTTGGCCCTGGATCCCATCATTGTCTGATGTAGCAGCTGTGTTTTTCAATATGGGAATTGACTTTAGATTTTTGTTTCCTCTGGAGCATCTTCAGCCAGACTTCAATGAAGACAATCTAATGTAAGTTTTCTTTTCATAACTAATGCCCAAAACATTCTTTTAAACAGTTTTTATATAAGAACAGTTAATGTTCATTTGATAAGTTTAATATCCATTCTTGATTTTTTAACATCTCTCAAAGTTGAGATGAATCCTGAATTAGATACATTCCTAACATTTGTCTTAAGCTAAAACCCATCATCATGTTTAATAGGGAAAAAATAAAAACATTGTTTTAAAATTTAAAAATGCAGTAATAATATTTGACCTGTTTTCTGTTTTGTTCTCCCTTTGTTCTAACCAAATTGATCTGCTTTAGCCATTGTTGCATTGGCTCTTCCTCATGCTGATCCTCACCTCTAAAATATCAGCTGTGTCACTTGTTGAAGCACTATTAATAAGAGCAAAAGACAGTCCATCTTTAGAGGACAGATCATGGTACATTAATAATCATTATCACAAGTACTAACACTTACATATTGCTTACTGTGTGCCAGGCATGGTTCTAAGGACTTAGTATATAGTACTTCATTCAGTGGTCACTGCAACTATTAGGTCGTATTTTCATCCCATTTTACTGGTGAGTCAGTCATAGAAATGTGCTAAGTTACAAGGTTGTGTATAGCTAGGAAGGGACACAGGACTACCAAGCAGATATTTAAAAAATAAGAAAGTTCTTCACATATGGAAGTATCCCTGAGGTATATATTAAGTGAAAAGAGAGATGTGCACAACATAGTATATTAGTGTGCCACCATTATAATAAAGGTGGAGGGAGGCAAATAATCATATATATTTGTATATACATAAAATGCCTGTGGAAGGAAAGATTAAAACTAGTAGTGGTTGCCGGGAGGGGAAATGACAGGCTGAAGGTCTAGACTGGGAGGCCAGTTCTTCACAACATACAGTGCCTTGGTACCTCTTTTCTTTTTAACTATATGAAGGTATTATTTATTCAGGAAAATATCTATCTTTTGAAGGCCAAGTTCATGTGTTCTTTTCCATGAACTTGCACTGATTTCTTCAACCAAAATTGGGGTGCTTAGAATTGTTTCTTTATATTGCTGTGGCAGTTTCTTTAGGCAACTCATGTGAGGCCTTTAAATATTATGAGTTCTTTGTAGTCAGAGCCACCTTCTACGTAGCTTTCTGAGACCAAGAGCCTTGAGGATAGTCTCGTAAAAAGTAGCTGTTCAAGGAAAAACTAATGCACATAGAGAAATCAGATTAGTGTTTACTTGGATTGGGAGATAGTGGATTGGCTTGAATCGGGCATGAAGGGACTTTTGAGGGTAATGGAAATGTTCTGTTTCTTGAGTTGGATGGTGGTTACACTAGTATATACATTTATCAAAATTTGAAACGGGTATATTCCTTTTATTGTATGTAAATTACATACAATAGTTACAGAAAGTTAGTAAAACTTTCTGTTGTTCAGTATTTCTTAAAATATGTATATTGTGCCTAATTTCATGTTGTTTTATTCACTTACCAATAGTTCTGAAACACAGATGACATTGGGCGGGGAAGGAAGTGAAGATTCATGTACTAAGCCAATTTTTTCAACACTTCCTGAAACCAACATTTTAAATGTGGTTAAGGTAGGAAAAAAACTTCTGTATATCTTTAGCACAGACCAAAACCATTTAAAACCATCTTGTGGTTAATGGTTTTAAAATAAAATCACTAGTGTTTAACCAGCTGATGTCCACTCTCTGAAATTTCTTAGTAATAATCTTTGTATTAAAGGTTGTTTTTGCAGATTTTATTTTTGTTTCAGTATAAGGAGTGAAAAAAAGATATTACGAGGGAAAGGGATCTCTAGGTCAGAATTAAGTGTTTAAAATAATTCTAGGAATACCTTTACCAAGAAGCTTTTGAAACTAATATTTTTTAAACCAATAATTTTTAAAAATTAAGATGTATGAAGAAAAAATATTACAATATAACTTAATGATCAAGAATTAGGGGCATCCAGGACTGGCCAAGTGGCGCAGTGGTTAAGCACTGGCTTAGAAAGCCAGTGGCCCCGGTTTGGGTCCCACATATGGGGGCCAGTGACACTACCCTCAAAAAAAAAGAATTAGGGGCATCCCAGTCGGGACCCCCTCTTGTTTTGAGAGATGTAACTCTCTGCTCTAATAAAACTACCCTCTGGGGGGGTAAAAAAAAAAAAAAGAATAACAATGTTAAAACATTTTTAGTGGCTGAATCCAATGAATGATATTGAACCATTAAAATGATCATCTTGGGCCGGCTGAGTGGCTCAGTTGGTTAAGAGCTTGCTCAGAAGTGTGAGCTGAGCTCTGAGCAACAGCAGTTCAATGCCCAGCCTGCTGAACTGCAAACAGGTAGCAGGATGGCTCAGCTGAAAAAAAAAAAAAAAAAAAAAAAAAAAAGATAACCTTGGGCCAGCTGAGTGGTATGTTGGTTAAGAGCTGGCTTGGGACCCCAGCAGCCCGGGTTTGGATCCCACCTGAGGGCCAGTAACACTGCCGTCTACAGCTAAGATGGTGAACAACAGCTCCACCTGGAGCTGGGCTGCTGTGAGTCCCCAGGATGGCATAGCTGCAGCCTCTGCTGCAGTGGGCTGCCATAGGCTACAGTGAGTGGCCAGCAGCCAGCGTGAGCTGCCAAGAGCTGCTGTAAGCAGCAGTCCAGAGGCCGGAGACCAATCTGCCTCACCCGAGAAAAGCACAATGATGATACCAACATGGGCCAGTGAAGCAATGTCCTCCACAACTAGACTGAAGAACAAAAAAAAAAAAAAACAACTTGTTTGTTCCCCTTCCCTGATTCCCCAACGCTGTTCCCCTCCCCCAATTCCCCAATAAAATCTTGAAAAAAAGAAAACCTTGAAATTGAAAGATACAGAAGAAAATACTTATTCTCATCTAATTCAACTACTGACCTGAGTATTTCTGGCATTCTTTTTTCTGATTTGTTTTCTACACAATTCTCTTTTGTATTTTTTGTTATAAAGTTTTTATTTTCAACTCCTCAAGTAAACTATATCTCAGGTTGTTTTGTCTCTGCATTGTGTTAAAGTTTCTAGGCTTATGTACATCTATACATCCAGAAGGTTACCAGGATCCCGAAATAGTGTTGCTGATTTTAATGTTGTTTAAAATGAGTTTGGAAAAACAGCTGAAGCAAATTCCTCTAGTAGACTTTCAAAGCCTCCTGATAAACCTGATGAAAAACATCAGAGATTGGAACACAAAGGTAACATTACTTAAAACTTTAGTACTGGTTTTTTGTTTTTTTTTATAACATCACAATTTGACTTTCATAGTGCATGCAGAACAGTGTCTAACCTCAGTTAAGATCTTCGGCAGATGAAAAATGAAGTGATGAAGGGACTGTCTTTGCTGGGACTGTATTATTTAAATTCATGATAATTGAATCTTCTCTAAAACGAGCTATTCAGTCCACCAAAAAAAAGGTGTTTATTAGGGATTTACTATGTCAAGCATTAATGCTAGAGATACAGCTGTGAAAAAGACAAAGCCCTTGCCCTCATGGCAGTTTTATCCTAGTCAAAGGATTAGATAACAAAGTGTATATAGATTATAATATGTCAAGTTATAAAAGGGTTACAAATAGGGCCTGCTGAGTGGCACATTGGTTAGGAGTTGGCTTGGGATGCCAGCTCTGAGCAGCAGGGCCCCAGTTCAGATCCCACTTATGAGGGCCAGTGAGGGTGCACCCTCTACAGCTAAGATGGTGAACAACAGCTCAACCTGGAGCTGGGCTGCCATGAGTCTCCGGCCACCACATATAGACTGCAGTGGGGCTGGGAGGCAGCGAGTGTGAGCCGCTGTGAGCAGCTATCCAATGGCCAGCGAGTGACTGCCTCACCTAGGGGGAGAGCACAATGATGATACCAACATGGGCCAGTGAAGCAACGTCCTCCACAACTAGACTGAAGAAAAAAAGGACAGCAACTTGTCGGTTCCTCTTCCCCAATTCTCCAACACTGTTCACTTCCGCCAATTCCCCAATAAAATCTTTTTTTAAAAAGAAAGGGCTACAAATAAAAATAAAGCAGGACATTGATAATAGAGAGTAGCAAAGGCAAGGACGCTCTCCTATTGCAGATGAGGCAATCAGAGAAGGCCGTTTTTGTTTTTAAGATTTTATTGGGGAATTGGGGGAGGGGAACAGCGTTGGGGAACCGGCGAAGGGGAACAGACAAGTTGCTGTCTTTTTGTTCTTCAGTCTACTTGCGGAGGACGTTGCTTCACTGGCCCATGTTGGTATCGTTATTGTACTCTTCCTGGATGAGGCAGCTCGGTCGCCGGCCTCTGGATGGTCACTCACCACGGCTATTGGCAGCTCACGCTGGCTGCTGGCCACTCACTGTAGCCTATGGCAGTCCACTGCAGCAGGGGCTGCAGCCAACACCGTCACTGGGGCTCGGACACCCCAGCTCCAGGTGGAGCTGTTGTTAGCTGTAGAGGGCAGTGTCACTGTCCCTCATATGGGGGATCCAAACGGGGGCCGCTGGCATCCCAAACCCAGCTCTTAACCAATGCGCCACTTGGCCGGCCCGAGAAGGCCTTTTTAAAGTGACCTTTGAGCAGAGACCTAAAAGAAATGAAGGAGCGAGTCTTACATATACTAAGAACTTGAGTTGAACTTCTGCAGCCATATTGAGGCTAAACATGTATGATTTTTGTTAGATTTTTTCAATTATATTTTTCAAACTTTCTGCGTGGAAAATTTCAAACTGCAAAAGTAGAGGGAAGAGTGTAACAAACCTTTAAATACCCATCACCCAGCTTCAGTAATTATCAAGATATAATCAATCTTGTCTCATCTGTTACTGTCATCCCATACTTTTTTCCCCAGTCAGGTTATTTTGACTAAATAACTGGAATAGTTGAGGATCCTTAAAGTGCAAGAAATCCCAGGTCAGGAAGATAATATGGTGTTGTATAACCCTCATTATATACCTGTGGAAACTGGTATTTGTATTTAGATCACTTGATTCTTCCAAGAAGGACTGTTCCAATACATGTAGACATGATATAACACAAAACATATGAAAACCAAGTGAAATTCAGATAAACTTGTCTGTTTGATTTGTTACAGTGATTAACCTGTGTACTGTGTACGTTTTAGCAGGTGCTAGACTCCATGCTATTTTTTAAAATGAGTGATTTTTATGTAATACTTGCGCTATAGCAAGAAAAAGGGTGTGGATGGTCCTGTCTGTTGGATGTTTGAGTCCTCTGGCCTGTTTGAAAAATCTTAACTTGTTCTTTGTTTTCAGGTGTCTGAACTCTGTCTGGCCATAAATGAACTCTCCAGTCATCCCCACAATCTTCTGTGGTTGGTACAGCTGGTCCCTAATTGGACTTCACGTGGAAGGTATTAAAAAGTGAGAATTAAACATTAAGAAAAATGTGTAATGTTTACAGTAATGAAATGCTTTGGGGGCCTGTATTTCCTTTCACAATTCTCTGAAAGTTAGATCAGAGTCTTTTATACCATATTCATCTGTGGGAAAAGACATTGACAGCCTTATTCTGATCCTTAGATCATTTTCATTTTAGCTTACCTAATAACTTAAAATAGATGGCATATACCATGGAAATGAATGAATTAGCATTTTTTTGCTTTAGTAAAAAGAAATTCCATCAATAAAATAGAGTTTCTTTCAGTCAGTCAGTAGGGTCAAAGATATAAAGGCTCTTAATGATGTGCCTGAGTCTCACGCAACTCTAACTTTACAAAAATACTTTATATGAAAATTTTACTATTCTGTTAAAGCTTATATGTTCTTGTACAGCCTTCTCTTGAAACATTAGCTATGTTTCCCATTAGTAGGACTAGAAGAACTCTTTTTGGCTCATTCATTTGCTTCTCAGGCAGTATTGATAAAAATACATTCTAAATACTTTTAAATTCTAATTCCAGACAACTGAGACAGTGCCTCAGCCTAGTCATTATTTCAAAGCTTTTGGATGAGAAACATGAAGATATCCCTAATGCCAACAATCTGAAGGTATAAATAACATTTTTGTTTTCTTTTAATAAATGGAAAATGTTGTGAGATGTAGGGAAAAATTGATGGATCCTAAATCAAAAGTCTTGGGTCAGATTTCAACTCTTAGATATAGAACTATTTATGTAATCTTTAAAATGGTACCTAACAATGATACACAGTTTCTTCAACTGTGAAATGGAGATGGGATCACACTTGCTACCATCTCAATAGGATTGTTGTAGACATTTAGATGATTATATAAAAACTGGGAAATTTTTTTTTTTTTTTTTTTTTTAAGATTTTATTGGGGAATCGGGGAAGGGGAACAGACAAGTTGCTGTCCCCTTGTTCTTCAGTTTAGTTGCAGAGGATGTTGCTTCACTGTTGGTATCGTCATTGCACTCTTCCCGGATGAGGCAGATCGGTCGCTGGCCTCTGGATGTCGCTCACCGCGGCTACTGACAGCTCACGCTTGGCTGCCAGCTGCTCACACTGGCTGCAGGCCACTCACTGTAGCCTATGGCAGCCCACTGCAGCAGGGGCTGCAGCCCACACCATCACTGGGGCTCACACAGCCCAGCTCCAGGTGGAGCTGTTGTTAGCTGTAGAGGGCAGTGTCACTGGCCCTCACGTGGGATCCAAACCGGGGCCGCTGGCATCCCAAAACCAGCGCTTAACCAATGCGCCACTCGGCCGGCCCAAAACTGGGAAAATTATAATGTGCTAAATATAACATTACTCATTAAATTAGTTCACCTTATCAAGGTTAGCAATTTTATCACAAGATTAGAAATTGCAAAAGTATTATACACTAATTACATCTTGTACCTGTTTTAATATTAAATAATCTTTAAATTGTAGAACTTAAATGTGATTGCCTTTCTGTACTTGTGCAGTAGTGAATATATCTCATATCATGAGTGTGTATAAACATGTCCTATGGAAGTTCCACTCTGAAAAGTATTGAAGGCTTTTTATAAACATTATTAGCACTAATGAGGCTATCATAGTTGGATTTGAAAACTCAACGTAGAACCTGACCTAGATGTGGTGTTCTTGTTTGAATTGCAGTTCAGTACAAGATATTCTGCTAGGGTTAAAAAAAAAAAAAATGAGTTGGAGACTCTGCCCTTGAAAATGTATCTAGTGTTGAAACAAACCAAGCATTGTGGTACAGTAGAGTAAGAGCAGTGATAGAAGTATGCACAAGGTGCTGTGGAATAGAGAGATTAAAAAAGATAACTGGGGCTGGCTGAGTGGCACGGTGGTTAAGAGCTGCGTTGGGGGCCGGCCGAGTGGCGCATTGGTTAAGAGCTGGTTTTGGGATACCAGCGGCCCTGGTTCGGATCCCACATATGAGGGCCAGTGACACTGCCCTCTACAGCTAACAACAGCTCCACCTGGAGCTGGGCTGTGTGAACCCCGGCAACGGTGTAGGCTGCAGCCCCTGCTGCAATGGGCTGCTATAGACTACAGTGAGTGGCTGGCAGCCAGCGTGAGCGGCCGGCAGCTGGTGTGAGCTGCCAGTAGCCGCGGTGAATGATATCCAGAGGCGGCGACCAATCTGCCTCATCCGGGAAGAGCGCAATGATGATGCCAACATGGGCCAGTGAAGCAACGTCCTGCGCAACTAGACTGAAGAACAAAAAGACAGCAACCTGTCTGTTCCCCTTCCCCCAATCCCCCAATAAAATCTTTTATAAAAAAAAAAAAAAAAGCTGGGTTGGGACGCCAGCAGTACCAGTTCGGATCCCACATACAAGGGCCAGTGACACTGCCCTCAAAAAAAAAAATCACAAAGACAACTGGTGGGCCAGCCGATTGGCTCAGTTGGTTAAAAGCGTGAGCTCTGAGCAACAGGGTCGCCGGTTCAATTCCCACATGCACCCTTGAGCTGCGCCCAAGCTGAGTTGCCACTGAGTAGCTTACAGGTGACAGGATGGCTCAGCTGGTGAAAGCACGTGGTCCTAACAACAAAGTTGCTGGTTCGACTCCCACATGGGATGGTGGGCTATGCCCACCCGTAACTAAGATTGAACACGGCACCTTGAGCTGAGTGGCCGCGAGCTGCCAACGGGTGGCCAGATGGTAACTGGACTTGGAACTGAGCTAGATGTGCCCTCCACAACTAAGATTGAAGGACAACAACTTGGCTGGTCCCCTTCCCCAATTCCCCAATAAAATCTTCAAAAAGAAAAAGAAAACTGCTTTCTGTGTTAATAGAACTGAAGTAGATTTGATTCCAGATATGTGGGGACCACTTCTGAGCCACTAGGGTCATTATGAAATAGCTCTCAATCCTTTCAGTGATACTTAACAGCTATCAAAAGAGAATTCTTTTCAGAATTCAGTGATTCACAGGGACTCAATTTTGCTGACTTTCAATTAATTTCACAGAGAAAGCACTCTCTCTGACCTCTATTGTAATGCCATTTGGTCTCCTCTGTAAGCTTTTATCCTCAATTACAAGTACTAGATCTTTCATTTAAAACCCCTTTTAAGCAGTTGAGGACTTTTAAGTAAAGGAGAATGGGTATCACTGGACTATAAAGAAAGCTAAAGGGTCAAAATTAGAGAAGGCAAAATGAACAGAGAATACACTGAAAAAAAATAACCTTAAGCAAGAGAAACTGTATTGTTTCATGTTCAATGTCTTCTCTTTATTTTGATAGATATCAGTCCTACATCGCTATCTGGTACAAATGAAGCCTTCTGATTTGTTGAAGAAAATGGTCTTGAAGAAAAGAGCTGAACAACCAAATGGCATCATTGATGACAATCTTCATTTGGAACTGGAAAAGCAGGTATCCAAGGCTAGATCATCTCAAAAGAGTACATCCGAGCATAACTGATACCACCTTCCTAACCATAGACTGATATAGCTAGGCATTTCTGGGTTTAGAGACTAGCTACACAGTTATAAAGTGAAATTTTTTTTTTTTTTTTTTTTTTGAGGGCAGTGTCACTGGCCCTCATAAGTGGGACCCAAACCAGGGCCGCTGGCTTCCCAAGCCAGCACTTAACCACCACACCACTTGGCGGGTCCGTGAGTGATATTTTTTATTGCTGTCATAATTCTTTGGTAAACTTGCAAGTTGAGAATTCAGGTAAAAGGATGGTAGTTGGTAATTTAATACAGGGAGTATTTTTTGTAGCCCTTTACTGAGGCAGTTGTGAGCTAAAAGCAATGCACTTGAGTTAGAAAACAGAAAGCTTTGGTTAAATTCATGGCTTTTCCCTGCTTACTAGCTTGGTTAACTTTAGCACATCCTTATTCCTTCCTGGGCAGGTTTCCTAATGTGTAAATGAGGATGACATCTCTGCTAATTCATTCATGGGTGTTCATTTCTTTCTAACAGGCATATTACCTGACCTACATTCTTCTTCATTTAGTTGGTGAAGTTAGTTGTTCTCATTCTTTCTCTTCTGGACAACGGGTAAGTAGTTTTTAGTGGGTTTTGTTATTAGTAAGTGTCACTATTGATGGAATAAATGAACATTAATTTTATTATATTTATTGGGGTGACATTGGTTAATAATATTATATAAGTTTCAAGTGTAAAATTCAATAATATATTATCTGTATATTGCATCGTGTGTTCACCACCCAAAGTCAAGTCTCCTTTTATGACCATATATTTGACCCTCTTTATTACCCTCTTTTACCTCCCACCAGCCCCCTTCTCATCTGGTAACCACCATACTGTTGTCTCTATGAGTTTTTGTTTGTTTTGTTTTGTTTGTTCATTTGTTGCTTTCTGTTTTATATCCCATATGTGAGTGATATTATATGGTTCTTATTTTTTTCCATTTTACGTATTTTGCTTAGCATGATACCCTCAAGATCCATTCATGTCACAAATGGCAGTATTTCATCTTTTCTTGTGGCTGAGTAAAATTCCATTGTATGTGTGTACCACATTTACTTTATCCAATCCATCAAGGGACTCTTAGGTTGTTTCCATGTCTTGGCCACTGTGAATAATGCTGCAGTGAACATAGGATACATATATCTTTACAAATAAATGTTTTCAAAATTTTCAGGTAGATACCCAGAAAAGGGGTTACTGATCATATGGTAGTTCTATTTTTAATTTTTTAAGGAACTTCCATACTGTTTTCCATAGTGGCTGTACCAATTTATATACATTATGTAGATAGGAGAAAATTTAATAAAAGTTAACTTTGGATTTTGCTATACAGTATTCCCTCCTTATCTGTGAAGGATATGTTCTAAGACCCGAAGTGGATGCCTGAAACTGGATAGTACTGAACCCTGTATATACTGTGGTTTTTCCTATACATACATATGGCTTCTCTTTGTACACCCAAACTTCCAAAATCACTGCTCTTACAATTTGGGGCCATTATTAAGTAAAATAAGGGTAACTCGAACACAAGCACTGTGATTCCACAACTGTTGATCTGATAACAGAGCTGGCTACTAAGTGACTAACGAACTGGTAGTGTGTACAGCATGAATTTGCTGGACAAAGGGATGATTCACATCCTGAGTGGGACAGAGCAGGATGGCATGAGATTTATTTCATCACACTCCTCAGAATGGTGCAAAATTTAAAACTTACTAATTATTTATTTCTGGAAATTCCATTTCATATTTTTGGACCATAGTTGACTGCAGGTAACTGAAACCACGGAAAAGCAAAACTATGGATAAGTGGGGGACTAATGCAGAATCCCAATGTACACTGGAAAGGAAGAGGGAAGTAATAATAACTTGGCAACCACATTATATCATTGAGAAGAATTATTTGTCTGCAAATATTCTGTTTATTGGAGTGGAACTTATCCATCATAAATAACTTGGCAACAGTATAATACATTAATAAGATACCAAAGTCACCAAATACCAAATGGGCCAGCTCTTAGCTGGTTTGTTCCCACCTTTTCTCCTATTCCACATTTTTTCTTCTTTAGAAATATTTGCCCTTAAAAGTTAAGTTGATGATAAGTCAGGCTACTTTGGATATGCATTTCTAAATTACCTCTTCATGTTAAGATTTTCATTTTGAATTATTCTGTTCTTCCCATACTACACGATCCATACTCCTGGGAAAGTTCTTGTTTAATTCCTCATGTTTCACACTTTAGGTAATCCAACCTCTGTTTTAAAATTCAATGTCTCTATAGGCATGATTAAAAGAATACAAGACTGGTTCATGTGTTTTTATAAATACTATATTATATATAGAACTTTTGCTTCCTGATTGGAACCCAATACAGTCATCTATCTGTAATTTTCTTACATGATCTTTACTTTTGTTTAATTATTTTTTCTGATTAAAAAAACCAGTATTGTTTTAAAATTCAATTATTATACAACCACATAAGGTAGAAAGTGAAAGACTCCTATAATCCAATGCCCTTCTGCAAATTTCTCCATAATTTATGCATATACTAACATAATTTCAATAAAAAGGGAGCTTGACTATTTATATTATTTGCAACTTGTCCTTTTTTTCACTTTAAGATATTAGCACTTTCGGGCCGGCCGAGTGGCGCTGTGGTTAAGCGCTGGCTTGGGAAGCCAGCGTCCCCGGTTCGGTCCCACATGTGAGGGCCAGTGACACTGCCCTCAAAAAAAAAAAGAGATATTAGCACTTTTGTCTAAAAGTATATTTTTAATAAATTTTATATATATTTTATACAAAAAGGATTTTGTATAAAAATCCTTATTGATGGACATTACATTTCCATGATTACACACAGTGCTAACGTGAATATGCTCATTCATATATTTCTACCAACCTATGCAAGCATTTCTGTAGGGTAAATTCCTGGAAGTAGAGTTGCCAGATCAAAGGTTATAAATCTTTTAAATTTTAATTATTCAAAAATAGCTGTTATCACATTTCCCTCCCAAAAAGTATCCATTTACATTCTCACCTTAGTATATACAACCTTGATATACTCGTATGTGTGAGAGTGACTGTTTTGGACTATACACTTCAAAAACGTAAAAGACACCTAATTTTTCAAGGGACTACTATCAAAGCTTTAGAGAAAAAATAGGTTTGTTGTTTGAATATTTTGTGAGAGAATTAGTTAAAAGAAGGGCTCCTTAAATTTCTGGGCATTGCATCACAGTCTGAGCTCTAGGGTTAATTTTCATTAATGTGCTTTAATACATAGCAAAAAAACAACTTATTTTTTTATATATTTTTTACATTAACTAGCAATAAACCATAACAATGACTCGTTGTGGCAGTTACTACTTTCACTGCTATGACTGCTGTTACGTTGGATGGTTAGCATCAGAAATTGCTAACTGGAGAATGGTAGATTTTGAAATGATTGTTAATTGTTCTAGTGATTTGTAATGCTTCAGTTTTCATCCCTTACATTGGTTTTGTGCAGAAACACTTTGTGCACCTTTGCGGGGCTTTGGAAAAGCATGTTAAGTGTGACATTAGGGAAGATGCAAGACTGTTTTATAAAACTAAGGTAAGTGCATTTTTCTTACATATTGTTAGTTTTTTTGTTTAACCTTGGTTACATTAATATTTGAGGAAGAGCAACATATAAGCCTCTCTTTAGAACATATAAGATTAGAAATACGACTTTCTCCTTTAATAACTAAAATCACCTTCTAAGTACTTCTAGCTAGATTGAAAGTGAAAGGAAAAAAATCTCAAAGCAATACATTTTTTGATTTTACTGTATTTTCTATTGTAAAACTCCTGACACCTAAGGAGAAAAATTCTTCCATTACTAATGAAACTTACGTACAAATTAAGACCTTTATGCTTAACTTAACTTCAAGAATTAAAGCATTATTTAAATAAATATATAAGTTTTAAAACTGGTTATAAAGTTTTGTGATGGTTGAAAACTTGTTTAGTTCATAGAGAAAAAATTAGCTAGGTGTTATTCTCTGAATACTCTTAGAGAATGTGTTAAAGGAAAGACTCAAATCCCTGAGTCCAATATCACCCAGTCTGAGCTCTAGGATGGAAACAATTCAGCAGTAAGTTTGCTAAGCTTTTTTCTTAAAGGTTTAGTACATTCAAAGATAGTAGGAAAGCTGAGTATATGAGTATAGGGTTAGGAAAGCAACGTTAGTATTAACAAAATGATTTGGCAATTTTTCCTGAAATACTAACTTAACACTTTTAAAAATCTTTTTCTTCTAAGGATTTTTTTATTGGAAATCATCTTTTAGCTTTTGTAATATAAAGCTGATTCTTTTTGTCCTTGTGTTGAGATAGGCACTGAATGTGAAGTTTCATCTTTGTAACTTTATCTTACATTAATTAGCTGTAAAGGTTATTCATTTCAACAATGGCCATTTGGATTTAGTACCTGTATTTATTTTAGTAGATTTAAGTTAAATACAAAAATGAGCAACTAATGAAGTTGTATCAGATTACAGATTTTCAAATAACATGTTGGGGATAGCTCTTTGCCTTAGAGTGGAAACCATAGTTTCAGAAGCACATTCTTTTGAACACTGACTAGAGAGAGTTATTGGCCCGTAGAACTTGGTGGTAGTGGCTATTGCTGACAGACATGCTAAAAGGGGACCACCCAAGGTTTTTGTTTCTTAAAGCCAAGGGTAGGACATAGATTGGTGCCAGGACTCCTCTTACTTAGAGTGGAGAGTGACATACAGGTCTATGGAAATTGTTTCAGGGGATGGTCCTGCTGAAATGATGGGATGCGTTCCCCTCTACAACCCTCCAGTAGAAAGGTGGTGATTGTTTTGGAGAAATTGAATCTACTGAACTCTAAAGGGAGAAAAAAAATCAGACCTCGCAATTTACTTTATAAAGTAGCTATAATATTCTTGACTTGTTAAAGACATTTTTCTCAAGCAGTTATGTTCAAGAACTTATTGAGAATTTCTGGAGTGGTAGAAAAGTTTGAGTTTCACACAAAGGCTTGTTAAACCTCCAAATGTAAGAATATACCAGGTATTTCATGGAGATTCATAGTGCTTTGCAAAAACCTAAAAGCTTGTAACAGTGAATTTTGGATCTTCTGATAATGTGGAAAGGAATAAATGACAACCATTCTTTGTGGCCTTGAGTCTTTCAAATAGAAGCTGGCAAGGTAGGGACCAACCTAAGCCTTGGGCCCTACAACAAAGCCTACTCTTTAGCTTCTCTGTCTGGTTGATCAAAAGCCAGCAAGTTGAAAGTGTAAGTGTTTTGAAAGCAAGGAATGTATTTTTCTGGATGATCTTTAGTAACTAATGGAAAAATGGAATCCTAAACATTCAGTATTTTAGGATTATGGTGATGAAGAAAAGTCTTACTAATTATTGATTTTAAAGCCCTTTCAGAAAATGAGTTGTTTCTTGACAAAAATCAAATTTGAGTTGTTGGGTGTGGGCCTGTCACAGTTATTACAATGCTTTTGTATCAAGCATTAAATTGATTTCAGGTGAGGATGTTTTGATCTGATCCCTTTTCCCCTTTTTAATATTTTTAAGGTAAAAGACTTGGTTGCCAGGATACATGGAAAATGGCAGGAAATAATCCAGAACTGTCGGCCTATTCAGGTATCATTTTATTGAAGTTTTATTTATGCTTAATAGTTTTTCTAAATGGTATTTCTTCATACTGTTTGAAAAATTATGAGAAAGGACTTGCTCCTAGGTATCTTAAACTGAAAATTCCAGTATAGTAGCTTGTATATGTGTTTTTAGTTTTTGTTTGCTTTATGCTCATTAATTTATTTTCAGAGATGGTTGAGCACATTTTAAAATGTTAAATTGCATCAGCTGGAAGTTTTTATCATGAGTATTTTTTTAACAGCTAATTGAGATAACATTCACATATCATACATTTCACTCATTTAAAGTGTACAGTGGTTTTTAGTGCACAGGGTTATGCAGTCTTCACCACAATCTAACTTTAGAACATTTTTGTCACTCAAAAAAAATCCCATACCTGTTAGCAGTTACTCCCTGTTCCCAAAACACCTGCACTCCCATCCCCACTTCCCCAAGTGCTCGACAACTAGACTTTCTGTCTATATAGATTTGCCTGTTCTTTACATTTTTGTGTAGATGAAATCATATACTATGTGGTCTTCTGTGGCTGGCTTCTTTCACATAACGTAATGTTAAGTGAATCCATGTTGTGTTATAGCATGTATGTCCTTTCTACTGCTAAATAATACTGTACTGTATATAGATATATTACATTTTATTTTCCATCTATTAGATATCTGAGTTGTTTCTACTTCCTGGCTATTACAAATAATGGTTCTATGAACATTCATGTACAGGTTTTTGTGTGAATATATGTCTTCAAATGAAAACATCTTAGGCATATACTTGGGAGTAGAATTGCTAGGTCATATGCTAATTGTATATTAAATATTTGAGGAACTGCCAGATTATTTTCCAAAATGGCTGCAGTATTTTACATTCCCACTAGAATGTATGAGGCTTCTAATTTCTCTACATTCTTACCAACACTTGTTGTTACCTATCTTTTTGACTAGTAGGGGGTTGGAAGTGGAATCTCACTGTGGTTTTAATATGCCTTTTCCCTAATGACTAATGATGTTCCATTAATTTAATTTGCATTTCCCTAATGACTAATAAGCACTTTGCATGTGCTTATTGGCCATTCCTATAGCTTCTTTGGAGAAATGTCTATTCAAATACTATACCCATATTTTAATTGGGTTTTTATCTTTTTTTTTTTGAGGGCAGTGTTACTGGCCCTCATATGTGGGACCCGAACCAGAGCCACTGGCTTCCCAAGCCAGCGCTTAACCACCACGCCACTCGGCCGGCCCAAGGGTTTTTATCTTTTTATTATTGAATTGTAAGAATTCTCTGTATGTTCTAAATACAGGTCCCTTATTAGATATATAATTTGCAAATATTTTCTCCCATTTTGTGTGTCATCTTTTTATTGTCCTGATAGTATCATTCGTAGAACAAAAGTTTTTAATTGTGATTGTCCAGTTTTATCTTTTTTTTTGCTTTTGTCACTTGACACTTTTGGTGTCATAGCTAAGGAGACTTTGCTCAACAGGAGCATTGTGTAATTAATTACCTACTATTAAGTCTGCCATCCAGCTTATTTACAAACAAACTGATAAGGGATTGTCTAAAATGATGCTTCTCAAATTTTAATGTGCATGAGCAACAACTAGGAACTTGTTAAAATGCAGGTTTTTATTTGATAGTCCTGGACTGGGACCTGAGATACTCTGCATCTCTTCCAGATTCTCAGAGCAATGCCAGTGCTGCTGGTCCAGGGACCATACTTGCAGTAGATAGGGCCTAGAATTTGCTTAACATTTTTATCAAAATAACAGGAACACTGAAGATTAATTAGGAAAAGCAATGCTCACATTTTGGCCTTTTTGCTATTGGTGTTCTTCATAAGATATGCACACCCTTTTAGAAAGTCTGAGAAATTTTAAGCTAATATTTTGTTGTTTCAATCCTCAATAGACTTTTAGGCTGGCCATCTTTGCTGATGTGACATTAAAACAGAAAAGAATTTAAAGACAAAACTTCATGTCAATCAGCTTGTCATTTTACTTACTCTTCTTAAATATGACCCCTCTACATGTATGTGTTGGTGAGGATAAAACAGCTTGTACTTACTTTATACTTTTTAATTGTTAGACCACAAAATGTGAAACTTGAATCTGATTACTATATATTTTCAGAGAAACATGCAATATAAAGACTTTATTACTTTCATTATCAAAGCCCATTGTCTGGTGATTAGAAGTTTTATATAATTCATAATCTGCTTTTCCTTTATCCTTGTTTTCCCCTTCCCTTTTCTAGGGGCAGCTTCATGACTTCTGGGTACCAGATTCTTAACAGGAGTTTCAGCAGCAAAAATATGAACCAACAGAAATTCAATAAGAGCCTTTACTAGAGGAGTAGAAAGGATTACAACAAAATCCAGTGGAATGCTAAGAAAATGTGCAGATGTACCACTTGAATGTCTAGTATGAAGCTGGTAATGAAGAAATTGCCGTTTCTGAAACAGATACGAAATGTGACTTGTTTAAGGCAGTTGGCCTTTTAAAAGAGCAGAATGCTATAACGGGGAGGAGTGGAAGCAGCCAATAAAGTTGCATGTCTAACCTGCCCCTATAACTCCTCTGTTAAATTGTAAGCCAGGTATCTTTCTTTTTTTTTTTTTTTTTTTTTTTTTTGTATTTGTGGCACTTGGATAATCATAGAAAATATGTAAGAAAGGGTTTGGACCAACTTGAGGAGTTGGACATGGAACCAAGACCAAGTTTCAGTTGGGTTTAACTTTCCCAACTGAAAGTTTGGTTAAGACTCGAAGGGAAAGCTTGTAACTAAGTTGAGTAACGAAACGGATAAAGTTCATCTGTAACGCCTATAAACCCCAGGGAGGTTTCAATCCATGCATTTTCCTTCACTTTTCAAGATTATAAATCTGTTAGGTTTTTAAAATACATTTAAACCATTGAGAAACGGAAGTTTGGTATATCATCAGAGCCCCTTAAAGGGAAGAAGTTAAGCTATAAAATGGTGGCTTTGTTTATATGCCAAAACATTCATACACAGTTTGTTTTTTATTTCTTTCCAGTGCTTTTGTTTTAAAATACTGGTTAAATCTTAGAATCTTGGCTAAATCTTAGAATTCTGACCCCTTGGTAGCCATGTTACAGAAGTTTGTATTGTAAAAGCTTAAAGATCTTGACATGTTTCCAAAAACCTTATTTTCATGAGTATATAACCTTGGCAGAGACCTGGATGGTGTTTATTCTTTAGGACACCGCATGCGTGCGTGCGTGCTTGTATTTTAAAGTTGTTGCACTTGAAAACCACAGCTGCTTAAAATTCTTCTTAAACACTGGAAAGCCACCCTTTGGTTTAAATGGTGGAGGGTTAGTATATGTGCACGTGCTGGTCTTAGCCCAAGGGCCCTCACAAGCCTTTGGTAGTAATAGGCTCTTACTAATTGAAAAATTCTTTTGTTGACTAAGTGTCCGTTTTAGGGGGGGTTGTTTCTTAAAAGAGAATGCCAACTCTTTTTCTTTCAGTATTGACTTGGATGACATTGCTGTCCTGAGCACTCGAAAGGTCTCCAGTTGTGGGGGAAAGATGATCAGGGGAAGGAGATTGAACTTGATGTTTGTAGTTTGAGAGAGGGAAGTTAAATTTTGAAAAATAGCTTTCTATCTCTAAATTGAGGCTTAGGAATAAAAAACATTTTATCTTAAATTTATCATTTAAAATAGCATCAGTAACTTTTGAGCCCATGTCAAGCATTGAGCAGTTAGAGATTTTATAGGAAAGACTAAGTCCAGTTCCTAAGAACCCTGGCTGAATGAGGCTGCAAGAGTCAGACCAACATAAGTTTTATTCTGTGTTGAGTTTACTGGTAAGAGTATTATTATCTTGATACTACCTCTCAAGGGTATTGTTAGAAAATGCCACTTTTGGTTAATGAGATAGATACAAAGAGTTATATTTGACAGAAGCTTGAAACTCTGGCATCTATCTGCCCAACAACGGGGGCTTTTTCACTCTGTAATTTAATACTTTGTAGATACATTATTTGTGTGTAATTTTATAAGTGTTCATATTTTTCTCATTTTGCATTGTGTAAAGTGTACAAAATCTCAAAAGTATAAAATACTGCTTATATTGCTTATAATTACAGTGTGTAAATATTTTCTAATCGTGTACATTGATGGGGGGACAATTGCGTTATTCAGGTGTTTTTTTTTTAAGTGACCCTTTTGTATTGCAGTTTCAACAGATAACTGCCCATCAAATTTAAAACCACTTTGATACATTTTTATTTAGCATTTCCAATAAGAAAAATCTCTATTTTTCATTCTCTTTCTCCATTAGAGAAAACTACTTCATCTGTCCCTAAAGTTAATGGCCAAACATCGGTTTGGCCCCTTGTTATGACTGGTAGATGTCTGCAGTCTCCAGGTCATACTCCAGTCAGTATTTGCATTTGGGTTCTTTCTCATAAAAATTTTGTGATTCTCTTTTAGCACAAGTAGCCCATGGTTTTTCTCCCAAATCAAGTATTATCCTTTTCCCTCTTGAGTCCCCATGCTTTGTCTCCCTCCTGCTGTTGTTGCCCACCCAGTGAATGGAATGGTGGGGGGGAGGGGAAGAAAATGTTCATTGCACAGAATGTCAGGCCACTTTTGGGCCTTGGCAAACAAAGCTTGCACTGAGTGGTGGTGTGTTTGGCAATGTTACTGTGCCAAAAATCACCTTGTCTAATTTTCTGGATATGTATGTCACACTTATTACCCTTATTGCAAGCTGAAAATTAAGGTACTTGTGTTTATATGCTTTTGTGTGTAACTGTTTGCCTTTTCTAAACTGCTTTTCTTGTTATCCAGAAATATGATTCTGTTAGTTACATCATATTAAGAGGCTCTCCATGCACAAAACGCATCTATGTAGCAGTAAAGTAACAGCATTTGAACATTTTCAGTCTATCTCCTGATGGCAGTAGTGCCTTTGTCACCTTTTGGAAGGTTGGCGTTTTCTGTTTTCAGACACAAGTAATAGCTTGCTTTTGACTTCACAAAAATCTCCCCAGATGTAAAAGATAGAAAACGGCATGTTGTCATCCAGGCTCAGTTGGAGCATTTGCATTTTTATTTCTGTCAAAACAAGTATAGTTGGTGGGGACTGGCCAGTAATAATGTGTGGAGTCTTTAAACCAATAATTATTAAATTTAAAAAAGTTAAAATTTAAGAGGTGACCCATTAACGAGTGACTGAGTTGGAGAATTAGTTAGGGAAGGACTGTCCCTATTTGTCTCTTAAGGAGGCAAGATTAGGGCACAGGTGGCTAGGCATGTAGGGCATGATCTGTGGTTGTTATTTCTTACTCATTAACAGTGTTGGTGCACCTCATTATCAGTGTGTGTGTTTTCCTTGGGCAGTCCTATCAGCCAGTTAATCCACCAGCTCTTAAGCAGTTTACAAGTAAATGCAGATTTCCTTTTTCTTTCCTTTTTTTTTTTTTCAATTTTATACTACATCTTGTTTAAAGTCCTATGAATGTATGTGTGTTATTAAAATGGCTTTTTCTCAGTTTGAACATGTGTTTGGTAATATTTGTTTGGGAATGGGGGTGGTTAAGTATCTGGAATGTTCTGTTTCTTCCTGTGTCACATCCCCTGGTTTTAAAACTGATTTCTGCCTTTCTTCCTCTTGCTTTGGATTCTCCAGTGTTTTAGCTTAACGTCTCCTGTTTCTGGAATACATAAAGCCGTAGTTGTATCCGGTTCATTTTATTGTAACCCAATTAATAATTTGCTGTATACTTTGCAGTCAGGATTTCAGCTCTTACATTACCTCATTCATTATGTTCATTCAGCGACTCTCGAGTACCCACTATCGCTAGGCACTCTAGGATTTAGCGAGGCTTCAGTGGTAAGCCACACAGACAGAGCTCTCATGAAGCTCTCTTCTGGTGTCCACGTGAAAATACTTTCTGTTATTGGGCAAAGAGGACTAGAAAAGAAGACCTTTGTCTGGCCCCTTGTTCTAGAGCCCAGGGCTAAGAAAGGAGAAGCCCTACAAGACAGAGGCAGGGCTTTGGAACCCCTCCACCTGCCAGGCAGATACTGCTCTGGATATGCCCGTCAGGGAGACAGGTTGACACTTCACAGGAGCAACTGAACTATTCTTATGAACTTGTAGAAGGGGCTAGGCATGGCTGCCAGAGGCCTCGAGTTCCAGAACCAGGCCAGTATTTCTCACTTCTGACAGCCGAGTTAGGAGGGAGACAGCCTGTCAGCATGACAGCCCGGTCCAAAGAAGAGACATTGCCTAAGAACTTACTGGGAGGCAGGCAGCACAGCCTGTACAAGTTCAGGGCCTTGACCTTGCCCCTCATCCTGACTTCAGATCCCAGATTCACCGTACCAGCCATTTGATTTGGGCAAGTTACTTCTCTGAGCCTTAGTTTCTTCATCTGTTAAAAGGAATAATAAGTGTCTGAGTTTGTACTGAACAAGCTAAGAATGCATGAAAGTGCTAGCAAAGTGCCTGGCATATAGGAAGAACACAATAAATGCTGTTATTTTTTAGCTCTAATTTGAGGCTTTTCTTAGATAACAAAATTGATCTTAAGGCACTTGGGTTCACTGGCATCTGAGCAAACCGTCTCTCTTAAAATTGTATACGTGTGCTCTATTCTGACAGAGACTTCTCAGTCCAGCTCTGTCTCTGCTAGTAAAAAATTAAGTTTGTGACTTTCTAAAACGCAGCATGCTAAAGCTGAGAGGGGTGGTGGGTGGTGATTTTCCAGCATTTGTGGACATGTCCTGACACTCCCTTTTCCTTGCTAACCATTCCCCAGGCTGGAGTCAAGAGAGGGCAAACCAGAAGGCCCAGCTTTGGGTCTGACTCCAAGACGACGGGCTGGGAGGAAAACAACAGGCAAAACAGGCTTCTGAGGAACAGGGAGACTACAGCATTGCTGTACTGATGACAGTCCCTACTGAAGAAGCACCTCAGCTGTAATGTGGCCAAAATATCACACCACCAAAAGGGAGAATGCTGGGCAAGCCAGAGGTGGAGATGGCAAAGCAGGAACAGAAATGCTGCTGCAATGAACAGGAAGCAAGACAAATTGACTAGGCCAGAGTTCTTTTGCCTCAGGGAACCTCTGCTCACGTTTTGGGAGTTCATACCTACCCCCTTCACCTAGGATTCCTGCTACAGTAGGTAACTGCTCTGTGCAAAGCCTGGAGCCAAACGCTGGTGTGTAGGTGGCTGAGAACAAGCATCACTGCCCTCAGCAACTTTCCTACAACAGTTGGGGAGAATAGCCAGGCAAACAGAAAACCTACATTTGTGTTCTGCTTGCGAAGCACACCAAAAGGTTTTCAAATGAGATCTCCTCACAGCCACCTTGTGAAGCGGCCGCGGTACTAACTTGAAGGGTGACCAGCAACCTGCTCAAAGAATGACCTGCCTGTGTCCCAGGACACAAATTCATAGCAAGTTGTGTTAATTTCTTGGTTTGATTTCGAGTCAGTATTCCCTTCATGTTTTATCAGCCTGATTTGCAAAGAGGAGTATTATCAATCAAAGGGGCTTCCTATAGAAAGTTCCATTAATTGCCATCACATCTGATCATTTCATTAGGTTCAAAGATTGAAGTGGGAGGACAGCAGAGAGAAATGGCTTGTGGTCTGAATCTATTATCAGAGGAACTAAAGTAACTGCCCAAGTACATTTTAATAATAGCAAGTGCCATGCTGGAACTCAGCATTGTGAGGTACACATTTTGTTCCTTTGAAAATGTGTGAGGTCTGAGTCTGCCATTAGAGCCCCTTAGAGGAGAAAAGCTTGCCTCGTAGAGCACAGGTGAATGGGATGCTGAACCCACCACCAAATCCCTGGCCTACTGGCCACCTCCTGAGTTATCAAAAGCCGTCATTGTAAATTCTGTGCAAACATGAACTGTGTCCCTTAGCCCACTGGGCCCCCTGTAGTTTAACTTCTCTCCTGTCTGGTGCTGTGAGGCTAGCAGTCTTCCTGCCCTTCATCCACTGTCATCCCCAACCCACTTCGCCACAAGGAGTGCAGATTTGTTAGCCATGCCTTCCCAATCTTCCCAGATTGGGCTTTCTTACTCTTTCAGGATTTTCTTTTTTTTTTTTTTTTTTTTTAGAGGGCAATGTCGCCCTCATATGTGGGATCCGAACTGGAGCCGCTGGCGTTCCAAGCCAGCTCTTAACCACCGTGCCAATCAGCCGGCCCGAGAATTTCCTTGTGTGGTCTTTTCCAAATGACTTAACGACTCTTCCTTTCTCTTTCCCACTAGGAGCCCTCACCTTCCTCTCTCATGCCTTTTCCCTTCTGTTTATTCCCCCAACACAAACCTGCACATTTCTGCCTTTGCTCTGATAATACCCCTCCAGGCTTATCCTGCTTCCCTCCTCTCAGGCTTGTTTAGTCCTGATTGTCCTCTCTGTAAAGAGGAATGATTTCAAGGAAGGAGCCTGTTTTCCCATCTATAAAATGAGACTACTAATGCCAGAATTTAATAAATGAAGCTGGGCACTCTGTAAATGTGTGTAATGTGCACTTCAGTGTAAGCATTCTCCCTAGCTACCTCCCCCTCCACATACACACATCCTACTGGCAGAGTGCTGAGGTAGGTGGGAGTGTGATGTGGGCTCTGCTGTCTAGCAGTCTGCAGTCACACACAGCAGCCCAAACTGCGAGATGGTCTGCAATGAAGTGCCAAACAGCTCTGGGGAATTCAGTAAAGAAGGATGACGTGTCTTTCCCAGGGTCCCTTCAGTTAAATAATGACAGAGCCACTCGAATCTTGTTCACCCTCTCAAGCCAGTGCTCATCTGCCCGTTCCTCTACCCTTTATCCCTCCAGAGTGCAGACTCCTAGGCACATGCAAGAGTCAGTTACCTATGTCCCTGTGGCCCTCATTTTAATCCTTGCCCTTGGGCCCATAGCAACACTGTCATGGCTGAAAGAGGGTCAGGCCAGGTCATGGCTAAAGCTGGAGTTTGAGTCAAACCCTAGAGGGGTCTTTAATAGGCAGTGGGAAGGAGGCGTGGCATGAGTTGAGGGGAAACTGCAGGGTCGAAGGCTGCACGGGAGGACCATCCTAGTTGAGGAATTGATTCTGAGGGGGGGATTCTTATATTGCTGATGAGTAGAATGACTGAGCCTAGGAAGGGCGGGGTATTTTCTTACCTAGGACCAGTTCACGGAAAGATCTGGAGTAAGAATGATGTGCAAGATGAGCTGAAAGGGAAGGCAGATGTCTGAGTGACCCCAGAACGAGGAAGTGCACCTCGGTTACATCTAAGATTTGTTTGAGTGGACAGGTTGTGGGTTATTTATCCAGAAAAAAAACAAAACGCATTTTCTGTGTGCACTGCTGGTCAAGCTGATACTTCATCCCTCTAGACCTAACCGCCTTCACCCGCCCATTTCTCAGACTAAAGGACCAGGCCCTTGAGCTGACAATCAAGACCCTGTTCTATATTCAGAGCTGCTGCTCCAAAGCTTGGTCTCCATCTAATGTGTTCCTCCGCGCCCTAGGCGGAGAACAGAAGGGGGTGGCAGGAACGCAGGAAGTGAAAAGAGACCCTCGGGCCCTCGGAGAGTTTTAAGCCTCGAAAGGACAGGTTTGCACGTCCCTAGCAGTAGGAAACTGTGTGTTTGAGGAGTCTTAGGGCTAGAGAGGAGGGAACTCCGCGTGGTAAGGCCAACACCAGGGGGCGATACCCGGACCGCGGCCCTTGGGGGGCGGGGGACGCCAGATGCCTGGAGGCTGTGTGTGAGCCTTAGCCTTAAACCGTCTCTATTGTATAGGGTCGGGGGCGCGAAAGAGGAGAGCGGCGCACTTCTCGGCACCCCACCCTGTTGAGCCCGCCTCCCAGGCCCCCGCCCCACCCCCGGCTCCGCCTCCACCCCCGCCCCGCCTCCGGCCGCGGCCCCTTCCTCCCGCAGCTGGTGCTTTAGGGCCGCGGAGCCGCGTGTGTCGCCGTCTCTATGGCCCCGGGATCCCAGCGCAAAGGTGAGAGCGGCAGAGTGCGGGCGGTGGTGGTGCCTGGGCTGGGGGGCGGGGGCCAGGCCTTCTCCACGTCCATTCCAGCCCTCCACGTTGGGCCAGGCCTTTCTCACCGTTAAGTCCCCCGCTCCCTCATAAAGGCTCTAAGGGGCGCGGGCCAGGCCTCGGGCCGCGCTGGGCGCAGACCCGCCACCGCGGAGTCGGGGACCGGAGCGGGGCGGGGGCCCGCGTGGCGAACAGTGTTCCCCGGGATCTGGGTCACGTCTCCTGGCGTCCGGCGGGATAGAAGGAGAGCTTGTCCTCGACCTGCAGCAGTAGAGACTGAGATTGGACCTGAGGAAAGAACTGAACCGGAGAGGAGATGGTGGGAAAGGAGATAGCGGGAGACGGGCTCTCAGACCCGGAGAGGCTACCATCCTACTGGGCAGAGGGAGATATCGCTTACATTAAGCAGATGGACATCTGGGATGAAGGTCAAGAGCCTGCTGATCCCACATTGATCTTGTTTGGGGGGTGGTCTCCCTTCAGTAGTAACCTCTGCCCTAGGATTTGCCTAGTGGGAAGGTGATCAGAGTTCAGGGGGCTGGCCCTTGGGAGGAACCCAAACTGGTGGAGCTGGGGGTAGAGTATGGGGTGCGGACAGGAGACCTTGAAGCCTTGTTGTCATTGGTGGGGGATGCGGAGGCAGCTCCGCCCCTCCCCCCCATTTAGCTCTGCCCTCTCTCCCAACAGGTTAAGTGGGGGCTAAGAGCTCAGGCCCAACTTCCATATCTATAATAGAACTGCAGTATACATGGAAGTAGAGGAGTGCTAAGTTACACATTTAAAACTAGGGTCCTTCTGCCTGAGTTAGGTACCTCTACCTCCCTGGCAGAGCGGCCTTGACCCATGCATCCATCCCATTTCAGCATCTGAAGTCAGAAGCCTCTACCCATCACACACACACACACACACACACACACACACACACTTGGAATCTGGCCTTAGAATTGGGACATTTGGGAAGGGAGGCGGGGTTCTGCTCTGCATCTCACCCTCAGTGGACACTGGCAGCTTCCAACCCTGCACTGAGAATTGGACCCCTTGTATGTACGTATTCTTGTCTCTGAGTAGATGTAATTGTGTGTTTAAGGACTGTGTGAACACAAATGTACTTGACCCTTCTGTGAACACGACAGTGCTTGACCCACTGTATCAATGAGTTTGTGTGCATATTCGTCCATACGTCTGTATGGGCAGCACCCTCCTGTGAATAGGTGTATAATCCTTCGTATGCACGCGAGTGGGTTTATAGCCCTCCTTGTCAACCAATGAATGGGCATGTGAATACAACCTTACATGTGAATATGTATGAACACATGTGGCAGGCCCTTTATGTGAACACATGTGTGCACAAACCTCCCTGTGAACGTGCGTGTTCATGACTCTCCTGGGGGTGCATGTATTCACAGCCTTCCTGCGAATATGCATGCATGTGCTCCTGTGTGCATGCACGCCACCCTCCTGTGGACACGACTCTTGTGTAAACCTGTGTAAGTGCGCCATGTACCACACTCTGAGTGGTTCCTCTGACCTGGGGTGTGTCCCTGCTGCCCAATCCTAGGGACTGGTCCCTCCTAGCCATAGGGCTCCACACTCCTTCTGCACTAAGCAAATAGGAGGCCCCAAAGGTAAACAGGTGTGCCTCCACAGTGAGGGGCGGAGCATGGGCAATTTGCCTGGGGCCTCCTGCTGCCCCCACCACTAAACCAGTAGCTGATGCCCTTTCTGTGGTCCAGGGACCTTCTTTCTACTCATACTCCATTCTCCTGCTCGGGTCTCTGCCCACTATAGTGGTGACCTTTACCTCTTGAATAAATGCCCCAAATTCCTGTTCTCCCGCTGGCCAGCTCCTAGTCCCTCCCCTCTCTTCAAGGCCACTTAGTTAATATTTGACCTGGAAGGGAGGAGAGAGGACAATGACCCCTCTGGCCTTGTCTGTGAGCACCAGATGAGATTGGGAGGGTCAGGCTTCTTCTACACCTAGCCCAGATCAGAAGCTTTCAGGAGGCACCTCAGAGGTCAGGCCTGTTAACAGGGCTCAGAGGAGGTCTGCCACCTACCCCCACCCAACCCCTAGCTGGTTGGCTTGAGGGAGGGTCCAGGTGTGGGAATAGTGTCCAAGATATGCCAGGGGAGGTGGCCAAGAGCTCAGGCATCCCATCATTCACCTTTTCCACGTTGCTCAAGTCTCAATTAACTGGCCTTTCACACTACAGCCTCCTGCACAGACATTATTATAACCATGCAGCCAGGGGGGCCCAGATACTGCCCCCCCAATGCCTGCGAGAGCCTGTTTGCAGGTAGAGGCACATGTAGATGCTAGCCAAAGGGTGCAGTACAGACTCGAATGGGCAGGGCGGAGATGTGCACCCCCTCAGAGAGGAATGCTGAGGAGGAGAAGTGTCTAATTAAAGAGAAATTCCAGAGGGAGCTCTCAGGCCAGGGAAAAGAAAAAACAAAGGAAAACATGACAAAATAAACAAAGGCCCATTAAACGTCTCTGCCCAGGCCTTCCTGCATAACGCACCCCCGCAGGCAGCAAGGGCAGCTGCTGTGCAGCTGGGTCTCATTGTTGGGAGGAAAAGGCGGGTGTCCTCCCTAAGAACCTGACTCCACCAAGATGGAGTCCTAGCTAAGCTTCTGTCTTGGTCAGACGAGGGCTATTACCTTGGGTTTGGGTTGGGGGTGGGGGGGAGTGTCTTATAAAGAGGATGAGTTCCACCCAGCTTCCTACATGAGAATGACTGTGAGTCGATCTTGACATGGGAGCTCTGTGGGTGCTGGGCCTCCTCCCTTAGGTACCCCCTGAAGTCTGGAAGTAATATCATCTACCTTCCACCCACACACAGATCAAAGGGCTTTTTTTTTGTTTTTCCTTCAGAAACCAGACTTCAGAGATCCGGGACAGCCCTGCTGTCGGGGCAGGGTCAACCTGTCAGTGAACTACACACCCTCTATGACCCCATAAATCCCTCTCACCATGGAGTTTCTATTTGATGCAGACAGACAGCGTGTGATCCATCCTTCCCTCTGACCTCTTATCTGGGATTCCATGGCCACACAACCCTGTGATTCCATGTCCCCCCAATTCCAGGACCCTCCCTGGCCCCATGACTCCTGACCTTCTAAGTGACCTCCCTGGACCTTGACCCCTATAACTGTTCTTCCCATCATCCCTTGACTCTGGCCCTGGCTCCTCTTGAGGGTCTTGTTGGTCTGGGCCTCCCCAGGAAGATGTGGGGGAGGCTCTGGCCCTTCCTCCTGAGTTTCCTCACAGCAACTGCAGTCCCTGGACCCTCGCTGCGGAGACCATCCAGAGAATTAGATGCCACCCCACGGATGACCATCCCCTACGAAGGTTAGACAGCCCCATCCCCAAAAGGCCGCAGGAACCAGGGCTGGGGAGGCAGCCCCAGATCTGTGCTCACAGCTCCTCCTCTCCCTAGAGCTCTCTGGGACCCGGTACTTCAGGGGCCCAGCCCAGAACTACTCAACACTGCTGCTGGAAGAGGCGTCGGCTAGGCTGCTGGTGGGAGCCCGAGGTGCCCTGTTCTCTCTCAATGCCCATGACATAGGAGATGGGACTCACAAAGAGGTCAGCCCCTGGAACTTGGGCCACCCCGAGGGTCTCCAGCTTCATCCAGCTCCCTAGGACCTCAACTTTCTAGACACCCCGCCAGCCTTCCTCAGCCCCCTGCTCAGACAATGCTGCCCTTCCCAGCCCAGGTCTCCCTTACCTCCAGTGTTCCTCCTGGATCTTACCCTCACCCCAGTTTCCCCAGTTCCCTGGGATCCTATCGCCTGGTCCCACAGGCAATGGGGAAAGGCAAGGGTATTGGGTTCATTGCATTAGCTTTTCTCCCCTTTCCCCCAATCCAGATCCACTGGGAGGCCTCCCCAGAGATGCAAAGCAAATGTCACCAAAAAGGAAAAAACAATCAGGTATGTGGTCTGCCCTGTCCCCAGATCCTTTCCTCCTTCTCCTCAATGTCAGGGTTGGGGGGGAACACAGATAGAGAGGTAACGGTCAGCCAGTCGGTTGCAGCAACCACAGTAAACATCGTAAGTGCTACTAGAGTGGCAAGCCCCAGGCACAGCACTCCTAACCCAAACATCTAGTGACCCATTATCTTGGTCTGTGATGGCATCTTTATCTCCTCTAGGCTCCCCAATAATAATCATGATAACAATAAGTAATCTCTAGTAAGTGCTGACTTAATTATAACCTAATTCTAAAATAACCCTGTGAAACAAGTTTTATCCTCTATTTTTGATAGAAGAAAAAGGACGTTTTGGTCAAGGACTAGCTCAAGTACCCAGTATTCCATGGAGGGGCATGGGTAAAAGTGTCAGCCCTTTCTAGCTAAAGAACAGGGTGTCTGCAGGGGTCCCACGTCTAGTTGTGTAACAGATCCGTCCGGAGAGCTTTCTAAATATACACATTCCCAAGGTCCACCGGCCCAGGGATTCTGATTCAGTGAGTCAGCGGTGGTGCTGGGACAGCAGTGTTTAAAGAGGCGCCTCTAGGAGCTTCCATCAAAGGATGCTTCTTGGGGCAGCAGAGAAAGCAAACAGGGCTGGTGAGGCAGGTGAAGCCCAAGTCACGGAGGGCTGTAAATGCCCAGCTGGGGGTTTGGATTTTATTCTGTGACAATGGGAACCCTCACCATTTGATTAAACTTTAGAGACTCCAACTTTAATGTGTGGGTGACTCACCTCGGTATATTATAAACGCAGATGCTAACTAGGTCTGGGAAAGGCCTGAGATTCTGCAATTCTAACAAGCTCCCAGGTGAAGCTGACAACTGCTGATCCCTGGACCACACTTTGGGTGGAGAGAACATTTCCCAAAGCATATTTTGAGCAACATTAATTTTCAAAAGGGGTTTAATGGTCAGGTGACTTTGGGAAATGCTGCACACATTTCAATCCCACAATGCACAGCAACATCCTTAATGCTCTGAGAAGTCCCAAGGAAAGTTAGGTTTTACCTGTGGTTTCCGGCTTATTTAACCACTTCTCCTTCCTCTCCCCTTTATTAAATGTAAACACCTTGGGGAAATACAGCTACAGGAATATTTACCCAGCCCCAGGCACTAGGTGGATTAAAATGGAGTGAGTCTGGAGGCAAGAGAAATGGTGGGAGGTTGGGGACATCGTGTGGGTCAAAAGAGGGTGACCTGAGCAGGCTGGTGGACAGGAAGGATGGACGCCAGAGCACTGCACATGGCGAGGGAGCCAGATAAGACAAAGAGGCCCGCGTGGATTCAAACCCTGGGTAACAGGCAGGAGGAAGAATCATTAACAAGGCAAAGTCAAGAGAGCAGCAGCTTGCGGCACTTAATGGGCAGAGAAGGCCAACGTGGCTAGAGTAGGGTGAATGAGGCCCGAGGAAGGGGCAGGGCCAGGAGCATGTGGGACCTTATGTTCAGGACTCTGGTGAGCCACTGAAGGGTTTGTTGTTTTTTTTAATACAGCAGCGACATGATCTGGTTTACATTTTTTAAAATATGCCTTGAAAGTGGGTTGAAAGAGTGTGCTGACTGGTAGACTATCTCTGGAAGGAAATTTCAAACAATGGTAACAGCAGTCTCCTTTGAAGGCAACGGGGATAAAAAGGAGACTCTGTTTACAACATATCCCTTTGTACTTTTCGAACTGTACGCCGTGCATATATTTGTCATTCATGGAATGAATAAGAATAAATACAAAGAGTGGCGGAGGACTGGGAGAGCTATCAGGTGGTCACTGTAGTTCAGGGAAGAGGTGATGGTGGTAATTTGGACTCGGGCAGGGGCAATGGAGGGGAAGTGGGCCAAGTTAAGAGACAGAGGACAAAGACCTAATCAGGGAGCAGAACTGAATGTGGGGGTGAGAGGATGGGAAGCAGCAAGGATGACTCCTGGTTTCTGGACTGAGTAATAGGATGCACAGATGAAGAGAGGTGGGGAAGACTGGATGAACAGGTTTAGGAGGGAAGATGCAGGTTAGGGAGGATGGGATGAGCTTGCTTTCTGACCAGGTGAGTTTGATGTGTCTGTGGGATATCAGATGCAGAGATGGCTGGAGCCTGGGGATAGATTTGGTAGTGTCACCCCAAAGGGGGTGTGGGAGCTCCAGGATTGGGAGACATTGCTGATAAGGAGATGTGAGAGAAGCTTTTTAGGGTGGTGATGGTCTGGGAACCCCTGAACTGGGGGTGTAGGAGATGCAGAAGCTGGCAGAGTGTATCAGGTAATCCAAGAGATAGAGGAGAGAAGAGGAGTCATGCCATCAGGAGGCCAAAGGACAGTGAGTTCCTGGGGATGTTCTGTGATCTGGGCAGTTAGAAGGCCCACTGGGATCTTGGAAAGAACTATGTGTCTTGTGGGTGGGGATAAGAGCCAGACTGGAAGCTGGACTACTGGAAGAGGCCTCTAAGGAAGTCTGGAGCTCACAGCACCCTTCCCCACCCCATCCCACAGACCGAGTGTTTCAACCACGTTCGATTCCTACAGCGGCTCAATGCCACCCACCTCTATGCATGTGGGACTCACGCCTTCCAGCCCCTCTGTGCAGCCATTGTGAGTATGCCTGCCCCAGCCCTAATCGCTGGTCCCTGACGCCAGACTGCTCTGACCTTGGGCCACAACCTCCGCCTGTCCTTGGAACCATTGACTTCTGGACTCTCCATTGCCCCAGGATGCTGAGGCCTTCACCTTGCCAAGCAGCTTCGAGGAGGGGAAGGAGAAGTGTCCTTACGACCCTGCCCGTGGCTTCACAGGTCTCATCATCGGTGAGCATGCCCTCCTAGCCAGCCAGCCCCTCATCCACAAGCATGCAGTCTGTGGGACATGATGTCATGTGTGGTATGTGCCTTGTTGTATGTGACATGTCTCATGCTTGGCACATCCCTGCCCTAGATGGAGGCCTCTACACAGCCACACGGTATGAGTTCCGCAGCATTCCTGACATCCGCCGGAGCCGCCACCCGCACTCCCTGAGGACTGAGGAGGCACCCATACACTGGCTCAATGGTTAGGAGGATGAGGCACAGAATGGGTCGGGGACAGGGGACTCTCTTCATCTTTACTCCCTTGGGCAGTTGACCATCCTCTTCCCAAATCCCCACCTGAGCCTGCCTATTCCTGTGTGTTGTTGAGTGAGGGGTGGAGGGCATGGGGAGAAAGCCTCAGCCTGGCTCAGAAGTCACCTGAACTGCCCCACCCAGATGCTGAGTTTGTGTTCTCAGTCCTGGTGCGGGAGAGCAAGGCCAGTTCGGTCGGTGACGATGACAAGGTTTACTACTTTTTCACGGAGCGTGCCGCTGAGGAGGGCTCTGGCAGCTTTGCTCAGAGCCGCAGCAGCCACCGTGTGGCCCGTGTGGCCCGTGTGTGCAAGGTGAGTAGGACTGAGGGCAGGACAAGTGTGCAGAGACTGCACTGCTGACCCTGGCCCCTGACCCCCTGCCCCTACCTCCCCAGGGTGACCTGGGAGGGAGGAAGATCCTGCAGAAGAAATGGACCTCCTTCTTAAAGGCGCGTCTCATCTGCCACATTCCACAGTATGAGACACTACGTGGTGTCTGCAGCCTGGACACCGACACCTCGGCCCGCACGCACTTCTATGCAGCCTTCACGCTGACCACACAGTGGTCAGTGCAGGGACAGTGGGGAGGCAGGATCAGTGGGAAGGCAGAGGTCAGTGAGGAGGAGGCAGGATCCGTGGTTGGGAGGGTGGGCTGCACAGAGAATTTCAGGCACAGCCAGCTGGCCTGGGGCTAGAGGTCACAGTGGCCTACTGACCCTCAGGAGAGCCTGTGGGCCTGAGCTGGGGTAACAGTGGGCTCCAGGCTGGGCAAGTAGCAGGGGCAGGCGCTACCCACTCAGTGTGCCTCAGCCCTCTCCCCTATGTCTATCTGTAGGAAGACCCTGGAGGCCTCAGCCATCTGCCGCTATGACCTGACTGAGGTGCAGGCTGTCTTTGCAGGCCCCTACATGGAATACCAGGATGGGGCCCGGCGCTGGGGCCGCTATGAGGGCGGGGTGCCGGATCCCCGGCCTGGCTCGGTGAGGACCCAAGCATGGGGTCAGTGCTGAGTAGACAGAACCCCTGGGAGGGGTAGTAGGACCCTTGTGGGGAGTCCAGAGGTTCACCACCCCTGTCCCCCACCCCAGTGCATCACGGATTCATTGCGCAGCCGAGGCTACAACTCATCCCAGGACTTGCCATCGCTGGTCCTGGACTTCGTGAAATTGCACCCACTGATGGCTCGGCCTGTGGTGCCAACACGGGGACGGCCCCTGCTGCTCAAGCGCAGCGTGCGCTACACACACCTCACAGGGACACCTGTCACCACACCTGCTGGACTCACCTATGACCTGCTCTTTCTGGGCACAGGTGCTTCTGACTCCTGGCTTAAGCCCCCTGGTGACTGCTGACCTGTTCTTAATCCCTATTGACCTCTAGCCCCCTGGATGACCCTTGATCACAAAACCCTGGTGACCACTGATGTTGATTTTTCAATGAACATTCACTACTGGCCCCTAGTGACTACTGGCTCTTGGTGACTGTTGACTCCTTTCACCAACCAGTGACCTCTAACCTCAGTCACAATACTTCTGCACTCAATAATTCCTGCCATGACAAGCCCAGAGTTCCCAATGTCCTGAGGGCCCACTACTACTGGCTGATTCCCATCCCTGACCGTATGACTCCCAAGCCAGACCCATTAGGCTATTGCAGAGGCCCAAGAGCAAATTCCATTGCTGGGGTCTGACCCTCTGCCCTTTCCATACTAGCTGATGGCTGGATCCACAAGGCTGTGGTCCTAGGCTCTGGGATGCACATTATTGAAGAGACACAAGTGTTTAAGGAACCCCAGTCTGTGGAGAATCTGGTCATCTCTCCGATGCAGGTAGCCCTTGACTCATGACCTTCAATATGGTCTTGCCAGAATCGGGGGAGGGCACTGGGGAGGCTGGGCAGTGGCTGTGTGTGAGTGTGTAAGTGGGAATGGGGGTCTTGCTGACCAGCTGTCCTCTCTGGCTCCCAGCATAGCCTCTATGTGGGGGCCGCTAGTGGCGTCATCCAGCTACCACTGTCCAGCTGCTCCCGCTATCGTTCTTGCTACGACTGCATCCTGGCCCGGGACCCCTACTGCGGCTGGGACCCCAGCACCCATGCTTGCATGGAGGCCACCACCATAGCCAACAGGTCCCAGGGTAGCTGGTGGGAGGTGGTAGGCGGTGTGAGGGTCCCATGTGTCCAGGGGATCAGGGCCTGAAGGGAGGAGGAGGCCCGCCAGCTGCAGGGGGACTGGCCTCCAGGAGCTGGTATCAGCCCTATTGGCCCTTCCGCTGGGGGAACTGAAGCCCCAGTTCCTCTTGTTCATGAGTCCTCATCTTCCGTCTCCAGGACAGCACTGATACAGGACATAGAGAGAGGAAATCGAGGCTGTGAGGGCAACAGGGACACAGGTAAGTGACATTCATGGATGTGTGTGGGTCTGGCTGCATAGTTTGTCTTCATTTACTGTCATTTGTTTGCACATGTATGTATCTGAATGGCTATATGTGTGTGCTTTCAGACTCCGGCACAGAGTAAGGGCTCAACAAACATTGGTTGCCCGAAAGAATTATAAATAAGAAAACAGGCTCAAGATGTGAAGTTTCTTGTCCAGAGCTTAATGCCAAGTTGGAGGTCGGGGGCTAGCAATCACACAATGACACAATTAATTATAATTATTTCCATTGGTTTTTGTAACAAAAGGAATAATTATAAGTATGACAAGGGATTGAAGGGTAATGGGTACTACCCCAAGGAAGAGCAGATGACTGCACTGATAATCTGGAGGAAGAGCAAAAGTTAATAATCAGAGCTAATATGTACTGCGTACTGACTATGTGTCAGGCACTGATCAAACACTCACATGCATTATCTCATTCATTCTCATGGCATTCCCATGAGAGAGGTGCCATTACCATCATCCCCATAAGGGGCAACCTCTCTGAGGGACGGGTAGAATAAGTAAACTGCCCAAAGTTAATCAGCTGTTAAGCAGCAGGGTCAGAGTTCGAATCTGCCTCCTCACAGTTGGACTGAAGTTTGTGTTTTTGATCACTGCTATGTTCTCTCCCCCCAAGTTAACCAGGGGTGCGGAATGGGGAACGGAGAGGGATGACAACAAGCAGAGGGAACAGCAGGCAGAGCAAGCTTGGTGTGTTGGAGCAACAAGAGGCTGGAGAAGTGGGCAGGGCCCACGCTAAGGCAGGGGAGTGGCACGATCAGCTGAGTGTTGTAAAAGGTCACCCACTGCTGCATGGAGAATGGATTAGATGGGGACCATAGTGGGCCAGCAGTTGGGGAAGGAGAGAAATGAACAGGTCTGAGATAGATTCTAGAAGCAGAATCTTAAAAATAAATAAATAAATAAATAAATAAATAAATAAATAAATAAATAAATGAATAATTTTTTAAAAGGGCCGGCTGAGTGGCGTGGTGGTTAAGCACTGGCTTGGGAAGCCAGCGGCCCCAGTGCGGGTCCCACATATGAGGGCCAGTGACACTGCCCTCAAAAAAATAATAATAATAAGATAAAATAAAAATAAAAGTAGAAGCAGAATCTTGGTGAGGGTTAGATACAAGGTGAGGGGGAGAGAGAGGCAAGGGAGACTCCCAGGTTTCTGACTTAAGCAACTGAGTAGCTGGTGGTGACATTCATGGTGATGACAAGTCAAAGAAAAGAACTAGTATAGTTTCAGAGGGAGGCTTTGGCCTTAATTCCTGCCACATGTCCAGGAGACCTCATGTTGATGCCCAGCATGTAGAAGACACTCAATTCTGATGCTCAGGAGAGAGCTCTGTGCTAGAGGTAGCAATTAGGAATCACTGGCAGATGGCAGGAATTGAAACGACAGGGAAGGGCCAGGGTGAACCTCCCATGACAGCAGAAGTGCAGAGCTTGGTCCAAATACTGTGCTTGGTGCTGGGGACATAACAGTGAAACACCTGACTTGCCATCTCCAATGCCTTCCCTGGGATAGGCAGGCATTGTGTGCTCCTCCTGTCCTCCACTCTCTCCAGGGCCGCCACCACCAGTGAAGACCCGCTCTGTGCTCCGGGGTGATGATGTCCTCCTGCCCTGTGACCAGCCATCCAACCTGGCCCGGGCCTTGTGGATGCTCAATGGGAGCATGGGCCTGAGCGATGGGCAAGATGGCTATCGTGTAGGCGTGGATGGGCTGCTGGTGACAGACACACAGCCTGAGCACAGTGGCAACTATGGCTGCTACGCTGAGGAGAATGGCCTCCGCACCCTGCTGGCCTCCTACAGCCTTACAGTGCGGCCAGCCACTCCTGCCCCGGCTCCACAAGCCCCTGCCATGCCTGGGGCACAATTGGCACCTGATGTGAGGCTGCTATATGTCCTAGCTATTGCTGCACTTGGTGGCCTCTGCCTGATCCTGGCTTCCTCCCTCCTCTATGTGGCCTGTCTCCGGGGAGGCAGACGAGGTCACCGACGAAAATACTCACTGGGTCGGGCTGGCGGGGGAGGGGGCTCTGCTGTGCAGCTACAGACAGTCTCAGGCCAGTGTCCTGGAGAGGAAGATGAGGGTGACGATGGGGAGGGGGCTGGGAGCCTGGAGGGCGGCTGTCTCCAGATCATCCCTGGGGAAGGAGCCCCAGCTCCACCACCTCCACCACCCCCACCGCCACCGGCTGAGCTGACCAATGGCCTGGTGGCGCTGCCCAGCCGGCTGCGCAGGATGAATGGCAGTAGCTACGTGCTCCTGAGGCAGAGCAATAACGGAGTGCCAGCGGGGCCCTGCTCCTTCGCGGAGGAGCTCAGCCGCATCCTGGAGAAGAGGAAACACACGCAGCTCGTAGAGCACCTGGATGAGAGCTCTGTCTGAGCCCAGCCTCCCAGGACAAGTGCTCTTCCAAGCCAGGCCTCCCCAACACAGCCACCCTACCTTCACCCCAACTCCCAGCCCTTATCCCAACTTTTTCATGTCCCTGTAGGGCTGGCCAGAGTCAGGCCCAGCCAAAGCCCCTCCTCAGTCTCCACAGACCCATCTGTGAGCGGCCCAGGCCAACCGGTGCTCCTCCGAGGTAGGTGATCCCTCAGGTTCTGCAGCCCCAGTTCCTGTCCCCGTAACCTAAGCACCGGGGAAGAGAGGACCCCATCTTTTTTGCCCCATTTGTCTGCTCAAACCCTTCCTCTTTTTCCCAGGCAGGACTCTGCAGGTCCAGATGGCCTCAATGTCACCACCCTCTGCATGGCCCTATGTGCCAGATGGTCCTCATACCAGACCTGTCAGCCACCAGAGCCATCTGAGCCCTGCACACATTCACATGTGCACATGGAAGAATGTCTATCAGCTGGGCTGCAGGGCCTCTACTCCCACCTTCTGGTACATTCTTGTGTTTCATCTCTTTTGGACTTTGGGTACCCTCCCAGTTGCCACATCCCATCCTATCTAGTCCTCCCACCTAGTCCCAGCCCCATGTGGTGAACTCTTTGGCTAGAGCTTAGGAACACGTCAGCCTGGAGAGGTAAGACCATCATTTCCCTCCTCCCTTAACGTGCAGCCCTTATGAATCAGCCCCCCTCCCCCTTGGTCACTCTTGAGAGTGACAGAAACAGAGTTCCAGGCATGTCCCTCTCATACATGTTCTTACATTTCCATTTACATGCACCTTCTGAGCCTCCCCTTGCTGCCTCGGACCTATGTCTGTCAGATTTGGTCCATGGACATTTCAGGAGAGCCTTCTCCCGTTTAGCTGTCCTTGAAGACACTTCCTTAGGACGGGTGACTGACACTGCACTCTATGAGCCAGCTTCCCTTTTAGGGACCAAGCATTTGCTACCCCTAGACCAGAGCAGGGGAAGAGAGATCTACTGTCTCACCTGGCACATGATGCCCGTTCTTGGAACTATGCAAAGGGCAGAGGCTGGGATGCTTGGCTCCCACCCCTGTCCTACCTCACCGGGGCACTTTCAGAGTCCAGGGGCCTCTGAAGTCTCCAGGCCCATATGGGACAATCAAATCCTGACTGAGCTCCCCGATTCCCTTTGGGTGAGGATGACTGTTATTTTTGTAGCTGAGAACGTGGAATCCCACGGATTTTTACTGCCCTTCCCCCCTCTTCTCCACCTCCACCCACAATGAATGTATTTATTGTGAGAACAGCTACATTTCTTTAGGAATGCCCCCACTCACCACCCCGGTGGGTGGAACAGGCATGTGACACAGTGAGGAGCCTGGGCCCAGCTCCTCCACCCCCTGTTGGTTAATAAACAGTCTCTTTTCCCCACAGTTATGAGTGGTCTGCTTGATCTGAACTGGCCTTCCCCTGATCACAGGGGACAGGCTTCTGAGCCTATGGTGAAGGTGCTGCAGGGTTGATTCTGCTCCCCATACAAACCATTTGTAGAGGAAATTGGGATCCTCAGCCACTACCCTGGCTGCCCTCTGTAGGCCTTTATTAGAACTCACACTATTCACTAACCTTGGTGAAAAGGGCACGACAAACAAAAATACAACAGTTCAAGAACTCACACAGAGGTTTTTACATCCTGGCTCGTCCCATCATTCCACCTCCACCCCCACATACACACATCTTTTTTTAGCTAAGCCTAGAAGATGCTGCCCATGTCACTCTCTCTAAGAGTCAGGCCTAGGCCTAGAGTAATCATATGGCCTTTGATATTAACCATCCTGAAGAGTTATATGTTTTACTTCTGGTTTTATGATCATGAAAAAATGGGCTTATACTTAAAATATACACATATTTTGAAAATAAGACCTCAAGAGTGACCATGGACAAGTTTATTAACCTCAGTTTTCTAATGTGTACACAAACATTCACACAAAGTGCCCAGCCCCAATGCCAGGCTCACAGCAGGAGTATAAAGTGCTAGCTCTCTCTAACTCAATGATTGCCAAATAGAGGACATCCGGGGCTTCTTCTGAAGCCAGCCTTGAAATCCCTCCCTGTGATTTGAGATCACTATTATCAATTTGGATTTCAGAAATGAGGGCCCTGTAAAATCCATGAAGACCCTCAAGTCTCAGTAATGTCAACGGGATAAGAGTTAGAGGAGACGCCAGGGCACTGACCCCTGGCAGTAGGCACCGAAAAGAAACAGGCAGCTCTTCTCTGTCCCAAGCAAAAGCTTTGGCCGGCATCAGCGTCCCCTTTCGTGGGCTCCACCTGTCTGCCTGGGCTTGGGATTCCCTGAGCCACCTCCGCTGTCGTTGGAGTTGGGGCCCCTCTTCAGTGCGGGCGCACCTGGGCTGAGGCAGGCCCCTGGGCCTCCCGGGGGCGCAGCCCGGCCCGCGTTGTCGGCTTGTTGGTGAAGGGGTGCCACTGGCCCTGGATGCTGGGGCTGTCCGTGTGAAAGGGCTTGCGGATGCGGATCACGTCCAAGCCCGACTGGTTCGCCAGCTTCTGCACCAACGCCGTGATCTCCTCAACCGACTTGCAGTTGATGCTCTCCTCGCGTACCGCCCCGTTCACTGGCCGAGGGGAGGGAGGGGCGGCCCAGGTGTCAGACTAGCGGAAGGAAGCGCGCCCCCCCCCCCCCCCCCGAGGCCGCCCTCCAGCCCCCGCCCGCTCCCACTCACGGTATTCGGCCACAATTCTGGGCACCGAGCACGGCCGCGGGTTCACGTATATGACGACCCCTGGGTTCCGTCGGGCGAAGTCGGCCACTTCGCGTTCCACGAACTCCCTGAAGGACCCCAGAAGGGTGAGAGCCCTGACCCGGGAAGACCCCTGCCCAGAGTCGCACCCCCCGGCGCCCTTGGCCCAGCTCACCTGGCGCCGCGGGACGAGGGCGCGTCTCGGCTGAGGCTGAAGCTGAGACGCTGCAGCTGCTGCACGTAGCGACCTAGCCCGTTGTGGAGGACACTGGTCAGAAAGCGGCTCGCAGTGCCGCGCGCCGTCATGGTTCCAATGTCCAGGCCGCCCAGCCCGGGCCCGAGGGGGCGGGACTAACGCCCACACTTCCGCTTCCGGGGGCACGGCGCCCGGGGACGTTTTGGTTCCGAGGTCGTGGAGAGCGGCGCGTGCGAGCGACCCACGTTGGGAGGGAAAGGCGTGAGACCGAGTGGGAACGCAGGACTGGGGCCGGAGTGGAACGGAGGGAGGACACGCGGGCGGGTGGAGAGGTGGCGCGCAGAGGGGCGGGAGCCACACAGGGGCGCTCTAGGCGTGCGGCGTTTCCTTTAAGGGAAGGAGCAGAGAGCCGCTCGTTGGGACTTAGCGGGACTACAGAAAGGACGCGGATGGCTGCAGCGATGAGGACGACGAGGAGACTCCGTGGAGGGTAGTACTGGTGGAGAGACGATGTGGAGAAGCTATATCGGTGAGGGGGGGGCGATGGGAGAAGCTGGAAAGGACCAGAGAGGTGGAGAGCCAGATAGAAGGGCAGAAATGTGAAACGGTCGTTTAGATGGGCGTGAATGGAAGTAGCAATGTAGAGGGGGCAAAGGAGGATTCAGAGAAATGTTTATGAGGGAGAAGTTTGAAGAGAGAGAGAAGCCACCTAGATTGAACTCTTAAGAGTGCTTTGTAGAGGATTCCCTAGGGTCTGACCTAGTGAAGGCGTCTGAACCAAGCACCCGAGACATTTCAAGTAGGGGCTTCCTCCGTTTGACTAGGAATGTGGGTCCTCCTCCGAAGTGGGTACCACCTCCGAAGTGGGTACCCCCTCCGTATCCTGTTGCCCCTGCGTGGGGAGTGGATAGGTCGGAGGGGCTTGCCCCGCAGCTTGGCACCAGGCCCTCCTCGCAGGCGGTATAGGAAGGAGGCTCTCCCGGCCTTGGAGGTACCAGTGTTGCCTGTAACTGCAAGTGAAATCCGCCAATATTTGCGAGCACATGGGATCCCCTTCCAGGATGGCCACAGCTGCCTGCGGGCACCGAGCCCCTTTGTGGGGACCTCGCAGCTCAAGGACCAGACTAGCGCGACTGCTTCCTTCAGCCTCTTCATTAACAAGACCACAGGCCGCTTTCTCTGCATGACCAGCCTAGCAGAGGGGAGCTGGGAAGACTTCCAGGCCAGTGTGGAGGGTCGCGGGGATGGGGACAGAGAGGGAGTCCTGCTTAGTGACGCCCCAGAAGCTGAGGACAGTGAAGAGGTCCGGAGGATCTGGGACCGAGCAGTACCTCTCTGGGAGCTGCCTGAGCCAGAGGAGTCCCAGCTTGCTCGTGTGATGTTTGGCCTTACCAAAGTGACAGACGACACACTCAGGCATTTCAGTGTGCGGTATCTGCGACCTGCTCGCAGCCTTGTCTTCCCTTGGTTCTCCCCTGGAAGTCTGAGATTACGAGGCCTGAAGCTCCTAGGGGCTCAAGGCCAGGGGGATGGAGTGCACTACATGGAGACCACAATTCCCCGGCCTGGTGCCTATCACAATCTCTTTGGATTACCACTGATTAGTCGTCGAGATGTTGAGGTGGTACTGACGAGTCGTGAGCTGGACAGCTTGGCCTTGAACCAGTCCACAGGGCTGCCCACGCTTGCCCTTCCCCGAGGAACAGCCTGCTTACCCCCTGCCTTGCTCCCATACCTTGAACAGTTCCGACGTATTGTGCTCTGGCTGGGGGATGACCTTCGGTCCTGGGAAGCTGCCAAGCTGTTTGCCCGAAAACTGAACCCAAAGCGATGCTCCTTGGTGCGGCCGGGGGACCAGCAGCCCCGTCCCCTGGAGGCCCTGAACCGAGGCTTAAATCTTTCTCGAATTCTACGTTCTGCCCTGCCTGCCTGGCACAGGTCAATCGTGTCTTTCCGGCAACTTCGGGAGGAAGTACTGGGAGAACTGTCAAATGTGGAGCAGGTAGCTGGTGTCTCTTGGGGCCGCTTCCCAGACCTCAATCGTCTCTTGAAGGGGCATCGGAAGGGCGAGCTGACGGTCTTTACAGGTGACCCTTTGGGAAATCACTGCTTGGGGTGGAGGCAAAGAATCAGGTGACGGAAACGTGGGTTTGGGTCACGGTAAATGTTGAAGAGGAAACTTTCCCTCCAAACTTTGAGGTCCTGCTCCATGTTTTGCTTTCAAGGGCAGGATTCTCCTCCCTCACCCAGGTCTGTGTTCAACCCCACTGCAGGGCCAACAGGCAGTGGAAAGACGACATTCATCAGTGAGTATGCCCTGGATTTATGTACCCAGGGCGTGAACACGCTATGGGGTAGCTTTGAGATCAGCAACGTGAGACTAGCCCGGATCATGCTGACCCAGTTCGCCCTGGGGAGGCTAGAAGACCAACTGGACAAATACGATGAGTGGGCCGACCGCTTTGAGGACCTACCCCTCTATTTCATGACTTTCCATGGGCAACAGAGCATCAGGTAAGATTCCCAGGCCTGGGGTCTTCAAAGACTGGGAGGACAGGAGAACAGACCCTGGACAGAGTTTACAGGATGCTGGCTTTCTGCCTGGGATGGTCTAGAGACTACTTGTAATTGACTCTTGAATTCATTGCCTTTTCCTCTTCCCAGGACTGTAATAGACACAATGCAACATGCAGTCTATGTCTATGACATTTGTCATGTGGTCATCGACAATCTTCAGTTCATGATGGGTCACGAGCAGCTGTCCACAGACAGGTGACATCCTCTTGTCTAGCTGGAACCCACTTGTCTTCTCAGGCAGCTGGCCTCTAGGCGCACACACACTGTACTCTTGTTTTCTGACACATGTGCATGCACATCCCACCCCATGTGTATTTCTATCTTTATAGCAGTGTGACGTGTGTCAATGGGAAGTATAGACAGGGACCTAAGTGTGAGTCCTTGGGTAGAGAGAAGTAGAGTGGAGTCGTGTGCTTTGTGGAGACGTGAATGACTCGAGTATGTGTTTAGGGCCGGCCGAGTGGCTCAGTAGTTAAGAGCTGGCTTGCGAAGCCAGCGGCCCGGGTTCGGATCCCACATATGAGGGCCAGTGACACTGCCCTCTAAAAAAAAAAAGAGTATGTGTTTATTCTTGTCCTTCTATCTGAGTCTGATAACCTCTTTGCTTTGTTGGGGTGGGGGCAGGATTGCAGCTCAAGACTACATCGTTGGGGCCTTTCGGAAGTTTGCGACAGACAGTAGTTGCCATGTGACACTGGTCATTCATCCCCGGAAGGAGGATGATGATAAGGAACTACAGACAGCATCCATTTTTGGCTCAGCCAAAGTAAGTGGCCTTTAGAGGAGCCCAAGCTTTGGAAAGTACAGTGGGCAGGTGTGACCAGAGGTAGCCCTCTGTCAGCTTTAAATCATCTTGACTGTCCATCTGGAAGAGACAGCTGGGGCCATGACATGAGGAAAACAAAGTGTGATAATACCTGGTCCTTCGCCCTCCTCACCCTCCAGGAGCTCACTGGTGGGGAAAACAATGAGACAGTGATTATAACTCGGTATGATAAAAGTTATAGGCAGCACAGGTATTTGGGGAGCAAAGAGAAAAGACATCTATCTGAGTCAGCCTGGGCCATCTGGGGAGACTTCCTAGGGCAGGTGTCGGCGAAGGTTGGGTTGAATTTTAGCTGACAGTAGGTGTTAAATAATCAAATAACGGCAGGCCTTCTGAGTTGCAGGACCAGCCCGATCCTGGAGCTTCCCGTGGTACACTGAGTGCCTATTACATGCCAGGCCTGGGCTGGGCACAGGGAATACAGGGCAAGGAGCACAAACTATGTGCCACCATGGAACAAACATGGAGCTGGGGAAGAGAATACCACATAAGTGGAAACATGGTGGTGCCTTCTTTATTTATGGGGATCAAGAATGGTCTCTTGGGCCGGCCGAGTGGCGCGGTGGTTAAGCGCTGGCTTGGGAAGCCAGCGGCCCCGGTTCGGACCCACATACGAGGGCCAGTGACACGGCCCTCAAAAAAAAAAAAAAAAAAATTGGGTAAGAATGGTCTCTCTAGTGAAGTATGACATTTATAGACCAAGACCTCAATGATAAGCTGGGGTTGAGTAGGGTGGTGAGATGTGGAGGACAAGTGTTACAAGCAGAGAGAACAGCAGGCACAAAACCTGGGACAGCATCAAGGTTGTCATGGAACTGAAAACTCAACTGGCCTCTGCATCATGTTCAATAGTTCAAAGAGCTTTGTTGAAGTGGGGGGAGTACTTTCCTTTCCTCATTCTTGCCACTTCTCCCTGCACCCTCAACCTTTCTTTCAGCTTCTCTCCTATGTCTTCTCACTGCTCCTTTGTCCTCTGTCCCTCAGGCAAGCCAGGAAGCAGACAATGTTCTGATCCTGCAGGACAGGAAGCTGGTAACTGGACCAGGGAAACGGTATCTACAAGTGTCCAAGAACCGCTTTGATGGAGACGTAGGTGTCTTCCCACTTGAGTTCAACAAGAACTCTCTAACCTTCTCTATACCACCAAAGAGCAAGGCCCGGCTCAAGAAGATCAAGGATGACAATGGGCTTGTGGTCAAAAAGCCCTCCTCTGGCAAAAAGGGTGCTGTGTCCCAGAACTCTGAGACTCACTCGGGCAAGGCCCCCAACCCCTACCAGCCAGACACCTCTAAGCCTTCAAGGTGAAAGCAGTGCAGAGCTGGACACTGGAAAAGGCCTGACAGGACAGAATGGAGCATAGACTATTGGCCCTGTGCTAGGGCCTGTGGTCCTGAGCTACGGACCTTTCTGAGCCTAGGGTAGGGTGCCATAGTGAGAGAATTCAATTTAGCAAATATTTGAGAACCTACTGTGTGCCAGGTTTTGTTCTAGGTCCTGGGAATACAGCACTGACAAGACAGATGAGGTCCCTGCTTCTATGGAACTTACAGTCTGGTGTGGGGACAAGATAAGCTAATGAACAAATAAATACAAAACATAATTTTAGATAGTGAAAAATGCTATTTAAAAAATAAAACAGTGATGGGATAGTGCTTATAGGCTAGTTTAGATTATGGTCTGGAAAGTTGTCCCTGAGCAGAGGACATTTGAGCTGGGGCGTAAAACACCAGTATTGAACCATGTGAACATCTGGAGAAAGAGGGATCCAGGCAGAAAGAAAAGTAGGCCCTGAGGTGGGAATGAGCAAGTTGAGTTCAAAGAAGTGGGGTCAGGCCCCCTGAACCTGGAGGAGAATAGGGGACTTCGGGCCAAAATTCCAGCATAGATTTTCAGAGCCAAAGAAAGGGTGACATGGTAGGTACCAAATTCTTCTCCACCCTGGAGCCTGCTGTTATGTGATGGCACTCACTACCATTGGATCCTAGGTGTTTGGCCCTGTGATATTGGGGCCCCAAAGGTGGAAGCTTGGCCAGAGAGCCATGGAAGCTGTGAGCCCAGAGTGCCTGCCACCTGGACACATTGTATGGTGTGCTGCCTCAGACCACTGGAGTGGATGCAGTCGTATAACTTTGTAGAGCCTTTTCAAGTTTTACTAAAAAAAAAAAAAAATTTCCATTGCTTTGGTTTCTGTGCTGTTTCTTATTTGTCCACCAGGTGTCCCTCCAGCCTATAACTGGATTTTCCTCTTTGAATTGGGAGTGGATGGGTCCCCCCCCACCCCACCCCTAGTCTTTGAGCTGTACTTTCCCAAGGAAGCAAGAGCATTAAAGGGCCTTCACATGCACACAGCCTTACACCCCTACTTGGCCTGGGGAAGACACGATGGTGTCCCTTTATCCCTGTTTTCCCTGAGGATCTCCATGTGATCCCTGGCAAAGGTGTGGGTAACTGGGCCACTTAGGCTCTGTCTGACAAGCTGTCCCTCTGTGATATGAGCCACTCACTGACCTCAATGTGGACTCAGGCTCAGCATATTCTTACCTGGCCTCTGCCCACTTCCCTCCTCCTTGTAACTTCTCAGAGTTTCTCTTATGTTAGTGTGTGTCAAAACTCCTAGGACTCTTTTAAAAAAGAACATAGGCCCAACTTGCCCCAATCCTCACAGATTTCTAATTCTGGAAGTTCAAGGAGAGGCATAGGATTCCTCGTTTTTAACAAGCCCTGAAGGAGATGGGAAAAGTTACCGAGAGACCCTGTCAGAAATATTCCTAGGGGCATCCCTGTCAAGACCCCCCTCTGATTTCGAGAGCTGTAACTTTCTGCTCTAATAAAACTATCCTCTGCTACAAACAAGTATTCCTAAATGGTGAGACTCATCTCTCTTCCTCTGATATCCTAAAATCCCAGTTTCCCTTTAGATTTGCCTGCAAGAGCAGTAAGCATGTAAGAGGAGCCTGGGGAGAAGCCTTATGTAAGGGTGGGGGTTGGTTCCCTGCTCCCTGGAAGCACAGCTGCCTTACCAAGTTCTCCGCGTCAACCTAAGAGGGGCCTTCTAGGACCCTGTAGAAGGGTCTGGGGTCTCTGGTCTTTTATGTTTGAGAACTGTGGCTACAATTGGCTCCTGAAACAGACCTGGAGCAAAGCTGTTTGGGGGAAGAACCTGGGGGAAGGGAGGGGAGAGCTCCTGGAGGGCCTCCCTTCTTGGGGGTCTCTCCCAGACTGGCTGGAGCCAGGCCTCCTAATCCCGCAATAATCATTCCCAGCCGCTGGCTGGTCTAGGCCTCATCCACGGTCTATAACACTGAACATCAGCCATGCCTTCCAGATGCACACCACTAGGTCAGTCCTACTTATAAAGACGTGGGTTCCACATTCTGGTCTCCCTGGAACGCTTTGTGTGTTCTCAGGAAATCCTTTAGGGGTTTCCATTAGGGGAACTTTGTGAGGTGTCTGTGAATTGAGGATGGAGGGATAGACACTTGCCTGTTTGTCTTGCCCCACCCTTCTAGCAGACACTCCACACAACACAAACCAGAATGATTGGGGGGGGGATTAGGGGGTTAATGCTCCCCCTGCCCCAAGCCCTACACAAACACATTCCATTCCACACCTGTCTTAAACTACTCACATCAAGATGAGCCCAAAATGTGTTCAGGAGTCCCTGGAACCTAGAAAGCAATGGGGGGATCCCTGGGTCCTCTGTAAGGGCCCTGGGAGCCACTGTCCCTGGACCCAGCCAAAGTGGATTGAGGCAAAGTACTCTGCTTATATCCAACTGGATGTTAAGAATCTCCCTGAGAGCTCAGGAAGGGCCTGGCCAAGCAGGGTCCTGCTGCATGTACAGCCCTCTCCTCAGATTCAGCTGCAAGGGGGCTGCTTTGGTCCTCCAGCAGCTTTACTGAGGATGGGTTTGAGAAGGAACTAAACTCACTGGACTTCTGCCCAAGTACTCAGGTTGTAAATACGGCCCAGATACCTGTAGACATCACATACTGTGTTGGGTGCCATGGAGGGAGGAAGGGAGCCCTAGGTGCTTCTCTGCAATACCGGCCTACTTCCTGTTTGTGCCTGTGGGTGGAACTTAATGAGTCTAAGGGAAGCCAGGCCATGCTCTGTGGGGGGCCAGAACCGGCAGGTCTGCTTTCCTGGCAGACACCGATTCCAGGGGAGAGTGAGGTGCTGGTTCTGCTTAGGCAGCCCCAACCCAAGGTGTGGGGGCACGCGGGAGGGAGGGAGGGAAGGAGGGCACAGCGGGGCGGGTCTCTTTTGGTGAAACCTGAGCTTTCTTTGTCTCCTTCGCAGGAGTTTTCCCTGTGTCTGAGGAGTGGGCTGAGAGTGGACCAGGTTTGGCTCCCCCCAGAGCAGGGGCGGTGCCTGAAAAAGCCTTATAGCCAGCTTGGTTAGGGCAGCCAGGTAGATCGCTTAGCTCCCAGTCACGTGCCGCTTGCCCCTTCCCCAGGTCGAAAACCAAATCCTGTAAGCGGTGAAGTCAGAGATCAGAGGGCAGCCTCGGGTCACCGTGGAGCTGCTGCTGGGCTTGGCAGGGTTCTGCGGAGTGGGTGCTGAGCAGACCACTCCCTTCCCTTGGTCGGGGGCGCGGCCTCAGCGGCCCCGCCCCCTCTCCACCAGGCCGGGCCTGGCGGGCGCTGGGAGTCCGGAGCCCCGAGCGGGCTTGGGAGCGGGAGGATCTGTGGCGAGGAGGTCCCGGCACTGGAGCTGGAGGAGCCGGGCAGGAGCTGGAGCGGCGGCGCAGGTGGCGCTGGGTGAGTGGTGGGGGCTCAAAGGTGTAGGAACTTCCGTCTCCCGCGCAGCTCCGCTCGGGATTAAACTTTGCGGTCCGGCGAAACTGGGGGTTAGGATGAGGAGGGAGGGTCTCTGAACTGGGAACCGACGCGGAAATTCACACCGACGGGCCCACACACGCATGCACACACACCCACTCATGCACTTGGGACACGAACACACGTGCACTCAGGAAAGGACGCGCCCAGTACGTTACTCTTGCAGCCCCTGAAGCAGCGTCACTGGCTGGCAGAGACCCCCAGCGGGCAGGGCGCTTGACGGGGGTGGGAGAAAAGGGCAGACAGAGGCGGGGCGGGTAAGACACCTGGGGCTGCTCCTGCTTCCCCTCCGCGCCCAGGTGAGGACTAATATGCAGACGGGCGCTGAGCTTCTCAGACTGGTGGACTGTGCTACCCCACCCCGGCATCAGGCTGAGGACCTCCCTCCTTAGTCCAGGCCGAGTTTGCAAGGTCCCACGAGGGCTGTATTCCATTCTCCGCCTCGAGAGATGATAAGCCCTCCCCTAGAAATGGAACTACAACGCCCCCTGGAGTCAGGGTAGCACAGGAGGACCAGAGACTGTTGGCTGGGGTGGGGTTACTTGGGCTACTCGCCTTCCTTTTCCCGAACACGTTCGTGGTGCCCCCATCCTTGGAGGTGTCAGAGGGGGGCACTATTCTTGATAGCAGTCGACTGCAGCCCCTGCCTCATACCTCTGGCCTGGGGAGCAGCTAATTACCTGAGCGACTGTCGGTCCCCTTGCTATTACTACTCCTCCTTGCAGAACTGGGAGCTCCTCCCCCGAAGGTAGGAGCAGAAAACGCACTCATTCAAGAATGGGAGTCCCCCACCCCCAGAGAATGCAGGAGCGTAAACTTCTCAGTACCACAATGGGCCTATCCCCCTCCGGTAGAAAGGGGAACGAACCCCCATCTCCTCATCCCACCTCTCTTATGAGGGAGTGAGCAACGGCTTTGGCCTCCCTCCCCGCCGCCCCACCCCCCACTTCTGCACACACACACACACACACACACACACACACACACACACACGCTGGGCCCAGCTGCTGCACAAGCTTCTGGGCAGTTTGCCAGAAAGGGGAGGAGGCTTCTAGTGCCCCAGGAGGCTGGGATCAGGGCAAGGCCAGAGGAGGGGTTCTCTACTGGAGAGAGGGGCTCCGTCTGTTCTTGTGAGGCTGAGGGTTTGAAACGGGGTGAGCCTGAGGGTGGCTGGGCTGTGTTTCCCTTTCCAGGGAGAAAGAAAGAAAAACAACCCTTTCCATAGAGCTAAAAATAGAGCTGAGAGCCGGCCAGGGCTGTGGCTTGGAAGGGGGGGCGGGGGGCGGACGGAATGCTCCTTCCCGGGCCGGGCCGGAGGAGCTCTGGCAGGCCTGGGCGAGGGTTAGGGGGAGGGTGGCTGTCCTTGCCCAGGGATGCCCCATCAGCCGACCTGACCAGGTCACACAGACCCCCAAGGAAAGTCTGGATGGTAATAGAATGTTTGAGCAATGTGTGTATGTGTAAAAAGTTGTGTGTGAATAAGACTGTCAGTGTGTGAAACATGCTTAGGCTGTGTGTTTAAGATTGTGACTGGGTGTGAAAGACTGCGCGTTGTGTAAGTCTGCACAACTAGGCGTGTGACACCGAGTGTGTCTCTCTGTAAGTTGTTGGCTTGCAAGATGGAAAGAAGAAACATGGAACCACGTGATGGATGAGACTGGCTGTTGTGAGATTGAATGTGGGAAAGGTCGTGTGGGTGTTAAGGTTGTGTTGTTTGCCAGAGGGTGAGAATATTCGTGTCCCTGAGAAGACTGTGGAATGTTGTCTGCTGTGAGGCTGGCTGGCGTAGGTTTGGACTGTAGGTTTGGACCGGCTCCCCCCAGTGATTGTTGAGGGGCCAAGGGGCTTCCTCTTTTAGCAAATGACCCTGAGGGAAGGCTGGGGAGCACAGAGCCGCGCCTGGGGCAGCCCTGGACTCGCGGGGGAGGGGGATACAGTGCTGGGGCATCCGGTAGCGCCGCCCCACGTCGAGGTCGGGGCTTGTAGGGGTAACTGGGTGTGTTCTCCGAAAGCGCCGCCAGGTGGCGCCGCCTCCGCAAATCCAAATGTGCCGCCTCCCAGACGCTGGGGGGTGGGGCAAGAAGGACCCAGCCTCGGCCCCTGTCGTGTGCTGGGGTCTGAGGGCCCGGGCGCCGGGGAGAGTGAGTGGCAGCTGACCTTCGGCATCCCACTCCGGACTCCGAAGCCGGAGAGTGCCTGGGAGGGGAGGCTTCAACTAGAGGAGCAGAGGGGGCAGGGCGGCCGCCTCGGCGCCAGGCCCTTTGTACTCCCACAATGACCAGCCGCCACTGGCCCCGGGACCCCGGTTGGAGTAGAGGGCGACCTGCCCCCGCTGCCGAGCCCTGAGCCAACCGAGCCCCCAGAAACACAGCCACCCGGCCTGGGAGGGAGGCCTCCTGAGTCCGGCTGTGCAGGGCCAGCGTGCGCCCCGCGGGACACGCGCGACGCGGGGCTGCTTGCGCGTGGCCGCGCCCCGGGGGCGGGGACGCCCCTGGGACCCCTCCCCCGCGCTGCGCCGCCCCCTCCGGCCGGCCGGGCGGGCGGGGTCTGCCCCGCGGGGGGCGCCGCGGAGGCGGAGGCGGGGCCGGGTCCCGCCGGGCCGCTCCGAGTGGCCGCGCGGGCTGGAGCCGGGCGGCTGGCCCGTGGAGCGCGGGGGGCGGCCCGGGGCTGAGCATGGAGCAGCGCGGTGGAGGTGAGGGGGGCCGGGGCGGGGAGGCGACCCGGGGGTGTCCCCAACTTCTGCGCGGCGGAGGGCCCGTGGGGAGGGGGCGTTACACAGTGCCCCCCACTTTGTGGAGGCGGGGGGCGGGGGGCTCCCTGTCTCGGAATGAGAACTCGTGAGCCCAGACTCGATCCCGCTTGACGGGTCCTTGGTGCTGGGTGAGGGGAGACTTTGCCCAACTCTTCAGCCCCTAAAACAGGTCTGTGGGACCTCGGACCGTGGCCAGACCTCTCTCGGGCCCTGGCAGAACTCCGCCCTCGGCTCCCCCCAGCCCCTAAGGTGGGGTGTGCTGTGCCATAGGGGTCACTCAAGGAGTGCTGGGAAGAGCGGGGGTTCCCTTTCCCACAGCCACAGACGCGTTTCTCAAAATGGAGCCTCCACTTGCCCCTCCTTCTCTCTCGGGCTCCAAGAGCGGGAGCGGGGCTGGCTGGGCCTGGCTTTCCAGGCGCCTGGCTCTGGCTTCTTGGGTGTCTGGTTCGAAGAGCCCAGTTTTATTTCTTTTCTGGGTTTAGGGGCCCCCTGGCTCCGTGGGGTTCAGGGCCCCCTGCTCATTGGATCTGCCTGTCTCCTTGTCTGCCTGACCCTGGGGCCTCTTAGTCTTTGTCTCTTGTCTTTTGGGTCCCTGTCTCTCTGAGCCTGTCTGTCTCCTCCCTCCTGTTTTCACTTTCTCTGTGCTCACTGAAGTGGTAAAAATGCAGACAGAGGTGCCAGACCCCACTGCCCCTTAAAAAGCCCCTTTCCCCCACTGTTTTCTCCATCTCCTGAAGTGGTCTGGGAGAGGGCAAAGGAGGGGGCTTTCCATCTGCTTCTCTCAGGACTGCCACTTGTGGGGTGGGCACTGCTCACCCCCACCCCCAGCTTCCAGTTCCTCCTTCCTCAATCTGTACATCTTCCTGGGTGTGAGGGTCTTTTGACTTGAGTGGAGGGTTGTTAGAGGAGGACTTAATGGAACACAAGCATGAAAGAAGGGGAGAGATCAGGCAAAGGAGTCAGACAATGTTTCTCCACTCCTGCACTCCAGTGAGTGACAGAAACCAAGCTTCCTCTCACCCAGTTGGCCCTACGTGCCACCCAGGCTCCCAGCCTGTCTCACACATGCCCCTATTTATATACACTCTTTGATACACACTTTTGCACACTCACTTTCTTTTTCACGCATTTGTGTAAGATACATGTGAGCTCACACATAAAGTTGAGTATGTGAGTGGACATCTATCCAAACATGTTCTCATATAGTCACAGTCATACACCACAAATCCACTTATTATGTATGTATGCATTTGTAACTTTCACATACTTTTTGAGAGTGACCCCTTTATTTACACACATACTCATGTAAGATATGCACATATGAATTCACACATATACTCATGTATATATGAATTTGTCCAAACATATCTATACACATACTCATTCATGATGTTCTCACACACATTTTCATGTATACAGTGCTTATTTTCATGTTCCCGTGCACCGTCTCACACACACACAAATACGTAAATGCATACACTCCTGCTCCTACGCAATTCTCTGTCCACTTCTTGGCCCCCGCTCTGCATGATGACTTCAGCAGATGCCTGAGTCCTGGTCTTCAGCTTCAGGATGGAGGAGGAGGGAGTTCCGGGTGGAGACTTTCCATCCCCTTACAGGAAGGAGCTGGGCCTGGGGAGGTGGAGTCCTCTTTCCTGGGCTCCAGGGAAGTGAGATCTCAGAGCAGCTACCTGAGGTGATGGTGGGACCTCTACCCTCATCGCCTCTGGGTTACAATGGGGAACATGTAAAGCTGGAAGGTTTCACAGAGGTTGGCAGTGGGCCTGTGTAGGCTCCTTTAGGCCCGACTGATTGGGTGCGGTGAAGCTAAGAGTTGTCATGGCAACAAGCATGAGCCTACATCCACCTCTGAGAGGCAGGAGACCCAAGAGGGTACCTGTGAGCTCCCTAAGATCTTTGGGTTTCTTGTTTGGCCAGCTCCACCCTTGCCGCCTCTCTGTCTGGGAGAAACTGAGGCCCAGCTGGGGGAGGTTGGGCACTGCCTGGCCTTGGCTCTTTGTTCCTTAATTACCATCTGAGTTGCTCACTGCATCCCTAAGATTGCCTCTGCCCAAACTGCCCTCTAATGAGATCACTTGTCCCAGGAGACCTGGAACCTCTGCTGAGAGCCAGTAGAGAAGGCTCCCTCCCTAACTTCAGTCTTGGCCGCTGTGGGGGATACATGTTTAGGCTGAGGCCTGGGCTCTGCTCCCAAGCGCCCTGCATAACCACTAAGCATCCCCTTCCCTCCCCTCCCTGTATCATCCTGCTAGATAGACTCAGTCCTCAGCTGTGTTCAGACCCATGCTAGGCAGTGGTATGGGGCCCAGGGAGAACCAAGGTTTGTGACACTGCTTGGAGGGGAGCCTCGACGGGGGCATCAGAGATTGTTATTGATGTCAGAGGGCTATTTTACCTGGGACCAGGGGTCAGGAGAGGGACTTGGCCTTGTATAGGGAGGGGACTCAGGGTGGAGAGACTCTGACATCACTGCCCTGCTCACAGGTTCCTCCGGAGGCCCTTGGCCAGGCCTGAGCCTCTGCCGCCATGGCCATTGTGCAGACTCTGCCGGTGCCACTGGAGCCCGCTCCTGAGGCTGCCACTGCCTCACAAGCTCCAGCCATGGGCAGTGTGAGCAGCCTCATCTCAGGCCGGCCCTGTCCCGGGGGTCCAGCTCCTTCCCGCCACCATGGCCCCCCTGGACCGACCTTCTTCCGCCAGCAGGATGGGCTACTGCGGGGTGGCTATGAGGCACAGGAACCACTGTGTCCAGCTGTGCCCCCCAGGAAGGCCGTCCCTGGCACCACCTTCACCTACATCAATGAGGACTTCCGGACAGAGTCACCCCCCAGCCCCAGCAGCGACACTGAGGATGCCCGAGAGCGGCGGGCACGCAATGCCCATCTCCGTGGCCCCCCACCAAAGCTCATCCCGGTCTCCGGGAAGCTGGAGAAGGTGAGGACCAGCCTTTCCTTTGGGCCCTGGGTGGAATCAGGAGGCCCCTGGAGAAGCTGGAGGAATTTGGAGGCCTACCCAGAGGAAAGAGTACGGGCTCCAGATTTACCAGAACTGGGTTCTAATCCTAACTCTGCCTCTGGCTGTATGACCTCAGGGAAGTCACTTAACCTTCCTGAGCCTCAGTTTCTGTATCTGTGAAGTGGAGGTAATATGTCAGCTCTTATAGGATTGTTATGAGAATTAAATAATATACTATATAAAGTGCTTAGCCTAGTGCCTGACACATACTATGTACTCAATAATGTTAATTGCTTGATAATACTGTTGTTATATAACAGTGATGTGTTTGACCTTGAGCAAGACCTTTAACTCTGCTGAGCCTCCGTTTACTCATCTGTAATATGGAGATAGCGATAATATTTTGCTCCTATGGCTGTTGTAATGATTAGAGGTAAACCTTTTAAATTACTTGACATAAAGCTGACACCCACGAGGCCCTCAGCCAGTGGTAGCAATTATTATTAATATATGGGGATGGGAGACCCCAGATGGAAGGGCAGGGAGTATGATAAGGGCTTTGAAAGATTGGGCAACTCATCCTCAGTGTCATATGGCCCCTCATTTCAGAACATGGAGAAAATCCTGATTCGCCCAACAGCCTTCAAGCCAGTGTTGCCCAAACCTCGAGGGGCGCCATCACTCCCTAGTTTCCTGGGTCCTCGGGCCACTGGACTGTCCGGGAGCCAGGGCAGCCTAACACAGCTGTTTGGGGGTCCTGCATCATCCTCTTCTTCCTCCTCTTCCTCGGCTGCCGACAAACCCCTGGCACTGAGTGGCTGGGCCAGTGGCTGCCCATCAGGGACGCTGTCTGACTCTGGCCGAAACTCACTGTCCAGCCTGCCCACTTACAGCACCGGCGGTGCTGAACCGACCACCAACTCCCCAGGTGGGCACCTGCCCTCCCATGGCCCTGGACGAGGGGCACTGCCAGGGCCAGCCCGAGGGGCCCCTGCTGGGCCCTCCCACTCAGACAGTGGGCGATCTTCCTCCAGCAAGAGCACAGGCTCCCTAGGGGGCCGCGTGGCTGGGGGGCACCTGGCTAGTGGTCCTCGGGCATCCCCTGACAGCAGCTCCTGTGGGGAGCGCTCCCCACCACCGCCCCCACCCCCTCCACCCCCCTCGGATGAGGCGCTGCTGCACTGTGTCCTGGAAGGGAAGCTCAGAGACCGTGAGGCAGAGCTCCAGCAGCTGCGGGACAGTCTGGATGACAGCGAGGTGACCATGTGCCAGGTGTGCTCAGTGGCAATCATGGGGGTGGCATTGCAGGACATCCAAAGGGGCTGGGAATCCAAGGAGCATTTCCATTTGTTCCGGGGTGGGGGAGCAGGTGATAGGCAGTTGCACTTGTGACCCCACCCCCACCCCAGCTGTCTGGCTTAACTGTAGAGTGGTGAGGACTGAAACCTAGCACTGACATGCACTGTTTTTCGGACTTGAGCAAGTTACTTATTCATACCGAGCTTCAGTTTCCTCTTCTATGAATGGGGGTATTTCTGGCCCCTTAGAGATATGAGGGTTAAGTAAGGCAAAGGGTGTAAAGTGCTTAGAATAATGCCTGGCACCTAGGAAGTGCTACATAAATCCTTGCTATTATTACTGTTGTTTCTGTTATCATAGAAGTAGTTATTACTATTGCTATCTTCGTTACTGTCATTGACTAGTGGAATCTAGCCTCGCAGAGCCCAGGCCAGTGGGCCACCAGAACAGTCAATGATTGGGGGTGGCCAGGGCTCGAGGTTTGGGGGAGCTGCCAGGACCCAGGTCTGCCTTCCTGCCCTCAGGTGTATGAAGAACGGCAGAGGCACTTGCAGCGGGAGCGCGAGGCCCTGCGAGAAGATGGTACGGCCCAGGCACAGCGGGCGCAGCGGGCCCAACAGCTGCTGCAGCTGCAGGTGTTCCAGCTGCAGCAGGAGAAGCGGCAGCTGCAGGACGACTTTGCGCAGCTGCTGCAGGAACGTGAACAGCTGGAACGGCGCTGCGCCACCTTCGAGCGGGAGCAGCGGGAGCTCGGGCCACGGCTCGAGGAGACCAAGTGGGAGGTGGGTCCTGCAGGGACACGCCCTGGAAAGAGGGGCCCAGTCACACCCCCTGAGCCTGGCCGTTCTTACCTCTGTGAGATGTGGATCCCCCTCTGACCTCCCTTTCTGGGTGGAGGCCTCCGTGTTCCTCCATGTTTGGTCTCCTCATTGGTATGGTCTAATGTCCATAGCCAGTGGCATTCCCACCCACTGCCTTCCAGCCAGTAATACTGTAGTGCTTGCTGTGTACTAGGTACCATTCTAAGCATGTTGCATAGGCTAGCAGATATTCCTCATAACAGCCCTATGAGGTGAGTACTGTTAATATCCCCATTTTAGAGATGTGGAAACTGAAACCCAGAAAGGCTGCAGCCCAAAATCACACCTACTCTGTGGCAGAGCAGAGATTTGAACCCCGGCAGTGTGGCTTCTTGGTGTACACGTTTAACCAAAACAACACTATAGTGCCTCTCAACTGGAAATGTGGACACTGTCGTCAGTTGCCCCCACTCCTGCAAAACCTGCCACCATCTAGGCCCTAGAGCTCTGCGGTGCTTCATGATGGTTTAAAGGCACCCACTTTGAAGGAGAAAGATCTGAGTCTTCCACTTTAGCCAATGACATGTTACTAGGCTCGCTTCAGTGTCTCCATCTGTAAAATGGGTATAGTGATACCTCCTCTCAACTGAATGTACAGCATGATGTCAAGGCCTGACCCCCTGGGAGAACCCGTCTCACCATCTTTCCAACTCCCACCCCCAGGTGTGCCAGAAGTCAGGCGAGATCTCCCTGCTGAAGCAGCAACTGAAGGAATCTCAGGCAGAGCTGGTGCAGAAGGGCAGTGAGCTGGTGGCCCTGCGGGTGGCCCTGCGGGAGGCCCGGGCAGCACTTCGGGTCAGTGAGGGCCGGGCACGGGGCCTCCAGGAGGCGGCCCGAGCTCGAGAGCTGGAGCTGGAGGCCTGTTCCCAGGAGCTGCAGCGGCACCGCCAGGAGGCTGAGCGGCTGCGCGAGAAAGCTGGGCAGTTGGACACCGAGGCTGCTGGACTCCGGGAACCGCCTGTGCCACCTGCCACTGCTGACCCATTCCTCCTGGCAGAGAGTGACGAGGCCAAGGCACAGCGGGCAGCAGCTGGGGTTGGGGGCAGCCTGAGGGCCCAGGTGGAGCGGCTGCGGGCCGAGCTACAGCGGGAGCGGCAGAGGGGCGAGGAGCAGAGGGACAGCTTCGAGGGGGAGCGGCTGGCCTGGCAGGCGGAAAAGGAGCAGGTGATCCGCTACCAGAAGCAGCTGCAGCACAACTACATCCAGATGTACCGGCGGAACCGGCAGCTGGAGCAGGAACTACAGCAGCTCAGTTTGGAGCTGGAGGCCCGGGAGCTTGCTGACCTGGGCCTGGCCGAGCCAGCCCCCTGCATCTGCCTGGAGGAGATCACTGCTACCGAAATCTAGGGCCCTGGGCACCCCAGCTCTGCAGGGAGCTCTACTGAAGGGGAACAGTCACCTCAGGTCTGCTGAGGGCCCCAGAGCCACTCATCCCCTGGGATCCAGGCCTCTGGGCCTCTGCCAAGAACGCAGGGCTGCCCTGTGACTTGGATGAGCAAGATCAGACCCCTGGAGGTCCCCATGTTCACCATCACCCAGAGGCTCCTACTCACTCCACCTGTTTCACTCCCCACCTGCTGCCAGTGCCACTCTGCCAACCCCATTCACCCCAGACACTCACCAGCTCACTCAGCCAGGGGGCTGGAGAGAGGAAGGGGCGCCCTCATTTCCACACTCCCCCCTGCCCCAAAGCCAGAGAGAGCCAGACAGTGCCAGCTGCTCCAGATGTGCCTGCCCCCACCCTGCCTATGCTGGGGGACAGAGCTGGGACTGGGGCCTGACCCCCAGCTTCCAGCTCTGCAGCCTCTCTCCTGGGGTGAGGGGACTATAGTCAGACCAAAGGAAGAACTCAGAAATGTCTTGTTTATTTGTGTTTGTGACCAAGGGGCCCCTCCCCACACCCAGATTTATGGCCTCGTTTTTCACTTGTATATTTTTCACACTGTAAATTTCTTGTACAAACCCAAAGAAAAAATTAAAAAAAAAAATTTTGTTTGTTTTTAAAAAGAGGTTACTGTGCTGGATAAAGCTTATGGGAGCTTGTTTGACCCCCAACCCCCTCTTTATTTGCTGGCTATTCCCCCACCCCTCATAGAGGTCTTAAGGGAGAAAAGGTGATGGGGGAATGACAAATCCAGTAGAAAGTCTGAGGTCCCCAGTGGACCACAACATGAAATGGTCTCTCAGAGTCTGAGAAACTAGAAAAGCCTTCCATCCTGTCCTTTGCACAGAACACTGCTGAGGGCTGGATGCAATGACTTCTCTGGGAGTCCATGTCCCTCAGTGCTTGGGAATATCAAAGCGGGCATCGTGAGAAAGTGCCCACCAATACCAAGCTCCAGACCTCAGGTTTCTTAACCCCCTTCCTATCTTGGGAGGTTGGGAGCAGTGAGCTTGTGACACAGGCTGCTCAGTAGCACCTTGTCCTTGACACCAAGTTTGTCTGGAAAGGGCGGAGCCTTAGTGACAACTGGGAAGGGAAGACAAGCAGGGAGATCTGAGTCACCGGTGTGGAGCTTTGGGTCTAGGCAAGGCAAGCAGGGGTGGGAGGTTCCTGAGTCCTGAGGAGGTCAATAGGTGAGGTCTGGGGGAGAGCAGGAGGATTCTGGGTCAGTGGGAGGATCTGAGGTCAGTAGGAAGACTCATGGGGTAGGTGGGCAGTCTGGGGTTTGTGTCTGGAGGGTTGGAGAGAGGACTGGGCTGGGGGTCAGCTGGAGGAGGCTGGCATCAGCGGGAGGGATCTGGATATTGGTGGTAAGGACATTAATAGGAGGGTCTGGGAGCCAGGCAGAGGGAAAAGGGGTACCATCATGGGGTCAGCGGGCAGGGGAATTGTCAGCAGGAAGGCACCTATCAGTGAGGTCTGATGAGTTGGAGGGTAAGGGTGCTGGGCTGGGCCCAGGGACCCTGACCACAAGCTCCATGGGCTCCCGAGCCTTGTTTCGATAAGCCCTGCGGATGGTGTCCACTGCTCGCTGGTGAGTCACCTGCTCCAGGCTCTCTCCATCCACTGCTACAAGCTCGAAGCCAGCCTGGGATGGGAGTGGGAGAATCACAGCCCTCCCTCTTCAGGTCACTTGCACCCCAGCATCCAACCTCTCATCTCCACCAGCTAGGACATTCCTCCCCATCTGGGTGAGGGGATGGACAATGGGACTTTTGTGCCTGGAGCTGTTGGGGGCTGGGTGGGGCGCAGACAATGGCCCTTTGTCCCTTGGGTCTAGGGCTGGAACAGGATGGGCTGCCCTCAGGCCCAGGCTGGCATGAGGGGGTAGATTTTTCCTTCGGCCTGCTCATCCTGCAGGCCTGACCCCCCTCCCCTTCCCGCCCCCAACGACCCGGTCTAAACATGCCTGGCTGGCAGATAAGCATGTACCAGTCCACCCCTGCCAGAATCAGCTCTGGGCCAAGAAGTAACTGAGTGCATTTCACCCACCTGCAGGGCACCACTGAGGAAGGCAGCCCCCCCAGGGAAGATCTTCTCTATCTTCACCATGGGCTGCACCTTGGACTCAATGCCCCCTGAAATGCTGATGCCTAGCGAGAGAAACATGGGGTGAGAGTGCACCATACCCCTAAAACCCAGAGCTCCCAGGACAGGCCCAGGATCTCATTCCCAAATCTGGGGCCCCAACTTCTCCCAAACCCCAATTCTATTACTCTCAACCCTCAACTCCAAAACCTAGATCCCAAAGCCCCCAAATCTAGGCCCACCAACTATACCCCAATACCCAATTCCTGTAACTAGGCCCAGGCCCCCTAATTGCATCCCCAAACCAAACCCACCAAACTTACTTCAACCCAAGAGCACCTGGGCCAGGCCCAATCCCACCTGGACTCACCCAAGGACTGTTTCATCTTGGACAGCGTGACTGTCCTCAGCTCCCCACTAGGGGTCTTCGTGGTCGCCTCCTCAGCTGTCCTGGCAGTTCCGTTCTCAGAGGGCCTGTGACTGGCCCCCGCCTTAGCTGCCTGCCCATCCGCAGGTCGTGGCAGAGGGGGCCTGGCCTTCCGAGGCTTATGGTAGCGTCCATTGGTCGTGCTGGGGTTCGGGATAGGTGCCGGGGATGGGGAACGCCTGCGTCCTGGGGACTTGCCTCGGCCCCGGCTGCGGCTGCGACTGCGGCTCTGGGCAGGGCCCTGGCTCTGGCGAGGGTCCTCTCGTGTCAGGGGTTCTGTCAGCAGCCAGTTAGGCCTTGGGGGCCGGGGAGCAACAGGGGGTGGCTGGGGAGGGGGTGTGCAGGTGCTTCGGCGTGGGGCGAAGGCATCGACTGGCACGTCTTGGAGAGGGGGGATCCCTTTATGAGGGTGATGGGAGGCAGAGGCACCCAGGGAGACCTGGAGGTCCCCCAGCCGCTCCCTCAGCTCCCCATCATCTTCCTCCTCTGAGAAGCCATTCAGAGGCAGCAGGTAGAAGCCCCCACGGCTGTCTGGGGAAGAGGGCCAAGGTCAGGCTGCATCCTCCTTACTGACACAGGCCCCAGTCCTTGCCGCTGTCCTTGGGCCTAGGGGACCCAGGCCTGGGTTTGCTCCGGCCCCACCCCAGCATTCCCCACAGGGAGGGACACTGCCTCTGTCCCATTGAAATCGTATTTTAATACTTTCTATTATAATAGTTACAGTTTTATTTTAATGTGTCTAAGACAAAATATGACTCACACACCAAACTGGTAATTTCTGGGAGATTATTGCATAGAAGGAGACTAGATTTAAAAAGCTAGTAGGTTTAAAACCAATTATTAGGTAAATAATAGTGGTGAACAGATGTGACAGAAATGGTTCTGGTGGACGAAAGCTTTCCTTCAGGGAACCACACATACCTCTGAAACCACAATACCCCACATCGGGGAGGAACAAAAGGCTTGTTCTCCCTTCCCTAATCTCCCAGGGGTGTGCCCCCTCCCCAGGCTCTGGGACTCTGACTGACCAGGCACAGGAGTGATGAGGTGACGCTTGGGTGGTGTGTCCTGCCGGGACGGTCGCAAAGCAGGAGGCCGCACTGGTTTAAGAGGAGAATAGGTCAGAGGCAGGGCCCCATTGCCAGGCTCCTTGATGGACACAGCTGAAGTGGCTCAGGCAATCTCTGCCCCCTCTACACGGGGAGATACCACCCCATCCCTACCTGGGACTCAGGATCCACAAGCCCTGCCCACCCCACCCCCCCAGCTGCTGACCTGCCCGGCTCTTGAGGGCTTCAAAAGCTTCCAGCTCCACCGGCATGACCATGCTGTCAAAGCGGCCCAAGTCTGTGGGGGCCACCACACTCCTGGGGAAGGGCAAGAGATGGGTTGGGCAGGAGCTTCAGCCTGGAAAGGTTGGGGAAGGTATCAGGGGTCCCCTTCCTGCCTTCAAGTCCTCCCCACACCCCCTCCCCACCTGATGTCCCGCAGCAGCAGCAGCTTTGCAGGCTTGTCCAGAATGGCCAGCAGCGGCCTCACCAGGTCCTCCACACCGCCCTCATGCACATACTGCAGAGAGAAGCACCACAGGTCAGACAACAGCAGGGACTTCCTGAGCTGGGTGAAGGGTAATGCCTGGGCATGTAGGGCCCCTCCATGTTTAGGAAAGGCTCTCCCCATCCCCAGGCTGTCCACAGAATGTCTTATCTTGGTGACAAGGTAGAGAAGCCTGCAATAATAATAACAGATTTGTAACAGCAACAACAGCAATGACAGCTTTGGGACAGGCACTTTTCTAAGCCTTTCACCCCGAGAGATGACATTAATGATTCCTGTTTTGCAGATGAGGAAACTGAGGCTCAGAGAAAAGGACTTTGCTAAAGCCACACAGATAAGGAAGTGTGAAGAGGCACTGGAACCTGAGAAGTCTGGCTCCTGCCTGCTCTAGTACCGGAAAAGGATGTGCAGGGAGTGGACTCTCTTCCCCACCCCCATTTCCAAGCAGAAAGAAGGCATTTGAGCCAAACACTAGGCTGTGGCCCTGGCAGGCCCAGCATTTGTCTGCACACAGACCTACAAATTAGGCTTTGTTCAGGGCTGGAAATGGGGACCTTGGGGAAGGGGTGGCCCTACAGAAAGCCTCTCCAGTCAGTACCCAGGGGGTGGTGGCCCTTCTGCCTGGCACTGCCCGGATACTACCAGCCACACCCCACCTACGCAGACAAACACAAACTGAACACTGGGAGCCACCCTGCTTGTAGAGCATACCGCCCCCTGGTGGTGATAAGGAGGCATACCGATTTAAGGACACACACACAGAGCATCTTGTATGGGCATAGACTCAGGGAAACAGCATGCCCTGGTGGTCAGAGTGAGACATTCATCAATATCTGGAAATAGATAAACTATGTGTGTGGCCTTAAACCACACACAAAGTTACAGGGACTCATACACACACGTATCAACAATACACCTCTCTTGTCTGGAGTGTACAGAAACAGTCACTAAGATGCACACACTTCAAGTCTGTGAATCAGCATTAGCGCCCACTAAGTGCAGTGGACTGGGCAGTGAGGGCACAGCAATGCAGACCCTCCCTGTTCCAGATCTTCAGGAACTCAGTATAGTGGGAATTAGGGGCACAATGAGCCATGTGCCCCAAATAACTACAAACCACCAGCAATAGGGCAGAGGGCATCTCAGAGGAGGGCGGGAAGATCGGAATAGGCTTCACAGAAGTGGTGGCATTTACACGGATTTTTAAGGATAAATGCAGGCAGAGATCAGCACGAAAGTTGGGAGGAAAGTGCTCGGAGGGTGATGTGGAATAACTGGTAGATAGAAGTTTAACTTGACCGTGAGGTACAAGAAGGGCCTCCATGTAGGCTGCACAGGTTATGATGACCATGTGAGTAGTGCCCCTAGAGTTGTGCAATTCATAACCTGTATAAAACTATGTGGTGACCAGGGGGAGACCATGATATGGTGATGTGGTGACTATGGGGAAGCTGATGGTAGTGGGATGGGGAGTCAAATCAGGGAGGGCCTTGAATGTGAGGATAAGGAATTTATACTCTATTCTGCCAAAGAGGTTACAAGGAGGCTTGGGGAGTGTATAGTGATTGGAGAGGTGGTTTAGAATGCCTGGTCTGGCAACTGTGGAGAGGTGGCTCAGAGAGGGAGAGAGAAAGGAGGCCTGGGGTTCAGGGCTACACATCGGAACCATTAGGAGCTTTACTAATCTTTCAGGCCGGGACTCCCCCTCAGAGAGTCTGATCTCTTGGTGTGGGTGGGGCTTGGGTCAGGTTTGGGTGGTATATGGAGCTCCTCAGGTGCTGTGGGGACACAGTGAGAGGCAGACCTAGCTTGGGCCGGGTAGGAGATGCTGAGGTAATGAGAGAAAAGGAGCTGAACAAAGAAACAAACACAGAACCCCACCTCGTGGCCACAGCCCAGACTTGCAGGCTCGCAGAGCTCCGCTTAGTCCTAAGAGCTGAGCATGACACTTCACTGAGTTTAGCCCAAAGGCCCTCAGCTGCCCCCAACATGTACCCCATCTGCAGCTCCCCTGTAAACCAGGGCTTGGAAGGGATGCAAGAATTACCACGTCTTAGCCTCCAGGTGACACATATATATCTTAGCCAGGCACATGCATACTCACACACAAATACAATCACATAAATACAAACCCAGGTACCCCGCAGACAGACAAATGCACGCATCACACAGACATACAACACAGGCCTACCTTGACCAAGGTGAGGGAGTGGGGGGATCCACAAATGATTTCCTGAAACTCTTCAGGTTGCCCTTGCACACAGGCTCATGTGTGCACTGATGCAAATTCACCACAGGGAACCCATCACAGAGACTTGAGGGTTCTTGCAGTGCGCTAGAAGAGGCCCTTCCAATCCTCTTGAAGGGGATAACCTGTGCCTCCCACAGCTTCCCCAACATTCCGGCTACAAAGACTCCCTCAAATCTAACCTCCACCCTACCCTGGGCCCTCAGGTCTGTTTGAACTGGAAGCTGAGAACAACAAGTGTAGATGCTGTGGGAGGCTTGGGCTGTGTGGAAGGACAAAAGATTACTTACTTGGATAACAGGGGAGGGGATGTGGCACAAGGCCAGGCTGGCTGGCTGACCCAGGAGTAGAAGTAGGCATGGGGGAGGAGTCAAGGTTTAGAGGAGAACGGAGGCACGTGACTGCAGGGACTCATATCCCCCAACTCATCACCTGTCTGGCTCCTCGCCTCAGCTTAAATATCACCTCCTCAAGAAAGCCCTCCCAGACTACATCTAGTTTGTTCCTCTTAGCTTTTTTTTTTACTGCAAAATTTTAATACAATGTGGTTAAACACAATATTCAAATATTAAACTTTTTCAAGCATGTGAAAGTGATCTTCTGAAAGACACACTGGGCTATTTTTATAGCTACCTTTGTGTAACTTTATAAAATTCTTTCCCTCAACAATGTCTGACACGGATCTTGATACTTGTTAGAAAGACTGATGGAAGATAATGACATCTCAACAGGAAGAGTTAGGAGACCATCCCAATGCTCATCAGAGGACTTGTCATCATCTTCATCCCTTATTTTCAGAATCTTCTTGAAGCCTCTCCTTCTGGATTATAGCTCTGCATTCCAATATTCAGTCTTTCAGCTAACTTTTGTGCTGCGAGCTTGGCTTGCGTCTCCTCATAACTCTGTTTCTGCTGTTTCTGAAGTGCCAAAGACTCCTCTATGGAGAGCAGCTGTGCAGGCATATGGTGAAGGGGCAGAAGCTGCTTTGCTGCTGTGATGTCATCAAGATGCTGCTTATCCCTGTGCCGCCTTTCCTCTGAGGAGACAGGAGATGCTCCTCTTTCCTGATGACCACATGGATCATTTGGTCGGGACGGTAACACATTGGTTTTAAATTTACGTGGTGGGGGCATTGGGTTTTTGGCTCGCATATCTAGTACGTCCATATAATGAGGCTTCTTCTGCGTCTCACTACAAATGCCTGTCAAGTTCTCAGTACTCAGGTTTTCTTCTGAGTGGTGTTCACCTGGGTCTGTAATTGCAATCCTTTGTAACCTATCAATAAACGGGTTGTCAGAGCTGCTAGAATTATGTTCTGCTTGACTTGAGACACGATGCTGAGGGAGATGCCCACTAGCTTCGGATGTGGAAGGCGCACTGGCTCTGCTGCTGGAGGCTGGGCACTTGTTCCCTGTGTACCCAACCTCTGGGGCCTCTTCATCACCTTTGTGGGTAGAATATACAAGTCCTTGTGGTTGTGAGGTTGTTTTAGATGATGTGGTGTTATCTACAGAGGAGCAGTCAGGAACTAGTGATGAAGTATCAAGTATCTGGTCAGAATACTGGAACTTATCCATGTCCATCTCAACAATGGCAACTGCTTTTTGCCTTAGTTTACAGTCTATACTAACAGGATGAAACAGTTCACTTTTTCCTCTAACTTCTTCACTTTCTGCAAAGGCAGCTTTCAGTTTGGCAACAGAGTCTAAGATCTTTTTACCTTTGTCCGGCAATTTGCAAATGAATTTTTCGTTGCGCAAAAGTGTTTCCTGGCGCTTCAACGTCTTCCGCAGCTCCGCCAAACTCCACTGCCCCAAGCCCGCGGGACCTTGGGACTCCAAGCCACGGGGCTGCGAGGACATCCTGCGGGGGCTGAGGCTGGCGAGGCGACGGGCACTCGGCTTCCTCGGTTGCTAGCGCCGGATCGGCGGCCTGCGGGGACTGCGGAGCATGAGCGGGAGCCGCCCTTTTCCTGGAAGGACAGGTTTTCTTGGACCCTCTTGGCTTATTTTCTCATGTTCTTTTCCTTCACAGAACTTCACATTATTTGTCACGTGGCTGTTTGGGTTCTAATTATTATCTTTCTCCCCTTCCTGGCTGTGAAGTGTGTGTGTGTGTGTGTGTGTGTGTGTGTGTGTGTGTGTGTGTGTGTGTCAGGGTGACTTCTGTTTTTAATGGCCACTGGTCTCACAGCATCAGCCCCAGATACTGGTGAGCAAACAGTGGCCTGAATGAATGAGGGGCTGGGTGACTCAGTGACCATGTGCTGGGGTTGGGGACAAGCTAAAGGCTCACCCTGGAGCAGTGGCGAGTGACAGCCAGCACCTCGTCATCAGTCAGCAGCCGCCGGGCCAGGTCCTGAATAAGGGGCCGTCGGCTCTCCCAGGCCTGCACCCGCTCATCCACGTTGGGCAGACGGCTGGAGGGGCTCCCAGACCTGGCAGAGAGCAGGGCTCGGCCCCTCTCCCGGTCTGCAGGGGCAAAGGGGCCATCAGGGGAGGATGGGGGTCAGACCCCAGGATAGGCCGACTGAGAAGTCCAGCTACCCCCAATAGAGTCTCAGCCCAGCCCCGATGCTCCCCACCATGGTCTCCCATAGTTCTACCCTTGGCCCCTCAGCTTCCCCAACACAGACCAGTCTGTTCCTTAATGGAGCCCTGACCCAGTTGCCCTCAGGCCCCCTGAACATGCACCATCATGCTAGACTGGTCTCCATTGGAATTCTAGCACAGTCTCACTCATGTCCCCCAAATCTGTCTTTGGGAGTCCCAACTCAAGCTCCCAGTCCTCAAAAATGCACCCCAGTATCTGTCTGCAACTCTCTTTCCTAGTAAACTTAGTCCAGTTCATTTTAGTTGCCTCCAATATGCACCTCTCTATCTGTCTGATCCCCCATGCTTGACCCCAACTGAATTTAGCCCAAAGCCCCTCAACTGCCCCCAACATGCACCCCATCAGCAAGCAGGTCTCAGTAAAGGGATGCATGAATTACCACGTCTCAGTCTCCAGGTGACAAACTTCTGCACAGGCCCCACTCCCCCTGCTAAGAAGAAAAAAGCTCAGCAGCAGGCCCCAGTTCCCGATCTGAAAATGGGGGTTTGGGGGCTCAGGATTGGCTGGATCACTGGCTGGAATGGAGAGTTTAGCCTGGAAGGAGGCGGGACAGGGAGGCAAGAGGCCAGGCCATGAGGATCTTCAAGGCCATGCTCAAGCTAAGGACTTTGTTCATAGGCACTGGGGAGCGAGTGACAGTTTTGGATCGAGAGAGGGCCAGTCTGAGCTCTGCTTATGGAGATTCATTTGGAAGCAAATGTATGGAGGCAAGAACCCTGAGGAGAGAGTTTGGAGGAGCACTTACCTTCAAGGGACAAAGAGAAAAAGAGGAGACTTTGAAGGAGACAGAGAAGTGGCCAGAGAGGTGGGAGGAGAATCAGGAGAGAGCAGGGCTCTGGGGGCTGTGGAAAGAGAGATGGGTTGAGGGAGGGGGGCTGATCTGCCCTGATTTGAAGGTATTGTCTCATCATGGGACTGTCACCTTAAGACCCCAGAGAGGGATACGGCCCAGCTCCTCATCCCGTGGTTGTTTTTGCTGACCCAACATCCACTTTCTCTTCTGGAAACAGCAACCCCGATTTCACCTGGGGACCCCCATTCTCACTGCTTGTACTCCAGGGTGGGCGCATAACCCAGGCTGGCTGATGAAAGTACCCCCTCCCCCTCAACCCCTCCCACGTCAGTGATTTGTTGGGCATGAGATCCCAGCTGAGCCAGTAAGAGCCTGGGACTTCAGCTGGGGCTATTTAAGGAGAAGCTCTCCTTTCCCTGTGTTGCTAAGTGACAGTGGCCATCTTAACTTTAGTGGGCAAAGCCTGCATGATAATGAAGCCAACCCAGGGAAAAGGGAACCAAACAATGAGGGAAGCAGATGTCTGATGAGATTGTTTAAACATTTAAACCCAGGTGAAATCAGTAGCTGAGCCAAGAAGTGCTTTTTTTTTTTTTTTTGAGGGCAGTGTCATTGGTCCTCATATGTGGGACCCGAACCGGGGCCACTGGTGTCCCAAGCCAGCACTTAACCAATGCGCCACTCGGCTGGCCCCAGAAGTGCTTTTTAAAGCTGGTTTGGGTTGAGTTTCTATCACAGACATCCCCAAGAGTCTTATCTACTCTTGTTCCAAGCTCTGAACCTCACCTGGGAGATGAGAGGCCCTCCATGGAGAGCCTTAGGAAGCCCTGGACACAAGTTAAGTCTGCCCTTCTGCCTGGGCCCAGATCTAGAAATGGCCTTGCTGGAGGATGGTTCTAGAACTGAGTAGGGTCTGTGGAGCTCTGGCTGGGGGAGGTGAAGCCAAATGCTCTGGGAAACCAGTGCCCTTCCCTCCCAATAGCGCCAAGAGTACAGGGATCCAAACCAAGTTCTTCCACTTCCTTCTAGGCTGTGACTCTGTTTTCCCTTCTGTAAAATGGGGAGGTGAAGCAGTATAACAATGACCACTGCATTTTCTGAGCACCGTCTATGTGTCAGGCAATGTCCTGTGTGATAAACATACACTGATTCACTTATTCTACACTATTCCTAAAGATACTGGTATTATTACTTCTATATAACTCATGAGGATACTGAGACTCACGGGGTGGAATGGTGACTCACAGCTAGAAAGAGGCAGAGTGGGATTTAAACCCAGAGCTGCTGGGTGACAAAGTGGCCTTTTCCTCCAACCTCCCTGTCTGACCCACCCAGCACTTACCTTTCTCCATGTCCAGGCGAGGGCGGGGTTTGGCTGGGCTCCCTCTCTCCAGCGTCCAGGCCTCTCTGCACCCGTCCCCTGCCGGCCGCCCCTGCCGCCCTCCCTTGAAGAAAAGGTTCATCAGTGTCTTGGAGCGCTGCAGGGCCCCCTTCTCCCCAGAGGACCATGACTTCTCCTTCTTCCGCTGCTTCTTCTCCTCTGCAGACACGAGGGAGCACCGGGAGGGGCTGGAGAGGTGGGCAGAAGGGAAGGACAAGGGGCAGGGGTGTGGGGGGGACAGAGAGAAGGGAGAATAGGGGGCAGACAGGATCTGCAGCCCATGGGGAGGTGGGGTCCTCCTCTGACATTCCACCCTTCCCCCATCGCACAGCTACAGCTGTGTGAGGAATCCATGAGACCTGGACTCTGTGTGTGTGTGTGTGTGTGTGTGTGTGTGTGTGTGTGTGTGTGTGTGTGTGTGTGTAACTCCAGGATGAAGGGGATTGCTTAGGGCTGGTTTGGGGCCCAAGACTAATTTAAAATAGAGCCCAGAACAGGGTCTGAGTGTGTTCTGGGGCTGAGGGTGGGACTGGCGCTGGGCTGGGTGAAGGCCTGGGGCAAAAGGAGGTTTGGGCCACAGGACAGGGTGTGAGGGAAGTTTTGGATCAGGGGTTATGAAGAGAGCAATAGCCACTAGTCCCCTACATACCCCACAAGGTCAGGTGGCTCTGGGAGCGTGTGATGGGGGGCCGCGGCCGGCTGAGGGCCAGCAACAGAGCAGTCTTGGGGGACTCAGAGAGCGCAGAGTCAAGGCGGCGGGCTGGCGGGGGTCCACTGGAGCGGATGGCTGTGTCCCTGAGGATGACCGTGGGCCTCACGCTGCACCAGGTCTCCACACAGCCCCCCATGTCGGGCTCTGTCTGCATGGCTGTGTCTGCCCGTCCCCAGCCTGGGCCACGGCTGCCCTGGTCCTCGGGCCCCAGGCAGACATCCATGCGGTCTGAGGGCAAAGAGCTGGAGCCCTCAGCCGAGCTGTAGGGAGCACTGGAGGTGTATGAGGAGACGCTGGAGCTGCTCTCAGAGGCCTGGGACAGCTGCTGCAGCACCCCGTTGCTCACTGCGGGCATTGGGGAAGGCAGGGGTGTCTTGCGGGTCTGGCAGGGCTGCTTCAGGACCCTGCCAGGCTTGCAGACCTCCCCTGGGCTTGGGGGTTTGGGGAGCATCTGGCAGCAGCCCAGGTTGGAAACACGAGGTCTGCTCAGCATCCTGCCTTGCTGAGAAACCTTGGGCAAGTCACTTTTCCTCCATCCACCCCTTGGGACTCCAGACCCTAGGAGAGCCTGCAGCTGGAACCTGCAGCTTTTCAGAGGGGCGCCCAGAAACAGCTCTGGGCAGTGTGAAACTTCCCATAAGATCTTGGTGCCCCTGCCCATTTATTCTTCAGAGATTCTGGCCCCACCCTTAGGCCTCAGCCCTTCCTCTCCAACCTTGGGGGCCTGAGTCACTTACGTCGGTCCAGCCAACAGTATTCAGAAACCATCTCCTTGTAGGCAGGATACCGGCCTGTCTCCTGGGGAGGGCATGGTGGGCAGAGGAGGGCATATGGGGAGTGGGTAAGAAGGGAGGGTAAGAATGGGGAGTGATGGGAATAGACTTTTTAACCCCACCACTCTCCTCCAAGTTCATCATGCTCTAGCCACACAGGCCACTTTATTTCTGAACATGCCAAATTCCTCTGTAACTCAAGGCCTTTGGAGTTGCTGTTCCTTCTGCTTGGGTTCCCTTCCTTCAGCTCATTTTGTGGCTAGCTCCTTCTCCCTCTTCAGGTGTCACCTCCTTGGAGGCCTGTTCTGACCCTTCCACCCCCACCCAGCTAAAAGGGCCTCCTTAAACAACCCCATCTTATCTTTCTGTTAATTTCCTTATAGCATTTGTCACAATCTGCATGTATCTAGTCTATTTGTCTGTCTCCCTCCAGTAGCAGAGACCTTGTCTTGTTCACTATTGCAGCCCCAGTACCTGGCATAGTGGCTGTCATATAGTAGGTACTTAAAAAAATAGAATGGATGAATGAATGAATGAGGGGCAGAGTGGGAGTGAGGAGGAGCATTTGGCATAATTTAAGAGGAAGCAAAGGTTGAAATGGGATGTGGGAAAGGTATGAAACAGAGGCAGTGGGGGCGGGGAATGGTGGAGGAGGCACTGAATGGTGAAGGAGGTAAAGGCTTGAAGGAGGGAGGAGGGTGGAGAAGGGGTCAGGATAAGGCACCAGGGAGGCTGAGGCATCACCTTCTCCAGGAGCCAGAGTGAGAAGGACCTGATCCTCAGGCAAGTGTGAGACCCACATGAATAATGGATCCAGCCATTCCCCTGAAACCCAATCTCTGGTCCTAGCCCAGCCTTTCTTGCTCTGTACCCTGAGGATGCCCACCCCCTAGGTTCTGCTCAAAGCTACAGCTACTGCCCCACCCTTCTGGGCAGGACATTTTCCCTTTTAACCCTAGGCCCCCACCACTCATATGAAGGGGCACTGCCCTAGCTGTCTCGGGAAGCAGGCCTGGAATCAGGCCCTGTTACTGGCTAGCTGAGTAATTGACTGTGGTTGCTCAGTTATTTTGCCTCTCTGAGCTTCAGTTTTTTTTCTACAAAATAGGGATGAGAACGATGCCTGCCCTGCCTCTCCATGTGGCTGTGGGAAAGTCCTAAATTGCAGAGCGATGGGCATACTTAAGTACTAGAGTGCTCTGGGAAGTCCTTCCTACAGTCTGGCCTCTCGCTGACTCCCACAGTCCTGCCCACCTTAATGGTCAACATGATGTGTGTTTGGCCCTTCAGCACCTCCACGGCCTGGCTGTGGCTGATGTCGTCGAACCTGACACCGTTGGCCGCCAGGACCTGGTCTCCCACCTTGATGCCATTCTCCTCGGCCAGTCCACCATGGTCTACTCTGGGGTTAGACAAGCAGCAGTCTGATGGGCCCCCTGGCCTGCCCTCCCTCACCCCAGACTCTCTTCACTTGGATACAAGGATGCTCCAATTAAACTCCTTGACCCTCTTCCTAGTGACCCCTGCACCCCTCTGCAGATTCCACCCCTGACCCAGGCCCTCATTTGGACATGGAGTTGGCCAGGCCTCACGTGCTGACCCAACCCCAGGTTCCAGCCCAGGCCCTACTTCCTCCCCTCCCCAGCCCTCACTTGGACACATAGATGCCCAGGCCAAACTCCTTGCCCCCACGGATGTTGAAGCCCAGGCAGAAGTCATCGGAAGTCGTGTAGAGGTGGACGATGCGTCGCACACCGTCCTCTGAGCCGCTGTCTGACGGTATTGAACTGCACTTCTCCACCACCAGCCGCCGATTCACCACGTCCACCCTGGGGCAGCAACAAGGGGCCCTCAGCCTGGGCCCTCACCTGCTACCCCCCACCCCCCCTTTTCCCAGCAGTCCCCACAACTTCATGGGAAAGGTGGGGTTGGTTGCCTTTAAGGGATTTCCCAGGCCTGGGATCGTCAGTGGGACATAGATTAATCAAATCTGGGAAACCATCCTAATCTCCATTTTTTATTGAGCGGCTACAATGTGCCAGGTCCATCCCTGAGGGAGAGGCTCCGTTACTATCCCAAACTCAGCAGCTGTGTAGAGGATAGGGCCACTGGGGCCTGTGATAGCAGAACTGTGGGGAGGAGGGCTGGGGGAGAGACATGGCCTTTTTTCTTTCAAGGTCAGGCCTTAGGATCCCTGTGTTTCCAGCCCTAGGGACTGGGAGGACAGAAGCCATACTAGCCATGCCCATGCAGAGCTCTGTGCGCTCAGCCTCTCCTGCTTTGGATGAGGGTGCCGGCATAGGCAGGACAGGCCTTCTCACCATGTGGTCTTCTCCTTGGAGAATTTGATGCCCGGCACACGGCCCATGCGCCTCACCATCATGTGCAGGCGGCTGCTGCCTGTCAGGACCTTCACGGCACTGCCCATTGTTGTGCTCTCCAGGCTCAGCCCATTCACCTCCGTGATCTTGTCCCCCACACACAGGCCAGCCCGCTCTGCACCAGGGGAGAGGGGTAGCTGGTATGGGCCACTCAGGAGAAGTCCTCCAGCATGAGGCTGAGCCCCCATCAGACCAGACTTCCTGGGGTAAAACTTCTTCCCTGAGATTGGGGATCCCCAGATAGGGTCTGAGTGTCCCCTATTAGACTAGGAACCTGTCCAGTAGCCCACTCTGCCCTAGGACGGAGGCCCATCTCCCCATCAGATAAGGCCTCCAAAGCTGGGGGCCCTTCCTCTCATCCCTGACAACAGCACCTCTGTATCCCACTGAGATGGGGTCACATATATTCCCCAGAACATCACCCCTGGGGGCCCTGCTCACCTGCACTGCTCCCTTCCTCCACTTTGCTGACGAAGATGCCCAGGCCATGCTCAGAGCCGCCCCGCACACTGAAACCCAGCCTTCCCGCTGGACTCTTCTCCACTCGGACTGCGTGGATGATGTCACTCTCATCACTGTTGGCTGTAGGGGTAGGGACACAGACATGACTCCCATGCCCATTTGGGACACAGCGGGGCCTCTCGGTTCCTAACTTGGGGCCTGTAAAACCTGGGTTGCTGGGCACAAGCACCCAGTGACCTAAATTGGGGGGAGCAGCCAATTTCTGAGTTCCTTTTGGGTGATGTTGAGACCATGGGTCAGTTAGAGTGTGGGAGCAGGCAGGACAGGACGCCATGCCAGAAGACACTGTTCTCCATCCCTCAAAACATAGAGGGTGTGTGTGTGTGGGTGTGTGTATGTTTGTGTATCTAATGCTTACTAAGCTTCCCATGCCCACAGGCTTGGGATAGGCCAAATACCTAAAAATCCTGGTACTCTGAGGGTCAGATAGACATAATAGAGGTTCAAGACTCTATCCTATGGGTCATAGGTGAGGGAATCTGGGCTCTTCAGGTTGCAGTGGAAATGAATGTATTAGCTCTGTCTTCAAATAGTTGAAGAGCTATTCTGTGAAAGGTATTAGATATTTTTGACTATGCAACCCAGAGGGCAGAACCACACCCACATATTGGAGTTAGATGGAGCCCAATTGAGGAAGAGAAAACTTTCTAAAACCTTCAGCTGTCTGACAATGGAGTGAGTTTTCCAGGAGGAAGAGTGAGGTCCTCATCTTTGGAAGCATGCGGGCTGACACTTGGTAAATCCCTGTCTAAGATGTTGTGGAAGGATCCCTGAGGTGCCTTCTGTCTCTTAGACTCTGTGATTCTGCAGGTAAGGGCTGTAAGAGCTACCTGGCTATATGAAAAGAGAAACCCCAAACAACACCATGTTGTAGTATGTGCCGAGTCCAGAGTGGTCCTCTCCATCAGTGCTGGTCCCTAGGAGCTGGAGCTGTCAGGGAAGGTTTCTTGGAGGATTAAGACACATCTAACGATGTGGATGTGTGAAGGGGAAAGGAAGACACTAATGAAGAGATGAAGTGGAAGCCAGCGGCCCCGGTTCGGTCCCACATATGAGGGCCAGTGACACTGCCCTCAAAAAAAAAAAAAAAAGAGATGAAGTGAGCAAAGGCTCAGAGGTGGATCCTTGAGGAGGCCTTTTGGTTGGAAAAACGTGAAAAGACCAGAGGGATAAGTTGGGTCCCAGGAGAGAAGGTGAGATTTTTGGGGAAGGTTTACTTCAGAAGAAATCAATCTCTCTCTCTCTCTCTCTCTCTCTCTCTCTCTCTCTCTCTCTCTCTCTCTCTCACACACACACACACACACACACACACACTTACTTCTATTTGATCTAAGAGAAATCAGGTTACAGTGCATGACCAGGGCAGCTCAGAAAGGAATCCCCAAGGGCAGCCTGTGGGCACAGGTGGTGCAGAACAGAGATGTGGAGATCTTAGGGCTACCTAGCTAATTCTATCTGCACAGGTTTGGGGACCTTTTCAGCCCAACCAAGGAGGCTTGTGCTCTCCCATTCCCCAAACGTTTTTTTCCTCAGTCCATCTCTGGGGCTTTCCTTGGGCCCTCTGCCAGGGAATGCCAAATATGGGATTTTGAGCCTAAGAGCTTGGGGCATCTGAGGATGGAACGTTTTCTACTTCCACTGCCTGAGCCCTGGCCACTGACACCTCCTCCAGGCATTATGCAGCCCCCTCACTCTCTTCCTACTTCCACTCTCACCTTCTTTAATCCATTCTCTACATAGCGGCCAGAGTCAGCTTTTATAATAGATTGCCTTTCCCTGTTTAAAAACTTCAATGCATGCACCTGCTTCTAGAAGGAACCCCACACTCCTCCCATGTCCACTAAGGCCCTCCATGGGCTTCCCTCTGCCTACCTCTCTCCCCTCACCTCTGGCCACCCTCCCGGGTCTCCCTGAGCTTTCGTCAGACTGATCTCCTCCCTGTTCCTCTCACAGACCAATCCTTTCAGTTTTCCCTCCACCTGTGATACTCTTGCCCAGACCTTCATAAAGCCAGCTCCTCAGGCGCTCCTGGCTCACATGCCACTTTCTCCGAGAAGCCTTCCTGGACTGCCCAGCAAGAAAGCCCCTTCCCTCCTCTATATTAGAATGGTTCTCAAAGCGTGCTCCCCAGCAGCACCCAGAAAATGATTAAAAATGCGAATTCTCAGCCTTTACCTCAGACTCACTGAATCAGAAGCTCTGGGTGTGGGACGCAGCAATCTGTCAATTAACGTGGCCCCCAGGCCATTCAGATGTATTCTAAAGTTTGAGAAACACTACTCTATCATATCATCTGATTTAGTACCTTCAAGATTCTTACCAGCCTTTCTCATTACTTGCTTTTTGTATATTATTTATTATCTATCTGCTTTCACTAGGCTGTGAGCTCAACCATGGTAGGCACTTTGTAATTCTTTTCCACCAATCTATCCCCAGTATGTTGCCCAGCGCTTGGTATTTGCTAAGTATTATATTTTTTGAATAAATGGATAAATGATTGAGCTAGGAGAGAGAGGAGAAAAGGATAGTCTGGATTAAAGATAATGCATTTTCTCTGGGATCAGCTGGGTGGGAACTTACGGGGGTGATGTGGGTGGTGGTGTACCTCTTCCCGCTATGTCTCCCTTATCAGTTATTTTAGGCCCGAGTGGTCTAAATAATAACACAGGAGAGGGGTTCCAAGCTGTGTAAGTTGGGAGATACTTGTGCTCAGGTTGAGGGAAAGATTCTGAGCTCAGAGGCTCCCAGCCCAGATAGGCTAGGGACCAGCAGGTCAGAGGAATGCCCCTTGGGCACGGTGTGTCTGGTGTGTGTGGGGGTGTATGTAGCCTGTGAGGGGGAGCTATAGCACAGCTCTGTAATACAATGGGACTCACAAGGGCAGTGCTGTAGTGCTCTCCTCCCTACTACATGTGTCGTAGCTCCTCTGGGGACTTCTTTCTGTTCTATGACAAGAATGACAGTGATGACACTCAGCAGTGCCCTGCTGCTCACCTGAGGGGGAGGCCGAGTGTGTGGATGATAGGGATGAGTATGCTGGACCACTGGTGGAGGAAAGTCTGCTCCCTGAGCAACATGCTCCACCCCTGACCCGGAGGCCCAGGTAGGGCAGCAGAGATGCCCAGCTGGGTTAGAGGGCAGGAGCAGGATCTGAAAAGTACAGCCTGGGATTCCGCCAGGGGTGCTCTGTTGGCTGACAGAGAGAAGGGGAGCTGGAGATATTTATCTGGTCCTGTCTACAGAAAGCTCAGGCCTAGGGGGCCTCCACTTCCTTGCTGCCATTCAAGGTCCTGCTTTGCTCACCTGCTCTTTGTCGCCTCACACCTGTCACTGCAGCCAGGCTGTCTGCTAAGGGCCCGCCCCATCATGCTCCATGCTTTCCACTTTCATCCTTTGTCTGTGATACCTCCACCCCATCACCAACTGTTTTCATTGCTGTCTCTAAGGCCTGTTACACTGTAAGTTTCTGAAGGTGAAGATTGAGCATTATTTCTCTCTAGGTCCCCTGCAGGACCTAACCAGGGCTGGTACAGAATCGGTGTGCAATGAAATGGCATTAAGCATCTACATAAGCTTAGGTCTCCCCTCCTTCAGGGCCCAGCCCTGAGGCTCCCTCCCTGACCCTCCACTCTCTTCCTCTCCCTCCTCTCCTAAAGATTTGCTGCTCTATCTTCATTTCCCCACTTCTGCAGGTAAAGCCTCTCATTCTGTCTGCCTAACTGGGTACTGGCTCTTCATAGCTCAGCACAGAGCTGGTCACACAATAGGCTGGTTGATGGAGAATGTCCTCCATCCTCCCCACCCCTCTAATATACACAGATGGGTTTGGAGAAATGTAGAGTCCATGGGATGGAAGGGCCAATTCAATCCCCTGCTTAGCTCAGTTGGGGGCTAGCAACACACACACACACTCTCTCTCTCTCTCTCTCTCTCTCTCTCTCTCTCTCTCTCTCTCTCTCTCACCCCTTTTCATGCTGCCATGCCCCATTCTACCTCTGACCTCTCTATAATCCTGAAGCCCTAAAGGATTGGCCTGAAGGAGAAAAAAGGTAGATGAGAAAGTGTAGGGGCTCCCAGAGGGCCCTGCCTTCCCCATCTGAAAGACCCCCATCTCTTGAGTTCCCCCACTCATATTGGCTCTGCCTAACTAGTGCCATAGGTCCCCTCCCCCTACCCTCCGTTCCAGGCTAGTGGCTGGGCCCCGCCCCCACCTTCGATGGGAGAGTTGATGAGGATGACTCGGCCCATGGGTGATGAGGCTCGGATTCCGCGGGGGGGCCCATTCAGCAGCCGTTGTTGCTTCCTCAGCAGGTATCGCGTTGCCGAGCCCGAGTCGCTGCCCAGGTGGCCTCGGGAGGAGAGGGAGCTCAGAGAGCCCGAACTTAGGTCTCCGAGGCCCAGTGGGTCGAAGCCCACTGAGAAACCGTGCGCCATGGCGGCTAGACTACAGATCCATAAGGAACCTGCTAGCCCTCGAGGGGAGGGTCCCAGGAGCTCAGGGTTCCATGAGCTTTCTGTGCAGGATTGGGGTACCAGTGACCAGGATCCTCCCACCTCTGCTGCTTCTCCGAAGTGTGAGCTCCAGGCCTGCGCAGGAAAGGGGGTGGGGTCAGAGGTGTGAATGCTGCCCCCCCAAGAATTTCCACCGTTTTCCCTGGTTTGAGCATCCTACCCACCCAAACCTAAGGCCTCTCACCTCCTCCACCCCTGCCCAGAGAACTGCCCAGTCCAGGTACCATGGTGGACTTCTGGAGCTAGTCACACAAGGCAAGTGGGGACCTCTCATTCACCCCTCAGTCCTACTCTCAGCTGAGTTATCGATTCGGTCCCCAATCCTCAGTAGAGGTTGAGAGAGTGGAGATGGGATTATTGCGGGCCCTGGGGCTTCAAGCGGTGTGGGAGAAATTGGGACCAGGACAGTTCACTGCACACCTTTCCTGTGTATGTGGGTAGGGGGCCAGGTCTCGATGCTCAGGCCTCTAGGGCAGGGCTTCAGGACCTGGGACAGCTGCAGCCAAAGACCCCAGAGATTTCCCAGCCCTCATAGATCCCCAGGCTCTAGGCTACTGTCCCCTACGTCCCCTCTCCTCTCCGGTCTAAAGAGGTTGCGTGAATCTCACCCAGGCTTGGGGGGGAATACCTGCTGGTGAGAGCCCCACAACATCCTGTGCAAACGGAGACTAAATCCCCTGGAGTAGTTCTGGGTCCCAGAACCAAGCATCTCATCCTAGGTTCGGCCCTCCCGGCCCCCCACTTCTTGGGCTCAGCCCTGGACCCCCTCACCTGCTCTTGTGTGCGGCTGCCGCCGGCCTCGCCCGCCCGCGGGCGAGAGCGACTGCAGCAGCAGCAGCAGGGGACTCCGCCCAGCCTTCCCCGAGGCGGCAGGAGCCCGGCTGGCCTGCGGGATCCCGCGCTCCCATTGGCTGGGAGGACCGCCATTCACTCCCTCGGCGCGGGTCTCTCAGCTTGACTCCCGCTACCGGTTCAGCCCAGAAGAGCCCAGAACCGCGTCTTCTCCAGGCCAAGCCAGCTACCAGGGCTCCTGGAATTGCCACCTCTCCGCGGTCATCCCCGAGGTCTCAATGAGGGAATGTCACCTGGGCAGAGCAGGGCGTAAACCCGCAGTGGGCAGGTGCCAGGGTGTGCAGCAGGTGTGCTCTGTACTGTGACTGGGTGAGTTGTGAGTGTGTGATTTGAGCCCTGCCTTCTTCACATGCATCCTCCTTTTATGTCAGAAAGTGTCTCTCTGTCCACCCAGTTACAGAAAGGTAGAAAGGAGGGGCAGCTGGTCCCAGGACACTAAGGGCAGGAAGACTCTTTCTGATTCACCTGCTTGATGCTGACAGAGCTACCTTGAGCCCCCTGCTCCTTCACATCCCAGGGCAGGAACTGAGACTGCGGTCTGTGTGCAGGGGTAGAGGTTGTGAGCATAAGGAAACTGGGGATCCAGTGGAGCTAGGACTTACAGAGAAGAATAAGAAGGGGCCTGGGGAGGAGGAAAGGCCTGGGGACATAGAAGGGGCACAGGCATGAGCAGAATGGGACTGTGAAGGGGTGTGAATTTGAGGGCTGCAAAAGGAAGGAGTTTGCGGGAAGTAGGGTAGGAGCCCAGGGGGCCAAGTAGGCAAAAGCGACTGCCAAGGCAGCCATCAAGTAAACAAGTCAGGCGGTAATCTGAGTCCTCTGATGGATGGCCCCTCCATGTCGCCTGCCTGAGCCCTGCGCGCTGTGAGCTTTCGCCCTGTACACCTAGACCCCTTGCTGCCGAGACCGGGTGCCTCCCGAGACCAGCCTGGGGCCTGCAAACAAAGTGGGCAGCAACCGTGGCTCCTCCCCTCCTCTCTCTACTGGGGATGAGGCCAGAACTGATCCCCGAGCCGGGATTGGTTCTGGAAGGCAGCCTGGGGCTGGATCCCGCTGGCCCGAGCTGGGGGCGTCGCCCCAAAATGACACCCACCGCCCCCAGATTCTGCCAATCCCTGGGCACGCTGGGGGAAGGTGCTCGGGGAGCCCCCGCCCCTCCTTCTGGTTAGCGTCAGGCGTGACGTTACACGTGATGAGTGGGAGCTCGGGGGCGACGCGCGAGGAAGGCGGGTCTGAGAGCTGCAGAGGCCGGGAGCCCAAGAGCCCAGGAAAGTGTGAGCACTCGGGGTGGGGATTGCGGGGTGGGGCGGGGGTTCTGGTATCAGGCAAATAGAGGATTGAGGGCTGGGAGTTAGAACGCGTGGGCTGCCTTCTCCGTTTTTTTCGGGTTTCCGAATAGTCTGTAGGGAGATCCATGGAGCATGAGAAGAGGTTGGTTGGGGAAGGAATGTCAGGGTGGGGCTCTGCGTGGTCACGCATTCAAGTGTCTGCAACTGATGGCTATGGGCTATATGTGGAGTGTGTGTGCAAGTAATGGTGTTTGTGGGCTGGTGAATGCAGGGTGTGTCTACCCTGTTTTTATGTCTGTGTAGAGCGAATATGATGGTGTCTTTGTGTGTGGGTATGTGAATGTGAGTGTGTGAGAGGGGAGGGAGGGTGTGTCAGCCTGTGAGGGAGGAAGTGTGGTTAAAAGGATTAGTCATTCTGTAGGATTTTGCCCAAGGCAGCCAGATGGCTGTTTCAGGCTTTCCTCTCTGTGCTGAGTGGAGAGGGGACACTTGCTGAATCTGCCCCTTTCTGGAGGCAGGTGGCTCCAGGAGAGGTGAATGGCTGTCTGTGCCAGCCCTGCCCAGTTGGGGAACAAGCAGAGCCTTGGGCCATTCATTGTGGGTTGAAAACACACACACACATGCACACAGTTGGCATCAGAGTTCCTGTATTTGAGATCTGGAATAGATAAGCCCTGGGGTGGCTAAAGAGCTCCTGTTCTCCTCCAATCAGGGTCTAGGGTGTGGGATAGCTTATGCCATCTTCCCAAACAGCCTTGGGAGTTTGTATCCAGGTCTCAGGGCAGCAGAGGCCTAAAGCTGACATGAATATGGATGTAGAATGCATATAATATGCATTTTTGTGCATACAGTGCACAAGAGTAGCTGCATGGGATTAGTTGCTGCTCATTCATCAACTACACACATTTAAATCCTCACTTATGAAAATCTGCACAGGCCAGAGCCCAAGACCTGTTTTCCTGTACCCCACCCCCAGCCTCCTGCAGTGGCAGCAGGTCCCTGGGCTAGGACATTGCCTAGAAAACAGCTCCTCCCCCCACAGTTGTTACCTATCTGGAGTCACCTTGAGCTCTAGAAGGAATTGGCGATAGGCCCAGGGACCAGGGCAGGCAAGGACACCAAAGGCTCTCCCAGGTAGAACCCTTAGACACCCTCCTTGGAGTCCTCTGATTCTGGTCCCTGCCCTGCAGAAAATGGGTGAGTTGCCCTTAGATATCAACATCCAGGAACCACGCTGGGACCAAAGCACTTTCCTGGGTAGAGCCCGGCACTTCTTCACTGTTACTGACCCACGAAACCTGCTGCTGTCTGGGGCACAGCTGGAAGCTTCCCGGAACATCGTGCAGAACTACAGGTGACCCCCTTTCCCATCTGACCCTGTAATCCAGGTTTTCATTCCCTGCTGTTGACACAGTACCTTTTGCACCTGTCTCCCAAAGCTTGAGAATGACCCTGTCCCACCCCTCACTCCCTGGCTTTATCTTTTAAAATCATGGACAACTGTGGCACAGAACTTTAATCCAAAAGATTTTAAGGTGTTTGGGTTTAGGAAGTAGCATTGATACTTATAGGTGGGGGGCTGCTCTGTGCCTCTCAAACCCTACATAGGGGCCCATCCCACTGCTGGGCCACTCTCGGCAAGGACAGAGGGTCTCAAAGTTGAGTCCCAAATAGGTAAGAGGGCATCATCCTTGTCTCCAGGAGGAAAAACCCTTGCAATACCCCTAACCATTTTTGACCCATTGGAATCCACCATTACCCACGACTCAGTATTTGGGCAGAAATGCAAGGGCACCCTATTTGTGTGGCTAGAAGGAAAATAGAAATAGGACCCCCTTTCTGGAAAGATTTGATTCTCTCCCAGAAACAAGGAGCTTTTTTTTCTGAGATTGGGGACCAAAGTGCTGAGTCCTCTGCTCAGACTTGCCCTGATCCATGTGGGCAGGGCTTAGGAAGGCATATCTGCTCCCACTAGAATTGCCTGTTTGATCCCTGCTAACCTCTGCAGGGCTGGTGTGGTGACCCCAGGGCTCACTGAAGACCAGCTGTGGAGGGCCAAGTATGTGTACGACTCTGCCTTCCATCCAGACACAGGGGAGAAGGTGGTCCTGATTGGCCGCATGTCAGCCCAGGTGCCCATGAACATGACCATCACCGGCTGCATGCTCACCTTCTACAGGCAGGTCCTGTCCCATTTGTCCCCTCCCTGAGCACTCTGTCCAAGCTAGAGTGTAGCCTGACATAGGTGCTTCCTCTCTGGGCCAGTGTGGACAGAAATTGGTGGGTGGGTGAGAGCTTGTGTCAGAATCCCTTCCATGCCTTAGAACTCAGCCCTGAAAGTCCTCCCACCCCAGAGACAGTGGATGTGTTTGTGTAAATGTGGAGGGTCATGCAGGAGTCACCAGAGCAGAATCTAGGGACATCAACTGGTTACTCCTGAAGGTTTGAGAATAACCTTTGGGGTTTCATTATCGGGCTCTAAAGATGAGGGACACTGGAGGGAGCAGAAGTTAAGTGTCTTTGTTTCCTCAGGAAGACCCCAACCGTGGTTTTCTGGCAGTGGGTGAATCAGTCCTTCAATGCTGTCGTTAACTACTCCAACCGCAGTGGCGATGCTCCCATCACCGTGGGGTGAGAGTCATCCCCAGAGACTCTTCTCCTGGCCCACTATTGCTCTTTGCTGTTTGATCCTGTTCCCCCACTGCCCGTGCAACCAGTGGCTCCATGCCCTCCCCTCAGCCTTTCCTTCCCCACTTTCCTGGCCTGAGCTTATAGGGTCCTCTTGTGTATGCTTTGGGGGGGGGGCCCTCTCTTCTTCAAGGGGAGAAGTTGGGGCTTCCAGATAAGTCTCCACTGGAGCCCAGGAGGCATTTCTCTGCAATGAGGTTACCTTCCTACACCTCATGTGTTGAAGATTTGGCATGTCCCTGAAGGAAAGAACCACATGCTGGACTGCTCACCTCCCCTCTTGTGTTGTGGCTTTTCCACCCATAGGCAGCTGGGAACAGCTTACGTGAGTGCCACCACTGGGGCTGTGGCTACAGCCCTGGGCCTCAAATCCCTCACCAAGGTAAATGCCCCCATTCCACTGGTCCCCAGTCATCCTTTATCCACCTCCTTCTTCCCCATCACCCCTCCATCCCAACCTACAGGCTCCCCATATGTCTCTCCAGAGTTCTTCACCACCCAGTTGCCTCAAGGCCACTAAATGATATCTTTCCTCCCCTAGCACCTGCCTCCCCTGGTTGGCAGATTTGTGCCCTTTGCAGCTGTGGCAGCTGCAAACTGCATCAACATCCCTCTGATGAGGCAGAGGTGAGTGACCCCAACTCCTGGCCTGCGCTTGCCCACCTTGCATGTGAGTGTACCATCCAGCCGTGCAGACCAACCAGAGTGGGGACCATGCTTTCCTTCCCTGAGCATGAGTCTCAGTCTGATGCTGGGATATAGGGTGGAGAACCAGACTTGGAACCTAGGACATCTGAGGGGACCCCAGGGAATAGCTGCCCATGAGGGCATTTTGGATAGGATTTGGGGCCTGGGATTTGACTCCCCTCACTTCCATTTTCAGGGAGCTGCAGGTGGGCATCCCGGTGACTGACGAGGCAGGTCAGAGGCTTGGCCACTCAGTGACTGCGGCCAAGCAGGGAATCTTCCAGGTGGTGATATCAAGAATCTGCATGGCGATTCCTGCCATGGGTGAGGCAGGGGTGGCTGGGTGAGGCACAGGAGGCTCTGAGAGAAGGGTACAGTTCTTCAGAGGTTTTGAGGACTCTGGGGGCCACAGGACTCCAAGGGGAAGAGGGAGGAACTGTGACGGGATGCCCCCCTTCCTTGGGTCCTGACTGTCATGCCATTGTCTCCCTCCATGTCTTCCCCCCCATCCCCTTCAGCCATTCCCCCCGTGATCATGGACACTTTGGAGAAGAAAGACTTCCTGAAGGTAGGTCACTCTCACCTCTTCTATCCTGGAAGTAGTGGTTATTGGGAGCAGAAGTGAGTCCCCAATCCCAATCCCTTCTCCAGCGTGACCTGAGTCTAAGACTTGCCACTTGTTTGCCCCACTCCTGTGCTGCCCCCTTCACCTTTATTCACTCAGCAAGAATGAACTGGGCTGGGGTGAAGGAACATTGAGGGCATAGGAGGAGAAAAGGGAAGAAGGGAAATGGTTTCTATCCTAAATGGAACTGGTGTCACACCAGAGACCTCTGACACACCAGGGACAGACTATAAATATTTATTGAACACCAACTATGCACACTGGAGGAACAGAATAGTGGTCCCTGTGGCTGGACCAAATCAAGCAGGGTATGCAGAGCAGGAGGTGTACTGGAAAGAGACAAATTCATGCCACTGGGACAAGAGGAAGTGAATGGAGGGTCAGAGGAGGAAGGCTTCCTGAAGAAAGCAACTCCTGGAGAAAGCGAGGGAAGAGAAAGAATGGCAGGGAGCGGCATGGGAACCAATTCTGAGAGGCCAGAATGGGTGATGGGACGCTAGGGAGGGTGTCAGCAAACGGGCCTGGCTGGAGGAGAAGGCAATGATATGGAGATGCCAACCCTGTGATGGGCTTGAGAGAAAAAAAAGGGCGATGTGTCAGAGGTTCACAGGCAGGGCTAATGGGATACAGCTGTGCTGGGTGAAATGGGGTAGGGGCAGGAACACGTGCCATTCCATTGTCTCTGTCTCCCCACAGCGCCGCCCCTGGCTGGGGGCACCCCTGCAGGTGGGACTGGTGGGCTTCTGGTAAGTGTGCAGGAAGTTAGCTAGGGTGTATGGGAGTGCCTTTTCCATGGGGGATGTGGGTGGGTATTTATTGTTTTTAAGATGTTTACATACATTGCATTGAGTAGGTAGGGTTTTGGGGCACCCATAGGGCATACTGTGTGTGTTAGGGGGTGATAACTGTCCTTGAAGGTCAAGAGTATAGTTAAAGGGGTTCCAGGCTTCCATCTACAAAAGGAAACTGCAAAAATTTACCTTTTTGTACCATCCAAGAGTTTTATGCACACTGAATTCCTGATTGTCTCCATCTCTGGCTGTGGAACTCTGAGTCACTCCTCTGGATGTTTTTCCTCAGCCAGAGCCTAATGCCAGTGTTGACTTTAATCAGTCTCCACCGCTAGGGACAGTCTCCAGAAATGGGGTGGGGGGAAGGAAGGGAACACCCTTAGATCAAAGCTTCACAAACCTTTCCAACATTCTTCTCCCCAGCCTGGTATTTGCCACCCCCCTGTGCTGTGCCCTGTTCCCCCAGAGAAGGTAAGTGCTGCCCCCCAATCCCAGGCTTGGCTCTGGACAGGTCTCCACATCTCTGGAACCAGCTGACCTTAGGGTTCTGGGAAGAAGCCTGGCAGATACTCAGTTTATACTGGGGGCGGGGGAATGACAGTGATCTGGGCCTGCTGGCCTTCAGTGGAGAAGATTCTTCAGCTTGGGAAGAGGATTAGGGATTCTTTAGCCTGACGGGGGTTGGGTTCAGGGGACACTCAGTCTTCCTGTGCTCTTCTGTTGCAGTTCGATACATGTGAGCAGGCTGGAGCCGGAGTTGAGAGCTCAGATCCTTCAGCAAAACCCCAGCATGGAAGTGGTTTACTACAACAAGGGGCTTTGAGGGAGGGTCTGCCCTGGCCCCTCCCTCACCTCCTTGTGCTGCTGCATTAGTGGAGCCTTGCTATCCCACCACTTTTTCTGCCTGGTACTGGGCAGGGGGCTTGGTAGGGAGCAGCCATTGAGACCAGCAATCCATTAGGCTGGGGAAGTACCCCCATAAGCCTTTTCTCTCCTCTCTGTTTTCAAAGAATAGGGTCACGTAATCTCTCCTGTGCTAGTGTATCTACTTATATACATATGTGATATGTGTGTGTACATTTTGTCCTGGAAGCTAGGCACAGGCGTGCTGTCCTGGGATGTCCTGATATCTGGCTTCTCCTCTTGGCCTCCTGCCACCTGCCAGCCAGCCAGGCCCCAGAACTTCCTTGCCTAAACAGTTCTACTTGCCAAGTCATGTCTGACAGCACCTTACCCCTTCTGGACACAGGAAGGGCCCCAGGATCTCAGGACAAACTGAGGGACACTAGCAGACCAAACTGGACTGAATCCTTCAGATTTCTGCTTCCTGGCTCCCAAAGCTAACTCAGAAACTGGCAGAGGAAGACATGTCAGGCTAAGGGAGACGGGCCTTATACCATCCCCCACATCCTCGACTAGATCGTTTCCTCTTCTCTACCAAAGCAAAGGGGTGTCAGTATTCTGCACTGCTCTTGCCATCGCCCCCGCCACACTGCCATGTGGGCATCCTCAGGCTCAATCCTAGGAGTTCTTGGTCCGCTCTGACAGTAGAACCTCAAATCCTCAAATCTAAACTCCAGTCCTCTCCCTCAACTAAAAAGCCACAAAGGCAGAGAAGCATTCCCCTTTAAGAGCTCCCACCATACCCTCTTACAGAGGGACACAGCTATGGGAACAGTGCTTAAACTCCACAGGTATCCGAGTGGGTGTAACTAGTACATCCTCAAGGGCAACTAGGCCCCAAGGGTATAATCTTAAGACAGGGAATTTTGTGTTTCATTGACCCTTGTTAGACATTCAGCAGAACCCCCATCTTAGCTTCTCTTTCTGGAGGCTTGGCCCTGTTCCCGCCAATCCCCACCCCCAAGAGGAGGAAGGGCCCAAGCATCCACAGCTGGTCTAAAGGGGAGGTGAGCTTGGGGATGGAGTCTGTGCTGGTAAACTCAACAGTGCAGAGCTGGACCTTGACTCCAACTCCCATGACTTCTGGCTGGAGCGACAGGGTTGAAGGCCCCCACAGGGATCTCTAAGAGTCCTTTCCTGCTCGCCCAACCAACCGCCACCAGTAGTAAAAGCTATGATGCCATTGTTACTCAATAAATTGAAAACCAGTCTACTTTTTTATCTTCACTGGATTCCATGTCCTGAGTGCCCAGGAAGAGCCCAATGCCGTGGCCTTCCCTTCTCTCCCCACAAACTCCAGGTCTTCTCTTCCCTCCCCTTCTGTAGGGAGCCTCAGCTCCCAGCAGAGGGCGCTCTGAGATTAGAAAATCAGTCTTCCTTCAGCACCCTGAGTTATAAAGTAGAAGGGATGTAGGTAGATGCCTCCACTTTCTATTCCCTCAGTTGATGGAGTCCTGGCTTCATTTCCTCACGAGGCGGAGGGCGCGAGGGAGGGGGATGGGGTTGATCACATACCTACTCAGGCTCTGAGCTTCTTGGTTCCCTTCAGGCATTTGACATGGGGTGGTGGCCTCTGGTCCCCAGGGAGGCCTCTGTATAGAAGAAGGCTAAAGAGCTAAGGGCTACCCATTCATCAGAAGTTGTTAGTGTTACCACACTCCTCTATGCCCCCATTGATACAACACAGGAACAAGTCTGGCAAGAGACCATTTGACACTTAACACCCCTTTCCCCCCATCCCAGAGTCCTCTACTCCTTCCTTGCTTATGTAACTGTCCCCTTTTTTGTTTGTTTGTTTGTTTGTTTGTTTGTTTGTTTGTTTTTTTAGCTGAGCTATCCTGCCACCTGTTGGCAGCTCAGCGGCTGCTCAGCTGGGGCCTGGAATCCAATGGGCAACTCTGTTGCTCAGAACTCGTGCTCTTGAGCGAGCTCTTAACCAACTGAGCCACTGGCCAGCCCAAAATGTCCCGTTTTTTGTTCTGGGAAAAATTAGGCCAAAAGTTCATGCCTATGTACAGCTAATGAGAGCTAATATTAAACAGTTTATAGTTGCCTTTCTGACCCTAAGTCTTGGCTTAGGAAGATTCAAAAGAATAAATATGCATGAATCTATGATAAAATCCATTCTCTACTCCCTGCAGGAAATACCTCTCACCTCCCTTTGTTTAGCCCAAAGCTCTCACACTAGGTGGCAGGGAGGAATCTGTAGGGCTGAATGGTCCCATAGCAGCCTGAAGTGAACCTGCTGCTTCGGCCTGGGCTCCGGCACTCCTCTTGGAAAGTAGAAGTTGTATCGGGCAGTGACAGTGACACCAGCTGCTGTGTAGTGCCAGGTCTAATGAAGCAAAGTGCTTTAAGTCCACTATCTCTTTTCATCTTCACCACCACGCCTGTGAGACCAAACATGTTATGTTCATTCTTAGCAAAGACACGGACTTAAAGACATTAAGAACTTTGCCCACAGGTACACAACTAGGAAGTGGTGGAGTCAGGATTCAAGCCGAGCTCTGCATGACTGAAGCCACTATGCCATGCTTTTTTTTTCCTCACCTGCCAGCGGCCAGCCAAACGTGAAGTCATTTTCCTAGTCCCTTTGACCAGCAAAACTTACAGGCCCACAAGTGTTCACAGACCTTTCTACAAAAGCTGCTGAAGAGTGTCCAAGCTTGGGGGCTTATAGCTGAAGGGGTAAAAGCAAAGATTCCCATTCTTGATGACATACACAACCAGTTCCCATTCTATCCTCTTCTGCCAATCTGGATTAGCTATCCTGGGACAGACTGAGGGGCGCTGGAGCCTTGGGTCAACTCTTGAAAACCTCTTTCTGCAGTTACACCTTTGATTTTTGGTAATTGTCTTGAAAAGAGGCCTTGCACTTTAGTGGAAAATCTATGTAAGGTAAACCCACTTGGGGAGTGAGGATCAGGAATCTCGGTAAAGCAAAGCCATTAAGAACATTTTATAACAGGGCTGGCAGACTGCACGCTTTGGGTAAGAGTTAGTTTGGAACACCAGCTCTGAGCAGCAGGGCCCCGGTTCAGATCCCACATGAGGGCCAGTGACGCACCCTCTACAGCTAAGATGGTGAACAGCAGCTCAACCTGGAGCTGGGCTGTTATGAGTCGCACTGGCGATGTGTAGGCTGCAGTGGGGCAGCAGTGGGCATGAGCTTTTTCGTGAGCTGCTGTGAGCGGCGGTCCAATGGCCAGTGAGCGACTGCCTCAGCCAGGAAGAGCGCAATGATCACACCAACTTGGGCCACTGAAGCCACGTCCTCCACAACTAGACTGAATAACAAATGGACAGCAACTTGTCTGTTTCCCCTTCCCTGATTACCCAACGCTGTTCTCCTCCCCCAATTCCCCAATAAAATCTTTAAAAAAAACAACAACAAAAAAAACCATTTTATAACAATTATCTGTGCTTTGCAGATAACACTAAACCATGTCAGAGAGAAGACAGGGCATCAGTGGACCAGTTAGGAAGGATTGCTTTCCTGCCATCTTTCCTTCCTATTTCCACACCAGCTCCTCAAAGCAAAAAAACTGTTTTAGACTAACTTCACAGGCTCTCTAGATGCAATCCTAGCCAAGTACGTTTTCCAAACTGCCTTCACATACTTAAGACTTTTCCTTGGAAGTCAGCATTTGGGCAGAGGTAGTACTTTTCTTACTGGAAAGTAATCTGCCCCATACTTGGGCCTCCTGTTTTCCTCCTAGTGTTCCAGACTCCGGGAAACGTTTCTGGTAGCCTGCATCTGTATCCTTGGCCCCCCTTCCTGTGCTTTCTTCCCCTCGCCTGGCCTCATCTGCTTCAGAGCTCCCCCTCTTCCCATTATTAAGAAAGACCACAACACACACACACACACCCCACCCCCTCACCCCCCACCTCCCACCCCCCACCTCGGCCCACAGTCTAAGGAGAAAAACGGCTTGGGTTTGGAGCGCTGGCTTAGCCTGGCTATAGGAAGGGGGCCAGGTATCCTACTGTTTTCCCGCGTCACTGGGACTCAGCAGGCATCTTAGGGACAGCTTAGCCCCTAATGGATAGGGCCAACTTCAGCTCCGGCCCTCTGGGTTCATGCCAGTCAGACTAGCCTAGTCCCACCGGATCCGGTGCCCTACAGGTCAGAGGCAAGCCGCCCCCCAGCTCCACTCCCCTATTTCCTGCCGTCAAGCTTGTCAGTCTCAAACCAGCTCCACTCCAGGATTCTGTCAGTCACAGGCAAACCACGCCCCCGTGGGGATGCAGCCAGTCAGGAGCATGGCCCCTGTCAGTCAGTTAGGATCGGCTCCACCTCTTTCCGATTCCCCGGCAACAGTTTTAGCACCGCAGGCCTGAAATACAATCCTTCTTCCCTACTTGAGCAGGGAACCTAAGCCTCAGATTGGCTTCCCGGGGGACCTCGGTCGTGGACCGCTAAATCCGCCAAGACCCCTTCCTCCTTTCCAGTTTCTAACCCAGTGCCCGCCCTTTGACGTCCGACCCGTAAATCCGCGAGGTTTTCGAGGAATCACGCGAGGCTTCTGAGTCTCAAGCCCTGATTTTTTTTCAAGCGGCCTTCGGGGCTATTGGCCCTGCCTTTTGCGCGGTTCGCCCTTCTCCCGCTCTCCATTCTTGCATCCCTTGTTCAGGAAACGTTTACTGAACTCTGCTAAGAGAGGCTGTGTGCCAGACTGGTTAGAAATAGTCTGTTGGGTGAACAGAACCCTTTCTCATCTTCTGGGACACATCCTGTGCCCAGCCGTCATGAAGGCTCCTCCCCCAGTCCCCTCTTCTTCTGTGGCGCCGCACGTTGCAGGGATCTCCGGTTCTCACAATTTCCGCTAGAAATTGTGGCAGAACACCATCAGCTTGGGGCCACAGCCTCCTTCAGTTTCTTCTCAATATTCTCGGATCAACTAGATTTTGCAACTGAATAATCACCGGGAGAATGTGGTAGGAACCCTGCATAGCTTGGGCTATATACACACAGCTCCTTGTCCTTGCCCCCAAACATCCAGTAGGAAAATAACCCGTTCCTGTAACAAGCAACAAGCAGCTCCTTCAGAGTGAAATGTTTGCTTATGGAGCAACAATTTGCTATATTGATCTATAAATTAACCAATAAACCACCTATGTTATTTTCTGACTGAAGATCTCTATCACTAGCAAGTCCTCAATCAATTGACAGCTTTAATTTCATTCATTCATTCATTCATTCATTTATAGGTGTGTAATGATGAAAACAACTGTATTCTTTCTCACCACACTCCATTAAACTTGCTCTGTAGAAATTGACAACTTTTATTTCCCAGAAGGAGCACTTCTGGTTTGGTGTTAATTGAAGTTATTTTGTGGAGAATAACAGGTAGTAATTGTGGCTACCTTCAGTACATAGGAGGTGTATTGGAAGGATTTGTCTGTAGCTCTAAGAACCAACTTAATTGTCAGAGCTGGTACCTAGGGACAAGCTTCAATTTGCCTGGGAGACTTTTCAAGCTACACTACCCTCAAGATTCTGTTGTGCTTCCCTGAGAGGACACGTCCCTCCATCCTACAGGCTGTAAATCACTAAGGCTGCTAGCCATTGTTTCTGTTGTGAATATGTCACGTTTTCTTAGGTTTGTTGAAGAGCAAAACAAATGGAAAGCCACTGTGTTAGGGACCTTACCTAGAACCAACAAATGAGTGGGATTTAGGACATCTTTGGATTCCACATTCATTTATTTAGCAAATATGTATTGAATACCTACTGTGGATCATGCTGTGGGCACATAAAAGTGAAGATATGAGTTATTGCTTAATGGGTATAGAGTTTCAGATGTGCAAGATGAAAAAGTTACAGAAATCTGTTTCACAACAACATGAATACAGGGTATGACAATTAAGTTTGTGAACTTGTTGCAACAATGTTGCTAACTTTTTTCCATATCAGGGATTATTCATTATGAATTTGTACCAACTGGACAGTTAACCAAGTTTACCACTTGGAAGTGCTGAAAAGGCTGCATGAAAAAGTTAAATGACCTGAACTTTTCACCAACAATTCATGAATTCATGGCTCTTGCATCATGACAATGCACCAGCTCACACGACACTGTCTTATGAGGGAGTTTTTAGCCAGTAAACAAATAACTGTATTGGAACACCTTCCCTACTCACCTGAACTGGCCCCCCAATAACTTCTTTCTGTACCCGAAAATAAAGGAAATATTGAAAGGAAGACATTTTGATGACATTTAGGACATCAAGGATAATATGACGACAGCTCTGATCACCATTCCAGGAAAAAGATTTCCAAAATTGCTCTAAAGGGTGGACTAGGCCCTGGCATCAGTGCATAGCTTCCCAAGGGGAGTACTTCAAAGGTGACTGTGGTGATATTCAGCAATGAGGTATATAGCACTTTTTCTAGGATTAGTTCACGAACTTAATTGTAAGACCTTCATATTTCTTTACATAGGATGGCCAGCAAGAGAGGCCCAGCCCTCCCTCTTCTGTGTCTCTCCAGGAGTCGCAAATGCAGGGGGGTGAGGGAGAGAGAATGTCTCACACATAATCAGAGCCACTGTCTCCAACTCTGTTGTCTTGTCTGCTTCCCTGCACATGCCAATGCCTTTTCCCTTTGACAGTTTCCTGTGGCACTGATCTACCCTCCACCTCTGCAGTTTCTTGGGGCTGACACTGAGCTGCCATCATTTAAGGCATCCTGGAAAGGAGACACATTTACCTTATTCTTATCTAGTTTCTATCGAAGTGGTCCCACAGCAGTTGCTTGGTTGGGCCTCTGGTTATATAGTTTCATTTTCATGACCTCCCTTCCAAGGCACCAAGGCAGTGGGGGTGGGGAGTAGTGCTGGATAGTGGTGATGTAAGATTAAGCACGTCCCTACAATAAACCTGGAAGTATTGCTTTTAATGATACTCAAGCCTTCTGCTGAGTCTGATTCATCCTGCTGGACCTCTTCATCACTGCAAGTGATTTCTGCAAGCTGGCTTCCAACACCTGACTCTCCAGGTTGTCAGACTCCCTTGTTTATATCTGGCCCCTGAGTGGTGGATAAGATTCAAATTCCTATCATTTGGCCAAATCAGATGACCTCTATTCAATTGTCCCAAACTTTCCAAGATCTCTAAGGAGGCTTGTTGTGGAAGAAAAACAGGCAGACTCCCAAATCTGCAGTTTCCAAACTGAACTGAGGCACCTTAGAATGCTACAATAAACTCACAGGATAGTTTAAGTTTTTGAGGGGAACCCAATCCAGTAATATTAGACATCTGTTGGACACTGAACAAACTACTAGCTCAAGCTCACAGTTTCAAATTTAGATTGTGGTACATTACTTTTACTGTCTTTGCAAAACTGGGTTTTTGATGGTTGCTGTGACAAAAAAGCAAGAACTACACAGAAGTCATTGTTGAACAGGAAACAAGTGTGGCCATATCCAGACTGATTCCAAATTTTGAAAAGTTATGCAGAGCCCAACAGGCACACACATTCCATTAATAAGTAATGAGGTTAAGAATGACATAAAACATTCTTTTTTTCTTCCAGTTTATGTGTATTAGTTTTTTAAACAGCTACAAAGGAATGAGGGCATAAATACTTATTAAGTTGTTTGAACCGAAGGACTTAAAGGAAACTGTTAGATATTTCTTTTGGTCTAGGGTGCTGTGACAAAATTATTGAAAAACTAAGGGTTCCATGAATGTAGAAAGTTTGGGATTCCTTCAATAAATGAACAAAGGAAAAACATAAAGGAATGAGGAAACAGCTCTGGGTTGTATGTGGGTCTCAGATCTGCCTCCTCTAAACTCACCAGGTACTATGTAGAAAATTTTATCTTATTAAATTCTCAATTATTCCTTCTGGGAAGTTATAACCTTCTTTCAGTGATCCAGATTGTTCATAACATGATCAGGGATTGGGGATGGTGGTGGTAGATTGGAAGCCAGAGCAGAATTAGCCGGTGTAAATTAGAAGATCACAAACAACGGAGAGAATGAAGGCTGTGGACAGTGGTCCCGTGTCCCCCCCGCCCCCTGCATCCAGGCTGGGCTGCACAAGGTTAGCCCAGCCTCCTTAGTAAACTCCATCCCCTGAGAATTGCCCCACACTGAGCCCCCTCGAGGCCATACTGGGTCTGTTGGATGGGACCGAAGCCACTGGAAATCTGGGGGCCTTTGAGCCCCCATCCCGTGGGAGGGAAGGGTGGCCGCCGCTGGGGACTCACGCAGGTCCACGCTTCTCCCTCCTTCCCCTCCCGCATCCTCAGGTGACTGGCGGGCGCCTACCCGGCGCTAAGACGATTGAAGCGGAGGGTCCCTAGCTCCCGGGCTCATACATTAAAGATGTGGAGGCGCCCGGGCTGCGGTGCCACAAACATGAAGACAAATTTTAATCCCGAGCAAGAAGATGCCGGGAGATGGGGGGCGCGGGAGAAAAATGAATTAGGTTTTTATTATGTGTTTTATTATGCTGTAATTGAACAGGATTAGGTGAGAATACAATATATTTCTGATGCGGTTGGAAGGAGGAGGGAGAGGGAGGCAGGTTGACAGCGAGAGAGAGACAGCGAAGCCTGCAGAGAAGCGGGGGCTCCAGGACGCAGTGGATCCCAGGGGAGGGCGGAGGCGCGGCGCCGACCGGGCTGAGGGGGTGCCGACCCGGCACCACCCCCCGCTCCCCGCAGTTTGGGCCAGGATGCGGGCGGGGGTGAGGGGGATGCATTGGGAGGACTGAGTTAGTAACAGGTCCTGCTAGCTTATGCTGGAGGAGGGGACGATCTTGAAAGTTGGAGGGCTGGGGGCTTACAAACCCTCTCCAGACGGGAAACGGAGTCACATAGGGGGAAGGGGAGAGGCTATGAAAAGACAAGGCGCCCTGGAGTTACTGGCGTCCCGGAGGCCCACGAAATCACATTTGCTCCCAAAATCTACCCCTTCTGCATACGTCGGACACAGGCCTTGTAGGTCAGCAAACATCGGAGCGCCCACTTTGTGCCCTCGCTCATTGCAGGGTGACCGGGACTCTCAGGCACTCCCCCTCTCCGCCCAACTCTTGTCACCTCCGAAAAGATCCATATAGATGTAGGTCTAACCCAGCACCCCTCCCCCAAGAGGCTTCTTCCGGTAAAGGGCGCCTAGGTGAGCCCCAGAGCTGGGCTGTCCGCTCGGGGGAGAGCGAACCGACCCCTCGTCCCTGGAACCGCCTCCCTCCCCGGAGCTCGCTTCTCGGTCCGCCCCAGCCCGGCAGCTTCATTAAGGGCCGCCTCCGGCTCCGCTTCTCACCTGCTGCAGCGCCCCTCGCCCCCCGCCAGGGACCCGCTCCTGGCGGTGATGAAGAGGCCCATTAGCTGCTTCTACCTTTAGGGCGGGCTGGGCCGCTCTCCCCACCTCCCAATTAGGACATTAGAAACCGTCAACCAAGATTAATAGTTGCCCGGCTCCAGGGCAGGGAGATGAGCCCAGATATCGCTACAGAGCCTCTCACTCCGCGTGGGCCAACCTGGTGCGGGCCGGGCGTACCACCTGCCGCCGCCATGCCTCCCTCCGCCTCGTTTTCCGGCCTTCAGGAGCACCTGGGGCTTTCAGGTGAGACCCACAATGGTGTCCGGAGTGTAGGAGATCGGAATCTTACTCCCTGCTGGGTCTAGGGCCCCAGCGTGCTCGAAAGCAGGCGAAGGAGGGGTGGAAAGTCCGCCCCCTCCACGGTACTCTCCCATTCCCCTGCAGGCTCGGTTGAAGGACTTCCGATCCTTCAATGAGGGGCTGACCATCACTTTCTCCGAGAGGCGTCCCCAAACCCCTCTCCCCGTCAGTTTCTCTTATGCTCACTCATTGCTCCCCGGCTTTTACCTTTATTTGTGATTGTTTCATTGATGTCTGTCTCCCCCACTGGACGGTGGGCACCAGGGGGAAGGGACCATCGTTTTGCTCACCATGGGCTCTACAGCGACTTCAGTAATTGTGAGTTGACCGAATGAGTGGGCAGCAGGTTTGTTTCCTGGTTTTTTTGTTTGTTTTGTGTTTTTTTTTATTGAAACATCTGCTTCCTGTGCAAGCTTCCCCTACCCCTTTCTTAGCACCCTCATAGCATGTGCATTCATAGCATAATTGTAACTTATTATTTCTGTATCAGTTCGATGTCTTCTCCCCCTGAAGTCGGAAGTTCCAGGAAGGTGGGCAAGGGCTGGGCACACAACTGCATTCCATCTGCCAGCTCCGAGCTCAGCACTGAGTCAGACATATCATAGTCGTTGAGGGCTCAGGAACCTTAGAGCTCTTCCAACCCCATTCTTTTGAGGACTCCACGGCCTGGAGAGGTAAATGACTTGCCTGAGGTCACACAGAAAGCTAGAAGCAAAGCCAGGATAAAAAGAACTTTTCTCTCCAACACACTTCGATTTTTCTCCAAAGGTCACATCTCTTGGGACCCAGAGGAATGTCCTTCTAAATCCTGAGGTTTCTAAGCCTTGGGGAATGTGTGGGCCTGGCCCAGGGATCTCTTCCCTTGGTGATGGTAGTCACCAAGAAGTAAGACTTTCACTCTCCCTACAGGGGTTTGAGGCCCAGGGGTGTCCTAGACTCTGTCAATAGGAGTAAATTCTTTCTGTTAAGTCTCAACTCTATAGTTTCGCTTCCCTGGATGTAAAACGAGGGGAGCCCCACCTCTCCAGCCCTGCCTGGAGGGATGTGAACTGTCTCTGACCTCTCCTCCACCACCCCCATGCCCTCCAGTAGCATCAGGGAAAAATAATGATTTGGGAGGGGAAAAAATCAGGGGAACTACAAAGGAAATGCTAAATCAAAAAGAGTGGTAGCCTGAACTTTTCCTCCACTTCATTACACCCCGGTGTCACCTCTCTAGAACCCACTTACTCTAGGGGGGAAGGGGCAGGACTGGGTTAGGGGGTAAGATCGATACTTCACTGGGTTTTGATGACCGCAGGCTTTCACCTTGCAGATAATGGGGTGAGCGGCGGTAAACTCTCACTGACAGAGCGGGCTCCCCGGCCTTAATGAGATAATCAATACTTGTTCTCGGCTTAATTTCCATCTAATTGCTCTTTAACGACGCCGGATAATGGGCCGCCTCCTGTGAGGAGAGAGCTGGCTGGGAATCCGACCTACCTCGGACTCCTGCCTCTCCTCCCAGGGCGGGGTGCCCTCGCGCAGGTGGGATGCAGACGCACCACGCTCCCGGGCGGGGCTGGGGCTCCCTCCGCCCGCCTCCACGCGCCGCATCGCCACCTGCCCGCGGCGTTCTCGGCCCCCGCAGGGTGCGCTCCAGGCCTTGGATTCGGGATAGCAGCCAAGGGGCAGGGTTCTGGGCTTCCGGCCACCCCCCTGACTGGGCCGCGGAACCGCGCGGTGCCCTCGTCCCCTGACGGTGCCTCATGCTGCCTGCTATCTACGCGGCCAGGGAAGTTGCATCTGAGCCCCTGGGCCTAGGTGAAGGGACTCTGAACAACCCCTTTCCTCCTTTCCCTTCTCACCTCCATGTGCTGCGCAGGGTGGTGGCTCTGAGGCCTTACATTTGTAAATTGCTGTTTCTGAACCTAAGAAGGGCTCCAATCATATTTTTCCCTGTGCGGTAGCTGGGCTGCCTCACCACAGACCCTGGGACAAGGAGAGGAGAAGAGCAAGAATGAGGAAAACTGGGGTGGCACACCTCAGCCCCATGGCTCAGAGGCTCACACTACCCCCTAGCTCAGAGAGCCACCCGATTTCCACTCACCGCTCTCCACACCCCAACCACACACAGCCAGGAAAGTTCCTGCCAACAGCAGCTGATATGAGCTGTAACTACTCCCACCTCCCACCTTCCTGGCTCATGGCTAGGAGCAGCCAGAGGTTCTTCCCAAGGCCTCTCAAATGTCCTAGCCTCACTGGGGACTGACCTGCCTACCCCACAGCCAACCCCACAGCCCCAGGGCATCGCTCCTCTTCTCTTGGTGTTAACCCTGAAGCACTTTTGGCCTCAGGTGACCAGATGCTGTGACCCACGATGTTCCCAGGTCTGCAGTCTGGGCACACACTCACCTGCTTGTCTACAGCTTGGCTCCTGAATCTGAGGGTATTTATAAAACACCAGCTGCAGTTCTGGCTACAGGTGCACTGAAGTTAGGCTGACAAAAATACAGTGATAGTGTCAGGATAGTGTGATGGTTAGAATCAGGCCTTGGACTTGGGCAGCCCCAGGTTCAAGTCTTGGGCAGCCCCAGGTTCAAGTTGCTTTCTGGTCAGTGTGATAGGGGCAAACTTACCTACAGGTCTGAACCTCAGTTCTCTCATTAAAAAAAGTAAGGTTCACAGTCTTACCTTTATAAGTCTGAAATAAGCTGATGTATATAAATCGCTTGTCATAAGGCCTAGCACACTGAAGCCATTTGATAAGTAGTAGCTATTGTTGTTGTTATTGCATGTTAGAGCTGAAGGAATCATCTAGATCAAGGGTCATAAATTAAAAGGCCACAGGAAGGGCCGGCCGAATGGCTCAGTTGGTTAAGAGCTCGCTCAAGAGTGCGAGCTGAGCTCTGAGCAACAGCGGTTCGAGGCCAGCCTGAGCTGAGTTGCCGTTGAGCTGCCAACAGGTGGCAGGATGGCTCAGCTAAAAAAAAAAAAAAAAAAAAAAAAAAAAAAAGAAACTAAGCAAAAGGCCACAGGAACAGGAAGGAATCCTAAATGAGGGAAGTAGGCCAGCTCAGAACTGTGGTGAGCTGGAGGGCCAGCCCCACCAAAGACAGCACCCAGTACATTTGCAGTTGTTGCTGGGTAGACTAGATTCCTACTTTTTCTTTTTTTTTTTTTTTCCAAGAAAATTTGGCAGTACCAGCAACTTAGACATTAGGTCTGACTTTTCTTGCCTCCTATCTCCCTACCTCAGCACTAGGGGCAGCTGGGGGTTCTCCCCAAGGCTTCTTCTCTGAACATCCTGGCCTGATAACTCTGGCCCCCACATTCTGAATTTTTACATAAAAGTTCACACAACTTAAATATTGGCAATTAAGAAAAATTTTAAAATACTGCCAAATACTGCATGTCTGAAGGCTGAATTCATCTTTGTTTCTCAGAAGAAACTGAGGTGCAGATAGGTCATGGCTGCTGGAAAAGCTGACTGGAAGCCTGGGTTCTAAGTTAAAATAAGTTTTCCTAGAAGGCCCTTTCTACACTGTGGTCCTTTTTAGTTGCCTCCCACTGCAGACGCTGCCCGCTCTGTCCACAGTGCCTGGTGGCTGGGCTGCTATTAGCACTTGGCAGCTCCCAAGACACAAGGCCTGGGTCACAGCAGTCTTCTCTCTTGTGATTAATCCAAATTATTTTAAAATGTAGAGGGTATGTGATAGCAAGTCAAGCCTCAGGACCCTGGAAATCTCAACCCCCAGTTTATTTTATTTATTTATTTATTTATTTATTTATTTATTTATTTATTTATTTATTTTTAGCTGAGTCATCCTGCCACCTGTTGACGGCTCAAGGGCAACTCAGCTCCGGCTGGCATCGAACCACCGATGCTCAGAGCTCAGCTCGCACTCTTGAGTGAGCTCTTAACCAACTGAGCCACTCGGCCGGCCCTCTCAACCCCCAGTTTAAAGCTCCATTTTCTACACATTTCTTGAGTTCAACTTCAGTGTGATTCTACTCAACAATTTCCCCACACAGATCTCCCCCAGTCAAGGGACAGAGCCAGCAGGTTTGCTAGGCATCGTTCTCCTGAATGCCACCTTTGGTACCTCTCTTTCTGTACCTTATCTCTTTCTGTACCTTATTGTAGAAAACTCACGAAGGTATCTGGGGTTTTTGAGCTGAGCACACCGACATGTAAGTCTTAGGGAGTTTTGAACATGGTCAAAGGTTCATGCTGAGCCTCAGGTTTGTTCTTTCTAGCCCATGTTCTTTCTAACATGTTTTTTTCTCTTAGAATTAAGTTGCCCCCACTGAACAGAGGTGGCAGTTATTCTCTGCACAGCATTATATTCATCATATTCTGATGCTCTGCAAGACTGGACAGAATACACCTCAGAATTATCCCACTGAAAGGAAAAGAAGCAGGGGTATTTATCCTCCAACTCCTGGCCCTCATTGGGTATGGCTTGCTCTTAGGTCAACTCTGGCATTTTTAGCCTTCCCAGCTAGCAGAGCTCACTATAGGGGTTGGAGGATTCCCTCAGGCAGAGACCCTGGAGATTGTACAGGAACTGTCTGCAGGTAACCTTTGGTGTGGCCAAGGGTAAGTGGGTGGAGCATTGCCTGCATCTGTTACAGGTTGAGACTCGTGTTCCAGGCTGGCCAGGCCTTGGCCATGTGATGAATTCTTGTAGAGCACACTGCCCAAGCAAAGTCAATCTAACATTTCCCTATGATTTGACATTTTGACCCTTTTTCTGGGAGTCATAGCTCTGCTGCAGGCTGGAGCTGTTTATGGCCTTCTTCCTTGGCTGCTTGGAAGAAAATACCAAAAGTGGATTTGGTATTACATAGTTTGAATATATTGGTGTGATATTCAGGAGAGATGTCTGGGCCAGAGATAGAAATCTGGGAATCATTTGGACATTATATAAAATAATGGTGGAAGAAACGAGGAATCACTATAGGGGTGTTAGCAGAAAGTTATGTCATTGGCCTCACCTATAGAAAATTGTCTTCAAGTAAAAAGTGGATGTAAGGTAGGACTGAAGAGCCTGCTGCTCTGAAGAATATCACTTGTCACCACCAAATCTTTCTTTCTCAATAATGAAAAGTGGACTTCAATCAGTGACCATGGGACTCTACCCATGCCCACAACTGCACACAAATGTAGATGTAAAGTGTGAAAATTTGTGAGAGTATTTAGCTATGACAACTAGCCTCCTTTTCTTCACTGGCTTTTAATAATTTTTAAAGCAGCTTATATATTAAATGACATAGTATTATAGATTCTACTAGTGTTTTCCTTGGCATGAGGATGGCATTTAGAAGATCCATTTACTCACCTATGGTTACACAAACCTATATACATGATACAATTTCAATATGAACACACACAAATACATGTGAAAATCAGTGAAATGTAAATAAGGTCCATAATTTAGTTAGTAGTTTTATAGCAATGTCAGTGTCCTGGTTTTGATAATTATACTATGGTTTATAAAATGTTATCAGTGGGGCAAGGTGAGTGAAGGGTACATGGGAACTTTCTGTGCTATTTTTGCAACTTCTATACAAGTCTAAAATTATTTCAAAATAAAAGGTTTTGTTTGTTTGTTTTTTAAATCTAGGGAAGGAAATCCTTGTGGAATCTGCCATCTTAAAGTCTTAGGCTCAAAAATATTTACTTAATATCTGAAATTAAAAAGACTGACAATACCAAGTGTTGGCAAGGATGTGGCACAATGGGAACTCTCATAAATTGCCGGAAACTGTGCAAATTGATATAGTCACTTGGAAAACTGGTTTGGTAATTACTAAAGTTGAATGCATTCATATAACATGAAACAGTAATTCCACTCCTAGGTCTATCCCAATTTATTTAAAAGTCAAAAACAGCTAAAATTATAGAATTAGAGATGGATTAATTAATAAAAAGAAAGGATTAATGGGGCTGACTATGTGGAGCGTTAAGAGTTGGCTTGGGAGCGCTGGCTCTGAGCAGCAGGGGCCTGGTTCGGATCCCACATGACGGCCAGTGAAGCTGCGCCCTCTACAGCTAAGATGGCGAATGACAGCTCTACTTGGAGCTGGGCTGCGGGGAGTCACCAGTGACAGAGTAGGCCGCTGTGAGCTATCTTGAGTGGCTAGCATGAACGGCTGGCAGCTGGCATGAGCTGCTGTGGTGAGCCGCCATGAGCAGCCGAGCAGTGGCCTGCGACAGATTGCCTCACCCAGGAAGAGTGCAATGATAATACCAACATGGACCAGTGAAGCGACTTCTTCTACAACTAGACTGAAGAATAAAAGGACAGCAACTTGTCTGTTCCCCTTCCCTGGTTCCCCAACGTTGTTCCCCTCCCCCAATTCCCCAATAAAATATTTTTTAAAAATAAAAGGATTAATGATTGGGAAGGGACATAATGGGGGCTTGTAGAGGTATTAGCAATGTTCTGTTTCTTGACCTAGATGAGATCACATGAGTCTGTTCATTTGTAATGATTAATTGAGCTATATATCTACTTTCTGCACTTTTCTGCTGGTCAGTTATACTTCAAAACAAAAAGAGAACAAGAAATGTAGAAAGAGCCCAAATGACTTAAATATCTAAGTTTACCAATACAAAATGTGGCCAAGTCATCAGGTCAGATGGAGCTACAGTCTCCATCTCAAAGGTGGATGGGGAACTGGGAGTGGAGGGGGTGGGAGTTGCTTCCTGGGATATAAGAGTAAACTGAGGAACTTTTTTGCCTGGTTTATTTCTCCACGTCTTTTTTTTTTTTTAAGATTTTTATTAAAAATACAGCTAACATACAATATTATATTTGTTTCAGGGATACACCATAGTTATTCAATATCTAAAGAAGTGATCACCATGATAAGTCCAGCAACCATCTGACACAGTAATATGCTATCACAATATTATTGACTATATTTTCTATCCTTTATTTACATCCTCATGACTATATTGTAACTACCAATTTATACTTCTTAATCCCTTCACCTTTTGCACCCTGTCCCCAAATGCTGTCCCATCTATCACCCCAACAAATCTAGTACCCATCTGACACCATACATAGTTATTACAATATTGACTATATTCCTTATGCTATACCCTACATTCCCATAACTACTTTGTAACAACCAATTTGTACTTCTTAATCCCTTCCCCTTTTTTCACCCCAAAACCCCTTCGAACTGGCAATAGTCAAAATGTTTTCTGTATCTATGAAACAGATATAAGCGAAATCACATTGCATCTGTCTTTCAGGTCCATCCATGCCACCTTAGATAGTATGAACTCATTCACTTCCATGATGAGCAATATTCCAGTGCATATATGTACCACCTCCTCTTTAACCATTCTTTCTTTGACGAACACCTAGGCTGCCTTCACATCTTGGCCATTGTAAACAATGCTGCAATGAACATATGGACACACACATCTCCTCAAAGTAGTGTTTTGGGCTTCTTTGGATAAATACCCTTAATTGGGATTACTGAGTCCATTGTCTCTTCTTATAGCCTTTGTTTTAAAGTCTATTTTGTCTGTTATAAGTATTGCTAGCTCAGCTTTCTTTTTTTTGTTTCAGGGCAGTGTCACTGGTCCTCATATGTGGGACCTGAACCGGGGCCGCTGGCTTCCCCAGCCAGGGCCTAACCACTGCACCACTCGGCCGGCCCATACCTCAGCGTTTTTGTAGTTGTTTTTTTCCATTTTCATTTTCATGAAATATCGCTTTCATCCCTTTGCTTTCTGTCTTTGTCTCTCAATCTGAAATTAGTCTCTAGTAGGCAGTATATGTAAGGGTTTTGTTTTTTTTATCTATTCAGCCTTCCTATGTCCTTTTTTTTTTTTAAAGATTTTATTGGGGAATTGGCGGAGGGGAACAGCATTGGGGAATTGGGGAAGGGGAACAGACAAGTTGCTGTCTTTTTGTTCTTCAGTTTAGTTGCGGAGGATGTTGCTTCACTGTTGGTATCGTCATTGCGCTCTTCCCGGATGAGGCAGATCGGTCGCTGGCCTCTGGATGTCGCTCACCACGGCTATTGGCAGCTCACACTTGGCTGCCAGCCGCTCACGCTTGGCTGCCAGCCGCTCACGCTGGCTGCGGGCCACTCACTGTAGCCTATGGCAGCCCACTGCAGCAGGGGCTGCAGCCCACACCATCACCGGGGCTCGCACAGCCCAGCTCCAGGGGGAGCTGTTGTTAGCTGTAGAGGGCAGTGTCACTGGCCCTCATGTGGGATCTGAACCGGGGCCGCTGGCATCCCAAAACCAGCGCTTAACCAATGCGCCACTCGGCCCGGCCCCTTCCTATGTCTTTTGATTGGAGCATTTAATCCTTTTACATTGAAAGTAATTTGGTGTTTTTTTTGTGTGTTTTTTTTTGAGGGCAGTGTCACTGGCCCTCATATATGGGACCGAACAGGGGCCGCTGGCTTCCCAAGCCAGTGCTTAACCACCATGCCACTCTGCCGGCCCGAAAGTAATTGTTGATAGATATGTATCTATTGCCATTTTATTGTTTATAATTTTGATTTTCCCCCATGTCTTACAGAAGTCCCTCAAACACTCTTTGTAATACTGGCTTGGTGGTGATGAACTCCTCTAGGTTTTTCTTGTCTGATAAGCTCTTTATCTCTCCTTCAATTTTTTTTTTTAAAATTAGCTTCAGGTGTACAACAAGGTGCAACAGTTATACTTTTTACCCATCAAAGTGACAAACCCCGTCCCCCAATTCTCCCCCCTCCCCCGCATATCATACTATCCACTACAATTCCCTTGACTCCCTTCCACCGTATAATCCACATCCCATGACTATCAAAAATTCAATTACAGTTGGCATACAATATTACACACATCAATTTCAGGTATACAGTGCAGTGATCAAGCCTCTACTCCATCCACGAAGAAGTCTCCCCAACAAAACATGTGACCATCTGACACCCCACAAAATTTTAACAACATTATTATATTCCCCAAACTGTCTTTCATACCCCTGTGACAATACTGTAGTTACCTATTTATGCTGTCTAATTCCTTCCCCTTCTCCCTCATCCCCATCCCCCTCCCAACTAGCAACCCTGTTTTTCCTCTATATCTATGAGACTGTTTGTTTCTTTTGCTCATTCATTCAGTTTTTCAAATTCCACATATAAGTGAGATCATATGGCATTTGTCTTTCTCCGACTGACTTATTTCACTTAACGTAATAGTCTCTAGGTCCATCCATATCGTTGCAAATGGTACGATTTCATTCTTTATAGCGGAGTAATACTCCATTGTATAAATGTACCACAGTTTCTTAATCCAGTCATCTACCGTTGGGCATTTCAGTTGTTTCCAAGTCTTGGCTATTGTAAATATAGTGCTGCAATAAACATAAGGGTGCATATATTTTTTCGAATTAGCGTCTTGGATTCCTCTGGGTAGATACCCAAGAGTGGAATTGCTGGGTCATACGGCAGTTCCATTTCCAGTTTTTTGAGATCCCTCCATACTGATTTCCATAATGGCTGCACCAATTTGCAGTCCCACCAACAGTGCACCAGGGTTCCCTTTTCTCCACACCCTCGCCAGCACTTGTTGTTTGTTGATTTGTTGATGATTCTCCTTCGATTTTAAATGATAGCCTTGCTGGGTAGAGTAGTCTTGGTTATAGATCCTTGCTTTTCATCATGTTGAATATTTTCTGCCAATCCCTTCTGGCCTGCAAAGTTTCTGTTGAGAAATCAGATGACGGTCTTATGCGAGCTCCTTATAAGTTACTGCTTTCTCTTGCTGGTTTTAGGATTCTCTCTTTGTCTTTAACCTTTGCCATTTTAATTGTAATGTGTTTTAGTGTGGGCCTATTTGGGTCCATTCTGTTTGGGACTCTGCACTTGTATGTCTATTTCCTTCACCAGGTTAGGAAAGTTTTCAGTCATTATTTCTTAAATAAGTTCTCAATCCCTCGTTTTCTCTCTTCTCCTTCTGGTACCCCTGTGATGTGAATGTTGGTACATTGATGTTGTCTCAGAGGCCCCTTAAACTATCCTCACTTTTTAAAATTATTTTTTCCTTTTGCTTTCAATTGGGTGTTTCATACTACCTTGTCTTCCAAATTGCTTTTCAATCCTGTGCTTCATGTAGTCTGCTAGTGATTCCTTCTAGTGCATTCATGTCACTGATTGTATTTTTCACTTCTGACTGGTTCTTTTTTTATGGTTTCTATGTCCTTTTTTATGCTTGCTATCTCTTTGTTGAAGTTCTCACCAAGTTCCTTGAGCATCCTTATAACCCTTGTTTTGAACTCTATCTGGAAGGTTGCTTGCCTCCATTTCATTTAGTTCTTTTTCTGGAGTTTTCTTCTGTTCTTTCATTTGGACCACATTTCTTTGTTTCCTCATTTTGGCTGTCTCTCTCTGTGTGTTTTTATGTATTAGATATATCTGCTATGTCTCCTGTCTTGGCCAGGTAGCCTTATGTAGTAGGTTCCCTGTGGGGCTCTAGCAGTCTCCCTGGTCACCTGCTCCGGGTGCTCCAGGAGTGTCCCTTGTGTGGGTTGTGCATACCCCCCTGTTATAGTTGAGCCTTGATTGCTATTGGCACATCAGTGGGTGAGATGGACCTTCAGGCTGATTGGCTGTGGGGTTTCACCACATCTACAGCTTATGGGCTGCTGTGCAGGGGCTTACCCTACTAAGTAGGATTCACCCCAATGGGCCCTTTGTGTGTGCCATTTGTGGGGCTAATTGGTCAGTGCTCTGCTGTGGTCTGAAGCCAACCTTCAAGTATGTTGATTCTGAGGCCTCTTGGGAGGGGCTCCAGTGCAGGTCCAGGTCACCCACTGCCTGTGACTGGCTGGGGGATACCTGGTAGGAGCTACAAAGCAATCTGCCATTATTCACTACCTGTGTTAAACCTGGAGGTGTGTGGGAGAGGCTGTGTTGAGAACCAAGGACATTTACACCAGTACCAGGCCTGGGGTAGCTCTGCAAAAAGCCAGGACATCCCAAGGCCTGCTGCCACTTGCCAGCTCCCTTAAGATTCAGTCGCTGATGGAGCCTAGTGCTGTATGCAAGTTGGCTGAGGCAGGGATTCAGGTAATCACTAAAGTAGGAAGAGTTGTGGTCACCTGGTAAATGTAAATTTGGTGCTAGTGCCGAGCTTGGAATGACTCAACGAAAGTCTCAGAGCACATGGAGGCCAGTCGCCGCCATCTGGGGCCAGTTTCCCAAGAAAGAGTACAGTATGGGTGGGGCTGGCTGCTCTTCAAAGTGTCTCTAGTCTTGGGTGAGTTGGGTGGGGCAGGGGCAGGGAAGTTCACCAGGCCAACCACATTCAGATTTAGCCGGAAGCATAGGGGGAGGGCTCAACACAGGAAAGATGGAGCCCGCCTGCAAGCCGCATGGGAGAAGGACGACTTTCAGAGAAAACGGCAACTGTCCTCCAGCCCTCGCTCCAAGCTACACACCTCAGTCTGCCCCTCGTGTGCCTCTGACATCCCCCAAGTCACCATCCCCCTGCCGGAGCCCAAGGTGAGTGTCTAAGTGAATGAGTCTATGCACGGGCTGTTTAAGAGGACGCTGGGTTTCCCACAGCCTTTTGTCCCACCTGGCCAGTTGGAAGCCCCACTGTTTTTCACAGTCAGATATTGTGGGGCTTCTCTTCCCAGCACAAGTACTCCAGGCTAGGGAGTCTGCTGCGAGGCTAGTGTCCCTTGCTCCTCCGGGGGAACCTCTGAGGTTCACAACTGCAACATGGAGTTTTGAGGCCTGTTTTGCATCTCCACCCTTTCCACCAATCTTGATGTGGCTTCTTTTTTACATTTTTAGTTATAGGACTTCTGTTCAGCTAGACTTCAAATGGTTCTCCAGGTTGGTTTTTCTATAATTTAGTTGTAATTTTAATGTGTTCACAGAAGGATGCAAGCACAGTATTTATCTATTCCGCCATCTTGGCCTTAATGCCTAGATAGTCCAGCTTTCATTTGGTCACATATAGCTGAATTATAATGCTAATCTTACCACCTGGCTGTCCCAACTTTCTACATTTACCCCAGCATCCTAATTTACTTGTAAAAATAGCTTCTACTTTTTATTATGAAAAATAATTTAATAAAAACGTGAGCATTATATTCATTCATTTGGCTCATTCCAAATTCTTTTAGGGTGTTTATTGATGATATATATGATAAATATTTATACAGTTGTGATCAGTATCCATATACCTCTTCTTTTCACTTAACCTTATTTTCCTACACATATTTTTTTCACTTTGAGTTCACCTATTTGTTGTAGTAGATAGTTACATCTTATCTATATTGAGCCCTTTTTTTAAGTTAACTGATTCTACGTTCAGAGAAAGCACCATTCGGACCAGCCGAGTGGCGCGGTGATTAAGCGCTGGCTTGGGAAGCCAGCAGCCCTGGTTCGGGTCCCACATATGAGGGCCAGTGACACTGTCCTCAAAACAAACAAACAAACAAAAAAACCAAAAAAACCCCAAAAAACAGAGAAAGCACAATTCCTCTGTATCCATCTCTAATGGGTCAATCTAGACCATTTGTCTCATTTCTAATTCTTCCTCAAAGTTGCAACTCCATTATTTTCACCAGCTGTATCAAATCAGGGCTCATGAAATGACAGGTTATAATGTGTGGGCCCTCCCAAGTAATTTCTTACCAAGTTACACACTGACCCTTTATGCCTTGTTTCATCTTATATTGTTCACTTGTACAGGACCCATTTCATTCTGCCATTATATTTCAGTTATTTCATGGGTCAGTGGCTGAAAGTGAAGGTATGATAACCTGTAAACTCCAGGCTATGGTTCACAGTGGAAAGCAAACTACACTCTCTATACCTCATCCTTCTTCAGTACAAGCCTCTAAGGAAATGGTGGGGAGCGAAAAAAGGCAGGACCATCTGTTCTTTAACACATTTTAACTTCACCTTCTTCATCTAAATCTAGTCTCCCTCATGTAGATGCACAAAGGATATACTGCCATTTGGCTTCTCTCCTTGCAGGACTCACATCATCTAGATTAGAGAATCTTTTCCCTGTGGCCCAACAATTTTGCATGGCTGGGTCAGAGTCAACATTTTCAAAGTATGATTATGCAAAATATTTAGCTATTTCTTTACTGTTTATGATGCAAACAGATGTTATTGAATGTGTTTTGGAGCCTTAATGGATCAAGTGTCAGATGATGAGGATCTGGGAACATTATCTAGACTTCCAAATTGTGTCTTCGGCACAAAATTCCTTTCTAAAAGTATTTTCACAATATGTGGTGTTTTCCTGGGGGAAAAAAAACACACAAAAAAACCTCTGCTTAAAAACAGATTTCCTGTATAGTCAACATCTTTGGTGCTTACAATGTGCAAGATGTTCTTGTCATCAACCGCAAGCCCACCAGAGGGCGCTCGTTCTCTGTCTATCCAGCCTGCTCCATCAGCGACCCAGAAAATCCAGGTTAAACTTGATTTCCAAATTTAATCCACAATTGTTTACTAAGAATTTGCTATGCCGCCAGACGCGACTGGTGAGTTAGACACGATTCCTAAGGCCAGACGCTTGGAGCATAGTAACGACTGAAAGTAAACAACCGGCTACACTAAAGTGGGGTAAGTGAATAGTTTCTAAGTCTGCAAAGGTTGTTGTTTAAATACTGGCGTCAGGCCTTAAAAGCAGGTAACTATTCATTAAGAGATTCCCAGACTGTTTCCGCTCTGTATCCGGGGCAACGAGCTCCGCCTTCGAGACATTTCGATAAGTCAGAGCAAGAGGCTTCCTTGGTGGCTCCATTAGTCACCTGCGCAATTTTAAGTCTCTCCTCCCCATCCTTTTTTTTCCCCCAGGGCTTCCTAGCGTTTCCTTACTTCGGCCCCAGGTCGCCACTTCAGTTGCGCCCACATCCAAGGATAAGGGCTCCTATCACCTATAGTTGGCTCCGCCCATTCTTTTTGCAGTTTAAAACCCGCGGGCTTTTCCCCTTCGGAATGCCCAGACTTCCTGTTCTGATTCTCGCGACAGTTTTGAGACACCGCGTCAAGCTCGCTTCCTGTCTCGCCTTTGCGTTGGAGAGACGGTGTGACAATGTGCTTTCGTTCGCCCACCTCCTCACAGCCCATCGGGCGAGGAGTTGCATGCACGCTTCTAGGGGACCCCTGGATAACGGCTTGGACAAGTTCAGGTCTGAAGGAAGAGTCGCGACCGCACCGGGAGCGCGCCTCTCGGGGTCCCCAGCGCGCATGCGAAGCCCATCCCCAGGCTGTGGCTCCGCCCTGAACTTGGGGGTTAGTTCGGAGCCCCCAGCTGGAACCCTGCTGCTCGGTGCCAGGACCTGCTGGGTGGAGCCTAAATGCAATCCCCTACCCTGCTGCAAAGCTCGGTTCCCGTTGGTCTGCTGGAAACGGAGCTTTCGCGCAGCTTCTGTAAACCGCGGAGGGCCGGCGGGGCGGGGCCTGGCAGGCAGACCCCCGGTAGGGCGGGCGGGCCTCCAGAAACGCTCTCCTCCCCGCCCCCAAACCGAAGTGCCACGGTGGCACTGGGGGCCGCTGCGAGACCCAGTGCGTCCCGCCCTGCTAGCCTCTCAACCATAACCTGTAATCCCGACCGGAGGGGCCCCGCCTACCTCTCCCTTTGGCAGCCGGTCCTGGGACCTCTAATCACTGTTCATCCGCAGTTGAAGCACCTGCCGGATGTGGGGAAGGAGGAGGAGGCCAGATGTGGAGAGGCAGATGTAAGCGCCCAGGCCTCTGGTCGGCGCCTTGGTGGGGAAGCTGGATGAACAAGCCTACAATCGCCCAGCGAAGCCCACCATGGGCTGCGGGGAGACGGGTGGCCTTGCCCTCCAGGAGCGACCGACTTGGCACCAGAGTTTCTACCATCTCCCCACTATGTAGTTGCTCTAGCAGACTTAAGGGACTGTAAAATCATGGGACAGGGCCTAGTCGGTCAGCCAACTCTGCGAGCTTCCCAGGCACCTACCCCTCCCACCCCCCATCCCCTACCCCCACCTCACCCCGTCTCTGGTCCTCTCCCAGCTTCGGTGTCTGGTTACCGCTCCTCTATTCTCACTGTGACATTGGCCCAGGCTGGGGGGAAGTGGCCCAGGAGGGTCCTGTGCGGCCGCCTAAAATTGGCAGCTTCAGACCTGGAGGGGGGATGGGTGCGACGTCGAGGGGCGGGGAGAGGGGCGGAGGAGCTGCTCTCTTCGTCCAAGTCCGTGGGCCCGCTCAGAGATCCTCAAGCCGGAGCAGGGTGGCCAGGAAGCCCAGCCGATGGTTGGCCTCTGCTTTCTTTCCACTGCCTGCTTTTTCCAACTGAAGTCTGCTTCTCTGGAGGGCCTAGTCCCTGACACTAGGTGAGCGCTCTGGACCCCAGGGCATCAACCCCCTTTTCCTTCCCACCCTTATTAACAATTCCTTACTTCTCGAGGGGCCATCGGTTCCAATCCACCTCTAGGACAGGAAGCTTCAGAGTTGAATGGTGTGTAGTGGTGGTGCTGGTGGTGTGCGTGTCTGAGCTTCATCACCCCTTCTCACCTCTCCCCAACAACCCCTATTCCCCCAAGAACAGTCCAATCAATTACCATCCAGCATAACAGGATGACCCCTAGAGGGTCATGATACCTCTGTGTTGAGGGTGTACTTAACTCCAAGGTAGCAGGGGAGGGGGCAGTGGTAGGGTCAGACTTTGATACAAGGAACAGTGAGGTTGCTTCTGACCTCCGGACCTGGCTTCCCTCCCTGTCAGGGTGCTACGAACGCGCGCTGATGCCCTGAGTGCTCGCAGGGCTTCCAACTAACCATGCTACAGCCATCCGCAGATGCCTTGGCGCTGCCCCTGCTACTGCTGCTGGTGGTGCAGGCGCCGCCCCTGACTGGCGCGCGGCCGTCCCCTGGCCCAGATTACCTGCAGCGCGGCTGGCTGCGGCTGCTGGCGGAGGGCGAGGGCTGCGCTCCCTGCCAGCCAGAGGAGTGCGCCGCGCCGCGAGGCTGCCTGGCGGGCCGGGTGCGCGACCCGTGCGACTGCTGCTGGGAATGCGCCAACATCGAGGGCCAGCTCTGTGACCTGGATCCCAGCGCCCACTTCTATGGGCGCTGCGGCGAGCAGCTTGAGTGCCGGTTGGACACAGGCGGAGACCTGAGCCGCGGAGAGGTGCCGGAGCCGCTGTGTGCCTGCCGCTCGCAGCGCCCACTCTGCGGTTCCGATGGCCGCACCTACGCACAGATCTGCCGTCTGCAGGAAGCGGCCCGCGCTCGGCCAGACGCCAACCTCACCGTGGCGCATCCAGGGCCCTGTGAATCGGGTATGCCCGGCCGGGGGCCCCTACTCCCAGCACTTGGCGTTCCTCGAGGCACTACTACCCGACCCCTAACAGCATTGGCCTCTGGCCAGCTGAGCGAAAAAGATGAGGCCTATAGTCCAGTCTGAGAGCTCATTCTCGCTGCTGGTCCACAGAGGCCGCTGCCTGAAAGTGCGGGTCTGAAGCTTGGCGTGACTGGCATAGACCAACCCTCTGAGGGCGCAGGCACATAGCCAGTGGTTGGCCTCAAAACTGAGAAAGTGAAGAGACTCCCAGACTATGCCCAGACTGCTGGAGCCCAGGCAGGGAGACTTGGGTTCCTGTGAGATGCAATCAGACTTCGTTTGGGTGGCTTCATAGAGCAACCTGTTTACCCAGTCTACCCGCTTCTGCCCCCACTTCTGCGCCGAGGGATTAGTGAGGGAAGGGGTTCTTCCAGCTCCTCCTCCCCCTATCCCCGGGGACTCAGGGCCATTCAAGTCTCAAGTTTTATTTGGCAGCTTTAGTAACTTTCACTTCCTGAGCCCCTTTGAGGGGGTCTGGTTTGGCTGGGGCTGCCAGGAAAACAAACACTCGGTGGGGGTCCCAACACTTTCTCCCACAACTCCAGGCTTTCTGCCTGCTGTCCAGGTGGGTTTCAGGTTCTCCGCCTGTGCCACTTGGGACAACCCCCACCCCCGTGGTGGCATGGGGGAAGGTCTGTTCTTTGGGCCTTTGGCAACTGGACTTGGTTAGAAAAGGGGGAGGGTGGGAGGAAGGAGGTGTTGGTTACAAGTCCAGCCGGATGGGGGCCTCGAGGGTGGAATGAGGACAGGGGAGCAATCAGGGACAGAGTGTGGCTGCCAAGATGAGGTGTAGGTCTGTGTGCTTGTTTGTGCATCTTGCACGTCCATCTCCATCTCTGCATTTGCACCTTGTGTGTACCTGCATCTACCTTGGTAGGCATGTCATGTCGTGTTCATGGAGGTGTATTTACCTCAGCCTATACTGTGTTCTCCCACAAACATGTTCACAATGGTTCGCATATGGGGTCCTTGCTGGACTGCATGTGCCATCCTGTTCTCAGGCCTCCCACTCCATCCCCAGGGCCCCAGATCGTGTTGCACCCATATGACATTTGGAATGTGACGGGGCAGGATGTGATCTTTGGCTGTGAGGTGTTTGCCTATCCCATGGCCTCCATTGAGTGGAGAAAGGATGGCTTGGAAATTCAGCTGCCAGGGGATGACCCCCACATCTCTGTGCAGGTAGGAGCTGTGAACAGAGCCTCCCCTGGGCAGCCCAGGGCCTGCCTAGAGGATCCTACTGACCCCTCTCCTCTGGCTCTAGTTTAGGGGTGGACCCCAAAGGTTTGAGGTGACAGGCTGGCTACAGATTCAGGCTGTGCGTCCCAGCGATGAGGGCATCTACCGCTGCCTGGCCCGAAATGCCCTGGGCCAGGTGGAGGCCCCAGCTAGCCTGACTGTACTCACACCGGGTAAGGGGGAGCCCTGGGCTCGGGGGGCAGGAGGGATAGTGGTGAATTTGAGCCCTTGAGTGTGTGTCGATGTCTGAATGTGCATGTGGATACACATGCAAGTGTGGCTTTCCTGTCGACTGGGATATGTGGGCACTGACAGCCCCTCCTTCCTGTTTTTTCTCCTTTGCCCACATGTGTTTGCAGAGCAGCTGAACTCCACAGGCATCCCCCCACTGCCATCCCTGCACCTGGTTCCTGAAGAGGAGGTTGAGAGTGAAGAGGGTGATGATTACTATTAGGTCCGGAGGCCTGGCCCGTGGGGGTGGGTGAGTGGGGCTAGTGTTCATCCCTGCTCTCGAAAAGACCTGAAAAGGGGGAGCAAGGTCCCTTCACAGATACATTGCTTTAATGCCCTTAGTAGGGGAGATGTGGTGGTGATGGTGGTGGTGGTGATAGGAGAAAAAAATTGGAGGACCATAAGGAGAGAGGCAGGGGATAGGAGTGGTGGGATACAAAGGGGCCCATGCAGGAGATGCATGGACCAACCAGGTGAAGGCAACAGCTGCCTGCTGGTCTCTAGGCTGGGAGGAGGGTTGGGGGGAGTGGAGTAGACACAAAGAGGTGCAGACTCCAGGTGTTCCTCCCCGGCTTTCCAGCAGCCCTCCCTCCAGCCTGCTGAGCTAGTCTTCCTAACTGCCCTTCCTCACAGCTCCTGCTGTTGTTTTCCTAGTCCCCAGTCTTTGCCTAGCTTCGGTTTGCCCTTCCTCGAAACTCACCTTCAAGAAAATTTCCCTCTCTCCCAAGTCCCGTTTACATTTACTAACTGCAGTCCTCTTTGCTGTTGGCTGTCTGTTGTCCCGGAGAGCACAATGGAGCCTGGTTTAGTTCGGTCCAATAAGATGAGCATTTGGGCATACCTAATTTCCTGTCCTTCTGGAAACTCCGCGAGGCCAGCACATATCTTACACCACTTTGTATTGGATGATGCCTAGCAGCACAGGACTAGGCACAGTGGGCATGCAATAAAGATTTATGAATGAACTGAGACACACAGATGAACAGATGGTTCATGCAGATGTGCATACTCATATGAAGACTGCATTTCACGGTAGTAGGATTCTGGCTTCCAGAAGCTGTAGGTCCTGCTCTCTAAGCATATGTCTGCCAGATGTACAGAGAGGGCTCTTGAGCTGGGGCCTACCCTGCCCCCTAGGGAGGAAGGCTGGAGCCATCTGGGTGGAGGGAGAGTATCCTTCTAGTCCGTTCTTCAGTGCTAGTCTAGAGATAGATTGCCTGCCCCTCTGTTCATCTTATTCCCCAGGCAGAGTAGGGAGCCACTCTGTAGGTAGGACCCAGTCTAAAAGCATAAACTGGATGGAGGAGGGGAGAAGTTTGGCCACGAGTATGGGCTGCACCGTAAGATTCCCCTAGGAATCCACCCATTTCCCTGCTGAACCCAGACAAAGACACAGCTTGTTCCTTTATCTGCTCCAGCTGTGACCTGTTCTATCCTACTTGGGGGGGGGGGTCCCTCACAGAGCCAGACTCTTTTGCTTTCCAAAACTCTCCACACTCTTTAGCCCCAGATACACGGGTGAGGTGCAGTGTTTATTGACTGATTAGAGAAGATGAAAGCTTAAGTTTTCAAGGCCACATAGGGTGGCAACGGCCTCCTTGCACGCCTGGGCTCCGCCCGGAGCCTGGCGCCACCATGGGAGAAATCACAGTTGGTTGGGTGTCTGAGCTTGTCCTCTGGGGCCCAGTGCAGGAGCCGCAGGAGCCGGGCCTTTTGAGAGGGGCGTGGTCTGGAGTCCCAACCCGAGCCCTTGGCGGCTCCTTTCTAAGAACAGCAAGGCTCCTCCAGAGACTAAGCCAGAGGACAGTTTTCACTGCGGAGTCCTGGTTGGAGGCCAGCGGCTCCCAGAGCTGCCCTCGACACACTTGGGGCAAATTCCAAGGCCACCGCAGAAGCAGGAGTAGGAATGTGAGCTGGGTGGCGGCGGTAGGGAGCTCCTGCTCTTTGGCGTCCAGATCAGAAGGTGATCTGCTCCGCGCTGATAGAGGAGATGTGGATCTGGACCCTGCAGCAGCCTGGGAATCAGCCCCTGGCTTGTTCTTTGTAGGGGACTCCAGCGAAGCTGGCCTCAACGGTGGGTCCGGTGGGTCCGTTGATACTGTGGCGCCCACCTGCAGAGCCGAGGCCCCACCCGACTCTATAGAGAGTCACACACGCCGCTGGGAATCCGTACTTCTCGATCGCTTTTGCAGACTTTGCGGGATGTTCTACTTGAGCCTCGTTACAGCCTGTTTCCCCCTTTGTGGCGCTGCAGGTTCAGGCCCCAAAGCCTGGAATAGGTGGAATCCCTGCTGCACCCTCCATCCCCAATCCCCCACCCCCGCCTCTGTTCCAGTGGATGGGCTTTAATAACGTCGCTGGAAAGTGACACGCGATTTATTATTAAAGTAATGCGGGGACGGGAAAGGTTTAATAAACGCGCTGCGATGCCGAGGATTATTCACCGCAAATAAATGAGAGCGCGGGCGGCGTTTTAATAAATAATTTCCCGCCGCACCCAGGGGAGGAGAGGGGAGGAGGAGGGGGAAGCTGAGCTGCTGGCAGAACTCCCGGCTTCGCCTCCCCCACGGGGTCCCAAGCCTTCCCCGCATTTTCTGTCCTAGGTTGCTCACACCCGACATGGGAGGTTCCAGGAAAGCTGACTCGGAGTGGCCCAGGCCTGGAGGTGGGAGAGGCTCTGTCCCCCCCATCCCCCATCCCTCCCCTCCCCCCCTCAAGGATTTAAAGTAATTTGCTTAAGATGAGCAAATGCTTTTCCTTCCGGCTCTGAACCAGAGATTTGGAATCAAAACCCGACAGGGGCAGGAAGGGTTAACCGGCACCATCCCCTCCCAAGCCGAGGGTCCCCGGGTCTGGCCATTCTCCTGCCGGCTTTTGGCTGACTCGTGCTGGGCGTGCAGGACAGGATGTAGGGAGCACGCTGAAGGGGCTGCGTGTGCAGTGAGTAGGTGTGATGTGTGTGCAAACGACCCTGACTCCCTTCTTGGGCCGTCGTGGAGAATGGGGCCACTAAGTCTGTCTGCTCTTACTACGAAGGCCCGGAGAAAGGGTCCTGGAGCCTGATCTGAACCGAGGGAGGCCTGGTGAAGCCCACCGCCTGGCTTGCTAATGAGCTGGAGTGGATATGAGCTCAGGCTGAGCAGAATTGAAACCTTAAGCGGGAGTCCACTCTTCACTGGAAGCTCGAGAGGATGAACCCGATTTCGGAAAGGGCCAAGACCGCAGACTTTGGGAACCCACCGCGCTGATGGGTAGGAGAGGGAGGGAGGAGAAGGCTCCTGGGGGACCAAAGGCTTCGCAAGTTTTGTGGCTCTGCCCGAAAGACGCGACATCTCTGGCGACACCCCTGGCAACACTTGGGAGTACAGGAAGTGGCGAAAGAGTGACACCTGGTGGATATTTCGCGTTATGGCAGCCAGATCTGGGTCATTAAACTTAAGACAGTTAAATTGAACTAAAAATTTTGAGTAAAAAGGTGCTTCGCTTTGCATTGATTTATATATGTGAAGGCGCACATGTATGTGTATTATATATGTGATATTTGTGTGTGATATCTATATGTAATAAATAACACGTTCATAGAAGTTATATGTGTACGTGTGTTTATATGCACTGTATATAAGGTGTACGAGGTATGACAATGAAGTTTATGAACTCATCCTAGAAAAAGTGCCACATACCTTATTGCTGAATATCACTATGGTCCCCTTCAAAGTACTCCCCTTGGGAAGTTATGTGCTGATGCCAGCACCTAGTCCATCCTTCAAAGCAATTTTGGAACTCTTTTTCTGGAATGACCATCAGAGCTGTCATTGTATTACCCTTAATGTCCGGATGTTATAAAAATGGCTCCCTTTCAATATTCCCTTTGGGTAAAGAAAGAAGTCACTGGGGGCCAGATCAGGTGAGTAGAGAGGGTGTTCCAATACAGTTATTTGTTTACTGGCTAAAAATTTGCTTTTGTTTATTGGTGAGCTCCCTTGGAACCATTTTTGCACACTCCTTTCTCATGACAAGGTTTTCAGTTAAGATTTCCCTAACTGTTTCTCTATCAATGTTTACTTGGTCTGCTATACTTCTCACAGTCAGCTGACGATTTTGACACACAATTTGATTAATTTTTGCAATGCTTTTGTCAATGAGTTCTGCTCATTACTGGCTGCCCTGACCTCTTTTCATCAGTGACATGTTCTCTCCCCTCAGAAAAACGTTTAATCCAGTTGTACACTGCCATTTTCTTTATGGCATTATCCCCATAAACTTGGACTAACATGTCCCTGATTTCACTTCCACTCTTGCCAAAGTTTAACAAGAAATTTAATGTTTGTTCATTGCTCTAATTCAAGCTCAGACATTCTCACGATGGCACACAAAAACAAGCAACAAAAATAATGAACGCCACTCAGCAAGACACTGCCACACGTCGACACGAACACAGCTGTGAGGCACTGACATACCAAGGTTATGAAACCTTACCACGCTGTTTGTACAGTGCTGCCAATGTAAGCACACGGTGGCAAGTTTGCAAATTTAATTGTCAGACCTCTTATATGGATGTATTATTATATGTGTATATAGCTGTATGTATATATTTATTCGCAAGTACATGTTCCATTATGTGCCATTCTTTCAACAAATATTTATGTGCCAACATTGTTATATAGGGCTGGAGATCATCACAGAAAAACACATTGTTCCTGCCGTGATGGAGCTTATATTCTATTCTAAGATGTGCATGTAAATTAATTATATACACATATGTTTACAGGATTATGTGCACATGTATGTGAAAATCTGCTAATGTGCACATGCGTAAGGAGTAGATAGGCTTAAACACTCTCGTGGGCTTGGAGATTCCCTGTTTTCCTGCTCAAAATCTCAGGTCCTGTCACCTAGGACTATTCTAAGTGTGCAGGCAGCTAAGGGCAAAGGGAAAGAGTCTGGAGACAGATGGATTACCTCCTAGGACATATTTTGGTTATTTCCTCAACCCTCGGAATGTCTAGATTCTTTCTAAAAGATGGAAAAACTAAGTCCATTTAGAGTAAGGACATGTGAATGAAGGCCAATCTTACCTCCACTCAATACTAAGCACCTTAGGGAGAAGAATGATGGGCTAGGGAAGGGGTCTGGGAGGCTAGGGATAGGAACAGGTTCTCAGAGGGCAATGATAAGGGTGAGGGCATTTAGACACTGGGAGGGATTGGGTCTGGGAGGTAGTGATGGGAGCTCTAAGAGTCAGTTGCAGATAACAGGGGTAGTTGAGAACTCTTGGGGGAGGGATGGGCTGGTGGATAGGGATGGGGCCCACGGGGAGTAATGAATTAGGTCAGGATCAGGGATGGAGTTGGGGGAATAGAGATAGAGGCTCTGGTGGCAGGAACACACCAGTCTTGGGGTGGAATTGGGAGGCCAGCTCAGATGGAGTCATCCCTCCCTTTCTCCTACCCTACTTCTCCATGCCAAGGGTTCTCTAGTCCTCTCTCTGCTCAAGCTGGGTCCCAGATGTGCTAGGAGCAGAGGAGAAGAGCTTAGGCTATAGGGCTTGTCCTGGCTTAGGTGACTCACTGGTGGGTGAGGTGAGTCAGTGTTCACAATACCACTGTCCCATGAAGATTCATCCCAGCTACCTGGGTCATTGCCTGCTCAGCTGTCATTACCAGCTTCCAGTTTGGGTTCAGCCCAGGGGACTCAAACAAGGGTAGGGCCTGGGCCTGGAAAAGTTTACAGAACATCCCCCAATTCCTGGAACTGAATTGGGAAAGTTGCTTCTGAACCATTTCTTCCTCCTCCCTATCTTTTGCTAGATGTTTTCCAGATGCAGTCAAGGCCAGAAGTCTCCAGATGCCATCCTCACTCTTGGTCTATAGTAACACCTCACGCCTCTCCTCTTCCTTCTCAACCTCCCATGCTGGACTACTTGACCCTAAAACCATGGTTCCTGTCCCTTCATTGCCTCTCCTGTCTTCCTTCTGTCCCTCTTTTCTTTCCAGGGTTGAAATCTTAGATACTGGGTGGGGGAGTGGGGGAGAGGCTGAAGACACAAGCTGGTTCCTAGCCTGGATTTATTTTTGACGTTTTCTCTGCCATTTGGGCAACTGAAGGCTCTCAGAACAGGATTAACAGTTATGAAAGCCAGTTCTGGAGATGAATATTACCCCACAATCAAGTCTTACCCTGTCCCCTTGGTGGGCAGCACATTGGGAAGTGGGTAGTGATGTGGGTCTGGAGTCCCTTGGGAGGAAAGACATAGTCTCTATGAGAAGTGATGGGATCTCCCAGGATAAGAGTTGAGGACTCTAGGGACAATTACTTCTGCCTTCCACCCACCCTACCCCCCAACCCCAGATCACTGGAGCAGGGCTGGAGAAGGCCCCACAGGTCTCCTGGACTCAGCTGGCCCTTATGGGGACCCAAGTTCTGTCTTCAGTTTCCCCATTCCCCATACTTCTCCCCCACTGTGTGAATAGGTTTCAGATGGGGTTATATTCTGGGAGCTGCAATGGGGTCTCTGGGGACAGTGGTGGCTGAAAGGTGATGATGGGTCTTTGGGAGCAGAACTGGGGCTCAGGTCAAGGTGAGGGGACATGAGGTTTTGCAGTACAGGTTTGAATCGCAGTTCTTTTTAAGTGTATATGTTGGGCAAGTTTCTTGGTTTCCCTTCTGTGTCCTCCTCTGCAAAACGGTGATAAAACTTACTTTATAGAGGTTGTGATGAAATAAGGGATAAGTAATGTGTCTGGAACACAATAGGTGTTCAACAAATGGTCGACTTTACTATTCCTATTCCTGAGCTGGTGAGATGGAAGCCGGGTACCTAGTGCAGATCTTCTGTGTGTTAGAGGATAGGGTGATGGCAATCTTGGCGCCGGCCTGGATGCAGCCTTAGGAATTGAGCCTTAGCAAGAAGGGAAGAGCCAGGGCAAGGTGTGGATGGGCAGGAACTGGGCTTCCAGAGAGCGTGGCAGTCTTCACCCTCACCCTCACCCCTCCTCAGGGAGCCCCTATCAGAACTCAGGGCTCTAGCTCTGGGCTTGCAGGGAGGGGCGCCCCCTAAACTCACCTCCATCCATCTCTTTTATCTGGGCTGCTGAAGGGCTGAAGCTCCGATGGGGCCTCTGATGGGGAACAGATACAGACCAGGCGGAAGCAGCCGGAACTGTGCTGAGCTGGAGCTAAGGACTGGGCCAGGGGGTCAGTGAAGACAGATAAAGCTCAGAGCAGCTGGGGACTCAGGGGACCCAGGGGGAGGGGCAGCAGGGGCTGAAGGCGGGCTATGTCCTGGGAGGAGGTAAGGGCCGGATGCTTCTGATGGGGACCGGGGTCCATCAAGGACTCCAAATGGCCAGACAAGGCCTTTAATGGCACTTTGGGAGGAGGGAAGGGGCAGAGCTCCGTCCCCCAGACGCGGCTGCAGGAAGGTCAGGGTGCCTGCCCAGGATGAGGGCTGGTCCCAGGGAGAGGTTGACCCTGGGAACAGGGGGCCTCAGGTCCAGGCCAGAGGCAGGGCTTCTGGGGCGGCCTTACCTTTAAGGCAGAGATGGGAAAAGGTTGGTAAGCGATTCTTCGGTTTTACTTCCTGTTTTAATTAACTTTGAAGGGCTTGGGGCCTCCCTGAACGCCAGGGAAAGGAGCAGAACAGACGTTTATTTTCCTCTTTTCCCTTTTAAAGACAATTTTATTAAATCACTTTGTTTTCATTCTGGCTTGAACACGGGGCATTTAAATGGAAAAGTAATTATTTCACCTTGTTTACTTATGGAGAAAGGAGAGTCAGGAAAGGGAAGGAGGGAGGCCAGCGAGAGGAAGAGGCTGGCAGCACACACAGTCACCTTCACACTCACACCAGCACTAATGTCCACAATGCCCCCTCACACTGGCACACACTGGGTGCCCACAGGAAGACACACCTTATCCACGCCCTCCCAAATGGAGACACCTCAGTACCTGCAAGTACACAAACACATTCTCCTGGAGACACAGTCCTTCACCACAGCCATGCCCACAGGCAAAGGCACTCTTGCGTGCACAGACACATTGTGCTCACAGTACAGGCACCCTCACAGGTACCCACAGACACCCCTTCCAAGCACTGTGGGTACACACATACACAACATGGTCAGCTCCTTTGGAGCCTTACGTTACATCATCACAAGTACATACCGGTTCAGACGCACAACTCTCATTCTCAAACACACAAGTGCACCCTGACAAGGAAGACTGGGGACAGACTTGGGGCAGGGGGCCCATAGCCACGGAGAATGTGGAGGAGTGGTGGAACTCTCCCTCTCATTGGGATTCCTGAGCCCCCAAATTTACCTACCCCCCAGGCTACTTCAGGAGCCCCATTCTCTGTACATATAACGTTCTTGGAATGATTGCCTGTGGCCTGATTCTGCAGCCTCTGGGACATAGTGCCTCCCTGCATCCCTTCCGCCCCCCTCCCCCGGTCTCCCCTCCCCTGCACCCCCAAATCACTGGCAATGGACAGAGAAGGCCAAAAGGTCTCCTGGGCTCATCCCGCCCTTGCCAGGATCCAGCGTCTTACTCGGGTTTCCCTAACTACCCCCAGCCCCTCCCCCACTGTACAGACCGGCGTCGGAGGGGTTAAAACTTGGGTAGCGCGCCCCCCCTCCACTCCCACCTCTAGCTGGTACATCGAGGGCCGGTTCACAGGAGCCATACCTGTACTTTGTCTTCATCTGTCACCCCTTCTGACAGTCAGATACATCTTGTGGGGGGGTGTGGGGGTGTGTGGGAGCAATAATTAACCTCTCCCGCCTCATCCCCCAAATGCTGGCTGCCTCAGCCGCCATTGCAGCAGGGTCTGCAGGAGAGAAGAAAGGTGGAGGGAGGGGGCGGAGTAGAGACGGGGAGAGGGGCGACTGGAGAAAGCGGGAGAGAATCCAGAGAGAAGGAAGCACAGAGGAAAAGCCCTGACATTTTTATTGCCCTGCCAACCTCCTTTCTGCACCTTTCTTTCCACTCTCTCTTCTTGGGGAAGGGCGGGGAGAAGGCAGAGGTGATTAAAGGGATGGGAGAAAGCCTAGCGCACCCACAAGCTCATCACTTACCCCTCACATCCCAGAAGTTCAGGCCCCTCTTGAAGGCCTGGGGGTGGATTTGGGGGAACGGTGGTGTGGTGAGCTTTGCACAGGGACAGGTGGGACTAGGAGAGTGTGGTGTCTGGTATAGAGGGGGTGGGGACACTATGATGGTGTTTCACATTTATGGCAAATGACTAGAGCTTGTGTTAAGGATTAATTTTTCTTCCAATCAGTGAAGGGTGGTGGTGTATCCCGTGTTATTCCTGAAGAAGGCAAGTGACTCCAGTCCCAGGAGACTGTGGATCAAGACTCTGGATTTTGGGTAGGAGACAGATGACAACAATGTGTCTAAAACGTAAAGAAAGCCCCAGAAGGGTGGCTGGAATCAGCCTAAATAAGACCAATTTGTCTTGGGCTAGGGCCTTGCATGACTCGCACAGGTGGGACTCGGGGTCAGGCAAGAATCATCTGCAGCCAAGGAGATGAACTTGGAAACAGAGTATTCCTAGCTAGACTGCTACTGACGGGTGTGCCCAGGAGGGAGAAGGGAAGCAGCCAAGCTGGTAAGGAGAGGTGATGCTGTCATTGCTCGAACTGCTGGGGGCTCAGAGGGACGGGGCCCTGCCTGTCTCCCAGGCAGCCTGGAGGTCAGGAGATTCTAGCTTTTTCCATCTCTTTGAGAAGTTGTTAGTCAAACTGTCATCTGTGGTGTCTGAGAAATAGGACCTTTTCTCTAAGGTCTCTGATAGAGTTGTGGACACAGCAGTGTCCGTGAGTCAGGATCCCTATTTCTCACCCTGGTTCTGCCACTAGGTAGCTGTGTGATGGAAGATCTAACTTTTAACCTCTCTGGACCTCAGCTTCCTCATTTATAAAATGGTGGGGGCAGGAGGGCTGATGAGACAAACTATAGACACTGTTGATACTGACGGCACATATACTCTTTTAAGACCTAGGGGGAAGAACAAGGCCAGCTGTGAGCCCACCTCCCCTTCCTCCCACCCCCTGAGCAGTATACACAGGCCAGAAGATTCTTCTCTCCTCTCTCTCTCTCTCTCTCTCTCTCTCTCTCTCTCTCAGACATACACACACACACACACACACATGCACACACAGCTTCTTTGCCCCACGTACTCCACATCCCTGGACTCCCAATCATCTATAAAATTTGCTGTGGTTGGGAAGGAGCCCGGGGCCAGGGCACCCCAACAGAAAAGCTGACTCTATGTATTTCTGTGAAAAGAAAAAGAAACAAAGCCTAGTAAAGCTGCAGAGCAGAGCACTAACGCAGAAAGTTAGCACCGGAAAGGACTTGCCAAACCAGGAGAAGGGGCATTGGGGAAGGGAAAAGATCCCCAGAGAGATGAAGCGAGAGAAAGGAGAAGCCTCAGCTCAGCTGCAGGGGACTCGTGCTGAGAGTGAGGAGTGAAGTGTGCTGACAGCCTTGTCAGGAAATCACCTCCAAGCGTCCCACACCCTGGTCTGTCAGGTTCCATCTCCCCAGGGGAGGAGCCCCTGTGAGTCATGGCTGCTGTTTGTCCCCTTGGTTCCACACACCCCCACCCAACACACAGCCCTGATCCCAAAGAGGGAATTAATTTCTGGCTATGATTTTCTTCACCTGAGAAGTGTTGGGAGTTTTTGTCAGGGTTAGAGGAGAGGAGAGAAGCAGGAAGAAGTCAGGGCTGCCGGGGCTGGGGCCACTAGGGTGGCGCAGGGTCATGCAGAGCAATGTGGTACCTAGGATTGAGCTAGTAGTCTTCTAGGCAAGCATAGCACTTAAAAAAGAAGTGGGCTTTCTTTTTAACAGCATGGAGTCTAGAACAGCAGTAAGCCACTAAGAACACATCACAGGCCCTGAAACAAAGCTGAGCTGTGTATAGGCTCAGTATAGGGAAGGCTTGGGGTTTGGAGGGAATGGTTCAGGCAGCCTCATTTGTGGAGTGGAGAGTCTCTCTCTTAGTCTTGGAGGTACGAAATGAGTGTCACTCTCCTTGGGCACACCCTCGGGTTTCTTCTCTGGTCCTGCCTCTTTTTTTTCTTGCTCCCCTGTCTATGGGAATAGGTCTTAAATGCCAGCCCCTATCCTAGCTCTCCCTCACTCCCAGAGCTTCACCCATCACCTTCACAAGATAACTTCTTAGTTTGTGTTTACAGAACCCTTTTTATTGTTCTTTACTTTAAAAACATGCTATATGAATATGTGCTTATAAAAATTTCAAGCAGTTTCAAACAATCCAGAGATGTGTGGAGTAAGAAGTAAAAAGCCCCTCTTTCCTCCTTCCCTCTAATCCTACTCTCTTCTCTATAAATTACTGCTGTTAACCATATGGTGTGTATTCTTCTATGTCTTCTATGTACTGCGCACACGCACACACACAATCACTTCATATCCACACACACCCCCAACACACACACAAATTAGATTTTAAAACAATTTTTGTATAGATTTATCATGTCATACTACTATTTTACAAAATATCAGAGATATATTCCAGGTCAGTGCATAAGGATATAACTCAATAGATATAGATATATTTCACATGGCCCTTCATAACCGATTTAGCCAATTGTTGTTTTTATGTTGTTTTTAACTTTTTGCTCTTACAAACAATGCCACAGTGAGCCCCTTGAAACATAAACCATTTTGCACAAGAATGAGTATTTTTGAGATTCAGATTCCTAAAAGTGACATTACTGGGTCGAAATACATGCACTATATATCTAACTCTGATTTCTCTTTCAAGTTTGAGACCCACTTTCCATACCTGGAAGAGGGTGGCCTGCTGATTTTTTCCAGGTGAATGTCTTCAAACACTTAAAGTTCACATGTTTAACACCAAGCTCATGATACCCTCCTCTTCCATCCTGCCACCCTGCCTACCAGTCTCTTTGGTTTGGTCAACATCACCCTATTATGTTATTGCCCAAGCACCACACCTTGGGTCTTCATTACCAAGGTGTCTATGTGTCCAGATTTGCCCAGGATTATCCAGTGTTTGTCTGCTGTCCCGGTGAAATGATTGATAGTACTCCTTTCATGATCAAAACTGTTCTGGGTTGGGCCGGCCAAGTGGCGTAGTGGTTAAGCGCTGGCTTGGGAAGCCAGCGGCCCCAGTTCGGGTAAAAACAAACAGAAACTGTTCTGGGTTATACAATAAATTAAATGGCCACATGGTCCCTCTTCATCTCTGATTCCTGTTCAGTCCATCACTAAGTCCCACCAACTCTACCTTCACCCTTCCTTCTGTTCCTTTCCCGTTGCATGGCTCTGGAATCCATCATCAGACTTGAATGACAACAGGCTTCTAACTAGTCTCCCTGTTCTGCATCTCTCCTCCCTCCAACACACCCTTTCACTCCACTGCCAGTTTTTTTGGGGTTTTTTTAAGATTTTATTGGGGACTATGGGGAAGGGGAATAGACAAGTTGCTGTCCTTTTGTTCTTTAGTCTAGTTGTGGAGGATGTCGCTTCATTGGCCCATGTTGGTATCGTCATTGTGCTCTTCCAGGGTGAGGCAGTCTCTCATCTGCCATTAGACAGCCGCTCACGGTGGCTCACGGCAGCTCACGAAAGTGCACGCCAGCTGCCCGCCAGCCTCACTGCAGCTTATGCCTAAGCTGGGCAACTCACAGCAGCCCAGCTCCAGGTTGAGCTGTTGTTCACCATCTTAGCTGTAGAGGGCACAGTGGCACTAGCCTTCATGTGGGATTCGAACAGCGGCCACTGGCGTCCCAAGCCAACTCTTAACCAACGTGCCACTTGGCCGGCCCCAGTCTTGTGTTTTCAGGTCACTACTTTTATTATATAATCCTCTTGCTCCCCATTGCCTATAAGATTGAGTCCACTCAAGATCCATCACAATGCCATAGTTCACTAAAGCACATATCTCCTATCCCCATAGGTCAGGAATCTCTATTACCTTATCTGGAAAAGGGGCAGGAATCAGACACTGGAAAAATTGTCCCATGCCCCACCCCCTCCAACCCCGACCCCACCTCCTCCACCCCCTACTGCATCCCCACCCTATCTGCATGAGATGGCCTGGCATGAGAAAGACAAATTAATAACTGATGAAGAGGGCCGGCCGAGTGGCGCATTGGTTTAGTGCTGGTTTTGGGATGCCAGCGGCCCTGGTTCGGATCCCACATATGAGGGCCAGTGACACTGCCCTCTACAGCTAACAACAGCTCCACCTGGAGCTGGGCTGTGCGAGCCCCGGTGATGGTGTGGGCTGCAGCCCCTGCTGCAGTGGGCTGCCATAGGTTACAGTGAGTGGCCCGCAGCCAGCGTGAGTGGCTGGCCGCCAAGCGTGAGCTGCCAGTAGCCGCGGTGAGCGACATCCAGAGGCCAGTGACCGATCTGCCTCATCCGGGAAGAGCGCAACGACGATACCAACAGTGAAGCAACATCCTCCGCAACTAAACTGAAGAACAAAAAGACAGCAACTTGTCTCTTCCCCTTCCCCGATTCCCCAACGCTGTTCCCCTCTGCCAATTCCCCAATAAAATCTTTAAAAATAAATACATAAATAAAATAACTGATGAAGAGAAAAACTATATGATCTGAATGAAACCTGGAAGATGGTTTGGTGTCTCTTTGAATTCACATCTGAGGGTGTCCATAGAGAGAAGCCTCCTGCTTGTGCTTTCTCTCCCTGCTTACCTGCTTTGTCCTCTGGTGCCACAAAAACTCCAATCAGTTTTCCCCTCATCTCTTCTTTCAGGGGGAGTCTTCAGGGACATTTTGTGTGTGTGTGTTTGGTGGTTTCTGATTGGCTCTGGTCCAGCTGCTGCCTACCTGCTGCACTCCAGGCCAATTCTGAGTGGTGTCAAAAATCAAAGATCACAGGGATGCCTAGTCCTTGAGTGAGAAGGAAGGTGGTAACATACAGCCCATTATGTGTATATGTGGTGTTGTTAGAGTCGACCCTTAAGCCACTTCAAGCCACACCCTAAGGGGACTATTCCAGAGAAACTTCAGGGTGGGCCTAGTCAGAACTCCCTATTTCTCCCCCACCATGTTACTTCCCGCACACACACCTACACCTGAGTCTTTAGAATAAAACTCTGGAGCTCTTCACTAAAGCTAAGGGCACCTGCAGCCTCTCCACTTCCTTCCCTGGCATCCCCTCCCCTCACTCAGATGTTGCCAAATGAATGGTGAGCTTGGATGGGTCCTGGTGGCCAAACTCCAAACAGAGGGAGAGGCATCCTGGCCCCCTGCCAGTGTTCTGTCCATGGTAATTTGGCAGGAAAGCACCAGCTGCATATATCTGCACATCTGTTTATGCCTCTGGCTTATTTATTCTCTGCCTTTCATGGGCAGCAGAGCCAGAGCACACCTCAACTCTTCCCAAGTTAGATTAACTGGGAAAGAAAGCTGGGACACTCAGTCACTACAATTGCTGATGTTCATTGAAGGATATGCTTTCTCCAGCTGCTGCCACTTTTCATAGAGACACAGAGGAGAGGAGCAAAGAGGTATAGACGGGGAGAGAAAGGGTAGGAAGAGAAGAGAGATGAAGGGAAGGCTGTGGGAATTAGAGCCATATTTGTGCTGGGAGTACTTAAATCAGGTGGGCCGATCCCTGGACCCACTGAGAGAGGGAGAGAGAGTTGACCAGTCTTTCAAATACAATCACTCTGACCTTCCTTCCTGCTAGACACCAGATTTAAGTGTGCGTGTGCTCTTGGATGGTGTGGATGAGAGTCGACATTGGTCTTTAACAGAAGTTAGGTAGGATAGACTTCTTGAGGTGTTTAAATAACTATTCTGGAAGGATTCCTGGGGTGAAGCACTTGGTGGTGAAGAACGAGTGCCACATTCTGTCCTTGAGAGTAAGGAGGACAAGGAGTAAGAAGAGGAGGAGGAGGGAGAAGAGAGGGAGGGATAAGAGGATGGAGAGGAGGAAGAAAAAAAAAGTGTTCAAGAATGGAGAAACATGTTTGGCAGGAAAGAAAGAGGGATGAGCCTGGCATTGGGAGCTCCTTGAAATGGTGAAGGTGCTATCCTTGGTCCTGACTGGCAGAAGGCCCAGGGATAGCCCCGAGTCCCTGTCCTTGATGGGGCTCTGAACTCTCTGTAATTTCCTTTGGAGGAGACTGATTGATTTTGGAGTAAAACCAAGAGCTGGGGCCTCATGGTGAGAACTGCATCCATGGGTCTGACTTCTCCCACTCTTACCCCATTTCCTCCTGCCTTTCCCTAAAGCAACTCCCTGTCAGTCAGTGCTCCTTGCAGAGGACAGATAGGTGTGGGCTCAGAGAACCCTGGGCAGAGCTCCTGGGTAAGGGTGTAGGCATCCAAGCTTGGGGTGTCCTTGGCCTGAGTGTGGAAAACTAGGGGTATCCTAGGGTGGGGATTTGGGGATTGCTGGCCTGGTCAGATTTAACGCAACTAGACCCTACCAAAAGTCTGGAGACATTTTGCTTCCACTTTCCTTCCTCTTTGCAAAACTTTAATACCAACATCCTTTTTTCCCTACTTCAAAAAATTATATGTAACGAGCTGTTCACAGGCAAGCCTTGCACAGATGGGGGTTTAATCAGCTCGAATCTAAGCACACGGCATTCCAGCCTAATCCAATTCCCATCAGTTCATTAGAGGAAATATTCATCACCCAGAGATTACAGCGAGGCCAAAACTCTGAATGGATTCTAAAGAGCTGTCAGTGGAGCAGTAACTGCACCAGCCGAGACAGGAGGCCAGATTGTGTGGAGGGTGCCTGGCAGCCCCTGGCCATGCCCCGAGACTCCTGGCCCTACTAGGCTACTTCATTTTTTTTTTTTTTTTTAGAATCATGTTTATAGAGCTTGGGGCCAGGCACTGAGGGGAAGATAGAAAGGAAATATCAACTGCCATTGGGATCCCATGTTTAGAGGGGAGATACACGGCCTCCTGCTTTTAGGGAACACCCCAGTCTAATGGAGGAGACATAGCCCCCACACTCTAGACTGTTCTCTGAAGAGCACTAACTTGTAAGTAATCAGACGTCTTTGTCCTACAATCTCTAGCAAAAGGCAAGAAATTGCCTCCTTATGAAGGCACAGACAAGAGCACAACTCCTACCAGTCCCTGCAGCAAATCATAAGCATAAATTGGGAGTAGAGGGCAGGGTACAGACTGCAGACCAAGGGACACCGTTACTTTCCTTCTACCATGGGGAGATTGGGTCAGGTGAAGCCAGGGAGAGCAGGCAAGGGACCTCTCCAAGGTTGGCTTCACCAGGACACTATCTCCCAGAGATCCAGCTGAAAGACCTCAGACCTGGAGGAGGAGGATCCAGAGGAGTGGGGTCTGGATATTCCTCAAAGGGAGCAGCCAGTGCCCAGAAAGCATATAGAGGCTGCCATTTTCAGCCCCATGTCCTCGGGAAGGAATCAGAGAGAGCATCCCAATTCTGGGACATAGAGCTGGGAGCTGACGGAGAGGACAAGCAATGAAAGAGCAGCTGAACCACAGTGATACTTAGGAGTTATGAAGTGTGGGGATCCATTAATACCTTCCCACAGGTATGACCTACCTGGAATTTGGGACCTGGAGCCACATCCTGTTGCTAAATGGCAAGTGGTCAGGGTCCTGGCTTCATACCTTGTTTTCCTACTTACTAGCTAGGCATTCTTTGGTCAGCCACTGTTTTGAATCTGATTCCAGTTTCCTCATCTCTGAAAAGGGCTGTATCAGCCAGGCAGAGAACCCAGGACAGAGGTTCATTATAAGGAATTGGCTTATGCAATTGAGGAGGTTGGCTAAGCAAGTCTAAAATCTGTAGGTCAGGTTATCAGGAAGGAAAGATCAGGACCAAGATGGACCCCTAAGCCCTGGCAAAGCTGCTGTCCAGCTCCCAGCTCTATGTCCCAGGATTGGGATGCTCTCTCTGATTCCTTCCTGAGGACACAGTTAGAAAGGGAAGATCTAGTGAGGGGAGAGCGACTGTAGACTCAGCTGCTCATCAGGACAAGCTCAGTCCCTTTTAAGGGCTCACCTGTTTAGGTCAGACCCACAGAGGATACTCTCCCTTGTTTAAAGTCAACTGATTAGGGACTTTAATTACATCTTCAAAATCTCTTTCAGCAGGACCTAGATTAGTGCTTGCTTGAATAACTAAGAGAAGGTGTGTGTTTGCTACAAAGTGGTTGCTGCTCTGTCTTCCATTCTCATCGGTTAGCCTAGTTGATATATCAAAAAAAAAATCACATGGTGAAAATGATTTCTATGAAGATCAACTGTTAGATACTCTTTGGGAAAGTTCCCACCAGCTAGGTATCTCTCAGTGTAGGTTAGTTGAGCTACCTAACAGGAATTTACACATGGAGGAGCTGAGGCTGTTTCCCTTAGTGAAGAGAGACTAGAGTGGGTCTGTCCTTAGTTGTTGGTCAGAAGTAAGGGGTGCCTGTGGGGCTCCTGGGGTTTGTGGATATCGTGCAGGATGGGGAAGACCTCAAGACCAACCAGCGCTCCTGGGATGCCCCTCTTTAGCTGTTGGGTCCACCAGAGTCAGAGCCACAGCAGCAGGCGATGGGAACAGCCCTCAGTGACCAACGGGGCTTCAGCAGGTAATTACCCGACAGAAGCTGGGATCTGACAGGGTAATTATTAGCTTCTAATTGCAGGGCAAACCCAGGCCGATATCCTCCTCTCCAAAGCAGAGGGCATTACTATTTGCATAGCAATTAATTACTTTGGGAGCTACAGAATTTAATTACCCACTAGTCCGCAGGAGCCAATAATTAAATTACTCTCAGAAACAGAGTATTTATTTCCCAGTTAGGCTGGGCAGGTAGCTCCTACCTGGGGGAGTGAGCCTGGGTGGTGACCTCTGAACTAATGGTTGGCCCTTGGCCTGAGTAGGCAGAGTGGCAACCCCTGTGCCCTAGGAAAGAGTGTCTGCACTATGATGCAGGTAGATACCCAACCCACACAAATGCAGGCCCTCAAGGAGCACGTGGCCGCACTGTACACTCGGACCCAGGGCTGGCATTCAGACATGCTGTTGCCCATGGACCGGGGTACAGACACCAACATGGAATCGTACACGTGGTAAGGAGAAGGGCCAAAGGACCAAATAGGGCATTTTGGCTCATTTTGTCACAGTTGTTTGGCCTAGCTTGTGTCAAAATCTAAAAATGTATTTTTAGGGCCGGCCGAGTGGCGCATTGGTTAAGCGCTGGTTTTGGGATGCCAGCGGCCCCGGTTCGGATCCCACATGAGGGCCAGTGACACTGCCCTCTACAGCTAACAACAGCTCCACCTGGAGCTGGGCTGTGCGAGCCCCGGTGATGGTGTGGGCTGCAGCCCCTGCTGCAGTGGGCTGCCATAGGCTGCAGTGAGTGGCCCACAGCCAGCGTGAGCGGCTGGCAGCCAGCGTGAGCTGCCAATAGCCGCGATGAGCGACATCCAGAGGCCAGCGACCGATCTGCCTCATCCGGGAAGAGCAATGACGATACCAACAGTGAAGCAACATCCTCCGCAACTAAAACTGAAGAACAAGAAGACGGCAACTTGTCTGTTCCCCTTCCCCGATTCCCCAACGCTGTTCCCCTCCACCAATTCCCCAATAAAATCTTTAAAAAAAAAAATAAATAAAAATAAAAAAAAAATAAAAAAATAAAAATGTATTTTTAGTACCATGTACTTTGGTCAACAGACTGATTCTGAGCCCATCCTGGAATGTCTTTTCATCCCTGATTCCTCTCAGGGACTAGTGGGAATTGGGGTGGGGGTGGGGAGGCTCAGGACAGAGTGGGGTTATGGAGGGGCTGGAGTACTTGTTTTGAACACCACTTTAATAATAATAATAATAATAATAATAATAATAAATCTGAAAGTTTAATGTTCCTGCACAAAAACGGCCATGTTAAAATGTCATATACTCTCCTAAGAGATGATGACCGTGGGGCATCTGGAATCCTCCAAATAGAAACTTGCTCTTTGGAGCAGAGCTGTGTTAAACCCAGACTTTAGTTCTCCCTTTTCATAGAAAGCAAGGTGGGTGTGGGGTCATGGAGGCAAGAAGGAGTGGAGGGGAGCCTCTGAGGGTGTGTCTGGGTCTGCGTGACCAATGACTGGCACCCCCGCTGTCCCTCAGGCCTAAGGAAGCCTAGAGGTTAGGTAGTATCTTCTCCCACCCCCTATTGCTCACCCCAACTCCACCCACCCTGCTCTCCATTTCATTGCTTCCCACTGGCTGCCTGGTAGGTAGTTGAGGCATGTGACTTTTTTCCTCTATTCCATCTGGAGAGTGTGGGGTGAGGTGTACGGCTTGTAAGGGCAGACTGCTGCCTGGTGATGGGTAGCCCAGTCCTTGGGGCTGGTTCTGAGGAAAGATGGAAGGGATAGGGCTTGTGACTCCCTTTCCTGAGAAGGATCTCGGGCGCATCCAGTGGGTTCTGGGTATTCTGTCCTATTACTTTCCTCCCTTTCTTTCCCCCAGGTGACATTACTAAGCCCCTGCTGTGTGCAGGTCCAGAGCCAGGCCACCTCCCTACCCTGATACCATTGGGCAAGTTCTCAACTGATAAGTCCAGGCCCTGACCCTTTGGAATTCCCTCCCAAAGCCCAGAGGTTAGCCCTGCCCCCACCCCTCCAGCCTGGCCTCAGGGCCATCCCAGGTGGGACCCTATAGACGCTTCTAATGAAGTTCTCTCTGACTCCGTTCAGGGCACCCACCACCCGAGGAAAGGAGCGGCCGCAGGCCCTCAGCCCAGGCTGCTGACAGCAGCAATCCATCTCCATCATGGTAATGGCGTCCCCATTAATCGGCCATAAACTAATAAAGCAAGCACTTTCCACCCCTCACCCCCCCCCAACTTCATTAAGTCTTTAGTACATTAATATGTCTTACTTAGTGTCAGCTAAGCCTCTTTCTCTGTTTGGGGTGGAGCATGGTGGAGTGGGCGCCCTGCCCAGTGGGGGCGAACATGACCCCTCCCCTGCCTGGGCAGAGGGGCTGCTGACTCAGGGCCACCCACACCCCCTCCCTCCTTCTCCACCCACTGCCCCCTTGAGGGGCCTGTAAGGAAGAGTGGAAGCAGGGGCAGAAGAACAGGAAAGAGAAGTGGGGAGAAAGGGTAGGAAAGGGGGCAGGAAAAGGAAGGAGGAGACAGGATGGACTGAGGAGGAAGGGGGCTGGAGGAAGGAGGCGATGGGATGGGGGGGCTGCTGTACACCTCCAAATTAAATTTGTGATTCAGGCATCAGATGGGCCGACAGCCAGAGATTAATTCGACTGATCGAGTTATAAAGAGCGGGAGGCCTGGGTAATCAATCTTGCAGCTGTCAGGCCGACAGGCAGGAGTATTAACCTGGCGAGACGGCACATACCGAGGGCTTTTTCATTTCATTCACCCCAACCATGTCCCTGACCACCTCTGGTCCACCTCTCCAAATAATAATAATTGTGGCTGTTAACGATGACAGACAGGATGAGGGGACTGGCTCCTCTGCTAGGGCCTTCTCTCTTATCACCCATTGCTCAGGCTGACCACTCCCGGAAAGGAGAGCAAGTGACAGCACTTGCTTGGCCCTCTTTAAGAAGTAGGGAAATTGAGGCAGGGAGCCTAACAAGACCGTCAGACAGGCCAGAGGGCTGGGAAGGTACTTTGGGATAAAGGATACTGTCCTAATCATTCTTGCCTCCTGGGAAAAGAGTTGCTCCTGAACCAGCTGGTTCAGCCTCTGTCGCTTTTGGCTCTGAGCAAGGAAGCTGGGATTCAAGTCAGGCTGACCTCTGGCTTCTTCCCACCCTGGCCACGAATCTGAACACTGGGTGCGTAGGGTGGGGGCCCCCACCCCTGGCACAGGATGCTAGGTTGGGGCAGCTGTTTTTCCTGGCAAGTCATCTCTTTTGCTCACTTTCCTCCTCACCTGACAACGTCAGTCTTCACCTGGGGGTGGGGTGGGGGTCTCCCTGCAGAGACTTGTGGAAACACCATCCCTTGGGCAGAGAAAGGGTGGGGGTGGGGCAGTGCCTTGAAGTTGACACCTCCCTCAGCTACAGCTAATTTTCACATCCTTCAAACTCTGGTATCTCTTTTTTCTTCCTTGCTCCAGGGAAGGGAAGGGGGAAGAAAGAACGTGTGTGTGTGTGTATGTGTGTGTGTACACATAAGAAGATGTGGTGGGGCACATTTAGGGCTTACTGGAAGTGAGCCAAGACTGAGATTGGAGACCAAGTCAGTTCTGTGACGTCCATGGCAGGATGGGCTATAGGTAGAGGTCTTGGAGGGCCGAGGGTAGACGGGAGTTTGCTCCTGCTTTCTAAGTAAGAACGAGGCACAGGCTTAGTTGAGGGGCCATGGTTCCCAGAATGCTCTAACAATGTTATCTATTATTGTTATTATTTTTACCAATCTAGAAATAAGCCCATCCCCGCGGACAACACAACTCTCATTTTTTGTGTTTTAAGTATCTCCAAATACTTGCTAACCATTTTATATGTTACAACTTTAATGTTTACAAAAAGCCCCATGTAGTAAGCTCTGTTTTCAGCCCCATTTTACGGGTGAAAAATTGAGGTTTAGAGAGTTCGGGGGACTTGCTTAAGCTCACACAGCCAGGAAACAGTAAAGCCAATACTAGCCCCCCACTCAGAGCCTCAGCACAGGCTAACTTTCCCTCAAGGCCCCCAAATCTCCCTTGTCCTCCGCCCTGACGCCATCCCCACCAAGTTTTTCCAGTGTGCCCTGTTGTCTGGTTCGGATATCTCCAGCTGAGGTTACCCAGGTACTGGATCTCTCTGAATATGAAGAGGGTGGTGCTGTTTATTCAGAGGGGGGTGGGGGCCTTGGTGTCAGAGAACACTCATCCAGGGCAAAGGGGAGAGTAGGGGCCCCACTTGGGGAGGCTTCCCAGTGCCCTGCCTTGGAGTAACCCCAGAGAATAACATTTGCGCCCTCCCCAGGCCCCATGGCCTCTTGGGAAAGGAGAGGGTGCTGACTTGCCCATATCCCTCGCCCTCCCCAGGGATGGGACAATTGGAGGGCTGCCATGCTGGGTGCGTGTTGTGGGGGAGGGCTCCTGGCTTGGATGTGTCTAGAGAGAAAGCTCTCCCTTTCACCTCCTGACCCCAGTTGGGGCTGGACCCAGGGGAGGTTGGGGAAGTGGGCCTGGCTAGGGCCTCAGGAGCTGGAGGCTGGAGCCAGGCCAGCCCTTCTCCCAGGCTCCCAGGGACCCATTTCAAGTGGCTGCTTCCAGGCTGGCGGGAGGGGGAGCGGGAACAAGGAGCCTGTTTCCAAGCAAAGGTTCAAGGGTCTTTCTTCCTGAGTCCTGACCCCCTTGCTCAGGGCAGTATTGATTCCATCCTGTCAGTCTTGCGTTTACTCCTTTCTCTTTATCGGGGCCAAGGCCCAGTGGAGGGACCTAAGTTCCTGGAAACTTTATGTGTCACCCCCCAGCCCATCTTGAGGCGGCTCTTGTGCTTGGAATGGGAATGGATTCAGACCCTCAGGGACCAGAATCTTAAGATTCTATCACTTGGGTAGCTGGGGATTTCGCCTGTTTGGGTTGCTCTTCCCCAGCAGTCTTCTCATTCATGCCACATCCTAGATCGGGGGACTGGTATCTAGGAACTCAGGGGCCTCTCGTGGCAGTAAGGATGGGGTGTCTTCTGTTTTCTAGTCCTTTCACCCTCAGCAAAGTTGACATGGAATCAGACCCCCAAGGGCTGTCTTACTGTGATCACCACGATAGTCCCTCAAACCTTCTTTATGCTGTAGTTCTCCATCTGCAGGTAACAGAAGATTATCTCCATGCTTTCTACTTCTGCCTTAAGATGGGGAAAGGTGTGTTGCTGGGGATGGAGAGGGGAGAGGTTTTCAAAGGCAAATCATGGGGAACGCCTGTTTCAGAAAATGGCCATCCCTCTGTGCTGCAGTTTCTTCATCTGTACAGTAGAAGAAATAATGCCTACTTTCTTGGGTCATAGTGATACTTAAATGAGATGGCAGAGAGGGCCATGCACTGTGCCCAGCACATTGTGGATGCTGAATAAATATTTGAAACCATCAGCCAAAGCAGGGGAGGTGACTGGAGTGTAGTGAAGGTGTGAGCTTCAGGGGAGACTCCCCCATCCCTCACTCTACGAAAAGCCCAGGCAGAGGCCCTTGGCTTGGATACCCCCACTCTGAGGAGGTCTTGAAGAAGGCGGGGAGAGTGTCTGCATGCTGGACCCCGTTGTGCCTGAGAGCTGTGTGTGTTTCCACATCCCTGTTTCAAGAAAGGAGTATTTGGAAATCGGCCAGGCTGTGTGTATATGTGTGTGTGTGTGTGTGTGTGTGTGTGTGTGTGTGTGTGGGCTCAACGGCTGGCATCGAAATACTTGCTGATTAATCTCTGTCTTCATGTACTCAGCCCTGGTCCCTGGGAAGCTCTGGGCCTTGAGCTGGTGTCCAATGGGCCTGAGGAGGCAGAATCAGGCCCAGGAAGATGGATTTCCCTGTCGTCTCAGCCCCGCCCCCATCAGGGGAGGGTGGAAGCCTGCTTCATTATGTTTAATGGGATTATTGGGAGGGGGGAGACAGTAGTCATGGGGCATTAGCTGCTAATTGGGTCCACAATAAAGTTAATAAAGCTCTTATGGTCTTTGCCATTAAGTGTAATTAAGAGGGTGCTCTGTGACCAGGGGTGGGTATTGGCAGGGAATGGGTCCTGAGCTCTCCCTGGTAGAAGAAGCCAGAACAGAAGCAGGTGACAGGGAAGCTGGCAGCCATGCCAAGGCAGGGAGCCCATCTCTGTCCGACTCACCAGCAGGTCCTCTGGAGGCTGGAGGGGGTGACGTGGGCAGGAAGGGGGTTCACTATGTGCTGTATATAGGAGTCCAGGGGGAACTTATCAACCCCAGCCCAGATGTCCACGCCCTTGAAGAGGCTCAGAACACCTCTAGAAGAAATGGCACCTCCAAGCAGAGATGGCGTGGACAAGCTATGAGTTTTGGGGCCTGACTATGGCTTGGGTTTGCTGTGATGCCTTGGGGAAGTTGGGTCACCTCTCTCAGCCTCAGTTTCCCCTTCTGTAACATGAGGATAATAATAGTACAGTCATGTCATCTCCAGAAGCTAATGTGGTGGGAGGAAAGTAGATGAGTGACTATGCTGCTGTTGTTCTTTGTACAAGCTTTTATTTATTTTATTTTGTAATTATACAAAAAATGCTTGAAGTCTTATTGTATAAACAGGAATATATAGAGTGAACCTCCGCATCCCATTTTTCCCTCTGTCATCAATTTAGTGTTTATTTTCCCAGAGTTTTGGGGATACATTTGTATAATACGCCAGGGGTGCCAAAAAATGTATACACATGACTTGTATTCATCTTTTATTATCGGTATATATTGAATATTACAATTTTAATACATTTTTTTCCTTTCTTAAAATGTATATATGTTTTTTTGGTACTCTCTGCATAAGTACATAGAGGAACATATAGTTTTCTTTCTTCCTTCCTTCTTTTACATAAATGGAATATTTTTGTACTGTTTTTGCAATTTGCTTTTTTCTCTTACGTTTGTCTTTGTAGTGTTTCCACGTCAATTCATGTAGATCGACTTCATTTTTGTATGGCCACACCGTATTCTATAGCTTGAATACCATCACTTACTTAAATTACCTATTGATGAGCATTTAAATTGTTTCCAGTATATGACATTTAAACAATAGACCATCCTTGTATAATCTTTGTGTACTTGCATATTTCTGTAGGCTAGATTTCTGGAAATTGAATAGTTGGGCCGCAGGTATATGCATTTTATTTATTTTTGTATGTATAATAATTTTGTTTATTTATTTATTTATTTATTTATTTATTTATTTATTTATTTTTTGAGGGCAATGTCTGTGGCCCTCATATGTGGGACCCGAACCGGGGCCGCTGGCCTCCCAAGCCAGCGCTCAACCACTGCGCCACTCGGCCGGCCCTAATTTTGTTTATTTTTGAAAGGTAAAATATGTACAAATTTAAAAAAACAACTCATAAAGAATATAACAGTAGAGGGCTGGCCAAGTGGCACGGTGGTAAGAACTGGCTTGGGATGCCAGCAGCCCCGGTTCGGATCCCACATATGAGGGCCAGTGACACTGCCCTCTAAAAAAAGAGAAAAAAAAGAATATAACAGTAGAAATTTTGTCTCCTTCCCACTCCTGCCCTCTCCCCACAGGTCACCATTGTTACTTCTTGAAAAATTTTTTAAAAGATATTTTCAAAAATATGTGACTGCTTGTTTTCCTATTTCCATTCTTCCCCTCCCTCCATAAAAATGGTGACATATTCTACACTGTTCTGCACCTTGCTTTTTATCTGCACCTTGCTATCCCTTATGCCTTGAAGATCATTCTCAATGGGAGCATGCAGATTGCTCCTTTAAATGGCTGCATAGTATTCTATTGTATGGCTATGGCTTCATTATTTAGCTAGTCCTCTAGGACACCTGGAATGTTTCTGATCTTTAGCTCTTACAATGCTGCAATAAATATCCTTAATATATTCCTCTGAGCAGAATTGCAGGACATACATAGACAAATTCCAAGAAGTGGAATTCCTGGATCAAATGATATATGTTCATTGAAAATTTTGAGGGCCGGCCGAGTGGCTCAGTTGGTTAAGAGCTCGCTCAAGAGTGTGAGCTGAGCTCTGAGCAACAGCAGTTCGATGCCCAGCCCGAGCTGAGTTGCCAAGCTGAGCTGCCAACAGGTGGCAGGATGGCTCAGCTAAAAAAAAAGAAAAAAGAAAAAAGAAAATTTTGGATAGCTCTTGCCACATTAAGATGATGGTACAATTTTCTCCTGCTTCCAGACTGGGGTAGGGTCTGCCTCCCAGCCCTTAGCTGCAGTCACATCAGTTGTGTCTGGCACATTCATGGGTGCTTCTGGCAGCTCCTGGGACCCGGGAGTCCCAAGTAGAGTGCAGCTTTACCTGGGAAACCCGGGCAGGAGGCACAAGGCGGAGCTCTCTGCTCTGTGCCTCAGAAAGCCACTGGGTAAACACAGTTGTCAGCAGGGAAGAAGAGTTACAGTCAGGGTCAGAGGTCAACACAGATGGAGCTACCGGACATGCTGCACAAAGCAAACAAAACAAGTTGTGGGGAGATGGGCTGGCCCTGGGTGGGGGTTGTACCAGCTTGCCTGGGCTGGGCTCTTCCCTGGGCAGTTGCTGTCATGGGCATGAGCTCTGGGCTGCTAAGGACCTTGTGGCTTCCTGCTGGGCTCTGAGGCCACAGGGGCAGCTCCCCCTTCTATAAGGCCTCCCAGCCCAGAGCCAGCAGGGTGGGCCTGCTGAGCAGCCCTGCCTACCTCCAGGGCTCCTCCACAGGGTAATCCTTCTGGAGCCCTGTCTGGGAGGCTTTGAGAGGTATTAGAGGTGAGCCAGGCGGGGGCCCTGGAGCCAGGCACAGCTTTTAGAGCATTCCTGGGCATTAGGCGCCCTGTCCCAGCCCAGCCTTGCTCTCGCCCCACTGAGCCCCGGGGCCTTCTCTGCCTCAGCCACTCCTGGTCTAATTACAGGTGTCCATGTCAGGGTCAGTAGTGGGGTTAATTTGGGGCTTGTCCTGGGGCGGCCAGGGCTCATTAATGGAGTCCCAAGGAGTCCAGGGGATGAACCAGGCAAACAGGGGATTAGAGGCTGAGGGAGACTGCTGTCGGAGAATGATGGGTTAGACGGGGCTGTGAGTGGGGCAGCTTCAAGGGTGTGTTCACACACTTACCACACAGGGACTCATGCAGAGACACAACAGGTGCTCAGACACACAGGCACACACAGCTGCGGACCTAGACACTCACCAGAGACTCAAGGAGGCAGACATGGAATGTCATCCGCACAGACGGGTGTGTCACACCCAGAGAACTCCTTCCCATGAAGCCGTGGGGTGTGCAAGGGATGGGGGCTCGAGGGAGATGAGCCTGAAGCTCTCTCTGTAGCCAGAAACCCTGGCCTGCCCCTGCCAGCCTCCTCTGGTGCCCCATCCCACCCAAGAGGGGGATGCTCCCTTCTCCTTTTCTTTCAGCACCTCCTCCCACCCTGGGGCTGGAATTCTGAAGCCTTAGCCTGGGGGTAGAATGATGTACAGCAGGCTTCCAGCAGGCTGGGGGAGGGAGGGAAGCTCTTTCTCCACATCCCCAGTCCCCCAGAGGGTGCCTGCGCCCAGCTGTCAGTCCAGCTCCCAGAAAACCCCTCACACCCACCCTGTGCCTCATGACTACTCTGGGGTCCTGAGCGGAGGCAGGCCACACTACACAGAGGTCACTGAAGAGGAGGAGGAGGAAGGAGCTAATAGGAGCCAGGTCTGGGAGGGGCTGGGCAAGGGGAAATCGCTTAACCCCAAAGCCGCCACTGGTCTTTGGAACCCCCGGCATTGATGGGGGCCAGCTGGAGCTGGCTGAGGACAAGAGGCCCAAGTGTGGGAATCCAGGGAGGGGGCCTTCCAGAGCTTCCTAGGTCAGCTGGGAGGAGGGCACCCGGAGCATTCTTCGCCAGCCTGCTCCCCTGCCACCATTCCTGATGGGGAGACAGGACCAGGCTCCCTGGCTCTGTTGCTGACAAGGAACTTTCCCCAGCATTAACTGTCCCCCTGCACACCCCAAGCTGGCTGGTTAATGTTATTTCACTCCACACAATGTGGTGGTGGCAGCCCCGGGGTAGGTCAGGGGAAGGTAGGTGAGGGTGGGGTTAGAAACCCAATGTAGACTCTCTAAGAGTCAAATTTTCCCAAGGATGCCTCCTTCTATCTGTGCCCTCTTCCCAGGGTATCCCCTTGACTAGTATTTAAAGGTGAGCCCAGAGGCAAAGTGACTCTCATTATAGAAATAGCCACTACCCCATTCACTAACTTAACCTTCTCATTAGTAAAGGTGCCCACAGGGCTAGCCTGCCACCTGTTGTCACCTCACCCTTGGTCCTAGGCATCAACCATTTCTTCCTGGGCTAACTGTCTCCCTCATGCCATTCCTAGGACCTCCCACATACTCTAGGCCCATAATTGAATATAAAGGCCCAGAAGCCAGTGCAAACAGCAGCATTAATCACCAGCAACCTGGCAGCCTTCTGCCATAGATCTTTCTCACACATAAAACAGCTCATGTTAATCATTGCCTCTGATTTATTGTCTTCTCCGCCTTGTACATAAATTATTCACCAATGCCTGCACGAGGATGAACCCTGTAATGAGGACTTCCACCCTTCCACCTCTGAGGTGGATCCTCAGACCCATGGGTCCCTGCTGGACCGTGGGTGTTCACTGGTCTGTCCTAGGTAATGGAGCCCCAGGCAAGGGGATTGAGGGCATGGTAGGGAAAGGGACCCCATTCACGAGTATCTGTCCCGCTCGGGAGCACTTGCATGAACTCTTTACTCCAGGAAACAGAATGATGGCCTTGGGGACCTCTCCAAGCTGGACAGGAGAAACGGGGCAGAATTGGGTCTGTTGGGTGGCCCCTGAGCTTCCTAAGCCTGAAGGATGGAGTGGAGCAGAGGGTGCTTTTACCTGGAGGTTCTTGCCCAACACCTGGGAGCTTCCCCCGCCAATGAAGCCCAGCTCTGTGGAGTTCTGAGTCCCAGAAAGCAGGATGTGGGCATGTCCACAGGGCTTGGAGACCTGCCTTTCTCAGTGCCCTGTCCTACCCTCGGGTCTGTGCTGCTCTCTCTTGCCATCCCTCTGAGAAGGACACTGCCTCAGAAGGTGATGGCAGTAATTATGGCAATGTCCACCAGATGGCAGACCTAAAACCCAGCGCGACATCTCCAGGAGACGGGAGACAGCACTTGGGTGAGAAGTGCTTTAGGAAAGGAGAGTAATGGGGACTAGGTCGAGATGGGGGAGTCTTGCTGAGGGGAAAGTGGGACCAAAAGACAGGACCCATTCTCACACATCAAACTACACATGGTACCGTCCTCAAATGGGATCCTCTTAGGAGGAGAGCTAGGATGCCAGGAAGCGCATGCGTGCGGGGGAACCCTGGCAGGGGAGGATGCAGTCAGTCCCAACCTCACTGGCCAACTCCCCTGAAATGCAGCCGGCTTAGCAAGGTTTTCCTTCCCAGGCTCAAGTCCATGCCTTCTCAATCCCTGTCTCTTGGCTGGGAGACCTATGGAAGCAGCCAAGACAGGAGTTATTGGCATAATATGGTCAGTGGGGGTCCAGCAAAGCCTGACTCTCAGCATCTGGAGCACTCACTGATCCTGCAATCTGATCATTCAAATGCACAGGCCCGTGAGTTGCTTGGACCCATTCCACCCGAAGACCTCTGTCTCGCCAGCAGACCCACTCTTTCCTCCCTCCTTCATGTATAGCTGTGCAGAGACACAAATGAGTCCTAAGATTCAGGACACTTGTGGCTTCAACACTGGGCTTGCCAGACACTTCTCCAAGCCCCTCAGCCCCCACATACACCGTGAGGGTATGGTCTTATGCCATCTACTGAGGCTGGGCAGAGCATTGCAAGGCATTGTGTTGCCACCTAGCCAAGGAGCTGTTTCCACCTTAGATGCAGGGTACTAGCCCTTTAAATGCCCTGAGTCCCGAGGGTTGAGCTGGCAGAACCCAGTTCTGAAGGACAGCCAAGCCTCCTTTAGCCCCAGCTGTCTCATTTGGAGTCCTAGGAAAACAACAGGAACATCCGTCTCCTTGGCAGTTCTTGCCTAGGTGTCCTTATGTAAACCCCTCCCCCGTTTCTCTGCACATATTAATTAGCTGGGATCCTGGAGTGTCCCTCTTGGCTCCGGGACTTGTGTAGCTATGGGAACTCCCAGCACTAGGCAGGGCCCTATCTCATGTTCTCAGGCTCCTTGAAGACAAGGTCAAGATTTCCCCATCAGCGAAGACCAGTGTTTCTCCAAGTGTGATACCTGGGCCTAAAGAGCTATTGAGCTGCAGGCTGTGGAGATGGGGTCCAGGAATGGAACCATTAATACGCTTTCTAAAGTCTGCACAAGGACTTCCTCAGAGCCTGGGCAATGCCCTACTAAACCTGAAGCTTCCTGAGGGCAGCTGTAGACCAGGGTGGGTGGGTAGAAAGACTTCCCTAGTTGGCATCAAAGGGCTGACTTCTCCCGCAGCAGATGCCCTGGAGGCGGGCATACTGTTGGCCTCTTTCCTCTCCTTCTACCTGGTTCCCCCCTTCCCCACCAGCCCTTCCACACCCAGCTTGCCTGGCTTCTTTGGACCCGCTGTCTTCATGTCTGTCTTCACTTTGGTTCCAGGGCTGCCCCAGCCCAGTTTGTTTATCCTTCAGGAGGTCCAAGTGGGTGTTTCAACCCCAATTATGCTCTGACCACAGTCACCACAGATACCAAAACAAAAGTCCTAGGCGTCAGAGGTGGGGGAGGCTCAGACAGGCTGGTGCCAAGGGGGGCTGATAAAGGGGGATCCAATTGGGCTTGGAGGTGATGAGAGCTGCTCCTAGTGATGGGGCCCTGGGGAGCAGGGGCTCGTGGGTAATTGGCCTACTCAGCTAAGCCCAGGCCACAGAGAGAGCAGTCTTGGCCTCAGTGCCCCGAAATCTCCCACTTCCCTGTGGCCTCATCTAACAGAGTCCTGGGGAGGGGAGTGCCTTGGAAAAGCCTTGCCTCACCCCAGCCACTGCCTAAGTCTGGCCTCACCTCCAGAATATGCAGATCTTGATTCCTCAACCCAGGCCACAGAGACCTTTTTTCTTCTCTCAGACTGATCGTATCTAGAATTGATAGTAAAAGTCAGGGGTTCCAGCCCCAAGTCTGCTGGACTGTCCCTATAACTTGGTCTGGGGTTCTGTGCCTCAGTTTCCCATCTCAAAGTCAGTTAGTAGAAAATGCTTCTCAGTCTAACTACCCACAAGGTAGAAAAATTCCAACCCTTGAAGCCTCCTTTTGGTGCCTGGAGAACCTGCAGTAGCTTCTCAGGGAGCAGGATGCCAGTGACAGGCATAAAGAAGAAAAAAGAGGAGCAGTGTTGATGGGTAGGCCCTGATTTCTATCTAGAGCTTCAGAGGGGTGGGATGCCAGGCATCCAAGACTTGGCCCGCAGTTCCCACCTGCCTCTGTGGCGGGGCAGGAGCATCCCTCCAAACCAGGGGACCCAGCAGAGGCCATGCTCAGTGCCTGTCTCCAGCTGTGCTTGGCACCCTATGAGGGGCCCCCTCACTTACTGATGTTCTCTCTGGTTTCTCAACCAGACACCTTTGCCCTTCTGCTCAGCCCTGGAAAGGCTACCTCAGCCCATCTGCCCATTGGCTGATCTCTGCGATGAGCCACACCTCCTATTATTAAAAATTGGAACATTTTTAATAATAATGATAATTGCAAGGGTAACAAAAACAGCCCTTATTTATTGAACACTTTCCATGTGTTATGCCAGATGCTTCTGCAATTTGATCTTCATATCAGTCCTGCAAGGCAGGCAGATATAGCTCGGTTTTACAGGTGTGGAAGCAAAAATTTAGAAAGGGGAAGTAAATTGTCAAAACTACCTTACTAGGAAGCAGAACTAGATTCAAACCCAATAGCGCTGACTTCTGAGCCCAGGGTTTCTGCACCAGGCTCAGGATGGCCTGAGGAGAGTCTGGATAACAGTGGGTTTCTATTCTGGCCTCTCTTACTCATTCAACCCTGGCTGCTGCTCAAACACAGGCAGCCTCTGCCCCTGGGCTAGAGCCATAACGTAAAAGCTGGAGGGATGGAAGGTGGGCTCTTGGGGTCAGAAATCTGCTTCCTCGCCACTCCTCAGAGGCACAGAGTCAGCCCCTAAAAAAACAAAAAAACACTTTCAGTGAGGTCAAGGTCAAGGTTAGAGACCTGGCCTCTGGGAAAAAGGGGGAGCCACTAGGGGCTTATGAGGGTTGCGCCTGTGTGAGTGAATATGAGGTGTGATCAATAAATGTGGTGAATGTTTACACTTTAAAGAATTTATTACAGTAAAAGATACATTGCTACTACTCCCCCTTGCTGCAAACACACTTATCCCATTGTTCTTGCCATTTTCTGAAGCAGTTCTGGAAGTCCTCTTTCATCTTTAGTTGCACTGTGGCTGCCTCGATGTCCTGACTCATTTTGACCTTGGGGGAGAGCCAGAAGTCACATGGTGTCAGATCCGGTGAATAAGGTGGATGAGGACACACCATAATGTTTTTACTTGACAGAAATTGTTGTACCTGAAGCGATGTGTGACACGGAGGCTTTCTGTTGTGATCACAAAATATGATGAATGCTGCTGCCGAGTGCCATCCAACAGAAAGGCAGAGATCTTCAATACGGGAAGCGACAGGTTGAACCTTAGTAACAGTGTGTGACAAGTTTCAACTTGGGTGCAGTTGGGTGAGAGCTACAGTTGAGAGGTGTGCTTTAAAGTGTGCCTTAAATCATGGATCACAAACAACAACAAATTAACATGAAGTTTTGTTTCAACTGCTGTCAAATAAAAACATTACAGTGTGTCCTCATCCACCTTATTCACTGGATCTGGCACTGGAAATGACCATGAAATATTTTGAATCAACTCAGGACATTGAGGCAGCCATGACAGTGCAACTTAAAGACACTCACGAAAGAGGACTCCCAGAACTTCTTCAGAAAGTGGCAAGAAAGATGGGAAAAGTGTGTTTGAAGCGAGGAGGAGTATTTTGAGGGGGGTTAATGGCAATGTGTCTTTTACTGTAATAAAAATTTTTTTAATTTAAACATTCACATATTGTTTGATCACACCTCATAGAGTCAACTTGCCACTCTCTGCCTTCCATTAACCTTTTGTGATCTTTTTATGGCAGCAATAGCTTGGGCCATGGTTATCTTTCCTTACTTCTATAAAATGAAGGACCCTATCCAGCCAGTCTGGACAGCTCCTTCCAGGGGTGAATGGAAGGCAAATCTTTGGGACATTTGCCAAAGCAGAATGACTGCCAAAGAGGGGCCCCTCTCTTCATTCAATCGATAAGACTCTTGGTGCCTCATATGTGTAAGTCACTTCTCATTGCTGATGCCTTTATTAATTCAGTCAATGTACCTTTATTAAAATGTATTTAAAATTTCAAAAGTTAGCTATGAATATATTTTTGCTGTAAGAAACACAGATGAAGTACTCCTTCCAATTTCAGAATCCTCCCCAGAGGTCACTGCCATGGTCAGTTTACTGGTCAGTTTTCCAGATCATTTCCTATGCATTTACATACATGTATATATCAGACATAAAGAAACATACCATTTTGGGGGTGTATTTTTATCCTTGCACACAAGTGTTATTTTCTGCAAGTTGCTTTTCTAATTAAAAATATGGCTTGGAAAAACATATGGCTTTGAGATTCTCCTGAATGAATACATATAAATTTACCTCATTATTTTTAACTGCTACATATTAAGTATTCCATAGCATGGGGTGCCACTGTTTATTTAGCTACCCCCCACCAGTGGACTGTTAGGTTGCTTCTAATTTTTCATTGTTTTATAATGATCAGTGAACTCCCTGGTATGTGGTTCTGTGGGCAGATGTGAATATTTCGTTAGGATAATGGATATCTAGAAACAGAGTTGCTAAGACAAAGATGGGCATTGTTAATTTTAATAGAAATTGCCAAGGTACCCTCCAGGAAGACTGGATCAATTAATGTGCTTCAATTGCTGATGAGACAACCCACTTTGCTTTTTTTAAATTTATTTTTATTTTTAATTACAGTTGACATATTAGTTTCAGGTGTACAGAATAGTGGTTAGAGATTTACATAACTTAGGAAGTAACTCCCCCCCATAAGTTTGGTACCCACCTGACACCATGTATAGTTATTACAATATTATTGACTATATTCCCTATGGTGTACTTTACATCCCCATGACTATTTTTATAACTGCCAATTTGTACTTCTTAATGCCTTCACCTTTTTCTTTTCACCCATTCCCCCACCCCCACCCCCAATTTGGCAACCATCAATTTGTTCTCTGTATCCATGAGGTTGGACAACCTGCTTTTCATGGTCATTAGCAATATTTTGAATTTTTGCTAATCTAATGGAGCAAGCAAATATAAATCTTATGTGTATTTTAATTTGCATTTTGCTGATTATAATTGCATTTCTCTAATGTTGAGCATATTTTCCTAAGTTTATTGGACATTTTATATTTCTATTGGTATAAGTTGACTGTTCACATACTTTGCCCACATATTTTTCTAATGGGGTTTTATAATAATAATATTTTTATTGTTGTTGTGTTAGAATTCTTTATTCTGGATATTAATATTAGTTATGCTGTACTTCCTTGTCTTTCTGTCATTTCAATTTTTTATCATACAGCAGTTGTAAATTTAGATATAGTATATTAGTCAATATTTTCCTTTATGTCTTTTATGGTTTGGGTCTTATTTTAAACAGCCTTCTCTAACCCAAAATTATTTAATTTTAACTTATATTGTCTTCTAACATTTTTAGGGTTAGGCCCTTATTTCCTTCATGTGCAATAGAAACAGTTTTTTTGTGAAGTTTGGAGACCTACCTCACCATCACTGAATATCCAGGCTATGAATCTGATTTGCTGATATCAAGGCATCCCGTTAGGGTTTTCACAATTTGTAAGCAATGGCAGGTACCTGGTGTGGTGAAGGAAGGTTGGGGGGTAGGTGGGTGTGATGTGAAGTGGGGGAGCCTCACAGGGCTCAGCTGAGTGAAGTTAAGTATGGAATGCCGACCTTACCCCTCCCTCCATATGGCTCCAGGTAAAGAGAACGGCAGGTGATCAATCCCGAGAGGATCCTGAAAGGCGCATCTCTGTGTGCACCTGGTGTATAGCACATGTCCTGCCACGTGAATGGTCTGTTTTCTTAGCACTGTCAGCCCCTGAGGGGGCAGAAACTGTGTCCTCTTGGTTTTTGACTCCCCCACACCTCACACAGAGCTGGAATCCTTGAGTGGATGCATATGCCAGTATACATTCTCATTTGCATGCGCCGGCACTTCTGTGTACCAGAAGTATGTGTGAGGGGCATGTCCCTGGGTGAGCATACGCCACCCCCTCCCTGCCCCATACACGGATGCAGTTAAAAGTGCACGATGGGCAGTGTATGTCCTTGTGTGCAGGCTGGCATACCTACATCTGTAGGCGCAGGAACACAGGTGTGTTTTCCTTCCCTGGCCCACCAGTTTTTCCACCCTCTACTTTTCTGGTCATGAAGATTTTTCTCCTCTCAGGTGGGAGATTTTTCTAGTGGGGACAAAGTCAGGACATGCAAATCTTATAGCTTCTCCCAGGAAAGCTTCATTCTTTCCCCTGCTTCCTTTCTCTCTTTTTTGCTTTCTTCTCCCCTCCTCTTCCTATTTCACATCTCTCCCATTCCCCTCTGGGAGGAAGCTTATCTGAGCTCAGCCTTTGCTGACATGGCCATTTGGGCCCATTAGCTGCCTCCTAATGAGTGACTGCCTTCTTGGTCCCTTCCCCCACCCCAACTGGGAGGGAGGGATCAATTAGCTGCTTCATATACACATGCACCCCTGCACATTTGTGTCCCCGTGTACATATGTACACGTCATATAGACACTTGTAACAAACGTATGCATCCTTTCTTCTTGACCAAAACTATCCTTTTAGGGGTCCCTACTGTCCACAGTATTCTCCAGACCCCTAAAGAGAGATCCAGCTCAATTAACCATAGCAGAACACTCACTGCCAAGCCCACTCACCCCAGCTCATTCTCAGGTTCCCATGATTCTAAATTGAGCCAATTCTCATATGTACAAATGATCAAACTGAGGCTCAGAGTGGGGAGGTGACTTACATAAAGTCCTTCAATCAGTTAGAAGCCAAGCTGGGAATGGTCCCCTGTCCTCAGACTTCCAGTCCAACACTGTTGCTATCAACAGGTAGAAATGGGGTTCCCACAAATGCCTGCCCTGTTTTCAACAGAGCTGTGGGGCTTCAAAAGGATTGTGTGTGGACAGGTTCCTGGAGGTGACTGGGACCTGGGGATGCTCTGCAGTGTGCAAAGGAAGGAGAGGGTGAGCTCTCAGGAAGCCACTCTCATGCCACGGAGTCAACTGGGCCCGGAAACTGTGGAGTGATGGGTCCAACCTTAGTCCCCACCTCTCGTTCTCCCAAGCCTTGCCTTGGCTTTCTCTCCTCCACTGAGCACTGACCTCCAAGATTTCTGTTGTAAGTTCTCTCTTGGTCAGATAAGAAGGGGGCACCTCACTGAGTATTTTGTTCCAAAGCGTGTCCCCCGAGGACTGGGAAGGGAAAGTGTCAGCCTGGACCTGCCCCTGGCCCGTTAAGAAGGAAAAGTGAGAACTGGGTTGTAGACCTGAGGCATTCAGGAACTAGTAGGGGGGACATCCCAGGCCACCTGGCTCAGAATACCCTGGCACCACTGTGCCTAGCCATTTGGGAAAGCCTTAGCAGCTAGGATTGTTGCTGAGCCTTGGCAGTTCTTATTTCCTGAGGTCCCAACCCTGAGGCTCCATATGAAAGCAGAACTGAGGACAGGTCTGAGGGTGGTGAGGGGGGTCCCTCTGAAAGCTTACCCAGGAGGGGTCACAGAAAGTTTACCCAGGGGGCATGGGGCTTCCACAGCCTTCCCTCAAACCCAGGAGCTAAAAATAGTACTTTCCTTGCCCCCCATCAAGCCCCTTTCCAAGAGGCAGGGGGTAGAAGAGCTGGAATTCTTATCTAAAGGTCCCTGTTCTTCTCCCTGGGGGCCCCAGACCCCTCTTCTTGCTGATCTTGTGTCCCTGGCTGGGGAGTACTGAGAGCTGTCTGTCTGCAGCTCTCTGTAATCCTCAAGGCCTCAGTGAAATGTGATGTGGACTCAAGAGGGGCGTCCTGGGACCCACCCCTTGGCTGAGGGGGACCCTGTAAGAGTCTCTATCAGGTTCCCAGGCCTATCCCCTATCCTCTAACCTCCCCCTCAGCAGGGTTCAGCCCAACAAGTTCTCCCCTAGATTGAGTTGCCAGGGGGATGTCCTTTTCCAGCACCACCCCTCACCCTGCCCTAAAAGCATGGAGCCGCAGAGTCCTGGCCTGCTTATGTGGGCGATAGAGCTTCTCACCTCAGTTGGGTCATCATGGTGCAAAAGTGGAGGGTGGAGGAGGCAATGGGCCCTGGGGCCGAAGTTGTGGAGGGCACAGGCTCCAGGTTAGGAAGACTCCGGTTAGCCACGGAACTTCCCCACTTCATACCTGCGTGACCTTGGCGAGCTACCCCACTTTTGAGTATTTTTCATCTGTAAAAGGAGGAGAACGAGAGCCTCTTCCCAAGGATTTTGCTGCAAATATAATATTAGAAGCCCCATGCAGTCTTCAATACTATTTGCTTATGTGAGCATTGACAATTTCCAGAAGAAACTGCTAAAGGACTTCCACTTTTCACTTTATTCTCTCATGTACTGTTTTAGTTTTACTACTAAGCATATTTTACTTTTATTTAAAGAAAGAAAGGAAAGAGAGATGAACCATTTCCAGCCAGATAGCAGAGCCTCATTGAGTCAGTGAACAGCAGCCTTAATTGCTGTCTGTTAACCGATAGCAATCCCTCCTTCTGTGGGCACTGTGTCTGGGTGTGAAAGTGATTTGTAAATTAACTGCTGTACAAACGTTAGGTATGATTAACATCTGGGTAATGATATACTTCTATGAACAATTATGTATCCGAGATGGCTTATCCTAAGTATGAGTAGGTGTATATTTGCATATATTGTAGGTGGTGGTTAAGAGCACTGGCTCAGTAGCCACATTGCCTGGGTTTGAATCCTGACCCACTATTTACTGAAGATACAATCTTCACCAAGTTACTTAACCTTTCTGTGCCTCAGTCTTCCTATCTTTAAAATGGGGATAATGAATGTACCTTCTCCATAGACTTGCTATGAAGGTTAACATGAGCTAAATTATGTAAAATTCTTAGAACAGCCCTGACACATAGTAAGTGTTCAACAAATGTTTCCTATTTTGTGCATGTGTGTATGCATGTTAGTATTTCTCAGCCCCTTCAAAGGAGGAATGCTGTCTTGGCCCATCTTCCAGCAAGAAGGTGGAGGTGTCTGGGGGGTTCTGTCTGCCCTGTTGATCTGTTTGTAGACACCTAATGTGGGGACCTAAGGTGTTTGAGGAGACTGGGGTGGCTCTTTTTCCAGAGTCTAGAGCCGGGTCCCCATTCTCAAAAGGAGCCCCGGGGAGGAGAGGGGTGACTCACATCCAGCTCTTATCCCTCCCACACTTCCAGGACATTCCTGAGGGTGGCATACACCAATTGTCTCATGGGTCACTCAGATAAAACATCAGCTGAGCCAGGAGGGAGGACTGAGCCATTGAGGGTGGAGGTGGGAAGAAGGAGGTTCAGGACAGCAGGAAAGGGAGACCAGGGGCAGTGGGGGAAGGGGCACTGCAAGCTAAGGTCAGAGAGAAGCATCCAGGCAGCCTCTGGCAATGGCAAGCCTAATTTCCCCAACCCCTTCTGAAGGGGTCAGCTTGCCCTGCCACCCACCCCACTCCCAGCTCTTGTTGCCTCTCCTGATTCTGGTGGCTGTTCCCCTGAAGGGGGGCACTGGAGGCATTTCTGGGGGATGCTGGGCTGCCAGGCGGGTTAAGCAGGTTTGGGAGGGGGGTGGGAGGGGCCTTGGGGGAAGGAACTGGGCTTGGGATGGAGCTGACAGAGACAGTTTCCTCAGGGTTCTGAGGCAGGCACCAACCTTTGAAGGGGGGCGGGGGAACGAGTCCAGCCTGGGAGTAGATGGGGGAGCTGAGCCAGGCAGACACTCTCCCTTCAGAGGCATAGCCCCCTTCCCAATGTAGATCCCAGTGTAGATTCCTCCTGGAGACCTGCAGGAATCAGAAGTTCTGAACCCCAAACTGGGACACTTAGTAGGCAAGTGTTTGTGGAAATCAAAGGGCAGAAACTTTGGAATGGGATGAGCTTCCTCTGTGGAGCAGCACAGGTAGCCATGAAGTCACACCCAGGGGCTCATGTGCATATCCGATCACATGGGCACAAGCACATGCACAGTCACACATATCCCCTGTGGGCATATGCACACAATCATGTCCACACAGATACACATAGGCAGACAATCACAGGGACGGTGCTGGAACCCAAACTGCTTTCTCTTACTATACAGATTACGAAACCAGGTTCTGGGAGCTGAAAAGTGCGGCTACAGTCCACCTTTGGGTCTCTAAAGAGAGACCCTCTTAAGATTTTTTTCTCCTAAAAAGCCATTTTCAACTAATGCCCTCCAGCCATGCACTCCCTCCCGTGTGTGTTGTGTCCCTCTACAGAGTGGCTGGCCTTCCATTATTGCCACATTGGTGTGCACACCAGAGGTCCAGAACTTTAGCTTGGGGGCTCCTAGAGGGTAGGGCCAAGTCTTTCCCCATCTGAACTCTGCCCCCAGGGACACTGCCTTAAAAGAGGTCACTGAGTTCCAAGGGGAGGCCAAGAAAGGTGAGATAGATGTGGGAAGGAGGGCTGTGGGGCTGGGAGAAAGTTGGAGGTGAGCTGTGATTTGGGCAGGTATTTCATCAGACTCAGCCACTCAGATTCATATGCTTCTTACGCACCCAGACACCCTCGTGTTCAGGGAACGTGAGGAAGAAAAGGAGGAAGAGGGCCGGCCGAGTAGCGCGGTGGTTAAGCGCTGGCTTGGGAAGCCAGCGGCCCCGGTTCGGTCCCACATATGAGGGCCAGTGACACTGCCCTCAAAAAAAAAAAAAAAAAAAAAAAGGAAAAGGAGGAAGAGAGTCCAGGGCCAGTGGAAAAAGGTGAGCAATGTGGGCACTTGTGAGGGACTTGGCAGAAGGTGTAGGGACATTCTTCATGTTCAATTTTGGGGGTAAATATATTGAATTATAACAGAAATCCAGGCACCACATAAATTATATACGCACTTTCTGGTTTATTATTATATGAGTACATTGCTCAATGAATTTCCACAAAGAAGACACACCCATGTAAACAGCATCCTGATAAAAAAATAGAATACTATCAATACCCAGGAACCCTTTATGCCTCCTTTTCAGGCACAGTACCCTATTCTGACTTCTTATACCATAGATTAATTTTGCCTGTTTTTATATTTTAAATAACTGGAATCATAGAGTATGTTCATTTTGGGGCCTGGTTTCTGTCTTTTAACATTATAGTTCTGAGATCTATCTGTGTTGTTGTGCAGACACATTCTTTTTTTTTTTTTGAGGGCAGTGTCACTGGCCCTCATATGTGAGACCGAACTGGGGCCCCTGGCTTCCCAAGCCAGCGCTTAACCACCGCGCCACTCAACCGGCCCTGTGCAGAGACATTCTTAAACAATGTTTGTACCTGGAGATGTACACACACAAGAGCTCACACACAAGGATGTTCGTATGTATATGGTTCTGCCACAAATATGCACACTTAAAGTGCTCGCACACATTCACAAACACACACACACCCAGGTTCTCATGCACATATGCACATTCTCATTGCACTCACATACGTGACTATCATATATATATATATATATATATATATATATATATATATATATATATATACTTGCACCCAGAAACTCATGCTTATATATACTCATGCAGGTTCTCACACACAAACACATTTGTAAGACATACATTAAACGTACCTCGGTTTTCACACTCTCACGCCATGCACCTCAGCCTCACACGCTGGTGCCCATTACACACACACACACACACACACACACACACACACACACACACACGCCAAACCCCAGCCTCTCAGGCTCAGGCTCTAAACAAACAGAGGAATGTGATCAATTCGACAGCTGAAAACTGTCCTGAGAGCAAAGCTGTACTTTGTTGAGAAACCGGAGCCTTTATGGAGGGATACAAGTGTCTATATGTCTGGAGGCTGGGGGAGAAGGAAGGTGGTGGGGTGGTCTCCCAGGGCGCCTGTAGCCACTGGGCTGTTTCCATTATAAAAAATGATGAAAGGACCCGCGCAGTTAGAGCATGGCTGTAAGTAAATAAAGCTGCCACCTTTGACCCTTGGAAGCCAGGGCTCATCCCAGAATAAACGCCCACTGGGGAGGGGGTCACTCAGGCCCAGCCCAAGTTCTCCAGCACCTCAGGCTCAAGGCCAGACTCCTAAGGGGGAGGGGAAGGGTACCTGAAAACCTGTATGATGCTAGGGACATGCAAAGGGAGCAGGGAGGAAAAAGGAGTAGGGAATAAAGAAGATGGTTGGGGACAATGCGGAGAGGTTAAGGGTTATAGGCGAGGGGTGGGGACAGGGAGAAGAGCTCTGACTTTTGGCTCTCCCTCCCTGTACTTCTCTCTTTGTCTCTCTGTCTGTCTCTCTCTCTCATTCTTTCATTCTCAGGTCTCTTTTGCTCCTGATCTCTGAAACAAGCCTACATCCCCCTTCTGTGTTTAAGGATTGGTTTGCTTGTTTTTCTAATCACCAGGAACTACAGACAAACAGGGGTTAGCAAAAATAACAAACACAGGCAAAGTACAAAGTCACCAGGAATTCCAGAAAGGTTGAGAAGTGGCTGGTTCTGGCTTTGACAGAAATGAGAGTTGCTGGGCCTGCCCCCATGGGCCCCTCCTGAACCCCTTTCCCAAGAGGCCTGCCCAGCTCAGCATTCAGCAGGCACAGTCCTTGGCTTAAAGCAAAGCTTAACAAAGTTGGCTGCATGGATAAATAAATTAATAAATGGTGAATGAATGAAAGGCTTCTTGGTAATCAGCCTCCCCAACTCTGTCTGGGTTCAAAGCTCTTTGAACACATATATGGGCTTGGCCTCATTATGAATTCAGGAAGTCTCCTCAGCCCTTTCCAGGCCCCCTCCTCCTCTTCTCTCTGCAGATGACCCCCTGGACTCCCTCTCCCCAGGATTGACAGTCATTTTATTCTGTAGCCACCATGGCTCTTAAAGGTTCACTTGGTCCCGTCCCCAGGAAAAGGAAGTGCTTTGCAATCTGGCTCTCAAAGAGTCATGGCCTGCATGTCTCTCCATCCTGCACAGACCCAATGGCCACTCATTTTGCTAATCCTGGGGGCCACTAAATGGCCAGTAAGTGAAGTCTGTGAAGTCTTACCTTGGCTAATTATAAAGCTAGTGACAATGACAGTAAAATATAGCAATAAGCACAGAAGTTTTCACCAAAAGATAAGGACACTCCCAGCTTTACATATGAGGAACCGACAGGGAAAGATGACAGGAAAGAGACCACTGCACACCCCATCCTTGTCACCCCATCTGTACCTGACTTAGCAAGAAGATTAGAGAAAGACAGTTCAAGAAAAGCATCTCTATTTTCCTGTAAACCTGGAGATTCGTGGTGAGAACCGCAATCTTGAATTGCAGGGAGTGCTCGCTGGAGGAAGTTGAGTGCAAGAACACTCCAAGCAGGACAGAGAGCTCCTCCTGAGGCCAGTCCTCTACCCAGTGACACTTGGCCTGCAGCCAAGTGCCCAGAACCTGGTCTTTCTTTATCCCCCAGGCACAAAGCCTATTTTTCTCACATCCCTGATGGAGACTTGGCTTGGTCTTTGTGCCCCTGGGAGGAAGGGAGGGTTCAACCCCCATGGAGGAGGTAGGAATATGAGGCAGCTGAGCCATGTGTGTCAGCACTGGGTTCTTGGTCTGGACCAAAGACCCCACTTGGCCAAGTCTCTCTTGCCTTGTCAGCTGAGATGAAGGAGAAAGCCAGGTGGGCTGATCTTCAAAAGCAGCCAGAGACCCAGAAGACATAGGCAGCATGGAAACCAAACACCTCCTCCCTTAAAGTTTTCCACCTCCTCCCTTAAAGTTTCCTCAACCCCAACTCAATCGTAACCAACGTTTACTGAGATGTTCCTCTGGGCCACACACCATTCTGTGGGTTTACAGGAATTAAATGATTTAATCCTCACAACAATTCTGTGAATAGGTGCTATCATGATCTCCATTTTACAGATGTGAAGACAGAGATCCAGAAAGGTTAAGTTACCGGTCCAAGGTGACCCAGTTTTTAAGTGGAGGACTAAAATTGGAACCCAGTAAGTCTGGCCCCTAAGGAGCTGGTAAGAGTCTAAGTCTGGTTTGGGGGAAGGAAGCCTAGGTTCAGGGCCAGGTTCAGGAGTCAAATCAGAAGGAAGTGAGTGGGGCTGCCGGTTAGCTCAGGTGGTTAGAGCGCAGTGCTCATAACACCAAGGTATCCATAGCTACCCATAGTGAGTATCCATGGCCAGCTGTCCTGGATCTCTATGAGGGGTCCCCCCATCTGACCTGGAGCAGATATAGTCCCAGTCCTTCCACAAGCCGCACCAACTTCTTGTCTGTGTTGATGAAAAGGTGGAAGTACTTATGCTCCTCTCCTTCTTCATTTCATTGAACCTTGTCAACAATAAAAAAGTTCCATCGGAGCCGGCCGAGAGGCGCGATGATTAAGCGCTGGCTTGGGAAGCCAGTGGCCCCAGTTCGGTTCCCACATATGAGGGCCAGTGACACTGCCCTGGAAAAAAACAAAAAATTCCATCAATTTGAAATACCAACTCTTTACATCAATCATAAAGTCTCACCCTTGATCCATATCAAGGTTAAAACCTGTGCTTTTTTGGAGTTATAGTCAGTAAGAATATACAATCTCCTTTGAATTTTATTTTTTAAGGTTTTATTGGGGAATTGTGGGGAGGGAAACAGCGTTGGGGACTCGGGGAAGGGGAACAGACAAGTTGCTGTCCTTTTGTTCTTCAGTTTAGTTGTGGAGGGCGTTGCTTCACTGGTCCATGTTGGTATTATCATTGCACTCTTCCCGGCTGAGACAGTCACTTACGGGCCATTGCACAGCCACTCACAAAAGTGCTCACCAGCTGCCGGCCAGCCCCACTGCTGCCTATGTCCTTGCCAGTGACTCACAGCAGCCCAACTCCAGGTGGAGTTGTTGTTCACCATCTTAGCTGTAGAGGGCACAGAGTCACTGGCTCTCTATGGGATCTGAACCGGGGCTCAGAGGTGGGGTCCCAAGCTAACTCTTAACCAATGCACCACTCGGCCGGCCCTCCTTTGAATTTTTTAAATATAACATCCTATTTTTCCCTGCAGCTACACATCCTCTTAGTTATTACTTTGATTATTTAATCCATCTTATGTTTAATTTTATATTATATAAAGTAACTTATTTTTCAAGTGGCAAAGCTTTCCTCAACACCATTTATTGAGTGATGTTCCCTTCTCCCTGTTTTCTAACATTCTATATTAAATTCTTGGGTGGCTGGGTCTATTTCTGAGCTGTCTTACACCTCACTGATTTACATGTCTATTTTGGTGTCTATACAACACTATTTTCATTTAGTTGCCCTAAATGATAAAACATAACTAAATGTTTTATCACCTGGTCAAACTTGCTGTTCTTTAGAAAATTATGTGATATGTTCGCCTATTTACTCCTTCATTTGAAACTTAGAATCATCTTTTTTTTCCCGAGTTCCAAGAACATTTTTGTGTGACTTTGTTAAGGGCATTGTCTAACATCTTCTTGGGGAATATCGACATTTTTACAATGTTTGGTGTCTTCACCTAGGAATATGGTAAGTCCCACCACCTTATCTGTGTCATATTTAGCAGTTTGAATGGCTGTGTACTATTCCTTTATGCTGATGTTCCCTCGCTGGCTTAACCATTCCCTCAGTGTCAGATATTTGGGTTGCTTTCAAGATTGAGCTATTATGAGTAGTGCTGCTATAAACATCTTTGTACAAATTGCTTTTTTATTTTCTAAGGATATGGTCCCAGAAGGGGGATTATCTGATCAAAGGATATGAACAGTATCATGATTTTTGTTATAAAACTCAGGGAGAGTGGGGCCAACTGACAGTACCACCAGCAACATATAAAGAAATATCTACTTTTCCCTTAACAAATCCTTGAGCAACCTGAAAACTTAAAAGAGGAACTTGTTCTTAAGGTAAACAAACCACAGCTACTGAAGGAAAAAAGAGGGAGTCTGAGAGTGCAGGATTCTGAAGGGGGTTACCCTGCAGCTGAAGGGGTAGGTTGCCCTTGGCCTATGGACACCTTGCTGCCTCTGGGTCCTTCTCAGAACCAGATTCCCGGTTAGCATGTGAACCTGGCTTATTTTTATTTATTTAGCATATGTTTGTATAGCATTTATTATGTGTCATATTCTGAGTCAAATATTAACTCTGTCAAATATTAACTCATTTACTTCTCATAAGTTCAAGAGATAGATCCTATTATTATCATGCCCATTTTACAGATGAAGAAACTGAGTCATAGAGAAATTTGCTATAGTTCATAGAGCTAGTAGGATTTGAACTCAGGCAGTCTGGCGTTAGATATTACGCACTGTGCATGCTCCCTTGACTAGGAACAGTTACTTCAGCTTGTAGCTGCCCTTCTTTTTCTGGGTCCTGCTTTGGCCCCAGCAGCCCCAACCCCCTACAGGGAAGGAAGACCCTAAATCTTCCCATCCTGGGTTTCAGGCCTTCTAGTTACCTCCTTCTCATACACAGCCATCATGTTTTGGATCCTGCCATGGGCTAGCCATTGGGCTAAGTGTTTTTACTTAATTTTTAAATTGTTATCACAATTTAGCGTATCTTCATTTTATAGAAAAGGAAACTGAGGATCAGAGAGGGTAAGTGTGTTGTTCAAGATTACATAGCAGTATGAGAGTGGCAGAGGAAAATTTTTAATCCTGTTGAAACATCAGTGCCTTTGGTCTTTCCATTATACTTTGCTCCTCTCTGGCCCCCTTAAGCTCCACCCTTTACCCTAGTTTATCTTTCATTGCCCTGACTGGTTTCCTTGAAGTACACTGAGGTGGAAACAAACCCTTTTTGGTGCAGCTCCACTGTTCTTCCTGGCCACTGTCAGGCCTGGCTTCTCCAGAGCCCAAGTAACCGCCCCTAAGCAAAGCGCCATCTTTACCTTGTGCTTTTTGGAACTGAGGGCACCTCCCTGACAGAGGCCCAGATAGCTCCTTCCTTTCCAGTTTCAAAGCCCACACCCATTGGGAGCCTGCCCACTGGTTCCTACTTCCTGCCTTAGGATCTTCATCTGGTTTACTGAGTACAGATGATGGGCAGGCTCTGGTACCAATGAACAAAACACACCCCCAGCCCAGATTTGTGCTCCTCCTACTTCTTCAGGTCCTCTTGGATGACTCAGAGCTCAGGTACCTTCTGGGGAGTGGTTTTTCCCACTCCAGTCGTACAATTGTCGGAGCCCCAAACACCCTGAGCACACATTATGCTCTGTATACAGAATTTCTGCCAAGGGTAAAAGAAAGCATTTCCCTGATCCCTAACAATACCTGGAAGAGTCAATGGCAGCATCAACTTTAGAAACTGTGCTTGGCATATTGATTGGTTGTGCATTTGTGTTTGTGTGTCCTTCTGTATGAACGTGTCAACCTGGGTGGCTGTATACTTCTCTGCGTGCAGGTTTTTCAGTGGGAGACAGCACAGCTGCATGTCTGCATAGGTGGACCCAGGACATCAAGGATGGGCTGATGCACTATCCTCGGGAGTTTTACATGTGTTTTTGAGAGTAAGGGTCTGCATGTACCTGTGAGTTGGTGTGTGTGTTTGTGTGCACACACTGTACAAGTCGGGTGAAAGGGCTGCTTAGGAAGGTTTCCAAGAGCACTCAAGAGGGAGACTGAACAGGTGAGATAGGGTGGAGAGAAAAGGAAAAGAGAAAAGAGAGTCAAGCCTAATGCTTCGTAAATAAGTGAAGGGATGTTGTGGTAAGTCTGCAATGTCCCAGACAGATTCAGACAGGTTTGTAGCATTCAGCAAAGTCACTTATAGCCCAGGGCAGGAATGGCAGGTCGGAGTTGGTAAGTGCTGGCCTGACCAGGTATAGCCCTAGTTTTAAGGGAAAAGAGACTGGAGAATATGGTAAAGCATAGCTCCCCTCCCCCACCTTCCAGGCCCTGGGCCCCAGCCTGTCCCCACAGGCTCTATGGCCTCTCTGAGGTAAAGATGGTTTGGCCTTGGTAGCGAGGTGGGAGCAGAGAGAGCTCCAGAAGCTCTGTAGAGAGGCCTTGTCAGCTCCCTCTCTGCCTGCTTCAAAGGCAAAGGAACCTTCTTCTTCCAGAAGCTGTTCAAAGTTTTCACTGATTTCAGAGGGATGGAGGAGGAGGGAGGAAGGAAGGTAGGCCTCTGAGGTGGGGAAGCTTTTGCTGAGGCTGCAGGCTACCCAGCCCCTCCCTCGTTTCTCATTACTGTGGTCCTTGGGCATGAAATGTCTTTTTATTTGAAGGCCAAGAAGAATCCAGGGCTGTGTTAATGACCAGCCAGCACCAGGGCAAGAGCTGAGGCAGGGGGCTGGCTCTCTTTCTTTTTTTTTTAAGATTTTATTGGGGAATTGGGGGAAGGGAACAGTGTTGGGGAATCGGGGAAGGGGAACAGACAAGTTGCTGTCTTTTTGTTCTTCAGTCTAGTTGCGGAGGACGTTGCTTCACTGGCCCATGTTGGTATCGTCATTGCTCTCCTCCCGGATGAGGCAGATCAGTCGCCGGCCTCTGGATGGTCGTTCACCGTGGCTATTGGCAGCTCACGCTGGCTGCCGGCCACTCATGGTAGCCTATGGCAGCCCACTGCAGCAGGGGCTGCAGCCCACACCATCGTCGGGGCTCACACAGCCCAGCTCCAGGTGGAGCTGTTGTTAGCTGTAGAGGGCAGTGTCACTGGCCCTCATATGTGGGATCCCAACCGGGGCCACTGGCATCCCCAAACCAGCTCTTAACCAATGCACCACCTGGCCGGCCCGGGGGCTGGCTCTCTTGACCTTGAAATCCTATCTGCACTTTTCTGTTGCATCGATATCCTATTACTCTGGACCTTGTCTCTCCTGCCCTAGCCTTTCCTCTCAATGGGACCCTCAAGAGGAGGGAAGTTCGGGAAGCAAGGTGACTGACATCTAGCATGTCTGAGGAGCTCATCAACTGGGTCTGAGATCCTGAGCAGGGCTGGGCAACATTCAGTTCCAAGGACTCCCAGACCAGCAGGGATGACTACATAAATGTTAATGCAATAAGAAGGACGGTAAAGCAGATATACCCAATGAATCAGGAAACTTTTACATTGTTTCATCTTTATGTTGATTCTGATAATGGCTTGATGAAATAGAAGGCAGAGTCCACTGTGCATGTTTTATAAACAAAAAAAGCAAGGGCCAGAGAAGTCAATTGATCTGTTAATTCACGTTTGTAAAGTAGTGTGGCTGGGACTCCATCCACGTCTCTGTGTCTCCAAATCGACAGTAACAAAAATGGCAATTTTTAAAGCTGTGTGCTGTTGGCTACTTGAGGGACTCATGAATTATGCCTGGAGAATGTTAGGGAAGCAGAAATTTGAGCTGGGTTTTGAAGTAGGAGTAAGAATTTTCTTTTTCTTTCCTTATTTTGTGGTGGGGACGTTGTCAGAGCACTGCACCCAAGAGTTGGGTGCAAGTGTGAGAGTATGTTATCTCAGTTGATAAAAAAAGGCTAATGGTAGCCAGAGATTGGGGGAGGCTACTACTGATGAAGCAAAAAGTCAGTTGAGGGCCTTGGATAATAGGATGAAGGGTTTGATTTCTCTATAGGCAACGGCGAGCAGTTTCTAAGCCAGGGAAAAATGTGCCTTGTGTGCCCTTTAAGGGAGAAGAACTGGGTCCCTCCAGCAGTGTGGATTTTGAAGAGAGGGGTGGAGCATGAGCTGGGACCAAACAGTTGCCCAAAAAGAAGTTAAAAGAAAGAAGTGAAGATGTGAATGAGGCTCCCCAGCTTGGAGGCGGATGGTGAGGCTGCCTCTGGAGAAGGGGAGCTCTAAGCCAAGATGCCCAGAGAGAGAAGGGTGGCCCTGGCAGCCTGGGAGAGGACACAGGCTGATGGAGCCCTGGAATGCAGGGCAGCCATGCTGTGGCCAATCTTACCGAATGTGTGGCCTGGGCAGCCCCAGGCTCTGCGTTCTGAGCCTCCCACCTCATTGAGAGGTTATTAATAGGGAGTTTGTCTGGTGTCAGAGCGCAGACATAAACTGCATTAGCATTACCCCATAATCTTATTTAGTAAATGTTCATGCCGCTCAGTCTCCTGTAATTGCATTGGGAAGATGCAATATTTATGAAAGGGGAGAGGGGGATGTCACTGCTCATCTTGGTGATGCAGTAAAAGTCCCAGGAAATACGGTGCAGACTGTGGAGGCCTGGCCCCCAGCCTGCAAGAGTGCCTAGTGCTCCTTGGTGCCTAGCACTCTCTGGGTGCCCTGCAGGGCCTACCCTCAGATCATTGTCACCCACTCCCACCCCACCCCCTCTCAGGAGCCTTGGGCTGCAGGGCAAAGTGTTGTGGAGGCTGCAGCAGCAACTGCTCCCCTTGGCGTTACTCCTCCAAAAGATCTGGTCCCTGCCCAATGCACCGAGCCCTTCTGGAGGGCACAAGGCTCCCAGCCTTGGCTTGTTCCACACCCAGTTGGATTTCTCACCTCACCATGTATCCTAAGTGGTTTGGAGGCGCTCAGCAGGCAGCCGTGGAGGGCAGCAGCAGGTGGGAGGGCTCTCCTGGCTGGAGCAGGGTCTCAGTAGCAGTGCTGGCCACTGGATGATCCCCCAAGCCCATAGTAGCCCTAGGTTCCCAGGGTGGTGGCCCTCTTCCCCACCCCTGGGATCCCCATGGCTCAGTTTCTAGGACACCTCTCCTACACACACACACACACACACACACACACACACACACACACACACACACACACTGCGCAGGGGCTTACAGCTCTCAAAGCTTTTGCACACTCACAAAATCAAACTCCAACCCACTCATTTGCCCCACTCTCAAGCAGGCTGCACTCTGTCTGCCCACGTGGAGCACATCTCCCTCATTAAGGCCTCCAGACGGTTCAATTTCCAGTAGTGGTTCACCTCCCTCCTCCTCACACCCCACTTCCCTGGCAGGGAAGGGCCACCCAAATCAGAGGCAGCTGAGAAGCAAGGAGAAGGGTGGGTGAAAGGAGAGGGCCATGTCAGCTCCTTTGCTGCTGTCCCATCAATCACAGCATCACAGTCCAGTTGGGGATCCCTGGTAGACAGCACTACACGCAGCCTGCAGGACAATGGGGTTATTTGCGGTGGGGAGTGTGTGTGGCGGGGAGGCCGCCCCGGGCAGGGGCTCAGGCGGCGCTTCCTTCCCTCAGTCCATCCCTGGGCACCCAATGAGCACCTGCAGGGCCTGGAGACGGGTGGCAGAGGGGACGCGGGTGGCGTGCGGGTGGCAGGGTCTGGCCAGCCTAATTCAATTAGCTGGGCCGCCTCCATCTCTGCACAACTCTGGGCCCGCGGGGGCTGAGCTTTGGGCAGCTGCTCTTTGTGCTCTGAGTCCATGCATATGGATACAGTTTCTCACCCTTCAGCACCCCCCACTTCTGGCACCTGCGGCTCTGTCTGCCCTGCCCCCGCTGAGAGAAAGCAACCTTGGCCACCCTGAAAAAGTTGGGAAATGGCTGCTTGTGAGCCCAATGTGGCTGGCAGAGCGTGAAGGGAGGGAGCAGGAGAGGCCTGTGGAAGGGGGTGTACCTGCAGGTTCCTAGAGCCCGTGTCCCGGCGCAGTGTGACCTGCAGGTTGCATGTGTGAAGGTTTTGTTTTGTTTTGCATCTGTGCGGAGGGGATGTGAGTGTGGCTCGGTGTGTGTGGGCACCTGTGCGTGGACGTGAGCAGATGGCTTTGTGAACATGGGTGGGGACTGCATACAGGAATGTGAGCGTTTTGTGTGCAGGGGTGAGTGTGGATCTGGGAGTTGGTATGAGAGGGTGTTGTAGCTGCTCCGACATTCTACCTGGGAAGCCTCGGGTATTTCCTGTATCTGCGTGCAACCATTTGTGTATAAGCGGGGGGCCATGTGCAGGCAAGATGGATATGGAACACAACACGCCACCACCACAACCCTCAGCAGCAGCCCTGCAGCAGCTGGGTCTCCCAGGCCAAATTCGTCCCCCCACCCTCATCCTGCCCCTGGCGTTTCTGTTGGAGGAGAAGCTTGGAGAGTTCATTTCAAACTCGGTGGCACTTCCCAAATCCACCAGGCTCCTCTGGCGGCCAGGCCCTCTCAACCGGCAGCTGCAGAGTCCCAGCCAGCCTGGCTATCCGTTCCCAGAACAGCCGAGCAGCGCTGAGCCGGGAGCTGTGGCTGAGATGGGGCCCGCAGCTTCCGAGGCGCCTTTGTACTCCCCAAATCAGAGATTTGTCATGCCAAGGTGGCCTGAGATCCTAGGAGTGACCGTTAGACCTCCAACTCAACTTTCCCCTCCACAGCCCGGATTCAGGCCTCTTGGGAGTCTGTGTTTTGGGGCTCAGAGGTTTTCATCTGCTCTTCCTCTGAGGCCAAATCTATGCTCCCTGGGGAAGAGGAATCGAAGCTAGAATTGGATAGATAAGGGTACTGCAAGCTCTTGGCCCCTGCCAGAAAGATCGCTCTTTCTGACTTTATTGCGAGGTGCAGTGGGAGACCGCGCACAGCCGCAGAGGTTCGGCAGCGGATCTGGAAGGGTGTCGGTCAGCCTCTCGCTTGTCTCAGACAGTAGGATAGTTCTTAGAAGACGGTGGTGGCCCTCGGAGGCCTGGCCTGTGGTGGGCTAGCGCTCTCTCAGCTCCCTCTCCCTCCTTCAGGTGGGGCTACCTGAGGAGCCCTCTGCCACCCAAAATATCTCCAACTGGCAACAGAGTAGAGCCAAAGGCAGAGGCTAAAGATGGGAAGCTGGGCCTTGCCCCAGGAGCCCTGGATCCTAAGCCAAGCTGCTCTACTGGGATCCACTGGTGGGAGGCCCAACTTGGTGCCCTCCTGGGCGATGCCCAGGGAGCCTTCCAGGAGCTGTCAGGGGATAACAGGGCTGTGGGGGTCTGTCCTGCTGTGAACCTTCTCTCCACACACCCTCTGCCCTATCCTTTCCTCCATTCTGGCATCCTGAGAGAAGACCTAGAATCAAAGATAAACCAAGTCAAGGGCACTAATGCTGGATGGTGGGACCTGAGGGTCTTTGCCCCCCACCTTGGGAGGGAGTTGGTCAAAGAGAGGCCTGTGGCCCTAGCTCAGTGCCCAGGGGTGATGGGGCCAACAGCTTCCTTTCAGTCAGAAACTGAGAAGGGGAGCCTTCGAAAGGAGGGCCAAACATAAAGCCTCCCTTGATCAAGCAGGCTTCGAGGTAGGAGGATGGGGTTAGAGGAAAGAGATGCTGTTCCCTAAACCAGATGACACTAAGGTATGTCCTATATCAAGAAAGGTCTGTCCGCTTCTACCCACTGGATCCCTCCACTAATAGGAAATGTGTGGCTGTCTTTTCATGTTGGAGAATTCCTTGGTTCCTGTTACTATAAGGATTGAGTGGAGGCACCTGGGGGGCTGGCCCTATACACCCCTGCCTTCCCTCCCAGCCCTATACAACCCTGCCTTCCTCCCCCAACCCTAAAGAATCATTGAGTCGTGTGGCTGGAACCAGCCTGATCTGCTCACTCCTGTCTTCCCTAACTTAGGCTTCTGGAGACAACCCCCACCCCCACCCCCACCCCCAGGGCTCTGGGAAGGTAGAATGCCCTTTAGTGGGTCTCTAAGCCCCTAAGTCACCAGCTGTGCAGGCATCCTCCATCGAACAGGAAATTTTCTGCCACCTTTACAGGTGAGCAAGGCAGAAGGGGCACCTTGGTATTGGGAATCCAGACCTCAAAGGTCCCACCATGAACCACTTCATGTTACACGTTCCCTTACATATTTCTCAGCCTGTTTCACCCTTTCCCTGCTAATACCCATTGGGCATACCCTGTTTCCCCCTTCCCATACCCATGGACCCACATATGGCCATTTCCCTGACGACTACACTACAAAATAAGATATCCTTCCCACAGATACACCATCAGCAGCACGCATCATTATTCCATTCACACTTGCACACAGTAGCTGAGGGACACCATCATATGTGTCCATTACAGAGGAACAGTTGTAGAGACACACACTCATCCTGTTACAGAAAACACATTCACTTGCATTCTCACTGACGCGCACATCCTTACATCGACAAATACAGTTGTAAAAATGACCCAGTTTCCCTGCCTCTTCCCCAGTACTCTTAGTGACATGGATTTTGTTTGCAGTTTTGTTTGCAGTTGATACATAATGGACACTCAGTACATATTTGGGTAAAAACATAGTTGGGTAAATTTTAAAAATTATTCCTTAAAGACAAGCCCAGTAATCTGCACAACAACCCTCACTGTCATATCCAGCTTTCCCCTTGTGGACGGACATAGCCCCACAAACACAAAGTAATTAAGTTATCACACACACCCCTAAGCTAAAAGACAACCCCTGGCCCAGGGTTCTCTCCCAGAGGAGGGAAGGAGCTGGTGGGATCCAAAAGGGCCTCCCCAGTGGCTCAGCCCTCCCTTTTTTCCTACCCGAGCCCCAGCCTCAGACCCAGCTGCTCCTCTTTTAATTGGAGGCACTTCTTTATTCTGCAGGCAAGGGTGGGGAGGGTTGAGTGGCACTGGGAGAGTGGATGTTACCAGGTGGCCTCAGGGCTGGAACTCACCTAGACATGTGCAAAGATACCCCTGCAAGGTAAGGACCTCAGCTGCCAAGTTAGGTGTTGAGGAAGCAGCTTATAATGAATAGTCAGAAAAGCACCATTGGAGTCCAGTATCTGTCCTTTTCCAGATTTCAGTGCCTCAGTTTTCTCATCTGTAAAATGGAGACAACAAAAGCCACATCACAGGATAATTTGAGGATGAGATAATAAGTGTGACTCAAGGTGCCTAGGACATAACTGGTGCTTTGTGAGTCCTGCCTTCTTTACATCCCCTCCTCTTTTCTAACAGGGTTACTCTGCAAGGCATGGAAAAACACTGTGGAAACACAGAAACTGCACCAAATAGAAGCTCTGTGTGAGTCTCCTCCCCCATTTCAGAAAACTTGCCAACCTGCAGCACCGCTCAGGTAGCAATGCTTTGGGGACGCACAGGGGCCAGAACCCAAAATACCCTGGCTCTCTTGTCTCATCTTCCTAGGCAGACAAGGGACTGAGAGGGTAACCCTGTCCCCAGCCACTATTCCACCGGAAGACAAAGGCCAACGTCAAGCTAGACTCAAAGAACCCCAACTCGGGGGAGGCCAGCAGTTCAGAAACGGATTGGGATAAAAGTTGCTTCTGATAAGCAGGAGAGGTGGGTGGGAAGTCTGGAAGAGATCAGGCAGGCAGGCAGCAGTGAGGGCAGGAGAAAGGCAGGATGTCCCTGAGTTGCTGGATTTGATGAGTAGAGCCTTCTGACAGCCTTAGTGGGCCTCTAGGCAGCTGTGACCTCTGCCACGCTTAGACTGGGCCAACAAGGGTTAGTTTTCCTCCCAGGTACCCTGGACGACTAGCTCCAGAGCTGAGGAGTTCAAAAGCTGCCTGAAGCAGATGCCTAAAGGGTTGGAACAGGCAGGATTGAAAAGCCATAGGAGCTGGAAAGGTGCATCTGGAGGAGGAAGAAGGGAGGAAAGGGGGAGTGTTGGGAACATTCGAGGGTTTCCTGCATGGGTCAGAGTCTGACACAGAGAAAGTATTCTGAGGATAACCTAGAAAGATGGGGTTTTAATTGCAGCATACAGAACTGTGGTTAGACACAAATGTGACTTCTTCACTAAAAGGAGCAAGGCAGAGCAAGGCAACTGGGACCCAGGCTCAAAAGATGCTGAAGGGCCTCTCCCTGTAGTTTTTACCCTCTACAGAGAAACTAGTTCAGATTTGGGGATCCCAGCTCAATTCTCTTCTGTCTGTGGGACTTTCGGCAACTTTGTTCATCTTAACAAGTCTCAGATTTTGTTTTTAAGGAGATATAATTCACACACTGTAATTTCAGTCATTTAAATCATACAATTCAGTAGTTTTTAGTATATTCAGTTGTGCAACCATCACCACTATCTGATTCCAAAATATTTTCATCATTCCAAATAGAAACTGTATCCATGTGCAATCACTTACCATCCCTCTCCCCGCTTCCAGCTCCTGACAACCACTAATCTACTTTCCGCCTTTATGAATTTGTCTATTCTGGATGGTTCACATAAATGGAGTCATAAAATACGTGGCCTTTTGTGCTTGGCTTCTTTCACTTAGAAAAATGAATTCTAGATTCTTCCATGTTGTAATATATGAACCAGGACTTCCTTTTTTATGGCTGAATAATATTCAATTGTATAAATATACCACATTTTATTTATCCATGGACATTTGGGTTGTTTCCACTTTGGGGGCATAATGAATAATATTGCTGTGAACATTCATTTTGTTTTCTTAATTATTAAACAATGGAGATGTATCTATTAACTTCACATGGTTGTTGTGAGTCTTAAATGAGATCAGTGTGGTGTGCTGTCTGGCACATAGTAGTTTCTCAATAAAACATTTATGTCTATCTCTAGTTCCCTCAAGATAAGAAGCAGGAAAGAGACACATTGAAGTTCAAACAACTGCCATAGAAAGTTATGGAACCTGGGCAGAGGTGTAGTACCCAGATTGGGTGGGTTCTATTCACCAAATGGAGCTCTCTCCTCGAGTTTCTGCTTAGTGTTTACAAACAACACCACATCTGGCTTTGTATCAAGTGGGCCTTTGTCTACCTGCCTGGAGCCCAGACAAGTTTTTCTCCATAGAGATGCCCTTCCAGCCAGCAGTCAGGTTTTCAAGGTAACCCATAAAAGCAAGTCCAACTCAGCTCCTCTGTCTTGATCAAGTCACTTAGCCTCTCTGAAATTTGGCTTCTTTGCATCTGTAAAATAGGGATAACACTCATTTTAAAGAGTTGGTATAGAGTTTATAGTGTTTTCCATAACACTTATTTCCATCTGGCTTATTGTATTTCCTTCTTTGTTTACTGTCTGACCCCCCCTTTATGGAATGTCAGTTCCATGAAGGCAAAAACTTTGTTTTGTTCACTGCTGTTTTCTCAATGCCAAGAACCATGCCTGACACATAATAGGTACTCACATAAATTTGTTGAATAAGGACATTCATTCATTATTCACTCAAGATGAGTATATTTTGTGGATTGGGGCTACTTCATAGAGGGTAATAGAGATAACCTTGCCTCCTTGCCTCCAAGGAGATCTCTTCAAGTGGAAGTAACCAACATGGCCAAAGCAAATACTACACCGCAATGAGACTTGATAAGTAGGATGTGCGCCGTCACATTCTAGCATCTTGCCTGATAGAAACAGCCCTTTTCTGAAGGCCTGTTGAATCTGGAATAGACCAAAAATAGATCCCAAGTGATCCAACCTGTGCCCTTCCCAGAGCTTGGCTCCTGGGAGAGAGAGGACCTTTCTATACTGGAGAAGAGAAAGAGAGAAAGCAGAAAAAGGGAGTTTCCTCCTTCTCTCCTGGGCTCAAAGCCAGTCAGCCACAGGCAAAATGTTGAAAAGGCCTAAATTTGTCCTGGGTGCACTTCCCGCATCTTAGTCTCACCATCTCCAGCCCCCACTACCTTAAGCCCCTAGGCCTCCCTCCCAAGATTCCAAAAGAAAATAACTCCTTCCCCTCACCAGTCCAAAGGTTTCTTGCTTGGAATAGCCAGCCCTGGGCTAGTTTCTAGGTGAAAGCAATCATTGAATTCGTTCACATACTGTGGGAACTGCTTCTTGAAACATCTGTTCATTTTAAAGGAAAAGGGAATCTTGAGGCATGGGCACCTGGGCAGCAACTCTCTTGTTTTGTGCCTGCCTTTCAGACATCTCTCTTTCCTCAGTTTCTCTAAACGGCTGAGTTGGAGGTGGTTGAATTTTTTTTTTTTTTTTTTTTTGCAGCGTATAGCCAGTTGTTCATAGGCCCGTGTTTTAAAGAAGGACAAGCCTGAACTCACCTTCCTGCCTCAGGGGCCTGGGCTCCATACCTGGGGAGTTGACAGTCTTCTACTTTTTAACAAGCTGGATTTGAAGTTTGGTGTAAATCCTCTGGTTGATGGACAGGTGTTTTCCGGCGGAGCCCTTGGGGAGATTCTCCTGTAGCGCAGGGACACCTCTTCCCCAGAGGCCAGTGGGCTGGACCCCTTTGGGTTCCATTCAAAATGAATGGGCGGCCCCCCGCCTGGCTGGGAAGAGGGCTGTGACCTCCATCTCTTGGGCTCCTTCTGTGTATCTTTCTCAGGGAATGGCCGCCTACTGTTCTTTTTCTTTCTCCTTTTAAGTCTCTGGTTCCCCTCTTCCTAAACTACTTCTCTGAGCCTCGGTCTCCGTCCTTCTGTCTCTGTCTCTGGCATCTGCCTCGGCTCCCGGCCTCTCGCTCCTTGTCTCCGCCCCTCCCCCGCGCTGTCATTCACCCCGCTCCTCTCGGTGCACAGCCAATGGAGAGACCCGGCCGAAACTGCGAGGCTCGCTCGCACCGGGCTTTTTCGCCCGGTGATTGATGTCCCAGAGTCAACAGCTAGCGAGCAGCCTGAGTGGTGAAGGAGCAGCCAGAGAAGGGTAGAACACGGCGCCCCCTCTCTCCTTCCCCTCCCCCCTACTTTAGCCCTTCTGCGCACTTTGCCTCAAGTCTCCGCGCAGCCAGGAGCCGCGCTGCCGCCTTCGCGCCCCCGTGCGCTGCCCCAAGAGCCAAGAACAGCGAGCGCCGCCGCCCAGGCCCCCCCCTCGCGGGGCCGGGGCTGGGGCCCAGCATGGAGCACCTGGGTCCGCACCATCTCCACCCGGGCCACGCGGAGCCCATTAGCTTCGGTATCGACCAGATCCTCAACAGCCCGGACCAGGGCGGCTGCATGGGGCCCAATTCACGCCTCCAGGACGGAGACTATGGCCTTGGCTGTTTGGTCGGAGGCGCCTACGCTTACGGCGGCGGGGGACCCGTGGCCGCGGCGGGGGCCGGGGGCGCGGGGGCCTATGGCGCTGGCGGCCCGAGCGGTCCCGGCGGCCCGGCAGGCGGCGGCGGTAGCGCCTGCAGTATGGGCCCGCTGGCTGGCTCCTACAACGTGAACATGGCCTTGGCGGGCGGCCCCGGTCCGGGCGGCGGTGGCGGCGGGGGCAGCGGCGGCGGAGGAGCGCTGAGTGCTGCGGGGGTGATTCGGGTGCCCGCGCACAGGCCACTAGCTGGAGCGGTGGCCCACCCCCAGCCTCTGGCTACCGGCTTGCCCACCGTTCCCTCGGTGCCTGCTGTGCCGGGAGTCAACAACCTCACCGGCCTCACCTTCCCCTGGATGGAGAGTAACCGCAGGTACACAAAGGACAGATTCACAGGTGAGTCCGGCCCGCGCGCGCCCCGCCTGGCCGCGGCCCGGGCTCTGCGCTACCTTTCCCCGGCCCAGTGGCTCCTCGCAGCCCCCTTTGCGCTCCACTTCGCCCAGCTCCCCTCGGCGCTTCCCTCAAGTTCAGCCGCTCGCCTCCTTTCTATGCTCGCGGAGTTGCCACGCGGGGAGAGTTCTCCCAGCCTGGGCCCCTCTGCGTCTCTCTCGCAGGACCCCGCTCTGAGCAGCGCTCCCTGATCCGCTCTCGGAGTACCCTGGGCCTGATCCGGCGGAGGGAAGGGGAATGTAGCTTCGGGACCACCTTCCGCCGGCATTTGGGGCTCCGGAATCTCGGAGAAAGGGGCGCGAAGTGAACAAACTGTTTCTTCCGTCCGAGCCTATGTTCTCTGGCCAGGGGGCAAGCCCCAGAATCAGACGGCAAGGAAAGAACAGGTTGCCCACCGCTCGTCCCCTACACACAAACACACGCACGCGCCCCAAGCTCCACTGTCTGTTACGCTGCCAGTCGGGCAGAGGCCATGAGCCCGAGTAAAGCAACAGAGCTGGTGGGCCCGGACTGCGGGCTTCGTCCAGGTCGGTGGCACCGTGAGGCTGAGCCGTCTGCTTCATTTTCGTTCTGTCCGGGATGGGCTTCCTCCCCCAACACCCGGCCCTCAGGCGTGAATAATGCACCGGCCAGGCCCACGATCGATTAGCCACCAAGGGCAACTCCTGGGACGATTACGCACTCGGCTGTGCAGGCTGCCGCCCTCTCCGCTGCCTGCTCCGCGCCTTCCTCGGTTTGCGCCAGCTCCCTCCGCTCCCGCTCTCGCTCCTGCGGTGGCGCCTTTCCCGCTGCCCTTAGAGTTCCCTGGATCCAACAGTACAGCCCTCCCTCCGGACCAGGCCCCCACGTCCCCTGAGAAGCAGTCACGAGTTGAGTCTGGGTTCCCTGTCGGGCCTTAGAGAGAGGAGGCAGGAGGCACAGGCCGCTGTCGAACCAGACATGGGACTCCCATGGGGCTTGGGATCCAGGGCCCAACTGTTAAAGGACAGCATAGAGCTAGACCTTAGGCTAGGCAATCCCAAGGCACCCCAGGCTCCCTGCTCCTGTTTCAGCTTTGGAACCTTGGCTCAGACTCTGGGTCTGTGGGCAAAAGTTTGAAGTGGGGTGCACAGAGGTAGCAAAGCCGTATCACTTTGGGCCTCCAGGAAGGGCCCTGTATTCAAAAGACCCCAATGCCTCAACACAAGTCCTCTTGGGCCTGGTGAGTCAGGGCCTGGTGCCCACCCTACTCCCCCACACCTAGCCCAGGCCATTCTTGAAGGGCTTTAGTGGAAACCCCAGCCTGGAGCCCACTGGATCTCTTGTGAAAGGTCCTCCACATAGGGCCTACTTAGGGGTACCACAGCCCATTCTCATCTTACTCCAGGCCTAAAGAAGGCTCTGAGGGAGTGAGTGTAAGGCTGTTGTTTTGTGTCACCTTTTGTTGCCCTGTGTCCTGTGTGTGTATGTCTGTGCCTATTTGCGGGCTTGTTTAGGTGCATAGATCTGCAATTTGTCCCTGTTGTATGCCATGTGTCTGTGTATGTTGCTGTGTGATGGAGGCTCTAGTCAGGACCCAGGGTCCAGGGTCTTGACCAAGCATGGCCTCTTGCTGTTGGGCAGCTTTTCTGAGGCTGGAGGCCTGGAGCTGTGGGGGCTGCCATCTTTAGTTCGCCTCAGACGTGCCCCTCAAGGAGACTGGGGAGGCGACTGCCGCTGTGTCTGGTTGGGCACGTGGGACCCCAGGGTTAGGGAGGCCTCCATGGTGACAGTGGGCATGGCCTGGCTGCAGGAGGCCGTTTTCTGCCAGGGCTTGGACCTGAGGGCTGACGGGAGGATCAAGTTCCTGCTCAGGGGGTCTAGCCGCTGCGCTCGCTGATTCGCGGGGTGTCGGGCCTGGGACGCCTCCTGACGCTCTGCCGCTTGCCTCTGCCGTCTGTCTGTCTCCCGCTCCAGTGGCCCTCTCACCCTTCACTGTAACACGCCGTATAGGTCACCCCTATCAGAACCGGACACCCCCCAAGAAGAAGAAGCCACGCACGTCCTTCACACGCCTGCAGATCTGCGAGTTGGAGAAGCGTTTCCACCGCCAGAAGTACCTGGCCTCGGCCGAGCGCGCTGCCCTGGCCAAGGCGCTCAAAATGACTGACGCGCAGGTCAAAACCTGGTTCCAGAACCGGCGGACGAAGTGGAGGTGAGCGCGCTGGGGCGGGTACGGGCAGTGCAGTCTCCGGCTGCTCTGGGTTCTTGGCCTCTCTGGGCACTCACACTCCTTCTGATAGGTTTCCGATAGGTTTGGAGGAGCGGGCAAGAGGCAAGAGAGGCCAATGACCGGGATGGGGCTGAAGAACCCTGGCTCTGTTTCGCCAGAGGCTACCTGGCTTTTTGGCTAGCACACTCTGCCGGTGTAGATGCGGCTGGTCTTCCGCTGCTGCTTAGGGAAACACTTGGTTGGAGCAGTCTATACAGTCCGGGCTTCCTGAATCAGTGAGTCCTGAGAAGCTTTTGGTTTGTGCAAACTCGTGGTTACAGAGATGTTTTCTCTATCCCGGAAACTGGAGACCGGATGGCCTGCACCCTGTTTCTGCGTCCCAGCCGGGCTCCGGGCAGAGCGTCTGGGGCCCCAGACCGCAGGCTGGGCTCTGCTGACTCCCCCTTCCCCAGACAACCGGCTTTCACGCAGCGGGTTGTACCCTGGAAGGGGAAAATCAATCGGCGCCTGCTGCGGCGGGGTTTTCGAGGGTCCCACAGAACCCGGGATCAATTAGGAGCAGATGTGTGTGTGTGTGTGTGTGTGTGTGTGTGTGTGTGTGTGTGTGTGCAGAGAGAGAGAGAGAGAGAGAGAGAGAGAGAGAGAGAGAGAGAACATGCAAAAGGTAGAGGTATATGTGGGGGAAAAATAGCGCATTAGTGTAGTTGTAGATATGTGATGGGAGAAGGGGAAATGTCTTCCTTTCTCTCTCCCCTCACCCCTCCCCACCTTACATACATAATGTGTCCCATTCACTCCTAAGCAGCCTTAGTTTTCCTCACACACACCGGCGCTTTCTCTGCTGCTGCGCCCTTTTGCACCCCTGCACCCTCCCTCACATTTGGCCCGAATAGTTCCACGTCCGCCAGGAGTTTCTCTCTAGCTGAGGCCTCCGGGGGGGGGAGCGCAAAAGAATCTAGGCGAAGGTGGCGGCGCCGGGCCGGGCGGGCCTGGGGAAGGAGGAAGGAATTGGAGTTTCCTCTTTTTCTGAATGAAGGCAAGGAATCTGCCCGGGATTCCGCCGTCGTGGCCACAAAGGAAGCCACTGCCCCTCGAGTTTGTTGCTCTCTCCTCCCCACATTCCTGCCGCTGGGATGGGGGTGGGGGACCGACTTCAGACCTTTGGAAATCTAAAGAGAGGGCAAGGGATAGCTGGGTAGGGGGAACACTGGTGTTCCCAAAGCCCACCCAGAGCTGCAGTCTAGAGAAGGAAGATGGAGCCAGGCAAGCCGCCCCCCCCCCAATGGCGGAGGTGGGGGACAGAGAAAGACAAAGTGGCGGGCAAAGAGAGAAACTGAAACACAAAGGGGAGGGGGCAAAAATAGATACCTCATCCTAGGGAGAAAACAAATGCCCGCAGCCTCACGAAGTCTTATGTATAATAAAAGCAATGGACGACAAAATCCTTCATTTTCATTTCAAACACATTCCCTTAATTCTGAGACAACCAAAGAGGTGGGGGTGAAAGAAAACAAGAGATAAAAATACAAAGGCCAAAGAAAAAGAAACAGGCTGTTAAAAGTGTAGGGCAGAAAGAGAAAGGAGAGAGCCAGAGAGACACACAGAGCGAAAAGGGGCGGCGGGAAGGAGGCCGAAATCCGCCGCTGGGAGAGGCCCTCGTCGGCTTCGCGCGGCTTCATCGATCGCCTACAAATTGCTTCTGGAGGCCCCGGGGACTCCCATTAGGTCTGTCCACCTTAGAGACAGACGTTTGATCTCAGTTGACGGGGTGGAGGGGAGGCATTAAAAGGAATAAGTGAGTCATCGCCTCCCTGGACTGCCTCGGAGGAAGCGGACTGGTCGGGCCGGAGCCCCGGCAGGACACAGACCTTGGCACAGGAGGTCAGAGGCCTGGGAGATGTTCTCAGAAAGGGGAAAAGAGAGGTCCGGTGGGACAGCTCTTATCCACCGGCTCTTGCCTCTGTCCTGGATTGGTGGGGAGGGTGAGGCCCCTCAGGCTTGTGACGGCGTCCCCTGGTCTTCCTCGGCTGGGGAGAGGCGAGATGCCTTACCCTTGGCTGCGCGCCCTCCGAGGCTGGTGGGGGTGTGTGGGCGCCCCAGCTGCTTGGGCCTAGCAGAGTCTCCCGCAGCTTCCCTAGGATAGCTCGCTCAGTCTACTTTTGGGGTTTCCAGTCTTTGTTGGCTTCAGGACCTTCAAGATAAGGAAATGCATTAGAGGAGTTGGGCGCTGCCAAGGCGGGCAGTGCTCTCTCAGGCTATCTCCCGGGAGTGCACCAGAAGCGTGGATAACGGCTTGTCCTCTGTGCAGGCGGCAGACCGCGGAGGAGCGTGAGGCCGAGAGGCAGCAGGCGAACCGCATCCTTTTGCAGCTGCAGCAAGAGGCCTTCCAGAAGAGCCTGGCACAGCCGCTACCTGCCGACCCGCTCTGCGTGCACAATTCTTCGCTCTTCGCCCTGCAGAACCTGCAGCCATGGTCTGACGACTCGACCAAGATCACCAGCGTCACGTCGGTGGCGTCAGCTTGCGAGTGAGCCTGCACACCCGGAGAGGCCCCGGGTCCTGCCTAGGAGTCCACGAGGCCTGAGAGCCAGGAGTTTCTCCCACCCCTCCTGCCTGAGACTGCACGAGGGAGGGGAACACCAAGCCTCTCCACAGGGGCCCGCGTGTTCACTCAAACTGTTCTCTCTTATGCGGAAAAGAAGAGAGCAGAGGACAGAGACCCAGGACTTCCTCACAGGCGTCCATGCGGTCCTGAACCTGCTGGAACTATTCAGAGTCCTCTCAGTTTGCGTCTATTTTATTTTATTCTGATTTTTAACATGTGACTGAGAGATGCAGGGGAGGTGAGGGAAGAAGAACTTCTGGGGTCCCCAGAGGACAGCATGGGCTGTCATTTGAACCCTTTCTCTGTATCCCACTCCTAATCACACACAGATACCTATAGGCCCACACAGAGGCGATTTCACTCATCTTCTTGGTGGCACCCCAGAGTCACAGAGTGTCTCTATGGCAGAGTGTCATGCACCCACAGGGCTATAGCCTTCTCACCCTTGACCCTCACTATCAGATATAGGCCAGGGGTGACCCAAACTCATTCTAAACAGCATGGCACATCTCACAAACACAAGGCCACGGCCACACTGTGACCCATCCCACACACAACAGCGTCACTTGGCCTGCCAGGCCATCACACATTCTAGCCGCACCCAGGTACGCACAGGCAGGTTTTCACACAAACTTAGCCTATTTCTCCAGATCCTGTTCATAGGGGGGAGGGGTTTAAGTTATGCACTTATAAGGTGTTTTCTGTGTAACCATTTTATAAAGTGCTTGTGTAATTTATGTGAAAAAATAATAAAACCCTCCAGATCCAGAGTCAGCGCTGCCTACTCCTTGCAGCTGCTTGGGTGTGGTGTGAACTGGTGCTGCTGGGTTAGCCACTGTTGCCTGAGATTGGGGGTATCTGGGAAGCCGAGATCTGTGGGTTCTGGAGAGAGGAAAGAAGGAAGGGGACAGAGAGAAGGCAGAGTTGAAGAAAGGAGGGAGAGCCAGGCTCTCTTGGGACAGCTAGTGCTTGAGAGGATATAATATACTGTCTTTTGGGTGTCACAGCTGTGTGTGTGCATTGTGTATTTGTGATAATGCGGCAATCAGGATGTTACTGATATTGAATGGTTTTAACAGTGTTTAAGTACGTAATTTGTTTGCAATAATTGTGTGTAAGTGCTTGTTTCTGCTTAAGTTGTAAATCGAAACTATCATTATACACACGAACTTGTCGTGGTGTGTACGTAACCATGTGTAAATGGGGCTGTGGTTTTTTTTAACTGTGTGGTCACTGCCCTGTATTTGTGATTGTGAATGAATCATGTGTTAATGTTTATGAGAGTGCATGTTAGTTTTTCCTCGTGAATCTGTTTTTGTGTTAAATGTATGAATGTCATTGTGTATCATCTGTAAATGTATGAATGTAATTGTGTGTGAGATGTAATCATGCATGAGATGTGTATTTTACTGTATATGCTTGTGTGTGACAGTATGTAATTGGGGAAATGAATTAGAGGGGAGCGTGGATCATTGTGGGTGACTGTCCCTGTGGTAAGTGGGTATAATTGTGCATTGGTAGTGTACATGGTGGTAGGGGTCTAAGGTGGGGTATGCAGTATATTGTGGGGGTACCAACATCTGCTAGGAGTTCTGGGGTTCTAGCAAGCTGCAGAGACTGGGGCATCATGATCCTGTATGGTGCTCTAAGCACTAGCCTTTCCTAGGTGGGATCTGAATAAGACGACTTCTCAAGGACCTTCAGTGAAGCCCAGACCACTCTGCGCAGGGCAGCAGCCACAGTGCACAACACTCCCCATAATATCTAGTCCCACCCTGCACACAGTAGACTAATCTCAGGTGCACAAAACTGACTTGGGCCTGTTTTTTTGGAAGAAGCTTAGGTGGTGGAGGGTATGGGCAACATGCCATTCTGGGGGGGTAGATAGGAGGCTCTTTCTTTGGGTTAGGAGAGTGGGAGAACTTTGTGGCTAGAAACTATTGATAGAAGTGAGTGGTGTGTGTGGGGTGGGGCTTGTTTGTGAAATGGGACTGGGGTAGGGGGAGCCAGTCCTCATCCTTGCCTAGGCTGCAATCCTGGACCTGCCCTATGAAATGGAAACAAAGCACAGCAAGTAGGCCCAAGGAGAAATTTGGCTGTGTGGAGAATGGGCAGTGCTCCTCCATCCCTTATCCTTGGTTTCCTTGGAGCCTGATCTCTGAAAGAGAGGAGAATTCTGGTTCCAAAGGTCATGGACTGGTCCCCCTGCTCTGATTCCCCCAGGCTCAAGGGGTACCAAAGCTGGCCCTGACAGACTGTGATGTTGTTGGTCTGGGGAGAAGGTTCTGGCCACAACACCAAGTCTGCAGTGGGTCTCCAGCCTGCAGTGGCTGCAACGTCCAGTGCCGAGCTGAGTGAAATCCATAAATGACTTCCTCGAATCACAGAATTCGTCCCTTTCTGCCTGTGGCTGTCCCCTTCCTTCCCGCTGGGACTGGAGCCTCCCAGCGCGAACTCTATGTTTGGTAAGGTCTCTCTTCTCTATTTTCGGTCTTTAAGGTTCACCTTCAATGCCCTCCCCCCACCTCCCGCCCCAGGATTCCAGAGTCTCAGGACCCCAGGGGAGACTGGGGCCTCCCTGCAATCCCCCAGTTTCTGGAACCCCCTCGAAAGCTGCTGTGCCCCGAAGGCTCTTGGATATTTTCTGGCGGCACACTGTCCAGCTGAGGAACTAAGGTAGGGACGGGGAATGGCTGCCCGACCCAAACACCAGCCTCTACACTGGCTCTGAAGTCCGGGCTCCTCACCGCCAACCTCCCTACCCCTCTATGCAAGACAAACGCAAGCAAAATTAGGCATAACGCACCCCTCCCCCAAATATTGCCTATCTCCCCTTTTCCACAAGCGGCTAGGGCTCACACTCATACACGCGCAGGTGAATGCCTGCGCAGCCCCGCAGCTTCCGGCTCCCGTCCAGCTTCTCCGGAACTCGCGGGGAAGTGGGCACCTCCACATCCCGGGATCGCGAGCGCTTCCCCACCCCCCGCACCCACTGCGGGCGGCCACCAGGCTGCCCCGGCCAGCTACGCGGATCCCACGCGCCTGCTCCCTGCTCTCGCGGGGGCCCGGTCGCGCGCTCTTCCGGGGCCCCTCCTACGCGCCCTGGCCCTCGGGCGAGGCGTCGCGCGGGTGCCAGACTCCCCGGGGCACTGAGGCTCTCGGCGTTAAGGGACCACGCAAGACCTCCCTCTCTCCGCCCAGAATTCGTTGGGACCGAATCTCGGCAAATCCCGCTTCGGCCGAGCGCCGCTGCAGCTGGGAAAGGCCCTGCAGGCGGCGGGGCCCTCTCGCCCAGTCCCGGGTGCGGCGGAGGCCGGAGGGGAGGTAACTGCGAGGGTCACAGCAGAAAGCTCACAACTCCCTGCCCGCCACCGTGCCGGCCGGAAATGGTCGGTCTCTGTTCAAAAATAGAAAAGGGACTAATTATCCAAATAACCGTGTATAGAGGTGAAGAGAAAGAAGAGGAATTAACGAACCTGCCTGGGCAGAAAGGCCTGCTTTCTTCCTTGAGTTGAGTGTGCCGACTGCACTGACCAAATTCCCGGAGGAGTGAGCACCCAGCGGGTAGGTCGCTCAGTGGGCAGTGGACTGCTGGACCCAGAAACCCGTGCAGGGCTGGGGTCCTAGAAGCCGTGCTGTGCCTTGGGTGGCACACAGAGAATCTGGCTCAACCTGTTAACTATAATAGCGGCTTTGTGTGCCGGATCTGTGCTTGGGGGCTGTGTGGGCATGGCCTGAGCACTGCCTTGTGATGTCCCCACCGTGGAGGCAGGTGTGGGGTTTGCTCTGGGCTCAGGACCCAGTTGGGCATCCTGTTTGTGGTGCTGAGTGACTTGCAGGTGGGCAAAGTAGGTTCCGGGTGTATGAGACTACTAAGCAGGTACCTCCTTCTCAGCTGTGCCGAGCTGGAGCAGCTGGGAATCAGCGGCCATGCTGGGGTGGGGAGCACAAGGGGGGAGCTGTAGCCCCGGCTGCCCTGAGGACCCCTCAGGCTAGATGTGGGAGGAAGCCCCCTCCCTCGTGCTCTTCTATCCCTGCTCCCTTCACACCCACCTTCGCACGCTCCCCACGCCCACGCAGTCCCACAGTACTGCTCCAAAGCGGCAACTCCCCCTCCTAGACGCTCCCTAATCAGCTCAGAGTTTGCAGCCCCACGGCTAAGCCGCTGCCTGGGCAACTAACAGGAGCTGCCTGGGCTTTTCCCAAGTGGCACGAATCCACTGCCCAAAGTCGTCCCAGGGAGGCCGGTGGCACCACTCACCTGCACCCACGCCTGGATTCCTAATCCAGGGAGTCCAATAGAAGCAAACTGAACAAGGGTGAGGGCTGGAGCCAGTTTGGATTTTCCAAGGAACTCGGGGCAGACTCGGAAGATGGTGTGTTCCATGGAGGGCGGAGGGATAGGAATGAGTGGAGGGAGCGATGGGTATCCATGTTGTGTTGAGGGGTGGGTACAAACTCATATCCTCTCATTCACAGCCTGCACTGTGTACAGCCTCACATACCTCCTCCAGCTATGCATGGGGTGTGCCATATTACTCAAGGGGAGCTACAGGTGTGCGGTGCTAGTCTCAGTCTCTCTCTCTCTCTGTCTCTCTCTCTCTCTCCCCCCCCTCCTCTCTCCTCTCTCTTCTCTCTCTCTACTGCTGGCGTTAGCAGTTACTCTCACAAGCTCAGTCCCTCAGGGCCCCACCAAGCTCCTAGGGGCGGTTACCCAGGCCACCCCGTCCTAAGTATCCCCCCCTCCCTTTCCTCTCTCCTCTCCCCCTCAGCCCAAAAGGAGGAGGGTCTAATGCGCCTGTTAGGCGGCCTAGGGGTGGGAATTTCTGAGACCCTCACGTTAGCTTCTAGCCCTGCAGCTCTGGCGGCCCCACACCCCATTCAGTCTGAGACTGGGTTTGGGGGCCACGGGCTTCCCTCGATTCTGGCCCAGGACCCTAACAAGACCCAGAAAGTCTAGCGGTCGCCGCTGCCTCCCCGAAGCCTACGGAAATCCGGTATCCTTGCGTATGCTAGAAGGTGGTGGAGGGCTGGGGATGCGAGGCCCCCAGGGCTGTGTGCCGCCCTAAGCGGGAGGCCTGGAGGGAGTTGCTCCTGCTCCCTCACGTTTTCCGCCCTTTGGTCCCAGAACCCACGTATCTTTGGTTCCTGCGGGAGGAGTCGCAAATTCAAAAGCAAGGCAGCGTTGGCGACTCAACCGCCGCCCAGAGTAGGAGCCGGACTTGGGGTTTCAACGCAGAAACGCAGGACCAGTGGGTTCCGGGCGCCCTCTAGGGGCTGCGTGGGGAGAAGCGCCTCTAGCCAGAGCCCTGGGAGCTTGGGGTCTGAGGGACACTTGGAACAGCAGGGGTGGCTGCTTCCAGCCTGGAAGGAAAATAATAACGATAATAATATTAATAAGTGGCATTATTGAGTGCTTTCTGTGTTCCAGGCACTGCACTAGTTTTTAAAAGTATTAATACTTTAATACTTACCTAACAACCACCCTATGGTATTTTCATCCCTCTTTATAGACCAAGAAAATTGAAATCCAGAGAGGTTAAGCAATTTGCCCTAAGAGCATGTGGCTGATAAAAAGTGGGGACCAGGGCTGGCCGAGTGGCGCGGTGGTTAAGCGCTGGCTTCGGAAGCCAGCGGCCCCGGTTTGGGTCCCACATATGAGGGCCGTGACACTGCCTTCAAAAAAAAAAAAAAAAAGTGGGGACCAGCATTCCAATTCAGGGTCTGGGAGGTATGGCTGAGTCTAGCGATGTGATGGATTTGGGCTGAAGGTGAGACCCTACCAGTCTCAAGGGATGTCTCTCTTTGTGGAGGGAGCTCTTAGTTCAGAGGTCTACTGGGAGTTTGTCCCCTAGAACTCTGCGGGGGGGGGGAATCCTTCCAAGTCCACTGGGCCCCTTCCGGTTTTGACTGACTATCCAAGACTACCCCTGAGGCACTGTCAGACCTATGAGACCTCCTCCTCCATCACACCTATCTAGCACCCACCATCTGGGCCTTCCCAGCCTGGGCTTGCCTCCTTCTGGGATGGAAGGGAGTTCTGTGCTTTTCCACCGCTCTTCCCTCTTCTGGGTTAGCAAGATGGGAGGACTCAAACAAGCAGAAAGATAAAAATAGAAGCAATGAATCACACTTTATTAGACAAAGGGATGGAGAACCAGGAAGGAAAATCTTTCTTTTCCATCTGCTCTGTGCAAAGACTGTAGCTGGGGAGGCTGCTGTGGGCTGGAGAATGAAGGGTAGAAGGGTGCAGCCTGAAGGTTGGAGGGTCGGCAGAGGGGTTTTGTTGACCTTTTAGGCAGTAGGAATCAGTCAGAATATGAAAAGAAAAGCCGAGTACAGCCTTCTGGTCTTCCCTGCCTTGTCCTGAGTGGTAGATAGAGGAGGTGGGGGTAAGGGAGATGTCCTAGGAGGCTCTTTTATATACAACATTAGGCATACTCATTTATATGTAAATGACCCCTGTTACAGCCTTAAACTTGAAGGTGTGGAGGAAACACTTGGGGATCTTGTTAAAATGCAGATTCCCATTCAGTATGTCTGGGGTGGAGCCTGAGATTCCAGATTTAGAAGAACAAGCTTCCTGTGCTGCCAATGCCAGTTTGAGGATCAAAGTCTTAAACTGCTGAGATCTATATCTGAGATCTAATCCTGGGTTCTCAAACTTGCCAAATATGCCCTGCAGTCTTATTTTATTTGCCCTAGAGTATTTTTCCATTTTATTTACAGAAATGAAAAAATACAGACACAATCAATACACCTTCTGATATGGTTCTGATAATTCATTCTCCAGCATGCCACAGGCCTCACTAATCCCTGGGCTCTTATGTCCTGCTCCTCCTGACCTGTTACCTTCATGGCCCCTCCAAAATCCCATTCCTTCTCTTTTGTACCTGTACCTCTTTCAAAAATCCTCTTTCACTCCCAGGAAGCTGCTGGAGTAGCTTTGGACAGCAGACTAAGTTTTGAGTTTGGCTTCTGTGTTTTCTAACCTCTGGCAAGTTAACTAAATTTTATTAAAGTTATTTTTATTACAGTTGTTTTATTAAACTTTCATTGCCCGAGTTATACAGTCAGTCCTTCCCCAGATTACTGAAAGAATTAAGGAGATAAAGCAGATAAAAAGAGCTTGGCTCTACGCAGGCCAGGCGCTCCAGGAAAGGTGCTTGGAGCCCCAGGGGGGGCTTGACCTGGTTTGTCCATGTGCCAGGCGGGGTGGAGCTGTAGGGGGTGGTTGCTATGAACTGCAGGGGAACCCACTTTTCCAATCTTATTCCCAGACCCTGGATTTCCCAGGGAAAGTCGAGTGGCTGCCCTCCTCTCTGGAAGCCTTCCCTCCACAGAACTTCAAAGGGAGGCTTATTGTGAATTTAGGTGCTTCATTTCCTGCCCCTTCTTGGAGCATGGGGCAAATTAGCAAGTCCCCTTGTTAACAGGCGCCCAACTGTCCGTGGGGCCAGCAAGGAGAGAGCTGGTAGAGGCCCTGTGGGAATGGGTGGAGACCAGAGGGAGGGAACCTCTGTGAGGAGCCCAGTCCTAGAGAGCCGGAAGAGCCTGGCGGGTGGGGCCACTGCAGAGCAACTGTCCCCCCTCCATTCACACTCACACCCATCCACACCCACCCCACACTTTCTCACATGCTCATAGACACACACTGTTGCTCTGTCTCTCTCAGACTCTCCTGGCTGGGTCTCAGGCTGACCCCTGCGTCTGGGTCCATACCAGGGGAAGTCCTGCTGCATGTTTACACATTTACCCCCTCTTTCCCATGACATAGCTGGATTAACACCAGCTGCTTTCCCCAGACCTCACTCCCATGTTTGTCTCCAGTCCAGGCAAGCGCAGGATGGCATGCATTCACCCACTTGTTCCCAGATGACCACATGGCCATGCCTGACTGCACATAGACACCAGGCGATCTCACAGGTTCATAGGAAAAACACTTGGGGACCTTCCCTGGCGTCCTATCACCAGTTCACTTGCTCTCAAGGGAGAACCAGCTTCTGCATTTTGGCACGCTTGTTCCGGAGACCCCACTTGAGCTCACAGACACAAGATCATACCCTTGAACCCATTTCGTACCCATAGGCTTCTCTCCCTTTCCCATCTGAGGCCAGCAGAAATTGGGTCCTTTTTTGGTCAGCGCAAAATGGCAGGGATATTGCCCTAGGGGGTGCTGTGCAGTGGGGTAGGCAGGAGGAGAGGGGGGAACAGTTATGACCACATAACAGCCCCAAGTCAAATCTACATCCTCATCTGTCCTAGGGGAGAGTGAAGTGCCAGGCCCTCCTCTGTGCGCAGGAGCTCTGGGAATCAAAAGCACCTCATGGCCCAGGCTACTGCACCAGTGCCAGTGCGATACCAGCCAGTCTAGACCCAGTAGGAGAGGCTTGGAGTGCAGAGAAAGTGTACCAATGGTGGTGTGTGAGGGATGGGATATTTCTCGACGTGGGGTCAACTGGAGCAGCCGATCTTTGGAAGGCCTGGGGCCTTTGGTTACACCAACTGAGCAGAACCCTCAGTTTAAGGGAAGTCCCTCCAGCAATCCCTGAGCCTATTGCCCTGGGGTGGGTTCCACCCACCCCTCTACACCACAGTCCAGCTTCCTCATTTGTCATGGGGTGTCACCGCCAGTTCATAGGAGTCCACAGGACTCCAGTGAACCACTGCCACACTTAAAAACGAGCTGGAGCTGCCCCCGTGGTGCGTTGGAGAGAGTCCAGAGCATGCAGCGACCTCAAGCCTCACTGCCCTGGCGGAGAGCTCTGTAGGGACAGTTAGTGAACAACTCCCCTCCCGCACTCACCTCACAGCTACTGGGATTGTTGGGGCTGGACAGCTGGGGATACTTGGAGGCAGGGGATGCCAGGTTGGCATTTGCCAGAAATGAGAAAAAGGTGAGAAAGGGCTTTCATTTTGAAGCTGGGTCCTGCCATGATCGGGATTCTCAATATAAACAGGTTTCTGGTGAGAAAGGACATCTTGCACCACCGCCCCCCAAATCTGGTCTTCTGAGGATGTCCAAGAGCGGGGCAGCAGGGAAGAAAACGAAGCCTGCGTCCACCTGCTTGGATACGACCCGTCCGCAAACTGGAGCCTCTGCTCAGCTCGGACCCAGACATAGCGGGCTTGGAGTGGTACGGTCCTGACTGCAAGGTCACCGCAGAAGCTGGAGAATTTGGCAAACGTGGCCCTTTCTTCAGAGGTGAGCTGTTCTGCTCCTCCACTTGGACCTGAGTGCCCCGAGATGAGAGGGAATTCGGCCACCCTGCTTTGTCCTGAGCTGCAGAACCTCCTGAGAGGCGGCGCCCTTGGACCTTTTTATCCCAGCGCTCTAGGGACCCACATCCGAGGCGGCTCCAGCCTCAGCTAGATCTGCCATCGGTTTCTCCTGTCGACTTTATCCCTTCCTGGGACGCCAGACCCGGGCGGGGCAGGAAGGGGAGAGGCGTCCCGCTTTTTCTTGCGGCTCCGGGATTCTCCCCGCCACCAGAAATTTTGGGAAGACAGCGACGGTACAGAAGACTCCAGGGCGCCCAGCCCTGCTCTGTGTAACCTGGGGAGCTCCAGGATCGTGGATTCGATCCTGGGGGGTTTGGGACGAGGCCCGTGAGCTGAGCTCAGCCAGCCGTGATCCCCGCACCGCGCCTCACTGGAGATTCTGACCGCCTAGCAGCAGAAAGCCAGGCGCTTGGAAACCCATGGGAAGGACAAGATCCTTCAGGTCAGGATTCGTCCTGTAGCCAGGAGGAGGGCACAGGGTCCCAGGGTCCCAGGGCGAGAACCTGGAAGGAGAAGCACAACTTTCCCCTGGCCTGCGGGGGCAAATAACTACCACTCTGAGCTGCTTCTCTAGTCCGACCTGCGATCCTGGGCCCTGTGGGGCTCCAGGAGGACCCAGAGAGGGCATTACTCTGTTATAGCGAGCTGACAGCCCCGAGGGGGCATCTATGTAGTCACCCCCCAATGAGTTCTCCGGTCACATGACCCAGCTTGCGGCATCCATAGTGGATCATCAACCGCAAGGCTGAGAGAGTTCAGGTGCTGTTACTTTTTGTTAAGGAGAAAACACTGAGGCTCCTGTATCACTAGGAAGCTCCCCTGCTACTGTGCTGTGGGGTTCATTTCAGTGAGCCGGAAGTGCTGCTGCCTCCTCCACATTCCTTAGAAGGGCCAGGAACCCCAAGAAAGGAAGAGCTAACCCAGATCTGACTGACCCTCCCCAGAGAGCTGAACTTGCCCTACATCTCTGCCTTTATGGCTCTTAGATGTCGGGGAATGGGGAGCTGTGCTGAGTCCTTTGGATCTCTCCGGGCCACAGGCCTAGCAACCGTCAACAACCACTGCAATTGTCCTGACCAATGGGTCTTCTTAGTGATCAGAGTCTACAAAAGAGAACTGTAAGAAACAGTATCCCCTTCCAACCAATACAGGACAGGAAGCTTCTTAGCTACAGAAGGTTCAGAAAATACTTCTTGACCCTAGACTGCAGAGAAGGCTCCCCTTCCTTGAATCCTTGATTTAAAATAGTTTATAGAATCAACAGGAAGTCTGAAGAATTAAGGAATACTGGCTTCAGAAAACATCATGAGGTCACACCCCAGGAAAAGCTGGTTAGGGCACTGCTGCTGGCACCCCTCTTACTAGATTCTTGGCATGAATATCATTATCTGTAATTTTTCAAGTCTTCTGTTCTTACTTATTTTACTCCCTCAAGATTCAGAGTTCATGTGGGATAATTTGATTGGCTAAACATAAGACATACCCCAGGCACTGGCTGGCAGAGATAGGGAGAAAACAAAGTCCCTTAAGTTTCTATAGGAAAAGCTAAAACTCCTCCACTAATATTTACGTTGTTTGTGGAAAGCCTTCCCAGTCAGGAAGAGTGCTCAGATGCTAGGTTAAAAAAAAAAAAAGGAAAATAATAAATGCCACTATAGTCCACTCTTGGGCTGTCCAACATCCACATATGCCTTTTTTTTCCCCCTCATAAATTTACAGTTCTTTCCCCTACAAAATGCTCCCATCCAACATCAGTCATACAGAATGTATTCAACTTGCCCCCAAGAGAGACAATCCAAATCCTCATAGCTCAAAGTTTAAGGTCTTCATTCTGTTCTTCTTCTAGTTCTATTGGAATCCTATATCAGTATTCTGCAACCAATGGACTAAAGTGTAAAGTTAATCATCCTCACACTAATAATACAATAGCAAGGGAATAAGAATTGGAATAAATGTAAATAAGTTAAAACATATAAATGTCTAACATGACAGAAGGTCAGGAGCTGCTTTGCATTCTTTACCTGGGGGAGAAGCAAGACTTTATTCCTGAAGGATCAGAGCCCAGGGTTGTCCTTTCTATGAAAGGTTGTAGTGGTCTTTCATTAACTTTTACCACTGGACATTAACAGCTCTGGGAGACCCCCAAAAGAACCCCTTGGTTTCACAAATATTTCTTTTGGCCTATTACACAGAGAAAAAAGACCCACTTGACCTCAATATTTAGCATCAAACACCCTGCCCAATCCCATAATCCCCCATTAACCTGTTCACCCATTGGTATGAGCAACCAGAAGTGACCAGGTAGCAATTTCTGCTTCCAATTCAGTAAAAATATTGTTTATTCTGGTGAGAGCTTTCTTCCTTTGAGGACTCTCTAACACTAATCCAGCAGAAACAAGAGTCACAGGAAGTGAGGGAGTCATTGGGTACTTGTAGGAAGTGCCACCCCCTCTTTCTGGACCCATAAGGCTATGGGAGAAATAACATCCCTACAAGTTAATCACTAGCTCACGGCATGGACCTCATCCTTGAAGCGCTCACCATACCACCATAACAAATTGTTCCAACAAAGAGTCCATAAACAATTCTTTAAACATGATAAAAGTTTACTCTTCTCTACATCCAGGGAAGAAAGATAGCTCTGCTCTATGGACACATCTGGAAACCCAAACCAAAAAGGAAGCTCTGCCATCTTCAAGAGGTACCTTCCAGAATTGTCAGTCCCTGGGCTGGCCAAGTGGCGCATTGGTTAAGCGCTGGCTTGGGACGCCAGTGGCCCTGGTTTGGGTCCCACATATGAGGGCCAGTGACACTGCCCTCAAAAAAAAACCAAAAAAAAAAAAACCCAGCACAACAAAGTGGTCAATCCTGGCCAGCAGGAAGGAAAGGATGCAGCAACTCTAAGGCAAGTTCTTTAAGAATACGACTTGAAAGCTGTACCTATTCCACTTACATTCCATTGAGGACAACTAGCTACAACGGAGGCTAGGAAATGTAGTTCTTAGGTGGACAATCATATATGCTCAGAAGAAAGGGAGAAGGGGTTTGAGGGAACAAGCCATAGTCTCTGCTATACCATTCCACTGACCTATAAAGTTAGCTGTTTCTGGATAATGGAATACTTAAGTAAAATTAGTGAATCTCATGGATATTAGCCTGTTTTTTAAACTGCAAAATGAATCTTACTAAGAAGCAATATGTGGGAAATCAGACAGTTAAAAATCATAGAGAAAGCCAGTGGATGATAGCATTGGCAGAAACTTGATGCTCAGAGAAGACATATCCAAATATTCCACTAGATACCTCACTGGTCCTTCTGCGGTTCTAGAACAGTATAGAGGACTTGGGGTTGATTGCTGCTGCTGGCAATTGGGCACTTTGCAGTGATGGTAACTAGGTTTGCTTGGGTGGGATGGTGAGTTCCTACATAGCTTTCATCTTACTCTTGTGGCCATCTGTCCAGGAGAACAGAACTGAGCAAGCCCTGGGGTGCCAGGGAAAGGGACTGACTGCAATCCAGAGTGATTTATCTTGTCCACCTGATTACTGAGAACGCTTTTTTTTTTTTAGAGGGCAGTGTCTCTGGCCCTCACATGTGGGATCCGAACCAGGGCCGCTGGCATCCCAAGCCAGCTCTTAGCCAATGCACCACTCGGCCGGCCCAGAGAACGCTTTTTATAGTGCGAGAATTTGGTGATCAATTTCATAAAACACAAGTATTTTCACATTCTATATCCATCCCAAAAGATTCTTTTTTTTTTTTTTGAGGGCAGAGTCACTGGCCGTCATACGTGGGACCCAAACCGGGGCTACTGGCTTCCCAAGCTAGCGCTTAACCACCGTGCCACTCGGCCGGCCCCAAAAGATTCTTTTTTATACTTTTTCCTTCTACTGCCTTGCCCCAAATCTTTAATCTCATTCCTTTCAAGCCCTTTATCATCTGCCTAACCCATTAGCCACTGCCCATACATTTACTGCAGATCCTTCCCAGGCCATCTCACCTTCCAGACAGTGAGCCACAAAATACACTGTTCAACATTTTGCATACTGGGAAGGTTTGTCTTCTCTGATGTTTTTTAGAGCCACCCCTAAATGGGACTGTATCTCAATGGTCTGTTTCTGGCCAGGGTTGGTATATTGCACTATAAACTAGACTTGACGGTTTTCTTTCTCCATCATCTGGTGTTAGTATATGCCCCATGATATCATAGATGTGGAGTATTGGATGGAACTTTGTGGTATGTGTGACAATGAGGTAAGTTGGCTGCTTATGGTGAAAAATATGAGACACTCACACTCAGGGTCATGCAAATACATGGTCGGCACCTGAGTGAGTGCCTCCTTAAATTTCACACCTTAGGCATCTTGCCTAACTCACCCTAGTCCAGGCCATGGTGAGTGGCCTGCACAGGACACTTATTTATGCCTTCAGGATCTACAAGGTCCAACAATTAAGTTCGCAAACTTGTTGCAACAATGTTGCTAACCTTTTTTGATATCAGAGGGATTATTCATTATGAATTTGTACCAACAGGACAAACAGTTAACTGAGTTTACTATTTGGAAGTGCTGAAATGCTGCATGAAAAAGTTAGACAACCTGAACTTTTCACCAACAATTCATGGCTCTTGCATCATGACAATGCACCAGTTCACCCGGCACTGTCTGTGAGGGAGTTTTTAGCCAGTAAACAAATAACTGTATTGGAACACCCTCCCTACCCACTTGATCTGGCCCCCAATGACTTCTTTCTTTATCCGAAGATAAAGGAAATATTGAAAGAAAGAGAATTTGATGACATTCAGGACATCAGGGGTAATATGACAACAATTCTAATGGCCATTCCAGAAGAAGAGTTCCAAAATTACTCTGAAGGGTGGACTAGACCCTGGCATTAGTGCATAGCTTCTCAGGGGGAGTACTTCGAAGGTGACCATAGTGATATGCAGCAATGGGGTATGTAGCACTTTTTCTAGGATGAGTTCGCAAACTTAGTTGTCCGACCTTCATACATGGACCTGATTCCATATCCACTCCCACTTGATGATGGACTCTAAAGGGTACAGCCAACACATGGCTAGATAGATCAGATAGCAGCCAGCTCAGTTCATTTTAGTGTCTCATGTACACCTTGTGATTTACAGCAAACCCAGGCCCCTTCTGTAAATAGCTATTTTCTTTCAGGAAAAAATAAAGGCTCTTGGTTCTTTATTGGGCCATAAGAGGTGCCTCCACTGTGATTCTTCTATTGTGATTTGCCACATGCTCCATGTAGCATCTTGATGTGCCATAGAAACTTTTCTTTCTCCAGGCCTCATCCATATTCTACCATCTCTGGATAATTAAATGGATATATGATAGGAATCATTATTCTCCACTTTTATATTTTTTTATGGTACCACCTTTGCAATTCTCCCAGGATGTAGCTTTTGATCTACTATTTTAGCAGCAAGTTTGAGCTCTAGGGGCTTTCATTTTGCCTTTCTAATTACTAGATTGCCAGTATGTGTTTTTTGCTAGTTATTGAGGATAGAATGGAAGATAGCTATGGAATGGGTTTGGAATCCCACTGGGCCCCGTAAGGCACATAATGAAATTCAATAAATGAAAGCTATTATTATCAAAGAACATTCTTTTGATGATATTACAGAGTTCCTCACTGAGGATGCTCAATCTCCCTTTTACTTAAGGTGCCTTGGATCTATGATATAACTCAGTTCTAGGAATTGAGGGAGGTACCTACATTCTTTATCATTGGGACTTACTATCTAGCATCATTGTGTACTTACCTGTAAGTAACAGAGACCTAAAATAGCAATGACTTAAACAAGATAGAAGTTTATTTCTCTCTCACATGACAGTCCAAATGTAGGTTGTCCAGGGCTGGTATGGTGTCTCTGTTCCACAGGACCAGTCAGGGACCTATGCTCCTTTTTATATTGTTTTCTCACCATCACTAGAGTATTGCCCTTGTCCACACTCCAAAATGCCTCATAGCTGCTTCTATATTCTGAACAACAGGATGAAAAAAGAGGAAGTAAAAGAGGATAACCCCTACCTTTAAGGACACACCTGGAAATTATTCATATTATTTACACCCACATCCTATTTGTTAGAGCTTAGTCATATGACCATACCTAGCTGCAACAGAGGCTGAGAAATGTAGTCTTTATTCTGGGTAGCTATGTGTTCAGCTAAAATCCAAAGGTCCTGTTTCTATGAGAGAGAAGGGGAAAATAGGTATTGGAAAACAATGACTAGTCTTTGACTCAGTAACTCAACTCAAGCCTCTGTTCATCAGTTTTTACCAAAGTACTTTACCAAAGTACTGATCAGGTGGTACCTTAGTGGGCAATTTGATTCCAGGCACTTAATTAGAAGAAGAAGGGCCGACCGAGTGGCTCAGTTGGTTAAGAGCTCGCTCAAGAGTGCGAGCTGAGCTCTGAGCAACAGCTGTTCGAGGCCAGCCCCAGCTGAGTTGCCGCTGAGCTGCCAACAGGTGGCAGGATGGCTCAGCTAAAAAAAAAAAAAAAAAAAAAAAGAAGAAGAAACACTAATTATAATGATTAGGGACCTTTGTCCATGGAGTATCTGTCAGCTCCACTGACTGTGTTATTTATGTTCATTTGCCTTTACCACTTAAATGTTGCTACTTGGTCTAAAGCACACAGAGTTCTCTGTTTTCTTCCTCTTTTAAAATTAGATGTATTGGGGTGACATTGGTTACTAAAATTATATAGGTTTCGAGTTAACAATTCTATAATACAGCATCTGTATATTGCATTGTGTGTTCATCACCCAAGGTCAAATCTCTTTCCATCGCCATATATTTGACACTGTTTACTCTTTTCTACTTCCCATTCATTTTCTTTTTTTTTTTAAAGATTTTTTTATTGGGGAATTGGGGAAGGGGAACAGACAAGTTGCTGTCTTTTTTTGTTCTTCAGTGTAGTTGCGGAGGACGTTGCTTCACTGGCCCATGTTGGTATCGTCATTGCGCTCTTCCCGGATGAGGCAGATTGGTCGCTGGCCTCTGGATGTCGCTCATCGCGGCTATTGTCAGCTCACACTTGGCTGCCAGCCGCTCACGCTGGCTGCGGGCCGCTCACGCTGGCTGCGGGCCACTCACTGTAGCCTATGGCAGCCCACTGCAGCAGTGGCTGCAGCCCACACCATCGCCGAGGCTCGCACAGCCCAGCTCCAGGTGGAGCTGTTGTTAGCTGTAGAGGGCAGTGTCACTGGCCCTCATGTGGGATCCGAACCTGGGCCGCTGGCATCCCAAAACCAGCGCTTAACCAATGCGCCACTCGGCCGGCCCTTAAAAAACTTTAAGAGTACACATTTGAGACCACAGACTCAAATGAGTCTGTGAGACCGCCATCCCAGCTCTGCTACTTCCTAGCTGTGTGATTGTGACCAAGTTATATTATTCCTTGAGTCTGAATTTATTCATCTGTAAAAATAGACTGTTAGAAGTCTTCCCAGTTCTCTGAGAATGTTCCAAAGGTGTTTCTGTGACATATTTGGGGAGCCCAGGGTTTTGCTGGCACTGCTGCCATTTTCACCACTATGTTCAGATGACGAGTGAGGAGAAACCTCTGACTGGGAGAGGGCAGGGTCACTTACTATTATAAAATCCCACAAAAGGTAACACAGTGAGAGACTGATGGGATGATCCCTGACCCCACTGATCTTGGTCCCAAGTTCAGAGAGCCTGTTTAAATATCCTCTTGAGGTTCCTCTGTTGGGTAACATTCTCTGGTGGACCCTCTTCCCCATTTCAGCGACTATGCCCAGGACCAACGCTCAGAGATTCTGTCCCAGTACCAGATGGTTATATCATAAAATTCCTTCCTTGCTTGTTCTCTTACCAGTGAGGGAATGGTGAAAATACTAAGGAATATAACATGTAGTCATCTGGGGTTATGCAAGAGGAAGTGCTTGAGATTTCAAGGTTGATGGTCTTTAGAGACATTCTCCCTAAAGTGAATGGCTGCTTGGGACAGTGCATAACTCCAGGCTGTGATGTTGACCCTGTGTCCAAGCAATACATGCCAGGAATACTCTCTCATTCATCATGTATTCATTTGATAATAATTCAGTCAGTCCCTTCTCTCTGCCAGGGATATACTGGAGATTAAGCTGCCTGAGGAAGTTACAGTCCATTGGTGAAGGTAAACAATTAGATAAACTAATCGTAGTAGAGTGTGACAAGTGTCAGAGAGATGGCCAGGCTTTCTGGAAGTACCAAGCAGAGAGGTACAGGACACAGGGGCAGGGGTCAGCTGACTCCTCTGAGAGGAAGTGAGGCTTCAGCTCACACCTGAGGATAGAGGATGGATGGTAACGAGAAGCAGTTTTCCGCCAGCCGTTGTGAAGGTGAGATGGTGGATGTAAATGGCTAGTGCACGGCCCAACACACTGTAAGAACTCCATCAGTTCTAGACAGTAGAGGGAGGAATTTCCCCAGATGCCCGAGTCTTGAGTTCAAGGCTGCCATCACCCTGAAATGCCACAAGGGGGCGCTCATCCCCCGTTATTGTGTGTTGAGGCTCCTGTCCAGCTGCGATGTAGCGGTTCTCCCCATCAGGCGCTGGTTTTTCACACCTTACAAAGCTGTTACAAAGTGCCCCAGACAAAGTGTCCCTGCTAGATCTTTCGTGTGCCACAGCCTAAGTGATTCCTGACAGTCTTGTCCTAGTGTTTTCTCTTAAAACCCAGAATTTGTTCTGAACATTCACTACCTCAAAATAGTTCTAATTCCCCCAAATAGCCACCAATTATGTTCTTTTCACCTTTCCTGGTTCTTCCTACCCACACTGGCCCATCCCCCTAGAGCAGCACTGATTGAGAGCCAGACACTGGCTACTGAGGCCAACAGAGCTTCATTTCTCTGTGTCTGTCAACCACCAGGCACTAGAGGGTCTCTAGTCTGATGCAAAGGTGTTCTCCCATAGAGATCTCCTTCCAGAGTTAGGAATGTTCTCTTTATTTTGAACTTCATGATCTCTGCCCTGGTGGCTTCTGGAGAGGATTTAATGGCTACATGGAGTGAGACAGATCTGTTGTCTAGTCCTCACTCTGCTGGTGACAAGTCATAACTCATTGGTCATCATCCATGAAATAGAGATTAAATGAAGATCTTACTTTATGGGCTGGTTAAAAGGACCAGGTCTCCCAGGAAAAAGGCATATTCACAAGCTGCCTTATTTCTTTTCTCGCCTAATCCATGGAAGAGCTTTAAACACACAACGAGACAGGTGTACACTGAAAATGAGAGGGGACTGTTTCCTGACACATGGCTTCAAGCCAAAGAGACAAACATGGGTTGGGGGGAGGGTAGCTGGCAGGAAGTGGGTACACTTCCTTTTTAATTCTCTCCCAGGAGGAGTCTGGCTGAGGTTGAGGACTGACAAGTACAGGACCTGACAAGGTCAGAAAAGGGACAGCAGGAGGATTTCTGGGTGGAGGGAGCACAGCCATGGATGGACTTCATGGGGGTAAATTCTGGTTTGGTGTCAGTGCTGAGCTTGAAACTACTCAGCAAAAGTCTTAGAGCACACTGAGGTTAGTTGCTGCCTACCTGTGATCTGCCAGACTCCGAAAGTTTTCCTAAGAAAGAATGCAATGCAGTTGGGGCTGCTTGCTCTTTGAGAAAGTGCCTCCTGTGTTGGGTGGGGTGGAGTCCAAGTGAGTCAGCAGGGTGGAGCTGTAGAGCTCACCAGACCAATCAGGTTCAGATTTGGCCATAAGCATAGGCTCTGGGCTCAACACAGGAAAAGATGGCGCCAGCCTGCATGGGATAAGGACCCCTCACAGGGAAAATGCTGACTGTCCTCCAGCCCTCGTCCAGGAGCCAAACAACCCAGTCTGACCTCTGTATGTCTCCAACACCCCCTGAGTTACTGTCCCTCCGCTGGAGCCCAAGGTGAGTGCCTGGGACTGAGAGAGTTCTGTGTGCAGACTGTTTAAGAGGACGCCTGGGTTTCTTCTAGCCCTCTGCCTTACCTGATGGTTGGAATCCCCACTGTTTTTCACAGCCAGATGTTGTGGGGGCTCCTCCTCTCAGCACCAGTATTCTGGGCTGGGTAGGCTGGTGTGGGGCTGGGGTCCGTCACTCTTCTGCGGGGAACCTACACGGCTGAGATATCCTTCCTGGTTCTCAGCCTCCACATGGAGGTTTGGGCTTAGCCAGTTCTGCATCCCTGCCCCTCCTCCGGTCTCGTCATGGCTGCTGCTTTATATCCTTAATTATAAAGCTTCTTTTCAGCCAGACTTCAGATGGTTCTCCAGGTTGATTGTTCTATAATTTAGGTGTAATTTCAATTTAGGTGTAATTTCAAATGGGAAGAAGCAGGCACAGTGTTTAATTTATTGCAGTGTTTATCTACTCCACCATTTTGGATTTCCCAGCTTTGTCAAATTTTAATATTGTAAAATATTGGCTTCAGAACTTTTATTGAAAAAATTATAGATACCACTGTGGCTGTTGTGTACCTCTCCTCTATCCCCACTCTCTTCTTTATCAGAATAAACCACAATCATTAGTATAGTGTTTATCATTCCCATGTATACTTTTATACTTTCAGTTCATTTTTATGTTTCCTTAACTATGATTTTGGTTTTATATAAATAACATATAATATGTATATGATTTGGTAACTTTTCTCTGGCTTTCCAAATTATGTTGTAGAGATTATCCATAATAGATGTAGCTCCAGTTCATTTTAACAGCTGTTTAGTATTTCATCATGGGGCAGTACTGTAAGTTCTTCCAGTTTGTTGTTGATTGACATTTAGATTATTTTAAACTTGTTGCAGTGAATGGTGAACATTCTAGTACATGTCTTCTTGTGAATATATGCAAGAGTTTTTCTGGGGTGTATACCCGAAAGTGAAATGCAGGGTGCGGGCATATGCACATCTTCCATTTAAACTAATGTGTGAATTTGTACTCCCACCAACATATGAGTTCCTCCTTCCCTACTACCTTGACAACACTTGGTCTGGTCAGATGTTCCAAAATTTTTCAGTCTAGCGCCCGCCGAGTGGCACCGTGGTTAAGCGCTGGTTTGGGAAGCCAGCAGCCCCGGTTCGGGTCCCACATATGAAGGCCAGTGACACTGCCCTCAAAAAAAAAAAATTTTTCAGTCTAATCCATCTTAGTCGGTATCTCATTTTTTAAAATTTGCGTTTTCCTGGTTCCTAGAAAGGTTGGACATCCTTTCACATGTGTATTGATTATTGAGTTTTTCCTTTTCTGCTGGGCTGTTTCTTATTGACTTGTAGGAGTTCCTTATGAAGTCTGTATTTTGATCCTTTGTCAGTTGGGTGCTCAGCAAATTTTGTCTTCCAGTCTATGGCTTGTCTTTCAATATTGTCTATGTTATTTTTATGTGCAATTTTAAAATTTGAATGTAGGCAAATATGTCAGTATTTCTATTAATAATTTGAGCTTTTATTCCTTATTTAAGAAATCTTGGGCCGGCTGAGTGGCGCATTGGTTAAGCGCTGGTTTTGGGATGCCAGCGGCCCCGGTTCGGATCCCACATGAGGGCCAGTGACACTGCCCTCTACAGCTAACAACAGCTCCACCTGGAGCTGGGCTGTGTGAGCCCTGGTGATGGTGTGGGCTGCAGCCCCTGCTGCAGTGGGCTGCCATAGGCTACAGTGAGTGGCCTGCAGCCAGCGTGAGCGGCTGGCAGCCAAGCATGAGCTGCCAATAGCCGCGGTGAGCGACATTCAGAGGCCAGCGACCGATCTGCCTCATCGGGGAAGAGTGCAATGACGATACCAACAGTGAAGCAACATCCTCCGCAACTAAAAACTGAAGAACAGAAGGACAGCAACTTGTCTGTTCCCCTTCCCCGATTCCCCAACGCTGTTCCCCTCCGCCAATTCCCCAATAAAATCTTTAAAAAAAAAAAGAAATCTTACCTTATCTCCAAGATATTGAAAAATAGTCTCCTATATTTTTTCCTAAAAATTTTAGTTTTGCCTTTCACATTTTAATACATCTAAATTTTGTTTTGTATATAGTATGAGGTAAAGCTCAGCTATTATTATTATTTTTTAAGATTTTATTGGGGAGTTGGGGGAGGGGAACAGTGTTGGGGAATTGGGGAAGGGGCACAGTGTTGGGGAATTGGGAAGGGGAACAGCCAAGTTGTTGTCCTTCAGTCTTAGTTGTGGAGGGGGCAGCAAGCTCAGCTCCAAGTCCAGTCACATCGCTCAGCTCAAGGTGCTGTGTTCAATTAGTTGCGGATGGGCATAGCAACCATCCCATGTGGGAGTCGAACCAGCAGCCTTGTTGTTAAGAGTGCAGGCTCTATCCCCTGAGTCATCTGGGCAGCAGCCCAGCTGAAGGTGCCAAGCTCAGTCTTTAGTTGCTGGCTGGTGGAGCCCACCGTCTTGAACAGGCAACCTGTTGTTAGGAGCATGTGCTCTCACCAGCTGAACCATCCTGCCACCTGTTGGCAGCTCAGCAGCAGCTCAGCTCGGGCACAGCTCACTGGCCCATGTAGGAATTGAACCAGTGATCCTGTTGCTCAGCACTCTTGAGCAACCTCTTAACCAACTGAGTCACTTGGCTGGCCCTCAGCTATTATGTTTTTCATATTCAATAGCTTCTTTATACTTTCTCAGTCCCTTTTTCAAATTTATAATATTCTCCATGATCTCTTAGAGGATTTTTATTATGATTGTTTAAGTTCTTATTCTCACTGGTTTATTAATTCTGCTTCATCTCACAAATGTTGTTCATTTTTAAAATTTACTTTTTTAGGGATTGCACTTCTGAAACGTCATGTTCCCCTGAGGTATCTTTCCTTTGGCTGGTGGTGTGTACTGAGGGAGGGAACTACTACTATTTGGGTCCTTAATTTTGCCACCACCTCCAAACTGTTTGTTTAGGCAGAAGAAGATGTGTCTTTGGATGAGTCCATTTTGTTTCAATCTTGGTTCCCAAATGATTTGAAAATTTATGTCCATATAAAAACCTGTATATGGATGTCTATAGCAGCTTTATTCATAGTTGCCAAAACTTGGAATCAACCAAGATGTCCTTTAGTAGGTGAATAGATAAATGTATACACCCAGAAAATGGAATATCCTTAGCACCAAAATGAAATGAGCCACAAAAAGACAAAGAGGAAACTTAAATGCATATTACTAAGTGAAAGAAGCCAATCTGAAAAGGCTATATACTATTATCATACTAATATATGATTCCAACTATATGACATTCTGGAAAAGGCAAAACTATGGAGACAGTAAAAAGATAAGTGGTTGCTAGGGGTTAGTGGCAAGGGAGAGATGAATAGGCAGAGCACAGAGGATTTTTAGGGTAGTGAAACTGTTCTGTATGATACTATAGTGGTGGGTACATGTCATTATACATTTTTCAAAACCCATGGAATGGAATTCACACCAAGAGTGAACCCTAATGTAAGCCATGGTCTTTGGGTGATGATGATGTGTAACAGATGACCCACTCTGGTGGGAAGGCTATGGGGAGTTAGGGGGTCTATGGGAACTCTCTGTAGTTTCTCTTCAGCTTTGCTGTGAACCTAAAACTGCTCCTAAAAAGTATATTTAATTAATTAACCTAAAAGACATCATCATAATCACCTGGACCTTCAGCAGGCTGAATGCTCGTGTAAGCTTCTCCCTTCTCCGTGTGAGACTGTTTCTATCTTCCTCTAAAGCAGCTCCTGCATGACTTTTGGCACTTGTGTAAGGAAGGTATGTGAGGGAATTATGATAGACCTTCATAGATGCATTCCACTCTATATTTTGGGCATAATATTTGTTTAAATATCCTTGTTTCTCTTCATCAGTGAGATCTCACCATATGCCACTAATAACCTTGACAATCTCCCACAACTTTAGGTCCGGGTTGGAAGCTTTTACTTGGTCCCAGATCTTTCTACTATCCCTCATGTAGGGCACCAGGGGCTTACCTTTGGGGGTTTTGGAATCATAATACCAGAGGACACCATGACCTGGCTATTCAAGCCCAGGTTCCTCCCTGCCTGTAGCTGTAGGTAAGATGACTGTATGGACTGTAACCCATGAACCCTGGTGTGCTGGGCTTGAATAGCTGGGGTGGGATACAATGTGGTCTTTTTTGACATTGTGAGAGATTAATTTCTCAATCCCTTAAGAATGAATATGAAGGGCCGGCCGAGTGGCGCGGTGGTTAAGCACTGGCTTGGGAAGCCAGCGGCCCCGGTTCGGTCCCACATATGATGGCCAGTGACACTGCCCTCAAAAAAAAAAGAATGAATATGAGAAAGAAAGAAAGCAAAAGTATGAATCTGAGACACAGAAAGACGACCGAAAGCTCTGACTTCATTCCCATTCCTCTGGTTTTGTAGGGGAAGGAGGAATGTCTGTATTTACCATCCCACCAAGGTCACATTCAATGTGAGAGGGCTAAGCCCCTGTATTAACTATAATATCTTATTTTCTGCATTCCTGATGTTCTGGCAAATGGGACTGCACTGACTGGGGAGAGACTGCTCATCCTGGGATTAACTAATTCTTAGAGATAGCAAACAGGGTGTGTGTCTTTCATGTGTAAACTAACGAATCCAGAGCCCGTGCTCCAAACCACCTCCTCTCTCTGGCTCTTACACTCCATGAGACAATATTCCTGTGCCCTAATCACCCTAGAGTCAGGTACCAGACAACTAGAGCCCATCAAAATTATGCAAATTAGCCAATCCTAAATCTATTTACCCTCCCTTGCCTTGCCTTTCCCATGGAAACCACAGTAAAGTCTTGTGCCCATGCTTTCCTCTTACTCCTCTGCTTCCTGACTGACCCTGGGGCTTCCCCATATGGCCCTGTGTGGTGGGCATACCACTCTTGGGAACTCTGAGTAACGAATTTTCAAAGACAGTCATCTGATCAGTTGGCTTAATCATACCTGAATAAAGACAAAATCCAGGGTACATTTTAAACAGTCCTCCATAGGAAATAAAAGTGCTATTAGGAAGGGGATATAGATGCTGAGTGCCCCCAAAATGACAAGTGTCCACTACATAAGCGTGAAGAGAAGCAGATAAAACCGAGAGAGAGAGAGAGAGAGAGAGAGAGAGAGAGAGAGAGAGAGAGAGAGATTGAGATTGATTTAGGAGACCCTCAGAGGGCTCAGCTCCATCCCTGCAACACGAAGTCCATGACATGCTGCTATTTCCTTCTAGTAAACACCTCATTTTGGTTAAGCAAATTCAGTAAGTTTCTGCTCCTTGCAGCCAAATTCCTCTTTCTAATAGGGAACTTTGTTCCCACATGGATGCATCTCTACCTGTAAGGTTTGTTTCCAGATGGTGGCCAGTGGTTGTCCACCCAGGCACCTCCTGCCTCACTCACCCCCCACCTTACCCTCCTCACACCCCGTAGGAAAGCCCTATCCTCTGGTCTCAAGACTTGAGGCCCATGCATTTTTAGCCTTGATGTTCCCTCCTCTTTTCTTTTTTCTTTTTTTAAAGATTTTATTGAGGAATTGGGGGAGGGAAACAGCACTGGGGAATCAGGGAAGGGGAACAGACAAGTTGCTGTCTCTTTTTGTTCTTCAGTCTAGTTGTGGAGGACGTTGCTTCACTGGCCCATGTTGGTATCGCCATTGCGCTCTTCCCGGATGAAGCAAATCAGTTGCCGGCCTCTGGATGGTCGCTCACCGCGGCTACTGGCAGCTCACGCTGGCTGCCGGCCACTCACTGAAGCCTATGGCAGCACACTGCAGCAGGGGCTGCAGCCTACACCATCGCCGGGGCTTGCACAGCCCAGCTCCAGGTGGAGCTGTTGTTAGCTGTAGAGGGCAGTGTCACTGGCCCTCATATGTGGGATCCAAACCGGGGCTGCTGGCGTCCCAAACCAGCTCTTAACCAATGCGCCCCTCCGCTGGCCCCCCTCCTCTTTTCATTTAGCTCCCTCTCACCTTGTTTGACTTCAGGGGTGGGGTTTCCTTCTGTAGAGCAGGGGTGGAGGCAGGGACCCTGGAGGAGAGGCTGCACAGTCCTCCTTTCTACCTCTGCTGTTTGGCTCTGGAACTTCTGACCGTCCCCCACCCCCAGTCTTGCCGCCTTACCTTTTTAGCCTGAATTCCAGCCCCTACCTTTAGGAACTGTCATCATGTTTAATCTTGCCTAGGGGAGACTTCCTCCACCTCCCTAAACGGAAGGTATTCCATTAACTGGTAAAGTTTGGTTTAAGTAGCTGGAGGGAAGTGTGACAGAAAGACTGTCAGAGTTGAGCTGGACTTGCCAAAACTTGGTATGATGTGGGGATGTTGTCAGTGCACCTCCTAAGGAAACCTGAGCTGAGCTGAAGCTGGGGCACATGGGGATGTTCCAGGTAAGAGGCAGGAAATGGTGTGGGGGAGGGGCAGACAAAACTCAGGCCCTGGATGGACTGAGAAAGAAGGGCTCCCAGGGGTGGGGGCAGGAACTTCCTTGTCATTGCTGTCAGACTAAGGCACAGGGACCATCAGGATGTTCTGACTGCCAGAGACAGGGGTGGGTGGGGCCCAACTCGTGCTGGGGGTGGGGATGTGGGTAGGGAGATGAGGGGAAGACAGGATTTCCTCCAACAAGTGTTCCACCCTGAGGCCAGAGGCACCTGGAGCTGAAGAGAAAAAGCCCTCCCTCCAGAGATGAGAAGTTGGTAGTTCCTGGTGGAGAAGGCCTGAGCCTTGGGACAGCTGGAGAGAGGGCTCAGAAATGGCCAATAAAAATATCCAACAGGGGCAGACAAAACTCAGGCCCTGGATGGACTGAGAAAGAAGGGCTCCCAGGGGTGGCGCAGTGGTTAAGAGCTGGCTTGGGATGCCACAGGCCCCATATATGAGGGCCAGTGACACTGCCCTCTACAGCTAAGATGGTGAACAACAGCTCCACCTAGAGCTGGGCTGCTGTGAGTCCCTGGGACTGCATAGCTGCAGCCCCTGCTGCAGTGGACTGCCATAGGCTACAGTGAGTGGCCGGCAGCCAGCGTGAGCGGCTGGCAGCTGGTGTGAGCTGCCAAGAGCCATTGTGAGCGGCCATCCAGAGGCTGGTGACCGATCTGCCTCACCTGAGAAGAGTACAATGATATACCAACATGGGCCAGTGAAGCAACGTCCTCCACAACTAGACTGAAGAACAAAAGGACAGCAACTTGTCTGTTCCCCTTCATCGATTCCCCAACACTGTTCCCCTCCCCCAATTCCCCAATAAAATCTTTAAAAAAATAAAAAAAGAGGGCCAGCCGAGTGGCAAGGTGGTTAAGCGCTGGCTTGGGAAGCCAGCAGCCCCAGTTTGGGTCCCACATATGAGGGCCAGTGACACTGCCCTCAAAAAAAAAAAGAATATCCAACAAGATGCTCTAAGCCCAAAGACAGTAGTAACTGAGCAAATACCAAAAATGGGCCCAGACAGATAGATCCCTAGAGCTTTTGGAACCCCTTCTCAGTGTCCCCCACCCCCAACACACACACACACCGACTCCTCCTCCCACAATCCTTTGTCCAAATTGGACACTCCTAGCCTCCAGTCCCTCTGTCCATCTGGGCCAGCGGTCAGTCAGGACTCAGTTTGGCTTCTCTTCCTCAGTCTTTCATTCCTGCTGTCCTCTATCCCTCACGCCACAGAAGTTGGCCCTTCTCCATCCATCCGGGTGAGCCCAGGACCTGCCAAACTGTGCCAGCCTCGCCCAAGCCATGCTCCAGCTGAGACACAGTCTTTTCTGTTTCAGCAGGCTGAGGCACCTGAGGCTTTAATTATGAGCTACTTCAAGTGTTTCTAGAAGCCAGTGAGAGATAAAGTGTAAACAAGAGAGTGAGTGAGTCATCCTGGCCCTCCAAACCCCCTCGTCCCCCATGACAGGAATATCCTTCCTTCCTCAGTCTCACCCACCCAGCCTCTGGAATAACAAACCACTGGCTCTCTCCTCACGCAATACTGTCCTGGAGCTGGGACCCCTCAAGGCTCCTCGACTGTCCACGATGACCCACATCATTTTCCTCCTCAGCACACCTCCCCCTTGGATGGAGCAATAATAACTCACCTGGGCAAAGCACTTTCCATGGATTAGTTCATTTAATCCTCACAACAACCTTGTGAGGTAGGTATTATAATGTCCTACAAGTGTGTTTTACAGGTGCAAGGCCTAGGGAGGTCAAGTGACTGTCCCAAAGTTACACAGGTTAATAGTGGACTGAGGTTCATGTTCCAGCAGTCCAACTCCAGAGTCAGTATTTTTTTTTTAACGATTTTATTGGGGAATTGGGGGAGGGGAACAGTGTTGGGGAATCCGGGAAGGGGAACAGACAAGTTGCTGTCCTTTTGTTCTTCAGTCTAGTTGTGGAGGACATTGCTTCACTGGCCCATGTTGGTGTCATCATTGCACTCTTCTCGGGTGAGGCAGATTGGTCGCCGGCCTCCAGACAGCCGCTCACGGTGGCTCTTGGCAGCTCACACCAGCTGCCAGCCACTCCCACTGGCTGCAGGCCACTCACTGTAGCCTATGGCAGCCCACGGCAGCATGGGCTGCAGCTATGCCCTCCCCCGGGAACTCACAGCAGCCCAGCTCCAGGTGGAGCTGTTGTTTACCATCTTAGCTGTATAGGGCAGTGTCACTGGCCCTCATATGTGGGATCCGAACCGGGGCCGCTGGCGCCCCAAGCCAGCTCTTAACCAATGTACCACTCGGCCGGCCCATACAGTCAGTACTTTTAGGCACCACCCTTATTCCCTCCCTGTATCCTCTTTTACCCTTTTAGAACACCCAACCAGACACACACACTCACTCGCATACCTGTGACACTGCAGTTGCCCTGTAGCTTTGCCTCTGGCTCTCACAGGCATTTTTTTTTTAGTTTCAGGTGTACAAAACAATGTAATAGTTAGACATTTACACCCCTCACAAAGTGACAACCCCCTCCCCCAATCTACTACCCCTCTGACATTGCATATAGCTGTTACAATTCCATTGACACTATTCCCTATGCTGTATTCCATATATATTAAATTATAATTGACATTCAGTATCATTCAGCTTCAGCTTCAAGTGTACACTACAGTGGTCAGGCATCTATACCGTCCATGAAATTGTCTCCCTAATAAGACAAGTGTCCATCAGATACCCTATGAAATCTTTATACATTATTGATTATATTCCCCAAACTGTTTTTCGTATCCCTATGGCAATCTTGTGGTTACCAATTTGTGCTTTCTTTTTTTTTTTCTTTTAAAGATTTTTATTGGGGAATTGGGGGAAGGGAACAGTGTTGGGGAACTGGGAAAGGGGAAAAGACAAATTGCTGTTCTTTTGTTCTTCAGACTAGTTGTGGAGGCCGTTGCTTCACTGGCCCATGTTGGTATCATCATTGCGCTCTTCTTGGGTGAGGCAGATGGGTCGCCGGCCTCTGGACGGCCACTCACAGCGGCTCTTGGCAGCTCACGCTGGCTGCCAGGCGCTCACGCTGGCTGCCGGCCACTCACTGTAGCCTATGGCAGCCCACTGCAGCAGGGGCTGCAGCTATGCCATCCTGGGGACTCACAGCAGCCCAGCTCCACGTGGAGCTGTTGTTTACCATCTTAGCTGTATAGGGCAGTGTCAATGGCCCTCATATGTGGGATCCGAACCAGGGCCGCTGGTGTCCCAAGCCAGCTATTAACCAATGCACCATTTGGCCTGCCCGCAATTTGCGCTTTCTAATCCCCTCATCTTCTCCCTCATCCCTTCCCCCCTTCCCATCTAGCAACCCTCAGGTTTTTCTCTATATCTCTGAGACTGTTTCCGATTAGTTTGCTCATTTTATTTTATTTTATTTTATTTTATTTTATTTTATTTTATTTTATTTTATTTTAGGGCAGTGTCACTGGCCCTCTTATGTGGGACCCCAACTGGTGCTGCTGGCTTCCCAAGCCAGTGCTTAACCACTGCGCCACTCAGTCAGCCCTTGCTCTATTCTTTAGATTCCACATGTAAGTGAAATCATATGGTATTTGTCTTTCTCCATCTGACTCGACTGGATTAAGAAACTGTGGTACATTTATACAATGGAGTATTACAAAGGGCAAAATTTGAATATGGACCATATGATAGATAACAGTGTGTATCAGTGACATTTGGTAGCTGTCCTAAGGATGTGTAGGAAAATATTCTTGTTCTTAAGAGATACATGCTGAAGTATTTAGGGAGGAAGAGTTATGATGCCTAAAACTTCTCTTCAAATAATTCAGAAAAAATAATACTAAGATAATTACCTCTCTGTGTATGTATGTGCAAGAGAAACAGCGAATAAAGCAAATGTAGTAAAATATTAGTTACCAGTGAACTTAGTAAAGAGCATTTGGGAGTTTATTATGCTATCCTTTTACTTTTTTCTGTAGGTTTAAACTTTTTCAAAGTAAAAAGGTTGTTAAAAGGGAGGTACTGAATTAACACAGTCCAGCCCTAACACAGACCTTGATAGATACTAGTTCACACCTTTGCAGGACAACGGGTCCCAAAGGCAGCGTAACCCCAGCCTCCCACTGAGACCCAGGGGCAAGGTCTTGCTTCACTGACAGCCCCAAGCTTCTGCCTTTGTACTCACTCTCAGAATCTCTGCAACCAGAGCTGAGAGAGGTGGGGAATAGGAAGTGATGCCCAAGAGTATAGGGAAGACAGTCCTTCCTCTTTCCTCACTCCCAAGAATTGTATCTTTTGAGAGTCTGGACAGATTTGTCCACATGTATTAAGTGGTTTGTGCTAAGGGATTTGCAAACAGAAAAGGTACTGATGGAGAAGCAGGAATGCTCCTCTGACTCACTCTCCTGCCTCTTGGCGATACCTGTATCTCCAAGTCCCAGGAAAGTGCTACACAGACCCGCTGAGGCATCACTCAGCCCTGGGAAAACCAGCCGGAGTGTCAACACTCTGGCAGAGAGGAGTGCTAAAATGCATATTTGAAGATGTCTGAACAGACTTGTTTGAGAGACAACCGGAGTTGTGAAGTAATCCTGATGTCTCCCCATGTCTCGGTTTTGAAGGCAGGGTTTGCCTGCAGGCCTCTGACCTCTAATGTCTTTCTATTATTGTTAGCATTTGACAAAACTTTTCTTAAGACTTGGGGATGACAGAAGTCAACACAGAGAGGAGCTTTTAATTGCTGCTAGCAGGGTTACTCTTAAGACCGTCCATGGGACAGAAGTCAGCTCAACCTGGGATCCTCCAGGCCTATTGCCTGGGCCAGTGACTCTGCACATTTCCTCCATGAACTAACCTCTTCTGGCTCCAGTGGCCCCTGTGAGCCAAGGCCTCCAGCCCCAGTGGGCAATTCCAACCCATGGGGAGGGTTACAGGCTCTTGCTCAGAGCCCTGCTTCTGGAACCCTTCCCCAGAGTGTAAATGAAGGGCCAGGAACCAGTGGGATGAGCCCAGGCAGAATGAGTCACAGCAGTAGACTAAAGTTCTGGGGAGAACAAGAACTATAGGATGCCGAAGGGCTTTTGGCAGAATTATTCAGATTTATAAAGATAAGGCTCTGGGGCCGGCCGAGTGGCGCAGCGGTGAGGCGCTGGCCTGGGAAGCCAGCGGCCCCGGTTCGGGTCCCACATATGAGGGCCAGTGACACTGCCCTCAAAAAAAAAAAAAAAAAAGATAGGGCTCTGAGGGAGAGCTGATCAGGAAGACAGAAGAAGAGGATCTGGAACCATTACTGCCATCTTTCTTACCTAGTTTCTCTGCTAGTATATCTGCCACCCCTTAGCCTCTGACGGGGTCACCCAGCAAACTATGCACAGGGACCCTCCCAACCAGCTCTACTCTTTCCCCTTTCATGTGGGTATTGGGGGGGGGGCGTGCCATCACACTATCCTTACTCTCCTGGCTACAGCGATAAGCCCGAGCAAGGGAGCTGGACTCAAACTGGGTCATCAGCTCTGTAAGTGGGATTTTGCATACAGGTAACAGGAAAGAGAAGGCCTTTCTTTACTCTGGGGTCACTCGTTGGGGTGATACGAGCCTAGAGTTGTCAGCTTCCCCCATGTCCCACATAAGAGGTCCAATATGAGGGAATGAGGCCAACACAGTGAGGAGTAGAGCCCCATGACATTGTTGGTGTTTCTGGATCCAGTTGTTCCTGAAGCCCTTTCACTCTGTTCATGTCAGTTACGTGAGCTAATTGATCCCCACTTTTCTTCTTGGGCTACTTTGAGTTGGACTTCTGTCTCTTCTTAAAACAGAAAAAAAAAAAAAAAAAGGTCGGCCGAGTGGTTAAGCGCTGGCTTGGGAAGCCAGTGGCCCTGGCTCGGGTCCCACATGTGAGGGCCAGTGACACTGCCCTCAAAAAACAAAAACAAAACAAAACAAAAAAACAGAAAAAAACAGAAAAAGATAAGGGGACCCTGATCAATAAACTGTGTGAAATGCCTTGTTCCTTAAACCAAGCAGGATCAATCAATATCTACCTCCACTCTCTCTCTCTTCCTGTCTCTCATATTTAAACTAGATGCAGAGATTATAGTCAATGGCTGGAACTGAAAGGTTCAGGATTAGGGCAACCATCTGGGGATTCACTGATGGAAACAAAAAAGAAAACTGGTCTGTTGAGATAGATAGGACAGGAGAAGAACCAGATGGGCAGATTGAGAGGGAGACATGATTTTTCCATCTCCTGAGCCCCAGTGTGCTTTCCACTCTTCCTTTCTGTGATATTCTCTGAATCTCTACAATACCCCCTGTCTTGGGCTTTTTGGGGTATAAGTGACAGAAACTCACCCAGGCTAACTTAGGCAAAAATGGTAGTTATTATAATGTATTATTATCATATAATATAGTTATTATAAGAACAGGTGGCACACCGGGCCCAGGAGGACCTGGGAACCAGGCAGCCCTTCTCTCTTGGCCCCACAGTCTGAAGCATCTCACTTGAGACCAGCTTCCTTCCATTCTTGTGCATGAGGCTGAACATGGTTGCCTCATAGCCCCAGAGTGTACATATGATGTGGCCACACAGATGTCCTGATCACTCTCTAGCTCTTGTCCAAATCAGGGTAAGGCTCCAACAGGTCCAGTCTGGATCAGTACCCAATCCTGCTCCAATCAGCCATGTCTGGTGGAGTGGGGGGGTCACATTGCACTCCAGCTCCTGTATCTACTTTCAGGGAAGTGTCAACGAGGAGTCCTCTACAGCCATGTTATATCAAGCTGCTTTGGGTGGGTTTCCATTCACTGCTGTTAAACAGAGCTGATTAAAACAACTGCCAATAGCCTTGGGTGCCTGTTCCCCCCCCCCTCTTATGGGAAGGTGTGTGGCTCAAGGGCATGTCCAGCGGGATCAAAGGGCCAGTTCTTTCTAAATGAAATAACTTTCTTGCACAAGGGATCTCATGTGAACAACCAGAAGTCATAGTGGTGGCAGCTGACTGTCCCTCCCTCCCTACACCACCTGCCACCACTACTGGACAGTGACACATTATCTGGACCCATCATGCATCCTGTGTAGAGTGGCAAAGAATCTTGCAAAACATTCCATAGGCAGACTCGTACCTGGCATGTACATAACTGTTGATCATATCTTGCCCTTTTACATACAGAAGCAGCACTGAATGGAGAATTCTGGAAGTTGAAACATGAATCTATGGATTTTATTAGGGGTAGTAGGTAGGGCTGCAGGAGCTGTCAGATCCTGTGGGTCTTGGATACTTCTTCCACCTACACTTAAGACTCTAAAGACATCAGTTCTACCCAGAGGCCAGTTTGTTCGTTTTTTTTCTTGAGCACCAAGTCTGCTTGGTGGAGACTCTGTAGGACATTTTTAACTTCTCTTTCTTCCATGATTACTTGGCAAGTGGCAGCCCTGGGTCTATGGTGGAGATGAGGACTGTCTCATGTAGCACAGGCAGACTGAAGTCTCAAAGTGGGAAGGACAGCGGGATGTTTTCCGTTCAATGTTGCTATTCTAAAATGAAAATATGACTGGCTTGTGTTAAAACAGACACACATAACTACTGCCTAACATGACCGAAAAGGATAATTCAGAGTAAAATGTAAAGACATGCAAACACTCAGGCATGGCAGGATACCTCCTTCCCTCCCACATCCAGTATTGCCCTGTTCCAGATAACTTTTTAGTCTAACTCTAATTTTTTCCTTCAATTTGAAAATAATACACTTTCTTAAATCATCTGGAGCATATCTCAGCTTGTTTGAGGCCAAATCTCCTGTTTGCCTCCAGGCCCCGGTGGGCAACTTCCATTTAGCTTTTAGGCTTCATGCTGGCAGGAGAATCGTGACTGCATCAGTGCTTCTGTTGGCAGAGGATGTGTTCCAACAACACGCCTCATCAATAATAAAAGCACGGGAACAACAACCTAAGTGGCATAGGGAGGAATGTGCCAGAGAGAGGGGTAAGGGAGATGTTTTGGTACAAACATGTCATTAACTACTAAAACAATGACAAGCGACCAGAAAGGAAACTATAGAGACATGGGGAAGGAAGAAAGGGAAGGTTAAGTAAGGCAGGACCTCAGCCAGGTAGTCAAGTCTAACATCATTTGTGATGAGTCATGTTGACTGCATGTCCCCTGATGTGATGTGAGATGATATGATGAGAAGGGCACTTCACTTCTGTGGTCATCTACCTGCCTCCCAGTCTAACCATCAGAAAACCACCAGACAAACCCAAATTGAGAGACAGTCTACAAAATACCTAACCAGGGCTGGCTGAATGGCGCGTTGGTTAAGAGTTGGCTTGGGACCCCAGCTCTGAGGAACAGGGCCCAGGTTCAGATCCCACATAGAGGGCCAGTGACACTGCGCCCTCTACAGCTAAGATGGTGAACAACAGCTCCAGCTGCAGCTGGACTGCGGTGAGTTGCCGGTGGTGTCTGTGTAGGCTGCAGTGGGGCTGCCGGCAGCTGGTGTGAGCTTTTGTGAGCCACCATGAGCGGCTGTCCAATGGCCGACGAGCGAATGCCTCAGCCGGGAAGAACGCAATGATCACAATACCAACATGGGCCAATGAAGCGATGTCCTCCACAATTAGATTGAAGAACAAAACGACAGCAATTTGTCTGTTTCCCTTCCCCAATTCCCCAATAAAATCTTTAAAAAAAAAAAAAGAAAAGAAAACCTAACCAGTACTCATCCGAATTGTTAAGGGCATTTAAAAAAAAAGGAAAGCCTTGGGCCAGCCGAGTGGCGTGGTGGTTAAGCGCTGGCTTGGGAAGCCAGTGGCCCCGGTTTGGGTCCCACATATGAGGGCCAGTGACACTGCCCTCAAAAAAAAAAAAAAAAGGAAAGCCTGGGAAACTATTACAGACCAGGAGAGACTAAGAAGATGTGACGACTGAATGTAATGTGATACTCTGGATGGAGTCCTGGAACAGAGAAAGGACCGTAGTGGGAAAATCTGGTAAAGTCAAATAAAGTAGAGTTAAGTTAGTAGCAATATACAGATGTTGTTTGCTTAGTTGGGACAGATGTGCCGTAAGACGTTAACAAGAGGGAACAATGAGTAAGAGGTCTGTGGGGACTCTCTGTACTACCTTTGCAACTTTTCTGTAAATTTGAAACTATTCTGGAATTTAAAGTTTGGTTTTTAACAAGAGGTAATCCAAGGATGTGGGGGAGGGCGAGAGGAGCTGGCTTTCTGGTTGGAAGGGGAGGTTTGGAAGAGAGAAGTCCTGGGAGACCTGAAGCAGGACCAGAGAGGCTGCAGGTCTTGGGTAGATGGGCATCTCTGCCCCTAGTAGCCCTGAGGCAGCTTCCTATGAACCAGGTTAGCAATGGTTTTCCTCACCTGTGGATGGCAGAGAGAGAGATGGAGAGCCAATGTCTCCAACTGCAATGTGCACACGGATCACTCAGTGAAATCTTGCTGAAATGCAGATTCTGACTCAGCAGGTAGGGGGGGCGAGGAGGGGCTTTTCTAACTAGTTCCCAGGTGATGATCTTGGTCCCAGGACCACACTTGGAGTTACAAGAAGCCGGAGAGTCACCATTCACCTGAGAGGAGGAGAGGAGATGCTGAAAGTGGAGCTGCAGCCCTGAAGACACAATTCTCACCCTGAATAGAAGGCAAGCTTGCCCAGGTGGCCCCATGAGATCAGAGCAAGGGCTCTGCAGCTTCAGGAAGCAGGTCCAGTTCTTATCCCCTGCAAAAGGCAACATTGGACAAGGGCCTTGGCTTCCTGCCTCATAATCCCATCTATACAATGGGCATTGTAACTCCCAGTGCCTATGTCTCAAGGTTGTTCGGGGGACTGAAAGAGGTAATCATATGTGAGGGTCTTGGCACACAGCACAACTACTTGTTGAAATGACTGAGGCTACTGCCAAAAGAGCTTCAGGTGACTTACAGAGACTGTCTATGTGTTTTATTAACATGGCTATACCCTCACGAAGCCATTTTGCTTTATTTATTCAATCATTCAGTCAGTCAACAGATATAAATTGAAAACCTACCATGGGCTTCCAAAGAATTTGCTAGCTCATCTTCTACCTTGTGAAAAACAGATTTACAGGTTAGAATTGAGAGAGCAACAGTCCAACTGGATCTTACCTCCACTTGCCAAGGCTAAAGTCCCATTTGTCTTTCTCAGTCTCCATGCTTCTCTCACTCAGACCTCCCTCTCTGGCTGGGGTCCACAGAGGAAGGAAAACTGCACCTGTGGGCCACCCCTCTTCCTCCAGGGAGCCTCCTGCTGGTGAAGGCACGGCTCCCTCAGACCCCCTCTCCCTGATGTTTATCTTCCCTTTCCCTGGCTATTGGGCTCTGGCCCAAACTTCAGCCACAGGCTGACTGCTGTCCTCCCAGGGACAGGGGCTAAGGAAAGTCTACTCACCTTCAAACTTAACTTTTACAAACACATTTATATACAGTCACAGGAGTTTCAAAATCAAATCAAGGTGGCTTCCTCACAGCAGATAGGAGGAAAAGAGAAGGAAAGCAATGCTGTTGATTTCTGCTGGGTCACAGCCCCTTTAGGAATCTGCTAAAAGCACACGATGCCATCACCACCCAGGAAAACACACATAAGCGTATACACACAACTCTGCCCCTCCCCCCCACCCCAGTTGCAAGGGATTCTGGACACTGGGTTAAGAATGTCGGTCTAGAGACTCCTGTAAGCTTAGGGATAAAAGGAGAACACAGCCAGACAACAGGGTAATGTGGTGGGTATGACAAAAGTCCCTAGTTTTCAGTGTTTTCATACTATCCCTGCGCCCTCAAGTCCCCAGCTCCATAGGTGGCCGTCTTTGACTGTCCTTGGTACCTTCCCCAGGTCAGGGTGCAGACTCGCCCAGCTAGGGGTTCCTGTCAGCTGCTTCTTCTAAGTTTCTCAGGAATCTCAGCACATTCTTCCCCTTTGTGTGGAAACTCGGGGACACTTCTTTCTGGCCTGTGGCTGATTCCATTCTCACTACCGAGGACTCCCCAAGCACCCTCCAGCATTATTCTTCCTTCTTCCTTTCAGGCTAGCACACAAAAAATAATGCACTTTCCCTCCCAGCACAGAGGTCTACACACCTTTACTTGGAACCCAGGGGGAGCAGAAGTAAATAAACAAGATGATCCGAATGTATAAAAATGATCCACTGTATCCAGGACATCTCCTTGACCTCAGATCCTGGTCACAAGCTGCTTCGTCCAAGGGTAGATTCTTAGGTCAACTCCCTAGATTCCAGTTCAGTGGCTCAGGAGTGGGGTCTGAAATCTGCATTCCCTTAAGCTCAGATTAGCAAACAGCCAGGCACATCAGCCCCTCCACTGCTGCCTTCTCCTCCTAGATCTCAAGGGAGGAGAAAGGAACACAAGGTGTCCTGGCTATAAGTGCAGTGACTCCAAGGACCCCAAGATGTCCACACTGAAGAAAAGAGAAAGCACAAATCCCCCTCATGGGAAACTACTGAAGACTCCAAGAGAGAAAAAATGAGAAAGGACAGAAGACCCCCCGACTCTTTCACCTCTTTCCTTATCTAAAGCCTAGGTTTAAGGAGTCTCATTTTCTTGGGCTACTTAGAGTAACTGGAAAGTCCCAATACTCGTGGCTTACCATGATCTCTGCCCAGGTGGGAGCCCTGCTCTTTGGACATGGCAACTGGGCAGGAAGGGCCTAAATTAGAGCTCTGAGAGACCTACACACAATCACAGAGCATACCTCAAATGAGAGATTGTCACAGGGTGACCTTCAGAACCCTATCTTCCTCTTCCTGTCACATTCAGCACACACTGCTCTTTCTCTCTCTTCTCTAAGGACTGTGCCAAAATCGAGGGCAAAGACCCAGAGTGACATTCATGGACTGCCTCATCTCACACCTTCCTAGGGTTCTTGCCCACACTGACCCTTGCTCCTCCTGGTTTTCCAGGGCTAGAGAATGTCCTGCAGTTGGATGGGAACAGATCTCAGTGGTGGGTTGCTGTGGTGAGCGTGGCTGTGCCAGGGTCAGGGAAGCTCAGTGTCATAGGAGATGGCGGCAGGCTGGGTCAGCAGGAGGGAGTATCTGGTGTATCAGGAAGTCAGTGCGTGTCAGGCATGTGAAGTCCCTCGTGGGGTCCTCTGCCAGGGTGTGGCTGGCTGTTACCAGAAAACTCAGGGGTCTCGGCTGTTGTAGTAGCGCCAGATAGTACTGTCACCACCTCTCACCACTTTTTTTTTTTTTTGAGGGCAGTGTCACTGGCCCTCATATGTGGGACCGAACCGGGGCTACTGGCTTCCCAGGCCAGCGCTTAACCTCCGCGCCACTTGGCCGGCCCTCACCACTTTTTATATCATCTCTGAACGGACTGACCCTGTGCCTATTGGCACTCATTCTTCCTCTGACCTTTCCATCTGTAGAATGCTAGCTAGGGAACACAGACCATCATGTCAGGCTTGACGATCATATTGTAGAGGACGAAATTTCTAACTTTTCAGGCACCATATCAGGAGGGGGAAGCCGACCCAGCAGCAAAAAAGAAAGGTAAGATTAGCACAGAACTAGCAATCCGGGTAACTCAGCAGCACTAAGTCATTCCTTCCCTGTGCAAACCCATGACGACCAGAGAAGCCTCTTCTGCCCGTTTGGGAAGGGATCCTTCCTGGAGGCAGAGGGATGGCTAAGATGACCACCAGCAGATAACATGAGGATCAGAGAAGCATATCTTGATTCTTGCCTGAATTTTGCAGCCTTCTAGCCCGGCAGCCTGCAGCAGTGCCGAACTATGGACAGCAGAGGGAGCTCTTGCCTAACCTTTACAGCGCAGAGTTGGTTGCGAGGATCCAAACTTTGCGAGCTGTAAGGATCCTGGTAATTTCCCTCTAGTGTACGGGTGACCCTGGCTGGAGTAGGAATAGTGATGACTAGGGCTTCATAGCTTCTCCCTTAGGCACTCGGGCAGAAAAGGGAGTGGCCTCTTGAGATGCCCCAGGGAGGATCCTTTTTTTTCTCCTCTCACCAACAGAAACATGGGGTGGCCCCCTTTCTCAGCCCTACCCCACACCCAATCCCTGAATGAGCGTTTCCGGCATCTGCGGATGCCAGGAGGTGGAGGTGAAGATACTCACATAATGGTTTGTGGTGAGAAAGCGGGACCGAGTCCGGATGGGTACTGGGATTCCAGGTAGGGTGGGGGGAAAGGGGTGGCTGAAGAACGCATGCTGCTGTTGCGCGTCTCCATAAAAGCCGCTAGGTGGCGCTCGAAGCCCACATCACAGAGAAGCGCAAGCTTTTGAAGACCCTGGCTCCTGTGGAGGAGATTGGCTTAGAGACTCAGGGAGGGCTGCAGGAAGAAGCCAACTGCGGTCAAAGGATTCTACTCACTGAAACAGAGCGACGGCCCGGGTACTTGGGGGCCTATGGAGTAGCCCGGGCTCCCAGGAGGTTTGGAAGGGTAGAAGGGAAGAGGGCACCTGGCACGCATTGCGTGGGATAGAGGATGGATCCCCTACTCGGAGCTGGAGAGAGGTGGAGGATCCTGGGTGTTATAGTCTCGGTTGTCGGCCCACCTGCCTGTCCGGATTTCTGGGTTCTGTTCTGAGGCCACTGGGAGAAGAATTCCAGGTCTTAGAATCCGAATTCAGCCCGGAAATCAAATATCCAAGAGCGTGCCGATGTCTGTACATCTATTCCCCCCCCCCCCAGGATTTGTGGGTCTGTGTATCACCTCCTTCTCTGGGCCCTCCAAACTCCACCCCATACGACGGGGAGGGGAGGGGGTTGGGGGGCAGACGGTGAGTGTAGATCTCAGGATTTTTGGTCTCCCGTCCTTTGCTCTTCCTTCGGATATCCTCAGTGGCTCCTGATGCTAGGAAGTCTGTCCGAGGAACTGCCCCCCACCCCTTCAGAGCCCAGGAGGAAAGGGAGGTGGGGTGGGATCTAAACGCATCTGACACAAACCCATGACCCAACTTAGAATTTGTCTCTGCGGGACACCCGTTCTCTGCCTTGGCCTTCCCTGAACCGATCCATCCAGTCCCAGCGTGGCTTCTCGCCACTGCGTGCTAATTATTCAGACTCTGATGCCCCAAACATGGGTTCCTTTTTTCCAGACCATCCCGGCCTCTTCCTGAAGCTTGGCCCAGAGGTCCCATCCCTCCTTACTCCTCAACTTCCAAATTCAATCGGGAGCATGTGTGGAGGGAACGGAAGACGTAGAGGCCGATGGGCGGCTCTGTCCTCTGCACCAGCGTTAATCCCACCGGCTGTCTAGGAAATAGCTATCCGATGAGGGACGCTGGAAGCCGCCCGCTGTCGTGAGGCGCTGAGCACGGTCTGGCCTGGAGGACTGGAACTTCCCCCATGAAGTAGGGGATGGCTGGGAGAGGTTGTGTTCTCGTGGAAGGGGAAATGGACATCTAGAATCAGACTGAAGGTGGCCCGGAAGAGACCCGGAGGAGTGGTGCTTTACCAACTTGCCCACCCTACCCCCTCCAGGCCTATCCGCTACTCCAGAGGCCTTAGCAGCGTCCTTGGAGGTTGCCAAGCTCCTGGGAAGGACGTTGGATCTACCTTTGGGGCTGCAATGTCCCCTCAACTTCCCAGGCCCTCGCTCTCCGCCCCACCAGCACCAGCTTGGTGGGGACTCCAAGTCCAGCGCGTTCGGATGAGGGAGAGTGTGGGCCTGCCTAGTGGGTAGCCTGGGACAGAACGAATTCAGGATTCTGGGGAAATTTGGGAGAAATTAGAAGTAGAGGATTGGGTGTCTGCCACCGCCCCAAGGTACCCCACCTTTCTCGAAGCTTGGGTATCACCTGCTGGAAACGGAGCTAACCCCCCCCCCCCCGGAGAGTCCCCACCCCTTTCCCCGAGGCCGAGGCCGGAGGTATTAGTGCTGCTTGATCAGACTTCATTTCCTGCGAAAATGGAAACATATCCAGAGTCCTTAATAAAGTGAATGACGAGGTTTCAGGTGTAATTGGGCTTCTGGTTGGTGGCTATTTCCTTAAACTGACAGTGGAAAAAATGTAAACCCACATCGCTCAGATGTAATTATATGATTATCAGAAAGAGGTGCAGGGTGAATTCGCTGAGACCCACAGACAACAACCTGAGAAATGGGCACAAATGCTTACCCAGACCAAGGCACCCAGGAGTCCTGGACCTCCACACCGACCTGGCATCCAAGCGCACGCCGCTGCAAGCTTCGGACTCTCCTCTCATACTCAGACCCGCCCTGCCGCTGTCAAAAACGCCGAATCTTTATTTATAAGCTAGGGCGGGGGTGGGTCTTCTCCTTCTTCTGAGAGGAGGAGTGTCCTCTAGGGCAGGGGACCGTCTGGCTGGGAGTCCCCGGACTGATTCCCCCCCCCACCATGCGCGCGCGTGCGCGTGCACAGGCTGCGTATTTCTATGCATAATCTAATTTTCTCCGTGACTATCTAGTTAAACTCTTTAACAACAGCTACATAATTAGAATTTGGATTCCCATTAATTTTCCCTGGGCCTCGAACCATTTGCAGCTCACACTGGTAATTAATGCGATACATCACTAACTTTACCCAGCGCCGGCCAGCCAGGCTCAGGTCGCTCGGCCCGCGCCTGGCCCCCCAACGCGGGGCTCTGACTCCGGACCCCGTTTCCCAAGTGGAGCCGCTTCCTTCCCTCCAAAGCCAAATGCCTAGGCCCGCGCACCCAAAGCCTTCTTTCCAGGAAATTTCACAATTAAAAATATTTATCGGGAGCATATTTACGTTTCTGGGTTTCCAGTCTCGGGGCGTCTGGGTAGGCTATTAAGAGTAATTAGCATCTTTTGCGCATGCAGATTTACTTCGCTCATTGTCACATAACTCATCCCTAAAAGCCAGCGCTGGCAAACAGGCACCGCTGCAAAAGCCGCCGCCAAAGCTACCGCCCCCGCCTGGGTCTGCCTAGGGTTCCCTGGGCCCTGATCCCCAGTATGCTGCCCGCTCCTAGTTTCTCTGGTCAAACTGTCCTCTCCAGACCCAAGAGGCTGCATTCGGAAAGAAAATGTTCCCACCCTGGAGACGAATGACACTAGGGCGACCTCAGGCGGAGGGGTGAAGACCTAAGCAAGCTCTGACCATTGCCCAGGACGCCGTCTGGAGCTAAGGCATCGCGACCGTTCACTTGTGTGCTTCACTTGTGTGCGTGAGTGAGTGGGCGTGTCTATGTATGCTCTCTCGAAGGCCACGAGTGCATGTGAATGTGGTTGCTATTGCACATTCCTGAGAGTGCACGAAGGTGCGCATGGAAAACTAAGTGATCTCTGCCCACCCCTTCCCTGGACCGCAGCTCAAGTGCCAGTCCCAGGGCACCTAGCTAGGGCACTGTGGTTCAGAGGAAGACTCGGGACCCTACCTTGCCTCGGTTTCCCTTCTACAGAGCCCGGCCCACTCAGCCAGAGGGCCTAGAGCGCGCTGTGCCGGGCAGGAGGGGAACTGGGAGGCCGAATGCCGGGGCGACAGAGAGCAGGTTGCCTGGTGCTGGTGAGAGGCGGCCAGAGAAAGCAAAGTCACCAAGCAGCCGCTTTGGGGACCACTGGGGGGCAGCCGGAGACGATGGGACCTGGCAGGGATGTGGGTAGGGTGGGAGTGGGGTGGGCAAAGCTACAAAGTGGTAGTGGGAGGATCAGGGCCAGGGAGCCCAACTGTGGCTCCCGCTCTCTGATCCAAGGCACCCACTCCGGGTTCGTTATTAACACGCTGGGAAGTCCACAAGCAGCCCAACTTTCTTCTCTTTAATGAGCCTAGAAGAAGAGGCTGCCCTGAAGGGGTTTGTTCATTAAAGATGTAGCTGGAGGAATATTGTCTCATTAATTATCTGGTTTTAATTACACTCCTACCCTTTGAATCCAGAGATGGGCAAAGTTGATTCAGTGGCGCCACCTCCTTTAGCTTGAAGAGTCGGGCCAGGCAAGGGGACATTAGGGGCCGCGGGGACTTCGTGTGCCCGGGAGGATGTGAGCAGGCGTTTGGGGTATATCTGGTCGCAAATCCCCATGCCAGAGAGCTTTATGCCTGTGTGTGTGTGTGGTCTGTGTGTGAATCTGGAAATACGCGCGTGTCTGAGTGTGTGTTACCACGTGCGCCTGAAAGGCCCTTGGACGTGACTTGGATGTCTATGTAGGCTCCCTGCCTGCGTGCTCTTCTGCATGTCTGGGTGTGAATGTGGGTAGCTGAATGTGGCCACAGGCCCAAGAACACGGGTCTAAGTGAACAGGCGTGTGACTGGGTAGTTGTGTCCACTCACGTCTAAGAGGGTGGCTTCCTGCCCTTCAGCTCAAGTAGCAGTGTCTGACTGTTTCTGGCTCTCTGCTGTGCATGCATGCGCCCCCACGTATATGAATGTTGGGGGGGGGCACTCTACAGCTAGAGCAGTACAGTCCTCTCCAAGGATATGGCTCAGTTTCTGAGGTTCCCCATAGCTGGGGTGCCATCCAGAAACATTGTTCTTCTGGAAGAGGGGTTATGTAAGGGGGTGCTTGTCCCTGCCTCGTCCCTTGTCAGGCCGGCTCCGTGCTAAAGCGGGGGCCGTTTTCCCTTTAAATCGCGGACACTTTGACAGGGGACATTAAGGATCCGGCTGCTCAGGCTGAGCAGATCATAAAACCGGACAGGCAATTTCTGCTCCCGCCAAATAGCCGGGCAAACTCGTTCTGCATCTTTGGTTTTAATGCACTAAACTGGCAGCTAAGCAGGGAGCGAGCAAAGGGGGGTGGGGAGCCCCCACATACACCAGCGCACACACCGGCACACATTGGCACACGTGCAAACACCCGTTCACACTCTTGTACCCTATGCCCCGCCCCCACCCCCCCACTGGTGGAATTATCAACTAGAATTTGATTAATATGCAAATCGCAGGCAAACAGCTCCATATAATTCTTTCAGTGGAGAGTAATTAATCACCAGTTAAAGCAAATTAATACATATATCAATTTTGTCAGAAACATGCTTAGTTCAATCGCCCGTAAAATTGAAGTTTGAAGTATTAAGAGGCTCTGCAGAAACGCCAGGACTAAAACTTTCAAATTGATCCTATTTAGTAATCAATCAGGCTCTCCCCTCAGGTTAATCTGCCTAATTTTTCATCTCAAATCATACACTTTACTGACACGCCATCTAGCAAACAGTCGATAAAAAGTTAACAAAAATGATAACGACTCCAGCCAGAGCCATTGTGCAGGGCGGTGGGCAGCGGGTGGCTTTGATTGCATTTCTGGGGTGGTTGGGGACTTGGTTTTTTTCTGGGCCAAGGGCTGGAAACTCCCCTAGACAGCAGGAGCCTCCCTACCCCACCACCCTTGTCTGATATTCCACTGCCCTCTGCTGCTGTTGGACTCTTCTCAGAACATCAGCAGCATTTCCCCCCATGTCGCCTAAACCAGCCAGCTCCCTCCCCAAGCCTGTGGTTGTCTAGAATGCCTGGAAGCGTGTACATTGTGTGCTTGTGGTAACTGTGGGCTGTGCCTCTGTCACTGTCTGTATTGTGTGTATAACAGTGAGAATAGTGCAGCAGTTTAACAGCAAACGTTTAACTATTGTGTGTGCTACTGGCTGCCTATATTTTGGTGGGTGTGCTGTATCTTATGTGACCACACTGTGTTTCTGGGCATCCTATATGTCTGTGTCACAGTGGGGGTGTACTGGGTTTCTTCTTCATTAAGGGTCTGTATAACTCTGTGCCTGCTTTGTGTGTTTGCATTGTTTCTTGGATGTCTGTGTGATACTGCGTGCCTGTGTTGTGTGTGCTGTGGATTGGCTGTGGAGGGACTGTGGACCCACCTGGGCCTACCCTTCATTTACATGTGGGCACATGGTCCCAGCAGAGCCTCAAGCAGCTAGATCAATATGCCCCATCACAAACATCAGGAAAGAGGAGAAGTCCCCAGGGAGATGTAGTCACTTCACCTTGACCAGCTTCTGAGATGAAAGGAGTCTCAGAAGCCTCTGTGCTGGGGGAGTAGTAAGGGAGGGGAACAAAAGGCTTCCACTTCTTGGCTGAAGGAACTCCCAAACCTGGGTCTCTCTCCACAGAGCTTTGGACCCACTGCTTCTTACTTGGGCCCCTGAATTTGGGAGGGGTGGGGATGTAGACATCCAGCTAGCAGGCACCTCCATCCCATATATCCAGATGTCACAACCTCAAACTGATATGGTGACAACTCATCTCACAGTTCTATACACATGCTGATAACTCACACAGGTCCCAGGATACTCACGGGTAACTAATCTTCCTTACCCACCACATCCACCTCCCACTCATAAACAAACTAGCTTCATCCGGCTTTTCATGGGGAAGCCTGTACATGTTCATATGTACACACAAAAGCACAGCAATCCCTGCCCATACTCTCACAAAACAAACCAGGTACCAAAGTGGGCAGGACTCATTCACTCCCAACCTTTCAGGCAGCAACACGCATCCGCCATGCATTCATGTGTATATTGTTATTTGTCTCCTCCACAGTTTGGGCAGAGCTGAGCCCTTGCCCCTCCTCCCCCCAAGGAGGAAGAAATTCTCTTGAGTGAGCTAGGGGAAGCTGGGCCTTCAAGGGTGACCTGGTACTCACCGCAGCCAAAGCTAGGTCTTCAGATTATTCTAGAGATAAAGGTTCAGCCTGGGGATCCACTTGAGTAGGAGGGCAGGCAAAGCAGCCTGATATCACCCAACAAGACCGCAGAGGACAACCCCCAACCCAAACCTGTTCTCAAAGAAGCGGAGTCCGTGCCAACATAGTGTTTATTCACTGGCCTCAGCTGCCTTCAGAGCACACGCATGCCCGGGCTGAGGTTTTCCATCTCAGCTTCTGCCACTCCTCTCATGAGCCCCCTCCCTTCAGGCCATGAGCTCTCCTTACCACCACCCTACCCACCATAAGTGTAAATTTGAGTAACCAGCTTGGTCAAGCTGTTTGGAGCTATGAGTCTGGTTGTCTGTAGCTTCAGTTACACATCAGTTCATTTTCCTGGTTATCTGCTCACACTAGCTCCCTGCAAATATCACACACCCAGGGGCATCACTCACCCACTGGTCACACCCACCCCAGTGACAGCTTTACTTCTTTCCTCTCCATTGCACAAACTTAGTCACACCTAGTTGCACACACTAGTTTGCAACAATCGGTTACAGGAACACAGGAGCACACACCCAGTCACCCCCAGTTGCACATGTTCTGTTTCCATCAGCCACACAGGACCAGTCTCTCAGTTGCACACACTCTCTGACACACTCAGTGACACACGCTGTCGATGCCTGTGAAGCTGGCCACACACACACACACCCTCAACTCCAGGTCTCTCCCAGGACTGGTAGCCGTTAGGAGACAAATTGACTTGCTGATGACAGCCCTAAATCTGGGAATGCAGAGGTGGGGCCCAGAGGAAACTCAGGTGGGAATTCTCCTCCCTCCAGAGTATTGCTTCTCCTTAATGTACATTCATCAGGATGAAGAACTCCCATCTTCCTTTGCTCCAGTCTCAGGAGCCTCTCCTGTGGGAAACAGCCTGTGGACCTGCTTGGGGACAGGAGCTCAGCTGCCCCAGGCATGCCAACCTTTGTCTGGGACCTCCATTCATGCACAGTCTAAAGATGTACCCATTTCCCACACAACTCAACTCAACCACCCACTGTTCTACAAGCTAACCACCATCACCTAGCACACCCACAGTTCTACCCCCACTCATACCACCTCCAAGCCAGTACATACACTTCTCCACTTTATAACAGCAACCTCCTACCTGCTGCCTCTCAAGACCCCAGTTCATTCAGGTTTCAGGTTCATTCTCCCACATGCCTTTTTGTAGTCCCTGACCCTGTCAACTCTGGGCCCCTTATCTAGTCATTCTCTTTATACCTCCCAGGCTCCCTTATGCCCCTTCCCAGGTGTGTGTATTAGGAGAACTTCTATATTCCCAACACAAACCGTTTTCTGGGCCCCAAGAAAGAGGGGTTGGCTGTTGGGGAAGGGAGCAAAGCCAAGGTGCCCCTCGGTTCCAGTGGCTAGGGACATGCAGGGCGGGGTGAGTGGACTTCCCTGAACCTGAAGGCTCAGAAGGGTGGGGAGGAAGGGGTCCCTGCGGCGACCGGCAGGGGCGGAGGGGAGGCGCGCTGCCCCAGCCCGTCCCTTTCAGGGGGGACTCATGCATCAAACTTCAATTTTCCGGACGATTGAATTAGTGATTTTTTTTTCTCCTGAACTAAAATACACTTAAGTCTTTGGGATTAATTACCACGTTCTGGTCCCTCAGACTGGAGTATTACTTATCGGAGCTGCGTCTGACACCGGCCCGACACCTCGTAAAATAAGGAACTGCGCCTCCTGGCCTCACCCAGCGCCGCCCGCTGCCCCCCGGGCCGGGGAAGGCGGAGCCGGGAAAGCGATCTAGCCAAATTGCGCTGTGGGGCCCAGCACCTCAGCGCACAGTGGGATCCTAGGCCAGGAGATCAGAACCCGCCGAGTCAACTTGGCTAGCCGGCCGAGGCCCCAGACCCAGCTGGGAAGAGACAAAGCCGGGCCGCTTCCATTGGGCAGCCGGGAACCGAAAGCAGGCCTGTAGAGAGGCCAGAGTCCTAGCGAACATGCCTGCAACGGCCCCAAGCGGTGAAATGAGTCTGGGCACAGGGCGAGCTGCCCAGAGGGTCCCAACCTTAACAAACCTTACTCAAGAATGGGCGCAGGGCCCACAGCCCGTCACAGGATCCATGCCACACTCATACTTACAGGCGGAGAATAACACGTAATGCACAATCCCCGCTCCCACAGAGCATACACAGACGGTGCATATGCCACACACAGCCGCACCTCGGGCATGCCCGGCAGGAGCCCGCACAGAGGCTCAGGGCCGGCGCTTGCATTCGAGGCCCTCTCACGTCACAGGTCCTGGTGATAGAGCCCCAGGCGCGGCCAAAACCATCCAAGCACTCGCGCCGCCAGCGCACCGGTAGCAGTTCCCATCAGAGCCAGGAGAGATGAGGAGAAGGTGGGATGGAGCCCAGAACCCCTGGAGCCCAGCCCCTTGCTCCAGCCTACAGTCAAGCACTTAAGGCCTGGCCCACGTCTCCACCACCTCTCTGCGCGACGGGGCCAGGACATCAGCCAGCCCCACGTTGCGGTGCTTGGTCGGGAAGAGTCGGGCCGCAATAGCCGCACGCGCTGTGGGCTGGGCTCCGGAAGTCCACCCGTAGCCTGGCGGAGGCATGGAATCCCGCAGAGCCGAAGAGACTGCGGGGCGGCGCGAATCCACTCCCCAGAGTGTGCGCGACACAGTGCGCGGCGCGCTCTCCCCGGGCTTCCTGGCTCCGGTTCAGCCCAGGGCTCCTGCGGGTGCCTCTCTCCCCTTCCCTCCAACGACGTTCTGTCCTTCCTTCGCTGGCCCTTTTTAATGGCCTACAGGAACAACGAATTCCTTCTCGTCTTTCAAGGCCTAGGTCCAATGCCACCTCCTCTGTGAAGCCCCCACCACATAGAGCCCCAAGCAGTTTCTGCGAGTTCTGCAAATGCACTTTCCCTGCCCCTGGGTCCAGGTTTCCTATTAGCGCGGGGTAAGCGGCGGGTCCCGTCCACTAGACTGGGAGCTCCTTGAGGGCAGGAACTGGATCGGATTCGTTTTCCATTTCCCCAGCCCCCAGTTCGGCCCAGGTGGCCGAGAAGACGCACAATAAACATTTGCTAAATTGGATGATCTTTCCCTTTATTTTACTAATCCTTATTCTTCCTTCTTTCCTTCCCTCTTTCCATTCTTCCTCGATATTTTTTTTATTTCTTGGTTATATTCAATTGTCATGTTTTTCAGGCTCATTAAATCCATTTAGAGACAAAAGAATAAAAGGCAGAAGGGGAAGGAGGGGGAAGAGAGAAGGGGGAGGAGAGGGGAGGGGAGGGAGGCCGGAGAAGCAAACAAATAACCCGCTTTAACTAGACGGGCGGATAAATGGCCCCGTTTCTCCTCAGCCCCGATGCGCCTGCTTAGCTGCGCGCCCCACGGGCACTGCAGCTCGGGTGGGCTCAGCCCTGGGGCCGCAGCCCCCAGCCGGAAGGGACCCAGCAGGGCCAAGCCCCGGGCCGCGAAACTGCAAGCCCCGGAGGTGCCAGGGCCGCTTCATTGGGATTCATGGGCTTGTTGGGCGGGCGGCCGGGGGCTCCAGGCTAGGGGCGGGGGCCGGGCGTGTGTGTGGGGGGGTGCGCACGGCGGGCGCAGATGCCCGGGTGACCGCCGTGCCGCGGTCCCTGCGCTGCCTTTGTGCCGGGGAGGCGCGCGCGGGGACCTAATCCATCAAATTGTCTACAAATTGTGAAGAAAATTCAAAAACCATATGGTCGCCAGCGCCAGCGCGCTCTGGGCTGCGGAGGGCCGTGGCCGCGCCCGCACCCGGAGCCGCGGGGGGCTGGGTCCTGCTATTGTCGCCTGTCAGCGGCCGCCCGGGTCCATTCGTCCCGGCCTTCATGGTCCGCGCTCCGAATTACAGACCCATCCATCCTGAGAAAGGGCGATTTATGTCGCCCGGATGGAACCGGCCGCACGCCGGCCCGGCTGCCCGGCCGCCTCTTTCCTTTTCGTTTTCGTTCTCTCCTCTCTCTTCTTTCCCCTCTTCCTGTTCTCTCTCTTCTCTCTTTCTTCTCTCTCTCTCTCTCTCTCTCTCTCTCTCTCTCTCTCTCTCTCTCTCTCTCTCCACACACACACATTGTCTGCGACTTTCCACTTTCTCGATCTGCTTTTGGAGGGTCTTTCTGTGCTCCTTCTTTTTTTGTCCCTTACTTTCCTCCTGGACACGCACGTTCCCGACTCAGGCCCCGGGGCCCCATCGCCTGCCCAAGAACAGATGCGTATTTCTCACATCAATTTTGTGGAGAAAAGAGAGCTGAGCGGCCTGGAGGCGGGACCCTCCTCTGGTGACAGCAGCCACTCGCCAGCCTAGCGACAACAAAAGCCCAGGGAGAAACCCCCGCTCAGTCCGGAAAAGTGAAAGCAGCCTACATCCCTGTCCTTGCCCCTGGCCCCCTCATGGAGCAGGGACCCCAGAGAGTCCTTGGGAGACTGGTATCTCTGCCCCTCGTCCTGTACGGAGCCCAGAATTTGTGACTGTCACCAGAAATTCACCCCAAACTCTCAGACACTTTGGGCTCACGTTTCCCCGTGCCCATGCGCGCAATTCAGCCTGCTCTTGATGCCTTGATGCCCTTTTCTCCCTCCCCCAAGGGCAAGGCCCTTCTGCAGAACCGAAACTCGAAACTCCGGAGCCCTTCGGCTCCATCCGGCTGTCCCGCTAAGCTATACCTGCCATATACCGGAGGCTTAGCCCGGTCTCAGGGAATCCAGGAAGAATGCCCTTGGGTCCCAAGTGGGATGCATGAACCATTCGGCAAGCCCCCTCCACACTCTGCCCCACACAAATTAATTTTGCACCCGTGGCGCCCCCAACGTCCGCATGCATTTGTGCCCAGCAGTGCAAGCCTCACTTTTTACCCGGACCTGACGAAGCCGGGGTCTCTCCCATTCCCACCCCATTTGGAAGCTGTCGTGTGTTTGTGGGCAAGAAGAGCCTCCTTTCACTACTACTCCTCCCTCCTCATTCTCACCCCTGCCATAAAACTTATCCAAATCTTCAAGGCCAGGGCAGCCGGAGACGAGCCGCAGCGGGGAGATGCCGAACCTGCCACCGCTTCCCTGAAAAGGGCCCACTCATTCAGACATGATCACGGCCGCTTCTAGTAAAATGGCAAAGACTTTATTTATCGGAGAAAGAGGCCTTGGGTACAGTCCAGGGAGGAGAAGGCAGGGCAGGAGCAAGGAAGGGGCACGCGGGACCCACCCTCATTCGGCCAACCTTGTCTGGCCCAGTCGAGCTAGGAGCAGGGAGTTGCAGACTGCAAGACAGCCCCAGAGCTGTGAAGGAGGTGGGGTGAGGGCTTGGGGTGGCCGCTCAGTCTCTGTCACATGCAAAAAAATTCTAAAAAGAGTAAAAAATAATTCTAGGGCTTTGGGTTCCTTTTTCGTTGGTTGGTTGGATTTCCCCCTGCTTTGTTCCTAAGACCCGGACCCCAGCAGTCAGTTCAAGAAAACCGAGAGAGGGTGGGAAGGAATCTTAAAAATAGTGTTAGCGGGTATTGGGAGGCAGAAATGGCATCGAAAACAGACTTCTCTCACTAGGGAAAGAAAAGATCCTTTTGAAACTTGCAAGTCAGGACCCAGCTGCCCACCTCGGCCCCTTCCCACGCGGGGGAAAAAAAGGCAGAAGGAAATAAAAGAAATCAACTGCAATAGGCCTAGGAAGGCGAGGAGGGAGAGGGCCCGGTGCATTCGCCACATGCAGAGAAAAATCAAAACAGTTGGGGCGGCCCCCTCCTCCAGACCGCGGGGTTCAGTGTCCGTTACCCTCAATTCTGCCTCGCCCTCAGCAAACCTGGCAGCCTAAGAGCTTTGCAAACACGAAAAATCTCCGAGATTTTAAAAAATAAAAAAAGAAAAAACGTCAGGCTGCAGTGGGAAGAACCCGCTATATAGGTTTAAATATTTATACAGAAGCCATACAGAATTGCACGGCGAGGGCTCCCGGGGCGGCGGAGGCCGCGCACGGCGGCCGGCCCGGCCGGCCAGCCCGGGTTTATTGCTTCGAGAGGGAAGAGGCGGCTACTGGGAGCCGAGTCCGGGCCAGGGACAGGGGAGAAGGCGGGAGTTGTAGAGGAGGTCCCAGCTCCCCTTCGCGGTCCGGGAGGCGGTGGGCCTACGGGCTCCAGAGTCCCCGGGCAGCGGAAGATCCCGAATGCCGCTCAATCGTCCACGTCGATCTCTTCGTCTTCCTCGTCCTCCGAGCAGTCCTGGCTGCTGGCTGGCTGGTCCGTGAGTGGGGAGGCGGGGGAGAGCTGCAGGGGCCCAGCGCCCGGGGCCTGCGGGGCGCCTGGGGGTAGTGCCGGAGAGCCAGGCCTCGACTTGGCCCTGCCGCAGCCGCCACCACCGCCGCCCGCGGCTTCCGAGTTCTGCTCCAGTTCGGCCAGTGCCACGATGTCCATCTGCCCGCTGGGGCCCAGTTTCTTGGCAGATTCCACATCGGCCTTCATCTCCTCCAGGTCCCGCTTGAGCTTGGCGCGCCGATTCTGAAACCAGGTGATGACCTGAGCGTTGGTGAGGCCCAGCTGCTGCGCGATCTGGTCGCGATCAGCAGGAGACAGGTACTTTTGGTAGAGGAAGCGCTTCTCCAACTCGTAGATCTGGTGGTTGGTGAAGGCCGTGCGCGACTTTCGCCGTTTCTTGGGGGTCTGTCGCTGCCCAAAGATGGTCATCCCGTCGCGGCCTGTGAGGAAACCATAGTATAGGCTTGCGCCAGGGGAGAAGAGACCCCACCCCCGGCTCTCACTCACCTCGCCCAGGCCTATCCCGACCACGGTCTGCCCCTGTTCCCTCCTCAGATTTGATTCCACTTTCCAGACTAAAGCAAGCCTCCGCTATGGCAAACCTCCTCCCCAGTCTCTTTTATCCCGGAAGTCCCTAGGAAAATTTGTTTTGATTTCTGTCCCCCCACCTAAGAGTTGGTTTGAAAGACTCAAGGTTGCTAGAGAGGAAGGGAGCCAGGCAGAGACACCCTGACTTCGATGTGACTGTTGGTACTCCACCTCTTCCCAATCACCCCAACTCTACCCTTCCCCAAAAGTTCCCAGCAAAACGCTCCTCATTTCCCAACCCCAGGAACAGGGCTAAGAGTTTCCAGGCCACTGGGAACAGGAGGGAGCCAGGCAGGGCAGGCAGACTGCAGAGAGATCTCGGGTTCCCGCCACCCCTCTCCTGTCACCCTAGCCTATCCCGAGGTCCCTAGAAAATAGAGTTTGGGTCCTGTCCCACTCATCTCCACTCCCAGCGGCAGCGGCTTGGGCTGGAGGGCCCTGACGGCCGGTAGGGGAGGAGGCGGGCAGAGGCGCAGGGCACGAAGAGCATTGGGCACGGGAAGCGGGTCTCCGGGTGCTGGGCGCAGGGGAACCCCAGCGGCTGCACCTACCTTCGGCTGCCTGCAACACGCTGACCTCCAGCCCCTTAAAGGTCTTGCTGGCCAGCTCCTCCAGCGCACACAGCGGCGAGGTCTGCGAGAGCAGCGCGCGGCCCGCCAGGGGCAAGCCGCCCGGCGCGTGCTTGTCCGCGGCAGCCAGCAGGTGCGCCGCCCCGCACAGCGAGTAACTTCTCCGCACAGACGGCTTGTTGAGGATGTCCTCGATACTGAATGGCGTCAGCGGCTTGTTGGAGTTGGCGGGCGGTGGCAGGTGGTCCAGCGGGCTGCGCCGCCTCTCCTCCCCCGGCGCCGCCTTGCCGTCCTCCTTGGAAGTCATCTCGGCCTCGTTTGGGGGCCCGGCCCGGGCGGCTCGGGCCGCGGGGACCCAGCCCGCGGGCAGCTCGGGCGCCGGGCGGCGCGGGCGGGTGGCAGCTGCGGGCTGGAAGCAGGCCGCGCCGGACAGGGCGCGGGCCGGGCGCGGGCCGGGCGCAGGGCCGATCAGCGCAGCGGCAGAGGCAAGCTGAACCGCACGGGGCCCCGGGAGGAGGGCGCTGACGCGGGCGCAGCCGCCGCCGGGGCTTCCAGCAAACCGGGGCCCGAGCCGGGGCACGCCGCGCGGGGCTCCAGTTTCGCCAGCCCCGGTGCTATTTAAAGGTGTCAGGTGGCTCCGCGGCAGCTCCTGGCCCCGGGTTCTGGCGGCGGCAGTTGGAAGAGCCGAGGCGAGGGCGCCGATCCCGTACTGCGAGGGGAGGCGGAGAGATGGGGCAATTGACTATTGCTAACAAGTTAGCCTTGATCGAGGAGTAATCAATTATCTGCAGCGGCACTTCTCTGTCTCTCTCTGTCTCTCTCTCTCTCTCTCTCTCTCTCTCTCTCTCTCTCTCTCTCTCTCTCTCTCTCTCTCTCTCTCTCTCTCTCCTTTCTCCTCTCTTCGTTCTCTCTGTTCTTTCTCCTCCTGTTCCCTCTCTCCCTCCCTCTCTCTTCTCTGCTCCCCCCCGTCTCCTTCTCTCTCTCTCTCCCTCTCTTTCACTCTCTGTCTGTCCAATGCAGGCGGCTCTAAGTTGGGAAGCTCATTAATTAGCGGGCCGGGGGTAGGAGGAGCCGGCTGGAATTAGCCTGCCTAATGCGCCTGTCAGTCCGGGCGCTGCGCCGCGCTCGGCCCGAGCTGTTTGTAAATTACATTAGCGGCGCCTTTATTGCACCCAAACCTCCGACGACTGAAAAGCCGCCGCCCCCACCCTAAACTGCAAGCGGCGCTCCCGGCTCACCCGCCTCCCGCCGGCCTGGCTGCGATGGCAGCGCTGGCCCGCAAGTCTCAGGCTCTCCGACCCGGGATTTGGCGTCCGAGAAGGACGGCGAAAGCCAGCCGGGGAGGTACGCTGCAGCCCAGCGGGCCAGGTAAGATCAGGAGCCTGGGTGGGCCCCGCCGCCGCCCAGCGCGGACTTTGCCAAGCTGTGATCAAGGACCCAGCGCCCCTATCCCTAGATTCTCTTGCCCCTCACCCCGCGGCCTTGGGCCACTCGCCTGGGGAAAGGGTATCAGGAGGTCTGAACGGGTTCTGCAGCCCTGCTTGAGGCAACACGGGGCACAGGGGTGGGGGACTCCAAGGTTTGGGGATGGGGGCAGTCAGAGGAATCAGCCTTTCCCAGCTGGAGACGGAGGGGGTAGTTGGTGGTGACTCTAGGCACCTCTCCCATGGCCTGAGCCCAAAGAGACAGCCTTACCTCCCCCAGCAATCTTGCACACTTACCTCGGGCCGAGGTTCTAGAGGCCGTTGGGGGCCACCGCCCGCCTGGGGACAGGCGTCCGACCGGCAGCCGGGCCGGGTGCCGGGGCGAACGGGGTCGGCTCGGGGCCTCCCCGCTGCGCTCTGCCGGGCCCCGGCCGGGGCCCCGCTGGCGGCCCCGCCCAGCCCAGCGCCGGGCTTGAGTGCACCGCCCGGCCGACTCCAGCTGTTCCGGATGCGGAGCGGGGGCCGGGAGGGGGCGGGCCGCGGCTGGGGCTTCTGCTCTCAGGAACCCGCAGAGAGGACCGGTTTAGAGTCAGGCTACAGACTGGTAACTCTATGGCCTGGACTCCGTAGATCAAGGGAGCATTTGTGTGCATCGGCATTTGAATGTGTTTGATTTCGAATACGTATATTTGTGTGTGGTTCTTCGTGTGTACATTTATGTTTACAGACGTGAAGCTGAGGGTGTTTAGGAGTGTTTGAAACCTTACCTACGTCTTTCATTTCCCTGAGGCACCCAAGGGGGCTATGACCCCAGGCTCTTTTCTCTCTTGCTTCCCTCATCTGGTTTGTGTGGGGCCTCTGGCCCCACCACCTTAATTTTCCATTTCTGCCCCTGGAGAAAGGAGGGGAAGAAAAGGGTGTTGGAGCCAAGGGAGGAAGAACTGTTTCCTTCCCCACACACACAGCCCCAGCCCTTTCTCTGGCTTTGTTTGTAAACTCCCCGGGCAGCCAGTGCCATCCAGCAACCCAGCTGGGTCTAGAGAATGCCCAGAGAGGCCAGTGTGAAGGCCTGTGGCCCAGTCCAGAGGTTGGGATGGGACCTCTTGGGCTTTTTGCTGCCCATACCTGCCCCAGCGAGGGAACAAGCCAAGCTGGGCTGTGGGGCAGGGGGCAGGTTCTCTCTCTGGATGCCTCCAGCATAGGATTCTCAGTGCATCAGAGATCTATTGCTTTATCTCCCTTTTAGTCATTTGTTTGGAACATGGCTTGCAGCTCTCCAGAGTAAAAGGGACAGTGTAGGGAGAAAGGATTCTTTTTGGGGAGCCCCAGTGCCTGCCCCAGGCCTGCGTGGGAGTGTTGGGAAGAGCTACTTACCCTCTTCTCTATCTTTGTCCTGTATTTTGCGGGGAGGAAAGGGGATCAGAGTCAGGAATGATGAGAGAATTCTCAGTTTCCCCCAGAGCTGCAGAAATATGCCCAACGCAGGCCTGTCTTTAGTGCATTAGCTGCCCTGGGAGCCAGGAGATGATGCTGGGCCTAGCAATTGTGGAGTTAGAGGCTAGAGGTGGTGGAGAGGGACCTGAGGGAGAGGGAGAGGGCGCCAGGGAGCAGGACCTTGCTGGCTGGGAAGCTCTGGGACCATGAAGGGTCTTCCCTCTCCTCTTGCTTCCTGCTGTCAGAATCTTGCCTCAGCCTCTGGCCAACAGCCCTTTCCTGTCATAACCCCCATAGCCCTGACCCAGAGTCTCAGGCAAGTCACATCTTCCATGCTAGCAGAGGAGGCCGCAGTAGATCACGGGACCGGTGACTCATGGGTCTCTATCTTGGGAGGGGCTTCCTCCCATACCACCGCCCCCCCCCCATTCTTCCTGTCTTCACACCTATTATTGGCTTGCAGGACAGGATCATAAGGACAACCCTGCTACTGTCCATCTCCTAGTCCCTCAGGACCAGAGAAGTTTAGGATGCTGTGTGGCTGCCAGGAAGATGAGGAACGTAATTGGGGAGCAGGGGGGGCAGGAGCATAGAATTCTTTCACTGGGGCCCTGTTTCCTAGGACCTTTAGTCTTCAGCCACATCACGTCAAAGTGGACAGAACATTCCAAAATCTTCCACTATGTTACCTCTTCCATCTACTGTTGCCAAACCTCTTATTCCCACCCTGGCCAGCAGCACCTACAGCTCAGTACTGAGGCTTTATTTTTTTGGCCTAATTGGTTGAACTCCCTAGAAATAGCTCTGACCTGGCACAGCTAGAGGTTCAGGGGGCATCTAGTCGTGCCATCCCCATTTTGTCGTTTAGAGTAACCTGCCTCCATCGCCTCATCTAGGCCATCTTCAAAAACCAGCCCAACTTTTCCATGGACCTTTTCTGTACCTTCCAGTTTTCCCCAACTCCAGACCCCAGCATGTGGGTGGCTGGGATCATTAGAACTCCTGGGAACCCAATTCTACCAGCTGCCCCTCCTGCAAAGCAAGGAGCTGTATTTGGGGTTTTCAGTCAGACTCCCTCCCTCTCCTGCCAGACAAACTGGGAGGTCCTTGAGGGCGGTGACCTAGATCTGGGGGTTCCACCCACCCTCGCTGACCGGGCAAGCACCTGGCACCCTCCGTGTATTGGCTGGATGAATTTTCATTGAGAAAAGAGAGTACAAACGATTGTGTATTGTGGAGGGGAAAGGCTTGGTCCTTGACTGTCTTCCCTCAGAAGATTTGGAGATTGTGAAAATTGGAAGACTGAGTAATTCAGGGGCAGTAGGGTGGGAGTTGGTGGAAAGGAACTCTGCTGTCGCTCTCCAGGATCTAACCTTCTGCCCAACCCCTTTCCTGGGATCCCATGCTGGGTTAGGAAGACATTGGGGGGGGGGGCAGTCCCCTGTCAGCTGAGCCAGTGTCATCTCCACTGGACGTGGAAGTAGTTTGTTCCTTGAGTCTGCTCCACAGAAAAGAATGTCTGTCTTCAGAGCCTGGTCTATATTGTATTCCAACTTCTGACTTTGTGCTTGCTGCCTATACCTCCAGAGTCCAGCCTTATTCCATCTCGAGTAGAAAGGGAAGGGATTATTTTGCCAAAAATCTGTTTTCCCCCCTAGTTTACGAATATTCTAAAGAGTAAGAAAAGAGCATTGCATGCATTATCAGGATAAGGGGACCCTACAGAGCCAAACAAAATGAGATGTTTCTTAGCACAGGAGAATAATTCAAGTCAACCCCCAAAGGCTCCATCAAATTTAATCCAGATTGTTTTGGTAGCCTCATTCGTTTCCAGATTATTTGTGTGAGCACCAGTGTTGTCCCTCAGGCTAGAGCGTCCCTCAGAAAAAAGGTTCTGACACCGCTTGAAATGAGTTAACTTGACCACCAATTGGGATCATTTTTGTCCCCCGGGGACCTGATACTCTCTCTCCTTGTGGAATTCAGAGAGTGTTTCTTCTGCTATAGAAGTAGACTCCAATAGATTGCCTCCTGCCACCCTGGCTGAACTGGGACTGCCCACTTGGTTTTTATATTCTGCCCTGAGCCACCATCTGCAGTAACAACAACAATAACCATGACAATAAACACTATAAGTCCTTATTGCATGTGCCTGGCTTCAGGCTAAGAGTTTTATTCATTTCATATATTACTCACAACCCTGTGAGGTAGCTACTGCTATTACCCCGATTTTACATATAAGGAGAGTAAGGCCCAGAAAAGTTAAGTAACCCACCCAAAGTCACACAGCCTGTTTGGGAGTCATTAGGATTTGAGGACTGCTTTTTCTGATTCAAGTCCTAATCCCAGAACTATGGGGTTCTTAACCAGAGGCCCCCAAGGGCTCTTTGAATGGGTTTCAGGGGTTCTGCCGATCTGGAATTGTGTAAAATTATGTATATGAACCCAAGTAGGCACATTTTCTTCCAGGGGCAATATTGCATAATGTTGGACTCTCAGAAGGGGTTGGAGATTCAGAAAAAGGTTAAGGTCAGAAGCAGGCCAATAGGGGAAGGAAAAAGGGATGGGGGAGGGAAGCTGCCTCCTCCAAGGTCTGGGGAGTAGGGAGCCAGTAGCTCTGTAGTTCAGGCTGGGCTGCAAGCCTGCTTCTGGGCTTGCCCTGCTTTCTCTGGTCAGTCCCAGCTATCAGGACCTCATCGGGCAAAGAGAACTGAGGGCAGTTCTCCTTTGGAGAGCATCCTTTGGAGAGCATCCCTCCCTGCTTATCCCTGCCCTACTTCTTTTGTGAACCGAACCCCTTTAGAGCCTAGTGACAGGGTGGCCCCACCACAAGAGCCAACCTCTTCCAGGCACTTGAGTCCTGCAGAGGGGGATTGACTGCTCTTTGAAAGTGTGGGAGACACAGACAGACCACGAGCGACAGAGACAGATAAAGAGGGGATGAGACAGTTCCCAGAAGGTGCTCAAGGCCCAGGTGACCATATTCTGCAGCCTCCAGAACAGCCCTTTTTTTTGGTCCCAAGCCTTTTCCCCCTTCATCCGGAGGCAGGAAGGGTTTCTATCACTTCCCTTCCTGGCACCTCTTGCTCTTTTTTTTAGTGCTCAACTCATTTGGGGAAACCTGTTCAGTTTCTCTGTGCTCCTTAGCACACACCTCTTTGATGTCACATCGGATTGCCAGGGACCTGCTGGTGTGTCTCTCTCTGCCCTTCTGCCTCTCCACCTGGCTGTGAACTTGGGGAGGAAAGAACCCAAATCTCCTCTCCATGCCCTATGCCAGTCTGACATATACCAAAGTCTCCTCATGCATTTGTTAAATGAATTAACTAAATGAATAAAAAGAGACAAAAAGAGAGAGGCAGGCAGGGACCTCAGTGTGTGCCCCAGAGAGAGGACCAGGAGTGTGAGGGGAGGGTAGGTACATTGTTCTGCCAGCTGCGTGCAGATGTGTGAGGCACCCCTGCTGCTCCAACATACAGAGGGGTACAGAAACCTCATTCTTTAATGCTTTTTGACCATGGCAGGGGGTGGTTCCTGGGTTCTGGACCCAGCTGTGGTATGGCCTAACTCAGGAATGGAGTTCTCCCTCCCTCCTTTCCTCACTCCCTCCCTTCCTCGCTCCCTCACTTCCTCGCTCCTTCCCTCCCTCTCCCTTCATCCCCGCTCCCACCCTCCAAACAGAACTGAGCCACTATCATGTTTGGGGTCCAGAAGCAGAGAGGAACAACACACAGAAGATGGAGGGTAGTAAGCAGGCAGGAGTGGCAGGAAACAGACACCCCCACCCTACAAGTAGCCCAGGAGACTGTGAAGAGGGCAAAGATAAATGTATGCGTGTGTGTATGTGTGTGTGTGTCTGGTTGTGTCCTAGTGGAGGTGGCATTTGAGTCGAGCCTTGAAAAGCCAGAAGCATTGGGTAGTTACAGAAGTGGGGACCACTCCAGGCAAAGGGGACAGCCAAGCAGGACACTGGAGGTGCCAGCCCAGAGGGAGAAACAGGGTTCCCCTATATTTCCTCCCTCTCTCACCTGGGCAGCAAGCTGCTGGGATGGGGTGAAATCCCTGGTCCCTTGTGCACCTTCCCCCCAGTCAGGTCTGCAGCCTAAGGCAGGTGCTGGTGGGATTCTGAGAGGGGAGTTGGGGTGAGGCTGCACCTCCTGTCCTTGCTGCTCCTGGACCTACAGTGGGGGTTCCATTCTCCTGCTGCTCTCCGAAGCTCCAACAACTGACCTAACCTAGTTGGCCCAGGAACTCTTGGGTCTGAGCAAAACCGCTGTTATTGGTAAGTGCCAGCCATTCCACAGAGGTTTCACTGCCTATGGGAGGGACCCAGGCTTCAGGCTGGGCAGCTGCTGTGCTAGATTAGGCCAGGTAAAAACACAGAGGGACCCAAGAAGGGAGAGAGAGGAGGGAGATGGAGGAGCGGCCAGCCCCACTAGGCGGGTACAGGAAAGGCCTGAGTCAGGCTTCTCATAATAAACTACATGTGAATAATTCAGCAGCCATACGGGGGCTCATTGCATTAGCACTGCCACCCACACTGCCCCTCCTGTTCCAGTTGAGGAAAGGGGGGGCTCACTAACACGCTTGAGGAGGGGAGCCAGGATAGAAGACTATCCTACTCACTTGTATCCTGGATTCTGCCTGGGCCAAGTCCCACAAGACTCCCTGGTCCTGGAATTTTGGGGGCCCCATTGGTCAGAGGGCCTCCTGCTGGGCAGTACTGTCCCAGCTAAGCTGCTCTCAAGATCCCCGACTGGAGAAGAGAGGCTGCAGGACCAAGGCCAGACTAAGGGACACGCTGTGGAGGAGGGGGTCACCAATGGCCCTAGTGCCCAACCGCACAGAGAAGGTGGGCAGTGGGGCTCTGAGCAAAGTGGAGAAGGCAAGCTCAGAATTGTGCTCAGAGCCCGGATGCCATGGGGCTGCTTCGTCCAGGCCTGGGTTCTCCTTGCGATCGAAGTGAAGTTCCGAGAAGTCGCAGGACCCTCCACCCACTCTGGACCCCCAAGTTCCCTGGCCTCTGCCTGGGGAATCTCCCAGACCTGGCAAATCTAGCTCTGGCTGTGCCAGCCGCTGGTGTGGCCCTGCCCTTAGCTCACGAAGGGGAGGAGTGGAGCCTCAGGTTACTGGGCCTGGGAGAGAGGCTCAGTGCTTAACGCCCGTAGCCTTATTTCGTTTGAGTGGAACCAGTTCCCTTTGGCTTTTCCATTTCCAGCTTGTTCCTGGGTTCCTGATCTTGAGGGATCACCTTCCTTCCATTTCACATCCACCACTGCTTATTTCCTCCAGCTCTTCCCCACATCCCTTCACTTCCATTAAGTCGACCCGCCCTCTTTTCAACAGTCCACTCCTTTCCCCAAGCAGCCTCACTGCCCCTACCTGGTGAACTTTGGCGGAGACCCTGCACTGGCTCAACTGGCCCTCCCAGGGCCGGCGTGGACAGTGGTCACCAGTGTCTCAGGCAGCCACACCAGAAGCCCCACTGCAGGCCGCTTTCGTGCCCCTTCCCGGCGCCGCCCTCTCCCCCACCTCGGAAGAATCTTCGTCTTGGACACTGCCTTCTCCTCTTCCTCGTCCTGGTCCCTCCTCTACGTATTCTTTCTCATTCGTTTTTTTCTTCGTTTGGTAAGTGCGGTCTGCCGCAGCTCCTAGCCCCTGGGGACGCCTGGGCTTACTCTGCCCCTCTTGAGGCCTCAGCTGGGGCTCTGGGTTGGCGGCTCAACTTCGAACAGCTTTCACAGCAGGGCGGCTCGGGGGACTCCGAAGAGGCGGATGAGATGGACTAACGGCACCTTGACTTCAGACGGCCCCACCACCGGCGGGTTGTGTGATCTTGGGTAAGTCTCTTAATCTTTCTGAGCCTTGATAGGAGCAAAAGTCAGGCGATTTAGGGAAAGTGATGAGAAACTAAGCCTTCGTTTGTTTCGGAAAGGGGTTGCCTACTTTGGGGCCTAAGGAGGAAGTGAGACTCGCGGGAATTGTAGGTTTGAAATGGCCATTTATTTTAACGAATATTTCGGGGAGCAGCTGGTAGCTGCTTTTTATTTTTCTTTTTTGCAGTTGACGGGGTGCCAGGTGTTAGAAACCTTCTCTCCAATCCTGACCACGTCTCCGTTTTACCTAAGAGAAACTGAGGTTAAGATCACGACGCACTGGTCCGCGCCACAGGTGGGGTTCCGACCCAGATCCTGCTCGGAGGCGCTCTCGAGTTTAAGCCACACAGTCTTGGCCAGGACTGGCGAATCGAGCCCTAGTCAGCCCGCCGAGACCGGGAGGGGTGGTGCTGAACCTCCTAGAGTTCCCCTTTCTTCCGTCCTGGGAAAGCTTTGAAATTCTTATTTTCAGGTAAACGATTTTGGTGGCTCCCAGAGAAGGATGCAAATAAGACCCAAATGAGGGACTTCCAGTGTGTTATGGGAGAACCCCAGGGGTTGGACCAGGAGGGCAACTTTTCTCAACGTAGAAGCCATGGCTCCCTGATTTTACCTCCTTCGAGTCTGTCCATCCTCTCATGAGTCTGTCAGGCCTGTGGGGCCTATGTCCCCGGTAGTCCTGGACGAAGGGGGAGAATGCGCATGGCTCTACCCAGGGCAGACGTATGGTCAGGCGATCCTCCCCGTCTTTTTCCCTTTCCCGGAGTGCCTCTAAGTTAGAGTCGTCCTAGCTGCAGAGAAGAGACTGGCTGCGGGGCGCGCAGGGTTGGGCAGACTGGAAGCCTAGGATCCCCTGGCCGGGCAGGGAGGGGCTGGAACCCGGCTCCCGGGCGACCCCATCCCTAGTTCCCGTTGAAAAGTCGCCCGGTGGTAGCCCCGACAGGCCAGGCGTCCCTCGACACAAGTCCCATTACATTGTATTTATGTTTCACTTTATTGTTTTTTTTTCCCTCTCTTATTATTGTCTCACTCTGGGGGAGGCAAAGGATATAATATATTCATCTTTATTATACCAAATCTGTGTGAAGCATTTAATAAAACGCTGTTTCCACACAGCCAGGGATATTAGTGTGAGCTACTCTTAAGTTAATGCTCTGGTACTTCGGGCACCTCTGCCACAGCGCCTACTGCTGGCGGGCGGGGGGAAGCACAGGCCTTGGCGGGTGCACCCCCGCCCACCCCGAGCGCTGGGTGCAGTTTCCCTAGACCTGGCGTTCATCCTAGCGGTCTATCAGTGACTCTGAGGCCTCAGCCTGGGAAAAGGGGCTAGGAAGAGCTGAGTTCAAGTCCTTCCCACCCCACCCCCCACCCCGGCTCCTCTCCGCCCTATGCGTCTAACCCACTATGGGCCTTGGCTTGTGCCTGTGAACATGGAAAAAATTCTATAGGAGCTTTCCTGTCAGGGCTCTTTCTTGGGAGGCTGAAGAGGCCATGCGAGTGGAAAGGGATTTATAAACAGAAAAAAGTCATGGTTTGTCAGGATGGGATGGATGAGGGCCAGAAACAAGGAGGCCACAAAAGTGATCCTAGCCAACATAGACCCCTAAGCTGTACCAGCCTAGACTGGGGTAGGGTACAACTACAGTTTAAGCAGAGCCCAGAAGGTTTCAGCATGCCTAGGCCTTACCCCCAGCAAATGAATGTGACTGAACTTTATAAAGATCTTGGCTTGTCACAGTAGGCCCTTCCATGATCCTCCCTGTAGGTTGGCAAAGAGTCTTTGTAGTCCAATTTACAGCTAGCAAATTGAGCCACAGAAAAGTCAAGTGGTTTGAGGTGACTCAGCTGGGAAGTAGCACAGTCTTCAGATGCCACTTCCCTCCCTTCTCCAGCCGTCCTGCTCCCCACCTTCCCACTCACCCCACCTCCACCCTCCAGGATTTTCTATGGCCTATAAGCTTTACATTCTGCTTTCTACATATTTGTGTGTGAGTGTGCGCGTGCACGCGTGCGTGCGCGCGCGCACACACACACACACACACTCCTACCCCTACATGGTGATGCCTATGAGGAGAGTCATGTGACTTTCCATATCCAGGCTCACAGCCCAATGTCCTTTACAGCCTACTGTCTGGGTTCTTTTAGGGCCCTGATTTGGGCACATCAACCTTATTTAGGCCCTTGTACCAGTGCTGTGGGAGAGAGGTGGGGGCAACTCCTCAGACCAAAAGGAGGTGTTGTGCAGGAAAGGATTGGAGTAGGCAGGTAAGTCCTCCTACTTAGGAATAATACTCTCCCATATACCTCAGTCCTCTGCCCCCATCACCCCATCCTTGGGGGCTGTATTATATCATCCCACATCCTGTAGGCTACTGGTGAGAGCTTTTTTGGAGGCTAAGGGTACTTGAGAAATCTGACAGCTCCCGTCTGGGGCAGGGGGAGAAGGGCACAGACTCACTGAATGGCAGAGTTGGGACTAGGGTCAGGCAAGTTGAGGTGCCTAGGACACACAATTGAAAAAGTTACTTTCTCTCAGTGTTGTATATGACTCCTTAAATTTTGTGCTTAGGCATTTATCTCACTTGCTTCACCCTGGACCCAGCTCTGCTGTGTGGTCCCAGATGAGAAATCACCACAACTGCCAAACAGGGATAGAGAGGGTGGTTTCAGCTCATCCTGGTGAATGGCTTTCTGAAAGGTAGAATATAAACAACGGGACGAGTTGCCTTGTGTGGGAGGGAGCGCCCGCAACAGGCGGAGTACGCTTAGAGCCTGCTGAGAAGGCTAATAATCAGTCATATTGCCGTCATCATTATCTTTACCATTTAACTATCACTTACTTTGTGCTAAGTAAGAGCTTTATCCACATTGTGTCATGTAATGCTTATGAATGTGTTTTGGCCGAGGATGGGATGTTAGTCCCTGACCTTTTGGGTCTTTTCCAGCTCTGGGACTCTTTGCATGAAACAAAAGGCACTTATGTTGATTTTGGTTGGTTCATTGCATTATAATTATAATTTGGACTCATCTCATGGCTTTTACTCAGAGATAAGCTCTTTGAGGGCAAGGACTGTGTCTAATCTCATTTTTTTTCCTTTGTACTATTCTCTCTGCTCTTCCATGCCCCACACAGGACTAAGCACATAGCATATGTTTAATAATTGTGTATCAAACAAACACATGAGTATTCAAAGGCTGTCTGTCTACCTGGTCGTCTGCTTTCCAGGTTGTGACCCGCAGAGCCATTCCGGTAGCCATTGGGAAAGCTAGTGCCACCTCTGCAGTCATTGTTCCCCTTCTCCTACAGCTGAGTTGAGTTCAGGCTGGCCCTTGTAGAGCCTCCTCCCACATTGTGAGTCCAACCCTATTCTTGTCAGTGGGTAAGACAAGGCCAGCCCAGGCTCCACCTGTGCAGGAGAGCAAGTCTCATACTGGACACACTCATGAGAAACCATTCCGGTGGGGGAGAGAGCCTCTGGGAGATCAGAGCAGGGATGAGCCCTGTAGCCAGAGAAGTCTGCCTGGCAAAGCTGGGACTAGAGCTAGGCCTTGAAGGATGGGAAGGATTGAGAGGTTGGAGGGAAGAAATAGAATATTCTAGGCTGGAGTGAAGGTGGGCAGCAAGAGCAAAGGAGCAGCGGCAGGACAGCTCACAACAGTTTTGGGAGATAGGTAGGATGGCCTGGTTAGAGCACCAGAGGGAGATAAGTGGGGAAAGACGTTTTGGAATGCTTTGAATGTCCAGGCCTGAGCCAGAGACCAGAAATTCAGGTTCAGAAATCAGGACCCACATCCTAGAGCCCAGAAACCAAAATCTAGATCTCAGAGTCCAAGGCCAAAGTCCACAACCCAGCTTTGTCCAAAGTGTCTTTTTGTTTGGTGTAAGATGCCACCATTAGGGAAGGAAGTCAAAGGAATTGTAATAGATAGTATGATATGGGGGGCAGGAATGGGGGGGGAGAATTGGGGGAGGGGGGTTGTCACTTTGAGGGGTAAAAAGTATAACTATTGCACTTTGTTGTACACCTGAAGCTAATTAAAAAAAATATATAAATCGGGCTGGCCGAGTGGCGTGGTGGTTGGGTGCTGGCTTGGGGGGCCAGTGGCCCCGGTTCGGGTCCCACATGTGAGGGCCAGTGACACTGCCCTCAAAAAAAATAAAAAATAAAAAAAATATATAAATAAAAAAATATATAAGAAAGTTAAAGATGCCACCATTAGGACTCCAAATCCAAGGTGCATGAGTTTATTAACAAGTTAGACTCCTCTGGTTGGTTTGGCTTAGCAACCAAGCCCAGAGCCAGCATGGCCCACCTGAAGCCTGTCCCCCAAGACTAACATGATCAGCTGTCCTAGGTCCCCCCCAAATCAGAACCTGAAGTCTGGCATCATCTGCAGCCCAGGTACCCCTGAGCTGGGGGGCAGGAGTCGCCCACCAATACATTAGACAACTTCCCACTGACCCCCAACCCCCATCCTTCCCTCCACCCTCTGATATAGGTAGGATCTGGACTTTTAGGCTGGACCCAGCTGGGCTAGGCCGCTGGGGGGTGGAGCCATGGTGCCTGTGGTGGTGCCAACCCAGCCAGCATGTAGGCGTTGCTGTGCCGGCCTGTCGAGGAGCGCAAGCCTGCCAAGGAGCCGGAGCGCTGTGCCGCGTGGAGGGTGTCAGGGGTGGTATTGTCAGCGCACAAATGCTCAACTTTATGTACTTTTAACTAGAGGTGTAACAGATGGCCCCGTTTCTGTCCAAGCCAGGGAGACTGGTGCCCATTCCGGCTGCAGCCAATCAATCCCGCCACTCTGGGGGGAGCTACAAGCTGGGCTGGGAGGCCTGGAGCCAGCAATCGCGCAAGGCTGTCTGTTCGGGCTGGCCCAGCACTGCCTTTGCCAGCCGCTCAGCCGTGGGCCTGGGGAGGTAGGAGGGCAGGCAAGTGGCAGCCATGCCCAGTAGCCTAGTCAGAGGTCTGTCCAGGAGAGACAGTCTGGACCCACCCATCAGGACCCAAATGGCCAATGAAGACATTCAAGTCCCCAACCCGCCTCATTTTGTCCTTCCTCCTGTGGTCTCTGCTCAGTACCTAAGCCCTAAATCTCTAGCCTCAAAATTCTCCAGGTCCATCACCCTGTAGTGCCCTGCGTGGTAGACGCCAGATGTTCCTCAGGACTGGAGGTGAGTAGTGGTGCCTTTGGGAGAAACTTCATGGGACTGCAGAAGACCAAGAAATGCCCAAGACAGCCAGAAAAGAAGAGAAAGCAGCAGGATCCAGGGATCCCAGAGCTGGAAGAAACTATCAATTAATCTACTGATACATTCATACAGTCAGTCAATGAACACTTAATGAAAGCCTACTATGTGCCAATTCCTTTGCTATGCACTGGGGTCCAAATGATAAATAGAACATAATTCCTGTTTTTGAGACCTTCTCAGGGAAATACAAATACACGGGTAATTAGAGAGATAAGTTAGGGCTCATAAAAATCTCCACAAGGACTTTGGAAGCACACAGCAAGAGCATTTAACCCTGCCTGGGAGGTCCTGGGAAGAGTCTAGCAGGGGCTGGCTCTGAGCTGGGTGTTAAAAGACCAGTAGGAATTTTCACTAGAAGTGAAGTCAGGGAAATAAATGCATCTGAGAGGAACGAATAGCATGTACAAAGATACAGTAAGAAAGAGTATGGTGAAGGTAAGTGTCTGAAAAGACGCGAGTGTAGCTGAGGTTGGAATATGGGAGGTGGAGTGGAGGGGATGAGGCTGGAGGGGTAAGGCCAGGACTGGTAGGTGTTGCCTTGGCTTCATTTCAGCAGGCTGGCACCCTGGCCCAGTGGATGTCTTCCCTCAGTTGCTTCTCTTGTGACCCTAATGCCCCTTATCCTGGGGCCAGTGGGAGTAAGAAAAGGAAGAAGCAAGGCCTAGCAGCATGTGGGCAAAGCCAGAACTCAGGGAGGTGACCCTGAAGCATCAGTTCTTCATAATGATCCCAGTCCTGGCCTTCCTACCTTGAGGGATGAGGGCCTGAATCAGGGAGCTGACTCTCCCCCAACTATATACTCCATGGATTTCTGACTCTCCTAAAAACAGCCCTTCTGTAGGTTCCTTAGAGAGGACTTGGAATCTCATTCATTCATTCAGTCAGTCATTCCTCCATTCATCAAACATTAGCATCAGCTGTGTTCAAGGCCCCGGCAGGATACTGAGGTATAAATAAACAGCATTATACTGGACTGCGAAGAGTTCACAGAAGAGGAAGAGGAATTTGGGCAGGAGTCCTTTTGTTTCAAAGAAACAGGTTCTTTTGCAGACTCATGGGGGAGGGTGTGTGTGAAGGGCCTTTTGTATTGAAGCACATCGTTCAGCACAGGAACTGGGCCCAGGGAGCATGCAGGGACCAAGGCAGCTCTGGCGACCAACTTCCCTCCCATGGCAAGCTCAAAAGTCACCCCACAGTGTCCCTCTTTTCTCTGTGCATCTCTCTCCTCATTAATATTAGTAAAAATAATAATTATTATTATAATAGGAGGAGGAGAAAAGATAACTAACAAGTTCTGAGAGCTTACTAAATGCCAGATGCATTGGTGTCCATGCTTATCTCAGTTTATCCTTTTAAGAACACTGTGAGTTAGCTGATATCTTATCCCCATTTTATATATGAGAACACTGAGGCCCAGAGGTTAGGTATCCTACCCCAGGTTCAAGCCAGGAAGTGGAAGAATCAGGGTTCTCACTCAGGTCAGCCCCCAGAGCCCCAACTGATAACTGCTTTTGACCCCTATGCAGCCCAAAGAGCTTCCTGGATTTCCTCATAATTTCTCATAACTGTGACTTGCATTTGATCAGCCGGCCTCTCTGAGTCTCTCTCTACATCACCTCTGTTAACTACTCTAGTCTCTTCGTATTTCATAGTTCAACTTCCCAGGAGAGGACATCAGATTGGCCCAGCTCATCTTTTAATGACAAGTCACATCATAAGCAGCTGCCCAACCAAAGAGCTGGCTGGGAGTGGGGCAGAGTGTAGCCACTGACCAGCACTTTTTCACAGAACCAACTGTAGAAATGATATCATACTATGGAGGCGATGTGAAGTGCTACAATAATGGGGCAAGAAAAGGATGAGGAGGGCCGGCTGAGTGGCGCATTGGTTAAGAGCTGGTTTGGGGATGCCAGCGGCCCCGGTTTGGATGCCACATATGAGGGCCAGTGACACTGCCCTCTACAGCTAACAACAGCTCCACCTGGAGCTGGGCTGTGCGAGCCCTGGTGATGGAGTAGGCTGCAGCCCCTGCTGCAGTGGGCTGCCAAGGCTACAGTGAGTGGCTGACAGCCAGCGTGAGTGGCTGGCAGCCAGTGTGAGCTACCAATAGCCGCGGTGAGCGACATCCAGAGGCCGGGGACCGATCTGCCTCATCCGGGAAGAGTGCAATGATGATACCAACAGTGAAGCAACGTCCTCCGCAACTAGACTGAAGAACAAAAAGACAGCAACTTGTCTGTTCCCTTCCCCGATTCTCCAATGCTGTTCCCCTCCCCCAATTCCTCAATAAAATCTTTTTTTTTTTAAAAAAGAAAAGGATGAGGAGAGGCTTCATAGAGGGTATTTTGTGGTTTTAGCCTTGAAATAAGCATAGGATTTGGGGAGCAGAGTTGGAAACAAGGATTTCCTGAAGAAAGGAAGAGCATGAACTCAGGTATGGGGTTGGGATAGCATGAGTCATGTTCAAGGGCCAATGAATAATTCTGTTGATTAGGAGAATGGGGTGCATGAGCCAAAGTCTGGAAAGGTAGGACTTAAATGCTACTGTGAGACTGAATTTAATTTAATGGGAGTCATGAAAGGCCTTTGAGCAGGGGAAGGATGTAATCAGATGTGTGCTTTAGGTAGGATGACCATATGACCACGGCAGTTTATGCCTATTGTTCCACTGTAATTATTATTTTTATTCTTAAAATGTATTATTATTATTTTACAGAGCCCCTTTCACTCTCAAAAAAGCATCTGGTTTGGATAATAAAGTATAGATATGGTTGCCCCAGGTTTAGGGGCTGGGGGATGTTGCTTTGCTAGGATTAGTGTGAATGGGGCAGGATGAGAGACATGATGGTCCTGGATGAGGATGTTGCCATAATCTAGGAAGAAAGGAAGGCCAGACAGAACCAGGTGGGCGCAGAGAGGAAGGAACGCAAAGGGGTGTGTGCAAGAGACAGGGCTAATGTAGAATTGGCCAGACCTGATGGTTGAATGGATTTGGGGGAATAAGAGATGGGAAGAGAGGAGTCCAAGTGACTCTTAGGTGTTCAGCTTGATTGTTGGAAAGAATGGTGGAAGTCTGAAAGCTGGTTGGGGAGGGGATAGAGATAACAATTGTGGTTATAATGAGTTTGAAGTGCTCTGGGACAGCCACTCAGAGATGCTCAGCAGGAAGCTGAACATTCTAGATGGTGATTCAGAAGCTGTCAGTTAGGGATTTTTCCAAAGAGATGGCTACGGGAGGCCAGGGGAATTGTGAGCTTGCCAGGAACAGAGGAGGAGGCAGAGTAATAAGATAAGACTGGAAACTGAATCCTGGGAGATTCCTATATTTAGGAAGTTGGAGGAGAGAAAGGAATCAGGGAAGACTAAAGAGGGATAATTGGAAAGTTAGGAGGAAAACAAGGGGAATGAGTGGCCTGGAGATGGTGGAAGTTTTAGGGAGGGAACTGGTGTTAAATCCTGCAGAGCGATCAGTGAGGAGAACAGAGCACATGGCCAGCGGATTTGGTTATTTCAGGGTCACAGGCGACTGTAAGAGACTACGAGGAGGCATGAAGAGTGAATGGCAAAGAACGAAAGGCGATCAGGGCGATTTCTCATTCATAAAGTTTGTCCAAGACAAAGAGGAAAGGAGAGCCTAGATATAGAAGATGCTTGATGGAGAAAATTCTGAGAAGATGCAGGAGAGGTTGGGTCCTCGGTAAGAAGGAACTCTTCTTCCTCAGACACAGGAGGGAAGAAAAACGGTGGGTGATGATCCAGGGAAATTCTGGGTGAACTGGTGGGTTTGGGTCAGGTAGAGAGGATGAAAGGAACAGATGATATACTTGGTCAAATTAGAATTGAAGGCTTGCAGAGGTAGTTTGGAATGGTTGTGGAATTATAATGATGAGTCAATTATAGATGAAGAGATAGGTTTTGCTTGTTTGTTTCTTTGTTTAACACACACTGATGAAGAATGAGTTGAGGCAGCATGAATGAGCCAGGTTTTTGTTGTTTGTTTTTCACCTGCCGCAGTGTGCTCAGGAGTAGGAGCCAGAAAAGTGGATGGCCGTATAGGTTAAGGCGGGAGACTGGTAGGCAGGATAACAGGAAGCACAATGTTGAAATGGCTGACATGAAGCCAGGATAGGAAGGGAGGAAGTAAAGCAAGAGTGGAGGTGATGGCCTGGGAGGAGGTGGAGGGCTTAAGGGTCCAGAGAACAAGTGAGTAGGAAGTGAGGGAATGAGTGAGGTGAGAGGATAGGAGATTGGGATCAAAGAAGAGAATTTCAGATTCTGAAATTCTGGAGTTTCCAGTGGTGAGGGGTGGTCATGCCAATTAGTGGCTGGAGAGAAGTGAAGGAAACTGCAGAATGGCTGGTTTCAAGAGCTTCAGGGGACTGAGGAGGCAGGGTGGGCTGGCTGGGAATTGAGCGGCTCTCAGCATCCCCAGTGACACTTCAGGTTTGAATTTTTTTTTTAGTTACACAAGTGGTACATGTTCCTTTATTTTATTTTATTTTTATTTTTTAATTTTATTTATTTTTTTAAGAGGGCAGTGTTACTGGCCCTCACATGTGGGATCCGAACCCAGGCCACAGGCATCCCAAGCCAGCTCTTAACCACTGCGCCACTCGGCCGGCCCCATGTTCCTTTATTTTAAAAAAACCTGGCGATCTAATGTACAGCACTGTGATTACAGTTAATGGTACTGTATTGCATACTTGAAAATTGCTAAGAGGATAGATCTGAGAACTAAAAAGAAATGGTAGTTATGTGATGTGATGGAGGTGTTAATTAATGTTACAGTGGTAATTTTATTGCAATATGTAAGTGTGTATTGCACTTATTTTGTATACCTTAAACTTATACAATGTTATATGTCAATATAATTGCAATAAAGCTGAAAAAAGAACATTCAAATGATCTAAATTAAATTGAAATTACTCATAATCCTATGCCTCAAATATTACTAAAGTTAACATGTTGATGAATATTCTCCCATATATATATAGTATTATATATGTGTATATATATATGTATATATATATATATACACACACACACACACACACACATATGTATAAAATGGGGATCACGTTATATATACATAATGGTTTCCTAAATAAGCTTAACTTTGGAATAATTTTAGATTTACAGAAAGCTTGCAAAGGTAATACAGAGAGTTTCCATGCCCCTGACCCAGTGTCCCCTAACGCCAGCATCTTACGTGTCCATGTTACATTATTATTAACTGAACTCCAGACTTCATTTCACTTTCACTAGTTTTCCCACTAATGTCCTTTTCTTACTGCAGGATCCCATCCAGGCCCCCACATAGCATTTAGTATACATACTGTTTTGCAACCTGCATATTTTGCTCAACATTATGCGAGCACCTTTCAATAATGCTACACATTCTTCCACGCCATCATTTTAGTGTCTGCATGATATTCTGTTGGTGGCTGTGTCATTGCCAGTCCCTACTGTGGAATGTTTAGGTGGTCTCCAATTTTTCACTCTTATAAACCAAGCTAGGATGAGCCACTTGAAGCTAAATGGTCTAGACTACCCCTGCTCATTTCCTTATAATAAATTCCTAAACACGGCATTGCTGAGGCCAAAGGGATGCGCCTCATAGAGGCCATGGATATATCTTACCCAACTGGCCTCCTGAAAAGTTGTACCAGTTTACCTCATACCAACATCACTCAGGACTTTTTTTTAAGTTTTGATGGGAGGGGTGTGAGAGCAGAAGACCCTTAAGAGAGGCTGTCCCTCAATGTCATGTCCCTCTTTCTATACTCAATTCTTTTCTAGACCACTGGGTCTGAGTTGGCCCTGAATACAGCCAGCAGCTGGGATGGGGGTGGGGTGTGGCCAGGCTATGGCCCCTGGGCTCTGGGGATACCTCCTGTGCTGGGAGCTGAGGAGGGGGCCTGGACAGCTGCCTGGGCTTTGTTCTTTTGCCAAGAGGTGAGCTGGCGGGGAGGGAAAGGATGAAGAGAGATTGTAAGGGGAGAGGGAGCCCTCCTCTCTCCCCATGAAAGCTGAGAGGCAGGAGGGCAGCTCCCTGAGCTGGCCAGGGGGGCAGCAGACAGATTGGGAAAAACGTAACCTCCCGGAGACGCATGCTCCAGTTCAAGCAGGAGGCATTAAGGATGAAATATCTCCTGAGCAACAATTCATCTCTAACTGGGAGGAGAGGGACTCGCTGACATTTAGCTGTGATCAGGGGCTGCACACGCCTGTCTCCAGAAGCCTAACAGGAGCGTGGCCGCCTGTGTGTTCGAGAAACTGGTGTGTGTGAGTGTGTGTGTGTGTGTGTGTGCGTGTGTAACCGTCTGATGAACTGTGTGCAACTGTAGTGAAGCAGTGGGTAAGTGCGTGAGCCTGTGTGTGACTTTGAATATGTGTGGGCGATAGTGCAAGTGTATGCTAGGGTGTTATACAATACTGTATCTGTGATGGTGAGATTGATTCTGAAATTGGCCTTGAGACACCATGAGATTGAGTATGAGATAATAAATGTGAAACTGACCCCCAGGCTAGCCTAGATCTCAGGCCACTGTCAGCCCATGAGACACCTTTGAGAGAATTAGCAAAAGATACCCCATCTTCCACAAAGTCACAGGCCCCCAGTTGTGCTTTCATGAAGCTTTCTTGTGCAGCATGCAATGTGTGTTACTCTACGTGGTGGCCCTGGGTAGGCTTCCCACTCTCTTCTTATAGTCCACTGGAATTTTTTCCACCATGGCATTTATTATGATTTGAATGTCTTTAACAATTTTGTGTAAGTATTTGTTTGATCTCTCTCCCCTGCTAGTCTGTAAGCTCCATGGAGGCTAAGACCACTTGTCTTATTCATCATTGTAACACCAGCTCTTGGCCCAGTGCATGGGGTGACTCAATGAATGACCAGGACAGGGGTGCATGTGTTCACGTGAATGCATATGCATATAGGAGTGTAGACCTGAGCAAGATGTTACATGTATCTGCTGGATGTGAGTGTATGGGAGTGTCATTGTCATTCCCCAAAGGCTCTTCTCACCTGTTTCCTAACCTCTCACCCCCAAGGACAAGAGTGGCTTGGAGACAGGAGGATGCTTGAGGAGAAGGAGGCCAGCTCCACTTCTGCCCTGTGCTGGGGCAGAGGCAGAGGGAGCAGCAGGAATGGGCTTGTTGGCTGGAGAGACAGCAAAGGGTCAGATCCTTCTCCGCCAGCCTGGATGCTATCCTGCCTCATTTTCCAGGCCTGTTTAAGGCTCTGAGATTTCAATGAATTGAACCACAGTCACCTGGGACTGGGGTGGCCCTGGCAGTGTTTCTCAGAGCTGGACCCAGGAGAAACTCCTGACCATGCTGTCTAGGGTCTAGTCCCCGTCATCATACATCCCACCCTGGGGCTCAAACCACCAATCCTGCTTTGTCCCCATGTGACTTGCTCTAGGTAGGCTTCAGATTCCTTTGCCTTCCTGCAGTCAACAGTCACCAATATCACACTAGCCTCATCCCCTACACATGGCCTAGTCCCTGAGAAGAAGAACCCTGTTGCCCCATATTTTGAGGAGGTCATATAAAGATGAAAAAGGTCAAGGGGGTAGATTTGGCAGGGAGGGTTACAGAGGAGCAGAGAGAAAATGAGTTTGGAAGGCACGAAGGGGACAGAAAAGTGAAAGTGCTGGTGGGCCGAACAAGCTGGGAGAGAGTAGGAGGAAAATGGCTCAGGACAGATGTGTGGCCATGCTCTTGCTGGAGCGGGGGTGGGAAAAAGGGGGGATGGGAGGAGTCTAGAGTTCACCAGTCCCAGGTGGCCATCAGCACAACTACCCTAGCCCTGCCCCTAAAATCTGAAACTGTCCCCAAGGTTCACTCATGCTGGAACCCTAGGAACTGAGGTGGGAACTAGCTAAGCTGAGGAAATGTGCTCAGAGTCCCTTGGGGGAGAGACACTACATGTCAGATTAGCAGAAGAGACCACAGGGCAGTCTAACAGAAGAGACCTGAGCTGATGGTTGCCCTTGTGTGACCGGGACCTCAGTTTCCCCTTTACGCAAGAGAGGAGGACCATATGTTCATATGCTTTGCCAGGTTTCCTCCAGCTCAGACTGTGCAAATGGGACTCTGGTCATGTAGCAAAATCTGAGGGCCGTCTCGCTCACTGGGTGTATGCCTCTGGCCTTCACATTCTCAGCAAAGGCTCAGACACAGTGTTCTAGGGGTGCCTATCAGATCCTTAGAGGCCCCTCCCCTGGCCCACGGGGACCTTAACCTTTTACCCTCCTTTTCTGACCCCACACCCATTCTTCCAAGGGGAAAGGCAGACAGCTTGCTGTTTGCTCTGGAATCTGACCTCATGAGCAGGCAATCCCTTGCCTCTGGCCTCTGCCCTCTCTCCTAGGGTCCTCAGTGCTTCTTCCCTGGGGGTTGTGAAGAAGACCAGCCTGTGCAGAGACCAGCCTAGCTGGGAGAAGAAGCAAAAGATATTTTCTCTGCTCTGGCCATAGGAGATCATACCCTGCTTCTCCCGGGAAGGGAATCAGGACAGATTAGGAATGGAGGGGTGGGGCCTGCTCTCCTCTGTCACCATCCTCCCCCAATTTTCAAAGCTGCTTGGCTCCTTAGATGACTGGAACCAATTGCAGGTAATGTCCCTGTCAGGGCATAGCTGCACTCATCCATTACCTGCTGGAATCTCACCCACTGCCCTCTCAGGGGGACGGGCTCAGGCATGTGGTTGACCCTTGACAAGCTGGAAAATCCAGGGGTATTTTTTCCTTCTTCTCTTTTCAATGATGACTGTGAGCTCCTTAGGGATAAGAACCAAGTCTTATTCATCTTGTTGTCTCCAAGGTCCAGCTCAGTGCTTAGCACATAGTAGCTGCTCAATAAAAAGGTAGAATAATGGGCCGGCTGAGTGGTGCGGTGGTTAAGCGCTGGCTTGGGAAGCCAGCGGCCCCAGTTCAGGTCCCACATATATGAGGGCTGGTGACACTGCCCTCGAAAAAAAATAAAAAAGGTAGAGTAAATGAATGAATGAGAGAGATGAGAAGGAAGGACTTTATCACTTTTCTCTGTTGATGGAAATGGGAGGAGTTTGTGTTTATTAACTGATATGTCTATCACCATAGAGTCATCCTGTGATGGCAAAGGCCACCTCCCTGAATCACTTCACTACCCATTTCCCCAGCATTTGGAGGAGTCATTATTATTATTTTTTTTAATTTAATTTAATTTTTTTTTTTTAGATAAGTTGCTGTCCTTTTGTTCTTCAGTCTAGTTCTGGAGGACATTGCTTCACTGGCCCATGTTGGCATCATCATTGTGCTCTTCTCGAGTGAGGCAGATCGACGGCCGCCAGCTTCTGGATGGTCGCTCATGGCAGCTATTGGCAGCTCACGCTGGCTGCCAGCCACTCACGCTGGCTGCTGGCCACTCACTGTAGCCTATGGCAGCCTACTGCAGCAGGGGCTGCAGGCTATACCGTCGCTGGGGCTTGTGCAGTGCAGCTCCAGATGGAGCTATTGTTAGCTGTAGAGGGCAGTGTCATTGGCTCTCATATGTGGGATCCAAAATGGGGCCGCTGGCATCCCAAGCCAGCTCTTAACCAATGCACAACTCGGCCGGCCCTGGAGGAGTCATTATTAATGAGCATTTGGACTGCCCCCGAAGTTTAGGCTGCCTTGCTCACATGTCCTGGAGCCACCAACCCCACCCTCTTTGCAGACAAGCACTAAATCAATCCCTTTTGCCCTGAGCAGAGCCCTGTGCCAGGCATTGGGAAGGGGTCTGGCCTCACAACATATAAAACAAGGATCCAGTTTCCTCCTTCCTACCTCACCCCAGCCCTCTGGTAAATGTTATTCAGATCTAGGGGTTGGAGAGCCATTCCTTTTGGGTTATATAATCAGATCCAGAGATGCACTTTGGGATCTGAACTCAATCCAGATGCACATCCTTTCCTTGAATCATGTGTGCCTGGAGGAGTTGAAAACTTGCAGAAAACCTGGGCACCTGTGGATCCCTGGGAGGGTAAGAGGGTGACTGAAGCTACCAGAGCCAGAGTGCAGGGGTGAGAGGTGTGAGCTCGTGCTGCCTCTGACATACCACCTTCCATAAAAGAGTGGTGTTACGTTCTTTCTGGAGACACCAGGGAAATATATGAGGACAATTCTTATTGTGATCTCTATTGGACAAACCAGCAGGGGAGCGAAGATCTTGTCCCCTCCCCTTAACCTTTTCCCTTGCCTCTAATACTTTCTATGTACCAGGTTTCCCTGTTGGCAAGTCCTGCCCAGAAATATCCTTTCCCAGCTTCTTCTGGGCTTGGGAGTCACCAAACTAGTGTTTGGGTCCAACTGTACAAATTCAGGCCGTTTCACTCAGCAAAAATCCAAGAAAAGATGTCGGCAGGATGTTAGTCCCCTGAAAGAGCATGGAAATACCGAATTCCCCAGGCCTAACCAGGAAGACCTCTGTAACTGATGACAGAATGCCTAGGGTTAAGTGGCCATGAGTTAGAGATAAACCAAGGGTCCAAAAGCCAGAGCATCCAAACAGGCAGAAAGGGATTGCAGATTTCAATGGACAGGTCAGGGCCGAATCCAAAAGGTCAAATAGGGCAATGGAAACTTGAGCCTCAGGCAAGCATGGATGAGTGAGGGGGATGCTGAGGTGCAAGGGGTATAAGGTGGAAATTAGGCGTACACTCTGAAGACTTCTAGATAGGAAAAGGACAGCTTGGGGTGACCTTGCAAAATGAGGTGGAGGAGATGTTGGAGGTCCTAGTACTTATTATAAAGATGGTGAACATGGTTGTCATAGTGAGGTTGACAATTATAGTGACTGTATGATTATGGTAATATCAGCAATGGGGTGATGAATGGTCATGGTATTGTTAATGATTGGTTAATGATTGCTGCCATGGTGATAAAGGGAGTAAGTGATGATAATTGTCATGGTGAAGGAAGTGGTGACATTGAAGCTCACAGTGAAGGAAGCAATAATTTTTGGGGTGATGGTAGTATTGGTGACAGTAACTATGGTCACAAGTGAAGGGGGCTGTGACGGTGGTAGAGATGCTGAACTGCTATCCAGATGAAGGAGTTGGTGGTAAGGACTGCGTTGGTAAATATAGACTCTTCATGTGGTACTGAGGCTTTTCCTTAATCCCAGGAAGTGTATGAGATAAGCCTGATCCTTTAGGTGAGCTCAGGGGGAACATGTGATAGCCCCGGGTCCCCTGAGCTGGAGGGAGGACCTCTTCTCCTAATACCACTGTGATCAGACCTGCACTGTCTTTCCTGCTCCACTCTGTTCTGATTATAGACAAAGTGGAGATTGGGGGGTAAACCACACTCCAGCTTTCCCTTCCTTTTCTCCATTTTCCTAGGGGTCTACTTGCTTTCTAATATAGCCCTTCTCCAGGGTCCAATACAGGAAACTAAGACATAGAGGTTTATCTTTGTGGGCCGAAGCCAGAGCATGATGGGTGTGGCAGACATCTAGCTAGAAATGGGATAGCTGACAAAAGGCCCTCCTTGCAGCAATAGGAGCAGTGGTTACTGTAACTGCTATGCTGAACTCAGGGCTGGTCCTCAGTCCCTAATTGGTTCAGCGTCTGGCAGTTCCTTTAGACTTGTGCTGGCCAATCCTGTTGCTACTAGCTAGATGTGGCTATTGAGCGCTTGAAATACAGCTAATCCAATTGAGATGAAAGTATAAAATATGCATTGGATCTTGAAGACTTAGTATGCAAAAAAGAATGGAGACTATCTCTTTAATAATTTTTATATTGATATGTTGAAATAATGTTTTAGAAATATTGAGCTAAATAAGATATATTATTAAAATTAATTGTACCTGTTTCTTTAAACTTTTTAGAAAAGTCTCTACTAGAAAATTCAAAATCACATACATGATTCACATTATATTGTACAGTGCTGCTTTAGATCATTTGTTTATCCTTTGTTCAGGGAAGCAAAAGGAAAGAAAAGAAACAAATTACAAAATAACAGTGGGCTAAGCATATAATAAGTTTGTTTCTCTCTCCCATAAAGTCTAAGAAGAAGCACTCCAGGGCAGCTATGGGCTTCACTCCACAGTGTCAAGGCCCCAGGTTTCTTCTTAATTATTGCTCCACCAGCCCCAAGACATGACTTCCATTTTGACATCTAAGTTGGCTGCTCTAGTTCCCATGTCTACTTTATACCCAGTGAAAAGGGGAAAAAAAGATGTAGAGAGTTAATTCCTTTTTTTTTTAAGGGCAGAGCCCAGAAGGTACAACATTACTTCTGCTTGCATCTCATTGGACAGAATCTAGTTAGTTACCTGGACATGCCTAGCTGCAAGGGAGTCTAGGGAAAGTAGTCCTAAACTGGGTGGCCAGATTCCAGTTAACACTTGGGGGTTTTATTATTAAAAGAAAAAGAGGGTAATGAGGGCCGGCCCAGTGGCTCAGTTGGTTAAGAGTTGTCTTAGGGCTCGTACCCTGAGCAACAGGGCCGCCAGTTTGATTCCCCCATGGGCCAGTGAACGCTGTGCCCTAGCTGAGCTGCCAACAGGTGGCAGGATGGCTCAGCTGGTGTAACAAGATTGCCTGTTCAAAGGCAGGCTACGCTCACCTACAACTAAAGATTGAACTCGGCATCTTTAGCTGAGCTGCTGCCCGGATGGTTTAGTGGATAGGGCATGCGCTCTTAACAAGGCTGCCGGGTTCAACTCCCCCATGGGAGGGTGGCTACACCCACTCGCAACTAAGATTGAACTCAGCACCTTGAGATTAGAGGCCACGAGCTGCCAACGGGAAGCCAGACGGCGATTGGCGACCTCCACAACGAAGTTTGAAGAACAACTTGGCTGGTCTCCTCCCCCAATTCCCCAACACTGTTCCCCTCCCCTAATTTCCCAATAAAATCTTTAAAAACAAAAAAGAAGAAGGGGGTAATGATATTGAGGGACAACCAGCAGTCCTGATACAACCAGAGTGGGGTGATCCCCTAGGCTCCACCTCCTACAGGTGTGCTAGCACCACTTGGGCAGCAGGAGAGTGGAGCAGATAACCTCCAAGAAAAATCTGCTCCTTTAAAAGAAATGCCTTTAATAAAGGCAGCCCAAGTCCCAGCATATTCCCAGATGTTCCTTGGTCAGAAAGGTTTTAAGAGAGCAAAGAAAGAAGACAGTCTGAGAAGAAAGAGAAAGAGGGTGAGAGGGTACCTGTGTATGGCTGAGAATGGTCATTTGAATTCTAAGCTCTCTTGCTTGGGACAGTGACTATGATCCCAGTATTTTGGACATTTATACTCAAGTTTTTCATTCGTCATATGACATAGGAATAATGGCTGCAAACATTTGTTAAGTAGGCTCTGTTTATTAAAAACCTGCTTGCCTGTCTTCTTTCATTCCACCTATGACCATTTGTACTGCTAACAGGTACCCAGGGGCTGCCAGGGAGGTAGACTCAGGAGACATATGAGACCAGTATTTACGGGAATGGTTTGACTGGGGAGTCAGAAAACCACCAATGATGACTGTCTAAACAAAGAAGGAGTGAGCAATGGCTGGGATGGGACACTGAGCATGGCTTTGACTTTATCTTTGATCCAGATCTTCTTAACATAAGTATACTCAAGAAAAATAAACTAGGTCTCCATAAAGTTAGGGTCTAGGTGTATCATGGTCGCTGATGTATTCCTGTTGCTTGGTATGTAGTAAGAGTGTGATAAGCATTTGTCGGGTTTTATATTATTTGGGTTTCAAAGTTGGGGACTCCGCAGATAACCCTGCCCTAAATACATATGCCTCAGTGTCCCCATATCTGGACCTGCAATGCTATCCTTCCCAGGATCATCCCTCCAGGATTGCTGAGCTAATCACTCAAGTTCCACTCAGGCTGCTCCTGGGGAATGGGGCAAGCTGGGCAGTTTCTAGGAGGCCCGTGTGGCCTCAGAACCCACCTTCCTGGAAGACCACCTTTGCTCCTCGTCAGAGACAGGGCTTCCCTGGCTGCTGCCTCCTCCATGCAGCCCCTTTCTTACTCAGCAAGGGTCAGATAAGGAGACCACAATCAGCTCTAGAAGGCCGGGCAGGATGAAGGGGCCCATACCCTGGACTTCTTCCTCCTCCCATACATCTTGGTGTCAAACACATTTTATTTCCTCACGTCTGGGGACTTCAGGGCTTCCCCTCCAGGATTACTTCCTCCTCCAGTTTGTTTTCCAGCTGGAGACTCTAAGAGCCCCACGGCAGGGGGGCGGCGGCTCCTCTGCCGTGGCCCATGAGGCTTCAAAGGGCCCAGAGTGGAATGCCGGCTGGGGAGACTGCCAGCCTGGGAGGAGGGGTCCAAGGTGTGGGGCTCTGGATGGGGTCCCCCACTCATTTTCAAGTCCCCCTCATTGGCTGAGGGGCTGTATCTATGGGTAGAAATTGACTTCAAAGGTCAGGAATGGGGAACCCCCCTGCCATCCCCTCCCCTGGGTCTCAGAGGGGGGCAGGAAATGTCCCCCCCAACCCCCCCCCATGATGGATTAGGTGCCTAAGAGCCATGGCAAGCTCATGGCTGGGGAGACCTTCTCCCTTTTCATGGGGCTCAGATTTCACGATTTTGGGAGGGAGGAGGGGTGAAATAATTAGTAATTTGTGATTAAGTCTTTTCATGGATATTTTGTTTCTTTGTTCTGTGATGTCGCCTGGAGCCATTTAAAAAATGACTTAATGACAAAAAAAAATAATTGCTCTTTGTAACTAATGACTGTGTCAGAACTTGGAAATCACCAAAGCCTCAGAAAGTGGAAACCGAGACACAGGCGGGGGTGGGGGTGTGCCACTCTCCAAGGAATCAGATCAGCAATCCCTTTGCACCTGGGAGGACCCCTGCCCTTGTCTGGAGCCAGCAAGCACCCCAGGCTTACCTTTAGCCTGAGGGCTTCAGGCCTAGGGTTCCCAGAGGAGCCTTTGCTCCAAGAGGCATGGTCAGAATGCCTGAGGCCAGCCTAGACTGTCCCAGCTGGTCTAGCCTTGTAGTCACTCCCCGCTCCACAGAATCCTCCTGGAGGGAGACACTCCACCCTGGGGTGGAGATGAAGAGGCAGTCAGGCATCTTTCCCCTCCACTCCAACAGCCAAGAGGGCGCCCCACAATTGCCCTGGGATTCTGGATTCTTTTGGGTCTTGTCTATTGCTCTTGTCTCTCCAACTAGATGGGGTGCTCCCTGGGGCAGAGAAAAAACCATTTTCCCTCCTGACACTCCTGCCCCTCCTCCTTGGGGTGAGTATAGCTAACCTACATCTCCACCTTGGGCCAGTGCCTCCAGAGCTCCAAGCCACCCGAGTAGGGATCAGCCCAGGGCTTAAGCCCCAAGAACTCAGCTCAGCTCACACTTCCTTCTGCCGCCCCCAGCCGCCTCCAGAGGCCTCTGGGGAGTGGGCTGGGAGATGGGGAATTGCTCACGCAGCAGATTCCGCTCTTGTTCCCTTCCCGGCCCTCTCTCTGATCTCTCCCAGGGGGAATTGCTTTGGGGGGGGGAACCCGTTAACTTGTGCCTTCTATTTGGTTTTCCTCTGGTTATTGTTTAAAATGCAGAGATTATGAGGTCAAACTCTCCCAGCCAATATTTTTCTAATGAAAAATGTAGTAAGGCACGACTGAGTAATCTAATCTATAAGTTAAGCGTTCCACACAGCAGCGATTTTCACCGACAGAACTTCAATAAATCTTGTTTTGAGAAAAATGATATGAGGCTGATGTTCTATTTTTGTCAATTTGAATGGACTCCCCTGCCCCCCAGTCCCCAGAAACACTGCATTGCACCCAGCCAATCTCCTTCCCTCCCCCTGAGGTGGCTGGATGAAAGGGGGGACAGGAATGATAAGGTGGGAGGCTTGAGTTTTGGTCCAGCTGGGCTCTGGGGGTCTGGAGCCGGAGGTGTCTGCTTCAGTCCACTTGGCCCCTATCGCTGTCCTCCTGGTAAGGGATCCATGAGGGGACTGGGGTCCTGAAGGAAAAGGCAGCCTGTGGCCTAGGAGAATATGTCTTCCCTAGCCACAGGGTCAGGGTTGCCCAGGCAAGCCTGTCTACCCCAGCTGTCCCAAAGCTGAGGAAAAGAGCAAATAGCAAGCCTCACACCTTCCCTCAACCCCCAACAAGCCATTGATAGATTTGGCAAGAAAAGCCTCACCTCAGGCAAAATTATTTAGAGCCATCTTTGCTGCTCCCCCATGGTCTGAGTAGAACAGAGTGGATGAGGCAGAATGTGGTGACCCCCCATACACACACACAAAGGGCGTGTGTGTGTGTGTGTGTGTGTGTGTGTGTGTGTACCTGTATGTAAGACCCTGGGAGGCAGGGCTCTCCTGATGAACATGTGGGTTGTAAGCCTGTCATGGATGATGGCTGCCAAGAAAAAAATCAGGAAAGATATTTTGAGCCCAGGGAATATGTGGGAGGCCGGGAGAAAGGGTATAGAGAGGCTATTTGAAGAAACTGGAGAAGCTATAAGGGCAGCCAGAAAGGATTATGGCACCTCATCAGAGAGAAATCAATTAGGAGAGGTTTCAAAATGAGGGGCTCCTCTTCTCTCCCTCCCGGCAGCAATCCACTGAGGGGAGCCTATTAAGACAGCACAGAAATGCCAGCACAGGGAAAGGCTTTTCTGGGTGGAGGCCCGGCAGCATTTACTTTGGAAAGAGCCAGAGGCTGCCTCCTGAAATCCGCAGGCGTGGAAAGCCAAGACAAGGAGGCCTGGAGTAGGAGTTGTGCAGATCAGTGGGCCTGAGTTCTGACATTACCAATGGTCAACTCCAGGCCTCTCACCTGTAAATGAGAAAGCAAAAACAAAAACAAACTCTGCCCTACTTACCTGATAGCAATGTTAGCAGATTAAATGAGAAGATACATGGGAACATGCACACTGCTTACTTTTTTTTGTTTAGCTTATAAACAACATAAATTTATTTCTCACAGTTCTGGAGGCAGGAAGTTCAAGATCAGGTTGCCAGCATGGTCAAGTTCTGGGTTGCAGACTGCTGACTTCTCCCTGTATCCTCACATGGCCCAAAGAGCCACAGTGTTTACTTTAAAGTACAGCACAAAATGAGCTCTTGGTAGCATTGTTATTGCACTGGGTTGGGGGTGAAGGCCTGGGACCAACTTTTGAAGCCTTGTTATTTTGCTGGGTCAGATAAACTGAGTGATGAGACTGGGCATCTGTCACTGGTCTGTCTCTAGAGTTTGGGCTGAGAGGTTTCCTCATGGAGTAGGAAAGGAGGTTTTATGCTTCAATCAGCAGCCCAAATGTGCGAAGGATCTATAGTGTGGAGACGATCCTGGGAAAGGCTTTGGGCTGGTGGGGGTGTTCAGTCAGGACAAGGACCTGAGGGCTGGGAAGAAGGGAGAGGAGGAGTCCCTGAGAGGGAGGGGAAGGGCAGGGGCCCTTCTCTCTGTGGAAGCAAGTCCAGGCACCAAGAGTGTGGTGCTTTCTCCCCCAGACCTTACCAATCCTTCCTTCCTCTGGTGTCACTGCAGGACCATTTTGAGGCTCCCAGCATCTTTCCAGGTATGCGTATGTGTTGGGGGGGGGGTTTAACCCCAAATGTCAAACATTGGGCTCCCTTTTGTCTTCTGACCCCCATCTACCATCCCCTCCCATTCAGCCTCCCATTGACTATTCCAAAGAAAAGGCCTCCTAAACCCAGGGCTGCCTGAACCAAAGGGAAGTGAGGAGGTGGTCTGGGATGGCTGAGGCCCTGGAAGTGGCCGGAAGCTGTCTGAGCAGCCTCAGAAATGCTGAAAACCGCTTCCCAAGGAAAATGGGAGGGGAGACAGTACTGACCTCATGCATGACCAGGGTGAGGGATGAACCCCAAACAAAGATTCCCCTCCAATTTCTCTGTGCCTGAGGGTAGGTGGTAGGTGCTGCAGGGTCCAGAACTACAGGATCTGCCTCAGGATAAGTCGAAGAGTCCCTGTGGCCTGGCCTGGTCCTCTTCTTGCCCCCAGAAAGGTCCCAAGCCCTTGGCTGGAGCAGTCACCACAGCTACAGCTCCATAGACCATGCACTAGGAACCTTTGATAACTGGGAGGGAGTTGTGATTGGCGGAGAGGAGAGCTTGTGGACTTCATGTTAACTCACACCCACTAAAAATCAGCTTTTCAAAAAACTTCTAATCACACAAAGAATACTTTCAGGAGATAATGATAAGGAAAAAATAGGATACAAAGCACTAGGTATAGAAGGATCCCATTTATGAAACAAAAATAAATATATAGACAAAATAAAACCAGTCTTCTAAAAGACTAGAATAAAACCAGTAAATATAGACAGTGATGATTTCTGGGTGGTAAGGATATGCATGATTTTATTTTATTTATACTTCTCTATAGTTTCCAAATTTCTATCATCAACATTTACATTTATAATTCAGAAATTATGAAATAGATTAAGAAGATGACTCTGGGGTCAAACCGACACCTCAGAGGCAGACCCCGGGCCCACTGACTATTCCCTAGGCCTCCTTTGGTGATCCTGGGCCTGGCCCCCTTTATGGCAGCCCATGGGGGAGGGGCTGGGGCCCAGCAGCTGGCAGTCAGCTGTGCCTGGAGACAATCCCGTGTCCAATGGGAAGCAGGGGGCTCATTTCCCAGCTGGACAGGGGCCAGGTTTTAGGGACTGAGTCTGCCATGCAGCTACCTGAGGCACAGCTCCTTCTCAATCCCAGCCCCCCAAAAGAGGGCAGAGGCCTCAGAATCAGCCTCTGACCGAGGATCTGTCCCCATCTCAATGACAGTTAGAGGAGATGGGGTGAAGGTGGTTTCATTTCTAGTTCTGAGATTCAGTGAGGACCTGGATTTATGGAGACACATTTAGATGTATATTCACCCCTTTCCCTCCCTGTGTCCCCTCCCACCCCAGGATGGACTCCCAAGGCCATGTACCGTGTCAGGGGCAGAGAGTGGCTGGTCAGGGCTGAGAGGGGACTTCACAGTCTGGCCAAGGAGTTTTGAACCAAGGAGTCTCAGTTAATCTCAGCTCAGGGGTTAGTAAATATATGGCTAAGAAATTCGAGCCCACCATCAAGTATTCGGTCGTATTAAAGAACAAAAAACACATAAAAAAGGCTTTTTAGACCTTTTATTTATGAACATGTGTCAAAGTTTTATTTCAATCTTGCTGTAAGTAAAGAGACCTACAAGATGCCAATTCAAGGATTACCTCTTGGGAGATACATTTAGAGGAAAGATTCATTGTTAAAATGGACATACAAAAAATAATGTCTGGATAAATATATACATCAGACTCTGACAATTGGCAAGGTACATAGGAAATTGGTTTCTGAGAAGAAACCTGAATCCCATTAAAAGTGTGTCAGAAGTGTATCTTACGTGTTTTTATTAAGAATGCTGAGTTCCACCCAGAAAGAAATAATGGATTGTATTGAGTAGAAATATTTGTGGTCCTTTTGTCTTACAGTTGGAAACACTGGCTTGGCTTTTGCTCTGGAGCTGGAGGCTGAGGCATGGGCAATTGATATGGAAATTCTAGGTTCCTGTGTGCCCAAGCCCGTGCCAGGCACGGAAGCAAGAAGAAGACAGTGGGTGGAAATTGCAGGGAGGCCGGATTGTAAGGGAATGCAAGGGAACATTTCCTGACAAAAGAATCTCTCTGCGTAAGTGCTTCCAGAAATCCTGAGTTCCCTCATGTTGGAGGTAAGCAAAATAGTGGAAGAAACAGGCAGCCTCGTGGTAAAGATATTTTAGAGCTGTTTACCCAAGTGCAGAATCTGGACCTTTGGCAAAATGCCAAACGATTTTTGATGGTGCATTGACAAGACATTAAATCACATTGAATCCCATAGTGAGAAAGTTATTTCCTTGCCCCTTTCTTTTGTTTCTTTGTTTTTCCCCCCACTGGACCACGGGTTCATAGAACTGGATTAATCATATTCCTTAGTTGACCATGTCATCTTGGTCCTTGCATGGTCCACTTTATTACATAGTTAATTTTTTATTAGCTGTTTTTAAATAATATTATAAGCACCCCATGAATTTATCACCCAAAACAAAAATCTCAGACCTTGACAATAACTGACAACGAACCAAATAGTCTCCCTGTCCCATTTCTTGCCTCTGACCTGAAGCAACTGACATTCTGAATCCAGTAGTCATCATTCCCTTGCTTTCCTTTTAATATAGTTAATATGGTTTAATATAGCTGCTCCTATATGTATTCCTGAAAAGTATATTTTAAATTTTAACTGTTATTAATTTTATTTAAAAATGATATCAGGCTGTATATAAAGTCTTTGGACTATTTCATATATATTATATTCCTGAGTCATCTGTACTGTTGCATGTCATTTAAGTTCCTTTGTTTTGACTATAGTATAATATTCCATTGTGTGAGGATACCACAGGCTACTGTAAAGATATCACTTTTTTTTTTTTTTTTTGAGGGCAGTGTCACTGGCCCTCATATGTGGGACCCGAATCGGGTCACCGCGCCACTCAGCCGAACCAAGATATCACTTTTTACACCCATGTTCATAGAAGCATCATTCACAAGCACCAACGGTGGAAGCAACCCAGGTGTCTATTGACAGATAAATGAATAAACAAAATGTGGTATATACATACAGTGGAATATTATTCAGCCTTTAAAAGGAAAGAAAAATTCTGATGCATGTTACAACATGAATGAACCTTGAAGAAATTATGCTTACTAAAATAACCCAGGCACAAAAACACAAATACTGTATGATTTCACTTACATGAGGTACCTAGAGTAGTGAACTTCATAGAGACAGAAGTAGAATGGTGGTTGAATGGTTGTAGTGGGGAGTGGAAGTGGGGGTTAGTTTAATGGGTACAGAATTTCAGTTTGAGAAGATGAAAAAAATTCTGGAGATGGATGGTGGTGATGGTTGTACAAAAATATGAATGTACTTAAAATATATTTTTTAAAGATTTTATTGGGAAATTAGGGGCGAGGAACAGCATTAGAAAAGTGGGGAAGGGGAACAGACAAGTTGCTGTCTTTTTGTTCTTCAGTCTAGTTGCAGAGGACGTTGCTTCACTGGCCCATGTTGGTATTATCATTGCGCTCTTCTTGGGTGAGGCAGATTGGTCGCCAGCCTCTGGACGGCCGCTCACGCGGCTATTGGCAGCTCACACTGGCTGCCGGCTGCTCACGCTGGCTACCGGCCACTCACTGCAGCCTATGGCAGCCCACTGCAGCAGGGCCTGCAGCTATGCCGTCCCTGGGAACTCACAGCAGCCCAGCTCCAGGTGGAGCTGTTGTTCACCATCTTAGCTGTAGAGGGCAGTGTCACTGGCCCTCATATATGGGATCCGAACTGGGGCTGCTGGCATCCCAAACCAGCTCTTAACCAATGCGCCACTCGGCTTGCCCTGAATGTACTTAATGCCATTAAGCAGCACACATAAAAATGGTTAAAATGGTAACATTTATGTTTTATATATTTTACCACAATTTAAAAAACAGATATTGCTTTACCATTGATGGGTATTTGGGTTATTTGATTCTTCCAGTTTGTCAAAGGAAAAGTCTCACTTTGGTTCTAGTGTATCTTTAACATCTCTCTAATATTTGTTTCTCTTCTTTCTCTTTTTAACAAAGAGCAAAGAGGCCTCAGGCTCAAGAGCTCTCAGCAGGGAGTGGTATCTAGCTAGAATCAAATATTACTGTTTGTTTTTATTTTACTTATTTTTATAATTACTTTCTATTTTTGGCAAGTGATGGTTGGTTTTCCAGTTACTGTAATGCTATAAAGTTTTTTTAAAAATAATAAACATACTGAAGTAAAAAATAGGAAGTTAATTTAAAGAAAACTATCAAGTGGTGTAGGGATATGGCATGAATTGTGAAATTGGTACTTGAATACTGAAGCTTGCAAAACATGATTTGTTTTAAAAAAGATTTTATTGGGGAATTGGGGAAGGGGAACAGTGTTGGGGAACCAGGGAAGGGGAACAGACAAGTTGCTGTCTTTTTGTTCTTCAGTCTAGTTGCGGAGGACATTGCTTCACTGGCCCATGTTGGTATCGTCATTGCGCTTTTCCCGGATGAAGCAGATCGGTCGCCGGCTTCTGGATGGATGGTCGCTCACCATGGCTATTGGCAGCTCACGTTGGCTGCCGGCCGCTCCCGCTGGCTGCCAGCCGCTCACTGTAGCCTATGGCAGCCCACTGCAGCAGGGGCTGCAGCCTACACCATTGCCGGGGCTCGCACAGCCCAGCTCCAGGTGGAGCTGTTGTTAGCTGTAGAGGGCAGTGTCACTGACCCTCATATGTGGGATCCGAACTGGGGCCGCTGACATCCCAAACCAGCTCTTAACAAATGCACCACTCGGCTGGCCTGCAAAACATGATTTTAGAGATTGATCAGATCTGGTTGAACCAGTGATCTCTGTGGCCCTTTGAAGGTTAATAGTCTCTAGGTATACAGAGAATATAGACCATTAGAGGTCAGCGAGTGCTAGAATGGTCAGGGAAGGCTTTGTGTAAGAACTGGGACAGACTTGTGGCCTTAAAGGATGAATAGGATTTAAATGAAGATTAAGAGGAAATGAGAGTTCTTCCAAGTAGAGAAAGTGGTGTGAACAGAGGCATGAAGGTGAGACTAATCAAGGTGTGTTTATGGGCCAATGAGTTTGCTTGTTGGAAGCAAAGAGTAATGATAGAAAATAATTTTGGATTGGATGGAGGAGGCTAGATTAGCAAAGTCTGAAAAATCCAGAGAGGACTTTAGACTGAGTTTGAGAGGTAATAGGGAGCCACGGAAAGCTCTTGAGCAGGTAAGTGACATGATGAAGGGACTCAAATCTTGAGTGACTACCACTTGGTTTTTGGTCAAATTTCTCTGAGACTGCTGATTAATTAATTCATTGTTCATATATGAGGTCTGACAATTTAATTTGTGGACTCATCCTAGAAAAAGTGCTACATACCTCATTGCTAAATATCACTACGGTCACCTTCAAAGTACTCCCCTTGGGAAGCTATGCATTGATGCCAGCGCCTAGTCCACCCTTCAAAGCAATTTTAGAACTCTTTTTCCGGAAATGGCCATCAGAGCTGTTGTTGTATTATCCTTGATGTCCTGAATGTCATCAAAATGTCTTCCTCAATGTTTCCTTTACCTTTGGGTACAGAAAGAAGTCATTGGGGGTCAGATCAGGTGAGTAGGGAGGGTGTTCCAATATAGTTATTTATTTACTGGCTAAAAACTCCCTCACAGACAGTGCCGTGTGAGCTGGTGCATTGTCGTGATGCCCTGGCCATGAATTGCTGGTGAAAAGTTCAAGTTGTTTTCGTCTAACTTTTTCACACAGCGTTTTCAGCACTTCCAAATAGTAAATTTGGTTAACTTTTTGTCCAGTTGGTACAAATTCATAATGAGTAATCCCTCTAATATCAAAAAAGGTTAGTGGGCCAGCCGAGTGGCGCAGTGGTGAAGCACTGGCTTGGGAAGCCAGTGGCCTGGTTTGGGTGCCACATATGAGGACCAGTGACACTGCCCTCAAAAAAAAAAAAAGTTAGCAACATTGTTTTGACTCTTGATTTGGACTGACAGAACTTTTTGGTCATGGAGAATTAGTTGACTTCCATTGTGCACTTTGATGCTTTGTTTCAGGATCATATTGGTCCACCCATGTTTCATCACCTGTGATAACACGGCCCAAAACATCATCTTTCCTCTGCAAAAGGTCTTGGCAAACTTTGACTCTCCTTTACTTTTGTTCATCAATGAGCTCCTTCAGGACCATTTTTGCACACACCTTTCTCATGCCAAGACTTTCAGTTAAGATTTTCCTAACTGTTTCTCTATCAATGTTTACTTGGTCTGCTATGCTTCTCACAGTCGGCCAATGATTTTGATGCATAATTCAACAAATTTTTGCAATGTTTTCGTCAGTTCTGCTCACTACTGGCCACCCTGACCTCTCTTCATCAGTGATGTGTTCTCTCCCCTGAAGAAAATGTTTAATCCACATGTACACTGCCGTTTTCTTCATGGCATTATCCCCATAAACTTGGATTAACATGTCCCTGATTTCACTTCCACTCTTGCCAAATTTAACAAGAAAATTAATGTTTGTTCGTTGCTCTAATTCAAGCACAGACATTCTTGCGATGGCACACAAAAACACGCAACAACAATAATAAACACCACTCAGCAAGACACAGCCACATGTCAACACGAACATAGCTGTGAGGCACTGATATACCAAGGTCATGAAACCTTACCACGCTATTTGTACAGTGCTGCAATGTAAGCACATGGTGGCAAGTTCACGAACTTAATTGTCAAACTTCATATTTATCAAAGGCCTCCCACTGCCCTATGGATTCGGTGATGCACAAAATCATACTCCTCATTTTCCAGAGCTCTAGTGGGTGAGCCAGACGTTAATGAAATAATCACATAAACAAATGTAAATTTATAAGTGTAATAAGTCCAACCAAACAGGTGTTCCTGGTGCCCCGCGTGCATATAGTAGGAGGAAGGCTTACCTCGTTCAGTTGAGACAAGTTGTTCTGAGGAAGGGACATCTGAGCTGATATTGAAAGGATCAGAAGGAACTAAAAGAGCTTAAGATAAAAGAGAAAAGCATTGCAGACAGAGTGAGCAACATGCCCAAAGCTCTGTGGCCTGCAGAGGAGACCTGGACAGTCCCAAGAGTGGGAAGACCTGAAGAAGGTCATTGCGGCTGTGTCTCAGGGAGCTCAGGGAACATGGTGAGAAAGGAGGCGGAGAGGTCAGCAGAGGCCAGACTACACCAGAGCCCAGCAGGCTTTAGGAGGGTTTTGAGCCTTTATCCTCGAAGAGGAACCTTGTCAACTGAGCCATTGACAAGGTTATAGCACGATCACATCAGTGTTCTAAAAAAAGGTCAGATACTCTGGTACCTGTGAGGATGACAGGCTGATTGTGAGTGGTGTTCTCTGAGGCAGCCCCAGAACTATCCAGATTCCAATGATCGGGAAGATTGTCCAAGGAGAGATGCAGGAGGCTGAGGTGGGCCTGGAGTAGTAAGGAGGAAGGAGTGACTGTAAGAATCAGAGAATAAATCCAGGAGGGGCACCTCTATAATTGAGGATGGGGGACATAGAGAGGACCCATGGACTGAGTCTGCAGACTCTGGAGGAAAGAGGCTGGAGCTTGGAAGAGGCTGAGCTGGTCACTGGCAAGCATAAAGCTGTGACAGTGACTAAGTTTCTCCAGGAGAGGGCTCCACCTTGACAAAATGGCTAAGTCTCCATGACTCAGATGGTCTCTGAAATCCCCCAGAGAAAAAATGTCCAAGGGCAGGGTCTTGTGGGAACCCCTGCCATCGTTGGAAGAAAGGGAGCCAGCGACAGTGGTTGGGGGCAGGCTGGATGGTGATGGTTGAGCAAAGACACCCTAAGCTGCTGGAAAAATAGAGAAACAGAGGAGAAAATGCATCTCTAAAAGGAACCAGACTTTAGGTGGAGGGAGGGAGGGAGGGAGAAGAGCAAACCTGAACAAGAACCCCATGATCCTTGTCAATATTTTTAAGGAGATGGGGACTAAGGTAAGTGTGGGGAATCCAAGGCTTGTGCGCACATGCATGCTTGCACACACATACACACACTCACTCAGACACCTATGCGCACACTCTCATACACATTCACCCACACAGACAACACTCACACATGCGCTTATGCATACTCACTCATGCTCAAACTCATGTTCCCTCCCACTCCTACCCTCCCTTTCTCTAGGAGAATCCCAGGCAGCAGGCAGCTGTTCACAAGAGTCCTGGATCTCTAGGAGACTGTGTCATGAGCACCCACTGCCAAAGTGAGGGGTCCCCTAGTGTGCGGTGTGTGTGTCATTTTAAGTAAAAGATGTGATTCAGAGGGGTGATGGGGATATGTCAAGATGTGGCATATGTTTCTGAGGGGAATGAATGTAGTGATGTGTGCATTCATTCATTTCTTCATTCACTCATTCATTCGTCCAGTTAGTCATTTACTCAACAAGGTTATGGGGGAGCCACCATGTTCCCCAAGCACTATGCTTGGATCAGTAAACCACACAGATGTGACTCCTACTCAGAATCTAATGTGCTCCAGAGACACAGATGGCAGAAGCCATGATGGGGGAGTGTGGTGGGCTATGCGAGCCAGGAGGAGGTGCAGTGACCCAGAGAATTTCCAGAGAATGGGGTGTGTACCTCAGTGGGGTGAATGTAGAGGCTGGTCTGGGGACCGTCTCCAAGCCTGAGCTGTGTTTTGGTGGGGATGTAGATTGGGAGGTGTGAGGTGTGATAGATGTACGTGTATATGGCAATGTGTGTGCATGGGAAGGTGTGAGGTGTGTATCATTATCAGAATTATCAGAGCAAACCAGCTCTTTATTACATGTATAATTTCCCTGTGTCCCATCAGGTCCCTCTGTGCAGGGAGAGCTGGAGTGGAACTAAACCAAATAGGGGATTTAGCAACTTTGAGGAGCTGTGGCAGAGCTTCAAATGCTGTTGATGGATGGTGTTGGCAAACAGGGGAGGGGAAGGGATGCTCACCAGAGAGAATGGAGGGGAGTCATGGCGGGGATAGGGTGTTGGGGGAAGGGGAGTCAGTGGTCTGGGAAGGCATGAGAAGAGCACAGTGTTGGCCAGATTGGGGACAGGGACCAGTGCTGGTGCCCACCTTCAAGGAGGGTGTCTGGGACAAGTCCAGGGATTGGCAGTCCCTGCAATAACCTAGGTGAAAAGAAAGGACGGGAGAGGTGATGCCCAGCTCAGCACAGTCCTGCCTGGCGTGGGGGGTCAAGCCTGAGGGCCTGGCTGTACAACTGCCCCTCTTTGAGGGGTATTTCCTGCATCACCTATGTGGAAAATGGCCTGGAAGTTTAGTGGGAAGAAGTCTTCTCAATGTTGGGTTAAATCTCAGCTTTACAGTAGGATTTTTGGCAAGGTACTTTGCAGAGTGGTGTAGTAATATTTACCTTGCAAGGTTGTGGTGATGATCAGTAGTAATACATAAAAACTCTGGCACCCAGTAAGCACTCAACAAATGATAGCTTTTTAAATTAAATTTATTGGGGTGACATTGGTTAATAAAATTATATAAGTACAATTCTGTAATACATGGTCTGTATTTGCATTGTGTATTTACCACCCAAAGTCAAGTCTCCTTCTGTCATCATACATTTGACACCCCTTTATCCTTTTCTACATCGCCCCTCCTCCCTTTCCTTGTGGTAACCACTAAACTTGCCTGTGTCTATGAGTTTTTGTTAGTTTCTTGCTTTCAGTTTTATATCTGGCATGAATGAAATCATATGGTTCTCGACTTTTTCCATTTGACTTATTTTGCTTAGCATGATATTCTCAAGATCCATCCATAGTGTTGCAAATGGCAGTATTTCATCTTGTCTTATGGCTGAGTAGTACTCCATTGTATATATGCACCACACTTTTTTTTTTTTTAAAGATTTTACTGAGGAATCGGGAAAGGGGAACAGACAAGTTGCTGTCTTTTTGTTCTTCAGTCTAGTTGTGGAGGACTTTGCTTCACTGGCCCATGGCTCTTTCCGGATGAGGCAGATCAGTTGCTGGCCTCTGGATGGTCACTCACCGTGGCTATTGGCAGCTCACGCTGGCTGCCAGCCACTCACTGTAGCCTATGGCAGCCCACTGCAGCAGGGGCTGCAGCCTACGCCATTGCCGGGGCTCGCACAGCCCAACTCCAGCTGGAGCTGTTGTTAGCTGTAGAGGGCAGTGTCACTGGCCCTCATATGTGGGATCCAAACCGGGGCCACTGGCATCCCCAAACCAGCTCTTAACCAATGCGCCACTCGGCCGGCCGGCACCACATCTTTAGAATGATGGCTTTTTATTAAGGATGTTGCATTTGTCCATAGAGCTGCATCATCTCTGTGCTAATCAACCTACATCCCTTTAATGTTCAAACCCAGCCCCACTCCATACCCAGCCTCAGAGCTGATCCAGGCCTGTGGGGCAGCTCCTTCTCCCCATCTGGCGCTGGAGAAATATTTCTGAATAAGAGTGTCCATTTCACAGGCTGGCCCAGAGGCGCGTTGGTTAGGAGCTGGCTTGGGATGCCAGCTCTGAGCAGTGGCTCTGGTTTGGATCCCACATATGAGGGCCAGTGACACTACCCTCGAGCTAAGGTGGTGAACAACAGCTCCACCTGGAGCTGGGCTTCTGAGTCCTGGCACGATGTAGGCTGCAGCTCCTGCTGCAGTGGGCTGCCATAGGCTACACTGAGTGGCCAGCAGCCATTGTGAGCTGCCAAGAGCCTCTGTGAGCGGCCATCCAGAGGCCGGCGACTGATCTGCCTCACCCGAGAAGAGCGCAATGATAATACCAACATGGGCCAGTGAGGCAACATCCTCCACAACTAGACTGAAGAACAAAATGACAGCAACTTGTCTGTTCCCCTTCCCCGATTCCCCAATGCTGTTCCCTTCCCCCAATTCCCCAATAAAATATTTAAAAAAAAAAAAGTGTCCATTTCTCTGGTTGTCCCTTCAAGCATGTTTCAATCATTGGTTCCTTTTTCCTTCCTTCTTTAATTTTTCCCTGCTTAGCCAAGAATGCAAACTCTCTGCAGAAAATAAGTGTAAAGAAGCAGAAGAAGGAAAGTTTTAATCCCAGCAATTATACAAATTGCTGATGTTTCTGGAGTGTTGCTGTATATCAGGCATTATTTCAATTGCCTTGGATGCTTTATTTCATTTCATCCTTGCAACAGCTCCAGGAAACAGGCACTAGCATTATCCTTATTTAACCAGAAGAACCCGAGGCATAGGAGACAATTTGCCCAAGATCACACAGCTAGTAAGTGGTTATAGGAAGCATGCAAACTCAGGCAGACTACACTTTCCTTCCAGTCTTTTTGCTATTCTGTTTTCTAAGAACTTTCCATTGGCTTCCTGCAGCCACTGCTGTCTTAGATGAGTTAGACTTCTAGCCTTCACTTTACAAGTATTTATTACTCATCTCCTCCATCCCTGGTGAAGTGCTAGGCTCTGCTGGAAGGTAGGAGGCAGGTACAGAGAAGCACTTCCAGGGCCAGCTTCCAGCAGCCCTGTAGGGCCAGGGCCAGCACACAGTGATGAAGGAATACAGAGGAAGCAGCAACAGATGCCTGGAGTGGGGGATTGGGGAGGTACCTGTTTCCCTGAGGACTCCACCCCTCAGCTAATCCATCTCCTAACACACACTTCTCCTGACTCCCATCATGGCACCCTGACTCCTTCGGCTGCATGCATAGCTCTGCCACCCAAAGGGCATGAGACCCAGGATCCCACAGTCCTAAGGGTTGCGGAAGGCCCACAAGCTGTCTCAAAGGGACAACCTGCCTCTTTCCCCTCCATCCAACCAACCTGCTTGCCACCAGATGAATCATTTAAGCACACTCCATTATGTCTTCATCCTGCTCAAAAGCTGTAGTACCCATTTAAGTACAAACTTCCTGGCTGGCATTCAGGGATGGTCTTGCTGTCTCATCTCAAACAGCCTTGGCGGCCTTCTTGCCCCTCCCCACCCATCACACAATAATACCCCAAATGGAAAACACCTCCTTTTCTTTTTTTTTTTTGAGGGCAGTGTCACTGGCCCTTATATGTGGGACCCGAACCGGGGCCGCTGTCTTCCCAAGCCAGAACTTAACCACCACACCACTTGGCCTGCCCAACACCTCATTGTCAACAGCTCTTTCCTTTTCTATCTATTAATGCCTCATCTTTTCTTCAAGTCCTGTAATAAATGCCTCTTCCTACAAAACCTTTCATGGTCACCTTCCCTAAGCACAATAACCACCAGGTGTACCTTTTCCTTTGAGTGCTGTAGTCCGTTTTACTCCTCTCAAGACATCGACATTAGTCTGCTAACATAATTATTTTTTTTAATTGAAGCATAGCTTATATATGGTCAAGTGAAATAATCTTATGTGAACTTTAAATGAATTTTCACATACACATACATAACCTCTAACCAGAAATAGCACATTTCTAGCATCCCAAAAGGATCCTTTGTGCCCCTTTCCCCAGTACCTTTTCTTCTAACTGCTATCATCCTAGATCACCTACTATATATTCTTTTGTGTCCAACTTATTTCATGCAACGTATCTGTGAGGTTTACTCACATTCTTGCATATTTCAGTAGCCCATTCTTTTTTCTTGCTTTGTAGTATTCCAGTATGAATATACCAACATTTATTTACTTGTTCTCTTATGGATAGACATTTGGGTTGTCCCAGTTTGGGACTCTTACAAAATCAGCTGCTGTGAATATTCTTGTACATGACTTTTGCTGGACGTAAGCATTCATTTCTCATGGGCATATAACCCAGAGTAATTTTGCTGAGTTGTAGGCTATACATAGCTTCATTCCGTGGGTACTGCCAGACATTAGTCCAAAGTGATTCTACCAACTTACACTTCCAACAATTTATGTGAGTTCCAGTTGCTCCAGTGTTGTCAGTCTTTTTAATGATAGCCATTCTAGCAGGTATTATAGTTACTTCTTTATGTTTCTAAATAATAATAATAATAATAATAATTACCATCTATTGATCAGATATGGTACTAGGAACAACTCTAGAAAATAGATATCATTATTTCCATTTTACAGGTGAGGCTCTGAGTGACTTATAAGTTGAACAGGGTGACATGGATGATAAGTAGTAAAACTGGAATACTCACGCAGAACTGCCTGACATGACACCAAAGGCCCTGTTTGTCTAATTATATCACATTGGCTCTCTCCTGCCGTGCAGTAGAGAGCGAGACCCTTGTCTAATTCCTTCTGAGATGCTCTGTAGTGCCTAAGTAAGAGCTTAATACAGGACTGTGAAATAAATGGATTGACGTGCATGAAGAGGCTGTGCTTGGAAGCAGTTGTCACAAAGGGAAGGGTCCATCCAGCTGTTCTCAACCCCAGATTCAGGTGGAGCCTGACAGGCTGTCCTAGGAATCAGGGGGGCCTGGCTCCAAGAGAGAGGGAGAGAAAGAGAGAGGAAAGTGGGGAGGGAGGTGAGTCCATTACCCTTCATGAACTTGGCCTCAATTTCCTCATCTGTAAAATGGAAATAATAATACTGATTTGGCTAATGACAGAATGAGAGGCAATGCTTTGTCTTTTGTAAATTGTAATTTTTTATTTTTATTTTTGAAATTGACAGAATTTTAAAACCAGAGCCATCATCTACGGAGCTTTATAAACTATATAGATTCCAGGAGCCCAACCCTGGAGATGTAGATTGGCTTGATCCAGGGTCAGCCTGGGCATATATGTTTTTAAAGAGCTTTTCAAGGTGACTCCAAGGCTCAGCTAAGGGTAAAGAGAACTGTTAGGGTAAAGATATGTATTATTATTATTTACTGTTAAAGTATTATCATCATTGTTATCTTTTGAAGAAGTGGGTAGAAATGGGGAGACATCTTTCAGGGAAGTCTTTTGTAAAGTGTGTGGATCCACTGCAAGTGCTTAGATAAGGACCACTGCCAATGTCTTCATACCCTGGCCATCTCTGACCTGGAGTCTCAAGATGGGTGAGTCTGTAAGTGTGTGTGTGTGTGTGTGTGTGTGTGTGTGTGTGTGTTTTCATAAATATACGCCTGGAAAGGGATGTGAGAAGAAAGCCAATCATGCAGGGATTCCATATTGAGAGGAGGGGACTGGGGGCAGGAAGAACTGGTAGTCTAATTTCTGGGGCTCAGGCCTATGGACTCATCCTCAAGAAACAAGCAAAAGTGATCATAGGCTTGGTTTCTGGAGAAGCATGGCTATTCTTGTCACTCTGATTTGGCCACAGCTGGGGTCTGAGTTCACCACAGTGTCAGCCCTGCCTGCCCCTGACTATTGAGCTGGGGAAGCCCTGAGACGGGCCTGAGAATTCAGCAGCCAACCCTCTTTTTCCTGTTGCCCCTACCCACCCCCACCCCCACCCCTGCGCCAATATCCCAGGATATTATCCATCACTGAGAGATCCAAGAAGGTCAGACCAGGGCAAAGACCACCCCACCTACACACTTCCTGCCCCCACTGGGCCAGTCCCTATCCAAGGACTAAAGGCCAAGTTCTGGGTCTCTTCCATTGTTGATACTTAGGAAAGGGATCCTGGGGACGCCATGGGGCTAAGCTACTGCCCCTGCATGTCCTGTGGTGGAAGGGAGTAGAGGTCCTTCCAAGGCTCAGAAAAAGACGTGGGAGAGAAAAGAGGAAATAAAATAGAGGGCAGGATTAATGAAGTGGCTTCAAGAGCTAATAGTGCATTTACCGACATTCTCCTCCTCTGACTCCCATCCGGGGGAAACCTAGCCACAGTCCTGAGGCAGCCTGTCCAGCTCCCAGTCCACCTCTTAGGGATCCCAGGGCTGGAAAGAAGCAGGACATCTCTTAGGTGAGGGAGAAAACCCCTCTCCTCTTTCACATCAACCTCTAGAAATGAAACCCCAGACTTCAGCCCCTCCTGTGCAGGCCTTTCCCCAGAGCTACCCAGCTTCCAAGTAGCCAGTGGGAGGTGCATTATTGGATGGTAATTTGGGGCTCACCCTCCACCCTGCCATGGGGTAATGGTCTGGCCACCTTCAACAGTTTCTTTCAGCCTCTCCCCAGCCCATTCCCTTCTTTCTCCCAGGCCTCCTCCCTAGAAGATGACCTGGAGCTGGATTCCCAAATAAACAGTAACTAATTGGATTAGGAGCTGATAATATTGTTGACCTTTTTTTAATGTCTGCTAGCTGTCTTTCCACCACACTGAGGCTTAATTGTATGGGGTTGGGGGGAGGGTGGGGAACTTCCAGGAGTGAAATGTGACCCCTGTTAACCTCAGATAAAATGGGCTCAGCGTCTTCCCAACTGCCTGTCATCCCCCATGGAGCAGGAACACACACATGCTCCCACTCTCATCAAATAATTACACAGATGATACACACATGCATAGGCATGCATGCAGAGATGCAAACACACCTACAGGCACATATGCATCCTCACCCAAAAACCACACAGGGCACACATATGACTTTGACCATGAATCATACATGTTTATAAAGTCACACTAGACGCTACGCATATAATAGACAAGTATATGCACATACTCAGAGATAAATGCTTGCAAAATGCAAGCACAGAGATACGTAAAAACAAATATAATTACATTTATATGCAATTACATATAATTACATTTATGATGCAAATGCATACATAGATATGTTCACGAATGAACACAGATACATACATATAAAGAAACACTGACATGCACACATATATTCATATACATGGTGTTTAAATAAATGAACATGCACAATACATGACACACGTGCATACATACATATGCATCTTGTGCATATACCTTTGCACACCCATAGACATGAGAGCCCCTGCCCCCGTCCACATGAGCAGTCTGCTCCCCGCAACCCCTTATCTCTTCCACAATCTCTGCTGCTCCTACTTTCTACTTTTTCTTGGGTTCCCTGGTTGTGTTTTGGGGGTCCTGAGGTTTGTTTTTTTTTTTTTTTTGAGGGCAGTGTCACTGGCCCTCATATGTGGGACCCGAACCCAGGCCGCTGGCTTCCAAAGCCAGCGCTTAACCACCGTGCCACTCAGCGGGCCCCTCGGGCCCCTGAGTTTTGATATCTGTTGAAGTTCTGGCCTGGCCTGAGTGTCTCCGTCTCTCAGTATCTCTGGGGCCCGGTGTCTAAGTCGGCCTCTCTCATTCTGGGATGCTTAAGTTAAGGGCATGGCTAGTAGGGTGGAGGGGAGAGCATGAAAAGAGAAGAGATTAGAAGGGGAGGGTAGAAGAGGGGGGCCCCCCCCGAAAGGATGGAGAGGTGGGTTGGGGGAGAGGACCAGGAAAGAGGGGAGCGGCGAGGGGAGGGGAGCGAGGGGCGGGGGCGGGGCGCCTGCCTGCGCACAGCAGATGTTGCCGCTCCTCGCATGGAGCTGTTAATGTAAGTGGAGTTTCTGCAATGGTAATTAGGAGGGCCCTCATTACCCTGGCAGAGCCGGCTGAGAGCCGATAAAGCCGAGGGGGAGAGGGGCCGACATCAGGGTAATGGGGGAGCAGGGCCATTGAGGAGCTGGAGCCGAGCCGGGACCGCTCCGCGCGCGCAGCTGGAGCCCGGCGAGCGGGCCAGGGAAGGGGGGCGTGGACGCGGCCCGCGGCCCAGTGAGGAGCCAGGGTGAGAGTGGCGAGGGGAGCCGAGAGGCTGGGTCTGCGCTGGGCCTTCGTACCGCCACGCGGGGGTCCGAGAGGACGAGGTGCGGGGCTTGGCTCTGTTTGCAAGAGGCAGGGGTCGAGGAGGTTTGGCGTGCCCGCCTCCCGTACAGCCATGGATGGGGGTCATCCACCGAGGCCTCTGAGCCTAAATTCAGAGACCCCTGGTGGCCGGACAGAGGTGGGGCCAGAGGGTGGAGATATAGAAAGGACACCTTTCTCCTCTAGTGCCACCCCACGCCTGTGCCTGGGCATCTAGGACACTTATCCAGAGTGACCAAGACCATGGACTCTAGAATAGAATAGTCAGGACGAAAGTGTATGTCCAGATGGAAGGCTCCAGAATGTCAGGTCACAGACTCTGGAGGAGACCGATGTTCAGGGGTGGAAGTATAAGCTCTAACTCTTGCCTCCTTGGGGTAAAAGTCCCGTTGCCCCCCTTCCCTCACAGGTCGTCTTTCCCTGTCTGCCTTCCTCATGTCCTCCCCTGCACCCCCTCACCCCCAATGCTAGGGGAGGTCCCCAAGCACTGAGAATGCTGGAAGCTGAGTCTGAGCAACTCTAATCATCTTGCTTCCCTTCAGGGCTTTGCAGGAAAGGGTAAGGAGTCTGGAAGGAAGACAGTGACAGCCGGGGACACCTGCAGCTCTGCTCCCCAGCCAGGAACCCAGGAGCCCCTCCCAGACCTCCAGAGCTCCAGGGTGGGGAGCTCATTTTGCTATTTACCCTCCTCACCCCCTGAGTATTCCAGGATGAGCTTCCAGTGCCTTTCAGACTAAGGAAGGAGTGGGCAAGCCCAGTCTTCTCAGCCAGGTGAGAGCCATCTCTATAAAACAGACCTGTGTCCCCTTCTCCTGCTCTCCCTGCCCCATGCCAGAGGACTCTGGGAAGACTTCCAGGAGGCAGGAATCTGCCCTCACAGCAGGGAGAAGGGAATTGTGGGTGCCTTTGCAACCTCACCTCCTCCATCAGAGGGCCCAATATCTGTTTTTAAAATTTCCATTTCACACAGCCCCTCACCTGCAGGTGTTTCTGAAACCCAAGGTCATTGACTTGTACCACCCAGGTTTGCCACCTTCTCAAAGACCACATAAGCCTCTCCATTATGGGGAGGGTGGAACAGAGAGGGGCTTCTTTTCCTTCAAGCTTTGAGGAAGGGAAAGGAAAAGTCCTGCCATGCTGACGCCAGAAGAACCATATCTCCCATATGACTAAGGGCATGTGGTGTCTCTGAATAGACCAGGGCTGAGGGGAAATCCTGGGCTTGAGGACAGCCCCAGATGCCTCTCCCATCTTTAGCTGCATGGCAGAGTAAGGGTTAATGGGGAGAGGCTGCAAGGCTGGAGCAGGCGGTGGCTCCCGCCCGCCTTCCCCCCCCCCCCCAGAGTTGCTGACTCTTCCTTTTTGTTCGGGCTGACAGCAAGCACCTGGTGTGCTCCTGCAACAATATTGTTCCTGCCTCCCTCCCCCCAGGGCCCAGGCTCCCCTCTCTCTCCCCCTCCTCACTCTGCCGGCAGCCTTCCCCTCTGCTTCCTCTTCCCCTAGCCCCCTCCTGCCTGTGGCCTCCTAGGCGCCCCCCTCCCCGATGCCCAACCACCACAAGCACCGACCCTGCGGTGTCAATAAACACAACATATGCTGCCATTAATGTGAAAATCGTGCCCTCTACTCCATTCATCCCTTCAGCCTGCCCGCCCGCTGGGGATAGGGGTAGGGCGGTGGGGAAAGAAAGGTCAAGTGGGAAACATTACCCTCTTTTTTGATGTGCTCAGCCCCCACTTCTAGCCTTGGGAGGGGGAGAAGAATTGGAGGAGCATGGATGGGATAAGGGTGGGGGTGTTCTGAGACCCAAATTTTCTTGACACGCCCACTGAGCCTCCCCAGAGAGACTCAGGTGGGCACCTTCATCCAGCCCATTGGCCTCTTAACTCCAGGGGGGTCAGAGTGAGGCTTCTTTGGCCCTCCCACAGATAGCCATGTTGCTGACATGTCTCTCCTGGGGACAGAGGTGGTCCTAGGGGCCCCATTCTCTTGCAAGTCCAGCTATCATCTCAGTTTCTGAGGACTATCTGTCCATCTGGATTATAAAAAATAAACCAGAAGGGTTCTCCAAGTGGTTGCTAGGCTTCAGAAAGCCTTCATGAAAGGAAGGCTAAGGGAGTGGCCTGGCCTCAGTCTCCTCAACTAAATCACCAGTTCCAAGACAGTGGGGAATAATAAAGATAAAAATAATATAATAACAACAGCTAACATGTATTGAGGGCTTATTTATGTACCAAGCATTGTGCTAAGCACTTTACAGGCTTTATCTAATTTGCTCCCCATAAGGCTCCTATGGGGAAGTGACAACTGATATCCCCATTTTACAGCTGAGGAAAACAGGCTTAATAAGGATAGCTAGCATGTACTGAGTGCTCACTGCACTCTAGGCCCTATACTGAGTTCTCTACATCAATGTCAATGACCCTATCAGGTTAGCACCACTATCAATGCCATTTTATAGTCCAGGAAACTGAGGTTCAGAGAGGTTCAGTAACTTGCCCAAAGTCACACAGCCAGTAAGCTGAACTTGGTCAGGAATTCGGGTATTTCTGACAGCAGAGCTTGTGATCTTAATCCCTACACAATCCTGCCTCTGTTCTCTATTTCCTCTCTATCTCCAGTAGCCCCACAGCATCCCTTCCCCCATGCCAAGACCCTCTCCATGGGACTGGACACAAGTGGGGCAGTGGGAGACAGAGCTGAGACTCGTTCTCAGCCCAGCTCCTCACCTGTTCCACTGTCACTCCCACTGTTCTGTACCCACCCAGCCTGTATGCTCACTGTCCCCCTACCCCCATGCCCAGTCCCATTCTGAGGATTCATTGTGACAGGCAAAGTGCCCCTTTAGGCTCCCAGAGCACAAAGACATTGTGCTTGGCTTTGCAGCTTCGCACTTCTGAGACTCCAGTTGCTTTATTGATATTAACTTAACACACACGCCCCCACTTCCCCACCCACCCCAGCCCAGTCTGACGGGCAGAAATCTGCTGCCTGGGCACCACCCTGACCTCTCTTTTCCTCTTTCATTATCCGCTCTGGGCACCAGGGAGCCAGCACCAAAATTAAAACAATAACTAAGCCCGAAGTGGACCCAGCAGCCCCCACTCCCACCCCAAGGGAGGGAAAAAAGCCACAAAAACACCTGGAGAGGAGAATAATCAATGGAAGGGGAGGGGTGATCCACTCCCATGCCAGCACCCCCCCACACGCCTCATCCCTCCTTAACCCTTTATCCCCTCAATAGTACCAGGACTCCCCCATCCCATCCCTGCCGCCCCATTCTATAAAGAAGCAGCAGCCTCTAGCAGGTGCTTAACTATTTGGTGCTTTGGGATTTGAATAAATAAATGTGGGACAATGAGGTCCCCAGAAGCCCACTGTCAAGGGCTAAGACCCCAGAGAAGGCCAGTGCTATCATAGCAGGAAGTTCCTCCTCGGGTAAATTTCTGGAGAATTGGTTATTACTTTATAAAGTGCACTATCTTATTTGATCCTCACAACAAGCCCACAAGGTAGGTATTATTGTTGTCCCCATTTTTCAGATGAGGAAATTAAGGCTGAACAAGTTGAATGACTTGCCCAAGATCATAACAGCTAATAAGTGGCAGAATCAAACTTGAAATTCAAACTCAGAACTCTGTTTTCACAGCCTACAACTTAGGCATCTTGCTGAGCTGTCTGCATGGATTTATCCAGCAAATGGGGACCTCCTAGGGAGAGGGGACAGAGTTTGCATCACTAAACTGTTCTAAGTGTGTGGGCTCTGCACAGAGGACCTTTCTCCCCACCCTCCGCTTTCTGCCCTATGCCTCCTCAGCTCCACCTAGAGTCTATCTCAGCTACCCTCTTGACCCATACCAGGATTCCCACATTCCCCAGCAAGCCCCATCACTGCCTCCACCGCACTCTCCAGCTTCTCAGGGTCTTCGAACCACCCCTTATCTTGTCTTTTTTTACCTTAATTTTGCTGATACAACCATGGGACTTTTCCAAAAGCACTGTACTAGAAAACTGAAGGAAAGACTAGAAAAGCCAACACTCGTGTTCCTGTGTCCAGGCACTGTTCTAAGGGCATTGCCTAAAATTTGCACATCAATCCTAACAAGTAGATGCCCCTATTCTACCGATGGAGGATTGCGGGCCTTAAAACTCATAAACTGATACCTGGCACAGCTGGGATCTGAATCCAGGTGGTCTACCCTTATATAACCCTACTTTTTCTGAGAGAGAGAGAGAGAGAGAGAGAGAGAGAGAGAGAGAGAGAGAGAGAATTTAGTCTTCAAACTCTTTATTCTGAATTAGACTGTAAGCTCCCTAAGTGCCCATAATTTCGTTCCTATAGGGTAAGGCAGAATAGGACATCCATAAACGTACACCAAATGAATTCTAAGACAACTAAAAGCCACCTGTCATACCCCACAGGCACAGACATGGTGCTTCCCCCCTTGCCTCAATCCCGGCTAGCTGGCTTTGGTATTTGAACCAGCCACACTGACTCTTGGCCAGAGGTAGGCTCGGCTGATGTAAGAATCAGATCTGATGAGGTTTCAGGCCTTTCCAGAACCTTTCCCATCTTCTCATTGATTTCCCTTGACACTGCAGGTACTGACCCAGTCTTGGCTTCTCAGCTGGTTATCATAGTTCCCTCCCCCCATCTACCCAATTCCTGCCTCTACCTCCCTCCAAAGACTAGTCAGTCTATATGATGGCCCCTCATGGCCCTGCCCTTCAGAGGTCCTGGCTCTCCCAGTCCAATTTTCTTTGCTCTGCCTATTATCCTAGAGCATATTTGTGGTTAGGGCTGGCCCTGCCTCTGAAAAACTCAGCTCCCTCACCCCACAGCCTGGGTTCAAGTTGTCTTGAGGACAGATGCCCTGGCTCTAGGAGCCCCTCGGCTGCATACCTGCCCCCTGTCCACAGCTGACCAGACTTTCTTTCGCCACCCCCTCAACACAAGCCCTCTATTGCTCTGTCCCTGACATGAGCTTCCTCCCAATCCCCATACTGCCTACCGTGACCCACTTAGAATCCTAACTCTCCAGACTTAAAATAGAAAACACTCAACACAAGCTTTTACACTTCCCACTACCAGCTGAATAAAGGTTGTGTCTAGCAAAAACAAAATAACCACCTACTACTAATAATAGTTGCCCACCAATTCAAATTGAGTGGCGTTCATTCATTTCCTCTGCTCTCTCCAACCCACTTTCTACCTATCCCCAGGGTGTATAAGTAAATATAGGACCCTTGGGGTGTGTGGGACATGTGCGTGGGAGTATGTTATGAATGGTGTGTACTGTGTGTTTTCCCCTCCTCAGGAAAAACTCCAAAGTGACTCTTTGCCCTGGGCTCATCTGTAATCTGGGCATTGATTGGAGCCCATTGATAGCTGATTGTTTTCACACGTGACTCGGTCACATTCCTCTAATCTCCATTCTTCTGCTCAGTTTGCATGACAAGAAGCGGCCTCAGTGGGGAGAGGTCGCTCACCTCTGACCAGGATATAATTGGAAAAAGAAGGTCATTGCTGCCTTTGCTTCTGGGGGCAAATCAGCTTTGTTCCATTTGTGTCATGAGCTCTCACCAGCACACACTCTCAATGACATGGAGACAATGGCTGTGCCCCACAATGGAGCCCACAGAGATGTGCGCGACATGACACGAACGCACCATGGGACCCACACTCACTCTCATCAGGACAGGCATGTACAACAACGCACACACAATAGGTACTCTCAATAAACGCTGATGATAACACCAATGTCACTCAGAACAACGCATGTGACATCTACACACAGCGAATGCATAAAGAGATGCATAAAACAATGCTTGCCCAATGACACAGGTACCCAGTGACATACACATTTAATGATACCCACACAGACATATCCATGAGGGCAAAGAGCCCAGGCTGAGCTACCAAAACCAACATAAAAAATGTGCAAGAGTAATACCTTTTTTCAGGCAATACCGATGTGGGACTATATCAGAATTACCTGGGGAGCTTTGACAAAATGAATGTTTCCAGGAACCCCTGCCAGTCCATACATATCCCTTACAATGTGAGTGCTTGTGGGCAGACCCTTTTATGTTAAAAAGCTCCTGCAAGTAATTCTGATATGTCCCCGAGTTGAGAACCACTGAAGGACAACCAGGCTCCCTTCTACTGGGTGGTAGAATTTGCCAGCAGGAGTGTTGGGCTGTATTTTGTTTTCTCTCACTCAGTTTGGTAAGGAATAGGCAGGCACTGAGAAAAGAATGTCTGTGACCAGATTAGGGGTTAGGCAATAGCCCGGAACCGAACGTGTTAAAACTGGGCATTGACTCTCCGGGCAACCTTGGCTGGCCTAGTTAGTTCACCCAACAGGACACGTAGATGGACCCTTCGTGTGAGGCCTGTCCAGGAGACTCGCCTGTGCTCCATCGCCAGGATGCACAGGCCCAAATCCCACACCGCCTCCGAAGCCGCGTCTGCTGCAGCCTTAGGTAACTTTGGGAGGCACTGGCCAGCTCCGGGCCCGGTGATCGAGCCCTTGGGGCACTTCCGCTCTCCAAGGCCCGGTATTGGGCGCTACACTCTTAAAGCCAGAAAGTCCCTTCTATTCCCGACGTGGTGAGAGGGCAGGATGCCCCACCCCTGCTCCTGCCACGCCAGGAAGCCTCCGGGAGAGGGCAGAGGGAGCCGCGCAGGGACCAGGTGTCAGAGGCGACGGGTCACTTGAGCCCCAGCTTGGAGGCGCCGAGATCCGCGGAGACAACACAGGGTCGCGCCGCCCCCTGGCGGCTCCATGGCAGAGTTAAGGCCAGAGGGGCGAGCGGCTGCGGGGTCTGGTGGGTCCCGGACAGGTTCCTTCTTTCCAGCGATGAGGGTTAAAGAGACTCCCCGTCTCAAAGACTGTCCCGTCCTGTCCCTTCCTTTTCGCTCTCTCTCTCTGTCCCTTTCTCCGTGTTTCTCATCTTATTCCCCCCGTCCCTCCCACTCTGCCCGCCCTTCCCCCCTCCCCTGTCCCCACTCCCTCTCCTACCTCCCTCCCTTTCTCTCGTCCTTCGCCCACCCCCTCCCGCCTCCGCGGGGCAGCGCCTCGGTGAGCCCGCTTGGCAGTTAGCCCATTAGATCTCGTACTATTGATCCACTTCTGAGCCGAAGCTGACAGCCCCCCTTCCCGGTCTCCCTTGTCCCCTTTCCCGGCGCCCACCCCCCACATCTTTAGGTCTGCGCCTCCTCCATACCCCCCCTGCGGGCTGCGCCCAAGTCTCGCCCTCACGAAGGACAAGAACAAATGTAATTAAAGCGACCGGCGAGGGGGGTGCGCCCCTGCCAGCACCGACGCTAGCTGGGGTCCCAGCGGCCGGCTCTCCGCGGGCCGCTAGGCTCCCACCCCCCCACCCCCGCGCTCCCCGCCCCCCGGAGCGGGAGCATTTGGGTTGAGCTTCGCCTGTCCTATAAATCCACATATAATTCTCGCCTTTCCTGTTCAGCTAAGGAAAATAAACGTGTAAGGCTGTTTCTGGAAGCCCAGCTCAGGGACCGCTCTAAATTCTCCTCTTATTGAGTCCGGGCTGGAAATCACTCAGCTCGGCGGCGCGCCCCCGCCCCCAGCCCTCGCCGGCGCCCGCGCCCGCCGCGCACACGCACGCGCGCACACGCGAGGCAGGAGCCGGGTATATAAATATCTCCAGCTCTCCCCATAGCCGGGCAGATTTATTCCGCTGCCAAGCCTGCAGAAAATTGACTTGTTCATGGAGGCGGCTATTGACACATCACCGGGGGGAGGGTTAGGGGAGAAAGCAGTGGAGCCGGCGCCCCTCCATTATACGTTAATGTAATCAGCAGTGTGCGAAATGACTGCGCGGAAAATAGCATCACTGACATTTATATTAGAGGATATTGATGGCAGGAGCTGTGACCGCATCACTCTGCCTCCCGTTTCCACGGATTGACACAGGAGCCTCTTGTTGGCTCCAACCACGCTCGCCTCCCCTCCCCCTCCCCCTCCCTCCCTCTCTCCACCCACTCTCTCTCCAGCTCTCCCCTTTCCTCACCTCAGCCCCCACCCTCCCGATTCACTCTCCCAGTCACTCATTTTCCAAATAGTTCTTGAGTACCTACTGGGTGCCACGTACAGGGGTCTCTCCCCCATGCCTTTCTCTCTAGATTCCTCTCTCTCTATCCCCCACCATGCCCTTGCCCTCTTTCTCCCTCCTCCCCAGCTCCGCTTCCCCCCTCCCCCTTCCTTGGCTCGCTGGCTGGACCGCTGCTGTCACAGCAGATAGATAATTGAAAAATGGGCCTCACCTTTGCAGCCAGCAGGAGTGGTTCAGGCAGTTACCGCCGGGGTTACCTACTCCATCTCAGGCCCAGGCTCCAAAAGAGATTCTGAGGAAATTGGATTTTACATGGATGTTTTATTCGGGCAGAGGCTTTAGTGTATATAAATACAGGCAAGGAGGCCTTGGCAGCAAGGATGAGTCAGGCGAGACAATCCTGCCTGGGGCCTGGAGGCTCAGGGGAGGCAGGCAGGCCATGTGCTCAGCTCTGGGTCCCAGACCTGGACATCAGTGTATTTCCCCATCATCGTCTGGAACTAAAAGAGGTTAATGCCTCTGAACAGGTCTTTGAGAGCTACCTTGGGAATAAAAAAGTGTGTGATTATTGGGGATTGTTGGCAGGATTGTATACTGAGAAAAGAAGGAAATATACTGGAGAAGTTTGAGGACTGATTCTTTCAATAAGTATTTATTGAACCCTTTACTTATGAGGTCTTGTGTTTGGGGCACAGGAGTAAGTTAGATATAGCTGCTGCTTCCAAGGACAGTTTGGAAAATGACAATCTGAGGTTTCTGGTTAGGAACAAGGAAGGGGAAAGGTGGGGAAATGGGTGCTGAGATGACTTCTTTAGGACCTGACTAGCTGGGGAGCTTGGGTGAAGCAGCAGAAGGGAAATTGGTCAGGTTGGGGTTGGTCTTGCCAAACCTCCAGGCCCTCCTGCTTGTGCCTTACCAGAGAGAGCATCTAAGGAATATGTAGATAATCGTGGCCACTAAATCTATAGGCAAGTTCACATCCAAGATGTTTGTAAGGAATCCTGGTGAGAGTCTCTGGAGGGCTAGGAGGATGGATCATCGAGAACCAAGATGTGGCCTTTCAGAGAGATCAGCTACAAGGTTGAAGAGGACTTGAGTCAGGAACCCTTTGGAGGCCTAAATTGAAGGCACAGGGACAAATGAGGGGCATCAGAAGACCAGAGAGGTAGGATGTGGGTGTGGGAAGGAGGGAGTAGATGCTTGGGGCCTATGATAAAGAATACTCCAGTGTCTGAATGCCCCTGTCTTCCATTTCAGTCACAGGTAGGGTCTTTTCTGTGCCCTGTCTGATCTCTAATTAGAATCGATGTGGCTGATAGCTGCAGCCCAAATAATTTTTGTTTCTTGGAAGGAGAGCTTCTCATGAGCCACTCCATGACTGAAGGACTGAAATTAAGGTGTGTGGAACCAGGCTCAGACTGCTCAGTGAAGGGCCTGTGCTCCTTCTGAATTCAGATCAGAGATGACAGCTGCCTTACCCTGGCCACATCACTGAAAACTGGACTGGTCCTCCCTCAGATTCCAAGGCCCCCCTTGTCCTCTGCCACATTGTTACACCGTTACATCATCAGCCTGCAGGGGCAGGACAGGTGCTGGATAGATCATAGCCATCTACCACATCCAGGCACTCCCAGATGGCATCTAGGAGCTCCAAACAAAGTGTAAGATGGGAGTATTCGGGGGGTAGTTGAACTCCCTGTTTGACTTCCATCAGCATCTTCCCTCTCTTCTAAAGATTACATTCACCCTAACAGCCCAGTGGGCAGAGATACCTTCCTGCTATCCAGGAGCCAGGACACTCCCACTCACGTTAGTTACCTATGCCTCCTATTCACCTCTGACCTCAGAGAACCACAGGGACTCGTGTCCTCACTCTTTGCCCCCCAAATCTGCTCCTGGATTTGTCTTCCCTTCTTTATGACTCATTTGATAAACAGACGCTGAGATTCTGATTTCACTCCTAGTCTTTGACCTGTGAACAGGTTGGTGATGAGAATGAGTGTATGTATTTGTGTGCATGCACCTGTGCTCACTTGGGCATTGCATGCCCAGGGCACAGGGATACCATTATTGAGCCTGGCTTGGTCCTACCCTGCATTCCAAATTAGGAAATTGACATTCAGAAGTAAAATGAAGGAGCAGACAGAGAAGTGACTTCCCACAGCAGAAAGGATGCCTTTCATTCCTCCAGGCCTTATCAAGGTGAGATCCTGGAAAGTCATTCCTCCAGAGTCATCTGCCCAGCAAGCTATTCAAGAGGACCCAGGGAAATGAGAAGTCAAAGGTATTAGAAACAAAGCCAGGTAAGGCTCAACCATTCATTGTGATTCAGAGCCTGTCCATTCCCTGTCCCTACATGAGAGGACGGCTGGAGTTGGGTCTCAACAGAATGGACCTTTGAAAAATAGAAAGCCTATGGGGGTAGGGTGGGGGGAGGGGGTGCACAAAGGAAGCCATTAGGAGCCTGAAGAGCTGCAAGAGTCTGGTTGGAGAAGCCAAACTTCAGAGGAGCATTTCCAGCCTTAGCAATAAAGCCAGTGTTAGCTGTGTAACTATGGTGAGAGTTACCTAACTTCTCTGGGCTTCAGATTCCTCATCTGTAAAATGAAAAACTTAAGGACTTTTTCGGCTCTAATTTCTGGGATTCTAAACTGGTGAGTAAATATGTTTAGACAGCCCAATTTGGGGGCCGGCCAAGTGGTGCGGTGGTAAGCGCTGGCTTGGGAAGCCAGCGGCCCCAGTTCAGGTCCCACATATGAGGGCCAGTGACACTGCCCTCAAAAAAAAAAGAAAGAAAGAAAGAAAGAAACTAGACAGTCCAACATGGGATGAAAGAAGGAACTTCAGGGCTGAAGACCCAGTGTCTTTTAAGAGGGATAAAGAAATGTAATTGGGGCCAAGGGGCTTGAAATTGCTGAGAGGACTCCTGGAGGCTAGAAACCTGCTGGGACCAGGACAAGGTCAGAGCAGGAAAGCAACACAGCCCTGGGGCAGAGGGAAGGCACAGGGATAGATCCAGAAAGCAGTGCCACCGAAACTGTCTCAAGCTCCAGGTCTCCGCTCAGAATCCAGCTCACACGGCTTAGAAATCTTAGGGAGGAACTCAAGTTTCTTGGGGACAAAGAAACTGTTGATCAATCCAAATGACAGGAAATCTGCACACTCTGATGTGCTTTGGAAAGGAATGGGTGGGAGGTGGGGGCCTTTGTCTTGTTTCTCCAGAGTTTCTTAGTTAAGTTTCCTAGTTGAGAAAGGTTAGCATCCCCTGGACTATTATCATGGAGAAGGCATCAGGGCGCCCCCAGTGGCAGAGCCTGGTGGCTGAAAGCAGCAGCACTTCCTCAAGACTTGCTGGAGTTACTGGGGACAAAGTGAGAAGCAGATGTCGGAAGGCAGTGGGGGGGCACTGTGGGTAATGGAGACACCACCACCTCCTCTTATCTTGACTAGGAAGAAACAGGGCAGGTGACCACTGAAGTCTTGCTGCAGGGAGCCCACCTTAGAGGTAGTGTCCAGAGAGAAAAGACTAGAAGCCCAGAGCACAGGCAGCTAGCAGCCAGCGGGCATGGGAGGGGAAGGGAGGAAAGATATCCTTTTCCACGGATGTGCCTTGGCCCCTGCCCAGGCAAAGAGGGGCAGATTTTGTCTTGTCCCAAGCCCCTGCATCTGCCACCTTGTTTACCTCGTGCCTATTTATAGCTGCAGGCTCCAAGCCTGGCATGGGACTCTGCGATTTATATGACTATAAACCTCCAAAGGGCACTGAGAGCTGGCAGGGCATGGATACAGCCACAGGCAGGCTCCCAAGATCAAAATGGCTACCCTCCCACCCCTGCTGACCTTACACCCTATTATAGGACAAGAGGTCATAAGGTCAGGCTCAGGCAAAGAAGAAGAGATTGGCAGGAAGCCATAACACCTCTTTGACTCTGCCTACCCAAAGCTTGTCCAGTTTAGGATTTGGAGCAAGTCAGAGAGGATATGTTTTTTGTTTTGTTTTGTTTTGTTTTGTTTTCTGCTTTGGAAGCGGGTAGGGATCTGCAACCCAACCCCCACCTGCCCACCCACTTACCAGCAGAAGAGAAGATTCATACCTGGTGAACTCCTGTTCCCTGGCTGCTTTCTTGGGGTGCCTTTGGAGGCCTGAGCTGGCCTACCTCTGAGGGACATACTATGATGGCTATCCAGTACCTAGACCCCCAAGCCCCATGGGATTCTGCTATAGCAGCTCATTGCCCAAAGCCTTCCCTGTAGCAGCAATCTCTCCTCAGCCTCTGGCTGACCCTCTATTTTATGTCCCTCTCCATTGCTTCTTGCCCTCCAGACTCCAATGCGTTTTGATAGCACTGTACCCCACAAAATGACCCTGCTCCCCCTGCTGACTATCCCAGCTTCCTGCTGTGCACTTCCCCACAAACTCTCTGCCCTGGTCCTTACCCCATGATTTATCACATAAGCAATAAGGCTGGGCATAGCTCAGGTGTGTGTGCGTGTGCATGTGCATGTGTGTGTGTGTGTGTGTGTGTGTGTGTGTAAGTAGGAATGTGTTAGGTAGGTGGGTCAGAGAGAGAGTTACAAGTCACAGGCGAAATGTGTGTGAATATGAAGGAGAGGAGAAACCCAGAATGACCTTCTTCTTGACTGTTTTGTTATTTTCTCATCAACCTCTGGTCTGCTGGACTATGTCTGAGGGCTTTTGGAGGGGAAAGGCCTCTCTTAGAGGCTGTGTGACCCACTGGCTATTTCTGACCCTTCTTTAGCCCTCCCTTCCCCACTACCATCTTGAATCTCAGGTCCCTCAGGACTGTTCTAAACCTGGTGGAAAGCAGACAGAGCTGGGGGTCGGGTTGGCTAGTTGGGATCAATCTTTTAGTGGAAGGAGGGGCACTGGAGGACATTGAACTATTAGTCAACATAGACTCTGCTTACGCTTGACTTTGGTCTTGGCCTCAGAGAAGGATTAGGCTCTGGGTAAAGCATATTCCAGGGTAAAGAGGAGGTCCCAGGCAGATGAACTGATTCTCAGGTCCACTCCTTTCTCCCCATTTCTCAGCCTAGCCCATCCTTCGAGGTGGAGGTGCAAATGAATGAGCCAAAGCAAAGTCCCTTCCTTCTCAGAGGAGGGGGTGTCAAGGGAGTAGAGAATATTCCAGATTTCAGAGAGTCCCCTACTCTCACTTATTAGTCCAATTTTTATTTAGCACCTTCCATGGGATGTGAGTGGGGGACCTGGGTGATGTAGGTCAGGTGTGTGCGGACCTGGGGAGAAATCAGGGATTTGGGTAAGGCTGGGGCACCGTGGAGAAGAGCAGAGAGAGAATTCACAGGGCTGGGAGTCCAGAGCTCACCTTTTTACCCTCCCCCAGAGGGAGGCAGCAGAGGACCATAGGTATTGCCCCATCAGGCAATTAGCTGTTTAGTTCCCTTTGTGTCCACTGTTCACCATGAAGCCCATAGGAGGGACTCACCTGGTTTGAAGTTTTTACACTTCTAGCCCATGCTCCCCTGCTGGAGAGAGACTTTGGAGAAGTCAGTCTATTCTTGATTTGGCTCCCACAAGCTCCTCTATTCTTTCCTAAGCAGAGGCACCTCTCCTTCATGTCTAGAGCTTGGAAAACATACTTCTGTCCACCCCGACCACCTCCTTACATTCCTCACCCTTAACCCCCAGCTCCCTACCTCCCACATCCCCTTGGGGGCCATGATCTAGCTGAGTCACTACCCTGAAGAGGCCCACTCGATCTGGGGAAGCCCCTCTGTGCCTGCAGGGCCATGCCCATGACAAGTAGACTTAGTTTTATTGATCCCTAATCTTTCCTAGAGAGTTTTGAATAAGAGTTAGGCCCACATACTCCTGATGTCTCCTTCATCCTACCCCCACTTAGGCACTCACCAGACAACTTACCTGGGTATGAGGACCAGGTGTGGACCTGGAGATGTAGAGGAAGATAGTGTCTGTACTGTGGATCAAGTTAGCACAGGGGCTGCAGCTAGGTGGAGGAGATCCGACATGTGGCCTTGAGTGAAATGAAAAATCAGACTCCTAGCCTAGAAACATTCCCTTCCCTGCCAGCATGATACCTCTGTGGTCCCTCAGCCTGACTGGAAATGTGTGTGTAGTGGCAGGGGCTGGGGGTGGGGGTGGGCAGGGAAAACCAGAGGCAGGTGGGGAGGCTGGGTGGTAGAGGAGTGATTAGGGCACTGGTCAAGCAAACTAATATCTCAGTTTTTGGCAGCTCAAAGTTGGGCAACTAGCAGGAAAAGTTAGACCCTGGCGCAGAGATACATCTCCTGAGCGGCCACATGGGCATGGGGTGGAGGCAGCTAGGGACAAAATGGTCTGGGTTGAAGGATGATCTTATCCAAAAGGAAGGTAAGAGTGACCAGGTTTTCAAGAAGAAAGAGGGCCAAGGAGTTCCTTTGCAACTTTTACAGGGGCGTGAGTGGCTGGGAGAACTGAAGGCCTGAACTCTGGGAAGCAGCACTGAGATCCCAACAGAAAGACACCCATGTGTTCATAATCGGTTCGTTATTACTTGTTACAGCTCGAGAGAGTCAGGGTGAGGAAGCGGCGGGATGGCATTTGCCTCTCTTGTCCAGTCTCCTGTTGTTGGTTACAAGAAACCTGGGGCTCAGAGCTTCCATGTTATAAGGCAGCAGGCACCCTACAGATCATCTAGCCTAGCACCCATTTTTCAGGTAGAGAAAGGGAGGCTCAGAGAAAAAAAGGAAGGCCTAGGTCCCAGACCATCCTACCATTTTGAATCCTGCTTGGCCATCTCCCAGCCTAGTTCTCAGACCTCAATTCAGCCTCATCCTGTGGAACCCCAGGTAAATCTGCCTGCCCCATAGATTTGTTCCCAGATTAAGTCCTGCCCTCCCCCACCCCATTGCGGCTCTATGTTTAAGCCCCTCCAGATCTGCCTGATTGAGGATCCCTGATTGGAAAACCTCCCCTCCCTTTCCCATTCCAGATTGGGGCTTCCTAAGGATTCCCTTTGCAACTTGAGATGTCATTGTCTTTCTATTAAAATGTCTTTCCCACTCTGGCTCTGCGTCTCCCTCTTTCTCTTTTCTAACCCTCCTCCAGCCCCCTACCTATCCCTCCTCTAGATAGAGCCTCTGAACTGCTGAGATGAATCTCTGAAGCTCATAGTTCTGGCCTGTGTTCCTGGTAATTGAGTTGTGCTCCCCGGTCATGATAGGGGGAGGGGGCAGTGGCTGTCTGTGGTCTGGTCCTCCTCCCTCTGGCTTACCCTCCCGCCCCACTGTGATCCAGCAGAGAGGGTGAGGAGGAGAGAGGTAGGGATGCCTCCTTTTCCTTAGCCTGCCTTCCCCAGCTCTCTCTCTCCCCCCTTCTCCCCCTCCCCTCCTTCATCTCTGGCACAAATCACATGGTGACAGCCCCATCCAACCTTTGGGGAAGGGTTTGTAAATGTGTCTTCCTTAGCTCTGATCTCCAAATTGTTCCTTTTATTGCATTTGTCACGGTGAAGATTAAAGTCCCTGGGTGGCCTGCACCACAAATCACAGAGTCTGCTCAGGGAGCGGCTGCAGGTTGGGAACTGATGGAGAGGTCTGGGCCCTGTTACAGGGTGTGTGTGTGTGTGTGCATGTGTGTGTGAGTGTGTGTGCGTGCACGCACACTCACAAACACACACTCCCATCTGTGGTGTGGGCTTACACCCAGGAACAGGAAAATGTGCCCCTTGTGTTGTGATTCTGAGCCATTAGCCCTCTTTCTAGTACAGTGTGTGATGTCTTCCTCCAGGCTGTCTTCCAGGATCACACTGCCTATTCCATAGTGGGGATCACTGTCCACATTGATCTCTCCTATCTTTCCCAAGGCAGGAGGGAAAGCTGTGTTCACATCATAGATATTTCCAGATATCCCTCTGGATCTCTGGCCACAGGAGCACTCTGAATGGGTCAAGGGCAGTGCTGGCCCAAAGCCCCCAAGGGACCAGCCAGGTCCAGGTCCCAGAATAACAATTGACCTTATCCTGCCTCGGTATCACCAGACCCTGACTTTCTTTCTCATCCTCGGTGCAGAGGGGGGGCACAGCCGAGACAGAGGAGATATAGCTGACAGACCAAGAGGACAAAAGCTCCCTTGTACACACACACTGAAAAACAGTCCCTTTCCTATCCCCTTATGAGGTGGGCTTCCTGCCTGTCCCTCATGCACATTCATAACATTCAAATTTATGCTGTAATCTCCACCGCTCCATATGTATGAGCCTTTGATGGGTGTTTGGGTTTATGGGATGCACCCAGCCCTTCGTTCCCTCACCCGCCCACCGCCTCCAACCACTGCAAAGACACTCGTACATAATTGACATCGGCAGATTCTTTCATTATACAAGATTTAGCATCTGCTCTGGGATCGCTTGCTCCTCACTCACTATAGATGACTTTCCCCCGCATTTCCTATTATCAATTCAAATTAGCCCCATTTCCCCACCCAACCAGTGCAGCGTTTACACTTGACAGTGAGGAAACAGCAAGGCTGTAATGGGCTCCTCAATTATTTAGGCCCAGTTAGGCCAGGACACAGAAGGCCTCAACAGGGGATAGGCTGAGGTGAGGTCATAGTAAGAGAAAGGATAGGGTAGCCATTACTTGGTCTCCGTTTGGCCTTCTTATAACCGTGCGCCCTCATTTCCATCCTGGGGAACCTCCCCTTTCCCATCTTGTCTCTAAAGAGTGGGACAGCCCCTTCCTGCTTTCACCCTCAGCAGGAGCTCCCCCCCACACACACACACACACAAGCCCTTCTCATTACACCCATCCTGAATTTGCTCTGTGTGAGTACCTAATGGGCTACCAGAGGAAACCAAAGATGTTGTTAGCACCAGCCAGACTGGTCCCCTCCCCTTAAGATGTCTCTCTATCTTAAACTGCGCCTCTGTGAAGATTTGAGGGGCTAAGATCTCAGAGATAGTGACAGAAAGAGACAGATATCAGTGAAAGAGATTCAAACTATGGAGCCCTAGGAAGAGAGAAACACAGACCCAGACGGGGAGAGACACATGTGAGCCTGAGGAGGAAGCTGAGAGAAATGCTGCCTGGGCTTTGGGAGAAGTCACAGGAAAGCAGAGAGAGGGTTGGGCAAGGCCCTTTCTCAGACCACACTGGCTGTTAGAACTGTAATTAGGTCAGTGCTGCCCACCCGCTGATCTGACTAGTCCAGGCCCAGCCTCCTGTAATAGCTCTTGGGCCCAGTGACTATTCAGGAATCACAGGCTCTCCCGAGCCCACTAAATGGCCCAAGTACAGGGCAGAAGCTCCTAGTCAGCATGGTGGGCCTACACCCTGATTCTAGTCAACCCTTGGCCATCTCAAGCAGGGCCCTGCACCCCTCCCCTTCACCCCTCCTCTCTCCTCTCTAGTCTCCAGCCCCTCCCCTTCCCCAGCCCAGATCGGTTTCCAAGAGCAGTAATGGGGGAGGTGGCAGGCAGGGGTCCAAGAGGTACTGGGATTAGAGGTGTCTTTCCCATGCTTGGCTTCTCCAGAATCAAAGAATTCCTCTGCCTGATTGGATTTACCCTAAGTCACAGGCGTGTGGGACAGTTTTTCCCTCAGCAACAGCTGGAAACAGCCCTAAATATGATTAATTAATGCTGTAAAAAGCCCCGGACACAATTAAGATTTATGTGCGTGCGTGCGTGCGTGCGTGCGTGTGTGTGTGTGTGTGTGTGTGTGTGTTTGGGGGAGGGCAGGAGTGGGGGGAGGTGGGTGGATTGTCAGCCACCCACAGGGCCCTCCAGGGGAGTGCCTTGACATTTCCTGAGAGACATTCCTTCAACACCCATTCCAGGCAGAGGTCATTTTATCCAACCTCTAGCTTTTGAGCAGATTAGCCCCTTCCTCTGTCCCAGAGGCACTGGGCAATTTCCTGTTCTCTCTTGCCTGCTAACAGGGAGTTCCTGGAACAAGTGCCTCATCTCTCTTCCCTCTATTACAAGCAGAATATCTCTTGTCACAACTCAGTTCCCCTTGTGGGTCATTTTATGGATCGGGGACATAGTCACAATCCCCCAACAGAGCTGTGCAGACACAAGTCCGAAGGGGCATAAAATGGTAACTTCAGAGGAATCTGAAAAAAAATGAGCCACAGGCCAAGCTTCTTGCCTTTGGAGATATCTCATTTTTGTCCTCAAAAACTCATGTCTCTAAGACAGAAGTCATCTCCTTGGCCTCTTCCCTACACCTCTAAGGTGACAAACCCTTATTCAATGAGCCCTCTCCTGACTTCTGTGTGATTTGGATAGTCATTCCCTAAGGTGTGAACATCGCAGTTTTGATAAGATGCTGGTAATAATCAATGTTACTTATAATCATGAAAAGGAAGGGGACAGGAACACAAACAATTCCAAACAGTAAATCATCCGAAAATGGGTTCTCAGGAATATCTGAAGGAGTATTGGAATTTTAATATCATTTATTTTATTTAATGCAACTTATTGATCTACTTCTATTTTGCTGAAATGACTGAGCCCAGGAAGAGGTTGCCTAGGTTCTAGCACTGATGACCAAAATTGAATGGACCCGAAGGATCATGGAAAAGCCCTGAACTCTGCATCCCTTCTCAGGATCCTTTTAAGTCAGTGGCCTGAGTGCCTGGGAACTAACTCTGCTTTATGGCCTAGTCCCCAGGGAAGGGACCCAAGAAGGGATACCTGGGTGATCCTTGGGAGAGGATCATCTTACATCCTGATGGAGTTTATAACAAACATGGACTTAAACCACTGGGGATTGGATATAACTTCCTGATATCAAGGCCAAGGAGTGTGTGGACACTCCTTGTCAGTCCCCTGCCCCAATACAAGCTTGTTGTGAGGATTAAAAGCAGGAGGGGCATTCCAGGGGCCTCAGGTGCATGTGTGATGGTTCTACCACATGGGTCAACTGTGCAGAGTGCTCCCCTCACCCCATTTCCATTGACACCCTTTGCTCTTTACTGAATGCCACTACAGGTAGAGGGGAGAAAGGGTAACAATGTGAGCAATAGACTTGGGTCTCACTGGATGAACAAGGAGGAGGAAGCAGAGAGATGAGAGGTTGGCAAGAGGTAGCCAGGATGGCAAGCTGTGGGTGCGCAGCTCCCCTGTAAGGATACTTATGCTTTCTTACAGATGCTCTTGTTTCTTTGGGGTCTGATATTGGTGTATACACAGATGGCTCCAAGCATCTTTATGGGTCAGTGTGTCTCTGCACGCATTGTACTTCCACTCTGTTCAGTGCTTCCTGACCTTATGGCTAGGGATAGGTGTGTCACCAGAAAGATCAATAAACTAGGGGGTTACCCAGTACACTAAAACCGGGCCCACCTGGGACTTTGGTTTGCTGAGCAGTGTTTAAAACAAACAAACAAAAAAACACATGAAATTGAATGCCTTTAGAGGCGTGCTCTTTTGAGCTACAGCCACAGACCCCACCCTTCCCTATTGTGTCTCACTGGTTGCTTCATGTTTATCTGTCTAGCACTGAAGTCTTGAGTCTGTGACTTCTGAAAAGAAGAAGATTTGTTCCTATTTGGCTCCTGGATAATAAGCTTCCTTCACAGACAAAGTCTGGGTCCAACTACCAGGTTCTCTGGGACTGAGGGTTACCTGAAGTGAAGCCACTTTTTTTTTTTTCAGAGTCAGGAATACCTGTACTGAGGGAAGGAAAGAAGTCCCATCTTTCTATGAGAGACAGGCTCAAGATTATACAGGTGAGATTGGAACCCTGGCTCCCTCAGTGGAACTCAGAACTCGTTGTACACTGCCTCTTCTCTTTAATAAGTCAGTTCTGAGCTGAGGCAGAGATATGAGAGTTAGAGAAAAAAACCACAGAGATCCTGAGGGACTCATGAATTTCCAGCTGCTGTATCCTGAACATGGGTTTCTGCAAGAGGATGGACAGGGGTTTGACCTCATGGGATGGCTGTTAGGTAGACTGGTTGCTCAAACAGCCCAGGCAGGGCCCCCTTCCTGTCTAGCATCATATCACTACTCTCCATCTTCCTGAGAGAGAGGGAAACTTGTGGGCCTGAAAGAAGGAAGACTCTAATTTCTTCTGGAAGCTTAGAAGAGGTAGCTGGGAAAGCATGGGGCTTGATTTGCGGCTCGGGATACGGCTTGCTCTCTTAGTCTTTGCTTCACCCTTGCAATCAGCTTTCTAGAACTCTTAATGAACCTTGTAGTCCAACAAGTAGGTGTTTTGTTTGTTTGTTTTAGCATAAGTATACCCCAAATATTACATGGGATATATTATGCCAAAATAGTTAGATGTTGAGCTGAAATTCAAATTTAACTGGGCATCCTACTTTTATCTGGCAACTATGGTGGGGTCCCAAGCCCTGCCCTGCCCCATTCCCCTAGAAAGCCCATAAGGAAATAGGCCTCAGGTAAAAGGTGGTCTGAGCTCAACAGACTGCTCAGGCTACATTGACACCCTTTTCTCTCTTCCTGATTATGGCTGAGGCCTCCAAGAGTGGGGCAGGTCTTGGAGTTTGGGCTGACCTGCCCAGTTCTGCACTGGGGGTTCAGAGATCATACCCAATCAGTAAGGATGGGCCCTTTTTCATCCCAGCACTGGGCTGCTCAACAGACAGCAGGCAGGGGCAGATCACAAGTGGAGGCACCAGCATGCAGGGGTCCCTGAAAAATAAATTAAAGAACAGAAATCAAGAAATTGGAAACATCCAAAAAGCATCATCATTAGAAAAATTAAATCTTCCTGACATTACTGTACAGCTTAGCACTGAATTGCACAATGGGTGTGAGGTTGGGTCAACTGCATAAAAGAGTTCAAGGTGGGCCGATGGAGTGGCACTGTTGGAGCTGGCTTGGGAGCTGGCTTGGGATGCCAGTGGCAGGGGTTTGGATCCCACATATGAGGGCCAGTGACACTGCCCTCTAAAAAAAAAAAGAAAGAGGGCCAGCCGAGTGGCACGGTGGTTAAGCGCTGGCTTGGGAAGCCAGCAGTCCCGGTTCAGGTCCCACATATGAGGGCCAGTGACACTGCCCTCAATAAATAAATAAATAAATAAATAAATAAATAAATAAATAAATAAGAAAGAAAGAAAAGAGTTCAAGGTTTCTGACCTCTGGAGGTCTAGCCCAACCCTCCCTTCAGGGCGGGCCTAACTCTGGGCTGGCCTTGGAGGGGGAGATGATGGAAGAAGGTCCTTCTCACCCTCTAGTCCCCAGACTTTCCCGTCTCCTCTGTCAGGCCTCAGCTGGGCCCAGGTCCTAGTCCTGCCCTAGGTCCCCCTCTGGCTCAAGGTCATGGTCCTCCTTCTCCTTAGACTGAGCTCTGCATAGCTCTACCCCAGACTCCATTGCCTGCTCCAGCACTGCTCAGGCTTCAGCTCCACTCAGCCGTCAGCTTGAGCTCAGGCTCCGATCCCACTCCTGCGTGGCTTGCTCAGCTTGCTTGGGGCGTCTCCCTACTGAAGAATTATGTTGCATAAAGCAGCCGCCACCATCTTGAACTGGCAGTGAACTTTGCTTTCTACATATAAATACAGATAGCAATCACACCCCAATCAGCGCTGAGGCTTCAGGGCATCATCTCAGCAACTCTAACTTTCCCATTACGATAATGTGATTTTCACTCAGTCTATAATATCACCAGCCATGAATAAAGCAACTGGCTCTTTCTGTCTCTCTCCTCCCTCCCCTCTTTCTCTGCCTCTCTCCCATCCCCCTCAGTCTCCTTTCTTTTCCTTCCTTACTCCCTCCTCTTCTGTCTTTCTCTGCAACCCCTCCTGGTATCTGTGTCCATCTGTATCTCTATATCTCTGAGCACCTGGGCTCTCTTCTTCCAGTCTTTCCCTCATCCTCTGGGACTCACATTCCCTAAATACTAATGACAGGGATCTGCAGTGCCTTGAGGGCTCAGTTAAGTTCTGCTCCGCAGCTCTGCCATCATCTGCTTATGCCTGGAGGTGAGAAACTGCAGGGTTGGAGGTGGTGGGGCAGCCTGCAAGGCTTTGGGGAGGGTGGGTAGATGGGTAGGGGAAGCTAGGAATTGGCTCCTTCCTTCCTTTCTTCCTCTTTCCTCAGGGGCCAGGATTGCTCTCTGCAAGGATGCCCATTAAGAATGCCAAAGCTAGAGAATCAGGAACTAAAGGAACCAGCAGGAAGAGCTGAAAGCTACCTGCTTGGGGGAGGGTCCTGGAAGCTCTGGGACCCCCAAACCCAACCAGATTCCAAATGTCAAACTATTGTAAATGGATATAGCTAGAGAGAGGGTGCTCTGGAGAGGCCTAGGGGGAAAAGAGGAACTAGCCCAGCTTTCTAGGGTCAACTCTGAGTACCCTGGGTCCTGAACTTGACAGAGCTATCCAGGCTGGAGCTGCCTTTACCAGGACATGGGATAAAAGCCCACAGACAGCCTTAATTAAGGTGTCAGTTATCTTTTCAGAGGTCCTGGAAAGGCCTTGCCTTCATGGACATTCTCCAGGTGCTGGTGGGGGGATTGTCTGTGCCTCTCTCTGGTCATTCATTTATCCTTTCCCTGTGTTTGCACCCTAGTTCTTTCACCTACTATCTTTGGGATCGTGGACAATTCTCTTAACTTCTCTAAGCCTCAGTGTTCTCATCTATAAAATGGGAATAATAATACTTACCTAGTAAATAAAATAATGTATATAAATTGCTTACAAGTGGCACATTGTTAAATGTTCAATAAATGTTAGCTATTACTATTATTACTATTAGCAAATATGGAATCATCAACTGCTATATGTGTCCACAGTTCACCATGGAGGTAAAGAGGCTGGGGTTTTGGAGTCAGACTGTCTGAGCTTGAATCCTAGCTTACCCACTTACCAGCTTTGTCATCTTGGAAAAGTCGCTTAGCTTGGCTGAGACTGTTTCATCATCTGTAGCAGAAATAATAATAGTCCCTTCTTTGTAAAGTTGTTGTGAGGGTTATGCAAGCTAATCTAGTGCTTGGCACAATGCTGACATATACAAGGGCTCTAAGAATATTAGCCAGTAAGGGTCAGGCATGGCAGATCCATCTGTGAGTGGGGCCAATGCTGTCCTGGGTGTCCCGGAGACCACGTTTTATCTGTGAGTCATTCTCTGGGCCCCTGACTTTTTCTATTGCATTGAAGTGACCTTTCACTTCTGTGGAGGATGAGGGCTTGTTTTAATTTCCCTGGTAAGAAGTACATCTCTTCAGCTGCCTACCTGCCTGGGGTGGGACTACAATTCCTGCCTAGTCTCTTCCTTGGGCAAAGGTGGGGAGGAAACGTGCTCCCTTAGGCAGGCATGACTAATTAGAATCAGACTTCTGCTTTCTGTCCATTTCTAAGTGTTTGCTTGGTTGCTTGCTTTTAGTTTTGCTTGGTTTCTTTCTGTAGGTTCCTTTGGTGGCATTCCAGTCTGATCTCAAATGAAAGAGGGGAAAAAAGACTCTACTCTCACCTTGGTGGGGCCAGGAAGGGTCACCAGGTATTATGGCAGTCAGAGCTTCCAGCTGTAGGGTCTGAAGAGGCAGACCCAGGGGAGAAACCTAGGGGCACAGTGGCTTGCCAATGGATTATTTGGGTCTCTTCACGCATACTAAGTCTTTCTGCTTGGCTCTAGGAGGAAGTTACCTACCCTTCAAAATCCAGAGCCATAAGCCAAAGCATTCTTTTTTTTTTCTTTTTCAGATTTTATTGGGGAATTGGGGAAGGGGAACAGCATTGAGGAATCGGGGAAGGGGAACAGACAAGTTGCTGTCTTTTTGTTCTTCAGTCTAGTTGTGGAGGACGTTGCTTCACTGGCCCATGTTGGTATCGTCATTGCGCTCTTCCTGGATGAGGCAGCTCGGTCGCCGGCCTCTGGATGTCGCTCACCGTGGCTATTAGCAGTTCACACTGGCTGCCAGCCACTCACTGTCGCCTATGGCAGCCCACTGCAGCAGGGGCTGCAGCCTACACCATTGCCAGGGCTTGCAGCCCAGCTCCAGGTGGAGCTGTTAGCTGTAAACGGCAGTGTCGCTGGCCCTCTTATGTGGATCCGAACCAGGGCCACTGGTGTCCCAAGCCAGCTCTTAACCAATGTGTCATTCGGCCGGCCCAAGCCAAAGCATTCTTTTTTTTTTTTGATGGCAGTGTCACAGGCCCTCATATGTGGGACCCGAACCAGGGCCACTGGCTTCCCAAGCCAGCACCTAACCACCGCACCACTCGGCTGGCCCAAGCCACAGCATTCTTAACCAAGCACTTTAGCCAAGGTAGCCCAACAGTCTATAAACTCCTTATAGGACTTGGAGTCTGATCTCTTCTCTACTCATTCCACTCCTCAAAACCAAATAAGACATGGTCCATGTGATCACATGAAAATAAAGAAGTAAAATACAGAGTGAGAGGCCGGCCGAGTGGCTCAGTTGGTTAAAAGCTCACTCAAGAGTGCGAGCTGAGCTCTGAGCAACAGCAGTTCAATGCCCAGCCTGAGCTGAGCAGCCGCTGAGCTGCCAACAGATAGCAGGATGGCTCAGCTAAAAAAAAAAAAAGAAAAGAAAAAAAAAAGAAAATACAGAGTGAGAAACTACATAATAGAGATAACTACAGAGTGCGATAGGGACAAAAAGAGAGTGGTAGTTCCAGCTGAGGAGCCGGGTAACATTTCCGAGAGGAGCTAGTGCTTCAGCTAATTTGTAAATATGGGCCTTCTGGGAGGGGGGAAGGAAGGAAGGGCATTTAAGTCAGGGAGAACGGCATATGCAGAAGCCTTGAGCTGTCAAACAGCCTGGCACATTTGGAGAACTGAAGTGTGAGGTAGAGAGATAATTTTGGGAGAGGCCAATGAAAGGGGACAGATAGTAAAGGGCCATTTGAAGTTGAGCTTTTATCCTGAAGGGCTTTAGCAGTGGAGTGATATGCATTTCAGAAAAATAGCTTCGAAATTGATGAAGAGAATGGGAGAAGGCTGCAGCCAAAAAACCTGGAGGCTGGAAGACCAGTGAGGAAGTTCTTACAACTAACTGTACAGGCAAGAGACAAAGAGGACCTGAGTTATGGCAGTGGCGATAGGGCTATTGAGGAGTGAGACTGGAGAGGGCCTTACAAGGGAATTGACAGGATTTTGTGCCTGACTGGATGTGGGAGATAATGAGGGGGAGGATGCCTCGATGACCACCATGTTCTTGCCATGGGTGAATGGCTAGAAGTGACAGAGAGAGAAGACTAGAAGAGGTGGAATAAGTTTGAGAAGAGTACGAAATAATTGAGTTTTGATTAGGACATGTATCTGGGATGGGCGGTCTGAAGTACATCTTAGTAAAGATATCCAGGAGGTTACGAGAATATTAAGAATAACTTTATCTCCATACATTTGGAAATTAAGATGTCTGGTAGGGAGTTCAGAATATGTGTGTGGAGTTCAAGAGAGAAGTCTTGTCAGGAAATATGGATTTGAGATTCACCAGCATAGGGATGATAAGTAAGGCCATGGGAAGGAGGTCAGTTACTTGGGAAAGATAAGTGAGGAGAGATGAGAGCCAGGAGTAGAGTCTTAGTAAGGAGTATCAACATTTAGAAGAGTGGGTTTCGACCTTGGTAGTGTATTTGGATCAGCCAGGAAACTTGAAAAACACGTCTCCGGGCCCCGCCCCAGACCAACTAAATCTGAATTTCTGGGAGTGAAGCTGTAAAGGTTTCTCAGAGGCTTCTATAGCATAGAACCAATGACTCAGAGGAAGGGCAGAGGAACAGGGCTACAAAGGAGACGGAGAAGAAATGTTCAGGAAGATCGGAAGAATTTCCAGAAGGGAGAGTTCTAAGACATCAAGTGATACAGAGTAATAATGGTTAGCTGCTACCCAGTACTTGTGCTATGTCAGGGACTTTATATGAACTCCCTGAATCCTCCCAGAGACCCTATTACTTGGTACTATTACTTTTATTACCATTCTAAAGATAAGGAAACCGAGGCACAGGGATGTTAAGTACTTGCCCAAAGTCACACAATTAGGAGCAGAAAGCAGGATTCAAGCCCAGGCAGGCCCCTGCTGAGTCTGTGCTCCTAACCACTGTACTAGGCTGTCTCTTTGGCAGAGGGCTGAGTGAGATGAACTCTGTCCATGGCTTTAGCAGCTAGCTGGTCAATACAATCTTCAAAGGGGTCAGCTCTCCTCTCCTCCTGTCCCTTCTTTCTGTTCCTCTCCCTTTTTTCTCTCATCCTAGGTCCCTAAAGCAGCTGCCCGTCACTGTCCTGGCATTCTCCTGGCTGACGGGGCTAGGTGGAGCTGGTTCTCCGCACTCCCTCTTGGTGAGACAACACAGCCTGTCCCTGAACAGGTGGCCATAACTGCGGGGCACCTGGCCAGTAGCCTCTTTATTTACCAGGTTGAGCTGAGCATCCTTTTAAGTCTCCACAGTCTGGGAGGGGGTGGGTAGTTGGTTTGATGCAGAAGAAACAGAGGAACTGATTTTGGGAAGTAGATGCAGAGACAGACCTTGAGGAGGAAAGAGACTGGAATCTGCATTCATGGGGAGGGGATGTGAACATAATCAGACATCTGGGACACCCCATACACAGCTCCTGCCTGACTTCGCCAAGCCCTGGAGGAGTGGTTCTCAACCAGCCTGTGTGTTAGAATTCCTGGGTGGGGGGGGCTTCAAAAAACCTTGTCACCTCCAGACAATTAGATTAGAATCCCTGGGCGCTGGGCCCAGGCATTGGTGGGTTTTGAAAGCTCCCCGGGTGATTTTAATGTATAGGCAGAGTTGAGAACTACAACCTCAAGAAAAGAGCTCTGGGTAAGTATAACCTTAGCTTTGTCACTTCCTAGCTGGGTGGTCTTGGGAAACCCATTGGACCAAACCAGCGCTTAACCACCACGCCACTCGGCCAGCCCAAACCTCAGTTTTCTTATATCTGCAAAATGGAGGTGGTAACCTTGACCCTGCCTACTTTACACAAGTTATTATGATGCTCCGGTAGACCATTGGATGTGATATATTTTGTTAATTATGGGCACTATATAAAGTGAGATGGAATTAACCCATACAGACACTAAAATACAAATAAGCACATATGTTCACTTGACATAGGTAGGTGCACTTGAGTGGGTACACAAACACACACACACACACACACACACACACACACACACACACACACACACAGAGCCAGTCACTGGTTGGGTTCTGAAACAGAGCTGTGGTTTCCTAGACATAGGCTTTTTTTTCAGCCTTCAGAATATGCCATTAAAATATGGAGAGATGATCTGGTTGTGTGTGTGTGTGTGTGTGTGTGTGTGTGTGTGTGTGTGTGTAAAAATAATTGCTAAAGTGCAGCATCATTTGAGTCCGCCTGTCAGCCTATCAGAAACGTCATCTATAACCTTCACTGTTTGCAGTTTAATCTCCCCTGCCTCCCCGCAGGCCCTGTTCTGACATTTTAAACCCCATAAATGACAGTAGTGCTCTAAGCCATTTTGAAAAAAGCCAAGCATTTGGAAAAAACACACATAGAGACATACCCCTAAATTCCCCTTCCCCTGAACACATGCTCACTCACTCACGCTCATAAGTGGAATCACACACATGCTCATACCTCTGTACTGGCCAATTTGGGGAAAAATCACAGATACTGGCCAACGTAAGTGCACACGCATGACAGCAGGACACAGATGCATGAAAGCACAGCCCTGAATCTGTTGTCCATGCGCACACTCCAGCAGACCCATAGCAGACACACCTTTCTGCTCCCATTGTCAAGTCTCATCCATTCCTCTGCTCCTTGGCCTTGAAAGAGAATGGAAGAATCCAGGGACTTTGGAAGGCTGGTGCTGAGAGTGATGGGATGATATGGGAGACTGAGGGGTCCCAAATCTTGGATTTTACTGTCAGGAAAGGTTGTACATTCATAGATTCTTGGAAAGCTCATGGGTAGAAGAGGATAACAAGCAAAGTGCATCCCACCCTACCAGCAACAAGATAGCTCACCATATTTGGGGACCTAGATGGAAAAAGAAACCTAGAGATACTTATTAAGGGGATGAGCATGTGAGTGTAGAGGACCTGATATAAGATGTTGAGAGTGAGGCCCATAAAGGCGGTGTCCTATCAAAGCTCCTGGCTTTATCCCTAGGGCCTGGAACAGGGTCTACAACATGCCAGAGACTCAAATACTTGTTGAATGAATGGCTAAAAGAATATGTAAGCTCTATAGTTAGTAAGTGGTAAGGAGAGTAATTAAATGTGTGTGTGTGTGTGTGTGTGTGTGTGTGTGTGTGTGTGTCTGTGTCTGTGTGTGATGGAGAAGGATGGAAGAATGGCCAGTTAAGGACGGTTTGTTAGAAGAGATGACCTAATCTGGGACTGAAAGAGAGAGGCCCACATCACATCTGATATCCATTTGTTCTAGGATAAATGGATAACTTTTCTTGCTTTGGACTATTTCTGACTTTGCAGCAAGATCTCCTCACTTAAAGACCAGACAGCCTCCCAGATAAAGTGGGAAATAATAGCGAATAGTATATTAGGATTAACTTTGTGCAGTCCTGGGGCATTTTCCTGAGCTGGTAAACTTTTCTCCTTATGTGCAAAGAATGTGTACCAGCAGAAGATTGAGACTCTGAGCAGTTCTGCTTGATTCTGAGGGATTCTGTGAATTCTCTGTGGCAGAGCTGGCTCCTACTGCTCTCCCTCTCACCACCTCAAGTCCTAATGCACTTTAAGGGACTTGTTTCCATGGCAACCAATTAGTGTCAGCAAGTGAGGCCTATGACGTCAGGATGGGGGTGGAGTGAGAAACCTCCATCCCCCACATTCCTGGCTCCCCATCAGGGTCTGCAGCCTTGCAGCGAAAGCTCCAGAAAAGATGCAGGACACCACACTCTTGAGGAGCAGGTTCTGGGTGGATCTGATTCACCTGACAGTGTCCCTACCTGTCACTCCATTCCAAAATACTGAGAAGGCTGTGGGCCCAGTAGTGAGACAGTGTGAGCATACTTAGAAGGCTAAGAGTAGCTTGGGACCATGCCCCTCCCTGTCCTCTAGGAGACAGGGATCCTAGGCTTTCTTTATCTGAGGGGTGGGCTGTAAACAATGCCCTGAAGGAAGACTGACTCAAAGGGGAGGAGATGCAGCTCTCAGGCCTCACTTGAGACATGTCACCACCCCACATCCCAAGGATGGATGCTTTAGTCTATGGGAGGAAAATACATGCTTTAAGTAAAAGAGTAGGGATCCCAGCTAGGAACACATCCAGAGAGTGTAGGAGAGATAAAATCCAGTGGGCACTTAGCTCACTGATTCTTGGGGCAAAGAATGAGATGTGGGTAACAGAACTGCAGCAGTGTTAGTCCCTAATCCTTGGGACCATGGCTAAGCTTCCTGAGGGATAGTCCAACTGATTTGGGAAGGTCATGTCCTTATAATTAGAAGATAAAAGGCAGAATGCAAAAGACTTTGCCCTTAGGAGAAAAAAGAAGGGTGGTCATTCACTTGCTAGTCAGAATATGTTAACCCCGGCACACCAGCTGGGTAGGCCCTGCTGTGAAGACCATGAAGAGGACAATGATGATAATTATGATGATAAACGGCAGCAGCTATATTTTTCACGGCATGTTACTTAACAAAACATCCCGGTAGTAACCCCATTGGTATGATAGATAGGACAGGAATTGTCTGCAGGTTGGGTCTGAAAGTGCACTCTGGGATAGAGAATACTGTGGAAGAGCTTTACAGGGACAGGCCCTTGTGATCATCACCAGTGCAAGGGAAAGAACTAGAAAGAAGCAGGACTGAACAGAGGGAAAAGCTGGCTGTGCTGCAGTCTCTAAAAAGACCTTAGCAGACCACAAGGGGGGATCTGAGGCTGGGATGGCCCTTCAGAACTGTCCTGGGTTGGGGAGAGGTGGCTGGGCCTTCATATGTCCATCATGACCAGGCATTGGATGCAGGCTGCCCAGGGAAAGGAGCATGACCTTAGGCGAGGCAGCTCTCTTCAGCAGAGACAAATCTAGGGAAGCCTGACAGGTCAGGGCAACAGCTGGGGAAGGTCCTTCAGTACCAAGGGAAGGGCAGCATTGTACTATGGCCTCCACCACAACAATTACCATTCTCCTTTTGAAGCTGAGGAAATTGAAGTTCAGAGATAATGTGATGACCTGCCTTATCACACAGCTATCATACGGGAAGGGTTAGAGTATAGCTTCAGCAACCTAAACTTAGTCTTGGCTTCACAGAGAAGGGCTTTCAGTATAAAACTCCTTCAGTGTGATGGCATGAGTAGATAAATCTTTTAGGGAACCCTCGCCCTGCGCTCCATGGAGGACAGGCAGTCGGAGTTGAGGGTGTGCTGAGTTGGGTGGGGGGAGAGTTCAGTGCACTGTCCCCTGGCAAAGAGTCAGGTTGCAGAGACTCTGTACCAGGCCTCTGGAGGGCCTGCCCAGTTCAGGCAAGGCCCAGGGAGCCTCCCCCTTTTCTGGAAAGTGGAGACTGTGGCCTTAATCCCTCTCAGCGCAGAGGTCACAGAGCTGGCTGATCCGGGTCGCGAGAGAAAATTTCCTGACAGATGTGTCAGATTGACCAAAAGATGAGGGGCTTTGAGGAGATTTTTCTGTCTGCTTGATGCCTGGTCCCCGAGCCCCCAAGGAATGGAATCCTTTGAGGCTTCCAAAAGGGGGCAGAGCAGTAAGCAAGGGGCCAACCTCCCTGGCCAGTCCCAGGGGCAACCAGCTGCCTCAGGAAGGCCTGGCAGAAGATACTTGCTGAGAGATTGAGAGAGGGGTGGGAAGGAGTGGACAAAGTGACAGGAGATGAGAAATATCAAGGTAGAAGCCAAGAGAACAGGGAGAGGGCTGGCTCACTTAGAACCAGCCACTCCCAGAAAAAAAACTGAAGGAAGGGCGTCCCTGGTCTGGGCTTGTTTGCAGGCTGCTGGGCTGGGCCATCTAGGTCCTATTAAGGATTTTAGAGGTCACTGAAGAGTGTTATGTATATGTGTTGTAGGGGCCATGACACCGAGCAGATGAGTGTGGGAAATGGAGTAAAGGGAATCCATGCCCCTCCTTCACCTTCACATTGGAATTGCTGAGTCCACAGGCTGGGTGACAGTGGTCCTTGCTTTCCTTTCTCTCTGCTAGGAAGTGGGGAAGAGCCAAGCTGCTACTGGGAAAAGGACCCAGGAAAGGGCCAGGAACCTAACGATAGCTCCAGAGTCTCTACCAAGGAGACTCAAGATCTACCAGCCCCTATCCAGCTCCCCCTTTGTCCTGAGGGCAATGGGTATGTGCTCCAGGGACCCGGTCCTTCTTACCCTTTTGTGGGAGGCAAGAGTGAGTGGCCATAGTTTCTATCCTGGAAACTCTGATCAGAAAGAAGTTTTTGTTTTTTAAACTCTGCCACCTTGCCCCTCCCTACATACAAATTTTCCTTCATGACCTTGTGACTCCTCCATTAGATCTCCTTTCTTCTTGCTTCAAGAAAAGCCAAGCAGGGAGGGCTGGGGACCAGGGAGGGAGGCGAGATGGCAGATAGGCTGAGCCAATCGTGGGTCTGCAAGGTGCAAAGCAATCAGCGGAGCCGCTGGTGAGCGGGGTCACTCAGTAGTGTGCACATCAGGGTGAAATCTTTTCAGCTCTTCGCCAAACCCCTAGTGAAAGACAATCAGGCTCGCTGTCACCGAGCTAATTCTGTCTATATAAAAGCAGTAATGAAATTCACGGCAGGATTACCCTCTCCATCCAATGGGCCAGCGTCGTGGTGACATATCTCTCTTATTGCCCGAATGTAACACACCATCTAATTTACGTCGTGTAGCGAGCAGGAATGAAATGTTCATAAAGAATTGCTGCATCTCGTCACCTTAACTGCGGCCCGGGGCTCTGAGGCATCTGTCAGGGAGAGGAGCAGGAGGAGGGGTGCGGGCGGGGCTCCGGGAGCAGCAGCCAGGGGCAGGGGTTCTGGGGGGCGGGGGTTGTTGTTTCTTAATAGGGTGAAGTGGAGGCAGAGGGAGGCAGGGGCTGGGTGGGGTAGGGAGAGGAGTGGGAAAGGGGGGCATGGAGGGCTTTGGGGAGGCAAGGATAAATAAGGGTAGGATGAAGTGGTCTAGAGGGAGTATTTGGAAGTCTGTGTAAGTCTGGGGAGCCAGAGAGTCTGAGAGTATGCATGTTTCGGTTTGGGTGAGTATGGGAGGATAAATGAGTGCCAAGGGGCTTGGTTGGGAAAATAGGCCTCTAGGTGCCTGTCAGATATCGCAGGGCCCCTGGAAGTCTCGTTCTCTGGAAGTGGAAATACATCTACCTCTGAAGGCTATCAGAACCAAAGTCTCCAGTGGACCAGAAAGGAGACTTTTTATAGTGGTTATCAAGGAGCTGACAGACTCTAGGAGCAAGTTCTACAAACCTGGGAGTTGTTCCCAGGCCCTCCTGCTCATTCATCCTCAATTGCAGGACCGGACCATCAGTGAGCCCTTTCACCTCCCACTCTGAACTGTTTCATCCATCCTTTCTCTCTATCTCCACCACCCCAGTCCAAGGCCACACCATCTGTTGCCTAACTAACTCAACACCCTCCTGACTAGTCTCCCCACATGACCTCTTGCCCCCTCAACTCAGCCAGGTGGTGGAGTAGCCATGTCACTGCTACCATCCTCAGCTTGAAACCCTGCTGTGGTGTCCCCTTGCTCTTAGGATAAAGACCAGAAACCACATCTTCAGCTTCTTTGCCCCACACTCCCAGCTGCAAACTGTGCTCCAGCTACATTGGTCTTATCCTATTGTCTGAATGTGCCATGTTCTAGCCAGCCACTGAGGCTGTGCACATGCTGTTTCTCCTCTGTGGAAGAGACTCCACCTCAGCATGACCTCAACTCCTACTCCCACTTCAGATGCCAGCTGCAATGCTGCATCCTGGGGGAAGCCTTCTGTGAAAACCCAGACTTGGTTAGCTCTCCTTTGATATACTGTCTTAGCATCATTTACTTTCTTTTACAAGACAGAGCACGCATTGTAAGGATATGTTTCCTTTTGTGACTATTTCATTACAGGCTATATTCTCCCACTGAACTCTGAGCTCCATGAGGGCAGGGACCATGTCCATTTTGCTCACCATTATATCTTAGCACCTGGGGACATTACAGGCGCTTGATAAATATTTGTTGAATGAAGGAATGGGCGGTCTGCACAACCACTAGAAACCCTGTTCCTTCCTTCTTTCATTCATTCAGCAAACATTGACTGAATACCTCTTGTGTGCCAGGCACTGTCAGAGTCACTGTGGCCACAATGCCAAACAAGTGCAGACATAGTCCCTGCCCCTGCGGAGCTCACTGTCTAAGGAGGGAGACAGACAAGCAAATAAGACCACCATGGTGCTAAACCTGCCTTGTGCTCCTTCGCTTCAGAGAAAAGCCATGTCTTCACTGTCAGGGTCACCTACAAGATGTGCCTAAGATTCTGGGGCCATACAAAATTCTCCCTGAACTTCCCCCAGACACAGCTCAACTACCTTTGCAGGGTAAAAACAATCAAAAGGAAGAGATTTTGTTAAAGAGCCATCGTTGGAAGTCTCTTGCTAGTGATAATAACAAGAAGAAGCAGTATGGAGAATCAACTATTTGCCAAGCACCCCATCTCATGTAATCCTCACAACTGTGACACTGAGGTATTATTATCCCTGTTTTATAGATAAGGAAACTGAAGCCAACTGAGTTTAAATAGCTTGCCCAGAAAAGGTCACACACCTGGCCCACAATGGATGCTTAATAAATATTTATTGAGTGAATGAATGGATGAGAAGCTAATAAATAGAAAGGATAGGGATCAAGCCAAGATTTTTTTGGCTCCAAAGCTCCTGGTCTTTCTACTATTTATTTCAGGCAACTGTTTTTGTACTTTCAGCGTTTGGTCAGCATTGGAGAAATAACCTGAGGTTGTTCTCTTGATCCATGCTTCCCTCTGACCTGGACCCATAACCTTCCCACAGATACCCATGACACCTCAGGTGCCAGGCCTGGCCAGGGCAGCAATATTAGGTTTAGGGGAGAACAGACTTTAATCTCTCTGGAGAGAGGCCTGTAAGGCAAACCCTTTCCAATCCTGCCCTGTTCTTCCTCCAACACCCCAGGCTTGGGTTAGCTTATCAAGAAGTCTGGGAAGGGGTCTTTGTGGAAGATGGAACATTATTCTTGTGTGTATAGAATCAGCCATGTTGTGTAATATGTCCCTTGTGCCTAAGCTATGCAGTCCTTTCTTATGAATTCAGAAATATTTACTGATATATATTTACTGATATATATATATATATATATATATATATATATATATATATATATATCATGTGTGCACGTTATGTGTAGCTATGTGTTCATGTAGATATACACATGTATCAGTAAACTCATCCTTTCATTAGCTCTCTCCTATCCCAGTGGTTTATACTCTCCATATATGCAGATACCTGATCTGTACCTTGAAGTTCCCTCCTCACAGACATCTATGGATATGTGTCCCTGTAGCTGCCTTTCACTCTTATTTCCTCTATCCTCCTCTCCTAGAAACTGTGCATGACCTTCCAGCTAGTGCTGGCAGGTCACAGAGTGGGATTGTATGCCATGTGCCTCCTCTTATTTTGAGGAAAGTTCTGCTTCCTGGCAGTGGGTAACTTTCTCTTTATCAAAGAGCTAATGCATAGATGTATCATCAAAGAGATAATATATGCCTGACATACAGTCATCTCTCAATTTCCTGTTAGTTATTAACATTATTATAGCTTATTCATCCTCCCTGACCAGAGGCCATCCCTCCTTCTCCCCACAGCCCTTCTAGGGCTGGAAGTACAAGTACCCATATCCATTCCTGCCAGGGAGCCGTGTGAGACTTGGTGCACTTACAAGCATCTCCCGGGGTTAGAGGGCTCCAGGCCATTGTCATCTATATTACTCAGTAGGACAAAAATCTCACACAGCCCTGGCAGGCAGGACTCACTCAGATTTTTTTAAAGTCTCCATAAAATGTATCTCAGGAGTCTCTTTAGACATTGCATCCAGAACCTTAAACTTCTAAGACACGAATTGTTTCCTAAATCCATCCTTCTGCATCTGACACCTTTTCTCTGCAGTTAGACCCACTAGCCAATGCCTACTAGAGAAGAGCAGTTTCAGTCAGACACCTGATAATCCTAACACCTTTCCTTTGGCCCAGGTGGCCTACCTTCCCAGCTAGTGATCGGTTTTGTAGCTCTGCCAGGAGCTGACATTCTAAACCAGACCCAGTTCTTCAGGTGAAGCAAGATAGCACTGAAGTTGGATGGCGAGAGAGCTTTCAGTAAGCTGGGGCAGGGGAGGGGTAGGAACGAAAAAGGGAGAACACAACAACTGTATCAAAGAGTCAGGATTCTCCAGACAATATCTGCCCTTAAATTGGCATCAGGCATTCTTTTCAGGGCTTGTGGAAACCCAGGAGTCTGTGCCTAGAGGTGTATTAAGTTTTGGTTGATTGTCTTTGGACTGCAAGAAGGGGATGGAAGATTCTGTGGAACAGATAAACTAGAAGAGGTTGGTGATGGATTAAAAATTGGAATCAAATACTGTCAATGTATTTATTTGATTTCCACATTTTCTTGTCCCCTTTATTCCCACTCCTCTTTCCCTTCCCCCAGACTGGCATACATGATACCCTGATGGCTATTTTAGCTGCAACTTTATATATCCAGGGAAGCCTGAGCTCTCCAGCTGCTGGCCAACTCTGATCCCCTAAACCCAGAGGGACCAAACTGGTCAAAATTCTCAGGGATGGCAAATCCCAAGTGCAGATTTGGCTTCTGCTATCAACAGACTCTGATCATAGCCAGATTACTTATATTTTGTGTATTGACCTTAATATTAGCCCCCTTCTCCCCTTCTACGTTCACCATCCCAGGTAAGCAACCTGAATTTCTTGAAAAACTGTTCTAGAAAGTAACCTTTCCATTTCCCATCATAATTACCAGATCAGAATAGAGTCCCAAGGAGGATCAGCTTGGCCTTGGGTGGGCCAGTCCTCTTCACTGCTGGCCTAGACAGCTGATTAGTCATCAGCCAGTAGGGCAGAGTGAGAGTAGATCTGTGTAGCTCAGCCCTGCTGCTGAGTGCGTGACCTATTCTGATAAGAGCAAAAATAATTTTCTAGCCTCCTGGCTTGTCTAAGGGCTTTGTGAGTATCTACAGATACTACGTGGTTTAAAACTGTTTTGTCAGAAAGCACCAGCCAGTGTCCGACCCGCTTGGAGTTCAATATGTGGTGAGGGGATGTCTAGCATGTAGATAAAAATGAAAGACCCTCAAAATGGAGGACTTGAAGAGATAGGCATAAATTCCTGTTAAGTATGGCTAAGCTCCCTTGTTCTCCAGGCCCTACCAAAACCAGGAACTCGGTTTGGTGGTCATTACCTGCTCGGTGTCATTAAATTATCTGGCAATCTTCAGGGATATGTAATTATGCTGTAGTTAGTGATTGTTCACTAAGTAAACCCTTGGTGTAGTTACCATGTAAGTCAACGGTATTTACAGGATATTTTTTCTGCCTGTAACTCAAAGCCTTACCGAAACAAATTGGAATTGCCTTCTGGAGGCCGTTGTTATAAATTACAGACCCAACATCTGTCCACATCTGCAATGTCTAGACAGCCTGTCTCAGCTACAAGAGAGGAGAGAGATGAACAGGGGAAAATGAGGGAGACGTGAAGAGTGGCAGAGGGAAATCTCAGATTCGCAGTTTTTCTCTTCAGAGGTTTACCCACGTGAATCCTGTGCTGACTGCTGAAATAGAGCTGAATCTTCAGCAGCCCATTGCCAAGTTCTGCAGGGTTCAGGGCCTGACCATCATCATGGGTGTGTTGCCAATGCAGCCACTTCCTTTGGGCAACATCTCTGTCCTCACAGGCTCTCAGAGGTCATAGTGGGGCCCGGAAGATGGAGTTACAAATAGAGACTGACGACAGCCAAATCTGGAGAGTTGGCTGCTTCTCCAAATTCCCTCCATCCCCTCTGCTGCTGCTCCCTGACTGTCACCCCCACCTGGCTCAGCTTTTGGGGACAAGGCATTCATTTGCTTGCCTTTCCTATGGTCCCTCCCCTGCACCCACGATAAGGAGCCTGCCCGTCAGCTGAGTGATTGTATTTTTTTACAGTTCCTAGCACAAACCTTCTCATTTATATGTAAAGCAGCCATTAGTCATAGCTCCGTTCCCACACACTGCCTGATGTACAATCACATTTTGCAGCGGATGAATCTTTCCACACAGCTGCTCTGCTATGAATAATCCGTCTCCAGGCCCATAAATCAGAAAAAAATCATGCACCTCGTTCGCCTGATCCTTACACAAAGTCATATATTTTACATGAGGACGAGCTAAATATTCATGAGTCTTAAAGGCTTTTTTCACAGGCACTTGTTGGGGTTGTTTTTTACTATTGGGGGGATACTAAGGTTCTATTTAGGAGAACTAAGGATTTTTATAGAGGAGAGAGGTAGGGGAGAAAGGATAGAATGAGAGAGAGAGAGAGAGAGAGAGAGAGAGAGAGAGAGAGAGAGAGAGAGAAGATTGATTGAGATTCCAAGCTTATCTCTTAGTCTCAGAGTCACGTGGGACAAAGAATGCTCATGTGAGGTCTTAAAAATATGATAAATACTTGTTTATCTGAGCTTCTATCTTGCTCAGAGCCATGGACATCGCCTACCAGACTTTCAAGGTCATTTTATGTACCTTTGCCCTCTGACCTGTGCAGCTATGATTTTGACTTTTCTATATAGGGAGGTGCTTGGTAGCCCCACCTTGATTGATAAAAGCAGAATTTCAGGTGAGGGTGGGACCTTTGCAGATGTAAAGGAAACCACTGTGATGCTAACAAAGCCTCCGGCCTACACACAACTTTAGGCTTCCTGCAGTTTCCGGGGTTTTGTTTAGTCCTCATTCTGTTTCCAGAGAGCATTTAGGGTGGCTTTCTTCACTCTCAGCTTGATTTCTGTCCCCTAGTCTATTTCCTTCCACTCACCCTCTTAGCGGCCCAGGCCCTGATCACTGCACTTTCTTCCGTCTAAGGCTTCTGTTTGGACAGCCCACAGGCTCTGCCAGGAATATTTTCCCTGCACTGCTCCTCAAATTCTCTCTCTTCCCCCAAATACAAAATTTCACCCCTCCAAGAAGCCCCCTTCTACTCAATAGAGGGGAGGGAGTTACTTGCCTTGCCGTGCAAGCCCCTGCCCTCTCCTTCCCTAGCAAAGCCACTCATCATACCAACCCCTCTGCTGGCAGGTGCTTTTTCATTTTATTCTGGCATTCGCTCAACATTTGTCTGTGTGTTCAGTGGTGCTGTCTGTCTGACTCATTAATGCCATGGTCTGCAGTGGTGATGATGATGTGTCTTCACTTCCCTTGGAAGGGCAGAAAATTCTTCTTCCTGGATTTCACTGACAAGATTAAGGACATTTCTAGGTAGAGATTTCTTGGATTTAGCTTCAGAGCTGGAAATACACATAAGTCCTCAGACTCTTTTAGTCTTTGGTGGATAATGACAATTTCTTGGGTTCCAGTAGCTGTCCTCAGATGAAGAATTGTATCAAAACTGCAGTGGCACCTCTGTGGGGAAAAATCACTTCTCTCTTTAACAGATGGGCAAACTGAGGCATAACCTTGGCAAATTACTTTCTCAAAGTCAAATCAAGAAGAAATGACAGGAAGCTGCCATTACATCTGAGCTAACTTTTGTGATTTTTGACTCAGGGCATCAAGTTTTTACCACCAACCCCCAGGGCCAAGGCCAGGGATCAAAGCCTTTTCTCATTTCTCTAAGTTCCATGGGTTGACCTACTCTGCTGCCCTTTGCTCCTCCCGCTCTCAGCCCACTCTTGCTAACGTTCAGAAAGAATTAAGTAAAAAACCTGCCAGAGAGGAGGAAAAAGTCCAAACAATCACAGATGGCAGACTCGCAAATTTAATTTAAAATCATTCTTTATTATCCAAAATATTAAAATTAAAGCTATAATGCCCAAAGGAAAACACAGATTAAAACCCCCTATGTTCCACAGCCTCGTCCTCAGGGGGTCCCAAAACCACTGAGTGAGAATGCTTTGAAAAGAAAGCAGGAGTGCAGGAGCAAAAAGCCAGCTGTAGATCACTGAGCCAAACACTCAGTGACTGACCCAATCAGCTTCCCTTAAAGCAAAACACCAACTGTTTCATATGCAATTAATGATTGCCCTGGCAAATGAAAGTGCATCAAGTCATCACAGGCATCTTTGAATGAGAAGACACACAGCAGTCACAGGTAGCTCGTCCCTGGCATCTACATAATGATATTACCAGGCTAATCTAGGCTCAGAGATTTAATTCTGCAAAACACCATGCACTAAATATTTATATTCATAGAAGGGCTAAGGAAAAAAAATTGCTCATGTGCTGCCTCTAGGCTCCCCATTTGTCTACAATAGGCTGCTGGCACATTTGCCAGGGTGTATGGTTGGGGGTCAAGAGCATCAGTCCAGTGTCAGAATCCTAGTGTTTCTGGCCCCCAACTTCACCCTCCGAAAGGAGCTCATTGCTGGATTGGGTATGTAGAGGCACCAAAGAGAAGGCAAAACCTCTTTCTTCCCTGAAGCCGCCAAAGCTGAAAAGGAGGCCCTCTCATGTGTCAGAGCAGAAAGGGGCAGTGGAGTGGATGGCAATATCTGTTCCCCGTTTTTTTTTTTTTTTTTTTTAGCTGAGCCATCCTGCCACCTGTTGGCAGCTCAGCGGCAGCTCAACTCGGGCTGGGCATCGAACTGCTTGCTGTTGCTCAGAGCTCAGCTCGCACTCTTGAGCAAGCTCTTAACCAACTGAGCCACTTGGTCGGCCCTGTTCCCCATTCTTTGGTGCAGAAAATCAAAGTCCAGAGAAGACCAGGGACTGTTAGAGTCGTCTTTTACACAGTTCAAATTCTCAGTTATAGACACAATTTTGATTCCTGATGCTGCCATGCTTGAACAGTAAAACTGAAGAAGAGGGACTCTTCAAACAATCATAAATAAACCAATGCTGATGGAAAGAACATGTGTTTTCTTTGGCCTTTTGCATTTGTCTCTGTTCCCTCTACTGAAGCCTAATTCTGAGCTATGCCTTTACTCAGATGTTCTCATTGCAGCACACTGCTGGGCCCAAGTACCTCCAGCATATGAGGCACAGGACCGGACTGTGCTTGGCCTAGCCCCTCTCCTCAGAGGGATGCAAGGATCAATTTTGGTCCATCCTGGAGACCACACTCCTCTCCCCACTGGCATCTCAAACTCAGTTCTTTCAGTCCAGACCCCTCTGCCCTTTTTTCTCTTCTTGGCAGAAAATACAGATGATGAAGACTGTCGGTTCCCTGTGTACACCATGACTTGGAGCCTTCAGCAACTTTTCCAGGGCTTTGCATATTATAATCAAGATGGGATCAGCTGATAAAAATTACATTGGTTACAATCCAGAAAGATTAACCAGCCTTAAGGGTTTCATGGCTATGCATTACACTTTTCAATTTTCCTACAATTAAGCTAACAACAAATAATATTGACAAATAAACTGCCAGATCTGCTAGCTGAAACCCTGCTGGGAAGGGAGGGTTGTTCTGCAGTGGAGCCATTGTCCAGCCATTGCCTGATGATCACGAGGCCCAGGCTGTGAGTTCTAGCACACTGGGGCATTGGCACCCAAGCCGTATGGGTAGAGGGTGATGAGGAATGTTGCTGGCTTTGCTCCTAAAAAATTAAAAAGATAATAATCCTGACTCTTGCCCTCCTGCAACCTCTGAGGAATTATCTTGGTTTCCACTGATTTCTCAACCTCCTGCTAGAGAAAATCCAGGGTAAGGAGACCCATATTCTTACGAGGCACAACTATATCAACTCATTAACTAATCTGGAGTTACAAATCCAGGGCCTAAAGTAAATGAGACCTAGTATTAATAAAGTTTTGGGGCTGGTAAGATCAAGAGTCTCAGTGGCAAACCTCTCCCATGCAGATGCCCACAGAGGTCTATGGAGACCAGACTTTTTTCTGCCTGGCTGCTCTGGCACTATGGAGGGCAGGAGACTGCAAGATATTTTGGACCTTATCTGCAAAGCTAAGGCCCAATTACTTTTCCAGTTATTTCTCCCCCCGCCGCAGTTATTTCTATTACTCAGTGTTGGAGAAGAAGACAGCAGAAGAAAGGGTGAGGAGAGAAGGACTACAAAGGGAATAAGGATTACTGTTATCATTTAATGAGATTTTACCATGTGCCATGCACCGGTGGTGCTTTCTCTCAGTAATTTATTTAACCCTCATAATAATCCTATGAAATAGATTCTATTATCTATCCTCAGCTGAAGGAACTGAGGCTTAGAGAAGTTAAATAACAAGCTCCAGGAATTGAACCCACATTTTGATTCCAGAACCTTTGCTCTTAACTATAAAATCAATGTGAACTGCCAAATGATGCTAGCTACAAAAAGTGCCTTTCTATAGCAGGGTCCAGGGCTAGAAACACACGGCATCTAGCCTCAGGGTCATTCTTATTTTGTTACTACATTTGATCTTCAAAATCAACAAATATCTGACAAGAACCTAGGATCCTGGGCCAAGTGAGAGAGTGAGAGACTGTTCTATGTTTCTTAAATTATGGCCAGACAATGATCTTTTTTTTTTTTTTTTTAAATATTTTATTGGGGAATTGGGGGAGGGGAACAGCGTTGGGGAATTGGAACACACAAGTTGCTGTCTTTTTGTTCTTCAGTCTAGTTGTGGAGGACGTTGCTTCACTGGCCCATGTTGGTATCGTCATTGCGCTCTTCCCGGATGAGGCAGATCAGTCGCCGGCCTCTGAATGGTCGCTCACTGCGGCTATTGGCAGCTCACGTTGACTGCCGGCCGCTCACGTTGGCTGCTGGCCACTCACTGTAGCCTACGGCAGCCCACTGCAGCAGGGGCTGCAGCCCACACCATCACCGGGGCTCACACAGCCCAGCTCCAGGTGGAGCTGTTGTTAGCTGTAGAGGGCAGTGTCACTGGCCCTCATGTGGGATCCGAACCGGGGCTGCTGGCATCCCCAAACCAGCTCTTAACCAATGCGCCACTCAGCCTGCCCGACAATGATCTTTTTAACTAAATCATCTGGGAAGCTTGTGAAAATGCAGGTTCATGGGTCCCACCCAATCTTCTTGATCAGAATCTCTGGATGTGGAGCTCATTATTCTGCTGTTTAACGCGCTCTCCACATGATTATTATGCATCCCAAACTGGAAAACCATTAGGATAACTATCAATACTGCCCTTAAATAAATTATAATCAAATCCAAACTCTCCACCATGGCATCCAGGCCACTAATCTGACCCTAGGCAGCCCTCACCTCCACCCTCCCTGATCTCTTCAATTTCTCACACATGCCAACTGCATTTCTTCCTCCTGTCTTTGTTCTAATTCACCCTGGTCTCCGCCCTCACCTATGCTTTCCCTTCCATTTCTCACCTATATTTGTGTCTTACATGCCTGGGCCTATATGGCCTCTTTCCTTGTGTTTTAATGTAATTTTTGTTTAAGTACAATACATATATAGAAAAGTGTCCAATTTTGCATATGCAGTTAGGAGATTCTGCTTCAGTATAACACTTGGAAATATTTTTTCTGGTGTGAAACGTAATATGAACTCAACAACGCTGTACTGATCTTGCTGAGTCCTTAGAAAGGAACTGTAAACCTAATGAACAGTAGCATTGGCTAAACCTTTGTCAGGACTAGTTCGTTTTCTGAGATGCTCAGAAGAGAATTTTGGCATCTTGAAATGAATAATTAAAATGAACAGAGGGGCCGGCCGAGTGGCTCAGTTGGTTAAGAGCTCGCTCAAGAGTGCGAGTTGAGCTCTGAGCAATGGCAGTTCGATGCCAGCCCGAGCTGAGTTGCTGTTGAGCTGCCAACAGGTGGCAGGATGGCTCAGTTAAAAAAAAAAAAAAAAGAACAAAAATAATTTCAAATAAAAGGTAAACTAGTAATCACATGGGGGGGTCACATGAGAGCCACCAGAGGGTCATGTAGTGTCAAAGGGTGGTCATGTTGGAAACATGTGGGAAGTCACATTGCAGCCACACGTGGGTCATGTGAGAATCACCTGTTAGCCATGTGGAATCACGTTTGGGTCATGTGGGAATCATGCAGCAGTCACATGGCAGTCACCTGGTCACTGCAGGAGTCATGTGGGGGTCTACAGCTCCACAAATTTTTTCAAAATGAATATATCCCTGTAGCCAGCATAAAGCCTCTCTCTCTCTCTCTTTGACACAAGTTTGACACTAAATAGCACTGAAGCGTAATTTTTCTTTAGTCTTTTAAAGGGGCAGCAAGAAAGGGAAATTCCACCATATATCACTCCTTAAAGACCCCTCTTTATAGAAGCTTCTCCCCACCCAAATCTCTCTCTTCTTCCTTTCATTCCTTTCACAAATATTTATTGAGCACCTACCAAATTAGGTGCTGGGTGGATAATGGTGAACAAGATATACCTGGGTACAGCTTGCATGGCTTGTACAGTCTCATGGGGGAGACAAATGAAACACAAGTAAGTAAACAATAATTATAAAGTGTGATGGATGCTCTGAGGGGACTAACAGGGGACTCTGATGCACAAAGGCAGAGGAGGACCAGCAAGGAGTGGAGAGAAAGCAGCTTAGGTGAGAGCATGAAGCAAGGGTAAGGCCCTGAAATGGGACACACCTTGGTTTAAGGGAGGAATCTCTCCTTTCTCCTCTGTCCTCAGCCCCCTCTTTCCACTTCCAGAATCTCTTCTTTTGCACCAGAAGCTTTCTACCCTGTCTGCCTCCACTTGTACAGGACATTACCACTTCCTCTTCTGCAGCATAAGAAAGGTTCAGCAACAAACACCCTGACCGCGTAGTGAGGTAGAGAAGAGGGAAAGGATTTGTGAAAGAATATGAACTTGCGCTTTGATTTATTTATTTATTTTGTTCCAGAAATGTTTGAGTAGGATTTATACACGTTCTCTTTGGCATCAACCCTCAGTCCATCCTTAATGGAGGTAGGTGTCCCTGAACTAGTTCTGCAGGGAGCCTCTGAGTTGTCTCTTTCCCTGGTTTCTCACGGTTATTGCTGGGAGAATCACAGAGGAGCTCTGTTCAGGAGCTCAGAGTTTAGAATCAAGGAGTCTCACTGGTGGTTTTAGCAGCTACACTGTATTGTTTCCTAGGTGACACTGTCACTGATACTCCTGGCATTGAAGGGAGGGTCTGTGCCCCAAAGGGTTTGGCTGTGAGCCATTCAAATTCTCACCTAGTACTGATACTTGAATAAAAATGTTACCACAAAGAGACCTGAGGATTCAAGAGTTGTTGCTGGCTTTCTTCTAGCCCATGTCAGCGTGGAGCCTTTGTGTCCTCTGACCCTAGAGGAAGGCCAAGCACTTGTCCTTCTACTTGTTTTTCCTCTCCCTTTTTTTTACCTCCACCCACCAACCCATCCTAAAATCCTCTTTCAGTCCTGTCTGCCATGGGCTGGCCTCTTCTCTGAAGGGCTCCTTCAGTCAGATTCCCTGACAGATGACTGAACCGGGGAGAATGTTGGGAGGTGAGTGAGCCCTCATAATGAAATAATAAAAGCCCAACTTTATAACCCTTTGCACGTAGATCGTCTCATTCTGTTAAATTCCCCATGTTCTAGAGAAGGTGAATTTAAACAAATAAATTAAAAAACTATGCTGCCATACTTTGATTCAAGTTAAGGCCTCAAAGCCAAATCTTGGTAAAGAATCTTTGTTATATCCTCTCTGGGCTCCAGTCCTTGATAGGATTCTGTCAGGTTCTTGTCATCATCATCGTTGTTACCACCATCTAACATTTACTTAGTCCCCACCATGAGCTGAGGTCCGGACAAAGTGTTTTACATGCATCTTTCCTCCTGGTCCAGCAAACCTGGATTCCTAAGGTTGAACCAGGACAGTAGTTGTAAGGGCCATTCTCTATTGGGATCTACTGGGAATGAGGCAGACTCTCAGGCCAGCACTGGGACCAGCAGGGAGAACCCAGACACTGGGGATAAAGCTTAGATAGGTTGCTCTCTGACAGTTAGGACATGGTTGGGACAGTTCTCTGACAGAGACTACAGAGCAGCGTTCAGTCATGTGTCCATTTCCTTATAATGTAGTAAGATACTAGGTTAGGATTAGGGAATTCTGTGTTCAGGAAGGCTTTGAGATTGGAGATGAGTACAGAGCTTTATGACCTTATATATTGTGAGCTACTCACATATTCATGGCTGAAATGATATATCTGAGATTTATATCAATATAATCCAGAAGACAGGGGAAAGAAGTGGATGGGTGTACACATGAAACAAAAGTGACCATAAGTCATTATTTTTGAAGCTGAGTAATGAGTAAAAGGAGGTTTATTATATTCTTCTTTTTACCTTTCTATATGTTTGAGAGTTTACATAATTGAAAGTTAAACACATACACACTCTACGACTTCTCTCTCTCTCTCTCTCTCTCTCTCTCTCTCTCTCTCTCTCTTTCTCTGTGTTTTTTCTTGGTGTTACTAGGTGTTTTCTTTTTCTTGTTTGTTTTGTTATGGTTTCTGAAGTAAGGTGCCTTTATTTATGAGAAAAGGGCTCCTAGGATCGAGGGATAATGGTGGTAGAAGGAACAATTGTGGAAGAACCCCAATAAGACAAATATTCTGGGATAGGGAATCTAGACCTCTTTGTAAGCTGTCCTGGTTCTTTCCTCTACACTCCTGCCTCTCCTCAGAGTTGTTCCCCTCAAAAATTGTCTCTTGATACTTGGAAGAAATTGCATTTGATTTAAAGGGTAATTCTCTGACACTAAAGCCCTGCCTTGCTCCCATCTCCTGTCCCAATCTGCTCCCAGACCTGTTTGAGGCTGACAGCCTGGCTGTCTGGTTTCTCTCTGTTCGCCTACTAACTAATGTGCCCCCACGTGGAAGCTCCTTTCGGCTGAAAGTCTCCCTGGATTTTCCCCTGTGGTCTCCCTAAATGACCTGCCCTGCCCTGCAGGGCTGTCCAGATTCCAAACCACATCCAACCCTAAGTTGGTCCAATGCAGAAATCTTCCCTTTCCCCTTCCAGAGACACTATCCTTTTCTATCCTGTCTACACTTGGGAAACAGCCCAAATGAACTACATCTCGCCCTCTGGCTTCTGTTTGGCCAACAGGAGATGTAAGATTAGAGGGCAGAGGAGAGTAATGTGGTATAAATCCTTCCAGATCTTTCCCTGTTGAGTGACTGGGAATGGGCTGAATCCCCTTTCCAAGGCCATAGCTATTGTCAAGTGGGCTTCTACCCACAGCTACCTTCTCTGGGTCTTGGTAACCACTCCCTCTGCTGAACCCTTTAGGCCCAAGAATGGTATTGCTCTCTGCTGTTGCTAGTCCAAGGTACGCACTGCCTCTGTTAGTCCCCCTAAATCCTGCCCACACCTTTGCAAATAGGCCCTTAATTAAACCCTCCTCAAATTAATCAAGTTTACATGTGCCAGGACCCTGACTGATACAGGCCCATACTGTTGTTAAGAGAGTCCTGGTTAATACACATTTTTATGTTTTGTTTCCCTTACAGAACACAAAGCTTCTTGAAGGCGGAGCCCATCTCTTACTATCTACAGAGTGATAAACACACAGTATTAAATACTCACTGATAGAACTAATCCTGGTCCTGATCACCTCTTTCTCAAATGGCATTTGTGGGAGGGGAAGGGAATCAAATGAAAAATAGCTTCAGATAATGTAAATGTTTGGAAAATGAAAGCAGCCAGGTAAAGGAAATCATCAGCTTGAAGGAATGGTAGTGTTGGTATCTGGACAAAGGCTAGTTAAAAAAACCCTGCATAAACTTGAACTAATGTCCATAAAATAAGGTGTGGTAAATATTATTGTGTTTGTTAAACAGTGTCTAACAAATCTAAGCAAAGAAATCATGGGAATGATAGCTTTGTCAGCACAAAAGGCTGATTAATCTTCCAAACTGGGAAAAACATGCAGCAAATGCATGAAGTATCTTCTTATAACCAAAATGAATGCTCTTTTTGTCTGTTTGGACAAGGGCTTCTGATTTCGATACTACTGTTAATAGATGAGACACTGTCACTGTGTTTAAGCTTTGGGGTTAGACTACCTGTAAGAGAATCTGTATTAATTATCTATGGCTGTATAACAAATAGCTCCAAAACTTACCAGCTTAAAACAACAATAAACATTTATTATCTCACATGGGTTAGGAATTCGGGAACAGCTTAGCTGAGTATTGGCTCAGTGTCTCTCACGAGATTGTACTCAAGGTGTTGGCTGGGGTTGTAGTCACCCGAAGGCTTAACTGGGGCTGTTGGATTTGCCCCAAAATGGCTCACTCATGCTACTATCTATTTGGTGCTGAAGGCTCCGGTTCCTTCCTATGTGGACCTCTCCGTACAGCTGCTTGAGATTCTTTGCAACGTAGCAGCTTATTTCCCCCAGAGCAAGCGGGCCAAGTGAGTAAGGAAGAAAACACAGTATCTTTTATAATCTCATCTTGGGAGTCAACCTCCATCATTTCTGTAATATTTTTATTGGTTACACACATCAGTTTTAGTCAATATAGAAGGAATGTGAATACCAGGAAGCAAGAATTAGTGGGTATCACCTTGGAGGTAACCATCACAACATCTTTGTTCTTCTTGTTGCATTCTACCAGGTGCCCACAATTTCAATTTGCCCCATTCCTGAGATGTTCACTGTGATCACTTGATTAAAGTTACCTCTGCCAGCCTTCTCCGCTGGGAAGTTACTCTTTTTTTTTTTATATCATTAAGTATTTTGGGAGGTGAAACGATGTGCCCTTTAATCTCCATCATTCTTTGACTACCTGCTTGTGTTCTGGCACAAAATGTTCTAGGCTCATCTTGTACTGTCCATGTCCTAGCCTTGGAATCAGCCACTTTTCCAAGGGACACTTTTCCAAGGTTCCTTTTTTTGAGGGCAGTGTCACTGGCCCTCATATGTGGGACCCAAACCGAGGCCACTGGCTTCCGAAGCCAGTGCTTAACCACCGCACCATTCAGCCGGCCCCCAAGGTTCCTTTTAGTGGAGAATAGTATTTACAAGCTAATATGTGGACACTAACTGTACTCATTGCTATTGGGTATTGTTGCTCCAAGGCCCTCTCAGTGGGCAGACCTAGGGAATGTATGTATGTATGTGTGTATGTACGTATGTATGTATATGCACATAACCAATCTCTCATGCGATCTTCTTCCTCCATATGGATGCCCTTACCACACCATTTGGGCTTCAACAGCCCATGCAAACCACCCCTTAACATGGATATCAGCCTCGTTCTGCCCTACATGATGGTTTAAAGACTAAATTGTTCAGGAAGGAGAAGGTGCAAACTGAACCCATCTTTATATATTATATATGCAATTATATATGCAAATTATGTGAAATTTAGAATTATTAATTTCTAACATTTATTGAATACTTACTATGTGCCAGGTAATGTTCTAAGGATTTTCTATGAATCCTTAGAGCCGCCCAATGAGATAGGAACTATTATGGCCCCCATTTTGCTGATGAGGCATAGAGAAGTTAAGTAGCTTACCTACGGTCACACAGTTACCACTGTGATAGCAGAAATGTTTTATTGGACTTCTAGAGTATATCCTTAAAGAGGAGGAGGTATTTGTGTCCTCCAAAACATCCTCCTACTGGCAGGCCTGGAGCACAGATATTGCTAAATATCCTCTGGGGACAAATTGCCCCCATGGAGAACCACTGGTTTAGAACAACATTAATTTAATCTAAAGAAAACTACCTTTTGATTATTTGTGCTAATGAATGAAAGAAAGGAGATAAACATAATCCAGAAGAACGGGAAACGTAAGTATCTCATTTCTTTGTGTGGCAGAGATTACCCGGGTTGTCTGCTCTAATGTCCATTAGATGGGGATTTCCTCAGCCTTTCTCCTCCAATTCTATACCTGATCTACTTTTGCACCCATACTCTCCTCCTTCCTTTCTGTTACTGGAGGCTGATTCCTCCATCTAGATCTCATTCTGTCTTATCTTCTCAGGACTTGGCTCCATCATAATCCCATCTCTTGCTTTTATCTTCAATTTTTCTCTCTTTAATGGATCCTTTCTGTCAGCATTTAAATATGCTCAAGTCTCTTACTTCTTTTTACTCCCCAAGTTTTTATTTTGGAAAACTTCAAACTCTCATTAAAGTTCCAAGAAGGGTACAAAGAATACCCCTAACTCTTCATGGAGATCCACCAATTATTAACATTTAGCTGCATTTGCTTTAGTTCTCTAGCTCTCCGCTTTCCCCCTCTCTTTCTCCATAAACACACACTATCCCCTCCTAAACCATTTGTGAATTAATTACAGGTATCATAAGATTTCACCGTAAACACTTCAGTGTGTATCTCCTAAGAACAAGGACATTCTCTAGCTCTCTTATTCTCACAGTACAATTATCACACTTGGGAACTTTAACATTGAGGTAATGTTATTATCTAATACAGCCCATATTCAGTTTTCCCAGATTGTCCCAGTAATATCTATAATAGCTGTTTTCTCTTGTGTGTGTGTGTGTGTGTGTGTGTGTGTGTATGTGTGTGTGTGTGTTGTTCCAGGGCTCAATCAGAGATTAGTCACTGCATTTAGTTGTCATGTCTCTTCAGTTTCCTTTGAACTAAAATTTCCCTGTTTTCAAACAAAATAATGAACATTTCAGGGCCGGCCGAGTGGCGCAGTGGTTAAGCACTGGCTTGGGAGGCCAGCGGCCCCAGTTCGGGTCCCACATGTGAGGGCCAGTAACACTGCCCTCAGAAAAAAAAGCCAAAATAATGAACGTTTTACCTGGACCCCCAAATTCTTCCTCTAACCTAATCACTGTGCTATCTCTCCTCTCCTTCTCTTGACAACCACATGTTTTGTAAGAAGAGACTCAACAGTCTTCATTTCCTTACCTCTCTTTATTTCACTGCAATATGGCACCTGCCTTCCACAATGAATCACACTTGCCAGATTGTCCTTCTGCCTCTCTGGTCACCTCTTGAGTTTCTTTGCTGGCCCCTTTTCTTCTGTTCATCCTGTAAATCTTAAGATTTTTCAGGATTTTGTCTTATACCTGCTGTTTTTTACACTGCTCGCTCTTCTTCTGGGTGAGTTCATCCTTTCCTAGGGGGCTGCAGTTACCACCTACTATATGCTGAAGGTCCCCTACCTGCAGCCCAAGCCTTTCTCTCCAGCTTCAGTTCCAAATATCCAACTGCCTCCTCAATATCTGAATCCATGTGAAAGTCTCGCAGGTACCTTGAAGCAATATGTCCAAGAAAGAACTGATTATACTCCCACCACCTGATCCTTCTATTGTGTTTCCTGTCTCAAAAAAGGCACTGCTCATTCATCCTGTTTCCTGAGCCAGATACCTAGAAGTCATCTTTGACACATCCCTTTGACATCATCCATGACATATCAAATCAATCACTAAGTCCTACAGATTCTATCTCCTCAGTATCTTTGGAATCCATTTATTTCTTTCTGTTCTCACCACCTCCTTCATCAGGCCTACATCATCTCTCCCAGCAAGATTTCAGAAAGCTCATATTCTTTTCCCCAGCCTCCAGCCATAAGGGATTTTCTAAAAGTACAAACCTGACCATGCTACAGCCCTGCTTAAAATTTTTCAGTAGTTTCTTACAGCCTTCAGGATAAAGTCCAAATTCCTTAATTTGGCCTATAAACTGGGGTGAAAATCCAGATAGTTTATAGCTGGTAAGGCACCAACACTGACCTCAGAAAGGATGTCAGCTGGTTCTCCAGACCAGTGTGTGCTGGCTGAATAATAGCTTGCCTATAGAGTCCCATGCTATTGTCCTTTGCAGCCTCATCTAGTGCTATGCTTCCCCTGAGTCACACTAGCATTGTTTTGGTTCTCAGAAGTGCACCATCAAAAATGCAGTTACCTTTGTCTGGAACTCTCTTTCTGGCAGCCCCATTATCACCCCACCCTATCATCCCACTCCACATAGCTGCCTTGAAGGGGACTGACTGCTTTATTCAGATAAGGATGACCTTGGTCTGTGACAGAGGGAACATCTGTTAAGGGAACCTAATCTGGATCACAGTTAGTAATGACTCCTTCCATTTAGGCACAAAAACATAGAACCCAGCGAAGCCAGCAAACTTTTAGAAGTAGGGAACTGACTCTTGACCTTTTATGGGGACAAAGAAGTGAGGAGAAAGGGAAAAATTTTTATGTAGCCCCCAACTAAAACAGTATCTCTTCTGCCAACTGAAATACAAACAACTTTTCCTACCTATCAGATATTCAAATAGTTGATGGCGTTTTAATCAGTTAATCACTTTGCTTCCATTCAACCCTGACCTTTAATTGGCTGTCCTTGGAAAATAGAGGATTTGTGTGTGTGTGTGTGTGTGTGTGTGTGTGTGTGTGTGTGTGTGTGTGTGAGAACTAATTCTTTGAAAGGCAAATTAGATATGGAGGGGGACTCTGGACAGCCAGAGGCACTGGGCATCTAAACTCCAAGGCAATGGTCTCAAATCTGGCTGTAGATTAGAATCACCTGGGGACCTTTTACGATTACCATTGTCAACCACCTACCACACAGATCTATTAAATCAGAATACCTTGGGGGTCCGGCCGAGTGGTGCGGTGGCTAAAAGCTCGCTTGGGACGCCAGCGGCCCTGGTTCAGATCCCACATGTGAGGGCCAGTAACACTTCCCTCTAAAAAAAAAAAAAAAGAAGAGCTTGGGCATCAATATTTTTTTATGAAGCTCCTAAAATGATTCTTATGTGCAATCAGAGTTGAAAACCTCACCAGCTACAGGAGAAGGGAATGCCATGCAACGAGAAAAAAGAGAAAAAAGTACGGGCATATGTGGAATATTTTTGACTCCAGCCTGCTATGTGTTATAAGCACACACTACAGAGATAGGAGTTAGAAGAGCAGAAGGGTATGATTCTTGTGGATTGGATATTGCCAGAGAAGGTAAAATGAATAAACTGGCAAAAAAAGCAAAAACAAACAAAAAAACAAAGTGGAAAGCTCAATGCCGTGTGGTGGAAGTGTAGACTGTTGTGATCTTTCAGTCTGACATTACATAATTCAACTAAGTATCATTAATAGCCTATGAACCAGCAAGTATGATTTTTTTTTTTTTTGAGGGCAGTGCCACTGGCCCTCATATGTGGGACCCGAACTGAGGCTGCTGGCTTCCCAAGCCAGCGCTTAACCACTGCACCACTCGGCCAGCCCAAGTATGATTTTTTAGGTAAATATTTTCAAAGATAGTGTTGCTCAGGAGGCACGTGGTAGGTTGATCACTGCAGCATGATTGGGGATGACTGGGAACTTGGAGGCTTTGCTGGGAGAGTAGATAGGTAAAATGTGGGGGCTACACACCATCAGACTATTATTCAGTAGTTAGAAGCAACAGGTTAGCAACATATAGCAACATGAATGGATCTTAAAACCATAGATACTGGGTGCAAAAGGTATGACACATAATAAAATACATAAAACAATATTACATTTGTGAATTATAAATGTAGCACACACAAAAAAATGCAGCAAACAAAACAATATTTATTTTGAAAGATCCATACAAATAAACATCGCCTGTGGCGGGAGGGAAAAGGGAACAGGCTGTTGTGCTAAAAGGGAATAGATAACTATTTTTTAAAAGTAAGATTTAAATCAGACCTTGAAAGATGAGTAGGAAAGAGGAGGAAAGGGAAGCCTTCTAGAATGGCAAAATGACTCCCACATGCTAAGGCCAGGAGGCAGGAGTGTGCCGAGCAGGTGGAGTAGGAGAACGGTCTATTTGGAGCAGATGGGTATATTAGAACAAGTGGGAAGTAAGGCTAGAGAGGGAGCATTGGATAAGATTTTGTAGGCCTGGAAAGCTAGACAAAGGAATTTAAGCAATGATAAAGCAGTTAAGAGAGCCATAAAAGGACTGACCAGAGAAGAAATGGGATGAAAGTGAAGTCAGATGAGGTGGATGGAGAGAGCCTGGAGTCAGAGAATTGGATTGGAAGTGAATAAATACTATCGTGAACTCAGCAAAAAAGATGAAGAAGGTAATCTGGGACAGGCTTGCATTGGAAGTGGAGACTGGAAGAGACATTTTGATAGATTACTGGCTGAATACAAACACTAATAGACAAGGTTAAGTCCGTATTCTGTGGTCTTAAGGAAGTTAGGGGAAGAAATTAAGTCTAGAAGTAGCTGCGATTTCTCATGCTGGAAACCCAGTTTTCCAGTAATGTGGAGCTTGAATGGTTCTAATGATTCAGTCTTCTCCTTGAACAAGCACCATAAGCAGGGCTCATAGGTACAACCATTTTAGAGTTGGCAGAGATCTTTGCTTTCCAGACGACAAAAGAGGACCAGGGAGATTCAGTTAATTGCACAAATTCAACCAATTAACTGGATAAAAGATGGGCTAGAACCAGGTCTCTTAACTATTAGTCCAGTGAATTTTCCTAAACTTTGTTGGATGTGAGAGGCTTGAAAACCAAGGCAATTCACATTTGGATTTCTCAGTTTGCCTGATCATGAGTGGTCAATTTTCAAGAAAGAGGACTCAGCCCCTGCCAGCTCACTTTTAATCCATATGTATATGAACTGTCTAGCTGGCTGGGCTTTTAAAGAAAAACTCCTTGTGTTTGCTTTACTAATCCTTACCTCTACATGATTGGACAAAGTGAGGACTGTCACTGACTGCCAGCCTCATCAGGCAATATTTTCATACTCCTCTTTGGATAAAAAAGTAAAACAGATGACTTCTAAAAGGAATAAAACCTTAGAGTTTAAAAGATCTTAACCTTCCACCCAAACAGAAACCTCCTAGACAATATCCCTGACAGATAGTCATCCTGCCTCTATGTTTTCAGAAATGGGACAGTCCATTCCTTTGTCAGGACAACTCTGAAAGCTCTGAGTCTGAGTCCTATGTCATTGCAGTGTGATTCAGTGAAAATAGCACAGGACTTGGAGTCAAGCAGACTTGAGTTAGAATCCTATGTAATCTGCTGCATGACTTGAGCAACTTATTTATCTTCTATCAGTCTCATTTACTTCATCTGTCCATTAAGGATAATATTTGTTTTACAGAGTTACTATGAATATTAGAGATTATGAATGTAAAATGCCTAGTACAGTGCCTGGTACAAAGAGCTAATAAGTGATAGCTGTTATTATCATCATCATAATTATTATCCCACCCATTGGACCTAATTTGCCTTATGGTGCTGCATACACATGCTTTTCAATACTTTTGAATACTTAAATTTAGTTGTCATGTTATTCCTAAGTGTCCTTTTTTTCAGAGTAAGCATCCATCAGTATATTCTTTTTTGGTTATCCTGACCTTGGCTGTGCTCCTACATGTGATGTTTGTAGAACATGGTGCCCATAACTGAACAAAGTACTCCAGGTGTGATATGAGTGCTTCAAAATAGAGTAAGACCATAAGCCTCTATTCCCCAGACACCACTCTTCAAGCAGCCTAGGACTCCTTTAGTTTATTTGGCGACCATGTCACATGTTGTCCTAGTTCTATGAAAACCTCCTGGTGTTTTTCATATGAATGAGTTTTAAGTCTTCCCATTTTGCACTTGTATAGAATTTATTTTTAAAATTCAAGGGTAGGGCTGGCTGAGTGGAGTGGTGGTTAAATGCTGTCTTGGGACGCCAGCTGCCCCAGATGCCAGCTGCCCCAGTTCGGTTCCCACATATGAGGGCCAGCGACACTGCCCTCAAAAAAAAAAAAATAAAATAAAATAAAAATTCAAGGGTTAACTTTTTATTGATTGAAAGCTTATTATGTATTAAGTATTGTGCTGAGTTCAATACATAGGATAGAGTATCAACATATTAGAAATGCAAGCTCTACAAGGCTGGGTCTATCATGTTCACTAATGAACCCCATTTCTTGGAACGATGTCTCCACACCGATATGTGCTTTCTGTTGTTGAATTAATGAGTGAATAAAATATTTTACAATGAAAATTTTCCCTATAAGTGAAAAGGCATTTCCCCAATTCACTTATTTTATAAATTCAGTTGTTTTTTTTTCTACAAGCCTATTATTTTTAGCACAATCCTAGGGTATTTTCCATCTAGGGTAGACCTAATTTCCAAAATAAATGTGTACTGTCCCTTTCAAGGCCAAACTAAATACTTACATGCTTTATTGGCTGGATGGCCATTCTATCCCACTATTGAAGGCCTTGGGTAAGTACTCGTTTGATCCTTAATTAAGGGCTTACATCTCATGGTTAGCAGTAGCAACTCAACTTTCTGAGTGCTAACCCGAGAATTTCCGGAACCGAGTTCCATTGGGCCCTGACTTGCCGTGGAGGAGAATAAGGTCCTCGGGAGAAGTGTGATTCAGGAGGACCTTGAAATTCTGCATTCATCTGTAAAGGGCTGCCAGGTGCTTATAGGCCCAGCGCTTCTGGGTCGAAATCCATCCTGTAGACGTCAGATATATGAAATTTAGGGATGTCGAATGTCTAAAACCACAGTTAGGGAGGTCTTAGGAACTCAAGAGTCCTGTCACAGTTTTCCCCAGTCTTCGGGCTACAGGTGAGGCACTGGTCGCCATCTTGCTATCAAACGCCAGGCAAGCGGCCCCTGGCGTCTCTCGGTAACCATGGAGACATCCTGGCCCCGCCCGTTTTTCATCCTGTAGAGGCTGTAAACTACGATTCCCATCCGCCGGTTCTCTCTACTAGAAAGCTAGCGGTCTAGATTTGGCTTGTCCCCCACCGTGACCCTGCCGCAGTGAACCGCGGGAGTTGTAGTTCGAGGTGGGGGCCCCACTTCTTGCTGCGGGAAGCGCCAGAACTACAAATCCTGTGAGCCAGTGGGCTTACGCACGCGTACGAAGCAGCCGGTCCTCCCTGGCTCCCCCCGCTGCGGGTGCTTGAGAGGTAAGAGGGCGGAGGGAAGGAAGAGGAGGCGGGATCCGGGCGCTGCGTTGGCTGCGGCCTGGCACCAAGGGGGCGGCCCCGGCGGAGTGCAGACCCAGTGGCCCCCGGCGATTATGGACCCGGCCGAGGCGGTGCTGCAGGAAAAAGCGCTCAAGTTTATGGTAAGGAGAAGGTGCAGGCCCGGGAATGGAGGAGCCGGTGGCGTTGGCGGCGTCGCTGAGGCTCGGGCCTGGGCCGCCTGCCCGCCGGAGGAGGGGGCAGCGGGACTCGGGGCCGAGGCCGGCGGCGGGGGCTGCCGAAGGGGACGGGACCGGAGCTGCTGGGAGGCGGGAGGGGTGGCGGAGAGGACCCGGGGTGGGGGCAGCAGCTCCGCCATCTTGTGGATGAGAGGCCGAGTGACAGCGGGAGCGGACTCGGGGAGGGGGCTCCGGGGGCGCGCGGGGCCCTGGAGGGACAGGGGCGTGGGGACAGTTACTGAAGTGCTCCAAGGAGAGACGCCGCGGTGAGGCCAGGGTGACCGGGAAGGCTTGGGAGGAGAGGTGCATTCAGGAGTGGGGAACAGCGGGAGGAAAGAGACTGGGGGGAGGGGGGCCGGCAGGACGGGATGCAGATGGATCTAAGTAAGGGTGGAGGGAAGCCAGGGCTGGTGCGAGACCTGTAGTTTTGCAGAACGAGGGCGTTGAGATAGCCTTTCCCTTCAGGGTGCAATAATCCCAGTTTGGCCAAACTAATGTTGACAAACTCTGGAAAGGAAGAGGTCTTACTTAGGAAGATAAGAACTAGGGATGGGGATCTCGGGTTACGGTGACAGTTTCTGGGAAAGGAAGGGGGTGTTGACCAGGAGCCAGAATGACAAATGTCAGAAAAGGGGATACAGGCTCTACTTTGGAAGGAGAGGCTAAATAGTGTAGTAAGGATGAGGTGATGAAAAGCAAGAGGTTGATTCGTCAAGGAAACCTGGGTATACGAGATTGGGGGCAAAATTATTAATAGGGTAAAACAAAACAAAAGTGCTAAATTGTAGAGATGGTAACGTGGGGGCCAGACGCTGTATCACTTTCTGGGAAAGGAAAGGCGGCAGAGATTAGAATCAACAAGACCCGTCGGTGATGAGATCAGTGGAGAAATTCAGGAGATAAAAGGGGGAATGTAGGTAATGAGAAATGGGAGATGTCAGGATTGATGGTTACTTATCAGTTTTAGGTTGAAGCACACAGTAGGAGGTTGGATTGAATTTTGTGTGTGTTTAAATCCTTTGGAACCCAGTTTTTAAACTTTGTATCATGCTTTTCTTCTGCTATGTTTATGTTTGGCAGTTGTTGTTTTTTTTGTTTTTTTTGAGGGCAGTGTCACTGGTCCTCATATGTGGGACCGAACCGGGGCCGCTGGCTTCCCAGGCCAGCGCTTAACCACGGCGCTACTCGGCCGGCCCTGTTTGGCAATTTTTTATAGTCTGATATTTGATGCTTTTAATCTGATGCTTCTTGTATATCCTAGGTGTAAAACCAGACTTTGTGGTTACAGCTAAAGAATATGGGATGCATAGACTTCTATCTTAACAGGTGGCCTTAGGGACATAGATATTATTTGCAGTCAAGTCTTGCTTTTTCAGAAGTAATTATAACCTGTCACTACAAATCTTATTTCTTAGTTATTATTTTGTGTCTTTGCCTGAAATACCAAAATAAATCTAAATAAACATGGACACTAACCTAATTCAATCTAGGCTTTAACTGGCTTTATTTACAAGAATACATTTTCAGAGACTGGTCAGATTTTTTAAAACTTTATTTTGTCTTAGTGCTTTCAAAAACACCTAACTAAAGTTTGAGTGTATCATCAACAAAACTCCATTTTGGAGAAAGTTTTTTTTTTTAAGGTTTTACTGAGGAATTGGGGGATGCGAACAGCATTGGGGAAGGGGAACAGACAAGTTGCTGTCCTTTTGTTCTTCAATCTAGTTGTGGAGGACATTGCTTCACTGTCCCATGTTGGTATTAACATTGTGCTCTTCCTGAGTGAGGCAGTCGCTCACCACCCATTGGACAGCTGTCGCGGCCCTTGACTCATGGAAGCCCAGCCCCAGGTTGAGCTGTTGTTCACCATTTTAGCTGTAGAGGGCGCAGCATCACTGGCCCTCAAGTGGGATCCGCACTGGGACCCTGCTGTTTAGAGCTGGTGTCCCAAGCTAACTCTTAACCAATGCACTACTGGGCTGGCCCTTGGAGAAGGTTCTTGAGTTTCTGCCCAATGTTGAGATTCTAAAATATTAAGACTTTGACATTTTTTGGACTTTAAAAGTAAGAAGTTTCTTTATATGTACAGCCAGCTTCTATATTGAAGTCAGAAAAGTGGCAGCTGCTTATTTTTATTTTCCCTCTTAGAGATTGACTTAATCCTAATCTTGACACTTGTGTCAGATTTATGTAATAGTGAGATTTACAGATCATAAAGAGACATTATGAGATCATCTACTCCTCATCAGACCACAGCCTAGCAACATTCTCAACTACTTGATCTCTGCTTTATACCAGTGAGTTATATTTTGATAATGGTCTCCTGATTCAGTTAAAGTGGATCTGGGATGGCCATGCAGTAGTTTGAAGCTTTTAGGGCATCACACAGTATTAAATGTTGAGTCAGTTTCCATAGGGAAAAGCCAATTTTTTTCTTTAATTGTAGTTACTTTTTTTTTTTTTTGAGGGCAGTGTCACTGGCCCTCACATGTGGGACCCGAAACAGGGCCGCTGGCTTCCTAAGCCAGCGCTTAACCACCACGCCACTTGGCCGGCCCGTTACTTTCATTTTTGACGTTGCCTGCTATTGTGGCTGCAGTTTGAGAAAAGACCAACTGGAAGAGGGTTACCAAGAATGTCACCTTAATAACTGAGGCAGAGAATGGAGAATTAGAGATTCAGTGTTCTTTTTCAGCACAGTAACAGCCTTATTATGAATCTGAGTAAGTCTCAACTTGCCTTTGGTCTCATTTACCCTGCTATAACATATCTATTTACTCGGAGCTAGTTTTGAGATAGGAAGATACTTTATTTGTGCTTGCACCAAATGATTAGTACACAATACACATGGGAGGGCTATGCTTTTCATCAAATTGAAAATTTTATATAGTGCGTGGCTTTGTTTTTGGCCTTATCATTCCCTCAGTTATGAATATGAATGACAGTTTTGAATGGATGCCCTGATTTCCATAGTTTAAGAAAATGCAGTTTGCTTAAAATGCCATGATGAAATGGATATTCCCTTTTATGAATTTTACTCATTACTACATTAATGTAGTGCGTCAGTTGGGAATTTTACAATAAAATCTTATTAATGAGACTGCTAATTCAGAGTTGCCCATAATTCACATGTGGTGTAGACGTAAAAGTTTACTCTTGGATACTTGTGAAAAGTAGTTTAACTTCTAGAAACAAATGATATTAAAGCAGCAGTTTACATTAACCTATCTATGTGCTAATCCATCTCATTCAACTTTAGCAGGTCCTCAAGGATCTTTCCTAATACTTCCTTAGTTAACAAAATTAAAATTGTTCAGAAAAGATAATTGGGAACTGGAAGAGAACCTCAGAAGAGAAATGAAAATAATTGAGGGAATGTGGACATAATGTAGGAGATATATATTTTTAAAAAAGGGCCGGCCGAGTGGTGCGGTGGTTAAGCGCTGGCTTGGGAAGCCAGCGGCCCTGGTTCGGTCCCACATGTGAGGGCCAGTGACACTGCCCTCAAAAAAAAAAACCAAAAAAACAAAAACAAAAAGTGTGTTTGTGTATATGTATGATGGAAAGACAAGTTGAGGGATGAGTTTTAAATTTATTTAAGAAAATGGACAGGATAAAACAGTTTCAGCATCTTAGAACTGGGGAAACATTTGAAACTTGGATGAGTTAAAAGAGTTTTTTATACAGTTGATCGATAAGTGAAACTATATAAAAGGTAACTTGCTGTGTAACAAAACACCCCTAAATTTAGTAGCTTAAAAAAAACCCCAATTTATTATTTCTTTCAAATCTGTGGTTGACTGATGGGTTTTCTGCTTTACTTGGTGTTGGCAGGGGCACCAGCATTACTGGAATGTTCAAAGTGGCCCCAGTTCCATGACTGCCATTGACTGAGAGTTCAGCTGGCTCTAAAGGCCTTCAGGCCCTCCTTTTTGTGGACCTCCTCTCTCCACACGACCTTTGGATTTCCTTAAGCCAGGTGATAGGCGATAGAAGCCAGTGAGCCAGTTCTCTCAAGTCCTAGGTTTGAAAGTCCGACAATGTCACTATTGGTCAAAGATAGTCAAGGGCAGCCCAGAGTCAGAGGGAGGGGAAGTAAGCCCTACCTACAGACATGAAGAGTGGCATGCTTAAACAGAGAGGGGGAAGTTGCTGGGGGTGGGTGTGCCATTTTGAGACTGACTACCATAGATGCTCTTCCAGTTGGATGTTCAGCTAAAAATACAAATGGGATCAGCCATATTTGTGGGTTGTAACACTAGGAATGCTTTGGAGGCATCTCTTTTTGGAGGTTAACTTCTTTTTTTTTCAGAGGACAGTGTCACTGGCCCTCATATGTGGGATCCGAACCCCGGGCCGCTGGCGTCCCAAGCCAGCTCTTAACCACTGTGCCACTTGGCTGGCCCTGGAGGTTAACTTCTTAAGGAACTAACATGCACTTTTGCATGACTTTCCTTAATAATGTTACTGTAGATATGATACTGGGTAAATTAATATGATTCAGTAACTTACTTGCTTGAGAAGCACTGTATCTAAAAGCAAGAAATTACATTTAAAAATAAATACATACTCCGATTGTTTAGCATAATGGGATTTTCTTTAAATTGGTGAGATTGATTACTAGCTGGTTGGATGAACATTTGAAACCACTTCTTAGTTTAAGTTATCAAGTTTCTATGTATCCCTTACCTGTTCCCAATTTACGTTAGCCTTGTTTCTTTTCGGGATACTTGTATACAATGTAGATATTGGGGTGTAAAATTACAAACTAGTGATTTTTCTTTGTGCTAATTTTCTTGATTTGTCTTTGTAATGGGTGCACATGATAAATTATTGGAAGTGAATTTATAGATATGGAATAAAAATTCTTCTATTTTGAATGATTGTCAGTATTTTTAAATTGTTAAATTAGAAAATGAACTTTCAAGTGACTACTTGTTATTCTGTATTATTTGTATACTGTTTAAATCCTTAAAGAAAGGAAGCAGATAAGAATTTTTTTCCTTGCTAAAGGGATACAGGACATTATGTACGATCTTCTATCTATTTTTTTTTATTTTTTTTTTGAGGGCAGTGTCACTGACCCTCATATGTGGGACCTGAACCTGGGCCTCTGGCTTCCCAAGCCAGCGCTTAACTACCACACCACTCAGCCGGCCCAGGTCTTTTATCTATTTAATTTTCTTATTCACAGTTACTCTGATCCTCAGCAGCTCACCTCATCATCTTTTTCTCTGTTGTGCCCTAGTCTGGCCCTCTTCCACTCACCAACATTTGGTGACAGCCCCCAACCAGCCATTCTGACACCACTCCATCCTCACAGCCTGCTGAGAACCTCCCCAGGTCAGAGTCATATGGGCCCCAGAGTAAGGTCAAGACCACTCAAAGCCCGGTCCCCAGACTTCCTCTGCCCAGCCCCTCCCTCAGCTCAGACGACCCCGTGCCCTGCAGTGTCCTCCATCTCAAGGTTTCCTCATCACAACTTTCACCTTGATTACTGCTCACTGACCTCACTACATGCCCCAGGGGCAGGGCAGGCACAGAATTGATTCATCTTTGTGTCCCCAGAAGCCAACATGACTCCTGGCATGCAGCAGGCACCCAATAAATACTTGCTGAACTTAATAACTCATGCTGCAGAGCAAATCACCACCGTCTAGGGCACCCTGTCACCTCATCCTGCAGCAGGCCTGCCTTTTCAGCTTTACCTTTTGGCTTTCAGTCAGCTGTTTAGAATAGAACCAGTAACTCTTGATATATATTGACCCTAATCAAAATATATTTCTGAAGGTTCTCTGAAACCCTTCATAGGAAATGTCTGTCATTGCAGAGTCTGTTGAGACAGTGGATTCAACCAAGACGGAAAGGGTAGCTAAGCAAGAAGAGTGACAGAAGGGCCGGCCGAGTGGCGTGGTGGTTGGGCGCTGGTTTGGGAGGCCAGTGGCCCTGGTTTGGGTCCCACATGTGAGGGCCAGTGACACTGCCCTCAAAAAAAAAAATTTTTTTTTAAAATCCCATCTATTTTCTAGCAATATTTTAATAGAGCACAGAAGTGCTTCCTAAATGTGTATAAGAATTCATTGGATGAAACAGAAAATATTTACCAAAGTTTAACAATGTGGTCGCTATGAAGAAAACTGCTTCTTTTCTTTTCTTTTTCTTTTGTTTTTTTTGAGGGCAGTGTCACTGGCCCTCACATGTGGGACCCGAACCGAGGCCACCGGCCTCCCAAGCCAGGGCCCAACCACCGCGCCACTCGGCCGGCCCTGCTTCTTTTCTTAATAAATCAATCCCAGCATCCTAAAATTGGCAATGGAGGTGGAAAATCTATGAAAATGTCCACCGGATCTTACAATTTCAGCTAGTATTTCACATGATTCTCCTTATACGTGGGGAATCTCTGGATAATTGCCTTTAGTTTCTCAAAGCCCAATAAGACAGAGTGAGAACATTTACCAGAAACTAGAGATAACAGTGGAATAGATATTGAGAGTAATGTTAAACTAAGAGTATGATTTGTTCTCTGGGGCACTCTTATCTTTCCAGATTGCCTTCATATATGGCCAAGTTGGGGAGTGGGGAGCAAGGGAGCAAAAGCCACAGAGCTGGGAGAGAATTCCTGTCTGCCTGAGATAAAACTTTTGAGCTGGAATTTTCTTCTGAGGTCTTGCTCTTTGCTGAGATTTGGCTCTCCCTTTGGGTATACTTGCCTTCCTATTCTCAGGCTTCTGACCTGAGCTGACTCTGTCAATAGCAGGGTAACCATAGTAGAAGTGGGAGAGTTGTGTGTTTTGTTTTTTTAAATATGGTCAACCATAAATAACAGCTATCATTTATTGTTTGCTGTGTGCTGTTCTAAATGCTCTGTTCTAACTTTTTTACATATAATATTTCATTTAATCCGCCTAATAATTTGGTAAGATAGATTCAATACTATTGTTATCCCATTTTTCAGATGAGAAAACTGATTCCAGAGAGATTAAGTACTTGCAAAAAGTCACTCTGCTAACAAGAAGCCTGAGGTCAAACCTAGGCAGGCCATCAGACTTGAAACCCTGACTTAACACTATGGTATTTCATCCTTGAAGAGCAGAGAAATAATGGACTGTGATGGCAATTTATTTGTTTGTCAGATGGTGACTTGGAGTGGAAAAGTTACTATAGATTTTATACATATAGATTTTCTGATCATTCGAATTACTGAGGAAATGGAATAAGACTTTACAGTTGTCATAGTATCATTGTACCAGGTAGCTATTGCTGTGGGATAAAGAACCACAAAATATGTCATACAGTGATAGATACTTATTTACATGAATATGTGGATTTGCTAGGTATTGGATGATATAGACTGGGCTTAGTTGGGTGGCTCTGGTCTTGGCTGCTTATTCAGGACTGTTCCACTTGTTATTTTGGGACTCAGACTAAAGAGGCAATGACTTCCCTGGCAAAGCTGTTCTCATAACTACAGCAAAGGCAAAATGAAGCAAGTGCAGTTATTTAGGTACCTTTCAATCATTTGTTGTATCACACCTGCCAATATTCTATTAACCAAAGCAAGTCACATGGTCAAGCCCAAAGTCAAGGGACAGCGAGTAATCTGCACAATAATCTTAATAATCTAGTGCGCTTGATTTTTAGAAGAATGATCAAATGCTTACTGTGATAACTAGTGTGCTTTTTTTCCTGCTTTCCATTGTTGGCATTATCCTGACTGGCACTTTCTCATTTGGGTTACTGAATGACACCTGTTGGTTGGATACTCTGAGAATCACAACTTAATATAGCAGATATCTTTGCATCATGTTATGTAGGGAAAAAAGGCATATAGAAATAATCAGAATCTTGACTTTAATCCATTGCATTGAAAAGTTTATCAATATCACAATGCTATTCTTTCCTTGGGAAGGATAAAGTTGATGTTACTACTCCAATGGCGTTTGCAACAGAATTTGAATCAAGGCCAAACATAATTCCCTAGCAACTACTTTGGCAGCAGATTTAGAGCTCTTCAGTCCTTTCTCTGAACTTAAACTTAAGGCCACATAGGTATGTGCTGATATTTTCAGATGCCTGTGACACTCAGGCTTTCGCTGAAAAATCACAGAGACGTTCAGGAATTGTAGCATGTGGATAATGGTTTTGCAGCACAGATGCATTCATTAATCCTTGTACTCAGGAAGTACTACACTAAACTAAACTGTTAATGTGGTTATTTGTGAATTGCTTGATTATAGAAAATATTTCAAAATATTTAATGTGAAAATGTCCTAGTAAACACAAAAAAAGAATGACTTAGGTGATTTTTCTTCATATTCTTTGTTTTCTAGATTTTTCTACAATGAATATTGTTTTGAAATAGAGATATTAAAATGTGGTATGTTGAGAGTATATGTTGATTAAACAAGTACCCCAAATGAACACCTGCCCTTGATGGTGAATTGTAGTGTAGCAGGTATACTGGACAGTGGACTTGAACAGGCACTGCACTCTTGAGCTCATTTTCTTTTTTTTTTTTTTTTTTTTTGAGGGCAGTGTCACTGGCCCTCATGTGGGACCGAACCGGGGCCGCTGGCTTCCGAAGCCAGCGCTTTACCACCACGCCACTCGGCTGGCCCTCTCAGCTCATTTTCTTAACTGAAAATTGGCTATCATTAGTCTTACCTACTTAAAAAGGGTCTCTCTTTTTTTTTCCTCCTCTCAGTTCATTGTAAATAGTAAATTACCATGTATAGCATGGTAATTAATAATTTAACACTGTAAAACTCCTATATGTATCTAAGATTTTCAGTGGAAATTTAGGGCTATATGTACCTAAATTGTGTTGGAGCTTTGCATTTTCCTGTTAAGTAGTACTTGGCAGAATCAATGGGCTGAGAACTGAAGTTGAGACCATAATAGTTGGCATGCAACCTGATTTGAAAAAATATGAACATAAACTGAGTGCAAAACTTGTTACATGTGGAAGGAGGTGGTTATTGGGGCAGGAGGGGGTGAAGATACAAGTTAAATAAAACTTCCGTCTGCTCTAGAACTTCACAATATATTGAAAAGATAGGCATTTGTAATCTCTTTAAGGCACTTTTTTTTAAAAAAGATTTTCTTTATTGGGGAATTGGAGGGGAACAGCTTTGGGGAATTGGGAAAGCGGAACAGACAAGTTGCTGTCCTTTTCTTTTTTTTCTTTTTTCTTTTTTTTTTGAGGGCAGTGTTACTGGCCCTCATATGTGGGACCGAACCAGGGCCGCTGGCTTCCCAAGCCAGCACTTAACCACCGCGCCACTTGGCTGGCCCTTCTATTTATTTATTTATTTATTTATTTATTTATTTATTTATTTATTTATTTTTTAAGCCCTTGGCTTTGATTACTGTTCTAATCAATTTCTGAATCCTAGACTAAAGATTGCCCCTAGACTGAATCACAGAATATCTCTCAGTCACCCAGGCTTTAGATAACTACATAAAGCCTATGACTTTCCTTGCAACATTCCCCAAGCCATTCCAGACTTAACTTTCCAATAATCCCATCCTAGAGACTAAATAGGTTTTAACATTTCCCCAGGAAGGTGTACTTGTTGATTGTAAACATTAAAGGCTAATGTACTTTCCAAACCCATAGCCGCCCTACATCAATAGCTTTGAGCTCTGCTCTTTAAGAAATTTATTAATTAAAATCTATTTTTACTCATTTAGGGGCCTTGGGGATACAGAGGGCACTTCAGCAAGTTTATCAATCCCAACCAAAGAAGCCAACATGGTCTTCCAGGGGAATTTTGAGACCCCCTTCCTCTCAACTGAGATCAGATAAGGTTAGAGTTCCATGCATCCCCCAATAGGCAGGGACAGCTCTACACCCGCTGCCTGGCAGGAAGTAGATACAGGAGAAAAGACCTCCTGTCCCTCAACTTCCCACAGAGACCATGTCTCTCAAGGGAAACAGGGCAGGCAGTTAGACGCAGGCATTGGATCTCTCACTGTCCTTTTGTGCTTCAGTCTAGTTGTGGAGGAGTAAGGCACACTTTGGTAGATGCCAAAATAGAAGCACAAAGGGCCATAGAAGTTAAGGGAGGGGAAGTTAGTTTTAACTGGAAAGAGCTTTGGAAGTTTTCTGGAAGAAGAAAGCTTCATAATTGGATCTTGTAGAATAGATTTTTACAGACTTATTTCTGAGATGGGCAATCCCAGGAAGAGGGAGTAGTTTGGGTGAAGGCCAGATGATCAGGAGATGGGCAGGCATAGGGTAAGTAGATAGGTATGGCTTGACCAGAAGGTGCATAGCAAACAAGAAAGAAAAGATAGGTTGGGAGGCTGGGGAGTTTGGACTGAGTTCAGTTTGTATTTAAGAATAATATTCTAGTGTATTTTGTGTAAGTATGCATCTGTGTAAGCTTTTTTTTTTTTAAAGATTTTTTTTTTTTTTTTTAAAGATTTTATTGGGAATTGGCGGAGGGGAACAGCGTTGGGGAATCGGGGAAGGGGAACAGACAAGTTGCTGTCTTTTTGTTCTTCAGTTTAGTTGCGGAGGATGTTGCTTCACTGTTGGTATTGTCATTGCGCTCTTCCCGGATGAGGCAGATCGGTCGCTGGCCTCTGGATGTCGCTCACTGCGGCTATTGGCAGCTCACTCTTGGCTGCCAGCAGCTCACGCTGGCTGCGGGCCACTCACTATAGCCTATGGCAGCCCACACCATCACCGGGGCTCGCACAGCCCAGCTCCAGGTGGAGCTGTTGTTAGCTGTAGAGGGCAGTGTCACTGGCCCTCATGTGGGATCCGAACCGGGGCCGCTGGCATCCCAAAACCAGCGCTTAACCAATGCGCCACTCGGCCGGCCCCTTAAAGATTTTTTAAAAATGGGGAATTAGGAGAGGGGAACAGCGTTGGGGAATTGGGGAAGGGGAACAGACAAGTTGTCCTTTTGTTCTTCAGTCTAGTTGTGGAGGACATTGCTTCACTGGCCCATGTTGGTATCATCATTGCACTCTTCCTGGGTGACGCAGATTGGTTGCCGGCCTCTGGATGGCCGCTCACGGCGGCTCTTGACAGCTCACACCGGCTGTCGACTGCTCACGCTGGCTGCCGGCCACTCACTGTAGCCTATGGCAGCCCCACTGCAGCAGGGGATGCAGCCTACACCATCACCGGGGCTCGCACAGCCCAGCTCCAGGTGGAGCTGTTGTTCACCACCTTAGCTGTAGAGGGCAGTGTCACTGGCCTTCATATGTGGGATCCAAACCGGGGCCCCGCTCCTCTAGAACTGGCCTCCCAAGCCAGCTCTTAACCAACGCGCCACTCGACAGGCCTTGTGTAAGCTTTTTATTGAAGTAAAATAAATATTCAAAAAAGGCTACAAATCATTAAGTATACAGCTCATTGGGTTTTTACCCAGTGATCAGGTCGGTGTAACTATTATCTAATATCTATAGATTAGTTTTAACCTTATTGGCATTCAACCTCATATAAATGGAATCATTCATGTGTATATTCTTTATTGTCTGGCATCTTTTGTCCCAGATTGTGTTGTAGGAAGATTCATTCACGTTGTTGTTAGTTGTTTAGTTGTAGTATGTTCATTCTTATTACTGTGTAGTACTCCACTATGTGAATATACTTCAAATTTTTAGCCATTCTGTTGTTGGTGGGCATTTGGGTTTCCTTTTTGGCTACTGTGAATTGTTCTGTTAGGAATAATCTTGTATATGTCTTTTCTTGAATATATATGCACATATTTCTGTTGGGTGTATATACCTAGGTGTATAAATGCTGGGCCATAGGGTATGAAAATGTTTAGCTTTAGTAGGTATTATGAAACTATTTTCCATTTTACACTTCCTACATTAGTATATGAGAGTTCCAGCTGTACATTCTAATACTCACTTGGTATTGTATTGTCTTTTTCATTTTAGGTGAGTGGTATTATATTACTGTTTTAATTTGCATTTCCTTAATGACTACTGTAATCAAGCACCTTTTTAAATTTATTGGCTATTTAGGTATAGCCCCTTTTTGTGAAGTTGTCTATTGAAGCCTTGGTTGTTTTTTCTATTGGATTGTATGCCTTTTTCTTATTCATTCCTTATACAGTAGTTCCCCCTTATCTGCAGAGGATATGTTCCACAACCCCCAGTGGATGCCTGAAATTGGGGACAGTACCGAACCCGAAATATACTGTTTTTTCCTATACATTCATACCTATGATAAAGTTTAAATTTATAAATTAGGCACAGTAGGAGATTAAGAATAATAACGAATAAAATAATTATAATAATCTGTAATAAAAGTTATGTGAACATTGTCTCAAAATATCTTCTTTTTTAAAGATTTTATTGGGGAATTGGGGGAGGGGAACAGACAAGATGCTGTCTTTTTGTTCTTCAGTCTAGTTGCAGAGGAAGTTGTTTCACTGGCCCATGTTGGTATCGTCATTGCCCTCTTCCCGGATGAGGCAGATCGGTCACCAGCCTTTGGATGGTCGCTCACCGTGGCTGTTGGCAGCTCACGCTGCCTGCCAGCCGCTCACGCTAGCTGCTGGCCACTCACTGTAGCCTATGGCAGCCCACTGCAGCAGGGGCTGCAGCTATGCCATCCTGGGAAGTCACAGCAGCCCAGCTCCAGGTGGAGCTGTTGTTCACCATCTTAGCTGTAGAGGGCAGTGTCACTGGCTCTCATATGTGGGATCCGAACCGGGGCCGCTGGCATCCCAAAACCAGCTCTTAACGAATGTGCCACTCGGCCGGCCCTCAAAATATTTTCTTATACTGTACTCACCCTTCTTTTTTGTAATGATGTGAGATGATGCAATGTCTACTTAATGAGATAAAGTGAGGTACTCAGAACAGCATGCAATTTATTCCATTTAATATTTTCAGACCACAGTTGACCTTGGGTAACAAACTGACAAAAGTTAAACTGGATAAGGCAGGACTATTATTGTGTTCTGAAAAATACAAATCTTTTGTCAAGGAAATGGTGTTTTTGTAGGGATACAATGTTATGTTTTCACTTTTTCACTTGAGACCAGTAAAAGATGTCAGAATATACAGGATTTACAGGGTTAGCAAGGTTTTTTTCCTACATACCAATATTTTAAAAAGAATCACCACTATTAGCACCATCATTTTATAAAAGAAAGAGTACTTTAATGTCTCAAGTAGAAAGAAAATAATCTCAGAATAAAATAAACTCTTGGAGGTAGGCAGATTAATGTATCCCCACCTCCTAAAAAGTCCAGCCTAATCCTTAGAACCTGTGAATGAATATGTTAAATGACCTCATCGCTAAAGGGGATTAAGTTTGCTAATCAGTTGACCTTAAAATAGGTGGATTATCCTGGATTATCGGGGCTGGGCCCAGTGTAATCACAGGGGCCTTAAATGTGTAAGAGGGAGGCAGAAGAGGGTGTCAGTCAGAGTGATGCCCTGTGAGAACCCAATCTGCTGTTGCTGGCTTTGAAGACCAGGAAGACAGCCACAGCCAAGGGCTGCAAGCAGCGCCGAGAAGCTGGTGTGGACGAGCTGGAGCCTCCAGAACAGATCACATCCCCATCAACACCTTGATTTTGGTTCGGTGAGACCCATTTCAGACATCTGAACTCCAGAACTGTAAAATAATAAATTTATGTTATTTTATTGTTATTTATAAATATGTGGTAATTTATGGGCCGGCCGAGTGGCGCGGTGGTTAAGCACTGGCTTGGGACGCCAGCGGCCCCGGTACGGATCCCACATATGAGGGCCAGTGACACTGCCCTCAAAACAAAAAACAAAACAAAACAAAAAAATATGTGGTAATTTGTTATAGCAGCCATGGAAAACTAAGATGTACAGTCTTTCTCAGGAGAATATATTTACCCTAATTCAGAGGTGTGTGTGTGTGTGTGTGTGTCTCCCACAAACATGCGTGTGTACACATATACACTTGCGCGTGCACACACACACAGTATCTTTATTTTTAGTGTTTGGTAACTATCAGTGCAGTTATTTCTCTTAACATTTAATTTTGAATCAATCTCAGAATTACAGAAAAGCTTAAAGTACAATGCAAATAGCATTTTTCCTGAATCATTTGAGGGTAGGTTGTCATATCATCACCGAATGCTTTAATGTATATTTTCCACAAACAAGGACATTCTACATAACTATAATATAACCATCAAAATTTGGAAGTTGACATACAGTGAATTATAGATCTAACCCTCAGACCCCATTAAAACTTTGCCGTTTGTTCCAATAATGTTCTTTTTTTTTTTGCTTCAGAAAGTGTTATTGTTTCAGTTTGGTCCATGGCATGGGACAGGGCTCCTGAATGGTTAGAAGGGTGGCTAGTGGTTGCAGGGAGAGGCTCAGGCAGAAGCCCAACACTTGGCTCCTAGTCATGCTTGAGGGTGAGCCTTTCAAAGAGATACTCGCCCAGTCCAGCCTGGGGGCTTGCCAGCCTGCACAAGTTAGTCAGGTGGTTGCCCACTTGATGAATTTTACCTCCTCGTCTAGGAAGTGTGGTATTCAGGAAGTGACAGGTTCTGCGTGGGCAGAACCCAGGGCATACAGATCCAAAAGGGCCTAGTTCAGGTTCTTCTCCATGACCATGGTGGCTTTTATGGCATCCTGAGTGTTACCCAGCTCATCTTGGGAAGGGTTCCACGGGTCCTGGAAGAGGGCACGGCTGCCATGCTGGTTTTGCATCTTTGAGAGATGCTTGGTGCCTTTGCGATTCTCCTTGGCCAACTAGAGGAAGAGGTGGCCCACGTCCTCCAGAGCCACATTGTCCCTGTCGAAATAGAAGCCCAGAGAGAGGAAGGTGTAGGAGGCCTGCAGGTGCAGGTTGATCAGGAAGGAGGTTGACAGTGGCCTCTACCTCACTCGGTGGAATAATTCTGATGAACTTGGGAGCTCAGGGTTGCTCTGCAATAAGGAATTAAGCTAAAAAAAATGGTGTTTGCTGGTCTTGGAGGCCAGATGGCTGAGATGGTTTTGAAGGTTGAGACTGGAAAAGAGATTAGAGGGTGGCCTGAGGCTGGAAGAAGGGGGATCGCTGGCTCTGTTTCATCCAGACACTATTGAAACAAGAGAGAGATCTGGGGGAACTCAGAGGGTACTGCCTCAATAATGTCCTTTATGACAAAAAGGATCCAACCCAGAATCATGCATTGAATTTAGTTGTCATGTCTCTTTAGTCTCCTTCAATCTGGAATGGTTCCTTCCTTAATCTTTCTTTGACTTTCATGACTATGGCAGTTTTGAAGATTATAGGCTAGTTATTTTGTGGATTGATCCCACAATTTTGATTTATCTGATGATGTTTCCTCATGATTATATCGAGGTTATGTATTATTGGCAGAAGTCCCACAGAAGTGATGCTGTGTTTTACCTATTACCTCCTATCAGGTGACATGATTTTTGTTTCATAATTTTGTTTACTTCATTAAGGTGGCATCTGCCAGTTTCTCTAAAATTAATGTTTTTCTCTTTGTAATAAGTATGGGAAGGTATTTTGAAACCATGTAACTATTCATCAGATACTCATTCAATCTATTTATAACAGAATGGGTTTAAGAACTCCTGTCTTTGATGGGTTATAATCCAATACTATCATTTATTTTGATGCTTAAATTGTTCTCTATTTGGCCAATGAGAGTGTTTTCAAGCTGCTTCCTTTGTCTTTTTGATGTATTTCCATCATTCTTTGAGCATTTTCTTATTTTCTGGTGTCAGAAGATATTTTAGGCTCATCTTGTACTTTTTTGCTTCAGTTCTGGAGTCAGTGATTTCTTCAAGGAGCCCTGGTTTCTTTTAGTAGAGAATGATATTTAGAAGTCAAGGTCTGAATGTTAGGTGTGCTCATTGTTGTTGGGTTCTCAGAGTTCCCAGGTCCTCTCCCTGGACAGAGGTAGGAAATATATGTATATGTAAACACACACACACACGCGCACACACACACACTCTTTTAATTTTAGCTACGTATTTACCATGAATTCACACTGATACCTCCAGTTCTAGTCTAACACCATATGGTTCATTCAGTAGTTTCCTTTATAATTTTACCTCCCCTTTCTGACAGTTAAGTTGGTTCTTATCCTCAACGTTTTGTTTTGTTTTTTTTTAATTGGGGAATTGGGAAAGGGGAACAGTGTTGGGGAATTGGGGAAGGGGAATAGTGTTGGGGAATTGGGGAAGGGGAAATAGCCAAGTTGTTCTTCAGTCTTAGTTGTGGAGGGCACAGCTAGCTCAGCTCCAAGTCCAGTCGCCATCCAGCTGCTCAGCTCACGGTACCATGTTTAATCATAGTTGTGGATGGACGTAGCCACCATCCCACGCGCGAGTCAAACTGGCAACCTTTTTAGGAGCACGTACTCACCAGCTGAGCCATCCTGCCACCTGTTGGCAGCTCAGCAGCTGCTCAGCAGCTGCTCAGCTCAGGCACAGCTCACTGGCCCATGTGGGAATCAAACCAGAGGCCCTGTTGCTCAGAGCACACGCTCCAAGCCAACTCTCAACCAACTGAGCCACTTGGCCGGCCCCAACATATTTTCTTAATCAACCCTCCTGTATGTGACAAACCCGTTCTGTGCTGCTGTTCCTGATACCCACCACGTGGATGCCATCGCCTCCTTACTCAGGCTCTAAAATCTGTATCAGGCTGCTGCCCCTCCCCCTCTGTCTGAACACCCTTCTCACTTCAGGCTCTGACATCCTGTACTAGGTTGCTCTCCTCACTCCATTTGGACTCCAGCACCTTGTGTTGGCTACCGAGAGTGCCATATTCCTGTATGGACATCCTCTGTATCTTGCTAGGGCTCTGATGTACTGCAGTAGATCACTGCTAATCCTACCACTTCATCTCATGTAGACACCTGTTTTCCTTGGCCCTAACTAAACTAAATACAGGTTTTTCATCTTACAAAACTGAAACCTAGTATTCATCAAACAACAACCCTCCCAATTCCCTCTCCCCCCAGCCCCTGGCAACTACCATTCTCCTATGTTCCTATGAATTTGAGGAGTACTCTAGAGTGTCATATAAATGGAATCATAACAGTATTAGTCTTTTTGTGTGACTGGCTCATTTTTTATAGCGTAATGTCCTCAAAATTCATCCGTGTTGTAGCATGTGTCAGAATTACCTTCCTTTTTTTTAAAAATTTTTTTTTTTTTTGAGAGCAGTGTCACTGGCCCTCATATGTGGGACCTGAACCGGGGCCGCTGGCTTCCAAAGCCAGCGCTTAACCACTGTGCCACTCGGCCAGCCCTAGAATTGCCTTCCTTTTTAAGGCTGAATGTTATTTCATCGTGTATACATGCTATATTTTGTTTGTCCATTCTTCTCTTGCCACTTAGGATACTTCTTCTACCTTTTGGCTATTGTGAATAATGCTGCTCTAAATATGGGTCTATAAATAACCCTTTAAGACCCTGAAAAGCATTATTGTTTTACCTTTCATGTTTAGATCCACTCTCCATCTGGAATTAATTTTTGTGTTTGGTGTGAGGTAAACAACAGAATTCCAGGGTTTTTTCCTTTTATATCCAGTTGATCCAGTGCCATTTATTGAAAAGACTGCTCTTTCTCTATTGCATTGCATTGTCACTTTTGTTATATACTATCTGTCTATGTGTGCGGGCCTGTTTCTAGGACTCTGTTCTGTTCCATTGATCTATTTGTTCTTGTGCCAATACCACACTTTCTTAATTATATTTTTATATCAATTTTTTTTTTGAGGGTAATGTCACTGGCCCTCATGTGGGAACCGAACCAGGTCCGCTGGCTTCTCAAGCTAGCGCTTAACCACCGCGCCACTTGGCCGACCCATTTTTGTTTTTATATATATAAATTCTTGATATCTAAGAATATATGTCCTCCTCTACCCCCTAGCCCTCTGCAAAATTGCATTAGCCATTCTTGGCTCTTTGCATTTCCATACACCAGGGCATGCCCAAAAAATGTATGCACATAAGTTGTATTCATCTTTTGGTATTGGTATACATTGAGCATTCAAATTTTTTTTTTTTTGAGGGCAGTGTCACTGGCCCTCATGTGGGACCTGAACCAGGGCTGCTGGCTTCCCAAGCTAGCGTTTAACCACCGCACCACTCAGCCGGCCCGAGCATTACAATTTTAATACAGTTTTTTTCCTTTCTTAAAATGTGTGTTTATTTTTTGGCATCCTCTGTATTTCGGAATCAGCTTGTTAATTTCCACAAAACATCCTGCTGTGGTTTTTATTGGAATTGGATTGGAACTGTATATAAATTTGGGGAGTACTGATATCTTAACACTATTGAGTTTTATAATCCATGAAAATGGTATATCTTTCTATTTATTTGGGTCTTATAATTTCTCTATGTAGAAGTTTTTGTATATCCATTGTTATATTTATTCCTAGATACTTGGTGTTTTTCATTGTTGTTTTTTTTTGAGGGCAGCATTACTGGCCCTCATATGTGGGACCCGAACCTGGGCCGCTGGCATCCCAAGCCAGCTCCCAACCACTTGGCCGGCCCTTGTAACTAAAGGTTTTAAATCTGAGGTCCCCATTGAAGGTATAAACAATGGAAGTACTTTTTTCTGAAAAGTCTATAATTTACATCTGAATCTGATTTCCACTGGGGACAGTAACAACAAAGAAGATTAAATACCACTTTAGCAGTTTGATTTAGAGTGTACTGGACTAGGGAGCAAGGAAGTCAGAGGCAAGGAGGCCTCTTAAAGGCTGTGTAATAGTCTAGGCAAGAAGCCATGTGGGCATGAGCTAGGGCAGTAGGGATGGACAGAAGGAAAGCCATTTAAGGGATATTCTGGACAGAATGAATAAGGTGTGCCTGGAGTAGGATAGGAGAAATGAAGAAAAAGGAAAATATGACTGGTGTCAGGCATGTTCCAGGCATTTAGTTACAGTGAAGGTCGCCATAGCAGTAGGTGTGGGAAAGTGAGTGTTTGGTGAGTAAAGATGGTGGCATAGTCCCTAACTTTCATAAAAAGACTAAATTTAAGATAGAGTCACATAGATAAAAAATGGGCAAAATGATATAATGTTTGGGATTTGCTTTGAGATTTGGAAGGTAAAAAGCTTAGTGATGGGGATTCATTATATACTATCACATACTTTTCTGTATATAGGTATAAATATTCATAATAAGGTTAAAAAAAGAAAAATATATGTGCATAGAGAGTGAGCTACACTGAAGTTCTCTAGACCAGCTCTACTCAAATTTCTGTGTGATAGAAATATCACATTTAGGGCCGGCCGATTTGCGCAGTGGTTAAGAGCTGGTTTTGGGATGCCAGTGGCCCCGGTTCGGATCCCACGTATGAGGCCAATGACATTGCCTTCCACAGCTAACAACAGCTCCACCTAGAGCTGGGCTGTGCGAGCCCCGGCGATGGTGTAGGTTGCCGCCCCTGCTGCAGTGCGCTGCCATAGGCTACAGTGAGTGTCTGGCAGCCAGCGTGAGATGCCAATAGCTGCTGTGAGCGACATCCAGAGGCCGGCGAGCGATCTGCCTCATCCAGGAAGAGTGCAATGAGGATACCAACACGGGCCAGTGAAGCAACATCCTCCGCAACTAGACTGAAGAACAAAAAGATAGCAACTTGTCTGTTTCCCTTCCCCGATTCCCCAACGCTGTTCCCCTCCCTCAATTCCCCAATAAAATCTTTAAAAAAAAAAATCAAGATTCATCTAAACATGACATTTGGTTTTTGAGTAATTTCATAATCACTGTCTATGGGCACTGGGGACACTGTTTTATGAAGATTAGCCAGATAAGGGAGGTACAAAGCTACAGAGCTAGGCCATGCTAACTGAGGTGGGCCAAGTGCTTGGGTATGGCTAGGAGTTGAGGAGAGGAAAATTATCCAGGCAGATGGAACATGATATTTACTGGCAGCCCAACCACATCTGTGGACTCTGTGAAGTTTAGCAAGGGCAGGATATACTTTCATGGGGACATTGTGGCAAGGAGTCTAGATGCAGATATTCTGGGGGAGATCCAGACAGGCCGAGAGCACCTGTGAGCACTGAAAACGTTGGCAAGGCCCACGTTTCAAGTTGGGCTCAAAAGTGGAACTGAAGAATTCATTCACTTAATTCATTCATTCATCCAACCAACCTGTGTTCATTAATGCCCACTGCAATAATCCTATACTATGCATAAGAATGATTGGAGAGCATGTTAAAACGTAGTGCAGAGTCTCGGTTCCGCTTCCATCCACTCAATTTGGTAGGCCTCAAGAATCTGTATGTTTAATAAGCATCTCGGTGTTCCTGATGTGGATATTTCTCAGATCATGCTCTGAAAAAATGTATAGTTCACTGTATCCTGAACAGTGTACCAACACAAAGGGAGTGGGAGAAATATGGTGACTAGAACCCGAGTAAAAGGTGAGGCCTTATACATGGGGAACATAGCAGGAAGGAGCTGAGGTAACTGGAATCAAGAATGAAGGCAGGTGGTAATCATTTTGAATATATAAGTGTATTAAATCAACATGTACACCTTCAACTTGCACAATATCCATTGTATTTCAATAAAGCTGGAAAAAAGAGTGAAGGCAGAGTGAGACAAACCTCATGCCAGAGGCTTGGGATCTCTCTGAATTCCAGCTGCTTGGTAATAAGTTGGTTTCTAAAAAGAATTTACTTCTGAGGGCTGTTTGCAGCTAGAGAAATTGGTAAACTATGAAGGCAGAGAAATAAGCAAGATATTGCATTTATATATTGCATTTATAAAATATAGATCTAGAAGAACAATTGCAACATCCCAAAATGTGGCCACTCTAGGTATTTTATGGTCACATCACATTACAACTGGTAGTCCTTCCTGGTGCTATGAAAAGGCTGTGGATAGTTATAACATTAATTTTATTGTTAATATTCTATGACCCCATCACATATGTGAAAATAAATAACAGACTACCTCAACAGTTGTTTTATAGTGCTCTTAAGTGGAAGTAATGTCAAGGAATGAAGGAAGAATTTTGAGGAATCACTGAAGTGTTGCTTAAAGTAAAAGCATAACTGAAAGGTCTGGAAAGTTATGATGGAAGACTAGTTTCTTGTGCAACTGGAGTTCTTTTTGAGCAAGGGCCTCATGCTGACCTCAGGTGAGAGACACATAGCCATAGGCTCTCTGGGTAGTGAGAGATTCCACCTGAAAAGGTCTTTTTATCTCCACCCCTTAAATCATAATCACCATCAGCTACAGCACCTTTTTTTTTTTTTAATTTTTATGTATTTATTTAAAAATTTTTTTTTTTTTGAGGGTAGTGTCACTGGCCCTCATATGTGGGACCGAACCGGGGCCGCTGGCTTCCTAAGCCAGCACTTAACCTCTGCGCCACTCGGCTGGCCCTTAAAATTTTTTTTTGAGGGCAGTGTCACTGGCCCTCATGTGGGACCGAACCGGGGCCGCTGGCTTCCCAGGCCAGCGCTTAACCACTGCGCCACTCGGCCGGTCAAATCCATTACTTTTTATTGCTTGCAGTCTATTGTATGGATTGTATCACATATTGTTTATCCATTTGGGTTGTTTCCAGTTTCTGGTGATTATAAATACAGCTGCTATAAATACTTGTGTATAGGTTGGTGTGAACATAAATTTTCACTTCTCTAGGGTAAGTACGCAGGAGGGGAATTGCTGAGTCATATGGTCAATTTATGTTTAACTGTGTAAGAAAATACCAAACTATTTTCCAGAGTGGCTGTACCATTTCACATTCCCACAAGTAATGTATGAGAGTTTTAGTTGCTCTGCATCCTTGCTGGCACTTGGGATTGTCGGTATTTTTTAGTTTAGCCATTCTAATAGGTATATAGTAGTATCTTATTGTGGTTTTAACTTGCATTTCCCTATTACATGCGTTGATTCTTGGTGACTTTATTGGGATCAAACATAAAAGATAATCATCAGAAGAATGGTCATCAGAATGATGTGCTTAAGTTTAACATTCTGCGAAACACTTTCTGTGAATATTTTTAAAAAGAATTGTGCTAATGAGTGTTCATGGTTTTTCAGTGAAGTGTGAGGCCCTCTGAAATCTACCTACAAAGTTTCAAGTAAGCCCTGTGACAGTGAGTGTGACTTAAGAGTTGTGGCTTTTTTTTTGTTTTTTGCTGTGGCTTTTGGTGTTACGTAGAACATTTGTGACTTTCAATAAACTGAGAAAGAGGTAAATGAAAAAGAAAACTATCTGATCATCCTATAATTTTTTAAAAAATAAAGCAAACTAAGTGAGAAACGCTCATGGTCATGATAATGACCAACATTTACTGATCTATTCCTGATAGTATAGATCAGTGGTATGATTTTGAATAACTTGCTCATTCAGGGAAGTAATTTAGATAGATGAAAGGAGGGCATTCCCTTGAGTTTATGTTTGTTTGGCCCCCTTCTACTTCTCCCTTCGTAAATCTTCCCGAGCAGCAAGCAGCCTGTATTATAAGAAGCAAACCAAATAATTGCTAAATAAATGTTTAGTGTTTATTTTAGTTGGTTATTAGCTTGAGGTTAAATTTGTTTAATGAGTAAATATGGAAGAGCTACATTCTTTTACACTTTGAACACATACTTGCTGATCATTGCGATGTTACTCCCATTTTATGAAGCTGGAATGTAATTTTCGTTTTAATGACTGTAGAACTTTATAGTTATTGGATTTTTGTTTTGATGTTGTTAGGCATGTCAGTACTTTTTTGGATACCAAGTTCTCAGTTAGGAAATAGCCTTTCGATTATAACTTGTTTCCCTAGGAAAATATAGTCCACTTTGAAGCAGTTTCCAGTAATATATTGCTGCAGAAATAGACTGTCAAGTAGTGACTCAGGTTTAGTGTTCAGTGTGATTTAGAAAAGGTGACTTAAGTAGAAAAACATTGATGCATCTGTTTTTCAAATTCCAGTTAATTATCATGACAGCTTATTAGATCTACTTCATTCTCTCTTGGAATTTGCGTACCTTTACAAATTTTACATGATATGGGATAAAAACAGACAATTTAAAAGTTAGTCAAATGAATTAATCGAAAATAATCCTGCCATATCAAATCATGCTTCTAAAGGTTTTTCACACCCTCCGTTCATATCCAGGTATGGTGTTTTGAAAATCAGAATGATTGCTTGAGCTTTTATCAGAGATTGAGAAACTCTTTTTATTCAGGTATGTGTCATCTTTGATGATATGGTAATTTTTTGCATATAATCCCTTTACCCAACACATTCCGATTACATCAACAAAGTTTATAATCCTTGTTATGTTTATATATGGTCATGTGGAAAAGTGTTTCTTAAAGCATTGTTAAATGTGTTTTACCAGTATCTTGTGAAAAATATTTATAATTTTTGGAAAGTATTCATGTTAACACATTGTTTGTGGGAAACGAGTGAACTCGTCATATCGCTCAAATGCCCGCATACAATGTGTTAAGAAGATTTAAAAATGATGTTTATGTCATTTGGACCTGTATCTCTTTTACTGTATCATTCAAGTATAGGTACAGTATATAAGAATTCATACTAGGGCCGGCCGAGTGGCGCGGTGGTTAAGCGCTGGCTTGGGAAGCCAGCGGCCCCGGTTCGGTCCCACATATGAGGGCCAATGACACTGCCCTCAAAAAAAAAAAAAAAAAAAAGAATTCATACTATAGGATCAACTGTGACTTTGATTTAAATATATTATAAATTGTACATGGAAGCCTGCATAAGATACTATGTATTTTTTTTCTAAAGTAGCTTCTTTAAATGGTTCTGTTAAGTGTAAGAATGTTCTGATGATTATCTTTTTAATTAAAATGGGAAATCTTTGTTTAAAGTGGCATTCTTTTTTTACGGCCTGTTACAGTCTCTGTAACAATCATTTCTTAAGTCTGAACGTTTTATTTCCAGGAATCTATTTATATAAAACTATGTTTAGACTTAATTAAGGAACGATTCTTACAAAGCTTGTAAATAGCCAGGAAAAAAGGGACCGAAAATAAAACTGACATTCACATTTAACAAAATGATTGTAACAAGGTATGTAATAAGCTATAAAAATACAATAAATCCCTTTTTATAAGAGTTCATATTTTTTGATCCTTGTTTTCAAGGGTATTTAAGAAAAATATCAAAGCTCTGCAAAGTGACATCTGTTTTGCTGAATGGACTAGTGATAACTTCTTTTGTCTTGAACTGACAGTACTGGAATTCTACCTGTCTTCTTAGTGCATTTTCTTTGAACATCTTATAATAATCATTTTAGATTGCAATGTAAATTTTGCATTGTGCTATAGTGAAAACAAGAGCTAGTTATCATCCCACTTATACTCCTTTCTGGAAGTCATAGAACATTGGGCAACTTGCTTCACCTCTCTGAGTCTCATTTTCCTCATCTACCTAGAAAGTGAAGATAATAGTTCTTTTCCTACTTCAAAGAGCTGTTGTGAGGATTAAATGAAATTATAAGTAGTGAAAATATTTTGGAAATTATGTAGGTCTGTGAGCATTCTAAAATATCTTCTTTTTAAAAAAATCTTACCTTGGGTGACGGTGGTATTAGTAGTAACAATAAAATAACAACAATAATAATGGCAGCAAACACTCATAGCTCAATATGTCCCAGGCAGGAGTCTAGGCACTCTGCATATAGTAACTCACTTGATCCTTTCACCTTATTAGGTATATATATTATCCCTGATTTCCAAATGTGGAAACTGAAGCACAGAGAGTTAAGTTACTTACTCAGGATCGTCACTTGGAGAAATATGGTTTTAAAGAGGGATATGGGTGATATTGTTATTCATATCTACAGAAAAAAATTGTGAGAAAAGCATAATGGTTACTTATATGCCTCTCATGCATCAGCCAATTGGCAACAATTTGTCACATTTGATTTTCTCTATCTCTCTCTCTCTCTGTCTCTCTCTCTCTCTCTCTCTCTCTCTCCTTTTCTTTCTATTTTTTTTATGTTTTTATTTTTTTAATTTTTTTTTTTTTTTTTTTTTAGCTGAGCCATCCTGCCACCTGTTGGCAGCTCAACGGCAACTCAGCTCGGGCTGGCCTCGAACAGCTGTTGCTCAGAGCTCAGCTCGCACTCTTGAGCGAGCTCTTAACCAACTGAGCCACTCGGCCGGCCCTATACTTTTCTTTCTAAATCATTTGAGAGTTGTAGACATGGTATTTCACTTCTGCTTCACCATGGGTTTACTAAGAACAAGAGCATTGTTTTTCATAACCACAACACAAGATCCCTCTCAGGAAATTTAACAGTGATAACATTTTATTATTAAATACAATATATGGTCCATATCTAAATTTCCCCAATTGTCCCAGTAATATCCTTTGCAGTTTTTTTTTAATGCATCGTTCAATCACGTGTCATATATATTTGTCTCTTTAGTCTTCTTTAATTTACAACAGTTACCTAGTCTTTTTATTCATGAAATTGAGATTTTTGAAGAGTCTAAGCTACTTTTATAGAACATCTCATTTGGATTTGTCTTATTTTTTCTCCATGATTAGATTCAGGTTAAAAAAATCAGGCAGGGGGCTGGCTGAGTGGCGCATTGGTTAAGAGCTGGCTTGGGATGCCAGCGGCCCCGGCTTGGATCCCACATATGAGGGCCAGTGACACTGCCCCTCTACAGCTAAGACGGTGAACAACAGCTCCACCTGGAGCTGGGCTGCTGTGAGTCCCTGGGACGGCATAGCTGTAGCCCCTGCTGCAGTGGGCTGCCATAGGCTACATTGAGTGGCCGGCAGCCAGCGTGAGCTGCCAATAGCCTCTGTGAGCGACTATCCAGAGGCCGGCAACCGATCTGCCTCACTCTGGAAGTGTGTAATGATGATACCAACATGGGCCAGTGAAGCAATGTCCTCCACAACTAGACTGAAGAACAAAAAGAAAAAAAACAACTTATTTGTTCCCCTTCCCCGATTCCCCAACACTGTTCCCCTCCGCCAAGTCCCCAATAAAATCTTTAAAAAAAAAAAAATCAGGCAGGAATATATGTTGTGGTTTCTATCCCAGTGCATTATATCAGAAGGTACGTCATGTCAATTTTTTCTTTTATTGGTGATACTGTTTGATCATTTTATTAAGGTTGTATTCACCAGATTTCTCCATTGTGAAGGTATATTTGTAATTATTAAGTGCTCAGTGGAGCAAAACTTGGAAACTGTAAATATCTTGTTTTTTCCACATTGTGTCTCCCAATTGTTTTTGCATGCATTGGTGATGATTCTTCTGTGATACTTGTAAAATCAGCCCATTTGTCTTTTGGCAGTTCTAAATGATTTTTTTTTTTCTTTCTCCTTAACTTTGAAATGGTGACTGTTTCTGATTTGGGGACGACATTGTGTAGACTTTATTATTTTTATCTTATTTTTGTTTTTGAACTTAGACTAATTAAAATATCCTTTTTATGTTCTAATTTACAAGTTATACGCTTTATAATTTTTATTTTTAGTGGAAAAATGCTGCTAAAGTTGCTTGAAAGAATTGAGTTTAGTTTTTAAGGGCTTGTGGTAGTTAAACACTGCATCAGAAGTTCCTGGAGGGCTTATATTGTCTATTCAGCAGGCGTAGGCGGGCCCTGAAAATTCCCATTTCTGACTAGTTTCCAGGTGATGCCACTGGTTCTGGGATCACACTTGGAGAACCACTGTGGCTTCTCTAGGTCTTTCAAGCCATTATGTTTTTCTTTTTATTGGGGAATTGGGGAAGCGGAACAGTGTTGGGGAATTGGGGAAGGGGAAGAACAGCTAAGTTGTTGTCCGTTAATCTTAGTTGTGGAGGATGCAGCTAGCTCAGCTCCAAGTCCATTCACCATCTGGCCGCCCTTCGGCAGCCCAGTTCAAGGTGCCGTTTTCAATCTTAGTTGCGGGTGGGCGTAGCCCACCACCCCATGCGGGAGTCAAACTGGAAACCTTATTATTAGGAGCACGTGTTCTCACCAGCTGAGCCATCCTGCCAGCTGTTGGCAGCTCAGCAGCAGCTCAGCTCTGGTGCAGCTCATTGCCCCATGTGGGAATCGAACCTGCAACCCTGTTGCTCAGAGTTTGCACTCTTTTTTGTTTTGTTTTGTTTTTTAGTTTCAGGTGTATAACACAGTGCAGTAGTTATACTTTTTACCCCTCAAAGTGATAACCTCCCAGAGCTCGCACTCTTAACCAAATGAGGCACTTGGCCTGCCCTCAGTCCACTATCTTGATTATGGTTATTTGGGCCCTTTTTCTACTTTCTTGCTTTCTCTGACAGACATGGGAGTAATGTGGATATAGTGTAATGGAGTAAGTTGAAATTTGTGTTAGTTTTGATAAATGTTGGGAAAATTTGGGAATTGGCTAAATTACTGAATAGGATCTCATTAATCTGGCTAATCCAAAATCGATAGTGTTGTAAGAAAATGGCTATTAGCTATTTTAAACCTTCTCATGGCATTTATATTTGTTGAATTTTCTTTGCTTAATGAAATACTCATCACTTAGTTTTGATGAAATTTGATGTCCATAGTGGTCAGTTTGGGCTTTTAGTGCTTACGTGATCTCTGCATACATCTCAGCAACTTGGTTCTGTTAAGTCTGTGCAATTAGCAAAGCAAGTGGCACATTTGTTATCCCATAGAGATATTTTTGTTTCTACAGAACTTGGCCAGCTAGCCCTCCTCCCTTACTTCCCCATTAGAAATACTATAAACATCAGAGAGAAAAAGACGACCTTAATATTTGCTTCCCAGACTAAATCACAGTCATTTCTTTCCGAGGGAAAAGTTTAATTTCATGCCCTGATTAGTGCTAGTGTGCGTACGGGTGGATATTTATTTTATGCAGCTAAACTGATTTGTTTTTCAAATTATTTGCCACTCAGCAGAGCTATAATTTCCTATGAGTAGTTGGTGGAAAGTTATAATTCTCATTAGTAAGTTTTTTGTGTGTGTTTTTTTTAAAGTATGTGTTTATGAGGTGGAAGTGGTAATTGGTCACCAAATGTTGGCCAGACTAGGATTTGACTAATAGTTTTTTTCAAAGGCTCAGGGATTAATGAAAGTGGACTAACATATGCCTGGTGGAAAAGACCAAAGAAGAGAGTCTCAGTTTTTATTGAGAAATACAATATGTTATAGTTAAAATTGGAGTGTAAGTACAGATTTTGAAATTGGAGGGTAGTATTGAACTCAATTTTTTTTTTTTTTTTTTTTAGAGGGCAGTGTCACTGGCTCTCATATGTGGGATCCGAACCAGGGCCGCTGGCTTCCCAAGCCAGCGCTTAACCACCCCGCCACTCGGCCGGCCCTTGAATTCAATTTTTAAATTTTCAGTTTTTTTTTCCTTTTTTTTTATTTTTATTTTTTATTTAGCTGAGCCATCCTGCCACCTGTTAGCAGCTCAACGGCAACTCAGCTTGGGCTGGCATCGAACCGCCGTTGCTCAGACCTCAGCTCACACTCTTGAGCAAGCTTTAACCAACTGAGCCACTCGGCCAGCCCTTGAACATAATTTTTAGTTGCTTAATTGAAACCATGAAGTTAAAAAAATTCTTATTTTAAAGGAAGACTGACTTTTAAAGATTTTATTGGGAAACTGGGGAGGAGAACAGCGTTGGGGAATCGGGGAAGGGGAACAGACAAGTTGTTGTCTTTTTGTTCTTCAATCTAGTTGCAGAGGACGTTGATTCACTGGTCCATGTTGGTATCATCATTGCGCTCTTCCTGGATGAGGCAGATCGGTTGCTGGCCTCTGGATGGTCGCTCACCGCAGCTATTGGCAGCTCACGCTGGCTGCTGGCCACTCAGGCTGGCTGCCGGCCACTCACTGTAGCCTATGGCAGCCCACTGCAGCAGAGGCTGCAGCCTACACTGTCGCCGGGGATCGCACAGCCCAGCTCCAGGTGGAGCTGTTATCTGTAGAGGGCAGTGTCACTGGCCCTGATATGTGGGATCCAAACCGGGGCCGCTGGCATCCCAAAACCAGCTCTTAACCAATGCACCACTTGGCTGGCCCAAGACTGACTTTTTTATTGGACTTGGACTAGAGAAAATGTGAAGAATCAGAAGGAGGCAAAGTTCTATTTCCTTAATAAGTGGGTCAGTTATTTGCCTTAAATAAAATGTCACTGAATTTGTGTGGGGTCGTAGGCTTTAAGAGTCAGGAGGGACCATTTGATTCAAGGCTTTATAAACTTTTTTGTTTATGATCTTACAGAGAATCTTTTGTATGTCATGAGATACTCTCCCCAGACATACACTTAGAAGCACATACATTTTATACATGATTTCAAGAAGTTCAGAGGTACTTGAATCCTATCCATGGATCCTAGGTAACCCTTGATCTAGCCTTATTTTACTGTTGTTACATAATGTATTTTAATTAAAAAGTTTTTGATAATTATCATTCCAACATAACTAATTGTGATTGTTTTAATAAGGGTATGACTGTCAAATCTGCTCTTCATGATAAATGTCATTTTGAGAAACTAATGAAATGTTGAGTATGTTATTTGGTAGTGTCAGGAAAAATGGTACAGAAACGACTTGGCTGGTAGTTATCAAATATCCTACTGGAACGTCCTGTTCTTAATTTTCTCATTCCCCTAGCCACCCAGGCAAGCAGTCACAATTTATTCCTGTCTATGATGATGGAATTTTACTTGTCTGGGATATATGGGTGGACACACTAAATCCTTTGATTGCCGTTCTGTTGATATTTCCAGGATCTTTCAACTTTTATCAGTTTTATTAGAGAAATAGTATGACCAAGCAAATGCCCAGCAAAGTCAGTTTTCTCCAGTGATTGCACTTTACATCTAGGAGCATTTGGAATACACTCTTTTCTATGAAGGTCAATCTTAAACACTGTCAGCATGTTCAGTTATTTATACCCTGCAGTTCTGGGAGGACCGGAAAACATTGATCATCTTCTTTTTCTTCATCCTCTTAAGGTATTAACATTGGGAATGCTGTATACTTAATTCATTCAAGAAACAGTGGTTCGTGATCATTTTTATTTATTTTATTTTTTTAAAGATTTTATTGGGGAATTGGGGGAAGGGAACAGCATTGGGGAACTGGGGAAGGGAAACAGACAAGTTCCTGTCCTCTTGTTCTTCAGTCTAGTTGTGGAGGACATTGCTTCACTGGCCCATGTTGGTATCATCATTGCGCTCTTCTCAGGTGAGGCAGATGGGTTGCTGGCCTCTGGACGGCTGCTCACAGTGGCTCTTGGCCGCTCATTGTGGCTATTGGCAGCTCACACTGGCCGCCAGCCGTTCACTGTAGCTTATGGCAGCCCACTGCAGCAGGGGCTGCAGCCTACACCATCGCTGGGGCTCGTGCAGCCCAGTTCCAAGTGGAGCTGTTGTTCACCATCTTAGCTGTAGAGGGCAGTGTCATTGGCCCTTCTATGTGGGATCCGACGCGGGCTGCTGGCATCCCAAGCCAGCTCTTAACCGATGTGCCACTTGGCCGGCCCGTTCTTGATTATTTTAAATTAGATTCTGTAAGGAATTATTTTATTTTATTTTATTTTATTTTATTTTATTTTATTTTTTTTGAGGGCAGTGTCACCGACCCTCACATGTGGGACTCAAACCGGGGCCGCTGGCCTCCCAACCCAGTGCTCAGCCACTGCACCACTCGGCCGGCCCATGTAAGGAGTTTTTTTTTAGAACCCATTTGGATGACACCTACCATGGATTAAATACTAAAATTTGAGAACCTTTGGCTATAGAAGATGGCTTTTTTTTTAACTGTTAAATGAGGTATAATGAAGGAGCACTGTTTTGAGCCGATCATTTAATAGGTACTTGATGCTTAGACAAATCTATATGCTGGAGTTTCTTAGCCCTTGGTCTTGGGCCTTCTTGTATTTCCTGTTTATACTTTCTTCCTACATGATTTCATGTATTCCCTTGGCTTTGAAATATCTTTGTGCTGATGACTCCTAATGTGCCAATGATCTCCAGCTCATCCTTTTACTCTTGACTTCTAGATTTTTATATTTAGTTTACTACCAACTTGAATGTTGCCTAATGACCTCAAACTTAACATATCAAAAATAGAAATCTTGATTTTTTTTTTTTTTTTTTTTTTTTTTGGTGATCTTAATCCAATAAATGGTAGCACCATTCACCTAGTTGCTGAAGCCTCAAACCTGGGATCATCCTTGACTCATCATTTTTTTTTTACCCTGCTATTCAGTCCATCATCAGATTCTATTATGTCCAAAATATATATCAAATTCATTCACTTATCTGTGCCTCCATTGTCATCAACTTAATATAGGTTATTATAATTTTTTATTTATAATACTTTTCTAACCATTGTCCCCATTAAATCCAATTTCCATACAGAAGGTAGAGTGATCTTTAAAAAAAAAATCTAAATGTAAAACTTTTCAATATCTTTTCTTTGCGCATAGGCCATCCATGATAAGACTTTGACTTTTGTTCTGCCAGGCAGATCTGGTCCTTTCCTACCTACCTTTTTTCACTATCTAATGCTAATACCTCCTCTCCAGTTATATTCTGATACCTTGGCCTTTTGCCAAACTCATTTTAAGACCACTGGAAGGCCTTTTCATTTGCTGTGTTCTCTGACCCTGGAATTTTTACTTGAATCCTTCTTACATCTTTTGTATCTTAGTTCAAATGTCACTTCCTTAAAGACTACCCTCTCTAAAGTAAGTGCTCCTCCCCGCATTGTCTATTATTTCTACTAGAAAATAAACTCCATGAGGGTAAAGTTTTGTCTGTTTTGCTCTGCATCCTTTCCCAGTGCATGATATATGGTAGACAATGAATAAATATATGTGAAATCATTTACGTTCTCTATTTCTCATCATGTAAGATGGGGGTACTAATAAACTGCCGATTCTACCTCATGAAGTCATTGTAGGGAGTAAATCTAACAATATTGTTTATTAGTTTGGATATCTCATATGATAATTTTTTTTTTTTTAAAGATTTTATTGGGGAATTGGCGGAGGGGAACAGCGTTGGGGAATCGGGGAAGGGGAACAGACAAGTTGCTGTCTTTTTGTTCTTCAGTTTAGTTGCCGAGGATGTTGCTTCACTGTTGGTATCATCATTGCGCTCTTCCCGGATGAGGCAGATCGGTTGCTGGCCTCTGGATGTCGCTCACAGCGGCTATTGGCAGCTCACGCTTGGCTGCCAGCCGCTCACGCTTGGCTGCCAGCCGCTCACGCTGGCTGCGGGCCACTCACTGTAGTCTATGGCAGCCCACTGCAGCAGGGGCTGCTGCCCACACCATCACCGGGGCTCGAACAGCCCAGCTCCAGGTGGAGCTGTTGTTAGCTGTAGAGGGCAATGTCACTGGCCCTCGTGGGATCCGAACCGGGGCCGCTGGCATCCCAAAACCAGCGCTTAACCAATGCGCCACTCGGCCGGCCACATATGATAATTTTTGATAAATGAGCTTTTTTTTTTTTAAAGACAACAAATTTGAGAAAGATAAAAAAAATTTAGAAAACCACCCTGCTACCTTACACAACCTCTTTGAACTATTTTGTTTCAAAAAAACTTTTAAAAATTAATATACCATCCAACCCTCTTCTAGTTTTTTGGTCCCAAGCAGCTTCCAAATATTTTCAAGTGGTCACATCACTTATAGTCCATTAATTTTATTTTTTCAAGGTAATGTGGGTAATTCAAACGTGTATTTTGATGCCTGTGTGAAAAGAGGTAGAATAAGTGGTTCTGCTTCATATTTAGAAATTTTACTCTTGAAAAGTAAAATTTTTATAAGAACTTTGCCTAAAGAACTTTTCCAGAAACGAGTCTTTATATAATCATTCATATACTTTTTTTTTTTTTAGCTGAGTCATCCTGCCACCTGTTGGCAGCCCAGCTCAGGCCGGGAATTGAACCAGCGACCCTGTTGCTCAGAACTCACACTCTTGAGCAAGCTCTTAACCAACTGAGCCACTGGCCCGGTTTTTTCCTTGATATAGCATACAATCTGATTTATTTTTTGATATAGCATACGGTCTGATTTATTTTTTTAAACAATTTGTAGAGGTTACTATTTATCCTATATGGTAACCACTGCTCCTGCTATGGTTCCAGTTTTACAGCCTTTGAGCAGTTATACGAGGCTTAAAACATTGTGTCATTTGAAACCCTTGAACTCTATTTTTGGATTAAAAAAAATTAGTCTTCTATTAGAACATTTGGCTCATAAGTGACATTTAACCATCCAATATCAGATCAAATGAGGGAACTAGGTAAATTTATGTCATAAACATTAGAAAACATTAATTTTTTTAAAATTAAAGTAATTTGAATAAAAGTTAATTTTCCCCCTGCACCCCAGAGGATTATCTTGCCTCCCTCCTGGCATGTGGACACCCCTCTTTGGAAGATGCATTGTGGCAGAATTGAGTTCTTTGTCTTTTCTTAGATTCTCTTCAAATTTCATATATCATTGAAAGGCACTTGAATTAGAAAATGAATATTTAAAACAGGTATACCCAATGTAACGCTAACTTCTTATACTGTATATTACGCCCTTCTGAAACTAAGTGTATGCTCAGAAATCTGTACTAGGCCTTCCTTCATTTCAAGGCTTTAGTAACTAAATTAAAATGTTTATAGAATACAGACATTGTTTAACTGGACCAAAGGAGATTTTTTTCATTTCAATTCTATTTGGACGAACTTAGTATATTTAAAAGTAGGACTAGAGATGGAGCTTTATGACTAATGTATATTAACATTTTTTATTAAAGAAGAGGACTCTAGTAATTAAAAAGAGATAATGTAGTCAGTCTTTCATTTTGGAAAAATTATTCAGATTGGCTTAAATAGCAGTAAAATTTTAAAATTTTGGAAATTGGGTCTTTTTGGTTCCAATTGCCAATGACTGATATAATGAATCTTTTATAATCACTGTATTGTGCCTTGGAGCATGAGAGTGCATATAGATCTCATATATGTGTGTGTGTATGTATGTGTGTGTGTGTGTGTGTGTGTGTGTGTGTGTATATATATATATATATATATATGGAATTCTTACCTCTCAAAATCACTGAAAGTACCTTTGTAGCATGCAGCTGGCCTGGCTTTTGGATTTCACTTTTTTTTTTCTATTAGGGGCATGAGTTTATTTTCAAGATAAGGGTTTTTGTCTGTGTAAAGACTCAATTATCTAGTATCAGAGGTAAAGCTAAAAGTAGTTTGTTCCCCGTCCCCACTCTCCACAAAATACACGGACTCCCTAGTTATGACTAAAACAAAAACAAACCACTTCTTACCTTACAAACAGAGGGGAGAAATAAGTAAGGCCGTAGTCCAGAGAGAGTAAGGGTTAAAATTCACTATCCTGGACTGGGTATAACGCGCTCTTTGTAAAAGTGGCAGGGGCTTGTCTTAGAAGCCTGCATGTCCCTAGGGAGTATACGGCTAGACAGGTCAGGTCAAGGCAGGAATAGCAATTCCACCAGTGAGTTCCAGCAGGTGTAACAAATAGCATAGATCCGAATGCATGTTGGCTTACAGCAGACTGCCACATACATGAAGCCAGCGGCTGTCTTTTAAGTGGTCTTCTGGATGAGTCATAGCTGTTACCAAAAACTCTAGGCCACACACACAAATAATTCACCAGTCCTGTCAGAGTATATCACAGAAATCCAGTCTCGAGACTTATATGATCCCACAGCATGAGTACCTAAATTCACATTATTGTACTGTAATAAAATTGCATCATCTTACTTACAGCTGAGGACCTACCGGTTTCAGCTAATTTAGAAGTCATTGCAAGGTAGAAGCCATTTGCTTGAGGAGTTTCGTCCTTACAAAGGGGGATTTTCCTGAGGTTCCCTACCAATACAACAAACTAAGGAAAGGAGAAAGCAGGGTTAAAGAGAGACGGACTTTTGTATATGATTTTTGCCCAGTTTGTTGGTTTAATTTTGATGAAGGTTCTAGCCAGCTTGCCTAGGATTGGAATCTATTTTGTCCTAGTCTCTTTTTCTTTTAATACTCTCTGTGCTGCTGCTCCCCTTCTTTCAACCCCTCCACTAAGTAGTGTAACCACACTTTTGCTCCATCTGCTTTATTTTCATTGTCATTGTCTTAGAGTTCCTTGTTTTCCTGAATGGAAAGGATTCTAAAGAGAAGATCTTCATCCATTCATTATTTTTGCTCTTAACATTTGCAAACCCTCTCTTCTTACAGTCGTTTTAAAAAGTAGCTAAAATACAAATTGTTACTTCAGAATTTGGAATAGTAGTGGATTTTTTCTTTAAAAAATGAACTTAAGAGGGGCTGGCCGAGTGGCTCAGTTGGTTAAGAGCTCGCTCAAGAGTGTGAGCTGAGCTCTGAGCAACAGCAGTTCGATGCCCAGCCCGAGCTGAGTTGCCGCTGAGCTGCCAACAGGTAGCAGGATGGCTCAGCTGAAAAAAAAAAAATGGACTTAAGAAAATGATGGTGCTTTAAAACACCTTAAATTTTGTTTTCATCCTCTGGTTTGGTTAAATAAATCATTTTTTAGTTTATTGAAACCACAAAATTTATTAAATTATCTCAGCTGTGATTAAAATTAAAATGTGTCTTATTACATTAATATGTGAAAATTAGTTCTATCCTGTATTATAAATATTTTATGCCTATAGGGAACTAAAGGGGAATTTAGTAATATTTGCATATTTTCTCAAATAGTATTTCCATGTTTTGTTTGTAAGCAATAAATGTGTATGTATATATTCATGGGTATTTATACTATGGGAGAGGTTTTTAATGTATCTTTGTCAGATAATCAAAGGGCTAAAGGATCTGACCTTAGTGATTAAAACTATTAAATTGGGCCGGCCAAGTGGCGCAGTGGTTAAGCGCTGGCTTCGGAAGCCAGCGGCCCCGGTTTGGGTCCCACATATGAGGGCCAGTGACACTGCCCTCAAAAAAAAAAAAAAATTATTAAATTATGATAAATTTTTTTTTTTTTTTAAAGATTTTATTGGGAAATTGGGGGAGAGGAACAGCGTTGGGGAATCCGGGAAGGGGAACAGACAAGTTGCTGTCCTTTTGTTCTTCAGTCTCGTTGCGGAGGACGTTGCTTCACTGGCCCATGTTGGTATCGTCATTGCGCTCTTCCCGGATGAGGCAGATTGGTCACCAGCCTCTGGATGGTCGCTCACCGCGGCTATTGGCAGCTCATGCTGGCTGCCAGCTGCTCACGCTGGCTGCTGGCCACTCACTGTAGCCTATGGCAGCCCACTGCAGCAGGGGCTGCAGCTATGCCGTCCCAGGGACTCACAGCCCAGCTCCAGGTGGAGCTGTTAGCTGCAGAGGGCAGTGTCACTGACCCTCATATGTGGGATCCGAACTGGGGCCGCTGGCATCCCAAAACCAGCTCTTAACGAATGCGCCACTCGGCCGGCCCAAAGATAAACTTTTGTGTATACAAAGTTCTGTTGTAACAAATATGGGTACAACAAAGTGTTGTAACAATTGAGAGGTTTTATTTTTATTATTTTTTATATTTATTTATTTATTTATTTATTTATTTATTTATTTATTTATTTATTTATAGCTGGGCCATCCTGCCACCTGTTGGCAGCTCAGTGGCAGCTCAACTCGAGCTGGGCATTGAACTGCCGTTATTCAGAGCTCAGCTTGCACTCTTGAGCGAGCTCTTAACCAACTGAGCCACTAAGCTGGCCCCAACAATTAAGAGTCTTTATTTTTTAATTTTAATTTTTGTTATTTATTTATTTTCAGTTGAGAGTTTTTAAAAACACACACTTTCGTGTTCCAACATGATTGTCCTAATAATGAATATGGTGATCCAGTAGCTGCAGTATTTTTTTAGACTTTATACTGCTGATTTAGAACAGTAAATTTCTTTTATCTTTTCTATGAATGTGTCTTTTTATAAATGCTCATTTCATACTATAAAAGAATTTTAACTGTATGAACTTCTGTAGGATTCTACTACCACGAAAACCTTGAATAAAAGGTAAAGATTTTTAAAGTAGGGTTTACCTAGCATAAAGTCCACCACTCTGAGCTGTGGACACATGATGTTGGATTACCACAGCAAAGTATATGGTATATATAGAACTGCCTTCATTCTTGGTTGTTCTGCTTGGGACAGGAATTAATGGTCACTTTCCCACAGTTCATAATCATGATGGTTTTGCTATCTTTTGCTCGGGGGATCTGTACAAAAATCAGTGACTACTAATGGTAGACAGACAGTCTTTAGATTTCAACAGGTATTAGGGTCTTTTTTTTTTCCTTTCCAGTGTTGTTTGTTTTTGTATGATGAAAGTCCCTATCAAAATAACTTTTCCCTTAAAGGATTTTAAAATTGGGTATCATGTTATTTAAATAAATTCTTATATAAACTCTATTATTTACTTTCTTCGTGGGGAAATCCAGTGTTCTTAAGAACACAATCCTAAAGTAAGATTGTTACATATTGGAGAAAGGCAGAATGATTGTGTTGTTATGGCAACTCAAAGGGGGAAAATGAAAACAGCACAGATAAACAGCATCCTGTTGACATAGCAACCGTAGTTGTGAAAATGATTAAAGCTGGTCTAGAAAGGATGTATTGCAGCTTTAGTCCATTGAAAGTAAATAGTGTAAGAAAAGACAGGGAGAATTGGTTTTAGACAAAAGTTAAATCCCCCTGGTGTCACAAGTTGCTAGTACTGCTGCATATAGACAGATCTCTGTCCTTTCTAATTATATTTCAACTCAGTTTTATTGCCTCAGATCATAATGATGGTATGAAGGAAAGATAGATGTAATAACTATATGAAAAGCTTGTGAATAAAGATTTTTTTGGTAGCAAATTTAGAAAGAAATTGAAGTTACAAAATTTTGTTACTGACTGAAAATGGCTTTAAAAGAATAGTAGCATGTTTTCCTTTTTTCCTCTCTCCCTCCCACCCCCCACTTCTCACCCAGCGCTTTATTGTCATTCTTATCATACCTTCTTTCTATATCATTTTAGTCTTCAGTGTTGAACTGCAGCTTAAACACCTAATGTCATGGCAGTTTGTGAAAGCATCAAGTGCAGCATTATGATTGCAGATGAGCAGATGGATTTGATGAGAAATGATAAGCATCCAGTAGGTGTGAAGAAATTTATTTTAGCTGTATCATTTAAACTTTCTCTGTAATCAAAGCTTCTTGGTTGTTATTTTAAATGTCATTATTTCGTTCCCAACTTCTACTTGCCCACCACAGCAAAATATTTCATCCCAGTGGAGTGGAGACATGTTAGGAATAAACCTGATGAAAACCGTGCTCTTTGTTCAGCATCTGGCTGCTTGTACAGGTTTTTGTGGTAATGGAATCGGCAGCTCAGTATTAGAGTATTGATCTGCTGCTTGGTAGGTACTGTGGAAAAGAAGTATGTGAGTAACAATGTATTAAAGTGGTTTAAGAGCAGTTTATGTTACAAATGAGGTCTAGGAAGATGGAGTTCTGCAAGACTACACACATGCTATAAATCTCCATAAAACTGAAGGGTTTATCTAAAAACGGTGGTGTTGAAATTTCCACATTTTCTTCCACATTTAATTACAAATAGCTGAGCACTACCAGAGCATGGGTGCACTAATGCCATTACCCTTTTGTCCTTTAGTAAACATTTTTATATTTAATTTTGTATTGTGTGACTATAAGTCAGTTATGAGAGAAAATAATGACTGACCATGAGAATAGTGTTTTAAAGAAATCCTTGAATACTTTTAGTCAAAATCCAAATGTTGATGTTGATTTGTTTAAATATGTTGATTTTCATAAATAGACTCTTCACTTTAAACATTGCCCAATTGCATAACTAACCAAAATCTGTCCTTTCATATATGCATTGGGAAGAAACCTCTTCTAAACGCAGAAAAAGATGGGGAAGAGAAGGGAGAACTAGAGGTTTTTTGTTTATTTAAAAAACTATTCTATAATACTCATCTCTTCTGTAGTAGTAGGTCATATCTGACTCATGTGACTTATATCAGACCAACTCAGGTTCAGATCCCAGCAGATACTTCAAGAATTCTACCAGCAAGTTAGTTAACATTTTAGTTTGTAAAGGAGTTGGAAAATGAAAGCTCACCATATGTGCCTACATCCCGTTGTGCCTAGATGTTGTAGCGCTCCTGGGATGTAAGAATGCATGGATTTTGAATCTCCTTTTCTCCTAACTTGTCATAGAACAGGAGTTTTTAAGGCTAGTTTGTAAATCTGTAAAAACATTTTACTTTAAATGTTTTTACAGGCATGAGGCACTGACTTTTAGATTGGTGTCTAAAAGTGGGCAGTATCATCAGGTTGTACATTTGAGATTTACTAGTTTGCATCTTGGCTTGTGATAAATTGGATTATAAAATCAGGTACTTTATTTTCCTGAAAGAAAAAGGAATTATTAGGTATACTTACATTATTCCCTATTTCACAATTTCTTGTCACATTCACTTGCTTCAGAAATATTCATTTTGGATCCTTCTTGTGAATATATATCTCTTAATACTGATGTCCTGAAAGAAAGGTGAGTTTCTAAGCTAACCTAAATAATAACCACACCACTGCAAAAAAGGTCCTCACCATATCTCAAGTAATCAGGTAGCCAGTAAACCTCTTCTGCTAAATTCCATAAACTGGATGGGGAGGGTAGATAATATTCATTTTAGTTACTTACCAGGGAACATGACACTTGTTCTTTGAAATGGTTATTTATTTCATACATTGTAGCTGCCAGTCAGCCAGCCATTTGCATATAGTGAAGTAAACACACTGCTGAAAATGAGTTTCTTCTTTGCTGGCCTGTGGTGTCCAGGAAGTAATATGGTTCCATTTATTTATGTAGGCATTTATTCTCTTTGTAATGAGCAAGTAATTTTCTTTTCTCTACTCCTACACAAAAGTTAAATTAAGGCCTACCCAAGAGGGCTGGGATACTTGGTTTGCAGTCATTGAAATACTGTTTGATATCAGGGGATCCTTTCATGAACGGAGTTTTCTTCTCAGTTAAGAAGAGAGACCCAGATAGCGCTCCCTTTTGAACTTGCTGTTCAAGCATACACATCAGTAGAAAGATCCAGAAGTCTAGTGTGAAGATTTGTCTCCTCTACCCGCACCTCCCAATCAAAAAATTGTACTATGGGGCTTCTTTTGATCGTTTTGCTTGTGAAGTGAGGGAAGTGAGCTCTGATCGCTCATATGGCAACCAGCCTGCCTTATTATGTGGATTCTTAACATGACACAGGCCTTTGTTGAGTCCTAGCAACTGCTATGCACAAACATGTAAATCTGCACTGCGGGGCGTGGGGGGCAAGTGTTGCAAATGCCTTTCATCAAAATGGAAGACTGCTTCAACTTCTATTTACTCCTCTAGTTACAACCAAGCTTTCTTTTTTTTCCCCCTTCCCTTCTCCCCCACTCCCTTTTTCTCCCCACTCCCCCACTGTCTCAGAAATACATAAATCCTAATCTTTCCAATGAGCACTGTGATCATTTGAAATTTGGGTAGAGGCCAACCCCACATCATCAAAAATTCTTGTGTAACCCCATGATTCCCAGGCCTCAGCTGGTGGCCTAGTTATTTCAAATAATATTTAATGCAATAAATTCTAGGGCAATAAAAGAATTTGGACAGTTCCTTAGAGCTGATTGCAATGGGATTTGACTTGATTTTAATAAAATGAAATTCTAGTCTAACCAAATAATTTCTTTGTGGCATGTTTTAAAAGGTCTTTAAGTATAGGTACAGGAAATTGAATTTATAAAACCTAATCTGAGATAATTACAGGTTTACCAAGTAAATGAGAACTTCAAAAATATAGGAATTCTCTTAACTTAGCATAAGGTGATTTTTAATAATGGAGCAAAGGAAATGTAAGTGAACATCCTTACTTTCTGTTCTGATATGGGGAGAATAAAGATATCACCTGGCTATATACATAAATGTATTTACTAAGTTGGTTGATTTCCTGTAGATGGGTATTAAGAATGACTTTTGCTACAGAAAACATGTGGCATGCAGGTATTATGATGCCCTGCTGTCTGCTAATGCTGATTTATTTTATGTGATTAAAAAAAAAAAAAGAATATTGTTCTTATTCTTTCAAATTCAACAGTCTTACAGTAAAATCCGGCATAGACCAAATGTTTAGAAATTATGTTGATACAAATGAAAGAAAAACAAAACACAATTATTTGGTAATTAAGAAAACCAGAATGTGAATTTTAGAAACATTTGGTCAGCCTTGTACTCGAGTTCTTATCTCAAGCCAGTGACTTGAAGATCTTTTGTTTTCTGTACTGAAGCAGAATAGTGAAAATGTTTTTATAGAAAGTTATGGAAAAAAGTCTGTGTATTAATTTGCTTTGGGTCATTCTAGTCTCTCTGGTAAATTCATAATTAGGAAGGCCTTTTTAAGACTGTGTTCTAGTCTCACAGGTACGCAGCTACTCCATATCTGGTAAATCTAAATTCATATGTGAGGAGGTTATGTTTTTTTAAAGCATATTATTTACACAATTCACTGGAATGGCTCCTTTGGAAGTTGGGTGGCTCTCTTATGTAATTACGTACTTAGTAACCCTGCGCTACACAGCAGTAGAAATTCAAGTAAGAATAATTTACTGCTTATGCATAGTTATTAGAATTTTAAAGCATTTGTTTGTTCAAAATTCTAGTTTATCAGAGTGTGGTATTTGACTAATTGCATACTTAATAAATAATAATGAATAAAATTTATTTTAGAAAGCAGCCAAATTTGAATTTTAACCATTGCAAATAAGCAGGAGGAAGCTGGGCGTCCTTCTCTCCCCCTTCACCTTATTGTTTAACGGGATTTCCATCCCTTTAGTCCAGATTTTGTGGTGAAACTAATAATTCTATAGAAAAATCCATATTAGAAGTGTTACAGATGGATGTCACAGAATTGAGGAATTCTATATTGTTGCAAGATACTGTTAGAAATATTTTAATCTACTCCATTTTTCCAGTGAAGAAGCTGAGTTGCACAGAAATTAAGTGAATTGCTCAAGATCTTACAATTGGTTCGAGAACAGGTCTGCCTGAGAAGCTGATGTCTTAGCGCCGGATGTCATACCCTCTGTCAGTTGTCATGATAATTTCACCAGGAATTTCTTGAACTCTTTTGCTATGTGTACAACAGTGGGCTAGGCATCCAGAAATGATAAGAATAGTGTGTTTAAATGGTCTAACAATAATGATATCAAACTAGTAATAGTTTACATTTTCATTCGGATTTATCTAGTGTTCTCCAGTGTTTATAAATGTTAACATGTGGTGGCTAAACCTTTAAATCTAATTTTTCTACTAGATTATAATCTCTTTAAAGGCAGGGACTTGTTTAGTTCTCATAAAGTTAACCCAGTTTCATTTTGGAAGAATTCAATTAAAAAATAAAATTGGGACATTGATGGCCTTGTTGGAATTAGTGTAGCTTCCCATGGTGTCTACTCGGGGGATAATACTCATTTTAGAATTATAGTTCTGTCTTCATCAAGTACTTTTGGTTTTAAGTAACAGATTGCCTTGTTCTCCCCTTAACCAAGAAGGGGCAACTATTTTAAGGGTTCAGAGATAGCTCATGGAACTAAAGGGGACGATGTGTAGTCAGGCCCCACCACGACAGGGATGGAGCTAGGCACTGGAACTCCTTCAGGTCTTCCGGCAGCCACCCTTGCATTCCTGGGATAAATCCTACTTGGTGATGATGGAATCTAATCCTTTTTATATGTTGCTAGTTTTTATTCGCTGCTATTTCATTTAGTATTTTTGCCTGTATATTCATGTTGGTTTGTTTTCTCCATTCCACTATTGAGTCCATCCAATGAGTTTCAAAATTTCTGTTTTTTTCTGTTGTTATATTTCCATTTGCATCTATTTTATGTCTGTAATTTCTTTGCTGAGACTTTATTTCCATCTCTCTCAAGAGTGTTTGCCCCTAGTTATTGGAATCTTTTTATACTAGTTACTTTAAAGTCTTTGTCTGTAAAGGTAATTCCAACATCTGTGTCAGTTAAGTATTGGCATCTGCTGATATGAATTGAGATTTGCCCTCCCCCTCCCCCTCCATCCCCTTTTTGTATGTCAAGTAATATTTGGGCTATATCCTGGACATTTTTAATATTGTAGGACTGAGTTTTGTTTAAATTATACTGAAAATGTTTTTCTTTTATCAGGCTCTCAAACCAGTGGTGGAGTTCAGCCTACAAAGTTCAAATAGCCTTCTGTGGGGTTGTGGTTTCAGTATCTGTTGCATTTTTTTTTTTTTTGAGGGCAGTGTCACTGGCCCTCATATGTGGGATCCGAACCAGGGCCGCTGGAGTCCCAAGCCAGCTCTTAACCACCGCACCACTCGGCCGGCCCTCTGTTGCATTTTTAAAGTTTTTGCAGTGCTATTGAAAACTGCTCCATGTGTGGGCCACTACCGATGGCCAGTCTGGGATCTAGATAGCTCAGTAGGTACTTTTGTTTTAGTGGTTGCTCTAGAGAGTACAGTATGCATTTAAAAATATTTATTGAGGTGAAACTCATATTACATAAAATTAACCATTTTAAAGTGAATGATTTAGTGGCATTTAGTACATTCACAGTGTTGTGCAATCACCAACTCTGTCTAGCTCCAAAATATTTCCACCACTCCAAATAAAACTTCTTATTCCTTAACCAGTTTCCCTCCATTCTCCTCTCCTTTCAGGCCGTGACAGTCATCAGTCTGTATTCACCTATTCTGGATATTTGGTATAAAAATAAAATCATATAATATGTGACCTTTTATGTGTAGCTTTTTCCACTTAGGATGTTTTTGAGGTTCAACCATGCTGTTGCTTGTAGCTTCTTTAATTTGTATAGCTGAAAAATATTTTATTGTATGTATATACCATAGTTTGTTTGTTTATTCATTTGTTGGTGAACGTTTAGGCTGTTTCTACCTTTTGGTTATTGTGAATAAGGTTGCTGTGAATGTGTATAAATATATTTGTTTGAGTACCTGTTTTCAATTCTTTTGGGAATATACCCAGGCGTGGAGTTGTTAGAAGTGGTCACATGGTAAACTCTATGTTTAACTTTTTGAGGAACGGCCAAGCTGTTTTCTATAATTGCTGAACCTTTTTATAGTTCCTCTAGGAATGTATGAGGGTTCCATTTTTCCCACATCCATACCACAACTTATTTTCTGTTTTGTTTTGCTCTTAAATTGTAGCTTCAAAAACTTTTGAGACTGGATAGGACACTTCGATGATAAAGCTTCTTTCAGTCTGTCAGAATTTCCTGGCATGCTTCTCTCCTGAAGTATCTGGATGGCTGTGGAATTTCTTTTTCAATTGCTATCCTAGTGGGTGTGAAGGACACCGCCTCGTGCTTTTGATTTTCATTTCCCTGATGACTAATGAAGTTGAGCACCCTTTTTACATGCTTATTGTCCATTTGTGTGTGTCTTCTTTGGAAAATCGTTATTCAAGTTTTTTACCAATTTTTTTTTTTTTTTGAGGGCAGTGTCACTGGCCCTTATATGTGGGACCGAACCAGGGCCACTGGCTTCCCAGGCCAGCGCTTAACCACCGCGCCACTCGGCCGGCCCACCAATTTTTTAATTGGGTTGTCTGTCATGTTGTTGTAAAACTTTCTTATATATTCTGCATATGAGACTCTTATTAGATATATGATGTGAAAAACAAAATGTATCTTTAACTTACCACAATCTTCCTTGAAATAATGTTTTACTTCACATATAATGTATTTTCATTTCCTCCATCTTTGTGTTATCTTCATGTTTTGTTTTCAGATATATTATGAATATTGTAACTCATTATTTTTGCCTAAATTGTTTATTTTAAAATAAATTTAAAATAAATACTTTAAAAATATATACCCATATATATATTTTTGGCATATTTTTGTGTGCATTATATCTATTATAATATTTAAAATGTATTTGGAAATATATTTTCCAAGTGCTTCCTCCCAAACCCATCCCCAGGATTTTTTTATTAATACCAATTATACATATGTTGGACCACTTGATTATTTCCTGCTGATGCATCGTTCAGTTTTTCCAGTCTTTTTTTCTTAGTGCTTTATTTTGCATATTGCTATTTCTTCAAATTCACTGATCTTTTATAGTGTTTAATTAGCTGTTAATCCCATGTCATGAAATTATCATTTCAGACTATTTTTCTTTTCTGAAGTTTTATTTCATTTATTTTTTTACATCCTACAGTTCCCTATGTTCATGTTACAATAGCTATTTTAATGCTTTGGTGTGCTAATTCCATCATCTCTGTCATTTCTGGATCTGCTTCTATTGACTGATATTCTTTTCTTTTTTTTTTTTTTTTTTAGCTGAGCCATCCTGCCACCTATTGGCAGCTCAGCGGCAACTCAGCTCTGGCTGGCCTCGAACCGCTGTTGCTCAGAGATCAGCTTACACTCTTGAGTGAGCTCTTAACCAACTGAGCCATTCGGCCGGCCCTATTGACTGATATTCTATGGGTTACACTTTACTGCTTTTTATCTAGTAATTTTAGATTTAGACATTGTAAATATTACATTATTCAACATTTATATTTTATTGTTTTTTAAAAAGAATGTTGGGTTTATTTCATCTAGCAGTTAAGTTTCTTGCAGATCAGCTGGATGCTGTGTGGCTTGATTTTAGGCTCTATTCATATAGGTTTAGTGTAACCTTTATGCTAGTGTAGTTTATCACTACAAGTGAGATGTGAGCTTTCTGGGGATCTTACTGGATGTCACAAGTATAAAATTAGGCTTCTGAGGCCGGCCGAGTGGCGCATTGGTTAAGCGCTGGTTTTGGGATGCCAGCGGCCCCGGTTCGGATCCCACATGAGGGCCAGTGACACTGCCCTCTACAGCTAACAACAGCTCCACCTGGAGCTGGGCTGTGTGAGTCCCTGTGATGGTGTGGGCTGCAGCCCCTGCTGCAGTGGGCTGCCATAGGCTACAGTGAGTGGCCCGCAGCCAGCGTGAGCGGCTGGCAGCCAAGCGTGAGCTGCCAATAGCCACGATGAGCGACATCCAGAGGCCAGCAACCGATCTGCCTCATCCTGGAAGAGCGCAATGACGATACCAACAGTGAAGCAACATCCTCCGCGACTAAACTGAAGAACAAAAAGACAGCAACTTGTCTCTTCCCCTTCCCCGATTCCCCAACGCTGTTCCCCTCTGCCAATTCCCCAATAAAATCTTAAAAAAAAAATAAAATAAAATAAAATAAAATAAAATTAGGCTTCTGCAATCTGGCTGGTCAGAAAAGTTCCCCAGCTCTTGGTGGATTCTAGGCGTTGTTGAGCTTATGGCTCCCTCATAGTTCTTTGCCTTTGTAGAGTTTTACCCTATGCAAACAGGACTTAGCGTTCAGGATCAGATTTAAGGGCTCTCCTGTTCAGATATCTGGAACTTTTGTCTGCATAGTTTATTCTCCAATACTCTGCCTTACCAATTCTAGTCTCCTTATCCTCCCCTAATTCTGTTCTCTGTTTCCTCAATAAGTGGTCCCTTTTGCTCTGTTTGGATTCCTCTTTCTCATGCCACAGACTGGAAAGTTCCTCAAGGTACAATACTAGGACAATTTTTAGGGTCATTTAGAATTTATAGTCTGGTGTTGCCTGGTGTCAATGTCTTTAAATATATGTTTTACATAGTTTGTCCAGTTTTCTTGTCTATAATAGGAGGGCATGTTTGGTACCAGCTACTCCCTAATGTAGAAGCTGAAGTCTACCGTCCTTTACTTAAGAGTTTCTACTTTTATTTAAGTTTAATATACTGGAATTCCTCACTTTGTGTGGTTCTGATGTGCACAAAATACCAGCAGTGCCCCAAAACATGGTTCAGATTTTAGTTACCATAGTATATTAACTGTGAGTAATTTTTGTAAAGTACACTTCATTGCTAGCTCTCCAGTCAACAAATCACTATGTGAAAAACAGATGCATATCATTATCAGTCACTTCTTTCAAAGTCTGTTGATCAGTCATTGCACATCTGTTACTAAGTTTATGCACAGAAAACATGGTGTGTAGTATTAAGTACATGTGATAGAGGAAGCCAAGTAAAGTGATAATACTTTAATTGAATTTGAGTTGAGGGTAAATGGAGTCATAGAAGAAATTAGCTGACCATAGTAAGGTTGATACTGACACCATTTATTTGATAGATTCCAGATATGGAGCAGATATTAGTGAAGGTGAATTTATTAACATAAATGAGGAAAGTGACTGTGACAAAAAAGGTGAAGATGTCCCAGAGGAAAAACTTTACATTAAAGGCAAAAAATTTTACAATAAAGGAACTGTTAAAGATATTTCAGAACATTGAAAGTGCAAATGATAAAGATGTTTCACACTTAGTTTGCCAAGGTATAGAAACAATGCTTGCTTGCTTTGTTTGTAGAGATACTTGACTCGGTGGGTTGATGATTGTCATCCGTTTTGGAAAAAATTTAGTGTCTCTTTAAGGGTTGCTGTTGGCCCATTTTCTTTTTTTCCTCGTAGGAGTCCAAATACACATTTTTACTTTCCACTGTATCACTTTGATTTTTTACTTTCTTTTCAGTGTTTTTCTATCCTTTTACCTGTTTTTAATCCATTGATTCTCTACTGACCTATCTTCCTGTTCACTAATTCTAACTTACTCTGTTTCTAACTTGTTCTTAACCCAATCTAAAGAAGCCTTAATTTCAGCTTTTGTGTTTTTTTTAATTACAGGATTTTCATGTTATATATTTTTTATTATAGATTTCATTTTTTTGTGTGGAACTCTTTACTTTCTTTTTTTCTTTTTTTTTTTTGAGGGCAGTGTCACTGGCCCTCATATATGGGACCCGAACCAGGGCCGCTGGCTTCTCTGGGGTCTTTTTAATGTTAAAATATATATTACATGTGCTGGCTGAGTGGCATGGTGGTTAAGTGCTGGCTTGGGAAGCCGGCGGCTCCGGTTCGGGTCCCACATATATGAGGACCAGTGACACAGCCCTAAAAAAAAAGAATATATGTATATATATCATAAAATTTATCATCTTTATCAGTGTACAGTTCAGTAGCTTTACATTCACATTGTTGTGCATCCAATCTCCAGGACTTTTTCATCTTGTAAAACTGAATATCTGTACTCATTTTACTCCGCATTCTTCTTACCACTGTTACTCCCTACCTAGTCACTGGCAACCACCATTCTTTCTGAATTTGATTTCTTTCAGTAACTCATATAAGTGGAATAATAAGTATTTGTCTTTTTTTATGAGTGGCTTATTTAACATAATATCCTCAAGGTTCATCCATATTGTAGCATAGGTCAGAATTTCTTTCCTTTTTAAGGCTGAATAATATTCCATTATATGTGTATACCACAGTTTATCCATTCATCTATCAATGGACATGGGTTATTTCCACCTTTTGACTATTTGGGGTTCTGTTTTTATTGTTTTTCTTTTCTGTTTTTTGGGTATTAGATCCATTTTTCTTGAATTCTTAATAATTTTTTATTAAATGCTAGACTTTATAAAATGAAAATTATAGACTTTAGATGCTATCTCCCTTCAGAGAGGGTTTAATATTCATTTCATGGCATATCCCTTTGGTTCAATTGTGCTATATTTCTGGTGCCTTTCCATGGTATCAACTGAAAACCCCGCCCCCCCACCCCTTTTTAAACCAGGGCACCTTGTTCTTTTTTTTTTTTTTAATTTTTTTAAAAAATTTTTATTTATATAGTAGATTCAGGTGTACAGCAAAGTGCAATAGTTATACTTTTTACCCCTCAAAGTGACAACCCGCCTCCCCCAATTCTCCCCTCTCACCCCTCCCCCCATATCATACTATCTATTACAATTCCTTTGACTCCCTTCCACCATATAATCCACATCCTGTGACTGTCTATATATTCAATTACAGTTGGCATACAATATTATACAACATCAATTTCAGGTATACAGTGCCGTGATCAAGCCTCTACTCCATCCATGAAGTGGTCTCCCTAACAAAACATGCAGGGCACCTTGTTCTTGATGGGCTCTGTACTCCAATTTTTGGCTCCTTAGCACCATGAGATTGCTGAAATACTCTTTAAACTTAATTTTTCAGTATCTGACTCTTTGCATGGAAAACCTAGGCATTAGCAGATTCCTCAGGGGAAAATTGTGTGTAGTTCAGATTTACCACAGTACATTTTCATCCTGCCCAGGATTTTGACCCCTAAAGTCATGGCTGCGTTAGTAGTTCTCTGATGCCTTCAAATAGTTTTATATATTTTATTCATCTTTTATAGTTATCTTTTTCTGCATGAAAGTTAGTCTGATAACAATTACCACATCTTAACGAAAGCAAAATCCCAATTTATGTTTTCATTAATTTTTCAAAATATTTTTATACATTCCCAAGCTTACAAAAAAGTAAAATGCAGATAACATTTTTCCATAAATCATTTGAGACTAAGTTGCTCCATGATGTCGCATCACTCTTGAATTCTTGGATGTGTGTTTCTTAGAAACAAGAACAATCTCCTACATTACCTAATAACAGCCATCAAAGTAAGGAAATTAATATTGATACATGACCAACTAATCCATAGACCCCATTCAAGTTTTTCTAGCAATCCCCATGAATGTCTCTATAGCAAAAGGACCTAGTCCAGAGTCACATGTTGCATTTAATTGTCATGTCTCATTAATCTCCTTTGGTCTGGGAGTGTTCTTCAGCCTTTCTTTGACTTTCAGGACATTGACATTTTTTTTTTTTTTTTTGAGGGCAGTGTTGCTGGCCCTCATATGTGGGACCCAAACCAGGGCCGCTCGCTTCCCAAGCCAGCGCTTAACCACCGCGCCACTCGGCTGGCCCGACATTGACATTTTTGAGGATTACAGGCCAGTTATTTTGTAGGTTGTTTTTCAGTTTGGGTTTTTCTGATGTATCTTTGGCAGGAATATCACAGAGGTGATGCTATGTTCTTCGTATTGCATTCTGTCAGGCATCATGTGATTTTAATTTCATTATTGGTGATATTAATGTTGATCACTTGATTAAGTTGTCAGCCAGGTTTTTCTACTTTAAAGTTACTGTTTTCTCCTTTGTAATAAGAATTATGTGGGGAAATATTTTGAGACTATTCAAACATCATATTCTTTTTTTTTTTTTTTTTTAAAGATTTTATTGGGGAGTTGGCAGAGGGGAACAGCGTTGGGGAATTGGGGAAGGGGAACAGACAAGTTGCTATCTTTTTGTTCCTCAGTTTAGTTGCGGAGGACGTTGCCTCACTGTTGGTATCGTCATTGCGCTCTTCCCGGACGAGGCAGATCGGTCGCCGGCCTCTGGATGTCGCTCACTGTGGCTATTGGCAGCTCACGCTGGCTGCCAGCCGCTCACGCTGGCTTCAGGCCACTCACTGTAGCCTATGGCAGCCCACTGCAGCAGGGGCTGCAGCCCACACCATCACCGGGGCTCGCACAGCCCAGCTCCAGGTGGAGCTGTCGTCAGCTGTAGAGGGCAGTGTCACTGGCCCTCATGTGGGATCCGAACTGGGGCCGCTGGCATCCCAAAACCAGTGCTTAACCAATGCGCCACTCAGCCGGTCCCAAACATCATATTCTTCATAAAAACCTTTCAGTTTATTATTCTTTATATCACCAATAGAGTCATAGATTTCTGTTTTATTCAGTGGCTTATTGTATGTTATCTTTTGCTGCATACCAAAATACCACAAATTTAGTGGCTTATAATAACATACAAACATATTTGTTATTTCAATGTTTTTGGGTCAGGAGTCTGGGCATCGCTAACCTGGGTCTGCTTCAATATCTCTCACAAGGCTCTCTGTAATCTAGGTGTTAGTTAGGGCTGAGGTCTCATTTGAAGGTTTGACTGGGGAAAGATCCACTTCCACGTTTTCGTGGTTTTTGGCAGAATTCCTTCCCCTCTAGAGCTGTTGGATTGAGAGCCTTAATTCATACCTGGCTGTTGGCTGGAGGCTACCCTTAGTTCCTCGCCTCGTGGACATCTCCTGTATGACTGCTTGCTTCATAAAAGCATGCAAGACAAGGCAGTAGAATCTGTTAGCAAGATGGAAGTTATAATCTCATGGATGCCAGGTACTAGGCTATTCCACCACTCAAGGGGTATGAATACCAGGAGGTGGGGATCGCTAGGGGGCATGTTAGAGTTTGCCTGCCACAATTATAATACATTATTTTATTTTTTTTATTTTGATGTTCATTTTGTCCTAAATTTAGCCTGTGAGAGCTTTTCACGTTGACCCATGTGTCATCTTGCCACATCTGCAGTGTTCTTTGAGTACCACAAGAAGATAGTCTAAGCTCGTCTTCAATTTTCCCTGTGTGAGCCCTGGAATCAGCCATTGTTCTAAGGAACTCTGGTACTTTTGGTGGAGAGTGACATTTAGAATCATGAAGTGTACACATTGCTATTATGGTGTTGCTGTTACTGGGTCCTCTCATTGATAGAGGTGTGCTTGGGTGTATGTGTGTCCATCATTTATCTAGAGATTTGTCTCTATACTTATCTCTAGAGATGAGTCACAACATCTTCAGTCCTAGTTCAGCAGCATAGTATTCATTCCAAATCTTTTCTTTGATATGATAAACCTTGCTCTTACTGTCCTCAATATTTGATCTCTGCCCCCTGATTTAATCAGTCTTCCTGTGTAACTCATCTCCTGTTGCTGACACACAGCTGTCTTTTTTTTTTTTTTGAGGGCAGTGTCACTGGCCCTCACATGTGGTACCGAACCGGGGCCTCTGGTTTCCCAAGCCAGCGCTTAACCACCGCGCCACTCAGCCGGCCCTAAACACAGCTGTCTTTTCATTTCCCACCCCACTCTGCATGGATGCCCTCCTTACCCTTGTGGGATCTGTTTGCACTAGGCTGTCCCTTTTCCCCCCTCTGTGCAGGGCTGCTGCCCCCTCCTTCTGCTCACCCCACTGGGTCTGAAACTCAGTGTTGGGCCACAGTCCCTCCACTCGCAGTGAATGTCTTCTGCCCACTTTGGGAAACCTCACTGCACTGACCTCCCACACTGCTCTGCCCTGTTCCATGCACCCCCTCCCTCACCATCCTGCCCTGTAGTCCCCCATGTGGGGTCCTTCCTCACCCCACCAGGGCTGTAGCGCCCCATGCCGGGCCACCATCCCATGCAGATTTTTTCCCTTACCCTACTTGGGATCTGAAACTATGTCAGGCCTCTTCCCCTCAGGGACACCTTTCTCACACCACTGAGACTCCCGAAGCTGGCATTGGGCCACTGTAGCCATGTTTGCCACTCACCTTGAAGCCTACTTCGTCTTTACTCAAAGGCTGTTGAACTGAATTGTTCAGGTAGGAAAGGAGATGAGGGAAGAGGAATCAAATTTTGTTTTTGAAAACCAAAACCTCGGGCCGGCCGAGTGGCGCGGTGGTTAAGCGCTGGCTTGGGAAGCCAGTGACCCCGGTTCGGGTCCCACATGTGAAGGCCAGTGACACTGCCCTCAAAAAAACCAAAACCAAACTAGTATTTTTACAGCAAATGCTTTTAACCTGGTGCCTTACAACTTATACAGAAGTCAGTGATGTACACATCTTTGTAATCCTTTCAGGTATGTACCCAAGCTTGCATGCCATATTTTTACATACTAGAGGTTTATTATTACATCAAATATCAAATTCATGGTTTCTGAGCTTATCTAACCCCTTCCCACATAGTAGTTTTCAATTTACCTGTGTCTGTCAATGCCACCACTGTTCTTCAGGGTGTTCAAGATTGAACCTTGGAATTATTTCTGACTCATCCTCTTTCTTTCCTTACAATCAGTCAGTCATTAACAGGACTTTTGATGTATGTTTGTCTTTTCCATTGCCATTACTTGATGATTCCAACAGCCTCTTGGGCGGGATTCCTTTTCTTTAGTTTCTGTAGTCGGTCTAGTGTCTCTTACCACGTTTGCTTCCATGTTTCTTAATAAATGAGGTGACTCCATATCTGATTTTTTTTTTTAAAGATTTTATTGGGGAATTGGGGGAGGGTTGGGCAATTGGGGAAAGGGAACAGACAAGTTGCCGTCTTTTTGTTCTTCAGTCTAGTTGTGGAGGATGTCGCTTCACTGGCCCATGTTGGCATTATCATTGCGCTCTTCCCGGATGAGGCTGTCACTCACCGGCCATTGCGTGGCCACTCAGGGCAGCTCACAAAAGCGCTCACCAGTTGCCAGCCAGCCCCACTGCAGCCTATGCTGTTGCCGGTGACTCATGGCAGCCCAGCTCCAGGTCAAGCTGTTGTTCACCATCTTAGCTGTAGAGAGTGCAATGTCACTGGCCCTAATGTGGCATCTGAACTGGGGTCCTGCTTCTCAAAACTGGCATCCCAAGCCAACTTTTGACCAACGCTCCACTCAGCCGCCCCCATATCTGACGTTTTAAGTGCCATTTTTGTGTTCCACTATCCTAGGTAGTTATCTAGTTTTGAAACCCATCTTTATTGCTTGCTAGGTACCCATCAACTTTTGATAATTTATTTAATCTCTCTGGACTTATTTACCTTACTAGATTGTTTTACATGTGGGTAAAATAATGAATTGTGAAAACTTCATCCAACACACGTATCTTCCAGTCTATTAAGATTGGTTACAGGACAGTTACCAATGTTATTTTATCAGTATTCTCACTATTCCATAAGCAAAAAATGCTTGCTTTCTTCTCTTTGATATGTAGCTCTCACTTATCTCTTACCATTAAGTACACAGTTAATTGAGCATCTACTTTAAATACTGGAGATGTTTTTTGTTTTTTTTGTTAGCTGAGCCATCCTGCCACCTGTTGGCAGCTCAACGGCAACTCAGCTCGGGCTGGCCTCGAGCAGCTGTTGCTCAGAGCTCAGCTCACACTGTTGAGCGAGCTCTTAACCAACTGAGCCACTTGGCCGGCCCTTTGGAGATGTTTTTTTTAAAAAGTAAGACATGACGCATATCTCTGAGAAATAGTGTCTGATAGAGGAGGCAAATACACAATTTATATACAGTAATATACTATACAATAAATTTAAACCCTGTGTCTGAAATTTTTTAAAAATTAGAAATTTTTGTAGAAGCTTATGTAAAAACTTACGTAGCAGCTATTAGCTAATACAATTTAACACATTATAGCGTTTTTCCATGTAGTTACTATTTGTGTTAGTTAATTTATCTCCCTAAAATACAGTGTAAACTACTTGAGAACAGGTCTTTGTACTAAGTATGCATTTTGGGAGACAAACACATTGGGGTCTTATTTTTGCCATTGCCGTTTAGTCACTGTAACTTTTCTGAACTTGAGCTTCCTCTCCTATTAAAGTGAAAATACTAATAATTCTTGAGTTGTAATGATTAAATGAAATAATGTATTTAAAGGATCTAGCACAATACCTGCCAAACAATTTATGCCTGATCAATTTTGGCTCTCCTCTCCTTGTATTCTACCTGTGTGTGTCCATTCTGGTAATGCACAATAAATATTTGATTGATGGATAGATTTATTGATTCCATGGTCTACAGGTCATAATGGCTTCCCAGAACATTTTGAAATGCAAGTGGCATTCATGGAAGCCTGCTCTTGGTAATAATGCCACTTTACATTTTTCTCTTTTGCACATGAAGTTTTCAGACCTCTTATTTTAATTTTACCACAACCTTGTGCAATGAGGGTGGGCAGATACGATTATCCTATGTGATTGGTGTGAGTTTCATTTTTGAAGTGAGTGAACTAAATTGGGATTCTTAGGAGGCAATCACCGAATTTATATAGGTAGAGTCTGAATGTGTTACATAGCCTGTGGAATACTGGAGTTTTCTTGGCCTGAATTTTTTAGTTGATATAGTAGTGAAAAGGGAATTCTTCTATTCCATGGCTTAAGGATACATAAACTCTCAATGCAGCAATCTTTTTATTGTTGATTATTATAGCTTCTATTACTCCAAGAAGTTAACCAACAGGGACCTGAGTTGAGGAGATTTTTGTCATTCAGCTTTCATATAGTAAATGCTGAGGCCAGCCCTTTGCCTGCAGGGCTCTTCATCAGTGCAGAGGAACTGTGACTTTTCTCCAGGCACTCAAGTATAGGGAGTGGAGCCATGGTTTTTAGAACTCTCTGTGAAAAGGAATTTGTGCTGTTGAACCTGATGGGCACTAGGATGCTGTATTCTCCTTGAAGCACTGGAGGCCTTTTGTTGCAACATTGCAGTCTCTTTTTCTGATTCTTTCAAGTAGTAGAATACAAGTTCCAGCATTTTAAAAAACGCTGTGTATGCTTTTTTATTTTTTAAAGATTTCATTGGGGAATTGGGGGAGGGGAACAGTGTTGGAAAATTGGGGAAGGGGAACAGACAAGTTGCTGTCCTTTTTGTTCTTCAGTGTAATTGTGGAGGATGTCATTTCACTGGCCCATGCTGGTATTATCATTGCTCTGTTCCCCGGGTGAGGCAGTCACTTGCCAGCCATTGGATGGCCGCTCACGGCAGCCTAGCTCCAGATGGAGCTGTTGTTTACCATCTTAGCTGTAGAGGGCGCAGCATCACTGGCCCACATGTGGGATCTGAACCCGGGCCCTGCTGCTCAGTGCTGGTGTCCCAAACCAACTCCTAACCAATGCACCACTTGGCCCGCCCTGTGTATTCTATTTTTTTTTTTTAAAATTGGGTAATTGGGGGAGGGGAACAGACAAGTTGCTGTCCTTTTGTTCTTCAGTCTGCTGTGGAGGACATTGCTTCACTGGCCCATGTTAGCATCATCATTGTGCTTTTCTTGGGTGAGGCAGTTGGGTCGTCAGCCTCTGGACGACTGCTCACAGCAGCTTTGGCAGCTCACACTGGCTGCCAGCCGCTCACGCTGGCTGCCGGCCACTTACTGTAGCCTGTGGCAGCCCACTGTAGTAGGGGCTGCAGCTGTGCCGTCCCGGGAACTCACGCAGCCCAGCTCCAGGTGAAGCTGTTGTTCACCATCCTAGGCGCAAAGGGCAGCATCACTGGCCTTCATATGTGGGATATGAACCAAGACCGCTGGCATCCCCCACTCGACCGTCCCCCTGTGTATGCTTTTAAAACCTGGTAAACTCATTCAATTGGGTAACAAATTTCAGTTGTAATAAATTATTACGGTCTTCAACTTTCTTTGATTTTGCAAAGGAAAGTTAATTGCGGGGGAGAGTTAAGTGGGAAACGAGCTGAAGAAACAAGTATGTGCTAATGTATATCTGGATTTCTGTAGTCTGGAGGTACATGTATGATCCAAACTTTGTTGTAGCTTTTGAGATGCATAGGAGAAACATTTAAGGACTTCACAAGTTCTTTAACGGTTTGTAGAAGTTAAATATTTAAACATGAGAATGTAGTTGATGGATTGCAGTTTAGTTTAGAACCTGCTTTTTTTAATTAAAAATATTTTTTTTAGTACAGAAAGAAAGCCTTAGGTATTTATAATTTACAAGGAGAAGCTAACTTTTGCAGCCCAAATTTGAAATAGAAAACTGTGTGTTTTTTGGATATTGCAAAGGGGATTGTTTATTAAATGTTGAAAGACAGATAAAGTCTTCCATCTTTGTCAGAAACTGACCAATCAGGACGGCTCTTAGTATATAGAATACGTAAGACTAGTAATCAAAATGACACTCCTTTCCACTCTGTTACTTATTGTCCAAATTTCCTTTGGTTTTTCCCTTCATTTAAAAAATGCTTCTAAATGTGAAGATAGAAGGGAAAATTGGTAGAAGTTATAGACTATCCCATTAATTTTGTAATTATATATAATTTCCTCAATGTTTTTAAGTGGCATTTACCAGTATGGGTAAGATTAATTGTTACAATACAAACCAATTTGAAAATTGGTTTTTAAATTGAGCTATAATATATAAAATCTTATGGTAATGTGCAGATCTGACTATATTCAAGTGCAGATTTCATACCCACACCAATTGTCTTGTAATAATCGGAAATGCATCCTCTGTGTGGTGTTTGCAAGTTAATGCTATTTTAGAAATCACACCAGTATATCTAGTGGCTTTCCTGTGTGTATGTGGCTCATTATTGATTATAATTTTCTTTTGGAATTTTAGTTTAAGGGGATGGTGTAGCCTTTTCACATTCTTAGGAGCTTTGATGGAAGCTAGGGATGAGTGAATGAGCAAGTGCATTAGAATGATTTACAGTAAGGAAAGTCTGATAATAATTAAGTAGGTACATATTGTAAAAGAAACACAGGATCTAATATAAAATGAAGGAGACAAACATTCGAAAGAGGAATGCCTTAACTTATCAAGCGACATTCACAAATACAAATAAATATGGATATTTTGATTAAAAAGGAGCTCATTCAGGTGGTTTCAGTATGGCTGAAAGTGTTTGAGCCATCTTCCTCTTAGAGGGGAAAAGGGAGAAATGGCAAGCTATCTTCCAGTGCCTACTCCGTTTTCTTTCACTATTTCCTTTTTCCTCTTCTGTATTTTCATCCTCCCTTGTTGTTTACTCTTCTTCCTCTCCTACTTTTCTTAAATTCAGCATCTCCTTCAGAATGAGACTTTTTTCTACCCACCATACATGGAGCCAATTGCTTACTAATGTACATTGTCTCTCATTAACAATGAGATAAACTCACTAACAAGAATTTTCGTTTACGCTAAGGAATTTTTTATAGAAGAATTTAAGGTTGAGGGACCGTGACTAGAATGTGAAGGATTTTTGTCTCCTGTTCATTGTTCTATCCTTAGTCCCTAGAACAGTGCCTGGTACAGGGAAAATGCTCAATAAATACTTGTTGAAAAAAATGACTCAAACATTAGACTTAGACATTTTTAGTGTCATTTACTTACAAAAACGATTTTAGCAAAGAACTGAGTAGAATAGCGGTTTTCACTGGGAACCACTTTTTAAAAAAAATCCTGCTCTTCCTTATTCTCTTTTCTCTGCTGCCTTCTCACAATATGAGAATCTCTGCCACTGAGAACCACTGGATGAGACTGAAATTAGTATAAATAGTTCTAAGGCAATACAGAGGTAAATGGTAGATGTACACTTGCAATGTGAAAGGGAGAAGGAAATTACAAATCAAAGGTATGTGGGTAAAATGGGTATTTGAAAAAAATATCAAGTTAGTTAATTAGAGCACTAGGCCAATTGGAAGGACAGAGAAGGTGACTTAATGTAGGCAGTGAGGAAAAGTCAGATTAATGCAGTAGTTGTATTTCATGCAATAGATATAGGGCTCCCTTATGCATTATTGACAATAGTGACATGATAAAGTGAACACAAGTATTCTATTTAGCTGCTCTTTGTAACATGGACTGTAGCTTGAGGTGAAGAAACTTTGGAAACGGTGAACAAAGTTAGGAGATTGTGTAGGAGTTCAAAGTCGGCTAGCTGTTTTGGTTACTACAGTTACCCAATGATGCCTTTAGCAGATACCCTTCTTTGAAGTCTGATGTCTCCACTTTATGACGTAGGGATGGATGGAGGCAGAGAAATAGTTCCGCACTAAGAAGCAATAGACCAAGATTCTAGCTCCTACTTCTCTGCTTTCTAAATTGATGATCATGGAGAAATACTTAATTTATCCTGGGCATCAATCACCTTAACAATAAAATGAGGAAATAATGACCTGAAAGCAAGGGTCTACACCGGATCATTTTCTGGAATCCTTTGCAGGATACTATCCTTATGTCAGTTATAGATAGTGTGAACAATGGGTATCCTCTTTTGTTTCCTAATATTAATTATTATTTTATTTTTTTAAACTAATTTCAGGTGTACAAAGCAATGTAATAAACGTTTCACCCCTCACAGTGATAACCCCTCCCCTAATCTTGCCCCTCTGACATTGTATATATCTCTTACAATTCCATTGACTCTATTCCCTATGCTGTACTCCATACCTGATATTAATTCTTATAACTAAAGTGTTTTAAAAAGAAAAAAAAGCCCCATAGTGATATTTAATATTTCCAAACTTATAATTTAAAATTCAGTATTATGTGCATTGACTGCAGTATTTTAAAATATGTATTCCTGTTTTTATGTGTGTTGTATTCAGGTATTTCATTTTTAAAAGTATTATTAGACTGTAATAGCACCCAAGTTGATGGACAAAACTTCAGCCTAGGATACTTTTAGAGAAACTTGAAGAATATAAAAATTCTTCTAAAAGATAAAGTGTTTTATAAAGCTATAGGAACAATAACAGTAACATTGTTTATTTAGTATTTTTAGAAATCATAATTTCTACATTTTTTCCCCCTACTGAATACTATATATATATATTTACATTCACACGTACTTTTTTGTTTAGAAGGTTTTAATACCAGCAGCTTATTAGCTTCTCTTTTCCTTTTTCTCTTTCTCTCTTTTTGATCTCTCCTTCTTTCTTGCTGTTTTCCCTTCTGTTTGGGTTGTTTCTTGCCCCCCCCCCCCCCCGCCCCCAGTCCTCTGAAAAGACGAAGAGGCAGCTGCTAAGGTAACTATGCATTTTGGTTAATGAATAGCAGACTAACAAAGATGCATAAAACATACGCAAACTGTGTGCAGAATTTGTTGCTGTCAAAGCTGTAGGGGTATATTACTTTTTCTTTTCCTTCTCCCCACCTTCTAAAAAAACATTAACTTTCCTGTGGTATTTTGTTTTCTAATTTACCATTCCTAATATTGAAATGCTAACATGAACTATTTCTTTTTCTGCTTAGTGTGCACAATATTTCACCCTGTGGTGAATTTATGGGAGATGAGTTGAGGTGCATAGAGGAAAGGAATTGATTAATTGGATTAAGAAGTGGCTTTCCTTTAGACTCATACATAGAACAGGGCCAAAATTTTTTACTAAATATTTGGGGTTTTTGGCCTATAACCTCCCCGTCCCCTCCCCCTCCTTGCTTTGTGGCCACTAGTGCCCCTTTTGAGTCTTTCGGGGTTAGAACTAGTAAGTAATATGTATGTTTTTTGAAGCTGTTTCTATCATGAAGGCCAGCTACAACTGGAATATTGCATTAAGCGAAGCCTTGACAATTCCTGTAACCTGTGCCATCCTGTCTCATACTGTCCCATCTCATAGTTGTCCTCTCTCTGCAGTGCTCTATGCCCAGGTCTCTGTGGCTGGGCTGCTCCAGCCTGGCGGACAGCATGCCTTCGCTGCGATGCCTGTATAACCCAGGGACTGGCGCACTCACAGCTTTCCAGGTACTTTCTCTGTCTCTGTGGGTTATTTGTGGGCTTCAGTGTGTGTGTCTAATTCAGTAGTGTGTCCCTCTTTCGTTTCCATGCTTTACTTATGTTCACTTTTTCTCCTTCATATTGCCTGTATTTCATGTCACTCAGTCCTCCTTTAATGATTAATTTTTAATGTAGATCCAGACTGATCCACTCTTGAGACATTTTTATTATCATGATTGGTTTGCCAAAATTAACATAGCACAACTTGACTGTTGGTTTTTATATCTAGTAGGAGTATGATAGTGAATTTTAAAGTAATCTCAACAAATAGCATTCAATATGTAATGTTTGCTCTGGACCTACATAAACACAATTAAGGTAATTAATTACTTACAGCCAGTTGCCTGAATACCTTTTTATGTTTTTCTTATGATTACTAAAACTATAAAGTGCTCTGTCAGAGTGTTTCCTGGTTACTATACTAATACACACACACACACACACACACACACACACACACACACACACACACACACAGAGGGTGCCAAAAAATGCATGCACATTTTAAGACAGGAAAAACTATTAAAATTGTAACACTCACTGTATACCAATAACAAAAGATGAATGCAAGTCACGTTTGACTTCTGCAATTACAAGAGGTGCTCAAAGCGGTTACCATCAGCGTCCAGACACTTCTGATTACAGCAAACTACTGCTTGAGCAACGTTGACCAAAGTGTTTACTTGTTGTTTTTTTTTTTGAGGGAAGTATTTACTTGTTGTTGTTTTTTTTGAAGGCAGTGTCACTGGCCCTCATATGTGGGACCTGAACTGGGGCCACTGACCTCCCATGCCAGCGCTTAAACCAATGCGCCACTCGGCCGGCCCACAAAGTGTTTACTTGTATACCTTTTTTTGGCACCCCCGGTATATGTGTTTGTATGTATAACATGTACAGATGGTACCCGAAAAAAGTATACACATTTAAAAAAGGAAAAACTGTAATAAAATTACGCTGACGGTATACAGTTATAAGAACTGTATATAGTTATAAGAACTGTGTTTATTTTCAGATTGATGAACAGGTCTAGTTTCAAGGTGGAAAGGCCTTTAAGATCTTTGAGTACAGTATTCTGCAGTCCGGCTGGTCGTGCATGGACCAACAGATCTAGTTCCCGTCTGCCTTTTTTAGAGGCCATTAGGACAGTTCCTGGTTGCGAGAGAAAACTATAGAGGAAGAGGGAAAATTTGTAAAAGAAAAATTTGTAAGAAAAAGCTTGGTGTCTGTTGTTTACAGATTAGGGTACCACATATGATGATTGTCTTGGCGGAAGTGTTACCTTTCTACCTCAGGTATTTGGAATTTGTGTTCAGCATTTGATAGTAATATACAACAAATTAGTTTTTAATCTATGTAGCTTATATTTTATTTAGAAGAATTTCAAAGTCAAGCTGTAAGCAAGCATCAGAATGCTTATGACTAAGTCTTAGTTAAAAGAGGGGAACTTACGTATTATTCCACATTCCTGAACAGCGCTAACAGTTGCTAGTCTTTAACAATACTATTTTACTGATGCTAATGCTGGATATTTCTAGGTGTCCTTTGCAAAATATAATGTTAAGCTTCTTTTGCTTGTCTTCTGATATATAATGTGGTAAAGTGCATAGGTTTTAAAATTAGTTAAATCATTGCTTACATACTGTCTGTCACTAGTGGTATGACCTCGAGCAAGTCATTTTACTCTAATCCTCATGTTCCTTATCTGTAAATGGACAGTATAGTAAGGACGTGCAGTAAATGGTTGCTGGTTTTATTATCTTCATCATCGTTAGCATTATTGCTATTGTTAGAGAATATTGATATCCTGGCAGTAACAATTTATTTAAAATACCTTATATATTTTAATGTGTATTATATTGATAAAGTTTGTACTCTCTAGGAACTCATAGTCTAACCTATTGGTTTTTAATCTTTTTTTTGGTTGCAGTGAGTTTAGCCAAACTGCAGAGTCTGAGAGAATAGTCCCTACAAGACTGCCCTCACGTCAGACACCAGTTTTAAGTTTAGGAGTCCCTACGGTCACCCTCTGGTTTGATAATTCACTAGAAAAGACTCACAGAACTCACTGAGAGCTATTATACTTATGGTTTATTACAGGAAGAGGATACAGATTAAAATTAGCCAAAAGAAGAGACACATAGGGTAGAATCGGAAGGAGTCCAAATGTGGAACTTCCTGTCATCCTCTCCCCATGGAGTCGTGGATGGCATGACTTCTTTCAGGTCACAGCATGTGACACTACATAGGGTATTATTGCCAACCACGGAAACACAACCAAGACTTTGGTGTCCAGAGTTTTTATTGGGTCTCAACTACAAACTGCCCACATACTGACTGACCTTAGTTTCTAGCCCCTCCTGTAGGTCACGCTAATACTTTTAGTCTCCATTTCCTCTCAGGATTGGAACTGATAAAGTGTGGCAGAAATCCCCCATTATGAATCACATTTCAACAGTGGCCAAAGGCCCCAGGCAAACAAAGACACTCCTGTTAGGTAAGAAATTCCAGGGGCCTAGATACCACCTCCCGGTAGCCAAGGACAAATGAAGGCCAGCACTCTCTGTAGGTTACATTTTGTACTATACAGGGGTCATGGACACTTTTGAGGATCTGATGAGAACTACTGATCTTAGGAAAATGCACATGACACACAGACAAAATTTTATTTAGTAGTTTTATACATATGATTATATTTATATTCTACTGTGAAATGAAAGAGCAATTAAATCACATAATCCCAAAAGTATAATCTCCCAAACTGGTAAATTCTATGAAAGAAATATGCTGCGAGCCATAATATATAAAAGATGAACCTGATCTAACTGAAGGTGGGTGTAAAGAAGATCAGGTAATGTTTGAGGTAAGATCAGAACAATGAGATCTGAACTAGGCAAAAGGGAAGAGTGGGGAACATTTCAGGCCTAAGGAAGGGGCTGTGCAAAGGCCCTGTGGACAGATGGAGCTTGGTGCATTTAAGGACTCTACTGAAAAAAGACTATTGTTTCAGAGAATGAGGAGAATGGACTTAAGAAAGATTGGGGAAGTTTGATCATGAAGGATTTGTGGGTCATTGAAAGGATTGTAGTCTGATGCAAAGAAGAGCAACAAGCTGTTGAAAGGATTTAAACACAAGTTTGACCTATTAGATATGCATTTATTTATTTATTTAGAGATTTTATTGGGGAATTGGGGGAGGGGAACAGTGTTGGGGAATCTGGGGAATGGGAACAGACAAGTTGCTACTCTTTCTGCTTTTCGTTCTTCAGTCGAGTTGTGGAGGCTGTCGCTTTACTGGCCCATGTTGGTATTATCATTGTGCTCTTCCCGGGTGAGGCAGTCTGTTGCAGGCCATTGGATGGCTGCTCACGAAAGCGCATGCCAGCTGTGGGCCAGCCCCACTGCTGCCTACACCTTCCCCGGCAACTCATGGCAGCCCAGCTCCAGGTCGAGCTGTTGTTCACCATCTTAGCTGTAGAGGGTGCAGTGTCACTGGCCCTCATATGTGGGATCCGAACTGGGGCCCTGCTACTCAGAGCTGGTGTCCCAAGCCAACTCTTAACCAATGCACCACTCGGCTGGCCCTAGATATGCATTTAGATGCATTATTCTAGCTGTAATAAGGCTAATTTCAGTAACTGAAGAGAGACGGTAGCAGTTTCATTTGGTCTCAGGATTCCTTTGCATTCTTAAAAATTATTGAGGACCCAAAGTGCTTTTGTTTATCTGGGTTATATCTATTGATATTTACTATATTCAAAATTACAACTGAGAAAAAGTTTAAATATTAATTTATTCACTTAAAATAATAAACCTATTACATGTTCATGCAAATAAAATATTTTTTATGAAAAATAACTTTTAAAACAAAAAATTAAGACTGGCATTGTATTACATTTTTAGATATCTCTTTAATGTCTTGATTAATAAAAGACAACTTCTCCTTTCTGCTTTTTCATTCAATCTGCTGTGATGTGATGTTTTGGTTGAAATATATGAAGAATATATAACCTCATACAGATAATAATTTGAAAAGGGAGAGGTATTTTAATATACTTTTCAGATAGTTATAACTGCTTAAAGATTAATTACAATATATAGCCTGAAATTGTCTCACTGAACTTCTTGTGGTCATATTAAATTGCATTGGTCTAGGGCCAGCCGCGTGGCTCAATTGGTTAAAAGCCTGCTCAAGAGTGCGGGATGAGCTCTGAGCAACATTAGTTTGATGCCCAGCCTGAGCTGAGCTGCTGCTGAGCTGCCAACAGGTAGCAGATTGGCTCAGCTAAAAAATAAAATAAAATAACATGCATTTGTCTCAGTCTTTTCAACAAATCATGCTGGAACCAATACCATATACAAAGATTAATTTGAACTGGATTATATATCTAAATATGAGCTAAAATTAGAAAAGTAATGGAAGAATGAGGGAGGAGAAAGATCATTGTGGCTTTTTTGGGTTAGGCAAAGATTTCTTTAATAAGACGTAAAAAAAATCAGTGATAAATGGGACTTATGACAGTTTAAAACTTCTGCTTTTCAAAAGACACCGTTTAGAAAATGAGTATATGAGGCACTGGCTGGGAGAAAACATTTGTAAAATACATTTCTGATAAAAAGACTTGTATTCAGAATATATAAAGAACTCTTACAACACAATAATAAAACAAACTACCCAATAAAATAATAGGCAAAAAATTTTTCATTGGATACATTACCGAAAAAAGATACACAAATGACAAGCATATGAAAAGATGTTCAGTATTTTTAGTCATCAGGGAAATGCAAATTAAAACCACAGTGAGATACTACTACATTGCCGTTCACATGCTTCTTCCTACCCTGGGATATGGGGATGGGAATTCAGTAGACTCTAGGTAGTTAATATATTCTGGCTTGATATGAGAAGTGTTGTGCTAGATATGAGAAATTCCTTGAAAGCAGAATTCTTACACTATCTGTTGACCTCCACAGGGCCCGGTAGAGTGCTTCTTAGTAGTAGTTGGGGCTCAATAAATACTGATGATTTGAACTATACTAGGTAAGTGGTAAAGATAACCATATGCAATTAAAAATTGTACAAGTTAAAATCATCTGACTTGGACACCAAGATACCAAGAAAAATTTCAAATTTTCATTTGGCTTAAAGCAATCTTGACTCTAAGGTCAGTAGGAAAGAATTCTAAACAAATTCACATCACTGTCAGAGCTTTCTCTATTTGGTCTTAATCAAAACCCAACAAGTGTTTATTTAAAAAAAAATTATTGAGTCAGTCCCCTTGTAAGCTACTACTTCTAGAGTATATTTGGAAAAAGGTTGATTTAGAGATTTTTCCGGAAAACTTAGGAATAGATTTGAGTGTATGAGCCTTGAATTATATTGCAGGAATGAAATTGTATGGTACAGGCAGAAAAACCTGCTTCAGAAACATCTTAGAAAAGCAACCCAGAAGCCAGTGTATGGTGCACTGGTTAAGAGCATGTACCCTGGCATCAGACTGCTTGAGATCTGAGCCTGGCTCTATCTAGGTCCGACCTTGGGCAAGTACTTGACCTCTCTTTACCTCAGTTTCCTTATCAGTAAAATAGGGATGATACTAGTATCTCTTCTAGAGTTGTTGTTAGGATTAAATTACGAGTAGTTGATTTATATTAAATCCTTAGAATAATGCCTGGCAGATTATTGGATTTTATATTATTAGAAAAATGCACAGAAGACGAAGTTTGGAAGCTTTCAGCAAATACTGTTTTTCATCTTGGAATAAAAATAGTACTACTATTAAATAAAATCTTATGTTTTTCTCACCTTACAGCCTAATTCTGTAACATAGGGAAGCCTTACTCTTGGTTCCGGTATTGATGAGAAAATTTTGCTTTTACCAACATTTCTAGAAGTATGAACGTTTTCTTACCTTCAGAGATATCCATTATGTTTTATGTAGCAAAAATGGAAGAAATGGGCTTATGTGCTATTTTTATTCTATGAATCCAAACTTTGTTCTATGTCAGGTTCAGTGTGCACAGGTGCTCAATATTGCTGGTTTACTAGTTGGCCAATACATGACTTAAATCAAGTCTTTCTTCTCCTACTGCTAGAATTATAATAGTCCTGGTACATTTGCATCTTTCTATTTTGGAGTATCTTGTGATTTAGATTTTTGTTTATGTAAAATGTATATATAGTGAAACACAGATCTTAAGTGTACTTTGTTGTTTTTGTTTTTTTTATGTTCTGGTTTTTTAAAAATTTTTTTATTTTTTAATTTTTTTGGTTTTTTAAAAATTTTTGTTCTTTTTTTCTTAAGTGTACTTTATGAGTTTAACAAGTGTATACATTTGTGTAACCTCATTCTCAAGTTATGGAACATTTCTGTAAGCTGAGAAAGTTTCTTTGTACCCCCGCCCAGTTAGGACCCATCCCCCATGTACAATTATTGTTTGGATTTGTCACCAAAGATCAGTTTTGCCTGTTCTTGAACTGCATATAAATGCGCTCATATAATACACATTTTTTGTATCTGTTTTCTTTTGCTCAACATAATGTTTTTGAAATTTATCCATTTTGTTATGTTTATCACTAATTTTTTTATTGCTGAATATCTTCCATTGTTTTCATGTACCACAATTTATTCATCTATTGATAGACGTTTGGATTGTTTTCATTGTACTTTTTTTGGTGACTATGAATAAAGCTACTGTATACAGTTTGTACAAGTCTTTTTATGAATATGTGCTTTTATTTCTCTTAGGTATTACCTAAGAGTGAAATTGCTGGGTCATAATAGAGTAAGTGTATTTGAGTCAAATAATTCTTTCTTTTTTTTTTTTTTTTAAGATTTTTATTATGGAATTGGGGGAGGGGAACAGACAAGTTGCTGTCCTTTTGTTCTTCAGTTGAATTGTGGAGGCTGTCGCTTCACTGGCCCATGTTGGTATTATTGCGTTGTTCCCTGGTGAGGCACTCGTTGGTCGGCCATTGGATGGCCGCTCACGGAGGGCTCACGGCAGCTCACGAAAGTGCACACCAGCTGTGGGCCAGCCCCACTGCAGCCTACGCCATTGCCCAGGACTCATGGCAGCTCAGATCCAGGTCGAGCTGCTGTTCACCATCTTAGCTGTAGAGGATGCAGCGTCACTGGCCCTCATATGTGGAATCCAAACTGGGGTTCTGCTGCTCAACGCTGGTGTCCCAAGCCAACTCTTAACCAACGCACCACTCGGCTGGCCCTTATTGTTAGTTATTATTACTTTTTTTTATTGGGGGAGGGGAACAGACAAGTTGCTGTCCTTTTCGTTCTTCAGTCTAGTTGTGGAGGACGTTGCTTCACTGGCCCATGTTGGTATCATCATTGTGCTCTTCTTGGGTGAGGCAGATCGGTCACCAGCCTGTGGACAGCCGCTCACTGTGGCTATTGGCAGCTCACTCCAGCTACCAACTGCTCACGCTGGTTGCTGGCCACTCACTGTAGCCTATGGCAGCCCACTGCAGCAGGGACTGCAGCCTACACCGTTGCCAGGGCTCGCAGCCCAGCTCCCGGTGGAGCTGTTGTTCACCATCTTAGCTGTAAAGTCCAGTGTCACTGGCCCTCATATGTGGGATCTGAACCGGGGCCGCTGGCGTCCCAAGCCAGCTCCTAACCACCATGCCACTCTGCCGGCCCTTGTTAGTTATTATTGCTGATCTCTTACTGTGCCTAATTTATAAATTAACCTTTATCATAGTTATGTATATTTAGGAAAAAACATAATATATATAGGGTTTGGTACTATCTGTAGTTTCAGGCATCCACTGCGGTTTTGGAACGTAACCCTCGTGGATAAGGGAGAATTAGTATATATTCTTGTCCAAATCCTACATTTGTTAGCTGGTTTGCATTGATTTTGGTCACTCTTTATCTCATGGCCAGTTGCTCACATTTTTGTAAATGGAACCAAGTTTGAACATGGTTTACCACTCATGTAATTGAGTGGCTTCCTACTACTTCCCTCTCATGTAATTCTTAACCATTTTAAATGTGTGTTCTCCAAAGGTGCTTTGTTTTCTCATGCATCTGTGTCTTTGCATATCCTGTTCTCCCTACCTGGAGAACCCTATTGAAAATAGCTGTCCTCCTCTACACCCAGTCTCCCACCTTTATCTACCTGGCTAATTCCATGATTCATTTCAAGTTGTTTTACCTCTAGAATAAAAGCCTTTGCTGATCTTTTCACTCTCCCCCTTAACCTTGTCAGAACATTTGTACACAGGGCATACAATAGATAACTCTGTTATAGTGCTGATAGCTATTGTTAGTTTTCCCTCCATAGACTGCGCATTCCCTGAGAGTAGGACTGTGTTTTGTTCATTTTATATTTCCAGTTTCAAGTGCTTGATACAGAGTATGAGCTTTATAAATTTTTGCTGAATGAATGAATGCATTTAAATAATTTGAAGAAATCCAATAGCATATATGGTGTGAGAGGAACTAAAGAATTGAATTGTTGGTGGTACCTGCACATATATATACATACAAGTGTTCTCTATTGAGAAAGAAGTCATAATTAAACAATTATTCCAAAAACCACACATTTACATGGAAAAAAGGAAGACGTTCTGAGTCTGACTTACGGGCAGTCCTCAAATTTGATACATTTGGCTTTCATACAGTTCACACCATGATGATTGCCTGTGAATTGGATTTTGTATGCTGAATTTGGACTCTTGATGAACAAATGCACATTTCAAGCTATTAAACAGTGGCACTACCAGGCAGCTGACAGTTCAGTTTCAATGATGTCAACATGTTTATCTTCACAGCAGTGTATGTTTGTGTAATTATTTGACTATTTTATTGCATTTTACCCTTATTCTATAAAAGAATAGATACTGGGAAAATTAAAATAATGATAATAGTGATAAACAACAGTCTAGAGAAAAGATGGAAATCATTAGACACACTGAAAGTGACCCTTTAGTCTTGATTAGGCACAAAATTAAGTACATGTGCAAAATGTTGGCACTACAGTTTAAAGATTGCTTCTTAAAAAGAAAGTATAACTATGGATTTTAAAATGTTTCAGCTAACATTGAAATTTATTCTTCAGCTTCTAGCCTTTCAACTTTTACATATATTTCAACCAGAAAAGTAGAGGTGACCTGAATTTGTTCCATTTTACCTTATCCTGGAAATATAGTAATGTGTCTTGGAGAAATGACATTATTTGCACTTCTTTGTGTTTCAGGATGCCTACTTGGTTATTCAAATATTCAGTTTCTCAAGGTTTGTAGTAATAGATTCCTCCATTGCTGAGTATTTTGACATATCTGTGATACAGGTAATGTTCATTTATAGGCAAATTTAGAGGATAAATTATCATTTTATATTTCTGGTTTCAAGTACAGTGCTGATACAGAGTGTGTGCTTTATAAATTTTTGCTGAATGAGTGAATGAACTTATATGAATAATTTGAAGAAAACTATCAAATAGGACATATATGACGTGAAAGGAGAGAAAATTGAATTGTTGGTGGTACCTGCACACATATACACACAAAATCCATTTATAGGCTAATTCATGTCGCTTTATAGGTTCATTTAGAGTATACCAAATCATTTTATTGTGAGATGATCAGATTTCCTTAGAATTTTTTGTATTTTCCTGGATTAATCTGAAAAATTAAACTTCACTTCACAAAGAGGGTTTATTGCTTTTGTTTGTATTGAATAATATTGGATTTTCCTAATTGCCCTAACTTCAACATGACCCCTAATGGCAGAAGGGAGAGTACAGGTACCCCTGGGGCCTGGAGTTGCCCCGCTATAAAAAACACAGGCCGGAAGAATGGAATTGATGAAAACTCTAAGGGGTGATGGGAGCCTCTGTGGATGCACTATCCTTACCAGACAACTTCTTGCTGTGGGCAGTTAAGTTGCACCTGTATCTTCTGGAGAGGTACATATTACCTTCCTTGTACTCTGAGATTACCTTCTTGTTGTTGCCATCTTTGTGCTGAGTAGAGGCCAGAGTACCACCAGAGTTCTTTCTGTGCTATTCAGGAATCACTGTTGGTTGTTTTGTGACTGCCATAGCCATTTGTACCCTCTTTCACTATTGTTCTGCTTTGTGTGTTTTATTGTCTTGCTGTCCTTACTTGTGTTAGTTTCTAGGTTTGGTATTTTATGTGGACTGTCAAAGATTTGGAATCTCGGTAGATGGGCAGCATTTAGGAAACTCTTTTTCGGGTCTTTTTTTTTTTTTTTTTTTTTTTGAGGGTAGTGTCCCTGGACCTCATATGTGGGACCTGAACTGGGGCCACTGGCTTCTTCCCAAGCCAGCGCTTAACCACCGTGCCACTCGGCCGGCCCTTGGGTCATTTTTTATGAGTAGAGAAACGCAGGTTATTTACAATGGCCTCACTGGAACAAAGAAAAGAAAAAGACCCATCTCTTGTTAGCTGCATAGGCCTCTACAGATTGCAGTAGTTTACTGTTGGGAGATGATACCCACAAGTTTGGTTTTTCCTGAAAGTAATGTTGAGTAGCTTTGAGCTTTTCTATATTCTCTGGCCCAGTCCTCTGGAGAACAAGTCTATTATATTTTGAAATAGTTATTTGGGCTTAGGATGTAGTATATCATCATGAAACGGGATTTTGCACTGTACCTTCCCCTGCTGGGTTATCTGTCATCTGCTTTTTAAAGTTCTCAGGTGTACCATTCAAATCCTCAAGACCTTTGTTGCAGACCTAGTGTCTGTGGCTTGGTATGAATTAAATTGGAATTCTCTGCCCTGTAAAATGGACATAAAAAAAGTTTATTCATTTTCATATGTGATCTTTTAGCAAAAAGTTGAAGTCTTAGCCAGATTTGGCCTAAATTTTTTTTTTTAATACAATTTTTTTTTTAAAGATTTTATTGGGAATTTGGGGGAGGGGAACAGACAAGTTGTCTATTTGTTCTTCAGTCTAGTTGTAGAGGACATTGCTTCACTGACCCATGTTGGTATTGTCATTGTGCTCTTCCTAGATGAGACAGATCCGTTGCCGGCCTCTGGACAGCCGCACACCGTGGCTCTTGGCTGCTCACACTGGCTGCCGGCCACTCACTGTAGCTTAGGACAGCCCACTGCAGCAGGGGCTGCAGCCTACGCCGTCCTCAGCGACTCATGGCAGCCCAGCTCCGGGTTGAGCTGTTGTTCACCATATTGGCTGTAGAGGGCAGTGTCACTGGCCCTCATACGTGGGATCCAAACCGGGGCTGGTGCTCCCAAGCCAACTAACTCTTAACCAACGCGCCACTCGGCTGGCCCTGGTCTAATTTTTTGTATATGTGTTAGAGGTCATAGCAGAAAGAAAAGAGTAGAGAGATAAATACTCATTTTGTTTTCATGTTTCACACAAAGAAATATGTAGCCTGCGACTCACGGTAGCGCAGCTCCAGGTGGAGCTGTTGTTCACCATTCTAGCTGTAGGGCAATGTCACTGGCCCTCATGTGGGATCTGAACCGGGGCTGGTGCTCCCAAGCCAGTTCTTAACCAACACGCAACTCCACCAGCCCTAGTTGCTATTGTTCATTGCAGTTTTACCCTATGCATGAGCCGTGTTTTGGGGAGTCTTGTTTTTTTGCTGGTTATAAAATATAAGGAAAATTTCTAGTAAAATATTGGTGTATTTCCCCTACATTTTCCAACTGGTAGGTCATCAATTTTTTTGAAGCATTGCGGTTGCAGAATAGTGCAGTCCTTTGGGGGCTGGAAGTGGAGGGGATTGGTAAAATGAGGATAAAATGGGTATAGGATTCCAACAGCTTGAAAATAACACTGTATTTGACAAAAATCTCTTTTGTATTCCCACTCTGGTTCTATTCCAGTAGTCTTGGAAATGTGCTTATGGTCTATTTACAGTGAGATTATGAAACTGAATCATGATTTTGGTGACTAGAAGCCAGAGCGTGTGGCTCCAGCACCCCAGCTGGCAGTAAGCTCTCCCCAGGTTTATGAATGTAGTTAGATGGCCCCCAACTGTTTACAAGACAGCAGAGGTGAGATCTTTGATTGACAAGTCAGAAATGCATTAGATCATTCTCTCTGCCAGTCTCTGGTTCATGCTGTTAAAAATGTCAGCCTCCAAGTTTGAATGGCAGCCTGAGGGCCTTAGAAGCTTTTTGTTTTCTGAGATGGAAACACAAATTGGATGTGTGCCTGAGCGCTTCATCCTGGGCTGTAATTTCATCTTTTAGCTAAGAACTACCAGGTACACGAGCAAAGCACCCTGTAAACAATAATACTGTGGAAAAAAAATAAACAAGGTCGTGTTTCTGGTACGTTGATCCGATGGTGTCCTGACCTCTATCACGTTGAACATCTCCACTCTGATTGCTGTTCCCTTTGGCATTACAATGAGAGAAAGAGAGACTGACATAGGAGGGAAAGATTTAAAGTTGCAGTGTCGCTACACATTCCTTGTACTGGCTATGAAATATTGAACTGTCAGAATGTGACACTTGGTTTTTTAAGCAACCTTTCTTGTTTGAGGTGTTTGCAGTTCATTCCTTTCTCCCCCATTTGTCTGCTTTCATTGATAGGGTTGGTAGTAGTTGCCTTAAATGCATGAAAAGGGACAATGTTAAAGAGAAGAGGTGCTGATGGAGCCAAATAAACTTAACAATGGAACATAAATGCAGGCTGTGAGGTGTGGGCAAAAGGAGACCTAAGTTGGGTTAGTACATTATTATTGGAGTTTATGGAACACCATATTGTAAGAAAGAATCAGCTTAGGTTCTGGTCTCTTTTGGGGGAGGAAAGAAGTTGGGAAGGTAGCAGTAGGTAAAGATAAGAGATTGAAGGGCCGGCCGAGTGGCGCGGTGATTAAGCGCTGGCCTGGGAAGCCAGCGGCCCAGGTTCCATCCCACATATGAGGGCCAGTGACACTGCCCTCAAAAAAAAAAAAAAAAGAGATTGAGTGACACAGTTTATTAAACTGATAGCATACTATATGCCAGTCAAATCAACAGTAATCCAGCTATGTTATTTACTGCTTTAATTATCCAGTGTCTTTGGCAAATGGTTATGAAAGATTAAAAATTTGGGGAAGAAAATAACTTTTTAAAAACATGTAAAATTTATATTTATGGTAAGAAGATTAATGAATAGGTAGGTAATATGGAAGAACCATTATGTTTGTATTACTACAGCTTAATGGAACATGAATAGAAAATCTTTGTTGAGAAAGCCAAACCATAGATATCTTGAAAAATATTTTCTGGTAATAGAATGAGTTTTTTATTGCTGTTTGTTTTAAGTATCGTACATTTTAAAACAACAGATATTTTATTTTATTTTATTTTATTTATTTATTTATTTTGAGGGCAGTGTCACTGGCCCTCATATGTGGGACCTGAACCGGGACCGCTGGCTTCCCAAGCCAGCACTTAATCACCGCACCACTCGGCTGGCCCTCAGATATTTTATGTTAAAAAATTTTTTCTTCCTAAGAAAACAGCAGTATTGTTAGATGTGTGCTTAATCCATTTGAGGGGCGTAGACCTTACAAGTAAAGTTTTAAGTTAGAATGACCTTTTGCAATTCTTCTGAAATATGGAAAAGCAGTTGTGTTAAAAGTACTTGAATTAACACTTGTTGATGGTTTAAAAGGACAGCTATTTAGCTTAGCCCTCTCCACTGCAAATATGAACGGCAGGAGTTATTCTTTATCATGAATACATAGTGAAATGCACTGGACAAATGGTGGTAACCATTGCTGACATTTCTTAGTTCTCTGCTTTGAGGTCATGCTGGAAAAAGATGAGATAGTATTTGTAAAAACAATGGGCCTGCTCCCTTGTACCCAGAATTATGCCATCGCCCATTTATAAAATAGAGTGTCATAGACCAAAGGGAGGGATATGGAGAATTAATTACTGTTGCCCTGTATTGCTGTGTATTTTTAAAGCATAAATATTGATGTAGATTTGCATTTAAGTTAGGAGAACCCACTGTCTTAACTCAGTGGGTTGTTTTCAAAAATCATTCTTTTAGAAATTGATTTCTCATTGGCTGATTTCCTGAGAATGAGTAAAAATGAACCATTCTTTTCAGTCTTGGAAGAATAAGAGTGCAAGTTCTTATTTAAAAAATAAGGGTAGACAGATGTACCTTTATGGAATCTCCTAAATCTGAACACAGAGAAACTGTATAAAATTTCTTCTTCCCCTGTGTGTTATTAATGCATCAATTACTATGAAAATGCCTCACAGCCCATGGCTTTTTTTATAGCCACCCCTCCATAATAATTATTAGCTTTATTACTTAAAGTCCAGGCTTGCCTCATGAGCAAAAATCAGTGTATTGATAGAACCATAGAATTTCAGCATTGGAAGGGACATGAAGGCCATTTAGTCACATAGAGGAATTCTTTATGAAGTGTTTTTGGCAGGGGGTCATCTAATCTCTGTTTCATTGCTGCCATTACTGGCAAGTTGAACTTCTTGAAGCATCTTCTTTTCTTCTTCACTGTTGGTTCTATTAGAAAGTTTTCCCTCAAGGAATCCAAACTTTTCACCCACTGATTCTAATTGTGCCTTTTGTAGTAATATAAAGTAATTGTCTTCTTTTTCATGTATTTATGATGTTTGAGGAAAGATGTCATGTTGCTTATAAACATATTTTCTGTTCCCAGAGTGAATACTCTTGTTCCTTAACCATTTCTTTGGAAAATATCAACAATCATTCCTGCCATTTTCATAATCTCCTGTTTTGGTAGAGGATGTTAGCATAATGGTTGTCCTTCCTGTGAATGCATTCCACCTTGACAGTGTCCTCATTACGATATGATATGCGTAACTAGAGGCAGCGCTGCAGAAGTGTGTAATAGTTTAGAATACAATGATATATCTTGTTTTGAACGTAATTTGGATTATGTAATTTAATTACTGCAGCCTAAAATTGCATATTCTTCTTTGGTGTAGAAGATGGAAAAATCTCTAGGAACTTGCCCTGGGTTTGTTTCTTCACCTTTCCTTTGAAGCCAGAAAAGCATATGACAAATGACATAATATAGTGGCATATCTGAGTGGTACAGGTATTTTAAACCTAGCTCCAGTTCCTGAAGATGGTGAACATCTGCTTAGAGGTATTGTAGAGCTCCACAATGCACTAATTGAATTACTCTTTTCTGGAGTTGCCGACTGCAGTAATTGAATTAGAACCAGCGTGTGTGTGTGTGTGTGTGTGTGTGTGTGTGTGTGTGTGTGTGTGTGTGTGTGTATAACTGAGATAATTCCAACCTAACAGGAGAGTAGGAGATATGACTGATGGTGTGTACTGTGCTGCTATCTAATGGCAGCCTATGGAACTACTACGTGGTCTCCAGGGAAGAAAGAATGCAGTCATCTGATCTAGTGTGACCTCAGTCTAACCCCATCTAGTTTAGTTCAAAAGGTTCCAGGATGTATTTTTGTAATTCTAAATTTAAGAAGAAAGAAAGTGATTAATTTCTCCATTAAAAATTAAGATATGTTTTATTAGGCATAATTTTTTTTTTATGAAGTAGTTGCAAAAAACTTCTAGCCTCTAATTTAATTGGTGAAAAAAATCCAAATCTACTGAGTTAGTGGATCATGTTCCTTCCATTTTGCATTTCAAATGGCATTAATGTAAAAAAGAATTACCTTAATGAAATGTTTCAGCATACAGAAAGAAAATCTATTTGTGTTCTTAAATAAATTTTATTTCTGGTTGTCAAAATACTGAGGTGAGTCAATTTAAAGGTATTATCAAATTTCACTGTAGACGATTTCATGCTTACATAAAATTTAAAAAATTGTTATAGAAAAATTATTTTAGTTATATCAATATCAGAGCAAGTTCTACAAAGCTAGTTAATAGTTTAAAATTTAACTTGCCACAAATTTGGGTAAATGAAATAGGTAGTTTTCTTTCTTTTCTGAAAAAAAGAATCTGTTCGTCACAATTTACTGATTTTTGTAAAAATCTGTACAACTTTAAGAACAAGTACACTGAGGAGAACTCAGTATGAACTATGTGTGTGTGTGTGTGTGTGTGTGTGTGTGTGTGTATACATATGTATATATATATTTTTTGTTTGTTTGTTTGAGGGCACTGTTACTGGCCCTCATATGTGGGACCTGAACCGGGGCCACTGGCTTCCCAAGCCAGCGCTTAACTACCACGCCACTCGGCCGGCCCAATATGAACTATTTTTTGATTCAGTTTCACTCTACGCATCCTAACTTGTAAAAATAGCCCTTAACAAAAAAATACATATGTATAATCACTTGATTTATAAAATGCTATGTGTGCATGTAATACCACTTCAATTATAGAAAAGTGTTAATGGTTATCTTTTTGAGCTTTTGAAATGAGCTCTTTCGATCTTGTCATGTGAAAGAAACAAATGTAAAGTATAAAAAAGTTTTGATCTCTTGTGGATGATCTTCATTATTAAAACAAAATGTAAGTTTGAATTTTTCAATATCTTGTAGGCTAGTTTATTTTTTATTGTAAGATTGAGCTACTTAGGTTTCTTTTCTTTTAAGTTTTTTTATTTTTTATTTTATTTTTTTTGAGGGCAATGTCACTGGCCCTCACATGTGGGACCGAACTGGGGCCGCTGGTGTCCCAAGCCAGCGCTTAACCACCGCGCCACTCGGGCCAGCCCTGCTACTTAGGTTTTTTATACAAATAGCTTTGATTAAAATAACTAAAATATTGGACCGGCTGAGTGGCACGGTCGTTAAGCACTGGCTTGGGATGCCAGTGGCCCCGGTTCGGGTCCCACATAGGAGGGCCAGTGACACTGCCCTCAAAAAAAAAAAAGGAACACTCACGAAAAATTTGGGGCCGGCTGAGTGGCGCATTGGTTAAGCGCTTGCTTGGGATGCCGGTGGCCCCAGTTTAGGTCCCGCATATGAGGGCCAGTGACACTACCCTCAACAAAAAATAAAAAAAATAAAATAAAAAACTACTTAAAACTGATAGATTTCTTTGGGCCGGCCGAGTGGCGCGGTGGTTAAGCGCCGGCTTGGGATGCCAGCAGCCCCAGTTCGGGTTCCACATATGAGGGACAGTGACACTGTACTGTACTCAAAAAAAAAAAAAAAAAAAAGACTAAAATATATCATATGCACTCTTTACATAGGCTTTAAAGACATTTTACTGACTTAGAAAATGCATTTTGACACCAGTGGATGTAAAGCTTTACAAATAACGTTGCCATTTACAACTAGCCACAATTCCATTTAATTCATATATAGGGTACCTCCTGTACCAGGTACTGTACCAAGTATTGGGCAAAAATTAAGATTCAGACTGTCCTCAAGGAGCTTATACTTATTTATTAGACATCTATTGAGAACCTATACACCAGACAGTATGCATATAATTTTTTGGGGGGACTACTACTATGAATAATCATTAGTTTCATTTATTTTCCCATTCATTGAGCTAGAGTTCTGGCTTAATAGCAACCCTAAGAAAGCAGTATACTTATGTTCATATCAAAAATAGCTCATCTTAGCAAAAAGAGTGATATGCACATTTCTTAAATGATTTTGCCTTCTGCCTTTACACACCTTCTAAGGGAGCAGTAAATTAAAAAAAAAAGAATCTTTACATGTAGCTTAAAAAGAGATGAGTAACATTTATTACAGTGCCTCCTGTTGGTGATCATGGATTTTCAGCCTTGTCTCCAGAATTGGTCGGGCCCCTTCGTGGTTTAGTAGTTAGTTCATGGCTTCTTCTAAGGCTATGAAATGGGAAAGTGTCCATTGCATACTAGGTGTAAAGTGCTTCTTTAAACAGTCTATTTCTAGAACCTAAATTGTCCTGGGACCAGCTCTTGATATAAAAATTCATAGAAACTTGTTTTTCACAGAGTGTGGTAACTCCTTGCCATAGTGCTGTAGTGTTAAAATTCACATTGGCCAGGTTGTTCTGTAAATTAAACACTGACAGCTACCCTCAGGGGAACAGCCAATGTATTTATGATGATGTGCTGATTACACAAAATACACTGCAAGCAGAAAACAGCTGCAGAGAACAAACCTCTTAAAAAGAATACAATTACAAATAGCACCCTCAGTATTTCTAGTGGTGACTGTAGAATACAGCATGCTAATGCAGGCTTCTTAGTTAGCCTGCCTACAAACAAAAAATCGGAAGGAGATAAGTCAAATTATGGTTTATTGCACTTTCGGTGCCCACATAACAGCCAACAAATTTTGTTTCTTGAAGAGCTAAGAGTGTACACATTTCAGATGTGGAGTAGCCTATCCTGCTCCCCCTGCCCCCTTTTTTTGTTAGTAGGTTTATTTAGTGCTTTTCTCACATATAAAATAGCATGGTTTTGAGGTGATAAGGGTTCTGGACATTTAAGGGATATTACACAATGAATTAGGCTGGAGAGTATCTAAACTGTGTTTTTTAAAATCCGGTAAAAACTTGATTATGTTAGGATTTGGATAGCAACATTTCATTGTTATTAATCGCTTTGAAGATGTTTGCCCTTGGAATTAATAAAAGGACTCATGATTCTGTATTTATGGTAAGGCTTTTCTGATTTCTTAGATTCTCTTTTTTCAAGAATATGGTGTTTTAAGACACTGGAATAATAGCTGAGTAATTATTATATTTTTAAGAGAATCCACTTTCAAGTATGTCCCCTTTCATTCCTGTATGTTCCTGGTCACATGCAGACAGGTAAGATTACAAAAAATTTTAATTTAATTTTCATTGTTTGAGATTCTCTCTGAGAGTTTTAGGGTTGGTATCTGTGAAATATTTCAACTGCCAAGCATGCTAGCTTATGTTTAAATCAGTGGAAAATATGTTGATCTTCCAAGACATAAATTTACTCAAGCCAACTTGTAAGGTATAGCAGGGGACGTAGTGATTGGAGACAGTTCACTTCACCCGCCTGAAACTAAGAATCAACTCTGCAGTATATGGATCACTGGTATGTAATAATCGACTATTATTGGTCTGTCTGTTGGTCTCTTTTTAAATCCGTTTGGAACCTCCTGGAGTTATTTTCTTGCTTGCTGACATCAATCCCATGTGGCAGAGGAGTTGTGTATAACCACTTTGGTTTAATCAATAGAATAATTGATAAACCAGATAAGATTTAAACTGATTATAGCCCCAACAGAATCCCCCAGAGGCCTTGGACTCTCTTAATTTTGACATGTGTGTTGTGTACCCTGAGGATGAAGTGCAGTTTGAATTATCTGTTTTTATTTGCTTAATGACGGGGAGGGTGTTAAAGTCAAATGTTTAATTAACCCAGCAATGGGCTGCGTTGTCACTTACACACAGCTGATTGAGATATCTCATGGAGAATACTGAATAGGAATGATAATGTGGCACTGGGACGGAAGATTGCTTTTTCAATCCATTTGCTGGGTCACTGCTTTGAATGTCTTATTGGATGAAAGGCATTCAGCCTGGAGAAAAAATTCAGCATTTAAGTACATTTTGTTCTTTTCTCCCCCTCTGTCCCCTCCCTGCCCAGAAGTTAACTAAAACAGATATGTTCTAGGTTTAATAAGCCATTCATGTACTAGTAAGAGATCAGGGTAGTCAGTAGCCTCAAGCTACATAATTTCCTGTGGAAAGGGAAAAGTCCTACTAGCCTCCAAGGTATTCTAAATGTGATCTCTTTTGTCCCTCCTATCCCTTGTCCCTTGACATCATTGTGGAGTTGTCTTTGGTTACTTGTCTTGCTTCTCTCTGTAGTGTTTGCTTGATATGCAGCTACCTCTAGGCTCACAGGCAGACCTTTTTCTCTAAAGAAGCATATTTATTAACATTTTTTGCCATTTCTTTCAGCTGGCTTCTATTTGGCTGTATTTCTGATAAAATTTAGTGAGATTATTTATTGAACTACTTAAAGAGATGACAATGTGGAGTATATAGATTCTTGTTCCTTTTGCTACTGCTGTTAGAGAAACAACTGGTCCCATCTATATTTCATTTTGTTGAGAGGCCATTTGCTTTTTGTATGGACTCAAAAACTAGGCCAGGAAAGATCTAATAGCCCAGCACCATCAAAAATGCAGTCCAGGCAATTGGAGTTTTAATGACTTGCTGCCTGCAAAAATATCCCTGACTAACTTTATAATCAAATATAAAATTCTTTGGAGGCATATTGAGCAAAATTTTAAAAATTTTATCATGACTTGCCTTCTTTGTAGTTCTTATGTTTTTTCCTTCTGTCCCCCAAATATCTAAACCAGAAATTTACTAATTTTTTTCTTTGCTTTAGTCATTTGTATTCCAGAGAGCACAATAGGGAGAAGGATATAAGATTGATTTTTTTATGTGTGTCCTCTTGAAAGCATAGTCTGGGGCATGACTATTTGTGGGGGGTGGGAGGGTGATGGTTTACAAAGCAATAGAAGCATGCAGCTAGTTTTCAGGCTCAGGTTGGACTTTTGCGGGTCAAGGCAGACCAGCCGAGTAGCTTATCTTGAGGGACCCAAGTAATAGACCAAATATAGAGCAGCTATTTCAGGAATCATGTAGGTCATTTAATTATCCATTATGATTGAGTGGCTAATGCTCTTTTGGCAATTACATGACCTCTGTTATTCCTGAAACCTTTCCAGGCCCTCTTGGGTCGAATGACCCACCAGTCAGTTTGCAGACTTCATTCCACTCAGAAGGAAAGGAGATGCTGGGAACTACTGGCATTTAGAAATGGCTATGCTTTCTTTACTGACCACTGCCCGGCATGTCCTTTGTACAGCAGTCAGCAGTAGGGAACTGGTTTTGAAGTCAGTTGTTTCTTCATTGTCTGCAGGAGCAAGAGGTACATTGGTTTATACAAGAGGGACTTGTGGCAAAACAAACTTTAATACCAAAGTTGGCTATTATGTATTCACAGGTTCTGTATTACAAGAACAAGTATTATGGTATTAAAACTAATATTTGATGTCTGTCAGACCAATCACCCATTTCCGAATTGTGAAGTTAGTGAAGCAGGTTTTTTTTTTTCATTTCATAACACAACAAAATGCTATTGATGATACTGATAACAGATTTTAAAAGATCATTGATTAAAATTAGCCAAATTTAAATTGGCTAATCATTAATTAATCATGCTAAAATATTTAAATAAATAAAACGGCCACTTTAAAATTGAGAACATTTGGATTAATGTTTCTCACTTTTTAATTTAATTAGCAAAGTATCATTAGTATTTCCAAAGAAAACTCGTTACTCCTGCTAAATGATAGTAAAACTTGCTTTTTATAATTGTAGTGACTTACTAAGTAATCCTGAGAAAAAATAATGTAGATTTCTGGTGATTCTTTAGATTAAGAACAGTTATAGTGGGGAAAGTGAAGACACCATAATCAAACTGTTTATCGGATTTGTCAGAAATGCACAAATATAAAATTCTGTGTACTTAGCAAAATGAAAGATTTAAGGTATATAACAACTCTCTATAGCATTTTGATAATTTAAGACCATAGGCTTAAGAGAAATAATTTTGTTAGAATAACACAAACATGTCCTTTAAGTAGAAACCATTTGTATTGCATTGTTATAGGAAAAAAAATCTTCTATTGGAAAAAAAGAATAGTCTTTTTAAATTTATTACTTACACATCAAAGAGCATTATTTAAAAAAAAAAAAAAAACCTATAAGATTGTCTATCCCTGGGGCACTAAATTTAGCCCATCTTCCCAAATAAATTTATTAAACTACTCCTGGTAGCACTCCAGGTTAATCTGTTTTGATTTTATTTTTGTTTTGTTGTTTGCTAATATTAACAAATGAAAAATTGAAGACATGAATTGGTGTTTGTAACCTTTGACCCTTCAGAAATAGAAGCCTTCTCACTTAAATTTTAAATCCTTTAGGCCAATACTACCTTGGTGGCTGGCTACTTAGAGACCTATGAGAATACAGTCACTGTGAATTATATTAGCTGTTTTCTGTTTAGAAACGTATTTTCCCTCATTGTAGTTTTTTTTTGTTTGTTTTGCATTTTTTTAATTTCTATAGTGGCAATGAGCAGAAAACAAGAAAGCAGAATTTATAGTAAAAGCAAAAGTTACAGCTTAAACTCAAGTATCCTGACTGAGGAGTATAGTTAGTGTACTTGAAATTTTAAGAGGAAAGCAAGATATAAAGCAAAGTGTGATGTTTGATTTCTTATTGATAAGTTGCTATTCTTTAAGGCATACCCTTCAAGATCTATGTTGGACCATGTTTTTTTCACTCTTAGGAAACAAGTCTGCATAAGTCAGTGAGAAGAGATGGTATTTGTAATTTTAAGGACCTGAAAATTCATTAAGATTGTATGATTAGTGTAAAAGTCCACAGGATAATGACTCCACAGAAAAAATAATTTTTAAAAACTTTTTTGAAAAGATTAAAAAATTTTTTTTCAATTACAGTTGACATGCAGTATTATATTAGTTTCAGGTGTAGAACATAAATAATTTCTTAATAATAAAAAAGAGTGATTAAATAAGGGATTGTTCATAATTGAAATATATACCTATACACAAATCTAAACCTAGCTCAATATGGTTTTCAGAAATTCACTTATTTACTTGGGATGATTTTATTTTCATCCCAAAATGGGTAGACATTTGAGAATATTATGGTTTATCAACTTATCGGAGCTTTAAATTTCCTTCACGTTATTGTTGAGTTGTGATAAAATGGGAACTCCAAAGCAGGGAAGATATCCAAGGTTACAAAAATCATTTAGCAGGAAAAAAATCAGGGACAAAGATGACAAACATAATTATTCTGCAGAGAGAAAGGATTTGGGCGCACATCCTAAGGGTTCTCTAGTTCTCAAACCCATTTTGAGAAATCAGGAAGATCTACAGAATGCAGATGTCTTTCAGTTACAAAAATAACCAGATGTCCTTATTAGTAGAAGCAAATGTTTGCCTCTTAGTTCACATAAAACTATGTGCAGAGGATCTCTGGATGAAATATGTAAATATGGCAGCAAAGAAAATTGTGGCATGAAAGGATCTGTCCTAAACACCTAATTGTTAGGCTATATCTTGAAAAAGAAAAGTTCTTTTAAGATTTATGTAGATTAAAAGGTAAAAGAGGTAAATTAAGCTACTTACGCTTCTGCTAACATGATAAGTGAGCTTGTTTTTTCAATAATGCATGTCTTTTATCCCATATCCTCCTGATGAGTTTTTATTCATTTAGCTGAGCTTGTTTAACTACTTTGTACATTGTCATTGTATTTTAAACATTGAAAACATATGCTTGAAACTCATTTTTTTTCATGAATGAACAATAGTCATCTTAGTTCTGTCAAGAAAAACAACCAATAGTATTTTATAAATGCCCCCTTTGCAAGCAATTGGGATTTTAAAAATATTAAGCCACGTTGTTATAAATAGATGTTGTTTGATGACTGCATTGGGATGTTAAACAGAATAAAATGTAAAAAAATCTACTTGAAAGGGCAAGGTATGAAGTTTTTTTGTTTGTTTTTAAATTAAGCCTTTAGAGTCAAAAAACCTTTATAGAGTTTAAATGGACTATTACTTTTGATCTGAAGCATATTAACATAATTACAAACTTCTTTTATATACTCATAGTCATTGCTAAGTTGATATTCAAAGCTTTGATTAAGAAGTCACCAAACTGAATGTGTTCAGATAACTGTGTAATATCTCTCATATTCACAAAAAAGAGATAACAGTTTTACCTTTTTTTTTTGTCCCTATATTGGTAGAAATTTGTCCTTCTCCTATAGCTGTACTTTCAATGGTAAAATATTAAAATAACCTATTATGATGATATTCTATAACTTGAAAGTTAACAAAAGCAATGCTGATCCTTCAAGCCCTTGCCTTGTCACTCTGGTGCAGCTCGTCTCTTCCATCCTCCTTATCAGAGAATCTCAGTGCTTAGTTGAGCTTGTTTATCTTAAAAGAGCAGGAGGCAGGCAGGCTTTTAGGGAGTAAGCTACATGTTCCAGTATAACAGGCACCAATGCTGTTTGACTTGAAAAACATTAGATCTCTTACATTAACAGCCCATGTCACTGTAATAGGGCCTACAGCCGGGCTGTTGTTCAGTTTTCTATTATTTTAGCTTTGAAATAACTGTTAGTGCTGCTCCAAAATCTCCGTGTTTAAAATTGTATATTGGCTGTCCCCCCAGGACTCGTAAGTAAACAAGGTGATGTGTGTGGCCAGAGGGAGCGTATTTTCTTAGCTTTGTTTTAAATAAGAGCTGTGCCTATCTAAAGATGGTTTTTGTCTGATCTCTGGTAGTGCGCTGCTTGACTTTGTGTAAATTTGCAGACCTAGCAATATCTTAAAGCAGATTTTTGTTTGTTACTAATGTGTGTGCTCAGTAACTATTAATTATTAACTTTCATATTTTTTCTCAAATAATAAAGCATTTAGTTTTCTCATAAAGCTTTACTTCAAATATCTTACACGGTTTCCCTAAATAGAGCAGTTTGTACAGCAGTTGTTGAAAATGGCAAGCAAGAGTTTAAGGGGTATGTTTGTTAGACTTAAATATTACTTAGCTTTATTTCAAAATATTCAGTTATTGGTCATTTCTGTGCCAGGAATAGTTTGACAGTTCGAATCAGGTAGCAGTATTTAAAGAACAGAAAATATAATTTGTGGGCCGGCTGAGTGGTGCAGTGGTTAGGAGCTGGCTTGGGAGCCAGTGGCCCTGATTCGGATCCCGCATATGAGGGTCAGTGACACTGCCCTCAAAAAAAAAAGAAAAAGAAAAGAAAATATAATTTGTAAAATCAGGTTTTTGTTTTCTTTTTAAGAGTAAGTCTTATTTTAATAATGATAAAATGGCATCTTAATATAGTGCTGGTGGGATGGCAGTGGACAATTTTACTCATTCCTTCCTCTATTTTTAAGAACCTAGTTTGTTTTCCTGTTCTAATATTTTTCTGATATGATACAACACTTCCAGGCCACCCAGCTCTTTCTTTGAATTTAACCTGAAATACATACATCAGCCAGCACAAGCATAATTGGTTGAAAGGCAGACATCTATCTGGGGAGTTCTTCTAAATACTGAATGTGTCTTGTGCTTTGACATGACATATCTGTAATATCTCTGAATACAGAGAGTACTTTCTGTGTTAGCTGTAGGTGTTAAAGCAGTAGTGTGTTTTAAGAATGTGTGCTGTGCAAATTCTGGCTTGTGAGGTAATGACAAGTGTTGGCCGGCATAGACAATGTATTTTTCCCCCTGCGGTCCCCACACACCTAGTTTCCCTCAAGCTCATCATCTCTGTCAGGTTAATCAATAGGCACCGTATGGCAGAGGGTCAGTAATCAGTGTCATCGTGCCTTTAAATCGTGTTGAAAATTTGCTTAAAGCCTGGGCCAATTAACATCGAGATGATGAATGGATGGGAAGATGGGAAGAGCCTGACGCTTAGGGGCTTTGTGAGGAGGAGATGCTCAGCTGTTGAGCAGCAGACACCAGCGAATAAAATCAGCCATTCATGTGAGCTCAGTCCACCCACTCTTAATGATAATGTCAATCTAGCAAAATATATACACATTGGAGTTGTCACGAGTTCATAAATCAAAGGAGTTTGTCAAAGGCATTCAGATTAACGAGGCAGCAGCAATAACAAGTCAAATTTGCATAGAGAATTGCTTGAATCTCAGTAAATTATGATCCTGTTTTTCATTTGATTATTTGCTAATGTCTCAAGAGGGAGAATGATTATATTAGCATGCAAAATCTACTCCAGAAGTAGAAATCTGAGGTATAGAAGACCAGCACACTATGGCAATTAATCAGTTTCTGCATACTAGCATAAATGCACAAGGCCCAGAAATGAACTTCTTTTTTATTATTATTTCTCCTTGCTACTGATCCAAATGGTTCAGCTTGACAGAGACTTTATATTGCTTTAACAGTGTTCTGAATTGTGCCTGCAGGCAAGACATAGTTATGCAGCTATAACCAACCTATCCATCTGCCAACCAGATTGGAATTCTCCTATCCAAGGCTTCCATTAACCCCCACTGACAGCTCCAAACAGGATTAAGAATTTGGAAGCATAAAAAATAGTTGTTCTTTGCAAACATACACAATCCCTTTGCATTTTGAGAAAGGCCACATCTGTAGTGTTTTATAATTAGTGTCCGACAGTGTAGCAGGGGGAAAAACCTAGTTGGCATTTTTTTTTTTACTTCTGTCATAGGGAGTCAGGCAGTACTAATGGAAGTCCTGTGTGGTTATCCCAGAGAGTGCTTTCTATTACACCTGGTTCCTAGCACTGTGCTTGAATTGGTATATTACTAGAAAATATCACTTCTTGAAAGCTTTCACTGGTGGATCTTGTTGAAGTTTAGCAGTATAGGGAGGCTTTGATATGGCTGTGTTTTAATAGAGTATGTCAAATGATAAACATGCCGGAGAAGCAGTGTGCATAGAAACAAGCCCCCAAATATTATCTTACGAGGACACTTCAGGTCCTCCCTACGACTGGCTGTAGAATAGAAGAATTCTTCAGTCAGCTTCTGAACTTAAGTGACCTAAGTTTTCCCTATTGTATCCTAGATGGATTAATTAAAATTTGTTTGAAGGAACTGATGGAGACACACAAGTTTTGTTACCTTTCATTGAAGAGTCTGAATGATTTTTATCTATGTAGCTAAATTACCTTTTAACCTTGTAGAAAAATAATTATTTCTACTTTTGAAAATTGCAAATCATATATATATATATTTGGAGGCTATAATTAGCTCCAAATAATGTAATAAATTGAAAGGGAAAATGTTATCCAATTGCTAATTTACCAATCAAGCCCACTATATGATGTTTGCAACTAGCTAATAGAAATTGGTCTCAAGATTTTTTTTCCTTATGTGGGTTGTCATTCTACATAACGATGAACAAATGATTCCATTTAATAATGTGTTTAAAATTAGAGCTACAGTTCACCACAATTTATCTGCTTTGATAAAATGATATAATTTTCCTGGTTACAGAGAGTCCTTTGAATTCTCCCAATGAAGAATGTGTGGCATAGGTCGAAAATGTTACTTCTAGTTTTGGAGCTGGTTATTTTACTTATAAAACAGATGTCTATTCAAACAGGCTCAGGCTGTGTTACACCATCCAACCTTGAGCAAGATGCTTACTCAAAGATTATTATAAGTCATTATGAGTGGCTTGACTTTTCATCACTGTGTAAATTAGTTTAGTTTTTCATTTGATTATATAATCAACTCTTAATTATCCATGTCATCAGGAGTGTGTGTTCGAATAGATAAACTGAAAACAGTAAATAAGCCACTTACTAGGTCATGGAGATGATTGCCCAGTCATGAAACTCCTGTGTGCTACTTTCAAAACCTCTCTACTTCTTGTTGTAGACACCAGAAACCTCTGAAAAGTTAGGAATGCTTTACTTATCCACAGACTAACTTTTCCTTCTTAACCATGGGTCAGCAAACTTTATCTGTAAAGGACCAGGTACTTAACGTGTGAGGCTTTGTGGGCCGTAGGATCTCTGTCCTGACTATTCTATTGTAGTGTGAAAGCAGCCATAGACAAAAGGTAAATGAATGGGGGTGGCTACATTTCAATAAAATTATCTGCAAAAACTTTATTTAGAGCAGGAGCTTGCTAACTCATGCTCTAAATTATCACGCTGGCATCATATGTGGTGGGATGGTGGGACTGTAGTTGGGCTATCATTTTGAAGTTTCTCTGCTATGAAAATAATTTTTAAAGCTAGCTGGACATTGTGGGTATATGGTTTCAGTTATTTATTAAGCCCTTATTATCTGTATACTCATGTTATGTAATCTGTTAGGAGGTAGAGGGAGCCACAAAGATTTTGCCCAGTAAGCTTTTAATCTTATTGGGTAGTTGAGAATAACATGCAAACATTATCTAACTAAGTGGCAAATTGTATGGACCAAGATAAAAATGTTAAGAAATTTCCATTAGAGTAAAATGGAGTTTTCTTAGGAGAAGGATGTTTCTTAGGAGTTTCTTAGGAGAAGATGATAGTTGAAACTCATTTTAAGCACTTAGATAATGTTTGCATATTATTTTAAGCATTGGTAGAACTTGAATAGATTAAATAATTTTCTTGTGTTTATAATTGTAGTGAACTAGACTAAAATTAAAGGTCCTTCCAGCCTGAAAATTTCAAGATCATATCACATGTTTATGAGACTATGAAGAGACTTGCTTAATATGGGCAGAAAATGTACATTGAGGGAAATAATTCGATGTAATGCAGCAGAAAATTCTGGAAGGCCTTGAAAACCAAGCCTAGAACTTCATATTTGATTTCATAGAAACAAAGAGCCACTAAAAGTTTTGAGGAAAAAAGACTACAGTGACAGTAGTGATGTTTAAGAAAAATTAACCTGGCAATAGAATTCAATCCAACATTAAATTTTGAGACTCACATTATCTCAATCTTTGTGCTGAGACACTGAAAAATGATGAAAAAGAAACCGGTCACCCCTCCCCCCAAAGGAACTTACAGTGTAGGGTGTGGGTGGTAAGCTCATTTATGTAGAGATATAACATAGAAAGATAGAATATGAACAATAAGTGCCAAAATAGAAACGCTAATTCAGGGTAATTTATTTCTTTTGGAGGCAGGAGATAAGCATAGGCTTCTCAGAGAAGGTATCAGGTTAGTTGACTCTTCAAATCAGGATTTTAGTAGATGAAGAGATCAGGAAACAAGACTATTACATGTTGAGGGAATAGAATTAGCAAAAGCACAGGCATGTTTTTCTTATTTTGGAGAATAATAAATAATGTCATATAAATGGTACAAGAAACTTTGCTGGAAAGATAATTTGGCAGATTGTAAATAGCTAAACTAAGAAGTTTGGACTTGGGCCAGCCGAGTGGCGCGGTGGTTAAGCGCTGGCTTGGGAAGCCAGCAGCCCTGGTTCAGGTCCCACATATGACAGCCAGTGACTGCCCTTAAAAAAAAAAAAAAAAGAAGTTTGGACTTATTCTATATGTGACAGCTATAAAAGGTTTGTGAGCAGGGGAGTAACATCTTTTTAGAACAAGGGTTCTGACAATATTGTACAGAATAAGTCAGAGGTGTTGGTGGTATAGGCTAGAGTGGAGGCAGTAGGGTTTGGGGAGTGAAAACAAAATAGACTGAGGATTTAAATGAAGAATGGAAAGAAAAGTTTGGAGGGTAAGAGCTGGCTTAGAATAGGTGAGAATGGTAAAAGTGCTTTAAATTTGGATATCTTGATTTTGAGACAGTTTATCATATGAATACTTTTCTGATGTGCTTCCTTTTTCTTTTTCATTTACCTCCAGATTACTCCTGGAAACATTTTATCTAAAATATATCTTTGAGCTCTAATGCATGAGCTTTAGCAGTATTTCACTTTATTGACTTTTTCCTACCCAAACCTCTATTACGATGTCTTGCAGGAGTTATAACCAAATGCTTTCAGTTGGAAGTTAAATTCAAAGTTGTCAGTGAGGCTTTTATTCTGTCCCTTTTAATTATAAGCTAGTTAAGTGCAGACTGAGATCAATATTTGAGTTAATATAGAAGGTAATAAGTTCTATAGTATCTTTTTCAGAACTATTTTAATATAATGCTACTATTTATTGTTACTAATATTGTTACTCCAAACACATTCTGCAAGTCATTTACTATAGTAAAACTTTCCATCTGAGTGTGGTGAAGGACTTATGAGCGGTCAGGTTTTTCTACTTGGCTTAAGTGGTAGAATATAACTTTTATTTTATATTTGCTGGAATTTTCCCCCCAAAATTTATTCTTCAGTTATCTGACTTCTATTTTTCTGTGTCTTAACATATTCTTTTCTGTTTCATCTACTTCATTTGTTAATTTTTATTTTGACATATTTCAGGTTTATAAAAAAGTTGAAAGAATAGTACAAAGAATCCCCTTATACTTTTTCCCACAAATTCTCCATATGTTAACATGTTACCACATTTGCTTTATCTCTATACATCCACATATGTATAGACTCAACATCCATTTACTTATTATTTATCGGAACCGGTTGAAAGTAACAGACATAAAGACCCTTGACCCTTAAATGTTTCGTTGTTATGTTTCCTAAAAACAAGGACATTCTTTTTTTTTTTTTTTTGAGGGCAGTGTTACTGGCCCTCATATGTGGGACCCGAACTGGGGCTGCTGGCTTCCCAAGCCAGAGCTTAACCACTGCCCCACTCGGCCGGCCCCAAGGACATTCTTTTACAGCCTTTTTTTTTTTTTTTTAAGCTGAGCCATCCTGCCACCTGTTGGCAGCTCAGCTCAGGCTGAGCATCGAACTGCTATTGCTCAGAGCTCAGCTCACACTCTTGAGAGAGCTCTTAATCAACTGAGCCACTCGGCCAGCCCAAGGACATTCTTTTTTTATTTTTTTATTTTTAGCTGAGCCATCCTGCCACCTGTTGGCATCTTAGCAGCAGCTCAGCTCTGGCTGGCATTGAACTGCTGTTGCTCAGAGCTCAGCTTGCACTCTTGAGCGAGCTCTTAACCAAACTGAGCCACTCGGCCGGCCCCCAAGGACATTCTTTTAAATAATCACAGTATAAATTATCAAAATGAGAAAATTGAATGTATAAACAAACTGTGTTACATTCACACAATGATACTACTTGGCAATAAAAAGAACTGTTATATGCAACAGCATAAATGAATCTCAAATATATTATGTTAAAAGACATCCTCAAAAAAATTATATTCTATATGATTCTATTTTATGACATTTTGGAAAAGACAAAAAAATAAATCCGTGATCATTCGGGAAAGGGGTTGACTATAAAGGGGCTGTGCCAGGGAATTTGGGGAGTGATGAAACTGCTTTACATCTTCATTGTGGTGGTAGTTACACAACTATGCTTTTGTCAAAACTCATAGAATTATATACCAAGAAAGAGTGAATTTTTCTGTATGTGAATTTTGAAAGTGAGGAAACAATTAGGAAATTAACATTGATACAATGTTAGTTCATCTATACAAGTATGAAATCATTCGTACAGTGTAGGATCATAACTGTGTTTTAAATTTAGATATTAGTTATATATTTAAAAACCTTATTCAGATTTTTCCAGTTGTCCCAATAATGTCCTCTATACCATTATGTCATAACACCCACTCAGTAGTTGCCTATCAAAATCAAATAAAATAGAGGGTCAGCTGGCTTGGGAAGCCAGTGGCCCCGGTTTGGTCCCACATATGAAGGCCAGTGACATTGCCCTCAATAAAAAAAAAAAATAGAGGGTCAGGAGAAAGAAAATTGTGGGTATGGGCGTTACTACTCATCCTGTTAAGTTCAGATTTTCAGTATAGAGGAGTTTACTATCAATTTTGTTTCAGCCCCCAAATAATCTCAGATCACAAGTTGTACTCAGTTTTATGTCTCTTTAGTTTCCTTTAACCTGAAACAGTTCCTTAGTTTTTCTTTGTGTTTCATGACCTTGACATTTTTGTTTAGTACAGAATAATAATTTTATAGATGTCCCTCAATTTGGTTTAGCCTGATATTTTCTCATGATCAGATTGAGGTTATGTGTTTTGGGCAAGGTTACCTCAGAAGTAATAATGTGTTCTTAGTATATCCTGTCAGGAGGCACATAATGTTAAGTTGGTGTCTGCCAGATTTCTCCACTGTAAGTTACTGTTTTTCCTTTTGTAATTATTAAGTATCTTATGGAGAAATATTTTGACATTGTGTAACTATCCTGTTACATGTCTTTTCACCTGCTAATTTGTGAGACAGTCTTGCTTGCATCAGTTACCCTTAAATGGAACGTACTGGACATAATTTAGCTTGATGACCCATGGCAGTTGTGAACATTGCTTATTGGGATGCATCATAGATAAAGATACAAGAAATTCCTGTGCTGCTGAGCTCTCCTGGGAGTGCTGAAGAGTGCACAGCCTTTGAGAACCACTGAGGTGACCACTTAGGTATCCATGGCTCTTTCATGTGTGTCTCTAAACCTCAAGACTGTAGAGCTATTCATCTTTTACTCAGTGGCTTTCTGGCTCTCCTCTTCGCTATTGAGAGGGTACCTTATTCCTTGTTCCTGATATCATTACTGTTTAATGTCGCTCCCTCTATTTTATGTACCAACGGAGTTTAATTTTTTTGTGGTCCAGAGTAAAAAATACTGGGTTTATCTAAAAGGAACTAGCTATAACAACATTTGTTTTTCTCTTTATGTATATGCATATATCCTTTGCCCTGATTGCGGGGAGAAGGGAAAGGAGCTCCTCTTCACGTTATGTTCTGCTCTCAGGCAGTAATTATCCTTAAGTTCCCATCACCATTCATACCTTGACATTCTCATAATACCCACTGGTAGTTCCCCATCTCTGTAAATCAGAGAAAATAGGGGGTGAGGGGGGAAGAAAATTGTGGGTGTGGGCTAGATAGTTAATTCTCATCCTATGTTTATAAAAAATCCATACCTGTGAAGTGCAGTAAAGAGGTATACCTGTCTTTATACAAATTGACCTTTGCCCTCTTTTGATCTCTTATAAAGGCATACATTGCTAGTTTTCTTATTTGTAATGCTTTATACTCATTAACTGAACTATATCTCTCCCTATTTTTGGTAGGTAGTCATACTTTTTTTTTCACAACAGGGAGAAAAACAGAACTCTTGAGTTATTGAGTCTCTGTCCCTTGCTTGTACCGTAGCATGTTTTTTCGTTGTCTTCTTTTTAGGGACCTTTACCTTAAAGTGATCATCACAAATTTAAAATATCGAGTTAAATTTTATAAGAGGTTTCTGTCCAAAAGGAACACCTTAGTTTCAACCTATCAGGCCAAGAAAAGGTGACACACAAAGCACATAGATGTTAGCTACAGAGTTGCAAGGGCCTTAATATATATATATATATATATGCAATTTTTTACTATCTTTTAAAATATAATATTTGATGCAAACCAAAAACATACAACTAATATCTAAATTTAAAACACAGTTATGATCCTATACTGTACTAATGATTTCATACTTGTATAAAAATTTTCAGATAAAGTCATATGTAGTAAAGAATTTCTCAATCTAAAAACAAAGTAACTCCCCAGTTAGAATGTGATAAATATATGTAATGTAATGAGTATATCAACTGTAAATTTTTTTTTTTTTAATTGGGGAATTGGGGGGAGGGGACCAGCCAAGTTGTGCTTCAGTCTTCGTTGTGGAGGGCGCCAGTCGCCATCTGGCTTCCTGTTGGCAGCTTGTGGCCTCTAAGCTTAAGGTGCTGAGTTCAGTCTTAGTTACAGCTGGGCGTAGCCACCATCCCATGCGGGAGTCGAACCAGCAGCCTTGTTGTTCAGAGCGCACGCCCTATCCACTGAACCATCTGGGCGGCAGCTCAGCTCAAGGTGCCCAGTTCAGTCTTAGTTGCGGGTGGGCATAGCCCACCATCGAACAAGCAATGTTGTTACAGCAGCTGAGCTATCCTGCCACGTGTTGGCAGCTCAGCAACAGCTCAGCTCGGACGCAGCATCACTGGCCCATGTGGGAATCTAACTGGCTACCTTGTTGCTCAGAGCTCACGCTCTTAAGCCAACTCTTAACCAACTGAGCCACTCGGCTGGCTCTCAACTGTAAATTTTTAAATACTAACATGACGAATGTAGTTGTGGAAAATAGAACCCACATAATTTGTGTTTGGATTTCCTGTATTTTGCCTTGCAGATAATCATTTGCATGATTACTAGATTTTTTTTCAATTATTTTTTATTGTGGTAAAATATATATAACATAAAATCGACAGTACGTAAGTGTACAGTTCAGTGGTATTAAATACATTCATAATGTTTTACAACCATCACCCTCATCTATCTCCAAAACTTTTTCATCTTATAAAATTGAAACTCTTACCCATTAAAGACTAACTCCCCATTCACCCCTTTTCCCAGTCGCTGGCAACCACCATTCTATTTTCTGTCTCTGATTTTGACTGTTGTTTAAGTATCTCATATAAGTCTAATCATACAGCATTTATCTTTTTGTGACTGGTTTATTTCACTGAGCACAGTGTCCTCATCCATGTTGTAGTATGTGTCAGAATCCTTTTTAAGGCTGAATATTATTCCATTGTGTATGAGTATATACCACATTTTGCTTATCCCTCATCCACCCATGGATACTTGGATTGCTTCCATGTTTTAGCTATTGTGGACAATGCTGCTATGAACATGGATGTACAAATATCTCTTCGAGACTCTTTCTGTTGTTTGGGGTATATACCTAGAACCAGAATTGTTGGATCATGTGATAATTCTATTTTTAATTCTTTAAGGAACCACCATACTTTTTCCCATAGCAGCACACCTCCAAAAACATACCATTTTACATTCCCACCAGCGGTGCATAAGAGTTCCAATTTCTCAGCACCCTCGCCAGTACCTATTATTTTCTGGTTTTTTGTTTGTTTGTTTGCTTGATAGTAGCCTTCTCAATGAATGTGAGGTGGTATTTCCTTGTAGTTTTGATTTGCATTTCCAAGATGATTAGTGATGTTGAACATCTTTTCATGTTCTTTTTGGCTGTTTGTAAATCTTTAGGGAAATATCTGTTCAAGTCTTTTGCTCATTTTTAAATTGGGTTGCTTATTTTTTTGTTGAGTTTTAAAATTTCTCTATATATTCTGGATATTAATCCTTTATCAGATATATAATTTGCAAATATTTTCTCCCATTCTGTGGGTTGCCTTTTTTGCTCTGTTGATAATTTAGAACTCTGAACTTACTTTCAGTTAGACTGTTGCTTTTTTTTTCCCTTAAGTATTCAAAAACTCATTGACATTTTAGGGTCTTCTAGCAGCTGTTTGAGGTGATAGTGGCAAGAATGGATCCTAATCCTAAACCACTGAATGAAGGAAAAAAAAAAAACAAACACAAAAAACTAAACCACTGACTGAAGGTTGTTTTGAACTCAGCACTATGCTATTTTCAATAAAGAAAAGAAAATCAAATCTGAGAAGAGGAGGAAGAAAAAGAACTATTTTTTTTAGGATCCAGACTTTGAGAACTTGTACTTATCAAACATTTACTGTAGTTTAAAACTAATTATTTACAAGCACAGGTAATAATCATAGTTTAAGTTGTTGTCAGCTTAGTGTAGACTGGAGCTTTCTTGTGTCCAGTGTCAACCTGCATTTTCAAAGAGCAATATTACCAGACTAATATTGCTCATTGAATATGATCTGCTGGGCAGTGCTTAAGTATAGATGAAATGTTCCCACATCAATCCCTCTATACACATCCACTTATTTATATACACGGGCATATGTTTTCCTTTACATAAGTGTATGTCTGTATGTATATAAATCTTCAGATGAATAAATGCATAAGTATACATGGTATTCGAGCTTACAGAATTAGAAATGTAATTCAGTTTACTCCCACAGAATAAGATTGAAGATAATGAGAACTGAATTAAAGCTTACTTTCTTTCACAGAATTCCTCAGAGAGAGAAGACTGTAATAATGGCGAACCCCCTAGGAAGATAATACCAGAGAAGAATTCACTTAGACAGGTATGAAATTCAGTCTTACTTAAAATAAAAGGCTACCAACAACAAAACAAAAGACAGGAAACCCTCAATTTGCCATTCATTAAGCACTGGATCTTAAATTAAGAGTACTCTAAAGTTGATCTGGCTATAGCCATGAATTTCAATCAGGTAACATTTTTTCCCAATCATTTAAAAATATTCTAGGTATACAGTACAGGACAGTTAATTGCTTACATATAGTAAAAACAAAATCAAAGGAAAGGTTTTTTTGTGTAGGAAAATAACTTGAAATGCTTCTTAAGTGAAAATAGTAGAATAGTTGACTTTAAACCTTATTTTCCTTTTAAGATTCTCCATACACTTAAAAAATTAATAATCAATAGGGATCTGCCTATAGGGAAGTTAGCTCCTTTTAGTCTGAGTAATTTGTTTGCCTTTTCTAGAAGTAAAGGCTGTTATTGATGACAACTTTAAAAAGTCTTTTTTACTCACCAGTGTCCCCACACTTTCCAAAGATAACACATTTTACTTTGAAAGTTCAATTCCATAGTGCTTTCTTTTTAAAATGACAATGTCCAAAAACATTTTATCAGAAAATTTGCTCTTACTTCCTGTAACAATCTCTCACATCTTCCATCTCCCACTGGCAGCAAAAACAAGTTTTTACTTGTTGCCAGAGAATAGGTATACCACCTATTTATTTTTAATATAAAATTGGATAGGATGATCACCAGCAGTAGAAAAAATAATTGTAATTTACTTGCACTAATGGCATTATTCTAAGAAAAAGGAGCTCTAATATTTGTTGAGTGCCCATCATGAACCTGATACTTATTTCACTTAATCCTCACAATAACCCTGTAAAGTTGCTTGATATGAGCTCCAATTTATAGATGAAGAAAATGGAGGCTTAGAGAGGTTTGATGGCTTTTTTAAATTTTTTTTTATTGTTTTTTGAGGGCAGTGTCACTGGCCCTCATATGTGGGACCGAACCGGGGCCGCTGGCTTCCCAAGCCAGCGCTTAACCACCGTGCCACTCTGCCGACCCTTGATGGCTTATTTAGTTAGCCAGTGATTTAAAACCCAGTTCTCAGTGTTGCTGAAGTGTTTGTACTTCTACCTTCTGACTCCAGTTTGTATACAATGTTAATTTAAGGGAAAGTACGTACTTGAAACTGTGACACACTCATTTTTTATTTACTGTAAGTTATTGGATAGGCGGATACTTTTTAATTTTTTATAAAAACAATTGTTTAATAAGTAGAATTGAATCAGTTTGGGAAGCTTTAAAAAAAAAAAAAAAAAGAACCCAAATGATCAATAATTGATATTGTGCAGTTATGACTTTAACTATGTGGACATCAACACCTGGTCTGTAAATGTAAATAAACAGAACAATATTGAATAAGATAAATTCATAGGTGGAAACACTCTGCTCACTGTACAGAAACAACTGTCAGAAAACAATGACACCACAAAAAGTTTTGGCAACTTTATTTAAGCTAACAAACGAATTTTCACTCTGCAAAGTTATAAATTAATTTTAATAGGCTGATCCAGATGGTCCATTTGGAAAATGGATAGGCTGATCTGTTGAAAATTAAACTAAATTTATCTCTCTCATACTTCAAACTGAAGCAAGAGAGAGAATCGTGCCTATTAAGTCCAGCGCATACAGATGGACCAGCAGGTCACACATGGGACTAATCTGATTCATTTTAAAAATAAATGCATACATTATTGAATCATTTTCTACTTGCAAGATCTGTTGTATGCAGTATTTGAAAGAAATTTAATGGTTTTTTTGTTTTGTTTTGTTTTATTGCTTTTTAGCTGGTTCACTTCACCCCCTCCACTTTAATTTAACAATTTTTGTTTTTGTTTTTATTTTCCTCCTAGTGCTCCAAAATGATTTTTCAGATATCTGTCAGTGTTGAGATCCAAGCTCTGGAGATTAATTAGGTCATGAGGCTTCTCTGCCTTCCCCCCACCCCCCTTTCTTTGTAAAGGTTTTATCTCCATTCTCTTTGTGAAGAGCATGAACTCAGTGTTCTTGGAAAGAGAAATGGCCTTTAGAAACAGGGAAGTAGGAGATCCTCCTGGGGCTCCCAGAGCCTTTTAGCTTCTGGGTGTTTTAACAGCCCCATGAATGCAGATTTGTAAATTTATTGCAGCGCCATCTGGTTTTTAGCTCGAACCAGATTACTGTTGGCTTGTGTCTGTCTATTGTGGTGGCCACTCCCTAGGAGCTTGCCCTCTCAATCTTAGGAAGAGTGATGAATAGCAGGGGTCAATAGAAGCGGGTCACAGGGCAGCTGTCCAGGACTGCCCTGAACTTGATTACCCCACTGCTGATTTTTTAAATGTAGGACATAATATGTAAGCTGTTTAAACTCCCGCTTTTCTCTATTGCATATGACAATAATGAAGTGCCATTGGCTTGTTTCTCCCCCACTTTAATAAAGTTCCATAGATAAAAACATGTCATTGTTGCCATTTACCTAGTGTCGATATAAGTAGGATTTGTATCAGGTAGGCCAATCTCTTAATTTAAGATTTCTTTTGTAGATATTTCTAATGGGATTTCAGGAACTCTTTCTCCATTGATTTTAAAATGCTCAGTTATATTCCAACAAATTTAGTAATGTTTTAAACTAATTTTGTAGTTTACATGTTATTATTCTAAAGTACAGTTTTACCATGGTTGATAGAATATGACTACTGTGTTAACTTGGAGAGTTATTTAATTATTGGAGGAGCTGAAAGAAGGGCTTTCGCTACAATTCTTACAGACATTAAAAGGATAATGGAATATTAAAAACAACTTTAAACCAAAAATTTGGCAACTTAGATGAAATGGACAAATTCCTTGAAAAATACAGTTCACTGAAAGCAACACAAGGTGAAACAAAATTTGAATAGTGCTATCTGTGACTATGAAAGAAATTGAATTAACTATCAAAAGGCCCATGTGGTTTCACTAGTGAATTCTATCAAACATTTAAGGAATAAATAACACCAGTTTTATACAGATCTTTCAGAAGATAGAGAAGAAAAGAACTCTCACTTTCTGACTTGTATTAGGAGGCCGCTATAACCATAATTCCAAAACGTGACAAAGACATTAGCAGAAAAAGAAAATATTGAAGGAGAAAGTCAGGGGACACCACTCCCTGCACCACCTGGTCATTATGTATACCTGCTCTTCCACTTCATTTCCAACATGAGAAGGCAAGGGAGTTGGGGAGGTAGGGGGACAAAAGCAGTGTATTCTTTCACTTTTCTGAGTGTCAGAATAATCTCACCTCTTGGCATTAAAAAGTGTGAACTTTTATTTAAAGGATGTACCAAGTAGCTGCAATTTTACTTTCCACTTTTATTCCTAAAATGTGAGGCCAAGGAAACCATAGCAGCTGTTTTTTATAGCTTTTATTCATATCTGCAAACAAGGGCAAAGGCCTGGGAGGATACATGAAAGTACTCATTACTTTTTAAAAATGTAGCCTTACAATATCAACTCCTTCTTTGCTTCACATTGGTGCTAATAGGATCTGTCAGCCCTGCCTTTCTCTGTAATTGAGTAAATTGTGACCTCTGTCTAATCCTTTCCCCATCCCCCATTCTCTTTGTGTATGTGTCCACTTACCATCCTTGAGAACGTGGGCTGTGATAAATAAAGCATTGAGTAGAGCTCTCTCAACGCTTTGAAAGCAGCATGATGCCAGCCCTCTAGTTATATTTCTTTAAGTGTTTACGTTTTTCTGTATTCTTTCTCTTGTGTAGCTGGAACCCTGGGGATGCAAAGCCATGAGAGAGGCCAAGAAGCTAACAAAGTAGCTGTCTCCCTTGTTAGCTTGTTCCTTTATTCTTTAAAAACAAGATAAAAACCATCTGGCTCAGGGCGTTACATTTTCCTCCCCCATGCACCTCTATAGATGGAGACTTCACCTGCAGTGAGGGTTTACATTTGATTAGGGAGGGAGCAGTAATTCAAGCTTCCATCCTCTTCAAGGATACTTTGCCGTCTTTAAAGGTGCTGACCCACTGAGTTAAACTGTCAAGGGAGGATAAAAAAGTATCTTCATCCCAGGAGGTAACAGCTGCCAGGTTTTCAACACCTTGTGCGCTGCTGGAAAAATGTCACAATTGTCAGCTGAAAGAAAAATGGCTCTGTGGTCATCTTCTGGTAATGACTGGGCCTTAAAGGAACTACATAAGTCTTTAAAAGGAATAAGTAGCTTTTTCCCTTGCCTACCATGCCCCCCGCCCCATTCCTATGTTGTTCTAAATATTACCTTGGAGTAGGTCTACAGAAAACGGTGGTAAAGAACTTACAGTGAAAACAGCCCAGTATAGCATGGATGTGATCAGCATGGTTCCTTTATACAGCTGGATGAGGAGGAGGAAAAAGCACATACAGACACAGAAAATGACATTATAGTGTATATTAACAAAACAACAAAAAAGTTATTCATGAGACAGTGAACTGAGAGAAAACATACTGTATTTCTGCTCTTTGGAGGACAGTTTGTTTTCAAGCAACATCCAGATGGGTAAATACCATGACATTTCTTTCTTCAAGAAGTCACTTCTTTTCTTTCTTTAAAAACAAACAAACTCATTGATTTACTTCCTTTAATACCTCTGCAATGTTTATATATGATGGCATTCCCTTCTTTCTGATTTGATTGGTGAGGGGGAAAGGTTTAATGAAGTCCCTAATATCAGGCAAGCAGGTTTGTTTTTTTTTCTATTTGTTTTAGGTTAGTCATTTTAATTGTATTGAGTAATTAGAAGGTACACACAGCCAAGGGAGCTTTGTTCTGATAATTGCTCAAGAAAACCCATTCTCTATCTGCTGTTGCTTTGTGTTGAGACATTTCTCCCCCTAGTGGCAATAAGCACTTTGACTTGGCAGTAGGTAAGGTGTAATTGCAATATGACAAACTATGCTTAAGGGACTATCTTGTAAATACTTTAGTTTGGGGTTTGGCATTATTTCATTATATATGTGTGTGCTTTTTCCCCTTCTGAAACTTCCTACCTCTTTTTTCTTTTTTTTCCTGAAGTGCTTTGGGCTTTGGATGGAAAAAAATTTTGCCTGAGCTGTTTATTAAAAAAAAAAAAAATCACAGTGCATCCTGGGTAATGTTTTGCAGCTTGACTTAATTTTAGTCATCTGTTTTAATTACCTATTTATAAAAATGCTTTTGCATTTGTAGACATTATTTAATACTTTGGAAGAAGCACCTCATTTGAAATAAATAAATAAATTGTATTTATTTTAAACAGTTCATGTAAAAGACCTTAAAGGTAATTAATGTAGGTCTCTTAAGGAAGACAAAAGTGATCTTTCCAAGTCTGATGAAGTGATTTGTTTATTTAACTTCCCACCTCGGCTGAATCCTTCAGAGTCTAATAACTTTTTCTAAAAACATGTTTTAGCAATTTGTGTCTAGCTACAAAAACCCTTCTTCAAAAAGAAGCAATTTAATAACCAGCTTTCTTAAAATTACTTTGAGGAAGGAAGACTGTATAGGGGGTTGGTGTTTTGTTTTATTTTTATTTCAGTGTAATCATTCTTTGATAAATTGTGTAATCACTGACTTAGAAAAAATATTATTGAACTCCTGGGTTGCAGTGACCGTAAAAAGTATATTTTCATATAGAGACTTGAGATATTGTGAATAAATTATAAAGGAAACAGCTTTTATGCTGGTCGAAGTCCATATGGGCCCAATTCATTTTTTGTTCAGTGCTAAATCTGGATGTACCGTTTAAAAAAAGCAAAGAAAATGAGGTGGGGGTGTGGGGGTGCCTATTGTGCCCAGTTGTAGTCCTTTAAAAATCTGCCTTAAGAGCAGTGTGGAATGAGATCAGATACAGCTTTGCATCTATTGAATGAGATTCGGTAGATCTGTGTGACTTTTTTTTTTTTTTTTTTTGAGGGCAATGTCACTGGCCCTCATATGTGGGACCCGAACCAGGGCTGCTGGCTCCCAACCCAGCTCTTAACCACCACCCCACTCGGCGGGCCCGATCTGTATGACATTTTTAAAGCTCAATTCCAGCTCTCCTAGATGTCGCTTTGTAGTTTGCTTTTTTTTATCCCATATTCTAGCTGGGGACTTGATTTGATGTTACCATATATCTGAAGGTCCCTGTCTCCTCCCTCCCCAACCGCCACCCTCAACAACTAGCCATTTTCATTATACTATATCTTGTTTTGCTATAGGGCTGATGAACAGATTTCTTAAGCAGCTTTTTGCAAGGTTGAAAGAATGCAGCCTGGTAACAAGTTTGTGTCATTTTAAATATATACCTTCTAGTAAATAAGGAGAAGTCTGGCAATCAATCCCTTTTAGTGTGTTATATGTTTCACCTGACAACTAAACCTTCTATTGATTAGCCATTACTTTGTTAGATAATCCTATGTCATTGAATCCATTGTAAAAAATTAAACTCTTTAAAATGTTTTACCCTAGCAGCAGTGTGAAAATTGAAAACTTGTTCAGAATTACAGCCTGCTTTCACAAAGAAGGTACTTTTCAGCACAGCATCTTACTGGTTTATGCTTATGTGCTTTATATGCAGTATAAAAACGTATTAAAATACTCCAACGCAAAACTCTGTGGTTTAGCAGTGAAGCTACCTTTTCAAATGTTGCATGGGGACTGAATCTGTCCTGCCTGTGGCTATTATACTCACTAGTTTAAATTTAGCCTGGAAGGAGCCTTATAATGGTAAAATATTGAATGTAAAATGCTGAATTTTTTGGCCTTTTCATCCCAAAGTGATCTAAGGACTGTGACAAGATTTAGTTTTCTAATTTATGTGACTTCCTTGGGAGGTAAACAAGATCATATGCCCATTTTACAGATAGAATGTCCAGAAAATAAAAGCCTATATATATATAGCTTTACTCTAGAAACTCCCACAAGCCTAGAATAGGTTTCCTGAATCTAATCTATCTAATGTTCTCCTGAATGTATTATACTCATTTCTGAGGGGAAAAGGAATTTTAGAGGAAAACAAATTAGTTTCCCTCCTGCCATGACTTTTTCCCCCCAGAAAAATAGCATAATATTTGTATTAACTGGACAAATCTCTTGCACTTTTTCGCCTAAAATGCTAACTCTATACTTTTATATTTTCATTGAAATAAATTTTTTCTTTTTTTTTTTTTAGAGGGCGGTGTCACTGGCCCTCATATGTGGGACCGAATCAGGGCCGCTGGCTTCCTAAGCCAGCGCTTAACCACCGCACCATTCGCCCGGCCCTGAAATAAAATTTTTATATAGTAAATTATATTAGATATTAATTGTATAAGCCAGTGAATTTTTGATAAATGTGTACACTTTGTAACCACCACCTTAATCAAGCTTTACAACACTTTCATTACCGGAGGAAGTTTCCTTGGTCTCCGTCCTAGTCAGTATCCCCCCACCTCCAGTGAATCAAACGTGATCAACCTACTGCCATAGATTACTTTGGCCTTTTCTAGAATTTCATGTAGTAGAATTGCATTTTTTTTTTGGTCTGACTTTCACTCAGTATGTTTATGAGATTCATCTATGCTGCTGTGTATATCAGTAGTTTATTCTCATATAGTATATTCCATTGAATAAATATACTATGTTTATTTTCCATTCTTCTTTTGATGGTATGATACCTGAGCTGTTTCCATTTTTATAAATGAAGCTGCTATGAATGTTCTTATATTCATGTAAAGCTTTTTTGTGAGCATATGCTGATACTTATTCATGTGCTTATTGGCTATTCAGATATTTTCTTTTGTGATGTGTTTAAGTTTTTTGCCATTTGAATAAATTTCATTGTCTTACTGAGTTGTAGAACAGTTGAGTTCCACATACCAATGTCCTTTGTCAGATATGTGTTCTGAATATTTTCTCACAGCCTACGTCTTGCATATTTATTCATGGTGTGTTTTGATGTGAAATTCCTAATTTTTTAAAAACATTAAAAATTTTTTTCAGTTACAGTTGACATTCAATATTATATTAATTTCAGGTGTACAGCAAAGTGGTTAGACATTTATGTAACGGATGAAAGAAGTTTCTAATTTTTTAATGTAGTCCAGTCTATCAATCTTTACCCTATGATTGTAAAGACATTCTTTTAAAGGCTTTTTGTAAGTTTTAGCTTTTACCTTTGAGTCTCTGGTCCATCTCAAATTAATTCTTGTGTGCTATGAAGTAAACTTAGGATTCCTTGTTTTCCCCATCCTTTTCTTTTCTTTTTTACACAATTAACTTCATTTTGCTTGTAATAACAAAGATAGAAATGTTCCCATGCTTTTTTATTCAGTTGTTTTGGCACCCTTATTGAAAAGACTTTTCTGCTCCCATTAAATTACATGGGTACCTTAGTCAAAAGTCAGTTGGCTGTCCAAGTGGCTGAAACAATTGGCTGTATAAATCTATTTCTGAACCTCCTAGAAAACAAGCTGCTGTTGGATGCAGAGCAAAGGGTGAGGCAGTGACCAACTCCTACTTCAAGTCCCTGCATGACACAGAGGACAAGCAAAGGTCCTTTATTTTTAAAGGTGTCTATCCTTACACCAGATAGAGTCAGCCCTCGGTATCTGTAAGTTCTGCATCCACAGATTCAACCAACCATAGATGGAAAATATTTGGGGAAAAAAGTTAACATTGTTGCTGATGTGTACTATGTAGTTAGGCCTGCAGTGATTGCATCTCTACTAAACATATCCAGGCTTGTTTCTAAAGTAAAAATTCAGTTTATTCATCTATTTACGGCACAGTACACAAGAGGCAAAGTGTTTCACATCACAGATTTCACATCCAGCTTCTTGGAATGTTCATTTCTTTGGCTAAAAGGAGAGACTAGATAGCAAAGCCAGGCAGTGATTAGGCAAATAAAATAAGGATGGGGCAGGGGGCAATGCTAACGTCATCTTCACAGGGATGGGCACGAGGGGGCTATTAGTTGCAAACTGATTTTCTAGAATTGTTAGCTGGAAGCATAGGAGCACTACTCATGGACGCCTGAGCCTTAGTGGGCTTCAGTCATCACCACCACACAGGAAATTACAGGGACAGCCACTCTTCCAGTAACCAGCTTTGGTGTCTTGCTGGATGTAGTAGTAGAGGGACTTGCTGTACTTGCTCTTGAATTCAGACCCAATTTTCAACATGTCCACTTTGCTGCGGGAAACCCTGATTCTGATTGGAACCTTATCACGGTTCCCCTTGCCCTCATGGAGTTGCACAGTTGGTCAGCAAAATACAGGCACCTGTTCTGGATACACTGGGCCAGTTTCAGGAAATCATTTCCAGGTTTCCCTACTTCCTTTTTATGGCATAAGGGCTGTAGCGCTTATACTTTTCAGATAACTTTCTGGAGGTGACACACACTCCAGTCAGTCATGATGCTGATCCATTTTGGAACATCAGTTCCTTTTCTCTTCACTCTACCTAATCTTTGAGATCTGGGCATCTTGGTCAGTCAGTTCATAATCAATGACAGAGCCATCTTCAGCTCTTGAACCTTTTGCAGGTGCAACCATCAGCTTGCAGAAGTCACCAGATGTATTGGAAATAATGTCCTTCTCCAGATCAGTCTTGTACATTTCTTTGTAGACTCTATTAATTTCCTGCAGCTCCTGGTTGGTCCATGATCAAATGATCTCAATGAGAGAGTCCTCATCAGTCCCCAGCCCCTTCATAGGGGCTTTCAGTGCCAAAGCATCATACTGAACAGGTGTTTTCAATAGGCGTCAAATCACCGTCTCCAGGTGGCCGGACAAGGCTGACTTCAGTGCTGAGACAAGTTCCTTTTTGGTCCTTTGGTAGGTGAAGGCAATATCCTGTCTCTGTTCATTGCTGCAGTTGGTCAAAATGTTGATGATAGTGACCTCATTCACACCACTGGTCTTGATGGCTGTTTCAATGTCAAAGCTTCCTGGTGGGCATCAGAGTTGGTGTAGGCATTGACTGACCCAGACGCATTTGGAGGTCTCGAGAGATCATCCTCCAAACTGAGCTTGCACAGAATTTCATGAACAGTAGACATTTTATTATTTTTAATTTTTATTTATTTATTGTTTTAGCTGAGCCATCCTACCACCTGTTAGCAGCTCAGCGGCTGCTCAGCTCGGGCCGGGAATCCAGCCTGCAATCCTGTTGCTCAGAGCTCGCACTCTTGAGCAACCAACTGAGCCACTCGACTGGCCCCGAACAGTAGACATTTTAGAAGAAGCTGGGCTGGATGCCGAGAGCTGCCTGTACATACAGACTTTTTCCTTGTTATTATTCCCTAAATGATACAGTATAAAAGTCATTTACATAACATTTACATGGTATTGGGTATTATGAGTAATCTAGAAATGACTTATAAAGTATATGGGAGGATATGCATAAGTTGTATGCAAATACTATGCCATTCTATATGAGGGACTGGAGCATCCACAGATTTCGGTATCTGTGGGGTGGGGTGTGTCCTGTAACCATTTCCCCTCAAATACCAAGGGATGACTGTACTACACTATCTTGATTATTGTAGCTTTAATATGTCTTGAAATCAGGTTGTATGAGTTCTCCATATTTTTATTTTTAATATTTTGGCTGTTCTAGCAAAACATTTTAGAATCAATTTAGCAATTTCTATTAAAAAGTCTGTGAATCGGGCCGCCGGTTAGCTCAAGTGGTTAGAGTGCAGGCTTATAACACTGGTATTGCCGGTTTGATCCCCACACGGGCCACAGAGCTGCACCCTCCACAAACTAAATTGAAGGTAACTGCTTGACTGGGAGCTGATTGGTCCTGGAAAAACACTGTACCCCAACAAAATTTTAAAAAATAAGTCTGTGGGGTTTCAATTTGGATTTTATTGAAACTATATATCCAATTTCAGTAGAGTTAACCTCTCAGTAATATTGAGTCTTCCAGTCCATAAACATGGTATATACATTTATTTGTTTTTTTAAAGATTTTCTAAGCAGTCTTTTTAAATTTTCTGGGTGTATTTTTATTTTTTATTATTATTATTATTATTTAAAGATTTTATTGGGGTATTGGGGGAGTGGAACAGCCTTGGGGAATCAGGGAAGGGGAACAGACAAGTTGATGTCCTTTTTTTCTTCAGTCTAGTTGTGTCACTGCGGCTATTGGCAGCTCACACTGGCTGCCGCTAACGCTGGCTGCCAGCCACTCACTGTAGCCTATGGCAGCCCACTGCAGCAGGGGCTGCAGCCTACACCGGCGCCAGGACTCACGCAGCCCAGCTCCAGGTGGAGCTGTTGTTAGCTGTAGAGGGCAGTGTTACTGGCCCTCATATGGGATCCGAACTAGGGCCCCTGACATCCCAAACCAGCTCTGTTTTTTTTTTTTGTTTGTTTTTGTTTTTTTTCTGTTGAGGGCAGTGTCACTGGCCCTCATATGTGGGACCCAAACCGGGGCCTCTGGCTTCCTAAGCCAGCGCTTAACCGCACCACTCCTCCGGCCCTGGGTGTATTTTTAAACATAATTTGTTAGATTTATTCCTAAGTTTGAAAAGTTTTTCAATGCCATTGTAAATTTTTTTTCTCTAATTGTTGCTAGAATATATAAATATAATTGATTTTTGACCATTGACCTTGTTTCCTGTCATTTGTCAATAAAGACATTTTTATTCTTTCTGTTTGCCTTTTGTTTCTTTTTCTTTATTTGAATGGCTATGGCCTCCAATATAATGTTGACTAAAGGTGGTAATAGGACGTCTTTGCCTTATTCCCAGTCTTAGAAAATATTAACTCCTTCATCATTAAGTATGATGTTAGTTGAATTTTTTTTTTAATATTCCTTTAATTGTATGGAGTTCACTGTTGAGTTAAAGTTCCCTTACCTTGCTGATTTTTTTTTTATTATGAATTAATTTTTTCAAATGTTTTCTCCTCTTTAATTCTGTTAATATGGTGACTTACTCTAACTGACTTTAATAAGAATTTTTGTGTCTGTGTTTTTGGGGGATATTAGTCTGTAGCTTTCTTTCTGAAGTCTTTGTTGGGTTTTGGTGTCAGGATTATGCTGACCTCATAAAATGAGTTGGGAAGTCTTCCTCTCCTCTTTCATTTCTAAAAGTGTTTATGTATGATCCTCTTATCATTTCTTCCTTAATATTAACAGAATTCAACAGTGAAATCATCTGGGCCAGAAGTTTTTGTTTTGTTTTGTTTGTGGGAAGATTTTTAAAAATTTATTTGGAATGATTTTTAATAACAGTTTCAGTTTCTTTAATAGATACAAGCTATTCAGATTTTCTATTATTGTGTCAGTTTTGGTAATTTGTGTCCTTCAAGAAATTATAACAGATTGTAATCTGTTAATATCCTTTATTTTAATACTCAAATTATTCCATATTGGGCTAATGAGAACCCCTTTAAGTTGACATCTGTGCCCCTCTGACATATTTCCATCATTCCTTGAGTATTTCCAGTTTTATCTTGTGTTTTTCCTGTCCAATCCTGGAATCAGTCATTTCTCCAGGGAGCTATGGCTTCTTTTAAAGCAGAATGCCATTTAGAAGCCAACATTTAAACGTTAACTTTTATTTTACATCTATGTTTATATATTTTGAAATCCATGAGTTAACATCAATATCTCCAGTTCCAATCTAAGTTTTTTTTCTTTTCAGCAGTTAAAAAATGTTTCCTTATCTTCTGTCCTTTTTTGCTTGTAGTGTAGTCGGTCACTATTCATATGTTTCCTTATCTTCTGTCCTTTTTTGCTTGTAGTGTAGTCGGTCACTATTCATATTGTTACCCCCATGTATGTAGCATCCCTTTTTTTCTTTGGCTACTTCAAAGGTTTTGCCTGTGGTTTTCGGCAGTTTTGACTGTGTTAGTTTTGTTTTCTTTGTGCTTAATCTCCTTGGGGTTTGCTGATCTTAGATCAGTAAGCCAATGGTTTTTACCAAATTAGAGAAATACTTGCTAACTATTTTTATAACTTTTTTTGTTCCCCGTTCTCGCCTCTCTCCTGGGTCTCCAAGTAAACATATATTAGATCATTGAAAATTGTCCCACAGATGACTGAGATTCTGTTTACTTCATTTTTTTCTTTATTCTTTAGTTTAAATAATTTCAATTGGTCTCTCTTTAATTTCAATTATCCTTTCTTCCGTCATCTCCAGTCTGCTTTTAAACCCATCCGGTAAATTTTAAATTTCAAATAATGTACTTTTTAATTCTAGAATTTCTGTTTGGTTCATTTTAGGTTTTCATTTTTCTGGGGAAAATTTTACATTTCAAAATTTCCATTGTGACTATATTTTTCATTTAAGTTGTTGAACATGTTTGTCATAGCTTCTGTAACGCCTTTATATAGTTTCCTACAACTAGATCATTTCAGGGTCATTTTCTCTTTTTTCCTTTTTCTCTTGACTATGAGTCCTGGTTACTTGCTGCTCATGTCTTGAAGTTTTTTTTATTATATAGCGGGCATTAGAAATGATACATAGCAGTCTGGAAAGTTAATCTCACTGATTCACTTTCTGACTGACTTGTGACTTCATAGAGTCTGCTCTTGCATTCATTAGGGCAAGTGTGTTTTGGTTTTGCCCTTAGTCCTAAAGCAGATCTCTTAGCACTAAGACTTTTTCTTTAGTCTCAATGCAGTATCTTTCCAAGTGTTCATTGAAAAGTTTGAGATGCTTATTAACCCCTCTAACTTAGTAGGAATCAAATTCTAAATTCTGTCTCCCCTCATGGGCAGCAGCTAGAATCTCTGCTCAGGTCTTTCAGTTTTCTGTTACTTTCCATTGGAATCCTTGGAGTCTCCAATACATGTATGTAGTTTGGGGGTTAGCCATGGATTTGATGGAAATTTATATGAATGTTTTGATGCTTCTTCCTTCCCCCATGGCTCTTTCTGTTGTCTGTGATTTTTCTTCTCAATTTTCAGCCACTATGGCAGCCCTGAACTCCATTTTCTGACATCTCAAGCCAATAAACTGTGGCTTTCTAATTGAATTTTAGTCACCCTGACCAAGTGGACTGGTGAGTACCCTTAGGGAAAAAGCACATAAACATGGATCTCATCCAGAGTGGTTGTCCTCTGTCAAGGTCAGTCCACTCCTCCCCCCAGTTTCTGTCTACTTTAGGTCAATCTCCTCCCTTTAAGAAGTTATTTTAAAAGACTTTTTCTGTGGTTTGTAATTGTTATCTCAGGAAAGTTAATCCAATACAAACGTCTCTGCCATTACTAGAACCAGAACTCTTTGGCTTCAAGTTTTATTTTATTCAGTATATACCAATTACTTCATAAATGTCTTTTAAAAACACAGAAAATTTCACTTACAACAATTGTGTTGTCTGTACATGAATAGTAAATGTTTGTGGTATTAATAGTTGCAAAAGAAGTACTGAACCCCAGCCCAGAATATAAATGTACCAATAGTCCCTATATGTTAATATCAAATGATCCAGTTTATTCTTTTAAGATGTGTTTTGAAATAATTTCAACTTAAATGATATAAGAATAAAACAGTTAAGTGTGAATACATTTTAAAAGTTTGATTTGTATAGATAACCAATTTTATATTTCTGTTTTTAATTTCATTTTTAGCTACAAAAATGTCCACACTCTTTCCAAAGAGTGATAATTGAATTATTTAAAATATGTATGTATACATTGGTGATATAAATAAATGAATAAAGGGAGAAATCATAGCTCTTCCTTACAGAAAAATTCCAGTTAATAAACGTAGAAGGAAGGGAGAAATTTTAAAATTACCTTTAGAACATCACAGTAAAATTTACCATAGGCAAGATCCAGCAATGGATGCTAAAATTAGCAGGCAAAATTGAAGCAGAAACAGAATATTTGCATAGTCCCAAACTATTTCTCTCAATATTTAGTAATCCCTAAAGGAAAAAATAATAAGCTTACAATTAAGGCTCATAGCAGACACGACCTTAGGCAAGTGATCAAGGTTAACATCACCAGAAATATTCGTCAACATATCTCCTGACTTGACGCATTGAGAAGGGCACATCACCAATGCAGTATCCTTTCTAATAATATATAACCTCAATTTGATTCTGAGAAAACAATCCAAATCCAAATTGAGGGACATTCTATAGATTAATTAATTAATAGTCTTCAGAAGTGTCAGTCATGAAAGATAAGAAAAAACTGAGGAGGGCCGGTTTAGTGGCTCGTTGGTTAAGAGCTGGCTTGGGATGCCAGTGGCCCTGGTTGGGATCCCACATATGAGGGCCAGTGACACTGCCCTCTCTCTACAGCTAAGATGGTGAGCAACAGCTCCACCTGGAGCTGGGCTGCTGTGAGTTCCCGGGATGGCATAGCTGCAGCCCCTGCTGCAGTGGGCTGCCATAGGTGCAGTGAGTGGCCAGCAGCCAGCGTGAGCGGCCGGCAGCTGATGTGAACTGCCAAGAGCTGCTGTGAGTGGCTGTCCAGAGACCGGCGACCAATCTGCCTCACCCGGGAAGAGCACAATGATGATACCAACATGGGCCAGTGAAGCAGTGTTCTCCACAACTAGACTGAAGAACAAAAGGACAGCAACTTGTCTGTTCCCCTCCCCCGATTCCCAATAAAATCTTTAAAAACAAAACAAAACAGGAATTTTAACAGATTAGAGGAGACGAAGGAGCCATAACAACTGAATGCAGTATGGGTTCTTGGATTAGATCGTGAACAGAAAAAAGGACATAAATGGGAAAAGTGGTGAAACTCAAATTCTTTATGTTGTACTATGATAAAATTCCTTAGTTTTGATAAATGTGCTGTGGTAATGTAAGACATTCACACAAGGGGAAACTGGGGAAAGGTATATAGGAACTCATACCTATTTTTGCAACTGTCCTGTAAATCTAGAATTTTAAAAAATGGATTCTTCCCTATTGTTATAGTTAAGAGATTGCCTGTGTCTTCAGATTTGTCTTCTTTTTTTTTTTTTTTTAGCTGAACCATCCTGCCACCTGTTGGCAGCTTAGCGGCAGCTCCGTTCAGGCTGGGCTTCGAACTGCCATTGCTCAGAGCTCAGCTCGCACTCTTGAGTGAGCTCTTCAACTGAGCCACTCGGCCGACCCTCTCCTTATTTTCAACACACGTATTTATACCATTAATTCTCAAAGAGTGTTCCTAGACTAGCGGCATTAACATCAACTGGGGGCTTTTTAAAAATGTGAATTCTCAGAAGCCCTGGGAATGGGGCCTAGCAATCTCTGTTTTAGCAAGCCTTGCAGATGATTCTGATGCCCACTAAAGTTCAAGAACCGTGCTATGTACCACCAGTAAAAACTTAAGACTAAAAGGAAGCATTTGTTAACATATTGGCCAGTTATTAATAGTGTTTGCTTACCATAAAGTATAACCATTATTTTTAAAAAGTTTGTAGTAAAATACATGTTAGCATAACATTTACCATCTTAGTCATTTTTTAATATGCAGTTTAGTGGTATTAAATACATTCACATTGTGTAAGCACCATAACCATCCATCCCCATAACTCATTTCATCTTGTAAAACGGAATCTTTATACCTGTTAACCTTAAACAATAACTCCCTATTTCTCTCTTCTCCCAGTCCCTGGTAACCATCATTCTACTTCAGTCTCTATGATTTTGGCTTCTCTAAATATCTCACCTAAGTGAAATCATTTTTGTGACTGGTTTATTTCACTTAGCATAATGTTCTTAAATTACATCCATGTTGTAGTATATGTCAGAATTTCCCTTCCTTTTAAAGGTTGAATGCTATTCCACTGTATGTATAGACCACATTTTGTTTATCCATTAATTCATCAATGGACTCTTGGATTGCTTCCACGTTTTAGCTATGGTAGATAATCCTGCTGTGAACACAATGTACAAATGTATCGTCATGACTGTTTTTGGTTCTTTTGGGTATATACCCAGAAGTGGAATTGTTAGATTATCTGGTAATTCTTTTTTTTTTTTTTTTGAGGGCAGTGCCACTGGCCCTCATATGAGGGACCCGAACCGGGGCCGCCGGCTTCCCAAGCCAGCGCCCAAGCACCGCGCCACTCGGCCGGCCCTGGTAATTCTATTTTTAATTTTTTAAGAAACCCTCATCATACTGATTTCCACAGTGGCTGTACCATTTTACATTTCCACTAACAGTGCACAAGGGTTCTAATTTTTCCACACCCTCCCAACACTTATTCTCTGTTTTGTTGTTGTTTTACTAGTAATCATCCTAATGGGTGTGAAGTAGTATCTTATTTTGTTTTGATTTGCATTGCCCTACTGATTAATGATGTTGACTATCTTTTCATGTGCTTGTTGGCCATTTGTATATATGTGTTCTTTAGAGAAATGCCTATTCAAGTTTTTGCCTATTTTTGAGAAAGTAACACCCCTACTTTCCATACCTACAGTGAACCACTGCTGCTCACATACCTGTTCATGGGCACATTGTTGGGTCTTGTGGGCTCTCTCTTTGCTTTCCCCTGTCTGCCTTGTCCCTCAGCTCCCCTATATCTGGAGTTTACACATAGGATCCATTTGCATGGTGATTTTGAAAAATAGGGCAGAATTTGAAAACTATATATGATAACATTTCAATATTTAAACCTGTTTCCAAAAAATTCTTTTTACAGACTTATAACAGCTGTGCCAGACTCCGCTTAAACCAAGAAACAGTATGTCTAGCAAGCACTGCTATGAAGACTGAAAATTGTGTGGCCAAAGTAAGTAATATCATCAAAGTAAGTAAAACTCATCAATACATATTATACCACAACATAACAATGCTTTATCTATAGACATCTTCACTCAGTATTACAATTAAACATTATTACAGGACTTCATATTTTAAAAAGAATACAGCAGGCATCATTTTGTCCAAATTAGATTGCAGGTTGGAATCTCCATCTCTTCAATTGCAACAGAATGTTTTGATCATGTATTCCGGTCACATTTTAATCTAAATCACATTTGTTGCTTGACACTAGTTATGGATTTTTGTAGCAAAGAATGGAGACTACATGATACTAGGCCTGGCTCTGATAATAACAGTAACTGAGAACCTGAATGTGTAATACAATAGATTAAAGTAGTTAAAGTTGAGAATGTTGTAACAGTGACAGATCTTATCACAAATAAGTAAGTTTTGTATAAGAAAATATGCAATTATTTTTGTAAGTTTGTTCATGGTTTTTAAATGTAATTAAGTATAGAGTACACCATTGCAAGGATTGTGAAATAATGCTATAAAAAGTCTTATTATATCACTATTATTTATTGAGCAGCTAGTGGTAGAAATATTCTTTTTTGTGATCTTGATCTGTGTGGACAAGTATGTTTAAATCAGAGGGCCGGCCGAATGGCTCACTTGGTTAGGAACTTGCTCAAGAGTGTGAGCTCTGAGCAACAGGGTCACCAGTTCAATTCCCAGCCCAAGCTGAGGTGCCAACAAGTGGCAGGATGTCTCAGCTAAATCAATCAATCAGTCATACATATGTGCTATCTCTTCCTCCTGTATAAATGTGAGCCATATCTATAGCCTAGATACAAAAACAATCTCATGTGTTAGAGATCTTACAATCGAATAATCATATCAACTATGACTCAGATTTTCTAATATCTAATTTCTCAGGAACTCTGACCTACATTTAGGTATATCAACCATTTTGATTATTTCAGGAATAAGTAAGATTCCAGTATGGACTCTGTTTCTAGACTTTTACTTTTCATAACTGCAAAATTACTGCCTTTATAACTATTCAGGGATTTGTCACTATTACAACATTCCCAACTTTAATTTACTTTAATCTATTGTATTATACATTCAGGTTCTCAGTTGCTTACTGTTGTTATTAAAGCCAGGCCAAGTTTCATGAAGTCTCCATCCTTTGCTACAAAAATCAAGGGACAGCAATATTTTTTATTATTTTAATTTTATTTCTTAAAACATTCAGTAGTCTCTGAACCTACTTTATCAACTGAAAATATATCATAGAAAATATAATCATTGGAAATGATCCATATAAAAAAAACATCAGAATTTATTAAAAGTTATAGGTAAAAAAGATAGTTAATCACTTAATTATCTCTTAAATTGGAATGTCTTAATAAAAATTTGCTGCAAAATATGAATATTATAACTTACATATATATATTTTTTAGTCAGTCATTTAGTTATAACTATCAAATGCTGATTGGCCCTGTTTTATATCCAGCATTTGTACATTGAGATGTGGGACCAGTTATTTGGGCTTTTAAAAATAATCTGCCTCAGGCTAGCTGAGTGGCGCAGTGGTTAAGCGCCGGCTTGGGAAGCCAGCGGCCCCGGTTCGTGTCCCACATATGAGGGCCAGTGACACTGCCCTAAAAAAAAACCCCCAAAAAAACCAAACCAAAATAAAAATAATAATCTGCCTCCTATTTGGCCACACTGCTCTCAGTTTCATCACAAGTGGGTGACTTCTGGCTAAACAAGGTAAAATCTTACCATGAGCACCGATCCAAGGACAGGGTGAGGATTTTAATGAGTTTCATTGAGCGCTGGCCAAGTGAGCATCTGTTCCTTTTGTTTTTCCTGTACTTTGTAAGCCAGGATCCCTAAGCTACATAGTTATGTTGGTGTGGGTCTGTATGATGTGGTGTGTTTGTTGTTTTTTCTCTCCCACTACTTCAGTGGTGCATGGTTAGAAATCTGGCATCTGGCACAATGGCATAATTTCTTCTGTGCTCTTGGGTGAGGAAATAAGTTTGCTCATTGCTACTCGTCAGTCTGTTTCCTTTGCTCCCAGATGGTGACCCTGTCATTCCTTTCTTGCTTATTTTAACATAATTCTGACACCTATATCCTTTTATTGCCTCTGTGAATACCTTAATTTAATAATGATTTCCTATTGGAACCCACCTAACTTTCTGGTTTCTTTTATTGGCCTACATCCTGTCTTAGGGTTCATTGCTTCAGAGTTGAGCCAAATAAACAGTTGATCCATGGCAAATAAAAATATGTAGCTGAATTTTTTTTTCTTGCAACAGCCTCCAGTGAGATGCCAATAACATGGGAATAGAGAGTTTTCCTTTTTTTATTTACATGTGTTATATGTATCTCATGATTCTGTGCTGTTTCTGTTGGCCTCATTTATTGCTTGACCTTTGAAAGGCAATGACTTGCTATTATTTTTGTAGGTCTGCAAGCTTGTCCCTATTTCCTTCTCTTCACCTTTTGCTCTTAACAGAGTAGTTTCATCTGTGTTACACTTGATAGGGCTGCAGTGGTTTTTAACTTGGTACAAATGTCTGATGATTCAGATTTTCTCCATGTGAGAGCAACTATAATCAACCATTTTTGTCTCTATTTCAAAGCAGTTCATTCTGATAGGAGTGCCTTTGGTTTGAGTGGAGATAGTCAAGTCTAAAATCTTATATTCAATACTGTTTATATAAGTTTTAGAGAAGAATTAATACGTTATTCCATTGAAAACAGCAATGTTGTTACATTTGGACCTCTATAGTATATAGTATGTGACTCCTCATTGCCAGAGATACCCTACAGTAAATGTTACACAGTGGGTCTATGGAAAGGTACCCATTAGTCCTCCTTAGAATACAAGAAAACAAAATTGTAAAACAAACTGCAGCCTCCCTAGTTAATAATCTTCTGAATCTCTAATTTGAAGAATGAGGACTAAGAAAAGATTTTTTAAAAATAATGGAGGAAAGGTCATTTTACTACTATACTTAATCTAAGTAATATTTGGAGGCACTGAAATGTCTTTTATTTTCTTCCAGAGCCTTCCTTCATACTAATTATAGCCCTGTAGTTCGTGAGATTTGTGTTTGGAACATGATGAGCTTTTTATTTATTGTAGCTTTAACTGGACAGTTGTTATTGACTGCCAACTTAGTCTTTAGAATCAATAATTACATTGTACCTAATTGTCAGTCTTCATGGATGTTTTTTAATTGGTAAAGAAAACTAACTGGAAAAATGAAGAGCATTAATTCTTTATGTTATCTTTTAATTGACTTTGTTTAAATACTACTGAAAATTTTGGTTTCAGGCTTTTCCCTAATTTACCCTTACACACACACACACACACACACACACACACACACAGCGTTAAAATTGAGTTGTTTGAACACATCTACTGCGATGTCTGCCCAGGTAGGAAGAAGTTGTGCCTTTCTGTTGAAAGAAGCCCCTTCAGTTGTCCTTTGTAGATGTTCTGTATTCTAGTTGTTGTTATTGTTTTTTACTTGAGACTAATAATCTGTTTCCAACTGACTGAGACAGAAAAATGTGATGTTCCTTTCCACTCACTCCAGATTTTGATAGAAGACTTGTTTTATTTATTTCCAAAATTATATCCGCAGGAAACAAGCTGTTTAAATTCAGATTATGCTGAAGCAAAATGGTCCTGGTAAGAGAAGCAACGTGCTGTTTTACGAGCACAGAGTCCCTTTTCTCATAACTGATTGATAGTAAATATTTTCCTGAAGAATTATTGCCAACCATGAACAGTGCAACTGTTTCACTTTTTTTCCATGCTACTTGCTGTACCAGCCATTGTCGGTAATTAAGATCTACAATTCACAATGCAGACGTTTGCACTTCCTCTGGGTCTGTGCTATTTATAAGGCATTTCAGCTGTTCAGAGTTTCTTTTGAGTTTTAAACTACATGTTAACAGGCTTCTTTAATATACTGTTCCACAAGTAGCATTTCAGATGGTCTGTTCTTTGCACAGGCTCCTCTATTGGGTCTAAACATTAGCTTTGTGAAGAATATATTTAGATTTAACCATATCACATTGACTTCAGTGATATGGTTAAAGCTAAATACTATATTCCAAAACTCTGGAGTGGAATGTGTTACATATTAGGCTTAACTCTAAGGCAGGAATAAAGTTCAGAAGTAATATATTTTTCTCTCATCTTCAAATGTTCATGTGAACTTAATGAGTGTTAATGGGGGTTACAGAGAGGTTCTGAGAAATACTAGTAGAGTGACTTCTCTAAGCTCACTTTGAAGCAATAATAGAATCAAGGACTGTAGTTGTAGAGCAGAGTTTGTGTGTTTGCATATTAAGGATTCAAGAATATATAACCTTCTTAGATGTGCATGAATTGAGGAATACAGACATAGGTCACAAAATGGATCAGCAGATTGAATACACATTTGTTGCGTAATAGCTTTAGGAGTCCTAACTAGCATATGCCATTGGAGAGAAAAGTATAAAATAGGAATCCTGGCCTGTGTTAAAGCTGGTAAAATTTAAAGTCATTTTCAACCATTTCAAGAGAGTTAATTAAAAAACAAACAAACACGAAGTGTGAATCTTCATGAATTATGCCTGAGAGAGTAATTGCTTACATAGCCTCCTTGCTACCTGCACTCATTGTTAAACATACAAGAGAAAAACAAGATATGTTGAAAACTTGGCCCTGAGTGGGGATCAGACTGGCTGTTTTTAAGCCTGAAGTCAACTGCGCAGACTGCACGTTGGTGGCCAACATCTTTCAGCAGAGCAGATCTGCGGAGAAAGGCACGACACAGGGTTTCAGTGTTGATTTCCTGATGGCCCCTTGAATGTAGACAGAGCTGATAACAAAGCATCCAAGACAGTTTTGTTTGCCAAAACCCAAAACTTTGAGTTCTTTTGAACTACAACCACAGTGTTTCTGTAAACTTTTTTCCCTCAGTGAACTCTTTATGAACCTTTTTTTTTTTTTTTTAAGAGAGCAGCAGTGGTTCAACTGTTGGGAACCACTGATATATCTGACTGAGACGCTCCAAGATGCTAGAACCTATTCACATTTCTTTCTAGCCAGGGAGCTAATAAGATTGAGTTTGTCTTTGTGGATTGATCTAGATTAGCATGAGATGAGCCCAGTCAGTATCTTCGTCAGTAAAAAAGGAAAGGTTGGAAGAGAGAGAGGGGTGAAGGAAGAAAGTTCTTCATGAAGATTTGACTGCAGTATTGCCTGCTGATGCATGTCGGATCACCCGCATCGAGAGATCACATGGCTTCTCCAAAAGTCAAACGATCAATTCGCCTCGTTTTGGCTCTGTACTTAATGCACAAACAGTGCGATCTGCGGGGCTGTAATTGCATTGTTAGGGCCAAGGAACAAGCCTGTGCCTTTTCAGCAGACAGCTGGCAGGGAGAGAGGCATGTTGTTAGGAAAGAGAGAGGCAAGGCAAATAAAATTACTGCTAACGCTCAGAGATCGGCAGGAGTCCTACTTGCCTAATCTTACCGGTGGGAGCAAGCGGCTGTTGTAATCCAATTATAGCAGCATAAGCAATTTGTTAGACACTCCGCATAATGTAACAATTTCCCAATAAACTCTGACTTGTAATAACGTCGGCAAGAGTCCGCATAAATCTGCCCGGATGGTGGGGGCTGGAGTGTTCGGCTGGGGGCTGTAATTGGCGCCATCAGCACGTTTTGCGGAGTGCAGTCTGGTGCAGCCTTTTAGTGCAGGAATTTTAAGGAGAAAAGCATGGCACACGTTTCTTAGAAAAAGAAAAGTGGCCATTAAAAGGGGAGCAGCAAGAAGGGCATACTCTTGCCTTTACATTACCTAGGAATCTTAGTAGAAAGAAAACAGGAGGAAGCCATGTTTCCTTCTAATACTGAAGTGGGGAGAGTGTATGGATTAAATTCCTTTATTTAAAAGGCGTCGGTGTCTATTATTTATACCCTTCTTCTCCAGCCCCCAAAATGCTGTTGAGGCAGCATTTAGCTAACATTTTTACAAAATGTTCATAGCCAGGCAAGCCTAGAATACAGAGTTTAAATCTATTTTTTTTCTAGAGTTTAGCTTTTTCTTTATAATAGGAAAATAATTTTCTTTGTGCCCAGAATGCATCTTTTAAAGATATTACCTCATTGAATATCAAACCTTCCTGCAAAGTTCTGCCTTCTTTAAGGAACTGTCTCTTACTGAAGGGTTTTTAAAACCCAGCTTGTTGTGTGTTTAGCTGGCTTTACTACACTGCTTATATTCCAATTCTGGAATATATTGTGAATATAGTAATCTTTCTTGTTGAATATTTACATTATATGAGAATACAGTTTTTCTTATTTAAAACTATACCTGTGTGATTATTACAGAAATAATAGTTATTCCTAAATCATAAAATTTTTGGTTTGGAAAAATATTTGTTATTGTGTGGAGAAAATAGAACCTCCATTATTTATTGACTGATTAGCATTTATAGTGACAGAATAGACTTTCTTATTTATATGAGGTATAGGAGGCAGAGAATACTCATAGGTTTGAGTTAATAAACAGATTTTCATTCTGAGTGTCCATTAAATGTTACCTACTTTCTTATGTCAACCCACCTCTGCATTGTTGTTAATTTACGTCCAAACTAAGCTTCTGGAATAACAGGATTCTTCAAAATATCATAATGTTGTGGGTATTATTACAATAAATATTTACTTTCAGTATAAACATTTCCATCTACTAAAGCAAATGCTGCCTTGTTTGACTGGAGCTACATCAATAAGCTGCAGTACCTCTAATAAAGCCACTCAGTGTCTGGGTTTAACTAATGGCTGATTTTCATGGCTTTGACAGTGAGCTGTGTGCGTTATTTTCTCCTGATATTGTAAAAATAATGAGAGCAAATTAGAACAATCAGTTTACACAGATAGCTCCTGATTGGGGGCGATGGGCAATATGGCAGCAGGTAATCCATCTTCAGGCTCCTGTCACATTAACTTCAGCAGTGTGAAAAGATCAGGTGGGGTAGGCAGGGATCCTGCCCAATCAGAACACTGAAATTAATGAGAAGAGCATTGCTCTATGATCAACCTTTTAATTAGCAAGACTGGAAACGGAGGGAGTGATGAAGGCAGCACCACAGCCACACAGTGCCAGGCACAATTCCTAAAAAGGGAGACGAAAACAAAAAATCTGTGGGTTTTAACATCACAGTTTTCTTACAGTATACAGGCATTGTTGCCACTCTAGAGCTGGTTCACAGACTTTAAGAAATACTGCCTACTTTCCAAAGTAATGTCACAAATATCGTTGATGTGTTAATTATCTATAGACTATAATTCTATCACGGGTCATTTAAGATTTTGATTACCAGCACACTTCTTCGGCATTGCAGTCTGGGTTTTAACTTTTGAATTTTTTCAAAATCAGGTAACCAGAGAAATTAAAAAGGTCTGCCTTTTTAAAAAACCTCCCATCACACCACCCCTCCAATTTATTTGCAAATGGCATGAGAGTTTTCTGGTTTGGAGCAGCTGTGTCACTTTTAGTTGTTTAAAACAGGAGCAAAATTCAGGCAGTAAGCTTTGGCATATTTATATTGTATTCCTTTCCTGATTCTGTTTATTAGGAAATTTGCTGTTTTTTTCCCCCATGCCTCTGATTCTTAGTGTTGGGGGCTGTGTTATTTCAATATATAATTGAGAATTGAATATTAATGAATGGTGTTTATAGAAAGAAGGGGGGATCTATGCAGTAACTGCGATTAAAGGCTTGATTCATTTATTTAAAGTTCAATTACACTAAAATTGTAATCTTGTTGATAATCCCTGTAATAGTGTAAAATGTGGTATGAGTTATGAAAGACATTAATGAGCCACATTTTCTCTATCAAATCAGTGCTGTTTTCTGGGCCTTCTTTAGCAGGCTGTAACTTTGGGAAAGTATATGAGGCCATCAGGATTTGCGGTATTTTAGTCTTTATACCTTAAGCTTAGTGGCTTACTGTAAAAGCAAATAATATAATGTAGGTAATGTAAAGAATCCAGATACCGGGCCGGCTGAGTGGCGCGGTGGTTAAGAGCTGGCTTGGGACGCCAGCGGCCCCGGTTCAGGTCCCACATATGAGGGCCAGTGATGTTGCCCTCAAAAAAAAAAAAAAAAAAAAGAATCCAGATACCTTCTAAAGAAGTTATAAATTAAATAAATTTATAAATAAATTAAACTTGTTTTCTTGATAGTAACAATTAATTGACTTGGGCATTTATTTAAAGTATTAATACATAAAAAATCAGTTATCAGGTACCCATCTGAATACAGAATTAGCAGGAAAGAGCCTAAAATACAGTGCAAAATACTCAGGTTAGGCGTAAGGCGATGTTTTTTGTTTTGTTTTGTTTTTCTTTTGAGGGCAGTGTCACTGGCCCTCATATGTGGGACCGAACCAGGGCTGCTGGCTTCCCAAACCAGCGCTTAACCACTGCGCCACTCAGCCGGCCAAAGGCGATCTTTTTTCATCATAGTTAATAGAACTTTTTCCTAATGTGTTTAACTAATGGTAATTCTAGCCTTGCAGCCCCTAAAATACTGTATTTACAGAATGTTAAGTCCCTGATGGTATATCCTTCTACGCAAACTCACAGAACAAAGGCGCTTCACTTCTCCCTAGTATACCTCTTCCTACCCCTCTTCCCAGCAAATCTTTAGTTTAGTTTTGTTGTTGTTGTTTTCACTGATGAGATTTTACTGAAAACATTCATTTAGACTTCAGTGTATAAGTATTTTAGGGTCAGTGACTTAATACTAAATAGTCTCTAGAACTTCTCCTCTACATTTTTTAAGAGAATGGTGCTACTATACATATTAATATTTTAAAGACCACTTGTTAGAATTTTTCATGATACTTTTCTGCATTCCTTAATCTGGAGGAGAGAGTTTCATTCTTACAGCTTTTATAGATTCATTCTTACAGCTTTTATAGATTCATAGCATTTCGTTCTCTCTCCTAGTTTGCCAGTTTCAGAAGCTTGGGCGCATAAGCTCTCCATGAGTAAGTATGTTCTTAGTTATATGATATAAATAGATCACTTACAAAGCTTATGAAACCTGAGCTCTACTTTTGAACCTTTCAGTACCCATGAGCTCAGAATCCATACATGTAAAATTTTATTCTTGTGTTGTGACTTCAACTTATAAGGCAAATGAGCTATGGATTTAAATTACTATTCTCTATACCAAATTTCTACAAAAATAAAACAATATTTTTCTCTTTTTCATATGATTCTGGAATTCCATTTGACTTAGTGATCTTGCCAATATTTATTCTTGTTATTAGAGTTCTTTTCCAGTAAGATTCGCTTCTGAAGATCAGTATTAAAATAGACATTCCTTGGGCCAGCCGAGTGGCGCGGTGGTTAAGCGCTGGCTTGGGAAGCCAGCGGCCCCGGTTCGGTCCCACATATGAGGGCCAGTGACACTGCCCTCAAAAAACAATAAAAAATAAAAACAAGTAAAAAATAGACATTCCTTTTTTGAGGTCATCTTTGTTTGTTGTTTTACACTAGTAATTATAGAAATGTCCAACTGACTGATTGACCAATAAACTCCTTTTTAAATGTCCTGACAGCTAAAGCTACCAACTCACCTTAAATTCTGCTAATCCCAAATGTTAATAGGGTTCATTTTAGAGAAATTTTCATTAATCTAGTAGTCCTTTGGAGCTCACCCAGTAGACCCTTAATTAAAGTTCTCATGTATGGAACCAGGTGAATCTCTAAGGCTATAATAATCCTTTCCAAGCTTCCGAACAGTTTGGGGAGATGTTCCTATATAAGGAATTGAAAAATGTCTATTTTCCTTTTTGTGTATCTTCAGGATGAAAGACCTTTATCTCTCCCCCATGCGCCCCCCTCCACCCCGGTTTTGTACTACTAAAAATTTGAGGAGTGGAGAGAATACGTTAAACACTTACTAAGCCCCTGTGCTTAGGCTATAGTGCCACTATGTTATGTACTTCAGTCCTTATGTGAACTTGGTGAAATGGATTATATTACCCCTATTTTACAGATAAGGAACCTTAAGCTTAGAGAAGTTAAACCTTTCCCCAGTGTTCACACCTCTGAGGTGTAGAGTGAAGTTTTTAACAGATATATCTGACTTCAGAGTCCTTGCTCTACTACACCCTTTGCCTTTCATTTATTTATTTATTTATTTTAAATTTGTTTCAGGTGTACAACACAGTGCAACAGCTATACTTTTTACCCCTCTCTCCCAGTCTGCCACCCCTTTTGCCTTTCAAGTAGTATTTGGAGGCCCTGTGTATCTTTCCTACCATTATACTTGGTCTCAGGACTCAAGAACTGTGAAGCACCTATAGCTTTTCTCCATTTGATTTCTATAGCAATTTTGACACCTAGCAAATGTTATTTCTTTTATCTTCCCTTTTCCCCCCCTCTACTACTAGTAAAATATCTTGTTGTGACTGAACTGAGCCAAGTACTGTATTCAGAAAACTTAACTATAGTAATACCTTGGTTTGCAAGCATAATTCGTTCCAGAAACAAACTACTCGTATTGCAAGACATCACTCGTTTACCACATTAAAATGTATTAGAAATGTTTGCTCGTCTTATGGAACACTCGCAATCCAATGTTTTACTGTATTTCTATTCTGGGTTACCTAGTCAATAATTCTACCATGTAACTTTAAATGCTTATTTGTGGCTCCATGTTCCATTGTTCTACATATAAAATGAGTGGAATAGTATGAGTCCAATACTGGTGGTTAAAGGTGGTAATTCACACCTTAGTAATTGTTGTAGAAGTTGTTCTGGAATACAGATCTTATCCTACCATGACAGGATTTACAGTGTAAGCATACATTGGCAGTTCTTTTATACCAAAAATTTATTTTTCCTGGTTAAGTTTGGTAATTAATTTTGTCAATTATAAAAAATTGTCTCTTAAGTCTTCAGAGCCAAGGCTCTGATTACACTTCAGTAAATATTTTTATATTTGTACGCGTGCTTCTAAATAGTTTGGTGATTGTGAAGACATGATGAGGGTATCAGTTAAAATAGTTGGTTGGGCCTTTAACTTCTCTGTCTGTTTCAGACAGATGAGGGGAAGCTTGGGACAGTAGTAATTAAGAAGAAATAGGTTCACCAAAAGCAAATGAAAACAAAAGGAAACAAACATGAATATTACTGTGTGTGTGTGTGTGTGTGTGTGTGTGTGTGTGTGTGTGTGTGTGTAAAATCTCCTTGGATATTCTCTAATGGAAAGAATGAAGTTTTTTATAATTACGGTTAACATCAATTTCATGCTCAGGCTTATAAAATATGTAAGAAGCACTTGCTCACATGGAGTGCTAAGACCATGACAAACAGGAATGTTAAAATAGTTCAAGAAGAATGAGCATAAATTTAATTATGTTTTATCCTTCAGATATCACTTATTTAACTTTATCTACATTTTCTTAGAATACCTAATAGCATCAGAAATTTAATTATAAAGTAGTTTTTTAACAAAAATATACCTGGGAACAAGCCAGAAGGGAAATATAGAGAGAAAACCATGTTTAAAAAGAGATGGTTCCTACAGTGTTAACTATGGAGTGTGTAGCGTGACTCTGTAATGGAATATCATGGCAGGGGGTATAATACTGTAAATAAAATGAATATGCCACTTGTGGATTAATGGGCAACCTAAAGAGTGGCTTTATTTACATCTATGTGTGAGGTTCATTTTCAGCTTGTGTTTTCTCTTAGTCTTGTGATTGGAGTACTTAAAAACCTGACAGTTTAATTAAGGAACTGTTTTAAAAAATCAGTTTCCATGGATCTTGATACACACATACACACACACACACACACACACAGAGATTATTTTTGGTAGTATTACTATAGTGTCATTTTAGACTTTCAAATTGATAGAAGGAATTTTCTTTAACTTTTTCTCTGGGTAATACTGAAGGAGAAGAGGTGGGTTCTGAAATGAAGTCCAAGAAATACAGCTATTTTTTATATATTTTTATGAAGAATAAGAATAGGTGTAGCCACTACATATACCCAGACTATGGTAGATTCCATTTGCAGTGATACAGTTTTGTGGATATGGGATGCTTTTCAAAGGTTTGGATACTGAGTAATTTAAACTTAAATACATCTAGTCTGGGACACTATAGGAGTCACTATGTCAACATTATAACCTGAGAACATGCAATAAGGGTAAATTCAAAGTGAGAGCGTTATAGAACTTGTTTTGCTCAGCTGTTTAGGTTGCTGTTGATTGTCAATTAATACTATTATTTACTGCTCAAAAGTTTGGACTATTATTTACTCCCTGCTTCCCCTCAATTGAAAAGGTGTGATAAAAGTTACTTATAAAAGGGAAATTGTATGCAAAAGTAAATTGCCTTCATTGTAGAGTTTGACTAGAATTAATTTTCACTTGCAAAATATAGACCCTCAAATTATATATATATATAGAGAGAGAGAGAGAGTCTGATTGACTTATAAACAAAAAACTTACGAAGTATATTTTTTGAAGTATTAAAATCCAGAGCTTGTGCCATCAAATTTGACAGTCGTTTTGCAACATTGTTTATTGAATATTTACAGTGTACCAGACACTGGGCCAAGAATTTTATATACGCTCTCACTTAAATCCTCACAGCAATCTCATTAAGCATACAACCCCATTTTACATACAAATAAACTGGAGCACAGAGAGATCAAGCAACTTGCCCAAGGTACGTTGCAAAACTGGAATTTAAACCCAGATTGTCTGGCCCATGATAGATGCTTTCAACCACTGTGTTTTATAAATTTTAGTACATAGAAATACGGTGGATATAGCAAATGGAGATTATCTAAAAAGTTCTCTATGATGCCTATTAAATGTTAACAATTTATTAACAAGTAGCCAGGATTTAGGAAATACAGAAGTATGCAAATTGGTTATATAAAATCATGATACATGGGCCGGCCGAGTGGCGCAGTGGTTAAGCGCTGGCTTGGGAAGTCAGCGGCCCCGGTTCGGGTCCCACATATGAGGGCCAGTGACACTGCCCTCAAAAAAAATAAAAAAATAAAATCATGATACAGTAATACATTTTAGGTTTGTGTTCTTCTCTTGCACTTACGGCATTTTCCATTTCAGCCTTCCATATGAGATGATAAAAATTAAAGATACCTCAATTAGCATCCACAAAAAAGTAAAACTGTTAATTGAACCTTGTAATCTCCTCTTGCTGTCTGTTAGGCTTTTCTTTCAGGCCTTGATTGTGTGTAATAAAACTGTTGCTTAATTAATGCCAGGGTTCTGAAGCATTTGGATGCCACAAAAGAGTGTGAAGTGGAGAAACCAAGAGGCAGCATCAAATAGCTTTTCTGTCGAGTTAATTTAGATCTGTCATTCTTGTTCTAGTTCATGATATACGGCTCCCAACAGATACTAGGTGAATTGAATGAGAAGCAGTAGTGAATCCTGTCTTAGGAAAAACACAACTCATGACTGAGGCTCTCAGTAGGTTAATGAATAACTGTATTCAGACAATATTTCACCCTTAGTTTGAGCTGCCCTTGGAATGAATGTGGTCGTGTTAATGTGACCAGCAGACATGATGCAAAACCAAACTAAGTGGTGACTTTGCATCATGTCTTTGTGGTATGTGCAGGAAAGATCAGGACTGATGTCTGATATGTACTACTTACTATCTTTGGCAGAGGGGTGCTGGTGTGTAACCAGAGCATGAGAGAGGAAGTTGTACTGACTTGTATTAATCTCCATTTAGAATGCTAAAAAAAGCAGTAGTAAAAATTTCCCTTGGAAATTGCTGAAGTTTCCTTATTTATGGACACACTTTTTGAGGGATCCATATGCTTTAAAAAAAAAAAAAGGTTGATAGGAAATGTCTGTTTCATATTATAACTCAGAAAGTATTATTTCTTGATTTTAGAATGCAGAATAATGAATAACATAATAGTCTTCACTAAAATGAATTTACTTTTAAAGTCACTCTTTACATTCTCTCATTCCTCCCTCCTTGATTCAAGAACTTATTGGGCCGGCCAAGTGGCGCGGTGGTTGGGCGCTGGCTTGGGAGGCCAGCAACCCCGTTCGGGTCCCATATATGAGGGCCAGTGACACTGCCCTCAAAAAAAAGAACTTTATTAATTAGCTGGTTTTATATTTGTATTTATTTTAACAAGAGTGTTGAAAAGCAGTGTTTCTTTCAGGGTAGAGAAGATTTAAAATCCAGCAATAAAAAAATGAAGCCCCTTTTATTTCTGACTGCATTCCCAGATAGTTGTATTATAATCATTGAACTTTTAGAGCCTGTTCAAATTCTGCCTGGAGTGTGTAGGATTACAACATCATATCTAAATTGTACTTTCTGGCAATATGCAAACATGAAATAGACATTGCTGAGCGGAAGTATTGATATCATAATTTCTGATGGTTAAGGTGACAGTGAAGAAGGAAGTTTACAAGCATAGGAAAAGAATATATGGGTTTCAATTTAAATAGGTCTCTATTGTCCAGGGGGTTATTGAATGCAAATAAATAGTACTTGTTTTAGAATGGATGGAACTAGGTTAAGTGTTTACAGCCAAACCTTTCCACTTCTCCACCAAAGAGTAAGGTTCTCCTAACACTGACCTACTTTGCTCTTACATAGTACTCTAGGCACAATGGTTATGCAGCCATAAAGAGAAAAATAGATGAAGACCAGAAGAATTTTTTAGTAGGAAGTGCTTGGTAGCATGTTTCTTTGTTGGGGAGACATAATGTTGCCACAAATCATGAATAAATATTCCAAATTCTCTAATATTATAGCAGTTATAACCATTTTTAAGCCTCCTTTCGAAGTAGATATTTCTCTCCTGGCTTTCTGTATTGTGAACTTTACAAAACTGGCTTAGGCAACCTATTAATTATTCATATCATAGCAACAATTAAAGCAAATTAAAAATAAAAATCGCCATATTGCGTTTAACCATCGGCAGCACCAAACTGTGTCAGCTCTGTAAGGGCCTGTGGTGTTTCCTTAGTTAAAAGTGCTAGAGGGAGCTCTAACCTTGTTCAGAGTAGTGGCATATGGGAACAATTGTCTGTATGTGGCCATAGGGTCGCCAGTAAAGATAGAAACTAAGGCTGCTCCGTGGCGAAAATTTAAATCTTTTTTATTAGAACTCCTGTTTCTTTTATAAGGTTTAGATCTCTGTCTGTAACCAAACAGGATTTTGTTCGCCTTTCTCCATGATTATAATCATCTCCTAATACAGTGTTCAGGAAACCCTGAATTTGACTTAGTGAATTTTCACAAAGTGAACAAACATCTGTGTAAGCACAACCAAGGTTTTTTAAAAAAAAAAAGAAAGAGAAAGAAGGAAAGAAAAAGAACTTTACCAAAACCTACTCCTGCTCTCTTTGTCACTCACTCCCTTCCCAAGGGTGGTAACCATTATCTTCACTTCTAACATCATACATTACTTTTGTCTGGGTTTGAACCTCAATATAAGTGGAATCATACAGTATGCATTCCTTACTGTTTGACTTATTTCACTCAGCATGTTTTTGAGAGTTATATTATTGTATATAGTTGTGATTTGTTTATTCTCATTATATAAATACACCAAATTTATTCGTTGTGTAGATGAACATTTGGGTTGCTTTCAGACTTTGATAACTATTTTAAAAATGTCTAAATATCATTTGGTGAATATGTGCAATGAATACATGTATTCTGTTGGGTATTTAACTCGGAGGGGAATTGGAATTTCCAAACTGGTGGTACCAATTTATACTCTTGCCAGCAGTGAATTGTTCCACTGTTTCTCTTCCTAACAAACACTTGTCTGGCTTTTTCCTTATAGCATTCTGGTGGTGCGTAGCAGCAGTCTCACATTGTGGGCTTTTTTTTTTTTTAACATAAAATTTACAGTCTTAACCATTTTTGTTTTCTTTTTTTCTTTTTTTGAGGGCAGTGTCACTGGCTCTCCTATGTGGGACTGAACCGGGGCCGCTGGCTTCCCAAGCCAGTGCTTAACCGTCGCACCACTCGGCGGGCCCCAGTCTTACCCATTTTTAAGTGTTCAGTAGTGTAAGTATATTCACATTGCTGTCACTTGTTTTTGAATTTAAATTTCCCTTAACACTTAAAATTGAGCTTTTTTAATATGTTAATTGACCATTTAATTGTAAAGTGCCTGTTCAAGTCCTTTGCCCATTTTTCTACTGGATTTTATGGATTTTCCTTAATGCTTTGTAGTTTTGTGTAAATTCTGGATATAAGTCCCATGTCTGATATATGTGTTTCAGAAATTTTCTCCTACTCTGTTACTTGCTTTGTACTTTTTAAATGATGTCTATTGATGAACAGAGGTTCTTAATTTTAGTATAATCTAATTTATCAATCTTTGCCTTATATAATTGGTATTTTGACGTTGTACTTAAGAAATTGGTGTCTACTGTAGTGTTATGAAGGTATTCTCTTATGTTTTCTTCTAAAATTTTTATTGTTTTTACCTTTCACATTTAGATCTACAATCCAGTTGATTTGTGTGTACGTATTAGGTAGAGGTGAGAGTTTTCTTTTTTTTAATGTGATAGTTGATGTAGCACCACTTATTAAAATATGTATTTCCCCTTTTATTGCATTTTTCTGTCATAAATTACAGGAAAATGTATAGGTTTTTGTCAAATGTATGTATATAGGTTTTTGTCAAATCTTGACCTCTGATAATAAACCCTCCTGTTTTTCTTCAGTATTACCTTAATTATTCTTATAACCATATACATTTTAGAATCAAGTTTATCAGTATTTACCATCTGTGTGACCTTTATATTGCCTAGTATAGCACTTACACATAAAAGGTCCTCAATATATTTGTGTAAATGAGATAACTCAGTACACACAGAAATTCCTAAATTATAGTTGCCCCTGATTTCGCCCAGAGCCTTAGAGCCTGGCTCTACTGGGCTGCTCTTACAATCTAATCACATCTTAAATTTTCTTTCTTCACAGTTCTATCCCCAATCACATCAGCTAATAGTGGCCAGTCAAATTAGCATATTTTAAAATACTCCAATTCATAATTCCCCTTCCTAGAGAATTTGGTATGGAGCTTCAGTTAAAACTTCAGTTTCAAGGTTTGGTGGGCAGGTCCTGATACAGTCTGAATCGCTGAGATGGTTTCTACGTGCTAGCAAACATTAACAGCTACCTTTATTGAGCATTTAAGTGCCAGACTCTGTGCTTAGGATTTTGTCCATAATCTCCTGTTGTTTCTTTTAATAACCCTAGGAACTAATAGGTTGTATCGTCCCCCTTGCAGGTGAAGAAAATTGAGGCTTACAGAGGGTAACTAGCTGACTCAAGCCTATATAGTTTATACATTGCAGAAGTAGGGCTTGAACCTAGGCTTGCCTGACACTATGTAGTGCACTACCTTTAAAATAATCATTTATTTTACTTATTCCATGAGTAATGCCCAGCCTCTTTGCCCTTACTCCTAAGAGTCTTCCAAAATGCTTTGATTCTGTCTTCTTCCCAACCCCATCCCACATTGTAACTGCTACTCTCTTAGTCCATTCCATTCTGATACCAGCCTGCTCTTCCAACTTACTTACAATGTAGGCCCATTAGGTTGCTCACTATTGAAAAATACTATCACCATGGAAGATAATGCTACAGATTGTTTGTAAATTTCAATGGAACTTAATTTTTCAAGTGGAAATTGAGCCCCAGTTCTTTCCCATATTCATTTATCTATTACAGCAGCTAGTTTGCCACCTAGACCGTGAGGACACTTGTTGGCCTTTGGAATCTGAAAGAAAGGGGTCTCTAAGATACAGCAAGCTATATGGACTATAATGCTGAAAATTAAACTGGCAGAGAACAGCAGCCATCTATCTGATCATGACCACTGTAACCTTGATAAAGCATTAAGAGAATCCCAGTAGGTATTTCGTATCTATTGGGTTGTAGGAAAAGTCATGACCTATTTTTTTCTGTTTTTCATTGCAAAAATGCGTCATGACTTTTCCAACAACCCATTTGCAGACTCCTCATGTAGCCCTACTGCTTTGATTTGGCCCTAAATGAGACAAGTTGATGTATTAAATGGATGTAATTTTTTGCCTCTGTGTGACATAAAGGGATTTTTAATAATTCTAGAAAGCCTTTCCTCATGAAGAGAGATGGATAGGGAAATAAGAGAGTAAATATGAAAGAAATGAGGCAAATTGAGACACAGAATACTTAAGGAAGACATTATTAGGTCTTCATGTTTTACTGTCAGTCCTGAGAAAGGTTAGCACTTATAAAGTTTTAAATTCTTAATTTTGGAATATTTTAGCATGTAGAAAAGTCAAAATAATGTTATCTATGTACTTGTTATCAGAATGGTAGCATTTCTTTGTATTAAAAACTCAATTGTTGTAGAAAAGCTTAACTCATTATTGGAATTTTGGAATATATTTTTTGCCCAAATAATATTATGAAATTTCCTTTTTACTTGAGATGTATACTTAAACTCTAAAATGTTAGGTTTTAGTAAGAAAATGTGAAGAATGAGTCTGTATTTTTAAATGTTGCTCAGCTCTATTTTAATTTACCGTGGAATTGAATCAGAGACTCAAAATGTAAAAGCCAGACTGAGCCTCGGATTATCCCGTCCACCCACTCATTTTACAGATGAGATCCCATGGCAGTAGAGAGCTGCCCGAGATCACATAGCTAATTAGTGATAGGATTGGGCCATCATACTAGCTCACTTTTGCTGCAGGGCTTTTTACATGTGTGTCAACACAACTAAAGGAAAACTTTTTAATTATAGTTTGTTTCCAAAGCATCAAATTTCAGTACGTAGTCCTTAAACAGAAAATAGAAATAGAGGAATTTTGGAACATTCTACACATAGAAAAATTTCATGGGAAAAGGCTGAGCTGCCCTTGAGTTTCATATTTATAGTGCTTCATGTGAGCTTAAGCCATGCCTAGGTGAAATAAAAAGGTTGGGTAGTCTTTACAGAAAACCATTTTATGCCACGTTTTGCAAAAAAAGAATACAATTCCAATTTCTAAGTCAAGTGCATAAACATTATGGAAGTAACCATCCTCCTGATTTTCATTTTCTTATACCACTTGCACTCCCAGTAAAAAATACATACTTCAAATCCCTGCGGGGAGTTGGCCCCATTCTGAAAAAGAAAAGTTTTTTATGACCCTCAAGATTCAGTCTTTCCTCAGAGACACCAAAAATCTGCAATCTCTGGTCCATGGAACCCCATAAAAGTTGTGCCTATGTGAGGGAAATGTGAATAATCTTCAGACAGAATCACAAGTTAATAGCTTTTCTGCCAATTTTTTCAGAGAAAAGAAGGTGGGTGCTGATGACAGCTGGAATTTTAGTCTGGTTTCTGCCCTAGCTCTGTCTTTGCTGATTACTGAAACAAACTACAGAGTCTGTACTTTGTACCCTATGGGATACAAAATGTACTCTGCCTTATAGCACGTTAGCTCTTTGGTAGAAACCAGTAAAGTAGATTTTCAAAATCTTTAGAGTAATGCTTTGAGAGTCTTGTACCATTCTAATAATTTCCTTACTGTTCTCCCCTCATTAAATTTGAGTTTTATAGGAATATGTATTGGCAAGTGCTCTGAAAGATTGAAAGTGAAAAAAAAAATTGATGTTCAAATGCCTTTTATTCCATATTTTGTAAAATACATTTTGAGGTCTTCCTTTGGGTCTTTTTTGTCTTCTTCAGCTGTTAAATGCCAATCAGCATTCCCTTTGGAAGTTCATTTTTACTTTGATTCATAAATTTTGCATAGCAATATTTTATATATTACTATATTAAAAGTATATTAAAGTTAGTTTAAACTAACTTTAGAAAACAATAGATTAAAGGTTGCCAAGTTAGAGTGCTTCTGGACAAAGCTTCACTGTGGTGATAGTATCATCCTTGTTGGTAAGAGAAGAGGACTCCAATTGTTTACACCACAAGGCAGTTTCCCCTGCACTCCCAAAAAGCAGTATCCACACCTTGCATTAGTTTAGATTAAAAATTCATTTTACCAAATATTTTGAGCTGCTATGACATATAAAGGGTTTGTGTCATAATCTCTGGCCTTCAGAGTTGAAAAACTAGTTTGAAAGTAAAGGTTTCTGAACATAAAATTACTGTAAAAGCAAAAAAGATTATATTTAATAGAGTATTAAGCTCTAATTATAATCAGCAACTATGTACATTGTAGTCCTCTCTAGTTAAAAGCATGACGACAGCTAATGCCCTTACTATGTGCCAGGTACTCTTCCAAATGTCTCTACATGTATTATCTTATTTTTATCTTAACATTAACCCTTCTAGGTAGGTACTATAAGAATCTTCATTTTTCACATGAGGAAATGGAGGCACAAAGAGGTTAAGTAACTTAGCCAAGATCACACATCAAGTAAATGGTAGAGTTGGGACAGAATCAGTGCCAAATCACGGTGTTATTTTTTACGATATTCTATTACATAAACATAAACTCCTTCAGAAGGCCGTTTGAACCGGCTTCAGTGTAGCACACGTGGTCTTGGTGCTCGTGTAAACCATTTTTAGCTGTAGAAAATGTATTTATCCATATATGCAAAGCAGTGCTGGTCTACATTTAGTCTTAGTCATTGACTTGGAGCTTCATTCTCCTTAGAAGGGCCATAATTTCATTTTAGGAAAAGTATATATACACTTTATGTAATAACTGCATTTTAAAAGTTAGTCTGAACTCAATGAACTTACTTGAATCTGAGCAAGTTATTTCGATCATCTCTGCTAAAAAACAAACAAACAAACAAACAAAAAAACCAGATGCTGCATCCAAACTAAGCTTTTTCCTGGATAAATTAAGAAAACAATTACCCAACTATTCCAGAGAGAAATGTCTTTAGTCCCTTGATGCTCCAAGGGTTATTAAAGTTTTACCTGCAGATAACCAAGACTTCCAGAAGTTACAAGTCATTTACTTCATTCAGTGCAGCTAAGAGATGCCTGCGCTGCTGCCTCATAGGATTATTTCTTGCTGCATTTAACATGCATTAACAAGCATTTGGAAAGAGTCGGATTTCTTCTAGAAAGCTGAGTTGGCTTCTTGAGATCCTGTCCCGAAAAAAAACCTTGTATTTTTCTAATCCAGGTTTTAGATACAGCTTCTCAAAAGCTTTCTTCAGGAGCAAGTTTTACCAAGTCATTGAGACCTTTTTATGGGACTCAAAAATGTAAGGATTAGAGCACAAAGAAGAGGAGGGTAGTTTTTTCCTTTTTACTTAAAACTGACTATATTTTTCCCATGCACTTTATTTTTTTTTTTTTGAGGGCAGTGTCACTGGCCCTCATATGTGGGACATGAACCCGGACCGCTGGCTTCCCAAGCCAGCGCTTAACCACCGCGACACTTGGCCGGCCCTAATGCACTTTATAATTGTGTTTTAAGTGTTTCTCTTATGTTTTCCTCTGGCAGCCAATGCCTCCATCATTCCCTGTTATTTATGGTAGAACTTAACCTTCCAATGCTAAAATAAAAGTGAGGCTGTGAGGGGGAAGTTAGGGAAAAGACTTAGTTTAAACTTTCTCCGTCACAGAAATTTTATTTTGGTAATATTAACTAATATTATTTAACATCCAGATGAGCCACCTCTATCTGAGGAAGTTTACAAAAAGAGCGACCAGATTCCAGACAATTAAACTTTATTACTCTGCTTGAAACATTAAGTAGTGGCTTAGGAAAATAGTTTTTCATCTCCTCTCCCTCTTGATGTTTATTGTTTATTATGTGGGAGAGGACCTGTTTGTCCAACAAGCATGTTGCTTTTCTTGGAGCAGTTGAGCTCAGTAATACTAGGTCCATTTGCATTTTGTTATATTCTCTGCCTCCCTCATCTCTCTCCACCTCACCCCTACTCCCCCATCTCTTCCCTAGTCCCTCATCTGTCTCCCCTTTGCCATCTCTCTCTATCCTCTACTTACCCTTTCCATCTCTTTCCAGTCTCTCTCCCGCCCCTGCCCCACAGTTCCCACTCTCTCCTTTACCACTTTTGTCATTCGTCTCCTCTCCTTCCACTCCTCCTTCCTCTCACCCTTCTTCTTCCTGCTTGCCTTCCCTTTCTTTTCCCTCCTCATTCCTTACCCCTCTCCCCTATCTTCTTCCTCCTCCTTTTCTTCCTTTTCTCTCCCCTCCTTTCCACAGTCCCACTCACCTGTACTTCTCTGTCCTCCTGGTTCAGATCTTGACTGTTCTAAGATGTTCAACAAAGGAGATTAATTTCACCTGCCTGATTAATTTGATGTTATAAACAGAGAATACTCTAGGTGACAGAAAAACCCTCTCCCCATACATCAAATAGTTGACTTATTCTTTTTAAAGACCAGAAAGGTGTATACCCCAAAATGTGAACATTGTCTATTTGTTAATGATGGAAATTATGAGTGATTTTTATGTTCTTTTTTCATATTTTCTAAAGTTTGTATATTATAAATGCTTTTTAAAAAAACCATTTGATCTTTCTGTGCCTGACCTAATAGATCCCTATTTAATGAAAGTAAAACAAAACAAAATGAGGAATCAGATTTGATCCTCCAGTGAATATCAATTTGGTTTGCCATTTTGGTATTCGTTTTTCCAGATCCTTTCAACTTTCCAAGTGATGGCTCTTAGGACTACAGCATGAATTCTTCAGCTTGGTGCTCTCATAGCACATAATGGATGTTAAACACATTCTCACAAGTTAGGCTTAAACTCCCAAGTCCTACAAGACCTTTTCTGCCTTTTTCTCCCTTCACCAAAATTTAGTTCATATTTTGTTTTTGTTTTTTTGGTGTTTTTTTTTGTTTGTTTGTTTTGAGGGCAGTGTTACTGGCCCTCATATATGGGACCGAACCGGGGCTGCTGGCTTCCGAAGCCAGCGCTTAACCACCGCGCCACTCGGCCGGCCCAAGTTCATATTTTGTTTATTGTAATGTTTCTATACTATAAAGGTAGTCATTGTGACAGACTTGAAAATATATATATACAAATTTGTTTCCCGCCCTGTTATCAGTCTTGTGGGGGGTCGAGAGAACTGGCATTGGTGAGCAGCCATTCTATTATTGTTATATCTCATTGTTTTACCTTGTCTATTGTCCTTGGTACTATTGGTTATAAAAGGCATAAACTCCATGCTGTACTAGGCCATGATATCAACTGTTCCACAGTTACATGTTAAAATTGCAAGTTCAGATTCAAGTTTGACCAGAAGAACTTCCAGACTATGTCCTTCTCAGTTGGCCAGCTTAGGTGTAGAAGGTGAATGGAAGACTAGGTGAAGTGTTCTGAATTATGCATCCCTAGCTATAGTGTACTCGTTTCAGAAGGGGTTAAATGGTGTAGTTAATGAATGGTTTTCTAGCTGCAGGGGCTTTTGAAAAGAGATCTAGGAATTCTGCAGTTAATTCAATTTTTCAGGCATAAACCTACCATCACTGAAAAATTTTGAGTGAGCAAAATTCTCTTGCTTTGCTACTAGATATAGTTCATATAGTGTCTTAGAAGACCAGAATTCTTTTTTTTTTTTAAGGATTTTATTCCTATTTATGCTGGTTGGATATTTTATGTCAAACATGACATTTTAAAAGATTTTACACAATATATTATTTCCTTTCCCCTTCTCCTGGTTTTTTTTCCCCCCGTCTTTCCTCACTTCCCCAAATCTGCATTACTAATGCTTTTCCCCATTTTTCCCCATCTTATGAGCAAAGTTTTAACAGTACATAGAAAGTTAACTGCCTGGAGTCTTTTAAATATAAGTAACACGCAACCAGTAATAAGCTGTCGGTTGTTTTTTTGCTGCCTGCAAAGAAACATAAACACAGTGCTCATTTCTGGCAGGTTTTTACTGTCAGAGTTTCTCCTATTATATTTATCTTACAATTTGCCAGGGGGTGAAGTTATTAAGTTTTAGCAGCAGCCATCGATCAAGTTCACAAGTTAACACGATAAAGGCTCTGTGCCGCTCCGATCCGGGGAAATGATGATCCTCACTCGGTAATTAACTAAATGAGAAAGTTAAATCTTACTTGAGAGCTGGGAGAGATGAAAGAGAGGTGTTTGTCAGTTTCTCAGTGGAAATTAGAAGCAGTTTTCTGCAATTCCCTAAGCTGCTGCTCTGTCATATTTTACATAAGCACTGGGAAAACGTCTTGTAATTAGTGCTGTCATGGAGGATTTTTTTTTTGCTGAAGGATGTTGGAATAATTCATTAGATTATCAAGAAAGGCTTGTGTCCTGAAATGATTAGCACAGTGAAATTTAAACCATTAACGATAACAAGTTTAGAGCTTGCTGCAGTGCAGAGGCACCCGGGGTATGTCTATACCTATTTCAATCATTTCTTATAATTAAACATTATGTCCTTTTTTTTCCCCCCATCACCAAGACCCATCCAAAAATCCTGTTAAGGTGGCACTGCCTACATCAGTGGGTTTACCAGCCTTGGAGGTGTATGTAGTTAGTAGCTATAAGAATGCAGCAGTAAATTAAACTGCTGTGGGTTTCTTGGTTTAGAACAAAAGAACCTATCGCCCTGGAAGCTATAAAGTTGCATAAGGGAACCCACTACAGAAACAAGAGTCCCAGTATTGAAACCTAATAATGTTAAGTGACTATCCTATCCCTTTATCTCAAAAATCTGGAAATAATCAAAATGGCTTGGCTTTGCTTTTGGTTAATTTTTTATATGGCTTTTCCTATAATTAGTAAGTAGAAGAAGAAAAAAAAAGATTGGCAAGTGTCCAATCCTTAAATAATCATATGTACTGGTACATTTGTGAGTTTATTTCCTCTTGAGTTTTATTTAAAAGAATTGAAATGATTGCATGCTTTTTCTTGTTGGTTATTAGAAACCAGTCAGATCCATAATGTGAACTTTCCTTCTGCTGACAAATCTGCCCCTTCCTGTCTCCCACATTCACTAATCAGATCTGACATATTTATGAGTTCACCTAATATGTAATCATATTTAGTAGAAGCTGTTAAAATATTAATGCAGTAATTCCACTGAAAAATGTGATATTTACTTCGATTGAAATGTATGTCCCATTCTATACGTACAGCCACCATTTTCTTTTCATTTGCACTCTCACCTTCCAAGAAGATAATAGACTATTTTTTTTGATTTCTGAAAGTTTTAAAGGTTTTTTTTTTAAGAACTGAAAACTGGAATGTTAAAAGTTATGATCCCACTTTTGAGCATTCATTACCGTGTACTCTGCATGTTCAATTTATGGCCAACTTCTTTCCGTTTCTCTTGAAATGCCCTTGTTAGAAGATGCCCAAGTACCAATGGGCTCTATCCCTTCTGGGTTCATTTTTCTTTTCTATCCTGGCTCTTTGGGAGTTCTAGAGCTGCTTTGGACCCCCATGCTGTCACCATCTCCATCCCTTAGGTGTGCTTACTTCAGTCCTAGTCAAAATGTAGACAAGACCATTCCCTCTTAATTGAACCAAGACCATGTTGACTCTAAGAGGTAATTTTACAAAGAATCAGTGAAGAGCAATTTTTAAAAAAAGACCTTTAAAATCAATGTGTTTGGATTCTTATTTAGCTAAAGCCTGGCAACAGCCAATACAGTATAGTGTAGACCTTTAAAAAAAAACCTCGCCTTCCCCCTCTAAACTTTTGTGTTTTTTTTTTAAGATTTTATTGGGGAATTGGGGAAAGGGAACAGCGTTGGGGAATCGAGGAAGGGGAACAGACAAGTTGCTGTCTTTTTGTTCTTCAGTCTAGTTGTGGAGGACATGGCTTCATTGGCACATGTTGGTATCGTCATTGCGCTCTTCCCGGATGAGGCAGATCGGTTGCCAGCCTCTGGACGGCTGCTCACAGTGGCTCTTGGCAGCTCACGTTGGCTGCCAGCTGCTCACGCTGGCTGCCAGCCACTCATTGTAGCTTATGGCAGCCCACTACAGCAGGGGCTGCAGCCTACACCATCGCCGGGGCTCACACAGCCCAGCTCCAGGTGGAGCTGTTGTTAGCTGTAGAGGGCAGTGTCACTGGCCCTCATATGTGGGATCCGAACCAGGTCCGCTGGCGTCCCAAGCCAGCTCTTAACCAATGCGCCACTCGGCCGGCCCCTCTATACACTTGAATGGTTTTCACTGTTTCTCTCAGCCACAGGAACAAGAACCCTGGTTCTATCTCCATCCAGGTTAATGTACCAGATTAAATATTTGAAGGAACATCCCTATTGAAGAAGTAAAGCAATATACTGAAATAAATGTGTATTATAACTCAGATTTATAATTCTCAGCAGGCCCTTTCTCCTCCTTCCTCTCTTGCAGGGTTAAAATACCTTTCTTTTTAAGCACTTCCTAATCTGCCTCTTCTAATTTTAGCCACGATCACTTCTTGCCTGGATTATTTCATCAGCTTTCTAATTGGTCTTCTTCCTCTGCTCTTAAAACTTGCTCTTGTTTCCCCCTTCCCACCTCCCCAGCCCTATCCCCCCGCCCCATTCTCTGTGTGGCAGCCAGTATAAATATTTCTAAAGCAGAAATCAAATAATGTCATATTTAACTACTTCAAAGCCTCCAGGGGCTCTCTTTTACATTTAGGATGAAATCCACACTGCTTTCTGTGTCCCAGAAGACTATACGATCTGGCCCCAGGCCACCTCACTGACCTCATTTCCCACCACCTTCCTTCCCTCTCACTCACTCGGCCCCAGCCATATTAGCCTTCTTTCTGTCTTTCACTTGAACACACCTTTGACTTGCTCTTCCTTCTGTCCGGAAGGCATTTCCCCCAGACCCTCTTCACAAGACTGACTCTCATCATTCAGATCTCAGCTCATATATTACCTCCTTCAGCAGCATTTCATGACCACCTCAGTTACAGAGGTTGTACTACACCCTATTTTATGTTACCTGATTTTGTTTCTTTCACAATAGTTATTGCTTTCTGAAATTAACACAGTTATTGTATATTCTCCCTCTGTCCTTCCCAGAGATGGTAAAGAAACTGTGCTCACCACAGTTTTCCCAGCACCTAGAATAATGCCCAGCACAAAATAGTCACTCAGTAAATGGTCTCAGCCGGAGTCAAAATTCCTGTCCCATCCCTCCTGGGCTACAGCCTTCCTATCTCCAGCACAACCCTTGCTCTTTTTATTCTTATGTTCATTCATCATCTTAATCATTATATTCCCTTTCCCCTACCATGGGTTTCAATGCCAGTCTTTCTTCAAAGCCCTTCTTAAAGCCAAACTGAAATATCACTTGCATCTCTCTAGCCATAAATATTATTCTTTTCACCTAGACCTTGCTCCCCTAATTCCAAATGGTGTCCTATGTCTGGAACATTTTCTTTCTCTTCTTACCACACCCTTCCTTAGTGGTTAAATAAGCAGGGTTTGCATGCAAACTAGAAACATCTGTCATTCCACCATCAAGTTTAGCCAGTCCACGCTGTATCTTCCAAGCTGTACACAATACAGTTAGCAAAGTCAGCATACTTAATATTGCAGTGGTGTGGTGTTTAGGCTAGTTGGTGTCTGCAAGTGTGTTATTTTCCCCTGCTGGCCCTGGCGGCAGCTTCAGAGAAATCCATGGTAATTTTGAAAGCGATGCATGTAATATGTTTTCAGGGGGGGAAAATGTAGCCCTTAGCACGCTGAGGACAGGCGGATAAATACTTAAGTTCTTTCATTTTGTGTGCTTGTCACCTGACAGCTTCTTTCTTTCTTTTGGAGATAACTGTTCATTGTAAACAGAAAAGCAGAAGAGAAGATGTGCAGGAGTGGCAGAAAGTTAGTGTTACCATTAAACTGAGGTTGTTTGTCAGCTTTCCTCGACATTTGAACAGTAGTGGTTGAGTCATCAGGCTTTTGTTGAGAAAGCCAAATCAATTCTATTGCCACCAGTAACCATTACCCTCTCTCCCATACACTCTAATATACTACCTTTTGATTTTTTAATAATTGAACTTTTTCACTGTACCCTTGTGTATTTTCAAAGGTTCTCAAATTGAAATTTTGCTGCATTTACTTTAGACATCAATAGAAAAATCTGTATGGGAGAATGATAAAAGAAAGAGTTGATAACAAAGGCCTTCATCTCCAGAGTTCTCTACAAATATAATATCTTGGTTACAAATGAAATTAAATTACAGTGGCATTTATCCTTAGGAATACTCTATTCTTAGAAGTTTAAAAAGTCAATTTTATTAAGATAATTTACATATAATAAAATACATCCATTTTAAGTAGAGTTCAATAGTTTTTGGCAAATGTATACACCTGTGTAACAATCAGGCTGCAGAACATCTTCATTGCCCCAAAACTTCCCTTGTGCTCTTAGTCAGTAAGTCCCACTCCCACATCCAGCCCCAGGCAACCACTGGTCAGTTTTTATCATTACAAATTAAATTTGTTGTTCCTAGCATTTCGTATAGGTAGATTCATAAAGTATGTACTCTTGTGCCTGGCTTCTTTTGTTCAGCATGTTTTTGAGATTCATCCTTGTCATTCTGTGTATCTAGTTCATTCTTTTTACCGATGAGTAATATTCTATTGTATGGACATATCACAATTTGTTTATCAGTTCAACTCTCGATAGACATTGGGATTCTTTCAATTTGGGACTACAGTGAATAAAGCAGCTGTGAATATTCATGTACAAGCCTTTGTGTGGAAATATGTTTTCATGGGGGGCGGGAGTGGAATTGCTGGGTCATATGGTAAGTATATGTTTCACTTTTTAAGAAACCATCAACCAGTTTTCTAAAGTGATTGTACCATTCAGTATTACTGCCAGCAGTGTGTGAGAGACCTAGCTGCTCCTCATTCTTGCCAATACTTGGTATGGTTGGTCTTTTTAATTTTAGCCATTCTAATAAGTATGTAGTAGTATCTCGTGATTTTAATTTGCATTTTCCTAGTGACTAATGATGTTGAACATCTTTCCATGTACTTATTGGCCATTCATGGGTGTATGTGTGTGTAGTGTCTGTTCAACTCTTTAGCCTATTTAAAAAAGAGCGTTATTTGTTTTCTTATTATCAAGTTCCGAGAATTCCTTATATATTCTAGATACAGGTCCTTCATCAAATATACATATTGCAAATGTTTTCTCCCAGTTTGTGATTTGTATTTCGTTAGTTAGTTAGTTAGTTAGTTAGTTAAAGATTTTATTGGGGAATTGGGGGAGGGGAACAGCGTTGGGAAATTGGGGAAGGGGAACAGACAAGTTGCTGTCTTTTTGTTCTTCAGTCTAGTTGCAGAGGACGTTGTTTCACTGGCCCATGTTGGTATCGTCATTGCGCTCTTCCCGGATGAGGCAGATTGGTCGCCGGCCTCTGGATGGTCGCTCACCGTGGCTACTGGCAGCTCACGCTGGCTGCCAGCTGCTCACACTGACTGCCGGCCACTCACTGTAGCCTATGGCAGCCCACTGCAGCAGGGGCTGCAGCCTACACCGTCGCCGGGACTCACACAGCCCAGCTCCAGGTGGAACTGTTGTTAGCTGTAGAGGGCAGTGTCACTGGCCCTCATATGTGGGATCCGAACCAGGGCTGCTGGCCTCCCAAGCCAGCTCTTAACCAGTTCGCCACTCGGCTGGCCCTGTGATTTGTATTTTTGTTTTCTTAACTGCTTCTCTTGGAAACCAGAAGTTAAAATTTTTTTTTTTTTTTTTTGGTGAGGGCAGTGTCACTGGCCCTCTCATAAATGGGACCCGAACTGGGGCCGCTGGCTTCCCAAGCCAGCGCTTAACCACCGCACCACTCGGTCGGCCCCAGAAGTTTAAAATGTTGACACATGCAATTTATCTATTTTTTTCTTAAAAAAAAAAAAAAAGTTTGCACTTTTTTTGTGCTTTTGTGCACTACCTATGAAATGTTTGCTTATCCCAAGAGCATGAAGATTTTCTCCTGTATTTTCTTCTAGACGTTCTCTTTTACCTCTACATATAAATCCAGAATCCACTGAAGTCACTTATTGTATATGGTCTAAAGCAAAGAACAGGTTGATTTTCCTAAATTGATATCCAGTTGTTTCAACATCTTTGTTGAAAAGACTGTCCTTTCCCTATTGAGTTATCTTGGTACCTTTCTCAAAAATCAGCTGGCTATATGTGAATCTATTTGTGGACTCTTTCTATTCTGTTCCATTGATATACATGTTTGTCCTTACACCAAACCACATTTTCTGGATTACTATTCCTCTACTGTAAGTCTTGAAATTCGGTAATGTGAGTCCTCCATCTTTGTTTTTATTTTTTAAAATTGTTTTGGCTAAAGTTTGCATTTCCATACAAATTTTAGAATCAGCTTATCAATTTGCCTGCTGGGATTTTGATTGATATTACATTGATTCTATAGATTCGTTGGAAAGAATGAACATCTTAACAATCAGTATTGAGTCCAATTTGTGAACATAATATATCCATTTATTTATTTATTTATTTATTTATTTATTTTTTTAGCTGAGCCCTCCTGCCACCTGTTGGCAGCTCAACGGCAACTCAGCTCAGGCTGGCCTCGAACAGCCGTTGCTCAGAGCTCAGCTCGCACTCTTGAGCGAGCTCTTAACCAGCTGAGCCACTCGACCGGCCCTCCATTTATTTTTTTAAATTTCCCTTAGTAATGTTTGTGATTTCAGTTTATAAGTATTGCACATGTTGCTAAATTTATTCCTAAGTGTCACTTTTTTTAATGTTACTGTAAATTGTATGAGCAGACAGTTTTTAAAAATGTATTTCAAAAAAATGAAATGAGTGTAGTGGTTACCCATAGGGAGGCTGGTGACCTGAAAAAAGGAGCACAAGGCTGGACTTGTGAGGCTCGTGATACTGGGTGCTGGTTACATGGGTATGTTCACCTTGTGAAAATTGATTGAGCCATACACTTAAAATTATGTACTTTCATGCATATTATACTTCAATCAGAATTAAACTGGAAATATATATATAACATAGTGAGAAAGAAGGATGTATTTTCAAAAAGGGGAGGAGAGTCCCAACTCCAGCAATGTCATAAGTGTCATTACGATTGTTGATTTAGGGGCTGGCCGTGTGGCGCGGTGGTTAAGAGCTGGCTTGAGATGCCAGCGGCCTTGGTTTGGATCCCACATATGAGGGTGTCACTGCCCTCTAAAAAAAAAAAAGAAAAAAGAGTGTTGATTTATTGGGTACTTTATTGTGTTCCAGGTGAGGTAAACGTACTTTTCTTAGATTATTTTATTTGATCCTCACAAAAAAACAACAACAGTGAAATAGATCCTATAATTATCCTTATTTTATAGAAGAGGAAACAGAGACTCAGAAAAAATCAGGTTATTTTTTTCTATGTCACACAGCTGATAAATCGACCCAGAATTTGAAACCAGGTCTTTCTACTCTAGGGCCAAAGCTCCTAAAGCAATACAATATGGTGTAGTCATTAAGAGTAACTCATCTGAAGTGATGATGGATCTGAGGTGTGTGTTTTTCTACCTCACAAGGAAATACTCTGTTCTGGGAGTGGTGACTAAAATGTAGTACCAGCTAGAGTAACCCAGTGATAAATACATAAACTCTCAGTTTATACATCATTTCTAATAGTCAAATGTTTTAGGTCCCATTTATGATTTGATCATTGAAAGCATAAGAAAGTCTTGACTGAACTCCTGCAGTGGGATAACCAAACTCGTGAAGTCCTTAGCCATTTCTATCTGTTAATAAGTCTGATAGCCACTGGTCAAAGCACAACTCCCCATGATTATAGAAACAGCTGGTTTGTTTAAGGTATAAGCAGAATAATTTCAGTACCTTACTTATTATTGTTCTCTGTTACTGACATTTCTGGTCCTTAGCCAGAAAATAGTATTCTGGTTAGTATCCAACTCCAGTCCATTTCCACCTTTTACAAGGCAAAGGACAAATATATAAAAGATGATGGAGTGGGAGGTTTTGGTTATTGGGATGAGAAGTGGCATTTGGTCAAGCTTGTAAAACCACCTGTTTGTTAGCTCTCTAAATCTTATTACATAGTTCATGAGTTTTCCTTTTCTGAGATGCAGACAAGAAACCTACAACAAAAGCAGCCTTGAAGTCCCCCAAGGCCTGTGTCCAGCAAGGTTCTTATTAATCATTTTTAGTCTGTATCATAGACAACAGTGGCATTTATGCTAGAAAACATCCAACTCTGTACACCCGACTTTGCTGTTTAACAGGTCTCAGCTCTTTCTGTGTAAATGGAATGGCTAATGAATGCCATTCTTTAAAATGGACTTTCAGCAGTGTATCAGGAATCATTTGTAAAAAAGCCTGCATGTAGGATTTAACATTTAGAAACTAAGACAAGCCTGTGCTTTAAATAGCAGAAGTTGATTATCCAAGTTTGGTACAGTTTTATGGCACATTCAATATGTCTAGACAGGTATCAACTCCATAGTGACATGGATTTCCTCGCCAAAATGGGATTGTCTCAGGCAAATATGTCGAAGATCCATCAAATTATTTTGAAAAGTACCTAGTTGTATCAGTTTCTGGTTATGCTCTAAAGAAAACTTCCTTCAAACTAGCAAAAGCTTCAGCTGATTTCTGAGTCTTCTCCTAGTGTTCCCCAGTTTCCAACTTGGGTATGGTTCTTGTCTCCTTTTTTTTCTCATACTCCATATCCAGTCTATCAGTAAATTCAGTTGACCTTGCCTTCAGAATGTCCCAATTGTTTCTCACCACCTCTATAGCTACCACTCTAGTCTAAACGATTGTTGCCTCTTCCATGGACTGCTATGAAGTAGCCTCTTAATCAGTCTCCTTATTTCCATTCATATATCCCTTAAAGTCTATTCTCCATACAGCCGTGATCCTTTGAAAGGTGTTAGATCATGTTAGGCTTCTAGGTGCTTCTCCATGTGACCTGTCTCTACAGTTTCTCATCCTCCAGACTTACCTCTCCAGGAGGGAGTCTGAATTTCTTACATGGTGGCTCAAGGCTCTGAGAAGGAGTAAGCAGAAGCTGCCTGGACTGGGAAGTCCCAGAATGTCACTTGCCCCACATTCTGTTAGAGCCCAGATTCCTAGACAAACTCCACCTCTTGATGGGAGGAAGTGTTCGTGTTGAAGGAGGATGGTATTGTTTGGGGCCCTTTTTGGAGATTAGCTCCCACCACGTAAATGACCTGGGTGATCGCCAACTTGATTTCTCCCTGCTCACTGGGCTCCAGATACCCTGGCCCTCTTGTTGTTCATGAACATGCCAAACAGACTGCCTCAGACCTTTGCTCTCAAAATTACTATTGCTCGGGCCAGCCGAGTGGCGCAGTGGTTGAGCGCTGGCTTGGGAAGCCAGCGGCTCCGGTTCGATCCCACATATGAGGGCCAGTGACACTGTCCTCAAAAAAAAAAAAAAAAAAAAAAAAAAAAAATTACTATTGCTTAGGCCATTCTTACCTCATGAAACAAAACGTCTAGTTCCTCATTTCCTTCATGCTTCAGTTCAAATGTCATTTCTTTAGGGAATCTAGCTCAGGCCCCTTAGACTTAAATACCGATATTAAGGTTGGGTTGTTTTTTTTAATTGCTGCATAATAAATTACCACAACTTAGCAAGTCTAAACAACACCCATTCATTAGTTCACAATTCTCTAGATCAGAAGTCTGGCACAGCATAGCTGGGTCCTTGGCTCTGAGTATCACAAGGCTGAAATCGGGTTGGCCAGGCTGAGTTCCCATCTGGGGCTCTGGGTGATAATCCTCTTCTCAGCCTGTTATTGGCAGAATTCAGTTCCTTGCCTATGTAGAATTGAGATCCCAATTTCCTTACTGGCTGTCAGCTCCTAGAGGCTGACCGTATTCTTTGCCACATGGTCTCCTTTCTCTTCTGCAACCCATTGGAGAAAACTCTGCTTTTAAAGGGCTCATTTGATTAGGTCAGACCCACCAGAGTAATTTCCCACTCTTAAGGTCAATTGATTTGGTGCTTTAATTAAATCACAGCAATACCTACATGCTTGCTTGAATAAGTAAAAGTGTATACACAAGGGGCCAAGAGTATTGGGGGACCATTTTACAATTTTGCCTACTGTGATAACATATACTTTTTTCTATCCCTTTATTCCTCTTTATTTTTCTTCATAGCACTATCGACATTATATTTTTTATTTAGTTAGTTATGTTTTTAACTGCTGTTCCTGATGATAGAGATTATGTTATTTTTGTTCAGTGTTGTATTCCTAGCACCTAGGACGACAGTGTTTGGCACATTGTAGGTGCTCAATTAATATTTATTGACTGAACCATAAAAAGGACTTTACGGCATATAAATTTCATAACAGCATAGATGGGATTTTTTGGAAGGAAAGATTAAGCATGTAAATGTTAAGCTTTAGCTCCAAAGTTACCAGTCTCAAATTATTCATTGGCCTTTCTTTGCATGGAGGATTTCTTATTGACTATTAAAAAATAGGTTGTGAATAAGTAATTGTATGAATGTCCAGTAACTGATGTATACAAGAAAAAGCAAATTAGCTATCTTGCTTGCTAGTAATAACACGCTTTCAGCTTTCAGTTTTCATCTATACATCTCCAAATAATATTTTCCTGTGGACTTTTGGAAATGGATGCCTAGTTGTCCAGCAGTATTCCTGATTTACCAACTTACTGTGGTATTTCTGTGGATTTCCATGTAATTGCTGTTCACAAGCGTCCAATTACTGATAGAGAAGCAGAGTGAGCTCTATCATATAGACATAACATAGCATGCCAGACCAGAAAATTATACATTTCCCTCATTTTTGATACTTAACTGTTATATGTTTCTTTTAATCCACCCTTTCTACAGACAAAACTTGCCAATGGCACTTCCAGTATGATTGTGCCCAAGCAACGGAAACTCTCAGCAAGCTATGAGAAAGAAAAGGAACTGTGTGTCAAATATTTTGAGCAGTGGTCAGAGTCCGATCAAGTGGAATTTGTGGAACATCTTATATCCCAAATGTGTCATTACCAACATGGGCACATAAACTCGTATCTTAAACCTATGTTGCAGAGGGATTTCATAACTGCTCTGCCAGGTATGTCTACAGGTGTTTGTGAGCCATTAATTTGCCTGGAAGATGTGTTACAATGGTAATGGTACTAGATCTTCAGCTATACACCTCTCTTTTTAAAAGTCTTTATTGGCTTGATTTTTACAAACTGAGTCCTTTAATCGTACCTTCTTGGGGTATAACACAAAAAAAAAACAAACTCTGGAAATAGCATCTCCTCTTTTCCCTGTCTTCTTCCTGTCTTGTGCTCTTCTATTTACCCTGATTTTACCCACACACCTGTCCAAGTAACATCTTTTCTGAGGCATTACTTGGTTTGAGATGTCTTTTATAATGTGTCTTAGTTTCAAGATGTTAACTTATGTACGTGGATTTGGATTTCTAAGCAAGCTTATCACCAGAATATTTAAATTGTAACAATGAATAAGAAACATTTTTGAGTATTTTTAGAAAGAAGGGTATCTCAGAAGCTTTGCTGTGACATTAAATATGTAAATTCCAGGCTTTACAATCTCACTGTGTAGAGTAATCAAATAGCTATTGTAAACTAGATATAGATGTAGATAAAGATATATGTGTTTTTAAAATATATATATATATACTTAAATATATACATAAATACACTTAAATATACATGTGCGCATACACACACACTTAAAATACTTTTCTTTGGAGGGTACTGTGGTGGTTTTACTGAATTTTTGATGGTCATCTAGGACACTGCATAGGCATCAGTGTTGGGGGGAAATGCCATCCCAGGAAAATACAAGGTTTACATCTGTGTTAAAAGCTTATTTTAAAAGAAAAAATAGTACAAAGATGAGTGAGTCTCTAAACTATCATATCTTGTTTTTATTTTTTTCAATTGTTTCCTGATTATATAGGTTATATTATAGGAAATTTAGAAAATTCAAAAAAGTTTAAAATATAAAAATAAAATTTCCCAGAACCCCACTATTCAGAGAGAACTATTTACTAATGTGCTGTTACTATTTTTGCATGTAGCCGTCCTGTGTTTTCTAGAGGTGCATGTTTTCTTCAAAAGCTGGGGTCATCAGTGTTTTTAACATTTTTTTCTTCTGGGTTTTTTTTTTTTTTTTTTTGAGGGCAGTGTCACTGGCCCTCACATGTGGGACCGAACCGGTGCCGCTGGCTTCCCAAGCCAGCGCTTAACCGCTGTGCCCCTCGGCCAGCCCTCTAACATTTTTTCTTACTGTTTTTTTTTTTCTTTACATTTTTTTCTTGATCTCTTTATTGAACATTTAGGTAGTTTAAAATGTTTTTCCTACTATAAACTGTTCTGTGGTGGGCATTCTTATTCATTACTCTCTTGGGCATCCTAGGGAAAAATACCAGTATTGAGATTCTTATATTAGAATTTTAAAGCTTTTATTACATGTGCCCAACTATTCTCTAAGAAAAATATACCAACTTACCAAAACTGCTTACTACCACTTTGCTTATTAATCTTTGACAAAATTGCAATTTAAATTGCCCTTTAAAACAAAATAAATGTCTGTTTATATCTCAGGAATAACCATTTTGAAGCCGAATTTTGTACCTGTATCTTCTGTTAAATAGAATAAGTTTCTGCCCCCACTTCAGACTCATTGCATTTTGTTTTTGCCACAGGCAGTTTTCTGTGTGCAAACAGCTTGTGTGTACCTTACGATTGTGCTCTCCTCATACACTGATACGTGCTGCTATCTCAAGCATCTACTACTAAGAATGAACAAGGGTTGATTAGACCAGTGTATCGTTTGCCTAATACTGATCCCTGGTGTGTATCTGCTGACCACTTTATAAGACAGTAAATCATCAGTCTAATGCTTTACAGCCATTTTAACTTATAAACCTATACCATCTGGCTACATTTAGTAAACCAAACTACTTCAAAAAATGCCTGTAATCCATTAATGTAATGGGTTTGTTTGGAGTGTTAGGTGAAATTACTTCCCAAGACTTATTATAGGGACATAGTGAAATATCAGGAGCAATTTGGTGGCAGCCATTAAAAACACAGGAATAGATTTTGGAAACTTCTGATGGTGTAGAAAGTTTCACCATAAAAATGCAAGAATTGTTCCATCGTTGTATTTTACATGAAGAACGAATTATTATATCTTTAATTGTTGTATAGTTATGTTCCTTTAATAAGAATGAGGTGATGGATGCCTCCATCTGCTTATGCTTAAATATGAACATGTGATGCCAGCCAAACAAGATCCATTTAATGCTTTCTTTTCCAAATCTGCTGAAAAATGTGACTCATATCCATACAATCTTTATAATTAGAATAATGTTTAAATACATTTGGATTGTTGCTGATGGCGTCCAAGTGTATCTTTGTGTGATTCAGGGAAAAGGCAGAAAATGAAAAGTGATGTACTCTTTCCTGTTTCTTAAGACTGTGTCTAAGGGAATCAAAGAAAGAAGGTATCCTTCTGCACAATATAAGTTTTTAGCAGACCTGTGTTATGTAACCTGTAAATAGAAATAACTTTGAACGTTTTTGTTTCACTTGTGAATTAGAACAGCAGTGGAAACGTTTATTAGCACGATCATCTTATTTTATAGGTTCTATTCCTCTGAGGCCTCAGTACAGATTTGGGTGGTAGAGAATTTTAATTGGGGAGCCATCTAGTTTACACAGTCCAAGATCTACTTCCACTGTTTTTTTCTGTATATCCTACAAAATAGTCTCTGAAATTCTAACCAAGTTATCTATTGGTCTGGGATTTTTTTCATTTTTGGTCAACTGTCATTTAGGTTTTATAGCAGCAACTAGTCTCAAATATAGTTTTTTTTTTTAAAAAACATCTGAAATTAAACTCATCCTTGAACTTAAACGTACCTCTCTGTCTTTCCTCTCGGGACGTTCCTATACCAATCTGTATTTCCTCCTCCTCTCCTTTCTGCATGCCCAAAATTCTATAACCCAGCACATTCTGACTTAGTGCCTCTCCCCCAGTACATTTAAAGGATATTTCTTTTACTGAACAGCTTTGGAACTGCAGCAGTAATAGAAACAGAATGAGAAATGGACCTAATATCGAGATTTGGGGGGGCCTGAATCCCAGAGTTGGAGACGCCATCCGTAGAACATCCCCTCGTGCTGAAATCCATACAGATAGATGTGGATTGTTTTCTGGAATCCTTTTTATTTTTAATGTCTTGGGGGGGTTTGCTGGATGTTAGCTTTAACTTTCTTATCTGAAGGAAGATAGAAAATACTGTTCATTTCTGTAACCTTATAGAAAAATTATTGACATGCATTTTACCCAATCTGTTTGAAAAAGAAACTATACCACACTAGGGACAACGATGTGCCTTCATATCAGAATAAATGCTGTTTTGTTTTAAAGGACCTTTTGTAAAAAAGCATTATTCACCTATGTTTTTCTTGCATCCCCCCTCCCCAAAAGCTCGGGGTTTGGATCACATTGCTGAGAACATTCTGTCATATCTGGATGCCAAATCACTATGTGCTGCTGAACTTGTGTGCAAGGAATGGTACCGAGTGACATCTGATGGCATGTTATGGAAAAAGCTCATTGAGAGAATGGTCAGGACAGATTCTCTGTGGAGAGGCCTGGCAGAACGAAGAGGGTGGTGAGCCTTTTAACTTTATTACTATTATGGAGCTTCAGGACGCGGCCATTGAATCACTGGAATATTGTTGGCAAACAGCTAGACCATTTATCATTTAATACAGTTTATAGCGGGGGGAAAAAAAAGTGAAATAGTTGTTCATGTACTCAGCAGTTTTTCTTCTGACCAGTCACTCATAAATGACATAATAATGTATTAATACTGCTTTGCAAAAAATAATGAAAAACTGACCAGCCCTCCTGTTTAAAGCATTCTGTTCTCTGGGCAGAAACAGTAGTCTGAAGAAGGGCTGTGGGCAATTTATAAGGCGAGTAGATGACTTTGAATCACATAGAAGCCAGCTTTCCCCTAAAACAGTCCAGAACAAATAATTATTTTCTCTTTCAGAAGATTCCTTGCCTTTTAGCCCATGCCTGTGATATTTTATCACCTTTGTGATCAAAATTATTTTTATGCCCAACTAGAATAAGAACTGTAGCCATCAGAAAAAGCAGAAATTGGAATTGAATATAAATAATTGTTTCTTCGTAAGACTCCTATACTTTCTCAAGATTTTACTGCTTAATCTTGAATTCCTTAAGGCATTATATATAGTTAGCAGCCTGAGACTTCACCAATTTTGTTATTCTCTTGACATAATGGTACCATTTCATTAGAATTTCTAGAAGATGTCTTCTTTCGTATATAATTTGTTCTCAGAGGATGTCTCTAGAATGTCATTATAAGAAAGTCAGGTGTGAATGTTTCATAAATAAAATAATGGTGACATATTATTTTAGTTGATAGATATGCACCAGCAGGCACATACTCCTATGTGTTCAGTGTTATTCTCCTGAGCAGTTAATTTTATCAGTTGTTTATCTTGGATCATAAAGAGATGCAAAATAGTTAAGAATGGAGGATCAGCTTTTCTTAGCAATTTTCATAAAAATATAGTTGGCTCCCTTCCTTTTTTGCATTTTTGAATTCAATAATATATAATAAACAAAATGACCTCTAAATATTATAGCAAGTGCTTCAAGAAGTTTCTGTCATTCTAGCTACTAGGAAGACTTTCAAAATTCTCTCAAATGCCATTAAAGGAAGCAAATACCAGGCAGTTCTTTGGCTATATAAAAATTACATGGGCCAGCCGAGTGGTGCAGTGGTTGCACTGGCTTGGGAAGCCAGCGGCCCCGGTTCAGTCCCACATAAGAGGGCCAGTGACACTGCCCTTAAAAAAAAAAAAAAAAAAAAAAATTACATAAATGACAGCATATTGTATTTCTCCTTCCAAATATGTTTTTCTTATCCTCAATTATTTCACTATATAGAAAAATAGAAATGTTATCTTTCATAACTTATTCCCTACTTTGGAAATAACCTCTTTATATTATAAAAAAACAAAATAGAATAAGTTGTATGGCATTCAAAGTCCATTATTTTGTTAAGTGTGCCAAGACCAGCCTTAGAAGTAGAGCAGGCAGTTGCTGTATTACATGGGAAAATTTTAGGGCAGCTAGGAATATTCCTGAATTCCTCAGGGGGGAAAAAAAAGAAGAGAAAAGGAAAAAATAAAAGAATCTCTAAAATAAACCCTGACCTGAAATTTCTGTTACAGAGATTCATTCCCATAGCTATAAAGGTTTTGTTCCCTGTTAAAATATACTTGTTCCTGTTTGGACTGTAAATGACAGTGAACCATTATCAGACATTGGGAGTTTACAAAGTATTATTTTGTTTTGTTTTGTTTTGGTTTTGGGTTTTTTGTGGGTTTTTTTTTGAGGGCAGTGTCACTGGCCCTCATATGGGGGACCCGAACCGGGGCCGCTGGCTTCCCATGCCAGCACTTAACCACCGCACCACTCAGCCGGCCCCAAAGTATTTTTTTTTTTTTTTAGCGTTGCTTTATGTCTTTATTCCTTTACTCATTTATTTATTTATTTTTTTGAGGGCAGTGTCATTGGCCCTCATATGTGGGACCCAAACCGGGGCTGCTGGCCTTCGAAGCCAGTGCTTAACCACTGCACCACTCGGCCGGGCCCCAAAGTATTTTTTTGAAGATAAGGAAAACAAGAAGAAGATGGGCAGATTTTGGCAGATGCCAAAGCTAAACACAGGCTTCACAATTTTGCTTAGGGTTGGCACTAAACTGCTAGATCTGTTATGTTACAAAGGGAAAAAAAATAAGATCATTGGAGAGATGGCTTTTTGGACTTTTAAAGGGGCATGTGAAAGGTATAGCTGAGAAATAATCCAGGATCCAGCTCTAATTATCTATCACTCTTTCCCCTATCTCTTCAACCACAGGAACCCATTCCTGTTCTTTTGAGTATCCTTCACACTTCTGACCACATTCCTTTGTCTTTGACCCCATTTATCTTTTTAACTTGATCTAGCCCCATGAAATACAAATATTTGTCTACCCCATGAAGGTCTCTTCCAGTACCCCTTGACTTTCTGTGGCTGCATCTATTTTTACATGTTGCCTTTCTTCCTGTTAGTGTCCTCCCCAACTTGAAAAAAAAAATTTAGTCTATGATCACTTTTTCATTTCATTCTTTCGAGTTGTCTTACCAAGCCTACTATGTCAATAAAGGATTTCTATTATACCTTTCCCCAAATGCTGTCTTTGAAAGTTTCTTCCAGTTCTTCCAACCAAAAATAAATAAGTCAGTACAGTTATCTAATAAAGCTTTGGATTTAACTTCTACTTTGCTGTCGTATTTTATTTTATTTTATTTTTTTAGTTGAGCCATCCTGCTACCTGTTGGCATCTCAGCAGCAGCTCAGCTCGGGCTGGGAATTGAACCAGCAACCCTGTTGTTCAGAGCTTGCACTCTTGAGCGAGCTCTTAACCAACTGAGTCACTGGGCCAGCCCTGTTTGCTGTTGTGTTTTATATCTAGATGAATTGGACAGTCTGTCCCTGGGACATGAACTCTTGTCATTTTCTCTCTTGAATAATACTGAATATGCTCTCTCTGCTCAGTAATGCTAACTCTTAAAAGTCTAATAAAAGACCACTTGGGAAAAGTCCATTTTCTTAATCAGCAGATCACATTTTATGATAACATTCTGAATTTAATATTTAGAATTTATCACATACTCTCAAAGGTACTAGGCATTTCATATGGAAGTGGTCCCTGTTGTCAAAGAGCTTCCATCATAAAAGGTTTTGACTTACAACATAGATATAGACCGAGAAACCCGTTTTCAATATGTAGCCACCCTCTTTTGTGGCGCATTTGATTTGAAGAAATTCATATACTTTTGCAAGGCCTGGTAAATACAGTGTGGTAGAAAACGAGATCAGAGGTTTATTTGATTTCTCTTTCCTTAGGATGTAAGGATAGTTTCATTACATATGAAGAAAATCCTGGAGTGCTTGTGTATAATTGCCAGAAATTAAAAGGCGTGACAGGAATCTCTGAAGAATGGTGGACATTGAGAGATAATAAAGTACAGTAAAAACTTGGATTGCAAGTGACTTGGTTTGCGAGTATTCCTCAAGACAAGCAAACATTTCTAATACATTTTAACATGGTAAACAAGCGATGTCTTGCAATATGAGTAGTTTGTTTCTGGGACGAATTATGCTCACAAACCAAGGTATTACTGTAGTTAAGAGTATGGAATGTGAAGTCAGACTTAGATTCAAATCTCAGCTCTACTCACTAGCTATGTGACCTTAGGCAAGTTACTTGACCTCCTTGACATTTGATGTCTTCTTTATCTGTAAAGTTAATATAGTGATTCCTACCTCATTAAAGGATGTTGGAGTTAAAATTACTAAATTATAATTATTAGCCAGGTTTAGAATCCCTTCGTTAAATATCTATTGTCTGCAATGTGTTTATAGAATAAGGTCGTTTAGAGTAAAGTACCTTTAAGCCAGAGTTGTTTTATAATGCCTTGTCTGTCCTTTTCTTTATGTTGGTGTATCATGTTTCTTGCTCCTGTTTGTCTCTTTTTGAAAACTATTATTTCAGCTTCTTCATTGCAGTTTTCCCTGTCCATATTTACACAGAAGTCAGAGCCAGCTACCTTCCTGATAGGAAATTTTCTCAACTAATTTTCAAGGTGTATAATAGGAAGAGGGCAGGGGAGAAGCGCTCCTGGAGACATTGAACAATTAATTATATTGTAATGGAGCTATAGAGGGAGGAGTGGATGACTGGCCCAGAGAAAACATGATTTCTCGGGTGCCAGGATTACACTCAGAGGCATTTCTGCCTATCTCCACTTGGCAAGGCACCGTGCCAGTGAGAACAGCAGTTAGTACACCCATAGTGGGGTTTACTAGCTTCCACACCGTGTTTGGTGGGTTCTTAACTTCAGGATGAGGAATTAAATTTTTTACCCAGCAGGAAGTGATTGCCATTTACTGATTTTTTTTTGTAGCAAAGATCTAGCTTGGGATATGAGTATTCCAAAGATGTGTTGTCATAAGGAAGGAGATGCTAACAAATGTTGCTCGCTAGAATCAAGGAAAGGCAGTAAAATGCATGTATGTAGCCAGGAACACACCTGTAAAACTCAATTTCATGCCTTAGACTTGACAGCACAATGCTCTTAGGCATTTCTTTTCATCTTCTGTACCTGCTGCTGGTCACTCCTGTGATCCCTTTGTTTTCTGTCAAAATGAACTAAATTGCTCCTTTTAAAGCATAGCTGCACAGATCACCAGCAGCCTGGATGCCTAAGTCGCCAACACACCTTAACCCACATAAAAGAAGACTAGAAAAAGTATTCTCTATGACAAAGAAACATTTCTGCTGCCCATGATGCTGACTGGCACAGCTTTACCCAGTGGGGGAAAAAAAGACAGTGGGGCATATGCCTAGTTCAAAGGTAATAGTTACTATCACTAACAAAATTTTCAATCTGTCTATCCAGAGGTCTGTATATATGGTTTATATACTGACTTCATAATATTTCTGAAGACTCGACACTCTAATGTTCTACACTAGAAATCATCATGTTTTGCCCAAAAGCCAGTCAGTATTGGCCCAGTTCCTTAGAGCTCAGAAAGTGACTCCTTGCGGTGGGACTCCTGAAATTGGACTTACTTCATGCTTCTGCAGGCTAGTTATGGAGACTGTATGGAGTGGTAACTGTGAAAACACTTTGAAGAAATATGAAGCTCCTTGTGATGCATAATATGATTTTTATTGGGAAATATTTGTGTTTTTTAGGGGACAGTATTTATTCAAAAACAAACCTCCGGATGGGAATGCTCCTCCCAACTCTTTTTATAGAGCACTTTATCCTAAAATTATACAAGACATTGAGGTAAGAATCTATGTATATTTTGGTTTTTTGCCAAATACTAGAGAATCATCAGTATTCTTAAGTAACAGCATTGTTATGGCAAACCCATTAAGGTTTATTAATGTAGGTTGGTTAAAAATCAACTTCTTTATAAGAGAAAGAGTAGGTAAAATATAGTGAATTTCCAGGCAAAAATTTGTGTTTAAAAGTTGTTTACTGATAAATAGATATGAGAGAGAGACTGTGAGGTCTTCTTCACACAATAGTGAGACTCCTACCTAAAGTTGCACTTACAACCCGATGTTCAGAAAAGTTCTGAATTGAGCCTTCATGGAAATTCACTGGAAGAAATGGCCATCGCGTGTGCAGGAAGAACATTGAACAATAACCTCATGTGGTTCATAGCTTTCCCTCTGTCGGTGAGCAGTCTTTCCACCAGGTTTATTATTTAATTGAACAAAAAAATGAAGGAGAGTTCTAGAAAATAAGTCTTTAATTACTTTACAAATGGAAAAATGTTTTATAATTTTCAATAGTAGCTTTTTAAAAACATATTTTTTAGTTTGCCTTAAGTTTTATCCAATAGATTGAAGCATTGAGCATTTGTCATTGGTTGCCATGAAAGTCAGATAAGCATTTAGTTCTGGTCCTTTCTTAATTGCTGCCTTTTTACTATTCCTTCTTCTCAGACAATAGAATCTAATTGGAGATGTGGAAGACATAGTTTACAGAGAATCCACTGCCGAAGTGAAACAAGCAAAGGTGTTTACTGTTTACAGTATGATGATCAGAAGATAGTAAGCGGCCTTCGAGACAACACAATCAAGGTGAGATCTCTTCAGTTGTAGGAAGGAGCGAAGGTTGACCACATTCATTTAGCCACCCAAAGCATACATTTTAAGTATTATTTCCAGAAAGTGAGCATTTTTAGATTGTTTACAGTCCCAAAGCCAAAAGCATTTCCTTGAAGGATAGAGACCTGCTTCCCCCCCCGGCCCCCGACCCACCCCAGAAGAGCATACAAATGGGTTGTTAAATTCTCTTCTTGAAGTGCACTGAATGGGCTACTCTTTTGGCCCTCACATAATTATAGGCTACCCCTGTTCCTTGATGAAAAGGATAAAGTCTGCATTAGTACTAAAGCCACATATATATAGGTGCTTAGCTATACCTAGAGAAAAGAATGCATTCCACTCTACTCTGGGCTTGGATTCTTTTGGGGAATCAAACACATAATAGAGCCAGCAAGTCTCTGCAGCACCCCATTATCACAGTGATCAAAAGGATCTTATTTGCCACCCTAGATCTGGGATAAAAGCACATTGGAATGCAGGCGAATTCTCACAGGCCACACGGGTTCTGTGCTGTGTCTCCAGTATGACGAGAGGGTGATCATCACTGGATCATCGGATTCTACAGTCAGGTAGGAAATTTCAAACAATCTTTTGAACTCTGAAATGCCAGAGCATTCTTTGTCATCACTAGTCATTCTGTGTATATCTGCATGAACACAGTTCTGAAACTGTATAATTAAAGAACAGTAAACCATCAGCTCCCCCCATCATTGTGTCACTCTAGAGCTAGAAAACTTGAATTAGGAATGATTAAGGTAAGTTTACATTTCTGTACATTTAAGAAATTGCATGTTCTGTTTTGATGCGGGGGAATTGTCCGTTGTAGAAACTTGGTAAACCTTGCACTCTTTACAAAAACCACCTCACAGGGGAGTGACATGAATGGAATGAAACCTTCCTTTCAGGTAGTTATCACTGTAATGCAGTCACGCGTTATCTCCTTTAAAATGTGTACAGGTGAGCAAGGCTCTCCCTTTGCCAGCCCCTCCCCTGCTGTCCCTGCAGTTTTTAATTGCAAGCTTCACCTAGGGAAGGGCCTTCAATTTCCAGAGGCATCAGCGATTTGATGACACAGCCATTATGCTGCTGGAGTCCAGTGTAGCTTGAGTTCTGGGTACCAGCAGCACTGCTGGAAACCTATGTTAGGAATTTTGCCTTAAGCTAAAGGATTTAGCAAACATAATGCATCAAAAGTAACTAAAAAAAAAAAAAAAGAAAAAAATAGAAAAACAGTTAACTGCATTGTTAGATTCTCTGAAGTTAAATGTTTACCATTCTTAGATATCCTCCGTGAATAGAAAAAGCTGTTACTATTTCTTATCTTTTGACTTTAAGGCATAGCAAACTCAGTTCTTATAGTTATCGACGTTTAACATTTATTGGCGCTTGTGGAGTGCCTGAAGGAAGCTGAAACATTGTAGAGGCTAACATCATTTATAGGATAAGGGAAAAAATGGTTTCCCAAAAAGGGGGTTAAACTGGAAAAGGAAATAAAATGTGTTATAAAAACCAAGTAAATATACAAAAATAGAGTAATCAAAGTCAAATGCTGTGCATCATCACACAAAATTCTTAAGTTATCTACGAGTCCCATGCTCTGATGTGGAGCCCATATTCACAGTGGGATGGCTATTCTCTATCCCTTTCACCAATCAAAGCACAGTAAAGGGGTCGTAGACTTAGGGTAAGTCAGTTTGTTCCAGAAGCTTCTTGGCCTATATCAGTTCTAGTTCCTGAAGGCTATCCACTAATGCTGTTGTAATTAATCAGATTCCCAGTTTTAAATGTCTTATTAATGGTATCAGATTGAATGTCAGATTTTATAATCACCTTGAAGTCTGGGTCCAATTAGTTAGGTGATGGTGGCTGCTGCCGCATTCCTACCCCCTCCACTTGCCCAGATTTCAAGTAAGGTGTCGTAAGTACTTCACATCGGCAACATCTTATCCCCTTCATTTTCCCACTGTGTCAGTCCAGCCCTCTGTCTACCACTTTCCCATGGTTCATCAGTACTCTTTACCTCAGCTCAACTTCAAAGTTGCAAAAGAAGAGTAGGGTATAATACTAGCTGTGAAAAGGGGGCAGGAGGATTGGGAACTGCAGTGGTCAAATACAGTAATAGATGGTAATGTACGTGCCATCGAAATCGCAGATAACCCTCTTAATGTTGTGTGTTCCAGGGTGTGGGATGTAAATACAGGTGAAATGCTAAACACCTTGATTCACCATTGTGAGGCGGTTCTGCACTTGCGTTTCAATAATGGCATGATGGTGACCTGCTCCAAAGACCGTTCCATTGCTGTATGGGATATGGCCTCCCCCACTGACATCACCCTCCGGAGGGTGCTTGTCGGACACCGCGCTGCCGTCAATGTTGTAGACTTTGATGACAAGTACATTGTTTCTGCTTCTGGGGATAGGACCATAAAGGTAATAAGGCATTTTTCAGCAAGTCTCCAACTTAGAGTAGGGGAGTTCATGTGAAAATATGATCAAGAGCTATTTCATATTTAAACACTATTGAGATACTAGTCTTTATATAAAAAGGTAATAAATGAGGCAATTTTGGTTAGTATTTTATTACTGTAAATAATGGTGAGTGTAAGAAGGACAGAGGTAAATTTAGGTTCAAAAAAATTTGTCTGCAAGACCAGACTAACACCATAAAAGTTAAGTCAATTTGAGGAATCCTCATGTGATAGCCGCCAGCTACAAATGAGCCCTATATTACCATGAATCAAACTTGTCATTTGTTTGGTTTCATTCCGTTTGGCTTCAGAAGTTGATTTCTCCTATTGGTTCATCCTATATTCTACTTCCCCACGACTCCAGTTGCTATAGATTTTACTAATGAAAGCATCAAATCAACTGCCAAATGCTATTTTCTGTTTCAGGTATGGAACACAAGTACCTGTGAATTTGTAAGGACCTTAAATGGACACAAACGTGGCATTGCTTGTTTGCAGTACAGAGACAGGCTGGTTGTGAGTGGCTCGTCTGACAACACTATCAGGTAAGCAGCAGGTGCCCTTGCCCAGAAAGGATCAGTATTTTCCTGCCATCCATTGTGTGTGCACAGTTCAAACAAATCTTCAACTGCTTTATGTTTATAATAAGATGTTTTTCCTTTCTGTAGCTTCCTACAGGTGAAAAGTTTCCTCCAGCAGAGGCAGCACAGCAAAGCCTTTTGTTGGTGTGTCTCCTTCCTGTAATAGTTTTATCACCAGATAGACCTATTTAAAAGGTACTGCTTGAATAAGGAAGTGGGCAGGAGAGATAAGTAGACTGAGGTTGAAAGCCCTTCTCATTTACTTTCAACTATCTACTGTTGAGAAGTACTAATAAATAGATAAAGGCCATAGATTTGTTTCCCTACTAGAAATTGTACATTTTGTTTTCCTAGCATTGCATAATTGGCCAGGGAATTACCAGTCTTTGAGATTAGAAAGAATCCACAAATTGAAGTATTTGGGGTGTTTTCCCTTCATAAAGATGGATGACACCGATATGAATAGAATTTAGACGATTTATCAATTTTCTCCCTTCCTTAAAGAAGTACTTCCTTAAAGAAGTACTGAGAGGATGAAAAGGCCATTAAAAAAACAACAGATAGAGCTATTGTTATATCTAAGGAAATTTTCATTCCTAGAAATCATTTGGATTGGTGTGAACGCATACAGTTTTTTATATTAGTATATAAAAGTTTTTGAGAACTTACTTTGCATTTCTGTTACATGGGAAAGACTGTCCTGCATAGTGGGTGAAAGCAGAGAGTGCTGTCAGTGAAAGAGGTGGGCGGACATACTTTGTGAGGGCGCAGTGTCCCTGACACTCTTCTCATTCGCCTTGGTGGTTTCAGGAAGCATTACTTTTCTTCGCTTGGTCATTTCCTTCACAGGCAGCTGTGTGCATTAAATTCATCCCTTTTATGCCTTGGAGACCCTGGTTACAGAATTATATAAAGCTTTGTGCTTTGAAAATATATACTATATTTGAACTTAAATCATACAGTTTTCTACCTGAGTTATATGGCAGAAAGAAAGTAAATTACATTGAAAGCAGTACATTTTTGTATGGGTGTTGATTTATTTTATTTTTGTGGATTTTTTAAAGACATATGAAGTATATTATCTTAAAACATCCCAAGCTTATAAAAGAATACATGAAAATTCACTTGACTAAATTTTCTATTCCAGATTATGGGACATAGAATGTGGTGCATGTTTACGAGTGTTAGAAGGCCATGAGGAATTGGTGCGCTGTATTCGATTTGATAACAAGAGGATAGTCAGTGGGGCATATGATGGGTGAGTAGCTAATAGGGTTAAAAAAAAATCTGCATCTGAACCCCTCCTGCCTTCGGATGTTATATAGCCTTTCCTTTTCTCTAAAAGATTATAGATTTCACAGAAAGGACTCAATATAGTAGTTCTTGTGTCCAATTTATGTACTTAGCACTTTGTTTACCCTTTTCCAAAATATTTTTTCCAGTCATTTAATTGCACTTGTTTGCTCATGATTTTTATTAATATTTCATTTTTTTGGTTATACATTTATCTGTTTTGCCCTATAAAGCAAAGAACTGGCCAAACCTAGTATAACAGGATATGCATATAAAATAGTGACTGAAATAAAACTGAAACATTGGAAGGCAATATCTGTGGGGCCTAATGTGGTAGTAGGGTCTTGAATTTTGATATCTTTGAATGATTCCTAAAAGATTCCTGAAGAAGCAGCTCTCTTGCTTCTTCACTTCTTCTAGCATTTCAGTTACAGTGAGTTCAGTAATCTTTATTTTCTTCAGTCTAATTTCCAGTGATTTATAGAATCTATTCATATTGTGGATGGATCCCATGTCTAGCAATGTCAAGCACATAGTAAATTCTTTTTTTTTTTTAAGATTTTATTAGGGAATTGGGGAAGGAGAACACTGTTGGGGAATTGGGGAAGGGGAACAGCCAAGTTGTTGTCCTTCAGTCTTAGTTGTGGAGGGCACAGCTAGTTCAGCCCCAAGTCACCATCCGGCTGCCCGTTGGCAGCTCACAGCCGCTCAGCTGAAGGTGCCATGTTCAATCTTAGTTGCAGGTGGACATAACCCACCATCCCATGCAGGAGTCAAACCAGCAACCTTGTTGTTAGGAGCATGTGCTCTCACCAGCTGAGCCATCCTGCAACCTGTTGGCAGCTCAGCAGCAGCTCAGCTCAGGCGCAGCTCACTGGCCCATATGGGAATTGAACCGGTGACCCTGTTGCTCAGAGCTCACGCTCTTAACCAACTGAGCCACTCAGCCAGCCCAGCACACAGTAAATTCTTACAAAAGTGTATTCACTTATGAAGGCCTCTTTATCGTTTCTTCTTGTCAAGGTACCTGATCTGTAGGAGTAGGCAGCTATAGTTCAAATATTGGCAGCTTTTTAAATATCAGAAACTAACTTAACAATATTGTCGTAGTGTGTGAACTAGCTATAGTGATACATTAAAGCTCAAGAGGCAGGAAGTGTAGCAGACCTACTTCTCTGCTTTGAGTCAGCCGTCACTCTCAGACCCTTGGGAAATTGTTCAGGGATGTGATGACATGTTCCAGCTAGGTCCGAAGTTATATTTTCTCTTCCCCATGATTTTGATCTGTACCTGCTTTTCTTGGGTTTTGTCTTTTATTTACCTTGAGGGGACATGACCTGTAATTAATTTTTAGAAGGGCTAAACTTTTCTTATTTAAATCAAAATATAAGGATTTGTTTATATAAACTACAGAGCTCTTAAATGTACCTCAGTCATCTAGTACATGTGACCTGGGCCATTCTTAGAATTGCTCGGAAAGAAGGTCCTCCGAGTTACAGGTTTCCGGGTCTAAGAGCTCTTATTATCATTTAGAGGTCTAATGTGTAAGATCTCCTTCTGGCCCCAAAATATGGTGTAACTTTACTGTTTATTGTCTTCATCAAGTTGGTGAAAGCAAACCTACCTGTTTCTCATTTATAGGTTAATCACGTACATTTTCCCCTGTTAAGACCAATAACCTCTAGCCAAGAATGAATGTAAGAACCAAGTCTCCAAAACAGAAACGTTTTTATATATTTCTGTGAGCTGCATTTATCATATAAACTATATGCACCATACATATTTATTGCCATGATTTTTTGCTATTCTTCCTGTGTTCCCTTAATTTTGCTTTTAACTAAGATTTTTGTCCCCTTTTTGATCTTTAGAAAAATTAAAGTGTGGGATCTTGTAGCTGCTTTGGACCCCCGTGCTCCTGCAGGGACTCTCTGTCTACGGACCCTTGTGGTAAGAGTCTTGTTGTTTGGAGGGAGTTGGGGAGCAGGAAGGAGAAGAAATTAAACATTGATGTGCTGTGGAATATAGATCTGGATTTGATAGTTAGAACCTCACAAAACCTACTACTAAGTGGAAAGGCAACCAATACATGATCGTAAAATACATTTATATAGCGCCTTTCATCCAAAAGTGCTTTAGAGACTATATATGGAGAGGAATGTGGCAGCTGTTTAACAGCTGCACAGCAACTTTACACATCAGTTTAGTACAGGAAGTGAATAAGAATTCTGTATCCACCAGAAACAGTAGGGGGTACTTAGGGAGAAGGAACATAATTACTCAAATTGGAACCTGCCCAGAATCTGAGGACCTGCACACCTGTGCCTGCAAAAAGTGCCATGGGAGTCTGCGTGATCCCCCGGTTAGCCCCTTAGTTCTGCATCCTATTCAAGGCACGCTGCCTCCAGCAACTCGAATCCTATCTTTTTTATTCCATGTATGCCTTCTTGCCTGAACATCTTGACATTTGGGAAAAGGAGTGACTCAAAAGGAGGAATGTCACCTTGGAAAGCACTAAATTCTTTATCATTTGGTATTTGCCATAGGCCTGGATTATGAAATGTCCTAAGGTTAAAAGCTGCTTCCATTAGAAAAAGAAGATTAGGTGGAGCACCAGGGAGTACAGAATCTTTGCACAACTCAGGGAAAGATGAGAGCAAGCATTTGAGGCCCCCATGTTGTAAATCCTGGCTCAAAATTGAGGCAGCCTCTGCTCTGGAGAAGGGAGAGATACAATTCTTTTGTCTTCCTTGTTGGATTTAAAGCTCATTTTTTTCCAGCACCAGTACCTTCATGTTCCACACTTTTTTAAAAAATATGTGCTTTCATTCATTTACAATTAATCTAAGTCTGGTTTTTACAGCATAATTTACATACAGCACAATATGCCCAGTTTTTAGTGTACTTCTGTGTGTAACTACCCCAATCAAGTTATAGAAAATTTTCCATCACTCCCCAAAATTATGCTCCTTAGACTCACCTCTAGCAACTATTCCTCTGTTTTGTGTCCCTATAGTTTTGCTATCTTATGAATGCCATATAAATTAAATCATACAGTATGTAGCTTTTTTTTGCATTTGGCTCTTTTCACTTCATTTGAAATATGTCCATGTGCTAGCAACCTTATTCTTTTTTGTTGCTGAGTGATACTCCGTTGTGTGGATAATCCAATTTGCTTATTCATTCACCATTTTAAGGACATTTAGAATGTTTCCAGTTTTTGGTGATACTGAAAACATTCCCATACAGGTTTTTGTATGTACATGTTGTTTTCATTTCTCTTGTGTAAATACCTAGAAGTGTAATTTCTGGGTCCTATGATAAGTGTATGTTTAAACTTAAAAGAACTACTAAGCTGTTTTCCAAAGTGGCATTTTGGAAGTTTGCAAATGCAAACCATTTTACATTTCCATTAACAGAGTATGAGAGTCCCTATTTTTCACATCCTTGACAGCACTTGGTATTGTCAGTTTTTTAAAAAAATTATAGGCATTTGAGTGAGTGTGTAGTGGTTATAGTTTTAATTTGCATTTCTGTGATAACTAATGAGGTAGAACATCTTTTCATGTGCTTATCGTCTTTTGTGAAGTGTCTGTTCAGATCTTGTCCTCATTTATTTATTGAGTTGTCTTAAGTATTTAAAAACAGATTAAAATATAATTGACAACAATAAAGTAGACATAGGTAAAGTATATAACCTAATAAATTTTGACATATGTACATACCAATGAAACCATCACTTCAACCAAGATAAGATATCTTCATGCCCCCTATTAATCCTTCCTTCCCATTCCACCCACTTCCCCAGGCAGCCGCTGATCTGCTTCCTGTCAGTTGCATTTTCTAGGGTTTAATTAATGGAATCATATAGTGTATATTCTTTTTCGCCTCTTTTCATTAAGCACAATTATTTTTTGAGATTCACCCATGTTATTGATGTATATCAATAGTTCATTCCTTTTTAAAAATTGTTGAGTAGTATTCCATTGTATGGTTGGTTATACCACAATTTATTTATCTACTTGCCAGTTGATGAAAATTGGATTGTTTCCAATTTTGGGCTATTACAAATAAAGTTTCTATAAATATTATGTGCAAGTCTTTATGTGAACATATGCTTTCATTTCTTCAGGGTACACACATCCTAGGAGCAGAATTGCTAGGTCATATGGTAAATGCATGTTTAATATTTTCAGAAACTGTCAAACTGTTTTCCAAAGCAGTTGTACCATTTAACATTATAGTACAACAGTGCACGGGAGTTCCAGTTACTCTTCATCCTTGACCATGCTTAGTACAATCTTTTTAATTTGAGTCATTCTAGTAAGTGCTAGACCTAATTTTTATCTTAATTTGCATATCCATTAATAATGTTGAGCGTTGTTTCATGTGTTTATTTGCCATCCATATATCTTCTTTGGTGTAGGTCTGTTTGAGTTTGTTGCCCAATTTTTAAATTGAGTGGTTTTCCTATTATTGAGTGTTGAGATTTCTTTACATATTTAGGATACCCATTTTGATTTTGTTTTTTCATTCCCTTAAAAGATTCTTTTGAAAAGCATATATTCTTAATTTTGATTAAGTCCAATTATCAACTTTTTCTATTTTCGATTGTATTTGATATTATACCTAAAAAATGAACCTTTGCCTAATCAAAAGTCACAAAGATTTTTTTCCCCTGTGTTTTCTTTTAGAACTTTTATAGTTTTAGGTTTTACGTTTTGGTCTATGATTCATTTTGTGTTAATTTTTGTGAGTGGTACAAGATATGGTTCAAAGTTCACATGCATATCCAGTTGTTCTTGTATCATTTATCCAATACTATCCTTTTCCTCTGAATTGCCTTTGCAGCTTTGTCAAGAACCAGTTGACCACATATGTGTGGGTCTACTTTATGGACCTATTCATTTCCATTGATCTTTTTGTCTATCTTGATGCCATTATCATACTATCTTGGTTACTGCAGGGTTTTTTTGTTTGTTTGTTTTAAGATTTTATTGGGGAATTGAGGGAGGGGAACAGTGTTGGGGAATTGGGGAAGGGGACCAGCCAAGTTGTTGTTCTTCAGTCTTCGTTGTGGAGGGCGCCAGTCGCCATCTGGCTTCCTGTCGGCAGCTCGTGGCCTCTAAGCTCAAGTTGCTGTGTTCAATCTTAGTTGTGGGTGGGCGTAGCCACCATCCCATGCGGGAGTCGAATCATGCAGCCTTGTTGTTAAGAGCGCACACTGTCCACTGAGCCATCCAAGCGGCAGCTCTGCTCATGGTGCCAAGTTCAATCTTTAGTTGCGCATCGAACAGGCAGTCTTGTTACACCAGCTGAGCCGTCCTGCCACCTATTGGCAGCTCAGCAACAGCTCAGTTGGGGTGCAGCATTCACTGACCCATGTGGGAATTGAACCGGCGGCCCTGTTTCTCAGAGCATATACTCTAAGCTAACTCTTAACCAACTGAGCCACTCGGCCGGCCCTACATTGATTTTTACTGTTTGTTTGTTTGTTTATTTATTTTTAGCTGAGCCATCCTGCTACCTGTTGGCAGCTTAGCAGCAGCTCAGGTCAGGCTGGGCATCGAACTGCCGTTACTCAGAGCTCAGCTCGCACTCTTGAGCGAGCTCAACCAACTGAGCCACTCGGCCAGCCCTTCCTACATTGATTTTTGAGTGTTAAACACAACTTTGCATCACTAAAGATCCCATGGACATTAAACTGATAATAATAAAAAAATACTATGAACAACTCTACGCCCCAAAACTTGATAACCTGGATGAACTGGACCAATCCCTTGAAAGATATAATCTTCTACAACTCACGTTGGAAAAAATAGACAATTTGAATAGACCTACATGTATTAGAGAAATTGAAGCGATAATAACATTCCAAAACAGGAAACACCAGGCACCAATGGTGGGTTCACTGGTGAATTCTACCAAATGTTTGAGGAGGACATTATACCAGTTCTCTACAATCTCTTCCACAAGATAGAAGCAGAATGAGCACTTCCTACCTCATTTTATGAGGTCAGCATTACCCTAATACCAAAACCAGACAAAGATATTACAAGAAAAGGAAACTGCAGACCAATATGTCTCATGCACACCGATACTTATCTATGAGCTCATTTGCATCTATCTTGTAAAGATGCTCTATGGAAAACAGTATGGCAGTTCCTCAGAATATTAAAGATAGAATTACCAGAGGATCCAGCACTCCCATTTCTGGGTATACAATATATCCAAAAGAATCAAAAGCAGGATTTCAAAGAGCTATTTGCATACTCATGTGGTCTTGTCACTCCTCCTTATGTTTAGTGATTTCACAGTAAGGAAAACTTCTGAAATTATTTAAAAGGTAGTTAAACGCCAATAAAATGAAGTAACCTAAAATAAATTTCAACAAAATATTAGCAAATTGAACCCAACAACTTGTAAAAAGAATTATACACCATGATCAAGGGGGATTTATTCCAGTTATGCAAATCAGGTTTAATATTCCAAAATCAATTAATGAATCCATCACATCAGAAGGCTAAAGAAGAAAAACCACATGATTATATCAGTAGATGGAGAAAAGGCATTTGGCAAAATCCAACATCCATTCATGATAAACTCCCAGCAAACTAGGAATAAAGGGGAGTTGCCTCAACTTCTTAAAGAAATATGCAAATTAAAACTCCAGTAAAGTACCACTACCGATCTTCCAAAATAGCTAAAATTTCAAAGATTGACAGTATCAATTTGTTGAAGATGTGGAGCAACTGGAACTCTGATACATGACTGGTGAGAGTATAAATTAGCGCAACTTTTTAAAAACTGTTTTGCTGTGTCGGCTACAACTAAATATACACCCACTCCATGGCTCATGAGTAACAGGAAAAATGAATTGATAATGGCATTGGGGTTCAGGTAGTTTTGACTGGGCAGGACCATAACTGCTCATGAGCGCCAAAATGGTAAAGTTTCATGAATTTTGCACGCTGGTTGACCTCACATGGGTAGCTTGACATTGGCCAGGGTAGGAATTTTTACACCATGAAAATGTGGAAATGCTTTTACACACTGGGGAGAGTTAATTGATAAACATTTACCAGCACACCATTTACTGCTCATCAAGCCTTGGCCTCTGACTGTAAGGGAATCCTAGAGATACAGAGAGAAGATAAGGCAAGGCAGGTCCTGAGGAATGGTCTTGCGCAGCCTAAGCCAAGGAGAGTTAGCAGTGAGCAACTAGCATACTATTTTATATGTCTCAGCTCTAGTGAATATTATTTCGATTGTGAATATTTGACTTTTCCACCTGCCTTTAATCCAAGTTTTTTCTCTGTATTCTTAAAACAACTAAACGCTGGAGAAATTTATCAGTATAAAATAGCCTTTTCTTAGACGACTCCTGACAAGTTGCTGAATTTGTGTCCTTTTGATTTTGAGTAGCTCAAAAGTTTTTGTTTCTGCTTCTTTAGGAGCATTCTGGAAGAGTTTTCCGACTCCAGTTTGATGAATTCCAGATTGTCAGTAGTTCACATGATGACACAATCCTCATCTGGGACTTTCTAAATGATCCAGCTGCCCAAGCTGACCCTCCCCGCTCCCCTTCTCGTACATACACCTATATCTCCAGATAAATATCATACACTGACCTCACATTTGCCCAGGTATGAAAAAGAATTGTGTGCATAGCACTGTGGGGAGGAGACCGAATATTGGCCCTAAGGTGTTGATAGTTCATGGAGCCTTCTCTTGCCCTTTGTCTTTCCAAGTCCTGGAAAGCAAGGGGAGCCAACCGTGTGAGCCGGGACTGGGGCCTTCATCCAGGTTGCCAGCCTCAGTTCTAGACGATTCTTGAATGAGATCTAGATGACCCTTGTATAGAACTAGTAATTCCTGCCCAGTTATCTAACAGGATTGTTAAGAAAGTAAGATGTTTGAATCAGTTTCAAATCTAAGAGTAAGAACCCAAAAGCCTTTGGCTTTGTATTTCCCAGATCAAACCAGTACTTATAATAGAGACCCTTTAAACCAGGTAGATAATCTAATGTGTGAATGGGAAAATCTCATGGTGAAATATACTGACTTCTCACAGTTCTGCCTTGTCAGTGTCATTTGATTATAAAATGTAGCTTTTTTTTTATCCTTATTTCCAATCCCCATCTTCTCAAAAAATGAAAAAAACTGTCCTTTGACCTTAAAAGTAGCTCTGGAGTTGGTGAGAACTCCGTATACTCTCCCACTCAAGTCTTCCTCCTCCCTCAGGCAGGAAAAGATCCTAAAATTCATCTTTATCTGTATTATGGTATATCTATATTGTGGTATATTGTGTCCTAACCAGGTCAGATGCCCAGCACATAACACGCCCTTAGTAAAAGTGGTCATTAGTATTAGCATTGTAATCATGTTACCATCCCTTCCTTTTGCCAAAATTTTCTCTTCATGAGATTTCTATTCATTTTGCCATTTTTAATATTCTTCCTGGTGCTTTTATTGCTTATGTATCCTTCCCCTCTCACCCCTAAAACACATCCCCTAAGAGTCTGTCTCTGGCTTTCCTTCCTTCTCTAAGCTTCCCTCTTTGGCTGTCTTATCTCTCCCCAAGGCTTCAGCTCTCATTTCAATGTGGATGACTCTAAAATGTGTACCTCTCTAGTCCCAACCTCTGCCTTAACCTCTAGGCCACATATCCAGCCACCACCTACACACCTGCCTTTGAAGGCTGCTCAGGGCCATAACTTTGGAACTGTCTTCGCCTGCTATAGCTTTATAGGGAACAAGTGAAAGCTCAGTGTTACACTCACGATAGTCACCCATAATCTCAAGACATCAGAGACACTGTGTGTGAGCACTGTGGCCCTGAGCATGTCAGTGAACCCTGCCAAGTCCCCACACAGGCCATGTAGCCTTTGACAGAGCTCCGGTTTAGTGTGGGCAGAAAACAGGCATTAAGAAGGACATCTGAGCCTTTCTCCCAATTGACACTAAGTTAATATTCTTTTCCTCATAGAGCAAGTGAGAAATACAGGGAAAGAGACTAATGAATATTTGCTCTGTTTTCACACAGGACTCATTAAAGTTGCGGTATTTAACGTATCTGCCAATACCAGGATGAGCAACAACAATAACAATCAAAATACTACCCACTTTCCCCGGACTAGCCGAGGAACGGGGCTTTGAGACTCCTGTTGGGACACAGTTGGTCTGCAGTTGACCCAGGAGGGTCTACTCAGCACAGCTGACTGCTTCCGTGCTGCTATCAGAAGATGTCTTTTATCTTTCATGAATGATTGGAACTTTTAAACCTCACCTCACTTCCCCTCCTCCTTTCCCCTCTGCACCCGTTTTTCCCTCATTTGGTTCCAGACAAAGATGACTTATAAATATATTTAGTGTTTTGCCAGAATCTCTCTTGCTTTGCCATTAAGCAGAAGAACTAGTTTCCCTATATAGCCTGCTGGGAGAGACCCACGTCTAAGGGACGGGGATACAACTTCCAGCCAGACAGCACCCAGTGTCTCCCCGTGAACTACAGAAATGCCCAGCGCCTGGCAAGATCAGCGCAGCCCCCCTGTGCTTAGGGGAGACAGCTGTCTGTATAGCCTCTGGGGCAAGAAAGAGAGACAACAAGAATGTGCACACTGGAAGATCTGGGCCTCTTTCCTTCCATCTCTCTGTTTCTGTCCCTCTTGCCCCCCTCCCTCCATTCCCCTTCAACCTGTTTCTCTGCTCCACCTAAGAAGAAAGAGTATGTAGAGAGTGTCCTCAGTTAGCATGAGACAAATCAGCTAGAAAATGCAACACTTGGAAGAGTTAAATGCTGTTCAGTCAGAATTTAAACCCAGACTTTTGCTGCAAATGACCCTATGTGACAACAGTGGGTTCTCAGACATGGTATTCTCATCATATTTGCAACTCTTCTCTCTTCTAATACCCACCCATCTTCCCCCAAAGAAGGTGGGGAGCAGAAATTTCCTGGGCTCCATCAATGACCACATCTTTTCTGGACTCAGCAGTCTCCTTAATTCCATGTAGAGTGTGGAAAGGAGCTGCTGATTGCATTTCCTCTCATTAACAATTAGATGTGTAATAAAAAGCATTGTACTTCATCTTAAATCACTGGTAAGACTCAGCCTACAGAAAGGTTTGAAATGGCCAGAGCCAGTGGCTCGGTGCGTTCTGCGTAATGGTTCACATCTCTGATTTCCTCAGCAGGGCCTGTGAGCACACAGGCACCTGCATCTTTGCCGAGACCACAGTCAGAGTAGCTTGAGAGGTGGCCAGGAGTAAAAGTTGATTTCTTTTTCATTTAGGTCAGTAAATATCATTTCTCAAAAATCAAGCCAATCATCTCAACCTTGCACTGCAGAACTTTCTGTGTTTCCCAAGCCCGGTGTTTACAAAGGGCAAAGCTGCCAGAGAGAATAGATCAGGGTGAAGTCTGGCACACAGGGTTTCTTATGGGGCAGAAACTGCCTTCTCTTTTCTTCCTCCTCCTGGTCTTATTTACCTTCCACTCTCCCCAACCAATAAAACTTCTCTGACAGTTGGTGATCAACATAAACAAATGGACCTCAGCGAGGGTCCAGCTGACCCAGCCATTTGAAAGGCAGCTGTGTGAGCTTTGGGTGTAGGGCATGTGTGCCACCCCAACCTGGGAGCGATAGGGAATACTGTCAGCCTGTGCCCAGCTTGTTTTCTGGGGCAGGAGTGGACCTCCTCCAGCTAGTTCAGGTGTAATGGACACCCCTATTAAAGGCTTCTTGGCCACAGTACAGTCTCAAGTTTCCCTCGGATGCTGAGCTCTCAGGCCCATTGTTTTCCATTCCTGGTCAAAGTGGTTGAGTAACCAGTTGCTGTAAAAACATCAGAATGGGGGCCAGTTGCCGGTGACCTCAAAGCCAGGCTACCTGTAGTTCAGCAGAGGGAGGGGGGGCGGCCATCTTCACTCTTCCCTCTGATTTGCAAGAAGCTATCCTCTTCCCGAAATATGCCCTGACTGAGTGTTGTCATTACATATTAAAAGGCGGTTTGTGCATATGTATTTTTCCTTTCCTGCTTTGTGAGTGCTTTTAATTTAGTTCCAGGTTATAATCAGAAAGCACTTCCCAGTGTAATGATAAGTCATTGCCTAGGAAATATTTTCTGAGTATAATGCCCTTCCCGACTACCCAATGCTACAGAGAAATGTTTCTATCTAGTCACTATCAGGATTCCTTGTCTATGGTGTTGACTATTAGTGGCTTTTTGATTGGTGAGAGATTCTGCTATAGATGAGGCAGAGGGCCATCAGCCCTGAAAAACACACAGGTCAGGCATTAAACAGGCATGGATTTTAAGCTATTTCAAAATACTATCCAATAGCCATAATTTTACTAGCCCTTCTGTTATATGCTGCTGTTCAAAAGTGGGAGCTGTTGAATATTCATTGGTGCCTGGGGTTTTGTTCTCCCATCTAGGTTCAGTTGAAAGTAGATTGTTTCTGGGACTGTTCTGAAGCTTGTCCAGTACATCATAAATGAGATTGAGGTGGGCCCTGCAGTCTGGAGCCATTAGCTCCGTTGAGGATATTCTCCAAGTTGTCCTCTGCTGCTGATGAAATGGGAATGAAGTTAAGTGGTCTGAAAAACTTGAGTCAGTCACATTTCTCAGCTCTGGGGGTCATTTACCAGTTCATTGTAGAAGAAATAATCAGGTAAGTAGAAGTTCATTTCCAGAGATGGTAAACCCCACTTACCATCTCTGCATGATTTCAGTGGGAATTGATTATCACTAATCCCCAACTGGGTTAGAATAAATGTAAAGTTTGACCTTTTTAAAAAGAGAAACAAAGAAAGTCGCAACACATTTAAAGGAATGGTAGAAAAACGAAAAGGATCTGGCGGTGTCTCTGGGCTCTGAAATGAAATGTCTCCATTGTGGATTAGTCTCTTCTCACTAAAATTCCAATGGGGGCCTGAAAGGAACATTTCTTAAAGGTGGGAGGAAGCCCCTTCAAAGGCGGGCAAGGGGCTTGTGCATGCACGTGCTCCTGGGAGCTCTGGGTACGTGCAAGCTCTCTGTTCACGTGGGGCTGCCTGGCCCCAAACCAGCATGCCTTGCTGCACGTGTGTGTATTTCCACCCCTGAGAACATCCGTTTACTTTCCTATGTGCAGTGTGAATGGGAGGCCTTGTCCCTTGGCAAAATTCTTTCTGCTGACTCTTTACCAGAAACTCTGAGACGGGGACTCTCTGAAATTATCGACAAATAATAATAAAGTGTGGCCCTCAAAACCTCTTTCCGAACTGAGAAAGACTGGGACCCCTAAATCATTCTGTTTTCTCCCTAAGAAAAATCCTTTTTTCTTTTTCTTTTGTAAAATCAAAAGCTAAAGAAAGTGGGCACTCTTCTCCATTGCCGTCTCTTGGTACCCATTCGTCTAAACAGCTGGGGTTGATCTCTTTCTTACTTAGCACTCGACTGTGTATGGAAACAAAGGGCTTGGGGTGGAGGCGGTGGGGAATATTGGAAATAATTAGGGTGATTTTTTTTTCCTTCCTAGAATTAGATTAGATGCCTTGATATTGTTGACTTTCTTGGCATCCTGCATTTACCTTAGATGGTAATACCTTCCTGCTTGAAGTAGAACAGTCCAATCCAGAATAGTGCCAGCCTGAGGGCCTAGGCTGCAAGCTTGATTCTGGAGGAATCCAAGGTACTTCTAGGTGGAAAAAGGGATGCTTAGATAACCGCCACCCGTGACGGTCACGCTCTTTGGTCACCAGGTTGACCATATGACTTTAATCCACATTTCTGATCTCCTTCCCCATTTGGATGAGTTCAAACTGAAGAACGTGAAACGGTACCTATGCTTCCCCTTGTCTTCCTCTCTACCATTCTAGAATAACAACTCACTTCTCACACGTGCACCCAGGGCCTGCAGGCTGAATCCCTCTCGTTGGGCTCCGTCCACACAGCTGACCACTGACAGCCCAGAGTCCTTTACTGTCTCCACAGTCTCAACATAATCAGTGCCAGAAAGACAGGCATCTCTTAGGGCAATAAGGCTGAGTTTTGCTGCTTGTTATTTTAACCTGTAGTTCATTTGTGACTTCAGAATTCTTGGAACTGAGGAAAGAAACCCAAAGGGCATGATTATGGTTGCCTGATTGCAGGTGACACGTAATGCATTGATACCCCGAAACCTCTTCTGTTGGAAGTTGAGTACCTGTGATCTAAAATTTCCTAGAGGCAGGTGATACCAAAACTATGTGCTCTCCAGCCCAGCCAGCTGACTCTCTTAGCTGCTGATTGGCTGTGTCTGTTTAAGGATGAGTGCAGTAAATAGCATTATAAAGCATCACCTCCCCTCTCTCCTTTTCCCTTCTTGGACACCAAAGGAAAGACCAACAGGGAAGGTTAGACCTCTGGGTACCAAGGAAACTGACACTGTCCCAAATCAGTGATCACACAAGCCCAACCCAGATTGTTCTGAGGGATATTCACTGGACTCCAACTCGGGGCAGGCCTGGCGACGGATGTGAGCTTCCCTGAGAGCTGTCCATTGGTTCAGCCCTTTGTTCTCTACACTTAAGTACTGACTGCTTTGACTTTTGTGATTATGTTTTGGTGATGTGGAGTCAATGTACCAATTATGTTCACAACCTAGGATCATGATAATATAGTGTGTTTTGGTTTTTTTTAACTGTTCAGAAAAAAGTAACTTAAATTACAAATATAAGATTAAAGTGAATTTTCTAAGTGTCTTGTCTCTTTGCCCAACATCAAGAGGACAGTGAGTTTTTTGATATACAGATTGAGGGAGTGCATAGATACCTTTTAAGATCATCTGACATGAGGGCCGGCTGAGTGGCACGGTGGTTAAGCGCTGGCTTGGGAAGCCAGCGGCCCTGGTTCGGGTCCCATATATGAGGGCCAGTGACACTGCCCTCAAAAAATAAATAAATAAAATAAGATCATCTGACATGAGAAAACAACACTGGCCAACACTGGCCCATAGACAGACAAGTCAGGGCCAAATGTTGTGCATACTACATACGGGGCGCCTGACATACAACCAGTGTTCCGTGTTGAATTAAATTTAAACCAAAATGGTGTCTCATTTGGGAACTGGTCAACATGACCTCAGCCTGCCACAGCCCCACCTGAACCCAGAACTTAAATGCTCCTCTGCCTCCTCAGGAGGCGAGAAGATGTGGGTTCTCCTGCATCTCATGTGGTCAGTTTCTAGTCAGGTGAGCTCACATTCAGGAGCGACTTCCAGAGACTCCGACGAGCTATAAAAGGAAAGGAGCATTGACCACCTGGAGGAAACCACCCCTTTCCCTCCTTAAACCAATCTTGGGGAGATGGGGACAAGGCTGCAGGCAGGGCAGGCCTCCCTTGCCCTCTCCCTCTTCTCCCCTCCTAGTGCCACAAGTAGGATCCTTGTCAAAATTAACCCCTCCCTGTTTTACATCTGTAGTATCTTCCTGGCTTGGCCGGGCTCCCCAGCTCTGTCTGCCTGTGGTCTCAGTGCCTATTGTACCTAAACCTACCGACAGCATGATGGCGAGCATTCTCGGGTGACAAGCCAGGGCCCCAGGGCCGAAGTATCCTTGCTGGAGCTGGAGGCATAACCACACATCAGGTGTACGCTGTGTTTAGCAAATGCGGAAACTCAGCAAGGAAAGAGGCTCCCCACACTGCCTGAGACCACACTGTAGAGACTAGTCAGGGCCTCGCATCTAATCAGACACTCGCCAGCTGGACTCCCGAGCCTGGTATTGAGCAGAGGCTGGGCCAATGGGATTATAGTCCCACTTCAAACCCAGTGTCAGATGGTTTCCCTCAGGAAGCCTGGGGTCTAGGGCATGCCCCCGGAAGACAACTGAAGTCACTGTTTCCCAAAGCCAGGCTGGGCTTTCTTGGGATCCCCCTCCCCTTGAAACATAACTGTGCCACCATCAGCAATGACTAAGGGGAGGAGACCTCTCTTCTTCCTGATTGGCTCTTGCCAATTAAGCGCATTTTATTAGGCTGCTAATTAAAGGCACTTCGTTAGCAGCAGGAGAGGCCGGGTGGGTGCCTGGTGGAGATGGAGCTGAAGCCAGGAGAAATCGTTTTCTTCCCCCCATGGAAGCAGAGCCTGTCAGGGAACCCTCTCAGTCCCCGACCCTCTCCTGCTGAGCCTACCACACCCCTTGCTTTCAATTAGCAACTCTGAGGGGAGTGAGGTCATTACCAAGCCCAGGTGGAGAGCTGTTAGTCCTTCAGAGGCTGGCTGGTCCCCAGGTACCTTACTTAGAGACTAGGCCACCCAAGGGGTTGTGTGTGTTCTCCCCACTGAGGAATGGCCGGGTCCCATCACTGAGGCCACTGCTGGCAGTCACCTAGTGAACAGGATGACCAGTCACTTGTCACATGGTGTGAACTTCCATGCCCTCTTCCTCACCAAAGGCTCACAACGTTACTAGGAAATGTGACCTTCCTCCCCATCCCTTTGCAAGAGCTGAGCCCTCGTAGACCCCGAGTGGGTCCAGGAGGAGGAGAGGCTGAGGGTTGCACAATCCCTGCCTCGCAGATTCATAATGCTCTGGTCCCGAGCTCATCACACATTTGAGGCATTACCCCTACTTGGTCCAAATGAGCCCCAGGCAAGTCCCCTCCCTCCTGCAAGAGAGGAGGGTTCGGCCATGACTTAGCAAGAGGGAGCTGGCATGCAAGGTCATAGATAACCCCTCACCAGAACACCCCTGTCCCATCTCGCTGCCCTCCTCACCCCCTCACTTAACTGCAGAATTAGCACCAGCCCAGGCTGGGAGGGCAGATTTATGGTTAGGCCTGCCTCTCTCCATTTAACCTGAGGCCGGCCCGAGCTCCAGACACTAAATTAGATTTTTGACAATTAGAGAGACTAATGGGCACATAGCCATCCCCAGAGCCAGATATCCAGCAAGGCCGTCCTTTAATATCCACCACTGGCCAGCCAGCCCCTCCCCCACCCCCTCTCCCCTGGTGGCATTTCTCTCCCATGGCCCGCATCTCTCTGCCCGGCTCTGCATGCACTTCTGAGGCTTGTCTGATTCCTTCTCCCTTGGTTTCTTACCCTCTCCCTCCTACCTCTTCTCCAAGGCCAGCTCGGCTCAGGACCTCTGCCCTCCTTGGCGTCCTTTCTTGTCCTTCAGCCTCCTGCCCTCTCATCACGTCTCTCTCCATCTCCACCTTCCCCAGGGCCCATCCCTCTGTAACTTTTCCATCTGCACATAGCGGACTGCAAGCCCCTTGAGGACAGGGCTTGTGCCCTATCTATCCCATCCTACATGCTCAGCGACGAATGGGTACAAAATATTTGTCCTGAGCCTGCCTCCCACCTTCCTTCCTCTGAGCTGCCGCATCTCCAAGGCTTGCACATCCTGCCCTCCTGGCCCCAGGCCCAGCCCTAGCTCTGGCCTGGCTCTGCTCCAGGGTGGGCTGGGTCCCCTTCCCTGCAGCCCCTCAGCTCTGGCCCTTCTTGGGCTGGGCGGGTAATGAAATTGCAGTAAGTGGTGCTGGGTGGAGGGGAGCCGCTCACATTCACTCAGGCAGACTCATAGCTCTGTCAGGCTGATTGGTCCTGAGTGGAGGCACAAACGGCCCCCCATGGACAAGCTGAGATTGGTTATAAAATTACAAGCATTTGTTCTGCTGTCAGTGGCCTTCTCTCCCTCCCCTCTGCCTGCCTGCCTGGGCTCCCCACCCCCCCACACCCCCAGCCCTCTCTCCCTTGGGGTCAACCTATACACCTTGAAGGACTCTGGCCACAGGCCACCACAGCAGATGGGCCCAAGAGGATGAGGCCACCAAGCTCCCCTTAATGGCAGGTCTTCCTTCATGCCTTGGCCCTGGGATGGTCCTAGCTCAGGCTGGCTTCCGAGTGACCTGACCCTGTGCTTGGGGTTTCTTATTCCCTGAGGATAAGTGGGGGTTGGGGCCCAGGGCAAATAGGCCTTGGAATCCAGAGCTTAGATCCGAGGTAGAAGATGTCCCAAGCCCAGACCTCCCTGGGGCAACCAGTGTCCACACCTTTGAGGGGGCCCCAAGAAGGGGTGTGGAGAATGGGGGTGTGTGGCTCGGGCCTTTCATGCTGAAGGAGGGAGCAGCAGTAGCCAAGGCAGTGGGAGAAGCCTACCTCTATTCCCTTAGTATGGCCAGTCCTGCCCTGGACCCTGACCCCAGGAAACGACAAATCAGCACTTAGTAACCCCCCTACCACCCCCCCGCCACCTAATCCCTAAAACCTGGACCAGATCTAAAGGCCAATATGACCCACCAGGCCCCTGCTATGGTTCCCATCTACAGGCTGAGTCCCCTCAGCTCTGCCCCTGCACTCATCCTCTAGGGCCAGGGGTCAATACCATCAGTCCAGTCCTCTGGCCTTTGCAGGACCCCAATTATCCCCCAAGCATAGGTGCCTTGAAAAACTGCTTCATGCTCTGGCAATGTTCACACAGAGATAACCATTTCGAACTGGCCCTGCACCCTGCCTGACAGACACACCAGCCCAGGCCCTCTTACCCTGGCCTCTGGGCGTCCTTCCCCCCGTCATTTCTCCAACAAGGCCCTGGCCCCTGACCCTTGCCTGGCCCCTCAGCTCCAGCCTGAGTCCCACCTCTGTCACCATCCTGTAGGGAGGCACCAGGACACCCTGTCACCAGCTTGGGGGTGGGGGCACGTGCTGAGGGGAGGGCTCCCCACTTGGAGTGGGGAGCTTTAGGGGGCAGTATTTCCTGGCTGCTGGCTACAAGGTGCCTTCCTGCCATCCGTCATCCATTCTCAGCCCAGAATGTATTTGCTGTAATTACATCTTTAATTAGGGTGGTGACGGCTCATTGTTCACCAACAATGATAGATCAGATCCTCCTGCTTGGCATCCTCCCTCTGTCCAGCACCCTCTAGTTCAGCTCTCCTCCAACTCTGGGCTCGGGGTGGGAAGGGTACTTGAGAACCTCGTCTCTTCCCACTGAGTTCTGGGCACTGAGGCTCGGAGCAACCATGAGCTCCACCCCAAGGGTGATTATGTCCCTTTACACCCCTAGGGGCTCCCAAGGGACTGGTTGGACCTGCACTCGGGGCTCCCTGCAAAAAGGCTGCAGTGGCTCAGATGTCTCCTTGGTCCAAAATGGCCAGGTTTGGGGGTGGGGTGCTAATGTTGCCCTACTCACACACATGCCAACATTATCACCCCTAGGATGGGCCCTGAGCCACATACTCCTCATCTGAGGAGGTGACAAGGTCAGAAAGCCTCACAACTCTAGGCTGTGGGGTGCAGGGGTGGGTGGCCCTATCTCCAAGCTCCCCTGTGCATTAATCAGGGTCTCTGACCAAGGCCTCCATTCCCATGCACTTATGCCCACCCAGGCCATAGGCCCAGGCCCACGTCTGCACGTGGCAGGTGTTCAATGACTCAGTGAATGACCAGTCAGGGAAAGGAGATCTGCTGTGGGAGGGCTCAGAGCCCCTCATTGGAGGTCATGGGCTGTTTGGAGCCCATGCTGAGCAGAATGGCCACAATGGGCAGTCAAGGCCCAGGCCCCTCGAGGTGGCCTTGTGAGGGTAACAACCTTAGTCTGGGTTAAAATCCCAGCCTGGCACCTGCTGGCTCTGTGACATGGGTGAGTTCTGTAACCTAAGTCTTAGTTTCTTCATTTATAAAGTGGAGATGAAAGCAGTGCCCTCCCTACCTTGTAAGATGGCTACAGAGTCACTGAGACGCTGCACATGAGTGAAGAGGCCAGGCTAAGGTGGTGGCAGCTGCAGGGAAAGGTGGTGGCTGAGAAGCTATGAGGAACCATGTCTACAGTGGCTGGCTAATGACCCCAGGAGCTGAGAGGTAGCCTCCATGTTGGTTTGAGGAAAGCTTTGCCACTGAGCACAATGGTAGGGGTCGCAGGGCTGTGACAAGGCTGTTATAAGTTTAGGTGCACAGTTTGCTGATAGGAATTGACTGGCCTCCTTTCAGAGCTGCAGGGACTCTCCCCCAGTGTGGTCAGGATCTGGTCAGAGAGGGGCCCTGGCGAGTGAGGGAGGAGCTGGGAGGGAGGGCCTGGGGCCCAGCAGCGGGGCTTGGCCTGTACCGTATCTTTAAGGGGGCTGGGCTTCAGGAAAGTTGGAAGAGGGTACAGGAGACAAATGGGGTGTATCCTTTGCCCTTTCCACCTTCAAGCTCTGAGATTCTATGACTCCCCTCCCTCCTTGGGGCCGTGCTGTCTCCCACAGAGCCTCCCCACTCCCAGAGGTGGCCCCCTCTGCATTCCCTCTTCCCCAGTGACCCGCTCCACCCCCTTCACAGGGTGACTTCAAAGCCCAGGCTAGAAGGATGAGCTGTACCTAGCGGTAAGTATGTGCAACATTACATATGTATATTGGAGAGTAAATAACCCCAAAAAGCGCCTTGTAAATAGACTCCGAGTTTATCCTTTATTAATGAGGCACCGAGTGCCCTGCTGTTTTAGAGCAGCGAGACTTTCATAATATCAAAACCTAAATTACACTTGCGTCTCTCATCCTAGGGACGAGCATCTTTCGGCTCCGTTTGCAGAGTGAGTAAGCAGGGATCCCTCCTTGCCTGCCTGGGACATGCTGGCTGTTTTCTTCTCACTGGTGGGAGGGTGGGAAAGATCTACGCGCACAGCTGTGTCCCGACACATACCCGAGTCCCCAGAGAGCTGAGTCTAAGGCCTCGGTCCAGTGGGTGAGGGCCACCTGGGATGCTGGTCTTCATTCCTTGTATAGCGTTTACAGGATCAAGGGGTCACTCCAAGCTCAGGTTTGGAGGTGCAGGATGGGGCAATGGATACTTACGAGCTCTGTGACCAACTCACTCCCTGCCTCTCAGCTTCACTTTCCCCATGTGTAACACGAGGATAAACATCTTCCTCATGGGATGGTTGTGAGGACTGTTGGTGGGTCAGAAGTGGGGGTTGGTGACCAGTAAGTGCTTGTCAAATGTGAACCGTGATGGTGACTACGTAGACAACAATTAGCTCCCCTCTCTGGAATGGGACACCAGTGTCTTCAATTCCTGGAACAGATTGCATGTGGGCCCCAGAGCTCCAGCCCTATCCTGGTATCAGGGTCCTGCCCTGAGAGGGGGATACCAGGGCCTGTCTCACCCTCAGCACAATCAAGACCTGACCGTCCAGTGCCCCCCCAACCCTGCTCAGCCAGGGCAAGGAGGCTGGACCCTCTTGGCTCCTTGATTTCCCCATGTCCAAGGCCCCTCTCGGGTCCCTTGGGGATTGTGACTACTCTACCCCAGGCCTGGGCCAAGCTAAGCTAGGTGGGCAGGCGGGCGTGTGGGTGCCATGTGGGCAAGATTTACAGCCTGGCCTGCCGGGCTCCTGGTGCTCCGGTGGGCGTCATGTCGAATCTGTCCCATTATATGGACAGTTGAGTTTAATAGTCATTGTGTGCTCACTTTGAGCCCAGCAAACATTGCGGGGCGACACCCCCTCCACGCGAGCCGCCCGCTCCCTAGCCACATGGCCCATCCATACAGTAAATTAAAAATATGAATCACTTCTCCCCACTGCCTCCCCAAACGCTCATCTTGTCAGCTTCTATGTTGCCTTCATTTGTATTACCTTAATTTAATGTTAATTATGGTCTTCATTTACAAGGAACTAGCAAGCCCTGCTCTGCCAGGGGACCTTCCCTCCACCCCTCCTCATCAGCCCAGGAGGGAGAGGCTGGGGGAAAAGGGGAATTTGGGGGGCTACAAAGGAGTAAGGAAGGGAGTTAGGGGGAGGGCAGGAGGTGAGATCTGAGCCATTAGTGGCTGATGGCTACTCAGGGAGAGACTAGAAAGACCCCCTAACCTCCTCCACACACCCTGTCTTCAATCATTTATTCATTCAACAGTTATTTATTGAGCACCTAATATGTGCCAGACAACCAGGGACCAGAGAGATGGTGGAAGGGAGTCTCCTTCCCTATTAATGGATAAAGGAGGCCTCTCTGCATTCCTGAAGAGAATGCACTGGAGAGCAGCACCAGGAAGACATATCATCCATGCCCCAACTGGGCTGGTACATGACCCAGCCTGGAGAGCATAGGACATGGATGAGAGAGCGCCTTTCCCTCCAAGTTCACTTCCTAGCTACTAACGCCATCCCTACCCCGACTGCTTTGCACCCTTTCCAGTCAGGAAGTTCTTTCTGGAGTCTGTCCTGAGGCCCTCTTGCTGCAGATCAGCTTAGGCTCAAAGCCTGAGTGGGGCCAGGAGTAGAAGGATGACTCCCAGGATACACTGTCTCTGAAGCATTGTGAGGAAGGCATTGTGGGGATCACCAATCATCCTGCCATCCACCACCCCATAACCCCACCACCCAGTCCTGCCAACTTGCACGAAGTCCTTGTGTCCCAGAAGCCTGGAGGCCTAAGTCCCTGTGCTGCCACACTCTGCAATGCAATGGGACACAGGCACACACAAGCCTGTAGAGCCTGTAGGGGGCTCAATAAATGTTGGTGGCGGATGTCACACGTGTGCATACAGGGAGCTGGCAAAGGGCCACCTGCACTCAAGCTGCCATTAACCATGAACACCAACCCCTCCCCCCAGCACACTTCTCTACTGGGGAAGAGGATCTCCAGCTGGGAATATCTGTTTGACAGATGAGGCTGTTCTGAGTGTGTGTCTGCATGTGTGTCCGTCTCCAAGGATCCTTGATCCACACACAGGGACATGTGTCCCCCCAGGTTTGGCGTGCCCCCTCATGTCCCCTGTGCCTGTACATATGTACATAAGCGTGTGTCCAGCAGGCCCACGTGCCTGTGTGCGCGCCTGTGCTCATGCACGGGCAACACCTCCCACCCCCGCCTGTCAGCAGCGCTGATGACATTGGCGCAGAGGAAAGTGATGACAAATGCCCGTTATCAGCGAACGAGGCCGATGACAAATGGGCGGGCGCCCGAGCAGCCCCATTACGCTGTAATAACAGAAGATGGATGGCCTGGCGCCCCCCCACCCCCCACCCCTCACCCCCTGCGCCGGTAACGGGAGCCGATCCGGCTCCGCCCGCCCGGGAGGGAGCCGAGCTGCCTGCCTGGCCGCCAATCACGGCGGGCGGGGCCGAGATGCCCAGGCCCGGGAGCTGAGAGCCCAAGCGGCCGCCCCGCAGCGTAGGAACAAAGCAGCGCGCTCAGCGGGAGCTGGGGGCGCACTGGGCGTCAGGCTTGCCGGAGGCCAGGACACGCAGCTGTGCACACACATGGCCTGCACACGCACCAGCCGCCTGTGTCCTTGCACGGCGCACCTGCAGCTCCCCCACCTCACAGGACCATGGACACATGCTTTTGTGCCATGCATGGGCATACATCTGCAACCAGATCTGGGAAATCCGTGTACACAGAGCCGTGCATACCCTTGCAACTGCAATTCATGCACATGCCTCAGAAACTACTTCTGTTTGGGCACATGTATGCGCTCAACATGCCTGCACATGCATGGATGATATGTGTACACATAAGCAGAAATGCTTGTGCATGGACACAAGCCCTTACACACAGCTCTGTGCCACAATTCAGGGCCTCCAAACACGCCCACACACAAAAGATACCCACAGCTGCATCAACAAATATTAACTGAGCCCCTGCCACGCACATGTCAACTAGGTGCTGTGGAATTACAGTGATGAATGTGACACCATCGCTGTCGTCTAGAATGTTGAGTCTACTAGAGGGACCAGGCAAATGGCTATGAGTGAAAGCAGAAGATGATTTGTGCTGTGGCTCAAGTCCATAGTTTGTGACATGAGATTTTCAACTGGAAAATCAGAAAAGTCTTCCTGGAAGAGGTGGCTAAAGGAAGAGTAAATTTTCAAAATGAATTGAATTCTGGGGGGAAAAAATGGTATGGAAATGTTGAAGTGTAAGGGAGTGTTTGGAGCCAAGGCGTCTAAGAAGCTAGGAGTCCAAGCAAATGGGAATGAGACTTCTCAGACAGACTGGGGACATGCGGCTGGAGCCTAGAAGAGGCTGGAGGCTACGGGACAAATGAGGAGGCAAGTGCACATGAGACAGCATGAGGCCTGAGCTTAGAAAAGGAGAGCACCAGGAGGTCAATGAATGGGAAAGTAAGCCTGTGGCAGGTGTCAGGCAGGACTGACTTCACAGGCATGTGACCTGTGCAGTCCCACAGGGCCCTGCATTTAGAAGGACCTTATGCTGGATTTAATGCTATAATGATATTTTTTATAATTTTATAATAAACAGCCTGTATTTTCATTTGGCACTGGGCCCTGAAAATTATATAGCCAGCCCTGGAGCCAGGGATTGCTCAGGTTTCCAGGTTGATCGAGTAAGATAGTAGAAGGAGCAAGGGGGTGGCAGGATGGTGTGTTTGGTTGGGGCCAGGGGTGTGTGGATGTGGAGGGAGGGGTTGAGGTGATGGGTGGGGATTCAGTGTCTCCATCCTCCATCCCCAGAGTGGGATCTGGGGCCTCACATATGCCTCTGTCATGCTCATTTCTACTCAGTGAGTATACTTGCAGCCACATGCTGTAGAGGTGCCTCCTAAAACATGCCTATCCTATGTACTCCCCTTGCTGGAATATAAGCTCCCCAGTGTTGTCCCTATGTCCCCAGGACATAGCACACGCTTGCCACTTAACACCTATTTGTTGAAAGAATAAGTGATGCATCAATGAATGAGCACACACGAGTCCATACGTGTACACACTAGGCATCCAGTCACCTGCCATGAGGGGTACATGCAGGCCCGAATATGTTCCCCTAGCCCATAACCACTGCCCTATACTGCCTCCAGGTTGTTCTGTCACCCAGAGTCCACTTTGGGGTAAGAATGCCATTGCTCGGTGGCCCCCTCATTGGGTATCTCCTTTGCAGACCACACTGGGCAGGAGTTAAGGATGAGGTGGCAGAGGGAGGAGGGGGTCTTCCTTGTTGGCAACCATCACAAGCCCTCGGGTTCGGGGCCCTCGGATGACCAGGTGCCCTCAAAGGAGCCAAGAGCACTGCAGGGGATCCTGGGGTGATGGGGTGGGAGAGGCTATGATTTGGAGCCAGATAATCTGAATTCAAGTCTCAGCTCCTTCCTCTGCTGACTGCTGCTCTCTGTGCTTCAGCTTCTTTATCCACAAAATGGGACTATAACACGTAAACGCACCTACACAAGTACCTTGATGCTGACAGAGATTATTAGATATATTTCAAGTCAGGTATTGAGACAGCTATTTCCTTCCCCTCAACTCTGGGTTTCCTGGGGTGTTGACAATAGACTGGGCACCCAGGTGACCTCAAACAGGAGGGGAGTTGGCAGACCAGATAAGGAGGCTTTGGTCCACTCTCAATAGGGTCAGATGATCTATGAATTGAGACTCAGCTTCCACCCAACCCCCCAACCCCGCCTCCCACAACCCACCTGCCAGTAGGAACACAGGGCAAATAAGAGGTGCCCCGAAGACTAAAGTAAACACTCTGACTGCAGGTAGCTTGGGGTAGTGGGAGGCAGAGGACACCTCCAGAGATATGGGCTGCGGCAGAGAGCCTGGTGGAGGGGGATGGAGGCGAGTAGAGAGCAGCATGGTTCCCCCTACTTCTCTCCCAGGGTGCCTTTCCTTGTGCCTGAGAGGTACTCCACCTGCTAACTTTGGCTTCCCAACATATGACTCCTGTTCCTGTCTACAGAGGGGGTGGGGGAGACGGGCATTCCCAGGCCCCTCCACCTGTCTCCTTCACCCTCATGTGACTCACTTTGGGTCTCTCCAGTATGTTCTGGTCCCTGCCTCCTCCCTCACTATTTCAAGTGAGTTAATCATCACCCCTCGGACCCTCCAAGAGCCCTCGGGGAAGCCCCTAGCAAGGGGACTAGAGAGATGCAGCCGGGAGGAGAGGGATAGCAGCTAATGGGCCTCGTCCCTCCTCCCTCACCAGTTCACTTTTTCTGTAGCGTTATTGACCCGTCATTAGTTATCCGTCCAAGGTCGCCGGGCCTGGCCCAGCCATAAATCACGGCAGCTGGAGGGGGCAGAACAATGGTTCCCAAGATACAGCAGAGAGCTGGGCCCCCCAGCACAGCCCGTAGGAGGGCGAATGACCCCAGTCTCAGGAGAGCTTCCCACCCACCCTACTCGCCTCCCTTCCTCCTCCTCCACTCTCCGCTGCCACTTGCTTCTCTAGTGCCACCTCGCCCCCAATCACTCGCTCTTTTCTCCTCTCCCCATCTTTTTATGCAGCCACCCCGCGCCCAGTTCTGCGCACTAAGTCGGTGAGGTACTGGGTAGGTAATGGTTCACTCTCATTGGGTGTTTTATTCCATCTGGTCTCCCAGTTGAGAGCTTCCAGGAACAAGGACAGAATTCACTCAGAGGGAAACTGAGGCACAGAGTCCCGACCAGAAACTAGTTTGAGAAAGGGGTCCTGCTTAATTCAGTATCAACGTCACCTGTCCCGGATCCACAAACCCTGCCCCCTTGCTGAGTCCTGAGAGGATCTACCCATCCATGGAGGGGCGCGCTAGGTCACATCCCCCTGGGCCGCCTTCTCCAGAGGAGCGAGGGGCCGCATTGCTCAGTCCGGACCCTTCCAGGCCCACTCCCCATCCCCGGAGCTCGGAGGAAAGCCCTGCTGGGCAGTTTTCCCGCAGCAACTGCCGCGCCCCCATCACACCCCCATCCTAGGCCCTCGCACTCGGCCGGGACTCTTCGCCGGTCCTCGCGCGCCCTCTGCTGGCGCCTTCTGGGAAGCGCGCCCGTCGGCCTCGGTCCCTGCCCCACCCCCAGCGCGGCACACCTAGCTGCGGTGGCCACCCGAGCCTCCGCCCAGCAGCCAGATACCCTCCAGGCCCCGAGGATGTCTCCTGGTGCACTTCCCCGTTCCGTCATCTCCCTGTTTCAGAGCAGCCGCTCCCACTCCAGACCCCAGAGAGGCCCGTCTTTCCTTGGAGTGGAGGGAGTGAGGTCCAGAAAGACAGAACTTGCAGCATGGAACTTGAAGTGTGGAGTGGAGAGTTTCTCCTGTCCGTGGAGCCAGGCTCTGGAGGGGCTTCTGCAGTACGAGAATATACTTCACAGGACAGCAGGTGGGGTTCCTTCAGGCCATCTCCCTGGGGCTCTCTCTATCACTTGGTCCTGGGGCTTCCACAGGAACTTGGGTGGGGGAGGCTCAGGGAGGCCCTTAAGGTGAAGGGCCTTGGTTCTCAGAAGTTCTGAGGTGGGGGCTGCAGTCCTTGGCCCCCGAGATGAGAAGCTGGGGCTGCCCAGAGCTCCGGGACTGCTCTCTGGCAGGGAGGGAGAGACAGGGCATGACCTCTGGGCCCTCACTCCTGGGGCCAGACGCTGATGGAACCTGGATTTCCTCCCCATTGTGCAGCTTGGGACAAAAGGGTCAGGCCAGGGGCTGATTCCTTTTCCATGGGGTGTTTGGCCTGGCAGGTAGGGAGGGTGGCCTGACCAGAGGCCCCTGTCAGACAGGTCCCTAAATGCCCCCTTACAGTGCTGTGTTCAAGGTCATGGTGATGAGAGATGATTGCTTAAGGGAAACCTGGGGCTAGGGGTAGAGGATGTCTCAGGCCAGGCTAGGACCACTCATGTGGGAACAAGTCAGGCATTGGGGGGTGGGGTGGGGAAGGAGGCAAATACAGGCACATGTGTGAGAATGACGGGAAAGTCAGGTTTGTGCAGGGACATGTGGAGGCCATGGGGGACAGGTGAGGCATGTATGGAGATCGATGTATGCTGTACAGCCAGGGCCCCTGTCTCCACGCCACTAATTCCCTAATACAGATGGGAAGTCAGGGGGGTCCCATCACAGGGTAAGTGGACATTTGCTGATTCAAAACCCCAGGTTTCAGGTCCAGAGATTGTATCCTTCAACATCAACATTAGGAACCCACCACAGACTCTGACAAGCTCAGGGCTCCTTACTTTGGATACATGGGAGAAGAAGAAGAGAGGTTAGGAGAGAAAACCCAGTTAGATCTTGGCTAGAGCCACTCCCTGAGGGGAGCCAGGGAAACCAGCTGGGCTTCCTGGGTCACAGGGATCTAAGTTGAAACCCAGCTCTGCTCTTCCTGTGCTGTGTGATTTAGCACAAGTGAATGAACCTCTGGGAGCTTCACTTTCCTCATCTGCAAAACAGATAATGCAACTACCATAGTGCTATTGGGAAGGTTACATGATATAATCGCTGTACAGGACTGGGTTAAGGGTGAGTAATCAGGCTCAGGAGTCAATCAATAAACTGCTGAAACTCAATGAAATAAACCAAAAATCTGGGGCAGTGCTAACCTGGGTCTCCTCACTGGAGACTTTCCATTAACTTGCAAAATGTCAATTGGCCTCCCCCAACCTCTGAAGAAGTTGGTGCTTTCCAGGAGGAATCAAAACATATTTTTCCAGTTCTCACCCAGGCCCCAAGAATAATTTTTAAAAAAACTCTGGCTTGGGAGGGGTAAGGGAACTCTGGTTTGAAAGGGTCCTAATTATTAGTAGTGCCCACATAACATTCTGCCCATCCCATTTCCATAGAAACTCCTCCTTACAGGGCCCCTTCCTATAAGAGGTGAATTCACTGCCCCTCATAACCTAGAGGTCTAGACTCCACCTGGCAGGAGTCACAAATGTGAATGCTTACAAGGGTTTGGTCCCAGGTAAAACAGCAGGGAGTGGTGAGGACTATGGCAAGTAGGGAGCAGCTCCCTACTTGCCAAATGGTCAATTGTGGCCATGTGGGAAGATGAGGGGGAGGAACATGGCATTAGAATAAAGCCCCAGGCCTCTCCCAACTTTGTCTTCCTCCACCATTACCATCAGGAGCCTCCTTTCCCTAAGTCCTGTACATTAGTTTTTTATTGCTGCATAACAAATTATCACAAACTTAGTCCCTTAAAACAGACCCATTTCCTATCTCACATTTCTGTAGGTCAGGAGTCTAGGCAGTGTCAGCTGAATTCCCTGCTGAGGGTCCCACAAGGCTGAAATCAAGGGGTTGGCCAGGCTCAGCTGGGGAAGGTCAGCTTCCGTGTTTATTCTCATTGTTGGCAGAATATAGTTCCTTGTGGTGGTAGGACTAAGTTCCCCATTTCCTTGCTGGCTGTCATTGGGGGCTGCTGTGAGCTCCTTAAAGACTCTCTCTGGTCCTTGTACATGGCCCCTTCCATCTGCAAAGCCAGCAAAGGTGGGTAGAATCCTCCTCAGGCTTTGATTCTCCCTGACTGTCCCTTCTGCTAATGGCCAGAGAAAGCTCAGCTTTTAAGGGGCTCATGTGATTAGACTAGGCCCACCCAGATAATTCTCCTTTTGCCATGTAAGGTAACAACCACAGCAGTAGCACCTCATCACAGCTGAAGACTCCACCCAAGCTCAAAAGGAAGGGGGTTCTACAAGGGCAAGGGTGACTGGGGGGGTCTTTCTTAGAAACCTGCCCACCACACCTAGCCTCCAAGGAGAGGTGGAAACATCCCTCACTCCTAGTCCCAGACCCCCTCACTTCTGTGAGGCCTTGGGCCAGTCACCTCCCATCTCTGGCCTTCAGCGTTCTCCTCTGTAAAATGGGTTAAGGGGCTGGATGAGATCTAAAAATCCCTTCCAGGTCTCACACACTGATTGTGATGCAAGAAGACAGAGAATTTGGGTCCTTTGGACAGAGGAGGCCCTACAGCCCAGGGAAGAGTAGCACTGCATTACCCTCCCAGCAACACCCTCCTGCAGGCCTTTGAAAGGGCCTTACCAAGGAAGAGCAGTAGCTGAGACAGTCGAACAGCACAGCCAAAGTACCCAGTGTAAGGGGCCCAGCCACCCAGCTGGGCTGGGCTGTGGAGAAGCAGAGACCATGGGCATTTGTGAGGCCCCACAGACAATGATGGGTCCCCTCTGGAGTCTCCACAGGGCAAGGTGGTCTGCACCTAGTTGGTGGGAGAGTGGGGCAAAGACCACGTCAGGTGGGCAACCAATCCCTTCCCCTACCTCTCAACTCGAGCTGGCCTTCAAAAATCAATCTCCCAAATCCATCCTGTCTGCCCCCAGTCTTGGCCTCTGGGTCTCCAAAAGGGCTCTTTCAGCCTCTTCCTGCCTCTCCCTCCCAGCCCTAGCTGGGCAGGGGTAGTTGATCCCATCTTCCTGGAGACGCGCTGCCCAGGGAGGGGTGGGGGGCCTTATGAGCCTCTCCTCTGGGAGCCCCCATCACCCCCACTCCCATCCCCAGGGTAACAGCAGCCTCTTCTCCCTCCACCCCTCTCCAGGCTCCACTGTCTGTTCTGTGTGCAAGCTCCCTTCTGGGTCCCCACCCCCGAGGCTCCCACCAACGCCTGGCAGAGGGGCTGGAAGGCGACCCTCCCCAACTCCATCCAAGCGCGGGAGCTGGGTAAGAGGCGGGGAAATGAATATTAATTTATCATGATTAGGCAAATCCGGCAGGGAGAGCCGATTCCGGAGGAGGCTAAAAAGATGAATTTCAGCAATAAAATTAAATAAGGACGGACGGGCAGCCCCTCCTCCCTCCCGCTTTGCTGATCTCTCTCTTTCTTACAATTTATGAGGCCAATTATGAAGATGAGGTTGGAAGTTCCTGGAACTTCACTAAATGCAAACGGCGGTCCCTGCTGTTCCCATCAAATTAATTAACCGCGCGCTATTGATGGCCGCTCAAGGCTGACGCAGGCGGCCGGCCCTGCGACCGCCTCCATGGACACAGGACCCAGAGTCCAGAGCCCAACCGGGGCTCCACCGCCTGCTGCAGGCCCTGCCCAGCACCACAGGGGACCCCAAGGTCCCTCCTTTCAGCCCCTAGGCCCTGCCTGAGCCCCTGACAATATAAGGGCATGCACACAGAGCTCTAGACAGATGGACACACCTAACCAAATACGAAATCATGAACATACGCCACACACACATAGGGCCTGGAATGCACATTAGGCCCACAAGAAAATGAACAGACACAGGCACAGTGACAGCCCAGCTCAGACAGTGGGGCTGAGGTGGGGCTCCCTGTGGGACCACGGCCAGGCCCGAGTCCAGCGGAGCCAAGGGCCAGGCAGAGGTTCCACTGCCACTCACGCCTGGTGCCTGTACAGTGAGCGGTCCCTCCGTATCCGCGGGGGATTGGTTCCAGGACCCCCATGGATAGCAAAATCTGCAGGCGCTCAAGGCCCGTATATAAAGCAGTGTAGTATTTGCATATAACTTACACACATCCTCCTGTATACTTTAAATCATCTCTAGATTACCTCATAATACCACATGTGTGGTCTGGCTGGAGAGACTACTCTGGCTCGGGGACAGAGTGACAACAGCTGGGCTGGGGCAGGAAGGAGGTTGGTGGTGCCCTTCTCCTCCTGCTCAGGACCAGGTGGTGATTGGGTGGTGGTTTTGGGGTGCTCAGTTGCTGGATAGGATGCCAGTTCCCACCAGTGCTCTGAAATTCAGTCTCCCTGTCCAGCAGGATAGGGCACTGGGCTGAACACCAGGTTCAAGCTCGGAGGTGGCCCGGGAACCCCCTACCCACTCTTTGCTTAGTGTGAACTCAGGAAACCACCCCTTCCCCACACTGGGCAGCTTTTCTCAAGACACAGAAATCTATCGGCTCCTTTTGTGGGTTCCTGTGTTGGATTGAGCAGCAAAGAGGACGCCACCCCTGGGATGGGTCTCTCTGGAAAGTGTGGGCACTCTCCCTTTGTATCCCACGACTTCCTGCCGCCCTTGCCAGGAGGTGGCAGAACCCAGAGTTTGTATGATCTGAAGGCAGTCTGGAATTCTGAGTCTCCTTGGGGAAGGGCAGAGGCAAGAACGGAGTACCTGGTTTCTGACAGAAGTCCGCACCATCGCTCCCAATGGTTCTGGGGGCTTCGTGTGTGTGTGTGTGTGTGTGTGTGTGTGTGTGTGTGTGTGTGTGTGTGTGTGTTTGTGTGTGTGTAGGGGTTAACTGGCTTAGTTCCACTGGTTCCCTGGAGGCCCATGGCTCCCAATGGTTTTGGGGACTTCGTGTGTGTGTGTGTGTGTGTGTGTGTGTGTGTGTGTGTGTGTGTAGGGATTAACTGGCTTAGTTCCACTGGTTCCCTGGAGGCCCATGGCTCCCAATGGTTTTGGGGACTTCGTGTGTGTGTGTGTGTGTGTGTGTGTGTGTGTGTGTGTGTGTGTAGGGATTAACTGGCTTAGTTCCACTGGTTCCCTGGAGGCCCAGTCCTCTGGGCCTGGAAAGGGTGCTGAGAAGGCTGGGGGCACTGAAGTCAGAAGCAAAAGGATAGACACAATGGCCTCGATTGGACCCTGACACCCAGGCTTTGGGCTTCTGCCAACTCTGACCCTTGCTGGGGTTGGTGGCGGGTACTGAGGGCCCAGTCCACAGTTGAACTAGCAGCCCCGGGTGGGGGCACAAGTAGCCCAGGAGTCCAGGGATTGCCCAGCTCCTCTTGTCCATTCCAGGCCCTGGGCAGCCACACTTCCCTGGGAGTAGAAACTCTGAGGGAGAGACTCAACCCTCACAGAGGCTTCTGGGCAGTGTCTCTGGATGACACTGAGCTGTGAAACGGGCCCACCTCCATGGGCTTTTGGTTCCTTCCCTGCATGCCCCACTTAGGCAAGGACCCATGGCTTGGACTTCAGGGTTCTGAACTCGTTGGGGGCCTACTCTAAGGCTGCTGGGATCCCCTGAATGAAACCAGGCCAACAAAGGCCAGCTTTGGGACTCAGCAGCTGCCCCCCACCCTGCCTCACAGCCAATGCACTCAGGTTTGAGTCCATCTTGGCTCCGGAGCTCCCCTCGCTCCACCTCAAAATCTCCCGTCACATGGCCTCTCGAGGCTCCTTGATGCTCCTCCAAGACGCCGTCTCCTCCCTCTGTGCCCATTGTTCTTCATACTTGGGATGTGCTCCACTGCTCTTACCAAACTCTCCCTGTCCTGCAAGGTCCAGCCTCTGAGAACATCTTCATGTCACTAGCTGGACTTGCTCCCATCTGCTCTATCAAACTAAGCCCCTCAGCTCGACCTTGTCCTCTACCAGCCCAGCCTTCTCCTGACTCCTGGTATATAGCAGCCCCTCTAAAGCAGGCTCCTTGGTTACCTTCAGAGCCTGTTTATCCTTTTCAAATAGGTTCTCTCTCTGCCAGCCTGCCCTCCCCCCTTCCAGGAAGCCTTCCCTGACTGCTTTGGTCCTGTCAGGAACACACAGGTCACCATTTAGAAGTTCCTAAAGTGTCTTGCCACCTTTGTTCATGTCCCCAGATAGCCTGTTCTAGGGCCTGGCCTGCAGGAGATGCTTATGGGTAGACAGGAGGTCCTAAATACCTAATTGCATGAATTTTCCCTTTTAATGTCTACCTGTGCCCTTGAGTTCAGGAGCTGACTCAGGGCTGACCTGTTGGAGAGCAGTTTGCGTGCCTTTCTGGGTTCCCATCTCCGTCCCTACCTGGGTGGAAGAAGGCGGGGGCTGCAGCCGCTCATAGACACTAGGCAGGTTGAATGTCAAATGCACTTTACTGGGCCCTTGGGCCTTCAGATGTTGTCCTCACCGAGCTTGGGGCACCCCCTCTCAACACCTCCAGCTGCACAGGAAACGGGGTAGGTGGAGGGAGTGCATGGAGTGGCTCATTCTCCTGCTCCAACTGGCTCACAGCTGCTTGCTTCTCCCCCTACAGTCCCCATCCCACCTCCAGCAGCTGGACCCTCCTCAAGGTAGGGAAGAGGGGATGCCTGGGCCTTCAGCACAGGAAGCTGGCTTCAAACCAGCCACCTGTTCCTGCTCAAAATGGGGCCAGGGGCCATGTAGAAGGAAGAGCAGTCTCGTCTTGCCAGGGAGGGCTGGGAAGGCTGTGAGCGCTGGGGTGGCCCCTTCCCTCCGGCCCAGGGAGCTGGTGGTTGAAGTGAGTTGCAGCCAGCTGAGGCTGGAGGAGAGTACTGGCTGGCCAGGTGGGACAGCTGGCACAGCTGGGTGCCCCTTCACCTCAGCCATGGGTCACCAGTCCCGCTCAGCTGGTTCTCGGTAGGGGAGGCCCAAGAGCCTGAAGACATCCTTCTCTGTAGGGGTGGGAAGCACTCGGCCAGACCCCACCTTGAGGCCGTGGGTGTCCCGCACCACAGCTGTGCTGAGGGCATGCTCCGACAGACTCATGCCCTTGGTCTTGGCCAGAGCCCGCATGGAGCGGTTGAAGTGGGCAGAGCCGGTGAAATAGAGCAGGGCGCAGGCAAACTCGCTGTAGGGCACAACGATGATGTCCAGGCGTCGGTGCCGCCGCCCTGGCCCTGGGAGCTGGCACACACCCAAGTACTTCTGCTGCTGGCCATTGTCCTCTTGGCTCACCAGGTCATCCGTCAGGAACCCTGGCCCAACAAAGAAGGGCTGCTGGCGCCAGGGCCTGGGCCACCCTAACCTCCCAGGTCTCTCCTGGTCATCCCGGGTCCTCTAGTCCCAGTTCACCCATTTACTTGCCCTCTCTGGCCTGTCTCCTTACCTGTAAAATGTGTACAGAAATTCCTCCCATCCCCCACAGTGTCACAGAAAGTACAGATGAGACACTCAAGTCACAGGTGGCACTGAGCATGTGTGTGTGGTGTGGGGGCTGTTTCACATCTCCCCTGAAATGGCTCTGCCACAGGTGGGATTCTCACGAAGCAACCTTCCCCTGCTTCCCGCCTAGGGAGTACAACTTTGAGGCTCTCCCTCCTGGGGTCACCCAGCCCTGCCCTGCCATGCCCCTGCCAACCTGCTCACCCACAGATGGAGCTCATACCTTGCTGCCGAAGGCTGTCAAGGAGGCGACAGAAGATGCCCTGGTGAGACCGGCCATCCGGGTGCGTGAGCAGCACGTCCACGTCCCCACAGGTCACCTTCCCCCGTCGGTAGGAACCACACGCCACACATAGCAGCCCAGGATTGAAGGCCTGAGCTGATTCCCGGACCTGGGAAAGAGCAGAGAGGGGCTGCGGCATCACAGGGCCTTCCCTGACCTATGTATGCTCTCAGCTTATGCCCCAAGCCAAACCCTGGATACATGATAAAAGCCCCAGGGAGTGAGCCCCAGGGAACAGAGGGACCCTGGGGAGTGGCAGTTCTCTAGCTTGCCTAGGACACTCTCACCACAGAAGGCAACCTAAGGAGAGATACAAGATACAGACTCTGATTCTGAGGGAAAGCACTGATCTTTCCCACTAGAGCTTTCAGAGCAGAAAAAAATACCTTTTCTTGGCTCCTGTACCAACTCATGTGCCAGGTCTATGAAACCACTTAGGACAAAGGGCCAGGTGACTGGAAGCCCTCAGCCAAGTCTCAAGAGCCCCAGGTATCTATGGATTTAAAGGCAGAGTGTGTGAATTGGGGCTTGAGGACTGAACAGGTGGCTGGCAGGGTGCTCCTGGCCCAAGCCCGGCGGTAAGGGGGCGCAGAAATATAACTACACCCACCATAAGGAAAGGAAAGGAAAAGAAAGGAAAGAAAGCAAAGAGGGAGGCAATTCTGAGCCAATGCCTACATCCTTACTTGGAGGAATGGGGTTCCCTGGGGAGGGAGCTGTGACAGTGGGGACTGCCAGCTGAAGGATCATCCCTCATTAAAGGGGATAAGCCCATTAGCCTCCACCCCAGACACTGAGGCCTTTCATATGCAGAAGACCTTCCCACCTCCACCCCAGGACACTGAGATTTCTGGGGACTTGGATACCCTCAGCCAAGACACCTCAATTCTCCTGACAAGCTCTCTGCTAATCCCCACTCCTTTCTTGAGCCTCCCAAGAGGATGGGAGGAGGCCTAGGATGAGTAATCCTATCAAAAGCTCCCAAGGCTGAAGCGCTTCAATGGGGAGAAGTAGGCCAGGTGGGCAGGGGGGCTGGAGGCGCACTGGGGCATTCTCCTTGCCTGGACACCGTGGCTGATTGACAATGTCATCACTAGCAGCAAGGCTTGGTGATAAGTGAACAAAAGGACCAAAGTGAGCAAGCCTTGCCCATAGCAACCAGCCCTTAATCCTAACGCCAACTGACCAAGTGATACATCCAACCCTAAATGTACCCTAGTCTCTCTCTAATCCAGGTTTTATACGAATTTGATCCCTAATCCAACTCTAAACCAAACACTAATCTTGGCCAAACCTTATTTCTAGGATGACCACAAATCTTAACTAAATGCATGCAACACTAAGAAAACCCTACTGCTTGGACAAGAAGGCAGCTGGAGCTGGCAAGGTCACCAAGTCTGCCCAGAAAGCTCAGAAGGCTAAATGAATATTATCTCCAATACCTGCCACCCCAGTCTTAATCAGTGGTGGAAGAACGGTCTCAGAACTGTTTGTCTCAATTGGCCATTTAAGTGTAATAGTAAAAGACTGGTTAATGATTACAATGCATCGCAAAACCTTCAGAAGGAAAGGAAGATGTTTGGTGGACCATTTGTTTTTTTTTTGTGTGGCAGTTTTTAAGTTATTAGTTTTTAAAGTCAGTACTTTTTAATGGAAACAACTTGACCAAAAATCTGTCACAGAAATTTTGAGACCCATTAAAACAAAGTTTAATGAGAAAAAAAAAAAAAAAAAAAAAAAAAAAGAAAACCCTACTGCTAATTCAAGCTGAACCTTAACTCTCACCTTTTGATCTGTTCTAGTTTTCTTCCACCCCCAAACCTAATCCTACAGCGCCATGCTTCTTCACTGACTCTAACCCAAACCCTAAACCAGCTTTAGGTGGGCTTCAGAGGGTCCATACATCTGGAAAGAGATATAAAACTTTGTATATTTGTACAACTTTTGGAGAGAAAGAGTCCATAGTTTTCACCACGTTCTTTAAGAAGTTTGTGAACCAAAAAACTTTGAGAACTTTTGTCCCGACCCATCCAAACCTAGCCAGTTCAAACCCCAATATCCCTAAATTCTGACTATAATCCATCTCTAATCTAGCTCTAACATGAACCCAGTCCTAACACCATTCAAGCATCTAAGCCAATGCTTACTCAGCCTGACTAATGAGAACCCTAATCCAGGGAGCTGGTATTACAACCCTTTCCTACCAAAGCCACCCACCCCTCCCCTGGCCCTATAGCTTCAGTCTCAACTTGCTTTTCCCCCCTGCACTGGTCCCAACCTCTGGTGGCCCACAGTGTCCTCTGCCTGTTGGACTCCCCAGCTGAGGGATCAAGAGTTCTTGGCTTTGAGCCAAGCCCTGAACTTATAGCAGGGCCTGGCTCGCCTCATTTCTCTGAGACGCCTGCTTACTGTCTGCTCGATCTCTGTAGCCTCCTCCCTGGGCATGCGTTCCAGAAAGTCATCGTAATGCTTCAGGCCAATGACCTGCTGGGTAGTCAGGGAGGCCTTGTTGCGGATGTCTTCCAAGGTCCGGTAACCCTGCAAAAAGGAAGACAGGTGTAGGTGTGTAGGTGTGTGTGTGTGTGTGTGTGTGTGTGTGTGTGTGTGTGTGTGTGGTGGTGGGGGACGGGGGAGGGATATGAGGATCCAGGACCAATGAAGAGGCAGTGAATGAACACACACACACACACACACACACACACACACACACACACACACACTTTCCATTGCCTCAGAATCCAAGGAAGACCTGACATAGGACCAACCCAGGAGCAGTTGGGTCTGTAATCAGTGGGATTCAGGGAAGGCAGAGGGCATGGAAGCTGTGCCCCAATCCAGCCCTGCCACAATCCTAAAATACTGGTTCATGATTCCATCAGTCTAGGGGTGATTCTGGGCACAGCCAGGTTTGGGGACCACTGCTCTGGATATGCAGCCTTGAGACCTGGTCTGGGAGACACAGAAACATATTTCTCGTCTCTGCCTACCAAGACTAATGCCTCAAGTATGCCAAGCACCAGGACAGTTCCAGGAGCTGGGAGAGGGGTCTAGATGAGCCTTAGACCCCTTGAGAAATGGTCTCCCTATAGTCTCAGAGTACATAATAAGGGTCAGGAGCTCTGAGACACAGTGAAACTCAAGTGGGGGCTGACCTGATGGTACCACATCTGGGCAGTCTTGGTTCCAGCTCCCCAAATGTTGGAGAAGAGCTCCAAGACAGGCACACTATCGCTGATATGGTCCAGCTTCCGCAGATGTCCGCTGTCCAGGATCTCTACAATCTTCTCAGCCATCCGCTTCCCAATCCCAGGGATACTGCAGGCCTCCTAGAAGTGGGGGAGGCAGAAGCAGGAAAGAAAAGTGAGAAGATAAAAGGGGTAGAGCCAGCAGGTGGGGAAGCTGACTCCTTCAGCAGATGTCCGAAGTAAAAGCCAGCCTGGCCACTTGGCAACTGATGGCTGTGTAAAGCTTGGGCAGAACTGAACATGAGAAGTTCGCCATCATCATCACAACAGTGAGAGCTAACGTTTACTGAGGACTTGCTATGCATCAGGTGCTGCACTACTGGGGTCATCGCATTTAGGCCTCACAGAAAACAGAATTTTTCTTCTTAGTCCCCTCTTACTGCTGAAGAAGCTGACACTCAAGGTTTTAAGTAACTTGCCTAAAGCCACACAATTAGTGAATGATAGAAATGTTGGCCTCCAGTCTAAACGTTTTTTAAAAAACTATTACAGAAAAAAATCCAAAGTAGAGAGAACAGTATAACAAACCCCCAAGTATCCATTGCCCAGCTCCTATAATTATCAGGATTTTGCTAATTTGCTTTCCTCAATCTCCCCATTTTTTTTGTTTCCTTTTGTGCAAGTTCCAGACATCATAAAATCTTAAGCACTCCACCTGATCCCTGCTTGTGACTGGTGCCTCCACCAAACTCTAGCCAGTAAAGACTAGACCACACCGCCATACCCCTGCATACCTGGTAGGAGGTGACAGGCTTGTGGAAGCTCTGGAGGGCATTGATGGCCTTGGCATAGCCCAGGGCCCTCCACTTGTCTCCCTGAACACTGTAGGCTTTGGCCAGCACTTCCAGCTTCTCTGTGATGTGGGGGTTGTAGTTGGTAGCCTTCTGGCTTGAAGGCTGTGCACAGACCCACTTATCCAGGCCCTCAGGGGCTGGAACAGGCACACCATCTCCCTCAAGAGGGGTGGGGTAGCGGCCACTGATCAGGGCTTCCAGATCAGCTGCGCTAACCTGGGTCTCTTCCCCGTCACTGGTTTCATCATCAGAGCCAGGCTTGAGGTAGGGAAAGAGAAGAGATAATAAATTCATGCCCCCCATGAATGCTCCTCGAAATTGAGGGTTGTGACCTAGTCAGACCTAAGAATGAAGCTGGGTCTTCTACATCAAACTTGGGTCTCCTGAAGTGTGAGGCTGTGTTCCATTGGATTTCCCCTGGTCCCAGGCCTAGTATGCCCAGTGGCATGTGGTAGATATGGCCTAGGCAAATGCAGGAGTGATGAGTGCTGGGAAAAGCTAAATGGCTTCATAATAAAGAGAGCCCTCCTCTCTCAGGGGCCCTGGACTTTTTGAACAACTATCAGGCCCTCCCTGTTTCTGTGATCTACTTCCCAAGGAAAGGGAGCTGGGGGGCTAAGAGGCTCCTGACCTGGGCTTGGGTGCTTGACGCTTCTTCTGCCTTCTGGGGAGGACATACAGGTCTGGTGGGAGGAGGGGGAGAAGAGAGGGCTGTCCTGAGCAGACCCTCACAGGCTCCAGGAGAAGTAGAAGAGTTTTGGTCTGCCTTTCTGAGCTGTGGTTGGTCCAGGTACCTGCAAGGATGGTGATGGGAGGCTAGGACACCAAAGGTCTCATCCCACCCTGCTCTAATCCTTCTCTACACTGAAATCTTGGTTTTCTATGTGTTTAATTAAGACAATGAGAGTCATTTTTAATAAGCCAAGGAGAGAGCTCAAGATGCTGCCAGGAAACATTTGAGGAAACCCTGGGATCAGCCCACCTGTTGGGGATGAAGACGCTGAATCCTGCGGTGTCCACCAGCCTTCTCTCCTGCAGGCACAAACTCAGCCAGGCTGACTTTACCAGCTGAGCACCTGGGGGCAGCTGGGGTAGTCTGAGGAGGCGGAGAACTCGCTCACAGTCCATGTCTTCATCCACCACAATATGAGTGACCCCTGGGGCCTGGGCAGAGCAAACCTGGCCACCATGCTGGACAATCTGCTTCTCAAAGAGTTCTGCCCGGGCTCGCCCAATGCCAGTGGGCACAACATGGGCCCGCAGGGAGCTCAGCCACTCTGTGGAGGGGACATCCAGATGCCTATTGTCATAACTTTCACATATGATCCAAATAAACCCTTTATAGTACCCTACCCCTAAACAATCATTTTCGTTCTATCCTGACATTCTGCCCTCTGGGGATTCCACCTTAAGCATACAGTTAATTTCTTCAGGGGCAATCTCGATGTAAGGGGTAAGGATTTTGATATGTCCTGTTCCCTCATATAAATGAGAACACTGTCTGGCACGTTGTAGACATCCTATAAAGCACTGTTTGATCATTTATTCTTTCAACAAATATTAATAGACACCTACTGTGTACCAGGTACAAAGCACATGTCTTGCCATTATAGGCCTCACATTCTAATAGATTGCCCCCTCCCACCAATATAAGCTTTTGCTATCTGTCAATTTGACTGCAAAATATCTTATACGTCTGGGGACCTGAAAGGGATTCCTGGTCCCTCCACACTCCCAACTGCAGGCAACCTCCTAGAAAGCAAAGGATTCTGCTGGTCATTTCCTTAGGGACCAAGGAGTATCTTTGGATTGATGGAGGTCTCAGGGTGGGGTAAAACACAAGTGGCCTTCGAAGACTGGGCACCAAACCTAGTGCAAGGCAGATACAGACCCAGGTGGACAGTGTCAGCTCTAATATCTGATTCTGATCGTGAGCAATGTAGGAAGTCTGAAGGTTCAAGACATGAGGGTTCTGAAATTGGGTCCACTCACCTCCTGTTCCTTCTACTTCTTCCCTCTTGGGAATCTTAGCAAGTGCTTTTGATGATGGATTGGCATGAATTTTCTTTCGCTTGGGAAATGCCTTCAAGATGCCTCTAGGGTCCATTGAGTGATGGCCTGTTTGAAGGTTAAGGGTGGCTGTCATTTGGAAACCCAGAGTTGAGGTTCTCGAACCCCTTTCCCTATGGAGGTGGGGTCTCTACTTACCAGGCCTTAGGGGCAGTAGCCCAGTTCCCCCCAAGTCTTCCAAAAACCAATTGAACATCAGTGGTTGGGCCTACTTCTACACTCACCAGCCTTTCAAAGTCAGAGTATTGGGGGAAATGAGGAAAGAATGGGACTATTGGGAGCACTTTAGAGGGGGTATGCATCGGTATCATTCCTCAGAGGCATTGCTCTAAAGATTCAGGGCAGTGTCTGCCTGGCCACATCCCCACAGGCTTTACTACAGCGGAATGCCAGGCTAGGAAATGGCGCTCCATCTTTAGGAAGGACGGGCTCTCAGGGGGAGCGGAGACTGTGGTAAATCTGCACATAAACTCCACATACTCTGTCTCAGACCCACAGAGGAAAACAAGGGGTGGGGTGGGGGGAGTTAGAGGGTAACGCCCTCCCTGCACCTGCCCTGGTCGCCTCGGCCTGCGGGTGCACAGCCTCCCAGCTGCGGGGAGGTGGGGTGCAGCCGCAGCAGGTGTGCAGCGCCTTCCGGGATTGGGGGCGCTCGGTCTCCCAGCTGGGGGTGCAGGAGACTCCAGCAGGTGTGGGGCCCCCACCTGCCGACGCTGCTGGCGCGGGCTCGGGACTCCCAGCTGGCGGCCCGAGGAGGGCTGGCGCGTCCAGATCTTGCCCAGAGAACCCCCATCCGCTCTCCCCGGATTCGGTCCGGAGTAGGGTTCACTTCAGGTTCCACCGCCAACCCGGGGACGAGCACAAAGAAACTACTCCCCGACTTACCAGGGCAGCCAATGAGAGCGGACCAAGGGCGTGCGGGGGGGAAAAGGGAGGGCAAATGACCAGAACCATTTCCGGGTGAGCCGGAAGTGACCCTAGGCGGGACGGTCGCCATGGTAGCGGTCGGGCGCGCGGCTGGGCAGCGGGAAGATGGCGGTGACAGGATGGCTGGAGAGTCTGCGGGCGGCCGAGAAGACGGCGCTGCTGCAGGACGGTAACTCAAGACCCCCTTGTCTTTTCCCCCAGGGTCCCGCCCTCCACACTGGCGCCTCCAGGACGGGCCTCCGAGCCTGGGACGGGAGAGCTGGAAGGGGGGCGGCCGCCACCCAAGCCAGGTCCTGCATTTGCAGATGAGGAAACTGAGGCCCAGAGAGATGATGCGATTGGGACACGTGTCTCTGGGCACCCCCACATTTCCTGTCTATCACCTCGCTCCGGTCAGAGTTCTGTTACTAATAAAGAATACATCATTCCTTCCACCTTCCTTGGCATTTCCTCCTCGCCCGAGAGGCTGTTAAATTTCCACCCCAAGTTTACAGAAAAGAAAACTGAAATCCAAGAAGGTCTTAGACCAGCCCCAGCTCCCCGAACCACTCGGTGGTACCACTGCATCTTGACTGGAGATCCCATGAAGCTCAGTCTGGGGGTTCTACTGCTGAAGGAAGCCTGGTGTCATGGGGAGACTGCAGACCTGGGCTCTAGTTAAGGACTCTGCCATTAGTTTGCCCGGGGCTCTCCAAGTCGCGCCCTTCAGTTGTTCGAACTGCACTTTCCTCATCGGTAAAATGAGCTGGATGGACTGGCTCCCTGTTATCTCTCTGAGGTTCCTTTCCAGTTGTAATATTGTTTGTCAGTGAACCTCTAAATGTTCTCTGGGTCACTAGGGGAGGCAGAGGGAGGGCCCAGGGCTGCGCCTGCACAGGGATGCACAGGGGTGCACAGGGGTGCACAGGGGATTGGCTGGTGCTGGCGCCCCGCCCCCTCGTGCTTCCAGGTCCCTTTCTGGACTCGCTTGGCAGCCACAATGAATTAGGTCTGGATTCCTGTAGCTTTTAGGATACCAGCTAGGGACTCACACCCTCAGGCAGAGGCCAATCACGGAAGCATGGAAGTTAAAATCAGCTGCTCATTTGCTCATTCATTCACGTAGCATGTAGGGAGGCTTTTACTATGTGCCAAGCTGTGTCCTAGAGCAGAAATACATGTTGTCTCGGGAGTTTATAGAGTGGTCAGGAAAAGACACGTAAATAAGTAAGAAGGGTGTGTTGAATAGAGGCTGGAATCTTCTGTGAAACGCTGTGAGAGCACAAAGTGGGAAATAATCAGCTCTTTGAAGAGGTGATGTTTATAGGTCCTAAAGAATTCATAGGCATTTGCTAAGTGCAGAAGAAGGGATGGCTATTCCAGAAAGAATAACTCTCACCTGTAAAGGCATGGAGGCGTGAAAGTATATGGCTGATTACTAGGAGAATACAAAACGTTTAGTAAGGCTGACTGATTCACCTGGTCAGTCCTAAGAGTCACTTTCAATGTGTCGGGTACTAGGTGCTAGGGTGTAAGGGTGACTAAAAGGTCTGTTTTCTCAAGAAGCAATGAGGGGAAATGGAAAATAAAGAGAGATTGCAAATAAATTGGGGTGTGTTATGATAGATCTTCTATGCCAAGCTAAAGATTTTGAACATTATAGGACAGTGTTTTTTGTTTTTATCATAAAAAACACAGAACATAGAATTTACCATTTTAACCATTTTAAGTGTACAGTTCTGTGGCATTAAGTACATTCACATTGTTGTGCAAACATCACCACTATCCATCTCCAGAAATTTTTCATCTTCAACTGAAACTCTATACCCATTAAACACTAACTCCCCATTCCCTCCACCCCCAGCCTCAGGCAACCACCATTCAACTTTCAGTCTTTATGAATTTGATTACTATAGGAATCTCGTGTAAGCGGAGTCATACAATATTTGTCCTTCCATGACTGGCTAATTTAGCATAATGTCTTCAAGTTTCATCCATGTTGTCACATGTGTCAAAACTTTCTTTTTAAGGCTGGATAATAGTCTATTGTATGTACATACCACATGTTGTTTGTTCCTCTGTCCATGGACACTTGGGTTCCTTCCACTATTGTGATTAATACTGCTATGAACATAGGTGTACAAATCTGTTCAAGTCCCTGCTTTCACTTCCTTTGGTCTCAGGACATTTCATCACCCAGGATTTTGGTGTTTTTGTTAATAGCAACACAAAGCAATGTTGTTAGATTTTTTTCAAGCAAAAAAAAAAAAAAAGACAAGGTAATATTAAATATATGGATACACCTTGTAAAACCTCTCCTGTAGATTTACCCTTTTGGGGTGTGTGTGGGTGCTTGGGTGGGTGATGTTACCTCCTTCCCACCAAATCACTGCTATTGGTAATGAGAACCTAATATACTTTATATTTTTTTTCATAAATTATGTTCATTATGGAAATATGAAAAATAAATCATCCATAATCTTACCATCCAGAGATAATCATAATTTGCATTTTCATACATAAACTATATTTTTCCATGCATATACACTCACACATATATATTTTTTTCTTTTAACAAAATATCATACTAATATCCTTAATAAAATAAAATGTTTTATTTTGCATACATACATATATAACAAATATGTATTAGAATAAAGTATAGATAAATATTATATAATCTTTGGGCAAGGGAAGATATTCTAAGCACAACTGGATAGTAATCACAAAGGGAAAACAGTTGACTATATAAAAATTAAACACTTGTTTGGGAAAACTCACTTTAAACCAATTTAAAAGTCAATTGAAATGGAATATTTACAACATATATGACACATGGCTAATATATACAAAGCTCAATTAGATTAGTAAAAAAAAAAAAATGAATACTCAAGTAAAATAGGCTAAGGCCTAAACAGGTAATTCATAAAAAACATGACCAATAAGCGCTTAGATCCTGGTATGGTTATTAGAGCATGGACTTAGGCCTCAAGTGAGTTTAAGCCTGGGCCCATCACTTTGTAGCTATGACTTTGGACAAGTTGCATGACCTTTAAGCTGAAATACAGGTAATGGGGGCACATAGGATTATTGTGGGAATTAAATGCAATAAAATATGAAAAGTACATGGCCAGTGGTAAGCACTGCATCCTGCCTGGACTCAAGACTGGACTCCAGGGAGAGAAGAGGGGCAGGCCAGACGCCCCTCACAGGCAGCACCTTGTACCCCACCCCTGACAGGAAAACCCCTTCCAGCTCTTGGAGCCATCCAAATGATTAAGCATGGTGTGACCTAGGGCCCTGCTGAGAGATATACCAGTTTGGGGGTGCATTTCTCTAGAATATATATGAGGAACAACTCAGAGGAACCATGTCCCAGTGGAGTGAACTGGACAGGGAAAAGACTTGGTAGGTTAGATACAGTTGCAAATGGCGCCTTTAGCTAGTTAAGGGCCTTGAGGCTCTTAGTCATTAAATGTATGTTGGGCCTGTCTACTGGGCATTAGTCCTCTATTATTCGAGTTAGATTTTGAAAAGCAAGGAGGAGTTCAAGGGCAAGGAGGAGATGAAAAATAGTATGGAGCTATTTCTCATAGCGGAAACAGCAGAGCAAAGACGTTCAGAGAAAGCTTCAGAAAGTGAGAGTCCCAGGACATATCTTAAAGTAATGGTGGGCAATGGTTGGCAAGGAGTTGGGAGGCTCTGGGAGGGTTTCTCAGTATGCTCAAGGCTATTGATGTTTCCCAGGTAGGCCCCTTGATGTGCAAGGCGCAAGGCAAGAGGCATGGGGGTAAGGCACTCTCTGCTTTGTGCGTAGGGAGAAGGAAGGTGCACTATTTGTTCCCAGACGGGAAGGAAATGGCAGAAGAATATGATGAGAAGACCAGTGAACTACTTGGTAAGTGAAAGGGGCTCCCAGTGGGTCCTTAGGAACACTTGGATTGACCTAAGCACAGGTGAATACTCCTAACCTGAGGCTTGAGGGAGGAGCCCAGCACCAAATGTGGAAGCTAGGGGAGACTGAGGTCCCTGAAGTAAGATTGTTCCTGAGACTAATCTCAGGTCGCTGGACCAGTAAACCCCACTCCATTCCCAGACAAATGAAAGAGTAAGTAATTCTAAGGTGGGAATGGGCGATGTAGAGAAACCATTGGGGAAAAACTACAGAGAAGGTGGCACTGGAAGTGAACCTTGCAATGGTAATGGCAAGCTTTCACTGCAATTTATTTTTGCTTGTTTTTTTGTTTGTTTTGTTTTTTGAAGCCATATTAACAACAAGCAAGTACCAGAGGCAGCAGCTTCTGATCTTGACTTAGAGGCCACACTATAAAATATGAACCTTATCTTGGAGAATGTCTGAATCAAACGGAGTAGGGGGTAGAAATGGCGAGCTTTGCAGCATTGTCATTTGCGTTCCTGTAGCTCTTTTTCTCTTAAGAATAGGCTCCAGCTTGGATTTCTGGGAATTATTTGATTTGTCCATTCTCTGTTCCCAGGTCTGCACATCAGCATTAACTGACTTCCCAGAGCTAGGTGGCTGGTTCCTTGACCCAGGGCCCGAGGCTGTCAGCAATGGGAGTTGGTCTCTTTATTAAGTTCTACCTGAAATGCTAAGACCAATGATGGAATCATGCTCTGGGTTATTTTCTTGTCATTATTCCTGACTTTAATTTCTTCCTGGGTCTGATCGACAGGTAGTATTGGTGAGGGAATTTCTTTTTCCCCTTTTCCGACAGCTCATAAATGTCTAGAACCGACAACACAGATTATACTGGTTTGCATTCTCTTAGTCTCCAGCCTTAAAATGTTTGTCCTGCGCATGTTCAGTCACAGAGTAAAGTGTTGATCCCTCCTTATTATGAGCTGCTTGGGCTCCAGTCCCAATTGGTTTAGTCTGGTGCTATTAAAAATCTTGATGTGTTTAGCATATGACACTGATTTGGTGGAAACCAATACAGTAGTAATATCCTCACAATGCATTGTAATTTATAGCGCTCCCAGGGGGTGACAGCCTTGGAATGCCTAACAGGGGCGAGCTTATGAAAGCGGAGGTCACGTGGGCTAACCACCACCATCACCAGGCTAGAGACTAGCTGCAGCTTCTCTGCCCCAACCCCCAGCATCACCTCTCTTCTCTACACAGAGCAAATCAAATAGCTAAAGCTGCTGTGGCTATAAGAACAAACAAACAAATAAAACCCAGGCCTCTTACTTGTGCGGACAAGAAATTAAAATGAACAGTCTAGAGTCCTTCATTTGTAGCACCCCACATTAACCTGTCATTTCTCCTCTTGGCAGGTGGGGAATAGACAGTGGCCTCCAAACTCCTTTTTTTTTAAAGCAGAAATGGAGGTTCATAGGAGAGCATCGTTTGGCTAAAGTTGACCTAATAATGATATTCACATCGTAACTTTTATTGAGCACCATACTAAGTGCTTTATGTGAATTATCTTATTTAATCATCCTCATTACAGTCCAGTGAGGTAGGTACTGTTGCCCTCGTTTTACATTTAAAACAAGCAAACAAAAACCTGGCAACTTCAAGAGATTAAGCACCTTGTTCAGAATCATGTGGCTGGTTAGTTTCTGAGCTAGGATTTAAACCTAGGTCTGTCTGACTAAGAGCCTATGTATGCTTTAGTCAACAATTGTTGGGAATTGAGTATACTTAACCCTGCTTTTCTTCTTCTTTTTACTAAATTTTTGCCCTCCCCAGAATGACCTGGTTACGGTTTGGTGGGAGAAGGACAGAGATGGGTAGAGAAGAACAACCAGTCTCTTTGAACAGCCTATCCTTTCCTTACCCATTTTTAACCACAACACCCCCACCAAATGCCCTTGCAAAATAGTGTTCATTATTAACTTTTTTTCCTAATAATTTTTTTTTCAATTACAGTTGACATACAATATTATATTAGTTTTAGGCATACAGCATAGTGATTAGATATTTATAAAACTTAAATGATCTCCCCTATAAGTCTAGTACCCATCCAACATGATACATAGTTATTATAATATTATTGACTGTGTTCCCTATGTTATACTTTACATCCCCATGACTATTTTGCAACTACCAATTTGCACTTCTTAATCCCTTCTCCTTTTATACCCATCCCCCCATTTGGCAACCATCAATAATATTCTCTGTATCTATGACTTTGTTTCTGTTTTGTTTGTTCATTTATTTTGTTTTTTATATTCCACATATGTTGCAGGTGGCAAGATTTCATTCTTTTTTATGGCTGAATATATTCCATTTTATATATTTACCACTTCTTTTTTAGCCATTCATCTATTGATGGACAATTAGGTTGCTTCCATATCTTGATTATTGTAAATAATACTGCAATGAACAGATGGATTCTTATATATTTTTCAAATTAGTGTTTTGGGTTTCTTTGTTTTTTTTTTTTTTTGTTTTTTTTTTTAAGATTTTATTGGGGAATTGGCGGAGGGGAACAGCGTTGGGGAATCGGGGAAGGGGAACAGACAAGTTGCTGTCTTTTTGTTCTTCAGTTTAGTTGCGGAGGATGTTGCTTCACTGTTGGTATCGTCATTGCGCTCTTCCCGGATGAGGCAGTTCAGTCGCTGGCCTCTGGATGTCGCTCACCGCGGCTATTGGCAGCTCACACTTGGCTGCCAGCCGCTCACGCTGGCTGCGGGCCACTCAATGTAGCCTATGGCAACCCACTGCAGCGGGGGCTGCAGCCCACACCATCACCGGGGCTCGCACAGCCCAGCTCCAGGTGGAGCTGTTGTTAGCTGTAGAGGGCAGTGTCACTGGCCCTCATGTGGCATCCGAACAGGGGCCGCTGGCATCCCAAAACCAGCGCTTAACCAATGCGCCACTCGGCCAGCCCTGGGTTTCTTTGGATAAATACTCAGAAGTGGAATTTCCGGGTCCTTCTTTGTCTCTGGTTATATAGCCTTTGTTTTAAAGTCTACTTTGTCTGGTATAGGTATTGCTACTCCAATTTTTTTTTTTCATTTACTTTTTCATGAAATATCTTTTTCTATCCCTTTACTTTAAGTCTGTGCATGTCTTTCGATCTGAAATGAGCTTCTTATAGGCAGCATATGTAAGGGCCTTGTTTTCTTGTCTGTTCAAGCTGCCTTATGTCTTTTTTTTTTTTAATATCTTTTTTTTAAAACTTTATTGGGGAACAGTGTGTTTTTTCCAGGACCCATCAGCCCCAAGTCAAGTCATTGTTTTCATTCTAGTGGAGGGCACAGCCCACTAGCCCATGTGGGAATCAAACCGGCAACCCTGGTGCTACAAGCCCACGCTCTAACCACCTGAGCCAATCGGCCGCCCCCAAGCCTTATGTCTTTTGATTGGAGCATGTAATCTATTTACATTTAAAATAATTGGTGATAGATATGTCGTTATTGCCATTTTATTATTTACATTTTTTATCTTTTTGTCTTTTTCAAGGAGTATCTTTAACATTTCTTGTGATACTGATTTTGTGGTGATGAACTCCTTTAGCTTTTTCTTGTCTGGGAAGCTCTTTATCTGTCCTTAAATTCTAAATGGTAGCTTTGCTGGGAAGAGTAATCTTGGTTGTAGGCCCTGGCTTTTCATCACGTTGAATATTTTGTGGCAATCCCTTCTGACCTGCAAAGTTTATGTTGAGAAATCAGCTGATAGTCTTATTGAGTTTCCATTTAGGTAGCTAACTGCTTTTCTCTTGCTGCTTTTACTGCTCTTTCTTTGTCTTTAAACTTTGGTGTTTTAATTATGTGTGTTGGTGTGGGCCTGTTTGGGTTAATTTTGTTTGGGACTCTCTGTACTTCCTGGGCCTGTATGTCTAATTTGTTTGCCGGGTTAGGGAAGTTTTCTTTTTTTTTTTTTTTTTTTTTTTTTTTTATTGGGGAATTGGCGGAGGGGTATAGCGTTGGGGAATCGGGGAAGGGGAACAGACAAGTTGCTGTCTTTTTGTTCTTCAGTCTAGTTGCGGAGGATGTTGCTTCACTGTTGGTATCGTCATTGCGCTCTTCCCGGATGAGGCAGATAGGTCGCTGGCCTCTGGATGTCGCTCACCGCGGCTATTGGCAGCTCACGCTTGGCTGCCAGCCGCTCACGCTGGCTGCGGGCCACTCACTGTAGCCTATGGCAGCCCACTGCAGCAGGGGCTGCAGCCCACACCATCACCGGGGCTCGCACAGCCCAGCTCCAGGTGGAGCTGTTGTTAGCTGTAGAGGGCAGTGTCACTGGCCCTCGTGGGATCCGAACCGGGGCCGCTGGCATCCCAAAACCAGTGCTTAACCAATGCGCCACTCGGCCGGCCCGGGAAGTTTTCTGTCATTATTTCTTCAAATAGGTTTTCAATTCCTTGCTCACTCCTTTTTCGGGCACTGCTATGATGTGAATATTGGAACACTTGATGTTGTCCCAGCGACCCCTTAAACGGTCCTCATTTTTTTTTGGATTCTTTTTGCTGTTCTGATTGGGTGTTTTCTGCTACTTTTTCTGCCAAATCGCTGATTAGATCCTCGCTTCATGTAATCTATTGATTCCCTCTAAGGTATTCTTTATTTTAGTTATTGTAGTCTTCATTTCTGACTGGTTGTTTTTTATGTTTTCTATCTCCATTTTTATGTTTCCTATCTCTTTGTTGGTGTGTTGGTTCTGGGCCCTGTCGGAAGGGGCTGTGGTACAGGCCAATGTCAGCCACTGCCTGTGTCCTGCGTTCAGCTACTTGGTAGGAGCTACAAAGTGATCTGCAGATGGTTGTCATTTGTGCTGGGCTTGAAGGTGCCTGGGAGAGGCTAAGCTGCAAACTAAGGCCAGCTGCCGCTAGTGCTGGGCTTGGGCCTGCTTAGCAAGAGGTACAGGCATGCTGAGGTCAGATGCGGCTTGTTTGGGGTTTGTGAACCTTTGAGAGGTTTCAGGGAAGTCCACAGCATGAGCCAAGACAGGCTGTTTGTATGGGAAAGCCACTAGAAGCAGCTTGGGTGGGCCCGCAAGTTGAGTGGGGCTGTGGTCACAGGGAATCACCAGAATGGGGTGAGTGGTGTAGTTAGCTGGGTTTATGGAGACTCACATATGGCATCCTCCTGCACTGCAGACTGGATGAGGGGAGGTCTCAGCAGAGGAACAATGGCTTCTGCCAGCACTTCTGTTAGGAGAAAGTTGCCCCTCTAGCCTTCGCCTTGAAGCCAGACAATTACGTTCCTCTTCGTATGTCCCTGGTGCCTTTTATGCTGCTGCCCTAGCTCTGGAGCTCAGACTAAGTGTGTCAGAGAGTAAGTCCATGAGTGGGCCCTTTAAAGAGAGTGCCAAGAACTCCAGCTGCCCTCTGTTTCACTTAGTCACAGTCTCCACTAGTTTCCACAGCCAGAAGTTATGGAACTTCTCTTCCCAGCCCCAAAACCCTGGGCTGGGGAGCCTGGTGCAGGGTTGGGACCCCTTGTTCCTCAGAGGGAACCTCTGCAGCAAGATATCCTTCTCGATTTTTAACCACCACACGTAGGTGTGGGGCCAGCCCATTCTGTGTCTCTGCCCCTCCTACCAGTCTCCATTTGGCTTCTGTATATCCTTAGCTATAGGGCTTCTGTGTAGTTAGACTTCAGGTGGTTCTCAAAGATGGTTGCTCTTTAGTTCAGTTGTAATTTTTATGTGGTCCTGGGAGGAGGTGAGCACAGCATTTACCTTCTCCACCATTTTGACTGGAACTGCCTCATTATTAACTTTTTTTTTTTAAATTGGGAAACTGTGTTTTTCTAAGATCTATCAGCTCCAAGTCAAGTAGTTGTTTCAGTCTAGTTGTGGAGGGCGTATCTCAGTGGCCCATGTGGGGATCAAACTGGCAACCTTGGTGCTATGCAACCTTGGTGCTATGAGCCTGCGCTCTAACCACCTGAGCTAACCAGCCGCCCTCATTATTAACTTTTAAATATATAATTAAATAAATAATAAACAATCCCAGGGTCTGAACTGACTTTTGCCTGTGTGTTCTATGAAGTAAGCTATGAACAGTGTTTTAGTGGTCATAAATGGGAATAGTTTCCGTTTTTCCAGCTAATTATATAAATTTGATAATTGCCCAGACCGGTTTTCTGTTAGAAAAACTCAGAAAGTAATTTATAGAGGAAGAATTGCCAATAGTACATCTGTCTAGGGTGGAGTTCTTCCAGTCGGTGTTAATAAGCATAGCAGTGTCATTTTTTCTACCCTCTCAATGCTGTTCATTCTCATCCCTCACAATGAATGCTGTATGTATTCATAGAGGAAAAACCTGAAGGGCCCCATCACAATGATCGGAACATCAAACCAGCCCCAGAAGAACACAGCATGTCCAGGGGCGCAGAGGCTGAAGGGCAGGCCATCCCCTAGCGATTACATTCGGATTACCGGCTTAATCTGCTTTGGTATTTGACTGCCAGCCTAACCACCCCAGGCTGCATTTGGAGGATATTGAGCACTTTCATCCCCAAGCACTTCACTGGCTTTATAAATGACCCACTCATTCCCTTCAGCCTCCTCAGGGATGGGACGTGGCAGCTGTTTAATAGCCACATAGCAATGTTGCAGTGTTTTAGGGCAGAAAAGAAGAATCCTGCATCCAGTTTAAGCTGCAGGGAGTATTTAGGAAAGGGGAATGTAATTATCCACATTGGAAGTGGGCCAGAGCTTGGAGCTTTGGGGAAAGAGGCCTTGAGGACCTCTACTTTCCAGCCCACCTGAAAGATGGAGCCTCCTTTCTGCAGTCTGGGACATCAGCCTGCTTCCTGCTGACTTAGGAAAAAGCCCCCAGGCGCTGCCTCCTTCATATATTTATTCCCCATCAGACCCTTTACAGGGTCATTGAAAGTCTCCTTTCCAAGGACTGGCCCTGGCTCAGCCAGGAAGATATGACAGCGTCCCAGGGAGCTGCCTTGCACACACCAGTTTGGGTTTAACATATAATCAAATCAGAGTGACAGCAGGTGGAAGCAGTCTTCTGTTGCCGCAGGAGCTGTCCTTGAGTTCAGGAACAAAGACAGGACAAGAAAGACAAGACAAAGTGTAGGTTTGCACATGTGCGTTCATGCCCACATCCATGGGGAAAATTACAAGGACTTCACCAAAATAATTTATTGGACTTATAAGGGAATGAGTAAGGAGACTTTCTTCTGGTTCTAACAAAGAATTTAATCCCAAGATATTGAAAAAAAACAAGGTGAAACAACCAAAGGTACTAAATTCCTATGACCTGAGTGGCTTTTTAAGGTCAGTGGTAAAGAAATGAGTAGCTGACTTTCCTCCTTCTTAGTGTACTCTTTGGGAAGGCTTCTGTGCAAACCCAGCATTCCGTGGAGTAAACGAGCAGACAGGAAATCCCAGGGTCGGGGTTCCCCTCCTGGCCACACTGGTATCATGTGCAAGGACATATGATTACAAGGCCGGTGTCTACAGGAGTGCCTCACTTATCCAGTCCCAGATAGTTAGGTACTCCTCATAAATTACATTTTCAGGTAATCAGAACCTTTCTTTTAAAGGCTAAAATATAGAAAAAGAAGTAGAGCTACTTAAAAAAAAACTAGAAACCTTTCTAAATATCATGTATGCTTATTGAACGTTTATAGAGTATAATTTAGCCTTTTATTAGCAATTCAAATTCTGGACTTGGAGTTAGGAGACCTGAATTCTAGCTGTGGCTTTTGCAAGTTAGTTTATCTCTCTGAGCATTGGTAATTAATTCTTCATACTCTGTCCCGTTGGAGGGTGGCGGCAAGGGAAGAAACGCTATTTCATTTAAAAAATACAGGCATTGAACTAGATGTTTTCTAAGGGAACCTCCACCTTTAGGATGTGTGATGATTGTGTTCATTATATATTGTGTTCCCCTCGGGGTCTCAGGGTACTCGTTTGCCCTCACACTAAATGGTCCCCTCGTACTTTGTAGTTTTGACATTGCCCTCCAATGTGGGCTGTCCCCTTGTGCTATTGCCAGTGTGCCTGGGGAAACAATATTCTGCCTTATTCTACACATAGCATTTTATACATAGTCTGAGTGAGAATCTAGGAGAGATCTTTCCTATCGTGTAGAGTGAGCTGTATGGGTCTTCTCACAATTAAGCCGCTGCTTGGAGGCATTTGTCACTTCTGAGTTTGTGACTGTGACAGAAGCCCCCAGAAGGCTGGCTTCCAGTTAAGCGAGGTGCTATGTTAAATGAATAGATTTGGATATACTCCCTGTCACAGCCCATTCACTTAAGAGAGTAGAAGTATTTGTAAAAAAAAAACAAAAAAAAACAAAAAAAAAATTTGCCTATAAAGCATATTTCCAAGTTTTACGCTTCCATATTAATTTTCATTATAAACTTGGAAATGTGTTTCTAGGGAGAATTTTTGGCCCTAAGACGTAATAAAATCACACTGCAGAATGCAGCAGACCTTGTAAAAGCACATATTCAAGGGAAAATTCTAATTTTACAGCACACTTTTGTGTTCAGCTTGCATGCTTTACTTAGAGCAGTGAGGGTGTTTGGGTTTGGCACAGCTGCTCAAAAGGCCTCAAAGAAACCCACCCTCTCGCCTGATTCAGAGAATCAGACAGCAGCTCTCATCCCCCAGCCCAGAAAAAGAAGCTAAGGGGAACAGCTGCGGCAGAATCCCTGGCCCTTTTTGAGTTGTTTAGCTCCTTACAACAGCTTCAGGAAGGCTGCTGGCCTTTAGTAGCACCTGGACTGCTCAGGAGGGATGACACCCCAATGCAGCAGGAAGGGAAAGGGACAGAAGGGTTACAGCTCCCGAGGGCCCCCCTGCAGTGATGGGCTGCCCTATGACAGCAGTCCTAATGACACCCCTGCAATGGGGTTCCAAAAACCCTGGCAGGGCTTTTTAGGTAATGTCCATTGAGCTAGTTTTTTTCACTTATAATTTCCATAATGTATGTACCTTATTTGGAAAAAAAAAAAATCTTATGCAAACATCTGGGTTGTAAAAGAAGGTAAAATAGAGATGGTTGTTTGCATTATAAAAGGATGATTCTACTTCACAAAAAAGTCCCATTAGATCTTTTATTAATAATGCATTTAAATATGTGCCTAGGGGCGACCAAGTGGCTCAGTGGTTGAGTGCTAGCTTGGGAGACCGACGGCCCCGGTTCAGGTCCCATGTATGAGGGCCAGTGACACTGCCCTCCAAAAAAAATAAAATAAAATAAAATAAAATAAAATAAAATAAAATAAAATAAAATACATGCCTAAAATTTTTTTTAAATACAACTTTGGGGCTGTTGTTTTAAGCCAGGTTTACCTGAAATGGGTAAATGTCTACATTTGGACTTTCTGAGTCATGAGACAAATCTGCCTATCAGCTTTCACCCTCATACTTCATTTTTCCTTTGCACATTTTCAGATGGAAAATGCATGTCAACTCACTTTTTGGGATCCACATTTCCCCAGTTATCAGTAGCTACTCTTTTTCTAACGCTTGCATGTTCTCTTTACTCGAAACCACACCTGGGGGTTTCTTAACTCCACTTGGCTCATTACAGAGTTTGTTCCAGTTCCTTTTGTCTGGGTACCGATGATATAGGCCTATATAGGTTGTCTAATGTTGAAATGCTCAGCTGAGATTTCAGAGGATATGAGGTCCCCGCTCACATCAACAAAACCATTGGAAAGGCCTGTAGCTCCCACTTTTATCCTGTTCTCTTCCTCCCATGATGTCCATGATTCAGCAGAAAAGAGCAGAGCCCCTTTCATCCCCATAATCCCATTGCTTCCTTCTCTCCCCAGTGAGAAAGTGGCGTGTAAAAAGTGCCCTGGGAGCCTTGGGCCAGTGGCAGATTGAGGTCGGAGAGCCAGCACCCCATGGAACAGGGAGCCTGGGGCCTGAACTCATCAAGGAAAGCAATGCCAATGTATGTCTGTCAGGTGTCTCGGGGTCGGGGGGCTGAGTGGGGAGTGGGCTGCCAGCCCTCAAGAATGGACCGTGTTTTGTTCACCCCCTCATCTCCAGTGTGTCTACCTGGACACAGTAGTCTAGAAATGCTTGCCTGAATGAATACCCAAAGGGTTTTTGTCTTGGTCATCCCAGGGCAAGGGTTCCAGGCCTGGGATGTCACAGCGATAACAGCATCAGAGCGAGCTGGGGCGCACTGCCTCCCATTGTGCCTGTGGGCCAGGTTTTGGGGTGGGGGGAGTCATCCCTTCCTACCCCTCCTCAAGAACAGTCCTGGAGCTGGATTTGCCTCCTGCAGCCCATCTTTATGCGCAAGGACACCAAGATGAGTTTCCAGTGGCGGATTCGAAATCTCCCCTACCCTGAGGATGTCTATAGTGTCTGTGCGGACCAGAAGGAGCGCTGTGTGGTTGTCAGAACAACCAACAAAAAGTACGTAGTGTGATGGGCAGTGGTCTGCCTGTGTATGAACAGGGTAGGGGTGGGCTGTGACCTGGGTTTCTCAGACTGCCCCCTACCCCGGGGAGGGGCCTCAAAGAAGCCGTGGCCTCTAGTTCGGAGGGAAGGAGGGACGAGGGTTGTACTAAAACCCCAGCAGGTGCTGAAAGCTGAAGGACTTCCTCCCTGCAGGGCCGGCTGGAATAATGTAATCGGCTCATCAGGGCAGGAAAAATTAAACCAGTGTCTGGTTTAGTACCTGACACATACTGGGGCTCAATAAATATTTGTTGAATGAATGAGGGAATCACCTGGCCACTAACTTATGATCTTACGTGGTTTTGCTGTAAGGTTATTGTGACTTTGACCTCTGGCTGGATCCAGGCCATGAACTTGGCCTGGTGATATAACTGGTGGAGCTAGCAGGGAGCCAGGGCCTGGAAGACACACTTGTCTGAGGTGGAAGTTATAGGACTTTCAAGTGCTGGCCTGGGAGCAGCAAACCTGATCCCTTCCTTGACTGAGGGACAGTGGGCAGGTGCTTTGGCCTCTCGGAAGTCTCTTACATTACATTTCAAAGGAGTACTCAACTTCCCTTTGCTCCCCTCCTTGTGGTCTTCTGGGGGAAGCAAAATGGGTTGAGGGAACAGAAGATGGCCAAGGTGGAGATGTGATCCGGCAAGACTGCCTCCAGGCTGACCTTCTTGGAAGCGCATCAGTCCCATTTACGTTTCTGGAGCTCTGACTGATCACAGGAGAAGGAAGAATTCTGTACTGAATCAATCTTGCTGTGGGTCAGAAGGATCGCAGTGTAGGACCAACTCCCATGACATAGATTTGGGGCATTGACATGGAAGGTTTTATGAGTTACTGGTCCACAAGCTGTGAAGCCACCCAAAATGCCTCATGGGGTGCTGAGCTTAGCCCAGAGGTATCCCCTCTGGTTTACATGCAGCAAGGAGGACCCAGCTCTGTCCGTCTTCTCAGGCGGTGTGGTTCCAGTCTCCCCTTTCATCTCCCTCAAGTCCCCAAGGCCCACAGGGAAGCAGCATGGTTCCCAGGCTTCCCCCAGGGCAGCCCTGGGTCCTGCCCACCTCTCATGACACCCCCCCCTCCGCCCCACCCATCACTTTGGCAGGGTTAAGGGGACAGGGATGGGGTGGAGATGAATGAATTAATTTCAGGATTATTGCTGTACATGCAGCCAGTAGCCCCTGCAGTGGACCTTGTCTATAAATATAAAGTCATAATAATAAGGGTTTGCGTTTATAAAGCACTTTGAAGCCCTCAGACAAAAGGCACTTTATTCCCGTTATTGTTCTCATCATTAACAGGAGTCAGTGCCTAAAGTGGAATTTAGCAATTTCAGACAACAGAGAAATTGCCTTTAGGAAAACAAACTCCGTGCTTCAGCAAGCATTCCCTGGCCTAAGAGGCCTTGGGTCCAAACGGGGAACAAAAGTGCTTCTGATAGCACTTGAATCTGCAGCCCAGCAGTTTGTGGAGCTGGCTGCTGCCTCCCTTTTGTCCCCCAGAGGTCACTGTCGAATACAGATATCAGACAGAAATGTGATTACTGGGGAGTGAGAAAAGAGAGGCTAGCTAACTCACCAAAAAAATTCATCTGCGGGTAGGTCCTCTGGGTCCCATTTCATGCGCCTCTCCAGCCATAGGTGGCGCTGTTGGCCAGGAGCTCCATGGCTCCAGGCCCACTCCAGCGCCCCAGGCAGCAGGAGACTTTTGAACTGATGAGTGAGGCCAGCTGGGAGGGATGCGGTGGTGGCCCCGGAGGCGGTAGGACCAGCGGTTGGAGGGGAGGGGAGTTTGTCCGTGTCCACTTAGGAGCCAACACTGAGCCTCTGGTCCAGTGGCCCAGCGCAGCTCAGCTCAGCCTTCCTCAGGCCTTCCTCAGGTCCCTCTGCTGGGAGGCAAGGGGCACCACGAAACCCTTAATCCTGAGCCTAGTGGCATTTTCATCCTTTACCTGGAGTAGTAATGTGTCGTGTACCTTTACTACCATTAATTAAACAGAACTTAATGGCCATTCCTTTGGGCAGTGTTTAACTTTCTTAGGATATTTTTAAAATCTTTTTTTTCTGATCCTCACACTGTCCAAAGTTGGGCATGGGCTGTGTGGGACAGTGGGACTGTCCGCAGTGGCCCGCCCTGCTTTTCCTTTCAGCCTGTCCTCCAGAATCTCTCTCTCTGAAGACCTGGCCTTTCTCAGTTTACCGCAAGGGAGAGTGGGTTAGGAAAGGGCTGGCAACTGGGAAGGGCGCTACAGTGGGGAGAGAGTGATGGGGTGCGGGGGTCACTGCTGAAATAGCCAGAATGAAGGAGCGGTCTTTTTGGCACACGTTGAAGAGAAGCACAGAGTTGGCCTGTTCCATGAACTGTAAGTCCACCTAGAGTAGCTCCTTTATTTGAGGACGGTATTTGGAGTAAGAAACTGAGGCCCCCAAGGCTCAGTGGCCTCCCCAGGGTCCCAGGGCAGGGCCTTCACTTCCACATGTGTGTTTTGACCACCCTGTCTTAGAGAGTATGGCAGGGACCCGCAGGGTGGCTGGCTCCCCAGGGAGCCCACCCCCCATCCCTGCCCCATCGTTGGAGAGATGCAGGGAACCCAGACCAGGTAGTCTATTACTTTGAGGTGAGAATGTGGAAAGATGGAGGTTCGGAGATTTGGGGTATTACTTGTAATTAAGGCATCTCCATTCACGAGTTTTATAACTTTGGCAAGACACCTAACTTTTCTGTGCCTGTTTCCTCTGCTGTAAAAGAGGATAGTAGGAGTAACCAACCTGAAAAGGTTGTTTTGAGGCCTTCGTGTATATAGAACAGTGCCTGGCACAGAATAAGCATTAATAAATGTCACCTGTCATGTGTGCCTGATGCTGAGGACAGTGGAGGCAGGTGGAAATGGGGAGTGCTGGGCATCTGCAAAACACCGGGAACCACCTGCTGTGAGTTTAGCTTTGAGCAGAAACAACACGCTCCTCAGGCAGGGCTGTGGCCCTGTTTCTTCCAGCCCCCAGCTCAAGGCCTGGGACCCAGTTGATGCCTAGGAAATGTCTGCCACCTACCGAGTCCTGCCTGAGGCCAAGCATCCTGACTTCTCCAGAGGCACAGTGGGTCCCCCTCTAGTCCAGGTGGTGAGAGAGTCAAAAGCAGTTCCTCTCAGGGCAAACCCCAAAGTCAGGGAATGGAGGTGAGAAGAGACTGGGCTGCTCCGTGAGGTGGTGGGAGTAGCACAGGGAAGGGGGGAGCGAGCCACGCTCCTCAAGCTCCCTTTGATCTTGCTGTCATTGAGTCCAAGCCCCAGGGTTCTTGTTGCAGTCCCATGGTCCCAGCCTGCATTGGTCCTCTGAGGGTGCACAGGTGTGTCCCTGTCGGCCCAGCACACAAGCCAGGTGGGCAGAAGGGACATCCCCCTGCTCTGTACTGGAAGATCTTCCCCAGGCCCCGTGGGCTCTGCTGGGCTGCGTGTGGCTGGGCGCAGCCTGGCTATGCTTCTTGTGTGTATTTGCAGGGAAGATGTTAACACTTCCTAACAAGCCTTTGTGTTCATCTAATCTCTGCTGTTTAACCTTTGACTCTCCCCTATTATCAGTGTCTGCCACCTTTGCTGGCCAGACCAAGGGCCCCAGGAAGAGACCTCAGCCTGGGCTGGCTAGGAAGAGGATGAGGTCGGCATTCCACCCCATTCGCAGGCAGATGGATCGCCTTTCCCTGGGGCAAAGCTTTGGAAAATAAAGCAAACCTGTGGTGCCATTAGGATCCCCCAACCCCCACTCCTTTTGAACTGTCAGCCTTTAAGTAAACATTCTTTTCCTGCCATGGGTCCCAGCACCTTGGTGGGGAGTGGAAACCTGGGAGGAGAGCCCCCCCCCCCAGAGCCTCTGCTAAACTGAGGGATTTGGGCAAGGAGAGTGGGGCAGAAGTGCTGCACTGATGTCAACTCTCTGAGTCCCCAGGGCATTAGGGCTTTTGAAGTGGACTCGGGATAGCTGTCACCACAAGGACCAGGCTTCTCTGAAGTATGAAAAGCCCTGTCCTCTCCAGGCCCTCACTTGAGTTTGTTTGTACCTGCCTGCAGCGTTTCCCTTCCCAGCCCACACATCCTCGCAGCAGCTCTGATGCTGTGCCCAGGTGACACGTCTGGCAGCCACTGGCCAGAGCCTAGGCTGCACCTCCACCCAGGGTAACGCCAAACGGGCCTGTTGCTAGAGGTGAATAGGCCATTCTTTGTGCTCCGGTGTGATGAGCACCAAACCAGGAGAAGGGACTTTAATCCTGACTCCACTGACAACAGCTGTGAAACCAGGCAAGCCATTTCACCTCCCTGCACCCAAGTTCCCTCTTTAAAGGAGGTCAAATTTCCTGCAAAACAAATTCCAGTTACACACATTATGGGCTGGGTGTTGCTATCTAGGTTTTTTTGTTTTGTTTGTTTTTTTACTAAAAGGGATCATTAATCTCTGGACTGGCACCTGCAGATGATAGGGACAGTGTGTGGAAACAGAGGAGTGGGGTCCCAGGGCCAGCGAAGTACTCCAGAGCCCCAGAAATCCAGCTTCCAAGACGAGCCACAAGGTTTGCCCTCTCAGGGAGCTTTCTCCTTGAGGATGGACTGCCCTCTGGCCTACAAGCAAAGGCAGCTGACAAGGCTTTAAGAGATCCCAAAGGGGCAAAAGGTAGCTAAGACCTTCAGTTGGAAGCCCCATTAAATGGTTATTGTCAGTCCCCAGTTTTGGAGGACAGCCCTAGACACCCTTATTCTGTCCCTTGTTAGCACACGTATCCCCTTTTCTTGGGGTGCAGAGGAGGCCTGGCTTACTTGAGCTACCTGTGTATTCCAGAGATTTCTGCTTTGTCTTGGGCAGTCCCCAGCTTGCAGAAGCGGCCCAGAGGAACTCCCAAAGATAAGGATGGGTGAGGGAGAAGTTTTTAATTTTAAAAATGCAGAAACCTTGGAAACAGAGCCCAGGATGTGAAGACACTGGATGAAAAGCCAGCATAAGGGTGGGATGAGTCACTCTAACCCCTGGCTTAATCAAGGAGTCCTGACTGGCCCTACTTTTGTACTGCTGGACCTTCCATAAGGCCTTTCATTCTTTTTTTTCCAGGACCAGCCACTAAGCTCCAAAACACCTGCGTTCTGACTGGCTTCCCTTCTTCCTCTCCAGCTGTGCAGACGGTGTGGGAGAACTGTTTAGAAGCTTGGTGGCAGGGCCTGATGCCCACTTTTTGGGTTATCTTGCTGGATGTCCCCATGGCCTCCTTATGTCCCCACAGGTACTACAAGAAGTTCTCCATTCCTGACCTGGACAGATACCAGCTACCTCTGGATGATTCTGGGCTGAGCTTTGCTCACGCCAACCGCACCCTGATCATCTCCGTAAGATTCACCCAAACTTCTTGGCCACTGCATCAGGGAGGGGCCCCCTCTTTCCCTGCCCTTAGGAGTCCCCAGTTCCCCCGAGGGTGCTTGCTGCAGAACAGGCATCTCTCCTTCAGCATGGGGAGAGCGGCATGGGGCTCAGGGAGGAGCCTATTCTTAGCACTCACCGCTGGGAGAGGACAGACGGTGATGGGGAGTATGGAAATCACAGGACTGGGGTTTTCTGGTCCAAGGCGTGCTCCTACCCAGCTATGTGACCTTGAGCAAATCAGTCAACCCTGTAGGCCTCCATTTCCTCATCTTTGAATAAAGAGGTCAGAAGGGGTCCCATGTTTGTGTGTGTGGAGGGGGGAAGTGACTGAATGATGTCCTCTTCCTGGCTTCTACAGTACCAGAAGCCAAAGGAGGTCCTGCTGGCTGAGGCAGAGCTGCAGAGGGAGCTGAAGAAGGTCAAGACGGCCCACAGCAGTGACGGGGACTGCAAGACCCAGTAGTGGACCCGAGCCTGCACTTCCGGTGTGGAGAGTGGGTGAGGCTCTTCCTGTCAGCCTGTGGGACTGCAAGGCCTGGGCCTTTCTGGCACAGGGATCGTCCCTCCTCTTCCAGGCTGTGTAAGAACTGGGCCCCGGGGCACACCTGGCCCCCTGCAGGATGGTCTTCTCTCCTGAGTAAAGTCATTCTGAGTCTCTGTAGGTAGACTGCCCTCTTGTTCACTTCCGTGTGCTCCCATCCCCAGGGAGGGTGCTGGCGGCCACCTTCCCTTCTCTAGCCTAGGGACCTTCCACACAAAGCCTTCCCTATAAAGGGAGGCATGGGCCTTGGGGAAGAGGGTGGGGGAACCCTGACCCTAGGAGGACAGGGCCGAGGTCTCCCTGCACCTGTTTGCATAAACTCGGAAGACAGGCTGAGAGGGAGCCTGCGCTTCCTTAGCTTGCAGAAGCGGCCCAGAGGAATTCCCTAAGATAAGGGTGGGCGAGGAAGAAGTTTTTATTGAAAAATGCAGAAACTTTGGAAACAGCCCAGGAAGTGAAGACACTGGGTGAAAAGCCAGAATAAGGGTGAAGAGTGTGTGTGTGTTGGGGTCGAGTGAAGAAGGGTCACCGCAGATGGACAGCAGCTTGGCCCCTGGCAGCCTGGAGCCCTTCCATGGTCCCCTCGCCATAGCCCACAGGTGACACACAGCACCACTAGAGCCAGAGGGGAGGGTGGCCACTGAGAGGTTTTCCTAAAGAAAAAAACCTTGTTCCTTGGGACACTGACCATGGGGCTGATCTGACCCTGGCCCAGCATGCACATCTCCAAATGTGACTCTTATCCCCTCTCCCTGGGACTTCCCAGGACTCCTAGTCAGTGAGGAACCATATCTGTGAACAATTAAGCTTTATTTTTACAAAACAAACATTGTAGCATATCTCAGCAGGTGGCCTGAGGCTGGGTTTTCTCAGAACTCACTCGAAACTGCAGGGTTCCCTTTGTCCTTTCTTGGTTTCAAAGTGAGACCAAGCCCCAGTACCCCAGGAATGAGTCCACAACCCTGAGAGCTTGGTCAAGGGTGGGGTCTGACTGAGGAGGGAGGCTGGTGCTAGCAGGGGCACTGGCAGCCTCACCCCTCCTTCCAGGGAAAGGGCAGAAAGGGACCACTGAGAAGGCTGGGGCGCCTTAGTTCACTCTAAGCGATCACTGCTCTAAGAAGGGGCGGGGTGCATGGTGGGCCTCTCCAGGGCACATCCTTGCTCTGGCCGACAGGGAAGCAAGACCTGGCGGGTTTGGCTGCATTCTCCCCAAGCAAAGGGCCCTTCTCTCCAACTGGTTCCTGGGAGGGACTGCGCCTCTGGGTAACCCAGATCCCCAGGAGTCGGCAGCCTTTAGCTTAAGGGCCCGAGCGCTGTGGTCACAGGTCTGGGAGCACGGGCACAGGGGTGGCGAGGAGGTATCACTGCACCATCCAGGCAGCAGAGGTCCCTGAGAAGCTGGCTTCCCTGGCCCACCGGCTGTCACGGGTTTTGAAAGTCCAGGACATGGAGGTTGTAAGACAGCGCGGCATAGAGATGCTTGGTGGTGAAGCGCAGGCAGTACACTGGGCTGCTGAGGGGCGTCGATGTCAGCGGGAAGGCCTGCGAGGGAGGACACCAGGGCGGCCAGAGCGGCCTGAGCAGGAGGCGGGGGCCCGGCACAGTGGGCCCGGTGCCATTCTAGGCTTCCTCCCTCCCTCTCCGGGCACACCCGCTCCCAGGGGCAGCCCATAAAAGAGAAGCCGGCTTCCCGGAGGCTTGAGGCGGGCGGGGCGCTTACGTGTAAACAGGCTCTCTGGCGCCGGTCCCACAGCCGCACCACACCGTAGTAGGAGGAGCCGGTGGCCAGCAAGTGGTTGCCATCGGTCTGCAGGCAGTACAGGGTGCTGTCGTGGGGCTCCTCCCACTCCATGACGCACTTCCTGTCCCGGAGAGGAGATGCCAGGGAAGCCTCAGGGTGCCCTCCACCGCCCCCCCCCCCCGTTTCCCCATTCGGGCTGGGGGAGACAGAAACTGAGTCACCAAATTCTTTAAAAACTAGCCTTAAGGCGGGAGAGCCTCCTCAGTGAAAGTCTCTTGCCAAGCGCCAGACCCCAGAGCAAATTTGTGTTTCACACAGCTGACTACACGTCAAAGAACTGAAAAGGTCTCAGAGAGATCGAAAGGCGGGGATAGGATGCTGAGCGGTGACACACCGAGGCTGCCCAAGGCAGGGAGTCTACACTTGATCTGACCTTGCCAGCCAGTCCCTACCAGCCCCTGACATGGAGTGTCTGTGCCCTCGCCCGTGGTCCCTCAGGACGAGGGAGGACTGGGGCCAGCACAGGGCTCCCACCACCTGTCCTCCTGCCCAGCACACTCACCTGACACTGGCGCGGAGGTCCCAGTAGCGAACATAAGTGTCATAGCCACAGGACAGGAGTGTGGAAGGGGACTCATACGTGACATCCAGCACCCCAGCCCCTGGGGGAAAGTCACTGCCCAGGTGCGTCATCAGCTGCCCACTGGGGAGAGAAGAGGGGCAGAGGATAAGCTCGGTCCACCGTGGCCCACGCAGACTCTTGGAGCCTCCAAATGGCCCAGTCCCTAAGGAAATGCAACTCTCTCCCCTGAGCCAGAATTAGACTCGCTTAGGAAGTGGGGGCCAAGAGAGGAGACGCTCTGGACTCACACCCCTCACACCCCAGTCCCTGCCCCTCCCCGCCGCTAAAGACCTCAATGAGCTGCCAGCAGCCCCTCCCCCCATCACACCTGCATGCTGGCCACACAGCTTCTCTGGAGGATGAATGGGCCTTGCTGAAGGGGTCAGCCCCCCCCGCCCCGCCCATACACACACACACACACACACACACACACGGCTACTTTATACTCCTTGATCCTGCAGGTCATGCAGTTCTGAGCTGCCTGAGTCCAATGCCTTAATTCCCGCCTGTAATCTGGGGCTCAAACCTCATTGGGGATAAAGACCACACAAAGGGAGAAGGGGAGTCCTAGGAGATGTTAAAACAAGTAAACACCTTTGTGTCTGGGGAGAGAAATCGCTGAGAAAGCAGCTTAGCGGGCTGGTCCCTGGTGTTCCTGGCCCGGCTGGCCCCCGGCCCCGGGCGAGCACGCCTCTGTGATCACAGCCCCCAGCCTGCTGGGCTCCAGCATGCTCCCCCACCCTCGCCCCTCCCGGGGCCTAGAGCAGATTACTGAGAAGAACAATTTCTTTGTGACTGTGTAATTCCCTCCGTGACCGCGGCAGTGGGCAGACCCCTCACCCCAATGCCAGACCCCTAGCAACCATGTAGGGGGGCCTCCTGGCCCTAGCAACTACCCCCTCAACATCAAGTGCACCCGCTAATCCCTGTGGCTAGGAGGCGGGTAGAAGAGTGAGTTTGCAGAATGACGGGGGAATTAAGAAGAGGGGCATCCTTCAGGCCCCATTCCTCAGCTTTCCCCAAGAGATGCTGGGCTCCCCGCCATGGCCTTACAGGAGGAACGAGGCCCTGGACACATGGGCAGGAGGCCCCGGCGTGGAGTGGGGAGGACTTGGTGGGCACACCAGCTTGGGCCCAGGCAATGTTCATGAAAGGGCTGGAGGCCGACAAGGCTGCCAGTCACGTGTGAATTCGGCCTTCAGCTCTGGCCCTTCCACGGCACACGGATTCTGACCCTGAACCTCCCTTCTCTTTCTGCCCAATCTGCCTTTCCCCTTGAGCCCTGACAGTGAGGTGCCCCCCCCCGGTAAGAAGCACTTACTGTCTGGTGTTGGGGGGGTGGTTAGACCCTAAGTCAGCACCCCTGTCCCCAGCCTCCTTCCTAGAGCAGTGCTCTTCCTATGGGGTAGATTATGATAAGCCTCTGTATGTGCGTGTTGAGTGGGAGCAGAAAGCCTCCCCCACTCCATCAGCATCTCCTAGAGATCACTGACCTGCCTTCTCAGATGGGCCACCAGCCGTGACTCCCCCGCCCCCTAGGCAGGCCAGAGCCCTGAGAGGCTGGTCTCTCCCTCCCTCCCTCTCATGGGGACACATGCACATTTGTCCACACTGGGTAGGGGCTGTTTTGCTCCATGGTTCTCCCTCTCCTTCCAGATTTTGGGACCCTGCCCCCTCCATTAGTGAGGCCTTCAGGAATGACTGAGGAGCTCTCCCCTTTAATCTATGGAAGTAATTTCATGTTTGTCTGTTTGAAATAGAAGATGAAAGGCAGTGGGGTTGGGGGCGTGAAGCCCAGCATGGCTCTACCTGCCCACCCCTGGTCTCGGGGTCCAGCAGGAAGGAGAGCTGGGCACCCATGGCTGGGCAGGGTCAGCAGGGCAAGGGCCGCACCAAGCCCACGCTGCCAACCTGGGCCCCTGGCCCAGCGTCCAAGCCACCACTGGAACGTGTTGCCACAGGATCTGCAATAAGAAACAGAGCCCTACCCTCGGGGGCGGGGGGGAACCCAAAGGCCAGAGGGAGCACCAGCCCCTGGGAGCCAGGACAAATCCCGAAACCCCTCGTCTGTAAGCCCAGCCTGGCCAGGGGCTGAGGAGTTTCTGCTGCATTCTTCTCTGAGTCTCAGAAAAGGCCACACACACTTTAAATGGGCCAATAAAAAGATACAATTTCTCTTGCCTGTGGGCCAGGGACCCTTGAGACTGTTGTGCAGTGCCCGTGAGGTTAAGTTCAGAGCATAAACTGACACATCAGGCTCTGGGAAATGGCCCGTCTCTTCAAATAGCGGCCCAGCAGTGCCATAGGAGCCCTGCTGGGGCTTTGATTTGGGAAAACAAACAGAAATGGCACCATAGGCCCTTTGTGGCCCCTACCCCAGGCCCAATTTAACTAGAAAACTAGCTCAACTGCTCTTGGTGGAGGGAGAGAGTTCAGCCCGACAATAGCCCCAAACTTTGGGGGACAAAACAAGCTGTCTGTCTCCTCAGCCCCTCCTCTGGGCTCCTTTTCTTACTGCAAGTGTGTTCTTGTAAAAACGATTAGATTGCAATTTGTATAACATGGTGACCCCCAAATTCAGATGTTTCACCCCTTTTCTCTGGAAAGAATGTTAAGAATGCTTCTCGGCCTATCACTGTGGGGGGCAAGAGGGGGTGCTGAGCCTTGGCTGTCACACAACTTGTGTGGGAACAGGGCTGCCGCACAGAGCCCCAGGCCAAGACAGGAGCAAGGGCTGGAGCTGTCCCTATAGAAGGCTGGACAAAAAGTCCATTCCTTCCCAACTCCTGCGCACAAAGCCTGGGCCTCCAGGAGCCGCTGACGGCTGGGGGCCCTCCACACCCAACCTCCCTGGAGCATGACTCCAGCAATTCTCTCTCGACCCAGGGAAAGATAAAGACAGATGGGGCCTCCGCTGTGAGTCTGATGAATGAGGCCAGGCTCCGAGGACAGCCTGAGGGGATGTGTTCCCGCAGCCTGGCTATGTGCGGCTTCATCCCAGAGACCCCCGGAAGCGGGAATCAGGTGAGGGAATCAGGTCTTCTGGCCCAACCCACCCTGCTGCCCAGACAATTCCACTGACACTGGAGGGAAGTAGGAGGATAGAGAGGGACTTCCTGACAGTCAGGGAGGAGGAAAATTTATTGGGTTGTCGAAAAAGTGATGATGCATTTTTGCAATGAAAAACATAGAAAAAATACATCATGTCTTTTCCAACAACCCAATAAATAAGACACTGACCCCCATCACCATCTTTATGGGGACAGCTAATGGGAGGCAGGTGCTGGCCCAGAAGACCCAGATGTCTGATCTGGGAGAGGCCCTGAGTGCCAGGCTAGAGTCTGGCAGGGTGGGGCAGCCCCTGGCAGGAACACCCCTCCTCTCCCAGTTTGGGCCCTGCAGAACCAGGAAGCCTGGTGCCCTACTCCTCCTCCTTCCGCGCCCCTGCTCCCGAGTCCTTTTATCCCAGCCTCTGCACATCTCCCCCTGCCTGGCCTACCTGAGCTCCCACCACAAGCCACAGCCCATAGAAAGTCTTCCTGTGCTCAAGTGTCCTGAAATACCATGGGCTCCCACCTCCCAGCCACATCTGAGAATGCCTGTGGCCCCCGCACCATTTTATAGCCACTGTTAACATGCTGGGTTCCCGATGATGCTTCCTGGAAATCCTATGGGGGCTCATTCCTGCATCTGTTTGGGTATAAGGATGCCCTAGCTGGCATGTGCTACCCCAAAATACAATGGCTTTCGGGGAACAGGAAGGAAGGAAGGTTGACAAACAGTTCACCTTCCTACATCTTTTCTGCTCCCAGGGGACAGATGGCCTGAAGGTATAAGCTGAGCCCAACACGGTTACTAAGAAAATGGGAGGATTTTTCTTTCCTTCCTTCCTTTCCTCCTTTTCCTTCCTTCCTCCTTCTCCTTCCCTCTTTCCTTTCTTCGATCAACAACCATTTATTGAACACCTTCTGTACACAAAGCATTGTGCTTAACAGAAACTGCAGGGAAGCTTGCCCCTGTCCTCAAGGAGTTTTCAATCCAGTGAGAAGGAGAAGTCTGTCACGCATCCAACTAACAGTACAAGGTGTGACTGGTAAGTACAAGAGAGGTGAAAGAAAGATTTATAAGGACACAGATAAGAGAATATTTTTGGCTGTGGGTATTGAGCAATTCTTCAGTGAGTGATTGGACTGTGACAGGCAATGACTGGGGATGGCCCAAGTGAAGGACCAGCAACAAAAGTGCAGAGCTGGGGCACCTGATTGGCAATCTGGTTTGGCTGGAGGCTTGGGTACGTGAGGGGAGCATGACCTGCCTTCCAGACCATGGCGGGCACACTGCTCAGCTGGCATGAACTCCAAACAAAGGCAGGGAGTGGTTGTCACAGTTCAGCCCTCTGCGGGGGGAGACCGAGAGAATCAAGGAGGCGGAGAAGTCCCAAAGTAACCATGAAGTGCTGGCGACAAGCTGCTCACGGAAGCTTCGTGGGTCCTGTCCCACCAGGTGAGAGGAAGCGCCCTCCCCAAGCACACAGCCTCTCACATGCATGTGCGTACGCGTGCACGATCCCCAGCACCCGCCCGCGCACACGTGTTCAGACACAATGGCTCAAAGGCCAGGCAGCCGGGCAGCCCACTTTGTACTGCTAACAAGGGGACCGTAATTACAGGAAGGGACAGCCGGGCAGATAAAAGGATACAAAATTTCAACATCTGTTGCCATAAAGGGATAAGGAGAAGTGAAACGCAAAGTATCAGTTTGGTGTCAGCAGGCAGAGAGCCAATTTCAAAGAGTTCAGGGGGACAGAGGGGACAAGAAAGAAAAAGGAAAGAGGGGGGAGAAAGAAAGAAAGAGAAAGAAATTACAGGGTTCCTTAAAGAGGTAAAGAAAAAAGAAAATGAAAAAAGCTGTCAGTAATACTTTCAAAGGAGAAGGCAGGTACTTTAAAGAGGGGCAGTTCCCGTAATCAGCCTGACTGAGGGCCAAGCCCCCTGCCCGGGTGGAGGCGGAGGCCTGGGGCAGAGACAAAGCCCCACCTGGGCGGGGTGGGCATTAAGGGTGCCCTCAGAGCGGCCCGCCAGCATCAGTTCCTCCCGCAGGTGGTTAAAACAGCTGCAGCCAGGCACCCCTTGCCGTTCCAAACACCAGCAGGTGATATTCAGCTCCTGTACTCAGTCCAGGGTCCCAGGGTAAGTTCCCAGACAGGGGCAGCTATGCCAGGCCACACGGTGGCTGACAAGGTGGCCCAAGGTGGCTCTAAGGTCACCAACTCCAGCGACAGGGATCAGGATCAGGTGGGCCTTGTGACGAAGGCGCTGTTTATGCTGAAGTTAGCACGGTTCCAGCCGGCAGAGACGAGGTAACCAAGCACAGGGGTCGGGTGGAGCAAAGGCTCCGAGATAGAAAACAGGGCACCTGTCAGCGTGTGTGAGAAGCCTGTCTGCCCTGCCCTCCTTGACAACGGCTAGTTAGGTGCTTCAGGGCGAATATGGAGGAGGAATGGGGAACTGGGGATGAGCTGGCCGGAAGGGGAGGGGGCAATGAGAGGCTATGCGGGGGTCACACACACATAGGGCAGTGCAGTGCCTAGCCAAGGACTCGAACCCTCAGAGCCCTAGGAGTAGCCAGGTCACCAAAATCCAGCCCTACCTGACAGTCCCCAGGCTGGCTTGGAGCTGTGGCTGGACCCGCTGATACCTCCACGTCTAGGATCACAGGCCTCTTCATCCTGTTGCCTAATTGTCCACCACCACCTGGGTGACCACTGTATCCTGCCCTCAGGGCACCAATGCTAGATTCAGCTCAGGTGCCTCTTGGCAGAAAAGTATAACCCACTGCAAGAGCAATCCCAGGAAATGGGGTGTGTGCTGTCAGGCCCGTTAGACCCCAGACTCCATACAGATAACGCCTTCCCTGGGGCCTAGCCAAGGGCCCTGCTCAAATGTAGACAGAAAACACAAGTTGGGCCTTGATTCCTCCAGACCCCAGGCTCAGGAACAGGACTACTTTGGCACAATAACTTGGGGCCACATGAGACCCCAGGGCCTAGCTAAGGATACTTAATTGGCTGGCTGTCAAAATGGAGCCCTGGGCGGCTGGGCCTGAAGACTATCTACCCTTGGAAGCAGGGACTTGCTGGCACCTCCAGGTTAGGTGAAGGACTCCATCTCTCTTTCTGCCAGGTTTAGACAGGTTAGAAATCCCATGCTTGGGCCCAGTCCATGGTCCCCAGCTCCAGGAGAAAGAAAGGCGAAAGCAGGGTAGGGAGAGGGGAACAGCCAAGTTCCTTGACATCTAGGCAGTGGCTGTGTGCCACGGCTGCCCTCTGACCTGTGCTCCAGCCGGGACCTCCCCTTCCCTATCTCCAAAGGGAGACAACAAAGGGCGGAGGGAGCCATGGTGTGACCTTGAAAGGAGTCCCCAGGCGTTGTGAGATGCTGCCTGAGGACAGCACTAAGAGGCACAGATGGACAAGGGGGCACTGGTGCCCAGCGGGACACCTACACCTCCGAGCTGTGTCTTAGCCCCCACCACCATCCTGAGGGCAGCCCCTGGAGGGGGGACGCTCAGAGCAAAACTGCCCCTCCAATACTCGCCCCGCCCCACCGCCCAGTCACTGCACACACATAAAAGGGAAAATCCCGGTACTCCTCAAGTTTCAGCAGTGACAGGTTAAAAGCAAAAGAATCCACCTAGCACCGCACACCACCCTGCCGCTGGGTCCTGCCGGCGATGTTGCTCCACCTTCCAGATTGGCCTGTCAGTCAGGCTTTGGCCTTATTGAAAGATCAAACTCTGTCCTGCCTGTTCATTACCTTAATCCTATTTTCTACATGGCTTTATTATCTGCTCGGGCTTCTCTGGGAAAGACAGCTACAGACAGTCGTCCTGTCCATCTGTTTCCTCCCACCAAAAGCGGATGCCTCCACCAGGCCATCTCCCTCGATCCCCGCACCTCGGCCCTCCTCTGAGCTCCTCTGGGGACAGGAGAGCTGTTTAAACAAAGCCTGGCTCCTCTCAGTGGTGAGCAGGAGAGGCTGGAGGCTAGCGAGAAGGCAATGCCAAGTGCCTCCCAGGGCAGCCCTGCCACAGGCTGGCCAGAGGGTCCAGTGGCTGTTTTGTGTCTGGCTCCAGTGAGAATCGAGGCCATAGCTGTCTTGTGCCCATTCTCACTCAGGTTCTTTCTGGGTTCTATAAAAACCCAGTATTTGGGGTTAGTAAGATCTAGAGATTTCGTAAGAGAATGCTGTTCAAGGAGTCTTAGAACTCCGCCCTGGTCATAAACCTGTGCCCAGGCGTAACCCCCACCAAGACAGCCACAGGCAAAAGAAGCCACTCAATTTCTCAGCCTTTGAGATAAAGCAGGGCCACGGAGGTATGCCCACTCCATCCCCTGGCTTGTCCACCATCCTGGTCCCAGGCCACTGATGATGCCCGGGACAAGGTCCAGCTACATGACTAAATACAGCTGACTTTCAGCAGAAATGCCTATCTTTGTGGCCTACGGCCTACTGTCAAGAGCCTTCTCCGTGCCATGAGGTCAGCAGGTTCGCCTTCCCCTCCACTGGTCACGGGTCACAAATATTTGGAGGATTAAAAGGCTGAGCCTCTGGGCCGGCCGAGTGGCGCGGTGGTTAAGCGCTGGCTTGGGAAGCCAGCAGCCCCGGTTCGGTCCCACATATGAGGGCCAGTGACACTGCCCTCAAAAAAAAAAAAAAATTAAAAAATAAAAATAAAATGTTTAAAAGGCTGAGCCTCTACAAACTCCAGATGCCAATGTGGAAGACAGCTGTGGATGGGGAGAGAGTGAAGGAGGCAGCTCGCACTGGTTGACTGCCCCCAAGGTGACAGGCACTGTGTGGGTACTTTTACAAAATAATTTTTTTCATACGGATTCTATTAGGTAGGGATCATTAAATCCCATTTACAAATGTAGAAACTGAGGTCCACAGAGGCCCGTAGATCATAAAAGTACTAAGCAGCAGAGTCAGCTCTGGAAGCCAGGCCTCTGACCACAGCCCGTGCCCCTCGGTGGCTCCTCAGCCTCCCTGCCCCGTCCAGAAGCAAGACATTGCCAGTAGCAGGGGTTTGGCAGGGTGAGCCATGGGAATAGTTTTCACAGACTGCAGGAGCTCCATATCCCAGGGGCTATAGAACAAAGGAGCCCTCGGAAGTTTCAGCTATGCTGGCAACACTGTGATGCAGTCAGCTATAGTAACAAAAGTAGGAGACCTGGAATTAGAGAGGTGATGACAGCTGCCACTCCTCAGCCCACACCTGCTATGTTCAGTACTCAGTTGTGAACACCCCATTTCAGGGGAGTGTGGTCCTAAAACCAGTGTGAGATCAACACTGTACGTCACCCATCCAGCTATTCCTCCCTTTCTTTCTTGCCGACCAAACTCTGATTCTGTGCCTACCTCTCCCTTCCCCTCGGAAGTTTTAGCTATGCTGGCAACACTGTGATGCAGTCAGCTATAATAACAAAAGTAGAAGACAAGGAATAAGAGAGGTGATGGAGGAGGAGGAGGAGGAGGAGGAGGAGGAGGAGGAGGAGGAGGAGGAGGAGGAGGAGGAGGAGACGAGCATACCTCATCACTACTGTAAATTACATCATTGAAAACAAGAATGCGGTACCCAGGGTCAGCTGAAGAGTTCTTAGACTTGACTTAAAAAAAATAATAGTGATGCGCCGGCCGAGTGGCGCGGTGGCACGGTGGTTAAGCGCTGGCTTGGGACGCCAGCGGCCCCGGTTCGGGTCCCACATATGGGGGCCAGTAACACTGCCCTCAAAAAAAAAAAAAAAATAGTGACAATACCAAATGCAGTTGAGGATGTGAGAAAACTAGATCTTTCATACACTGGGGTCAGAATATAAATTGGTAAAGATACTCAATAGTTTGGCAGTTAAAAAAACTAAACATTCACTTACCAAATGGCCGGGCAGTTGTACTCCTGGGCATTAATCCCAGAGAAATGAAAACATATGTCCACACAAAAGCCTATACACAAATGTGCACTACATCTTTATTTGCAATAGTGAAAAAATTAAAAACAACCCAAATGTCCTTCAATGGGTGGATTCTGTTCAATGGGAAGAAACTTTGGTTTGGGAATGTACTACTGAGCAATAAAAAGTAAAGCTCTATTGACACATATGACAACTTCTATGGGTCTTAAAGAGAATTATGCTGAGTTAAAGGGAGGGGAAAGCAAATTTCAAAAGATTATATACTATATTATTTTATTTATATAATACTTTCAAAATGACAAAATTATAGAGATGGAGAACACCCAAGTGATTGCCAAGGGTTAGGGGAGGATAGTGCAACTATAAAGGCTACATGAAGGACTTTGGTGCTGATGGAACAAACAGTTCTGTATTTTGATTGTGGTAGTAGTTACCTGAATCTACACACAGGAGGAAATTGCAAGGAACTACACACACACACACACACACACACACACACACACACGCACGTGCAATCTCAATAAATGTCTATGGACTGTACCAATGTCAATTTCCTGGTTTTGATATTATATTTATATTATATTACGTAAGATGTTACACAGGTACCCTGCTGTCCTGTTTTTGTAACCTCCTATGAATCTATAATTATTTCAAAATAAAAAGTTAAAAAAAAAAATACAGAAAGAACAGCAGATAATCAGATGGGGATGTGTCAAGCCTGCTAAGGCAGAGAATTGTGAACAAACCATGGATGGGTTTTAACTGTTCTGTATCATTCTTTCTATGGATAGACGGGCCACTTCCAAATTTTCTTTATTTTAGAAAACTCATCTCTGAGGATAGATGAGATTTTATGTAGCCACATAGGCACTCCTCAGAGAAAAAACATCATAAATCCAAATTGGTATTGTTATCATAAATTCTACATGAAATTATTTATGTATGATAAATTACTTCAACAGTCTCCTCAAGCTAATGGGACAATTCCACGTGAGAAGGCACCACAGCGGAGGCTGTCAGGGGGTTGCAGGGCGGGGCGGCCCTGGACCACTGGGCGGCCGCCTGCCGCAGGGGCTGGCTCGGCCAGCTCTCTCCAGCGCCTCTCTGGCTGCTCCAGCTCCACCCCCACCGTAAGCCATGGGGGTGCTCAGGAATTTCTTACCTGTTGAGGTCCCAGATTCTTAGGGGTGAGAAGTGCCCACAACAAGCCGTCCCTGTCACAAAAGAGCTGCCAAACAAAAGGAGAGCAGAGTCAGATCTGGCTTGTCAGAACTTGTGGCGGAAATGGCTACACAACTGGAGGTGCATACTCATTCTCCAGGGGGTTCTGGGGTTAAGCCAGGATGAGAGAAACAGCAGAGAGAGCCATCAAGGAGTCGGGAAGACCACTTGAGGCATGGTGAGGGCTGCAGCCTCCCGGAGCCGCCTGGCCGGGGGAGCCACAGGTTCAACAGCTGAGCTTGCCTCTCCGACCCAGCTGTGTGGTCTCTGTCCACCATAAAAACAGATCTCTAGATGCGCAGCTCTGGGGCCAAGGGAAAGCAAGCCTGGCAGGCTTCAGTTGTATGAGGTTCCCAAAGCCATGGCCCAGGAATGGTCTCCTGGGAATAGGCTGCTGGGTGCTGGGAGGTGATGCCTGGTCAGGCTGAGGGTAGCTGAGGGGCATTCCTGAAGGTTTTAAGAGCTCAGGGAGCCTAGAAATATGGTACAAGCACAGGGCAGGTGCAAAGGCCCCAAACTGAGAAACAGAAAACTATGAAAAGTAACAATATGAACAGGTGAGATGGGTGAAATGCTATATATGAGCGTGGGAGAGTAGGGAATATCAGAGGCCAGGCAGCCAGGGCTGCTGGGGAGTGGGACAGCAATCAGGCAGAGTTTAGAGGACAATGACAGACACTACCAAGAGGCAGGTGGGAAGGAACACTCTGGCCATATTTCCCAGCGTGTCTTTTAAACCCCAAAGAAGTTCAACATACAGAATCTGTAGAGTTTCATTTTAAATGCAGGCACAAGCCCAGTGAGAAGGATCCATGCAATGAGACAGGTTGGCTGCAGTGCTAGGACTAGAACTTGAACCTATGTGATAGGCCACTCCTTTGTTAGAGGATTTGGCAGGGGTGGGGAGGGGAAGCCAGCGAGAACCCAGGGCTTGAAAACCTAAACTGCCAGCAACAGAGTTGAAAGCAGTTGTGTCACTCAGGAGCGCTGGGGCAGGGAAGAGCCAAGTCCCTACACGTTGGGTGTGGGGGGAGGGGGGCTGGACATACTAATGACATGTTAGCAATGTGAGGCAGCGGCCCATCCGCCCTGGCCCTGCCCAGCACCTGTGGCTCTCTGATCCCAAGCGTGTCAGTGGGGAGATGGATTTCTGCAGAGAGAGCTCTGAAGCAGCCAGTGGCTTTGGCTGGGGGGAAGCTGGTCTGCCAGTTACTGATGGGGGAGATGTTAGGGCAGGCATTGCCCAAGCCATTGATTTACAATCAAAATTGCAGGGCAGGTGTCTGTTTTTCAACCCAGGCTGACAAAATGGCCATGTGAGCTACCCTGGGCTTCCATGCCTCAAGCCAAAACTTCCTCTAGGGACCTGCTCCATCATCCCAGCTTCCTCTAAGCCAAAGGAGTGCCAGCAGCCACTAAACTAGAGTGATGTGCCAAAATAGCCACTCCGTCATGCCCCAAGTGACTCCCAGCCTGGGAAGCGGCTGCTGGACAATGAAGCCCCAAACTACAAAGCCAGGACGTATTGTCCTCACCTCCCTCCCCCTGACATTTTTTTCTTGAGGGTAATCCATTAATAACTGGTAAAGCCAATTACCTTGGGTTGGAAACATAATAGCCACTTGGAAATCATTGGAGCGGGCAATTGGGCTCTCCAGACTTTTGAGGAGTCGGGGCCAGGTGAGGGGCGCCAGCACAGACATCCCTTAGGGAACTGGCCACGGGCCTAAATTAGCGTCACGTAAGTCAATAGACAGAGCGGGGAGGCACCTGGAACCTGAATCCCTGCCACTCCCACAGCTCTGACCTCCCAGCGGGCTGGGGTAGGGAGGAGAACGCCTTCCTCTGGGCCTCCCGTCCTCTGTTCCTGCCCACCAGCCCACCCTGGCCCTGTCCATCTGCCACCAGGAGGAGTCCTCTCACCTTCATACCTGACGAAGGTCTTTCTTAAATGACCGGACATAACACTCATGAATGTTTCTTTCCAACAAGCTGTCCTTTTCCCTTGATTTACCATGTAAAGCAGGGAGAAAGAGAAGGAGGAAAAGCAGAGAGTCCTCCTGGCACTTATGAGGACGTAAGAGTTTAACCAATTTTAACACTCAGTAAAAAACCATGTAAGCAACAGTCAAGCAGATTTGGAGCCAGGTCACTCTGGCGATACTCACCAGGACTCATACCTAAACCATGGGGACTGCCCAGGGACAGGGATGGCAAACCGGCAGAGGTAGAACCTGCTGGCTCCCCAGGTGCCTTAAGCACCCTCCCTCTGAGTCCCGACCACACTTTGATCTCACCTTCATGGGACAAATTGTATTTTGGGGGTTATCTTCCCATCTTCCCTTTGAGTCATGGACCATCTGGTGGCTGTTACGTACTCCAGTGTCCAGCACAGTGCCAGGAGAGGCCCTAGCTCAGGCAAACCTGGCATCACAGAGATCAGCATCAGGCCCAAGCAGTAGGTGTAGGAGCCCTCATATCAGACACAGACACCAGGAGAATAGGGGTTCTGGTACTCATGTTGAGGAATAGAAAATAAAATACAGAGAGGGCCGGCCGAGTGGCAAGGTGGTTAAGCGCTGGCTTGGGAAGCCAGCGGCCCCAGTTCGGGTCCCACATATGAGGGCCAGTGACACTGCCCTCAAAAAAAAATAATAATAATAATAAATAAGAAAATAAAATACAGAAAAGAGGAGGGGAAAGTGAGAAGAGAAATTAGTTAGGTGTGCACAGGGTGAAAGCAAGTAGATTCTTGCTGCCTCTGCCTGTTTTAGGCCCTCTTAATCACACAAGTAATTTATTGAGCACTTACTATGGGCCAGATTCTGAGCAAGAATTTTAAAAACATTATCCATCTAATCCTTATAACCCTATGCAGTAGGTACTACTTTCCCTATTTTACAGATGAGGAAACCAAGGTACAGAGAGGTAATGTAACTTGCTCTAGCTCACATAGGAACCAACTAGGAGGACTGGGATTTGAACCCAGCCAGTCTTGATTCCAGAGCCCAGCTGATTTTATACCCCTTTCCCCATAAGTTCTCTCCCCAGCACCTAGAATAATGCTTGACACATATTGAAAACTCAAATGCTTATTGAATGAACGAATGGACAAATGAACAAATGCCTCCACCTGGAAGAGGGAGAGCCAGAGTGGCTCTGAGGAGGGGCAGCAGCAGTGGCGTGCTCAGCAGCTGTGCCCGTGGCTGGCCCAGAGCCGCCCAGCTGGCCCAGGGCCGCAGCCGCCGCTGAGCTGGGGCTGACACACTTTGGCAAGGGAGGCCACCAGAGCTGTCACATCATTCACCAACATGCCCATCAAGTGTATTCAGTTCTCTTCAACCCGCATTGGCATTTTAATTACTGTTGGGTAAACTAATTTGTACAAATGAAGGCTGGGCTGCCTAATAGAATATGCAAGCTCTCTGACCTCTGACAGGCACTGACACGAGATACAAAGGCCGCCGAGGAAGGCTTTTTATCTGAGCCTTATTACTCTCTATTACTCCAATTAGTCAGGCTCCAGTGCTCCTAATTGGAGGAAAAATTGCAATTAAATCAATTTTTGATGGGCTGCAAGTGGGCTCCTGAACCGCCCTGCTTGTGAAACACTGATATTATAGCAGCAAAGGTCACAGGCCTCATCGGCACCTGCCCCCCACCCCTCCAATTTCCCTTGCCCCCCACCCAAAATGCTTCAAGGAAATGCCTGCCCATCTATCGGCTAGGCCAGCAAGGGTGGGAAGGAGGGAGTCATTAGAACATGTCAGGTCTCATTGCTGTTGCCGCCATCTGCTAACCTGCGCCACTCACATCATTACAGCACTAAGTCCCAAAGCATGAATGCAGTGCGAAGGTCACACACACTCACTCAGCCAGGGGAAGCCAGAGGAGTAGTGCAGTGACAGCACTGGGAGGGAGGGACCAGTGGAGTGGGAACAGAAAGTCAACAGAAGTCATGAAGAGGAGAGACAGGCCAGGCCAGGTGAAAGAGTGAGGCGGCCAGTTCTCAAGATCCAGCCAACAGGGCACCCTGGGCCACCCAAAGGGAAGGGAAATAGACGTACTTGGGAAGGAAAAAGAGAGCGGCAAAGAAACCTTATTCTCTCCAGCAGACATCTCACTTTGCAGCTGGGGAAACATCCACCTGAATGTTGTACGCAGACCAGAAGGCTGCGTCACTTCAGTGATGGGGAGCAGACTTGAGAGGTCTGCCATCCACATTAGTGCCTGCTAATGGGTTGTGGGTGGGGGGTGGTAGTGGGGGCCCAAATCTAAAGCTGTAAGATCAGGGAGAGGAAGGTAAACACAAGTTGTTCAACAAACTAAAGGATAGTAAGACTTTTTTTTTTTTTTTTAAGAACAAAGGAGGCAAGAATACACAATAGGGAAAGGACAGTCTCTTATCTTTAATAAATGGTCTTGGGAAAACTGGACAGCCACATGCAAAAGAATGTAACTAGACTATTATCTTACACCATACACAAAAATTAACTCACAGTGGATTAAAGACTTGAATGTAAGACCTGAAACCATAAAACTCCTAGAAGAAAACATAGGTGGTAAGCTCGACATTGGTCTTGGCAATGATTTCTTTGGATCTGACTCCAAAAGCAAAGGCAAGAAAAGAAAAAATTAAACAAGTGAGACTATACTAAACCAAAAAATTCTGCTCAACTAAAAAAATCACCGACAAAATGAAAAGGCAACCTACTAAATGGGAAAAATATTTGCAAATCATATATCTGTTAAGGGGTTAATATACAAAGAACTCATACAACTCAACAGCAAAACAAACAAACAAACAAAAAAACACTCAAACAATCTGATTTAAAAATGGGTAGAGGCCCTGAATAGACAGTTTTCGAAAGAAGACATACAGATGGCCGCCAGGCACATGAGAAGGTGCTCAGCATCATGAGCCATCAGGGAACTGCAAATCAACACCACAATGAGACATCATCTCACAACTGTTAGAATGGCTACATAGTATCGAAAAGACAAGAAATAACAGGTGCTGGCGAGGATGTGGAGAAAAGGGAACCCTCATACACAGTTGGTGGGAATATAAACTAGTGCAGCCACTGTGGAAAACAGTATGGAAGTTCCTGAAAAAATAAAAAACACAACTACCATATGATCCAGCAATTCTACTTTTGAATATTTATCTGAAGAAAACTAAAACACTAATTCAAAAAGATACATACACCCCCATGTTCACTGCAGCATTACTCACAATAGCCAAGATATGGAAACAACCTGAGTGTCCATCAACGGATGACTGGTAAAGAAGATGTACATAATACAACGGAATACTACTCAGCCATAAAAAAGAATGGAATCTTGCCATCTGCAACAACATGGATGGGCTTTGAGGGCATTATGCTAAGTGAAATGTCAGAGAAGGACAAACACTGTATGATTTCACTTATATGTGGAATCTAAAAAATAATAAAAAACAAAACAAAAAAAACCAAGCTCACAGATACAGAGAACAGATTGGTGGTTACCAGAGGAGAAGGGGGTTGGAGGTGAAGGGTGGGTTGTCAAAAGGTACAAACTTCCAGTCATAAAATAAATAAGTCATGGAGATGTAATGTACAGCACAGTGACTACAGTAAATAATACCATATTGCATATTTGGAAGTTGCTAAGAGAGTAAATCTTAAAACTTGTCATCAGAAGAAAAAACATTTGTAACTATGTAGGGTGATGGATGTTAGCTAGACCTATTTTGGTGATTATTTTGCAGTGTCTACAAATATCAAATCATTATGTTGTACACCTAAAACTAATATAATGTTATATATGTCAATTATACATCGATGAAAAAAATAGCCTGTATATAGAAAAAGAAAGAGTGGAAGGAAACATACTAAAATGTTACAAGTAACTGTGTTTGGGCAATAGATTAGCAATTCTTTCTTCTCTTTATTTTCCAAATCTTCTTTAATGAGCATGCATTACTTTTTAAAGGAAAATACCATATTTACATCTTGTAAGAGAAAACACAACAAAACCAGATATTCCTGTCCACTGACTCACTGCTAAGAGCAGACAGACCTGAAAATGAACTGTCTGCTGGAGTAGGTGTCAGCAAAGGTGGCCCTGGCATACCTTGGGCTGAAGCTTTCGGACTGACCAGTAGCCCAAGGTTAGGCCAGAAAGCCCTAGATCAGAAGAGAAGGGCTCCGCTAGCCTTGTTCTCCCAACTGGGCACTGACCAGTAGGGAACAAGACCGACTCCTGACCGCCCCCAGAGCTGGCAGAGGCCTAGAACACCTCTCCCCATCTGTCTGTCTGTCTGTCTGTCTGTCTGTCTGTCTGTCTCTCTCTGTCTCTCTCTCCCCCACCCCCACCCCAACACACACACAGTCCTCCCTCAGCCCAAGTACATCAGGACAGGATGACCACCTACAAAGTCAGGCTCTGGATAGAGTATCCAGAGGCTAAGTTCCTAATGCTTACATTCCCTCTGCAGCTCTGACAAACAAGGGCCAACAAAGCAGGGTTTCTGCTCCCCCAGAGAGGAGTGCAGTCCTACTGCTGGGAAATGACTCCACAGAAACACAAAATGGCTATTTTCCACTTTAACCAATGGGGAAAGTCAGCTGGGCCAAGGCCCTGGCCCAGACTAAAAAAGAGGCAGCTTGAGATAGAGGCTGCTCTTCCCAAATGCACTCACTCTACTCAAGCAGCAGGAACTTAGAAACTTGAGCAATGGAAGGGCAGAATTAACAGAGACAAAATTAAGTATATCAAAAACAAAAACTCACAGTACAATGGAATAACGATCTATTGAATTTAATAAGAAATGTGCTGGGCTGGCCGAGTGGCTTAGTTGGTTAAGAGCTAACTCGAGGGCTGGCCCGAGTGGCGTGGTGGTTAAGCACTGGCTTGGGAAGCCAGCGGCCCTGGTTCGGGTCCCACATATGAGGGCCAGTGACACTGCCCTCAAAAAAAACAAACAAACAAAAAATAGCTAGCTCGAGTGCGAGCTGAGCTCTGAGCAACAGCAGTTCGATGCCCAGCCCAAGCTGAGCTGCCACTGAGCTGCCAACAGGTGGCAGGATGGCTCAGCTAAAAAAAAAAAATGTGCTGTGGGCTGCAAGGAGAAGAGTTTCTACACTGTATCTACGGCCTCTAAACACAAGAACCGCTTCATCTACTCCCAAGGTAAAGAGATGGCAATATGTTCCAGTGCTAAAGGAAAAACTGGCTGGATCAGACTTCCTAAGAAATGATGATACAATATGCACAAAACTATGTTCCCAACAAGAGGCATGGAAAAAAAAGAAAGAAATACGGTCATTATTGCGGACAATATAATTGTCTACATAGAAAATCCAAAAGACTCAACTAAAACACTATCACAACAAATACCAGGTTTGGGTGAGGTGGTTGGCATGCTGTGTACCATGTGGAGAGGAGTGCAGACTCAGGGTTCCTGGCTGTGCCACCTAGTGACCATGTAATCTTGGATTAACCTGTCTAAGGCCCAGCTTCTTTATCTGTAAAGCAGAAATAATAAAAGGAACTAGGCATAGGGCCGGCCGAGTGGCGTGGTGGTTAAGCACTGGCTTGGGAAGCCAGCAGCCCCGGTTCGGTCCCACATATGAGGGCCAGTGACACTGCCCTCAAAACAAAACAAAAAAAGGACCTAGGCATAGGCTTGCTGTAAAAATTATATGAGATATGATGCTTAGAGCATTGTATGGAACATAGCAAATACCCACAGATGTTAGCTGTTATTATATACCAGTAATCACCAAATAAAATGTAATTAGAAACCTATTCACAAAAAGAATTAAGAAACTGTAAAATAGCCAAGAATCCTAACAAACAAACAAACAAAAAAACCAAGAGAGCCCCATATGAAAAAATTACAAAACTTTACACTCAAGGACATAGAATCGCTGAATAAGGGAAGAGATATATCATTTCCTGGATGGGAAGTCTAAGATTATAAAACTGTCAGTTCTCCTCTAATTAATCTATAAATTCAGTACAGTCCCATCCAAACAAGATTTTACTTCATCAATTGATTCTAAAATTTATCTGGAAGAGGAAATGCACAAGAACAACCAAAAAATATTTTTAAAAGAACAATGAGAAAGAAGCTGCTTTATGAGATATTGAACATATTCGTACTATAAAAGCTGTAATATGATGTGCATGCTGGAACAAACAGATCAATGAATCAGAATAAAGAATCTAAAGGAATACCCATATATTGCAGGGAATTACTAGATCCTAAATATGGGGGGGGGGTGTTGGGGTTTTTTTAAAAGATTTTCTTGGGGAATTGGGGGAGGGGAACAGCATTGGGGAATTGGGGAAGGGGAACAGACAAGTTGCTGTCCTTTTGTTTCTTAGTCCAGTTGCGGAGGACGTTGCTTCACTGGCCCATGTTGGTATTATCATTGCACCCTTCCAGGGTGAAGCAGATCAGTCACCGGCTTCTGGACGGCCGCTCACGGCGGCTCACACCAGCTCATACCAGCTGCCGGCAGATCACACAGGCTGCCAGCCACTCATGGTAGCTTATGGCAACCCACTGTAGCAGGGGCTGCAGCCTACGCCATTGCCCGTGACTCACAGCAGCCCAGCTCCAGGTCGAGCTGTTGTTCACCATCTTAGTTGTAGAGGGCGCAGCGTCACTGGCCCTCATGTGGGATCCGAATCGGAGCCCTGCTGCCCAGAGCTGGCGCTCCCAAATCAACTCTTAACCAACATGCCACTCGGCTGGCCTTAAATATGGCTTTTAAAAGAATGAACTAATCAATAAATGGCATAGAGACCACAGGACACACACACTTGGAAAAAAAAAAAAATTAAAGAGCCCTACATCACAGTAGACATCAACTTTAAAGACATAAAGTTTTTTAAAACTACATGAAAAACCCCTAAAGTATTAGAAGAAAATATAGGAAAATAGTTTTATAATCTTGGATTAAGAAAGACACTTCTTAAGACCAAACAAAACTTTGAAGACAAAAAGGTAACAATGACAGAACTAATCACCAAATAACAAAAATTTCTACACAACAGAAGACACTGCAAACAAGAAGCTGAAAGGAATTACCAAATATATATAATAGTCAAAAGATTAACACAGAGAACATATAAAGAGAGCTTATAAATCATAGAGGAAAAAGTAGGTAAATAAGCAAAAAATTTCAATAAGTAATTTATAGAAAAAAATATACATGGCCAAAAACATATGTAATGTTAAACCTGCAAATCCAAGAACTATTCTAAGCACTTTATACATATTAATTCATTTAATCCTCAAAATATTCCTACATATTTTATATTTTTCTAGATATGATAATGGTATTGTAAGTACATTTTTTTTTTTTTAAGATTTTATTGGGGATTTGGTGGAGGGGAACAGCGTTGGGGAATCGGGGAAGGGGAACAGACAAGTTGCTGTCTTCTTGTTCTTCAGTTTAGTTGCGGAGGATGTTGCTTCACTGTTGGTATCGTCATTGCGCTCTTCCTGGATGAGGCAGATCGGTCGCTGGCCTCTGGATGTCGCTCATCGCGGCTATTGGCAGCTCACACTTGGCTGCCAGCCGCTCACGCTGGCTGCGGGCCACTCACTGTAGCCTACGGCAGCCCACTGCAGCAGGGGCTGCAGCCCACACCATCTCCGGGGCTTGCACAGCCCAGCTCCAGGTGGAGCTGTTGTTAGCTGTAGAGGGCAGTGTCACTGGCCCTCATGTGGGATCCGAACTGGGGCCGCTGGCATCCCAAAACCAGCGCTTAACCAATGCGCCACTCGGCCAGCCCGTAAGTACATTTTAAAGGCATCACTATCTTTTAGAATATACACTGAAATATTTGTTTATATGCCTGGTATTTGCTACAAAATAATATGGGAGGGGAAAGCATATGGGTCGTATTGGTGAAGCCAAATTGGTCAAGAGTTGATAATTATTCTACTTTAGTATATTTTGAAATTTTCCATGATAAAATTTTTTTAAGTCACTAAGGGGTATGTACTACCAATATCATTTCCTTTACAGATGAGTAAATTGAGGAGTAGAGAGGTCAAGTAACACCAAGGTCACACAGCTAGTAGGTAGGAGGAGGACTCATGTTTTGACCCAGCCAGTTAGGCTCCAGAATCCAACTCTTAATCACTGTTTTCCACTCCCAAAATGGATATTTTTTTTACCCTTCAGAGAGGCAAATTTTTTTTTTTTTAAATTGATATTACCCAGTACGGATATGTGTACAAACAGGTACTTATATACACTGTTTGTAGGTAATCTGATGCAGTCCAATTGAAGGGCAATTTGGCAGCATCAAAAACTTTTAAATGTACTTACCCCTCAATCCAGCAAGTCTTTTCTAATTATCTTTCCTAGAAAAATACCTGATTATATGCACAGATAGACAAGTATGCAGATGGGTCCTGAGGCATTCTTCATAACAGCAAACCACTGGAAACAACCTAAGTGCCAATCAGTAGCAGGATGGCTAAGTAAACTATGGTACCCCCACCTTACTCTGAACTAGAACGCAGCAGTAAAAAGAATGTGATAGAGGGCCGGCCCAGTGGCACGGTAGTTAAGAGCTAGCTTGGGACACCAGCCCCCCGGTTCGGATCCCACATATGAGGGCCAGTGACACTGTCCTCTAAAAAAAAAAAAAGAATGTGATAGAGCTATGTGTTCTGACAGCATAGAGCCTCTGCACCACATGGGAAGAGGAAGAATTCAAGTTGCAGAACAAATGTATAATGTGAGCCTAAAACAAAGGAAAAGCCTATATTTGTGTGTAAATGTACATACATACATATTCATGAAATTATATGCTGTCTGATATTTGCTTCAAATGAAAAGATCTGGAGTGACACATACCAGACTTCCTACGAAAAAGATGATGAGGAAGGGACCACAGGAAACTGCAGTGAATTTTTACTCTATATTCTATGTATTTTAAACTGCTTGAACTTTTTACAATTGGAACATATTTATATATTATTACTTAGAAAAAATATAACAAAATAGAAAATGAGAAACTGAAAGGACGGTGGTAATAACAATATTCGTTTTGAAGTTGCCTGACAGAAGGGTTACATATTGGTAGCACACTGAATTCTGAATATCTGAAATCAGATCCTGAGTGTCACACAAACCACACAGTCACTTGGCTCCATCCTGAACCTGGCTGACACCCTCTGACAGAGACCCTTCACTTGGAGGGCTTCCAAGCAGTTAGGACCGGGAAACAGTTGCCTATGAGAATTCCACAATTTCACCCCTGCTCTGACAGCACTTTCCCCCTAAACTTCTGCTTCATAACCACTCTCTCTGTAAAGAGGAAGACAAGCTTCTTTAAGGAGGTGAGCTTCTGAACTCTGCCGGGAGCCCACCAGAGGCTGAGGCCACGGCTTACCCCACAACAGTGCCCTGTATGCATTGAGTACTCAAATGACTGTTGCTACTATGGCTAGCTTAGCCTAAAGCACAAACTATATTTTCAATTTCAAAACACATCATTTTTTCCTTTTAGGTGGTCAATTTTTGCATCATGTGCTTAGGCCCAAGGCCTGGGCTACCAGGATGCTAACATTTCCTCCTGCGGATGGGTGGCCCACGTGGTCTGGTGATTATTGGGGAGACTGAGGCCAGACAAGCTTTGGTGTTTTTTTTCAGGTCTGCTGATGAACATAAGTGGCTGGAATTTGAATAAAAGCTTGAGATGAGAGGATGACGAGAACCATTAATACTAACTGGCTCTACAAGAGAGGAAAGCAGGGCTTGACTGGAGAGCCACACAGATAAGCAAGATACCAACTCAACAAGTTCATTTTAAAATTTGATTCTTTCTGAATTTACCCACATTAACAAAGCATAGAGGGACCTTTACACTCGGCCTTGATCCAGGTTTGGGCAGGAACAGTCGAGAAGAGAGATGAAGACAGGTCAAAGAGAATTCTGTGTGACCTATGATCCCAAGGCCCTACATCCCTGACCCACTGTCACATTTAGGCCAGCAATGGAGCCCCTAGAGATTGGCCTGGCTCTTATTTTTATTCTGTGTTCCATAAGCACCAACGTGCAGCAGTCATTTGCATGTGAAAAGCATCAAAGTACATTCAAGACCTTCTAGAAAGAGGTTCTCTCTGAGGACTCAAAGGACAGCAGAGTCCACCCAGACTACCCACAACATGACTGCATAGCCTGCTCATTTATTTATTTATTTATTTTTAAAGGTTTTATTGGAGAATTGGAGAAGGGGAACAGTCAAGTTATTGTCCTTCAATCTTAGTTGTGGAAGACGCAGCTAGCTCAGCTCCAAGTCCAGTGACCATCTGGCTGCCCGTTGGCAGTTTGCTGCCGCTCAGCTCAAGGTGCCATGTTCAATCTTAGTTGCGGGTGGCGCAGCCACCATCCCATGCATGAGTTGAACTGGAAACCTTGTTATTACGAGCACGTGCTCTTACCAGCTGAGCCATCCTGCCACCTGTTGGCAGCTCAGCAGCAGCTCAACTCAGGTGCAGCTCACTAGCCCATGTGGGAATCGAACCAGTGACCCTGTTGCTCAGAGCTCGCGCTCTTAACCAACTGAGCCATTCAGCCGGCCCCTGCATAGCTTTTCTTATCCACTGCCTCCTAACTCTGGCTAGGCTTAAAATAAAAGACCCTGATGACCCACCAATGAAAAAGAGTCCCACAGTGACATCCAGCAAGTTCAAAAAATGGAGGTAGAGGGTGTGAGGATCGATCTAAAGATTCACCACCACCATCTGCATCCCTGGACCACTTCTCTTCCATTGAGACAAAGGGCAGAGGAAAAGGGGAGGGGAGGTTTACAGTGGCTCAGCCTGGTCTGATTGCTGCAGCATTTTCCACGATTACCCTGAAGCCTATTGCAGGGAGTAGGGGGCACTGTGGAGAGGAAGGGGGTGCCATGGAGGTTGGTAGGCCAGTAGGGCCTGCTATGCATCATAAATTATACACAGCGGGACTATAGAAATAAGATCCATGAAAAGAAAGGAGAGGATTGTGTGTCTACATACATAGTAGGGAGAAAACCCATTCCTTAAGAAGGACTGCATTGTAAAGAAAGGCCACCAGCAAACCTCAGTGTACAAATCCAACCAATAACTCTTGTGTCAACTCCTTCCCTGAGATGGGAGACAACAAGAGCCCCAGAGTCCTCATGTTGGCCACACAGACTGAGGGTTATAGTACAACAAGAAGTGAAAAAAGCATAAGGGGGGAAATGTATTAAGGTGAGTGTACCGAGGTCCTTTTCTGCAAGACTTCCATCACGGGGCTCTTCAGGAAGGGGGAGTTCTGAGGAACTTCCTTATTTCCAGATTAGTTAGTTAGCAGCACCAGGAATTTTGACCTTGAACTTTGTTCCTCTCCGAGATTTTCTGCCCTCTTGACAATGGTAGTAAGGAGGGAAGAGGCAGGAATCCCTGTCCTTTATCTTGTTCTACGAGGTAAACTCCACTCCTAGAGGCTAATTCAAGGCGCCTGGTAGCCATTTTCCTCTGGGGAGGCCCAGGCAGGTCAGGCCTGTGCCATCCCAGGACGTGGCTGCAATCTCTCTCTGCCCCACTGGGTGGGTACTGGCCCACTGCTCATTTGTCCAACCTTATATATCTGCAATCAATTTTCCCTCTGTCCATGTCATGCTAGGAAAGTCGCAGGTTTTTCTAAGAACACAGTCAACAGCTTACAAAGGGAGACTCTCTGATCAGCAGACCAGTAATGACGTGAGGAAGAGGAGGTTAAAGGCTGTAGTGTGACAGTTCCCTCCAGAGTCTGACTTTGTTTGAGAGCTGGTGGCCAGGGCTCTGAGCTCAGTCCCCATCCACATACTAGTGCATCCATAAGACCTTTGGAACCAGTCATGACCAAATTACCATCATGGAGTAATTTGGCCTTCACTACACACTTATTGTCCTATCTGCCCCATACGCTCCCTCCATACATGTGATTCCTGAGAGACTTCCCCTGTTTACACTCTGTTCCTTCTCAGGCCACAGTTAACTGATCAAAGGATGGACACCTGACCCAAGTGAGCCAATGAGTCTCTGTCCTGGGATTTTTGGAAGCCAATCACACTCCATCCATGACTTACGTAGCGGCTACGCGCTGCCAAGCTCAGGAGCTCTTGGCAGCCTTTGGAATAAGCTGGTCAGCTGGAGAAAAGGGAGGAAATGAGATCAAGGAAGAGAGAGAGATGACTACCCCAAGCAGATAAGGTCCTGGCAGCACTATGGCCTGTGGATCCAGCTACTCCTGAGCCTAGCTGTATTTGTGCTCTTCCTTTGGCTTGGTTGCTCAGCTTTGCCCCTGGATTTCATGACCAAACATTCCCAGTTTTATTTAAGTTAATGTGAATTTGGTTTCTGTCATTTAAAACTGATTTGTCATGGTCACTATAGAGCCTCTGTTCAGTAGCTACAAGGCTTCTCACTCAGCTGAATATCTTCACTGAGAGATGAGCAAAAGGCTCTGCCAGGAACCTACTGGACACTGTGAGGCCAGCCTAAGAACACACACTTCAACCATGAAATCAATAGCTGGGGGGTCTGCTAGGATAGCAGGTAAAACAGAGCAACACAGGGTGGTCTGGAAGTTCAGAAGGGAGATGAAGTCATTTGTTACACCTAGGCCCAAGGAGAGTGCCAGGAAAAAAAAAATCTACTCTCCTACTCCCAGCAGTGGATGGGGAGACAGTCTGGACAACAGCAGATATCAAGGATGCTGCCTGCATTATTTACAATAGCCAAGATATGGAAGCAACCTAAGTATCCACCGACAGGCAACTGGATAAGGATGTAATGCACATATACAATGGAATATTACTCAGCCATAAAAAAGAATGAAATCGTATGATTTGCGACACCATGGCTAGACCTAGAGGGCATGATGCTAAGTGAAATAGTCAGACAGAGAAAGGCAAATACCACGTGACTTTACTTATATGTGGAATCTAAAAAATAACACAAAATAAATGAACAAACAAAATAGAAACAAACTCATAGATACAGAGAATAAACTGGTGGTTGCCAGACGAGAGGTGGGTTGGGAGGATGGGTGAAAAAGGCGAAAGGGATTAAGAAGTACAAATTACCAGTCATAAAAATAGTTATGGGGATGTAAAGTAAAGCATAGGGAATATAGTCAATAATATTATAATACCTACATATGGTGTCACATGGGTACTAGACTTAACAGGGGAATCACTTCGTAAGTTATATAAATGTCTAATTTCTATGTTGTACATCTAAAACTAACATAATATTGTATATTAACTGTAATTAAAAAATAAAAATTTTTAAAAAGGGGGGGAAAAAAGGATCCTGCTTGAGGGGTGGGATTATAGTTTCTTAGGAAGAAAACCTTAATCTTCAGGGGCTTGGCCTCTTGGATCCCTTTTCACAGTCTAAGGCTGAAAGTTCTGCTGGAAAGCTCTCTCTGATGGGACAGAGTTTGGTCCACTCTCAGACCCTTCTATTTTCAACAACAATAGTGCAGGGCATCTGAGAAATGGGTACCTTAAAGGTACTTTCCAGGTATTTATCTGACGTGAGTTAAAGACACACACAAAATAATTAAGATAGTGATGAAAACAAAGGAGTTAATTTTACTATTTTCTCTTTGTATATGTTTGAAATTTTTCAGAATCAAAAATACACATACACAAAATTAAAACTTTATAACCCCAAGCAACTCCTTTGTTCCAACTGCTTTTATCCCTTTGCTACCTTGACCCAGTACTAATGGCCCAAAAACCAAGGGAAAAATAAACCTGACCATAGGAGCAAACATGAATATTCCATTGCTGAACCCCTCTGAGCAAGCCAGTGACACACACACAAAAATGCAGGAGGAACCAAACAGAAAACTCACACACGGCATGTAAAATTTTGTTTTTCTTAAAAAACAAATATGAAACACAAAGCTCTACACATACCTAAAGCAGCCCCCAAACTCCTCACTCTCTGTTTTTAATGAGCCTGGGCCTAGGTCAGAAAGACATTTGAAGTCATAAATCAGAAAGCGGGTGTGAAGAAACCAAGGCCCATACATGGAAAACTGCATAAAATAACAAATGATATCATATGTCGTATAAAAACTCTATAAACATATCACTATATATTACATAAATAGATACTTATGTGTATGTGTCTATATACACATGTAAAAAATTGAAGTCGAATATGACAGGTCTCTGAGCTGCAGGCTCCTCGGAAGACACCGTCTCCTTCCAGGCAGCCGCTGCGTGGAGCCCGGTCCCGCTCTTCTCCCAGCTACTCCACACACTCAGGACCACTAAATTCTCACCAGCCCTTGCTCTCCATAAAACCTCACCTCCATGCTCCTGTTCAGGACTTTGTCAACAGTACTCAGCTCCCCGCTGCCAGCCTGTAGGCACCAAAATCTGCCTCCTAAAGGCCCCTTGGTAGGCAAATAACTTGGCATATTTGTTTTCTGGGAAAAGCCAACCCCTCGATGTTTAATTTCACCTCTTTGGAACATTGGAATAAAGGCCAAACACATCATGAGCTACAGGGAAGCACTGGGGCCAGGACAGTCCCTGACTCAATGCCATGCCCACCATCAGTGCCACCAGGCCCTCCCCTAAAGTACCAAGGGGCAGGGTGGGGCGTGGTACCCATGCTACCTGTGATAGAAGGTCAATTAGCAAATTACAGACTTCTGATGTGTAAGTCCACCTCCCTCCCCACCACCCTCCCCAGTGAAGACAAATAAGATGAACTTATCTTTCCAAGTGGTGCTTCTCCTGGGGGAGCAGGGAGCGGGGAGATGCCAACTGGAGACCCCCACCATAAGCCATATCAGCCAAGCCCAGGCCACTGATTCCTTTCCTGCTGAGTCTCCACACCTCAACCCCACCCAAGCAGCATGGGGAAGAACACTGGAGATTAGCATGTCCATCCATCACTCCCCGCAGCCCAGGGCCAGGAGGTGGCTGTTGGCCATTCGGCCCTCAGTTGCCAACTATCCGAAGCAGAAAGTTATGCAATGGCTCAGTTCCCAGGTGCTGGTATTTGGCTCCTGGGAGAAGAGGGAATATGGGCCCAGTCACAGCCTTGGGAAGAGGTGCATACCCAGCTGGGCTGTCCTGGCCTTGCCATCTTTGCTGAGAAGACACACATAAGCAGACGCGCGCGTGCGCACACACACACGGGCACTCAGACACACAGCCTGTGTTTGCTCCTTTTGGTGCGGGGACAGCCAGGGTGCTGCAGACATCCGCACACTCTCACAGATGCACCAGTGCTTGGGGAGCGGAGGAGAGCGGGTCGGCGGGCATGTGCGTGTCCCACACAGACATGCCTCCCAGCCTGAGGTCGCCGCACCCCACAGGAGTCTCTCTCCCCAGCCTTCCTGGGCAGTTGTGGTTTCAGTCCGCCCAGGTGTTAAACCCTTTCCATTTTGTCCCCTCCCTAGCCGGTCTCTGTCCCTCCCTCTGCCTCCCACAGTGAGTGCTTTCAGGCCACACAATGAGGGGGAGGAGGAGAAACACTTCTATTGAGGAAGGCGTTTTGTTGTTTCATCCCCAAGGGGGGCTGAGGTAGGGACGGAGGGGGGACCCACAAAATTTCTAATAAGCAGTTTCTCTCCTCAAAGCTAAAATGATTTTCTTTAATTGCTTGGTGGGAACAGTTCATTGTGGGGGTCTCTGCCCTCCCCGCCAGCCTAATTGACTTACTGAAGTTTAACAGGGGCTTTCACCTGGAGAGCTGCAATTATTCCCCCCATCCCACATTCGTACCTGGGCTCTCCCTACAGGGGGCCTTTGTTCCCCCTAAATACAGCAGTGACACAAATGTCCTCAGCAGCAGGGGAACTCACGCAGGGAAGTGGTAATTTTCAGCCCAACGCAATTAGCTGAGGGCTTTTCAGCCTTCCTAGTGAATGGTGGGGAAACTCCAGCATGTGGGAACGGTGAGCTGGGGCTGCTCTGTACAAGTCAAACAAAAGAGGCCTCTGAATTGGGCCCCGTGGTGAGCCAGACCAGGGCTGGTGGGGGCAGCTGGGACTGGGGCCTGGATGAGGGCCCTACATGGTCACCCACCCAACCTGTGTCTTCCAATCAGGGTGAGTGCCCCAAATAGCTTTCTGGGAGGTGGAGGCATGCAAGACATTTGACTTGTATCTAGCACCATAGCTCTGCATTCGGGAAGCCAAGAATAGGGAAAGGGTGGTAGCACTGAGCTGAGGCAGGACGAGGCAGGCCAGAGGCTGGCCAGAGGGCTACAGTGCTGTGTCTGTCTGGCTCTCCCAGGAGGGCCTGGGGCGGAGCTCACATTACACTCTGGACCTTCACAAACACCCCTGAGTCAGGAAGCTTTAGGGAGAGAGACCCTGGGGAGTGCAGAGACAGGGAGACCCAGGGCTCTAACACTTATGTCTACTGTTGCCATTCCAGCAGCCCCTACTGCCCAGCTAAGTAGAGGAAAGAGGGTCCCCTGCTTAGGGGTGGCTTTGAGGCTAGGGAGGCACAGGGTGAATGAAAGCAGCATGTGGCTCCTCTGGGGTCAGAAGGCCAGGATGTCGGCTCCAACAGTAGAAGTAATGTGGTTACTGCTGGGCTCTCACAACAGGCCCTAGAGAGCCCTGACCCCAGACACAGGACAGACAGAAGCAGTTCTGGAAAGAATCAAAGAATGAAAACCAGACACAGAAGGGCTGCTTGACAAACAGCTGTAGCGGGGTGACAGAGAGAATGAGGAGTGGAGCTCACTGCCAGGGGAGAACACAGGCCCGGGCAGGGGCCGGGGCCAGCGCCAGGTACCTGCTCACAAGCCTTCTAACCTGGGGCAAGTCTGTAACCTCTGGGGCCTCACAATTCTTGTCTGTAAAACGGGAAACAGTTATACTAGAACAGTTTTCTAACTTTTTAACACAGTAACGGAAAACCTTTGTGAGCTAGCATCTCTAACAGAGTTATGAAACAAGAACCAGGGGTGTTGTTCCGGTGGAGCAGAGGCGGCCCCCAGCCCTCCTGTCTTTGACGCAGACCTTCAGAGCTCTTCCCAGAAACCCCAGAACCAGATCCTCTCCAGGGCTACCCCACTACTAACACTCCACTACTAACATGAGGACCCCGCAGAACCTGGGACCGAAGGAAAGGGACAAAGCTCAGCACAGCCCACTCTCCACAGCCCTGCCTCCTGGCTGCCCTCCAGCTGCACCAACAGAAGTGGGATCACACCCCCACTTGTCATCAGAAACCTCACCACATATGACGGCGTCTCTGAGAGCTCAGGTGAACTATATTTAGGGGCAACTATGTCTGGGGCATTTGGTGCAATTTGGCATATGGCTTGTGGGTGGTGGTCAGGTCAAACTTATTGACTGTTTATCCAACATTGAGATCTAGCCATAAAAACAACTGCAATATGATGTGATCCCCCGACCCCGCTCCTTCACTGGCCTGGACTGGTTGCTAGGAGCCACTACTCCTGCCACACCCCCACCTCAAGCACTGCCACAAGAGATTCACAGTGATGCTCTACAGAAGCATCTACAAAGTAAAGGGTGACCGACCAGTCCAAATGCCTACAGTTCAGAAATGTGAAAGCAGACCCTCCCCTCATACTCCAGAATAGGTATGCTCCTAGAATAGCCTCTTCCTTCTGGAGGCAGCCAGACCAACAACCTGCAAGGGGCAAGCAGGCCTGTCACTCAGAACTGGCTCAGCTCCACTCAGCTCTGGCCTGGAGTCTGTCTTCCCAGTTTCCGCTGGCCCTGCATCAGCCTTGTGTCACCCTTACACAGCCAGCCACCCTCTCCCCGTCAGATGAAAGGCCCTGCTCTGAGACTGACCACCCCTCTCATAGAACAAGGCCTTGCCTGGGCAATTCCTGAGCCAGAGGCAGGCAGAGATATGGGGCTCATTCCTTCCATAAGCACCTCAGGGCCATCCAAGGCAGCCCTGTGCTAGGTGCTGGGGCATTCAGGAAAACAAGCCTCGCATAAGCTTGTCTTCAGGCAGCTTAAGATGCAGCCAGAGAGTGCAACCTTCAATTCATATTTTTTAAAAATTGGAAGCAATTCAAAACAATCAACAAGTTCTAATACCAAATGAGAGTGAGATCACCGTGAAAGCACACGATGTAGCACAGTGGTTATAAAGCATGAGCTCTGGGGCTGGCTGAGTGGCACGGTGGTTAAGCACTGGCTTGGGACACCAGCAGCCAGAGTTCAGATCCCACATATGAGGGCCAGTGACACTGCCCTCAAAAAAAAAAAAAAGCATGAGCTCTGGAGTCAGATGCCAGGGCTCAACCCCACGGTGTATCAAGGAACGGACGTGGCTTTGGGCATATTCATCAGCCTCTCTTAGCCCTCAGTTTCCTTACTTACAAATTGAGGGTGAGGACAATGCCTATCTGGGAGGGTTATATGAGATATAAAGTGTTTGGGATTGTGCTTGGCATTTAGCTGGCACTCCATAAGTTTATTCGCCCTCATCCTCATCATCATCACCATCATTGACAAGGCAACGGAGATGTACTGGTGACTCTTGATCAAGAAACAGCCTTGAGAAAGAAACATATACCGTTCCCTGCCTGAAGCACCAAGAACTGGGTAAATAAAAGAGAGACCTCGGGTTCCCTGTCCCTATTCTGCCGACCACTTCAGAAGCTACTGTCAGTGCTGATGACAGACAGGACAAATTTAATCTGGCCAGGACCGCAGGATATCCTGAGCCAACCGGGGGGCCTTAAAGGGGCAGAATGGAATTTGTGCCCCCTCAAACTGACCACAAGCCCCTTAGCACTCTCCCATCCCTCACTCTCTACCATCAGCCTGCTGGCTGGAATGTAGGGGCGTCTGTGCCAGAAGGCCCAGGCTAGACAGGAGGCCAGGAGGCACAGGTGGTTCTCAGAGGAGAGCCCTGGGCTCCAGAAAGCATTTCCCCACAGGCGCAACAAAGCTGGGGCTTGTTGTTGGTCAAGATGCCTTTGCTTGTTTGGGCTGCAGCCCAGACAGTGAGGCGGCCGGGCCAGGCCAGGGGACGCAGAGCTAGGGGTGGGGGTGGGAGCAGTGGCAAACCCTTTTGGCATCAGCATCCTCCTTCCCTGGGTTTCTCACTTTGTTCAGCATGGCAAACCAATGGAGGCTTCGGAAGCACTTTTCACTGCCCAGCAAATAAAGCCACAGGGGGAGGGAGAAGGATAAAAGGTTGTAGGGGGGGGGCGGGGTTGATTTGGTTTTGGGGTATTTAGGTGGTTTGGAAAAATAATAAAAGGAAGTTGTTTCCGCAATCCAATTAATTTCAAACCCAGAATTCAGATCATAAACAGCCACCACTGATCCCACAGCACCTAATACATATTATCCCTCTTCTGAGATGTGAATTCTCAGTGGAGCCTGAGTCGGTCCAAAGGGGACTGGTGGGAATTTTTCCACCTCCTGGTGGGGTTGGCTAGGGAGGGGGCACAAGCATGGCTTCAGTTAGCCTGACCACAGAACTCTGGGATCTCAAGTTCCCCAGGTCCACACAGACCCATGCAGTCCTGATGGTCTTGTGTATGCAAGGCTTTCCAAGCTAAGGCTTGACACCAGGGGCTGCCAGAGCCCACTTCTTCCCAAGAATCATGTCCTCCTGGCCCCGGGCCTGGCCAAGGCCTCCTATAATGGGTGGAGGAGATTCCAATGGTGACCTTAACTTATCTGTTTCCTTCATTATTTCCAGGAAAGAAGCCCCACCCACAGGTCATTCTGCCTCTTTTAGGTTCTTTACATTGGGCTGCAGGCTCCAGACCTTCTGTTGGTCCTACCACCTAGAGAGGATGAGGGCAGGGACTCTTCTCACTCGGTCTTTGACCTACGAGAGGTTTTCACATAGGAGTTTAAGGCACCACTGGGCCTGGGAATCCCTTCCTGAAGCAGCTGCCTGCCATCCCATCCAATTCCTCAAGATTTCCTCAGCCACACCACACCCCTCATGCTTGCTTTGGAACAGATTGTTCTGGTGGCATGTTTTTCTCTGCATTTTTGAAATCACAAACTATAAAAACTATGGGTTTTCCCTTAAGAAAAGCATTAGGGTATGAAGGAGGTCATTTGATTGGAAGTTTCTTGTCTTTACCACTAAGCCACTTGGGATGGGATACAAACCTTTCAGAAGAATGGAAAGAAATGACAATTTTGCAAACACACTGATTGTGGTATGGGTTCCTGATTTACCGGCTGGGTGACCCACCTCACTTCAGGCTTTCAGTGCCACACAGGACCTGTGCCAAGTATTGGACACTATTAGCTGCTGACTTGAGTTATTTATCCACATCAAAGAGTTCTAGAGAAAACTAGCTTCCTATGCCCCTCCAAAAATTCTTCTCCCTTTGTGGTAAAGCCAAGGAGTTTAGAACCTGGTGAAAAACCTGCTTGGAACCCTCAGGTCAGCCACCACCTCACTAGCCTGGGCCCTTTGTCTGCATTTTCCCATATGATCACAACCACCCACTGTGACTTGCTTGAGAAGCACACAACTTTTTCCAGAAAACAGTGTTTCCTTGCACTCCATCACCAATAGGAGGAAAATTCACAAAGAAGGGAAGTCCCAGGGAAAAGAGTAGGCAGGATAATCTAGAGAAGACTAAAAGGACTTCAGGAAACAAAATGATTGCCTGAAACGCAATAACTAGGTTCCTAGTTCCTCCTCCATGCTCCTGGGGAAAGGAAACAAGGGGATCCAGTGGCTTTAAGAATCCACATACATGCAATGCACACCCCCATATGCCAAGATGTCTTCTTGAGAACTCTGTCCCAGGAGAAGCAGTGACATCAATACAAAGTAATGAAGGTGAAAGGCAGGATTCCATGTGGATTATCTCAGGAGAGGTTGTTCTTGCTTGAGGGGAGGTCACCCAGAGACCAAGGAACATGCCTGCCACCGTAACACACACATACAGGTGAGACTGGTGACAGATACACCCAGAGTCAGGAAGAGAAGGGCACAGGATCTGTGCCTTAAAAAACAACAAACAAACAAACAAACAAACAGGGGTGGGGCCGAGTGGCGCTGTGGTTAAGCGCCGGCTTGGGAAGCCAGCGGCCCAGGTTCGGTCCCACATGTGAGGGCCAGTGACACTGCCCTCAAAAAAAAAAAAAAAAGGGCCGGCCGAGTGGTGCATTGGTTAAGAGCTGGTTTGGGGATGCCAGCGGCCCCGGTTCAGATCCCATGTATGAGGGCCGGTGACACTGCCCTCTACAGCTAACAAGAGCTCCACCTGGAGCTGGGCTGTGCGAGCCCCGGCAACGGTGTAGGCTGCAGCCCCTGCTGCAGTGGGCTGCCATAGGCTACAGTAAGTGGCTGGCAGCCAGCGTGAGCTGCCAACAGCCGCGGTGAGCGACATCCAGAGGCTGGTGACCCATCTGCCTCATCTGGGAAGAGCGCAATGACGATACCAACATGGGCCAGTGAAGCAACATCCTCCGCAACTAGACTGAAGAACAAAAAGACAGCAACTTGTCTGTTCCCCTTCCCCGATTCCCCAACGCTGTTCCCCTCCCCCAATTCCCAATAAAATCTTTAAAACAAACAAACAAACACAAACAAACAAACAAAAAACCAGCACTGGCTATCTATTGCTCAGTTAATTTTCATGAGGTGCTAATTGCTCCCTCTGATCATCTCTTCTCCTTTTGTGGGGGCGGGGAGTACAAAGTGCAAAGAGGGATAAGTTTCCCTCTGTGGCGAGGAACGGGGGGAAAAAGGGGGAAAGAGGGAGATGAAATAGCTGCCTTCCAAAGGTACTCATTGAGTTTATAAATCCCAGGTTCATCCAATCACTAGGGAGGTCCTAGGGGGAAGAATGGAATTAGGTTGGGGATTAGATCTACCAACCATAGGAAGACATCTCTATATTTAAAGTTCTAGAACCTTGGAGTCTGAGCTAAGCAGAGACTTGTGGTAAAAGCAAAGGGTCCTTTGAGTGAGAGAAAGCAAAAACTCTAGGCCTTTGATAAAGTCACAATAAGCATTGATTCTAAATGAGATTTTGTACCCCTGCTCTTGGGACCCCACCCTCTCCCATGACAAATCAGTACCTTTTCGCAGCTTCCCTGAGAACAACGAACACCAGAGAGTCTGACTGACTACACAGACTCTAGACAAGTTGCTTCTTTGAGCAATGATTCTGGATCAGTTTTCTTGGGGACTGACTGGACTTCAGACATGAGCCTTAGCATGGCAGTGGCAGGAAGGAGTGAGAACTGTAAAGCCAAGCTCACCTGACTGACTCAGGTGATATTCCATGGGCAGGATCAATCCACCCCTGCCTGGACAGAAGTTCTTACACATCCAAACAGGCCCAGGTAAAGGCCAGCCCACCCAGCCCTTCCTTGGCCCCAAAGGTACAGTGTGGGGCGTGCTAGGAAACAGGAGTTGTCAGACCAGTGCACTGCATTTCAGCCTCACTACTTTGTAGTTTTAATACAAAATTTTAAATGGTCAAATATCAGGTCTCCCAGGAAGGCAGGGTTTCTGATCAACATTTTCCTCGCCTGTCCAAAGTCCTCAATGTTAGTTCCAGAAGTGAGGTCCTCACCCTGACTAGGGTTTTTTCACCTCTAAGCACCCTCCGACTGGCCCATCTCTCTCTCTCTCTCTCTACCTTGCTTCAAATTCTGCCTTAAATCCTTGGGTGCTCCCCAAAGTTACCAAGAGCAACTCCTCTTCCTCCAACTAAATGTAATTATGCTTTTAAAGAGCAAGAAAACCGCCCAGGGAAACCCCAAAGAGGCCTGCTGCACTCTTCCCCTTGTAATGAAGCTTAATAATGAAATGCCGTGCACTCCAATTAGTAAGAAATGCTCATTTTCTCCAGCTGAACACCCCCTATAGATATATCTAATTTGTTTTCATGTTTCCATCTCTTTCCTCCATCGAGTTTGCATTTAAAGGTTATGATCTGTTGGTGGCCTCACAGCCCTGGAGGGACAGCCTGGGGGTGCAACAGTGCTTTCTGTAATCTTGGAGCCCCAGCGTGACCATCCCTGACACCCCTCCCTTCCATTTCACATTCATACATATAAGCTCTGTCTCTTTCAGGCTTTTATGAGCTGCCCACAGAATGGAGGAGGAGGGAAGGGAGAAACAGCATTTGGAAAAATTAAGGGAAAACGGGCTGGGGAGGGTACTGCTGGGAGTGCTTATTTTCCTATGAGAGAAATGTTCACCACAGAATGGCCCAAAGCAGGGGCTGCTTCTTACTGAGGCCCTCAAAGGCCTTGGGGCTCCAGCTTTTTTCCCTTCGTCAGGACTGGCAGTGTGACTGGCACCATTCCCTAGACAGTCTAAGGGGTGCCAAAGCAGCACACAGGAGCTGCTATGCTCGGGGTACCTTTGCGGGGTGTCTCTCCAGGGCCAGCCCGCATCTCTTCCTTCTGATCCTGTGGAAGGTGAAGATATAGTCCCTTTCTGAAAACATGACTCCTCAGTTGAAGGCCCCACCCCTGGCACCACACCAGATGCCAGGGACATGGCCTGGCCATGGGGGTGGGGAAGTGGGCAGGTCATCACCACCAGCTCCCGCATTCAGAGGTGCCCTTTGGGTTCCCTCTCACAGAAGCAGAGCAGGCTTCTCCCAGCCTCCTCCTTCTCAAGTCATGTGGATGCATCTTCTCTCACAGCAGGGCGAGGGCCCGGAATGGGTAAAGACCCTTTCCCCAGCTCCTGGTAGAAGCTACACTGCAGTGAGGTGCATGGTAAATGCAGGCGACATCCTGTTGGACAGTCCCTAGTGGGCCTACCTGTGACAGGGCTCTAGTTCTCCTCACTGGGGAAAACTCGGTCCTCCCCTTCTGTCCCTAGTTTCTAGGGACTCTCCCCTCAACTGCCAGAGAAGAGCATTTGAGGTTTGCTAGTACTCCCCCAGACACTTGACCTCTTTTCTGTCTGGTCCTGTTCTCTCCTGACCCTTACGCAGTGCTGGGTAGTCATCTACAGCAGACTTGTGCTCCCCCAGCACCCCTCCTGTCTGTCCCCACCTCCCCTGAACCCCTGTAGACAAGGCCCTGCCCTGGCTCCCTGAGGCGCACAATCTGTGCTCCTGCCAGACTCTGTCACAAGGAGGGTGTAACCCACTTCAAGCTGGCAGCCCTGTGTGGTAAAACTAACCGCCCCCCCTCAAGGGTGGGGGTAGGGGCCACGCAGGCGTGTGCCTGCGCATCCCAAGGTGCTCTTGTTTTCTGGGCACCCCACATGGTCTGTGACAGACGCATAGATGGAGGAATCCTCTGCCAGCCAGAGTTGGCATCTCACCCTACCTCTCAAATCTGCCACTAGCCTCCAGGGCCGTAGACCCTCCAAGAAGAGGCCCAGAGAAACAAAGACCTGAGGCCCCCCCAGCCGGGCCTCCCAGCCCAACACAGGCCCGCATTAAAATCAACACTCCGTGAACACACAAAACTGACAGGGCAGAGGGGGAGCACACATCGGATACAAAGATCAGGCTCTCTGGAGACGCGGCCTGTTGGTCTCCCATGTTAGCTCCAAGTGACTAAGCGCAGGGTGGGAAATAATGCCCTCACGGCGGTCATGGCTCCTTCCTGCCTGGGCTCCAGGCAGGTTCAGCAGCGTTTTCACTGCGAGGATGCCTTTGCCTGGAAAAAAATGCAAGCATTGTGTGGGGACCATTAATGCATGCGCCTCTGCACATTCCTTCAAGAAACAGGAGCACACTAGTCCCTGAGCCCCCAGCTCTGTGCCCCAGCGATTGTGGTAGGCCTGGAACACACTGCACATGCCACCTGGTCCTTCCCACCAGGCCCCGGCTCTGTGAGCGGTGGGAAGGGGCCCGCCAAACACCCTGGCTTCATTGTGCCCCAGAAAGAGGGGACTAATTACTCGCCTACACTCTGGAGCGCCCAGGGAGAAAACAGAGGCCAGTGGGGTAGAGAGGGTGGGAAACAGGGGGTAGGGGGAGCGGTTGAAGAAGGGAGAGAGAAAGCCACAGGATACATTTCAAAGTTTCTCTAGCAATTTGGGGGTGGGGGAAAGAAAGCTGGTCCTGATGTGAAATCATACAGAGGTCAGGGCTGGGTCTCCCACCCTTGTGAGAAAGTGGTGAATCAGGGACGGTTTATCAAACGATCATTTTTTTCTTTTGAAACTGGGAGGCAGCAGCTTGGACAATTCTGCAGATGTGCTTGATGAGTTAGGGACAAAAATGGCCCTTCTCTGCCCCCCTCCTCCTCTCCTTCTGTAAGGGCTCCCATCGGGGGTTGCTTCTCCCTCCACTGCCTCCCGGACCCTCCCCTCCCTTCTTCAGTGGTCAGCTGAGACCCCCACCCACTGCTTGCTTTTGTACTCTTGGCCTTTGGACATACTGACAGGGGCCTTTATGAGACCCCAATCAAGACCCCCATGTCACAGGTACCTAGTAGAGACACCAGACCTTTTCAAACAAGGGACAACAAGGGAAATCGGCCGGCCCATTGTCTCTCCTCTGTGCTAAGTGAGATGAAAGGGGCCTGCAGCCCCTCCCCACAGCCCGCCTGCCAATCACCGCTAGTTATTAAGGTCACAATGTGTAAATTCTTTTGACCTGCACCTAATCAAAGATTCACCGGCCCTTTCAAATCCGAATGGGGAGGAGGGGAGAGATTCCCTCCCATAAACCGAGCAAACTCTCCCTCAATAAAACTTCTCTCTCTGATTCCTTCTCTGCTCCCCATCTCCACCCCCTCACTTCTCCTCACTCCACCCTCACCACTAGCTTCAAACACAAATGACAAGCCTCATGGAATTACTATCCCAAAATCCCGAGGAGGATTTGAAAGTTTCTATTTAATTCTCTTCAAAGGAAAAGTTTTCAGACAGGCACAGTTGCCCAAGCAAGCCCAGAACCTGGGTAGCCCCTGTGGCTCTGGTGCCAAATCTCTCCAATGGCAATGGTTGGCTGGCTTTTTTTCTCTCCTACATCGGCCTCTCTTGCTTTGCTCTGGATACCATTATACATGGAGAAAACAAGTGGGATTAATGCTACTCCTTCACTTTATCACTTAGCATCTCTAGCTCAGTTGCTGACCCTCCACAACCCAGCTTACACTGAGAAGTTTTGAAAGCTCAGGAAAAGAAAATTACCAAGCCCAAAGTAGTCAACCCTCGAGGGGAAAAGTAACCAGAGGGTAGAACAACAGAGAACAGAACAAGGACCAGAGGAAAGAACTTGAGAGAGAGCAAAGCTTGGGATTTATTGTAGTTTGAAAAGTACAAAATGCTTAAATCAAGCAAGGGGAATATAATGCTTGCAAATCTCCATGCATCAGTATCAAGGCTGTGAACTTTTCATCTCTCTTATCATCACTTAGAGTAGGGAAGAGGCCTAATAAACAAGGTAGTGATAAGTGAGTGTATGTAAGTTGCCCTCCGTCTTCTCTTACTGGATGCTCTGTTCTCTATCCACTCCTACTTTTCCTCTTGCCTGTCTGATGGTACTTTTTGCCCCTTGATTTCTCCTTGCCTGGCTGTCTTTATTTCCCTCTGAGCTTTCCTTTAGTGTTAATCCCTCATGTTATTTCAACTGTTGTCTCTGTGCTGATGCCTTCCGCATCTCAACCTCATGTCTGAGCTCCAGGCCACTATTCCTGGCAGTCTCTGACCATGGCTATCTGACTGGCTGGCCCATCACCACCTCAAACCAACATGTCTGAAACAGAACTCAGCCTTCTCAGAGCCAAGGTCCCTGTTAGTTATCAGACTCATAGAGGAACTCATGTGGGTCTCTTCCCTCCCTCCCCGACATGCAGTCTTAACTGCCTACAGTCCCTTATTGCTAACAAAGTGTACTCCTGGAAAAATACACAAACAGCCTCAGTCTCTCCCCCTCCAAAGTATCCTATATACTGTGCCACCACATTAATCATTTAACTTCAATCTGGCCAAAAATCTTCCATGGTTCCCTATTACCCTCAGGTTAAAATCAAACACGGCTCTTTGAAGCCCTCTAACACCAGGCCCCAAACCTCCCCTCCAGCTTCGTTGCCCACTGCTTCTTTACACAAACCCTCCACCCCAGCCAGTCAAACTTGTCTGCTCTGAGCCCCAAGCTCATATTGAGCTTCCCCACCCCTTATCATGTCTTTTCTCATACCAGTCCCCTTGCCTCATTCCCTTCTGCAATGAAAGTAGAGCCATCCTTTAAGTGCCACTTCAAATTCCATGTCACCCAAGAAGCTCCCCTGATTTCACAGAAAGGCTACTGCTTTCCTCTGATTTCCTGTCAATTACCCCGACAGTTGATGGCTCTCACACTACATACATACTGGAATAAATCTGAGGACAAGCACTGTTTCCCCAACTGGACTATAAGCCTCTGGGTGGCTTATAAAAACTGTCTCTTGTGCCGATGCTCCCTATGCAATCTTGTACACTGCAGCACTCTCAATATATCTATAAGTCACACACTGAGAGATACGCATTACACGTAGAAAAACATTTCTGAGTTTACAATGCCTTTTTAAACAAATTCCAGTATTTTAACTTATTTCTCTCCCCACAAAAGGTCCTGTGCATGAAAACAAGTTTAATGCCGCAAACATGAATGTAAGGAAGGATGTTTTCACGGTAATAGACATAGTCTAAAGTGAAGTATGGTGATGGTTGCACCACTCTGTCAATTTCATGGAATTGTATACTTAAATTATACACTTAAACTAGGTGAATTTTATGGTATGTAAATTTTACTTCAATAAAACTGTTTAAAATAAGAAAGTAAATGTAGGTCCATGCATCCTTAAATAACTGTAAAAAAAAAAAAAGGAAGGATTCGCTATACAGTTGCCTGATTTAAATGTAATTTATGTTTTTTTCTAATTATAAAAATAGGCCTGTTATAAAATAATTTAAACATAAAAAAGTAAAAAGAAAGTAAATATCAGCAGAAATCCACCACATAAGAGATAACTGAAGAGATGGTCAAACAGCTATCATACTGTTTGGTGACCTTTCTTCGTTTAATATGTTTTGACATCTTTTGGGGTCAGTAAATATACATCTATATCATTCTTTCAATGACTATGTAGTATTATATTGAGTGAATGAATTTAACCAAACCCCTATTAATGGATACATAGGTGGTTTTTTCTTTTTTTTTTTCAGGGCAAGGAAGTTTATTCTCACAGCTGAGCAAAGGATGAGGCCCATAGCCTGGATAGCAGCAGAGGCAGCCCCGCCCCAGCCCCAGCCCTTGTCTCTTGGTACAGCAGCTGTAGGTAGGCCGGGTCAGGAGCCAGGGTGGCAGCCAGGGCAGCAGCCCTCCTGCCATGGGAGCCAGTTGGCCATGGAGCAGTAGTGGGCAGCAGCAGCAGCAGCATGTTACACAGGGGGACGGGGAGTGTTACTCGGGCTGACTGATTTCCATCCCCCGATGGATGGTGCTTGGTGAGGGCCTGGGAGTGGGGATGGATTGTGAGGTGGGGGCATCTGGAGAGAGAGGCTCAGTCGGCTGTGAAGATGCGGCTGGAAATGTCATCCAGGAGCCAGTCAATGCCAGACAGCAGCTTCTCCCCGGTGACAGCACTGCAGCCCTGGATGCACCAGTGGTGGCTGCGGATGGAGTCCAACTCCAGGGCCTCGCGGATGGCATTAGAGGACAGTGCTCCAGGAAAGTCCTGCTTGTTTGCAAAGATGAGGAGGGTGGCTCCAGCCAGGCGCTCTTCCACCAGCAGGTTCTGGAGCTCCCGCCGGCAGTCCTGCATGAGCTGGTGGTCGGCGCTGTCCACCACCCAGATGAGCCCATCGGTGCTCTCAAAGTAGTTCCGCCAGTAGGACCGCAGCGACTTCTGGCCGCCCACATCCCAGATGTTCAGTTTGAATCCCAGGTGCTCTAGGGTCTTGACGTTGAAGCCCAGTGTTGGGGAGATGGTGTCAATGTCTTCCCCATTGAACTTCTTGAGGATGGTTGTTTTGCCCGCGTTGTCCAGGCCGAGCATGAGTAGTCGCAGCTCCCGCTCTTTCTGCTTCATCTTCTTCAGGATGGTCAGAAGGCCCATGGTCCAGGTGGGTTTTTTTTAAAAGATTTTTTATTGGGGAATTGGGGGAGGGGAACAGTGTTGGGGAATTGGGGGAGGGGACCAGCCAAGTTGTTGTTCTTCAATATTCGTTGTGGAGGATGCCAGTAGCCACTTGGCTTCCCATCGGCAGCTCGTGGCCTCTAAACTCAAGGTGCAGTGTTCAATCTTAGTTGCAAGTAGGTGTAGCCACCATCCCATGCGGGAGTCGAACCAGCAGCCTTGTTGTTAAGAGTGCACTCTCTATCCACTGAGGCATCTGGGCAGCAGCTCAGCTCAAGGTGCTGAGTTCAATCTTTAGTTGTGGATGGGCATAGCCCACCATTGAACAGGCGATCTTGTTGTTACACCAGCTGAGCCATCCTGCTACCTGCTGGCAGCTCAGCAGCAGCTCAGCTCGGGGCAAGTTCACTGGCCCATGTGGGAATTGAACTGGCGGCCCTGTTGCTCAGAGCAAGCACTCTAAGCCAACTCTTAACCAACTGAGCTACTCGGCCGGCCCCATATGTGTTCTTTTCTTTTTTGAGGGCAGTGTCATTGGCCCTCATATGTGGGACCTGAACCGGGGCCACTGGCCTCCCAAGCCAGCGCTTAACCACCGCGCCACTCGGCCAGCCCCCCATATGTGTTCTTAATATAAATCTTTATACATATATTTTCCATACTTGTCTGGTTATTGACCTAGGATAAATTCCTAGAAATGGAATTTATGTGTCAAAATGTTTTCACATTTTTATTTTGATAGTACCAAACTAATGCAATTTTAAAACTCTAACTTTTCCTCTCCTTATTCCTGGAGATAGTCCACCCTTACCAGCCTGCAAAGAAGGGTTTTCCTGACCACAGACCTCTAATACGTGGAAGAAGCTTTTGAGCAATCTATATTTTTTGTATTAATTTTTTGTTTTCATTCTCAACCACAGCTCACCCTGGATACCAGTGAGGTTCAAACTGGCCAGGAAAGTAGAGTGCTTCAAGCCCATTAACCCAAGTGTACCTCTCTCTCTGCCAAATGCTACAAAGCTCACCCGCATGTGCAGCTAACCCCTCTCCTGGGTCATATGCCGGAGGACCTCATTCTAATCACTCACTTGGTCTCCTCTCATTCAGGCCCAGGAGGAAAAGAGGCCCAGACTTGGCCAGGACAGCTAATGCTATAGTCTAAACAACGCAAAAAATAACTGGAGAAAGAGAAACGTCCTGTAAGAGTAGAGTCCTCAGGAGAAAGAGAGACAGTGAGTCATGTACTTTGAGCTAGACCCTCTCCACAGGCCCTGAAGGCCATGGTGCAGTGAGTTCAGGGTGCAGAGCATGTGCTAAGTGATGGCTGATTCAGTCTGGACAGCATCCTATAGGGAGACTGTGCTCCTGAGACTGCAGAGTTTTGACCAGGCATAAGACTGACCCAGGGCAAGACTCGAGCTAATCTCTTTTTCAAAATTCCCCAATCAATGAAGGGAGGGAGAGACACTCATGGTGGCCATGGGCAGAAAAGGGTTCATTTCACTGTACCCCACATATCTCAGCCTTTTCCTTCCTTATCTGTTCAGCCAGTGCATGTCACATGTGCAGCAGAGCCACACACAAAGGAAGAGAAGCAGCCCCCACAGCTGCACACTGGCCTCTACTACTGTGAAGTATTTATACTCGAAAAGTACTTCCTCCACACGGCCTCCTGGCCTCTCTTTGTGTCTTCTTGTCTAGCTCAGCTCCTAGGAAGAAGCCAGTCTGAAGTTTCTCACCTGACTACTTGCTAGGCCAGCAAAATGAAAGTGATGGTCACCCCCTATCAATCCCCACTTCTAGCGCCACCGAGGTATCCAGAAACAACAGAGAGAGAAATGTCTCCAGCCTGGAAGCAGAAAGCCACACCTCTGTAGATGGGGCAGATGAAGCATAGAGAATGAAGAGAGGAAAAAGGCCTGGTTGCCCTACATTCTGCTTCATCAAGCCTACCCATGGTGTCAAGGAGATCAGAGAAAGCATAAGATGAAGAGCCTTGGCTCTAACACCATCTCAAAGCAGGCAAGCTCCTGCCTTGAGATGCAAGCTCTTCAGCCGCACATGGAGGTCCAGCCCCCAGGGCCAGTGTGCACATTTTAAGTATACCAACTTTAGATGGGCTACTGTTGCCAGCCAGCTATGAAATCAAAATACTACACCATGACCACATGGCCACTGTTCTAGAAGCTGGATTATGGCTTTGCTGTAAGAAGGAGCAGAGGAGAAGACAGCAGGACAAGCTGAGCAGGGCCAGAGACAAATCTGAACACAAGAACATAGAAAGTGTGCATGGTGGTGGTGGAGCAAGGGGCTATCACAGCAAATTATGATTTATAATTATTTTAATCTCATTACTTGAAATTCTCATTTGCAAATTAAGACCCTGCTGAAGATTTTGGATGTTATCACATGCCAACTGGCACTCCACCTGCCCCTCCTATACTTTCTTGTTCCCTATTTGTGTTTTAAATTTGCATTGCAAACTATGAAAAAGGAAAGCTTCTGCAGAAAGCAATTTACTGGGTTAGCAGCTCTTGGACTAATATTCCCTTTGCAATTACCATGGTTTCTGTATGCACATATTCCCTCACCTTCCTCACTCCTCTCCTCCTTCCCTTGCCTTCTGCCTGAGTCAAGCCTGCCCGACAGGGCACCACAGACCATGTCACAAACTAACCCCTATGAAAATGCCCCACCCAGATAGAGGAGCAAGAAACAGCTGGAAAAAGGGGCAAAGATCTTGGGTAGTCAGCTTAATAGGGCACCAGAGGCATAGGGGTTTCATCTGTAGCACACAGGCACACAACTTTTACAAAAGACAGGAAATAAAGTCCCTGACCCGAAAAGCTCACAACCCAAAACTTCAAAAGAGTCCTGTTCAAGAACATGCTAGAGAGGCACAAGGATTAGCAAATGTCCAATACACAAAGCCAGAGATCTTTCAGTACTGGTCTGAAGAAAGAGCCGAATATATTCGTTGACTTGCTGAAGCATAAATGCATCCTTTATAGTCATCATACATAGAAACTCTAGTCAGCACAAGCAGAATTCAGAATCAACACAGACCGCTGTGACTCATAGCATCTTTACAGCCAGTTTCCTATATCAATGGTGTCAATACATTTTATTGTTGGAGATGTGTGTGTGTGTGTGTGTGCACACACACACACACACACACACACACACACACACACATATTCTCTTTCTTGAGAAAAATGTTCCAGCTCTTGGGTTCTAAGAAACTTTCTGAGACTCACTGATACAGGGAAACTGTTGAGGCAGCAGAAATCCTATTCTTGGGCCTTAAGCTCATGATCAAGTAGAGCCACATGTGACTGTCCTGAACTGGAGAAGAAAAGAAATACAACTGACACTATGGACTGCCACTTGGAGATTCCAGGGACCAAGACTGACAGATGAAAGTGGGGGAGCACATTTTCCAAAAATTCGAAATGAAAAGGAAAACAGGAACTTAAGACTTGACTCCAAACTAAAATACTGAAATCTGCCCCAAGTGGCCTGAGAGCCACCTAACTGCAGGCGGATGGGGTGATCCTTCCACCTGTGACATCCCCCTCCAATACATAAACATACATTAATGCTACTGATCCAGCCACACCCCCATCATTGCCTGTTTCAGGATATGAGTGTCAGATCCACCCCAGCCCCCAATTTACTTATAAGAGTGAGCTCTATTGGCTCAAGAAACTGAAAACACAGATAGTTCATGAAGATCCTTCCTTTGACTGATCTGGCTGTTACACCTAACAGGTGGGGAAATCTTCTTAAATATACGAGTATTATCATGACAGGACCACTGGAACGGATCGGTGCCATAAGTCAGACAGGACTAGAAGTTTCCGCCCCACCATCAGGTTCCTCTTTAGCCTTGACAGATCAAACTCAAGCCGAAGCAGGCTACAGAGATCAGTTCAGTCTCCAAGCCAAAGGTCTTCACAGTGAGGGACCAAAGCTACCCTGGCTGGGCCTCGGCCGTCCCATGTCCCAGATTAATCACCACCAGGCAGGGCCTAGACACCAGACTGCAATCTGAGCCCAGCAGCACCTGCACAGGGGTCACCCCAGCTCCTCCTGCACTCCACTTGGGCAGGACTCCAAGGCAGGAGGGTGTCCACCTGTTAACTAGGTTACCTGGCACAGGAGGGCAAGACACTCAGCCATCTTCAATCCTGTAGGTAAGTTACCGAACATTTGGGTGGATTAGTGAAGGAAGGAGGAAAGATGTGGTGACTCAAGTAGTGAAATCAAGGCTCCAAGAGAAAGAAAATTCTCAGCTTCTGAACAGAAAGAGAGAAAGGCTCCAAAACCCCTCTGATTACTGTCTAGAGAGGAAAGCTAGCTCGAGACCAGCAGTGGGTGAACTAAGCCCTCAGAGGTTAGGCACTAATGAGATGCTTTGTGGTTGGTACACATTCTCGTCTTCTACAGACCAAGAGGATGCTGATGAGAAGAGGAGAGATCAGAGCAGGGATGTCTTTTCAAAACACCCCATATGGTGCCAGATACGCAGTGTGTCAGGAAGCTTAGAAATAAATTCACTCTGTGAGGTGTAGGAGAGCTTCCTCTAAACGTCAAGACCTCAGAGAACAGTTTCCTTAAATGATCATCTAAATCTATTTCAAACACTGTACACTCAGTGCTCGTGACTAAGTATGGTGTGTGTACACATACCTGTCTATGTACTTTTTAAGACCAAAGGACCCTACTGTATTTTAAATTCTCACATGGTAATCTCTTTAATATTTTTGCTTCTCTAAGTCGAGTAGAGTAGGAAGAAGTATTCTTGAGGCTCAGAAAATATCAAAAGGAGAAAGAGAAGCATGAAGATCTGTATCTTAGAACCATCTGTCCCAGGCCCTAAGCCATGATATAAGCAAAAACCACTCAGAGATGCGCCCTTTCCTACGTGCCGCATCGCCCCCGGGAAGGAAGGGTGGGGAGGGGCAGACTGAAGTGTGTGTCCCTTGCAAGAGTAGAGAAAAGCGCAGGCCACGTAAATGGACAAGGAGCTCCTGCACAGCGCCTTCAATGGGGAGGAACACCCACATCCTGACTGTTACACCTTGTACCTCCAGAGCTCCAGCTCTAGGAATTCCCTTTGAACTCCAGCTGCAACCCAGAGTTAGGACAGAGCAGTGGCTACAATTACACAGTTGCTTGGGGAGGGGGTGGGGGGGGATGCTGCATGTGACAGGCCATGAAAGGTCCCTGCCTATAAAACAGACTGGAAAACAAACCCTTAATTTAAATGTTAATGAAAGTGCTGTGGAGACATCAGAAGCTTCCCGGCTGCTCAGAGAACAGCTACACCAGCCACAGAATTTATGGCTCCCCTCACCCTCCCGCCTTCCTCTCTGCCTCATCACACACTGAAGTTTAAAGAGTAAAAAAAAAAAACCCAACTAATTTTAACATTAACTCCATGCTTCCACCTTGGGATGTGATTGCTAAATTATCTGTCGGCAGAACAGTGATCAAAGGTGGAAAAACACAGGCACATGCACACAAAACCCACAAAAGTCAGCAACAGCTGCAGCAGGAAAATTACCTTCACCTTCTCTCTTCCTGATGCGGGAAGAGTAGAAGAAATAGCGGTGCAGGGAGGACTGGAGCCAGGAGGTGCAGGCCGCAGGAAGAAGAGGAGGAAGGCTCGGATCCCTCCAAGGTGCTCTGTCCCCCCATCGGGGAATATAGCACACCCATCTCCCATCTGACTGGTCTGTCTCTCCATCAGACTACGCTGTCTAGTTCACTGTTGCTTCCCCAGGGTCTAGCATAGTAGTGCTTAAGTATCTGGAGAGAGAAAGAGAGATTGGGGGCAGGGTGGGGGGCAAGAGGGAGAGAGACAGAGATGGAGAAAGGAAGAACTGGAACACTGAGACTGCGGGAAGGAAACCTGTCCCTGTTAGCAGGGGCCGGGTCTCAGCGCACGGACCCTGTATCCAGTCTCCCGCCTTCTACAGCAGTCTCTGTTTCTATTTGTGGTGTTTTATTTAAGTCAGCTCTTGACAACTGAGCCAACCTTGCTGGCCAGGGAAGAAGTTGCTCCCACAAACAGGTTCTGGGCCAGCCATGGCTGGTTGGTTTGCTGGTCTCAGGCCAGCAGCTCAGCACATGAGCCTCCCTGTGCCCATCCTGCCCTGAGTAGTGGCAGAAATCCAGAGTCTTGAGGAAGTGAAACCCACCCCTGTGGTATTTCACCCTTGCTACTGATGGATACACCCGCCAGAGAGGCTTGGCTCAGTACAGGCAATGCACTCTAGGGTGGCAGGCACTGCCATGGAAGTCAGTAGGACCAGACTCTGATTCAACTCTATCCCCACACTGATCCTTTCCCAGGCTGGACCAAGGGGCCCACCTAGCATCTCTGGGGAGAGCTTCCTTCTTTCTCCAGGTGTCAGAACTCTCCTTCTAGCCATGGCAGCCCCTCCATGGTGCCTTTGTGCCTCTGATCTCTCATCCAGGACACCGCATGCAGGAAGCTCCCTCCTGCAGGTTCTGCCACCTGGCAAAGGGAGATGCCAAGCCACTCCTTGCCTAGGGAAGGTCTCCTTTCCCTAAACAGCCCCCAACCCTGGGATGGGAGAACAGAGAGACCTTCACGTTGGCCCCGAGCCAAGCCATTAGGAGGACCAGCCACCATGTGAAGCATGACACAGTTATCCATCAGTCTTTCTACAGGTTATCAAGGTTAGGTATCCTCTTCAAGATCCAACTCTCCATCACCAACCAGAAAAAGCAAAACCAGAAAACGTACAACCTTTACTTTTGATTCATCTTCCCCTAAAAGCTCTGAGTGAGTTATGAAGCCCAGGGCCAAAGGATTGCTGAGCCACTGGGAACCAAAAGAATCCAAACTGAAAGTTGGCTGCCTCTTTTTCCACTTTCAAACCTCTCTGTCAGAGAAAACTCCAGATGCAATTACCTTTCACTAAAGAAAGGTGCATTTCAACAAGCTAGTGAATATGCATCTACCCTACACATAACACACAGTAAACCCTGTAGCCACTGGAACAAACACCCTGCTCTCCCCAGAAACCCACCCCCTTACCAAACAGTACACAGTGACTGCTTTCCTTCCAGACTCTCCCTCACCTCAGGGAAAAATGAAGCAAGAGGGGGCAGCTGCTCCATCAAAACCCCCCAGAGGCCACAACTCACTTTACAAATTTGAATCGGTACATTTCATGCAGACTTGGACTAATCCCCCCAAAAACAAACAGGCCACCAGAGTGAGCAAAGTAACACAAAATTATATTGTATATTTAATAACATAGCTAAGTCAAGTTTCTACACCTATACCACTCATATATTTCCCTAATGACAGAAACAAGAAAGAAGGGATTAAAACCCAAGTGTCCTGGGAAGCCTTCCTGACCACATTCACCCACAGGATAGCAAGTGTTGTTCAGAGATGGAGAAAGGATTCCGATGAGCACCTCCTTTTTCTTGGAGGGTAATAAATATGATGGCTGCGGAGGAAGGAAGAGCGGTGGGCTCCTCTTTCTTCCCCTCACAAGCAAACAGGGCAAGTATGCCTACAGATTCATTTTACCCCATGGCTGGCTTGGAGGGCCCTGAAAACTGAAGATCTATGAGCATCTATGAGCACTTCTGGAATGGGGCATGCAGGCACAGCTGCCTGATGACTCCAAGCCTTGATTATACACTGCCTTCCCCAAGCCCTCTCTATCTCAACTCTGGCCTCCAGGAAGACAGAATGTTTCCTAATCCCCACAGAGCCTTTCAAGGGCCACAGCTACTGTCCAAGATGCTAGTGGTAAAGGCACGGCAATGACCTGGGGCCTGCCTCCCTCAGCCCACAGGACGTGGCAACAGGCTAGAGAACTGAGCACCAACTGCTGCCTCTTCTGCCCTGTCCCGCATGTGTCCTGCGTCAAGCTTCCCTGAGCCTCAATTTCTCCCTGTGCCAGGAATGGCATCCCCCTGCCCCCTCAACCAGAGACAGCCTAGTTTCAGGCACTTAGTATCATCAGGCAACCATTACAGTCATGTAACCATCTTTTCCCCACCACTGAATAGGATCTTCAGGACAGCTGCCTCATAGCAAGTGTTCAGTCAGTACACAGTGAGTGAGGAAAGGGAGTAAGAAAGGAAAAGATGGAAGGTAGGAGGAAATTGAGTCTTTCACAGTTCTGCATTTCCTCACTCTTGAGTATTTACTAACTTTATTCAGCTGGAAATAATTGGTTTTTTTAAAAGATTTTATTGGGGAATTGGGGGAGGGGAACAGTGTTGGGGAATCAGGGAAGGGGAACAGACAAGTTGCTGTCTTTTTGTTCTTCAGTCTAGTTGGGGAGGATGTTGCTTCACTGGCCCATGTTGGTATCATCATTACGCTCTTCCCGGATGAGGCAGATCGGTTGCCAGCCTCTGGATGTCGCTCACTGCGGCTATTGGCAGCTCGCGCTGGCTGCCAGCCACTCACTGTAGCCCATGGCAGCCCACTGAAGCAGAGGCTGCAGCCTACACCGTCGCCGGGGCTTGCACAGCCCAGCTCCAGGTGGAGCTGTTGTTAGCTGTAGAGGGCAGTGTAACTGGCCCTCATATGTGGGATCCAAACCGGGGCTGCTGGCATCCCAAAACCAGCTCTTAACCAATGCGCCACTCAGCCGGCCCTGGAAATAATTTTAAATGGCAATAAAATATATTGCACATTTTTAAAAGTCTGCTTTTCCATGGTACTCACGGAGAAGTGCTCAAAATCCAGTGTGACCTCAGGAGGTTGTGTCTCTGAGACCAGCTGAATGTATTTTGGCCCCACAGTTACACTCAGACCCATGGCATGCCTCTAGTATCTGACTTCCATTCCATCTCAAACCATCCTTCCTTTGCTCATTAACAGCTCCAGGCTGGGCCTCCTCTACAGGGGGAGGGTTTCACCTGTAAGTCATGAATCTTTAAAACAGGATTATTGATGTTGGGGCAAGACAGTGGGTAGGAGGTACAGGAAAAGGTCCTGGCCTGCCACCCTCCTGTGGAGACTGCTGGTTTTTCCTCTGTTGTTTTTTGAGTGCCTAAACACAGCTCTAAGCACATAACTGGTATTAAATATCATTCTGCATGACTGTTTACAAATCAAGAACTCAAGGTCATGGAAAGAAGAAAAGGCGACATTTGGACACAGGAAGGAATAACTGCTTTCTCGCAGTCATGAGCCCCTCAAAATAAGCCTAGGGCTTGAGGTCTCATGTTTCATAATATAAGCTAAGTACACACATAAGAAAAGGAGGCAGAAAAGCCCCAGCATCAAAGACAAATATGATGAGTAGCTCTGACAAATTATTTTACATAGAAGAAAAGAGATTAATTGAGAAGAGATGTGCCAGGTCTCCTAACTATCCCAGTTCCTTCTAACTGAATGAGGGAGCGGTGAGGGAGTGAGAAGTTGTCAGGTAAACCAGGAGAACCTGCCCTAGAGGATAGCTGCTGCCCATCTCCCTTCATGTTCTTCATGAGGGGCCCAGGGTTCCATCACATTAGTGATACTGAGGACCACACTCAATAGGGAAGGTGGCAGGGAGGGGAACAGAAGGCAGCTATCGAGGGCAGGAACACTACAGGGGGAAAAGAAGATGAAAGAGAGGTTCCTGCTGCACCCCCGCCTCAAGACTGCAAAAAGCAGCGTAACTCCTCGAAGGCCAGGAGAAGTCAGAGCACAGGTGGAGAGGTGAGCACAGGAAAGACCGCTAAACAAATGCCATGCCAGAGAGGAGAGAGCCTGGTTGACATCATATTATTGCCCTTTTAACCTTGCAGAGGATTTTCTTATTCAGTATTTCAGGTCATCTTCACAGTAATCTAGAAAGGTCTTTAAAGGAAATAGTATATACATTTAATAGATGAGGAAACTGAGGCTCAGAGAAGGAAATGACATACCTGAGGCCAATCTGCTGATTGGTGGCAAAGCAGAACTCCAGTCTCCCAGGACAGACCAAGGCTGGGAGGCGTCTCCCAGATTGGAATAAATGGAGGAATTTATTGAAAGGTTCAAATTCATAGACACAGCGAGATGAAATGGATCTAATAAAAAGGTGAGGGCCGGCCAAGTGGCGCATTGGTTAAGCGCTGGTTTTGGGATGCCAGCGGCCCCGGTTCGGATCCCACATGAGGGCCAGTGACACTGCCCTCTACAGCTAACAACAGCTCCACCTGGAGCTGGGCTGTGCGAGCCCCGGTGATGGTGTGGGCTGCCATAGGCTATAGTGAGTGGCCCGCAGCCAGCGTGAGCGGCTGGCAGCCAAGAGTGAGCTGCCAATAGCCGCAGTGAGCGACATCCAGAGGCCAGCGACCGATCTGCCTCATCCGGGAAGAGCGCAATGACGATACCAACAGTGAAGCAACATCCTCCGCAACTAAACTGAAGAACAAAAAGACAGCAACTTGTCTGTTCCCCTTCCCCGATTCCCCAACGCTGTTCCCCTCCGCCAATTCCCCAATAAAATCTTTAAAAAAAAAAAAAAAGGTGAAAAGACCCCTGTCCCAGGATATTTTGGGGTAAAAGAAAAAGGGGCAGAGATAACACCAGCATATAGCCTGATAATCCAGTGTAAAGGCACAATCCTAAATGCAAACTATTTTTTAAAAGAGTCCAAGATACCATCTGTGGAGCTACGGGAAAGGTCATCTCAAATAACTATAGGTCAGAAGTTAGACAGCCAACCAACAGTGAGTAAAAGAAATGCTCTAATTTTTCAAATTGTCAGGTTTATACAATGGCACTGAGCTGAGTGATTCCTACAGCTATTGTCCTTGTTTTCATTTATAATCAGTTAAAGATCATTCCAGGCAAGAAAATACACCCAGAGGACAAGAGACTCTGAAGGAGACGATGAAGAAAGCATGAGACCCAGGATTTCACCAAAGATAAGCCACATCAAGGACGTAGCAGAGGGTCTAGCATAGAGCTAATGACTAATGAATGTCAGCTGCTAGTAGTAGCAGTTGTCGAGTAGTACTAGTAATAGAAGGCTAAGTCTTTCCTCAAAGCCAGCCTCCAAATTGTGCCCCAAACAACCCAAACTCAGTTAACTGTGATCTATACTGCTTTTTAATGATGAGGGCAGACTCTGTCCTCAACATCTTATTGACACCATCTTCAACAGTTGCGGAGCTCTACTCTGTTAACAGGTAGCCTAACACACTCCAGTAGAGCTGGCTGGAGTAGAGAAATGTGGAGTCGGGGTGCTGGGAGGGCCCGTTTGTGTTCTTTCTCCTAAATCCATGTGCAGGGAGCACATGGACCATCTCCAGCCCTGAAGAGCTTCCCTGTACCACCAAGCCCACCCTAGCCCACTCATCTCCTTCAGCCAGCAGAAGTCCACAGGTAACCACCAAGACAAAGTCACCAGCCCACCTGTCATCTCCCCCAGGTTGTTCGGCCTTCCTTCAATCCTTACACATATCCAGCCCACAGACACCCCGCCCCCACAAGGCTGGCTAACTGCCTTTAAAGGGGCAACATTGGGAAGAAACTGGGGAGGGGACAAAGCTCGATGGCTCCATTTCCCACCCTCCGCTCCCACACACTTAGGCCTCGCCACTCCCTGTTGGTCTTTCCTTCCCTCTTTCCTAGGATTGCTAGAATGATTTGTTCGGAACAGCGACAGGTTTATAGGTTAGCCGCCACCTCCGCTCTGTGGAATTTTAATTAACTTCTCCCATCGTCAGTCTGCTAAGGAACGGGGTCTCCATCCTCTGGGGTCAGCAACGTGTCTCAGGTCCTGCTATATCAGCCGTCAAATTGAAGAATTAATGACGTGGCTAATCGGCTCTAATTCTTTAGGAAGAAAAAATTTGAAAGGGAGTTGTGGAAGGGGGCAGAAGGAGGGGTGCAAGCTCCATGGGGTGAGGAGAAGGAAGGGAGGGGGTTGAGCAAAGAGGGGAATTGGCTCTCTCATAAAACAAGTGACTGACTCGAACCCAGTGTTTCAGGGTAGTAGTCCTACAGCTTTCCCATTGATCATCTGGGTGGGGAGTGAGGGGGGCAGAAGTGGGGAAGACCCTAGGTAAATACCGTGACAGAGCAGGTGCAGGCCAGGGCATCCATGTGCCCTGCTAGGGAGGAGGGAGGCTCTGCCTGGGTCCAAGAAAGCAGAAGCAGGATGCAAAGCTCACTCATGCATAAAGCTAAAGAAATACCAGTCAGGCCAAAGAGTAAGGGGAAAGCCACCATCTTTCCACTTCTGCTACAATGGTCAAGGAATCTACTCCACATACATGTCTTTGGATGAGGGCCCAATGGGACATAGGCCCCAAGCCTCTCCTGAGGACTCAACTCCATAAGGGATACTCCAGAAGACATTTTCCAAAGGGAACAAACCACCGATGTGAGTTGTGAGAGCTTGTTGGCTGCTGCTATCACCTCCTAGGGGTATTGAGAGGCCTCTGTTTCGAGAACAACCTGAAAGGGCATCTGCTCCAAAAGGGACACTCTCGTAGCAGCTGGACTCAGTTACATTCGAACGCAGTATCTTTTCCTTTACTTTCCTGGGCTAGATGCTTAGAGAGTTAGCCCCTAGAAGGTTATGTCAATGCCACGCATATATGAAGTGAGAGTCAGACCTCAAGTCTCTGGAGAATTTCCAAAATCTCCAGGAGAATAGCTCAAAGCAACCTAGAATATACAGGTGGAAGATTTCCTAGCCCACCTGTCCTTGTAAAATAAAAGCATTATTAGATGGGACAAAATCATATCCAAAAATGTCTCCCTTACCTGAGTAATGGGCTGATAGCAATGGACCAGACTCGGTCTTCAGTCTGGATGGTGTGTAAGCACTGCCCAAGCCGACCTGAGGCCAAAGGCCACACCTGGAAACAGGAGAGGAAATGCTCTCGTTGGCATTGCCTGGGATGGGGATGGGGGGAGGAGAGATGAACCAGTTAGGCTGACTGTCCCTAGAGGGGTAGGGAAATGGATAATCCTTTCTGTCCTGTATTCACGGAGGTCAGGGTATCGGCAGAGGGGCCTCTCCAGCTTCTGGCTAGCCTATCCCCGAAACAGACCCTGGTTCCCAGTCCTAACCACCCTCTTTTACTTCCACCCGCTCGCCCTTACTTACCAGCCAATTTTACACCAGGGAAATCAGAAGTTCTACATCCCTCAGCTGAGACTTGACTGGGAAGAGTGAGCAGATGGGGCTCGGCTCTCCGCAATCTCCCCATGTTTGTGGGTTTCCCTTTCTACAGTCTCTCACCAAGATTTTACTTTGGGTAGGTGGGCATGGGGGGAGGAAGATCAAGGCACAGTATGGGAGGATAGTGACAGAATTAGAGTAGAATTAGAGAGGAGGAAAAAGAAAGATGCAAAGGAAGGAAAGAATGGAAGAAGATGAGAGACTTCAAAGTAGGAAAGTGGCGTGTTGTTGTTTGTTTGTTGATAATGCCCAGGATCCAATGCTATGCATGTCAGCAGGGAATTTAGCACCCAGTGTCACCAAAAGTAGCAGAAAAGCTTAACTCTTTTAAGCTTCCATATCTCCTACAGGTTAAAAATATTGTTTGGAGCACATTATCTGGTCCCTATCAGTCAGGAATGTACATTAGCAGCCACTCTGGGCTTAACTCTAATCAACACTCACAGAGCCCTCTCAGCAGTCAGTGCATTTAGAACTCTCCCATTAAGCATGAGGCCCCCATACCTTACCCTACCCCAAATGACACACACAGGGAAATAAGCCTCTAACCAAACAAAAAGGAAACCTCAAACATACAGGGCTGTCCCCAGAGAGCAGCCAAGGAGGGATCCTGAGGCAGCCAGCGGAATCAATGACCTCTCAGGGTCCCTGTGGTGCTATAAGGGGAACACACAAGTCAGGGCCTTAGATGGAAGAACTTTCAGGAGACATTCCTTGAGTTTAACAGGTAAGTAATGGAGTGGGGGTGGTCCTGCCTTCTTAGGGTCACATGATATCTCTACTCTATAAAAGGAGAAAGTGTTTTAGATTTTGTGTGCATCATAGGGGGAGGAGGGTGTGAGTTACTTTTCCTAACATAAAGAATAGAAAATAAATTTAACAAGATTCTGAATGGGGAGGGGCAGAAAACAAAGGTAAATACCACAACTTTCCTGGCGTGCCGTTAGCCTGGCTTACTCATCTGAATCTGCAGTCTGGCCACTTTGATAACAACCAGATGCACTTCTTTTTTTTTTTAATCATTTTTTTCATTAGTTTTAGGTGTACAAAACAATGTCATAGTTAGACATTTACACCCTCACAAAGTGATAACCCCCTCCCCCTGGATGCACTCCTAATGTCCTCTTTCAGAGAGCCCCAGATTGAAAGAGAGATTACCTTTTCCCTGACGCAAGCTCCCTAGGAGGCAGGTTCTTGCATGGGCGGTGGGAAGACATTAAGGACTCTGATTACAAAATCTATGGGGACAGCCCTAGGCCTGAATTCACTAGTGCCCTCCAGAGAATGGGCTGGTGGATTCCTAGGTGGTGCAAACCACAAAAACAAGGCTCTTGGTCTCCAGGAGGGGCCTAGGGAGCATACTGCCAATTCTGAGCATCATCTGGGGAAAGTGGCCCTCCTTACCTGGCCCATCAGCACACCACCCACCAGAAACATGAATATCAAAAAAGAGTCATCCGAGGGCTGGCCGAGTGGCGCGGTGGTTAAGCGCTGGCTTGGGAAGCCAGCGGCCCCAGTTTGGTCCCACATATGAGGGCCAGTGACACTATTCTCAAAAAAAAAAAAAAAAAAAAAAAAAAAAAGTCATCCCTGGAGAATATATAACTCAATGGGAATGGACATTTATACAGTCCTGAACAGCAGCTGGCAGATATGAATCAAGACCCCTAAAATAACCAAAGCCTTCGACTCAGTAATTCTATTGCTGAAACTGTATCCTAAGAAAATAATCCTAAAATGAAGAAAAACATAAAAATATTCTGTGCAGCCTGCAGTAACAGAAAAAGCATACATGGGCTTTGGAATCAGACAAATCTGGGTTGAACCCTAGATGTTACTTATTATCTCTGATCTTACAGGTGTTTCATAATTTCTTAGCCTCAGTTTCCTCATGTGTAAAATGAGAAAAAAATACCTATCTTTCAGGGTTGCAGTGTGAAAAAGTGAAGATATGTATAAAGTACCCAGCAGAGTAGCACAGTATTTGTTAGGTATTAGGCATCGATAATGGTAGTTCTTAATACTGTAGGGGAAAAAAATAGCTACAAACATCCACCAACAGGAAAAATAGTGACTAAATTATGGTAAATCCATGTGAAGCCATTAAAGATGACACAAATAATTTGTAATAATGAAACACCTTATAAAATAAAGTATATTGGTATCTAAAATATATTATGAGCATAATTATGTGGGGAGAAATTATCCTAAAGGAGAAAATGAGAAAATGAATAAATGGAAAGTGCTTAGCACAGTGCCTGGTTTCATTCTATATTGTTACAAAACAAATAAGCAAACCTATGCATTGAAAAGTAACTAAAAGAAGAAAAAAAAAAACAAGGTCAAATGTTCCCTCTTCATAAAGTCTCCTCTTCCAAGCCAGATGTGATCCCTCCACCCTCTGAACTGTCTGTTCCTGTCCCTAGAGCCTTACACCTCAGTCTTTGGCCACTTCCAATCACCTTCATAGCCAGTGCACGCATGTCTCAGCTCCCCTTAAGAAGAGATGCTGTACCTTTGTCCCCTTTGAAGAGTCCCGGTGCCTAGTGTAGGCACATATCAGAATGAATGAAAGAACAGAGAAAAAGAAAGAAATGAAGGGATGATCAGTACTGGCCCAGGCCCACCAAGAATATAAGCTACCATCCTATCACATCTCAGGATGGGATCAGCCCCACCAAAGCCCAGAGAGGCAACCCAAGCTAAGTCACAGTACATTTGAAGCTAGGGTTGGGGGCAGGGGAAGGAAGAGGATTTTCTTGGCAGTCCCTTACTCAGAAGTCTTACAAAAAAAATGTCTGAGTTCCCTTCACCCCAATAAAACAAATATCTTTCCTAAAACATGGTACATATTTGGGGAACTCCCCCAAACAGGCATAGATGTTTAGAGGCAAACATGACAGCTCTTAAATAAGTTCAGGTGTATTAGAAGCCTGAAGAAGCAGCTGTCAAATTGTCACTGAAAAGAAATGGAAAGTCAGTTATGAAAGACTGACTGTGGGTAATGCAGAAATGGGCCAGGAGGATGAAGGTGGCTACATGCAAAGACAACAATGGAGGAAGGAACTGAAGCAGCATCCAGCAGCCAGAAAGAGGAGCCAGCCTGGAGGTCACTGGGGATTCCCAAACAGATGACTAGCTTTCCGAAGTTGAAGAACCAGCAAGGAGAATTCTGTCACTGACTTAAAAGAAGTCCTCAAAAGGAGTAGTGTATACTGCAGTGACAAGTTTAGGATTAAACAGGACCTATTTCAATGCTTTTAAGAAACTGAAATCACTAGGGGCCGGCCGAGTGGCTCAGTTGGTTAAGAGAGCAAGCTCTGAGCAACAGGGTCACCAGTTCGATTACCACATGGGCCAGTGAGCTGCACCAGGAGCTGAGCTGCCGCTGAGCTGCCAACAGCTGGCAGAATGACTCAGCTGGTGAGAGCACGTGCTCCTAACAACAAGGTTGCCGATCAACACCTGCATGGGATGGTGGGCTACCCTCCCCCGACTCACCGCAACTAAGATTGAACAAGGCACCTTGAGCTGAGCAGCTGCAAGCTGCCATTGGGCAGTCAGATGGTGATTGGACTTGGAGCTGGGCTAGCTGCGCCCTCCACAACTAAGATTGAAGGACAACAACTTGGCTGTTCCCCTTCTCCAATTCCCCAATAAAACCTTTAAAAAAAAATAAACTAAGTCGGGCCGGCCGAGTGGCGCATTGGTTAAGAGCTGGTTTGGGACGCCAGCAGCCCCGGTTTGGATCCCACATATGAGGGTCAGTGACACTGCCCTCTACAGCTAACAACAGCTCCACCTGGAGCTGGGCTGTGTGAGCCCCGGGATGGTGTAGGCTGCAGCCCCTTCTGCAGGGGGCTGCCATAGGCTACAGTGAGCAGCTGGGAGCCAGCGCGAGCGGCTGGCAGACAGCGCGAGCTGCCAATAACCGCAGTGAGTGACCATCCAGAGAAAGGCAACCGATCTGCCTCATCCGGGAAGAGTGCAATGACGATACCAACATGGGCCAGTGAAGCAACGTCCTCCGCAACTAGACTGAAGAACAAAAAGACAGAAACTTGTCTATTCCCCTTCCCCAGTTCCCCAACGCTGTTCCCCTCCCCCAATTCTCCAATAAAACCTTAAAAAATAATAATAATAAAAATATAAACTAAGTCACTAAATAGGGTTGAATCAGTACTTAAAACATGAAACTAACCCCAATATTCCAGATAAAATTGTTATCATTCTTTGACTGTGAGCAGTCCATATCTCTGAATTGCTACCTGTGGTCATAAAACTTAGTTTTATACTGCTCGGGGTATCAGAGCACAGAGAATAGGACAGAAGAAAACAGATGTCACTGAAAAAGAAGAACCAGGGAAGTTTGAACCCATGACAAGAAGCTGTCATAATGAGACAGGACTATCTAGGTCACACATACCACAAAAGGTTTTTACGCAAACTGACTTCTGAGAAGTACAGCAAGCTAAGGCCGGTCTCTTTGCAAGGAATGGCATAAAGGCAGTGACCAATCAGAATTCTGAAGTGAGTATGGGATATGGGAAGCAGGTGATAGGAAATTCAGTTTCCATGTTGGTTGAAAAGGTTTTCTGGATTTCTCAGACTCCCTGTGCTGGTGAGCATGTCTCTGATAAAATACAAAGTGTAAGGAAGAAAACAGCAAAGGGAGGAGAAACTTCCATAAATAGAAAGGAACATATTTAGCTCTTTTTATATAAATCAGTGACATTTTTCCATGAAGGAGTAATCACCAGAGGGCACACGGGGTCAGAAAAGTTAGTGAGTGGAGACTGCAACTTCGCTCTCCGAGTCCTCTCCTATGTGTCTTAGTAACCTGTTTGCTAACATGAACAAGCATTTTGCTCCTGTTATCACTACGGAGTCTCCAAATGCTGGGAAACAGACAAGCAAGATACTACTAGGCCTCCTGTACCATCAACTGAATTGTCAGCAAAGTTCCCACAGCAGCTCCAGAGGACCAGGCATGTGTTGGGCTACTGGATATAGGGATGGAGAAAGTTCTTCTGTCTCATGGGTAGGAGCCTATTTGACCTAGATGTGGATGAGCTGAGTCCATAAAGCAGGGGTCACACTACTTATCAGCCTCATTCTGTTAGATCTTGTCAGATGTCTGACTGGAGACCAGGCAATTTGGCAATGACGCAACAAATAACACCCTTCTCTTGTCGTCTTTCTACTGCTTACTGACCACATTACTCTCCAGAGAAGCAGTAAAAACACATTTTAATTATCAGCCTGATTGCTTATAAATAAGGTGGTGAAAAATTAACCTCCCTAAACAGAGAGCAGGCAAAATGAGGGAGATTTTAAAATAAAATATTGGGGTCAGAACTCAACCCACAAATTTGAGGAAACTCAGCTCAGGGAGGAAAAGCTGGCCAGGCCCTCTGTTTTTGAGTTCATGCCACATTTCAAGTGAGTGGCAAGCTTCCCAGCCACTGTCCACTCCTTTCCCAGGCCAGCTGGCAGGGACACAACCTGGCATGGCAAGCTGCATGCCAGAGGCACATAAGTGAGTCCTTTATTGTGTCGTTCCCTCCCGCCCCCACCCAATGCTCTCAGCCAATCCCAAGACTCAAGGCCCTATCCACCCTCTCCCACCCCACTCCCTATAGACAGAAGGGAATAACAGTATGTAAGGGGGCGACCACCTCACCTTGGCCGTCCTGTCCCTGGAGCCACTCACAATGATGCCCCCTTTGCAGTCCACACAGTTCACCTCCTGTTCATGAGCCGAGTACTTGACAGTGAAGGTGCTATGAATCTTATGAACACCAATCTTCCCATCTCTAGGAGAAAAATAAGGAGCTCACCCCCAATAGCCAAATATTCTCTCTGTAGGAAGAGAACAAGTCTACAGAAACAGCCCAAGTTTCCAATGACATCCAAATTTGCTAAGCTTTAGGCAATTCTGTCCAGTAAGGTTCCGAGCTTCTATATACCTTCTTCAGTCCACTTGGGGCTGAACAGAGCTGAGAGACAAAACAAATATCCCCTTGAGAGTATCAAGACAAGCTTCACTTTTCATTAAAGGCTCTTCCTGTTTTCCTTCTTCAGCTAACCCTATTAAGTGTCTTTGGTAAATCTCTCTGCTTTAAATGGAAAAAAAACTACTACTCCTTCTACTAGTCTCTCTCCTCGTCCCTTTGGAATTGAGCCAGAAAAGTCAGAGACAGGCAGTCCCTGAAGAATCCTAAGGAAGAGGGTGGAAGGAGAAACCTGCAGCACTTACCCTCCTGCACTGACAATATGCGAGTTGGCCAGCACAAAGCGGCAAACGTCCTCATCATGCCCAGCAAATACTCCCAGGGGTTGACGGTTCAAGCTGGCACCATCTGGGCGGAACTGATAGGCCAGGATGAAATTAGCCTGGGATATGTATAGAGAATCACCCTCTAGCTGCATCCAGGGCATCTGACTGTAGAGATGGAAAACAAAATTTAACGATCATCAAGATACAGCATGAAAACTTGACTCCAATCCTTGGAGAAGCTGACCAATCCCCACCTTAGCAAGGACGACCTGCAAGGCTAAGTGGATACCTCACCCCCCTCCTTCAAAATTACCTACACTTAGGCTACCTTCAGAAAACTACAGTGATTAAGTGGTGACCTAGTCTTCTTTGGACTATCTAAAAAAGAATCATAATTAAAAGACCAATTAAATGTCATTTGAAATTAAGAATGCTTAAGACTTGAGTTACTGGGTAGGCAGAGCTTAGAAAATGCAATGATTGGGGGGCGGGGAGGGGGTGGCAAAAAGAAACCTTCCACTCTGGTGAAGTAATTTTCTTTCATTCTGTCTCCTCACTGATTTGATTCAAGGTTCCATGACTCCCATACATGCCTCTTTCCCAATAGATTAGTTAGGGTATGATAGAGAAAAGGGAAGAGTGAGCCCAAGGCAGTCCCATTCCCTTGTCCTACTAGAGCAAGGGGCCATTTATAAGTGAAAGGAATAAAGTCATTTAGGAAAAGATGCTATCGTCTGATTGGATACCTAGATCCTCATAGGGGATATCTACATTTCTGTGTTAGAGGGTAAGTGTGGCAATGGAAAAACACAGCCCTAGGGCAGTCTGCTACAGCTCAGGGACTACAGAGAAACAGCTCTCATAGGCAGCTGATAAAAGAAATCCACAAATAGGTCAACATTCCCTCTACAATCTGGCAGGAGGAAGAAAGGTTAGAAGTCACAGACCAGTCCTACAGCGCGGACTGAGCCTTAAGAAGAAAGAGAACTGCCAGACACCAGGCTCTCTGGTGGGGACAAAGCCCCTTTCCCAAAGCAGACCCCCCAGCAGCCTGTCCTACTCCACAAAGGGGGCCTGGAAGTACGAGGTATCAAGCAAAGCACAGGGACAGCTGATTCATGCCCATTTACAGAGACACCATCTCCCAATGCCAAGCCTGTCTGAGCAAACTGGGCTGTGTTTCTTCCCCAGACTCCTTAATATAAGAGTCATGGGAATGTGGAAAAGTTCTGCAAATTGACTTGACGGGCCATTAAATGCAGCTTGGACTTTGTAGTAACTGAGTTTCTACTCATGAGGTTTTTATAAGTGTGTGCATATATTATGTGGAACATGTGTAGAGTGTGTATAGATGCCTGCATTCTCACTTGTTATGCACACTCCTCTTCAACATCCCCTTGCACGAGTCTGTGGCACTCTGAAGTGGGCAGCAGGCAGAGGGGTTTGGAATTCATGTGTTTAGAGCCATCTGGTAAACAGCCATTGCCTAGGACAAGAAACCAGGTTCATGCCAGGTGAACAGTGGAGAATCCCAGGGCAGCCTGGTAACTTTTTTGTGTGTTTATTTGCCAAACTGCTTGAAGCCAGCCCAAAAAGATGCCAAGGAAAAAACCTTGATAGAGAAATAAACTTTACTTTCTGATGTTAAAAGGCAAAGCTGGGAGGGAGAGAGGAAAGTCCTTCCTCATAAAGAACCATGTTTCTCCCCTGTAGTTTCTTTACCATTACCACCACCACATAATCTGTGGCAAGCGATGTCAGTAAATCCAGCAGAAACTGGACACAAGCCAAACAGAAAGGATCATCAGGTGAAGAAGCCTGCCTGTGTATCAGCACAGGTAAAGGTCAACCTGAAACGAGGAATGATGACGTTCCCTATCCATTCCAACCAATCAACAAGGAGCAATTTTTGGTAAGGAGTCAAATAATAACTGTGAAATAATTTAGTATCAATGAAGCATAAAATTTATGGTATGGGCAGTGCCAAAGCCATTATCTAAATTTCCCGGCACTTTCTCTAAGCTCTGCCTCCTGTAACAGATATAGCCAAACCTTTAGATCTTATTTTGCCTTTTAATAAAGTGGAGGAGAGGGCTATAGGAAACCAAGAGTGAAGGTATAACTCTCTAGGGTAGAAGATTTAAAGAAAAATAATTGTAAAACAAGATGGGTTGAAATGTTGGCTTCATTTATTTCTTCTGATGAGTACGTTAACTGTGGTTACCTCTGAGTGGTAGCATTACAGCTTGAGTTTTATTTTCTTCTTTACTTTTCTATAGTTTTCAAATTTCTACAATAAACATTTATTTTTATAATCGTAAAAAATATGGAATTCGGTAAAGTACACTTTTTTGTAATCCTTTTTTTAAATGTGAAAAAAAGTTGTGCCTCTCATGCCCCCTTTGTGGTAAAGGATCCGCAGGGCCATACCACGCAAAACAGGTACATTTACACTCTAGCTAGGACCAGATTTTTCACTTCTCAGCATGCTTTTCTGTCCTAGGTAACTTAAAAAGTCAAGAGGCTACTGACCTGCATCTCCACTTCATCAGAATCCCCTGTCGGCAGCGCCCCAACCTCCAATTCTGAGACACCTTTACTCGTTCCTTCACAGGTACACTGGCCATCCTGTGTCCAGATAGAACAGACAATCCCATCACTACAACTCATTGCCAACCAGAGAAAATTTCATGGGTTTACAAGTCAGGACACAGGAACATTTAGAATATATCTGGATATAAGTGAAGGGGTTAGGAGACAAGAAAGGGGTAACTCTTCTCTCTCCATACGAGGATACCCAAGAAAACCAAGGAGAACAGCCTGTTTTTCAAAGTGTCTATGGTGATGCCAAAGCAACCTAATGGAGAAAGGATGACCGAGTGCTAGAACCACAGGGAAAAAAACGAACCCTGGCCCCTATTACACACCATACAGAAACACTAAGTCAAAATATGTCACAGTCCTAGACATAAAGTCTGTTGATAAAACTGGGTATCAACAGGGCAAAAAACTGATTTAGATTACCATCTCATATCACAATATGATAAATTCCCAAAAAGGGAAGAATGAATTTAAATAGTTTTTAACTCGATGATTTTAAAGTATTAAAATTTTAAATACTGCATAGAAGAAAAAAAGAGATTCAAATGAAAGCAACAGAGTGGATGAAAAACAATTCATACCACAGGTATAAGTTTTATACCTAAAAGTTTTAAGGGACTGATAAAAATCTATCAGGATAACACCCTGTCTCTAATACCCTGTTGTCCATATCCAATAGCAGATAAGAATAATTACACAAGTGTTCACAGAATAAAACACCCGGGAAACATCCCCCAACAATAATAGTTTACAGACATGTACGTTAAAAGAATTATTAAAGTACCACCTCACATCTATTAAGTGGAAAAACCAGACACTAGCTTTGGGTTGACAGAAAGGTTTGGGTTTGGTTATATATTGCTAGCAGCACACTAGTACAGCCTTTCAGAAAGGAATTCTGTTGAGAAAAGTTGTTAGATGACAGCTTCGACCCAGCATCCCCACTTTGGGCACTCTATCACAAAGAAATAATTCAAAAGAAAAAAATATTTTTACAAATATATTTATAGTTGCAGCTATATATTAGAGCTAAAATCTGGAAATAGTCCAAATATCTGTCTGTAGGGGAAAATGGTATACTGATGCAATGAAATATATTGCCACGAGAAATGAGTGTGAGGACAGCAAAATATTTTGGAAATGACTATAGCAAGGAATGGTAATTTTAAAACTAAGTCAAATTTATAAAGGTAGAGGTGAGGAGATACTACATAAAATTATGTCTCCATAAATAATAGATCAAGAGAGGTAAGGGCCGGCCGAGTGGTGCGGTGGTTAAGCGCTGGCTTGGGAAGCCAGCAGCCCCGGTTCGGGTCCCACATATGAGGGCCAGTAACACTGCCCTCAAAAAAAAAAAAAAAAAACCAGAAAAAAAAAAAAGAGAGGTAAATAGATGGTACTTTAGGAAGTGAGCAATGTTTTCAATATATTACATAATTACTGATTGTTTGGGCCTTCAATTTGCCTCTAACTAAACAGTAGAATAAATGGAAAAGTACAGAATGCAGACTTAGGAAACTGGGATCCAAACCTGGTTATCTAACTTTTCTAATTGTCAATTTCTTCACCTCTGAAATGAGGATATTATTTCACAGAATTGTGGTGTTTTAAAGATGACAACTAAAACAAAGTACAGTATGTTATAAATCACCACAAAAAGGTTAATAGTTTTTAAATAAATATAAATATAAGTAGTGATTAATATCCATTAATGGTGTCATTTCTAAAGCTAATCCAATAATCATTTATTTTTCTTTTAACTTAATTATAACTATTAGAAATTGTTCTTCTAATGTCAAACTTGGTACTCTTTCAGGCTGAGTGATTAGGATTTGGGTATACACAATGTTAAAAGTTAAAATATACTACTGAATTTATCCATTGGGTGAATATGGTCCTTGGTTTCACATTACTAATAAGCAGCCTATACTACCAGCTAGAAGAGATCTGGGGACAGTAAAAGATAGTCAACAGGATGGACCAAAAGAATTGAATTCTTAATGAAAAAGATTAGACTCCCTGCCAAATCTTATCTGCAAATCTCTTCCAGATATAAAAGAAGAGATTGTTTGTAGTTAACATCTTCTCTTGAATTAGGCCTAAGTTCAGAGGTAGAGGTAAAACCAAAAATGGAATATTCTGGATCATAACAAGAAAGAAACAAGCAGAAAAGAATCAGTATATTTCCTGAATTGGGATAAGGACAACGCTTCTCTCATCTCTCTGGTCACTTAACTGCCATTTGCATTTGGTGACACTTTACTAAGGGTCAAAGCACTGCCTGGTCACAGCAGCAAGAAATTTTCAAAGTTGAACTTTAGAAGCCACCACCAAACAGCAGGTGCAGGCGTCTTCTCCCACAATGAGTGCTGGCTCTAGTCCTTCAAATTAAATTACAACATTTTAAAACCATTCCCTTTGGCTTTCACTTGAGAAATAGTACCACTTTGTTAAAAGCAACTTAACAACTCAGGTTTTTCATTCCTTTTGTTCTCTCAATCATCTCTGATGGTTTCCTAGCTGGTGGCCAAATTGTATCTATATTCTTATTGGCTTCCGTCCCTGAATAATCCTTTCTCTGAAAACAGGTATCCCTCCTTCCCTGTGGGGACCTGTCATGGTCTAGTCAAAGGGGTCAGAGGAACCAGGAAGCAGGAGTGCCTGAGGGGAGAGGAGCAGGTGCCCCTGGGAATTCAGTAAGGACCCTTGTTCCCATCCTTGAAATGCTCTCTGGTTCGTTGTTTCTCCAACAGTTACCAGTGTAAAGTGGGAGTGCTCCCTCCAAAAATGATTGGTGCCCTGTAAATAAAACCTCTTCATGGCTGTTAATGCACGGAGGAATCTCTAACCTGGCCTGTGGGCCGGGTGGAACTTCCATTTTCCCAGCCCTCCTTCTCTTGCCTCAGGCTCATTTTTCCACTTGGGCCCCCTCCCTCTCAGCTTTCCGGCACTTAGTCACCATTATAGTTTGACTGCATTCCTGGGCCCATGACCTATTTTAAACAAAAAACAATACAACATGCACCCACGGTAAGCTATCAGGCCCCTTAAAATCTTGGCAATAAGTGAGTCCAGAGGGACAGAAATTAATCTAGGCAGTTATCTGGAGTCCTCTTTCATTTCACCTCTCCTCACTCACACCCCAAACCAAAAGCAAATAAATAAACCTAGTCTGAAGAAAAATGGCCTGGGGTGTGGGGGGTGGTAAATTAAGGGGAAGTGTGGGTATATCAGAGAGGTCTTAAACCTGCAGTCTCTAAGACCAGGCAACTACTGGCTCACACATCAATTTCCCTCCTTGCCCCATCCTGAAGTTTGACTCCCCTCGATGCCATTAATGCTGCCTACCTGCATGGGTGGCATGATCACCATAAACATAACTTCCTGCTGACTTGGGGATTAAGAATAGGAGGGCATCGGGCTGGCCGAGTGGCGTGGTGGTTAAGCGCTGGCTTAGGAAGCCAGCGGCCTCGGTTCGGGTACCACATATGTGGGCCAGTGACACTGCCCTCAAAAAAAAAAAAAAAAGAATAGGAGGGCATCTGTCCCCAAGTATAGACAAGGCCATCTCAAGGAGCACTAGGCTAAGGAGGGGGAACGGGGCTATGCAAAATGATGCCTGGGGGCTTGGAATTTTAACTTAACACCATCTCTGATTTCTTTAATCTTCTTGCTCTCCAGAAAGCAGATTTCCCCCCATACTGTCTCTAGCTACCATCTCTTCTACTAAAACTAAGAATTTGGTTTTAATGTACAAGTATTTAAACAGCCGGCCGGCCCAGTGGCGTGGTTAAGCGCTGGCTTGGGAACCCAGCGGCCCCGGTTCGGGTCCCACATATGAGGGCCAGTGACACTGCCCTCAAAAAAAAAGAAAAAAAAGGGCCGGCCAAGTGGCGCATTGGTTGGGCGCTGGCTTGGGACGCCAGCGGCCCCAGTTCGGGTCCCACATGTGTGGGCCAGTGACACTGCCCTCAAAAAAAAAAAAAATTCTTTTTTTTTAATTTAAAAAGCCCAAGACAAAAAACTTCTATTTATACTTAGTGATACAGTAAGTTCTCCAATGGCCTCAATAGCAGTGTCAATAATTAAGGTTCAAAAAAAAAATCAATGAAAAACCATTATATTGTGCTAAATTGCTTACCCTTGTAGCCAGGGAATAGGGAGTAGCCCCACCACGCAGAGTGAAGTGAAATGGTAGGGCACATGCCAGTATGTGGACAGGGTCATGCACGAGGGGAGCATGGAGCAGACCCACATCTCCCTGACATTTGGAGGCCTCACCTTACTCATTCAACCTCACCTTCACGGCTCCATTCTGTGTAGCTGAACTCCAGCCAAGTCCATCTCTTCTACATTCATTCCCATACCCATACCCTCTCCTATATTGCCAGCACCAGCCTACCTTTGTCCTTGACAAATGCCTCCTTCCCTCTCCTGGGCACTGGTTATTCACCCATTCTTCAAGATTCTGCTTCCCTGAATCTTCCAAGCATTCCTCTCGCTCTCATACGAACCCTTAGACTGAAACTATCATAAACCTAGGCTTGTTAGCTTTTCACAGCTGTATGCCCTGTTTGTCCAATACAGTCATAAATTCCACAGAATTAAGTCTTAAGCCTCTTAATACTTCTAAAAGTGGATCTCAACCAGCGGGCTTTAAGCAGTGGTATACCAGGAACCCTGAATAAGCATGCCATCAAGTTTTAAACAATTTATAGAATTTATTTTCACTCAACTAAAGATCCACGCTTTTAAGAAGCTTTCTGTCAGACACACCACTGAACCACAAAGTGGCTCACGACACAAGTTGCTGCAATTAAGAGGAAGATTGCATGTTCAGAGGAACAGATGTGAACTTTACCTCAAAGGATATAAGAGAACAAGGTGAGGGCAGTAACAGCTCTACTCAACCAGTAACATGCCAGATGGTAAACAAGAAAATAGACAGGTTTTTAAACCTTCTGAAACTTGCTTTAAAAAAATAAAAAAGCATTCACCTTTAATCTGTTGATGTACTATCAAAAATTCTAACATTACACAAAAGTCTGTCTTAGACACAAAAGGTGAGACCCATATCTTAGCATAATGGGTATTTTCATAGATACTGCTTAAGCAAGTTCTCAAGAGTACAGTTGTCCCTTTGGCAAGTCACACTTCCCACAATCCCTGTAGATTTTCAGGAGCCTGGACACACTACCTCCAAGCTCCAAATGCCCTTCCTAAAAATGTATAACACACCACATCTTCAGGAAATCAACCAAGGCCTCCAAATTCTCATGCTACAGAGGCTCCAAGGAAGGAATCTGAGCCGATAAAGTATCATAAGGTGGCACCTACGTGTCAAAGCTGTCCATATCAGTTTCAGAAGCACTGGGCATAATAACCCTGATTCTTTACCTGAGTTTAGGATTTATGGTCATGTTCACATTCACATTCATTTCCTCCTGCTATTGGTCAAGTTCTATATATAAAGGGTACTTGACCGGTGTGCATGTTCTGTAAGATGGTAAGAGATACTAAACAGTGAAAAAAAATTACTTTATGATCAAAATATTTTTGGACAGTGCTGGATGAAACAAAATTAAACATGTCTACCACTGGACATTCCAGTGCCTTGAATTTACCAATGGGCATTGGGGATCCCCAAAACAGCAGATGTGGAGCACAGCATTTCCCACACTCATCTGATCACAGAATCAGTTTTTCCAGAATCCCACAATACAACTTTCACAAAGGCTGGTTAGCACTTTCTGAGAATAAACAACAGCAAGAAAGACTCCTCTATTTTTTGTGAACAGGCCATCCTTTAAGTGAGTCATGAATTGGGCACTAGCAAACTCAGAGTGGACTTTGTTCTCATACCTTCAAATTGACTTCTCTCTGGGCTCCCCATCTGAAATATGAGGAATCATTACACTACTCTGCTTCTCAGGGTTGCTTCTTATTGTTTTTAATCTTGCAACTGTGCTCCATATGAATTACCAAAGCAGGATCTCAGTCCAAGGGACCATGCTTCAAAGTCCCTGGTGCCCTTCCAGCCTGGATGAAGGGATGGAGAGAACATGAACCAGATGCCACCCAGAAAGTTTTTACAGCTCCAGTTCCTAGGCCATTATGATAAAGTCAATCTGCAGCCAAGATACGTGATGAATGAGAGGTGCTCCTTTAGCAACACTCCTCGAGGAAGGCCTCTCTTAAGCGCACACACCATCCGTATCTGAATCTTGACTCACCTTCTAAAGGCAAATTCAAAGAAACATGGGAGGTCAAAGCTAGAGCTACAGAAAAAAAGAAAAAGAAGTGCTGGGAGAAGACAAAACCCATTACAGAGCTAGTCAGCAGGGGAAATATTGTTCCTTTCAGTGAAACAGCTTTCCAGGAAAAGTATCTCAATATATTTACTATAAAACAATTTAATTTCCCTGTCCCATCACCTGCCACCCCATCCCCATTCCCTCCCCCCCCCCGCAAAAGCCCACAGATTGTGGATTTCCTCTCATTCTTGGCAGAGTTACCAGAAGAAATATAATACCCCCTTCGGACTGTTCCCAACAGCTGCTGGAACAAGAAGGGGAGCTGGGGGTAACCTCCCAATGCTGCCTTTAAAAATGACCATTCCCTCTGCCAAACCATGCAGCCAGCGAACAGAGGACTTCTCTTTCTCTACTACTTAAAACAAGGGGAGATGCCCCAAAAGCAACAGTGTCCACCAGTCCAAAATACTTGCCTCCAATCACGTGCTCTTCTCAACTTGACTCTAAGTTGAAACTTCTGTACAGTAAGCCACCACTCTATTTCTTCTCTAACATGTATTTTGTTTGTTTAACTGACCAATTACAAAGTAGGGTTCTTATCAAACTCTATTCAGTGAAATGTCCTTATCTCTGTCTACCTGCCCAATACAGCCCCCCACCCCCCACCCCCACCCCCACCCCCACCCCCACAATCTTTCAGGTCAAGAGTTTTGAAAAAGAAAAGTTTACGAACAAATTCAGCAATGGCTACACTATCCACTAACCCTTTTCCCCTTCCCCCAAATCATTATACATTAAATGTCCTTGAGTTCCGTCTAGAAAAGCCCCATCACCAGGCAGCAGAGAGACTTCCATTTAACCTTCAGCCTCTCAGCTAAGACCACCAACAAAGAAGTTCACGGATGTCAACTGGGGGCAGAGGTAATATCTCTGTTTGCTGAGCAGAAACTGGACAGAGCCTCCAGCATCATTCCCCAAAGGTGACAGCCGGGGATGAGTGAAGACCGTGAAAACTGTACAAGAGCTGGGGGAGAAAATATAATGTAAGGAGTGATTTGGAATCAGGGGCAGGAGAAGGCGGAGGGATGAACTGGCTGACCCCAAATGTCTTTTCCATCTCTAACTCCTATGATTCTTTGACCTCCAATTTTGTGCTGTGGACAAGGAATGGAAAGTCAACAGGCATCGTGATGTTTTGAAAGAGCCTGGCAGTCTGCTCTTGTCATTTAGTAGCCTTTGCATGTATTTTTGAAGGTGTCTCCAAACCCTGTCTTCATTTCACAGTTGTCACCTTTCTCAGCAATTTGAGCTCATGTCAAATACCAAAAAGAAGGAGAAGAAGAAAGAATGTACTGGCAATTAATTGTGGGCTAAAGAGGGGCAGGCATGGGGCCCATTGGGTGGCCCAGACTTCCAGGGAGGGCAATGTGAAGAATAGTTTGGATATAATGAAGAACTGACTCAAAGTTGAGACAAGGTGGCCAAACCTCTGACAAGAGATAAATTATTTCTCCAGACAGTTTCACACTTGGTTTTCCATACAGTTCAAGCATTTACAGGTCCTTAATTAGTTCAACCATCTTGCTTTTGTGGATTACGATTGGGAGTTCCATTTGAATCCTGTTCAAACCTGAGCAAGACTGCTGAATAGAAAGACCTTTCCTGAAGAATAAACCAAATCTTTGGATCCTTAACCTCATCTGATGGTTCACACACCTGAAATAAATAAAATGGTAGAGCTTAGCAAAAATCTGTTTCTGTAGCTCAAAGTGTGTGTGTGTGTGTGGGGGGGGGGAATGCCAATTTTCACTGAAAATTCAAAACTCAATTTTCTCCTCATTTTTTTCAAACACTTGATCTCATCTTAAGTTTTCAAAATCTACTGGGGTCTGGCCTCAAGAAGAGTCTACCTGAACTTCTCCCTGTTCTATGGTTATGAGTCAGGACCAGAAATTAATCCAATGCCAGAGTCAACCCAGAGTTAAGGTTAAGTTGTCACACAAAGATAATTCTTTTCCATATCAAACACTCAAAAATATTATTTTTAAAAATCTATATGCTTCTTCAGTAACCTCACCGTCAATTTGATTTCAGCAGCTGAGCACAATTTGTACCTCAGGTGAAGGTGTCAGACACAAAAAATTTAAAGTATGGAGTAGTACTGAAATATTTTCGAGATCTCATGCCTATATGAATCGCATGGACTTTGGGTTTCTCCCTGTTTCTGACTTGAAAGCTAGAAAATTCATCCATCCCTTAACATTCAAGTTTTACAAGACTGGAAAAGATATAAGTAACTTCTATATTCTCATAGCCTTGGGAAGAAAACGCCTCTTCCATTCCTTCAGCTTGCATTTGGAGGCACTAACTTCCCTAGACCATGTCCTGCTTCCACAGGTGTATTATTTTATTTATTTTAAGCATGTAAACTGAACTCAACTTTTATTAACTCACAAAACCATTAAAAATAAGGCCTTTCAAAAATGGCTGAACATCCATAGATGAAACCGTGCAATTAACCTGAGAACAAGAAACCTCGCAATTAACCTGAGAACAAGTAAGTGGCTCTCCCCGCTAGGTAAGGCAGAAAGGTGAAGGAGAAACCAAAGCTACTTTAAGTTGCTAATTGTTTTCTGAAAATCACTGTTTAGGCCTTAAATGTAACCAGTCAGCACTGCCTTCTCTGTTCAGAGTTAAGAAACTTTATGCTGAGCAAAAAAAATGCTCTTAGGCGCAATCATTTTAAAACAAACAAACACACTCTGCTTATCTGTGTCCATCTCACCACTCTGGACGTTAATCATGACTGAAATAGATACCCCAGTCCCCCAGCCTCAAAGAGCTCCGAGCCTACACGACCCTGTCTGAGGAATGAATGTACATGCCAGGGCAAACACCTCAGAGTCTTACACCCTAAACACCTATTGTTAGTTCTAGGCAAATCTATCACAGACAAATGCAAGAGAGTACCCAGCTATTGCTCAAAGGATACTTAAAATAAAATTCAAGTTTGAAAACATGTAGGACTTAATTAGGGAGGAAGAGGATTAAGTAAGCTTTCTTTAACAACAGACTGGCAGAAGTTATTTTTTAAAAAACAGATTTACATACTGAGATATTTTTTTTCTTTTCATTCTTTGTGCTTGTTAATTTTCAGTATCAGAATTTGCAGATACCACCTTTGCTCTTCTGCCTGTCATACTGTCTAACTACATGCACTTAGCCTGTTATAAACTGACAGAGTTAAATTTCACTGTTTTGTTCTTGAAGGCTGAACTAAGTTAGCTTTCCCCCTCTTCTTTAGGGAATACTTAAAAGATTGCTATATGAAACATTTCCTTGATTTTTATATTAAAGATATTTCTATTCCCCCAGGCTTCATAAAACCTTCAAACAAAACTGATTTTAAACCAGATGACTGACTCAAATTGTCTTTGTGTCTGCTTTAAAAAAAAATAAAAAATAAAAATCTCAGGATACCTACCAGTATTCACTGTTTGGACAAGAGGCCTAAAGGGAAGCAAATTATTTGTTTGTGGTTTTAAAGTGGCCAAAATGCCTTCAAGCACACGTATAAGACCATTAACAAATCACAAGGAACCAAAGCAGTTCATCTTACTCAACAAAGCTATGATCAGTTAGGAACAGCCAAACTGCATTGCCCTGAGCCGGAAGGTCAGTAAACCTTAGCAGTTTGTGTTTCTGAGAATCAAGAGGCTCTTCGGCAGGGAGTGCAGACCCTAAGCCCAGGTTCTGCTGTCATGTTTCCAAAAACATTCAGGACAGGTGAGAGAAACTAAGTGTGTGTTTTCCCCCATCTCCTGTCTTTAGGCAGCATCTCCAAGTCAAACCATCTCTACTTTTGCTATGCACAGACTGACTAGAGGAGAAGCCAAGCAATTAAGAAGTTCCATTTTACAACAGTCTGAATGCCTACTATGTGCCGAACCCTGTGCTAGCACTTACATGTTATTACATTTAAGCCTCATTTTACTATGTATATTATTCCCCATTCTTTATAGATGTGTATATATGCCGCGAGGTCGTGTGGCTTCTGATAAAATGAAGTTTTGTGTCGTACTTATAAAAATGTATTCCACCGTCCTGTCTGTAGCTAATTAGCCCAAAGCATGAACTACAGCTCTGCCATTATCCAAGCAGCCATAGTCTCATAAACTTTGGGCCCTGGTGCCTTGATACCTAAGAGGACTGGGGTTCATGCTTCCAAGGATGACAACAACCTCTCTCGGTGGCTTATCACATCTCTGCAGCTGTCCAGAAACAGACCACACTGGTAAACACTCTCTCCACCTGCTCTAACACACAGAACTTCTCCCCTCAACTCAGAAACCATGAGCAGTGGCCCTGCTCTTCATCAAGTGCTGTGGTAAGACACCTCATCCCAGGACACAAACAAGAAACCAAAACACACATGGCTAATAAATAATAAAGCCGGATCACTTCGCAGGCTCAAAGCACTATATACTATAAACTCATTTTTATTTTGCTGTTGTTATTGCTTACACACACTCATTCCCAAGCTCTCTTTTAGAGCACTTGAAAAGGGAAGAAAAATAAATATCAATTCTTTCTTTCATCCATTCAATTACTATAAGTAGAGAGAAAAAGCCGAAGTTGGCCATGGCTGGCTTGGGTTCCAGTCATTTTAGCCAACTTCTCTTGTAAGTCTATTGATATGTTTTCTGAAAGAGTTTTTCTTAGAAGAAATGAGGGAAACAGGACTGCATGCAAAAAAAAAAAAAAAAAATCCCAAAGAATCATTATCATCGACAACAAAATCGTACTAAAATTAAAACAAGTTAAACAAAATAATCAGGTTAAAAATTTACAAAAGGTTATATAGTAATCCTGTACATTATTAACAATACCTAGCTGGAGATTATATTCATAATAAAACAAAATGCATAACATATTTAGGAATACTTAGGAAAAAGTGTAACAACAGATATGTGGGAACTTTATAGTGAAAACCACAGAAACTTTTTTTTTTTTTTTTGAGGGCAGTGTCACTGGACCTCATATGTGAGACCCGAACCGGGGCCGCTTCCCAAGCCAGCGCTTAACCACCGCGCCACTCGGCCAGCCCAAAACCACAGAAACTTGAAAAGACAGATTTTTTTTTTTTGCTTAGAGGGTTAAGTGGAAGTAGAGATGTCACACACACACACACACACACAAATCCAACAAGGATATCTAAACCTAACAGATAGACTCTATCAAAAAGTAATAATATTTAAAATAGTATGGAGATGGAAAAATATATCAGTGGAACAAAATGGAGAGTTCAGATATAGAGCCTATATATATACATACATATATAAAGTTAATATTTGGCAATGTAAGTATTCTAAAACAAAGGGCAAGATTAGTTTAACAAAAGGTGGAGTAATAACTAGGTAGCCAGTTAGGAAAAAAAAAAGTGATATTAATGAAAGTGTTAACTTATTTAAAAAATAAAATTATAAGAAAACCAGCAGATATTCAAAGAAGATTTATCAGGTCTGCGAAGGTACTATAAATTTCTCAGATTTTGGGGGAAAAATACAATAAATCACAAAAACTGACAGATTCTGATATATTTAAGTGTAAAACTTCTATAAGCTAAAAAAAAAACTAGGAAAAACACTTGCATCAAAGATGACAAACTGGAGCCTAATATCTATGATCCATAAGCATTCCAAATTTATATAACATCAAGGCTGCAATAATAAATGAGCAAAGACTAGGAACAGACAATCTCACAGGTGAAACAAACACAAGGGAAAATATTCATCCTGGTCAATGGCAAAAGAAATGAAAAATAACAAAACTTTGAGTTATCATTATATGTCCACTAAAATAGCAAAGATTTTTAAAATTCTCAATGAAATTGGTTTACTCATTCATTTCTGGTGCCACTGTAACTTGGTATAATACCTTTATAAACCATACCCTTTGATCCAATAATGCCAATCTTGAGAAGTTATCCTTAGAAATGAATTTAAAAAGGCATATGTATTCTATGGTATGTGACATATCTCTATAAAGCTATTGCCAAAAAAAGAATGCTTTAATTATTCATTTCATTGTTACTTGTAACAGCAAAAAGCTGGATATAACATAAACGTTTAAGATTAGAGGAATGTTTTCAATCTCATTATGGTACAGCCCACAAACATTTATTATGTACCTATTCTGTTAGGATCAGTCGGACAGCAACGAAGAGGGACAAACAAGTGTGCAACTGAAAAGTAATTCTGAAATATGAATAGTTGTCTGGAGGTGGTGACATTACAGCTTTCCATGTTGTAAAGCGACTTTCTTTAATGTTACACTGTATCAAAACTACCTTTTTTTTTTTTACCCAAACTGGCTAGAGTTGGGTGCAATCTGAAAGCTTTTACTCCCTCAGTTCTATACATTTTCCCTTTTATTTAACAGTTTCCGTGATTCAGGCAAGTTTTTCATTCAAACGTCTCAGACCAGGACCTGGCCAAATGGCAACACTATGCCTTTGTATGCAGCCTAGACCTAATCCAGCCCCCTGCCATCAGCAGACACCCTTTTTTGTGTCTTTCTGCCTATATCATCAGGTCATAACCTATGGTGGACACTTAAACCCAGGGCCTTCTTTTCAGGTCTGAGCCCTTTTCTCCATATTCGATTTTAGCTGAGCCCCGAGGCCTGACAACCTTTAGAAGAGGGGGGGTGACAGGATGAATGTCCACAAAACGTTCTGATAGACCACAACGTGGACGTAGGTCCTAGACCTGGAGCGGAGGCGGCCTCCAAAGCCACAGGGGCCCCGCTGGACTCCTCCCAGGACTGGGGGACTCAGGGAGTCAAGGTCTGCGAAGAGACAAGTAAAGGCTGAAGGGAGTGCTTCAGACGGCTAACTGTGAGGGGCCCTCCCACGGGGAGGGTGCAGACTGAGGGGTGCTCTTGGGAAGCTCCCGCGGATGCGGGCCCCCGAGAGAAGGGCGCTCCGGGAGGGGTCTCGGCGAAGGCCAGGTGTGGGCCTCGGGATTCGGGGCGCGACACTGCCCCAGGCCGCCCAGGCCGCGGCGCCCCGCCCTTTCCCGGGACGCGGGCAGGCCCGGGGCGGGGAGCGGGCGGGCGAGCGGGCGCTTACAGGTCGGTGCCGAGCCGCGTGAAGCCGGAGTTGAGCGAGGCCCGGGCTATCCGGCGCCAGAGCAGGTCGCAGCTGGTGAAGCGCCGCAGCCAGCGGCACACCTGCGCCAGGCGGCCGAGGGCCCGCGTGTCCAGGTAGGAGCAGATGAGCAGCAGCAGCTCCTCCGGCAGGCGCCAGAGCGCGGGCCCGGCGGCGGGGCCCCGGCCGGCCGCCTCCTCCTCCTCGGCCCCGGCGGCCCCTGCGCCCGCGGGGCGGCCCCCGGCCTGGCCCGCTCGTCCCTGCGCTCGCCCTGGCCTGGCGCCCTCCCGCCGCCCGCTCCTGGCCCTCCACGCCTCCGTCCTGCCGTCGCCTCCTCCTGGGGCCTCCTTCCCCGCCGCCGAGCGCCCCTCATCGCCCTTTATAGCCCTTCTCGCCGCTTCCTCCACGCTCCCGCCGCCCTCGGCTGCCTCCCCCGGGCCGGCCCTAGCTCCCGCCTCGACTCGCAGCCTCGCTGCCTCCGTCGCCGTTGGCGGCCCCGGCTTCCCTTCCGCCCCGCTTCCTCTTCCGCCCGGCCCTGCCGCTGCTTTCCCCTTCCCCTTCCTCCGCTTTCCCCTCGCCACCCGCCCTGCCTGCAGTTGCCTCGCCTCCCCGCTCTCGCCCTCGCCTGCTCCGCCGTTCCCGGAGGGCCCCACGCGGGCCCGGCTGCCCATGAGCGGCCGCGGGGCCGGCCCGACACGGAGCCCAGCCCGAGCCGCCGCCGCCGCCGCCGCCGCCACCCCGCAGGGAGGCGACACCATGTCGGACCGGGTCACATGGGGCGGCGCGGGCCGAGGCCTGGGCCCGCCCCTCACACCCGCGGCCGTGGAGCGGCGTCGGGCTGCGGCCCGGGAGAGCGGCCCTCCCTCCCCTCGCCGCCGAGCCGCCCGGAACGTGTAGTGCAAGCACATGCGCTCGCTCCTCTGGCATGTGGGGCCCGCGGCGAGCCGGGCCCAGGCCCGCAAGGGGAGCTGCCGCCTGCAAGAAGCTTCTAGTTGGAGCCTCTGTCCTCAAGAAGCGCCCCCTTGCATGGCTCCCCGCCCTCCTCTCCCTCCGGTGCTGCCTCCTTTCCACAGGCCCCGTGAACGGTGGCCCTAGCAGTGGACATAGTGCTTAGCCCAGGTTTTCACACAGGGTGTGAACCGCTGTCCTGGCAGCGAGCTGATACCGTAGTAGACATTTGACGAAGGTTGCAGTCCTCTAGATCCTGAATCTGTAACTCCCCAGTAATGTATCAGTACGTGGCAAAGCTAGGGCTTCTGATCAAGTGGGTTCCCCAAGCTCATCAGGGAGCCTTTCCCCACACCACCTATGCCATTCACAAAGGCACCAATCCGAAGGAAGAGCTCAGAAAAGCCTACTGAAGTCTAAACATGCTGTGCAGTTCGGTCTCCCCTAGGCACACATTGGCTATTTGTCATTCGAAATGTGGCCAGTCGAAACCGAGGTGTGCTGTACGTGTGAAATAACACACCAGATGATGAAGATTTATACGAGAAAAATCGTGGGTACTATCTCATTAATAATTTTATGTTAATTACATGTTGAAGTGATACGATTTTTGATACATTGGACTAAAGATATATTTTAATGTAACTACAGGAAAATCTTAAATTGTACGTGTGACTGGCCTTGGTAGCCCACATTATTTTTCTGTTGGACAGTGGTAGACTAGGCAGTAAGATTTGGCGGGGAAAGGGGAAGATCCCTGTCCCTGTCTGTGTATCCTGTATCCTAAATTCTCATAGGAAGTATTTGAGGGTTTTATTTTGCATTTACATCTTAAGACCCATTTTCAGGTAGCAAGAATGAATGAGAAATCAACTCTGAAAATTATCCAACACGTAGCATAGCCAAGGAGAGAGCTTGGGAAGCAACTACATTGCATTATGGTGCTGCAGAAGCATCCTGTGACAAGGTCGGACCGGAATCAGGCTTTGCCCTAGAATTACTTTTTGATCTTAGCAAAACAACAACAAAAAACCCCACCTATCTTGGCCTTTTAGTGTTCTCAGTCTGTAGTGGAGATAATGCCTCTGCCTTACTTTCTGAGGGATAAATGAGATGATCCCTGTAAAATGCTTTGAACTCCGCTAAGAAATTCTCAATAATAGTTACAGGTCAAATCCTGTTACAAAAAAAAAAAAATACCCTTACCAAAAAAAAAAATAAAAATCCACAGGCATTGTGTAAAAAAAGATTTCTAAACTCCAGCCAGTGGTTTACTTATTAAAAACAATATTTGATACATTTCAGTACACCTAAAGAATTTAGACCATTTCTTTGAGATCATTGTAAAGAAATTTACTTACTCATACTGGTAAACAGCTATTGAGGTAGGAACTCTGCAAATTGAAGTAATGTCATCATCAACTCAACATTTATTGATTTTGCTACATTTGTATACTGTGAGTGACTCTGGAAGGAAGACAGAGATGAATACAGCATATGGTTCCTACATTTTGTGTTCAGATTTGTGTTAGGCACGTTTATAATTTCTTACTGTATGACTATTTTTTAAACATTTGACTATTTTTAACCATGTATTTTTCAACACAGAGTAAAGTTGAGTAAGTAATCCACATTGTACCTAGTTTTTAGTGGAGGACTTGAAGGTACAGAAAATATTTAATTAACCCAACATAAATCAAATCAGCATTAAAATCCATAGTCATACAAGTGCAACTTCCTCTTTACCCCATGTTGCCTTCATTGATGGATAAATTAAATCATCATTTAAAAACATCAAATTAACCTCTTTCTCATTCAAACTGGAAGATTAAATGAACTGTTTAAGGTAGAATTTATGATTTAATGATTTCCAAAAAAAGCTAAAGTACTCACTATGCAGAAAAGCAAAGCCAAAATGGAAAATTGGCATGTATTCTGTTATTTGGTGGTGTGTATTTCTAAATTCTTGAGCATTAAAAAAAAAAACAACAACAAAAAAAAACCCTACAGTTTAGTTTCAACTCAAAGAAGCAACTAGAATTTTGCATCAATCCTTCATTTCCTTCCCCCAAAAAACAAACAAACAAATTCAATTTGGGGTTTAAACCAAACTTGAAAAAAGCTGCATCACAAAAAAAGCACTTATAAACTTCTTTTGGGGAACAGGGTATTTTTTAAAAATCAACTGTGGCTAAAAAAATGGGTTTGTAACTAAAGTAAATGCATTATCTTCATGGAGAACCTAAATAGCATTTTACTCTCAAAGAAAATAAATAATTTAATAGCCAGAAAAATGGAAGATGGAAACAGTACAGTGGACTTCAGGACATCTTTAAGAAAAGTCATCAACCCCCTTGAAGTTCAAATCCAGGAATCAATCACAATGAAATAATATAAAGGGGAAAAATTTAGCTTTGTTTTTATAATGATTTTTATTAAAAAGTTTTTTTAATTTGCATATTAATAAGTAAACTGAAAACACTGGACTACTTTAAACTTAGAATGCCAAAAACATGGAATTCATTATATATTAAAACTTAAAGACAATATGAATTTTATACTGGGTATTTAGAAACACTAATATATTTGTTTACTTTTAAAGAGAATTTTTAAGTATAAATATAAAGTTCTTTGTCTATGTCCATGTAAGTCACATGCATAGTTGTGATTATTGCTATTATGGTAATATATACTATATGTTTAGGATTGTAAAAAGGCTAGAATTATGTGTTCCGTCCATTCTGAAAAACTAGGTGAGGGCCAGCCAGGTGGCTTAGTTGGTTAGAGCATGAGCTCTGAGCAACATGGTTGCCAGTTCGATTCCCACATGGGCCAGTGAGCTGTACCTGAGCTGAGCTGAGTTCCCAACAGGTGGCCAGATGGCTCAGCCGGTGAGAGCACATGCTGTTAACAATAAGGTTGCTGGTTCGACTCCCACATGGGATGGTGGGTTGCACCCCCCTACACACACACACACACACACACACACACACACACACACACACACACAACTAAGATTGAAAACAGCAACTGGGGGCCGGCCGAGTGGCACAGTGATTAAGCGCTGGCTTGGGAAGCCAGTGGCCCTGGTTCGGGTCCCAAATATGAGGGCCAGTGACACTGCTCTCAAAATCAAAAAAACAAAAAAGAAAAGAAAACAGCAACTGGACTTTGAGCTGCGCCTTCCACAACTAAAACTGAAGATTGGCGACTTGGAGCTGACGGGTCCTGGAAAAACACAGCATTCCCTTTCTCCAATTCCCCAACACTGTTCCCCTCCCCAATTCCCCCAATAAAATCTAAAACAACAACAGCAACAAAAAAAAAACAAAAACAGGTGACAATCTCAGGCAGGAGCCCTTCCCACATGCCCATTGGTTAAGCCCTCAGGACCCCAGTCTTTGAAAGTAGGCAGATTTATTTAATGGGAATTATTCTGAGATGAATGAGAGATACATTATTTTATGACTGACAATTTTCAATGTCATACATTTGCTCAGATGCTCACCATTATTCCTCAATAATAATAGCTTATGTTTATTGAGCACTTAATATTTATCAGGCACTATATCATAAGAGCTTTCCATGTATTGTCTCACTATTCCTAACAACAACCCCATGAAGAAGATATTATTAGCCTGTTTTTTGCAGAAAATGAATCTGAGGCCTATGGTCACATGGTTCCTAAATAGCAGCGCAGGTATCAAATTCAGTCTAACCCCAAAGTTTGTACTCTGACCCATGCCTCTGCCATACACAGCAGAAAATAGAATTAAGGCATTGAATTCAGGGTCCTCTAAGATCTCTTACAACTAATAAAGACACACCTAATAATATATACTATACCTTCGATTATCAAGCAATTCTGGTCTCTAAATAAAAGCTGCTTCTATGCTGTTAAAGTAGCTTCTGTTCTTGTCTCAATTCTTTTTTAGGAGTTAACCATGTAGACCTCTTTAATGCTTTTCGTAATCTTTTGTCAAAACTAAATGGATTTGTAGGAACTAATATGTCTTGCAAAAGAACATTTAACTAAAGTTTAGTAATTCCTTCATTTTGCTTCAGCATCACTTTCTTCTGTTACATTTAAGTTACAGTGTATATATATGGTAAGTATCCTATGAGCCTTTTTTGTAAATTTGTCTCTATTTGTATATATGCAAAGGGAGATTTTATAGAATGATGTCAATGGTTATTTCTAGGTAATAGAATTTGGGGATTTCATTGTGTACTTTTTTGTATTGCTTGATTTTTTTCTTTTTATAAGAAGATGTGTCACCTTTAGTCAATAAATTCTCTCTCAAAAGAAAAAAAAAATAGAGTCATTGTGAGTCCAAACACACCATGCAACAAGAAAGTTAGAGATTTGACCTGAAACTAATAATAAAAAATTAAAAAAAAAAAACATGTTAGATTTGAAGCCAGAGGTTTTAACTAGCCATCTAAGTTTCTTTGAACTTTATTCCATTTAAAATGTGTATCATGTAGTAGTAAAATAAAGAAAAAAGTAGAATATCAGAGAGAAGAAATAAGAGACCTAACAGTGAATGTTGTGTCTATAAACACTTGAGCTCCTCACAAATTGAAGGTGAAGTCTACAATGTTGTTTTCAGAAGTTATCTCTCAGGTTGGTAGTTTATATTCTGAAATCCTGTTAGAAACACAACTAAGATCTGCTCTCTTTTTCTGAGTCCATTGTCTTTGTTATATTAAAAGTAAAATTTTTATTTCATATGAAACAATTTAAAGTACTGTTTAAAAATAATTACTTTATGCACAAAAGACTAGAAGAAAATAATGATCAAATGCTAGAAATGGATGCTTATGAGAGGTGGAATTATGAGTAGTTCTTTTTGCTGTTGCATTTTCTAAGTTTTCTGCAGTGAGCATGTATTACACAGATAATCAATTGGGTTTTTGTGTGTTGTTTTTTTTCAAAGAAAAAAAGCCTAAGAGGTATTTACACCTAAATATAAGATATACTTTCATTGAGCTAGCTCATTTTAATATTTTAAAAGTTAATTTTACAAATCTTCCGTGCAGAAGTATTCCAAATATTTTATTATACCTCACCTTCAGGAAGGTGGAGCGGAACTCCTCACTCCACCCCTTCACACACACACTCCTGAGCGGGCTGCATATAGTGACTTCCTTTCAAAGAGTACAATATGGAAAGGGGGGCTGGGGGAAGAGTAACTTTATAATGGAGAAGGCTGACAAACACTATTTCAGCCAGGTGATCAAGTTCAACATCTATAATGATGACTCATGTTAATAGTAGGTACCCTTGCTATAATGTTATGAAAATGGTACTTTGTGGTCTTCCTCCCCAAAACTCATAATCCCAGGCTAATAATGAGAAAAACATGAGGCAAATCCCAAATAAGGGACATTCTACGAAACTACCTGACCAGTACTTCTCAAAAATATTAAAATTATCAAAGACAAGGAAAGTCTGAGAAATTGTCACAGCCAAGAGGAACCAGAAAAGACATCAAGACTTAATGTAAGTATCCTAGAACAGAGAATGTGGTATCCTAGAACAGAGAAGAGAAGGGACATTAGGTAAAAACTAAGGAAATCTGGTTGGTCCATTAATTGTTACAAATGAACAATACTTATGTAAGATGTTGATAATGAGAGTATATTGGTACTCAATACTAATTTCACAATTTTTCTGTAAATCTAAATCTACAAAATAAAGTTGTTTTAAGTTCATTTTAGTCTTTTGTGACTTTTATAGAAAATCTTTGCAAAAGTTGTACAGGAATGTAGTATGTTTCTTGAGTTATAGAGATTCATAATATTATGAAACCCTATCCTGCTCCCCAAATGCAAAAGAAAGAAATAAAAATAATGTTCCAGGGGCCGGCCGAGTGGATCAGTTGGTTAGGAGCACGAGTTCTGGGCAACAGGGTCGCCAGTTGGATTCCCACATGGGCCAGTGAGCTGCGCCCAAGGTGAGCTGCCAACAGGTGGCAAGATGGCTCAGCTGATGAGACATGTGCTCCGAACAAGAAGGTTGCCTGTTAGACTCCCGCATGGGATGGTGGGCCTCACCCACCCACAACTAAGATTGAACACAGCACCTAGAGCTGAGCACTGAGTTGAGTGGCCGCAAGCTGCCGGCAAGCAACTGGATGGCACCTGGACTTGGAGCTGAGCTAACTGTGCCTTCCACAACTAAGATCGAAGAACAACAACTTGGCTGTTCCCCTTCCCCAATTCCACAATGAAAATCTTTTTAAAAATAAATAATAATAATGTTCCAGAAGTCCAACAAAAAACGAAGCACTACTTAGATTCAAATTAACAGCCATACTAGAAAGATTCATTTTCCAAAGGGTCAGATACCATTCCAAGATATTATTTTGACTTTACAACTGTAAGGAAACAGACATTTCCAATTTTTAAAAAAATTTATATATGTGTACTTAAATATACATATACAATGTAAAACATATGTATACAAAATTTAAGGACCATATGTCTATAATGGATAGAAGAGCAAGTAAGTGGGTGGCAGGATAGAAATATAAAATGTGACTTTGTAGAGAAAACAGATTTCCAGATTTGCCAGTGAGGCAATTCTGTCATTAGTCTGAGATAGCCTTCTTCGAGTCAATAGGTAGTGGGCAAAGAGATTTTGAACAAAATGTAGAGCACACCATCAGCATCAGGTGCTAAGATAAATTCCTGTACTGCTATATAGCATCAGAATTTGTAATTTTTCTGATCTCTCTCAGTCAGAAGACTGAGTCATTTAGCCATGAATGATAGAAGATATAAAACTTAAAGATGAGGGCCGGCCGAGTGGCGCATCGGTTAAGCGCTGGTTTTGGGATGCCAGCGGCCCCGGTTCGGATCCCACATGAGGGCCAGTGACACTGCCCTCTACAGCTAACAACAGCTCCACCTGGAGCTGGGCTGTGCGAGCCCCGGAGATGGTGTGGGCTGCAGCCCCTGCTGCAGTGGGCTGCCATAGGCTGCAGTGAGTGGCCCGCAGCCAGCGTGAGCGGCTGGCAGCCAAGCGTGAGCTGCCAATAGCCGCGGTGAGCGACATCCAGAGGCCAGTGACCGACCTGCCTCATCCGGGAAGAGCGCAATGACGATACCAACAGTGAAGCAACATCCTCCGCAACTAAACTGAAGAACAAGAAGACGGCAACTTGTCTGTTCCCCTTCCCCGATTCCCCAACGCTGTTCCCCTCCACCAATTCCCCAATAAAATCTTAAAAAAAAAAAAAAACTTAAAGATCAGTGGGTGACAACACTGCCCTCAAAATAAATAAATAAATAAATAAATAAATAAATAAATAAAAACTTAAAGATGAGTGAAACCACAAGATCTTGTGAAATTTTCATGATTGCCTGAGGATTTTTTGAAATAAAGACATACATACATACATACATAGAAATAAGGTCACTACTGAGATCGAATGTACACAGATATGAGGGTTTTTTCCAAGAAAAGAACAATAAGTCCTAGAAAAAATTTTTTAAGTATCTTCAGTTCTGGAAGAAAATGCGAGCTCAAATATAAAATTCTTAATTTTGATTTTTAAAAATTATTTCCGGTGTACAAAACAACAGTGATTAGACATTTATATACCTTACAAAGTGATAACCCCAATAAGTCTACATAACCCATCTAACACTACATAGTTATTACAATATTATTGACTATATTCTCTATGCTATACTTTGTATACCTGTGACTATTTTTGTAAATTATAGTTGACATTCAATATTATTTTAGATTAGTTTCAGGTGTAATTCTTTAATGTTACCATTTAAGAATGTCCAGCTTTGGGCCGGCCGAGTGGCGCGGTGGTTAAGCGCTGGCTTGGGAAGCCAGCGGCCCTAGTTTGGGTCCCACATATGAGGGCTAGTGACACTGCCCTCAAAAAGAAAAGAAAAAAAAGAATGTCCAGCTTCAGGTAAAGTTTTTCATTCAAGACATTCATTATACTGAGTGAACCACTGGGTATAATTTATCTTGTCTTAGGTTTTAGGTCCTATTAAAAATGTGAAAAACACAACAAGCAACTTTTCTGGAGTATCATTCAGTTACATTACTTTGAACAGATGGTGGGTTGTGTTCAATTGTTAAATATAAACAAAAGTTTGGATGTGAATAGAATAAGGATAGGTCTTACTTAATTTTTTTTTTTTTTACTTTTGTAAATAAAAATGTACATACACACACACTCATATTAGGTAAAGCTCAGTTATAGCTTTTGGACCAAAATTTAACTGTTATACTGCTTTTTAAAAATTATGTATTCTGTATAATATGCCTTTTCTCCATATAACAGCTGGTTCAAAAACGAATGGAGAAATGAATGAGAAAGCTCCCCTACATTTAAAATCCACCATAAAGAGGGCCGGCCGAGTGGCGCGGTAGTTAAGTGCTGGCTTGGGAAGCCAGCGGCCCCGGTTCGGTCCCACATATGAGGGCCAGTGACACTGCCCTCAAGAAAAAAAAAAAAAAAAAACCAAAAAGAAATAAAATAAAATCCACCATAAAGAGAAAAGCAGGAAGAAGTCCAAACTAGACTCTGGGGGTCCTTCCAGGTTCAGCAGATTGACTTGGAAACAAGGAGTATAGCTTGAGCTCTCCCTATAGCAGCAGAAGTGCTGGTCACAGAAGCCTCCAACACTTGGAGTTTAGTGAGACTACCTGCTTCCAACACAGTGGCCACTAGACTACCAACTCGTGCTTTAACACCAGTTCTTCACAACAGATGGCTTTATGCTAGAAGAGTTTCCCAGTAAAAGAGTGAGCAAAAATAGCTAACCTTCACATCTGTGACAAAAGCTCATACATAAATTAGGAACAAAATGGACAGATTGAAAAACTGAAACTGAAGTCGGTCTGATAGTAAAACCAAACAAAAATTGCCTAGATATCAGCCCTGGCAAGACAGAGTTAAGAGTTCAAATCTACCTTTGGCAAGTGCATGGGTCCCCAAGTACTATGGAGCCACCAAGAAGTAGAAAGGAACTTCGCCCAGCTGCTCATGCACTTCTTAGCATGACCAGTGTCAGTGGATGTATGGCACAACCCAGGAGATTTCATCTATAATCTCTCAAGATCTCCAGCTCCTGGACCTCTCAACAGTAGCAGAGGAATCATAATGGTCAGGTTCCACAGCTTGCCCAGCTCTTCAAAAAAAGCGTTGAGGTCACTTGGGAGTTTCAATTTCCCTGATTTGAGTCTTTAGTCATATATGAGATCACACGTTGAACTGGTGTTCAGTTGAAGGGGTGTACAGCAATATTTAATGTTTTTTAGATTAAAAGAATTAAAGTTAACATCAGCTATTAGAAAGAAATTCTCAATTCAGTATCCTCTGTTAATTCACATAGGGAAATCAACAAACAACTGAATTTTAAATGTTTGAGCAGTTAGGTCATGACCTGGTCTGGGTGAGATCCAAGATGACACTGAGAGGAAGTAACTGAAACTTGGCATCACACAACTTCCACAATGCTGGTCTTTTGAAAACTATAAACCTATATCCCTTTGGGTAATTTTTTAAAGTTTTCAAATGTTTAGAAAATAAAATTTTTTAATTTGTTCAAGAGCCTTCCACGTTGCAATTAAAATCACTCATTCAACAATACCCAAGATAGAGTCACAGAAACAACCTAAGAAGAAACAACCCACTGACAGAGAATAAAAGTTTTGGAAATAAATGTGTTCCAAACTGTTTAAATAAGTCTTGGAACATCCATAGAATAGAATAATAAGCAGCTGTGAAAAAAGAACACGGAAGGGCCGGCGGAGTGGCGCGGTGGTTAAAAGCTGGCTTGGGATGCCAGCGGCCCTGGTTTGGGTCCCACATATGAGGGCCAGTGACACTGCCCTCAAAAAAAAAAAAAAGAACACGGAATAGCACATGCATTGTTGTAGAAGAATCTCTAATATACGTTAAGTAAAGAAAGAAAAATGCAGAACTGTGTGGATAGCATTGCCATTGGGGCAGGGGGAGGGAGGGCCGCCTAAATTTGTGTGCTTTGACTTTTGTATGCCAAATATCACAAAAACCTAGTACCAATGTTCGCTTCTAAGGGGGAGAACTGAGTGGATAAGGGACAGAGTTCTTTTCTCTATAGTATACTGTTTTACACCTTTTGAATTTTTAACTATTAACTATTTGTGTGTATTACCTATCAAATAATAAGCCTTGTCTCTAAAAAGTAAAAGAGCATTTTGAGCATATTTTGGGTAAATGAAAGAGGCCACCATGAAAGAAATTTCCATTACCTTACAATAGAGAGCTATAGTGGAGAAGGTGGGTGGGGGGATTTGCAATATGTTAACTGGGACGTCAGAAGGCAGATCAAAATTAATATTCAAATTGTGAAAATATGATTACTGACAGAAGGAAAAAGAATAAAGTCTGTCTTACTGCATTTAAGTAAGCAGTGATATGTTAGGGAAAGGGGCTACATGGAGAAAATACTAGAACTCAATTAAAAATTATAAAAAGAAAGAAAATCATTTGTGAAATAAGGTTTCAGCATGTTGTACTACCACAGTAAAATGTATAAATAAATTTCAAATGAACTCCATCAGATCCAGAAATCAGTAAAACAATTTCACTTTCTTAAAATGCTTACACAAGCACACCCCTAAAACATACACACAATTCAGACACACACTGTAAGCAGCCTATAAGACCATTAAGACAATTCTGGGCTTTTTTGGCTATTTCTTTTTTAGGGGTCATTCTTTGCATTTTTACTGCTCTAAATTTACCTCTTCAAGTCACAGCAATGCAAATTGAGCTTTCTTTCTTTTTTAGTTTTTTGTTCTCAACCAAATCTTTTGTACATTTCTGGAATTTAAGCCACCTCAGTTACTGCTACTTATCTATAACACCATTGCTTTGAGGGATTAAAGCAGGTTTCTTGTAATACACTTAGATTAAGAGTTATCTGAGTTGAGAAGAATATCCTGTTTGAGTTGTGGATGGGGAGTATTTTTTTTTATTATTTCTTATTTTTCATTTATTTATTTTTTTAAATCTTGAGTTGTTTTGATTTCCCCTGAGAGCAGTAATCTTCAGCAAGTGATATTTTTTAAAAGCCCCAAACACACCACAAAACATTCCAAGTGATTTTTAACTCCTGAATGAGGTTGAGCTACCTGAGTGATTCTCTCTCTTCTCTTCTTTGGCAGAAAGGATTAGAAACCTCCGCAGAACTTGCTCTCTATTAAAGTGGAGTGCTGTGCATTCATTGGCAAGAGGTGAATTGTTTTCAGATTACATGCGAAAGAGTGTGTGTGTTTCTTTCCCACATCAAAGCCTTGGATGGAAGCAGTTCTGAGTATTGCCAGGGATGCAAGAATTGGTGCTAAAGTGATTAACAAAATTGCTTTCCTGCAAAAGAAGCACAAAACATTACCTAGGGATTAGAGGAGGAGAGGGCAAGATTAAAGGTGATGTTGAATTTTGGGTGGAATATCTTATCCATCTTTTTCAAATCATGCTTCAAGGATTCTGTGGCCCCTCCTTAAGGAAACCTGAACAAATCAAAGTCTTACTTTCTCAAGTTTTATACACAGAGGTGCTGACAAGGTAAAATTAAAACTACTAACATAAGCAGCACTCCCTTTGTGACCTCCGCATCTTCATCTGACACTATAAATACATTGTTAATGTATTTTATTCAGCACACACTATTGACTCCATTGATCAAAGATTCTTTCATTTGTAATTGGTTTGTGTGTCCACCTGATGGACTTAAATAATAGTGTTTTATAGAATTTCTGGAGTTGTTTGGTTTTAGTAAATCGTGACTCAATTAGTATAGTACCCCCTTTTTAAACATATCTTTCACAGTCAAAATCTCTGTTTAGCCAAAATGTTTTTTTAAACCCTAAAACCTATATTCTAAATAGTGAAGAAAAGACCATACAGCAAACCTCACAATTTCTAGTTTAGGAATTTTTTGTTTTCAAGATAAATTCAAAAGGTTTATTGCACCAAATGCCACAGAAAAATGGATCAAAATAATAACAAGTTTTAAGAAAAAGTTTCCATATATTGACATTGATATCTGTTTAACTGAACAAAAATATAAAGTCCTATCAACTTATCTTAATGGAGCTTTAATTATAACAAATCCCAGAACTTTTTCCTTTTCTAAATGCCACATAAATTTAAGCATATTGCAATCTTTTTCCAAGATATATGGTTCACCAAATTTTGACATTTAAAAATTGACATTCAGGGGTGGCCTAAGAAATTATTTTAAGGGTACATCTGAAATGCCCTATGACATGCTTTGTCACTTAGCATTTTTCCATCTCTTTCAAAAACTGAATTTAGGCCTCCCTTCTTCCAGGAAGCCCTCCTTACTTTAGTCTCCCCATCAGAAACAGGCAGAAACATATAGGTACATGCAACTGTTATGGTATGAATAAACATTTCCTTCCTTCTTTTTCTTCGTTTAAAACATGAAGTCCAAAAAAGGAATGAAATATATATCTGGATAGGCCACAAAAACATAAAGTTGAATGTAATTAACAAGATAAATAAATTCAAAACAATAAATATGGTATGAAATCATTTACAAAAAAAATTTAATACAAAAAACAATATCATAATGCTTTAGGGACCATATACATGTGTGTAAAAGTACAAAAAATAGAACAGAATTCCATATCTCAAACTCATGGTAGTGGCTTCCTCTGGGAAGGAAGGAGGGAAATGAAATTGGGAGAGATGAAAGGAAATTTTAGCTACATCTATAATGTTTATTTCTTTGAAAAGGGAAAAAAATATTCAGCTAAGATGATTCACTTAGGCATAGTTCCGGGATGTGAAGTGTCATTGAAATTCTTATCTTAAAAACACAGCAGAGGTTCGCTGTCATTTCTTTGTCCTCAATTTATTTTCATAAAACATATAGTTCTTTTAGTCAGGCACTAGTTATGTCTCACCTTTTTTTATAACAATAAAACATGTTCCAAACTGATTAAATCAGAATAGTTGTGACCACCTCTTTATTCACAATAGCCTCAGAAATTAATGTATTGTGGTGACAGAATTTTATCTTTGTGTTCTATAAAGAATAAGATATACCTCAAGTCCTCAGTAAAAAGAATAAATAGAGAAATAAAAAAATAAGCACTGATTGCTTGCTGCCCCACATGCAATAGTTTGTAGACCTTTTCATTTTAAAGTTGTTTCTCGAGGTTGCCTATGTGACGTCTTCTCTTTCAGGAACTTGTTGAAAACAATCTTTTTTTATCTGTCTTTCCCTTGAGGTCCCGTAAGGTCACTGGACATAAGATAGCTGTGAAATTTGACATTGTTCCAATTTAAATGCTTTACTCCAGCAAGTGCAAGACTGTGGACGCTTCAGTGTGGGGATTGCCATGGCCAGGCCGTTTCTGAGACTCACCAGCCCTCCAGGCTTCAAAGCCTGCCATCCTTGATCTCACTAAAGAATGTTTTTGAATTCTATGTCCATCTAGTGGTTGCCTGCAAAGATCTACTTGGCTTTTTCTTTCTTCCTTTTCTTTCACACTTGATCAGTGAGATTCTGTTTGTGATGGGGGTTTTGCCCCCCTTGGTCTTTAATTCTTTCACAGGTGGTTTCAAAGTGTCTATCCTTAGCCATTGCTTTCTATAAACAAGCAGGAATTCATGAACCGCAGTTACTGATGGCTCTCCTCACCGAGCAATTCTCCCCTCACTTTGAAAATAGACTGTTTTGTGGACAGTAAAGTACAGTTCTTTTTCACAGATGAGATTAGAGGCTTGAGGGGAGGCTGGAGGGAGGGGAGTTTTTCTTTCTTTCTTTCTTTCTTTCTTTCTTTCTTTCTTTCTTTCTTTCTTTCTTCTTTCTTTCTTTCTTTTTAACTTGAGAGCCTTTGTGTTGTAACTCATTTTTGCAAATGCAAGAACTTTACTTATTTTACACTCAGTTGCACCTTTGGTTAAAGATGACATGGCACTAAATAGAGGGTGCTGGGAATTTGCTGATTTCCTCATTAATTCCAACATCTCCAGCATCCCAAGTGTAAGGTTAAGAGCTGAAGATCAGATGGTGACAGGAGAAAATGGTTTCATATCCAAGAGATTAAATTATATCAATTCTAGGGCTGGCCAAGTAGCACGGTGGTTAAGTGCTGGCTTGGGATGCCAGCGGCCCCGGTTCGGATCCCACATATGAGGGCCAGTGACACTGCCCTCAAAAAAAAAAAAAATTATATCAATTCTACCTAAGAGTATTGATGTTCCATAGGGGTTGAGATATCTGTCTTATCACCTTTCCTCTTTGTGGGCTGAAAATCTCTCCCCGGGTATCAATTCCTTTGACTTGAAGTTTTAAAAGTGGGATCAATCTCTTCATCTGTAGCAGCTGTTGGCCTTTTCAGTTTTCACATGGACCACAAAAATTGAGGAATTGATGGGTTTATACTACTCTGAGTTCTTGGAGAAAAAATAATGGAGGCCAAGTAGTATCACTTGGTTCCTAACACGTCCACAGTGTGGGCATATATGTGTCTTGGGTCACCGTGGCCTCTAGGAAAACAGGGGCACACACTGAATTAAAGTCACTGCCTTTGTTTCAGCTCAAAGTAAAACAATAAAAATTTTTAAATACTTTTTCTCTTTATAATTGTCAAACACTTTATTAGAATCAACTTAAAAAAACACAAATTGTATTAATGCAGCATTGTTGGTAGCAAAAAAATGCAATTAAACAACTTAAATGTCCATCAATAGGCAACTGGTGAAATAAACTATAATGTATCCATCTATAGAATAATATATTATAATTAAAAAGAATGATGCTGAAAGAATGGAAACACATCTAAGAAATAGTGTTAATTGAAAAAAAGTTGAAAAATGATATTATAAAAATAATATGTATAAAACGATTGTATATCATTGTAGTGGGTTCAGGTGTACATACATATGGGATTGAGGGAAATGATCTAAGGAGATTTTAACCTTATCTATGTTTTACTTTTTTAAACGGAAAATGTATTTATATAATTCTCATGTAATTAAAAATAATTTTAAAATTATTTTAAAGACCAAATAGAAGATAAAAAGAAAAAAAATAAGAATCACCTATAGGTGAGAGGGCCCAAGCCCAACAAAATGGCGCCCTCCGTACACCACTCGCGTGCAGGCTCCGCACCACAGGAACAACAGATGAAAAACCTCCAGCCTTTGCACCAAAGGTGCTCAGTTCAGTCTGTCCCCACAGGCTCCCGGCTCACACAGCCACTCCCTCCACCAGGAACCAGATTTGTAAGCATTACCATTTTGAGTCCAGAGGTGAGCAGCCATCCAGAAGCCGGAGACCGATCTACCTCACCTGAGAAGAGCGCAATGATGATACCAACATGGGCCAGTGAAGCAATGTCCTCCACAACTAGACTGAAGAACAAAAGGACAGCAACTTGTCTGTTCCCCTTCCCCAGTTTTCCCCAACTCTGATCTCCTCCCCCAATTCCCCAATAAAATCTTTAAAAAAAAAAAAAAAAAAAGAATCACCTATAAACTGCTACCCAGTCTTCTGTATAGTCTTTTGTATATGTACTTCTCTTTAAAAAAAAAATTTATGCTGGTAAAATATACATAACATAAAATTTACCATTTTAACCATTTTTATTTTATTTTATTTTATTTTATTTTATTTTATTTTATTTTATTTTATTTTATTTTTTGAGGGTAGTGTCACTGGCCCTCATATGTGGGACCCAAACCGGGGTCACTGGTGTCCCAAGCCAGCACTTAACCACCACACCACTTGGTTGGCCCCATTTTAAGCATTTTTAAGTGTACAGTTTAGTGGCATTAAGTACCTTCATATTGTTGTGCAACCATAATCCATCTCCAGAACTTTATCATCTTCCCAGACTGAAATTCTGTACCCATTAAACAATACCTCCCCATCTCCCCCTGCCCCAGTGATAACCACTGTTCTATTGGGTGTCAGAAAAGTCGTGACGTATTTTTGTTTTTCATTGCAAAAATGCGTCATGACTTTTCCCACAACCCAATACTTTCTGTCTGTACATATTTGACTATTCTAAGGGGAATCATCTAGTATTTGGGTATGGTTTATTTCACTTAGCAAAATGTCTTCATATTGTATCATGTACCAGAATTCCATTCCTTTTCAAGACTGAATAATATTCCATTGTATGTATATAGCATATTTTGTTTATTCATTCATCCATTGGTGGACATTTAAGAGGTTTTCACCTTTTGGCTATTGTGAAGAATGCTGTGATGAACACTGGTATACAAATACCTGTTTGAGTCCTTGTTTTCTGTTCTTTGTATATATACCCAGAAGTGGAATTGCTGGCTCAAATGGTAATTCCATGTTTAGCTTTTGGTGAAACCACTGTACTGTTATCCACAGTGATTGTACCATTGTACATTCCCACCAGCAAAGTACAACAGTTTCAATGTTTCCATATCCAAACCAACACTTGCTTTCTGGGTTTTTATTAAATAATAGCCATCCAAATAGGTATGAAGTGGTTATATACTTATAAAAATTAAAAATTGGCCTCAACTATAGCTTAATATAACCTTGACATTTTTCTATGCCATTAAATATTCTTCAACAATATCGTTTTAATGGCTGCATAGCATTCCACTGAATAAAATATACCATAATTTACTCAACCAACTCCCTATTATTGGAAACTTAGGTGCTTCCATTTTTTTTGGCATTATAAAGAGTGTTCCATATTTACATACTTGACTTTGCTTTAAATTTGCTTATAAATTCCTAATAGTGGTATTGCTGGGTCATAACACATGTACTTTTTAAAAGAGCTTTGAAGATCAACATCTATTTTTAAATCAGTTAAAAAGAGGGATTGAAGGAAAGAGAGAATTGCAACTGCAGCTACTTACTTGAGACCTCACGCAAACTACTACTTAATCAGTTGAGAAATTCCCACACACAATGTAAAGAGTGGGCATTGTCTGTTAACCCTCCAGCAATTTGTCTGTCACCATTGACCTACATCAAAATCTTCAGTTTAGGAAAAGAATGTAGAAGCCTCTCACTGGATGGCTTGTTTCAGTGGTACTCAGGAAAGCTAAAACAGTCGGTGTGTGAGCATTTTCATCACTGTAGTTCACTACAGGATCTAGGATCGATCTGAATCTCTTTCACTTTGCTCATTACTGAAATACGCTATCTCTGGGGTGGAAATTGCAGAAATATTTAAGAGTACTCAGAAATAACACAATTGACAAAATAAGTTCAAGTGGAGGAATCATTCAGGAATAAATGACGAGGGGCTAGCTTTCTCCCTCTTCAACTGCCTAATTATTAGCTAGCATTGCCTATGCCCCGACAGACTTGGAAATCCTGGACAAATTTTAGTTAGATCGCTCATTCCCTTACTCCCTTTGCCACGCATAGGCTTCGTGGTCAATACAAACTCCTTTGCCTAGCACTCAATATTCTAGTTTTCCTCTCTCCTTATTGCCCCAGCATGAAACCTTCCATTCCATCCAAACTGACCTATTTGCAATATCTCATACAAGCAGCACATACTGTGTGAAGACCTTTGAACTTGAAGTTAGATCATCTGGATTTGAACCCTGGCTCTGCCATTTCTTAGGCAAAACACTTAATCTTGCAGAGGCTTAGTTTCCTCATCTGTAAAATAGGGATGACAAAGCATTAATCCGCTGTATTATTATGTATATGTGAAACTAGACAACAGCATGTAAAAGAAGTTATACAATGTGGGGTGTGGAGTGAGTGTCTGATAGGGGACACCAATGTCTTTTTTATCCTGGCCTCTGAGCCTTTGCTCCCATCTGCTGTCTTTCTGGAAAAATCCTCTATCTGAATCCCACCCATCCATCAATGCAAACTCATGTTTTGTCCTCTTAAAAGCCCTCCCACAAAAATCCTTAGCACTCCCTGACAAGACTATTCATTTGGCATTTGTCTATACTACCTGTATGTCTATAGTGCCTGGCATTGGTTATACATTCTACCATGTATTTGTCTTCTCCAGGTAGCCAGCCTGTCAAAGGACAGAAACCATGCTTAATATCTCTCGCCCCAACCCCACTTTCCCCACTCTGCATCAAGAGTGTTTTACATATAGAGATGATAAGTTAGTATTTGTTGACTGACCCTTTTCACTCCCCCCATGCTTCATGATCTGCCTGTATCAGGAGGTCCATGTCAGTCCTTCAAAATGGACTCCTTCCTGGGACAATTTTCAGAGAATGCTTATACCATTTTTGCCCCACCAATAATCATTATTAATGTATAACACGTCCTTGCTTACAATAGCCTGCAAGGACAACAGAATGGATATTATTGTTATTATCCCTATCTCTCCCTAACTCTCAAAAACTCAGATTTGTAACTAAGCTACTGTATGGCAGAACTGAAAATTGAACTCAGGTCTACTGACTGCAAAGCTCATGTGCTTGGCCTCACATAAGAAAACCTCCTTCCCTATTTAACTGTAAATGGACACTTGTCCCTCCCTGAAATAATATTATTGTTGACATTTAGTTCCTTGCCTAAGAAGAAAATGGTAGGACTTCCAGTAAAATGGCAGAATAGACAGATGCTGTGCTAACTGCCTCCCAGGATCACACCAAAATTACAACTACTTTATACAACATTTAACCCCAGAAGTCCCTGGAACACTAGATAAACAGAACCTCTAAACAAAGAACTTAAAGAGGAGGCCACGTCAAGTCTGGTAGGACGGGCGGAGACAAGAGAGGGCAAACCCCACTAGGGAAGCCCCAGCTGTGTGGGGAGGCTTCTCCGGTTGGGGGAGAGACCCTCCGGCCGCACACCAAGCTCACCAGCCCAGCGTTCCTTTGTCAGGAAGAGGAGTTCCAACATAGCTGGCAGTAGAAATTAGTGAGGACTCTCTTTGCTCAGCTCAGTGAGGCTAGAGAATCAGTGGGGCCTGCACACGGACTCGCTCGCTGGTGAGCACTCACCTGGTCCCTGGTGGAGGGAGTGGCTGTGTGGGCCGGACCCAGGAGCCTACAGGGAAGGACTGAACTGAGCGCCTTTGGCACGGGAGCTGGAGGTTTTGGGACTATTGTTCCCCTGGTGTGGAGCTTGCAAGCGAGTCATGTACAGGAGGGCGCCATTTTTTCAGGGTTGGGCCCTCCAACAGAGGGTCAAGTCCGGGACCTCATTGGTCTGGTGGAATTGGTGCAGAAGTGCGTGTGTGCATGCGCGCACATGCAGCCTTGGATCCCCACCCTCTGCCCGGCACATTGCATTGCCAGGGAAACACTGGGTAGATACAGTCCGGCTCCAACAGGCTGCTCACTGAGATGCGGGAGTGCCCAAGCCGCCTCAGGTCCCCGCTCTTCGGACTGCGCATGAAGAGTTGCCAGGCTGGTGATTGGTTGTCGGGCTGCTCAGCCTGATCTGCGAGCGGCTGATTGGGACAGGATGAGCCTGGGAGTTTTCCTGGGAGTGTTGGGCCGTGAGCTGTGTGCCTGCGTGATCCAACCAGGCCTCTGCTGGTGATCTATGTAATACATCAAAGCAATCCCAGAGTGACAGCCAGAATAGGAAACAAAGAAACATGTCACAAGTAAAAGATCAGAAGAAACTTCTAAAAATGGAACTAAATGAAACAGAGGGATCCAACCTTTCAGAGACAGAGTTTAGAACACTGATGATAAGAATGTTTAAAAAAAAAATTAGTGAGGACATAAGGAAGGATAGAGACATCATAAAAAACAATCAGTTAGGGCCGGCTGAGTGGCATGGTGGTTAAGCACTGGTTTGGGAAGCCAGCGGCCCCAGTTCGGGTCCCACATATGAGGGCCAGTGACACTGCCCTCAAAAAAATAAATAAATAAAAATAAAAAACAACCAGTTAGAACTAAAGAATACAATAACTGAAATGAAGAACACACTCGAAGGAATCACCAGTAGAGTAGACGAAGCAGAGAATCGGATCAGTCATTTAGAAGACAAAATAGCAGAAATCACCTAGATAGAACAACAAAAAGACTAAAGAATAAAAAACAATGAAAATAGTTTAAGAGCCCTATGGGACAAGATGATGCACAACAACCGCACATCATAGGAATACCAGAAGGAGAAGAGAAGAAGCAAGGGGTCCAGAATGTATTTGAAAAAATAATGACTGAAAACTTCCCTACCCTGGTGAAGGACATCGACATACATGCCCAGGAAGTGCAGAGGTTCTAAACAAGCTGAACCCAAACAGGTCCACACCAAGACACATCATAGTTAAAATGGCAAAGGTTAAAGACAGAGACAGAATCCTAAAAGCAGCAAGAGAAAGACAGCAGGTTACATACAAAGCAGCTCCTATTAGACTAACAGCTGACTTGTCTACAGAAACTCTGCAGGCCAGAAGGGAGTGGCAGGAGATATTCAAAGTGACAGAAAATAAAGGCCTACAACTAAGATTGCTCTACCCATGATGGCTATCACTTAAAATTGGAGGAGAAATAAAGAGCTTCTCAGAAAAGAATAAGCTTAAGGAATTCATTGCCACCAAGCCAGCATTGCAAGAAATGTTAAAAGGGCTTTTTTAAACAAAAGAAAAGGGTAAATAAGCTAACCTAGGAAGACCAGGAATACAAATAACAAAATGGCAATACATATGCACCTATCAATAATCATTTTATATGTGAGTGGGCTAAATGCTCCAATCAAAAGACAGAAAGTGGCTGAGTGGATAAGAAAATAGGACCCATATATATGCTGTTTACAGATGGAATAAGGTATTTCATGCAAATGGAAATGAGAAAAAAAAAGCTGGAGTAGCAGTACTTATTTTGGACAAAATAGATTTTAAATGAAGACTACAATAAAAGACAAAGAAGGGCACTATAACCCTAATAAACATCTATGCATATTAGATGCTGATAACATCCAACATAGGAGCTCCTAATTATATATAACAGATTTTGATAGACATAAAGACAGAGATCAACAGTAACACTATCATAGTAGGAGACTTCAACACCCCATTGTCACCAATGGACAGATCCTCTAGACAGAAAATCAACATGGAAAGAGTGGCCTTAAATGACACTTTAGACCAGCTGGACTTTGTCGATATTTTTAGAGCATTTCACCCTGAAACAACAGAATATACATTCTTCTCAAGTGCACATGGGACATTTTCCAAGATAGACCACTTTAGGCCACAAAACAAGTCTCAGTAAATTTAAGAAGATTGAAATCATATCAAGCAGATATAAAGGAAAAACTGATGGTTGCTGGCTGGGAGGGAGTGCAGATGAGGGAGAGGGGAAAGGTTTTGGATAGCATAGGTGGTTTACTACATTGTTGCCACAGGGATATGGGGGGGGCAGTTCTGGGAATGTAATTGATAATGTTGTGAAGAGACTATTATGTTAAGTGAAATAAGTCAGTCGGAGAAAGACAAGTACCATATGATCTCACTTATATGTGGAATCTGAAAAACTGAATGAACGATCAAAGTAAACAGACTCATAGATATACAGGAAAAACCTGAGGGTTGCTAATTGGGAGGGGGGTGGGGATGAGGGAGAAGGGGAAGGGATTAGACAGCATAAATAGGCAACTACAATATTGCCACAGGGATATGAAACACAGTCGGGGAATATAATAATGTTGTAAAAATTTTGTGGTGTGTCAGATGGTCACATGTCTTGTTAGGGAGACCACTTCATTGATGGAGTAGAGGCTTGATCACTGCACTGTACACCTGAAGCTGATGTTGTAAAATATTGTATATGCCAACTGTAATTGAATATATACATAGTCACGGGATGTGGAGTATACTGTGGAAGGGAGTCAAAGGAATTGTAATAGATATGTATGATATGGGGGGGAGTGGGGTGGCAAACTGGGGAAGGGGGTTGTCACTTTGAGGGGTAAAAAGTATAACTATTGCACTGTGTTGTATACCTGAAACTAATTTTTTTTAAAAAATGTTTATTTCATAATAAAAGAATTTTTTAAAAAAGAAGAAAATGGTAGTGTTCTTGAATACAGTAACCACCTAAAGAAACTTCTATTTTTTTTTTTAAGGGCAGTGTAACTGGCCCTCATATGTGGGACCCGAACTGGGGCCACTGGCGTCCCAAGCCAGCTCTTAACCACCGCGCCGCTTAGCCAGCCTAAAGAAACTTCTTTAGTGTTTGCGGAAACATCAAAGAAATGTACATGATATCCCAGTTCTCGGGGTCTCGGGGAAATATTCCAGATGAGAACCTTGTGTAAAGTACATCCTTGGGACCCAGAATGAAAGCTGGGCCCTTAGTGGGACAGTGTCTTTTCCCTTATGCTTTAATTAATTGTGATTCAGAGCCACTCTCTTAGAAATGGTTCCCCCATTGCACTTTTACCTTTTAGGTGACCTTCTGCCCCCACTACTTCTGCTCCAAGGCTTTGGTTCTGCCTCTCAGCAGTTCTTCCCCTGCAGTCAACCTCCATGAACTAGGGTTCCTCCAGCAAAGGGCATAACTCTTCAATCACAGCTTAAGGGAATAATAGGTGATCCTGATTCAAAGAGATTCTAAGAGTTATCCTATCACTACATGGTCCTCCAGCTAACCAGCATGTCTCCCCAGCTACATAGTTCATTCTCTGACAGCTCAGTCAGCAGTCTTCAGATTTGGGGAAGGTATGAGTCCACAGACAGTTCACCTGCCATCCAAAGCAGAACCATGTCTCTCAGCTACCTCAGTCACTGAGTAAGCAACCATCTTTCCGTTCAGAGTATTAGTCTACTTGTCCCAGTAAAAATCCCTGGAAGCCACATGAATCTTGACTTATCCGTTACCCTAGAGTCTGCTGATAACAGTTTCCCTTTCTTTCTCTTTCTTTCTTTTTCTTCCTTTCTTTCTTTCTTTCTTTCTTTCTTTCTTTCTTTCTTTCTTTCTTTCTTTCTTTCTTTCTTTTTTTTATTGGGGAACAGTGTGTTTTTCCAGGACCCATCAGCTCCAAGTTAAGCAATTGTTTCAATCTAGTTGTGGAGGGCACATCTCAGTGACCCATGTGGGATCGAACCGGCAATCTTGGTGTTATGAGTACTGCGCTCTAACCAACTGAGCTAACCGGCCACCCTGTTGATAACAGTTTCTTAAACTCATCTCTGTCCTGCACCCCTTGGATATTTGGGCACTAATGTCAGCTTTGCTGAGTTGCTTCCAAATTTGTTCAACATGCATTTATTGAGAAATATTGCTAAATATTGGGGGATAAAAAGGTGGGGTCTAGAATCTTCTCATTTTTTCTCAACCCAGTTTCCACTGAAAGCCCCACTTTCTCACAACCAACAAGCCTCATGTCAGCAACCCCCAAGCTGCACAGAGATTGTTCATGTTTTCTTGTTTTCTGCAACAACCATTAGCACAAACATCAACATAGCGATGACCTAATTATAACCTAATTATTCTGGACCAAAAAAAAGGGTGTTTGATCTTAATTCATGTACTATTTTGGTAGATTGTTACATGTAACCCCAGGCATAATATGCCTTCATCTTTACCCACATCATTTGGTGAACACCTGTTCCCTTCTCATGATATCGTTACCGCTAATTTTTCCAACCCACCATTCTGTCTCAAACACTAACAGTTCAAATCTCTCTCCTCCAAAGATCTTAACCTTGAGACTTAGACATTTTCTCTTATTTCTCAACAGCACTCCCTACTCCCTAGCTGTTCTTTAGCATAACATCAACTCAGTCAAATGAAATAAACAAATATTTACCGAGTGGGGAAGGAGAGAGAGATAGGGAAGGAGGCAGCTGTGATCACTGACCCATCCTGCCCCAGCTTTCTCTCACTAAGAGTGTCTTTAGGTACACGCTCAAAATGGCAATTAAGGAGATAAAAAGTCTAATGCTTCTTATGCTTTCCTAAAGACCAGCAATGAACAATTGGGATTTGAAGTTTAAAAAACAATACCATTGAGAAAAAACAAAAACAAAAAAAAAATACTATTTACAATAGCACAAAAAAAAAAATTCTAATACTTAAAATAGCACCAAAACCCCAAATACTTAGTTATAAATCTAACAAAACATGTTCAGGATCTACCTGTAGAAAACTGATGAAAGAAATAAAAGGAATCTAAATAAGTGGAGAGAGATTCCATGTTAGAAGGTCAGTATACAAAAGTCAAATACTTTCCCATATACCAAGAATGAATAATTGGAATCTGAAATTTTAAGAAAGATACCGTTTAAAAGTCTTTTTTCTTAGGGTCATGCGGTTCGTTCAGGTAATTAGCACATTAGCGTGGTGACTAGCAGTCTCAACTTGACTATGCCCTTTAGTCAGAAATCCTGGGGTTATTGACACCTTTCTTGCAGTGGCCCAGACCTCATCTTCAATTTTGAGTCAGAGCTGTCCTTTTAGTGATTCTAACCATCCTGGATTCCTCTGAGGTACTATTGGGTCGTTGGAAAAGTCATGACATAGTTTGTCGATGTTTTTTAAAGGTCATTTATTTATATAAAGAACAAAGATCAATGATATATTGCCCGTTTTGTTCAATAACCTTTTGCCATCTTTCAGTGAGCTTCATAATTCCTCGTTCATAGAATGACCTGTCTTTATTTGCGAAAAACTGAACAAGGTGCTGATTTACAGCCTCATTTGAATTGAATGTTATACCATGCAAAGAGTTTTGAAGAGAGCGAAACAAGTGGAAGTCTGATGGCACAAGGTCAGGCAAGTATGGTGGAAGTAACAACACATCCCATCCAAGCTCCAATAATTTTTTTTTTCAAAGATTTTATTGGGAGGGCCCGCCGAGTGGTGCAGTGGTTAAGCACTAACTTAGGAAGCCAGTTGCCCCTGTTCGGGTCCCACATTTGAGGGCCAGTGACACTGCCCTCAAAAAAAAAAGGACATCACCGCCAACCTGGGAACTGGGGAGATGGTCGACACTGACCCCAAGACCATGCAGGATCTCACCTCGGTGGTGCAGACACTACTGCAACAGATGCAAGATAAATTTCAGACCATGTCCGATCAGATCATTGGGAGAATTGATGACATGAGTAGTCACATTGATGACCTGGAGAAAAACATTGCAGACCTCATGATGCAGGTGGGGGTGGAAGAACTGGAAGGAGAAAACAAGATACCTGCTACACAAAAGAGTTGATGGTCACTAATTTACACTGAAATCTGGAACATTGTTTTTTACAAGCCAAGAGAAGACTGAATGGCTTTTTGCAACTAACTACTATGTGTAGACAGGTTTTATATTATAAAGTGTGCATTCTTCTTATCACATACTATATAGTTAGTTTATCAAGTGATTTTCCCCCCAGTTTCTTGAACATGGTAACTTCTCATCTTGAACCTTGGTCAGTTGTGCTATTAAATATTAAACACATGGGCCAGCCACGTGGTGCAGTGGTTAAGCGCTGGCTTGGGACTCCAATAGCCCCGGTTCGGGTCCCACATGTGAGGGCCAGTGAAACTGCCCTCAAAAAAAAAAAAAATAAATAAATAAATATATATATATATATATATATATATATATATATATATATATATTAAACACTAAAACTTTGGGGGAAAAAAGATTTTATTGGGGAATTGGGGGAGGGGAACAGCATTGGCGAACTGGGGAAGGGGAACAGACAAGTTGCTGTCCTTTTTTTGTTCTCCAGTCTAGTTGTAGAGGACGTTGCTTCACTGGCCCATGTTGGTATTATCATTGTGCTGTTCTCGAGTGAGGAAGATTGGTCGCCAGCCTCTGGACAGCCACTCACAGAGGCTCTTGGCAGCTGACACTGGCTGCCAGCTGCTCACGCTGGCTGCCGGCCACTCACTGTAGCCTATGGCAGCCCACTGCAGCAGGGGCTGCAGCTATACCGTCCTGGGGACTCACAGCAGCCCAGCTCCAGGTGGAGCTGTTGTTCACCATCTTAGCTGTAGAGGGCAGTGTCACTGGCCCTCATATGTGGGATCCGAACCGGGGCTGCTGGCATCCCAAGCTAGCTGTTAACCAACACACCACTTGGCCAGCCCCAGGCTCCAATAATTCTTGACAGGTGATCAAATTTGTTTGTAATCTCGTGTCGTCGCAATGGAACACAACTCCTCTACAATTAACAAGCTCTGGACATTTTTGGATGATGGACTCATTCAGACTGTCTAATTGCCGACAGTACACATTCGGTTTGGTTCCTTGGTAGGAGCTCGAAAAACATGACACCTTTAAAATCCCACCACACTGAGAGCATAACCTTCCTCTGATGAATGTCTGCTTTCTATGTCGTTTGACGCAAATTATCAGGTTGTGACCAAGACTGTTTGCACACCACATTGTTGTAAACAATCCACTTCTCATCACCAGTTATCAGTTGCTTCAAAAAAGGATTGTTCTCCTCACGTTTAATGAGTATATTGCAGATGTTTATACGCGCCATCAAATTAACTTCTTTGAGTTCATGCGGAACCCAAATATAGAGCTTACTTACGTATCCCAGCTTCTTCAGGTGGTCATGAATGCTTGAATGATGGATGTTCAATGCTTCTGCAATCTCTCGTGTCATGTAACATGAGTTTGACTCGATCAATGCCTTTATTTTGTCGTCATCAACTTTGGTGGGCCTCCCTGACTGAGAAGCATCGCTGAGATCATAATTACCAGCACGGAGGGCCAGCCGAGTGGCTCAGTTGGTTAAGAGCTCGTTCAAGAGTGTGAACTAAGCTCTGAGCAACAGCAGTTCGATGCCCAGCCCGAGCTGAGCTGCCGTTGAGCTACCAACAGGTTAGCAGGATGGCTCAGCTAAAAAAAAATTAAAATTAAAAAAAAAGAAAAAAGAAATCACCAGCACGGAATTTCGTGAACCATCGTTGGCACTGATGTTCTTGTAGAGCATTGCCACTGTAAACTATATGCAACTTTTCACAAGCTTGACACACATTCTTCCCTTTATGGAAGTAAATCAGTAAAATATGGCAAAAATACACAGTTTGGTCCTCCATCTTCAACTTGTTGTAAAATCTCCAAAGCTCAACCAAATCACTCAATTTTTTTAAAAATGAAGCTAGAACTGTCAGCTGCCAAATGACATAGCAATAACATAGATGCGAGTGACTCTAGTATTTCCAAAAATGAACAAGTGCCATCTGTTGCAAACATGCGTCATGACTTTTCCAACAACCCAATATTGGACAAGTCTTTTTTTTTTGCCTCTAAGCCTCTTTCACTTAGGCAGCCTCATTTTCCCTGCAGGCTTCCATTCCTCATTTTCAAACCCTCCTGCCTCCCTTGCATCCAGCTGGTTACTGAACTTTGGTTTGACACTTCCAAATGCACTTCCAGCCTCCAGCAAGCCATACTATACTGCCTTGTGTCCTATTTCCCAGCTATTGCCTGGCTGCTCTGTTCCTCACCCATCTTCACCTCCAACTCCCTCTGTGCTCTTCACCTGGGTACAGGTCAGTCCTTCAAAAGTGTACTTATCATGTTTAAATCATTTTCTCTGAAACAAATATTTGCATATGCGAACCCCACATTTGCCATCTGGTTTTTCCTACTTCCCAGCCAGAAGAACTCTCAATTTCATATATATTTTGGGAAATGAAGTTTCCCCAGATGGTCTCTCCAAAGCACCAAAGCAAGGTCAGGCTTTATGCATTCCTTCAAAGGTTCTGGGCAAAGGTTAGAATTACTCATGTTTTCTTGGTCCCATCAGCAGTTATTTCATCAGTGCACCTGATAATGGGACACGACCTGACTCTTTCTTAGCTAAAAACACTCCAGAGTTTGAGAGAGATGTCGAATCATAAACTGGTATCCCCAGGGAGGGGAGAGAAACCTGCCCAGTTGCTCAAATAATTTCAGACCAAATCCCCTAAGAACATTTCCACAGGGAGAGAAAAAGAATACGAATATTAGAAAGATGACGAACCAGGTGTGCCAAAAAGGTTTCTTAGCAATTCTTAACCATAGAAGGGGATGGGGGCAGCCCCACAACTCTACTGGGAAACATATTTCCCCTTTTAAATCAGGAAAGAAAAAAACAACAACATAGCCCCAAATAGAGAATGTTTTCTTTTGTAACTGGAAGCAAACATTGCTGATGGCTTTAACAGCTGCCTGCCAACATGGCCTGAGAAGCAGGCAAGCGCAAACATTTTTTGAGATCAACACATGTACAGACATACAGTATATTAGGTCAAATTATAAATCTAGCAATAAAAGAACAAATAAACAAGTTTCAGCTTTCTCTAGGCTTCTGCATCCAACACGAGCTAAATTAGACTGTGAAGCAGAGAAATCTAGATTCCAAGAAGACAGGTCTCCCAGGAGTTCAAGTCAAACCTCTGCTGGTAGGAAAAGAAGGTGCTGTTGTAGATTAACTGGCTGACGGCTGACCAGGTCCAGGCTGATGGCCCTGCCTAGCCGAGGCTTCCTTGTGTCTTAACCTAGCGGACTCAGAGGATGTGTGGCAGGTTAATTTTAGGCCTGCCATTGATTTGATCTTTGACCCCAGTAAATCATTTAATATGCCATGTGCCTTTGTCCATATGTTCATGTTTGGTGTAATTCGGATGAGAATTCCAGCAAGTCTCTGCGTGCTACCCATTAGAGCTAAATCTTTCCATTCAGAGCTTCTAGGAAGAACCTTCTGGACAGCTGCATTGCAGAGAGCCGAGGTATCTGGACAAACCAATTTGAAATGCCTACAGAGGATGAGACTAGCATTGCCTTCATTGTGGCTGAAAAGTAGAAGAACAAATTTGTTCTTTGATTATCAAAACTGACACAAGTCTTTTGTAATAATTTTGCCTTAGAGCAAGAAACCCGCCACAGTATAATAGGTAGGAGAATACTGGGTTATTCTCCTTATTCCACCATTACACTAGTTAGGTGACCTTGGGCAAGTCACTTAGGACAAGGTTGTTCAGATATTAGTTGGTCATGAAATCAATGAAGCAGATTGGAACTAAACATTTTTTTAATAAAGTAAAATTGAGTAGAACAGAAAATATCGGTGCTTAGTCCACAATAAGTAAAAGCATTATTACATGTGGGTATGCATGTGTATTTCCTGGGGTCATGATGAGCAATACGTTTCTTACTGTGGGTAACAAACAAAAAAGTTTTCCACCCAGTGACTTAAACCATAGTTTTGATTTCCCCATCTATTAAGTAGAAATAATTCATTTTATACACGTACATAAGAGGTCTGACAGGTAAGTTTGCAAACTCATCCTAGAAAAAGTGCTACACACCTCATTGCTGAATATCACTATGGTCACTTTCGAGTTCTCTCCTTGCAAAGCTATGCACTGATGCCAGCACCTAGTCCACCCTTAGAAGCAAGTTTGGAAATCTTTTTCTGGAATGGCCATCGGAGCTGTTGTCGTATTACCCTTGGTGTCCTGAATGTCATCAAAATGTCTTCCTTTCAATATTTCCTTTACCTTTGAGTTAAGAAAGAAGTCATTGGGGGCCAGATCAGGTGAATAGGGAGGGTGTTCCAATACAGTTATTTGTTTACTGGCTAAAAACTCCCTCACAGACAGTGCCGTGTATTGTCATGATGCAAGAGCCATGAACTGTTGGTGAGAAGTTCAGGCCACGTAACTTTTTTTATTATTGGGGAATAGCCATAGTCATTGGTTACACATTCCTTTCATGCTACAATGGCATAGCTGTCTCTTTTAAGGAGGGCACAGCTCACAGTGGCCCATGTGGAGATCAAACTGGCAACCTTGGTGTTATCAGCACGGTACTCTAACCAATTGAGTGAACCGGTCACCCCAGGTCACCTAACATTTTTGCGCAGCCTTTTCAGCACTTCCAAATTGTAGACTTAGTTAACTGTTTGTCCAGTTTTTACAAATTCATAATGAATAACCCTTCAGATATCAAAAACAGCTTCTTAGCAACATCATTGCAACAAAGTTCACAAACTTAATTATTATACTATATATATATATATATATATGTGTGTGTGTGTGTGTATAGTATACATATGACATACATGACAGCGGCATATGACATATATAGGCATGACAAGGCCCTGTCCTCATGGAGCCTCAGCTAGTCAGGAAGCCGGTCATAAAATAATTACATAATTATTTAGCTACCATTGTGATCAGGGCTACAAGCAACTTAACAAGGTGTGAAGAGAGTATATAACACAGGTTCCTAACCTGGGCTGTGAGATCAGAGTCAGCCTCCCTAAGGAAGTGACATAGAAGAAAGACAAAGAACCAGCCAATACAAGACCCTGAAGAAGGAGTAACAGTGTCAGTCAAATGAGATGACAGAGGAAACACTTCATAAAATGTAGTGTTATTCAAATATGGTGTGCTATTATTGAAAACCATAAATACAAACATGCCTGGGCCGGCCAAGTGGCGCAGTGGTTAAGAGCTGGCTTGGGAAGCCAGTGGCCCTGGTTTGGATCCCACATATGAGGGCCAGTGACACCGCCCTCTAAAACAAAAAAAAAAAAAAAAAAAAAAAACATGCCTTAAAGATGAGCTTAGTTTTCTTTTTTTTTTAATTTTTTTTTTGAGGGCAATGTCACTGGCCCTTATGTGGGACCCGAACCGGGGCTGCTGGCTTCCCAAGCCAGCTCTTAACCACCGCGCCACTCGGCTGGCCCTCTTTTTTTTTTTGTTTTGTTTTGTTTTTTGAGGGCAGTGTTACTGGCCCTCATATGTGGGACCCGAACTGGGGCCACTGGCATCCCAAGCCAGCTCTTAACCACCACGCCGCTCAACTGGCCCGAGCTTAGTTTTCTTTATGCATCCATTCAATGACTAGCTGAGCACTGCTCAGTGCCAGATACTGTTTAGATTCTGGGGATACAGCAGTAAATAAGACATGGCCGCTGCCCCGGAAAGGTTCCCTTTAAGAGACAGAGGCAGACAATAAGCACATAAAACTTCTATTTCAGAGGGTAGTAAAGTGGGGCAGAGGAATAGAAAATAATGGAAGTAGGGGAGGTGTTTTAGACAGGAAGGAAGGGTTCTCTGAGGGGGTGATAGCCAGATCTGAATAAAATGAAATTTGCCACTCTCTGATGATGTGGCCTTGGATACATCATCTAACATTTCAAGACTCGGTTTCCTCATCAGTTCAATAAGGATACTTACACCCATTTCACAGGACTTCCCTGAGGACTAAATGAGATAAGAAATGCAAGGTCTCCAGTACAATGCTAGCATTAATAGCCACTTAACAATTGCTAAATAACTGAGTGCTGACTGATCTGTTATTCAAGATATTAGGAATATGTTGAGAAAGATCTAGAATGACAAGAAGGAGAAAGTAGTAGGCCTTCTATTTTCAGACGAGGTTGGACAAATACTTCAAAAGGAGTCTTCAAGTCTGTGTCAGTTGGGTCCTCTGGGAAGCAGATGCTGAGACAGAGTAAAGTGTGCAAGCAGTTTAGGGTATGTTGGGTGGGGGGTGGTAATACCTGGGAAAGACAGAAAAAAAAAAAGCAGCAGAATTCGACAGGAAAAGGCTCTGGAGGAAAGCCTGCTGGTTGGAGGAGTCCTATGCTGGCAGAAATGGCCAGATCCTGGTAACCCCGCTATGCTCAGTCATTATCAAGGCTGCCTGTGAAGAACATGGGCTCAACTCTAAAGGGCCGCCGCATGGCAAATTCTTCCTCGAAGGGAGATCTGAGCAGTGCACCTCCATAGCTGCCACGAACTCCCAGCTTCACAAGGGGAATCCTGGAGACTTTTGCTGTCAACACCACAGTGCTTCCTTGGGAGAGGAAAATGTGATTTATTCTGACTTGGGGAAGGCTGCACAAAGAAAAAGCACTCAGAGGGCCAGGGGATCCCAGCCCTGATTTGATGATGTTCTTTTTCTGTTAGGAGGTCTTTGGCCACAAGTTACAGAAAACCCAACTCAAAATGGCTGGAACAGGGCCGGCTGAGTGGCGCGGTGGTTAAGCGCTGGCTTGGAAACGCAGCGGCCCCGGTTCGGTCCCACATATGAGGGCCAGTGACACTGCCCTCAAAAAAAAAACAAAAAACAACAAAAACAATTCATATGTTCCAAAATGGCTGGAACAATAAACATTTATAATCTCATATAAGAAGTAGTCTGGGGAAGGAGGCCCAAAGGTTTGTTTAATTTAGAATTCAATGATGTCATTATTGTGTTGTCACATCAGACAAAGCATTTTTCCAGTTCTGACATCCTTAGTACGTCAGCATTAGTTTCCATGAGCACCCTTCGTGGCTCTCAGATTTCTGCTGCAGTTCTAGATATCTCATGTGGACAAGATATGACCAAGGAGAACACAAGCCCTGTATTCCTGTGTGTCTCTTTACCAGCGAGGAGGCTTTTCTCAGGAGACTTACTCTCGTGTCCCATTGGCCAGAATGTCATCACATAACCACCTGTACACAAGTCACTAGTAAGACCAATGGGATTGCCATGACTGGTGAGCCTGCAGACATGGGATAATGAGGTTAAGAAATTCTTATCACTTTTATTTTTACTATGTGACTTTATATACATGTATATGTGTGTACACACAGCGCACACACCTATGTAAACATACACATATATATACTCACACATCAACTATATTGAAATATAATTCGCATACCAACATATGAGTGTTGTTGAACAGAAAAAAATTTGTTGATCATTAACTTTTTAAAATTGTGATAGAACACGCATAACATAAAATTTACCATCTTAACCATTTTCAAATGTACAGTTCAATGGCATTAAGTACTTTCACAGTTGTGCCGAAATAGCTCAGTTGGGAGAGCTCTTTAGAGTGAAGTACTTTCACAGTGTTGTAGTAGCATCTCCATTATGCATCCACAGAAATCTCTTCATCTTGCAAAACTGAAACTCCATACCATTAATCAGTAACTCCCCAATCTTCTTTCTCCCACCCGCTGGCAATCACCATCCTTTCTGTCTCTATGAATTTGACTACTCTAGATACCTCATATAAGTGGAGTCATACAGTATTTGTTCTGTGTCTGGCTTATTTCACTTAGATAATGTCCTCAGGGTTCATCCATGATGTAGCATGTATCACAATTCCCTTCCTTTTTAAGGCTAAATAATATCTCCTTGTATGTATTATTTATACATTCATCCACCAATGAACACTTGGGTTGTTCTATCTTTTGTCTGTTGCAAATAATGCTGCTATAAACCTAAGTGTACAAATATCTCTTTGAGACCCTGCTTTCAATTCTTTTGGGTATTTACCCAGAAGTGGGATTGCTGCATTAACTGTTAAATCCATTTTTTTATTATTTGAGGAATCGCCATACTGTTTTCCACAGTGGCTGTTCCATTTTACATCCCCACCAACAGTACACAAAGGTTTCAATTTCTCCACACCACACCAACACGTTATTTTTTAGTTTTGGTTTTTGGGGTTTTTTAATATAGTAACCATCCTAATGGGTATGAAGTATTGTCCCACTGTGGTTTAGATTGGCTTTTCCCTAACTATTAGTGATGTTGAACATCTTTCAAGAGCATCTTATTGGTCATTTGTGTATCTTCTTTGTAGAAAAGTCTATTCAAGTCTTTTGTCCAGTTTTTAACTAGATTGTTTGCTTTTTGTTGTTTCGGAGTTGTAGGAGTTCTTTATATATTTTAGAGGTTAACTCCTTATCAAATATATGACTTGCAAATATTTACCAATACATGACTTTTTAAAAAGTTGAAAGCTCAGCCTATAGAACCTACTGCTTAGATTAAAATCCCAGTTGTGCCATTGACTGGTCTGGAGGGAACAGTAAGTAATCACACAACATCCAAGGCCTGCCAACAAGGTAGAAAGAGCAATGGCAATTAAGTGTCAACCAGCAGAGCTCGTTACACAGTACTAGATGTCAAGGTAGGTAGAGATGAGGCTTATGTCGGTTTTCAAATGTCAAGTAATACTAGAAGATAACATTCACAGTGCTGACTCTGCCAAGGCCACACCAAGTTCTCTGCTTGCATTAGCTCATTTCATTCATTCATTCAACAAGTATTTAATGAAAGCTTAAATATGAACCAGTCACTGGTGAGCTTAAGACAAAATAAAACAAGAAATCAGACATTGTACCTGCCCGCTAGGAGTTTACAGACTTCCATGAAAGAATCAAACAACTTGCAACGATGCCAAGTGCTATAAAGGGTAAGTCCGTGGCCCTATGGAAACTGACCTGGTCAAGCATATCAGGGAAGACTTCTCTGGAAATGGAGGAAATGGAGCTTGAGTGGAGGTAAGAAAGGATAGAGGTGAAGATCTAGGATGTTCCAGATGCATCAGCCCCATGAGATAATTACAATCATTATTGCCAGTGGAATGTAAGCTCTGTGAGGACAGAATCCTTGTCTGTCTTGTTCACTGATATATCTCTGTTGCTTGACACAAAACAGCTCTCCATAAACATTTTTGAATGAATGTATCCTCACTTTATTGATGAGGAATTTGAATCTCAGAAAGGGTAAGGAACATGGCCAAGGTCACAGCGCTAGTAAGTGAGAGAGCTGGGTTTGATGCCATGCAGTATAACTCTGCAGCTTGAGTTTTCAACCTTTTAAAAAGTCATATATGTAAAATGTATAACTATTGCACTGTGTTGTCCACCTGAAACTAATTAAAAATAAATAAAATAAATTAATTAATTAATTAAAAAAAATTAAAAGTCACATATTAGAAGCATTTGAGAGCTTGCTTCCTGGCAATTGTCATCAGTTTGGGCTCAACTAAGCTCATAAACATTCTCAAATATACTAAAATAAAAGTAAAAAGCCACATTTTTAAGAAAGTAAAAGACTTTCTTAACTCCATCATCCCAGGCCTATAGAAATAAACATTCCCTTCTTCGGCCTCCAGAAGCATTTATTTCAACTTGCCAATATAGCCCATAGCACATTGTGTTATAGTTGCTCACTACATGACAATCTATCTACCTCCCTTCTCCTTAGCTCCAATCCTCCTCTCCTCTGAGTAATAGTAAACTGTGAACTATTTAAGAGACTCTATCTAACTATACACGTAGTGCAGTACTTAAGAATGCAGGCTCAGAAACCAGACATACCTGGGGATGAAGCCTGGTTCTGCCTCTTACTAGTTGTATGACCTTAGGTTCTTTACTTAACCTTTCTAAGCCTCTGTTTCTTTATCTGCAAAATGGGGATAATAATAGAACCCACCTATCACAAGGTGGTTGCAAGGATTCATTGAGATAACGCCTGTAAAGCACTTAGGCTAGTGCTCAGCACAAAGTAAGAACTCAATAAAAGTTTACAAATACTCTATACTAGAAAAAATAAAATAAAGCTAACATCAACACCCACCCCTACCCCAACTGGAAGAAAAATTATGTGGTGTTTTTTTCAAGGACAAGGATGGGCAGGCTTCAGCTACTGGGCTTTTCTTCCTTCAAAATATACTTCTGGCAGCATCACTCTGAGGAAGGGAGGGATTGGCCACAAAGGGAGTGACCCAAGAAGGTCCCAGAATTACCAAGTTACTTTCCCCTCCCCAGCCCTGAAGGCTTCGTGCTGCTTCTGCTCAGGACTTGCCAATCCTTCACCTCTTCCTTTCTTTTTCCCCATCTCTCCCTCCCCACTTCAAACCCTGGGAAAAAAAATGAAGAAAAGCACACCAACCAAGGCTTTTCACTTCATTGTGTTTTCCAGCTAGACCTGAACAGACGGCGATCAATTCAGCCCTCTCTCACCCTCCCTCCTCTCTTCATCTCTCATGTCCTCTTTGTTTTTCTTTCTCTCAGACTGTGTCTTCAGGCTTAGGAAAAAGCAGTTGCCTCCCAGCAGCATGAGGAGACAAGATGCTTCAGTTGCCAGTAGCAAACACAACATGATTGTAACGGGTCCCCATGGCCCTTGGCACTTAGAAAGGCTGAGAAGCAGGGGATCCTGTTCAGATTCTCTGAGAAACTCAGCTTGACCACTTCTGTCCCAACCCAGGCTCAGCTGCAACAAGGCACACAGAAAGCCTCCGGCTCCTCTGGCCAAGAACCTTCTGAAGTCTGCCCCATCCCCAGACAAGGGATTCTCATTCCAAGTTTGAGGAAGCCTGGCCAATTGGACTTGAAGTCAACGAGGATGAAGAAGGAATACACCTTTTCCATTTTCAAAACAGCTTAGTGAGTTTTTTTTTTTTCCAATAGGGTAACTCCAACTTGGCAGAACTTTCAAAGCTACAAATTTCCATGTCCCCAGCCCTCACTAAAGAAAAATTTCCTGGTTAGGTTGGCATGTGTGGAGGTTTGGGATATGCAAGTGAGAAATGTTTCACAAATAGTTAAACCTGAGCTATGAATCAAATTTGTCTAAACAAGACTCTTCCCTATCCCCAAGCTGTACTAGTTACCCTCCTTAATTCCTACCCCAAACATATATTCAAAAATAACTACTATTTATCAAGCACCAGTAAGTACCAGGAACTGAAGTGTTTTCTTTACTTATATTGACTCATTTTATCTACACAACTATCCAAGATAGGAATTTTGTATTGTTTCCTTTCTGAAGAACAGAAAGGTTAAGTAATTTCTCCAAAGTCATGCAGTTGGCAGACCTAGAGTTTAAATCTCATCCCCAACACAATAACATGTACAAAGCTCAAAACCACTCTGCAGAGTGAAAGAAGCCAGGCCAAAAAATAAATAAGTAAATAAAAGAGTACTAACTGTATGAATCTGTGTGTATAAAATGATAGAAAATGAGAACTAATCTCTAGTGATGGAAAGCAAGTCAGTGGTTGTCTGGGGATGGAGTAAAGGGAAGGATGAATTACAAAAGGGGCACAAAGGAACTTTTTGGGGTGATGGAAATGTCTGTAATCTTGATTGTGGTGATGATATCACAGGTGTATACATATGTCCAAACTGTCCAAACTGTACACTTTAAATATGTGCAAGTTAGTACACAATTATACTTCAGTAGGGTTGAAAAAACTACCCCCAAAATCCCATCCCGTAAGTTGTTGCCACAAATGTATTTATTCTTTGCTGTAAGTTATATCATAGGGCCTAACCCTACTCCGGTTCAGGTTTTTATGTTGTTGTCTCTGGGTCCTGGTGGAGTGAGGGAAACTGGCTGTTACTGGCTCTTCTCACTGGAAACTCTGGTTAGTCCAAACTGTGATTCTGGAAACTCTTTTGCACCACTCACAATTAGGACTAATAGACTACCAATGTGCTGCTAATGATCATCTAAAGCAGCAGTTCTCAAACTTTTTGACCTTGGGACCCTTTTACACTCTTGAAAGGAACTGAGGTCTATTTACCATACTAGAAATTAAAACTGAGAACTTTTAAAGATAGCTAATTCAGGGCCGGGCGAGTGGCGCATTGGTTAAGCGCTGGTTTTGGGATGCCAGCGGCCCCGGTTCGGATCCCACATGAGGGCCAGTGACACTGCCCTCTACAGCTAACAACAGCTCCACCTGGAGCTGGGCTGTGCAAACCCCTGTGATGGTGTGGGCTGCAGCCCCTGCTGCAGTGGGCTGCCATAGGCTACAGTGAGTGGCCGGCAGCCAGCGTGAGCGGCTGGCAGCCAAGAGTGAGCTGCCAATAGCCGCGGTGAGCGACATCCAGAGGCCAGCGACCGATCTGCCTCATCCGGGAAGAGCGCAATGACGATACCAACAGTGAAGCACCATCCTCCGCAACTAAACTGAAGAACAAAAAGACAGCAACTTGTCTGTTCCCCTTCCCCGATTCCCCAACGCTGTTCCGCTCCGCCAATTCCCCAATAAAAAAATAAATAAATAAAATAAAAAAATAAAAAAAAAAGATAGCTAATTCACTTTTTTTAAAATAATAAGCCTATTACATATGACATAAATAACATATTTTTCTTAAAAATAACTATACTTTACAAAAAAATGAGTGAGTGGATTTGTTTTGCATTTTTGCAAGTCTAATTTCTGGCTTCATAGATGACATGATTCTCATATTTGCTTCTTCATTCATCTGTTACAATCTGAATGAATGAAATGAATGAAGTTTTTCCAGAAGCTTCCTACTCTGTAGCTTCTGGAAAAGTTCACTATCCACTTGTAAGAGAATGAGAGTGAAAAAGTCAAATAACATCTTAGTATTGTTATGAAAATAGTTTGACCTTACAGACCTCTGAGAGGATCTTGGGGGCCCTCAGGGAGCCCCAGACAATACTTTGAGAATTGCTGATCTAAAGTGTTCAGAACCATGAACTATTTATTCCAGTTCTTATGCTACCACTTCCATTATTTTTACCTGTTTTACCCTTGTGAAATCCTGAGAGACAGAGGGAGAAACTGGGGCACAGAGATATCAAATAGAAGGTTGTATTGCTAACTCTCCTTCAAAGCCATTTCCACCCCTGGCATGGGTTGTTTTTCTTTTAAACAAAATCAAGAGAGCCAAAGGTTCAGTAGAGCCCAGATGCACAGGACGTGGGGACCAACGCACAATAAAAGAAACCTCACAGAGTTACCTTGTGACCCCCTCACAGAAGGACCTTACTTAGGTTCACTCCATAGAGTTTCAGAGGAAGAGCCTGTGGTCCTGAAGGGTTTCAGACAGATCTCAGCTCCTACCTTTCTTTAAATCAGTGCCTGCCCAGGCTGAAGCCAGCTCTGGTTCACATTCTCAATCTATATCAAAACTTTGCCCCCTGGCATGGGGCAGCTGACAAGGCATGAGCTTAGGAGTCAATCAATCAAGGTGGGAATATTGTTTCCCCTCTTACTTATAGGCTATGTAATCTTTTTTTTTTTTAAAGATTTTATTGGGGAATTGGGGGAGGGGAATAGCGTTGGGGAATCAGGGAAGGGGGACAGAAATTGCTGTCCTTTTGTTCTTCAGTCTAGTTATGGAAGACGTCGCTTCACTGGCCCATGTTGGTATTGTGATCATTGTGCTCTTCCCTGCTGAGGCAGTTGGTCGCTGGTCATTGGTTGGCCGCTCAAGGTGGTTCACAGCAGCTCACGCTGGCTGCCGGCCACTCACAATAGCTCATGGCAGCCCACTGCAGCAGGGGCTGCAGCCTATGCCGTCACCAGCGACTCACGGGAACCCAGCTCCAGGTCAAGCTGTTATAAACCATCTTAGCTGTAGAGGGCAGTGTCACTGGCCCATGTGGGATCCAAACTGGGGCCCTGCTGCCCAGAGCTGGCGCTCCCAACCCAACTCTTAACCAATGCACCATTGGCAAGCCCCAAGCTATGTAATCTTGAAAAAGATTACTTTTCTGAACTTTTCTAAACCTCAGCCTGTTCATCTGTAAAGGGAAATCAACATAGCTTTCTGAAAGAATTATTGTGCAGACTCAATGAGATAATAAAATATGTGAGAAACTGAGCAGAGTACCTGGCACATAAAAGAGGCTCACTCTTAGTGACTGTTACATTTTTACAGAAAAGCAAAGGGCGAGATGGAAAAATACCACAGCTTCTAGCATCAGGACTGGGTTTGAACCATAACAGCACTGGCTTTGGGCTAATTATTTCACCCACCTTGCAGAGTTATTGTAAGAGCTGTTTGAAATAATGTCTGTAAACTGCCTGGCATCTAACCCATGCCCTGTGGATGGTCACTGTTATTATTAGATTTTTGCAGCTGTAACTACAGGGTCACCAATTCCCAGGGGAACCTCTCATTCTCAAGCACAGCCTCTTTGTGGTCCAGTCCTTGGTATCCCTGGAGACAGGTTAAGATGCATGGCTCTCAGTCAGGCCTGATAGGTCTTTTCCAAAGGAGTTAACCCAGTCCTCACTTGGCATTTCTGTCTCCTAGATATCCACCAAAAGGGGATGTTTCACAGAGGCAATAAAATATTAGGAGAGTTAATGTCTAGGAGAATTGTTTCCAAGGCAGAGGGAAAATAGACAGTACATGTAAAAACCACTCTGTACAGTGGAGAGGCTGTATACTGGCTCTGGAGTCAGACTCAGATTCAAATCCAAGCTCTACCAATTATTTACTAACTGCAAGATCTAGAACAAACTACTTAACTTTTGTAAGGCCAGTTACCCATCTGTGATTTGGAATAATGATAGTACCAGTGCTAAATGTAAATAGCACTTAACACAGTGCACATGGAAAATATTAATAAATTTACCTATTATTATCACTACTTCTATTTTTACAGCAGGATCCCAACATTTTAAAAATAATGCATATAAACTCATACTCCCTCCTAGACACTAGGATCAGCGAAGGGCAGCATGGCTTCAAATGAAATTGACTGTTTCCACTTTTATGTACTTGCTAAAGTTTCATTAGCAAGCATTAGTGGATAACATGGGAAACTTAAAGAGGATGAGGAAGTAGAAGAAGAGAAATTTTAAAACTCCAGCTGAGCTCAGCCCCATCAGAAAGTACTGATCATCCTAGGCCTCAAAAGACTGGACCATGTGACTGTGGTGCACTTGTGCACCAGGGGGCAGCGCAACTAGGAAATCATTGGCTGAGAGGACCAGCCAATCAGAAGGCGTTCAGGTAAGCTGGGTATTTCTGTTGCTTGGAGGACCCTGAGCCCTGAGGAGCCACAGTGACTTAAAGTGGCACAGGATGACTCTGGTGCCTGCACAGTAAGGCTCTGGCCTGAGGGGGTGCCCAGAAAAGAGTTGAGAAAGTGGGAGAACAAGGCGGAGAGTAACAGAGCTATAAAAAGGGTAGGAGGGAGAGCAAAGATGGGGAGATAGCAAAAGGGTGGCCTCCAAAAGTAGAGAAAAAGAATGCATGTGGGGTGGGGAAGGGACCAAAATGAGAAGGTGTGAAGGAAAGATCGCAGAGGTGGCTGATGGTTCTGGGCCCTGTGGAGAAGGGTCTCCTACTCTCCAGTGCAGAGTTGCAAAGGATGAAGAGTGAATATTGAGAGCACACTGTGTGTGTTTTATATATTTTTAATCCCATGCAAAAGGTTGAATCATTTGCTCATAGTTCTATAGCTATTAAGTGATGAAGCCAAATTTCAATCTCAGATCTGACTCCTAGATTCTTGGCTGTCTCCTGTGAGATGGGACTTAGGGCCTTCCCAGCTCCATCTACACACATGGGACATTCTGAGAGAAAAGACAAGGGAAGACGAAGAGGAAAAGTAACTGCAGTGCGGGGAGATGAGAGAAGGAGGGAGCAACCAAGATATGGAAAAGAAGGGAAGAGTTTGAGAATAGGAGAGACAGAACGGGAGAAGAGACTGAAAAAGGATGAAGAGTGAGGAGGAAAGGAAAGAGTTAAAGAGGAACAATAAGAAAGGAAGAATCAGGAGGAAAAAAAAATGGAGTCATGGCAGAATACGGGGGGTTAAACCAGAGGAAGGGGGAGCAGGAAATGCGGGTGGGGTCTTGAGAAATGCGGGTGGAGGAGTCAAAATCACCTAGAGCATAATCCTAGGAGCTGAAGGAACAAGGGTTGGAGTTTAGTAGGTGTTTGTGGTTTGTTTTTTCCTTGCTGTAAAAGTATGGAGTGTGGGGATCATTGCCCACTGAGCTGTCAACAGACTAGTCAGCTCAACAAGAGTGTCTGATGGTGGGAAGCTGGAACAGAGGTCAGACATCTTATGACCTGTACTGTGGGGTCTCTTAGCTGAGGCTGGGTTGCCATGTTCAGTTTATTGATGCACCAAATGAGTGTCACCAACAATTTGATCTGAAGTTTCCCTTTGGACCATGTTGTGGTTTTTTTGGTTAAAAAAATATATCTATTTTGTTACTAACTACATTGTTTTTACTGTAATGTAAAGTCTTTATCTTCTTTTTTTCCTCTAGAAATCTGAACAAATCCTATGATCTTAAACAATGTGGACTAGAAAGGGCAGATTTTTCTTTTCCTTCTTATGTTTTTACTAGAGCCCTGGGGTTCAATCTCTTGAGGGAAAGTTATTGGAGGAAGAGAGCATATCAGAAAGGAAGGAGCAATGGAATATTATTCAGCAATAAAAAGGAATGAAGAACTGTTACATGGTACAATATGGATGAACCTGGAACACATTATACTAAGTGAAAGAAACCAGTAATAAAGACCATATTTGTATGCTTCCATTTATATGAAATGTCAGGCATAGGCAAATTTATACAGACAAAATAGATTAATTGTTGCCTAAGGCTAGGGGAAGATGTGGAGAATGAGGATGACTGCTAAAGTGTATGAAGTTTCTTCTGATGGTGATGAAATATTCTAAAATTGATTGTGGTGATGATGTTCAACTCTGACTATACTAAGAACCATTGATTGTATACTTTAAATGGTGAGTTTAAATGGAATGTGAATTATATCTGAATAAAGCTGGAATGAATGAAAGGAAGGGAGAGAGGGAAGAGAAAAAAGTAGAGATAGAAAGTATTGTATCTAATTTTGTTTGTTTGTTTGTTTTTGTTTTTGAGGGCAGTGTCATTGGACCTCATAAGTGGGACCCGAATCAGGGCTGCTGGCTTCCCAAGCCAGCGCCTAACCACCGCGCCACTCGGCCGGCCCTGTATCTAATTTAAGGGGCATAGAATGGATCAGCCCGGCTGGTAATTGAGGAAGCAGTTGGGGATGAAGCTGAGGCCAAATAACAAGGACCTAGAATTTCATGTCAACAAGTTTAGACTTGATCTTGCAGCTCGGAGCTGTCAAATATAGTAGTCACTAGCCATATGTGGCTACTGAGCACTTAAAATGTGGCTAGTCCAAACTGAGGTGTGCTTAGGCACAAAATACACACCAGATTCTGAAAATTTAGTATGAACAAAAGAATGTAAAATTAATCATTTTCATATTGATTACATATTGAAATAATAGTATTTTTCAAATATTGGGATAAATAAAATATAGTTTTAGTCTTACTTTTAAAAATTACTTTTTAAAGGTATTTTACTTTCAAACATGGCTACCAGAAAATTAAAAATTACATATGTGGCTCACATATTAGCAGTCATCCTCATTCCCCACATCTTCCCCTAGCCTTAGGCAACAATTAATCTATTTTGTCTGTATCTTTCTACTGGACAGCGCTGTTATAGATAGTGGGAAGCTATTGAGGCTTCTTAAGTCAGAATAAGGGTTGGCAAATGTTTTCTGTAAAAGGCCAGATGGTAAATATTTTAGGATTTGAGGGCCATACAACCGCTGCTGTCGTAGTGCAAAAGCATCGCAGACAGTGCATAAACAAATGAGCGTAGTTGCATTCCAATACAATTTTATTTTTGGATGCTGAAATTTGAATCTTGTATCATTTTTACATGTCATGAAGTATTATCCTTTTCATTCCCCACCCACCCACCCACCCACAATTACTTAAAAATGTAAAAAACATTGTTATCTTGTGGACCATACAAAAACAGGCAGTGAGAGAGATTTGGCCAACGGGCCATACGTTTGCTGACCTCCGAGTTAGAAAGTTAATGGAGTCTCTGAAAATCTCTTGCAACCTACAGCACCATTGGTGCTCTCCCCACACGCAAGCACACAGTGCTTGGAAAACTCCTTCTCCTTTACAAGCAGCATGGATTCACATAACATTTGATCTGGAAGGGCCAGTAGGGATCATGTACTCCTGCCTTCTCATATTACATTTGAGGAAACTGAGTCTCAAAGAGGTAGACTCACATAAACAAGGTCACATTGCAGCAAAGAGGTTCCACATAATAGGAGTAATTCCAAGACTATCAGGCAGCAGCTGGCAAAAAAGGAAGGGTCTAAGGTCACATGAGAACCTAGGCCCCATTCAGGGACTCAAAAATTCTACCTCTTCCATCCATCCATTTATCAATTCTTTCATTCATCACTTATTTCTTGATATGGCCCGGGTGCCTAGCCCTGTGTGAGGCTCTGGGGACCCTGAAATTAATTAATTTGGTCACTGACCTTGAGGAATTCGTAGTATAGAAAAAAGATATTTAAAAACATCTATCCTGGGGGAGGGAAGGAGATGGATATCCTGGAAAGGTAAGGGAAAGCACCCCTGAGAAGATGTGGCCCAAATAATGATCTAGAAGGACAAGTAGGAATTAGCCAAGTGAAGTGAGAAGGTGGGAAGAGTGTTCTAGGACTAAGGAACAGCATATGCAAAGTCCTGGAAAGTGCCAACATGTTTAGGGAACTGTAAGTAGATCGTGGGTACAGAACATTAAGTAGGAGGTGAAAGTGGGAGAGGTGAGCCTGGAGGTCAGTAGGACCCAGAATGTAAAGAAAATTGGTTTGAAGTTAAGAAACTGGGTCTTGATCACATTAGGCAATGAGGAAACTCAGAGAGGTTTTTAAACAAGGAAGTAACACAATCACACTGAGTTTTTGAAAAATCACTTTGGCAGTTTACCAGGCAGAGGGGAGAGAAGAAGTGTCCATGTGGAACAAACTGCCTGTGCAAAGGAAGAATGCAAGGACCAGTATCAGCGAGTGATCTGGTATGACTGAAGCATCCAATGTATGACGCTGAGTGAGAAGAGATAAACCTAAAAGAGAAATTGGTACAGATGGTAAAGGGGCTTCACTTCCAAGCTGAGGAGTTTGGATGTGATTCTTTTGGTGCCAGACAGAGGTAAGGACCTCATGGGAATAAGTATGAAGGAGAACACAGAACTTAAAGTCAAGTTTTCCTAGCTCTATCATTTATTAGTTAAGCCTCCGTTTCCTCAGAGGCACAGTGGAGATAATAAAGCAATGAGGATTAAGCAAAATAACATAAAAAGTGCTTATGACTTTTTAATAGCCTGACACACACAATAAGCACTAAAATGTTAGCTCTAAAGCCTATATGGGCCGTACCACATCAAGGGGCTCTCAGCTCCTACATGAAGGACGAGACCATACCAAGAAGAAGTCTCTGGGGCAGGATGCCTCTGCCCTTCTATGTTTGAACTCGGGCTAACTTTCCACTTTTTATGTGGAAGAACCATTGTGGGACCCCCAAGTAGCCACATTTGGGAGCAGCTATCTTTAGCACGCTCAGAGGAGCTCACACACCTGTCTCTGGAACTACACAAAACTTTCTCCAAAGCAGAGCACAGAAAGCTCACCACTCAGCTGGAGGATGCCTGGCTTTTTATCCTGGATCTGGTCACAACTTTGGGGTTCTTAGAGCCCCACAACACTAATTGCCTGTTCATTTCATATTCCCTTTAACATGGCCTTTGGTACAGAATAGTTTATATATCAAATATGAGAAAGGAAAAATATTTTATGTATAATACATGTTCATAAATGCATAGAATAGCTCTTAAGAACCTGGTCACTGCTCCTCTCCAGGAGGGAATGTTGTGTGCAGAGACAAAGGTTGCAGGCAGACTTAGTTTCTATTTTTTTTTTTTAAGATTTTATTGGGGAATTGGGGGAGGGGAACAGTGTTGGGGAATCAGGGAAGGGAAACAGACAAGTTGCTGTCTTTTTTTGTTCTTCAGTCTAGTTGTGGAGGACATTGCTTCACTGGCCCATGTTGGTATCATCATTGCACTCTTCTCAGGTGAGGCAGATCGGTCACTGGCTTCTGGACGGCCGCTCACACCAGCTGCCAGCCACTCACGCTGGCTGCCGGCCACTCACTGTAGCCTATGGCAGCCCACTGCAGCAAGGGCTGCAGCTATGCCTTCCCAGGGACTCACAGCAGCCCAGCTCCAGGTGGAGCTGTTGTTCACCATCTTAGCTGTAGAGGGCAGTGTCACTGGCCCTCATATGTGGGACCCAAACCGGGGCCACTGGCATCCCAAGCCAGCTCTTAACCAATATGCGACTCGGCGGGCCCTAGTTTCTATTTTTTTATACCTTTTGAAGTACCATGTATTTAAGCAAATAAATTAAAATTTTAACATATAAAAGCATTTTGCTTTTCTATAATAGAGGTACACCAAATCCACTGTTGGTTTAATCTCCAGTTTTGTTTTCCAACGCCTTGCTCCTTAGTCTAAAGCCAGAGCAGTGAACAAGAGGGTAAGAGTCTTGTTTCCCATCCCCCACTGCAGGGCTTAGATCCATTCTGTGACCCAGGCTTCCCAGCTGGGGAACGGGAGAGTGGCACTTGCCATGTTCCTCATAGGGGCAGCATTGAGAACTGGCTATCTATTGGTAAAGGATTTCAGGATCTGGGAATGAAAGAGAATATGTTAACACAAAATACTCCTTCTTTTTAACCCCACATAGTTCTAGGGAAATCTAATATAAAGGCTTCATATCCATTTACAGTTGCTGCACTAAAGACGAATGTTAATTAGTGACATTAACAATTGTCATTTTCTTTGTAAACCCCCTTGATGACTGGGAGCTACAGGAATCTTGCTATATGAGCCTTTTCTCTTTGAACAACACAGTCTCAGCCTGACCTACCTGAAACAGACAGGAAACCTGCCCACCTCAATAACAAGTCTCAACTGAGAAGCAGGGTCTGGTGTCCACACAGCCTATCTGGACAGTGTTTGCCTAACCGAGTCCAGTGACTGTGCCTTATTTTTATTTTTTTTAAGATTTTATTGGGGAATTGGGGGAGGGGAACAGCATTGAGGAATTGGGGAAAGAGAACAGACAAGTTGCTGTCCTTTTGTTCTTCAGTCTGGTTGCGGAGGATGTTGCTTCACTGGCCCATGTTGGTATCATCATTGCGTTCTTCTCAGGTGAGGCAGATCGGTCACCGGCCTCTGGATGGTCGCTCACTGTGGCTATTGGCAGCTCACGCTGGCTGACTGTGCCTTATTTTTTAATAAGGTTCTCCTTTCCTCCTCTCTCCAGTGCCCTTATTCAGGGTGGGATGCACAGAAGCTATTTAACAAACGATGGCTGAACTAACAGCTGCCTCGTTGGCTTTGGGAATGGCCTCACTTTATACATAGGGAAACAGGCATGCACAAAAATGCACTGCCTTGCATGAGTTCCATTGAGCAAGGAATCACTGGTTCAGGTAGGACTCCTAGTTTACCCCCTCATAGCTCATCTCTTCTACTCTCTGAACAGAGAATGCTTGAGAAGCTTCTGCATTTCCTATTTCCAGGGAAATAAGAGAAGCAGCTGTAAAACAAGACCTGAATCTCTAGACAATCCAAGTAAATGACTAACCCACCATCCCTCCCCAGATCTCAGCTCCCCCATCTGTAAAATGGCGGTATGAATAGAAGCATCTCTCAGGTCGCTTTGCGTTCCCTGTGGTCTGTGGACACAGACAGCCTGATGGACACCAGCTACCTTGGACCATCTCTTCCTCCAAATTGTATTTCTTTAATTCTTTGAGTTTCTCAAGAGTTTCAAGGGGGCGCTGTGAAACTGGTGACTGGGCAACCAGCAGACTGTTCCTTCCATGGAGCTGCCTGGCTGCTCCGTCTCCCTGCTGGTAACCAAGCCCTTGTCTGCCTTTTGAGCAACCCAGCCCTTTCTTATTGTGGCTGTCTGTTTCCATTTGCTTCTTTTATTCTCCAGGTTTTCCTTGACTCTGATGTTTTTTCCCCCTGCTGCACAACAAGCCCTTCTGATCTCTGTGAAAGGCAAACCCGTGTCATTCTTCCAAATCATCATTGTATGACATGTTTTTATATCAGCCGGACAAAGGAGCTATTTGATCAGGGGGTATGGTGTGTGATTGTAAGAAATTCAGCTAGTCGGTGGCAACCATTGTTCCCCAAGCGGCTCCCTGACCCCATTCTGTTCCAGGAAAAACTCCCTGAGAGTGGCCTCTATTCATGGAGTAACACCAGTCCCCAGCCGCGCTCCAGGAGCACGCTCAATTCCTAGCGGTGTCACCGATAGCTGCCCGCAGCCACCCTTTAACTCTTTCATCAGCATTAGGTTTCCAACCCCACAGCTGTTATCACGGCCGTGAGCTCAGGGGGTTAGAGATATAGGCATGCTCTCTGCTCTCCCTCTTATCTTGGAGAAATTCAACCTTCCTTTGAAATGGTCATTTGAAAATTACCCGTCTGCTGCTTTCAGCCAGCAGGCCTGGCTAGCATGCCCTGCCCTCCTCGGTTTTCCCCCTCCCCGGCCCCCAAGCCTTTAGCAGATTGTTAATCAGTCCCCTAAAGATGAGGAAATACTTCCACACACTAACAAATATTGCATGCTTTGCCTTCCCTTCTCTTCCTTCCTGTACACAAGGGGCCCCTGTCTGTGCAAAGCCATGTGGTGGTTATTGTAGCAGAGACAGAACTGCATAAAAATTGGCCATTGGCTCTGGAAACTCAACACATTAGGGAAAATGAGATGAGTAGACATATATCTGCAGAAATATCCATAACATTTTCTCATCGTGAACCCTCTGCCGTTAAAATAATGTGAGGTATACCGAAACTATTCTAGCTCAACTGCCTAGTATACAAACTACCGAAGTGATTGGAGAGCCACACACAGTGAGAGCCATATATGTACCTTTTCAAAGGTTCAACCTACCACAAGAGTGTGGATCTTAACATTACACCTCTAGAAAACAGCCCAGCGAATACTATAAGATTCTGTGAAGTCTCCAAACCTAACAGCTTTGTGATTTTCCTTATTATCACGGTGCTCATTTTGCAGAGACTAAAAATGGAGGGACCCGTTCAAGATCACACAAAGCCAGTGGCTGAGCAAACACTCAAATCCAGAGCCTGTGGCTCATTTCTCCCTTGGTTCATTTTTTAATTCATTAAGTTCTGCTTTTCTCCAAGAAGCTGGCAATGGATTAGACTGTTTCCAGTTCTCTGTAACTACTATCAGGGAGTCAAGGACCTCAAAGCCAATAAAAATGCCAACTCCAGAGTCTAGTTTTTTAAATGAGGCTCCTTCTCTGCCTTATCCCCCCTCAGTGTTTCTGTGCCTTGAGCCAACAGAATGGCCTTTCCAGTAAGAGAATCTGAGCCTGGCTCCTTCATCTCAATTCCTCTTTGGCTCTAAGGGAACACCCACGGTGCAATAGCTACAATATTAACAGCTATATGTAGAGTGACTGAATAATTTATTGTCCAAAGTACTAATTCATGTTACAACATAGATAAACCTTGAAAACATTATGCTAAGTAAAAGAAGCCTGACACAAAAGGCCACATATTGTATAAATCCAAATATATGGAATGTCCAGACAGAGTAAATCCATAAGAACAGAAAGTAGTTAGTAATTTCCAGGGGCTGGGAAGAGGGAGGGAATGGAGAGTGACTGTCAATGGATACGAGGTTTCTTTTAAGGGTGATGAAATGCTCTGGAATTAGATAGTGGTGATGATTACACGACTTTGTCAATATATTTAGAACCACTGAATTATACATTTTAAAGTAAATTTTATGGCATGTGAATTATATCTCAACAAAAAAGAAAAAAATGGCGGGTGGGGGGTGCGGAATTCCCTCTAAAAAGGAAGTTTGTCATCCAAGCCAGGATCAAGACACTTTCGAAGTATTAATTACTCTAACCAGGACATATGGTCACTCCAGCTAGAGACAATGAACCTGAGCTGTGTGTGGCATCTGCCTTTACATCTTCTCCAACGAGCTTAAGGATGGCCTAGAGTCTATCCAATCAAAGATTTTGTGGCCACTGGTGGCCCTAGGAGCCGTGTGAATTGGTATTCTCAGCTCTTAGCTTTTCTGCTCCTAAATTCCCCAAGCCATTTTGAGATTCTATTTCCTCTTGAATGTACCTCCTCTTTTGTAAAGAGCTTTAAATATTTGCTGTACTCTGTGACACTCTTTCTACTCACCTGAGACTTATCCATTCACCCATTCATTCACATATTTGACAATTACATGGTCCCTACTGTGCCAGGCAGTCAGTATAGGGGCTAAGGAACATAGATGAAGAAGTCAAGTTTCCTTCCCCCCAGTTCACTTTCTACTAAAAAGGTTGACATTTAAGTAAAAGAGAGTGCAATCCCTTTCAAGATAGAAGAGTGTATTGGGTACAGAGAGGTCCAAAGAAGGGAAAGGAGCTCTTCCTGAGGCTAGGAGTTTCTAGATGCCCACTGTGTCACTTTCCAGAGGGATTGTGACGAGCCTACTTTTGGCCTCCCACTGGAGGAAAGAACGTTTTCTTTGTCTTTGGTTTCCTTTCCCATTCCCCATGGTTCCTGCTTGAAGGAGGCCTCTCAGCCCCAGCAGCACATGGGGACACTATTACAGCTCTGGAGGCTCTTTCCTTGGGTGACCTATATACTCCAACTCAGACTCCCCCTCTCTGGATGTCATCTGGATCTTTCCTTCCTAAGTGCATTGTGTTCTTGCCCATTTTTCTGCCCACTCACAAAGGCTTATAAGGTTAAAACCCTTGACCGAGGTCACACAGCTGGTTAGTAACAAAGGCCAGGCTAGAACCCAGGTTCAGTCCTCGAAGTGAAGTCCTTCTGAGCTTCCAATGAAGGGTTTTATTTTCCTAACAAAGTGCCTGTAATCTGAAGAGGGAATCCCCAGTCAACCCAAGTCTGTTTTTTGTTTTGTTGTCTTCTTTTTTTTCTTCTTTAGTCGCCAGCCTAGGCCATTCCAGGGTCATAAGTAATGATTAGTGACCCCCACTCCCAGGGGTTCTTGTCAAGGTCTCAGCACAAACATCAAGCTGGGACTTCTGATCTCTCACAGCCTACCTGTGCAATCCTAGTCCCTGTGCCATTCAGCTCAGAACCCACATGTCAGTGGTGTTTCTAACTAGGCAAATAGGATTTGTTTCCTCTTCAATACGGAAGAAAAAGTTCACACTTGGAGGAGTCAGAGACAGAAAAGAGCTTGGAAGTTAAGAGCTTGGGTTTTAAAGGCCAAGAGATCTGAATTTAAATCCTGACTGCATAACTGTGTCAGGAAGACGTTCCTTCACTTTTCTGAACCTGCTTCTCCAATTGGAAAATAGGGATAACAACTTATTTAGGGGATAAAAATCCTCATGAGTTTAACAACTATCACAGAGTATTGTGAACATGAAATGAGATGAGGCATATAAGGGCTTAAAGCAGTCCCTGGTAGACAGTAAGCACTTAATAAATGGTAGCTATTATTATTATTATTTCTTTTCTAAAACTACCTCTAATCTTTGAAGGGTCCAAAACACTGGACATTGTTGGTCAAGTCTCCTCAGATCATGGTTACAGCCCTCTGGTTTACCCCATAATGGCAAGACCAAGCGCTCAGGCATCCAAACTGGACTCCCTGCATTCATTCATGAAAATTTATGAAACATCTACATATTCTAAGAGTACTTCAAGAATTATAGTTATCAATAAGTAGTTATAACTCAGTGCTATAAACAGGATGATGTGTGAAAGCACAAACGATTGCCTGGGAGACACAATGGGAAGGAGACAATGTTCAGTTTTGAAGGGTACGTAGGAGTTCATCTAGGCAGAAGAAGAAGTACGTGAATAAACAAATGCATGCAAGAGCATGGAGTACTTGGGAAATGGTAAAAAGATCTATATCACTAGCATCTCCCACAGAAGTAGAAGGAGATAAATTTGGAAAGTTGTGGCCAGGTTGTGAAGGGCCTCCTATGCCCAACTGATGTATTCTAATTTTATCCTGTGGGCAAGGAGAAACAATGGAGATTTTTGAGCATTTAAGTGACTAGACCATCTTTGGATTTATTTAGAAATTTTTATTCTGGAAAGATTGCAGAATGACCCGCAGCCATTGGGGGCAGAGAAGGAGGTCCTGGTCTGCCAGAAAGGTGGAGAAAGTGAGAGAGAGAGAGAGAGAGAGAGAGATTGATTCCTCTCTATTTTCTGCATGTGCTCCTAGTTCATCCAAATTTCACACAGGTTCTAAGGGACTTTTAAAGACTTCAGAATGTTTTCTTTAACAAAATGGAGCTGAGGTGAATTCCTCTCCAAGTTCTTATTGTCAGTAGTATTCAAAACTGGTATTAATCTTGGATTGTAGACACTTGAATTTTACCTTTCACTCCTGATTAATCAGCTGTATGATGTTGGGCAAGTAAATCTATTGCTTAGTGCTTCTTCCTTTCAACTGGGGGTACACTTCCCTCTCCGAAATTCCCTGGCACCATGTTGGCACCTGTCTGAAGACACCTTTTCCATTACATTCTGCGCTACCTTGGTAGTTACTGGTGAGCTTTGGAGAGTGGAAAGCCTAGAATCAACAGATCTGGCTTCAAATCCTGGTTCAGCCACTTACCAGCTGGATGGCTTGGAGACGTTATTTAACTCTGCTGACCTCTAATTTCCTACTTAGTAAATATGGAATATTGATACCTAACACATTGAGGTGTTAAAAGGGTCAATAGAAGGAATAATTGAAATAAGGTACGTAAACACAATGCCTGAAACATCAAGCACTCACTAAAGTATATTTATGTGATCACATGACAGACACACACTGTATGTAGTCTTGGTAGCTAAGCACTTTGTTTGAAACATTTATGAGTATATACTCAGTATCAATATTGGTATTTCATTTTATGCCTTGATTTTCTTACATTTAAAAAGTAATGAGGGCCGGCCGAGTGGCACAGTGGTTAAGCACTGGCTTGGGAAGCCAACGGCCCCAGTTCGGGTCCCACATATGAGGGTCAGTGACACTGTCCTCAAAAACAAACAAACAAAACAAAAAAAAAAAAAAAAGGTAATGATACTATCGACTCATCTGCATTGAATAGTTGGAATAAATTGAAAAGTACACCCATTTGTAATTGCCTATTTTATTTATTTATTTTTTTTAGGACAGTGTCACTGGCCCTCATATGTGGGATCCGAACAGGGGCCGCTGGCGTCCCAAGCCATCACTTAACCACCGCGCCACTCGGCCTGCCCTGTAATTGCCTATTTTATATCACTCATGTGTATATATAGTTTCTCTTACTAGACTATAAACTTCCAGGAACAGGAACAAAATCATTGCTTCCACTATGGATGAGAAGTGGAGTGGATGCCAGGGCTTGGTGCATGGCAATAGAAAGAAGCATATTTGGGCCGGCGGAGTGGCGTGGGGGTTGAGCGCTGGCTTGGGAGGCCGGCGGCCCCGGTTCGGATCCCGCATGTGAGGGCCAGTGACACTGCCCTCAAAAAAAAAAGAAAGAAAGAAGCATATTTAAGCCCCACATTCCACAAAGAGCCAGCCCCCAAGCTGGGAAGTGTCCTCCTCCCCAGCCTGCTACCTATTTTCAGTTGCTACCTTCTACTGACTTCACAGGCTCAAACATAGGCATCACAAATGCTGACTTCAAGTTTGTCCTTGAACAGTTTCTTAGCCCAAGCCTTAGTCACTAATGGCAACCAGAAACCAGGGGCCAGCAGGGTCTCTCTCTACCTGTGGGATAGAGCCAGTCCTTGGTGCAGACCCCAGAGGATAATCCTCTGGGAAGCCTGAGCTTGGGAGGCAGCAGGTGAAAAGCTAGTCAACAGGCCACAGCCTCTGGCTAAGCTCCTGGTCTTTAACACAGCAGAACTACTACTTCTCAGAGCCCAAAACTGCCTGCCACTCAGCAGTACCACAGGAAGTCCCGTGCCTAGACAACAGCCCAGCCTAACCACCTCACCTTAGGCTGGGACCCGACCTAACCACCTCACCTTTGCCCTTTTCCCAGGTGGGCTCAGTTCCAAGGATCCTCTGAAATGGACCATTCTGCTGGATTGGAACTCACAGTCAGCCTTCAGATTGACGCTGGGGAAGACGAGCAGCTCAGCTAAGTGCCTCACTTATGTGGAAGGCTTGGTGGCTCAGCCACTGGTGGGACTGGAATTGCCCTGGAAGTGGGAGCAGAAGGAAGGTTCCCTGTTGGCTCCCAAAACACCTCAATGAGGGCCGGCCGAGTGGAGCAGTGGTTAAGATCTGGTTTGAGATGCCAGCGGCCCTGGTTCGGATCCCACATATGAGGGCCAGTGACACTGCCCTCTAAAAACAAAACAAAACAAAACAAAAAACATCTCAATGGCCTCAGCTCTCTGAGGCACCTTCTAACCTACACCTGAATCCTCAGAGGCAATTAGGGAGGGAGTTGAGCTTAGGCTAATTCACTCAGCCTGCTGAGGGCTTCTTCCTAAGAGCTCTGGTCTGCCTAGGTAAAGGGAGAAAGGAATTCTTCTAGAAACAATCATAGCATTTATGGAGCACTTCTCCTATGCCCAGCACTGTTCTAAGCACGTTTTTTTGTGCCCTCCACAGATAAGTAGGCACTATTATGAATCACATGTTATAAATGAGGAGACTGAACCCCATAGAAGTGAGATCACTTTCACAAGGTCACAGAGATCCAAGCTAGAGAAATGACCACTCACAGCATTTCCCCTGTCTCAAGTATGCCATGGCTTGAAAGGGAAGAGTTTATCTGGAAATTCACTAAGATCCTTGGACTCTAAGGTGGGATTTTAAGACTGCAGAGTAGCAGAAGGCACTTTAGTACTTTAGAGTCCAAAAGCCCTGGGTTCAGATCCTGGGTCAACCACTAACTAGCTCTATCACTTGGGGCAACTTGCTTGACTTCTCTTAGCTTTAATGTCCCCATCGGTAAAACGGAACTAGTAGTACTGACCTTGGCAGGGCTGTCCTCAGGATTCGAACTGACATGTGTAGCACCTGGAAACTGATGGGTGCTCGATAAATGGTAACTATGGTTATTACACTCCTCTCTCCTCCTTTGGGTTCACTGACTGTTCCAACAACCCCCAGGAGTAAGTGGAAGCAGCTGGAAGGGGCGGGGGTGGGAGGGAAGAGGGAAAGGAGGGGGCAGCTTGAGTGACTGCAGGCCAGCCCTGAGGGCCTCACAGGGGATATTGGCCCTAGCCACAGGTGCACCAATTACTCTCCCCTTGAAAAGCCTGGGGGTGCACTTCCCGCTCATTTTCCCACTCCTCTCAGCCCTGACCTTTGGTTCCGCAGAAGGCAGTGGCAGCTCCACAGCACCAGTCCACTGGCTGGTCGTTTGTCTTCGGGTTTCACGGCCTCCCTGAGGCTCCCAGTGCTTTGGAAGTTTTCCCTCCCTTTCCCAGCCACTTCCCAGTCAGCCTGGGAGCCTCTCAGTGGCAGCTCAGGTTTCATCCCTAGGAGCTTTGTTCCAAATGGAAGTTTCTGGTTAGGAAAATCCCTGGGTGTGAGTGGTCAGTGCAGGAAGAGATGGGAGCCTCTCTGAGAGGCTGTGGGAATAGCCTGCTTGTCCAGGTGCTCTGAGGCGGGAATGGGCTCAGCTGCTTGTCCTGGAGACACCTTCCTGGACAGGGGGCCTGAAGTCCACCCATGCCTTCCTTTCTAGAGGGTCCTTGCCATCATCTTTCCTTGGGTGCCAGAGAGAACCCTGAAGGGCTCAGACTCTCCACCTCCTTCACGACCTGCCGCAGCTGAGATGTCAGGCGTGAAGGAAAAAACTGAAAGGATCCCAATCCCCAAGCCCATCAAAGCAAACATTGTTTATATCTATTTAATGAAATAGGCTTCTATACAGGTTTTCCTCCAGAAATAAGGTTCTGCTGTCAAAAAAAATTTTTTGAAAACAAATCTAGTTCAAACCTTCCACATTCTAGATAAGGAAATTAAGGTTCAGGGAAGATGAATTTCCCTGAGGATTCTACAACTGCTCATTCTCAATGCCTATCTTCTCTGCAATCACTTTTTTTAAAAAAAAAGATTTTATTGGGGAATTGGGGAAGGTGAACAGACAAATTGTTGTCCTTTTGTTCTTCAGTCTAGTTGTAGAGGACATTGCTTCACTGGCCCATGTTGGTATCGTCATTGTGCTCTTCCAGGGTGAAGCAGTCGCTCGCTGGCCATTGGACGGCCACTCACACAGGCTCACGACAGCTCACAAAAGCACACGCCAGCTGCCAGCCATCTCCACTGCAGCCTATGCTGTTGCAGGCGACTCACGGCAGCCCAGCTCCAGGTCAAGCTGTTGTTCACCATCTTAGCTATAGAGGGCGCAGTATCACTGACCCTCATGTAGGATCCGAACTGGGGCCCTGCTGCTCAGAGTTCGGCGTCCCAAGCCAGCTCTTAACCAACGCGCCACTTGGTCGGCCCTGCAATCACTTTTATGATCCAGTCAAGTGGAGTACCTGCTGCTAACCCAATTTTTGCCTATACCACCGTGGTATGACATCCACAGGTTTACTAGTCTTGTGAACCCCAATACATGGAGCACCCGGAGGCAGGGACTTTGCCTTATCTCCCCTTTATCTCCAGCATGTCAACACTCAGTGTGCAAGGAATGGAGGTGGGACTGAAATGAGATGGGCTGAACTCCACCAGAACCAGTGCAGGGTCCTTTCTCCCACCAGGCTGCCATAGAGCCTCAACTCTGAGCACCCCTGACCTCCTCCCCCAAACTCCTCCTTCCTCACACAACCCCTTCTCCTCCTCTATCTCAGCCTTTCCCACACCTCATGAGAACTGACTGTAACTGGGGCCATCTACACTAGATGGGAGTCAGGGGTCTATCTGACTTGCTCACCATTGCTCCCCAACCCTTGCTTTAATGCCTAGCATAGAGGAAGTGCCCAATAAATTTCCCAATGTGTTTGTGCAAGGACCCGGGGAAAGAAAAAGGTTGGGATTGGCTGGGAGGAAAGATAAGAAGCCTTGAACATTGACTCTCTGTGTTGCCTATGCTCCTCTCTCCTTCCATCCTTTCCAACTCCAGACAATTCTCCCCAACTTGTGTGGGCTGCTTTGGGGGTTGGGAGAGGAGAGGCCAGGCTAGGTCTGAGGAACAGGGTAGTACAGACTGGCCTCTGAGACTGAGCAGAAAGGTCATCCCCCTTGCAGGATACCATCATATCTGCCCTCTCAGTTCTGCCAAGCCTTCAGGGGCCCAGGACTCTGGCTGGCACACCTTACGGATGAAGTCAGGCTTTATTTGCATGAAGGACCTTGCCCTTATTTCACCCAGCTTCCTAGCTACCTTGGGCCCTGGAGCTTCCAGAGTTGCTTTCTCAGGAAAATAGCATCCTGGAGACTCTGTCTTCCTCCTGGTTCCTCGTGGTGCCTCTTGAATAACATCACTATGCAAACTCAGGCTCAAAGGGACTTAGCTCAGCTGGCCCAAACCGCCCCCCAGAGACCCTCCCCACTGTTTGAAACTATTGTTGAGGCCCTCTGCCAGACACCTCCCATACTCCTGGAAACTCTAATCTTCATGATTCTGTAAGGTGGAGTATGTTCCCCATTTTGCAGGTGAGGAAACTGAGGCTTAGAGAGGTGAAATGACTCACACCATTTACACAGTTAGGAAGCCAAGAGTCAAGCTTGTTCTGTCTGACTCCAAAACCTACTCCTAACCATCACACCACAGCTGACTTCTGGCTGCTCCTGTAGCCATTTCTCTGAATTCCTTCTCTGACTTTGCTGAGGCCTGGGGGGGGGGGGTGCACATCAATATCAGTGCCAGTTCCAAGGGTGCTGGGGACAGTAATAAAGGATTCCTTTTCCCTTTGCTCTCTCTACCCACTCCACTGGTTTGATGAATGTGCCCCACATGGAAGCCTGCTTCCTGGGACTGGCTCCTAGAAGAGGGCCCACCGCCAACACCAGACCCTCCCCTCCCTCACACACCTGTGTACACTCCCATCTTACCAGGCTCCCCGGAGCCGAAAATACAATTCCAGACACCAATGCTAAGGTTCTGACCCTCCTCACTCTCAGCAGCAACCTTGGGCTTTAGCCTTTTTGTCACAACTTCACCTCATCTTCCCTTTATTTGGAGCCCCAGCTACCAACCATGCCTTTCTAGGAGCAACCCTAGAAGGCACCTCTCCCTCCCTGGGCTGCTAGCACCTCTTCTCAGGAGCCCCCTCTTCTCCTCTGCCCAGGTCCCCCACCCTGCAACCCACCAGGGAAGATCAGGCCTGGCTTAATGGAAGTAGCTGGAACTTGAGCCCAAATAGAGAAGTCAGCCCAAAACGTCAGAAGCTTAAGACCCAGCATCCTACTGACCCAGCCTCTCCTATCAGAACAGAGATCAAGCAGACCCTACATGGTGTATTACCCACGATGAATGTTTCATAAGCGTGCTCTTCATTACTGCTTGCTGTGCGAGCCAGGGAGGGGGAAGGGGTACAAAAATGCCCAGGGAGACACTGGGCAGGGAGGCAGGTAGTGGAGCGTGAAATGGCCAGGGGTACGTTGTGATGGGACAGGGAGATTTCTCTGTGAAAAAACATTTAGCAAGAGTTGGTTATGTTTGTCCAATTGAAATGATTAAATGTCGGTGGCTGGGAACAGGGAGGAGTCCAAGAAGGTAGAGGTTTTGGGCCTGGGTTTGGGAGCTGTGTGCCTGTGGGCAGACAGAAGGGACAGCTGGAATTTGGTGTTGGCCCTGGCCACTCCCACCCTTGAAAATCACTGGCTGGTTCTCCAGGCAATTGGCCTGGGTCTCAGGGCCCAGTGCCCTGGCTCCTCGACGGCTTGCCATTCCGCCACTCCCAGGCATTTTCTGGTCTTCTGGGCTCAAGGTATCGGGAGGCTGCAAATCACACAGAGAACCTGTCCAAGCTTGGACTTGCCCCCTCAAAGCAGTGTCCAGTCCTGGCACCTTGTTCTGAGCACCTCCAGCTGGGCCCCAAACTAGAGCCCATCTGATCCTTCAATATTAGGCACCTTAATCCCCAAGCCAAAGCTAGGGACCTCACTTGGCATAGAATAATGCCATGACTCTCCTCCCCTCTCCATGCCCTCCCCCCACTACCCACAGCCAAGGAAGGAAGGAAAAAGAAATGTAGTCCCCCAAACCAATCCAGTAGCCCCACCCAGCTTGTTTCATTATTGCTGAAAGAGAAGCTGAGTGGGAGAGGGGTGGAGACGGACTGCAGGACTCAGCCTGAACCCGTCTCAGCATCTGCCGGCCAGTAGGCAGGGGCATGCATGAGGGTCAGCTCTGGTGCCTACCCAGATGGACAGCTCATTCTTGAGGGTCAGCAAGAGATCCAGATGGGGAAGGGGGCAACCAAAAGGACCTCATTGGCACAACCCTCTACAATAACGTGGGACTTGGGGATCCCCCAGGAGATCCTGCCAGCTCCCCATCTGTCTTACTACAACCTCCTCCTCCTCTCTCCTCTGCTCTCTTTGGCTCTTAATTCCTCTTCACTCTCTCCTTTGAAGTCCCCCGGTTGCTATGGAAACCCAGCGGCAGGGAAGAAGGCAGAATTTTGGGAGGTTCTGAGATGTCAATCCCAACAGACCCTACTTAGATACTCATTTGTCCAGGTTTTAGAGACATTTATTGCAGCTTGAGAAAATGGGGGTAAGCCTGTATCAGACAGCCGTGGGCCTTCTTTTAGTAAAACCACACATGTCTGAATGGGCTCAGGGCATCACTGATCCCAGGACTATCCTCAAGTCTCCCTGACCTTCCAGCATTTCCTAAAGCCTGACCCGTATCCTGAATAAAGAGAATTCCCAACCCACCTTCTCCACTTAGCCTCTGAGTCTACGCACACTTTATTAGTTGATTGCTGCACACCTATGACATAGCAGGCAATGTTCTAGGCACTGAATATTCACCAATGAGCAAGTCAAAGTCCCCATTCTCTTGAGGGGGATAGAAAGACCAAAGGAAGTAAATAAATAACAGGATACTATCAGATAGTATAAGTATATTAAACACTCAACAATGTGAATGGACCTAGGGCATATTATGCTAAGTGAATAAGCCAGACAGAGAAAGACAAATACCACATGATCTCATTTATATGTGGAATCTAACAAAACAAAACAAATGAATAAACAAAACAAAATAGAAATAGACCCATAGGTATAGAGAACAAGCTGATGGTTACCAAAGGGTGGGGGAGGGGAGGGGAAAATAAGTAAACAAACAAACGAACAAAAAAGATAGTGGTAAAGCCACTAGCCACTGTCCCAGGAGCAAAAAAAGAAACACTAACAGACTTTCTGTAATGATTTGTGCAATCATGCAATTCACATATATATGTAATATATATATATATATATACATATTTAACAAAATAAAGCAGGGAGTGACAGCAGAGATGTACGTAATGAGAAGTCAGCCATCCAACCATCGAGAAGAAGGACATTCCAAGCAGAGAGAACAAGTGCAAAGGCTCTGAGGCAGATTTGATCCTGGCTTGTTTAGCTGGAAGGCAGTGTGGTCAGACTGCAGCAGGCGAGAGGGAAAGCGGTTAAGCAGTAAGGTTAGATGAGCAGACAGGGGACCACACAGGCCATGGGAACAAGTATGAATTCAATTCTAGAAGACACAGCCCTTCAACCCCTCTAGATATGTTGATAACACCATCAGATTTGTGTTTTGAAAATTGTGGCTACTGAGTACAGAAAGGATTGTAGGGGGATAAGAGAGGCACCAGGGAGAGCAGTCAGGAGGCAGTTGCCTTCAGCCAGACAACAGCTGAAGATGGCTTAGAGCAGGGTGGCAGTTGGTAAGTAGAAGCATAGATGAACTGAACTTGAGATAGGCTCTGGAGGTAAAGGCAGTGGGATGGGATGAGAGGCAGGGGAGGCTGGGAGAAGTCAAGGAGACCCAGGTTACACCAGGTCTGTTTGCCGGACACTTCCTCTTGGCCCTGGGGTTGGTGGAGGGAGGGGGAAGGGGACAGTTGATGACAGTAAAACTTTTCCCTAACCCCACTTAAAAGCTTCAGGCTCAGAAACTGTTCTTTTTCCTGTATCATCAGGACACCACACTCTCCTGGTTTTCCTCCACCTATCTCATGGGCCACACTTTCTCAATCTCCTTTGCTGGTTCCCCCTTCACCCTGACCTCTAAATGTTTGGATTATACCAAAGCTCAGGCCTACAGCTCTCTGTGTTCTGGCTAGGCTCACTCCCTGGGGAATCCATTCCATCTCCTGGCTTTAAAAATCACTTGCGTGCTGAATACTCCCAAATTTATATCTTCACACTAGACCTCTCCCCTGAATTCCAGACTCATACACAACTGCCTACTCAACATATCCACTTGTATATTTATTTAGTCAGCCCAGACTTAACACGACCAAAACGAAACTCCTACTCTTCCCCTGAAAATCTGCCCCTCCTAAAATCTTCATCTTAGTAAATGGCCCCTCCATCCTTTCAGTTGCTCAGGCTAGAAACCTTGGAAACCCCTCAACGCTCTTTCTCTTGAAGCCCACGTCCAAATCTATCAACAAATCCTATCATCCCTACTGGCCAAAAAATGTCCAAAATTCCAATCTCTTCTCACCACCTCTAATCCACTATTATCTCTCGCCTAGGTTATTGCAATAACTTCGTAACTGGTCTCCCTTGCCCTCCTACTGTCTATTCTCATCGTAGCCACCAAAGCAATCTTGTTAGAAATTCAGATCATGTCACCCTACTACTGAAAACCCCCAATGGTCTGCTATCTCATTCAGGGTCAAAACTAAAGTCTTTTCAATGACCCTACAAGATCTGCCCTCCGTTCCCCACCCCCTTCTCTCTCTCTCTGACCTCCCCTCAGTTTCTATCATTGTCTGTACCCCACCCACCCCTCACTACACACACATGCCCATAACCTCCCTTTGCTTGTCTCCAGTCACACTGGCCTCCTTGCTCTTTCCCTAATGCAGTAAGCCTTTGCACTTGTTTTTCCCTCTGCCTGGATGGCCCGCCCCCAGATATCTGAATGTCTTACCTCAGTCAACTGTCTGCTCCCACATTAAGTTTTCAGTGAGGCCTTCTTTAACCAGCCTATTTTAAATTGCTACTACCCTGCTCCACCATGCGCTCTCATTCCCTTCTCTGCATTTTTCTCTATAGCGGTTGTCAGTGTCTGCTATACTATAAACTGTTTGCTCTGCACCACCTTCCTCCACTAGAATACAAACTTCATAATGACAGGGCTTCTGTCTCTTATTTCCTGCTTTGTCCACTCTACCCAAAACAGAACCCGGCACATGATAGACACTCAATAAATAGTGAATGAATAAATGAAATTAGAGAAAGACCTACTGTCCTCAAAAGGCAGTCTGGGTCTAAGAATTAAGACCTAATTTCTGTATGAGATTTGGCTCTAGCTATGTGATGTCTCATGTTGTCTATCTGTAGACAGTGGAGAACTCTTGGTCCTTTGCTCCAGCAGCATCCTAGAATGATGCTCAGTCATAGTCCACTTGCTGCCATTCAGCTGAGGGCGGAAGGCGGGGATGAACAGGATCTGGTGGAGTGAAAGGAGAACTCCTGCTACTTTCTAGGCAAGGCTTAGGTGGAGTCTTCACTGGCTTTGAAATGAGAGGCAAGGTTCTGGCTTAGACTTGGAGCCCTATGAGGGAGTAATGGGTGAGGGGTTGAGCACCAAATGCTGAGTGGGGACAAATAGAAGCCAGGCCGCTAGGCCTGGGATCCTCCTCAAGGGGAGTTGGTCCCTGTGAGGGCCTCATGGGAAGAGCTGCTATAAGAAAAAGAGGAGAAGAGGTGGGGAATCAGGACAAGGTAAGAGCTGATAAGGGAGGAGTGGAGAGGGCCCTCTGTGTGGATCACCTGGGCTCGCACATTGCTCTTCAGTGAGTTCTGAGAGGTCAAGCCTTCATACAACCTCATCCAGTCCTCAAGGCCCTCACAGCCAGCACCCACTCCAAGGCAGAGTGGCAGGCCTTTTGGCTGAAGAAAGCCCAGCCCTCCTCCCTTTTCTGGGCTTTGCAACAGCTCCCTGCTTGTTTTCCCTGAAATAAATGGGCTGAGCATATTGGGCCGGCAATAACCCCTTGAAATCAGTTGTTATCACAGTTAACAACCAGTTTGGCTTCAGTTCAGGCTGTTAACTATCAAACCACTAAGTGCCGGTAATGATTGATTCTTGGCCAGTTGCAGCTTGAGTGGGCTGTAAAACCCCATTAGTGAGGGCTCTGTGGAGGCAGCAACTCAAAGATAAACAAGGTGGTGGGTGCTCTAGCCCAGCCTAGCCCCACTGCTCTGGGCTCTCCCCCATGGGTCCCTGGTCTGGGGTCCTGCTGGGAGTCAACTCCTTCCCAAAGCCTCAAGCAGCCTCATGGACCAGATACCCACTGCCTTATCCACCTGTAAGCGCCCCCCTCCATCAGTCATCTCTCTCCTCTATTAGGCAGCTTCAGCTCTCTGAATAGCCCTCATCACAACCATGGCACAGTTCCAACCCACCACCCCGGAGTACTCAGGCATTGCCAGCCTGGGGGTTTTAGGGGTGCTTTGGCCTAGCCAGTGACCAGCCTTGGACAGCCTGCCCCACTTTGTGGCCAGGAGTACAGGCAGGGAGAGCCTGAGATTCCACTCCACCCCAGACTCCCTCCTATCCTATGGCTTCCCCCAGGAATTGCTCTCAAACAAATGAAATGTGGGTAATTACTGGGTTGGGGGCTGGACAGGCAGCCACAGATGAAAGCGTTTCCTGGACGGTCTCTTCATTTGCATGGCATCAGAAGCTGCTCAGAAGGTGTGACTTTTCCCACAGTGAGACCCCAGCTCCTTGCACAATAAAGCCAGGCTGCTCACCCAGAATTAATTAAAGGGGGAGGGAAGGGGAATGAGTGGAGGAGGAGGCACTTAGAGCTGGGCGAGCTGGAAGAGAGATGTCTAGAGCCCCCTCCCACATCCCCAGTGTCTACACACCAGGAGAAACCTACTTTATCTAGAGGCCTCACCCCATAGCAGGCTGAAGAGGTGGCATGGACAGACCCCAGGGTACCCCCAACCTCTCAGCTCCAAGGCATCCCACTGAACCCTGGAATTCCTCATTCACCTGGATGGACTTGCAGCTGCAACTTGAGGAAGCCCACATGGTTAGGAAGCCTTAGGGGGTGCCAAAGGGGGTGCCGAAAAACAGAGGCCCAGAGGGACAATGTTTCTGGATTAGCCCAGGAACTGGGCTGTGGAACCAGTCCAGGAGTACCCTCAAAGAAAGCAGCAGAAGCAGCCAGAATGGGAGACCTGTTAGGAAGCCTGGGCCAGCTCTGCCCTCAGGAGATCTGCTGCCTCTGGGCTTAAGCTCTTCATCGTACCATACCATGGTGTGGTATGATGCCAGTGTCACCACCCACATCCAAACACACACCCCTCCACCCACCATAGGCCAGCCCCCTTGCCCACACCATGACCTGCTCCACCAGCCTGAGTTCTGCTCTTGGCCTGTGAGCTTCCCTTCCCAGCCCATGCCCAGCGCCTCTCCCTCTCGGCCCCATCTCTCCAATAGTGGCAGCCTCTCCCTGGACCACAGTCCCCTGGGCTCCCCTGTGGTACCTGAACTCAGCACCTTCTGCTCACAGCTCTCTAACCAGACCTCCAAAAGTTAACACTTGTTCCGTGTCACAAGTGTCAACACCAGCCTTGGAGGTCCTGCCTCCTACATACCCCCACCTTGGACCTTGGCAGCTGCTCTTTTCTTTCATTTTCTGGAGCCTGATACTTGGAAAGAACCAGTTCTGGTATATCTGATCTGTTTCCCACCCAGACCTAGGCACACATAGAGAGGCGCTTTTTTAGACTCATTATATCCATGATCAAAGCTCTGGTCCTAGCATTCATCATTTTTGGCCCAGAGGTGGCCTGGGGAAGTGTTAGCAATAACTCCTGTTAAAAGCTCGGGAGTCTATGGCTGAGAGATCCCAGGAACAGTTAAGAGCCTCTTCTTCTTCCTCTCCTTGCCTCTGTCCTCCCAGGAAAACCCTTCCAGAGACAATGATGGGGACGGCTGACAGGTATAAGTCCTTAAGCTGAAGGGAGACTACAGTCAGAACTGGTGCCTGATTTGCTGCATCTCCCAGCCCCCACCCCACCCCCAGCTGGAGTAGGGCAGGGGGAGAGGGAGGCTGACTACAGGAGGACTCACTCTCCAACACACATTTTTAATATGAAAGTTAAATAAATATTTCAGTCATTTAATAGCAGCTAATACATAACCTACACCCACTGACCCCACCTTTATAACACCTGACTTAAGTCCTGACCCTTCCCTCCCTGCCCCCACCCGGGGGTACAGTGGAGTCCCTGGCTGCCTGGTCAGCTTGCCTTGCAGGTGCTGGGGGCCCATGAGCACCTCTGTTGGACTAGAAAGAGTCCCCCCCACCCCACTCCCTGGGAACAACCCCTCCCAATCCCAGTCTAGGCCACTAACCCATCTTCCTGAGAGTTAAGAAGACACCACAGCCAAGTGGAATACAAAAATAGAGCCTCTCTTTTGTTTTAAAAAAAAAAAACCAACAGCAAACAATTATCAACACCTAGAACCCGGGGTTCCCCCAGCTCCTCCCCAGCCTTCAGCAGCGCAGACCTCAGCTTGCTTGAGTTTCTCTGTGCTCCCTCAAGATGGAAATCTCCGCCCTGGTAACTGAGGGAGGGGCCGGGCAGGCGCCTATCGGGGCTCGGGGGCCCAAGTCCTCTGGCTGCCGCGCAGGCTGCGCGTGAAGGGCGGGTAGTTAAGGAACTCGAAGCGCAGACTCTGCTCGGTGGTGTGGTGGCCGCGGGGCAGCCGCTTCATGAAGTGGACTTCGCGCTGATGCTGCCGCGTCTTGGAGCCCTTGCGGGGCCGGCCCTTGCGGGTGAAGGCCATGTACCAGCCCTCGTACTTGGCGTTCTGCAGGGCCGTGTAGTTGTTCTCCAGCACGATCTCCGTGAAGACACAATCTTTGCCTTTGCCGTTGCTCTGCACGTAGGGGGGCCAGACACGGCATTACTGGGCTCTGTCCGGAGCCCCCCCATCACAGGCAGAGGGCAGGAGGCCCCAGACAGCAGGTGGGCACCCCAGCAGATGGCAGGGTGGGCAGGAGCTGCAGCCCCACCCCCTGCCCGGGCACCCGCTCTCTAATCCCTCACAACTCGCAGCCCACCCGGCAACTTCCTGTCCTCCTGGGCAGCAGTGACACATGGCCATCTACGGAGGGGCTGGGCCCCAACACAGAGGCAGAGAGGGGGCCCAGACCCTGCCTGCCCTGGCCTCCTGCCCGTGAGTCTGGCCAGAGCTGCTAGCACCCGTTTTCCCACCTGCCCACCTCAAGATTCCGGCTGTGGGGCCCCAGGGCAGCCACCCTATGGGGGAGGGGAGGCCTGGGAGGAGACACTGAGCCCCAGAAGCCCAGCAAGCAAGGGGGAGCTTGAGGCTGGAGAGGAGCCGTGACTAATGGGGCCATTTCAGAGCTGGGCCGATGGGCTGGGCCTGCGGCTTACTGAACATTCCAAATGCTGGTACCATGTAATTGGACATAATAGCAAAGCAATTTGGCGATTTGTTAAAAAGATATATGGAATTTACCAACCACCTCCCAACCCCTTGCCTAGCCTTCCTTCTTCCTCCTTTGCCTTTATAGCTTTTCATCTCAAGCAGTTTCCTTCTCCCTCACCTCCCCCTCCCAATCCTTAGGTAACCCCAAGGTGGCCCTGTGTATCTCTGCCCACCTTGTTGAGATCCTGGAGGAACTCCGCCATTCCAGCCTGACCCCCAGACCCCGGAGGCACCCCTTCTTTCTGGGTCCTCACCTTGGCAATCAGCTTCCCCTTCTTGTTCATGCAGATGTAGAGGCCTGTCTCAGCTCCTCGGACTCGAACCCTGCTCCCAAAGGTATCTGTCTCCACAATGAGCTTTGCTGTTGGGGATGGAGGCGGGAGGTTATTGGAAGCTCCATGACCCCCACTGTCCAGGTCCTCACCCCAGCTGACCCACAGACTTATCACATCTCAGCCACAACTTCTCCAAGGGCCAGGTACCCAAGACATGGGCTTCAACCCCAGCCCAGCTAGTAGTACGCTGTGCAACTCTGGTCAAGTCCGCTTTCTGGGCCTCAGGCCCCTCACCTGGGTTTACAGAGGGGGTGGATGAGGTCATGGTGCACCAACTGGGTTCTTCGGAGGGTTCTTGGTGCCATCAAATTGAAAATACCCTCTTTTAAAACCAGACAGTAATGACTTTTATGTGGAGGCTTCATGAATAGACTTCTCCTGAGAATCGAAAGATCGCTGAGGATACTTACAACTCAAAATATTATGTGCACATGCCTCACAGATCATTACAAACATCTGGGTGCAGTGGCGACCTCCAGTCCTGAGGCCAAATGTAAAAGCATTCTATCCTGTTTTTGGTACCTGGGTCGTAACAGCCTTGGCCAACCCACCCCCACCCCCACCCCTGCTCTGCTGAGAAGGTGATAGGGATGGGACAGCTCTCTCCCTAATACAGCCCTTAGCCGGCTGCTTTCCCAGAACTCAGACACCAGCTGGGAGGGTCCTGCCTCTTCCCCATGCTTCCCAGTCACCACAACCCCCAGCCACAGTGTACAGAAATCAACAACTCAATGGTCTTTCCTCTTTCAATCTCCATCACAGCTGAGACTCTCACCCCAGGGACCAAACCCTTTCTGTGGGTGAGGAGGGAAGAAAATCAGGTATGCTTGCCTCTCAGTCTGGAGAGCCAGGAGACAGGAAAGCTGAATTCTGTGCCTTCTTCCCCTTCTCCCCTCCCCTCAGACAGCCAACTTGCCACAAAAGCTCAACCCTGTCCACTCTCTGCATAACTCCTCCCTTTGAGGCTGTCCCCAAAAAGGGAGCGAGGGCTGACTTAGCCCTTTGGGATGGGACAGAAGGGGCTGGGTCTCCTGCCCTGCCTGCTGCAGAGCCCAGCCTTTTCCCTCCTTGAGAAAGCAGTTCTGGGACTCCCAGAGCTGCCTTCTAGCCTGCACTGACAAGGTGGCACCTTCTCTGTCCCTAAAACTCATGGGGGAGGGAGGGATGGACACCAAGGTTCGCAAGGCAACCCTCAATGCCCAGCCTGTGACTAACCCCCCTTCACATAAGCACAGAGCTGGGACCCAGTGGCCAAGTCCCCAGTCTGGCTCCATGTCAGCCCGGGGAAATGCAGCTGTCACCTCTCCTCCCACCCACCTCCTCTTGGACCCAGCCAGTCTGCTCATCCCTCTTCTGGTCTGCCTTCCAGAGCAAGGAGCAGCTGCTTTTAAGGGCCAGGAAGAACACAGGCAGGAGAAGGGCTAGAGAGGATCCCAATCAGAGGAGTCTGGTCAAATGGGGCAGATAGGGATGGAGTGGGCCCTTCTTGGGACCCATAAGGAAGCAAGTAGCTGGGACCTCTCTGCTGTTGTCTCCCAGACTCTTCCTGTCCTTGCTGTACACCCTAAGCTTCTGTTCTTAGGCCCTCCAGCTCCTACTCCCGTTGGGCAGGAAGGGACCAGGATGTCTGGGAAGCCTCCTATACGTGGTAAGAAGAGAAGCGAGCATCAAACCTCAGATGTCTGAAGACGAGATTCCCCCATGGCCAGCTTAGTCTCTTCTTCCCTCCCCAAAACCCAAGGATCTGGACCATTTGCTCCAATGGAGCAAACCCAGAAGAAGCCAGGCATTCATTCCCTTTCCTTGGAAGCTGAGAAGGGCAGCTAGCAGCCAGTTTGGAGGGACAAAGGGACGGTAGGCTGGCCCTGCCAGCCCAGCGGGGAAGCTGGGCCACCGGGCAGGCCCTCCCCACCCCCACTGCCAAGAGCCCCCACTCGCCTTCCTGGAAGGATCTGGGGAGCTGGGGCCACAGTTTACAGCGGCTTTCTCGACTGGGCTTTTGGAAAGCTTAACATTTTCAAACCTATTCTTCCACCCAGTGACAGATTTATCCCAGGAAAATTATGTCTCCTTCTCCAGCTTTGAAGGGAAGTCAGCTACGTCGACGCAGAAAAAATGCAGCGAGACATACTCGATCCCCCAAACTGGCTCGAGAAGAGGAGAAAGTATTCAGGAAATGTTAAAAAAGGTGAAAGTAAGAAGAGTTTTAATCGCTCTGCCAGACGCGGGGGTCTCTCCAGAGATTCATAGAGAACAATCTTGAACCTCTTTTTTAACATTTACAGACTTGCAACTCTTTTCAAACTCCACATCTGAAAAAAGGCTCGTTCTTTTTCTGTTTTATATCATTCTTCATTTTTCTTCTTAGCTCTTAAAATGCCTCACCTTTTTATTACATTTTAATAGAGTCTTCCCCTCTCCTTTCATGCTTGTTTAACTTGGTCATTATTTAAAGGTTTTTAAACTCACAATAATCGCTCTCTAAAAACAACACCAGCCGCCCAGAGGGCTTGCTTTTCTCTTGATACATCCAGGACTCTGGAAATTGGCCTTGTTTCAAGGCAGGAATATTGAATGTTTTAGAAATCAATCAGTCCCCAGCTTCTCCACCCGGCAGTAGCTCCCTGTACTCACCACCCCAACGGGAGCTGGGAGCCCAGCTCTGACAGACCTCGTGGGTTCCTGGGTAAATGGAGCGGGGAGGGCCCCTTTCCAAGCCTAGTCCCCATGTGTAACTAACCCTTCTGATCAAAGCATTTAAAGGTTCACAGCAACACCCCCCCCCAAACAAGAGAGTTGGGGGTACTTCTCTCCCTTCTCTTTCCCACTCTCCTTTTGTGGGCCCTGGCGACATATCCTCTTTCAAGAGCTTCCCTTAAACCTGGGCCTCCTCCCCCTGAACCCTTTGCTTCCACCTGCAGCTGGGGAGAGGTGTATGAAAGGGGGAGGTGTAAAGGGAAATTCCTGGATTCATTCATCTGCTGGGCAGGGAAGGGGCACCTGTGGGCCAAGTACTCCCTGAGGTCCCTTCCCCAGCCCTCTCTTCTCCAGCTAACCCCCAAAATTCTTTTTGGCCTTACTTAACTCCTTGCCTTCTGAGTTGGTAAGCCTGCAGGCCCCTGGCCCACACAGATGGGGAGGGCGAGTCCAGTCATATCAGGCCAGCCAGGGGAAGGGGTCATGTTCCACAAGCTACCTTTACCCTACCGTAGTGCAGCCTGCCTTACCGAAAGGGTCCCCATCTTCTGCCATGGCGTTGATGCGCTTGTTGGCCAGGACCTGCACGTGCTTCCCGCTGGTGCGGCTGTAGAGCTGGTAGGTCCGGATGAGGCGGCGGCTGAGCTGATCCGTCACCAGGCTCTGCTCCCTCACATGCTGTGTAAAATTAGGTGAGGACTGAACAGTTACCTTTAGGAAATTGAAAAATACACAACACGCCATTATAATGTTACTCTGCCCAGGGGCCCGAGTGGCCCCCATCGCCCTGCACCCCCCTCCACTGCCCCAGGCAGCTGGCAGGGGCTGGGGGTCCCCCCAACATGCCAGCTCAGGCCACCACCCCCAACCCAGGAAAGTCGGGAAGACCCAGCCTAGTATGGACGAGCCCCGGGATGGGGAAGGATCTGGACCCACCTGTTGGGAAACACCCTGGGACTCGCGGCCAGCTCGGAACAGGGAAGCCAGCTCCCTGCCCAGCGTAGGCCCCCCGCCCGGGCCTTCCTAGAAGAGCAGGGCGCTTTTAAGTAGGGAGGCAGCGCTGCCCGACCCCTGACGTTTATAAAGACAAATTTACGGAGCAAATGTTGAGTGTGCTGAGGGCCTAGGCACCTGATCTTTCGGCCAGACCCCCCACAAGCCTCCCCCGAGAGCCGCAGAGAGGGTCCCTGTGGCAGTCACCCAGACTTCTGACAATGAACGCCAGGACTGCCCCTTTCCTTGGCTGCCAGGTGTGGCTGCCCATGGTGGTGATTCTCCATCCACCCCGACCTGGCTGGGATGCGTGGGGGGACAGCACTGGATTCCCAGACCTTGGGTTCTAGCCTCGCCACTCACTGGCTGTGTGACCTTGGGCAGGGAACTGCCTCTCTGTTCCTTAGCTTCCAACTCAGGGTAGCTCGGAATTGGATTTCTAAGGACCCTTCCAGCCCCGCCGCACTGGCCGCAGGGTCGGTCCTCGCGCCCCTGCCCGACCTGGCCAACTGGCGTCCCCCGCTGGCCCCAGCCCCCGCCTCCGCGTAGTGCGCCTTACCTGGGCTTGGAGGCAGAGAACCAGCAAGTGCAACAGCCTGTGGGAGACAAAAGCGGGCGGGAGAGAGAGGGGCGCGGGGTGAGCGAGGGGCGCGGAGCGCAGCCAGCGGGGACGGGGCGGTGGTACTCACAGGCAGCTCAGGGCCGAGCGGGGACTGCCCATGGCGCGCGGCCCGGGGAGCGCAGGGAGCCCCGGCGGGATCACACCCGCCCGCGAGCTGCCGCGGACGCACGAGCTGAGGGCGGCGGCGAGCTAGGACGGCTCGAGGGCGGGAGCCTAGCGGCGATGCCGACGCGGCTCCGCGGGTCCCGTGGAAGGTCGAGCTGGCTGCGCCGCGCCGAGTCGCTCAACGCAGCTGCCGGAGCCGGTGGCCGCTGGCTGCTCAGGATCCGGAGCAGGCGGAGGGTAACGGGCCGGCTGGGTGGGTGGGTAGGTGGGAAGGGAGGGGGAGGGGTGGGGGCGGGGGGCGCCGCACCGGGCGCGAGGGGGGAGCGCGGGGAGGGCGGCCGGAGCCCGCAGCCCCCGGCTGGGAGCTGGGGCCCGGACGCAGCCCGGGGCGGGGGCGGGGCGGCCGGGGCGGGGCGGCCGGCGGGTCGGGGAGTGGGGGTCTGGCCTAGGGGAGGGGTCTGGGGACCCGCCGGAGGGGCGGGGGCGGCCGGGTGGACGCCTCCCCCATCCCTGCCCTGTCCCCTCGCGCGCTCTTGGGGTCTGGACACGCGGGGATGGGGGGCGCCTCGGGCCGCTTGCTCCATGGAGTCCCGAGACCCTTGGCACGGGTTTCCTGGACAGCCGGTGCGCCCGAGTCCGAAGGTGCCAGGGCTCCACCGTGGGGCCGGGGCGGCTCACGCCTCGGGCTGTACGGCAGGTCTCTGAGCCACCTACTGTGCGCTCCCGCTGTGCCTGCCCCCGGGAAGTGGCCGCTGACATTGGACTAAATGGCTGTACACTCGGCTCTCCAGCAGTGAGTGCGTGTGCGACGGGGACCCGACTCCCCGTCTTTCTGCTGAGTACTCCGCCTTGCGGGTTTCTCCTGTCTTGCTCGGTCTCCAAAAAGGCCTTCTCCTCCTCCCGCCCCCATTATCACCATCACCCCTGTCCCTGAACACCCCCCCCCATTATCACCATCGCCCTCGTCTCTGACCCTCCCTCCCCGCGCGCGCGCGCGCGCACACACATACACATACACACACACACACACGTGCGTGCGCTGACCTGAAACTTGGGAGGAACAACGACCCACCTCTGTGAGAGAGCCCAGAGGTCGCTGGCAAGGACCCGTAGTCCCTATCCGCCCCCCATCCCACTGCAAAGCAACAGGCAGATGGGCAAAATAACTACTCTCAGCTGCTTTTCCTGGGGAAGAGACTCCGACCCCGGCCACTAGTCGTTCCCTCTAGAGTCCCATTATTTGTGCACTTAACAGGTATTTACACACCTACAGTGTACTAGACAGGGACTGGTGTTTTGTGTCAGCTGAGGTGGAGGAAGTGCCAAAGGAGGAGGCAGAGACTTGTCTAAGCCTTTCCCAACCCCTCATTCCTTCCCCACAGGGGCTGCTGGAAATCCTGAGCCATGGTGCTTCTTTGGGAGCAGCCTGGGTGGGCAGAGGTGCCCTGGTACTTCTGAGGAGCAGGTGGAGCCATTGATGCCCAGCCCAGCTTCTGCCTTCTTCACATCTCCCCTGCCCCACTGCCCCCCACCCCTTCCATGTCCTTGGGAGTCGAGCTGAAGGGATTGGATGGTCCCAGGAAGCCATTAGACCAGAGAGGCAGTAGGCAGGCCCTTGTCCAGCAGCACAGCCAAGTTCTACCTACCTCTTCTTTCTCTGTGCCCCACCTTTCTCCACTTCCAGCCATAATGCTAATACTGAGCAATGTACAAACGGGAAAACAGAATCAGAGGACTTGTCCCAAGATCTCATCTTTTTTCAGAGTAGACTTTCTGAGCCCACCTATTATCCCCTTCAGGAGTCTGTTCACTTCAGCTGGCTCTTTCCCACACAGACCTCCAGGCAAGGACCATGTCTGACTAGCTCGGAATTTGCAGCTTATGGCACAGATCTGGGCAGGGTTGTTCTGCAGTTAGTATTCAATGAATGAGTTATGGGAAAACTGGCTGAGCATTTCGAACTCAGCACATGTGCCACTGCCCCAGAGAGACTAGCCTTCAGCCCCCCTTACCCCAACAGATAATAATCATAAGCACCGCCATTTATTGAGCACTGTATTCGCTAAAGGCTGGGCTTGCACTGTCTCCTCTCAATGCCACTGGGAGGTGAGCCTATTAGTGGGGGAGACAGGTGAGGTGGGCTTCAGTGCCTAAAGCCCCAACCAGCCCTTTTCCTTTATTTCACTTCTCTTAGAGGCCTACAGGCTGGCTACCTGTTAAGTTTCTACCTCCCTAGCTGTACTGCTTCAAGCAGGCAGGATGCTCACCATTTTAACCTCGTGTTTGCATATAGTAAGCAGTACAAAAGTTTATTTGCATGCATTAACAAATGATGAGTGGAGAGATGGAGAACAGAGGGTGAGAAGGGCCTTTCTGCCCACCAGGGACCTGGGCCTCTGAAAATAGTCTGAGAAAGCGGGGAGCAGGACCCAGGCAGGGGGTCAGGGCATCCAGTCCCTCCTTAGTGTGTACAGTCCAGGAGTTACTACCAAAGTGACTCTGGGCACCTGTCCTTCCCTCAAGCAGTGGTAGAAGCCAGAACACCTGGCTCAGACCAGGGTCCAACTGGGTTCTGGAATCCCCAGAAGGTTCTGAAAGCCCTGGGCTGAACTTCAATGATGTGAACCCACTGTCCTCTCTCTTCCACAGAGAAGACGGGCATCCTGGGGCCTAAAATCATGGAAGCCAGGGTTTCAGTCCTACACCTTCACTTCATCTTTTCAGGACCAAAATTCCTGTACATTTGGAGACTTTCCCCTGAACTGGATCCTGAATAATTTGAGGGAATTATTCTCATCTCCCCAAAAGTCCATGTCTATAGAGAGGGGCAGATGGGGACACACCCGCATCAGGCCCGGGATACTGCCTGGGCACCCCCTGTGAGTGACAGATGCAAATATTCCTTTGGGGCCCCAGCAGGCCGCTCTCTCCCTCCCTCGCTCACTTGCTCGCCTCCTGGCCAGCTCTCTTCTTCCTTTATCTTATCAAAGTCCCGTAATTACAATTGCTATTTTGTTTCCTCGAATCTGCAATCAGAGCTCCCTGGCCCTGATGAGGGAGCGCCTGTCAACCTGATCGCTGAGTGACAGCCCGGCCACCTTTCCCGGCTGCCCCCACACTCTGCAAACACAAACACACACACACACACACACACACACACACACACACACACACACACACACACTCACCCTCGCCTCCCGCAAACACAAACACACACTCCTCTCCAACACAAACAGCCTCTCCGCAAACACGCCCTCGCCGGGACCCAAACACACTTCACCCTCTTTTCAAACGCATCCCTCACCCCCCGGCCCACCCCGGGCCCCTCAAATCCACACCAGCGGGCGCAGGGCGCTGGGACTGCCGTTTGCTTCACTGCGCGCTTCCTGATCTTGGCGTTCAAAGCGCCGCGGACTCTCCGCAACTGTTCAAATGCAAATCATCGAGAACGCCTTAAACACTTCGGCCCGTCTGGGAGTCGTCCCTCATCACCCCTCAAATACAGGCCTGCCCTTCCTCCAAAGGTCTGCACACCCCGGCGTATACCTTCATCCCTCAGCGCACATCAGCGCTCCTACTGTGCGCGAGGAGGCAGAAAGAGGGATCCAGGAGAGACAAGGGTGAAGAGGGAGAAAAAAACAATTCCCAACTCTGTCGGCGGGGAGTCCGGTGGGGCTGGGAAACTCCTGGACGAAGGGGCAGATGTGGATTGGGCCCCCACTGCGGGAAGGAGCGCTCTCGGCACCAGCCCGGGCCGCGGGAGACCCACAAAGACTACAGTCAAGGCACACAATGAGTCATCAGCGGCGTGGCAGGGGGGTAAATATTGGGGCGGGCCATGCGCAGGGGGTAGCTGGGTCAGTTTCTCCCCAAGAGATGACTTTTCGCTGCACCCAGAGGGTCTCGCGCGCCTCCAACCACTCCAGTACCGAGGTCTTTGGAGGCTATTGCCGAGAGGAGGAAGGGGAACGCTCTAACACAGGGGCCCTTCCAGTGAAGAATGAATGAATGAGTGAACGAATGAAGTTAGCCTTAGTAATTTATTTCCTCTCCTTCCGCCTAAACTTCGGCGGCCCAGACCACTCGCTGGACACGTGGGCTCCTGCATGCCTGGAGCCCCTGGAGAGGCGCCATGGGGTACCGGCACGGCCACAGGCGGTTTCAACCTCGTCCACCAGAGGGCGCCAGCCCCCGTCCTCCTCCCTGCAGACCCTGTGAGGCGGGAAGATGAATGGTCTCAAGCCTGGCTGCCCCCTCCACCCTAGTTCCCAGTGGCAGCACTTCAGCAAAGTCCTCCTGGAGAGGAGAAAGGGATCTGAGCCCCTGAGCACTGCAACACACAAAGAGATCATCTTCCTTTATTCTCAGCTTATGGAAAAACGGAGGTTAAAAACCGGACCTTTGCTCCTCATGGCAGGGAGGGGGGAACCTCCTCTAGGGATGTGTGTTGAAGAGGGAATGCTTTTCCTTGTTGTGGGGACACTATCCAAAGTTTACCTCACCTATCACAGTATCAGCCTCTTTGGGCTATCTAGGGACCCCTCCCACTTGCTCACTCATTTGCCCAGCAGCTGGTGTGGGAGAGAGTAGGCCTGGCCCCACCAGGCACTGTTCTCTGTCCATCCTCAGCATGTCTGGTCCCAGGCTGTCTCAGGAGGTAACCTTTTATTTGTTTGTTTGTTTGTGGGGCATTGAGACCCCCCCCCCATCAACACAGCTGCTGAACTGCTGACCCCAAAGCTGGTCACATACACACTCCTGCTCACACCAGGTACATCCCTTTTTCTTCCTGGCATAGCAGCAGCCAAGTCCCAGAACCAGATGATTCCAGGCATCAGAGACCCCCAGACCAGGCAGTGTGCGGGGGGCAGGAACCCCTTAACCCAGGAGGCTGAATCCCAGGGGCCCCTCTCTGCCCCCATATGCCAGGCCACCCGGATTCTGGTTTCCCTGTCACCCAATCTGGCCAGCCCCCTCCATCTGGCCCCCGGAATCAGGTTTCTAAGGGCCCTGATCAGCTCAGAGACAGCCTGCAACACTGGAAGGAGGAGCAAAGACTAGCCTCCACCCTACCCCGATCCCCCTCATGGGGCCTGAGATGCACATTCCTCGGGCTGCTTAAGCCCCCTTATCTGCCCCCCTACCCATCAGCCTGAGTGCTGACAGAGGCCCAGACCCCTTGTTTGGATGCTGATAACCTCCTGGGATGGCCCTCCCCCACCTGAAGGGGCTGGGAATAGGCTTTGTGTTGGGAGGTCCTCTTCTAGCAAGGCAGTTTGGGCCTAGGCCTGGCCTGGCCTCAGGGCCCTGGGGAAGGATAGCAGGATCCCACATTTCCTCACCCTCCTGGAGCCCGGAGGCCACCCTCAGTGCTGCCACAGTGCCACCTGGTGGTCCCCAGGGGAAATGCCACCCCAGCAGGGGAAGAAGCCACACAAATGAGTTGCAAAAAAAGATACTATTTTATTGCAACTTTTATCCACAAATGTAAAAAGCATTAAAAATGTGTAGTCCTGAGCTTCAGATGCTGACCTCCAACCTTATCAGCAAGTGGGGAAAGAGGGTCAGAACAGAAGTTCAGAGTTCCTCCCACTCCTGGAGAAAAGGGAAGCCCCAGGCATGGTACAAGATTAGAAGACCAGGGCCCTATGGAGAATGGGACCCCCTGTCTCCTAGCACCAGCCCAAAATGCCCCAACCCACCCCTCCTCTTCAACAGAGAAGACATTTAAAATTCTTGAAAATTGTACAGCAACGTGGTGCACAGCATATGTGGCAGGCCGCTAGCTGACCTGAGGAGAGCAAACAAGGGGTCAGCACCTGCTCCTCCAGCCCTCCCAGACCCTGCTGGACCCCACTCCCTCTCACTCACCAAGGAGAGCTAGCGCCTGCCCCGCTGCTTCTTGGCAGGCAGGATGGGACACAACTCAGCTTCCTCCTCCTCCTCACTCCCCTCTTCTCCGCTCTCTTCTTCCTCAGAAATGTCATTGCTTACAGTAACTGGTGTACATACAAGTAATAAAGGGAGGAGATGATTAAAGCCGGACCTCCTTCATACCATATGTCATTTATTCATACACTGTGGTGCTAGGCCTGCAGGAACCCTCACCTCCCAGAGCATACAGTCTAGGTGGGAAGAATCTCAGATATTAAACAGGGTGATAAAGAGGCAAAGGAGTCCATATCCCTGGAGATGGAGAAGCTGGGACTGGTTCCATGAGGGAGGGAGGTTTCAGAAGGACAGAAAAGTGGAGGACACATCATGCAGGACCAGTTATGGGAGCTACACTGGGAGATAAAGCTGGGATGGGGCAAGAGTGTGGAATGGAGGGAGACCTGATGGAGAGTCCACTGGAGGCAAAGAAAAGGGCTCTCACCAATCTGGTGCCGCCCAGTGATCCGCACAGGGCCAGAACCTGACTTCAGGCGGAAGGTTACAGGTGGTTGAAGCTGGAAGTCATCCAAACTGAGCTGGGAGGAAGACAAGGATGAAGGCCTGGCCCACTCCATCTTGTGATGAGTCCTGGAGTCCTCAATTCCCTACCACCCCCATCCCCAAGGTATGGCCAGGGAACTCACCATGGGTTGGCAGGACAACTTGAGGTTGGCCACAGGGACTGCAATCTCCTGGTGATCATGGTTCCGGGCCACAACTTCTATCACATTACACTCATCTTTGGCCCCCTCAGTGAGGCAGAGCTGGGAAGGGTACACAGGGCCTTGAGGTCTCCCCAGGCAAGGGTCAACACTACACACTACAGTGGAGGCATCTACCTTAGAACTTGCCCAGCCTCAGGGGTCCCTGGATCACCTGGCCAAGAGAGAGCCTCCCATGGTGAGGGTTGGGCAGAGGTGACTCCCAGTAAAGGGCCGGTGGGGGCGGGGGGAAAGGGTTGAGGGGAACAGGTAGAGGCCCACCAGTTGCCTGCTTAGCTCCAGCTATTCACCACCCCACCACCACCATGCCCCTCACCATGGTCAAAGCCAGCACGTGCTCTGCATCATCCTCTTCCTCTACTTTGAAGGTGAAAGAGCGAGTGTGGCCCGAGAGCTCACAGCCTAGAAGAAATAATAGAGTGAGTGTACCTGAGTGTGCATGTGTGTGTGTGTGGAGGGGAGTCAACAAACCTCCATCCCATGCAGCCATGGACTGACCGCCATCTACTCGCCCACTTCTCGGGAGCATTTGGGGCAGTTGGCCCTGGGCCCCGCCCTGCACCTCTGAGGCAGGGGTCTCGCCTCCTCTTCCCGTTGCCGCGTGCGATCCCCCCTCTGCCCCCAACCACGTAGTGCACCCATCTGCATTCCTGTTGCTCAGCCATCTCTTACTGCCCCAGCACTACCCTCACCCCCTCCTTTCTCAATACCGAAGAAAAAACTGTCCATAGTGACTGGAGCGGGGGCCCTCAGCCCACCAACGCCCCCGGCCCGGGCTCGGCTCTCCTGGCTTAGGAACGCTAAAGCGGCGGCGGCACCGGCGGCCATGCTGCAAGGGCCGCCTGGGAACTCCGCCTCCGACACGTACAAAGTCGGGGACTCCTGCCGCTCCTGGTCCCGCCTATTAAAGGAGACGCTCGACACTGAGAGAAAAACCCGAGAAACCGCAGTTCCAAGGCTTCCTCGCCCAGCATCTCTCAAGAGCGCCAAGAACGGCCTCTGTTCAGACCTGTGTGGAGACCGCAAAGAGGAAGTAGCATTACAGAAGCAGGGATTTGGGATTAATATTCACTTCCTTCATCATTCCAACGACCAAGGCTGTCCAAGGATGGCTCCCAACTCCATCTTCTCTAGCTCCTCGCACCCTCCAGTGTCTCCTCCTCTCCCAGCCCAGGGTAAGATTCCGTGAAAGGGAGACTAGATTAAAAACTGGAAACCTTTCCAATTCCCCCAGCGAAGGTGAGTTTCAGGGCAGCATTTTTCTTGTAAAAGCTATAGAAATATGCTGTTTGCCTTTGCTCCAAGAGCAGAGGAGCCTGAAGGATTTCAGCTGTGTCTTGTACCCAAACCATCTTCTCCTATTTATGCTTCCCGCTATAATGACCCTGCAGCTTACTATCCAAATAGCATTATCTTCCATTGAGTTTCAGGTGAGGGCTGGATGCTCATGGCAGTTGCTAGCAGAGGCCTAAGGGCTGCTCCTGGCAGAGGCATGCTTTCAAGCTTGTAATTCCCAATCAGCCCAGGCACATATTCCACCTTGCATGTCTTTGTCTCACAATTTGGGCTACTCCCTACCATTTTTCACCGTTTGACTGAAGAACCAGGCAAATTGTATTCCTTATCCTATTTGATGGTGGGAACTTAAGCGTTGCCCTAACTCAGGTTATGATTGGCAAGAGGGTGGACAGGCCAAGAATGAGTCTACTTTTCTTATCTTTCGCCTTGCCTTGAAGGAAACCTGGAAGGAAGTCTTTTACTGGAGATGGGAGTGGGAGAGGGCTGCCTTGAAGATCTGGTCCCTAACTAGGAACGGCTGTGGAGAGGAGGAATACTTGCTTGTAGGTGAGGCATGAAGGGCAGAAGAAAAAGGAGGCAGACACAGCAAGTAGGTTTACACAGTACACCACATACATTCATTTCAAGTTTTATTTTGCCTCTTGCATGGTCTTCAGATAGTTTTACAGTTCGTTTTCTGAGCTGTGATCTAAACAATGAAATGTCATTCCAACCTTAATAAATATTCATAATCACAGAAGATAGCATAGCACTTTACGATCCTAGAGTGATGAAAATATAGGACTGGACATGTTTCACAGTTAGCATCTGTGACCAGAAGACCAGCCAAAGTGATTATTAAAAGACAAGAAAATGCCACAAGCAAATTTGTTAAAAATCCTGATTCCATAGGTTGATCCTGAAATCCCCCAGATAAAATGCTACAATTGTCCACTAGTGTACAAAATATACTTAAAGAGAAAACCAAGTGACATTAAGCCATTTTAAACAATGATCTTACAGAGATATTCCTTTCACACATCAGCCCTTGAAAACGCAAGCTTGGTTCCAGGTTTCCAACATACCATATCGTTTCCAACATACCATATCCTATCAGTTAAAAGGTTTCTATGCTGAAAACGGAGCAGTGTCCTTCCTTCCTTCCCTTATCTCACCCATTCAGTGTACACTCACAGGCCTTAGTTGAAAGTCACTAGGTACCATTAGGTACCACTCTCGAAGGCTCTCATAGCCCACACTAATGGAACTTGATGAAGGAAAAAGCATTTCAAGTTTTCTTCCCCTTGCCCTTTCCTCCCCTCAGCTCAAAGTTTAAACACCTGATACAGAACTGCAAGGAGGCAAGATAACAAAATACTGTTATGAATCTACAGAGAAATCAGCCAGCCATGATGAAAAATATGAATCCTGCAGATTACCTGATTACCTGCTAGCCTCATGCTAAAACCCTTAAAAACACTATACCTAAATTAATATACATGAAGCTTTCAGTCTGTTAAAAGAAAAAAAAAAAGGTAACCATAAGTCATTGGTTAAAGTATGCTCATTCTTTGTCTCTTTTTAAAATTAGATACAAACATGCAAGAATTAAAGACTGATTTAATAAAACCAGTAGTTGACAGGTCTTGAAATTAAAGGACAACTGATCTGAGGGTGAATGAGACCAATCTGTCCCTGAACCCTACTTAACAGATGTCAAAACATTTCACATGCTGACCTGCATTGAGGTTAATTTCTAGAAGTGACTGCACTTGCAACAGATTACTCCTATGAAGTTAGGCTCTTGTACCCAAAGTGGTCATGGCCTAGCCCTAGGCGGGAGGCACTTTAAAAATAAAACTTCTAAAAAATGAAAAAACAAAAAAAAAGTAAAGAAAATCCACCTTCCACTGATTTACATTAGTCAAAGTGCCATCCTGAACCACACCCTTTCATTTGCAAAATGAAAATTACAAAAACAGTAAACACAAAGGTAGTCAGATCACAGCTAGTCTATATACAAAAAATTTACACGTTTATCGTTTTTAGGCTTTTGCAACAAACAACTGCACATTTGTCCCTACAAAACAAAACATGCCTGAACCATCGCTACAGGAGACAACTGGCCATGGCTTTACAAAAAGCAGAAAAACTGCCCCAAATTGAAATCATTGATTCAACTATGCCACAGCCACCGCATTTGAAATTTCCACCCTAAAGCCTCTGTAACCTACCAAATCTTTCTCATCTCATGTCCCCAAAGAATGAGACATTTCATCAATAAGCTAAGGAGAATGACAAATGGTTTTGATTATTCTTAGGTGAGAAATGCAACCACACTGGATGCAGAAAACAGGGCTGACTACATTTATTGGAGAGATCCCTTCCCTATAAGCCCATGTAAGAGGTCTTGGCACCTAACACAAGACCCAAAAATGAGGCCCACATCTATTTCATACAGAATTTGCAGCAATACTATCTGATTCCAACCAGTGAGTAGTCTCAAAGTATGATGAGTTTTACATAGTCTTCTTTGTTTCCAATTCCAATCAGATGATCTGTTGCCGCTCCAGAGGCTGAACTGTATGAAGACCCCAACCACCACCCACCAGGTGTAGTTAAGAGACTTTCCAACAGTTCATAGTGCCAACAAATATCACAGGCTCCGACCAAGTATAACCACATCCTTTGGAAATCCTTCCATTTTTGCAATTTCAAAACAGCCTAATTTGCTGTAAAATTCCAGAATTCTTTTATCATCTGGTCTCACTTCACAGAAAGCCCCCCGGGAGCCTAGAAATAAAACAAATATTCAAAATATAAGTGTAGAACTTATAATTAATAGAACCAAGGATATGAATTGTGACTGATCTTTAATATTCAAATAGATAGTGGGAGCTTGTCTATGCCAGCCCCTAAATTTCATGCCAGTTTTAAAAATTCATATTAATATTCAACAAATATTAATATTCACCAATGATGAATACTGCAGTGATAACTATCTTAAATGATGGACATGTTAACTAGCTTGAATGTGGTAATTTTTTCACAATGTATTTCAAATCAAACTGTACACCATATATATATATATATATATATATATATATATATATATATATATATATATATAAAATTCTTAACTGTCAAATATACCTCAATAAAAAAAAAAAAAAAAAAATTCAACCATGAGTGAAACTCTTTTCCAGAAAAAAACCTTTTGGGGGAAGAGGTTGTAAGAAACCTCAAAGCAAAAGTTACCTGTTTATTGTTTTAATATAAAACAAAAGTAACTTTGAGGGGGCCCACAGGTCAGAGCCTATTCCAGCCTATGTGATAAGCCAATAGAACTAGAATATGTTGTATATTCTAAGACATACCTGATGTACCACCTGGGTGATTCAGTTCCAAGTGCAACACTGAGAATTATACTTTCTTCAGATAGTTGTTTATCCCACAAAGGGACACCACTGACTCAAATGATGTAAAAAAAAAATGCAAGGAAGTGCATTCTCATGTATCAACAACCCTCTAATGAGGGCTCAACAAGTCGCCTACTTTTGTACTGCCCAAAGGCTAAACATAGTTTCTTAAGTTTTTAAAAGAATGTGCAACAGAAACCTTATTTAACTCTTAAATCCCAGAATACTTACTATCTGGCCCTTCAGAGAAAGCTTTCAAACCACTAACATAAAGATATTTCTGAAGGTTGAGTTTAAACTCAAAAAACTGGTCACTCTGCATTCCTAAATGCCCACGGTTCATTTAATTTCCAACTATCATTTATGAGTCTCCTGGCAAAACAACCTCATGTGTTCACTTCTCATTTAATTGGGGCTCAAAATTAAGTATTCATAGTGTCAAAGAGCAGCATTTTTCAATGATTAATATAAATGCAATTCTTGCACAACCAACAATTCAGAAATCAAACCATAAATGGTGGTAGGGAAGAGAATGTAAATTCACTATATTTTTATCCCAAGATACAGTTCTGTCCCCACCTATCCCAAACACCAGCAATTCCACAAATATGTACTCACCATTAGCCTTCAGTGAAGACAGGAGGCAAGCCATCATGCTTTTGGCTACACTTGGGTCAGTTACTTTTTTGTGAATATCCATCTTTATCAGAGAAGGGAAGTTGGCAAGGAAAGTTTCTGGCAACACTTCCTGCTCTTCATGGAAACTCAACATTATTTTCTGTAAAAATTAAAATCTCTTGTCTTTCAGTAGTCACTCATTATACACCTATATCCCAACTACAGAACTCAAAAACAGGAAAACAATATTCAGTAACTCTTCCAGTCATTGTTTAATTATCACATGCAGAATTAATTAGCTCACAATTCTATCTGAAGTGCTTTCACTTTTATTTTTTTGTTTTTGTTTTTTTTTTTTTAGCTGAGCCATCCTGCCACCTGTTGGTGGCTCAACAGCAACTCAGCTCGGGCTGGCCTCGAACAGCTGTTGCTCAGAGCTCAGCTCGCACTCTTGAGCGAGCTCTTAACCAACTGAGCCACTGGGCCAGCCCAGTGCTTTCACTTTTAAAAACTCTGTCTAGGGCCAGCCGAGTAGTGTGGTGGTTGGGAGCTGGCTTGGGGCGCCAGCGGCCCCGGTTCGGATCCCACATGTGAGGGCCAGTGACACTGCCCTCTTACAAAAACAAAAAAAAAAACCTCTATCTAAATATAATGTGGCATCCTTGACTGAATCCTAGAACAGAAACAGGACGTTAGTGGAAAAATCTGGTTGTTGTGAAATTTATAGTAACATACCAAAGTTGGTTTCTTAGGCCTCGACAAATGTAGAAAATGGGTGAACTGATCACTGCGCTGTACACCTGAAGCTGATGAATGTCAACTATAATTATGTGTGTGTAGTCACAGTATGTAAAGTATAGCATAGGGAATATAGTCAACCGTATAGTAACAGCTATATATGTCAGAGGGGTAGTAGACTGGGAGGAGGGTTATTATACTTTATGAGGGGTATAAATGTCTAATCATTATGTTATTTTGTTCACCTGAAACTAGTAAAAAAAAAAAATGGGTGAAGGTTATACAGTAACTCTGTATTTTTTATCTTTTGTTTTTTTTTTTAGCTGAGCCATCCTGCTACCTGTTGGCAGCTCAGCTGCTGCTCAGCTCAAGCTGGGAATTCAACCGGCAACCCTGTTGCTCAGAGCTCAGCTTGCACCCTTGAGTGAGCTCTTAACCAACTGAGTCACTTGGCCGGCCCTGTATTATCTTTTAATTCAAAATAAAAAAACTTTTTAAAAGTTCGTATGGCTTGTATACAAATGTAAATGTTAACACTGCTGAACTATACACTTAAGAATGGTTAAGATGGGGCTGGCCGAGGAGCGCGTTGGTTAGGAGCTGGCCTGGGACACCAGCTCTGAGCAGCGAGGCCCAGTTCGGATCCCACATGAGGGCCAATGACACTGCCCTCTACAGCAAAGGTGGTGAACAACAACTCCACCTGTTTGCCTCTATAGCTAAGATGGCTGGCGACGAGGTGGGCTGCAGCCTCTGCTGCAGTGGGCTGCCACAGGCTACACTGAGTGGCCAGCAGCCAGTGTGAGCTGCCAAGAGTTGCGATGAGCAACCGTCCAGAGGCCGGCAAGCGACTGCCTCACCTGGGAAGAGCGCAATGACAATACCAACATGGGCCAGTGAAGCAATGTTCTCCACAACTAGACTGAAGAAAAAAGGACTGCAACTTGTCTGTTCCCCTCCCCCAATTCCCCAATAAAATCTTTAAAAAAAAAAGAATGGTTAAGATGGTAACTTTTGTTATGTATATTTTACCATATTTTGTAAAGTTTGCTAATAGACACACTGATCATTCTTTATTACATTCCTATGCTGCAAACTGTAATTGTCAGATATCAACAGCAACACATTAACAGCTCAATGCTGCGGTGTCGATATAATCCCAAGTGAGGCCACTCCAAACCAGCCTCTTATTACATTGCCATCTGGCAGAGGCACAAGGTAAAAAATAATAAAACACTACAGAGAAAATATGAGTATACTGGTGTGAGGAGAGGAGTAAAGAATTTCAGAAATGGGGAAAAGGAGCAACATAGAAGAAAAAAGACAATGTCAAAATTAAATATATACATCTGAAAGTATTTACTGAACGTAAAAATTATCCTTAAGAATTATTTTTAAAAATGCACATGCTGGGGCCGGCCGAGTGGCGCATTGGTTTTGGGATGCCAGCGGCCCCGGTTCGGATCCCCCATGAGGGCCAGTGACACTGCCCTCTACAGCTAACAACAGCTCCACCTGGAGCTGGGCTGTGCGAGCCCCGGTAATGGTGTGGGCTGCAGCCCCTGCTGCAGTGGGCTGCCATAGGCTACAGTGAGTGGCCCGCAGCCAGCGTGAGCGGCTGGCAGCCAAGCGTGAGCTGCCAATAGCCGCGGTGAGCGACATCCAGAGGCCAGCGACCGATCTGCCTCACCCGGGAAGAGCGCAATGACGATACCAACAGTGAAGCAACATCCTCCGCAACTAAACTGAAGAACAAAAAGACAGCAACTTGTCTGTTCTCCTTCCCTGATTCCCCAACGCTGTTCCCCTCCACCAATTCCCCAATAAAATCTTTAAAATAAATAAATTAATTAATTAATTAATTAATTAAATAAATAAAATAATAAAAATGCACATGCTGGGCCAGCCAAGTGGCTCAGTTGGTTAAGAGCTTGCTCAAGAGTGCGAGCTGAGCTCTGAGCAACAGCAGTTTGATGCTCAGCCCAAGCTGGGCTGCCGTTGAGCTGCCAACAGGTGGCAGGATGGCTCAGCTAAAAAAAAAAAAATTTTTAAAATGCACATGCTGATGTATAAACCAAAAACAATCTTTAATTGACCAATGTGGAGCACAACATTTTAGAGGAAAAATTCACTGAAATTGGGACAGATATATAAAAAGTGCTCCTAGGGCCGGCCGAGTGGTGCGGTGGTTGAGCACTGGCTTGGGAACCCAGTGGCCCCAGTTCAGGTCCCGCATATGAGGGCCAGTGACACTGCCCTCAAAAAAAAAAAAGTGCTTCTATCAGAAAGCAGACTCTCAGATATCACCTCTATTTGTTGTTTAATTACAATAAGAAATGCATTACTGAGAAGGCAAATTAGGCTCCTGACAACCAAGCGAGATTTTAATTGCTTAAACTTTCCCTGAGTATCCAAAGAGATCATGACATCCTTAAGTTTGGTGCTTCAAAACAGCGAGGGTCGGGCCGGCCGTGGCGCGGTGGTTAAGCGCTGGCTTGGGAAGCCAGCGGCCCTGGTTCAGGTCCCACATATGAGGACCAGTGACACTGCCCTCAAAGAAAAAAAAAACAAACAAAAAAAAAACAGGGAGGGAAAAGAAAGGCTCTTTAATTGCCTGTATTGTATTTTTACTTGAGGAAGTATTACAATGCTTCCAAATCAAAAACTGTCCTAACAAAGAAGGAATAGGGGAAAATAACATGCTAAGAATAAGCCATAAGAATAAGCCCTAAGTAATAAATTTAGAAAGCACTGGGATTTTAAGATGTATGTATCTGCGTATCTATTTTAATATGTACTTTATTAAGAAAAAATTACCACAGTATAATTCTAAACTGTGCATTACCTCTGCTTCAGAGAGTTCTTTGTCACCATTTGGTTTGGTATACTTCTCCTGCATGAATGGAATCCAGGAAATTTTACATTTTTTAATGAAGGGGGTCACATCTACAGTGCCCAGGGCATAACCACATATGCCATCTTCATCTTCTAGGACAAAGCAATAATCCAGGCTAAGGGAAAGCAGTCCTCCTACTAACCTGCTCAGAAGAAAAGAAGCCAGAGTGAGTTTTTTAAGTTACACAAAACTTCAAATCTCAGTGATGTAAGCCCAATGCACTTGAATGAAAACTGATGGAAACTACATTTGATGTACAAAGAAACTGGAAATATTAATATTTATTAAAACTAAAGTGAGATTTCTATAAAATTTTAATTTACTCCCAGTCATCACCTCCCCTCAACCTAATAAACGTGGCTTTGAAATGTCTACTCCCAAATCCAACAAATCCAAATACTTCATCACATACTTGTCTCCAATAAGGTCAGGCTGACTTTGAAAAGGTAAACCCACTCCATCGTCATACATTTCTCTGCAAATCTTGTACACAGAAGCCTGAAAATATAGTCTAGTTAAGCAACACATCAAGAAAAATGGCAAAAGAATTTAACAACATTGTGACTTAGACTGGACTTCTAAGACAGGGAATAACAAAATGTCTGGCCTTTCATAATTATCACCTCTGTTTAGTTAAATAAAAAGTATTCATTGAGTCAGTTGTAAAACCAATAGAAAGCAGCATGGTTATAGTAAACACTGAGAAGTGCTTTGTAGAGGATGGTTTTAGGCAATAAGCAGTGGATTCAAAATCCAGCACTATGAGTTTGTCTGTTTTCTACACATCCAAAATGTTTTAAACATGCTACTGTCTTCAAAGAGGCTTTTTTCTGTAGCTGACTGTCAACAGCCTGTAGGCATTTCACAACTGAAAATTACAGAATACAAATACGCTGGAGAGGGGCTGGCTGAGTGGCTCAGTTGGTTAAGAGCTCGCTCTGTGCGAGCTGAGCTCTGAGCAACAGCGGTTCGATGCCAGCCCAAGCTGAGTTGCCGTTGAGCAGGATGGCTCAGCTAAAAAAAAAAAAAAAAAAAAGAAAAAAAAAAGAAACAAATACGCTGGAGAAAATCAGCCAAGGACAACATGTCATTTAGACACACTGTTCAATAATTTTAACTCTGAATAAATCTGTTTTTTTTTTAAGGGAGGAATTAAAAGAACTTAGCACAAGATGTTAGATGTCTGAACTCCTTAGGTTCTTCCTTGAACACCCCCCATGTTCAATGTTTTAGTAAACTTTCTCCATCTAAAGTTCATATTTTAAGACACAGAACTGATTCTTTTAACCAGGGAGTTCAAAGGAAAAATACTAATGTACATTATAACCATATACCAAGCTGGTAAGTAGATAATTACCTCATCTTTAGGAAAATATGGTCTGATAGTATAAATTTTGGAGGTAGGAGTCAGTGGGGGTGGTTGAAAAAAGAGATCATTTGCCCCATCAATTGGCAGCAAACGCTGTGGGAATAAAGAAAAAGGAGATGGATTAGTGTTGAGAAAATATCCATTTCTTTACATGGGTGTGCACTGCAGATTACCAACTTAATATTAACTGGTTACTGCAGGCAGACCTAAAGAAGAGGGGTATACTATGCTTTACTAATATAAACACCTCTTTGCTGGGGGAGGGGAGTGCTTCTGAATAGAAATTACCCAAAAATAGTTTTAGTGGCATATAAATAGGGATTTAAATTTACAGTAAAAAGAAATAAATAGATTCCAATTATGACAAATCTTTTTTTTTTTTTTTTTTAAACCAATCTTATATAGACCATCTCTCTAAAGATGGCAGAACAGAATGTCAGGAGGAGAGGTTTGGTCTGAAGAGGGTTATCTGTCCAGGAGACGCTTTATCCCCAAAGCAATGCGCTTCAGTTTGCTGTGCGCAGCAGAGCACCTGTTGGGGGGAGAAAAGTAGAGTACCTGAAAAGTCCATGAACAAATTCCAACACCAAAAAAGTTTCAGATTTTGTTGACAGTCGCATTAATACTGTTTTTCACATAAGTTTTATTTATAAAATAATTAGAAAAGTATCCAAAAGCCCTTTCACCATTCACTTTCATAATTATTCATTCTTTTTGTTCATGGAGTTTCCACTGGCAGACAAGCATGCGCGCATTGTGCATTGCGGGCGCAGATTAAAATGCTGTGCGACCTGCAAAGAAACAATGTGAAGTGTGTACCTAGAGCCGCTGCGCTTCGCAGGCGCGGGGGGAATTGCAGCATCTCCTTCAGAAATTACTGTGAAAGAGGAGGAAAATTTGATTTAAAATCCAGCTATGTAACTAAATTGAATTTGGGACTAGAAAGCCTTCGGCAGACCAATCCTTCCAGCCATCTGATGCGCAATATAAGGTTTCTCATAAAACAAAGAAAATGTCAATTCAGTTGTGAATTCATATTGATACCTGGAACTCTCCTGCTAGACCACCTCTAAAGGCCCAGGGTTCTTGGTCTCCAATTAAGAACTGTGCTGAAGAATGACTACGACACCCTGTTGAGATCAGATCCAAGCGGAGAACGTTACGAGAAAGGGGATTTCCTGGGGTCTCAAACGTCCAACAAACTAACAAACACTTTGTGGAAATAGCTCTCTAACAATAATAATCCAGGGTTTCAGGGCAAGGCTGTGATAATAATTTTGTTTAATTCATAATGGAATTTTAATACTGATGCTCCTTCCTCTGATTAATGAATAATCACTGTTGAAGAGTTCTACTCTTTAATTTTTGGAAGGATAATAATAAGTCTCAAGTTTGTCTGAGTCAAGTTTAAATATTCCCTAGAAACAGCTATAAAAATCAAGCCAGTTGCTTTTGCTCTGTAGTAAAATTAGTTATAAAGTGAAATGAATGAGATAGATGAGACATTTTATTATCACAGCCCATGAAGGAATTAAACTTGTCTGAAGTCACATTTTACATTTTGAGGAAGGGTACAGGAAAGGGAAAAAGGGGCAAAAAGGGGTTAATCTTGTCAGAAAACTAAGGCCAGCAGAATAAATAAAAGAAATTGTTCACTAAGTTGGCAACAAAACACAATGAGAATTTTTCTCACCGCCCTCCCTCCCCCCGCCCCCCCATAAGGACAATCCAAATTCAGACTTGGTTACTGATAATACCAGTCTGACAGATTCTGAGAACTAAGGAGAGCCTACTGATGCTCCTAATTTGTCCAGCACTAAGACATACTTTTCTTAAAAGTATGACAGTATCTGGCTCCTGATTGGCCATTATAATCTTTGCAGTGCAATGAACACATGCACAGAGTAGCAGGCTTTAAGGTCCAGAAGTCAGCATTAAAGAGTTTACCACTTTCAATTTCATATGCAATAAAGGCAGTTAACAAAAAAAAAGATAATTAAAGGCAAATATTTGAAGGTCGAATCAAAATCACCTGCCTAATCTTCTGACAAGATAAGCAGCGCAATATAGTTCTTTTCCATTTGAAGACAGCATTCTACCTCCTGTTCAAGTTAACAGTCTCATCAATACAAGGTATAGTGTGCTAGTCAGACAGTCCCAAAGCAAATCAATTTTTTATATTGACAATTCAGGCCCATTAAGAGATTATATTCAGGTTTGTCATTTTCTAGGGGTAGGGGTACTTTTAAAAAACATATATAATGTAGTATTTGTAAAATAAATATGAAATAGGGTCAAAATTTAGGCTATGACAAGAGAACCTGCCCCATTCCATAGCTCAGTGTAAATTTACACTGCAGGAAAAAAACTACACCTTTCAAACTTTAAGATCAGCCAATTTCCCCTACCCCTGACTTTGAGACTACAACATAACTAGCACTTCCAACTATTACAATAAAAAGCTGCATGTACGAAGAGCTGTGTAAATGAAAATATGGTTAATGCCTTAGTCGCTGCGCAAACGTGACTTCAGTTCATGCCTACTGCCCTTAAATCTATCTACCTGAGCTACCTCACAGATAGAACCTTGCAATTTAAACTAATTAATCATGACGCGCTGTGAACATCTGCCGCTGTCCATCCAATAGTAGTAGACACTTGTGCTGAGGACTCTCCCATCTGTACACAATGGGGAAGAAGATAATAGAAGCCGTTAGTAATCAAAAGTACTGCATAGCCACATTCTTTCAAGGACTGAATGCCAGCTGGACTGGAAAGAGGAGGAAAACAAAGGGCTCTAATCAGTAACTCCCTGAAATTACTAAAGAACATGAAAATACTCTCCTTGTGGGGAGGTTTTTGTAAGGCTATGTGACGTGGATGCCAAGATGATCATTTAAAACTTCTAGGATGCTACGACCTTCAGATTGTACAACAGCTATCTATACAATTTGGGAAAGCTGCCCCATAATTGCACATGTACAGAGGTAAAGCCTGGGAGAAAACACTATATAATCATGAATTTAATTTTTAATAATTCTTGAATTAAAAGCTGAATAGCAAACGTTTTAAGTGACACTTTCTCAAGCTCAATAATCCAGATCTCAGAGTAGAAACTTAAAATTTAAATCTTTATCAGGGTTAATTATAACCTTCTGGCCAGGAAATTTCTGTCATCCAACAACCAGCGTCAAGTTTTTTCCTGAGCCTAAGGGCAGACACCTATCACAGAAAAGAGGTATCCTGGGGCCTTTCAACAAGTGGTCAAAATTTTCTCTTCTACCTTCTGTGGGGGTGGGGGAGGGTGTGTGTGTGTGTATGTACACAGGTACCCAAAGTTTTATATTTTCAAATTAACACAGACTACTTTTAGCTGCTAATAATTAATTGTAGCACAGGAAACTATCATCTTTTTAATATTTAAGAGCCCAAAGTATATAGGCAGAAAGTGAGAAATCTCATTGCTACTACTCTTTAGTTAATCTAAGCTCACAGTCTCACACATCTACTTCACAATCAAGACCATGTAACCCATCACAGTATTTGTGACTACTATGAAAACTATGACATGTCAATTAGCCTTGCTGCCTGCTGTGTGCTGTATGTAAGTCCATTACATATTCCTTATAGCTGGATTGATAACCTGGAAATGAAATGAGGTCCCTGGAGAAACCTGGCCATGCTGGTGCTTTTTACCAAGTTTGAACATTTCCCCCCAAAAAAAAGTTTTCAAAGGAGACATTCTGAAGTCCATTAATGAACAGAGAGTTTTTAGGGGACTGCAATTTCCATCCCCTGCTAAAACCAATTACTTGGTAGAGAAATAAAGAAAAAGCCATGTATGAAATAATACCAAGGAGCACCAGAATAGCCCACCACTAAAGCTCGCATGCGCACAGGGCTGGGAGGATGGCTTCCTCTTGCCAGGCCCTTTATGTCATTTCGGCAATTATTCTGTTAAACACAGCATTAATGTTATCAAGACACAGCAAGCAACAGAGAGCTTAAACAGTCACAGTTCATAGTGTCTCATCTCCAAATCAGATAAAAGTGGTATACAAGGTTCCATCCAGGAAGCATTCAGTCAGAGCAAGTTAAAGTCAGTACTTTCTAACACATTTTCAAGATATTTAGGCTGAATTAGCCCAAGGGAGAAAAACCAATGTGCTCAATGTATTTACTGAGACTTGCATTTCAAGTCTGCAACAATGGCTAGACCACTGAAAGAACTCTAGGCAAAGAATTAAAATAGAGTTGGAAATTCACCAATTCCCTAAATGTTTTTCTCCCTGTGGGATAATCTGTCTTTTTTAAGGGACAATAGATCTGAAAAGAGATTATTCCTGGTGCACCTACCTAACCACTGTACAAAAGATTTCACCATAGACATTATACTCTTGATATCCCAAACATAGGAGTACATGTCATAAAGGATTGTCCTGTTGGCACAATTGGAGAGCCGAGTGAACATTCCCATCACTAGTCCGCACATCTCTTCAAACTTGGCTGCTCGTGACCGCCATTCTTCAATCTATTGAGGATCAATAAAAACACAAAATAAAATTGCAAGTTTAACACAATAATTTAAAACACAGTTATAAACTAAGCTGTTTCAGTACCAGGTGTAGGTAATTTATCCTAAACATTAAAGAATCACTGAGCTTAAACTCTTTAGATAAGCAATAAAAATTTATTTCTGCCTGACCTAACAAATATTCCTCAAATCATCGATTTTGACTTTTCTTCATTTCTAACTAGGAGGTCAAAACTATGGAAGTGTATGTACCAGATTAGGCAAATCCCACACACACTTTACAGAACATATTCTAAAATGTGGAAAATTTTCTGCCAGTTATCAGCGTACTACTTATTTACCTCTTCCATATTATCAACAGGGGAAACCATCCAGGCTGGAGAAGCAGGTAAATTAAGCTTACTCACTTTCTCAGAGTCTTTTCCTTTGCAATTGACGCTGACAACACTGCTATTTGCTCGAAGCCACTGGAACTCCCGTAACATCTGTGCTCCTTTGGGTCCATGCTCATAAGGAAGGTAGAATAGGTCAGCAAGTAACTGCAAATCCTCCAGAATCACTGGTTCTGCAGTGTACAAAGGCTTTTCATTTGGACCTGGCACAAACTGCTCCTTGTTAGTCTGTTCATCAGTCTGCATAGGGGCAATATCACTAATGCAATCTTCCTGCATAGACATCTCTGGGGATTTTGATTCAGCTATGCTCTCTTTATCAGTGTCCATTGGTTTCAATTCTTCTGCCATTTTAGCTTCAACAATTTCAGTTAGTATTTGATTGTCATTCTTGTGGTCTGTTTCTTCTTGTTTTTCAACTACCATATCCATGGGCTCCTCATCTGGCTGTTTCTTTTCTTCTTCCTTGGTCAGAGCTGTAGGCTCACCACTCAAAGCTGCTCCCTGGCTCATAATGGGCTCCTGGTAAACCGTTGTAACTACAGTTGTGGCATTTAAAGAGGGTGCTGCAACCAGAGGAGCCCCATCAACTACACTTGTTTTAGCTCCACTGTGTGCAACTTGTCTACCTACAAACACAAATTACCACAGAGATAATCAGAATTAGAAAAAGAACAAATTAGATCTAGAAAAATGTTTTCTTCTTATCGTATCTATAACTGGAACCTCAACTTGAACTTTCAAATAATATGAGCCCTGAGAAAAGTGCAATTTCTCTAAAAGTGGGGAAAAGTGGGGAAAGAAGAAACAGGTGATAAACATGCCTACACATGCCAACACCTATTATCTTCTCTTTTGAAGATATGTATTTAAAAACACTTATTTCAAAATATACTTTATAAACAAATTAGTATTCCATCAAGATAAAGCTATTTAAGACCCAAAGTAAGATTTCATAAACATTATTTTTTTCTAGATTCCTAAATTTCATTTTCCTTGGTGGGCCTATGGCAAGGCGCATCACAAATAACTTTTACAAAGAATGTAAAACCCCTTTACAAAGAATGGCCAAAACTCACTGCTGTATTGATGAGGTACGCCAAACTCCTGCAACCATTCTGTTAAAGCTAACTTTAGAGCCATCTGTGGACTATAAAGTACATCAGTTTCAATATCTTCATCACTGCCTTCATTTTCTAACTTTATTTGGATAGATACAGTACTGTCTTCACTGTCAGCTGTAAAAAAAAGTGAGAGCACAAAAACAGTGTGATTACAAAACCATCCTGACAAGTGAGAGGCACAAATGCAAAACACCAGTTGTTACAGTATAGAGACGCAAAGAACTGTAACAAGAGAAAACCTTAAACAAAAAATGCAAACCAACCAAGATCCTCCACTGAATAACTTCAACCTAGAATAGTTTTTTTTGGTTTTTTTTTCACCTGAGCCATCCTGCCACCTATTGACAGCTCAGCTGGGGCTGGGCATCGGACTGCGTTGCTCAGAGCTCAGCTTGCAGTCTTGAGCGAGCTCTTAACCAACTAAGCCACTCAGCAGGCCCTTAGAATAGTTTCTAAATGTACTCCTAAATGTAAAATCCCAGCTGAAATAAAAACCATTAATTTTAGAACCACTGGAAAAGTCATTCGTAAATGTCCACTAAGTACCAATTACTGGGAATGCAAGGTTAAAGGAACTAAGCTTCCCTATCCTTCAGGGGCTTATAATTTAATGGGCAAATAATTGTGAAAAAAATGGGCAAACTAATAAAATGCATTGAGGGGGAAAGAGAAAAATCGATTAGAGAGCACACATATGAGCACAGATAATAAGCACATAATGAAACTCTGAAACAGGATGGTAATAGAAAAAATTAACTCGAGCTCTTTGGCTTGGTACTCAAAACCTTCTATTCTTAGCTTTCCTTCTTATTTCCCTGCACACAGCCCAGTTTCGCTAATGTCTACTACTCCTTAATGCTCTCTGCCTTAAGTAGAAGCTAAATGCCACATATACAGAGGGGATTAAGATTATATCCCTAATTTTGTGTTTATTACTGGGGAGAGGGAGAGTAATGACTGAGCCTTAAAAGGAGGCATTAATTTAATAAACAGAATTGGAAGTAGTACACAATTGGGAAACAGACTACAACTATGCGACTACATACCACCAAGTGTTATGTGACATTTCAATACCCTCCAATTGAGCCAAAATTCAATTTACTTCAATTTCAGTGTCCAGTGTTTTCACCCCCAGCCCACCAACCCTTTAATTGCCGGCAAACTTTATTCATACTTTGACCCAGTTTAAGTATACCCTCCCCTACAAAGTCATTTCGTATCACCAAATTTGCTTATGGGAAATAATCACTCCCTCCTGTGTTCCTAGGGCAATTTTGTAGATAATTACATCAGCATTTATCATATTACAATACAGTTGCCTATATGTTTTATCCAACATGAGACTGTGTTCTTCAAAAGTCGGGAACACTATTCTTTGCACTCTTAGTGCCCAGGAAAATGTACTTGCTATATAAAAGGATTTTATATGTTAACGAACAAACAACTAGCCAGCATTCTCTTACTTGGAAATCAATTAGGAATTTTTCATAAATAAAAAATTAGTAAGCCAACATTTAAAAAATGAGAATAAGAGCTCGCTCAAGAGTGTGAGCTGAGCTCTGAACAACAGCAGTTCAATGCCCAGCCCGAGCTCAGCTACCGATAAGCTGCCAACAGGTGGCAGGATGGCTCAGCTTAAACAAACTAACGAAAAGGGCCAGCCAAGTGGTGCATTGGTTAAGAGCTTCCTTGGGACCCCAGTGGCCCCGGTTCGGATCCCACATATGAGGGCCAATGACACTGCCCTCTACAGCTAACAACAGCTCCACCTGGAGCTGGGCTGAGCGAGCCCCAGCAACGGTGTAGGCTGCAGCCCTGCTGCAGTGGGCTGCCATAGGCTACAGTGAGTGGCTGGCAGCCAATGTGAGCTGCCAATAGCCGTGGTGAGCGACCATCAAGAGGCCGGCAACCAATCTGCCTCATCCGGGAAGAGCACAATGACGATACCAACATGGGCTAGTGAAACAACGTCCTCCGCAACTAGACTGAAGAACAAAAAGACAGCAACTTGTCTGTTCCCCTTCCCCAATTTCCCAATAAAATATTTTTTTTTTTTTTTTTTTTTTAAAGATTTTATTGGGGATTTGGTGGAGGGGAACAGCGTTGGGGAATCGGGGAAGGGGAACAGACAAGTTGCTGTCTTCTTGTTCTTCAGTTTTTTAGTTGCGGAGGATGTTGCTTCACTGTTGGTATCGTCATTGCGCTCCTCCTGGATGAGGCAGATCGGTCGCCGGCCTCTGGATGTCGCTCATCGTGGCTATTGGCAGCTCAAGCTTGGCTGCCAGCCGCTCACGCTGGCTGCGGGCCACTCACGCTGGCTGCGGGCCACTCACTGTAGCCTATGGCAGCCCACTGCAGCAGGGGCCGCAGCCCACACCATCACCGGAGCTCGCACAGCCCAGCTCCAGGTGGAGCTGTTGCCAGCCGTAGAGGGCAGTGTCACTGGCTCTCATGTGGGATCCGAACCGGGGCCGCTGGCATCCCAAAACCAGCGCTTAACCAATGCGCCACTCGGCCGGCCCCCCAATAAAATCTTTAAAAAAAAATGGGGGCCGGCCGAGTGGCGCTGTGGTTTAGCGCTGGCTTGGGAAGCCAGCGGCCCCGGTTCAGTCCCAAATGTGAGGGCCAGTGACACTGCCCTCAAAAAAAAAAAAAAAAAAAAATAGAATATGCTCCATAAATACAAGCAGAATCTAAATGGTATATGAAGTAACTCAGATACGAATATGTATCTAATCATCTAAAATACCCCATTTAATAAAATCACCTGAAAACACAAACTAAATCAGAATTCTAGGGACAAGGGGAACACTAGACGACTAAGCAGGGCCAGCCAATTGGCTCAGTTGGTTAAGAGCGTGAGCTCTGAGCAATAGGGTCACCGGTTCGATCCCCAAATGGGCCAATGAGCTACGCCCAAGCTGAGCTGACACAGAGCTGCCAACAGGTGGCAGGGATAGCTCAGCTGGTGATAGCATGTGCTCCTAACAATAAGGTTTCCAGTTCAACTCCTGAATGGGATGGTGGGCTATGCCCACAACAAAGATAGAATGTGGCAAGTTGAGCTGAGCTGCCCTGAGCTGCCAATGGGTGGCCGGATGGTGACTGGACTTTGAGCTGAGCTGGCTGCACCCTCCACAACTAAAATTGAAAGAACAACTTGGCTGTTCCCCTTCCCCAATTCCCCAACACTGTTCCCCTTCCTCAATTCCCCAATAAAATCTTAAAAACAAAAAACTAATCAGTTTAGTACTCAGACTTCAAAGGCTAAGTCACATTTTAAAAACAGAGAACTGCGGTCAAGAGGTTATTAAGTAACTTGTCCAAAGCCACTCAGCTCTTCTTCCATCATGTATGTACATATTCACAGGACTAAAGAACACACCTTACAAAAATCTCTTCAATTGTGATGACAAAGGAATACTTACTTGCCAATCAATGGCTCTAGTTAACCCCAGCTTTCCTCCCAAGGTCAATGGTTAGTTAAGTAGTCTACTTACTCATCACTACATCTTTTCTCACTCCATTCATGTTTGATTTGTACCAGGTAGCAAGGGTGTGGATAGCAACATAGTTGGCTTCAAATTCGCAATTTGGATTAGTCAGGACTCCTTTTAACCGAGGGATGAGCTCTGTGGATCTTCCTTTGTATGGGCCCAGAAATAGTCTCTTCTGATCATAATCATTAGCATGAATGTTATCCCAGATAACTGGAGCTCTCTTAATAATCTTAGAAATTTCTTCAATGGACTCTACTGGAATTTCTTTAGAAACAACTTTGGGACCTAGAAATAATGATCACATTTTGTTACAAGACTCCCACACATGGTTCTTCAAATATACTGCATACAATTTTTCATTGTATTTTCCTTGTTATATGTATACAACAATTTTTCTTTTAAAATAACACAGCAATGTCTTTTTACTCACCCCTCCCCCAATTATCTCCTTAGATCAGATTTCTAGAAATGGAATTAGTAGTCAAAAGGTATGATTATTTACAGTTTGGGCAAGCTTCCTCAAACTGATATGCTAATAAGAAATTTTCATGTAAACAATTTATTTCTCTATTATAATACAGTAAACCCTTAGTCAAACCCAAATTAACCTAAACTCTGGGAGGGTTTCTGCCCTTACTTCTTAGAATAAAAGCTAATACAGCCTGTTGACTACTAGGTGTCAATCAAGCACAACAGCTTTTATTTTGTAAAATAGAACACAGTCTTTTAGGGCTGGCATCAATACCCTTTAGCCCCCCAGAGATCTATTATTTATCAGTAAATGATATTTAGATTCACTGGAAATCCTGAAAGACTTTTTCTAATACTAAGTGAAGAAGAACGTGTACTTTGTAAAAGAAAGAGAATTTTAATAACAAAGTTTTCTGGTTAAGGCTCAATTTTTAAAAAGTATCTAACCAAAACCAATTTCTCTAGGTCCTGAAGTTTCATTATATAGATCTTAAAGACTTACCTGTCCAAAGCACCTCAATTCCAGGTAGAAGCTTTTCACCCACAGTCCTTAAATAAGGAGACTGAGACACATTTGGGTAACAGAAAGTGCCACAATATTCTGAATGTAGGAGGAAACATAAGAGTCAGGAGTGAAAAGGTCATGAGTTTTTGAATGGGGAAAAAAAATGTCTACCAAATCTAAATTTTTTTCATCCAAATGATAGAAGGTCTCCATGTTGTGCCCCAAAGGAAGTTAAACTCAAGTGGTAAGTTCATTTAAGAATTAATTAAAAAAGTCAATTCATAAAATTTTATATTCTTCCAATAGTAGTCTAGATCAATCATCATGATCACTAGAAATACAAGTTTACTAAATAATTAAAAATTTGAGCATTTCCTACGTTAATTCTCAATTGCCTATAGATTACTCAGTATCAGTGGATACTGAGGAATGAGTTGATCCTATCACAACAAAGGAAGTAATATTATACCCATGACTATTAGTTCTCAACTGCCACTAATTATAACTTATAATCAAATAAATAATTCCCAGTACCATCTTACTACATTATTTGAGTACTCATGTTGTATCAGACCACTGAGCCCAAGTTCACGGCTCACAATACTCTAAGACAGATGCAGACACAAAGTTAAATAAACTCAGTCTAAAATTTCGTAGAACTTTTTTTTTTTTTTTGAGTGCAGTGTCACTGGCCCTCACATGTGGGACCGAACTGGGGCCGCTGGCTTCCCAAGCCAGTGCTTAACCACAGCGCCACTCGGACGGCCCTTAGAACTTCTATTTATCTCTTCTTGAACAAGGCAATACAATTCTGGGGGAAATTTCTTATAAGCTGAATTTTGAGACAACTGAAAGAGGCTAAAACATTTTCAATGGAAGGAAAGGGGGGGCAAAACGGAGATAGGTGTGGATTTTATATATTAAGCTGTCTATGCTGACTTCTGAAAATTAAGAGCTCAGTTGGGAGTGGGGGCAGCAATAAAAGATACAAGGATGCACAGGTAGAAAAAAGGAACAAGTAGGAAGAAATGAGAAGTGACTAAGTTAAATATGGTGTAAATTTGCTTTTTTCTGATTTTCATTTTGTTACTATCCCTCCTTTAATCCTGAAAATGTAATGCTTATATCTCAGTAGTCCCTCCCTTTTCTGCAGGGTGATATGTTCCAAGGCTCCTAGTCGACACCTGAAACCACAGATAGTACTGAACCCTATATGTATTGTTTTTCCCTATATATACATACCTATGATAGTCTGATTTATAAATTAGACACAGTAAGAGATTAACAATGATAACTTATAGAATAATATAATAAATGTGAAGTGGCCTCTCTCTCAAAATATATTATTGTACTGTATTCACCTTTTCACTTAAAGGAAGCACCCTCTCTTAGGCATAGATGAACGGCCAGCGTAACTACTCTTGCACTTTGGGGCCATTATTAAGTAAAATTAGGGTTACCTGAACAAAAACACTGGAATACCACAACAGTCAACCTGACAACTAAGTGATTAGCAGGTGGGTAGCACATTAATTTTCCAACTGTGGTTGACCACGGGTAACTGAAACTGCAGCAATCAAAACCACAGATAGGGCCGGCAGAGTGGCGCAGTGGGTAAGCGCTGGCTTGGGAAGCCAGCGGCCCCGGTTCGGGTCCCACATATGAGGGCGAGGGACACTGCCCTCAAAAATTAAAACAGGGCCGGCCGAGTGGCGCGGTGGTTACGCGCTGGCCTGGGACGCCAGCGGCCCTGGTTCGGGTCCCACATAGGAGGGCCAGTGACACTGCCCTCAAAAAAAATAAAATAAAATAAAAATAAAAATAAAACAAACAAAAAAAACCACAGATAAAGGGGGGGCTACTGTACTTCTAGTACTAAAAATTACATAAACTCTTTGCCTTTTCAGTTGTCATTTATAAGTCACTAAAATTTCTTCAATTTCAGATCTCAAAAAACATCTTCTAGAAAACGAATTCCTACCTTTACATGCCAAAGGGAGAGGGAACCCCATAAATGGTACTTTACAAATTTATATTTTAAGACTAGTTAAACATAAAGCTATTATATACAATACCTGTGGGACAGAAGAGGAAAGTTTCTGGCTCTCCTAGGTACTGATAAATTTCATTTGTGATGGAGACCTGGGCATGAGCAAAAGAACTGAATACCTCTTTGTCTGCTGCACACATATTATGATCAATATCATCAAAAAGCAAGGCAAATGACCTGCACCCAAACTGAGAAACCTAGGAGAAGAAAACAAGAGGCTTTATCATCTCAGAGTAAACAATACAGGATTCCAAAAATTAAAGTATATACTTCACAGTTATATTTAAGAGTCAGACATTTCCTTGGGAAAATGTTCAAAGCCAAATTTATTGTTTTTATATTTTCTATGTTAAACAGCTAGACAGTTTGGGGACCCATTTTTCATTTTGGTTTGAATGCAATATGCCAATATTCCAACAAAGCTTCTACAATGTGGACTATCATTCTATCACCTTAGTTGCTACTTATAAAACATCAAACGGTCAGAAAAACATAAAAACATGAACGATAAGTAAATCCAGGCCTGTTCTAGTCCCAAAAGACACACTGATCCTAATTAATCTTTTTGCATATAAACCTAACTAGGCCATGAATCAAAAAGAATTTGATCAAATAGGGAAATAGCCCCTTAAAAGCTTATTCATGGAAATTTAACTATCTTAAATTTTTAACCAGCCATTTTAATGCCACCAGTAATATAAACCTTTACATAGAAACATATATTTATATATATCAGCATACTTATTTTACAAAGAAGTTGTGGGTTTATTTTTGGTTTTGTTTTTTTTTTGAGGGCAGTGTCACTGGCCCTCATATGTGGGACCGAACCGGGGCCGCTGGCTTCCCAAGCAGCGCTTACCCACTGTGCCACTCGGCCGGCCCCAAAAAGTTGTGCTTTTATGTCAAGTAGAATTTAAGCTTCAAGCAGGTTGATCAACAGTTTACATGTTTACGTAGTCTATTTTTCTTCTCATCTTGGGAAACTAATCATTTCCAGGCTGAATTACATGTCTTGTCCATTTAACCGAAGAAAATGATATCTAACAGGTAAAACCCAGTTTCTACAACCTCAGTCACAAATTTAGTTGAGCACCTACCTAATAGCATCCAGTTTCTCAAAATGTGGTTCTAGATCACTTAGTTTCTGATAAGCCCCCACCCCAAGTCAGTATAAGAATCTTTGGGAATGGAGACTATTAGTCAGCATTCTTTTAAGCATCACTTCTAAACATTCTTTTAAGGCAGTTCTCATGCAAAGTGAACTGAGTAGAACTAGTAGCTCCAGTAAAACTCACTTTAGAAAAGATTCCACTATCAAAATCATTCAAGTAAAAAATGTGTACAGAAACAAAAGGTATAAATTTGGTTTCCTTAACATCATAAAAGTAACCTGGAAAACTTCAAGTACCTATTCAGGGAACTGTAATGAAAAGTAAGGAAATTACCTGATCCAGTTTGCGCTTCAATGTAGAAACTTCCTTGGGATTAGAAAAGGTAATATCCAATCCAGGTGAGATAGCATAGATGAACTCTATCTCATATTCCCGTGCAGCAGAGATGAGAGTCATAAGTTGTTCTAAAGAACAGAGTCCATGTTTTTAGAAAGCAGCACAGAAAACTAAAAGAACTTTCACCTTTCAACTGAAGAGGTCATTTTCTCCAATTTACAATGAGTCAGGAAAGAAAGTCCCTTAAATTTCACAAAATTGCCATGTTCAGTATGACAATAAAAAGAAAAATGTAGGGCTGGCCAAGTGGCGCAGTGTTTAAGAGCTGGCTTAGGATGCCAGTGGCCCTGGTTCGGGTCCCACATATGAGGGCCAGTGACACTGCCCTCAAAAAAAAAAAAAAAAAAAGAAAAATGTATTCTTAAAAACTGGGGTTAGGTGATTAGGTGATGGCCTAAACAATCCTGACCTCTCATCTTTGTAACTACAGGAAAAATATTCATTACAGATTTAGTTTTTAAAATGTGAGACAGTTTTCCTAAGATAGTATGCCCTTATCACAGGATATATTTTTAAATAAGTTTCAGTAACTCAAGACTGTATTTTGATTATGGATCACATTAAATTTCATTACCAGCATCACCAGAAAATAATTAAGTTAAAGACACACTTAAATTATATAAAGTAGTAAACTACAACACAAAATGGAGATGGGATTAAGTTTTAATTGCTTCTTCGTAATTTAAGAAAACTTTCTTCCTTCAATGCCTTGGCTGGGCTCTGTAACCAAACATTTCGTTAGCTGCATGTGCCTATCATTTAATTCCAACTATGAAAATGTTTTCCCATTCACTCAAGTCCCCAAAGAAAGGCACCAGTGTCTAATTTACAAGGAGGTTCTTCTGTGCTGTATCACTTTATTTACAAATTTTATATAACTAATTCATCATAAGAACACATGCAGCAAGGATAATTTGTGATGGCTCTTCACTTCAGTACAGGCCTGGACTAGGATGAGGTCTTTGTTTTAAATAAAGACAGGACCAGTAATAGAAATCAAATGGTCAAGACCAAACCATACTTGAGCCTGAAGCAAAAGTATCAGTAATAATGATCTTTAAAATTTTGTTTTGTTCATGGATTTTTATTTTGCATTAACTGCTTTAACAAATTGCATAAAATATTATTTATCTTGATTACTGATTTGTTTTTGAGTCCCATAAAATTTGCATCCAAGGTGGGTGCTTCACTTGCCTTGCTCTAGGCCTCACCCTGCTTCAGCACCTCTTTGTCCAGTGGCCCACTGTTGAGGCCACTGGCAGAAGTTAAAAAGTACAATTTATGACCACAAAACAGGTAGTCAGACTGGCACATCCATGAATTATACCATGGTTGTGCAGTTTAGTACCACTCTTTGAATCTGTACTAACTCACATAGTTACCGGATAGAAGAAAAGGAAACTATCAACAAAGTGAAAATACTTCATAAAATTTTTGTACAACTACATTTAAAATATAGCTGTTTTCTACACATATTCTGAATTCATGGATTAAAAAGAAAAAGATTACCAGCTTCCTCCACTGAATACATCTCTCGCCAAAACATCCTATGTTTGTAGTCATCTTTTGGGGCATACAAGTATGTATTTAATTCCCATTTCTGGAGCCTAGGGAGAAAGAAAATTACATATGTATAAACAGGCAACATGTATAAATGCTGTAAATCTCAAAAGTTTTCCTTTCTTGGAGGGTCCCCATCTCTTACAAAGCTAATATTCCGGGACAGTAGCTTTTAATTTTTTTGTAATCCAGTACAATTGTAAAAAATATTTTTTTTACAGGAATGTCAACGTATTATAGTCTTATCTAAAAACACAATAGCTCTGGAACGGCCAAGTGGCTCAGTTGGTTAAGAGTTGGCTTAGAGCACAAGCGCTGAGCAAGAGGGCCACTGGTTTGATTCCCACATGGGCCAGTGATGCTGCGCCCGAGCTGAGCTGCCAACAGATGGCAGGATGGTTCAGCTGGTGTTAACAACAAGATTGCCTGTTCGATGGTGGGGTATGCCCACCCGCAACTAAGACTGAACTCAGCACCTTGAGCTGAGCTGCTGCCCAGATGGCTCAGTGGATGAAGCGCATGCTCTTTAACAACAAGGCTGCTGGTTCAACTCCTGCATGGGATGGTGGCTACAACTAAGACTGAACACAGCACCTTGAGCTTAGAGGCCACGAGCTGCTGATGGGAAGCCAGATGGCAACTGGCACCACCATAACTAAGATTGAAGAACAACTTGGCTGGTCCCCTTCCCCAATTCCCCAACACTGTTCTCCCCTCCCCCAATTCCCCAATAAAATCTTAAAAAAAAACATAAAATAAAATAAATAAGTAAATAAATAAATAACACAATAGCTCTGAGTGAGGCAGGTGAAGCCCCAAATCTATTTAGCTTCCTCAGTAAATTAGTTTGAAGACCACTGGGGTCAAAAAAAACCACGGGATCTAAGGGAAGAGAAAAAAAAAACACAACTTCTGCAAATGAGAGAAATCATCAAACTGCAACTGGCCTATTCAGTGTTAGTATTTCTTCAAACAAAAATGTTAATTGTTTAAGCTCTCCTTCATATAATAAAAATTTACCTTCTAAAGAGTTCTTTTCTCTGTTCCATAACCCAAGGTCTTCCATAAAATCCTATATTCAAAGTAAGAATGAAATTATTTTCAAGTTTCAAAATGTGTTAAGCTGTTTACTGAGAAAAGCAGGTTAACAAAACATACAATACAATACTGTTTTGTAAAAAACGTGTACAATGTACCAAAATCTGAAAGATATTTGGTAAAACATTAAGGTGTGTTTGGGTTGTGGTATTATTTTTATTTGCTTTCTGCTTAAATTTTATTTTTCCACTATGAACACTTATTACTTAAATGATAAAGTTCCTTAAAAACAGCTAAACATCTCTTAACAGCCCAAAAATGACCAAATATATTTAAATGTTTTAAAACATTATCTCAATCTTGCAATGGAGGAAGAGGAAGCAAAATAATCCAAAACTGCTAATAATAACTATTACTACCTAAATTGCTTTTAAAGGAGGGAAAGGAGATGAACAAGGTCGGAAAAAAAACATCAGGAACAAAATTAGAAAAGAATCTGATTGACCTAATTTTATGATTACTTTTAAGTTCCTGATACAATCAAAGTGACCCAAAAACTTCCTTCAACTACATTCACAACAAATTCAAACTGACCCAAACAGGAAACTCTCAAGCAATCTGAATTTCAGAGCACAAGTCTGAACTGAAAATTCAAGAACACAACTGTCTCCAGAATGTCCCAGGCAGGAGCAAGGCACTAGCAATGCACATTGCAGGAAACATACCAGCAGAATGACCTTATATAGTGGTATAAGCACCAAGCTGGTGTTTGGAGCTGGTTGTTTGCTAATCACACCCTATAGCGTGCCTAATCTTTATTTTCCATCTCCCCATCTAATGATCTGCAAGAGATAAGGACAACCTCTAGGGAGTACCATGAAGATGGTTAAAATTGCATTTTGAATACAAAATCCGTCTCTGTCTCTCTCTCTCTCTCCCCACCCCACCCACTTACACATTACTTAAGGGACTAACTGAAAACTGAAATTTCTGACATGTATTTACGATCCAATTTCTAGACAGGATGGTTACTTAACACACCAAGGACCACGACAATCCAAGAAAAACTCACTACATAACAGATGTATGAAACTGTAGCACTTTCAATCTTGACAATTCATTGTTACCCTCTTAATGTGATATTAACTAAAATATTAGGTCAATTTTATACACGTCTTGATAACTTTCCTATTACACTTAGCATGATTTTTCTCTTAAAGGAGTAGGCATTAGAGCTACTTCGATATAAAAAAAGAAACATTTTAAGTGTCTAACATTTTAATGTTTGGAAACCCTAACTTTGTTTTTTGAGAGTCAGTCAAGATTTCGGTTAATTAGCATCATAAAGAGGAAGCTGTACTCTTATACAAAGGTTTACGAGAGAAAGGAAACAAACAAAAAAGGAATTCTGGCAATATCTACAGTATTTCTGTCCTCATTCATTTTAGGAACGGTGCCAACTTAGGAGTACAAAAAAAAAAAATCAGGTGCTGAGCCACCAACAAAACACACAACGGAATGAAAGGGACAATTCTTAAGAAAGAAGACAGCTCTATTCTCTGAGTAGTTCCCTTTTCAATACTATTCTGAAAAAAACAAACCAACTTAAACTACAAGCTTTTCTCTGTAATTACTGAAAGTGTAATGGACAGGCAAGTTTCCTTCGACTCATTCTAGCTCTAAAATTTCTGTATCCTCCAGCACTCTCTCTCCACCCTCCATCCAAGATCTCTGATGACAAAATACAGATTCTTTTTCTACAATCTCCCTGCAGTAAAACAAGCCCAATAAATACATCAACAGATAAGTCACAAAAAGCAATCAAGTTTTCATAAACTTTGACTCCAAATATAAAAGTAGTTTTCCATAGTCTTTCCCCAAATTCTGCAAGACAGTTAACTATGCAGAACTATTTCACTTCTTACTGAAAAACTATGGACTAATTCCATACTTTTTTGGTTTTTTTTAAATAAAGACTTAATTTTTATACACTGATACGTCTACGCACACCATTTCATATAGAACTAATAAAGCATAGAGCTAGGAAACCCTAGGTCAGCCAAAATACTTCAGAAAACTCCAATTTATGCTATACTCAAGGAAAGAGCAATCGTGTAACTGATTTATGCTTCCATAGAATGCACAGCCAAATATTTCTACATTATATTCATAAAATGGTGATACAATCTCCTGGTCATTTTCCACAACTACCAAAAAAAAGTCCATCATTCCTTTTAAATGGACACGAAGAGGTGGCGAGAAGGGCATTTTTAAACCTCTTCTGCAGTCCCTAAATTAAAAATGCTGTATCTCAGATATTAAAGTCAAAGCTTCATCCCTCAGGGGGCAAAGCACAGCAGCGGGCAAAGGGCAATTTTCTAGGCAACAAATGAGTCTTCAAAGAGTGGGGGGTGGGGGTGACTGGCCAGCAAAAAAAAAAATCTTAAGCAAAGAGGAATTTGCAAAACCACAGGCCTGCTGTGCTCGCTTGTCTTCACTCCAGGAGTCCAAGCACAGCTGCGCGAATAATTTTTTCCGAAAAGGTGGGAACAGCAACGCTATCCACATTTTCCCGTCAGAACGCAGACCACCCCGGGGAACAAGATCCCGAGGGGCAGACGCGCACAGAGCACGAGCCTCCGCAGGAGCCCGCCTGGCTCCGAGCCCAAGGCGGGTGGGGTCAGGCTTGTTCATCGCCACAGGGGAATTCGACGCCATGTAAGAACGTGCAGGGACACTTGCCCACCGTCTTGCATCTATCTCCCTTACATCTGAGCATGGTCACATTTCAGACCCAAGGAAATAACACCCTTTGAGAGCCCCTTCCAACACTGCACCGCCGCTCACGAGCAGAGACCATGTTAGCAGTGGGGCGAGGCGGGAGGGAGGGAGGGAACCCTTGCCCAGTCCGCCGCCACAGGGCGCTCACCTTCCACCACGCCACACAGGAACCTCCGAGCCCCGCCGGCCGCCCCGGTCCCTGCTGCTCCCCCGCTCCCAGCAGGGTTGTCTTCTCCAGGAGCGGGAGCTGCCGGCGGCTCTAACGATGCCCCTGCGGAGACGGCAGGGTTGACGTTAAGCTCGCTCTCCCGCTCCTCCAGCGCCGCCTGGCTCTCCTTCTGCACCATCCTCCTGCTTCCGGCCGCCGCCGCCACCTCTGCGGGTCTTCTTCGGCCTCGGTCCGTTGGGCCGCGGGCCCGGAGCCCTGGAAAGGGCCTCCGCTGCAAGCGCACGCCCCTCCGGCTCCTTCCCTTCCCCCTCTGCCCTTCCCCCTCCCGCTCCGCAGGGACCCGGATGCCCGGATGCGAAGGGCGGCGGCACCGGAGTGAGCCCTTTGTCAGCCGCAGCCGCAGCTGGGGAGCCGGAAACCTAAGCCGAGGGCGAAGCCGCAACCTCTCGGTGCCTGGAGGCAGCTGGCCAAAGCTTCTTTTCTCGTCCTCAGCGAGTCTCCGTTGCTCTCTCGACAATCGTTAATTCTTCCGCTGTTTCCCCCCCACACGTAGCCTCTAGGTCTCGGTGGCCGCTGCCTCTACCGCCCGCTTCCTGTTTATCCGCACTGCGCTTGCGCCAGAGACCGGCTCAGACCGGTCCCCTCAGCCCGGCTCCCCCTCCTGCTCCTGGGCCAGCCTATCGAGTCTCTTTCCGTAGGGGGAAGTCGAGCAGAGGAGACGCGGACAGCGGAAGGTAACGAAGGCAGCAGGATGAACCATTCAGGCTCGCCACCCTTCAGAACAATCCAGGCGTTCTGGGACCGGCCATTACCCCACCCGAAGAAGGGGATGATGGGAGGAGGCTGCGGCCGGTCGGGGCAACTGGGAACTGGGGGAGGGAAGGTGAAAGAGAGAGGTGTTTACTCTGGAAATGCGCAGGCGCGGAAACGAACCCTCTAGTTCTGAAAGACTTAGGAAAGAATTGACCTATTTCTGAGATGCTTCCAAAAGGTTGGCTCGTTGCGTCAGCCTGACCCAGACTCAGTTCTGTGAAGACGACGCAGAATCATTCCCCCCCGTCTTCCCGCAGCTTGGTGCTGACCCCTTTTTAACAATTCAATCTTTCTTTCGTTCTTTCAGGCAGCAGACACCTATGGAGTTGGCCTTCGTCCCAGGCTCTTGGGCCACTATGAGCTCACAGTCTAGTGGTGGAGACAAGCAAGTACCCACAAAATCCCCCCTAAGGTGTCCCCAAGTGTTGGGACAGCTCAAGGGAGGGACTGATGTAATCCGCCTTTGGGGCGAGGTTTTGATTTTGAGCTGCATCTTAAAAGATGAATAGGAGGGCCGGCCCAGTGGCGCGGTGGTTAAGCGCTGGCTTCGGAAGCCGGCGGCCCCGGTTCGGGTCCCACCTAGGAGGGCCAGTGACACTGCCCTCAAAAAATAAAAAAAGATGGATAGGAGTTAGCCACTCAGCGTAGTGAGGAGGGGAAGTGTGCCCTCCAGGCGAGTGGAACAGTACAAATGGAGGGAGGGCTGAAACGGTCTGGCTTGTTTGGAACATGGGGAACACGACGTGTGTGTAAGGGAGACCTGAGATCCCTGGGGCCTCAGCGTCAACATTTCCTTTTGGGGAGCCTTCCTTGAGCCTTAGATGGGCTTGGACTCCCTTACTGTATGTTTTCAGAGCTCCCTGTGGTCCTGTCATAATCCACTTAGGTTGAGAGCTGTCTCAACTTGTTAGGTATAAATGTGAAACGAGCATCTGTCTCACTTCTGATTAAGACTTAGTGTTGTTGGTCTTACACTTCAGTCACATATTCGACTCTTCCAGGGGTAGCCCAGCTCGTAGCTCCAGGGACTCTTACAGTCCCTCTTCTTTTTAGTCTTGAAGTGTTGAGATTGGGGTGAATGGCAAGCATTTCCTTAGAAAACTTCCTATGATGACATTTGGGGGTCACAAGCAGCTTCACTGGATATTGTGATCCCTTGGAGGATCTAGGGGCAGTCATCCTGGCGGACCCCAACCCTTAGTCTCATGACGCTTTCCCGTTTGCTTCACACCTCACACTGTGGCATCTGCTAGCAAGTCAGCAGCCACCATTTCATCCACTTGCCACCATCCAGACTCTGGGGTCTGTGGCCAGGCAAGATCCACTATCCATGTCTGTACCTCTCAAATTTGAAGGGCAGTTCTGGCAAAACACTTTGTCTCCATACCACACCTACGACAGGAACCGAAGTTTAGTAGACCGGTGATAAATATTTGTGGAATGAAAAAGATAAGGTCCTGTTCTCATAGAGTATACATTCTGGTCGGAGAAACACACCATAACAAATTCAGTACATACATAGGAACTTCATAAGTACGATAAAGGGAAGAAATTGAGTGATGTGATGGAAAGTAACCATAACAAGGAGGGGCTACTTTAGGTGGAAAAATTAAATAGTAATCCAGCTGAGCAATGATAGTGGCTTGGACTAGGGGAACAACAGTAGAGACAGAGGTTGTGCACCTTTGGTGGTAGAATTATTGATTAGAAGAAGGTAGAGGGAAAATGAGGGAGAGGAAGAAATGAAGACTCCTAAATTTTGACCTGAGCAACTAGATAGATGGTGTCATTTATTGAGATGGGGAAGACTGAGGAGCCATGAATCAAAGCTCCATTTTGAACATGTTCAATTTGACCATTGGGCTGACCGAGTGGCGCATTGGTTAAGAGCTGGTTTTGGGATGCCAGCGGCCCTGGTTCAGATCCCACATATGAGGGCCAGTGACACTGCCCTCTACAGCTAACAACAGCTCCACCTGGAGCTGGGCTGTGCAAGCCCCGACGATGGTGTAGGCTGAAACCCCTGCTGCAGTGGGCTGCCATAGGCTACAATGAGTGGCCGGCAGCCAGCGTGAGCTGCCAATAGCCACGGTGAACGACCATCCAGAGGCCGGCGACCAATCTGCCTCATCTGGGAAGAGCGCAATGATGATACCAACATGGACCAGTGAAGCAACATCCTCCACAACTAGACTGAAGAACAAAAGGACAGCAACTTGTCTGTTCCCCTTCCCCCATTCCCCAATTTAAAAAAAAAATGACCATTACAGGTCCACATGAATGTGTCAGATAGGCAATTGGATATATGGGTCGTGGGGGCTCAGAGGAGAATTCTGTAGATAGAACTTAGGAGTCCTCTGCATATAGAGGTGTTTAAGCCATGGGGTTGAATGTGATTTGGAGAAGAGGCTCAGGTCTGAGTGGTGGGGTCCAACATTTAGAATTCCAATTGAGAAGGATGAGTCTGCAAGAGCAGGCTGAGTATCCAGAAAGGTAAGAGGAAAACCAGGAAGTATGAAATACTGGAAGGCAAGAAAGGAGGGTGTTTTGAAATGGAGCAATGTCAATATTCAGAATCCAACCAATAGCCAGAAAAAATCAGAATGCCAACAGGTTGGTTTTTTTCTGGTTCCCATTTGTGTGCCCTGGCTCTGGTGCACTTCTCACTTCACTAGAAATTCTCAGCTTCATACTTCAGCTCCCCTTAAACTTGGATCTACCCTAAAATATAGAGGATGACTCCATACCTAACCTAGTTATAGTCACACACTAACCATGCTCATTCATCCAATCACACAATTATTCGTACAATTATTGAGTGCTTATTATATGCCAGGCCTTGAAGATAGGATGGTGGGGGGGGGGGGAACTAGTCAAGGCACTTGAGGAGCCCTCAGGAGCTTATGGTGTATCAAAGAAGATAAATAATCACTCAAATAAATATATGGTTACCAACTGAGAAGGGCCATGAAGGAAAAGGATAGGGTACCATGAAAACCTGTCACAGTGTCACCTTGTTTAGCGTATGCACGATGTGCACAGCATCTGCCTTTCACATGCAAATCTTTATTGTGCCACCAGGGATAGAGATTTCAGGGACTGGGTCTCATCTCTATCGTCCTATTAACACACTTGTTTCCTCTTCTGTGCAATGGAAAGCCGAAAGGTAGACTAGATTACTTTGGGTCTATGGTTGGGCTTCATGGATACAACAATATATGGAAAAGTGCTCATTTTTTTCCCTTCTGCACAGTGGGCCCACAGCTTTCATCAGATCCTTCAGAGGGGTTGCTACCCAAAGAAACCTGAGGGGGGCGGCTTAGTTAGCTTAGGTGGTTAGAGCACAGGCTCATAACACCAAGGTTGCCGGTTCGATTCCCACATGGGCCATGGAGCTGTGCCCTTCCCAACTAGATTCAAGACAACTACTTGATTTGGAGCTGATGGGTCTTGGAAAAAAAATTACCCCCCCCAAAAACAATTTATAATTTAAAAAATAAAAAAAGAAACCCAAGGGGCCGGCCGAGTGGCACGGTGGTTGGGAGCTGGCTTGGGATGCCAGCGGCCCCGGTTCAGATCCCATATGTGAGGGCCAATGACACTGCCCTCTAAAAAATAAAGAAAAAAAGAAAAAAAAAAAGAAACCCAAGGACCTAAGGAGCAGATCATTGTGTGATGTGAGCAGTGAACACAGACAAAATGATGGGCTCTACGTTTTTGTTTTTTGGACAACGTACCTCTCCCTTGACCTTGTCCATGTGTACATTGATGGACAAGAGGGCCTGATTCCTTTCCTATGGATGGTGAAGTTTAATCACCATATAATGGTGCCCTACCATTGGTGGCCTCTCTTTAGAAGCAGAATAAAGAAAGGGTCCAACCCCACACAGGAAGTCTCTATTACCCTTTGTGTCACCTGCTCCATGGTGACCTGCCCTGGGTTTATTTCATCTGATCCCCTATCATTCTTGGCTGGAGTACAGACACAAATGTATGTCCACAGTGTAGGGAAAATTGGGATATTTACACAATGAAATTTTCATTAAAGACAAAAAAGGAATTTCCCCCCTCAAAAGAAAGCACTTTGAGATTAAGTGATGTCTGAAAATTAGAAATTTTTTTTTAAAGTCATTTTTATTATTTCAATTAAACTTCAGAATCAAGATTCATGGGAGTTAGCCTACAGTGTCCCTTTTTCTTTGCAGAGATTACTAGGTGAGACTTACTACTCTGAGACCACCACTTACCATTTTAATGAGTTAACTATCACTCTCAGCTCTGGTCTACCAGGATTGAGGGGTCCGAGGTTTGGATAACAACGTTGGTCCCTGCCCTTTGTTCCTTTTCTCTTCCTCCTCCCATCTTTATCTGGTTTGTCTCTCCCCTCCCCCACTCCTCTTTGTGTCTTTATCTTTTTTCCTTTGCACATTTAAATTTATCTTTTCCGCCCTCTGTTTTCCTACCTTTAGTCTTTAGTGTTTTGATCCCAGTTGTCTTTTTAATATTCTAGCTTCATTATACATTTCTTCTCTTCCTTCTGTCTTTTAGGCTTTTTTTGTTTTTTAAGACTTTTTCTCCCTCCTTATGCATTTTCCTCTTCTTCCCAATGTGTTTTATGCTTTTCTTGTTTTTAGAAGGGTCATTCTATCCCCATTTTTAACTTCTCCTTTCCCTTTTCTGTGGCTCTTTTTTCTAAATTAGAAATTCTTGATTCAACTTGTAAGAATGTCTAGCCAAAAGACAGCTGGCTTGGCATAGTCTTCGGCACATTGATAACCTGTCTCTTCCTTGTCTTCTCTAAAGAGAGAGATTCGCGTGGGTGCCTCTCTGAAGTCAGGTAGCTTTCCAACCGTTGCAGAAACTGTGTATCATTCTTCTGCCAAGGATTGACATACTATGGGAAAGAGAGGCACTTTCTTGGGGATCTAAAAATCTGCAAGTGCATGAGTTAGAGGTTGTGAAGTATGTGTGGGGCAAGAGGGACAAAAAGGCAGAGACAGCAACCTTTGCATAGCCATTGTGTTTTATTGGACCTAGTGTATTTCTTATTTTACAAAATATACAGAGGAGCAAAAATGCAAAGCAGTCAACAGTATTCTGATGGGAAAGAGAGCTTCCTCAAGCAGGACCCTTCCCCTCAGATCCTGGCTGACTGGGAAGGTGAGCTAAATGGGACAAGCAGGTATATTAAGGGGTGGCAGCATGGCAGGGATGCTGATCATGAAATGGGACCTGGGTCCTATGGTCTTTGCCTTCTAGGTGTGTTCAAGGGCATCTCTGGGTAGATAGAATAAAGCAAGGGGAGACCATAGGTGGGAAATAAGGAGGCTATGTGGGGGGTTGAAATAGAGCCTGGGTAGATCAAAGATTCTAGTGAATGCCCCTAGGTTTAGATGCTATGCCTGCCTCCATCCTTCCTTTTTCTTGTAAGGCATCCACTGGATGGTCCCTGACTCACTCCATGCCTCTAAATCTAGAGGAAATGGCAAATGAAAACTTAAGTTGTAACCACCACAGAGGGTAGGCTGAAATCTTGGTAGGGATCAGCCAGGACATCTCCCACCTATATTCTCCTGCTGCTACCACCCCCATACAAAAAGGAAGGAAGGAGAACAAAAACTTCTAGGGATAAGCCAGACATCAGTATCCCAGGCTCTCCTGAGATACTGAGGAGGGTATGGAAAAATTGGGGGGGATATTTCCAAGGAGACAAAGTCTTTTGAAGAGCCTGGAAACTCATATTCTGATGGCTTGGTGGCAGACCTGTGGAACTCAGAGAGAAAGCCTGGCATTCCTCAGCTCTTACTGATAATCTCTAGGCCTTTCTGCTCTCTACTCCAGCTACCGCCTAGGATATAACCACTGGCTCAAGCCTGGGCTTGCTCCCTTTACATTCTTGTCCCCCTCCTGCAGAGCTCTCAAAGGCCCTGGTCTGAAAGGCCAGTCAGTGCCAAGGATGGAGCAGTCTCAGTGAGAAGGGAGTCTTAGGGAAAATTGTTTATGAGGTCAGGGATGGGGCAAGCACCATAGCAGGGGACATTTTGTTTAGTGTTGTGGTTTCTAGAATGGGGGTAGGAGGTGAAGAACCACTCAATTTCTATAGCAGGGACACCGTCAGCACTGAGCGTCAGGCAAGAAGGAGGTGGGAGCTGTTGGGAGTTGGGATCACCCTGAAGATATACTCTGCCCACTCCCTGACCCCTTCAGTTCCAGTGATCTGGACCACTGAATCCCCAGGCTCTTGCATTCTTACAGGCCCAAGGGCAGGGGTAGGATGAGGACAGACCTGGGAAGAGAAGGGTGAGGTCCATCTGGACTAGGGCTAGAGCATGGTCCCCCCCAAGACAACTGACCCCCTCTCCTGGGGAGCTAGATGACATTGTCAAAGAGCTGCATGGACCTCATGATGTTCTCGTCCTGTAGCCATGGTGTAAGAGAGGCAGATTGGAGAGAAAGAAAAAGAGCTTGTCAGAGAGAAGGAGATAGACCCTGAGTCACAAATGGGGGCATTCAGAGACACACAAAGGCAGCAAGGAAGGAGACACCAGAGAGACCAGAGGTGGGGAAGGGACAGGCCTCTCTGAGTTGTGAATGAACAGGATTTTGGAGTGGGGTTGAGTTAGGGGGATGATACTCTGCCCAAAGGAGCCTGCTTCTATATCACCGAATCAGGCCCTGAGTCCAGACCAGGGAAATGTGGAGGGCAGGGACCTGTACCTTTTGACAAGACTCAATGAATTCCTCAATGGTCACCACACCATCCTTGTTCCTGTCCATCTTCTGCAAAAAAGTAATCGGGAGGAGAAAAAGAGGGATGGCAGGAAAGAGGCAAATAGACCTCATGTAGTTCTGTACTGGGACCTCACTCCAGGACCCTCCAGCCTACCCAGTCCCAGGCACCTGGAAGAAGCTCTCCACATGTTCCTTTGGGGCCTCTTCCCGGAGTGCAGGATACGTATACTTTCCCATCATGTCATAGATGGACTTCATGATATCAAGCATTTCCTGTTAGGAAAGAAGAGGATCTCTCCTCAGAGCCTCCAGCCTCCAAACCAGGAGGCCTAGGGGTTAGAGCCGACCTCATCCCCCCTTGCTGATGCTGCAAATATGGGTCACATATCCTCTTATGGCCTTTTACACCTCCTCTCCAGTTCTTCAGTTGCTGTGCATACCTCCTTGGTGATGCAGCCATCTTTGTTGAGGTCATACAGGTTGAAGGCCCAGTTCAGCCTGTCATCTATGGTTCCCCGAAGAATCACTGACAAACCAGCAACAAAGTCCTGGGAAGGAGGAAGGGGGGGGAATGTGTCTTCAGATACCCATTACCCCTCCCCCTCTCTGGGGTTGGCCCATAGGTTCCTGGCCCTAAAGCCCCAGAACTCCCTGGCACACCTCCTCCAGCTCACCTCAAAACTGACTGAGCCATCATGGTTGGTGTCAAAGGCATTGAAGAGAAACGTGGCATATGTGCTGGAGTCTGCAGAATAAGTGTGGATCAGTGAACTTGGCTTCCAGACAGCAGAGGACTTCCTATCTCTATGGGCTCCCCAAATGCCTCTTATCACTTGGCATTCTCAGCCCCTCCAGAACCCTCTCCCCTACTCAGCCTAGAAATGGATAGTTGCTTCCTCTCCAGCTTTGGCCCCTCACCTCCTTGAGGAAAGAACTGGGAGTAAATCTGCTTGAAGTTCTCCTCATTGACAATTCCGCTGGGACATTCCTGGGGGGGTGGGAAGACCAGACTGAGGGCAGAGACAAAATCCCCTTCCACTCACCCCTCTTACACCTCTCCCGGCTCCATGCCCAGAGATTCCCAGAGACAAAAACAATCTTCATGTCTCCAGGGGGCTCACCATGTAGCTCTTCTAATGGGAGACAAGACTTCTCCCCAATGGTACATATATAAAAACACAGAACCTGGACAGTCCACATGTTCCGCCCCCTCTCAAATGGGCCAGAGCTCCCTGTAGAATTTCGGTGGTGGGGGGAGGAGAGCTCTCCCATCCCTTCACGTTCTCTCTCACTCCCCAAAAGCGTCCAGGCGACCTTTCTGAGAAAACCTGGATAGGCCCTGCCCCTCCCGCCCCGCCCCACCCCTCTTCCAGTTTCGCATGGCTTTACACTCACGTTCTTGAAGCCCCGGTAAAGGACCTGCAACTCTTTGCGCGTGAACTTGGTTTGCTCCTGCAGCTGCTCCAGACCCTCAGGCCGGTGACACACAGTGGACAGTTCAAACTCATCCTCCACGCTGTCTGCGGGGTATGGTGGGAGGGGGACAGCCGCGCCTCAGGCCCGGCCCCCAGACCCCTCTTCAAAATCACCGATTCATCCATACCCCCATCTCGACACCAGAGACCAGCCTGCTAGTTCCCTGGACCTCGTGCCGAGGACATCAAGGCAAGGAGAGAAGACGCTGTCAGCTTCGAGGTCTATCAGCAGACCCGACCCAAGGCCAGAGCCAGGGGTCCGACCCAGCGCTGGCCCCTGGGCCTTTGATCCCTGGTTGGAGGGGAAGGCCCAGTTCCATATTCATTCCAGAAGGGGAGGAGTAAGAAAGATGGATTCGAGAGGGCGTCTGAGGGTCCAAGCTGAGCTCCGGGCCATCGCAGACCAACTCAGATCCGCCCAGCCCAGATCCTTCCCTCCGGCCAAGCCCCGCCTCTCCTGGCCATGCCTGAGCCATGCCCCGCCCAGCTCCAGCCAAGCCCCATCCGGACCCCACCCCTGCCCCAGTCCCCAGTATGCCTTAGCGAAGGCCCCACCCCTGGCCCCATCTCAGGCCCGCCCCAATCGAGTCCCCAGGCAAGTGCCCCGACCCCAAGATCCCAAAGCCCCCCGCCCCCACCAGGAGAGAAAGTCACCTGGGTCCAGCGGGCGGGGTCTGTGGGGACGGAAGGAGGCTGGGGCGGCTAATGCTGAAGGGAGCGAACTGTCACCGAGAAAGCTGAAGACTCGGCCAAATGCACACACCTCACCCCTCACACTCACAGCAAATCTCACAGACCTGCGTGTTACAATGCATACACCCCAGCCCCGCGCGCAAAAGCACACGTAACGAACGAGCACAGACACATACGAAACAGATCCTACGCTCACATGCTTGCAGGACTCACGCCTGTCCTTTTTCCGAATCTACTCCCAAATGAGTCCCGGAATCCAACACAACGACATTTTCAAATAACTACAAAACGGGCCTTTATAGCTTGCGAAATGTAGTGTGATCCTATGAGGGGGACAAGGCCCAACTAAGGAAGCAGGCCTAAAGACAAAGCAAGGGCACTCAACGTGGGACCGTGCTGGCACTAGAAACCACAAGTATCCTGGCATCTGGAGGAACGCAGCTCCATCCGCAAGGACAACATACATCTCGAGACCCAAAATATGCCCAGGGATGGGGCGGCGGCCAAAGTCGCACACACTAACCCAGCTAAGCCAAGCACGGACCTGCACAACCGCCTAGCCCTCCGCCCCTGCCATACTGGCCACACCTCCTAGCCTCGGGTGTCAGCCCCGCCACCCAGTCCGAGCCAGGGCCCCGCCCCTTTCACAAATTAGAAACGCCCACAGACACTCCGGTCACGCCCCCACACTGAGCACGCCCACACCTTCCGCTTCCTCGGAGAGCAGCAGTTACGCCGGCTCACTCTCGAGCCAGCCAGTGCCCAGCCGGCGGCGACACGTTGGTGTCTCACACACACACACACACACACACACACACACACACACGCAGGCCCGGTCCCGTCACACTAGTCACACCCCACTCAAACGGGCCCCGCCCCCGGAAGCACAGGAGCGGCACTTGCTTTCACTGACTGAGGGCAGGGCTTGGGGCCCGCAGCAAGGCAGCAGCTTGAGGAACCGCTGCTTCAGCGCTTTTTTAGTGGGCCCTGGAGGGTGGCCTGGGAAGAGAGAAGATCCCAGGAAGGCACATTAATCCCCACTGCCCCTCCGTTCCCTGTCCCCTCCCCACCATCACAAATCAACCCAGACTGGGGGCGGTGTTTGTTGGGGAGGACTGAGGAGGGATAGCGAGGGTAGCTGGGGCCGGTTAGGGAGGGAGCCCAGTGGGTTTCAGAGACATGGAAAATCCACCGAGGCGGCTTGGGCACCTTGCATAATGGGACGCAGCCAGGGACATGGAGTGGGGTGGGGAGAGAGGAGGTGGCATTGGCTTCATTGTCTGCTGACCCCATGCCTTTGGCTCCAGTGCTATGGCTGGACCTTTGAGAGTGATGTCCAACCAAAGATTGCCTGAGTAGGAACACCTCTCCCATACCCCACATATAAGGACAGGAATGTATAGTGACACATAGAATGATAAATCACAGAGTGATGGATGCCATACAGTGACAGCATGCTACCCAGTAACTCACTCTCACCAATGGCCTAACTAAGCAGCCTCCAACACACACACACACACTGAACCTAAAACTCCTTCATAAAAACATATACAAATATGACCTAGGAAAATCATGGCACATATATATGAGGACTTATATTCAGGCCATCTTACACACAGCATAATCAAACCTCACAAAAACACACAATGACCCTGGGACATCATGACACTGTGTTAATGACGCTACAACTGACTATGCCCTTATAACTTATGACACATATCAAGGTCACCATGACACATAGCCATATCATATTGTGAACTGTGTGTCCATGGCACCCGGATATCTAAGACTGCACCTCACCCACAGAACCCCCATGTGTCCTGGGTAAGCCCGTCTTTTCTACAAGTCCTCATTCCAAGGCACCTAGAGTCTTCCTGCCAGTGGAACAGAGTTCCTCAACAGCTAACTCATCCACCCTCAAAATGTCCCTTCCCAGTCCTTTCCAGTATGGCTTACTCTTTGAAGGTGAAATGATAGTGAACTTTGAGGCAATAACAGACCTTGGAGATGAGTATTTTGGTGTAATGTGGCCTATCCAGAGCCCACTGATCACAGTTCCCCTCACTTCCCCTATTGACACACGTATCCTACAACTATAATTGCATCCTAGAGAGACTCTCCGCTTTCGAGTGTGTCTGTCTCCCGGCTGCACTGGTCTCTAGACTCGGGCCAGAGTCCACTGGACCTGGCACACAGACTGAGGTTGGCCTCAGTCCATTCCTGGAGGGGTCCATCTTCCTTTGGTTGTAGGTTACTCGGGCATCCCAACTCCCACGCAGGCCCCGCCCTCCCAAGCCAGACTCCACCCTCAGGACCAGGCACTGTTCCCAGGAGGTAACAGCTAGAAGTCAAAGCCTTCTCCCCCCCCCCCCGCCTCCCCAATACGTTCTCTCCCCTCCTCTTCCGCAGCAGAAGCTATGGAGAGGTGGGAGAGGGAGGCGGTGGGCCTGGTGGGGATCGATGGCGGCCTGGCTTCTGGCCCAAGGCTCCATTAGCCAAGGCTTCGGTTTCCAGAAGCAGAAGCCGGATTGCACCTGGGGCCTCCGGTGGTATAGTCGCCACCAGCAGACCGCGGGGGCGGGGGGGGGAATAGGGTTGAGGGGGGAGCGAGCAGCTCCCCTGCTTCTTCCAACCTACCCCTCTTCACACACACCCCCTACGCACTCCCAGGACTGAATTTCCTCTAGTTTCCTGCAGAAGTAGGAAGAGAAAGAGGTTGCTTTTAGCCTACAGGGCTCCTGGGTCTCCTGGATGACACCTCTTCCCACCAATAGTCTAAAGGGAATGGCAAATTAGAGCCCAACTAACTTCATGTTTTCAGGATTGGATGAACCCCAGTTCATCTAGGAGCAATCCCTGTTCCTCATCCCATCCCAATAAATGCAGAAGATAGAGGGTGGGCTAGAAGCTTTCTGCTCTTACTGAACCCTGAAGCAGGCAATTTATGGACCTTCCTCTTGTCCCCAGCTCCCTTCACATCTTTTTGGTTATCCCAGGCGTCTACCCTGCAGTCCTCCTATCATGTTTCTTGCCTGTTCTGTCCCTGCTGAAACTGGGGAGCAGGCATGCTATGGAGCTGCACAGTTCTTGGAGTGAAGAGGAAGGAGAGGCCAAAATTCTAGGTGTGTGTGTGTGGTGGGGGGGAGGCAGAAAGTGTTTCCCTCTCTACCTCCAATATCACTCTCCCTACTTGACTTTGGGATGGAGTGGAAAATTAATATCCTACTCCCAGGGTCTAGGCCCTGAAGACCATTCTGCCCTTGGATCCTGAGAGGAACTGAGAGAAGCAAGAGGGCTTTTGGGAAGCAGGGTCCCTGACTTAACTCACCCCTCACCTTCCTGCCAGAGCTTATCTATATATGTCTCATGCACAGTGTTCCACTCTTGTCCCACCAGAATCCACTCCCATCCTAAGCCTTGGGTATAGAGCTGGTATATTCTCAGGGAACTCTGGGAACAGCCATGCACACAATCTGATACCCAAAGAGGCTCAGCCACATACCCTGTCCCCATCAGGCATAGTCACGTCTACTATCTGACAAAGCCACACACCCACTCTGATCACATCCCTGATACACAGGCTCACAGTCACGTACTTTGTCCTTTCTCATCACACACATGCACAGACACACAGTTATAATCCCTGTATCTCACACACTGAGTTCACATACATACCTGCAAGGATGGAGGTGTGGAGAATCACATACATGCTCAGAGCCCCATTGTGGGCTGCTGGCCTCCAAAGGGATACCCCAGAAGTCTGGTGTTATCTCATGATCCCTGGAACCTCCTTCCTCTACTCCAGATACCCCTGCCTAGCTCCATACCTCCTCTCATATCCCCCAGACTTCCCTTACCTCCATACCTGTCCCCCCATGCCGTACCCCTCATCATCTCTCCAAACACCCTGTCCCCTGGCCCTCTTTCTTCATCTCTTTCAGATACCCACTCTCCCAGATTCCCTCCTCACTTCCCCCAGATGCCACCCCCCAGATCCACTCCTCAAGTCCCCCTCTTTACCTCTCCCATATGTCCTGTTCCCCACACACCCCTCATCACCTCACTGATATGCCCTATCCCACTACTAACCTGCTCACCCCTGCCCCCAGCGATGAAAGTCAGAGTAACCCCCTCCCCGATGCTGCTGGCAGCTGTCTTTCCAGCCAGCAGCCCAGACCTGCCCAGATACCTAGGTTACCTTCCAAGGAGACAGGCTCAAAGAGGCCAAACTGCTCCAGGACCTTGACAAACAGGGCGAGGACCACAAGCACAGCGACCATCTCCAGCCCTTCCAGGTTCATGGTGGTCCTGGGGCATGGCCCCCACCAGCTGAGGCTCAGATAGACCTGCCCACCCTCCTCACACCACCTCCCCCTCAGGCTCCCCAGCCTGAGTAGGACTGCGTGCAGCCTCCCTCCCCTTCGCCCTCCCTGGATCTCCTCCCTCTCCCCACCCTCCTCACCCCGCCTCTGCCCCGTACGCCACCCAGCCACAGCCTCTTCCTCTTCACTGACCATCGCAGCCTCTGGACTGGTATCTCCTTGGGAGCTCTGGTGTGAAGGATATGGGCCAGAACAGGCCAGGCCAGAGGAGGGAGGCAGTGGCCTGCTTCTGATTCTGAGGACAGCATCCCCAGGACACCCTATGCCTACTGTGGTCCAAAGGAAGGGGTCAGAGGGAGAAGCTGTGCTTCGGGAGAAGGCAGGGAAGGGCAGTGAGTATGTGTGTGAGAAACTATGAGCTGCACATATGTAAGTATGGGTCAGAATATGTTGAGTGTCTGGGTGTTTTCTCGTGTGTATATTCCTGTTTGTCTGTATAGAGAGTACGTATGTCTGTGTTTACGTGATTGTGCACCTGTCTATTAGGTATGTATCTTATATATGTGGGTATGGTGTATGAGTGAGAGTGTATTGGAGTATTTCTGTGTATAGGATGTGAGGTGTCTGTTTTAGTAGGACTCGGGGATGTGGGTCTGAAGACTTGTAATAAGGATGTGTCCTATAATTAGGAGTATGGGTCTACGGTGGTTGTGTAATTGTATCTGCATGGAATTGTATGAGAATATAAGAGGAGAAGGCAGTGACCTCTCCCGTCAGGAGGACACCACCACCATCGATCGCGGTTGCCATGGAGACTGTGAGGCGGGAAGCACTCTCTTCCCACAGGCCACAGACAGGGAAACTGAGGCCCAGGGAGGCAGGATTGGGTCCAATAGCCTGGGCAGGAAAAAGGCTACTTAGCCCTATCACGACCCTGTGGAGAGGGGACTTATTTCGTGGCCTTTGGATCCAAGAGACTCAAGCCCCTGGGGAGAGGAGGAGAGACTGTGCTCTTTTCTTCCTCCTGGCTGGGGCCTCACCCAGGAGCTGCCAAAGCCCTGCCTGCTCTTTGGGAACCATTAGTGAGCAGATGGAGAAGCCCAGGGTAGGAGGGAACCCACTAAAGGTGCCATTCTCCCACCCCTACCCTCAGTCCGCTAGAGTATTCCTGGAGCCTCTCCCCACCTTCCCTGTTCCTAACTGGTGGCAGTGGTGGAGGTGGTGGAAAGTAGGGGGGTGGGGAGAGGCCTGCAGAGCCAGTGTGCTGAAGACAGCTGCTGAGTTACTGCACAGCTGGCTAAGACTGACTAAGCACTCACTATGTGCTAGATAGTGTGCTATGTGCTTACAGACATTATCACACTGTATTTTCACAATAAACCTGTGAAGGAAGTACTATTATCCCCACACTACAGGTAGTGAAACTAAAGCAAAAGGAGGTTAAGCAAATCAATAAGCATCAGAGCCTCAGTTTTAACTCAGTCTGACTGAGCCTGCACACTAAACCACTACACTACACTGGCTCCCTTTTTAGACAGCTTGCCCACCCAGTTTAGGGGGACTGACCCCAGAGGGAGCCCTCCCTCCTTGTCCAGCTCTGGGATTAGTGTGTCTGAGCCTGAGTTGTGGGGTGGAGATCAGATGGGAACTGGTCCCAAAGCTTCATTTGAACTCACTGATCTGCAATTCTACAGGCCACCACTGGGGGTCAGGCGTCCATTCCACCCCACACCTTACCCAACATCCAGGAAGGTGTGGAAAGGACGGGGAAGGAGGTTAGCCAGCCTTAGGCAGGCTATGAAAAAGCGAAAAAATACATCATGACTTGTCCAATAACCCAATACTTTACTCTCTCCACCTCCCTCAGGAAGAAGTCAGCTCAGGGACGTCTTTCGGTTGGTTTCCCATGCCTCAGAGATTACAGGTTTACAGGTGAAACCAGCAAACATCTTCTTACCAGAGTCCAAATTCTACATCTGGCATTCAATACCCTTACTCCATCAGCAGGTCCCTTTTTTTCAGCTCGTTTGGCTCCTCACTGTCCCCCAAACACACCAAACTTGGTGCTATCTCTGTGCCTTTGCTCCTGCTATTCCCTATGCCTGGAATGCCATCCCTTTTTGCTCTCCTATCCTATAGACAGCTTAAATTCCCTTCTCTTCAGAGCCTCTGCTCATCAGCAGGCTCTCAGGTACCTGAATTTCTACTGAATTTATTGTTGGGCCTCAAAACTGAGCACCTAATTCTGTAATGTTATTAGTAGGAATAGTAAAATGAGGCAGTATAGCATGGTAGGTAATAGTGTAGGCCAGGGCTGGACTCCCTGGGTTCAAATCCTAGCTTTGCCACTTGCAATTAACTGGACAAGTTTTTAACTTCTGTGTGCCTCAGTTTCCCATCTCATATGTTTGCTGGGAGAAGTAAATGAATTAATACATAGGAAGCTGTTAGAATAATTTCTGGCACAGAGTAACTGCTGAAGTGTTTCCTACCATTACAAATAATATGCCATTCCCCATCCCCAACCTCTTACATATCTATAGCTCTTAACAATTAACAAAGGATTTCCATAAACATTGTTCTCTTGATGGCTTCTCATGACAACCCCATGAGGTAGGCAGAGTGAATAGTATTGTGCCCATGTTACTTATGAGGTAAATAAGGCCCAGCGAGGTAAAGGGACTTGCTCAAAGTCACCTAGCTAAGAGAAGATGGTGCACATTTGAACCCAAATCTTTCTGGGTCAATCCTGCTTCTTCAGCAGGATTCCAAGTTCCTAGAGGGCAAAGATGTTAAAAAATTGGACCTATACAAATTGATTGCCAGGCTCTGAGTTGGTACCTGTGGAACAAAGGTGAGCCAAACGGAGTTCTGGCTCCCTCTGGCAAGGGAGACACAGCTCACTGACAGAAGTAACTATAAGGCATTTATTCATTCAAAATAATGCCTACTACCTAATAGAGCTGTTAGGCAGGTCATGAAATGAGCTATAGTAAAAACTTTCTAAGTGGGAGGCCAGGCAAAACTTGCAGAGCATATTTTTTGAGCTGGTTCTTAAAGGATAGCTAAAATGTCAACAGTCCACCTTAACGAAGAGATCAACATTTATTGAGCACATTTTGTGTACTAGATAATTTATATATATATATATATATATATATATATATATATATATATATATATATATAAAATCTCAATTAGTCCTCATACTAAACCTGAGAGGTAGGGTCTATTATTCCTGCATTTATAGCTGACATGGTCAGAGTGAGTAGTAATATACCCATTTTTCAGATGAAGGAGTTGAGGCTCAGAGAGGTGATTTTTCCTAAGATAACACAAATAATAAGAAATGGATCAAGACTTGAAACAGAACCAGTGATTCTCCAGGTCCCTCAAGCTATCTCTCCAAAACATATAGGGGTGTCAAGGATTCTTGGGTGGCTGTAGTTTAGTTTGCGTTGGGGGAGTTATAAGTGATAAGACCAAAAGGGGTCAGATTCCATGGAGCCTTGAATGCCAAGCCTTGAATGGATTGAATGAGGCAACACAGCTGCACTCCCTGCTCTCGGCTGCTGACTCACAGATGGACAGTTTGACAACCTTATAGCCAATTGCTCTGTCCTTGGACCCTCCACTTCCTTCTCACCCCTACCCTCAACCTTCAGAGACCTTGACTGAGCTTCACAGGAACTCAAGTTCCTAAATCAATCAGGCCTCTGGTGGGAGAGTCTGTCAGAGGTAAAACAGTGAGTTGTTTTTCAGACTCTCCCTTCTACCCACTCTAAGACCTCTCAAGTCTCAGGGCCTGTGAGAAACTTGCCCAGATTTGTCCTCTCCAAGCATCCCTATACCACTTAGCTCTTCACCCAAAGAAGTGAAGTCTTAATGGAAACACTTTAAGTAGGGTAAGGGTTCAAGGGAAAACTGTCTTGAAGCATTAGGTGGGCCCTCCCTGGGTCCCTCAAATCTCACGTCATTTAGTTGTTCAAACCTGGAATAATACTGCCTCATGATGGACCTCCCTCCCCATGCAATTGCCCTACTTTGTTGTCTGCCCTTGCTCCTCCACTGAAGATCCCAAAGCCCTTCTCGGTCCCCCAGCCTCAGTCTATCCCCAGCCTGGCCAGAAGACACAGCAGGCCCCAGCTTGTATCAGGTGATTAATGAACTCCCTAGGCCTTGGGGCTATTTTGGGGCTGGCTATGACTGAGAGCTGGCCCCGCCTGGCCCTAGCCATCTGTCACTAGGGACAGGCCCAAGCAGTGGGTTTGGGAGATGCATGCTCCCCAAGAGACTTCCAAGTATGACTCTGGCTCAGCCCCATTTCCCTTTCTTCTGGGGAGGACATAGCAAGGAGAAGCCTGCTATACTCCAGGGGCTCAAGTGGATACCATGGAGAGAGCCAGAAAACTACATATCCCAGAATGCCATGGGGCTAGGTTGTTTTGGTCTCCCCAGGCCAGGTGGGGAGGGAATGCTGGTTCTGTGGGCCCTGCCCAGGCAGTCCTAAGGACACCCAAATGAAGGCATATGCGGACCTCAGCAGTACCATATGATACCCACAATCCCCATATCATAAATTCCACAAAGCCCACAAACCAAGGCAAAACCTTGTGAAGGCTACATAACTAACTAAAGTGTGACTCAGGAACCCCCAATCCAACTCCAAAGCATAGAACTCCATGTATATGCAGTTTCAGTGTCACAGAATCCCAGGGATATGCAACCCCAAGGACACACGACCCCAGTGATGCACAACCAGCTTAATATAGACTCCCAGAGACAGACAAAATGGTGACACACAATCCTTATGCCACACAAATCTATCCATCCCCTCATGCATGAAATTACTAGCTGAGTTCATGTTGGTCTAGTCCCACCTCAGGATTTTTACCTTCTGGACACTCACCCAGTCATCTTAAGATCCCATTAAATTAAGCAATTCAGTAAAGGGCTGTGCCTTTTTCCTGCTCTGCTACAAGCTTCCTCCTTTTGTCCCTGTGAGGGGCCTTGCCCCTCACACCCACCTGCTTGAGGCCCCCTCTTCCTACCTCAGTGAGAAACCCTGCCCCCTCTTCTACCATTGTGAGAGACCATGATGCTCCCTCTTCTTTCCTCTTGAGGATTCTTGTCTCTGCCACCTTTTAAGTAAGGGACCTTATTCCCAGTTCCACTTTTGTCAGGGGTCTTGCCCTTTAAACCCTTTTGTTTGAGACATCTTGCTCCATCTGTGAGGGGCCCCCTCCCTCCCCACCTCTGTAAGGCTCCTATCCCACTTCGCTCACTTTTTGAGGGGTTCAACCCCTTCCTCCCTTTCTCATACCTGGCGACAGCGACCCAGTCACCAGCTGGTAGAGGGATCGCGCTGCCTGCCCCAATGGGCTCCGGCACCTGCGGGGGCAATGGTTCATGGTTCCGCCGAGAGCACAGTGGCTAAGCTCCGCCCCCAAGGCTCGGGGTGGTCGGGTCTCCGCCCCAACCCGAGTGGGCCCTGCGTGGGCGGCGCGGGAGGGCCGGACCGGCAGGACCAGGATCTCAGGCAGCAGAGTCTCCTTCTGTTCCCTGCTTTCTCCTGGCCGCACGAGGTGAACTCACCCTAATCTGAAGCACCCGCCCCTAAAGTTCCTAGACTGGAGCGGTGGGGGGGGGGGGGGGTTGGGATAGGAGGAGCGGGCAGCACGGGCTCTCCTTACAGCCTTCTTTGAGAACATTTTCACAATTTTTGGTGGGGAGGGGGGACACTCACATGTTTTGAAAAAGGAGGTGGAGGGGAAATGAACCTTATCTTTCACTGTCCTTCTTCAGCTCCTCCTTCTCTGCCTTTCACACCCCTCCTCCTCCTATTTTGGTAGAAATGAGAAGGGGGTAAGAGGCCACAGTTGTCATGGAAACTTCCCACACTTCCATACTTCCTGGACCAATGGGAGAGAGAGCAGAAGGGAGGAGGAGTAACTGGCCAGTGTATATGTGCCCCCTACTGGTCTCGGTCTCCTGGCACCGAATCCCTTTCTCTCATAGCTGTTTCTGTTTTGTGTCCCTCTGTCCTGGTCCAGTGGGTTCATAGACTCCCATCATACGCTGACTGCCAGCCAAATGCATCACCTTTCCCAGACTCATCCCTATCTCGTTAATACTCAACGTAAACCCCTTCCAAGACCCACTAACGCCTTCAGATTGCTGGGTTAACCTACAGAAGGGGCACAGTCCCACTCCTCCGACTGGGATCCCGTATTTTTGGCTTAAAATCCTACATCTACGAGACGATACCCACTTCTGAACTCCATGCAAATCATGCCACTTGATTTGGTGACATGCCCATTCAGAATCAACTCTGCAGGCAGGGCTCTTCCAAGACCACACGGGGGCGCCCCAGTCCGGGGAACAATATTGATGGCAAGAGAAACCTGACTCCAAGATCCCAGGCCCAGGGATCTGAGCTCAGGCCTTGGCCAGCCAGGTCCCAACTCTCTCATCTTCTCCAGTCCTTTCTTTGCTTCCAGCTCGGACAGGAACACTGCTGATCGCTGACTTTTCCTACCCCGCTGCGCTGCCAAGCAGCTCTGTCGGGCTGGGAAGACCAAAGGGGTTAGATGAGCGGCAGGGTGGCTCTCGGACTTTTTTTCCCTTTAAAAGTCTTCCCCGTCTTTGTTTTGATCCTGGGGTCGGAGTGGGTAAGGAAAGCGGTCGGAAGAATCCAGGATGCCCTGAGGTATGACTTGAGGGCCCCCTGCCTAATAGTCTGATAGGCCGGGACGATGGGAGCCAAAGACTAACCCCTGTCCGATCCCAGGAATCCCACCTGCACACAGAAGGAACTTGGGGATCTCGGTGGCCGGGCCGCACCTCCTCCCGGCGCGCTCTTCAGCACCGCGGACAACGACTCCCCTTCACGCTTCCACTCAGGTCGTCTCCCAGAACCCTGAGCACTCTTGAGTTTTAATACAGGGGGCGTCCCAACCCCATTTTTCTCCTGCTATCAGGCCTCCTTGGACAGGACAGCTCTGGGTAGTCCTATTTCTTCTTTCCAAATCGTGTGTAGAGCTATCTACAGAGAGGAGGCTCATAATGTGGAAAAAACAATTCTTGACGCTTGTCAATATTTGACCTTTGTATTTCCCTTGGGAGGCAGGCAGGAAGTAGTATTCTCCATTTTACAGATGAGAAAAGTGAGGCCCAGAGAGAGCAAAAGTCATACATAGCTGGTACTCACACTCCCATTCCTGCACCTTCCAATACAAGTGGTTCCTTCCTTCACCCAAGTAATCTCTGATTCAAATAGCCAAGTGGGTAGAGGAAGATTCCAGCAAGGGGGAAAATCAAAGCAGGAAGCAAACACTGACTAATGTGGTGCTGCTGAGGGCCCTGGAGGCCCTGCTCTCAAGGATCCTGAGATGATGAGAACAGAGTTCAGAGCAGAGCTAGACAGTTGGACCTTTGAATTCCATCCAAGTCTGAGGCACATTTGGGGCTGCCTGAGGGGCAAGGCCCCTCTTTGGAGAGTCTTGGTTTAGGCACTAGGACCTCATCAGGGTCAGTGAATGGGGGAGACACTTTCTAAAGGCAATACATCCTAGTTTTCTCCCCCATTCCCAAGTCTTAACCTCACTCTGCTCAGGACAGAGAAGGACCATGTCCTCCCTCCACCTCCCTAGCTTGTTTCAGACACAGGTGAGACAGTCTTCCTCCTCCCATTCTCTATTGGAGTTCTTGGGCAGGCCGTAGAATGAGAGACAGAAGCACACACGAACATGGAAATGTGCACATGGTGTCACCCACACAAAAACAGGGATCTGCCTACCAACCCAGGAATGTTAATAGGCACAGAGGTACTGTCTCACAAACCTCCCCAATGTGCAGAGAGAGAGGATGCCTGGGCAGCAAAGTGGCTGGGGGGGGGCACTTATAAAGGGAGAGGCCACATGGCACCTCCCAGGCCTAGAGCTTCTATCTCTGGGTCTGGAGGGGAGGCAAGAGGATGTGTTTTCCTCCGGGTTTGGGAGGGTTGTTGGGGGTTGAAAGAGCTTCAGTTGTAAAAATGATCTGATTACTTTGTGGGGAAGTGGGGAGGAGCTGACCCAGAACTAACCAAAACCTCCTTGCAGGGTCCAGGTGCTGCTCCTGGGGGCAAGGCTGGGCAGCTGGACTCTAGAGTCCCTTCCTGGGTCCACCTGGGCTATTGGTGGGAAATGTGGGGGAAGCAGTGGTGTACGCTAAAGACCCCTTCTGCACTAGGAAGCCAAAGAGGCAGCTAGGGTAAGACATGTCACAGACACAGCGCCCCGCTGAAGACACCACTACACGAAAGTACACAATCAACATCAAGTGTCAACATAACCCGCATAGTCTCTCAATCACAAAACATAACACAACCCGCTTCAACAAGCGCTTGCCCCAGGAGGTTCACAAAGTCTTACAAAGAGACATGCCACCATAAAGTGAAGGCCTGACACGTTCTGGAAGTCACATGCCACTTCATACAGAATCACACTCAAAGTAGGGTTGCACATAGAACAGAAACACATGGTGAAAACAACTTCATTAGTACAATCAGAGTCCTAGACTCAAACATCTGACAATTGTACAGCCACATATAATCACACTCACCCTGGCTGTCACCAAGCCCAGGGCACATGGCAACCAGCTGTGGGAGGCACACACACATATACACACAGACACACACAAAGAATGACAGGCGCTCACTCACGTAACACCTCCCACTCCAGACATCCTCCTTGCCTTGTGTCACACCCGCCCACACCTGCTGCCTCTCCCCACCTGCCCACCTGCTCTCCCAACCCCCTGCCACCACCACCACCCTCCGCCCCGTGGGACCCAAGCTTTGAACTCCAGTGTCTTGGGGCCCAGAATAGCCAGGAGGGTGCTTGGAAATGGGGCAGAGTGTGGGTAAGGGCTTGGCCAGGGTCAGAGGCTTAAGGGTCTAGGGGGATGGAATCTACCCTCCTTCCCGCGACCCCCCAATCCACCCACTCACCGGTGAGCTGGTCATAGGATCCGTCCAGGTCTCGGGAATCGGACAAACTCTCCTTGCGACCTTGGCCCCGCATGGCCCCCGGCGCCCCACTCCCGTCCCGCCTGGGCAGTGGGAGGGGGCGCCGGGTGGCCAGGGTAGGGCGCTCACACGGCGCCCCCTGGCGGCGTAGAGCGCTGCAGGGGCTGCGGGCCGGAAGAGTCCGCGCTGAGGCTGAGAGTCTGGGGACCTGGTCCGGGTCTAAGGCCCACCCGGGAGTCGTGGGGCAGGAGCGGGAGGGAGGCTTGGGTAGTAGGTGAGAGCAGTGTCGGAGACTGAGCGGAGCTGAGCGCAGAGCCGCCTCTCTCCTCCCGCCCCCTCCCCGCGGCTGTCACCGCCGCCTCCCCCCTCTGGCGCTGCCGGGATTGGCTCCCCCTACCCCCGCCCCCTCCTCTTCGCAGCTCGGGGGAGGCACCGGTGAAAGGGTGAGCTGGAAAGAGCGGGTAGGGAGGCTAGCTCTCTAGCAACATTACCCCCTAACGCTGAAGCCATGGGTCTTTGAGGGTGCAGGAGAGCAGGGCCAGAATGGCCCCACAGTGAGGAAACCCCGCCCGCAATTCAAAGGCACTCCTTCCCCCACTGTCAGCACTGGTAGGGGTATTTCTGAGTCCCCTCTCTGTCGGTCCCCACGTTAGCCCCTGTGTTCTCTTGTCCTCCCATTTATGGGTCTCTGTGGCCACTGCCAACACTTACCCTGCTTGAAGGGAGCTGGATATGCAAAGGAAAGGTTAACCTGGCCTCTAATAAGGCTCATCTAAAGCCAGTACACCCCAATCCTCACTCCAGGGCGCTGGCCCTGGGCCCCATTTTTTTTTAAAGATTTTATTGGGGAATTGGGGGAGGGGAACAGAGCCCCATTCACGTTTGTTTGTTTGGTTTTTTACAGGGCAGGTCACTGGCCCTCACATGTGGGACCCGAACCGGGGCAGCTAGCTTCCCAATGCAGCACTTAACCACCGCGCCACTCAGCCGGCCCCCCCATTCATTTTTTTTTTTTTTGAGGGCAGTGTCACTGGCCCTCATATGTGGGACCCGAACTGAACCGGGGCCGCAGGCTTCCGAAGCCAGCGCTTAACCACCACGCCACTCGGCCAGCCGCCTCCCCGCCTCCCATCCACTTTTAAAGTACGTTCTTCCCTGATCTAATGACCCCCATGGGCCAACTGGGAAGAAAAGTGAAACAAGTCAGTTTCTCAAGACTTTTGTTCTGCCCTTCCACTCCAACTTTCCTGCCCTTCTCTCTTTTGTCACCTGCTGCCATAGATTCCTTCTGTTTTAACATAAGATTTGGGGAGCAAGTGAAGGTGGGGATCCAGTGGGGAATAAACGTTCTTGTTATGAGCTCCATTCCCTTAGATTAGTTCCTTTTCTGAAGACTGAGGCTTGCACAAAGCTGGCTACCTCTGGCTCCCAGGAATGGCTACTGAATGACTGAGCCTACTTTCCTGACCTTCCCCAGGATGCTGCCTGGGATCCTAGCCCAAGAGCCCTCCACCCACCACCAAGAGTATGGGGGGACTGGAAGTGTCTGGTGGATCTGGGTACTATGGTGGCAGGATCCCAAGTAATCCCTACCTTCCCAATGGGTCCTTTGAAGGAGTAACCAGTTCAGACTGAAAGTTTCAGCTAAAGTAACCCCAACACATGTAATCTCTTTAATTGGATTTTATTTCCAAGCACTTGATGCAATTAACCCAGCAGGAATTAGAGTGGGAGTTTGGGCATAAGAAAGGGACAAGCAGCCAAAGAAGACTATCTTTTTTTTTTTTTTGAGGGCAATATCACTGGCCCTCATATATGGGACCTGAACCCGGGCCGCTGGCTTCCCAAGCCAGCGCTTAACCACCGCGCCACTCGGCCAGCCCGAAGGAGAATATCTTTGGGAGAAATGCCCTGCTCCTGACTCTCCCCGGGCTCTGGAAGATCTTCCACAGATCTGGCAAAGACACTGGGCCATGGACAGAGCATGGGAAGCTCCTTTTGGGGTTGAACTCCAGGAGAGGCTGGGACTCCGTCTGGAGTTCTTAGAATAAGGTGTCAGAGATGGGTGGGCCTTTATAATGGAGAACAAGGAGTCCTTTGCTTATTGCCTTATGCTCTAGACCCGCCCCTGTTCACTTCATCAGAAGACTGGCAGGAATCCATAAGCAGCCCAAATGGGCTGGCTGGCCTCCTCAACACCAAGTTTGGAGATTAGGGCATTCTCTTCTCCCTCCTTCCACTGAGAATGCAAGGGAGGCTATACCTCTCCGAACCGAACTGACTTTCTCTGTGGCCAGAAGAATCAGGCGAGTTTAGAAGGTTAGGCAGGGGTCCCCCAGCCAGATGGGACCAGCATCTGGAAGATGACCTTAACTCTTTGAGAAAATGAGTTCTGGGTAACAGAGATTAAGAAAAAAAGACACTAAAAAGAGACTGTCCCAACAAATCAATTTTTAATAATTCCAACTTGCCACCAGCTTCCAGCTCCAGTTCCTCTAGGGTTTATCGCTGTGAAAACACTACATGCCCCAAGCTGAACTATCCATCTAGTGATCAGAGGAGACCCAGCCTCTGATCTCTTAAGAATCTATACATGGCAGCATGTTGGTGGGTTCTCTGTTAATAGTGCGTATCTTCTCAATGTCGGAGCCAGAGCTCTGGTTCCCAGGGAGGGCAAGTGTCCCAAAGAGATTTGATGCTGAAGTGGAACAGCAGCAGCTGGGGAGGTCCCAGACCTGGTCTCACTGCTGGATCCCTGCACTTCCAGATTCTTCCTCTGCTGCTTGCTCCCTGCCATCCTGAGGGCTTTAGAAAGTGCTTTCGAAAGGGAGGATCTCAGAGCTGCAGCTACTTCAGCAGCAGTTGTGGGGTAGGGAAAGCTTACAGTGGTCCCACGGAGACTGTCCAGAGGAGGAACCACAGGCCAACTTGCCAAACGGCAGGAGCCTTGCCTGTGGCTCCACCCAGGATACCAGTAGACAGAACAGCCTCTCCATGATGCTCACCTGGCCTCTCAGATGGATGATAGCTGCCCCCAGCAGGTTCTCTCCCCCCAGGCACCAAACCACAGCAGGAACAGATTCTTCCCCAGAGGAAATTCTCAGGCAGGCTGGATGTAAACAACAGCAGGGTGAGGGGGTGGAACACAGGGAGATGGGGAGAGGCTCCCACAGGACCCGGTGGCTGGGGAGGTGGGGAAGCTGCTGGAAAGGGAACCAGCAAAGTAGGCACCTGAAGGCTCCAGAAAAACCTGTCAATGTTTATTTCATACATACACTCTAAAGACAGTTTAAACCAGGTTGAAAATGGAAAGCTAAGGTTGTGACCCTATAGTGCTGACGAGTCAATGGGCTGGAAGGCAGGGGAAAGCGAACAGTACTCCTGATAGCAAGAGTCAAATCCAGAAAGTGGTGGCCAGGCAGCAGAGCATTGGGTGGATTCTAATCTCCAGTCACCCAGAGGAGTCAGCTCTGGGTTTAGAAAACAGAAAAAAGGTACCCCATTCCTACTCTATCATACACCTGAGCTAAGGGTCCTAATAACTGGACAGAGTGCCAGTGGGGGCAGGGGATACAAATATCAAGCCCAGCATACCCCAAGTCTACAGGATGCAAACTGGTTCCATGTACATCTGAGAGTTAAGTCTGTTTTCAGAAGCCTAGGAAAGCCACTGACCCTCAGGGTGTTGGCATCACCCTAAGGCTGGCCCTAACAGCTCCTCGAATTAGACAGTAGCCACCACTGGTAATCTCAATTGGAAATGTGAGGGGGTGTCCAGGGAGCCCACCCTGGAAGTCCCTACATTCTTGAAGGCTTCTCTCCCTGTGCCCACCCATCCCTCCCCAAATAACATTATCCCTGGCTTGTCCCTCCAGGCCCCTGCTGTCCAACCTCCACTGAAGTGCAGCCTTCACTGAGAGAACTCAGTATCTGTGTTGTTCTCCAACCTTGGGGACAGCCCCCTGTCCCCTTGCTCCCCCTCCAGCCCAGAAGCCTCATGGGTAAGGGTAGTCAGTGGCTGCTCAGGTAGGCGTGGCCTCAGGAGATAGTGGAGAACTCCTTGAGCAGGACTTCCTGGCTGAGTGTGTGGAAGGCCAGGTTTCTCCGGACGTTGGTGCTAATGGATCGAACCTGGGAAAGGGTGGGGGAAAGGAGGGGGCACAGGCAGAGAGAGAAGAGAGTTGGTTACAAACAGTAGAGGGCAGTACCTGAGGCACAAGGCCAAAATGCAGTGCTAGGAGTTCCTGTCTTAGGAAATGAACCCTTAACAGCTCTCCTCCCTGCAGGCAAGTGAGCAAACAGTTCCGTGATAGTGGGAAGGAGAGAGGCTGGAGACAAAACAGTAGTGGGTATGAGAAGAGCATCTGAGCACCTGAAGAGGTAGAAGCAAGCCCAGACAGGGAAGGAGGTTATGGCAGGCCTCTGTGTTGCCTAGGCCGTGCCAAAGAGTGACTGGTCTGGTCAACGGTGGAATGGAGCAGGAGAAAATGTTACTAGCAGACTCGCACTCTGGAGCCACCTCCCTGTGGAAGTGTCTCTGGTCTCCTCATCTCCCTTTGTATTTATCTACTTTTTGGGCTTGGAAAAAACGTTTAGAGATGCAGCCCTTGCCTGGCATAGATGGCAGGAGTATGATCCAAGCAGGCCAATGATCAGGCTCAGGTCATACAGCTGGTGAGTCCCAGGCTTGAGACAGGACTCAGGTTTCTTAACGACTAGTCCAGCACTCTTTCCATACCAAAACGGTGCCCCCCCCCCCACTTTAGAGGAAAGCCTGGGGTATACCCTTGCTGTGTCACCCATCCCCGCTCAGCTCACACTTTCTACCCATAGACTGAGAACCTCGAAGGAAGTGGTGCCTGTCAGCAGGGAACATGACCTGTGGAGACCCAGGGGTCAGAGGGCCAACCTCCCCACTCTAAGTGCGTTCTAAGGGGGATCCAGCAGACTCCATAAGATTCATTCATGGGAAATAGATGTGAACGTTGTATGACAGACAAATGGTGGGGTGGTGGGGGTGGAGGTTGTGGCGGGGAACAAGGGAGAAAAAGAACGTTTATCTATGGTGGGACCCGAAGTTCAGGGAGCTTTCCTTCAATTTCTGTTTTGCTATGGGAAGCTTAATGAAGTGGCCAGGCTGGAAGCAAAGGAAAGGGCAGCACGACAAACAGCAGGCAGCTCAAGCTCATTAGCTCCAAACCCAACCAGACCCTCTTAGCTCCCCTGCGGCAAAAGTACAGATATAAGGAGAACTGAGGAAGCCAGAGGCTAGTGCCCAGGAGCCTGAGAGAGAGCTTCTGCACAACCCTCTTCATCTCCTAGTAGCTTACTCTCTTTGTTAACTCTTGGCCCCCAGTAGTTCTCCCGCATCAACTTCAAGACTTGCCAACAACCCCCTAAAAATACTCTGCTATCTCCTAACCGTAATGGCTTCCCTTTTGCCAAAGAAGTGACCCCAGAGCATGTCTTCTGCACCCTAGGAAGGTCCAAAATCCCAGGAATGTCATATCAGGGTCAGAGCTGGGCTGTGTTTAACACAAGACAGATGAGCTAAACTCCAGCACCTTAACCATGGACTCGGCACGGGGTAGTAAAAGCCGGGCTGATGCAATTACTGCCCCACAACGGGAGGTCTGAGGACATGGGAAGTAGGTACAGGGGCCTGTGTGTCCTGGGCTCAGCCTCCAGCCAGGACGCAGGCGGACTGGCAGGACTACAGGCAGGTTGAGAGGGACCATCAATGGGGAGAACCCAGTTCTGTGAGGCTGACTGACTGGGAGATACAGTAGGATAGTAGGCAGAGCAAATGTCACTGGCTCCATCCAGGTGGCCGAGGATGGGGGCTGCAGGCATCTGAGTAGGAAAGTAGGAATGGGGGTAAGGGGTGAAGACTGGAGAATTAGATTGGGAGGGCACTCAGATCAAGAACCAGTTAGGAATTTAGGAAGCAACTTATAAGGAGATGAATCAATTACTCTTATTAGTTGCTCTGAGGACAGGATAAGGAGTAATGAGCCAGCGCTGCCACTGGGAACACACGTCAAACCCCAGGCCCAGCTGGAGGTATGCAAGGGCTGTCTCCATAGCTGCAGGGGAGAGGTGGGTAATGCTGCCTCAGGCTTCTCACCCTTCACAGCCTGGCACCAGTGCCCTGGGGAGTGTGTTCTCTTGCTGCCTGGTCCCAGGCTGCTTTGGAAGAGAAGTCACACACTCAATCCCAGCAGACCCCTCAAGTCTCATTTTATCAGTCTCTGGCAAACTGTAGTTGTCCCCAAGATGCCCACCTGCACAGCAGAACCCAGTGGCTGGGAAAGGGCCCCCAAAACACACAGGCAGAGACCAAGGCAGGGCAGACTCACCAGCTCTTTGAAGAAGGCAGCTTCCTTGTGCTGCTCCGAATAGCGCTCATACTGGTCGAGGCCATCCTGCAGCTTCAGCGTGAGGGTGTCATAGTTGGCTCGCACTACCTCTAGCACCTGGAGGAGGTCAGAGGCCAGGCAGGCTTAGGCCATGCAAACCCCAGGTCACTTGGCCCCAATGCATACTCTGCCTGCTGCCCTACTGCATTGGATTTAGTCTGGGGCAACACCCCCAAGAGAATTTGCTCACTACTAATCACCCAGAAAGAAACCTTGGTCACAAAGAGCAATTCTTCAGGTTTCTGGGACCACTTTCTAATCTCTTCCGTTCCCTGCTTTTCCTGACCAGTCCAGCCTGGCCACCAAGGCTGTTTACTCTGGGTATGGTAAAAGCGCATGAGAAGAGGTGACAGAATAGTGTGTGTGTAAGCTCACCACTGTCTTTTAATTATTACCATAATACCATTATTTTATTTAATACCATAAATTTGTTCTCGGTCATACCCTACAGCTTTCTCTGGCTGTCACAGCTGCTGAGTAAGACTTTGCCAATATCTCCTTCCTTTTCCCTTTCTGGGAACCACAGTCCTGCGATGTCCCTCAGCACCATCTGCCACTTGTTTTCATCTCTCAATGCCAACTCAGTCTTCCTATCCATTACCTGGATCGAACTTTTGGATATCCTAGCCTTGGAGTGTTCAGCACACTTTCTAGACCAAGCTAGAGGAAACTCATCTTTTGTTCTGATAAGGAGGGTTTCTCCCCAACCATGCCTCTCTCTGACTTTCTATGGTGAGGATTCAAATCTTCACTGACTCTAGGAACCTTGGAATTCTATGGTTCCCAAAGGAAAGAACTACCATAGCCAGTCCTGATGTAACTGATATAAACTGAAGAGTTTATAAAACCATGAATTAGAGGCAAGGACAATTAGGGAGAGAGGCACTATATCAAGTTAGAAGAAATGAGCTGGGCAGAAAGGAGAGACCATCAAGAGGGTCTTGATCTGACCTGGGAGGGAGGTCTATGAGGTCATGGAGAGCTCCTAGCTCAGTGGGGACTTGGGAGGAATGAGTGAGTGATGAGGGAGGCTTAGCTCTAACAGCAGACAGGGGTGAAGGGAATAAGCTAGATGAGGATGGACTCCTGAGGGGTGCAAAAGTGCCTCTGGGCTGTTTTCCTCATCAATTCAGTCTTGTAGCAGGGCAGACTTGAGTTGGTAGCAAACACACTTCTGCCTACCTAGAATTCCTGAGGAGAGAGTATGGATGGAGAACACAGGGAAGGCTTGTATCTCTGAGTCTGGGGGGAAAGGGCAGGTAGGACAAAGGTCTGGCCCAAGCTCGGGCTCATTACCTCCAGATACCCGGCGCCAAGGGCCGGCCGAGTGGCGCGGTGGTTAAGCACTGGCCTGGGAAGCCAGCGGCCCCGGTTCGGTCCCACATATGAGGGCCAGTGACACTGCCCTCAAAAAAAAAAAAAAGCAGATACCCAGCTCCTCACAGTGACTTTGCTATGTATCCCAGACCCTAGTATGTGCTGGCTCCTTTGCTTCTAATTCCATTTGTCAGCTCTGTCAGCAGGAGGACGAGTACCCAGCAATGGCAGTCACCCGCAAAGTAATCTGGTCCTCTCATTCACATGGGCTAAGCTTGTGACTGGAGTATCTACAGCCAAGGCCTTGGCTCAGAAGTGAATGCCTCAAGCCTAGAAAAAGGCAAAATTCCTCCAAGATGGAACCAGCCCAAGAACCCCACAGAAAAGAACAATAAATGCTTTCCCAAACCCTGAACAATGAGCAGCATCCGCAATGCCCAGGACCCCGCAACTTGGGCTCAGCCTTCCCTGAGGGTTTTCAGGTACCAAGACAAATGCCATGCTAAGCCAATTTCTGAGAAAAAGGTGTAGCGTGTCAAGAGATGCTACATCCCGAAAGCCTCAAGCCTCAGGCAAGGCTGCCTTGATCACCTGGGCTTTCTCTTCTTGCAAGGACAGAGTGGGAGGTCTAAAATCTCACTCAGAACAGGGAATTTTCTTTTCCCAGTAAAGTTGGCTTTTGCCAGAACAGCTTAGTTCAGTTTCTCGCAGGGAGGTAAAAGCAAAGAAGGCCCCTGAGATATCAGCAACTCAAAGGAAGGAAATCCGAGGCCTTGACCACCTCAGCTTTCCTCTTACTTCCTTTTGCCCTCATGTACCCACAGCAAAGTTGCCCTTTAGTTTGCTCAGCCGCTACCATTTCCTGCCCTCTTCACTTCTCTTAAATTCCCAAGAGAACGAGACATTCTCAGCTCAGGTCTGGGCTCTTGCCCATTTGGGACTTGGATCACTAGGGGTACTTTCCTAGTCCAGGACTTTGCTTTTTGTAGTTTCAGACTTTATAAACATGTCCCATTTGGGCCTTACACTCAACACTCGCCTGGGATGTGACAAGAGCAGCACTTAGTCACAGGGTAACCTCCAAGTTCCCTTGTGCGTTAAGGCCTTAGGTTTTACCATAATTTGTAGCCTCAGTTTCTGGCGTCCTGGCCCCTCCTTGGCCACAGGTAACAGTCTATCTCCTAAGTAGAAGCCCACCTTCATTCATCAGCTGTTGGGTTTATATAGGGGCCTCCCAGAACCATGCCTATCACCTCAGCTCAAGGTAGCTCCCAAGTCAGTAAATCACCTATAAGCTACATGTTCTCTAAGGGGTCCTTACATCCCCACCTATGACCCTCCACAGACAGGAACCTGGGTCCTAGCGAGGGGCGTGACAGAACTGAACTGGGAGTCCCATTCTTACTATGGGACCTCAGACAAGTCACCTAATCTCTCTTAGCCTTAGCCCTTCTCTATATAAAATGGAACTTGAATTCACCTTCCTAAAATGACATGGGAATCAAAATTTTGAGTTCCTGAAAGTAAATACAAGTGATGGAAACATATCATCCCAATGACTACACAGCCACCTGGGCAGCTCCTGCGACTCAAGAGTAACTGTCTTCACAGCCCAGGAAGTACCTCCCTATTTCAAACTCAAAGATCTCAAAGATCCTATATGCATAAATGATTCTTTACCACAAAGGAACATCTTCTGGATTTAAGTGGAAGACACAAATGGCCTCAGTTTAGGAAAAAACAAACTGGGGGGAGGAAGGAACCTAAACCCCTCCCCTGAGGTCTCTGGAGAGAAAGGGCCTGACATATGTCTTGAGGTAAGAGAGACCTGGATTTTGGTTCCATCGACCACTAATGTGTAAATATATACACATTACTTAATCTCTTTGAACCTCAATTTTCTTATCTATAAAATGGGGATAACACTATCCACCTCATAAGACTGATGTGAGGGCGAAATGAGAGGATTGTCCAATATCTGGCCCATAATAAACAGTCAGTAAATGGTTACTGATGAAAGCTTCTTTCTGATGACAATGGGCATTTGGTTGTTCTGCTTATCCCCAGACAGGTTTGTTTGTTTTTTAAGATTATATTGGAGAATTGGGGGAGGGGAACCGTGTTGGGGAATAGGGGAAGGGGAACAGACAAATTGCTGTCCTTTTGTTCTTCAGTCTAGTTGTGGAGGGCGTTGCTTCACTGCCCCTGTTGGTATTGTCATTGCGCTCTTCCCGGGTGAGGCAGCTGCTCACTGGCCTCTGGACAGCCGCTCACGGCAGCTCATGGCAGCTGCCAGCTGCTCAAACGCTGGCTGCCGGCCACACACGGTAGCTTACGGCAGCCCACTGCAGCCCAGCTGCAGCCTACGCCATCGTCGGCGACTCTTGGCAGCCCAGCTCCAGGTTGAGCTGTTGTTCACCATCTTAGCTGTAGAGGGTGCAGTGTCACTGGTCCTCATGTGGGATCCGAATTGGGGCCCTGCTGCCCAGAGCTGGTGCTCCCAAGCCAACTCAACCAACGTACCACATGGCTGGCCCTATCCCCAGATAGTTTTAACCATAAGCCTGGAGGTAGGGCCTTGTACATTTTCAGTCAGCCTATGGCAGCTTCTAGTGTGGAGGAGACCTAATTTCCTTATTCAACGTGGAAGCAGGCTTCCCATAATGACCCTACTGTACTGAGTGTAACTGATATTGCGTTGGTCAGAAGTCAGAGAATGCCCAGTACCCACTGCCAACCTTAACGATCCTGGCAGTGCTACAGAAGAACTCAGCAGAGACATCCACAGAGACAAGCCTTGCATCATACAGGTTCTGAGGCTCTTGGCCACATCAGGATCAGGAAAGAGAGAGATCCCAGCACAAAGTTAGTTCGAAATTGCTGACAAGGATTCAGACACACACACACCCTCCCCTTAGCATGCACAATGGGCATTTCCCCACAGGCTATTCGGTAGCCTGTGCCCCATTTTTTTTTTAACAGACCCTTTGAAATGGTAAATAACTTCCAGCCTGAAGACAGCACCAAAGGAGAAGAATGGTCATGTTGGAAAAGTTCCTACCAATGGCTATCCAGTTTTGATGTGAGAGGGATTTGCCCTGTGTCTGAAAAATTGCCTGGTCTTAAATTTGTTGGGACTGAATTCCCAGTATAATGAGAATTAGGGGAAAACTAAGTAATAGGATGTGACCTGACAGCAAGCTTGTGTTCGTTACCTTCTCAGTTTGAACTGATATTTACAGTATAACCTATTTGGGAAGAGTATCTCAGGCTGCCACCAGCCCACCTCCAGCCCAGACAACATGTATGGCTGCCTCTGCCAAGCTGCCAAATGAGGATGAAACCACAAGATACCAATAGAGAAACTCACTGAGACTTCTTATAGAATAGGAAATAAACATGGAACGTAACAAGATTGCAGTGAGATGCAATGAAAAAGGCTATGGAATCAGAAACCTGAGTTCAAATTTTGGCACCGATATTTATCAGTTATATGCTCTTGACCCTTTCTGAGCTTTAGTTTCTTTATCTGTAAAATAGTCATCATCATCATCATATTTTCTTACAGTATTATAGACATTAGAAGTAACATGAAATAAGGGCCGGCCGAGTGGCACGGTGGTTAAGCGCTGGCCTGGGAAGCCAGTGGCCCCAGTTCGGTCCCACATATGAGGGCCACTGCCCTCAAAAAAAAAAAAAAAAAAAAAGAAGTAACATGAAATAAATGATATAAAATATGATAGCATCTAGCCAATAGAAGGTGCCAAATGATGAAGGCTACTGAGATGGAAACAAAGGAGAAAAATGTAAAGAGAAAGTATTTGATGTATTCAAGTAAGATGAATCAGGTGGTTAAATGGTGGCCAGGAAGTCTTGAGTAATCACTAATATTGGAGGATAATGACATGGAAGGCAACCATACCTCTTTTTGCCAGGGTGTTACCATAGGGATAGAACTATAGAAATAATATGGTTCTTCAAGGAACCTTTGAAATCACCTACCTAATACATGGCTCCCATTTTACAGAAGAAATAGATGTCCAGAAAGATTGTCAATTGTCCAAAGACACAAAGCAGGGGTTCAAAAACAGTTTTCTCACTCCTAATCCAGTGCTCTTCCAATACTGGCAGGCTAGTCTAATTTGGGACATGTTCCTGAGTTTACAGGCTGAACTTGATCTCTCAGAGAACAAACATTCAAGGAATTCAAATCCACTTCTAAGAAGTGGGAAGCATGATGTGTGGGGAGCAGGGAAGGCAACCTGATGCAGGCGTGTTTGATGTTTGCGCTTTAATGACTACCAGGCCCTCAGGGCTCCAGGGCTTGTCAGTTTCCACCAGCAGCAGCTGAAGACCCTGCTCAGTCCTGCTGTAGTTGGTGTAAACCACCAATCAAACTTTACAGACTACTCCAAACTTATCAGCAAAATCTGGTTTGGCTTGCTATTTTAATTACTGAATACCCATTTAAAAGCTTGAAATTGAAAGGTCTTTAATCTCTGATCAATTTGAAACAGATATAGTAGTTTAAAGGAGGAAAGAAGATAAAGGCATTTTAGAGGGTTTTTCATGGAAATTTTCATCTATCTCTCCCACTAGACTTTGGCCGTTTGCTCTATTTCACATACATATTCTCTAGTTAGAGACTATCATTTTTCTGGCCCCATTTCTTCCACAAAGCAGGAAAGGACGGTTTGAGAGATCAAGCTCTGAAACTACAAACAAAAGCATCACCAGGCATAAGTCTGGACATTGCCTTTGCTTCCCTCTCCCATCAGTTAGAGGGAGCTGACCTGACATTGCTTATTGTGCAAGCTGATGGTGGAGAAATAATTAAAGTTTGTTCTGGCAAGTTGTTGGGAAGTGAAGTTCATCCCTCACTATGGTTCCAGATTTGGGACAAATCTATCCTGGTGCCCACAGAACAAAGAAGGTCTGAAGAGTCAGGTTTGCTGTCCATGCCACCCTGCTAAACTGTTTATTGCTCTAGCATAATGTCCTGTCTCTAAAAGAATAGTGCTGAGCAAGATTAGGCAGGCCTTCAATAATGGCCAATGGCAAATGGGACTGCCAGAGAGGAGAGGAGAGGAAGGTCCAAGTACTAGCTACAGGCAATTTTTATGGTGAATGCAAACCAAGGTCTCCCTCTCATCACCTGTGGAGGAACAACGTTAAGTCAAATATGCCACTTCTCAGCCAGGAAGACTGAAACCTTTTTCCTTCTACTACCCAGTAAACTTCCTGAAACTCAAAGGAAGATACCTTTTCCTATCTAATGGAATTGACCAACTCAAGGCATCGCCTAACTCCCTTCTCTGGATTTGTTAGAGCACTGAAATGCTCTATAAATTTTGGCAAGAGACTGAAGTCAGAGGTCTGATCTCATTTTCTCTGAAGGGACCTAACCTAGTTTCCCATCTTTCATCTACTTTCCCCAAAGCAGACCTTCCCCCGAACTGGTTATGTATCTCCCAATGATGAACAACCCTCTTTTCTCCCAGAAGCAATGAAGGTCTGTCCCTAGCCTAGCAAGTTCACCACACTAAGGACAGCCTCTCAGTGTCATTCTCACAACTAAGTTAAGTCATGGTTGGTGTTGGACAACTTGGAAGGGAATTCTGATGACAGAGAAGCAAAAAGCCAATTTTTCTTCCTCCACAATCCTTATTTATTCTTCCAAATTCAGGACTAGTTAAAGCTAAACAAGAAGCACTGCAAAGATATTCTCCAAGTAAAGACCTTGATGGGTCACTACTGGGTCTAGTTGTGCCTGGGCCCTGAAAAAGTGTTTCGACCAATATTACTAGATATTGGTGGAGCCAGGAGGCCCTCACTTTCCTCATCTGTAAAATGGGAATAAGCATCATTAGTGCTTATCAAACAGAGCTGGTTGTGCGGATTAAATAAGGGAATGAAGATAAAGTGCCAACCATACTGCTTGACACACAGAAAGTGCTTAATAACCATAGCTGCTATTATTATCTCTTTCATTTTAACATGACTCCATGAATAACTGTTTTTTAGGACCTGAAATTCCACCCCCTGCCACAAAAGAGCAAATGCTCCCCTCCCTGACTTTCTGGAAGAGACCTGACCTCTACAGGCTTACAATGAGGGGTTTCCTGTGGAGGAAAGAACATACTGCTAAGGTTTGTGCATTAGTAGGTGCAGATAGGCAGAAGGGCAGGCCTTCACCTGGAGGAACAAACATGCTACTACTATTGATTTTCTCGCTGAAACTGTGTCGCAGCTTGATTCTCAGCATCCTGAAGAGCTCCAGTGTTACATTATAGATTTTCCACAACGCCTAACAGAGTCCTAAGAAACAGTAAACATTCAACATGCTCGTGGACTAATTTAGTAACACTCAGGCCCAACCAAAAAGGAAAGGAATCTCTCATCAAGGTCACACCATCAGATTAGAGTTAGGCCATTACAGTACAGCCAGCACTGTTCTCAGCACCCTGACAGGTTTGTACAGCCCTTAGAGCCAAGTCCTGCCTTGAAGGAGCTAACAAGCAAAGCGGGGAATCAAATAAAACACCATGGAGGGGCATACCCACAGATGGAAGCAAATAACAGGGATGAACCAGTTGCATTAAGTGTGGTTTGGAGTCAGCTGCAAAACTGACCAGTGAATGAATGTGCAGCCCAGGTGAAATCGTGTCACACTTTTTATGACAGGGATAGCTTAGGGATCCAGGTCTCTTCTATTTTGTCTACCACCTCCTCCACTTCACATTAGTGTGTCAGCTAATTCTGAGCACAAAATTCTCCACCAGCAAGCAGGGCCCCAGCAGCTATAGGGAGGGCCATTTGCTCTGACAGGTCTGTGACTGGCACTGACAGCTTAGGCTCCATCAGGACCCATCACCTCAATGACAGACTGTTCAGGCCCAGCCCAAAGGCTGAAAAAATAAGTCCTGCACAAAGGATGGATAAAAGGTTGAAAGGATGGGAAAGAATGTCACTTTACTCCCAAAACACACAATCTATAGTTTCAATTTCTTATAAATCAGGTTTGATGCATTCTGAAAAGCCCTTGTGAGGTGTGTTCAATTTAGCTATGATTTTTCAACTGAACAAATTCAGCTCAACTGTGCAGTGTGCTGATTAGATAACTGTCCAAAACAATCTAAGCAGACACACTTTGGTGATCTTTGAATAGCCAGGTTCAAAATCTTGCTGAGCTAATTTTAGCACTTGTTTGCATATAGTAATCAACAGATTTCCATCTCAAAAGACTAGGAAAAGAAACAGTTCATGAGCTCCAAGTTTAACTACTAATAGTACCCAAAGAAGACTGTTAGCTTCTTTTAGATGCTATCTGCTTAACCTTATTGTACACAGGACAAAGTTTGGTCATGTCCAGATGAACAAGGCCTAAATGAGGCACAGTGAAAGAGCAGGCAGCTAAAAAGGACAAAATATCAGCTACCCAAGAGCTTCATGTTTCAATTCTCCTTGCTGTTTTGAGAGATTCAAGGATCAAACCTTTGTAAACGATCAATGTAAGGCTAGGACCTGGGCCCTAGAAGAGAAAGTGGGGAAAGGGAAGAGGTACCTTTTAGTGGATTACCTTGAAAAGAATATTAAAATGCTCAAGATATATACCATTTCCAATATCAATTCAAGGTTCTCCCCTCTAGTGCTGAAAAAAAGAGAAAGAAGAAAGAGAATGATGCAAAATGGGGCAATATATATGAATAAAGCAAGGAAAAGTTTCCTGAAAAGTGTGTGAAATTTAAAAAATTCAACTGGGCATAACTCTGTGTGTACTGTAATATTTTAAAGTAGTTCAGGACTTCCACTTCTAGTTATGATGGAGTAACTGAGAACTGGGAAAGAAATACCTCTTCAGACACTGGATAACAGGTTGTGCAGGGCAGGAACCCTAAGAGCAAGAAAACACAAGGTGAGCATGATGGTTTGGCTGGGTTAAGGAGATACCTTGGAGTTTGGGTGACAGAGGTGGCTAGAATTTGTGAGGCAAATTACCAGCAAGGAGGGACTTAGGCAAAGAAAAGAGCTTAAAATATTTGCAGTGTTCTCACTGAATCCATTGCTGATGATAAGGATTGCAGGTGTAGGGTAAAGCTCAATGAAGTCCGACAAAAAAATGCCTGAGGATCTGTAAGCTGAACAATTCTCAGAGCTCACACAGAACTGGCAGGTGTCCGAATTCTGACCAATCTGAATGAATACCCAGGATATTCAAAAGAGGTACCAGTACAGTCACACTTTAGTAGTGGAACTAAAAACTAGTCTTAGAGTAAAGGCTTTCCTAAACTTACCCAAAGATTAAAAAGAAGTTTCACAGACAAAGGTGATCAAAAGGTACAAACTTCCAGTTATAAAATAAACAGGTGCTGGGAAATAATGTACAACAAGATGACGATAGTTAACGCTGCTATGTGATACATTTGAAAGCTGTTAAGAGAGTAAATCCTAAGGGTTCCCATCACAAATGGAAAGAAAATTTTTTTTTAATCTATATGAGATAATGCATGTTAACTAATCTTACTGTGGTAATTATTTTACAATATATGTGAATCAAGTCATGCTGTATATCTCAAACTATGCAGTGCTGTATGTCAATAAAACTGGGGGAAAAAAGATCACCACACCAAAAAATTAAATTTCAAAAGGATCATGCTGCTCCACAAATAATTTACCTGCCTTCTGGAATAAAGTCCACCAGTATTTAATAAAGAAAATCTAGCACTCAACTACATAACATTCACAATGGGCAGTATCTAATAAAAAATTAACAGTCATGTCAAGAAGCAGGAAAATGTGACTCATAACCAAGAAAAACATCAGTCAAGAGAAACAGACCCAGAAATGAGAGGATGGACTGGTAACAAAAATTATTTAAAGAACTATTATAAATACGAGTATAAATGTTCAAATATTTAAAGACAACCATGAACATAACAAGAAGCAAAATGGAAGCTATAATGCAAATCACAATAAAACTGCTGAAAATCAGTGTTAAATAGTTTACAAAGCCATCGGGGGGTGGGGGGGGAAGACACATTACATACAGAGGAATAAAGACAAGAATTCACACTTTTTGTCAGAAACTGTGCAAGCCAGAAAACAATGGAATGATATCTGGCAAAAGAAAAAAACTACTTTTAACTCAGAATTCTCTATCCAGCAAAAAAAATCTTTCAGAAATGAGGGTAAAATGAAGACCATTTCAAACAATCTGAGAGAATGTGTTGTCTGTCACCAGTCCTGCACTCCAACAGATATTAAAAGAAGTTCTTCTCACAGCAGGAAAATTACATTATTTGGTCCTATAAATAGAAATAAAGAACACTAGAAATGGTAAATACATGGGTAATTATAAAACACTTTTATATAAATTTAAAACCAAGGAAAAAAGATAATTGATTCTTTAAAGCAAAAAATAATAACGTACTGTGAAATTTATAATAAACCTTGAAGAAAAATGTATGACACTAGTAGAAAGGATAGGAGGGTGGCAAATGGAAATACAGTATTACAAAGTTATTACTTGTTACATGAAGTAATATAACATTATTTTGAAGGTACACTGTGATAAGTTAAAGATATATATTGTAAGCCCTAGAACAAACACTAAAAAAAAAAAAAAAAGAAAAAATTTAAATGAAGAGATATAGCTAAAAAGTCTATAGTGGACACAAAATGGAGTACTAAAAATACTCAGTTAATCCAAAAGAAGGTATAAAAGGAAAAAAAAAAAAGAATAAAAAGGGTCGGCGGAGTGGCGCAGTGGTTAAGAGCTGGCTTGGGACGCCAGCGGCCCCGGTTCAGATCCCACATGTGGGGGCCAGTGACACTGCCCTCAAAAAAAAAAAAAATAATAATAATAAAAAAAAATGATGAGAGAAATAGAAAACAAAAGCTAGATGGCAGATTTTAACTCAGCCATGTTGATAAATATATTAAATGTAACACTTCAACCAAAAGGCAGAGATATTAGACTGGATATAAAATCAAGACCCAACTATGGGCAGTCTAAAAGAAATCCAACTAAAATATAAAGACACAGATAGGGTGAAAGTAAAAAGAGATAAAACGATATTCTATGTAAACACTAATTGAAACAAAGTAGAATTGATATATTAATATCTGACAAAGGAGAATTCAAAACAAGGAATAGTATCAGGAACAAAGAGTGAAATTTCAATATAATAAAGGGGGCAGTTCATTACAAAGACAATTCTGTATGTATGTACACCTAATAAGAGACTCAAAATTCTAAATGAAGCAAAACTGACAAAACTGAAAGAATAGAAAAGTCTACTATTATAGTTGTAGGTTTCAATACTTTTCTCGGTGACTGACAGAACAAGTAGACAGAAAATCAGTAAAGCTAGAAGATTTAAACATTACCAACCAACGTGACCTAAAGGTATACACAGAAAATTCTACTCAATAACAGCAGAATACATACTCTTTTAAAATGCACATAGAACATTCAACAAGACAGATCACAAGCTGGCCATAAAACAAATCTCAATACATTTAAAGGGACTGAAATAACATAGAGTGTATTTTTTATTTACCAGGGAATTAAATAAGAAATTAATAACAGAAATTTATCTGGAAAATACCCATATAATGAAAATGAAACAACAGATTTCTAAATATTACAAGAGAAATGAGAAAATATTTTGAACTGAATAAAAATGAAAACAGAGCATACCAACATTTGTGGGATGTTGCTAACATGGGAAACTTATAGCACTAAATTTTTATATTAGAAAACAAAAATTAAAATCAATGAACTAAGTTTCTACCTAAGAAATTAGGAAAAAAGCAAAATGAACCAAAGCAAACCAAAGGAAATAAAAGACAATCATATAAATCAATGAAATAGAAAACAGAAAGACAAAAGAAAATCGATGGAACTAAAAGCTCATTCTTTGAAAAGATTAATAAAATTGATAAACCTCTAGTCAGACTGATCAGGAACAAAAGAGGAAACACACACAGTGTCCACATAATGAATGATAAATCCTATAAGCATTTAAAGGAAAAAAGGATAGTATTATGAACAACTTATACCAATAAATTCAACAACCTACATGAATGAGTAATCTATTCAAAGACACAAATTACAGTTTTAAGCTCAAGAACATGCAGAAAACCTGATAATCCCTAAATCTATTGAAGAAATTGAATTAATAATTAAAAAGTTCCCCACAGAAGTATACCAATATATGCAATTTACTGTGAAATGCATAAAAAATAAGATGGATTGATGAGATCCATTCTATGGATTAGATAAAGTACAGCAAATGTAAATGACAGAATCTAAGTGGTAGTTATATTGGTATTCACTGCATACTTTTTTCAACTTTACTGTATGTCTGAAATTTCCCATAATAAAATATTGGGTAAAAATTCTTCCCACATCCATTCCAGCAATGCCTGTTGGTTTTGGAGTCAACTCAATCACTTGCTACCTAAGTTAAGCTTCATTTTCCCTAGCTATAAAATAAGCAGGAAAATAGTACCAATCTCATGGAGTTATTCTGAAAATTGGAAGGAATGATGCATACAAGGCATTTAGCACTGTGCTGGAACATAGTAAGTGCTCAATAAATGGTTGCTGCTAAAAAAAAAATCTTCTCACAAAAAATAACTCTAGGACCAGGTGCCTTCACTGGTGAATTCTATTAATCATAAGCAAGAACTAATGCCAACCTTACATAAATTCTTAAAAATGAAGTAAGAAATACTCCCCAACTCATTTTATAGGGCAGCACTACTATAATATCAAAACCAGAAAAAGACATCACAAGAATACTAGGAATTAAAATCCCTCATAAACAGTGACACAAAAATAATCAACAAAATATTAGCAACTCAAATTCTGTAATATACAAACTAACTATTATATCATGATCTAAAGGAGTTTATCCCAGGAGTGTAAGGTTGGATGAGTATTTAAAAATCAGTCACCATATTAATAGAATAAAAGCAAAAATCCATATGACCTCAATATATGCAGGAAAAGTACTGATAAAATTGAACATCTATTCATAATAAAAACTCTTAGCAAACCTGGAATAAGAGGGAACTCTCTCAACCTAATAAAGGGCATCTATGGAAACTTACAGCTAGAATACTGCTTAATAATGAAAGGCCAAATGCTTTCTCCTGAAAATCTGGCAAGGATGTCTACTCTTATCACTTCAATACTGTACTGGAGGTCCTAGCCAGTGCAACAAGAAAAGAAAAAGAAATCAAATGTATACAAATTTTAAAGAAAGTAGAAAACTGAATTTATTTGTTCATGGTGTGAATATGAGCACAGAAAATTCTGAAGACTCTAAAAAAAGATAATAAATGAATTTATCCAAGTTTCAGGGGAAAAGGTCAATTTAAAAATAGGGGCCGGAGCTGGCCGAGTGGCGTGGTGGTTAAGCGCTGGCTTGGGAAACCAGCAGGCCTGGTTTGGGTCCCACATATGAGGGCCAGTGACACTGCCCTCAAAAAAAAAAAAAATCGGACTAAGAAAAATAATAATAAAAATAGAGGGGCCGGCTGAGTGGCACATTGGTTAAGAGCTGGCTTGGGACGCCAGAGGCCCCAGTTCGGATCCCACAAAGGAGGGCAAGTGACACTGCCCTCTACAGCTACTATCAACAGCTCCACCTGGAGCTGGGCTGCTGTGAGTCCCCGGGAGGGCATAGCTGTAGCCCCTGCTGCAGTGGGCTGCCATAGACTACAGTGAGCGGCTGGCAGCCAGCGTGAGCTACCAATAGCCGTGGTGAGTGACCATTCAGAGGCCGACGACTGATCTGCCACATCCGGGAAGAGCGCAATGATGATACCAACATGGGCCAGTGAAGCAATGCCCTCTGCAACTAGACTGAAAAACAAAAAAACAGCAACTTGTCTGTTCCCCTCTCCCAATTCCCCATTTAAAAAAAAAAATCTTTAAAAAAATAAAATAATAAAAATAGGGGCAGGCCCAGTGGCTTAGTTAGGTAAGAGCTTGCTCAAGAGTGTGAGCTGAGCTCTGAGCCACAGCAGTTTGATGCCCAGTCCGAGCTGAGTTGTGGCTGAGCTGCCAACAGGTGGCAGGATGGCTCAGCTAAAAAAAAATTTTAAAAAGTTGTATTTCTGGGCCAGCTGAGTGGCACGTTGGTTAAAAGTTGGCTTGGGATGCCAGCTCTGAGCAGCAGGGCCCTGGTTCAGATCCCACATTAGGGCCAGTGACGTTGTGCCTTCTACAGCTAAGATGGTGAACAACAGCTCAACCTGGAGCTGGGCTGCCGTGAGTTGCTGGCAATGGAGTAGGCTGCACCCCTGCTGCAGTGGGCTGCCATGAGCTACTGTGAGTGGCTGGCAGCCTGCGTGAGCTGCCAAGAGCTGCAGTGAGCAGCCATCCAGTGGCCAGCGACTGATCTACCTCACCTGGGAAGAGAGCAATGATCACAACACCAACATGGGCCAGTGAAGCGATGTCCTCCACAACTAGACTGAAGAACAAAAGGACAGCAACTTGTCTGTTCCCCTCCCCCAATTCCCTAATAAAAATCTTTAAAAAAATTGTTTTTTAATAATTATATTTCTATATGCTAGCAAAAAGGAACTGGAAATCAAAATTTAATCATATGCCATTTATATAATATAAAAATGAAATATTTAGGGACTGAACAAAATAGCTGAAAAACAGTATGCTAAAAACTTAAAACATTCATGAGAAAATTGAAAAGATAAATAAATGGAAAGGCATAGCATGTCCATGGGTTTGAAACAATATTATTAGTGTCAATTCTCCTCCAAGTTGATCTATAAGGTTAATGCAATTCCAATCAAACTCTTAGCAGGCTTTGTGTGGTGGTGGTGTGGGTGGTGGTTACACTGAATGTTAATTATAGCTCAATAAAGTTAAATAAAAAATAAGTCCAGTAAATCATGACTAGTCAAAAAAAAAAAAATGTATGGCCATGGCGGCAAGCTTGTATCTTTTCCTGGTCTTACTATTCCATTTTTTAGTTGGGGCAAGAATGATTCAGGGTGGGCCAGCCGAGTGGCGCGGTGGTTAAGAGCTGGCTTGGGACGCCAGCGGCCCCAGTTTGGATCCCACATATGAGGGCCAGTGACACTGCCCTCAAAAAAAAAAAAAAAAAAAAGAATGATTCAGGCTGATATACATATATATATCAGTAACTCTAAGCTAGGAGTTCTCAGTATTTCAACAATGCCAAGGATTCCCTCATTGTACTCCTCTCTTCTACCCCTCCACCCCTGGCATTATTCCCTGACAAATTAAATGGACTCCAGGTAGCAATCAATAGTATTTGGAATCATTTTCAGCTGGGCACTAGTCACATGATTTATTTTTTTTTTTAAGTGGGTGTACTTACCTAGACTTTCTGACAAACCCAATCATTTGCCAAGTTCAGGGACTTACAGGGTCCTGCCCTTTCCTTCGACACCTAATCAAGGTTCTGATTTTACCTTTTTTTTTTTTTTTTTTTATGAAACTGAGACAGAGATGAAAGATAGGAGACGATCATGACTCTCATTGTGAAAACTCACTCCAAATAAGGGTCATTAGCCAACCTTTTATGGGTTTATAATGAGGCTGTATTTCACTAGAGTATAACGAGAACAGAAAGGTTTATCTGTCCTTCTTAGAGTCAGGTGGGGCTACTGTAAGCACGTCAAAAATACATCATTGAGTGAGGTCTATGGTAGAGCACATGGGCAAAGGACTAAGCAAAAAAGTACTGGGAAGTCCTCAAGGACCAATATGATTTTTGCATTTTTATAGCTCCTGGCTTGGCACATGGCAGATGCTTCTGTATTTTTACACAGAAAAGAAATAATCTGGGGAACTGAAAGCTAGGGCACCCATTTCTAGTCTTATTGCACTAATCAAGCACACTAAGAAGCAGAGGATTCTTAAACCAAAGCAGGTTCTGAGAGCTTCCTTGGGAGGCAAAATTGGTTCTTTTTAAGAACACTTTAGCTCAAAGTAGCTGAAAAAAAAAAAAGAAAGAAAACAAGCCAATACCATAGCGATTAGAACAAGCAACCGGATCATGAAATCCCAGACCCAGACTGAATGAGCATCCCTCCCCCACTGGGTGGTACAGTGACTTTCTAATGAAGATAACCTGAATCTCTCTCCAGGGCACAATTATCCAATGCAATTGTTTGGAAACAAGGATCCAAAAGGTGGACACAAATCTCTTAGGCTAAAGAAGATGATGTCTTTTAAAATGTAACCGTTTCCTCTATACAGCCACCCTGCATACAATATGCAGAAGTTTTTTTCCCCTTTCTATTTTCATCTCATATACTTCAGGACCAAACTGAATTTCAGAACCAATTTTAATTGGCCAGTTTCCCCAGTCCATTCATGTCTTTCAAGCCTGCTACCAAAGGGCTCTCCACTGCCCTGAGATTTATTGATCCGACAGACTGGCTCTGCCCTTAGGCAAGGTGGACCAGATAATGAACCTCACAGTGGGTGATTAGTGAGAGGCTGTCACTGGGTTAAAAGAGTGGTGACAGTGACTTTCTTTAATTTCCCTGGGCAGTTGCCCCACCTCTCTGACTTTGTTTGGTTGAAGCCCTAGACACGCCTTGGAAAGCTTTTCTTTGCACTAATTACAGATTGAACATGCCCAGGTCCTTACCCTGCACAAGGAAAGCATGCAATCAAACTAAAAGGCAGCCAAGGTAATGGGGGTGGGGGAAGATGATATACAAATACCATGTCAGGCCTTCTCCTTCTCTATGGCTTATTGCAGGGAGAACACGCCTCCCAGCTCAAACCAAAATGCAGATGTCTCTGTCCTCCCGACCTGAGGTTTCTTTGTTTGGAAACATATCACATCACAGGGAGGGAAACAGAAACCACTGTCTCTGCTCCTAATTCATTGGCAGTTTCACATGGGGTCTCTGCCTCCCTGCCCGGCCTCATTGATCTATTCCTCCCTAGTATACAGAATTCTTTAACAGAAATCCCATTTGTGGGCTATTCACAGTTTCCCTTCTGGATGGCTGGGTCATTTTTAAGATTGCAACTTTCTTTGAGCAGGATCACTGTGAATAGTCAAAGTGCTGTTATTAGTACTTAGCAAAACCATTTCTAATTAACACGGCTTATAGTAGAGACAAAAGTTTGCACAACAACATTTCTGGCTTCTGATGTTTACCACAATGGCAAACCATGCTTTTTCTTTTTCTTTTTTTTAAAGATTTTATTGGGGAATTGGGGGAGGGGAACAGAGTTGGGGAATTGGGGAAGGGGAACAGACAAGTTGCTGTCCTTTTGTTCTTCAGTCTAGTTGTGGAGGACCTCGCTTCACTGGCCCATGTTGTTATTATCATTGCACTCTTCCCGGGTGAGGCAGTTGCTCGCCGGCCATTGGACAGCCGCTCGCGGCGGCTCACGAAAGTGTACGCCAGCTGCCGGCCAGCCCCACTGCAGTGTATGCTGTTGCTGGTGACTCAGGGCAGCTCAGCTCCAGGTTGAGTTGTTGTTCACCATCTTAGCTGTAGAGGGCGCAGCGTCACTGGCCCTCTATACAGGATCTGAACTGGGGCCCCGCTGCTCAGAGCTGGCATCCCGAGCCAACTTTTAAACAACGTGCCACTTGGCCGACCCCAAACCATGCTTTTTCTGAGCATTCCTTACAGAGTTTATATACCTGGGGAAGAAGTTTCGGTGGAAGTACAACAAAAGTTCCCAAAGATCTATCTGGAAGAAAGGAGGTGGCTAAAAAGCAAACTGAAGAGGGAAGTCCTACCTGCACAGTCTTTCCTCATACCTGGGATAAAGGATCCTGCTAAGACTAAACCAAGAAGCAAAGTCTGCTGTCTTCTCTAACCTTTTGAAAAGCTGCCAACTATGGGGATTCCCATAGGCTCCAAAACTATTCCTTCTTTGCACTACTAATGATGTTTCACTAGCAATTAAACCTGACTTAGGAAGACCAGAAATACAGGTGATGGGCATTTTAAAATTCATACTTAATTGGAGAAAATGCTGACAGTGGCAGAGATGAATAATAAGCTGAGTCCTTCAACAGTGACCTCTTTTCATTCATCTCACTTGGCTGTGGGACATAAATTTTGAGTCTTCATTTTGCCTTTTAAAACAAAATTGAACTATCACTTTAAAAACAATTAAAATTCAGTGTCCTGCCTTTTAGATTTTGACCCACATAAATATATTATCTATTAAAAGAAATAAATAAAAAAGAACTTTTTAAAATTTAATTTAATTTAATTTAATTTATTTATTTTTAAATTTGTTATAGCTGAGCCATCTTGCCACCTGTTGGCAGCTCAGTGGCAGCTCAGCTCGGGCCAGAAATCAAACCGGCGACTCTGTTGCTCAGAGCTAGCACTCTTGAGCAAGCTCTTAACCAACTGAGCCACTCAGCCAGCCCCAAAACTTTTTTTTAAAAACACCATGCTCCTTTGGTGTGTGGAAAAGCTTTATTTCTCATAGCGACCTTCCTGACATGCTTAGTCAGAATAAAGAGACTTTTCTCTCATTTGCAAAGCTACCGTACTATGCTATGAGCCTGTACTTAAGGCATTTCTGCCTAATTGACAGGTAACCTCTCCAGTACTTTCTTTCCTCAACCAAATGGGCCCTTCCCAAGCCAGGACCTTTGCCCACCACCGCGAATGAGCCCTGCTTTCTTCACTCTCCTGGCTTCTCCATCCACTGTCCTATCCCTGGCTGGCCCCTTCCTGCAGAATACCTGACAAGCTCTGGTTGTCACACACACCTCAACCTGATGAAAAGCTCAGACAGACCCAGGTTCATATTATGGCTTTACCACTAACAGCTGTGTGACCTTGAACAATCATCTCTTTAGCATCCTTATCTATAAAATGTGGATAACTGTACCTACCTCAAATAGTTAGTTGATATGAGAATCAAGTCAATAACCTATGTAAAAGTGCCTAGCTCAATAACTACTAGTTGTTACTTTCCCTTTATCTGTGTTCTTTTAAAATCTAAGATATTCTCTCCCATGTCTCTGATAGTGCAGCTTACCTCCTGGTCCAAATAAGAGAGTGGCCGTCCTAGCAGCACAGAATCAGCTAACCCTCTTACATGGACCTTTTCAAGATGCCCTATATAACATAAAGTTGACTTCTGAGGTAAGCAGTTTGTAAGAAAATGAAAATCCCTCTGCTTTAGACTCTGTGTCTTTCCTTCTTTAGAGAATCCAGTGCACAAACAACTCACATCAGAAGTTTTTTTCCTGCCAAACAAGTCAAGTGAAATGCCAGAATCTAAACAAAGGGAACAAGGAAGGCAGGGTCAGACAGTCAACGTTTGTGTCACATGCTCGCACTCAATAAGAGTTCCCACAGCAACCATCACTCAGGGTTACAGAGAGGCAGTGCAAAAGTACAGGCTGTTGTAGAAAAACACGATGCCAAGTACAGGAAACTGAGTTATGGCTACCGCGGGAGTCTGAAATCTCAGCTCTCCAGCATATGTCTCTGCCAAGGCTGTCTTGCATGGTGGTTAAGGCTCTGTTCTAATATTAAAAAACTTCACAGGGGCTCTCAGAATGGTCTGCTCAGAGGTCTCGATTGCCTGGGGGAGAACTTTATATACCACACTGGCCTCCTGCTCAGCAAGGCCTGCCTCAGTGCTTTCCAGCCCCCTTCTCCCAGTCTTCCTGAACCACCAGTGGTGTGCTGGAGCTGGCTCATGTGCGCTTGGCCTGTGACAGCTGAGTGTTAAATTTTCAAGCACTGTGAGAGCCATCGGCTTCACAATGGCAACTATGGTGGGAGCATTCACACCCAACACTCCAAATTAGCCCCCTTCCCACCACTCAACCCCGCTACCAGTTAAACATTTACTAGCATGCCAAGGGCCAACAACTCTAAAGCTGAAGGGCTCCATTTTCCTCATAAGCCTTGAAGTTCTTAGGCTATTTCCCCAAGATCTTTTTGGGCTTTCTCCTATATGTTCTCAAGTAATGGGTGCCACGCAGGGCCCCTAACAATGCTTGCCCCACAAACTAAGGCTCTTTTATTAGTATTTCACTCCTCTCTAGGAAGATAAAGCTAGGTTTCATTAGGATTTCTAAACACCCAGCAGTTATTTGTAGTAGCTCTTATCTTAGGATCAGGAGGAAATCAAAAAGGTTTAGAAAGATTACTAACAGACGTAAATACTCATAAATACTTAGCTTCTAATGCAACCTTCACTCATTCAGATGTGAAGCATTTTCTGTTTCCCTAATTTACTTTAACCTACTCCCACAAGTGAATGATACTGTCATAATACTTTTGAGGATACCTCTTATAACTACATTATACAGGCTTCTTCTGAATCTAAAACTCCTAAGTCCTAGTGAGAGGGGAGACTTAAAGAAATAATGGGAGGTAAAACTCTATAAAATTCCTAATGTAGAAAACTTAGGAATCTGGGTATACTCTCCTATGGTCCTGGGACATATGGGGGTGCTAGCAGACTACCTTTCTGATCCACCCAGAAAATTCCCAAGTTTGTATGTAGAGAAATTTTTAGCAAGCTTCTGGGCCACTTGGTTGAAAGGAACACCAGCTTCAAGATAGATTTGTCCACTCTTAGAAACAGAAAGTAGAATGGTAATTGCCAGAAGTGGGGGCGGGGGGGGGGTGAGGGAGAAAGGGAGTTGTTCAATGGATAGATACAGTTTCAGTTTTGCAAGATAAAAAAGTTCTAGACATAAACTGCACAACAATGTGCATATATTAACACTATTGTACCCTACAGTTAAGAATGGTTACGATGGTAAATTTTATTATATGTTTTTTACAAAATAAATAAATAAATAAATAAAAGATAGGTTTGCCCATTAGGTCTTATCAGGCACCTAGCACTGGGGCTGGCTCATACCAAACCCTTGATGAACACTTGTGAACCGAATCAAAGGCAGTATAATTAGGACAGGAATGAGAGTGCATCAGGGATTATGGAAGCTATGATAATTTAAGTTGTTGAATTATATTTCTAGTTTCCAACTTCTGGGTACCCTGTGACCCAAGGACAAAACTTACAGAAACTGTAGGACTCTTCTCTACTCTTTCTGTCCTTTCCAGGTCCTGACTTTGAGTACACTTACACTCTATGTCTCTCCCTTTATCTAATCCCTATCCCTCCTCTTCCAACTCAAAGTATTCTCTCTTTTCCTGACCTCAATTTGCAGAGATCTTTTTCTAACAGGAACTCAGAGATCCTACTGCTAGAACTGGTCCGGGCTACAGATAACAAGTTGCCTCCTGTACTTACTCCATCCTTTGAGAACAAAGGCCTCTTATCATACTTCTGTATCCCTCAGATGCCTAGCACAATCTGAAGCACAGAGCAAGCACTAAACGCTGAAATACTGATAGCGGAAAGAAGGCTGAAGAAAGTAAAAGTGGGCCAACCATTTCCTTGCTTTCCAATGGGATATTTCAAAGGAACAAAACGGTCATGAATGTGACTGAAAGCTTAAGGAATCAGGTGCTCAGAGGTTTTGACTTGAATGTTAAATTGTCACTATGTACTCTAGATATTCGGGGCTCTAGAGAATCTTCTGTAAAGTTCTGCTGTGAAGCCCTCTCTTGCCTATAAGGAAATTAAGCTGATATAAATCAATGTCATAGCATTTGTAAACCCAAACAAATATTGAATAGCCTAAAAGGAGCTCAAGATTCTTAAAGGGCATTTTCAACGGTCTAAGGCCTTTGGGGTCAAGGAAAGAATGAGATATTATTCAAGGTAGCTAAGCTAATGATTCTTTTTTTTTTTTTTTTTTTTTTTAGCTGAGCCCTCCCGCCACCTGTTGGCAGCTCAACGGCAACTCAGCTCGGGCTGGCCTCGAACAGCTGTTGCTCAGAGCTCAGCTCGCACTCTTGAGCGAGCTCTTAACCAACTGAGCCACTCGGCCGGCCCGCTAATGATTCTTTTAAAAAATTGGGGGCGGGGTGTCAAAGACTAAGAATTTTAAGAAAGATGGACTCTTCAAGAAAAAAAAAAGATATATACGTAATTTTACACACAATTTCAGAGTGTACAATAATTCTCTAAAGCCTATTCTTGGACTTTGGGTTAAGAACCTGTGAGCTGGTATTATTCCAGGCGATTTCATGACAGACCTCTTGAGTGCGGACCCATTTCTAATATGATCTAGCCAATAGGTATTTTTCCTAATTTGAAAAACAGGAATAAAGGAGAGGGAGTATATAACAAATACCTTCCATCTATATTTATTCAGTACAGCCAAAAGGGTCACTGGGACTTACTTATGAAACACAGGTCAGGGGACTCAGACATCCTACTGGGAGAATGAAAATCAGAGAACAGGGCACTTGGGGTGGGGAGCATATCAAATGATTCTACCAGCTAAGAACAGACGCTTACCAACAAGCCCTACTGGAGAGAGAAAGGAGATAAGTCTCAGCTAAGGATGGCCAAGGGGCCTGAAGGGCAATTTTTACAAGATGTGCTAGAGACAAGCAAACCCAGTAGGGGATAAACTGGGAGTAGTTTCACTGTTCTTGGAAAAACAAGTTCTATCTTCTCCATAATCTTTCTTCATTAAGATATGCAAAATACAAAAGAAAGTCAAATGCCTTTAAAAAACACCATATACAAAAATTAACTCAAAATGGATCAAAGACTTAAATGTTAAGAGCTAAAACTATAAAACTCTTAGAAGAAAGCATAAGAAAAAGCTTCAGGGCTGGCAGAGTGGCACGTTGGTTAAGAGCTGGCTTGGGAAGCCAACTAATCCGGTTCAGATCCCACATATGAGGGCCGGTGACACTGCCCTCTACAGCTAAGATGGTGAACAACAGCTTGACCTGGAGCTGGGCTGCTGTGAGTCCCAGAGATGGCATAGCTGCAACCCCTGCTGCAGTGGGCTGCCACAGGCTACAGTGAGTGGCCGGCAGCCGGAGTGAGCTGCCAGTAGCCACCGTGAATGGCAGTCCAGAGGCCGGTGACCGATCAGCCTCACCCAGGAAGAGCGCAATGATGATACCAACATGGGCCAATGAAGGGATGTCCTCCACAGCTAGACTGAAGAACAAAAGGACAGCAACTTGTCTGTTCCCCTCCCCCAATTCCCCAATAAAATCTTAAAAAAAAGAAAAAAGAAAAAGCTTCATGCCATTGGGTTTGGCAACGGTTTCTCAGATATGATACCAAAAGTACAGGCAACAAAAGAATAAATAGACAAGTAAGACTCCATCAAAATTAAAAACTTTTGTGCATTAAGGGACATTGTCAACATAGTAAAAAGGCAACCTACAGAATGGGAGAAAATATTTGCAAATCATAAATCTGATGAGGCATTAATATCCAGAATACTATATAAAAAACTCCTAAAACTCAACAACAAAAAACCAAACCCAATTAAAAAATGAGCAATGGGCTCGAGTAGACATTTCTCCAAAGAAGATAGACAAATGACCAATAAACACAAGAAAAAGATGCTCAACATCAATAATGACTAGGGAAATGTTAATCAAAACCACAATGAGATATCACTTCACACCAATTACGATGGCTGTATCAAAAAACAAACAAACAAACCAAAAAACCAGAAAACAAATATTGGCAATGATGTGGAGAAACTGGAATGTGAAATGGTACACCATAGAAAACAGTATGGTGGTTTCTCAAAGACTTAAACATAGAGGTACCATTTGATCCAGCAATTCTATTTCTGGGTATATATACAAAAGAACTAAAATCAAGGACTCACACAGCTATTTGTACACCAATGCTCAGAGCAACATTCTTCACAATAGCCAAAAGGTGGAAACAACCTAAATGTCTACCATAAATAAACAAAATGTACTATATACATACAATGGAATATTATTTAGTGTTGAAAAGGAATGAAATTCTGGTACATGCTACAACATGGATGAACCCTGAAGACATTAATTATGCCAAGTGAAATAAATCATATCCAAAAGGACAAATATTATGAGTCCACTTATATGAGAAACCTAGAGTGGTCAAATATATAGAGACAGAAAGTAGAACAGTGGCTACAAGGGCCTAAGGGCAGGGGAACATGGGAAGTTATCGTTTAATGGATATAAGATTTCAGTATGGACGGATGAAAAAGTTCTGGGGCTGGACAGTGGTGGTGTTTGCACAAAATGTGAATGTACTTAATGCCATTGAACTATACACTTAAAATGGTTACGATGGTAAATTTTATGTAGACTTTATCACACACACAAAAAAGGAGTCAAAATGAACAAGCTTCACAATCAACCCCAGACAAATATGACACTTGTGTATACAGTATAAAAACACACACAGTTTATTACATTAGGAAATGCACGACATTCAGTCATGCTGAGGGTATTAACTGATTAAAAAGCTTTGCCCTCCATGAAGCCAATGAAAAGTAAATGTCATCTATCTTCTGTACAACTGAAAAAAAAAAAAACCCAGTGTGAAAGAATGGGCTTTGTTTAATAAGCAATAATGGATTTACAAGCATTACCTTGCAAATGTCTCAAACAGAGGCTGGGCTACATCTGGGGGGATGACAGAACTCAAATATTCACAAATCGCTTGCCAGAAAAAAAATGGCAGCCTGGGCAGGCAGGTCTATCAAAGAGCCCGCGCTTGTCTTCTTACTTGGTGCTATAAATTCTAGTTAACGCCTATGCATGGTCTTTAGGTTTTACTTTAGGAGTACTTTATAATCTACATGGGGATTAGGTTCCTGATTTCTTTTTTTTTTTTTTCCTACTTAGTTTGCTGCTCACAGCCACAGGGCCCTACTGCATCTCAAAGCCAGCTCTTTGGGAAGCTGTGCATACACTGAACATTAAGGGATATGAGCATTGATGTTCATAAGGGAAGGGAGAGAAGTGATCCATCCAACACATGTTGGAGATTAACAAGGCGCTCAAATACTTCTAATCTGATAATGCTGAGAATAAAACCAAGTGTATCCTAATACTGTCATTTAGCGTCTTTCAAAGCCAGTTAGGGAAAAGAAGCAACAACTATTTTGAGGGAAGTTTTGAAAAGGGTCCCAGAATAGTACCACCCTTCCCCCATTCCCCAAGTGAAAAGGATTAAGAGAGGTAATGAGTATAGAAAAACTCCATGAGAGCAAGGACTACGCTTTGATTATTCACCACTGATCCCCACTACCCATCACCACACCTTGTATATAGCAGGCATGTTATTATTTTTTGACGAAGTAAATAAATCTTTGAGAGCTGCCATGCCTTCCCCATTCTCACACAGGGCTATCCACTGTCCTTCTCCATAGAAATCACCTCATCTTTGGCTTGTGGACTCTTTTTGAGAGGCACTTTTCGTCACTTCACTTAACTTTGAAAGAAGTTGGAGGAGAGTGAGGACACGTGCTTGCTAATCATCCTTTTCCAGATTTGCCTCATGCGCCAGAATGGATTTTTATTATTGGTCTATGGCTGCTACTGTTGTAGAAAGATTTCAGCCTGACCTTCCCAGGCTGCTGGGGGATGAACACTGCACGTGGCTGACAGGGAAAATGTGTCTTCCTTTTTTTTTTTTAAAAAAAAAAAAAAAAAAAAAAAAAAAAGCTTTTCGCTAACCAGAGCTCACTGCGGTAGGAAAGTCACCTTTTCTCTCACTGAATAAAACTCAAGATGTTGAATTCTTTGGTATAAAAATGAAATAGTAAAACTGATCTGAATTGGTACATCAGGAAAAAGGTTGCATCTCCAAGCACCCCATGAGTGCAGTGGTATCAAAGAACAGGACTCAGGACTGCTCCACAGGCAGAGTAGGAAAAAAGAAAATGAAACCGTTTATACAAGCAGTTAAAATAAGAGGATGGGTTCTCACAGCTGGTCTCACAAAAGAGAACAAATATGTCAAAGGGAACAACTAATAGACAAATAGAGTCCCATCCATCTGGCTGAAGAAAGAGCCACTAGTGGGAATACTGAGCTTATCTGTTAGGCTAAAGGCTTGCTTGATGCCTCACTGGGTGAGCTGAATAGTTTTTAGGAGCACTGGAACACATGGTCACACCATAGCTGGCTGGCTCTGCCAGCAAGAGGCTCAGAGAAGGATTATGCTGATGCATGGCAAAAAGGGCAGAGCAGAGAGACGCTGGCTTGGAGCCTATACCTGAACTCATCTGAATACCCTGGCTCTCCAACTTGAGAACAGGGTGGGAAGGAAGGGAGATTGTATGAGTACAATGTCTTACTTTGTGCTTTTAAAAAACAGGACTCAAGAGTCTCATTCTGAAACACCAAGTTCAAGCCCATGCCATGTGCTAAAGTCCCATCTCTACTTTTATATAATGCAGATCTGAATGCAGGCACGTTGGGAGAAGGGGAAATCAGGCCAGACTCAGGGAGAACAAACATACAGTGCTATCTGCATCTGCAACTCAGTCCATACCACAGAAAAACCTGCTCAGAAATAATTGCTCAAGGCAAATAGAATTCAGTTACTAAAGAAAATCTGTCCTAATGAGGGCTCATGTTTTAATGAGCCAAACAGCCTCCAATTAAGCTAGACTCAGGGTTTTTCTAATTGGCAGTTTCATCCATTTCTGTTTTTATTTTTTATTTTCAAAAATCAAAAGGACTCTCTGCCTAAAATTATAAAAAGAAATGCCTTATCACCCACTCTAAAATAAGAATTCACCAAATTTTCACCTACGTATTTTCTATATAATTAAATGAACCTCTCTTATGGCACAAAAAGAAAAGCCATTACTATTTAAAGTACCATCAACAAACCCCTTACTAATTTCTCTTAGCAGCCTGGCTCTTGCCACTCCCACTAGAAGCTCAGTCACAGAATTCCTCTGCCACCAGAGAAAAGGCAACTACTTGATCTTAGCCACCAACTAGGGTCACTCTGTGGAGAGTAGTGGCTTACCTGCTCCTCTGAAAGTTGGGATATGTGATTCACAGCAGCGTAGGATTCAATTTTGGGGTTAAAGTGGTTGATGATGGCTCTGAAACAAAGAATTAGCATTAATATAACACCAGATGGAAGATGAGAAGTTAAAAACAAGTATCACATACTCTTTGGTTTAGAGTACCTGAGCATAAGTATGATTGTCACAGAGTAGAATTAAGTGTATCTGTGCTCTGCAAATGAACTAGAAAAACCTCACAACCAAACAAAAATAAAACCAAGCATCCTTCAGACAAGAAATAGGAACCAGGGGGCTTTCCACTCGGGTGCCCTGGTATATCAGTCACAAAGAAAAGTAGTTTTCTCTGGGAGAACAGGGCACTCAGGAAAGCTGGACCAACACGTACGCTAAACAGTCTCTGAAGAAGCTAAGCTTTATCAAAGCCTAGAAGCAACCTTCACTTGTTAGTTAATATTCCAAACCAAAATTATATTTCCAGCCATTCAAACCAAAATTGAAGTGTCATTTTCAAATACTTGCCCCTCTCTATCACTTCCTCACTAAGGTCGCCGAGTGTTATCAAATCTACCTCTTAAAAATCTCTGAAACTGAAATAAATAAATTTCCCGGAAACCAATGCTTTGGTATAGGTCCTGTAGCAGAAGAAACATAGGTTTTAGATCAGAGTTTAGCTTGAGTCCATAGTGATATAAAAATGATTAAATAAATGGGGAGAAGAGACAAACCTTTCTAGCAGAACAACTTCAAATAATATGTGTAGATACTCTCTCTTTAGGAGGTGGAGTTTGATTCCCATTCCCACTGAAGGTAGGTAGGTGTGACTTATTTCCAAAGAACAGAGTAAAGGAAAACTAGTTCGTTTTACAGTCAAGAGTCTCAGCAAACACGACCTTAACCAAGTGGTGAAGGTGAACTCTGCCAGTGATGCATGTGGCTGTTGAGTCACCCCTGGTGTGACCTGACGAGAAGGGCACTTCACCTCTGCTGTGGACTTCCAAAAACCTGTAACTTCAGTCCACTCGTGAGAAAAACATCAGATGAACAAAGACTGGGGAACATTCTATAGAATCCTGACCAGTATTCCTTAAGACTGTCAAGGTCATGAAGAAATTGTCACAGAACAGAGGACATTGGGGAGACATGACAACTAAATGCAATGTGACACCCTGAATTCAATCCTGGAATAGAAAGAGGGCATTAATGGATAAACTGGTGAAATCCAAATAAAATATGGAGTTTAGTTAATAGTAACGTATTAATGCCAGTTTCTTAGTGTTGATAAATGTACCATGGTGATGTAAGATGGAGGAACTAGTTTGAGAGGAGTATCTCTGCACTTTTCCTGTAATTCTAAAAGTATTCCAAAATAAAAAGTTTATTAAAACACGTGTGTATGCTAGCATAATAGAAATCAATGTTTTCTTTTAATATAACTAGTTGATAGTAAAGAATTATAGAACCATTTAATATAGATAATAAAACTATAAGCCAGAAACTTCAAAAAATCATGGTTTGGAATTCTACTTTGACCACTTGTTATTCTGAATGATTTGGGGGAAGCTGTATATCTCTCACCAGAGGAAGAAAAGTGGTAATCATACCTACCTTAGCACTTAGCACAGTACCTATGAATAGTACATTGTAGGTGTATAATAAATGTTTGTTGAAGGAGTGACTAAATCTTAGAGGATTCCTGCAACATTTATATAATAAAGCAATGTCAAACACCTAGCACAATTCCTGGCACGCAGCTGGTGCTCACTAAATACTCAATGAATGAATAACTTAAATAGGATAGAAATGGGTCAGGAGCCCCGTGCTTTATACTGCAGAGCATATATGCTGACATTATTTGGCTGAAGGTTTTGACAGATTTGCCACTCTGGGAATTTATATTTGGAATAAAGGTAAAATCATCCTCCTACCTGCCCTGTGATATTCTCATTCCAGAGCTCAGATCTCAGCAAGCGATTAAAGTCTCCCACTAGGCAAGTACAGGGCTGTTTAGACATGTGACAGAGGGGGGACAGTCTAACCCCAGTACGGAATCTCTAACTCAGTACCCACAAAGGGCATAGAGTATATGCCCTTTACTTTTCTTACTGTTTCTTTGGAACCGTTACCTGTAAAATCTGACTACTAATCTGATTTACTGGAGATGCCAGGTATAGGGCATTAGGCCTAAAAGGTAAGAAAAATAGCTTGACACTGGCTGTTGTCCCTCTAGGCTCTTTAGCAAGGAATTGGAGAGAGAGCTTGGGAGCTTCCTATTAAAGTTCTCAGGACTTCATACTGTTGAAATGGAAATATGTTCTAAGAAAGCACAGAGATGACAAAACACTGATACCAGGCTAAGTCAGCCCACACTGAGTGACATATGCCTTTGCAGTAACTGAAATACGTAGCTTCTCCTTCCCCAGGAAGTTTGCCAGCTACTTGGGCTAACCTGGGGTATGATTCCACACTGCCCCCACCTGGTCGGGGCCCCAGACTAGGACTTATGCCTGACTAGCTCTCAGTGGGAGAAAAGATAAGGTACCAGATTTATGGATGATGGAGGTGTCTCTCTTTTCTTCTTTTTTTTAAAAAAAAGATTTTATTGGAGAATTGGGGGAGGGGAACAGTGTTGGGGAGTCAGGGAAGGGGAACAGACAAGTTGCTGTCCTTTTGTTCTTCAGTCTAGCTGTGGAGGACATCACTTCACTGGCCCATGTTGGTATCATTGTGTTCTTCCCGGATGAGGCAGATCGGTCGCTGGCCTCTCATGGAGGCTCTTGACAGCTCACGCAGGCTGCCAGCCGTATGACAGAGCATTGCAGCAAGGGTTGCAGCCTACGCCAACGCCTCATGGCAGCCCAGATCCAGGCGAGCTGTTGTTCACCATCTTAGTTGTAGAGGGCAGTGTCACTGGCCCTCATGTGGGATCCAAACTGGGGCTCTGCTGCTCAGAGCTGGTATCCCAAGCCAGCTCTTAACCAATGTGCCACTTGGCTGGCCCTCTCTTTTCTTTAGACTTTCTTTCCCACTGATATCACCTCCAAAAGGGTATATTACCTTCTCTTTTGAATATTCGATGGGAGTAAGGGGTCGCCTGAGAGAGTCTAACAGCAGCTCTCTTATTTTTACTGGTCAAAACCTGACACATAGCAACTGTCCAGTGCTGAAGTATAAAATTTGAGTCTTCCAGAAGGAAAGAAATGGAAATTTTTTTCTATCAGAAGATGAATGAGCAGAATGTGAGTTTAATTCCCTCCCCACCCATTCTATCCAAACCCTTCAAAAAGGGCAGAGAAGGTGAATACTGAAAGCAGGACACATATTCCTTGCCCCTGACTAGCCTGACAGAAAATGAAGCTCAGAAAAGAAGGTACCTGAAGAGATCAGGAAGAGGGGTCTTACTTGACCTAGGGCAGGCTATATGAGGACATCCTCACTAGGTTCATATTAGGTTGTTATGGACTGAGTATTTGTCATCCCCTCACCACACAAAACAATTTCATATATTGAAACCCTAATCCCCAATGTGACTGTATTTTTGGCCTTTACTGGTCATTAAGGTTAAATGAGGTCATAAGGGTGGGGCACTGATCCAATATGATTAGTGTACTTATAAGAAGAGACAACAGAGAGCTCGTTTGATCTCTCTCTCTCTCTCTCTCTCTCTCTCTCTCTCTCTCCCCCTCTCTCTCTCCACCATGTAAGGATACAGACGGAAGGTGGCTGTCTGCAAGTCAGGAAGAGAGACCTCACCAGAAACCAACCCTGCTAAACCTTGATCTGAGACTTCCAGCCTCCAGAACTGAGAAAATCAATTTCTGTTTTTTGAAACTGCCTAGTCTATGGTATTTTGTTACGGCTGCTGTGAAGACTAATGTTCGTGGATGTTCTACTCCTCACAGGTACCCTAGCATTTAGGCAAAGCAGGCGATAAGCCAGAGTCAGTCTTATTTAGCAAAGCAATAGAGCGGATGGAGTCTGCCTCTCATTCTGTAGGTGACTGCCTCGTTTTGTACCCTTTACCTTCTGGGTTATGATTCCCTTCTCTTCTAGAAGACAACCATTCTGAGGTTCCTATGCTACAAAGTTCCAATCACAAATGCCACAAATGTAGGCATATGGGTTACAAGCTTCCCAGGCAGAGCAGAACTGGCCCTTTTGCCTTTACTAAGGGAGAAACACAGACTTTAGTAAAGAAAAATCTTGCAGGGGTTTTTGAGTGGCCTGTGCCAGAGCACCCATGCACATATGTGCACACACACACACACACATACACGCACACACACTGAATGGCACCATACATGGCAAAGAAAGAGACGTGCACTTTCCCTTTTATTTGCATTTTAAGATTGGTTTTCATCTAATCTAAGCCTTTCGGGTATTTTTATTTTTATTTTTTTTTTGAGGGCAGTATCACTGGCCTCATCATATGTGGGACCCGAACTGGGGCCGCTGGCTTCCCAAGCCAGCGCTTAACCACTGCGCCACTCAGCCGGCCCCTTTTGGGTATTTAAACAAAACCTAGTTTCTGCCAGCCTCTTTCATGCTAACGAGTATTTTGAAAAAGGGGACTTGAAAATCAGGAGTAGTATAATTTCAGTGGGTAAATGAGAAAACATAGCTATTATGAAAGATTAAGGCTTCCTGTTGACAAGAGTGGCAAGACAATTAAATGGAAAAAGGAGAGTCTTTTCAAGAAATGGTCCTGGGACAACTGGGTATCTACATGCAGAAGTATGAAGTTGAAGTTGAACCCCTACCTCATATCATAATACAAAAATTAACTCAAAATGGATCACAGATCTAAATGTAAGATCTAAAAACTGTAAAATTTTTAGAAGAACATATAGGAGTAAATCTTCATGATCTTGGGTTAATTAGGCAATAATTTCTTAGGTAATACACCAAAAGCACAAGTGACAAAAGAAAAAGTAGGTCAAGTTAAAAAAATGTTGCGCTGGGCCGGCCAAGTGGCTCAGTTGGTTAAGAGCTCGCTCAAGAGTGCAAGCTGAGCTCTGAGCAACAGCAGTTTGATGCCCAGCCTGAGCTGAGATGCCACTAAGCTGACAACAGGTGACAGGATGGCTCAACTAAAAAAAAAAAACAGAAATTTTGTGCTGCAAATGGATCACCAAGAAAGTGAAAACACAACCCAGAGAATGGAAGACAATATTTGCATCTGATAATGATGCGTCTGATAATGAACCCCAATGAGATACCACTTCACATCCACTAGTATGGAAATAACTGAAAAGATAGTAACAAGTGCTGACAAGGACATTAAGAAATTGGAACTGGTGGGATTGTATAATGGTACAGCTACTTTGGAAAGTGGTTTGGCAGTTCCTCAAATGTTAATAGATAGAGTTACCATATAACCCAGAAATTCTGCGCTGAGGTATATACCCAAAAGAATGAAAACATTACATATATACAAAAATTTGTACACAAATGTTCATAGCAGCATTATTTGTAATAGCCCAAAAGTAGAAACAACCCAAATGTCCATAAATGGATAATTGAAGAATGGATAAACTGAAGAATGGAAAAACAAAATGTGGTATAATAGAATATTATTCAGCTATAAAAAGGAATGAAGTACTTATAAATGCTACAACATGAGTGAACTTTGAAAATACGTTAAGTGAAACAGGCCAGACACAGAAGGCCACATCTTATATGATTCCATTTATAGGAAAGGTCCAGAATAGGCGGATTATTATATGGAGAAAGTAGATAGTGGTTGCTTGGGGCTGGGGGCAGGGCTTAAGAGGAGGAATGGTGATTTAGGAATGCTAATGGGTTTGGGGTACCTATCAGGGGGATAAAATATTCTAAAATTAGACTGGTGATGGTTGTACAACCTTGTGAGTATATTAAAAAACAATAAGCTGTACATGCCAATGTGTAAATTATAATATGTGAATAAAGTTGCTTAAAAAAAAAAAAGACTAAGGCCTCCTTGACTCCAGCAGTTCTTGAGAAAGCTGCTTTCCTCTGCAAACCAATTCCACATAGAATTCACGAATCCCAGGGTGTTTCACTCACCGAGATAACTTTCCCAGGGCCAACAATGCTGGTGGCAGGAGAAAAAGGAGCTCACTGGGCTCCTGACTATTTCTAAATTACAGCAGCTAGAGTTTATGGAGCTTCTGGAAAAGCCCCTGTGGTGCAGTACCGCAGAGGTAGCAGAAATGTAGGTGAGACTGGCACTGGAAGCCACATGTGCAGGGAGGACCAACCCTGCCCGGAGATAAGAGAAGTTCAACTCCTGGTAACATGCACGATATCTGTAGGTTAAAAAGCCTGCATTTGGCAAATGATGTCGAGTTTTGGCTGTTGAATAAAGAACTCCTTGGAATAGAACATTGAGGGTAGATTGGTGGAAGTGTTCTCTCCTTTTCAACACTCTTCACCACTTTTTTTTTTTTTTTTTTTTTTGAGAAATGGCTGGAACAGTCCACATTACTCAGAGAGAGCCATCTATCCAGGACTAACGAGAAGATTTAAAGAAATAAGGTCCAAGGAAAGGGAAAGGAGTCCAGGAAGAACTTAGCAGAGAAAGGGAATATAATTTCTAACCAATCCTCCAGCTTTCCTTGAACTGGAACTAAATGCTCCATGAGAGCAAGGACCAGACCTTTACCAAAATGCCTGGCATACTGCAAGATTCAATTTTTAAAACTGAATGACTGGGGCCGGCAGAGTGGCTGGTTGGTTAAGAGCTGGCTTGGGATGCCAGCGGCCCTGGTTCGGATCCCACATATGAGGGCCAGTGACACTGCCCACTACAGCTAAAGATGGTGAACAACAGCTCCACCTAGAGCTGGGCTGCCATAGGCTATAGTGAGTGGCCAGCAGCCAGTGTGAGTGGCTGGCAACTGGTGTGAGCTGCCAAGAGCTGCTGTGAGCGGCCGTCCAGAGGCCAGAAACGGATCTGCTTCACCCAGGAAGAACGCAATGATAATACCAACATGGGCCAGTGAAGCAATGTCCTCCACAACTAGACTGAAGAACAAAAGGACAACAACTTGTCTGTTCCCCTTCCTCAATTCCCCAATGTTGTTCCCCTCCCCCAATTCCCCAATAAAAATCTTTGAAAACAAAAAACAAAAAACAAAAAAAACTGAATGACTGAATAAGTGGAAGTTAAGAAGATTTTTGTCGAGTCTCACCACAAGCAAGGAGGCCCATGATTACCACTCATTCTCCAAAAGTATGAAAATAACAAAAATGATTTATTCCCATCCTGGGAGAAAAGGTGGCTCAGACAAGAACAGCTGCTCTCCAAATAAGGAATAAAAGGTGTCACTGAAGACAGTAAAGCTTCCTCTTTCTCTCAAGTCATACCAGGAGGCCAGAGAAAAGCTTTCTGGCATTTCTTATTAAAGGGATCTACTACCTTCTAGAAGTAAGCCTAAGTTTTTGTTTGTTCATTTGTGGGTGAGGGGTGGGAGAGGAGTGGGGAATATGTTATACTCTGGTACTTGGTCTACTAATGCTACTGAATTAGGAAGTCCCAAAAGGGAAAGGAAAAAGAAATAGACAATGGCACAGTAGGAAATTGCCAGAGCCAGCCACACTGAGGAATGACTTTGTACCCGGAGCACCTTTAAGGTCAAGAATCTGGGCTACCCTCCAATGCAACTGTCAGTTTCTGACTGCTGAAGGCAGGGGTCACTTACACAAAGTGAAGCAAAATGAAGTGGACAGATGGAACAACAAGGCTGAGCCACAAAATGGCTGGGGATTTCTTGGTCCATTTTTAACTTATTCTCTCTGACTCATGACTATGCAAAGCAGGTTTCTTTTCCCTAGTGCTGGGTGGATGATGGCTGAAACACATGGTTAATGCCCTCCTCACCCAAGAAACGCTTGGAATGTCACCTTAATAATGTAGGCAGTGTAGCTTAAGAGAAAATATGAATTCTTCCTCATATCCAATGTGAAATCTAAAACAAATTCTCCAATGATACAATTTCTCACAATCACACAGACCATCTAAGAGTCTTTTATGAAACAATAAGTAAATAACAGTTTCATCCAGAAGCCCAGAATGTGGTGATTGTTTCCTTACTGAGATATCTGCTGCCTCTGAAAGCTGCTTTGTAAATCCTTCAGGCAGAAAGGAGAAAAACCGGGAAAGGTTGTTCACAGAAAAAGTTTCTGTAGCTCTTATTCTAAGGAAGGAACATAACTGGTATACTCAACATGGTACATACTTGGAAGATTCTTAAAAGTTTCACTTTAAAATTATTCCTATAAGGCTATCAGATTTACATGAAAGCGACTATGGGTGAATATCTGAAGTCCGATAAAAATAAATTTGGATCTCAAGCCCCAACCTCTTCAGAGCTATAACTTTGTATTTTATTTATTTATTCATTTATTTATTTATTAGAGGACAGTGTCACTGGCCCTCATATGTGGGATCCGAACCAGGGTCGCTGGCATCTCAAGCCAGCTCTTAACCACCGCGCCACTCGGCCGGCCCTATAACCTTGTATTTTTTTTTTTTGAGGGCAGTGTCACTGGCCCTCATATGTGGGACCCAAACCGAGGCTGCTGGCTTCCCAAACCAGTGCTTAACCACCGCGCCACTTGGCCGGCCCGTAACCTTGTATTTTTAAATACTTGCTAAACACATACAACTGAAAGTCATGCTTTTGTTTACATGGTTTTCTTGACATGGAATATTCCTTTTTTTCACCAATAAAAAGGCTAAGTCTTCTTTTTTCTTGAAGATCTACTTAAAATACCATTACTTCCCTGAATAACATGATATATAAAATGTAAAAAGCAAGGCTTTAGAGGCAGTAGACCTTAGTTAAACTCCTGATTCCTTCACTTCTAGGCTGTGTGACCATAAGCAAGAGACCAATCTCTCTGAGTACTCGTTTCTTTATCTGGTTGGACTTCCTTTCTAAAGCTTTCCTCTGTTTTCATATATATACCATCTAGCGTGTCCTTAAAAGGAATTTCTCCCCGCCCCAGGCAGCTTCCCCTTTCCTAGACCCAAAAGAACAGTCCAGTGATCTATACTATACAGTATATTCTCAGATATATGGGGTTAAAGACAAGAAAACCATCATAGTCATAATTGTTTCTACCTGGGAAACCTTCAGACATACAGGTAAAAGACTGGCTTTGGAGAAGGGGTAAAGGTATGACCGAGTGATGTGTGGCAGTGATTAAAATCGTTCATCTGAGGTTGAGTTACTGAATTTCAAACTAACATTTCATCTTCAGGAATGCCTCACATACTCCCATTTCGTGCAGTAATAAGCCTTCTCCTTCATAGAGTCAACGAATCCTTAGCCCATCCAATTCAACGACGAAGACAACAAAAAAAGCAATTTCCCTTGAGCCTGTTAACAGCAGTACATTACAAGCTTCAGAGACTCTGCTGATTAACACTAACCAAAATAAAACTTCAAATAAGAATTACCTTCTAACCTTTTCACTTTGAAATTATCTAGTCAAAAACTTTGGCCATTGACCTGTAAGGGGTTGTTTCCTCTAACTTATACCCTATGCACTACTAGGGTCTTAACTTTTTCATGCCAATTATCCCCTTCTTTATACTGCCATCCCTGTGGCCATTCTTTTCAGGACCAGAGACACAAAAATGGAACCCTACTATACAAGCCATTTTGCAACCATCAGGAAGGATGAGCTATTGGTGAATATATCTAGTTGCTTGCTTTACCCAATGATCTAACTATGTAAACTGATTTAAATACTAAAGAGAACTTGATTTATTTGTGTATACAAATTTATTGGTTGAAGGGAGTGGGACAAAGAATATCTATCATTAACTAGACCATAGTAACTTGCATAGTATTTTAACCTAGTGAGTGATTTGAGTCAGCATTTCTCTTGATTTCAAGATAAGAAATAGTGTATCACACCAGGTAAGTTATTCACCTACTGCACATTTGCATGTAGGCTCTGCATTGAAGGTTCAGAATTCATTAACTGAAGGGAAACAGGAAAGAGTTAATGTGAATGAAATGTATATGCACACGACCTGAGGGGCAGGTGCCTCATTCTGAAGCTGTATGCATGACTATACATTTTGGCAGTTTGAGCTTTCTACCTTGATGCATGATTTTGTCCAATGCAGGTTTCCACCTCATCACCTGCTGGAAATTGGGCAATTGGTTATAGCTACTTTGCTTGAAAAATGAGCTAATTTCTAGTTACTATGGCCCCAAACCATAGATTTAAGCCAAGCAAGATGTCATGGGCTTTACACTTTGGCTAAATTATCTCCTCCAGCACCGCCATAAGAGAAGAACGGAATTCCTTCCTGCTTTAGATTACAGCCTGACATTTTTTTCACTATTTCCATAATCACAATGAATTAAACGAAGAATGAACCACAGGAGTTGAAGGAACCACGAAAGTCAAATGGACCTTCTACATTTTCATGGACGATATCACTTACTCCATTCCCCTTAAAAATGTCTACTTTTTATTAAAGCTTTCTCTCAATAAATGAACAGAGGTTCCAAAAGTTTCCTAGGAATAAAACACCTACCAGATCAGCCTATCCTTGCTCAGATCCATTTACTCTGTGCTGCTGATTCCCTTTCTCTGTCTCTAGTACAGGCCAGGAGTCGATGGCAGAGTTCCTGGAGCTATAGAATGCAAACTTTTGCAATTAGTTTGGCCCTGGATTTCCTATCTCCAGCAGTAAGGCCCCTCTACAGTCTCAGAAACATTTAGTGAATATCAAGGAACAAAATGGGCCACGTGAAAATGTCTATTAGATTTTCTGTCCCACTTCAAGACACAAGAAAATCCTAATGCACATCTGGGAGGACTTCTGAGGCAGTGATCAGCTCAAAACCCCAAGAAGTGATCTAATTTTAATTAGTAACGAACATTCCAATCCCTTGAATGTGACTCAAGAACTTTTAAAAAACTGGCATGAGCCAAAAACCTGAAATATGCTAACTATATCTCATTCTCACAAGTCCAATTAATCAGTTTATTATAAGACATTTAACTTTGAGCAGGAGGGCAAAACAATTAGCAACTGGCTAACTTAGATTTCTTTTCCTATTGCTTCAGAAATAGAGGGAATTTATTTTAGAGGATCAACTGCTGGACTGGAGAGAGAGGGAAATTTTCTGTGGATCCCATACTAGCTAGAGAAAAAACCGTACATGGATCCCAAACTAAATTAAAAGAGCTGTGCATGTACCTCAAATGGAGAGGGGGGCATGCAGTCTCATGAGGATAAAGGAGGGGAAAGGCTGTGAAGATTTCTGAGTGGTCCAGTGTAGGCCACATGGGTACCACACTGGACAGAGTGATGTTCCTGCTGCTCATGTACAGGAGACGGGATGGAGACCACATGGATCACATACTGGTTTTCAAGTACCGCAAGGAAAGGATGAAATTAAGAGACATGGAAAAAGGTTTATGCTCCATCCCAGGGGGACCTTTTAGACTCCTCAGGAAAGGTAATCAGTGAGTCTGCCGAAGTAATTAAGCAGGCGAACATTTACCATTGAAAGCCCACATTAGTTACGTGAACAGAGGTGAATCTTATTACAGCGCGCTGTCAGCTCTGAGCCTGCAGGGGCTAACCACTGAGATACGGTGTTATTCCAGCGGGGTCTGCTCGCTCGCCCATTGTGACAGCTTCGCCCTTCTTGTCAGCTCAGAAAAGGCAGGCTGCTTTCACCTGCTCTGGCAGTGACCTTTATTGCCTTCAGAGAGGCCCTAGCTCCAGTGGTTTCCTATAAGAAGCCGTGATGTAAACAGTGCGGGGAAGGGGTTGGGTTGGCTAGAGAAAGGGGTCTACAGAGGCGTGTGGGGAAAAGCGGGGAGCTGGGTAGCAGTTTGGTTAGTAAGGTAAGAAAAACGGGATAGGTTAGTATATTAAGAAGTTAACTGAAGAATAAATAAGTATTGAATCATTCTGTTCAAGTGAAGTTGACAGAATCTCTCACTGAATAGGGAAAAGGTTAAAACTTCATTGTAATATTCTTTCTTCACAGGAAAAGAAATATTACTGGGGAGTGCTGCTTTTCCAATATTAATGGAAACCTCAATATCAGCTTTTTAAAAAATTAAATTTATTGGGGTGACAATGGTTAGCAAAATTACCTCAATATCAGCTTTATTAAAGAATTAGCTTCAAAGCTAAAGGGTCAGATTTTCCCAACAAGCTAATCAGAATCTATTATTGAACAAAACCCACTGTTTGCTAGAGGAAATGGATATTTATCAATTATTCTAAGATTTACAAATGGTACCTGCTGCAACTTTTGGCCCCATTTCTTTTTGAAAATAATCATGAGTCAAAATGAAAGCTTCAAACTGACTAAATGGCAGCCGACGAAGTCAGAGACCCAGGGAGCTTCTATTCAACAGAAGCTCTCACAAGAAGAAGGCTGTAAGAGTGCCTGCGGAGACAAATTCAAAAATCATAGAACACATTTTTAAAACTCATCAAAGGCCACGTGTGTGTCATTTGGAGGAGCAGTTAGAGTAGACTGGTAAGTAAGTAAGGCCCCTGTGTTCAGACCAATAAATCTCTTACTCATTAGAGAGGTGATCCTAAAGACATTGCTGGGACACAGACATGACCAGCCAATTAAGGAAATGACATGGAGTGGACTTGTGATTGATACTGATGTGGTCTCGCAGCGCATGCATGTGCAGCCACTCACACATCTGAGCTTCTCTCTAGGCCTAGAACAAGAGCAAACAAAGCATAGTGGTGGAAAATGACTTGCAATCTTAGTTTCCACCACAGCGCTTTGTTTGCAACAGGGCTTGCAAGTTTCCTTACATTCAAAAGCAGTGGGAGGTAGGAAAAGGAGGGGGGAGACTAGATGACTATCATTCAGGACCAAGCAGTGCTGCCCAGGAGAGGACTTAATGGGGGGTTAAATTTAGAGCCTGATTCTTTGACAGCACCTCCAGTAATAGCTAGTAAAGCAGGGGGTGAGAGCCAGCTCCAAACATTCATCATAATAGTGCAACAAGATGAAGGTCTTTGGGGGAGAGTCTATGAAATTCTGGAGTAAGAAAATGAAGGCTGTGTGGAGGGTGAAGCGGTTGGCTCTGGCAGATTGTCTCTATGGGAGGCTGGGTATAATTGTTTTATGCTCACAAAGTTATTAGCTGCTTTCTCCATCATGTACCAGACAGTGGTTAAGCTTTTCCCCTCCTGAAAAGGTGATACTATCAAAAGGAGAAATTTAGTTTTAAAGTGATTACAGTATTGTATCCTATGTGTACCATTTTAGAAAGAACTTCTGTATTTTCTCATGTAGTGAAGGGATACTCTGTCCCTAGAAGAAAGTTCTACGGTTTCTGAAGTGAAGGGTTTGCTAGCACAGTTCATTACTATTTATAGTTCAGTTTGTCTGACAAATATCTGAATACCTACTATGTGCAGACACCATACTAGGAAATGGGGGTGGTGAATGAAATTTGATCCCATGTAGCAAGGAATGTAAAAATTAGTGGAAGAGGGCCGGCCAAATGGCGCATTGGTTAAAAACTGGCTTGGGATGCCAGCTCTGAGCAGCAGGGCCCGGTTTGGATCCCACATACGAGGACCAGTGACACTGCCCTCTACAGCTAAGATGGTGAACAAAGCTCCACCTGGAGCTGGGGTGCCGTGAGTTGCCGGCAATGGCGTAGGCTGCAGCTGCTGCTGCAGTGGGCTGCTATAAGCTACTGTGAGTGACCGGCAGCCATCGTGAGCGGCCAATAGCCGCTGTGAGTGGCCGTCCAGAGGCCGGCAACTGATCTGCCTCATCCGGGAAGAGTGCAATAATACCAACATGGGCCAGTGAAGCAACCTCCTCCACAACTAGACTGAAGAACAAAAGGACAGCAACTTGTCTGTTCCCTTTCCCGATTCCCCAATGCTGTTCGCCTCCCCCAATTCCCCAATAAAATCTTAAAAAAAAAAAAAAAAGATTAGCGGAAGAGACAGGTAGATAATTTCATTATGATGTGGTAAGGGCTGGACAGAGAGTAGACAACTGATATCATGGGAACACACAGGAGGGGCATTTAGCCCAACCTGGGGGCTTAGGAAAGACATCCTGAAGGAGATGGTACTTGAGTCAAGTCTTGAAACATGGGTTAACTTAATCAGGCCAGGAAAGGTGGGAATGCCCTGGCACATTTTCTTATAGGGATGGAGACTAACACCCCATTTTTACTAAATCAGACTACAGAAACCTTACTAGTTAAGTTAAATTAGGTTCATCTATTCAAAAAAACAGCTAGCCAAATTTTTCCAGTAAACAAAAATGAAAAGTTACAGCTTCATTCTCCAGGGTCTTGCTTTAAAGCTTTTCCACATAAGGGGTGGGTAGCAGAATACATTTGCGAAAACCACAAGACCTTTGCCTCCTGGGGTCCTGTTTGCACCTTTTTGCTCAATGCTGACTGATGCTCATGGAGACAGGCTATGGCAGGCTCTGTACCTCCTTTCCCCCAAACTAAATGTAAACATAGAGCAACTGTCTAAGCTGAAGTCAGGCATGTCAGTCTCCCATGGGAGTGAGCGGCTCTCAGCTGTGCTGTGCCCACCCTCCACAGTGTATCAGTCTCCAGCTGGGACCGCAGCTGCCTCACTTAAAGCCACACTGAAACCTGTAGTCTCTGATCTCCACCAAGCCATACTGAAGAGAATAAATGGCTCTGCTTTGCAGCTGCCTGTTAATTATAAGTTTCCTTCATTCTCTTTTGGTTTCTAAGACAACCATATACATTTGGGAAGGCCCTCGGTACAAATACACAAGAAAACCTTTAACCTCATGAAGAGCCTGAAAAAACACCTTACTGCCAAGAGCAGTAAGGCATCCAAACATCTATAACAACAGCACATGAAACAGATTCAGAACACACAGGTTCCTTCAGCAGGGCCTCCAGCTTGCATAAATGACAGCAACCCATCACTCAGCTAATCAGAGGATTTTTTTTTAAGGTATCCTTAAAATCATCTTTAAAATTCAGTGAATCTGCAAGATAAAAATAGCATTAATTGCCTTGACTTGTTACTTTTAAAGAAAAGGAAGAAAAACAATGCATAATGCTCTCAATAATTCACTTCAAAGCGGCTTTAGTTGTCTCAAAGCCCCATTTCAGATAATTAAAACCTTTTGACTGTCCTCTTGTTACCTTGGAAGAAATTAGAAGTCAGTAAATTCTACCGTGTTGGGATAAACATATTCAGCTCATCACTGAGAAAGGGGGCTCTTAAAATTCCTGGCTATACTAGATTAATCCAGGAGCTAGCAAGACTGTATTTCCTGTAGGCTACTAGGATCTGAAGCAGACTTTTGAGCTCCACAGACACATTTGCGGAGCACAATCAGAAGGGGAGCCCTGCAAGCACTTAGGCATCTCAATGTCCACTTCCCTAGCTGAGGACCTCAGATCAGCTGATGGTTCTGGAAGACAATGGTGGCACTATACTACCTTGGAAGATGAAACCATTCATTCCAGCCATCCATTCATTCTTTTATTGTATCATCCTGCACTGTATTAGGGGCAGAGATTACAGAAATTTAAAAAAATATGGTCTCTGTCCTTAGGAGGTCACCAGCTAGCAATGGACAGACAAGCAAATGATGATATCACAGTGTGACAAGTGCACTAAGAGAGAAATGTGTCAAGTCCAGTGGCAATGCAGGTGTGAATCATTCTGCTTCAATGGATCCAGAAAGCTTTTAGGGAAGGTGACATCCAAGTTAGATTCTGAAGCATAAACAGGATTTTGCTAGGTGAAAAGAGGACTAGGAAGACATTCTAGGTAAAAGCATGTGCAAGGGCACAGAAGTATGAAATTTGAGACTGCGGCCAAGTCCAATTAGCATAGGAGAAAAGGGACAGTGGTAGTAAATAAAGCTGGAAAGGTAGACTGGGATCAAGGTGTCATGTGAAGAATTTTGGACATTATCCTATCCCTATCAATGATGGAGACTCACACAACATTTAAAATCTGGTGATTTTCTTTAAATGAAATATTTGAATGAAATATTTTAGACATTGAAAAAGGCACAGAAAAGAATACATTGGGCTGGCCGAGTGGCACGGTGGTTAAGCGCTGGCTTGGGAAGCCAGCGGCCCTGGTTCGGGTCCCACATGAGGGCCAGTGACACTGCCCTCAAAAATTTTAAAAAAAGGGAATATATTGATTGTTTGTGTACCCAATATCCAACTTAAGAAAGCATTACACATTGTTTTCTACATCAGTAACTAATAATAATAAAAAAAAGCATTAGAATTACCTTTCAAACCCTCCACGTAACTCTTTCTGATTGCATATTTCTCACTCTCTTCCCAGAAATACTCTCTTGATTTTGATATTTGTCATTCTTATATACTTTATTCTTTTATTCTTTATTCTTAATCTGAATGTGTCTAAATAACATATATTATTGTTTTTGTGTTTTTATAGGAAGACATTTTTGTTGTTGTTGTTGTTGTTGAGGAGAGTGTCACTGGCCCTCATATGTGGGACCCGAACCGGGGCCGCTGGCTTCCCAAGCCAGCGCTTAACCACCGCGCCACTCAGCTGGCCCGTTTTTGTGTTTTTATAAACTGTGCATATTATCTTACATTCTGCAACTTACTTTTTTATTCAATATTCTATTTGTGAGATTTTTTATTGATTTGTGTAGCTCTAATCCAATTTCAGTGGTGTATTAATATTACATTTTGTAAATCTACCACATCCATTCTGTTGATGGAAATGCAGGTAGTTTCCAATTTTCTTGGTACTAAAAACAATACTGAATAAGTGTTCTTGTTTACATATCCTGTGATCATTTGAGACAGTGTCTCAAGGTAATATACCTAAGAATGAAATTACTGTGCCATATGGTTTGGGCAACTTGTACTTTACTATTGGGTTATTGGAAAAGTCATGACACATTTTTGCAACAAAAAACATAGAAAAATACGTCATGATTTTTCCAAAAACCCAATGGATACTGCCAAACTGCCCGCAACATACACTCCTACTGGCAGTGGAAAGACCTGTGCTTCTGAAGTTTTAACTCCAGAGATTCAATAAACTGAACAGTGGCTGCTATAAGAGAGAGAATGAAGGCGGACAGAACAGTTAGGAGGCTCTTGTAATGTAAGAGGTTATGAGGCCTTGAAGTAAAATGGTGGTTGTAGAAATGGAGAAGGATTTATTTGAGATATATTTAGGAGTTAAAGCTGCAAGAGCCTACTGACTGATTGGGTGAAATAGAGAGAAGACTAAAGTAACCCTGAGATTTCTACTTTAGGCAACTGAAACAGATGATACCATTTATTGAGATAGTAAACATAGGAGAAAATGGTCCTTGAATTGTGGGGGTAGGGTGATGGGCATATTCCTTAGAATTTCAAGTTTGAGGTGCTTACTTGTGGGACCTCTAGGTAGGGTATGAAGTTCAAAAGGCAAGAACATCCTGGTAGTAAAAAACTATGACACTTGCTCACCTAGGGAGCTACAAAGGATCAGATATTCAGGCTCAAAACAGTTAAGAAAAAAATAAAGAGATCAGCACTTTATATTAGTTAACACTACTTTCTCTATTCCAGGGGAAAAAGTCAGTTAAATGCCTCATGATACAAGGTAGGTACACTCCCCTTAAACTAACTCTATATCAGACTTTCTTCCATCTAGACTAAACCCTTCAACCTAAGATGGAACAAGCAGAGATGAAAAAAGACAGCTTCACAACACTAGACCTCAAAGGGCCACCAAGCTGTGCTTTGAATGTTATGATCAAAGGGGAGATGTTTGACAAAGGAAATAAGCCTTAGCTCCTCTGACTGTATTCTACTCAGATACCCTTAAGCAATTCTATGATTTGCTGTGTTTTGAAATCCTTGCTCTTCCAGGTCTATAGAAAGGTACTTTTTAAGCAAGAAGGAAGTATTTACTGAAAGGTTATGATGAATCTTCATTCTCTGCCTAATTTCAACCAAGTGTGAACAGAAGCTCAGGAAATGGGGCAATAGTTGTGATCCAGCAGTTTAATCCAAGTGGAATACAGGAACAGTTGAGAATCAAGTGTATCACCAGTGTCAGGCCTGTTTTATAGCAGTAACTGACCTTGGAAAATGAAGGGTCAAAAACCCAGGGTTATAGTCTAATAGAACAATGTGTTGGTCTCTTTATCTTTAGAAAGAAAGTAGAGATAATTAGTGGCTATAGAAACCAGGCTAGAATGCCACGTTCAAACCCTAAGGTGAAGGAGGAGTCAACTGTCCCCACCCCCTGGCCTACAGTGTGAGAACAGGTGTTAATCAACCCATTATGGCTAATCTTCTAGACCTGTTCTGCAGACACCAGCCATTTGTGGCGACTGCAACACTTGAAACGTGGTTAGTGCAACTGAGGAACTAAATTTTTATTTTAATCACTTTAAATTTAAAAAAAAGAAACTAAACTAAAACAGTGTAAAATATTATTCTGTTAAATATAACTCTGTTTTAAAAGGACTACATTCCACTTTAATCATTGCATCGTATAAGATATTACTGCTGTATTATAGCACACGTTGGAGACGTGTGTCATTTCTAGCACTACACATCACCAGTCTAGTTGATGTCTACGGATTGATTCAGTTCAAATGACTTTCTATGAACAGATTTAACAATGTAATGTATCTATTTAATGTTTTATGCAGACAACATGAGTTACAGCAGGGTTTCTTAACCTCAGCACTACTGACATTTGGGGCTAGATAATTTGTTGTGGGGGACTGTCCTGGGCCCTGCAGAATGTTAGCATCCCTGGTCTTTACCTACTAGTTACCAGCAGCACACCCCCACCCACTTCAAGTTGTGATGATGAAACATGTCAAACGCCCCCTGGAGGGCAAAACTGCACCAGTTGCAAACCAATGGGTTACAGCAATACCTACATAAATCAGAATTGGTAATCAGAGTAAAATACCCATTATTTTACATTATAATTAAATTATGTTTCTAGTTTCAAAAAGTAAATATGAACAGATTTTTACATTAAAAATGAAGGCATACTACTGATACAGAATTGAATAGAGATGCAAATGACATTGTACTGTACTACATTGAAACAGTAAAGAAAAAAGACTGAAAGAAGGTATATTGCTGTTTCATGATGAATGGCAATTGCAGTTTGCTTTTGCAAGGCAAAATAAGGAAGCTGTTTGTTGTATAAGAAACTTTTCAAGATAATAAAGTAAACACTACTAAGAAATGACAGCAAGGGCCGGCCAAGTGGCTCAGTTGGTTATGAGTTAGCTTAACAGCGGAAGCTCTGAGCAACAGGGCTGCCAGTTCGATTCCCACATGGGCCAGTGATGCTGCGCCAGAGCTCAGCTACCGCTGAGCTGCCAACAGGTGGCAGGATGGCTCAGCTGGTGAGAGCATGTGCTCCTAACAACAAGACTGCCTGTTCCATGGTGGGCTATGCCTGACCGCAACTAAGACTAAATTCAGCACCTTGAGCTGAGCTGCTGCCCAGATGGCTCAGTGAATAGAGCGTGCACTCTTAACAATAAGACTGCCAGTTCAGGGCTGGCCAAGTGGCGCAGTGGTTGGGCGCTGGTTTGGGAAGCCAGCAGCCCCGGTTCAGGTCCCACATATGAAGGCCAGTGGCACTGCCCTCAAAAAAAAAAAAAAAAAAAAAAAGACTGCCAGTTCAACTCCTGCATGGGATGGTGGTTACACCCACCAACAACTAAGATTGAAACACAGCACCTTGAGCTTAGAGTCCATGAGCTGCTGACGGGCAGCCAAATGGTGACTGCAGCTGCCCTCCACAACTAAGATTGAAGACCAACAACTTGGCTGGGTCCCCTTCCCCAATTCCCCAATACTGTTACCCTCCTCGAATTCCCCAATTAAAAAAAAAAAAGTCAGCAAATATAAACTGAACAAGAAGTTTCCTCTTAACATTAAAACATTAAAAATGGGCCAGCCGAGTGGCTCAGTTGGTTAAGAGCTTGCTCAAGAGTGCAAGCTCTGAGAAACAGCAGTTCGACACCCGGCCCAAGCGGAGCTGCCACTGAGCTGCCAACAGGTGGAAGGATGGATCAGCTAAAAAAAAAAAAGAAAAAAAAAAGGGCCGGTTGAGTGGTGCGGTGGTTAAGCGCTGGCTTCGGAAGTCAGTGACCCAGGTTTGGTCCCACATATGAGGGCCAGTGACACTGCCCTCAAAAAAAAAAAAAAAAAAAAAAATTAAAAATGAATCAACACAATAGCCTGCCTGAAATCAGAATTAAATGTCCAACAAAATTTTTTAAAAATTATTTTTAACAGGATCTGTATTTTTTGCCACCACACCATTTTTTAGATGGGGATAATGGTAAAAGAAATTATTCCTTCAATTATGGACATTTCATCAAAAATTATGAAGACTGAAAAAAAATCACCTTATAAAAAGTGAAAGATCTTCAATTAAGCCACCAAACAACTGCCACACAATAATAAGACTTCTTTTTGATGTCATTTTTCAAAATTTTATTATTAAATTTATTGGGATGACATTAGTTAATAAGTCTCTAGTGTACAATTCTATAATACATCATCTATATATTGCATTATGTGCTCACCACCCAAAATCTAGTCTCCTTCCATCACCATATATTTGACCTCCTTCACTCTCTTCATTCTCTTTCCCATCCCTCTGTCCTCTCTGGTAACCACCAACCTATTATAAGACATTTCTTTCTTTCTTTCTTTTGTTTTTTTTTTTTGAGGGCAGTGTCACTGGCCCTCATATGTGGGATCCGAACCACGGCCACTGGCGTCCCAAGCCAGCTCTTAACCAACGCGCCACTTGGTCAGCCAAGACATTTCTAATGATACCAAAGATCAGTTGATTCAAAATGTTTTAAATTACAAGTACTTTTCTTTAGATTTAAATGACACTCCTCAATTAATACTTTGGGTACATTCTGTCTCTAAGAACTTCCAAATATACAAATAAATTTTGTCAATTTGCAGCCTAAAAACCTGAACTTGTGGCATAAATATTTTCTAAATTTTCTACATCTGTCAATAAAGAATTTCACTAGATTTTTTTTTTAATTCCATCACATGGATGGTGTTCCAGCTATGTTATGTCAAATCCAGATTTACTGGCATTAAAAAGAAAAAAGAAAAATAAAAAGACTGAAGTTTCCCTTCTGCTTCATTCTACTACATGGTACATATGAAAAAAATGTGTGCAGTTTTCTGAAGCCGACTCTGTAAGTATCATAGATACAGCTGCTACACTCATTTAGTATATACCTGCAAAAGTTATGAACATTGCTAGTTTAGAGAACAGCTGAAAATATTAGAAGATAATGAATTTAATGATAATGAGTTCTTTGCAAATGCTCACTGGTTGAGTTGTGGCAAGGTTTACAAAAGGTTTACTATACTGTTAATTTCAACTCAAGATCCTGACACAAAAGGAATGGCTGCCAAATATTCAATAATCAAAAACTTTTGTTATTAATGAGTTAACTTTGAAGCTCCAAGAAAAAAAAAGGCTTATTTTGTGACCTGACTAGGTATTTATGTTGAAGCAGAAACTTTTCATAATACAAATAATAATTAACATTTTTCTAATGTGAATCAATACATAGAAGATTTTAATTGTAACTGACAGCACTAACTACAATAGCTGGATAAAACTACAAGAAAAATTTGAAAATGCTTTGTTAGTATTGACAAATTTAGAAATGCCTTAACAATTTGTGCCATGCTTCTTTGAACTTGGTGTTAACACAAGAGTTAGCAAATTTCCTTAAACTGGACAGATGTACCTTTGAGGTCAAATGAATTCTACAAAAGGATGAACCAGTTTTACCAATGTGGATGCAAATGTTAAAGGGAAATGAATTTTTGGTTCTCACTTCAATTACTGGATAACTTTTAAGTACATTTGGAACAACCTGGGTATATAACTCTATTTTTACAACTGTAAATTTTTTATTTTTTAATTAGTGAAGTGGGGGAGACAGTTTTGGGGAATTGGGGAGGGGCAGCAGCCAAGTTGTTGTTCTTCAATCTTAGTTGTGGAGGGTGCCAGTTGCCATCCGGCTGCCCATCAGCAGCTCATGGCCTCTAAGCTCAAGGTGCTGTGTTCCAATCTTGCTTGCAGGTGGGCATAGCCACCATGTCATGCGGGAGATGGGTGTTGAACTGGCAGCCTTGTTGTTAAGAGCACCTGCTCTATCCACTGAGCCATCCAAGTAGCAGCTCAGCTCAAGGTGTTGAATTCAGTCTTAGTTTCGGGTACGCATAGCCACCATCCCATTCAGGAGATGGGAGTTGAAGTGGCAGCCTTATTGTTAAGAGTGCATGCTCTATCCACTATCCAGGTGCCAGCTCAGCTCAAGGTGTCAAGTTTGGTCTTAGTTGTGGGCAGGCGTAGCCCACCATGCAACAGGAGGTCTTGCTGTTAGGAGCATGTGCTCTCACCAGCTGAGCCATCCTGCCACCTGTTGGCAGCTCAGCAGCAGCTCAGCTCAGGCTCAGCATCACTGGCTCATGTGGGAATTGAACCAGCAACCATGTTGCTCAGAGCTCGCGCTGTTAAGATAACTCTTAACCAACTGAGCCACTTGACCGGTCCTCAACAGTAAGTTTTATGAAATATAAAAAAGTAAATCAAGGGCCGGCCGAGTGGCACGGTGGTTAAGCGCTGGCTTGGGAAGCCAGCGGCCCCGGTTCGGTCCCACATACGAGGGCCAAAGACACTGCCCTCAAAAAAAAAAAAAAAAAAAAAAAAAGTAAATCAAGTATTTCCAATGAAAATATACCATTTGAATGGAGATGTGCTATTAAGTTGTAAAATATCCACCTAACTTCAAAGACTTAGTATATAATATATACTAATATAAAGTATCACATTAATAATTTCTATATATATATTTTTTTATTATTATTATTTTTTAGCTGAGCCCTCCTACTCAGGCCTGGAATAGAACAGGCGACCCTGCTGTTCAGAGCTCACACTTTTTTCTTTTTCTTTTTTTTTTTTTTAAGGGCAATGTCACTGGCTCTCACATGTGGGACCCGAACCGGGGCCGCTGGCTTCCGAGGCCAGCGCTTAACCACCATGCCACTCTGCCGGCCCCATAGAGCTCACACTCTTGAGTGAGCTCTTAACCAACTGAGCCACTCGGCCGGCCCCAATAATTTTTTTTTTTTTGAGGGCAGTGTCACTGGCCCTCAGATGTGGTGTCCGAACCAGGGCCACTGGCCTCCCAAGCCAGTGTCCAACCACCGGGCCACTCAGTCGGACCCCCAGTAATTTTTATATTGATTACATGTTGAAATGATAATATTTTGGGTATATGGATAATTAATTTCACCTGTTCAAAAATGAAGTTATATGTGGTTCACAATATATTTATATTGGACCATGCTATCTAGACTTTGTTGCAAATACTGGTTTCCCCTCTTATACTTCAACATAGGAAATTATTACTATGATGGGGCCCTGGTAAGCTAAAAACAATATAGTTGACATTCTCTTAAAAATGTCTAGTCTTTGGTGAATAAATGCTGTATTTGACTGACTACTACTGACACTAGCAGGAAGAAATTAAAACTGAATTGATCTTCACCTCTGGACTTTTACCAAAGGAAAACAGCCTTGCTAACCTCACTCTAGTAGCTTTTTGTAGAGTTCACTAGGTTTTTTGCTTAGACAGACGATCATGTTCACAAGACAATTTATGACTTCCTTTCCAGTCTAGGTGCCTTATATTTCTTCTTCCTGCCTGACTGCACTGTCTAGAACCCTCCAACACAATGCTGAATAGAGGCTGTGAGAGCAGACATCCCCACTTTGTTCCTGATCTTAGGGGAAAAGCATTCAGTCTTTCACCATTAAGTATGATAACTCTAGGTTTTTTATAGCTGCCTTTTAATAGGTTGAGAAAACCCTCTTGTATTCCTAGTATTCTGAAAATTTTTATCAGGAATAGATATCAAATTTTGCATTTCTCAAATGATTGATTAAAAAAAACCCCAAAACAAAGCATACTTCCACATGTATACATGGAAGAATATCCAAAAGGAGGGTAGAATGTGAAATTCTTGCTCTAGGAGAAAGTCTTTGTTTGAAAAGTCAGACAGAAGGAAGAACATCAGCCTCTTCCTGTAAGTGGCCTGATGTGACCTCTGAAAATGGCTCGCTATTCACTTGACCCAGAGAACCTCACAAAATCATATAAATCAAGAGGTTCAAATCTTCGGGTGGGCCAAGTGGCACGTTTCTTAAGAGCTGGCTTGGACGCCAGCCCTGAGCAGCAGGGCCCTGGTTTGGATCCCACATTAGGGCCAGTGACGCTGCACCCTCTATAGCTAAGATGGTGAACAACAGCTAGACCTGGAGCTGGGCTGCCGTGAGTTGCTGGCGAAGCATGGGTTGCAGTGAGGTTGCTGTAAGCTACCGTGAGTGGCTGGCAGCCGGCGTGAGCGGCTGACCAGTGGCTAGTGACCAGTGGCTAGAATCTGCCTCACTTGGGAAGAGCGCAATGACGATACCAACATGGGCCAGTGAAGTGACATCCTCCACAACTAGACTGAAGAACAAAAGGACAGCAACTTGTCTGTTCCCCTTCCCTGATTCCCTAAGGCTGTTCCCCTCCCCCAATTCTCCAATAAAATCTTTAAAAAAAAAAAAAGTTTCAAATCTTCATGTCCACTTTAAGAACACTTGTGAAACTGCCCAGGCCATAAGGGTATGCACATCCGAAAAGCCACCAAGTATCTAAAGTATGTCACGTTACAGAAGCAATGCATGCCACTCTGTCATTACAATGGTGGGGTTGGTGGGTGCGCCCAGGCCAAACAGTGGGGCCGGATGCAGCGTCAGTGGCCCAAAAAGAATGCAGACTTTTTGCTACACATTATTAAAATGCTTAAGGGCCCGCTGAGTGGCGCAGTGGTTAAGCGCTGGCTTAGGAAGCCAGCGGCCCCAGTTCGGGTCCCACATATGAGGGCCAGTGACACTGCCCTCAAAAAAATAAATAAATAAATAAATAAAATGCTTAAAAATGCAGAGAATACTGCCTAACGAAAGGGATTAGATATAGATTCTCTGGTCACTGAGCACAGCCAGATGAACAAAGCTTCCAAGATGTGGCACAGAATTTACAGAGCTCCTGGGCGGATTAACTCGCGCTCCCTGCCACACTGAGATAGGATCCTCACTGAGAAAGAGCAGATTGCTCCTAATCCCGAAGAAGAGGCTGCACAGAAGAAAAAGATCTCCCAGAAGAAGCTGAAGAAACAAAAACTACGGCCCGGGAGTAAATTCAGCATCAAATAAATGCTAAATTAAAAAAATTTGAAAAGAAAAAAAAAAAGGAAGAACATCAGTCTTAACTAAAGTCAAAGCCCCCGGACTCCAGTGGGCAAATTTCCCCAACAGACCTGTTTGGTTTAGTGCTCCTTTCTAGAATGACTTCCATGACAGCACAGGAGGGAGAGAACACTTCAGAAACTCTCCAGAAGCAAATGATGGGGGATAAGCACCTGTCATCACCTGGAGCTTTTTAAAGGACCTATAGTGGAAGCACAGCTATCCTGGTCACATTGTATATATATCCTGGTCACACTGGGTATAACTTGATTGTACCCTGACTTTCAGATATCCTTCCAAGGTCTTAATTGCAACGGCACTTTAGTTTATGAATTCTTGTCATGTGGAACTCTCAATTAAGATCAGGAGCTAAGGGTACAGGGTTGGTACACAGGAAATACATAATAAGTAATTACTAATTAAAAGAGTTAGTCAATATGGACCTGCATTTCCCAGCTCATCATGTGCTGTGTCCTCTCTATGTATAGTCAGTAAATTTTACTTTAAATCCTTTCTGCGTGGAAGAGGCATAAAAATACAGGATTAAGATATGACACACTGCCGACATAAGCCTATATATCTCATAGTGTTTCATTATTATCTATTTAACCAGTCAAACATTTTAAATGCCATTTTATAATTTCTTTCTCTACTAAAACTTGTCACTTTTTACAAGTAATTTTTTTTTTAACCAATTACAACTTTTTAATTACTACTTGCTAGGCCCTGCAAGTGTTGATGAACATGCTAAGTCAGACTAAGAAAACAATAAGCCACTTGATATAGATGGCTATTTGAGAAAGTCCTAATTCTGATTAAATTAGTTCAGTTCAACCCTGAGCACAATGATTAGCATTCTGTTCCCATTACAGACTTTATCTAGTATATCTGCCTTATTTATCATACCAGGAGGAGGAGAAGCGGCAGATTTTTGTAAATCCGGATACAAATCAAGAGAGGCTTTTAACAGATGGAGTCTAGGTTGGGGGCCACAACAGCCCCTTCAAGTCCAGTGCTGAAAATCATTCAGCTGAAAACACTGAAAGACCCAGAGACATTTGCTTGACAAGCCACTCAGGAAATCAGCATCTTGCTAGACGTAATCTGCCTGGTCTGGGCCAGAATGATGGCCACACATTTGCTTGGGGTAGTCAGCAGTTAGCACACTAAGCTGCAGTCATGGAGCTATATTGAGTATTATTGCTGCAAGTAGTACAATGCTATAACCACATATCGTTTTTTGCTGTGTATACTGAGCACTTCTTTGCCCAAATTTGTGAGGGGAAAAATAAAAATAAGGTTGCACATTATACATGGGTATATTAATTCTGTATCTATATAAATTTTTTATTTCTTTTATTTATGCTTATGAGTTAAAAATGTAACTCTAGAAATCAATAATAATATCCGTACTAAATAATACTCTGGAATATGATCGTCGGCTTTGTTGAACTTACGATGTTCTTCCAAAGACAAAGAGTTCTTGGCCTTCTATGATGCCTAAATATCGTAAATTTGTTACAGGTACATAAAATTTTCTTGTACCATAATATGTTAAAAAACAAGTGCTAAAATTCCTTTATAATACAAAAAAACAAGTACCTACATGTAAGTAAATAAAAATTTGAATTAAAAAATTAAAACGAAAGATTTTTCCCCTGAAAGTCTGGGCCAAAAATGTGGGTGCACATTATACACAGGAGCACATTACACACGGCAAAATACAGTAATTTCCCCCACTGGGATATTTTTAGAGATACTGAATAGTTCAGCATTCAGGGAGGTGCTTCAAGTTAGACATGAGACGCAAGCACAGTGTGTATCATTGGAGACACAGGGGAGAAGGGCAAAGAGGCACAGCAGCTATCAGCATTGGGTTAGCCTTTGTGGTTCACTTATTCCCCCAGAGTCCCTGACACTGTGCAAACCTGCCTTACACACCCATAATGCGATGGGGAAGTTTTTTCTTTCAGTCCAAAAGCAGAGTGGTGTAGAGGCTGTCTCTGAGGTTAGCTCTGGGACTGAAATGTCCCTGGGCACTATTCCAGGACCCCCAACAATTCAACAGCGGGAGAGCCCAAACAGAATAAACAAACAGAGCTTTAAAACAAGAAACGGAATCCACATAACCCCAAATATTCAATCCATAAATTTGGGAAATGATCCTCTTGTCTATGTCTGATGGCTATCAATCAACAAGGTCCAAGAGCTTCTTAACTGTACTTCTCAAAACAACCATCTCATCAGTGTACAGGTTTATGTAATGCTGACACCTAAGGAAAAGCACTGCAACTCACCCTCCCTTCTCTGCATCCACACAAAAACCAACCAACCAACCTTGGAATTTGGAAGCAACATGAAGAAAATCCAAATCCTCCATGTCTGGCTCCTGTTACTCAAATTATTTTCAAAAAGTTGCCACATATAAAACATAGTAGTGATGGTCAAAAGTTGAATTTCCTACCCGTCTCTGTGAGGTCCTATTTTTTTCTCCTGATTTTTAAATTAAGGTATAATTCACATACAGTGACATTTACCCTTTTAGTGTTCAGTCTACACGTTTTGAAAAATGCATAGCCATGTAATCAACACCACAATCAAGATACAGACAGTTCCATTACCCGTGCCCCCGTGCCTCCAGCTCCTGGCTGATCTGTTTCTGTCCCTACAATTTTGCCATTTCCAGCATGACGTATACATGGAATCATACAATAGGCAGCCTTCGGAGTCTGCTTTCTTTTGTACTGCGTAAAATGACTGGATTCACCCATGCTGTTGCATGTATCACTAGTTTGCTCCTTTTCGCTGCTGAGGAGCATTTCATTATATGGTGTGCCAAAGTTTGTTTATGCAGTCCTCAGCTGAGGGTCAATCGGGTTGTTTCCAGATTTGACAGAGTGTATGGATAAAGCCACTGTTGGGTTTGATCAACCCAAGTTTTCACTTCATTCGGGTAAATTACCTAGGAGCGGGCTGCTGGAAGATCTACTTATGAAACTATCTGCCTGCTTCTATGTATGCTATTTCTATACAACAAATATGTATTTTCCCAATGGAATAGCTGTGATACTTTTTCTATGATGCTTCTCTTCTTGATCCATCTGTATCATTTCTCTGCCCTCCTAGGTGTAGGAAGCATCTCCAAGTCATTATCACAAACTTCATTAAAACCATGTTTGCTTTCAGCCCTAGATCATTAATAAAAATACTAAATAAGCCTGATTTCCTCATCAGCACTCTACGGCATCCTAGGAAACAACACTCGTTCCCAACCCCCCACATGCTACCATCTAGCTTTACACTTAATTTAGCTTCTCTTCTATATTCTTAATCACTTCTCATTTGAGCCAAGAGTCTTCAGTATATCACCTTTAATAACTACAGGAAAGCCAAACAACTTTTTCCCAACTCATTTGTAGTTAGTGTACTTTCTGCACATCACAGATACAGACAAGGACCAATAGAGAACAAACTCGGGGCAGCCGAGTGGCTCAGCTGGTTAAGAGTGTGAGCTTTGAGCAACAGGGTCACCGGTTCAGTTCCCACATGGACCAGAGAGCTGCACCCGAGCTGAGCTTCTGCTGAGCTGCCAACAAGTGGCAGAATGGCTCAGCTGGTGAAAGTACGTGCTCCTAAAAAGAAGGTTACCAGTTCGACTCCTGCATGGGATGGTGGCTACGCCCACCGGCAACTAAGATTGAACACAGTACCTTGAGCTGAGCTAGCTGTGCCCTCCACAACTAAGATTGAAGGAAAACAACTTGGCTGTTCCCCTTCCCCAATTCCCCAAAAAAATCTTAAAAAAAAAAACAAACAACTCGGAAAGTTTGAGGTGTTACTCCCTAACACTAGCCTAAAAGCAACATTGGGCTTTGCTGCTCCTAATACAGACAGTGTCCAATTCTAAAAACAATCTTTCAAATAAAAGCTGTATTAATTAAACTAGAGAAAAGAAAAAAAATGTCAGCATAATTAACATACAAAGCCACAGTATGGCCTAATTAATCACCATGAAGCGCAATCGAATAAAATACTATGCATTTTTATGGAGCAATTTAATCTGGCAAGTAATTAATCACAGAAACACTAAGCAAAACAAATGGATTTCCCTTTAAGGAAGTCACATTTATCATCTGTAATGTATCCCAAACTCTAATTTGTTATCCCGACTCAAAATTGTGCAGGAGACAATGAATTGTCAGCCTTAGCAGAACACTGATTTCTAGTGAAAAAGAACTTTGAGGTTTTCAAATCAGGTTACAGTTCCTGAGCAACCAAAGAGCTAAGGCTTTATGGGGCAGAGGTATGTGGCAACAGGCATGAAAGTCAACCTCAAGAATTCTAAAACCTAGGTGAGTTTATTCAATCCATAGATAACTGCTAGATGACTCACAGGGAAAACAAACAAACAAACAAACACTTAGTGGTACGGTGGTTAAGTCCTGGCTTGGGACTCCAGCGGCCCCGGTTCGGGTCCCACATATGAGGGCCAGTGACACTGACCTCAAAAATAATAAAAATAAATAAATAAAACACTTAGCATTTGGAGTGACAATTACAGGTCACGATATTACCAAAAATCTCAAAGGGAAGACCCTCAATAGCTGACAACAGAAACAGCTTTTGATATTCACAGGACAAGCAAAATGGGGGTGGGGCACATAGCAATGCAGTGAAATTTTAACCCAAATCACCTTTACTCTTTCCTTCTCCTCTCTTTCCTTCCTTCCTTTTTAAACAATGACTCATTTTCCATGAGCCCCAGTGCTTTACCAGTTTGAAGAATACCAACAGTCTGATTTTCTGAATAGCCTCAATTTTCAAAGACAGAGTGACACACATTAGTTAAAAAGGTACAAGAGGCTAACGTCACATCCCCTTCTTCCTAGCTACCCTCTCTGCTTGGCTATTTGAGACTAGATGAACTGCCCCCCCCCCTTTTTTTTTTTTTTTTGCCAAGGAAGCTCATGGCACTTATAAGCCTTTCCTTTAATATTCCCATGTCTCACTGACTTTTTCCCCCTCTATGTACTGGTCTTAATGGGCTATGTCTGTTTTTTTCTTTTTTCTTTATCAGACTCCTGTAGATTAAAGCACCTAACAGAGTTCCAGGCAGCTGAAGGCTGCAACCAAAGTGGTTTCCTCTTTACTGACCTGCTCGACCCACTGCTGAGTCCCATGAAACATTCAATACATATTCAACTGTACAGAGAACATAGTGTTTTTTTCACACTTCCATCTTGACTGTGCTCACAATTTGAAAAAAGCTGTTACAGATATCCTATTCAGCCCTGGCATCTTCCTTTAGATTTTAACCCTTACCCTCTTCTCCTTCAAACCTTTTTGCTCTAGTATCCCTGGCTGGTACCAATGACTTCTTTTCCGAGCTCTTCCACTCTTGCCCTTCAGTCCATTTCTCTTCTGAGGAGTCTGCTTGGCATTTTTGTTCAGTGATTCTCTGAGAGGCTGTCTCTGATTTGCCCTTACGGGCTTCCTCCATCAGCCCAACAGTAACCTAAGTACTTTTACTCCCATCCTGGATCAGGCCCAGCCAGTATTCTGAATCCTCACTTGTGTAAGAAAGCAGAACTCTGTTTGTTGATCTATGTTCAACTAACATTCACTGTGCTGTGTTGCTGGATGCTGCCTGTCTTCAAAGAGCTCACAGCCTAGTAAAGAAGACAGACAGGTAGATAGTTACTACTGTAGTATGGCCAGGCCGGGCTCTACGGATGAAGTGATGCTCAAGATGTACTACGTCAGGAGGTAGGCTGACAAGCTGGGGAAGGGCATCCAAGGCTGGGAAGCATGACAATATATAGGGTCAGGAGTATACAACAGTTTGTCTAGAGAACCTGAAGTGTCTCTGCTTTGTCCAGGGAACTCTATGTGGTCTAGCATAATTGCAGTGAGGACAGAGATTCCAGAAAGCATATCAAGAATGGAATTGTACGCCATGCTACAGAGCTCCAATTTTATTCTGCAGGTGTTGAGGGAGTCAGTGAAGGGGATAAGTACAGGGAGGAGAGAAAGAACAAAAGCGAGAAAGAGAGCGAGAGAGGCAAAGAAGTTGACAAGATTGGAGGCTTAGAAAATCCAACTGAAGGCCAGCCGAGTGGTGCGGTGCTTAAGAGCTGGCTTGAGATGCCAGCGGCCCCAGTTCGGATACCACATGTGAGGGCCAGTGACACTGCCCTCTAAAAAAGCATAAATAAATAAAAATCTGTGCTTTAAAAAAAAAAAAGAAAGAAAATCCAACTGAAAAAGAAATGAGGAGAATGACTAAATCAACGGTGGTACATTTATACAATAATAAAATACTGCTCTGCAACAAAAAGGAATGAACTACTAGATATTTGCACACTCAGGTTCATAGCAGCATTATTCACAATAGCCAAAAGGTAGAAACAACCCAAGTAGCCATCAACAGATGAAAAAATAAACAAAATGTGGTTTACACATACAATAGAATGTTATTCAGCCTTAAAAAGGAAGGGAACGTTCAACAGCCATCAAGTGACTGCCTCACCCAGGAAGAGCACAATGATAATACTGACATGGGCCAGTGAAGCGACATCTTCCACAACTAGACTGAAGAACAAAAGGACAGCAACTTGTCTGTTCCCCTTCCCCAATTCCTCAACGCTGTTCCCCTCCCCCAATTCCCCAATAAAATCTTTTTTTAAAAAAAGGAAGGGAATCCTGCCAAATGCTCCAACATGAATGAACCTTGAGGATATTATGCTAAGTGAAATAAGCCAGTCACAAAAAGAAAAATATTGTATGATTCCACTTATATAAGGTATCTAAAGTAATAAATTCAGACAGAAAGTAGAACTGTGGTTGCCAATAGAGTGCTCTTTAAAATTTATCAAATAGTTCATATTTTAAGTAAGAAATTAGTTTAAATAGTCAAAAGGAACAGATTTTAATCCATCCCCATCTGAATCCTATCTAGTAAATTATCCCATAAGAAAGATAGGGTACAGGGCTGGCCGAGTGGCACATTGGTTAAGAACTGGCTTGGGATGCCAGCTCTGAGCAGCAGGACCCCGGTTCGGATCCCACATATGAGGGTCAGTGACACTGCGCCCTCTACAGCTAAGATGGTGAACAACAGCTCCACCTGGAGCTGGGCTGCTGTGAGTCGCTGGCGACAGCATAGGCTGCAGCCCCTGCTGCAGTGGGCTGCTATAAGGTTCCATGAGTGGCCGGCAGCCAGCGTGAACAACTAGAAGCCGGTGTGAGCTGCCAAGAGCCGCTGTGAGTGGCCGTCCAGTGGCCGGCGACCGACCTGCCTCACCCAGGAAGAGCACAATGATAATACCAACATGGGCCAGTGAAGCAGCATCCTGCACAACTAAACTGAAGAACAAAAGGACAGCAACTTGTCTGTTCCCTTCCCCCCAATTCCCCAATAAAATCTTTTAAAAAAAAAGATAGGGTACAGTCAAAACCCTGTTCAGAAATCTTCCACCTCCTTCTACCCAGAATAAGCTCCAACCACAGATGGCTATGCCTGCTGCCTTTTCAGAGGTGTCACCAAGATGAATGCAGGAGAAGAGAAACCAATGAGAACCAACTGTCTCTGGGGCTTCCCTGAGACTGAGAATTTTCATCATACGAAAACAGTGTCAAATGAGAGATAGATTAATGTTCTTTGGTGTACAGGGTAGTGAAAATCCATTAGCACACCCTGTGTTTGACATCCCACTCACATGTTATTGGTTTTAAAAGAAATTATATAGAAACCAATTAGAACAAAAAAATCTCATTAAACCTCTTACAACAGGAGCCCACTTTGCTAAAGCATGCACAATATCTGGCCTCCAGGGAGAAATGTATAATGGAGGTAAAATTAATCAAAATGTACATAAAAAGAACAGCAAGAGACAGTTTAAGAAGGAAATCTTTCCTCAGTGTTAGAAACTCCTGAAGTCTGATCACTGCGTGCATAATTCTGCTTATTATTATCTTCTACTATGTAACACTACATTTATAATTAGGCTGATATCACAGTAAAATGACAGTAAAATGTAGACACAATTCATTTAACAATTAATCTACTGGAGCTAAAAATTCTTACCATGTCATTAATTGGCTGCTTAAAATGCTGCCTCAGTTTCAGTTTTAGATGATCACACACCTTCTTTAAGAACCCAAGGGAAATGTGATGCACAAGGCAAGGCTTGTTTAGGGAGAAATAGCAGGCAGCCGTGAGTTTCACACTTTTCTCTCCCTGTGGACTCCAACTCAGAAGAGCATTTATTGTGACCGCCAAGCTCACTATTCATTAAAAGAGAAAACAGTCAAGAGCAGCTTCTTTTTCAGGGAAGCTCTCCACCCATCCTTTCTCCAAATCACCTTTTTACTATTCTTACCTATACGTTCTCTCTGATTTCTCAATATAATAACTAATGCTTGCTAAAATCTTTTTTCTTCTTTTTAAAAAATATTTCAATTGGTAAACCTCTCTGCAGGGGTTTTGGGAGAGGGGGGAGACAGGAGGATATGAACCATCTATGAAGGTTGTTCCTGATTTCTCTATAAAAAGATTTTATTTTTCTAGTCTGGCCTTGGCTGATGATTCCCCACCTACAGTTTTTTCTTCACATATTTATTCTTTACAAAGAGCTTTGCAGTTAATTCTTACGGAATATTTTTCAGTTTTCAAGTCCAATTTTATGTAACAGCAGTAAGCCAAAACCCAGAAAGGGGACAGGTTCTTCCCAAGTCATCCACCAAATCAGTGGCAGAGTCAGCATTAGATCAAAACATCTGGACAAAAATTTAGAAGGCATGTTTATCAAAAGTGCTGATGATACAAAGCTGCAAAGGAAAATCAATACATAGAATGACATATAATCGAGCCACAAAAAAATTCCTAATAAACTAGAATGATGGATTGCAATGAACAAGATACATTTAATAAGGATTTGGAGTTTCATTTAGGTTAGTTTAGAAAAAAACCAACTGGGGCCAGCCGAGTGGCTTGTTGATTAAGAGTTGGCTTGCAAAAGACATCCAGCTAGCACGCCGCATATGTGGAGAATGTGCTTTAGAATCCACTATGATGGGAAACATTTAATTCTTTAAAAAAAAAAAAATTCTCTTCTTCCTGTTATTGGTAGTTCTGAATGTTAGTTATTTTTTTTTCCATGGGGTCAAAAGGTACCTAAGTATATGATTGCAAGTGGAAAAATAGGGGACAGAAATCAGGTATTGGCAGTTTTTCCATTTTCGTTTGTGTGTGAATTTTTAATATAAATGCGGGGACAAAGCATTAATGCAAGTCAAAAGTTTCAGTGAACAAGTTTCAGCAGTTCAACTTTATAACGATTATAAATAAACCTGTTAGATTTTTCTGGACAATGCCAGCATTTGGATTTTTTTAAAACAAGTAAATTTCTTATTGATGGCAACTAAATGGTGTTTGTAGCTTTTATCATACAGTAGATTCCATCCATTCGCTATACTTTTCTAACTGAGTTGTCCTACATGCAAGTACATGTTTTTAATGTTGTCTGTCTTTTGTGCTGTTCCTGTAAGTTTGCTATTAAAATACATTAAACTTAAAAAAAAAAAAAAAAAAAAGTTGGCTTGGGAGCCCGAACTCTATGCAGCAGGGCCACCGTTTGGGATCCCACATGGGCCAGTGACACTGTGCCTTCTACAGCTAAGATGGTGAATAACAGCTCGACCTAGAGCTGGGCTGCCGTGAGTCGCCAGCAATGGTGAAGGCTGCAGCCCCTTCTGCAGTGGGCTGCAGTAAGCTACTGTGAGCGGCCAGCAGCCCGCAAGAGCTGCGGTGAGCTGCCCTGAGCGACCGTCCAAGGGCTGGCAAAAAATCTGCCTCACCCCGGAAGAGCACAATGATAATACCAACATGGGCCAGTGAAGTGACGGACTCCACAACTAGACTGAAGAACAAAAGGACAGCAACTTGTCTGTTCCGCTTCCCAAATTCCCCAATAAAATCTTTTTTTTTTAAAATCGGGGCGGGGGGAGTTGGGAGGGGGGATTTTACCCGTCACTTTGACGGGTAAAAAGTATAACTATTGCACTTTGTTGTACACCTGAAGATAATTAAAAATATATATTTAAAAAAAAAATCAACTGGAGATGTTCAGGAGATTCACCAAAAACAGGAATAGCAGCCATCTTTGAATGGTGAAATTTTAGATGATCTTACTGTACTTTGTTCTTTGCACTATTCTTCTTTGTTTAAAATTTCTACAGTGAGTAGGTAGCATTAAAACAAACCAACAAGCCAGCACAAAGCAAAACATCACTATCAACTGAACAATTACAGCATGGGAGAGAGCTTGACAGCAGGTTATTTTAAGCAGATTGGAAGGTTTTAGTGGCACCTAAGCTTGCAATGCAATTCAGCTGCTGAAAAACCAATGTAATTGGAAGCTGCAAGTAAAATACGTCCATATCCTGGATGATAGCTGTCGCCCTATAATCTAAGCTTCTGAGATTATAACTGGATCCAGTGCCAGGTGTCATTCAATCCAATAAATATTTACTCAATGCTTCTTTGTACGAGGCACACCCTAACACCGTACTTTAGGAAAATCACAGGATGCCAGAGATTGTGAAATCATGTCATACAGAAAACCATTAAGGGAAGAAAGGATGTTTTGCTTGCAGAATGGCAGTAGTATACATGTTAGCCCTTTGAAGAAGTTCACATGTAGAAGACAATAAAATGTTGGTGTTGCATCTAAAGGTAGAAATAGAATGAACAGGATCTTGTTGTAAAGAGGAAGGTTCCAACGTGAGAGATTCTCATCACTTAAAAAATGGAATAGGGGTCAGCCAAGTGGCATGGTGGTTAAGAGCTGGCTTGGGATGCCAGCGGCCCTGGTTCAGATCCCACATATGAGGGCCAGTGATACTGCCCTCAAAAAAAAATCAAATAGGGGCCGGCCAAGTGGTGCACTGGTTAAGTGCTGGCTTGGGATACCAGCAGCCTCAGTTCAAATGCCACATGAGGGCCAGTGACACTGCCCTCTACAGCTAAGATGGTGAACAATAGCTCCATCTGGAGCTGGGCTGCTGTGAGTCCCCCAGACAGCATGGCTGCAGCCCCTGCTACCGTGGGCTGCCATAAGCTACAGTGAGTGGCCGGCAGCCAGCGTGAGTGGTTGGCAGCTGGAGTGAGTTGCCAAGAGCCACTGTGAGTGACCATCCAGAGGCTGGCGACCAATCTGCCTCACCCAAGAAGAGCACAATGACGATACCAACATGGCCCAGTGAAGCAATGTCCTCCATAACTAGAGTGAAGAACAACAACAACAAAAGGACAGCAACTTGTCTGTTCTATTCCCCTTCCCTGGTTCCCCAATGCTGTTCCCCTCCCCCAAGTCCCCAATTTAAAAAAAAAAAAATAGAATAGAATATACCCTAAGTGTTAAGCCTTGTTTTACTAACTTCAAACAGAGGCTGGATATTAACTAACAGCTTTAAAAAGAAGACTGGGGGGTGGCCTGTTAGCTCAGTTGGTTAGAGCACAGTGATCATAAAACCAAGGTTTCTGGTTCGATTTTCACATGGGCCACTGAGCTGCACCCTCCACAACTATGGTGAAACAACTACTTAACTTGGAGCTGATAGATCCTGGAAAAACAAACTGTTCCCTATTTTTAAAAAATAAATAAAAATAAATAAAAAGGAAACGGGTATATGGATGCTTAGATTTTGTCAGTTTTTATTATTTATTTATTTATTTATTTATTTTTAAAGACTTTTTTAATTGAGGAATTGGAGGAGGGGAACAGCATTGGGGAATCGGGGAAGGGGAACAGACAAGTTGCTGTCCTTTTGTTCTTCAGTCTAATTGTGGAGGACATCACTTCACTGGCCCATGTTAGTATTATCATTGCGCTCTTCCTGGGTGAGGCAGTCACTAGCTGGCCATTGGACAGCCGCTCATGGTGGCTCACGGCAGCTCATGCCGGCTGCCAGCCACTCAAGATAGCTCATAGCAGCCTACTGCAGCAGGGGCTGCAGCCTACGCCATCACCGGCAACTCACAGCAGCCTAGCTCCAGGTCGAGCTGTTGTTCACCATCTTAGCTGTAGAGGGCAGTGTCACTGGCCCTCATATGTGGAATCCAAACCTGGGCCCTGCTGCCCAGAGGGCCCAACTCTTAACCAATACACTACTCAGCTGGCCCAGATTTTGTCAATTTTTAAAGCTGTGTGATCCAGGTACTGCTAATATGTAAGGTCAAAGTCCAATAGAAAGAGAAGGTATGGTACCTTAGCCCTTCTGTTATAAATTTGAGAATTTAGAGTAACTAAGCTCCTATGAAGCCAAGAACACTTCTCTTGTTGTTCACAACAATCCAAAGAAATCTAAAGTTCCATCTGGTAAAGAGACGCCTGTTTGGGTTTGCTGATAGGATAATATATTGCTATCCAATATTAATGACCTTTTCCCATTAGCAGATTCATAGTCTATTGTTCAAAATGGTCAGAACACCTGAGTTATGTGACCAGAGTTCCAGCCTTACTTTTGGGAAAGATAAATAGAGAGGAAAAAATGAGGGATAAGACGATGAACTTCCCATAGTTCAAAAAGACTACTTTCGGGCCAGCTGAGTGGTGCATTGGTTAAGAGCTGGCTTAAGACGCCAGTGGCCCCGGTTCAGATCCCACATGAGGGCCAGTGACACTGCCCTCTACAGCTAAGATGGTGAACAACAGCTCCACCTGGAGCTGGGCTGCTGTGAGTTCCGGAGACGGCATAGCTGCAGCCCCTGCTACAGTGGGCTGCCATAGGCTGAGTGGCCGGCAGCCGGTGTGAGCTGCCAAGAGCCACTGTGAGCAGCCTCCAGAGGCCACGACCAATCAGCGATCTGGAAGATAAAATAGCAGAACTCACCCAGTTAGCACAGCAAAAAGACCAAAGAATAAAAAACAATGAAAATAGTTTAAGAGCCCTATGGGACAAGGTGAAGCACAACCACGTTCGAATCATAGGGATACCAGAAGGAGAAGAGAAGAAGCAAGAGGTCGAGAATGTATTTGAAAAAATAATGACTGAAAACTTCCCTACCCTGGTGAAGGAAATCAACATACATGCCCAGGAAGTGCAGATGGTTCCAAACAAGCTGAACCCAAACAGGTCCACACCAAGACACATCATAGTTAAAATGGCAAAGGTTAAAAGACAGAGACAGAATCCTAGAGGCTGCAAGAGAAAGACAGCAGGTTACATACAAAGGGACTCCTGTTAGACTAACAGCTGACTTGTCTACAGAAACTCTGCAGGCCAGAAGGGAGTGGCAGGAGATACTCAAAGTGACACAAAATGAAGGCCTACAACCAAGATTGCTCTACCCAGCACGGCTATCACTTAAAATTGAAGGAGAAATAAAGAGCTTCTCAGAAAAGAATAAGCTTAAGGAATTCATTGCCACCAAGCCAGCATTGCAAGAAATGTTAAAAGGGCTTTTTTAAACAAAAGAAAGGGGCAAACATCGAAGTCAGATTGAAGTCATATCAAGCATATATAAAGGAAAAACTGATGGTTGCTGGCTGGGAGGGAGGGGGAAGAGGGAGAGGAGGAAGGTTTTGGACAGTGTATGTGGGACTACAATGTTGCCGCAGGGATATGGGGGCAGTTCTGGGAATGTAATTGATAATGTTGTGAAGAGACTATTATGTTGTGAGAAATAAGTCAGTCGGAGGACAGGTACCATGTGATCTCACTTGTGTGTGGAGTCTGAAGAGCTGAGTGAACGATCAAAGTAAACAGACTCGTAGATGTAGAGGAAAAACTGAGGGTTGCTAGTTGGGAAGTGGGTGGGGATGGGGGGTAAGGGGAAGGGATTAGATGGCATAAATAGACAACTACAATATTGCCACAGGGATATGAAACACAGTTTGGGGAATATAATAATGTTGTAAAAATTTTGTGGCGTGTCAGATAGTCACATGTCTTGTTAGGGAGACCACTTCATGGATGGAGTAGAGGCTTGATCACTGTACTGTAAACCTGAAGCTGATGTTGTATAGTATTGTATGCCAACTGCAACTGAATATGTGGATGGTCACGGGATGTGGAGTATACTGTGGAGGGGAGTCAGGGGAGTTGTGATGGATATGTATGATATGGGGGGGAGTGGGGTGGCGAACTGGGGGAGGGGGGTTTTCATTTTGGGGGGTAAAGAGTATAACTATTGCATTGTGTTGTACACCTGAAACTAATTAAATAAAATAAAATTTTTTAAAAAAAAAAAGAAAGAAAAAAACTATTAAAATTAAAAAAACAAAAAAAAAGAAAGGATCCTAAATCTATCTCACACAAATACACCATACTTCCTTTCATTTGTTCTCTTTCTCCTGCTCGCTTCCCAGGTTTTTGATGCTTACCTAAAGAAACTGGAAATAGCATATGATAAGTCCTGCTGATGAAAAAGATTAGCAGGATAAAGGACATACATCAGATGGCTCATCTCAGATACCCATAAAAAATTATGGCTAAGTTGAAAACCTAAAGTTAATTTACCACACCATAAAATTATAGGTAAGAGATCCAGTTAATTACCAATGGGACAAGTGCAAACCAAAGGTCTTTGGTGTGTAAATACATATTTACAGAAACAAAGAATGTTGTGAGACTGTGGCCCTAAAGAGAGAGGGGAAAATTTGGTCTCCTGCCACATGGGGCCATTCACTCACACAGTGGGACCAAGAGCTAGAACATTCTGGAGGAAACTGTCAATCATACATTTCTCCACCAGTGCTCTCAGCAATTTCATCTGCAACTGTCTGCACGGAACAAAGCGCTTCTAACTTACCTCAGGGTTCAGGGACTTGATTACCTCTAGTCACAAGGAAGCAGCTACCCCAATATCACTGGCTCAGCCACAAAGACAGTCCCCTCCAAGTCACTTCAAAAGGCTCAAGTTAGTACGTGGTATAATTCATTAAGAAAGAGAAAAATATTAACGCAATTAACAAGCAAAAAGATTGACTGTTTGACAAAATAACACTAAAAGTTAAGGTCACCAAATGCATATAAGATCCCTCCCAACTAATTCACAATTACAAGGTTTCTCAAGTTGGCTGTTCATATTCCCATAAAACCCTAGCCTTACAAAAGGTGAGGGCCCACACCTAGGAAGCTTCAGCTGACTCTCGGAGCAGGCACCTGGAACCCACTAAGGAGAGCCTGGGCAATGAGTTCTTGGATATGACATCAAAAGCACAGGTAATAAAGAAAAAATAGGTAAGCTGGACTTCCTTAAAATGAAAAACTTTTGTGCATCAAAGGATGCTATCAACAGAATGAAAAGGCAATGATGGAAAGGGAGAAAATATCTGGAAACCATATATCTGATAGAAGACTGTTATCCAGAATATATAAAGAATTCCTAAAACACAACAAAAACCCCTCAAACAACTCAATTTAAAAAATCAGCAAAGAACTTGAATAGACATTTCTCCAAAGAAGATAGACAAATGGCCAAGAAGCACATGAAAAGATACTCAACACCACTAGTGATTATGGTAATACAAATCAAAACCACAATGAGATATCACTTCACACCCATTAAGATGGTTATTATTAAAAAAATAAATAAATACAAAATAACAAGTGTTGGTGAGGATATGGAGAAACTGGAAGCCTTGTGCATCATTGGTGCAAATGTAAAATGGTACAGCTGCTGAGGAAAAGGGAATGGTGATTCCTCAAAAAATTAAAAAGTGAGGGCCGGCCGAGGGGCGCGGTGGTTAAGCGCTGGCTTGGGAAGCCAGCGGCCCCGGTTCGGGTCCCACATATGAGGGCCAGTGACACTGCCCTCAAAAAAAAAAAATTAAAAAGAGAATTACCCCATGATCTAGCAATTTTACTTTTGGGTATATACCCAGAAGAAGTGAAAGCAGGTTCTCCAATATTTGTACATCCATGTTCTTAGCAGCATTATTCACAATAGCCAAAAGGTAGAAGGAATGCAAGTGTCCAATAAGCAAAATGTGGTACATACATATAATGGAATATTATTCAGCTTGAGAAAGGAAGGAAATTCTGACATACGCTACAAAATGCAAGAATCTTGAGGATACTATGCTAAGTAAAATAAGCCAGTCACAAAAGGGCAAATATTGTAGCATTCCTCTTACATGATGTTCCTAGAGTAGTCAAATTCTGCATGCAGACACAGAAAGCAGAACAATGATTGCCAGGAGTTGGGGGAAAGAGGGAATGAGAAGTTATTGTTTAATGAGTACAGTACAGACTCAGCTGAGGATGATGAAAAAGTTCTGGAGATGGATGATGGTGATGGTTGCACAACAATGTGAATGTACCTAATGCCAAAGAACTGTACACTTAAAAATGGTTACAATGGTAAATTTTATGTTGTACATATTTTCCCACAATTAAAAAAAAAAATCAAAGTGGAAAAATTGCCCAATGGAACTTCAGGTTGAGGTAAGCAGGTTTTATATGCTAAAGTCACACTCACCTAAATTATAGTAGCCCCAACTAAAAGTCTTTATATTTCATTACAAATATCTGAATCTCCTAAACCAAGGCTTCTTGATTGCACTGCAACTCACCAAGCCCAGCTATGACGTAATGTAAAAACCTCACTTTGCAGCACAAACCAAGTTAGGGCAAAACAGAAGATTAGCCACATGGGGATTTGGTGTTTGGTTTTCCATTTCTATTGTAGCTGTGGTCTTAAGTCATTAGGGAACAGCAACTATTAGAATAATAGGTAATGCTCCCAGTCATTGGGGAAACCATATTATAGGAGCCTCATTTTGGTGCTTTGTTTTAATCTGCATAATACTTTTCATCCTCCATAATGGGGTCTGATTAACCGAAGAAAAGTCAGTACTGACAAATTCTAACCTAGGGGATAATCTGAGCCTGTCTACCACTTGAGAGCAGACAGCTGGACTAGAAGATTGTGTCCATGTACTTCATGCTACTCAAGTCGTCAGCCCAATGCCTCTGCTCCTAACAACCGCTTTAGCCCACATTACTTATCACTAAACTAAATTACACCCTTCAGCTGAAGTGCTGGGCATTAAACTGCTCCTCCTCTCAACTCATTAGCATCCATTCTGATAAGAAAGCTGTGACTAAGAGGCAAATTTTGTACCTGTCAAACAGGTTCATGGGCAACGGAATTTGGTGGGACTTTGCCTGATTGAAACCTCACATTCCCTTCCCAACCCTAACTTTGTGGCCATCAACAGTGAGTGTACTCTCTCTGATTGGTGCCTGGGGGTTTTTGTGACATTCAGAATTCCATGCACAGCTTGCTCCAAAGGGTGTTATGCTCAATGAACCCCCTTATCTATAGGCTGCTGAGAGCTATTCTTGTTCCTTAGCCCGTCCAGCGAGTATACATTTAGATATTTCCTCACCCTCTTCCTCCCCCCTCCTCCATCTTTTTTTTGGGGGGGGAGAGAGTATTTTTTAAGGGTGAAGGAAAACAGCTACAAAGCAGGAAGTGGGGGTAGTAGTGGATCATCTTTGCATTGGAACAAAAAGACCACGGAGCAAACCCGGACAAGAGGCAAACTTCACTGGGTCACCAATTAAGAGACTTACAAAGAAATGCATTCAAGTCTTATTCCTAACCCCAGGCTTGTCACTAACCTTAGCAGTATCTAAAAAAAAAAAATCATTCTCAAAGAAAAACTAATCTGAAATTAATATAATATTTAATGTCAACTATAATTAAATATATATATATGGTCACGGGATGCAAAGTACAGCATAGGGAATACAGTCAATGGTATTGCAATAGCTACTACCTACAGTGTCAGAGGGGTACTAGGCTTGAGGGGGTTATCACTTTGTGAGGGGTGCAATGTCTAACCATCATGCTGTTTTGTACACCTGAAACTAATAAAAAACGATTCAAAAAAAAATTAAACTTTAGCTTAATACATTCCAAATAAAGGAAAAAAATTAATATATTAACCACAGAGTTCAAACTTTCTCCAACTTAAGAACATTATAGATCAGTGAAAAAAACCTATTTGCTGTGATTCAGCCACTATTTCTGTGAGCAACCAGAGAATAGGATTGTGAATCTGGAGCTAGTAAAATGCTCATTAAGTGAAAAACATTAAGATGTTAACTTGAAGAGAGTCATTAATGGCTTCAAATTATTAACCTTGAAAGTTGTTTGATCAGATGAAGGTAAGACTTTAGTCTAACATTTTTCTTTTTTTCTTTTGACTAATTAGTTTAATAGTCAGCAGACATCTTGCTAAAGAACAGGATATCACTGGGGTGGCCTGCTAAGTTGGCAGGAAATATTTGGCACAAAAGTCTCCATGGCAAAACTTCCCAAATGTTTTCGCCTTCTAGCCCTGCACATGGCCCCTCAGAGTATTTTTCCTTTGTGGACCAGTGGATCTGTAAAAGCAACTGCAGTAACAATTATACCAAGTGAAAATTTAAAGGTGGAGATATATTTTATTTTTCTTGTGGCAAAGCAATGGAACAACTGCCCTCTGGGGAGGAACAAACGTAGGGCCCTGTAGGTTAATGACATCAGGTGTTCCAATAAAAATAGCAGTTTCTAAGCAGCTGCATTTTAAGAATCTCTCTGAAGGATCAAACAGGAAGAGACAGACAAATTGTTTAAACACAAATAACTTTGACAATTAAAGAACTAGCATGACTAAGCCACGAAAGACAAGTGAAAAGCAAGCAGACTGACACGAGCAAATTTAGACCTCTAAGCATGTGGAAGTACTTCTAATTTTCACTATCACAATCTAAACCCCAAAGAACAGCAAGATCTACAGCCTTTCTGCTGCCTTTGGCCTGCTGGTGAGAGACTGTTAGGGTTGCCATTAGATGTACTGCATTCCAGAAGATCCCAAAGACATAACTTGTAGTCACCAACGGGCAAACCAATCTCAAGAGGCCCTCCCAGCTGTTGGGGTCTGAAAATTTCACATGAAACCCAATCCCATCCCAGGCTATCAAAGAACATACTATACAAGATGTGGCTAAGGGTTTGTTTGCTCTGTCTCAGAAATCCTTTCCAGGTGTGGGATCAGCACAAATAACCTTTATAACTAACAGAAGTAAATGTTGCATACATCACAATTTTACTGCTTAGCCTTTATATAATCTATGTTTGATAATCAAGTTGGTGGTCAACAGCTGGTGGCCCTAGTATCCCTAGGAGACCCACAGGTCCGATTTTCTGACATTCTCTTGTTTTCTAAAACACTCAAAGTTAACAATGTCATGAATGTACAAATACAAGCTCTTAGAAAAAAGCCAAAAGCATAAAAAGGCAGCACTCATTACCACCACTGGCTCAGTGGAATAGAGACTTCTTAAGCACTCCACTTTTTACCCTCAGCTGAGAAAATACTAACTCTGAGAAGAGAAAACTCCCTGGGCCACCTTTATACAAAGTATCAAAGTCAATAAAAGAAAAGCAAAACATCTTTTTTTTTTTTTTTTTTTAGCTGAGCCATCCTGCCACCTGTTGGCAGCTCAACAGCAACTCAGCTCGGGCTGGCATCAAACCACTGGTGCTCAGAGCTCAGCTCACACGCTTGAGTGGACTCTTAACCAACTGAGCCACTCAGCCGGCCCTGCAAAACATCTTTTAAGGCTAGGGGTAACATCTTTTATAGAAAAGATGAAAGAAGACATAAGAGGTCAGACAATTAAGTTTGCGAACTCATCCTAGAAAAAGTGCTACGTACTTCATTGCTGAATATCACTACAGTCACCTTCAAGGTACTCCCCTTAGGAAGCTATGCACCGATGCCAGTGCCTAGTCCATCCTTCAAAGCAATTTTGGAACTCTTTTTCTGGAATGGCCATCAGAGCTGTCGTCGTGTTACCCTTGATGTCCTGAATGTCATCAAAATGTCTTCCTTTCAATATTTCCTTTATCTTTGGGTACAGAAAGAAGTAATTGGGGGCCAGATCAGGTGAGTAGGGAGGGTGTTCCAATATAGTTATTTGTTTACTGGCTAAAAACTCCCTCACAGACAGTGCTGTGTGAGCTGGTGCATTGTCATGATGCAACAGCCATGAATTGTTGGTAAAAAGTTCAGGTCATCTTTTTCACGCAGCCTTTTCAGCACTTCCACATAGTAAACTTGGTTAACTGTTTGTCCAATTGGTACAAATTCATAATGAATAATCCCTCTGATAGCAAAAACGGTTAGCAACATCATCACAACAAGTTGGCGAACTTAATTGTCCGACCTCATACTTGGAAACAGTCTAAAAAAGGCTTAAAATGCTAAACTTGAAAAATGGTATGGCAATTCCTCAAAGAATACAGAATTACCATATGATCCATCTATCCTACTTCTGGGTATATGCCCAAAAGAAGTGAAAGCAGGGACAGAACATATATTTGTATACCCATGTAAAAATAACCCCAACCAGAAAAAACAAAAGGCAGAAGCAACTCACTTGGGGTTTCATCAATGGATGAAAGAGTAAACAAAATGTGGCATATCTATACAATGGAATATTATGCAGCCTAAAGAGGAAGGAAACTCTGACACATGCTACAACAGGGATAAACCTAAAAGACATTGTGCTAAGTGAAATGACGTATTTTAGTTTACTAAGTGCTTTCACATACATTACACAACATAATTCTTACAACCACTTCCCTGTGAAACAGTTAATATCATCATGACCTCCATTTTATAGATAGTGGAAAGAGGTCAGAGAAGCTAAATAACTTGCTCAAGGTCCCACATTGAGAGACAAAAACAAAAAATCCAGTTTCTCTAACTCAAATTTCCATACTCTTTCAATACATCATGCTGAGTTTTCTGTCATCTCCATGGAAGACTTTGATGCAACTCTATAGAAGGAGGCATCACGGTCTAGAAGAGCGAGCCCTAGATGTGGGAGTTAGAGACCTATGACTAACTCTCAGCTTTGCCACATGACATTTGTGGGACTTTGCAATTCACAACATCTTTAAGGCTCAGTTTCTTCATTGGTAAAAAGTGTAGTTTTTAAAAGTTTATAATACACTCTATCGAGTTTGATGATTGAAGAAGACAGTACATGTATGAAAGAGCAACACAAAGTTTAGAACTTCCTAAGTGAAAATAAATGTCAGAAAGGAAAAAAAGTCAAGTTTTGCAGGCTTAGCATCACCAGTATTTTCCCCTGATCTAGCCGGCCTCAGTGTGGTAAGTGACATTCAAACACGTCTTTCCACTAGCCTCTGGAGAAAACTGACTGCATCTTTAATACGTCTGACACATTCTCTGAGTCAAATACATTAGCAGCACTGAAGATGATGCAATTATTCTCTGTAGCAAGTTCATCAAACAAGTTTGGGGAATGACAATGAAGGGCCAGGTTTAAGAGAGACTTGCAAAGAGAAGGAAGAGGTCATGGTTATGAGCATCTGCTCAAAACTCAGCCCAGTACTTTCTGGGCTATTCAGGAAAAGGACAGGCTAAGAGCTTAAATCAGCAGTTTGCTGGTCCTTGAAAAGAATAAGGACAGCAGCCAAGCCAGAAGCCACTGGAAGAAAAAGCAACAAAGTAGGAGATAAAGCAAGCATAAAAGAATGTGATCAAGGAAACAGGTCCCAGATGAAAAGGAGCTGCCTGGAAAGCTTAAGTAAATACATGAATAAATAAACACAACATAAATTATACTCATACGCACTTCCTACTCTAGCCCAGAATCTGGTGCTTCTTGCAAACACCCACATTTGTCATACTGCCCTTGGGTCACAAAGGGATATTTGGAAGAAGGCAGTTTGTAATTCCTGATTCTTACAGAAAATCACATTTATCATAAGGCCTCACTACAGTATCTGGCTGATTTGCTAGGTGCAGATATGCATTTATTTGTGAGATTTATAAGACTGTGTTTGCTACAAAATGTCTCTGGGGTCAGGTAAGGCAGACCAACCTTCAGTGCAATCTTGTTAGCACATCTCACCCCCACGCTCCCTCAATCCCAGCCCTCCCAACACACATTTCACACTTTTCTTTGTGTTCCCTGATGTGCCACACACTGTAGTAAATCACTGTAGGAACAGGACATTTTATCTTTAAAAAAAGAAAAGAAAGAAAACAAGAGAACGATATAGAAACCAACACTGAACCCCCGCTCTGTCACACATTAGCATCTATACCAAGTTGTAAATGTATGTTACTATTACAGGGAATGTCTGGCAAGGCTTACATCTGGAGCTAAATCAAGTTTCCCCATCTGCTGGGTTTGCCTATTCCACTCATCGTTAATTTTTCAATTGTTTGCAAGGACAATTTAATAACTGTTGAGGAAATGGAAAATGATAGGAACAAGGGAAGCAAGGAATACAACAAAAGTCAGCTTTAGGTTTCCTAGTACTGAAAGCACATTCTTTCCATTTGCAAACTGCTCATTCCTGTGCGTGTGGGGTAGTTTCCTCAAGACCCTAAACCAATTGCATGTAGGACTCAGTTTTATCCAATACATACAGCACTCTGTAACTGCCTTGCTGTTTCACAAGGAACCTAAAGTGACATAGCCCCACAAGCTCCATTTCCCTCTGTTTACCACAAATAGAAATAGCCATATAAAGCAAAACGTCAAAGTTCCAGGTTCCCATGAGTCATTCTTTGAACTGAGAACGGCAGAAAATATTTTCAGAGAAAAGCTTTCAAGCAGCCGATGCACAGGAAATACTTTGGCAATAAAGGCACCTGAAAGGGACTTGCAACCATCTCTTGGTAAGAAAATTCACAGAACAGCACTGTGAGCTATTTCAATATAACAAAAGGAAAGTTTCATGCACAGGCTTTTCTTGATCAAGAGCAACAATTTCTTCCACTCCTACAGACACCAGGACTTGAAATAGTAGTGGTGTCCAACACACCCCACTTCGAAAGGTACAACAAACCTCAGGATGGGGCCAGGAACTCGGAGAGAGAAATTCGCATTCCTTACCTGATATTAACCAATGCGTGGGTCACCTTGCTAGCTGCTTCTTTCCACTGGCCTGCGTTGGTAGAAAGCCTTAGGACTGCACAGGAGGAAAGAACAAAGATCTGTCAGACCCCTGGTATAAAACACAAATATGAGGAATGAAGACACATCTCAGAGTAGCACTATTAGAATAATCAAATAGAGCCTGTGCCAATCTTCTGTTTAAAATGTCCTCATCCTAGAGAAAAACATAAAGGCTTATTTTTTTCTATAGCTTTCTTTGTATTTTCTATCAAACTACTCGACTCCTCCTATGCCTTGGGTTCCCCTCCCTCCAATTCCAGCTAACTGTTTTCCATACTTAGTTTCTGCATTTGTTTACAATCTATACTGCAGTGATGTGAGGGTAACTTGGCTACTATTGTACATTTATCATTTCCCTAATGGCTGGGGCTGCTTTAGCGGAATTGGCTGGCTGAGTTAACTGTCCCCTCCTGCTCCATATTTATCTTTCTCATAAAGGTCTAAGCTGAGTCAAACTGGACAAACAATCTTGCCAGATAGAGGACAGTCATGTTTTAACCAAGGAGTAACCTGTTTTAGTTCCTCTGACTTAATTGTGTGACCTGCAACATGAATCAACAGGAATATTCCTCCTTCTCTGACCAAATTCTATCTCTTTTCCACATTTACCCACAGGAGAAGAGATGACAAAAATACAGAATGCTCTCTTTTAGCTATGAGCTTCAGGACCACACATTACATCACTTAGACTATTTTAGAAAAGAGACACACCAGCAGTACTCCTTGAAACATCAATCACATGGTGCACTCTCCAAGTATGTGTTTTTAATGAACGAATAGCTAATAAGAGCTAAATATGTAGAGTTTACTATGTGCGAGGAACTGGACAAAGTTGTCTTATATGCAATACAGCATATAGATGAGAAAACTGACACTCAGATGAGACAAGTAATCAAGTACTTGGTCAAGGTCATTCACACAGTTGTAAGTAATGGAGTGGAATATGAGCCTGGAAGGAATGACTCCAGAGCCTGTACTTACAGAGTAAGAGGTTAAGAGTATGTACTCTGAAGCCAACTGTCAGGTCCAGTCCAGTCCCTATACTTGCTAAAAAATAATAGCAATACTTGTATGAAAAGATTAGTGTAAAAATTAAATAAGTTAATATATATGTACTTGTGTGTGTTTGTGTATGTATATATATAGCCTTAGATCAGTGCAGGGCACATAGTAAATGCTATGTATATAATAGCTATTATTAATTTAAATAGACGGCTTCCCAAACAAATAAATAAATATATCTGAGACTTTCCTAAAGGAAGGAAAATGGAGCCTAACTAACATTAAGAAATGTGTAACCGGGCCGGCCGAGTGGCTCAGCTGATTAAGAGTTAGCTTAAGAGTGTGAGTTCTGAGCAACAGGGACGCCGGTTCGATTCCCACATGGGCCAGTGAGCTGAGCTGCCACTGAGCTGCCAACAGGTGGCAGAATGACTCAGCTGGTGAGAGCATGTGCTCCTAACAACAAGACTGCCTGTTCCACTGTGGGCTATGCCCACCCGCAACTAAGACTGAAATTGGCACCTTGAGCTGAGCTGCAGCCCAGATGGCTCAGTAGATACAGCATGTGCTCTTAACAACAAGGCTGCCGGTTCAACTCCCGAAACCGATAGTGACTATGCCCACCTGCAACTAAGACTGAACACAGCACCTTGAGCTTAGAGGCCACAAGCTGCCGAAGGGCAGCCAGATGGCGACTGGCGCCCTCCACAACGAAGGTTGAAGAACAAAAACTTGGCTGGTTCCCTCCCCCAATTCCCCCAACACTGTTCCCCTCCCCAAATTCCCCAATTTAAAAAAAAAAACTGTAACCAATTTGCATAGGAACTTTATATCTAAGTACATTCACTACCTGCTTGCTCTTAACCAGTATCCCTCTAGCAAGAAGGGAGCAGCAGCTTTATCAGAGGGAGAGCAAATGGCTGTAATACAGAAAGAAAGCTCATCTGGCTACTCTAAATCTGTCCTAGCAATCCTAATTTTTATAAATTCAAGCATTTTATGAAAGATAGAAGCCTGAATAAAACATGTATCAGAGTGCTGCTTTTCTAATTTATTAAGATTTTGTACAGGGGAACTTGGTATAATTCCAATTTAGAGCTCTACAGTCTGAATTCAGGTTTCACCCAGTGTATGTACAAATTTATTCATGTAATAAACAAAGTTATTGCAGCAGGTCAGACACATCCTTTTCAACTCAATTATGCAAGAGTGCGAGCTGAGCTCAGCAACAGCAGTTTGATGCCCAGCCCGAGCTGAGCTGCTGCTAAGCTGCCAACAGGTGGCAGGATGGGTTAGCTTAAAAAAAAAAAAGTCAACTCAATTATGAAAACTATTTAGATGCATTTGTTTTTCACTAGATCATAAATTCTCTGATGGTAGGCACCTAACATTTATGGAATTGAGCTGAATTTTTCACTCCTTACCTCAAATGATTTCACTCTATCCGTGGATGATTTCTCTGTAACATCCTGTCAGCTCTGTTCCTTAGTGAACAGGCACCCGGATGACCTCATCACTGCATTTCCTTTGGAAACGCCTCAGGCTTTTACATTCTTTTCTAAGTTACCAAATTTAAACACAAAATGATTTCTAAATGCCCCAAAAGCCTCAAGCTAAGGTAATCACTTATGTAGTAAATTATGGTACACAAAAACAAAATACTATGTAGCCATTAAAAAGAAACTTAAGTAATAACAAAACCTAGAAACCATAATTTCCATGAAAAGAAAGAATGTTTAAATAAACTATAGCATACTAAGCAAGACTGAGAGAGAGAAAGAGAGAGAGAGACAGATGGAGGGAGAAACTTAAGAAAATTACTAAAAATAGAAAAATATTTTATAATATATAGTTTTAAAAAACAAAATAGAAGAATAACATGATTACAACTATGTAACACTATGCATACATACAGGCCAATATACAACTATGAAAAATCCAGTAGTAATACTAGAAAGGAGATTATAAATTTTTTTTTTTTAAATTGGGGAATTGGAGGGGAACAGCACTGGGGAATTGGGGAAGGGGACCGGCCAAGTTGTTGTTCTTCAGTCTTCGTTGTGGAGGGTGCCAGTTGCCTTTTGGCTTCCCGTCGGCAGCTCGTGGCCTCTAAGCTAAAGATGCTGGGTTCAATCTTAGTTTCGGGGGGGGGGGCATAGCCGCCATCCCATGCGGGAGTTGAACCAGCAGCCTTGTTGTTAAGAGCCCAAGCTCTATTCTCTGAGCCATCCAAAGGCAGCTCAGCTCAAGGTGCCGAGTTCAGTCTTAGTTGCGGGTGGGCGTAGCCCACCATCAGTTGCAGGTGGGCGTAGCCCACCATCGAGCAGGCAATCTTGTTGTTACACCAGCTGAGTCATCCTGCCACCTATTGGCAGCTCAGCGACAGCTCAGCTAGGGCTGAGTGTTCACTGGCCCATATGGGAATCGAACCAGCCACCCCACTGCTCAGAGCTCACACTCCAAGCCAACACCCAACCAACTGAGCCACTCAGCGGTCCGAAATTATAAAATTTTAAAATTTATTTCAGCTTGCTTTTTCTTTAATATTGGTAATTATTTTTTAATGAGAGAAAAAAAAAACGTTCAAACTATGGTTATCATTTATGTTTCAGGGTAACTCCTATTGGAGGTCCTTGCTATTCAGTGGACTTCACTGCAGTAAATTAATGCCGTGGAAACATTAAAAGCGGACCTTTATCAAAAAGCTTCAGTGAGCCTTCCTCTTCTAGCCATGATAAATTGATAAGACATAATTTACCCTATAACCTTAAACAACAGAAAACTGGACTTATATATGAAGTCCAGTTACGAAGCAACAGTTACCAGACACTGGACAACAGGCATACAGGACTGTGATCTCTGAAGAGGAAAAACAAACAAGGTGAGACCTACGATTACCCCAGTTTGGCGCATGGAGAAGTTTCTAGTCTACAGGGTAAGGAGGAGGAACCTGAAAAGGACCCAGAAGTCTTGCCAAGCTGAAGACATAGAGCTCAGACTTTGGAGAGGCCAAGGCACCTAGAATTTGAGGGGCACAGTACTGCAGTGGAGGGAGCTTGTCAGGAAACTCTGGAGGTTTGCAGAGGGGCCCTCTACTTGTTTTGTTGGGCACTGATCTGCACATATACAGGAGGAAAATACCCAAAGCTGGGGAGAAAGAACCACTGAAAAGGAGAAGAAATTGTGCTGCTCCTAGAGGGCTCCACAAATGAAATAATTTGTGTTTCCACCAGTGCGAGTAGAAAGACCTACTAATACATGGGTTATCAGGTAGAGTCTGCAGATGGGTTCTGCATTAATTAATAATGGGGCCAAATTAGCTATATTCAAGGTTGCTCTCAACCTACCCTAACAACCTTGAAACCAAATCCACACAGCATAACCATATTCCAGAACAAAGGCCAACATTATATAAAGAAATATAAAATCTAGCACTCATAATATTAAATCACAATGTCCAAAATCCAATTTAAAAATACCAGGCATTCAAAGAAGCAGAAAATTATTACCCAAAAGCAGGAGAAATATCAGTCAATAAAAGCAAGTCTAGACATGAAGAAAGATGATGAAAATAGCAGACAAGGACATTAAAACAACTATTGAAAATATGCTTCACATGCTTAGGAATATTGAGGAAAATATAAACATGATGAGGAAAGAAACAGACATATTAAAAAAGAAGTTCAAATAGAACTTCGAGGGAAGAAAAAGCTTTCTGAAATGAAAAATACTCTGGACAAGATGAAGTGAAATTAATGAGACTAAGAGCATATTTAAAAGTACAGAAGAAAAGATCAATGAATTTGAAGACTGAGGAATAGAAACTACCTAAAATGAAACCTAGAGAAAAGCAAAAAAAAAAAAGAAAGAAAGAATAAAAACCCACAGAGCTTTAGTGACCTATGGGACACTGTTTAAAGGCCTAACATATACTATATACTAATTGAAGTTCCAAAATGAGAAAGGAGAAGGGAGAGAGAAATGAATTAACAGCCAAAATTTCCCACATTTGATTAAAACTAGAAACCCACAGATTCAAGAAGCTCAACAAAATGCAAGAAAAATAAACAAAGCAAACCATTCTAAGACACATGATAATCAAACTGCTGAAAACCACTGGCAAAGAAAAATTATGAGCATCTGGAGAAAAAAGGACACATTATATACAGTGAAGTAAAGATAAGAAGGACAACAGACTTCTTATCAGAAACTATGCAAGCCAAAAAACAACAAAATGACATTTTTTAAGTATTGAAAAAAAAATTTTATATTTAGCAAAAATATCTTCAAAAAAATAAAGGTAAGTTTCCATTTTGAGCATGGCAGAGTAAGCCCCACTATAGCCTCTCTTGCTGATTACAGCTAAAAATCCTGTATAAAATATAAAAAGTAATTAACCTAAGGGCTGTGAAAATTAAACAAAGCAGACATGTTATAGAGGGGAGTCAAAACTTGGAGAAACACCCACAAAAGTGGGTTTCCAAGTTTTCTTTTTTCCTATTTTCTCTTGCAGGTTTGCCTCAGTCACAGAGATGTATGATGGAGGAGCAGCGTGGATGGCTAACCCTTCAATAGAAGCCTCATTTTTCTGTAGATAGAAACCAGGAAAACCATGGACAGACCAGGAAGAAGTGTTCCACTACTTCTGGGTATGAAAGCTGTACAATTCTCAGGCTCACCCCTGAGCTGAGAAAGCACGGAACAGATACAAAGCATCAAAGCCAAAGCTTTAACAACTAAACTGATATTTGAACCGCAGTCCAAGTCTCTGAGTAACCCTTGACTGGTGCATGCGTGGGCCAGATCCAAAGAAGCATGGAAAAGGCTTTGAAAACTGAACTGATATTGAAACCACTACCCGCAGAAGGTGAGACTAAATTTGCAGCCTAAAAAAAAAAAAAAAAAACCTCCAGAGGATTATAATTGAATCCTGAGTCTATATAGCATATATAGCATAACATTAAAAATATCCAGAATGTAACTCAAAATTACCCAACTTACAAAGAACCAGGACATAGAAAGACCCAGAATACAAGATAAAACAGGAAAATGTAACACATTCTCAAGAGAACAGATAAACAGATGCCTGAGATGCCACAAATGTTAAAATTATCGGACTTTTTAAAGCAACTGTTATGACTATGTTCCATGAATAAAGGTAAAACACAACTGAATGAACAGAAAGATTGAACTTCTCAGCAGAACTGAAACTATAAAAAAGAAACAATTAAAACATTTAGAAGTAAAATACATATATATTATGTAAAATTAAAAATTCACATGGGCTTAAAACAGAATAGATTGACACAGGAGTCAGTGAAACTGAAGATAGAAAAATAGAAATTATTAAATATGAAAAAAAAAATGGAGGGAAAAAACACATACGGCCTCAGGGACCTGTGGGACAATATCAAAAAGTCTAACATTTGTGTTATTGTAGTCTAAGAAGAAGAAAAGAAAGACATTGGGGCAGAAAATAATTTACAAAATAAGAATAGCTATAAACTCCCAAATCTGGTGAGATTCAAGAAGCTCAGCAAACACTAACCAAATAGGATAAACTCAAAGAAAAACTATGCCTAAACATATCATAATCAAACTGCTGAAAACCAAAGATAAGGGTAAAATCCTATAAGAAGCTGGATAAAAACAATATATTACAAACAGGGGAACAATGACTCAAATGACCACAGATTTATTTTCAGAAACCATGGAGACCAGATAAAGGAGAATAACATCTTCAAAGTATTTAAAGATAAGAACTACCAATTAATATTCTATATCCAGCAAAATTATCTTTTAGGAATGTACTAAAACAAAAAAATCTTGTTATCAGGAGGCCTGCTCTCAAAGGATTGCTAAAGAAAATTCGTAAGACTGAGAAAAATGATACCAGAAGGAAATTTGGATCTCCAAGAATAAAAAGAACAACACAAAAACAGCAGAAAATACCTAAGTGAATAGAAAAAATATTTTTTCCTCTAAAGTTCTTTAGAATATAGATGGTTGTCACAAGCAAAAACTATAGCATTATCCTGTGGGGTTTTCAATGCGTGTTTTAATGCAGACGTAATACATACGACAACTATAACATCAACGTAAGTTCGGGGGCTGGTGATTAAAGAATCCTATATAGTAACAAAGCTTTTATATTTTACTGAAGTGATACAACACTAACTCTACAGCAACTGCCAAAAATATACGAAGAAATATCCAAAATCCAAACTGATAAATTAAAATGGAGTGTTAAAAATATTCAAGTTATCCAAAAGAAAGCAGCAAAGGAGGTACAAAAGACCAAAAAATGGTATGAGAAAACAAAAAGCAAACAGCAAAACTAAAAAAGTATATCAGTTATTACATTAAATGTATATGGTTTAAACCCAAATACGAGACAGAGATTGTCAGATTGGATAACAAACAAGTCCCAGTTATAAGCTCTGTAGAAGATAGCCACTTTAGTTATAAAAATATAAATAATAGTGAAAGGATAGATAAAAGACATGCAGACACTAATCAAAAGAAAGTCACAGTAGCTATATTAGTATCAGACAAAACAAACTTCAGAACAAAGAAATTACCAGGGATGCGAAGGGACATTACACGATAAAAAAAAAGGGTAAAATCACCAAAATATGATAATCCTAAATGTGTACACACATAACAGCTGAGCTACAAAATACATGAACTAAAAACTAAAAGAACTGAAAGAAGAAATTGACAAACCTACAATTACAGTTAGACATTTCAACAGTCTTCTTTGTCCCCTTAGAACAAGTACTGTAGACAAAAAAAAAATATCTGTGAAAACAGAACATTATCAAACAAGATGACCAGACAGAAACTTACAGAACACTACTCCAAGATCAGACAAGTGCCTAAGGAACAATTACCAGGATGGACCATATTCTGGGCCATAAAACAAGTCTCAGTAAATTTCTAAGAACTGAAATCACACAAAGAACATCCTTGAATCAAAACAGAATTACACTAGAAATTACTAACAGAAAGATATCTAAAAAAAAAAATCCCCCAGGGCCGGCCGAGTGGCGCATTGGTTAAGAGCTGGTTTTGGGATGCCAGCGGCCCCGGTTCGGATCCCACATATGAGGGCCAGTGACACTGCCCTCTACAGCTAACAACAGCTCCACCTGGAGCTGGGTTGCGAGCCCCGGCGACGGTGTAGGCTGCAGCCCCTGCTGCAGTGGGCTGCCAAGGCTACAGTGAGAGGCCGGCAGCCAACGTGAGCTGCCAATACAGCGGTGAGTGACCATCCAGAGACCAGTGACCGATCTGCCTCATCTGGGAAGAGTGCAATGATGATACCAACATGGGCCAGTGAAGCAACGTCCTCCGCAACTAGACTGAAGAACAAAAAGACAGCAACTTGTCTGTTCCCCTTCCCCGATTCCCCAACGCTGTTCCCCTCCCCCAATTCCCCAATAAACATCTTAAAAAAAAAAAATCCCCCAAATATTTTGAAATTAAACAATACAGTTCTCATATCAATGACCTAAGTTTCAATCTTACGAAAATAGCAAAAGAAGAGCAAATGAAATTCAAAGCAAGGAACGGTAAGTAAAGGAAGATCAACTAAATCAATGAAATGAAAACAGAAAAACAACAAAAGGAAAAAAACAACAATGAAACCAAAAGCTGGTTCTTAAGCTTGATACACATGTACCCAGACTGACCAAGAAAAAAAGGAGATACAAATTACCAAGATCAGAAATGGAAGAAAGGGAACTGGCAAGGACTCTATAGACATTAAAAGTGAATATTACAAACAACTGTATGCCCATTAAACTCACAACTTAATGAAATAAAACAAATTTCTAGAAAGACAAACTTCAAAGTCACTCCAGAAGGAGTAGATAACTTAAATAGTCCTACATCTATTAAATAAATTGAATTCATAGTTAAAAAGCCTTCCAAGAAAGTAAATTCCAGGCCCAGCTGGCATCACTCACAAATTCTACCAAACATTAAGGAAGAAATATCACTTCTAAACAAATTCTTCCAGAAAATAGATGAGAGAAAACTCTTCAACTCATTTTATGAGGTCAACATTACCCGACACTAAAGCCAGAAAATGACATAATATCCCTTATGAATATCTGCAAATCAAATCCACCACACATAAAATAAGTTACAATCATGTGGGGTTAGTTCAACATTCAAAAATCAATCACTCTATCAATACTCTGAAAACCATGTGATCATCTCAATAAATGCTAAAACTTTTAATAGCAACCAACATTCATTAATGCAAATAACTCTTAACAAAGAAGAAACAAAAAGGAATTTCTTCAACCAAATAAAGTATATCTACTAAAAAACCCCTAGCTAAGGGCCGGCCAAGTGGCGCATTCATTAAGAGCTGGTTTTGGGATGCCAGTGGCCCTGGTTCGGATCCAACATATGAGGGCCAGTAACACTGTCCTCTACAGCTAACAACAGCTCCACCTGGAGCTGGGCTGTGAGAGCCCCGGCGATGGTGTAGGCTGCAGCCCCTGCTGCAGTGGCCTGCCATAGGCTACAGTGAGTGGCCGGCAGCCAGTGTGAGCGGCTGGCAGCCAGCGTGAGCTGCCAATAGCCACGGTGAGCGACATCCAGAGGCCAGCGACCGATCTGCTTCATCCGGGAAGAGCGCAATGACGATACCAACATGGGCCAGTGAAGCAATGTCCTCCGCAACGAGGCTGAAGAACAAAAAGACAGCAACTTGTCTGTTCCCCTCCCCTAATTCCCCAATAAAATCTTTAAAAAAAAACACAAAAAACCTATAGCTAACATAATATTTAATGGAGAGTAACTGAATCCTTATATTGAGAACGAGGCAAATATATCCATTGTCACCACTCGAACTTACCATACTACTGGAGGTTCTAGTGAAATAAGGCAAGAAAAAATATAAAAAGTATACTGACTAAAATGGAGGGAATAAGAAACTGTTTTATTCGTCAACGTGATTGTCTACATAAAAAATCCCAAAAAGTTTACAAGAAGCTACTAAATCTAGTGAGTTTAGCAAGATGGCAGGATACAAGGTCAAGTTCAAAAATTGAAAGTGTTTCTATTTATTAGCAATGAACAAATAAAAACTGAAATTCTAAAAAACATTTACAGGGCCGGCCGAGTGGCGCATTGGTTAGGCGCTGGTTTTGGGATGCCAGCGGTCCCGGTTTGGATCCCACATGAGGGCCAGTGACACTGCCCTCTACAGCTAACAACAGCTCCACCTGGAGCTGGGCTGTGCGAGCCCCGGTGATGGTGTGGGCTGCAGCCCCTGCTGCAGTGGGCTGCCATAGGCTGCCATAGGCTACAGTGAGTGGCCCGCAGCCAGCGTGAGCGGCTGGCAGCCAAGCGTGAGCTGCCAATAGCCGCGGTGAGTGACATCCAGAGGCCAGCAACCGATCTGCCTCATCCGGGAAGAGCGCAATGACGATACCAACAGTGAAGCAACATCCTCCGCAACTAAACTGAAGAGCAGAAAGACAGCAACTTGTCTGTTCCCCTTCCCCGATTCCCCAACGCTGTTCCCCTCCGCCAATTCCCCAATAAAATCTTTTTAAAAAAATAAATAAAAATAAAAAACATTTACAATAGCACCAAAATCCATGAAATACTTTGAGATAAATTTAATAAAATATGTGCAAGATTTGCATGTTGAAAACTACAAAATATTGATGAGGAACATCAAAGACGTATTATAAAATATACCATCTTAACCATTTTTAAGTATACAGGTCCATAGTGTTAAGTATACTTACACTGTTGTGAACTAAATCTCCAGAATCTTTTTATCTTGCAGAACTGAAGCTCTACCTATCAATCAACCCTTTTGCACCTACCCCCTACCCCTGATAACCACCATTCTACTTTCTATATCTATGAATTTGACTACTTTAGATACCTCACATAAGTAGAATCATAAAGTATTGTCCTTTTGTGACTGGCTTATTTCATTTAGCAATTTCTCAACGTTCATCCACAATGTAACCTATAACAGGATTTCCTACCTTTTTAAGGCTGCATAGTATTCCATTATACGTATATACTACATTTTATTTATCCATTCACCCTTAATAAACATTTGAGTTACTTCCATCCCTTGGCTATTTGAATAGTGCTGATATGAACATGGGTATGCAATTTTTTTTTAATGGGTAAAAAATCAGAACAAACACTTCACCAAAGGAGATATATGGATGGCAAAAAAGAACAGGAAAAGATGTTCAACATCATTATTCATCAGAAATGCAACTTAAAACCATAACGAGATTTTGCTATACACACACAAAAAGTGCTGGCTAGGATATGGAGCAACTACAACTCGTGCATATTTGCTAAAGGAAATGCAAAACAATATATTCACTTTGCGAAACAGTTCGGTAGTTTCTTACAAAGTTAAACATACACTTACCGAATACCCAAAAATCCCATTCATAGGTATATAACCAAGGAAATGAAAACTTGTGTTCACATAAAACCCTGTACAAGAATGTTTATAGGGGCTTTATTTATAATCACTAAAAACTGGAAACATCCCAAATGTCCTTCAACTGATAAATAATATTCTAAGCTGGCATATTCCTACAATGGAATATTATTCCATACTAAAAAGGAATGAACTACTGATACATGCATCAACATGGATGAATTTCAAACAAATACTAATTAAAAGAAGCCAGACTCAAAAGACTATATGATCCCATCTATATCTAACTATATATCTAGCTATATCTACATAGTTTGTGTGTGTGTGTGCAACTTTTTCTTTTTTAAGAAAAGACCAGGGCCGGCCAAGTGGCTCAGTTGGTTAAGAGCTCGCTCAAGAGTGTGAGCTGAGCTCTGAGCAACAGCGGTTCGATGCCAGCCCGAGCTGAGTTGCCGTTGAGCTGCCAACAGGTGGCAGAATGGCTCAGCTAAAAAAAAAAAAGAAAAGAAAAGAAAAGACCAAACTATGTGGACAGGGAACAGATCAGTGGTTGCTAGGAGTGAGGGTGGGTAAAGAGTTGACCTCACAGGAGAACAAGAGAAATTCTGGGGATAATGAAACTCTTCTATATCCTGAATTTTTATGATAATTACACTTCTATATTCATTTGTCAAAACTCAGAACTGTACATTAAAAAGTGAATTTTACTATATATGAAAAATATACCTCAAAAAACTTGACCTAAAAGAAATGGTTGTTTCCACCAGAAGTTTCATCACAGTTTATATAAAACAGAGAGAATACTAAAACATGCTATCTCCATTTGTTGTGTTTCATTTAATGAAATTTTTCACTTTCCTATTTGTGTTCTACTGGTTAGCAACATTTTAATACCCTTGGCGGATCTGAGCATTTCCGGATATCCTCTCTTATCTCGTTGCTCTAGCTACAAGGGCTTATCTCAGTTGACTGTGTACACAGCCCAGTTCAGCAAGTATGCCAGGCTTCTATAAAATACCTCCCTCACTCCTTTCCTTTCCTCATTGAAAGACATCTTTATTCATCTATTAATGGATGCTAAAGCCTCTAGGGCTCTTCACCCTCAGAAAATTCTACATTCTTGAAAGCAAGGATGTTGGTAAACCGGGTGGATGAGGTGCACTGAGCACACTGACCAACAGGAAGTCTGTTAGCGGGCTCTCATGGAAGACTTCCTAGCTCCTAAAAAAAGAGACATGTGTCTTGATGTGACAACTGGAACTTGCTATTCTGAGAGGAGCTGACCTGATGCTAAAGCTGTTACACTGAGACTGAGACAGCAGAGAAATAGGAAAAAATCTGGTCTTTGCAAACATTGTTGAGTAACCAATCACAGCATTCCAGAACTGTCATTCGTTAAAATTCTTATAAAGTAAAAAAAAATTCCTATTATTTATAACAGTTTAAGTCTGAGTTTTTTGATACTTGTAGTTGAAAACATCCTACTAATACAAGGGCCTACTCCCACTGCCTAAGACATAATAGCAAAACTATACATGGCTCTCTTAAAAGTTTTCCTCTCTTGTAAAAAACAAAATCTATTAGGAAAAAAAAAATTTGTCTTCCTGGACAATCCTTCTTTTCTACTGTTTCCTTCTACTACCTCATGATACTGGAGTCCCAAACAGAAGATGGAGTTTTTACAAACAGTCTCAACAAAAGGGATAAAACAAACTAATCCACAGTGACAGAAAGCAGACCAATGATTGCCCAGGGACTAGGGGGGAAGGTCACTGGGGAGAGGGGGGCAGTAAGAGATACAGATAGTAAGAGGGACATAAAGGGATACAAAGAAACTTTTAGGAGTTGATGGACATATTTATTGCCTTGATTGTACATATACATATACTAAAACTTATCAAAAATTGTATACTACTTTAAATGAGTGCAGTTTATTACATATCAGTTATAGCTCAATACAGCTAACAAGTTGGGGATTTTAATAAACAGTTTTACTGATTGGATTTCTGTTTCTGTGCAATCCACAGAAATCTTTCCTGACCTTTCAAACTCCAGGTAGGTTTGACTAGATTCCTCACTCAAACTTACAAGGATATATGACCTCTTTTAGAAAGAAGTTATACTCACTATGGCTGCAGGGTGAATTTTCAGTGAGCCAATCACCAAACAGTCGGCAAGAAAGATTTTTATCCAATACCCACTTCCTCTTGTAAGCTATGCTAAAAATACATAGGTACATTAAAACTCCTTAAAATCCTGTACTTTCTCAAATCACACAGTGTTCCTTTGGAATCCAAGCTTTTCTATTTGCTGCTGTCAATTCCCACCCACTCTTTCACTCCCATCTCACTGCAGTCACTAAATCCACAAGCCTCACTATTCTCTCTCTCTCTCTCTCTCTCTTTCTCTCTCTCTCTCTTCCTCCCTCCCTCCCTCCCTCCCTCCCTCTCTCCCTCCCTCCCTCCCTCCTTCCTACCCTCTCATCAAGAAAGTGCTACAGGGCTGTTAACCAGCTTTCCACTGAGATGATTTCTGAGTTCCTGAAGGCAAAAATGTCCACATAGTGCTTCCTAACGCCTGAGGAGAGTAGACTGCTATATTTCTGTGCCAAGCAAAGCAACCAAGCAACTAGAGGAGAATCTTTTGTAGTCTTTTCCTCTTATATGCCAAAAATCACAGCAGATAGGGCAAGAGGAGTAAAACGAAAAGACAGCTTACCCATAGAATAGAGGTTGTCAAAGCTCTGGTGCATGCGGATAATCTCGTAGTAGAGTTCATCGTAGCTGCTGGGGGTGGGCAGGAATGTGTCGCCATATGTGATAAACATATTAAATAGGTTCACAATCTAAAAAGAAGCAAAAGTCCATATACAGATATAGGGTAGTATCAGTGGTATGTTGTAGCCAGCGTTTATTGGCTTTGAAGAGCTGACTTAAATTTTCAGGTATTTTGTGAGCCAGTTGTTAAACAAAGCCATTATTAAAAATTAACTTATATAGTTACAATTCAATAAATTTTATTAAAATGAAGGTAATAAATACTTAAAACTCATCACTTCCTAATGACTTTCTACCTTTTAGTATTACCTATGCTCTTGTGAGTTATACCCCTTACATCTGTGTGGTGGGGATATCGTATAATGGTGTGTCACTACTCATCTTTTCCCAACTCCACATTCAAAGATGTCATGTAGATAGCTTAGGACTGGCCATGGTGGGTGTAGTTTTACCATGGAAATTAGCAAAAACTACAAATCAGGACTTTTTCCCAAAAAATGTTAAACATTTATGAACACACTGGGTAATATCCTGAGGAGATATTCAAGGGACACAATGACCTCCTTCTACTACAAATAACAAGTCCGATAAGCAGGCATCTATAATGTCTCTCAAAAACCAAGTGCAGTCATGACAGAACCACTCATCTGGCAGGGACATCTCTCGAGGTTTGCTGTTTACCAACACAGGTCCTATAGCAGTCGCCCACACTGGGACCAAGGCTCGCCTCTCCTACACAGAGATCTAACCTATACCTGCCCCTGCCGGACGATACACTCTCATGAAAGAGGAGTCCCAGGTTTGTCAAAGATACAGGTGAGAGTGGGGAGCACCAGTCTAGAGATTCTGATCCAAATGGCCTGGTTCCCCCTATGGTTTAGTCCCCAAAACAGAGCTCCTATTTCAAACCAGCCCATCTCTGCCTTAGGGTATAACTTCAGAATAAGAAACATTTTTTTGGTTACTCACCATAAGGGCTAACATAAAAATGTTGTGTTTGGCCAAAAGTACGGTCTCATTTGACATAAGGAACTTCAGCAAATTTATCAAGGCTTAAAAAAACAAAAACAAAGACATCAACAAGCTATTCAAAGCATAATCAATAAAGTTAAATGAAAGCAATGAAAATAGACTAGCTCTACAGAAATCCAAATAAGGCTAGAATGAGTAAGTCACAGCTACTAAGCACTTTTTACAAGTAGGTTAGGTGGGTATATTTGAAGAAAGCACTGACCTTCCCAAGCATATGTCTGCTTATCTACCCACAGAAGGTTTTTTAAAATCTACTTCTTTTGGCCATTTCTTAAATAGCAATTAAGTGCAGAAATATGACTATAAGACAGACATCTCAGTGTTCCAAATTCACTCCTGCATGGTGACTTCCTCATCAAATTTGCCCAATTTACAGGTCAAAATGAGGGTCTCCCTCTCACCCTAGGCTGCTAGCATCTCATGTCACCAAGTTTTAGCTATATATCTGTTTCAAACATCATTAGTAAGAGGGTACCTTTCAATTCTAACTGGTCACTAGGTATGCTGTAAAGCAGAGCCTACAGCTGGGCTTCAGCTCTGGGGGGGAAGAGAGCTTGTGAAGAGAAAAAAAGCCCTTAACTGTTCTAACTATTCAAACAAAGTGCAGTTTGCTCTGCAAATAAATAGTAAGCATAAAAGAAATTACCAGTCGCCTTGTACTTTCTCACCTAGGACTGTGAAATGAGTCCTGTTTCCGGGCTCATCATGACTATTGCCCCTGTACCTAGCTCCCCTACTTGACGAGAAGCTATAAAGAAGGGGTTCAGCAGCTGCCAGCAATCGGCGGTCCTTCGGTCTTCTCCCCCTCAACCCATCTCACTTCCTCAGACACAAAAAATGGCTTGACCTCTCCTTTTCTAAGACTATATCTGCTTCTTTGCCAGCAAAGAAGTCCATACTCTCATGCTGTCTGAGCTTTGTGTGAAATTTACTACTCTTAGAGGCGAGACGTGGGCTTTGATTTGAAACCGCAGGGAATGATGAGTAGGAGTAAGACTCTCCGAACACTTGCTGCCTACCACACGACACCCCTCACTCCCAATCCTCTGAAGGCATAGGTACAGTAAAGCAGCAGCAGGCAAGGAAAAGTACAAGAGCCTGTCTACATTCTGTTTCTGAAGGCTGAATCTTCCCCTCAAATAGCAAAAAGGTCATGCTAGCGATGAAGGAGGTAGGCATCCTCGTTCATGAACTCTTCACCCCTGCCCTGACTCAAGTTCTCTGAGGTTTCACCATAGAAAGGCAGCTGGCTCTTTTGATGTTGTCTATTAACAAGTGATCTGTTGGACTGGACCAAAGAAAAGCTCCATGGGAGCCCATTCTGGATCATGTAGCCTGCTTAGCTCCTCCAGGAGCTCAGAGAATGAAGGGGACTAGCTAAAACTCATTTAAAAATGACTAACCCAGCCCAAACCTCTCTCATTAATGAAGATCACCTTGCTGAGTTATTTAAGGGTTGCCCACTCTACTCCCTAGTGCCAGAGCTTAGACAAGCCCTATTAATGGATAAATCACCTGACAATCAGAATCTATAAATTCACATAAGACAGGAGCAAAGGGCAGGTAGCACACGTGGCACTCTGCAAAACAGAACGGCTGGAGAGAGACAGAGCAGTTTTTGCACACATCCAATCAAGAAGGGCTTTTGTCCCCGGCACACACAGCCCAAAGATGCAACCTCAGCAGAGGTTATGTGGTAATTAAGGGGCATGAAACCTGGGAAAAAAAAAAGTGGGAACAATGATTTATTGCTCCTCTGCTGGACTACAGTTAGTCTTGATCATTGAGATTCAGAGTCAGGAATGACAAAGTGATAAATATGAGGGAAGCAACAGAACAATTCTGGCACAAGCCAAGAGGCGACCTGTGTCCCAACTGCCAGAGACATCTGCAGAGCCAAACAGTACTGAGAAGCAGAGTCTGGCACGGCAACATCTGAGAGGCAGTGCCAGGAGGGAATCTGCACTCTGCCCCTGGTAATTTAGGTCAGGGCCCCTCCTAAAAAAAAAAGGTAGGGTTTTCTCACCTGAAAGTAGCCATTTCTAGAGGGAATTTAATAGGTCGTTAAAATAAACAAAGCAACCTTAAAATAGGCTCCCACAAGCCTCTGACATCAGGGACCACGATTCCTCTCCAACAGAGAATGCCCCAAATATCCCATGAAGTAGTGCTTTCCTCCTTCATCATCTCCTTGACTTTGCACTCATTCTATCAACTGTTCAGTGTCCTACCCATCACTACACACAATTGTCTTCTATCCTCTGATCTGCTGTGATGAGAGTTCTAAGTCTGTGAGGCTTCAACATAGACTTTTAGAGCTAGAAAGGACCTTCAAGGTCATTTAATCCAATTTCCTCCTTTTCGGATTAGAAAACAGCCCCTCTGCCCCAAAACTCCAACTAGCTAGTGCCTAAGCTGGGACTACATCTTGGTCCCCCTGTTTACTGTTCTTTCCACCATTCCATTAAGAGAAGATTAAACAAATAAAGGTGCCAGATGGAGTTAAATGTTAGAAGGAGGGAAGCTCAGACTTGCTGACTTTACGGCTACCAACACTTCTCTAGACTCTGGTTTATCACTTTCTCCACCCACTGGCTGCTCCAGGTTCTTCTCACGTATTTGGTCTCCCTTTTCTCTTGGTCCTCAGCAACTTACTTAGAATACAAGTGTTTAATACCTTGTTAGTACCTTTCTACTACTCTCTCAACACCTAAAGACTCCCAATAGCTTTTCTCAGTGCAAACCACCTCAGCAGGCCCACTATACCTACTCATCTCTCTTCTTTATACCTCATCTCTCACACCCCTCTCTCCCCTTCCCTTCTCTCCTGTTTCTAGTTCCTCTCCAGTATCTTTACAAAACAAACAAGCATAACTCTTAACTAAAACTATTCCTATGTTTCTCGCTCAGGGTTACTGCCTTCAAAATATCTACTGAATATGGAATGTGATTGGATGAGGACTTTAGAGGGAGCCAAGATACCCCTTTGTTTATGAAAAATCTGAACTGAAACAAACAAAAGGCTATAAACAATTAATAGCCAGGCTTATTCATAGTTATTACAGTATAAAACTATGCACAGGGTTTAACTGCAAAAAAGAGAATCACCAGGCCGGCCGAGTGGCGCGGTGGTTAAGAGCTGGCTTGGGACGCCAGCGGCCCTGATTCGGGTCCCACATATGAGGGCCAGTGACTGCCCTCAAAAAAAAAAGAGAATCGCCTCGTGTCAGGGGCAGGTTCAAGGACAGTAGAGAACTGGCACTCAGGATCTCAGTGCCAGCACACAGAGCTCCCACTGGCTCACCACTCTACACACATAAACGTTTTTAGAAAACTGCCCTTGATCCACTTGTCCACTTGGTGCCATCTGGGCACATGATCAGCCAAACTATTCCAAGGACAGTCACAGAAGTAGCAGTACATAGAGGAGAGAGTTAGAATAACTATAAAAGATAAAGGGTTGGTTGTATAAACATAGTATTGTTAATTAGTCATATGCCTTCAAGAGTCAGGTATTAAGTACAATACATGTAGTCATTGTAAAGATAAGAGGGGCAGGATATACTTTTTTCTTTTTAATTTAACTCTTTGATTGTGTTCCCAATTTTTAAATAATAGTTTTAAAAAGGAAGCAGGGGAGAACAGGCTAACACAAACTCTTCCTCACCAAAGACTTGACCCTTAGTTTGAGAGATTACCAAAGAAGAAGGACCTATGTTACGGAAACTCAATACTCTGTAAACTGTATTGCCCATTAGGTGAGCTATGGCTGCTCATCCTACTAAACAGTATGTAACTGTTTATTGCATGCCGAGTATCCTTTTGGATGAGGACAAGCTTGGTGGATGAGACAGTCTAGGCCTAAACAAACAATTCTCATGGACCTCCATTCTCCACAGCCCCAGGAATGGGCTGCCCCAAAACACCAATGCCAGACAGACATATCATATAGAGGAATGCATCATATCTTTCTGATGAGTGACAGCAACTACAAGTTAATAACTGTGCCAAAAGCTCACAAAGTATCACAAACATTCCTCTTTTGTCCTGCCCTCTACCTGACACCTTAGGAAGAGACACTTACTACAGAAATCGCCACCCCCGGATTGCATTCAGCTCTTTTCAAAGGGAGAAACACAATGGTCATAAATGACAAGAGAGATAAAGATTTAGCTCTCTAGGGCGAATATCTATATTTGCTACCCAAAACTGTAACTTTAATCAGAACTCCACTCATCAGGCCCTCATATAGCAAAGTGACCGACAAAAAAATCCTAAGTTCAAGTTCACCAACCTTGTAAGCATCTCAAGATTTTACTCCACTGACCTAGGACACTTCAACCTGCATACTCTTAAAAACAAGAGGTAAGGGCCGGCAGAGTGGCGCAGTGGTTAAGCGCTGGCTTGGGAAGCCAGCGGCCCCGGTTCGGTCCCACATATGAGGGCCAGTAACACTGTCCTCAAAAAAAATAAATAAATAAACAGGAGGTTGAAAGCAAGGACTCAAAGAAGTATCTGTACTCCCATGTTCATAACAGCATTATTTACAATAGCCAACAGGTGAAAGCAATACAACATCCATCGACAGATGAATGGATAAACAAAATGTGATCTATATATAAAATGAAATATTATTCGGCCTGAAAAAGGAAGAAAATTCTGACACATGCTATGCTATGGATGAGTCTTGAAGAGAGTATGCTAAATGAAAGTCAATCACAAAAGGACAAACGCTGTATGGTTTGATTTATATGAAGTACCCCCTAGAGTAGTCGAATTCACAGGGTCAGAGTAGAAAATGGTGGTTGCCATGGATGGGGGAAGGAGGAATGCAGACTTATTGTTTAATGGGTGAGAGTTTCACTTTGGGAAGGTACAAAAATTCTGGAAATAGAAGGTAGAGATGGTTGCAAAACAACGTGAGTATACTTAGTGCCACTGAACTGTACACTTAAAAATGATAAATTTTATGTTGTGTTTTATGTTGTGTTTTACCAATTAAAAACAAACGAGGGCAAAGATTTTCTTTCCACAGACCCTAGCATGAGCCCTACAGACATTCCATCTCAACTTTCTGTAACCTCAGCATAACTGATTAGCTGAAATTTACATCAGTGCACACAGGACTAAGTACAAGACCAAATATACAAAGGTGTTTCTTCTTTGATGGGAAAAGAAAAAGAGCTAAATATACTCAATCAATACAGAGCCATAGACTCTTAGGCAAGAATGCAAATTCAAAATGAACCCTGGGCAGCCTTCAAGACAACAATACAGCAGTCTTCAGAATAATAATCAAAGTTCACAATCAAAGCTACCAATGCACTGAAGTACCAACAATATTTTAGGAAATTCTTGGGGATCCTGGATTTGACTCCTAATCTTTTCCTATCTCTACTAAATTAGGCTCCAGATACCTGGCTCCAAATATACTTAACCTGTACCAAATAAAAAACAGTTCTGCCAGTGAGATATTTAAGGTATTATATTACACATTCAATACGTCTAAGTTGTAGGCAAATGAGTGCTCCATACACACTTGTTTCTTCATTGGAAAGGCTTTTCCACCAGGCAGTTTGAAAACTTAGTTTCTCGGCTCCATTTCAGGAACTACAAATCGACTGCAACTGCTGCCTCTTTTGACTTTGTACTAGAGGTAACTGTCAGTCTCACACTTAGCTTTGGCCCAAGCTCCTCTCCTTGGAGCATCTTGTGCACAGAAGCCCTCACTTTTCCGTATGCAAACACAGGTGGAATAAAGGACAGTATGCACGCTCTGGAAAACTAAGCCAGGAACAGGTAGATACCTTGATGGTTCCCAGGGTCCCAAGAGAATTCCCAGAGGCAGAGGCAGCCAATCTATTTTTCAAATGGGAAGAATTCTACCTGAGAATCCTGACACTTTGCGCAAGTCCCCTTCACTGAAGGAGCCTTGTTTGCAGAACTGTTCTTAGCATTAACATACCCCACACAATGAGGACTTTCCCAGATTTTTTTCTATCCTGCTTTGAATTCAAGGGGAAGGAAAGAAGGTAGCAGCAAATTGTGTTGCCATGTGGAGCGTAGAATGGATAATGGATATGGGAACCTCTCCAGGACTAAAACCTGTCCCCCACATTGAGGCAAACCAGGTGCAGAGAGGAAAGAGCCCACCACGCCAAGGAAGACACAATTAAGTGGTACCTCAGATGCCTGCCTCAGAGAAGCCGAGAGAAGGTTTAATTACAAACTCAAGTGAATGACATTTAAATAAGATTAAAAACAGGAAGGAGACAGAGAGCCTCCAGCAGAGCACAAATAAATGTCTCAGAAGAATCAGGTCAGAGAGAGCTATCTATATGAACCAGCTTTTACATGCTATGAAGAGAAAGAGATACAAAGCTAAGACAAGATTCAGCCAGGCCCTATATTGTGGCCTGGCATGGAAACTGCTCGTTAGGGGAAATGGATAATTTCACAGTGATTGATAGGAGAGAAATATTAGCATCTCACTTGCTTAGGAGAGAGGTAGAAGAACTCAAAAGACAGGCTATAAATAGCACTCTCGTAGCAAGCCAATGCCTCCAAAACCCCAGAGGCACTATAAACTCTAGCCAATTCTAGCATCTCTGGACAAAATCACCAATTACCCAGGGACATTGCCAGCAATCAGCAGGCTCACTGTCAATCAGCAAAGTGACGCAGGAAGGACTCAGAAATCAACACCTACCAGAAGAATAATTTTAAAATACACTAGGTGGTTTCTCAGAATATAGGCATCTTTCTGGCTGAAACCCAAGCATCTCACTGAAACAGAGTCCAACAAATCAAACAAGAAAATGAAATGGCTTTGGTTGCATGCTATGAGCCTCTCCAAGTGAACAGGGCACAAAAGTCAGTACATCCAGTGGGAGGAATTCTGGGAAGTTGGCAGAGTCCGAAGCACTAAGAATCTCTCTCCCCACCTAGACCATAATTGCACTGGCAGAATCTGATTAACTGTTTTGGAACTCTGGACTCTGATGAAGGTTTGCAGCTTCCAGAAGACTTAGATAATATATTTTGGTTAATTTCAGTCAATTTCAACTCTTAGCACAGTAAGCAGATACCCATGCCCCACTCCTAGCCATGTGGCTAGCAGCTAAGTACTTGTTCCTGCGGCAGCTTGCACACAGCTTATGGGAGCAAAAGGGAGCCTGTCCTCCTAATATTGGGGATATGTGCCCTGATCGCTGATAGCTGCTTCTGATCCCAGGGGTGCAAAGAGGTGGACAGCCATTGTTATTGCACCTCCCCCATTGTTACAAGCCCCCCAATCCCATAAGTGACTTCCAGGAGATTTAAAAGGCCAATACCCCTTTCCCCCACCTTCATTTTTCATTTTTCCCCTTTAGGGAATCAGACATTAAAGACTAGGACATTCAAAAACAACTGCATAGACAGGGAAAATTAGACAGTGACTGTGCATGCCTAAGAAAAGGCTCAGAAGAGAATGAAGAAGACAAGTTTACACCTCAGGCTGATCTTGGGAACAGAGAGAGCCTATGACAATCAAAAAAAATAAAAATGAAAATAAAAAAATAACAAACAAGCAAAGGAAAAGGGGAAGAATCTGATTTCTTGAACCTTGAGGACATTATGTTAGGTGAAAGAAGTGTCACAAAAGGACAAACTACTGTATTATTCCACTTATGGTGGGGTACTTAAAAAACAGACCAGTGGTTGGGGGAAGGGAGGGCTGTTGGAAGGAAAGAATGGGGAGTTATTGTTTATTAGGTACAAAGTTTTAGTTTTACAAGATGAAAAGAGTTATGGGGAAAGATGGTGGTGATGGCTGCATAACAATGTGAATGTGTTTAATACCACTAAACTGCAAACTTAAAAAATAGGTAAAATGTTATGTGTATTTTACCACACACGAAAAAAGAAGTCACTATATCAACAGGCTGCAGCACCTAAAGGCTCCACATGCCTCTAGAATGAAGAGGGAAAAAAACAAATCCTTTCTTTAAATGGAAGTTAAGTTCTCTCTTATCATTTTCTTGGTGTTGGAGTGTATCTGCTAAAAGGGAAAACAAGGTTCTCAACTATATCTCCAACTCCCCATTTACTTGGAACACTGCAGTCCTCACAGTTACCACCCACCCTCTTCTTTATCATGAAAATGAGCTTTTATGTGAAAGTTCCATATGGAACTCAAGACTCGGGGAAACGCAGGATCCCAGAGACCTCATTCCTGAGCAGCTGCCTCTAACTAAATAAAAGCTCAGAAACCACAGCCTTCTTCCAGGGCCCTATCCCACCTGCTGATTTTTCCCAATATTGTCCAACTGACAATCACCCTTTAAGAGATCTAACAGTCAATGTATCTGATAGAGATCCAAGAACTTGACTTTCTGCCAAAATAAGTGAAAACCAGTAACAGACCTGTTCTGCTCACTCAAAAGCCAGGAAACGATGATACCTATGAAACCAAATATGTTCCTTTAAACTAGGATAGGCACAGTAACAAAAGCACAGCTACTCCTTCCTCTGTCTCTTTTAGTTGACAAGGGGCTAATGGGCCTCTGGATAGGAAGTGACTTCATTGTGCAGAGAAAAGAACACAGATTGTTCACTCTTTTAGGGGTTTTTACGTGGGGATCTTTTTCTCCCTTTAACAGGCTAAACCTGTTAGAAATTCTTATCTTTTGCTTCTGCCAAGTTTCTCAGGGGATGAGAGAAAGATTCAAAATAGTGTAAATTTTGGATTTAGCCAAATGTTGGTGATTTGAAGGAAAAAAGAGTTTCCTGGCATTCTTTTTCAGTCCTGGGGCTTTCTACACTGCTGTACAAAATCTTTCATCACAAAATTATGGAAATGGAGAAACACTTTCTAATGCTCCTATATTAGAACAGTCTAACTTTGAGAGGAATTGATTATCCACAGAAAAAAGATGCCCCCATCTTTTCACACACGGAAGTTAGAGCAGTCTTAATTAGGCACATCAAGCCTAGAATACGCCTTGTAACATTGTCCTTTAAATCACAGAAAATTTGGGGAAAAGACGACAAACAGTTTTAAAAGCAATTTAAAAAACAAAATAGCAATAGCAGCTGCCACAATCCCTCTTTCAATCTACTCTAGCTATTTACCGCTATGCTCTTTCCCACCGGGATACCCTCTTCACAACTAAAAGAAGCAATATTGTAGAGTTAGATAAGATGTCCCCATTGAAGGAAGCTGAATGAAGGGTACAAAAAGTCTCTGTACTATTTTTGCAACTTGCTGTGAGTCTATAATTACATCAATATAAAAAGTTTTAAAAAGGAACTAAATTAAAAGAAGCAGGCAATTAAAAGTTCAAAGGATAGTTTCCCCAAATCAGGAGGGGCTGCCAAACTGTCAAAGCTATAACCTAGACAAGATCTGTCAGATAAATCTATTCTTTCTTTTGAAAGTTTTCAGTCCTGTATGACAACACCTACAGTATAACAAGCTCCCAATTCCCAGTCTCAAGGTGTACCTAAGCCATGAAGTCATAGGCTTCTGCCAGTGATGAGAGCAGCTGGATCCAGAAAGCTGTGACACTCTGGATTTTCCATTTTTCCCAGTAGGTATCTGAAAGGTCAGGCCATGTACAATTTCTCTCTTTTTCACAAAGCTGTGAATGCTTCAGATGCTATTGAGCACAGTGAAGCTGAACAGATTGTTTGGGGGGCTTTGGAGGCCTTTCTTCCTGCAGAGAGGCAAATGTTGCCTAGTGATCTGATCGTAAGAGTCAGGAACTCTAAGTTCTAATCATGACACTGTTAGTGTCTGGTTCCATGATCCTTAGCAAGTCACCTACCCTTCTATACCTCCACTCCCTTCCCCAGTAAAATGGTGATAAAAGTAATGACTTATCATCCAGGGGATATGACACAGTGAAAGGGTAAGAAGGACTGTGATTCACAGATAAATGTCGAATATAAAATGCCAGTATAAATCTGCCTTTAAATTAACCCATGTTTTTAGACTGTGGAAAAGCTACAATATATAAATGCAGGCTGACTCCTCAATGCCCCTTCTGCCTACAGCGGAAGTAAAATAAGCTGACTCTACAAAGCTCTGTTCAAGGATTTCCCTCTGCAACAACTACAAGCTTCTGCTCACTCTTTGGTCAATGGCTTAGAAATGATCAGCTTCCATTTTTATTTGGTTAAAAGTAATCCACATTGTCTGTGGGTAAGGAAGAAAGAGACAAAGGAAAGAGAAATTACCCGCTGCTCTCTTTCACATCAATAACTCAAATTAAAAGGGGATGAAGTCAGCTCAACAGAACATGACAAACATCCTACTGAGCGCTATTATTATTGCTACTGCTGCTGCTGGTGGCAGCGGTGTTGGTTTTGAGGCCCAAACACAACATTGTGCTGCTTTAAGAGAATGTTGATTCATCATTAATAGAAATTCTGCATATCCATTCATCTATTTATTTACTCTTTCCAATGTTTTCTGAGCCCATATCATAAACCAAGTGGTGTGCTGGGGATAAAACAATGATTAAAACATAAGCCCTGACCTCTAGGAACCTTTTAAAGAGGAAAGACAGATATTTAAACAAATCATTACATAGACATGAGCAAACATAGCAAAACAATGTGATATGCTAAAATAGGACCTTCAAGTGCTACCAGAAGACACAGGAAATAAAACATAGTGGCCAACATGGTCTTTAGCCTCAAGAAGTTCAGAGAGGAGATTGCTAAGCCAAAATTCCGAGGAGGAATACGGTATGATCAGTAAATACAGAAAAAAATGTTTACCCAGATACTAACATGCTTTTTGAAAACAATTAATTGGGAGTCCATGGAACCTAAAATTAAGCCAGGGATTCTTAACATAAGATCATGGATGGGTTTTCAGAAGATCTATGAAGTCTCCGTAATTACATGAAATTACCTCTGAAATTACAATATGTATGTACGAATAAACATTTTTCTGGACACAAAGATTGTATCTTTCATTATATTTTCAAAGGTAAAGAGCTGTTTCATCATGATCTTATCCTAAAACCCAATTTTCCATCTCTATCAGAAGAGAGTTGGACACCTTACCTTTTACTCAAAATAGAAGCCTAGAGATCAGAGAAGAGCTTTTGAACTTTCCATAACTTGGTGAAAAATAGTGATTGCTGAAAGAGGGAAATGATACAGACAGGACTTCTTCCTTTCCATATTCTAGTTGAGGTCAACCTAAATGTATTTCCCCATGTCCTCAGATACCATGGAGACAGGCATCATATAAACAGACAGCAGCAGCAGGGAGTAGATCAGGGCTTCTATCTGTAAAACCAACATTATCAGGCAGGATTAAACCCTCCACTAACACAGTGGCTTCTCATTCATTAGAGCAAGACTGGGAATTCCAGATGGGAATTTGAAGAGGGACCTCTGGCTACCTCCCCAATAAAAAAGACAAAAAGTATTTGGACCCTAGCTGACTGCACCCAAGGACTTCTGTGTGTCTGATCAAACAACACATGCGTTACAGCCATATTTATAAATAAAATTCAATGAAAGTTTGCAGCATATGTACAGGCAAGCATCTATACACGTAAGCACATTTGCCATGATGAGTTTCACACACCTCCCTCAAATCCGTAAGTCTGGAAAGCAAAGAAAGAGTGAAAACATGGGCATACCAACATATGAGGGGTAGTACTAGCCAAGGAGTGGGTGGCTCCATCACGACCACATTTATATTCACTGATTGCAGTATTATACATTATTATGGGCTCTGATGCATCAGATGTAGTATAGTATTTTGCAGCTTTCCTTAACACCTGCTGCTCTGCATCTCACTGTACACTCCACATATGAGCACATGGAGCCAAGGTTCCAGGAGGGCTCATCCAGTCTATGTAGGAAAAGGAGCTAACTTCACTTGTCCAAGAGCTCTCGCACAAAGGCCTATGCCTTAGGAGCAAGCAGTCGTCCAGGCCTCACTGATGACACTCATATACATCTCCTCTCAATTTATCAAGGGCCCAAGGATGCCAATGAATTAGTCCTGAGATAGCACATAATTACAAACAGAGCTGACATCACAAAGTACTCAAAGACATAAAGTCAACTGACCAACATAGAATGGTCTCCTGCCTCACAATAAATATCCAAGCCAGAATGGGGAAATGTTAAGAGCCAGAAAAGAGAAATATAAAAGTTATCTTTTAATTTCTTTAAAAAATAATTGCCTCTTTAAACAAAAATGATGGCAATGCCTAGTGGGGTTTATAACCCCTATAAAAGTAAAATGTATGACTACAATAGCACAAAGGACAGGATACGAGGTAGGAGGGCAATGGGAAGTCCTGGGCCCCAGGGAGACAGACCAGAGTGAAGAGTAGGAGGCCATGTGGAAAAGGCAATGGAACAGGACAGTGAGGAAGAGGATTGCAGATTAGGACGGTGGGAGAAAAGCCAGAGCAATCCCATAGGATAGAAAGGACAGAAAATGGAATAAAAAAGAACCAAAGCAGACAGAAACAACTACTACCACCAATACTTCTGTACTACAATGTGTAACTTCATCCCAGTTAAAGACATAAACCATTTGTACTTGGTATACGTCCTACAACTTTACCAACATCCACAGATTTGTGTCATTTTGTGTTTTTAATCCCACATGTTTAGAGCCCAGCAATCATATAACTATCCATAGGCAACCATAGCAGTCCTTTATATTAAAAAGACTTGTTCCGACTTAAGAAATTCTACTAACTCTAGTCATTTCAATCTCTTTTGATCTTTCTTTAGCTCTTCTGGCATTCCCTCAATCTCCACCTCTCACGGAATCATTCCTCTTTTCTCCTAAAATACCAAAATGTCGCTATTGCCACTTCGTGTTATTTTCCTCCTCCCCCTTCACCACCATATGCAGTAACAGCAAAGAGCTTGCTAATCCATTAATTAAAAATCTCTACTTCCCATTACGGAGGACTAAATTTAGAAAGCCAAACTGGGTTGGGAGGAGACCACCTATCACAACAAATGAGACAATTCCATGGAAGGGGGCAGGGTTACCGGCCCTTTCTCCTAAAGCCCCTGACACTAACACACCTCCCTCTGTTGAGAATTCAGAGGAGCTCTCCTATGGGTGGGGCAACCATTCATCACTATAATCGGCTAGAGAACATTTTATTGTACTGTCAGGTCACAAAAGCCCCAGGACTTATCAGCAAGTGAATGCCTCAGGGAACATGTCTCCTCAGCTTTCCTGAAACCTCCAATTTAGTTGCACAAAAGAAAGGGGTGGTAAGCCAGTATTAATTGTACCCTTATTGAAGAGCCACTTCCCGCCTGCAGGGGTGGCAGTGACTTTCCTGGGCTACCAAAAGGATACAAAGACAAAAGTAAACACTGTAATTTGCTGTTTTTGTCTCTGGCACAGGGGGAGTGGTACAATTGACACTGTCTGTAAACAGTAATAATGCCAGATGTAACACAAAGAATAGGATTCCCCCCATCTCGCCACCCCCTCCCCACCCCCTCTTTCTATGACAGTCCTCCAGAGATTACTCATCTTGAAGAAGCACACAGAAACCTCCCTACAGTCCACATGCTGCTACCAAATGGAACGGAGGGAGAATCCAAGTTTGTGCTGACTCCTCACTCTTATTCAAAGAAGAATCATTGGAACTCAAGAAATATTCAATTGTTTCTAACAGCTGACAAAACAATACAGGGAGGGGCCGGCCGAGTGGCGCATTGGTTAAGCGCTGGTTTTGGGATGCCAGCGGCCCCGGTTCGGATCCCACATGAGGGCCAGTGACACTGCCCTCTACAGCTAACAACAGCTCCACCTGGAGCTGGGCTGTGCGAGCCCCGGTGATGGTGTGGGCTGCAGCCCTGCTGCAGTGGGCTGCCATAGGCTACAGTGAGTGGCCCGCAGCCAGCGTGAGCGGCTGGCAGCCAAGCGTGAGCTGCCAATAGCCGCGGTGAGCGACCATCCAGAGGCCAGCGACCGATCTGCCTCATCCGGGAAGAGCGCAATGACGATACCAACAGTGAAGCAACATCCTCCGCAACTAAACTGAAGAACGAAAAGACAGCAACTTGTCTGTTCCCCTTCCCCGATTCCCCAACTCTGTTCCCCTCCGCCAATTCCCCAATAAAATCTTAAAAAAAAAAAAAAAACAATACAGGGAGGAGAAGCAACAAGAGAGAAAGTATGGAATTAATATGTGAATGCCCAGGTCTGGAATGGAACAAGGCTGAAATGACAAAAAGTATAAATGAAAGTAGAGGCATCCTAAACAAACTAAAAAGTTAAAACAAATTCATCTTGTGCCCAGGCCTAGGGGCTCATAAAAGATATAGGAAAAAAGGATGAATTCAAAAAAAAGAAGTTACCTGACCAGAGTTCCCGCCAAGTGTAATGCAGGCGTATTCTACACTTCTTTTGGTAACAAAGTAGTTTATGTACTACCTGAATGCAGCGTCTGTAACAGAGAAAGAGAGAAACTGGGGTAAGCCTAGCTCAGATACCCTTCCTTTTCTTTTTCTTTCTAATTAAATTTATTGGGGTGCCATTGGTTTATAACATTATATAAGTTTCAAGTATACAATTCTATAATACATCATCAGTATATTGCATTGTGTGCTCAACCAAAATCAAGTCTCCTTCTATTTGACCTCTTTTCCCCTCTTTATTAGTCCCCCACCATCTCCCCCTCTGATAACCACCATACTGTTGTCTGTGTCTATGAGTTTCTTTGTTCTTGCTTTTTGTTTTATATTCTTCCATGGATAATAGGACACAGACACCCTTTATTTTAGTGAGGCAGCTTTGCTAAGGCCACTAAAGACGCTGGATATGACTGTATACATGCAAAAGAAAGGAACTTCTACCTGCAGCTTTCTGGTAGATAAATCCCCCTCCCCAAGCACACACACTGCCTGTGCTAATTCCCCTTATTAATAGGAAAAGGGGACTATATAGGTCAATAGTCAATTAGGAACTACTAATACCATTCCCTTGATTATCTTTCCTTGGAGGAAGAATGCACCAGTGGACCAGAATTAGACTACTCCATTCAAAGGCTGGTGGCTACCACACTGGTCAGCATAGATAAATAGTACTTTTTTTTTTTTTTAAAGATTTTATTGGGGAATTGGGGGAGGAGAACAGCGTTGGGGAATCGGGGAAGGGGAACAGACAAGTTGCTGTCTTTTTGTTCTTCAGTCTAGTTGCGGAGGGCGTTGCTTCACTGGCCCATGTTGGTATCGTCATTGCGCTCTTCCCGGATAGGGCAGATCGATCACCCGCCTCTGGATGGTCGCTCACAGCGGCTCTTGGCAGCTCACGCTGGCTGCCAGCCGCTCACGCTGGCTGCTGGCCACTCATTGTAGCCTATGGCAGCCCACTGCAGCAGGGGCTGCAGCCTACACCATTGTCGGGACTCGCACAGTCCAGCTCCAGGTGGAGCTGTTGTTAGCTGTTGTTAGCTGCAGTGTCACTGGCCCTCATATGTGGGATCTGAACCAGGGCCGCTGGCATCCCAAAACCAGCTCTTAACCAATGCGCCACTCGGCCAGCCCAGAACTTTTCTAACATCACAAAAAATTCTATTGGACAGTGCTGTTTTAGATCATTTGAATATTCAACAGTATTCACATCTCATGTTTCTGAGAGTATTTCTAAATAAGCAGTTAGTAGGTTAAGATGAAAAACACAACAAACCTAACAAAAAATGTTTTTTCATCTCTGACTGAGGAAGGGCTTTGAAAGTTTAAAAAGCCATAGATGAAAGTACAAAGAAAAATACTGAGGAAATTTACCTCCTAAAAATGAAAACCTCATTTGATTAAAAAAAAAATTTAATAATTAAAATTAAAAGCCAAAAACTATGGGAAATTACATTTGCAGTAAATGACATGAAAGGGTTACTATGCTTAATATACAGAGCATGCCAAAAAAATGTATACACATTTTAAGAAAGGAAAAAAACTATATTAAAATTGTAGTACTCAGTATATACCGATAACAAAAGATGAATACAAGTCGTGTATACATTTTTTTGGCACCCCCAGTATATATATATATATATGTTTACACAAATTGATAAAGGAAAAATAATAACGCCCCTAACAATAAAAGATGGGCAAAGGAAATGGTCAACAAATTCCCCTACCACCCTAAAACAGGTGAAATATCAAAAGTTAACATTTTTCTACAATGTTCAACTTCTCTTTAAAATAAAAAGGCATAGGGCCGGCTGAGTGGCACATTGATTGGGAGCTGGCTTCGGACGCCAATGGCCCTGGTTCAGATCCCACGTATGAGGGCCAGTGACACTGCCCTCTACAGCTAACAACAGCTCCACCTGGAGCTGGGCTGCTGTGAGTACCCGGGACGGCACAGCTGCAGCCCCTGCTGCCATAGGGTACAGTGAGTGGCCGGCAGCCAGAGTGAGCTGCCAATAGCCACAGTGAGCAACCATCCAGAGGCCGGCGACCGATCTGCCTCACCCAGGAAGAGTGCAGAGATGATACCAACCTGGTCCAGTGAAGCAACGTCCTCTGCAACTAGACTAAAGAACAAAAGGACAGCAACTTGTCTGTTCCCCTTCCCTGATTCCCCAACGCTGTTCCCCTCCCCCAATTCCCCAATAAAACCTTTAAAAAATAAAAAATAAAATAAAATAAAAAGGCATATTAAAACAAGATCGTTTTTGCGTATCAAATTAATATAGCTTTTAATGCTGACAAAGGTACAGTAAAACAGCCACTCATACTTTATTAGAGAAAGTATAATTGGTACAGAGTTCTTTTAGGAGGCCATTTGCCAATCTCTATCAATAGTCTTAACAATGCTTATATCCTTTGACCCACTAACACCACTCCAGAGTATTTAGCATTAAGCCAGAATGAAAAAAAAAAAAAAGCTTTCTACAAAAATATGTTCATAATCTTATTTATAATAAAACAAAATTGGAAACAACAGTGGAAAGAATGTAAATCGTTACATGTATTGGGTTGTTGGAAAAGTCATGATGCATTTTTGCAACAAAAAACAGAAAAAATACGTCATGACTTTTCCGACAACCCAATATGTTATGTACAAAATTATGTCCCTCCAAAATTCATGTTGAAGCCCTAACCCCCAATGTAACTCTTTGGAAATAAGGCCTTTAAGAAGGTAATCAGAATTAAATGAGGCCAAATAGGTGGGACCCTTATCCACTAGTACCAGTTTCCTTAAAAGAAGAGAAACAGCAGCAGGAACACTTCCACAGACAAGAAAGGCCATACTGAGGACACAGAGAGAAGACATCCATCTATAAGCCAAGGAGAGAGGTCTCTGGAGAAACCAAAGGTGCTGGCACTTTGATCTTGGACTTCCAGCCTCCAGAACTGTGAGAAAATAAATGTCTGTTGTTCATGCCACCCAATCTGTTTTTTTTTTCATTATGGCAGCCCAAGCAGACTAATACACATACATATAATGGAACCCCATGAAGCTCTTAAAAAGTGCATTCGTGAAGAATTTTTTATAACACAAAAAGATATTTATGTTAAAGTAAAAAAACAGGGCTGGCCGACTGGCGCATTAGTTGAGAGCTGGCTTGGGATGCCAGCGGCCCTGGTTCGGATCCCACATGTGAGGGCCAGTGACACTGCCCTCTGCAGCTAGCAACAGCTCCACCTGGAGCTGGGCTGCGAGCCCCGGAGATGGTATAGGCTGCAGCCCCTGCTGCAGTGGGCTGCCATAGGCTACAGTGAGTGGCCTGCAGCCAGTGTGAGCAGCTTGCAGCCAGCATGCGCTGCCAATAGCCGCGATGAGCGACCATCCAGAGGCCAGAGACTGATCGGCCTCATCCGGGAAGAGCAGAATGGCGACACCAACATGGGCCAGTGAAACAATGTGCTCCGCAAGTAGTCTGAAGAACAAAAAGACAGCAATTTGTCTGTTCCCCTTCCCCGATTCTCCAAAGCTGTTCCCCTCCCCCAATTCCCCAATAAAAAAATCTATAAAAAAAAAAAAATTTAAAAAAAATAAAGTAAAAAAAAACATGTAAAATTATATACAAGTAAATATCGATATATGACAAGAGTCACAACTATAGTCAAATGCACAGTAAAAAGTTAATTTTGGTGTTTACAGTGGTTGCCTTTTTGGGTGGTAGAATAAGTGAATTCTTTACTTTCTCTTTTTCTGTTTTGTCCAAATGTTTACAAGTACATTTTACTTTTATAGCTAAGAAATCCATCGATTAAAACAAATTCATTTTTTTAAATGTTAACATTCTCTAAAAAAGGGCACAAAGAAACTTTTTAGAGAATAGAAATGTTTTCTATCTTGACGGGATAGTTGTTACAAGGATGTATGTATGCATTTGTCAACTCTTCAAAATGCTCATCCCACTGCTATTCTGTTTATAAGTCCTTGGCAATGGGGGTCTAAAAACACAACAGGCAGATCATGAGAGAATAACATGGAGAGAACTAGTAAATTAATCTGTGAACCAAGATTCTAAATTCTCAAGGTTACACTGCAATTTCTTAAAACAAGTTAACGTCCCTTCTTCTTTTGTCAAAGCGGGGGATAGTCCAAGCAAAAACAAAAACCTTGACTGTGGTGAGGATGTAGAGAAATTGATGCCTTGGTGGAAACGTAAAATGGTACAACCACTTTGGGAAACAGTTTAGAAGTTCCTTAAAACGTTAAACATAGAGTTGCTACATGACCCACCAATTCCACCACTAGGTATATATACAACAAAAACGAAACATACATCCACATAAAAACTTGTACATGAATGTCCACAGCAGCATTATTCAGAATAGCCAAAAATATAAACAACCCAAGTGTGTATCAACCAATGAATGGATAAATAAAATGACACCCTACATTCATACAATGGAATATTAATTAGCCATAAAAGGCAATGATGTACTAATACACACTACAACATAGATGAAACCTGAAAACGTTATGCTATGTAACAGTCACAAAAGGTCATATATTATATAATCTCATTTATTCAGAATAGACAAAAATATACACAGAAAATAGATTGAAAGGGGGTGAGGGATGGAAACAGAGGCCCAGGGCTTCGACTGTACCCCTCTGAAGTTCCAGGCTCATCACAGAAACCAAAAATTCAGAAGGAATTGTGAGACCTACTTTTTCATTCATTTATTCAACAAATACTGACTGCATACCAACTAAATATCTAGACTTAAGTCTTCCTAGAACTAAGTTGTCTAGTTCCTGGAAACTGGACCCAGATAACCTGCTAGTTTCAGGCGAATGAAAGAGGCTCTTCTTTTGAAACCGTTCTGACATAAAAGAACGAGGCAGGGAAATAGAAATAGAAGAGACAAAATAAACAAGGCAAATGGGCATAGCAAAAAGTGGCTCCTCTCTACCTAACAGGCCCAGTTGCAATTCAGTTGAATGACAGCTTCAAGTAAAGAACACCTCTAGAGAGGTGGGACTGAGACTCTCTCCGGTTCTACGGCTTGAATCTGAGAAAAACAGTATCCTCAGATCCTACTAACTTCAGCAGACACCATTATCAATTTGACAGTTCATGGAATCAAGCATAAATAGGAGTAGATAATTTCTTGGGCCTCTTATAGCAGAGAGGAAAAGGGGGAGAGGGGAAACACACTACAAACTTCCCTCTGTGGAGTGAGAGCCAAAGACACTAGCTAGAGATATTAAAGTGCTTGACAACATATCAAAGACACAAATGAAGTGAACTAAACTGGTAAGTTAAAACCCTGAAGTTTTTAAATAATTCCCAGTAATAGGCCTGCACTGCTACCTTACTAGGCTACTCTATTTGTCCCCTTACTCCCATCTCTGTTCTTCCTGCTGCTCCCTGTGGCTCTCAGTGGCCTTGTCGGAGCCTTTCAGAGAGGATTTTATGAGAGGACAATGTAACAGATCTCATCTTCAGGGGTGATATTTAAAATATTTTACACACCATACAGAAATATAAATTCATATATAAAGCAATACATCAAAAATTTTAAATAATTCCCTTTTATTCTCTAAATAAACTAAACTGTACCAAAAATACTTACCAAGAGATACAAATTGTAGTGTAAATCATCCTGTTTCCAAATCATGTGTTAATTTTCAGAAATTGTGGTGTGATCTCCTGTTTGATGCAGCTGTCACTAGCTACAGGATGCCCTTGTTCAAACTGTGATTTAATTTACTAATACACAAACTCTTCTATCAATGTCCCCATTAAATTGATAGTCATTGGGTCCCTGGTACCGAAAGCTTTGTTGCAGCCAGCAAGGGTGGCTGGATGCCACCCACGCAAGGCCACCATACACAGTACATTCCTATACGCCAGCACTTCTCCCATGGCCTGGATCCGGACACCCTGCCCCCTGCCTCTCTTGGCAATGCCATCCCCACACTGAGCCACTGTGGGGCAGCAGTGAGATCCTAACGATGTCCCCCAACACTGCTTGCCACCACCCTCTGGCTAAAGGCTATGGGTACCCACTCCTGCACTATTTCTAGGCTCTGTTCCTGCCTCTGCAGCCACCCAACAAGTGAAATCATCAGCCTTATGGTCTCAACTTACACTGTTTACCAAGTAGAATGAAAATTTTAACAACTGCTATAATCTGAAAATTATACACTGGCTGAATGACTTCAAATGTACTGCTTCTTGGGGCATTTCTTTTATGCACTTTAATCAGAAATTTTCTTGTGGGGTCCACTGAAGCCTCTATTTTCTTCTTTCTACCCACAGGTTTGGGACTCTCTGACTTACTAATGAGTCCAAGTTTTCCAAGTAAAAGTAACTTAAAGGAGAGTTACTTTTACTCTCCTCAGAGACTATTTCCCTCACTCCCAAATCCTACGGCAACAGTAGGGGTAGGGGGGGTGGGAAGGGGTGGGTGGCGGCAGCAAGAATCAAGTAGTACAGCCAGTAGTGGAAATTAAGTGGCAGGGTTTTCCCATCTCTCTCTCTTTGTATAAGCATCTTCCCATTATTACTTTACCTACAGCATTCATACACAGATATAAAATTGTTTCATTTCTGACCCAGATTCTGGCTTTGAGTAGAGTATTATTACATCTTTCCAAACTCCATATTTCTTCATATTTCACCAGGAGGATTATAAACTTATCTGAAATGATAGAAATTCATTTTGTTTCATCTTCTCATTCTGCTATATGCTGCTGAAAAGCAGTACATAATGGGAAGCAGAGCAACAACCTGGCCTGATGCCCAGCTGGGAGCAGATAAGTTTACCTAAAAAGGACTTGATGCTCCAAATGTCAAAAACTGAAAAGAGGATTGGAAGCGGGTAGGAAGATCTGGAAACATGCCCATGGGTACAAATGAAGAAACTGAATTCGGCCTGAGAGTGGGACCTTCCGCCCAGCCTCGGTCAGCTTGATGCCTCATTATCTTCCCCACCTTCCCTAACTTCAGGACATGCAATTACAGAGCAGGTGGAAAAAGCAACTGAGAAAGCTAGGCAATACAAAAAAGTTAGGAACTAGGGGGAGGAGGGAGTTACAATAATATTTAATGTAGACCAGGTTCAATGGCTGGGATGTGATGGTTTGGGTGGACAGATACATACCTGTAATTCTACATACTGAACACACAATCTTACCGTCATCCCACTTTCAATTGTTCCCCATCATCCACTTAATCTCAGGTAGCCATTTTACTCCTCTCCTATCCTTCCTCCATACACTCTGGACTCTAATCATCCGGAATTACATTCTATTCTCCAAACGTGCCACACTTCCAAGCCTCCAAGCCTTTGAACATATTGGTCCCTTGCTCGGTATGTCCCTCACCCAGTCCCCGACATAGAAAACTCCTACTGTTTCTTCATGACTCAGGTCAAATGCAACCTGCTCTGATGTCAGCATTAGTCACACTGTACAAATCTTTCCTCTGTCACTTATCACAGTAGTGCTTAAAAGTACAGCCTCTGGGGTCTGAGGGACTTGAGTTTGAATCTTGATGATGAAACTTACTAGGTGTGCAACTGTGGTAGCCAGCCTGCCAAGAGGGCCCCCAGTGATCCCCACCTCCTGATATTCACATCCTTGTGTAATCCCTTCCTACACTGTATCAGGGTTGATCTGTGTTCCCAACAGAAATGGTACGACATTTGAGATTAGGGTATAAAAGACACTATGGTTTCCATCCTGGGCTCGCGTTCTCCTTCTCTCTCTCAGATTACTTGCTTTGGGGAAAGCCAGATGCCATTTTGAGGAACCCTATGACGAGCCCCAGGTGGCAAGGAACTGAGGTTTGCCAACGACCATGTAAGTGAGCTTGGAAGCATGTTCCCCAACCATAGTGGAGCCTAGCTGCCTGCAGCCACAGCTAACACTTTCACTGCAGCCTCATGAGCAACCCTATGCCAAAACTATCCAGCTATGCTACTCCAGGATTCCTGAACCACAGAAACTGTGAGATAATTCATGCTTGTTTTAAACCACTAGGTTTTGAGGTAGTTTGTTACACAGCAATAGATAATAATACACCTGAGAAGGGATGGCAACAGCCTAGGATTTACAGTAAGAAAATCTGGGTTCAAACCTAGGCAATGGTGCTTACTAACAGAATAATCCCGGGCAAAGCGCTTAATCTCTGGAGCCTAAATTTCTTTTTCTTTTTTTTTTTTTAAAGATTAAAGCACAGATTTAGCCCATGCTGCTTCTTCCTCTTAGGAAGTGAGGTAGAGAAGTGGGTATGTGGCCCCCCATCTCATTCCCAGCCATAGCATTTTTTTTGTTTTGTTTTTTAAAGATTTTATTGGGAAATTGGGGGAAGGGAGCAGCGTTGGGGAATCAGGGAAGGGGAACAGACAAGTTGCTGTCTTTTTGTTCTTCAGTCTAGTTGCAGAGGATATTGCTTCACTGGCCCATGTTGGTATCGTCATTGTGCTCTTCCCGGATGAGGCAGATCGGTCGCTGGCCTCTGGATGTCGCTCACCGCAGCTATTGGCAGCTCATGCTTGGCTGCCAGCCGCTCACGCTGGCTGTGGGCCACTCACTGTAGCCTATGGTAGCCCACTGCAGCAGGGGCTGCAGCCTACACCCTCACCGGGGCTCACACAGCCCAGCTCCGGGTGGAGCTGTTGTTAGCTGTAGAGGGCAGTGTCACTGGCCCTCATATGTGGGATCCGAACCGGGGCCGCTGGCATCCCAAAAGCAGTTCTTAACCAATGCGCCACTCGGCCGGCCCTGGAGCCTAAGTTTCTCTACTTAGCAAATGAGAAAACTGAGACACTAATAATAAACTACAAAGTAAATAGCATATCCTAAAACTAGAACATAAGATAATCAAACTAGAAATAAAGTCTCTAGCGAAACAAATCTGATCCCTAAAGTACTGAGGTTCAGAGATCCCATCTCAAACAAGCAGAAAACTCACCTAAGTGTTATAAAAAGCAGCTTTTCATGGTCTTTGGATTGAAATAATGGATCAGACTTACTTCTCAATACCAAAAAGATAACGGAAAAATGCAAACTGTAACCTATTTACCTAAAGGTAAAATTTCATATCATTATTTCAGACCTAGGAAACCAAGACTATACGGCCTACGAGTAGTCTAAGAAGTTGGAGATCTAATCTATTCCGAGCAAACTCCTTTATACTCCCAAGATCCCAGGCCTGGCACTGGAATGAGGTACACTGAGTCTGCTGCATACCAAACTGCTCTCTTGCTCAAAAACGTGGAGGTACCAATTCAGTAGTCAGACTCCATTCAGATGCTATTTAAGGAATAAAGGTAATATACATATTTGGGGTCACACTAATGTGACAAAGCTGTTCTTGGGCATTAAAGATACGAATGCAGAAACAGCAAAGGAGAGAGAAAACCTTACGTCTTTAAGCTTACTAAAATATGATTTCCAGTTGCCTCTGGTTGTACTGGTTATAAAGAATTGTGAGAGACAATCAGATCTCCACAGCAGACAGGAATCTTACAGCCATGCAGCAGTATGCATAGTCTGCCTAGTTAGCAGAGTTCCAACTAGGCTACTAGGACAATGTAGGCAAAGAATGGACCAGAAGGTCTATCTCTCTGGCCTTTTCCTACCTTCTAACTACTGCTGACTACTTGAATGCCAAAGCCCAGGGATGACTTAGTGGTCTGCTGTTTTTGGATTAAAACAGCCACCCATGATCACTGCTTAAATGCATCAGCCCTACTCCTTGTGCAAGGTGCCTACAAGTAATAATGAAGATATGTGCAGAATCCAAATTGTGATTTGTACTTTTTCCCCCTTCTGGAAAGATGCATAAATCCAGACCATATAATGCTTGCTCCCTGACACTTCTCCACAAACAAATGTGTTTTTCCTGAAGTAAAATATACAGAGAAATTTTGACCATAAATTTCCCATCACTCGATTCTATAAAACAGATTTGCATGCTTGGTACTTACACATAGAGATCCATAGGAAATTCCTTCATCATGTGTGTTACAATAAATTCTACCATCAGGTCTGAATGGGAAAAGAAGAAAAATTAAATCAATCAGAATTAAATTAATTCCTTGCCTTTAAGTTGGAAAAAACCTGAGTACACTTTACATTCATACTGAGTGACAGCCATTAACCACATCTTTATTCATATGTGCTTAAATTTATTTTATATAAGGCACCTTCAACACTTTTTACCACCTGCCACTTGTAAAGTAACAGAAAATGAGTTCACTCTCCAACTTCCAGAAGAATACATTGACCTGCCAATAAATTCATATATGATGGAAATTTCACTACACAGACATTTCATACCATGGCACTAATACAAAATGCCAGAGGAAAATCATATTCTGAGAACTGAGTGATGAGGCAAACAGAGAAGAAATTAGGGATCATATCCATGTAACCAGAAACTCAGCTTTAAAGCCATGTCTGTCTATCTCATCTCACTATCACATTCAATTTGATAGATATTGACTAAAATGGTCTGTGGGCTTTGAGTCAATAGAAGTTTATTATATAGTCTTAATTACTATTTCTAAAATTAAGTAAATTTAGAAACTAGGGCTGAATATCCAAATCAAATGGGATTAAGAGTTCATATCATTCCCCTGAGGAAAATGCAGCATTCTGACAAAATTACCTAAGGTACAGCCCTCTACCTGTCAGCTCTGTCAGCCTCATCTCAGCTTAATTTACTCAGAGGAAGTTTTGCATGTTTGAACCTTGAACTTCAAGCCTTCTGGCCAGCTGACACATCAATTTGGACCAAAAAAGGGAGGGAAGAATTTGAAATCTTGATCAGGAGTAAGATAGTTTACAAATGTAAATCATCTATCATTCTTAGACTTAGCCATTTTTCTCCTTAGAAAGATCTGTTTCTGTGAACAAGAGCACCCTTTAATTGATCATTCTATTCACTGGAGTAGCTTTACCAAACTCAACGAAAAACATGATTTCTTAGGCCAGGAAAGAAACGTAACTAGTAACAACAATTTCTCTGAGATAGAAGTGCATCAGCCAGGATCTAGTCCTCATCTTAATATGAAAAACAGTCATTGGCTCCGAAAAATGCCAATTTTGATGATACTCACCCAGTACTGCACATACTAAAGGACGGCAGGGAAGGTTCTTGTCTGCTGCCTTCTTCCTGTGTCGCATAGGCTTCACACACACACACAAAATGAAATTAACAGGCACATGAACTGACATCCAATAGCTCATCACCATATTTTTCATGCCAATAAAATCATGACTACAGAGATGCTACCTTTCTCTCTCTTTTTCTAGTGGTAGGGTGGGGTGGGGTGAGGCAGGGAGGACTTATAAATGCTTCTCAGTTACCAATTCAAGCCTGTGACAGTAATACAGTTCAACAAGACAACAACCCTACAGGGTGTGGGAACATACTATACAATGGGAAATGTGTTGTTTTTTCTTTGATTTTATCTATATAAGTGACATTGCAACAAAAGAGATATACTGATATTTTTCTTTTATAAAATACTGATTAAGAAAAAGAAAAGGAGAAGGTGACTGTATAAAGGCAGCAACAGCGGCAGTTGCAAAAAACAAAAGTAAGTTTCAGGGCCAGCCAAGTGGCATGTTCGTTAAGAGCCGGTTTGGGATGCCAGTGGCCCCAGTCTGGATCCCACATATGAGGGCCAGTGACACTGCCCTCTACAGCTAAGATGGTGAACAACAGCTCCATCTGGAGCTGGGCTGCAGCCCCTGCTGCAGTGGGCTGCCATAGGCTACAGTGAGTGGCCAACAGCCAGCGTGAGCGGCTGACAGCTGGTGTGAGCTGTCAAGAGCCTCTGTGAGCGGCCGTCCAGAGGCCAGTGACCAATCTGCCTCACCCGAGAAGAGCGCAATGATGATACCAACATGGGCCAGTGAAGCAACATCCTCCACAACTAGACTGAAGAACAAAAGGACAACAACTTGTCTGTTCCCCTTCCCTGGTTCCCCAAAGCTGTTCCCCTCCCCCAATTCTCCAAAAAAATCTTAAAAAAAAAAAAAGACAAGAAATAACAAGTATTGGCAAGGATGTGGAGAAAAATGGGAACCCTTATTAAAAAAAAAATTAAGTTTCAAATATAAACCTCAATGTGTTATTTTTTAACATACCTTCAAGTTTCAGGAAATTCCCTGACCCTTCATATTCTATTTCCCCCACTATTCAGATGAACAAATCAAAGCAGTATCTGGTCTTAGCTAATCAAAGATCACACTACATTTTGAAAAGAAAAGTCTTAGGCCCATCTACTTGTTGAGGTCTGTATTACTGATACGTTCTAATATTACTGTCATGGGTATATGGTTGTGGATCTTTCAATCGTCTCTTAAGAAACAGTTCCATGACACAGAAAAATATCCCAACAACAGGCATAGGACTATTGAACAGCAGTCAAGCAAGAGCCCTTTAGCACAACATTCCACCCACATTTGTTCTAAGTAAGATCAATTTCATCCTCCCCAATCCTGCCAATACACAAAAAATTTCCTCTAAGGAAAAACAAAAAGCCAAAGCCACACCTACCATTCTATGTAAGTTTACTCGAAAATTCATGTTGTCATCATGCAAAAATGCATTTGCATACTGATCCTAAGAAAAATAAAAATACAGAGAAAAAGTAAGGAAAGAGAGCTATACTTAACTCAGTTTATAATCAAACTTGCTACAAATCCATGGACTTTAAGAACTACTTTTAAGGACCAGTTGGAGAACTAATGGGATGAGCCTAAACCTCTATGTCAAAACCTACTTAAGCCATGAGAGTTTACTTGGGAGTAATTCCCAGTGTGTCTCTAAACTGGTCAAAAATCTCTAAGCAAAGTACAAATGATAAAAATTACAGCTCAGGGACTTGAGGCAAATGTGGAGAGGAATGTTTTCCTAGTCTCTCCTCCTTCCCAAAGCAGAGGGGCCTGCTCTGTTTGTGACAGCTTAAAGGTTTTCATAGGTGCTGCAGCATGCATGTGCAAGTTCCACAGAGATCTACAATTAAGAAGAAAGTCCGTGCTCCATCAGGAGTGGGCTTGGCATGGCAGGAGAAAACTGCTACATAGGCCGCATGGCAGTAGGCAAGACCCCATCTATCTCTGGCTTTGCTGAAGACTGATGGAAAATCAAAAACCTCTCATCATGGATCAGCAATAAGCATCCCTTGGCCCTTTCCCAACACCTTTGCTGAAGATCTGACATGCCTACAGATGCCAACTATGAAAAATTGCTGCAATTTGTGAAAACAACTCCTTCAAAGATTTTCTTAGAAAGATTTTTGAAAAGCAATTACGCCAGGCCCATTGCTAATAAGCAGCTCTTCCATAACCAGCTACCCTTAACCTGGTGAAATGTAGGTCATGTTTTTCAGAGAACATAAAAAAGGGAAAGACTGAGAGAGATCTCTACTCCACATGGACCACCTCTCCTGTTTTCTGAAGAGAAAAAAAGATCAGGATAAGGAATAATAAAGGAGGAGGTTGAAGCTACAAATTTAGTTCTAAATTGACTCACATTCTGACAGACCTATGTTGTCACCAAGCTCCCAGGTGAGTTCAGGCCTAATTAATCCAACAAAAGTACCTCCTTACAAAGCCAAAGAACCTCTTCTTTTTCCCCCTCAGGCTCTTGTTCTTCAGCACACCGCCATCAGCCCAACTTCACTCACCTTCCACCCTCTCTGCCTTTTCTCTCTACTACCCCCTACAGGAAACCTGAGCTCTTTTTTTCATTTAGGATCAATGAAAAAGACCCAACATGAGCAGCTTCAAAGGGACAGGATTACTTTTTCTAAAGAGACTTAATTAAGTCTCTTGTTTAAAACTATTAAGAACTGGAATATTCCAGTTCTCTATTATAGCAGTTATATCAAAATTCATTATTAATTCATGAAGTAAATACTAATTTAGGCTCTACTATGTGTCAGACACAGAGAATAGACTGGTGAAGATGACAAAGTGCCTGCTATCAGAGCTGACATTCTAGCAGGAGACACACAATACAAAGAGGGCAGATTTTCTTTCCCCACCTTTAGAACTCTAAGAGTCAGGAACTGGGCAAGAAGGGCAGAAAAAGGTAGCACTTTGTAAGAAATGAGCTAATAAAAGAAGACTGATGAGGGGCAGCGGGTTAGCTCAGGTGGTTAGAGTGCAGTGCTCTAACACTAATGTTGCCATTTTGATCCCCACATGGGTCATGGAGCTGCGCCTTCCACAACTAGATTGAAACAACTACGTGACTTGGAGCTGACGGGTCCTGGAAAAACACAGTTCCCCAGGAAAAGTTTAAAAAAAAAAAAAAAAGAAGACTGGTGAGACCTACCTCTGCAATACACGTGAGGATGATCAGACAGAGTTTGCCGCTGTGAAGCCGATGCTCATCTGTAAAATAAAAGTAAACCTTTCTCTCTAAATCATCCAGACCACATTATTATAGAGAATACAGATGTCTATCATCAAAAAGAATATTCACACTTTCTCTCCCCACAAAATTCATGAATAAAAATCAGGGTTCTACTACAGTAATTCTTCCTTTTCTCCGAAGTAAAAGAATTGCTCAGAAGGTGTTTTTTTTCTAAAATATTCTGGTACCTTGATGGACAGCTAACCGCCTTCTTAAGAGACATCTAATTATTATAACGGCTCTACTGTCATCGTTCAAATCATGCCCTTTGCTTCTGAACAGTCAGATCCATTCCCTTTCCAACCCCTCCCCTCCCCACCCACCAGCTATAAGCACCACCATCTATACCCACCTACCACAAAATCTAGAGGTTTTATGACTATTCATAGCAAACTGGCAGTGGAATCAGAAAGAAATTAACTGGAGACCAGGGTCCAGCCCATGCTTCTCCTTGCATTGTGTATATTATTTATGAACAAGAAAGCTGTGACGAGGGCCAGCCGAGTGGCTCGCTTGGTTAAGAGCTTGCTCAAGAGTGCGAGCTGAGCTCTGAGCAACAGCAGTTTGATGCCCAGCCTGAGCTGAGCTGCCGCTGAGCTGCCAACAGGTGGCAGGATGGTTCAGCTAAAAAAACAAAAAAGAAAGCTGTGACGTCTTGATCATTTTTCTTCTTGACAAAATTATTCACTCTAAAATACTTACTTAGGACCTACTATGTAGCAGGCACTGCACTGGGCACTAGAAATGTAGCACTGAAATAAACAAAGGTCCCTGGTCTCCCAGAATTCACATTCTATTATTAAAAAAGAAGGTGGCAACCTGGATAGGAGGACTCTAAGCCCACACAGATGACCAAGAAAGAGCGAGCTACTCTGTCACAACCAATTATCAGAACCATGAAAGCTTATTTACTTCCCAGGATCTTTGTGGGTGAGAGGGTGAAATGGAGGTAAGAAGAGAGTCATACTAGCTTATCTAAAACAGACAAGTGGCTTATAATGTTTCAAATTAGCTTTGAGAGGATCCAGATTGAAGTCCTTTCTGGAGAGAAGATCTATTAACAGAGTACAGAGCTACAGAAGTGAGCTAATCGTTCTCACCCTGACATTATAACCTGCTACTTCCTCAGAGATGGAATCTATCAACTAAAACCTCACAATTAGAAAGCATCATGGGGGTTATAATCCAGAAATACATTTACCTCTCCTCAGAGATAGGCAGTGTGAAAAGATTAATGATGATAATCCCTAGCTGACATTCCCCATAGTTTACTCAGGGCCCCTAGGCAGGCAGAAGAGGAATGCCCCTGCCTATGCAAATCTAGATTCATGAGACTCTTCTACAATACTTCCACCTCTCGCCACGGTTTCTCCGTTTCTTGGCACTATCCTCCCTTTCCCCAGAAGCTGATGAGCAACTCCCATAGAACAGACTGCAGCTCTCTCTGCACTCAAAAAAAAAATGTTTCTGAATGCAAAAATAAGGCATGTTTCATTATAAACATTTTTTTAATTCGGAAAAGGACAATGCAAGCCAAGTTTAATCATACCACCCAGATGTCACAACAGTTAAGACTTTGAATCAACTTGAAGTCTATGCAGAGATATACATATATTTTAAAATATTTTTTGTCTAATGTCTATTTTAAAGTTTGAACAGAAACTCCTTTCGTTTTTTTGGGTTTTTTGTTTAAGATTTTATTGGGGAATTAGGGGTGGGGAACAGCATTGGGGAACCGAGGAAGGGGAACAGACAAGTTGCGGTCCTTTTGTTCTTCAGTATAGTTGTGGAGGACATTGCTTCACTGGCCCATGTTGGTACCGTCATTGCGCTCTTTCCGGATGAGGCAGATCGGTCACCGGCCTCTGGATGTTGCTCACAGTGGCTCTTGGCAGCTCACATCAGCTGCCAGCCGCTCACGCTATCTGCTGGACACTCACTGTCACCTATGGCAGCCCACTGCAGCAGGGGCTGCAGCTACACCATCGCAGGGGCTCGCACAGCCCAGTTCCAGGTGGAGCTGTTGTTCACCATCTTAGCTGTAGAGAGCAGTGTCACTGGCCCTCATATGTGGGATCTGAACTGGGGCCGCATCCCAAGCCAGCTCTTAACCAATGCGCCACTTGGCCGGCCCCAGATTCTCCTTTTTAAGGGGACAACACTCAGGTCAAAAGAACCTCAGGAAAAATGGCTTTGAAAGCAGAGCCAAATCAAGGGAATAATAAACACAAAATTCTAGAGAATGGAGGGGAGAGGAGTAACTGGGGAGGGGACACCCAGGTAGCTTCAACAGCATTAATAATTTCTTAAGTTGGGTGGTAGGTTCACATATGTTCATTTTACTATTGTACTTTATAACTTAAGTTATTATATTTATTATAAACTTTATAACAATAGTCATATATATTAAAAGTATATTTTATAGATATCAAATGATAGATAATAAAAAAGAAAGATAGTATCTTGGGGAAAGAAAGAGCAGAGCCAGAAAAAGTGGTTTCTGGGGATGGCCGAGTAGCTCAGTTGGTTAAGAGCTCAAGCTCTGAGCAACAGGATCGCCAGTTCGATTCCCACATGGGCCAGTGAGCTGTGCCCGAGCTGGGCTGCCACTGAGCTGCCAACAGGTGGCACGATGGCTCAGACGGTGAGAGAGCACATGATCCTATAAACAAGGTTGCTGGTTTGACTTCCACATGAGATCATGGGCTACGCCCACCCGCAACTAAGATTGAACACAGCACCTTGAGCTAAGCGGCCACAAGCTGCTGATGAGTGGCCGGGTGGCGACTGGACTTGGGAACTGAGCTAGCTGCACCCTCCACAACTAAGTCTGAAGAACAACTTGGCTGTTCCCCTTCCACAATTCCTCAATAAAATCTTTTTAAAAAAAAAATAGAAAAAGTGGCTTCTGTTGCTCCTCAAAACACATGAGATCCTGTTAGCTAAGGCATGCAAAAGGTCAAGGGCTTAAGATAGGAGAAGAAAGCCAGGCCAATGCAGCCACATAGGAGCCACTTTTGAAATTAACTCTTCACTATACCTAACCTTGCCCAGTCTCATTTAGGCTGCCTGCTGACGAAGACCTAACCCAGCTTGTGCTTAGACAAGCAGCCTGAGGCAACCCACATGCAATTAATCTGCCCCTAAATTTTACCTTCCACTTTATGGATGGCAAAATGACCAGGACAAAGAGGTTTATATAATCACTAAAGCTAAAAATGAGTTCCAAGGGCCTCAATTCACTGTGTTCTAACAAGCAAAGCTAAAAGATCATTTTCAGGGTCATATCTACATAGTTTCTCTCTTCCATGGTTGCTGCAATACGTTGAGAGAAAGGAAAAGGTTACCCCTTTCCATAGGGACAAAGAATGGAAACGCTAATACACAAGAGTCTTGTTATCCTTCCTGCCTTATCTCACTTGAAGCCAAGTCTCAGAGGTTCACCATCTCTGCAGCTCCCAATGGACTGCTCTATCTTAGGAATTCGTCACATGAACTACTAGTATCTCTCTTTTAAAAGAGCAAACTGGGCCAGCTCACTCAAGAGTGTGAGCTGAGCTCTGAGCAACAGCAGTTTGATGCCCAACCCGAGCTGAGTTGCCGCTGAGCTGCCAACAGGTAGCAGGATGGCTCAGCTAAAAAAAAAAAAAAAGAGCAAACTAACGTGGCATAACAGAAGAAAAAAGTCTAAGCTCTAAGCTCATAAGGCAGGGATCTCCCAGAGCTAATGCAGTATGTCTGAGTATAACAGGATTTAGATTCCGCCCATCCAGGCTCCTTTTAACTCTGACAATTCTTCCATTTCCCTTATTTATCTTTTAGTTCTCTCTCTCTGTCTACCAATGTTTCCTTCTCACTCCAAAAGCCCCTAAATCCTGGTCTTACTCTCTTAAGCAGCCTTTCAGCTCCATTCTGGAATTCCTGAAAACCCTCATACCAGAAACCTTCCCATGCCACTTGGCAAATCAGAGCCTTCTAAAGTATACTTTTTGCCTTAGGGAATCTTAAACCACCTCATAAAAGCATTAGTCTCTCCTCATGGGAAGTATTATGGCAAAAGCAATAGTATTTTAGCTATTTTGCTTCTATAATGGAACTGTTTTTTTTGTTATTTGGGAATCTGAAGATTATCCATGGACCCAAACTTCAACTACTGAGCAGAGAACAGTTGGTTCCTGAAATACGACTTAAAGATTCTTATAAGGAAGGCTTATAAAGGAAGAATATACACCAAATTGTTAAGAATGATTAACTCTAAAGAGCTTAATTCCAAAGGAATTTCACTTTGCAAGTTAACCATTGCTAGAATGTTTTAATTTTTAACAAATACTATTCCAATTACTTTTGTAATTAGGGTAAAAAATTCTGCTAAATGGCAGAAGCACACTGGATGAACTTATAGGTACCAAATAAAATGTTAATAAAAATGTTCATTAAAATGCTAGGTATGGGGCCAGCAGAGTGGCGCCTTGGTTAAGAGCGGATTTGGGATGCCAGCGGCCCCGGTTAGGATCCCACATTTGAGGGCCAGTGACACCTGCCCTCTATAGCTAAGATGGTGAACAACAGCTCCACCTGGAGCTGGGCTGCTGTGAGTCCCCTGCGACAGTGTAGCTGCAGCTCCTGTTGCAGTGGGCTGCTATAGGCTACAGTGAGCGACCGGCAGCCAGCGTGAGATGCCAAGAGCCACTGTGAGCGGCCGTCCAGAGGCCGGCGACCGACCTGCCTCACCAGGGAAGAGCGCAATGATGAAACCAACATGGGCCAGTGAAGCAATGTCCTCCACAACTAGACTGAAGAACAAAAGGACAGCAACTTGTCTGATCCCCTTTCCAGGTTCCCCAAAACTGTTCCCCTCCTCCAATTCCCCAATAAAATCTTAAAAAAAAAAAAAAAAATGCTAGGTGTAATTAAAAAACAACAACTATCAGTTATGAAAAATATTTTGGGGACATCTGGGAAAAACTAAACATGACTGAATACTCCATGATATCACAGAATGATTGATTTTCTTAGCTATAATAATGGCTATCTCAGAAAACGTCTTTAATTTTGAGATGCCTGCCAAAGTATTTAAGGTGAAGCAGAATAATATCTGCAGCCAAAATAACACATACACAAAGAAATTTAGAGACAAACCAAATATGGCAAAATGTTAATGAGTACATGAATGATCGCTGGATGATCCTTTAAACATCTTTGTATATTGTAATTTTTTCACTTTAAAAAATTGGAGGAAAAATGCTACCTAAAAAAGACTTATTTCCAGAGAATCTTAAAACTGAGGTATATTACACTTATATGATGTACCTAGAATACTCAAATTCATAGACTGCAAGTAGGGCTGGCCAAGTGGCACGGTGGTTAAGCGCTGGCTTGGGAAGCCAGCGGCCCCAATTCGGGTCCCACATATGAGGAACAGTGACACTGCCTCAAAAAAAAAAAAAAAAAAAAAAGGGCCAGCCGAGTGGTGCGTTGGTTGGGAGCTTGCTTGGGACTCCAGTGGCCCCGGTTCGGATCCCACATGTGAGGGCCGGTGACACAACCCTCAAAAAATAAAAATAAAAATACCCATGAGGGCTGGCCGAATGGCTCAGTTGGTTAAGAGCTCGCTCAAGAGTGCAAGCTGAGCTCTGAGCAACAGCGGTTCGAGGCCAGCCCGAGCTGAGTTGCCGTTGAGCTGCCAAAAGGTGGCAGGATGGCTCAGCTGAAAAAAAAAAAGACCCACAAAGACTGCAAGTAGAATGGTGGGTGCCAAGGGCTGGGGGAGGGGCTGAAATAATGTGGAGAATGGGGAGTTAGTGTTTAGTGAGTAGAGTTGCAGTTTCCCAAGATGAAAAGCATTCAGGAGAGGGTAGAAATGCTTGCACAACAATGTAAATGTATTTAATGCTACTGAACTGTATGTACACTTGAAAATGGTTAAAATAATACATTATATGTTATGCATATTTTACCACAATGAGAAAGTAATAGATATAAATTATATGAACACTCATAAATCCAATATAAAGAAAAAACTGAGTTATATGTATGATATCAGGTGTGGGGGGCAGGGAAAGGGGGAGGGGAGAGTCACTTTGTAAGGGGTAAAAAAAATAACTATTGCATTGCTTTGTACATCTGTAACTAATAATAATAATAATAATAAAGTTAAAAAGAAAAAAGAAAAAACTGAGTTAAAAAAACAAAACAGATACATACTGAATAAAATTGGCTAGATTTCTTTCCAATCCTTCTCACTCCCAGCCCAAGTATTTTACTACCCTATCACCAACTAACCAAAAGATCATAGAAAAATCATAAACAGGAAACCAGACAGTATAAACTCAAACTTTTCCAACACCTAGTTTTCTCCCGCTTTCCACTCTGCATTTCCGGGATGGTTACTGACACCTCTCTTTTAGGTGTTAAGGAACAGTCCCTCTGCATCTCACCTTTGCCTGGTGTGCTCTGTACACAACAGTCCTCTAATTCTCACCACAAGCTGATGCTTTCAGCTCTTGTCCTCGAAAGGGAATTCCCTAAAGAGTGCTACTGCCCCCACTTCCCACACAATAGAGTTTGGATCTACTTACCAAAATCTGCTAAGACTTGCTCGTCGAGACCATTTTTTTCCAGTTCTATTTCAGAGAACTCCCCCTCCAAATCCAGGTTTTCCCAGCATCACCTAACTGCCATCTGGCCGTGAGAAATCACTGTTTTCCAGTAATCAGGACCATCACCTTGCACAGGAGGCCCCAATGGTTCATCTTGTGGAAGCTTCAAAGTATTAATATTGCTCCTTGATTCTAGCTAAGCAGCTGCCTGCCACATCCCTTGTTTCCTGAGCCCCCAAAGTAGCATGCCTTACCTTTGGTGTCCTGCATAACAATCGAGCTATACTTTAAGAAGGTTATCAGTAGATTACTGGTCTGTACATCAGCATCCAGTGGGAGTTCCACAGAACTTATAACTGCAATAGAACAATAAAATGCAATTAGCCTATACTAACTAGCACTTCTACAACGGAGCCAATTTGCCAATAGGCAAGAAAAATCACTAAATAAGCTTTACCTACAACAGAGGGAGGACCAGGTGCTTCTCATAAAACCTTTATCTAGTCTCCCTAGGTCCTTCCTACACCCAAGATTAAGCCCAATGCCCTTCTCTCATATCTAGGAGGACCAGTCTCCAGGAACAGTGTTTTTTTCCCCCAATGTCCTAAAAAGGGTATTTTGACTCCACTTCTAGTTCCAAGTAACCTAAAAGGGCCCTTCTTAAAGGCACTCTGATTTGTACCTATGGGAAAGATCTGTACTAAATATAAATGAGCCTTGCTTTGATGAGTCTCCTGCTTAAAATAAATGACAATTCATTCCTAATAAGGAGAAATCTTGCTCAACTTTGAGAATAAGACTTTAGGCTGGAAATACCCAAGATAGAAGGGGGAAAAGTTAAGGCAGAACTACATTTAAATTCTACACCTTAATCCCTTACCCCCATTAAAGGGAACCTAAGGAGGAATACCAGACTGAAAACAGGTAGACATTATTGACTGGGACATCCTGGGAACTGAGGCTGATATACCCAGCTGCTTCCTGTATCCATGAGAAACTATCCCCCTCCCCCACTGCCCCTGCTCTCTGAACCACAGTCCCAAACAACACTGAGGGACCAGACCAGGGCTAACCCACAGAAATCTCTTATGGAGATTTCCCAAGTTTCTAAGACTTTAAGTGAGACTTAGACATCTTATCAAGTGCCTTTACACTAACACACAATATATAAGCAAAAAGAGGCTCATCATAGCACAGACAAGCTAAAGAATCTATAGCTTTCTGCTGTGTTTCAATCCTAGGCTAAGCTGAGTTTGACATATTATTCATAATATGTATTCATACCATAATGGATCTCTCTGGAGTTATTACAGTGTATGCAGAGAACATTTATTAACAATGGAAAACATTTGCATATTATGGATCTATAATATACAACAAGCACAGCAAAAAGCCTTATGAGGAGAAATTAGCATGCCCAACCCTTGGCTGTTTTCACATAGTTCCATCCCCAAAAACTAATAAAAGACAAATATATTTTTATGCTGAAATACTAGTAGGTCTTAATTCACATTATAGGTAAATGACCTGAACCTGTCACTCCAAACTACAGCATATTTTGAAACTCAGAGCCCATAATCACTCCTTTATCTAATACAGAGAGGCATCTAACTGGTAAGTGGGACTTTTTTTCCCCACTAACATGCAGCAGTAACTGGAAAACTGTCTTATATAATATGAAGAAATATAGAAGAATATGTATTTTTAGTTTACCAGAAAGTCCTCTCATGCCAAGGCTGAGTTGTCAAATGTCAAGTCTGAGCCGAGAACAAATGTTACAGCTAAACTGCTGGCTTTTAAAAATAATGGCTCCAGTGACATACCTTTAAATATAACTGAGCTGCTAAACACCACTATAATTAAAAATCAAAACCTGAAAACAAGGTTATGATATTTAGAACCCCTACAGAAAGCAAATGAGTTAGGAGAGAGGAAAAAGAACAAAACAGGAGAGAATAAAATCCCTCACAAATTAAAATCTCCTTTCTAAGGAAGTTATTCCTTGATCTTTGGCTTCATAATTCTTCCCAGCTGCCTTTGTCAAGGAAGACAGTCATATGAAAGTGGGCTAATTCTATATTCCCACTGGAAAAAATAAAAGCTCACTAGTTGTAGGTAAGTAAGCACAAATTCTGCCATTGCATAATCAAATGTGTGGGTGGGAGTGTTCACAATGAACAGTTTAAAAGGCAGTTCTCTGAAGCATCCAAACGCCACCATCACATGGAACTCAGATATGTATGTGTGTGTGTGTCTGTGTGTGTGTATATATATATATATATATATTGCTTTTGATATCCATGGTAACCAAGCAGGCTTCATCCTTAAAGAGAAAGAACAGCATTTCCAGTGGATTACACCGTGATCCAAATAAGTAGAGGTAAGTTGCAATCCTTACTACTTGCTCCTTTTCATTAAGATATTTTGGAATTTGGCTTTCAAGTTTACTTTTTTTTTTTTTTTTTTGAGGGCAGTGTCACTGGCCCTCATATGTAGTACCCGAACCGGGCCACTGGCTTCCCAAGCTTAACCACAAGGCCCTGGCTTTCAATTTTAAACAGATCCAATTTGCTACCATACATTTGAATATCAATGGCACCTCCTTGTCATGCTTCTGTACTACCTTGTACTGCTTGTACTACCTTGAAATGCTACTGCCACAAGTGTGACATGAAAATTTAAGGGAGAGAAACCAGATCAAAGAAGGTCACTTTACATACAGACAGGGAGGTGCAAAGAAAGGCTCAAAGTTGGACTTCCTGTACTTCTTCACCTGAAATGAGGTCAACACTTGAGGCAAAACATCAAGTATTAATGAAGATTGTTTTCTTGGTTAAGTTATTCCATCAAACACATTCAGCTTACAACGAAATCAATGTAGGTGACACAAAGTTTATTGGGCAAAATTCGTAATTTCTTGTCTGTTACTTTTTTAAGTTCCAGCCATAACATTTATAAAGTGGAAAAATATTTTTTGTTATTTTTCAGGGGGAGAAGTCTTAAATACCCACCAAACTCCCAATGACAATACACTCAAAATTTGTCAGTTTCTAACTGGTAGTGGCGAGCGGACACATAACAGTCAGTAAATCCCAGGTTCACTTTCTCTTTCATTATTCAACACATATTCACTAAGCAATCACCATGCCAGGCATTATGCCAGCCAGACGGTTGTGAAGAAAATAGACAAGGTCCCGGCCCTGATCCACGTCTTGGTTCGTAGTCTCAACTCTCACTAACCTTGGGCAAAGCACTTATTTCTCTGGCCTCAATTCCCTCACTTGTCAAATGGTAACGTAAGATAACATTACTATTTTACATTTATCTCAGTGAGATATTCATAAAATATTTCATCTGAGCCTCATAAGTATTCTGAGAGTTTGGCAGGACAGGCATCATGGACCTCTGAGGTCCCTTTAAGGTCTAGCACTCCATGATTCTAGAAGGACAGGCTGGAGTTATGGAGCTTCTTACACAGAGAAAAGCACTGGTTTTTTTGGAGCTTCAGGAGTCCTGAAGGACAGTATTTCAGACAATTTCTTAAGTGAAAGAATAAACAACTGTGTTCCTTGTTCAACACAGCTATGCTCACCTTGAAAGATGATTTATTACTCAAGAAAACAGAAAAGGCACTGGGCTTACCATCAGAGGAAGGTGGTGTGGTCCCAAGGGGTGTGGCAGGGGTTGTAGGAGCAGGACTGACAGGGGTTGTCACCAAGCCGATTTCTGGATGACTCTGAAAGAGAACACAGATGGGTCAGAAATGAGAAAATCCAGTTCCAAGTACCCTCTGCTTAATTTCCTTTCTGGTATTCCTGGCCTCATGGACAGCAAGCTCACTGAGGAGAGACTGCTGCTACATTTAGTGCTCATAACTACCTGATGACTGTGGATGCTGCTAAATTCCAATAAGAAGCTCTGTGGGCTAGTTTATTTAAGCAGTTAAGTTCCCATTATATAAGTATTTCTGCAGAACCAAGCAAATAAAAAACTGGAGTAAACACATACACAGGATCATTCTACCAAAAATGGGGGAGGAGGCATTTGCAATCCTATCTGAACCTAGGAAGGGACTACTCTCATTACATCAACCTAAAATACATCTATATAAGCTAGTCTGATGACCACACACGTAGTGGATAATAAATGCAGGTGAGTCAAGGGGATCACAGGCACTATGAAAAGAGCTATGCAGATGGTAGCCATCCTGTTCCACAACAAACAAGAGTGTGTGGGGTGGGGAGGTGAAGACATGGGGGAGATACCCACTGGGGACCTAAACAGATGACTCCTCTGTCCTTAACCTTCCTGCCACATCAGCTCTTGAGAAGTAAGTGAAGTGGTAGCTGCTCTCTTCTCCTCCAGCCTTTTGCCTTCCTTTTATATCAGTTACAGAATTCAGACAGCAGACAAGGAACACAGTCAGGATGGTACAGGAAATCTCTTATAAGTCATGAAAAACGATGTGTCCTCCTAGGCAAAGCCTAAATCAGCACACTGCTTTTTTTTTGAAGGCAGTGTCACTGGCCCTCATATGTGGGACCCGAACTGGGGCTGCTGGCGTCCCAAGCCAGCTCATAACCAATGTGCCACTTGGCGGGTCCAGCACATTGCTTTTTAAGCATGGCATTTTTTTGGTTAAACTCTATCAGTGGATCCCGTACACATCTGCCCTTTGAGAAAAAAGCATAAGCAAACTTTCCTTTAAAAGAAACCTCATACATATTTTAAACAGTCTGGCTTTAAAATAAAAACACTTTATCCGTTTTTTCGGAAAGCTTTCATGGACAGCCCCGGAGTTCTCAGTGCATTTTTTTTTTTTCTTTTTTTTTAGCTGAGCCATCCTGCCACCTGTTGGCAGCTCAAAGGCAACTCAGCTTGGGCTGGCATCGAACCGCCACTGCTTAGAGCTCAGCTTGCACTCTTGAGCGAGCTCTTAACCAACTGAGCCACTTGGCTGGCCCTTCTCAGTGCATTTTAGTCCCCTTCTGTACGAACTGCTGAGGCTGTCCCCTAGGCAAATGACCCAGCACCTAATATTCTGTTTCAGTATTTCTAGACCATTTCTTCTGTTAACAGCTAACCTTATGTTGGACAGGATATTTTTTACTTTTCTTCTCTGGAAATCAGTGAGATAATAAGATAAATGACTTGGCCTATTTTATCTATGGTGTAATTCCACAGTGGTTTGGAAAGCAGAAAGCCTGATATAAAAATTCATATGGGCAGGGCCGGTCAAGTGGCGTGGCGGTTAAGCACTGGCTTTGGAAGCCAGCGGCCCCAGTTCGGGTCCCACTTATGAGAGGCAGTGACACTGCCCTGGAAAAAAAAAAAAAAAGAAAGAAAAAAAAATTCATATGGGCAGATAATACAAAGGGTTTCCGGTGAGCCAAATTAACTAATCTCAATTCATTTGGGTTAACAATCAGTAGAAACCATTAACTTTGCATGTTATCAGACCCACTTCTGCACCAGAGGGAAACATACATATTTGAGGATAGCACGAAGCAAAGGTAACTAATGCAACTCTTCGTTACTACCACTTACCAACTAAAGCAGGGCGTAACAGGCAAAGCCAAAAGGGCTTTTCAATGGAGTGAATCTGTATGAACTTCAGGAAGAAAAAGGATGGGAGTTTTTAATATAACCAACCTGGGCTAACACTGTGATGAAGTTGCGATTTAAATGAACAGCTTCATAAAGTGCCAGAAGGATGGCCTCATTGGTTCTAAAGAAAAAGAGAACAAACTGAAGAGGCTCTTACAGTGGAGGAGTTAAAACAATGTAACTATCAAGATAAGACTTCACCCCAGCTCCTCGGATCAATCACTCTGAGTTTCTAACGCTCTCTTTGTTTCCTTTCCTTATGTAAAGGGTACACAGACAACCAGGAAAGAGTAAGGAACTTTAAATTCCTTAGTTCTTATCTATTTCATTCACTATTTTCACTTTTCCACCCCAATCCAGTTAAGTCTTTAACTGGCTCAGATACCCGCCCACCTTCATTTCATTCCAGAGAGCTGGGAACAATTTTTCAGCTCCTTGGGGCTCAATACATGGCATCAAAGTAGAGGTTTCTAAGGGTCCATTATTGTTTAAAGCCCAAGAAACACTTGATAAATCACCAAAAAAGTTTGAATCTGTAAATGATTAGCATGAGGTAACGTTTCACACTCTTGTATCCAGTGGGAGAGCCCACACTGAAGTACAAGTCAGGTACTCACTGTACTGAGATTTTCTCATGGGCATCTGCTATGAACATGCTGCCCACCTGTGGAAGGAAAGGGGAACTGCAGACTTACAGCAGGAAAAAAAAACATAAGGGACGCTCTGCCTAGGAAGCCTTGAATCGGTGAAACCCAGTGAAAGGGAACTTGGAACTCTGGCCCATCAGTCACACACAGCAAAACCAGCCCACTGTGAAGATCTTAAAGAATCATAAGTGATAAATGAAATAATGAGGACTCCACTAAATCATCTTTTCTTAAAGGGACTTAAAAACAATCCTAGTGCTTTCGTCCAGTTCTCCTTTTCAATATATAAGTTTAGTAACCACTGACAGGGAGTAAATGGTAACCTGGACATCTTCATCACTCTCCATCTTTCCTGGAAGTTGCTTATTTGAAGTCAAAAACTAATTCATGAAGAACATCACAGAAAGCAGGCTGATTTTATCTAACACAGAGCCATCTTCAGGGGAATATTTGGGTTTCAGACCAGAACTGTCTGTGAGACCTATTGTCCATCTTTCAGATCACAAAATCTTTAGCCTGTTAACCCAGGCAGGGCAGCCGAATAAGTAAATGGCACAGGTTGCCTCTAATATGTGTGAATCAAGGGCACTGAGAAAGAGGCCACCCCTAAAAGTCCCTTTCCACTTGCTCACTGAAGTCAAAAGCTATGCAGCTGGAGCGTCATTTGTTTGGTACAAAACTTGTTCTTCTTGGCAAAAGACAAAGATCCCTGAGCAATTATAGATAAATTAACAATATCTAATTCATTTAACCAAACACCAATACAGCACTCATACTGCTCTGACCTCTGAGAGGCTTATTTTATGCTTCAGAGTTAAAGAGCTTATCAAGTCCTTCCTGAAGGTAGGCCTGAAAAAAAAGAAAGGGAAAACTGCATAGGTATTGGAGGGGGAAAAAATTGCCTTTTGTGGGGTACAGAGATGGCTGTTTCTTACAAGGAACTCAAAAATTGTCTTGCCCCAGGGCTGATTATTGAATACTAATGCCCGAGCAGAAAGGTTTTCTGAATCTGCTCAGATTCTAAGACCTGCCAGACTTATCTCTTAAAAATCAATCCCAGGGCAACTGGTTAGCTCAAGTGGTTAGAGTACAATGCTCATAACAAGGGTGCCGGTTTGATCCCCACATGGGCCACTGAGTTGCACCCTCCACAACTAAAGTAAAACAACTACTTGACTTCGAACTGATGGGTCCCGGAAAAACACACTGTTCCCCAATATAGTTTTTTTTTAAAAAAAAACAAAAACTGAATTAAAATAAAAACCAAATCAGTCCCAGATTATCTGGCCCAAATGCCTACAATGCCAACCTTGCTCAGCAGTCTTTCAAACTGGACCAATAACTCCTAGACCATAGCCCTCTTAGCCCATTAGAGGAGTGGCTCACATCCACTGCACCAAAACCTCAACTCCAGGACCAGCTGTGAGGGACCAAGTGGCCACATCAGACAGCCAATGAGCACGCAGGGTTGGATTCAGATCTAAACCCTCCTATTCTGTGTTCCCTAAGGTCAAGTCCTCAAACAGAGTCAACTCCTTCGAAAGCAAAAGTCTGGCTTATGTACATTCATTATAGCCTTTAAAAACTGAATTAGTTCATTTTGGTGGGAAAAAAAATCTGTCCCAGAGAAATCCAAGTTCTCCTTTCCCCTATCTCACTTAGGTTTGGCAATCGCTAAAAGATATACAGCTTTCAACAAAGTCTGCTCTGAGCAGCCTCCTCATCAGGCCATTCCTCATACATCTAAACTTCTGAGTCCAGATTTGTCTACCTCTGCAGACCTCTTCCATTTCTGGGCAGGTGAGAAAAACAAGTAGGACTTACCATATTCGTTAAAGCAGAGAAAAAACCACTCTGGTGTTCTTCTTCCTTGTCTTTATACTGCCTGAACAAAAATAACTAAATTCAACTTTAACATTATTTATCAAGTATGTCTTCATCCTTAGCATTCTAGGTAATCAGGCAGGACATTTGTACAATTCACTGACTGCAGAAAACAAAAGCTTTGACAGTCTAGTCATTGCAGCTCCCCCTGCAAGCTCAGTGGCACACATCTGCTCCTGAGGTGCTATGTACCAAAGTGCCTGGCTACTTTGGGAGAGACTTAGGAAGCAAGCTGGAAAAGTGTGAAACTGCTCTAACATGTGGCTGATCCAGTTATTTTCCAGACAGCCTATTACTTGAAAAGTGTAACAGAAAAATTACTTCAAGTCTGTAGCACTGAAAATTTTGTTTGTTTTGGATGGAAGAAGAGGGGAAATCTGTGAGCTAAAAGTAAACCATTTGTGGAGACGGGACAGATTTGGAATTTCAACACCCAATTGTGTGTGAGGAAAGTCTGGAAAGAGGCAAGAAAGATCCTGCCTGGCCCTTGCCAGGATTAGGGACACTTTTGGTTTCCATTCACTGAATACCAGATCCTTCCCCATCCACAGCAGGAGGCAAACCAAGTACCAATGAAGGGAGACCCCAGAACAGAAAGGGACGCTGGGAAATCGCAGTTGATTCCTAATGAAAAAGAAGCAAACTACAGCTAATTCAATGTTTTTTCCTTTTATTCTTTTTATTTTAAACAAATAAAAAAGCAGTGCCTCGCAACCTTTTTTACAGAGAATACAATATTTGTATGATATACTGGACTAAATGGAAGAGCCTGCTTGTGGCTGAAAAACTAGTTAAAATGTTCTGCAATAAAATACCAAAGGTTGCAAAAGAATGTGCCTAATAGTTTAAAGAAAAGATGGACACTAACCTGATGGCTCCTTATCCCCAGCTAAAGCCATCATGTCCAGCTAGAGCAAATACATCCGCCAGCAGCTGTATCTCTGAATTCTCTTCTGGAATGGTTAGGGGAAGTTCACCCAAGACTCTAACAAACCTGTTTCTTACTCAACCTTCAAGTGAACATTAGAGACTTCTCTTCTAGAAGGGTGGACTTACCTGTTATACTCAGATAAAGCCTGAGCAATCACAAGCCCCATTCCCTAGAAAGAAAAAAGATAGCACAGGTGAAATAAAGGGCTGGTGGTAATGCTATGATGAGGCCAGGCAAAATACTAATTACACCCTGTGGGCCAAGCCCAAGAAGTTCTACCTGAAAGTTGGCAACAAGGACAGAAATTCTGAGAGGCATTCTCACAGCATCAAAAGGAATTCCTTTGGGGAGATTTTTTTTGATCTAATTATCTTACTTACTGTTGCTTAATAAAATAACGGGGTAAAACAGGCCAGTCCAGATCACTGACAATTTCACTGGGATAATTTTCACCTCAGAAGAGGAAGACTGAGCAAGATTCTTCAAACAAAAACTCACATATGTCTCTAAACCAACCACAGTTAAAGTGACAATGAGTCCCATGCTAAAAGAAGGTGCATATAGACAAGCCACTCTCTTTCAGACCACAGGAAAACAGGAGTGTAATGGGAAGAAGCATCCAATTAATGTTAAAGCGACTTATCAACTGTCCCTTCAGAATCTGCTAAGCACAACATAAAGATCAAGTAAGGCCACAAAATGAATCGTGTGCTTCTATTCATAAAGGAAATTAGAAGAATGAAGAGGGGAAGATGGAAAGAGAATAAAGCCAGACACTTGGGTCATCTTTCTCCTCCCAATATTCAAAGATCAGATGCTATTTCCAAAACTTTCAAGGACATATTGTAACAGATATATTATGTATCATCGTCCATGTTTCAGTTTTACCAAGTCAGGCTATAAATACCATCTGGCTAGCTCTACAAGAAGGAATCTCCCACTTAACCCTTTTTTTTTTTTTAAATTTCAGCTTTATTGGGCTATAATTGACATATAAAACTGTAAGATATTTAAAGTGGACGCCATAATGATTTGATATACCATCTAAGCCTTCTTATTCTTGGAAATTTAACTTACTGACTCTGTAGGACAGTCAACCTGAGCACACAAGAACATGAAATAACCAACTATTTCAGCATGATTAGCAGATAAAATTAACATAATAGCTCTCTGTTCTCTGTTCTAAATATCCACTGAAAGTAAGTCCACCAAATGCAAGTAATTAAAACAACACACAGGGGTGGCTGGTTAGCTCAGCTAGTTAGAGCACAATGCTCATAACATCAAAATTGCCAGTTCGATCCCCATGCCCTCCACAAGTAGATTGAAACAACTACTTGACTTGGAACTGATGGGTCCTGGAAAAACACACAGTTCCCCAATAAAAAATAAATAAAATAAATTTTTTTAAAAACACACACACACACAAGATCCAGATACTCACATTGAGCGTGACCTCATCATCCACAATAGACAACTTCACAATATAAGGATTCACAGACTGTTGAAGAAAAGAGACTCAAGGTGAGTGTGACCTATTTAAGAACTCATTAGCTATTTAACAAAGTGTGAACAAAAATGCATCTATAAGGCCCTCTCTCTGTAGTGATGTTCCTACTACACAGGCCCAACCCATCTTGCCATCTGACTTCGCTCATTACCAGTAAATTTCTCAATGTGTAAATTTTTCGGTGTGTATGGGCATTCACCAAGCACGCGCGCGTGCACACACACACACAAACACACACATACACTCACAAGTTCTGTTCTACCTGCATTTTCCTCTAGGCTGAATGAGCTCAGGCTTAGGTCTGCCATTTCTCCCATCTTTCCCTCGTTTGTAAGTGAACATTCCACACACTCGCTGGGATCATTTTCACCTCAGAAGAGAAGACTGAGTTATCTGATCCTGCCAATAATTTACTGAATCCATAGGGACAACTATCTTTTGGGAAACATAAAAGCTTCTTTGCCATAAGGCACAAATTTATAAGTTGCCAGCTTACATTCTCACCCCAAAGGCTTCCTAACCATTCCACAAACGCTATGCAAGGACTGATTCACCCACCCGTAACACAAAGCCACCTTGGGGGTGGAAAGTGGCAGCTGCTTAACAGCCAGAGAGGCCATTTATGGATCCAATACCCAAATAACACTGCAGGAGAACTGAAAAAAAAAGGATGTAATTACCCAAACTACAATCTGGTCAGGACACTGGGATTTAATGATTGTCCCATCACTTATAGCACTGGAAGATTTCTTGAGTTTTTCCAGACCCAATCTCAGCTGGGCAGCATATGGAAATGAACATATATTTAAACTCATTAAGCATTTGGGCCATCTCCTACTGGTGGCATGAGAATCAATGACCTGCTCACCTTGAAAACATCCCACCCATGGGATGTGAGGAAAGACCTCATGCAGATCAGGCACCAATTCTAACCCAAGGGAAGCAAGGAACAATAGTTCTCAGATTGGCAGTTTTTACAGCAACCAAGAAAACTCATTACTGAGAAACTTGGAAACCCAACTGGAAGGCTAACCCCCCACGTAGACCTTATTTAATCAAGTTTCTGAGGGGATCTTTGAAATGTCAATTGGGAATGGAGAAAGAGACCTCTTTGCTTTCTTAACAGGCCAAATGTTTATAAGGTTTTCTACACCACAACTCAAGGAGGTAAAACCCACTCCATTTGTCACTTTATCTAACAGAGGAAAGTTCTCAACACTTCTTCCTATAACCAACAGTCAAATTCTGCTGCTGTTACAGACTTCAGACAAGATCCAATGAAAATGGATCCTTGCAAAAGAAAATCAGCAATCGTTTGACCTAGAGATGCTACCATGATAAAAACAACACTAGAAGGAGAAGGCCGCTTTCCATGGCATAATTTTTGAAAGTCCTAGTCACTCACCTTCCCAAAAGTACGCTGTTTTAGGTCATAATAAAGATCATCTGATTACCAAGAATAGCCTATGCTTTCACAGAAGTTAGGGAAAAGGCAAGGTGCCTAAAAGCAAGGGTTTGACATTTCTTTCTTTCTTTCATTTTTTTTTTTTTTTGAGGGCAGTGTCACTGGCCCTCATATGTGAGACCCTAACAGGGGCCGCTGGCTTCCCAAGCCAGCACTTAACCACCGTGCCACTCGGCAGGCCCTTAAAAGCAAGGGTTTGAATTCTAGCACCTCTACTTATTAATTGTTACAAGTTAGGCACTTTAATTAACCTAAGCTCAATTTCCTCATCTGGAAAATGGGGATAATATTTTTTTCCCTGGAGTTGCTATGAGACATATAAATGAAGTAAGACATGTCAAATCCTTAGCATAGTATCTGGCATATGCTAAGGGCCCGATGATTGCTAACCGTATTTTTTCTCCTTTGACCTTTTTTATCACATTCAAAGGAAGCTCTTTAGGGAAGAAAAAAAGAGAAAAAGAGAAAGAAAAGGAACAACTTGCAACTGGACATAACAAACAATTTTATGATTTCTGGGAAATGTCATGTTATGGGCAGCATTTGAGCCCTGAGTCATTTCATCTCTGGAGACGTGGCTAACCTAGAAGGCCAGAATATTAATGCTATGAAAATTTCTATTCTACGAGACACCAATTCTCCTTAACACTGTACCTGCTGTGCTGGTCACATTTTAAAACTGGGGGTAATCTACTTTTCATCCATAAAACAGAATTACAAACTGAGGGGGCCTTCATGGGCTCACTCTAATAGGGTGCTGCCTTTATTTGATCTAAACCATACCATATTTACCATTTTGCATTGCGCTTGCTTAGACCTTTTTTTTTTTGCCTCCTCTCTCTTTAGATGAGATGACTAAAATGGAATGCAGTATTTGAAATAAGGAAAAGCTATTTACGTTTACTATGTGACATCTTTTCCATCACTTTCACTCAAGTCCAACACTTTGTTTGCCTTCTTTGTGGTTAGCTGGGCACCCCGCCTCTCTGGTGCCCTCTGCACCTTTCTAGAAAGGTTTTCAACTTACCCTGTTGGTCATGGGATTGATTGTGGTAATAACTAGAATGCTGTTTTTCCCAGCACACACCCTCTCATTCTAGTTTGCATAAAATTGCACCAGCTTTTGGTTTTGCTACGTTCATCAGGAATTCCTCACGTTCCTGTCAAAACGCTTCCTGCTCCATGGCCACCAGGCTTCCTTAATGGTTTCTGGTGAGTGGCTTCTATCAGAAGCTGCAAAGCCCAGATAAATTATGTCCACCAGCTTGCCCTTGCCTACGGAATTAATTCTTCTGCGGTTTCTGACAGGCTAGAGATGCATGCCTCGCTCCAGAAATATGATTTTCTCCAATTCCCTGGCCATGTCCAATTTTTCAGGCTGACATTTCAGAGAGCCCCACTGGGCTGGGCCAGGGTTCAGTTTACATTTAGAGAAGTCAAGCCATTGCCTCAAAGTATCCTGTATCCAGCAGGATGTTCTGAAAATATCCATTACTGATGATGATGCTTTCTATCACATATAATTCAACTCTAACTATCTTCAGCAGTTTTCCTCAGCCATTTTTCCTGCTGTTGTAACAAGGCCCCAGATGCTAATACACATGACAGAAATCAAAATGGCTACCATGCCAACCCCTCCAGATCACCAGTAAAACAGGTGTTGGTGATAAATTATATATTTACTAGTAGCTCTATACACCATTCGTCAGTTCCTCCAAGACAATGAAAGGAATCAGCACCTGGGATTTATAACACATTAGCATTGCTCCAGATATTCCAGCTCCTCTTTAAGTATTCTTTTCTCATAGCCTCCCTTTCCTCCATATCCTTCTTTATAAGAATAAGCTCCAGATTTTGTTACCCATCACTTCTGACCTGGCTAGGAATCATATCAAACATCATTAAGGGGGGGGGGGCAGCCAGTTGGCTCAGTTGGTTAGAGCACAGTGCTCATAACACCAAGGTTCCACAATTAGATTGAAACAACTACTTGACTTGGAGCTGATGGGTCCTAGAAAAACACACTGTTCCCCAATTTTTAAAAAAAATCATTAAGTGAAAATCCAGAAGTTCAGAAATGACAATCCTCCCTCCAGCTACCCCATTTCTCATAGCACTGCTACTTGTCAAGGGAAGAGAGTCAGGTTGCTTCGATGCAGCCCTTGACTTCTGGGCTTGGTAAAGTATTCCTAGTGTCCAGGACTCAGTACCAAATGCTCCCCATTCCTCTGAAGCTATCCCCAATGAGGCCCCTGGTCTTCCTTAAGTGCCCCCCACTTCCTTTTCTATGAATTCTTCTGCCTTTTGTGGGGAATCAAGTAGATGCACCAACCCAAATAGAAATCTCTGAGTTTTGTTTCATCTCAAAAACCTATAAATCTGTCCCAATTCAGGGACAAAAAGAACTCCAGAATTAATACAGATAAGGTTCTGTCTTCAATTTCCATTAAAATCCAAAAGAGTTCCCAGACCAACAGTGATACTTATACAAGTGGATTGCATTAAGGAAATCCAACATATAATAGTCCAATCTTTCAAAACAGATGCATTAGGTCAGTGGTTCCCAGTTCTAGCTAATCATCATACTCAATAGAGGATTAAAAAAAACAAAAACAGATTCTTGGGTCCCACCCTCAAGATTCTGATTCAGTGTGTTGCGAGTAAAGCCCAGAAATTTCTTACTTTTGAAAACTTCCCCAGGTGATTCTAATGATAAGCTGGGTTTGAAAACCACTATATTAGGGGGCCGGCCAAGTGGCGCGGTGGTTAAGCGCTGGCTTGGGAAGCCAGCAGCCCTGGTTTGGGTCCCGCATAGGAGGGCCAGTGACACTGCCCTCAAAAAAAACAAAAAAGAAAATTAAATAAAATGAAAACCACTGCATTAGGGATATTTATTCACTTTATTAGAAGCTGTACCACAGGATTCCTTTAAACAGGTATATCCTCTGCCCTACGCATTTAATATAGAAGTTTTTAATTGTAGTTTATCAAAATTAATCTATATGCCATTAAGAACATGTCTTTTACATTAAGCAAAGTCCTCTAAGAGGGGCCACATTTAGGAAGATTACAGACAGATAACTGTCCGCTAAGGGGCCCGCTTACCTCATATTTTCTGTAGTTCACCAGCAAAACTAAGAGGACTACAGCATCATATCCATGCTCCCTGCGACTTGGGGGGTGGGAGAGTATCTGTAACAAGAACCAGAAATGCAGGATAGTGCTAACTCGTAGTTCCTAAGAACGCAGACAGTGAAGATTTTAGGAGGTGGTTTACCCAAAAGAGAAAAGGGTGACAAGGGAATTGACCAACCTGTAAAATTGCTTCAAATATGCTGTTGATCATTACATACTCCAAAATAGTGTTCTGGCTGATGTTATCTGTCACCTGGATGCAATAAAAGGCTTTTTTAAAGTCTATACCAAGGCATTCTAATATTTTATATATATATCCTCCCCTAGAATCTAAGAAAAACAGAAATGTTAAAACATTCTACTAGGTCTACATACTTAAGTAGTCCTTTCATAAGCTCGCCCAAAGCCACCAGAGCCTAAATAGGCAGATCCTAGTTGGGTAGGAAATTAGCAAATTAAAACTCCCTAAATCTTTGATCTTCTCTTTGTTTCTCTCACACAAGCATTTGCTTAACAGTTTCTTAGGTTTCATTCCTCAAATGCACAAGATGAAGTTTATGATCCAGCAGTCTTCAAGCAGTGGCCAGGAAAGGGAACAACCTGAAGTATACAAACAGTACCCCACTCTCCTCCCACTAGAAGGTACAGGCCAGCTTCATGTTACAAAATCAAAGTTGGAACAAATAACAATATTCAGCATCAAAAAATTGCTTCCAAATGAGACCTGGTGAGAAGGGCAGATCTGACAATCCAGAAGTGAGTAGTTCTCCAGGAGTGGTACCTCTAAAGTGATAAATATCACATATTCTGCAGGTTAAAATGCCAGCAGTTTCTCCAAAGAGCAACATCCAGGAAGTGAAAGCCCATGCAGCTAACTTCCATCTATATATTCAAAGACAACAGAGTGATGTAACGCCCCAGCAGAGAATTAATTTTTTTTTCTTCTCCTTTCTAACTTTGGGCTCAAGCATTCAAATAAGCTTGCCCCTGCTGTCAATTAATACCCTTGACAAAGAAACATACAGATGGGTCACTTACAGTCACTAAGCAAAGGAGAAGTTTCAGACACAAACTCTTCAGGCTTTCAGAACCTTCTGCACAAAGCAATGAGTCCAAACTCTCCATCAAGTTCTGAGAAAGAGAACGATTAAGTGTTAAACCGTATCATATAACATCTGCACTGTGTCTCTGTTCAATTCCGGGTTATGTTACACAGGGTAATATGAATAACGCACAGTAGAGCAAACATATCATTCCTTTACAAAACTAGACAAAGAAAAGGAAGACTTCTAACTCTAGCCATTTTCAAGAAAATGCTTTAGAACAACTGGACAGAACAACAGAGTTCACTATTCTACCAAAACGAATGTCTGCAGCCTGTGTCATCCTCATATAAACCTTTAGATTAGAACGAAGTATATTTTTAAAAGGTCAATAATAATGGTTAAATTAAATAATAAATGTATAAATTAAAAACAATAAATAGGGCTGGCGGAGTGGCTCAGTTGGTTAAGAATTGGCTTAGAGCGCGTGCTCTGAGCAACAGGGCCGCCAGTTCAATTCCCACATGGGTCAGTGAACGCTGCGCCCTAGCTGAGCTGTCAACAGGTGGCAGGATGGCTCAGCTGGTGTAACAACAAAATTGCCTGTTCAATGGTGGGCTATGCCCACCCGCAACTAAAGATTGAACTCGGCACCTTGAGCTGAGCGCCACCCGGATGGCTCGGTGGATAGGGCCTGTGTTCCTAACAACAAGGCTGCCGGGTTCGACTCCCACATGAGATGGTGGCTACACCCACCCGCAACGAAGATTGAACACGGCACCTTGAGCTTAGAGGCCACAAGCTGCCCACAGGAAGCCAGATGGCGACTGGTGCCCTCCACAACAAAGACTGAAGAACAACAACTTGGCTGGTCTCCTCCCCCAATTCCCCAACACTGTTCTCTTCCTCCAATTCCCCAATAAAATCTTTTTTAAAAAAATAAATAAATAATAAGCTAATTAATTAAGTAACATAAAATTCAATTAAATACATTAAAAGTAATAAACTAAACGGTTAAATTCAAGGTTAATAATAACAGTTTAATAACTGTATAGGTTTAATTATTTGATAAAGAAAGCATATCACTTGATATAGGCACACTGAACAAACAACAATGAGACAGTATCACTACTAGCTACCACTGGCCATGTGCACTATCCAGCAAAGCTAGCTTGTGTCTATCCTGGTAAATTCTGCTAGACAATGAGACTGGAGTTTATCACTTGTACTAACAACCAGCTGTTAGACACAATGTAATCAAAGGATGAAACCTTTAGATACTAAAATAGAAGGAAGAAGAAAAGAAATATTTTACATTAAATGAAGGAAGAGAATGAATGGAGAATAAGGATTTAGCATGCAGAAAGGTCAAGTGAATGTTCGAATAAGCTACGTCAGTTCAATTCAACAAATATGTAGTGAGGTCTACTATATGCTAAATATTGTGCTTTCAAAAATACAAGAAAAAAAATAAGACAATGATCCTTGCTTTCAAGGTATTTTTAGTCTAATGAAAGAGAAAAATAAACAGTTTTGATTTAATGGTTACTATGACAGAAATATACATGGAGGAAGAGAACTAGCTCAGATGTCACCTATTCCAGGACTCCTCTTGAAAAATCGGTAGGAATTAATTAAAACTTGAGGGCTGACCAAGTGGCGTGGTGGTTAAGCGCTGGCTTGGGACACCAGCAACCCCGGTTCGGATCCCACATATGAGGGCCAGTGACACTGCCCTCAAAAAAAAAAAACTTGAGGAGGAAAGGAATTCTAGACAGGCGTTGGAGTGATCAAAGACACATGCAGTATGAAACAGCTCTGTGTATGGAGTTGAAATACAAGTACACAGTTTGTTATTATGGAAGTATAAAGAGTGAGGCACAGTGGTGAGAGATGAGACAAGGGAAATATAGGAAGCAGATCATGAAGGTTTTATAATGCTAACTAAGGAATTTGGTCTTTATCCTGTTAGTGACAGGAAACTGATGAAGAGTTTTAAGCAGAAAAGATTTGAGTGTAGGATACAATACCTCTGGTGTCAGTGTGGATGACAGATTTAAAGATGGTAACCCTGAAGGGAAGGAGACAAATGAGGACTTACCTATCAATTTCCTGAGGATAGCACCCATGTCTTATTTAACACTGTATCCCCAGTGCCTAGCACATAGGAGCCTAACATATGTTTGTCAGAAGAATGAATGAAGGCATCACTGCAATAATTCAGATGAGAGGTAATGGGGACACTGGCAATAGAGTAAAAAGAAGAAAAGACAAGTATGAGAATTATGAGCTGAAGTAAAATTAGCTGAACTTGGTTACTATTTGAATATGAAAGATGAGGGAGAGGAAAGAGTCAAGGATGACTCCCACACTTTTGGCTTGGGGGACTGAGAAGACAGGTGCCCCTGTTCTGACAGGAAATGAATGAGGGAGAACAGATGTAGGGAAAAAAATGAGTTCCATTTTTTTGGATATGCCAGGCAAAAGATACTTAGGGATATGTGACTGGGTATATTCAGCAAGTGCTTAGAAAGTACATATACAGGGCCGGCCGAGTGGCGCATTGGTTAAGCGCTGGTTTTGGGATGCCAGCGGCCCCGGTTCGGATCCCACATGAGGGCCAGTGACACTGCCCTCTACAGCTAACAACAGCTCCACCTGGAGCTGGGCTGTGCGAGCCCCGGTGATGGTGTGGGCTGCAGCCCCTGCTGCAGTGGGCTGCCATAGGCTGCAGTGAGTGGCCCACAGCCAGCGTGAGCGGCTGGCAGCCAGCGTGAGCTGCCAATAGCCGCGATGAGCGACATCCAGAGGCCAGCGGCCGATCTGCCTCATCCGGGAAGAGCAATGACGATACCAACCGTGAAGCAACATCCTCCGCAACTAAAACTGAAGAACAAGAAGACGGCAACTTGTCTGTTCCCCTTCCCCGATTCCCCAACGCTGTTCCCCTCCACCAATTCCCCAATAAAATCTTTAAAAAAAAAAAAAAAAAAAAAAAAAAAAAAAAATAAAGTACATATACAACTCTGAGACTCATGAGGGGATGTTAAAGCTCAAGATACAGACTTAGTCATCAGCAGCCTATAGGCAGCAGTTAGAATGATGAGAATGAAAGAGAGATATGGGATTTTATCATGATATACATATGAACTATACAAGCTAGAATTAAAAACCGATTCTGGCCAGCATTGGTGGCTGGCAGCCAGCGTGAGCTGCCAATAGCCACGGTGAGCGACCATCCAGAGGTCTGCGACCGATCTGCCTTCTCCGGGAAGAGCGCAATGACATTACCAACATGGGCCAGTGAAGTAACGTCCTCCACAACTAGACTGAAGAACGAAAGGACAGCAACTTGTCTGTTCCCCTTCCCTGATTCCTCAACACTGTTCCTCTCCCCCAATTCCCCAATAAAATCTTAAAAAAAACAAAAACGATTCTGGGTACTAAATCTGTGTATTCAAAATTGTATATTCATAACTTTGTAAAATAACCTAATCACTATAAGAATTCTTTGGGGGCTGCCCAAGTGGCACGGTGGTTAAGCGCTGGTTTGGGAAGCCAGTGGCCCCGGTTCGAGTCCCACATATGAGGGCCAGTGACATTGCCCTAAAAAAAAAAAAAAAAAAAAAGAGAATTCTTTGGCACACGGATTTCTTTATTTCAAATTTAGTGATTGACAGAGCCGGCCGAGTGGCTCAGTTGGTTAAAAGCTCACTCAAGAGTGCAAGCTGAGCTCTGAGCAACAGCAGCTCGATGCCCAGCCCAAGCTGAGCTGCCATTGAGCTCAGCTTTAAAAAAAAAAAAAAAAAAAAAGAAAGAACAAATTTAGTGAGTGACACAGGCCAGCCAAGTGGCGCATTGGTTAGGAGCTGGGTTTGGGATGCCAGCATCCCCGGTTCGGATCCCACATGAGGGCCAGGGACACTGCCCTCTACAGCTAACAACAGCTCCACCTGGAGCTGGACTGCATAAATCCCGGCGATGGTATAGGCTGCAGCCCCTGCTGCAATGGGCTGCCATAGGCTACAGTGAGTGGCCGACAGCCAGCATGAGCGTCCAGCAGCTAGTGTGAGCTGCCAAGAGCTGCTGTGAGCGGTCGTCCAGAGGCTGGCGACCCATCTGTCTCACCGGGGAAGAGCGCAATGACGATACCAACATGGGCCAGTGAAGCAATGTCCTCCACAACTAGACTGAAGAATAGAAGGACAGCAACTTGTCTGTTCCCCTTCCCCAGTTCCCCAACACTGTTCCCCTCCCCCAATTCCCCAATAAAATCTTTTTTTAAAAAATTTAGTGACAGAAGCCTAGTTCTTCAAATGAATAACATTCATTCAAGATAGTGTCAAACAATGCAAATCATATATCCGATAAGGGACTTATACCCAAAAGATATAAAGAACTCTTAACAGTTCAACAATAAAAGGACAAATAACTGAATCTAAAAATGGGCAAAGGGTTTGAATAGATATTTCTCAAAAAATGTACTCATATATACAAAAGACAGACAAAAGCTATTGTTGACAAAGATGTGGAGAAATTAGAACCCTCATACTTTGCTGGCGAAACTATAAAATGGAACAACAACTTTGGAAAACAGTTTTGGCAGCTTTTCAAAATGTTTAAACATAAGTTACTGTATGACCCAGAAATTCTACTCCTAGGTAATTACCCAAGAGGACTGAAAACATATGTCCACATAGAAACTTGTACATGAATATTTATAGCAGCATTATTCATAAATAGCCAACATGTTGAAACATTCAAAACGTACATCAATTGATGAATGGATAACTAAAACAATGTGGTATATTTATACAATGGAACACTAATCAGCCATAAAAAGGAATTATAATAGTACTGATACATACTTCAACATGGATGAAATTTGAAATCATGCTAAGTGAGAGAAGCTAGAAACAAAACACCACATATAATTCCATTTATATGAGATGTCCAGAATAAATCAATCCATAGAGACACAAAGCAGATTGATGGTTGTCAGGAGCTAGAGAGAAGGGGGAATCGGGAACGACCGCTAATAGGTACATGTTTTGTTTTGGGGTGATGAAAACATTTTGAAATTAAAAGTGGTGATGGTTGTACAACTCCATTAATATACTAAACGTCACTGAATTATGTACTTTAAAAGGGTGAATTGTATGATATGTGAACTATACATCAATAAAGCTGTTATTTTCTAAGTGTCAAACAACAGAAATTAAAATTCTTAGTCATTATGTAAATTAAGAAAGCTTAAAGTTTAGAACTAAAGTTACCTTTGTACGTTAACTTGTTATATTTTATTTAAATTCACAAATGTTTTTAAGAATATATGATCATATGATATAAATCATAAAATAAACTGCTGTCTTTATCCTGCAGGGAAAGGATGCCTCAATTCAAATTTGAATTTCAAATCTTCCTTAATTCAAATAAACCAAATCTGTAAAATGAAAATATCCAAATTCAAGGCTAAATTCAATCATCTATATCTATCTGCGTCCCACTCTTCCAGCACATGTCTGCAAATGGTACCATGAACAGCTGTCAGAAGCAGCCATCCACAGGCACATCCACAGCTTTATGGCTCACCTTCATGCACAGCTCCGCCTTGTCAAAGCCCATCAGCATGTTGATAATGTCAAACCCAGAGGTAGACTTATTCTTTTGGTGGACTCCTCGAATGAGTGCACACAAGGTCTGCAGAGATGAGAGAAAGAATTCTTTCTAGAGAAGAAGTCTCAAAACACAAAGGGCACTGGATCTGTAGCCTCCCACTGCAACCTCAAAACCTCCTCCTTGCACAGCTGACATTCAGTTGCTTTGATACTTGGGCTCCAAAACACAGTCTGAGTCTTAATATGTGCAAAATCCAGAAATTAAAAGAGGAACAGCAACTAAAACTGTTGTCATCCTCTTTCTTGTTGCTTTTTAACCATCTTCTTTTTGAAAATTGCAGACAATGACTGGAAGGTGACATTCAAAAATAAAAAATAGTTTTGGGCTGGCCAAGTGGTGTGTTGGTTAAGAGATGGCTTGGGACTACAGCAGCCCTGGTTCAGATCCCACATATGAAGGCCAGTGACACTGCCCTCTACAGCTAAAGATGGTGAACAACAGCTCCACCTGGAGCTGGGCTGCGTGAGCCCCGGCGATGGTGTAGGCTGCAGCCCCTGCTGCAGTGGGCTGCCATAAGCTACAGTGAATGGTCGGCAGCCAGTGTGAGCACCCGGCAGCTGGAGTGAGATGCCAATAGCCGCCATGAGCGGCCATCCAAAGGCCGGCGACCGATCTGCCTCACCCAGGAAGAGCTCAATAATACTAACATGGGCCAGTGAAGCAAGGTCTCCACAACTAGACTGAAGAACAAAAGGACAGCAACTTGTCTGTTCCGTTCCCCCAATACCCCAATAAAAATCTTTAGAAAATAAAAATTAAAAATTAAAAATAAATAAAAAATAGTTTTGAGTTTGTGACATGGGATTGGTGGAACTTTCCTTTATTTAAAATTAATTTTAATATTTACATTATAGTTTATCATTTTTAGTAATTATTCTTTAATAACTACAAGTTACTTAAGTCCCTTTATGATAACGATCAATTGCTTCAAATCTTAAATTTATTTATTTTCTTTTTTTTTTTTTGAGGGCAGTGTCACTGCCCTCATATGTGGGACCGAACCGGGTCCGCTGGCTTCCCAAGCCAGCGCTTAACCACCGCGCCACTCGGCCGGCCCACAAATCTTAAATTTATTGCATTCCTACTTACTAGCTTTGTGAATCCAAACAAATTAATTAACTTTTCACTGCCTCAGTTTTCTCATTTATAAAATGGGAATGATAATAACAGCACCCATTTCATAGGGATGTTCTGAGGAATATGTGAATTAATACTGTAAATCACTTAAAATAGCTCCTGAAATTTTGTTAAAGCCCCAAGAATAATACCTGGAACTTTGTTAAAGTTCAGTAAGTATCAGCTATTACAATAACGTACTAATTTTTATGAGTCACCAAGTGGCTTAATATCAATTTATTTCCACTGAACTAAAAACAGTTTACAATTCATACCCCCACAGTTAGCCACTGCAATTACAGGAAGTACATATTTCCAACTTTCATTTCAACTTTCGATGAGCCCCTACAACTAGATGCTCAAAATATGGAATTCACTGTGCCAGAAGTTAACAAAGCTACAGGACAAATACCATCCTTCCTTCTGGGGCATCAGCTCAAGAGGTAATTTCTACGTTGTACAAATGAGAAAACTGGGGCTCATGAAGTGATCTGCCCAACTAGTAAGTTAGAAACTTAAACCCAATCAACCAAAATTTCCAATAAAATCCTTTATACTGTCATGGAGCTTCATATTCTAAGTCTGTCAATCATTGCTCTAGTTAATCAGCCCAATCTAGGTTATGCTTGGAGCTACTAGACTATAAACTTAAGAAACTATGCCCATTGTTCACTCAGTAAAATTTTACTTCTAGAGTGCAATTTGCCAGGCACTGTGCTACACACCAGGAACAAAGTATTGAATGGAACTATCGAAGTCTTTGTCCTCAGGAAGCCTATAATGTATCCCCACAAGCCCAATGTTTGGCACATAACTGGCAGCCAAGAAATAATTGTTCAATGAATCTTCGTCATGATCATGCCACTTAGCATCAAGAACAATGATCTTTTGAGGATCTGATGAAAGCCTTCTCTCCAGAAATATCATACATATACACATAAAATATTACAAATAATTTCTGGGAGTCAATAACCTGTTGAAACCTCAGAATAAGAACTCCTAGGGCCGGCTGAGTGGCTCAGTTGGTTAAGAGCTCGCTCAAGAGTGCGAGCTGAGCTCTGAGCAACGGCGGTTCGATGCCAGCCCGAGCTGAGTTGCCGTTGAGCTGCCATCAGGTGGCAGGATGGCTCAGCTAAAAAAAAAAAAAGAACTCCTGATCTAGTGAGATAATACTATTTTAAGAATCTCCCTTGGGGGCAGTTGGTTAGCTCAGGTGGTTAGAGTGTAGGCTCATAACACCAAGGTTGCAGGTTCAATTCCCACACGGGCCAAGGAGCTGGGTTTCCACAAATAGACTGAAGACAACTACCTGACTTGGAGCTGATGGGTCCTGGAAAAACACACTGTTCCCCAATAAAATTTCTAAAAAAAAAAGAATCTCCCAATTTTTGTAGAAGACTAAGAAACCTTTCCTTATTTTCTTCTTTTCTTATTTCCTCAAATAAATAATAAGAATTCTGTCAAATAATATGACTTGGCATTAGATCAAATTATACAAGTGGACAAGATTACTACTATAAGCATCAATTTGTTTAACCAGGAAGATGGCTAAATGAACACAGCATAGATGTTTGATTACTTTAAAAAAGGAAAGAAAAGGGCAGGCCGAGTGGTGCGCTGGATAAGAACTGGCTTGGGGGCCGGCCGAGTGCTGCGATGGTTAAGCGCTGGCTTGGGAAGCCAGAGGTCCCGGTTCGGGTCCCACATATGAAGGCCAGTGACACTGCCCTCAAAAAAAAAAAAAAGAACTGGCTTGGAATGCTGGCTCTGAGAAGCAGGGCCCCAGTTCAGATCCCACATATGAGGGCCAGTGTCACTGCCCTCTACAGCTAAGATGGTGAACAACAGCTCCACCTAGAGCTGGGCTGCTGAGTCCCCGGGACAGCATAGCTGCAGCCCCTGCTGCAGTGGGCTGCCATAGACTACAATGAGTGGCTGGCAGCCAAAGTGAGTGGCTAGCAGCTGATGTGAGCTGCCAAGAGCCGCTGTGAGCGGCCATCCAGAGGCCGGCGACTGATATGTCTCACCCAGGAAGAGCACAATGATAATACCAACATGGGCCAGTGAAGCAATGTTCTCCACAACTAGACTGAAGAACAAAAAAGGACAGCAACTTGTCTAGTCCCCTCTACCAATTCCCCAATAAAATCTTTTAAAAAAAAGAAAAAAGAAAACCTCATAACTTAAGGGCAATTCTAGGTTCCTCAGGTCCCAACAGATGTGTTACAATTCCTTCCTCCTATCAAACAAGACTTCCCCAGTCTCCCAGCCTTGTACCTGCAATGCATTGACAACTCGAATTGGATGATCCTCTCCCAAAGCCTGGATGCAGTGTTGAAATAAGCAATTAATGTTGTCCTTGATCTTCATTAACTCCTCACCATCAAGAGATTCCAGCTTGCCTTCTAAGTACTCTAAGTTCACCTACCAAGGAAACAATAAGGGCCTGAGTGCATTTTTAGTGTAGCACCTAGAACACATGAGAAGGCAATCTCAGTTACCAGGAAAATCCACAGATGCCACAAAGTCTTACCTTCATGAGGAAGAGCTCCTCCCAAAATCGAGGACTGCACTTACTGGGGTCCTCTGTCTAAAACCAGAAGATAGGCAAGTTCAATATCCCCAGCTTATACCAAATCATTAAGAATACATTTGAAAGGGTCACTATACATAATCAACCTTATCTTTCAAAATTAACTTTCAAAATTAACTTTTACTTTGATCATTCTAAACTACTGTAATAGGGAAAAACAGTTTTGGAGGTTTTTTATTCCAAATGGAAGACATTGCGCATAGATTCCTTACACCAAAAGTTAAATAATGGTTCAAGGAATCTCCCTCAAATCTTTCTCTTCTAGCAAGAAGTGAACCTAACCATCTGAATAAGTCAGTCATATTATATGTCCCCATTCCATCTGTATGGTGCTCAGTTGTTAAAGCCCATTCACATACATGAAATATAAAGACCCAGTGAGCCAGGAATGGTAATATTATCATTATCTTCCTTTTAGGAAAGAAGGTCCACAAAGATTAGTGACTTACCCAAGTGCAGGAGCCAGAGCCTAGATCATCTAATGTGGTCATGGTTTTTACAACATCCTATGCTGACTACTTCTACTTGCCCTCCCATATGCATTTAGTGCCCTGTACAGAGCTTTTAATATACTCTTTCCTTAATTCAAATTGGTCTCAAAAGCTAGCGAAATTATGGTACTAAAATCCAGAATTTCTTAGCATTAATTTTCTAACAAACTCTAGAAAGTCAGAGGCTTCTGGTTAATGAGTGAGACAAGAAAAAGAGAACCCCAGTCCCCCTTTACAGGAAAGCTAACAACATAAAGTCAGTAGATCAATTGCCTGCTATCACCTTACCTTAAACTGACCTTTTAATATTATTACCCATTAAAAATTATTAATGAGGGCCGGCCAAATGGCGCGTTGGTTAAGCGCTGGCTTGGGATGCCAGCAGCCCCAGTTCGGGTCCCACATATGAGGGCCCAATGACACTGCCCTCAAAAAATAAATAAATAAATAAATAAAATAAAATAAAATAATTAATGAAGACCTAATGTCTTCATTAATCAAGAACTACTCTAATAAGAAAATATTATACTAGGAATCTCTTCTGGATTTTTAATTGAGGATGACATAGAGAAGCAACATTTCTGGCCTTCTAATAAGGTCCTCATTTAGTCTGTCTCTCAAGTCCTAGCCCCCAGGAGATGTCACACTTTGATCCTCACACTTCTGTAATGTTACTTTGTTGTCTATATATGAAACTCAGGGAATTCATGGAGCTGACACTTCCCATCCTCAAAGCTTAAGCAAGCAGGAATCATATGTATATCAAGCTTACTTAACATAGAAAGATCCCTAGGATACCTGCTCATTTTCTCTGTGTAACCACCTGCATGACCTGGGCAATTCTGTATTAATTTTATGGACGTCAAACTCTGCCTCTAAGTCTTTGCCAAGAGTTTCATGTTTTACTGGACTGAATTATTTATCCTAGGACATGTGGCAAAGTTGAATAAATAAAGGCTCTGGAGTCAGACACTAAGGTTCAAATCACCTTTTCTAGCTGTGATCCCCAGTTTTCTCATCTATAACATGCTCTTTGACATGTCACATGTAAAAAAATAGACCTCTTGCACCATTCTTGTCAGAATTAGAACTAATGTATTTAGTGATACATTTAGAATAATGACAGGCACATAGTAGGAACTCAATATACAGTAACTCTTTTTATAAGTATTGTTTTACATGTAGTATTTATGACCAGGACTTCAGAAGGCATCTAATTACTCTAACCTCTGATAGTGTATATTTTACAATACAGGCTTGGACCATGGTCAACCAGCAGTTATGAAGGCCCAAAGAAATCCCCAATCCAACAGCTAATAACTCCTCAGTTAACTCATATAGAAATAGTCTACCTTGGGCCGGCCAAGTGGCGCGGTGGTTAGGCGCTGGCTTGGGCAGCCAGCGGCCCCGGTTCGGGTCCCACATATGAGGGCCAGTGACACTGCCCTCAAAAAAAAAAAAAAAAATTGTCTACCTAAGTAATTGTTCTATCCACTAACAATTAGAGATGAAATATAATAGTGCATCTTTTCAAATATCTGAATCACAGAATTGTAGGGACAAAGCAAACTTCAAGAGACATCCAGAATAGAAGAGTTCTTAAGTCAGATCGCAAGGAAGACAAGTCTTTCTCAAAGATATTTAGAAAAGAAGTTTACCCAGCCTTCCTTCCTCCTTTCAATTGTTTTACCCAGTTTATGGCAACAATCTATATTAATTAATACATGGTCATAATTTCTACCATGAGAGACCTCACTCTCACTCTTGCTTTCTTCTTTCACCCTCTGAATAACTGGAAGGTAGCATGCAGACATGAGGTTATTTCTCATTTCGGAACAAAAAAATGAAGGCGTCACACTGTGCAGAATATCAGGGCTCCAGACCTTACCATGAAGATCTCATCATACATCAGCACTACTTTTTCCTTCAGGGGTTTTTTGGAGGCTGAAGATTTCCGGAGCAACCCCCCCCGTTTCTCTACCTGTGCCATGGTTAGAGAATCTGTGAAAAGAAAGCCACAGTCAGTGCTAGAAACACTCTCCAAGATTCTGGAGACTCTATTGAAATACCTCTGAATGGGAATTTTTTAGGAAGAAGAAATGATAAACAATCACGCTATACATCTTGTGCATCTGTCCAACAGCCCCTTCCCTGACCAGGTAATTTCAAGGTTTAAATCATTCCTTGGCCTACAGCACAACACATTTTACATCCTTAAAACACGCCAGTGGACAAGGCTTCAAGCAGATCTAAAACCAACCAGGAAAAGTGTAACTAGCCCCATCTGTAATAGGTCTGGCCATATATTTGAGGTTGATGGAAGGAAGGCTGCAAAGCACACACTGCCCACAAACTGATGGTGAAGTTAAATTTCAAGTATTGATCGAGCTTAGGACCATTAAGACAGGAAGTGTGCTGCAGACTGATGTGCTCCATTGATTTCCCCAAAGTAAGTAGGTGCTCCTCACTGCGAAGTACTTGGCCTTCACTGCCTCGTAAATCACACTGCACTTGACTGTCTTCAGAAATTCCTCTGGAAAGAGACCCAAGGCGGAAAATAGCAGTTAAAGGCCAAAAACTAAACTTGATTTCAGAATAACTAAATATAACAATATACTTCTTTCAAATTTAATTATATATATATATATTTGTAACACTATTACAGATCAAACCTCAAAGTACTTTTCAATTCTATATAAAAGCAGTTCAATGAATCATGCCCAAATTTTCCCATCTTTATTTTTTTTTTTTTTTGAGGGCAGTGTCACTGGCCCTCATATGTAGGACTGAACCGGCGGCCGCTGGCTCCCCAAGCGAGCGCTTAACCACCACGCCACTCGGCCGGCCCTCAAATTTTCCCATCTTGCTTCAAAGAATTCTCAATTTTTTTTCAAGTGATAACTTGAAATCCCACAGGTCTCCACTGTAAATTTACACATATTCCCTCACTTCCCAGATTCTTCCTAATTCCCTCACTTCCCAGATTCTTCCTATTGACAAAATTCCTGTCTCTCTCTTAAATTCTAGGCTATCGCTGTGAAACTTAATCTCACCCAATGGCAAGTATGGGGGTAGTGAGAAAATCAGGGGTAGCCTGATTTTTACTTGTAGATGAATCCAAAGCAGCAGAACAAAATTAATTTTGTTCAATGACTTTTGGAAAATACTATCTTTCAAATCAAAAGAAAAATTTAGGGCCGGCCAAGTGGCACGGTGGTTAAGCGCTGGCTTGGGAAGCCAGCAGCCCCGGTTTGGTCCCACATATGAGGGCCAGTGACACTGCCCTCAAAAAAAGAAAAAAAGAAAGAAAATGCGTTAACAAAATAAAAAATTTAAGGAAGAGATGCATCCAATAGCATAAAAGATTATATCTCAGACATTGCCTTTCTCTAATACATAATAGCCAAAAAGAAGATTCAGCTTGAAGCACAAAAAGCACAAAGCACAGAAAAATTACCCAGCTAGATATGCGTATTAAGCATTTATACTTTGTCTAAAAGTTCTTGGCTCATGGCAAATGCTCAGTGTATACTCATCACTGACTGATTCTGAAGTAAGGGAAGGGGAGTACCTGAAAAGTCCTAGGTCTGACCTGAAATTTTAGTTAAGACCTACCTTTACTGAGGCCTCACTAAGCCATCAAATTCCATTATGGTCCAGAGAAAATTGAAGGGGAAAAAAAAAAACAACAACGAGAAGATTCTTGTGGGCAATTTATGCTATATCGATCATGGCTGTCTTAAAGCATGAAATACAGCCTCTGTTCAAAACATTCCTGTGTCTTTTAAATAGATTGTCAAGAGGAAGATATTCTTATCGGGGGGGAAACAAATTGGAAATCAAGAGGATCTTATTAAAATAAATCAAAAGCAATGCAATTCTAAGCTTAGTGGGTATAGATCTTTCATGTACTCAGCATCAACCAGTTGATTAGTGGGAATAGCAGGAACCACGAGTTCCTGGATGTGAAAAGCACAAGTTTACAAACATCCTTCTCTGAGGATTTATAATTGGGTTACAGCTAATCAATGTCCACCCCAAATCTAATAAACTCACTTTCTCTATTTCAGAATCAATACTTTCTAATAAGCAGAAGGGAATTGGAGAGGAGGGAAAAACAATTCCAATCCAAAGTACCAAATTTCCTAAGAAATTTAATTCTTTTCATCACTCTCCTTCCATTTGGCACAAGGGAGAAAGTCAACCACAGGCCTCAACATATTACTCTCTGTCATCATCACAGGCAACTGGAATTTACCACACAAGCTGTCAGAAATGTGAGTGGAAACTGACAACATAAAGTCCTCTCCTCCTCCAGCGCTTCTATCCATGGAACACAGCAAAGAAGGGTGTGTTAAGGTGGTGGAGAAATGTAGAATTCTTGTAAGTTTTTTTGGCGGTCTCAGAAATTAGGCCTGTGCTCCTAATTTTGAAAGTAAGATATCTGACTGGCAGAGCAGTAAATTGCAACACAGGGGCCCGCCGAGTGGCGCAGTGGTAAAGCGCTGGCTTGGGAAGCCAGCGGCCCCGGTTCGGGTCTCACATATGAGGGCCAGTGACACTGCCCTCAAAAATAAATAAATAAATAAATAAATAAATAAATAGCAACACATCAGTAATGTAAGTGCAATCTGTTTACATCCTTTCTGGGCTTTTTTTCTTTTTCACAACCTTCCCCTGTTGTAGAGAGAATCAGTGAGGAGCAGTAGGGCATATAGGAACGAACAGCAGACCCAGACTAGAACACAGGTCACCCAACCAACTAGATGATACTGAGTAAGTCATTGTGCTTCTCAGTTTCCATACAAGTAAAACAAGGGGAGTGGACTAGATGTATCATCTAATGATTTTCTCAGCATCACTGAAATACCACAAGCACATAAGTGATATCTAAATATTCTTGGGCTGGCTGAGTGGCGCAGTGGTTAAGAACTGGCTTGGGATGCCAGCGGCCCTGGTTCGGATCCCACATATGAGGGCCAGTGACACTGCCCTCTAAAAAAAAATAAGAAAAATAAATATTCTAAAACACTTGTTTAGGCACCGCAGGGTTATAGAGAGCAAACTCCAGACCTGATCCCCTGGGAGCTCACAGTCATTGGCAGAGACAGACACACAGCCCATAGCACAAGGCAAATCATGAGAAATGGAGTAAAAGTACAATGAAAATGCTATGGAACCACAAGGAAGGGAAAGAAGCATTCTCTGACTATGCTCTGACCTCTGTTGATCCAGGCTTTGAAATCCTTCTGGTGAAGAAGTAAATACAGCAAAGCCACAGTAATCCCTCAGAAATGTCATCTTAGGCTTTAATACAGTTTCTCAGAAATAAGACATACTAGGCAAAATATAAAAGAGAATCAGGCAACTTTTCATACTAATTTCACCTACACCAAACTCAAATATAGGAATGGCTTCAAATCCCCCCAACTCAATGGTAAATCAATGAAGTCTTTTATTCCTGAGACTCAAGGACTGCTGGTCCCATGACCTGTAGCACAACTTCTCTCTGAAAGACCCAAGTCATACAATTTTTTTTAGAACTGTCTTAAAGCAATCCAGCCACATCGTTCTTAAGTGCACATCACATTCTGACAGGATGGAATAGCTAAATACCAAGATTTTAAAACCTAGCCAGGGCCGGCCGAGTGGCGCGGTGGTTAAGCGCTGGCTTCAGAAGCCAGCGGCCCCAGTTCGGGTCCCACATATGAGGGCCAGTGACACTGCCCTCAAAAAAATAAATAAATAAAAATAAAAAATAAAAATAAAAAATAAATAAAACCTAGCCAAACTCTTCCAATGTCTAATATGAAAGGAAAGCTATTGGGTTGTCGGAAAAGTCATGATGTATTTTTCTATGTTTTTTTGTTGCAAAAGTGTGTCATGACTTTTCCTACAACCCAATAGTTATACTAAGCTAGTCGTTCACTTGTTTTATTGTCTTCATGAGTGTAATACATGCAAACTCTAGTATCAGAAAATATATGTAATAGAAATTCACCCTGATTTTCAGAACTCTATCAAACATTTTGGATTTCAATCCCACTCCTTAACTCATTCTAGAACCTTAAGTTTCCTTCTCCTCCCTGGGCTTCCATTCACCAGCGTGTGAAAAGAAGGCATGGCAAGGAAGTGCAGAAAAGCAAATACTTGTGTACGGTTGGTGGGGATGTGAATTAGTGCAGCCACTACAGAAAACAATATGGAAGTTCCTCAAAATATTAAAAATAGAACTATCATATCACCTAGTAATCCCATTTCTAGGTATATATAAACTGAAGGAAATAAAATCACTATTTAGAAGAGATATCTGCACCCCCATGTTCACTGCAGTATTAGTCACTAGAGCCAAGACACAGAAACAACATTAAGTGTGCATTGATGGGTAAATGGATAAAGAAAATGTGGTATATATACAATGGAATTACTCAGCCATAAAAAAGAAGGAAGTCCTGCCATTTGCCAACAACATGGATGATTCTTGAGGGCATTATGCTAACTGAAAAAAGTCAGACTCAGAGAGACAAATACTGCATGATTTCACTTATATGTAGAATCTAAAATAACCGAACTCTTAGAAACAGAGAGTAGACTGGTGGTTGCCAGGAGCTGGGGGAGGGTGTGGGGGAAGGGGAATGGAATGATATTGTTCAAAGGTTACAAATTTCCAGTTATAAGATGAATAAGTTCTGGGAATCTAATGTACAGCATGGTAACCATAGTTAATAATATTGTATTATATACTTCAAAGTTATTAGGATTAATCTTAAATGTTCTCACCACCCAAAAAAAAAAAAAGGTAACTATGTAAAGTAATGAATGTGTTAACTAACCTTATCCTGGCAGTCATTTCACAATATATATCAGTTCATGACGTTGTATACCTTAAAGTTATACAATGTTATATATCACTTATATCTCAATAAAGCTGGGAGCAAAAACACATGGAACCGCTCTCCACCACAGGCTTCCAAATTTAATGGTCTGGGGTTCTAGGTTCAAACTTATAGGGCCAACCGAGTGGCTCAGTTGGTTAAGAGCTCACTCAAGAGTGTGAGCTGAGCTCTGAGCAACGGCAGTTTGATGCCAGCCCGAGCTGAGTTGCCATTGAGCTGCCAACAGGCGGCAAGATGGCTCAGCTAAAAAAGAAAACAAAAACAAACAAACAAACAAAAAAACCAAACTTATAATGGACTCTTACCAAGTACCATTCTAGCTTCACTGTTGAGGAAGGCTCTAAAACACTACCGTAGGTAAATGCTGATCCTAAAACATTTCAACTAGTATGTAAGAAAAGGGAGAGGTGAGGGGAAAATAAAAAAGGGGAAAGAAAAAAAGGAAGCAGAAAATAAGAAAATGAATAAAAATAAATGTGCCCGTCATTTAGAAAGAAAAAAAAAAACATGCACAGATCAGGCATTCATTCAACAAATATTTACCGAGCACCTTTTAGGTGCCAAGCATTAAGGATACAGCAGTGAACAAGACAGATAAGATCCCTACTCTCAGAGTTTCCATTCTAGTAGAGGGGAGAAAGACAACAAACAAGGTAAGTCAAGATAATGATAAGTAGGGCAAGCAGAGTAGTGCATTGGTTAAGAGCTGGCTTGGGATGCCAGCGGCTCTGGTTAAGGATCCCACATGAGGGTCAGTGACACGGACCTCTACAGCTAACAACAGCTCCACCTGGTGCTGAGCTGCTGTAAGTCCCCTGGCCGGCAGAGCTGCAGTCCCTGCTGCAGTGGGCTGCCATAGGCTACAGTGAGTGGCCGGCAGCCAGTGTGAGCGACTGGAAGCCAGTGTGAGCTGCCAAGAGCTATTGTGAGCGACCATCCAGAGGCCGGCAACCAATCTGCCTCACCCGAGAAAAGAGAGCAATGATGATAACAACATGGGCCAGTGAAGCAATGTCCTCCACAACTAGACTAACGAACAAAAAAGGACAGCAACTTGTCTGTTCCCCTCCCCCAATTCCCCAATTAAACAAAATCTTTAGGGCCGGCCAAGTGGCTCAGTTGGTTAAGAGCTCGCTCAAGAGTGAGAGCTGAGCTCTGAGCAACGGCGGTTCGATGCCAGCCCGAGCTGAGTTGCCGTTGAGCTGCCAACAGGTGGTAGGATGGCTCAGCTAAAAAAAAAAAAAGAAAACCTTTAAAAAAAAAAAGATAGTGATAAGTACCTTGTAGACAAAGTATTTAGAGGGATTAATTGGGGGACTAAAGTAGGCCTCTGTGAGAAGTGATATGTGGGCTGAGATCAGAATAAAGGAAAGAAACAGCCATGTGAAAGTCTTGGGAAAAGTGTTCCAGATAGAGGGAATGGCTGGTGCAAAGACTCCAAGATTTGAAAAGCCGTGGCATGGTCAAGAAACAGAGGGCGGCCCGATGGCTCGGTTAGTTAGAGCACGTGCCCGGAACAAGGTTACCAGTTAAATTCCCACATGGGCCAATAAACTGCACCCTCCGCAACTAGATTGAAAACAACGACTTGACTTGTAGCTTATGGGTCCTAGAAAAATATTTCACTGTTACCCATTAAAAAAAAAACACAAAAAAAAAACAAGAGGGCCCCACCAAGTGGCACATTGTTTAAGAGCTGGTTTTGGGATGCCAGCAGCCCCAGTTCAGATTCCATGTATGAGGGCCAGTGACACTGCCCTCTACAGCTAACAACAGCTCCACCTGGAGCTAGGCTGTGCGAGCCCCAGCAACAGTATAGGCTGCAGCGCCTGCTGCAGTGGGCTGCCATAGGTTACAGAGAGTGGCCGGCAGCCAAGGTGAGCAGCCAATAGCCTCGGTGAGCGACAATCCAGAGGCCGGCGACCGATCTGCCTCATACAGGAAGAACGCAATGACAATACCAACATGGGCCAGTGAAGCAAAGTCCTCCGCAACTAGACTGAAGAAAAAAAAAAAAAAAAAGACAGCAACTTGTCTGTTCCCCTTCCCCAATTCCCCAATAAAATCTTTAAAAAAAAACAAAACAGAAATGCCAGAATGCCTAAAGAAGAGTATAAACATTGCCTTTTTGAAATATTTTTGAATAGTTTATAGAAGTGTTTTGTATTTGTGTTTTTTATTTTTTATTTTTTTTAAAGATGTTATCGGGGTATTGGGGGAGGGGAACAGCATTGGGGAATCTGGGAAGGGGAACAGACAAATTGCTGTCCTTCTGTTCTTCAGTCTAGTTGTGGAGGATGTTGCTTCACTGGCCCATGTTGGTATTATCATTCCACTCTTTCTGGGTGAGGCAGATTGGTTTCCGGCCACTGGATAGCCCACACTGCGGCTCACGGGAGTTCAAGCCGGCTACTGGCCACTCACGCTGGCTGCCGGCCATTCACAGTAGCTTATGGCAGGCCACTACAGCCCCACTGCAGCCTATGCCATTGCCTGAGACTCACGGCAGCTCAGCTCCAGGTGGAGCTGTTGTTCACCATCTTAGCTGTTGAGTGAGCAGCGTCACTGGCCCTTATGTGGGATCCAAACCCCGGCCCTGCTGCTCAGAGCTGACATTCCCAAGCCAACTCTTAACCAACACACCACTCAGCCGGCCTTGTGTGAGTTTTTTAAATATATAAAGGGAATTCAAACGTCCCTCAGCAGTAGAATGGGTAAATTATATTCATATAATAGAATACCACACAGAAATTTAAAAGAAAAAATTATTGAAACAATATTGATAAATTCCACAGATGTTGAATGAAAAATATCAGAAAGAGTACAAACTAATGATCCCATTTACATGAAGTTCAAAATAGGCAAAATTAATCTATGGCAGCAAAGGTCAGAATAGTGGTTACCCTTGGTAGACGAGTGGGAAGGAGCCCAAGGAAGCCTTCTGAGGTGCCCAAAATGTGCTCTATCTTGATCTGAGTGAAGGTGTCACATAAATGTATAAAAAAAATCAAGTTGTGTACTTCACATTATGTAAGCTATTCCTCAATCTAAAAAAAAAGTCTGTTTCATATATATATATATATATGAAAATTAATAGCATCATGCAGAACAGTAGCAGAGAGTCTAGTAGGTACCCTGATTTGCACACTGAAGACACCAATCTAAAATAATAACCAAAGAGTGAACACTTATTGCCGGCCGAGTGGCGAGGTGGTTAAGCGCTGCTTTGGGAAGCCAGCGGCCCCGGTTCGGGTCTCACATATGAGGGCCAGTGACACTGCCCTCAAAACAAAACAAAACAAAAAAACAGTGAAGAGTGAACACTTATTTAGCACTTAATATGTACCAAGCACTGTTCTATGCACTTTACATATATTAATTCGTTGTATCCTCCCAACAAACCTATGACTGAAGAACTTTATAATAAAACTAAAGCATGAAATGGTTTAAAAAATAATAATAATAAGGGCCGGCTGAGTGGCTCAGTTGGTTAGGGCAATAGCAGTTCGATGCCCAACCCGAGCTGAGCTGCCACTGAGCTGCCAATAGGTGCAGGATGGCTCAGCTAAAAAATAAAAATAGGGGGACGGCCGAGTGGCACTGTGGTTAAGCGCTGGCTTGGGAAGACAGCGGCCCCGGTTCGGTCACACATATAAGGGCCAATGACACTGCTCTCAAAAATAAACAAATAAAAATAAAAATAGGGCCAGCTGAGTGGCTCAGTTGGTTAAGAGCTCGCTCAAGAGTGTGAGCTGAGCTCTGAGCAACAGCAGTTCGATGCCCAACCCGAGCTGAGCAGCCGCTGAGCTGCCAACAGGTAGCAGGATGGCTCGGCTAAAATAAATAAATAAATAAATAAATAAATAAATAAATAAATAAATAAATAAATAAATAAAAATAACAACTTGCCAGTGTAAGTGAGAATTGGGACATAGGGACTCACACCCGACAATCTAATGTTCGAGTTCCGGCTCTTAACCACTGCACTATAGTGTCTCTCAAAAGGCAGAGGGGGCCGGCTGAGTGACGCGGTGGTTAAGCGCTGGCTTGGGAAGCCAGCGGCCCCAGTTCGGATCCCACATATGAGGGCCAGTGACACTGCCCTCAAAAAAAAAAAAAAAAAAAAGGCAGAGGAATGAGCAGAAGTAGAGAACCCTGCACACAAACAAAGCTGAGAATCTGCAGAGAAACTGTGAAGAGGTTCCACCTGATTGAGGAAAAAGAGTATATACTCATCAACCTTATAAACAAATTTTATAGTGTCCAGATGTCTTATTTTAAATTAGTTTTAGGCCTACAGAACAACATTGTGATCAGACATTTACATAATTCACAAAGTGATAACCCCAACAAGTCTACTACCCCCCAACGCTGTATGTAGTTATTAGAACAGTATTGACTATATTCCCTATGTGGCACTACACATCCCCATGACTATTTTTTTTAATTACAGTTGACATTCAATATGATTTTATATTAGTTTCATATGTAGAGCATAGTGGCTAGACCTTTATATAGCTTATGAAGTGATTCCCCCCATAAGTCTACTACCCATCTGACAATACAGTTTCTACAATACTATGGACTACATTCCCCACACTGTACTTTACATCCCAGTGACTCTCCTGTAACTATCAATTTGTACTTTTTTTTTTTTTTTTTGAGGACAGTGTCATTGACCCTCATATGTGGGACCCGAACCGGGGCCACTGGCTTTCCAAGCCAGCGCTTAACCACCGCGTCACTCGGCCGGCCCTCAATTTGTACTTCTTAGTCCCTTCACCTTTTCCACCCATCCCTCTAACCCTTTCCCATCTAGTAATCATTAGTTTGTTCTCTGTATCTATGGGTCTGTTTCTGTTTTGTTTGTTCATTTATTTTGTTCTTTAGATTCCACATATGAGATCATATAGTATTTGTCATTCTCAGCCTGACTTATTTCACTAAGCATAATACCCTCTAGGTCCATCCAAGTTGTTGCAGTATCCTGATATATTGAGTTTCATCACTCTAGTTTGCCAGTGGGTAGAGGTGCCATGGTAGAAAAAAGATAATTGTCTGATGCAAGAATATGTATATAAATATCAATAATGGTAAAGTAAAAAAGAGAGATAGACAAATGAATGGAATGGTAGAAAACTTAGAAGGAAAAACTGGAGAAGAATCTGAGTGTCTAGTCAAGTCGATGGATATAGCCAACATGGTAACTTAAAGAAAAAAACGGCTGAAATACACTGATCACTACAAGATATAATTGACAGTATTATACTTGAGCTTAGTCAGTGCTCTGAGGATAATTCTGCACTGAAACTTGATAATGAATGGAAAGATACAGTAAAATAAGACAGAAAGATGAAATGGAGAGCAAGTTAATTATAAGTATGTACAACCCTCAGCTTAGGAGAGAATATGCTTTACCACTGCAGAGCTGCAGAATCTCCTGGGGTGCCTCTTGGAAATGTAGATTCCTAAGCCCCCTTCTCTGCTACTGAAACACACTTTCAAGATAAGAACTAAGGGGCCGGTCGAGTGGCGCATTGGTTAAGCGCTGGTTTGGGAAGCCAGCGGCCCCGGTTCGGGTCCCACATATGAGGGCAGGGACACTGCCCTCAAAAAAAAAAAAATAAAAATAAATAAATAAAAGCTGAAACTACATCTACCTTTAAAAAAAATAAAATAAAATAAAATAAAATAAAAAATAAAAAAATAAAAAAAAAATAAAAAAAAAAAAAAAAAAAAAAGATAAGAACTAAGGGCCGGCCGAGTGGCGCATTGGTTAAGCGCTGGTTTTGGGATGCCAGCAGCCCCGGTTCGGATCCCACATGAGGGCCAGTGACACTGCCCTCTACAGCTAACAACAGCTCCACCTGGAGCTGGGCTGTGCGAGCCCCGGTGATGGTGTGGGCTGCAGCCCCTGCTGCAGTGGGCTGCCATAGGCTGCAGTGAGTGGCCCGCAGCCAGCGTGAGCAGCTGGCAGCCAAGCGTGAGCTGCCAATAGCGGCTGGCAACCAAGCGTGAGCTGCCAATAGCTGCGATGAGCGACATCCAGAGGCCAGCGACCGATCTGCCTCATCCGGGAAGAGCGCAATGACGATACCAACAGTGAAGCAACATCCTCCGCAACTAAAACTGAAGAACAAGAAGACGGCAACTTGTCTGTTCCCCTTCCCCGATTCCCCAACACTGTTCCCCTCCACCAATTCCCCAATAAAATCTTTAAAAAAAAAAAAAAAAAAAAAAAAGATAAGAACTAAGGGGTCTACATTTTTAACAACCACCAATGTCAGTGGTTATCAACTCAGGCAATTTTGTCTCCCAGGGGACATCAATTCCTGGAAACATTTTTGGTCATCACAACTGGAAAGAGAGAGAATACTAGCATCTACTGAGTAGAGGCCAGGGATGCTGCTAACTAACCCTCCTAAAAGGCATGGGACGGTCCCCACAACAAAGAGTTATCTGGACCAATATGTCAATAGTGCAGAGGTGGAAAAACCCTTCCCCAAGTAATTCTGATGCTTACTAAAGTTTGAGAAATACTCATTAAAGCATTAAACCAGGCTCTGAAAGGAAAAGAGCATCTGAAAAGAGATGATTTTGAGAGAATAAATAAAACTTCTACCATCTCTAGAAAAGGCACTGGAGTAACCCTTACCTACCCCCATTTCATTCTCCCTATAGGATCTTGGCCCCAGTTTGCCCATCTGTGAAAAATAATCCACATTCTTGGTGAAGGAGATGAAAATCCTATCTGCCCAGTAGTTGTGGCTGAGTCAAATATAACCATTGTCTAACCATGAGCCATTCACCCAATACACAAAAGGAGGCAATGTTTATAAAGCTAGAAATAGTCTCCCGCCCTGACTCTCATCAAAGTTCCGCAGTTCCTCTAGAGAGAAGACTTCTTTTTTTTTTTCTTTTTTTTTTTTAATCTTGAAGCAGAAGTTATCCGCTCCCTAAGTTTTCTGCAAGGCATACCACACTCTCTGGAGGTAATACTAGCAGTGTAAGCATTTAAGAGAATGCAGGGTACTCCTCCAAACCTCAACCCTTCATTTCTCCAACTAGTTCCTAACATGCCTCCTCCTTTCTGAAGGCCCCAAAGATTTGGCTCACTTGCTGGATTCCACATGGTCCAGATTGGCCTTCTAAATTTACCTTCGTCTAAATCTGTACTTAATTCACTTCCCGGACATAGGGGTGGGCACTGTATTGTGTTGCTACTGTTCCACATGGTTCCTCGCCACAGCTTCGTTCACAGCATGAGACACACGTTCCCCCAATTCCACCCCACTGACTGACTCCAAAACAAGAATATAACTCCTTTCCATTTTAATGGATTTTTAATGCTAGTCACTCCAAGTCTTCTGTATATCCAAAATGGAGTAAGGCCTGCATTCTTGAAGCCACCTCTCTGAATTCATTCCATTAATGGAGAAGTCCAGGATAGGCCACCATTCCCTTATTCTACCACTTTTCTTTTTTTAATTCCTGGGGACGGAATTCATCACTCGTTCCTCCAAATCTTTCAAAGCACAGGCTACCACTCAGGGTGATATACAATAAACAACACAACGCAGTACTCATTATATACTTGGCGCTTTCTAATTGCTGTAATCCTTACAATAACCAGATGAAATAGGCACTATAAGTATGATTTTACTTTGCCCAGGGTAACACAGCTAGTAAGTGGTAACACCACTTAATCTTTCTCTCTGGAAGCCAGCCCTTCTCCCTATCAGACTATCCCATTAGTGTAAAAACTCAGGTGTTGATTAGTAGAACATTCAAAATCCAGTTCTATGAAAATTCCAAACTGATACCCTATCAACATTCCCACTTTATCCAAAAAAAAAAACAATCATCTCATGTCACTGTCTGACAACCACCATCCCTACTTTCTAGATACTAGGACAGAACCAGCCTGACTCACTAAGAATATGAGCCATGACGAGGCAGCATACGTGTCCAGTGTTGCTCTGGACAGTGTTCTCCTCAGAGTGGGGGTTTAGCCTGTACTTGAAAGTGGAAGTAATTCAGGGACTTTCCTAAGACTAAGCAGCAAGCGGCAAAACCAGAAATTTCCCAATCTCTACAATAGGTATCAGCCACTGTCTGTACCTACTAAAGGTGAACTAGCTTCACAGAATGCAGTCCAGTCCCATCAGAATTGACTGAATCCACCTACTTTCACCAACTAATAATACAGATGAAGAGGTTTAAATAAATATGACGCACTACCTCAGGTTCCCTTTCAAATTATTTTACACAAGAAGGAATGCAGAAGGAGGAACCAACTCCAAATTGACAGGATTTCAGGAAACTGATTGAAAAATCACGTTTTTCTGACATCTCCCAGAATGAGAATTCATTGTGAGATCCTCTTCTCAATAAGCAGAAGCCTCTTATAAATTAATACTGTCTATCTCCTGCTCAAGCCTGAACTTCCTCAAACAGCACAACGTCACTCATGTCTCCTTCATTTCCTTTCCTAGTGAACCATACATACAAGCCTCATGAGTACCACCTAAGTATAAAATGAAAATTATAAGACAGACTCCCATAATCTTCTTAAAGAAAGCCCAAAAAGGTAACTGCAACCTTGCAAAGTAAGTTGATTTCCTGCTAGTTTAATTACTAACATTTAACAATATCTTACAATAACACAGGCAAAGTATAAGACAAAAAGGGGACCTAAAATTACATTATGGTTCTTGCCTTGAGAAGCTCATTAATAAATGGGAGAAGTCAATATTCTGACACTTCCTTATAAACAAACCAAATAAATAATTCTCCCCAGGATTTTTTTCATATATGCCCCCACTTACTCAGTGGCCAGATATTAAGATCACCAGACCTCCTTAATCCCAGCTGCTTACTTAACATCTCCATGTGCACATCCCACAAGCAAACTGATCTCAGCACACCAGACTACATCCCCTATACCTCATTCTATAGCTACCCCAACCCTTAAAAAAAACTATTTTTCTAATCCATATCCTGGCCGATAAAAATTCACACTCACCCAATCTCTCAAATTAGAAACCTTAGCCCACTCTCTCTCCCCAATCACTAAGTCCTGTTGTATCTATCTCAGAATTATTTCTAAAACCCATACCCCTCTTCAATCCCAATGCCACCCTTTATTCAGACTCTCAGTCAACTGCAACAACTCTAATTAGTCTCCCTGCCTCATTTCTCATTAATTTAATCTGCACTTCTGTCATGCCCTAACATAAAAGGTTCAGATGGCTCCCTACTCTCTTTTCAACCTCACCTCCTGTCAACTTCCCCACCACACACATCCGGTTTGGGAAATTTCTGACTCTTAAATATCCTGTTATTTTTTCCCCTCACTTTCACCATGCCTTTGTGCATGCTATTCTCTCCAATTGAAATACCTTTCCTTACAATGCAAGCTCCTACTCATCCTTCATTACCCAACTCAAGTATCTCCTTATGAAGATTTCCCAGACTCTCGCAGGCAATGGCAGTCCTTCACACTGTAGAAATTGCTCTAACACAGCACTACAATTTTCATATGAATATGTGTCTCTGAACTCCTTGAGGAAAGATACATTTCTAACCCCTGTGCTAATTACATAGTAAGTGCTCAATAAATGTGTGTTGAATAAACAGTTCATCTTCATATATTCCGGGTCAATTTATTTCACTATTTTCCGCAAATTTTATGGATTCTTGAACTTGGTTCTATGTGATATTTCAATGTTTATAAGAACTTATTTGAGTCTTCAAGGATTTTTTCAATTATTATACAAATGTTGAATGAATGAATTATGCCTAAACATCTGATCAAAACACCTTAAAAGCTTTCCTATTAACTAAAAGAATGGTAATTCTCCCTTTACAATCCTAAAGATTGTAAAGAAGGATCCACCTATCTTTAGCCTGATTATCTGAAAAGCCTTCACATAGGAAGTACTGTGCACACAAATCCAAGACACACCCAAATAATTCCAATTAACTTATGCTAAGGGCAGGGGCACATATTTATGCCCTGGTTTACGAAGTCACTGAGAGCTCAGAATAGCAAAGAAACAGCTCTCACTAAGCTTCAAAACTTTTTCTGGATGGGGGAGAACTGGGGAGGGCCTGAGGATCCCGAAACATTTATTCAGGCCTGGCCCAAGTTTCTATTGCACTTCCCCACTCTGCAGAGGCAGCACTCAGCTCCGGATAGCTCTCCTTCCCCAGGGAACCAGCTTTTCCCTCCTCTGGTTTATCCCCTGCACTTGCCTGGGAACCGGTTCGTTTCTCAGGCTTGCACCCAGTAACCCAGAGAAAACACAGTAGCTTCACTGGTTTTGTGAGAAATCCGTCCAGAGACTTTAAAAAGAGGAACGACATGGGGGTCCTTTCGGGATACCTGAAGACCTGGGGCAGACCAGCCTTCCTCTAGCCTTTCTCAGAGGTCTGGCCCCAAGCCCTCACCCCAGGGCCAGGCTGGGCTGAAGGCCACCCAGGGGCGGGAACAACCAGGGAGGAGAGGAAGCTGGAGGGGTCAGGGTCAGCCCGTGTGGGGAGTCAAAGGTCAGCACCTCGGCTAGTAGGGCCTAACAGGGACCGGGAGCCGGAGGGACGTGACATGCACCGGCTGGTCCGACGGACAGGCCGCTGGATGAGCAAGCAGCTCCGCGCTCCGCTCCACCGCCTCGGGCCCAGCGCCCACCGCAACCTCAGCCCGCCTCGGCAGCTGTCCCTCCCTCTCCCCCTTCACCGTCACCCCCATCGTCCCCTAGGCGAACGCAGGCCCCGCCCCCAGAGCCGCCTCGGGGCCAAGGCCTAGGACGGCAGGACCCGCAGAGGGCGGCCAGGTTCCGGGACCGGCCAGGGCTGGCGCCGCTTACCGAGCCCCGGCTCCTCTTCCACCACCCGGCCGCTCCCCGGCTCGCTCGCTCCGGACGCCGCCGACACCGCCGCTGCTCAAGGATCACGGCCGAGCTCCCGACCTCCCCCGACCCTTCCCCGGGCCCACCGTGCCCCCGCGGGGTCCTAAAGCCCGCCCTTCGTTGGTTAGTCCACGCCTGCTTCCTGAGGCTGGTTCAAACCACGACTCCCAGCAACCATCACAAAGACAACAACTCCCGAAATGCACCGCGTGAAATTAGCCAAAGGAGCATCTATTGAGGATCTTCTGGATGCACGTTGCAATAGCAATGTTTTTAAATATAGCAGACTCTGAACTGGCAGTTCCACTTCTAGAAATAAATGTGTCCTCTAGAAACACTAGCAGAATTTGGGTAGGTATGTGTTCCAACCTGTTCATTGCAACTTTGTAAGTGAAAAAATCGGAAACAAATTCATTCGTCGAACAAATGTGTGTAGTGTGCCTACTATGTGCAAAGCATCGAGTAAGGCTGTGTTAACTTGGCAAGTAAACTTTCTGAGTCTGTTTTCTTGTATGCACAGTGAAAGAGTAAAAACATATTCAGAGCAGTGGGAGATTAGTGTTGGGGGGATGTCATCCAATCCTTACAGTGACTTTTTTTTGTTTTTCTAAGATTTTTATTGGGGAACTGAGGGAGGGAACAGCATTGGGGAATCGGAAAAGGGGAACAGACAAGTTGCCGTCTTCCGCTCCTCCTTCTAGTTGTGAAAGACACCGCCTCACTGGCCCATGCTGGCACCACTATTTCGCTCTTCACCAGTGAGGCAGTGGCTAGCCGGATATTGGACGGCCGCCGGACATTGGACGGCCGCTCACGGCAGCCCACAAAAACACACACCAGCCACCGGCAAACCCCACTGCACTGCACGCCATCGCCAACGACCCACGGCGGCCCAGCTTCAGGTATAGCGGCCGCCCACCTTCCCTGCTGCAGAGGGCGCAGGACCACTAGCCCGCATGTGGGATCCGAACCGGGGCCCCACTGCTCACAGCCGGGTCACAAGACAACTCCTAACCAACAGCGCCATTCGGCCCACCCTACAGAGACTTTTTGAAATAGGTACTTAACAGATGACAAAACCAAGGTTCTGAGTGATTAAACAGCTTGCCTAAGGTTCTAGAGTTAGTAAGATGTGGGGATTTTGGACTCAGATCTATCAGGAAAGAGATCTTAATAACGTAGAAGGTCAAGTTCTTTCTTGGAAGATTTTTATTTTTCTTGTCTATTTACATAGCAGTGTAAGATGAGATTAGTGGTAAAAAGTTTACCTTAATAGAATATAAAAGAGAATGAGAAAGGGCCAGCTGAGTGGCGCGGTGGTTGAGCTGGGTTGGGAAGCCAGCAGCCCCGGTTCGGATCCCACATAAGAGGGCCAGTAACACTGCCCTCTAAAAAAAAAAAAAAAAAAAAGAATGAGAAGGAGCAAGAGGAAGGCTTCTTGAGGTGAACCCCAATAGTTCCTGAACACTAGTTAGAAGCTTCCTGTCCAATTGAAATACCCCTTTTCTATACCTGATTTCCTTTTAAGAAATCTTTGTTGAGCACATACGGAATACCCAGTTCTGGGAGTAGTAAACAAAAATTACAATTCTGAGATTATATTGTAACAAAGTGATGGATTGATAGATAGATATACAATTAAATATACAATTAAATGTCTTAACTATCAGTGACTCATCAAGGGCAGATTTGGAAAGGCTCAAGTTGTAAATGCCCCAAAAAATTCAGAGAAGGGAAAATTTCATGTCAACCTCCAGAGGCTTGCTGGGGCAAGGTGAAGATGGAGACAAGTTTTAGAGGAGAGGAGAAAGAAAAAGAGAGTATGAGGGTGAAGCAGTACAATACAGTGCCTAAGCCTATGTCTGGAAAGTGGATTAGGCACAGATTCAGACAACAACGGTAAATTGAGAAGGCCATACACTGAGTAGGTAAGAGCACAACCTCTGAAACACTGTGGGAAAGAATCCCAGGTCTGCTACCTATTAGCTGTATGACTTTGGACAATAACTTGAGCTTTCTGAACTTTAATTTCCTATCTGAAAAATGAAGATAATGAAAGGTCTATGTCATACTGGTTTGAATATTCAGCACAGAGCCCTCTTAACTCTGAGGACTTCCTCCTTTAGGTATAGTCTTGGTGGAAAACCAGGCCTTGAGAAACGAAGATTAAGTGAGCTCATATGACATAAGCTTGGCCTCTAGGTGCAGCCTCCAAGGATTTCAGCTCTTGATCAAAAGATGAAAAGATGAAGGGATGGTCAGAATTTTGTTTATAACAGGTATATCCTGGCCAAATGGTTCGGCTGAAAAACAATTGTGCTTCCTATTTCTTGGTCTTCAGAGAGTGTTTTTATTCCTGCAACTATTCTACAACACTTAGCCAAAGTGATCCTCAATGATATCACACACACACACACAAATATGTACCCCCTCAAGCTTACTTATTCCTGCACCATACATCTATTGAGGTCTTTCTTTGTGCCAGGCTGTACTCTAGAAATGAGGGTGCAAAGATAAAATAAATCCTATGGCAACTAGGAATAGCTGGAGGAGGACAAATTTTGACAGGAAGGTGATGTTTAGGACATGTTGAAATTGAAATGTCCATGAGACATCCAGGCAGAAATATTTGGTAGCCATGTGGATACCCTTTATTGAAACTCAGCAAAGCTGTATGGGCAGTAAATAAATATTTTAGAGCCATTGGCTTAGTGGTAATGGTTCAAGCCATTGGCTTAGGAAGAAAGTTAAAAATAAATAACAATAAAAGGGCCAAAGATAGAATTTAAACACCTACATTTAAAGGATGGTAGAGGGAGATGAACCAATGGCAAATGAAACTCTGAAGGTAGTACTGTCTAAAAAAGAGAAAAATGATAGGAGAAAGATGCCGTGGAAACCACAGGAGGGACTTTCGATAAAGAGGTGTCAAATGCCTCAGAGAGAAAAGAAAATTAAAATGTCCTTGAAGACCTCAGGAAAATCTACTTCAGGGAAGTAGTAGTTTGAGGAGTGAATGGAAGAAGAGAAAGTGGAGGCAGCAAATGCTAGAGGATCTTTGCAAGAAGCTTGACCGAAAGGAAAGGGAAACCTAGCCATAGGGCTAGAGGTGGGGAGATGAGGATGGAAGAGTGACTTCTAAGACAGGACAGAGGAAAGTATTTCTATGCTAAGAGCAAGGGAACAGAATGAAGCTGATGAAATAGAAATGGATGCGGGTTCTCAGGGAAGTTATAGGGGCAGACAGAGAGAAGCAGGCTTCACAAAGAGAGAGTGGAGTTCGAGGAAAGAGGGATACCACATCACCTGAGAAAGTAAGTGGTGGAAAGGACCCCTGCATATCAGTTTGTAGGTGTTGCTGGAGAAATTACACAGACTCAGTGCCTCTAAATTATGTTTTAATTTTGTTTTCTAGCAAACTGTTAGTTTTGATGATGAAATGTTGGTTTGGTGCACTGACGCTGGACTCAGATTGCCTGTGGTTGTAAAGCCCACTTCTACCTCTACTATTTAATAGCTGCGTGATCTTGGTGAATTTACTTAATCTCTCTAGGTGCTTTATTTTCCTGATCCGTAAAAGGGGCTTGTAGAGGGAGTGCAGGGAGCTGTCAGACAGTAAGTGCTATGAAAGTATTAGCTATTACAATTATTTTCCACCAGATTATCACCTCACTGAAGTTGAGGTTTTTTGTTTTGTCTACTCAGAGTAAGGGCTCAATAAATTTTCATGAATAAATGAGTTGGTGTGAGAGAGCGAGGCTTGGAGGGAAGGAAAGCTTGGGAGTAGGACGCTTTCAGTTCAGAGCCTAGCAGGACTAGAATCCCAATTACAAGTCAAACTCTGCGCCACTCGCGGCTTCCTGGAGCCCGGGGCTGAGGGCCTACAAACCGGCTCAGGCAGCGTACCTAGGGCTAACTAAGTCGCAGGCGCTGAGACGATTGGCTGCTCGAGAAGCTCCGCCCCCGGCGAGGCTCCCGTGGCTCCTCCCCTGCAGGGCGGGGTCCCGCCCACCCGGCGCGAGCAGGGGCAAGCCCTGAACTTGCATAGAGGGGAGGGCGGGGAGGGGCGGAGCCGACCCTCAGGCCGGGCCTCGGCCCACCTCATCCAAGGGGGACGGAAGTCTCAGCCCCGTTCTCGACCTCCCCCGGGAATCCTGGACTGGGAGCCAAGGCTTGCCCCACCGGGCGGCCCGGCCCGGCGTATTCCGGGACGGGCGGCACTATGAAGCGTGCGGCGACTCTGCGCCTGCTCTCGGATCTGAGCAACTTCAGCGGCGCGGCCCGGCTCCGGGAGTTGCTGGCTGCGGACCCAGAGGTCAAAGTCCGCTGCAGCCCGGACGGCCGCCTCCTGCTGCTACTGCGACCCCCGGGGGCGCCGGCCCCGCAGCTGCTGGTTGCGGTACGTGGACCCGGCGAGGAGCTGGAGCGTGCCTGGCCGGCGGACCACCCCTCACCGCTAGACGCCTTCTTCCTGCCGTGGCCGGTGCGACCGGCGCTGGTCTTGGTATGGGAGAGTGGCCTAGCCGAGATGTGGGGAACGGGCGTAGGGCTTGGCTGGCGACTGCTGCAGAGCACCGAGTTGTGTCCGGGCGATGGATCTCGCGTGGTGGCCGTAGCGGCGCTCCGAGGCCGCCTGGTGTGGTGCGAGGAGCGTCAGGCTGATGCTGAGGGCTGGCAAGTGCCGCCCTCAGCAGCTTTCAGCCACCGGGTGTGTGTCAGGACACTGGAGCCCAGCGGGGAGGCTGGCACCAACCTGGGCCAAACACACATCCTCCTGCACCGCTGCCCCCCTTTCGCGCTGCTGGCCTCCCGCAAGGACCTCTTCCTGGTGCCCACTGCTACCACCTGGCCTGGTGTGGGTCACATTCTGCTCATCTGGAGTCCAGGCAAGGGTAAGGTGATGGTGGCTGCCCCAAGTCTTGCCTTCTCCCACAGTAAAAACCTGAATCCTGGACGAGGGGACACATGGAACTTCTCAGCTCTCCTTCGAGACCTTCCTGGGCTGCTGTCCCCCAGGCAGCCATTGACCGTACATACCTGGGCCCCAACTCCCCGGGGACTGCTATTGCTTGACTTCAGGGGCACTGTGAGCCTGGTGCAATCCCATGGTGGTACCCGGGCAGTGGGCACCCTGCAGGAGGCACCTGTAGGCCTGGCAGGGTCTGCAGCACTGGGAACATTTCATGGCACTCTGGCCTGTGTGCTGGGCTCCACATTGGAACTGTTGGACATGGGCAGCGGGCAGCTGCTGGAGAGGAAGGTCCTCAGTACAGACCGAGTACACTTGCTGGAACCCCTAGCCCCTGGCGCAGAGGATAAGGAAGAGCTGGAGACACGAGGGGGTCTTCGTTTGCTTTCAGCCTTGGGTCTGTTTCGAGTAGGCTGGGAAGCCCCACAGGGCCTTGAGCTGCCTTCAGCTGAAGACCTGGTGTTTGAGGAAGCCTGCGAGTACTACCAGCGGCGGAGCCTGCGGGGTGCCCAGCTCACCCCAGAGGAACTGAGACACAACAGCATATTCCGGGCACCTCAGACCCTGGCCTCCATTCTCCAGGGCCACGTGTCCCCACCTACACTATTGACCATATTGAGGGCTGAGCTTCGGGATTACCAGAGCTTAGAGCAGCTCAAAGCCCAGCTGGTGGCTGGGGATGATGAAGAGACTGGCTGGACTGAGCTGGCAGAGCAGGAAGTGGCACGCCTGCTGAGGACAGAGTTGATGGGAGACCAGCTGGTCCAGCTCAACACCATTTTCCAAGCCCTTCCTACAGCAGCCTGGGGTGCCATCCTCAGGGCCCTGCAGCTCCAACGAGATGGGAATGGCAGGTTTAGGTCCCAAGCTCCACCTGATGTGTGGAAGAAGGTACTAGGGGGTACAGCAGCTGGAAAGGAACCCCCCAATGGGGTACTGCCCCTCTTCGAACTCCTGTGCCAATACCTCTGCCAGTGGGAACCACGATGCCTGCCACCCTTTGTGGAGCTGGCACAGCAGCAGGGTGGACCTGGCTGGGGAGCAGGGGGCCCAGGGCTCCCCCTGTATCGCCGAGCCCTGGCAGTACTAGGTGAGGAGGGAACCAGGCCTGAGACACTGGAGCTAGAGTTGCTTTTGGGCAGTGGGCGGCCCAAAGCTGTACTCCAAGCTGTGGGGCAGCTGGTGCAAAAGGAACAGTGGGAACGGGTTCTAGAGGCTGGCCTGGTCTTCAGTCCCTCCAGCCCCCTGCTTCGAAGTGAGATCTTCAAACTGCTGTTGGCCGAATTTGCTCAGCACCGCCGACTTGATGCTCACCTCCCCCTCCTTTGCCGCCTGTGCCCACCAGACCTAGCTCCCACTGAGCTCCTGCTGCTACTGCGGACACACCTCCCAGATGAGTCGGAGCCACCCACCCCATTCCCTGAGCCTGGAACAGAGCCCCCTCTCACTGTGGGCTTGCTCAGAGCTCTACTGGAGCAAACTGGGGCTCAAGGACAGCCCTCAGGCCCAGTTCTAAGCCTATATGAGGACATCCTCTGGGACCCAGGCACTCCACCCCCCACCCCACCACGGGGACCTATGACTACCCTCCAGACATCAGACCACCCAGGCCTCGAGGCCTGGGTGCCATCTGGACGGGGCCTCTATGTGACTGACACAGGCTGAAAATAGCTTCTGTGATCAGGGAAGGGTGCCTAGGAGTTGTAGAGGGCCAGGGTGGGACCTGTGTGTGCAATACTCTTCTTTCTTCTGGAACATTGTTAAATATATATATATATATATATATATATATATATATATATATATACACAAAATATTGTCATATAATAAATACGTTTGGTCTTTATCCTCAGGTTTTTCTTGTGCCACAGAGCTCTCCTAAAACCCTTGGATTTTCCTAAATAGGAATATCTTTTGTAATTCGTAACGGACCCCTTTAGATCACATCTACCTCCCTTATGCTAATGAGGTAACTTATGGTCCGGTGGGCCCCCCACCCCCACGCGCTTCAGAATGGGGCTAGTCACCAGAAAGACCAAGTGATGAGAGGGTTGGAATTTTCAGCCCCATCCCCAGCCTCCTGGGAGGTGAGTGGGACTAGAAATTGAGCTCTATAGAAACTCCCAGACGAGGAAATTTGATGAGCTTCTAGATTGGTGAACACATCAAGGTGCTGGGAGAGTGACACCCAGAGAGGGCATGGAAACTGACCTACACACACACACACCATACCTTGCTATATGCATGGATTCCATCTGACTTTTCCTGAATTGTATCCTTTGTAATAAACCTGTAAACGTAAGTAAAGTAGTTCCCAGAGTTCTGTGAGCCATTCTAGCAAATTATCAAACAAGTTTATAGCATGGGAATTCTCGATTTACAACCAGTCAGAAGTACCAGTGACTTGCAACCGGCATTTTAAAAAAATCTGTATCATTTTATTTTTATTTAGTTTTTATGCAACTGGAATTTGAAGTGAGGGCAGGCTGTGGGACTGGGCCCTTAATCTGTGGGTTCCGCACTAACTGCAGGTAGTGTCAGAATTAAATTGACTTGTAAGACACCTATTTGGTGTCTGCAAAAGAAGGAGCCAAGCTTTTCCTTGGGGTTGTATGGCTCAGGGAAGTTCCTCAGGGCCACCTACTAGTAGGGCCTTCAGGTGGGGAACCACCCAGCGTGGCAGCTCTCAGGTCAGGAGTAGGTAGGTGGGCTTAGATGGGAACTTTTCACTTGCTCTTACAGACTGGACCTTTGATTGTTCTTGTCCTTTCTCATATCCTACCTCTAATGTTGGGGTGGGGGGGTACAACTGACCCCAAACCATGCTTCAGGACTTTGGAGAACAGCTCAGGGGTGCAGATATCATTGTGTGATTGGGTTCTGGTAGAGTGTGTGAGAGGGATATCAAAGAGATGGCCCAGTGTGGTCTTCCTGCATCAAAGGCCTCTGAATAGGTGAGTGGAAATCCCAAGTCTGAGGTCTTTGGTTGGTAGGGAGTGTTTTAGGGCCAGAAGGTAGAGAAGGATCCTGAACAAGATGTTGAGACCTGGGGAAATGGGAAAGATGAGCTGAGGTCCTTGATCTTGGGTGCCTGGGTAAAGAGGGAAGTTCTGGGGCTAAAGGTTTTGAGCAGAGGAGAAGACCCAGGTCCAAGGTCCCTGGGTAAGTGAGAGAGGGGATCCTAGGCCCACAGGTAGGACCATTTCCACAAGTATGCTTCACCTTTGGGATTCTCTCAAGTTCACGTGGCAGTAGCCTCTAAAAAGCTTAAAGATGAAGCCTAAAGCTAGGCAGTCTGGGCGAAGGAAAAGAAGCAAAACCTAAGTTTCCTCTACCTGCCTATGTGGCCATGGGTTCCAATCCTCCTTTTTTCATCTCCCTACCACCTACCCATATTCCCAGCCCCAACTCCATACGTCCCTTCCCTCATCAGAGGATCCACTATTTGAACATAGACCACAATTTCCATGCCGCCCAATGGCTAAACCATAGGACTACAGGGACCCAAGTCTTCTTCAACTTGCAAAGGCTAGAGATCAGAGCCCCACCCCTTCCTCTATATGTGGCCTGTAGAAAATTGCACTGGGTGGCCAGATTGGGTCAAAGTCCAAACGACTTCTGCTTTCCTCTCATTCCCTTACCCACCCTAGGCCTGGGCTTGGCCACCTGTCATTGAGACTGTTACAGTAGGTTCCTAGGTGGTATCCCTGTCTCCTCAAATCCAACTTTGCTTATCCAGAGTATTGTAATAAGTAAGTCTGCTCAAGTTTAGCACCCGCTCAATATTCACGGTAAAGGCCAAATTCTCAACAAACACATCTCTTTCTTTATGACTGGGCCTTCCTCTCTTTGTAGTCTTCTCTCTAGCCACTCTTCCATATTCCACCCTCTGAAGAATATATTACACTTTGAACTACTGGTGGTTCCCTGAACTCACTAGGTTTCCGAGCCCCATGTATTATGCTTGGCATGCTTTCCACCCTCTTCTCTGTCTGACCTAAACTCTTTAAGATACATGCAAGTGTCACTTCCTCTCCTATGACTTCCTTACTTACCCCCAATAGATTCAGTTGCACCTTCTCCTGTTCTCCCACAGTGCTTGGTACATACCTCTAAAAAAGCATTCATCAAATTATGTTTCATTGCTTACTTATTTGTGTCTCCGTGATTAGTATACAAATTCCTTAAGGGAAGAGACCATGGTTATTTGTATTTTTGTATCCTCAGTGTGTATCACAGTACCAATATCATAGTACAGGCGTCGGCAAACTACACCTCGCGAGCCACATGTGGCTCTTTGGGTATGTTCCGTCTCAAAAGTTTGCCGGCCGCTGGAAGAGCCAATTCTGTCCCTTACAACAGTTTAAAAAATATTCAAAGGGCCGGCCGAGTGGTGCGGTGGTTAAGCGCTGGCTTGGGAAGTCAGCGGCCACAGTTCGGTCCCACATATGAGGGCGGGTAACACTAACCTCAAAATAAATAAATAAAATAAAAAATAAAATAAAAAAATTATTCAAGAGCCATAAATATGTTTTTATTTTTATTTTTTTTATTTTTTTTTTGAGGGCAGTGTCACTGACCCTCATATGTGGGACCTGAACCGGGGCCTCTGGCATCCCAAGCCAGCGCTTAACCACCGCGCCACTTGGCCGGCCCCATAAATATATTTTTAAATAATCACCATTATGTGAATATTATCCTTTAAAAATTTTATAAATGAAACTGTGATGGTTTTGTTTTATTTTCATTTTTAATTTTACTTCAGAGGCTCATGAGCCGCAGTTTGCTGACTCCTGGCAGCTCTTCCGTCTCAAAAGTTTGCCAACCCCTGTCATAGTAGGTTCAATTATTGCACATGCAGGAGCTGACTGGTCCCTGTGGCCTAGAGTGAGAAGAGATTAGGCTCTGGACTTTAGGGATTCTCTGGCTTTCTTCCCTTCTTCCCTTAGTCCAGACTTGCTGGTTGACCCAGACCTGAAATTGATGGAAGTAGGTCAGCTGAATCTGAAGGAAGAACCAGACCACCTGGGGCGATTATGGGGATGGGGAAGCCACTGAACCAGGGCAATCTTGGGAGTTGAAGTAGGATGGAAGGAATGGACATAACTGGTACTAGTCTCTGATCCCCAAACCAGAAGAGAAGAAGGGGTGGGAAAGCCTGGGTCAGTGAGGTTCTAGGGGAGGGATGGATAGAAGTGGCTAATGGGAGTTGTGTGTGGCAAGGTCAAAAGACTGAGGATTGATCCCCATGTTGAATACTATCATCAGGAAACTTGTTCTTAGGAAGGTTTCAGATGCACCAGAATTTTGTTCATAATGACCTGGGTGGTCAGGGAAAGAGAGGGAGCTTCAGAGACCGGAGAGAGGGCAATTCTAGTCCCCCCAGCTCCATAGGGAGCCACCCCGGGCTGGAATGCCTGGCACCCTTACTGCCCCAAAGAAAAGGGAATATCCTGGAAGTGGCGCCCCAGGTCCCCACTTAGTCTTCCTAGACGCAGGCTCCCCCTAGTGGTTCCTCTTGTAATGGCCAACTCCACCCACTACCCTCAATGCAAGCAGCACACGTGACCATTTCTTGACTAAGAACTGCGGAAGCCTCTGGAGGTGACAAATTAAGGTTCTTTGAAGGCAAGAGAGATGGTGATCAAGACAGAATTCAGGGAGCAAAATCATGGGGAGAGGAAGGGACGCTGAACTTGTAGTAGGACGGTACCATCCAAGAGAAAGGGGGCCTGAGTTGCCATAGTGCTTCCTCTCCAGGGATGGAACTCTGCCCCAGCTATCAGTCTGGCCTGGATAATTTAGTCAGGAGGAAGCTGTAGACCCAGCAGGGTTTCCTGGGAAGGCACAGAGAGGTGAATTTGAAATATAGGAATAAGATGCAGGCCTTATTCAAAATCAGTAGACTTGGGCCGACTGAGTGGCACGGTGGTTAGGCGCTGGCTTGGGAAGCCAGCGGCCCGGTTCAGGTCCCACATATCCGAGGGCCAGTGACACTGCCCTCAAAAAAACAAAAAAAACAAAAAACAAAACAAAAAATCAGTAGACTCACTTTATGCACAAAATATAAAATGGATGTGAATCTTCCCCAAATAAAAATTTTTTCAAAAATCACAATTTCAAGGCTAAACTGTGCTTACACTATTACTACATGGGTCCGCATTTCTGCTGGTAAACAAAAATTCAGGTGGGGAGGGAGGCTGAATCAGGCTATGAGGTCTGGGCTGTGTGACCCGAGTCACTCACTAGTCGGAGGGTAGAAGTCTTAGAGTGGTTCCTCCTCTAATTCTCAGAGGATGGGCTTGGGACCTGGCTCCAAAGATCTCTGCACAGGAGCAAGAAGAAATGTGAGGAGGACAGAGTCAGAGAGATGAGTAAGAGAGATGGACCAGGAGAACAGATAGAGGAGACAGAGAGATGGGGATGGGGAAATGGTTCTGGGAGAAAAAGGGAAATTCATTCACTCTGGGAAACAGAGGAGGCTCTGAGATGTGAATGCTGGGCGATGGAGGAAGGGGCAGTGGGGGATCCCTTGGGGCCTCTCACCAGAATCATGGCCAAAGCATAGAGCTAGTGGAACAGCTGGTCTAGATCTGGTCTCCCAGAGGTTTCCAATATCTGGGGAAAAAAGGAAAAGGAAAGGACCTGCGAGGAGCTGGGGAAGAAAGAGTGAGGGGTGGACTTCAAGAATGAGGATGGTCCACTGCATGCTGGGCCTCCTTGAATTGGAGGTTTTGGAGGAGCAAATGGTCCAGGCCTCTCACAGGTTTCAGGTCCTCAGGCTTTGGCACCCATTCAGATTCCAAGGTGATGTGCAGTCTTCTCAAAGCCTCTATCATTTTTGTTTTGTACTGGAGAAAAGTGGGGGAGAGATGGGCATTGCCCCTATCCCTAACAGGCCCAGGCAGGTTCTAGGAGCAACCTGGAGTTTCAGAACTGGGGACAGGGTTTTCCACTATGGGAAATGGGAAGGCTACAGCAGGGTTCTGGTAATCACAGTGGGGGGAGGGGAGGGAAGGCTAAGGGGAGGTATGGGGTGGGGGACCCAGAGATAGCCAGATAAGTGTCCTGGACCACAGCAGTGGGAATGCTGGCCTGGATATCACTGAGGTAGTTGTCCAGAGGGGAACTCAAGAACACTCATCACTGACTAGATTGGCTTATTGTTCTCATAGCCCGTTTAGGGACAGTAGCAGGTTAGTGTGGGAAGGGGATTTATTCAGAGCCTAAAAGACAGTGGAAGGACATATCAGTGACCCACTTCCCTCCATCACACTGGGCAGGCACTAGTGAGCTCCCAAGTGAGTAGGTCTCCCCTGTGAATGTTGGGGAAGGGAAGGACATGAAGTGGGCTTTATTGGATATAAGAGAAAGGCTGCTTCAGAAAAGGGGATGGGAATGGCTCCGGAGTAGAAAATTTGGAAGTACATGGCAAGAGGGATCAAACCAGAGTAGGGAAGTCAGAAAGGTAGAACACTAGTTGGGTTTCCGGAACCTTTGTGGTTTTTCCAATAAAAGATAGTTTCTCCTTATAGAATGCACATCATCCTAGGTGGCCTCAGAGGATCTCTCTACTGACACCTTGAAGGGGGTGTGTTTTTTTATTTTAATGACAAATTTAACTGGAGCAGAGAACGGGCTTTTGACTCCACGTTTGTCATTTTTGTTAGCCTTGTCCATCATCCCCTTATCAGCAGTCAGGTCTTAACTCAAAGAGGGCTCCCATGCTTGGAGCAAAGAAAAACAAGGAAGAGAAGAATCTGTGGTCAATCCATTTCTCCCCTGTGAATAGCTTTTTGGAAGCAGAACTCCAAGGGGTCATGCAGGTGGGGACAGCTGAGGAGCCATCAAGAAAACAAGAAGGGGGCCGGCCGAGTGGCGCATTGGTTAAGCGCTGGTTTTGGGATGCCAGCGGCCCCGGTTCGGATCCCACATGAGGGCCAGTGACACTGCCCTCTACAGCTAACAACAGCTCCACCTGGAGCTGGGCTGTGCGAGCCCCGGTGATGGTGTGGGCTGCAGCCCCTGCTGCAGTGGGCTGCCATAGGCTGCAGTGAGTGGCCCACAGCCAGCGTGAGCGGCTGGCAGCCAGCGTGAGCTGCCAATAGCCGCGATGAGCGACATCCAGAGGCCAGCGACCGATCTGCCTCATCCGGGAAGAGCAATGACGATACCAACAGTGAAGCAACATCCTCCGCAACTAAAACTGAAGAACAAGAAGACGGCAACTTGTCTGTTCCCCTTCCCGGATTCCCCAACGCTGTTCCCCTCCACCAATTCCCCAATAAAATCTTTAAAAAAAAAAAAAAAGAAAGAAAAGAAAAGAAAACAAGAAGGGTGGGCCGGCTGAGTGGTGCAGTGATTAAGCGCTGGCTTGGGAAGCCAGCGGCCCCTGTTCAGGGACCCACATATGAAGGCCAGTGACACTGCCCTCAAAAAAAAAAAAAAAAGAAAAAAAAAGAAAACAAGAAGGAAGGGCTGGCCGAGTGGCTCAGTTAGTTAAGAGTTGGCTGACAGCGCGAGCTCTGAGCAACAGGGTCGCCGGTTCGATTCCCACATGGGCCAGTGAATGCTGCACCTGAGCTGAGCTGTCGCTGAGCTGCCAACAGGTGGCAGGATGGCTCAGCTGGTGTAACAACAAGATTGCCTATTGGATGGTGGGCTATGTCCACCCACAACGAAGACTGAACTCAGCACCTTGAGCTGAGCTGCTGCCCAGATGGCTCAGTGGATAGAGCATGCGCTCTTAACAACAAGGCTGCTGCTTTGACTCCTGCATGGGATGGTGGCTATGCCCACCTGCAACTAAGATTGAACACAGCACCTTGAGCTTAGAGGTCACGAGCTGCCGACAGGAAGCCAGATGGCATCTGGCATCCTCCACAACGAAGACTGAAGAACAACAACTTGGCTGGTCCCCTTCTCCAATTCCCCAACACTGTTCCTCTCCCCCAATTCCCCAATAAAATCTTTTTTAAAAAAGAAAACAAGAAGGGAGCAGTTCTCAGTCAGTCCCAAGTCTGTCCTGCCCCTCCCAGTTCTGTCCCCTAACTTCAATTCCCCATCACCATCCTATCAAGCCCTGGTTATCCCTTTTCATTGCTCACTTCTAGCATACCCCATCTCATCAAGTAATGGATTCTGAGCTTGTACCCATTGGTGGTTATTAAGTCTATTAAGTCTACGAGTACACTGAAATTCTTAAAATTTGAATTCAGCATATCGTCTGTATTATAAATCCTGCTGACATCCCAATATTCTCCAGCTAGGTATTCACATGCGGGGGTGGATGGAAATGGGGTGATAGTACAAAAGTAGGAACTGGAGCTGGGGGGATACCCCACCTCATACCTGTGCCTTCTTGTCCATTATTCTTGGGATATTTTAGAGAGACTATGGGCCCCCTAATGGTTTCCAAGTTTCTCTAACCCCAAATCCATGTGACTGGTTCTAAGAAAGAGGGAATTAGGAACACAGACAGTGCTTATATCCATGTCCTGGGAGGTAGAGGGAGCAGAGTGAGGATACCAGAAGTAAAGGAAAGTTTGAAGGAAGGGCATTTCCTGCCCAGAAATGATCCCTAGGGAGAAGGGACAGAGAATGAGATTGGGTGGGCTGGGGTCAATCATTGGTGACTGTGATGCCTGGAACCTCACCCATTCACTCATACGAGTGGGTGTGACCCAGGCTCTCTGAGAGGTTGGGATTCTGGAGTGAGGATAGGACCTAAATCTGGCCCAGAGGCAAATTCCCAGGGTGGAGGGAGAGTTAAATCTCCTCTGTGCCTGGAGGATAGACTTAAGGGAGGAGCAAAAGTTGTAACTTGTTTTTTTTCTGATGAAGTAGCTGGTATAGGAAATGGCCTCATACAGGTACTTATTGCTTAAGAAATTGCAGATATTCTAGTTCCTAGTAGACAAGGCAGGAGGGAGAGGGAAAGAGAATTCAAGGCCAGGTCAGAATGTGCAGAGAGAGCAAGAGAGTGGGGAGAGGAGGATGGGGAAGAGGACGGGGGGAGGTGTGGAAATCAGGAAGGCATGGATTGAGGTGGGGGATTAGGAATGAGAGAGAAGGATAGAAGAGGGGTCAAGGGCAGATGAGAGGAGCCGGGGTATGGACAGCGGTTGTTTTGGGGGAGTTCTGGGTAATGAAAGGGGAGAGTTTTTGGAGGGATGGGCCCAGATGGGGAGCAAGATGCATAAGGTGGGAAGGGGACACAGGTTAGCACATGATCTCCTTGAGGAGACCAGAGATGGCTCCTGCCCTAAGAGACCAGCTTTAAGACATGGGGGGTGGGCACTTGTTAGGGAAAGGGCAACAACATACAGAAGGAGCATGGGCATGGCCTGCAGGAAGCAGGTAGGCAGGTGGTGTTGGGAACTGGACTGATGGAACTAATAGGCCCTGCAGAACTCACACAGACAGCAGTACAGAGTGATGTCAGACAGGAAGAGCACCAGACCAAAGATGGGGCAAACACCAGGCATCATTATGTAGCCAGCTTCATATTTCAAGACCTGGGAGGGGAGAAGGAAGGAATATGGTTTTAGACTCAGCCAGACATCCAGGTAGCTACTCACCCATCTTACCTCATGTGTGCACAGAGCAGGGAGGGGCAGTGGCAGAAGTGGCCTCTGGAGGTCAGGCCAGCAAAGATAAAGAGCTCCCTTTATCTTCTCATAGCTGTCTCACCACTGGCTGTCCTTGCTTTTTATGCTTTCAGCAAGTCTAGCTCTAGGTGGGGAAGAAGGCAGAGTGATGAGACAGAATGGATCCAATTAGCCAGCATTTATTTTTTATTTTTTTTTATTCTTTTTATTTTTAATTTTTATTAATTTTTTAAAAATTAGTTTCAGGTGTACAACACAATGCAATAGTTATACTCTTTACCCCTCAAAGTGACAATCCCCCTCCCCCAGTTTGCCACCCCACTCCTCCCCCCCATATTATACATATCTATTAAAATTCCTTTGACTCCCTTCCACAGTATACCCCACATCCTGTGACTATCTATATATTCAGTTACAGTTGGCATACAATATTATACAACATCAGCTTTAGGTGTACAGTGCAGTGATCAAGCCTTCAATCCATCCATGAAGTGGTCTCCCTAACAAGACATGTGACTATCTGACACGCCACAAAATTTTTACAACATTATTATATTCCCCGAAATGTCTTTCATATCCCTGTGGCAATATTGTAGTTGTCTATTTATGCTGTCTAATCTCTTCCCCTTCCCCCTTATCCCCACCCCCCTCCCAACTAGCAACCCTCAGTTTTTCCTCTATGAGTCTGTTTACTTTGCTCATTCATTCAGTTTTTCAGATTCCACATATAAGTGAGATCATATGGTACTTGTCTTTCTCCAACTGACTTATTTCACTTAACATAATAGTCTCTTCACAACATTATCAATTACATTCCCAGAACTGCCCCCATATCCCTGTGGCAACATTGTAGTCACCCACCTACTAGCCAGCATTTATTGAGCACAGGGGACAACCTCTTATATCCATCCCCTCCTTACACTATCCAGATGTACTGACACAGGACAGGAGGGCTCTGATGGAGTGCTTCAGAGCCTCTCTACTTTACTGCTAGACTAGCCTACTTCGTTTTCAATTTCTTTTTTTTTTTTGAGGGCAGTGTCATTGGCCCTCATATGTGGGACCCGAACCGGGGCTGCTGGCTTCCCAAGCCAGCACTTAACTAATGTGCCACTTGGCCGGCCCTGCAATTTCTTAGTTCCTAACCATTCCTCCATTTCAATCCTCCCACATGTCCCACTTCAGGATCCCAGCCATTGTTTCTCCTGTGAGCTTCAGAGCATCCCCTGGGGTGAACTCCTGACAGTGATCTGGCAGAAAGAGGAGAAGTGGAAGGTCTATTTCTGGTCTGACAGGTGGCTAGGGACAGAGAAGTCCTAGTCCCCAATCTCCCAGGGCCTCTGGGCATATCACAATAGCTAACCGTTACTTAAAGTTTACTCTGTGCCAGGTACTTTCTAAACACTCTATATCAATTCATCCTCCTAACAACCTTTATAAGACAGGTGTTGTTATTATCCCTATTTTAGAGTTGAGGAAACAAGCTCAAAGAGGTTACATAACTTGTTCAGAGTTACCCACCTATAAGTGGTTGGACCAGGATTCAAAACAGGGGCATCTATAAAAAGAGCTCATGCCCTAAACCCCTGTGCTGAGATTATTCCAGGGATCCCCACCAGTGTCTTCCTAGTTCCCCCAAATCTTAACATTGCCTTCCATCCTTCCCTCCCATTTACTCCCCAGATTCAATAAGCTGCCAAATTATATCTCTTCTCCTCCTCTTCTCAGACCCACCACAAATGCTCTAATTCACATCACTATTACTTTCCACCAGGATTTTGTCTCGTTTATGTTTAGTAGCATTGAGTACATTAAAGGAAATGTGAAAAATGATAAGAAGAAAAACCTAGCATTAAATCATCTTATTACTACCATTTTACTTTCTTCCCATGTAATTTTTCCTTTGCATAGTCCCCTTTACATAATTGCCATCACTTTGTATAATCATTTTTATCCCACTTTTTGTTTGTTTGTTTGTTTTTTGTTTTGTTTTTGTTTTTTTAGCTGAGCCATCCTGCCACCTGTTGGCAGCTCAACGGGCAACTCAGCTCAGACTGGGCATTGCACCTCCATTGCTCAGAGCTCAGCTCGCACTCTTGAGCGAACTCTTAACCAACTGAGCGACTCAGCATGCCCTTTTATCCCACTTTTTCAGTTAATATTTATCATAAGTATTTCTTCACATTTTTTTAACCTCTTGGTAAACATCATTTTGATGGTTTTGTAGCATTCCATTGTTAGGTTGTCACATAGTTAACCAAGCCATTCTCTTATCACTTTCTGGAGTTTCCAAATTTTCTATAAGTAAAACTAAGATTCCCAAAAATGGAATTAGTAGGTCAAAGGTTGTGCACATTAATACAAGTTGCTTTTCTAAGAGATTAGTTTACTCAAAGTATTCGAGATTCTAGTCTCTTCACATCCTCCCAGCAATGGGTAGAATTATTGAAAATCTTTGCCTATTCAGTATCATTCCATTTACATACTTCAAAAACAGGCAACACTAATCATGGTGTTAAAAATCAGTACAGTGGTGGGCCGGCCGAGTGGTATGTTGGTTAAGAGTTGGCTTAGGACACCAGCTCTGGGTCCCCGGTTTGTATCCCACATCAGGGCCAGCGATGCTGCGCCCTCTACAGCTAAGATGGTGAACAACAGCTCATCCTGGAGCTGGGCTGCCCTGAGTCACCGGGGACGGTGTAGGCTGCAGCCCCTGCTGCAGTGGGCTTCCATGAGCTACCATGAGTGGCTGGCAGCCAGTGTGAGCAGCTAGCAGCCAGTATGAGCGGCCATGAGCCACCGTAAACTGCTGTCCAATGGCCGACAAGCGACTGCCTCACCCTGGAAGAGTGCAATGATAATACCAACATGGGCCAGTGAAGTGACGTCCTCCACAACTAGACTTAAGAACAAAAGGACAGGGCCGGCCGAATGGCGCATTGGTTAAGCGCTGGTTTTGGGATGCCAGCGGCCCCGGTTCGGATCCCACATGAGGGCCAGTGACACTGTCCTCTACAGCTAACAACAGCTCCACCTGGAGCTGGGCTGTGTGAGCCCCGGTGATGGTGTGGGCTGCAGCCCCTGCTGCAGTGGCCTACCATAGGCTACAGTGAGTGGCCCGCAGCCAGCGTGAGCGGCTGGCAGCCAAGCGTGAGCTGCCAATAGCCGCGGTGAGCGACATCCAGAGGCCAGCGACGGATCTGCCTCATCCGGGAAGAATGCAATGACGATACCAACAGTGAAGCAACATCCTCTGCAACTAAACTGAAGAACAAAAATACAGCAACTTGTCTGTTCCCCTTCCCCGATAAAAAAACAAACAAACAAACAAACAAACAAAAAGAACAAAAGGACAGCAACTTGTCTGTTCCCCTTCCCCGATTCCCCAACACTGTTCCCCTCCCCCAATTCCCCAGTAAAATCTTTTTTTTTTTTTTTTTTTTTTTTTTTTTTTTTAAAGATTTTATTGGGGAATTGGTGGAAGGGAACAGCGTTGGGGAATCGGGGAAGGGGAACAGACAAGTTGCTGTCTTTTTGTTCTTCAGTTTAGTTGCGGAGGATGTTGCTTCACTGTTGGTATCGTCATTGCGCTCTTCCCGGATGAGGCAGATCGGTCGCTGGCCTCTGGATGTCGCTCACCGCGGCCATTGGCAGCTCACGCTGGCTGCCAGCCGCTCACGCTGGCTGCGGGCCACTCACTGTAGCCTACGGCAGCCCACTGCAGCAGGGGCTGCAGCCCACACCATCACCGGGGCTCGCACAGCCCAGCTCCAGGTGGAGCTGCCGTCAGCTGTAGAGGGCAGTGCCACTGGCCCTCATGTGGGATCCGAACCGGGGCTGCCGGCATCCCAAAACCAGCGCTTAACCAATGCGCCACTCGGCCGGCCCCCCCAGTAAAATCTTAAAAAAAAAAAAATCAGTACAGTGGTTACCCTTGGAGGAGAAAAATGATTGGGAAAGGCCTTGAGGAAAATTTCTGGGGTACTGGTAATGTTCTACTTCTTGATCTCAGCACTGGTTACAGAGTGTGTTCAATTTGAGAAAATCTGTCAAGTTGTACATTTATCATATGTACCATATGCATATGTATAGTTTCTATATGTTATGCTCCAATGCTAAGTTTACCAAGCATGCCAAAAGCACAAGGGACAAAAGAGAAAATAGACAATTTGTACTTCATTGAAATTTAAAACTTTTGTGCTCCAAAAGACACCCTAAAAAAAATGAAAAGAGGGCCGGCCGAGTGGCACAGTGGTTAAGAGCTGGCTTGGGACGCCAGCGGTCCCGGTTCGGATCCCACATATGAGGGCCAGTGACACTGCCCTCTAAAACAAACAAACAAACAGAAACAAAAACATGAAAAGACAAACCACAGAATTAGAGAAAATATTTGCAAATCATATATCTGATAAAAGACTTGTATCTAGAATATATAAATAACTCTTAAAACTCAATAATAGCCGCGGTGAGCGACATCCAGAGGCCAGCGACCGATCTGCCTCATCCGGGAAGAGCGCAATGGCGATGCCAACAGTGAAGCAACATCCTCCGCAACTAAACTGAAGAACAAAAAGACAGCAACTTGTCTGTTCCCCTTCCCCGATTCCCCAACGCTGTTCCTCTCTGCCAATTCCCCAATAAAATCTTTAAAAAAAAAAAAAAAAAAAAAACTCAATAATAAAAAAGACGATGGGGACGGCCAGTTAGATCAAGTGGTTAGAGCACAGACTCATAACATCAAGGTTGCCGTTTCGATTTCCACATGGGCCAAGGAGCTGTGCCCTCCACAACTAGATTAAATACAACTACTTGACTTGGAGCTGATGGGTCCTGGAAAAACACACTGTTCCCTAATAAAAATTTCTAAAAAAAAAAAAAAAGACGACTCAATTTAAAAATGTGCAAAGAGGGCCGGCCGAGTGGCACCATAGTTAAGAGCTGGCTTGGGTTGCCAGCGGCCCTGGTTCGGATCCCACATATGAGGGCCAGTGACACTGCCCTCTACAGCTAAGATGGTGAACAACAGCTCCACCTGGAGCTGGGCTACTGTGAGTCCCTGGGACAGCATAGCTGCAGCCCCTGCCACAGTGGGCTGCCATAGGCTACAGTGAATGGCCAGCAGCCAGTGTGAGCGGCTGGCAGCCAGAATGAGCTGCCAAGAGCCACTGTGAGTGGCCGTCCAGAGGCCAGCAACCGATCTGCCTCACCTGAGAGAGCACAATGATGATACCAACATGGGCCAGTGAAGCAACGTCCTGCACAACTAGACTGAAGAACAAAAGGATAGCAACTTGTCTGTTCCCCTTCCCCAATTCCCCAATGCTGTTCCCCTCCCCCAATTCCCCAATAAAAATTTTTTTTAAATAAATAAATAAAAATGGGCAAAGGATCTGAATAGATATTTCTCCAAAGAAGATATACAAGATATAAACACATGAAAAGATGCTCAACATCATTAGTCATCAGGGAAATGCAAATCAAAACCACAATGAGATACCACTTCCCACACTCCAGGATGGCTATAATAAAAAAGACAGACAATGAGTGTTGGGGAGGACACAGAGAAATTAGAGTCTTCATGCATTGCTGATGAGAAGGCAAAATGGTGTAGCCACTTTGGAGAACACTCTGGCAGTTGCTCAAAAAGTTAAACATAGAGACACCACATGACCCAGCCCTGTTTGTTTTTTTTTGTTTTTTTTTGTTTGTTTCTTTTGTTTTTTTTTTGTTTTTTTGAGGGCAGTGTCACTGGCCCTCATATGTGGGACCGAACCGGGGCCGCTGGCTTCCAAGGCCAGCGCTTAACCACCGCGCCACTCGGCCGGCCCAGCCCTGTTTGTTTTTAATTCAGGTGAAATTCACTCTTTGCCGTTCTGATTTCTTCTATGGTATTTAAATCTGTTAGTTTATCCTCCTCACACATACTCCAAGAAGGCTGATGAGGGCCGGCCGAGTGGCGCATTGGTTAAGCGCTGGTTTTGGGATGCCAGCGGCCCCGGTTCGGATCCCACATGAGGGCCAGTGACACTGTCCTCTACAGCTAACAACAGCTCCACCTAGAGCTGGGCTGTGCGAGCCCCGGTGATGGTGTGGGCTGTGGGCTGCCATAGGCTACAGTGGCCCGCAGCCAGCGTGAGCGGCTGGCAGCCAAGCGTGAGCGGCTGGCAGCCAAGCGTGAGCTGCCAATAGCCGCGGTGAGCGACATCCAGAGGCCAGCGACCAATCTGCCTCATCTGGGAAGAGCGCAATGACGATACCAACAGTGAAGCAACATCCTCCGCAACTAAACTGAAGAACAAAAAGATAGCAACTTATCTGTTCCCCTTCCCGGATTCCCCAACGCTGTTCCCCTCCGCCAATTTCCCAATAAAATCTTTAAAAAAAAAAAAAAAAAAAAGAAGGCTGATGAATATTATTTCATCTTCTTTGCTTCTAATTTTATTTGTTTACATTTAATTCTTTAATCTTGTACAATTTATTTTATGAAGAGTTAGGATCTCTTGGTTTTGGTTTTTTAAGTTCCTAGCTGCATGGCCCTCATGGCCTCCTAAATGGTCCCTCTTCTCTAGTTGTATATACCAGACCAGACTAATCTTATTTTAAAAAAAAACAGATCTAAATCACTTCTCTGTTCAAAATCCATTGGTGGCTTCCCACTCCCTCTAAAATTAAGCCTACACTTCTCGGCCTGTTGTTCAAAATTCTCTACAGTTTAGGAAGGCTGTGGAAGGCAATTTTACTGATTGCTTCTCTCCCATCCAGCGAAGTATTCATCCTTCCTTCCTTCGACACCCCAAACTCCCACAGAGCTCCTTTTGCTGCTACAACCTCATTTACTTGCTCAATTGTCTTCTCCATGGATTGTCCTCCAGTACCTTCCCTAAAGCTATACCTCTACTTTGGGTGCCCATCAGTCCTTGCCAAAATCACTTGCTACAGGTCCATCTCCCTTCAAACAATCACAACCAATTTCACCTTCAGGAAGAAGCCTTCCCAGATCTCTTTGGTCAAAATTAATTTCTCTACCTATAGGTCTATAGCACTTTGACCATTTTAATCCTACTCCCTAATGGATGTTTTTTATTCAGATTGTGGTTGGGTCTGACTTTCTCCTGTTCTGGGAGTTTCTGGAGGGCAGGGGCCAGGTCTTTCTTTGTTTTTTGCTTTTTAAAGATTTTATTGGGGAATTGGGATAGGGGTACAGCGTTAGGGAATTGGGGAAGGGGCACAGAGAAGTTGCTGTCCTTTTGTTCTTCATTCTAGTTGTGGATGACATTGCTTCACTGGGCCATGTTGGTATTTTCATTGCGCTCTTCCCGGGTGAGGCAGATTGGTCGCTGGCCACCAGATGGCTGCCCACGCTGGTTGCCCACACCGGCTGCCGGTTGATCACCCTGGCTGTCAGCCACTCACGGTAGCTTATGGCAACCCACTGCAGCTGCACTGCAGCCTGCAACTCATGGCAGCCCAGCAGCAGGTCGAACTATTGTTCACCATCTTAGTTGTAGAGGGCGCAGCGTCACTGGCCCTCATGTGGGATCTGAACAGGGGCCCTGCTGCTTGGAGCTGGTGTCCCAAGTCAACTCTTTTTTTTTTTTTTTTGAGGGCAGTATCACTGGCCCTCATATGTGGGACCGAACCGGGGCCGCTGGCTTCCCAGGCCAGCGTTTAACCATCGCGCCACTGAGCCGGCCCATCCCAAGTCAACTCTTAACCAGAGCGCCACCCAGCTGGCCAGGACCAGGTCTTTCTTAATTGTGACCTGACTTAGACCCTTCAGTGACAGCCCATTATGTTTGGATGAAATTCAAAATCCTTGCTGACTCTGTGGCCTTGGGCAAGTTGCTTGGCCTTTCTGACTCTCAGTTTCCCCATTTCTGGCTTTTAGTGTTCTCCTGTTAATGGGAGATAATAAGTCTACATCACAGAGTTGTGGTCAGCTTTTAATGCTGACCATTGACATAAAGGATTTCTAACAATACCTGGTGTAGAATGAATGTTAACTGCCATCATCACCATCATCATCACCACCATCATCATCGACACCATAGTATCGACTCATCTGGTCTCAGCATCTCTCCTGCCACCATTTCCCCTTGCTCACGAGGCTCAGAACCTAGTGATATTTTATCCTTCCAAACTGCCAGGCACCTCCCAGCATGAGGACCTGTTTTCTCTACCTGGAATCCTTTTCCCCAAGCTCTACCTGGCTAAGTCCTCCTCATCCTTTAAGTCTCAGCTGATACATCACCGCCTCAGAGAGGACTTTAACACACCAGTTTAAATTAGGTCTCCCTAAGGGCTGGCTGAGTGGCTCAGTTCGTTAAGAGCTCACTCAAGAGTGCAAGCTGAGCTCTGAGCAACAGCGGTTCGATATCAGCCTGAGCTGAGTTGCTGTTGAGCTACCAACAGGGCAGGATGGCTCAGCTTAAAAAAAAAAAAAATTAGGTCTCCCTATATTTATCCTGCACTGTTCAGTTACATCATAAATTGCAATTGCATATATATGTGACCATTTGTTTAATATGTTTCCCTGACCAGCTGTGTGTGCCGTGTTGTTTTGTTCACTGTTCTATCTCCAGTTCCTGGCATGTTGTAGATACTCACTAAATGTAGTTTGAGTTTGACTGGCTGAATGAATGATGAACAGTTGTTTATATTAGCAGGTACTCTGTAAGTATTTGAACTTTAATTCAAGTTAATCCTAGACCCTCTCTCATAGTAAAAGCACTCAGACCTGGGCTTCACAGGTGGGAATATGAGTTTACAGAGATTACACTTAAATATATAATCAAGAAAAACTCTGCATATGTACAATAGGAGGTAGGAGTAAAAACATTCATAAAGAATGCTCTTTATGATCGCAAAAATCTAGAAACAACCCAAACGTCCAGTGACAAGAGAATGAAGAACATTGGTATAGTCACACAATGAAATATTACAGTCCTCAAAAAGAATAAACTGTAACAATATGTAACAATATGAATCTTAGCAATACAATATTAAGTAAAAATAATAAACCACCAAAAATAACATATAGTATTTCTTCATAATAAGGTAAAAAAAATAAAATTAAAAAATAAGTTTTTAGGAATACATATAGCTAAGTATTTAAAACGGAAAAAAGAATGATGGCTATTTTGGGAGAGGATAGAATGGGGATGGACCACAGTTAGATTTCATTTATTGCCAAGATCCTAGCTTTCATGTTGATGAGTTCTTATGAAAGTATTATAACTAAATAAATGTATCCTGTGCATGGTGCAATGAAGAGTGGGTCATGAACAAAGTTTATGATTAATCTAATTCTGTGCACCTGAAATCCATTAAAGGAAAGGGAGAGAAATTATGCCCACTTCCTCCAGGCAGCCTTGTTTGGAGGCAATGGGGGAAATATTCTCCTCCCACAACCCTCTCTGGGACTTTTCTCCGGGGACTATCTCTAGGTTCTCCTCCTGGAAAGGTGAGCTGTTGGCACTGAGGTGGAGCAGCTGGGTGGGGAGTAATCCAGGTTTTAGCTTCTTCAGGAAAAGGGCCTCAGAATTGGTGGGAAAATGGCCTCTTCCCAAGGCTGGGATAGGAACCTGGAGGTGTAGGTCAGCTTCCATTCCCATTCAGCTTCCCCCACTACCCAGGCTAAGAACTGCTGGGTGTGTAGTCTCCCACCCATTTCCTGTTCTGCATCATTGAAGACCTCAGCGTGGGGGGTGAAGCCACATGGTAGATAACTAGTTGTTGTAACAGTCTGGGTACTGGGAGCTGGACCAGCAGGAGCCAAAACAAGCATCTTTGAAATTCAACTTTGAAGTAGAGAGCCAGACTCAAAACTTTTACACATTCCTTCCCTTTTGGCCTGGCCCCTAACATGCCTGGGCCATCCTCAGCAGCTCCTGCTTTCCATCTCTTTGCCTTCCCTTCTTCATCCCGGCTATAATATAGCTCTTTTTTTTTTTAAAGATTTTATTGGGGAATAGGGGAGGAGAAGTGTTGGGGAATTGGGGAAGGAGAATATTGTCTAATATAGCTCTTAACAGGGAATTGTCAACTCTGCATCTACCCATCCCCAAGATAAGGCCTTACTTTGTGGGGAAACAAAGGGATGGGGGGAGGCCCTCGGAAGGCAGTTTAGAACTTTTCACTTTAGGGGCTGGGGTTGAGGTCAGGTTGAACTGGGCTGGGCTGGCTGGGCTGGCTGGGCTGGAGTCTTACCTTTGGGGAAAGGGGTTATAAGTCAGACTAGAGTGGGCTGGGACAGGAAACATAGGAAAGGGCTGGGCCCAGGCTAAGCTGGGAATATGGGGGTTCAGGGCTTGTGCCTCTACAGTGGGGCCTGGCTGGGGCACAGTTGGGCTGAAACAAAATTTTCAGTATTATACTGGACCTGGGGCTGAGCCCTCTTCACCTGCACCTGGAAACAGGGCATGAGGGCCCTGAAGGGCCTGTCCCTTCCCCCAGCCCAGCAATTTCTCCAGAACCAAGAGCCTTCCCCAGCGAGGCTGCTGGGGCAAACAGGGAGGAGCCAGATCTGGGGCTCCGGAGGAAGTTGCTGGCCACTTTGTTTCCTGAGTTCAAAAAGTGGGTCCCCCTGTCTCTCTGGCACACTCCCTCCCCTAAGCAGGGCAGAGTCCAAGCCTGACAATTTACCTCTTCCTTTGACCCCCACCTCCTCCAACACACACGCATGCACGCACGCGCACACACACACAGGATGTGAACCTACAAATGCCCAACCCAGCCATGCAACTGCTGCAGCCCCCAAACCCAACACAATCATACTGCCAAGCCATGCATTCAACAACACATCCTCATTTCTGTATATGTAGCCTCTTACACCTAGCAGTCATGCTTTCTCTGCCTTGTTTTGCCCTAGCGCCTAGAGTAGGGTCTGGCACCTGGAGAGAGCTCAAGGAATATTAGCTGAATGTACGAATCTACCAAGATACACATACCATAAACAAATGCATATACTAGCCCATATACATATTCACACATGTATATGCACCCTTACATACACATATTCAAGCCCTCTCCCAGCTCAGCAGTCAAGTACATACATATGCTGGCACACACTCAGGTAAAAAGGCCAGATGAACACCCAGTGCCAGACACACTGCAGGTAGGTGTTACCTAGCACTCCCGAGAGAGTTCGTGGTAGCAGCTGGCTGGTAAATGTCCTTCAGGTCAGGCCTGCAGTGTGTTTGTGTGTGTGCAGATGTAGCCGTGGGGTCCTGAGGTGCAGAGGCAAAGAGGAACCGGGCTGGCAGCAGGGCAAGACGGAGGTCACTGCATGGAGACGGGGCAGGGTGGGCCATACAGTGCTGCAGGGATTTTGTCCGCCAGCTGGGAGATGAGAGTAGAGGCGTAGGTCCATGAGGCCTTACTTCAGATCCAGTGAGACCTTAGTGGGGGAATACTGAGGCCTCAGATCCCCGTCTGGGGTAAAAATGAGGGAGACTGGGTAGGGGGCTATGTAGGTGCTAAGACCCCATTTCCAGTCCACAGCACAGTCTCCCTGTCTTGCCAATCGTTTTTAATGGTGGAAGGAGGAGACTGCGAGGAGTCACTATCTGGAAAGTACTCTGAAAAGTGCCCCATTTCTCTTTCCATCTATGGAGTTTCACGTTGCTCTTAGCAACAGTGCTTAGGCATTCTTGTCCCTCCCTCTGTGCCCCCGAAGTCAGCAATCCCACTACTCTCTGACTTCCCCACCCAGGGACCTAATACCAAGGGAGACTAGTTCAGAGACTCCAGCTGGGCTGGTCGGGTCCCTGGGTTAGGTGTATAATCGCACTGACCGAGCCTCCCAGGCATTGACCACCCAGAGCTCCTTCCGTCCAAGCCTCCTCCTAGCAGGGCCCTCTTCCCCCACCAGCCTGCTCCAGGCCTGTCTATCCCAGGAAGCGGGCCTCAGGAGGACCACCTGCCTAGCAACCCCATGGCGGTTAGGAGTGAGGAACAAGTCTGGGGGTGGGGTGGGGCACAACCAGGAAGCCAACTTTTGAGGGAGATGGGGCCGCACTGGGACCCATGAAGAGCAACACAAGAATGAGGGAAAATGTGAGATGGGAGTGAAGGGGAATCCACAAGTCCGCTTCAAACCTCCTCCCCATTGACTGGTCTTAGGACTACAGGAAGAAGGGGGAAAGTCTGCCTTGGGCTGAGTCATTATTGGGCATCATTGACCAACCAAGACACTGTCAAACTGAAAAGTCTCTTTATTGATTGGTACCATACATGACTCAAATGGCCGGGGGGGGGAAAAAAAAAAAAAAGGTATTACAGTTGGAGTGGGCCATCCATCTTCCCCACCCCTTCCCTCAGCTCCTGACACAATAACCTTCCAACAGTGGCAGCCGCAGTGAATAGGATGTGGGGATCCCAGATTCCAGAAGGAAGAGTGGGAAGAGAGGTGATGCTAATGTTTCTAGAACTGGCTGGGAAAGGGCAGAGAAGCCTGAGCTGGGCCCAGATTCATGGGACCCTGCTGTTGGCCTCACCATGGGCCTGGGGCCTCCACATGTCCAACTGATACACAGCTGAAGTTACTGGCTGCCTCCCCTTTCCTTCTGAGGAAGGGGACTAGAAAGGATATTGGAAGATAAACACCCTCAACTCCAGCTGAGGGACAGAGGCCTATTGCCCCCTGGTGAGCTTAGAGCTGGGACATCCTCATTGGCTCCTTCCCCTCTGTGGAGGGCAGGGATGACTACATATGCAATTTGAGGGGCTGGGGAGTGCAGGAGAGAGTGGATAAGCCCCTCCCCCAACCCACACCTGCCCAACCGAGACAAAACGAAACACACAGTGACAAACAAGGCTGCTCCCTTCCCTCCATACTCCCTGAGGGAGGGAGCCTCCCCCTCCCCCCATCCAAGACAGCTGCTCTAGTGGAGGACTTGTAAAGAATATACACACCATGGGGGGAGGGGGTTGGGGGCTAGGGTTGAGGGAGTCACAAGCACTAGGAGGGGCAGGCCACAGTCCTGGAAGATGGGGAGACAGAGACAACAGCTAGGGGCTGTGACAAAAATGAGGCCATCAATGGCCCCCTACCCCATGGCATGCCTTCTCCAACTCATCACCCCAGAGGAAAAGGGAAGAGAGATGGCAAAGTGTCTCCTTGGTCTGAAGCTCTCAAACTTATAAAATGATAATGCACACACCCCCACCCTACCCACACGCTCACCTACACCTGGGCCCTAAGCCCCCCATCTGCCAGGTGTAGGGAGGTAGCTGGACTTTTAATAAGGGGGAGAAGGGGGACATGAGTGATTTTTTTTTTTTTTAACTTCCATTTTTAATAATATTATTTTTAAAAAAACTTGGAGCTGGGATAGGTGGCAGAAGGGAGCCCAGAGATTTACCCCTCTACCAGCCACCTAGAGGCAGGGCTTGGGGGAGCGGCACTCAACCAAGTCCCATCCCTTTTAGTCCCTAAGGGCTGTGGATAGAGACAACCCCAGTCTTGAAGTGGGTGGAGTCAGGAGGATAGGGAACCCAGAACCTGGGGTGAGGATGGAGGCAAATGCCCTGGGGTGTGGTCAGGACATTTCTCAGAGGCCCAGGGTCCACGTAGGCATCCACATGAGTACCCCCTTCCCCCAAAAGGCTCTGCAGAGGCCAGGCCCAGCCCAGGGCCACTGGGGGACAAATCTTGGCACCTGCCCCCAGCAAGTCCTGTTCCTCCCTGAAGTGGGTGGATGGAGGCTGCCCATTTTAGATGCTCAGTCTCTTCATTCAGTCTTCTGCTCCCTGGGGCTGCGAGGGGTGGGGCAGGCAGGCAGAGCACTGGGTGGCCCAGGTGAGGCCTTTACTGGGAGGCCTGTGACGTGGGGTTCTCCGATTTGCTTTCTTGGCTGGATGGAGGCTTGCTGTTCCAGGGGCTGTTGGCGCCCAGGGCAGGGGAGTTGTTAAAGCTGTCCTCGTCGTCAATGCCGTTGGCCGCATCAAACTGGGTGTTCTCCAGACGGGTGATGAGTCTCTCGTCCTCGTCCCCGAACTCCCCGCCCATCAGGGTGGGCTCCCCCACCACCATCACATCCTGAGAGTGGCGGAGGTCCCCAAACATAATCGGGGCAGGGGCTCGCCCGGCCCAGGGCGGCAAATACCCCCAGAGCCCCACTACCCACCCCAGAAACTCAACACCCCCACCCCCTTCTCATACCCTAATTTTAAATATCAACTCCTCTGATATCCTTAGCCTCTGGAATCCTTCCCACGGAAGGACTGCAGAGTTATCAGAGCCTTTCACCCACATCCACTAGATTCTGGGAGAAGTCAATCTACTCCCCTACCTCCCTAGGCCATCTCCCCCAAATTTTAGGGGGTTCCTAAACTTCTGTCCACATGTAAGAGAGGGGGCAGATCAAAAACACCAGTGGGGGAAGCGTGTGTATGTGCATATGTTTGAAATTCATACACATTCAATGCTGCATGTCCCTCTATCAGTGTGAGTGTGTGTCTCTGATGGTCTGTGTGCCCCCAAGCTGTCTGTCCTGAACGTCCGTGTGTTCTCATGGCTGACTCTGTCCCTTTATGCCTATGTTGCCATGTCTAAGTCTGTGTGATCACAACCACGCAAGTGACTAACAAGGACTCTCATCAGTGACAGACGTCAGCCCACGCTGGCAGAGTACACTGGGGAAAACTGTCTCTGCTTCTATGCCTGCTAGTGAGCTCACACCGGGACAGGGTCAAGGGTCAGGGGTCAGCAGTGGGGCAGCCCAGAAGAGAGAAGAAAGCCGAGATGCTTACAGGTACCTGGCTGGAGAGGGCGAAGGTGCTGGCTGGGCTTTTCTTCTTGCTGTTGCTGTTGTTGGTGTTGCCGCCCCCCGAGCTCATGGTGCTGCCCCCTGACATCTTCCGTTTCCGCCGTTTGCTGGGCTGCTGCCGGGCGGGCTCCGCTGTGCCAGGGAAAGGAGACTCAGGTGGTGCAGGGCCCTGGGCCCCTGGCTCCCCATTCTGGCTCCTAAGGAGCCGGAGCCTACCCTGATCCCAATCTTACAGACCCAGGAGCCAGGAAGGGGCTTCATGAGGAGATAGAGATACAGCCCTGGAGGGTGGCATCAGATCCTGGTAAGAGCAGATGCAGATGCCAGGCACTCACCGGGGGGTGCTACCATGCGCTGCCACTTCTGGAAAAGGCAAGTTTTGAGGCAATCACGAGGGCTGAGGCTGTAGGTCTTGTGGCGGGACATGAGCTCCTGCATGGGCTCAAGTATCACACAGAGCTGTGGGGAGACCAGAGCGGGTAGGGGGATTGTCAGGGGAGGCACATGGAGCTGAGACCAAATGGGATGGGGCACAGACTGGGTGATCAGACTCACTCGGAGGTAGTTGAGAGTGGAATTGGACAGCCCACACCGGGTGATGTTTTTGGAAAGCTGATCCAACATCTGGGGGTCCTGGGCCTAGAGGGGGAGAAAGAGAAGAATACTAGCGCCTGGGTTGCATCTATTCACCTGTCCTATCATCTCAGCCTTGTGACACTCCTAAGAGAGAGGTAGGGCTATTATCAAATCCATTTTTCAGGTGGAGAAACTCTAACCCTCTGTCTAAGGTCACCATCAGGTGGCAGACCTTGTTCGGCCCTTCCCGCCGCGGGCCCTCCCCTGCGCATTTTAGGTCCTGCCCACACTCACATGCATGGCAAGGATGCTGCGGGGGATGAGCTCACGGTGCTGCCGGATGCTGAAGTGCCAGGTCTTTATCCGCATCATGTCATCAAACATGAACTCCAGGTATAACCGACCCTCCACACACACCTGGAGACAGACTTGTCACAGTTTTGCCCCTGTCCCCATACTTGAAAATATACCTGTTCTCCCATTTGCTCACAGCTCTCCCACTGCATACAATTCTGCCACCTGCATCTAAATCTGGGTGCATAACTGGCATAGACCATCCCCTTACATACCCATCACACCCCGGGCCCTTACACATGCACAAAAGAAATGCTTAGCCGATCCTGTCCACTTTCACCATGGAGCTAGTGATATACCCATTTGCTATAACCTCTATGAGGGCAGGCAGAATACTGTCATGCACAAGCTCAGCAAATGCCTGCTGAATCCTGTAGCATGCCTGCCCTCCCTTCTCATCTGGCCACTTCCCATTATGCCTCCCTGGGGAACAGCCAAGTACATTTTGAGAACTAGGAAGGGAATCAAATTCAGGTGCTTCAGTGTTCCACATCAAGCTGGGTTGCTGACCTGGGTGAACATGGGTTTGCCATGCTGGGTCACCATGCTGCCCTGGTCACAGTCGAGGGACACAAAGTTGCTGTGGAATGCCTCCTTTGGGTGCTTAAGCACATAGTACAGCTCCGTAGCACCCCCCTCAAAGATGCTGCGGAAGTAGCGTGGGATCAAGGTCCGGCCAATAGCTGTAGAGATGGGATAAACTCTTCAGAACCAATGAATCTCCCTGGGACAAAGACCCCATTCCCAGACCTTAGAAGGATGCAGGAGGCATACACCTTCACAGCAGAACTGGCAGGACCCCCAGAGACCACTCACTATATCTCTTTGGTCCATCCTCCAGGCAGAATGTGATGGTTAACATGGCATCATCCTCAAAGAACTCAGTTGTAAAGGCATCCCACCAGAGATTGTCACACTCCTAAGGAGCACAGGGAGGGGTGTTTGTATGTCAGAAGATATCCCACAGGGGTGCCCAGATGACGCTCCCCTTCAGGTCCTTTCCCCTGGCCATACCTCTGTCCAGTTTTGAAGCCGTTTGTTAAGCTCGAATATTCTGTAGTCAGTTTGGTTGCCATATGGTGTGTGCCTCCTGCGGTAAGTGAAGAAGAGAGGTCAGTAGGAGCAGAGCCGCCCCACCCCACACCACCTCCGCCTTCACCCTTGTAATAGAAAGCACTCCCTCCCCACTGGACTCCACTTACCCAATCCCAGGCTCCAGGTATGTAGGCGGGTACATAGGAGTTGGGCTGTATAAGGGAAGAGGCTATGAGAATGGGGGTAAAGACAGGAATTATTGGGGGGTGTCACACCCTTCCCTTTTCAGGTAGGATCCCTTCTGGAGAAGGGGTCGGAAGTGAACAAGAGACTCACCCCACATCCCGATCTAGCATGGTGCCGGGATGAAAGGGGGGGAAGGCGTTGCCGTTCGGGGGCTCCTTCGGCGAGTACAGCTTGAATGACTTTGAGGAACAACCTAGAAAGGAAAGGAAGAAGGGGTGCCCTGAGTCCCTCTTGGGGACTCTCCTGGAAGTTTGCTAGACTGTGTGGACAGAGACTGGACTGGACTTCTGGAGCCCCCAGAGTGGATTAGGGGAGGGGGGCTAACCTAGGAAGCACCTACCCCTGCTTCTAAATCTGGCTCCAATCTACTTTTATTAAGAAACTAGAAGTATCCAGCCCCAAGACCCAAGACCCCATTTCTTCATGTGGCTGAGCCCTGGATGATAGAATTGAAACTGGAAGAAATGTCAATTCTGTAGAATAAATAAATACCCAAACATTAAAATCTAATTTTGATAAACACCCTTTTCATCTACATTATTCTGTTCAATCATCACAACCGTCGTGTAAATAGTAGGGTCAACTGTAACATTCCCATTTTACAGATAAGGCAACTGAAAGCTCAAGGGGTCTTGCCAAGATCACAGAGCTAGGGTCTGAGCTCAGGTCTTCTGATTCCCATATCCTCCAGTATTTCTACCCTTCTATTGCCCTCTGGAGACCAAGTTAGGGGAGAAAAAAAGGGGGATTCTGCCAACTCCCTACCCCTCCTCCACCCTCTAGGGTCTCAGGAGAGCAAGGAATAGAAAGATAAAGGGGGGTGGGTGTTTGCTGGGTGCCACCCACTAGATAACCAGTTGGGCCTTCTACCTCCCCCACCAACAGCCACTCCCTTATCAGCCCAGCCCCCTCCCCCACACCCACCTCTAGTCTAGTACTGTCTCCAAACCAGAAACCCAAAGCCTCAACCCATTTTGTCTTCTGAGACTTGCAGTGGGAGAGGGAGGTAGAGGGGTCTCTACTGGATCCCCCTTTACCTACAAACAGGAAAGAGGAGGCCTGGGAAGGAGCCTAGGTTCCAGGGGGCTCAGTCTAGGAGGCAAGTGGTAAGCAGGCAGGGGTCTCTGCCTGTGTGTATCTGGACATGTGCACATGTGTCCCCTCTCTACCTCACCTAGCAGCACCCAGTTCCTGGTGTACTATTTCCTGACTGAAAGAAGTGTTATATTCATATTTGGGTGTGAGCCAGGTACTTCTGCAATGCTATTTCCCCCCTCCCTATAAGATGAGGGGAAACCGAGGTACCATTCCAAAAGTCCTGACCCCAGTCAAAGTTGCTTCCTCACATTCCCCAAACTTGATTGCATTTGGAAGGATAGCTGTATTGGCTGTATCTGAGCCCCCTCCCCAATTTAGATACAATATCTATTTTGTTCCTTGAGGGGACGAGACAAAGGAAGACACTGTGCCAATGTGTGTCATTTAATTCTCTCCCCAGGGCCCCCTCCTCACAATATGGCAAAAGGAGGGTCCCAGAGGGACTACACTACACAGTCCCTGAAGGTGCCAAGAGTCAGAGCCTGTTTGTGCCTGCACATGCGTGTGCCTCATCCTGCCTAGCAGGCTTCTACCCTCAGCTCGCCCCAACATGCCTACCGAGGGCTGGAACCTAGCAGCCCCAGGCAGGATCAGGGTGCCGGCAATAGGCCCTTGCCCCATGCATGAGCTCTCTCAAGCCACATCCACATGCTCCCAACACAGCACACACAGCCTTCACATGCCAGTCTGGACTGAGGAACCTGTGTCTTCAGGAAAGAGATAGTCCCACCCAACCCCAAGTCTTCCCACTCCACCAATAGGGAGACCAAAGCCACACAAGAAGCCCAAGCTCACACAGCCCACCTAGAGCTCAGTTCTGGGCAATGAACTCAAGAGTAGATCACTGGACCCAGTCCTTGTCCCCTAAATAGGCCATCCTTCCCCCAAAGCATCACTGCCCCTGCCCCACAGTTTCAGGGCCACTTGAAGAAACATGTCAGCTCAAGACCCTAGAAAGAAGGGAGGCAGGATACCTGGGTTCCTCTCTTAATTCTGAAAAAAGTTTGAGCTTCAATTTCTCCCATTAATGAACTGACAGGCATTGCCTGGGACTGGGTAACAGTTCTAAGGAACTAAAGCCCAAAGCTTTGGGGCCTCTATGTACACCTCCAGTGAATGGACACAAACTCAGCATCTCTTCAGAGCCACAGCAACTCCCAGTAGCCCTAGCACAAGGGCTTAGGAGTGAGAAGAGAAGGGGAGGGAACATCACCCAGACCATCTGTCCTTGTTGCTGCCTGTCCCCAGCAGCAGGGGTAGAGGGAGAAAAGTGGGGGTGGGGTAAAGGGGATGTGTCACCCAGCCTTGGAATCAGACATAGCCCCCATGTCCACCTCTAGCAATCTGGGAGACCTCAGGAAGGAGAAGAGAGGAAGAGCCCAGAACTGGTAAAGTTTTCTCAGGACGTAAGCTGTATCCTGGGACTGAGGGGGCACCTCCAGCTGGGCATTTCCATGGTTACCAGCCTGACCTGAGAGCAGGCCCCCTCCCTTTGGGGGTCTGACGGAGGTCAGCAGGCCTGGGAGCCCTGGCCTCTCTGAGCTGGGGCACCATTCCCCCAGCCAGCATACCAGACCTGGGCCAGACCCAGGACCTTCCACCCATTCCCTACAGGCTTGCAGGATCCCCAGACTTACCTGGGAGAACTGAGGGGGACCAGGAGATGCGGGGAGCGGTTGCAAGCCCAGTGGGGCCCTGGCAGGGGTGAGGACTGAGGGGGGGCCAACTTCAGCAGCTCATGTCCCGAGTGGGACAGGCAGGCCTGGCTGGGAGCTCCACTCCGTGGGCCGCACAAAGACTCGCACGCAAAGCCTCGGCCCGCCCCGAGGCGGCCACAGCCCCGGGGGAAAGTTACAATGGCCACTGGGCCGGGGGCCGGGGGCCAGGGGGCCGGCCTGGGGGGCGGGGGGCAGCGGGGAGTCCGGAGCCTTCTTTGTTTGCAAGGTTTCCCTCAACAATGGCTGCTCCGCTCTTTCCTCTCTCCTCCTCCTCCTCGGCTCTCCCCGCCGCCGCCTCTCGCTGCCTCTGCCTCCAAGCAGCCCGCCCGCCCTCCCCAGGCCACCAGGCCCCTCTGCCGGGGCACCAGGCAAGGCAGGACCAAGCACTCACACTCACTCACACTCTCACTCGCACACGCACAGGCACACGCAGCGCCCGCCGGCTCCCTGCCTTTTCTCCCTTTCTCTCCCTCCCTCTCCGCTCGCTCTCAGAGTCTCTCTCAGAATGAGGCCCCAGGGCGGGCGGAGGGTGGAGCTGCCCCCACCGGCCCCGCCCCCTCCCTGCGAGGGATGAGGAAGAGGGAGAGAGGGAGGGAGAGAGAGGGAGGCAAGCAGGGAGGACTGCTGAGAAAAACAAAAGAGAGACAGAGACTGGGAGAGACAGGAGATGGAGAGATGGAGACAGAACAGGCTGGGCCTGGAGAGATCTGGATGGAGAGGAGGCCTGTGGGGGCCAGGAATTGAACTGCCACCCCACCCCCTGCCCCAGGCCTGGGTGCTCAGAGGTGAGCAGGGGAGCCAAAGCCACAGGCAGGGATGGAGGAGGGTGCTCTCCTCTCTGGAGACTCCCAGTACCTTTATAAACTGCCTCCCAAAAGTCCCCCAAATCTCTCTTCTTCTCTCCTGGGATCTCTCTGGTTGAAGGCTGGTCTAGGCTGCCACCCTGGGTTTCAGACCCTTGTGAAATGCCAGAGCAGCTGGGGGGAGGCTCCAGGGGGTTATTTTTGACAGAGACACACTCTGACTTCAGCCTGTAAACACTGATTGGAGGGAGGGGGACACACTGGGCTCTCTGCCCCAAACCCAGCTAACTTCCAAGCCCTGACTTAGATCTGCCTTAGCAGGAAGCCCCTCTCCCACAACCACTGGAGACACGTGGGTGCACGGGGAAAAGGAACTGTCAGAATTAAGAAAGGCAAACTTGCCTAACCAAGGGTCCCCAGAAGGGGTCTAGTCTGCTGCTGAATCCCAAGACGGGGTCTTTCTAAAGCTTAGATAATGGTCCAGGGCCTGCTACCTGGACAGGTAAAAAGAAACACACACACACTGGAGGGGGCAGCATATGACTTCCTATTTCACGTAGGTTGAGTCTCTGCTCCCTATTTCCTGCCACCCCCATTACATATTCACACACTGTCCCAGGACAGGATTTCTCATGACATACACACCAGTTGACTATGGAGTAATAATGTTGCACCTGGCTCTGTGCATATCTTCCACACATAACTTTGACATAAATCAGTAACCTGATACATACTTCAACCTTATGGTATACCTCAAACCCTAAAAAACCCAAACCCAGGATACACTCACATACACAGTCTATGTCAGACCCAGACTCCTATACACACTGGAAACTGTGACACGCATGCCCCTTGACCCCAATATACACACCAAAACAGCATTATACATCCTGAACCTGTGACACACTCTTGCCTACACACCCTGTCCATTTGTTACCCAGCGACTAACCCCATAAACCACTCTTCCAGAAACCTGTGCACCATTTTCCATCATGGCACTATTCTCCATCATGGCCTGACCATGATACACCCCGGCTTTCACAAATTTATCAAAATCTATGACATTCAGATACCATACTGCAACATACAGCCTACACCAGGATTTGAGGAATTCCCATTGACTCCCAAATTTACAGCTCAATTCTGGGATAACCACATTCCTTCCCCACTGACAGGGCAATTCCTGTCATTTGTTTCCTGCCTTTAAACTTTCTGAAGCGCATTCATAGGCAGTACCTCAAGAGATCCTTGCAGCACAGGACCAAATATTATCCTAACTTCAACAGATTCCAATGACACAGGAGGGGCCTGAGGCTGGAATCCTGGATTTCCAACCCCACTCATCCAAGCCTAGCCCTGGGGCACTGCAGCCATTCGTACTCCCTTCCCCCTCCAAGGAATGGCCATTCCAGGCCCCAAATGACTGTCTACATGGGGAAGGAGGGATAGGTGTGTGCTCTGGCTTCTACCTCCAATCAGTCTCCTCAAATTTCAGGGAGAAGGGCCCCATAAATACCAAGACATACCAAGACTCTGGCATATCACTTAAAACAGGCCCCCTCCTAGTTCCCCTTCTCTAGCAAGTCTGCTCCTCTCTCAGTTCTGACTTGATTCCCCCACTTGCACAGGGGCAGAAGAGGTCTGAATTAGATGGCCCTAAAACTGGGGGTGGGGGATGGTTAGGAAGCAGCAAAGAATGACAAAGGTGATGAGGGAAGAGAAGAGGGAGAGCACCCCTCCTGGAGGTGGGGAGTCTGAAGGGCAGCAGCATGCCCCAGCCCACAGGATAAGGTACCAGCACTGCCCCCTGCCCAGGCCCCTGGGGCTCCCTGACCCAGGCCTCCAGTGTGCCTGCCCCCCTTCCTTTGTCTGTGCCCGGCCTCCCGTTGGCCTGGCGCTCTGCCATCCTCCTCTCCTGGCTCCCAGCCGCCACCACTGCTGCCTTCTCCCCTCCCCCTACTCCTCCCTGCCTTAACCCTTCTGAGCCACATGCTGCCCCAGACAGGCCCTGGACCCTTCAGCAACCTGCCCTGCCCAGGGCAATGCCCCTTAGCAGAGGTTCTCCCTGCTCCTGACCAAAGCCCCAGAAGCTATTCCCCCACCCCAGGAGCACTATGGGAGCTGGGTGTGTGTGTGTGTGTGTATCTTGTGGTGTTTCCTTCTGTGTGTGCATGTGTGGGTCTGCGTGTGCTCTGGCTTCCCTCAGTCACATGTGTGGGGCATGTGCTGTCTCTGCCGGGCTGGGGGAGGAGGAGGAGCTGGGAGACAGCAGAGCACAAAGGAGAGACTCAGACAGGCAGGCAGCAGGCAGGCGGCCTGCCAGGGTGCCTCGGCCCCCACCCTAGGGCTGCTCAGGTGGTGGTGGGGGGTGTCTTTGGGCTGGACTATACATGCTGCCTGGATGCCCTTGTGTTCAACCATGTGCTCCCACCCACCCATGCAATCCTGGTCTCCTTTCTTACTCCAACTCTTACCATTTGCTACCCCCAGGCCACTCTCAAGCCCTTCCTCATGTGGTTCTCCTTGAAGTCTAACCTCTATCCATCCTCTGTGGCATCAATCCATGATTCCTTCACATTCGGGAAGAAGATTCCCCACTCTTGGCCATCTTTTGGACCCTGTCACCCAACCAAGCCACCAGACACACAAAAGGAACATGCCTTTTGGGGCGCTGACTGAGGTTGTACCCCCTCACACACACACACCTGTGCACAGATCCTCATCCTGTCCCCATGCTGCTCCCAGACTGAGGGGGAAACTTTCTCCTTTCTCTTACTGGTCCCAGGCACCCTGCCCCAACTTCAGGGCCAACGTCCCATCTACCTCCAAAATGACAACCCATACCCACCCCTTAAAAAACTGTTTGTAGGAACTAAGAATCAAAAGACTTGTCCTTCTAGCATATCCAGAGCCTTAGTTTCTGCTATGCTTATGTGTTGCAATGGAAACTCAAGGCCACGGGGTGAACTCAGAACATGGATGGATCCAAACAGGGTACCCAGCATGGGGCAACTGCAAAGAAGAAAATACAAATATGTACACCAAGCTGGTAGGAGGAGGAATGATGGGGCCAGCCAGGCAGGATTCCAGCTTAGCAAGCTCTTTCCTCACCTCTCTCCCACCCTCTGCAGCAGAAGCCAGCGGTTCCCACACCAGGATATTCCAGGATCCTCAGACTCTACTAGCCCTCCCTCTGGGCCCCATACCCCTTAAACATCAGCCTCAGCAGGCACTTTGTGTGCCCAGCCCAGCCTGGCTTGGGTCACATGACTTTCAAGGAAGCTTCCTCACTGGCAGCTTCCCTTGGGGGTTGGGGTGGGGGCAGTTGTGGGGAATGGGCCTCCTAGAAAATAGGGCATCTAGAGGGGCAAAGGATCCAAACCAGGGTAGATTCAGGGAAACCTGACTTTCAGAAGAAAGCTAACTCCAGCCTGAGATAGGATGGGATCCTGCAGATACTCAAGAACCCGAAGTCCTGGGGATACTGATAGACAATGTTCTGAGATCCTCTGAAGACTACTTCTCCAGTCACATCACTTCTCTCTTTCTTCGTGGCAGTGAGAGCCTCCCTTCCCCTCTCCAGTAAAGACTCTGACCCATGCTGTCACTGGCAAGCGTTAAGTGTTTTGGGGAGGCAGGGATCTGAGCATAAGTCCTCTTTCAAGTTCTCACTTTTGGGTCAAGCACTACTCCCCTCAACTCAAATCTCACAAATCACTAGTTCCTAGCTTGCCTGGGGCTGAGAGATTCCTCCTCCCAATAGGGCTGAGATGCCAGACCCCAGGGCCCAATTATCTGTACCCCCCCCCCCACCTCCAGGAGTACCTCATGTCTCTCAGGAGGGCCAACCTTCCCTGGCAACAGCCAGGCAAATTTGGAGGGGGGCAAGATGGGCCTCAATTAATCCCTTCCCCCAAACACGGTCTTCGAAAACAGCCTGGAGGGGGGTGTCACAGGATATGTAAGAGGGAATAGGCAACAGGGAATGGGGGGGCAACCCAAACCAGCCAATCACAACTCTGTGATGACCTGAGGGGGGGGTCAAAAGTCCAGACTCACTTCTGATTGGCTAACACCGTGGAATTCTGGGAATTTCAGCCCCCCCAAGTAATCTCCCCCCCAAAAAAACCAATATACACAAGCTATCCCCAGCACCCCCTCCCCGTGTCTCCAGGCTGCTGCGCATTTTACCCAGTTGGGACGAACCCTTCCCCGGACTGAGGCCCCCGCCTACCCCTCACAACCCCCGACCTCCACCATGCCATCGATGTCCCCCACACAAGTTCTCGCCAAAAAAGGGGTGAGGGATCAGTGGAAGGTGGAGGGAGGGAGGGGCCGGGCGGCCGCGCGCCCCACTCACCAGGACAGGCACAGCCCACTGACATCTTCACATCGCCTGCCGCTGGGGGCCCAGCCGAGTCACGGTGCCTGCCCCGCTCGGGGACAGGCTGGGCATGAGCTACAGTCGCCGCCTGCGGCCCCCGCTGCCCTCACCGCCGGCCCGGCCCGGTGCGGGAGGGCCCTGGCTGCAGCGAGGGGCCTGTCAGGCGCGGAGCAGACAGGAAGGAAGCCAGGCAGGAAGGCGAGCTGCCTCTGAGCGTGTGCGCGCGGGTGTGCGTCCCCCGAGTGTGTGTCCGTGTGTGCGCGTGTGCGTGTCTGTGCGCTCCCGCCGCCCGCCCCGCCGCGGCTCGCCCCCCTCTGCCTCTCGCTCTCCCCGCTCCCGCTCTCGTAGGCGCCCGCTCGCCAGCCCCAGCCGGGCTGGGCTGGGCTTTATTAATATGCTAATTGCCTGCTAGTGGGAGGGGAGAGCCGTGTCAAAGTGACCCGGGCGGGCGCGCGGCTGGCGACGACGTGCGTGCGCCGCGCGGCGGGCGGGCGGCGAGGGGCCGAGAGCGTTTAGGGAACGGCATGCATGTGACGCAGCTTTTAAAGAAGGAGACGGAGGCAGAGACCCCAGAGGGAGGGCGAGGGGGAGGGATAAGAGGCGAAGCCTCACACTCGGTGTCCGTCCTACGGGCGTCGCCGAGTTGGGAGCGTAGAAGCCGGAGCGGGAGCCGGGACTGGGGAAGGCGGAGCTAGGATGGGCTGTGAGGTGTAATTCTTCCTCCACCCCCGGCCGCGATCTGGGAGGGACAAGGGGACTGCCTACCCCCCCACCCACCCTGGCGCACTGCTGAGACCCCAGTCTTCCTCTGGACTCCTCTTGTACGCCTCCACCCAACCTGGGTGGGGAAGAGAAGCACTATTCTAATTTTTGTAGTAACCCCTCAATTCACTTCTCCCTAAATGAACCATTCCGCCTTTGCCTGCTAAACCAGTTGGGACTAGAGCTAATTAAATGGGGTCCCCGCCCTCCCCTGCTTAAGACCCAGGGATCTGCGTTTTGTTGGGGGGAGGGGCCAGCGGAATGACCAGCCAGGTTGGACTGAGGAGGAGGGAATCCGCAGGCCATCCTTCCCCCTTGCAGGCTCTGACTCATCAGTCAAGACACTTTGCTCCCTTCCCCCTTTCTCCATCCAGTCTCGGCCTCCTCCCCTTCCAACCCCCCCCCCGCCCCCCTTCGCCTGGAAGCTGCTCTCCTTGGAGGGCCTGGAGACTGGGGAGAAGTGGAAGCAGATTCCTCCAGTGCCCCCTACCCGTAGGGGCTGTGGCCACGGTGTGTGTGTGTGGTGTCTGGATGGTCAATGTTTGTGGAACCCTCCTTCCCCAGGGAGGAGCCTCAACAACCTTCAGGCACTCCTCAAGGACTCCCCATCCCAGCCCCGGGCAGGGGGGTGGGGGGACTCTATCTCCATCTCTTCCCAAGAGCTCAGCCGTAGCTGCCTCATAAACAGGAAATACCTATTAGCAAGAAGGAGAGAGGGGAGGGGAGCCGTCTGGAAAATAGAGTTGGCCCCCTCCCTTCTGGGGGGTCCCCAGATGCTAGCTTCTCTTCTAAGCTTCAGGGTGGGCTCCAGGAGTAGACTCTGTGGACCTGGGCTGGTGTCTCCTCCCTAGAGCATCTGGCCTAGACTGGGTTAGGGGGTCCTCCTCCCCTTTGTTATTGGGGGGGCTGGGTTGATTGTGAAAGTTCTCTCCTTCCCTCGTCTGCACAGCTGGCTAGACTGGCTGGGGGAAGGTTACAGATCTGAAGGCATAAGTGTTTATGAGACCCCCTTTCTCTCCACCTTAGCTTTTGCTGTGGGAGCGTGAAATGATGGGCGGATGCGGAGTTGGGGGTTGAAAGGGTCTTCCGAGGTATGGGGACCCCATCCCATGTATTTAGGAAACGGTGGGGGAGGGGAGCGCAGCCACACACTAACTCCAGCATTCCCATTCACAGTGTGGATTCCCTCACTCCCAGCTTTCCCTGTCCCCACCCCCAAGGGATGGGGGAGGGAGAGGTAGGGACAGCAGACCGACGTAACTGAAGGCATACAGGCTTACACAAATATTTCCTTGACAGCATCCCCTGCCTGTGTCTCCCTCCTCACATTTCCCTAGGCAGAGGTCAGCACTAGAGGGAGTAAAGGGAACCAAAAGCAACAGAACCCTGGTCTGGAATTTTGGATACATTCCAGCTTTGCTCCTCACTAGCAAATGACCTGGGACAACTGACTTCCCCACTTTGAGCTTTACCCTTTAGTTTTACCCTCTGTAATTGATACCTGCAACTTGGTGAGAATCAAACTAGACAATGTATGCCCAGTGACTTAGCCCAATGCCAGCCATGTCATTACTCTATATACATTAGCCCCTTTCTGCTTTCTTTGAGGTTTTCTGTTATTTCAAGAGTGTCAGGAGTGGGCTGGATTAACTAGAGGACTAGAGATAGAATGAAGGAGAGGGACTACCTGCTTTGACTCCTTTCACTTTGCTGCCCTGAATTTGCCTTTCCCCAATACTGTGACCACTTACCCCTAAGGCCACTCATTCCAAACAACTAGCTTGGCCAGATTCCATGATGATCACCAATTACCTGGGTGGACAAAGGGACTTACAAACCCACCCTGTAGGGAACTTTGCCTCCTTTGAATCTAAGGTTCCCTTCTAGATTACACATGTGAAAGGGGGAATGCAAAGAAAAAGCATTTGTTGAGCATATACTGTGTGCCAGGCACTGTGTTAGGTGTTTCACATCTGAAATCTCATTTCCTTTTCATGAAAACCTTTGGAAGAAGGTGCTATTACTTCCACTGAACAAGCAAAAAAAACAGATTTAGAGGGGATAACAATTTGAACTTGTCTGTAAAGCATTCTTCCTCTTTTTTGCCTACTAACTAGTAATGCCACATTTAAAACCCAGTTCCAGCTTTATCTCCTGTGGGAAGATACCTCTCCTGTCTTTAACCAAGCTGATCTAGTGGCCCTGTTTCCTTGAAGGAAATAATCGTCTCATACTGTTGAATGGATGATTAAGGTTAAGTGGTTTCAGCTCCTTGAAGAACCGGGTTTAGGGAGGTTAAGTAACTTTAGGTTACATCACACAGCTAAGTACTAAGCTCTTTTCTCTACCTTACTTCTAGTATGGACCAGACCTGGTGAAGGAGAGAACATCTTTGGAACAAGTCTGGGAATTGTGGTGCAAGCAAAATTGAGAAGAGAAGTCACAGGTGCCTGGCAGTGGACCTAAGTTATGGTAGGGAGGTGGTGAGCCTATGTAGAGGGTCTTTAATACAGTGTTCTGGAGCATGGCAGGCTTGGCTGATTTGGATGGACGGATATGAGCACCCAGTGTTTTATGTTTTTTGAGATGAAATCACATGACATAAATTAACCATTTTAAACTGAACAACTCAGCAACATGCCAGTATTTTTATTTTTATTTTTAATTTTTATTTATTTATTTATTTATTTATTTTGAGGGCAGTGTCACTGGTCCTCATATGTGGGACCCGAACGGGGGCCGCTGGCTTCCGAAGCCAGCGCTTAAGCACTGCGCCACTCGGCCGGACCGCATGCCAGTATTTTTAAATACCAGTCATTAGTTCAAGATGGACTCTGGACACGTGGGATGAAATGAAGCAAAGTGGGGGTTACTGAGAAGAGATGCGGTGAGAAAACAGGAAGGGAAGAAGAGCTCCACCGAGAGGCAGACAGCAGAAACAACTGGTTAGGCCCACTCCAGAAGAGGCAGGCTTCCTGCTTCTTCTAACCTCTAGAAACTTTCCCATCCAACTCCCTCTCCTGACCTTGACCTTGGCCTTCTACTTTCTCCCACATTTCTCTTACCCCTGAAACTCCTTCAAATTCTTATTGACATTGCTCTTTCAAGGATGAATCTTTTTTCATCAAGATAGTAGATGATATACATCTTATTGATGGTTGTGTCCCCAGCACTAACAGGGTGCCTAGAACCTAGTATGTGTCCTATATCATTTGGTGAATAATATGAATTATATGATAGGATTTATCTTCCCCTGCCTCAGTAGATGACTACTTCCTCTCTTGTTCATTGACCATCATCATCACCAATTTCACTTAACTACCACCATTCCTTTCTTGCCCTGCCAAAACAGTTTCTCAAACTAAGAGTTTCCCGAGAAACTCTCAGGAAATATTTAAATATGTAGAAGGCCCCACCCTTACATGGAGGAAATCCTATCTCTGGAGAGGGAAAGGGGTCAAGGAATCTGGATTTTGAAGAAGTTTCTCCAATGATTCTTATGCATGACAATATTTGGAAATACATAGTTCTTTCTTCTAAAAGGGTTCCTGCCCTTTAGGGCATTCCCACCAAGTGATTAAAACCTATTAGTCTCTCCTTCCATAAACAACTGTTTAGTACAGTGGAAGATACACCCTGTAGGAGACCAGGAGCCAAAGAAAACAATACCCTCCTCACTATGTGCACCTGGGCAAATGGCTTAACCCTTCCTTAGCCCCAATTTCTCCCTCTAATTCCTCCAGGGATATTGCAAAGATTCCATGAGGTGTGACAGCAAGCTGAGGACTATAAGCCATTCCTCAAATGTGGGTTGTTTAAAATAAATAAAGCACTAAAAGGGATGTTGCTGAAGTGTTGCAGCTCCCTGGTTAAATAACTGCAGTCCAAGTATATTATCTATGGGTAACAACTTACCCTCAAGTTTAGCATCTTAAAATAATAAACTTTTATTATCTCACTTGGTTTCTGAGGGTCAGGAATCCAGGAGTGGCTGAGCTGGTGGCTCTGGCTCAGGGTTTCCTACAAGGCTGCAGTCAAGCCGTTGTCCAGGTCTGCAGTCATCTCAAGGTGTACCAGGGCTGGAGAATCTGCTTCCAAGTTCACTCTCATGGTTGTTGGCAGGCCTCAGTACTTCAATGCCTGTTGGACAGAGGCTTTGTGGGACTCTCTGACTGCTCACAATATGGCACATAGCTTTCAGTAGAGTAAGAGATGAGAGGGAGAGGAAGAGGGAGGAAAAAGAGAGAGAGAGAGAGAACACTAGTACATAGGCTTTCAGTCGTTTTATAACCTAAACTGGAGGCGACATGTCATCACTTCTGCTTTATATTATTGGTCACACAGACCAACCCTGTTACTGTGTTTCCCCCAAAATACGACCTAACCAGAAAATAAGGCCAAGCATGATTTTTTAGGATGCTCGTAATATAAGCTATATCCCAAACATAAGCCCCAGTTAAGATCATCAGCCAGACATGACTGTTTGAATAAATATAGATTTTTATACATGAATAAATGGAGAAATGTAGATTGTTAAAGCAAAAATTAGTATAAGACCTGGTCTTATTTTCAGGGAAACACGGTATATAATATGGGAGAAACAGACATAAGAGTGTAAATAACAGGAGGCAGAGATTATTGCAGGGACCATCCTGGGGTTTCGAACCACACCAGATCTGGTCCTTAGTGTTGCAGGTCTGGAGATTAAATTTAGGCAGTGAATCAGAATTCATCAGATTCAGGAGACTGACTCATGCAAATTAAACACACATGAAACATTATCTTGGTACTACTCACTTTTCTAGAACTTTTTAGTTAAACTGGTCTTCCTTTTAAACACAACAAATGTGTTCCTACTTCAGAGCCTATGCACTAGCTGTTCTTACAGCAGAGTGCTCTTTGAATAGTAGGTCTTACTTCAAATCTCTCCTCTTCAGAGGCCTTACCTGATCACTCCATACAAAATTGTCACCTCTTACTTTTTACACTCTTCTGATAGCACTTACAGCTCTCTAAGATTAATTTGACTCTTTGTTTACTTGGAGATTGTCTCCCCACTAGAATGTGAGCTTCATTAAGGTTTGTTTGTTTGTTTGTTTGTTTGTTTTGTTTTGTTTTTTTGGTCTGTTTTGTCATTACTGCATCTCCAGTGCCTAAAATAGTGCCTGGCACATAGTAAGCACTTAGTAAATATACCAGAATGCTGATTTGTTAACTCATACTGAGAAATACAGATCATGTAAGCAGGGCATTTTGTCTCACTTGATCAACACTCTTTATCCCCATAGAAAATAATATGTGGAGTCAGTTATTATAATCAGATGAGTCTTTGGTGAGCATGGAGTCAGGCAAGGACACATGATTGGAGGTTCCAGTGTTTGGTGGCTTATGTCTCAGGTTTTCCTTCATGGCCCTTAGGAATGCACCTGCCAAGGAGACTAGTAGCCATGATATCACCCCTGATAAATGGTACTGGAGGGCCAGCCGAGTGGCGCCGTGGTTAAGCACTGGTTTAGGAAGCCAGTGGCCCTGGTTCGGGTCCCACATATGAGGGCCAGTGACACTGCCCTCAAAAAAAAAAAAATGGTACTGGAGACCCAGAGATATATTTTTATCTTTTTGAGTAGATTCCATGCAGATACCATATTTAGGTGAATAGATTGTTTTGTCAGATGCTGAACAAAGCAAAAATGGCACAACTTTTTTATACCATTAATCTTCTTCCCAAAGCCTAATCACCATAATAATGACCATAACCAGTGCCCAAATCACCAACATTACTAAGCACCTTTTAGAGTATGTTTCTTCCACAGAGGAAGAATTGTGCCATCCTATATTGGTTCTTACTGATTTCTCATAGGCAAATTATTTCCAAGTTTATTGGAAATAAACTTTATTGTTGACCTTATAGGACTATTTTATAGAGAAAATTGTGAACAGATTCAGACTCTGAATTTGTGTCTTTTAAAGCTTATTTGGAAAGACAAAACTAATACATCTGAAAGATTACAAAAGTAACTAAAAGACAGCTGTATTAGTCTGCCCAGGCTGCCCTAACAGGATACCACAGACGAAATAGTTTAAACAACAGAAATTTATATTCTCACAGCTCTAGAGGCTGGAAGTCCAAGATCAAGGTGCTGGCAGGGCTGGTTTCTGGGGAGACTTCTTTCCGTGTCTTGTAGGTGTCACTTCCTCTTCTGACAGCAGTCCCATTGGATTAGGCTGCCACCTTTCTGATGTCATTTAATCTTATCTCTTTATCACTCTTACCTCCAAATACAATCATATAGGGGGTGAAACCCTTCAAGATATGAATTTTACCTGGTGTCAGGGTGGAGGTGGGCACAATTCAGTCCATATCAGAGGTCCCCTCCTCTCATGATTTTTTTTGTGGAGATATATTTTAAGATTTTATTGGGGAATTAGGGGAGGGGAACAGCGTTGGGGAATTGGGGAAAGGGGAACAGACAAGCTGCTGTCCTTTTGTTCTTCAGTCTAGTTGTGGAGGAAGTCGCTTCACTGGCCCATGTAGGTACTGTGATCATTGCGCTCTTTCCAGCTGAGGCAGATTGGTCGCCAGCCATTGGATGGCTGCTCACGGCAGCTCACACTGGCTGCTGGCTGCTCACACTGGCTGTCAGCCACTCACAGTAGCTTACAGCAGCCCACTGCAGCCCCACTGTAGTCTAAGCTGTTTCCGGTGATGCATGGCAGCCCAGCTCCAGGTCCAGCTGTTGTTCACGATCTTAGCTGTAGAAGGCGTAGAGTCGCTGGCCCTCATGTGGGAGCCAAACCGGGGCCCTGCCACTCAGAGCTGGCGCTCCCAAGCCAACTCTTAACCAATGAGCCACTTGGCCGGCCCTGTGGGAATGTATATTAATGCAGCCTTCCTCAAGGGCAATTTGGTATTATCCACCAAAATTTCAAATGTTTGTATCCTTTAATTCAGCAGTCTCATTTCAAGGAAATTATTCTATAGAAAGAGTGTACAAAAGTGTGAAGATACATGTACAAGAATGTTCACTGTAACTTAATTATAATAGTGAAAAACTGGAAATATAATTTAAATAAAAACTGGAAATAGCTCTCGCCCTTCTCTTGTTCTGTTTCACTCTCAATCTCTCTCTCCCCACCTCTTACTCTCTCCCTCCCTCCTCACAAACACATACCAAGAAAAAGGAAAGGCCATGTGAGAAAACAGTGAGAAGGTGGTTGTCTACAACCCAGGAAGAGGCCCACCACTAGACACCAAATCTGCTGGCACTTTGATCTTGGATTTCCCAGCTTTCAGAACTACTCCAAGCTCCAGTGAATGCTTACTGGATGGAATATACTGTAATAAGCCTAAATGTTCTCATGGCCTATAAAACAAACAAACAAACTAGAAATAAATGTAATTTAAATAATGATATAGCCATATAATATAACTAGTACTTACTAAGATCTCAGTAAATATTTGGTTAATGGGTGGACTAACATATTGTTACATGAAAGCAAGCAAGTTGTAGAACCATACATATAGAGTGGTTCTTTTTTAACAACATATAGAGTGGTTCTTTTTTGAACAACAAAAAAAACCAATGTGCAACCCTACACAATTTTATTTTCATAGAAAAAGTGTGGATGAATACACACTGAAGGTGACAAGGGTTAAATCTGGGGGAAACTGGAATTTGCATGCCAAATACAGTTTTTACTTTATATAGTTTTGTACCATTTGAAATGATTATTTATTTATTTTTGAGGGTAGTGTTACTAGCCCTCATACGTGGAACCCGAACTGGGGCCGCTGGCTTTCCAAGCCAGCACTTAACCACCATGCCACTCGGCCGGCCCCTGAAATGATTCTTAAACTTTTGTAATAAAAGCTTTTTTTTTTTTTTTTTTGAGGGCAGTGTCACTGGCTCTCATATGTGGGACCCGAACCAGGGCTGCTGGCTTCCCAAGCCAGCGCTTAACCACTGCGCCACTACGTGGGCTAAAGGCTTTTTTAAAAAAGGAAAACAACATGAAATAGCCTCTAAATGGCAAGCGAGTGAATGGTAGAGATAAGCGATGGACTGTAGAAATAACAGAGAGGGATCACGGTTTGCTGGGATGATCAAAAAGGCTTTCTTCGACAAATTAGGGCATGAAAGATACTTCCAGGTTCCAGTATTCCAGACAGAAAAACCAAGGCAGAACACCTGTTGTCTTTGGAGGACAGCAAGGTGATTTGCATCAGCAGGAAATAAATTTGGTAATGAGCCGCCAACTTGGGCTTCTGAGCGGCCCAGATAAACGCTGAGAATGCAGTGCTTTAATGTTTTAAGATGAAATAAACTCGCAGTAGTACCGCAGTACGAGATTAGGTGAGGGTTAGAGCCTGAAGGGCCGGTGCTCACTAGGGGGTGCTGTTTCAAAACATAAGCCCAACTTGGACTTAGGTGAAAGGAATGTACACACAATACAGCAGGTAAAACATCAGGCAAAGAGGGCGTTCCGATAAAATGAACAACAGTTAACTCTTCCCATACTACCCCCTCGCTCCCTAACTGGGTCTCCCCACACAGCAAAAGCTAAGCATTACAGTATGCCTCGACCATGGGCCACTCGGGCTCCGCTTAAAGCGACTACTACTCCCAGGTTCCCTCGCGAGGCCAGAGCCCTCTTTCCGGGTGCAAGTGGGTCTCGCCGTATGAGCTTCTGGGATTCGTAGTCTTGCAGTGTCTTCCGGGAGTTGTAGTTCCCTTCCTACCATCGGCTGGGCGAGGCAGGAGACTCGGAGGCGGCGCCGGCTATCAGAGCTGCGCTGGGTGTTCAGGGGCCAAGATGGCGGCGCGCCGGGGACGGAGAGACCGAGTCGCGCCGCCTCCGACGGGTGGCCCTGGCCCGGACCCTGGCGGTGGAGTCCGCGGCAGCAGTAAGGGGAGTCGGAGCCAAGCGCCGTATGGGACTGTGGGCACTGTGAGCGGCGGGGAGCAGGTGAGAGATGAGCGGGCGGCCCGCGGCCGGCAGCAAAGCGGCGTGTGCCGGGCGGTGACACGTGGACGCCACAGGAAAGGGAGGAAGCGCTCTGGAGTCGATGCCGGGTGGCTGTGGGAGACGGGCTGGGCCGAGTGGACCTGGGCCGTGTGCTGGGGAGACACGGGCAAAGGCTAGGTCCCTATGGCCATTCCTTCGGAACGTAGGAGGGCTAGAGCCGGGTGTTGGGAACATGGCCCATGATGGGGGGGGCGGGGAGCGGTGTCAAGGTTTCAGATTTGGAGTCGAGGGCTAAAACCTCCCGATAAGGATGTCGAGTAGGGGGCTCCCCTAGACCCCTAGTCCGGCGCCGCAGTGCCTTTTAGGAGCCACGTGGGGTGGGGGGGGAGCAATTTTCCCGGGAGAACTTGTCTGTTTCCCCTCCCCCTCTAGGAGGCCCGGGCACCCACGTGGGTTGGGCTCGAGGTTGGGGGGGCCGCGAGTCCACGTGGGGGCGGGGAGGGGATGTCCACGTGGCTCCCGCCCCAAGCTGCCGGCATCTGGTCTCCGCGCTAGAGCCGCAGTGCCGGGAACTGGGTGTGTCTCAGCGGGTCCCGCCATCTCACACCGGGCTGGGGGCCCCAGGCCGGGAAGGAAGGTAGGGGCTGCTAGAGTTAACTTTGTTCAGAGCCGTGGAGGAGTTTGTTTCCTCCCGCTTTGGTCCACGGCGCCTCTAGACAGCGGATGGTGAAGGACTTTCCAGATGTCCGGGGAGTCTGTTCCCTGCGGATGGTGGAGTATGTTGGGGAGGGTCGAGGACTGAGGTTGAAGGGCTGTGGAATGATCTCGTGGTGGCTTCTGACTGACCGGCTTAGGATGGGTTGTGAGTCAGGAGCACTGGGGTTTTAGTTGCCTTCAGTTCTGCCTTATTCTTGATTCAAGGGGAATGGGGAATGTCAACAGGAACACGGGACAGAATTAAGTAAAGGGAATCCTCTCCCCTCTCACTTTTAACTCCAGCATCTCTTTTGAGGAGGCAGCTTAGGCCTGCTCCTGATTGACATACAAATTGAGGTGGCCTGTGTTTCAGGCTCTCTGGAATTTTTGCTGGGGATGGTAAAAATCAGAGGCGATTTGAGAACTATTCAACACTAATTGAACATTTATTGGATGGGGGAGTTCTTTCTGTCAGATTCTTTTCTTCTTAGCCTTCAGTTCTTCCTACTTAAAACATGTTATCTTTTTACCCCTCAGCCAAGGGATTCTTAAAAGTTCCCTCCCAGAGTAGAGGTGGGCAGGACTTAGTTTGAACTGTTATCTCTCAAATGCAATTAAGTTGAGTCCTTGAAAACTTTTATTGTTCTCTAGGTGGGAGTTGGGCTGCAGGTTGCCAGGTAATGTTCCAGCAGACCAATCCAGGCACTTGCCCAGGAGAGAATCGCTTCTTGGGCCCTAACTGGGGAGCTGCCCACCCCCTTTCCCCACATTTCCTCAGAGGTCACATCTTGTGGGACTAGTGCTGCCCACCCTTTGGGGGATAGATAGGAAGGATCCATGATTCAGCAGTAATCCAAGTTGGGTGGTCATTTGGGGTTGGAAAGGGCCTTCTGAAGGGATTGTCCTATTCCCTTCCCCCCCACCCCACCCCCCCCAAAAAAGTATGTAGAAGCTAGTCAACTATAGTCAACTAGCTATTTATTGAGATACCATTCTGTTCAGACATGGAATATTATGGTAAATCACACATGGTCTCTGTCCTACAGGCTAGGCACAATAAATAATGATGAGTGGGGCAAAAGGGAAGTGCTGCATATTTGGGATTACATAATCAGCAGTAGTAATCTACTTTGCAGGGGCTGGGAAAGGACATTTTACTTTGCAACTTGAAGGCTGTGGAAGGTGGGGGATGCTTTCATTAGAGGGAATAGTATGTGAAGGCCTTGAGGTGGGAGACAACATGGGTTATTGGAGAAAGTGAGAGACCTGTATGGGTGGTGTGCAGAGAGGCAGGCAAGATGGTGAGAGAGGACACACTGGAACAGAAGAGTAGTGGGGAAGACAGGGAGCTATGTAAGCCATATTAAGGAGTTTATACCTAATGCTAAGAGCGCCAGTAAGACACCATTGGAAGGATTTAGGGAGGGTCTTGGTAAGTGATCAGATAAACTTTTTAAAAGTTTAGAACTGGTTTTATACCATGCAATGATAAGACTGGATGTGGGAAAGCCAGTTGGGAGGTTGTTGAAATTAGAGGTGCTGGTTGTTGGGCTTAGCCCCTAGATGGTATGGGACCCTGGGGTCTGTGCTGTTTGGGGATTGAATGATGGATGAGGTCAGCTGAAGAGGGCGGGTGTCTCTGACTGGGGCTCTAATATTTGTCTAATGGAAGTGGGGATGAGTGGTCTGTAGAGCTGGGCATTGTCCTGAGATCCTGGCTCAGTGGCTGGGCCAGGTAGGCTGGGCCAGGTAAGTGGCAGGGCAAGTCGAGATGCAGCTTCTTTGCTCATCCAGGAGTGTTTGCTGAGCCAGGTGCTATTCAGCTGCTGGTTGTAATTACAGGATTGTGAAGGCTTGGGAGGAGGTGGTGTCTAAATTTGCCACTTTTCACTTCACTTCTGGGCCTGGCCTCATAAAGCCTCCCTATCTAGCTTTTCCTCTCCCTGGGTATCAAAACTCCTCTACTTGGTTAGGAGGGTGGATGTGGGGTGTCGTTACACCTGTTGCTTTTTTTTTTTCACCCCCTTTTGGAAGAGGTACAGAGTTTTCCTTTGCTGCAGAAGTGGAAGTGGGGGGGGACTGGCTTGTCCATGTTTGTTCCTATTCTCCAACCTTTGCATCATCAATTTCCTATAGTGGAGATACCTGTGCCTCTGGCCTCTGGCCTTTCCAGCCCCATTCTAGCCACTTCTGGCCCTGCCCACGCCCACATGCTTGACAGGCCTGGACGGGTGGCTCCCTGCCTAACAAGGGTGATGACATTTCTAGCTCCCAGGGAAGTGTTGGGGTGGGGCTTTTCCATCTACAGAATCAAGCTTTCTCATCTTTTGCTCTCACCTGGTAGAGACTTTTTTCTTTGGGATAACCATTGAGAGGTTGGGTGGCACATTGTAGGGCCTTCAAAATAAAAGTGTGAAAATCACCTGTGTATAAGACACTGTGCTAAGCATCATGTATAACCAGGAAGTACATGCACAATTTAAACCCTTCTAAGAGCCCATAAGAATATAAGCTAATAGAATACAAAGGGTTATTTGCCCCAAAGGAACTTGGGATTTAGTTTTAGTAATGATGCAAGGAATGTCATGGGATGGGGCGGTGCGTGTGTGTATGTGTGTGTGTGTATATGTGCACGTGTGCATGCAGAATGTGATTGCCAGAAAAGGGAGTGGTACAGAAGCATGTGTGAATTCAGGGGAGAGATCATCTTGGGTTGGAGCAGCCTGAGGTGCCATTTTGGAAAAGGTGGGATTTGAGCTAAGCAGAGAAGAGAGGCCTAAACAGGATTTGAAGGAGGTAAGCTGGCCGCTTGCTGATTTCCTGACCTTTGGTGTGTCCCTCAGACTGTCGGCCTTCACACTGTCGGCAGATGACTCTTTAGAACAATCTTGATCTTTTTGATGCTTTTACTCCCTGGTTTAATAATCCCTTGTGACTCCAACTAGAAGATCCTTGAAAGCTGCCATCCTGGTTGGGGCTTTGGTTCATGGGCTATGCTTTCTCTGCCTAGCAAGCCTGGAAGTTTGGCTGTGGTGGAGCTCCTGCCAAGTCTGGGGCCATTGGTGGAGGGCTGGGCACCTGGTTTACAGAGCATATCAGTCATCTGCCCCAGAGGACCCATGTCCTGCAGCCTTCATCATGCCTGTCTGACCTCCCCTTTTGTCCCAGGTGCTGCTGCATGAAGAGGTGGATAATTCTGGTTTTGTCGGCCTGTCTCGGCTGGGCCCCTGTCTGAAAGACAAGGACCTGGAGATGGAGGAGCTAATGCTGCAGGATGAGACACTGCTGGGGACCATGCAGAGCTACGTGGATGCCTCCCTGATCTCTCTCATTGAGGATTTTGGGAGCCTTGGGGAGGTGAGCTGGAGCTGGGCTTGGAGGTCTTCAGGCAGGAACTTTGCATGGGAGCCTATGGCTTAGTGGCTTTCTTCTCCTAGAACCTTGGCTCCTGGATACCCAACCTGAGTCCTTAAAGTGTGTTTTTGTCTCTATGTGAGAGTTGGGCTGCAGGCTGCCAGATTATGTCCCATGTAAGGATGACGTGGCAGGCTTGGACTATAGTCGAAGGCCTTTCCCCCTGCCTGGGCCCCTGACTTACATGTCCAGAGGGTTCTGATCCCTGTTTTGAGCCCAATTTCACCCTAGCCAAGTGTTGTCTGCTGAGCATCCTGCTCTTTACTACTTGAATATAGAGGGAGCATGTGAAACGTAAGTTTAAGACTCAACCCTGACAGGTCTCTGTTGATACTAGAGAGGTAGTAGATGGTAGTAAATGAAGTTGGAATTCATGCCCCCTGGTACTCCAATGTTTCCCTGGTAAATTGAGCTGAACTGAGCCTGGGAGACTGATTCTCTTGGTATCCAGTTCTTCTCAATGGCTCAGTAGGCCATTAGGGATGTTGTTGGAATCTTCCTGTTTTTCTGGAGCAGAGCAGGTTATCTCTGGAGGACCAGAATGAAATGTCACTGCTCACAGCTCTGACGGAGATCTTGGACAATGCAGATTCCGAGAACCTATCTCCGTTTGACACCATTCCTGACTCGGAGCTGCTTGTGTCACCTCGGGAGGGCTCCTCTGTGAGTGTGGGACCAGGGCAAGGGGATGTATGGTTGGTGCAAAGGTTAGAACTATGTCTGTGGACCTATTCACAAAGTTCTGAAGCACAAAGTCATCTCAGGTCATTTTCTCCCTCTTAGCTCCACAAGCTGCTCACTCTTTCTCGGACACCTTCAGAACGTGACCTCATCACTCCAGTTGACCCACTGGGGCCCAGCACAGGCAGTAGTAGAGTGAGTGGGGTAAGCCTGGCTACGGTAGCCTCAGGGAATCCCAGGAGGGAGGAGTGTGTGAGGACAGGTCTGGAAAAATATGTTCTTGGAGAAAACTCCCGTGGCTTCTTGTCTCTCCTGCAGGTTGAGATGTCTCTCGCAGATCCCCCTTGGGACTTTTCCCCACCCTCCTTCTTGGAGACCTCCTCTCCCAAACTTCCTAGCTGGAGACCCCCAAGATCTAGACCCCGCAGGGGCCAATCCCATTCTCCCCAGCAGCGTAGTGATGGGGAAGAAGAGGAGGAGGTGGCCAGCTTCAGTGGCCAAATGCTTGCTGGGGAGCGTGACAACTCCATGAGCAGCATCCCAGATTTTCCCATGCACCTGGCCTGCCCCGAGGAGGAAGATAAAACAGCAGCAGCAGGGATGCCAGCTGGTGACGAGAGCATCTCTTCCCTGAGTGAGCTGGTGCGGGCCATGCACCCGTATTGCCTACCCAACCTGACCCACCTGACATCTCTTGAAAATGAGCTTCAAGAGCAGCCTGATGATTTGACAATGCCTGAGGATTGTGTGGTGCTGGAGATTGTGGGCCAGGCAGCCACAGCAGGCAATGACCTGGAGATTCCAGTTGTGGTGCGGCAGATCCCTACTGGACCCCAGCCTGTGCTCCTAGATGACTCCCTAGAGGCCAGTCCGGCCTTGCAGCTGCTCATGTCCACACTAGAGTCAGAGACAAAGGCTGCTGTGCCCAAGGAAACCCTCTGCCCTGAGAAAGTGGGGTTGTCACTAGACTCAGAGGAAAAGCTAGAGTCAGCCTGCCCTTTGGAGCCCAAGGAGGTTGTGGAGCCAGTAGCACCCAAGGGGCCTCAGAACCCACCAGCCAACTCAGTGCTGAGTTCCCAGAGAGCTCGAAAGGGCAGAAGAAAGAAGGGCAAAGAACAGCCAGCAACCTGTACAGAAGGCTATGCCAGGAGGCTGAGGTCATCCTCTCGTGGGCAGCCTACAGTGGCTACAGAGGTGACCTCTCAGGCAGGCAACTTGCCTCAGGAGGAACTTCAAAGAGAGGTCGGGCCTCCTCGTGGTAGAGGGAAGCCCCAGGCTTGGGCTCGGGCCTGGGCAGCTACTGTGGAGAAACCTAGCTCTGGGAACTTGAAGAGTAGTGCTGGACAAGCTAGTCCTGCTAAAGAAGGTCCTCTAGACCTCTACCCCAACCAGGGTGACACCATTGAAACCAACCCTGTTCCAGCCCATCTCTCATTGGTTGACTCTGCTCAAGCCGACCCCATGCCACTTGACTCTGTTGAAGCGGATCCCACTGCAGGTGATCCTGTTTTAGCTGACCCTGTACCTGTTGACCCTGCATTGGTTGACTTTGCTTCAGCCAACTCAGAGCTGGTTGACCATCTCCCAGCTGACCCAGTGCTGACTGAGCCAGTCCTCGCTGAGTTGGCAGCAATTGACAGTACAGTAGTTCCTGTCTCAGGTGACTTGTCACTAGTTGACCCTGTCTCAGCCAACCCGGCGCCAGTTGACTCTGTTCCCAGTGATCTGGCTCCAGTTAACCCTGTGCTAGTTAAGACTAGGCCAACTGATCCCAGACGTGGTGCAGTATCATCAGCCCAAGGGAGTCCAGCCCCCCAGCTCCTGCTGGAGTCAGAGTCCTTGGACTCCCCAAAGGCCACCATTTCTGAAGTCCAGGAGGTTGTGGGTCCTCTGAAAGTGGAAAGTGGAACCAGTGCCACAACCCAGGAAGTCAGACCACGGCCTCTTAGCCTATCTGAATATCGGCGACGAAGACAGCAGCGCCAAGCAGAGGCAGAAGAAAGGAGTTCCCAGCCCCCAGCTGGGAAGTGGCCCAGCCTCCCAGAGACCCCCACAGGGCTGGCAGACATCCCTTGTCTTGTCATTCCACCAGCCCCAGCCAAGAAGACAGCTCTACAGAAAAGTCCTGAGGTTCCTCCTGAGGCTTGCTTTGTGTCTGTGGGTCCTAGCCCTGCTTCTAGTCCTGAGCCACCAGCAAGCAAACCTATGGCCTCAACTACCACTGAGCAGGTGTCATCCCAAGAGATGCCACTGCCGGCAAGACCTCCACCTCTGACTGTACAGTCCATGCCCCCTACATTACCCAGTGCCCTACCTTTTCCACCAGGTGGGATGGGCATGACTCCTATGTTGCCCCTTTCTGCAAGTGGGCAAGGGGTCACAGGTCAACCCCCACCACCCTTGCACCCTCCAAGTCTCCCTATGTCCGTGGGGCCAGTGCCACCTGATCCCTATACTCACTATGCCTCCATGCCACCCTGGCCTTGTTATCCCCCTTCTGGCTATCCTTGTCTGCCCCCGCCACCAACGGTGCCCCTAGTGTCTGGTACTCCCGGGGCCTATGCTGCTCCCCCCACTTGCAATGTGCCTTGGGTATCCCCTCCTGCCCCAGTCCCACCTTACAGTTCTGGCTGTACTTACGGGCCCTTGGGATGGGGCCCAGGGCTGCAACACCCTCCATTCTGGCCTACTGTGCCCCCACCTCCTTTGCCTCTAGCCTCTGTTGGGAGAGCCGTACCCCCACCCCAGGTGGAGCCCAGTGGCATCCCAACTGGCCCTCCTGAAAGTGTACTTCCTGTGTCGATGGCTACCCCACTCAGTCTGGGGTCAGCTGGCCAGGGAACTTCACAGATAGAGCCCACCAAGGTGGACGTTAAGCCAGTGCCCGCATCTCCCCATCTGAAACACAAGGTGTCCTCCCCAACCCAGAGCCCCCAGAATAAGGCTCCACCATGTTTGTATGCTGAGAGGGTGGCTGTTGAGGAGCCCGCGTCAGAGAGTCTGAAGCTTGAGACCCAGGAGAACAGATCCAGGGAGAAGCCCCCATCCCCTGTTGCCAAGGCTGTTCCCACACCAAGGCAGAGCACTGTCACCAAGTTGCCTGCTCTCCACCCAGCCCGTGTAAGAAAACTCTCCTTTCTGCCTACGCCACGTACCCAGGGTACCGAGGATGTGGTGCAGGCTTTCATCAGTGAGATTGGTGAGTGCCATACACTTAAGTTGGTGTGAAGAAGGGCATGAGGGTTGGGTGGGGAATGTCATCCATAGAACAGGATGAAGCACCTAAGTGGGACTGGCCTTTGTTGGATTTCTTTGGAGCATTCTTGAGAGGTAGCGCCCTGGGTTTATTTAATTCTTTCCTGCTTTGTGTTGTTGTCTTGGTTTACTTAGTACAGTGCTCAGGGAGAAGTGAGGTGATTTGGGACTTCCTGGGACCTGTGTATTGAGTTGAAAGGGGCTGGTTTCTAATCCTATGATGCATGTTTCCACAGGAATTGAGGCATCAGACCTGTCCAGTCTGCTGGAGCAGTTTGAGAAATCAGAAGGTGAGGGACCCTGGGTAGCTTTGCTCCAACCCCTTTTTGTTGATGTTTACTTAGGGCCCAGTCTATAGTTTCATAAACTGGGGGAGGGGAGGGGCAGTCTCAGCCTCTAGAGCAGCGCTCTTAATTGGAGTGGGAGACCACATTCACCTGTGATGCAGTCTAAGCCACAGAGGGTGGTGGTATGGCATGGGAAGAACTATAAAAAGTAGACTAATGGGGAGATGCAAGGGGGTTGGATTTTTTTGGGGCATTTTTCTAGAGAGAAGTAGCTCTTAGGCTAGGCCTTGAAAGACAGGATTTCATAGAGTGTATTGGTGAATAAAGGCAGAGGTATAGGAATGATTGAGTATGGTGTATTTGGAAGGCCATAGCTAGCTCAGCTTTTTCAGTGCAAGGCATGGATCTAGGTGCTGTGGAGTATACTGTGTCCTGTTCTCAAGGCGCTTATGGTCTATAATTGGGAAGAAAAATCTGCAGAAATGACTCCTGAATTGGTAATGGGTATCCATAGTTCAAGACAAAATATAAAATATGACTACTGTAAAACAAGAGTAGGCTTACAAGACTAGGAAGTTACGTCAGTCAAGGAGAACCTTGAATGTTAGGCTTACAAGTTTAGAATCTTATCTCAGATTCAGTGGGGAGTGTGGATGTTTCTGAGCAGAGAAGAGACATGATTGAAAATAGTACCTGGGCACCTGCTGGAGGAGAATGGATCTTTCTGGGGAGAGCCCAGTGGACTATATAAACAAAGTAGATTTTTCTTCTTTGGGTCTCAGAGCCAACCCTTCTACGCCTCCTTAATCTGGAACGTCTGGTTGGGCTTTTAACTAGTATGGTTTCTTTGCAGCCAAAAAGGAGTGCCCTCCTTCGGCTCCTGCTGACAGCTTGGCTGTAGGAAACTCAGGGTAAGTATAGACATGTGAGCGAGTTGCCCTACAGCTGTTGGTCAGCAGCCGGCCGGCGTTCTGGGACCGTCCACTGGATGCCTCTGTTGTAGGGATGTTTAGTCAGCTCTAGTCTTTCCCTATTTCCCCAACCCCATGTTCAGCACATCCCTACTGGGCACTGTATTGGGTGGCGAGGATATGTACCAACTAGCCTCTGGCTGATTCCATTCTGGGGTTCTAAATGTCCTGGAAGTGCCTTGTATCTTCTGGCAAGTTGTGCCTTTGGGGATTTCTTTTCTTTGTTTAACAAACTTTAAACTTGCTATACACGTGATGGTACAAGAAAGTGGGGAGAGATGTTCACGTCTAGGGCTTCCTTGACTCCTTGGTTGACACAGATACCCTGGACCTCCTTGTTCCCCAATCTTCCAGCACTAAGAGGCCTTTTTTCATTTTTCTTTTTCATGGTACCCCATCCTATTTTGCCAAGCATATTTCTGTCCATATTGATTTTGGGTTGGTTTGAACCAGGCAGGTGAGGCTCCTGGCAGGATAGTTCTGGGGTGGGGAGATGGTATTCAAGGTCGTAGTCAGCCTGCCTCCTCGATTGGGCAGAGCTGAGTTAAGACCCAGCCTACAGTTCAGTCACTTAGATGCCTTTTGTGCTGGAGAAGAATGATAGGGGCAGTTTGTGCATCCTGTCCCTCTGCACACACCCCTCTTCCATTGCTTTGTGAGGAAAGCAGATGTACAAGATGTTGAGGAGGCAATGAATGAGGCTTTCCCTTTTCCCCTCCGCCAGCAGCGTTGACCCTCCCCAGGAGAAGAGGCCCCTAGACCGGTTACAAGCCCCCGAACTGGCCAACGTGGCAGGTGGGTTCAGGGAGGGGAACTCTGCCTTTGATTAGTTCATGCAGCAAATGTTTGTAGAGCCGATTCTGCACCAAGTGTGTGTAGGTGCTGGGGATATAGTGATCCGATCCTCATCTTTGAGGTTCTCACAGTCCAGGGGGCAAGTGTGAAATGAGTATGTTGAGTATCAGAGGTTGTTACGTTAAAGAAACCCGTGTGGTTTATAGTGGGGCCTGAAGGGAGATGGTGGGGGTGGAGGGATTATATGAAAGAGGCTTGAGAAAAGCACTTAACAAGTGATTTAAGTAGGTTTAGGGGATTGATTCTATATAGATGGAGCAACTTGAATGAACTGAAGAAATAAAACCAGCATGGTGTGTTTTGGGGAATTGCGAGTGGTTCAGTTTGTCTGGAGTGTTGTGGTTGATCAGGGTGGTGGATAGAGCTAAAGCAAGAGAGAAAGCTGGAGTGGTAAGTCAGAGGTCAGGTTATGGGAACTCTGAATGCAATGGTAAGCTATTGGACTTTATTTTATCCTATGCATTGGAAAAGCTTTACCAGATTGGTTTTTGGGTGCTCCCTACAGCAGGAATGTAGAAGACAGGTAGACAGGTGTAAAGCCTAAGGTAGGGAATCATAGGAAAATGATTACATGAGTCCAGGCAGGATGCAACCAGAAGTCAGGCAGTGCTGGGGGAAAGGGTGGATATAGGAATGGAGAGATAGATCAGACAGAACCTGGTCACCAGCTAGGTTTGGGCAGTGTATGGTTGAGGGGTTCAGGAAGACTGGCTGGCTGGGTTTCTATTGCTGGTCCCCAAGATAGGGAACTTGGGGGAAGAAGTAGTTGCAACGGGGGGGAGAACTTGGGCTATTGACCATTGGTAGTGTACTTTGTGAGATGAGGCGGGGTCTCTCGAGCCTATATACACAGTGTTTGGAAGTGTAGAATCGGATCTCATCCTGCTATCTCCATCCTCCCTCCCCTCACAGGGCTCACCCCTCCAGCTACCCCTCCCCACCAGTTATGGAAGCCCTTGGCTGCTGTTTCACTGCTGGCCAAAGCCAAATCTCCTAAGTCCACCGCCCAGGAGGGAACCCTGAAGCCTGAAGGAGTTACGGAGGCCAAACATCCAGCTGCAGCCCGCCTCCAAGAAGGGGTCCGTGGCCCTAGTCCAGTCCATGTGGGCTCTGGGGACCATGACTATTGTGTCCGGAGCAGAACCCCGCCAAAAAAGATGCCTGCCCTAGTCTTTCCAGAGGCGGGCTCCCGATGGAATGTCAGACGCCATCAGGATATCACCATCAAACCTGTCTTGTCCCTGGGCCCAGCTACCCCCCCGCCCCCACGCACAGCTGCCTCCCAGGAGCCACTTGATCACAGGACTAGCGATGAGCAGGCAGATTCCCCCGCCTCTTGCCTTACCCCATCCGCCATGCTCTCCCCTGAGGCCTCACCCTGCTGGAATGACACAAACACTAGGACTCCCCCCGAGGCCTCAGCCAAGCAGCGGTCAATGCGCTGTTATCGAAAAGCCTGCAGGTCAGCCAGCCCCCCAAGCCGGGGCTGGCAGGGCCACCGTGGCCGCAGCAGTTCTGTCAGCTCTGGGTCCAACCGGACCAGTGAAGCATCTTCCTCATCCTCATCGTCGTCTTCTTCCCGATCCCGATCCCGGTCCCTCTCCCCCCCACACAAGAGGTGGCGAAGGTGAGCTCTGATGGCCTGTTAGGTCCTTTCCATTTAGGAAGGTCATGTACTCTGGTTCATTTTGAAAACTTTTGCACATTTGAGTTTGATCCTTGTAGGCACTAAGGCTTTTATTTCTGTCTTTGGCTTTTGTCTTTTCCCCTTTTCCTGGATTGTTGAAGGAGGCAAGCTGTGAGAAGATAGCTTCTGTCCCCTGTTGGAGTTTGGGGTATCCCTGAGGTCTCCTGCTTCCTTGAGACCTGCCTTGGGGAGACCCACTAGGGTTTGATCTTGACCATGTTGATTCCTTCGCATACTGTATCAGTCCTCATTTCTGGTATTTTCCTGGTGGTATGTGGGAAGGTGGGATCGTGGATTGTTCATGGCACAATGTTCTGCTGAGGAAAGCGTCTGGGAGTTCCTTTGGGTGTCACTGTGGCCTCATCTATTTCCTGGCAGTATCTTTTTCTCAGTAACAGGTCCCAATTTTCCCACTTAGATAAAGCAGCCTTTATTTCTCTGAGTTTCTGTTCATTTTTCTTCTTTCTGATTTATTAAATATTTTTCAATTTTTAATTGTGTAATTGAAAAGAAATAGGACTTAAAACATTGTAAAACATTTCAGATACATCTTAAATTCATGAGGACCTCAGTTTGGTCATCTGAAGAGTTTTTCTAGACCTCTTCTGCGCTTCTTTGCCCCTGAGCTTCCTTATAGGGAGGCAGGGTTGGGGCAAAGGTGAAGTAAATGGAATACACCTGCTCCTCTCCCAGCATCCCTTTGTTCACTTTTATTCTCCAGGTCCAGTTGCAGTTCCTCTGGACGTTCCCGAAGATGCTCTTCCTCCTCCTCCTCTTCCTCCTCATCTTCCTCATCCTCATCTAGTTCCCGAAGCCGGTCTCGCTCCCCATCCCCCCGCCGGAGAAGTGACAGGAGGCGGCGGTGAGCATGCATTCAGGGAGTCAGTGCAAGTTCCTGAGAATTCTGAGACTTGAGCTGTCTAATGTCGGTGAGACTGATGGCACCTTCTTCTCTTGTTAGGTACAGCTCTTATCGTTCACACGACCATTACCAAAGGCAGAGAGTACTGCAGAAGGAGCGTGCAATAGTGAGTAGAGGAACAAGTTGTGGGAGGACGAGGCCTGCCCCTGAGCTCAGAGCTGTATGTAGCTCTGGCCCCAGCTCATGGTGTGTCAATTTTCCTTGACTCAACATAGGAGGAGAGAAGAGTGGTCTTCATTGGGAAGATACCAGGCCGCATGACTCGGTCAGAGCTGAAACAGAGGTTCTCTGTTTTTGGAGAGATTGAGGAGTGTACCATTCACTTCCGTGTCCAAGGGTAAGCTTGGGCCCGAAGGTCAGGATGTCCTTTCTCTTCCCATTCATGTACCTTGATAGTCTTTGTTTTTCCCTCTTGTTCTGGTATACTGGTCAATGTAGGACAACTGCATTCCTAAACTTGGGGTTGGCCATTTGGGAAATTAGAACAACCACCCCAGTCCTTCTTTATACCCTGGGTGTGGGGGGCATTTCTCCTCCATGGCATGTGCCCAAATAGCTAGCCTCTGCTTCACCCTTCCCACCAGTGACAACTATGGCTTCGTCACTTACCGCTATGCTGAGGAGGCCTTTGCAGCCATCGAGAGTGGCCACAAGCTGAGGCAGGCTGATGAGCAGCCCTTTGATCTTTGCTTTGGTGGCCGCAGGCAGTTCTGCAAGAGAAGCTATTCCGATCTTGGTGAGTGGAGGGAGGGAGGCCCTGAGGCGTTGGTGTACTTGATATCCCCAGAAGGGTTCTCAGCCTTTTGAGAGTGGGCTGGGCAGACTTATTTGACACATGAAAGAACTTAAGGGATGGGTAAGGACAAATGGGGGCTCTCATCTTTTTGACTTAAAATCAGGGCGATTTTAGCTCCATCCATTATTGGTATGGGAGGTGGCTGGCCAGCTGAGGACTCTGTGGTTGGGAAGTGTGGTCAGAGACCTTGATGTTTGTCTCTCTCTACCTTTGTAGACTCTAACCGGGAAGACTTTGACCCTGCTCCTGTAAAGAGCAAATTTGATTCTCTTGACTTTGACACATTGTTGAAACAGGCCCAGAAGAACCTCAGGAGGTAACCCTGGGCCCTTCTCCCCTTCCTGCCCTTTTGTGTGGAGGTGTCCAACCATCTCCATCCCCCTCCCCCACTCTAGGGGAGAGAGCTGCTAGTGAGGAGATGACTTTTATAAAGAAATGGAAAAAAGTGAAATAAAAAATGTGTTAAATCAGATTTTTTAAAGGGTATTTTTTTTAATAGGCATTGAAACAAGTTAACTTGCATTCCTATGTAAAATGGGTGAGGTTGAGGAGTTCCAGTGTTTTGAAGATCTAAGTCACTACGCAAACTAATAAACATAAACTAGAGAGAACTCCCACGTGCTCTTGTGCTTCTTTCTTTATGTGGTGTTAGTGCCAGACATATTCACTTTTGCTCTCTGAACACAATCAGTGTCATGTTTACCTCCATTGAGTTACTAGGAACCCTCTAGTTAGGTGCAAAATCCTATTGGAGTTGAAACTTGGCTCCTCACATGTGTTGTCAGTGAAATCAGTGTTCTAGGGTCTCAGACTTTAAAAGGGCATTTCAATCATTTGGAGATCTTTTTAGAATGCAGATTTTGACTTCTGGGATGGGGCCTGAGATTCTGCATTTTAAACAAGATGCTGATGTTACTGGTCTAGTAAGGGGTTTTGATACTAAGGACCTCTAGAGGAAGCTTACACTTGTTCTGAATAAAGGTTTTCTTTTTTAAAAAAAAAGATTTTTATTGGGGAATTGCGGGAGGGGAACAGCATTGGGCAATCAGGGAAGGGGAACAGACCAGTTGCTGTCCTTTTGTTCTTCAGTCTAGTTGTGGAGGACCTCGCTTCACTGGCCCATGTTGGTGTCACCATTGTGCTCTTCTAGGGTGAGGCAGATCAGTCGCCGACCTCTGGATGGCTGCTCACACCAGCTGCCAGCCGCTCACGCTGGCTGCCGGCCACTCACTGTAGCCTATGGCAGTCCACTGCAGCAGGGGCTGCAGCTATGCCATCCTGGAGACTCACAGCAGCCCAGCTCCAGGTGGAGCTGTTGTTCACTATCTTAGCTGTAGAGGGCAGTGTCACTGGCCCTCATATGTGGGACCCGAACCAGGGCTGCTGGCGTCCTAAGCCAGCTCTTAACCAACGTGCCACTCGGCCGGCCCTGAATAAAGGTTTTCCATTTTAGCTTGAGCTAAAGTATAAATGCTTGGCACACAGCAGGTGCTCAGATGTTTAAAGAAGCCATGTATGTGGATGTGGGTCGACTTCTGGGGATGAGGGAAATGTAGGAGTTATATCTAGAAGGAAATGCCTAATTTGAGAAAGGCAAAGGAGAGGTGTGTCCCCAGAGAAAGTGCATCCTTACCTTTCCTGAGGGGCATTAAATGGGAAGTAGTCAAGGGGTATTGGGTAGGATTAAAACAATTGCTGTCTGCTGCTAATGTGAACTGAAATATGATAGAATTTGGAATTGACTTGGCAGGTCTGGGCATTGATATTTGATTATTCAGAACAAAATGAGAAGCAGTTGGGGGTTTTCTAGCTCTCCCACAGAGTTCACTGTGTGAACTGTGACCCAGGAGGTCGAAGGGTTATTTTCAGGACTACAGTTTGAACAGATAGGCTGTGTTACTCAGGTTTGCTACACAACCCCTTTTACCTTCATGGATCTAACCTAAGACTGAATAAGTAAGCCGGGGGGAGGAAGGGTTGTCTCATGGACAAAACATGTTCGAGGGGGGGCAGTTTTGGGGACCCACACCTCACCTCTACCACGGATAATCTGAAGGATCCTCTGTAGTACAGGTGGGAATCGAGAGGCTGGGGCGGTAATATGAGAAAGGGCCTCCTTGGGTGTTGGAGGCGGTGAAGATAAAGGGTGGGAACCCACTGGCAGCGCGGCTGGCAGATCTTGTGACCAAGTCTAGAGAGTCCAAGGATAGCTCCAGCTGCCAGTCCAAATTACTCTAGAATCCGAATCCCAGTGAGGGCGGGGGAAACCACTGCTGGGAGAAAAGGTGCCTCCAGCAGAAAGGCAGCGCGGGAAGCCCGGAGTTTTCCCGCCACTGCTGAGGGCGTGACCCCTGACGTCAGGTCTCCGCCTTCACAAAGTGGCGGACGGCGGACTCCGCCCTTACCAAGATGGCGACACTCGTGGGACCGGAAAGAGTTTATAGATTTCGCCTTGACCCTGCCTCCGAGGTGGAGGCGGGAGGATCCCTGTGGGATGCGCCCGCCCCTTCCGCTGTGCGCGCGAGCGGCGTGATGGCGTCACAGGGTCTGTCACCATGTCTTCGTGTTCTTGAGTTCCTCAGTCGTTTGCGTCCGCAACGGTAGTGACGCGTATTGCTGGGATGATGGCGGACGCCGGCTTGCGTCGCGTGGTGCCCAGCGACTTGTATCCTCTCGTGCTCGGCTTTCTGCGCAATAACCAGCTCTCGGAAGTGGCCAATAAGTTCGCCAAGGCAACAGGCGCTGTGAGTCCCGGGCTTGGGGTACGGGCCCGGTGGGGTGACCGCAGGGCTTCGGGCCTTGACATGCTTAGATTTCCAGGTGGAGACGTCGGTGGGTTTTGCCAGCTCAGTGTCCGCCGGGCCTCTTTGCCGAGCTCTAGGCGGTGACTGGAGAAAGCCTGGAGCCCACGAGGTCTGATAAAAGAGCGCTTAGTCTTGCTGCATTTTTATCCGGTAAGCAGTGCTCTGGCGGCAGCATGGGACCCTCGTGGCCCAGTCACGTGGCCGGCGGAGTGCGGCGTGCAGGGAGTGAGTGCCCTGTACCATTGGAGCCTCCTGGTTCATTCTTTGGGCTTTATGTTGGGTGACTTACCTTACCTCTTAATCGAATTTACCCAGGATTCTAAGATAAATAAAATTGCCTTACAAGGCTGGGATTTTCGTTAGTTAAAGAAAATGAACGAGACTAGAGGCAGGGTTCTAGTTTTAGTTATACTGAAGCGGGATTGAGCATCATATCCCTACCAAGCAGGCATAAGCAGTGGGCTTGGATCTCTGACCTGTGGAATCAAACACATACAGGGTTGGGACCAGGCTCTGCCACTTTAAGATGTATGACCCCAGTGTGCTTAAACTGAACCACTTTCTGTAGGGAATGTCGTCGTTCATTTTATAGGATTTTTGTGAGTTTCAGTGACATATACACAAAGTGGCAATCCCAGTGCCTGGTGCTCAGGAAGCATCAGTAAATGAAAGCTGTTATCATAGTTTAGGTAACTGAGGATGTTCCAAACAGTAAAAGGAAGATGACCAGGGATGTGAAAGGTTTGGAATCTACATCTCAAGAAAAGCAGACATGATTGTAAGGGAAAACATCTTGAAAGAGAGTAGAGTGTCTTTGGCATTTTAGTCTTTGAAGAAGAAGATAAACTTGTTATTTGATGCAGAATCAGGCTGCACAAGTTGAGAATCAGATCAGCCTCAGAAAGGACTTTCTTAAGCTGGGGCAGAGCCTGCCATGTGATCTGATATAACTGCTTTCATATTGGAACTATTTGGAATTGACTGTTGGGCTGCAAAGAGTGTTTCCACAATGGACTGGATGGAATTGGCCCTTTCAGAATTGGGATTCTTTTTCATGTGGCAAAAATTATTGGGTTGTTGGAAAAGTCATGACATATTTTTGCAACAAAAAAACAGAAAAATATGTTATTACTTTTCCGACAACCCAATAATCTGTGGAGGGCTTACTAAGGAAGGGCCAGATGTTAAACCTTTTATATGCCTAATCTCTTATCCTCTCAATAACTGAAGATGTATAGTGTTACCTCCATTTGTTTTAGAGAAGAAAACAGTCTCATAAAAATTAAGTAATTTGCTCATCTAACTCTGAGCCTGTACTCTTTTTTTTTTTTTTGAGGGCACTGTCACTGACCCTCATATGTGGGACCTGAACTGGGGCCGCTGGCTTCCCAAGCCAGCGCTTAACCACCGCGCCACTCAGCCAGCCCTTCTGAACCTGTACTCTTGTGTGTACTGTAATGCCTTGCCATTTTTTTGCACCAATTAATAATACAGAGGGTGCCAAAAAAATGTTTACACATTTTAAGAAAGGAAAACTGTATTAAGATTGTAATAATCAATCAATATATACCGATAACAAAAGATGAATACAAATCACCTTTGATTTCTGCAATTACAAGAGGTGCTCAAAGTGATTACCATCAGCATCCAGACACCTTTTTTTGTTTGTTTGTTTTAATAAGAGAACAAATCCACTTTCTTTACTTTTCAGTAAGTTTAAATCCTTGATGGGTACAGCATTACATGGATTCTGTGTCCTATGTTCTGTCCTTAGCAGGAAGGTTGCTTCAGAATTTGACACAAACCATGCCACTGTTTCCATGAGCATGAGTTTACCTTTCCCCAGATTACTCTGGTTTTGTTCGGTTTGCCACCAGGAGTCACTGTGTTGTTCTTTGCCGTATACACATAAGCACATCTCTTGCCTAGATAGAATTCAGTTTCATCTCGAGCATAAACACCTTCAATTTTAAGAAGACCTGTGTGCTCCTTCTGGTTCTGGAGACCCGGCTTATAGCCAGCAAAAATGGCTTTGGACCAAAGCCTTCCAGACATATTTGTTGTTTTAGTTAGGAGTCCTGTTCTCAGCAGGCCTCCACAGGCTTCAACCAAGATCCAGACACTTCTGATTACGGCAAAATACTGTTTGAGCAACGTTGACCAAAGTGTCCACTTGTATACATTTTTTTGGCACTCCTGATATATACTAGTGTAATTAGTAGCTGGATGCAAATTTGTACTGAATATGTGACATAGCTTTTTATCAATCTTCTCTTGGAGGCTGTTTTCCAATGATTTGGTTTTATAAATCTCTGCAGCAAACATCCTTTTTATAAATGTTTGTGTCCTTGTTTCATGGGTAAGATAAATTCCTAGATAATACGTTTTTAGAGTAAAGGAAATGCACATTTTAAAAGTCTTTGTTAAATAGGACCAACAGGTGAGGGATAGATGGTGCCAGAAACTATAGGAATAGCCCAAGCTTTTGATACCAAAAATTGGGAAATACATAAATAGAATATTTTTCTCCTGATTTGTGCAAGTAGAAGTCACACAAAGTTGTAACATTTATTAATATATAAACTACAGCAGGTATAAAGCAGGTCATTTAATGAGAGAATAACACAAATTCTGACCTCCCCTAGAATAACCAGGATAATGGATAAATTTTTTTTTTAAAAAGATTTTATTGGGGAATTGGGGGACGGAAACAGCATTGGGGAACCAGGGAAGGGGAACAGACAAGTTGCTGTCCTTTTGTTTTTCAGTCTAGTTGCGGAGGCATTGCTTCACTGGCCCATGTTGGTATCATCATTGTGCTCTTCTCGGGTGAGGCAGATCGGTTGCTGGCCTCCGGACAGCCACGCACAGCGGCTCTTGGCAGCTCACACTGGCTGCCGGCCACTGAGTGTAGCCTATGGCAGCCCACTGCAGCAGGGGCTGCAGCTATGCCGTCCCTGGGGACTCACAGCAGCTCAGCTCCAGGTGGAGCTGTTGTTCACCATTTTAGCTGTAGAGGGCAGTGTCACTGGCCCTCATATGTGGGATCTGAACCGGGGCTGCTGGCATCTCAAACTAGTTCTTAACCAGCGTGCCACTCGGCTGGCCCCTGGATAAATATTTATTTATTTACTTATTTATTTATTTATTATTACTTTTTTTTAGCTGAGCCATCCTGCTACCTGTTGGCAGCTCACCGGCTGCTCAGCTCGGGCTGGGCATTGAACTACTGTTGCTCAGAGTTCAGCTCGCAGTTTTGAGCGAGCTCTTAACCAACTGAGCCACTCGGCCGGCCCCTATTTTATTTTTTTGAGGGCAGTGTCACTGGCCCTCATATGTGGGACCCAAACCAGGACAGCTGGCTTCCCAAGCCAGTGCTTAACCACTACGCCACTCAGCCTTCCCTGCTGGATAGATTTTTTTTACCCAGCTTTTTCTCTTTTCTCCTACAGACACAGCAGGATGCCAATGCGTCTTCCCTTTTGGACATCTATAGCTTCTGGCTCAAGTAAGTCTTCTGTGTACTATTGTGGTTATTTTCTACCCCTAAGTGGGCTGGGCTGTGTTCCTTGGTTTGGGATGGTTCTGATCATCCATAAGTTAGCCTAATCTACCTCGGCAGGTCCACCAAGGCTCCAAAGCGGAAGTTACAGGCAAATGGACCAGTGACTAAGAAGGTTAAGAAGGAATCATCATCTAGTGACAGCAGTGAAGACAGCAGCGAGGAAGATAAAGCCCAAGGGCCCCCAGCTAAGAAAGCAGGTAAGGCTGGGCAGGGAGTTGGGGTTAGCGATTCCAGGAAAAGGATTTGTAGTCTGCCTATACTGCATGGCTGATTCTTGTTGGGAATCTGTGCTTTTGTTCAGCTGTATCTGCCAAGCGGGCCAGTCTGCCTCAGCATCCTGGAAAGGCTGCAGCCAAAGCATCAGAGAGCAGCAGCAGTGAAGAATCCAGTGATGATGATGAGGAGGAGGACAAAAACAAAAAACCTGTCCAGGTTTGTACCTTTGGGAAGGAGGGGCGTTGCTTAAGGGATCTGTAAGAAGAAACCTAATATCTTGGCTTCTAGCTTGTGACTAAGGGATGGTGATGAGGTAAGTGATTATGGGGCAGAAAACCTGGGGACTTTCAGAGAGGTGTTAGAAATAAGAAGTTCTGGAAAGGATATGTGTGAACATGGTTGATGTTGGACTCTGAATGTAGAGGAAATGCAACCCATCTACTTCTTGAGAGGTACTGGGTTTCACTGGGACACTGTCTAGGACTCCCAAGAGTAAGAGAATGTATACAGATTTTGGGAGCTCTAGGCAGGGAATGGCAGGGACAGGGCCAGTAAATCAAATGGCTGAACTTTTTATTACTAAGAGGTTGTTGTCCTTACCACATGCTGTTCTGCTTAGCTTTCTACCTTAGGATGCCCTTTGGATACCCAGAACTCTTGTGGATTCTTCTCATTGTGTGTTTTCTCACAGAAGGGAGTTAAACCTCAAGCCAAGGTAGTCAAAGCTCCTCCTAAGAAGGCTGAGAGCTCTGATTCTGATTCTGACTCAAGCTCAGAGGATGAGGCACCAAAGAACCAGAAGCCAAAGACAACACACATGGCAGCTAAAGCTCAGGTTAAAGCCCCAGCCAAACCAGGTACTGTTTCTGTTTCCAAAAGGCCGTGCTGGGGACCTGTTTGCTCTCGGGACTGGTGTTTAAATTGCTCGTTCAGCAGGGGTGAAATTGTACTGGTTGTTGAACTGGAGGTCTTGATTATTGTTATTTTTATTTATTAAAGATTTCATAATTAAGGACTAGTAACTAGAGAAACAGTTTGCAGCAAGGGAAAATGCATTTTAAAAAATGGTATGTTTGGGCCGGCCAAGTTGCACGTTGGTTAAGAGCATCTTGGGACACCAGCGGCCCCCATTCGGATCCCACATATGAGGACCAGTGACACTGCCCTCTACAGCTAAGATGAACAACAGCTGCACCTGGAGTTGGGCTCCTGTGAGTCCCTGGGGACGGCATAGCTGCAGCTCCTGCTGCAGTGGGCTGCCGTAGGCTACAGTGAGCGGCCGGCAGCCAGTGTGAGCGGCCGGCAGCCAGTGTGAGCGGCCGGCAGCCGGTGTGAGCTGCCAAGAGCCGCTGTGAGCGGCCGTCCAGAGGCCAGCAACCAATCTGCCTCACCCGAGAAGAGTGCAATGACGATACCAACATGGGCCAGTGAAGCAGTGTCCTCCACAACTAGACTGAAGAACAAAAGGGCAGCAACTTGTCTGTTCCCTTTCCCCAGTTCCCCAAAGCATTCCCCTCCCCCAATTCCCCAATAAAATCTTAAAAAAAAAAATGTTTGTCATTTTTAGTTGCATTTCATAGATAATTTATATTCTCACGAATCCTATTCTACTGTGACCACTTATACCTCTATTCTGTATGGTTTTCAGTACCATTTTTCCTCCTGTACATTCATTTGATAGGAGAAGTGAGAATTTTTATATTTTTCTGTAATTTTCCCATGATGAAGGTTAGGTTATGATTTAGAGGAGCTTCTCTAGAAGTTGGAATGAAAGACTTCAGAGGGCATATTTATCTTTTTTTTTTTTTTGAGGGCAGTGTCACTGGCCTACATATGTGGGACCGAACCGGGGCCGCTGGCTTCCAAGGCCAGCGCTTAACCACCGCGCCACTTGGCCGGCCCAAATATTAAATTTTTTTTTTTTTTTTTTGAGGGCAGTGTCACTCGCTCTCATATGTGGGACCGAACCGGGGCTCTGGCTTCCCAGGCCAGCGCTTAACCTCCGCGCCACTCGGCCGGCCCTCAGAGGGCATATTTAAATTATTTGCATCATACTTTTTTTTAGTTTTTTAAAAGATTTTATTGGGCAATTGGGGAAGGGGAACAGCCAAGTTGTTGTCCTTCAATCTTAGTTGTGGAGGGCGCAGCTAGCTCAGCTCCAAGTCCAGTCACCATCTGGACTGGCCAGTCAGAAGCTCGCAGTCGCTCAGCTCAAGGTGCCATGTTAAGTCTTAGTTGCAGGTGGGCATAGCCCACCATCCCATGTGGGAGTCGAACCGGCAACCTTGTTAGGAGCATGTGCTCTCACCACCTGAGCCAGCCTGCCACCTGTTGGCCACTCAGCTCAGGCGCAGCTCACTGGCCCATGTGGGAACTGAACTGGTGACCCTGTTGCTCTGAGCTCCCACTCTTAACCAACTGAGCCATTCAGGTGGCCCATACCATTTTAAAAAAATAGTTATATTCCTGAAATTAGGCAAGAAGAGACATCCTGTGATGCAATAAACCATAATGGTCTTTATGCTTGTTCTAAAGGCAAGAAAATTGATACACTCCTAAGTTCTGAGCTAATAAGATTTTTCTGGGCCTTCGTTGCCATGGTACTTCTTACACTATTTTTTCTTAGGCACACCTGCTCGAGCAGCACCTAAAATAGCCAATGGCAAAGCAGCTGACAGCAGCAGCAGCAGCAGCAGCAGCAGCAGCAGCGATGACTCAGAGGAGGAGAAAGCATCAGCCGTCTCCAAGAAGGTCTCTGACAAAACTTCTACCAGTGAATTGGGGGCCGGGGATGAAGGGGGGAGGGTTTCTGTTTACTGGTGGGATTGGTTGGGTCAACACTTTTCTGTGCTGATTTTCTCTGTATGATGCAGGCTGTGCCTAAAAAGCAACTAGTGGCCAAGCCCCCAGTGAAAGCAGCTGCTGTCCCCACCCAAAAGAGTTCCACCAGTGAGGACTCCTCCAGTGAGGAGGAGGAGGAGCAGAAAAAGCCTGTGAAGAAAAAACCAGGTGACAGGACATGGGGCACCAGGCTGCATGACTTATCGGAGCCCAGTTGCAGGAGGACCTCTGTAGTCACCATGGGGACTTCCCCATAGAACTGCTGGACAGGACAGTTAGTTTCTCCCTGAGAAAGGAGAAAGTTTCATGGTCTTTTATACCCTAGACTGGAAAATGACATGTCAGCATCTCTGCCGTATTCTGTTTGTTAAAAATAAGTCACTAATTCTAACCCACACTCAAGGGAAGGGGTTAAGCTCCATTTGTAGAAAGGAGTGGTATCAGAGAATTTGTGTATATGTTTTAATACCACCACACTGCCCCTTTTAAACAGGTCCCTATAGTTCAGTCCCCCCACCTTCTGCTCCCTCACCCAAGAAATCCCTGGGAACCCAGGCTCCCAAGAAAGCTGCAGAGAAGAAACAGCCTGTGGAGAGCAGTGAAGACAGCAGTGAAGAGTCTGGTGAGTCAACAGCAGTGGTGAGTGGGTCTGGGGAATGGATGAGTAATAGAAAGGGAGAAATGCCCTGGCCTCCTTCCACTGAAGCAAGACAGGCTAAGGCTCTTTGTGGAGCTAGTAGGTCAGGATGCTGGACCCACCCTAATGCTATAGGTTCTCTCTAGATTCAAGCTCTGAGGAAGAAAAGAAGCTGCCAGCTAAGGCAGTCATTTCTAAAACAGCCACTAAACCAGCTCCAGCAAAGAAGGCGGCAGAGAGCTCTTCAGATAGCTCAGGTAAGGCATATGGAGGCCCCCAGGACTGGGGGTTCCAGGGGCTCTCCTGAGTCTGATGTGGGGAACTATTCATTCTGTTCTCTCTTGTCTAGACTCTGACAGTTCTGAGGATGAAGCACCTGTCAAGCCAACCAGTACCACCAAGAATCCCCCAAGTAAGTCAGCCGCTACTCCCAAGCAGCCTGCAGCCAAACCAGCCACAACTCCTAAGCAGCCAGCAGGAAGTGGCCAGAAGCCTCTGACCAGAAAGGCTGATAGCTCCAGCGAGGAGGAGAGCAGTTCTAGTGAGGAGGAGGAGGAGGTGAAGAAGTCTGTGGCCACCCCTAAGTCCAAGGTGATGGCCAAGGCAGCTCCATCTTTGCCTGCCAAACAGGCGTCTCAGGGTGGTGGGGATAGCAGTTCTGATTCAGACAGCTCCAGCAGCGAGGAAGAGGAGGAAGAGAAGCCTTCCAAACCCCCAGTGAAAAAGCCACAGAAGACAACGGGAGCGGCAGCCCCTTCCAAGGTAGCCTCCATAAAGAAAGGAAAGGCCAAGAGCAGCAGCAGTTCTGATGACTCCAGTGAGGAGGAGGAGGAGCCCAAGGGCAAAGGTACTCCTAGACCACGAGCGCCCAAAACCAATGGCACCTCTGCCCTGACTGCCCAGAATGGAAAAGCCAACCGGGAGAGCAGCGAGGAGGAGGAAGAGAAAACAAAGGCAGTTTCTAAGCCAGGTTTGTATCCAAACATGCTGCCCGCTAGGTTCCCCGCTGAAAAAATCAGGATATACTCTTGGGGGATGGGGAGGGAAGGGAGGCAAAATGACCGGATTCCAGTTGCAGTCCCTTAGTGTGGGGACCTGGGTAGAGGAACAGGAAAGTGGGCTCCTGAGCCTGGCTTTGTTTTTGTAGGTTCAGGAAAGAAGCAGAAGCATAATGAGGTTGCCATAGAGGCGGAAACTCCTCAAGCCAAGAAGATAAAGCCTCAGACCCCCAACACATTTCCAAAAAGGAAGAAAGTGAGTTGTCTTGTTTTCCTCTCAGGAGCCAGCCTTTAAAGAGTAGAAAGAAGAGGGCCGGCCGAATGGCGCAGTGGTTAAGCTCTGGCTTGGGAAGCCGGCGGCCCGGGTTCGGGTCCCACATACATATGAGGGCCAGTGACACTGCCCTCAAAAAAAAAAAAAAAAGTAGAAAGAAGAACCTGGGATCACCCTGACAGCTCTGCCTGGCCAGGCACACACGCATATGTGTGTAGCTCAGGACTGTTTTTCTTTTTTTTTTTTTTTTTTTGAGGGCAGTGTCACAGGCCCTCATATGTGGAACCAGAACCAGGGCTGCTGGCTTCCGAAGCCAGCACTTAACCACCACACCACTCGGCCGGCCCAGGAGGGCTACTCCATCTTTAATTTTCTACTTTATTCTCCAGGCAGAAAAAAGGGCATCATCCCCATTCCGAAGGATCAGGGAAGAGGAAATTGAGGTGGATGCTCGAGTTGCAGACAACTCCTTTGACGCCAAGGTGAGGAGAGAGGGTGTTCACCATTCTTGAGGCGAGTGGGGTGGAAGAGAGGACAGCTTTGGCCTCAGATTGGCAGGAAGCTCTCTGGGTTCAGGTTGCCTTGAGCAGGGAGAACGTGACAGGGCTCTGGTGTTCTTCTGTGTGTTAACTGCCTCTCTACTCAGCAGCGGGGTGCATCCGGAGACTGGGGGGAACGAGCCAATCAGGTCCTGAAGTTCACCAAAGGCAAATCCTTCCGGCATGAGAAGACTAAGAAGAAGCGGGGCAGCTACCGGGGAGGCTCCATCTCTGTCCAGGTCAATTCAGTTAAGTTTGACAGCGAATGACCTGGGGCCATCGTAGCAGATCCGAGACTACTTTCTTTTCCCATTGGACCTGGGAGCCCTCAGCTCTATTAGGGGAGGTCTTGGTGAGGACTGCAGTCTAGAATAGACTGAAGACTTTGCATTGGAACATCCTCTCTGGTCCTTTTCTGTGTTCGTAGTTTTGTATACAGATTTGTTTTTGAGTGTTGAGTAACAAGGACAAAATAAGGGAAATGTTCTTTTTTAAGAAAAATTCCTTTTAGCTGTCATCCCCTTTTCCCTGTTCCATAGAAATTCTCATACTGAGAAATTTGTATATTTTATATTGAATCATTTCCTATTGGTTTTGGTTGTGATTTTCAGAGGTGAGTTCCCACAGATAAAAGCTATTGCCCAAGGCATAGTAAAAAGTCATGTGTATGAATTTCTACAATTGGAGAATTCTGCTTATGTGAATGCACATGTCCACATTTCACCTCTCCTACTCCTCAGCCCTGGTGAGGGGCAGTTAAGAATGGTTAATGTATATGTCTGTTAAGCATGCGCTGTTAAGCATCCTTATTCATGGGGCTTCGGACTGAAGTTTTCAGAGAGCATGGACTTAGCTACTTTGGGGGATAAAATTCACTCTTGCTACAGGCAAAATTCTGGTGTAGTGTGAATGCTGTGGGGTCAGTCTGAATATTTTGTTTTCTGTAATTTTATAATTGCATAATGATATTTGCAATATATGGTTTTTAATTTGAAAGCATAAACTTTTCTATTGTTCAAAGACTTGTTTCGATAACTTGACCCTTAATTGAAGACTGTATTGTCTGATTTTTTTTTTTACATGTTAGAGAACAAAATAACATTAATTTAACCTGGAAAGTACATATTGCTTGGTTTTTCTGTCTTCGTAGCAGTGGTGACACAAAATAAGCTTCATTAGCTCCTACATCACTGATTAAGAAAGTGAAAGAAGAAAAACTAATTAATAACCTCAATCCTTAGTAGGAATTAAGTTACATTAGTCAGGTAAATTTAGTCACGTAAGTATGTGCTAATGGAAATGGGAAGAACCTTTACAAAGCATATTACCTGGTAAAACTTGAGTAGAGTGAGGTTGGGAGAGCATCCTAGTAGGATTATTGTGTCTTGTAGTTGGAACATGGGAGCAACTGATGCGCCCCCTTCAGAACCTTAACTATCAGCAACAGTGGAGGTGACGATAATAAACCAGTGAACAGAGGTGTGACTCCTAGGCCAAGCTGGCTGATTGTAATGCCATAGGACATGTCTGTTGACAGTGCTCAGCCAATGCAAGACGGAGAGGGAAGAGCCAGTGAACTCTCTGGAGGCTGGGCTGTCCCCATGGGAAGGTGGAGGTCTTAAGATTAGCCTCCCTTTGTTTGGATTCCGTATTTGCCAAATAACCTGATAATAACCTGGTTTTCCATGTAACTGCCTCTAGGAAGAAAATGCACTGTTCTTGGGCTGACATAGGTATTTCAGTCTGCATGGTAAAAGTTACACATCTTACTACAAAATAATAAACTAGCTGGTTTATAATGTGTCTTGGGAATGTTATTATTGTGAGTCCAAAGTCCTCCCACCCTCTACTCAACCCAGAAGAACATACGTGCCAGTTACAGGGCTGGGGTCCAGACTTGTGAGTTCACTGCAGAGCTTTCGTGGTAGCAGCTTGCTGGCTCTTGGCCGTACCTTGTCTCATGGTGCCTTTTTCATCCAGCTGGTGTGTAGTCTAAATTGGGGGTTTGCAAAATGGCCTATGGGCCAGATCCAGCCTATGGCTGGTTTTTGTATTGCTTAGGAGCAAAGAATGATTTTTACTTTTTTTTTTTTTATAGTTTTATTGGGGAATGGGTGCTTTTCCCAGGATCCATCAGTTCCAAGTTAAGTTGTCCTTCAATGTTAGTTGTGGAGGGTGTAGCTCAGCTCCAAGTCCAGTCGCTGTTTTCAATCTAGTTGTGGGCAGTGCAGCCCACCATCCCATGTGGGAGTCCAACGGGCAATCTTTTTTTTTTTTTTTTTTTTTTTTTTTTAGGATAGTGTCACTGACCCTCAACATAATGTGGGATCTGAACTGAGGCCGCTGGCATCCAAAGCCAGCTCTTAACCACCGCGCCACTCGGCCGGCCCTGGCAACCTTTTTAAGAGCGCACACTGTAACCACCTGAGCCATCCAGCAGCTCAGCTCAAGTTGCTGTCCTCAATCCAGCTGTGGAGGGCACAGCCCACTGGCCCATGTGGGAATTGAACCGGCAACCCTGTTACTCAGTATTCGCTCTCTAACCAATGAGCCACCCAGTCTCCCTGATTTTTACCCTGATTTTTACATTTTTATTTATTTTTTAGCTGAGCCATCCTGTCACCTGTTGGCAGCTCACCGGCAGCTAAGCTCTGGCTGGGCATCGAACTGCTGTTGCTCAGAGCTCAGCTCGCACTCTTGAGCAAGCTCTTAACCAATTGAGCCACTTGGCTGCCACCGATTTTTACATTTTTAAAGGACTGGTAGAAAAGAATATATATGACAGACTTCATGTGGCCCACAAAGCCTACAATATTTACTATCTGGCTTTTTACAGAAAAAGTTTGCTAATGGATGGTATAAATCAGTGATTTCATAACTAACTGAAAATTAGAATAATCTGGGCACTTCTAAAAACCCAGGGGTCCATCCCCAGACAGGTTGAGTCAGATCCTGGTGTTCTCTGGTGGGGCCTCTTAGCTCCTAGGTGATCCTAAGGAGCAACCAGTGTTGAAACCATTGATGTAAGTATTTGAAAAGAAATTAATTGATTGATATTTTTTTGTTTCCTTCATGCTTCCATTTTCTTTTGTTTGTTTGTTTGTTTGTTTTTTGAGGGCAGTGTTACTGGCCCTCATATGTGGGACCGAACCGGGGCCGCTGGCTTCCCAAACCAGCGCTTAACCACTCGGCCGGACCCCATGCTTCCATTTTCAAGTGTATTTGTTAAAACTAATAGGTATAAAGTGAAAAGTAAATTCCCATCTCCAGAGTTGATTCTTTTTTTTTTAAATTTACTTTTATTTATCTCCTTCTAGAGAGTTTTCCTGTATGTAATATGTGAATCTTCTCATGGTTTTCCTTACACAAATGGGGTAGCTTGCTATATGCAGTGTTTTATAACTTTGGAGCTTATTTCATAACAGAAGACAGCAGCTCATTTTTAATGGCTGCAGTGGTACTCCAGTCATGGAAATAGCATAAGTTATTTAAACTAGTTCCTTATTTGTAGATGTTTAGGTTAGCATAGATTGGGCAGGTACTTTCATTTTAAAATGGAATGTAATTATATCCATTAAATTTTTTTGTAAAAATAGATGAATAATTTATAAGTTTACTATTTATTGTTTGAAGCTATGGCTTACCTTATTTTCTTTTGCATCTCATAAACATAGCCTTTTTCGGTCTTCTTTGCTATTTTAACTTACCAGACCTCCTTTCCCCTTATGTCTTACAAAGCTGAACCTGCTACATATATTCAGCTGTGTTTTATAAATGAGGTAGTTCAGCAAATTGTAACAGCATTTACTAGGAAATTAATGTCTCTGATTCTACTTTCTCATATTTAAAGTGAGAGTACTCACTCATCTTGTCTGTAAAATCTGACTACTCCAGGGGGCTGTTGTAAGGACTGAGAATTTATCTAAAGCACGTAGCACAGTTCCTGGCACATTGTAAGCACTCCATAACTGCCTCTTATAAAATAAAGAGGATTTTGGAAATGACTTTCTTTGGTATCCTTGTGATGTGCAACATGTCATTTCAACAAAAGCTCAAATCATATCTTAGAGTTATATCCTGGCAGTATTTTGTTTGTTTAGCATCTTCATGATGCCAAATATTGATATGCAGAATTGATCCTATTTCTCAGGAACTTTAGTTTTGTGGGGGAGACTTTCCAACACCCCTTTGTTGGTGCTTCACAGGTTATAGCCTCACTGCAACCTGACCTTGTTAGGTGAGTATTTAGATCAGGGTTTCTCAATCTCAGCACCTTTGCCATTTTGGGCCAGATAATTGTTGTGTAGGACTGTCCTGTGTATTATAGCTAGCATGTGTAGCAGCATCCCTGGCCCCTAGTGGGATGCCGTTAGCACCCCTCAGTTTGGATAACCAAAAGTGCTCCAGATATTTCCAAGTATCTCCTGGGAAGCAAAATTGCCCCTAGTTGAGAACCACTGGGGAAATAGCTGATTATCAAATGATTTGCTTGGGGTTGATAAAACTGCAACTTTGGTCCCAAGTCAGGAGTTAGTACTTTATTTTGTCCACCTGAGTATGTTAGGGGGTTGATAGTCCAATACAATGCTTCTGGTGCCAGTACAGCTGCCAGGAAAGCAAAGTTCCTGCTGTTCTCACCCACTGCTCACTGCAGAGTCTGCTTAAGCTGTCCGCTGTTACTGAAGAGGCCAGTAGGTGGGGCTCTTGTCCACTGCACGGAGCTGGACTAGATTTAAGTGGAAGCTTGACATTGTCATTTCCAGTTTTGTTCAACAAACTCAGAGAACCTGTCACGAGCAAGCTTTTGGATATAAAGATGAATACGATATAGGAACCTTGTTTGAAGACCCTTGTGGAGAGTGGAGTCCCTTCTAATCTCTAGTCTGTCCTGGTTATCTATGAGTACCTATTTCCTGACAGCCCATGACAGGCAACATGGCTTGTAGAGGAACCCTGATCACCATGGAACCCTCAACCTTCCCCTCAGGTTCTACAGAGCACTGGAGTTCCCACAATGAGGGCCAGCCACATGTTCCCACTGTATGGAAACTAGACCTGTGTCCTTCCTAAGCCTGTCTCCTCTCCACTCCCAGCATAATCCCCTTGTACAGCTCAGGATTGAGGAGAACAAACACCAGGCTTCCACCTTGGAAGTGGGGTGTGGGGGGGTAGGGAGTACAAAGTATTTCAATAAACTAGCATGCCAGACACAAATTCATCCATTCAGCAAGTATGAGTGCCAGGCACATAATATGTAATTTTGTATGAAAGATGAAGACAACCGTGAGTGAACGAAGAAACACACAGCTCCAGTGACCAAAGTTTCCCCAGGCTAATGAAGGACAAAGATACTAATCCTCACAAATGTGTAAATATAAACCAGTGCGATGTGCGAAGAGCTATAGAACTTAAGAGGGCAACCTATCCATGTGGTGGTGGAACCATGTAATTTATCATCTAACCTGGAATGCTTTTGAGAGTGAAAAGGAGGGCAGTTAATAATTAGGCTGAGATGAACGGGGGTAAACAGAGTATCTTAAGCAAGCTAAGACATGGTCATTATAATAATAAAAATCTTCACTGAGGAAACGATGTTTCAGCCGAGACTAGAAAGTGAGAGGTGAACATGGTGAAGATGAGCAGGGCTCTGTTTTTTCCAGCTATGGGGAATAGCATGTGCAAAGGCCTTTTAGTGAGAAGGAGCATGATAGAGACTCAAACTGAGAGAAGGCCTATGAAGCTGAAAGGCAGAGTGAGGAAGGTACTAGACCAGTAGGGAGGGATCAGGGCATACAGAGCCCTTATAAGGCATGTCTAAGATTTTGTTCCTTATTCTGAGGTCAGTGGGAAGTTATTGAAAAGTGCATGTCTTAGCTTGGGCTGCTGTAACAAAGGAGCATAGACTGGGTGGCTTAAGCAGTAGAAATTTACTTCCACAGTTCTAGGTGCTGGGAAGGCCAAGATCAAGATGCAGGCCTATTTGGTTCCTAATGAGAGCTCTCTTGGTTTGCAGATGGCTTCTTGCTGTGTCCTCACATGGCAGGGGGAGAGAGCAAGCTCTTTGGTCCCTGTTTATAAAGGGCACTAATTCCATCACAGGGGCTCCATTTTCATGACTTCATTCAAACCTGCTTACCTCCCAAAGGCCCCACCTCATACCATCATGTTGGGAGTTAGGGCTTAAACATATGAATTTTGGGTACACAAACATTCCATTCATAGCAGTGAGTGTGTATGTATGTGCCGTAGATTTTTTTTTTTTTTTTTTGAGGGCAGTGTCACTGGCCCTCATATGTGGGACCCGAACCGGGGCCGCTGGCTTCCCAAGCCAGCACTTAACCACTGCGCCACTCGGGCGGCCCTGTAGATTTTTTTTTATTAGGGAAAATACCAAATACCAAAGTAGAGAAAATAGTATAATAAACCCTCATCTTCTCATCTAGCTTTTATGTATCTATGGTCTATCTTGTTTCATCTCTAATACCCAACCCATACCTTCCCCTACTCCCTTCTTATTGGGTTGTTTTGAAGTAAAAAAAAGATTTTAATTATATCCATAAATAATTTACAATGTATCTAAAGATTAAAGCCTTAAAAACAAATAACTACAATTCCATTACTACATCTAAACAAATTATCAGTACAGTAATCAGTTGATAGTAAATATCCTGTTAGTATCCCTGAATGGTACCATGATCAGATTTGCATGCTAAAAGCCTAATCTGGCAGCTGTGAGAATAGACTGAAGAGGTGTGGAGTGGTTTGGCTAGTACAGTAGGCCGGATGAGAGATCATTTCAGGCACCTGAATTAAAGTGGTAGGATAGAGAAGATGGAGAGAGGTGGATGGGCTTGAGAAATATTTAGGAAATAAATTAGAAGTTGGTGGGGTGGGCTTTGGGGAGAGAGTATTAAGAATGACTTTCAGATATTTTTTCCCAAGGACTAGGTGAATGGTGGTGCCATTTGTGGGGATGAGGAACACTGGAAAAGTTTGGTTCAGGACCTGTTAGTTTGAGGTGCTTTTGAGACATCTAAGTGAAAATATTGAGAGGTCAGTGGAGATTTATGCTACTGGAGCTTGGTGGAGAGGTTAGGCTGAGGATACAAAATAATAGGGACTCATCAGTGAATAGTTTTGAGACAGCAGTGTAGTAAGAAGGGCATTGGAGCAGGAGTGTGGAGTCCTGGATTCCTGCCCTGCCTTGGACTCATAGGTAACTTGGGGCAACTTTGTTCCTTCCCAAGACTGTCAGTGTCTCAGTCCAACAAATAGAAGGGTTAATACCTGGCACAGAGGGGTCCTTAAAACTTTAAAGTTAAGTTTTTTCACCCCTTCCCCTTGCCAATCATCTTCCTTTTCCTTTCTTTCCCATCTCTTGAAGCATCCTGAATTTGGTATTTATCATTTGCACACTTTTTTTATAGTTGTTTGTGTGTGTGTGTGTGTGTGTGTATATGTATGTATAAGGAATATGTCATCTTGGTTTACATAATTTTTAAACTTTATATAAATGGTACCAAACTATCTATTCTTCTGTAACTTGCTTGTTTCTCTGATGTGTAGTAGTCTACTGTATACTTGCATTTCTTTTTTTCTTTTTTTCTTTTTTTTTTGAGGGCAGTGTCACTGGCCCTCATATGTGGGACCCGAACCAGGGCCACTGGCTTCCCAAGCCAGCGCTTAACCACTGCACCACTCAGCCGGCCCTATACTTGCATTTCTTTATTCACCATTGACTTGCATTCCAGTTGTGATGCTGCTCTGAACATTTTTTTTTTTACTCTGAATATTTGTAAGTGTCTACTGGTGTACCTGTGCAAGAGTTCTCTGAGTTTAAATCTAGAAAGGAAAAGTGCTGGTCATAGAGTAAGGGCATCTTCCATTTTCCAGATAGTGCCAGTTTTCCAAAGGTATTTACTAATTTGCATTCACACCAGCAGCTCAAGAGATCTTCCTTTGGTCCACATTCTCCCTAACACTGGGTAAGTCATTAAAATCAAATTTCCACCCAATCTTTGGGATGGTACCTTATTGTGTTTTGGGTTTTTTTAAAAGATTTTTATTGGGGAATTGGGGGAGGGAAACAGACAAGTTGTTGTCCTTTTGTTCTTCATGGTACCATGGTTGTGGAGGACATTGCTTCACTGGCCCATGTTGGAATCATCATAGCGCTCTTCCCGGGTGAGGCAGATCGATTGCTGGCCTCTGGATGGCAGCTCACGGCGGCTCTTGGCAGCCCACGCCAGCTGCCAGCCGCTTAGTGTAGCCTATGGCAGCCCACTGCAGCAGGGACTGCAGCCTACGCTGTCGCCAGCGAATCATGGCAGCCCAGCTCCAGATTGAGCTGTTGTTCACCATCTTTTCTGTAGAGGGCAGTGTCACTGGCCCTCATGTGGAATCTGAACCGGGGCCCTGCTGCTCAGAGCTGGCGTCCCAAGCCAGCTCTTAACCAACGTGCCACTCAGCTGGCCCTTATTGTGGTTTTTATTTGGATTTCCCTGCCTACAAATGATGTTGAATGCCTTTTAATAAACTTATTGACCATTTGGATTTTTTCTTAAGGTGCCCATTTTTCTATTGTGTTGTCTTTCTCTTATTGATTTGTAGGAGTCCTGTATATATTTTGGATGCAGTCACTTCGTTGGTTTTATGCAATGTAAATATTTTCTATAGTTCTGTGTCTTGCTTTACTTTATTGTAGTTTTTCTAATTTAATTTTATTCTTTTAAAGATTTTTATTAAAATATAGCTAACATACAATATTACATATTACATTAGTTTCAGGTATACACAATAGTTATTCAACATTTATATACCAAAACAAGTGATCACCATGATAAGTCCATCTGACACTCTACCACGCTATCACAATATAATTGACTGTATTCCCTATACTGTACATCACAGCCCCATGACTTATTTGTTTTATACCTGAAACTTTGAACCTCTTATTCTCCTTCAGTTTTTCCCCTCCTTTTTCAATTTTTCAATTACAGTTGACATTCACTATTATTTTATATTAATTTCAGGTGTACAGCATAGTGGTTAGACATTTATATAATTCAAGAAGTGATCCCTCTGACTAGTCTAATTAGTATCCACCTGGCACTATACATAGTTATTACCTTATCAGGGACTATATTCCCTATGCTTTGCTTTACATCCCCATGACTTTGTGACTACCAATTTGTACTTCTTAATACCTTTACCTTTTTCACTGTGCCCCCAACCTCCTCACATCAATCACCCCAATAAATCTAGTACCCATCTGACACCATACATAGTTATTATAGTATTATTGACTATATTCCTTATGCTATACCCTCTATCCCCATGACTACTTTGTAACACCGATTTGTACTTCTTAATCCTTCCCCTTTTTTGACTCACCCCTAGGCCCCCTCCTGTCTGGCAACCATCAAAATGTTCTCTGTGAGCTCTGAGCAACAGCAGTTCAATGCCCAGCCTGAGCTGAGCTGCTGCTGAGCTGCCAACAGGTGGCAGGATGGCTCAGCTAAAACAAAAACAAAAAAAATGTTCTCTGTATCTGTGAGTTTGTTTCTGTTTTATTTGTTTATTTTGTTCTTTAGATTCCAGTTATAAGTGAAATCACATTGCACCTGTCTTACGCTCTCTGACATACTCCCGTCAGCACAGTACCCTCCAGGTCTGTCCATGCTGCCACAGGTGGCAAGAACCCGTTCCTTTCCCTGGCTGAGCAACATTCCATTGTGTATATGTACCACCTCCTCTTTAGCCATTCATTCATCGATGGACACGGAGGCTGCCTCCACGTCTTGGCCATTGTAAACAGTGCTACAGTAAACATATGGATACGTACATACCCTCGGTGTAGCATTTTGGGTTTCTTCAGATGAACACCTGGAAGTGGGATTACTGGGTTCTTCCCTGTCTTTTGTTATAGCCTTTGTTTTAAAAGTTTATTTTGTGTGGTATAAATATTACCACTCCAGCTTTTTGTTTGTTTGTTTCATTTTCATGACATATCTGTTCCCCACCCCTTTACTTTCAGCCTGTTTGTGTCTTTTGATCTGAAGTTAGTCTCCTATAGGCAGCATATGTAAGGGTTTTGTTTTCTTATACATTCAGCCACCCTATATTTTCATTGGAACATTTAATCCATTTACATTGAAAGTAATCATTGATATGTAGTTATTGTCATTTTATTATTCATATCTTTGATTTTTTTTTTTTTTTTGTTCCCTCAAAGAAGTCCCTCTAAGATTCCTTGTAATTCTGGTTTGGTGTTGATGAGCTTGAGCTTTTTCTTGTCTGGGAAACTCTTTGTCTGTCCTTTGATTCTAAATGATAGCTGTACTGGGTAGAGTAATCTTGGTTGTAGATCCTTACTTTTCATCACTATGAATATTTCTTGGCAAATCCTTTCTGACCTGCAAAGTTTCTGTTGAGAAATCAGTTGAAAGTCTTATGGGAGCTCGCTTGTAGGTAACTAACTGCTTTTCTCTTGCTGCTTTGAAGATTCTTTCATTGCCTTCGCTAGGTTAGGGACATTTTCTGTTATTAGTTCTTCAAATAGTTTTTCAGTTCCTTGCTCTCTCTTCTTCTTCTGGTACCCTTATGATGTGATGTTGGTACACTTGATGTTGTTCTAGAGGCCCCTTAAACTATCCTCATTTTGGGGGTTCTTTATTTCTTTTCTCTGTTCTGTTTGGGTGCTTTATGCTACCTTCTAAATAACTAATTCTATCCTCTGCTTCATCTAATCTGTTGATTTCCTCTGATGTATTCGTCATTTCAGTTATTTGCATTCTTTATTTCTGACTTTTTAAAAAATGTTTTCTATCTCTAGTTTTATGTTTTCTATCTCTTTTTTATTTATTTATTTATTTATTTTTTTGAGGGCAGTGTCACTGGCCCTCATACGTGGGACCCAAACTGGGGCCGCTGGCTTCCCAAGCCAGCGCTTAACCACCGTGCCACTCAGCCAGCCCTGTTTTCATTTGTTTGTTTGTTTTTGAGGGCAGTGTCACTGGCCCTTATATGTGGGACCGAACCGGGGCCGCTGGCTTCCCAAACCAGCGCTTAACCACTGCGCCACTTGGCCGGCCCAAAATATTTTTTTTTTTTGAGGGCAGTGTTACTGGCCCTCATATGTGGGACCGAACCAGGGCCGATGGCTTCCCAAACCAGCGCTTAACCACCGCGCCACTTGGCCGGCCCAACCAGCCCTGTTTTCTGTCTCTTTGTTGAAGTTTTCCCTGAGTTCACTGATCATCCTTATAACCAGTGTTTGGTAGATTGCTTGTCTCCGTTTTGTTTAGTTCTTTTTTGGAACTTTGTTTTCTTCTTTTATTTGAGACGTGTTTCTTTGTTTCTGCATTATGGCTGCTTCCTTCTATTTGTTTCTATGTATTAGATAGGGCTCCTATGTCTCCCTGTCTTAGTAGAGTGGCCTTATATAGTAGTTGTGCTGTGGAGCTCAATGGCACATTCTTCCTGGTCACCTGAACCAGGTGCTCCATGTATGTCCCTTGTGTCAACTGTGTGTGCCCTTCCTGTTGTAGTTGAGCCTTGGTTGCTGTTCAGTGGGAGGGATGAATCCTTGGGCTGATTGGTTGTGAGGATTCACTGTGACTGCACTGGAGAAGCTGTGGTGCAGGGGCTGACCCAACAGAGCAGGATTTGCTTTAGCAGGGCTCTGGTGCCTGCCCAGTGTGCCCTTTGGATGTGTCATCTGTGGAGATGGCCGGGTGATACTCTAGCTGGGTCTGAAGCTGGCCACTAGGCATGCCAGCCCCAGGGCATCCTGGGGAAGGGGAAAGTGAAAGAATAGAGAAAACTACTGTAGTTAGTAGTCAGGATGTGGTGGAACCAGACTGCGATTTTCTAATGGAGACTGTCTTGGTCTGGAGGAGCAGAGTTCTGGAGTCAAGTAGCAAGTTCCCTTTTTAGTAGACACCTCCTGTCTGCTGCTGAAACACATCAATGGTATCTTCATCCTCCATTTCCAACTGTGTAGGTGTGTCTGTTTCATTGATTGGCTGCCCGTCAAACTGGAATCTGATCTGCCTCATTGACAAACCCTGTTGTTCACAATAGGTTTTCATTAGTTTACTAAGTGGTGTATGCCTCATAATCTTTTTTTTTTTTTTCTTTTTTAAGATTTTATTGGGTAATTGGCGGAGGGGAACAGTGTTGGGGAATCGGGGAAGGGGAACAGACAAGTTGCTGTCTTTTTGTTCTTCAGTTTAATTGCGGAGGATGTTGCTTCACTGTTGGTATCGTCATTGCGCTCTTCCCGGATGAGACAGATCGGTCGCTGGCCTCTGGATGTCGCTCACCGTGGCTATTGGCAGCTCACGCTTCGCTGCCAGCCGCTCACGCTGGCTGCGGGCCACTCACTGTAGCCTATGGCAGGCCACTGCAGCAGGGGCTGCAGCCCACACCATTACTGGGGCTCGCACAGCCCAGCTCCAGGTGGAGTTGTTGTTAGCTGTAGAGGACAGTGTCACTGGCCCTCATGTGGGATCCGAACCGGGGCCGCTGGCATCCCAAAACCAGCGCTTAACCAGTGCGCCACTTGGCCGGCCCTGCCTCATAATCTTAAACTGCACCACAGAATCATCCTGCCCCGCCACCTTCAAATTAATGTGATCGTTGTTCTCAGTCTTGACTCCTTCCTTGGGCTGGCGAAAGCTGGCCATGGCGAGCACCCGAGTCTCCTCAGCTGCCACTTCACAAAAGAGGTGCCAGGTCCGCACAGAATGAGCACCCAAGCAGCACCAGGAGCGGCAGCAAAATATTGTTTTTGATGAATAGAGAGCTTTTTATTTAGTCAGACATGCCAGATATCTTTCATTTGTCTCTCCATAGAAACTTTACACATTTTTCCTCTGGCTTATTGGGGAAATTGACCTTTAGGAACTACATATATCATTGGGCTCTATGCACTTTGGCTCCTGGTTGGGTTTGGCCAATGGGGTGCCCCAGCAGGAAATCAGAAGAAGGTGGAGAATGAGAATATGTATTTATTTTTCCAAGCTCCAACCTGCTGTGTCCTCAAATCAAAGGTCACTGTTCCCCTCTAGGAAGTTTCTTCTACAGACTTTTTCCTTCAGGGATTCTGAACCTTCTTAATCTGATTGCTTTTGCCCAAGTGTGGTAACATCCTACTGCTACTATCTGCCAATCATAACAGTGTTCTTATATTCCTCTATACCCACATCTCTGTAAACAATCTTTTTTTTTTGAGGGCAGTGTCACTGGCCCTCATATGTGGGACCCGAACCAGGGACTCTGGCTTCCCAAGCCAGCGCTTAACCACCACGCCACTCAGCGGGCCCTGTAAACAATGTTTTTACAAAGGACTGTTTCTCAGACTATTTTAATTTGAATGTGTCATCTGTTTCCTGTTGGATTTCTTACTGATATATTTATATCTATTAATCTTTTAAAATTAGTGCTTTTTGTGTGTTGTTTAAGAAAAAATTTTCCTTATCCTGAGGTAATGAAGATAGTCTACATTATACTGTAAAAGCTTTATTATTTGTTTTCATTGTTTAGGTTTGTAGTTCACCTGATGTTGATTTTTCCATCCTTTTGTATATATACAAAATTGTTTTATGGCCCAGCATATGGTCTATCTTGATGACTGTTCCATGTGCATTTTTGTTTTTATCTCATGTTCCACATGCATTTGAAAAGAATGTGTATTTTTCTCTTGTTGGTGCAATGTTCTATGAATGTCAACTATGGTAAATTGGTTGATAGTGTTCTTCATGTCTTCTACAAGTTCGCTGATTTTCTGTTTATTCAATTACTGAGAGAGAAGTGTTAAAGCAACTATGATTATGTATTTATCTGTTTTTCCTTTTTTGTTCTCTTAGTTTTCTTTTCATGTATTTTTTTATATATATAAAGATTTTATTGGGGAATTGGGGGAGGGGACCAGCCAAGTTGTTCTTCAGTCTTCGTTGTGGAGGGCACCAGTCGCGATCTGGCTTCCCGTGGGCAGCTCGTGGCCTCTGAGCTCAAGGTGCTGTGTTCGATCTTAGTTGCAAGTGGGTGTAGCCACCATCCCATGCGGGAGTTGAACCCTGCAGCCTTGTTGTTCAGAACGCAGGCCCAATACACTGAGCCATCCGGGTGGCAGCTCAGCTCAGGGTGCCAAGTTCAGTCTTTAGTTGCAGGTGGGCATAAGCAATCTTGTTACACCAGCTGAGCCATCCTGCCACCTGTTGGCAGCTCAGCCACAGCTCAGTTAGGGCTCAGCATTCACTGGCCCATATGGGAATCGAACCAGCGGTCCTGTTGCTCAGAGCACGCGCTCTAAGCCAACTCTTAACCAACTGAGCCACTCGGCTGATCCCTCTTCATGTATTTTTAAGCTCTGTTATGGAGTACCTATACATTTAAGGTGCTTATGTCTTCTTGATACAACATGCTATTATGAAATATCCTTCTTTATCTCTGATAATATCTTGTTCTGAAGTCTATTTTGTCTGATATTAATATAGCCATTTCAGCTTTTTTTTTTTTTAGAGGGCAGTGTCACTGGCCCTCATATGTGGGATCCGAACCCTGGCCTCTGGCATCCCAAGCCAGCTCTTAACCACCGTGCCACTGGCCGACCCCTCAGCTTTCTTTTGGTTAGTGTTTGAATAGTATTATATCTTTCCATCCTATTACTTTGCAGCCATGTCTTTACATTTAAAGGAGATTTAAAAAAACAAAACACAGCATAGTCTTGTTTTTTGTTTGATTTTTTTTAGTCCAGTCAGATAATCTCTCTGCCTTTTAACTGATGTGCTTAGGCCATTTATATTTAATATAATTATCAATATTATTGGGTTAAAATCTGTCATTTTACTATGTGTTTTCTATTTTTTCCCATCCTTTTTTTTTTTTTTTAATGACTCCTAGGTTTCGTTCTTTCTTTTTTTTAAAATTTTAGTGGGGAACAGTGAGTAGTTGTTTCAATCTAGTTGTGGAGGGCATTTTTTCCAGGACCTATCAGCTCCAAGTCAAGTAGTTGTTTTTCAGTCTAGTTGTGGAGGGAGAAACTCAGTGGCCCTTGTGGGGATCGAACCAGCAACCTTGGTGTTATGAGCACTGCATTCTATCCAACTGAGCTAACCGGCTGCCCCTGTATTTTTTATTTTTATTTTTCATACAGGGATAGGAAGGAGCATTGTGATCTTTCCACTGTCTAACACTTCTAAAGGGTTTTCAATCCAGCATTAAAAAAATGTTCATTGTTAATTTGTATTAGCTAACTTATGTGTGTAATAATAAATTTACACAATGGTATTTTAGCTGGGTAGAGATGAGACACTATTAGGCTGGAATGCAGTGATATAACTAACACTACCCTTCAGAAGTCCTCTGTGTGCTTACTCCAGACCAGCCTCAACTGTTACAATACTGTAGTGCTCCTGAAAAGGTCATACAATATTGACAGACACTAAAACATGACGTATGCCCTAGGAATCATGTGAGGCAAGAATTAGAACCTAGCCCATATTTAGAATTCAAATTTAAGCTGCCATACAGCCTGAGGGTTTCTAAAAAAAGTTAGAATCATTGGAAGCCTTGAAAGATAAATCATCTGCTGCAAACTGCTGGAGTGGGTTGGACCATATACTAAGCTGGATTTTGTTAAGAGCAGTGGTTCCAGTCTGTATACAGGATGTCCACAAAGTTTGGAAACATAGATAGCAGTCTTTATTATTTTACAATTGAAGATGTCTTTGATGGTATGCTGTCTCTTTACTGGTGTTTTGTAGACTTTATGCACTTTATGGACCTGTGGTGGTCAGGAATCCTGACCACGTCCTGACAGAGCCTTTCAGAGAGCCTAAATGTTCAATGAAGGGAGATCCTGTAGTGCCAAGGAATGATCTGATTCTTAGGAGCTCAACATCTCTATGGGAACCCCCTGTGGTTGTGACAGTCAGAGAAATTTTCCCTTTGCCCAGAGGCTTTTGAGCATTAAAGGTTGGCAGCTGCTGAGGTAGTGGCCAGCCAGGCAGCCCTGACACTGAACAAAAGAAAGGGTCAGGGGCTGGCCGAGTGGCTCAGTGGTTAAGTGCTGGCCTGGGAACCCAGCGGCCCCGGTTCGGTCCCACATATGAGGGCCAGTGACACTGCCCTCAAAAAAAAAAAAAAAAGGAAGGGGCAGCAGCAGCCCGAGCCCCATCATGATTAATTGGCACCAATGTGGGCATTGGCTGTGTGCAGCAGGGTGACAGCAGCCAGCAGAGCACTAGCCAACAAACCAGCAAGAGCAGTTGAAAAAAGTTGATGGCTTGCATAGCTGTTGGCAGCTGTTCTGATTACATAAATAATAAATATCTCCACCTGCACCTCTAAGGATCCCTAGGGAAATAATTATGAGGGAGATCCTGAATCAGAACTTTAAGATTTGGGTGTGGCTATAAATGTGACCCATCAGAGGACTGTGGGGGAAGCCTATGAATATATCAGTTTCTGATGAGGGAAATCTGCCAGTCCCCTAATCAAAAGAACTCTAATTCACATATTCAACAGGTTAAACTTGCCTAATATAATACTAGGACTTCCTTTATTTCCAAATAAATATTTGCATCTCCTTTCAGATGTATACTTTAGCTTGTTTACTGTGTTTTCACAAATGTATATTTGGAACATTTTCAAATATATCTTTTATCCTAATTATTATTATTATTATTATTATTATTATTTAAAGATTTTATTGGGGATTTGGGGAAGGGGAACAGCATGGGGAAATCAGGGAAGGGGAACAGACAAGTTGCTGTCCTTTTGTTCTTCAGTCTAGTTGTGGAGGACGTTGCTTCACTGGCCCATGTTGGTATTATTGCGCTCTTCCCGGTGAGGCAGATCGGTTGCTGGCCCCTGGATAGCCTCTCATGGTAGCTCTTGGCAGCTCACATGGTCTGCCAGCCACTCGCTGTAGCATATGGCAGCCCGCTGCAGTAGGTGCTGCAGCCTATCCTGTCACCGGCGACTCACGGCAGCCCAGCTCCAGGTCGAGCTGTTGTTCACCATCTTAGCTGTAGAAGACAGTGTCACTGGCCCTCATATGTGGAATCCGAACCAGGGGCCCTGCTGCTCAGAGCCGGTGTCCCAAGCCAGCTCTTAACCATCGCGCTACTTGGGCAGCCCTATCCTAATTATTAGTACCCCCTGCCATTTTCAAAATATGTACTGCAATCCCTTTTCAATCTTTTGAAATTTGTTTACTAGTGAGGACAAAGGCCTTCTTTAGCTCCAGATTCCAGAACGATTTCTGGAAAGACTATGGAGGAAGCCGGTCTTGAGTTGACTTCTCTAGAAGAGAACCCATAAAATCAATGTGTTTGGAACTGAGGTGAAATAGTTGCCCGGCTTCTGACTGGTAGAAACTCCTCTCACTTCTTCCTGAATGCAGATTTCTTAGTAAATGCCAAAAGTCATGTTTAAAAATTTTCTGAATTGTGGTCTTATTTCAATAATATTACACATACAATGGAATATGATACAACTGTTAAAATGAATATACAATAAGGAAAAAGAGGTAGCAGGATACACATTAAGCTGCTAACAATGACTATCAAAGTGGGAGTAAATGGAGGCAGGCTATAATAATGGTGGATATTATAATTTCTGTAATAATCACTAGAAGCATAATAAAAGAAAGCACAAGTAAAAAGCCAAAGAGGAGGAAAAAACTGGAGTGAAAATTACTTTATTAATCCAAAAGGAAATGAGAAAGGAGGAATACAGGAACAAAGAACAGGTGGGAAAAATAGAAAATCAATAGCAATATGATAGTTTTAAGCCCATCTATAATAAATGTGAACGGTCTAAGTACTCCAGTAAAAAAAGAATACCAGACCATATATAAAAAACAAAAACCAGGGCTGGCCGAGTGGCGTGGTGGTTAAGCGCTGGCTTGGGAAGCCAACGGCCCCGGTTCGGGTCCCACATATGAGGGCCAGTGACACTGCCCTCAAAAAACAAACAAAAAAAAACCCCAAACCCATTTACGTACTGCTTATAAGATACACAAGTCAGTTTAACATTCAAAATCCATTTGATTCAATCACCAATTAACAATGGACAAAAACATGATTTAGACCTTTCTTTTTTTTAAATCAGTAGACTTTATATTTTAGAGTAATTTTAAGTTCACAGAAAAATTGAGTAGAGATTTCTTACATACACACAACCCCAATACCAACATCCCATATCAGAGTGGTACATTTTTTACAATCGAGTCTACATTAACAAATCATTATCACCCAAGTCCATAGTTTACATTAGGGTGTATGCTTAATGTATATTCTACCAGTTTTGACAAATGAATAATGATGCATGTCCACCATTATTGTATCATACAGAATAGTTTCACTTCCCTAAAAATACACTATGCTCTGCCTGTATTTCCCTCTTTCTCCCAACCCCTGGCAACCACTGAAGATTTTACCATCTCTAGTTGCATATAGTTTGAATCACACAATATATAGCATTTTTAGTTGGCTTCTTTCACTTAAGAATATGTATTAAAGTTTCCCCCATGTCTTCATGGCTTGCTAACTCATTTCTTTTTATCGTTGAATAATATTCCATTGTATGGACATCCTACAGTTTATTTATCCATTCCCCTATTAAAGGACATCTTGGTTGTTTCCAAATTTTCATAATTATGAATAAAGCTGTTCTAGGCATTTGTATGCAGGTTTTTGTGTGGACATAAGTTTTCAACTCATTTGGGTAAACACCAAGGAGTGCAGTTGCTGGATTGTATAGTAAGAGTAAGTTTAGTTTTGTAAGACACTTCCAAACTGTCTTCCCAAGTGGCTGTACCACTTTGCATTCCCATCAGCAATGAGTTGAGAGTTCCTTGCCAGCGTTTGGGGTTGTCAGTATTTTGGATTTTAGCCATTCTAATAGGTGTTTTTCTTCTTTTTTTAATATAAGCATTCAATACCATAAATTTCCCTCTAGGAAGTACTTTAACTGCATATCACATATTTTAATGTGTTATATTTCCATTGTCACTTAGGTTCAAAATATTTTATAGCTGCCCTTGAGAAATCCCTTCTTTAATTCTGGGTTTAAAAGTTTGTTACTTAATTTCCAAATATTTGAAGGATTTTCCTTATATCTTTCTGTTATTGATTTCTAGTTTAGTTCCATTGTGGTCACAGAACATAATTTTGCATGACTTGAATCCTTTTGTATTTATTGAGATTTGTTTTATGGCCCAGAACATGGTTTGCTTCGGTAAATGTTCCATGTGCACCTGAAGAGAATATGTATTTTGGAGTTTGGTGACATGTCCTATAAACGTCAACTAGTTCAAATTGGCTGATAGTGTTCTTCAAATCTGTATTACTGATTTTCTGTATAATTTTTCTATCAGTTACTTACGGAACAGTGCTAAAATCTCAAACTATAATTATAGATTTGTTTATTTCTTATTTTCAAAATAGCCACTTCAACTATTTGATTCTTGATTGTATGGTATACATTTTCCCATCCCTTTACTTTTTTTTTTTTTTTTTTTGAGGGCAGTGCCACTGGCCCTCACATGTGGGACCAAACCGGGGCCGCAGGCTTCCTAAGCCAGCGCTTTAACCACCGCACCACTCGGTCGGCCCCCATCCCTTTACTTTTAACTATCTGTTTCTTTACATTTAAGTGAGTTTCTTGTAGACAACATATAGTTGGGTCCTAGATTTTTTAATCCAATCTGAACATTTTTTTTTTTTTTTTAGCTGAGCTGAGCCATCCTGCCACCTGTTGGCAGCTCAACGGCAACTCAGCTTGGGCTGGCCTCGAACCGCTGTTGCTCAGAGCTCAGCTTGCACTCTTGAGCGAGCTCTTAACCAACTGAGCCATTCGGCCGGCCCTTCATCCTTGCCTTTTAATTGGGTTATTTACAACATTAACTTTTTTTTTTTTAATTTTTTTGAGGGCAGTGTCACTGGCCCTCATATGTGGGATCCGAACCGGGGCCACTGGCGTCTCAAGCCAGCTCTTAACCAACGCGCCACTTGGCCAGCCCTACAACATTAACATTTAATGTAATTGTCAATATGGTTGAAGTTGAAGCTATCATCTTGCTGTTTATTTGTTCCATCTTTTTTTTTTAAACAGTTGACATACAATATGTTGGTTTCAGGTGTACAACATAATGATTAGACATTTGTATACCTTATGCTTATGAAGTGATCACCTCGATTAGTACCCATCTGACACTACGCATTGTTCCTTTTTTCTTGTTTCCCTGCTTTCCTTTGGTTTGAACCTTTTTCATGTTTCCATTTTGTCTCCACTTTTGGCATATCAGTTATACCTTTATTTTTTTAGTTGATGTTCTAGAGTTTATGAAATACATCTTTAAATATCAGCCTGCATACCACTTTAGGGCCGGCCGAGTGGCGCATTGGATAAGAGCTGGTTTTGGGATGCCAGTGGCCCTGGTTCGGATCCCACATGTGAGGGCCAGTGACACTGCCCTCTACAGCTAACAGCTCCACCTGGAGCTGGGTTGTGCGAGCCCCGGCGATGGTGTAGGCTGCAGCCCCTGCTGCAGTGGGCTGCCATAGACTACAGTGAGTGGCCGGCAGCCAGCGTGAGCGGCTGGCAGCCAGCGTGAGCTGCCAATAGCTGCGGTGAGCGACCATCCAGAGGTTGGTGACCGATCTGCCTCATCCGGGAAGAGCGCAATGACGATACCAACATGGGCCAGTGAAGCAACTTCCTCCGCAACTAGACTGAAGAACAGAAAGACAGCAACTTGTCTGTTCCCCTTCCCCAATTCCCCAACGCTGATCCCCTCCCCCAAATCCCCAATAAAATCTTAAAAAAAAACAACATTCCACTTTATGTGTAGTATAAGAACATTACAGTAGTATATTCATTTTTTTCACTCATTCTTTGTGTTATTGTTGTCATTTTGCTTTTACATGCACTATAAACTCCATTGTTGTCATTTTTGCTTTGAAGAGCCAATTATCTTTTGAAGAGATTAAAGAAATGTCTTTTACATTTACCCATATATTTACTACTTCTGGCACTCTTTACTCTGTGGTGTAGACCCAGATTTCTGCATGGTATCATTTTATTCTGCCTGGAGAACTTCCTTTAACATGTCTTGTAGAACATGAATTTTCTCATTCATCAAAATTCCAGTGATGTATTTTCTCATCTTTTGTTTGTCTATAAAATAGTTCATTTTGCCATGTGGTGAAACATACATATATAAAAGCTTCCATTTTAACAGTTTTAAGTGTACATACAATTCAGAGGCAATTACATTCACAATATTGTACCATCCCCACTATTACCAAAACTTGTTTTTCACCCCGAACAGAAACTCTATCCATTAAGCAATAACTCCCTATTACCTCCTCCTGCCAGCCCCTAGTATCCTCTAATCTACTTTCTGTCTCTGTGAATTAGTTTATTTTAGAAGTTTCATGTAAGTGGAATCATGCAATATTTAGCCTTTTGTGTTTGGCTTCTCTCATGTAGCATAATGTTTACCATGTTGTAGCATGTATCAGACTTCATTTCTTTGTATGGCTAATATTCCATTATATGTATATACTATATTTGTTTATGCACCCATCTGCTGATGCATACTTTGGTCATTTCTGCCATTTGGCTATTGTGAATAATGCTGCAATGTACATTTGCCAAGTATCTGTTAGAGTCCTTAATTTCAATCCTTTGGGTTTATACCTAGGAGTGGGATTTCTGAGATGTAGGGTAATTCTATGTTTAACTTTTTGAGGAACTGTATCTTCATATTTATTTATTTATTTATTTATTTATTTATTTATTTATTTATTTATTTTTAGCTGAGCCATCCTGCTACCTTTTGGCAGCTCAGTGGCTGCTCATCTCGGGCTAGGCATCAAACTGTGTATCTTCATTTTTGAATGATAATTTTGCTGGGTAAAGAATCTTAGGTTGATAGGTTTTTGTCTTTCAGTACTTGAAAGATATTTTTCTTCTTAAGTATTTTCTGAAGAGAAATCTATTGTCATTCTTATATTTATTCTTCTGTAAGGAATATGTCTTTTTTCTCTGGCTGTTCTTTAGATTTTTCTCTTTATCACTGGTGTCATCAATTTCGTTATAAAATGACTTGGTGTCATTTTCTTTAGGTTTATTCTGCTTAGGATTCATTGAACTTCTTGGATCTGTGGGTTTATAGCATTCAGCAAATTTATGAATTTTCTGGCCATTTTATTTTAAATATTTTCTAAACTTCGTCTCACCCATCATCTTTCCTTATGGAATCCTTATGGGATATTACATATGCCTGTCTGCTAAATATTATTCCACACCTAAATGGTGCTCTGTTCATTTTTTTAAACTCGTGTTGTCTCTGTGCTTCTTGTTGGTTAGTTTCTATTGCTGTTTCTGATCTTTTCTTCAGCATCTGCTTTTATCTCATCTAGTGTATTTTCCATTTCATATATTGTACTTTTCATATCTAGAAGTTTCATTTGGATCTTTCTTATGTCATCTACTTCTCTAATTATCATGGTCATGTTTTTCTCTACCTTTTTGAACATATAGAGCAGATTATCATAGTTGCTTTTATGTCCTTGTTTGTTGGTTCCATCAGCATTAAAATTTCTGGATTTGTTTTTACTGATTGATTTTTTTTTTCTATTTTTTAAAAACAAAATTGTTCAGGTTTTATTCAGCAATAGCTCCTCTCTCTTCCTGCCTACTGCTGTGCCCCCTTCCACACTCCCAAATTCAAGAGACGACTTCTCTAGCCTCCTTAGCTCTAACCTCCTGGGAGTAGAGGTCAGTGAACAGAGCTAGAAGACAGCAGTGTGGCTCCCCTGGGTCTACAAGTCCAGCCAAATCAGCCCTTCTTTCGGCAGGTGTTCCAGCACTTGTCTGTTTCACTCTGTCTCCCATTTAAGATTGACTTTGACCTCACTGGTAGTCATGTAGCCATTTAAGATAGACTTTGACCTCACTGGTAGTCATGTAGCCATTTTTCCTCACTGGTAGTCATGCAGCACCACAGTGTGAGCCATATTGAGCTCAGCTGGAACAGAATTAATGCGGTTAAGTGCCACCCACAGAGATGATGACAAAGCCAGTGCCCAGTGCCTTTAATTACTTGATGGCTGTAATCAGGTCATCTTGGCTGACATCTTGGGCAAATTTTTCCCTTCCTTTTAATACCTCCAAAGTTTTCAGACTTCTATTCGGGTGCTTCAGGGCTATTCACACTTTAATAGTCTGTATGCCCAGCATCTTAGACCAAAATTCTTTTCAGAAGTCAGTGGATCCACATGGTAGCACACATGTCTTGGAGCTGCACCTGGAACTTGGGGTTCTTCTGGATCTCCTACTTATGCTTGTGGGCAAATTGCTCCAGATTGGCCTTGAACATATCCAACTGCTTTGACATCTGGATCAGCTGATCCTCAGCCAAGCCAGTCCCTCACTTATAGGTAGTGTTGGTAAGCTTCTTCTGGGTGATCATAAAGACTCCCGTCCTGCCTTGGTATATCCCTGCCAGTGGGCCACCCAGCAGCTGCATCTCCAGATCTGCCACTGGCCTCTATTGATTTACCTGTTTATGGGTCATATTTTCTTGCTTTTTTTGATGTTTAGTATTTTTTTAGTGTATTCCAGACATTGTGAATTTTATATTATCAGTTGCCAGATGATGTTAAATTCCTTTAAATAATATTGTACTTTTTTTTCTAGTGTGCAGTTAAATTACTTGGAATCAGATGGATCCTTTTTTTTTTTTTTTTAAGAGGACAGTGTCACTGGCCCTCATATGTTGGACTGAACCAGTGCTGCTGGCTTCCCAAGCCAGCGCTTCACCACCGTGCCACTCAGCCGGTCCATGATGGATCCTTTTGAAGCTTATATTTAACTTTATTAGGGTAGATCCACACAACCTTTAATCTAGGGCTAATTGATTCCTATGACTAAGATAATATACCAATCTGGGAATTCTATCGAATGTCCTGTGCTTTACAAAGTCTTTCTAGCCTGGCTGTCAGGAACACAAACTGTTCCCACATCTGTAAGAGGTCCAGAAACTGTCCTGGCAATTTTTTCCCATAGTTCTTTCCTCAGCCTTGGATAATTTCCTCATACTGTGCATGCACAGATCAGTTCTCAGACAAAGGCCTGAGGGGACCATCCTGCAGGTTTCCATAATTCTTTCTCTGTGCGTCTCCCTCCTCTTCAATACACTGCCCTGCAGCCTATCCACCTTGGCCTTCCTGAACTCTTGTCTCTGTTTCCTCATTGCAGAGAGACTTCTGGGCCACATTTGGTTTCTCCTTCCTTGGACTGCAGCCTGGAAGCTTCCTCCAGGCAGTAAGATAACACGATCATAGGGCTCACATTGTTTCCCTCTTCTCAGGGTCACAGTCTTATGCCGCCTACTGTCCAATGTCTAAAAACCATCGTTTTGTTATTTGTTATATACATTTTATTATTTGTTCTCTAGTTATTTAAGGTAGAGTGTAAATCCAGTCCCTGTTAATCCATGTTGGCCAGAAGTGCAAGTTCCAACTGTGGTGATAATCACAGTTCTGAGTCCCTTTCTTCAGTAAGCTTCCTCTAAGTTCTTCACTGATGAGCTGTATTTCAGACATTTAATCTGGGGAAATAAAACCTCCTCATTGGATCTGAGTGAGTCTACAAACAATGCAGCTCATACTGCTGATTTGAGTGCTGTGGCAGGCTACCTGGAGCTAGAGATATGACAACCACAGTGTGAAACACACTGGTCAGCCATTTATGGAACTCTGAGCTCTACAGTGGTAAGAAAGCAGCTGCTCACTGTATTACTACAATGTCTTCTAGAATGTTGTACACATTTCTACTCCCACTACTAGGGAATGAAAAGGCTTACATTCAGCTTGGGTAATATAGGTTTGTGACGACTTGTCAAGACAAAGTTGCAAAATGTACATGTGTGATTAGATGAGATAAACTGTCATATGGGGATATTATTATAGTTTTAAATCTGTTAAAAGTTTGGGATTGATAAATTTTATATAAGATGCATTCCCAGTACTCAAGAAAATTGAACTTTAAAAGGAGAAAACAAAGTATTTCTATAATCTTTTAAAGTTAAATCAAGAGAAAAACGGGTCTAATTTCTATACATTCTCATCAACATTTGTTATTATCTGTCTTTTTTATTATAGCCATCCTAGAGCAAATGAAGTGGTATCTCATAGTAGTTTTGAATTGTATTTCCTTGATGGCTAACGATGTTGAGCATTTCTTCATGTGCTTATCAGCCACTTGTGTATCTTCTTTGGAGAATTAGCTGTTCAAATCCTTTGCCTACTTTTTAACTGGGTTGTATTTGTATTGTTGAGTGGTAAGAATTCTTTATATATTCTCAATACAAATCCCTTATAAAATATTTGATTTGCAAACATTTTCTTACTCTGGATTGTTTTTTTACTTTCTTGACAGTGCCCTTCAAAGTACAAGTTTTTAATTTGATGAAGTCTAATTTATCGATTTTTTTTTTTTGGTTGCTGTGCTTTTGATGTCAGAGCTAAGAAGCTTTTACCTAATCCACCATCAAAAAAAATTTACTCCTATTTTTCTTCTAAGAGCTTTATGCATTTAGCTCTTACATTTAGGCCTATGGTCTATTTTGAGTTAAGTTTTTGTTTGTATAAGTAAGGGGTCCAGTTTCATTCTTTTGTGTGTGGATATCCAGATGTCCCAGCACTATTTGTTGAAAAGACTGTTTTTTTCCCATTGAATTATCTTTGGACTCTTGTCTGAAATCAATTGCCCATAAATGTATGGCTCTCAATTCTATTCCATTGATCTATATCCTTATGCCGGTACCACACTGTCTTGACTTTATAATAAGTTTTAAAAATTGGGAAGCATTTCAGGGTTTTAAGGAGGAGAGTACCATCATCAATTTATATTTTTTAAAGGTTACAATGTGGGGGCTGGCCGAGTGGCGCAGTGGTTAAGTGCTGGCTTGGGAAGCCAGCGGCCCCGGTTCGGGTCCCACATATGAGGGCCAGTGACACTGCCCTCAAAAATAAAAAAATAATAATAAAGGTTACAATGGGGTTCCTCAAAAAGTTAAACATAGAATTACCACATAACCCATACATTTCCCTTTTATGTATGTACCCCTAAAGAATTGAACATAGGGACTCAAATACTTGTATGCTAATGTTCATTGCAGCATTATTCACAATAGCCAAATGGTAGAAATAACCAAAGTGTCCATCAGCAGATGAATGGATAAACAAATGTAATCTATGCATACAATGGAATATTAGCCATACAAAAAGTGAAGTACTGACACATGCTACAACATGGATGAACCTTGTAAACATTACGCTGTGTGAAAGAAGCCAGATACAAACAGGTAAATATTGCATGATTTCACTTATATGCAATATCATAGGAGATGGAAAGTAGATTAGAGATTATCAGGGGCTTGGGGGTGGGAGGAATAAAAAAAATTATTGCTTCATGGGTAAGAGTTTCTGTTTAGGGGTATGAAAGAAGTTTGGAAATAGATGGTGATGGTTGCAGAACATTGTAAATGTGATTAATGCCACTGAATTGTACACTTAAAGTGGTTAAAACGGCAAGATTTATGTTATATGTATTTCATCACAAAAGACTGCTTGGCAGCTGTGAAGAAATCAGACTATAAGTTAAGATAACTATAGTTAAAGATGATGTTCTGTTTAATCCTTCTAGGTCTATTCTATCCTTCTTTACCTTCTCTGTGCTCCAGGAAGCTGACCTGTGTTGACTGAACCCTCTGGCTTCTTCTGGGTGAAGAAGAAGCCAATGCGGAACTCTGACAAGAGATCAGAGGGTGCAAAGAGAATGAGATCAGGGTATTCCCCTGGCTCCTAATCTGCAGGGTTTCTATGGGTGCCTATATACCTTGAAGGAAGGTCATAGCTCCTGTCAGACAGCCCTCTCCATAAAGCAATCTTTGTCTCTGTGTTCTAGTAATGACCCCCTTTCCCCATTCCTTCTAGGGCCATAGTGGCCACAGAGTGCATTTGTATTTCCCTACATCAGTTTATTAGTTTAATAGTTCCTTTATTAATCTTTCCAAGAAACACCCAATTTGAGTGTGCCGTCAATTTCCTGCCTTAGATGAGGGTGGGTGTAGTGGAGAGAGCAATAGATATATTTGGAGGTAGAGCCTTGAGATTTGTTTGTTTGTTTGTTTGTTTGTTTGAGGGCAGTGTCACTGGCCCTCATATGTGGGACCTGAACCGGGGCTGCTGGCTTCCCAAACCAGCGCTTAACCACCGCGCCACTCAGCCGGCCCTAGCCTTGAGGTTTTGATTGATTGGATGGTGTGACATACATGATCCCTGGCTCTAAGGAAAGTTCTCACAAATGGGATAAGACATGACACACAGTCAAGAAAAAAAAAATCCCACAAAATTCAGACTATACCAACCAACTATAGTCTAGCTATAGTATCAAGTTCCAAAGTGGCTGGAATAAGCTGCTCATTGTACTAATCCATCTATCTCCCTGCCTTGGAGACAGAATTGACTCTTCTCCAAGCTCTCAGCTCAGCTATACAGGAGAGAAATTGGAGGGGGGTGGTTGGTTTCCATAGAGGAATCAGAGAAGTAGGATGTCTCAAGAAAGCAGTGAAAATGAGAGATTCTTGGAAATGATACCAGGAATAGGGTCTAATCAATTATGTGAAATGTCAAGATCAGACACTGGCTTGCCATGGCTCAGTCTTTCAACCAGGCAGTTTGGAGCTAAACAGGTACAGTAGTTTATGGAGATACAGGTATTCAGGTCTCAGGATTAATGAAGCAACATTCTGTTACATCTGACAGCTTTCTTCCTGTACTTATTCCATCCCTGAAACCATACGCAGGACAAAATGGGGGTGATTTCTCCATCACAGACCTTACACCACTTATAGCCCTAATTTTTTTTTGGCCTCTTTTCCTTTTTTTCTTGAATACCTCTCTCCTATCCTGGCTCTTCCAGCTGCTGAAAGGCACACTTCAAATCTATATTTCCTGCTAGGTGGCAGAGCAGCTGAGATCAAGATGGTACCCACACATTTCAGGTTGTCCTGGGTCACCCTGGAATCCTTTAATGTCCTGCCTGCCTTATTTCCCTTTGATTCAACACAGAGAACTCTGGGGTAACTCCCACAACATCATCCGTAGGTCTTGGGCCCCTGGACTCATCCTCTGGGGTCTGTTGGTTGTTTCAGCCCAGACTTTCAGATCAAGGTGCCTTGTACTGTGCCAGTGCATACCTTCTTTCTTGTCACACTTTCCTCCCCAAAGAAGCACTCATTCACTTAATCTTACCTGCTTCCATGTTGTAAGGATCCAGACAGCCTTTAGACATTCACAGCTCCTAGTAAGGTGTATGATTTCAGACCTATTAACTCCTATATGCCTCAAGTTGTTATTATTAAGTTCTTAGACAATGTCTGGCACATGGCAAAACTCAGTGGATGTTAGTTGTTATATTTAAAAAATAGCAATACGTTCATGTAACTGGTATGGTCCACTTCACCAAATTTGAGTCTAAGAAATAGTCACATTTCTCCTTTTTAAAAAATTCTGAGTCTAAATTCATTTTATGCTTATACTTGTTTTATTTTTGTTATTTATTTCTTAACTGGGTATTAGTTATGCCCAGAAAAAATTCCAAAACGTAAAAAGGCCCACCACTTCTTCCAACCACCCAATTCACCTGTCCAAAAATAGCCCTCTTACCAATTCCACCAGTCTGGGTGTCAGGGATGCTCATTGGTATGAGGTTGGTCATGGATCCTAGGTCTTTTCAGCTCACAGAGCTAGAAAATATAAATTATTTTTTTAACATTTTATTTATTTATTTATTTATTTATTTATTTATTTATTTTTTTGAGGGCAGTGTCACTGGCCCTCATATGTGGGATCCCAACCGGGGCCGCTGGTGTCCCAAGCCAGCACTTAACCACCGCACCGCTCAGCCAGCCCGAAAATATGATTTTTTTATAAAAAAAGATCAAATACATCATGAGATCATACTGACACTTCCAATTCAAAATCAGGCTACAGAGTTTTTACTTAACATCATAAATCTTATATCAGTCAGCATCTCCTTTCATCAATATATAAAAGTCAGTTCTCAACAGCAACACAATTATTATTTGATTTCTTCCACAGTACATAGTCTCAGAGCAACAATGACAACAATAACTATCAACAATACGATGACTAAAAACAGATTTTTTAGTTTCCTTTTGTCCAATTCAATGCATAGATTCATTTAATAACATTTCTTTTTCCTCAGTTTTATTGAGAACATTTAATTCTGTTTTCCTTTCTGTTTGGGGGGATTGCTTTTATATTTTCATGTTTTGCCAGTTTTACTGGTGTATTCATATGTAATAAGTTCACAAGTTTTAAGTATACCATGCAGTGAGTCTGGACAAACATGCAGATGTGTAACCATCACCACAATTGTGGTATTTAACAATTGTGATATAAACATTTTTACCACACCCCAAATTTCTCTTATGGCTCTTTGTAGTTAATCCCCTCCCCATATTCCTTAGTTCTTATGTACAATTCAATGTATTTTGGTAAATTACATTATTAATTTTTTAAAATTTTGGTAAAACATATGACATAAATTGCCATTGAACTATGAAGTGTACAATTCAGTGTCATTAATTACTTCAGAATGTTCTGCAACCATGACTGTCTATTTCCAAAACTTTTTCATCACTCCAAACAGAAATTCTGTGCCCATTAAGCAATAACTTCCATTACCACCTCTCTCTAGCTGCTTATAACCTCTAGTCTACTTTCTGTCCCTATGCATTTGCCCGTTCTAGCTATTATATTTCATATAATTGAAATCATACAATATTTGTCTTTTTGTATCTGGCTGCTTTCACTAAGCATAATGTTTTCAAGGTTCATCCATGTTGTAGTATGTATCAGAACTTGACTCCTTTTTACGGCTGAATAATAAGTTCATTGTATGTATACACCACATTTTGCATATCCATTCATTTGTTGATGGACACTTGGGTTGTTTCCACCTTTTGGATATTGTGAACAATGCTGCTATGAACATGGGTTTGCAGATATCTCTTTGAGACCCAGCTTTCAATTTTTGGGGCTGTGTACCTAGGAGTGGAATTGCTGGTTTATAAAGTACTTCAATATTTAGCTCCTATTTTTCATAGCGGTTGCACCATTTACACTCCCAATCATAATGTATAAAGATTCCCGTTTCTCACATCCTTGCTGCACGTAGTAGGTGTGAAATAGCATATCACTGAGGTTTGATTTGCATTTACTTAATGACTAGTGATCTTGATCATCTTATGCACTTATTGGCCATTCGTATATCTTCTTTGGAGAAATGTCTATTCAGGTAATTTACCCATTTTTAAAATTGAATTGTTTGTCCATCCATTTACTTTTTTTTTTTTGATGTTCACATTTTTATTTTTATATATATATTTTTTCTAAATGTTTTAAATAATTTATTTATTTATTTTTAATTAGTTTCAGGTGTACAACACAGTGCAATAGTTATACATTTTACCCCTCAAAGTGACAACCCCCCACCCCCAATTCGCCACCCCACTCCCCCCCCCAGAATCATCCATTTACTTTTAATCTACCTGTGTTATATATTTAAAATAGTTTTCTTTTTTTTCTTTTTCTTTTTTAAAGATTTTATTGGGGAATTGGGATAGGGAAACAGACAAGTTGCTGTCTTTTTGTTCTTCAGTCTAGTAGCGGAGGATGTTGCTTCACTGGCCCATGTTGGTATCATCATTGCGCTCTTCCTGGATGAGCAGATCGGTCGCTGGCCTCTGGATGGTCGCTCACCGCGGCTATTGGCAGCTCACGCTGGCTGCCAGCCGCTCATGCTGGCTGCTGGCCACTCACTGTAGCCTATGTCAGCCCTCTGCAGCAGGGGCTGCAGCCTACACCATCACCGGAGCTCACAGCCCAGCTCCAGGTGGAGCTGTTGTTAGCTATAGAGGGCAGTGTCACTGGCCCTCATAGGTGGGATCCGAACTGGAGCTGCTGGCATCCCAAGCCAGCTCTTAATCAATGTGCCACTCAGCTGGCCCTAAAGTAGTTTTCTTATAGACAATGTACAGTTGGATCTTGTTTGTATTATTCACTCTGCTAATCGATGCATTTAGACTATTCACTTTTAAAGTGTTTATTGATAAACACTTTATTGATAAAGTTGGATTAATAACTACCACATTTGTAACTGTTTTCTATTTATTGCAGTTGTTTCTTTTATCTTTTTTCTGTCTTTTCTAGGTTTTTGTTTGTTTGTTTTTAAAGATTTTTATTGGGGAATTGGGGGAGGGGAACAGACAGTTGCTGTCCTTTTGTTCTTCAGTCTAGTTGTGGAGGACGTTGCTTCACTGGCCCATGTTTGTATCATCATTGAGCTCTTCTCGGGTGACGCAGATCGGTTGCCAGCCTCTGGACGGCCACACACAGTGGCTCTTGGCAGCTCATACCAGCTGCCAGCCGCCCACGCTGGCTGCCGGCCACTCTCTGTAGCCTATGGCAGTCCACTGCAGCAGGCGCTGCAGCTACGCTGTCCCCCGGACTCAGAACAGCCCAGCTCCAGGTGGAGCTGTTGTTCACCATCTTAGCTGTAGAGGGCAGTGTCAATGGCCCTCATGTGGGATCCGAACCTGGGCCTCTGGCGTCCCAAGCCAGCTCTTAACTAATGCACCACTCGGCAGGCCCTGTAATTAATTTTTTGTTGAAAGCCAGACATGATGTACCAAGTAATAAGAACTGAGATAAGTAGGTCTTCCCTGTGAGGGCTTTTTTTTGTTTTGTTTTGTTTTTTCTGTTTCTGTTTCTCTGGCTAGGAGTTAGGCTGTTTTTAATGCTTGCTGTGGATGTTAGAAGCTTCTATTTCTTTTATTGTCCTTGTTTTTGTCTTCCCTGTTATCTTTGGGTTTCCCTAGAAATTCCTGCTAAAGAGAGTGGGCATCTTGCATCTCTCTCAGTTATAACTCACTGTTATTATATCAGAGCCCTGTTGATGTTGTGGTAATGTATTGGGGGAAGAGAAGTGTTCCATAATCCTATTATTAAAAATCCATTTAGGGCCGGCCGAGTGGTGCATTGGTTAAGAGCTGATTTTGGGATGCCAGCAGCCCCAGTTCGGATCCCACATATGAGGGCCAGTGACACTGCCCTCTACAGCTAACAGCGGCTCCACCTGGAGCTGGGCTGTATGAGCCCCAGCGACGGTGTAGGCTGCAGCTCCTGCTGCAGTGGGCTGCCATAGGTGACAATGAGTGGCCGGCACCAGCGTGAGCGGCTGGCCGCCAGCGTGAGCTGCCAATAGCCGCGGTGAGCAATATCCAGAGGCTGGTGACCAATCTGCCTCATCCGGAAGAGCGCAGTGATGATACCAACATGGGCCAGTGCAGCAACGTCCTCCACAACTAGACTGAAGAACAGAAAGACAGCAACTTGTCTGTTTCCCTTCCCCGGTTCCCCAATGCTATTCCCCTCCCCGAATTCCTCAATTAAAAAAAACATTCTCCATTTACAGTTGTCCTGAGTTTCTCGGCTGTGACCTTCAGAAGAGTTTCTTATTTTTCTCCCCCATCCCTAATACAAAGTAGGAAGGCCAGATAGAAGGAGCTGAAATTGTCCAATTGCCCTTTCCCTAGTTCAGATGAGGCTCTGGTAAAGTAGTTTCCTCTGAGGACAGACCTTTATTATGGAAGACATATAGCCCTGGGCATGTTTCAAAATGACTACTTTTTCTGCTTTTTCAGAATGGTTGCTTTTCCCTTTTCCCTGCCAGAAGCACAGGATATTTTTCTTTGAACTTCACAATGAGAACCTGGTAGGATCCTGGAAATAAAACTCATGAAAATATGTGGGCCCCATAAGACTTGGGCTAGTCTACACTTAGCCTCCAAGTATATTTTAATTACTGTTTATGTATTCCTACCAGTTCCTGGCTCTAATGGCTTCTGCTCCCTATAAGCTGTGAACTTCTATATTTGGCTATGTTTCCAGTTTTGGGGGCAGTGGTTTGCCCTTAAAAGATTTATTTTAGGGCCGGCAGAGTGGCGCGGTGGTTAAGCGCTGGCTTGGGAAGCCAGCGGCCCTGGTTCGGTCCCACATGTGAGGGCCAGTGATACTGCCCTCAAAAAAAAAAAAAAAGGTTTATTTTAAAATAATTGTATAGTGCTGTAGGAAAAAATCTTTGAAATTATAATGGTAACTCTATTTGAGGTGGGTTTTGCCATTTTATATTTAAAAAATATTCTACTTCTTAGAGTCAGAAAGAAAAAAAACCACAAGCTTTTCTTTTTGTTGAGTAATAGGAACATGGTACATCATATAATGAAATAGCATATAACTATCCAAAAAGATAAGAAAGCTTAGATATACTAATATGGTATACTCCCCAACACATATTTAAAAAGAAACTATAAAATAATATGGACATGTGCTACTCTTTAAGAAGATATATATAGGGCCAGCCGAGTGGCGCGGTGGTTGAGTACTGGCTTGGGAAGCCAGTGGCCCCGGTTCGGGTCCCACATATGTGGGCCAGTGACACTGCCCTTAAAAAAAAAATAAAAAAAAAAGAAGATATATACAAATACGCCTTTTTATGCATTGGTGATATTTGAAAGGATATTCAAGAAACTAGTAATTGTGGTTGCCTCTACGAAGGAGAACTGAGGACTGGAGTGCGAGGCAGAGTTCATTTTCTTAGTTTACCTTCTATTCTTTTTTACCACTCACTTCATTGTGTGTGTGTGTGTATTTGCAATGGAAAAAATATCATGTGTCCTCTCTTACTAATTTCAGAAGACTTTCTGGACATGGAAAGAACTGTAAAGCTTAGTGTCAAATAGTGTCCCATGTTCCTGGTGGACTTGGTGGTAACAGAAGGGAAAGATGGACATTATTCTCAAAGGATTATTGCATGTTTCTACCTGTCTGGTTGCTCCCTGTGGGATTGGCCCAGGGGAATAACCGTGTTTCAGAACTTTCTCAGAGCTAGAGTGACCTCCTGGGTGATGTTTTGTTTGTTGAAAGCATTGTAAAGAGAAATATACTAGGCACAATTCACTGGGGAAGGTATAACAGATGGGGCAAGCAGCAGAGGGACTTAAAGGGCTGGGTAAGAAGTGGTTAGGAAAGGAAACATATGGGGGAATAAGGACTTTGAAAAGCTTCTGTGTATATCAGGGAATGTAGAAGGTCCAGTGCATGCCTAGGGTTGGACACATGCTAGACAAGACCAGAGAAGACCCTAAGTTTTCACCATTGGCTGACCTTCAGGCTCTGCACAAGGAGCAAGTAAAGGCTGAGGTGAACAATTGTAAACTGCGTAAGTGTTGTCACCAGCACAGAGCCAATCTGCAAAGATTGGGAGGATATTTTTTTTTGTTTTCTTTCTTTCCTTTTCCTTTTCTCTAGACAATAAGATTTACAGCTAATTTCTCATAAGATACCATGGAGGCCAGAAGTCAGTGGGATGACATATTTAAAGTGTCAAAAGAAAAAAAAACTGTCAAACAAGAATTCTATATCTGGCAAGACTGTCCTTCAAAAATTAAGGTGAATTCCACTCAAAAAAATTGAAAGCAGAGTCTCAAAGAGATACTGGTATACCCCTGTTCATAGTAGCATTTATTCACAATAGTTAACACATGGAAGCAACCCAAGTGTGCATCATCAGATGAAAGGATAAGCAAAATGTGTGTGTGTGTGTGTGATATTATTCAGCTTTAAAGAAAGAAGGACATTCTGACACAAGCTACAACATGAGTGAAACTTGAGGACATTGTGCTAAGTGAAATAAGCCAGTCAGTCACAAAAGGACAAATATTGTGTGACTCCTTATTTGAGGTACCTAGAGTAGTCAAAATCATAGAGACAGAAAGTAGAATGGTGGAGCTGCAGGTAGGGGAGGAATTGAGGAGTTACTATTTAATGGGTATAGAATATTGGTTTGTGAAATGAAAAGAGTGCTGGAAATGGATGGTGGTGATGGTTGCATAACTATGAATATTCTTAATACCATTAAACTGTACACTCAAAAATGGTTAAGATGTTGTTTGGTCCCACATATGAGGGCCAATGACACTGCTCTCAAAAAAAAAAACGAAAAACAAAAATGGTTAAGATGTTATATTTTAGGTTATGTGTATTTTACCACAATAAAAAAATTGGGAAAATATATTGAGTAATACACAGAACAGCTATTAACATTTTAAAGCACAAATACATAGGACTTTTGTAACAGAAAAAAATAAAAATTATTAATGAAAAAAATAGGAGAAATTAAGGCATCCCCCAGATAAACAAAAGCTGAAGGAGTTCACTGCTAGTAGACCTGCCCTACAAGAAATTCCTTTTAAAGGAAGTAAGTCTGGGCTGGCTGGGTGGCTTAGTTGGTTAAGAGCTCACTCAAGAGTGCGAGTTGAGCTGCCAACAGGGACCAGGATGGCTCAGCTAAAAAAAAAAGGAAGTAAGTCCTTCAGACTGAAATGAAAGGACCCTAGGCAGTAACTAGAAACTATGCAAAGAAATAAAGAACACCAGTAATTGTACCTATATAAGTAAATATAAAAAAATAAAAATAAATATAAATATTAGTTTGTAACTTCTTTTTCTCCTATATGATTTAAAAGACAAATATATAACACAGTGATTATAAATCTGTCTTAATGGGCACACAATGCATACAGATGTAGTTTGTGACAGTAGCAACATAAGCGAGGGTAGGATAGAGCTGCATAGGAGCAGCTTTTTGTACTATTAAAGCTAAGTTGGAATCAATTCAAAATAGATGGTTATTATTATCCTGAGGTGTTATTTGTAACCCCCAGGGTAAATCCTAAGAAAATAACTGAAGGGCCGGCCGAGTGGCGCGGTGGTTAAGCACTGGCGTGGGAAGTCAGCAGCCCTGGTTCGGGTCCCACATATGAGGGCCAGTGACACTGCCCTCAAATAAATAAATAAATAAATAAATAAATAAATAAATAAATAAATATGTAGTCAATAGAAATTTTTAAAAAAGAAAGAAAATAACTAAAAAAAACAGAAATGAGAAGAGAATCAGAATAGTACAGTAGAAAAAAGTTAAACACAAAAGAGGGCTGTAATGGAGGAATTAAGGAATAAAAAATGATATGAAATATATAGAAAACAAATGGCAAAATGGCAGAAATAAGTTTTTCCTTATCGATAATTACCTTAAATGTAAATGGATTAAACTCTTTTGCAAATATTGGCTGAATTGATTTTTAAAATGCTCCAACTGTATGCCATTTATAAGAGATTCACTTTATATCCAAAGACACAATAGGCTGAAAGTGAAAGGATGGAAAAAGGTATGCCATGCAAATAGTAACCAAAAGAGAACTGGGGAAGCTGTACTAATATCAGACAAAATAGACTTTAAGTCGAAAAATCTTATTAGAGACAAAGAGGACATTATATAGAGATAAGGGTCAATCCATCAATGAGACAGAACAATTGTAAACATACACTCATCTCATAAAATATATGAAGCAAAAATGGACAGAATTGAAGAGAGAAATAGAGAGTTCTACAATAATAGTTGGAGACTTTAATACCTCATTTGTAAAAATGGATAAAACAACTAAACAGATTATTAAAGAAAAAGAGGACTTGGATAATGAACTAGATTTAACAGACTTATACAAAACACCCTACCCAACAACAGCAGAACACATATTCTCAATTGCATATGGAACCTTTTCCAGGATAGGCCATATGTTAGGCCACAGAGCAAGTTTCAATAAATTTTAAAAGACTGAAATCATACAAAGTATCTTCTTTGAACACAACGGAATGAAACTAGAAATCAATAATAGAAGGACAACTGGAAAATTTACAAATATTTTGAAATTAAACAACACTCTTTAATAACCGATGGAAAGAAATCACAAGGGAAATTAGAAAATACTTTGAGATGAATGAAAATGAAAACATGACATACCAAATGTAGAGTAAGCTCTGAGGTGAGAGTATGGGAAGCAGATGATACTAGAGCAAAGAGACACACCAGAGTCACTTTATGTTTATTATTTTTTTATTTTTTAAAAAGATTTTATTGGGGAATTGGGGGAAGGGAACAGCATTGGGGAATCAGGGAAGGGGAACAGACAAGTTGCTGTCCTTTTGTTCTTTAGTCTAATTGTGGAGGATGTCACTTCACTGGCCCATGTTGGTATTGTGATCATTGCACTCTTCCCAGCTGAGAACATTGCACTCTTCCCTTACCTAACATTGGATGGCCCCTCATGGTGTCTGACGGCAGCTCACACTGGCTGCCAGCCACTCACGGTAGCTCACGGCAGCCCACTGCAGCAGGGGCTGCAACCTACACCGTCCCCAGTTACTCACGGCAGCCCAGCTCCAGGTTGAGCTGTTGTTCACCATGTTAGCTGTAGAGGGCACAGCATCACTGGCCCTTATGTGGGATCCGAACCGTGGCCCTGCTGCTCAGAGCTTGTGTCTCAAGCCAGCTCTTAACCAACATGCAACTTGGCTGGCCCCAGAGTCACTTTAGAATACTTGAGATAAGCTAGGGAAGACGAGACAGGGACACGGGAAAGTCTTGGGTTTTGTTTTTGTTTTTTTAAGGCAGTGTCACTGGCCTTCATATGTGGGACCCAAACCAGGGCCGCGGGGGGGGCTTCCAAAGCCAGCGCTTAACCACCGTGCCACTCGGCCAGCCCTTGGGTTTTTTTTTTAAAGATTTTATTGGGGAATTGGCGGAGGGGAACAGCGTTGGGGAATCGGGGAAGGGGAACAGACAAGTTGCCGTCTTCTTGTTCTTCAGTTTAGTTGCGGAGGATGTTGCTTCACTGTTGGTATCGTCATTGCGCTCTTCCCGGATGAGGCAGATCGGTCGCTGGCCTCTGGATGTCGCTCACCGCGGCTATTGGCAGCTCACGCTTGGCTGCCAGCCGCTCACGCTGGCTGCGAGCCACTCACTGTAGCCTATGGCAGCCCACTGCAGCAGGGGCTGCAGCCCACACCATCACCGGGGCTCGCACAGCCCAGCTCCAGGTGGAGCTGTTGTTAGCTGTAGAGGGCAGTGTCACTGGCCCTCATGTGGGATCCGAACCGGGGCCGCTGGCATCCCAAAACCAGCGCTTAACCAATGCGCCACTCGGCCGGCCCCCTTGGGGGTTTTGTATAGTCTTTTCATTGCCTTCCAGCCAAAGACTGGAACCTTTGAAAGTACCAGGAACACACTTGTAGTTGAATAAGTTGAATTTATCACTCGTCACAATGAAGGTACACCATGGGAACTGTGGGATGTCTCAGGAAGAGCGTGTTAGAAAGACACCTGTTACAAGAGTTGGGCTTTGTTGGGTGATTGGCGGGGGGCAAGAAAATGGAGGTTCACTGTAGACTGAGTGCTGACAGAAAACAGGACAATTCTACCTATGATTTGGTATCTCAATAAATCTCATTTATAGGAGGACAGACTAGAATGAGAATAAAGCTGTAATTGGTTAAGAAGCAATTACCTTAGGATGGCTCAGCTAAAAAATAAAAGCAACTACTAGTCATATAAGCTGAGAAAGGGGGATGTTTAGTATTTTGTGGGTTGCACAGTGACCTTATCTTTGTGCTTAGACACAATTTGAAGTAGCTTTGTTTTGTCTCACTCTGTCATGGCTTCAGAGTGACTTTGTCTGATGTTCATAGTTTGTTACATGGTTGATGTCTAGCAGAATAAAATGACCCAGCCGTGAGCACCAGACCCATTTCTAACAACCCTGAGGCCTAGTGTTTTCCTCTCAAACGCTTTGAAATATAGTTTAGACTCTGAAGAGCCTGTGGAGAGTTTAGATTTTTTTTTTCTGTCCCCTAGCAACATCCTCTCCCTCTGAAAACTCCTTAACCAGTATTTTGGGTTACAATGAGCATTTAAAAATTTTGAAATACAATAGAATAAAAATATCAGACATGACATGGTAAGGATATATACCTTTGAAAAGTTTTGTTTCAAATACATGTGTATGTACAGAGTTACAAGGTAAATTGTATTTTTCCTTGTGTGTCTCAGTCAAGAAAGTGTGAAAGCCACTACCTTATACGTTGATAGTTCCTCTGGGGTTGCAAGCTTTTCAATCTTCTCATTTACCTCAATAGTACTCAAACTCTAGGAAGCTTTTTAAACTTTCATTGCCAAGCCCTACTTACCTCCAAATGTATTCAGATTCAGATGTCTGGAGTGGGCACAGGAGACTTCATTTTAAAGCTGGAGATTACAGTGTAGATGGTCCATGGACCCAACTTTAAAAAGCCCTGCATGGCCTTCTGCCTCTGACCAGTTTCATCTATATCCTCTACCCCAAGTGTTGAAGCCAGACTGACAGCCTGAGTTCTAGACAGCTGGTTATTGGATCATCTCACTTGGATATTCCACTGGTACCTTATATTCATGGGGCCCAGACTGAACTCATCTCCTTTTACATCCCACTATTGAAATATATTCTTCATCCATTATTTCCCATCTTTGTGAACGGGTGCACTATCTACGCCCATCATCCAAACCAGATTAAAGGAGATAGAGGAGTCAAAGATGACCCTCAGATTTAAGTCTTAGGAGCAGAGCCAATTTCACGGGTGTGTAACCTGTTCAGTCACACAGGGATCTATACTCAGAAGCACCCTGCACTTGGTTTGATGTTCTGCTCTTGCCATCTTGACATTCTTAATACTTTTTTTTTTAAATTTTTTTTAGAGGGCAGTGTCACTGGCCCTCATACGTGGGATCTGAGCCAGGGCCGCTGCCATCCCAAGCCAGCTCTTAACCACCACGCCACTCAGCCGGCCCTCTTAATACTTTTTGAACAAGGAGCCTTACATTTTTTATTTTGCTCTGGGCCCTGCAAATTATGTAACCAGCCCTGCCTAAGAGCCTAGGAGACTGGTAGTGACTTTAATAGCAATAGGGAAGTCAGCACAAACAACAGGTCTGAGAAGAAGGTGAGCTGAGTTTCAACACCTGCGTGACTCAAGTCAGCCAGGTGGAGAAGTCCAATGGGTAGCTGGAAATGTAAGCAAAAATAAAGTGAGGTCAAGATAGAAGATAGGTAATTTGCAGTTATCCAAATAAATGTAACAGGTAAAGTCATGAAAGGGAATTAGCAAGGAAAGAAAGCATAGAATGAGGAAGCATTATCCCTGGATGAAGAGCATTCCAGAATGTATGACATCAATTTAAAAATATGAGGGCCAGCCGAGTGGCGTGGTGGTTAAGAGCTGGCTTGGGACGCCAGCGGCCCCGGTTCAGATCCCACATATGAGGGCCAGTGACACTGCCCTCTAAAAAAAAACAAAAACAAAAAAAATATGAAAGAAGGGCCGGCCAAGTGGTGCGTTGGTTAAGAGCTGGCTTGGGACGCCCGTGGCCCCAGTTCGGATCCCACATATGAGGGCCAGTGACACTGCCCTCTACAGCTAAGATGGTGAACAACAGCTTCACCTGGAGCTGGGCTGCTGTGAGTCCCCAAGGTCGGCATAGCTGCAGCCCCTGCTGCAGTGGGCTGCTATAGGCTACAGTGAGTGGCTGGCAGCCAGCGTGAGCAGCTGGCAGCCGGTGTGATCTGCCAAGATCCGATGTGAGCAGCTGCCCAGAGGACGGCGACATACCTGCCTCACCCGAGAAGAACGCAATGATGATACCAACATGGGCCAGTGAAGCAATGTCCTCCACAACTAGACTGAAGAACAAAAGGACAGCATCTTGTCTGTTCCCCTTCCCCGGTTCACCTACGCTGTTCTCCTCCCCACTGTTCCCCCCACCCCCGCAAAAAAAAAATATATGAAAGAAAATTTAAAATACTTCCAGTTATTTTCTATAATCTCACCCAACCCATCAAATGACTTCACATTTTAGTGTTTCTTTTCAACTTTAATCTTTAGGGACATCATCACTTTTAGATAACTGAGGCAATGGGATAGGTACAGTTTTAAATATTGTTTTTTCTTTCACATTATTTTACAAACATGGTTTCATGTTTCTTCATGTTCTGGTAGCTGCAAGCTGTTTTATAATGTTAGTATTTAATAATTTAGTCATTTATCAGTGGGTTATTTCCAGTTCTCTGTTATTTTAGGTCCCACCAACTTAAGTATTTTAGCACATACAGATTTTCTTTTTCTTTTGGCCTATTTCACTTGAGTTTTAAATTCCTATGTGAGGGACTGGGTCAAAGGATACCAGGTAGTTCTTGCTAAATGTTGTGTGCTTCTTGAAGGATTATGTCAGCTTACCTGGCCATTAGCCAGGTGTGAATGTATATGTTTCTTACAGCTTTGACTAGCGTTGGGTATTTAATTTTTATGTGGTTTAATGGCTGTAATTGGAACTGTACTATATATACAGTCTTTAATTTGCATTTCCCTAATTACTAAGGAAGCTGAATGTTTAAATATATATATATATATCTTTATTGTTTGTATTTCCTCTTAGGTGCCTATTCAATTCAAAGCAACAGACATATTTGAGTGCCACTACGTGCCAAGTGCTGTGTGTTTCCCTCAAGGATGAATGACGTAATAAAAATGACCATTTGGAATAGGGTGGTGGAGCCAGGATGGTATAGAAAAATATATGACTAACTGTATTCAATTGATACAAGCACAATACTGGCAGGTAGTTTTGGCAAAATTCTATGGGTAGAGAGAGGACAAAGTAGGAAGGGGTTCACCCTGTCAAAACAAATTAGGCTTTTGCAGGGCAGGTGACTTTAGAGCTAGGGTCAAACGATGGGTAATTTGTACAGGTGAGTAAAAGATGTATGGGAAAAGGGAATTAATATAAAGAGTGGTAAAGGGGGTTGTAAAACCTAAAAATATGGCACTTGTTATGGAGTTGTGACTGTTCCATTATAGCTAAATGTGGAATGCTGGGGCTGAGGAATGATGGGACATTGGCTGGAAAGGAAGGGTCAGGCCCACTCCGGGAACCTGACCTCAGGCCTGAAGATTTTGTTTTGTTCTTAAAGGGGAATAACATGAGCTAATGTGTATTTCCGAAAGACCTTTCTGGCAGCTAAGAGGTAGATTAAGATGAGCCTCTCTGTGTTTTCAGCCACTTACCAAGAGTCAGAGATAGGACTGAGGATAAGATTTTTAGGTAATATTTACATTAACTCTTTATATGTCCTACTTAAAACTATATTCCTTTTTCATGGCTTGCCTTTTTAAAAAGGTTTAAATTGTGATAAAATATACAGAACATAAAATTTACCACTTTTATGTTAAAAGTGGTTAAAAACCACATTTAAAAGTGGTTAAAAATCTTGGGCCGGCCGAGTGGCTCAGTTGGTTAAGAGCTCGCTCAAGAGTGCGAGCTGAGCTCTGAGCAATGGCTGTTCGAGGCCAGCCCGAGCTGAGTTGCCGTTGAGCTGCCAACAGGTGGCAGGATGGCTCAGCTAAAAAAAAAAAAAAAAAAAAAAAGCAAAAAATGGTTAAAAATCTTAACCACTTCTAAATGTACAATTCAGTAGTGTTAAGTACATTTACATCGTTGTGCAACCAATCACCAGCTCATGGCTTTTCTTTTAGTTAATTTAGTTGAGTTATATTACAAAGAAGTTAAAATTTGTACAAATTCACTATTTTTGGTGTTAATTACTGACATCTGTTTAGCACTTCACATTGTATTGTGCTCCTTAACATATATGATCTCCTTTGATCCTCATAAACATGCTTCTGAAGTGGATATTATCCCCCTTTTACGGATGAGAAAGCTGAGGCCAAAAGATAAAAAGACCCAACAAGTTCGGTGTGTTTATCTTGGAGAAACAAAGATCATCTCCCAGATTTATAGGCTGAGGATTTCATCCATTCAATCATTCATGCAACAAATATTACCTGAGTATCTACAATGTGCCCAGTGTTAGGAGAATGGTGTTGAACAAAATAGACATATTCCCTGCTACTGGGGGAAACAGGAATTAAGAAACCATAAAAATAATGAAGTAATTATAAACTCTCATTGAAGGAAAGAAATACCATGTTATGAGAACAATTTACATATAATAGGGATACCAGACCAAGTCCAAGTTTCAGGGATATTTTCCCCTAGAAAATAACTTCTGGAGATTTCGTCTTCTCCTCTTCGACACATCCCGCCCCCAAACCTCACCATTAAACTTCACAGGGAAAGACAGAGTAAAATATCTTCATTTGAGAGGAACCCAGGCCTGAGTAAACATTTTCTATATGCATTTGTAAATCTCCCAAAATAAAGCACCCTGAAATTTCCATGTGTCTAGTCCACAATATCCTTTCATTGACATTATCTGACATGTATACTCACCCCAGCCTTGTGAGGTAGGCAGGCAAGTATGACTATCTAAATTTTACTAATGAAGACTCGAAGTCTCAGAGCAGTTAGGCAATTTACCTAAAATCACATGACTGGTTAATAGTGGAGCTGGGATTTGAATCCAGGTCTTGTAACACCTGGATGGTATTTTTCTTGTAATATTCATTCTTTCACTTATTCATTCATTCATCGAACATGTGCTGATCACCTTCTGAGTATTAGGGTATATAGGAAGCAATCAAGAACCACTGTAGGGGGCCAGCCGAGTGGCGCGGTGGTTAAGCGCTGGCTTGGGAAGCCAGCGGCCCCTGTTCAGTCCCACATATGAGGGCCAGTGACACTGCCCTCAAAAAAAAAAAAAAAAAAAAAAGAAGAACCACTGTAGGGTTTTAAGCAGGAAAGCAGCATGATCCAATTTAGGTTTTAGAATCCTCTTCTGGCTGAGAGGACACAAAGTAGTGGTTTTCAAAGTATGGTCTGAGACCAACTATTGGGTTAGAATCTCTGGGACTAAGGCTCAGGAACCTTAAGATCAGCCAAGTTTGGAAATTTTTTTTTTTAAAGATTTTATTGGGAAACCAGGGAAGGAGAACAAACAAGTTGCTGTTCTTTTGTTCTTCAGTCTAGTTGTGGAGGACATTGCTTCACTGGCCCATGTTGGTAACATCATTGCACTCTTCTCTGGTGAGGCAGATCTGTTGCTGGCCTCTGGACAGCTGTTCACAGCGCCCGTTGGCAGCTCACCTTGGCTGCCGGCCACTCACTGTAGCCTTTGGCAGCAGGGGCTGCAGCTATGCCGTCTTGGGGACTCACAGCAGCCCAGTTCCAGGTGAAGCTGTTGTTCACCATCTTAGCTGTAGAGGGCAGTGTCACTGGCCCTCATGTGGGATCTGAACCGGGGCCACTGGCGTCCCAAGCCAGCTCTTAACCAACGCGCCACTGGGCCTGCCCGGGAATTCTTTTCTGGTTCTAATGCAATAAAGAGAAAGAAGCACTGTATTAGAGAAGGAGGTGGTACAACCAGTTAACATGACTAAGGTAGTGGCTGTAGCAATCAGGTGAGAAGTGATGAGGTACAGAGACAGAAGAATGCACTTGAAAGTCATTTATATCACATGGACAGGACTTCTCACTCAACCCTTCCCTGGATAGCCACTGAGTTTCATGGAAATGGAGCTGGGATTCCTACCTGGCTCCTCTGGCTCCAAAGCCTGTGGGCTTTACTGCACGTAGCCATTTCTAGCCATATCTTGATTTTATTATTATTATTTTTATAATTTTATTTATTTATTTATTTTTGTTTTTGTTTTTTTAGCTGAGCCATCCTACCACCTGTTGGCAGCTCAGCGGCAGCTCAGCTCAGACTAGGCATCGAACTGCTGTTGCTCAGAGCTCAGCTCACACTCTTTTTTTTTTTTTAAGGTTTTTTTTTTTTTTTTTTTTTTTTTGAGGGCAGTGTTACTGGCCCTCATATGTGGGATCCGAACCGGGGCTGTTGGTGTCCCAAGCCAGCTTTTAACCAATGCACCACTCGGCCGGCCCTCAGTTCACACTCTTGAGCGAGCTCTTAATCAACTGAGCCATTCGGCAGGCCCTTGATTTTAAATATTAAAAAAAAATGTATTTCTCTTAGCGCTTGTTTTGCAAATCTCCATTTTATCTCTAACTGCTGTCAAGCCTTGTATTTCTCCCTTTCATTAAACCTAGGAGAGAAATAAGAGACAGACAAGTAAGGCCTTAAAAGTTTTAAAATATTTCTTTGGGGCTGAGTACATAGGCAAGGAAAAAGTAGATTTGATTAGACAAGCACCGACGGGGAGAGAACAGGACACCTTCTATAAACCTTAGGAGGCCTCTAGGAAACCTGAAGACAATAATTCCAGAAGTTCAGAGGGTGACCCATTTCCTCCCCAGGGTTATTACCAGGTGTCAAGCTGGGGTAGTTCAGGAATTCAGGTAATTTTAAGAAACCACAACAGCCTCAACAACCACCTCCCCAAACACTAACATCAACTTCAACAATAAAATTCATTAAAAGTTACCTTCCTCCCACCCACAACCACAGACCTGAAAGAGGCAGATGGGACTATGGGCGGGGCTCTGTGCCACTGCTTCCCCAACCTTATTCATCCTCAACCCAGTCCTGGAGTTCCCCGGGGCTCAGGGACGTGGGAAACTGACACCATTATCTCTGGGTCGAGGCACCAGAGGCTGATGACACTTACACTCTCTCTTCACTGCCAACTAGGCCAGGATTAAAGCAAACTGAGGCAAAGGCTGAGGTTGGCCGTGCCGGAAGACTGGCACGTCCGGGTACCTGGCAAGGCCACAGGGGCTAAGCCAAGCAAGTAGGAGTGTCGGTGTTGGGAGAGAAGAAGATGGGAAAGGGCGTGGCGAGGGCCTAGGACTGGCATTTGGGATGGCAAGGATAACCAATCAGAGACCCTGCTGCGGCCCAGGGGCGTGTCTTGGTCGAGATTGGGTAACGGCCGCAGGGTGGGGGCCACCTGGGCCCGCAGCTTTGCATTCCGCGTTATATACCGCAGTGACCACGGCTGTGGAATGGGGCTGGATTGCAGCGCTTGTCCCTGAATCGGACGCTCCTCGGATTGCTGCGGAGTTCCGTGGTTCCTGGGTCCATTCCGTCCTGCTCCCAGGTTCCTTCCATCCTTGGTCCCCCAACCTCTCACCCAGCTCCCCAAGCTCCAGAACTCGAAGAATGCTGAACGAAATGGGCACAGTCTTGAATAGCTTAGACCAAACAGCGCAGCTACTCCAGCCCTACAACTTCGAGCTGTTACAGGGCTTACATGACATAAGCCCTTTTATGAAGGAATACTGGTGAGACCTGGGGAAGGGGAAGGGCCATGCCGGATCCTAAGGACTACAGTTTGGGAGGTGGGGTGGAGAGGGGCAGGGAGGGAGGAAGGAGAGAGAGAGGAAAAAGAAAGAGAAAAAGAAAAAAAAAGAAAGGAAGGATGGGGTGAGGAACGTGGGAGGAGACAGAAACCAAGGGGGAAAGAGTATATGTAGTGAAAACTGGTCTCTGAGGAATGGGGTTGATTTGAACTCCTACTCCCACCAGCCTATAGATGACTGTTCTCCGTATTTTGTGTCTGTGTGTGCACGTGCATAGTGCTGGTGCCCAGAAACAGCCTGCCCTTCACAATTATCACGTTGTTCCCCAAGTATTCTATCGTCCCTGCTGTGGAGAAGGAGGCAGTCAGGGAGCTCTTCCAAGATTTCCCCAGGCTCTCTGGCTTTGTCCTGAGCCTTCTTATTGGTGTTTGTGGGTTGACTTTGTGCTCCAGCCAATTTGCTGTGACCCAACTAGGTGGAAGCTTGCCACACTTTTCTTACACGACAACCCTGGGTTGGTTCTAGGCACGAGCCAGCACTGTTACCTCCTTATAGCCTGGCTGAGAGAGCAATGATCACAGAAACTGTGGACATAGCCCCTGCTATGTGCTAGGTACTCTATATACATTAACACATCAGGGGAGGAGTGTTATTCCTCCATTACAAATTAGGAAGCTGAGGTTCAGAGAACTAAGTAGGTTTTTCCTATGTCACAGCTGGGACTCCAACCCAGAGCACTCACATGGAGAGAGGAGTGGGCATTCCTCTAACCAGCACCCACCCTTGAGTTCATCCCCTCTGCCTTCTGCTTGTCAGGACAACCTCATTCCCCATAGCTCTGATCTACCTGCTACTCATCTTTGTGGGGCATAACTACATGAAGGCACGGAAGGGCTTCAACCTGAAGGGGCCTCTCATCCTTTGGTCCTTCTGCCTTGCAATCTTCAGGTAAGACTCTCCTATCCTGTAGACCCTAGACCCTCGTTCTATCCCTAAAACCTTTCCAGAAACCTCAACTACATCTCCCAAGTTGCCTGCAACTCTCTCCCGATCCCATTCTCTCACCTCTAGCTCCCCTCGCCAGCTTTCACCTTCCTCTCATATTACCGTTTTCCTTCTTTTCCAGGCTCCAAACTGGCAGTTTCTATTCTCTCTCATGAGTTCTCTTGTGCTCATGGATTCCGCGTACTTCCAACAAATTTCTCCAGACCCTCTCCCCAGACCCTCCAATAAACTTCCCCATCTCCTCCTTCCCATATTTTCTCTCCCAAACTCCTTCAGTCTCCCCCATCCTGCCACTCATCTCCTCATAGGCTCCTACCCATCCCAAGAACTCTATTCCCTAATTCAACTTTCAGTCCCATCCTCCAGCACTCCTTGGCCTTTCCCCAGCCCTCATCTCTTCTTCTTCTTCTTTTTTTTTTTTTTGAGCTGAGCCCTCCTGCCACCTGTTGGCAGCTCAGTGGCTGCTCAGCTCAGGCCGGAAATCCAACTGGCAGCCCTGTTGCTCAGAGCTTGCACTCTTGAGCGAGTGCTTAACCAACTGAGCCACTTGGCTGGTCCTCATCTCTTCTAGGGTGTTGGTTGGATCTACCACATTGGCCCAAGAATCTCAGAAGCCATGACCCCTGACAGTGTGGAGGAGGTGGTGGAACTTGGGACAGTGACCTGACCAGGCTGAGAAGGAAGGGTGGATTGGTGTCTGGGGATGAACTTACACCCTTTTCCTCTGTCCCATTTCAGTATCCTGGGGGCAGTGAGGACGTGGGGCTTTATGGCGACCCTGGCACTTAGGGGTAAACTAAAGCACACTGTGTGCTTCTCCACCTTCATCGACGATTCCGTAGTACAATTCTGGTCCTGCCTTTTTGTTCTCAGCAAGATCATTGAACTTGGTGAGTGGCAAGGCTTTGTCTCTCTTGCACCCAGTCAAATGCATCCCTCCTCAGGGCCCCCCTCACCTATCACATCGACAGCCCCTCCCCCACCCCTGGATCCTAATAACACCTCTCACCCAAGCCCCTCTTCAGATTCTCTGTCATAAAGACCCCTCTCCCCACCCTGAGAATTCCCCCTGTGCTCCCACATTCAGTGCAGAGGGTGGTGTCAACACTGGGTGGTATGCCAGCTATGACTCCCCATCTCCCAGGAGACACGGCCTTCATCGTCCTACGTAAGCGGCCACTCATCTTTGTGCACTGGTACCACCATAGCACAGTGCTCGTGTTCGCGAGCTTTGCATACAAGAACAAGGTGGCTGCAGGCGGCTGGTTCATGACCATGAATTTCGGTGTGCATGCCATCATGTACACCTACTATACTCTGAAGGCTGCCAGCGTGGAGCCCCCCAGGTGGTTTCCCAGGCTCATCACAACCCTGCAGATCCTGCAGATGTTTATGGGAGCCATTGTCGTCATCCTTACGTACCTCTGGAGACAGGAACTGGGATGCCACACCACAGAGGAACACGTCTTCTGGTCCTTCATCCTGTATATGACCTATTTCATCCTCTTTGCCCACTTCTTCCACAAAACCTACATAATGCCCAAGGTCAAAGCCAATACCAAGAGGGAGTAAAGGGTTGGACAAAAAGAAGGATCCTTAGTCTCTCTCCTCCCCAGGGCACCGAGGGGTTGGGCTTAGGTTTGGGAGAATGATTAGGATGCCATCCCTGCATGGTTTCCCAACAGGATGTGTGCCCCAAGGTGACAGGAAGTTATAAGACAAGAAGCATCACCCCTGGGAAAGGGGTATGATCTAGTACTTTGATGTTTGTTTTTAATGTGAAGGCCGAGCAGGTCTTGAGATGGGGTGGGACTGAGGAGGATCCCCAAAGCTGGGTTATTTATATTTCTATACAAAAACCTTTCTTTGTGCTCTATTTTTAAATTAAATATCTCAACAAGATTTTTGCATTTTGGAGATTTGGGCGAAGAAAGAATCGGCAGTAATGGCAGACAGCTTCCGGCAGTGGGAGGTCAGTAGTTGAAGAGCCTAAGAGGGTGTGTGGGAAGATGAGAGGCACACACAGAGACAATAAGAATCCTAGGCCTGGTAGGCACTTAATAAATGTCTGTTACAGACCAGAATTTTATTGCTGTTAGAAGCCTAAACCCCTCAGTGGGACAGCGAGAAACAGGTGCAGAAAGGCGGAGTAACTTATCTAAGGTCATACATAGGCTTTCTAAGTTGCAGAAGTGACACCTGCAGGAGGCCTTGCAGACCAGACCTTCGAGTTATCCTCCATGGGACCATAAGATGGCGCCACAGCACCACCATTGGCTTACGCCAGCCGAGTAGTTAGTCCTCAAGCCATCAATACAAATACGCACGCACGCACGTGTGCACCCCCCTTGTTCAGAAATGCCCCGGCTTCCCCATCCTGGTGTTAGCGGCTGAGGGGGACTGAAGCCCTAGAAGCTTGGACCCTCACTTCTTTCCCGTGCACCTAGCTCTCCTTTAGACATGGGGCGGGGGAATGAGGGAGAGGACTCACCGCAACTCTGAATCATCAAGCCTTTGACAGTCCGCGCACGTTTATTTCATTTATCTTTGAAAAATGATAAATGGGGGGAGGGGGGCCCTGGAGAAGGCGGGGTGGGCCAAGGGTGAGTTGGCCCCCGGGGAGCTGGTCCCTGGTCCTGGCCTGAGTCCCAGGAGCGCAGACTGCGTGGAGGACCCAGCCCACCCCTCAGGGGTGGGAGGGGGGAGGCTCTCTCCTGAGTCGGCCGCTCTCCCGCCCCCAGCTGCCCCAGCATCCCTCTCAGATCCCGGGGCGGGGGCAAGCCAGTCAAGACGTCCCCAGTCCGGGGAGACTGTGAATGATCGCCCCCACCCTCGAGGATGATCCATGGCAGGGCCACTCATACGGGCCGTTCCACAGCATACTGGCATGGACTGAGGTTGGCGGCTGGGGGCGGCCCGGGCACCGTGGGGTAGCTGAAAGAGGCGTGTTGTTTGGCCTTGAGCCTCAGGCTGGCCAGACTCGAGTTACACGGGTCCCGATATACGTAGGGGGAGGAGGCGGCTGCAGCAGCTGCTGCGGCAGCCGAGGCGTAAGGGCAGGACACTGCCCCGGAGGACACTGCGGCCGGTGCCAGCCCGGGGGGCCCCCCGCCCAGGCCCTGCAGGGTCCCGGGCCCTGGCACGGTGCCCGGGGCGGCCGCGGCCGAGGGCACCATGGAGGCGGCGATGGAGCTGGGTGGCGAGAAGACGGGCTGCGACGCCAAAGGCCCCACGTTGACCGAGTTGAAGGCGAACGGGAAGGTCTTGGCGGCGAGCGGCGGGCCGAGGGCCTTGGGTGGCCAGTTGCCATAGGAGTAGCCGGGGTACACCTCCTCGTAGGGCGGCACCAGCCCCCCAAGTGGAGCCGCAAAGCCGCCCTTACAAAGCTCCGCCTGCTGGCTGCGCTCGCGCTTTCGCCACTTGGCGCGCCGGTTTTTGAACCAAACCTGCTGGCGCAGGAGAAAAGGCTGTCAGAGCACAGAGCCGAGCAGGGGTCCCAGCGCGGGTCAGCGCGGACCGGGGGTTGCGGGGTGGGGCGGGTCAGACAGAGGTTCGGGCTCGGGCCTGGGCAGTGACGAGGATAAACAAGATAAAGTGGCTGGAGGCGGGAATGGGACTCGTGGAGGAGTGTATGGAGTCAAGGAGCTGAGAACAGAAGTAGTGGGAGGCAGGACTGAGTCTGGGGCGACAGAGTGGTGGGGGAAGTAGGATGGGGTCAATCAGTCTCTGGGGAGAAGAAGCGCGCGGCCTGGAGTGATAGGGTGGAGTGAAATTGGAGGTTGGTGGAAAGAAGGCCGTGTTGGGCAGCTGACCGGGACCGGGGGACGTCGGGTCCAAGGATGGAGCAGGCCGGGCAGAACCACAAGCTGCAGGTTTCAAAGCTACTCTCTAAGCGGTGGGCTAGAGGGAGACAGGAGTGGGGTGAGGGTTATGGGTCTGGAAGCACCATACCCGCACGCGCGCCTCGGTGAGGTTGGTCCACACGGCGATCTCTTCACGCGTACTCATGTCAGGGTAGCGGTTCCTCTGGAAGGTCGCTTCTAGTTCCTGCAGCTGCTGGCTGGTGAAGTGAGTGCGCTGCCGCCGCTGCTTCTTTTTCAGCGAGCCGTCTTCGGGGGAGCCTCCGGGCAGTGAAGCCGAGGCCTTCTCTGAGTCTGGGGGCAGGGTAGGGACAGGTCAAAGGTATTCCCTGGCAGGAGTACTTTTTTCCTGGGCCCCCCACTCCCACCCGGGCCCCACCCTATTAGAGATTGAGCTGTTGTCTCCCCTACACCCAGACGGGTGCTCACCGCTGTGTTCTTGGCCCTTGCAGCCGTGTTCTGGGAGTGAGGGGTGGGGAGTGCCCGCATCTGATAGCGACAGGGCTGGGCTCCGGGCCTCTGCCTCGCTGAGCAGGCCGAACTCCATGGAGGGAAGACTCTGGAGGGAAGAGAAGACACAGATCAGGTTAATGGAGACACAATCTCTGGGTTATCCTGTTCTCAGCAGTGTTTCCCCACAGGTTCACTGTCCCCTTTCTCAGCCACCAACATAAAGTTACCCCTGTATGGGGTGCCCCAAAATACAACGGGGAAACAGCAGCCTAAGGGGGAAAAAGTGTACATTCAAAGGTTTTATACACTGATATACACACTAGACTTCGTTTTATTCACTGCTGGGCACCTAGAACTGTGCCAGGTGTAGTTGGTGTTCAATAGATAGTTACTGAATTAATGGAAACCACACTATTGCATGTCACATGCCATATACCACATCCTTGAAAACTTCAGTTCCAATATTCCCATAAAGTTATACATGCCCCTCAGCCAATCACACCTGAGTTGCTGCTGGAATTGCTGTTATTCATTCACTTTCCGGTGGGACAGATTTAATTTTGAACCAGGCCTGATATTTCTCCCATAAGAATAACCACTGCTGTCATTTATAAATACTTAATGTGTACCTTCATCTCATTATCTCTCTCCTCACAAGAATGCATCAATATTAAGTATTATCATCTTTTTCAGGTGAGGAAACTGAGACTTGAAGTAACAATTAAGGTCACAGAGCTTGTAAGTAGTGGCACTGGGATCTGAACCAGGTCTGGGAAGCTCCTCAGCTCATGCTTTTTCTTCATTGGCTTTTTCAAATTGTGTTCTTTTGGGCCCTATCCAGAAACCCCCTCAGAGATTGGAACTCAGGGCTAGCCTCAGGGATGGAAACTTAGCCTGGCCTTGCTTGGATCTTCCTTAATGAGGGCAGCTCTGCTTTTGTCTGTTTCGCTTACGCTTTCCAGAGAGATTTCATTTAAAGAAAGGGTTTCAAAATCAAAAACAAGTTTGAAAATCACTAGGCATTCTGGCCTTGTCTGCTTCTGTGCCTGCCCAGGACACCCACTGCATCCTACCTGTCATTGCTCCACTCTCTGCACGGCTTCTACCAGGGCCACCCCAGGCAGTAAATGTGAGCTTCTCAAAACCACCTTGTTACCCTTACTTCCTATCCCAGACCTTGCCAAGGAGCCTGCCTGCCTGAGTCCCCTCTCCAAGTCTCCTCTATTGGCTCTCTCAGGCTCCCTCTGGTGAGGAAGGGAAAGGGACCCTAGTGGGGTTCAAGAACTCTGGATGCTTCTTGATCAGAGGAGAACCAAAGGAGGCTAAGGACAGAGGAACAGAGGTGAAGAGCTGGCTGGGAGGGGTCCATCTGTCTCCCCATTAACAGAGACTTAATGCAGGCTGTGCAAGGTGGTGTTAATGTTGTGGATTAGCTTAGATTGAGATGTGTGTCACTGGGCAGCTCTGAATTTATTAGGAGCCTTTCTCAGGGAGGCGTAGATGGGCAGCGGCATGTATTTGCACATAGTCATGCCCGCTTGAACCAGCTCAGAGGTGACAGCTGCCCCCTGCCCCCACCTCTCAAATGAGATTGGGGTGGGACAGAGGTCAAGGCAGGAGGTTGAGAAACAGACCCTGTTCTTTCCACAGGCAGAGGGGACTAGACCTTGGACCTTTTCCTAGGGTTAAAGAGGAAGGGCTGAAGGGAACCTGGGGAGGAAGGAGAGAAGTCAGGCCAGAAGTGGGGGTACTCAGCTTACCTCCCCTTCCAGGTCTGAGGTCAGGAGTCAGGCAGAGGCTTGCGGCTGGCTGAACAATTCTCTGATGGAAGGGAGATGCCCTTGGGAGGGACCTGTGGCAGCCTTGACTAGTAGCTCTTCCAAAATAGCTGAGAAGACTTAGAACTGAGAGCTAGAAGAAAGGGTGCTCTGAAGTCTCCTCTTACTTCATACCCAAGAGGACGAAGAGGATAAAGGGGGTCAAATACAGAAGAGACTAGACTTCACAATAGAGTAGACAGATGTCATAAAGTTGTACACCCGAAATTTATGTTATTAACCAATGTTACCCCCAAGAAATTTAATAAAAATAAAACACAAGGGCCAGCTGAGCGGCACAGTGGTTAAGCGCTGGCTTTCGAAGCCAGCGGCCCCGGTTCGAGTCCCACATATGAGGGCCAGTGACACTGTCCTCAAAAAAAAACACAAAAAAACAACAACCATGAAGTAAAAGATAAAAAAAACAGAATGCCCTCAAAATGCAAATCATGTCCCTGACTTTTCCAGGGGCCATGGGAGCAACAGGGTTGGGAAAAGAGGGAGAGTTGGGTTTGCCTATAGGGAAAACCAAATCCCACCATTGCCATTTATCCGTCCAGTCTGCTTTGGCTCCAGACTTCTAATATTCCAAACTCCCCTTCCCCCAGCATTCCATACCTGTGTCTTGGTTTCACCCTTTATTTCAGCAGAGGGAAGCAGGGTGAGGAGAGAGAAGGGCCAGAGTAAAAGACAAGGCTGAGGCTGAGAAAGCAGAGTTCAAGCTGTGTGTTTCCAGAGACAGACAGACACACATGCAGACACACACGAGCCCCCACTCAGACAAAATAAGCACTTGGACTTGGAGCTAGGGGCATACAAACACACACTCTCCCACACATGCGCTCCCACATTCAGGCAGACAGACACACACCGTCAGAGTCTCCTCTCTCTGTGACAGGGACAGCTGCCTTGGCTGTTTTGGAGTTAGCCATTACCCTACCCCCTCCCCTTCCTGGCCCCTCTGAACCTCAGCTCTCAGTCTCAGGAGCTAAGGACTCTGTGGGGGAGGAGGAAGCCAGAGGGGCCAGGGAAGTGGCCTATGCTCAGTGACTTGGATAGAGCCTGTTTTGCTGAGTGGGGAAATGGCAGGAGAATGCTGGAGGAAGAGGATGAGTTGGGGATGAGGGGCAGAAACTGCCCAGGCCCCTCTTAGGAAAGAAGTCTGGTGTAGCCCAAAGAAATTAGGTTTGGGTCAAAATACCTAGGTTCATGTCCCAGCTCCCCAACTTACTGACTGGCAAATTACCTCTCTGAGCATACTTTTTCATCTCTAAAAGGGAGATCATAATCCCTTCCCTACCTGCCTTCAGTGTTGGTATAAGGTTAAAAATAAAACATGACATGTAAAAATGGTTAGAGGTACAACTCGATCCAAGTATTCTTTTTTTCCTCATTCATTGAAGAGATGTTTATTTGGCACCTTCTATGAGTAAGTCACCGAGGACAGAGTGGTAAATAAGATCTCATCTTCCTCTGTGCCCTTGCTTGAGTGGTTCACCTCCGTAGACCCTGTATGTCCCAGTGAAGAATCTATCTGGTGAACAAAGGTGAGTAGGCTGCACTTTAGAGAGGGATGCAAATGTGTGTTGGGAGCACTCTGTCCTGAACATAAAGGAGAGCCCAGTCAATAAGGTAACAGCAAAATGGGTAGAATCACTCAAGCTGGGAGCCACTTTGGGGACCAGGAACTGGTAAAGGAAAGAATGAAGCCTTAGGCTCCTGACGGGGTTAGTAATAGCAGATAGAGAGGATGAGGCTGAGAAGGGCCCTGACTGTGAAACTGAAAAGGCAAGAACACTAAAGCCAGGCAGGCAATAGAGAGATAGAAGGTGGGGGCATAGGCCTCTAGCAGACTCGTGTCTGGGTGGGTTGGTCAGGCAGAGGCTGGGGGCGCCAAGTGGTTGTCTGAGCTGGAGACAGGCTGGCTGAGGATTAAGCTCCCCCAAACTGCTGGAGGTCAAGAAGCTGAGGAGTTGGGACTGAGGCCAGAGACTTTGCCTCACTCAGTGGACAGGGACAAGTAGTAGGTCTGGGAACCACAGGTTTGGTTGATTCTGGTAGAAATTACCAGGAAGGGCCAAAGAGAGTCAAAAGATAACAGTGGTGCTGAGTCTAGTTCTGGGAGAGGCTGTCTTCCCCTCCTCCAGCCTTTCTGACACCCCCTGCTGGGCATGCATGGCCCAGGCCCAGTCATGTCAGGGTGGCAATCCCAGCCCTAGGGAGAAGAAAGGGCCTACAGGTGTGCTCTGATTCTGACATTAAGGCTGGAATTACAGGAAGCTGTGATGGACTACAGCAAGATCAAAATATCCAAGATACATTTAGAGAGCAGAGACTGTCACAGGCCAGAAAGGCCATAGAGGGGTGGCCATGGTTTCCAAGGGACACAAATTCATGGCAAGAGGGCAACTGCCATGTGCACCCACTTTTGTCCTGAAGTCAAAGGGGGTAAACCAGGGCCACAGTCAGACAGCCCCCAAGAAGTTGCAATAATAATGCCCAAGGCACACCCTGGAATTTAAGTGGGAGAAGACATTCTCTTGTAGGAACTGAATGAAGAGGAAGATAAGAGGGGATGGAGTTGTGATGCTGTGGCTCAGCTCAACAAGCAGCAAGTTAGTAAACAGGTGTAAACCAGGGCCTTAAACCATCCTATAAACCTGAAACTGAATTGAGGCCCTTAAGTGCACATGGCCTCACATTTATTAGTGATGCTGATTACCTGAACTGTCTGGTCTGCTGAACTGCAGTGACAAATGGGAGCAAATGAAGACAGCTGTAGACAAGGCTCACAGCCCCAAGAGGAAACCCTAGGATTGAGGTAGAGGCAGCAATGACGTGATGTACTTAATTTATTAAGGGGTATATCAGAAATCAGAGAAATGGGCTTCCATACCCTTCCTACTCTTCCTTCTTTCCTTCAGCAATTGTTAGGTGCTAAGACAGATCCCCAAGAATGGTAAGGCACAGACTCTAACTTCTAGATGCCTGCAATCTGGGAAGGCAAACAGAGCACAGGATGAAATGATGGTCTGTATGGACTGATTCTCAGATTATGGGAGATCAGAGAAATGGAAGCCCATATAAAGTGGCATGTTTTGTTTGGGGGCTCAGAGAATGTAGCACATGGCTGAGATGGGAATTGGGGAGTCAGAGAAGGGGATGAGGCTTCTAAATAATTACAGCATGATTGAGCTGGCAGGTTCAGAGGGCTACAAGGAGCCCAGCTTGGCCAGGGTCTCTGTGTGGGCAATGGGACATCATCAGGGAAAAATGGATCAGGCTGAGGGGACCTCCAGTACGAGGCAAGAGGTGTTAGTACAGGTTTGACACAGTCTAGGCTAGAGCATCTGCAGTCTTCCCATCAAAAAACCCCTAACATTAATAAGACAGAAATCACCCTGGGAAACTAGGGGCACAACCTGAAACAGCTGTCAACAGTATGAAATTTCTTTGAGATCTCCACCCTTATATTAAAAATGGAAGCAAATGTTGCATTCTATTCTATACTTAAGTTATGTTTATTATAATATAAAAATAAAGTTTTCTCTAAAAATCTACAAGTGACATCTTCAAGTGACATCAAACAAGGAAGATGAGCCATGTTTAGCTTGCAGCATCATGCCCCTCCCACTCCTGCACTGCCCTCTCCCACCCCAGTCCCCTAAAGAGAAGCATTGCTCCAAGCAGTGGGAGTCACTGGAGGCTTGTAGGCAGGGGGGTAACATAAAAGCAGCATCTTTGGGACCTTTATTTGGCATTGGTGAGCAGGGGAAAGATAGAAAAGGGGCTCTTTGAAAGCAGCTCTTTCTTATCCCACCACCTATCTTTTCCTTTCTCTTCCCATCACTCTTATCATGGATCCCTGTTGGTGACTAGACACTCTAGATAATCCCGAAGCTCAGGACCTAATGGATCCTGCAGGTTAGCTGCCATCTCCCTCCTCTACACTCTAGAAAGCATCATTTAGAGTGAATGGAGAAGAAAAGATTTGGGTGGCTCCTGCCTTCTCTCATGCCCAACCCAGCTCAGCTTCAGTCTGCCTCCCCTGCCCTCCCTTCCTGGATCTGGGTCTTGGGCCCATATTCACATCCTTGAGCAGCAGGCAGGGATCAGATCAGGGTATTTTGCCTAGTAGAGGTATTAAGCATTTGGGGAGCTCCCTTGAATTCTTCTCAGAGAAGGGTAGGGCTAATGAACTGGCATCAGAAGCCTGAGAGAGGGTGTTTCATCTGTCATTGAGAATCTTCCTGTGGCTGGATCAGGGATGTTATCTGGCTGATCTGAGACTTGAGACACCACTCTTCCAAACAAAGATTCTACAGTTTGGGCATAATAATGGCAGTAATGCTTTTTATTTCTGTGGTGCTTTTCCATTTGCAAAGGGCTTTCATATATGTGATTTCATTTAACTCTTACAACCATCCCCTTTTCACTTCTAAGAAGATGAATTTGTCCAAGGTTACACAGATTGAAGAGATTCGAATCCAGTTCTCCTAAGACCAGGGACAGAGCTCTTCACTCCTCGCCCCCTCCACCCCAGCAGCCATTTGTGGCTCTGACATACACTGATCCTCCCAAGCCCTGAAGGATTCCATTTCTACTTCCTGCCTCTACCACCTCTCTGGAAATGAGCTCTGGAAGTTTGCTGCCCACTGTGTGCTAAGGAGCATTTCCCTGTTCATCCTGCTCTTGCATCACTCTGTTCTAAGAGGCCCCCTCATCTCTGGTTTCAGGATTTGGGGAGCAAAGAAGTCTTCTACTTATCCATGCCTTTTATGATTTTGTGGATTTCCATCCTATCCCACTTTCCAGAAGCCTAAACTTTGAAGTTTGCTCTTTCTGGCAGCCACTAGCTCCCCATTCTACCGATAATTCTCTGACACCTCTCTAGACCCATGACATTCTCCTTAAGAGCCAGTTACCCAGGCATGGACTCAGCTACATGGTTTTATGCAAGGATGGGAGAAGGTTCTGCCTTTTGTTTCCAGCCATCTTCATTATGATGCTATTGCTTTTGGCCTTATTGGCAAAACCAAAACTTTAGGCTAAGGTCCTTAGGGAAACATCTGTAATGCCTTCACTATTCCTTTTCTCACTCAAACCCTTTAATTCCACCCATAATTTCAGTGATTTTCAAAGGTGATGGGAGCACAAGCCCCTGAAAATGGTATCAGAATGTGGTGGGGTGTGACTCTATATTTAGCAAAAGGGGGCAAGGGACAAAAAATGTTGAGAAACAATGTCATAGCTGGTAATAAACAAATTTTAAAATTGAGGAATGGAGGTGGGAGTGTGGGGAATATGTACTGTATGTCACTCATGGGTGGAGGTTGAGAAAGGTTGAGACCCACCTGTTTTGATTACTTACTCATTGCAAAACACTTGTCCCCATGAAAATTCAGTCCCCAGCTGAGCTGTTTTGCTCACTTATATAGACTGGGAGAGTTCTCTACTCTGTTCCCATCAGCTTAACCAGAGTCTGGTTAAAGGGTTAGGGCCAGGGTGGGTAGACATTATAGGAGCCCAAAGGAATCAAGACCCTTCTCCAGCTACAGGGAAAGCACACAAGGCAGTTGGATAGGGCTGATACCTTCCCACCCAGACTTGGAGGACCGTATAGGTTTCATGTTGGACCCCAGAGTCTGGAGTCCATGTGTCTCCTTCCTGCCTCCTCTCAGTCTCCAGGGTTGTGTTCAGATTGGTGAGACTGAGGGAGCAAAAAGGGAAACAAGACCAGACCACAGGGTTTGCTTTACTAAAGGGCTGCAATTTTCTCTTCAGACCTGGGCTCCTGCTCCCTGCAGAGAAGGTGCCTTTACCTTGCTGACACCCAGGCAAGAAGTCTGGGGTGTCTGATCAGCTGTACTGGAATTAGGGGTTGCCTCTGAGTTTGTGAGGGAACTGAGGTTGGCAGGGGCTTGTGCTGGGGCTCTTCCTTGCCCTCCCATTGCCGTTTGTGGTTCATTCTTTCCTTTCCTGGTCTTGATTCCCACTAGCAGTCTCATCATTAGCTTTCTCTCCTCAAATTTGGATTCTGGAAGTCCAGATGATGCTCAGATCTGGTTTGGGTAGGAGAGAGAATCTCCCAGCACCACTCCATCCCATGGCCAGGCTGCAGCCTTTACACTCACTCCCTGCTTCTGGGCCCCATAGCCCATAGGAGCAGAAACAAGTTTGCAACGTGGGATTTGAGGCGACCCACCACAGCGAACCCCACCGCACACGCAGTAGCTGGGCAGGCGCTGCCCGGTAAATGGACATGCCACTCAGCCAGGGACATTCTGTCCACCAGTGCCTGACACAGCGCCTGCTCCAGAGAGACCCACCTCGCCACTCCGGACATTCTGTCCGCTCTCAGCCCCGCGCGATGCGGACATTCCGTCCGATTCAGTGGCGACCCCAGGCCGGTACCCATGCGGTCCCTGACACCCCAAGTCGGACACACCAGAACCGCCGCTGGTCCCTCGGGCTGCCCTGCCATTGCCCTGCCGCCAGCACAGCGGCCACCTGACCCAGTCGCGGCCGGGCTCTAACAACACTGCTCCTATTTGTAACTGCGAAGCAGCTGGGAATAGAAGCGTGTGCGACTGACTAGACTCACCCCTGCTCCCAGCCCCTGGAGTCTGAGCCCCAGCTGAGGGGCGTGGGGCGCCGCCAACTGCCCCATGCTGGGCAGCCGCCGCCAGCTCCCCCCACTGGCCAGGGCCTCGGCAACTCCTTCGCTCCTTGGCTGCTTGTCTCGCGCCCTCGGATTCCAGGGTGCTTTCTGGTAATGGTTTCCTGATTCGCTCTTCTCCTAGCTTCTCGGACGGAGCCCGTGTCCTGGCTTCATGTCTCCGGTTTCCCTCCGGATTCCCTGAGTCTCCCCCTTCTCGGTCCCCCGAGTTCTGACGCTGAGTTTTCCTTTCCCTAACCCCACAGGTCTGCAGTCCGCCCTCCCAGTTTCGACCCTTTCCCCAGGCACTGTTCCCCAGTTCAGCTGACCCAGGTCCTGTTTTAGGGATCCTGAAGTCCGGCCAGGGCCCCTCGGCCCGGTGAGACCCTGTCTCCCGCATGGTCAAACACTCACAGTGAGTCCCGAAGCAGGCAGACTCCCGGCAGCAGCGGTGGCGGCCGTAGTCTGGAGGACAGGCAGGGGCCAGGGGCCGGGCACCCGGCCGGGGTGGGGGCCGCCCCCCTGCGCCCGGGCCGCTGCTCCTCTCGGGCGCTCCCGGACTCGCACAGGGAGAGAGTGAGCCTTGCAGCGGACTGCCACCCCCAGCCGGCGCCCATTCACTTTATGGCAGCCCAGGGCTCCCCCAGCCCGCGACAGCAAGCCTCGCTCGTAGGGCCCCGCCCCCTTCCAGCTGCGCTCCCCTGGCTCCACCCTTTCCAGCTGTGAATCTTTAGGCCCCGCCTTTGGGGGGTGGGGTCGGGCCGGCGAGACGCCAAGAACCCCACCCCTTGGCCAATAGGAGGCAATCTTCAGCAACTGGTACACGCCTCTCCCCACGTGGCTGAAGCCGCGCTCGTGCTGGAACGCTTTGGCAGAACCAAACTGACGAACGTAGGGTGGACCGTGTTTCCCCACCGAGCCGGGGTCTACCGGCAGAAACCGGGGGTGGAGGATGGGGCAGGTCACTACCCCGAGGGAAGTGGAACGGTGCCGGGTGATAGGGCCGCTGGGGTGCCAGGTGGGAGGGCGCACCGGCCGGGAGAGGCCGCTGGTTTTCAGCGCTCAGACTTCATTGCCGCTCAAGTTTCGGCAATTTTCTCCACTTGTCGCTGTCTATCTCTCTGCCCTTTTGTCTCTCCTCCAATCCTCCCACGTCTCGCCTTTCTTTCCTCTTCTCCACCGCTTTGCTCCTGCTGTTTGTCCCTCACCTCCCTCCTCTGCCACTTTGAAAGACTAATTTCTCTTTCTCTCTGCTCCTCTTTTCCCTCGCATCTTTCTCTTCTCTGCTATCTCTTGCCCCCAACTCCCCTTTTCTCTCCTCCAAGGAAGGTGGCTTCGTGGAGAAAGCAGAGTTTGGAATGAGACAAACCAAAGCACCATTCTAACCCTGCCACCAATCACCGAGTGACCTTGTACAAGTCACCCTTTCCTACAAAATAAGAAGTTAAAGGAAACTCTCACTGGATCTCAGGGTTTGGGCTGAGCACTGCTCAGAGGCCTGGGCAGTTTACTTGTCAGCTTGCACTTTTGGCTTGCCTAGGCTATGCTCTCCCAGTCTTTTTTTTTTTAAAAATTTTTTTTGGGAATTGGGGGAGGAGAATAGATAAGTTGCTGTCCTTTTGTTCTTCACTCTAGTTGTGGAGGATGTTGCTTCACTGGCCCTTGTTGGTATCATCATTGCGCTCTTCTCGTGTGAGGCAGATCGGTCGCCGGCCTCTGGACGGTTGCTCACGGTGGCTATTGGCAGCTCATGCTGGCTGCCAGCCACTCACACTGGCTGCCGGCCACTCACTGTAGCCTATGACAGCCCACTGCAGCAGGGGCTGCAGCTATGCCATCCCAGGAACTCACAGCAGCCCAGCTCCAGTTGGAGCTCTTGTTCACCATCTTAGCTGTAGAGGGCAGTGTCACTGGCCCTCATATGTGGGATCTGAACCGCTGGCGTCCCAAGCCAGCTCTTAACCAATGCGCCACTGGGCCAGCCCTCTCCCAGTCTTAATAGGGCTAACTTCTCCTTGGTGATACCAGATTCAGTACTGTGGGCGAGGTGTGGTTTGGGGGCTTGCTAGTTAGGGAGTTGCAAGGGATAGGACAGATGTCCCAAGGAACTTATGGAGTCAGGCTGGGATACTCGGGTGCCCGTGAGAGCCCTAAGCCCTATCACACAATATGTTCTTAAGGTAAATTTGACCAGTTTTGTTTCTGCTTAAAACTCTTCAGGGGCTTTTATTTTATTTTTTTTTGAGGGCAGTGTCACTGGCCTTCATATGTGGGACCCGAACTGGGGCCACTGGCTTCCCAAGCCAGCGCTTAACCACTGCGCCACTCGGCCAGCCCTTCAATGGCTTTTAATTGCCCTCAGGATAAAGGCCAAACTCCCTTTCCTGGCATTTTTCGGGATCTGACTGTGTCTTAATATCCAACCTCCTAGTGGTTTTCTGCACACCTCTGACCTTTCTTCTGACAGTGACATATTTCCAGCCAGTCTCCATCTTGTCAATTCCTACTTATCTTCCTAAGCTCCACTCAGGCCTCATTTTCTCTGGGAAGCTGTTCCTGAACTCCCAGATTAGCCAGATGTCTAGCCTCTTACTCCCACAACCTTCCTGTGCATACCCTCTAGTATCCCACCTGCTATATTGAAGAGATCAGCTTATATGTTGTCCCTCTGATGCTAACTAGGATTTAAGAGGACAAGAACCATGTATTTCTCATGTTTTTATTCCTAGGCATAATGTAGGAACTCAATACTGAAATTTAGGAGGGAGATGTTCTGCCTGGTAAGATGGTGGAGGTTGGGCTAGAACATTATCATTTCCTCCTCATTTCTAACACACAATTGCATTCATGCTTTTAGGTTGCTTAATTTTTGGAGATATGTGGGAGTGGAGATGGGGGAGTAGGGAGTTTTGGCCCACTTAGACGATTTTCCAATTTGGGGCTATTTAGGACCTCTCAATTTAAGATAGATCCAGGAACCCAAATCCCAGTTTTAAAGTGAAGGTGGAATATGGCTCAGAGATACTGTGGTTGTATCCTCTTCCCCTGTCTTTGGGTGAAAGGGACAAGATCCTCAGCTGGACCCAGAGACCAGGACCTGATGTGCAGGGAGCTGTTGAGGAGTTTTTCATCTCTGATGGGTTCTTTTAATTAGAGGATCCTAGCACATGGATGGTTTTGGATAACTGTTTTTTTTTTTTGTTTTTTTTTTGAGGGTAGTGTCACTGGCCCTCATATGTGGGACCCGAACCAGGGCCGCTGGCGTCCCAAGCCAGCTCTTAATCACTGCGCCACTTGGCCGGCCCTGGATATCTGGTTTTGAGACCACATTTCTATGGGGTTAGATATGCAGCTTTCCTCGTCTTTGGTCATCCATAAATGGGAGGAAATAGGGAGAGATTTGGTATCTTTTTTCACTGCCTCCCAACAGTCTCTTCAGGTCTGCAGGGACAGCTGGGCTCTATTACAGAAGACATAGTGGGAATTCCACAAATTTTCAAAGAGGAAACACATCCCCCTGTTCTCTTCTTACACACTCTCACTTCTAGGTAATTCTAAATATCTTAGCAACCCCTATCATCTCTTGCAAGAAGACGGTTAACTTGGGGCAGGAGAGTGAAGACTGGGGTGCACATCTAGCCATTAGGCTTCTTGGGATTTCCAAGGCAGACAGGAAAGGCTTCCGTTTCCTGTCACTGGTGATGTGGATTAACCTGGGTGATTAGCTTTGTTCCAGGTAGGTAAAGAGTGTCCAAGGCTTAGTATTAGGGGCAGAGCTAGGAGTCACAGCCTGATAGACTAGGGCATGAGAGGTAATGAAGGGCAGTGGAAAAGAAAGCTGAGCTGGGAATGAGGACACCTGCATTTGTCTCTCTGCTCAGTGAATAGCTAGTTATGTGAACGTGGGGGCTATTTTTGCACTCTGAGGCTGTGTCCCGCTTTGTAAAATGAGGAGACCTGAATTGGATACCCAACGTTTCTGCCACCTCTCATTTTCTCTATTTCTGGGTGCTAGGAATGGGGAACAAGACACAAAAACAGTTGGATTGGGACAGACACATTTATGAGAAGCCAGACAGGGCCCGCAGACGGCAGAGTCGGGGAGGGGAGATTGGAATAGATTGTGGGACTGGTCCTAGGATGGAGTGAGGCCAGAAGCAGCCTCGTATGGAAGTGTTCATTTAAGGGGCACGGTTTTGGCTCGGCTGACTTTGATAGGGAGTGACGGGAGTGAGGCATGGAGGAGGGACTAGAGTCGCCCGCTCAGGCTCTCAAAACGGACCCCGCCCCCTTTTCAGCAAATCGTAGCTTTCCTCCCCATAATGCCCAGCAGCCACTTCCAAGCCGCACTGCAACCAAACTCGAGATAACTCCGCCTCTCCACGAGCACAGCACCAATTCTCCATTTTTATTGGTTTTTATAACTGTCATTCAGAGAGTCCTTGTCTCCGTTGGCTGTTCCTACCTACCTTTTTCTTTCCCTTGCAATCTCGCCTCCTTAGGTACAACCCGCCTCCTGAAGCCAACTTCCAGTCATCGATTGGATAGCTGGAGTGCCACTTTTCACAATGCAAAGTTATTATTGGCTCTGCGCGGCGAGGCTCGCGCAGTTACCAGGCAGCGGGCTAGACTGAGGCTAGTTACCACGTCAGTGGGCTGACAGGGAAGGTACCCGGCTCCACCGCCCGTTCCGGCCGACTCTCAGCGGGCAGTGTGCGGTCCCTGACTTCGGCCTTAACTTCCAGGAAACGGGCTCCTTCCCTTCTCCCCTCTGCCACCAGAACCGGGAGAGCCGCTCGGAGACGCTTTCGGGGCCCGGGGTGGACATGAGCAGCAGCTGCCGGTCCTGAGACTAGGCCGCGCCATTTTGGATCTGCTGACAGGTCAGCGAAGGCTCCTCTTAGGAGTTCCAGTATCGTGAAGGGCGCCCTGACATCGCGATAGGGAAGAAGGGGAGCAGGGCCCTTACATTGGACGAGTCGGGGTGGATTAAGCTCGCAGGGGCAGGAATAAGACGAGGGAGAGATTGTGGTGCAAGGAACAGGGAGGCGTGTAGGGGCAAAGGTCAGGCCCCAGCCTCAGGAGGGGCGACTTCGGCTCTGACTTCTGACCCCTTGCAGCTTCCCTAGTCTTTCGTCCTGTGTTCCAAGGCTTGACCTGGCCCTCCGCTCCTCTCTTCCGAAGCTTTCTGTGGAAGAGTCCAGCCCTCAAAAGCTGAAAGCAAACCGAAAGAGCATTGCATCTATTTTTCAGGGTTGATTTTTGCACCTTCCATATGCAAGTCTCTCCAGAGTGTCTGCAGCGTCCACTTCAGTGTGACTGCCCCGTTAACACAGCCGAACTGCTGCATTAATCCTGAATGATGAGCTGGTGCAACCTAGACTCAGGCAGGGAGGAGAGGTGTGCAAGGACTGAGGCCAGCAGTGTGGGGGCTTTGGGCTAGGAGAAGGCTTTCCTTTTACAGGGCAGCTCAGCTGTCATCTCTGGGTCTGCATGTAAACAGTGGACTTATATTCTGAGTCTGCTTCTTCCTGTACACAATCTATTTTACAAATAATCTCACCTGGTGTATGTTTTTTTGGTTGGCATTTTCTCCCCAGGTCTTCTCTTCACGAGGCCTAAGGAGATGAGGTTCAATCATAAGGAAGCCACTCTTGTATGACGTATTTGGCTGAGAGTAGAGAGCGATTTGAAGACTGGTGAAGTTTGGTACTGTTGGCCTGTTATTTTTAGTGGTTAAAAAGAGTCATGAGATTAAAAAAAAAAGTCATGAGAGATGTTCAGCCAATTTCAAAGTGGTAGGTTTAGGGCAGCAGAGTGAATGATGGAACATAACCCTAAAGAGTGTAGTTTATGGCACTGTGATGACATTTGATAAATTGCTGTGTTGTAAACCTTAAAGTCCCCCAAGGGGAAAGAGTGCCTTTAGAACTGAGGGATACTGTAGATCATATTTTTTTTAGTGTACAACATAGAAATTTGTATGCATTTAATTCAGGCACACAAGGCACTCCTCTGGGCCTTGTGGAGGATACAAATGGGAAGGTCTGTTTTGGGATTGCTCTGCTCAGACTATGCACTTCTTAAAAGCAGTAGCGTATATGTAGAGTGGCCTAGCTAGAGCATGTAGTAGGGATAAAGTAGTATCAATCTAATGCCTTTTAGCATGTAATGGACACTCAATAAATGTTATTTGTACGTAGCGTTAGTTTTAGCATGTGTTCCTAACTTGTGGCCTGGTTCTAATCCTGGCAGTCAGGACTTTTGCATGGAAAGGTAGTAACAAGGAGAGTCAAAACCTTATTGTGTTAGAAGGGAAAACTGTCTAGGACCTAGAGTGACTAAACTCTTTCTTTTTACCTAATGCCCTCTCCCCTCCTGAAATTGTGTGTGTGTGTGTGTGTGTGGGGAGGGAGAACATTTACTGTTTGTATTTATTGATTTGAAATAAAGTGGGGTGGAAATGGAACAGGCAACTATTTGCATTTTAGCTTGATGATCCAAGTTGCAGAATTTCCAAAGAAGTAGTTAAAAGTGACTAAGGAAATGATATTAGCCAGCCCAGGAAGTATCCAGGTGTCATGGGCCTGCCTTGCTCATCTGGATTGATATGCCCTGTTGGGTTGATATACTTTGCATAATAGGCGATCTAGTCTTTGGATAGAGTGTGGCCGATCAAGCATCTTTTCAGTTGGGCCTGGAGGTGACTCAGGCATCAAAGATTTTCCCTTTCTTTACTTAAAAAGTCATTTTCTAGATAGGAATAATTCTTCACCCCAACTTGCACCCCATATCAGAAAATTGGTTCTTCAAGACTTGTATTTGAGCATATTTTTAAAGATGGGTGAGATAGTACATTCTAATCTTGACAGTGATGCTCACTGGCACAGCGAGAACTCAGGTTGTAGACACATCCCATGAGTAGCTGGGCACCAATCCCAGTTGAACTTGCAGTTCTTGGAGTTCCACTACTATTTCACTTCCCTGTGTTCCAAAAGACAGAATGACTGCAACTTTTAGATAATAACTTCACTGATAGGGTACTTAGACAGATTACTGTGGGCAGCTAGAGGAGAAAAGACACAGTTCTTGCTTTTGAGGAGACCCACTGTATTTATACAATACTCACTAGAAGGATTATCCTAGTCTTTGTATGCCACTTCTATTGATTGATTATAATCTGTCCCTGTGGTTCAGTGTGACAAATTAAAATAATTCTGCTGTTAGGGTAATGTTGGAGTTGAGCTGAAGGAGAAGGGAGGTTCATTTTACCTCAGGTTGGAAGAGCTATGTAAATATAATTGGCAGATGTTTAGCTATTATTGTTCCTTTTTTCTTATGTCTATGTTCAACAACAGTTGTTTAATGAAATGAAAATATAATGGAGCAGTGTGGGGATTTGGAGCATCAATTCGCAGTGGAAGTGATCATGAAAGTAATGATTTGTTGCCATCATATAAACCAGGGATTACAAGCTCAAATGCCTGAGTATCAAAGCAAGTGAATGTAAATGAGCGAAATCAGCCAGGTGGGACTGTATTACCATGTAGTGGGGACTGCCATGTGGACACAGTATGCCCAGTTTTCCTGTTTTTCAGGAGAAACTGGAAATTCAGGTCATTGTGTTTTAAACTGTTGACAACTAGTTAAATTTTTTTTTAAACCTTTTGCAAATAGAGCAAAATATGTCTGTGGACTGGATTCTGCTCCATGACAGTGGGTGATGACCTCTGATTTACAAGATGGGCAGGCTTTATGAGACTTAATTACTACAGTTCTCTTTGTATAATCACACAGACTAACTTTTATCTTTTTTTAAAAAAGATTTTATTGGGGAACTGGGGAAGGGGAACAGACAAGTTGCTGTCTTTTTGTTCTTCAGTCTGGTTGCGGAGGACATTACTTCACTGGCCCATGTTGGTATCATCATTGCGCTCTTCCCGGGTGAGGCAGATCCATCGCCGGCCTCTGGATGGCTGCTCACAGCGGCTCTTGGCAGCTCACGCTGGCTGCCGGCCTACTCACTGTAGCCTATGGCAGCCCACTGCAGCAGGGGCTGCAACTCTGCCATCCTCGGGGACTCCCAGCAGCCCAGCTCCAGGTGGAGCTGTTGTTCACCATCTTAGCTGTAGAGGGCAGTGTCACTGGCCCTCATATGTGGGATCCGAACTGGGGCAAGCCAGCTCTTAACCAACGTGCCACCCTGCCGGCCCCTAACTTTTTTTTTTTTTTTGTGGGCTCTGTCACTGGCCCTCATATGTGGGACCCGAACCAGGGCCGCTGGCTTCCCAAGCCAGCGCTTAACCACCGCACCACTTGGCCGGCCCTACCGGCCCCTAACTTTTTATCTTTGTCCTACTCTGCTGTCATCTTTATACCATGGGTGCCCTCTGAGTGGTTAAAAGATGAGTAAGAGAGAGAAGCCTTGTTTTATTTTTCATCTACAAGAAGGCAGAAAGGACATCTTTGAACAGCTTTGGACAGATCTCAGTGGCTTATCTTGTATATAGTTCTTGGAATAGACTCAGAATCTCCACAGCAAGAGGAGGTACCATGGTAGAGCTGAGGTACAGTGGTCACCTGATTATCAGGTTTGGGAAGATTTCCCAGTTGTGTCCTGTTAGGACACCAGCTTTTTTCCTGGTGTGACTTTCTCTTACCTCCACCCTTTGAGTAAATTCCTTGAGCCCAGTAAGTTGTTTACTAGCTCAATAATTCTTGGTCACTTTCAATAAAACACAGAACTGTGGTGTGTCTCTTGGCTAGCCCTGGAAATCTTGTACGCTCTGCATCTTTAGTGCCTCTGGAAGGTTTGAGGGACTGTGTGAGGATATAGCTTGGAAGGGCTAATTGAGGATTGTTCAGCTCTCTGGTACCTGCTACACTCAGAAAGCCCATCAGCATATTCTTGGTTTGCAGAGCTCTGTGCTAGACCATGAAAATGGAAAAAAAAATGAGTCTTTGCCTTTGGTGAATCAAGTTTCTAATTGGATAAGGACAACTTTTAAAAATTTAAACAATGATGTGCTAATAACTGCTATGTAGAACCCAAGAAAATAACATATACACATACATGAAGAATTGACAATTACATAAGAATTATATATTTCACAGAAGAAATGTGAACATGCAAATAGTACATGAGGAGACTTCAGGAAGAAAGATGGGAGAATGGAAGTGTTAAAAATTGGCTGGTGGGAGCCAGCGGCCCCGGTTCGGTCCCACATATGAGGACCAGTGACACTGCCCTCAAAAAAAAAAAAAATTGGCTGGTGGGTAAATGTGGGTTCTTTTTGCCTGGAGAGTGTCCTGTATGGAAACAAATATGGGATGTGGAAAGGTTTACTTGCCTGGCTTAGAGTTCTTGTCTTCTATGAAGTCATTGTTTTCACAAGAGGTGGATGTGAGCTATACCACTATTGAAGAGTCAGTCTTGATGTTAGTTCATTCATTTGTTCATTCACTATTTATCATTTCTTTACTATGTGTCAGACACTGGGAATAGAAAAGTGAATAATTCATGGTCTCTTCCTGAGATGCTCATTCATGGGAGAGACAGACAAAATAACTATAAATCAGTATAAGATGTGTTTAAATAGAGCTATGTACAGTGTAGTGGGGTGACAAAAAAGGAATACTAATAATCTCTGGGGGAGTGTGTTAACTAGGAAAGACTTCACAGAGAAGACATTCTCATAATAACGGTTAAGATTTTGGAGTTTTAATATCCCTGGTACCATGCTAGGTGCTTAATAGGCTTTTTATTTAGGCCTCACAACAAATATTTTGCAATGGAGAAACTGTAAACTGGGGCTCAGAGAGGCTTAGAAACTTGGCTAAGAATGTACAGGTAGAAACAGAACTGGAGCTTGGATCTATGTTGAGTTTGAAGTCTGTTCTCTTAACCACTGGTATTCTGACTTCTGACTCTCTTTGACTTTTGGATGAAATGAGTAAGGCTTTACCAAGTGGACAAGAGTAGGAAAAAATATTCAAAATGGAAAGGGTAAAGCAAATGCAGAGAGACAGCAAAAACCATAACTTTAAAAACAAATGACTTTTTTTTTTTTTTTTGAGGGCAGTGTCACTGGCCCTCATATGTGGGACCCGAACCAGGGCTGCTGGCTTCCCAAGCCAGTGCTTAATCATCTCGCCACTCAGCTGGCCCAACAAATGACTTTTGGTGTTTTTTTTGTTTTTTTTTTTGTTTTTTAGCTGAGCCATCCTGCCACCTGTTGGTGGCTCAACGGCAACTCAGCTCGGGCTGGCCTCGAACAGCTGTTGCTCAGAGCTCAGCTCGCACTCTTGAGCGAGCTCTTAACCAACTGAGCCACTCGGCCGGCCCAACAAATGACTTTTGATAGTCTATTTTATACATGAAAAAAATATATTGGGTTGTTGGAAAAGTCGTGACGTATTTTTTCTATGTTTTTCATTGCAAAAATGCATCGTGACTTTTCCGAAAACCCAATATACAGCATACATGGGACATCAGTGTCCCCCACCCAGCTTAAAACAGAGCATCACCAAAACTGAGGCCACATGTATGCCTTTTCCTGACAGTTACATATCCTTTCCTTGCAGCTACTATTCTAAATTTTTTGTGTTTCCCTGAGGGTATAGTCTTAGTAGAATTGCTGAGATATAAAATATAAGTTAATGGAAGATAATGTCAAATTATTTTACAAACAAGGTGTATCGATTTACGTATCAGACATTTGTTCTGCATTTTTGCCAACTCTTAGTATTGTCAGATTAAAAGTTTTGTGCTATATTGGGGGTATAAATAGTATCTCATTATAATCTTATTTTTTAATTTTCTTGATTATTAATGAAGCTAATAATCTTTTCATATATTTATTTGCTGTTTGTATTTCCTTATTCTGTGAAATGCCTATTCATGTCTCTTGGCATTTTGGGGGAGGGTTTATATGTCTTTTCTTATAGTTTTGTAGAAGTTATTTTATATTATGGCTATTGCTGTTTTATTAGTTGTATGTGTTAAAATATTTTCTCCCAATTTGTGACTTATCATTTCCCTCTTTTTTATGGTATTTTTTGAACAAACGTCTTTAATTTTAACCTGGTTTAATTTATCAGTTTTCTTTTTTTATGGTTTATGTTTTTTGTTTCCTGTTTAGGTGTTTCATCTCTATGTTGAGATTATAAAATACTCTCAGATATTTTCAACTAAAAGATTTCAAGTTTTGCTTTTTTACATATAAGTCTTTAATTCATTTGAAATAGAATTTTTGGTATTCCATGAAGTAAGGATCCAATTTATTGTTTCTGTTTCTCCTGCTTTGTTTAGATCTAGAGGGAGTTGCCAGTTGATATAGTGACTTTCTCTTTGGATCCTCTTGGGGTGAGTAACTGGGGTGCTGCAAAGCACCAGGGGGAATGGTATAGACCCAGCTTTAAACAGATGGGGTTTCAAAGGATGTATGTTGCTCAGTCTCTGGGCCAGTGGTTTATCTGGCTGGGGATGTTGGTTGGTGTGTATTTGGTTGTTCCTTCTCATATTATTTCTGATACAAAATAAACCTAAGTTCTTTTCTACCACACTGATATGAGGTCTCCACAGGCTTTTGTGACCTTGTGACAAGGGGTTCTAAGTCATTGGCTACCAGACAGCAAGTAGTTAGTTCATCAGAGCTTCTCATTTGAAGCTGAAAGACAGATTCCCTTAAGAGATTTCTTGGGTAAGGAGCCAAATGTTCAGAGGTCTGGAGGGAGATTAGGGAACTCCTTGAGAATAATTCCTCTTCATTCCCTAGATGTGTTTTTTTAAGCTAAGAAAAGAAGCTTAAGACAATTATTTTTTGCTTAGATTTGCTGTTTTAGAAAGTTGTTAGCTTCTGGTGTCTAATGAGTTTTGATCAAATGTTAGGTTGATTACTTCGTTGGAAATCTCTGTTTAAAATTTATCTCCTTCAGAAAGCTTTCCAAATAGTAGCATCTACGTGCTATTAGTTATCTTCTTATTAGTTATCAATTAGTCCCATTGGCACTTTTGTTTCCAACTTGTAGCATAGTGTTGTTTACTTGTTGCTTTCAGTATGGGTGTTTTCTCTCATTCTCTTAGTTTTTTGAAAGAGAAATTATTATTTTATAGTTCCCCTTCCAGCCCCCCCTCCCCAATAGTTTTACAGCGATAGGTATTCAGTATACATACTGAATAATAACAATATATTGAAGACCTTCCATGATATATGCCCCCACATGTTTTTCTAGCTTTACCTCCAGTTATTTCCCTAGGAATACTGTTCTAGCCAGTCTGGAATAAGCATGATTCCCTAAATATATACCAAATTTTCCTACCTATAAGACTTCTTATGCCATTGTCTCCTTATATGTTTGACTATTTGAACCCTGTCTTTCAGTTGCCTTTCTAGGACTTCTGCCAGAAATAATTTACTTTGCTTCACAACTGTGACATTGTGTATCACTCATGTATTGGAAGCATTATATAACCTTGTGTGTATACGTATGTGTTTTATTTAATCTACAAGGTTATAAATTCCTTGAGGGTTGGTCACAGTACAGGGACAATTCTATATGACCATGCCTAACATTTTGCTTAGCATCTGCTAAGAAATGTCTGATTGACTGAAGTAACTGTTAATTAACTTTGATTGCTGCTCTTAATCGTTTACACATGGAATAATACAACTACTTTTCTAAAGAGCCTACTCATTTTTAAAAAATCAGTTAATTAAAATTTAAAAATAGGTAATATGCAATGTATGCATATGATGCAAAATTCAAAAGATACAAAAGAATATACAGAGAGAAGTAAGTCTTCCTCTCACCTCTGTTCCCCAGTTCCCTTCTCTGGAGGCAACTTCTGTTAGCAGGTTCTTAAAAATCCTTACAGAGATGTAGAGCATACTCATCTTGCCTAAATAATTTAAGAAGGGAGGGGTACTAGGTATTTTATCTTTTCTCTACTGATATTTTAAATTATTTTAACATTTGTTTATCTTCTATTTCTTGGTTCTTGGCTTCAGAAGAGAACATTGTTGTATGTTCTCATCATTGAATCTTTTTAGGAGAGAACATTGTTGTATGCCTAGATCATTTGGAAGGCAGATAATCTTCTGAGACTAACCTAGTTATTTCTTTTCTTTAAAGATTTTATTGGGGAATTGGGGGAGGGGAACCGCGCTGGGGAACCAGGGAAGGGGAACAGACAAGTTGCTGTCTTTTTGTTCTTCAGTCTATTTGCAGAGGATGTTGCTTCACTGGCCCATGTTGGTATCGTCATTGCGCTCTTCCCGGACGAGGCAGATCGGTCGCCGGCCTCTGGATATCGCTCACCGCGGCTATTGGCAGCTCATGTTGGCTGCCAGCCACTCACGCTGGCTGCCGGCCACTCACTGTAGCCTATGGCAGCCCACTGCAGCAGGGGCTGCAGCCTACACCGTCGCCGGGGCTCACACAGCCCAGCTCCAGGTGGAGCTGTTGTTAGCTCGAGAGGGCAGTGTCACTGGCCCTCATATGTGGGATCCAAACCTGGGCCGCTGGCATCCCAAGCCAGCTCTTAACCAATGTGCCACTCGGCCGGCCCAGTTATTTCTTTAAATTGCATTAAAATACATTTGGTCTTATGTTGGGTTCTGTTATGGATTCGGGGAGGAGTTATGGCCTGGACAAAAGTTGTACCAGGTTTTCTTTCCTTTCTGGGGGCCTGTTCTTGTGCAAAATATGCAAATGGAGCTACTTGCAGGATTCATCTTTTTTTTTTTTCTATATATCTTTGGCTCAGTTTTCTTCTAGAGCTCACTAAACTCTATAAATGCCTTATGGGCAGAAATGTACAGTAGTATATTCTTATAAAAAATTTAAACATTACAGATACGGCTAAAGTACCCTCTGATTATACCCCAATTTCACAGAACCTTCCCTAGGGATAACCATGGTTATTGAGTTTGGAGTACATCTGCCCAGACCTTTTTTTTAAAAAGATTTTATTGGGAAACTGGGGCAGGGGAACAGCATTGGGGAATTGGGGAAGGGGAACAAACAATTTGCTGTCCTTTTGTTATTCAGTCTAGTTGTGGAGGACATCACTTCACTGGGCCATGTTGGGATTATCATTGTGCTCTTCCCCGGGTGAGACAGTCACTTGCTGGCCATTGGATGGCTGCTCACAGCAGCTCACGCTGTCTGCTGGACACTGACGGTAGCTTATAGCAGCCTACTGCAGCCCCACTGCAGCCTACGCTGTTGCTGGCAACTCATGGCAGCCCAGCTCCAGGTCAAGCTGTTGTTCACCGTCTTAGCTGTAGAGAGTGCAGCCTCACTGGCCCATGTGGGATCCGAACCAGCGGCTCTGCTGCTCAGAGGCCTCGCTCCCAAGCCAACTCTTAACCAATGAGCCACTCAGCCAGCCCCTGCCCAGACCTTTTATTCTGTATTTATCTATCTATCTCTAAAATATATTAAGTATACTTAACATGGATGACTCACAAACGTATTGTTTTGAGGGAAAAGAGCAAATTGCAGAATACGTACAATATGATATTAGTTATATAAAGTATAAAAATATGCAGAATAATACTATGTATTGTTTAAAGATACATATTAATGAAGTAAAAGTGTAAACCAACTTAAAAGTTTAATAAACAACAGATTTAGACGCATGAGATCTATGGATGAAAGAGAGAAGGACATGATTAGGGAGGACACACATAGACTTCAGTTGTGCTATTCTTAATCTGGATATTGGCCATTATGTTACTCTTCCTATCTTACTATGTGTTAAATATTGCGTATTTTTAAATACAAAAGTCGAGTATTTTATGTAAGCTGGGTTGGTTTTTACATAAATGATAACATACATATACTCCAATTTTTTTTTATTCCACAATATGTCTGAGAGCTCTTTCCATGTCTTATTTGCTTTGTGTCCTTAGCACTCTGAAAGGTGCTTTATGCATAGTAGGTGCTTAATAGATAAATACTTCTGGAATTCCTTTTTTCCTTATACAGATAGCCTTACTATTTTAATTTTCCTTCAGCCCGATCAAGGAAATGTTTGTCTAGCTGTATACCCCTTCCCCACCTTTTTTTCCCTTTCCCCTTTTAAAAATTTTGTCTTTCTGAGGAGGGCTTCTAAATAATGGAATGTGGTAAGGTTGGTTTTACATGCTCCTACTTTTCTCTATGCCATGAAGAAATTTCTGTTTTTATATATTTTCACCTGGGGAGAGAATTAAATATCTTTTCTAAATGCTGCAAAAGGCAGCAAAGAGGGCCGGCCGAGTGGCGCAGTGGTTAAGTGCTGGCTTGGGAAGCCGGCGGCCCTGGTTCAGGTCCCACATCTGAGGGCCAGTGACACTGCCCTCAAAGAAAAAAAAAAAAAAAAAAAGGCAGCAAAGAAAGTGGTAGTTAAGTGGTAGTTAAATTGGGAGCACTTAAAGTACTAAAATAGAACTTCAGCCTCACTTCAGAGATTCATATAGAAGCAGATTTTTAAAAAGTCTACCTTTCAGTATGCTTATTTGAGATTTCCTGCTATAAGAAGTGAACTGGGGCCGGCCGAGTGGCGCATTGGTTAAGCGCTGGTTTTGGGATGCCAGCGGCCCCGGTTCGGATCCCACATGAGGGCCAGTGACACTGCTCTCTACAGCTAACAGCAGCTCCACCTGGAGCTGGGCTGTGCGAGCCCTGGTGATGGTGTGGGCTTCAGCCCCTGCTGCAGTGGGCTACCATAGGCTACAGTGAGTGGCCCGCAGCCAGCGTGAGCGGCTGGCAGCCAAGCGTGAGCTGCCAATAGCCGCAGTGAGCGATATCCAGAGGCCGGCGACCGATCTGCCTCATCCGGGAAGAGCGCAATGACGATACCAACAGTGAAGCAACATCCTCAGCAACTAAACTGAAGAACAAAAAGACAGCAACTTGTCTGTTCCCCTTCCCCGATTCCCCAACGCTGTTCCCCTCTGCCAATTCCCCAATAAAATCTTTAAAAAAATAAAATATAAAAAAATACAATTCCACTTAAAAAAAGAAAAAAAATAAGTGAACTGGACTTTTCAGAACTTTTCGAGGGTTGTATCTCTGCTACAGTTGTCTGGAGCTGACTTGGCAGAATGGATGTAGTCATTCATTGTAACTGTGGTTCCAAACCAAGGCTGTTTTTCTAACAGCCTTCGTTATTTTCTTTCAACTTGAACCTTCATTATTACTTTATTGAGTGGATAAAAAAGAACAAAGGGAAGATCTGAAGTATATCTTTAACAAACTAGCAACATATCTGCATACCTGAAGGCCTTATAGATTTTTGGAGACATTTGACTTTGAAGAATTTGACATGCTTGCTAGCGATTGGTGCGGTGCCTTAGAGAAATTTTCTGGACTGATGCTTTTTGACTTGTATCTTGGACTCCCAGAGACATTTAGGAGAGCCAGGTAGTTGGATTCATAACATAAAATGGACTTCATCCCATCTTAGTATTATAGGTGGCAAATCTTGGTACTGAAAAGATAAATCAGGGCTGGCAGAGTGGTGCATTGGTTAAGAGCTGGCTTAGGACTCCAGCGGCCCCGGTTTGGATCCCACATATGAGGGCCAGTGACACTGCCCTCTACAGCTAAGATGGTGAACGGCAACTCTACCTGGAGCTGGGCTGCTGTGAGTCCCCCAGACGGCATGGCTGCAGCCCCTGCTGCAGTGGGCTGCCCTGAGCTATAGTGAGTGGCTGGCAGCCAGCATGAGCAGCCGGCAGCCGGTGTGAGCTGCCAAGAGCCGCTGTGAGCGGCCGTTGAGGCCGGTGACTGATCTGCCTCACCTGAGAAGAGCGCAATGATGATACCAACATGGGCCAGTGGGGCGATGATGTCCTGCACAGCAGACTGAAGAATAGAAGGACAGCAACTTGTCTATTTCCCTTCCCCGGTTCCCCGGCACTGTTCTCCTCCCCCAATTCCCCAATTAAAAAAATTAAAAAAAAAAAATCTTAAAAAAAAAAAAAGATAAATCATAATTTTAACCTTACCAGGTACTGATTTAAGTATGGGTATGCTCTGGGTAACCAAATATTGACTAACTAGACTTTTTTCTTAACTGTTTTGTTAGGTTTGCCAGGATGGTGGATAAGAATATTTACATCATTCAAGGGGAGATAAACATTGTGGTTGGGGCTATCAAACGAAATGCCCGATGGAGCACCCATACTCCACTGGTAAGTGGGGAATGGGCAGATAGTTTGGTCACTGGTTTGTTATAGGGGATCTGATGCATGGTTAAAACAGTAATCGATTTCTCAGTAATCATGAGAATAGTAGAAATTCAGAATTGTTCTTGATATCAAGGAACCTTCTCTTTTATTTCAACTAGTGTCAAATTTATAGGCTGCCTTTATTCTCTGGGACCCAAAAGATGATACCATTCTTCTTCTAACTATTTCTGTAAACAACTTAAGCTAGTATTTGGGACCTCTTTAAAATGCCTAAAAAATGTAAGATTCTTTATCTTATAATTTCCTAGGGCTGTCAAATTCATTTAAATTAGTTTAGTTTTTGATACATGGAGCATGGCTTGGTGATGGTACTCCCTGGGAGTTCAGCAAGCTTCCATATATAAAGTAGGCCATATTTTGCCAATCAGATGAGTAAGAAACTTACCTGTTGTAAACCTGGCTTTCTTTGTTGCATATATATGTTCAAGGATATTTTTTGTACAGTTGTATAAAACAATTTTTGGCACAACTGTAAAAACAAGTGTAGACATTTCCAACTTGGCATTTGGAAATTTGTCATGTTCATTTATAAAAATAGATTGTTTTAGAAGTGAGTGGAGTTAGGAATGTCTTTGAAATGAATATGTGTGATTATATAATGAGTATGAAGAAGGAGAAGAGATAGAATAATACACATAATAATACACTTAGTTGGTTTGGGATGCTATAACAAAATACCACAGACTGGGTAGCTTATAAAGAACAGAAATTTATTTCTCACAGTTCTGGAGCCTGGAAGTCTGAGATCAGGATGCCAGTAGGGTCGGGTGAGGACCTTCTTCTGGGTCTCAGACTTCTTATTGTATCTTCACATGGTGAAAAGGTCAAAGGAGTTCTCTTGGGTCTTTTATAGGGCATTAGTTTCATTCATGAGGTCTCTGTCCTCATGACTTAATTACCCACCTTCTAAAGGCCCCACCTCCTAATACCATCACATTGGGCAAAATTCAACATGTAAGTTTTGAGAGGACACACACATTCAGACCATAGCACAACACATATGAAGGACCTGGCAATCTATGGTAATGATGGCAATCTATGACCAGAGTGCTACTCATGGTGTAGATGAATACTTCAGGATTTATCATGTTAGGTAAGCCCAGAGAACCTCAATGAATTAAGAGATTAAGGAACTGGAAAAATGAACCAGTGCTAACTTCCTTTTCCTCAGAAGAAAAACTTACTGGATTTTCTGTTGGATTCAGAGAAAGAGCCCTTGATTTGTCTTTTATTTACTTTTTCCTCTTTTTCCGATAATGACTTTAAAAACAAAACCAAACCTATGTGTTACAGGATGAAGAACGGGATCCTCTGCTGCATAGTTTCAGTCATCTAAAGGAGGTTTTAAACAAAATAACAGGTAAGTCCCCATATCTAGGTAGGATTACTTATCCAGGTAAAAAAACACATGTGTTTGTTTTATTACAGGGATAGACAAACTTTTTCTGTAAAGAACTGTTGGCAAGGATGGACAGACCTTTTCTGTAAATATTTTCATCTTTGCATGCCATAGCCACTGTGCAATTACTCAACTCAGCCATTGTAGCTCAAGAACAGACATAGATAATACTTAAGTGAATGAAAGATAAATCAAATTTTCTTTAACAGGTTGCAAGCCAAGTTTGGCCCATGGGTATAGTTTGCCCCTGGTTTATTGTATTATTGATACTTTTCCTAGAGTTCCCAATAGGACGCCCCAACTTTAGTGGGGAATCAACATTCATACAGTCACAAGCTTCCTTATTGTTTGAATTATAAGTTACTTTTGGCTATTTTTTGGTTTGCTTTTGTTTTAATTACTTTATTTATCTACTTCATGGAGGTAGGAAGTTTGTGGCACAAGTAAAGTTTTTAGTATTTGCAACAAAACCTTTCTCTTATAGAAAGTCAGTGTCGGTTTTAGGGCCTTAGTTCTCTGTAATGCAGGTCTTTCAATCTTCATGTGTTCCTAGAATCTTTTTCCCTTACCATTTTCCCTAATCATAGTAAGCTTTTGTAATATTTTTATGTTGGGAATTTTCAAAGCCATTTTCATGTTTATTATCATATTGAACTTTTATACAACTCTGTAAGGGAGGCATGACATATATTGCTCACTTTTTGTGAATGAAGTTGAAGCCCAGAGACATTTTATTTTTTGTTTTGTTTTTTTTGTTTGTTTTTTTGAGGGCAGTGTCACTGGCCCTCATATGTGGGACCGAACCGGGGCTGCTGGCTTCCCAGGCCAGCGCTTAACCACTGCGCCACTCGGCCAGCCCTCCAGAGACATTTTAAGTGATTTATCTGAGGTCACACTGATCCTAAGAGGTGGAGTCAAAACTATAATTCTGGCCCTTGATGCCTGGTTTAGTGCCCTGTTCTGTATTGAGGAGAATGTACACAGGAAGGGCCTTATATATGTATACATACGTGTGTGGGGGCAAGTCTCAACACCTTTGAGTTTTTCAAGAGGGGAGATATAGACTGAAAGGGAGACCCTCGGCTGTGTTGCTCTGTTGACTGTAAAGGACTTTTGTAAATATATATCCCTGGAATGATTTTAGCTAGTAACATATCTAAGAAATAGTTTTTAGGCTTATGCACATTAAATAACAATAGACAGATTTCTCCTTTCATGAGGAATGTAGGAGAATATCTGGAGAAAAATTCCTTTTTACTTTTCTAAACATGGGCTGAAGTTACCTAAAGATTCCCTACATGTTTTCTTTAAAGGAGCAAATTCCACTCTATTGAAAAGCATTGGAAGTGTTAGCCAAGAAGGATCAAATATAGAAGAGATGGTTGTTAGCTAGTTAGCAGGGTGAATGCTGCAACTAGATGGCAGGTTCTTATTTTTATGGCCTGTACCATAAGTGACTTGGCTGCTTTAAAAAGAGTTAGCTGCTTGCACAGGTTTTTTGTTGTTGTTGTTGTTACAGATAAAACTTACATATCCCAATAAGAAAGAAAGTATAGTGAGTAGGTATTTACAACTCTTTTTGGTGGGTCAGAGTTCAGAGTACTGTCTTTCTAAGAGATGTTAAGAGGATTAAACAAGTGACTATATTTGGAAAACTTTGGCAAACATTTACACACAGCGTGGTTGTGAGTGGTTGGGAACACTAGAATGGCTGAGATCAGACTTGTACAGACCTTTTGGGCCTTGTATGCCTTTTGGACACTGTGCAGACATTGAGAAGCTGAGGGGGTGCTGCTATCCTGACAGCGCCACAGACCCTGTTTGCCATCCAATCCACATGCCACACTTGTTTTCTCCACCCTGACATATCCTGAGACTTCAGCTCAGAGACCTTGTGGTGAGTGGTGCAATCCAGGACGACGCGGTGTCTGTAGACCATGCAAAGGGCACCAAAATGGAGTCTGCTGCCTAATTTTCTGACATCCTTGGGTTAGGAATCCAGATTATCTGCTGTTTCAAACTAATAAAACCAGAATGTGCTGAGGAGCCAGTCCTCTCAGTGGTACTAGGAGCATACCTGGGTGTTGCCAAGCTTTCTTTCCTCTGGAGGAAGGAAGAAGGTGCTAGTGTTCTAGGGGTCAACAGTAGTGCCTGCCAAGGTTGCCCCATTGTTCTTGGGTTTTAGCATATTACCTGCCTGAGAAAAGGACAGAGTGGGCCCAAAGTAGAGTGTTTCATGGTCTTTTTTATTGGTTCTGACCCCCCACACAGAGCTGGCTTCCAGAGCAGGTTTATGGGTCAGCTGCCCCTGTGGTCCTGGACCGTAATCCATGACCAATTTCTTGTTTCTTTTACTGAAATAAACAGATTTTTCTGATTGGCAGTGTCAGGAGGACTGCTTTCTTGGAAGCCCATTAATGGTAGGAGGCTGGGAAAGGGTTTTGAACTTGGAGAGAGAAACTGAAGGGACTGTCCTTGCTATGTGACTGGGAATGGTGTACTATTTAAATTGGAGGAGGTATGGCCAGAATGCTGGGGACTTCCACTCAGTTTAACTTATGAAACTGACTTGGGCTTGGTCTTTTTTTACAAAGACTTTCTATTTGCATTTTCCTAGGCTGTCTGCTGACTTAGTTAAGAATATCACTCACTGTTGGAAATGGGTGGTGGTTCATTGGACATTGTCAGTAAACCAAAATGATTTTTTTTTCTTGTAAAATAGAGGATCATTTAAGTACATAAGCACTACCTACTCCTCCAGGAGTATTATCAGAGCATTGCGAAGGAATCAAGTCCATTGTCTGAAGTCAGGTTAGCTAAGTCCATACTTGTTATTCTTACAGATACGTATCTCTGGACCACATTTACAATCAGTATTTGCCCAAATTGTATGACAACTTCATGCTCTGTAGCATTTAGAGTAATAGAATATTCTAATACCAAATCTAAAGAGAAGATTGCTCTTGGAAGATACAGGATGCCTAAGAGCAAAGTTTGCGTATTGCTACTTTTTTGTTTGTTTTGTTTTGTTTTTTGTTGTTGTTTTTTTTGAGGGCAGTGTCACTGGCCCTCATATGTGGGACCAAACCAGGGCCGCTGGCTTCCCAAACCAGCGCTTAATCACCGCGCCACTCGGCCGGCCCTGCATATTGCTATTTTTGGTAAAGCTTTAACTGACCACCAGTGAGACTTGACTGCTGCCCTTCATTTGGTCCCCTGAGGAATCCTTTTAGGAGGTTATTCCAAAGGAGTTAAAGCAGATGCGTGGTTGCGGTGGGGAGCGGGGAGAGTGGGCATGGGGAATGACTGCTAATGGGTACAGGGTTTCTTTTGGGGGTGGCATTAGATAGTGGTGATGGTTGTACCACTTTATAAATATACTAAAAACCATTGAATTATACACTTTAAAAGAGTGAATTTTATGGAATGTGAATTATATCTTAATTTTTTTTAATTAAAGTTTATTGGGGTGATAGCTGGGTGGTGAACACACAATGTGATATATAGATGATGTTTTACAGAATTGTACACCTGAAAATTATACCTTAATTTTTATTTTATTTTATTTATTTATTTTTTTGAGGGCAGTGTCACTGGCCCTCACATGCAGGACCCAAACCGGGGCCGCTGGCATCCCAAGCCAGCTCTCAACCACCGCACCACTCAGCTGGCCCTATACCTTAATTTTTAAAAACAACAAATGGAAGCTGGAAAGTGATGGGGTTCATCAGTTCTTTCGCAGGGCTCAGAGCTAAGGAGGGAGCTTTGACTGTATTTGCTGCTGTGCTTTGAACCCATTGTCCAGCAAAGGCAGGATAAGGCTCTGTTCAGCCTTCTTGCCCACTTTGTCCTTTTATGTCTCTCTCATTAACTCAAGAAGCACATGGCTTTTATATTTAAATTTATTCAAGCTGTAATCTTTGACATTTGAGTTAGCTTTTAGTACAGTTTTGCATTTATAGTAATATATATTATGTATTTTCTCTATCCCCAAAGAATCCATTTTAATCTTTTCCGGATGCAAATTTCAGTCTGTCTTGTCCCATCTTCCCTCTCTTGCTCTCTTTCCCCTCCCCCCACAGAGTATGTTTGATCAGGTGTGGCAGGAATATCCACTGTCAAGCTGCGCCCTTTATATTAGTCAATATTATCCTTCTCCCCCCTCCCTGTCTGTCTGCCCCTTTGGGCTTTCCCAGTTGATTTATAATTTTGGAATTCTCATCGGAGTCTGTAATACAGTTTGTTCATTATTTAACCAAAACCTGTTTAATGAGCAGAGAGAGGCAATGTAAATGTTAGGCATGTTGCAGTGATGTACCTTTGTGCTTCTCAAAGCGGGTGGGTAGTTAACTCTGTGCTGCCTGCAGGGCTGGGGTGTCCTGGCCTTAGAGGTAGAAGGACCACTGCCTCTCTCCCTTACATCTGTCTAAGCCCTGCTGTGGGTTTAGGCTCCAAAGGCACGTTTCCTTTTATTCTAGAGATCGTGTGTGGGCTCTTGCATATTGGAGTTATCTTCAGTTTCACAGCTAGACTGTGTGATAAAATCTGTGGCATAGGCTAGGGGATGGAAGGAAAAGTGAAATATCAAGATAATTGGTAGTGCTCTTGGTTTTAGACCTGAAGAGAGCAGATAGTTTAGAAGAATCCTTCTAGCTGACATGGTCTGTGGCTTTGATCTTTTTGTTCCCATACTAGACGAGTCTTTGCAAGCCTTAGTATCCTTCATCCAGTGTGCTTCACAGAAAGGGCTCTAGTCAGTTGTGATTTGTGGTGTTTGATTGTGATCATTGGCCTCCAGATTTAGGCTGCCTTTGTCCTTGGTATTTAAACTTAGATGATTACAAAAAGATTATTTCTTAGAAAATTTTTGGTTTAAAGCAGAGAGAGAGAGAGGAACAGTCTAAGAAGCCAAAAAGTCTAAACAGTTGAAAAGTCACAATCAGGATATTCCTTTAAGGAATCACCTCTTAATGGCTTTAAAGCCTCCAGGGCCAGGGCTTGAGAAAGACTTCTTAGTGTCCACAGTGGTGGTGTGGGGGGTAGTGAGTTTGCCTTTAGAGATTTCACCTCAGTTAGGCCTTTTTAATTTTGAGGACCTGTAGGATTGGGGGTATTCAGCGTAAGACTAAGGTCATCTTGAGGTCCTGTATAAGCACATATATTAACTATAGAACTGTTCTTGGGCCTTGTTTTTCTGGAATTCACCAAGATTTGGATTCTTCCTGGGTCTGGCTTATTGAGTTGTTCCTAACCAATATTTATTGACTATTTGCTATGTGCTAGGCATTTTGCTTAGGCAGTTAGGCATTGGGTCCATAAGGGTGGACAAGCAGGCAAACTTCCTTCCTGCCTTCATAACTGCTGGTTTATAATACTAGTGGCTCTAGCTAACCATTCCAGTGCTAACTTTTATGGCTTCTACTGTATGCCATATAGTCCCTATCAAGCATGGAATGGATGATAGTGAGTGAGAATAATCTATTGCCATCTTTTCCTATTCTTGGTCTTACCCTTGCTAACAAACAAGCCAAAGAAATGAATAAAAATTATAGCTTATACATTTGCTTATTTGACTTTCTCATGTAGAGCCATTCTGGCCAGAATTTAGATATTCCTAAAGACATTGAATAAAGTCTGAGGGATAGGATATTTCTTTACTGAGCTCACCTGGTTAGCATGATATGGTGTGCTTGAGTTTAAGAAGGAGAAGGAGGTACCAGGAGAAAGTGGGTATATCAGGAATTTATTTAAATATAATTTATCCTGGACAAACACACCTGTAAGGTACTGCCTTAAGCTTTGTGAATTAGTGTCTGAGCTGGGAGGTTTGAATCCATGTAACCTCCAGAGGTTTGCAGAGAACATTTAAACATTCTGAAAGTCAACCTGGGAGGAGCTATGACTTAACACCTGCCTGGCCTAGACCTCTTAGAAATAGCCTTCTAGGTTGAAGTGAAAATATCCAAGGATGCCTCATACCTCAGTTTGAATCTGTTTCAATTGGAAGATGGGGAGGTAGTGGAAAAAGAAATTTTAGTAGTCACTGTCAGGAAAAAGAATGAGTAAGGGTACATTATTTGAAAAAAAAATGTTTGCTTATCATTTCCCATACTGATTGAATGCATACTTCCTTTTTTTCTCTCTTTTTCTGTAGGGGCATATGATTTAGGGAGTAGTAGAGTAAACAATATATCATCACTATTCATCAGCATGAGAAGAAGGTTGAATGAGTCAGTAGCTTTGTCCCACTTGGAATTGAGCTTGTGAATTGTTCAGGGCCTGACTAAGTGGAGGCTAAAAGAACCATATAAAATTTGGCAGACAAATTCATGTAATGGACTGAGTGTTGGAAGAGTCAAGGTTGGACACACTTATATAAGTATCTATTTCCAGTGCCCGTTTTGACTTTCTTGTTCTATAATAAAATATAAGACTATATTAGTTTGAAGATTGTTGAGCAACACATTAAGATGTGACTTGAATTTGAGTCAGGCTGACTTTGGTATCTTAAAATCTTGGTAGCTTGATTGGCTTCAGACTTGTGGGCATTTCAGCGCAGAGAAAATAAAAATACTGTGATGCTTTTTTCCCCAGGGAATATTCATATAAATAGAGTAGCTCCAAAAGGCCTGTGTTTTGATGACTTGACTTTGTTTTAGCTTCTCCATCTGACCTGAACCCTCTTCACTTGACACTTCTAAACCAAGGTCTTCCAAACATTTGTTTGTCCTTGAGATAAAAAATGAAGACTTTCTTGAGAAAGAAAGCTCTGCATAGCCTGACTTCTTATGGATCCAGCTCTCCCTTTTTCTCTTCCTAATACCCACACATACTTAGCCATCAGAACTAGTCTGCTGGCACGTCTTCCACTACACGTATCTGAAAAGAGGTTGTGAAAAAAGGGGCATTCTTATAGTGTGGCTCTCAAAAGCAGAGGCAAAGGAACCTAACTTCTTTCTAATAGAGATTAAGGGACAGGGTGACTGTGGACTGTGGTGGGTGTCAAAGTTACTGCTATGGGGCTGACTGAGTGGCGCAGTGGTTAAGAGCTGGCTTGGGACGCCAACGGCCCCGGTTCAGATCCCACATGAGGGCTAGTGACACTGCCCTCTTTAAAAAAAAAAGTTACTGCTATTGCTCTTATTGCCATTGTCCTCTTTAGCACAGCCACCTCTTAAGAGGCCTGAAATTATTCTCTGGGTATGTGCCCAGCTTGCTATGACAGCAGTCAGATGAGTAAAAAGAGGAAAAGCCAGCTGCTGCTTTGTTTTTAACAAGAAGGCAGGCAGAGTCCCTTTCTTCTTTCCCACCCACTCAAACTCAGGGCAAGTGCCAGTAGGGTTTCAGAAGAAGCCAAATGTTTGAAATTCAGTTTGCTGTTTTACTTAGGAGAGATAGTAAAGAGTTATTTGTCTCAGCCTTGCCCTCTCTAACCACCTCTCTGTGCTCCTACATGTTTAATTGGTCACTCTGATTTCTAAAGCAATACTGACTATGTTTATGGAAAAGATGAGTGCATTTGTCCTTGCTTTTCCGGCACCCATTAAAAGATAGAACTGGGTATACGGCAAGTGGACATTATATCATTTCAACTCAGATCACCTCATTAAAAAAAGGTGGTAAGGGCCGGCCCGAGTGGCTCAGTTGGTTAAGAGCTCAAGAGTGTGAGTTGAGCTCTGAGCAACAGCAGTTCGATACCTAGCCCGAGCTGAGCAGCCGCTGAGTTGCCAAAAGGTAGCAGGATGGCTCAGCTAAAATAAATAAAATAAATAAATAAAAAAGGGCGGTAAATGGAGAGGAGCACCTACCTTAAGCTCTCAGTTTTGCTTCTGGAAACTAGGAGATAAGTTGCTTCTTACCAGTTTTGAGGCCTTTGTTTCTTTGCTTTGGTCTTCGGAGAGCCCGAAGGACTTAGATGGACAAGCGCTCCTGGCTGCCTGTTGGCTGGCTTCTTATTGCATGCGTCTTCTGGAACACCAGCCTCCTGCTACCACTGTTACCACTGTAGCTGAGTTGTGAAGGGCTGCCACATGTGCGCACATCAGAACTGACCTTTCCTTGTTCCACGCTTATTGAGCGATTACTTGCCCGTTTATGGAACTCACATCATTGCCTTGGGTTTCTGGCCCAGTGTGAAGTGGGGGCATCCAGGAAGTGGCCTGATAGACTGTACATCAGAGGGCAATAAATTGGCATTTGATTTGGTGGATAGGCAGGGCCAGATGTGTAGGAGGAAAGGTTTTTCTGTAGTCAGCCATGCATCTTGCCTCCAGGTGTCCTGGAAAGCAGCTTGGGAACTGGAGGCTAAGGGTAGTTGGGGACATTAATTGGGGAAGAAAAGGATCAAAGGAATTCAATGTTGTCTGTTATGCGCCCTGAATTGGGAAAAAAATCCTCTAAAAGTAGAAGGACAAATAAAATTTCCCTGACCTCGATAGGAATTTTTCTACTAATTATTCTTCCTTTTCAAGTAAAGTGAGGTATTAATTGGCAGAAAGGATATAGAACCTGAGAGACTCTTGACAAGGGGTTGCAGAATAAGAAAGCTTTACCCGTCATGAGCATTTTCATGAAGGTTTATTTCTCTCTTTGGGCACAGTTTTAAGAAAACTAGGTCCAAATTGGTAATAAAGTGAGAGCTAAGATATTATTATGACTGCCCTACCATGAGCTAGAGTGGTATCTTTCAGAGTGTAGGTTGCATTCAATTAGTGGATTGTGATATCATTTTAAAGGGTTGTACAGCATTTTTCTTCAATTTTTTATTTTGAAAAATTTCAAACATACCAAAAATTGAAATAATACCACAGTGACCACCCACATCCTACCCTGAGAGCCAGAAATTTTTTGTTTTGTTTTTGAGGGCAGTGTCACTGGCCCTCATACGTGGGACCCTAACTGGGGCCGCTGGCGTCCCAAACCAGCGCTCAACCACTGCGCCACTCGGCTGGCCCGAGAGCCAGAAATTTTAACATTTAGCCATATTTGCCTTATCCATATATGTGTGTGGTTTTTCATAAGCTATTTGAAAGTTGCAGACATGTTGACATTTCACCCTTGAATACTTCAGCATGCATCCTAAATAAGGACATTGTCCTACATAACCATAGTACCTAAGAAACTTAACAATAATTTACCAATATTAGCTAATATGCAGTCCATATTAAAAATTTCCCATTTGTCCCCAGGTTTCCTTTTATATCTGTAGTTGGTTTTACAAATCAAAATCCAAGCAAAATTCTCATTTCATTAGGTAGGTATAGCTCTTTAGACTTTTAAAATCTAACCCAGTTTTCTCTACACGCCCCTCCCCCCCCCCTTTTTTTCCCTCTTGGCATTGACTTTTTTTTTTCCATATTAATACAGTATTTATTTATCTTCCTTCTGTCAAACCCTGAGCCAATCACTTTCCCCAGGCTGCCTGGGGAGGTATAGGAAAAGGAACATACAGGGCAGACAAGACACGGGAGAAAGAACTATGGGAGGTGAAGATGGCTCCCTCACATGGCGAAGAGGATGAGAAAAGCCACCATCAGGCAAAAGAGCCCCATGGCTTTTGAGAGGGCAAAGCCTAGAATGGCGTAGGAGAAGAGCTGTTGCTTCAGAGAGGGGTTCCTGGTATAACCAATGATGAGGCTCCCAAACAGTCCCAATTCCAGCCCCAGAACCAGCCACCCCGACTGTGGCAGCCCCAGCCCCAATAAACTTGGCTGCTGTGTTGATGTCTCTTGAAATGGCGCTGGTTTGGAAGCTACGGCTAGAAATAAGGGAGGTCTGGGTATGTGGGGCTGCCAAGCTGCTGAGGCTCTCATCTGTCAGTCTTCGTCATTTCAGCGCCACTGCGGAGAGCTGTGTCGGCTCAGCAGCTGAGACGTGCTCCTGACCAAGGAGGGGGTGGAGACAAACTTGGTGCACGCTACATTTTCAGAGGATGAGGGGCTGTGGCAGGAGAGCTCAAGTCTTAGATGCAGTTAGAACCCTGAAGTCAAGATGTCCTCTACGCAGCTTCCAAGATTTCCTTATAATCAAGTGACTTCCCCTGCTCCCAGGGCAGAGAACACGGCATTGACTTTTTGAAGAGATCAGGGCATTTATCTTTAGAATGTTCTACATCCTGGGTTTGTCTTCGTTGTTGTGTCATTTAACTTTTTTCTCTATCCCATATATTTCCTGTATTCTAGAAGTTAGGATTAAAGGCTTAATTTGATTCAGATTATACATTTTGGGCAAGAATACTGTGTACTTCTTATACCACAGGAGGCGTATACTGTCCGGTTGTTCTACAATTGGTGGTGTTAACTGATTACTTACTTACTTCTGGTGGTGACCACCATATCTCTTCATTGTAAAAGAAACTTATTTTTCCCTTTGCAATTAGTAAGTAATCTGTGAAGTTATAATTTGGCACCTTGTGAATCTCCTGTTCTCTAATATTCTTTTAAACCTAGTGATAATCCTCTAATGAATGTTTGCCAGAATCATTTATTTCACTAGAGGTTGCAGAAATGATGATTTTCTAATTTTCTTTCTACATTTATTAGCTGGCATTCTTTGTAAAGAACAGCTTTCTTTCATATACTGGAGGATGAACCACAGTTTATTCTAGAGGCAGGGAAAATGCTTAATTCTTTCTCTTTAATTGCCAATTTTCTAAGTAAGGAGTTAGTGTTAATGACCACTAATGTTGGCAAATGAGGGATTTCCCCCTTTTTGGGGAGTTTTTAATTTTACTTATTCAATGTTTGACATTTATGATTAATTTTGGTGCTCAATCATTCCAAGTTTGGCCAGTGAGAGCCCCCTCAAACTAGTTATTTGTTCCTTTGACATGATCCCTTTGAGCACTTCTTGCTTTCTGGTACAAGCTATAGGCATTAAAGGAGGAAAAAGGGATAGACTAGAAAGTATCAGTGCATCACACAAAATAAGGACAAGTATTGTTTTGAGAACTTTTGTTTCAATTAGAAATATGTATGTTCTGGGTTGCAGTATAAACTATTTTTCTGTAGGTCATGGTCAAAAACAAAGTTTGAAAGCCCTGGTAGAGAGAGCTTGTGATTTACCCCTGTTCCAGCAGTGGTTTAAATTTCTCTCAATGTTATTTTTTGGGCAAGGAGTCAAAGAAGGTGTTGAGTCAGGGTGCCTCTTCCACCACATTCCTTGCATTCTGCGAAGGACCTTGAAGGTGCCTTAGCCGCCTTGACCTTTGGGAACCAGTGGACTATTATATCTGGGCTTTATTCCTATTGACTTTGGTTTCTGTAAAGCAGTTCTTTCTATTTATTTATTTAGAGATTTACTTATTATTCACATATTATTTCATTTTTTAACCCCAGCTTTATTGTGATGTAATTGGCATATAACATTGTGTTTTTTTGTTTTGTTTTGTCTTGTTTTTAAAGTTTTTTTATTGGGGAATTGAGAAGGAGAACAGCCAAGTTGTCGTTCAGTCTTAGTTGTGGAGGGCGCAGCTAGCTCAGCTCCAAGTTCAGTCGCCATCCAGCTGCCTATCGGCAGCTTGTGACCACTCAGCTCAAGGTGCCATGTTCAGTCTTAGTTGTGGGTAGGCGTAGCCCACCATCCCATGCAGGAGTCGAACCTGCAACCTTGTTAAGAGCATGAGCTCTCACCAGCTGAGCCATCCTGCCACTTATTGGCAGCTCAGTGACAGCTCAGCTTGGGCGCAGCTCACTGGCCCATGTGGGAATCAAATCGGTGACCCCGTTGCTCAGAGCTCGTGCTCTTAACCAACTGAGCCACTTGGCTGGCCAACATTGTGTTAGTTTAAGGTGTACAGCCTGATGATTTGATACATGTATATATTGAGAAATGATTACCACACTAAGATTAGTTAGCACATCCATCACCTCACATAATTACAATTTGTGTGTGTGTGTAGAGAGTGAGAATATTTAAGATATACTCTCTTAACAACTTTCGAGTATATAATACAGTATTGTTAACTATAGTCACCATGCTGTATATTAGATCCCCAAAACTTACTCATCTTGTAACTGAAAGTTTGTGCCCTTTGATCACCATCTCCCCCTTTCCCTCACTACCTAACCCCTTGGCAGCCACCATTCTACTCTCTATTTCCATGAATTCAGCTGTTTTTTTTTTTGTTGTTGTTATATATTCCACTTATAATTGAGATCATATGTTATTTATCTTTCTCTGTCTGACTTATTTCACTTAGCATAATGTCCTAAGGTCCTTCCATGTTGTTGCAAATGGCAGGATTTCCTTCTTTTTTATGGCTGACGCAGTTCTATTTATATGGTTGTTTCAGAATGAATCAGCTTTTGCAAGGCAGAAATTAATTTGAGACCATCTGAGTCATAGCAGTCCTGGAGAATGTTAGAGTAAGTACCTTCCCTAAGGAAATAAGGATTGGGGATGTAGTTGTGAGTGACTAGTCACCTAGAATCTTGTGCCTTATCCCTTTTATGTAATGTTGAGCTGATTGTTGAGGGAAAGGGATAGCACATCATGATACACATGGCCTGGCCATCCTTTGGAGTCCTTTTGGTGGGTCGAGGAGGGAGACATTTGTACTGGAAAGACTCTACAACAGCATCTTCTCCAAGAACTTTGCTCTCTCTCTATAAAATTCATTTATATACATAGTCAACAAATATTTCTTGAGCACCGAATGTGTGCCAGACACTAGGTATTAGGGACCTGGTTTTCAAGAAGACTGACACAATTCCTATTCTCAAAGTTTATGGTCTAGTGGGATAGTGATTTGAGAAGCTCTGGAATTTGAGTGGACAGCTGGACCCTGGTTTGAAGTCTGCCCAGCTTCCACATGTGAACTCTGGAAATTGTTGTATGCTCTGTGTGCTGAAAGAGGTTCTGGGATGGTCAGAAGAACAGGAGAGGTGTTTTCCTGCGTCGTCTTTTCCCACCCCCACCTTCTGCCCTAGCCCTGGCAGCCTGGCAGTAACTGAGTATATGGCAGCTTCATTAGCTGCTTTAGGGCTTTGGATGTCTTAGGGTTTGATTGATCCATTTATATTCACCTTTGATTAATCAATCTGCATCCCAGATCTGAATTGACTAAAATTGTACTGGAGGATAAGATATTGTGAAAATTAATAAACAGAAGAGAGAACTCTACATGCATGTGTCACTCAACACACGCTACAGGATGTGATACTACTCTACTACCTCACCTGGAAGAAGAAAAGATTCTCCTGTACCTAGTAATAGCTCAGCCAATAGGAGACTGCCATAACTCAGCCAATGAATAGTCACTATACTTCAAACTTTCATTTTCCTCCAATGGACTTTGTGTTTACAACAGCCCTTTTCGAGTCTGTAAAAGAGCATTCCTTTTCTTTATTTCTCTGGATTTGCATGTGTTTCACCATTAAACCCGAAGTCCCAAATGGCAATTCTTTGTTGTTCCTGAAAAAACCCATTTTGCTGGAGAAATTTCTGGCTGTTTGTTTAAGGTCAACAATATCAATGGCTGATTGCCTTTTCTAATAAAATTCAGCTTTGCATTTGAGGCTTGGGCTTTGGACACAATTATTAGGATTTTGAAGTCTAGGGGCACAAAACAAAGATTTTAATAGCTATTTAGCTAAGGTGCTAAAAGAATAAGGAAAGTGATTTTCTATAGTTCAGATCTAATAATCTCAGTTCAAAAATAAAATGAGCATTTTTTAGTAGCAACCCATTGTCTTTAGCCCAAGGGCCTCATGTGAGGTAAGAAGTATCAAAACCCATGTAACTTTGGATAGGATTTAGCTTCAGATTAGTTGAATATCCCATCATATATTTATCTTTTGAATTCCAGAGAAAGCACCCATATTTAGAATAGTCCATGGGAACCTTGGGTCATCAGAGAGAACCTGCCCTTAAAAAATGCCTCTTTTCCTTAGGAAAAGTATGCCTAGGATTTTCAAGGGCAGAAAGAGATAGTGAGGCAGTGAAGCAATTAAAAGGTAGTTAAGATCTTTCTAAAAGAGATAGTTGGGGTGGATGTTGGAGTACAGATGTATTCTGCAAAAAGATCTGTGACTAATCATTTTCTTTTTCTTTTTTTCTTTTTTATTATTTCTTAAAGTTACGTTCCAGGTGCCAATCATTTTTTTTAAGAAGGCCTCACATATTTATTACTGAACCAACGTACTAGTGCAGAAACATATTAAGAGAAAACTCATTTTTCCCATAATTTCCCAGTAAAACACACTCAAGTGTTTAGATAATAGCTATCTTTTCAGTGTCATGGTTAAGATCTAAGCAACCCTGACACAGCATAAATATGTGGTGCCATCATGTGCGATTCCTTATTGACCCAGCTTGGTTCTTCTCCAATATCTCTTCTTGGAGTTATATCTGATTTTATTACTAGTTTTCATCCGAATTCATTGGGGAACGGGCCGATTCTGCTGTTGTTTCTTGGCCAGGAGCTGCTTGATCCTGAAAGTCTTGTGAGAAGCCATGGCAAGGAAGAGTCAACCGCACACCTTACGATGGCTGCGAAAAAGAGAGGAGTGTCAGTTATTTTCTTGATAGCTTATTGTGTTCTGAATTTAAAATGCAGTGCTTTCTCCTTTGCCTCTTTTTTTTTTTTTTCTGGTATGAGTCTACATCAATAGAAATACAGAGTATTTCATTAATCCCTACTATAGCCAAATACTTTTTGTGACCACAGCTTGGTGACACTGGCACAGGACCCTGGTTCCCTCTGGCCCAGGAAGAGAAGCTCTTGGTTCAGCCCACCTGGACAGAAGCATTGTGGGGGAAGTAGTCAAGGGAAATGGATTTCTGTTGCCAGCATCTAAATGTGGCTTATTAATCCTCCCAAGTGAGCCCAACATTAGCATCTTAATCAGTGTAATTTCTAAGGTTTTAAAGACTCACTCAGTTCTCTAGGTTCATTATAAGGAGGGACATGAGCAGTGGCTGCATTTGGTAGAACTCTTTGGTATTTAAAGAAGGGAGACATTGCCAGGGTCCTAAGCCATCCGAGATTGGATACAGGCTAAAGAGTCAACAAACCTGGGTTGTACGCATGCAGTAATGAAAGGCAGAGAGAGGGAAATATTTATGTTGGTAATAGTCTTCCTCTAAAAGCTCCCAGGAAAGGAAAAAGTTGGCTTGCTCCCTTACCAGAGTGTTAATTTAGAGTGTTTTAGTGTTATCTAGAAATGTGAGTTCGTCCTCAGCTCTTCTTTACCAGTTGGTGTCAGGACATTTAATCAGGCCAACTCATGGTGAATTTTTTTAATTTTTATTTTGAAATCATTTCAAACTTACAGAAATGTTGCAAGAATAATACAGTCTCCAGTATACCCCTTTGTGAATTGTTTTATTATTCTCTTTCTATATTCACACAGGTATATTTAATTTTTTCTAAACCATTCGAGAGTAGGTTATATACATCATGACCTTTTATCCCTTAATACTTCAGTGTAGATTTTCTAAGAATAAGGATAATCTCTTACATAATCTTTATTTAGTACAGTTATCAAATTCAAGAAGTTTAACATCGATACAATACTGTTCATATTCCAATTTTGTTAATTGTCCCAATAATAAACTTAAAATTTTGTCATCTTTAGTCAAGAATCACATATTGCATTTAGTTGTCATGTTTCTGTATTTCCTTTAATCTGGAATAGTTCTTCAGCCTTTCTTTGTCTTTCATGACATTGTCAGTTTTTATAAACACAGGCCAGTCTTTTCTCCTCCTCTCCCTCCCCTTCTTCTTCTTTCTCCTCCTCCTCCTCCTCTTCCTCATCCCTCCTCTAGAATGTTCCTCATTTTGTGTTTGTCTGATGTTTCCTCGTGATTAGATTCAAGTTCTGCACGTCTAGCAGGAATCTACATGCCACTACTGATAATAGTGTCTTCTTCACCATATCATATGTGGCGATATTAATTTTGATTACCTGGTCAAGGTGTTACTTTATTTGTCCACTGGATAGATACTATTTTTCCCTTTGGAACTCATAAGCAATCTGGGGGAGACATTGTAAGACAATACTCCTTATTAAACTTCCCCTCTCAATTTAATCATTCATTGATTCTTGCCTGAAACATTTTCAGATTTTAGTGATGGTAAACTTTGAATGATTACTTATATTACCTGTCCTTAAAGAATTTGTTCTTAGGGGTGGACATGCACTGTCTTCCCAACTTGCTTGTGTTAAGAGTTTCTTTTCTTTTTAAGAAACACAATTGCATGCTCTAAAGTTCTATATTTCTTTATGGCTTTGGTGATACAGTTCTGTCTTTTTGTTTTGTTTTTAAAGATTTTATTGGGGAATTGGGGAAGGGGAACAGTGTTGGAGAATTGGGGAAGAGGAACAGTCAAGTTGTCCTTCAATCTTAGTTTCGGGTGGGCGTAGCCCGCCATTGCAAGTGGGAATCAAACTGGAAACCTTATTGTTAGGAGTACATGCTCTCACCAGCTGAGCCATCCTGTTACCTGTTGGCAGCTCAGCAGCAGCTCACTGGCCCATGTGGGAATTTAACTGGCTACTTTGTTGCTCAGAGCTCACGCTCTTAACCAACTGAGCCACTCGGCCAGCCCCAGTGATACTGTTTTTTAAAAATGGTAACTAAAAAGAGTGTTGAAAATTGAAAAAATTTTCTCAATGGGGCTTGAAAATTTTCTAGAATATGGCAGCATCACCCAAGTGAAATTTGTTCTCCACTCAACCAACAGCATAAATTCTTCTCTAAGCCAGACTGAACCAGCTATGTGAAACTGATTCCCTCTTCTCTCTCTCTTTTTTCTTTCTTCTTTTAATAAGTGGGATAGCAGTATGAATGCATCATCATTTTTCAATTTTTATTCTCAAGTCTATTTTAAAAGCCTGATTGGGTTCATTAAGAACTTCTACTTTAGCTTTTTAAAACCTATAAAGTTTGGACATGTCCAGGAGCTTTAACAGATCAATTGTTAGAAAAGCATTTCCCCATTCTTTACTATCACCCTTTTCTCTCCTTCCGTCTTTTTTCTCTGCATTTTTTCCTTTTGCCTCTACTTCCCTTTCATTCTTTTGAAGGACTGCTCAATATGCATGACTGTGCCTCCTGAAGAAAAGGCAGAAAGAAAAAAGAGGTATTGCTCTTGAGTATCAGTTCCTTGCTGTTAGGCCTGTGGTACATTACTAATGAAGGCTTGTCAGCTATTAGCTATGTTATTTTTTTTTTTAGGGCAGTGTCACTGGCCCTCACATGTGGGACCGAACCAGGGCTGCTGGCTTCCCAAGCCAGCGCTTAACCACCGCGCCACTCGGCCAGCCCTATTAACTATGTTTTGTTGAGGGAACCTTGCCCATGATAAATAAAAAAGAGTGTTAAGTAGGGAAAGAAAAGAGAAGAAAAGAAAAGCAATTGGAGAGGCATAAAATATGAAGGAATGAATAGAAAGCAGAACAAAAGGACTTGGGACTGGAACACAGTAGTGGGAGGGGAGGACCAAGAATACAGAGCTGCTAAAATAGGAAGGTGAGAGTCAGCTCTAACATTTACCCTTACCCAGTCCAGTGTTTGGGCTTTTCCCCTTTCAGTAGAGTGTGTTACGACGTAGTGTGAGGTGGGGTGAATGAAGTGGTCCCTTTCTTGATTCCTTGGATCCATCCACCCAGAACTGCAGAATTTACCCTGTAATAAGGTGACTTGATAGCGTGATCCTAGTAGGTTGGAGTGGAAGAGGCTATTAAGTGATGCTTTTTGGGCAGCTAACATTAACAGAGTTATTTTTAACCTCACATTTCAATCCCTTTATTCTTCAGGCTCCTTCAATGACTATCATGAGATCAGTCAATATTAGCAACTATATAAAATGAAGTACCTCTTGTCTCCCCAGTCATTTCCAAAATAAACAGGGAGTAATACTGTCCATATTTTGTCTCACTTTACTCTGAAGGCTACCGATAGAGGAAGCATGGATTAGTGTGTAGTGATTTCTAGGCTCTGTCCTCTGGATAGATTCCCTTCTGAGTGCTGTGGCTGAGTGACAGGACCATGTGGCAGAAGTGCAGCTGGAAGTATATCATCGGCAGATTTGGGTTGGGTAAATATAGCAGGAGCAGGATGTCAGTGTGGGAGATGGATTGTTCTGGGAAAGGAAGTGTTGTCTTTCGTCTGAGAAACAATTTCCTGCACTTCTGGGACTCTTTCTTTCTTTTTTTTTTTCAGGGCAGAGCAGGAGTTGGCAGGGGTTGGATGCACTTGCCCTATTCTATCTCTGGGTGTCTGCCTGAGACATTTGAGGTTGGGAATAGAAATCAGATCTACTTCAGCCAGTTAAGAAGTAGACCCAATAAATAGCCATCCCCATGCTTTCCAGTTCACTTTTTGCAGTCTTAAATCAAAGCACATACCTGCATAGAGCCTCTTTTTAAAAAGTAACCATTCTTTTGGTAAAAGAGACAGGTTGAAAGACAAAAATAATTATACAAAGAAAATCAACTCCATTGAAATTCGGACATGAGGCACCAGCTGGCAGGAAACAGCTGGGATGTTTCTGGGGGCTGGACTCTTCCACACCAAAACTTAACTCTTGAAGGGACCTCTGTTATCTGCCTGCCCACCACCAATCTACATAAAAGACTAAAGCTACTACATTATGTGATATTTTACAATTGACTAGAACTTTACAGTTTATAAAGTGCTTTTGCATATTTTTTTACTTTTTAAAATAGCCTTTTTATTTTAGAGTAGATTTAGATTTATAGAGAAGTTGTAAAGAAATTTTGATATTTCTTACACCAAATTTCCCCAATTAGCACCATACTAATATGAGAAGTTAATATGTTATATTAGTATGGTACATTTATCACAATTAATGAACCAGTATTGTTGCGTTATATTAACTAACTTTATACTTGATCCAAATTCATACTTAATCCAAATTTCCTTGGTTTTTACATAATGGCCTTTTTCTGTTTCAGGATTCTATCCAGGATTCCACATTACATTTATTTGACATGTCTCCCTAGGTTTCTCTTGGCTGTGACAGTTTGCATATATTTTTTTCATTTAAGTTTCATAACAACCCACAAAATAGACTGAGCCTTTATTAGTATCCCTTTACAGAAAAATCTCAGGCTCCAGAAAGGTTAAATAGTTACACAGTTAGTAAAAGCTTCTATTAAAATGTGATTATGATATATGAAAAAGGCAATGAGGTAGTAATTTATTTGCTTTTTATTTGGATCAGGGCAGAACTATAGCTAACTTTTTAGGTGGGCCATTTGCAGAAGAGGAACAAGAGACAGAGGTGAATATAGCTTACTTGTTTCTGGACCTTTCTCTTACTTGGATACAAATTAACATTATTATTTTAATTACAGTTTCATATGGAATACCCTTTCTGTTTGTGATTGTGCTATGTCTACCAAAGGAGCTTATCCCAGAGAAGCGTGGGCCGCCTGTCCAGTCGAGCTTGTTCTCTATCAGGTTCTCTTCAGGTTGCTCATGGGCCCCTGTTGTTAGACACTGAAGTTCAATAGTAAGGTCCACTGAAAGCATGGCATATACACAAACACAGCCAGGCTGTTTTTGGCATGTGTGAAGGTAACTACCTGGGAATAAAGCACATGAGTTTTTTAGTTCCAGTGTTTAGTTGGGCAGGCCGAAATTCTGGCTTGGGGTTAGGAGATTCACAGAACTATAGTAGTAGTAGAAAATTTTTATTTATTTATTATTTATTTATTTATTTTTTTGAGGGCAGTGTCACTGGCCCTCATATGTGGGATCTGAACCAGGGCCACTGGCATCCCAAGCTAGCTCGTAACCACCGCACCACTTGGCCGGCCTGAAAATTTTTAAATCCAATAATACAAGGCAATTAGTGACTGAATGGCTCTGAATGCTCTACCCAGAGGGGTGAATGATGGGGAGGGGTCAGTGGAGGTAAAGTGTAGTATGTTACTGATGATCCTAGATACTATTAACAAGTCATCTCAGGGTGATGGAAACTATGGGGGGTACAAACCATCATATGTGAAGGGAGGGAATAGCTCCTGTTGCCTACAGCAGTAGTCAAAAGGATTGTACTTGGGTCCTCAGGGCAACTTTTAAAGTGCTCCGACTTAAACCAACAGGGTAAGCAGTTTATTGATACCATTAACCACCACTTTTATTTGAACAATTTTTTTTTAATTAATGGGAATGGGGATACTTCTCAGTTTATGCTTTTATGATATATATCCATTAACCCAGAGGCTGGTTTGGGAACCCTTGGTAGTGAGTGACTAGTGCCCTCTTTTGTTGACTCTGAGGCCAGGAGAAGCCTGATGTTTTCCTCCACAAGGAAGCTGGAAATAGCAATGAGTAAAACAATGAGAAAGAGCTTTAGGAAGTTCGCATATGTTGTGTATCTTCATGGCATCATGGAGTGGGTTGGGGACAGGGTAGATATTATAAATCACCAGTTATAGGCATCTTTAAATTAAGGATATGGTTGACTGAGGCTTTCTGCCAGGAGGATGGGAGGTTATTGATAGGAGCAAACATGACAACAGGTATTAAATATCATAGGATGGACCTCATACTCTGAAAATGCTTTTGCTTCAATAATTCGAACGGAAAAATGTGAAAGACAAAGTGACAATATGAAGGATGACTGTTCAAAGTGTTTCTACCAGAAAATCCTGTCCATTGGTGAGATTTGAACTGTCTTTAGGTAGGGGTAAAGACTGGGAGAGGATCTCTTGTTCAGAATGCAAGAGATGAGATGATGAAGTACCTGTGTCTCCAGAGAACTCTCATTGAGCTGCAGTGGAGGAAGGGGAATTCCTTACTGTGGTCTTGCATAATGTGAAATCTTCATATGAGTCTCAGCAAATGTGGAGTCTCCAAGGAGGAGTTTATGGCTAGCTAAAGCAGCTCGAGTTCAGTAAGCCGCCAGTGGAGGGTGAGACAGAGATGGCTCACTGACTTTTCTGCATCAGTGCAACCAGTTTTGGTGATTGGAAAGCTACCAGGTCCACTTCACTTTTGCAGGAATCCAGAATGATCCCTTTGCACGATGGCCTGAGGTGACTGCTGGTCTCTACAAAAGCTACAGAGGAGATACCATAGGCTTTAACTGGAACTTGTTGATGGTTTCCCAGAAGTGAAGCTCATGTCCTGTTACAGTCCTTTAGAAAAATAAAGTCGAATTAGAGACAAGAGAATCTATACTTTCATTTTCAAGAGCTTTTTAAAAAAAACATTGAGGTAAAAATCATTTAACATAAAGTGAACAATTTAGTGGCATTTAGTACATTCATAATATTATATAACCACCATCTCTATCTGGTTCCAAAACATTTTTTCACCCCCAAAGGAAAGCCTGTACTCATTAAGCAGTTACTTTCCCTTCTCCCTTCCCCCCAAATCCTTGCAGCCATCAATCTGCATTCTGTCTCTATATATTTACATATTCTGGATATTTAATGTATAGAATCATATAATATATGATCTTTTGTATCCTACTTTGTTGACTTAGATTAGTGTTTTTGAGATTCATCCACATTGTAGCATGAATCAGTACTTTATTCCTTTTTTGTGGCTGAATACTATTCCATTGTGTGTATATACCACAGTTTTTCCATTCATCCACTGATGGACATTTGGACTGTTTCTACCTTTTGGCTATTGTGAATGGTGCTGCTAGGAATATTTGAGTAAAATTATATACCTAGGAGGGGAATTTACTGGGTCATATGGTAACTCAGTGTTTAACTTTTTGAGGAACTGCCAAACTGTTTCCCGCAGTGGCTGCACCATTTTATAATCTCCCAGCAGCAATGTGTGAGGGTTCCAGTTTCTTCAAATCCTCACTAACACTCGTGATTTTCTGGTTGTTTGATTACAGCTTCAAAATCTTTTGAGACTGGATAGGACTGTGATGATAAAACTCCTTCCAGTCCCTATGGATCTCCTAGCATGTTTCTCCTGAAGTAGCTGGATGGTTCTTCTGGGTCAAATAAGGTACTGAGGCTCTAGGTCAGGGGTCGGCAAACTGCAGCTCGCAAGCCACATGCGGCTCTTTGGGTACGCACATGTGGCTCTGAAGTAAAATTGAAAATGAAAATAAAACTATCATAGTTTCATTTATAAATTTTTTAAAGGATATTATTCACATAATGGTGATATCATGTGTTTTATGGCTCTCGAATAATTTTTAAATTGTTGTGAAGGACAGGATTGGCTCTTCTGTCTCAAAAGTTTGCCGACCCCTGGTCTAGGTTTTGTGCTGAAGAATGACTTTCCTCTAAAATCTGCAGCAAATATAGTGATCACAACTGATATAGGTTGCCTAGACAGGGATGAAATCTGATTTGCAAAAACAGAGTGTAGGTTTCAATTTGGGTCCTGAGAGTAGATGGTGGTATTTCTGGTTTCATCTTCCATTAAAATACTGAACCCAGCAGAGGGTCCTGTTGTCTCTACAGGAGGCTCAGTTTGCTTGCAGATTGCCAGCTTACTTTCTTTCATGCTGAATAACCTTCTGGAGAATGGGTTAACTCTAATCCCTGAGTAACTGGTTTTTTTTAAGGTGCTATATATAACTGATTTCAGTTGTTACTCCATTACTACTTATATGAAATTACATACAGATATTAAAACTCTATGTTCCCCTTTTTTTGGTGTCTGACAGGATGATTTCTTGTTTTGATGTCTTCTGCATCAATTATTAAGTTCCTGGGCCAGCTGAGTGGTGCGGTGATTAAGCACTGGCTTGGGAAGCCAGTGGCCCCAGTTTGGGTCCCACATATGAGGGTCAGCGACACAGCCCTCAAAAAAAAAAAAAAGAAATTGATGGCCTAAAAAACAGAAGGTAAGAAAAAGGCATTTAGGAACTTAATAATTTTTTTTTTTTTTTTGAGGGCAGTGTCACTGGCCCTCATATGTGGGACCCAAACCGAGGCCATTGGCTTCCCAAGCCAGCACCCAACCACTGTGCCACTCAGCCGACCCAAGGCCATCAATTTCTACTTCTTGTGTCTATATATTTTGTGATTTGTCTAAGAGTACACTATGGTTAATATTTAATTAGTATGTCTTATCTAAACGTATTTTTCTTTTGTGAAAATTACTTATTGTGGAAGGAGAAAATTGATGCTAAGGTCTAGGAGGCTTGAACTTCTAGTTCTCTCAGTTTTCTCTATGAATGAAGCTTTCTGTTTTTTCTTAACATTGTTTTCTCAGTTTATATGTTGGGTGGTCGATTTTTCTGACTTTTACAAAGAATTTTTTTTGCTACCATACTGTTTGCTGTGTTTTTTCCTTGTAATATTTTAAGTCAGAATATGTTTCAGTGTTTATTGCTTTTATTGGTTGTTTTTTTATTTTAATGAGTTTAGACCAGTTTTCAAAGTAAACAAAATGGTAGTCTCTACTGTTTCTTCCCCCCATTCCTAGCAAACACTGGTGTGAGGTTTGCAAATGCGTTCTAACCATTTGGTCAAAGTCAGGCTTTGAATAAGGCTTTATAGTCAGGTGTGATTGAATGACAGGTATGTCTGGATTTGGTCTTGAGAGATTTGAGGATATACAAGTATGAGGGTTTTTTTTCTCTCTCTCTTCCAATAATGTGCTGTGGCCTATAATAGGTTGAGTTGTAACATTCATTAAACCACTCCTCACATTCCCTGTTTTCAAAGCTTATCAGGATAACTTTGATTTAGTTATTTGGAACCAAAAAGGCAGTTTATGGAGCCTGGTCTGGAGCTGTGGAGCAGTAATATATCAGAGATCAGACGTAGGTCCCAGTGGGATTATTCCTCAGGATTTATTTGCCTGGAAGTACACACAGGAGCCAAATGGTATGTATGGAAAGCTTTGCTGGAATGCAAATTGGACACATTTTGTTGGGACCTGTAGGGGATTTTCACTGCTTCATAATTTTTCAAAGGTTTGTTATACATCAGACAGCCACTGCCTCTTCTTTAAATCTTTAAATCCCCCCACTTTTTCCTGTTGTAAAGGTCAGATTTTTTTTGACAACTGTGTGCAGGAACAAGATTTGCTAAATCCCTTCATTTTTATTCATACAAATATCAGCATTCAGTGAGCATCAGTTATCACAGCATTTAGAGGTAAGGAAAACTCAGGGAGAATCTTGTGAATCTCTGCTTAGTGCCAGGCATAAATCTCTGGGGATAAGTTTGCTGCTCAATTTTAACCCTTGACCGCTCTGATATGGGACAGCAGCACCCTCTCAGAGGCTTACACAAGAAGCCAACCCTTCACTAATCCTATGCCTGTGGCTGTAGGATAGATGGGCAACAGATCATTTTTAATTTGACGATGATTCTTCTATTTCATCCAGTAGATGAAATCATGATATTACCATCAAACTTGTTCAGTTTGAGATTATATTATCATGTTATCTGTTGCTATATAATGAATTACCCTAAATCTTAGCAGCTTAAAAATGTTTTATTATTTTATGCAGTTTCTGAGGGTTAGATATCTGGGAACAATTTAACCAATGATTCTGACTTAGGGTCAGCCAGGTTGTAGTCATTTGAAGGCTTGGCTGGGCTGGAGGATCCATTCTGAAGCTCACTCATGTGGCTGTTGGTTAAGAAGCTTATTTCTCACAGCCTGTAGTCCGAAGACCTCAGTTACTTACAATGTGGGCCTCTCCATAGGACTGCTGACAACATGGCAGTTGGCTTCTCCTTAGGCGAATGAGCCAAGAGAGACAGCAGAAGTCATACTATCTTTTCGGACCTACTCTCACAAGTAATGTACCATCACTTCTGCCATACTATTTTGGTCACCCCTACCAACCTTGATATAATCTGGGAGAGGATTGCACAAAGGTCATTGTCATTGGGCGTCATCTTGCAGGCTGGCTACACAGGATGTTAATTGGACACTTTCAGATGGTCGCTTGGACTTAAAAATGATTTTTTTCCCCCCCTGAGAAATTGTGTTCTCCCCACTCAGCCCTCTCTGCCTTTTCTCAAACTCGGGTGTCTGAAATTATCCAGGGTGTGTATGGCAAATAGATGTGTGAATATTGCTTCAACATGTGTCTCTCTTTCTTTTCCATTACATGTCAGCCTTAAGAACTAATAAAAACCTTTTTCTAAAGCAAGCCAGTAAGCATGATCCCTTCCTGTCCTGCTGCTCTCTCCCTTTCTCCCCTCCCCTTCTCTTCTTCTCTTCCTTTTGAGGGGACATTTGTAGCAGCTGGTCCAAGGAGCCCTTTCCTCATGAGCACCCCTCAGTTGGATTCAAGTAACCCTTTGTGTTTCCTCAACCTGTTTACCACTGATCCTCTAAAATTTGATGCAAGTAGACTAGAGTGACCAGAGTTTCAGGACCACCATTGATCTTCCAGACAGATATGTAATGATTTGAGCTCTTCTTTTTTTTTTTTTGAGGGCAGTGTCACTGGCCCTCATATGTGGGACCCGAACCGGGGATGCTGGTGATTTGAGCTCTTTCTTGGGTTTTCTCCAGGAGCTCTGAAATGGAGATAAAGTCCCTGTGTATAGGAGATACTTTAAAACTAAATTATTTGTTACTTGATGGATTCATCTGGTCCTCTGTATACCAGTAAGAAAAGAGCCTGAAGAGTTATTGGCTATTCGTCACCTTTCCAGGACTAGCGTGCCTGTAGTCACGGTGATGCGGAATGCACAGGCTGACCCCGACGCTGACCAAGGACACTGTCCTCCCTGTTTGGTGACCACGCAAGCTGTGCTGTAACAGCGACACCTTTCCCCCACCACAGTATATACCGAACTCTGTACCTGATAGTCAAATTCTCTGTTGTGAAATTCAACCTGTTCAGTCCTTGGGGGGTGGTTACAATGGAAAATAGTTTCCTTTCTCAAAAATTCCAGAGCACCTTTGACTTCCTAAGAAATAGCCCGAAACTGCATGAACTCTGGTTTCATATTCCTGTTGCCATTGACTGGCCTAATAGAAAATTCATACCTGGGAAAATCCATTGAACGCTTTTTCTGGCTGTACAGAACCAGAGAGGATCCAAAATTGTGTTCAAGTCTATAGAAGACTATAAACAAAAGTAACAAAACAGGCAAAAAGGCACAAAAAAACCTTTTCTCCATAAAATCATTATTTACCTAACTCCCACCTCCTTTAATCCTTATCATTATATAAACATAATTTAAATAGTTTAATTAGTATGCCATATTATTTTTGTTGCTTTTATTCACTTAGCATAATTTAATACAGAATTTTTAAAATACATAATTTTAAAATTATGTATTAAAAAAATACATAATTTAAATAGAATTTTCCACCCATTCACCTATATATTTATCATCTTTAATGGCACTGTAAAATACATCAAATTAGCATGCTATAGGTTATTCATTTAAAATTTTTAATTTATGTAGTGAACTTCTGTCATCTTTGTACTGATAGCATTGTTTTTCTTTCTAATTATTTTTATGAAATAATAGCCCCACTAGTAGAATTACTGGGTTTTATAGCTGTGCTATGTCTGATATTGAGTTTTCTAACTTCTTTTTAGTTTTGCTAATTTAGCTGACAAGATGATACCTTTATAATTTGCTTTACATTTCTTTAATTACTTGCATTTTCTCAAGTGTTTTACTGTTTGGGTTTTTTCTTATGTGAATGATCTCTTCTTAATTCTTTTTTTTTTTTAAAGATTTTATTGGGGAATTGGGGGAGGGGAACAGCATTGGGGAATCGGGGGAGGGGAACAGCATTGGGGAATCGGGGGAGGGGAACAGACAAGTTGCTGTCTTTTTGTTCTTCAGTCTGGTTGTGGAGGACGTTGCTTCACTGGCCCATGTTGATATCATCATTGTGCTCTTCCCGGATGAGGCAGATCATTCCCTGACCTCTGGATGGTCGCTCATCGCGGCTATTGGCAGCTCACGCTGGCTGCCAGGCGCTCACGTTGGCTGCCGGCTACTCACTGTAGCCTATTGCAGCCCACTGTGGCAGGGGCTGCAGCTATGCTGTCTCTGGGGACTCACAGCAGCCCAGCTCCAGGTGGAGCTGTTGTTCACCATCCTAGCTGTAGAGGGCAGTGTCACTGGCCCTCATATGTGGGATCCAAACTGGGGCTGCTGGCGTCCCAAGCCAGCTCTTAACCAATGCACCACTCGGCCAGCCCAATCTCTTCTTAATTCTTAACCACTTATTTGACCAAAATTGAATAGTGTCTTTTCAAATTTGTATCAACAACTTTCATCCCTGGATAATGCTTTTTTATCTTTTCACATTTATTGCCAGTGCCCCTCCACCCCCCCGCCAGTACTGTGGGCTATTTGAAACCTAGGTAGGTAGTGGTATTTTTGGTTCTTACAGAGAGGTACTTGGGCATCATGAACTAGTTTATTTGCATTCGAACTGTGGAAATGAGAGGTCCTGTGAGAAACTTTGGCTCAGTGTACCTGAGAACCTCCCTGTGTGGAGAGCAGGCAATCCAAGGTGTAATAAGGGGAGTTGAGGACAAAGCTGACACCAGATCTATAAATAACCTAAGGTTTGGCTTTGTACTTTGAAATAGGAATTAGGTCACTTTTATTGTCTTCCCCAAGTTATTTACTGGTTGACCATGGAGAGGAGGCATTAGGATTTTTAGAGAAAATGTTACTGTTTTCAGCTCTCATAAAGTGAAAAGTGCTGACATGGGTCAGTTCTGCCTCTTGTTTGTTTTTTTTTCTTTTTGTTATTTTTGTTATTTTTTTTTCTTTTTTTTTTCCCCCTTTTAGCCTCATGTTTTCTCCTTTCTCTTAGAGTGAGATGACCAAATGAAAAGTCTGGGTTTATGAATTTGTTTAACTAGAAATGATATCCACCTTCCTAAGTAAGAAAGTGAAATTGTAAACAGTGAAAGGCTCTGTATCCCTTTGCCATGGCACCGTGCCTAGGACAGACTGACCATGTGAAAGGCGGAGCTTGTAACCCAGCATGTCATTTTCCTTACCATTGAGTGAAGTCATTTTTTGCCTCTATTGTAGAATGCCATACCTAATCATTCTCATTGGTTTCTCTGCAGAGACTTAGAGGCCCAGACTCCTAGAACGTTTCCCAAGGTCCTAGTTTGTTTTTTTTTTCCTCGTTTTTTAAATTTTTTGTTTTTTTCTATTTTTTGAGGACAATGTCACTGGCCCTCACATGTGGGACCCGAACTGGGGTTGCTGGCCTCCCAAGCCAGCTCCCAACCACCGCACCACTCAGCCAGCCCCCAAGGTCCTAGTTTTTTTATTAATTAATTAATTAATTAATTTATTTATTTATTTGAGGGCAGTGTCACTGGCCCTCATATATGGGACCCGAACTGGGGCCGCTGGCTTCCCAAGCTAGCGCTTAACCACTGCGCCACTCGGCCAGCCCAAGGTCCTAGTTTTTAGTGTTCTCTCTCGGCTATCAATTTTCTCTAAAACCAGAAAAATATACCAAACGATCTCTAACATTCCTAAAGTCCTAAGATTCTTTGGGTCCATTGTCGCTCATGCAAGTTTGGAAATACTTTCAGAGGGATTCTATCCTATATGAATGTCGTTACACTTTATTTGAAATGAAAATTTTTGTGTTATAATGTTACAGAAGAAAATATACAACCTCTGCGTCCAGGCATTTTAAGGTAGTCTAATTTTACAATTTCCCTTTGTTTTTCTATTGTCCAGTGAAGCACAGTCAGATAAACCGTTCTTCAAACTTATTATATAATTTTATTTAATTAAATTAATTAATTTATTTCAATTTTATTATTTATTTATTTTGAGGGCAGTGTCACTGGCCCTCATATGTGGGATCTGAACCGGGGCCACTGGCATCCCAAGCCAGCTCTTAACCACCGCGCCACTTGGCCGGCCGTTTTTTTAAAAAACTGTATTATTTATTTATTTATTTATTTTTGAGGGCAATGTCACTGGCCCTCATATTGTTATACAATTTTATAATAACCATTTAGTTCCAAGTGAATGATTCTAAGATCTTTGTATCTTTTAAATTTTTCAATAATTCTTAAAAATGGGTTAATATTACCTAAATGTCAAGTGAACATATTCTATTTTGATTTCAATTTTTTTACTCATATTAAAACACCTTACATTTTATATATTAATACATATGAAGATATATAAATATATCTTGGTTAAGCTTCACAACAATCCTGTGAGGTAGGCAAGAGGATGTGGAATGGCAGTCTCCAATACCTACTCTTTTCATCCTATGCTACTCCTAAGAGGCAACCCCTTTCATCTCATTTAGCACACTCTTTTGGAATTTACTTCTACATTTCTAAGTAACAGGCTTATTGTGCTACTTCTTTTTTTTTTTTTTTCAGTTTCTTTTTTTTAAAGATTTTATTGGGTAGTTGGGGGAGGGGTACAGTGTTGGGGAATTGGGGATTGGGGGAACAGACAAGATGCTGTCCTTTTGTTCTTCAGCCTAGTTGTGGAGGACCCCGCTTCACTGGCCCATGTTGGTATTATCATTGCGCTTTTCCCTGTTAGGCAGTCACTCACCGGCCATTGAACGGCCGCTCACAGTGGCTCACAGCAGCTCATGGAAGCGCACGCCCAGTGCAGGCCAGCTCCACTGCAACCTACCCTGTCACCAGCTATTCACAGCAGCCCAGCTCCAAGTCAAGCTGTTGTTCACCATCTTAGCTGTAGAGGGCGCTGCATCACTGGCCTTCATGTGGGATCCGAACCAAGGCGCTGTTGCTTAGAGCTGGTGTTCCAATCCAACTCTTAGCCATCACGCCACTGGGCCGGCCCTTCTTTGTATTCTTAAGTAGTGGATAATGAATGGCATGTCATTAAATGTGGTTTCAGTTATTCTCCATAAATTAATTTATTGGTATAAAAAATTAAACTGACAGCATACCCCAAACAAAACCCATCTATGGACCAGCCCAGATTTCTTACCTGACGTTCAGTTTCTGATTCCTGAATCTGCTGCAGTCTTTTTATTTTATAAAAGAAGAAATCAAAGCACAGAGTGGTTATGATTTGACCAAAGTCACACAGCTTATTAATGGGGAGAGCTAAAACTCAGCTTTCCTGATTTCACATCCATTGCTTCTTATGAGAAAATTGCCCAACTGACTTAAGTAAGAAAAAAGGGTTATGGTTTTGCCTGGCAGTTTTCTTCTGTTTCCTAACCTTACATATTTCTTTTTAGAACACTGGCTAGAGATTTGGCTTCTCTCTTTTTGTAAAATGATAGGGATTAAGAGATTCCGCCTTAAAATCTGGTGGAAATCCAGGCGTAGCGATGGTTATATTTCTTAGGATGATAAGGAATTGCAGAGCTTAGGCAAGTTATAAGCATAGAACTTTAGCTGAGGCAGGACTGGAAAAATGAATCCTTGGTTCTATTTGATCCCCAAGTGAGATTTCACTCCCATTAAAAAGTACTTCTGTGTGTGGACTTTAACTAAAAAAATATTTTTTTAAACTATTTTCTCAGTCCAAAGCACAAAGTCCAAAGCTAGTAGTATAGATGTGCAGACTTGCCAACTGTGGGGAATATATTGCTAAGTAGCTGTGACAGAGCCTTGGTAAAATGCTTTGCTATAGAGCTGTTACTACATTTTGCTCCCAGGTTGAATTGAGAAATAAAAATTTGGGCAGCCTTATTTTATATATGTTTTATTTACATGCTTAATTTAAAAGCCTAATAAATTTGTTAACTTTCAAAGAGTTACTGTTGTACTGGCAATGATGAACATAGTAAACATCAGTTGAGGAAAGAGGATTTATAGAAAGCAGAAGATAGAATGAATCTTTTTTTTTTTTTTTTTTTTTTTTACCGGCGACCCTGTTGCTCAGAGCTCGCACTTTTTAAATTTAATTTAATTTAATTTTTTTTGAGGGCAGTGTCACTGGCCCTCATGGTCACTGGTCCTCATATGTGGGACCCGAACCAGGGCCGCTGGCTTCTCAAGCCAGCGTTTTACCACCGCGCCACTCGGCCGGCCCTCAATAACCTTTTTGAAGCATATACTGTTCTCCTAAAGGATCAGTCACTCATCAGGTGTCACAGAACTCAGGCTTTTATGTATTTTTCTTCCTTTCAGGTGTCAAAAATTATTAGGACAATTACCATTTTGAAATTGATGTTGACATCCAAAATGAAAGAGTTAGAACTAGTAGTTTTTAGAATATATTCCAGATGTTGACTGGTAAAGACTTTGCCCTTACCTATGCCTAGGGACTGTTCTAGACTAGAAGACAGGTAGATTCCACACCTGAGTCTTTATTCTGATTTTTAAAAATAATTAAATAGAAAAACTATTGTCTAAAATTAAATTGAGTTTATCTCTATTTTTTTTTTTTTTTTGAGGGCAGTGTCACTGGCCCTCACATGTGGGACCGAACCGGGGCCGCTGGCTTCCCAAGCCACTCGTCCAGCCCCCAATTTGTACTTCTTAATCCCTTCACCTTTCTCACCTATCCCTTGATTCCCTCCCACCTAGCAGCCATCAGTTTGTTCTCTGTATCTATGAGTTTGTTTCTGTTTTGTTTATTTACTCTGTTCTTTAGATTCCACAAGTGAGATCATGTGGTATTTGTCTTTCTCAGCTTGACTTATTTCACTTAGCATAATACCCTCTAGGTCCATTCATGTTGTTGCAAATGCTAAGATTTTGTTCTTTTTATGGCAGAATAATACTCCATCATATAAATGTACCATAATTTCTTTATCCATTTGTCTTTTTTTTACTTTTTTTTTTTTTAGCTGAGCCATCCTGCCACCTGTTGGCAGCTCAGTGGCAGCTCAGCTCGGGCTGGGCATCGAACTGCTGCTGCTCAGAGCTCAGCTCACACACTTGAGCAAGCTCTTAACCAACTGAGCCACTCGGCCGTCCCCATTTGTATTTTGTTGGGCGTTTCAGGTGTTTCCATGTCTTGGCTATTGTGAACCACGCTGCAGTAAACACAGAGATGCATACGAGTATATACTTTCAAATTAGAGTTTTGAATTTCTTTGGATAAATACCCAGGAGTGGAATTGCTGGGTCATAAGGTAGCTGTATTTTTAATTTTTTGAGGAACCTCCATACTGTTTTCCATATCGACTGCACCAATTTGCAATCCCACTAACAGTGCACAAAGGCTACTTACCTTTTTTCCACTTCCTTGCCACATTTATTGTTTGTTGATTTATTGATAATGGCCATTCTGACAGGTGTGAGGTGATATCTCATAGTCGTTTTTATTTGCATTTCTCTGAGGATTAGTGACATTGAACATCTTTTCATATGTCTGTTGGCCATCTGTATATCCTCCTGGGAGACATGTCTATTCAGATCCTCTGCCCGTTTTTCAGTTGGACTCTGTTTTTTCGGTATTGAAGTGTATGAGTTTTTTAATAACTTTTGCATATTAACCCCTTATCAGATGTTTCATTGGCAAATATTGTCCCTATTCAGTAGGATGCTTTGTTGATGGTTTCCTTTGCTGTGCAAAAACTTTCTAGTTTGATGTAGTCCCATTTGTTTATTTTTTCTTTTGTTTCCCTTGCCCTAGGAGATATGTTAGTAAAAATATTACTAAGGGTTATGTCTGAGAGTTTACTTCCTATATTTGCTTCTAGGTGTTTTATGGTTTGGGGTCTTACATTTAAGTCTTTAATCCATTTTGAGTTTATTCTTGTATATGGCATAAGAAGGTGGTCCAGTTTCTTTTTCTTTTCTTTTCTTTTTTTGCATGTATCTGTGCAGTTGTCCCAGGACCATTTATTGAAAAGACTGTCTTTACCCCAGTGTATATTCTTGCTTTCTTTGTTAATAGATATGATTATATAGGCATGGGTTATATTATTATGTATTGTATACATAATAGTTCCATTGATCTATGTGTCTGTTTTTATGCCAATACCATGTTGTTTTGATTACTGTAGACTTGTAGTATAGTTTGATATCAGGTAGCATGATACCTCCAGCTTTGTTCTTCTTTTTCAGGATTGCCGTGGCTATTTGCGGTCTTTTATGTTTCCACATAAAGTTTAGGATGATTTGTTCTAGTTCTGTGAAAAATGCCATTGGTATTTTCATAGGGATTGCAATAAATCTATATATTGCTTTGGGCAGTACGGATATTTTAACTATTCTTCCTATCCATGTGCATGGTATATGTTTCCATTTTTTGTATATTCTTTAATTTCTGTCTTCAGTGTCTTATAATTTTCTGAATACAGGCCTTTTACTTCTTTGTTTAAATTTATTCTTAGTTATTTTATTTTTGGTGCAATTATAAAGTGGATTGTTTTCTTAATTTCTCTTTCTGATAATTCATTATTGGTATATAAAAATGCAATTGATTTCTGAATATTAATTTTGTATCCTGCTACTTTACTAAATTCATTTATCAGTTCTAATAGTTTTTTAGTGGACTCTTTGGGTTTCTCTATATGTACTATCGTGTCATCTGCAGATAATGACAGCTTTAGTTCTCCCTTTCCAATTTGGATGCCTTTTATTTCTTTTTCTTTCTGGTTGCTGTAGCTAGGACTTCCACAACTATGTTGAATAAAAGTGGTGAAAGTGGACATTCTTGTCTTGTTCCTGATATTAAGGAGAATGCTTTTAGCTTTTCCCCATTGCATATGATATTAGCTGTGGGTTTGTCATATATGGCCTTTATTATATTGAGATATGCTCCCTCTAGTCCCACTTTGCTGAGAGTTGTTATCATAAATGGATGCTGAATTTTGTCAAACACCGTTTCTACATCTGTTGCTATATCCATATGATTTTTATTTTTCATTTTATTATGTGGTATATCACATTAATTGATTTGTGGATAGTGAACTAACCTTGCGTACTAGGAATGAATCCTACTTGATCATGGTGTATGACCTTTTTAATGTATTGCTGAATTTGGTTTGCTAATATTTTGTTGACCTTTTTAATGTATTGCTGAATTTGGTTTGCTAATATTTTGTTGAGGATTTTTGTTGAGAGATGTTGGCCTATAGTGTTCTTTTTTTGTAATGTCTTTGTCTGGTTTTGGAATCAAGGTAATGGTGGCCTCGTAAAATGAGCTAGGGAGCCTTTCCTCCCTCCTCTTGAATTTTTAAAAATTGTTTGAGAAGAATAGGTATTAATCCTTTCTTGAATGTTTGGTAAAATACACATATGAAGCCATCCGGTCCAGGAATTTTGTTTGTTTGGAGTGTTCAATTTCATTAGTAGTTTCATTTTGTTTGTTTGGAGTGATTCAATTTCATTAGTAGTAATTGGTCAGTTCAGATTTTTTTTGTTTTTTCTTGATTCAGCCTTGGGAGATTGTATGCTTCTAGGAACTTATCCATTTCTTCCAGATTGTCCAATTTGTTGGTGTATCATTGCTCATAGCATTTTCTTAAATTTTTTTGTATTTCTGTGATGTCACTTATCCTTTCTTTTCTGATTTTATTTATTTGGGTCCTTTCTCTTTTTTTTTTGTGGTGAGTCTGGTTAGGGGTTTGTCAATTTTGTTTATCTTTTTAAAAAACCATCACTTGGTTTCACTGATCTTTTGTATTGTTTTTTTTGTTGTTGTTTTTTTTTTTTGCCTCTATTTCATTTATTTCTGTTCTGATCTTTATTATTTTCTTCCTTGTACTCACTTTGGGCTTTGTTTATTGTTCTTTTTCCAGTTTCCTTAGGTATAAAGTTCAGCTGTTTATTTGTCATTTTTCCTGCTTCTTTACATAGGTCTGCATTACTGTGAATTTGCTCTTAGGACTGTTTTTGCTGTGTCCCATAGATTTTGGGTCGTTGCGTTTTCATTTTTGTTGGTCTCAAGGTATCTTTTGATTTCATCCTTGATCCCGTTGTCCACCCATTGATTATTTAGTAGCATGTTATTTATCCTCCATGTGTTTGTGTGTTTTTCAGGTTTTTTTCTTTTTTTTCTTTTTTTTTTTCGTGGTCCAAGCATGTGGTGATTTTTATTAAGAATAACTTTGGTTCTAAGAAGTCCACCCTCAATTCTGTAATACCTTCTGTTAAAAACAATTATACAAGAGCAAATACAAAAAATATTAAATTATGAAAACAAATCCATTAAGGCTCCCTTTATATATATTATATACACTCAAACAAGTCAAGATTTTTCAGAGTAGAAGAATAAAGTCAACTGTTATAGCTTAGAAAGCAACACTACTTTACTACTAGGAAACTATAAAACACTGAACTATTTTAAGAAAAATCACAGAGTGGAAAAATGGAGCCATTTTTGTCAAAAAGTGGCTCAAAGCACAAACTGCTGGATGTTCATGAGTCCTGGGGGTTTGGAGTACACAGTATTAAAGCGGGGGGCAGGCAGGAGGAGAAGACCGACGCCTTTTCAAACTCAGGCCTGTGAGCCAAGCTGATCTGACGACTTCCAAGAGCGTTTCCACCTGGACCTTCCGGGATTTAGTCCTAAAACATCCCTGTACGTTAGTTACAAGTCTTCTTTTGGCCAGATCTTGTACTACTAACGACAAATAATTCTGCAGATTTGTGAGCGAGACTGGGAGGGAAAGGCTTTTGTACTTTATCTTTTCCCAGTGAAGAATGAGTCCTAGGTAAGGTCTGGGGACAGACTTGGTCCTTCTAAAGGAGCCTGTGAGGACCCTGGAGAATTTTATCAAGTGACAGAGCTGCTTTAAGAGCAGGATCTAAAGATCTTACATGCAGTTAGATTACAGGCCATGTGTGAGCCAGGCCTGGATCTTCATTTGACAAACCACATCATTAGCCCACATACAGGAAGAGAGAACTGCAGTCATGGTGCAATCAGAAATCCACTTTCAAGATGATCACTTAACTTACTTTCTTCTCTCGAAAGGGAAAATGATGGGGAAACATAGCCACCATTCCACCCTTCCAAAGTGAACTATTCTACAGCAACATCTTTCTTAACTTATGTACCTCCTATTTTATTCAAATAATACCTGCCAATGAGAGAAATACTCCATTCCAGGTCCAAGCCACATGTTCTCTAACCAGCAGTATGTGATGGCTGCATGTACTTTTATTATCTTGCTCACTCAAGGACTGAATACAAGCCTAATAGTAAACTCTGAAAACTAAAGCATTCTCGTACAAAGCCAATTCCCACTATGCTTATTAAGGGTTCAAATGCTCGGGATCCAGCTTTCTACGAGCCTGTAGAGGAATTATCAGAAGAGCCTTCCAACAGAGAAAAGTCTGGCTGAATCATCTCTGTGGAGACCATTCCGAATCCACACAGATCCTCCCAGCCCAGCCCACGTCAGAGGTACAACCAGCAGTGTAAGATGCATTTTGTGGAAGAGCCGCTGTCACTGGTGGCCCGGCTTCCCTCTGAGGGGCATGCTGGCTGGAGGGCGCGCTGAGCAGCTGCTCCCTTCCCCTCGGCTTTTCCTGAGATGCGGCACAGTAGTCATCAACGTCTTCATCGTAACTCTGGGGAGACATAGTCTTTCTTCATAAGAACAAAAAGGCAAAGAAACAGGTGATCGTGCCTCAGAAATTCTCAAAGCTTGAATTCTAATCATATCTGACATGTACAAATGCTATGAATTTTCCAACTAGGCCTCCTGGAGACCAATCTTACATTTGCTTCACATTAAAATCCCAAAGAAGTCCTCCGTGCCTGTCTCACGAGGGGAGCGAAGGTTCCCCCACACTGCTCTCAGAAGGAACCAAAAGATTGGGATCCTTCACTTTTGACATTGAAGTTGGGTTACGTGGACTAGCTTTGATCCTCTGAAGGAGGGGAGACTATTTCATATAAAAGGACTAGCTCAGCAAGAAATTTTAAAAAAACAAACAAAAACCCTAAGAGTTATTAAAGCAATAAATGCATGTATATGATGTGCCTTCTCTGAACTGGAATGTGACCGTGGAGCATAACTAAAAGGAATTAAAATAAGATCAAAATGGGCACTTAACATATTTTTGTTTACATATTTTTAAACCCCATTGATGCCAACAAAAGTAACAGCTGTGCTTGAAACTAACATCAACATTTTCAGGTGTAGAAACTACCATGGGTGAAAGCATAAATTCAACAAGAAAACTGGGGGTTCTCAAAATTGAACTGCCGAATAGTGGACGTAGCAGGTCAAACGCATTCCTGTGCGATCTAAGTTATCTCATAGATAACTAAAGGAAGAATGAAACACATTTTCTTTAGATTTTCAAACCACAACAACAAAAAGACTCTGTGCCCCACTAAGCTTGGATTGGAAGAACCACCAAGCAGTGCAACTCTCAAGACTTTATTCCAGTGTCCTCTTCCTTGTTTTTTTGTTTTTTTCAAGTCTTTGAACACAGGTCCATTATCCCAACGTAGGTGGCTGGTCAACGTCCTTCGTTTGGTGAATAGGAACTGCAACTGTCACAGGTAATTTATCCACCCCGGTGGTAGGTGAGCCAAGACCGAATCCTTTTTGATGTGATGACTCTTCTGGCTGGGGCTCTCCCCAGGGGCGTCGGCCCGGAGAGGGTGCTGAACAGGCTCCTTCGGTGCATGACAGGTGGGCGCACGGTCTCGGGGGCATCGGCCTACGACTCCTGGGCTTGGGCCACTTCTTGGCCTGTTTTTCTAAGATTGCCTTTAACCTTCACAAACTCTGGGGCATTTTCTTGCTCTTCTTGCAATTTCTGCTTCTCAAGTTCAAGCTGCTCCAACTTCTGCCGTTTTAATAGTTCTATTTCCAAGTCGGATTTCTTCTTTTGTGCTTCTTCTGCCTTCTGCTTTATTACTTGATCTCGTTTTCTCTTTTCCATCACCTTCTGCAGTTCTGGCTTATTCTGAGGGGCAAGACCCCGTTTTTGATTCATGAGAAGTTCTCTGTGAAGATCTTGGTGGTTGCGGGATGTTTTGACGGGATTGACAAGTTTCTGAGGCCTAATTAGCTCAGGGTTGTCATCGTCTACATAGTCTGGCTCAGCCATGATGTTTCTTGGGATGAAGTATGTGTCCTTAAGCTCAGGATCCTCCAATAGGCTGTCTCAGCGCGCGCACAAAGGCGCGGGGCTCCCTCCCCGGCGCTCGCTCCGGGCGGCGGCGGCAGCGCCCAGCGGCCGGGCGGCTCAGGGCGGCCCAAAGGCAGCGCAGGCGGCGGCTCAGACCACAGCTGCTGCCGGTCGGACGCAGGGAGACTCTTTTCACACCCCGCGGCCCCGCGCGTCCCAGGTTTTTTTCTTATAATTGATTTCTAGTTTCATACCATTGTCGTCAGAGAAGATGCTTGATATGATTTCAATCTTCTTAAGTTTACTGAGACTTTTTCGTCGCCTGCCATGTGATTTATCTTGGAAAATGTTTCATGTGCACTTGAAAAGAATGTATATTCTGCTGCTTTGGGGTGAAATGCTCCAAAAATATCAATTAAATCCATATGGTCTAGTGTGTCATTTAAGGCTGTTTTTTTCCTTGTTGATTTTCTGTATGGAAGATTTGTCCATTGGTGTCAGTGGGGTGTTAAAGTCCCCTGCTGTGATTATGTTACTGTCCATCTCTGCGTCTATGTTGATCAGTATGTGTTTTGTATATTTAGATGCTCCTATGTTGCATGCATAGACGTTTACTAGGGTTACTCCCTCTTGTTGAATTGATCCCTTTATCATTATTTAATGTCCCTTTTGGTTTCTTATTATAGTCTTTGTTTTGAAGTCCATGTTATCTGATATAAGTATGGGTACTCCAGCTTTCTTTCTCATTTCCACTTGCATGAAATATCTTTTTCCATCCCTTTACTTTTAGTTTATGTATGTCTTTCAATCTGAGGTGGGTCTCTTGTAGACAGTATATGCATGGGTCTTGTTTTCTTATCCATTCAGTTACCCTATGTCTTTTGATTAGAGAATTTAGTCCATTTACATTTCAAGTGATTATTGAGGGCCAGCCAAGTGGCTCAGTTGATTAAGAGCTCGCTCAAGAGTGTGAGCTGAGCTCTGAGCAATAGTTTGATGCCCAGCCTGAGCTGAGCTGCTGCTAAGCTGCCAACAGGTGGCAGGATGGCTCAGCTAAAAAAAAAAAAGAAAAATCCTTTGATGATGTCAAAAGGCAGCAACTTGTCTGTTCCCCTTCCCCGGTTCCCCAACGCTGTTCCCCTCCCCGAATTCCCCAGTAAAAATCTTAAAAAAAAAAAAAGAAGTAAATGGCGAGGGCCGGTTGTGTGGTGCATTGGTTAAGAGTTGGCTTGGGACGCCAGCTCTGAGCAGCAGGGCCCCGATTTGGATCCCAAATGAGGGCCAGTAATGCTGCGCCCTCTAAGCTAAGGTGGTGAACAACAGCTCGACCTGGAGCTGGGCTGCCGTGAGTCATTGGCAACGGTGTAGGCTGTAGTGGGGCTGGCCAGCAGCTGGCGTGCAGTCTTGTGAGCTGCCATGAGCTGCATTGAGCAGCTGTCCAATGGCCAGCGAACGACTGCCTCACCTGGGAAGAGTGCAATTATAATACCAACATGGGCCAGTGAAGCTACATCCTCCACAACTAAACTGAAGAACAAAAGGACAGCAACCTATCTGTTCCCCTTCCCCAATTCCTCAATGCTGTTCTCCTCCCCCAATTCTCCAATAAAAAAAAAAAAAATCTAAAAAAAAAAAAAGTAAATGGGGAAACTAATAAAACTTCTCATTGGTCATTGTAAAAATCAAAAATAAGATAATGTAACTAAAGTGTTTATCACAGTACCTGATATGTAGTACACAATGACTAAATGGTTGTTTTATCATTTCTTTTATCATTAATAGTAGGATATTAAATTTAGTGACATTCATTGAAAGGACAGTGGGATAAACTGTCACACTATCTGCATGGGTACAGTTAGTAAACAGTGAGAAAAATGAGTAACCCGTGAGTCAGATGGAGTATGTGTTTTCACATGACTCAGCAAGGGACTTGAGGTCTTCTGGAAGGCAAGAGAACATTAAGCCTAGTATTTCTGGAGTACCTTTCAGCTGGCTTTTCTGGCTGCTTATACGGTTCCCTTATTATTCTTCAACAAAATAGCTTTGGTCTTGGAAGCCATAGCTCTTTTCACTGGCTTCAGATTAGATCTGAAATTTTGATTGAGCAAACTGATCAGAGGAGGAGCTGGAAGTGGTTCTCATGTTTGGAAGATGGTAACTGGTCTGTACAACAGCTGTGGCTTCCAGAGCCATTTCCTCCGGCCAGCCAGTCTCTGGATTAGACAGTGACAGTAGCAGGGCAAGCATTATTCAAGAGCTAAGAAAAAGTTAAGGTCAAAGTAGCATTGTAGTTGTACTAGCAGTGAAAAAGAGACTCTAAAGTGAAACCTTGGCCTTTCCATCATGTAAGTTGGTTGTCTTGTGCAAGAGCTCAGAACCTGAATCAAAGCAAATTGAACTGATAGTAAAAAGGATTCTGACCTTACAATACCTGCTATGCTAGTTACTATTCTCACTAGCACTTACTAAGAATTACATTCATTTGAGTGAATGACACTGAAATTCAGGAAACAGGGAGGGAAAAAAAGGAATGTTTGGGATTCTTGATACAGGACTGGTTTCAGAGTGACTTATTTTTTCCTAATTTTTTTTACAGCATTGACACTAAATTTCAAGTAAAGCTTTATCATTTGATTTGTTTCTTTCATAGATTGTCTTTTTTGTATATATGTGGCTAAGTCATTGATTGCAATGAGGAACATTACTCTTTTCTAGGTTGTAAGGAGACAATGCCAAGGTGACTAGCCTGTTGATTTGCTTTGGTTTTGGTTTGGTTTTTAGTTCCCTGGTTGTTATGCTGAGTAGTTGATTAGGACAATGGTTTAAAATATAAAAGGATCAGTAATTTCAGTAATCATCGTGCTTAGTTGCACAACTCTGAATATATGTAAAAAAACCCATTGAATTGTATACTTTAAAGTGGTGAATTATATGGCACCTAAATTATATTTCAGTAAAACCATTACCAAAAATGCAATACCAAAAAAAATCATTTATTGATCTGTGACCTTTTAATGGAAGGAATTAGACTAAGAACTTTTCAAAATGGGATTATAGTAAAACCTTGGATTGCGAGTAACATGGTTTGCAAGTGTTCTACAAGAGGAGCAAACATTTCTAATATATTTTAACATGGTAAACAAGCGATGTCTTGCAATACGAATAGTTTGTTTCTGGAACGAATTATGTTCGCAAACCAAGGTATTCCTATATTTTCAAAATGTGGCTAAATTCTTAGTCAGCGTCCTGAGATTACTCCAAAATGATGGGTTATGACGTATCAAGTGACTTTCCTGAACAGTTCTTAGAGTTCATCTACTAAGCAAATACTATTCAGGTAGTCAAGACATAGACGTTGGTAATTGTACAAGGGAGGAGGGTAAGAAGCATAATTTAATCAAAAATAGTGATTATCAACTAGGCGATTTTGCCTCCCAAGGGAAATCTGGGGATATCTTGAGGCATTTTTCGTTGTCAACACTGAGAAGGGAGGTGTGCTATTAGTATTGAGTGGGTAGAGGCCAGGAGAGATGCTGCTAAACATATTTTTCCACAAAAAAAATTATCTGGCTCAAACTGTTATTAGTGTCGAGGTTGAGAAACCCTGGTATAACATTTATACCTATGTTATCTTCTAAGAGTTTTATAGTTTTAGTTCCTATATTTAATTTAGGTGTTTAATCCATTTTGAATTAATTTTTGTATATGGTATAAAGTAGGGGTCCAATTTCATTCTTTTTTTTTAGTTCTTAGTTTATTAATCCTCTCATGCACAGTCACCACAGATAATGTCACTCACGAATTTTGACTCCTTTTTTTGCCAGCACTACATTGGCCTTTGCAGTCCCCCTGACTTTCTTCATTCTTTGTACTGTTTTCTTTAGGTATTTTTTTCTCACACAGGCCATGTCTTGCAAGTCTGTGTTTGGGTTCATTTTTCCTATTTTTTTTTTTTTTTTAAAGCAGTGTCACTGGCCCTCACATGCGGGACCCGAACCAGGGCCACTGGCCTCCCAAGCCAGCGCCCAACCATTGCACCACTTGGCCAGCCCATAGGTTCATTTTTCTTCGCATAATCCAAGGAACCATAAATCATGCCAAAGCCAGTTGTGTTGCCACCACCAAAATGGGTTCTGAACCCAAATACAAAGATGACATATGGTGTGGTCTTGTACATTTTGTCTAGTTTTTCTTGAAATTCTGACTTAGGTACTGTTGCTTTCATAGGATGAAGGACGTTGATGACCATTTGTTTCCGTTGACGTAGCCTATTGGTCATGACCTTCCAGGTCCAGGTAGTTACTGTGTCATTCATGATGGCGGCCAGCCCCCTCAAGCAGCCAGGGAGGAAGAGCCCAACTTCGTTCTTTTGCTTGTGGATATATAGTTGCCCCACCATCATTTGTTAAAAAGACTATTCTGTACCCATTGAATGCTCTTGGCACCCGTGTCAAAGTCAATTGACTATAAATGTCCCTGGTGTAAAATGACTTTGATATCTATACAGATTCTTCCTAGAAAAGCCTTACACTGCCTCCCTGAAATCTTAGATAATCTAAGATGACCCTGTATTGCTTCAGCTATCTAAAGGGTAACTTGGTGTTTCATACAGATGCTGCTATACCTGCGTGAGAACAGGTTAAGGATTAGAGTTTCTTTAAGCTTCCTCCTGTCATATATTCAGGCAGCTCATACCATGTAGCCTCAGGGTTCCCCAAGGTAAGGTGTGGCATTAAAATTGTGAAGGACCCTATTGATCATTTGATCCAATTCTCTACCAAGTACTCTGAATTCTAACATTGTTTTTTATGATACATTTTTTTTTTTTAAAGATTTTATTGGGGAATTGGGGAAGGGGAACAGACAAGTTGCCGTCTTTTTGTTCTTCGGTCTAGTTGTGGAGGACGTTGCTTCACTGGCCCATGTTGGTATAGTCATTGCGCTCTTCCCGGATGAGGCAGATCGGTCGCCAGCCTCTGGATGTTTCTCACCGCAGCTATTGGCAGCTCACGCTGGCTGCCGGCCACTCACTGTAGTCTATGGCAGCCCACTGCAGCAGGGGCTGCAGCCTACACCGTCGCTGGGGCTCGCACAGCCTAGCTCCAGGTGGAGCTGTTGTTAGCTGTAGAGGGCAGTGTCATTGGCCCTCATATGTGGGATCTGAACCGGGGCCGCTGGCATCCCAAAACCAGCTCTTAATTAATGTGCCACTCAGCCGGCTCTATGATACATTTTAATATACAAGGCAAGTACCCTCTCAGTGCCTAGCTTTTTCAAAATTTTTCTTGTTGATATCTGAATGTTTTATTTACATTATTTCATTTAATTTTCAAGCAACCCTATGAGTTAGGGTTTTTTAAATCTCCATTTTACAGATGAGGAAACCAAGGCTTAGAGAAGTTTATTTGACATTGTCACACCAGGACTAGAATTTGAATCTAAGCCTTTTTGGTTCCAAAGCTACTGTCTTTAGGGAGCATATAATGAGGTCTCCATCTTCAAATAAAATTGAGTTCTTCTAATGGGAATAAAATAACTACAGACATTTATACAAACAGAAAAATGGTACATGAGGTTTAAATTTAAGCCCATATATACTTAGTGGGGAAATCTAAACTATATTTAAGATTCATTGACCTTTTGTAGTCTATATTCTGATCTGTAAAAGGAATGTAAACTGTTCTCTGAATACATTGGCTTCTTATTTGCTTTATCACTAAAGAGGTCCTTACAATGATGGACCTCATCCTGCAGGATTTTGAAAACAAAATTATAGTATGCCAACACCTTAAATACTATAGGAGTATGTGGTTCTGGTTGCAGCATCTAAGACACACACACACACACACACACACACACACACACACACGGTGCCAAAAAAAATGTATACACATTTTAAGAAAGGGAAAAACTATATTAAAATTACTCTGATGGTAACCACTTTGAGTAGCTCTTGTAATTGCAGAAGTCAAACGTGACTTGTAGTCATTCATCTTTTGTTATCAGTATATATGGAGTATTACAATTTTAATACAGTTTTTTCTTTCTTAAAATGTGTATACATATTTTTGGCATCGTGTATGTGTATCTGAAAAGCATTCAGAGAAGCGTAAAATAAAGTGAAGAAGGAACTTCTAAGTCTTGGAATATTAGAATTCTAGAACATAATCTGCAGCTTGGAATTAGGTATAAGAAAAAGTTCTTCCTTGTGTAGTTGTAAGAAATTTATAAAATTTATACAAGAGATTGATTTAAGAAGGATTGAAATCAGATACTCTGATCAGTAGTCTAGGAATGGTATTAATTCAGGGTATCAACAGACACCCAGAAATTATATGTGAAATTGTGTGTGTATGTGTGTGTATAAGCACACACACATATAGACACACTTTTCTGGGGAGATTCTTATCTCATCAGCATCTCAAAGAGACATATTATATTCTAAATCTCGGTGAACTTGGGCAAGGAACTTTTCCTTTCTGTGCTGCATTTTCTTTCACCTGTGAAATAATGGAGCTATCCTGTGATCCCCAGTTTCCTTCCAAGCCTGGTGTTAAGACTTCCTTTTTTCTAATTGACATTCCTGGTTCCACAAGACTGAGGAAGTGAATTAGCTTTAAACTTGGTCACCTCAGTGAAATAGTGCTAAGAGGTACCACTCTACTTCTAATTATGGACAATATCTCTCCTTGCTATAGAAGTTGAAGTCCTTTCAACTATATTTCTCTTCTAAAAGTCATTTCAATAAATTTTTATTGAGTGTCTTCTGTATGCCAGACACTTTTGGGTGCGTTGTGGAAGACAAAGATAATTACATTTAATGAGTGTCAGTCAGGTGCTGTTCTGGACAGGTAAAGAGTAAAAGGTAAACATTCCTGCCAAAAGGATGGAGGTTTGTGGAAGTCTAGGATTTGGGGAAGAACAAGAAATCAAGTGGGAGAGAAGGGTAGTGGGTAGGTTGGATTCATGTTATGGAGGGCCTCAGCTGCCAACTGAGGAAAGCCACTAGATATAATGAAAAGACACCTACTGGAAATCTGATACCGTGTTTCCCCGAAAATAAGACCAGGTCTTATATTAATTTTTGCTCCAACAATCTACATTTATTCATGTACAAAAATCTACATTTATTCAAACAGTCATGTCTGGCTGACAATGTTAACTGGGGCTTATGTTTGGGGTAAGGCTTATATTACAAGCATCCTGAAAAATCATGCTAGGGCTTATTTTCCAGTGAGGTCTTATTTTTAGGGAAACATGGTAGATACCTAACTGGAAAAGATACCTAACTTGAGATATACTGGCTTTTGTCATAATTATATATGTGATCTTGGGTAAGTGACTTAATAACTTGAGTTTCATTACGTACACTCACACATACAAAAGGGATGGGGAAGTGGGCTGGATGAGTACTTGTTTTTCTTGCGGCTCTAAAATTTTATTATTCTCCTTAATTCAGTTAAAAGTGGGAAATCACTGAAAGTTTCTGAGCACAGGAATTCATCAGCAGAATTACTGCTGTTTTGCTGCTTGGATGCTCCTATTTATCAACGTTGCCTCTTCTACCCTTATGCAGTTGCTCTGGGAGATACTGTCACTTTAGATAGTTCTTGATGTGGTGAAGGAGTTGGCCATCATTATCATTATTAGTTTATTTTATCAAGAACATGGGAATCACTAGGTGTTTGTTCTTGAATCAGATCTAATCTTGTTTCCTCATGTTATCAGTTACTGACCTGAGAGCTAGACCATATGTCCAGAGTGTGGGCAGCAGGTAAGTGCTGACATTTTGATGGCCACATCATATTTCAGAGATCTATGAGAAGGCCTGTAATGACCATGGAAAGCTAGCCAAGAATCTCCTTGCCATGGACAAATGGGAGAAGTTACTAAGTTTAGCTGACATTAAGCTGTAAATTATTTGAAAGGTGGAAAAGGATTCTATTCAGAGGCTATCTAGAATTTCCATTTACTAATCAGGCCTGTATGCTGTAGGGACTTTCATCCCAGGAAAAGTATTGCTTTCTCCTCTTCCTCTTTCCCCATGCTTTGTCCCTGTTAATATTGGGAAGATGATTTGCAGCTCTTATTGGGACCTGACAACGTTAGTGCTTCCTGCTATTCTTAGATGCCAAGGGCCTCAGGATGATAAGAATCAGAGGTTGGAGCTGCTAGATAAAAATCAGAATATGAGCTTAGTTGGACTTGAGTTTTATCCAAAGAATGATAGAGACATGTATGAAAGACCATATACTTATGATTTTTGAGAGGAATATTTCTAATGATACTCACAAATCACCAAACTTGGCAAACAAAAAAGTTCCTATAAGAACTTGTATAAATCAATAACAAAAAGGCAGATTTTCCAACAGAAAAATGGGCAAAAGACTTGAACAGATACCTCACAAAAGAGGATATCTGAGTAGTCAGTTTTTGTTTGTTTGTTTGTTTGTTTGTTTTTTTAGCTGAGCCATCCTGCCACCTGTTGGCAGCTTGACGGCAACTCAGCTCAGGCTGGCATCAAACTGCCGTTGCTCAGAGCTCAGCTCGCACTCTTGAGTGAGCTCTTAACCAACTGAGCCACTCAGCCAGCCTATATCTGAGTAGTCAGTAAACATAAGACAAGGTGCTCAACTTTAGTCATTAGAGAATTTCAAAGCCATAATGGAAGTCTACTATACATAGAGTAGAATGACTAAAATGAGTCGATAGGCCCAATACAAATTCGTACATAAATTCACCAAAAGATGCGTATAAGACTGTTTATAGCAGTGTTGTTCATAGAAGTTAAAAAAAGGGGAAACTGGGCCGGCTGAGTGGCACAGTGGTTGAGAGCTGGCTTGGGAGGGCAGCGGCCCCGGTTCGGGTCCCGCATGTGGGGGCCAGTGACACTGCCCTCAAAAAAAAAAAAAAAGGGGGGGTGGGGAAACTGCCTAAATGTCCAGCTGAAATAAAATGGGTAAGTAAAATGTGTTTTATTCTCACAATGGAATACTATACAACAAGGAGAATCAGTGAACTACAACATATTACAACACAAATGAATTTTTCCAATGTAATATTGAACAAAGGGAGCCAAGCACAAAGGAATCCATACTACATGATACCATTTATATACGAGATGCTTTGCAATGATTATGCAGAACAAAAGTGGTATTAGAAGTCTAGCTAATGGTTATTTTGGAGGGATTGTGACTGGAAGAAGTCATGTAGGGACTTCTGGGTCCTGGTAGTGTTCTGTGTCTTCATCTGGGTGCTGGCTACAGGGGTGGTTAAGTTTGTAAAAATTTGTTGAGCTGTACATTTAATGATGTTATTACATTAACAGTTTCCTAAAATGGGGAGGAAGGGCTTAAATTTGCAGATGCTGAGCAATCAGCCAGGCTCACTCACTAGTAAATAACTTACTGCTACAAATTAGCCTTAGAGCAGGATTCAAACTTTTGTCTCAGAAAAGTTATTAATTACAGTTTGTCTTGGATCTTTAGAGTCACTCTTAAATAGTTGAAATAGTATATGTTAAATCTTTGGATGCAAGGATATATATTATTTTGGTCATCAATACTGATAAAATGGTGTTTGGGGAAATGAGTGTAAGATCACTAAAATGAAATGGCAAGAGGTCTTCTATTTCCCTTGATAAGATTGATTTTCCCTCTGTCACAGTCAGGCTTCAGGGGTTGTAAATGTGAAGCTTGCTTTTTCTCTTCAGGCACTGAAGCCATCTCAGTTTGTGGCTTTTCTTAGCTTTGCCTCACTATTCTCATTCATAAGTAAGATATTGTTTGCCCATCTTCTATGGCTGATAAACATCTCTGGTACACTATTGTGTTCAGACTAGGTTGCTTTTTTTTTTCTCTTGAGAATTTCTGATCTTTTCAGTTAGGATTTTTATGTGTCCTTGTTTGTGGATCTGGAACTTGATATATTATTAATTGTAGAATGAAAGGTAAGATATATTTTGTTCTCCTGAATTTTCTCTCTATTCTAGAACTGAAGTCCTAAAGCTTTAATCAAAAGCTAATTTAGTGATGCTAAGTTAGGCTTAGAAATTGCCTTCAATTCTAGTTTAATTTATTCTGTATTTATGTGTTGTGGAAAAATCTCATTTTATGATTCTTAGTTTACATTTGTACAATTTAGGAAAATATGACCATCCATATTTTAAATATATACAGGCCTTATCTTTTCTGTTGGGCTTAAAGAGCTGTGTTGGATATTGTGAAATTAGAAAGAGGCTATGTGATAGTTATAGGATTTAGGTTAATTTGTAGTTGGTAGAAGTGGTGAATTGGAAAAGTGGTACGGTACACATGTTTCTCATTCAAGCGTAGTCTGTTCTTATGTTTGATATCAGTGAAAAGTGTCAGTAGCTTGAAAAGGCAAAAGCATCTTGACAGAGTGGAAGAAGTTGTGCCTCATGTTCTGTTGACCAAGAGGAGGTTATATTGTCAAACTGGCTTCCTGAAATGAAGTTGAAGCCACCCATCTGCCCTGATTATTCTTCTTAGCCCTGATTTTGATTTTTGAAATCTTCCCTATTAAGTATATGTTATATTAGCATTGAATATTTCAGTGTTTGCTATGAGTGTGTTGATTGAGATTCCTATTAATCTGTGTTAGATTTCTGGTCTCTGTTAGGTCATTTCTACTACTGGCATCCCCTAAAATAGAGGCATTCGTGCATACCTATAGTCTGGTAAGTGTAAACACTAGGGTTTTGTTTTTCTGGGACTATTAGAAAACCTTACAGGAGCATTAACCTAGGAAAGATTTGGGGTTTGCAGGTAACAGTGGAGGGTTGGTCAGTTTGTGGCCTCTACACCAAGACTGTTCTTTATCAGCTTCACGTCGTAGAGATTGTGGAAGGGGTTGATTTTCTATTTATTAGAAGTGACATGAGCAGTGGGGCAGTGTCACAGAGGCCATGTTGCTCTTGCTAAATATACATCTCTGACAGTTGGATAATAGGTTCCAGGAAGTTCAGTGGAAAATTAAAACAAAGCAACATTTATAGCTGATTGAACTTGAAAAGCCATTTTGGTGTTGAATGGCAAATATGTAGACTTCAGCATTCCTGGAGCCTGATGCCTCCCGCTGCATGGCCCTGTTCCTGTGTACATGAGGGCCTGGGGACTCAGCAGTGTGCAGGGTGCTCTTTTAGAGTGTTTTGAAGAAAGAAAGTTTGCTGCCGCTTACAGAAGTCTCCTTCCCATAGACTTATGCAATACAGGTTCCTTATATCTGGGGAGCATCTTTCCTGTAATGATTTGAGGACTTATTTGTTAGAAGGATAGGAATGTCTGGCAAGAGACAGAGGAGCTTTTAAGTACTATAAATACTTCTAGTCACTCTGTATTGGGACTGACGCTCTAAGTAGATTGCTGTGGTGTGTACGCATGACCTTAGCATGGTAACACTTCTGATTAATGTCCTTAGCTGTCATGAGGCTGCTGGCTTGAGCCTTAAGTTGGGCTGATTGGTGGAAAAGAGGGCTTTGGACTCTATGTGTGGGGTAGTTAATCTTCTTGGAACCAGGTGAGAGGCTGTAGGGGATGGGAAGGTGAAGCAATGGTACAGGGAATGTATAGTAGGTGGAGAGAGACAATTGAGCCTTTTGCAACTATCAAGAAAAGTTGCTGCACATACCCATTTTTGCCTCCAGGATGATCTCCTGCTTCTATTCCAATGTATCTGCCTTGTAGACAGTGAGGTTTGGATGTCTGATGGGAGCTTATGAGCTTTGGTTTGGTAAGGGTTATGAGAAAGCCCCTGTCGCTTAACCCCGTCAACTCCTTTGGAACTTCATGCTAATCCGCCTGGCTATCAGGAAAACATGAGCTGTGGATACCGGCCTAATTTTCTTTTGTTCCCACTCAAGTGAGCAGCCTTTGTTGGCTGTAAAACCAGCCATTCCTGTGCCCTGTGAATTTCCCCAAGATTGAACTACTCCAGTTGAACTGAGAGTTTATATTTTTGTTAATTTATCAGGGCATTTTCCCAGCAAATGAGGGTTTTCTCCAGCCTTAACAATTCCCTCAGCTCCTCCTTCACTTAATGGAGAGCATTAGTGGGCCCCACTTTTACACATGGGTCCTTGTTATGGTGGAACGTTTATAAACTTAAGAAATGTTCAATTTCTCTCTGCCCCCCCCCCCATTCTACTGTGGGGTTGAGGTATAGTACACTTAATGAGTCTCTTCCCTTCTCAGCTGCAGCCACAGCAGCTCTGTGGTTAGGTTGCTTAGCAAGCATTTATAAACTTTTGATAACCTGGCATCAGGCCCTCAATTCACTTATGTTTTAATACTATTGAAGTTTAGCTTTCATTTCAGTAACCTTTGTTGGTAGGGGCCTAACCATTCTATTTGGCAGTCTCATCCCTTGCTAGAGGATCTTGGCGGCTGATCCCCTGTTGTCTCTGCAGTTAAAGGGTGTTTAGCAGGAGTAAACCCATACTTTTGGTGTTCCAAGGCTATGAAGATGTAATGCTTCAAGGTAGAAACAGCTGTTTCAGTTTGGTTTCTCCACCAGAAACAATTGTGCTCATGAAACTCTGCCCCAGAGGCTTAACTCCAGTGCCTACAGAGTCACTGAGGACGAAACAGGTTTCCAGTGAATTGAGTTTAATTGTGTTCTATTGCTTTCTCTGTCTACACCTCACACTGGCACCATTAGTTTTCTTCCTAAGACAGTTAAAGCAGATGTGTTTTGTCCTATGGAGATCTGAGGCCTGACTAGGCTCATCTTGGTGGTCTCCTACTGGTGAAATTCGGGCTAAGGCACAAGGAAATGTCAGTTCCTATGGCGTCCTGTGGATGTAGTTCTTCCTAGTCAGTGCTCACTTTGTCAGGACCCAGAAAGTTGTTCTGAAGTGCACTCCAGAGGCCTGTGCAAGGGTAGCACCGTGTAGGTGCTAATGAAAAGGAATTGTGCCGCTGGACAAAGGAAGGAGTTCATGACTTGGAAGCAGACTCCCTGTATTGTGGAGACCAGGTCATTTTCCCATTTTTAGGGAAGTGACACTACAACAAGAAGTTCCATGTTCTTCTAAGTACACACAAGTCCCAACTGCAGTTAGTACTCTTCTTTTCCTGAAATAAGAAAGTGATTTACGAGGTGTGGGCCCTTACGTGAAAGAAAACAAAACTGGCCGCCGTTTGGGCCTGTAAAATTCTTGTGCCATCTCAGTGGTGTGGGTTACAGGAGGAGAAGATGGAGAGGGCTAGCTGGCCCTCCCTTGCTGAGACTCAGCTGCCCCAAATACTTGTGATATTGTGTGTTATTTATGAGCTCGTCTGGGCTGGGATTCACTACCCTACACCCTGGTAGGTGAAGATTTGCAGGCAGAATGTAGAAGCCCTCATTAATCTTCCTAGTCTTGTTGAGGATTTTTTGCCGGCCGGAGCTCCTGTTGGAGAACAGACTGGCCTTTCCCACTGAACTGCAACGGCTCAGATTAATATTAATCCCTTTACTGCTGCAGTTCATGATATAGTCATTAGGTGACTTGAAACTAATCCTATCCACCTAACTAGTGTGATTTATTAAATACACATGGAGATCGAATCTGAATACAGCCAGGCAGAATCAGCAGCAAATAAATACCTCTTTGTATCTGTATTAATGCTGGTTGATTGGGACACAATTGCAGGCAGGACTGGGGAGAAACAAGGGCAAAAGGAGGCTGAACTCTCTAATGAACAGCATTTGCCCATCCCTAGCCTTTAAGTAGCAGAAACTGCGAAAACTCTAAAGACATAGGCCCAAACTAAGGAAGAAATCCCGTAAATTTATCAGTAATTTGAATGACTTTCCTCTTACACTTTTTCTTCCTTTCAGTTTTAAGAGTAACTATTGAAATAGAACTTTTCTGTATGACTTGACTTGCTTAGATTCCTTGAGTTCATAACCAGTAAACACTCTAAGCAGGGCATTGGGCTATCTCCTTTCTGGGCTTCAGGGCTTAATTTTTTCTTTTTGCAAGGGGCAAGGAGGTAGAGCAGCCAGGCCTGCCAGGTAACAGTTCTCTTCTTTGATCGTTGCCCAAGCTAGCAGAAGCATAATTTCTTTGGTAAATAATTGAGGTTTATTATTTTCCTTTTTCAAACCTCCTTTTCTTCTCTTTCTTTGCTCTTTTAGCAGAGATGGCATTAATATGAAAAACATCTACCTAGCTGGCTTCGTTTAATCAGGCAAGTTTGACATTTGTGAAACTTCTCATTAACATTTTCCCCAAAGAGCACAAAATGGCCTCTCCTCCATCTCCCCTCCCAATACAGCCACCTCAAAGTTTAGACTGCTTTCATTCACCATTGGCAGGCTGTTGTCAGAGATGTTACTTCTAGAAACTCTCACTCTTGGCCAACAGCCATTGGTCACATATGGGGGAACCTTCTGTTCAGGTGCTGCCCGATTCCTTGTAAACATCACTTTTGAATCAATTTTTCCTGGAAATGACAAGAAATCTTTGATAGGAAAATAGGAGTGTGGATTTCTTCAGTACTTCCCTGTGACCTTTTTCAACTAATTCAAAAACATTGGTTGAGCACTATCACTGTGGCTCCTAGCTAGACACTATGGTTAGTGCAAAAGCAGAGAAGCTTTGTCCTTCTCTGCCTTCCAGGAGCTTACAGACCACAATTAGCTATTCCATAACCAGAATATGCCATCCTAACACAACCGCATTATAAAGTACCAAGAAGGAGGAAGAGATTAATTCTGGTAGCAAGAAATCAAGGGTAGTTATCTTTGCTGAAATCAAGAAAGTGAGGGACGACTGAGTGGCTCAGGTAGTGAAGAGCGCAAGCTCTGAGCAACAGGGTTGCTGGTTCAATTCCCACATGGGCCAGTGAGCTGCACCCAAGCTGAGATGTCACTGAGCTGCCAACAGGTGGCAGAATGGCTCAGCTAGTGAGAGCACGTGCTCCTAACAACAAGGTTTCCAGTTTGACTCCCACATGGGATGGCGGGCTATGCCCGCACCCACAACTAAGATTGAACACGCCACCTTGAGCTGAGCAGTCACAAGCTGCGGATAGGCGGCTGGATGGCTCCTGGACTTGGAGCTGAGCTAGCTGTGCCTTCCACAACTAAAACTGAAGGACAACAACTTGGCTGTTCCCCTCCCCACAATTCCCCAATAAAGTCTTTAAAAATAAAATAAAATAAAGTGAGTAGATTCCTGGGAAGATCTTGGTTCCTCCTGCCTTCAAAGCAAGAGACCAGTGGATGAGAACTAACCTGGAATAGGGATCTTGACTCATCATGATGGGAATAGTGCTTCCTACTTTTACTGCAAGGTGGGCAGTGGTAATACTCTTCATTGTTAGTACTCTCAGTTTTCTTTGTCATTCCCTTTTCCACTTTGTTTCAAAGCGGCATAACCAATTCACATCCAAATGAGGACAACCGTTTCTTGTCAGTTACATTACCTCTGTGTTTAGATCATACTCTTGAGATGCTCTACGTCTCTAGTTTTTGACTGAATATAGTTTAGGTGTGAACATAGCCTGCTTCAATTTCTAGCTAGTTTCAGTTGTCCTCCTCCCTTTCCCCTTACTTCATATTCTATCTCATTACAGTATTAGGGACTATTCAACAAGCATTAGGAACAGAACCACCATTTAGGTCCCATGTGAGCTACAGATTTGAAACTGCTCTAGTTAACAAGGAGGAACACTTGGCATGCCTAACAATTAGAAATCATAATCATTAATTTCAGAGCTGTATAGTCCTTTCCAATTCCTATCCTTTTAGAACAGAAAAACCAATAAATTAGGACCCAGAAAGTTTGAAGTTTGGCCATGGCCATACAAGCTAGTACAATCTGTAGTGTGTAAGCAACGACCCCGGGTTATTCGTCTTTGTATCTCTAAGTCTAGCAAAGGGCCAGGCCCATAGAAGGTGCAAAATAGTGTTTGTTGAAGGAGAGGATGAGGGATTTGAATCCAGAAAAGCAGGGTTATTTCAGTGGCCTTATAAATGCCAAGTTTTTATGATTATTTTTAATTTTCTAAAAATGGAGAGACTATTATAGTAAAAAATTATTCTTAGCTATTCATGAAAAACAAAATCAGTATTAAGTTTTGGGTAAGTAAGAATTTTACTGAAACTTAATGATAATGTTCCATCAGACTGTGATTTAGGCTGCCTTCCCTTTTTTCCAACTAGCTTAAAAAATATTAAAAATAATTTTCAATAATTATAAAAATATAATATTCCATTTAGAAAAACTTGGAAAATAAAGAGCAGTATAAAGAGATGAAAATAAAAACCATCCATAGTCCAAGAAATAATATTATTTTATATTTTCTTATGTACATACACATACAACAACACCCTTTAGCAAAATTGGAATCAGAGTCTATATATTTTTGCCTTTTGCTTTTTCCTTTTATCATTTATTATGGGCATTTTCCACATCATTATATAATCTTAGAAAACAAGATTTAATGTTATTCATGGTATGTTTTTAAATTTTATTTAGTTTCATGTCATTGGTTATTCAGATTATTTTGTTTTTCAGTATTATAAGCAATGTAGTTTAAATGACTTTGTATAAAATTCTTTGCCTATCACTTTTATTTCTTTATGATAGATTCTTTTTATTACTTTTATTTTGATTTAGGTAATGTATAGTTTTAAAGTCAAATAGTGCTGCAAGGAATATCACCAATGCCCTCCCCCCACTTTTTTTTTTACTCCAAATTACCTTTATTTCCCAGACTACTGATAGTGTAGTAGGTGTCTTTTTTTTAATTTTTTAATTTTTAATTTTAATTAGTTTCAGGTGTACAACACAATGCAATAGTTATACTCTTTACCCCACAAAGTGACAACCCTCCTCCCCCAGTTTGCCACCCCACTCCTCCCCCCATATCATACATATCCACTGTAATTCCTTTGACCCCCTTCCACAGTATACTCCACATCCCATGACTATCTATATATTCAGTTACAGTTGGCATACAATATTATACAACATCAGCTTCAGGTGTACAGTGCAGTGATCAAGCCCCTACTCCATCCATGAAGTGGTCTCCCTAACAAGACATGTGACTATCTGACACGCCACAAAATTTTTACAACATTATTATATTCCCCGAACTGTGTTTCATATCCCTGTGGCAATATTGTAGTTGTCTATTTATGCTGTCTAATCCCTTCCCCTTCCCCCTTATCCCCACCCCACTCCCAACTAGCAACCCTCAGTTTTTCCTCTATATCTATGAGTCCGTTTACTTTGATCGTTCATTCAGTTTTTCAGATTCCACATATAAGTGAGATCATATGGTACTTGTCTTTCTCCGACTGACTTATCTCACTTAACATAATAGTCTCTTCACAACATTATCAATTACATTCCCAGAACTGCCCCCATATCCCTGCGGCAACATTGTAGTCACCCACCTACGCTGTCAGAAACCTTCCCCCTCTCCCTCATCCCCACTCCCTCCCAGCCAGCAACCATCAGTTTTTCCTTTATATCTGCTTGATATGACTTCAGTCTTCTTAAATTTACTGAGACTTGTTTTGTGGCCTAACGTGGTCTATCTTGGAAAATGTCCCATGTGTACTTGAGAAGAATGTATATTCTGTTTTTTCAAGGTGAAATGCTCTAAAAATATCAACGAAGCCCAGCTGGTCTAAAGTGTCATTTAAGGCCCCTCTTTCTGTGTTTTTTCTGTCTAAAGAGTCTGTCCATTGGTGACAGTGGGGTTTTGAAGTCCCCTACTATGATAGTGTTACTGTTGATCTCTGTCTTTATGTCTGTCAAAATCTGTTATATGTAATTAGGAGTTCCTATTTTGTGTGCATAGATGTTTATTAGGGTTATAGTGCCCTTCTTTGTCTTTTATTGTAGTCATTTTAAAGTCTATTTTGGGCCGGCCAAGTGGCGCAGTGGTTAAGCTCTGGCTTCGGAAGCCAGCGGCCCCGGTTCGGTCCCACATATGAGGGCCAGTGACAGTGCCCTCAAAATAAATAAATAAATAAATACAAAAAGTCTATTTTGTCCAAAATAAGTATTGATACTCCAGCTTTTTTTTCTTTCTCATTTCCATTTGCATGAAATATCTTATTCCATCTATAAACAGCATATACATGTGTCGTATTTTCTTATCCACTCAGCCACTCTGTCTTTTGATTGGAGCATTTAGCCCATTCACATTTAAAATGATTATTGATAGGTGCATATGTATTGCCATTTTTTTATTTGTATTCCTGGTCTTCCTGGGTTAGCTTGTTTACCCCTTTCTTTTGTTTAAAAAGCCCTTTTAACATTTCTTGCAATGCTGGCTTGGTGGTAATGAATTCCTTAAGCTTATTCTTTTCTGAGAAGCTCTTTATTTCTACTTCAATTTTAAGTGATACCCATGCTGGGTAGAGCAATCTTGGTTGTAGGCCTTTATTTTGTGTCACATTGAATATCTCCTGCCATTCCCTTTTGGCCTGCAGAGTTTCTGTAGACAAGTCAGCTGTTAGTCTGATAGGAGTTCCTTTGTATGTAACCTGCTGTCTTTCTCTTGCTGCTTTAGCATTCTGTCTCTGTCTTTAACCTTTGCCATTTTAACTGTGATGTGTCTTGGTGTGGACCTGTTTGGGTTCAGCTTGTTTGGAATCCTCTGCACTTCCTGGGCATGTATGTTGATTTCCTTCCCCAGGGTAGGGAAGTTTTCAGTCATTATTTTTTCAAATACATTCTCGACCCCTTGCTTCGTCTCTTCTCCTTCTGGTATTCCTATGAATTGAAGATGGTTGCGCTTCACCTTGTCCCATAGGGCTCTTAAACTATTTTCATTGTTTTTTATTCTTTGGTCTTTTTGTTGTGCCAACTGGGTGATTTCTGCTATTTTGTCTTCCAAATAGCTGATTCGCTCCTCTGCTTCATCTACTCTACTGGTGATTCCTTCGAGTGTGTTCTTCATTTCAGTTATTGTATTCTTTAGTTCTAACAGGTTGTTTTTTATGATTTCTCTATCCTTCCTTATGTCCTCACTAAGTTTGTTAAACATTCTTATCATCAGTGTTCTAAACTCTGTCTCTGAAAGGTTGGATCCCTCTGTTTCATTTGGTTCCATTTCTAGAGGTTTCCTCTGATCTTTTACTTGTGACATGTTTCTTTTGTTTCCCCATTCTGGCTGTTGCTCTGGGATTGCTTTGATGTATTAGATAGATCACCAGGAGAGCCCTGACTGGATGACACAGGCACACAGCTCATGGCCCAACACTCGCAGGAAAACTCCCAGTCTCAGCCTGTCCCAATCAGCTGCTCACAGATCAGGCTGAGCAGCCCGACATCCAGTCACCAGCCTGGCAACTCTGCAAGCACTGTGCGGAGAGCCCGGACCCCAGATGGCTTGCACACTCCCGTGTCTTGCTGAGCAGCCTATTGGAGCCAGGGCATGCCCACCAGGCGTTTCCCTGGCAACGCAGCACAAGCCGGGTATAGGGTGGGAATCCGAGCTGCTGCAGCGCACTCCCTGGCCTCAGTGAGCAGCCTGTTGGAGCTGGAGGGCAACTGCCCAGCATTTCCCTGGCAATGCAGTATAAAGCTGGGCAGAGGGTGGGGATCCAAGGCCGCATGCGCAGGCATGCACACACACACTTCTGCACCAATTCCACCAGATCGATGAGGTCCGGGACCTTACCCTCTGTGGGAGGGCCCAACCTTGACAAAACGGCGACCTCCCTACACCACTCGCGTGCAGGCTGCACACCACAGGAACAATAGTCCAAAAACCTCCAGACTTTGCACCAAAGGTGCTCAGTTCAGTCCGTCCCCACAGGCTCCTGGCCCGGCTCACACAGCTCTTCCTCCATGAGGAACCAGGTAAGTGCTCACCAGCGAGCAAGCCTGGGCGCCGGCCCCACTGATTATCCAGCCGCTCTTAGCCTCACCGAGCTGAGCAAAGAGAGTCCACTAATTTACTGCCCGCTATCTTGGAAGTCCTCTTCCCAGCAAAGGAACTCTGGGCTGGTGAGCTGGGTGTGCGGCCGGAGGGTCTCTCCCCCAACCGGAGAAGCCTCCCCACAGCTGGGGCTTCCCTCTCGGGGTTCGCCCTCTCTCGTCTCCACCCTTCCTACCAGACTTGATGTGGCCTCCTCTTTGTTTAGTGGTTCTGTTCATCTAGTGTTCCGGGGACCTCCGGGGTTGAATGCCGTATAATTTGTTTGTAATTTTGGTGTGATCCTGGGAGGCAGTTAGCACAGCGTCTGTCTATTCTGCCATTTTACCGGAAGTCCTCCCCGCCACTTTTTAAGGTTTCCTCCCTACTCTCTTTCAGCTGTTTGTTCAGGTATTTACTTTTATATTTCTAAATAATGTGCTGATACCACCTTTTTTTTTTAAATAGAATTTTTACATTTGAAGCAATATCTATTGACTTCCTACTCCTAGACATAGAGTACTTTTGCAATACTTGCTAATTCCTGTTTTCCATCCCCTCCCCCCTCCTCCCAATACAGTTATCTCTCCAATTGGTTAAATCAACACTCAATCTTTGCCTTATTAAGATCGTAAGTATTATTCACTACCAAGTCAAGTATTCCTTCCTTTTTAAAAAATATACTTGGTTTTCTATGTTACTATCAGTATTTCTTCTCAAGCTCTACAAACAGTTTTTTTTTTGTTGTTGTTGTTGTTTTTTTGAGGGCTGTGTCACTGGCCCTCATATGTGGGACCCGAACCGGGGCCGTTGGCTTCCGAAGCCAGCACTTCACTGCGCCACTCGGCCGGCCCCAAACAGTTTTATTTAAAGATTTTTATTGGGGAATTGCAGGAGGGGAACAGTGTTGGGGAATTGCGGAAGGCGACCAGCCAAGTTGTTGTTCTTCAGTCTTTGTTGTGGAGGGCACCAGTCACCATCTGACTGCCCAGCGGCAGCTCATGGCCTCGAAGCTCAAGGTGCTGTGTTCAGTCTTAGTTGCGGGTGGGCATAGTCAGCATCCCACGCGGGAGTCAAACCAGCAGCCTTGTTGTTAAGAGCACATGCTGTATCCACTGAGCCATCTGGGTGGCAGCTCAGCTCAAGGTGCCAAGTTCAGTCTTTAGTTGCAGGTGGGTGGAGCCCACCATTGAACAGGCAATCTTGTTGTTACACCAACTGAGCCATCCGCCACCTGTTGGCAGCTCAGCCACAGCTCAGCTAGTACGCAGTGTTTACTGGCCCATGTGGGAATCGAACCGGCGCCCTGTTGCTCAGAGCACACGCCCTAAGCCAACTCTTAACCAACTGAGCCATTTGGCCGGCCCGTACAAACTGTTTTTAAAAGTCTCTCTCTTGGGCCAACCGAGTGGCGCGGTGGTTAAGAACTGGCTTGGGACGCCAGTGGCCCCGGTTTGGGTCCCACATATGAGGGCCAGTGACACTGCCCTCAAAAAGAAAAAAAAGTCTCGAATACTGTTTTCCCACTTGATCAGACACACAGCTCTTCTTTTCCATTTTTGTCTCTTCCTAGAGACATTCTCAGAGCCTCCTATCCCCTTCTTCCATTCTGCATTGGTTGCTCTCTAGGCATCAAATGCAACTGTCATTCTGGAATTTTCCTTCACTTTTCTCTGGACTCCTTTTTCCTGGACCCCATCTCCATTTCTTTCTTGGTTTACTCTCTCATTTCGACTTAAAGAAATCCTCCAGGGGCCGGCCGAGTGGCGCATTGGTTAAGCGCTGGTTTTGGGATGCCAGCGGCCCCGGTTCGGATCCCACATGAGGGCCAGTGACACTGCCCTCTACAGCTAACAACAGCTCCACCTGGAGCTGGGCTGTGCGAGCCCCGGTGATGGTGTGGGCTGCAGCCCCTGCTGCAGTGGGCTGCCATAGGCTACAGTGAGTGGCCCGCAGACAGCGTGAGCGGGCTGGCAGCCAAGCGTGAGCTGCCAATAGCCGCAGTGAGCGACATCCAGAGGCCAGCGACCGATCTGCCTCATCCGGGAAGAGCGCAATGATGATACCAACAGTGAAGCAACATCCTCCGCAACTAAACTGAAGAACAAAAAAGACAGCAACTTGTCTGTTCCCCTTCCCCGATTCCCCAACGCTGTTCCCCTCCGCCAATTCCCCAATAAAATCTTTAAAAAAAAAAAAAAAAGAAATCCTCCAAAGGTTCCTAGGAAAAGACACCTGTGATACAGTTGTTTTTTTGTTGTTTTTAAGATTTTTTTTTTTTTTAAACTGGGGCATTGGAGGAGAGGAACAGTGTTGGGGAACCGGAGAAGGGGAAAAGACAAGTTGCTGTCCTTTTGTTCTTCAGTCTTGTTGTGGAGGACGGTGCTTCACTGGCCCATGTTGGTATTGTGATCATTGCACGCTTCCCGGCTGAAGCATATCGGTCACTGGCCTCTGGATGGCTGCTCACAGTGGCTCTTGGCAGCTCATGCTGGCTGTTGGCCACTCACTGTAGCCCATGGCAGCCCACTGCAGCAGGGGCTACAGCTATGCCATCCCAGGGACTCAGCAGCCCAGCTCCAGGTGGAGCTGTTGTTCACCATCTTAGCTGTAGAGGGCAGTGTCACTGGCCCTCATATGTGGGATCTGAACCGGGGCCACTGGCATCCCAAGCCAGCTCTTAACCAACGCGCCACTTGGCCAGCCCTACAATTGTTTGTAGACCCTGCATATCTGAAACTATTTTTAGACTACACTCACTCTCAATTGAAAATTTGACAAGATATACAATTCTAGTTTGGAAATTATTTTCATTCAAAATGTGGCTTTTCTTCTTTGTCTTCTCATTTTCAGTGTTGATCTTGAATAGTCTTGTGCCATATTGAATCTCAGTCCTTTGTATTTGAACTAGAAGATTTTTACAATTTCTTTGTTCCTAGTGTTCTAAAACACGTGGTATGGGTCTTTTTTTATTCATTATTCTAGATTCTTAGGGTTCTTTTGATCTAGAAAATCATATCATTTGACTTTGGGAGATGATCTTATATTAGTTCTTCAATGATTTTCCCTTTTTTCATTGTTTTATGTTCTCTGTACTGGTCTTCCTATTTTCTTACCCTCCAGCTGGTGGATGAGAGCTTGTTATTCATTGGCGCTTCCCTCTAAAGGCACTTGGTATTCAGCCTTTTCTTCTCTGCTCCCATATCCTTTTCCTCTGTTAAGAATATGTTGTTGAATATCATTCACTACATTCTCCTCACCTTGTCATTTTATTCTGCCTATTATATGTTTCAGTTTTCATATTTAACTCTTGAATGATCTTAGCACCTTGTGCTTCTCCTTAATAGTACTTGTGTGAGCCCTTGCCTAATGTCATTCTCTCCCACTCCATAGGAAATTCCATGAGGACAGGCACTGCACTGCATTGTTTATCACTATGTTTCTATTATCTAGCCAAGTGACTGGCACAGAGTTGGTGCTCATAAATATTTGTTGAGTGAATTAATTTGTAGCTTCCTTTAATCAAATAGAATTTCTTTTGTCAAGTAGAATACAGTAGGAATTTAACTTTTACCCCCTATTAATTATGTGTTACAGGACCATCTATTGAATATTCTTTTATCATATATACTATATATTGTCCTACCTATTATTTTGCTAGTAGTATACTTGTTTATTTATTATAGCTTTGTATTTGTTATACCTGCAAACTTTCTGTCATTAGTTGTTTTAAAAAATATTCTGGCTATCCTCATCTGGCTATTCTTTCATATGAAGTACAGAGTCACGTACTCAAGTTCTTTTTAAAATTTCCTTAGGGATTTTAATTCAGAAACATAAGTTAATTCGAGGAGGATTGACATCTTTATATTTGGCCTCCCTGTCCGGAATATGTTGTAGCTTTTTTATTTATTCAAGCCTTCTTTTGTGACTAGTAAAATTCATTAGTTTTTCTTTCCCTGGTTTATGTGCCATAAATCTCTCAGGTATTATTCTTAGGTATTTTTTTATTTTCAATTGCTAATGGGAATGGGAGTTCCCCCACCCCCATTACAAATTTCTTTTAACTAAAACTGTGTAGATAATCCTGTATTCTTGCAATACATTGTATGTTATATGCCTAGGACAAAAGAGCTACTAGCTTCATTTTTAACAAAAGCCAGCTGTTTCAGTTACCTATGGCTGCGCAAGTTACTCCAAAAGCTAATGGCTTGAAACAATAACCATTTTATTATATCTCATAATCCCATGGGTTGACTATGACTCAGCTGGGCAGTACTTCTAGTGATCTCACTTGGGGTTTCTCCTTCCGTTGGAGTCAGCTGTGGCTGTGGTTTGAATGTCTGGTGCTATGTGGCTTCTTTTGAGGTGATGCCTGAATCTCCAGGGCTTTTCTTCATGACCTCTCTCCCTCACAAGGTGGCTTAAACTTTGTGCATAGCAGTTCAGATCTACAAAATGGAAGAAATAGAAGCTGTGAATCTTTTTTAGTGCCTGAGCAAGGAAGTCCCAGGTTGTCACTTCCTCTACCTTGTATCTGACAAAACAGTCAGAGACCAGATTCAAGGGGAGCTGACAGAAGCTCCACTTCTTTATTGGAGGAGGTGGCATTGTATGGGACTGTCTTTGGAGACTAATTATAATGGTAACTGTTCATTTGTCCTCACTTTCTCCCTTGTCTTCCTTCTTTTATACCAGATAGCTATCCTAGACTCTAAGGTTCCCACAAGCATTTTTTATCCAGTCAACTTCTAGTACCAAATCACTACTCTGTTTCCCCGAAAATAAGACCTAGCTGGAAAATAAGCCGTAGCATGATTTTAGGTGCCAAAATATGACACCTTGGCATACTGAATATTTTAAGCTGAAGGAGTTTGTGGAAAAGGCACCCTTCTCCCTGAAACAGGCCATAAAACCCTTATGTGAGGGGTGCATCCCCTCCATATCCTGGAGGAATCATGCTACGGCTTATTCTCTGGCTAGGTCTTATTTTTGGGGAAACATGGTGTATTCATTGTTATCAGCAGGAATCTGGTTGAAGGAGGGTAGCAGAGGTAAAACAATAATAATAAAAATGATTCCACCTTCCCATTGCTCTCCTGAATCAGGTATAACCCTCAGAGACAGAAATACAGAGTTCACTTGAGCATAAAATACCAGACAAGAGTCCTTATTCTCCTGAATCCTGCCTGCTCTCCAGGAAGGACAGCTTCTCCCCTTCCTCCCTGGTGGAGGTCCAACCGCCTCCCTCATTATGGCTTGTCTGTTATAAGAGTTCTCTCCCATGCCAGTCCAAGTAGAAATGAGAAAGCATTATTCCTTTTCTTTTTGCATATAATACTTCTTACCCTGGGTTTACTAACCTTTAGCTTAAACATGTATCAAGCAAAGATGTATAGTCTTCTCCCCCGCCCCGCCTCAACCCAGGCTGAAGGAAGGCAGCAGGTGATGGAATGCATAAAGGATGGGGGTGCTAGAGAGGGAAGGATTCGTTTCTCACACACTGTGGATGTTGCTCAACAGAATGGGTGTGAAATTTAGTCAGAGCCACAGCATGTGTTTCAATTTTCCAGGGAATTTCCTCTTCCTAACTGTAGGTTTAACCCTTTCTTCTGTGCCAAAGGATATTGGAGATATATGAAATGTGTTATTTGCAAAAAGAAGAAATGCTAGGATTTCACAGGGCCCCTTTGAGATCTTGGATCTCCAACTTATTTCCTGCCAAATGGTTGTGGAAAGAGCATAACTTTGGAGTTGGACAGACCTAGGTTCAAATCCCATCTCTGCCACTGACTGGTCTTGGGCAGTTACTTGACCTATTTGAACCTCCATTTTTCATCTGTAAAATGGAGATTAAAACTTGTCTTACAGGGTTCTTGTGAAGACTAATCAAATGATGTGTGCAAGGTGCCTAGTACAATGCATGCCTTGCACATAATAGGCACTTGATATACATTTGTTTTCTTCTCCAATCTCCCCACTGGATTTTGAGGATATCTACCCTTCTTTTATCCTTTGCCATCTTGGGTGTGCCATATAAGCAGTTTCTCATATCTTAGATGTGTTACTTTTCTCCCAGACTCTAACTCTGTAAGTGTATTAGAGGAAAGGTCAGCCCACATGATATGCAGACCCTTCCGGGTGTCCTCATTAAGCTAAAGGATGAGTCTCCATAACAATGCTGAGAAAGATTACAAGACTAGTCTTCCCCATCTGATCCTGGAGGCCACATGAACTTATAAGAGTTATAAAATCATGCAATGGAAGAGCTAAAAGGAAACATAGAGCTCACCTAGACCATTTTATAGAAAGAGCTGTGTCTTAGAGGTCATGTCTTATGCAAGGTCTCGGGACGGAGTAGTGGCAGTTCTGGAACTAGAGCTATGACTTTTCTATTACTGTAGTTATAACTTAAATTTTTGGAAGACTGTCTGAGTTGTAAATTCTCAGGGCCTAGCTTTTGTTATATGTGAACTTTCTTCTAAATTGGAACCCTACTTATACTTTTAGCAATGGGGAAGGAAACACTGTTGAAGACATTTCAGTAACACTCCTTTGGGGAGCAACAGGGCTTCATTGAGGTGTATCAGTTACCACCTGAAAATCTCTTCTTTCCCCAAAGGTTGCCCAAGGGGCACTGAGGTGGCAGCTCAGCTGGCTGTTGAGCCTCTGCTCCCAGAATGGTGAGTTGGGAAGCAAATTTGTTTCTTCTGTATCTTCTTTCTCCAAATAACGCCAAGTAGGGGAGGTTCACCCCAAGCTCCCAGCTTTTTTTGGAATTGAGATGTAATTAGCACACAATAAAATGCACAGATCTTAGATGTTCAGTTGATAATTTTTTTTTTAAATTGGGGAATCGGGGAAGGGGAATAGACAAGTTGCTGTCTTTTTGTTCTTCGGTCTAGTTGTGGAGGACTTTGCTTCATTGGCCCATGTGATATCATCATTGCGCTCTTCCCAGATGAGGCAGATCGGTTGCCAGCCTCTGGACGGCCGCGAACAGCAGCTCTTGGCAGCTCACGCTGGCTGCCGGCCACTCACTGTAGCCTATGGCAGCCCACTGCAGCAGGGCTGCAGCCTATACTGTCGCTGGGGCTCGCACAGCCCAGCTCCAGGTGGAGCTGTTGTGAGCTGTAGAGGGCAGTGTCACTGGCCCTCCTATGTGGGATCCAAACCAGAGCCACTGGCATCCCAAGCCAGCTCTTAACCAATGCACCACTTGGCCGGCCCTCAGTTGATAAATTTTGGTAATTGTATAAACCCATGTAAGCACCATAAAAAGAAAAAAAAGATACAGGACATTTTCATCACCTCAGAACATTTCCTCATACCCTCTTGAAGTTACCCACACACACATACACAATACCACTGTATTTGTTCTATTACAAAAGATGAGTTTTGTTTTGGATTTCATATAAGTGGAATCATATAGAATATACCCTTTCGTATCTAGTTTCTTTTCACTTAGCATGTTTTTTAATTTATCCATGTTGTGATATGTATCACTATTTCTTTTTTCTTTTCCCTCACTGGTTAACAAATGATCTTTTTTTTTTTTTAAGAGGGCAGTGTCACTGGTCCTCATATGTGGGATCCAAACCCGGGCCGCTGGTTTCCCAAGCCAGCTCTTAACCACTGCGCTACTCGGTTGGCCCTGTCAAATGACCTTTAATTGAAATAGTTTCCTTTGTAGTTCTTAGCTAGCTGGGCATTCTACTGCACCACTGTTGATGTCATCTATGATGTCACAAGGATGGCGGCCATCAACATTGCAGCCCACAGACTGGGCAGTGCCCAAGATCTCTTTAATGGTTCCAGAGAGTTCTCTGGCTAAAGATTGGTGCCTCTTCTGTCTAGCAATGTTGACAATCTCATCTCAAGTGATATTTCCACTGTGCTTAATTTTGTTTTTCTTTTTCATCTTTTGTTTTCTTTTTTCTGTCTCCTGGTGGTTCTTTGAGGGCTTTGATGATCAGGGCAGAGGCAGAGGTACCACCCCAATCTGGGCGTATCTGTTCTGAATGGTCGGTTTCACTGTAATCCTCAGACCCTTCCAGTCACCGGTTGCTTTAGCAATATCATCACCAACCTTTTTTGGAGACAGACCGGGGAGGCCGATCTTGGGGCCCAGGGAAAACGTGGCACCAACTTCCCCACTGGTGCACTTCAGGTATATGACTTTGATCTCTTTGGGGTTGAACTTCGACAACATGATGGAGGTGGCTGGTGTTGGATGAACCCAGATTTGGGTCCACTGAACAAAGTTGCACCTTCGCTTCTGAGCCGAAAGCTATCACTGTTTCTTTTTGTTTTGATTTGTTTTGTGTTACTGAGTAGTATTCAATTATATGGATAAGCCATAAGAGAATTTACTCATTCTTTTATTGAAGGACGTTTGGATTGTTTCCAGTTTTTGTTATGTATAGGCTGCTATAAACTTTCCTATACAAGTCTTTTTATGAACATATGTTTTAGTTTCTCTTGGACAAATACTTAAGAGTGATTGCTTATCATAGGGTATATGTGTGTTTAACTTTAACAGAAACAGTTCTTTAAAGTGGCACTACCCGGCAGTCTTAACTTTTCTTCCCACTAGAGGCTAGGCTCTTTAAGTTGAGGATTTGGCAGGAGAAGAGAACCGACATCATCAGGGTCCCTGCTGCCAGAGCACAGTGGCCCGAATCAGACACTTAAAAAGCTGAAACAGGTGTTTGAAACCCTACTCCAGCCTCCCTATTTGATGCCAGCTCCCTGAGATGCTGGGACTTGGCCAGCAGAATTCAGACCTAATCTAATGGATGCTGGATTAGGGACTTTTGTAGGACATGGCTACATAATAGTGTATGTACTGGGTTTTTTTTGTATATACTGTACAGCTTCATATAGGAGAGGGAGCCTTTGGTGGCCCAAATGCCTTTTGAGTATGGGATAGTTAGTCTGTGCGCCAGATGAGAGGCACTCCCCACTCTCGCTTCTACCTCACCTTTCTCCTTGAAGCTGTGTGCAGTACAAGTCAACACTTCCATTAGTGACATTAATAGTGCTAAGATCTTGTAGCCAGGTAGGATTTGGTCTGTCAAATATTATGGGAGGTAAATTATGCCCTGGTAAATTATTTCTCCTAATTCTTTTTTTTTTTTTTTTTGAGGGCAGTGTCACTGGCCCTCGTATGTGGGACCTGAACCGGGGCCACTGGCTTCCCAAGCCAGCGCTTAACCACTGCGCCACTCGGCTGGCCCTCTCCTAATTTTTTTTTTTTTATAAGTTTTATTGGGGGATTGGGAGAGGGGAACAGACAAGTTGCTGTTCTTTTGTTCTTCAGTCTGATTGTGGAGGACGACGCGTCACTGGCCCATGTTGGTATTGTGATCATTGTGCTCTTCCTGGCTGAGGCAGTCAGTCACTGGTCATTGGATGGCCACTTCCGGCAGCTCACACTGGCTGCCAGCTGCTCATGGTAGCTCATGGCAGCCCACTGCAGCAGGGGCTGCAGCCTACGCCACCACCCATGACCCACAAGAGCCCACTTCCAGGTTGAGCTGTTGTTCACCATCTTAGCTGTAGAGGGCGCAGCGTCACTGGCCCTCATGTGGGATCCAAACCAGGGCCATGCTGCTCAGAGCTGCCATCCCAAGCCACCTCTTAACCAACGCGCCACTCAGCCAGACCTCTTCCTCCTAATTTTTAATGCCTCTATCTTACCTACGCTTTGGGGAACTAATTCTGATAGGCCAAAGGTTAAAGCAAGAAACTGAAGGTTAGGATGTAGACTCCCAACACCAAATGACTTAATGTACCAAAGCAGTAATTCCTCTAACCATGCTCATTGGGGTTGAAATTCATAGAAAAGTGATCTATCTTTACAGAGCTGCTTCAACTGAAGATTTCAAAAGACTAGGTTCTAATTCCAAATCTTTTCGAATATTGGTTAGAAAATGTCACTCTAGCCTTTGCTCAAACCCTTGAAGGGACAGGACTTTTCTGAATTCAGGTCCACTTTCCACCTTCATAGGTGGCCATGCCCTTAAACCTAATCTAGATATCTTTAGACCTCAGATTTGGAAGATGGGACCTGGTATTGGACTTCTCAAGTGAATGCCATTCTTGGTATGAATAGGCTGTAATTTGTAGATTAAGGTTCTTTCAATACCTTTTTTTAATTTTAATTATCATATAGTAAAATTGCCTCTTTGGGTATGGAGTTCTATGAATTTTGCCATGTGTATAGACCCTGTAACCACTGTGGCAATGAGGATACAAAAGTTTCATCGCCCCAGAAAAACACCTTCTATTAGCCCATTGTAGTCATACCCTCCCCCCACCTCCAACCTCTGTCAACCACTCATCTCTGTCACCATAGTTTATTTATCAAGAAGGTCATATAAGTGGAATCATACAGTATGCAACCTTTTGAGACTGGCTTCCTTCACTCAGCATGATGCCCTTGAGATTCGTCTAAACTGTTGCATCAAGAGTTTGTTCCCTTTCTATTGTGAGGTAGTATTCCTTTGCATGTATGTACCACAGTTGGTTTATCCATTCACTAGCTGAAGGACATTTGGCTTCTCCAGTTTGGGGCAGTTGTGAATTCGATTGCTATACACATTTGTGTACAGGTTTGTGTGTGAAGAACACTGGTATCTCCATGTGACTTAAATTTGCATTTCTCTAATGGCTACTGACCTCAAACATCTTTTTTCGTGTGCTTATTTGCCATCCATGTATCCTTTTTGGTGATGTTCAAGTCTTTTGCCCATTTTTAATTGAATTGTTTCCTTACCGTTGAGTTTAGAGACTTCGTGATCTATTCTGGATTTGAGTCCTTTATTGGCAGTACAATTATTTACAAATATTCCTCCAAGTCTGTAGCTTGTCTTTTCAGTCTCTTAACCGTATCTCTCATAAAGCAGACATTTTTACTTTTGATGAAGTCCAGTGTACCAATTTTTTTCTTTTGTGCATTGTGCTTTTGGTGTCACATCTAAGTACTCTTTGTGTAATCCCAGGTCACGAGATTTTTCCTGTTTTTTTCTGAAAGGTATACACATTCATATTTTCATTTACATCTATGAGTTAATTTTTGTAAAACATGTAAGGTTTAGACCAGGTTTCTTTTTTTTTCTTTTTGCATATGAATGTTCAATTTTTTCAACAGCATTTATTGAAAATCTGGTATCTTTTTAGATACCAGATTCTCCTTAGGACTGTACCTTCTTTAGGAATAAAGGTGTTACAGAGGATCTCTCTTGGGCTTCTCCTTTCTTTCCAGGAGTCACCCTTATTCCTGTTCATAGTTTTTTTCTGGGTCTTGCTGAATTTGGGTTTGTTTTTAATGCCATGTTATAGAACACTCATTATTTTTGATTGAGCACAAAGTATTTTATTATAAAGTGGCCATCTATCACAAGGAGGCATGTGGGCTGTAAAAAACATTAACTGTGCACCGTGGCCTGGAATGTGACTTGACCAGAATAATGCAGCTTTTGTGTTGTATGCAGTTAGGATAAAATGAGAGACAGAGAGACAGATATTGTTGAGGGAACAGGTGTTGGCTGAACCCCTGGTTCTGTTCCATGTTTTCTAAAGTTGTTTCCCATTCTTTTCAGGGTTGCTTCTCCAGATTCAGCTGTCTTTGAAGGTTCTCTGGGTCCCTTTCTGAGCAAATAATGTGTGACTTCTCAGAGTACTGCAAACTTTATTTTAAGCTCACAGACATATCTTCAGATGTAACAATGGCAAGTGGTTAGAGTACTTATCCTGGCACTTATAGGTTACATTTTTCATACCTTTGTTTTCCCCATCTGTAAAATGGGAAATGTCCCTTGTCATAAAATTCTTTTTTTTTTTTTTTTTTTTTGAGGGCAGTGTCACTGGCCCTCATATGTGGGATCCGAACCGGGACTGCTGGCATCCCAAGCCAGCGCTTAACCACTGTGCCACTCGGCCAGCCCATAAAATTCTGGAGCACATTAGCACGAAGGCTGAGGCAGAATAAGATTCCTCAGTCTTCGAGTCACTAAGAAGTTATGATATGCTGTTCTAGAAACCATTGACAGCTATTGGAGAAAGGTAAATAAGTAGGATTCTTAACAACACTTAAGGAGCAGGGAGAGGTTGCTTACCAGTGCTATAATTGACACTCTTTGGGGATTCTCGGATTCTCCTCTAAAAGCTTTGGCTATTGGGAAAGCTGTAGTCTTTTTCATCATCTGTAGGTTTTGCTAATATCAGTTCATAATTTAGCTCTGTTTTTGTTTTCCATCTTATTTTCCTTCAGGGCCCTTAGAGGAGACCTGACAGGGTGGTAATTGATAATAAACCTGTAATTGTCTTCTTGCTGTTGTCGAACAATAAAAATTTTTACTAGACTGAGAGAGGAATTTGGATTGAAAAAGTTGCTCCAAGTATAATGAGTGCATAAATCTGGGTGAATTGTTCTGTTTTAAAGTATAGCAACAGAAGTTTTTAATTTCTCCTGGGCTTTCAAATTGCCTGCCTAAGTTTGGGCTTGGTCTTATACAATGCATACAGAAAATAGCAAGGCAGGGTAAAGGCCCATAGGCCCCCTGGTTAGCCTGTATGTTACAACCTAATTGTTTTGCTTTCAATATGTGCCAATTTCCTCTAGAAGGGAGAGAACTAGTGTTTAGGGTTGATACGCATCAAACTTGTGCTCTCAGTAAGACACATGGATCAGTCTGTCCTCAGGCCTCTGCAATGTATTTGAGGCCAGTCCCTGTGGGCCTCATTTAGCCCTGCTGGCCTTGTTAAAGGGGCCTCACTCTTCCTCTTGGATTAGGAGGGAACCTGGGCAAACCTGATGCTTAATTTGTATGGCAGTGCTAAAATCAATAACAGTGGTTAGTCACTGGTTAGGAGGAAGAAAAGTGCAGAAGAAACTTCAATTCTAGGGTAGTGGAGTTTTAAATTTTTATTTGCCATTCAAGTCATGCAGTCAATATATCTAGGAGTAAACCTGTAGCAATCAATAAATAGCCTGGTATAATATTTAAGAACATAATGCAGTGTTTAAGAACATGAACTTCGGAGTTCAGAACAGACCGGAGTTTAAATTCTACCGCTTGCATTACTGTGTAATCTTGGGCAAATTGCTTAACCTCTTAGAGCGTTGGTTTCCTTATCTGTAAAATGGGAATAGTGATACTATTTCTCAGGGTTACTGGGAAGATAAATAATCTATGTATAATAATTATGCTTAAAATCCATGTAGCTGTTGCTGATGTCTGAGGCAAATTGAGGTAATTTCCTAGATAATGGAATGGGATTCTTCTTGTAAGGGCGGTGGATAGCAGCTCCTAGCAGCAAGCTAAACTGGCAGGAATGCCCAAGGTGGGAAGCTCATTTCTCTTCCAGTCAGGATTCATGCATCATATTGAAGAAAGTCATGCAACGAACTATTTTTCCCATGTGTATGCTGACTTTAAGTGCCTGTCTTATATTCAGGCACACCAGGGTAGCCCTACTCAACAAGGAGATGGGAAAAGCAAATATTTCAGGAGTAAAGATTTACTGAAAAGCAACCTGCTATTGGCTCTATTTGTTATTAGGGATTTCAATACTGAATTTAAAAATCTTCCTATATTCTTCCTAAGGAGAGGTAAACCTGCCTTAGGCACAGAGAGCTGACCAAGGTCTGACAAAGTGTTTGAACCAGAGAGCATATATAAATGCCAAATACTCTTTTCTTGCATGGTCATCTTGAACATTTTGGGGCCAGATGTCTAAGGAGTCAGAGTTCTCCTGTCATCTCTGGCTTAGGTTGGAACCTCATGAATATGACCTTTCTACAAATTGCTTATCAAAAACAATGTAGGGGTCAGCCGAGTGGCTCGGTGGTTAAGCGCTGGCTTGGGAAGCCAGTGGCCCTGGTTTGGGTCCCACATATGAGGGCCAGTGACACTGCCCTCAAAAAAACAACAACAACAACAAAAAAACCAAAACAATTTAGGGAAAAACATAAAATTGTGATTTCTAATTCTTAAGGTTTTCAGACTTTCAGTAAAACCCCAAGTTGTGTAAATACAGGAATTGCTCATGTTTAATCAGAGACAGAATTAAATTTGTTGTTTTTTTTTGTTTATTAAAAAGCAGGGTGGGGGGCCGGCCAAGTGGCTCAGTTGGTTAAGAGTTGGCTTAGAGCGCATGCTCTGAGCAACAGGGCCGCTGGTTTTCCCACACAGGCCAGTAAACGCTGCGCCCTAGCTGAGCTGTCGCTGAGCTGCCACCTGTTGGTGTAACAACAAGATTGCCTGTTCAATGGTGGGCTGTGCCCACCCTCAACTAAAGACTGAACTTGGCAGCTTGAGCTGAACTGCTGCCTGGATGGCTCAGTGGATAGGGCATGAACTCTTAACAACAGGACTGCCGGGTTCGACTCCCACATGGGATGGTGGCTACGTCCACCCGCAACTAAGACTGAACTCGGGCACCTTGAGCTGAGCTGCCACCCGGATGGCTCAGAGGATAGAGCGTGTGCTCTTAACAACAAGGCTGCTGGTTTGACTCCCGCATGGGATGGTGGCTACGCCCACCTGCAACTAAGATTGAACACAGCTCCTTGAGCTTAGAGGCCATGAGCTGCTGTGGGGAAGTCAGATGGCGACTAGCGCCCTCCACAACGAAGACTGAAAAACAACTTGGCTGTTCCCCTCCCCCAATTCCCCAACACTGTTACCCTCCCACAATTCCCCAATAAAAATCTTTTTTAAAAAAAGCAAGGTAGGTTGGGTTTTGAGGGATCGATCAACCTGAAAAATGAATACATCCCAAAGACTTTTTTTTTAAAGATTTTTTTTATTGGGGAATTGGGGGATGGGAACAGCGTTGGGAATCGGGGAAGGGGAACAGACAAGTTGCTGTCTTTTTGTTCTTCAGTCTAGTTGTGGAGGACATTGCTTCACTGGCCCATGTTGGTATCATCATTGTGCTCTTCCCGGATGAGGCATATCGGTCGCCAGCCTCTGGATGGTTGCTCACCGCGGCTATTGACAACTCACGCTGGCTGCCAGCCGCTCACGCTGGCTGCCGGCCACTCACTGTAGCCTACGGCAGCCCACTGCAGCAGGGGCTGCAGCCTACACCGTCGCCGGGGCTCGCACAGCCCAGCTCCAAGTGGAGCTGTTGTTTATCTGTGGAGGGCAGTGTCACTGGCCCTCATATGTGGGATCTGAACCGGGGCCGCTGGCATCCCAAAACCAGCTCTTAACCAATGCGCCACTTGGCCCGCCCCCAAAGACTTTTTAAAGGATCAAGTTTTAGAAATAATTTGCCTTTCTTAGTTTAAGGTGATTAGCACCATTATTCTCTGCTACTGGCTCTAGGTGGATCCATGGACCGACCTTGTTCCTGGATGTGGTTAGTGATTAAGCCATTGCCATACTTTGTCTCTTAAAGCATTATAACATCAAAGATAAATCTCCCTGTTCACCCTGCCCCTACCCACTTCCCAATTCCTGGTCTAAAGGCACCTTGAGAAATTAAGCATGTGTTTGAAAAAAGAAAACAGATCTGGGAAAATGTTGGGTGATAGCTAAAAAAAGAGTATCTATGTCAAGAATTTAGACAAACAAACTGGGCTTGCTTCCCTCCACCACCACCCCAACAGATTACCTTTGTAACAGACTTTGTAATATTTCATGTATGTTTACTCACAAAATGTACTTCACATTTAGAATAAGTTTTAGGGATCTGAAGGAGGCTTAAAGAATTTAAACTACTACCACCACCATATTCCTCAGGAATGCCCTGTGGATCAAGAAACTATGGACCAGAGAAGCAAAGTGTTTTGCCCAAGGCCACATAATTAGTAATAGACCAATAGTCAACCTAGTGCATTTCTTTATTTCATGTCTCCTGTTATGTAAGTCAGGGTTGCAAAGGCTTGTCTGGGTTTGACCCTTAAGCCTCGACTAGGTAATAACTTTTCTCTGAGAACTGCCCTTTGGCAGTCTTCTCTCAAGTCACTCCCTGAAATCAAGCCTAAATCCCCATCTGACCATTCAAGGCCTGGAAATAAAGGTATGGCAGGTGTAGGAGATATTCCAGAGGCTTCTAGATTTGCCAAAGTTTAGTTTTTCTCATCCTTTGGACCGCTACTATTAATGTCCCCTAGCGACCAAAAAGAATACAGTTCCTTCCTACTGAACTTAAAGTATCTCAGAAATTCCATTTGCAGATAGTTCTCCATCTTTCTTCTACGTTTACAAGAAATATTCCTGAATACAGTATAGTCAGAAAAGTGGAACATGAGAACCTAACACTTTCTCCTAAAATGGAATGTGCAGGCATAGACAGAAAAACCAAAAAACAAGAAGCTTTTTGTGCTCAAATAATTTTGTCCTGTGTCTCTGGATACAGAAATGTCAAGAAGGGTAAATGAACTAGGCTTCTGTTTTTATCGTGCTCTGATTTATTAGTCTGTCATACATGATCCACCTTGTGAATGACGATATTCTGTCTCCAGGAACCTGAGCCAATATTTGCAGGATGAAGAGCTAGGATGGGAGCAAGCTGGTGACCCTCCAGAAAGCAAGAATGGAGAAGTAGGCTCTGAGGGCAAAAGGGTCGAGACAGGCATTTCTGAAGCCAAATGGTGTTGAAATAATATACCACAGACCTTTTTCCTTGTCAGCGTAATCCAATTGAGAATGCCCAACCACCCCTGATAAGAGTCACTCAGGAGTGAAGAGCCGAGCTACCAGGGAAAGCAGCTTATGTGTGCATTTTGGCTCAGGAATGTGCCAGCCCAATGCTGGCCAAATGAGAAAAGGCTGCTGCAGGCTGGAGAACACAAGCCTCCTGGGAAGATGGTGACTGCTACCCTGGAGGCTAAGAAGGGAGTGTTCCCTTTTGTCTAAGGGCAGTGCTTGATGCCATATGGTGAGGCCTTTGATATAGATTATTGGAGAGAGTGGCAGCTCTGATGTGAAAAGAGAAAACTGTGTCAGGATTCATCCCCTTTGGACAGGTAACCTCATCATCTGAGAAAACAGGAAACTTAGGGGACATCTGCAGATTCTCAAACTGACATTGGGTCTAAGTGAGACTTCTCTGTTTTAATGTCATAATATAGGGAATTGAGCCGTTTCAAATTGCTCACTGGTGTTGTGCAGACCACCAAGACCTCTAAAGGGCTTCACTTTGCTTTGTGTTGAAGTGGCCTATGAGCTTCTCCAGAAATAGTTTAATAATTCTTGCTGTGATTTTTCTTATTCGGCACTGACTAGCCAGAAGTTGGACCTGGATTTGATTTTAGAAGCAGGTAGCCTAGTTCTAGAAGGATCCCAAGTGTTCTTTCTCCAATGGGGAATTAGTTTTCCCTTTTTATACCCATTTCTTTTCTTCCCATTTTAGAACATGAACTAGTCACCTTTGGAGCACCCCCTCTACCTGATCTGCACTCCCTGTTTACTGGACTGTTTGTGCTTTGAGGTTGACAGCCTTCCAGGGTGGGAGTTTTGGCTGCTTGGCAGGGGTGTCAGATGTCTCCTTGGTTGTGAAATTACTCAGCCTGCTTACTATGAGCAGTATCATGGCACCTTTCCCCAGAAGAACTCAGGCACCTCTTCTCACTCTTCTGAAGAAGAGCTAACAATTGAATTTCAGTTCCCAGACAGGCTGAGCCAGGAGGTAGAACACCAGAAATTTTTCCGTTCTGGCTTCATAGGAAGCAATAGAGATGAATGGCTAAGAGAACAGATTTTGGAGTCAGATGAACCTGGATTTGATTCCCATTTCCACCACTTGCTAGTTATATGACCTTAGCTAGTGGGTAGATCTGCATATCCTTTCTAAGTCTCGTTTTCATCTTCAAAATGGGAATAATTATGAAGAGAGAAGATATATAAAGTGCTTAGCACACAGCATGGCACAGGCAATAAATGGTAGTTGCTATTATTATTATCTTTATCTCTTCTAAAAGGGGATGAATATTTCAATCATTTATTTCAAAAAAGAAGCTTATTCCTTTCTCAGACAACTTGTATGCATAACTTGTAGAAAGCTGAAACCCTCAAAAAGTAAAAGCCATTTCAAATTGCACTATACATAAATAACAACCTCCAGTTATCTTGGTATTTATCTTTAAATTGTATCCCTTTTAAAGTTTGGTAATCAAAGGTAGAAGGCAAACCTTTAAAGTTTTTTTGTGTGTGTTTTTTTTGAGGGCAGTGTCACTGGCCCTCACATGTGGGACCAAACCGGAGCCGCTGGCGTCCCAAGCCAACTCCCAACCACCGTGCCACTCGGCCGGCCCTACCTTTAAAGTTTTTGATATATCTTAAGAAATAAACTGAACTTATAGTACATTTACAGTATCAAGAACATTGTACTGGGTGGGACTCTAGAGCTAAAAAAAAACAAAACTAGAATAACAATATCTTAGTTATATTTATTGCACATTTAATTTATTCCATGTAGGGCCGGCCGAGTGGCGTGGTGGTTAAGCGCTGGCTTGGGAAGCCAGCAGCCCCGGTTCGGGTTCCACATCTGAGGGCCAGTGACACTGCCCTCAAAAAAATAAAATAAAACAAAATAAAATAAATAGATAATTTATTCCATGCACTGTACTATCTCATTTTACAGAACGAAATGAGATAATATATATAGTTGCTGAGCACAGTGCCTGGCACATAGTCTGTGTTCAATAAATGTTAGCTGTTGTTATTTATTTTTAAATGTGATTTACTTTAATTCTCTCACACCCATTTTACAGGTGATAAAATACAGGCTTAGAAAAGTTAAGTATCTATCACCTAGCCATTAAGTTAGTTACAGTACTGGGATTTGAACCCCATGTTTTTACCTGGTTCCAACACTAACTGGCTTTGTGGCACATTACTTAGCCTCCCTAAATCTTAATTTTTTTTTTTAAAGATTTTTATTAGGGAATTGGGGGAGGGGAACAGCATTGGGGAACAGAGGAAGGGGAACCAGACAAGTTGCTGCCCTTTTGTTCTTCAGTCTAGTTGTGGAGGACGTTGCTTCACTGCCCCATGTTGATATCGTCATTGCGCTCTTCCCGGATGAGGCAGATCAGTCGCCGGCCTCTGGATGGCCGCTCACAGTGGCTCTTGGCAGCTCACATCAGCTGCCGGCCACTCACGCTGCCTGCCGGCCACTCACTGTAGCCTATGGCAGCCCACTGCAGCAGGGGCTGCAGCTATGCCATCCTCAGGGACTCACGCAACCTAGCTCCAGGTGAAGCTGTTGTTCACCATCTTAGCTGTAGAGGGCAGTGTCACTGGCCCTCATATGTGGGATCCGAACCGGGGCTGCTGGCATGCCAAGTCAGCTCTTAACCAATGTGCCACTCGGCCGTCCCCTAAATCTTAATTATTTTTAGGGCCTATTTTTAGCTATGACATCTAGGTTTTGGAGGATTTTTTGGAATGGCTACTCAAAGGTTAGTTATTTTTGTAGGGCACTATTACTCAAAGTATAATCTGTAAACCTTCCCTGGTCACAAACTGCTGCTTGGTTTATAACAGCTTGACAGAATAATTTTATGTATGTTGATTCTAATAATAAAAAGTGGAGTTTGTACTATGTCTTTGTTTTTCAAATTTTATTTTCTCTTTATAGATAGATAGATAGATAGATAGATTAGATAAATAGATAGATTTTTTTTTTTTTTTGAGGGCAGTGTCACTGGCCCTCATATGTGGCACCAAACTGGGCCGCTGGCTTCCCAAGCCAGCGCTTAACCACCGCGCCACTTGGCCAGCCCTATTTTCTAATAATTTAATTGTAGTTTGTAAAACTATAGATTTGCAATGGATTGACATAAAGAAAAAAGAAACAGGCCCTTCACCACCACACGTGGTGAAGCGCCCTTCTAGAGGACCATCTGGACATCTTACCAGGATTATGAGTAGAAATTTAGGGTTCTGTTTTGTTTTTAATAACATGTTTACAAAGAAGTACCCCTTAAATCAGAAGTGTTCTTACTGGCTGTGCCCTGCTAGGAGCACAACCTCCCCTGCCATGCCCCGCTGCCACCGCCACCAAGAGCTGCAGAAGTTGCCCCTGTTAGAGCCTCTGATGTTCCTGGAAATCAGCAGTGATGCCTAGAGAGCAAAACTCCAGTTTTGCCTCAACCACTCTCTTGGGAAAGGTGATTTTATACACTGCAATTCTCTTTTTGGGGAGGGGTGGGGGAGTGAGGGTGATAGTGAAGGTTCCCCATGGGCTCATTAAAAAGTCCAGCCCTTCTAGTTTTCTATCATTAAGTTTCCATAAAGCATTGATTCACAGAATGGAAGTGCTGGAATGAACATATTTCAGTAGTCTCAGATTCCAACACCGAATTTGACAGATGAACCTGCTTATCATATGCCTGGCTATTGGTAGGAGTGAGGCTAATGATCCCTTGTCGATTGACTGGATTGTATGGTGTGAGGGCCACAGCCAGAGCCTCCAGGGAGTTCTCCATGGCACTTTGTTCAAGCCTCTGTATGATGTAACTCCTGCCCTCTCCCAGCCTCTCAATGCCATATTTAGCCCTTTTTTCTTAAAGAGCAGATGAGCAAATCAAACCCAGCAATATATAAAAAGAATATATACCAGGCTGGCCAAGTGGCACAGTGGTTGGGAGCTGGCTTGGGACACCGGCGGCCTCGGTTCAGGTCCCACATGTGAGGGCCGGTGACACTGCCCTCTAAAAAGAATTAAAAAAAAAAAAATACACACACACACACACACCCAAGGCTAAGTGAGGTTTGTCCTGGGAATGCAAAGCTGATTCAATATCTGAAAATTAATTTACCATATCAATATTCTAAAGAAGAAAAACCACACGATCTTATCAATTGAAGAACAATTACACTTGACAAAATATAATATCCATTTATGTTTATGAGCATCTACAAAAAACTTATGGCTAACATTATACTTTGTAGTGAAACACTGAATGCATTTACCCTAAAATTGGAAACAAGACAAGGTGTGTACTTTCATAGTACTGGAAGTTCTAGCCAGTACAAGAGACAAGAAAAGGAAATGAAAGAAATGGAAATTGAAAAGGAAGAAATAAAACTATCCCTATTTGCAGGAAACATAACTGTCTATGTAGAAAACCACAAGGAATCTAAACGTGCACACACACACACACACACACACACACACACACAATATCTCTCTTTCTCTCTCTCACACTCCTAGAACTAGTAAGTGAGTTTAGTAAGGTCACAGGATACAAGGTCAACACACAAAAATCAATTACAGTTCTCTATACTAACAATATCTGAAAACTGAAATTAAAACAATACCATTTACAAACATAAAATTAAATACATAGGTGGGCCAGCCGAGTGGTACGTTGATTGGGAGCTGGCTTGGGACGCCAGTAGCCCCGGTTCAGATCCCACATGTGAGGGCCGGTGACACTGCCCTCAAAAAAAAAAAAAAAATACATAGGTATAAATCTAACAAAACATATAAAGAAACTGTATGCTGAAAACTAGCAATACAATACACTGATAAAATAAATCAAGATCTAAATAGATGGAGACATACCATGTGCATGGATTGGTAGGCACAATAGAGTAAAGATATCATTTTTCCCCAAACTGATCTATAGACTCAATACAATTTCTATCAAACTCCCAACAATAATACTTTTTGTAAATATATACAAGTTTATCTTAAAATTGAAATAGAAAGACAAAGGAACTAGAATACTCAAAATGGTATAAAAAAAAGAGGAATAAAATTGGAGGAATCACACTACCTGATTTTAATACTTAGAATGTATCTAGTAATCAAGACAGTGTGGTAGTGTCAGAGAGTTAGACACGAAGATCAGTGGGACAGAATAGAGAACCCAGAATAGACTCACACAAATAAAGCCGACTAACATTTGACAAAGGTGCAAAGACAACTCAATGGAGAAAAGATCATTTTTTAAATAAATGGTGTTGGAACAATTGGACATCAATATACAAAAAAAGAAAAAAAGAAACTTGGTCTAAACATTATATGTTATATAAAAATTAACTCAAAGTGGATCATAGATATAAATGAATATATAAATCTGTATACCTTTTAGAAAAAAAAAAAACAGGAAAAATCTTGTGACCTGGGATTACACAAAGAATACTTAGATATGACACCAAAAGCACAATGCACAAAAGAAAAAAATTGGTACACTGGACTTCATCAAAAGTAAAAATGTCTGCTTTATGAGAGATACGGTTAAGAGACTGAAAAGACAAGCTACAGACTTGGAGGAATATTTGTAAATAATTGTACTGCCAATAAAGGACTCAAATCCAGAATAGATCACGAAGTCTCTAAACTCAACAGTAAGGAAACAATTCAATTAAAAATGGGCAAAAGACTTGAACATCACCAAAAAGGATACATGGATGGCAAATAAGCACACGAAAAAGATGTTTGAGGTCAGTAGCCATTAGAGAAATGCAAATTTAAGCCACGTGGAGATACCAGTGTTCTTCACACACAAACCTGTACACAAATGTGTATAGCAGTCGAATTCACAACTGCCCCAAACTGGAGAAGCCAAATGTCCTTCAGCTAGTGAATGGATAAACCAACTGTGGTACATACATGCAAAGGAATACTACCTCACAATAGAAAGGGAACAAACTCTTGATGCAAGTTTAGACGAATCTCAAGGGCATCATGCTGAGTGAAGGAAGCCAGTCTCAAAAGGTTGCATACTGTATGATTCCACTTATATGACCTTCTTGATAAATAAACTATGGTGACAGAGATGAGTGGTTGACAGAGGTTGGAGGTGGGGGAGGGTATGACTACAATGGGCTAATAGAAGGCGTTTTTCTGGGGCGATGAAACTTTTGTATCCTCATTGCCACAGTGGTTACAGGGTCTATACATATGGCAAAATTCATAGAACTCTATAGCCAAAGAGGCAATTTTACTATATTAATTGTTTTAAAAGAGGCAGAACGCACATTGCCTTGAAAGTGTGGCAAACTATGGCTGTGAAGTTGCCCTCATGTCACCACGGAAGAAGACATGAAGCTAGTAGCAATTTTATGAAAGCTCAGAAGTTTCCCTGTCCCATCTCTCAAAAGATTTTTTTTCCATCCAGACTTTTAAAATAATTTTTTTTTTTTTGAGGGCAGTGTCACTGGCCCTCATATATGGGACCTGAACCGGGGCCGCTGGTGTCCCAAGCCAGCGCTTAACCACTGTGCCACTTGGGTGGCCCCACCCAGACTTTTATATCCCAAATATACCAACCATGACCATTTTTTAAATGATGGACCACATTGTACATAATACCGTTGTGTTCCTAAAGCAGCAAGGCTAGATGACTTTAAATGTTTTAATGTGCTTTTTAAAAAAGTATTTAAAATGTCAAGAATATTAATAAAAAGTATTGTATATATTTCAGTTTTTCCAAATATTTCTATTCATTACATCTCAACCCTCCATCACTGCAAGTTTTTCTTTAGGTTTTTTTTCTGCAAATTGTACATCTCTAGGTGGGGGTAGTAGGGGATGAGAAGCAGGTTTTATACAGCTGATGTGATCAGTGTACAGATAAGCTTGGAAAATGCTACCCAATCTGTCAATTAATTAAAGCATTAATCTGAGGAGCAGCCGGCCCAGGAAATGTTTACCTGTGGGGGCAGGAGGGAGGAGAGGAGTGTGGCAGCCAGGAGTGGGGGTGGCGGTGGGGTGGGGGATGGTAGGAATTGAGTGGGAAGCTGCCTGCGTATGCATGAAAATAAAAATGCTTAGGCGGCAGGCCCAGTGGCGCGGTGGTTATGCGCTGGCTTGTGAAGCCAGTGCCCCGGTTCGGGTCCCACATGTGAGGGCCAGTGACACCACCTTCAAAAACAAAACAAAACAAAAATGCTTAGGAAACCTAGCTTCCTTTCTAAAGGTAGGCAGCCTTGATCATGTCCCTTAATTATTTTGACCTATTTAGGAAGACTTTTAGGGAGCTGGTCTCTGAATGATGAAAGCACAGCAGACTCCAGAAAAACAAATTAAACTCTGGTCAGAGGAGGGTAGAAAGCAAGTCCAGTATAGGTTCTTAAACCTTTAAATTCAGAAGTATGTGCTGGTAATATGGTAGACTACATGTAATGGTTCTACAAGTTTTGTAACCATATAGTATATAGACTGGGTTCAAATCACAGCACTGTTTCTTATCAGCTGTGTAATTTGGGGCCAATCATGTATTTTATCTGAGCCTTGTGTTTCTCATCTGTAAAATGAAGATGATGAATTGCTCCTTCATCTCAGGGCATTTCTGCTTGGTCTAGGCAGAAAGGCTGAAGAGTGGTGAAGACCTTCCAAAATTACAAACTGCCTCCCTGAGTAGGGACTGTTCAGCCGTTTGTTCTTTTTAGGCTTATTTTTCAGCAAGGTTTTATAAAACTCAGGGTTTCCCCTCACCTTCCCGGGATGTACTACATTCTTTATCTCTAAGAGAGGTGACCTTGACCATGACAACAAAAGACATAAAGACAGCAGCTCACCCTAGGATCTCTCTGGCCATGTTCGCTGTATGAACGATGAGGTTTACCTGTGTATCACTAGGGAGTGTGGACATGGAAATGGACATGGAAAATTGACCCAGCAATATTTAATGATATTAAAAAATTATTAAATTTTTTAAATTGTAAAATACACATAAAATCTACCTTCTTAACTATTGTTAACTTTTAAAGTATGTTAATGACACACTGATTTTTTAAGCTTCTTAATCTTTTAGAGACACATATTAAAAATTTTACAGATAAAATGCTAGTGTCTGGGATTTGACTCAAGGTGAAACAGAAGGAGGAAGATTGACCTAGCAACTAAGAACTCTAGCCTCATGACACAGATAAGAAGGGCTTTTTCTAGGATTTAACTTTTTGTTAAATGGCATCTCTTCATTCCTGTTTCTTTTCATGCAGAACTCTCAGAAATTGAGCCCAATGTGTTCCTTCGTCCATTTCTGGAAGTGATTCGCTCCGAAGATACCACTGGCCCTATCACTGGACTGGCGCTCACCTCTGTCAACAAGTTCCTGTCCTATGCACTTATAGGTAAGAGCTCTGGCTTTGTTGGATGACCACAGCACTTCATTTCTTGCCTCTCCTGGGCCAGTCAGACTTTGGGCAATCAGCTTGTGATACTGGAAAGTTTTTCCCAGCCCTCTGTTTCCTTGGAGAAGACAAATGTAATCATTGGCTACTCATCATACTAATTGACTCAGGTTTTGCAGAGTGGGGAAGGTGGGGAGGTTTCTTGGGACTCTGATTTCTTTGTGCTTTAGAGAGAGTTAAGGGTGTGGTAGGTGCCGTTGGAAATTTGGTTTATTTTTAAAGTTATTTTTTAAATGTAATGCATGCTTAAGAAGATAAACAATAAAGAGGTGTCTAAAAGAAAGTTAATGGTCTCTCCTCTGTCTTTCTCAATGCTTCTCCTCCTTATTTAGGTAAATAATGTTAACAGACTGGTTTGAGTCTTTCTGTACCTTTCATTACATGAATATAAATAGATATAAATATAGAGCGAGTATCTTCTTTTTTAAAAAAGAAATAAAAATAGGATTATGTGCTACTTTCTTTTTTCACTTAATAGTATTAACTTAGAAAAATGTACAGATATAATTATCCATCTGATTTATTCTTTCCCCCAGTTTTATTGAGATATAATTGACATAACATTGTATTAGTTTAAGGTCTACAACACAATGATTTGATATATGTATATACTGCAAAATGATTACCACAATAAGTTTAGTTAACATCCATCACAGTTACAAATGTTTTTTCTTGTGATGAGATCTTTTAAGATCTACTGTCTTAGATCTTTTGATATATAATACAGTATTGTTAATGATAGTGACCAGGCTGTGTATGACATCCCCAGAACCTGTTCATCTTTTCATTGGAAGTTTATATATTCTTTTTTTATTGTGATAAAATACATATGAAATTTGCAGTTTTAATCATTTTTAAATGTATAATTCAGTGGCATTAATTACATTCACAATGTTGTGCAATTGCCACCACCATCTATTTCCCAAACTTTTTCATCACACCAAGAAGCAACTCTAACCATTAAGCAATAATATGCCATTTTCCTTTCTCCTCAGCCCCTGGTAAGATTGTTTTCTTTTTAGTAGCCATATAATTTCCATACTATAGATATAACACAGTTCACTCAATCATTATCTTGTTGATTAATATTTATTATTTAGGTTGTTTCCTATGTTTTAGCCATTACAAATAATGCTGAAATAAGCATCTTTGTTCACATGTCCTTATTTGTTAATTATCCTTTTGTATGACAGATTCCTGTATTTGAAATTTCTGGATTAAAGGCCATGTGCTTACTACATTTTCATAGGTACTACCAGGTTGCTTTCCCAAAAGATTATAGCGTTTGCACTTCCAACACTAATTTTTTTTTTTTTTTTTTTTGAGGGCAGTGTCACTGGCGCTCATATGTGGGACCGAACCGGGGCCGCTGGCTTCCCAAACCAGCGCTTAACCACCGCGCCACTCGGCCGGCCCAAATGTTTTTTCTTTTAGGTTTTTTTTTTTTTGAGGGCAGTGTCACTGGCCCTCATATGTGGGACCCGAACCGGGGCCGCTGGCTTCCCAAGCCAGCTCTTTACCACCGTGCCACTCGGCTGGCCCCAAACACTAATTTTTGAGACTTTCCATTTCCTCACCCTGTCAGTATGTCAAATATTATCAGTGTTATTTATTTGTGCTAATTTGGTGGATGAGAACTGGTATTTTGTTGTTTGTATTTCCTTGAGGTTGAACATTTGAATTTCTTTTCCTTTGCCTGTTATATTATTGAGTTATTTTTGTTTTTCTTATCAATTTGTAGGAGATTTTTGTATAGCGGGGATACTAACCCATAGCCTATCACAGTATTACAAATATTTTCTCCCACTGTTGCCCAGATATTTTATCCAGTCTGTTGTGTATCTCTGAATTTGTTTATGGTGTCTCTTTTGTATTCTTTTTTTTTTTTGGTGGGGGGGCAATGTCACTGGCCCTCATATGTGGGACCCGAACCGGGGCCACTGGCTTCCCAAGCCAACTCTTAACCACCACGCCACTTGGACGGCCCTCTCATATTCTTTTTAGTTGGTCTTGTCACTCAGGATCCTGAATTCCTTTTCCCCTTACCAGCCCATGTGCAAGGGTGAGGAGCATAGAAAACAGGCAGCTGTCTTTGTTTCTAAGTAGGGAGACAAGAAAAGAGGCAGCTCAGGCCACAGCCAGCCGGAAAGGAAAATGGCTTTCAGTTCAGGGCAAGAACACCCTTTATCTTTTCTAGAAAATTGGACCTGCTTAACTGAAGTATTAAGGATCCTGAGCAGGAATCCTGGGTGCCAGCTGGTTTCTGGATAGGTGCATCAGCCTCTCCAGGCACCCTAGTCCTAGCTTCATACTTTTCCTAAGCAAAAATCAGGCCAGCGACTTCCAGCCATGCCCCGAGCACCACCTGCAGGTCATCTCTCTTCACAGCCTCCAGCAGCTGCCCTCTGGTGCCTTTTTTCTCTGCTCGCTTGTCGATGTTACTCTCTTCCCTTCCTGGACTTGGCAGACAAGCTAGTCATTGGAGACCTCAGGCCAGCTGGTCATTGGAGTTTCCTGTGGTGGGAAAAGAGAATGCTGGAGGTGGTGATTGCAGTGGGCCTGAGAAAAGAAGCAGGAAGGAGTATATGAAAACCAGAAGGCAAAGGAGATGAGATTGGCACATTTCCCTACAGTCTGCTTTAAAGTGGCCAGGAAGGGAGGACATTCTAAGGAAGGGTCCTGTGGAAGACGAGGCCTGCTAAGCTAGCCCAAGCCAAACACTCCTTTGTTTAGGCTGCCCTTCTTAGAAGAAACTCCCCACCCCCCTCAATCCTGTGACCCAAGGCTTCTAGGATTATTTTAGGTCTTACTCCAAGGGTCAGCCTTTTGTTTGGCCCCACACTGCTTCCAGACCAGGATTTGTGCCACTGATTGCCTAGCTTACAGGTTGGCCATACCTGTGGTTCCGAAGACTCTTAACCTGCCTTTTTAGAAAATTAACTTTGCTACTTCATTCAAGCTCAGAGGATAAGAGCTACAAAAAGATTGGTAAAGCTTACACTACTTTAATAAGGGAGATTATTGCAAGAGGGGAATAAATGGACCCCCAGGAGCCTTTGAGGTGGGAGCAAGGCTGCCATTCATAAGCTCTGAAACATCATGCAACAGTGAGAAGGACCAGGGTTTCCTGTGTAAGGAAAGGTCCTGCTATGGACCTGGAGGCCTGAAAAGGACTGTACAGCAGGCTGAGAGAGAATTCAGGCAAGGGCCTTTGAGAGTACAGGCACACCTCAGAGATGTTGCAGCTTTGCTTCCAAACCACTGCAACAAAACGAGTCATAATCTTTTTGCTAGTGGGAGTATCTTACCTTCAATTTGTTAAAAAAGAAAAAACAAATCTGTGAATTGCAATGCAGTGAAATGCAGCAAGGAGAGGTATATACCTGTTTAGGATTTTCTGTGTTGACTGGGAAAAATGAGGTGAGTTGGGGTGATAGAAAGAGCTGGTTCGCCCCATGTACTATATATCATCATGAAATTGGCATCCTTCTGCATGGCCTCTTAAAGTAGCCACTCCTGAAGCTGAGGAAAGGCATGCTGTATGTAGGACCAAAACAGCCTTTGACTAGGTGTCGGAGACTAACCAGGACAGAAGAAAACACATGAAAGCCACTCACGATTAATGAAAGTCTTCTGGCTCATTGTGGCAAGAGAAATGCTCTTGTTTCTTCTCAGACATCCCTTGAGCTTTAGGCCCAGAAACTGTTCATTTCAGGTACCAGGAAAGAGAAAATTGTAAGAATTTCTTGTACTTCCTACCACTTAGAAGTAGGAGATACTCCTGAATTACACCATGACACCTGTGGGACAACTTTCTGTCTGTCGCAAAATTTTGTTATATCTCTACCCCTTTTATTTCTACTTAAGCTCCCTTTTCAAGGACAATCCAGGTAGTTCTGCAGGACTCGTGTAGGTCTTTTTTTGTTTGTTTGTTTTGTTTTGTTTTTTTGAGGGCAGTGCCACTGGCCCTCAGTGTAGGTCTTGATGGAGGCCACTACTTTGGCTACTCCTTGTGGATATTTAACCATGAATGGAGCAGAATTTCCCCTTTGGCTGGCATTTGTGTTAGCTTCCAGCATGGTGTTGGTTGTCTAATCTCTAGGTTCTCACCTCTTTTCTTATTCACAGTTGAAATTCATCCTCCCTCCTACTACCCAAATAGCCAGCTCCCAGTCCTGCTAAGTTTGCCCCTTTTCTCTCCTAATGCCTGTTTAATAAAACTGGTAACTAGATTGTTGCTGTGTCATATTGTTTTAAATAAGAACCAACCGGAAGAATGATTTGCTGTAATGTGGCACCCAGATATGAGTGTTGGCAGCAGTGACTGTCCATTTCTTCCCCCTCAGTTGCACCTGAACATAAAGCTCCAAAAGCAACCAGAGAGAGATGTGAAGGGGGAACAAACACATGAAAAGAGAAAGGCTGAAACCTTGGCATTCAAAGGCCTGGCCCTCCTCGGCCCTTGCTCTGGGCCAAAACCTCATATTTCCAGGCCCTTTCTCTATGAAATGAGGAGCTTTATACCAGTGATTCCCAGAATGTGGCCCCCTGACCAGCAGTGTTAATGTCGCCTGGCGTCTTGTTACTAATGCAAATTCTAAGGCCTCACTCTAGACCAGCTAAATTAACAATTCTGAGGGGGCCCAGCAATTTGTATTTTTAGCAAGCCCTCCAAGTGATTCTGATTCTTAAGTTTAAGAACCCATAGAGTTTGTGCTGAGGACCTCATTACAGTTGTTTATAGGCAGAAATTCTCAGGTAGCCCAAGGAACCATGGGTTAAGGAATTGGAGAGGAGAAAACTAAAGTCTGTCAAAGCAATCTCTAGACAGGATGCCTTGCCTTTTCTCTCTCCTCTCCACATCATTTAGTCTTTCCTTTTTCGCTGGAGCAGATCCCACTCATGAGGGCACAGCAGAGGGTATGGAGAACATGGCAGATGCTGTCACCCACGCCCGTTTTGTGGGCACGGATCCTGCCAGCGATGAGGTTGTCCTGATGAAAATCCTTCAGGTAAATGGAGGGAAGAGCAATTAGGCTAATGTCCAGGAGCTGATGCCATCAGCTCTGCTTACCCGAGTCTGCCGGCAGCATGAAGCTGTGTTTTGACTCCACTGGGGCTTAGGGAGCTACTTTGTTTCCAAACAAGCAGCTCGGGTACCCAAAGTAAAAGCTTTTTCTAAGGAAAATAATTAAAAGCTTTAAATGAATTGACATCAAATACCGTAAGCCCTTAATACACTTGTACCTCTGGCAGACTGTCAGTGTCATCCATCAATTGGGCTGGTGGGCTAGGGCTGGAATGAGTGCTGAACTATGTCAGGATCATGCAGAGTAAAGACATAGTTCCCAAGACAAACTCCTGGGAGACCCCCCTCTGCCAAACTGAAGTTAGGGCAACATTCTTGCTAACCTCTCCTTCTTAACCCACGTGCTTCTGTAGGAGACTAGAGAGAGGAACAAGAGACAGCTTATCTGTTTCTTGACCCAGGCTGCTTTGTTTATCACAGTACCTCCTGTTTCTTCCTGGTAGGTGCTGCGGACTCTCTTGCTGACCCCAGTGGGTGCCCACCTAACCAATGAATCTGTGTGTGAGATTATGCAGTCTTGCTTCCGGATCTGCTTTGAAATGAGGCTCAGTGGTAGGTGCTTGATTATTGGGCCCTTCACTATTCCTGGGCCATTGTCTGTGAGTATGAATAGAGGATGCTGCCGATGAACCCAGAGGAATGGAAAATTCAGCATTTCTCCATCACCTCCCTTGTGGAGCCACAGGGGCCTAGAAGTCTCTCTACTTGACTCTATGGAGCTCTAGGGGTCTAGAAGTCTCTGTGCTTGACTGTTTGTTGTGAAGCTACAATAGAGAACTCAGCCCATTGTTCCAGGGCAGGAATTAGAATAGATCCCTGACTAACTCAGCCCATGCACCAAATCTCAGTCCCTTGGGGTTTCTGGGATTGACACCAGCCTGCAACCCTTGAGAACACGTCATTGTGCTCCCTTTTTCCTGACTCAGTAATGCCACCTAGTGGGCCAGGGAAGTTATGCCTGCCAGGCTGGCCGGAGCTGGTTTTAATAAGTTTGGCATAATCCTTGGTAAACAAGGTTTGGAGGGGAGTCTGCTCTGAGAAGCCTCCTGATAATAGCACAGCAAGTAATGACACCTGTGTTATTTGTTTTTGCCTGTGCAGAGTTATTGAGAAAATCCGCAGAGCACACTCTCGTAGACATGGTGCAGCTGCTCTTCACAAGGTAAACCTGCTGCTGTTTGCTTCAGCCCTGCTGCCCAGGCCTCTTGAGCCTGCCTGCTTCCACACAGTCACTTCAGGGACCTGGCCAACCTTACAGCCACATCAGAGGCCATTGGGATTATGAATAGGGGTGGTTCTCTGAGCCCAGGGTTACTGATCAAGGGAGAAGGAGGAGGGAGCCAGCTTGGCCTCAGGAGGAGGCAGAGGGTTATTTTATCAAGGTTGACAGACCTCATTCTGCCTCCCAAACTTGTGTCTGTTTCTGTACAGGTAGCAGCTGGGAAAGGGAACCCAGAAAGGAAGCCAAACTCAAGGGAGCCTGGAACAGGTTGCCCAGCTCACAGAGCTCAGCCTGATTTCTATGAGGAAGGATCAAGGCTAGGGTGACCAACAATCCTGGTTTGCCCGGACTGTCCCAATTGTAGCACTGAAAGTCCCCCATCCCCACAAACCCCTCAGTCTCAGGCAAACCAAGACTGTTGGTTATCCTAGTTCAGCTTAAGGCCTAGGAGACCTTTTCATACTATGCCTAACTTCCTGTTTCCTACACTTCCTTTCAATAGACTAATTTGGAGAAGACCTGAGGCGAAGAAGACCTAAAGCCCCCACCCAGGGGATATTGACAACGGGGGAGATTATACATGTGTGGGGACAGGGGTTACATGGGAAATCAGTGTAACTTCCAGTAAATTTTGCTGTGAACCTAGAATTGCTCTAAAATTAGTCTATTTTTTTAAAAAAAAGCCTCCCCCTGGGATTTCTTTTTGCTCTTAGATCTATAAATAATAATCCTTATTATCTACAGACTAGCTGTACCCCTGGATTCTACTGCAAAGCGTTTTTATTCCTCTGGCTCAAATTTCCTGGTTTCAGACTTCAACTTGCCTTTTACTTCTCACCCTCTGCCCAGTCTCCTGGGGTTTTGATAGACTGCCCTCTCCCCACCTCGTGGCTTTCTGCAATACTTGCCAAGTGAAGCAGGAAGGAGTCAGTTTAAGGATGAAAAGAGCCTCCACACTCCAAGGGCACTTAGTCATCTTGCCCTTATGACCATCTTCTTTAGAAAGTGTCCATGTCATACATCCCCCAATTCCTGTGGTTCTTTGATGAATCGCTGAAAAAGGTGAAACTAGCCTGCTTCTCTTCCCAGCTGTTCCTAAGAGACAGGGTATGCTCTGGCCCTGAGCACCTATTGGCTGTGGCTGGCGTGGAGGGGGAGATTTATTATTATCCGTAATAACAAACAGTCCATGGGATTCTCTGTCTTATAGGTTACCTCAGTTTAAAGAAGAACCCAAGAACTATATGGGGACCAACATGAAGAAGGTATGACCTGCTATCCCTCTTCCAAACCTTGATCTCCCAGTGTCAGTGCTCCCAGTGTCAGTCCTGGCTACCCTTGCTTAGCAAAAACGCTTTTGCATAGACGGGTCTGCTTGGAATCTAGAAATAGCTATCACAACTTTAGTAAGAAATTTATCCTTTCCCAGACACCTCTCCCTCCCATGCCTTGCCTTTCCAGCCTATCATGTTGACCTACCACATAAACTGGTGAGTTAGTCCTTCCTAGAAACTGGGTGAGGCTCATTGGGTTGGGCTAAAAACTTATGTTAATAAAGGTGAATGACCTGCCATCACCTAAGGCCCAGCCTTGTCAGCAGGTAGGATGCCTAGAGAGGCTATGCCCCAAATCCCACCATAATGCTTGATTAGACTGGGCTCATGCATGGGTAAGTCTCTGTTGATGAGACAAATCAAGCCTGACTCCAGATCAGAAGGTCTTCAAACTGTCAGGAGAAGAATGGTGGTCAGAAGAATGGCCTCTTTGTGTCTTGAATGGAAGCCCTGAACTTCACAGGCCTCTCCTGAAGATTCTGCTTGCAGCCCTAAGAGGTTCTGCCCATGGAGATGACCCTTGGCTGTTTGGTGCATGCACCTGACCTTCCCCTCTCCCCTGCCATCCATCCCCATTCCTGCCCTGTGCCCTGTCGGCATGTGTCTTGAGTCTATTTCACTCTGTTTAAATCGTTCATTTGCCTGTCTTTCACAGATTTCTCCATGTCTCCTCAACAAACTGGAGCTAAGTAGTGGGGAGCAGACCAAAGCCCTGAACCAATTAGAGAGGGTACTACTCTTTAAGAACCTCAAGGTCTCTCTCCCTCTCCCTCTCCTTTCCTCCTTTTTATTTACTTAAATGTTTATATGTAACATCTGGGTCCCATTTCTACTGTGTAAAGCACAACTTACCCCTCCCTAGTAACACAGCACGGCTTTGGAAAAGATGCATGTTTGTAGCTTTGCAGTGTTGGGAATTTTCCTAGGACATCTAGTTGCCTGGAGGCAAAGGAATCCTTGAACTGTTGAAATATCATGGAGTAAGCCTAGATAGAGAGTCTGGGTCCTGTTGACATATTGTGGGGAGGCTTAATATCTACCATTTCTAGGGGAACTGTGAGGGACTTCCAGCAAGACCCCTCCCTCTTCTATCCTTTCCCTGGCTCACAGCTGGCATAAAGAGCTCAAGCAGTCCTTGACTCTATCTGGAGACCTAAACTGAGTTTGGAGGGAAAGGGTTTGGAGTTTGGAGGGAAAGTAGACCATCTAGTTTGGGTCTTCTTTTTTCTTGGTACCATTAAAAGGGTCAGTGAAATTATGAATGAAAAGGAGCCAGGTGCCAGGATAGCCCAGAGCACTGAGAATACTTTGGGATCTGCAAAGATACCCTCTGTCCTTTAAAAGTCAAATTTAGGGGAGGGGTCCAAGCTAAAGATTAACCTAATCCCCATATCCCTGCCTTAATCCAGGTCATTGAAGATAAAAAGAAGTGTGTGTGTGTGTGTGTGTGTGTGTGTGTGTGTGTGTGTGTGTGTACACGTGTACCTAGCTGGACAGGCCATAGGCCTGTGTTCTTTTGCATGCATTGCTTTAAGTTCCATTTGTATGCTTGACTAATCTCAAATTGCAGTTCTCTTCATCGGCTACCCAACATTTTGCCATGATTTTTAACCTAGGACCTACCCTTTCTTTGTAAAGGTTATACTGTCCTTTGGAAATATAGAGTTATATGGATATGATGGTGAGGGTTCCATGAACACCTACTGCCCACTGCCCACTCTAGGACCTTAGGACAAGGGATAGCTATACTTTTTAAGAACTAAGACATTTGTGAGAACCGGCAGCTTCTTGACCCCTACTCCAGCCAGGAGGCAGAGAACACTAGTTGAAATGATCAGGTTGGAGCTAGCTTTGCTGAGGGTAGAGAAGGAAACAGGAAAAGAGTGATTCTAGTGTGGGAAGGAATCCGAGTGAATGACTGGCTTCTCAGTGGAAGTACAACTACCTAGAGTCTCTGAAATGGGGAAAGGGCAGCCTAGAGAGAAACAGTCTCACAAAAGTAGATCTAGATTTTAGTATTTTTTGGAGCTCAGTGACAATTGCCAATAAAGCCGGGAGGTTCTTGTTTTCCCTCATTGATCTCTTGTGCTTCTTGCCTGTCTGCGTGTTTTACCCGCAGAACATTTTTTACCAGGAACTTGACCCAGATGAGCTTCAGTTGTTCCTGGAGAGAGTATCCTGTTTCCTGCTTAGTCATGGTACTCAGAGTACTTGAAGTTCCATTCTAAGCATTTTGACTGCAGGCATTTTGGAGATAGATGGACATGAAGTGTAAATCCTGTACAAGGCTGTTGCTATGTTACTATAAGCTAGGGATGGAGCTCAGCTCCTATGCCTCTCTCTCTTATGGAAGGAGCTATGGGGAGGGAAAGAAGAATTATGTCGTTTCTAAGCAAGGGATCAAAGGCTATCCAGGGGGGAGAAATTGAGGAAGGAGGTCCTATCCCCCAAATATTGGAAGGAATTGAACAGGCCAAGGATAATATGGGCATATTCAGCTTTTAGAAAGAAACAGAAAGGAAAAGTACCTCTACTCTCTTTAAAGTCATTCTCTTGATTCCTGGAAGAGAACTGCTGTTGCCTAGTCCAGGAATGGTCCATTAGTCTAGGAATAATTTGGTCTAATTTTGCAGAGGAACTGGATTCAAACCAGACATTAGCACTAGTAAAACAAAATAGGCCTAAACAAAGTAGCAATGAATTTAGGGTGGAGAAAATGCATAAAAACTTACTCCTAGAGTAGTCAACAGATGATAGAGATTTTCCTTTGTGACTAAAAGGAAGCTGTAGGAAGAATAGAAATACAGCAAAAGAGAGGAAAATGGAATGGAGCAAAGGCCTAAGAAATCAGTAAGCCTTACCATCTGGAGACATCAAATTGCACCTAGAAAGACTCCACAATGAGAAACACAGGAGGTCTCATTGATAACACAAAAATTGGGAGCAGCAGAGAGCAGAGCAACAGCATGACATGACCCTCCATCCTTAACTCCATAAGCCAGCTAGGATGCCATTCCTTCCTTAACTCCAAGGAATGAGGCTTTGACCAATTTGACGTAGAAATTCAAGAGAGTAATGGCTATGTTTAAGATCAAGCCCCAGTTCATGAAGCAATAAGAAAGCTAAGAGTCTGGCTGGGATGCAGTAGGCCCTCATAATTGGATAAGAACTAGGAGTAGGAGATTTCTCTGCAGGTAATTGAGGAGGAAAGCCCAGGAGTCTAGGGCCTGTAGATTTAAAGCTCTAGGAAAGGAATCCCTGCCCTTACCCGTTCTGCAGGAGGGCTGGGCACCATTTACAGGACTCAGATTGCCACCATTACTCAGCCCTCAGAGTAATGTGTGAAGGCTGCCCCTCTCAATGACCAGCCTAAAAGTAGAGTGTCACCATCCACATGGAGGTTGTCAGGCTGATCCATAAAGTGGCCAATGTAAAAGCCAGGTTAGAGGAGCAGGAATGTGTTCTGATGGTCTAGACTCTTCCTTTGGCAGGATATTGGCTATTTTCTAGGGACCAGTAGTAGAACTAAGAAAAGGGAGATTTCTAGGGATAGAGTTTTAGTTTAAAAACCAGTGCTGGGGCCGGCCGAGTGGCGCGGTGGTTAAGCACTGGCTTGGGAAGCCAGCGGGCCCGGTTCGGGTCCCATATATGAGGGCCAGTGACACTGCCCTCAAAAAAAAAAAAAAAAAAAAAAGCCAGTGCTAATGAGGTGTGATGTTTCTAGCTGAAAATGAGAGCAGGCGGCATGAGCGATTCATCCAAGTGGAAGAGACAGAAGAGATCTCCCCGGCCCCCACACCATATGACCAAAGTTCCACCTGGTTCTGAGCTGCCCACTTCCAACGGAACTACCTTATCCTCTAACCTCACTGGTGAGTGCCCTGGCTTGCTTCCTCTGATTAGAATAGAAGAAAAACTTCTTCTCTCATGGATTTTGACATTGAAGACCTACCAATTGAGGGCCTTTGGTTTCTTTCTGTTGAAAGTAAAACGGGAAAACTCCAGGTCAGATCGTAGAGTGCCCATTTAGCAATTCTGCAGTAACTTAAGGGTGCTTTCCTTCCAGAGGAACTTGTCTTCTTTAGAGGCGAGCATACACAGAGATTAGTATGCAGTCTAGGAAACAGAGCCCCTGGTACCACAGAGGATGTGTGCTCCCCACAGAGTCTCTCAAGCCTCTTACTTTGCTTGGCAGGTGGCATGCCCTTCATTGATGTGCCCACTCCCATCTCCTCTGCAAGTTCAGAAGCTGCCTCAGCAGTGGTCAGCCCCTCTACGGACAGTGGCCTGGAGTTCTCCTCCCAGACCACTTCCAAGGAGGACCTCACTGACCTGGAGCAACCTGGCTCTCCAGGGTACAGCACAGCTACAGAACCTGGCAGCAGTGAGCTAGGGGTTCCTGAGCAGCCTGACCCCCAGGTATGGCTTCGATTTCTGAATGCCCCTCTCTAGTCTTCAACTGTGGGAATTCACTTGATCCTTTAGATCCTTTATCCAGGCCTTGGCTCAAAAGAAGGTGGTATAGAGATGTTCTTCCCCATTTCCTAGAATTAGCTGTGCTGCCTAGAAAACCCACAGTATGACCCACTGTGAGAGGTAGCTTATGGGATTTATCAAGTTACACATACAGGTAGTACTTTGCAAAGGGGAGGGAGCTAGCTTTGGCTTTTTCTGAAAGGTTATGATCAAAATCCTAATCCTGTGAGAGCCTCTGTTGCCCCTAGGATTCTAGCCCCTAGGATGCTTCAGGAGATGTATTCTGAGTCCTTGATCATATTTCTGCCCTGAGCCATCTTGCATTGATAGCCCACTGAGCTATCCCTACACCTGCAGTGCATTAGAGATATTTCAGGGGAGTAAGTTCCAAGTGCTCTTTCCTCATCCCTCTTCCTATGTCCCACTGCTACCTGTCATATCAGGAAGGAGCCCATGTGGAAAAGGCCCAATCAGCATCCGTGGAATCTATCCCTGAAGTGTTAGAAGAGTGCACGTCTCCTGTTGACCACTCTGACTCTGCCTCTGTCCATGACATGGATTACGTCAATCCCCGGGGCGTGCGCTTTACACAGTCCTCCCAGAAAGAAGGTAAGTACTCTTGGGCAGGCCTGTTCACCTCCCCGATCCTACCCGCTAAGCTGCCCGAACCTAGACTGTCTTAGACCCATGGTATCTGCTGATACAAGTTCCAGGCCATTTTCTAGTCAGGAAATGGAATCAAGCCAAAGAACTTGGCATAGATGGAGCTCTTCCCTACTTTATACAGAGGGAGTTTATACAGAGGGTGGACAATAGGAAGTAAGGGAAGAAGAGAAAGCTTGGGGCTTTCAACAGAAAGGTCGAATCGTCAGTTCTTATATAAATGAGACTAATCTGCTTACACCCCCAGAAGAAAACATTTTTTCTCTTGAAGAGAATCACTTATCTGAAATTGCCTTGTAAAATGCAGGGCAAACTAGGCTACGCTATCAAGCCAGTCATTTCGTAGCAGTTCCACTTCCATCCTGGCCTTCCCCAGGTACAGCTTTGGTACCCTATGGTCTGCCCTGCATCCGCGAGCTCTTCCGTTTCCTCATCTCCCTCACCAATCCACATGACCGCCACAACTCAGAGGTTATGATCCACATGGGACTACATTTGCTGACAGTGGCTCTGGAGTCAGCCCCTGTAGCCCAGTGCCAAACCCTCTTAGGCCTTGTCAAGGATGAGATGTGCCGCCACCTATTCCAGGTAAGACTGGATTTCTAGAGGGGCTCTGAGGCCCTGGCTGTTCTTTGGGGTCTCTCAAGGGCCAGGGGAGCACAGGGTGGGTTGGCTGGTTAATGAGAAGAGTATAGGACCCAGGAAAGACCCTCCTTCCCCATTGGCCTATAGTCACAGTCAAGAGGACTCCATTAGTTCCCAGGGATTCTGGCAGCCAAAGGGAAATATAGGAATGGCTAGATATAGAGTCCCCTCAGAGCACAGGACTATAGTAGAAACTTCACACAGTTTGCTCTCCTGCTTTTTTCTTGAGCCATAGTCAGGCTTAGAAACCTAACAGCCTACCCTACTCTGGTCTCAGCTACTCAGCATAGAGCGACTGAACCTTTATGCTGCTTCCCTGCGGGTATGCTTCCTGCTGTTTGAGAGCATGAGGGAGCACCTCAAGTTCCAACTGGAGGTAAGTTTCGCAACCTTGGGAGAAGGAGAAAAATAAATAGGAAGAGGTATGGCATCTTCAGTGGGGCCAGCTGTGTCATGCTGCAGGGGTGGGATTTAAGGGCTTCTGTAGGAGAGTGCTTCTGGCCTCCATAGTTTGCTTCATTGGCTGGCTTCTTTAGTGGAGAAGTTAAAAGGAGCCTAGAGAAAATTGGCTGGCCATAAAATGGGAGAACCCAAATGCAGCCAGCCAGTAATTGAGGACTGGCAGTTAACCTCACCATGAGTTGGAGAAGAGAGATCTTCTGCCTAGCAGATCTTTTACAACACAGGCAGGCAAGTCAAGCTGGCTTTGTCACTAAATTGCCAAAAGAAACTCTGAATAGAGCCAGGTCAGGCTCACATAGAGTGCACAAAAAGGTTAATAGGCAACTTGTTTTGAATGAGGCATGAGGTAGGGAACCAGGCCTTATCCCCCAACATGGAGGCCAAAGGGGATGTATTTAGGGGATGGAATAACTCTCTCAACGCATGCCTCCTGTTTAATGTTTTTCCTGTCCAATTCTGTCTTTTCCTATTTTGAATCCTTTTCGCACCCAAATGGCAATTACTGGGTTATTGCCAGATGTATATCAAAAAGCTCATGGAGATCATCACTGTGGAGAACCCCAAGATGCCTTATGAGATGAAGGAGATGGCCCTGGAGGCCATTGTACAGCTATGGCACATCCCCAGCTTTGTCACTGAGCTCTATATCAACTATGATTGTGACTACTACTGTTCCAACCTCTTTGAAGATCTCACCAAGCTGCTGTCCAAGGTGCTGAGCATTATTATTGGTTTCTAGAAAGAAGTCTCTATTAAGGAAATCTCTTTGGTGGTAGTGAGAATGCTATATACAGGGAGGGAAACACTTGAGAGTTTGGGAACAAGAAGAAGAAAGGCATTTTCTTAGAGCAATGTAGAAGTTATAGGAAGTTTGGGGATTTTTGGAAAAGAATCATTAAGTGTAAAGTATTCTAACCTCAAGTCTACTGGATCTGTTTACTTTCTAGAATGCCTTCCCTGTATCTGGTCAGCTTTATACAACACACCTACTGTCTCTTGATGCCCTACTGACAGTGATTGACAGCACTGAGGCCCACTGCCAGGCTAAAATCCTCAACAACCTTACCCAGCAAGAGAAGAAAGAGGCAGCCAGACCCAGCTACGAAGCAGTAGATAGCACCCGAGAAGCCAGCAATAGTGAGAGGCATTTCTTTTTTTGAGGATCCCAGGGTTCTATGCTTATCCCTTCTCTACTGTAAATCATTTCTCCTGCCCTTATATCACTTCTTCTGGGGTACTCCCAATTCTGTGTTTTTGAGGTTTGGTGGTTTGAATCACAGGCCAGGCAGGTAGGTTAGCAGGACTTATGGACTTTCTCCTTTCTCCTCTGCATGGTTTGGCTTTTTTTACAAAACTATTATTTCTTTATGGGGAGAAAAAGAAAATGTAAATTAAAGGATATAGGACTTCTGTCCCTAAAAGCTTTAAGCCTACCTTCCTCCACCCCAGTATGTCTCCAATTTAATTATTCTTCTCTGACTTCCCCATAAGATCAAGGAAAGTGACTGGGTAATACTATTAAATTATAGAATCTAATGATTGCCTGACCTGGGACAGTGACTACTTGTTTGGCCTTGGGGGTTCAGGGCTGACAACCTATGTGGGAGCATGCAGGTCTCCTTGGCCAGGGACTCAACCTCTCCTGCAGCTCTGCTTGGCTTCCTATCCCAGCATTCTTCACTTATCTTCTCTCTTACCAGCTGAGAGAGCAGCCAGCGAAGGGAAGGCTGTAGGCATGGCCCCAGACATCCCAGGTCTGCATCTACCAAGTGGAGGGCGGCTGCCAACAGAACATGGGAAGCCAGGATGCAGTGATCTGGAGGAAGCTGGCGACTCTGTGGGTGGGTATTGGTGTCTGTAATCCTAAGCCCCCTCAACTCGAGGGCCTGGTGGGCAGTAGAGGTGGGGAAGCAGAGACACCCTAGGGTGGTACCTTGGGTGAACGTTGGCTGCTCACCATACCTTCAAACCCAGAGAGAAGAAAGGAAACACTTCTATCTTCTAGAAGTCCTAGAAGATAGGACTTCTAGGAAGTGGAAGTCTGATAAGGAAAAGAAAATTTGAGGCATCCTTCTTTTTCACTGGAGAATATATCAGCAACCTTCCAAAAGTCGTTATCCTGGTAAAAGAGGTCTTATGGCTTTTTTTCCTCTCTTCCTCCCATTCCTAGCTGACAAAACGTTTACCCGGAAGCCACCTCAATTTTCCTGTCTCCTGCCAGATCCACGGGAGCTGATTGAAATTAAAAACAAAAAGAAGGTACATACTGGGCTGGCCTACTGGTGCGGTGGTTAAGCGCTGGCTTGGGAAGCCAGCGGCCCCGGTTCGGTCCCACATAAGAAGTCCAGTGACACTGCCCTCAAAAAAAAAAAAGAAAAGAAGGTACATACCGATATTCCCAGAGCCTGGTCTCTGCCCACCTCTGTCTGGGTGTTCTTTGTAGGGTTTCTGTCCCAGAGGTTGAGGGAGAGTCTAGAAGCTCATTGTGCATCTTTCTAAGGCTAGTCTTTTGGCTTGTTGGGACTTCAGCAATCCCCCAGTTTCCTTTGAAGGCTTCCTCTAACTCCAGAAGCCATGCAGTTAGTCAAACTCTATTATATGCTTCTGGGAAAATGCTGTTCTAGCTGAAAGCCAAGTGTTACTGGTGATCACAGAGCTTTGTAAGCTGGTATCATGTGGGTTACTGAAGGTTATTGGTCATCTCAAGCTCTGGGGTGATGATTGGCAATAAAGGGAAATTGACATTCTGGTGCTTTAGGAAAGTTCAAATATCTGTGTTTTTTTGGTTTTCTTAACACAAAGAAAACCTTCTATTTAACCCTTTCTTCTTTTTATTGCTAGCCTAAATGACTGGTTTTTGTGTGCCCTTGATTACAGGACTGTGGCTGGACAGTCAAAAAGTTATCCATCACAGTTAGTTCACTTTGTCCTTCAAACCCCAGGGCCTCAAGAGGTAGGAAACCACAAAAAGACAGGGAAACCAAGCTAAGCTATAAACAAGATGCTGGGTATAAACAGGTGTCAGGGACTGCTATAAAACTGTAGAGAAGAAGAAAACCTTTTCTAGTCTCTTTCTTCCACTTTTTTTCCGGATTTGGAGGAGAGGGGGCTGACCTATGCATCTTGAGCAATCATAAAAGGAGTAAAAAGGAGCTCCTTAGCCAATTCTGATGAGACATGAAGATAGAGGAAAGCTAGGGCCAGTATGATCCAGCCTTAGTCCTGGAGCCACTTAGAACCACATCATAGGAGCCTGTTAGGTGAGAAACTGTGGCCCATGATGAAGTCTGGCCTGGCCTTGTCTGGTTTAGGGGAAGAGCAGTTTCTAACACCTTCGTACTTCTCCTCCAGCTTCTGATCACTGGTACAGAGCAGTTCAACCAGAAACCAAAGAAGGGCATCCAGTTTCTACAGGAGAAAGGCCTCCTTACCATCCCAATGGACAATACAGAGGTAGCCCAGTGGCTCCGAGAGAACCCTCGGTTGGACAAGAAAATGATTGGAGAGTTTGTGAGTGACCGCAAAAATATTGACCTGTTGGAGAGCTTTGTGAGGTGAGGAAGCTGCAAGAATTGTGGTCCATAATTAGTGATCTGTTCAGGAGACAAGGCATTCCTCCCTCAAAGCACTCTCAGTCATTTCCTGCTGGTGACAGCTCACACACTCTGCCTTTCCCCATCGCTTTTATTTGTTAGACCTGAAAGCATTTCTAGCAGCTAGAGGATAGCTTTGGGAGCCACTCTGTTCTGCATAGAGAGCCTTGCAAAGGGGTGGAGCAGGGTTCCTGAGCACAGGGTAGGTTCTGGGTTCCAGAGGATGAGGTTTCTAGGCAAGAGTGTGCTGATGTGAAAAGTACTGTTAGGAGTTGTCAAATTCTGGTCTGTGTTGGAAATGGCCAGGAGATACCTCCGCTTTGCCAGAGCCCTCAGCCTCCTCTCTTCTAGTAGGAGAAGGCTAAAGGGACTGTAGCTAATGGAGAGTCCAACATTTGCAGTTTACCTATCTCCAGCATCTTCACCCTTTTTCCTTTCCCTATAGCACCTTCAGCTTTCAGGGTCTGCGGCTGGACGAAGCTCTTCGCCTCTACCTGGAAGCCTTCCGCTTGCCTGGGGAAGCGCCAGTCATCCAGAGGTTGTTGGAGGCATTCACAGAACATTGGAGGGTAAGTCTGAATGCCAGGGTGAGTCCACCCTCCCAAGTTAATTTGACTGATCCACCCTCCGAAGTTAATTTGACTGAGAGCTTCTACGGCTCCAACTGAAGGACCCAGTTGCAATTTCCTGAGAAGGCTGAGAGCATCATCAGTGAGCTTTCCGTAGAGAGGCCAGCTTCTGCTAAGGAGTTGGCAAGAGGTTGGCTGTTTTCTGGGTGGTATCTCTCCTCTGTATCAGCATTGACCAGTGGGTTGGTTGTGAGGGTATATAATTGGCTGGAGAAGGGCATTGACACAGCCGGGATCTTTACTTTTTCAGAATTGTAATGGCTCCCCATTTGCCAATAGCGATGCCTGCTTTGCCCTGGCCTATGCTGTCATCATGCTTAATACTGACCAGCACAACCACAACGTTCGCAAACAGAATGCACCCATGACCCTAGAGGTAAGCTTGGATCCTAGCCAAGGCAGAGAAGATCCAGCAAGCTTTGCAGATAGGAGAAATGACATGGGATTTCCAAAGGGCACAATTGACAAGATTCTGTCCAAGGGAATCAGTGAGGGCTGGCCAATTCAGAAGTGGAACTGGGGGACCGGCCGAGTGGCGCGGTGGTTAAGCGCTGGCTTGGGAAGCCAGCAGCCCCGGTTCGGGTCCCACATAAGAGGGCCAGTGACACTGCCCTCAAAAAAAAAAAAAAAAAAAAAAAAGTGGTACTGGGGTGGGGAGGTGGGTCCTTTCACTTACTGTGTCCTAAGTCCTATTTACCACAGACCCAGAAGTTCCATGGGTGGGGCTTCTGCATTGACACATAGCCGGGAAAGGCTTATTGGTCTGTCTCTAGGAGTTTCGCAAAAACCTAAAAGGTGTGAATGGAGGCAAGGACTTTGAACAAGATATCCTGGAGGACATGTACCATGCCATCAAGTGAGTATGATGGAGGATGGTGGAGCATCTCTGTTAAGGAGAAGCACTCTACTCCCTTTTCCAGATTTTATTTTTATTTTTTTCTCCTTTACGATTTTAATTTTGCTTCTGGATACATTTGTTTTCTTAATTTGATTTAACCATACAATTTTGAAGTTACTATATGAGTCAATGTCAATGTCATATTCAGTATAATCTTTTATAGGGAATATCCCCTGCTCATAACCTTTATTGTATACTCTCATTTTCTGCTAAAGACAATAAATTTCCCCAGTGAGTTCCATCTCTAGTTTTTTCCTACTATTATGCTTTCTAGCACATACATTATCTTTTAATATACAACCATGGTCAGTTGTGTTCCTATTTAAATACCTTTATTAATTACATTTTGCACATGGAACAAGAGCCCTTTCCTGTGTGGGCATGGTTGCAAATGGTCTCAGACTACACTTTTCATGGAATTCACACTGTAGTCCTCTGGTACTCTCCTTAGTCCTGACAAAATCTTGAATTTTCCTGCCCCTAAGCCTCTGCTCAAGTGGTTCCTTTTGCTTGGAATGATTTCTTTTTTTTTTTTGAGGGCAGTGTCACTAGCCCTCATATGTAGGACCCGAACCGGGGCCACTGGCTTCCAAAGCCAGCACTTAACCACCGCGCCACTCGGCCGGCCCTGGAATGATTTCTTTTCCACCGTCATTTCCAACCCTCTATACCTTCCTATGTATGGCCTCTTACAGAACAGTTCATCTCCCATCCCTTTCAAGTAGCCTTCCTCAGTCCCTCTGATGGAAATTCATCTTCTCTCTCTCATATATAGTATATATACAGAAGGTGCCAAGAAAATATATACACATTTTTTTTTTTTTATTTTATTTTATTTTTTTTGAGGGCAGTGTCACTGGCCCTCACATGTGGGACCGAACCGGGGCCGCTGGCTTCCCAGGCCAGCGCTTAACCACCGCGCCACTCGGCCGGCCCTTATACACATTTTAAGTAAGGAAAAAAAAAACTATTAAAATTATGCTGATGGTAACCACTTTGAGCACCTCTTGTAATTGCAGAAGTCGGATGTGACTTGTATTCATCTTTGGTTATCGGTATATATTATTACTTTTTTTTTAAAATTAGTTTCAGGTGTACAACACAGTGCAATAGTTATACTTTTTACCCCTCAAAGTGACAACCCCCTCTCCCAATTCGCCACCCCACTCCCCCCCCATATCATACATATCTATTACACTTCCTCTGACTTCCTTCCACAGTATAATCCACATCCCATGGCTATCTATATATTCAATTACAGTTGGTATACAATGTTATACAACATCAGCTTCAGGTGTACAGTGCAGTGATCAAGCCTCTACTCCATCCATGAAATGGTCTCCCTAACAAGACATGTGACCATCTGACACCCCACAAAATATTTACAACATTATTATTATATTCCCCGAACTGTCTTTCATATCCCTGTGGCAATATTGTAGTTACCTATTTATGCTATCTAATCCCTTCCCCTTCTCCCTCATTCCCACCCACCTCCCAATTAGCAACCCCCAGTTTTTCCTCTATATCTATGAGACTGTTTCTGTTTACTTTGCTCATTCATTCAGTTTTTCAGATTCCTTTTCCAGATTTTAGAGTCACATCATTCTGCAATGATTCATATGCCCTGGATTTAGCCTTGGGACTTAACTGGGCAGCCCCCTCTCTCCCAACTCATTTCTTTCTTAAAGAAGCCTAAACAGTATTGGGACTCTAATACTCTAAGCTAGCATCCAAACTGTCCCTGCTAAGTGGAGTGTCATAGCCCCATATCCCAAACGCAGAGTGACTGGGTTTTCCTGTCGAGATGCAGCCCCAAGATGCATTCTGGGGCTGGCAGACAACACAAGATGGGCACTGGAGGGTGAGACTTGGGGCAGAGGTCAGAGATGGGACACTTAGTTCTTTAGCGCAAATCAGAATAGGTAGAATTGCTCATTTTCTCCTACCCAGAAAGAATGTGGCATCTTACTGCAAAACTCCACTTAGAAATAGGTCCTTGAGATTATGGGGAATTATGGGGTGTTTCTTTTCCTTCTCCCTGGTGGGTGGGCAGCTGACCTCTAAACTGAAATTTCGATGACCTCTCATTGATGGAGAGTGCCAAGCCCCTTGTCTTAATTTGGGAGCAGTCAGGTTCACAGCAGTGCACGTAACTCTTCCCTTATTTCCTGGCAGGAATGAGGAAATTGTGATGCCTGAGGAGCAGACAGGCTTGGTTCGGGAGAACTATGTGTGGAATGTACTGCTTCATCGAGGTGCCACCCCTGAGGGCATATTCCTCCGTGTGCCTGCTGGGAGCTACGACCTTGACCTCTTCACCATGACCTGGGGCCCCACTATTGCTGCTCTCTCTTATGTCTTTGACAAAAGCCTTGAGGAGACAATCATCCAGAAAGCCATCTCAGGCTTTAGGTAGCCCAGCTTTGGTCTTGGTGTTGACCTCTTCCCACCTCTCTGAGCTAACCTGTTTGCCTCCATACCTCTGTGAATCCTACTCTTATTTTCCTTAGGGTGGGTTCTTCCTGAGGTTTTGGAGGGAGGCTGAAGCTTGGGAAAGCTCAGTTTTAAACAAACTTAAGAGTAAAAGTTTTCTTCCTGGGACTGATTTGGGAAGAATCCCAAGCAAGACTTGGAAGGGCTGCCTGGGCCTTCCAGTGACTCTTTTTCTGGGATGGGGGTGACATTACAGGAAGTGCGCCATGATCTCCGCCCATTATGGCCTCAGCGATGTGTTTGACAATCTCATCATCTCTCTGTGCAAATTCACAGCTCTCAGCAGTGAGGTGAGCAAGGGGCAGGAACTGTGATCCTATCTCCAAAGCTGATTTCCCTCAGCATATTTACACACACACACACACACACACACACACACACACACCCTTTTGACTACAGTAGAGCTTAGGCTGTTTCTGTCTTGCACACCCTAGGATGAGAATAGTGTCACCTCATAATGGGGAAGGTGGGAAAGGAGATGCCATATAGGGAAGGCGTTATCCAGATTAGCCCTTACCACTAGTATTATGGGGATTTGAAGCAGAAGGACCCTCAGGGAGCCATAGGTTGGGGAAGAGGTTCTCTTCTTCAGACGTTTGGCAGGCCCTAAGTTTCTCATCTTCTTTCCAGTCTATTGAAAACCTACCCACTGTGTTTGGAAGCAACCCTAAAGCCCACATTGCAGCCAAGACAGTATTCCATTTGGCTCATCGTCATGGTGACATCCTGCGAGAGGGCTGGAAAAATATCATGGAGGCCATGCTACAGCTCTTCCGGGCCCAACTGCTGCCCAAGGCTATGGTGGAGGTAATTCTTGGTAGGAGACTAATCCACAATAATAAGACAAGAGCTCCAAGACTATGTGCTTTCAGTATATAGAACTGGTTGAGAGTAGCACTGGGCCTGATGCCTGCTGAAGCTTACCAATTAACACCTCAAATGTAAAACCACAGATCTTGATGGGAGGAATAATTGTCCAGGAAGCCTGGTCGAAGCCATTGTCAGTCACCATTTGGAGGGGCCCTAGTCAGTAGGGTAGGTCAGAGAGCTATAAGAAGAAAGCCAGAGAACTTTGTAGAGGGGAGCAGGAAATGCAAAGGGCATGTGTAAAGAAATTCTTGACCTGCTTTTCCAGGTAGAAGATTTTGTGGATCCCAATGGCAAGATCTCTCTACAGCGGGAGGAGACACCATCAAACCGGTGAGAACAGATCAGAGGCTGAAGGCCCTGGGGAAAGAGGGTCAAAACTCTATAGTTCAGCAGGGCTTCTACTCTTTTGCTACAGAGGAGAGTCAACAGTGCTAAGCTTCGTGAGCTGGCTGACACTAAGCGGCACTGAGCAGTCCAGCGTGAGGGGCCCATCCACTGAGAACCAGGAGGCTAAGAGATCAGCCTTAGACTGTATCAAGGTAAAACTACCTGCCTACCCCTAGTGAATAAGCCTGGACCCCTCCTACTGGACAGATACTGCCTTATGAACTGAAGAATAGACTCATCGAGGGCTTGCAACTAAAACTGACTCCTTCTGCTCTCTCTCCCTGACTCTAGGGGAAGTTCTCTTCCCTCCAGCCCTTATCACTGATTTTTTCCCTCTCTCTTGTGCACCCTCCAGCAATGTGACCCAGAAAAGATGATCACAGAAAGCAAGTTCCTCCAGCTAGAGTCACTGCAGGAGCTCATGAAGGTACAGAATAGAGTAAAGGGAGATGGAAGGACTAGCTGGGTATGGAAGGGGAGACAGGAACAGTGGTGTGTGCCTCAATTTCTGTCAGGGCAGGGCTAGTGGCTGCCTACTTTCCTGCCGTTGTCCTCCTCTAGGCTCTGGTCTCAGTGACACCAGATGAAGAGACATATGATGAAGAGGATGCTGCTTTCTGCCTGGAGATGCTGCTGAGGATTGTGCTGGAGAACAGGTAAAAGGCCTTCTTTAGAGGCCTCTCAACTGGGCTTATGCCAAAGGGATGCAAGCCTGGAGCCATCTTGCTGAGTGGGCTCTAGGGGCGAGAAGCACATGAAGCCGCAGGCAGTGGAGGAAAAGCTTGCTCGTTATCCCTGTCTGCTCAGGATGTAATACCAATGAGCTCTGAAAGGCCTATTCTGAATCAGAAAGGAAAGCTTACTGCCCAGTGGCCTCTCTAGCTGAGACTGTCCTCATCCCTTATGTTCCTCAGGGACCGTGTGGGCTGTGTGTGGCAGACTGTTCGAGACCATCTATACCACCTGTGTGTCCAGGCACAGGATTTCTGCTTCCTTGTGGATCGGGCAGTAGTGGGGCTGCTACGCCTGGCCATTCGGCTACTCCGGAGAGAAGAGATCAGTGGCCAGGTAAGCAGAGTGCAGCTGGGAGGGCAGGAAGGTATGCAAGGGATTAGAGTCACAATGTCAGTTGTTGCTATGGCCTGAGACAAAGAGTACATTTAGTGTCCCATAGCATGAACCCATTGACCAACCAGAGCTAAGGGAACCTAATAGGTAACATTAAGGATGAGTCTGGAATGGCGTGAGGTGTGAAGCTGGTACTCAGCACCTCTGCAGGATCCTATAAATCTGTTCTCTAGAGCTGGATGGCTGCTGCTTTGTGGCTGTCGCAGCCCTGTGCCTGGTTCCTCTCATGCTTAGGACCCTCCTGAGATCTCTTTGCCTAACTATAAAAGACAGCCAGCATAGAACTAATAAGTGAGTTCAGCAAGGTCCCAGGACATAAAATCACACAAAAATTAATTACATTTCTTTGTACTGACAATGAACATATGAAAGTAAAACCAAAAGCACAATACCATTTACAAGTGCTCCCCGCAAAAAAGAAATACTTAGATATACACTTAATAAAGCACGTATAGGATCTGTATGCTGAAAATTACAAAATGTTAATGAAAGAAATCAAAGACCTAAATAAATGAAAAGGCATACTATGTTCATGGACTGGAAGACTCAACATAGTAAAGATGTCAATTCTCCCCAATTGACCTATAAATTTAATGCAACTCCTGTGAAAACCCCATCAGGGTTTTTTGTAGACATAGACAAGTTTACTCTAAAACTTAGATGGAAAAGCTCAGGCCCTAGGATAGCCAAATACCTTGAGAAAGAAGAAGGTAATACTAAGGCTTACTATATAACTACAGTAATCAAGAATGTGTGGTATTGGAAGAGGGATAGACACATAGATCAATGGAACAGGAGCAGAAACCCAGAAATAGACCCACACAAAGATGTTCTACAAATTTTTTGACAAAGGTATGAAAACAATTCAATGTGGTAAGGATGGTGTTTTCAGTTGTGGAAGCAATTGAAATCCATAGTGGGGGAAAAACAAACCTTGAACGAAGCCTCATACCTTATACAAAAATTAACTCAAAATGGATCATAGATTTCAATGTAAAATACAAAACTACAAAACCTTTAGGAAGAAACATAGGATACCTTTAGGAGCTAGGAAAAGAGTTCTTAAACTTAACACCAAAAGAACAATCCATAAAAGGAGAAAATGATATATTAGACTTCATCAACATTAAAAACTTCCACTCTGTGATAGCCCATGTGAAAAGAATGAAAAAAAAAAGAAAAGACAAGGAGCATATGTTTGCAAATCATATATTTGAAAAAAGACTATTATCTAAAATATGAAAGAACTAAAAACACAACAGCAAAAGAAACCCAAAACAATTAGAACATGAGCAAATAATAAGAACAGACATTTCTTTGAAGAAGATCTGCAGATGGCAAACAAGCACTTGAAGACATTAATTGATGCTCAACATCATTAACCATCAGGGAAATGCAAATTAAAGCTGCGATAAGATATCCCTACACACCTATCAGAATGGCTAAAATAAAAATACCAAATGCTGGCAAGCATGTGGGTCTCATATTGCTGGTGGGAATGTAAAAAGGCATAACTACTCTGTTAGCAGTTTCTTATAAAACTAAACATGCAGCACAATCCTGCAATTGTATTCCTGGACATTTATCCCAGAGAAATGAAAATTTACTTTCTCATAAAAACCTGTAGATGAGTGTTCATAGAAGCTTTATTTGTAGTAGCCAAAAAATGGAATCAGCTCAGATGATTTTCAACGGGTGAATACTTAAACTGTGGTACATACATACTGTGAAATACTATTCAGCAATTAAAAGCAACAAACTATTGGTACATGAAACAACTTGGATGAATCTCCACGGAATTACACTGAGTGAAAAATGCCAATCCCAAAAGGTTATGTAACTGTATAATTCCATTTATATAAATTTTTGAAATGACATAGTTTTAGAAGTTGTGGACAGATTGCCAGGGTTAGGGATGGGCACAGGAAAGAGGCAGGTGTGGTTATAAAAGGGCAGCATGAGGGATCCTGTAGTGTTCGAACTATTCAGCATTTTGACCAGTAGTGGATACAAACCCACACAGATGATGACATTGTGTAGAACTGAATACGCACATGAATAGAAGTAAAACTGAAGAAATCTGAATAAAATCAGTGGATTGTATCAATGTCAGTATCCTGGTTATGATATTATACTATAATTTTGCATAATGTTACCGTTGGAATAAACTGAGCAAAGTGTATAAGGCAGTATCCTGGTTATGATATTATACTATAATTTTGCATAATGTTACCGTTGGAATAAACTGAGCAAAGTGTATAAGGGATCTCTTTGTGTTATTTCTTACAACTACAAATGACTCTATAATTATCTCAATAAAAATGTCAATCAAAAAAAACACTGGGCCGGCCAAGTGGGGCGGTGCTTCAGCTCTGGCTTGGGAAGCCAGTGGCCCCGGTTCGGGTCCCACATATAAGAGCCAGTGACACTGCCCTCAGAAAAAAAAAAAAAAAACACTGAAAAAAAGAAAAGACCAGCAGCTGTACTCTTAAGTTGGGTCCTAGTCAAACTGTCCTCACTGGCCTAGGGAGGCTGACGGGAAAGGAGAGTAGACAAGAAGCTGTGTGCCATTTCCCACTTCCTGCTCCCTACCCCCACCCCAGGTACTGCTCTCTCTTCGAATTTTGCTACTAATGAAGCCCAGCGTGCTGTCCCGAGTCAGTCACCAGGTAGCCTTTGGGCTCCATGAACTCCTTAAGACCAACGCAGCCAACATCCACTCCAGTGATGACTGGGCCACCCTCTTCACGCTGCTGGAGTGCATTGGCTCAGGTGTGAAGCCTCCAGCTGCCCTGCAGGCCACAGCCAGGGCCGATGCACCTGATGCTGGTAAGCCCTTTCCCAGGGAGATCCACACTGGCAAATAAACAGTTATGGCCTCAGGGGTTGAGACAGGTTATTGCGTTCAGCAGATTAAATACCCGTGGCTTCTGCCATCTGCTTCCAGAGCTTCCCATGCCCACTGGCCGCTCGGCAGCACACCCACAGGCAAACCAGCATGAAGGCAAATAGGCAGCGGGGAAGGCTGTGAAGCCAGGCTTACTAATGTCCTGAGGATTGTGTTCTCAGAAACTGTCTTCACTGCCCCCACCCTCCCCTGACAGCTGCTACTAGATGCTAGCAGGAACCCAAATTAGCCTGCTGCCCTATTTGGTCAAGAGAGAAGCTGTCCAGACCATCCTTCAGTCCTCTGGTGACAAGGCTGAAACTAAGCCAGATGAGAGAAGAGGCCAGGCTTCAGCACCTTTCTTCTGAGAGCTGAAATTATCCCTTGTCCCAGTGTCCCCATCCTCACCTTGATTCTGCCTTGGTCTCTGCTGGCTTAGGGGCCCAATCTGACAGTGAACTCCCATCCTACCATCAAAATGTAAGCCTGGACCGAGGGTACACGTCCGACTCGGAGGTCTACACTGACCATGGCAGGCCTGGCAAGATCCACCGATCCGCCACAGATGCTGACATGGTCAACAGCGGTTGGTTAGTGGTGAGTGAGCATACGGGCAGCGGGTGAGTCTTCCCTCCTTGGCCTGTGGGAAAGATTCCTGGTCCTCTGAGAGGGGGTCTAGGATCCAGGTCAAGTCTGGGTTTCCAGCTTCTCTGTGTACTTTACAGGTGGGAAAGGATGACATCGATAACTCCAAGCCAGGGCCCGGGCCCGGCTGGCCAGGCCCTTCACCCCTGGTCAATCAGTACAGCCTAACAGTGGGGCTGGACCTTGGGCCGCATGACACTAAATCCCTGCTTAAGTGTGTGGAGTCGCTGTCCTTCATTGTGCGTGATGCTGCCCATATCACACCCGACAACTTTGAGCTCTGCGTCAAGACTCTGCGCATCTTTGTGGAGGCCAGTCTTAATGGCGGTGAGTCACCCAGTGAAGGGGCACTTGGAGAGTAGCCATGTGAATATACGAAGGAGAGGGAGGGGGAAAGGCAGGCCATCTGTGCCCATGGATGTGGAAATGTGACGTGGCTGTGGCTCTGCTCAGGGTGCAAGTCCCAGGAGAAACGTGGCAAAAGTCACAAGTATGAGAGCAAAGGGAACCGCTTTAAGAAGAAATCCAAGGAGGGCTCAGTGCTTCGGCGGCCTCGATCCTCCAGCCAACATGCCACTCGGGGCGGCCATAGTGACGATGATGAGGATGAAGGCGTGCCTGCCAGCTACCATACGGTGTCTTTACAGGTCAGTCAGGACGTAAGTATGGCACCCTTTGCTTCCTCTCCTCTCCCTGCACCTGATATTGGGAGCCTGGGCAGAGCCAGGGACAGCTAGGACTGAGAGGAAGGGTCTATGTTTTCCAGCCCAGGCCCTCAGCCACCACATCTAGTGTTCCCCTGTCCAAGACCACAAATCTTATTTGCTTAAATTTGAAATTAAGGTTTATTTTTTTTTTTTGTTTTTTATTGTTGTTTTTGTTTTTTTGAGGGCAGTGTCACTGGCCCTCATATGTGGGATCCGAACCGGGGCCGCTGGCTTCCCAAGCCAGCGCTTAACCACCACGCCACTCGGCCAGCCCAATGTTTATTTTTTGAATAGGTAATATATGCACATAGTACAAACTTCAAAAGATACAAAAGGGTAAACAAATAAAAGTAAGTCCCATGCCATTCCTGTCTGCAGCTAGCAAGTTCCCCTCCCCAGAGGCAACCCCTGCCACCAGTTTCTTTTCTATCCTTCAGAGTTATTCTGTGTCTATTCAAGGCATATAAAAATGAGCCGACTTTATATCACTACATAAATGGGGAACTAATTGCCTTAAATAGACTACCTTAGAAAAATGATGAAAACAAAACTTGTTTAAATCTGGCCAGACATGATTGCCAGTGAAGGCTCTGAGCCTGAGGTGTGCTTTCTGGTTTTAAAGTGAGTTTAATATGGTGAGGTTTTATCTATCTCCAGCTGTGAAAGAGAATTAAAAAGAAAGTGCTTTTCTCACTGTAATTCAGTTATTAAATGCTTAGTCCACACCCCTCCTCAATTCTCTACTAGGAGTACTTCCCAGTTTGGGGGAACACTGGCTAGACTGGGCAACTAACTTACACAGTCAAGAGGGGAATGGTAAGGGGTGGAGTATGGCGGGATTGGTACTTGGGGCTCCCTTGAGGACTCAGTCATGGACAGTGGGGGAAGGGTAAGGGGGTTTACCAAACCTCACCTCACTCATATCCTGCCCCTCCTGTGACCCCAGTTGCTAGACCTGATGCACACCCTGCACACTCGGGCGGCCTCTATCTACAGCTCATGGGCGGAGGAGCAGCGCCACCTGGAGACAGGTGGCCGGAAGATCGAAGCAGATTCACGCACCCTCTGGGCCCACTGCTGGTGCCCTTTGCTGCAAGGTAAACGTCCAGGGAGCAGGCAGGGCAGGGGGTAGAGGTGGAGCTGGAGCTTGGGAAGTACCAGGATGGAGATGCCTGCAGGGTCCTGAGCCTGTTCTTGCTCCCAGGCATTGCCTGCCTTTGCTGTGACGCCCGGCGCCAGGTGCGGATGCAGGCGCTGACCTATCTGCAGCGAGCACTGCTGGTACATGATCTGCAAAAGCTCGATGCCCTGGAATGGGAGTCCTGTTTTAACAAGGTAGGACTTCCATCTAGTCTTAAGAGAAAGTTCATATCCTTAAGACAAGAGAGCCAGGCAGCCTGAAGAGCCCTCAATGTCAGTCCTCAGCCTGCATCATACCTTCCCTTCTGCTCTGTACCCATCTACCCCAGCCCCTGGCTTCCTTGGGGCAAGGCCACCAGCTGCTGCTGCTAGGTAGATGTTATTTACCCACCAGGTGCTGTTTCCTCTACTGACCAAGCTCTTGGAGAACATCAGCCCTGCAGATGTGGGCGGGATGGAGGAGACCCGGATGAGGGCTTCCACACTGCTATCTAAGGTACTCTCACCACCATACACCCACCCACTTGCCTACATCTGCCTCTGCAAAAGGAGAGAAGCCAAGGCTTCTGGTAGGTCCTAGAGATGCAATGTAGGTGCTCAGGACCCCCAGCTGTGGAGACTCAGTGGGACTTAGGCACCTGGGAGGATTCTGGAATTCAGAGGTATCTCTGATCTAAGATTCCCATGTAAGATAGGGCAGGCTTGCCTCCTAGCCTTGGAGAGGGGTACAGAAGTCTCCTACCCTACCCTCGGCTCAAAGGGGCTGGCCGGCCCTAGGTCTTCCTGCAGCACCTGTCTCCACTGCTGTCACTCTCTACCTTTGCGGCCCTCTGGTTGACCATCCTGGACTTCATGGACAAGTACATGCATGCAGGCTCCAGTGACTTACTGGTATGTTCTACCTCAGCCTGCCTCCTGCCTCCTACTTCCTTTCTCACCTGCTGGGAAGACTTACTGTGTCCCCTTGATGGCTACCTCCTCCTTACCATATTCCTCCATGTCCCTTTCCTATTCTCATCGCTCCGCTGCCACCTGCAGTCAGAGGCCATCCCTGAGTCTCTGAAGAACATGCTCCTGGTGATGGACACAGCAGAGATTTTCCACAGTGCAGATGCCCGAGGAGGCAGCCCCTCGGCCCTCTGGGAGATCACCTGGGAGCGCATTGACTGTTTTCTACCCCACCTACGAGATGAGCTCTTTAAGCAGACTGTCATCCAGGGTAGGGAGCTCAGCCCAACTTCATCAGAAAGAATCTGGAGCTAACTATTGGGTTGTCGGAAAAGTCACTACGCATTTTTGCAACGAAAAACATAGAAAAAGTACGTCATGACTTTTCCGACAACCCAATAGTTCTCTGTGCTTTAGGTGGGTGGGAAGACTGGTGGGTAGTCAGGGCACTGCTTGAAAAAAAAGCACTAAGAGCTGATGTCTGGATTCTCTGCCCTCCCCAGACCCCATGCCCATGGAGCCTCATGCCCAAAAACCTCTGGCCTCAGCCCACCTGACTCCTGCTGCTGGGGACACCAGGACACCTGGCCATCCACCTCCCCCAGAGATGCCCTCTGAGCTGGGGGCTTGTGGTGAGTCCATCTGGACTAGCCTGCAGGAAGCAGGAGGCCTAAGAGGAGGCCCAGGGTAGCTTTGGATTGCTGTTGAGCAGGGGCTGTGAGCCAGGGGAAGGAGGGAACCAGAGAATCCTATTCGCCTGCTCTTCCTATGAGAAATGGCAGGATGAGATAAGCTATGATGAGTTAACTGCTTGGGAGGAGTAGGCTGGGTCAGGTCTTGGAGGATATGCAGAAGTTGCCCTTCGGGGATACTAGTAAAGACCAGACCAAAATTAACCTGACTAGAGGTACAGCAAAGGACGTAGAGGGTAAAGATAAGATAGCTGGACGTCGGAATGAGTTTCAAGGGAGACTCCCTACTATTTATGCTAGGAGGGGTCATTTTACTCACGGGAATGGGGAGGAGCAGTGGTCGGTAAACCAGGTAGGAAGTGTGAGGGAGTCTGACTGCAGCCACTTTGCTTTCCCTATAGACTTTGAGAAGCCTGAGGGCCCCCGACCTGCCAACAGCAGCTCCCCTGGATCACCTGCGGCACCTAGCCCCAGCAGGCTGAGTCCTACCCCAGATGGGCCTCCGCCCTTGGCTCAGCCCCCACTGATCCTGCAGCCCTTGGCCTCCCCGCTGCAGGTGGGCGTGCCACCCATGACTCTGCCCATCATCCTCAACCCTGCTCTCATCGAAGCCACCTCACCAGTGCCCCTCCTGGCAACACCCCGCCCCACAGAGCCCATGCCCACCTCCGAGGTGAACTAAGACAGACCCCTCAGAGATCAGGACCAGTACTACCAGGCTGTACCTGGCCCCCTTCCAGCTGTCCCAGGGGCCACAAACTCTTCAGGCCCAGCCCAAGCTGCTGTTGCTGCTATATGAATGGGCACCTGAAGAAGAACTTTTGTAGCCCTTCCTGGGACCCACAGTCAGGCTGCAGGACCTTCCTCCTCTGCTTTCCATTCTTGGAGGTACAACCTGAGAACACACTCAGGTATCACCTGCAGCCTGGCAGCTCTGGGGAGGCATCACTGTGTCAGCCCTGCAGTGCCCTCCCACATGCCCCTCCTGCCCATGGTCAGGCGTTGAGAGCCAAGCCAACCACTCTGCACTTTGTTTCCCTCTCCCATCCCCGCTCCCATCAGCCCTGGACCACTTCCTCCAGTTCTTCCTCTTTCATTAATTAGTTGGTCAGTTTGGAGAGTTGACTGGCAACATGGAAGGGGGCAGGTGGGGCTGGAAGGGGGACTGCCCATAGGAGCATGTATATATGGAAAAACAGGACAACAGTGGACTTTTTATGACGTAATAAATGTCTTAGTACCAACATCATTGTCTTTCCCTCTGGTTTCCTTCTTGAGCTTGTGGGTACCATGTTGTTAGGATACCCAGGGCTTGGGCATTGATTGACAAAAGTCTTACTGAGCCTACAACAATCTGGCCCACGTGGCCCCTGGCCACCAGCCAGCCAGATGCCAGGTCTGGTGTCAGGATTTCATCGCCACTGCTGTCCCCCCCCAGCCCCCGTCAGCACAGTAGTGCACCCTTGTTACCAGAGGTGTCCCAGGGGTTAATACAGTTGTCAGGGCTGGCCGAGTGGCGCGGTGGTTAAGCACTGGCTTGGGAAGCCAGCGGCCCAGGTTCGGTCCCACATATGAGGGCCAGTGACACTGCCCTCAAAAACAAAAACAAAAACAAACAAACAAAAAATACAGTTGTCCTCTTCCCTCACTACTCCAAGGGAGAAACCTGAGACAGCCTAGATGCAGTCAAAGGGAAACCAGAGCTGAGCTGTAGTTATTCAGAAGCTTCCCTCAGATACACCTCCTGGTCCAAGAGCACAAAGGAGCCCATAGGGCTTAGGAGCGGGGGCATCTTGCCCACAGCTGTGATCGTGTGTGCGTGTGGACATAGGACATTCATTTTTGGCCCCAAACTGAAGAGGGAGAGTATCTTCCACCCCACAGCCTCCATCCATTCCAGTCACGGAACCCCTCCCTTCCTGTCCCTTGCATCAGGGTAAGGCAGATGGGAGTGTGCATTGGGTGGGCTGTGTGGCTGAGGTACTATGGGCGGGATGCAGAGTGCTCTGTATGAAGCTTTCCCAGTAAAGCGCATCATCTAGGCTTCCTCCCCCATAATGGTCCCTTCCCCCTGGGGGGTGGGGGAGAGGGCAGGGAGTGGCACCCCATTGTACTACCAGCTGATTTCCTCATGGAGAGTTAGGGGCACATACCCTCTTCATTTGGGCCCAGCTGTCTGTGTTCATGCAGCACCTAAGGCTCCCCTTTGCTCAGCATAACCACGTAGATATTGCTGGGAGTCTGGAATTCTATAAGTGCCTCTTATCGGGTGTAAGAAAGGGCTCCTCGGAAATGGGGACAGCCTAATGTGGAAAAATACTGACATGAGACCTGACGCTCCTACATAAGTTAATGTGGAAACCAGGTTTCCACATTAACCAGAAGACTCCCGACCCTGCCCCTAGGAAAACTAGGACTATGACTACACTTCTAATCTGCAGTTTTCTATGTGAGTGCAGAAAAGCGTGGATCTACAGTCAGGTAGACACTGAGGCCTTTGGTTTGATGTCTCTTCCACTGTCTTGAGTCCCACAAGTTCTGCCTTAGAAGCTTTTATGTGTTTCTCTGTTGGAAAGAGAATGATGGCTATTGCAAAGAAGTCTGAAAACCATCCAAGGAATATGGCAAGTCTGTGTTCCTCATTTGGTCTGCAAATGTTATAATAGATGAAGAAGGAAGCTGGAGTGATTGCTAACTCATCTCCCTGCTGGGTAGCAAAGAAAAAAATTTGTCGGAAGTCTCATTCTGTTATACAAAGATCAGCTGACATATATGAAGTGTGATCAAACAATATGGTGAATGTTTAAATTTAAAAAAAAAAAAATTGGGCCAGCCGAGTGGCGCATTGGTTACGGGCTGGCTTGGGATGCCAGCTCTGAGCAGGAGGGCCCCAGTTCGGATCCCACATATGAGGGCCAGTGACACTGCCCTCTATAGCTAAGGTGGTGAAGACAGCGCTACCTCGAGCTGGGCTGCCATGAGTCCTCCGCGACGGCATAGGCTGCAGCCCCTGCTGCAGTGGGCTGCCATAAGCTGCAGTGAGTGGCCGGCAGCCAGCGTGAGTGGCTGGAAGCTGGTGTGAGCTGCTGAGAGCCTCTGTGAGCAGCTGTCCAGAGGCCGGCGACTGATCTGCCTCACCCAGGAAGAGCACAATCACAATACCAACATGGGCCAGTGAAGCACCGTCCTCCACAACTAGATTGAGGAACAAATGGACAGCAACTTGTCTGTTCCCCTCCCCAAATTCCCCAATGCTGTTCCCCTCCCCCAACTCCCCAATAAAATCTTTTAAAAATAATAATAAATAATTATTACAGTAAGAGACACATTGCCATTAATCCCCCTCACTTCAAACACACTTAATCCATCATTCTTGCCACTTTCTGAAGCAGTTCTAGAAGTCCTCTTTTGTGAGTGTCTTTAATTGTGCTGTCGTGGCTGCCTCAATGTCCTGAATCATTTTGACTTGGGGGGGAGAGCCAGAAGTTGCATGGTGCCAGATCCGGTGAATAAAATGGATGAGGACATACTATAAAGTTTTTATTTGACAGAAATTGCCATATACCAGAAGTGATATGTGACATAGAGCATTGTCATGATGGCGGATGATTTACAGCACACTTTATTTTATTTTTTTTTTTTTTGAGGGCGGTGTCACTGGCCCTCATATGTGGGACCCAAACCAGGGCCGCTGGCTTCCCAAGCCAGCACTTAACCACCACTCCACTCGGCCAGCCCAATTTACGGCACACTTTATAATTAGTTTTGTTTTGTTGTTTTTCTCAGCTGAGCCAGCCTGCCACCTGTTGGCAGCTCAGTGGCAACTCAGCGGCAACTCAGCTCAGGCTGGGCATCAAACTGCTGTTGCTCAGAGCTCAGCTCACACTCTTGAGTGAGCTCTTAACCAACTGAGCCACTTGGCCGGCCCAACGGCACACTTTAAAACACACCTTCTCGGACCTGCCGAGTGGTGCCGTGGTTAAGCGCTGGCTTGAGAAGCCAGCGGCCCCAGTTCGGGTCCCACATATGAGGGCCAGTGACACTGCCCTCAAAAAAACCAAAAAAAAAAACACCACACCTTCTCTCAACTGTAGCTCACACGGAAACTTGTTACACACTGTTACTAAAGTTTGACATGCCTCTTCCCATCTCCCTGCCTTTTCATTGAATGGCACTCAGCAGCAGCATTCACTGTATTTTCTGATCACAATGGAAAGGCGCTGTGTCACACATCACTTCAAGTATGGCAATTTCTGTCAAATAAAAACATTACAATGTGTCCTTATCCACCTTTTTTCACCGAATCTGGCACTGTGTGACTTCTGGCTCTTGCCCAAATTCAAAATGATTCGGGACATTGAAGCATCCACAACGGTGGAACTAAAGACACTCATTAAAGGGCTTCCAGAACTGCTTCAGAACGTGGCAAGAACAATGGGATAAGTGTGTTTGAAGTGAGGGGGAGTATTTTGGGGATTAATGGCAATGTGTCTTTTACTATAATAAATTTTTTTGTATTTAAACATACACCATATTTATTGATCACACCTTGAATACGACTCGTGTTGATAATGTTGTCTCTGAGAAGGTAAAGGAAACTACAAAAGAAACTAATATTCAGGCCTTAATTCTGACCACCAAGGAAGAATGTCTTGGTGATGTTGAAGTGACAAAAATACTTGTGGGAAAGTAATAGAGTAAACCAGAGGGAAATGCTGGCCTTAATGATGTCTCCTATAGGAACTCCAGGATAGCAGATTGCAACAAGTTCAGAGGAAAGCTAGAGGCCTAAGACCCTAGCCTGGAGAAGTGACTTTGTTGGAGCATCTACACCTATATGTGTCGATATTAAGTATGTTGACCAGGTAACCTTGTAAAGGTATTTACTATTACGGATGAGGCAATGACTTCAGAGAGGCCAAGTCCTTGGGAAGTTAGGGAGTTGGGACTCAACCCCATGTCTGTCTCACTCCAAACCTCAGGGTCTTTCCTGTGACAATTTCTCAATTTGAAAGTAATGGTGGTGTAGAAACCCTCCAAAGCTACAGATGTTCCTTCACTTACAATAGGGATATGTCCCAATAAACCCATCATAAGTTGAAAATATCGTAAATTGAAAATACATCTAGCCCACCAAATATCATAGTTTAGCCTAGCCTACCTTAAACGTGCTCAGCACACTTACATTAGCCTATAGAGGGACGAAATCACCTAACACAATGAATACAATGTAGAGTGTTGGTTGTTTACCCTTATGATTGAGTGGCTGACTGGGAGTTACAGCTCGCTGCTGCTGTCCAGAATCACAAGAGAGTATCATACAGCAAGCATATCGCTAGCCTGGGAAAAGATCAACATTCAAAGCACAATTTCTACTGAATGCATATCGCTTTCACATCATTGTAAAGTTGAAAAATCTTAAGTCGAACTATTATAAGTCAGGGACTGTCTGTACGTATTTTCTGTAGCGTCTCATGAGAAAAGGTTGAACATCTGAAGAAACAGCCTATTACCTAGTAAGCTTAGAATTCACTAGAAAACTCAAAAGAGATACACAACAACCAAGAATAAATGTGAATTTTCTAAGCACATGACAGTGATATTGGAAAGAATTAATTACTAGTTAAGTTTTGGGGAAGTTGAAAGTTATACGTGGATTTTCGACTGTGGGGACAACAGTGCCTGTAATCCCTGCATTGTTCAAAGGTCAACTGCACAGAATTAGCTACAATGGACAGAATTGCTAAGAACAACAAAACCTGTGGCTATTCCAGCTCTCAGGATTTACCTTCGCTTACTGCTCACTGCTTTGAAGACAAATGATCTTGAGAAAGCAGAACCCCTCAGCTCCTGGGCTTCAGTTGAGAAGGAACTTTTTAGTTGAGGTAAACAGTTTATCACCCCCCCTTGAAATATTCTTCACTGGGTTTCTGAGATACTGGTTTTTCTTGGTTCTCGCCTACCTTACTACTGGCCATGGTTTTTCAGTTTCCTTTGTTTGCTCTTCCTCATCTCCACAGCCTCTGAACATTAGAATGCCCCAGGGCTCAGCTCTTGTCCTCCTGTCTTTTCTCTACTCAATTGCTGGGTAATGTTGTCCATTGTCAAGACTTTAAATACCATCCATTACACTGACTTTATGTTCCACTACCCACTTCGTCTCCATATGCTGCCTCATAGGCTCTCAAACATAACAAACTTCAAAGGAAAAATTCATAATAATTCCCCCTACAAATCTGCTCTTCCCCCAGTCTGACCCATATCACTAAAGGACAACTCAACTCCCTGTTTTCTCACATCCTACATCCAATTCCTCAGCAAATCATGTTGCATCTCTCTTTCAAATCTACCTAGAAGGGCTGGCCGAATGGCTCAGTTGGTTAAGAGCTCACTCAAGAGTGTGAGCTGAACTCTGAGCAACAGCGGTTCGATACCAGCCCGAGCTGAGTTGCCATTGAGCTGCCAACAGGTGGCAGGATGGCTCAGCTAAGAAAAAAAACAAAAAACAATCAAATCTACCTAGAATGTGACTACTTCTCACCATCCTCACCTACTACCTCGGAAGTCTAAGCCACTACTGCCCTACTGGTCTCCCTCCTACATTCTAGTCCCATGATCTCTATACTCTCCACAAGGCAGCCAAAAAGGATCTTTTTAAAACATGTCATGTCATTTTCACCCCATTGCTCAAGTGGCTTTCCATCTCATTCAGAATAAAATCCCAAGTTCCTACTTTATCCCACCTACCTAACCTTCTTGCTGTTCTTCAAATATGCCAAACACCAGACCCTCCACTGGGAATACTCTTCCCCCAGATATCCATACAACTCACTCTTTCACTTTTTTCAAGTCACTGTTCAAATGTTAACAGAGAAGCCTCCCCTGTCTGCTACATATAAAATCCTTATCACTCTTTACCCCCTCCCCATGCCTAATTTTTCTCCATCATACTGATCACCAATTGACATACATCCATTGGATTTTTTTTTTTTGTCTGCAAACAAGGACATTGATTTCTAGAGTAGGGCCTCAGTATTCATTGAATGAATAGAATGATTTTATGGTGTGTCTGCTTTGAGCCAGGTGCAGTGCTAGCACTAGGTACAGAAACAGAGATAATCATTAGGTTGGAAATTAGTGAACAAACAATGAAGAGGTTTTCTAAGCCCAGATAGATGAGGCTATAGCAACTGACTATAAACTTTGAGTCAGTTAAAATTTCCAGGTCAACACTGAGAATTGTTGGAGCTGATTGATGGGTACATGGAGGTTCATTATACTGTTCTCTCCACTCTTTATATGTTAGAAATTTTCTATAATAAAGGTTTTTCTTTCTTTAAATCTTCAGATAAATCAATTACATTTCAGAATCTTATAAATAAAGTAGCTCAACCCTAGGGATGCTTTTATTTTATTTTATTTTTTATTTTGTTGTTTTGAGGGTAGTGTCACTGGCCCTCATATGTGGGACCCGAACCGGGGCCGCTGGCTTCCCAAGCCAGCGCTTAACCACTGCGCCACTCAGCTGGCCTCTAGGGGTGCTTTTAGAGACATGTGGAGACTGGAAAAATTCATGCCAATTTCAGCTGGTGGTTTATGGGCACTTTAAAAGGACAGTTGTGATCAATGGTGACCAGCACAGGGTCACTGAGATAGAATATGCCAAACTAATCTCCTTCCATTTTTTTATTTTTTTCAATTACACTTTACATTCAACATTATTTTATATTAGTTTCATATGTACAGCATAGTGGTTAGACATTTATATAATTTACAAAGTGATCCCCCTGATTAGTTTAGTATCCACCTGACTCTATACATAGTTATTACAATATTATTGACTATGTTCCCTATGCTGTACTTTACACGCCCATGACTATTTTGTAACTACCAATTTGTACTTCTTATTCCCTTCACCTTTTTCACCCTGCCCCCAACCCCTCTCCCATCTGACAGCCATCAGTTTGTTCTCTATATCTATGAGCCTGTCTCTGTTTTATTTTTATCATTTATTTTGTTCTTTAGATTCCATATACGTATAAGTGAGATCATATGGTACTTGTCTTTCTTTGTCTGACTTATTTCACTAAGCATAATACCCTCTAGATCCATCCATGTTATCACAAATGGTAATATTTCATTTTTTATGGTGAGTAATATTCCATTATATATATATATATATATATATATATATATATATATATATATATATATATATATATATATACCACATCTTTATCCAATCATCTATTGATGGGCACTTAGGTTGTTTCCATATCTTGGCTATTGTAAATAGCACTGCAGTGAACATAGGGGGTGCATATATCTTTTCAAATTAGGGTTTTGGATTTCTTCAGATAAATACCCAGAAGTGGAATTGTGGGGTCATAAGGTAATTTTATTTTTTTTTAAATTTTGAGGAACCTCCATAGTTTCCCATAATGGCTGCAATAATTTGCAATCCCACCAACGGTGCACAAGGGTTCTCTTTCTCTGCATCCTCACCAAATACTTGTTTGCTGATGTATTAATGATGGCCATTCTGACAGATGTGAGGTGATAGCTCATTGTGGTTTTAAATTGCATTTCTCTGATGATTAGTGACATTGAGAATCTTGTCATATGTCTATTGGCCATCTGTACTCATATGTCCCCTTTGGAGAAATGTCTATTCAGGTCTTCTGCCATTTTAAAATTTAACCGCCTTCCATTTTAATTTAAGGGTTAAGAAACTGATTTACCAGGGGAATGTAGTAGACAATATCCCTGGATTTTAGCAAATTGTTTGATTGTGTCTTATGATATTCACTTGAGAGGTCCACAGCCGGGTTGAAAGGCCTGCTTTATTTTATACAAATTTCTGGGGAAAGCTTCATCCTAGAGCTAACAGACTGGGTTTGAATTCTCACTCTGTCCCTCTCTAGCTGTGTTACTTCACTTCTCTGAGGTTTAATTACTTCATCAGTAAAGAAAGTAATATTTATCTTCTAGTCTAGTGGAGAAAGAACAAGAACATATACTGAAGTACCTTAACATAGTACCTGGCACATTCATTTGTAGGCAAGAGGAAGAGGAAGGGGAAGTACCAGGAAATAGCCCAAATCAATGGCCATGATAGTGTCTCCCTTTATGCAGAGCTAGTGAAGGCCAGGCGCAAGCTGCAGGAAAGATCTGAAACAACAAACAGCCTGTGTGTTCCACTGTGAGCCCAATGTAGGACAACTCCAGGAATGGAGGTTATTCATGGCACCTCCTAAAGAGAAATTCTACCAGAATTGTCCATCTCTACCAGAGATGTCCAGCCTCTGAGTCAGTACTTTGTGAAAATGACCTTGCTGCCACTAGAAGTGTGCCAGTGTACTTTGGGAACTATATAAAAGGCAATTTCCTACATCAGAGGAAATTTGAACTATTAAGATGGTGGGTGCCTTTTTAACTCTAATATTCCAGATCTCCGTGATGGATGAGCAAAGCCTGATAAACACCTTATTTCCCTTTCCTGGCAGAGCTCCTGAGCTCAGGTCTGGCCCGCTGTGGACCTGCCGTTTATAGAGTAAGTTTAGGTCCAGATAGTCTTTTCCAGGGGAGAATGAGTTAGAGACTGAGACAGAGTATTACGGGGTCTCCTTGCGGCTCCGGTGGGGCGCCGCCAGATGGCACCCTGGGACCGGCTGAAAGATCAACTTCCTTTCTCTTCCCCTAACTTCCCGGCAACTGGGCCCAGCTCCGGGAGGGGGACCGGAGGACTTGGGTTGGTCAGCTTCCCCCTGGGGTTCCCCGGTTCCAGAGGTGGCCAAGCGTTAGGCGCAGCATAAGCCGAGTAGCAGTGGGACTGCCAGCCTGCTGAGACAGGACTGAGTGGGTGAGGCGACCGGAGTCGGGGCCCCTGACCAGGGGATGGTGCTCGGTCAGCGGATCCCGCCTCGGGCTGGTCCCCCGCCAGAGCCCACGCCTGGCTGACCGTCATCCCCAATCCCCAGTCCCCGCGCAGCGCGAATATTTGCCCCCCAAGGGGCGCGCCTGAGTCGCTTCCGATTGGTTGTGAGCATCCGAAGTTAAACTTTCAGCCAATGGAAAAGGTCATGGAGCGTGACGCACGGAAACGTCACGGGAATTCCCCCTCCCGGGGGCGGTAAAGGGGCTTTCCCCACTGGAGCCCTGGTGGCTGGAGAGGTGTCGCGACCCATCCCAGGTGGGTCGGGCCGGGAGAGAAGCCGGAACCGGAGCTGCCGCCGCGGTGAGTGGTTGGGTTCAGACCCCTGGATGACCAGGAAATGGGGCAGGGCAGGGGGAGTGTATCCGTAACTAATGGAGACTCAGGGCTGGAGAAAGGCATATGCACACGCAGAGAGAGCAAGCACACGAACAAGACACCCGGATACACATCAACATCCTTGTACAAAGACACGCGGACCTGTACGTCAGCCGGCGAGTGCATAGCATCGTCCATGCACTCAAACTCGCACACACATGCACACTCAAACAGGCTCACCCGTGCACAGGTGAGCCTGGACCCATACCCTTCACGCACAAACTCAAATATATGTTCACCTGTGCCTTTACATATCAAGACATGTTACATATCAAGACATTGAGACGTTTAAGGACGCTCACCTGTACACAGACATGCTCAGTTGCACACGCATGTTGACGCCATGCACACACAACTCGCACGCAAGCACATGAGCTGAAATATTATTGTCTATCTGTGGAGACACACAAGGATTACAAACGGTTATGGAACTGGGGCAGGGGCATGGGCACCCCAAACTGATGTGGTGTGGGAATCAACGGCTGTCAGGTGTTTCGAGGAGAGCAAATAGAGGAGCCCATCCCAAGGAGGAGACACCTTTCCTCCCCTAGCTCCGCGGCCCCACACACCGGTTCTCGGGGCAGAACCCCGGGGCCCCCGACTGGGAACAGCCCCGCCCACAGGCCTTCGGAGAGGAGGACTTCCTACAGCAGGAATGTCCCCCCAAAAGCCCCCGGGGTGAATCAGCCGTGGCCTCTCTCAGGGTAGAAAATCCCAAGGTTGCTCCAGGATGGGGGAGGGGAAGGGGGTGAGAGGCAGAACTGGCCCGGGGCTTGGAGCCTCTCCCAGCCGAGAAGGACCCTCTGGTCCCCGGCCTCTGGCCTGGAGGGAGGGGAGGGGCCCAACCCTCACGGGGGCTTCCCTGGGTCTCGTTGCCCCTCTACCCACAGACAAGCGGCCGGCGTCCACGGCCCTGCGCCGCCGACCTGCGCCCCTCCCGCCGCGGGGGCGTGGCCAGTGGCGTCATTTCCAGGCCCGCCCCCTCCGGCCCCGCCTCCCCCCTGGTATTTTCGGGACTTTCCTAAGCTGTTCTAACTTTCCTGCCCCTTCCCCGGCCGGGCCCAGCCCATCTCCGAATCTCGCCCTCCACCGGATCTCGTCCGCCACACCCGGACGGGTGGCTGGAGGAGATCCGACCCTCCCTCAAATTTGGGCTCCCCTCTCCTCTCTACTCCAGCCCTAATCTGTCTCTCCCGCCCCCCTGCCCCTTCCCCCCATTCCCCCACCCCGACCCAAGAAGGGCGCCAGAAACTCTGGGAAAGAGAACCCGGCCGGAGTCGCTACACAGCCGGGCCTAGCCCAGAGACATGGAGAGTTGCTACGACCCAGTGAGTCACTCCGCCTGGCCCCAAATCCCGCTGGCTGCCCCCCTGTGTTTGTCTGCTTGTCTGCGGGTCTGTCGGAGTCCCCTCTGCTCCCCTACACCTGTAATACCCTGTTTTTCTCAGCCTGCCTGTTAGTCTGTCTGCAAACTGCTTCCAATGGGAGCTCTCTTATGGGCCTGGGGAAGAGAAGGAGTGATTACTGAGGGCTTAGAGAGCTGGGAGGTGGAGGGCCCTGGGGGTGGCTCAGAATCAGCTGCCACACCATTCTGTCTCCAAACCAGGATCTGGATGGCATCATTGAATATGATGATTTCAAATTCAACCCATCCATTGTGGAGCCCAAGGAGCCAGCCCCAGACACAGGTTAATAAGTCCTCTAACCTCCCCTTGTCCTAGAGGGAGGGGGAGGGAGGAGCATGTGCCCTCTGCCTTGGGTATGGGCTCAGAGAACCTGGATCAGCAAGGCCCCTCTATCCCCAGCTGATGGACCATACCTGGTGATTGTGGAACAGCCTAAGCAGGTGAGTGAGTGCAAGGAATGGTGTGGGATGGCTTCAGCTTTGAGGGGAACTGGGGTAGTCATAGCTGGGTGGCCATGGGGAGGGTCATTGACCACTGAAGCCACTTTGGGTTGGGATGGTTGGCTGCTGCTGATCAGTGGTGTGGTTGTGGTTCAGGACAGACACTACCAGTCATTATGGTCACTGATGGCAGGGGGTGTGGCTGGCTAGAGGGTGGGGGGAGGTCTTTCCTTGTCACAGTGTCACTCTGCCTTGGGACCTTCAGCGAGGCTTCCGATTTCGATATGGCTGTGAAGGCCCCTCCCACGGAGGACTGCCAGGTGCCTCCAGCGAGAAGGGACGGAAGACTTATCCCACTGTCAAGGTGAGCAAGGATGGTGCTTGAGGGTGGACTAGTCGACAGTGCGTCCAGGGTCATTACTGACAACCCTCGCCCCTCCCAGATCTGTAACTACGAGGGACCAGCCAAGATCGAGGTGGACCTGGTAACGCACAGTGACCCGCCTCGTGCTCACGCCCACAGCCTGGTGGGCAAGCAATGCTCAGAACTGGGGGTCTGCGTCGTGTCTGTGGGGCCCAAGGACATGACTGCCCAGTAGGTGTCCCCTACCCCTGCCCCCCCAGTGTCATGCCCCCTCATTGCCTGCCAGTCCTATGCCCCAGCCTATCTCTGTGATCTTAGCATCTGACCAAGGGGAAAGACTTAGGTTGGCCCCAGAACCCAGGGCCCCAAGTAAAAACCAGAAAAGCTTCCTAGAGGAAGTAGGGCTGTGCTGAGCCCTGGCAGTGGGGTGGGTGCCTCAGGAAGAAAGAGCTGTCTGCAAGATCTCTGACTTCCCGTCTCCCACCCAGATTTAACAACCTGGGCGTCCTGCATGTGACCAAGAAGAACATGATGGAGATTATGATACAAAAACTTCAGAGGCAGCGACTCCGCTCCAGGCCTCAGGGCCTTTCGGGTATGGGAGGGAAGGAGGGGGTCATGGGAGATGGTCATGGAAGCAATAGAGGAGGAGGTGTCCAAGGGTCACGTTGTGCCCACCACCCAGAGGCTGAGCGTCAGGAGCTGGAGCAGGAGGCCAAGGAGCTAAAGAAGGTGATGGATCTGAGCATTGTACGACTGCGCTTTTCTGCCTTCCTTCGAGCCAGCGACGGCTCCTTCTCCCTGCCCCTGAAGCCCGTTATCTCCCAGCCAATCCACGATAGCAGTGAGTATCCTGACTACCTGGGATGCAAGGCCTGGGTGTCAGAAAGAACATGGGAGGCAACCTCAAGCTGTGGAATCAGATACGCCTGAGTTTGAATTTTGCCCTGCCATGTATGAGCATAATGATCTTGAGCAAGTCATTTCCCCTCTCTCAATATGACTTCCGTCTTGGGTAAATGAAGATACTAGAGGTTCCTGTATCTCTTGGTGCTGTTCAGATAATGACATAAGGCGCCTGGTTCCACAAATAGGGCCTTGACTCTTACATCCTCTCAAGTAATTGATATCCCACCCCCATAGAGTCTCCTGGGGCCTCAAACCTGAAGATTTCCCGAATGGACAAGACTGCCGGCTCTGTGCGGGGTGGAGACGAGGTTTATCTACTTTGTGACAAGGTGCAGAAAGGTGAGGCTGGAGCCAGGGCCACGGAGTGTGAAGACTGGGGGCCAGGGAAACTTCAGGACAAATGGTCCTGGAGATTCCACTAGGAGCTGTGGCCAAGTTTCAATTTTCCCTGTAGATGACATTGAGGTTCGGTTCTATGAGGATGATGAGAATGGATGGCAGGCCTTTGGGGACTTCTCTCCCACAGATGTTCATAAGCAGGTACCCTAGGGCTGGGGCCAGGCCTGGGGGCCCATCTCGGCCAAGGCCTCAGTGACACCTTACATCTTCCTTCTGCGCAGTATGCCATTGTGTTCCGGACACCTCCCTATCACAAGATGAAGATTGAGCGTCCTGTAACTGTTTTCCTGCAACTGAAACGCAAGCGTGGAGGGGATGTCTCTGATTCCAAACAGTTCACCTATTACCCTCTGGTGGAAGGTGGAGTGGGGCTGAAGATCCCGGGGTGGCTGGAGGGTTGGGGCTGGGCTGGAGGGTCCCAAGAATTAGATCAGGGGACCTGTGAGTCAAGTTAGGAGTGGGGAAGGTCTCAGGAAGAAATGGGCTTTGGGAGAAAGGGCCATTGCTATCCTGGGGACAGGGCTCTTAAGGAGTGGCCCATGACTTGGCGTTCTAACATCTTATTTTCCTCTGCCCCCAGACAAGGAGGAGGTGCAGCGGAAGCGAAGGAAAGCCTTGCCCACCTTCTCCCAGCCTTTCGGGGGTGGCTCCCACATGGGTGGAGGCTCTGGGGGCTCTGCTGGGGGTTATGCCGGAGCTGGAGGAGGAGGTGAGGGAGTGAAGGGCGATGGAGGAGGGAGGGGTAGAGGGGAGAGAAGTTGTGGGGGGAGAAATCTGGGGGCGTCCTAGCTGTTGTCCTCTCCCCACAGCCCTGTCTGTCTCCACAGGTGGCAGCCTCGGCTTTTTCCCCTCCTCCTTGGCCTACAGCCCCTACCAGTCCGGGGCGGCCCCAATGGGCTGTTACCCAGGAGGCGGGGGCGGGGCGCAGATGGCTGCCGGGGCGCCTGGCAGGGGTGCTGGGGAAGCAGCCGCAGAACGGAGCGCATCCCCCGAGGCCCCCCAGCCTGAACCACAAGACCCAGAGCTGCTGCAGCGAGGTATGGCCCCCGGAATCCGGGCGGTCGAGACACTGAGGGTGGGAGACCTAGCCCGCGCCCGCGCCCACGTCCCCCTGTCTCCCCCAGCCCGGGAATACAACGCGCGCCTGTTCGGCCTGGCGCAGCGCAGCGCCCGAGCCCTGCTGGACTACGGCGTCACGGCGGACGCGCGCGCGCTGCTGGCAGGACAGCGCCACCTGCTGACGGCGCAGGACGAGAACGGAGACACGTAGGTGGGCCGGTGGGCGGGAGTGGTGGGAGCCTCGGGCACTCAGGCTGGAGGTTCGGGACTCGGCGCTCTGTGGAAGGTCGTGGGGTGTGGGGCGAGAAAGAGACCTGCAAAGAGCCAGGGCTCTGGAGTTGGGACAGTCCTGCCTTCAAGTGTGACCTAGTTATGTATTAGTTCTGTTCAAGGTACTTAGTTTCTCCAGACCAGTTTTGTTGACCGTTACAGGGGCACAATAATATAGTACTTGTCTACTTCAAACAGTGCTCAGGAAGGATGAAGTTCAGGTGCTGTGTTGCCCTTGGAGACATCGGGATTCAGCAGCCCCCTGGGAGGGAGACTATGGAGGCGGTGGGGGGTTTAAGGGTAGACATGCTCTGAGTGGCTGGGCCTGCTAGGCCAGAGTTTCACTCCCCAACCCTTAGGCCCCTGCACCTAGCCATCATCCACGGGCAGAACAGTGTCATCGAGCAGATAGCCCATGTCATCTTTCATGCCCGGCACCTTGGTGTTGTCAACCTCACCAACCACCTGCACCAGGTGAGGGGCACCTACTGGTGAGAGGGTAGGGCTTGGAAGGCAGGTGGGTCAAGGCCAGGGGCAGGCCTGGTTCACTCTGCCTTTGTACCCAGACACCCCTGCACCTGGCGGTGATCACTGGGCAGACCAGCGTGGTGAGCTTCCTGCTGCAAGTAGGCGCAGACCCAGCACTACTGGATCGGCATGGAGACTCAGCGGTGCACCTGGCACTGCGGGCAGGTGCCAGTGCCCCCGAACTACTTCGTGCATTGCTGCAGAGTGGGGTTCCCACCATGCCCCAACTGTTGCACATGCCAGACTTTGAAGGTAAGTTCCTCACATCATCTGTACCAGGGGCAAGGGTGGGGACCAGGGAGGGTAACTGGTGAGTGCCTAGAGTGAACGGGAGATGTAGAGGTCAACTGGTAAGGGGGCCACATTGGAGTCGGAGCTGCAGGCTGAGTATCCTGTGTTCCTAGGGCTGTACCCAGTACACCTGGCAGTCCGTGCCCGAAGCCCCGAGTGCCTGGATCTGCTGGTGGACAACGGTGCTGAAGTGGAAGCTGCAGAGCGGCAGGGGGGCCGAACAGCTCTGCACCTGGCCACAGAGATGGAGGAGCTGGGGTTGGTTACCCATCTGGTCACCAAGGTGGGATTGAGGACTGTGGAGGCCCCAAGGATGGTGAAGATATGGGAGGGGCAGGGCAGCCAGTCGGCCGGGGCTGTGATTAACCACTCCCTTGCACCCCCCAGCTCCGTGCCAACGTGAATGCTCGAACCTTTGCGGGAAATACACCCTTACACCTGGCAGCTGGACTGGGATCCCCAACACTCACCCGCCTTCTTTTAAAGGCTGGTCAGTCTCACCTTCATGGGCATATGAACAGGGCTGGGAAGAGGAAAAGGGGTGGCTCCCGTTGCCCCCACTCTGCAGTCCTTCATATGGACTCCCACTGTACCTTCCTCCCCCAGGTGCTGACATCCACGCAGAGAATGAGGAGCCCCTGTGCCCACTGCCTTCACCCCCCACCTCTGGTAGCGACTCAGATTCTGAGGAGCCCGAGAGGGACACCCAAAGCAACTTCCGGGGCCACACGCCTATTGACCTCACTCGCAGCACTAAGGTGAAGCCAGCCTAGGGCAAGAAGTACCAGGGAACAGGGTGTCTGGAATTAGGGATAGGGGTGCAGAGTATCTGGTACCTGGGCTTTAGGACTGGAATGGGTGTAGTCAAGCCTGAGGCTGTCTCCCCAGGTGAAGACCTTGCTGCTAAATGCTGCTCAGGACACCATGGCGCTCCCCCTGACTCCGCCCAGCCCTGCAGGTGAGATCTCTTCACTCATTGCCAGCCACCAGCCCCTAATCCCCCGCTCAGAGGTCCAGTCTCCTTCAGGACCTCTGAAGAGGTCTGCCTTGTCTGTCAGATTGCCATGAAAGAAAGGTGGTGTCCAGGTATCTATGCCTGTACCCATCTCTGGAGGTAATTGACACGTCTATGTATGTGTCCCCCTCAGGGCCAGAGTTGCCACTTGAGGATACAGTCCTACAGAACCTGGAGCATCTGCTAGATGGGCCAGGAGCTCAGGGCAGCTGGGCAGAGCTGGCAGAACGGCTGGGGCTGCGCAGCCTGGTGGACACTTACCGAAAGACAGCCTCCCCCAGCGGCAGCCTCCTGCGCAGTTACAAGGTCAGTTAGGCACCACTTTCTGCTCTGTGACTGGCATCCTTTCCCCAGTCTTAGAGCCTATGCACTGCCTTGGCCTCAGGGCTCCGGACTCCACACCCTAACTGTAACTTAGGTGCTCATATCTCTTCCTCTCCCCAGCTGGCTGGTGGGGACTTGGCAGGCCTGCTGGAAGCTCTGTCTGACATGGGCCTAGAGGAGGGAGTGAGGCTGCTGAGGGGTCCCGAGGCCCGCGACAAGCTGCCCAGTACAGGTAAAAAAGGGTCCTACCTGGAAGATGGATCTGGGTGTGGAGGGTGGGAGGCCTAAGGCCTTGACTCTTCCTTATCCCCTTCCCTGTGTCCACTGCCCCAGCAGAGGTGAAGGAAGACAGTGCGTACGGGAGCCAGTCAGTGGAACAGGAGGCTGAGAAGCTGGGCCTGCCCCCTGAGCCACCAGGAGGGCTCTGCCATGGGCCCCCTCAGCCTCAGGTGCACTGAGGTGCCATCCACACACCAGCCCCTCTGTACAGCATCCCCACCTATTCCAGTTCTTATTTAATGCCCCATGCCCACCCCTCAGTTGGGGTAAATAAAGGATTCTCATGGGAAAGGGAGCAGGCCTGGCCCTCTCTCCAACTTATGGCAGCCCCTGAGTGACTCTTGTCCTACCCTAGCCCCAAGCACTAGAGAGAGAAGGAGGTCCAGCCAGCAAGTCCAGAGCAGTTTTAATGGGGGTGAAGGCTGTACAAAGGGCAGGGCCCACCGAAGGAGGGAAAGCAAGGCCATGCTGCCCCAGCCTGTGTGTGGGGGTTTGGGCATGGACACCCTTTCTCCACCTCTGGAAAGAGAGAAGGTGAGCCCTCAGGGAGGAAGGAGGGAAAACCAGCTCAGCTCCAGCTCCTGGCCTCTGTCTGAGCCAGGCCCCAGGATGGAGGGGAATTGCTGGTGTCGGGTAGGGGTGGTCTCAGCAGAAAGCAGAAACGTTGTCAGGCCTCCCCCACAAAAAAAAAGCATCAAAAGTCCAGGGGCCCTGGCCCCTTCCCCCCAGCCCCCCCATACGAAAAAGTGCAAAACATTATCACAAAAAGGGGGGCTCAGAGGGGCCTTAGCCTAGGCTCCTGAGGCCAGTGCCCTAGCCCTGCCCTGCCCCGGACACCGCGTCCGGCGCGGTTGGGCCCTGGGCCAAGGAGCCCTCAGGGGTGGCCCGAGGCCAGCCCGGGCTCAGGCAGGGCCATGTCATGCAGGTGCCCAACGGGCACCACCCCCCACACACACACTCGCCCCCAGCTCAGGGCTTCCGCCGCCCACTGCCTGCCCCTGCCCTTGGCTCTGAGCCATGACACTGAGCCCGGGGCTGGCCGGAGGTGTTGGGCTGCAGGGAGGGACTGGAGTCTGGTGGGGGGACTCCATCCTCCGTGCTCCCGGCCTGGGTGAGTGCTGTCTCTACCGCATCCAGCTCTTCACTGCCTGCCTTCAGCTTGACCCGAAGCAGTGCTGCATATGTGCCATAGCGGGATTTCTGCGGCAGAGGAGCAGGGGCTGTGAGCCCAGTCTCCACCCTCTGCCCATCCCAACCCATCTCTACCCCATCTGGACCAGGGAGGGATGCTGAAGAACGCTAGGAGATGGCAGATTCTTGCCCATCTCTAACCCCCAAGGACTGACATAATCCCCTGGTAGGTTGGTGACCCTGTCTCTCTCAAGATTGCTTATTGTTAACAGTCAGTGTTTCTTGAGCCTTTACCAGAGTTGGGAAAACTGAGCACTTGACAGCCATCTCACTTCATTACCCTGGTGGGAATAGAATGTTCTTCTGGTTTCACAGAAGAGGAAACTGAAGCTGAGAGGGATTAAGCAACCTGCTCATGGTCACCCAACTGGTCCATGCCCCTAACTACTTATCTGAGCCTGGATTTGGGGACACAGAGGTCCTGCTAATAGACAAGGTGTCACAGAGGTGCCCAGGCTGGGAGGCTCACCTCAAACTCCAGGTAGGCCTCCTTCTGCCGCTGCTCCTCGGCCTCCTTGCCCCGGGTCTTCTTGCCCAGTTGGGCAGTCTGGTGCTCTCGCAATTCATTTGCCATGGCCTTCAGCTTGGCCTCATGGGTCCTCACCTGCTCCTCCTAGAGGCCAAAGGGAACACACTCTAGCAGGTACAGTGCCCTTGTGCAAGTTGATTTGAAAGGTGCCCCTTTAGCTGAACAAAGTACTATGTTTGGGTTCACAGCATGGCAAGTGGAGGTAGAGGCTGAAACCCAGTTCCCCATGGCCAGTGTCTTGGTACAGTGGACATCTACATACATGGTCGCCCTGAGTGTAGTTCGCCTGGGCCTGTCCCACTCGATTCCACTGGCCAGGTGGACAGAGCTGGGGGTACCTGAGAGAGGCGGGTGGCAGCGCTGGGCAGCAGAGGGCGGCTGAACTTCTTCTGGGAACTAACAGCAGCTGGGAAAGGGGGTGCAGAGAACATGGCGGCCACCACGTTGATGCGAGTGATCCAGGACTGCATCTGCTCCAAGCTCCTGAGGAGAGAGCACAGCCGCTGGGACCTGGGCCCAGGGTTCCTATCCAGGGATGCCGCTCCAGGTTCAGGATGTGGCCTGAGAAGGAAAGAGACAACCCAGGGACAAGGGAGGGGAGCGAGCTGAGAGTTGGAGGAGGGGTCTGGGATGGGCAGGAGGAAGGCACTCACGGGGCCTGGAAGAGGAAGACCCGCCAGTCAGCTGTGCGTAGATAGAAGACATGCGGCCTCTTGCTGTAGTCACTGGCACGTGTGGCCAGTGCATGATGGATGCTGATGGCATTCTTAAGCTCTGCTTCTGACAGGGCCTTCCCAGGCTGGTACTCCTCCTGCAGGGGTGCCCATCTTGTCCTGGCCACAGTCCCAGCCTGTTCCAGCCCAGCCCCACCCCTTGGGCTGGCCCCATACCTTCTGCAGGTAGAGGATCATGCCCTTGAGGATCCCATGGAAACTCTTCCAGCCCCGCTTGCCCCGAGGTGCTAGGGAGAAGGAAGACAGGTTACAGAGGTCCTGGGACAGACCCACTCCCATCTATCCACCGAGACCCTCCCACCAGGCACGTACTCTTCCTGCAGTCAGGGTCTGCGTGCACCTTCCGCACCAGGGCCCCGTGCTTGTAGACGGCAGCCCCAGGCTCAGGAGTCAGGTCCAGGAAAGGGCTGGAGCCGCTGCCACTGCCCCCACTGACCCTCTTGATGACTTTGGGGTTGGGGTCGGCCAACTCAGACAGAGAGCGTCTCAGCTCCTCCTCGTCTCTGCAGGTGTGATCACCTTAGAAGGGGCTGGCCATGGAGCCACTCACCCCCCTTCAATCCCGGCCTCTGCCCACCCAGGAAAGCTCCTCCAGTGTTTGTGGAGGTGGAGAAAGGGGAACTGCTGCTCTCAGACCAGGTCTCCTCAGCTGTGTCTCCCTGCTCAGATCAGGGCTTCTGGAGGCTGCATGGCTCCTCCCAGCTTCAAGATCCCAAGGGTAGGTCCACATCTCTCCTTTCCTCCCCTCACATGTAATAGCCCCGTCCTCTCCATTTCTGTACACATACCGCCAAACCTCACACCCTTCTCCAACAGACACATGTCTGACTCAGCTATCTCAACCACACCCAGCACCAACTCAGCTTGTTGGCTAAATGTTGGCAGAAGTAGCGCTTCCTAGCGGTCCTCTAGTACATCCTGGTCTGCAGGCTCTGTCAGGTATAAAAAGTCTGACAATGGCCACCACTCCCTTGCTCAAGAACCTGAAAGCTCCCTATCTCCTCCCACTTGGAGCCTATAATACATTCCCGCCAACACTGTCTTTCTCCTTCCTCTCTCCATTCCAACCAGGCCTGCCTTCTCTTGGTCTCCCCATGACACACTCATTTCAGCCACATTATTTGCCTCCTAAATATCAACTTCCCCCTTTTATCCCCCAAACAAATGCCTTCCCCTCCTTCAAGGCTTGCCCCAAGTCCCAATCCTCCAAGAAGCTTTCCCTGATCTTCCCCTCTACCCCAGTCCTGAGCTCTGCCTTCTCTGAAGTCTCTCCTGCCTACTGGGAGCTCCCAGCTAAGCTGAGCAGTGACTGAACTCTCAGTAGATACCAGCAAATATCAGTGATCTATTGACTGTTTAAATGAGGGCTGTACTTCACACTGGGGCACACAGGTCAAAACTGAACCTCCTCTCTCAGACTGCACTCTTCTAAGACTTAACTCGGAGTCTCTCTGTTTCCACTGGGACTGCTAAGAGGCAACAATGTGGTCCCTTGTTCTGTGACACTCTGGGCACCCTAGGACCTGAGGGGGAGCTCATGCTATTGGTCAGGGCCCTACCTCCAGAGACTTCTGCTTTCCCACTAGGGTTGCCAAGGGACCTCCCCTTTTTGTTTCAGCACCCCTCCTCCTAGGTCAGCTGACAGTGGCCACCCCTCCCCCCAGCTTGTCATAACAACCCAGCTAGAGACAAGACACAGAACCCCAAGTCCAGACAGGCATTTCCAAAGAAGGAAGTGAGGCCACCTCACTGCCTCTCATGGCCTCACCGGCCTCCCCTGCCCCGTGGCCCTAGGACTCACAGGGTTCACCTCAGCTCTTGGCCTCTCCAGGCCACCCCTTTACCATGCTTCATCCCCACCCCCACCACACAGCCCCAGGACTCACATGGCCCACTGCAGTTTTTCATTCTTGATGGAGCTGTACAAGGCCTGAGGAGGGAAGACCAAATCAGGGTGGTGGGGACGAGGGTGTGTGCACCAGGTACCCCAATGTCTGAGCTCAGAGCACTCCCTCCCAACCTGAGGGAGGAGACAGATTTGGGCAAGGGGGCAGCAGTGTGTAATGGCCAAGAATACAGGCACTGCGACAGTGTACAGAGAACCCAGGCCCAGCTCTGCCACTTTAGCTGTATGACTTTGAGCAAGTATTCATGGGGAAGAACAAACATAGTAACACATATTTAATGAAGGACAAGCAATTAGCACAGGGCATCCTGGCATATGGTTAATGTGCAATAAATGGCAGCTGCTATTATTATCTTTACTGTTGTTATTGTCAAGGGGTCATCCTGCTCAGATCCTGGGAGGGAATAGAAAAATGCAGCCAAAGAAGTTCTCCTTTTCCCAACCATGTGCTTTGAACCTGTTTCCACAGGATAAACCCACACAGAGCATATGAGGAAACTGAGGCCCAGGAAAGGGGACTCACCCTGTCACCTTTTTCTTTGGCTAATAGAGCACACTCTCATGGCTCCCAATCCCAGGGGGGAGACCTTCCCCCAACCCAGACTGACCCGCCAAGCCAAATGTTAGGGTGGTCCAGCCCCCTGCCCATTCGCACACTTCATGTTTTGTTACTGGGGAGTAAACACTAGTCTAAAAGGCAATAGTTCTAGCTTCCAAACATTGTATACCCCAAACTCCCTGTGAACTCCTGAACCAGTCACTTCCCTTCTGTACAGTTGGTCTGGGGGTCCTGTGGGGGCCTTGGGGTGTTCAGAGGAGAGACGGGTCCAGGAGTAACGTAGGGGACCCCTCTTCTTGGGAATGGCCTGCAACATGGGTTCACACTAGTGCTTCCCGTTGTGGGGGCGCTTCCAACAGCCTGTCTGTGAGTGGGTGTGTCCCCAGCATGTGCGTGTTGGGCTAAGCATGTGGCGTGTGATGCTGTCTGCGTGTGAGCTGGGTGCAGTGGTGACGTCGGTACTGTCTCCGTGATGGGACACAGCCCCCACCGCGACACACCAGTCTCTGACTCTCACTGCCCACTGCCATGCCAAGCAGCCTACATGTGCATATCCTGTCAAGGGTTGAGTACACCCCACAGCCTCCACCCTACACATAGCACAACCAAAGATTTTGTACACATATCCTCCCAGCACACACCCAGCCCAAACCCAGCATAGCTCGGACCCTAAACCCTTACTCCAAGTCTCTAGCCAGGAGGCTGAAGTGGACACCGACAACCAACCTGCAATCCTTGTCTCCAGCCCTCCAGTTCATCCCTAGCCCCCTTTGGCCCCAACCATATCTTCCTTCCAAAGTCCTAAACCCCATCCGCGAGACCCACGTCATGCTCCCATCTAGAAGACCCAAAGACCCTTTAGTTTGAGATGCCCAGCTTGATCCAAGGGTCTGTGCCCTTCCCCCTCTAGTCCATGCCCACCCCTGGCTACCACAGCTTCGTCGCTGCTGTGCTCCCCCCTAACCCCACCGATGCCCCCCTCGGTTACTGCCACCTTCGCTGCCGCCCTCCACCGCCCCCCTCAGCCTCACCTCCCTTCGCAACCCCCCTCGATCGCCCCCTAGCCTGGCGTGGGCCGCCGCCCCAACGCCCTCACCGCCTTTTTCTTCTTGCGGCTCTGCAGGCGGCTGACCACCAGGTCGGTGTAGAGCACGGGCTTGAGACTACGCGAGCGCTGCGGCCAGCCGTAGCACAGGGTCTCGGCGCCGCGGTGGGTGCGCCCGTAGCGCACGGAGCACAGCGAGCGCGAGCGCAGCCGCCCAGCGCTGCTGTGGATGCTGTTGACGCCGATCATGCTGGCCAGGCCGGCGCGCCGCGGCCCCCGGCCATGCCCCCGCCCGCCCTCGGCCCCTGACGCCCAGACGGCCGGCGGACGGCTCCCTCGACAGCGGGTGCGAGCAGCCCGGCCCGGCCCGAGCCCGGCCGGCTCCCACCGACGCAGGAGAGCGCAGTGTCGGCGGCGGCGCTGTCGGCTCTCTGCAGTTCGGCGAGCGGGAGGGGGGCGCCGACTGGAAGGGGAGGGCGAGGGTTGGGGCGGGAACGGCGCGAAATGGAGGCGTTGGACTGAGAGGGGGGCTCCCCCGCGGTGCGCAGCCACTGGGGGAGCACCTGCGTGGGGGGCAGGCTGCTCTGGGGATACTGGAGGCTGGCGCTGGGAGCCCCTAGGCGCGAGGCTGGGAAGGTGGGCGGACCCAGTAGGGTCTAGAGCTCGCTCCTGGCACGGCAGAGTTGGGGGTGGGGAGTGAGAGATGAGGTCGGAACGCCTCCCTGTGGCCCTTTTTTTCCCAGCCTGGAGGGGCCACGGCTGCGCAGGATGGAGGCAGCCTTGAAATTGCACCGGCCTCATCCAACTCAACAAGCCACATATACCTGGAACACCCGTGTGTATATCCCAACTCATGTACACACACCCCAGTTTACAGGCATACACCCCAACTAACCAGATGCACCAGCTCACGGACACTACAAATTCAGATGCACACCTCAAAATGTAGTCTTTAACCCACACACGGACACATGTCATAAATCAGACAGCCAATTCAGATGTACACCCCAACCAAAGTAAACACAACACCCAACCTACACCTCAATTAAACACACACTCTAAATCGTAAACCCTAAAGCACAAAACACCCCGTCAGACAAACCCCCTTGATTCATCGATACCCTAAATCATATATATACAACTCAACTCAAGCATACGCCCAACTCTAAATGGTCTTCCCCACTTACATTCTCAAACTCAGAAACCCAACACAGCCTAAGCTCACAGACAATCCCAAAGGACACTCCTATGTAGTCACACTTATGTGGTGGCCCAGAGACCCTTTTGCCAACCCTGGTGGTTTCAAGTGAGTCCAGGTCTCCCAGGATGAAACACCATGCATCAGGGAGAGGAGTGAACCCCTGGACCAGGATGCCCCCTCCTCCCATCCATACCAGCTCGTGGGTAGCTAACCCCCAAGTGCTGGCCCCAAGGCATGGGAGCCAGAAACGAAGTATCTAATCTGAGTTTGGCACTAACTAGTTACCACACCTTGAAAAAGCCTTTGTCCCTCTCAGGCCCCTCTACCTCGGGTGCCTCTAGCGCAGTGGCATCAGGAAGGCCTTTGTAACAATGCCCTCGGGCAGGGGAATGTAGGGGGACGAGGGAAGCGGTGTGTCTGTAAGACACCCCCCACCCCCACCCCATGTAGGGACTGCCCCTCCCATCCTCAGTGAACACTAGTGGAGGGGCACTGATGAAGGCAAATACGGGGTCCAGGGCGGCCTGGTCACGTGTTTTCAAGAGCCGCCTCCCCTCCCTCCCCCTTCTGCCCCCGCAGCAAGCAGCCACGAATGCACGCCAGTGCGCATGTACCGAGAGAGTGTGGGGCTGGAGGGAGGGGGCGGTGCCCAGGCTGAGTCACGAGAGTCCAGGCTCCCAAGGCAGGAGACTGCCAGGCCCCTCACCTCACTTCCCTCCGATGCTGTCAACAGGTCCCCTATCCCTTCCCTCCAGCAACCTGTACCTGCCCCGCCCCCCACCTTGAGCAGTTCCCTGGGGAAGTCGCCGCCTTCGTTGAGGCCCTCCAAGTTCCCGATGAAGTCTCCGCAGGTCATGCGCTTCCCAATGTTCTAAGGGAAGGAACAGAGGCCGGTGAACTTGGGTGTCCTGTCGTCTCCCAGGACTTAAAATCTCCGGAAGGGGTCTGTCCTCCGGGTCCCCTCCCACCAGACCCCACTCACATGGCCGTGGAGATCGGTGTTGAGTAGCATGAGGGCGCAGGTCAGCGTGTGCGCACCATCTAGGGCAGAGTTGATATTCAACCTCAGCCACTATCCAGGTTCTCCTCCTACAGCTACCTTCCTCAGCCTTCTAGCCCATCCCCTGCCCCCTTTCAGGACCCTCTTTCGGCCACAACCACTCTTTTGTAAGTCCTGAACCCCATTAGCAGAAGCCCTCCCTCAGGAAAAACACTCTCTCTTCCAGCAGATCCCTCAGAAGGGACCTCACCCTCTTCTCAGGTCACCCTCCCTAGCTCTCTGAGGTGCCAGAGGCTGCTTGTCCCTCAACACCCACATGCCTCTGCGTTTTTGCACTAAACACAAGTGGGCCCATACAACTATGCAGACCAGTGCAGCCACTCAAGCCAAGCACTGTCTTGTACATTTCTGTGTACAATGGCATTCAAACACACCTGCCTCTTCACAATACACACTAGACTCTTAATATGCCTGCCCATATGCACAGTTTCACATCCATGCAGCCATATCAATACTGTCTGCACACATGCATGCTGACATGCCTACAAGCTTGTGCATTGGTTCATTCCTGCATACACACTCATGCTCCTATGTGCACTCCCAGTGCTCATCTGCCCATCAGCCAGGAAAGCTCTGCTCCTGGCCTCCTCACCCTCTGAGGATAGGGCTCCGGGATTGCACTGGAAGTATCTCTGGGAGAAGTGGGCCAGCACGCGCTCCCGCTCCTGAGTCTCACCCATTAAGGCCAGCTCCTTCAGAAACACCCTGGGGAGGAGGAAAGAGGGAGCATGTCACCCTTACCCAAGTTTCTCTTACCAGGCAGCCCTGGTTCTTGGCTATGCCCAGCCAGCTTGGGAAGGGTGATGTCAGAGCAGTTTAGGAGAGACACAGACTGAAGAGGCATAGCGAAGGCCCTGTACACTAGGCCTGGAGCATGGGGGCTTCCCTCAGAGGGCTCAACACCCACCTGAGAGCTTGGTCCAGAGTCATGCCCGTGAAGACAAAGAACTTGAGGTACTCGCCAGCCACGAGTTTGCTGAAGTCATTGCTGTGGGCAGGGCAGAGAGACAGGTGGCGTCTCAAGGGGAAGTGTCAAGGGGCCCGGTGGGGGTTACCTAGAGACCTGGGGGCATTAGATAGAGGGGATGTAGCGGTGCTGCCCACAGGACGCATCTCCCTACCCCCATCTCAATCCCAGCCCAGTGGCTTTACTTCTTGCCCAGGTGCCGGGCCACATCAGCCTTCCTGAAGCCGTCTAGCCGGTACAGCCTCTTAGCTAGGCGCTGCGCAGCTTCCAGGTCTGCTTTCTGCCCATTGGACAAGGTGTCCGTGCTTCCCAGAGCCAGCCGCTCTGTGCTGTCCAGCTCTGAGTCTGAATCGGACACCAGCTGGCTCAGGGGTGGTTCACTGCCAGGAGAGAACACCAGCTCAGAGGTGGGGCAGGCTCGCAGGGGCCATCCAGATCAGAGCAAGAGTGACTGGGACATGAGGAAGACATTTTCTTTTCTCCAGAGATTGTACAGGTTCCCTCCATCATCCTATTCTGTGGAAGTCCTGCCTCAAATCTAACGCACATCCATCTTACTGCTGTGGGAGTTTTGGCTGCTTCCACAAAGCTTCCTAAGTTTGCTATTAGACATAGATTCTCCATCCCCATACTGGCCTACTCAGAACATAGTCTTCTATCTCTGAGAATATGGGCAAATGTGGCACACTTGGGCTATCAGGGAGGAACAGTAGATGGTCAAAGAATTGAGGGGAGCAGGGACACCTTCCTGCTTCTATGTCTTTCCTCCTCACTGCGCCTTTTAGAGAGAGGAGCCTCCTCCTTAATCTTTCTCTTTCACCCACAAAGAAGCAGGCTCTGGGGTAGAGGGGACTGGGGTCAGAGTGCAACCCCTTATCCCCTATCTCCTCTCCTGCCCTTCCCACCCCAACTGCTCTACTGGCAAAGCCACCTGTCACCCAGAGACAGAGGCCGGAAACTCTTGGTTGCTAGGCAACCATCTCCCTGGCCACCCCCTCATGTTGCCATGGCTTCCATGACTGAGAGGGTAGCTGGCAGAGTGGAGAGCAGAAAGGTTAGACTGGTGAATGGACTTCCTGGAGAAGGGTGAGAGACTCCTGATTGGAGGGGGAGGCGACATGGGAGGGAGGTGATGGGAGAGGCTGGTGGCTGCATCTTTGGGAGTAGTCTTCAGGCTGGGTGGGGGTAAGGTCACAAGAATTCTAAGCAGTATTGGGCCAGCCGAGTAGCACGGTGGCTGGGAGCTGGCTTGGGACACCAGCGGCCCCGGTTCAGGTCCCACATGTGAGGACCAGTGACACTGCCCACAAAAAAAAAAAAAAAAAAAGAATTCTAAGCAGCTTAGAGGCTCTGTCTGGGGAGGGAAAGGCCCTACTGGAGAGAGAAGAGGGTGTTCTCCGGGCACCCTTCAATCCTGAGTCATGGTTTCTCAAGTCACTGGATCTGAGACCAAGGAGGTTGGCTGTGTAGGGGAGTAGTCCTCCAAATGGGAAAACAGTCATCTGTATTCCCTGACCACCCCTATCATGGGTCAGGAATATAAACTACATCTTCACACTCAAGCTCTGTCCCTTGGAACAGCTGTTCCTAGGGCCCTGGGGGCCTTGGGTCTGAGAAACCAAAGGAATTACTCACCTGCCCAGGGGTGCCGCCCCCAGCCCAAAGCTGTCCTCTGAGCGGCAGGGACTAGGGGGCTCCCTCCCTGGGGCTTGCTTGGCTGCAGTTTCTGCCTCCTCTTCCTCCCCTCTCTGTGTCCAAGGCCCATCAGCAGCAGAGCTGGTACCAGAATCGGGTTCAAGAGGGGCAAGTGGGGCAGGATCAGGTGGGTCAGGCCGGGGGGCAGGGGGTTGGGGAGGCAGCTCAAATGTGAAGAAAGGGCTCTGGGTTGGGCCAGGAGAGGCCAGGGCCTCCAGTGAGGCAAGGCTGGTATAGGAGGTGCCCTTGGCCCGGTATGACTCCAAGATGGCTTCAAACACACAACTGAAAGAGTCAGGCCCATCAGCTGAGGGGCTGGTCCCAGGTAGAAAGGGCACAGGTGACTTGAGAGGCCCGGAGTGAGGCATCCGGGTGCCTGGCCTGCAGGGGCAGGGAGAATCTCTGATCAGGGGTCCAGAGGACAGCTCTCAGGTAGCATTTCACTGAACTTTCATACAGATTCTGTGAAGGGGATTATCATCTCCTTTTCACAGGCCCCTAACCCTCTAAAAAAAGCCATCTGAGTAGAGGGTCCCCACCATAGGTTCTGCATGCTACTCAGTGCCCCTGGAGCACCCCATCCCTATTGGTCCCCAGTACCAAATCCCCTTCCTCTCTCCCTCCTTGCTAATCTCCCTTTCTCTCCCTTCTCCCTGATCCTCTCCCCTCCTGCCATCCCATTTCTATTTCTGGCAACATCTTAGGAGAAGAAGATGAGGCTCCAAGCTGCAGTGGGGTGTGAGACAGAAAGTCCCCACACTCCTCACTTCCCGCCAAGAGCCAGGATGCGGACTGAAGCTCCCACACCCAGTCCCTGGCCTCTCACTCTCACATGTTCTTCAATAGAACCCCTTTCCTCCTCTATCCTGGCTGCCCCCTACCTTCCTGGGTTCTTGCTGATATCCCCCACACCCCCAGTTTTCTGCCAAGCCTCTGTCCAGAATCTTCTGCCACACTGCCCTGTTAATACCACCAGCTTGATCCTGACCCTCCCAGCCCCACCTTCATCTCTGTTCCAGTCCCTTTGACCCCAGCTCTGCCTCTGGGCCAGTGGGAAGAAGCAAGCCACTTTTCTCTCCCACTACCCCACTCACCGGGCCCCCTCTGAGGCCTCAAACACCTCGTCGTCCACATCTTCTTCCCCACCTGCCTCATCCTCATCCTCATCGCCACTGCCCAGACTGGGACGAGGGCCAAAGCATGGGCTGGGACGTGGGGCAGGCAGACGGGCAGTGCCAGGCAGGCCCTCAGAGCTGGGCTGACTCTCGATGGCCGAGTCAGCCTCTTCCCGCTCAGCCAGCACTTCATCGATGTCAGTTTCGCGGTAGCACCTCAGGGGCACTGTGTCCAGGTCGGTCTCGGAGTACTTGGCTGCTCGCCCCACAGCCACCCCAGAGCCCTGCCCTGACCCCACCCCGTGTGGAGATGGGGGGGCCTGCTCTGGGGGCTTAGCACCTGCAGTGTGCACAGGCATCCCAGTCAGGAAGTAATCCACGTCAGCTTCTTGTCCTGACTGTTCTAGGAAGGAACTCTCCCTCACTGCCTCATATTAGCAGGGAAGTTCTTTCACTGTCTAACCACCATTCTTCCTGCTACAAACCCAGTTTGTTCCTGGTGCCAATGGAGCTCATTTCAAATCAAATTTTTGAGGGGCCTGAGGGAACCAGCCTCTTTTCTATTCCAAGGACTTACCCTTGATATCGTGCCATCCCTTGCCTCTACTACCCAGCTTCCTGCAGGTACCCAACCCAGCTGCCATCCCCCAAGCCCCCATCCTAACACAGATGGAAAGACTGAGGCCTGGAGAGGCATTTGCTGACTTAGGATACCAGGAAAGGATTGGGGGAGGTTTAAAGGAAGGCTCCCTACTATACCTCAGCTACGGGTGGAAAAGGCCCTGTCCTATTCTCCTTGCTGCAGCCCCAGGCCTTACCTGAGCTGGGGGGGTCCAAGGAGCCATAGAAGAATTCCCATTTGGCTCGAGCAATTCTCTGGGCATGAGAGGAGACTTCCCGGGGTGAGGACCAGGTGTCCCCCTAAGCCAAGGAGGGAGAGATAGACACAGGCACCCAGAGATAAAGCCAGACATACAAAGACACAAGAATATGGGAGACACAGAAAGAAAAACACACAGAGATGGAGGTGCAGAGACACAGGGACAAGCACAGAGGGCAAGAAAGAGACAGGTTTAGGATAGACGGAAGGATTCAGAGTGAATGGTTCACAGGCCCAAACTGCCAACAGGCCAAGTCTTGCCCCTTTACTGGGACTCTGGGGTTCCAGGGAGCCCAAGGAGAGATCGCATACCTGGTTTAGGAGTCCAGGGTCAGTAGGTCCTCGGAATAGTGTGGCCAGATGCTCAGAGGTACCCCCCAGCCCATTGGGGAGAGAGGAGTAAAGGCCATCTGCCCCAACCTGAGGTTGGGTTGGTGGCCCATGTAAAAGGCCTTGGCTGCCAGGCAGAGCTGAGCCTCCTCCTGCTGGGAGTGGGTCTGAAGTGGATGCCTCCAGCCGCAACTTCCGGTTGGACCCAGGCCCAAGGGCTGGGGTGGGCCTGGGAGGAGAGACCCCACCCAGGTCCCAGCTCCGACTCAAGCCTCCGGGAGCAGGTAGCCCATTCAGTGGCCTTACTCTGGCCTTCTCCACAAAGCGGAATATGACCACGGAGCTCTGGGCCCCTGGAGGGGGCTGCCCAGTGGGTGAAGAGGGTGCCCAGGGTGAGGGAGCAACACGGGGTGAGGGGGGCGCACGCAGGGGTGTACAGGGTGCTGTCACACGTCCCAGTTCCCGGCCTCGGGGACCTGCCACCCGCCGTAGCAGGGAGCCTGTACTGCCATACATGCTGGCTGGGGGGCTCTGAGGAACGGGGCCTTCGGGGAGCCATCGGCGCGGGCATCGTGGCGGGGAGATGGCACAGTCGCCTTCTGAGCAGAAGCGCATGGCACCCTGGGCCATGCTGGGGCCGGGGGTCAGGCTGGGGGGGCAGGGATGGCGAGGCCAGGCGGGGAGTAAGGGGGCAGCATGCTCTTCAGACAGGTCTGCAAGAGAGGAAGGGGAGCAGGGGTGAACTGCTGGGGAGTTGGATGGGCAGGAGAACAGAGACAGCGGGCAAAACTGTCTGGGGCTGTTGAGCATAAGGGGCCTAGCCAACTCTGAGAATATGGCATCATTGATCCCACCTCTGGGGGTGATCAGGCCTCCTGCTTGGGTTACTTCCATGGAGGCCTGAGGAGAAAAGAACTGTCCCCCCTAACAGGCCCCTGGATCCCCTCCTTCTACCTGGGGACCCTGAGCATCACCCTGGGAAGAGAGAGGAAGCTATTTCAGAAGTTGACTGAGCCCAGAGTCCTTGTGGAATTTTGGAGTTACTTTTGGTGGATAAGGGGGAAGGTTAGTACCCCACCCTCTGGACCAAGAGTGTCAGCCAGCCATTACTATCATACAGCCATGATTCCCCCACAGTCCCTTTTTTGGAGGCCCCAATTCAGGTCCCTTTAAAGGAGAGGGAAGAAGAATGGGGGGGGGGGGCAGAAGAATTATAGCGGGACCATGAGGGGCTGAGAGACATAGGATGAAGGGGAGGGAAAAGGCCTGAACACTAATATATACATGCTGAACAGAAAAGGGGCATGCTTTCTTGTTCCCCATACGAGTACACACAATCACACACACACACATACTTGAGGACAAATATATCAGTACACAGTTAAACATATTCACAGGCTACACCTTCCAGCACACACAGACACAGGCACACACACACATTTCTCAAAGACACACCCTCATACACTCTCACAGTCATAACAAATATGCCTGTAATGGAAAGGCACATGCTTGTTTTACACACACACTGTCATCAAACAGGAACACACAAAGAGATACCCAAATATACACACAGGCCTTCATTCTCCAATGCACACAGATACACAGGCATATCAGACACAGAGACCTATTGGTAACAATCACACACAAACACAGATGTACATTTACACACACACTTAAGCAGGGACACACACCCTTTCCCCCAACCCCCACCAATCACTGGTCTCTGGAGGGAGAAGCTGCACCAGACCCCTCTCCTCCCTTCCTCTCCACCAGGGGTATGACAGATCTTGTCCAGCCCAGGAGGGACCATAAAGGGGTAAAGGGGCTTCTGGTGGCAATCCAGCGTAGGGGCAGAGGTCAGGAGCAGCAACCCTGACAGGTTCCTGAAGCTTAATTGGGGCCCAGCGTATCCCCAGTGCAGCCGGGATTCGTGCCATACTCACCGCTGCTCGCCTGGAGCTGGGGCCGAGGAGAGGCAAAGGAGAGGCTGGGCCCGGCTCAGCTGTGAAGGCAGCGCGGCTCCCGCTTGCTCCCGCTTTCTCCAGGCCCGCCCGCCTCGGAGTCCCTCCTCCTCCCCCCTACGCGCGGCTCCCGCAGAGCTAATCCCACCCCCACCCTCCCCCCAACCCCGGCCTCTCCCAGGGCCCTGGGCCCCGGAGGCAGCCCCCCTTCTCGACGTTAGGTCCCCGCTGGGCTCTCGCGCCAACCTGAGACCTGCCCCTGAAGAAGGGGAGGACATATGGAGCCCCTGGTTCTGTTCCCCAGATCTTCTCGTGCCCCACCCCAATCGTCTCCACGTCCCTGTCTCCCACCGCCCCGTGAGCCACACGCAGGACGCAGTTGCACACGCGTGTCCCGCTCCAGACCTCACGCGTGTCCCTAGGAGGTTGCCACATGACCTGTTACATGCCACAACGCGCTCCCGCCCCCACGAACTCGCGGCCGCGCCAAGCATACGGTAGGGGTGTGGACCGGACCTATCCCCTAAAACCAGGAGACCATCAATTTATGGGGGAGAGATTTAGGGAACACTGCCTCAAACCTTCCAGGGTTCTGAGTTTTGGACCCAGGAGACAACCCTGACCACTCGCCCAGGATGCAGTAGGAGGGATATTAGTCAGACTTCAGGAAGAACTTCCTTGCTGCCTGAGTTAGGTGTCCCGCCCGTCTGAGGGTAAGAGGGTTAGACGGGATGAGACCGGGACTGGAGGAAGAGGGCGACAGGCAACCCTTGTGCCCTTGGCCAAGGTAAAAGGGGGCCCAGTTATTTTGAGAAAGCGCCACTAGAGTTACTATGGCAACTGCTCTCCTTGGGAAAGCTAGGGCAAGCAGACGGTGACCTCGGAAGGAAGAAGGGGTCTGTTCGGGCGGTAGGGGGTCGGGAGGTACGTGAGAGGCGGGGGCGCGCGGGGCTCACCGCGGGGAGGGGTGGCGCGGGCTCCGCGTGGTGCTGAAGGGGACAGCGCCAGATTTGTCGCACTGCGCAGGCGCAGAGGAGCTAACAAAGCGGGGAGGGGGAGAAGGCGCGCGACCCGAGGCGGTGCGCGCCCACGTGGCTCTCAGCAGAGGTCGATCTTTCCAGCAATCCCTTCCCCAAGCAGGCTGAGGAAGGAGCAAGTCCCTCAACCAAGATGACCCTCTTTGGTCTTTCCTTGCTGTTGGCTTCTCTCCTCTCGCTGCATTGGGGGATGGGGAAGTGTGGAAAGAATTCTGGGAAAACCAGGATGCCTGAGTTCTCTATCCCGACTCGCTTGACCCCGGACAAGGCTCTTCCTCTGCAGGGTTTTGATTTCATCTTTAAAGCGGAGTGACAGCACAGATCTGCCCAACTTGTAGAGGTGCCCGAAGTCCTGATAATGGATGGGAAGCAGTTTTCGTTATGAAGAGGCAGGTGAAGCTGTTGCACCAAGGGAGAGCTCAGCCTTGCTTGGGGCGGGGGGCAGCTTTCAGCGACAGCAGTAGCTCTAGGCATCCTTTACACCCTGGCCACCAACGGATAGGGAAAACACTGCTCCAGGGTCGAACCCTGGAACCAAGACCTTGGCACGCGGTGAGAGGGAGGCCCAGAGTCTGCGCTCAGAGCTTCGGGGCGTCACTGCGGCAGGGTGGCTCAGACCCAGACCCCACAATTAAACCCCGAGGCCAACAGAGAAGCAGTACTCCTGGCAGGCTGAGCTAAGCATGCATTCTTCGCAGGACTCTAGACCTCCTGGAGAAGGAAAGGGACCTGGCTGGAGATACAGTCCTTCTTAGCACCCCCTACCCTGCTCCCCCAAGGTGTAAATCCGTTCCAAATCGTCCGGGAGTGGAAGGGGCTAGATAGCTCTGTACTTCACAGTTAACTAGGAATGGGAGGTTTGGGCAAGTGTGCTTGATGAAGTAAGCAAATTCAAGCTTCGCCCATTCGATTCATTCAACAATTATCGAGCATCTACTACGTGCCAGACAGTAAGAGCCTGGATAGTTTCTTCCCATTTTTCAAAATCAGTAAGTAAAAGCAACCAGAGGGTAGAGGGGTAGGCCCAGAACCTTGGAGTCCTGGCTCCGCCCCTTCTGCTTTTGGCCTTGTCTGCTCCTCCCATCACCACTTGACTTAGAGGCAACCACTGGCGCAAAACGAAAAAAGAAGCCAGTGTCTGTCTGCTGCACCATCGCGTTCTCTAGCCTCGGCTCTCAAGCCCTGTTGCGGAGAAGGCGAGGTCTAACGTTACACTATCGGTCTGTTCCGCCCTCAATTTCAGGATCCATCCGGAACGCTTTCCGATAGGATCCTCAGTGAGACGGCACTCGATTAAATCGGTCTGTCACTACAGCCCAAGGAGGCGGGTTCGCGGTGGCTGCTCTTAGGCAGAAACCAGAAGTCCGTACTACGCACGCGCAACAGACAGCTGATGGAGCCACGGATGGAGCCGTCCGGAGGGGAGCAAGAGCCCGGAGCCGTCAGGTACCGAGCACTGGAGGGCAGAGAGAAGGAAAGACTTGGAAGAGCGGAACTGAACCCGGGCCGGGCCTGGGGGTCGCTCTTAGCAGCCAGGGCGCAGGAGCATAACGGAGGCAGACTCGCAGGTAACAGCGGCCAGGGGACGTCGCCGCCAACGCCCTTTTACCCGCAGGCTCCTGGACCTGCCCTGGGAAGACGTGCTGCTCCCTTACGTCCTGAGCCGGGTACCGCTATGCCAGCTGCTCCGGCTGCAGCGCGTCAGCCGGTCTTTCCGGGCCTTAGTGCAGCTGCACCTGGCGGGGCTGCGCCGTTTCGACGCCGCTCAGGTGAGCCGGGGTCTGGAGCCCCGCCCCCGTCTGGGTGCCGCCCCCGTCCCGCCTCCAGCCCAGCCCCCAGCCCCTCGGTCTACTCTTCCGGACCCCTTTGGGGCTCCAGGAATGCCCAGGAAGCGATCCACCCAGCGGGAAGTACGGTCAGAGGGCGAGTACTAGGTGTCAGCTCGGAGGGCACGTGGGGTCTTTCCTGGGAGGGCAGGTGGAAAGCCCCCGAGGGGAGGCTGCTGCCAGGAAAGAACTCCTCAGGGGTGGATAGGCAGCGCCCGCCCCGCCCCCGGGACCAGCAGAAAGTCGAGGTGCCTCCCTGCCCGCAGGTGGGCCCGCAGATCCCGCGCGCCGCTTTGGCCTGGCTGCTGCGGGACGCGGAGGGGCTACAGGAGCTCGCGCTGGCGCCGTGTCACGAATGGCTGGCCGACGAGGATCTGGTGCCGGTGCTGGCGCGGAATCCGCAGCTGCGGAGTGTGGCGCTGGCCGGCTGCGGGCAACTGAGCCGCCGCGCGCTGGGGGCGCTGGCGGAGGGCTGCCCCCGCCTGCGGCGCCTGTCACTTGCGCACTGTGACTGGGTAGACGGACTGGCGCTGCGCGGTCTCGCCGACCGCTGTCCAGCCCTTGAGGAGCTGGACCTCACCGCCTGCCGTCAGCTCAAGGATGAGGCCATCGTGTACCTGGCGCAGAGACGCGGCGCAGGCCTCCGCAGCCTCTCGCTGGCGGTCAACGCCAATGTGGGGGACACCGCCGTCCAGGAGTTGGCTCGAAACTGCCCGGAACTCGAGCACCTGGACCTAACCGGCTGCCTCCGCGTTGGAAGCGACGGCGTCAGGTGCCTGGGTCTGGGGTCCTTTGGATGGGAAGAGCGCAAGCCCTTAGACTCTGGGTGTAGGGGCGGGCAGTAGTTAGTCTAAGGGCAGAACTGCGGTTTCTGGATCTTGTTGGTACCCCGGCACCCCCATTCTGAACAGGAAAAGCCTCTAGGATTTTCTAGACCAGAGAGTCCATAGTTTAAAAACATTTTTGAACTAGTATTTACACATTGGCAGTATTCACGTACAGTCAGATTTCTGGCTTTTCTTCAACCGGGGGAGCTGCAGCTCCCCATTTAAGGGGCAGTAAGTTTCCGTTTCACTGAAGGCATTGAATGAATGTCTTCTGGTATGACCCCATTCTAGACCCCTCCCTTGTGTATGGAAGAAAAAAGTATGCCCCGAGATGGGAGGAGACAGGGGCTTTGCTGGCTTCCTCACCGTGGGTGTAGCGGTTTCGTGCCTGTAGCCTTACCCCACTCCTCCCCCAGGACATTGGCCGAGTACTGCCCAGCGCTGCGCTCCCTGCGGGTGCGGCACTGCCACCATGTGGCAGAGCCCAGCTTGAGCCGCTTGCGGAAGCGAGGCGTGGACATCGACGTGGAGCCGCCGCTGCATCAGGCCCTGGTGCTGCTGCAGGATATGGCGGGCTTTGCACCCTTTGTCAACCTGCAGGTCTGACCCGTCCGTGGATGGGGCACAGCTGGACTGTGTGGCGGGGCCTGACTATGAACTGCAGGGAAACTGGACTGTGGGGGCCTCTGGTGAAAGACCAATGCCCTGCTCCACCCTGGAGCTTCAAATAAAGAGCTTTTTACCCCCTCCTGCCTGGCGCTGCTGCCCTATTGTAGATAAGGGATGTGAGGTTGGGAGAGAAGGTCAGAGATAGTCCCCCAACACCCCGGCTCCGAGGCAGAAATGACCAAAATGCACTTATCTTCCTGGGGCCACCTTTACTGTACCCATGTGCAGCTCCAAGAGGAGGTTAACACTGTGGGGCAAGGAGGTAAGAGAAGGGGTCAGGAGTTAGGGCGGGCCCTGTGTGGGGGTGCAGGGCTCCTGCATCCCTCTGGGATCTGAGCCTAGAAGGCTCTAGCAGAGTCCAGCGAATGCCTCAGTGGAAGCGGTATTTTCTGGCCGGCTTGAGGTTGATGTATGTGGCCTTCATCTCCTCGGCCTCAGGGTTCCGCACATCTTTGAATCGCTCCCCCTTGGTGCTCACTACCTGGTTGTCAATGTATCGGATGAGCTTCTTGGGAGCCTGTCAGGGAATCGGGCCGTGAGTGGCAGTAACCAGGAAATAGGTAGCCATTCCGCACCCCTGGCAGCCCCATATCTCACCTCCCTGGGAGCCATGGGCCGGTGAGTCTTCTGATCCTCTGCACTATCCACCATCATGTATCTGCCAAAAACGGGCTGTGTGACGCGCCTGACACCCTGGGAAAACCCTTTAAGTGCCCAGCCCAGCCCAGACTCACTTCTGCAGAATGAAGGACTTCAGCTCATCCTTTTGGGGACCTCTGAGGCGCCTGGGCAGGTCCTGCAGAAAGGGGAAGCCTGGTCTAGACCCTCGGGCACCAGCAGGAGAGGCATAGGGGAACAGGCCAGGGGCAGGGGCTTAACACTAAGGTGGAATGTGGCTGGGGCTACAGGGGTTGCAGGGGAGCAGGACTCTAGCAGAGGATACCTGGTTGGAGCCATCCCAGGCTGTAGGCCCCTCTTCCTTCCCCTCTACCAGCATCTGCACAGCTTCTTCCAAGTCTCCCCGAGCTTTGGCCAGCACCCACTGGGCCTGCTCCACTGAACAGGTAGGAAACACTTCCAGGAGTACATCCACCCCTGGTAGCAGCTCCTCCTCAGCACCAGCTGCCTGTGGGCATAAATGTTGACAAAAGTCAGTCCTTCCTACTTTCCTGCCCCCTAGCTCCCTCATCGGTCCCCTCCTGTATCAGTACCTCATCTTGGGTGTCCCCAGCAGCAGGAGAAGCCCTGGTCTCTTCTTTGAGCTTTTCAGGCCGCTGTAGGGGCTCTGAGGAGATGGGCACCTGACCTTGTACCTCAGAACTCTGTGGTTGCATGTTCTCTTAAAGAGGCAGAGGAAGCACCAGGTTTGCTAAGGCTTTGGAGAGGAGGTAATGAGTAACCCAAGTGTCCAATCCCCAGACTCACCTTTGTTCCTGGCACCACTCAACTGCCCTGAGAGCTTCTGCATCATGTCCCCTACTGTATTCCTGAAAAGACAAGGAGGGTGGTAAGAGGACAACTCCGCCCACCCTCCAGTCACCCAGCCCCCCCCCCCAGCCCCCTTGGCTAGGCCTCACCTTGGGATGTGGGCAAAGCCAGGCACATAGGCCTCCATCATCTCAGTGAAGGCCTCCATATCGAAATTCTCCTCTGACGGGCCTGAGGGGCCCAGGTCCTCCAGGACCCCGAGCACATAGGAGAAGATGACCTCATCCAAGCCACTGCAGGAAGGGGACACGCCAAGCTGTGGGTAGGGCTCTGGATGCCTCCAGCACCCCCCCCCACCACCATCTAGCCTGAGGCTCTAGCCCTAGGCTTATTGGGGTCCATGACCTCAAGCTTTGAAGCCAGAGAATCTCCCACCCTCCCTCAGAGCTTTGGTTTCCCATCTTTCCAAAAAGGGTGACCCGGACAGTATATGAAGTAAGACCATACCAGTAAATCATAATCAGCCCTCCCCCACCTCAGGAATAGGGCTGAGTGTTCCCACCCACCCCAGTCTTTCCATTGGCCAGAGCCCAGAATACTGCCCAGCAGCTCCAACCCTGGCCCTGGCATGATCCTTCTAAGGAGAGCTGCATCTACCTGAGGTCAGCCTCTGGGAGGTGCGTCTGGACAAAGGCAAGGAGGGCTGCACTGACAATCCTTTCCAGCTCCATGCTCTCTCCTCTTCTGAAGGGACATAAGATGTAGGTTTACCAGGCCCTCTCCTGCCTGCCTCTACTCACTAACTCCTCCCTTCTGCCCTGTTGTGGAAACCCATTTGTTGATGTTGTCCATAGCTTCCTTCTCCAGCCCTCCCCCGCTCCCTCAAGCTGAGCCACAGCCCCCTCCCTGCCCATCTCTCCACCTCCTCCAGCCTGGGACAGGGTAGGGCACTGTCTCAGGAGAAGGCCTCCAGAGTGGCAGTTCCCCTATCCCCTCCCCCTGACCTCTCTCCATCTCTCAACTTCATTTGCCAGCAGCAGGCCCAGCTTTGTGGCAAGAAGCCAGGGTCTTGGGGTCACATGCCTCCTGACTGAGGAATCCCATCAGAGAGGGCCACTTGGCCCCCAAGTCCAACCACAAGGGGTCCATTGTCCAGACCCCCAAGGAGCAGGCCTCAGGACTGAGTACAGCCCTTCCCCCAAGCAGAATGGGCCACCCACCTCTGGCACAAAGGGGCTTTTCTGGCTTTGGGGCCCAAATAGAAGGGTAAGTCTTTCACGAATTCTCTCTTCCTGCCCAATTCTTGCTTTTCCAGCAGCTTGGGACTATTTACAAAGGACTTTCCATCCTCCTTCCCAAGGCCTACAGAGCCCGACAAGGTCTGGCTTTTGCCCACCTCTCCAAACTCCTCACTTCACTCCCACCCCAGGAGCCTCCTTGTTTTCCCCAGCGTCTCCCTATCTTCTCCAGCTATCCACATGGCTCACTGCCTCACCTACTCCAGAGCTCTGCTCAAATGTTGCCTCCTTAGAGAGACCTTCCTTGACTAACCTGCCAAAATAGGTATTCCCCATACTCCCTAATCCCTTATCCTGTTTTATTTTTGATATAGCATTTACTACAGCTTAATGTTATTTTAGGTTTATTTGCCCATTTTCTGTCCTCCCCAACTGAATGTAAGCTTCAAGAAAAGGGAGGTACAGGATTTGGGTGGGGGACTTTGTCTTATTCATTGGTATAACCGTAGCACCTAGAGAAGTGCCTGCACTTAGTAGGTGCTCAAGAAACACTTATTGACTTATTTCATTCCCACCTTATGCGCTTGACTTCCAAGTCTGTGTGGAGGAGTCAGGAACACATAGGTGGTAATGAAAGGCTCCAGACCCCTAGGTCCAAGTGTCAGCTCTCCATTCCACTCAGAAGATTCAGAGGCACCTTAAATTCCATCTACTCCAAATTCACTATATCCTTCCAGTCTGTGTACAATGCCTCTCCAAATATGCACCTCTTCCTGTTTCACCAGCTGACAGAACCACTCACTCACTCAGCTGCCAAACTGAAAACTTGAGGATTACCCTTGATTTCACCCTCTCTCAGTCTCACCTGCTGCACTCAATCAGTCACCAAGTCCTGTTGACTCTATTCCCTCATTCGTCTCCATTCTATCTGCTTTTCTCCAGCTCTACTCTGATTTTTGTTCCAACATCTCCACCAAAATTTCTCAGGCTAAAATCACAAGTTACTTTTTTCATGTTTTGCTCTAATTAGGTTAAACCCTATGAGTTTTCCAATATTGCCTGTTTTTCATCTACAAAATAAAAAGAAAGAAAAAGGGAATTTCTTATGGTTTCACCTAATATTTGCCCTTTCAAGCAGCACCAATGTTGGTTTCTAAGGCATCACACTCTGTTTCTCTTCTACCTCTCCGGCCATTACTTCCCAGACTCCTCTCTCTGTCCCCCTCTCCTCTGCTAGTCTCCAAATGTGGCAGCAAAGCTCAAGCTCAAAGCTGCTCCTCCTCTCTCCACAGTCTGCACTCTCTCTCTGGAAGATCGCATCTGGGCCCACATCTCTATGTACCAACTCCATGTCACCAATTCCCAAATGTCCAATTCTCTGGTCCAGTCTCCTCTTCTGAGGTACACTCCTGTACATCTACCACTCTGACACCTCCAAGTGGATGACTAGCATGTCTCAAACTGATATTCTCCCAAGTCTTTTACTCCTCCCAGGCTATCCTCAGTAAATGCATGTCCATGCACCCGGCTGTTCCTGCCACAAGCCTGGGAGTTAATCCTTGACACCATCCTACTGCCTGCCTTCGCATATCCAATTAGTCACTAAACCCTGCCCATTATCTCCCAACACCTCTACTTCTCTCCATCTCAACTCCCACTCCGCTTCATCTCTTCTTAACTGCAAGAGCTTCCTAATCCTTCTTCCCACTACCATCTTTCCCCATAACAACCTATTCTCCACAAAGATCACGGTTGTGTGATCTTTACCAAAAATCATGTTTTTCCTGCTTAAAATCTATCAGTAATTTCCTACTTCCCTTCAGATAAGTCCAGATTCTTTTTGTGGCCTTTTGATTCAGTGCCTTATATGTGCCTACATCTCTCTAGCCTTACCATCAACCACACCCTCCCTGGATCACTCCCCTGCACCCTGGCTTTCTTTCAATTTGCCAACACTCAAGCTCTTTCATGGCAAGGGCCTCTGCACAAACTGTTTCTTCTGCCCGGGCAGCCTTCCACCTCCACCCCTTCACTTGTCTAATTACGTCAGATCTCAATTTATAATTCTCTTCCTCAAGGGGTGCTGTCCCTGACCCTTTAGAACTGGTTTGGTCCTCTCCATATTACACCCTCATTGCAGACTGCCCTTTTCCTTACTTAGCAGCACCTCCCCACCCCCCAGCTTTTTAAAAATAACTTTTTGAGCAATGTTTAATGTTTCTTCCAGTTGTTTTATGAGGGCAGGGATTACACACCTGGCTTATTCATCATGTACACTCAGTATCTCCCATGAAGTAGAAAGATGCTCATCAACCAGTTACTCCCCACTTTACAGATGAAGAAACTGAAGCTCAGTGGGTTTAATGACTTGCCCAAAGTCAGCTGGCTTGACTCTGGTAGTAAAGAGTTAAATCCAGGTTGCCTAGTTGAGTGTATATTCTAGGGGCTGGTGGGTAGCAAGACTTCTAAGTGGGTGGGAACAGCCCTATAGTCTATGATCAGTTTCCTGGTCCCCTGGCTGTAACATAGAGTTCCTGTGACAGCACAGGGGTTCCTTTGGACAGCAGGACTGAGAAGCCTTAGCTTACCGGGGGGATGCCTGCCTCTTGCTCCAGACCCTAGTATGGGCCCTGGAAAGGAGAACTGCTCAGACCAGGCATACCAGATCCCATCATGCAGCTCCCCCAAGAGGTCAGCCTCCTATGGACACTGATATCTACCCTGAGTTGTCAGTGGCTGCTCTCAGTGGGATACCTCTCTTGGGATAAAGGCCCATGGATGCTGCATGAAAAGTCAGTTTCTAGGGAAGAAGCTCTCATGGATGTATCTGATGCCTCTAGGTTTCTAACCAAGGTCTGAGGGCCCGGGAGTTGTTATTGGGAAACTCTTCATTTTGCCTGAATAAAATGTCTTGCTCCCCAGAGCTTTTGCTTTAGCATGTCTCCCAAGAGAGCATCCTCCCTCCACATGTCCTAGGGCTGCCCAAACTCTACCCAGCCTCGAAAGCTTGCCACTTCTTTCACCCTTCTCCACCTGCTAATTTTCCTGGTATTTCTTTCCTGCCCAGAGGCTTCTCCTCTAACACTTCTCCCTGAATTGGGGAAGCTGCAGCCTGAGCAGCCAGCCTTCTCCAGATTAACAACATGATTTCCATGAAACTTTTCAAAATCTGGATGTAGCCCACAGAACCCCATTACTTCCTGGGGCCTCTAAATCAGGACTCATTGGTTAGTGGAGCCCATGAAATATGACTGTTGTCCTGTCGTGAGTCCTGTTTAAACACCTCTGATAATAGCATTTACTGACTGCTTACAATGCGCCAGGGATTGTTCTATGCGCTTTACATGTATTACAAATCCTCACAATAACCCTATAATATAGATTATCCCATTTTACCCAAAAGGAAATAGAGGCACTGATAGGTGAAGTAACTTGCCCAACGTCACGCTAAGTTAATGGCAGATTTACACCCAGGCAGTCTGGCTCTACAACCTTCAGTTAACCACTACACAACATCATGTCTCATGATATAAATCCTCCTCTCCTGCTTGGCTGGCCCTCTTGCCAACCTCAGAATCTTTGTTCACACCATTCTCCCCTCTCAGAACATCTTTCCCTTTGCCTCTCATTCTGCAGGACTCATTTCTTCCCTGCAGCCAAGCCTGACTGCCCCAAACTCATTGCCCCCAGGTGGCTTGACAGCATCCCCAGGACCAGGCCTGAACTCTCGGGATGCTCCATACAGACTCTCTGGACACATTTAAGTGACCCTGAGGGAAAAAGTACCATGATGTTCCTTTAGGATGCGGAAGTGCTCAAGGTGGAGGGGGAGCCGGCCATGTGGGAGGAGTCTGGGAACCAGTGTGGAGGACGTCCTGGGGCACTCAGAAGGTCTAGGACGGAGGTGTTCACTGATTCTCCCGGCCCCTGTGAAGCCAGGCTCCTGAAGCCCTAGTTCCATAACGCGAGTTCCAGAGGACATCATTGACCCCCGACCCCCAAGTTAGGTCTTAGAAGCGCCAAGGGCACTGTGGGGTACCGGAGATTCCAGCATCGAAAGTCAGGGGGGAGAACAAACGGGTAGCGAGGGCAGCACAGGAAGCGGGAACACAATGACGGTTGTCTCCTGAAGCAGGAGCTCCCTAAACAAGCTAGCGGGGTACCCGCAAGGGTCCAGAATAGTGGGATGGAGGGCATACGGATGTGGTTGCGGCCCTGGGAGACACAGGACGAGGGAGGCCTGAGCAAGCTGGGGTGTGCCTTGATACAGGCCACGGCGAGAATCAGACATAGGGGTCCGGCAGTCCCCGGGGAGGACCGTGGGGGAACACACAGGGCAGGTACCCTGGGTCAGCGCTCCCCGCGACTCTCCCAGCCCTGGGCTGGGGGCTGGAGGGGAAATCACCTGCTCCGTCAGGCGCCGCCGGCGACTTGTCCCGCGCGGTGCAGCTCTCATTCCCCCAGCCCCACCAACGAGATCAAAGGAGGGGCCCAGAGCGGTTCCCTTCCTGAAGTACTGAAGCAGCCATTTTTGAAAAGGGCAAGTGCCCACAACTGGGCGGAGCTTTTGCTCATTCTCATTTGTCTCAGGGCTTTGGACCGGCTCCTGCCGTGGCCATTTTTGTTGCGGGGAGGGAGGAGTTGTACATGGAGGTCCAGCCGCCAGTGGGTGCAGTCGCAGTGGCTGGCTGTATCCCCGCCCAGTTCCTTGTCAACTGTCAGAGACCTAGAACCATTCGACTCCACCTAGTGTCTTCCCTTCCGCCTTATCTCCTTGTCCCTAAGTCTCTGCCCTCTAATCCTATAGCTTTTCCCCTCTGTCCTTGCCCTCCCCGTCGTCCCCCCGGCCCCCGCGCCCCCACATACACACCACCACCACTACATCCTAAAAACCTGTGGCTCCCTGGTTGGATCTTGTGACTTCTCACAGATCTGATGTTCCTTACTAAATCCAAGTGTCTCTCTCCCTTTGTGTCCAGTCCAGGTTCAAGCCCTATCGTCACCCAAACAACTCCTAGGTGCTGAGTTCCCCACCATATTTGTTCCCTTTGGATTCCCTTAACAGAGATACCTCCCCAGGATTAGGGTGGGTTACAGGGTCTGGGTCTTGGGACTGTGGAGCCTGGTTTGGATTGGGGAGAAGCAGATGCTCTGGGTGAGGATGGATTTGAGCCCAGACCAAGGATGGCCTGCAGGCCATGCTTACTGTCAATGCCTTCATGCCCATGTTGGCAGAGCTTCTCATTAAAGACAGGACAGCTGAATTCCAGGACCCAGCAAGTCCTCAGCTTCCTCTTTCTGCTCCTGCTGCCTCAGCTTCTAGGTGTTACCCTGTGGGGAAGTCCACAGCCACCTCTTCCCGGGAACCCCACAATGGGTCATGAGGGAAAGAGCTCCCTTCAAGGATGAGCTGACCCATCCCCAGGATGATCCCCTTTTCAGGGCTAGTCTCTTTAAGGGTGCTGGGGACCGGACACTGTCCATGCCTTCAGTAGCTCACAGTCCAGGGTAGAAAGCCCCATCTTTTCCTTTTCCGTAAGGACTTGAGGCAGTGCCAAAATATGGAGAAAATGGGGATCACTGCTCTGTCTTCCAGCCTTGTCCCTCACTGCTGACTCCCACCATCCTACTAGCATCCCCTGGCCTCAAAGAGAGCAAGATGTTGGCTCTGGGGAGAGGGAGCAGGAAGCGGGGGAGAGAGGAGGGAGCACATTTGGCATTATGTCTCCCATAAACACACTGTTGCTCCCAGCCTGGTGCTGCTGGGGTTATGAGGGGTGGGGTGACAGCCACTTTGAACTCTGGCCAGCCAGGTCCCTGGAAAGGTGATGATGGGTAGCTCCATCAGCCCCAGGCCACTGCCAGCCCTCTAGAGACTGACCTTCCCCCTCCCCGCAGCCATTGCACAATACCCATCATGACTCTTGTCTCTTTACCACCCCCATTACAGGAACTTTCAGGTTTCCTCAGTAGAGCTGTCCCTAGTTCTGACCCCAAACCCTTACAGCCATCCCTGACACTGTGCCTTCCCCCGCCCCCACTGCCTGTTTCTTGGATGGCAGTGGATGTAGTTAGATATCATCAGAAAGAAACAACTTCCTGAGCTTTTGGGGAAGGATGATGGGTAAGAGCCCTTAGGGGGAGCCCCTCAATTCCTAGCTCAAACTCTGGAGGATGACAACTTTCTGCAACAGGGTTCAGGTTCTGGGGTCAGAGGACAGAGAGTGGGCTAAGGAGAAGGACCGCCACAGACACTAAGACGCACACAAACTGTAAGGTAGGAGCTCCAGGGAACACTTGTCCTGCTGGGCATTCCATAGCTGGCCAGACCTTAAGCCCCTTATTTTTCATCTGCTCAGCTCTCAGTCTCTCCCTCCCCAAGAGGGGAACAGACTCTGCCTGTCCTTTGGGTACTGCTTAAAGCCACATGAGGTGAAAGGGGGTAAAGTGATGCCTCCTCTCTCCCCATTTCCTCAAATGAATTTTGCAGCCGGTGGTTGGGTGCCTGGGTCTCCTTAGCTGATAGGAAAAGCTAGAAGCCAATGCTTGAGGAATTGGGCATAAAGGGAAATTTCCCAGACATTAAGAGCAGAGAAAGAACACAGCTGGCTGGTCTCAAGGGGTGAGAGGGACTCAGTCAGAGACTGAGGTGAGGAAGCAGACACTTGGAAGGATGGGGGGAGGGTCCCCACTCCTGCTTGAGGTCAGAAAGGTCTCTCTGGGCAGTGTGCCCGGCCCTCCCACACCTTCCTCCTTTCTCAGAAGAGCCAGGATGGGGCGGGGGCGGGATTTGGCTGGGGCGGGGTGAGGGCCCTATTAAAGGAGTACTCTTAGAGAGCATCACTGCAGATCCAGCCCCAGAAGTCAGACAGGAGGCCTCATGGGTAAGTGTGGGTCCCTTTATCTCAACTGAAGCAGGGTGAGGGTAGGACGGCCCCTGAGCCTGCTAGCTTGCCTTTCACTCTCCAGGGATAGGCTGTAGCTCTGCCTTGTGAATGGGAATAGCACTCAGCCCTCAGTGTAACTCTAGAACACGTAAGTGTGTTTCGGGGAAATCTCCCTCTTCTACTCTGTCTTTTGGGTACTTCAGATCTTCACTTCAGGGGGGAGATTTTCAGGGAGCTGGGATTCCTGGGCCTCTATTTTGGGGATTCACATTTTAAGGGGTCCCCTTTGACTCAGGAATCCCTGCGGTCTCTAGAGAAATGCCCTTCTCAGTATACATGGTCTGGCTCTTCTCCCAGCTCCTGACCCTTCCAGCTTCACAGCTGGTTTCCCCAGGAGCATATCTGGGTAGGAGACACTGGGACTGACTTGGCAGTACCCACAGAATCCCTGTCATGGCCCTGAGCCTCCCCACCTCATATCCTACATCAATTTGTTTTGGAATTTAAAGAAACTTTGCCCCTTTTCCTAGCAATAGGCTCCTTTTTTCAGCTCCAAGCTCAAACCCTCCCTGGAATGGGAGGAATCTTGATATCCCAGGTTCCTTATCTGATCAATCCTGGGAATGGGGGGGAAATTCACGGAAGAGAGCATGGGAGGGCAGCATCAAGGCTGAGAGAACTTTGGCCACCTGGCTCTGAGAACTGAATTCCGTAGGCTGTGAGCTCTAGCAAATGCCCTAGGGACTCAGTTCTGGTGCCCGGCTGTGCTGTACCATCAACGCTGAGGCCATGGGGACGCTGAAGCTCAGGCTCACAGCGTCCCAGCCAGGTGCTCCTCCAGGCAACCATCTGACCACTGGCCAGATCTTTCAATAACTACAATTTGTGCTACTCTTCCGCTCAAAGATTTCAGTGGCTCCCCAAAACTCCTTACCTCACCATTAAAGTCTTTCATAGTATGACCTCCACTTAACTTTCAAGCCTGATCTTCCAGTGAAACCCTGCCCTCCAATGAAACCCTGTTGCTTCCTGCTTCTGCTGCCATGCTTTACTTATGCTGATCCCTCCTCTGTTCTTCCTGGGACACCTCCTTCCCATAACTGTCTGTTGGAATCCTACACATCCTTCAAAGCCTCTTTCAGATGGCTCTTCCAAGAAGCCTCTCTCAACTCCCCAGTGGTGCATATGATCTCCTGCAAATCCTCCACACTCCCACCAGGCTTGAGTCATGATCCCCATAGTGTGTAGTCCAGTGGTTTGCACATAATAGCCTTTCAATAACTGTTCCTTGAATTTTGTTGAATGTGTCTCATGTGTGAAGAGGCAGTTTGGCCTAGAGGTTAAGGCTGCAGTCAGATTTCCCAGGTGCATTCTCCATGTGTGACATTGGGTTAGTTGTTAAACTTTGGTAGGCCTCAGTTTCCTCATCTGGAAATGGGAATAATAATTATATCCACATCAAGGTTTTGTGAAAATTAAATTGAGTTGGTAGTTGAGTTCAGAGCTTTAACACAGTGCTTGCACATAGTAAAATCTGTTATGTGTTTGAGGTTTTGATTCTTACTGTACTCCCTTGAGTAGAATGTGAGCTACCCAGTTGAGAAGTAGGATAGGGCTTAAAATTGGTCAGGCAGGGTTCATTTAATGAAAGACCCCAGACCAGATGCTAGGGTTGGGTAAGGCTGGGGCAAGGCCAGGAGGAGGAGGCCATCAGGATCAGGGTTTGGTGGCCCAAGACCTGCTGAGATCTAGAACCTCTGGGTTCCCACCTACTGTTTGACCTGGGATGAGTCGCTCCCTCTTTCTGGCTTTGGTTTCCCAGCATAATATAAATTGAGACGGTTTGACCAGGTGACCAGCAAGATCTTTGGCAGCCCAGATGTTTTATGAGTTCTAAGCTTCTAATGTTAACTTGAAAGAGAAGATCAAAGAAGGAAGCATCTAGGCTGGGTGCAGGGCTCCCTCTCATCCACAGGTTCCGGAGCTGCCCTGGGGTTTGGAAGTACAGGGTATCCTGGACTGAGCTGAGTGGCAGCGCCCCCTTCAAAAGCCTGTAATCAAAGGATAGGAGTAAACTTGTGTGCATTTTATGGGATTTTCAGGGTATAAGTGAAAGCCTTGGGAGAAATGTCTGTGAGTAGTGTGAATCCTCAGAGATGGGAGAAGTTGAGAGATTTCAAGGGTCTGGACCCGAGAAGATGGAAAGGGAAGGGGAAACTTATTTGGTGTAAGACTCACGAACCTGCTTTGTTTCAAAAAAGATTTGAGGGGACTTACAAGCATGAAGACAATTCTTAAAGACTAAAACATAAAACCTGTGCCATAGATATGTAGTACATTTTAAATGTGTATCCTTTTTGATCCAGAGATTCAATTTATGTATTACTTTTTTTAGTTAGAAATTATTTCAAACTTATAGAAAAGTTGCCAGAATAGTGCAAAGAACTCTTGCTTACCTTTCTACCAGATTTACCAACTGTTACACTTTAGCCATGTTGGTTTTTCTAATCTATAGTCCTTATTCAAATCTTGCTACTTGTCCCAATAATATCCTTCACAACAATTTTCATTCTGGTCTGATATCCAGGATCATGCATTTAATTGTTTTCATGTCTCTTTAGTCTCCTTTGACCTGACACAGTTTCTCAGCCTTCCTTTGTCTCAAATGTTCTATTGACATTTTTGGGCAATAAAGACCAGTGGGGTTGTATCTCAATTTAGGTTTGTGTGATATTTCCTCATGATTATGCATTACTGCTGAATTGATGTTGTGTCTTCTCAGTTTAACACAGAAAGCACATGATACTGATTTGTCTCTGGTAAAAAATAAATTTTCAAGACCCTCATTAAAGACAGTTAAGAAAGACTTTATTCGAGAAGGAGTTACCGCAATGGGGTTAAAGTATTATCCACCAATTTTCCCTACTACACTACTAGGTTACTATATTTTACTTGTAATTCATAAATACCTTATTGGAACATACTGTAAACTATATAATATTCTGTTTCTCATCAAACTTTCATCCATTAATTTTAGTATCCATGAATAATTCTCATCTGAATCAATTACTGTGATGGTTGGGAATGGTGATTTTTTCTTTTTTTGTGAGGGCAGTGTCACTGGCCCTCCTCGTATGTGGGACCCGAACTGGGGCCGCTGGCTTCCAAAGCCAGCGCTTAACCACTGCGCCACTCAGCCAGCCTGGTGATTTTCTAATTTCATTATTCCTTCTACTATAAGGAAGAGCTTTCCTTTCATATTTATTTATTTAGATTATATTAGTATGGACTTATGGATCCTTATTTTATTCATTAGGTTATAATGTTACTGTTGAATACTTGTTTTGATGCTTAAATTGTCTCTGCTTTGGCCAGTGGAAGTTCCTTCAAGCTGGCTCCTTTGTTCTTTTGAATTTTTGAGTAGTCCTTTATTTTGTGACACAAGTTGTTCCAGGCTCTTCTTGTACCTTCCCTGCCACAGCCTTGGAATCAGACCCCAAAGGGGCTTGGTTCCTTTTAGTGGAGAATGGAATTTAGAACCAGAGTTCTGAGCGCTGACTGTGCTTGTTGCTACTAGGTTATCATTGCTCAATGATTCAGTTTCTAATTTTAAGACTCTAGATTCTACAATTTAACACTTGTATTTGTGGACAGACCTACATACTCAAGGACATTTTTCTCATCATCCTCACTACTTCCAAATAAGAGAAAGCCATCACCTTATTTTGCCTGTATTACTTCAAAAGCCCCCTAAACTAGTCTCCTTATTTCTACAATGGCCCCTTTACAGCCTTCTTTTCTTTTTCTTTCTTTTTTTTTTTTTTAAGATTTTATTGGGGAGTTGGGGGCAGGGAACAGCGTTAGGGAATCGGGAAGGGGAACAGACAAGTTGCAGTGCTTTTTTGTTCTTCAGTCTGGTTGTAGAAGACATTGCTTCACTGGCCCATGTTGGTATCGTCATTGCCACTCTTTCAACATGAGGCAGTCGCTTGCCAGCCTCTGGACGGTAGCTCACAGCAGCTCTTGGCAGCTCATGCTGGCTGCCAGCCACTCATGCTGGCTCCCGGCCACTCACTTTAGCCTATGGCAGCCCACTGCAGCAGGGGCTGCAGCTATGCCATCCTCAGGGACTCACAGCAGCCCAGCTCCAGGTGGAGCTATTGTTCACCACCTTAGCTGTAGCTTTTTATTTATTTATTTATTTATTTTTAGCGGAGCCATTCTGCCACTTGTTGGCAGCTCAGCCCAGGCTAGGCATCGAACTGCTGTTGCTCAGAGCTCAACTTGCACTCTTGAGTGAGCTCTTAACCAAATGAGCCACTTGGCCAGCTCACCACCTTAGCTGTAAAGGGCATTGTCACTGGCCCTCATATGTGGGACCCAAACCAGGGCCACTGGTGTCCCAAACCAGCTCTTAACCACCGCACCACTTGGCCGGTGCTATTGCAAATTAAAAAAAAAAAAAAAAGGGGGTCAGCCGAGTGGCGCATTGGTTAAGCACTGGCTTGGGACGCCAGTGGCCCCGGTTCGGGTCCCACATATGAGGGCCAGTGACACTGCCCTCAAAAAAAAAAAAAAAAAAAAAGAGATCACTAATATTTGAGCATAGTAAATGCCAGACGCTGTGGTAAACATTTTAAGTACAGGATTTCATGGCATTTTCTCAAAAAAAACTTATGAGATGGGTCGTAATACCATCATCCACATTTGCAAAGAGGAAATTGGTTCAGGTACATTAAGTAATTTACTTCAGGTCACACAGTAGACCCATCACATTACACCACCTCCCTGTGTTTTTATAATTAAAAAATAAAAACAGAAAGGAAAGAAAAATAAGATGAAACTAGGGGTAACAATTTAGGATCCAGGCTTTACACAAAAGATGCTAACTTGGCTCTGAGCTCCCTAGAAACCAGGGCAAAGAGAAACATATGATCAGTTATGAGATCCTTGGGTGCTTCAAAGAAAAAGCAGGGCCCTGTTAGGATCCCACATATGAGGGCCAGTGACACTGCCCTCTACAGCTAACAATAGCTCCACCTGGAGCTGGGCTGTGAGCCCCCCGCGACGGTGTAGGCTCAGCCCCTGCTGCAGTGGGCTGCCATGGGCTGTAGTGGGTGGCCGGCGGCCGGCGTGAGCTGCCAATAGCCGTGGTGAGCATCCATCCAGAGGCCGGCGACCGATCTGCCTCATCTGGGAAGAGCACAATGACGATGCCAACATGGGCAAGTGAAGCAACATCCTCCGCAGCTGGACTGAAGAACAAAGGGACAGCAACTTGTCTGTTCCCCTTCCCTGATTCCCCAACGCTGTTCCCTTCCCCCAATTCCCCAATAAAATCTTTAAAAAAATAAAAAATAAAAAAAATAAAGCAAACCAATCACCAGGAGAAACACCTTTCCCGAGTGCTGAGGTTTGAGAGAACTTCTCCATGAAGCGCATAAACACAGCAGTCTTCAATCAAGCAGTCTACAGCTTCAATAACTTACCTGTATACCTAAGTAGCGGTTGGCCAGCTACAAATGGAAGTTCAGTAAAGGCAACTCGACAAGAAGCCAAATTTATACAGCCTGTGTATCAGATCTGGTGGTCTGGCTAGACCCATAGTTAAAATTGGATGGGTCTCTAGCAAACTCCCATAATATTGCAAATTCAACCTATTAAAGACAAGTTGCAAGAATTAGGAGACTAGAAGGAACATTCATCTTAAATTTCAACCCTAGTGAATTTTCCAGGTAGGCTGGGTTGTTTTTATGCTTCTTTTACAGATGAAGAAACTAAAGCTCAGAGAGTCTAGTTACATGATAGAAAATGTCAGCGCCAGCTCTAAATCTGTGTCTTAAGTATCTCTTCCACAGCCATGCCTGCCACCCACACTTCAGCTAAAGAGCTTATACCCTCAGAATCCTGTGGGTGCAGGATGGATGTCGTCCTGCACACTGGAGGAGAGTGGTGAAGCAGAGGCTAGGCCCAATGAGGAGGCATACTTTTTCCAGAGGTCCACTCTAAACTCTCCCAACTCCTTGTGCCCCAGGCAGGGGTGTAAAGCTCACATTAGACAGATGAGGAAACACCCCCACCTCCAAACAAAAAAATGATCTCACAGCATACACTTGACTTCACTCATTTATTTTGTTTTCATTACAAGCTGAGAACAGGTGGACCCTCAGCGTGGGGAGTTTGGGAAGCTTTGCTTGAGCGAGGAGAGGAAAAAAGGGCAAGTGGGGGTTTACTGCAGGGCAGGCTTCTAAGGAGAAGATAGGGAGCAGGGAGAGATGAAAGAAAGGATTCAAGGCCCTTCTTCACCCAGGCTTTCCAAGCCCAAGCAGAAGAGTAACAGGACACCCACCCAGAGATGTCCTTGAGCCCTTCTTGCCCTTCCCCCACCTCCAGCAATAATATAAGAGAAATCTAGAAAGTGCATTAGGCGGGCTGCAGTATCTTGGTAAAAAAAACCAAAAAGACAGGTGACAGGTGTTTCCAACTACGACGCACAGCTGTCTCCCTCCTCGCCTGGGAGGATCGCTGCGCGTGTGCTCTCCCCGGCCGGTCGCCAGGCCCTGTGGCCCCTCAGCCGAGGCCTTTCCTCTTTTTCCGGCCGCCGCGCTCTGCCCCTTCCCCTGCTGGGCTGCTGTCGCCGCCGCCGCTGCTGCTGCTGCTGCTGCTGCTGCTGCTGGCAGGCGCGCGCAGCAGCCGCTTCTGCACACGGTACTCGGGCTCACCCACGCGCGGCGCGCCCTGCAGCAAGAACTCCCCTCCGCGGTAGGTGACGCGCACGTCAGTGCGCGGGTACGTGCCGTACACGCGCCGCAGCTCCCGGCGCACGAAGTCCGGCAGTTCCGGTCCCGGGCGCGGGGGGCGCTCTACGCGGCCCCAGCGCAGCTCTACCTGTAGGCTGCTGCCCTCTGACCACGGCCACCAGCTTTCGGTCACCGCGGTCCCTGTTGCCGTGGGCGACGGCAGCGACGGCCCCGGGTAGCCGAGAGCGGGGAACGGCGGTCGCAGGGCCGCGGCGTAGGCCTGAGGGGAGGCCCACCAGGGCGGCATGGCCCCCGGGGGCGCCCCCGGGCCGTGGAAGCAGTGGTATTCTCGCGCGGCCGTCCAGTCGCCCGCATACAGGCCTGAGGGCCGGCTGCAGAAGTTGTAGGCCTGGATAGGGGGCAGGAGCAGGGGGCTGCTCAGGTAGGTGTAGGCGAGGGGCTGCAGCGAAGGCCAAACGCTTTCCCCAGGAGCCAGGCAGCTGTAGGAGTACATCATGGTGGGAGGCTCACGCGGCGGGCATTTCTACTGGGTCCTGGTCCCGTGCAAACCTGTGGTGGGGGTGTGTGTGGATTCACTTTGTTCTTATGGACACACATACGCCCTGTGCTTGGGGCCTGATCATCCAGGGCTCTGGTTCATAGCATAGCCCTTGCATGCGTGCTTCCTAGCTTTGGGGAACTCGTCCTAAGGTGTTCAGCTCCCACCTCCCCTCTTGTCCTAGGGCTAGGCCCGAATCCTAGGCTTCCAGCAGACAATAAGGACCCAAGGCCTTTTCAAGCCCTCAGCCCTGAAATGCACTTCCACTCACTTGTTTCCTTCAGCTGGGAGGAGTTGGTTCTCAGCATTTGGGGGGAGCCAGAGAGGTCCAGAGCGGGGCTCCTTTCCACCACTTTTTAGTTGCGTTTCTCCCCTCCATGCCCTGCCTCAGCCACACCTTCTGGTTTCTAGGCAAAGGGAAACACCTTTAGCTGGCCAGGAGCCAGCCAGCCACTGTCTACACTGGATGAACCTACTGGCTGTACTAGTGTAAACTAGATGCTTAACCTTGTGCTCAGTGATGCCCTCACCACAACTTGCTTAAACTCACACAGTCTGTTATCGTAAGGGAAAATTGAACCCCATGTTTGTCTCAAGACATTAGCCTTATCACCCATCTATGCTGGGGTTTTTTTTGGGCTATCTCACAATCTTCCTGCTCTAGAATGTTACATGAGAACTTCTAATTCTTAATAACCATGTGAAGAAAGTGATGATATCATTCTCATTTAATAGTTAAGGAACCAGAGACTCAGAAGTTAGGCCACATTCCCAAGGTCACACAGTCTGTAAGTAGCACAGAGAGATTTGAACCCAGTCCCAACTGATTCTAAAGCCCAGAAGCTAGTTGGGGGGAGCTAGAAAGATTGCTTCACCCACTTGGGGTGAGCCCTGTCTTCGCTTTAGTACCCTTTTGCTGCAGGTTACAGTGTCCACCCCTCTCTTCCCCAGTGGGGTGGGTGGGTGGTCATTGCTGGATGATTAAAACTGATGCCCTCTCCCAGCTGCTGGGCCGCCAGGCTGTCATACTTCCCTTCCTCCTTTTTTTTTTTTTTTTTTTGAGGGCAGTGTCACTGGCCCTCATATGTGGGACCTGAACCTGGGCTGCTGGCCTCCGAAGCCAGCGCTTAACCATCACACCACTCTGCCGGCCCCCTTCTTCCTTCTTTTGACTCAAGCAGCATTACCAATAATCCCCATAGGTTCTCCTAGGTTCTTAGCATTCGTTAAAGCTACCTTCAGGGAAGGTCTCCTACACTCACCGTCACCCTCCACTCCCGAGATGTCCATGGCCTAATCCCTGGGAACCTGTGAATATGTTACATGGCAAGAGGGGTGTAAGGTTGCAGTGGTATTAAGGTGGTTAATTAACTGACCTTAAAATTAGATTACCATTGATTATCTGTGTGAACCCAATGTAATCACAAGGGTTTTTAAACATGGAAGATGGAGGCAGAAGAGTTGGATTGATGTATTGGGTCAGTGGGAAAGTGATGATGAATTTTTGCATTGAAAAACAGAAAAATACGTCATGACTTTCCCAACGACCCAATAATATGAAAGTTGGCCAGCCAGTCCTGGCTTTGAAGATCTGGAGGGGGGTCATGAGCCAAGGAATGCAGGCAACCTCTAGAAGCTGGAAAAGACAAGAAAATGGATTCTCACTAGAGCCTCCAGAAAGGAATGCAAGCCTGCCAACACCTTGATTTTAGTCAATGAGACCCATTTCAGACTTCTGATCTCCAGAACTGTAAGATAATAAATTTGTATTATTCTAAGCCATTAAGTTTGTCATAATTTGTTACAGCACCAATAGGAAACTAATACACCTCTCTATTCCTGTTTATGACTTTCCCCCTCCCTCCAAATCCCAGCACCTGAGGAATGTCCAAGACTCCCCGTAGACTGACATCACCCCAGCATGGAGCTCACTGATGGATCCTGTGGGACTAGCCAATTTCTCCACCTGCTCCCACTCACCCACGGGGATATGATCACAACTAGGTGGCTGGTAAGGATACTGTGAGACCAAGCTCAAGTTGGAGCCTGGAAAGGTGAGGAGCCTACATTTTAATACAGTCCCAATACACACACACACACACATATATATATATATATATATATATATATATATATATATATATATTTATTTATTTATTTATTTATTTATTTATTTTTGAGGGCAGTGTCACTGGCCCTCTTATGTGGGACCCAAACCGGGGCCGCTGGCTTCCCAAGCCAGCTTAACCACCGCGCCACTCGGCCGGCCCAATACGTTCCCAATATACTTGCTGAAGACCTCGGCTGGTCTGGGGAGGGAATTTTCAGGCAAAATGAGAAAAGTGAGGACCAAGCTGTGAGTTTCTCAGCATTCATTCACCTTGATTCCAGTAACAGCCCCCAGATTTTTCAGGTTCCACACTTTAGTCTCAGTAAAGTGGTTCTGGGGGTGTTTGCTCTATTCCATCCTTAAGTTAGGGTGATTTAGGGCTAAACCAATCAGCACTGTCCTCCCTCTGGCCATAGTGATTTTTTTTTTTTTTTTTTGAGGGTAGTGTCACTGGCTCTCACATGTGGGACTGGACTGGGGCCGCTGGCTTCCGAAGCCAGCGCTTAACCACCGTGCCCCACTCGGCCGGCCCTGATTTTTTTTTTTTTTAAGGGTACCCACGTGACTCAGTTTGGGCTAATGGGAGCCAATCCCAGAACTAGGTTCTCTTGTGTAGAGGGAAGTGCTCTCTTCCCTCTGGACAGAAATTTGAAAGAAGGCAATCTGGATGGAGAGGTGAAGGCCTGTCTGAGCATGGAGTCACAGAAGTGGAGCCAAAGGACACAGAGATAAATTGGGTCCTGATGACATTGTTTGAATCCTGGACGTCAAAGTTATACAAGCCAATAGATTTCTTTTTTCTCCTTTAGTTTTTTGAGATATCATTGATATACACTGCTGTATAAGTTTAAGGGGTACAGCATGATGTCTTACATGTATTGTGAAATGATTACCACAAGTTTAGTTAATGTCTATCGTATAAAAAAAAGGAAAAGGGGGCCAGCCGAGTGGCACGGTGGTTAAGTGCTGGCTTGGGACACCAGCGACCCCACATATGAGGTTCGGATCCCACATATGAGAGCCAGGGACAAAAAAAAAAAAAAAGGAAAAGGAAAAAAAATGTGTGTAATGAGAACTCTTAGAATCTACTCTCTAACAACTTTCAAATATCACACAGCAGCATTAACTATAGTCATCTTGTTGTGCATTACATCCCTAATACTTGTTTATCTTATAAGGGGAGTTTGACCTACCTTCCTCCAATCCTCCCTCTCCCCACTTTCCAGTAAATACCTTTCTTGCTTAATCTAGTTTTAGTGGAGTCTTTTTTTTTTTTTTGTTACACATAGGCAGTTGTGTTTACTTCATATAAATTTAACTACAGACGACATAATGAAATGGGCATTTAAAAAAATTTACCACGTACTATCATCTAAGTCTTTAGAAAATTAAATATTTGGATTATACTGTGGAGTGGAGTCCTCTGTTGCTTGCATCAACAATACACTCTGAATGTTTCTCACTTGCCCCTAACATCTCATTATGAAAATTGAAAATACAGCAACCGGGCCGGCCGAGTGGCGCATTGGTTAAGCGCTGGTTTTGGGATGCCAGCGGCCCCGGTTCGGATCCCACATGAGGGCCAGTGACACTGCCCTCTACAGCTAACAACAGCTCCACCTGGAGCTGGGCTGTGCGAGCCCCGGTGATGGTGTGGGCTGCAGTCCCTGCTGCAGTGGGCTGCCATAGGCTACAGTGAGTGGCCCGCAGCCAGCGTGAGCGGCTGGCAGCCAGCATGAGCTGCCAATAGCCGCGATGAGCGACATCCAGAGGCCAGCGACCGATCTGCCTCATCCGGGAAGAGCGCAATGACGATACCAACAGTGAAGCAACATCCTCCGCAACTAAACTGAAGAACAAAAAGACAGCAACTTGTCTGTTCCCCTTCCCCGATTCCCCAACGCTGTTCCCCTCCGCCAATTCCCCAATAAAATCTTTAAAAAAAAAAAAAAAAAGAAAATACAGCAACCTGAGTAGTTTCTGATCCGTGAACACCATGATTAGAAGCTCTTTTGTGGGCAAAGTAGAGGATAGGTTGGCAAGAGAGAGGCTGGAAGCCAGTCTTAAAGGAGGTTCTCACACTAGCTCAGGAAAACTGACAACCAAAACAGGCACAGGGGAAGGAAAAGAGAAATGGGAGCATAGTCACCTGGACTTGATCCTACATAACTGCCTGGATGGAGAGGGTAGGACAGAGGTACATAAACGTGTTTTTAGCTTGATCGCTTGGGTCAAGGCAATCCTGGAGATAAAATCCTTAGTGGGCTATTGGAAGTTGAGGGACTGGTGAGTTCAGTTGGGACATTAGGGGAGCTGTCCAGCTGGCCAGTTTATATTCAGACTGGAGATGGGAGATGAGATAGTCATGAAGAAAGAGACTAGGTGAAGTTACCAGAACAGATGCTACTCTGCCCCACAACACACTGTCATCACAGCTGCCAATTTGTTGGATTCCACTTATGCCTATGAGGGCAGCAATCTTGTTTTTGAAGCCCCTTTTACCTCATATAGCTGAGCGCCTGGCAAGTTTGATCAAATGAGAAGAGTATTAAAAATGAAAACTTGGGGGACTCTCCCTCCGTCTTTAGAAAGCCCTGGGAAAAAAGTGCCCCAGTGAGGGGAACTGAGGGGGAGTTGTTAGGTAGGAGGATGTGGTGGAACCTAGAGCAGAGAGGTCAGAAGCCAAGGGAGGAGGGAATTTTAAGGAGGAGTATTTGTGTATCTATCTGTTCCACAATCCAGGGACTCCTACAGATCCAGAGATACCGCTCAAGAAGTCAGCCAGGCAATATGACCTTCAGCTGCATTGCACCCCATGTCCCCTCCCAGTTAGCTCTGTGCTTGGCAACCAGGAAGGGGAATCAGAGATAATCAGAAAGTCCAGCCCTGGTGCTGACACAAAAGGGTAACTGGCTATATTGTCTGTAAAATCAGAGGGCTGAGGAGCCTCAGAATGTAACCATGGGCATTAAATGCAACAAAGTCTTTCCTATTGTTTCATATCCAGTTCTGGCCCTTGTCAGACCTCCCATTCCGGCCCCCCTTCCCCAACTGGTCACTCAGGCAGGGCTAAGTAAAGACTGAGGGTTTGATTTGAAATAAGGGCACATGCTGGCCAGAGATAGAAAGGCAGGGGGCAGGGGGCACTCCTTTTGTCAATTTACAATGGCCGTCGTATGCCAGGCTCCATGCTGAATGCTGGGTTTTCTGCCCTCTGTTCTCATAGCCAGGAATGCACAGATGAGGGTAAGGGTACGGATGGGGAGAAATGGTCACCTTCCTTCTAGTCATAAGAGCTTTCTGGAGCAGGAGGAGTTTCTACAATTGCTTGCCATCTAGAAGAGGGAAGATGTGTGTGTGTGTGTGTGTGTGTGTGTGTGTGTGTGTGTGTGTGGCTTAGAGGAGACATAGGAGGTAAGAAGAGGGTCTGAAGGGTGGGATTGGGGAGGAGGGAAATGAGACAGACTGGTGGGATATGGAAGCTGGGGGCAAGCTTCATGGGGTTTCTGGGGACTCCCCAAAAACTGATTGAACAGTCTCTAGCCCCCTGGACACCTGGGCTCTTGTGTTGGACCATTTACTGAGGATGGGCCTTATCAGTTTCAGGAAGGAGGGAGAGAATGATATTTCTGTTGACAACAATCAACAAAGGCATAAGGGCCAAAAGTTTGCAAAACTCTTGTGCTCCTGTTTCTAATTTAATGCCCACAAATCCTTGTAAGGCATAAATAGAGGCTCACAAAAGGAGGGTCCCATAACAAAGAAGTGGTGGAGCTAGGGGACTGAGTCCCAGGTCCCCCAGATGCTAAAGGCCATGCCCTTTGCCCTGTCTCCCAGGGGAGGGAAATAGCAGGTCTGGAGCATGTGCTGTTTGATTGTGTGGAAACCTAACCAGGCTTAAAAGCCTGTTGGAAGAAGACATGGGACATCCTCACCAAACTAGGCTGAGCAAGACAAAACTCCAAGGGCCTGCAGGGGTAAGAAGAGGAAAGACTCCTGTTCTGGGAGTCAGGAGAGCTAAGTTTCAGCTTGTCTGGACCTCTTGCTTGTTGTGTGAAAGTCATTGAATCTCTCTGAACCTCAGTTTCCTCATCTGTAAAATGGGGCTAATAGCATCTACCTCCCAGGGATGATGCGAGGACTCAACAAGATAATGCACACAGAGTGCTCGACATAGTACAGGGTACATATTGAGAGCTCAGTACTCCTTATATTTTATTATTACTATTATTTATAGTAGGAGGTTGGGCTGCATGGTTGCTCTCTCAGGGCCTGGCACCTGTGGCCTGAGCTCTGGTGCCCATAGCTCAAGCTGGGTTTGCCCACTATTGAGGGGCTCACAACCAAGCATTATGGAGTCATGCCACTGCCATCTCTTTATCTGTCTCAGCTGTGCATCCAGTCAAACAACATCTTGTAGGAAGGTGCTGAGCTCTCCTCATTCTCTGAATTAATACTAAGGAAGGATGGAGGAGAAGGGAGGGGATGCTCAGAAAAACTTTGTTGATTTGATCTTGTCACCTGAGTATAAATGAATCAGGAGGCTTTGGCTAGAAATAAATGATAAAGATTTGTTCAAGGGTCTTGGAATTTGCAAATGGGAAATACAACTAGGCAATACCAAGAGTGTTCCAAAGAAGAAAGGCTGAAAGTTTTTACAGTAAAAAATACATTCTCTTGAGAAGAATCAATTTTGCACTCTTAGCCTCTGGATTGGTCCAAGATGGTAATTTTCCAGATGTCAGGTGGTCTAGACACTGAATATTCTTTCCTAAGATCTTCAGGGGGTTATCTATAGGATTTATATACATATTTGCAGGCATTGAGACACAACTGAAAAAGTTTTAAGTCCCCAGGCTAGTTAAAGCAAGAACAGAATCTTTTTCCTCATGCTTCAGCCTACTTGATTTTAGTAATTTAGCAGCGTGACTATAGCGGCTCCATTTTTTTTTTTAAAGATTTTATTGGGTAATTGGGGGAGGGGAACAACATTGGGGAATAGAGGAAGGGGAACAGACAGGTTGCTGTCCTTTTGTTCTTCAGTCTAGTTGTGGAGGACGTTGCTTCACTGGCCCATGTCGGCATTGTCATTACGTTCTTCCCGGATGAGGCAGATGGGTCGCCAGCCTCTGGATAGTCGCTCACTGCGGCTGTTGGCAGCTCACGCTGGCCGCCAGCCGCTCACGCTGGCTGCTGCTGGCCACTCACTGTAGCCTATGGCTGCCCACTGCAGCAGGGGCTGCAGCCCACACCGTTGCTGGGACTCGCGCAGCCCAGCTCCAGGTGGAGCTGTTGTTAGCTGTAGAGGGCAGTGTCACTGGCCCTCATATGTGGGATCCGAACCGGGGCCGCTGGCATCCCCAAACCAGCTCTTAACCAATGCGCCACTCGGCCGGCCTATAGCGGCTCCATTTTATTTCTTCACTTTCTCCTCAAACTGAAAGGACATTAAGCAATCCAGGATGGGATAAGCGGGTCAGGAATCCAGGCAACCGGCCCACTTCTTGCTAGCATCCACGTTCTTTCTGGTCCCTAAGGGCAAGAGCCCATGACAAATATGGCGGCGGCAGCCTCGGGCGGGGGCACCTGCCAGGCGGCAGTCCCCGGAGCAACGCGGAGCCAATCGCTGGGCGGGGGCGGAGTGAAAGGCTGGGGGAGCAGTCCCAGGAGCGCGCAGGACTGACTCGCACCTGGCTCCGCGCAGCCGGGATTAAACTTCGGCTGCCACTGTTGCGGTGAGGGCCTGAGGGCGGAGGGGCTCAGGGGCAGGAGCGGGCCTGGAGCGGGGCAGGACTGGGGGCCAATCAGACGCAAAGGACAGACCGATGGGGATGGGAAATGCCATACGCTCTGGGAGTCCTGGGTGTCTGCGGGGGTCCCTGCGGTGATTAGGTTGTGGGTTGGAAGAGCCTTTGGGCCAGGGTGGAAGAGGCTTGGGCTCAAGGGATGAGGTGGAATCCTTGCAGAAGGGCTCTCTGGGGTTGGGATCGCGGCATGCATCAGGTCGGGATCCATTTCATTAACATAATGACCTTTAACCCTGATGACGTAATATAACCACTTGGGGAGCTTTAAAAGAACATTATGCTGAGCCCCATCTCTATCAGTTTCAATTTAATTGGTCGGGGCTAAGGCCTGGGCCTGGGTGCTAGTGAGCAGGTGATTTTAACATGCAGACTGGTTGGAGAACCACCACGTGTTTCAGCGCCAGCTCTTGTGTAAAGAACCCCGGGGTTGATCTCAGACTCCTCAGCGGCTTGGGAGGGGCGCGTGGCCCTGGGGTGAAGTTGCTGACCTCCCAGTACTGCTATAGTAACCTGCAGGAGAGGGAGAAGGTTCCCACAGTCTGGGGCACCCCCAGCAACTCTGCCAAGGGCTGGATCTTACTGTGGGGAGACTGGGCAGGGAGGCAAGGCTGCGGGGTGTGAAACAAGAAACACAGCAAACAATTCAGAGGTCAGCTGCTTGTTGAGAAAAAGGACACACCTAATATTTGTGTAGGGCATTATGCTTTTCAATTTCATTTGATACTCCTGAGGACTGGCAGGGAATGGATTTGTTTCTCCTGTTTCATAGAGGTAGGAATAAACTCAGATAGCTAGTTAGTGATAACATTTGGACTGGACCCAGGGCTTCCAACTCCAAATTTTGCTTATTACTAGCTTTTCCCCGCTTCACTAACTGCTTTTCCTACAGTCTCTAGTCCTGAAAGGAATCAGAAGCAAACACCCACCTTCCTTCTGATGCCCCTTATTTACTCAATGGGCCCAGTTTGGCTCCTTGGTTTCCTCCACCAAGTCCATCAGCCCTCGCCCTTGCCCCATACCCAACCAGGGAGATGCTACTATTTCCATTCTTTTCTAGTTCTTTTATTTCCCAGAAGCCTGATGGGGTAAAGAAGGGGGAGTTTTTACATAATGTCGGGCTCCTTCCAAACAAATTTGTTTCTGTCACCTCGTCACTCCCAGTGTCTGTCCCCCCCATCTCATTGTCCTCAGGATAGAATCTTCTGTGTGGCTTATAAAACCCTTCCTGATCTGGTGTCTTTCTACCTCCCTGCTCTGAACAATCTTCCCATATTTGTATAGTATTTTTTAGCAGAGTGCTGGGCACATGGTAAAAGCTTAATAAATGTTGCTTTTTGTTATTATCATTAGTCCTTTTTGTGCACCTGTTGCCTTGCTGTGCATGCTTTACTCAGCATGGCACATCATAATCTTGACGGATTCCCCAGGTTGCCAATTTCTGACTCCCACAGACAAGCAGAAGGAAGAGCTGACAGGCACAGAAGGATCTGGGGGCTGATACTCCTCCTATGGCAGCTGCTCTTCCCTAGGGCTGGGGATGTACATATTGGCCTTTTAGGGGCAAATTGACACCCAGTGGGTATTAGTTGAGCACCTACTGTGGTGAAGGAGCCTGGTGAACGCAGGGAGGGCGGATCTGACCTGGTCCTGCTCTTAAGGAGCTTGGGGGCTAGAGGAGGATGAGGGAAGCATTTGGATCCTGATACGGGAACCCAGGGACCTAAAAAGGGGTGAGAACACCTGACTAGGTGTACACAGGAAGGCTGGTGCCACTGACCTGGATCTTGAATTAGCAGGATTTGATAAGATGGTGGTGGGGGGTAGGCATAGTGACCTGAGAAATGCTGACATTTTTTTAGTCAAAAACACCTGTTTTGAATCTTGTCTGTAGCACCTAATACATCTGTGACTTATTTAACCTTAAGAGCCTTGGTTTCTTCATGTATAAAATGAGGATGGAAATAGTAACAAGAGTTCTAAGGATTCATAATAATGGATGTAAAAGCCAGGCATATCCTATACGCCTGAGAAATGGTATAAAGTTACAGCTGGGGTATTTAGGTGCAAGAAACAGCATGAAGAAAGGAGTGGAGGTGGCATTTAAAAAAGAACTTGAGGGATGACAGGATATACCCAGCAATGAGAGGCATCAGTGTTGGGTGCTGGAAAGACACCTTCCATCATGGATTTGGCAGAAGGGACACAGACTTAAACCCTTTAAAGATCATGAAACCAAACTTCAAAGACATGAAAAAAAGTAAAATAGCTACTGTTTATTGAGGGTCTTCTATGTGTCAGGCACTATGCTTGGTGCTTTAAACATCCTTTGTATCTCAGCCCATAGCAAATTAAAAGGTTTGCTTTATCACTCCCATTTTATAGATGGGACTGAGGCCCAGGGAGAGGGAGTGGATGGCTCAAGGCCACACAACTGGACCATATCAGCAGGGGCGGGGGGCGGCATAGACTGGGGGTGGGGAAGAAGGGAGGTGGCTCCTGCAGCCTCTCCCACTGGGTGCAAAGGTGGGGATGGAGTTGGTTGCAGGTTACAGGATATTTCAGTCAGGTTATGCCACTAGGCTGGTGTGGGCCCCCGCTCCCTCCCAGGGAGAGGCAGGGCTATTGTTCTTTGCTGGGGTAGTTTGAGGGTGAGGAAAGCTAGTAGGGGAAGGCGCTTCATGATGGAGGAACACTATCTGAAAGAGAAACCACTTTGGTGACCCTGCACACTCCCTGCTCAGCTCCCCCTTCTGGGCAGAGGCTTACCTGGGCTGAGCCGCTTTGCCTGCAGCTCTGCCTTTGGTGGGGGTTTGTGTCTAGCACTCTCAAATGTCTGTGTTTCTGCTCCTTGCAGGGCCTCCTTTTCTGACTTTTCCAGATCTCATGAACACCTTTACTACTGGAAGGGGCCTGATTACCAGGATATTGCCCTGCTGCTACCCTAATCTGTTACAAGTGAGCCTAAGAAAAAGCCAGTTTCTGAGCGTCTTCTATGTAATTGGCCTGGTGCTCGGGGCTTCCTGGACAACAGTTGAATCCTCCCACACTCCTATAAAAATAGGCATCATTATCCCATTTTATAGGAGAAAACCAAGGCTCGGACAGGTTAGGTGACTGGTCTGAGGTTACACTCTTAGTAGCAAGTGCAGTTGGCATTGAACCCGGGCCCTTCTGATGGCACAGACTTACCCTTTCCATCTCACTTCCTTAGAGGCTTTCTTCTACCGTTGCCCCAGTGCGGGTGCTGGGAGCCTGCTGGTGGAGACTTGGGACCTTGCCTGCAGGGTTCACCTTCTCTAGCAACTAGAGCAGGTCGCTGGACATCGGGGTGGAGATGGGGAGCTTCACTCCCTGGGCCAAAGGCTTTGGAGGTGAGGTAGGGGAGTTCTAAAGGGCCATGGGGAATCAAGAGAAAGTGCTTTATAGCCCCAAGCCACCTTTAGATCAATTCCCCACCGCATCCTTGTGTGGTGGGGAGGGAAGGCCTGAGAGGTTCAATAGGAATAATCTTTTAAAGGGCTCACCACATTTATCATGCTAAGTACTTGAGGTTATTTTCTCATTGACTGCCAACAATAGCCTTAGGAAGGTTGGCCCCATACTGAAGATCAAGAACAAGCACAGAGAGGTTAAGCAGATGGCTCCAGGTCACACAGGTAGTAAATGGTGGAGTCAGGACTTGGGAGACCTCCAGTGTGTCTTTCAGCTCTGTTTCTTAGAAAGTGCCGAGGAAACTTGCAGAGTGATGGCTGTGTTCATGATCTCAACTGTAGTGATGGTTTCACAGGTGCATACATGTTACAACTGGTCAGACTGTACACTTTGAGTATGTGCAGATTATTGTATGTCAATGACACTTCAATAAAGCTGTGGAAAAAAAAAAGTATTTCCTATCAGCCATTCCTTCAGGGGCTCAAGGACTCCAGGGAGAGCCTGCCTGGCCATCCTCCTGCTTTGGGGCAGGGTAGGATCACTGGCCTCGGAGAGACTCTCACAGACTCAGCAGCTGGTTTCAAGTAGATTGGGCTGCTGCTTCTCTCATTTCCCACCACTAGGCATAGACTGGCACGGGGGTGAAAGTGAGGGTGCATACAGATCTCTTGAGTGATTGCCACTTGGCTTCCAGTGAGCCTGAAAGCAGCTATCCCAGTGAGGTTCTCTTCTATTCTCTCATTAAATCCTCTTTCTCTACCAGTCAGTCACTCCCACGGTTAAGAGTGATCGATCGAGTCCAGCCCATTCTCTCGGAGAGTGAGATAGACGGCGAAGACACAAGCCCTGCCCTCGAAACCCCCAGTCAGGCTGGAGTGGGGGCAGGCAAGAGAGTCTGCTGTGCAGGGGCAGGAGGCATCAGTGAGTGCCCAAGGAGTTGGAGAAGGTCTCCTGGACATGGCGCTGGCTGCTGAAGGATGGGTGAGTTGGAGCTGAGGAGATAGGGAGTGTGCTTCCGGTGGGAGGCACCAACAAGAACAAAGGCCTGGCCAGAGGAGAAGGTGGCCTGAAGATCTTAGGCAGGTCCGGCTGGAGAGGCCAGACAGCAGAGGCTCTTGAAGGTTGGGCAGGGAGGGGGAGCCGTGGGAGGTCATGGGGCAAGGACAGGTCCTGTGGGGTCATTACTGTTGGACTGGGGCTGAAGTCGGCTCCCCATGGCCTCCCTAATGAGATACAGAAGTTGCAGTCCTGTGTGTGTGTGTGTGCGCACACACACAGGGACATGTAGATGAGTCCCGGGGGCAGCCTTGAGTCACAAGGACTTACAGAGGATCAGCCCCTGAGGGTGGATATAAGCCTCCTGAGGCTGTGGTAACAAATTACCACAAACTGGATGGCTTAAAACAACCAAAATTTATTCTCTCATAGCTCTGGAAGGTAGAAGTTCAAAATCAAGGTGTCGGCAGGGTCATGCTCCTCTGGAAGGAGGCTCTAGAGAAGAATCCTTCCTTGCCTCTTCCAGCTTCTGGTGGTTGCCCCCAGCCCACGACTTGTGGCTGCATCACTCCAATTTCTGCCTTTGTCATCACCTGGCATCTTCCCTGTATGTGTGTGTGTGTGTCCAAATTTCCATCTCCTTAGAAGGATACCAATGATGGGATCAGGGCCCACTCTGATTCAGTCTGACCTAATTTTAGCTTGGTTACATCTGCAAAGACCCTACATATTTCCAAATAAGGTCACACTCACAGGTACTTGAGGGGTTTAGGACTTGAACATATCCTTTTGTGGGATATAGTTTAACTCACAACAGGGAGTCTGAGAGAAGGAAGCCCGCATAGCGTCCATCTAGTGGTCAGACAAGCACATATGGGATTCTTTTTCTGAAAAGAGAACAACAGCTTTGATAAGACTTGATTAAGATACAGACTTAATGCCTCACTGCTTAAAGTGTGGTTAGGACCAGCAGCATGGTGTCACGTGGGAGCCTGTTAGAAATGTAGATCTCAGGTTCCTCCTGAGACTGAGTCAAAATCTACCTTTTAACACAGTCCCTAGGTGACTTGAAAACACATTACAGTGTGAGAAGTGGTGCTCTAATAAAAATCTGACTTTTATTTCCTTTCCCACCCATGGTCAGTCCTGCCTGCCAGTTTCTGTGCATGACTTGCCGTAGTTGGAAGCCAGGCACCCAGGCTGTCCTTTGTTCTGTTTTCATGTAACATGGTTTTGAGTTTCCTTCCCAGGTTGCCCGTGTGCTTCCCCTTTGTTGCGTTCTCGGGCTTTGTCCAACTTTTTGCTGTTTATAAATGTTGCTGCCATGAACATCTCTATACACATTCCTTTGGGGTTAGCTCCTTGAGGTGGAATTTTTGGAATCAAAGTGCATGAGCAGTTGTGGACTCTTATATCTCATCAGGTTACTCTGTTCTCCCGGATAGTGCACAGGAACCTGATTTGGCAGAAAAGGCTTTGGAACTCGACAGGCCAGGGTTCAAATCTACTATGTTTTTGTGTGTGACACTGGGCAAATTATTTAACATCTCTGAGCTTGGTGTTGCTCTATAACATAATAATAGTGCTATACACTTTGTAGGGATTTTATAAAGATAATAACGACACCACCAACATCCATTTATTACTTTCTGAATTACCTCCTTTAATCATTACATTTCTCTGCAGAATAGGCATGATCATCCCCTTTTCCCTTTTACAGAAAACAGGCTTGGGTTAAGTAGCTTGCCAGAGGTTATACTGTAGTTACATCGTGCATCCAAGCCCAGGGTTGTCACGTTTAGACCGTTAAGGTCGGATAATGCAGATGAAAGAAGATACTGAGCACACAGCCTGAGTACAGTTGGCCCTGACTCAGTACTTGTTGGATGCCTGCCTTCACTTCCCACGCCTGTATCAGTTTCCTCGGGTTACTCCTGGGTATGGTATCTGGCCCAGCATTGTTTCAGCTGTATGTCATTAACAATTCCCCAGCTTTATTTTACGTGAAAACTTTCTCCCAGTTGGAAATGAGTTTTTAAATGACTCACAGGTCTGGGGTTTCGAGCAGAGCTGGCTCTGATCCTTGCAGCTAATTGGCTCCTTCTTCCCCAGGGACGAGGATGGCCAGACTGCCTGTGGCCGTGAGTACTTCTGAGTGCTCCTAGGCTGAGGCTGGGCTGGCAGCCATGGGGCTGGGCGGGCCCCGGGCCTGGCTGTTGGGCCTGCCCACGGCTGTGGTCTATGGCTCCCTGGCCCTCTTCATCTCCATCCTGCACAACGTGTTCCTGCTTTACTATGTGGACACCTTTGTCTCAGTGTACAAGATCAGCAAAACTGCCTTCTGGGTCGGAGAGGTAGGCCGACACTTTGGTGGCAACCTGGGATGGGAGCCAGGCTGATTGCAGTGCTGGGTGCCACCCAGACCGGAGTATGGAGCAGGCCAGGTTGCCCACCAAGGCTTGGCAAGAAATGCTGGAGCCCTGATGACTCCTCAGTGGGGATTTCACTAGCTCTCCTGGTCACTGTCCTAGGAGCCTGGGACTGTCTTATGTATTCACATATATTAATCAGCTGGATACATTTACCAGCTGGGCCCTGAATGGGTGGGAGTTTGATGGGAACAGTGGCTGCTAGAGTGGATTTTAGCAGAGGGACTGACCTGAGCAAAGGTTTGCAGGCTGAAAAGTTGGTGTCATCTTTGAGGGGTGGTGAGCAGGCTGGGCAGAGAACGCTCTGGAGAAGAGGCTGCCTGGAGCCCACCTGCACCATCCTTCCTCTGCCTGCAGACGGTGTTTCTCCTCTGGAACAGCCTCAACGACCCCCTCTTCGGCTGGTTGAGTGACCGTCAGTTCCTCAGCTCCCAGCCCCGGTTTGTGTCTTGGGGATTGCTCATAACTGGTCCTATTCCCACCCCACCCTTCCCCAGGGCTGGAGGACCTCCACCTGTGTTTGGGGTGGGGCAAGAAAGGAAGATCATTTTCAGCTGTTGTCCAGGCTTCCTCTCTTCCTGAGGTCAGGGCAGGCTCTGCCCAGGTTAGAGAAGCAGCCTTGACTAACTGTTAGCCTTAATCCCCTGGGGGAGAGTCTGACCCCAGCTCGGCTTGCCAGGCCCTCAGGGTTTGGTGCTGTACCCCCAAACACTCTGCCGCTTCTGGCAGATTCCTTTACCGCATCCTTGCTTGGGCCCATCATTTCCCCCAACCCTGAAATATGGGCATCCTACCACCCTTTGGCCCTCAGCCCTGGCAGGCTGACAAGGGAGCAGAGGAGAGAGTGCCCACAGCTGGTGAGTTGTGCTTCCTAAATCGGAGGCTGAGGACTGGGGACTCAGTGGGACCATCTGGGGTTGAGTCCTATACCCTGGGCCTCCATCCATCTTCTGGGCCTGGGCAGGGGGATCTGGGGCCCAACATCGCAAGGTTATGTCACAACAGCCCTCGTCTCCCTGGCAGGTCAGGTGCTGGGCTCTCCTCGAGGGCCGTGGTGCTGGCACGGGTGCGGGCCCTGGGCTGGCATGGGCCACTGCTGGCGCTGTCATTCCTGGCGTTCTGGGTGCCATGGGCCCCAGCTGGCCTGCAGTTCTTGCTGTGCCTGTGCCTCTATGATGGTTTCCTGACGCTGGTGGACCTGCACCATCACGCCTTGCTGGCTGACCTGGCTCTCTCAGCCCACGACCGCACCCACCTCAACTTTCACTGCGCCCTCTTCAGTGCGGCTGGCTCCCTCTCTGTCTTTGCCTCCTACGCCTTCTGGAACAAGGAGGACTTGTCTTCCTTCCGCGCCTTCTGTGTGGCACTGGCCGCTGGCTCTGGGCTAGGCTTTGTGGGGGCCACACGGCTGCTGAGGCGGCAGGTTGAAATGCCCGGCAGGGAGCCAGGCTGCCCAGATCTGGCTGTGGATAGCGGGTGAGTGGTCAGCTCCAGCTCTCCAGGTTCCCGGGTTTCGAGTCTGATTTCAACGCTGGGGCTCCTGGCTGATGGGTGGCTGCCTCGGGGTGGGGCATGGCTCTGGCCCAGCTCTGGGCCCTTCTTGACTCCCCTCTGCCTCGCAGCCTGTGTGGAGAGGAGCTGTCTGTGGGCAGTGAGGATATGGGCAGCGTCACCTTGGGCCAGTACCTCCGTCAGCTAGCACATCACCGGAACTTCCTGTGGTTCGTGGGCATGGACCTGGTACAGGTATGGGAGCAGTCCCTATGCCCAGCATGGCTAGGGTCTGTCTCACTCAAGGGAACAGGCTCCTCAAAAGCTGGGAAATCAGTTCTGGGCTTCATGTGAGGACTGGTGGGTGGTTCGAGGACAGGAACAGTTTGGATAGTTACGAAACCTGATTCTAGCACCATCTGAGCTCCTAACGCCCTGTGTGATTTTAGGCAAGTCTCAAGCTCTCGGGACAGCCATGTCCTCACCTGCAAAGTGAAGATATGAAAGGTGTCCCTTTGGGGACTCTGTGACAACCTATTTATTTATTTATTTATTTTTAGAGGGCAGTGTCACTGGCCCTCATATGTGGGATCCGAACCGGGGCCGCTGGCTTCTCAAGCCAGCTCTTAACCACTGCACCACTCGGCCGGCCCTGGGACAACCTTTTTAAAACACCAAGTGCCACACTTAAAACACATATGGTATATAAGTTAGCCAAATTTAGAAATAGATTGTTTTTATGTCCTCAAGCTTGTTTTACTAGGGTGTATTCAATTAAAAAGAAAAAAAACAACACCTTAATTGTTGTAATGACAATTTTGTCATTCCTTCTAACTAACTTTTTTTTTTTTTAGCTGAGCCATCCTGCCACCTGTTGGCAGCTCAGCGGCGGGCTGGGCATCGAACTGCTGTTGCTCAGAGCTCAGCTTGCACTCTTGAGCAAGCTCTTAACCAGCTGAGCCACTTGGCCGGCCCCCATTCCTTCTAACTTTTAGCAAAATTAGATAAGCAACAGGAATCGATTTTAGGTTTTGTTCTGGAATGTTCCATGTTGAGGGACATGGGATGAAGGCTGCTCTGTTGGCTTTCGCCCTGTCCCAAGCTCCCCTCCCGCCCCGGCAGCCTCCTCACTGTCCCCATTGGGTTGCAGGTCTTTCACTGCCACTTCAACAGCAACTTCTTCCCCCTCTTCCTGGAGCATCTGTTGTCAGACCACATCTCCCTCTCCACAGGCTCCTTCCTGTTGGGTGAGTGGGTGCCTTGGGCAGGCTGGAAGGACAGAGGCTTGCACCCCAGAACCCCTAGCCCAGCTGCGGGCAGAGCTACTTCCCCAGCTGGGGCCCAGGGGGCAGAGGGCAGAATCTGCTGTGGGGTTCCACCTGCAGCCCCCAGCTCTGTTTGCCTTAGGAAGGGGCAGGGCTGTGGGTATGAGGGGTTCAGGCTGTCATGGTGGTCCTCTTGGTGAAGGTGCCACCCAGAGGTGATGCGGCACAGTGGCTGGTGTACAGGCAGGAATACAGTGTGACAGGCCAGGGTGTGCGTCGTGACTGTGCTTATTTATGTTAACTGTGTAGCATTGGGCGTGTTTCATTGAATCTCTTTAGGTTTCCATTTCTCATCTGTAAAGTAGGGATACTGACAGTACTCACCTTAAAGGGCTGTGAGGTGAACTATAAGGATGCGGGTTAGCTCTTAGCACAGAGCCTGGCAGGTCACTGTGCAAACTCGGATCTGATTGCTAAAATGGGGAGAGTTGTGGAAGCTGTGGTAGTGCCCCTGACAAGGCTGTGCCCCTTCTCCCCAGGCATCTCCTATGTCGCTCCCCATCTCAACAACCTCTACTTCCTGCCCCTGTGCCAGCGCTGGGGTGTCTATACAGTGGTGCGGGGGCTCTTCCTGCTTAAGCTGGGCCTGAGCCTGCTCATGCTTGTGGCTGGTCCCGACCGCCCTGGCCTGCTCTGCCTCTTCATTGCCAGGTATGCCCTGCCCTCCCTCACCCCTACACCTCCGTCCCACCCCTTCACTCTTGCCTGCTTTCTCTCTCTGCTGGCAGCAACCGTGTCTTTACTGAGGGCACCTGTAAGCTGTTGACCTTGGTAGTCACTGACCTGGTGGATGAGGACCTGGTGCTGAACCACCGCAAGCAGGCAGCCTCGGCACTCCTCTTTGGCATGGTGGCCCTGGTGACCAAGCCAGGCCAGACCTTCGCCCCGCTGCTGGGCACCTGGCTGCTGTGCTTCTACACAGGTGAGGGCCCAGGGACTGGCCAGGGGCTCTTGAGGCTGCAGGGTGCACTGCTTACCTGGCACGCCAGCTGACAAGCCTGGCTCTAGGTCCACGAGGGAGAATGGCACTGGCTGACAGAGGATGGGTCTGGGCCACACCTTCTCTCTCTCTCCCCACATAGGTAGAGGAACTGGGTCTCTGATTCTTCTGTTCTTTCAACAGTTCATTCATCGATTCAATAAATATGTATAGAATACCAATTCTGCCAGGTGCTGCTCTGGGTGCAAGGGAGATGAACAATGAACAAGACAGACAAGGTCTTTGCTATCATGGAGCTTATATTCTAGTCAGGGGGAGAGGGGTGGTGGTGATAAACAGCCAAACAAGAAAATAGCAGATAGAGATAAATGCGAAGGTAAAAATACAGCAGGTCTTCAAATAATGTTTTGTTCAACGTTGTTTTATTATAGAATGTTGTTGCCACAGGAACTTAACTCTTGTTTGTATCAGTTAGCCCGTGGTAAACTGGTTTGTTATACATCATTTTGCTTAAGGTTACAGAACCTACCGATGGTGTTGAGTGACTTACTGTGGTGTGACTGAGAAGCTACTTAGTATAGTTTGGGACGGTCTCTCTGAGGCGATACTTAGGATGTGAACTAAATGGGAAGGATTTGGTCTATAAAGAGCTCAGTGAATCCCAGACACAGGGAGTGCAAAGGCCCAAGGTTTAGGGGTGGTTAGGAGATGAAGCTGGAAAAGTGGTGAGGGTTCTGGAGAGCAGGTCAGGGTTTGGATTTTATTCTCGGTCTAAAAAGAAGCTATTGGAAGGGTTGTAAAAATGTAAAAAAATTTCATTTTTAAGGCTGGTTCTGGCTGCCATATGGAGAATGGATTATAAAGAGGCTGTGGCAGAGGCAATGGAGGCTTGGACCAGGGAGGTGCTGGAGGGCTGGAAAGAAGTGTTTGGGTTTGGGATGTTTTCAGAGTTGGGGGGAGGTGAAGGGTTGGCTGTTGGGGAGCACTGAAGTTAGACAAGGAATCTAGGGAGACTTTAGGGTTTTTGGCCCCAGTTGTTGGGTGGGTGGTGGTGCCATTTACCGAGACAGGAGAGACCAGAAGAATGGGAGAAGAGGGGTTGGGGGAGGAATCAAGCTGTGGTTTGGACTTGTACGTGTGGTGTTTGAGATGTGGCGCTGGACTCTGGGGGAGCCCAGGGCTGACCCTGTTCTTTCTGCGCGCCCTCTCGTCCTAGGTCATGATCTCTTCCAGCAGCCCCCACTGATTCCTGTGGGGAGTGCCCAGCCCTGGCCAGAGCCCCAGGCCCCACCCCCAGCTCAGGCCCCAACCCTCCGCCAGGGCTGCTTCTACCTGCTGGTGCTGGTGCCCATCACCTGTGCTCTGCTGCAGCTGTTCACCTGGTCCAAGTTCACGCTGCACGGGAGACGCTTGCACATGGTCAAAGCCCAGCGCCAGAATCTGTCACGAGCCCAAACCCTGGGCGTTAAGACAGTGTGAGAGGTGCGGCAAGGCCACCCTGCTGAGGACATTGCCTGCATCTTTGGGCAGGAGCCACTTTTGCCAGCCTGGTGTCCTGCTCCCCGGCCTTCCTCAGGTACAGCCTGGATGGCAGATGGCCCAGTGGAAACTGCTGGGGCTGAGCCAGGAGCGTCAGTGGGTCTATGGTCCTGCTTGGCTGGCTGGCCCAGCTTGGTCAAGGGCCAGGCCAAATATGCTCAGGGACCTGCTTCCCGCTGTGGGGCAGGAGGAAGAATACGACCAGGAAGGGATGGGGCTGCCTGTGGTCACATGGGGTTGCTCAGGGGCCTGGATGCCTATCCTACTGCCGGGCTGAGGCTGGCACTTCCTGTGGGCTCAGGAACCACTTTCGATACTGCAACCTCAGCTTCTCCCTCTCAGCCAGTCAGGGGACGCTGACTAAGTCCCACCCATCCACACCCTCTTTCTGCCCTTGCAGTGGTTTCTGTGCTTCAACTGTGCCTGAAGTAGCATGTCCCTGCTACTGCAGGGTTCCCTACCCTCATCTGGCCTCTAAAGAGATTCAGCTCATCAGATGGATTAAAGTCATTCTGTTTCTATCCCTGAGGTCTGTGCTATGTGTGGGAATGGTAGGTTGGGGAAGAAGACTCCTTAGTTATTACAAAAAGCATTGACAGCATTTTTCCAAAAGTGAGTTGGAGTGCCACCCACATCAGTCACGTTGGTAGCAGGGGGAACATGCGGACCAGTAGCTGCAGGGGCACTTGGGAGCAAAAAGGCTTCCAGGCCTACGGGCATAGGCCTGGTGTATTTCCCATGTACCACTGCGGGACACGCTGGTCAAGGAAGAGCAGCTGCTCTTAGGCCAGAGGTCCTCAACCTTGGAGTCAACTGGGAGCTTTCAAAAACGGTGATGTCTGAGTTCTGGTCCCCAGGATTCTGATTTCATGGGTCTGGGGTACCGCCTGGGCACTAGGGTGTTAGAAAGCTCTGTGGTGATTTTATTTTTTTTTTTATTTTTTTATTTTTTTAAAGATTTTATTGGGGAATTGGCGGAGGGGAACAGCGTTGGGGAATCGGGGAAGGGGAACAGACAAGTTGCTGTCTTTTTGTTCTTCAGTTTAGTTGCAGAGGATGTTGCTTCACTGTTGGTATCGTCATTGCGCTCTTCCCGGATGAGGCAGATCGGTCGCTGGCCTCTGGATGTCGCTCACTGCGGCTATTGGCAGCTCACTCTTGGCTGCCAGCCGCTCACGCTGGCTGCGGGCCACTCACTATAGCCTATGGCAGCCCACACCATCACCGGGGCTCGCACAGCCCAGCTCCAGGTGGAGCTGTTGTTAGCTGTAGAGGGCAGTGTCACTGGCCCTCATGTGGGATCCGAACCGGGGCTGCTGGCATCCCAAAACCAGCGCTTAACCAATGCGCCACTCGGCCGGCCCTCTGTGGTGATTTTAACATGCAGCTGGGACCGAGAACCTCTGCTCTCGGCCAGCATGTCTCAGCCTCGGCACTGATGCCTTTGGCACCAGGTGATGCTTTGTTGTGGTTGTTTAGCAGCACCCCCTGGCCTCTGCTTACTAGATGCCAATAGCATCTCCCCCCAACGGTGGTGACAACCAACCGTTTCCAGGCATTGCCAGATGTATCCTGAGAGGCCAAGTTGACCCTGATTGGGGACCACTGCTCTAGACCAATGGTTTGTTGTGGGTCTGCTTAGTGGCTAAGCATGTAGAATCTAGGGCTATATTGCCTGGGTTCAAATCCTGGCTAATAAAGGGCAGGGTCTTGGGAAATTATGTAATCTCTCTGTGGCTCTATTTCCTTATCTGTGAAGTGGATAAAAATACCTACATTTTGTAGGGTCATTGGGAGGATCAAATGGGAACATTTGTGAAGTGCCTGGCAATTGCCCTCCACCCCCTAAGTATATAGGTTTAAAATGGAGAACTGATTAATCAGAATATCTGAGCATGGGCTCTAGGAACTGCATTTTAAGAAGCTCCTGAGCTACTATATACATGGAAGTTTTCAGAGCCTAACTTCAGGGACGTCAAGAACTGCTTCCCACATTTGGGTCTTGCGCACTGGCTTCATTGACAGCATGGGACTTGGGCTGGGTCTGGCCAAGACTGGCTGGTGCACGAGTGCCCTCTAGAGGACAGACTAGGCCAGTCACCACTTCAGATTCTGGGCCCACCACGTTTCCCTGTTCCCAGCCAGCACTGACTAGACAGAGGCCTAGCTGATGTGTCTATTGGAAGGACTTTATTTAAGTACACTGGGCCCCACCAGGCAACGTGGTTTGTGCGAGGCTGTGCGAGGGACAGGCTTGGGCTAAGAGAAGGGAGGTGAGCTGGTTAAGCACACTGCAGTCCGCGGGTCACCACATTGCTTTCACACACACCTGCTGCTGTGGCCCACACTTGGCAGGGCCTTTGGTCATTGGGCGGCATAGGGAAGAATACTGCCTAGAACCTGGGATTCGGGCAGGTCTTGGTGTCAGGTGAGGGTGCCGGTGAACGTCTGCTAACCCCAGCTTTGTATATCGGGGCTGAAGGGCCTTTGGACTGCCGCTAGGCCGGCCCCGTCCAGGGTAGGCACCTGGCCCCACTGGACCAGAGCTGATAAGCCTGAGCCCATCAGCTCCAGGCACTTGGGTCTGGCCTCCTCCCTCCCTAACCAAACAAGTCCAAAGTCAAGAATGGCACAGAAATCAGCCCAGAGGGGGCCTTCTCATCTCTACAGCCTGGCCCCGAGTCAGTCAGAGTGGGAAAAGGCAACTCGGTTAATTGCAGCTCTTTTTCCAGTCTTAAGGGGGCTGGATCCCCAGCACCCCTCCTTTGCCAAAGAGAGATTCTACATCCTGTTTCAGAAAATCCAACCAGCAACCAGCCTGGTGATTCTAGGGCAGTGAGCAAGTGGAAGAGGGAGAAAGAAAGGCTAATGGGAGTGACTTTAAGTGTAGCCTCAGATCCCAAATGGCCTCACCCTATGGATACTGTCATTAACCTTTAGTAGGCAGTGGCAGGGCCCTGGAGGCTACACTAAGCTTAGGTGCTGTAAACATTAGTGTGAACAGGGTGACTGGTGGGCAGGAGGCGGTGAGCTCCCTCTTCTCAGTCCCCATACTGAACAGACACTTCAATAAATAAAACTGTTTGAAGATGGCATTGCCCAAGGATGGATGAAAAGCAAATAACAGGGCCTGGAGCCAACAGGCTCCTTAAATTCTCCCGAGACCCACTGGATGGCAGCTGGGGGTTGGAACATTATTTCCACCGCCAACCTGAAGTAGCATTACTCCTGCCCTCTTCTAATGCCGAACAGTCCTGGTCTCCAGGTGAGGGTAAGGACATCCTGCCCTCCCTGTCCCCAGAGTCTCAGTAATAGCCTTTGCAGCTGCCTAAACCCAAACTGCAATCAAACCCAGACAGAACTCGTTCCGATCCCAGTCCTCGGTCCATGATCAAGAGGCATCAAGAATAGAATGGTGAGCAAGGGAGGCAGCAACTGCCTTGGGCCTCAGGGCACCCTGGGGGTGGGGTGGGGTGGGGCTCGCCCAGCCTAGAATGGGCAGCAGCAAGGTCTCCTGGGGGGTGGTTTGCCTCCCTCTCTGTCTCCCCATGGTAGTAAACATAGTCCCACACAGCCAGACAAAAGGCCCAGCTGACGAAGGAGTGGGGCCCTCTGCCAGCACTCTTCCCTGTCAGGCCAGTTAGTGGTCAACCCCGGGCCTCAGGCCATCACCATCGTGGGTAGTTCACTGTCCTTTCAGGGCCCCGGGATCCCTAGGCCACACACCCACACGCACACTCACACACACAGGCAGTTCCTCGCAAACACTCCGACTCAAGAAAGCGAGTTTTAAAGTGGAGTTAACTTCAGAGAGAGGTGAAGATGATGTCCCAACATTAGAAGGTTTTCCTATGGATGGATCGGGCACCATCTTCCTCGTATTCCTTCTTGGAGACCCACATCTTCTTAAAGGTGTCCAGGGAGGCGAGGATAGAGCCCCTGGAAAGGAAGGAATCCAAAGGAATATTGTGAAAAAGAGTGTGGATATGGGTATTTGTGGAGCCTGCCAGGCCCCACGGGGCCAAACCAGATCAAGGCTGCTCTTTAAAGGGATGGGGTTGGGCCAGCAGAGTGGCGCTGTGGTTAAGCGCTGGCTTGGGAAGCCAGCGACCCCGGTTTGGTCCCACATGTGAGGGCCAGTGACACTGCCCTCAAAAAAAAAAATAAATAAAAATAATAAAAATAAATAAATAAAGGGATGGGGTTGGGAGGTGGGGGGTAACCAATGCCTTCGCTTCCTGTTCCGCTCTTATTCCCAGAACTACTCACCCAATCCATGTGGAATACAGTCTCTCCTGAGGTGCAGATATCTGCAAGGGTGGAAAGAGGGATCTGAGTCATCTTCCCTTCTCCCTTTCCCTTCCAACCCTCGTCTTTATGGCCAACTCGCACCGTCCAAGGCAGTGGATGCATTTCACACAACAGGCTGTGAGTTATGTCCCTGCTGGGCCCTGTGGCCTCTCGGGGGGATTGTGGCCAGCATGACACTCATCTTTGGAAGCAGGTTTCCGGCAGCCTTAAGTACAATTCCCAGAGAAGCTGGGGCAAGATTCGGCTGTGTTGGGGGCCAGTAGGAAGCAGGCTCCTTCGTTTAGGATCCCTCCTTCCTCAGGCAGACTAGCCCCCCTCCGCAGTCACTAAGACGTTGGATTGTGTCACTGGGGAGCAGTAAAAATCAATCTCCTGTCAATGTTAGTTTCCACAAAAGACCACATGCGGGGCCCTCAGCCTAGCTCCCTGCCACCTCTGGGTATTAGAACTGCCCCCTTTTGTAGAGATGGAAAGTGAGAATGGGTCCTCGGCTCTAGCAGATCTCAGGGTCAGTGTGGAAGTGAAGCTGTCTGGTGATGCCTATATACTCTTGGTTGCCTGAAAAGCTTGGGCAGAGCTCGAGGTGAGGCCATACCATGTGGCACTTTGGACCCTTGGAGGCCCAGCTCCACCCAGCCCCACCTCTGCCACGCTCATACCCTGATCTTCACGTCTTTTGGAGCCAGTTTCTTCACTTCACTCAGTAGCCTGTCACCGAAACCTGAATGGGCAGGAAAGGAGAATCTCAAGTGAATCCTCTGGGCAACTAGGTGTAACAGGATCTGGAAACTTCCAGGGGAAGGGCCCCAAGAGCAAAGACCAACCTTTGAACAGGGTGGAGCCTCCTGAGAGGACGATGTTAGAGAAAAGTGTGCGCCGCAGGTCCATGTCCGACTTCTGGATGGCAAACACCAGCACCTCATGGATGCCCTCACTCTCCTCGCCAATCAGGTCTGGCCTGAACAGCAGCTCAGGTGCCCGGAATCGGGAGGGGCCAATCTGTAGGGTGAAAGACAAGTTTCAGAGGCTGGGACTGGGGCTGAGTCCCTTTGACAGTGGGAATGAAGAGGCCCCTCTGCCCATCTCTTAGTAACCAGTTGCTCTGAAGTCCAGGCTCTGGAAGAGTCTGTATGTCAAGGGACTCAAGGAACAAAGACAGGGCTCCTGGGAAACTAGAGAGAGGAAGCTCCTATGTTTAATCCTAGCTCTGGCATTTCCCAACCAAGAGACCTTGGCATTAATACATAGATTCACTGACTCATGGAAATTTCCTCCTATCAGTGAAGGTTTAGGGAGAGGCAACTCACACTACGCTGCACCCAAGTGGTTAAGGGCAGTACTAACCCCTTGCTCCTAAGCCCAGCCTGACCTAGGAAAAAATGCCTCTGGTGCCTCCTCCCATCTACATGGGGGAAGTAAAGTCCCTGACCTTGCTCAGTGGGAGATGGTGCTGCTCAAGAGCTCCACTGCTCCAGGGAGGGAGTATAGAAGGACTGGCACTCTGCCTGCAGCCTCCCTGTGAGGAGTTGTTTGGGCCCAGAGCTTTCGGGGGCCTGTGGGGAGAGGTCCGGTTGCTTACCTCAATGGTGCTGCCGTCGGGCAGGTAGTACTGGGCCTTCTCCGTCTCTAGTGTCTCATCCTTCTGGGGATTTATGGATAGGTAGCAGGCTCTCTGCAGAACCAAGCAGGAGTTAGGCAGGCAGGAAACCTGGTGCCTACCTGGTCAAAGTCCCCGGGGAGTGGTGTGCTGCTGCAGAAATCTGCCCATCCCAGTGACTACCCTAAAGGTGGTTAGAGCTGCTGTCCCAAAGCAGGAGCAGGGAGATTTCTGTCAACCTTCACTGGGTGGCATTTAGGATATGAGTTCCCACCTATTCCACCTTCCGAGTGGGTAAGCGTGGAAACTTGATTCTCTAGATCTGGATCTGAGACCACAACCTAACTTTAGTCTAGACTCCGGCATCTTTCTTCTACTATTCATATATGTTCTGCGCCCCATCTACCCAGCTCAGAGGTTTCCCTAGAGCCACAGGTGGCAGGAGGATTCAGTTTACTTAAAAAGAAAAATGTAGGGCTGGCAGAGAGGCGTGGTGGTTAAGTGCTGGCTTGGGAAGCCAGCGGCCCCGGTTCGGTCCCACATATGAGGGCCAGTGACACTGCCCTCAAAAAAAAAAAAAAAATGTATTCTGAGTTCTTCAAGGATGTAATAAAACATACATAACTTGTACGTAAGGTATAAAAAACCTAATGGTCACCGGTGTACCCATCACCTCGTTTAAGAAATAGAAGCAGCTCCCTTTCCCGTGAGATGGCAGCACTTCGGGAAGGTGAGTCTGTCATTGTGAGGGGTCCCAGCCTGGCTCACACAGCCGCCAGGAGGCCTGGCTGGGGAGAACAGAGCCTGACCCAGACCCCAGGAAGGGAACTTGGCCTCTCTTGACTCCAGGTCATGGAGATCCTGGCTGCTGTTCCTGCTCCCTAACCCATCCCTGGGCCCGCCCACGGGGCAGCACTCACTTCTTTTATGGCCTTGACAATCTCAAACTCGGAGGATGAGTGGAAATCATAGCCCTCCTTACGCAGGTAGAGACGAAGGAAGCGAGAGACGTCCCGGCCAGCGATGTCAATGCGCATGATTGAGTGGGGCATGGCAAAGCCCTCATAAATGGGCACCGCATGGGTGACGCCATCCCCAGAATCCAGCACCACACCTGTGGTCCTGCCTGTGGCATAACTGAAGCAAAGGAGGCAAACCATCAGTAACCCCTGCCTGCTCACTCTGGGAAGAAACTCATTTCTTTTTCGAGATCAATGTCAGCTAAACTAAAGCTGGGGCAGGCGCTGCTCCAGGGGCCTTAGACTGGACTGAGTACTAAGGAGGCCTGAGGACTGAAGCAAGCCTTGAAATACCTAAATGAAAGGGCTGAGCCTCTCCAAGCTCCCTTCCCACTCCCAGAAGTGCGGGCCTTGCACTCTCAGGAGATGGCCTGGCCTTCAGCCATTTCAGGGCCTAGCTGGAGGGGCAGTTTTTACTCTCTAGAGGAGAGGGAAAAACTCAAATGCCTACAGGGGCTAGGCAGGAAAAGTAAATGAATAAGGGAAAATAAGAATATTTTCACTTCCACAAAAAACTAGCTTTTCCCCACCATTGGCCCTCTAGGTCTGTCCTTAGTTTTTTTCCCTTTTGGTAGAAACAAGAGTATAGAAATATATTTATGTGATATGAAGAGAAAGAAACCCCACAATGTTTGATAAATAGCAACCAGAGCTCTGGCCTTCATGTAGGGAGGACAAGAAGGATTGGAGTGGACTGTGGTGAAGTCAGGTCAGCAAACTACCTACATGGCAGCTGCTATTTCAGGTCTAGCTGATTTTTGCCCTATAGGAATACAGGCCCAACATTACCAGATATTCCCATTTTTTCGGAGAAGCTGGGAGTTTGGATTTTGAAAGGGAATCTCCCAATTTTTATTTTTATATTTATTTACTTATTTATTTTTAATTTTTTTTTTTAACTGAGCCATCCTGCTACCTGTTGGCAGCTCAGTGGCAGCTCAGCTAGGGCTGGGAATCGAACCAGTGACCCTGTTGCTCAGAGCTCGCACTCTTGAGTGAGTTCTTAACCAATTGAGCCACTTGGAATCAGCCTCAGGAATCTCCCAATTTTTAAATGCTGGCTCTCAACTTTTTAATCGGGTCAAACACATCCCCTCTGCAGGTCACCGGGGTACAACCTTGGCCACAGACCTAACACTGGTGTGAGGCAGGCTGGGGGTATGACAGGAATGAGAGGGGCCTAAAATAGGGACCATAGTGGTGTTTTCATCATGACCCTACCACCGGCCCCACATAGCACCTGGCCGGATAAATAGAATAAATAAATGAACACATTACAAGGACTTTAGGAAGAGCTACAGCAGCATGCAGCCTTCCCAGCAGGCAGAGTGCAAAGCCTTGGGCGCCAAACCCACTGAGAGTATGGGGGTGGAGTGGGGGGGGGGGAGGAGACGGCCTCCCTACTTCCTTTCCCAGCACCTCTAACCCTCCCTAGCGGGTGCTCAAGTTGCTCTGACCCAATCCAAAAAAGAGGCAACCTCAATTCTGCCAAAGGACTGCTTTCCCCACAAGGGGCCAGGCTACTCACAGGCTAAGCACAGCTTGCATGGAGATGAAAAGGGCTGGAACATTGAAGGTCTCAAAGAAAACCTCAGCAGCTCGTTCCCGGTTTTTCCGTGGGTTTAAAGGTGCCTCCGTCAGGAGCACAGGATGCTGGTGAAAGATGCCCAGATGGCAATCAGGGCGAGGCTAGATTTGTACCCAACATTAGTACTGTGGGAGAAATCCCTGTGTGGCTGGCTAGAAAGCCCAGGGGACCTCTGTCAGCATCCCTCCAAAAGAAGGCCAGCTGGGCCTGTCACCTACTTCAGCCCAGGTCAGTTTCTCAACTTTCCAAAACCATGCCTTAAAAGTCTCATTCTGTCTTCGCCTCCACCCCTTTACTCCCCTTTTTCCTTTAAGATTCATATATAGATCCCTGTATCTACTATATATTCCCAATTGTCAAGAAAATTTTGCTAAACTCTACATTTGGAATTATGATAAAAATAACAGGTAAAAATTTTTTTTCAAAACAGAAAATTAAATTTCAATATTGAACATACTTTTAAAACCAGAACCTACCCCTCCCCTGGAAATTCTGATATACCTAGTGTGCATGTTCCTTGGTATTTCGGAGATGAGACTTACTTCCTTAGAAGTTAAAGTATACAGACTCTGAAGTCTGAAAGATGTGGGTTTGAATCCCAGCTCTACCACTTTATTCACTGGGTGATCTTGGAAACACTACTTGGCTTCTCTGAAATTCTGTTTCCGTTTGTAGAATAGACATAATACTAGCTACAACTCACAGGAATGGTGTGAAGATTAAATGCGAACATCTCTGAAAAGTACATGGCCTAGTGCCTGGCACACGGTGAGACTCACACACTCTTGGCAGTTACCACCATCCTCCTCATCTGGGGTGGGGGTTCTGCCCAGCGCTGCACACCCCGCAGGGCTGACCCCCACGCAGGACACTCACCTCCTCTGAGAAAGTCTGCAGCTGGTCCTTGGAGTAGACGTACTGCCAGATGCGCTCCATGTCATTCCAGTCCTTGACAATGCCGTGCTCCATGGGGTAGCGGATGGATAGCAGCCCTCGGTGCTCCTGAGGGCAGAGGGCAGGGCGTTCGGCAGCAGCCAGCCTCTCGGCTGGGCTGCACAGCGGAACCTGCTCTTACAGGACTGGGAGTTCCCACTCTGTGGCCCTTGCCCAGGGCTCAGGGTGGGCACCCATTCTCCAAGTCTCCAACTGTGTGATGCAAACTGCTCTCCCGGTCTAATCAGCAGGCAACGCAGAAGGCGTCTGCTGCCCATGGGCCCTTGGGTGCCCCTAGGGAAGTGACAAGAGGCAGCACCCTCCTCACTGCCTGGCCCCAGGACGTAATCTCCTGGCTCCCACCTCTGAGCTTCAGCGCCTGGAGCCAAGGCTGGCAACTATGATTGCTGCCCTGCTTCTAGAGGCTGCCTGAGGGCTCTGCCAAACTGTGCTAAGTAACTCATCCCCAGGTTACCCCAGCCAGGATCTCCCCCTAATCTCTATGCCATAAAAATAACCAAGCCAGTCAATTTGATCACTGGCAAGGTAGTGACAGAAAACAGAAGGAAGGCAACTGCCCCATTTTCTAGATTGGTTTCTGTTCCCCAAAGTGGGGCTTGATATTCTCCAAAACCAGAGTCTGCTCCTCGGAGAAACAGATCAATGAGCCTAGGATGAGAGAACGAAAGGGAAGGTTTTAAGAGAAAATTGCTCCTTTGACTCATGGTCATGTCGCATTGTTGGGAATAATGAAGGTCCTCCACTGGCTTGAGGCTTCTTCGGTAGGACTGAGAATTACCTCAGCTTTGGGGCCAATGAAGATGTCGCCTTCGAGGGCTCCAGCCATGACGCGAACGTGCTTGGGTCTGCCCACACTGCAAGAGAGAGTGGTGGGGATGAACAGTTTCATCTGCTGCCAGGACACAGGACGGAACACAGGGGGATGTACAGAGGCGCAGACTTAGATGGGCCGAAATCTACTCAAGTCTACTGTGATTATTTTTGAGGAGTGCAGTTACAGTTGATTTTGATTTTCTTCTTTCTACTTTTCTGCATCTCCCAATTCTACAATGAACATGTATTAAGTTATTTGTGTATTACTTCATATTTTAATTATATTTGTATTATTTTATAAGTTATTAAAACAAATTTTAAAGGATTCAATATCTCTAGTTCTTCTCTTTCCCCAAAGTATGTGCAGACCAAGAAGGACCGGAAAACAAGATTTTCTAAATGAATGGTTAACTCAAAATTTTGAGTCTCCTTAGCTCTCCGTCCAGGCCTTCTACTAAATAAAACTGTGTTGTTGTAACTGTGACAGGTGGCCTTCTTCCCTTTCCCCCCGCTTTAAGCCCCTTCCCTTTCCCCCCGCTTTAAGCCCCTTCCCTAGGCACCTGTGCCATTCTCCTGCCTGCAGTCTCTCTGCCTTAGGAAGAAAGTGCTGAGAAACTCACTATCACTAAATAATAGGTATGGTTTAATGTTAAACCCCATCCTGGGTGATAGGAGAATTTTAAAAAGAGGGCTCCATAAAGAGGCAGTCATCCAAAGCAGAGAGTTACCAATGATAACATTTTTGGCATCAGATAAAATCAAATTTTAAAAAGAGGTTTCTTACCGGTGCCTCTCAAATTGTACCATGGAGGCAACCATTTCATTTGCTTACTCCAAAAACCAACTCCTGTCCTTTGCTTGTTGTTTTGGGCACCAAGGTTGACCCAAACAACCGATCCTTCTCCCTAAAAGACAGGGGGCTGATCCTATAACAAGGCTGACAAGCCGCCCAGGTTTCTGATTAAACTACAGAATGACTTACTAGTTTGGAAAGCAGTATTTGGGGATCTGATCACCAGCAAAACCAGCTTTAATCACACCGGATCCCTGGGAAGAGAGAGAAAGAAAGGTCAGAAGCATCACAAAAACAAGAGGAAATATATTATCATACACTATGTAAAATATGGTTTCATTTTTATTAAAAAGAGAGAGACCTTATATTTGTGCATAATATATCCACTTATACAGGCATTTGCATACGAGTAGTGAGTGCATGCCAAAGGGAGGGAAGTGGGACTGGGGATGCTGAGAACTTCCACTGTACACTACACAAAAAGTATTATTTGATTTTTCTGTATTCTTTCACTTTTCTACATTGAACACGTTTTACTTTTGGCGTTAAAAATAACATTAATAGGGAGAGAAAAGAGAAAACCTGAGGAGAGAAGAGGAAAGTAGCTAGAGGCCCCAAAGCAGTCAAGTTCAGGACCACCACTAAGGCGGGAAGAGCACGTGACTCTTTCTGTTACACCACCGTGGGATGGATGCCCTTCACCGACTATCCCAGCTCAGGCCTGGCAGCTCCTGCCCTCCAGGGCATATATGACAGGCACCATGAGCGCTGCCACGCTAGAAGCTGATTCCAATGGAACACATGGTATCTGGTTCTTACTGCAGAGGCAGATCACTCTGCTTTGTGGGGGTTTGCAGTTGTTGTTGTTTTTTTTACTATGCTTTATTTTACTCCTTGGTCTCCTAATGATAAAGAGCAGGAAAGCCCTAAAGCATTGTCTGAGAAGAGACGCAACATTACAATCCCGCAGCTCCAATCCTCAGCATGTGGGGTAGGGTACCTAGAAGAGATCCTGACTTCACCCACCAGCATCTGATACCACCCAGGGCCCAACCAAGTAAACGCGGACTCTAGACACAGGCGCCAGCTCCACGTAGGACAGCTGTCCAGACTGGATACTGCTTGCAGATACACCGCGTTCTCTTCCGTCTTAACTCTTCCACCAACACCACGAGACACCCTCGTCTTTCCACCTCAGCACGGTTTGCAGCTAACTGGGGCAAGCCTTTTTCTGCGGCTGAGGGTGATATTTCCAGAACCCACAAAGCAAGCAGTAAACACATCAGGAGATGCTAAATAGCCAGGTTTTACCTTTGCACCAAAGACTTCCCAGCAACACCCCTGGTTCCCTCCCTGTCTCTTATTCCTGCTTTTCTATGGGATAAGGGGTTGAGATGGGCCACCCTGATGCCTGATTCTGGAAACACAGAGGGAGGAGGTAAGAAGTGATTGAAGGACAGGGAAAGCAGTAAGTTCAGCAGGATAAGCCAGTTCTCTAAGACAGCAGGAAACTCTGCCAACAGAAAAGAGAGAAAACCGGAGACAAGTGCAAACTCATTGCCTGGGCAGAATTGCAAGGATCCTGGAAAAGGTGCAGCTGTAAACTGAGCTGAGAGTCTGGGAAGGAGGGAGAACTATCCTACTGCAAACCCAAAGGCTCTGGGGCAGCGGCATGGGTAGTGAGAACAGCGCTGTACAAAGAACTCCGGGAACTCATTAGCTCAAGCTTCCTATAATCGCTCACTGCCTTCATCTGGGTGTCGTGGTGCCAACTGACTCACAGGATCTCCTGGCAAAGGCTGAAAACAAGAAAAGGAAAGATGAGACCTGTACTTCAGATTCTAGATGTTTTTAAGAGATGATGTTTCTGGATATTTGATTTTGAGTTTACTAGCAAAAGGACTAGAGTCTGAGTAACAAGGCAGATTAAAATGTTAGGTTCATTTCTTCCTCTCTGTCCTCCCAGCAAGAGTATAGAAGGCCAAGTTCAAATATCACCACCTTCCTCCTGAAGAACAGTCCCCAAGTGGAATTAATTATCTTCTTCCTATTGTCTCATAAAATCACCATTACCTGTACCACTAGTTGAATTTCATTCTACTTTCTATTTGACTGTATGGTTTCCATTTTTGTCTCTTTTAGCCCAAATTCCTCGAGGTCAGAGACTTTATATATCAGCAGTATCTGGCATTTGCAAGGTACTCAAATAGGCTCTGGCTGACTAAAGTGAAAGTCAAGCTCAAATGACTGGCAGACGAAGTCTAATGCATGAGCAGCTGGAATGCCAGAAGCCCCAGGCAGAGGTGGTACAGAAAAGGCCAAGACGGTGTTGGGAATAATGCACAAGACCCAGGAACCAGACCCAGCTTGTCCTTGCAGCCCCACGAGCTGGCCTGCCAGGCCAGCAGCTGGGTGAAGAATGAGTGGGGACAGGAGGAGGCAGTTCCCTCCCTCTGAGTTGCCGGAGTCAGGCACTAGGATGGCCAGGCTCTCTATTCTGCTCAAGCCATACCGTGATATCACATAAAAGGGTCATGTCAATTTCTTTAACAGTATTTATAACTAGGAACTGTGTACCTGGCAAAGGGGCTGCCACTGTGTTACTCTGGCAAAACCTGTAGAGGTTTTGTAAACTTGTAAACAAATACTTGTAGAGGATTTTTGAAGAAGTAGTTTCATTAAATATTTGATTTTTGAGGACTCAAATCTGCCAGCCACCACTAACCATTCACTCTCCTTCTGATGCAGGAAAACAAACAGCAAATACCTTGGCAAGGTTCTCCCAGTACCTGCTGGCTATGGGCCCTGTGGCTTGGGTGACCTTCATCCTAAGCACTCTTGATCACTCTGGATATGCCCAGGTAGAAGCTAATTATCTGCTATTTTACAAGTGGGAAAAGGATGCCAAGAGGTGGAGCCTTAGCTTCTAGGACACTGGTGGCCCATTTTGGCCCAAAGACACATTTTGTTTGGCCCACAAAGTACTTTTTAAAAAAAACAACTTAACTGACATAAAATTCACACACCAACTAACCTACACTTAAGGTGTATAACTCAATGAATGGTTCTTAGTATATTCACAGAGTTGTACAATTACTACCACAATCTAATTTTAGAACTTTTTCATCATCCCCTCAAAAAACTCTGTACCCATTAGCAGTCACTCTCCATCTTTCCCCCCAACCCCAGCCCTTGGCAACCACTAATATACTTCTGTCTCTAAGACCACAAACTACTTTTACATTAACTTCTGACAGTTAAACATTGGAGGCTGAATATGAAATTTAACAATTCTGATTTCTCTTAAAAAATCAGGTCTGGCAACACTGAGCCTGCATTCCTGCATGGGGACAACTGGCTGGAAAGGAGAAGCAGCTGGCCCTTTGGTCAGGTATGCTCAATGAACCTCCATATTCCTCATACCACCTTTAAAGCTATCCTCTTCTTTCCCTTTTTTTTTTTTTTTTTAAAGATTTTATTGGGGAATTGGTGGAGGGGAACAGCGTTGGGGAATCGGGGAAGGGGAACAGACAAGTTGCCGTCTTCTTGTTCTTCAGTTTTAGTTGCGGAGGATGTTGCTTCACGGTTGGTATCGTCATTGCTCTTCCCGGATGAGGCAGATCGGCCGCTGGCCTCTGGATGTCGCTCATCGCGGCTATTGGCAGCTCACGCTGGCTGCCAGCCGCTCACGCTGGCTGTGGGCCACTCACTGCAGCCTATGGCAGCCCACTGCAGCAGGGGCTGCAGCCCACACCATCACCGGGGCTCGCACAGCCCAGCTCCAGGTGGAGCTGTTGTTAGCTGTAGAGGGCAGTGTCACTGGCCCTCATGTGGGATCCGAACCGGGGCCGCTGGCATCCCAAAACCAGCGCTTAACCAATGCGCCACTCGGCCGGCCCTCTTCTTTCCCTTTTTAGTGTTCCTGCTTGGCCTCTGCAGGCATTGTGTTGAAGACCCCTATGCTAGGCATTCCCAGAAACTCATTCTTTTTTTAAAGATTTTACTGGGGAATTGGGGGAGGGGAACAATATTGGGGAATTGGGGAAGGGGACCAGCCAAGTTGTTGTTCTTCAATCTTCGTTGTGGAGGGCGCCAGTTGCCATCTGGCTTCCGGTCGGCAGCTCGTGGCCTCTAAGCTCAAGGTGCTGTGTTCAATCTTAGTTGCAGGTGGGCGTAGCCACCATCCCATGCGGGAGTCAAACCAGCAGCCTTGTTGTTAAGAGCGCATGCTCTATCCACTGAGCCATCTGGGTGGCAGCTCAGCTCAAGGTGCCCAAGTTCAGTCTTAGTTGAGGGTGGGCATAGCCCACCATTGAACAAGCAATCTTGTTGTTACACCAGCTGAGCCATCCTGCCACCTGTTGGCCGCTCAGGCACAGCATTCACTGGCCCATGTGGCAATTGAACTGGTGGCCCTGTTGCTCAGTCGTGCTCTAAGCCAACTCTTAATCAACTGAGCCACTTGGCCGGCCTCCAGCAACTCATTCTTGATAGTTCTCCTTCCACACGGTTCTGACTTCTTTCTTACCTGCAGAGCACCTAGCTTGGTGTAAAGCATATCCTTGGCTCTCAAAATCCAATAATTGAACAGTGAGATATTTCTACAAGTTACCTCCCCTTCACACTTTCCTTCAAGCTAGGGATGGATTCTTGCTGTACAACCAATAGCCTGGATGTCACATCGCAAGTGGCCATGTTAAATAAAACACTGACTTCATTTCTTCAGCTAATTCTAGTGTCCCTTAAACTTAAGTGAAATCAGTGTACCTTTTTTTTTTTTTTGAGGGCAGTGTCACTGGCCCTCATATGTGGGACCGAACCAGGGCCGCTGGCTTCCCAAGCCAGCGCTTAACCACAGCGCCACTTGGCCGGCCCAAAATCAGTGTATCTTAAAGCTGATGACAGTGTATCTTAAATTGTAAAAAAAGGACAGTTAGTGAAATTTGAACATTGAGTTGGATATTTGATGATCTTAAGGAATTACTGGTAACTTATTAGGTTTGATAATAATATATGAATTATGTTTTGAAAGAGTGTAGGAGAGAGAAGTGGATGGGAATGTAGTTAAAAAGATTGGCCAAGAGTTGATAATGGTTATAGTTAGGTGATGAATATGTGGATGTTTGTTATACTATTCCCTCTCCTTTTGTTTATGTTTGAGATTTTCTATAATAAAAAGAAGGGTTGGCAAATAAGATGCTGGCATTTAAGTAAAAATTCAAAACACAAATAGTACACACATGATGTATATATAAAATCATGGATGGAAAGGAGCACATCAATTTTATTATTATTGTTGCTTCTGGGGTTATTTCTGGAACAGAAAGAAAGGATGGGATTGTGAAGGAGTACACAGAGCTTTCAATTATACCTGTAATGTTTTATTTCCTGAAAAACAAATCTGAAGCAAATATGGCAAATGTCAACATTTGGTAGACACATGTTAACCTATGGAGATGTTAAATCTGCTAGAGATACATTATTCTCATAATATAAAGTTGGCTTAAATATTTAAAATGATTTCTCCTGTCCACCTTTCACTTTGAAACAAAACTCTAAATGTCAAACAGCAAGAACTACGCAAGGCCCCAAGCATAAAAATGTGGCAGATGCTCAGTAAATCCCAATGGGAAAATTACTTAAGTTTCTCCTTCTTCACCTTTTGGCAGAGTTATTGGCAAAATAAAGGAAATGCTTTCCTAGAGAAAAAAACATGTTGACTCTTTAAATCTTAAAACTGAAAATGTACCACTGCCTTGATGCATTTCAAATACACTACCAAGAAACAAAAAGGAGAAATGAAAAAGTATTAGCTGGGCCGGCCGAGTGGCGCAGTGGTTAAGCACTGGTTTGGGAAGCCAGCGGCCCCGGTTCGGTCCCACATGTGAGGGCCAGTGACACTGCCCTCAAAAAAACAAACAAACAAAAACATCAGCTTAAGTGACATTGAAGAAAATGAGGGGGAGATGGAACTTCTGCCCAATAATTCCAGAAGCAAAGGATTTGGTGGGATGGACACACTGTTTCTTCATGGCTGATGAAAAAAAGGAAATTGCTAACTTCTTTTTAAAATTATGAAAAACGCAGATGCAGCACACAAACAAGCTGAAGGCAGAAACAGTGGTGCTTCCGAAAAATCAACATCAATAACAAGGAGTCCTTCTCAACCTTGTGTAGTAACTAAGTAGGGTGCCCCCCACATCCTTTATTTAGGAAGATAGTTGTTACTGTGATAGAGACAGTTATTCATCCACCCACCCATCAAGGCAATGAAAAATCATTTATTGAGTACTCAGTGGTGCTAGAACCTAGGTACTCTGTGTGTGGAGGAAGGTGGGAAAGGGGAAGTAATGAAAAATGAAGGAATGCCATCTTTTCCCACAAGGATTTAATAACGTAGTGAGTGAAACAAACAAAACTCCTCCCCAAAAGAATTCGTCTCATTGAACTCAACCTCTTGCTTTTCAAGGCAGAAGGAAAGCTAACAACAAAAAAAAGCACCTTACTTTGAAAAAAGTGAGGAACGTGGAAGCCAATCTCAATTTGAGTCTTGACTCCTCAACTCACAAACCTGGTGGTTTGAATACTGTTATTTAACCTCTCGGAGCCTCACTTTCCTGCATAAACTGAGGATAACCATTCCCATCTACCCACCAGAGCTGAAGCTTAATGCAAACGAAAGGACCTTGCAATTTGCCTCAGGTCCCAGAGGGCTGGATCAACAGAGCAAATCTGACAGTCTAGGACAGAGGGAATTGGCAGTGTTGCCTCAAATGGAGGGACTTTAAGGGGCACAGAAAAGGTATCAACCAATTTCGGTGGGATCAAACCTTTAGAGGAAAGAAATGCAGTTGTTTTACAATTGTCTCCCTCCGCCCCAAATAAGAGCAATATTTAGATCCTTTCCATTTGCCCCTATTGACGCCTTGGCGTGGGGGAATGGAATAACGGATAAAAGCACTGGATTTAGGGCGACTTTGGGCTCACTTTACCTCTTCGTGCTTGTTTTCTCTTTTGTAAAACGAGGATCAAACGTCCTGCCTTAACTATCCACCCAGTTTTTGTGAGGCTCCAACTCGAAGGTACGAGTATGTGAAAGCCCTACGTAAGCGCTAGAGAGCCTGGCAAATACTATGTAGGTAATTCTCCCCGCCAGCAACTAGGCGTTCCAAAGAGGAAGGTACCTCCCAGCTGGCTTTATCACTTTCCTTTCTTCTCGACCTTTATTAACGCTATAACTTATAATCACAGAAATAACTGAAATTTGATGGCCACTTTTGACGACACCACATTCTCGGGCCCCACCCAGATACACCGTCAAGCTGCCCAGCCAGCTCCGGACCGAAGGAAGCAGCACTACTCCACCCGCGGGCGGGCACTAGAACATCGGGTCCTACCACTGAGAGTTCCGGAAGCCAATCCCCACCGTCCGCTTGCACCGCCCCGGAAGAACGGCAAGGGCGCAAGCCAATCACGGCAGAGGGCAGGACTCATCAGGCAAGGCTCAGAGGCGGGGTCATCGGTCAAGACGGACAGCCAGAGCAGCCAATAGAGTTATCGGAAACTGGGGAGGGGCGGGTGCCGGGCGCTCACAGAGCGGTTAAGGCCCCTCGAGCCAAGGGCCCAAAGAGCCGGCTCGGACTACAGCTCATCCCTTTATCCACTCCCAAGTTCTCCATCCCATGGTTGCTGGCCGGCCGCCCTGCCTGCGGACTATGGGTGGAGGAAAGACGGAGGCAGCGGCGGCTGAACCCGCCTGACAGGCCGGACCAGTGACAAAGAGCCGGCGGCGCAGGCTTGAAAGCCGGGAAGCGATCCCTTCAGGGAGGAAAGCATAAGTCCCTTTAGAGATAGGGAAGACGAAACTCACGTTGTCGATCACAACAGGCTGGTTGGCGATCACATCGTAGGACTCCATGGCAAAGGAATCTCTCCTTCCGAGGAAGGAACTGCCTGCCGGGTCCGCTGCTAGCGCCACTGACACGCATGCGCAGTCTAGCCGCTGGTGCAGGGCGGCCAGGGAGCGGCCCGACCTCGCCTCGGAAGAACTACAACCCCCAGCATGTCTTGCACCTTCAGTTAGCGGGCAAGGCTGTTTCGGAGCCCCGCCTAGTTTAAGAGACCGGGTGTTGCGTTTCCGACGCACAGTACCCTGGGCTTTGTAGTTTCCATATAAGAAACTAGAAGGCGATTCTGATTGATGGTTATTGCGCGCTTGGATCTGTTAGGGATCCCTTTGGAGAGATTCGCAGTGCATGCTGAAATATTTGTCTGTAATTCGTCTTTGGATTGGTCAGTAATTCGTAGATGTTTGGATTTTACAGATCAGTCCTGCCACCTCCTACCACTTCTGGACAATATTAAGGCTACCATGTTTTTATTTGGGTCTAGAAGACGTTAATAAACATCTATCACCACCACACTCTAATAAGGTAAATTTTAATACACATACACATATGGAGAAGGACATATTCCCAGAACAAAGAAAAATAATTTAAATTGCATAAAATTTGCTATTTAGAGAAAAAAGTACATTTTCATTGCTTTTTGCATTTTTTCCTGGATAGGTGTAAACTTTGCAACAGGCTAACACTGGTCTGAAGACTGGCATTTGGAATTACTGGTATAGAATTGACATTGATGAGTATGAAAACGGAGGTGAAAAGTCACTGCTTTCAAATGATCTCAGTGCGTTTTTCTCTAGATTATTTCCACCGCTGCTTCAAGTTGCAGGGATGCTTTAGTCAATAGCATTGGTAGCCAGGACTCCTTTCTATTCGTCTCTTGGAATTTCTTCAAGATCATTGAGTGGGAGACATTACTTTTTGAAAAGTTATTGTAAACAGAAAAATAATTCCCAACCCAATCCGATGCCTTAGGAATTAAAAATTCTCCCAGTTACAGAGAGTCAAAGTAATGAGGAAGGGCATACCCATAGTATATAATGAATACTGGTGTTTCTCAAGACAATCTGCATATCTCTGCTTAAAACACAACAAAGAAGAGATTGTCATCATCACTAAAAGCATTTATTAAAAAATTACCAAGTCTCTTTAATTGATCCTAGTTTACCTTACTCTTGTTACTTTCTGTCAGAACTCCAAAATGGGTATTTTGACATACGACCCTTTAGTTTGGTGGTGTTAGTGTCAGTCAATACAGTTAGTGGACATTCAAAGGTGTAGAAAACATTCAGATTTATAATCTATTTAAACTAGTGCCACATGGAAGACTGAATCAACCCATTGTTAAACTTATGTTTAAATCCTGTTAGCAGCGTGTCAGCCGACCAGCGACAAGCCCTTTCAGCTCACTTCCCAGGGCTTACGTGGGACCCTAGCACCTCAGAAGGATGCCTCCACATCTGTATTTAAACCTAGGTTCCTCCTAACACTAGGGGGAGACCAAGAGCCTTCAGACACCCCTAATATAGGGAAAGGGAGGCGGGACCTATTGTCAAAGCACGCAGTCCACCTGTGACTGGCACAGACATTAGCCAATAGAATAGGGGATAGGGCGCGCCGGTGCCTCGCCTCCTTGAGCGCCCAGCGGCCCCCCCCAGGCAACCTCTGGCTGTCTCTGCCGCGGCGACGGCCTGGGCGGACGGTGCGCCGTGCGCAAGCGCAGAGCCTAGACCTCGCTGCAGCCCCCATCGCCTAAGGGAGTCGCACCCACAGGGTCCGCCCGCTGGCGCGTCAGTGCTCTCCCGCTCGTCTGCCCTCCCGGGTTCTCCCAGCGCCCTACGCGCCCGGATGGCGGAGCTGCGGCCTAGCGGCGCCCCCGGCCCCACTGCGCCCCCGGCCCCTGGTCCTTCTGCACCACCGGCCTTCGCCTCTCTCTTTCCTCCGGGACTGCACGCCATCTACGGAGAGTGCCGTCGCCTTTACCCTGACCAGCCGAACCCGCTCCAGGTTACAGCTATCGTCAAGTACTGGTATGCCTTGGGCCGCGCGGGGAGACCCACCGGGCAGGCTGGGCACGGTTAAAGCACCGGGGGCGAAGTCATTTTCGGAGGAGAAGGAGAAGAATGGTTAAAACACTTGGAAGAAGGGCTTCCTGCTGCGAGGGAAGGAGTTGTAAATGGGGACAAAGGGGTTAACGGAGCCTGTGGGTAGCGAAGGGTTAACGAGGGTGGGGAGGTTGAGGGGTTAACTGGGATTAGGAGAACTGAGTGAATTGCGAGTGTGTGTAGGAGCTGAGCGGGGCAAGATAGGGGAGTGGGAACTGCAGACGTGGTGAAAGGAGGGGGCGCCTGTAGGGGGTCATTAGTGGGCGAGGGGAAGCCAGGGGGGGAGCGGCTGAAGTGGGATGGGGGAGGCGAGGCAGGGCCTGGGGAGCAAATGAGAGGGCTTCGGAGTTGCGCGGCTGGAGGAGCTCCGAGGGCTCTCCTGCGGGCTATGAGGAGAGCAAGTTGTGTGCGGTATGCTTGTGAAGAGATGAGGAGGAGGTCTCCTTTTGATACTTTCCCAATGAGCTCAGACATCAATCATATCAGCGCAATGCTTTTGTTTTTGAAGTTTCACGGAGCAACTTTTCCTGATAAACTTTCTGCTTACTCTGCACAGTTTTTTTTTCATGCAGAGCTTTCTCTGTCTCTGCAGCTGCTTTGCTTTAAAACTGGCTAGAACAGAAGTAGGGGTCAGGGAGATCCATGGTTTGGCTGAGGATGGAAGGGGACCACAGTAAATGCTGAAGACCTGGACTTGGACAGGGAGGAAAGCAGGCAGTGAGACGTTGAGGAGCTTCCTGGTCACAAGCTTCAGGATTTAGGAAGCCGTTTCTCAGGGAAGCTGAGTAACCCTCAAGTAGCTCTGTTAAATGAGACCTGTTTACAGATGGGCTGCCTTTAGGGTAGAAATGGTCTTTTCCAGTTTCTCATTCTTGTTTGCAACCTATTTCTTCTTGCAGCCTCTGGGCAAAACTGGTGTAATGGGGACTCTGGAAAAGAGCCTGTCTTCATAGTCTTTCTGGACTAAAAGATGACTGAGGAATTGGTTGCATCTGTCCAGAACCACATTCATGCAGGCACTGTATTAGATAGTCCCTTCATTGAGTCCTGAAAGACTGTTCAGGCAGCTGCCTGCACTGTGGCCAGAGGGGCAGGTAGATCCAAAGGGGGAAGTGCAGAGAGTGGGTGTCTTTGCTGGTTACCTCTCCCGTTAGGACTGAGTCTCTTACATGACAACATCTTACTTCCTCCGGAGATGGCAGAAGCTAGGCTATAGGACTGAGACCAGCTAGCTCACTGTGTTGATGGAAGCATGTGAAGAGACTGACAGTGTGGAGGGCCTGGGGACCAGCCACCTGCTCCCTAGGGAGGCCTCTGTCTGGTAGCCAGGAGGAGGTGTGGCCAGCTGTACAGTTCTCTGTGGCAAGCAAATTGTTCTTTGGTTGAGATGAGTTTTTTGTTTTTTTTTTTTTGAGGGCAGTGTCACTGGCCCTCATATGTGGGACCGAACCGGGGCCGCTGGCTTCCCAAAGCCAGCGCTTAACCACCGCGCCACTTGGCCGGCCCGAGAAGAGTTTTTGAAGAGAACTTCTGAGTGAATAGCAGTTTTTGATAACTTAATCACCCATTCTAATTGCACCTCTGTATTTAAATATGATTTGTGAAGAACTATATTGGATCATGTCATGAAAAAAGTGGGCCTGGCTCTGCTATGCTGCATGTTCAGGCCTCATTTGAGTGTAAGGAGAAATCCATTCACAGACTTGGGCAACTGTTTGTGTTTTTTTTTTTTTAGAGGGCAGTGTCACTGGCCCCCATATGTGGGATCCGAACCGGGGCCGCTGGCATCCCCAAACCAGCTCTTAACCACTGTGCCACTCGGCCGGCCCTTGGGCAACTGTTTTTATGTCACCCAAGTGGCCATGAGGATAGAGTTGTGTGGAAAAGGTATTGAAGCACATGCAAAAGACTTAGACTGGTTTGGGCAACTGTTTTTTTTTTCTTCCCCTGCAAGACTTATCTTCGAGATGGACTAACATGTAATGACAAATAACAACGATTGTACAGCACTCTGTGAAACTAGAAATGCTGCTTAGATGCAGAAAAATATAAGCGGGAACAGCTCAATGACTGGTTCTTTCTAAGATTTGGAGGGGTTTGCATAATTATGATCCTGAAATTAATTCATCCATGTCCCTCACATTTGAGATACCACAGGGCCTCTTCAGTTCTCATGGCAGGATGATGGACCCTGGCTGCCCAAGTCTGGCTGTGGTGCAGGGTACCTTGGTATTCCTTTTCTTGACAGAAGGGTGGCTCTTTGGGTAGTGGACTCTAGCCAGCAAGAACATCCTGACTGAAAGCTGAGACTTTAGTGGGCAGGGAGTAGATGCAGAGGGGCAGAGCCTGTACCTTGAGGTCACTCCAGTTCTGCAACTACCCTAGGGAGTGAAGTCAGGTGTTCAAGGTATGAAGTTGAGGGATGCTCTGGGTCCTTTCTCTAAGTGCAAACTACGATTATTTTCTACATACTCCGTCTGCTTCCCATGATGTCTCCAAGTAAGTAGAACAGAAAACTCTGCACTTGGGGACCAGGATCGTTTTGTTTCACTCTTGGTCATTCCCTGTAGTTGAAGTTTCAAGGAGAAGTCTCTCTCCTTGATGTAGTACCTCCTTGGACACTTGGCCAGAAAGAGGGCTGCAGTGCTGTGGCAGAGGGAGCACAGAATGGGGAATGCAGTTTTGCCACTTGTTGCTAGAGGGGCAGGACTGGAAATTTACAGTAGGATACTGGAGCAGATATGGAGCCTGTCGTCACTACTCCCATCTGTTCTGGGGTTCTGCAGCTATCATGGGGTCTTTCCAGGGATAGCTACTCTTTTCTTTCCTCCCTCCCCGGACAAACCTTCCTAAATCCGACAAACCTTCCTAAATCTGACTGGTTGTGGGATTAGTCAATTGATGTGGCAAAATCCAAGTTAAAGAAAGACATGGAGATTTGTCCCTAAGCTATTTGTAGCAACTTTTTTACAAGCTCTATAAATAACTTAGCTTTCCTAGCAGAGAATAAGGATTTCTACAAAGGCAAATAATATCCTAGCAAAAGAGGATGAAACCAGGCCTACTGGTTTGAAATAGTGTTTGAATTGTGTGGCACTGGCATGCTTGCTGGGATCACACGTAACACATCTTTTATTTGGTTGTTCGCTTTCCTTCAGCATATGATCCCAATTGCAAAGCGCACTTCATCAATGTCCCAAGGGCAGGCAAAGTTTTTGCAGCCTGTGGAACAGTCAGATGTCCAGGCAGCTCAAATGCAGAGTGTTTGTGGGCTAAATGCAGACTTCCTTCCGCTGATGGTTTCCATTTCGTCTGTTTGTCAAGTTTACCAAGCTTCCCTATCCATTCTAAAGAAAAGCAGGATTTTTTGAAAGAGCACTAATTACTCTCCTAAAGGGAACCCTTATTGAATTAAATCCTCAGGGTGAGATAATGACTAAATCTCTATGTTAGAATTATGGGGGAAGTTTAATATGGTCCTGAGAGGCCCCAAATCATTTTGTGTTCCAGCTCTACCTTCCAGGCTGCAGTCTCCCCGGGATCCTCTTGCAGTTAGGTGCAGGCCTTCACAGGGTTCTGCAGTTATCTGTGCAGAGCTGAGCCAGCCTAAGTTTAGCCTTTGTCACTTGCATGATAAAAGACCAGCTTTGCTTTGTGGGCAGGGGTCTGGAGGCTTTGGGTTTGTTTAGAACGAACTGTAATTAACATAGGGCACAATATAGTCTTTCAGGAATTAGCTGTCTAAGAGCGGGGTGTGGAGTTGAGCCTCTTCTTCCAGGAACAATGCCCATTGGGGGTGCTCAGGATGGTCTTTCTGCAGAAGCCAATTGGATTGACTGATGCACCTCTTGCCTTGAACCGTGGAATGTTTACTGGCATGAAGGAAGAGAGATAATCCCTGTCAATCCCATTTAGGATTGGTAATTTGAAACTGGAGGAAGCAAAAGGGGACAACCACCCAATCTGTTTTATTTCTAAAAGGGGTCCTACCTGTTGGGGATAGGAGAAAGGAGTCTGTTGTGCTTGTGGGATTGGGCAGCCTCCAGTTGCCCATCCCTTGGTCTTATCCCAGAGAGGTGTGGCCTCCCTTTCATTGTCTTTCACCCCGGGGTCCTTCAGAATGGGGCCTGTAGGTGTGTAAAGCAGGGCTCCTTAGCTTCATACTATCTGCTTTCAGGCTCACACTGACACCCCTGTGTTTTGTCTTTTGCAGGTTGGGAGGCCCCGATCCCTTGGACTATGTTAGCATGTACAGGAATGTGGGGAGCCCTTCTGCCAACATCCCCGAGCACTGGCACTACATCAGCTTCGGCCTGAGCGATCTCTATGGCGACAGCAGAGTCCATGAGTGAGTGTGTGCCACTTGCCCACCTACCACCTGTCCGTTCTTTGGCCTTGAACCTTATTTCTGAGGTTTTCCTGAGCAGGGATGATAATGTCATAGTCCTGAGGGGTTGGCACTTCTCAGGTGGAACCTCTGGGTTTCTATCCTCTGCCTGTATCCTCTTGTGCCGAGGTGGTCCATGTCAGCACCCAGGCTCTGCTCAGCTGGTGTGGGAAAGTGTCGATGATGAGTGAGAGTTCCAAAACTCTTAGGTTTGTCCAAACTTGCTCTGGTGTTTGAGCTCAGAGGTCAGGCAGCATAGCTGTGACCCAGACCTTGTGTTGATGCCTTTAAGTCTACCTCTTTTTTTCCCTATAATTCATTAAGAAAAACTTTAAGGCAACGTTGAAAGAATTTTATAGTCAACACTCATCTTCCCATACTTAGATTCTACCATTAACATTTTACTCTACTTGCTTTATCACAAATATATGCATCTCTGTCCCTCTGTCCATCTTACCTACTTCCTTTTAATGTGCAGTTAGTGATCTATGCTCAGATTAGCCACAGTACATTTTCTTTCTTTCCTTTTCTTTCTTTTTTTTTTTGAGGGCAGTGTCACTGGCCCTCATATGTGGGACCGAACCGGGGCCACTGGCTTCCCAAGCCAGCGCTTAACCACTGCACCACTCGGCCGGCCCTTACATTTTCTTATCCTAGTCTGCCTTTCATTTGCTGCCCTTGCCTTCCCTACTTGCCTTCCCTACTTCCCTCTTTAATCACCAAATTTAAACAAATTTTAATATTAAATTAAACATAATCAACCTAGTATTGAATCAGCTAAAACAACAGTAATAACAATAAAAGCTAACATTTATTTATTTATTTTAAAGATTTTATTGGGGGAATTGGGGGAGGGGAACAGCGTTGGGGAATTGGGGAAGGGGAACAGACAAGTTGCGGTCTTCTTTATTTATTTATTTATTTATTTTTGAGGACAGTGTCACTGGTTCTCACATGTGGGACCAAACCAGGGCCGCTGGCTTTCCAAGCCAGCGCTTAACCACCACGCCACTCGGCCGGCCCTGCTCTCTTCTTGTTCTTCTTGTTCTTCAGCATAGTTGTGAAGGATGTTGCTTCACTGGCCTATGTTGGTATCATCATTGCGCTTTTCCCGGGTGAGGCAGATTGGTTGCCGGCCTCTTGACAGCCGCTTACCATGGATATTAGCAGCTCACACTCACTCTAGCTGCCCACCACTCACTGTAGCCTATGGCAGCCCACTGCAGCAGGGGCTGCAGCCTACATCATCGCTGGGGCTTGTACAGCCCAGCTCCAGGTGGAGCTTTTGTTAGCTGTAGAGGGCAGTGTCACTGATCCTCATATGTGGGATCCGAACTGGGGCCGCTGGCATCCCAAGCCAGCTTTTAACCAATACGCCACTTGGCTGTCCCTAAAAGCTAACATTTATTAAGCATTGATTATGAGCCAGGCATTCGTCTAATCACATTATATGTATACGTAGTAATTTTATTTTTATCACAACTGTATAATATTATTAGGTACTAATATTTGTCCCAATTTACAGATGAGGAAACTGAGACACAAAGAGATTCTATAACTTGCTTAAGGTCACACAGCTTTGAATTGGTGAAGCCAGGGTTCAATGCAGGCAGCCTGACTCTGGAGTCCATCCTCTTATGACTGCGCTTATTGCCTCTTAAACAATTACGTCATATACACTGATAATCTATAATTTTAAAAAACATTTTTTTCTATCTTTACTTTTTTGAGGAAGGGATTCTTTTCTTCAATTTAAATGCCATCTTTTCTCCCTCTCATTAGCATGGTTAATCAAGAACTGATTCTATTTCTATTATCATGTCCTCTTCTGTTTTTGTTTTTCACTCCTTTTTGCCTCTTGCACCATCTTTTTGGTATCTTGGTGGTGGCTGCTTAGTGTGTATAGGTTGAAAGTAGCAGAGCTTTTCCTGCCCTGCCTCAGCATAAGAGGCTGGTTCTGGAGATGATGATGATATAATGATGAAAAAGATAATAATATTTATTTATTTGCTTTCTTTTAGTTCTTACTACCTTCCATCTTATTGCATCAAATGCTTTCCAGTCTTTTTTTTTTTTTAAGATTTTATTGGGGAATTGGGGAAGGGGAACAGCCAAGTTGTTGTCCTTCAATCTTAGTTGTGGAGGGCACAGTTAGCTCAGCTCCAAGTCCAGTTGCCATCCGGCTGCCTGACTGCAGCTCGTGGCCGCTCAGCTCAAAGTGCCATGTTCAATCTTAGTTGCAGGTGGGCATAACCCACCATTCCATGCAGGAGTCGAACCGGCAGCCTTGTTAGAAGCATATGCTCTCACCAGCTGAGCCATCCTGTCACCTTTTGGTAGCTCAGCAGCAGCTCAGCTCTGGCGCAGCTCACTGGCCCATGTGGGAATCAAACCGGTGACCCTGTTGCTCAGAGCTCCTGCTCTTAACCAACTAAGCCACTCAGCCAGCCCCAAATGCTTTCCAATCTTATCAGGCTCTTTTGTTATCTCCATTTTATAGAGGAGGACACTGAGTCCCTTGAGGGGTAAATGGATTGTCTCAAGTCACACATCTAGGCTGTAAAAGAGTTATGATTGAATTGAACTTTCTGAGTCAGTCTGAGCTCTTAACCATTGGGCTGTACCACCTCCCTGATCAAAGGCGCAACTCAACTTCCTCTTTTCTCTTATTAAGTTCAGAGGCCCAGGCCTCATCTCCTCACTGATTATGTGTCAGGAGCAATGCCTGGGCTTGCCTTTACAGCCTTCTAAATGGATCCATTGCAATGTCAGCAGAAGGCTTTGGGAACACAGAATTAATCTTGCCTGAATGGGGACCGTGCTTTACAGTATTAATAATGGAGATAGAATAGCAAACAGATGCAGGGAGTAAAGGGACTATGCTGGATTTTAATTTATATTCTTAATAAGAAACTGCAGAAGGTATTTAGTGCAGCTAGCCTGTACATTTTTGTTGACAGATTTATAATAGTTAAAAGAATACCATTTCCTATGTGGCTTAAAGATTCTTACAGTTTACTTGCTTATCAGGTATGGATCCAAGGTCCAAAATGACATGAAAGACGTAACTGAGAAAGCCCCATATTTCAGAAGGGACAACCTCAGTTTGAAAGAGGGCCTTTCTTACTGTTTTTCCTAGTTTAACGGTACCCCTGTACATATGTGTGTCATTTCTGTATTTCTAAAGCCCTTTGATATTCATATGTCACTTACAACACTAGCGAGACCTCCATTTGGGCTTTCTCCTCACCATTCAGGTCTAGTGTTTTCTGGTATTATATCTTGCCACTAGAAGGACATGGGTGGAATGTTCTTGGATATTTACCCAGTTCTGGTCTATATTGCAGAAGTCAAAAGTACCTTTGTAATTGGCCTTGTGCTGGTGTGACTGGTCTCTTCACAATCCTGGTAAGTTTCTTAAAGAAAAAGTTTGCTTTTCCAAATATTTCATGTGGTGAGGCCTCTTTGAAACAGGATTGTCATTTAATTTAGTGCTCAAAGCTGAGGTCAGAAAGGTGAGTGTTCTGCCTTCCAGTTGAAGCACTGAAAAGTGCTAAATTGGAATTATGGCAAATGAATCTCTGGCAACATTCTTCTTCCATTGTGTTTTGTCTTCTCATTCAGTGGGAAAAGGGCAGAAGTATTGGTTCATTTATTTAACACCCATTCATCAAGCACCTATTTTGTGTCAGGCATAGAACATCATAATAGGTGTCTTGGGAATACAATGCAAGACATAATGCCTGTCTCAAGGAGCTCATGTTCTCAAGGTGAGATGAACGTAAAGAGATGGTTATAGTACTGGATAATAAATGCTACAATCCACGGATGTAGAACGGGATCTGGGAGCATAGTGGAGTGAATGATTGTTAGGCTGCTAGACCTGAAGAAGCTCCAGGGAGGAGGTAGAGTTTGAGAGGAACCTTGCAGGAAAGAGGCTGGGGTGAGATCTGCAGCCTGATGCTCTAAGGCACCAACATTCACTTTTAGGACAGAGAGAGGCTTTAAAAATCTACCCTAATATTTCCAATACTTCTAATGCTGCCTTCATAATTTTTTTTTTTTTTAAGATTTTATTGGGGAATTGGGAGAGGGGAACAGCATTGAGGAATCAGGGAAGGGGAACAGACAAGTTGCTGTCCTTTTGTTCTTCAGTCTAGTTGTGGAGGACGTCGCTTCACTGGCCCATGTTGGTATTATCATTGCGCTCTTCCCGGGTGAGGCAGTTGCTTGGCCGCCAAAAAAGGATGACCGCTCACGGCGGCTCACAAAAGCGCACATCAGCTGCCGGCCAGCCCCACTGCAGCCTACCCCAGCTCCAGGTTGAACTGTTGTTCACCATCTTAGCTGTAGAGGGCGCAGCGTCACTGGCTTTCATGTGGGATCCGAACCGGAGCACTGCTGCTCAGAGCTGGCGTTCCAAGCCAATTCCTAACCAACGTGCCACTCAGCTGGCCCTATTTTTTTTTTAGTTTTTACTATATTCCAGGTTAGTGCTAAATTCTTTACATTATTTTATGTTATCCTTATAGTAATCCTATGACCTAAGGAATTCTTATTACCTCTTGCTTATAGATACAGATATTTAGGCTAAAGAGAACTTACTGCACAGGTGGTGAATTAGAAGTCAGGTCTAGTGACCCAAAGCCTACATTCTTTTTTTTTTTTAGCTGAGTCATCCTGCCACCTGTTGGTAGCTTAGCAGCAGCTCAGCTCGGGCTGGGCATTGAACTGTTGTTGCTCAGAGCTCAGCTTGCACTCATCAGCGAGCTCTTAACCAACTGAGCCACTCGGCCGGCCCTAACAAAGCCTGCATTCTTAGGCACTGAGCTATATTATCTTTCCATTTTAGTTAGTCAACAGCATTTATTAGATGCCTACTGGATACCTTCTCCCATTAAGATCTTTCCTTCTCCTTACAGTTGGTTGAAGATTAGGACAAGCAGAAGCCCAAGGGTTTCCTGCATTTTTTCTTATCACTGGTAGACTTGCTTTGGGGGCAGGAGAGGAGCCTCACACTGGTAGCCCTAAAAAGGGTGAAGAGCAAGCCAATTGGATGAGCCCTGGGATGGCCAGTTCCATCCCTGTTTACATTCAGGAAAGGAAACAGCATAAGAGAGCACTTGTTTGGATTAAAAGGTTCTTAAGAGGCTGTTTCTGAAGTTGGAGAGATGGGACAAGTTCCAGCTAGGGGCAGCCAAGCAGGGGAATGGAGTGCTGCTTTTCTAGGAACCCTAAGGCTATCCCCAGCTGACTTCAGCAGCAGAGATGTCCTGTTGCTCTTCCCTGGACTTGGGAGGTGTGAGACAGCTGAGCGACAGCTGCCAAGTGCTTGTCGGAAGACTGCAGCTCTGGCTCTTCCTTTTGTGGCCGGGCAGCTGTGGACTGGAATGTAGGGATTTGTGGGGCTGTGCTGGAGGCCACTCTCCATGAGGATTTCTGGCTGCCCCCGGTATCACCAGCATCTGGACCCAGACTACCTGGGGCCGAAGCAAGGTGCAAGAGGCTGGCTAGGTGCAGTGTTTGTGATCTCAGGCGACTCTCCTAATGAGGTTCCACTGGGCAGGTCATATGCTGTACACGTGGGGCTGGCTCCAAAGACGGCCTTGTGATGTTGGTCCAAAGGCTGGCCCTCCACAGGGTAGCGCCCACACCACCTCTACTGCCATGTTCGATGTCGGCTGTGGCCCACGAACACTGGCTTTTTGCAGGTATGTCCATCAAGTTTGGAGTAGTGCTTGCCCCCTTGGGGTTGGGTTTACTGTGCCTGCCTCAACTGGGTAGGTGGGGAACCTCCTTTTCCCTCCAGGTTCCTCTCAGCTAGGCTCTGCCCGGAATGAGTTATTTATTAAAACACTGGATACAGATTAACTTTTCTACTTGTTTTTTTGTGTGGCCTTGGTCCCCTCAGATGGTAAATGCTCATTTTCCCTCCTCAAAGCTTGTGTTGCAGGAAGTTTTTGTGCCATTTCATCCCCTGGGGTTTCCAGTGGAAAGCCTGCCTTTGCCATAAAACCCCGTCCTGGGAGTCTGGTCCCCTCTCCGGTTAGGCCTTTGCTTTCTTCCTAAACCTTTCATGAGGCTGACAGCTAGAATGCGTGTGTAAGCCACACACAGATGGCAGGTCCCATTCCTACCCCGAGCTGGGCACAGCGGGCTGAGAAAGGGCTGTGTAGGCCCATCCACAGGGCAGGCCTCCCTGAAATTTTGGTCCTTCTGCCTTTCATTTCAGAGTCAATTAGTTTCAGGATGGCTATGTGAAGTGGTGACTGTTCTCTGCTAAGGGCAGGGAATCTGGGCTACCTAGAAAAAGTGGGGCACTCTTCGCCTTGGCCCATGGTGGGAGTAGGGGCCAGCATGGGGGGGCCACAGCTCTTCCTGAAGCTGAAACCACCTTTCTGGGTTGGCTTTCAGGCCCCAGATCTCTGAATTTTAAAACACTGAGAATTCCTTTTCTTTTGTAACCACAGAAAGGCCTAACTCATTGCCATGCTCCCTGCAGATCTGTGTGGGTATGTGGCTTCGTCCTTTATAAAGCATTTCATTTGCAGCATGGGTTAGCTTTTCCTTCATGGGGTGGAGATTCCAAATTTTTCAATTCAGAGTCCCTCAGCAGCAAGGGGACAGTTGGGAAGAAGTTTCTTGAACTGGCCCAGGCAAACTCATTTAAAAAACTCGGAGAGGTGATCATTTTGTAAGGTATGTAACTGTTGAAACACCATGTTGTACACCTAAAATTAACATAATATTATATGTTAATTATAATTTTTTTAAAAGTCTGAGAGGCCTGATTATTTGACTGCCATGCCAGAGTAGTGCCCCGGCTGGTCAGCACTGGGAGATTGCCTTCTCTTCCTGCAAAGACTCAGAAACCTTTCTGGGTTTGCCATGATCAGGTCTCTCAATCCCAGGATTCTTCCCTGTTCAGCCCACCTTTCCAGTCTCCCACATTCCACACCGCGGCTTTGTTCCTATTGAATGTCTATATACCTGCCATGTTCTGAGTCTGGGTTTGCCAGCACCTCCCTTGCCCAGCATTCTGACTCAGAGGTCCTGACTCTGGGTTTTGGCCTTTCACTCCTCAGTTCATTCCTCTATCCTGCCTCTGAGGTGTCCCACTCAGCTGTGTCTCCTGTTCCATTAGCTCAGTTCATTTTTTTTAAGAGGGCAGTGTCACTGCCCCTAACATGTGGGATCCGAACCCAGGCCGCTGGCGTCCCAAGCCAGGTCCCAACCACCGCACCACTCGGCCGGCCCTCAGTAGCTCGGTTCTGATATCTGGTCCTATGATATGTGTGGAGTGATTTTGTCCTCTCTAATCTGAGCCCCAAAAGAATGGTCTCCTCACCCCTGCACACACTGTTGCAGTTTGCTGAGCTGCTGCTGAGCTCTCTGACACAGCACTGGGCCGCGCAGCACATTCTACCAGCAAAGCTATGTCAAGTCCCTGGTACAGGATAGGATGTTGGAGAAGATGAAGTGTTGGCATGGCAGAACAGCGAGAAGTCATACCTAGCTCCTGTCCTTGAAAAACACAATATCTGGTTGGTAAAAGATAGCAAAGTCCCTGGGAAAGAAGACATGAGGATTGGGGCTGGGGGTAGCTTTTTTTTTTTTTGAGGGCAATGTCACTGGCCCTCATATGTGGGACCGAACCGGGGCCGCTGGCTTCCCAAGCCAGCTCTTAACCACCGTGCCACTCGGCCGGCCCTGGGGGTAGCTTTTGACTTTGCCTGACTTCTGTGGCTTTGAGGCTGTCTTCTCATGGTCTTCACTGTTTCCAGAGACTTAAAATATGTAATAATAATTGCAAACGCCTATAGCTTTTACTGCTTGCAAGGCACTATTCTAAGTGCTTTATGTAAACTCATTTAGTCCTCACAAAAGCTCTATAGGGTAGGGATTATTCTTATTGTACAAGGAAACCGAGACACAAAGATATTAAGGAATTTGCGAACCTAGCCAGTGAATGCTGGAGCTGGAATATAAACCCAGGCAGTCTGGCTCCAGAGGTCCTCACCCTCTTCTTCCTCTGCCCTGTGCAAAGATGGGGGTAGGGTTGGAGACCTCTGTCCAATTATGCACCTAAGTTCATTATTATCATGGAGTGTGAATTGTTAAGCAGGAAGTGCTTTGTAGAGGAAATGTTGAGCTGGATGTTGAAGCAACTTTGTAGAGAAGAAAGAGTCCAGCTGAGTAATGGCAAGAGGGTACAACTATAGTGTAGGTGACAGAATCCCATGTCATCTCTCAAGTCAAGGCTTCTGCAGCCATACTGTAGCCATTTTTAGTAAGTTGCCAGGGAAGTTTGCAACTCTTAAAAGCACAAAGGTGATGCTTGTTGCTTAGATGTCAAGTTCACGTGGTCATGCTTCTTCTGTGGTCGGTTAGGTCCCAAGAGCTTGTCTTGACCAGGATATGTGGAGTATCTGATTATTCTTTGCTGGGGAGAGGGTGGTTGAAATGAGGAACATTTAGAAGCAGGAAGTACCCACCAAGGTGTCTGCAGTGCCAATCTGCGGAAGATTTTTGATATGAAGATGTCACCTGCAGAGGATATTTGTTCCCTTTGTCCTTATATCGATGCAGATTGTCATATCATTTTTGTTTCTTCTGTTTTGTTTTGTTTTTTTGGGGGGGAGGGGAACAGTGTATTTTTCCATGACCCATCGGCTCCAAGTCAATTAGTTGTTCCAATCTAAAAAGTTGTGGAAGGCGTAGCTCAGTCAAATTGAGTTGTTTTCATTCTAGCTGTGGAGGGCGCCACTCAGCTCCAAGTCCAGTCACCGTTTTCAATCTAGTTGCGGGGGGGGGGGGGTGCATGCTCCCACCATCCCATGTGGGAATCAAACCGGCAACCTTGTTGTTCAGAGCACGTGCTCTAACCAACTGAGCTAACCAGCTGCCCCGTCATATCATTTTTAAAAACATTTTCATTTCCCGGTTCGGGTCCCACATGTGAGGGCCAGTGACACTGCCCTCAGGAAAACAAAACAAAACAAAACAAACAAACAAACAAAAATATATATATATATATAAACATTTTAGTTTCTGTAATGGTTTTTAAAATTAATAGACTTTATATTTTAGAGAAGTTTTAGGTTTACAAAAATTCAACAGATTGTATAAAGAAGTCTCATGTATTCTTTCTCTTATAGTTTATAAGAGAAACTGCTTATAGTTTCCCTTGTTAATATCTTGCATTAGTGTGGTACATTTGTTGCAATTGATGAACAGTACTGATACATTTTTATTAACTAATGTCCCTACACTAGGGTTCACTCTTTGTGTTATACAGTTCTATGGGTTTTGACAAATACATATTTTGTATCTACCATTACAGTATCATACAGAATAGTTTCACTGCCCTAAAAATGCCCTGTGATTTGCCTATTCATCCTTCCTTCCTCCTCCGAAACCCCTGGCAACCAGGGATTGTTTTACTGCCTCTTTTGTTTTGCCTTTTCCAACGTGTCATATAGTTGGAATGATATAGTATGTAGCCTTTCCAGCCTGACTTCTTTCACTAAGCAATATGCCTCTAAGGTTCCTCCATGTCCTTTCAGGGCTTGGTTGCTCGTTTCCTTTCATCACTGAGTAATATTCCATTGTATGTATGTACCATAGTTTATCCATTCACTTATTGAAAGGCATCTTGATTGCTTCCAGTTTTTGGCAATTTTGAATAAATATTCATATGTGGGTTTTTGTGTGGACACAAGTTTCAATTCATTTGGGCTAAATTGCAGATCTTGTGATAAGACTGTTCAGCTTTGTGAGAAACTGCCAAACTGTCTTCCAAAGTGGCTGCACCTTTTGCATTTCCACCAGCAATGAATGAGTTCCTCTTATTTTGTGTTCTTGCCAGCGTTTTGGTATTGTCATATTTTTGGATTTTAGCCATTCGAGTAGGGAGAGTAGGTATCTCACTGTATTAATTTGCAGTTCCCTAATGAAGTGAGATGTTGAACATCTTTTGCTTATCTGTCATCTGTATCTTTTCTTTGGTGACATAGCTTTGTTTTTGTTCCTCGTCTCCTATTTGCCAATCCACCCCTGACCACATATACCCCTTTTTCTCACATCACATGTTCAGACAGTGGGGCTAGTTATGTTTTCTGGCATGGTTTCCTTTTGGTCACTTTTCAAGCAATTAAGTGAGTTAGTTTCCCTGAGTAGGTGCTGGGCCCACTGAGTTCCTCCATTGCGGTCGGTTTTAACTGGGGCTGGCTCATGAGTTCTAGACCTTTTTTCCCCCAGTGATGGTATCTTCCATAGTCCATAGCTGATACTGGAACCTACGACCTCATTCCCAAGGTTCAGGATTGATTGTGCCCTCCTGTACAGACTACAGAAAGACTGGTGTGCACACTTGTCTACTGCATACCTAGTGAGCTTAACTCTGCCTTAGATGAGAAATGAGTTACACCAGGCTCCGTGAGGCCCCAGCCAGACCTCAAGCTCACTGTCTTGGTTGAACTGGAGGAAGAGGAGTTTCCAAAATCCAAAACTTTCCTGGACTGTACTTTTCCTGTTCCATCCATTATCGTTGTCACTTTTTAGTTATAAATTTGCTTGTTTCATTTATGAAGACAGTTTAACCATTTTACCACAAACGTTGGAAATTAGGGAAGGTGAAAACGAAACCATTCCTAATCCTTTCACCTTTTGTTTGTGATCCTGTGTCGTCATGATGATTTCTGTCAGCAGTTCATCATGACTGATGCTGGCCCAGGTGTATGTTGGGCTTCTGTCCTGTGTGAGTTCCCTCAGTTTGGGACTTAACATCTGCCAGAGCGTCCCTACTACCTGGCTAATGCTGTTTTCTAAATTCAACTTGCTCACGGCTGCTAGGGTTCCCAGATTCTGAAAACACACATTTGCTTGGCAAGACAGCTCCTACCCATTACCCTGTTGCATTAACTGAATAGTAAGTGTTCCGTTGTATGTATGTACCATAGTTGTTTTTCCTGCTTGACTTCCCCTAAAGTGAAAAGCAGTTTAGGTAGTATATGTACTGACTATGCTGGCTGCCCACAATACCTTGATCCTTTCACTACAGGTCACCATGCATGATGGTATTTTCCCCTTAGAAAAATGATCAGTGTGTAGATTTGGTGGTCCTTGTTACCTAGAAGTGAACACCGTGAGCCTCCTTCTTTCTCCCTTTTTTGGGTGTGTGCATATAGAAGATATTTGACCGGGGTTATATAGAGTGTCCCAGGCTCCTGGTACCCAAAGGTATACAGAAGGTTCACAGGTATAAGTACAAATGCCAAGAGATGGGTGAGATTCTTTTCAGGCAAGTGCCTGAAATAAAGTTACCATTTAGGGCTTGTGAGGCTTTCTGCCATGCATAGGAATCAAATGATGAACTAATACTGTATGTTTACAGCCGGATCTGATCAGTGGCTCTAGGAGAAAGGGTGGCCCACTATCTTCTCCTGGCATGGGGTCTACCGGGTGATGGGTGGTACACTTGGTTCACTCCACCATTAATCCCTGGCTTCTCTTCTTCATTTGGAGGGCTGACCATTCATTCATTCCAGAGATAGTCATTGTTGGGAGAGTTCTGGGCATGAGGTATATAGTAACGAACCTCATACTCTTGGTCCTGGTCTTCCTGGAGCTTCCAGTCTTTTTGGCTGAAGGGTCCTTGAACTAGAAAACATTGTGGGGAGGTGGGCCCGATACAGCCTCAGAGACTTAGAGCCTCATGCAGAACCCCTTGCCTCCTTTTCTGCAGTCCATGCCTTGAACCCTGGTGGAGGGCTCTTTGTGAGCAGAAGTCCTGAGGCCCAGAAACGCGTTCAGGCCTGTGTCTGGGGCTAGGCCAGTAGCCCATTTGTCTGTGAGAATATGGGTTCACAGTAGCTTCTCAGAGAAATATGGTTCACTAGACTCCAGGCCCTTTACTAGCATGTTAATAAAAGCTAGTGGCCTTCAAAACCCCCTTACCTTCCTACTCCCTCCCATTTAATTCAGGCTTCCTGAGTCCCTGGTAGTAGAACCAGCTTTACCACGAGAAGGCCAATCAAGAAGATGTATTGTTTTTCCAGTGCTGACCTCCATGTGATGCCTGAGGGCGCTTGGAGCCCTGCCTCTGACCACCCGTTTCCCTTACTCTGATCACAGGCTTTTCAGCATGAGGTCAGGAGCTCAGGAGCCATGCCTGTGGGAAGAAGGGTAACTGCTTGAGAATGGGGCTCCTGATCCCAGGGGGTCCAGCTGACCAGCTGGGCTTTCTGCCTGTGATGGATTTGACTCCTAAATGTTTCTGAAAAGCTTTGTGGGTTGAAGGAGATTACGTAGTGAAAACCGGCAGATGACACCATGGCTTGCCCTAACCCCCTCCCCTTCTTGCTGTAGCTTTTCCCCTACATTGGGTTGCAGACATGCTGGATTCCTGGCCTCCTAAAGCCAGTCTGGCAAATTTTCATTCCCATAACCAGGGGTTTTGCACAGAGAAAGGTCCGAGAAGGAAGACAGTATCTGAGCAGGAAGCCTTTGGGTTGGAGCTTTGCAGGAGCATTGGTGATGGTATATCTTAGTTCTGTGCTAGCTCTGTGCTGGGGCAATATCTACAGCATCTCATGCGTGTCCCTCCTGTACACAGAACCATCTGGTGGCTTTCTGTGCAGTCAGTGCTCCCTGAAGTTGCACAATGCTCTGGTCGCTCAATCATGTGAAGATTATAGGCAGTGAAAATAGCTAGTGCAAAGGCCCTGAGGTAGGAAGGACCTTGAGGTGTTCAAAGAACAGAAGGAAGGCCAGTATGTTTGGGGATTGGTTCAAGAGAGGAGGACAGTGGAGCAAGATGAGGCTGGAGAATTTGAAGATATCTAAAGAATGTGACATTCAACAAATTATCTGTTGACTGATGAGGGAAACAAAGGGATGATATAATGGAGGGCAAGAATGGGCCTTAGGAAACTTTTTCAGCACTGATGTGAGGGCAAGAGAACAGAGTTGAGTGACGGTTTCATTTCCCTAAAAAGGAAACAGCAGCAAAATTGCCTCAAAGGAAATGCCATTAAGATATTTGAGTCTGACTTTGATAGTGACTGAGAAGAATTCCGGCTCATTGCTTTTTAATACTGTCTTATCTTGCTTGTCGTTGAATGTCTCAGTCTGATTATCTTTTTGGACAGCAATGAGAATATTATTACCATTTGGCATTTGCTCAGCTGTGACATGATGTGCCCATGTTCAGAACACACAAAAAGTATAGTCCTTGCTCTTGGGGAACTGAGATGCCGAAAAGATGTGTTTCTTCCCATTACCCTCTTTCAAATATCTCTATCTTGGGCCGGCCGAGTGGCATGGTGGTTGGACGCTGGCTTGGGAGGCCGGCGGCTCCGGTTCGGGTCCCACATATGGGGGCCAGTGACACTGCCCTCAAAAAAATTAAAAACAAAACAAAACAAATATCTCTATCTGGGGTGGCTGGCTTCCCAGAGTCCTGGAGGATAGTGGGTGGATAGAAGGCCCTTGGGCAGAATACCTGGCTCTTGCAAGGAGTCCTCAAGCTGTACACCTGACTTCCCAAATCAGGCTGTGATCTTGCCACCATTGACCTAGTCTGTCTTTTCTCATTTTTAAAAAAACTTTTGTATAGGCGTTACTTTAAGCCAAAGCCAAGAGTGGCAGCTGTCATAATGATGCCAAGAAACCTAGACACCAGGCTCATCCTTGGCCCAGAATTCCTATAGAGTACCAGGCTGGCTCGGAATTCCCCTAGGGGACTGAGCTTTCCGTTCTTTGGTGATGGCTAGAAGTAGAGGGAAGAAGGTATAATAGGTCTCCACGGCGGGGAGAGTGAACTGTGAGCTTTCACCACCCTGCAGAGAAAGGGCCTGCTGCTGTGGGCTTGGTGCTTTTGTTAGAGTTAGTGTCTCAGTCTGGGAAGCTCTTCGTTCACTGGGATAGAGTGAAGCCTCCCTAAGGGTTGGGAACCAGGTGAGTTTATTTGGCTGGATTCTCAGCTGAATCAGTCCCAGGAGCTACTGTTTTTAAACTTGAGGAATGCTGTGGGAATGCGGTCTTTGGCTCCCAGCAAGGGATCTCAGGAAACATCTACTTGAGTGAGACAAATGCTTCCCCGAATCTGGTTGGATGGCATGTCGTGGAAAAAGCATCTATTACTCAGAGTTAAAACTCAAAGAAAGCTGCCCTGCACTGTACCCTCACCAGACTCCCAGCTCAGGGAGGGTGCAGAGCCTCAGCTGATGGAGTTTTTCTTGTTTTTGTTTTATTTTTCGTTCTGTTTAAAAAAAATTTTTTTTTTCAATTACAGCTGGCATTCAATATTATATTAGTGTCAGATGCAGTGTTGCGGTTAGACATTTATGTAACTTACAAAGTGATCACCCCAATAAGTCTGGTACCCACCTGGCACCATATATATAGTTGCTACTATATTATTCAGTAGATTCCTTAAGCTGTACTTTATATCCCTGTGACTATTTTGTAACTGCCAATTTGTACTTCTCAATTCCTTCACCCTTTTCAGTCAGCCCCATCAACCCCCATCCTACCTCATTCTTTCCTTTTTTAAGATTATACAAAATTAATATAGCTGGAAGTTTAAAGAAATCTTAGCTATGTCAGAATATTACCATATAAACATATTTCAAAAGAATTTTATGAAGTTTTACTACCTAGTGTGTAGTACTTGTGTAGTCACCAAACACCATTTCAGAACAGCTAGTAAAGTATCAGTAATTGTGAATTGTTTTAAAAAAAAATCATCTTTGCAGATGTTTATGTTGTAATTTTTTACTGAATTCTGTTGTAATGGCTGTCACTCAAAGCATGGTAGCAGTCAGGAAGACTCTCAGGCTTGGTTTGGGGGCTCTGAGAGGGCTCCAAGGTCAGGAACTTGGGCAAAGCTGGACCACCCGGGCTGCTTTTGAAGGAAGGTCTGATTAAGCTCCGGAGTCCAGAAGTCAGGGAAGCTAGAGGCATCTGCTGGTGTTTCAGGGAGAATGACGAGCAGGGACTGCTTCTAGCACGAACTAAACCAAGGAAGGGGATGAACACTAGTTTCCATGTACAAGTGCTTGCTCGGTGCTGCACACTGTGCCACTCCATTAAAAGCCTCCCAACCGCCCTGTGAAGCAAGTGTTCTTACCCCAGTTGAACAGATGAGGAAACTGGGGCACATGGGAGTTAACTTGCCCAAGGGTCAGCTAGGGAGTGCTGGAGCTGGGCTTCGTGCCCTTTTAGGCGACCTCCACTGCCTGTATTCTTGTCAGCGTTGCTGGACTGCTCTCTGATTTTATGCGGTTTCCAGCCTAAGTCCACCCTGGACCTCCACAGGGTTCAAGGAGCCCAAGGCTAAGACTCCCCCGACGCCTCCCTTCCCCACCTCCCTGCTTCTCTGTGCTGCCGGCAGGCTCGCCACTCTGCCTGAGCCCTTTGGCCCAGAACCTTGGGCTGGCATTTACCTCTTGTTTCTTACCCACCTTAGTAAATCTTCTTTTTTTTTTTTTTTTTTAAAGATTTTATTGGGGAATTGGGGAAGGGGAACAGCGTTGAGGAATTGCGGAAGGGGAACAGACAAGTTGCTGTCTTTTTGTTCTTCAGTCTAGTTGCGGAGGACATTGCTTCACTGGCTCATGTTGGTATCGTCATTCCCTTCTTCCCGGATGAGGCAGATTGGTCGCCGGCCTCTGGATGGTCGCTCACCGCAGCTATTGGCAGCTTACGCTGGCTGCCGGCTGCTCACGCTGGCTGCCGGCCACTCACTATAGCCTATGGCAGCCCACTGCAGCAGGGACTGCAGCCTACACCATTGCCGGGGCTCGCGTAGCCCAGCTCCAGATGGACTTGTTATTAGCTGTAGAGGGCAGTGTCACAGGCCCTCATATGTGGGATCTGAACCGGGGCCGCCGGCATCCCAAAACCAGCTCTTAACCAATGTGCCATTCGGCTGGCCCCCACCTTAGTAAATCTTGTAAAACCGCCTCTTTGCTCAGATTCAGTGTCGTTAGTAAACATTTATTTAGCCTCAGTATGTGCATGTCATTGATAAGCAGTCAGCCGATATCTTTTGAGCACCTACTAAGTACCCAGCGTTGTCCTGTCTTCGGGGTTTGTCACTTTGGGGGGCAACAAAGGAGTAGAAGAACAACAAGAGTTCAAGTATAAAGTGAGAAATTCCTGCTTAAAATGTAAGGGAGACCACGTGAAGTGCACCCCAGAAATGAAACAGTCCTCTGCGAGAATGTGGTGTGGGAAAAGAGCCAAATTCACTGAGAGACATGGTAATTGAGAAGGGCTTTGACACGAGGACTTGGGGAGATAAGGCTGGACTAGAAGGGCCTTCCAGGAGGAGGGTCAGCCGCAGTCATGGCATGGGGGCGAGATGTGTTTGGGAACAGGGGTTGCCTGAGGGTCATAGCCAGGGTTGGTAATGGTGTGGGTCTGGTGAGACCTACCCAAAAAAGGGGGATGAAGTTAGCCACACATGATACAGTCTTGGTTATACACACACACACAGCTAGATCCTAGTGATAACACCTCCTTTGCTAAGTGCTCACAAACCAATTAAATTCTCTTATTCTGGGACTCCTAAATTTGGCTTATTTGGGAGGCAAAAAAGAAAAAAAAAGTGATATACATAAAGATGTTTGCCAACGCACAGAGGTTTCCAGTGGTGCCCTCTGTTTGCCAGGCAGCTCTTTATTTTCTGCATAGCGTAAGGGGCAGAGCAGTGGCTATTCTCACAGCATCATCGGACTTGGGGCAGCACTGAGGGCCTTGGAGCAGACTGACCTTCTTTAGAAAGTTGGTAAGCAGTAAAGGCAGCTGGTGCTCTAAGCACGTGCTGGAATGTAGATGAGTGGTCCTTGGACTAGCATGCGTGGCGTTGCTCTGGAAGGCAGAGGTGGGCAGCCTCCTGTGCGGAGCCACAGAGCTACTGGAGGCCTTCGGTTTAGGTCTCTCTAAATTGTGGGTCCAGCTGGGGCTAAAGCTAGGCTTCTCCCCATACTGTTAGAGACATGTGTGGGGCATGAGTGTACATTTGGAGGGAGGCCACCAAAGGAAAACTTTTGCAGGTCTGTTCCCTGGGACAGGACCTAGAGGCTCCATTCTTCTGAGAGAGAATATCCAACCCAGTAAGGCCAGGTAGTAAGCCTGATTCCCAAGGAGAAGGGCTGGTTGGAAAGGAAGACCAACCCCAGGATAAAGGACTGTCTGCCCACTTCTCTCTCTAGCCCTGGACCAGGGTTCAGGGAAGGATGAAAGGGAAAGACAGGACAACAGGAACCTTTGTAGGGAAAGAAGTGACATCACCTGTGGTTCTGGAATTGGACTGACCTGGCCTCCTTTGCCACATGTTTCTTGAGGCAAATGGTCCCCTCCTCCTTTGCTTTTGACTCCAGCATTGAGCTTGAGACAGTCATAGTAACTAGACCTGACGTTAGAGGTGCCACCTTCACAAGATCAGCAGCAGCTTTAGCTGGCCCAACATCCCTTGCTCCAGATACCAATGCAAGTATCCAGGCCACCCCCAGAGAAAGGGGGCATTGACCATGGGCCTCTCCTGTCATAGCATGAGTGTCCAATATGTACACTCAGCCAACAGAGAGTCTATATGAAGCCTGGCAGGCTAGGCCTGCAGATATAGTGGTGAACAAGACCCAGTTTTGCCCTGTGGGGTTTAGTCTGCACTGGAGATTATGAACAGTAGAAAATTTAGAAAATACAAAGAAGTTTGAAAAAGAAAAATTGAACTACTATAGCAGCTATAGTAATTTCATTGCATTTTCTTTCTTTTTCTCATATATTCAATATATTTTTCTCATATTTTACATTATGTGTATATACACAAATATTTTAAATCATACTTTATATTAAATTTTGTTTCATGCTTTTTCATCACCATTTGTTTTGTAGTAAAATATATATATAACATCAAATGTACCGTTTTAATCATTTTTAGATATATGGTTCAGTGGAATTAAGTTCTTTCACATTGTTATGCTACTATCACTACCATTCATCTCCAGAATTTTCTCATCTCCCTAAACTGAAGCTCTGCACCCATTAAACAATAGCTCCCTATTTTTCATTCCCCCACCCTTTGACATAAACTTTCTGTCCCTCCTCACCAATTAGAGACGGAAAGCCCTTTGCTTCTCAGATTTCAGAAATTAGTCCTCCTGCTTTTAGAACGCTCTTTTTTTTTTTCTTAAAGATTTTATTGGGGAATTGGAGGGGAACAGCGTTGGGGAATCGGGGAAGGGAAACAAACAAGTTGCTGTCCTTTTGTTAGTATTGTCCCATGTTAGTTATTATCATTGCACTCTTCCCGACTGAGGCAGTTGCTTGCCGGCCATTGGACGGCTGTGCACGGCGGCTCATGGCAGCTCATGAAAAAGCACACGCCAGCCCCACTGCAGCCAATGCCATTGCCGGCAACTCATGGCAGCCCAGCTCCAGGTTGAGCTGTTGTTCACCATCTTAGCTGTAGAGGGTGCAGCCTCACTGGCCCTCATGTAGGATCTGACCCGTGCCCTGCTGCTCAGAGCTGGTGTCCCAAGCCAACTCCTAACCGACATGCCACTCGACTGGCCCTAGAACTCTCATTTTTATTTGTTTTTTGTTTTTGTTTTTGAGGGCAGTGTCACTGGCCCTCTCATGTGGACATGTAGGACCCGAACTGGGGCCACTGGCTTCCCAAACGAGTGCTTAACCACCGTGCCACTCGGCCGGCCCAGAACTCTCATTTTTAATGACTGTGTAACGTCCTACTACACAATGCATCAGAATTTATAATATTGCTTCTAAATTTTTTCCTCTTATACATATCACTGAATAAATTTATGCAAAAGTCCTTTTCAAATACCAGATTATTCTCTTAGGATAAATTCCCAGAACTGGGAACATTTAGTATAGATAAATAACTATCCAACTATCATTGGATAGTTACTTATATCTCCATTTAAAAAAAATAGACAGGCCGGCCAAGTAGCACGGTGGTTAAGCGCTGGCTTGGGAAGCCAGCGGCCCCGGTTCGGGTCCCACATATGAGGGCCAGTGACACTGCCTTCAAAAAAAAAAAAAAAAAAAAAAGACTAAACAAAATAATAAAATAGACTATTTGTAGAGCAATTTTAGGTTCACAGAAAAATCAAATGGAAGGCACAGAGTTTCCATATACCCTCTGCCCCACACATGCAGCATTGAGCACCATTACAATTGATGAACCTACATTGGCACATCGTTATCACCCGCGTCCATAGGGTGCACTCTTCATGGCTCCATTTTTTTTTTTTTTAAATTGGCAAATTGGGGGAGGGGAACTGTGTTGGAGAATTGGGAAGGGGAACAGAGAAGTTGCTGTCCTTTTTTGGTTCTTCAGTCTAGTTGTGGAGGATGTTGCTTCACTGGCCCATGTTGGTTATCATCATTGCGCTCTTCCCGGGTGAGGCAGATCGGTCGCCGGCCTCTGGACGGCCACTCACGGTGGCTCTTGGCAGCCCACACTGGCTGCCGGCTGCTCACACTGGCTGCCGGTCATTCACTGTAGCTTATGGCAGCCCACTGCAGCAGGGGCTGCAGCCTACGCCATCCTGGGGACTCACAGCAGCCCAGCTCCAGGTGGAGTTGTTGTTTACCATCTTAGCTGTAGAGGGCATTGTCACTGGCCCTCACATGTGGGATCTGAACCGGGGCCTTGCTGCTCAGAGCTGGCATCCGAAGCCAACTCTTAACCAGCCCGCCACTTAGCCAGCCCCATATCTCCATTTTTAGAGATGAAGAAACTGAGGCACAGAGAGGCTGTGATTTGCCTAAGGTCACATAGTCAGGACTTGAGCAGTGCTCCTGCACTGCTGGCATTTTGGTGGTTTTTGATGCATATTTGGTACATAAACATGACAGCATTTTATTTTGTGTGGGTCAATAGCCACACTTCAGTGTCTGGTGACTGAACTGTCACAATTTACCTGAGACTAATGGCTTTCCCCGAACGTGGGGCTTTTAATTCCAAAGCCCGGAAAGTCCTGGGCAGGTTAGTCACCCTGCTGAAGCAATGCTGGAGTCCTGTGGCCCATGAAGCTGTCTTTATAGTAACTAGGTCAAGAATTGGAGCCCCCAGATCGTGGGAGGCTGGGATGGGCAGGAGAGGGATGAGGGGAAAGGCCAGATTCACTTCTTGTGTCCTGGCTTCTCCACATTTGTTTCTGGGCTTACTGACCAGGGGCCCTACTGGGTGTTCTGGAATTAAAACTGCTTGGGCAGAGTAGTGGTATCAGATTTTGTGTTGATTCTTCCTGATTGTCTTTTGATCACTGATGGATGTGTGTTGCTTTTGGAGAGGGGTAAAAGAGTCCTGGACACTTGGGCTAGCTATCACCCCCACCCCTCCCCTGCAGCACACTCTCAGCCCAGAGCCCAGTTGAGTATGATCATCCAATGCGTTTGCCTTGAAGCTCAGCTGTGTTGCAACACCCTGAGCTGTGGGCCTCGAGGCGGCAAACATATCTTGAAAAGACAGGTGGGCGATCACTTTGTGACATGAGATGGGGAAGGCTTGTTGCCAGCTACACTGTAGGAATGCCAGGTTACTTCCCGGGGTTTCAGATGAACTGGAGGCCAGCAGGGGCCACTTCCTCTGGGGTCAGTCTGGACCTTAAAGCAAAGGGCTGCTGCCTGAGCCTGTTAGCTCACCCATTAAGCCTTTATCGAACACCTATTATGACCAGGATGTGTATTCAGAGAGGTCGCGAGCATGTGGGCGCGCACACACACACACACACACACACACACACACACCCGCCCCATAGTCCTTTCCACTTCATTCCCACCCACTGCCGATAGGTAACCAATCTTAATAGTTTCTGATTTATCCTCCCTGTGTTGCTTTTTGCACAAATGAGCAGATATAGGTATATTTTCCTATCTTCTTTCTTCCTCAAAAGGCAGCACACTATCTAGTACCTTTTGCTTTTTTTACTTAACAGTATTCATATCTGTTTGTAGAGCTCTTCCTCATTTTTTCTTACAGCTGCATAGTACTCTTTGAACCACTCTCCTATGAATGGGCATTTACGTTGTTGCCAGTATTTTGCAGTTACAAAAATCTTAGAAGTGGGTTTGCTGGGTCAAAAGGTAAACATATATGTAATTTTGTTAGATATTGCTAACTTCCTCTCCAAAAAGGTTGTACTGATTTATATCCTCACCAGCAATGTTTGGGAATGCCTCTTTCCCCACAGGCTCAGTAATAAAATGTGATATTATATTTTTTAATTTTTGCCAATCTGATAGGCAAGAGTGGTATCTCATTGTTTTAATTTGTATTTAAGTTGTCTTTCTCTTATCATGAGTGAGGTTGAACATCTTGTGTGCTTAAAAAACAGGTATCTCTAGGGCCGGCTGAATGGTGTGGTGGTTAAGAGCTGGCTTGGGATGCCAGCGGTCCCGGTTTGGGTCCCACATCTGAGGGCCAGTGACACTGCCCTCAAAAACAAACAAACAAACAAAAAAAAAAACAGGTATTTCTATATCTATATATCTACAATTTGTGAATTTTTTTACTATCAGGTCTTTGTTTTTTTTCTCTCAGTTTAAAAAAATAGCTTTATTGAGATATAATTCATATACCATACAGTCACTCACTTAAAGTACACAATTAGTATATTCACAGTTTTGGAACCATCCCCATAATTTAATTTCAGAACTTTTTGTATCACCCTAAAAAGAAACCCCACAGCCATTAGCAGTCACCCCACACTTGTCCTCAGCCTTCCAGCCCTAGGCAATCACTAATCTACTTTCTGTCTCTATAGATTTACCTATTCTGGACATTTTATGTTATATATATTACAAATTATATTATTTACCATATGTAAAGGGAATCATACTCTATATGGTCTTTTGTGACTGGCTTCTTTCACTTAGTGTAAGTGATAAAATGTTTACAATATTCTAGTTTTTAAACATTTAATCCTCATAACAACTCTGAAATAGTTGTTACTGTTATTGTGTCCATTTGATAGACGAGGAAACTGAGACACAGAGCGCTTTTGCCTGAGGTCACACAGCAATAGGAAGATGACCTTTGGAGTCAGGCAGACCTCAAGTCTGAGCTCCATGGCTGGTGGTTGACTCAAGGAATCCTACTTAAACTCGCCCAGGTGTCTTTTCTTTTAGCCTATTAATTAAATGAGGATAACCATGGCTGAGTCAGAGAGTTGTTGGGGAATTAAATGCTATGACATAAGAAAAGTGCTTAGTTTAAGGCCTCAAACTTAGTGTTTGTAGTTTATCATAGTGGTTATTAATAGGCAGAGCCAGGTAGCGACCTGGCTTACCTTGGGGTGGTTGATCCTGTCTCTCCTTGTATTTACTTGTATCTGAGATGCCAGCTTTTTTTTTTTTAAGCTATAATTCACATACCATGAAATTTACCCTTTTAAAATGTACAATTCAGTGGTTTTTAGTATATCAGCAAGGTTGTACCGCCATCATCATTATTTACTTCCAGAATATTTCTATCACCATCCCCCAAAGAAACTGTGCCCATTAGCAGTCACTCCCCATCCTTTCCTCCCCCTAATCCCTGGAAACCGCTAATCTTTCTGTCTCTATAGATTTGTCTATTCTGGACATTTCATGTAAATGGAATCATACATCATGTGGCCTTTTGTATCTAGATTCATTCACTTACCATGTTTTCAGGTTTCACGCATGTTGTAGCAAATATCACTACATCATTCCTTTTTATTCCATTGCACGAATATGCTACCTTTTGTTCTCCATTCATCCATTGATGACATTGAATTGCTTCCATTTCTTGGCTATTATGAATAGTACTACTGTGAATATTAGTGTGCAAGTTTTTGTGTGAACATATGGTTTCAGTACTCTTGGGTATATACCTAGGACTGGAACCGGAACTGTTGGGTCATATGATAACCCCATGTTTAACTTTTTGAGGAACTGCCCAACTGTTTCACAAAGCAGCCCCAGCATTTTACATTCCCATCAGCAGTATATGAGAATTCCATTTTCTCTGCATCTTTGTCAATATTTATTCTTGTCCATCTTCTATTTTAGCCATCCTAGAGGGTGTGAAGTAATACCTCACTATGGTTTTGATTTGCATTTCCCTAATAACTAGTGGTGTTGAGTATGAGATGCCCACCTCAACTGTTGTGTTTCCTCCAGAGAGCCTGGAGTTAGCAGTCATTTTGGCCTCTTGGAGGCTGACTGATACCTTTTTACCCAGATGCTTTGGGACAGACCTGTGGGCAGGTTCCAGGGGTCGGGCAACTAACTGTGTCTAGAATTCAAGGCACGCGTTCTTCCTGTAGGCAGGTTTGCCGTTACTCTTAAGCCAGGCACAGACATTCCTATCCTTGCCAAACTGCTGAGACAAAGCCATCCTTTCCCCTGGACACCTCAATGAGCAGGATCAGAATTCTTGAGCTGGAAACAATTTTGAGACGCCATCTCATTCATCCTTTTGCAACGAGACAGTTAGAGCCCCTTGCCCCTCCCTACCAGACTGGGGATAATCTGTAATGTATTCTTTAAAAAAACCTCTATAGGAAGAAATCCCATTGGTCCCCTTTACCACAAGCCAGCCAGCATTTTAGCAGCCTTCTGTGTTAGAAAAATTTTTTGCTCTGACCCAGATCCCGCCTTCTGCCAATTTCCTCTCATGCTTTCCTTTCTTGGAGGATGTGAGAGACAGCTGCTCCCTAAGAGGGGCTTTATCCTTTGGTCAGACAAAACTTCGTTGGCTAGCAAAGCCCTCACGTGAGAAAGTCCAGACCAAGCCAGCCCCCTCCAGGGGACTTTAAAGACCGAATGACTTTGTCACTTGGCTATTGCCTGGGCAGCCTGCCTTGAAAAAGAGACCTGACAGGCTCCAGGTTGTATGTTTATCCTGAGGCTGTGCCATTCCAAACTCATGTTTCAGAGTTTCGAGGATGTGTCCAGCCCGCCTGGTGGGTGGTAATCAAATGCAGGTGGAGACCATCTGGCCAGGTTCCTCCCAGCCAGCCCTGTGAGGGCTGGCCTGCCCACCACAGAGCGGGCCCAGAAAACTCCCTGTGTGGGGGCAGACATGTACACATGCATGTGCGTGCATGCACACCCACATGCGTGTGCGTGTGCGCACAGCCCTCCTCAGAGAGGCGGTGCCGCTTGGATGCATATGATTTCTCTCATTGCATCTGAGCTTCTCCCCATTGTGCATCCTGAGGAACGTGCTTCTTTGAGTCTGTTTCTCAAGTCTTTGCGGTTAGAAATCATGTATTTTTCTTGGCCCACGATGAAAGCCCTGGAGTAATGTTCTAATACATTTTACAAAGCTGCCTCTAATTGGTGGCTGCTTGAAATCTTCCCTTTGACTTAGTGACCCATCTTTCATAGAGCTTTAACCCGGAGTCAGCCTTACATTTCCTCAGGTTTTCACACTTCTCTCACCCTGCCGCCCTTGGTAGGCAGCTCTTCCAGCCTCCGTTTGCTTAGCTATTCCCTCAGCCTGCCTGCATGGAATGGCCCCCAAATCGGGCAACTGAGCAAGGAAAGGAAACAGCTTACACTGTGTGCTGTCTTCTAGCGTAGTCTCCAAAATTCTAGGCGTGTACCTTCAAAATGGATTCTGTTTCCTGCATTGCTATGCCCAGAAGAAAGGCAAACCGTGCACATCTCCTTTGAATGTAATCAGGTGTGCCCATGGTGACTGTAAGGATGAAGTCCTTCTCAGGCCTTTTAAGAGCTTAGCTCTCAGAGATGACCTCCTAGCCCCAGCAAGTGCAGGGGGTGTGAACTCACCCAGCCCCACAGCAAGGCTAGGACTGATGAGAGCTCCTGAGACTGAATCTCATTGTCTCCAGTGCTTGGCCTGGCCCCTTGGGGGTGATGATGATGATGGTAGCGGTGATGATGAAGGAAAGATGCCATCTGGAATTTCAGGCTTGGGCATTGACGGTATCATCGTCCTTTCAGGACTCTCCCCTCTGACCACCTATTCTAGTAGCTTGGCTGACAAGGAGGTGTGGGTTGTCTGTCATCTTAGTTTATGGTTTGTATTTGTATGCTGAGGAGTTTACATGTGTATAATCATTATGGCTCATGCTTGTACAAGACATAATTACTGAAAATTATATCATGAACATGTTTTAACTCTTAACCCTTCCCATGCTGGCAGACCTCCTGAGCTCTCAGGAGCTCTTCCTTGGACACCTCCCTCACCCCAGGAGGTGTGTCACCCCCCAGCCTGGCCTTGCTCTCTAATCCATATCATTTCCCTCTCTGGCAGAAGTCCCTTGGGGCACCTCAGCGTTTCCTAGCAAACAGGGAGGTAGGCATTCTAGCCTCATCATCACTGTGATGAGTATGGCCACAGAGGCAGTAACCCGTCATCCTTCTGGGCCACCTGGGGATGAGAAGTGAGGGCAAACCATGCTTTCTCAAGGTTCCAGTGACTGGTGCCAGGTGCCAGGTTTCAGGAAATATATGTGCCGATGGATGAGTGCATGAGGGGTGCTGGGGTGCTGGGTTGCAGAAAGAATACAGCTCCCCCCCCTCCCCCCAGTATTTGGAATCTGCCCTGGGATCCGTCTGCAAATGCTGAGTTTGGAGGCCGTCAGCCTAACCCAAGGATTGCACCCTTGTGGGGCAGTGTGGAGGTGGAAGCAGAGAAAAGTTCTCGTCCTCACCAAGCATACAGTAGGACCTGTGTTCTTAGCAAACTAAGTGGGTGCTTAACAGCTTGAAGGAATACGAAGTGTCAATAAGGAAGATTTTCAGTAATGGACCCTCCACACACAGAAAGGAATGTTCCAGTGTCACAAAATGTGGAACTTGTAATTCAGAGTGCCAGCAGGGGAATTTGATTGGCTGGGACAAGGTCCTATACAGTGCTGTCGCTGGCTGGTGGGTAAGGCTAGAATTCTGGGTCCTTCTAGGCTATCAAGCCCTGTAAGTCCTTCCTCCCTTCAAGGCTCACACCCTGGGAGACTCTTCTAACTACAGGGTTTGGATGCTGAGGCCACCAAGAATAAGGGAGAACTTTAATTAGACTTTCAAAACAGTGTTTTCCCTAAGGTAGTTAAACTAAAAAAACACTTGCTTTTTATTCCTTTCAGATTTACAGGAACAGACGGGCCTAGTGGTTTTGGCTTTGAGTTGACATTTCGTCTGAAGAGAGAAACAGGGGAGTCTGCTCCCCCCACATGGCCAGCAGAGCTAATGCAGGGCCTGGCCAGATACGTGTTCCAGTCAGGTAAGAGCCTTAAGAGTTGACTGGTGTGGTGATCCTTTTGCCATGAGCCTGCTTGGCTTTGGGAATTCGGAAGTGTATTTTTTTTTTTTAAATTGGGGAGTTGGGGGAGGGGAACAGCATTGGGGAACCAGGGAAGGGGAACAGACAAGTTGCTGTTCGTCCTTTTGTTCTTCAGTCTAGTTGTGGAAGACATTGCTTCACTGGCCCATGTTGGTATCATCATTGCTCTCTTCTCAGATGAGGCAGATGGGTCACCAGCCTCTGGATAGCTGAGACACTCGGCCACCCCGCCGCCCCCACCACATGAATCTTTACTAAGGCTTGGGTTAATGGTAGAGGGTGGGGCAGAGATAGGGAAAGAATGCCAGGAGTTGCTCCCTCACTTTGTGAAGTGGAAGCTGGAATCAGGCAGGACCTTGACAGTGAGAAATATTGTTTGATTCAAATGATTCAAGTGCTCTCCAGGGGATGGTCCTGTGCTCCTGTAGCCCCCGTTGGAGGCTGCTGACATGGAACCTGAAGTGGGATTTTGTACTGGTAACCTTGGTCTCCTGCTCTTGGCTCAGCCTGCCTGTAATACTCCAGTGGGATGAAATGTTGGAATCACACTTAATACCTTTTATGGCGGGTTTCATATCATCTGAGTGTTTCTGTGTGGCTAATTAATTGCTCAGAAACGTTTTCCATATGACCTCAGATTTCAGTTCTTTGGTTTGGTAAGCATCCTTCAAATGGAGGCCAAGACACTTGATCCAACTCTGCTCTTTGACTGCTTATAGATAGGGCAAAGCAGCATCTAGGCCAGCATCCCTCACAGTCGTCCTCAGAGCACCTGCATCAGGAGTACTGGAGAGTTTGTTGCTTGGAGACCCCTGACCCCAAGTCTTTGGGGGTAATGCTCCCAGATGCTTCTGGTAGAGACGAAATTTGAAGAACCATAGATCTGGTAGCTTCTCTTTTAAGTATGGTGACTTTTTTCTCCCATCCTTGAGTAGATTATAAATTAGGGGTACAATAGCCTTTGGGTTGAACTCCCCTGCTGTCCTTCCAGACACCTGGGAGTCAGTTGTTGGCAGAGCGGCTATCGCATAATGGGACTGGTACTTAACTACCATCTACCATTGTGTGCACTATGGGATAGTCCCATTTTGGAGGTTACAGTGGGTCTTCTCTAAGCAAGGGTTCCCAGGTGGGCTGCTCATGAGATCCCCTGCGGAGTTTGTAAACACACTGATTCAGTTGGTCAGAAGTGGGACTGGGGTATCTGTGTCTTAACCAGCTCCCCGGGGGGTTCTAATGCAGCTGGTCTGGGGAGGGTGTTTGGGCTCTAAGGAACTGTTGACCAGGAAGAAGTAACATCACAGAATCAGGGGAAACAGGCTGCCTGGAACAGCTGGCCCATGTGATTTGGTGCTGTCTTCTGTGGCTTGAAGAATCTTTCAAACTGTGCCAAGAGTCTACTGCCTGAACCCTTATATTTCTCCTCTCCCTTCTTGGGGTGCCCAAAGCTGACTTCAATAGAACTGTCTTTGGGAAAATAGACTTAACTTGATATGGAATTTGATCTGCTATAGGAAAGGGGGCTCTAAAGACTAGGCAATATCTTGCTTGTATAGACGGATAACTCCCTGTCCAATGCTTAAGCTAATGTATTTATATGTTTGTTTCCACTTAATGTACTTGCTCAGGTGAATAGAGATCAGAGAATGTAAAATAGATGCGTGTTATGAATTACTGTCAGGTGGGGTCAAGCAGATGAAATTCTGAAATAGTTCTGGTATTATAGTCAGTTATGAAATAATAATACAAGTGAGTGAAAAAATAGGATTTCGGGCCGGCCGAGTGGTGCAGTGGTTAAGCGCTGGGTTGGGAAGCCAGCGGCCCCGGTTCAGGTTCCACATATGAGGGCCAGTGACACTGCCCTCAAAAAAAAAAAAAATAGGATTTCTTTGCAGGGGTTCATTTCACCCACACCCTAAACATCACTAATGACCGTTTTGCAATCCTGATGTAATCATCGATTATCAACAGATGCTAAAACCATTGAATAAAAGGATTGTTGGGGGCCGGCCGAGTGGTGCGGTGGTTAAGAGCTGGCTTGGGAAGCCAGCGGCCCCGGTTCAGTGCCACATATGAGGGTCAGTGACACTGCCCTCAAAAAAAACAAAACAAAACAAAAAGATTGTTGGAGAACAAGATATTCATAAGGACTTAAAAAAATCCCTCTACAGGGCCGGCCAAATGGTGCGTTGGTTAAGAGCTGGTTTTGGGATGCCAGCGGCCCCGGTTCAGATCCCACATATGAGGGCCAGTGACACTGCCCTCTACAGCTAAGATGGTGAACAATAGCTCCACCTGGAGCTGGGCGAGCCTCGGTAATGGTGTAGGCTGCAGCCCCTGCTGCAGTGGGCTGCCATAGGCTACAGTGAGTGGCCTGCAGCCAGCGTGAACGGCTGGCAGCCAGCATGAGCTGCCAATAGCCGCGATGAGCGAGAGGCTGGCGACCAATCTGCCTTATTCAGGAAGACAACGTCCTCCGCAACTAGACTGAAGAACAAAAAAAGATAGCAACTTGTCTGTTCCCCTTCCCCAATTCCCCAACGGTATTCCCCTCCCCCAATTCCCCAATAAAATATTTTTTAAAAGAAATCCCTCTACAGATTACTTATTTATTACACAGAGAAAAAGAATTCCTTCACAATTAAAAGATTTCGGTAGACATCACCATAACCAAGTGATCAAATGTAGCAATACCAATAATGGAACAAATTATTATTATGTACCTCCTTCTATGTTGCATGTGAAGTATAAATCAGCAACTATGTAGCACTTTTGCAAAAATGTTTCACCTGAATTGAGTCATGAGCAAACAGTCAGACAATTCCGTATTGTGCATTTACAAGACAACTGCCTGGACTCAAAAAATGTTAGTGCTATGAAAGATATAAAAAGGCAGGAGGCGGGGGCTATCCAGGATTAAAGTAAACACTACCATTTAAATGAACCCATGACCCTTTGATTGGATTCTAAATTGAAAAAAGAAAAAGGTCATTTTTAGGGCAATTGGAAAAATAGAGAGTATTTAGATAACAGTATTGTACAGCTTGGAATTCTGTGGGTGAGATATGGTATTATGGTTATGTAGGATAATGTCGTTGTTCTTAGGAGATAAAAGCTGAAGTATTTGTGAGTACAGTGACATGATGTCTGGAACTTAATTATCTAACAATTCAACAAAATAAAGTGTCTGAGTGGAGAGAGAGATGAGAAAGCAAATGTGGCAAAATTTAACAACTGGTGAACATTTGGAACATTTGGAAAATAGAGGAGGGCAAAAGCCATTCATGATACTACCCAACTCCTCTTAAACCCATCGTCTCATCCTTTTAACTTTTTATTCATGAATATATGTATATAAAAAGTACAGCCTGGGGGCCGACCAAGTGGCGCGGTGGTTAAGCGCTGGCTTGGGAAGCCAGTGGCCCCGGTTCGGGTCCCACATATGAGGGCCAGTGACACTGCCCTCAAAAAAAAAAAAAAAAAAAAGCACAGCCTGATGAGTTTTCACAAACTGAGCACACCTGTCTAACCAGCACCTAAATCAAGAAACAGTCTAGTTCTCCAGAAACACCCCTTGTGCTTCCTTTTAATCACTTTTTTTTTTCTCCTTATTTCACTGCCTAGTATAGGCCCTCAGCACCATGTGCCTGAACTTGTTGGTAACAGGCTAAGCAGCGCCCATTTCCACTCCTCTCCCCCGTAATGTCTGCCATCCTGCATGTGACTGCCAGGCACATAGCATGATGGTGAATCTGGCCCCTGGACCCAGACTGCCTACATTCTTATCTCAGCTCTGCTAATTACTGCCTCTTGACCTTGGGCAGCATAACCCATTTACTTATCTATAAAGAAGGATAATAATAGTAGCTACACATGAAGTTATTGAGAGAATGAAGTGACTTAATAGCTGTAAAGCATTTAAAACAGTGCCTGATATGTAATAAGAACCTGCAATTATTATTATTATTCCGTCTTTAAAAAACTTTATATGAATTGAGAAGATAAATACCTTGGTTTTTGGGTTTTTTGTTTTTGTTTTTCTTTTAGCTGAGCCATCCTGCCACCTGTTGGCAGCTCGGCGGCAACTCAGCTCGGGCTGGGCATCCAACTGCTGTTGCTCAGAGCTCAGCTCTCACTTTTTTTTTTTTTTTTTAAAGATTTTATTGGGGAATTGGTTGAGGGGAACAGCGTTGGGGAATCGGGGAAGGGGAACAGACAAGTTGCTGTCTTCTTGTTCTTCAGTTTAGTTGCGGAGGATGTTGCTTCACTGTTGGTATCGTCATTGCGCTCTTCCCGGATGAGGCAGATCGGTCGCTGGCCTCTGGATGTCGCTCATCGCAGCTATTGGCAGCTCACGCTTGGCTGCCAGCTGCTCACGCTGGCTGTGGGCCACTTACTGTAGCCTATGGCAGGCCACTGCAGCAGGGGCTGCAACCCACACCATCACCGGGGCTCGCACAGCCCAGCTCCAGGTGGAGCTGTTGTTGGCTGTAGAGGGCAGTGTTACTGGCCCTCATGTGGGATCCGAACCGGGGCCGCTGGCATCCCAAAACCAGCGCTTAACCAATGCGCCACTCGGCCGGCCCTCAGCTCTCACTCTTGAGCGAGCTCTTAACCAACTGAGCCACTCGGCCGGCCGTTTTTTGTTTTTTTTTACAGTGACAATAAAGACTCCATTGAACAGTAAAACCCTGTTAGGAAGGAAATGCCTTGCTTGTCCCTGAATCAGATGCCTGCCTCAAGAGATATGATGACTTTGGTACTATTATCTACCACACAGAAAATTAATAATAATAATACAAATAAAATTACCTTGTTTTGTTCATCACTTTATTTATTAGTATTTTTTATTATTTTTTTTATTTTTTTAAAGATTTTATTGGGGAATTGGGGAGGGGAACAGACAAGTTGCTCTCTTTTTGTTCTTCAGTCTAGTTGTGGAGGACGTTGCTTCACTGGCCCATGTTGGTATCATCATTGCGCTCTTCCCGGATGAGGCAGATCGGTCGCCGGCCTCTGGATGGTCACTCACCGCCGCTATTGGCAGCTCCCGCTGGCTGCCAGCTGCTCCCGCTGGCTGCCAGCCACTCACTGTAGCCTATGGCAGCCCACTGCAGCAGGGGCTGCAGCCTACACTGTTGCAGGGACTCCCGCAGCCCAGCTCCAGGTGGAGCTGTTTTTAGCTGTAGAGGGCAGTGTCACTGGCCCTCATATGTGGGATCTGAACCAGGGCTGCTGGCTCCCAAACCAGCTCTTAACCAGTGCGCCACTCGGCCGGCCCTGTTCATCACTTTATACAACCAAAAAAACAAATTCTGTTCAACTGTGGCTCCTTGGTTTATGTAGCCGACAGCGCCTGTAAAGCCTTATACAAATCCAATCCTATTCTCAATGCCCATGCAGTTTAGGGGACCTTGTAATAAATCCTTTCATAAGGTGAAGAATCTTTTCATAGTGTGAATAATTGCCCCTTATTATAACTGTTTTGTGAGACTGGGCTTTGGCCTTTCAGGTGTTCTCAGAGCAAGGCACACACCTGATGCTACAGACAGCCTCCCTTGTGATGTGTAGGCATTGCCATACTTCCTTAATGGTTACACCCCACAAGTGTTACACAGATGCTGTTATACAGAACGTGCGTTTTGTGTTTGATGTGTACATAGATATACCAACGTGTTTAACCACCAGTGTATGTTGGCTGATCTTGCTTCTCCTGTGCTGTCCACCTTCAATTCTGTGACTTTATGCGGAGCCCCACGCCCATTTATTTGCATGTGAGAGCATGCTGAGCAGTGTCAACTGGTAAATGGAATGTTTTTCAGATCCAAATGGCATCCCCAGCTTTACCATCCAGGCTTGGAAATAGCATCAGGGCAGTGGCAGGCAAGGGAAAGAGGCTGACCAGGCTCTGGGGGGTTTTAGTGGGGGCCGGTGATGCCCACGCCTGGCTGTGGGGTTGGCTGTGTGAGGCCACCCCGAAAGAAAGCCTGCTCTGAGGAGTGACTCAGAAGGCTCCTGTAACTTAGCCCCAAACTGCTGGAGGTTGGTTACGTTTTGGTTTTCTCAGAGGTGGGAAGATGAGCTGTAGAGACAAGGAAGTAGAAATGAGTGAGGCCTGGAAAAGAAGAATATCCAGAGAAGGTGAAGGATTCAAGGTGTGGGGATGGGGGCAGGTTAGGGTTTATTTTAGTTGGGACGCTTCTAGTTATAAGAACATGATAGAAATCTAGCTGAAACTACCTTAAACAATAACAGACTTTATTGGCTGTGGTAACTGGGAGGCTCAGGGTTTCAGGCATGGCTTGACCTATAGTTCAGTGTCCTCAAGGCTATGACTCATGTGTTGTACTGCAGAATGACTCTCCCCATAAGCCAGGAAAGATGAACACCCTGGTTAGAGTTTCTGGTACTCTTAGTTTGCAGTCCCAGCAATCAAAAGGCTTTTTTCATCCAAGCTTCCTACATTAATCCTGGGGAAGGGCTCAGATTAGTTCTGCCCAGGTCATGTGACCATCCTGGTTGGTGGTGGTGGTCCAGATGGAAAACCAGGATTTATGTTTAAAGTTCTCCCCACTCACTTCCAACCACATGGAGTAGAGAAGGCCTCTAAAGCAAAGGGGAACTACTGGCAGAAAAAGAATAGGTCTAGTTCTGGGTGGGTAAGGTCAGTTGCTCTCACGGGCCGTATGGGCATCTGTTACCTCAGGAATTGTGATATGCAGTTATGTTTGAAGGTCGAATTGTTAGAGAATACATAGATGGAGTGGACGCCTTTTTTTTCTGTCTTGTATCTGTTGGGATGGTTTTGACTACAAGCAACAGAACTCCCTGACTAAAATCGCCTAACAGTAAGAGCACTGATCTTAACATAGCAAGTCATCTGGGGGTGGAGCAGTGGCAGGGTTGGTTGTTAAGGACTCGAGTTCTTTTTATCCTCCTGCTCTGCCTTCCTCAGCACTGTGACTTGCCTTTTTAAACTAGTTCCCTCATATTCCAAAGATGGCTGCCATAATCCTTAGCATCCTGGAATCCCACTGGACAGAGTCCACCAGCAGCAGCACATGAGACATTTCTGTCCTTTTTCTCTTTAAGGACCAATCAAAACCTCCACAGAACTGCCCTCATTGACATCGTATCTCGGCTAGAGTTCTGTCAGGAAAGTGAGACAATCTAATTGGTTTCTTAATCAGTATCCACCTCCTAGGGCTGGGGATGGGCTCTGGTTCCCTGAAGGTCATGGCCAAAGAAAGGCAGAGGGAGAAAATTTGGGTTCTGTTAATAAGGAGGGGAATGACCAGGTGGGCGAAACAGTGTCTACATTCCCACCTAAGAAACCCCAGCCCTGCCTGGGATCAGAGGCACCTTGCATATTGATCAGGTCGCTGGGCCAGTACAAAAGTGTTGTCATGTGGAAAGGGGAAGGGTGGCTGCCATTGTTTTACCTCCTGCAGCAGATTTAGAACCAAATCCAGCTTCCAGCATGAATCATTTGGAAAGTTCTGCAGTAAATACATCAGTAACTTCACTAGTAGACACTTCAACTTCTTTCATTCCTACCTTGCAGCCAGTTTCTCTGATTTCCCCCATTCCCTTTTAATTTTATGATCAGCTTATTCTTTCTTCTCAGATTGCCAGTGACTGCTCCCCTGCCCCCCACCCTCTGGGTTTCATTATAGAGAAACCATTCCCCAACTCAGCAGGGCTTGATTTCTCAGCTGCCTTTAGAGGTCTGCTGGAGAGGCTGTCTGCTCACAGTTCTGCCATTGGTAGGCCGTAACCACAAATTCCAAGGCAATTTCACTTGAGTTTTAGGAGAAATGTGGCCCCCCAACCTTGTAACTGACACTGTGGAAATTCAAGTGCCTTTGCTTGCTGCTGTTTAATGGCAACCTCATGACATGTGCTGAGTCAGCTCAACCTGTGATTCAGGCCCGAAAAGGAAGACAGGCCGCGTGCGTGAGCATCCTGAGGCTGACTGAACCCTGTGGTACCGACAGACGAACAGCAATGGAGAATTTTTTGTTTTACATTTTCTTCCCTTTTCCTCATTATAAAAGAAATACTTGCTCATTATAAAAATTGAAACAGAAAATATGACACAGAAAGTGAAAATCCTTCATAATTTATTTCTCTACTGGGAAAAGGTTGGTGTTCCTATTTCCACATTTTCTTTTCAAGGCATATATCTATATGGAATTATCGTTATTTTATAAAAATGGACCGTGCTTTTCAGATTGTTTTGCAACTAGTTTTTTTTTTTTTTTTTTTACTTGATATCGTTTGGACATCTTCCCATGTCAGTATGTTCTTTTAGACTGTACACTTTTTTATTTTTTTAAAGACTTTATTGGGGAATTGGGGGAGGGGGACCAGCCAAGTTGTTGTTCTTCAATCTTCGTTGTGGAGGGCGCCAGTCGCCATCTGGCTTCCCGTTGGCAGCTTGTGGCCTCCAAGCTCAATGTGCTGTGTTCAATCTTAGTTGCAGGTGGGCATAGCCTCCATCCCATGTGGGAGTCAAACCAGCAGCCTTGTTGTTAAGAGCGCATGCTCTATCCTCTGAGACATCCGAGTGGCTGGTCAGCTCAAGGTGCCGAGTTCAGTCTTAGTTGCGGGTGGGCGTAGCCACCATCCCATGAGGGAGTCAAACCCGGCAGTCCTGTTGTTAAGAGTACACGCCTTATCCATTGAGCTATCCTGGTGGCAGCTCAGCTCAAGGTGCCGAGTTCAGCCTTGGTTGCTGGTGGGCATAGCCCACCATTGAACAGGCAATCTTGTTGTTACACCAGTTGAGCCATCCTGCCACCTGTTGGCAGCTCAGCTCGGTTGCAGCTTTCACTGGCCCATGTGGGAATCGAACCGGCGGCCCTGTTGCTCAGAGCTCGCGTTCTAAGCCAACTCTTAACCAACGTGCCACTCGGCCGGCCCTGTACACTTTTTTATTATCTAGATATACTCTGCTTTATTTAAACAGTCTTCTGTTGTTGGGCATTTGGGTGATTTCCAGTTTTTCCTCCCACAGACTTGCAGTGTGCATCCTTATATATGTGTGTCTTTGCACTCTTGCCTAAACATTTCTGTGCGATAAATTCCCAGAAGTAGGATCGCTAGATTAAGGGAAATGAACATTTTACATGTTAATAGCCACTGCAGATGAATGATTATATTCTGTAATAATACTGGTGTTATCATCCAGTAAATGTCATAATTGTTTTCAACAAACAACAGAATGATTGTTATTTAAGATTATATTTATAGTACCAAAGTCCTCTCCGGAGTTCCTGAGAATTGGTCCCCTTTCTTAGGTTACTTGGCTTGAAAGACGTTGTTAATTCATGTTAAATGGCATACATTTGGGTTTGGGAGAAACAGGAAGCGCTTATACAGTGTCTCATACCGTTTAGATTTAGCACAGGAACCCATCCATCAAGTTTCCTGTCTCTGAAGTTGGAAGTGGTGAGGGACACAGCCTATGCCTCAAGTCAGAGAGACTTCCAGATATTGACAGCAGGTCAAGCTTTCTTTCTTTTTTTTTTAAGAGGGCAGTGTCACTGGCCCTCATATGTGGGATCCGAACCCAGGCCACTGGCATCCCAAGCCAGCTCTTATCCACCGTGCCACTCGGGCGGCCTCAGGTCAAGCTTTGTATAAAGAATCTCAATGAGTCGTCGTGTTTTCTTGAGTTTTGCCTCCTCCTACCTTTCCTAAAGTGAACTTACATATCCAGTTCAGTCTTTTGCTGTTGAAGTCTTTTTTATTTTTTTACTTGCTTTTTTACTTTTTTTTTTTTTTAGCTGAGCCATCCTGCCACCTGTTGGCAGCTCAACGGCAACTCAGCTCAGGCTGGCCTCGAACAGCTGTTGCTCAGAGCTTAGCTCGCACTCTTGAGCAAGCTCTTAACCAACTGAGCCACTTGGCCGGCCCCTTTTACTTGCTTTTTTAATAGTTAAAAGTAAGTAAATAAATCAGTAGTTATTGAGCACCAAGCAGTGGAGAGAGACACTGAAAACACAGGCGAAAAAATATTTGATTCCATGAGATGGCTGAAAGGGAACCATCAGGGTGCTCCAAAAGAAGAATGCGGTGAACTGTGGAGTTGGGCAAGGTCAGGACCGAAGGCAAAGAGTGAGAAGAAGGATTTTTTTGGCAGAGGGAACAGCATGCGGAGGCGTCTGAGGAGGGAAAGTGCTTGAGAATAGGAGAAACTGGAAGAAGGCTTGTGTGGCTGGAGGGCGGTGAGGGAGAGGAAGGGCCGCAGGGACAGCTGGAGGCTGAGCAGGCATGGGAAAGTGCTGGCCCTGCACTTGCACTTGCACTCAAAGCTGTGATGAAGAGTCTGGATTTGAGGGCAGTGGAAAGCTGTGAAGGTGTTTTAAGGTGGAAGGCTAAATGATTAGTTTGGGGAGAGAAAAAAAACCTCCATTTTAAAAAATTAAGACATGCTTGGATTTGAGGTGTTTGAGACTTTCTGCCTGCATTTTAGGAGTGGCTCTTGCCTAGAATGTGCTGGGGCTGTTGCAGCACTTGGAACACGGCTGTCAGAGTCACAAATTCTTCTCTTCTCATTCTAATCCTTGGGACCTGAACTCTCTATGATCCTGCTCCCAGCCTGCCTTCCCTGAGGCTGTCTAGTCTAGGGAGGGGACCCCTCCTCTCTCCTGGGGATATCAGCCTCCACATTCCTGTGCACATAGCATGCCATAGGGCTCTTCTCTTCAGATCCAGGACATAGAAAGGTTTTCTGTCCTCCTCCCTACTCTGCAGGTAAGTGAAGGAAGTCAGGAAGATTGAGTAAGGAGCTTTGGGCATGCCCCAAGGTGTGAGATATGGCTAGGCTGCAGTTCAGATTCTCATCAACAGCTTACCTGGCCTTCTCCTCTACATGTCCCAAGAATACGTGGTCTTAATATCTGTGCCTCAAGTAGTTTTCTGAAAGGACATGCTCCATCATTCCAATGAGAGCTGTCGAGCTCTCTCGTTTCCTGGTTTGGATAAGCTGCCCATTGCTCCAATCTGCTAACTGAAGCCAAATGGAGCTGCCTGGTTATATTAATATCATTTTTCTTCCTCATACTCTTTTTGATTGTCCTGACATTTCTTTCTCTTAGCCTGATTTATCCTCTTTTCTAGTTGCTATGGATCTGTAAAATATTTTCCTTTTCATCTGTTAGTAATACTGACCACAACTATAAAGCAAAACAATCTTTGATTTCTCTGCACTCTCCCAAGATTTTAGATTGATAGTTGAAAGATTGTGTTCTGACTCCACTGAAGAAAAACGGGTCAGCCCCTCAAAAATGAGCTTATGCCCTAAAATTTAAGTGGTTTGCATGTGAGTTAGAGTTTAGTCAATATCAAAATTTGGGTGTTTTTTAGGGAAGACTTTAACCCTAAGAGCAGAGGTTGGCAAAGTATAGCCTGTGGGCCAAGTCCTGATGGCCACCTGTTTTTGTAAATAAAATTTTATTGGAACACTGTGGCTTATTTTGTGCTACAACAGCAGAGTTAAGTAGTTATGACAGAGACTATTATATATGGCCCTCAAAGCCTAAAATATTTTATATCTGGCCTTTTACTGAAAAATGTCTGCCAATCCTGACTTAGAGAGTGTTTCCTACGTCTGAATAATGACCCAAGTGGAGAGGTGGCCATCTTTAAACCTCTGTGAGGTATCCAGAGGCTTTGTGAAATTAATTACCTTAGCTGGGGCCTGTGCCCTGGCCCATGAAGGGATCATAGTGCCTGGAGGTTTTGAGCTGCTGCATGATTTGAGTCAAATTCCTTTAGCTTCTGTGAGTACCTGTATCTTACATGGAGAACTGCTTGAAATGCTTTGAGCTTCTTAGAGAAAGGGGTTATTCCATACAGGCATTAACCTAGGATGATTCACCTTTCAGATTAGTTTGCAACTCTTGCCCCCTGTGGAGTCCTAATGGGTGGACGGACTCTTAGTGGTTCCTTTGTCTCTAGCACCTGCATTTCAGTGATGCTCCCTGCAGGGGGCGGTGAAGGCCTCTGGCAAGCCTAGCAGAGCAGCTGGAAAGTTAGGAGTTTGTATAGACCCAGCACCTCTGCGGGAGGTAAAGCTCTTTGGTAACCTGAAGTGGCTCAAGATAGAATGTTCAGCGAGAAGGGCTGGATGAGAGCAGGAGCCCAAGAGACAGGTTGTCTGGATTCAAATCCCAGTTTGGCCATGGGCGACCTGTGGGACCTGGGGTCAAAACTGAGCATCTCCAAGACTTGGTTACTTCATCTATGACATGAGGTAATAGTACTATCTACTGTAATATATTTAAGGTTCCTTCTGCAGTACCTGGCATGATTCATGGAAGCAATTCATATTTATGTTGTCATTTAAGAAGCATATTGCAGGAAAAACGGAAACAGGCTTAAAAGAAAAAAAAGGAGCATGTTACAACACTGTTTAAAGTTGGGTCCTACTCCTGTTTACAATATGTAAATAAATGTCCACACAGACAATTTGAAGAGCTACTGTGAAGATATTCACAGAGGCCATCTTAGGGTGATGGGGTTATGAATTACTGTTGTTTTCCTGTTGATACTTTAATGCCATTTAAACATATTCTTTATAGAACATGGGTTGTATTATCAGAAAAGAAAAAACGAAAGGATAACCATGACTGAATTTTCCAGAGAACTTCTCAGAGAACAGGACAGTGACCCCCAAGAAGCAGTCCCAGCCATTACCACAGGACAAGTCCCCACCTCGGGGTGTGCGCTCTGGTGCGGTTATTAGAATAGCCTTGAACACCATGCAGTGAGCTGCCAGTGTGAGGGGTCCTGCTTTGTTGCTCTGTTTCTACATAGCTCTCAGTGGGCAATGAATGGCTCCCCTAAACCAGACACCGCTCTGCTCTAGCTCTCTTGACGGCGGGGCTTTTCATAGAGCCGCTTTTCCAGGACTATGACAGTTGAAACTAGAACCAGGGGAGGAACCAGAAGAACGTGGGTGCTTTTCAAGAGGGATGGCAGCAAGCCCAGGCAATGGGTGGTTATTTTGCTGGCATGTAGTGGGGGACCTCTGAAACAGAAGTGGGTGGCCTTCCTCAGCCTTGTCCTGCTTGGCCCAGTAGAAGCCACATACCTGGGGCAGGGAGACATCTCTGGCTCAGGCTGCAGCCCAGTGTCCTGGCCTTCCTGAGCTTTGGCAGTCCCATTTTGGGTTTGAAGATTTAGGGAGAACAGGGCACTTATCAACTTCTGGACCAGGTGGGCATGTCTGGTCCAGCATGGTGACCTGAACCCAAGAAGCCTTTGTCTTCTTTGCTTGGCCACTCAGATCACACATGCATTGTGTTCTATCCTGGCTGATGCACCTTTATTTCCCTAAACAAAAATGATTTTTGTTTTTCCAGTTAAAAACAAAACAAAACAAAATAAGATGCTTAAAAAAAAACACACCAACCTATGTTGAAAACATGAAAAAAGCAAGTCACAGAACAATGGGAGGAATGCGATTGCATTTTTACCAGAAAAAAAGAAAAAATATTAATTTGATTGTGTATGCTTAGAAGAAAATCTTGAATGCATGTCAAATGTTAATAGTGGCTATATATCAGAAAAATGGGACTGATGGGGAAAAAGTTTCATTTTTTTTTTTTTTTTAAGATTTTTATTGGGGAATTGGGGGAGGGGAACAGTATTGGGGAACTGGGGAAGGGGAACAGACAAGTTGCTTTCCTTTTGTTCTTCTGTCTAGTTGTGGAGGACGTTGCTTCACTGGCCCATGTTGGTATTATCATTGTGCTCTTTCTGGGTGAGGCAGATGGGTCGCCAGCTTCTGGATGGCCGCTCACAGCGGCTCTTGGCAGTTCACACTGGCTGCTGGCCACTCACGCTGGCTGCCGGCCATTCACTGTAGCACATGGCAGCCCACTGCTGCAGAGGTTGCAGCTATGCCATCCCGGGGACTCACAGCAGCCCAGCTCCAGGTGGAGCTGTTGTTCACCATCTTAGCTGTAGAGGGCAGTGTCACTGGCCCTCACATGTGGGATCCAAACCGGGGCTGTTGGAGTCCCAAGCCAGCTCTTAACCAATGCACCACTTGGCCGGCCCAAAAGTTTCATTTTTTACTTTATACACTTGTCTACTGTTTATCTTTCTTATAATAAGCCTTTATTACTTTGTAGTTTAAATAAATATAGAACTGAAAATGAAAAATAAACATTATCTGAATCCTAGACCCTGAGATAGCCACTCTTAACATTTAGTTACAGTCCTTGTAGACATGTCTCTATGCATAAAATAATTAGACAATTTTACTAACTTAACACTGTCCACGTTAGCATGCTTCCTTCATCCAGCATTATGTCGTGGAAACCTTTCTCGATAGAGATCAATAGCCATGTCTGTAATGGTTGAAAGGTGTTGCATTGTTTGCTGGGACAGGAAAATGCAGTTCTCCTCTACTACTTTACTCTGTCATGTGACCAGAGGTGTGGATTTTCCACACCAAGCAATTCTCCAGTTCTCTGCAGACACCAGCTGGATGTTCTACCATCCAATTCAGTTCTGACACTATCTACCTGGAGATAGCATCAGCTCTCACAGTCCCACAAGACTGCCCCCCCTTCAGACACAAGCCCCAGGTGGTCATCTGCACTTCTGACTGATTAGCTTTAAATCGGGGTTCCCATAACCTTCTCCTCAGGCTTGATAATTTGCTAGAACAGCTAACAGAACTCAGGAAAACAGCTTACTTAGTAGATTACTGGTTTATTACAAAAGGATGCAACTCAAGAAAAGCCAGATGGGAGAGTTACATAGGGCAAGGCCGGTGGGATGGGGTGCGGAGCTTGCGTGCCTTCTACAGGTGTGCCACCCTCCCAGCACCTCCACGTATTCACCAACCTGGAAGTTCTCTGAACCCCATATTTTCGGGCTCTTTATGGAGGCTTCATCATGTAGGCGTGATTGACTATTATCTCAATCTCTAGTCCCTCTCCCTTCCCTGGAGGATGAGGGGTGAGGCTGAACATCCCAAGCTTCTGATAATGGCTTGACCAGCTGCCGTCCTGAAGCCATCCAGGAGCCCACCAGGAGTTGCCCCAAAGGACTCTCCTATCAGCCAGGAAATTCTAAGGGATTTAGGAGCTCTATGTTAGGAACTGGGGGCAAAGACCACGAACAAAAGATGCTCCTAGCACCTTTATCACTTAGGAAATTACAGAGGCTTTTGAAGTTCAGGAGTTGGAGTTAAAGACCAAAATACATTTTTCTTATTATATCACAAATAGTAAGATAGTATACCCTTGCAGTATAAACAGACCTTTCTTGAACTTTCAGACAGTTTCCAGTTTTTCCCACTTTAGACAACATTCTAAGGAGCATCCATGTACATGCATCTTGGCAACTGGGTTCACTTATCTCAGATTAAATTTCCAAAGTGGGATTGCTGGGTCACAAGGTCTGCATATTTTACAGTGTGGTACATATGCCCAGCTGTCCTCCACAAAGGGGGTTCCATGAGGCTGGATGACCCCTGGCCACGACACCTACATTGTGGCCATTTGGCAGCCCAGGCATCGCGGAAGCACTGTGTAGCCTTTGAAGTTCACAAAATGAGACACAGGAGTCTTCCAGCTTTTGGTAACTTCAAGGCTGGCTTTCTTCCAATGTTAAGGGAGTTCTTTGAGGCTGGAGACCTATAAACTAAGCAGACTCCAGGCTTTCAGAAAGCCCAGCTAAATGCATTTCCAAGCTCACCCTCACCACTTAGTCCCTACTGCGTCCCTCCAAGCAGGAAGACATGTCCTGGCAAGGAGTCTGGCCTAAGCATCACAATGTTATCACTGCTGCCTCTTCCTATAACCAGATCACCCCAAATTGGTTATCCCCAAACCCCTTCCTGTGTCTGATTGGTAGGGAACTTTTGAAATTTGGAAGTTCATGGGCAGACACATGGATAGCTGGGGGTCTAGTCTTTACACTTATACAGAAGTAAGTGCCTGCTTCGTTTTTCCATTTCCAACCCAACAGACCCTCTTGGATGCCCCATTCTATGAGGCACACTGACAACTCAGAGCATATCCAGAGAAAAAGGGCTTTCAGACTGGCAAAAGCTCTTTAAACTGTGGTCTGGGAGGAATGACTTTAAAAGTGAGGAAACGGGCCGGCCGAGTGGCGCATTGGTTAAGCGCTGGTTTTGGGATGCCAGCGGCCCCGGTTCGGATCCCACATGAGGGCCAGTGACACTGCCCTCTACAGCTAACAACAGCTCCACCTGGAGCTGGGCTGTGCGAGCCCCGGTGATGGTGTGGGCTGCCATAGGCTATAGTGAGTGGCCCGCAGCCAGCGTGAGCGGCTGGCAGCCAAGAGTGAGCTGCCAATAGCCGCAGTGAGCGACATCCAGAGGCCAGCGACCGATCTGCCTCATCTGGGAAGAGCGCAATGACGATACCAACAGTGAAGCAACATCCTCCGCAACTAAACTGAAGAACAAAAAGACAGCAACTTGTCTGTTCCCCTTCCCCGATTCCCCAACGCTGTTCCCCTCCACCAATTCCCCAATAAAATCTTTAAAAAAAAAAAAAAAAAAAAAAAAAAAAAAGTGAGGAAACTAGAAACATTTTAGCCTGAAGAAGAAAAGACTTTGGGATGAGGTGTGGGGAGTGGTGAACTATGACCCACAACAGGTGTTTTAAAAATGTTTGAGGTCTTGCCATATGGAAGATGGATTTGACTTTGTTACCCAGAGGAGACCTAGAAAGCTGTTAACTATTCTTTGGGATGTGGAAGCACTTTTTAACATGGGTAAGTCTCAGGAAACAGTAAATTCACCATCTCTGAAGTTATTCTAGTAAAGCCTGGGCAGCTGCTGACCCAAGCCTTTGTAGAGGGGCTTTAAATGCCTGGTATGGGGTTGGCGATCTGGGGGCTCAGCCTGCCGAACCCAGAGGCCACCTAATACGTGCTTGTTTTTCTTCTAACACAGCATGCTACGACTGCTTCTGCTGTGCTCCAGCCTGGCTTCCTGCAAACAGCCTGCCTCCTTCCCTTTCTTGGTGCTTTCTGTTCCAGGCGCCTCCAGGTCTGACCCACCTGGGGGATCTCTGAGAACACCCATAAATACTGTAGTTGTGTTTCTTGATGTAAACTAAGGCAGGAAGAGGGGCGTTAGTTTCCTCAGCTAAAACTTGGAATCCTTGCTCCCTGAGGAAGCTGTCTGCCCTGACACCTTGGATGGGCTGTATGTGTCTTACCACCTGCTGTGCTCTTCCTTTATTTTTTTTTTCTGTAAACAGTGGCTGTGCTTTCCACTGTGGTAGAATCTTTCAAATGAGTAGCAGTTGCCTAATTTGTATAGTACTTTCAGCACACAAGGCAATTTTTACATATTTTAATTCTTTTATTTGATTCTAAAACTACCCTGTAAGGTAAGCAGTATCATGATCACATTATTATGTTTTGATACATAAAGAAACCGATGCAGAGAAGTTAAGTGACTTCTTTAAAGTCACACAGCAAAGGAACATGCATTGGAGAATAAAACAAAGAGAAGTGCCATTACATGAAGACTCTTTACTTGAGGATGTGTTTTAGCCTTGGACTTCAGTGTAAACATAATATATTTGGAATGACTACTTAATTCATCTTTTTTTGGCTGGAAACAAAGCCAACCAAAAAAAAACACAAACTCTGGGTTAAAAGTTGAGGTTTCAAACAAATGGTCCATACACATATAAAAAGAAAGATGTTCATCTCACTTACAGTAAGAGAAATGCAAGTTAAACTACCCTGTGATACCACTTCTTACTTGTCAGATCGGCAGAGATCCCAGTTTGATAACACGTCAAACTATGAGGAAACATAGTTTGTAGGAAACATAGAACGTACTTTCATGTACTCATGATAGAATGCAAAATGGTACTCTCTCTTGAAATGAATATATTAGTATCTAGCAAAATGCATATCTATTTACCTTTCATGCAACAATTCCATTTTTAGAGATCTCAAAGCCATGAGCAAAAATATGAAAAGACATTCATAAGTGGCTGGACTGAAGCACTGTTTGTATTAACTAGTGTAGGCATCTTCTCATGGCAGTGATGTGTCCATAGGAAGAAGCAGAAATGTGTACATGCTTTGCCAAGCCTCTGCTTATTTTTGCCACTGCTCCATTGGCCAAAGTAAGTCCCATGTTCAAGCCTCGGGTCAGAGAGAAGGGACTATAAAATTATAGGTAAAATGCATGAATTCAGAGAGGGTATCAATTGGGGCTACTAATGCAGTCAGTTTACCACAAGGAACTTACAGTCTTTTTTATAATTCATACAGAATGGTTTGTAGGTTTATCATCTTGGTTATCCAAATAGAATACACTCGTAAGTTAACAAGATGTCTCTTAAAATGTGTAAATCCAACAAGTCTATTCCAGATATTTCAGTTTACATTAGGCAGTTATATTTGGGAATATGAGGACTCATCACTCTGTCTTTGCAGGAAAAGGTTTGATGGCAGTAATAATAATTCTGATGACGGTAATCAGTGGACCTGCCGCATCAGGAGTGTCTGTGTAGTGTAGAGTTGTGACTGAAAATAGCAAGCAAATGAATTAAATGAAAACATTTTCTTTTTCATGTAGCCTAGAAAGTTGGAGAACATTCAGGGACATAGAATCAAGTGACTTGATTTGTTTGTTGTTGTTTTTTTTTTTTAGCTGAGCCATCCTGCCACCTGTTGGCAGCTCAACGGCAACTCAGCTCGGGTTGGCATCGAACCGCTGTTGCTCAGAGCTCAGCTCGCACTCTTGAGCGAGGTCTTAACCAACTGAGCCACTGGGCCAGCCCAAAGAACATTTCTGCACCTTCTGGAAGACTTTTTTTGTTTTTTTGAGGACAGTGTCACTGGCCCTCATATGTGGGACCGAACCGGGGCCACTGGCCTCCCAAGCCAGCGCTTAACCATCGCGCCACTCGGCCAGCCTAGAATCAAATATATGGCAGTGCTGTGACCAAAATAAAACTAGGGCCACTGCAAGCTTAAAAAAGAAAAATAAATAAAAAGCAATGTGGAGACAAGTATAGGAAATATAGGAAAACATAACATAAAGAAAAAACAGTTCCTTTATATCTTTTTCTTTTTTTTTAAAATTCTTTTATTGTGAAATAAACATTTTTTTTTCAATTAGTTTCAGGTGTACAACACAGTGCAATAGTTATACTTTTTACCCCTCAAAGTGACACCCCCTCCCCCAATTTGCCATCCCCCTCTCCACCCATATCATACATATCTATTACAATTCCTTTGACTCTTCCACAGTATACTCCACATCCCGTGACTATCTATATATTCAATTACATTTGGCATACAATATTATACAACATCAGCTTCAGGTGTACAGTGCAGTGATCAAGCCTCTACTCTATCCATGAAGTGGTCTCCCTAACAAGACATGACCAACTGGCAACCCACAAAATATTTACAACATTATTATATTCCCTGAACTGTCTTTCATATCCCTGTGGCAATATTGTAAGTTACCTATTTATGCTGTCTAATCCCTTTTCCTTCTCCGTCATCCCCACCCCCTTCCAACTAGCAACCATCAATTTTTCCTCTGTATCTATGAGTCTGTTTCTGTTTACTTTGCTCGTTCATTTAGTTTTTCAGATTTCACATATAAGTGAGATCATATGGTATTTGTCTTTCTCCGACTGACTTATTTCACTTAATATAATAGTCTCTGGTCCATCCATATCATTGCAAATGGTACAATTTCATTCTTTATAGCGGACTAATACTCCATTATATAAATGTACCACAGTTTCTTTATCCAATCATCTACCGATGGGCATTTCGGTTGTTTCCAAGTCTTGGCTATTGTAAATAGTGCTTCAATAAACATAGGGGTGCATATATTTTTTCAAATTAGCTTCTTGGATTCTTCTAGGTTGATGCCCAAGAGTGGAATTGCTGGGTCATATGGTAGATCCATTTCCAGTTTTTTGAGATACCTCCATACTGATTTCCATAATGGTTGTACCAATCTGCAGTCCCACCAACAGTGCACCAGGATTTCCTTTTCTCCACAACCTCGCTGTTGTTTGTTGTTGTTGATTTATTGATGATAGCCATTCTGACCTGAGTGAGGTGGTATCTCATTGTGGTTTTTATTTGCGTTTCTCTGATGATTGGTGAGGTTGAACATTTTTTCATATGCCTTTTGGCCATCTGTATGTCCTCTTTAGAGAAATGCCTCTTCATATCCTCTGCTCATTTTTTAATTGGGTTGTTTGTTTTTTTAGTGTTGAATTTCATCAGTGTTTTATAAATTTTGGATATATCGTTGGCAAATATCTTCTCCCATTCAGTAGGCTGCCTTTTTGTTTTATTGATGATTTCCTTTGCTGTGAAAAAACTTTTCCGTTTGATGTAATCCCATATGTTCATTTTTTTGTTTTATTTCCCTTGCCCAAGGGGGATATATCAGTAAAAATATTACTCAGGATAATGTCTGCAAATTTACTCCCTATGTTTTCTTCTAGGAGTTTCATGGTTTCAGGTCTTACATTTAAGTCTTTAATCCATTTTGAGTTTGTTCTCCTATATGGTGTAAGTAGGTGGTCCATTTTCATTTTTTTGCACGTGTCTGTCCAATTTTCCCAGCACCATTTATTAAATAGACTATCTTTACTCCAATTAGATTCTTGCTTCCATTGTCATAGATTAAATGACCGTATATGGATGGGTTTATTCCTGGGCTCTCTATTCTGTTCCATTGGTTTATGTGTCTGTTTTTATTTCAGTACATACTGTTTTGATTACTGTAGCCTTGTAGTATGTTTTGATGTCAGGTAGTGTGATGCCTCCCACTTTTGTTCTTTTTTTTTTTTTTAAGATTTTATTGGGGAATTGGTGGAGGGGAACAGCGTTGGGGAATCGGGGAAGGGGAACAGACAAGTTGCTCTCTTTTTGTTCTTCAGTTTAGTTGCGGAGGATGTTGCTTCACTGTTGGTATCGTCACTGCGCTCTTCCCGGATGAGGCAGATCGGTCACTGGCCTCTGGATGTCACTCACCGCGGCTATTGGCAGCTCACGCTGGCTGCCAGCTGCTCATGCTGGCTGCGGGCCACTCACTGTAGCCTATGGCAGCCTACTGCAGCAGGGGCTGCAGCCCACACCATCACCGGGGCTCGCACAGCCCAGCTCCAGGTGGAGCTGTTGTTAGCTGTAGAGGGCAGTGTCACTGGCCCTCATGTGGGATCCGAACTGGGGCCACTGGCATCCCAAAACCAGCACTTAACCAATGCGCCACTCGGCTGGCCCTCTTTTTTTTTTTTTTTTAAGTCAGTTTGTTCTTGGACATGTAGGTTTGCAATTTTTTTTTCTTTTTTAAAGATTTTATTGGGGAACTGGGGAGGGGGCCAGTGCCAGGGAATAGGGGAAGGGGAACAGATAAGCCGCTGTCTTTTTGTTCTTCAGTCTAGTTGCAGAGGACTCTGCCTCACTGGCCCATGCTGGCATCGTCATTGCGCTCCTCCCGGATGAGGCAGATCAGTCGCTGGCCTCTGGACAGTCGCCCACCACAGCCACTGGTAGTTCACGCTGGCTGCCAGCTGCTTACGCTGGCCGCTGGACACCCATTTCAGCCATGGCAGCCCACACCGTCGCCGGGGCTTGCACAGCCCAGCTCCAGGTGGAGCCGTGGTCAGCTGCAGAGGTCAGCGTCACTAGCCCCCCGCATGTGGGATCTGAACCGGGGCGCTGGCATCCCAAAACCAGCTCCCAATCAATGCGCCACTCGGCTGGCCCCCACTTTGTTCTTATTTATCACGATTGCCATGGCTATTCGGGGTCTTCTGTGGTTCCATATAAATTTTAGGGTTATATGTTCTATTTCTGAGAAAAATGTTCTTGGTAGTTTGGTTGGAATTGCATTGAATCTATATATATTGCCTTAGGTAGTATTGACATTTTAACTATATTAATTCTTCCTATCCATGAACATGGTTTGTATTTCCATTTATTTGTATTTTTTTTTTTTTTAAGATTTTATTGGGGAATATGGGGAGGGGAACAGCATTGGGGAACCGGGGAAGGGGAACAGACAGGTTGCTGTCCTTTTGTTCTTCAGTCTGGTTGTGGAGGACATTGCTTCACTGGCCCATGTTGGTATCATCATTGAGTTCTCGGGTAAGGCAGATGGGTCGCTGGCCTCTGGACGGCCGCTCACAGCGGCTCTTGGCAGCTCATACCAACTGCCAGCCGCTCATACTGGCTGCCAGCCATTCACTGTAGCCTATGGCACCCCACTGCAGCAGGGGCTACAGCTACACCGTCGCTGGAGACTCCCAGCAGCCCAGCTCCAGGTGGAGCTGTTTTTCCCCATCTTAGCTGTAGAGGGCAGTGTCACTGGCCCTCATATGTGGGATCCGAACCAGGGCCGTTGGCGTCCCAAGCCAGCTCTTAACCAACACGCCACTCGGCCAACCCTATTTCTATCTTCTTTGATTTCTCTCTTCAATGTCTCATAATTTTCTGAGTACAGGTCTTTTACTTCTTAGTTAAATTTATTCCTAGATGTTTTATTGTTTTTGAAGCAATTGTAAAAGGGATTGATTTCCTGATTTCTTCTTCTCATAGTTTATTATTGGTGTATACAAATGCAACTGATTTCTGAATATTAATTTTGTATTCTGCTAACTTACCAAATTCGTTTATCATTTCTAACAGTTTTTTGGTGGAGTTTTGGAATTCTCTATATATAGTATCATGTCATCTGCATATAATGACAATTTTACTTCCTCCTTTCCAATTTGGATGCCTTTTATTTCATTTTCTTGTCTGATTGCTGTGGCTAGAACTTCCAGAACTATGTTAAATAGAAATGGTGAAAGTGGGAAGCCTTGTCTTGTTCCTGATCTTAAGGGGAAAGCTTTTAGCCTTTCCCCATTGAGAACAATGTTTGCTGTGGACTTATCATATATGGCCTTTATTATGTTGAGATATGATCCCACTATTCCCACTTTGCTAAGAGTTTTTATCATAAATGGCTGCTGGATTTTGTCAAATGCTTTTTTTGCATCTATTGATATGATCATATGATTTTTATTTTTCATTTTGTTAATCTGATGTATTACATTAATTGATTTGCGAATATTGAACCAACCTTGCATACCAGGAATGAATCCCACTTGATTGTGGTGTATAATCTTTTTAATGTAATGCTGAATATAAATCTTTTTCTTTTTCTTTCTTTCTTTTTTTTTTAACCTGAGCCATCCTGCCACCTGTTGGCTGCCTAGCAGCAGCTCATCTGGAACTGGGCATCGAACTGCTGTTGCTCAGAGCTCAGCTTGCACTCTTTTTTTTTTTTTTAAGATTTTATTGGAGAATTGCGGAAGGGAAACAGCATTGGGGAATCGGGGAAGGGGAACAGACAAGTTGCTGTCTTTTTGTTGTTGTTCTTCTTCAGTGTAGTTGTGGAGGACGTTGCTTCACTGGCCCATGTTGGTATCGTCATTGCATTCTTGCCAGATGAGGCAGATCAGTCGCCGGCCTCTGGATGGTCGCTCACCGCGGCTATTGGCAGCTCACGCTGGCTGCCGGCCACTCACTGTAGCCTATGGCAGCCCACTGCAGCAGGGGCTGCAGCCTACACCGTCACCGGGGCTCGCAGCCCAGCTCCAGGTGGAGCTGTTGTTAGCTGTGGATAAATCATAATTTTTTTTTAATGATGATCTATGGGAAAAGGGGAACAGAATGGAGAGACAGGAAGACAGACTTCTCTGAGTATACTTTGTTTTTAGATTTATGACTTTGGAACCATCTAATTTTATATAATTATAAAACAAAATTAAATCATAATGAACATTGTTCCTAGGTTAGTTTTCTGTTATATAACAGATTATCACAAAATTATTGGCTTAAACAACCCACGTTTACTATTACCTCACAGTTTCTTTGGGTCAGTAGCCTGGCCACAGCATAGTTGGGTCCTCAGGGTCTCATAGGACTGAAGTCAGTGTCAGCTGGGCTGCATTTGTCTTTGGAGGCTCTACTAGGGAGGGACCTACTTCTAAGTTACCTCAGGTTGTTGGCAGAATTCCTTTCCCTACAGCTGCAGGACTCAAGGCAGCTTGCTTCTTCAAAGCCAGCAATGTGGAAAGAGCCTCTAACATGTGTGTGAGAACACACAAGTCTCTTTTTAAGGGTTTTCACATGATTCAGACAAGTCCAACAAAGATAATATCCCTTTTCATTAACTCAGAATCATCTGATTTGGCTTCACCCATTAGGATGGCTATTATTAAAACAACAACAACAACAAAAAAAAAATACTGAGGGCCGGCCTAGTGGCATGGTGGTTAAGCGCTGGCTTGGGAAGCCAGTGGCCCCGGTTTGGGTCCCACATATGAGGGCCAGTGACACTGCCCTCAAAAAAAAAAAAAAAAAAAAAAAACCACTGGAAAACAACGTGTTGACAAGAATGTGGAGAAATTGCACATTGGTGATGGGAATGTGAAATGGTACAGCCACTGTGGAAAAGAGTATGATGGTTCCTCAAAAAATTAAACATAGAACAACCATATAATCCAGCAATTCCACTTCTGGGTATACACCCAGAAGAAATGAAAGCAGGGTATAGAAGAGATATTTGTATGCCCATGTCCACAATAGCTAAAGGGTAGAAGCAACCCAAACATCTATCGAAAGATGAATGGAAAAGCAAGATGTGGTGTATATATAATGGGATATTATTCAGCCTTAAAAAGCAGGGACATTCTGACACATGCTACTACATGGATGAACTTTGAGAGAAATAAGCCAGTCATAAAAAGGCAAATATTGCATGATTCCACTTATATGTGATACCTAGAGTAGAGACAGAAAGTATAATGGTGGTTGCCAGGGACTGGGGGAAGGGAAGAATGGTGAGTTGTTTAATGGGTACAGAGTTTCACTTTGTAAGAGAAGAGTTCTGGAAATTGGTTTATACAACAATGTGGATGTTCTTAACACTGCTGACTGTACACTGAAAGATTGTTAAGATCATAAACTTTATGTTATGTGTATTTTACTACAACTAAAAATGAAAAATAATTTAGAGGTCAACTGATTTGGGATTTTAATTATATCTGTAAAATCCCTTCACTTTTGTCATATTCTATTGGCAAGAAGCAAGTTACTGTTCTTGCTCACAATCAAAAGGAGAGAATTCTGCAAGGTGTGAACACCAAAGGGTACGGAGCTGCCTTAGAATCTGACTGCCATAGTTCCCAAAAATCAAAAGCACAGTGAAACAAGTGAAATTCACAGCATATCCAATTGATGTCCTAACAATACACATAGATTTTAAAACAGTGGTTTGACTATATAGTCCTTGTACCACAAAGACAATAAACTTCAATAATTATATTGTTAATAATAGAATTGGTATTATTGTTCTGAAACTAGTATATGTATGTGTAGGATAAAGCAAATAAGTAATTGTTAGAAACCAAGATTTTTCAGTATAAGAGAAAAAGAAATACAGATATAAAATCAAATAAAAATTCTGTGTTGTTAAATTTCAGCCAGAAATAACAGGATGAACTGAGATATGTTTTCTCTTTAAAAAAAAATATATGTAGGGCCGGCTGAGTGGTGCATTGGTTAGGAGCTGGCTTGGGATGCCAGCTCTGAGCAGCAGGGCCCCTGTTCGGATCCCACATATGGGGCCAGTGACACTGCCCTCTATAGTTAAGATGGTGAAAACAGCTCCACCTGGTTGCTTCTATAGCTAAGATGGTGAACAATGGCTCCACCTGGAGCTGGGCTGCTGTGAGTCACCTGTGACGATGTGGGCTGCAACCTCTCCTGCAGTGGACTGCCATAGGCTACAGTAAGTGGCTGGCAGCCAGTGTGAGCTGCCAAGAGCCGCTGTGAGCGGCCGTCCATAGGCCAGCAACTTATCTGCCTCACCTGAGAAGAGTGCAATGATAATACCAACATGGGCCAGAGAAGCAATGTCCTCCACAACTAGACTGAAGAACAAAAGGACAGCAACTTGTCTGTTCCCCTTTCCCAGTTCCCCAATGCTGTTCCCCTCCCCAAATTCCCCAATAAAATCTTAAAAAAAAAAAATTTATATATATATAAAATCTCTGTTCATTATAAAAATCTTGAAATAATAAACAATCCAGTAGCAGTAGTTCCTTCTAGTCTAGACGATAGTCACTATATACCATTTTCCACTAAAAGAAACTGGAGCTTTTTTGGAGAAATGGCTTATTCTAGGTCCGGGGTGGAAAAAATGACGACTCTACAACATATTTTTATACCAGAAAACAAGGAAACGACAAAAGATTTTTAAGGGTCATGTTAACAGACCCAGCAGCCTATTGTAGGGACTTCCATCAGCCAAAGATGGGACTATAATATAAGTATTAATAACAACAATTGTAATGGATTGAAACACATCAAATATATTAAGATCCATGTGTTTGCCTTTTAAAAGGCAAACAGACAAACAAAAAAGCCTCACTGATCATCTTTAGAAGAAAGATATGACAATTTATTATTCTGAAAACCTGCTAATAAAGGAAAAGAACCATACATTTAATCTGCCTTTCCTGTATAAATTACCTCAGGATCACTTGAGAGAAGATTTCCAGCTAAAATATTACAAAGAAAGAATTAAATCATTACTGTTTTTGGAAGCTTCTAATGAAATATTGGGTCTACAATTCTCATTTCAATGGCTGCTAACACAACCTCTAGTACTAACCTTTGGAAGTCACAGGAAACACCCAGGGACAGAGGAACATGCTAAATGACACCATGGGGATGCAGTCAGCAAAATTCACACTGGGAAATTCTAGACAAACAACTTGGTTCCTTCAACAAATAAATTGCAAGGGAAAAAAAAAAAGACAAAGAGGGAAAAACCTTTAGATTAAAAAGACTTAAAATTAAACCAGGGCCGGCCGAGTGGCGCGGTGGTTAAGCACTGGCTTGGGAAGCCAGCGGCCCCAGTTTGGGTCCCACATATAAGGGCCAGTGACACTGCCCTCAAAAAGAAAAAAAAAAAACTATTTAAAAAAAAAAATTAAACCAGCTAAATGCACTGTATGAACCTTGTTTGGATAGTAATTTGAACAAACCAACTGTAAAAGACATTTATGAAAAGCCAACTTAAACAGTAACTTTGATATTTGATAATATTAAGAAACTAATGTCGGGGGCCAGCCGAGTGGTGTGGTGGTTAAGCGCTGGCTTGGGAAGCCAGCGGTCCCGGTTCGGGTCCCACATATGAGGGCCAGTGACACTGCCCTCAAAAAAAAAAAAAAAGAAAAGAAACTAATGTCAATTTTTATTTTATTTTTATTTTTTTAATTAATTTATTTTTTAAAAGATTTTATTGGGGAATTGGGGAAGGGGAACAGCATTGGGGAACTGGGAAAGTGGAACAGACAAATTGCTTTCTTTTTGTTCTTCAGTCTAGTTGCGGATGACGTTGCTTCACTGGCCCATGTTGGTTTTGTCACTGCTCTCTTCTCGGGTGAGGTAGATCTGTCTCCGGCCTCTGGATGGCTGCTCACAGTGGCTCTTGGCAGCTCACACCAGCTGCCAGCCACTTACTGTAGCCTATGGCAGCCCACTGCAGCAGGGGCTGCAGCCTACGCCATTCTGGGGACACAAGCAGCCCAGCTCCAGGTGGAGCTGTTGCTCACCATCTTAGTTGTAGAAGGCGGTGTCACTGGCCCTCACATGTGGGATCCGAACCGGGGCTGCTAGCCTCCCAAGCCAGCTCTTAACCAACGTGCCACTCGGCCGGCCCAAGAATTTCTGTTTTGGTCTACTTAACACCTTACCTGGCTCTAGAAGGTTTCTCTCTTCATATGAATTGGAAACCAAATGCTGTATGTACATAGGGCCAGGGCAGAGCCAGGTTCTTCCCCTGAAAAAGTGCCAGAGCCACGGTCCAGTCTCATTGTCCGCCCTCCTGAAGGAGAAACAAAGATGCTTATTTTGTGTCCACCCCTGTAGCCAAGAACACAACTCTCTCCACTCCCAAAACAAACACAAAATGACAGCAGTGCAAAAAAGCCTATCCTAGAGTAGTGTGTCTCTCCAGAGTTCCAGACTTCTGTGGGGCAAGACACCCTTCCTCTGTGGAACTGAGGTGCATGAGGGCTATGCTAAAGTTCTTTGACTTAGGAATGTTCGCAAGTGCGTGCAGCTTCGCTCCCCTAACAAATGGGAATAGCAGGTATGCGCAGTATCTGTACCTGGGCCTGGCCGGTTGTTGGTCTGCAGATGTGTTTACCATTGGAGCTTAGATTTTAGATGTTTTGGGCCGGCCGAGTGTCGCGGTGGTTAAGCGCTGGTTTGGGAAGCCAGTGGCCCTGGTTCGGGTCCCACATATGAGAGCCAGTGACACGGCCCTCAAAAAAAAAAAAAATCATAGATGTTTTAAGGGCAGTGTTAAAACCCTGAGCTGCAAAGCAGTAAAAATGCTGAAAGTGCTAATAAAAAACAACGTGCAGTGTACAGAAATAGAACTAAGAAAAAAATTGCAAGGGAGAGAAAGGGAATTGTTTTTATGTAACTGACCATGACCACTAAGAGAAGAAAAAAAAGAAAGAAACAGGAAAAGTTAGAAGTCTGTGGCAAGAGGACCCAGCATCATTAGTCTGGGTAATTTAGGAGAAGGTGGGGCATTTGTTCAAGAACTTAAAAGCTAAGCTGGGAGACTTCCGGTAAAATGGCACAATAGACAGACGCTGTGCTAACTGCCTCCCAGGATCACACCAAAATTACAAGCAAATTATACAGCATTCAACCCTGGAGGTCCCGGGAACACTGGAGGAATAGAACCACTAAACGAAGAACTTAAAGAGGAAGCCACATTGGGTCTGGTAGGACGGGTGGAGACGAGAGAGGGCGAACCCCGTGAGGGAGGTCCCAGCTGTGGAGAGGCTTCTCCGGTTGGGGGAGAGACCCTCCAGCCGCACACCAAGCTCACCAGCCCAGAGTTCCTTTGCCGGAAAGAGAAGTTCTAAGATAGCCAGCAGTAAATTAGTGAGGACTCTCTTTGCTCAGCTCGGTGAGGCTGAGAGCGGCTGGAGAATCAGTGGGGCCGGTGCCCAGGGTTGCTCGCCGGAGAGCACTTAACTGGTTCCTGGTGGAGGGAGTGGCTGTGTGAGCCGGGAGCCTGCGGGGACGGACGGACTGGACTGGGCGCCTTTGGTGCAAAGGCTGGAGGTTTTTGGACTGTTGTTCCCGTGGAGCGGAGCCTGCACGCGAGTGGTGTAGGGAGCGCGCCATTTTGTCGGGCTTGGGCCCTCCCACGAAGGATCAGGTCCGAGACCTCATTGGTCTGGTGGAATTGGCGCAGAACCTGCGGCCTTGGATTCCCCACACTCTGCCCAGCTTATAGTGCGTTGCCAGGGAAACGCAGGGCGGGTGCCCTCTGGCTCCAACAGGCTGCTCACTGAGACCTGGGAGTGCGTGAGCCACCTCGGATCCTCACCCTCTGCTCGGCTTGTGCTGGGTTGCCAGGGAAACGCCTATTGGGAGTGATCCGGCTCCAACAGGCTGCTCACTGAGACCTGGGAGTGTGCAAGCCGCCTCGAGTCCCCGCTCTCCGCGCTCCGCTTACAGAGTTGCCAGGCTGGTGATTGGTTGTCGGGCTGCTTGGCCTGATCTGGGAGCGGCTGATTGGGACAGGCTGAGACTGGGAGTTTTCCTGGGAGTGTTGGGCCGTGAGCTGTGTGCCTGCATCATCCAGCCAGGGCTCTCCTGGTGATCTATCTAATACATCAAAGCAATCCCAGAGCGACAGCCAGAATGGGGAAACAAAGAAACATGTAAAGATCAGAAGAAACCTCCAGAAATGGAACCAAATGAAACAGGGATCCAACCTTTCAGAGACAGAGTTTAGAACAGTGATGATAAGAATGTTTAAGGAACTTAGCGAGGACATAAAGAAGGATAGGGAAACCATAAAAAACAACCTGTTAGAACTAAAGAATACAATAACTGAAATGAAGAACACACTCGAAGGAATCACCAGTAGAGTAGATGAAGCAGAGGAGCGGATCAGCGATTTGGAAGATAAAATAGCAGAACTCACCCAGTTGGCACAGCGAAAAGACCAAAGAATAAAAAACAATGAAAATAGTTTAAGAACCCTATGGGACAAGGTGAAGCACAACCACCTTCAAATCACAGGGATACCAGAAGGAGAAGAGAAGAAGCAAGGGGTTGAAAATGTATTTGAAAAAGTAATGACTGAAAACTTCCCTACCCTGGTGAAGGAAATCAACATACATGCCCAGGAAGTGCAGAGGGTTCCAAACAAGCTGAACCCAAACAGGTCCACACCAAGACACATCATAGTTAAAATGGCAAAGGTTAAAGACAGAGACAGAATCCTAGAGGCTGCACAAGAAAGACAGTAGATTACATACAAAGGAACTCCTGTTAGACTAACAGCTGACTTGTCTACAGAAACTCTGCAGGCCAGAAGAGAGTGGCAGGAGATATTCAAAGTGACACAAAATAAAGGCCTACAACCAAGGTTGCTCTACCCAGCACGGCTATCACTTAAAATCGAAGGAGAAATAAAGAGCTTCTCAGAAAAGAATAAGCTTAAGGAATTCATTACCACCAAGCCAGCATTGCAAGAAATGTTAAAAGGGCTTTTTTAAACAAAAGAAAGGGGTAAACAAGCTAACCCAGAGAGACAATTTAAGAAGATTGAAGTCATATCAAGCAGATAGATATAAAGGAAAAACTGATGGTTGCTGGCTGGGAGGGAGTGGGGAAGAGGGAGAGGGGGAAGGTTTTGGACAGTGTATGTGGGACTACAATGTTGCTGCAGGGATATGGGGGCAGTTCTGGGAATGTAATCGATAATGTTGTGAAGAGACTATTACGTTGCGAGAAATAAGTCAGTCGGAGAAGGACAGGTATCATGTGATCTCACTTGTGTGTGGAGTCTGGAGAGCTGAGCGAACAATCAAAGTAAACAGACTCGTAGATGTAGAGGAAAAATTGAGGGTTGCTAGTTGGGAGGGGGGTGGGGATGGGGGGGAAGGGGAAGGGATTAGACAGCATAAATAGACAACTACAATATTGCCACAGGAATATGAAACACAGTTGATGGAATGTAATAATGTTGTAAAAATTTTGTGGTGTGTCAGATAGTCTCATGTCTTGTTAGGGAGACCACTTCATGGATGGATGGAGTAGAGGCTTGATCACTGCACTGTACACCTGAAGCTGACGTTGTATAGTATTGTATGCCAACTGCAACTGAACATGTGGATGGTCACGGGATGTGGAGTATACTGTGGAGGGGAGTCAGGGGAGTTGTGATGGATATGTATGATATGGGGGGGGAGTGGGGTGGCGAACTGGGGGAGGGGGGGTTTTCACTTTTGGGGGTAAAGAGTATAGCTATTGCTTTGTGTTGTATCCTGAAACTAATAAAAAAAAGAAAAATAATTTAAAAAAAAATTATTTCCTCGTTAATCATCACCACCATTAAATGCGACTCAACTAGGAAAAAAAAAAAAAAAGCTAAGCTGGTGAAAGTGCCTCTGGTGACATTTTAGATGTAAGCCAGTGGTGGTCCCTGGATTCCTGGCCCGTCTAGATCTGTGCCACTGCACTCAGGCCCAGTGGCCAGTGTGATGCCTGCTGGAGCCGCTAAAGGAGTTCCCGCTGCACACCGGAGGTACAAAAGAGGGGTTCTTCTCTGTGTTGTTGTTTATTTTTTCTTTTCTTTTCTTTTATTTTATTTTTTTAGAGGGCAGTGTCACTGGCCCTCATATGTGGGATACGAACCCGAGCTGCTGGTGTCCAAAGCCAGCTCTTAACCAACGTGCCACTTGGCCGGCCCCTCTGTGTTCTTTTTTAAGTATGCAAGTAATACATAAATACATTTTTTTTTGAGGTAAAAATTCAGACTGTACAGATGAAGTTCTTCATGACCACATTACCCAATATCAAGCCCCTCCTAAAGGGAACCAGTTTATCCTTTGGGGTGGCTCCTTGCAACCACCCAGGCTTTTGTTCTACGTATTCATCTTCTAGGTACTTATAGAAATGGTTTGGGTTTTGCTTTGTCCCTCCTTTAATGTAAGTGAAAGTGTACTGCCCTTTACAATTGGATTTTTCAACCAGCAAAGTGCCTTAGAGATCTTTCCATGTCACTATATAAAGATAGATCTGTTGGGTTGTTGGAAAAGTCATGGCGTATTTTTTTCTATGTTTTTCGTTGCAAAAATGCGTCATGAGTTTTCCGACAACCCAATCATTCTTTTTGCAGCTGCCTGTGATTTTGTAGTACCGATAAACCATCATTTAGCCATCCTCCTAGTGATGTACATTTAGGTGGTTTCCATTTCCCCGCCATTGCCAAGAGGGCCCAGGTGCCATGCGCACCCTGATTCCTTCCTGTGGACGTGTTTTGCTCTGGACTGGACACTAAGAAGGAGATGATTGGGTCAAAGGGAACATACCTTTTATATTAATAGATTCTGCCATGTGGCCCGCCAGAGTGACTGTGCTAGTTTACATGTGTCTGGCAGCTACATGGATTTTCATTGTCGATTTAACTAGTTTCTTCAGGAAAAAGATGAAAGGAATAGAAGCATATGCTTGATTTTAAAGCTTCAAAGGATCTCCTGACATTTGGGGCGGGGGGTGGTGGGGTGGTGGTGGTGGTGAAATGTATGAAGGGGCTGCAAGTCTGACCTAGTCCCTTTGGCTTTAAGAACAAAGGGGCTTGGAGCCTGACCTGCATGTAGGTGGTGGCCCTCTGTGCCGGTTAAGGAGAGAGAGAGCAGCAGGGGCACGTTCTGCCCAGCTACAGGCCTCTGGGCAGAAGACTCTTCCATCCCATACTGACAGGTGTCTAAACAGATGAAACTGCTTTAAAAGAAAAGTGAAAACATCTGCTAGCTTAGGATGCAAGGCTCTCTTGAAATGGGGAGCCAGGACCCGTGTTCCTAACAAGAGGGCAGGCCACATAGTGGACGAATGAATAGGATTTGACTGGTGACAGCTATAAGCTGTGGTGCGGAAACCCCTGCTGAGCTCTGTTTGCAGTGGAGGTACCCACCCTCCTCTGGGGGAGAATGAGGTTGTCCTGCCATGGCCCTGTGTGTGTGTGTACACAAGGAAGGTCCAGGGATCCACAGGCCGCTTCTGGAGGACCCACGCCATTGCCAGGCAACGCACCAGTCCTGAAAGGTCTGCAGCCAGCCGGAGACTGGCTTTGGGGTGAGGGTCCCAGAGGCTCCAGAGCCCGCCTACCTCCCAGATTCCAGTGCGCTGGGCTTCTCAGCTTATAAAAGGGATTTTCCTTATGCTTCACTATTTGCCTTTATGATTGTGGCTTTGAGGAGAGGAAGGAAGCTGGAGGGCCAGAGGTTTTGAGAACATACATAGGGAAACAATTTGGAGTCTCCTCTGACGAGCTGTCTAATCCTTAGCGATTTCTTTGATTCTAGGCAAAACCTAGAAGGAATATCCTTTACGTTTCCTTTCAGTTTTGTAAGAACAAATATGTCTCCTCTCGCTCTTCTTTATTTCATCAAGCGGCACAGCCCATCCATTTCCGTACAGGGTCTTGCAACCACATTTAACCAAATCAGTATCAGACAGAACGAGCTGAGGGACGCTCTCTAACCAAACATTCAAATTAACTTTTCAAGTCGTGAAACTGCATTCAGAAAGTTAAAAAGTGTGGGAGGTGGGGGAAGAGAGGGGGTTAATTCTTTCTTCTACCCTTTGACCAGGTTGGAAAAACCTGAGAACTGGCCACCATTCACCCAGCTAGGAGGAACTCTGCCTGCTAGCCACCAAAGCTCATGCACATGCACAGAGAATCTGTTTCTCTCCCTCCCCCACACACAGTGTATTTCCTTTTTAAATTTTTTCTTTCTTTCTTTCCTTTTTTTATTTTTTTATAGGGCAGTCACTGGCCCTCATATGTGGGATCTGAACCGGGGCCGCTGGTGTCCCAAGCCAGCTCTTAACCACCACGCCACTTGGCCAGCCCCAATTTTTTCTTTCTTAAAGGAAGGCTTCTGTCTTGGCCTTTCTGAAAAGGAGTTTGATGTGAAACCCTGCAGTGGGGCTATTGTGTGGTCATGCTCCTGGGATCTCCTCTGCAAGCATCTTGTCTGCCATGCACATGTGTGGAGAAGAGCAGGGTGCTGAATTCTGTTGTTTTGTACCAACTGAAGCCTCTAAACTCCAGAGTATCTCACTCTTAGCATCTCCTTGCAGAACTCGATGTTAAAGGGGAATTACCCAGGACATATTCATGTTTTGTGCCTATGTGATGTGCATACATCATTGCTCTCAACTGCTATCCGAGTTCCTAGGATGGGCCTTGCCCACCGCTGCTGCAAGCCTCTGAACTGAGCTCTTAGCTTTGGCTTGAGGATGGGGAGGAAGGGCGGGTCTCCCAGGGCCCTCTGTGCAGTGCCTGAGGTCACCCCTCCCCAGAATGAGTGTAACATCTCATGGCTGCGTTAAGGGCTCCAGAAATGTAATGTGTGGCAGTGACATCAGGCTGTCCTGTATCCTATGACCTCCTAAAATTTTGTAGGCTCTTCATTTCTGGAAATATATGAAGAAACAAATGGATTAGGCACACACATCCTCCCTCCCTTCCCCCTAGCTTGGCTTAGAGCAAGGAGAAAGCCCCTGTGCTTTAAAAATTAGGATAGGATTATGTGAGGGACCCAGTGGGCAGACTAAGTGCCCTCAGTTAGGAACATCTGGGCTGGGCAGAGGCCGACAGGGCTGACTTTGAACTTTACCTTCTCCACTGCCTCAACCAGAGCTGGTTCACTTAGCAAAACCTCCTGTTGTCTCCTCTCTCGGTTGGGGGGCAGGGAGTGGTTCATGAGGCTGTCTGGGCCCGCACAAACTTGTGTTTCTGCCCCTATAAGCATTATTTCAGTTTGTAGGCCTTCAGTTGACTTTAAGTTTCTCTGTTCCAATCTCAGAGGAAGCCTTCTCTAGGCCCAGCTCCTTCAAGCAAACCACAGTGGCTGCAGTAGCAGCTTGGGCCTTCTCAGGACAGGAGGATGGGGTTAGGCAGTTGCCAGATTCTCCACATGTATGTTGGTTTCGTCCTGGAACTTTCCTGAGGCAGGAGGACAGCCTACCGGACCCCTCCCTCTCAGCAGTCTGTGTTGCTGGGGGCATATTGGGCACATCTGGCATTTTAGGGAAGAACTGCTAAGCCCGCTTAGGAACACCTTAGGCCTTGGTTGTCAGAGTGACTTGTGAGTACCAAGAAGGCAAGAGGGATGGAGACCAGTTCTTGAGAGACTGTGATGGCTACCCCATTGTTCAGAAGTTTGACCTCACAGTTGACAGACTCCAGTCTTCCAGCCTTCTTTGGGCCACCCCCATTTTCCTGGTGTCTAAAACACCTCTTGCAGACTAGCCTCTCATTTGATACCTGGCATGGTTCAGCTTGGTTCCCTGCCCTTGCCCTCTATCCCTGGAAAGCATGTAACCATCTTAGAGCACTCAAAAAGGCTTTTGACTTCCAGGCTCCAGGCTTTAGCCACGAAAAACCAACTTTCTGAGCTCCAAGACACCATTAACCCATTCTCCTCAGACCAGGCATATTACTTCCCATCACTGGGATGGGCATTGGAGGGGGATGGCATTGCTTCCTGAACTATTGTGTAAAACGTACTTTCACACAGAATGGAGACAGTCATCCTCCAGAGTTGGGATGAATTAAGAAGTTTTGAAGAATATATTTGTTTCTCAGTGTTTCTAAGGCAGCACTAATTATTTTGCAAACAATAGCTGTTTTCTTCTGTAACCCATTTCCCTAGATTTTGCTAACTTATATCTGGCACAGCCTAACTTTAAACCACCATGACTAAAGCTGGATGTTTGGGAGTTGGGGGGGTGGGGCACGTCAATTTGAGGGGCCAGGTAGAATCTGCACACCCGTTCAGCCCTCCACCCCTCCAACTCTTAAGAGCTCTTGCCAGGGAGTTGTTTGTTAATGGGAAAAGAAACCTAAAGTAATGAAACCTTTCTCTCAACTAAGCAAGGACAGAACTGTACCTAGCAGCTTCTGGACTCTTGGCCACCCTGGAGTGGTGTTTCCCCTCTGGTGAATTTGCCAAATAGGCAGCACTGAAGGAGGTGTCTCATGGCACATGGAGGCAGAGCACAGAGGAAGAGAGAGGAGGATATGAAGTGAGCACCCAGGCCTCCCCTGAAATGGCCTGCCTGCCCTCAGACTGCAGGGCTCTCCTCTGCTGTGTAGTTTGGATAGGAGTCCCAGGGATTTACCTCCTAATTGCTTGGTAAGGATACTTCAGGGAGCCCGAGAGAGGAAGGGGTGGGAGAAGCTCCTCTAACCACTGGACAGAACCGCTGGGCCTCCAACTGAGGCGTTATTAGCATTTGAAAACTCTCTGCAGGGGCCCAGAGCTTCCTGGGGTGGGCGCTGGGGCCCGAGACTCCCGCTGGCTCCCCATAGAATGGGGCCGAGCATCCGGGGTATAAAGACCAGACCAGACTCAAGAATGAGCCCTTTGTGGCTTTGTCCCAGGCTTGAAAACTGTGACCAAGGCTCTTTCATTGTTAAGAAAGACTGTTTCGTGGCCACAGCAGAGCTAATAAGTCTGGTTCTGCTACCAGGCAGGGCTGGGCAAGAAAGACCCTGTCCCAGGCTGGAAGATGGTTCACCTTGTGCTCTCTAAACCTTTATGTGGGGAGCTGTGCATTCTCCCCTCTCCTTTAAATCACTAATACATTTTGCCCACCCCACACACACACCAGGTAGTTTGTTGGTCGTAGGCCCACTGGGTCTGTTTCCCTTTTCTGCCTTAGGATCGCCCTTCCCAGTTCCTTAAAATGCGTTCCTTGCCAAGTTTAATCTGTGTAAAGTAGCTTTTGGTCAGTCTTCACTTAAACAGTTTAGGTTTGCACAACATTTATTTAAAAATAAATGTCGATTCTGGTTAATAAAAGGTCTTGGCTCCAAAGCTTTTCAGCCTTCTCCCTGTTCCCAGGCGAAGTCCCTGCCAGGTTTGGGGCATATATTCTGCAGACCAGACACCAGATAGACCTGGGGCCCGGGGGCACTGGAAGGAACTGGCCCAGCTCTTTCTTAAACCAGGAGTGATGGTGCCACCTACTGGCATTTGCTGTTAGCTACAGGCTCGGTGGCCTGTCCTGCTTCCTGGTCAAGGGACTGACTGGGACCTGGGTGGGGTTGCTGTCCTGTATTCCAGCACAGGAATAATGATGTGCAGCTGTGGAGAGCACACTGAGTAGGCACAGTATTTCCTGCTTACAGATGAGGAAACAGGCTTAGAAATTGTGGTCGTGCAAGTTGCCCAGGGTTACAACTTGGAGGGGGCAGAGGCAGATAGGAACAAGGCCTTCCCAACTGCAGAGTTCCCCACAGTGCCAGGGTTTGCCCAAGCCAGCAGGAGATTAGGGTGGTAACCGGCCACGGTATTCAATAACATGAATAGTGAAGAGTCTCTTTCCTCTTCAGTGCTCTGACTCCATCCTTCGGATTTTGTTAGTTTGATATGACTCTTTAACAGCTCTTTAACCCTTGTTCATTTCTGTTCCAGTAGTGTTAGGTATGCAACAGTATCTGTTAGAAATGAAAAACATTTTGTTTTCATTTAATTACTTTGAAGTTATCAAATTATCATCTACTTTATGGTAAGCACCACTGATTTTCCCTTTATTTTCCTTGTTTAGTAATATGAAGTTTCCTTTTTAAAGTAAGTTTGTTTAGATTATAAAAAAGTAAGTCAATTTTAGGGAGAAAAATACAGGTAGGTAATGGCAGCGATATGTTAAAAATACTAACGAGTGTTATGGATGACTCACAAGTTATGGAAATGGTCCACTGTGCCCATGATCGCTGACTTGCCCCATGACCTTGGGCAGTCTCTTTTCCTTACTTGTAGAAAATGAAAATGTTGGTTAGGTGTTCGTTCAGGTCGCGTAGACCTATAAAATGCAGTGACATCTGGGCACTATGAGGCGGGCTTCTCCTAGGCAAGCCGGCTTACCATGTGGAGGTGGTAACAAGGAATCCAGGGCCTTGGTCTTGCTTCACCCACTTTTCCTCTCCCCAGATTCCTCCCTTTTCCTTCCTCCCTCCCTCTCTCCCTCCCTTCCTCCCTTTTTCCGTCCCTCCCTTCCTCCCTTTCTCCCTCCCTTCCTCCCTTTCTCCCTCCCTCCCTCCCTAACATTTTTATTGAAACCATCACCACAGTAAACCCAAGACCTTTTTTTTTTTTTTTGAGGGCAGTATCACTGGCCCTCATATGTGGGACCGAACCGGGGCCGCTGGCTTCCTAGGCCAGCACTTAACCACCGCGCCACTCGGCTGGCCCTCCAAGACCATTTTTATCATCCCCAAAGCAACCTCATAGTCGTCACTCCCCATTCCCCCCTAACCATCTCAGCCCTGGGCAACTACTAATCTATCTGTCTACATAGATTTCCCTAATCTAGACAGTCCATATAAATGGAGTCACATATAGCCTTTTGTGACTGTCTTCTTTTAGTAGCGTAATGTTTTTAAGGTTCCTGTTATAGTATGTATCAGTACATCATTCATCTTTATTGCCAAATAATGTTCCATTGTGTGGATGCACCACATTTTATTTATCCATTCATTAGTTGATGGACATTTGGGTTGTTTCCACCTTTGGGCTATCATGTTGCTGTTAACGTTCAAGTACACGTCTGTGTGGACATGTTTTCACTGCTCTTGGGTATATACCTAAGGAGTGGAATTGCTGGGTCAGATGTTAACTCCATGTTTAACATTTTGTGGAATCATCAAACTCTTTTCCAAAGCAGCTCTACTATTTTACATTCACACCAACAAAGTATGGGGGTTTGCGGTTTATTCCAGTTTCTCCACATTCTTGTCAACCCTTGTTATCGTCTGTTGTTTTTTTTTAAAGATTTTATTGGGGAATTGGGGGAGGGGAACAGCATTGGGGAATCGGGGAAGGGGAACAGACAAGTTGCTGTTTTTGTTCTTCAGTCTAGTTGTGGAGGACGTTGCTTCTCTGGCCCATGTTGGTATCGTCATTGCGCTCTTCCCGGATGAGGTAGATCTGTTCCCAGCCTCTGGATGGTTGTTCACCGCGGCTATTAGCAGCTTACGCTGGCTGCCGGCCACTCTCTGTAGCCTATGGCAGCCCACTGCAGCAGGGGCTGCAGTTTACACCATTGCTGGTGCTTGCACAGCCCAACTCCAGGTGGAGCTGTTGTTAGCTGTAGAGGGCAGTGTCACTGGCCTTCATATGTGGCATCCATCTGAAACCAGCTCTTAACCAATGCGCCACTCGGCCGGCCTGTTATCATCTTTTTTTATTTTAGCCATCCTAACAGGTATGAAATGACGGTATCTCATTGTTTTTGTTTTTGTTTTTGTTTTTGTTTTCGTTTTGTTTTGTTTTGTTTTGAGGGCAGTGTCACTGGCCCTCATATGTGGGACCGAACTGGGGCCGCTGGCTTCCCAAGCCAGCGCTTAACTACCGCGCCACTCAGCCGGCCCCTTGTTTTTGTTTTTTGAGGGCAGTGTCACTGGCCCTCATGTGGGACCCAAACCAGGGCCACTGGCGTTGTCCCAAGCCAGCTCTTAACCACCGCGCCACTCAGCCAGCCCTCATTGTTGTTTGATTTGCATTTCCCTGATGGCTAATCAGGTTGAGCGTCTTTAAATGTACTTATTTAAGGTTATTTATATATCTCCTTTTGGATAAATAGCTATTCAGATCATTTGCCCATTTAAAAATTGTATTACTTGCTTTATATTATTGAGCTCTAAGGCTCTTTATATATTCTGGATATTATATACCTTATATATTCTGGATACCTATCAGATAGATACATGACTTGCATATATTTTTCTCCCATTCTGAGGGTTGCCGGGTTGCCTTTTCATTTTCTTTTTTTCTTTTAATTATAGTTAAATACACATAACACAACATTTACCATTTTAATCATTTTAAATGTACAGTGCTGTGGCATTAAGTATATTCACACTGTTGTACAGCCATCACCACCATCCATATCCAGAGCTTTTTTCATTTTTCCCAACTAAAACTCTACACCCAGTAAACCCTAACTCACATTCCTCTCTTCCCTCAGCCCCGAACAAACACCATTCTACTTTATGTCTCTGTGAATTTACTTCTCTAGGTGCCACATATAAGAGGAATCATAGGGCCGGCCGAGTGGCGCGGTGGTTAAGTGCTGGCTTTGGGAAGCCAGCGGCCCCGGTTCGGTCCCACATATGAGGGCCAGTGACACTGCCCTCAAAAAAAAAAAAAAAAAAAAAAAGAGGAATCATACAATATTTGAGGTTTTTTTGTGACTAGCTTAATTCAAGGTTCATTGATATTTGTGGCATGTGTTAGAATATCCTTCCTTTTTAAGGCTGAAAAATAAAACACTACATTTTGTTTATACATTCATCCATTGATGGACACTTGGGTTGCTCCCCTTTATTGGCTATTGTGAGTAATGCTGCTGTGAACATGAGTGTGAGTGTACAAATATGTGTTTTGAGTCTTGTTTTCAATTCTTTTGGGTATATACCCAGAAGTAAAATTGCTAGATCATATGGTAATTCTATATTTAACTTTTTGAGAAATTACCATAGTGATTTTCACAGTGGCTACACCATTTTACGTTCCCACCAACAGTGCACGGGGTTCCAATTTTTCCATGTTCTCACCGACACTATTTTCTGAGTTGTTTGTTTGTTTTGTTTATTCTATAATAAACATCCTAATTAATGTAAAGTGGTATCTCATTATGGCTTTGATTTCCATTTCTTTTCATTTTCTGAATGGTACTGTTTGCAGCACAAAAGGTTTTAATTTTAACGAAGTCCAATTTATATATCCTTTGTTGCTTGTGCTTTTGGTGTCTATTTAGAAACTATTGCCCAATCTAAGGTCAGAAGATTTACTCCTGTGTTTCTTCTAAGAGTTTTATAGTTTTAGCTATTATAGTTAGGCCTGTGATTCATTTTGAATTAACTTTTGTTTATGGTGCAAGGAAGGGTTCTAACTTGATTCTTTTGTGCATAGATACCCGGTTGTTCTAGCACCATTTGCTTAAAAGGCTTTCCTAGATTGAATTGTCTTGGCATTCTCATCGAAAATTAATTGGCCATAAGTATGAGCGTTTATGTCTGGGCTCCAAATTCTGTTACATTGATCAAATGTATATCCTTATGCCAATACCACACTGTCTTGATAACTGTAGCTTTGTATCAAGTTTTGAAATTGGGAAGATTGTCTCATTTTTCTTCATCTTTTTCGAGATTGTTTTGGCTATTCTGTGTCCCTTACATTTTCATGTGAGTTTTAGGATCACCCTGTGAATTTCTGCAAAAAAAGCATTTGGCACTTTGATAGGGATTACATTGAATCTGTAGATCAATTTGGGAACTGTTGCCATCTTAATAATATTAAGTCTCCTGATCCATGAACATTGATATCTTTCCATTTATGTAGGTCTTCTGTAATTCCTTTCAGCAATATTTTGTAGTTTTCAGAGTACAAGTTTTATATTTCTTTTGTTAAATTTATTCCTAAGCATTGTATTTTTTATTCTATTGTAAACAGAAGGCTTCTTAATTTTGTTTTCAGATTGTTCATTGCTAGTGTTTAGAAACACGAGTGACTTTTGTATGTTGCTCTTGTGCCCTGCAACCTTGCTGAACTTGTATATCCTGAAAGTTTTTTAGTGGATTCCTTAGGGTTCTCTATACACTAGATCATGTCATCTGCAGATATAGGTAGTTTTCTTTCCAGTCTACCTAGATTTTTATTTCTTTTCCTTGCCTAATTGCCCTGCTTAGAACCTCTAATACAGTGTTGAATTGACGTGGTGAGTGGGAATCTCTGTCTTGTTCCTGATCTTAGAGAAAAATAATTCAGTCTTTCACCATCAAATATGATGTTAGCTGTAGGTTTTTTGTAGATGCCCTTTAACAGATTGAGGAAGTTCCTAATTATTCCTAGTTTAAGTGTTTTTATCATGAAAGAATATTGGATTTTGCCAAATGCTTGTGTCTATTGAGATCATGTGGTGTTTTTTGTTTTTTTTTTTTTACCTTTATTCTATTGAAATAGTATATTATATTGATTTTTCTTATGTTACACCAACCTTGCATTTCTGGGTTAAATCCCACTTGGTTGTAGTGTATAACCCTTTTTATATGTTGCTGTGTTCAGTTTGCCTGTATTTTGTTGAGGATTTTTGTGTCTGTATGCATCAGGCATATTGGTCTATGGCTTTCTTTTCTTGTAGTGCCTTTGTCTAGTTTTGGTATCAGGGTAATATTGGCTTCATAGAATTAATTGGGAAGTGTTACCTCTTTTATTTGTTTGTTTGTTTAAAAGTTTATGAAGAATTGGTATTAATTCTTCTCTAAATGTTTGGTAGAATTTGCCAGTGAAACCATCTGGGCTTGGACTTTTTATTTTGGAGGAAGGTTTTAATTACTAATTCAGTCTTTTTATTTTCTGCACTGTTTTTAACATGTAGATAATGCTAGCTGCTTGTAGACATACACTTCTGTAAAAGGAGAGGGGATCTGGGAAGAGTGGGTCCAGCAGGAGTTTGGATATTGGAGGGTTTTCTAGTTGGTTCTGCCTGGAGCCATGACCTCTTTCCCCTTTACTATTCCGTGTCTCTTAGAGGAAGACATTTTTATTCTCCCTCCGGAATGACTGCTTTTGAGGTTATGACCAATAACCCAAGCTTGTCTCTTGGACAGAAGAAGTGGTTGTATAACTTCACCTGACACAGGAGGGAGTTAGTATTCAGACCCAGACATGTCAGAGCAGAAGCTTTCTCAGGCCTCCCTAAGAGCCTTTAGGCTGGTGTGTGTGTGTGTATGTGTGTTCTGCCTTGCCTCAAATATTGATAAAAAGTGAAGGGACCTCAGCTGTTGAGATTCCCAGATCATATGTTAGACCACAGTGAACTGCCATACAACCATTTAAAGAAGGAGGTAGCTTTCTGTGTGTTGATATGAGATGATTCCAAGATACATAATTAAGTGAACTGTGCAAAATGGTGTGCTGCCATGTATATTAGAAGAAAAAACTAGAGAACCTATGGATGATACAGGCTGGTAAGTGCAGAGTGCCTTGCAAAGGACACCCAAGATAAGAGACAGGGTGGTGGAAGACTTCGTACCATGTGGGTGGTTCTTTCCTTGTGGTTATGCTTCTTAAACACTTTTTTTTAAACTAATGGGCCTGTGTGAAGTTCAGTGGTGAGGTTCTGAGGTGGCCGTGTTTGCACATGTTTCTCTTAGGCAGCCTGGGCACCACGTCTGTGTCCTCATGGAAACAGCCCCCCTCCAGGCTCTACATCTCTGCCAAGAGGTGTGAGGCACAGTTAAGGCCTTCCTTTGCTTCCAGCCTCCTGTGCTCCTCCCTGAAGAACTGTTCCCTAAATCTGTCTCGCTGGGGGAACCTGCTGACAGATCTCCAGGGCCCTCCAAGGTTAGGTGTTCCCTTTTGAGCACAGTTTCAGTGAGGCAGAAACCCTGGTCTGCTTTTCCAGGGTGAGGGGCTCTCACTGCAGTCCAGTCTCCCTGTGGACTTCCGTTCAGGTGGCCCCACAAGAAATCACTTTATTCTTTCCTGGTAGACCCAATCGTGGCTGTCCCCCCCGTCTGACTCCCCAAGTAAGTGAAGGTGCTGGGGATGTGGAGCCAATGCCAGAAGGCAGCCTCCCCTTTTCTACAAGTGCTGGCAGAACTGACCAGCAGGAATATGTTTGGTTTGCACCATCCATGTGAATGCTTTCCCTCCTTCACAGGGGCCACTTGGGAAGCCTGGGGAGACCCCCAGGCCGGGCTTCTCAGATCCCGGGCTGGGTTCCAGGCCCTGAGGCCCCTCCCGTCTCTCCCACAGAAAACACATTCTGCAGCGGGGACCACGTGTCTTGGCACAGCCCTTTGGATAACAGTGAGTCGAGAATTCAGCACATGCTGCTGACAGAGGACCCGCAGATGCAACCCGTACAGACGCCCTTTGGGGTAGTTACCTTCCTCCAGGTGCGGCACAGTTTGGACATGGTCTTGAGCCTTCCCTATGGGGAAAGTTCTGGGAGGCCTGGAGAGCTTGGGCAGCGGGCGTGAAGGGAATGGGAGATTCCTTTGGTCTTCTCCCATTTTCTCTTCCCTCTGGTGGTTTGTCAGGTCCATTCAGATGGTCCGATTTAACCTGCTGAGATAGGAGAAAGCGGAAGGGGCAGGAGCCATTTGGGTAGGAGAGAATGGTTGTAGCCAAGGAGGGTATTTCCATGAACTAGTTAAGGCCCGGGCAGCCACAGGCTCAGGAGCTCCCAGCAGGAAGGCAGTTTTGGGCTGGACTTGCCGCTACCCAGGAGGGATGTGCATCCTCCCCAGTTGCAGGGACTTCCTTGTGATGCGAAGGTTCAGTTGTTTCCCTTGGATTGACTCACAGGCTTCGCCCTGATAAGGAAGGGAACTTTTCTGCCAGCTGCTGGGGCCCTCTGGTCACCGTTCCGAGCTTAAAGGGCCTCAAAATCACCTCTGTTTACATTCCCCGTTATCTTGGACTGGGCAGGAGTGTCCCCTTGGACCTTCCCTGTTGCTAGGAACATGGACTGGGACCCATCCTGAATTGGCAGGGCCCTGATTTTCTCCTCCGGAGTTGAGGGCTAGACTCTGTGTCACAGACACCTGACCTATCTATCACAGCACAGCCAGAATCAGGCCTCAGTGCCCCGTATATGGACCCATCCATACCTTGGCGAGGCAACTGTTCCCTCCTAAAGGCACCACCCCATTTTGGATGCACCAGCCCCTGAGCACAGATCCTGCCTGTGGTCCCATCACTTGAGATGACACGGAGCCTGGGTGGCTGACCTTCTGGATGAGTGGGAGCAATGGCCATTAACGTGAATGGCATCTTGTCCCTGGGTCTCAGATCGTTGGCGTCTGCACCGAAGAGCTCCATGCAGCCCAGCAGTGGAACGGGCAGGGCATCCTGGAACTGCTGCGGACGGTGCCCATGTGAGTACAGTCCCTCCCTACGAAGTAGGTGCCTGGCTTCCCAGGCCTCGGGCAGGGGCTTTGCTTTCCCTTACAAGGCTGCTCAGTCACTAGTTTTTCACATCAGGGCTTCCTGACGACTCACTCCCTGATGGCCCCTTACTGCTCACCACTCCCCTGTGTTTGGGCCTAGCCCAGACTCGCAGTTACCATCTGGTTCCCTTTCTTCATCCACAGCGCTGGCGGGCCCTGGCTGATAACTGACATGCGGAGGGGAGAGACCATTTTTGAGATCGATCCGCACCTGCAAGTATGTCTTGAGTGAGGAAAACCTTTCTAGCACACTGTGCCTAGGCCTCTTCCAAATAACACTGCCTTTCATCCTGGGAAAACGGAGGAGCTTTATTTGTGAGTGAATAGAAATATGGCATGATTTGGACTTGTACCCTGAATTCTGCAGAGCACATAAGGGAGCAGAGCTTTCAGGCTAGGAAACCTGGTCTCAGACACATGTACTTTTACATTTCAAAGGATAATTTTATTATACGGAAATCATACACAAATCATATACCAATAAACCTGACTTAAAAAAAAAAGATTACCAGTAACTAAGGAAAATCAATATAGTGGATCTTGTTTGCCCAGTATTCACTCTTCCCCTTCCCCCCTTCTTAACATAGACTTCCTTTGAAGGAACCATCCCACCGCTGCCACCATCACCTTGTAATAGCATAGGTGATATTGACCCCTCAGCCCAACTGCAAGGGGTGCCCTGATTGGTCTAATGATCCCATCCCCATTTTACTGGGTTGTTGGAAAAGTCATGACGTATTTTTTCTATGTTTTTTGTTGCAAAAATGTGTCATGACTTTTCTGACAACCCAACATATACATTTTCATCTTGGGCAGTCAGACACCCTTCCCTGGTAGGTTGGCATTCCTTGATCTATAAAGAAAAAGAAAGTCTTCATACATACACGCCTGCAGTTGCCCATTCACTGTAGCCCAGCTGTGTAGTTTCAGTGTTGCCTTTGGTTTTTTTAAAGAAGCACTCTTTTTGCATGCAGGTGAATTTTGAAAGCCACATAGAGTGTAACTTCCTTTCCTATTGGTTCCTTATGAAGCAGGAGCAGCCAACAGCTAATAATGTGCCTGACATGTGTCCTCCTCCCCACCCCCCTCCATCCACTCCCCCCCACCCCACGCCAATTGCAGGTCATTGCCATCTCTGAACTTTTTATGCTTCTGAAAATCTGGTAGGCCACAGGCAGCTGCCAGGAATTACATGTCCTCTAGGAGAGATAAGAGTGGCAGGGTAGAGGCAGCAGGTGGACACATAGCCAACAGTCCCTGCGTTCTTCACTACAGACCTATGAGGTCTTGGGCAGAAACCCTATTGATTCACAGAAGATGCTCCTCTATTTTCGTAGTGCCATTAACACTAAAGTTTTCAAATTGCTGCCAGGATCCTCTGTTATCTCTACTTTAAACTTGGTTTCCTTGTAGCTCCTGCTTATGCAAGAACCAGGAACCGTGAAGCTATGTTTCCCTAAGCCCTTGTTCTTTAGCCACCCTGGGATCCAGCTTGGGACACTGGGCTGTTGTTTGGCCCCTGTCTTAAGTGCCAAGTGCTAAGAAAGAACCTGGTCCTTTGAACCAGCAGGGTAAGCAGCCCGTCCTTTCTCTGCATGCCAAGAATAGTTCTCTTCCTAGTCTTTAGGCTCTGCTGAGACCAGCCAACAGGACCAAGAGCACCTAGTGGTCTTTAAAAGCAAGCAGGTGGATGGACCTTGGTGAGAAAGTCCAGCCGTCTTTCCTGGTGGCTCTGTGCGCCAAGTGGGGACTCCTCTGTGCTCACTTGTTCCAGTCTGGGGCCTGCTTGCCAGCGGCTCCTTTTAGAGCTGGCTCCTGGTCCTTTGCTTCAAGCTCTACCACTAGCTAGCTGTGTGCCTAAACAAGCTCCTTAACTTCTCTTTGGGTTTTTTTTTTGTGTGTGTGTGTTTTTTTAACTTACAAAGTAAGTGGTCTCAGCTAGTTGAGCCAAGAGGTGTCCTCAGCTCTTTGCTTCAGTGAGGGACCTCAGGATGGCCAATGGAGAGGGAAAAGCTCAGACTCTACCCTGAGCAAACTAGGGGCCGCACACGCCTGCCTGGAGCACAGAGCTGCTCTCTGGCGTCAGCCCTCCCTGTCACTGCTCAGAATCCCAGCTTTGCCTGGGCTGATGGTAGTACTGGAAAGGAGGAGAGTGTGATTGATGGGAAGGAGACATCCAGGGCAGGGCCTGGTCTCAGAAAATAAGGACCTTAGTAAGCTCACCTTGTGCTTCCCCAGGTAGGCTCCCTGGCCAACCAACAGGCCAGTTTGGTGCCTGTGGAGGCATGGGGAAAAGGGCAGGCAGACAGGGAGGTGAAGACTCCTACTGGGGTGCTCACTTAGGAGCTTTATTTGGCCCACGTGGTTATTAATGAGCACTGTTGCTAGAACCCTCCAGAAGACCTTGAATCCAAAGCCCAACATTACAGAAATCCCAGGGATATTTGGGTCTCACTCTTCCTTGAGACCATTTGGTGAGGCCATTTGGAGACTGTTTGCACTCAGCAGTGCCAAGACCTGCACAAAGGCAGGGCCTCTGGTAGAGTCTGCAGATGCTCGGTGCCCTCCAGGCCCCCATTTCATTCCAAGAAATGGAAAAGCAACTCCATCCAGAGCCCCTTGCCAAACAAGTGAGCAATGCAGGAAGTCCTGCCCTTGGGCTCTCTGGCGGTTCTTCTACTGTGTGACTGCACCCCCTGCTGTTAGAAGAGGAAACTGCAGACGCAAAGCCGAGGGAGAAGTTGGTCTGAGGCCGGCCGCTCCCACCTGTGGCTGCCTTCCACCCTGTCCTATGTAGCAGGGACTGGGGGTTCTTTTTGGATGAGGAGAGGAGAGGAAGGACTATTCCTCAGGGAAATAGTTCCTGACTCTGCCACATCAGCAACACAGGCCAGGATGCGGTGGGCGGAGTCGAGGCTCCAAAATAGGTGTAAAGGTCATTTTACTGGAAGGTTGATGGTAGAGGAGAAACTTCTCTTGGGATTTTCATTCTTCCTGGCTCCCCCTAATCCCTGGTTCCCCTGGAGGAGTCCAGTGGCTGGCAGAGACTATCATGCGTTAGTAACCAGGGCAGAACAAGATCATAGATCCTGCCCTTCTAGCACTTGTCCCGTACTCAGCACCTACAAGGGCTCAGTAAATACTACAAAGGTGGTGGTGACCTTCGGCCACTGGTTCTCTGAAGAAACTCTGGTTCTTTGATTCTTACCAAGCAGGAGAGAGTTGACAAAGGCATCGAGACGGACGGCTCCAATCTAAGCGGCGTCAGCGCCAAGTGTGCCTGGGATGACCTGAGCCGGCCCCCTGAGGATGATGAGGACAGCCGGAGCATCTGCATTGGCACACAGCCCCGTAGGCTCTCTGGAAAAGGTAGGACCTGTCTCCCGGCCTTCCTCCTTTTCTTTCCCCAGGTCTGGTTTTCAGGCTCTATAAGATGGGTCTCTAATATAAACAGCCCATTCAATCGTTTCTTTCCTGACAGTATTTAAACAGTATGTGAAGTCTTCCAGCAGGGTGGAATTAAGGGAGCTTTATTGGCCCGTTTCTCCTGTATTTCCTGTGTGTATCTCAAATGCACCACCAGCAGCGACCATTGTGTGTTAGATTTACCCCTTGCAATCTGAGGTCACAGAGGTGAGTGAAAGTCATAGAACAGTTAGAGGAAAAGGCCACAGTCCACCCAAGTGCAAGAGAATAAGTGTCGGTCACCCACGGAATTGACACAGGGCCCAGTTCTGGCCTGAAAGCCATTCCAGACCCGCGGATCATTCAGGCCCTCCCAGGCCTTAGAGGAGAGAGGCCTGAGTGTGAGGCCAGCTCGCCAACTTCCCCACCCCACTGTCCTGTAGACACCGTGTGAGGGGCTGTGGGCACGGGATCCTGTATCCACTGCATTCCGGGTGGGGCCTTGGGGAAGGAGGAGATGGCTCTCCTGTTGGAAGCTCACCTTGTTGGTCTTGGCTATAGAAACAGCTGTGGTTTTAGGAAAGGGCATCCATAACTAACTCCAAAAGGAAAGCAGCCATTTACATATATACATGTTTACAGCTCCTTTCTACTTCCCTTCTCTGTTCTTCCACCTTTTCTTATTTATTGAAGAATAAGATACCTACAGTTCTGAATAAAATACCTGCGTATGTAATAGCACTTATGAAAGGTTTTCTGTTTCCGTAGGGGACAACCTGAACCCCTACCACAAATGTCTGACCCTTTTCTTTCTTTCCTGCTTGCTCTAGTGGTAGTCAAACCCATGGGAGGTTCTGAGATAACATGTACAGTTATTGGAATCAACCAGTTGCTTTTGACAAAAGAGGTGATGTAAGGAGGAATTCATAGTCTTGTCCAAAATTTCACCATTAGATTTTTTTTTTAATTATAAAAGTATCCATGCTACTATAACAAGTCAAACAGAGAAGTTAATAATCGCCTCCATCCTCCACTCTAAGCCCACCCTTTGAGCAACCAATGTTCATTTGCTTTTTTCTGAGTTTGCAGTTTGCAGAGGTAAGTCTTGGACTAAAATCTCAATATTGGGGAACAGACTAGCAGGCTTCACCCAAAGACCAGCAAAGTACCTCGCAAAGAAATAATCTCACCAAGAGATTCCTCTCTCATCTCCCGGCCATTGCCAGGCCCATGGAGAAGCAGGGTACCCTGGGCCAAGGTGGGGGGATGACCTCAGCATTCCACTGCCCCAGCCTGTGGGGAAGGAGTGGCAGGGCCGGATACCAGCTGACAACCCACAATCCAGAAACTTGTGTAAGAGACACCTGCCCATTCATGGCAGGGCACTTGCCACCCTTACTGGCATTCATTTCAGTGGGCAGAATCCCTGGGTGGTCTGGGGCAATGGCCTTGGCAGTCACTTTCTGGAGCTATGTTACGGTTAAAGCTGGGAAGGAAGGACAGTGGAGAAGAGCTCTGTCTTGAAGGGTGTCCTTCCGAAGCCCAGAGGCCACCCCTTGTCTTCTACAAGAGTGGCACTCTTCAGACCAAAAGTTTCTTAAGAACATGGTGCGTTATTTGCCCTGTGTCCCCACGCTGCATTCACTCAGATCTCACAGCTGATGCCTGGAACAGGCTCAGGAGGCCTTCAGGGGCCGTTTCCCCAGCACGTGTCCAGAGCCATGTTCCGGGGACAGGGTTGGGGGATGCTGGGAACCCAAAGGGCCACCAGGCGACTTAGTGGTGTTGTTGCAGACACGGAGCAGATCCGGGAGACCCTGAGGAGAGGACTTGAGATCAACAGCAAACCTGTCCTTCCGCCAATCAACCCTCAGCGGCAGAATGGCCTCACCCATGACCGGGCCTCGTAAGTTCCCCACCCACAGGGGTTAGCATACCTTCTGACAGCATTGTCCCAGGGCTGGAACAAGGGGGCAGTGTTGTCCAGAGGGCCTGCATGAAAGAGAACAATACTGATAGCCCTTGCTGGATGGGCCCAGGGTCTGGGGCACACCGATCTGTGGGTCATAGGAAAGGGCCTCAGAGGGGACCCAGCAGAGCAGGAATATAAACATTAATAAATATTTACATGGGCTGTGTGAGTGGACAGGAGGCCAAGTTGGGGCAAAATCTGACTTGGGGCCTCCCAGCCTTGTGAGAGCCCATTGTGCTGAGCACGGCTCCCCTCCTTATCTCGGCCTCGGCCAGAGTTGCCCTTCCTTCCTTCCTGGAGCCTGGTCTCCGGCTGATAGCTGCAACCCCAGGGGCCTCCATGTCTGGCCAGCCCCACACTGGACGCCTGCACTGAGGCCCTTCTTCCTGCCTCCCTTCCATGGGGCCCAGGTCAGGGAAGGGAAGTCCTTTGCAGGCCGCTACTGCCTGTCCAGGGGTCCCTATAGCCCTCAGGAGAGACTGTGGCCACCCCAGAGGTCAGATCCGTTTCCTGCTGACCTCTCTTCCTCTGATAGGGGACAAATGGTGGGCAGACCTGGAGCTGGGCACCCCCACCCCCCATCCCCGCTCTTAGTCCCACGGCAGCTCTAGGAAATAGCTGCTGACAGGATACCTGGGAGCTGGCAGGCCAGAGTTGGGACCTGGCCTGCCAGGGAGGAAGTTGCTGTGCTCTGGTCTAAAAGGGAAGCAGCTTACCCCTGCAAGACCAGAGTGACCAATCATTCTTCTAAAGTCTTTATTACATGCTTGCTGTGTGGCAGGTTCAGGACCCTGGGGTCCGTCTGAGGTGTGGGTTCTTTTGGGGGCACATGAGCTGAAACCATTTAAGTAATTAATTGGTGTGACTGGCTGTTTGATGCAGTTTGTTGGAAAATAGCTACTTCTTTGAATTCTAGCTTCAGATTCCCCACCCTGAGCCCCAGAAGTGGTTGTGATTTAATGTAGCACAGAAAAGACCAAGTAGCGTGACTTGGAGTAGCTCGCGAGGGCTTCTCGGAGGAGGGCGAACATGAGATGGATCTTGAAGGTGCCCTAGAATTTTGACAAGCAGGGGAAGGAGCTGACAAGGATGGAATAGGAAGACCTGGCTGGTTAAAGTTAAGGCTGTCAGGACCGGCCGAGTGGCGCATTGGTTGAGAGCTGGTTTTGGGATGCCAGCGGCCCCGGTTCGGATCCCACATATGAGGGCCTGTGACACTGCCCTCTACAGCTAACAACGGCTCCACCTGGAGCTGGGCTGTGCGAGCCCCGGCGATGGTTTGAACTGCAGCCCCTGCTGCAGTGGGCTGCCATAGGCTACAGTGAGTGGCCGGCAGCCAGCGTGAGCGGCCGGCAGCCAGTGTGAGCTGCCAATAGCTGCTGTGAGCGACACCGCCGGCGACTGATCTTCCTCACCCGAGAAGAGCGCAATGACGATGCCAACATGGGCCAGTGAAGCAATGTCCTCCACAACTAGAATGAAGAACAGGAAGACAGCAACTTGTCTGTTCCCCTTCCCCGGTTCCCCAATACAATCTTTAAAAAAAAAAAAAAAAATTAAAAAATTAAAAAAAAAAAAAAAGTTAAGGCTGTCACTTGGGAGCAGATTATGGAGTAGAGAGAGTTATTCTGGGAACATGGCTGCCCAAGATGGCTCACCTGGAGCATCTGCCATCCAGAAGTCGTGAGAGTTGAGCTCCTTGGTAAGAATCGGGAGAGGCCGCTATTGACATCTCAGAGCAGTTTTCAGCTCCAGCCAGTGGGTTTCTCCGGCCAGCTGCCTTGGAGTAGCTGCCTGGAGGTACTGTGAACCTTTTTGGCATCAACAGGTGGCCAGGTTGTGTCATGGGGCTTCTGGAAACCCTCCACCTGTGAGCCTGGATCTTGGCCCAGGGCTACACTCCTTCTTGTGCCCTGAGGTTGGCTTCTCCCTCTAGGCACCATTGGCATTGGTGATAGGTGAGGAGGTACTTGAAGACTTAAAGGCTCAAACACATTGCCTATACCACGTAGATAGTCTTAGTCCAGGTGGCCCTCCCAGCTCTGCTGGGTCCTGGTTTCTGGGCAGTAGAGACACACGCGACTTGCCTCTCTTGTATATCTGGGATAGGCGAGATCTCACTCCCTGTCTAGGATACACTTCCAGCTGCTGTGCCCCCGGACATTGCAAGGGGGCACAAGGCTCTGGATTCCTGGATGCACACACACAGCCCACACTCAGCTCCTCTTGGCTGGGCAGTGGACATCGGATCTGGTCGGAGGGCTGTCTGTAGAGCCAGGCAGAGGCTGCACCCTCCACCCTTTGGCCTGAGTTGGCTGAGCTACAGAGAGACGGATGTGAACAGACCAAAGGTTGCAGCCCTCTGGGGTGTCTCCCCTCCCTGAAGCTCAAGTACCCAGTTAGGTTTCCAAGGTGCCGGAATCTGCACTTTGGAGAGAAGCAGGTCATCTCTGAGGTTCTAGGTGCTGGTTACTAATTTGTTAGCAATTGGTTGAGAAATGTTTCCTCCTCCTTTGCCAAGAACATTTTCCAACACACCCCTCAAATCTCTCAAGACTCCAGCTCCCTATTATTTCAGGATCGATGACGACGTACTCAGTTCAGATTAGCAAGCACAACTGTAATATCTGTGCTGCCCACTCTGGGACCTGACCCCGTTTCAGATAAACCACATGGATTGCAACTGAGAAAGCCGACCCCAAATGTGCTGGCACCAGTGTTTGCTCCTCTCCCTGTGGGGGAGCAACCAGCATGGGCCTTATTGTGTCTGTTTTTCCTTTAGTCAGGCTTTCTGGGCTAGGGCACTCTGATGCATGGGGTTTCATGGGTCTGAATGTGGCCCGAGGAAGCTGCTGTTCAGAGGAGCTGCTGGAGCCTGGACATTAGCAGCTGGGCTCTGGCCTACTTTAGGAGTCACAGTAGCCGCTCTTTTCACACCTCAATAGCAACTATCATTTAAATAGTACCTACTATGTGCTCAGTAATGTTCCAAGTGCTTTATACCATGTGCATTTAGTTCATCCTCATAGTCACTCTGTGAAGTAAGTAATCTTATAATGAGGAAACTGAGGTACAGAGAGGCTAATGAGGAACTTGCCCAAGGTTAGAAAAGGGTCGAGTTTATGGCAATCTATCAGCCATTAAGATGGTGTGACCTTCCTTACCCCATGGTCAGGGACTGTGTCTCTGAGGTGGTCTTAACCCGCACTGGTGGACCTCATTTAATTCATCAGAGCATGAATAGAGAACTTGCATGTGACACCAAGGACAAGGCTAACACCCCATGTTAGAAGCTCACTGTTGTATTTAACTCTAGCGAGGACGTGCTATCAACCTCAGCCTCATGCTTCCGAATCCCAGAGATAACAAGCAGTGTCATAATTGGCTCATTTATACCAGAACTACTTTTTGACACAAAGCCCTGTTCATGTTCAGAAAAAAAAACCAATCCTATCTCTGGCCCCTCTACCACTTCAGAGCTTGGGGATTTCTTTCTTTCTTTCTTTCTTTCTTTCTTTCTTTCTTTCTTTCTTTCTTTCTTTCTTTCTTTCTTTCTTCCTTCCTTCCTTCCTTCCTTCCTTCCTTCCTTCCTTCCTTTCTTCCTTCCTTCCCTTCCTGTCCTTTCCCTTTCTTTCTCTCTCTCTCCCTCCCTCCCTCCCTCCCTCCCTCCCTCCCTCCCTCCCTCCGTCCCTCCCTCCCTCCCTCTCTCTCTCTCTCTCTTTCTTTCTTTCTTTCTTTCTTTCTTTCTGCCTTACTTCCTGCTTCCCAAAAGGCAGGCCCTACAGTTGGGCAACCTGCATCTCTCCCACTAGCCCTTGCCAACCCTCCGCCCACCACCTTCCCGGAAGGAGAGTCCTTAGCCCTCTTTGGGGCTTCTTCCAGCATTTCACAACTCTTGCATTCCAGCTGTGAAATTTGTATCTGGTTTTTCCCAAGATGATGAGTTGAAAAAAACCCTTCTTGAGCCTGCTGGCGCCTCCCTTCCCACTGCCTGCCCGGGTGAGTTTGGGAAGCATGGAAAGCAGCTCCTTTGTGCTACCGAGGACAGCCTGGCTTAGGGACTGTGCCTGCCAACACTTGTAGGAACCTGGGGAAAAAAGTCACTGGGCGTCTTCTCTGTCTGAGGCTGACTGGTTAGACATGGAGTATCTCTGGAGTCTGCCCTCCGCTTCCCAGCCTCTACGGTGATTCAGAGGATGTGTGTCCGGTGCATCATGTGGGGGAGGTTTGCAGTTCTAGAACTGTTACTCTGATGCCGGAACCTATGGCAGTGTCCCTGGACCTCCTCCCTCTGCCAGTGGCTCGCTGACTGAGGTTGGGGGGCATTTAGGGATCTCTGGGGGTCGCATAGCCTCCCAGAGAGGTCAGCGCTCACACACATGTGTGTACACGTATTGGTAGGGAAGAGCACTTTGTCAGCGAGGCACCTTTAAAATCCAACTAACCATCATTGCTGAGCCAAGTTTCTCAGTCTTCTGGAATTGCACCAGCAGCTTTTAAGGTTTTTTGTTTTTTTTCTTTTTGCTTTAATATTCTGGCAAATTAAGGTTTTGTAGCATGAACTTTCCTGTTGTGACAGTCTCAGCTGCACCCTCCCTCCAGTGCACACACATGTACATGCATAGATTTCTTTCCATTTTTATGAGTGTCTCTGCTCCCATTTGTTTAGCCTCTCGGATGGGGTGACTTCGCTGCCTCTGTTCCTAGATTTTGAATAGTTTGTGACCTGCTGAGCAGTTATCCTTTGAAGAAAATTTGTATTTTGTTTTGCTCAGCCCTGAGGCCCATGAAGATTACGTAGAAGAAAATTTCTAGTTTGCATCCAGTGAATTGGGTGAAGGAAGGTGAGTTTCCATCTGGGAGAACAGCTGGGCTGTGGCTGGTGCTGCTTGCGTGCAGGGCAGCCTTTGGTAACCCTGCTCTAAGGCATCTATGGCATCAGTGCAGCAGCCAGCCTGGAGCCTGCATCTGTCGCATTGGCTGCCCTCACCCCTCCCATGCTGGGGAAGTACGGTTATTTTCACTGGAGAGAAAACCCAGAAAGAAACAGACCTGCTCTCAGGGCCCCAGCCAGGCCCCACAGGGCCCATGGGAAGAAGGGCCCAGGCCTCTGTGAGCCACATTTGTTGAGCCAAGTGCCTGGCTTTCTGTGCCTTTCTCAGAAACACACGTTTGGAAGGGTAGAACAAGGGGCTCCACAGCAAATCCGACTGACTGGGGTGAATTTGTGTTTGAACTCCATTCTGTGCTCCACTTCTCCAACAAGAGGGAGCCATGGTCGTTGTTAACCCCAGCCTCGGAGTTCATGAGCAGTGCATTGAATTCTCCACCCAAACTGCATCCCCTTCCCCAAGTTGCACAATCAGGAGTATTTTTATCACCCATCCTTGATCCTCAGTGTCACCCAACACTTCAGCAGTGAGTCACTTCTCCAGGGAACGGAAAAGGAAGGCTTAAAGGTGAGAGTTAGAGAGAGGAAATAACTCAATGCCTCAGAAAGCGGAAAGACAAGGGCTCTGGCTAGAGTGGGCTCATTCAGGAAAACAGGGGGTCTTACTCGCCCACCCAAGTCAGAGCGCTGGCTGGGGTGGAGGTCTGGTGCCCAGAGGAGTTAATAGTTGGTTAAGGAACCCCCTAATCTTAATGCAAGCTTTCTCACTCTGTCTTCTTCAGCCACACTCTGTCCTAATATTCCATCACCACATTCCATCCTTACAGTGTTTGCAATGAATGTACTGCTTTTTATCATTTGGTTATTGGTTTACCAATAACCTTTTGAGGCCTTTTACTCCTGGTATTGTCCCCATCAGAGAATTTCTCAGAATGACCGGGTGATACAGCTTTGTGCTTCACAGTCACTGTGGAGGTGAGCTGGTGCCCTCATCCCCACCCACACCCTGTTCCAGTCCTGCCCTGAAGGCCGACTTGCAAGTGGTTCTTTCTCTGGAAAGTTCAGAGCTTTCGTCAGCAATCTGAAAGCAAAAGGAATAATCTCCCAGGCTAGAGGCAGAAGCCAGAGGTTGGGCCAGGCTCAGCAGGCCAAACCCACTTCACTTCTGAATAGTTGCCAACCCTGATGCCCTGGTTCCTGCTCCCGGGCGTCCCCAAGGAGAAGGCCCCAAGTCGTGTGGCCAGTGAAGACGTCACCACTGTCACAGGACTGGGATTGTGGCTAAAAGGAGTCTTGGTGGTTCGGCTCCTATCCTTTCCACTCTGCTGCTGATAGAATATGACCAATAGCCCTAGACTAAGATGGAAAAATTAAGACTGTTCAGTCTGAAGAGACCAGGGTGGAGAGGAAATGTGGATAAGGTTCTGTCAGTCTATAAAGTGTGGGTAGAGTGTATAAGGGCATGTACTGTAAACCCTACAGTACTAGAAATCAGGGCTACATTTTGACACTGGAAGAAGAGGGTGTTTTAGTGTATGTAAAAAGTCACCTTATGCAGTGGGAAGTGTAAATATAAAATGTGGTATGTAGACAGGTGGTAAAGGAGAAATAAATGGAAAGTTTAGATCGATTCCTGAACTACTGAGGCATGCCTCTAAGCCATCCAATACATAAACCACCCCTCGGCACTCCCAATACAGGAGGAATCCTAGACTAGAAAGGTTTTCGTGGCAGAGCAGACCTTTTTTATTGAGCATTGTCTGTGTTTTGGGCTGTTCTTGTCCCCATTTTACAAATTAGACATGGAGGCTTAGAAAGATTATGTAACTTATCTAAGATCAATAAACTGGGAATAAGTGTCAGAACCAAGATTTGAACCGTGGGTTGTTTGACTGCAGATCCAGGCCTCTTCACTGGCTACTGCCTATAAAAGAAGATAAAAGAGGAGGAGGTGCCTGCCAGCTCCCAGGAAAAAAATAACTGGAAAGAAGACCTTAGAAGTCTATGTGCCAGTGCACAGAGTAAGGCTGGTATTTTAGTTTGCCTGGAAACCCAAGGAGGTGGCAAGTCAGAGGGGACCATTTGGCTGAGAAAAGCATACTAAAAAATAAAATCTGCTAGAGGACATACTCCATCAAAATCAGTGAGGAAGACATATGAAGTATAGGAATTAGGATCCAACATGAGAAAGAGGCAAGAGGAATCCCCAGGGTGAAGGTAAAGAATGAATCCATCGGGCCGGCCGAGTGGTGCAGTGGTTGGGCGCTGGCTTGGGAAGCCGGTTCGGGTCCCACATATGAGGGCAAGTGACACTGCCCTCAAAAAAAAAAAAATTTTTTTTTTAAAAAAAGAATGAATCCGGGCCGGCCGAGTGGCGCATTGGTTAAGCGCTGGTTTTGGGATGCCAGCGGCCCTGGTTCGGATCCCACATGAGGGCCAGTGACACTGCCCTCTACAGCTAACAACAGCTCCACCTGGAGCTGGGCTGTGCGAGCCCCGGTGATGGTGTGGGCTGCAGTGGGCTGCCATAGGCTACAGTGAGTGGCCCGCAGCCAGCGTGAGCGGCTGGCAGCCAAGCATGAGCTGCCAATAGCCGCGATGAGCGACATCCAGAGGTCAGCGACCAATCTGCCTCATCCGGGAAGAGCGCAATGACGATACCAACCGTGAAGCAACATCCTCCGCAACTAAACTGAAGAACAAAAAGACAGCAACTTGTCTGTTCCCCTTCCCCGATTCCCCAACGCTGTTCCCCTCCGCCAATTCCCCAATAAAATCTTTAAAAAAAAAAAAAAAAAAAAGAATGAATCCATGATGACAGCTGTACAGCAAGAATGAAAGGCAACTGATTCGGACTGGAGTAGTTTGGAAGGATCCTCTGAGAAATGTCTTTAAGAAGATAATATTGATAAATATTTGATGTGTTGGAATGTTTTGGGAGAACCTGTAGACCGTTGGTAGTTAATTTAGGATTGAATTAGTGACAAATACATAAAAAACCAAGCAGTTATTAAATCCAAGGAAAACTACACCAGAAAGGAAGAGTAATCGTAGTATACTATAATACATGGCTCAGTTGTAAAGAGCTTCGGTATAGGATAATAATGTAACCACTTAATACTGATCCAAACAAACTTACAATACACTTATCATGGGAGGAGGGTGAGGTGGCAAAGTGCTAAAAGCTCATTTTCCATAATGGGAAGGCAATAGGTAAAGCCTGAAAAGGGAATACCCAGAAGAAGAAATAAAATATATTAGAAATAGTGAATAAAACACCAAAAGAATCAGCTAACAGGGATGAAAATGTTTGTTTTTGAGGAGGGGAAAGTGGGAAGACTGCAGACTATTGTAATGAACCTTATAGAACTATTTGACAAAAGAATAGTTTAAAAAAAAAAAGTCAAGAAATGTTACTATAGGAGCTGTTGCAGCTTGCCCTGCCCAGGAAAAGGAAAGGATGACACGTTTCCAGGTAAAAAATCACAAAATTGGCACCAAGGCAAGCCCTAGTCATGTAAAGGAACTTCGGTTTCTCCAGCATCAGGCTAAGAGCTGAAAATGAGGAGTGTATAACCATCCAACAGGCCTCCTGAAAGCATCTGTCTTGGGGTAAAGAAAATGATGAGGAACACTCGGCTGTGCCCCTAATTCTGATCAGCAAAGAGGCTGATGGAGTACAAGAGACAGGGCCTTGGCAGAGAGCATCTTGGGCAGTGCTGACTTCAGGAGGGAAAGCCCTGTGCCCTGTCAGAGCAATACCTGGCCAGTAGTCCCCAGAGGGAGGGTCCCCGCAGCCTCTTAGGGGGTTATCTTGGGTGTTAAGTGAAAAGGGGGTTCTGGAAGATGTTGGCTTACCCAAAATGAAATCAGATTGTTTGCCCTGTGAGGTCTTTCTAGACCCTTCAAAATGCCAGTACTTTATGAGTCCCTAATCTGAGATGCAGCTTATTACATCCAGCCCCTGCCACATCTTTCTAAAAGCTTCTTTTAAATTAAAATTCCATCAAATACCCTTTGGGAAGCCCTGCCCTGGCTTCTAGGAAGCAGTTCTTTTTAAGAGTTCAGGGTAAAAAATAGATATGTCTTCATGGCCTTGAAAGCCCCGGAAGAAAGACCACTCAAAGGGATTGGAGGCTCCTAAGGAGAAATATTGTGGTTACATTTTTTAGCTGGTGTCAGGAAGACCTGGGGATTTTGTCTCAGCCCTTTATTTGCTCATTCTGTGACCTTGGCTAGTTATTTAAGTCTCTTAGTTTCAGTTCATCAGTAAAATGGGAAAAATAATAGGGTTGTTATGGAAATGAAAGGGGTTTAGCATAGGAACTACACCACGGACTGCACTCAATAAAAGGTACCTTTTAATATTATTGTGAATGATCTCTTGAAAATTAAAAGGAGGTGTAATACCTCCAGGGACCAATATAGATTATGTAGAGAATGCTTTATGTAACTCAAAATTTTTGAAGAATTTGAACAAAAGCTGGAAGGAGAAGTGTGTTTATTCCAGCACAGACTTTTAAGGAACAGGGTCAAAAAAAGCTGAAACTCAAGAAGAACTGAGTCTTGCAAAAAAGTGCTATGACCAGCAAAAAGGACTTTATTTTTCATACTTCTGTTTGGAACAAGAAGAAAACCTAGGCCCTATTGTTTGGACAGAGTCAATTTAATCGGTGACAGAAAGAAAGCAAAATTTACTCAGGTTCTATTATGTTTCCATCTCAAAAAGAATGGTTCTCAGACCAGGAAGGGTCACACTGGCATTGATAAGAGGATTGAAGCCATGATTTCAGATCTCCTAGTCCACATGTATTGTGCCCCACGATCTCAGGCAAATAGGCAGATAGGATTCCTAAGGCTGATGTTAGAAATCTTTGAGGGGCTGGGAGAGGTGTTGGCTGACTGGAAGCACTCAGAAGCTCCAGGATGTAAAAAGCATCTTGATGCCCTAGACAAGTGAGCTTGGTGTCAACTCTCAGGGAAAATTCTGGATTAGATTATTCAGCAAGTAGGTTGTGAACACTCTTCAAGAGAAACAGTGAGCCTTGAGAGTCAGCATGGATTCATGGAGTCGACTTACCAGACCACTCTCACAGCTTTTTTTAGAAATAAGTTACCTACTTCTACCTGGTAGACAAAGGAAATACTGTAGACCTTTTATGTAGGCTGGGTTTAGTAAGACATTTTGAGAATGTCCTTTGATATCATTGTTGACAAGACAGAGAAATGTCCACAGAGCATCCAGGAGAGTGCGGGGCTTGATGATGGGATGGTTGGGTTGATATATAATTGGTTGGGCGAGCATACCCAAAGAGCGATGATGTCAGTCTGTCCGCCTGTCTGCCTGGCCCTGTCCTGTTCACTGTTGATCCAAAGCCTGGGATGAGAACATCGATGGCGAGTTTATCAGTTTTGTCAGTGACGTGAAGTCAGGAGGGAATGCCAATATGATGTATGCCAGAGTCAGGTTTCAGAAATATCCGGACTGCTTAAAACACTAGCCAGACAATGCTGGGTTCGGCTGCTTTTAGCTCCAAATAATCCACAGGACTTACAAGCTGGGGGCGAAGAGGTCTTCGTGCAGCCATGGGAGAAAGCCTGAGGGAGAGTTCACTGACGGGGGAGTGCAGTATGAGCTGGTGGTGCGATGACAATTTTAACAGAAATAAAATATCCCAAACAAGAAAACTCATAGTCCCTCTGTGATCTGCACTGGTTAGGCCACATGCTGTATTTATTTTCACACGTGACCCTTCTTCACTTCTGGACATGACCCTTTACAAGCTAGAGTGAATCCACAGGAGAGTGTGATGTGAATGGATGGAAGATTCCAGAACCTTGTTTTAAAAATACAACCTTGAAGGGCCGGCTGAGTGGCGCTGTGGTTAAGTGCTGGCTTGGGAAGCCAGCGGCCCCGGTTCGGTCCCACATAGGAGGGCCAGTGACACTGCCCTCAAAAAAAAAAAAAAGAAAAAGAAAAAAGAAATACGTGTATTTTGGGACGGCCGCGGTGGTTAAGCGCTGGCTTGGAAAGCCAGTGGCCCCGGTTTGGGTCCCACATATGAGGGCCAGTGACACTGCCCTCAAAAAAAAAAAAAAAAAAATACAACCTTGAAAGTTGAGGCTACCAATACTGGAAAAGAGAAACCGTTGATGGTCTGTGAGAGCAGCTTCAGGGATTTGAAAGGCTGGCATGGAGGGTGGATTAAACTGCTTCTGGGCAACTTTTTTGAGGACCAGTAGATGAGAACTGTAGGAAGGCTGATTGTGCTCTCTAGAAGGAAGGTGGCCCTGCCTCTGCCTCCTTCAGCAGAACAAAGGCCTCAAGGGGTTTGTTGATCTGTATAGTTGAGCCTTCCTGGAGCACTAGTAGTTGACCCAGGGCCCTCTGTGTCTGCTGAGTCAGGGGTCCTTTCAAGCCCCGTCTCAGAAGTCCCTTCTCCCAAGTTCAGGGCAAGGACCTTTGCTCAGAAGCGGGGGACTAACTTGGCCAGAAGCAGTTAGATTATGGGCCCAGGGTAAATGCAAACAAGCCTGTATTAAGCTATCAACATTCTTGCAGGAGGAGCAGATAGGCTTCTAGATGCAGCCAGCCAACTAACATCCTGTTAATGCATTCCAGATATATTTTGAGCACCTATTACATCTCAGGCACTGTTAGATGCTTCGCTTGGGTCATTTCATTTAATCCTATAACGAAAGGGTACTCTTATTTATTTCCGAAGCTTAGGGAGAGGTTTTAGTCATATGATCAAACCAGTGCTGTGAGCCACTCTGCCTCCTGCGGCAATAGCTCATCCTTCATCCCCTGGCCCCGTAGCCCCAGCAGCCCTCGTGGGTGTGGACCATGCTTCCCTGGGAGCCTTTCTCCCTTCCAACCCCGGAAGCTGTACCTTCCCCTCCACTGGGAACTCAGGGAGAAAACAGCCCAGCTAAAAAATTAGGCCATGCTGCCGACCCAGCACACTACTTATTTTTTTATGACTAAGATTAAGCTGACAACCATGCAAAACATTGCAAACCTGTGTCAATGCAGATTTAATACCTCACCCAGCCCACACAAATAATTCATGCCTCTGCATCGATGTCCAGAAAAAACAAATCAGCAAAAAGCCGGGCTGTGTGTGTGTGTGTGTGTGTGTGTGTGTGTGTGTGTGTGTGTGTGTTTAGAGCAGCCGCATTTCCATTGAAGCAGCATGCCGGAAATACCCAAGCTCCAGGACTGCAGATCTAGCATTTTGCATTTTTTTTTCTCTTAAAAGATTAAAGTACATTTTCAAATGATTGAAGGTTGGTGGGAGGTGTAAATGTGGGCACTTGTCACATTAATTCTTCAGATGATTAAGTTCTTTTCCATTTCTTTAAAGCTGTTTGCACTTGGGTTTGATGTCCTTGTTCCGGGTGAGTGTGTTGTAGCAGTTACCAAGGTGACTTTAGCTGACTTTCAACAATTTATTTTCCCCTCCAGCTTGAGATGTCTCCAGTCCTGTGTGCTGTTGATTCTTCTCTCCCAGTCCCCCACCCCCACCCCCAGTTGCTATTCATCAGCAGTTTTGCCCATGCTGGAGAGGTGGGGATCCTTCTCCCTCTTGCAGGCCCCACAGGCTCGAGGCCCTTCCTGGCAGCCAGACCTCAGCCTTTTTCCCGGTCGGGAGCATGGCAGTGGTAGCATGGTGGTATGTCTGTGTGGACCATTGTTAGAGATGGCATGGGCGAGTGATTGTAAGAGTCATATCCTGGCTCTTCCATTTAAACTCACTCTATGACCTTAGGCTTGACACCTCACCTCTCTTAGTCTCAGTTTCCTCACCTGTAAAAGAAGGGTTAGCAATAGAATCTCCCTGGGGTGTTTGTTGTGAGGACTAAGTGAGTGAATTATGGACTCCTTACCCTGGAACAGAGGCTCACCAAAGGGCAGGCTGCTATCTTTCCTGAGTTCTGCTCTTGTCTGAACCCTGAGGGTGCCGGCTGAGAGGTGGTGTTCAGTGTTGCTCTCCTTCCCTGCGGCAGGAGGCCTAGCAACGGGGTGTAAGAGAAAGAGCTGGTCAGAGGTCCGAGGCTCCCACGCTGGCCTGCCACAGACTAGCTCTGTGGCCCTACACGCATTACTGGCTTGCTTTTGCAAGGAAAAGAGGTAGATTAAACAACCTCAGAGTTTCCTTCCAGTGCGGAAATTCCATGACCCTCTTCACCAGAGCATGTGTCCTCCTCAGATCTTGTGAAAGAGTTTGTCAAAGAAGAAGCTAAGGCAAAGGGCAGTTTCAGAATTGGCTTTGGGAAACCATAGAAAGGGAACACTTTAGGAATGAGCAGTCACATACATCTGGGGATGGATCCACCCAGCTGGTGGGAAGGGCCCCCATTACCTCAGGGGCCTTTATAAACAACTGCCTCACTGGGCCTTGTGTTATCCAATGTCACCCTCCATCCTCTTGCCTGCTGACCTCACATCCTCCCCCTGGGATGCGCTCTGCCTCCTGGGATGCCTCATTGGCCACAAGCCCCAGCGCCCAGCCCCCCAATGTGTTGAGGAGCTTGGGCCTGCTCCTCATTGGCTGTCCGCCTGCCGGGCTCAGACATCCTGGGTGGCTTTGGCCGCTCGAATGATAAATAACTAGAGCTTCTCACCAGTATTTTGATGGACACTGGAGAATTGTTCTGAGATTCACAGCCCAAACCAGGATCCGGCCTTTTGAATGGGATCAGTGGGTAACTCTCATTTCTGGCTGAGGCAGATTTGAGAGGTTGTCAGTGGAGGCAGCTGAATTTGAAAGAGCAAATCCTAGATTCCAAAGGGACCCCATGGCCCAGCTGTAGGACAAGCTGTTGGTGGGAAGCAGGACAGGAGGGAGTATGAGGCAGCAGTGACAACTCATGGCGGCTAAGGCCACGTCAGGAAGACCCCGATGCAGGGATCCTGGGGCCTGGAAGCCCAGCAGGCTGGTGGCCCAGTTCTGCCACCCAGCCAAGCCCACTGGTCTGACTCCTAAGAGCTTGGTCTCTACCCTCACTGAGGAGTGTATCATTTCCTGGTTAGATGAAGGGTGTGTGTGTCATCGCAGCTCCTGACCGTTAACAGGAGTGTGCAAGCACAGAGTCTGCTGTGATGTTGCAGCCTTTTCAAGGTCAGCTGGAGGGAAACCATGCCTCCTGGCACTCTAGCATCACAACTGTGGAGAACGTGGGGTCTGAGGCTCCAGGGACAGGGGAGAAGGACTCCCAGAAGCTCCTACTCATACCATAGGGAAGAACAAGTCACTGCGACATAAACGTTTATGTGGCATGTTGGCCAAAGATGTGGGCTTTAGAACCAGACTTATCATTCACCACGTCCCAGCTCCACACTCCCCGACTGCGCAGCCTGGACCAGTTACTTCCCCTCCCTGATCCCCAGTTCCTTATCTACAAAATCGCCCACCTCATGGAGGCGGTGTGAGGTTGCTTGGCCAGTTCTCAGTGGATGGTAGCTGTTGTTATCATAATCATCAATCACAGTCATTGTCATTGTTCAGGAGCCCAGCCTGAGAGACTTCCTCTTCCCTGCCGTCTTTACCTTGTGCTAAACCTGTTCCTGTGCTCGCTTCACAGGAGCCGCAAGGACAGCCTGGAAAGCGACAGCTCCACGGCCATTATTCCCCATGAGCTGATCCGCACGCGGCAACTTGAGAGCGTACATCTGAAATTCAACCAGGAGTCAGGAGCGCTCATTCCTCTCTGCCTAAGGTGAGCCCTGCAGCACCCATCTTGGCTTCAGGGAGCCACCATGCCTGTGCTTACCATCTTCCCCCACCTAGGTGGAGTCTGGGGCCCAGGGAGAGAGGAGAACTGGTCAGGCATCTCCCTGTGGGCCTGTGGGGGAGTCCATGGACTCTGAACCAGCCAGTAGCACCCCCTGTGCTGAAGAACTCTCCTTTGTCTAGAGAAGTGTCACTGCCCTGCTCCTTTAAGAAGGTTCAGTGACCGAGGGAGTCTCAGAAGCCCTGCACTCCTCCAAGCCCAGAATCGGGGCGGCAGGGTCCCCATAGCATTAAGGTAGCAGGGCATGGGCTCTGGTTGGTTGGGCTCTGTTTTCTCCTGCTTGCTGCTTTTCCCATGACAAACACTCAGTTCTTCAAACCCAGGGGCCAGCCCAGCAGACTCCTTGAGGGACCAGGAAGTCCAGCTGTGTCCCTTCTGCTGCTGTCCACAGTGCCAAAATCCCAGCCCTGTGGCCAGAATTCAGCTTTCTGCTTGGGGATGCTGCACTGGGCTGAGTCTCTTGCAGCTGGCTTCCTCCACAGCCCTCAGGGGTTCCACCCTCATTTTTATTGCAGGGGAGGCAACAAGAATAACTCGAAACTCAGACAACAGTGACAAGGAAGGAAGAGGGTTGCACTGGTTTGGACCCTCCACACTGTCCCTGGAGCCTGGGGAAGGAGCTTGGATGGTGACCAGCCTTGGCCAGCCACCCTGGGTGGCAGAACAAAGATAGCTAGTGGTCAGGATGAATGGCGGCTGGCAGGCCCGCCCCCACGAGGACCCCAGCCATTTCCTCCCCAGCTCCCTCTAAAGGCTTGGGGCCTCAGACTCCTGGAAGGGTTAATCTGGGGCAGCCTGAGAAAGCCAAGAGCAGTTTTGTTCCTTTGCTGACTGGCATCTGCCCCACTGGTTGCCCCCTGCCTGCCCTTCCTCCAGGTGTATTTCCAGACTAGGAATTAACAGGCTCCCTCCCACTTGGCTTCAGCTTTTCTTTTTCAAGATGTGCTTATGGCCTTGGGGCTAGTCATTTAAGTCTTGTAGGAGAGCCCAGAAGCAGGTTTCTTCCCTGGACAGAGGGCTTGTGCTGTGAAGGCACTCCACCATCACCCAGAAGCATGGGAAATTAGGAACTCCTTCACTCCCATCCTCCAAACAAAGGGGCCATGAACCCCCCTCCCAGCTCTGGGCATGGCCTTGGGCACATTGCGCCCTGCCCTCTCTGGCCTCAGTTTCCTCACCAGGACATGAAAGAGATGGACTCCAGCACCCCTGCAAGCCCTCTGAACACTGACCTCGTGTCTGCTGGCTTTGAGCCCTTGGGAAGAATGCCAGCGGAGACCTTGTGAGAGGCATCTCTTGGCAGGTGTTGGAATGAACATGTTTGGTTATGGTCCCCTGTTAGTGGACAGGCGGGCAGTCAGGAGGGCATTTGCCAGGCACCCTTTCCCAGGGATCATAGCCCCACAGTCCCTGAGCCTTGGCCAGGCCTGCTGCTCACTGTCTCCATGTTCCCACCCCCAGGGGCAGGCTCCTGCATGGACGGCACTTTACATATAAAAGTATCACAGGTGACATGGCCATCACATTCGTCTCCACTGGAGTGGAAGGTGCCTTTGCCACTGAGGAGCACCCTTACGCAGCTCATGGACCCTGGTTACAAGTGAGAAGGCTCTTTTTCTTCTCCCCACCTCCTTTCCATGGGCTCTTCCTGTGCCCACTATCTCCCTCTCCTCCCTTGGCAGCTCTTGGCAGCTCGCTTCCTGAGGGCTGGTTATGAAGCCTTGTGGAGTGTGGCTGCTGTTGCTAATCCCATCAGCTCCAGGAGCACTTCCTGGGCTCTCTCTTGACATTGAGACACGAGTGATAACCCTCCAGGGCCTGGCCATTGGTAGTTCTGTTTGCCGTGGAAATCCAGGTTTGAGGAATGTGACCTGTTCTGCATCCTGGGTAAACCAAGGTATAGGAAACAGAGGATGAAGCAGGATGGGAGGAAGTGTGGACGCCACGATCGAGTTCCTGTATGGAAATCCCACCAGAATTCCTAGAAAGTGGGCATGTGGACCTGGACCTGGGGCTGGGATGGGCAGGCCTTGGCAGGCAGAGCCCCTCCGCTCCCCTCACCTAATGGCTCTCCCATTCCTCCTGATGGGAACCCAGCTTCTCTGCAGAAACCTGCTGGCTTGTCCAGAGCACCTTGTTCCTCCTTTGCCCTTCTGGCTGGAGCACAGCTTCAGAGCGACTGCCAAGCGGGGTACAGAGGCCTGAGAGCCACAGGGCTCCTTCCAGCCCCCACCATGCTTCAGGTCTCACAGGTCCAGCAACTCCCAGATGCATTAGAGGAACAACATCTTTTTCTGTTTGTTGGGGGTGCCAGAGGAAGCACACTCCACCTTACCTCCCTCAGGAGTACCAAGAAAGGGAATCTGACCCTAATCCAAAAGGTGACCTGCCTTGTTTGTGGTGTAGGGTTGGGGGGCAGGGAGATTACAGTACTGGGGAAGAGAGTTGGGTGGGTTTTGTGGGTTTGACCTAGTCTGGGGGTCTGTGAAGCATTTGTATTATTAATGTGGACTTTTTGTCCAGATGTGTGTGTGTCATCTTGTAGCTGAATTTCTCCTCCTTTAGGCCAGTGCTCCCACACACAAACACCAAATACTAACCCTTAATTAAAACAAACAGCAAACAAAGGACACCAACCACACTCCCCAGACTCAGCTGAGGTAGAAATGGAAGCTGGTGCTTTAGGGATATTGTGTTCCATAAATTATCTTGTCTTTTTTCACTGTTGTTATTACATTGTTTCATAACAAAATTACTTTGAACCATAAAGTTATAAATACATTTTAAAAGTCCCTCTTGGTAACATTAGATTTCTGTCCATGTGGTGTTTGTAGTAACTGTAGCAAAAGCTCTGAAGTGTAACATTTGAAATTAGCCCAGCATAAGTGGAAAGGGCCTCCCCACCCCACCCGCAGCGGCGTCCCGGGCTGCCAGGCTGCCTCTGTGGAGCTGGAAGGAAGCAGGCCCCTTGCCTGGACAGCTGGTAAACAGAGGGGGCAGGTGGGGACCATGCGGAGACCCCTGAGGTCACGGGTCCTCATTCCCCGTAGATGACAGAATGCTGACAGGTCTTAGCAGAACTGTCCTCAGATAACATTAGTGTGTGTTAAAGGTTCGAGCACATTTTCCTGGGAAAGTAGACTGGAATCTCCCAAAACTCAAGAAGAAATTCCTCCCAGTTGCATTTTACACCCTCAACTCTGAACCTGTTTTTGGAGCCCCACCTCCCTCTTGAAACATCTTCCTGCCCTGAGGAGGGGTGTGGTGCGTACCTCTATCCTCAGCCTGGGGACCATGGCCGCCAGAAGACTTAGCAGATGTCATTGTGCCCCCAGTTCCCCCGAAGTTCCGGACCCATCCCCAATTCCCAAGCCCCTTACCCCAGCTGCTGGCATTCCACTCCAGCTCCACCCCCTCCTCACCTCCCTGGCAGCCCCTCAGTGAGCTCCAGCACGCAGCACCACTGACTCCCATGCACATGGGCCCCTCCCATGCACTGTTGCCTGGGGAACCGGGAGCGGTGGGAACCAGCCGCTGGCCTCGGCATGTTTCAATACAGTTGCTGTGCTGGGAGCTGCTTAATCAAAGGCCTGTGTTATGGGCTCATTAGTGCGGTCCACCGCAGGGGCCAGCTCACAGGGGAGCTCCCAAGAAGGCTGGCCGGGGCCCCACTCCCCAAGCACGCACCCTCACTCACCAAGGGATTTCTCAGGCCCTTTCCAAGAAGCCCTGGGAAACCTTCTGCCCTGCCCGCAGCCAACACCCGCACTGGCCCTTCTCCCCACCCCCAAAGCAGCCAGCATTTTCTGCATCTGACTGTCAACCTGCCTCCCCTTTTGGGTCTTGCCACTGTGGTCACAGGCAGCTCCTTAGCTTGTGGGAACCTGAGCCTGTAGTTACTTGTGGGCCCCTAGGTCTTCCTCTGGGACTGGCTGTCTCCCAGGGAGTCTGCAGGGCCTCCTAGAGGCCTGGCGTTAGGCTTATCACCAGTGAGGGCCACTGCACTGGGCCAAGAAGGGCACCAGGCCCCTCTGAAGGGAGACCCTAACACAGAGACCTGCCCTCACCCCCTGCAGGAATCCCTTGCTCATGCTTCCAGGATTGGGGTGTCTCCTTGGCCCCCTGTGCCCAGGCCTGTTGGGGTCAGAGAATCAGGAAGGAGCGAATGCAACAGACCCGGGACTGTAAGACACCCAGACTTCTGTGTTCTTGGCTGCTACTTGAACCTCCCTGTTGGTCCCAGCTGAATTGGGAGGGGCTGGGATGACTTTCTTGCATCAGCCTTGGACAGCCTTGGAAGCCCTCATTCCCAGCCTTGGCACCTTGTTCTGGCTGCCGGCCCAGGCCTGTTATCTCATGGGGAAAAGGCATGGCAAAGACATCCCACATGGGAGGAGAGTGACAGAGGAGAGGCTGGGAGAAAACGGCAGAAGGTGAGGGCATCTGGGCCCTGCTGGAGCTTGTAGAGTAGCCCCAGACAGACCTCCGCACCCACCTACTCCTGGGCCTGCACCTGCGCTCCATGCTTCTTCCCACCCCCATCGCTCTAGCCTCTGGAGAGGCAAGGCCCCAGGAAACAGAAAAGCAGGGCCATCTGCAAGCCCAGGGTGAGTACAGTGGATGCTCCCTGCTTCCTGGAGGAGCTGGAGAGGCAGGAATCTTGCTCCAATTCCATAGGTTTCTCCGTTTCTAGAGATGAACACCCTGACTCCATTTGCCCTACTGTCTGCTGTTTTCACCCTCATTAAGATGGTAAAGCCTATCAGCCAACTCCAGAGCTTTGCAGAACGGTCTTCAGACCCTGGGGGAGGGCTGCCGGCATCCTCTCCTGCACATCTTTCCCCAGCATTCCTCATTCCAGTGACTTTAACAAGCCTCTGTCCCTGAGTCTGTCATCACCAGGCTGTTAGTCCTCTGAGTGGGAGCCTGGCCCAGAGCTGAGTTGTTCATCCATCCCCAGCCAGGATTGATCTGCAGGGAGAGAAGTCCTCTCCAGAGGTCACATATGGGTCACATCACCAAATACGAGAAATTTTTTTTTAAGCCCTGAAATACTTTCTCAGTTGGGTGGTATCTGACAGCTCACCCAGATGGCACCCCCGTTCTCAGCCATTCCCTACCACTCCTGCTGGGAGGCCCCAGGATTGGGAGAAGATGCCCAGCAGTTGTTCAAGTTTGCTCCGCTGCTCCAGGCCAGGTTTGGGAACTCTGCTGAGCTCTCCTCTTAGACCAGCATCTGACTCACCACTGTCCTCTGGACAAGCCCCCACCCTCTCCTGTCCCCATCCACCCACTTGGCTATTGTGTGGAAGACACGTGACTGTCGCTGGCCCTGGCCCTGGGCAGTTCCTCTCCAGTGCCTCTGTTTCTCCTTCCACGGATGAACCTGGCCACAACTTGTTCTCCCTAGAGGCCTTTGCTTGGCTGTCATGGGGACCTCATTTTCTAGGGGTGCGCCCATTAGGGCTTAAATCCCAGCACTGTGCCTGGGGCAGTACAGCACCTCCACAGCCAGCAGACAGAGCAGGAGGAGTCTGAGCCTGCTCCTGGCCACTAAAGCCAGCTTCTCACCACCCACTGAGAGCAGGAAATGAGTGAGGCCTCGTTTTGCCGCCACTGTAGCCCTAACTGCCACACACACCTCTGCTCCCCAGCCTGGAGGGTCTCCAGGCTGTTTGCTGGCGTATGTCTGGCCTATTGGGGTGAGGGGGACACAGACTGGACCGCTTGCTCATCCCCGCCTCCTCCACCGTCATCGTGGGTGCCAGAGCGGCTCCTTGGCAAGCCCTGCCCTGTAAACAGCACATTTCCTTCCCCAGAGAAGGAAAGGGAGGGAAAAAGAAAGCCAAACTTGTTGGGAAGCAAGAACAACGTGTCAACACGAAGAGCAAACAAGGCCCTGGACAAAGTGTGGATTGTCATACCAGGGGGAAGGAGTGGGCATTGTCAGCGCTGTTTGCAGACTGAAAAATATCACTGACCACAGATCTGCAGCATCTGGGCTTCTGCCTGTAGCATAGCTGGGCCTGCCCAGGGCAGGCACTGACGAAAGATCACTTTGAGTTCCTTCTGGAACTTGCTGGGGCCTGGGGAATTGGGTGGTTGGTTGTTGACAATCCTCCCTCATCACCAACCAGCCAGGCTGTCCTAAGGCGCCTGGTGTGAGCACCTTGGCACAAGCTGCTGGACCAGATTCCAAGCCCCCTCCCTGGCCAAGGTGGGGTGGGGGTGGGGGACCGGGATCACTGCTCCCCTCACAGCTCAGCCAATTAGATGGTGGTGGATGGAGCTGTAGCCACCATCTCACCCTTATTGGTTAAGTCTGTGCCCAAACCCCCTGCCTGAGTATTTCCCAGCACTCCCCTCTCCATGATCTCCTGGGGTGTCTTTTAAAAATGCAGATGCCTTGACCTATCCATGATATTCTAATTCAAAAGGTCTAGATGAGGCCTAGCATCTCCCTATTTTCAAAAGCTTCCCAGGGGAATTTGGTGGTGGGGTGGGGGGCCTTTCCCTTTTCACTAGAGCCTCCTCCCTCCAAGGGCTGTTTGTGCACAAATATAAGCATTTTATGACCAGCTCTTGGTGAATGCAGACCTCAGTAAGTGTTATTATTTTCATTATTATTATTATCTCTACTGCTGTTTTCTGGGCTAGAGTAACTGTTGCCTCATGTATGCATTCACTAAGCTGGCCTGGAAATTTGCCCTGTTGTGCCTGCCTGGAAACCATCTGTGGGCATGGTTTGCCTTCCTTTCCAACTGGCCAACCTGGTTTTTGAGCAGCTGCATGCCTGTGACCCTCAGGATTCCAGCCCTGTTGAGCTCAGCAAGTGGCCAGAAGATATGTGGCTGGTTGGGATTGGAACTGCTGGTTTTCCAGGCCATTGGTCAAATACAAAGCCATCTTCATCTTCCCCATCAGAGCAGAGAGGAGTCAGCACTGAGTATACAAGGCTTCTAGAGTTGGGGTGCCTTCCCCAGACTGAAAAAGAGCTTCCTTGACTACCATTTTTGAGGTTAGATCATTGTTCTGAAATCCAGGAGACTTGTGTCCTCTTGATACCTGCTCATCCACAAAATGGAGATGATAGTTTCCTTCCTCGCAGGCCGTAAGGATTCAGTGAAATGATACAGGTCAAGCAGTAAGCCCAGTGCCTGGCACATGGAGGGGGCACTGCTCCTGCTCTTGGTAGTGTTATCATTATTGTCACTGTCATAAACATTCTTGTTACTATTTGTGGCAGAACCAGGCAGCTCCATGGGGACCCAGTGAGCTTCAAGAGCCCCAAGCCCCAGAATTGCACAGGCTTTTCCCACAGTTGTATCACAACGGCCAGTCTGTTACTTGTGAGAGCGCTCAGGAGCCGCTCCATCATAGCTGTCTATCTCCAGTGTCCTGTTGATAAGATCTGTTAACATTCTCAGCTCCAGGTCTGAAATATACAAAGAACAAGGCCTGTTTGTTGAATCCAAGCGTCTAAGGTTTAACTCCCAAAGGAAATTAAATTAGGTGCCTGGAGCTATGACAGTCTGTTGTGTTTCTTTGCAGGGAATGTCATCCTCAATATGCAGATCCCATGTATAATTTCCCCCGTTAAGTGCCCTTAAAATAATGTGAAGTTTCCATCAGGAACCAGCAGCTCACCAACAGTGAAAATTGGCGACTAGCATTTGTCCCCTTTTTTGGTCCCTTCATCCCCTCCTCCAGCTGAGTACAGAATGAGTCCACACACAGATGGTACGCCACACCCTTGGTAGTTGTTTAACTAAAAGCCACCATAACCCACCCTCTCTCCACCACCAATTCCAGACCTTTGTCAGAGGAACTGGCTTAGGGCTGAACTCAGCGTCGGTGGGGTTCCCTTTCCCATTGTTGAAAACCAGCTCTTTGGAGAGTCACTGGGCAATCAGTCCCTGCGAGCCTTCCTCTGCCTCATCTCATTCCCAGCACTAGTTACAGTCCCAGACCTATTATCTCTCTGGCAGAAAGTCTCTCCCTCCAAATTATTTGGGTTAGAAATCAGCCCGGACTGGAGCCATTGTAATATAACTAGGTTTTAGGTATGCTTGTTGGTGCTAGCATTTGCAGGGATGGCAACAAGCCCCAGAAATGCCAAAAATATGAATGTGACTTTTGTACTACTCAAGCAGACTGGTGACAACTGGTAGAGAAACTTTGGACTTCGCGAGGGAGGAAGGCTGGGATAAGATGGGGAGGAGCAAGGGCTCAGGCTAGGGGAGGACCGGAGTGTGATTGGGAACGGGTCGTTAGTCTGCGAGAGGAGTCAGCCAGTCCCTCCATGGGGAACATCCAGGAAGAACAAGGTGGGAGGGGCACCTTGGACGGGCATTTCCCTGGACCAGCTTTGCCTGTCTGAACCCTGTGTGTCCTCACTTGAGACTTGAGCTCCTCAAACAGAAGCATTGGGGAGGAGATGGAGGCCAGTGGTCGGAGCTGTCTTGTTCCTGACAGTGGGCTTGCCGCCTGGGAAGACGATGTCCTTTTGATTCCTTGTCAGCCAATGGAAAGGGTGTGTTCAGGTGGGGAATGGACTCCCTTATTCCTGCATCCCTGGGGCTCCACCCAGGGCTAGGCCCAGCAGAGGCCCCCAGGAAATGCTATGGAATCGATCAGATTGCTAGGCACATGAGTGGAAGAATGAATAAATGCATAAACATCAAGGGGGTAAAACTTCAGGATTTGGAAGCAGTACTTCAGGCACTAATTTTTAGGGTCCAGACATGAGTGGGATGTGCTTTTATCTCAGCCGCTCACAAGCCATGTGATTTGGGCAAATTACGTATCCTATCTGTGCCTCAGTTTCCTCATCTGTAAGGAGACTGAGAAGATAAGACGAGCAGTTAGCAAGGTGCTGGGTATGGAACTGGTCTGTTCAGTGGGGATAGTTTTATTCCTTGTTCCCACCTCCACCCCATCAACTTCCTCCCTTTGGAGTCCTGCATCCTGTGAGGTCTCTAGTGATCCTGCTGCTCTTCTCTGTCATTTCACTTCATCTCACAGGCTGACTATATTCTAAATGTTGAAACTTCTGTTCTTATCAGAGTGGACAACTCCCAGGGGAAATCCGATGGGTATTTTCTCAGGCTCTTGATCCCGTCCTTCTCATAGGGGGGTTTCCCTCAGAGGAGCCCCTCACCTTGCTCTTCACCCATTGTCTTTCTTCCCCGGTGCCCCACCCAGGGTGTTCAAAGTCTGTTGGAGGAGACAAAGCAGAGGCAGGTAGAGCCATAGCCCAGAAGGGTCTGGTGCAGAGGCCAGGAGGCCCCATGGACCGCACAGGGAGGAGAGGGGTGGAGGAAGGGGTCAGCTTGGCAAGAGAAAAGACATCCTCAGCCTGGGCCCAGTGTGGTGCAGGCCTGAAGTGTGTTTGGCCTGGCTCTACCGAGCCCACTTGAGCAGAGGAGCCAGCTGAGAAAAAGGTCCATCAGGCTGAGGAAGGCCCAAGTGCCCTTGGACATTCCCATGACTGTCAAGTGGTTGTCCCAGCCATCAACACGTAAAATGACAAGGTGTCAGACGAGAGCAGCAAAGTGGAACAGCTGGGAGGTAACCTGGAGAAGAGGTTTCTCGAAGGAAATTTGAAGAACTCAGTGGCTGAATGGGGCTAGCAGCACAGGGGTTTAGGAGCTTCCAGCCTGAGAGAATGTGGATACTGCAGGTGGAAATGGGAGTTGAGAGTCCCTTTCCCATCTGTAAAATGAAAGAGGCTGGTGCAGTCTCCTGATTCTCCAGCTCAGACATTCTTGGTTGTACCTTCCGGGGCATTTCCAGATTCCAGACAAGGCTGCTGTTCCAAAAACAAACATTCTTTTTGTCCTACCAAGGAGGGGGTGGCATGTGACCTGGTTCAGCAAGAAAGATGTTGGCAGTTGCTCCTTTCTGCCCCTCGGCTTTTGTTTCCCCTCTACTGCGCTGCGACATGCAGGAGGCCCAAACTGCCAAAATAGGGTATTTTCCCCCCTGTTTCCCTATGTCTTCTGGGATCAGCACTACTCTCCCTCCAGATGCCCCCACCTTGCATCCTCACTGTGCTCTCACGCCCTCCCTTCTCTACCCCAGTCCCTCTGATAGTGCATGCAGGCACTGGGGGCAGGTAACAGTTGCAGTGGGCTTCAAGCACTTCCCTCTGTCCCTAGAACAGATCACTGTGGGCTCATGTCTCCTCCATGGACCAGCAGAAAGATCCATAGCTTAGCAGTTGGCAAGAAGACCATATATTAAAAAAATAAAAATAAAAGCCTCTTATGCTTTCTTCCTAGATTCTGTTGACCGAAGAGTTTGTAGAGAAAATGTTGGAGGACTTAGAAGATTTGACTTCTCCAGAGGAAGTAAGCCTGTTTGATTCTCTCTGACAGCTGGTTCTAGTCTCCAGGAGCGCCTCTCTCTCTCTCTCTCTCTCTTTCTCTCTCTCCTCTCAGATGGGTTTGTAAGGAGACCCTGGAGATGTTAAAGGGCTTTATTTCCCTCTCTCTTCTCACCCCCCCCCACCCCAGCCCTCATAAGGACACCCAGCAAACTGAATTGTCAGCTCCTGAGAACCTCGCTGAAGAGGCAGCCAGGGCCTTCAGGCTAGTACGAGTTCTCCCCAGCCCCTGCTGTTCCCTGGCAGGTTCTGAACAGAAAGCCCCTGCCTGCTGCCAGAGAACATTCCACTGGGGAGTTCTGGTGGGCAGCCGGGGACTCCTGTTCTTGCCTCAGGCCACCCAGGAGCTGTTCTCCGCCTCCCTTCCCCAGCCGTAAGTTCTTCCCTTGTGATCCGCCTCTTCTAACCCCAGCCGAGAGCCTGAGGAGCTGGCAGACCAGGTGGGGGCTTGTGCCTTCCTTGGCTACTCCTCTGGGGTGCAGGAATGGAGCCCATAATCCCCTTTGTTTTTCTTCCTTGTTCCCAGCGTCCTCATCTGCAGCGACTTACCTCATCCTGGAAAGTCCCTTTCCCTCCCCTGGCCTCCTACTAGGCAGCACCGCAGTGGGATCTGGGCCTTCCTGCTCTGGATGCCCCATATGTTAGTGGTATATTAGCAAGCTGGCCTTGCCTCCAGCCTCCTAGAGCTCACTTGGGCCCTCCCCTGCCCGTGGCAGAGACAGGCCTTTGCCTTTTCTGCCGGGAAGTGTGTTTGGGCGAGAGCTCCTTCACCTCCCAGGGGCCAGGCTTTCAAGCCAAAGAGAGGTCAGGCAGGAGCTAGTGTTCAGCCAGGGCTGGAGCTGCCAGCTGCCAGGGCTCCCAGGGCCCGTCAGCCAGTACATGGTGGCCTCCAATATCCACAGGGTAGAAGAAAGTGCACAGGGTGGGACTGTCCTGTCCAGGTCTCCAAGTGGACAGGAACTTCTCAGAGCCTGAGGTCACCCCTAATAAGATAGTGTCTTCTCTCTCCTCTGGATACAGCTTGATACATTAACTCATTTATACATTAAAAAGTCACCAAGCATCCAGACTGTGCCAGCCAATCAACCCCCACAAGTCACTGGTCCCTGAGGCCCGGCTCCCATTCAGTCAGGCCAGAGCCAGCTGCCCAGAGCGCTTCCGGAGAGGCCTTGCAGCACTGGGATGGCGCTGTGCCAGACTGCTGCTTTGAGCTTGGGTGTTGAGGGGATGCGAGGGGGGACAGTCCAGGCAGGAGGGACAGGAGCCAGGGGAAGCTTAGGAAAGTAGGTCACTAAAAATGACTTTTTTTTCCTTTCCTGTCCAGAGGCTGTCCCCACACCCTGCCCCACTCTCCACTTTAGTCCTGCTTGGACAGTCCCCCATCAGAGGGAGGGAGAGGGAGCCAGCCAGGGAGTGTCAGGCCTGTTCCCTTCCAGTCCCAGCTCGAGGCAGGCCAGGGGCCTGCTCTCTCCTCCTGTCTAGCCTGGCCGGACTTATTGCCTAGCCCTGGGATAGTGGGAGTCATGAAAGACAGACCCTGTTTCTAAGTCAGTGAGCATCTATTGAGTGCCAGCTGTGTGCCAGACCACATGCAGGGTCCCGGAATTCAGAGGGAATAGAATATGTCAACCTCTTCTTCCTACCCCCACCAGAAGCTCTAGAAACAAAACTGTAAGCAAATCAGTGATTCTCAGGGATGGGTAAGAAGACCTTGGGCTCTCCTTGGCCACCACTTGGACCACTTTCAGGCTGGTCACCCTGGGAAACTGATGGGAATGAACAAAGGGGACAGGGTGGGGGAGTTTTCTCCTCTGCTTCCACCTAGGCCAAGCAGGGCCTCCTTCCCTTGGACTCTTCAGAGGGCAGGCTCCAGGGTCCTTCTGCACCAACCTCTGAAAGAGAAGCCATGGCAGGGACAGGACCGCAGTGTTCCAGACCTCAAGCCACTTCCCTATAGCATCCGCACCCTCCCCTGCCCCCATCCTCCAGCCCCAGGGCCTCAGGGAGCAGATTCCTTACATGCTTGTGGCCAGAGGCAGAACCAAGGAAGTGAGCAGCAGGGAGGTCAGCACAGTCAAGAAAGAGTTAGAAAACATGCCTCCTCCAACCCTGGTTAATTATTGGCCTGGCCAGGCAAGGGGGAAGAAGGGGTCACCGAACTCCAGCAGCTTGACCCCAGCCACCCACCTGGGTCTAGCATTTGAGATTGAAGCCAGGCGGCCAGTGTCCTGTCTCGCCCCCAGCACCTGGGGGCAGGCCTGGGTGAAGGTCCTGCCACAATCTAGGCAGCCTGGGAAGAAAGCAGCAGGTTCTGCTAACCATGTGCACTCTGGCTCTGTGCTTGCTTCCTCCACAGTTCAAACTTCCCAAAGAGTACAACTGGCCTGAAAAGAAGCTGAAAGTCTCCATTCTACCCGACGTGGTGTTCGACAGTCCACTGCACTAGCCTGGGCTGGGCCCTGCAGGGGCCAAGGGCGAGCCCAGCTGCTCCCTGGTGACTTCCAATGTAGCAGCTGTGTAAGAGTCCCACCGAAAAAAGGGCAAGTGTGAGGATGACTGTGCAGCCCGATGGGATGCCATGTACAGGCAGCAGGCCCCCACCTCACCTGCAGCGCCAAGCCCGTGTGACCAGGCCCTGATCCCGCTGGGCACTGAACGGGCAAATGCAAACCTTCCCCTCCTGCTGTTGCCACAAGTTCTGGTTTGAGAAGTGACTCTGGACCTTTGATGTGCCCCTAGGTGGAGACAGGCCTCCTTCTCACCTACCCACTGCCATGCAGCCCAGCAGAAGGGAGGTGGAGTGGCCGCGTGGGTGCACTGCCCAGCTCAACTCCCGGAAGCCTTTGGTTTTGGTAGTCAAGCTCCTCTCACCACGGAACAATTCCTTTGATCGTGTTTGGTTTTCTTCCTCCTTATTTTATTTTGTAGAAACCGACGGTATTTTATTGCTCTTCAAAGATGTCCAGAAGCTGTGTATATAATGTTTTTTAAACAGAACTTTATTCCCAGATGAACTTTCTGATTCTCTCAGACAGGGGCCTGGGACCATCTCCCCCCTAATCTGCCACCAGAGAAGGGACCAACGTTCTCCTGCCAGCTCAGGGCCTGGAGGAGCTGGCTTCACAGAGAGGCCTTTCTTCCCAGCTGGGCCTGGTGGAGCCTGGGGCAGGGGGAGAGCTGAGACACTCCCCCATGCCGGCTTGAGTCCAGTTTAAGGGGTGTGCTGGTTTCCAAGTGGACCGGGCCCCACAAAATTCAAGGACCATCAGCATCTCAGACTAGGTGGCCCCAGCCTCATCTTTCAGGCCTTTTCCACCCAGCCAGACCTGCCGAGGAGAGGGTAAGGCCCAGTACCTTACAGACCATCCCCACCTGCCACTCAGGGCCTGGGTCTCCAGCCCTTTGACCACTCCTGTTCCATTTCCTCATCCCCTGGGACTCCCAGCCTCCAGGCTGCAGGACTCCGGCTTATTAAAATCAGAAAAATTAACTTCTCAACATGTCTTTCACTTTGATTTTGCAAACACTGTACTCTGCCACCCTCCGTCCTCCCTGTATCCATTCGTTTCTCATCTTTCATTCCCTATTCCTGTCCTGTCCTTCGTCCCTTGCCCCAATACTGCAGTTTTCATGGTCTTCCTCCCAGAAGCCAACCTATCTCTGGCCCATGGTTTTGGGGTTCCTTGTGGGTTATCTCTCACTTCTGCCCCTTTCATGCCCTCTTACCCCTGACTCTAGGGAGTGTTGTTTCAAGATCCCCCTCAGGCCTGTCCAAAGCAAAATATTATCTGTCAGGGCCTACACAGGACCAGCTCTGCCCCTATCTACACTGCCACACACACAGGCACCACCAGGAGTGCCGCAGGAAGCCCATGGGCGCAGGACCCCTCTGATGAGAGATCCAGCCGAAGAGCTGCCTCTAGGTGCTATGAAGGCAACGAGCGGGCATTCCATGGCACAGGAGTTGGACTTCCAAGGGGCCACTAGGGCCTGGCTTGTTCTCTGCACACACCCTTAGGACTACCTGGTTAATTCCATCAAACTCAGAGCTTCAAGGCCAATCAGCCTGGAGTATTGGGAGAGATGGACTCAAGGCCCCCACCAGCCAAGATGGAACCCTCTGGACCTGATGTTGGCAGCAGCTGAGGCCTCTGAGGACTTTTCAAAAGGCCGTTCCTGGCCTTTGCCCACCACGGCATCCTTTCCTTTGAAACTTCTCATCTTCCGACATTTCATGGCCAGAGAGGTATCATCAGCTTGCCTCCTTCGCTTGCCACCCTGACCTCCCTCTCCACCAATTCTTCCTTTCTTTTTTCTTTTTTTTTTCTTTTTTTTTAAGGGCAGTGTCACTGGCCCTCATATGTGGGACCTGAACCGGGGCCACTGGCTTCCCACGCCAGCGCTTAACCACTGCGCCACTCGGCCGGCCTGACCAATAATTCCTTTCTGAGGCCCTGCCTCCATGTATCTGGTTTGGTGGTGGGAAAAGTGGTATTTTCTGACCTAAGCTTTATCATCAGTTTGGAAGGCAGGAGAGAAACAAGAGAGCTCTGAGACGATGAGCCCATGAAGCTGGTGGCCCCTTCCTGCCTCACTGTGTCAGGAACCTCCAAGGTTGGGAGGGGTCAGGCCTCCATCTCCTTTCCCTACAGTGCACTGGCCCTGGGGCAGTGGCAGGGCGCCTGCCGTCTCTGACCACACCTCCTTTCCCCTGGGCAGCGGTGCCTTCCCAGAGGCGTTCTGGGAGGTGCTCTCCATCGAGCTTCTGGCTGGTGAGAGGCGAGCCTCAGTGGGGATCAAGCAAGGCTGACCATGTACTGTGCCCAGCACACCACCTGGCACATGGTGGGTGCTCACTAAATGTACCCCTTCTTTCCCTCCCTGCAGCCTTTTGGGAGCCCTGACCTCATAGTGAGTGGGAAGGTAAGAAGCTTCCCTCCCTAATAGGCCTCTTCCACAGGCTTCCTTGATGCTTGCCTGGTCCGACCCCCTCCCTCCAGGTTCCTGGTGCTGGAGCTTCTGTGAGGAAGGGGCTCCCCCATGCAGTTTGCCTGCTACTGAAGGCAGACTCCTGTGGCTCCTCGGGTCCAGTGAGGACCCCAGACCCATCTGCCATTTGGAGGGGTAGAGAGGCTCATGCAAGATCTCAGGTCTGGCCAGGGAGCTGGTGCCTCTTCCTGTCCTTCTCTTTCTCTTCCAAAGGCCAGGCTGTATGGCAGGGACTGGGAAGCCTTGGGGCGACTCGAAAAGGGCTAGAATGTTTTTTAAAATAAACACAGGGTCTTGGGACTATGTTTTGAGACTGAGTTGAGAGCAGAGAAAACACATAAAGGTCGGTGCCCCTATGGGGCAGACCAGTAAAGAAATCCCTTGACTGTATTTTTGTATCTGGTTGTCTTTCCTCTCTGGTTTCCAGGCCCTCCATGCCAAGTGAGGTACCTGGGTCTCTGTTATAAGTCAGGAGCCCTATAGAGAGAGCCCTTCTTTTTTTTATAAGTACCTGAATGCTGCAATGAGCAGACTTTTGTAAAATTTTATATTAGTTTCTAATGTCAATGGTGACTCGGTTCCTGGGGGTTGCAGCCAGCCTGGAACTTTTGTAAGAATTTTTTGGGTGACTCACTTAGATGTCGTTTCCTTCTTTCCCCATCTTCCTCTGTGTAATCTAAGTGCATTAAACATATTTGCAGAAATGCTGGGTCTTGTGCTCCTTTCTGGCTGCCTGGAGTAGGGGAGCAGAAAGTCTGGGGCCCTGGCAGAAAGAATGGGTTGGACTCAGCCACTTAGAAAAGCCGGGATGGGCAAAGGCCCAGAAGACTGTTGTTGGGACTGGGGGGTGGGGTGGGCCAAGGAATAGTATCATGCAACTAGCTGGTGAGTCTTCAGTCATGCAGAAATGACCCTGCAGGGACACTCTCTCTTTCAGTGGTCTTGAATTCCTTTAAGGTCAAGGGGGTAGGATCATGGAACACAATCTGGGGGTATGAATAGGTGGTTAAAGACTCTCACTGCCACTTCATTCTTCTTCTACCCTCCTCTCACCAAAAAACCCTTCTCCCTTGGGAAGATGGGCCTTCTTCACCTCTATGTTAGAATCCCTGAGCCCTTTTCCAGTCGGGAGCAAGAGACAGTCACTGCCCTCACCAGACATCTAAATTCAACCTTCTAATCCAGAGCCTGGGAGCAGCATGGAAGAACAGAAGCAGCACACCCACTGGTGACCCTTCCCATCAACTCCTCTGGGCCTGATCTAGGTGAGGAGGTGGGTGGATCGTCCTCCCCTAGATTGCCCAGCTCCTGTCTCTCCAGGGCCTGGTGTGGCAAAACCTGAGCTCAATGCCCATGGGAGAAAGGGCAACACCCTGGGGCCTTAGAAGCAGGCAGGAGGGGGCCTGTACCCAGACAGGGTTATGGAACCTGCAGGACTGCTCTGCGTCCTCACGCATTCTTCCCCGCCCTGCTAGACCTCATTGTCTGTCCTGGGGAGTAGTAGGGCCTTTTCTCCTGGTCCTCAGGATGGAGCTGTAGCATCCAGGGGGTTTTGCTGGGGCATCACAAGAGGGGAGAGGGAGAGTGTCAGGTCCTGTAAAAGGACTATGAGCTCCCCTCTCTGTCTTCTGTGAGAACGAGCTGTGTGGGGGACCTTACCCAGGAGGAGGTCAGCACTCCTCTGGCCCTTGTGACCTCTGACTAAGTGAACTGTGACTGGCTCCTGGAGCAGTGGGGCAGGCCCTCAGTCTCTGGCAGTCAGAGTAAGGGAGTTGGGAGGGTCTGGAGCCTTGCTAACAACCTCAGGGTGGCCCAGGCCACACCCCTTCCCCTTTCTGTTTGAGACGGGTTAGCAGTGCTTATCTAATCCTGCTCATCTGACTAGCCTAAAAGGACCCAGGGTCAAGGTGAAGTTCTTGCTCCAAAGAGAATGAAGTTGCAAGATAGTGTGCTTAGGTAATTCCAGGAGATAGGATTCACTAAGCTGGGGTTGTTTCTGGAAAAAGCAGGACTCCTGGGCCTGGAGCAGAGATTCTGTCCTCACATTTAGGGAGGGGAGAAATCTGCCAAGTGATCGTTAATGTCTCCTCCCAAAGACCTATGAATTCCTCCAGGTGTCTGCTCTGCCCCATCTGGGGGAGTCAGGGTCCTTGGACTGGGGAGCCCACAGTCTCCAGGGCCAGGGGTTAGGGAACCTGAGAGATTTGCCAAACTGGCCTGACTAGGAGAAAGCATGCTGGAAGTGACTCAACCCAGCCTTGCAGGCACTGAAGCAGCTGCAGGCTACAGAGGGGGAATGGGTGGGGAGGCCAGAGTGGGTTGAGGGGAGTGATTGGCTGGGCAAGAGATGTGTCCCAGGACTGCAGGAGTAGGTCAGGATGTGGTCTGGGAGGGGCAGCCATCTTCAGGCCTCTTCCATGGGGACATGGTGGGACTGCCCAAGTCCCTCCTCTCCTCCTAGTGCCAGGAAGTCTTTGGGAGAGAGTTAAGGGCAGGATGGGAGAAAGAAAGATGACTGCTGCTGCGTGTCCATGGTTTGTGTGAACATACCTCTCTCAGTAACTTGAGAGGCAAGGGAGACTTTGAGAGGGTTGTGATGAGAGTAGTGGCCTTGGGGCCAGAGAACTATGAGCTGTACCCCTATTCCTTTGTTTTTCTAATTTTACCCACTCCCAGCCCGCACCCCATCTCAGTACCTAGAGCCCTGAAAAGAAGGAGAATGGGCCTTCTGGGTCACAGCATTTACAACTGAGGAAGGCCACCTGTGCATTGTTGAGCCTCTGTAATACCACTGGGAACAGTAAGAACTAGAAAATATGTTCCATTACATGTTTTGTGTGTGTGTGTGTGTGGGGGGGTGGAGTTGGCAGAGAGGAACAGCGTTGGGGAACCAGGGAAGGGAAACGGACAACTTGCTGTCCTTTTGTTCTTTGGTCTAGTTGTGGAGGACATTACTTCACTGGCCCATGTTGGTATGATCATTGCACTCTTCCCAGGTGAGGCAGATCTGTTGCTGGCCATTGGACAGCCGCTCATGGCAGCTCATGAAAGCGCATGTCAGCTCATGAAAGCTCCCATCAGCTGCTGGCCAGCCCCACTGCAGCCTATGCCGTCGCCAGCGACTCAGGGACAGCCCAGCTCCAGATCAAGCTGTTGTTCACCATCTTAGCAGTAGAGGGCGCAGCATCACTGGCCCTCATGTGGGATCTGAACTGGACGCCTGCTCAGAGCTGGCATCCCAAGCCAACTCCTAACCAGCATGCCACTCGGTCGGCCCCATTCACTTGTTCTTGCAACAAACCTGTGGCAGACAGAGTGCTATATGATGGGAAGCTGGACACAGTCCTGGCTTTAAGGAGCTCTAGTGCAGTGAGGGAAAACAGACAAGGAACAATTGCAAAGAAGAGCCATAAAAGAGAAAGGAGTATGCTGCCTCACCAGTTATTACCGGCGTGACTAAGACAGGTTAATTAACTTGTGCCTCAGTTTCTTCATCTGCAAATGGATACTTGCTTCATAAAGAGTTTTTGCAAGGATCATATGAAATAATGCACATGAGATGCCTAACACATAGTAATTGATCAGTTAGTCTTAACCCTTTATTAAAGGGCTGTGCTAGGGTATATACACAGAAAAGGCGCTAAACTCAATCTGGGGAGATTTTGAAAAGGCTCCCTGAAAGAAATGACATCTAGGGCCTGCCAAGTGGTGCAGTGGTTAAGCGCTGGCTTGGGATGCCGGCGGTCCCGGTTCGGATCCCACGTGAGGGCCAGTGACACTGCCCTCTTAAAAAATAATAATAAATAAATTTAAAAAAAAAAAAGAAATGATATCTAGGTCAAAACCTGAAAGATGCTTAAAGATGAATTGGGCAAAAGAACAAGGGGCTCTACTTTCAAAAGCTCCCCAGCAGACAGAACAATAAGGGCAAAAGCCCCAAATCTCTTCTTGCTATCTTTAGAGTCCAAATTGCCTAGAGTATATGGTTTAAGGCATCAAACTTTCATTTTAGAACCATCCCCTGCCTGCTGAATGGAGGACATTTTGAAAGAGCAAAATTGAGTCAACAAATATTTATTGAGTATTTACTATGTGCTAGGTCCCATTACAGCATAAAGAAAATCTTTCCTTTCACATATCTTATGTTTTAGTGATGGGAGATAGGTAATATTTTTTTAAAGTACAATACATAGTACATGGAGATATGTGCTAAGGAGTAAAAACAAAAAAGAGGAGGAGAGATAGGGAGAGGTTCATTTTTACTTTTATTTTTTAAAGATTTTATTGGGGAATTGGGGGAGGGGAACAGCATTGGAGAATCAGGGAAAGGGAACAGACAAGTTGCTGTCTTTTTGGTCTGCAGTCTAGTTCTGGAGAACGTCGCTTCACTGGCCCATGTTGGTATTATCATTGCGCTCTTCCCGGATGAGGCAGTCGCTCACCAGCCACTGGACTGCCGCTCATGGGGGCTTCCAGCAGCTCACGAAAGCTCACGCCAGCTGCCGTCAGCCCCACTGCAGCCTACACTGTCGCTGGTGACTCAATGGCAGTCCAGCTCCAGGTAGAGCTGTTGTTCACCATCTTAGCTGTAGAGGGTGCAGTGTCACTCGCCCTCTATGTGGGATCCGAACCGGGGTCCTGCTGCTCAGAGCTGGCGTCCCAAGTCAGCTCTTAACCAACGTGCCACTCCACTGGCCCTCATAGAGATATTTAAGAGCAGGATCTATATAGGACCTGAAGACTGATTGAATAGGTAAGGGAGGTGAGAAGGAGATGTCAGGGTTGCCTCCCTGATTCTTGGTTTGATAACTAAGTGGCTGACATGTCCACTGATTCAGATGGGGAATCCAGCAGAGGGGGAACAGGTTGGAATGTGAAGAGGATGAAGAGTTTTGTTTCCAATACATTGAACTCAAGGTGCCTGTGAAACATCTGAGTGGAAAACACTGCCACTGTCTCTTCTGGAAGCTGCCTTTTTAGTTGGCTACGTGAATATGCAACCAAGACGGTGAGGATCTGGACTGTAGATACTGACTGGGGAGTTATCAGTATATAGACCGTCGTGAAGCCTTAGGAGTAAATGAGATGTCCCAGGAAGTAGGTATAGAATAGTAAGAGAAAAGGATAGAGGGCAGGATTCTGAGGACCGCCAACATTTATGAGATGGAAATTAGAGACATCTGTGTTTAGAAAGATAAGAAGAAAACCAGAAAAGTATGATATTTTGTAAGTCAAGGGGAGCAGTTTACGAAGGTGAGAAATTGGAGGAATCCTTTAGATTTATTATCCTGGAGGTCATTGTTGAGGAAGCCACAGATGGACCCTCCAACTGCTCCACGCTAGACTTTGTTTCTTTGTACCATCTTTAGAGTATGGAATTGAGGATTAAAGATTGAAAACCGTTTTCTCCTTGTTTGTTCATTTAGACATGCATGTATTCATTCATTTTTCATTTGTTCAGCATGTGAGGGAATGCAAAGTGCTAAAGATACAGGCTCTGTCCTTGAAAGGCCCCCATTAGCCCCCACATCAGGAATAAGGAGATGGAGGTTCTGGAGCAAAGAGGCCCTCTGGTTTTATGGAAGTGATCGATCAGGGCCTCATGGGCCATACTGAACTGGATTTGAATTTCAGTTCTACCATTTAGGACGTAATCACTGATGACTCTGAAATCCATAATCTCCAGCACAAACCTCCCCTGTGAGTCTGTCTGTACAATTGCCTCCTCAACATTTCCACTGGGATATCTGAGTCAATTCGAACTTAACTTAGACAGATATACTGAAAATCTCCCCACCCAAACCTAACCCTTTTCAGTTCTCTCCTTTTCAGTAAATGGCACCACCATTCAGCTTCTTGTTGAGGTCAAAATCCATAGCAATCATTTTGAAACATTTTGGTGGGGGATATATGTATATATCTCCAACAATCCTAGATATGGATTAGATATGGGGTAGAGTAATGGGGTAGGAATGGGATCAAGATGTGCTTATCACTGTATATACTAAGTATATCCTTTTGAACTTTAAAAACATTTTTGGTATATATATATTAAAAACGTATGATGTGATACATACACGCACACACACACACACCATTCCTACCTCATTACTATTATGTGTTAATTGCTCTCCACCCCATATCTAATCTGTGTCTAGGGTTGTTGGCTCTCCTTCCAAAACATATCCCAAATCTGAAAACTTTTCACAACCAGCTTCAAGTGCAAACTCCTTACCATGACTTACAAGGAAGGCCCTGTGTGTTCTGGCCCCTACCTGTCTTCTCCCTCACCACACAGCCTTCTTTATGCCCTGGGACATGCCTAATCTGCTTTTGCATTTGTTTCTCCTTCTGACTAAAACACTTTTCCCCCAGGTTGTCACTTGCCTGGTTCCTCCTAAACGTGCACGTCTCAGGTCAAATGTCACTTGTTTGGAGAGCCCTATTTGAGCTCCTAACTATCACAGAAATTATCCTACATATTTAATTTAATTTTTTTGTTGTTCATGTTCTCAGCGGAATCCCCGGGGGCCTAGAAAAATACCTGGCACATAAAGGCTTTTGTTAAATATTTGTTGACTGATCGACCTCCAGCTGATTACTTCAGTTCTTCAAGCCTCTCTGTTCTTTATTAATATTAGATAATAATGCCTATCTTGCTCGGTGATTTTAAGAGTCAAAAATTGGGGTTAAAGTAATGAGGACATCGGGAAATTGCCCCAGAGTGAACCTTTTCAAGTCCCGCTGGGAGGACTAACAGTCCTCCTTTCCCTCTCAGGTAAAAAAAGCTACGGTGAGGCCCAGGAAGAGGTGGTCCCACTACACAGGGGCATCATCGCCCTTTTAAGAAGCGCGGAACCCTCCTCCCATCTCAATGTTTAATGTACCAAGTTAGTACGAGTCACGTGAGGATCCCTGGTTTGCCCCGCCTTAAAGAGGCGGAGCCTCCGCTTGAGGCCCAATAGCAGGATCCGCCTTCGGAGCAGCCCCAACTCCAGACAGGGAAAAGGGGAGGAGCCGGGCTCCTCAGCAGCTGTAACAGCACTTCCGGACAATACGCCCCGCCCCCGCCCCTTCCCCTCCCCTGTCCATTTATTTCTCCTGTGCCGGGTGGGCCGAACCAGCGGGTGCTGATTAAAGGCGCCGCCGTTGCGCTGCCGCTTTCTCCTCTCCTCCCCCTCCCCGTCTCCCCGCCCCTTTCCCGAGTAGCGGGACTGGCCTTGATGTAGGGACGCCACCCTCCGCCTCTCTCTACCGTTGCTTAGGAGTCCGACTCACCGCAACCCCCTGCCCGCCCGCATCCCCACCCTGCCGGCTGCGCTCTGCTGGGATCCCATTGTATCCCCCCCCCCCCGAGGCCTGCAGACTCCGAGGCCCGGCCGTGGCGGAAAGATCCGGGACCCCCGGACGCCCCCTCCGACCGGTCCCGCGAGCCGGGCCCCTCCCCCGCCCGCCCTCCTCGCACCAGCGCGGTAGCAGCCAGGGCGCCCTTCCCTCCCTGACGAGGCGGAGGCCAACTGGCGGGCAACAGGGACGCACCCCTTCCCGAGCCCCAGCGGCGAGCCCCCCCCACCTCGCTCCCTTCCTGGGGGAAGGAGAGCCGGAGCCCGAGCGAGCTGAGGCAGGAAAGGGCAGCCGGGGACTGCCTGGCCCGCAGATCATTTTTATTATTGAGATTATTATTAAAAGGGGGCGGGGAGCCCAGGACGCGGGGGAGGGGGCTAGAGACGCAGCTATTAAACAGATTATTCCTAAAATAATAATAATACGCGCAAGATGGCTGAAGGTGGCTGTGATGAGAGTGTTGGGGTTGGGGTTTTTTTTTTTTTTTCTTCCTTTTTTTTTTTTTTTTTGATCTGAGGATAAAGCTCTGAGGCGACAGCCGCTGCGGAGACCCTGCCCGGAGTGCCCTCCCCTCAGTTGCGAAGCTGCGGGCGGACCAACGGACCCACGGACGGAGCGACTAGCGCGGGCCCGCCCCGGACGCGTCGCCTGGGCAGCAGCCGGGGGCTGCCCGCACTCGCCTTTCTGCCGACTTCTTCCAATTCTGATCTTTTTTTATTTTTTGGAAAGGACTGGGGTGGGTGGAGCAGAGGTGGAGAGAAATCGGGACTTGGCATTTTCTCCGCTCTCTCCCAATTTGAGGGAGGCCGCCAGCTCTCCCCTTAAAAAAAAAAAAAAATCCCACCAAAAAAAAAAAAAGAGAGAGAAAGAAAGAACGCTGCAGGACCCTCCAGCCAGCGCTCCCGTCCCCCCCCCCCCCAGCTGCCGCCGCCACCGCCACCGCGGCCGCCGCCAGGAGCCCAAGATGGCTGGGCGCTGAGGGAGACACCCCGGCCCGGCTGGCTCGGCCCGGCTCTGCCGCCGCGGGCTGGCTCGGACCACAGCCCCGAGCCTTCCAGGCCGGAGCAGAGGCCGAGAATAAAAGAAAGTGGGGGGGGTAGGGAGGCCGGGGTGGCGAAGGGGGAGGGCCGGGCCGGGGGGAGGGGAGGGCCGGGAGCCGAGCCTCCTGTTCATTAGCAGTTGAGAAAAATTCCTTTCTAGTTTGATCAATCCTTGTTTTCCTCGGCAGAGCCGAGGCGCTCGCTCAGCGCAGAGACGGAGAGCGGGGTTTGTCCGCTGCGGGGGCGCCCGGCGCCGAGCCTCGGGGGAGCGCCGAAGTAGCGACGAGGGGGTCAGGCCGGAGCACCGCCGGGGCTTCTCCTCCCTCCCTTTCTGGTTGGCTTCTTCTTCTTTTTTTTTTTTTTTCCACTTCTCTCCCTCCCCCTTCCGTTTCTATTTGTGAAGGGAGGAGGAAGGCAGAGGCGGGCTGGTGTCTCTAGCCGGGGACTGGAATTTCATCTGAATGACTGCCCCTGAGCGCACCCAGCGCCCCGGAGTCGGCCCGCCTGCGCCCAGCAGCCCGCACCCGCAGACGGCCGGCCAGCCGGGGGGCGGCCGCTGTACCGCCCAGGGCCCGCCGCCTCGCCTGGTCCGCCGGGTCGGCATCTAGGAACCCTCGACGGGGCCGCACTCGCTCCCTCCGAGCCCGAACGAGGCGAGGGAGGCGCGGCGCCGGCGAGCCGGGAGGGAGCCACCATTGCCGCCGTCGCTAGAGGAAGTGTGCGGTTCCCGGGCTCTGCCCTCGACGCGCAGACGGAGAGGCGGCCTCGTATATGGAATTTGGACTCCGGCGCTCCCCTCCAGGGCTGGTGCCCCGGCCGCGGCCCTGGCGCAGTCCGCCGCCTCCCGCTAAGCGCTGGGGAGGAGAAGGAGACGCAGCCGGCTGCGCGCGCGGCGTGAGGACCGAGGCGACCTCCTCTGGGGGGCGGGTGCGCGGAAGGCGCTGGTGACTGAGCGACTGTCCCGGACGCCTGGGACCGGAGTTCGGGGCTCGGTAGGCCTCCAGCGGCACCGGCCGGAGCCCCAGGGTTGGGGAGTGGGTGAGGCCTGCCGGGGCCACCTGCTCTCAGCCGCCATGGCGGAGAATTGGAAAAACTGTTTTGAGGAGGAACTCATCTGCCCCATCTGCCTACATGTCTTCGTGGAGCCGGTGCAATTGCCGTGCAAACACAACTTCTGCCGAGGATGCATCGGAGAGGCGTGGGCCAAGGACAGCGGCCTGGTGCGCTGCCCGGAGTGCAATCAGGCCTACAACCAGAAGCCGGGCCTGGAGAAGAACCTGAAGCTCACCAACATCGTGGAGAAGTTCAACGCCCTGCACGTAGAGAAGCCGCCTACGGCGCTGCACTGCGTGTTCTGCCGCCGCGGCCCCCCGCTGCCGGCGCAGAAGGTTTGCCTGCGCTGCGAAGCGCCCTGCTGCCAGTCCCACGTGCAGACGCACCTGCAGCAGCCCTCCACCGCCCGCGGGCACCTCCTGGTGGAGGCGGACGACGTGCGGGCCTGGAGCTGCCCGCAGCACAACGCCTACCGCCTCTACCACTGCGAGGCCGAGCAGGTGGCCGTGTGCCAGTACTGCTGCTACTACAGCGGTGCGCATCAGGGACACTCGGTGTGCGACGTGGAGATCCGGAGGAATGAGATCCGGGCAAGTACCCTACACACACATTCACACACACACACACACACACACTCACTCACTCACTCCCTACTGCCTGGGGACCACCCATCCGGACAGGCTGACTCTTGTGACATTAGGCCAAAGGCCCCCTTCCAAAGTCTAATAGAAAGTTTGGGGGCAAGGTCCTGAGAAGAGTGATCCTCGGTGGCTACATGATACATTCCTGCACCTGTGCTCATAGAGTCCATCTTATGAGTCATTTATAGAACTGAGGTGTGGGGCTGTCAGGGGTAGAGTTTGGGTGTTGCTTTTCCGTTTTGCGCACAGCGCCCTCCCCCAGCCTTGTTTCTGTGGGCCCTACGGGAAGTCACCAAGGCAGTGACCCAGGTTCTGCTTCTCCAGCTGCTGTTTATGTAATGAGTGTCCTGGTGCCGCTGCTGTGGCTGACATGATCCATGATGCTGGCATACCAATGAGGAAGTAAACAAAAGCAGCCATGTTAGTTTCAAGCCCTATTGGAAACACATTGTGGGGTGGAAGAGAGCTTCCGGAGGGAGAGCAGAACTCCGGGTATCTATGTGGACAAGGCCTGCCTGGACAGCCAGTGGTGTCAACCTACAGTGTCTCAGCACTTGGGATTATTCCCAATAGCCCACTCTCCATGTGTGAGAATTGCTGCCCTCTGTGCCTGTGTGTGTTGCACACGTCTGCATGAACAAACCTTAAAGTATGTGTCTCATCACCCTGAGCCCTTTGCTCCCAGCCCAGCCCTCTATCACAGCCCTCCCACATTTGGGGAGGGGAAGTAGAAGACAGAAAAAGAATCCTGTGGGTTTAAGGTTGAGCCGCCTTGCAATCTGGTTTCAGGCAGCTGGCTCCCCTGGGCTGCAGGCTGAGTGATTACAGAACCAGAACCGCATCCCCTCCCACTGTATACACCCTGCAGCAGCGGCCAATGTCAAAACCGCCTTCCCCCTCAGGCCTCTGGGCCTGGCTTTGGAGCTGGACTGAGGCAATACTTCCGTCCCTTTCCATGGAGGGGGGGCTCCTCCTACGTCCCTCCCTGGTCCCCTGGCTTTCAGGGTTGAGTCATACCAGAAGGAAGGGGTTGGCCTGAGACTGAGCCATCTCAGAAGCCCCAGCTTGGGGCCTGGGGGTGAGGTTGGGCTGTGGTAGGACTGGGAGTGTTTCTGGGTGGGGGCCCCTGGAGGCTAGTTGAGGCCAGTGGAGAGCTTGGGTATGAGGAAGCTCTGAGCAGGGGATGGTTGTAGATGGGGGCTATTTCCTGTGGGGGGACCAGTCAGAATGAGTCACTGTTTAGCAATTAAAAAACATACACAGACAACTAACAAAAGGCAAGAGGGCTGCCACAGACTGAGGGCAGGAACAACAAATAAAATTTGCTGTATAATTAGTTTCTAATCGGATGGGCTAGCTCTGGGTTTTTGTAGCCGGGACAGGGCCTCTGGTTTCTTAAAGGAAATGTGGGGGCTAGAAAGAGAAGCCATTGCCCTGCCCCCCCTCCACTGTACCCCCCCACAAAGGGTTGGAAAAGGCAGAAGCCTAGGGGAAGCAGTTGAGCCCCTGGTGTCCTCTACCCCCCATCAGGGCAGGCAGAGCCTAGACTTTCCCCAGTATTAGGAAGCTGCTGCTATTAATAAAGATGGAAGGGCTGGGGGAGGAGGCTGGGAAAAGGGCAGAAGCAAGAGAAAGGAGGCTGTCCAGTTCTCAGTCTTGGGATTGGCAGTGGAAAGTGAGAGGAGGGGAAAGACGGAAATGTGTCCGAAAGGAGGGAGCAGCAACCAGGGTGATGAGTGTAGGTGTGCCCGCACTCACAGTTTTGCTCTTAGCTGTGTCTGAGTGCTAGGGGTATCTTTCATTTGGGTGGGGGAGAAAACATAATTGTACCTGATTCGGTAAGTAGGAGGGTATCATCATTAGATGTGTGAATGCGTTTGCAAGTGTTTTTGAGACTGTCTGCTTTGCTCTCAAATGCACCTGTCTCCCAGTTGTGAAGTTGAGGGCTGGGAGGGGTGTCAGATGCGTGCAAAGTGTACCCTGGGGTTCCCACCTGGCTTTGGGAAGAACTGGATGGAAGCAGGCGTTGAACTTTTGTCAGCAGCTCCGCGTGTGCTAGCATGACATGTGTGTATGTGTGTGTTCGTGTGTTCATTCCTGCTCCTGGCATGGGCAGGCTCAGAAGAAGTGGGTTGCATCATGGCCAGATGTGCAATTCTGTTTGCTCAGCATCTGTGCCCCCCAGCCTGAGTCTCATCTCCCTCCAGGCCTCCCTACTCCAGGCCCTCAGGATTCTGTCTGGTGCTCCAGTGCCCTGGAGTTGGAAACCCTTCAGTAGCCCAGCGCCACTCAGTGTGAATTGGACTTATTGAATATGGAGGAAGCGGGGGGCCCACCTTGGGGAACCTGAATGGAAGAACCCATTGCAATCTCCATCCTCTCCAGGCCAGCCAAGGGGAAGGGCTTTTTCCTGAGCCTCTTTTCCCTTGGGAGTCTGTCTTACATGCATTCTGCTGGTGCATGGATGAGGGCAACAGAATTCTCCCAGATATAGGAAGAGAAGCATGGAGACCTGGCACATGCCTTAAAATATAGCTCTGCTTCCTATGCTTCCTCTTCTGTCCTCCCGGGACAGGGGAGGGGGACAGCTGCTGAAATGCCCTATCTGCTAGAAATAGAAAACCCTGATCTACTTCTCCCTGGTGACCCCCAGTTGCTTACTCAAAAGCACTCACATGTGCATGGGCCAGTGGCCTAGAGCAGGGGCCCAGCAGGAAGGCAAGCAGGGAGGGGGAGGGGAGTAGCAGGGGGTATCTCATAATCAGGCCTGTGAAGTCCATTGCCCTACTCTGCCTTTGGGAAGCCAGTGCCTAGGCCACATTGCCCTGAGGCCTGGATACCTACTGGGTGGGCCCCAGAGACCACTGTCTGGGTCATGCCTAGACCCCAAATATGTTCTCCCTTGGGGCTGGGGGAGGCTAGGGGCCCAAGATTAGACATCCAGGTGGGCTCAGGCCTGGCAGCCCTAGATGGTCAAAGCGTCATCCAGCCCCCAGGTTTAGGGGTTCATCTGAGCAATGAGGGACTGCTTTGAGCTGGGAACACCCCTATTTCATGACCCCCCTCAACATGGAAAGATGATCCAAGATAAGGCCTAGCTGTGTGTGTGTGTGTGTTCCAATCATAGTTGTGCCTCTGTGTCATTCCTAGGACCCCAGATCAAGGCTGGAAATATTGCCAAGACCCCTGTTTCTTGCATTCCTGGAGGTTTAGAGTTGAGAAGAAATGGTCTCTGTGGAGGGGATCGCCCTGCTTGGGCCAGTTTGGAGTTTGCAGCTGTTAGGGCTGAGGTTTACTCTGCTGCTCGCATTGCCCCTTGCTGGAGGGGACCCTAAGGCTCTACCCCATGTGTCTGTCTCAGGTAGGCGGTGGAAGTGAGGGCTGCAATGCCAAGCCCAGTCCCCCCCCTGCCCCTTCACCATAGTCCTGATGTCTTAGGTGGGCTTGGAGCTGGGGTGGGGAGGCTATGTGTAAGCAAGGTGTGAGGGTCATAGCCACCCCTTCCTCAGTTATCCTGAGTCTGCACAGAAGAGGGGCTTGGCTTGCTTTCCTCCCAGGGCCCCAGGCAGAAAGGACACTCAGGCAGAGGCCCAGCCCCCCACCTCCACCCCAAGATACTGCTGACACAGTCGGGCGCCTGTCATGCACGCCCTATTGATTCCCCTGCCTCCTGCAGTTCTCAGTGGCTGTGCATCCATGTCAGTCTGCAGGTGTGTGTGTATCTCACATGTGACTAATTTTTTGTACCTCACGTGTGTATCTCTGAGAAGGTACAATGTAAGTGACTAACTTAATTATGTAGTTGTCTGTCTTATGTGTGGTGTTGGGTCAGAAAGACCTGTGCACAAGTGTGTCTGAGACAGGAGGGTGTCGGTGTGCCCTGCTTGCTGCACATCTGTGAGGTAAAGTTGAATGTGCGTGCGTGACTGTCAACATGATGGTGCTGGGTGACTGCCTGCTCAGGTGGTGATTGGTGGTGGTGTCTTATATGACTTTCTCACCTGGTGGGGTGCGTGTTGGGAAGGGGATTCACCTTAGGGTGAGCTTGTTGCCTGGGGCGGTATCTGAGGTAGCAGCCTGGATGGATCCTGTGATGCTGTTTTGGGAGCAGCCTGGATGGGCATAGGAAGAAGGTGAGCCCGGCTCGGGCCCCTGCCCTGGACTGAGCAGGCAGGCCTGGTTGGCTTCATCCCTGGCTCTGGGAAAGCCTTCCTTCCCGGCTGGCCTGGCATTCAAACCAGACAAAGGGGGGCTTTCTCTCTCGCCTCTTTGTTCTGCTGCCCCAGAGCGCTGCTCTCTGCATGGCAAAAGCTAATTCGACTCTGCAGCTGGGAAGCCCTCTCTGGGGTCTGCCGGGCTTGCCTCCCTGGTGCTGCCTTTCTCCTGGCCCTGGCTCCTGCTCTGTAGCTTCTTCTCTCTGGGCCTGGGGTTGCCCCAGCCTGGGGGTTCATAAGGTAGCCCAAGGTGGGAGCTGAGGCACGGAAAGGGGCATCTAGGGCAGGCAGAAGCTGCTAGGAGACAAGGGGAGAGAGTGTTATGGCTCAGGGAGAGAGAACGCTAAGGGACTCCTGGGATAAGAGCTTAAGTAGGAGAGTAGGGGTGGGTCTGGCAGCTGGGGAGGAGGTTAGAGTGAAGTGGCTCTGGAGTAGGGGCTGCAGCCAGCGCTGGAGTTGTCATGAGTGTCACCTGGGCAGGGGTCTGAGCGGGAAGCAGTGCTCCAGCAGCTTAGCTCCCTCTTCCTGCCCCCCCCCCCCGGTGCCCCCACCACAGGGGCTGCTGGTTCCAGCCCTGGCCTTTCCTGAAAACCCCAGGCCTGACCCTGGCCCCGCCTCTGGGGCCCTGTTCCCTCCTGACCTTGCTTCTCTTCAAGGTTGACTTGTGGGTTTTATTATTATATCAACTTTTTTTTTTTTTTTTTTGAGGGCAATGTCACTGGCCCTCATATGTGGGACCTGAACCGGTGCCACTGGCGTCCCAAGCCAGCTCTTAACCGCTGTGCCACTCGGCTGGCCCTTATTTATTAACTTTTATATAGCCTAGCGTCCCCATTTCCTCACCCATCTGCCCAGTCTAGTCTGGCATCAAAAATGCCAGCTGGGCCTGGCCAGTCAGGCTCCCCCAGGGACATGAGGCTTTCCTGGGGCAGGAGTGTAAGGGGCTGATGACTGTCCCCTCTCCAGGTTGGGAGGAGCATTAGAGGGAGCAGCTCAAGGCGTAGTCTAGAGCTCTGAGCAACAGGGATGAGGAGCAGGATGTTTTGGGGCCTTGGAGAAATGGGAATGGAGTGCCCTCAAGTCTGCTTAATGCTTTTGCGCTCACAGACCCAGGGGCAGACCATGGAAGGCCTAGGTCCGAGGGACAGGGACCGGGACAGGAGTGAGCAGATCCCATCTGGGCTGAGTGGGCCGGGCCTCACCTTTCCCATCCTCCAGCTGGAGGCCTAATCCCTCAAGTGCTTCTACTCCAGACCATGGTGCCCCACTCTGCTCCACTCCTGCACACTTGAGGTGTGCCACCGTCCAGGTGACTTACTGTGGGCTGGGAGCAGCTTGTAAAGTGCCCTCCAACTCTGCATTGAGAGCCTTTGCCCTGCATCAGGCTGGGAAACCTGGTCCTCTCTCTCAGCTGTGGGTTTTTCCTAGGTGGGAAATGGGGCCTCAACTCTCAGCAACTCCCTGGGGGTTGGGATGGAAAGGAGGCTGCCGGTGATGGGAGGGGACCCAGGCCTTGCTTCCTCTGCTCTCCACCTTCCAGCTTCTCAGCAACAGGACTCAGTCATTTGTGGAATGAGGGTTAGGGGTGATGAAAGGGCAGCAAGTGGCTATTTCCCTCCTTTCCCCCAATTTCCCAGTGCCTGAGGTGGCAGTGGTCCCCTGATCCCCTTGATTCCCCCAGGTGTTATCTATGGCAGGATGAAGATCAACTGGCCCTGAGGGAGGGCAATCCCTGCAAGGGCGAGCTGGGCAGCCGTGGGCCATCTCCAGTCCTCCCTGGCTGTGGCCAGTTCCATTCCTGACCCTTCCCTACCCCTGCAGGAGCCCAATGGCCTCTGAGCTGGGGTAGGGGAAATAAAACCCAGCCACCAACTAGGGAGTGTGTCACTGCCTTTGCTAGGCCTCGACTGGGCTCTCATTCTAGAGGGCTCGAGGCAAGCTGGGACCTGGGCCTGGGACCATGGAGCTAAGGGAAGATGCTTCATGGTTACAGGGTAGACCTGCTGCCAGGAAAAGCTCTGAGAAAAGCCTAAAAGAAGAGGGAAGGGGCTGAGCCCCACCCTGCAGGACTGGACAGGAAGTGCCTCCCTTGGCCCTGCCCTGAGGGGCAGAGCCATGAACTCTCTGAAGGGGTTTCCAGGGAGCAGGGGAGGGGCCTTCCACTGGTCTGGAGGGCTGCAGTGGAGCAGTCCTATTTCTGTCCTTTGAGGGAAGCTGGGCTGGGAACCTACCTGGGGCTGCCTCCTTCATGGGACTCAGCCCCAAGCATTCCCCTAACCAGACACTGGTGGGTTTGTTTGACCATGAGAAGCAGTTAGGCAGGGAGCCCATGGTGCATAGATGTGTGGGGGTACATGGGGCCTGGGCTTTCAGATATTCCCGGCACTAGGAGGGCAAGAGAGGCCTAGAGTCCGAGATGCATCTAAGGAGGCCCTTTCCTCCTGACGGTAGGTAGGAGGCAGCCAGCGGGCCAATATTTGAGGGTCAGTTGTTACAGGGGAGGTAAAAAGGCCTAATGTTCCTAGAGGGGTGTCCTGGCCACCTTACCTTTATAGTAGCCCTCCCCCAATTGCCTGGGGCCTTCAGGAGGCCCAGCCTTTCCAGTGCAGGGGGTTGGGTCCAAGTATTTTACATGTGCAGCTGTGTGCAACAGTGCGCACGAGTGTGCTTGTGTGGGTGTGAGTTATCTGCATGTATCTGGCGAGTACTATGGGATGCTGCCCACCTCTTCACACGGCTATGGGCAGTTTCACAGGCAGGGAGGATGCACAGTTACCTCTAGTCCTGCCCCAACACACCTGCGTGTCTTCAAGTGCTGATTCTTGGCTTGGCAACAGATCCCTGTGCATGTTGGGCTAAAAGGGCAAGGTCTCCTGAGGCTGGTTTTTAGAGGTCAAGCTGTTGTTGTTGGGGGCTGCTGACACGCTTCCAGAACTTAGAATCTGACAGCTTCACCCTCACCTCCTTCTCTCCTCAGGGTCCTGGGTTTTTTTCCCCAGCGGAACCACCAACACAAAATGGGGTCCTGAACACTCTTACTGACCTTGGTTTCCCCTTATGTAAAATGGGTCGGAGGAGTGAGACAGGGGTTGGTGGCAGCTTAGGAAGCCAGCGGGGTGTGGGTGAGAGTGGGGGTCATGGGCAAACTTAGGGTCACTCTGAGGCCCATACAGAGGAAAAAAGGAAGCATTCCTTGTTGAGTGGACATACTGTGAGCTAGGCTCTGTGCAATTTGCTTTCCAAACTTTATCTTGTGTACAAAACTGATGGGTTTATTCAGTAAACATGTTATGCTTTTGTAGGGTGCTGGGGCCTTTGTGTAGCCTGGCTGGGAATGGAAGTGGAAAAAGACAGCAGCAAAGCCTTATTTTCAAGAGGCCTTGAGTTTTGTAGGGAGATGAAACCACAGTGTGTGAGATAGACTACAGAATAGTGTATCTTGTAGATGTTTCTAGGATGATGGTATATTTTGTATCTGTCGTGTTCAGTACATTAACCACTAGCTACATATAGCTATTGAGCACTTAAACTGAGGCTGGTGCAGCTGAAGAACTGATGTTTAATTTATTTTTAATTAACGCAAATTTAAATAGTCATGTGACTAGTGGCTACCATGTTGGAACAGCACAGCTATAGAGGGAGGGCAGAATGTGACAGCCCCACTGCATGGCCAGGACAGGGAGAGACCTGCACAGACTCTGAGCAGGGGCCATGAGAGGTTTCCGAGAGGAGTGGGGCCTTAAGCTGGGCCTTGAAGGCTAGTCAAGGAGAAGCAGGAGGCACTGTGGGCTGCAGAAAACCATTAGCAGGGCGCAGGGAATTTCAGTGTGCAGTATTGGGAACAGGATACTAGCCCATCTGGCTGGGAGAGTCAGGTCTTAAGAGATCTTTCATTACCATGCTAAAAACTTCTGGAAGGAGGGAGTCATTGAGGGTTCTCCAGCATGGACAAGACCCTGTTTGAAGAGGTGCATCTGTTGGGGTCGGGGATGGAGCAGCCGGGATGGGCAGGGCTGGGAGGATAGGGGTTGTAGAGCTAAGAGACGAAGGGTCGCTCTCCGCAGCTTGGCCAGCACCTTCCAGCAGACTGGCCTCAGGCCTTAGGAGAGCCAGTCTCCTTTCCACCTGGGTCCGGCTGAGGGAGCCCGCAAGGACTTCAGAGGCCCAGCTCTCAGCGTCAAGAATAAGGGTGAAGGGGGCCAGCCGAGTGGCGCGGTGGTTAAGCGCTGGCTTGGGAAGCCAGCGGCCCCGGTTCGGGTCCCACATATGAGGGCCAGTGACACTGCCCTCAAAACAAAAAAAGAAAAAATAAGGGTGAAGGTGGTTGGCTTGATGCTCCCAAGTGTAAGGCAAGTAAGTATAGGGTGAGATCTCTGGACTGGGCCCGAGGGGCTGTATGACCTGGGAAGGTTGTTGGAGCCTCTGCATCTTAGTGTACTCATCCTCTAAGATAGGGCTTCCCGGAGAGAAGCAGAATGACTTGGATAAGAACAGACCCTACTGGCCTTCTTTTTTTTTGAGGGCAGTGTCACTGGCCCTCATATGTGGGATCCGAACCGGGGCTGTTGGCATCCCAAAACCAGCTCTTAACCACCGCGCCACTCGGCCGGCCCCTGGCCTTCTTTTTTGACTGCTGCCCTGCTCCTTTTGACCCCCTTCCTCCCTTTGAGCCTTCTGAGCCTCGCCTTTGCATGTGGCCTACTCCAAACTCGTTGGAATGTAATTTCTAATAAAGGGCCCTTGAGCCATTCTCTACTGCTCGGGCCTACTTCTACTTCTTCTAAAGGTACTATCTCTTCTAATAAACTACTTATTTTACTGCTTTTAAACAAAACAAAACAAAGACCAGACCCTACTGCCGGATCACATAGGTTTGTATCCCAGCTCTGCCACTTACTAGCTGTGTGCTTTGGATGAGTTACTTAACCTCTCTGGTTTATTCTTCTCTGAAATGATGACAATTATAGTACTTATAGCATTACTGAGGTGATTAGATTAGTCTGCGGGGGAGATGCGGGAGTTGTTAGAACAGAGGCTGGTCTGATCCGGCCTCAGAAAGCTCATGGTTTACATATGTGTGAGAAGCTAGTCCAGGTTTTCTGTTCATGGGAACAGGCTGGCCAGACCGCTGTCACCAACCAGGCCCCTGTGATTGCATGGGGGCCAGAAGAGGTAGGATGGCAGAAGCTTCGGGGCATCTGGGTCAAAGGATCTATAGGCTGAGTCTGTTCCGTAGAGGGCAGGGTGGTGCTCACCCATCCTTGGTAAGGGCTAGAGCTGCAGCCCCTCTGATGCGCCTGCCCCAACTGTCCCTGCAGAAGATGCTGATGAAGCAGCAGGACCGGCTGGAGGAGCGAGAGCAGGACATTGAGGACCAGCTGTACAAACTCGAGTCAGACAAGCGCCTGGTGGAGGTAGCTAAGCCCAAGCCCATGGTATGGGGTGGGGGCGGCTTGGGTGCAGGGCCTTGGGCTAGAATCTATTGCATGGTCAGCTCTGTGCCAGAACCCCTTGGTCAGTCATTCAATGAACTGTTAGTAGATGAGCCCCACTTGTGCCAGGGGCAGCTGGCACAGAGCCCTGTGCTATCAGCAGGGAGTCGGCAGGTCAGACCTTGCCCTCGGGAGCCCTGGGCAGCCTGGGGGTTTGGGGTCCCAGATTCCAGCATCCAGGATGTAAGACAGGCAGGAGAGGCAGCCAGGAAGTTCCAGTGCTCACCTGCCTGCCCACTCTCGCCCCCTGTGCCTGCAGGAGAAGGTGAGCCAGCTGAAGGAGGAAGTACGGCTGCAGTATGAGAAGCTGCACCAGCTGCTGGATGAGGACCTGCGGCAGACGGTGGAGGTTCTGGACAAGGCCCAGGCCAAGTTCTGCAGCGAGAATGCAGCGCAGGCGCTGCACCTCGGGGAACGCATGCAGGAGGCCAAAAAGCTGCTGGGCTCCCTGCAGCTGCTCTTTGACAAGACGGAGGACGTCAGCTTTATGAAGGTGGGCTGGGTTCAGGACTGGTTGGTGGGAACCTGGGGCACTCCTGAATTGGAGTCTGCAATTCTATGCTCCCCAACCAATGTTCCCCACCAGTGGGCTCACAGGGCTTTGGAGTCACTCTGTTCTTTCTAGCTTTCGGGCCTTGGGCATGTCATATATTCAATATGTTCCTTATGCCTTAGTTCCCTCACCTATAAAATGGCATTGGTAATACAGATCTACAGCCTTGTATCCTCAATTCCAAATTTTGAAAATCTCTGCAAACTCGAAGAAGAAAATTCTGGCAATTCATTTAACAGCAAAAATTGACCTGAGCTGATGGATGTTGGCAGTTTATGGTCTTTGTCTCATTTGGTATGGCTATTCATTTTGCTACAGAAACATTGATGTATTGGATTATGGTGCCTACTAGGGAGGATACGTACTATATGGTACAGGCACCATAGTTCCCTTCTGAAATCAAAAGAATTCCAAATTCCAAAACAGATCTGTCCCCAAAGATTTCGGATAGAGGATCGAGCACCTGCAGAACCTTCCTGGTAGGGGAATTGTGTGGATAAGATGATGGATGTATAAAAAGCACACTTACAGTGTTGTGTGTCACATAATAACTGCTCAATAAATGTTAGCTATTCTTCCAAAACTGGAGACACCACCACCACCACCACTCTACTGCCCTGGCCACACTGTGCCCAGAATCAGAGGGTCGGCCCTTCCTGGGGAGAGGGAGGATGGGGCAGCTTTGGTCTTCACCTCTCCCCTGGTGCCTTTTCCACTGACTAAGCCTCTTCTCTTCCTCTAGAACACCAAGTCCGTGAAAATCCTAATGGACAGGTGAGCAGATGACCACTGGCCCTCAGGGAACACATCTTGGGGAAGGCAGGGAGGGCCAGGCCCGTGGCGGGGAGGTCGGGCAGGCTTACCCGTGATACCTCCTCACAACAGATGCCCCGTCCACTGCCCCCAGGACCCAGACCTGCGCGGGAAGCAGCCTCTCTCCCCCTAAGATCGGTCACCTGAACTCCAAGCTCTTCCTGAACGAGGTGGCCAAGAAGGAGAAGCAGCTGCGGAAGATGCTAGAAGGTGAGGGTGGGGTGTGCAATGGAGGGCAGACAGCTCTCCGGGCAGGGGTAAATGCCAGAGCCTAGTCAGGTAGACCTTTCTTTATCTCCTGGCTTGAGCAGGCCAGATTACGTCCCTGAGCCTCAGTTTCCTCAGCTGTAAAATGGGAATAATAGTATCTGCCTGCTAATGGAGTAGTGAGCATTGACCAAGATGATGCATGATGTCGTGGGCCTGGTCTTATAGATTAAAACGGTCCCCAGGGGAGAGGAGGCCTGGGTTGCTTGGGGTGGGAACTTTGGCGACTTTTGCCCCAAACTCTCCACAGGCCCCTTCAGCACACCGGTGCCCTTCCTGCAGAGCGTCCCGCTGTACCCTTGTGGCGTGAGCAGCTCTGGGGCGGAAAAGCGCAAGCACTCAACGGCCTTCCCTGAGGCCAGTTTCCTAGAGACGTCGTCGGGCCCTGTGGGCAGCCAGTATGGGGCAGCGGGCACAGCCAGCGGCGAGGGCCAGTCAGGGCAGCCCCTGGGGCCCTGCAGCTCCACGCAGCACTTGGTGGCCCTGCCGGGCGGTGCCCAACCAGTACACTCAAGTCCTGTGTTCCCCCCATCGCAATATCCCAATGGCTCCGCCGCCCAGCAGCCCATGCTCCCCCAATATGGCGGCCGCAAGATTCTCGTCTGTTCTGTGGACAACTGTTACTGTTCTTCCGTGGCCAACCATGGAGGCCACCAGCCCTACCCCCGCTCCGGCCATTTCCCCTGGACAGTGCCCTCGCAGGAGTACTCACACCCGCTCCCGCCCACACCCTCCGTCCCCCAGTCCCTTCCCGGCCTGGCGGTCAGAGACTGGCTCGATGCCTCCCAGCAGCCTGGCCACCAGGATTTCTACAGGGTGTATGGGCAGCCGTCCACCAAACACTACGTGACGAGCTAACGCCACGCGGGCAGCGGGGTGCTGGGGAATCTTCCCCCCCAGCCCCCAGTGGCTTGGAATTATGCATTCAGAGACCTGTCCTTCTACCTTCCTGTCTTCCCTCCCTTCCTCCTTCATTCTCCCAAGTCTTGTCCATTTGGATTTTGTTTTGTTTTGAGCTTTTTTTTTTTTTTTTTTATAAATCTCTTGGACACAGAGGTGACAGTGGGAGCTGGCCTGCTAACAGTGGGAGCTGGCCTGGGCCGGAGCTGCAGGTGGCCCTGGAGTTGGGAAAGCGTCTACCTCAAGGCGCTGAGCTCTCTCTGTCTCTCCTTTTTTCTTCCTCTCCTTCCCCTCCCCACCCCCAGGGCTAGAAGGAGCCTTAGTTTCCCCTAAAGCCTGGAGGGGTGGGGTGGGGGCAACCCTCCTCACCTAGCCCTGGGAGGACGGACCAGTGCCCACTGGCCTGCTTCTCCTCTTGTTTTTCTTTTGGGCATTTTTGATCACTGACTAAGGAATGACCTGTAGATTGTGGGGCTTTTGTTTTTTAATTTTTTTTAAACCAAGAATGATTTCTCCTGCTTCCTTCTTCTCACCATCCTCCCAGATGGAGTTCAAAAGCCACTTCTCAAGCAGCTTTTGGCACCTTCAGCCTCAGAGTGGAATCTTACAGACAGGAACCCCAGGTCCAGGAAAGTGAAAAAGGAACTTTGCCAATGATAGTGACCACAGAAAAAGCAAATAATAATAATATTAATAATAATAAAGAGAAATAAAAGAAATAATAAAAAAACCATAGCACAGCCCTTGTTGAGGTCAGCGGGGGAGGAGGGGTTGCCCCAAGTTGGTCCTTGCCTGGATTTTGACACAGCAACTTCCTGTAGTGAGCACTTTGTATGAATCGTGGACTTCCTGTTCTCAAGGCGCAGGTATTTATTCTGTAATCTGTCTAGAGCACACACCGAAATCCGACCTAATAAACATAATGGCGCAGTCCCACTCCCTGCCTTGCCTCTTACCCCAAGGCCTGGGGTCTTTGGGCATTGGTGTGGGGAGGGCCTTCTAGGGACAGAAGCCCTGTCTTTCTTGATTTGATTTTTTCCTGGGTCTGGCCTGTTCCAGGCCTGTGAATGTCAATTCATACAGCACTAACTACATCTACTCTCAACCTTTGACAAACATTTGCTGAGGGTCTCTCAGGCCCAGCCCCTTGCTGCATGGGCCCTGGCATCTCTTTGAGGTGCTGCCAACTTGCTCTTAGCTAGGAAAGACAAAGGAAGAAATACCTTTCTGTGAGTCTTGCAAAATGTACCTCCTTCAGTCCACAAATATTTATTGAGCACATGCTAAGTGCTAGGCACTGTTAGAAGGAGAACAGACCATGTTGGAATTTAGTCTCTCTGGGCCTTGCCCCTCATTGGAAGAGTGGGGTTGCTCAGCTCCATGCTTCTTTTGGTGACTTGGACTCTGGTCCCTGAGCATGGAGGACGAGCAGGCAGGAAAATCTTTGGCTCTGGGAGGCATGGAGCTAGGGTAGTAAGGTGAAAAATACAGCCTACCCACAGCCCCTTTGGCAGATCTTCTCAAAGTCTAGCATGTCTTGGGAGCTTATTAAAAGGGCTGAATCCTGGAGCTCCACTTAGACTCAGTGGGAATCACTAAGCACCCAGGAATCTGCATTTTTAACTCCCCGATCATTCTGCCACATCCTGGAGTTTGAGAAGTGCTGCCATAGGGACTATCCAGGGTCCTGCTTGTCACAGGGACCCCTGAGGTGGAAAAAGGGACTAAGGCCATCCTTTGCAGAGGAGCTGACCTTTAAAAAGGATCTCGGTTTGTTGCCTAACTCTGCATGGATCTGCTTATATCATAAAGCAGCCTGTATCCTTCCATATAGTAAGAAGGATAGTTTTGCTGGATGCCTAGTTCTCTTTCTCCTTGTCTGGGTAGAATCAGGCAGGGCCTGAGCACCTCCCACCCCAGGAAGTCTAGAGCAAGGCAGGGAGTTGTGCGTACATCCTGTGCCAGAGGTCCAAATCTCACAAACCCCTAGATACCGGTCTTCTCAGAAAAAGGACGACTCAGATTGGAGGACTTGGTCAGGCCAGTTGGGCTGGCCAGACCAAACCAGTCTTGGTCCTGTTAAGTACCTCTGTCCTGTCCTGTGGGAGTAGAAAATGAGTCTGTGGAGTGGGAGGACCCTTGCTTCATTGCTCCCCCTTCCCCACTTTGGCTGGGAGCCAGGAGCAGGATGACAACAGCTGGCCTGCCCCCTCCTCTTCCTGCACCTGTTTGGGACTAAAGAGGGGGCAGATGTCTGGAGCATAGTGCCCCTCCAGCCCAGGGTGGAAGGATGCCTGGGGGCAGGTGCTGGTGGACAGATAGACATTTAGCTCCACTCACATCTGTTCCTGCCTCACTGTCCCTTTCTCTAGTTGTCACGAACTCTGGGACATCTGTGCCAAGAGTCAGAAGCCAAGACAGAAAGCTGCCCAATTTCTTTCCCGCTTGGCCTAGTTTTGTTTTAGCTGATGGGAGGGGTCCTTTCTCCAGGTGCATCAATCAGACTGGGATATCGAGGGAGACTCAGGTGGGGGTGGCGTGGGTTTTAGCACACCCTCACCCCCACCCCCACCCCGGGTCCCAATTCTGAAAGCCCACCCCAGACAATTACACACTGAGGCACACAGGCTGTGGGTGAAGCAGCCAGCTGCCCGGAGTATGGCCTGGGGGTGCCTGGGCAGCCAGGGAAGCTGGGAGGCGCTAACCGCATCCAGCTGTCCCCAGCTACGCAGCTGTCCCTGGCTTTGTAGGAGCAGCTGTCACCCACCTCCCAAAAGGGTCAGGGGCAGAGGCGGCCCAGAAAGAGGTGGAGCTGCCCCAGGACACAGGGCCTGCTGGAGAAGGCGTGGCGGCGGAGGGCCACTCCGTACCCTGCACCGGTGAGCACGTTCAGGTACTCCTGGCACCCACAGGCACACCCTGAGCCTCCCTCTAACGCTCAGAGGTGCCGGCTCTCTCACCCCCGGCGGTGCCCTCCCGACTTCGCCCGAGAGGCGATCACTCCTCCCCTTTCCCGGAAGAGCTGGGTGTCGGGAGCGCATCTCCCCCACCCCACCGACGGGGGGCGGCGGTTCCTGCGGCCCAGATGTGCGGGGCCTGCGGGGAGGCGCTCGCCGGGGGGTTTCCTGCGCCCGCCACCCCCGACGGCCCGAGCTCTTTCATGTCGCTGCCCTCCCCAGTCCCAGCCCGGAGCCGAGCAGCTGCACTCGGCTCTCCGCCCCCAGCCTCTCTCCCAGCTGTCTTTGGGGTGGGGCTAGGCAGCTGGGGAACAGCTGCAAGGCGGGGTGACGGGGTAGGGCGAGACTCGGGTGCCCCCTGCAACAGCCGGAAACAGTCTCCTGGCCCAAGAGGGAGTACCGGGGGCCAGGAAAGGGCGAGGCCTGGAGGTTGGTCGGGCGCTCCGCCCCTCCCCCAGTGCATCTGGCGGGGCCAGCTGAGAGCACCGCAGACCCGAGATCAAAGCCCCCTCCAGCCTTCAAAGGGCACCCCGGGTAGGGCAGCTGGGAACTCTGCGTGGCGACGCCGCTGAGTCAGCGCCCCAGGTCTCTCTCTCTCTCTCTCTCTCTCTCAGCCGAGACCCCGCGTTCTAACCTCACTTCTGGGTTCTTCCAGGCCCTGTTCACACCCACCCACTCATACCCTATCATTGTCATCATGCCCTTTCCTCAGACACCTTCATTTTCTCCCATCTGAAGGTGGGGAAGAACCGATGAACACTTTCAGGACCAGACCTGGGCCCCTGGGGGATTCCCTACCCCACCTCTGCGTCCTGTAAATTCCAGGGGGGAGGAGGGAGGGTCTAGGACCCATCCTTCCCCAACCTAGGGCTCTGGGTCTACAAAGAAAAGGGGATGTTGACCTTCCTGGGCCTGTGAAGTAAAGTGAAAAATGATTCCTGGGTATCCCTGGACAGACTCCGCCATATTTTCACCTCTTTTCTAATGTGTGGGTCTCTCTGCGTGATTTTGGACAACTCTCCCTTGGAGATACTTTAGAAACAGTGGTCTCTAACTAGACTTTGGATGGTAAACACACAATGGAATATACAGATGATGTATTACAGAATTATACACTTGAAACTTACATAATATTATTAACCAATGTCACCCCAATACATTTTTAAAAATTAAAAACAAAAGAAATAGTGGTCTCGAGAAAGTGGGATCCTGGTACTAGTTCTAGAACCCTCTGAATCCTGTCTCTTCGAGTTAATGGGGCAGGAATAAAAGCGAGGGCACTGTTGGGTTGCTCCTTCCCTATACTCTGTGCTAAAGTGCTGGGGCAAGGGCCTGGGATTCAGGGCTAAGATCCCAGAATCTTCACTGGAGAGTGAAGGGGATGGGAAATGGATCGGAATGTGTGGCAGAGGCAGTTAGGGTTGGAAGGCTCATGGGGAGAGGTTAGAGACCTGGACCAGGAGGGGGCTGGTCTTAGGAACTTCAGCTTCTTCCTTCAGCTTCTCTCTTCCCCCAATACTGTCCTTTCCACCTGCACCCCAAAGGCTTTCTTCCCTCCCAGGGCAGGATGTATTCCACCTCTACTTGAATTCCTCCAGAGACAGAGAACTTAACAACCTCAACACACAATGAAAGCTCTTACAAATAACAAATAGAAATCGGGAGTATAGAGCTTTGCTCTCCACTATATTGTGTATGGGAATCCACCCCTGAGTGAGGGAAGCTCTGTCCCTGGCATTTATGATGCAGGGACTAGGCAATGGCCTTAGCCCTGAGTTCCGCACTGGGAGTCTGAATGTTTCCTTCATGGGAGACCAGCTTTTTGAAATTGCTGTGTGGTTAATTCCTGTCAACTGCAGCAAACTGGGATATTTATTTCTCCTTGCATTAGATCTTCAATAATTGGATAGTTCTTGAAAGAGAACCCATCTGCTCAGTGCTATAGGTTATTTTTCCTTATTTACATTGAGACAAGAAGAGGGTGATGTGTGGGATAGAGTTCTCAACAGCTTGTAGGATCGGGGGTTAGCGGTGGCACAGGCAACAACATCTCAAAATTGCAGGTAAGAAGTGGAATGAGGAAACAGGCTTCCAAGAATTGAGTGTTAAGGGTAGTGTGGACTTCTGGTCTACCTGGAAAAAAGAACAGCATAGTCATTTGACATATGGATGTCCTGGCTGCCTGGCTGTGAATTCTGTGTTGTCATCAGACACTCTCCACGTCTGTGCCTGCTGCAGGGCACTGAGAAGGAAGGGGGCACGGATGCAAATGGGCAGCTCATGGCCTAACAGATAGAGACCCTCCAGCCACACCAAAGGCCATCCCCGTCAGCTGCAGCTCCCTGGACTCCACCCATCAAAATGGTGTGCTTAGAGCCGGTCCTCCAGCAGCCCATGTGGTTCCAGTCCCGACTGGCTCTTCTCTTTCCTCTGCCTAGATTGCCTACCTCGCCTCAGAGTCTCGCCTCCTCTGGGCACCCCTCTCCATCCTCTCCAGGGTGGGTATGAGGAGTAATGAAATGATATGTGTCAAGTGCCAAGTCTGGTGTTGGCATGGTCTGCTTTCGGGCATTGATAGCTATCACAATGTTCATGTTCCTTTGGGCCAACCACACTCTAATGCACTTAACACTCTTGCTTGTTATTTATTTTTTTAAAGAAATTTTATTGGGGAACAGTGTGTTTTTCCAGGACCCATCAGCTCCACATCAAGTAGTTGTCTTCAGTCTAGCTGTGGAGGGCGCAGATCCTTGTCCCATGTGGGAATCAAACCGGCAACCTTGGTGTTATAAGCCTGCTCTCTAACCACCTGAGCGAACTGGCTGCCCATTTCGCTTGTTATTTTAACTAACTCTGGTTACAAGCTGCATAGCTTTAGTGTCCAACTGAGCTGTGTTTCCTTGGAGGACATGAAATATTAGTCATCTTTGATTTTTCAGAGCCTAGCACAGTGCCTGTTTCATTTATTCACTTGCTCATTCATTGAACAAATAATTATTGAGGTCCTTCTAACGCCGGGCCCTGTTCCAAAGTTGGGGTTACTTTAGTGAACAGAACAGAAAAACTCTCTGTCCTTTTGGAGCTGATAGTTAGTGAGGAATAGACAGATGAGAAACAATAAATCAATAAATGTGAGTAGATAATAAGTACTACGAAGGAAAGTAAAGCAGGGTGAGGGGGATAGGGCAAGTTAATAGGGGAGAGGAAGCATGGCAGTTTTTATATAGGGAGGTGGTCAGGGATGGAATTACTGAGGTGACACTGAGCAGAGACTCCGGAACATGAGATAGGTCTGGGGCTATCTGGAGTGTTCCACAAAGAGGGAACAAGGGAAAAGCCCTGAGGCAGATGATACTCATTTCAGGAATAGCAAGGGGGTGAGTGTGGCTGGAAAGAGTGAGTGAGGGGCAGAGCAGTGAGTAATGAGGTAAGAATGATGTGAGGGAACAGGGCAGAGCATGAGGCATTATAAGCGCTTTGCCTCTCTGCTCAAGAATTATTTGCTGAATGAATGAGTAAATGAATGAATGAATGCCAAATGCCTAGGCTAGCAGGGCTCTAGGAGTTTCATAGAAGAGCCCCTGTGAGTTAGAGGGTCCAGGCCATCTTCCTGGGTAGATGGGATTTGAACCATGCTCTAAAGAGGAATAAGGAAAGCACAGAAGAGAAGGGAGACACCCCAAGGGGGAGGTGGCTATGAGCACAGGCAGGGAAATAAAGTTGTGGGGTTAGGTTGGGAGACCGTGGGAATAGTTCATCTGAAGCTCAGGGTATGTGTGAGAGTCCATGATTGATAGGTCTATAAAAAAGGTTTGGGGTTAGATCAGAGGGGTCTGGAATGACAGGATAAAATATTTGGCCTTGAGTGTCCCATAGCAGCAGGGCATCTGAAGGCATATGCATGGGGGAACTGCATTTCAGAACAAAGGAGGTGAGTAGCCAGACAGTGGTGGACAAGGTGGCCAGGTAGGAGGCAGCAGGAGTTCCAAGGGAGAGAGGAGGTAGGGGTGCAGGGGGCAGGTTGGCCCCGGCCCAAGGAGCAGGTCCTGCAGTTCAGGCCAAGGCATGGAAGCCCGGATCAGGACTTCTTCCCTGCCAGCCAGCCCTGGGCCCCGGAGTCAGCAGAAAAACCTGGCCCTGGGGAGGAGGCGGTGCAGAGCCAGAAGCTGCTGAGGGAGCACTGGCAGCAAGATGCCATTGTACGTCCGCAATCAAGATACTTCAGAGGAAATCAAAAGCACCAACTGGGGAAATGATGTGTGCACTCTCTCTCTTTCTCTCTCAAACACAGACACAAACTTCTGCCTCCAAAATGGGTCAAGTGAAGGCTGTGGGCGTGGGCTGGGGAGCAAGGGCTGGAAGGAGAGGAGGCCCAGGGGCTTGGAGCAGCCTGGGTGCTCGTGCCCACTCACCCTCCTGGCATAGGGGATGGCAGCAGCTGCAGGGTGGGGCGGGACGTGAAGATAAATATACACCTCCCCATGCATATGGATAATGCACACAGCTGCCCTGCCTTCTTTGCGTTCATTAGGACCAACTGTTTCAGGAGCGCTGGCAGGCGGGTGGGAGGCGGGATGTGCCCATTCACAGACTGGGGGTAGGGGGGGCTGCCTGCAGCTGTGCAGAAACCTCCCTCCTGCTGGATTAGCATCCCAGCCCCTGAATGCCCCTTCCTCCCTTTTCTTCTTCCTCCCAACTGGCTGCTCTGGCAGATTTGGGGGTCTCAGGGTAGGAAAGGGGCCTGGAGAATTGGCTGAATCCCCACAGGAGCTGGGGAGATTGAGGGGAGAGTTGCGCTGGATTGCATCCCCTGGCCCCAGAATGGGCTGTTGCTTACAAACCAAAGCTCCTTATTCTTTGCTCTCCAAAAGCCATCTGTAGCATCCAGGCAGGAAAAGTGCTTTGGTCCTGTCCTCTGGAGGCTCCAGGGAGGCCCTATTCATATTCGAAAGTCTCCAATCAGATCTGTGCCCCCAGACAGAATCCAAGGGCATGGGGGTGGTGTGCCAGCATAATTTTGTGTGATTCTGACCTCTTGGCAGCAGGAAGGCTGAGGAAAGGAGACTGGTGGGCTCCAACTCCCCAGAACAGGTCATCCAGGTGGGACTGAAGACTGGCTTGGGGCGGGGGAGTGTTGAGAACCAGGACCAGGGAGAGGTCTGGTTGGTATGATAGGTAAGGTCACCAAGAATGGCTGTGCAGCTTTTGCCCTACACCAGGGAACACAGCTGAGGGGCCCTTAGCTAGTGCCAAGCCTTGTACCCTGATGTGATGCACCCTCTCCCATATGGACCAGCAGTGGGTCAGGTGACAGGCTAGTCTAGTCTCAGGAACATACATTCTGTTAATAAGGCAAAGAAGGACTCTGGTTATGTGTGTCTGTCTGCAGTTGGCCCTTTTCTTTTTTCCCTCCAGGGTCTAAGTGGGCTCTAAGATCTGCTAGCCTTTTTGGTGTGGCACTCTCTCTCCACCAACTGGGCCAGGGCACTGGACAGGGGCTGCTGAGCCCTGGGTGGCACAGGAGCCAACTGATGCCAGGCCAGGGCCCCAAGGGCAACAGCCATCTCAGTCCTTTTCCTTTGTTTTCAGGGTGGGGACTGGGACCCCCTGCCCCCTCTGTTGGTGGCCTCCAGAGAAGCAGCCATCTCTGAGACTCTGGGGAAGGGTCTTGTGGATCCTGAAGTGGGGGGTGGCACAAAAAGAGGAAGGCCTCTTGCCCACCTTCCTGTTTCCTGGAGCCCCTCTCCCCCATTGCTCCCAGCAGTTCATGGCCCTCTGTTTAGTCAAGATGGAGTGCTGGGGCTTTTGAAAAATGGGGTTTTGAGTCCGCAGGAATCCCAGTCAAGCCATTTCCTAGTTGTGACTTAACCTTTGAGAGTCTTGGTTTCTTCAACTGGAAAACAGGGATAGGAATGGTTACCCAGTAGGGCTAATCAAAAAAGGATCAAATCAGTAAATGACTAACAGGAATAGCAGTTTGCTTAGCTAAATGGTAGTTCTGCCCCCAGCCCTTCTAGCGTTCAGCTTCAGATATCCAAGCAAGTTCTCCATAAACCCAGTCCCTCCTTGACTCAGCTTGCTTGCTACAATTCTGTCATTAATATTTCACTTCTTTTTTTTTTTTTTTAAAAGATTTTATTGGGGAATTGGGGAAGGGGAACAGACAAGTTGCTCTTTGTTCTTCAGTCTAGTTGCGGAGGATGTTGCTTCACTGGCCCATGTTGGTATCGTCATTGCACTCTTCCCGGATGAGGCAGATCGGTCGCCGGCCTCTGGATGGTCACTCATTGTAGCTATTGGCAACTCACGCTGGCTGCTGGCAGCTCACGCTGGCTGCCGGCCACTCACTGTAGCCTATGGCAGCCCACTGCAGCAGGGGCCGCACCATCGCCGGGGCTCGCACAGCCCAGCTCCAGGTGGAGCTGTTGTTAGCTGTAGAGGGCAGTGTCACTGGCCCACCGAACCGGGGCAGCTGGCATCCCAAAACCAACTCTTAACCAATGTGCCACTCAGCCGGCCCAAATAATATTTCACTTCTTTAGCAAAGTCTTTTTGTCCCTGGGACATTGCTATTCACTCTGGGAAAAGAAACCTCTCTATGTTTCTTTGTGCAGGATTCCTTAGCTCCTTTTCTGGGCTTAGAAGTTTAAAGGGAAGAAGGTATCATAGTATGAACTTGGGGCCCAGCAGTCATATAAGCCTGGGTTCAAATCCTGACTCTGTCTTGTTCTTCCAGTGTCATCTTGGGCAAGTGAGTCAAATTCTATGAGCCTTATCCCCAAACTGTGAGTGATAATACCTACTGTTAGTAATGTTGGGAGGATTAAATATGGTAACTGTGAAATACCTACTACAAGTGGATGCCCCCTTAACAATTTGCTCTGTCTGACCCTGTGGGGAGGGCCATATCTCCACATGCCCATGTGTGTGGCTGGCACACACACACACACACACACACACACACACACACACACACACACACCCTGACACATGCTGCACCAGCAGATTCACTGCAGGGAGTGGGAGCTCTCTTCCTTCTCCCTGCCCAGCTCTTGGTGCTGAAGCTTCTCTGTGCTCTGCAGTGTTGGAAAAGGAAATTACTGAACAGATTGCAATTAAGTGGGGAGAGGCGGGAGAGAGAGACAGAGGCCCTAAAATGCAGCTTGACTGAGTGCTAAACTGTGTTTTTGCCTGGAGCCAATCAGGAGCCTCTGACAAGAGCCTATTCCCACTTACAAATCTAATTGCAGGAGGTGTGGCTGGGATGGCCCTGGGAGCCCAGGAGAAGAGGTGGCTGCCAGCACCTCTGGGAAGGTTGCTGGCTGCTTGCTTGTTGCCTGGAAAGTTAGAGAGCCACGTAGGAGAAGAGGTGGGAGCACAGAGGTCTTGCGGGTCTGGGAAGGCCTGGACTCCAGAATTTCTGCCAGTTATTATAATGTTGTAGCACCTACTAGGCACTGGACGTCCATACCTTCTTTTAATCCTCTGGAGAATGCCATGATGTACATGACTGTTGCCTCATTTTACAGATAAGAAACTGAGGCACAGATTGTCCCTAATACACCTCACTATTGTCCTAGGTCTAGGTACTTTATTTACATTATATCTCTTTTCAGTCTCCCTACCACTTTAGTCCCATTCCACAGATGAAGTGGCAAGACTCAGAGAGAGTAACAAACTTGCCCAACATCACATAACTTGTAAGGATTGAACCCTGGGTCTCTCTGACTACAGAGAGCACACTTTTTCTTTTTTTTAAAAGATTTTATTGGGGAATTGGGGGAGGGAACAGTGTTGGGGAATCTTGGAAGGGGAACAGACAAGTTGTTGTCCTTTTGTTCTTCAGTCTAGTTGCGGAGGATGTTGCTTCACTGGCCCATGTTGGTATTATTGTGCTCTTCCCGGGTGAGGCAGATTGGTCGCCGGTTTCTGGACGGCCGCTCCAGGCTGCTCATGCTGGCTGCCGGCCACTCACGGTAGCTCATGGCAGCACAGTACTGCCCCACTGCAGCCTAAGTCATTGCCAGTGACTTATGGCAGCCCAGCTCCAGGTGGAGCTGTTGCTTACCATCTTAGCTATAGAGAGAGCAGCATCACTGGCCCTCATGTGGGATCCCAACCGGAGCTCTGCTGCTCAGAGCTGGCGTCCCAAGCCAACTCTTAACCAACGCGCCACTCTGCCGGCCTGAGAGCACACTTTTTTTTTTTTAATTTTAAAAATTCTTTTATTGTGAAATAAACTTTTTTTTAAAAAATTATCTTTAGGTGTACAACACAGTGCAATAGTTATACCTTTTATCCCTCAAAGTGCTACTCCCCTCCCCCACCCCCTCTCCCCCTATATCATACATATCTATTACAATTCCTTTGACTCCCTTCCACAGTATAATCCACATCCCTTGACTATCTATATATTCAATTACAGTTGGCATACAATATGAGAGCACACTTTTTAAATTATACCTCACTGCCCCTTTATTGAGCTGGGTGTTCTGGGTAGAGTTGCCAGATTTAGCAAAACAACAAAAACAAGAAACCGGGATGGCAAGTTAAATTTGAATTTCAGATAAATAATGACTTTTTTTTTTTAAGTCTGATACGTATGTCCCAAGTATTGCATGGGATGTACTTGTATTACAAATGATTCTTTGGGATCAAATACCTGGTGATGGAAGGAGAACTGACTCTGGGTGGTGAACACACAATGTGATATATAGATGATGTATTACAGAATTGTACCCCTGAAACCTATGTAACTTTACTAACAATTGTCACCCCAATAAACTTTAATTAATTAATTAATTAATTAATTATTTAGCTGAGCCATCCTGCCACCTGTTGGCATCTGTTGGCAGCTCAGCTTGGGCCAGGAATCAAACCGGTGACCCTGTTGCTCAGAGCTCACACTTTTTTTATTTATTTTATTTTTACTTTTTTTGAGGGCAGTGTCACTGACCCTCATATGTGGGACCCGAACCGGGGCCACTGGCTTCCGAAGCCAGCGCTTAACCACCGCGCCACTCGGCTGACCCCACACTTTTTATTATTTTTTTTTTCCTTTTTTAAAAAAAAAAAAAAATTGGGGAATTGGGGGAGGGGAACAGCATTGGGGAATCGGGGAAGGGGAACAGACAAGTTGCTGTCTTTTTGTTCTTTAGTCTAGTTGAGGAGGATGTTGCTTCACTGGCCCATGTTGGTCTCATCATTGCACTCTTCCCGGATGCGGCAGATCGGTCGCTGGCCTCTGGATGGTCGCTCACCGCAGCTATTGTCAGCTCACGCTGGCTGCGGGCCACTCACTGTAGCCTATGGCAGCCCACTGCAGCAGGGGCCGCAGCCTACACCGTTGCTGGGGCTCGCACAGCCCAGTTCCAGGTGGAGCTGTTGTTAGCTATCCAGGGCGGTGTCACTGGCCCTCATATGCGGGATCCGAACTGGGGCCGCTGGCATCCCCAAACCAGCTCTTAACCAATGCGCCACTCAGCTGGTCCTATTTTTTTTTTTTTTTTGCTTTTATTAGCATTTATTTGATGCTGAATTTACTCCCGGGCTGTAAGTTTTTGTTTCTTCAGTTTCTTCTGGGAGATCTTTTTCTTCTGTGCAGCCTCCTCTTCTGGTTTCGGAGCAATCTGCTCTTTCTCAGGATCATCTCAATATGGCAGGGAGAGCTCTTGTAGGGGTTGATCCACCCGTGAGCTCTGTAAGTTCTGCACCACATCTTGGGAGCTTTGTTCACTTGGATGTGCTCTATGACGAGAGCATCTACATCTAAATCCTTCAGTTCAGCATTACTCTCTGCATTTTTAAGCATGTGCAGTAAAAATTCTGAACTCTTTTTGGGTCACCGACCCTGTGTTCAACCCCACTGTTTGGCCTGGGCACACCTCCCAAATCCACCGTTGTAACGACAGAACGGCACACATTGCTTTTGTAACGTGACATCCTTTAGATAGTTGGTATGCATACCCTTGATGGCCTGGGCAGTTTCACGAGTGTTCTTAAAATGAACACATAGATTCGAACCTTTCGATATACATTATTTTGTGGGGTTCTCCAGGTCAAGAGAATAGCGAATCATTTTTAGAGGTCACCTCAGGCTGCTTTTGGGAAGAGCAGAGCTCACACTCTTAAGCGAGCTCTTAACCAACGAGCCACTCGGCTGGCCCTCCAATAAACTTTAATTTAAAAAATAAAAACGATCTCGGGCCGGCCGAGTGGCGCGGTGGTTGGGCGCTGGCTTGGGACGCCAGTGGCCCCGGTTCGGGTCCCACATACGAGGGCCAGTGACACTGCCCTCAAAACAAACAAACAAACAAACAAAAATACAAAAAAAACCCGATCTCCTATCATTAACCATAAAAAAAAAATGATTCTTTGTTTATCTGAAATTCAAGTTTAACTGAATGTCCTCCCATTTATCTGGCAATGCTCAACCTCTTTCCTGCTGCCCTAAGCTCCCCTCTGTCCTGCCAACAGCTTGCCTTTAAAGGTAGGTCCTTGGGGCCAGTGGTGCTGGCATGTCTCCAGATGGCTGAAGTGAGGCCACAGGAGGGGAGGATAAGCTCTCTTCTCCAGAGGATGGAGCCCTGAACTGGTGCTCACTCTGCCACTTACTGTGTGACCTTGGGCAAGTTTATTCCCCTCTCTGAACATTCTGTAAAAGGAAGACCCAGTCTTAGGTACTAGGTAATTGTAAGTATGCTCGTCAGCCCTAACTTTCCTAATGTCTTCTCCTTTTTCCCTGTCTGTGCCAAGGACAGTGCAAAATCTACCTTGTGCTGTTGTGAGAACAAGGGACATCCAACACCCAGGATAGAGAACCCCAGGGGAGCAGTGCTGGTCAGAAGAGACCCATGGTGTGGGCTTGGAAGGCTCAGACTGCTGGAAAATGGGCTGTTACTGTCTTTGTCCCCCAATTTGCTGTAGCATTCAGACCTAGGTTCCAGGCCACTCCTGCACTAATGGCTGTGTGATCTTGGGCATAATCCTTAACCCAGGCAAGGGCCTCAGTTTCCTCAACTGTAAAGTGGGACTAATGCTCCCATGATGTATGTAAGGTATGTGGGAGGGGCTTACTAAAGATTATTTGTATTTTTGTTATTGTGGGTGTCAGTACTCTATCCTTCTGGTAAAAAGCACCTTAAAGAATACTAACCCCTGAAAGGGTGAACAGATTTCACGCTCTTTCTGAGCTTCAGCAAAGAACACAACACATTCCAGGCTGCCTTCGTTTAAGCTGGATTTTATTTGTCGGATTTCTGATAGTCGTCTAAATTATACACCGAATTTTCCACATGACCAAATACCACGTCCTTTCCTTTGATTATCATTTTCAAAAGGGACTATAAAAAAAAGAACCTTCCGATGGATCAGACTGAACCCTGAAACCACATGGAGTACAAGAGCTAAAAATAAAAGGAAGTAAGAAACTGGCCCCTGAGAAGGAAAGAGAAATCAAAGCAAACTCTGACAGAAATCAAGGGACAAGTCCTAGTGAGGGTGACATGGTGTCACCCTCCAGGTCAAGCTGGATTAGGCGGAACCGACAGTGGTGGGTGGGGCACAGAGTGGCCCAAAAATAGCCACTGCTTTAGCCCAGAGGGGAATAAAGAAATTTGCCAAAAGCCAGGAGGCAGAGAAGTGGAGATGGAGGGAGGGAGGGGGCAGGACGGTGTCCTTAACAGTTTCAGGAGCTGCGGACTTCTTTCACCACCGGCACATTTCCACCCGCCGGCATAATCGCTGACTTTCAGCTGTGCGCCGACATGTTCCCCAGCTCAGCCCACATCAATGACATCCTTGTTTCCATAGTAACCAAGGGAGAGTGAAGGGGAAAGGGTGTGCTGCACTGGGCGCGGGGATCCAGCCAGGACGAGTCGCACAAGGAAGGTCGGGAGGAGACGAGGGAAGGAGTTTTCCCCATCACTGGCTTGAGCACACATCCTGGGGCCCCCGGGTCCCTCTGGCCCCCAGCCCTCTCCCAGGCACACTCAGAGGCAGTCATGCACAGAGCAAGTCTTACCAAGGCTCACTGGGGGCGGGAGGGTGGGAAACCCAGTCTCCCCTTTCTTCAAATTCTGTTTTCTGGTCATGGCCACAGGGGGCGGGGGTGGGGCTGGGGAGAGTAAAGGGGACTTTAGAAGCACTTTGTTTTTACAAATGGGAGCTTTCAAAGCCTGCATTTTCCCGGTTTCTCTCATCTACGCCATGAGCCCCCGGGGAGGGTTCAGTAGGGCTCAAAGGGAAGATGAAAGCTTGTGACATCCACCATGTCACTGTGTCTTGAGCTGAAAAGCAAATCTGAACATTCACAGAGGCTGTTATCAGAGAAGGGCAAGTGGCTTCTGCCTGTTGGCCCAGGCTGTGGGAGGTTTCCTTTAAACAGTTCCTGAAGTTGGTGGTAAAAGAACAAAAATACTTTACAGACCATCCACGGCCAGAGTTCAAGTTCCATATCTCATTGTTCCAAAATTACAGACCTCAAAGCACGCATTGTGCCCCTCAGCTCGCATCCCTGGTGCACTATTTTGGGAAAAAAACTCTTTTTCAAGTGCTAGAGCCACATCTCCAGCCTGACAGAAGGGGACTTGGTTCCTTATAATTCTGTTTGCCTCTGTTCAAAAATAAGAGAGGTGCTTGTGTGAGGCAGAGAGAGAGAAGCCAGAGGAGGCGATGGGCAGGGAGCAGCAGCTAGCTTAGTGGTTTAAAAAAAAACACCTTCTTTTGTTTTGCAAGTCCTCACAGGTCCATCCACAGCAGCCCCCGGGGGCACCTTTTCACGTCTGGCATTATTAATGACTTTCACCCCATACCACCTTTGAAGCTGGCCATGCTTCAGCCTCACCTGCACAACTTTGTCCAGAAAAGCTGGGCATTGGGGGCCATAAGCTGGGGCGACTCCTCTGGCTTGCCCACATGCCTTGGTGGGTTTGCGAAGGACCACCTCTCAGAATGAAAAGGCAGCAGCTGGCCTCCTGGGACCCACCAGCCACTGGACAGTCTCTTATTCATTCTCTGAAAACTCCTGAACTCAGGCCCCAGATTAGAGTTCATTTCAGGAGTTGGGTGATGCCAGGGGCGGCTTTCCCACGTTGGAAGCTGGGGATTTCTGAAGGCTCAGGGACACAAGCTCTTTCTGAAACACGAGGCAGGTAAAGTCTCCTGCCAGTCCTCTCCAATCAATCAACGCATTTTGCTGGAGAGAGGCTGGGGAGACCGGCAGCTGGGGTGACTCTGGCTTCCCTGGGCATAGCCCCTGCAATCATACACGTTTTTCCTAGCAGCAAACCCTCTCCACCCATGAGCATCCCACACCACCAAGTTGCCAGCGCTGTAAAAATTGATCTCCTCTAAAAATCGATCTGCCTGCCTTTTCTCAGTGGAGCAGGTTCATGGTAAAGCGGCATTTATTTTTAAAATCTGATAGGAGCGGCCCATTGTGATCATTTAAACACAGAATTCTTTGAGCTTTAGAAATCCCTTCTATAGGACGGCTGTGGAGAAGCCAGCTAATCTCAGAGTCGCCTGCTCCCTGCTCCACTGAACTGGAGAAAGCCTGTTTACGGGAGCCTGAGCCCTCAATGTGAGGGCTTTCTAAGGACCTTGTAATTTTTCTGGAATTAAACCTCCCACCTCTCCTTACATTCCAGATGTCATTACAGTCAAAAGTCATAAGAATTTGTTTCCCTGTGTGGCTGGCTGGGGGGTTGGGGATGGGGTATGTTTCTGTAGTGACTTGTTTGCAAGAAAGGATTTTTTTTTTTTTTCCTTTCCAAAGGGTGAGGATTACACACACAGTCTCCTACCTGCATGACAAGATGGTTTAATCATCTGCCCTTCCTCCCCTTCCCCCCAGCAGCTTCCCTCAGGATAGCATGCAGCCCTGGCTCAGTCGGTGATGGTAAAAACTGCCAACCAGCACCAGCAATCTATGCTTTCAAAACCACGGGGAGAATGTAAGGGACAGGTCAGTAAATAAATGAGCACAGCATAAGCTGCGTCTTCCTCTTTTCCTTTCTTTTTTTTTTTAAAGGAAAAAAAAAAAAAGCCCATTGGAATTGTCTAACTGCAATGCAATCTCTTGCTCATTTAAAAGATCTCATTTTCTAATCATGTGCTTTGAGACATTTAATACTATTTCAATTATGCAGAGGAAATAATATAATTCCTTTATTTGAAAAATGATACTGAACCTCAGAGATCAGTTAAATCTACTGCTGGAATGGGGATTCTTTTTAAACTGCGTTGTTCCCTCTCTTCAAACAGCTGTAGTTGTACACAGATGGAAAAACATTTGGTCAGAAAGCAGCAAATTAGTGTTTTTCAGGACAGATTTCAGCTCTTGCAGCTCCTGCGTCTCCATTCGTCTAGATTTTATTTCTTCTTTGCAATGACATTTTTGCAGACCCAGTTCATGCCGTCCTTGGAGGGAAATGGGCAGAGAAAGGCAGTGTTAGTTGTACGAAAGGCACCATACTCTCAAGCCCAGGAGAGCGGGGAGTGGAGGCTCTGGGTCCTCCCTCCCCAACCACCAGCTCCAGGGAGTTTCCTTGCCTCAGGGGCCGCCCGGGTGACTAGGGACAGTGACCTCCTGGCTAGGAGGAGGGAGGCCTCTGAGAGCACAGGAGGGAGATGGGAGGGGGAGTGCCCAGTTTCTGAACTTGAGATGGGTCCTCAGGAACTCCCTCTGAAAAAATAAACACATCTGCCTGGATCCAAGGCCTGATTGAGGAGCTATCAGGAAAGATTCCAGCCATTTTTGGCTTTTTCTAAAAGCTGACCTTTGCTAGAGCATTAAATTCAATAAGCCACCCTTCTGGTGCCCCCGGTGTGTTTACAGTGTGGCAGTGTACACTTGGGTTAAATTAAATTTCTTTTTGGAAAAACAAACCAACTGCAGTGTGTGTTACTAGACACACACAGGGGCAATGTGCATTTATTTCTCTTTGTGCAGCCCTACAGATAGGTTTAAAAGGGCCTGGCCTGGTTCTTTAAGCACTACCAGGCAAAGGGACCGGGGAGAAGGTTCCCTTAAAGGCACAGTGACCTTCAAAGTGTCCTCTCTTAGAAGGCTGGAGAAGGAGAGACGTAAAAATCACACAATGCCTATAGTCACCTGGCAGGTGGCATGATTTCTCCTGGATGCCAGGCCTGCCAGAGATGACCTCCTTTTCAACCCCCTATACAGCTACTCCTGAACGCTCTCTTTCCCCAGAGTCTCTCCGACCTTCAGGGGCGCGCAGAGTTCCCTCTGGAGCCCAGAACAAAATCAAAGGAGGCTCCTGCAACAAATCCCTTTCCCCTTCCTCTGTAACACATGCTTGCTGAGGTCCCAGTCACATTTGCACATCTCAGGTCATACATGACATGCAGAGCCCCGCATTTCCTGTGACCACAGAGCTAGTTGTTGAACCTGAACAGCTGAGCCAGCTTAAAGTAATAAATATCAGCTGACACCCTTAGCCATTCGGAGCATTAATCCCATAAACAATACATCACAGCAAAACAACCAGCAGGCACCCTATCTCCTGGCTAATCTGACCATAACCTGAATTTACAGTGATTAAAACTCTGCCAGTTGCCATCAGAGCACTTGGGCAGAAGAACCAGATAATCTGATGGCTGTCCCAGAGCAGACCTTAGGGCATTTGCCAAGATGAGGCTGGCCATGGCCGCAGGCCCAAAGGTGGACAGCACCTGGCAGCAGAGGGAACAAGGGGGTAGGAATACCGAGGTGGGAGAAAAGTGGCTTCCAAATGCATCTCCAATTACAACTGGGTCAGCTACTTACTTGAAAAGCTGAGGCCAATTTTAAGACCATTTGATGAAAAGGATTAATTTAAAAAGAAGCATGTTTAATTTTAGTAGCTAATTGGTTTCCAGGAAAAAAAATGATCACCTGCCAGGAGACAAAAAAAGATTTTACAAATAAAAGAGGGATGAATAAGATAACCATCTTCTCTTTGCCTTCGAAGCTGAATAGCTCAGCACTTACGTAGCATTTTCCATCTTCAGGAACCCGCACAAATACTATCAAAGGTGCACACCTCAATATTTTCTCCTCTATAGAGACTTGCAATATTTTATCAAATCATCTTCTCAGAGAAATCAAGAACAGTGTTCCCACACTATATGAATACTGTTTTTCCCCTTGTTTTATGGCTGATTATGGGGGTGGGGGGGGTTCTTTTATTATACGTAACTGAACATGAATGTGGTCAAAGAGATAGGAAAAATATTTACTCAGCTGCAGGAACCCAAAGCAGAATGTGGAGGGTGAGGGGCAGCTCTCCTGAGTATCTGTTATGGAGGCAGAGGGGATTTCAATGGGGGAGGCCTGCTGAGGGGCAGTGTCCTCCAGATGTCTGAGAGGGCCAGCGGTGACAAAGTCCTTCCAGCCACAGTCCTGCCAACAGAGGGCGCTTGGAGGTCAGCAACCACCTGCTGGCCCATGGGCCTCTCTGCAGCTGCCTCCAGCAACCTGAAGGAGTGTGGGAAGTGCAGGGAGAATGAATAGGGGTTGAGCCTTATGACTGCTCTGGCTCGAGGAGGCCGCCCTGACCTGAAGTTGGGGAGTTGTACCTTTCCTGTTACTACCTAGAGGAGAACCTAAGCTAGATAGAGTGCGGGGCTGCCGGGGAGGCTGTAGTCAATGAGGGTAATACCCCTTCAGTCAAATCAGGGACAAGCTGTGCCAAGTTCCCACTGGAAAGGAAAGATGCTGGTGCTGTTCAAGACCCCTGAGGCGCAAGTCCATGTCAGGCTGGTTGAGGTTGTGTTTGTAGAATCTAGCATGGTGTCTGGCCTACAGCAGGCACTTAATTTATATCTTTTAAATTAATCCTTGTAACAACCCTGTGGAGTAGGTACTATATAATTTCCACATTACGGATGAGGATATGGGGGCACAGGAGAGTGTGGCAGAGGCAGGCTGTGAACCCAGGCAGCACCCATGCCAGCACCCATGTTTTTTAACCATTTGCCATTTCTCAATGAATGTGAGCAAGTGTGGGAGGGAGGGGCTCTGCCTCAAACTTAGAGAGAAGCTGGGAATCACCTTGAAGTTGGGAAAGAATGCAATTCCAGTTGTTTCTTCCTTATGACTCCCAGCTGACTATAGGGGCATGAGGCTGGGGTAGCCCCAGGCCAACCACCTGGCATGGCTTGGCTGCAGCTCTGAAGGTACTAGAGGCTGTTTTTGTCCACTCAACTCTCAAGATTCCCGGACTGCCTGGTATTATGTGGAAGCTGTGTATTTATCTCACTGCCCGATCCTAACATATTAACTCTCCACCAAGATCACTACCTCCAGTGGAAACTCTACATTTAGAGACAACATCATAGCAAAAGGCAGACCCTTCTGCTTCTCATGTTTAAATGAGTGCGCCTCATCACTCTTGCCTTAATTTGGCAAGGCGTTGTGTTTTTAAAAGACGATTGAGAAAAGGTGATCGGTGACCTGAAGTGCGTTACTGCTCTGCCTCCAAAGAAGAAAATGAACTCATAGGTTTGTTTAACGGTTGAACCTTTATTGTTAAAGAACTGGTTTGACCAAATTTTGCGCATTTGATCTTCGTCACGGGGATGAGACTCTTATGGCGTGAGTAGGCCTCCCCTTCCTCCACCACACCTTCCCCTGACCCACCTTGCTGAAACTGAATTTAAATTGATTAGCTTTAATTCTATAATAGAGACTAAAGGGAGACTCTGAACCTCAAATACTGAGCTTTGCTTGGCCTCGTGGAGGCCAAATTTTACCATGTCATGATATTATTTTACCAGGTCATGATATTACTCTCTGCTATAATCACTGGGAAAAATACAAGGCTGCCCCTAATCATAGAGGCGGAAATCTACTCATCACGGATCTCAGTGGTCCAGGTTAAAAAGCATGGTATCCCTTTCTATGAAAAGAGTGGTTTCTGACTGCACTGCTCCTTTTAATTTGATCACTCAAAAATGCATCCATCACTGCTTGATAGTTGGAGGGAAGCAGTGGCAGCCATGGCTGAGCAGGCCTGGTTTTTAACGCCATGAGGACTGCAAGTCACATCAGTAATTGCTTTAAGACTGAGGAGGAGCTCAGACCCTCGCTGAGCAATGCAGCCTATCCCAGTGTGCCATGGAGCCCCAGGGTCAAGGAGCAGCTGGATGCAGCATACACAAAACACTGCTTGCTATTAATATTTTTTTCTGGTGACAAAGGGCGCTGCACCGGAGAGGTAGCCAAGTTGCATGTCCCGAGCTTGCTTTCTTAGTCTATAGCGAGGTTTGAAAACTTAAAAATAAATCTGAGGTCTGACTTGCAGATAAGCAGTTCCGTGTATACTTGGTGTCAAAAATAACTGATGCCAGGCCTAGAAAGAAGTGGTAAACGTCATTTTTAAAAATATCAAAATTCTGTTGGTATATTAAGGGAAAAGTCCCCTAGACCAAGGGAAAAGGAATAAGAACAAGACACTGGGCTAGCAAATGTTTAGTGTTCGTCTGCAAGGCACTCTGAAGTGCAGCTCATGTATCAGGGCTCCGACTGCTAGTGGTTCTTTCTATGTTGGTGAGACTACTGTGGGCCAGACCATTATGCCTGTTTAGAGAAGGAAGGCAGGGAATGTGGGAGAGATATGAAAAGAAAAGATGAACATGAGGTAGGGACATGGAGAGCAATACCCAGAACCTTTCGCTAGTTCAAAGCTGTTGGTGTAGGCAGGTCTGTGTTATGACGGAGGCTAGAGATCGGATTGAAACTGCTGATCTCTGCACTGAGAGGGAATTCTATTCCAGTACAATTTTAATTACACACACACACACACACACACACACACACACACACACACACACAGAGTTTTAGAGATAAAATGTCTTAAAATATCTGACACTACAACAGCAAAGGACAGCTGTGGTCTGGGGTTCAAATTCAGGTCTGTAGGTGGAAAAGGGTTTATTTCTCTCTACCTTTCTCCAGCTCTAAGCCAGAGTCTTTGTTCATTATTTTCTATACACCCAAGGGAAAGAGAAGAGTCCCAGGGCTGGATGTTGTACACTAGGAGAGGCCCTCGTAACTCTGGCCCAGCCACCAGGGCGCAGGGGGAGGCGGCCTCCATGTCTGTAAGGCAGTCTGGCTGAGGGGCCGCAGGGTTTCCCTCCCAGATGTTTTTCAAATTCTCCTCTTTCTGCCTTCATCCCCTTGACATAACTGGGTCTCTGCTGATCACTCCTCTGGACTCTGGACCTCTCGGCAGGACAAGGTTTCCAAGATTGATACTCTCCTTCACTTCCAGTGCCCTTTACCTACGCTCTGCTCTTGACAGTTTTCCATGAAAACCTGCTTTAATTACATGACGGGCTGGCCTCCTTGTCACCGTCAATCAGGCAAAGAAAGACTGTTCCAAGCTCTCTTGAAGCCCTCAAACGTCAATTTCCACACCCAAAACAGGGGCTGTTGAACAACATATGGGATTGCCTGTCCTTGTAAAAACTGCACATACTTGCTTTCAGAACATCAGGTAGAACAAGGACCTGAGACCCAACCCAGGAATCACTGACTTTCATAACCTCAAATCATATGTTTAAGCTACTTGGCTAAGGAAAAGTGATAACACCTGCCCAGTTAGTCCAGATGGTGCAGCTCACCATTTAGCAAATCTGTGGCTATTCCCTGGGTTCACCCACTTGAGGGTGTTATTTATCAGTATAAAACGGGTCTCTCAAACACTCTGATTAAACACATACACACAAACACAATATAAATAGAGATACTGTCTTTAAATAACTGAAACAGTATCACAGAAATTTCAGGTTTTTTTTTTTTTTTTAAACACATTTGTTTCTTTCAGGGTCATCAGAACTGTGGTGCCAGATGTTATGAGACACGTTTAATGTCTGATCATTTTGGTAGCTTCGTCCATGACTGACCAGCTTTCAGGGGGCAGCAGGTGGGAGGGTGGAGTGGGAGGATGAAATAAGAATTTAGGGAATTTTAGTAGTTATTACACGGTATCCATGTCTGAAAATGATCTTTAGGACATTTTTCTAGTGAAGTCTTTCATTTTTAGGAATGCTTAAAAACTTTAATTAATAAGAATTATTAAAGGCCTGCCCTTGAACTAAGCAATGCAGGAAAAGAATTCCACCTAAGTGACTCTTTTTTAAGTGAAAACCAAGACACTTGGCTGAGTGGGTAAGAGCTTAGGTCAGAAGCATTACCTGATGGAGGGACATGGCCCATGAGTGCCTCACATTGAAAGGTGTTTCCACAAAAAACTCCACGACCTTTCTCAGTCCCCAAAGGTTACCATTAAAGGACAATAGACACAGATTCCCTTCTTAATTAACATTTTTATTAAATAACTCATTTCAAATAATGGTTGAATTCTCTAAATTTATATCATTCTATTAACCATAATCTAATCTCATTAACCTTGAAATCCCAGTCTTAACTACCCAATTCTATACACCATGGTACTATCCACTAAACTAATTAAGTGACCTTCAAACTATTTCTCCTCCATATAAAATCATTGTGTTTTTTTTCTTTCTTTCTTTCTTTCTTTCTTTCTTTCTTTCTTTCTTTCTTTCTTTCTTTCTTTCTTTCTTTCTTTCTTTCTTTTTTTTTTTCTCACAGTTCTTTGTTAGATCTTTCTTGAAATCATTTCCTGTAAATCTGGTTCCTGAAGTTCCCTGATCTGAGAAGAACTTAATCTTAACAAAATCAAACCATACATGATTATCTCGCTTGATTTAAACTGGTTGATTTTAAAGCCCTCCCCATTTTCTGTCTGATAGCTCACTGCCTCTTTTGATCTAAAGAGCCTGTGACTTAAAGGGAACTCCTCTTTGATGGTGGTTACACAACCAGGAACATAGAGCCCTATCCTTGTAACCTCCACCCGACAGGGTGGGGCTGGGCTGGGAAGACAATGAATGACTAGAGCTCCCTCCCGTCTCTAGGCTCCTCTGAAGAAGCACCCTTCACTTGAATGTCACTATCCTAAATACTGATTCTAGCTAGATAACTTTGGTCCCTCCCTTTTATATCCCGAAGGCTAAAGAAACAAGAACCTCACTGTTAATTTTGGCTTTGTTTTTTTCTTCCTTTCAACACTCTGGCCAAGTGAAAAAAAGATTATGGAGCTGTGGATTCCCACTTTAGGTAGGCACACAAAATGTGTTTATCTTCTTTAGTCCTGCCTTTACAGCCCCCAGCCTCAAGATGCTCTCTACTCTCTGTATTTGTGTTCTAAAACATTCAGAGAGGCCGAGTCATCTTGCTGAAGTGGTTCGTACAAACACAAAAAGGTTACTTCCTCACCAAAATAACCTTTGGCCTCATGAAGACCATCTCATGCACAATTGAGGTTAATGTCTTAGACAAAACTTGATTTTTTTGTTTGGTTTTTAACTGAGTTTACCAATTCAAAAACATCCTGGGTTGCAGTATTCTTCTTGGATCAGCTTAAATTAAGCTGAAAAAAAAAATGCAGTTAATTTGAAACCTGATAGATCTATAATCACATATGTGATTTTAATTTTCTAGAGGAGACTCAAGAAGAACTATTAATGGTGGTTAGTTCTTTTGTTCAGTAGGATTAGGAGAGAGGAAAGAACTTTCCGGTTTTCAATTTTACATACTTTTATCTGATTAACAATGAGAATATATAACTTTTTTTTTTTTGAGGGCAGTGTCACTGGCCCTCATATGTGGGACCCGAATCGGGGCTGCTGGCTTCCTAAGCCAGCACTTAACCACCGCGCCACTCGGCCGGCCTGAGAATATATTACTTTTATAACCAGAGTCTAGGAAGGAAGGAAATAGACTTAACACCTATCCCCTCCCTAAACCTAAACCTCACAGGGACCCACAGCAGAGCTCCGGCAACCATTTTGGGGATGTAGCTGAGGTAATCTCTGGCTGTTTGAGAGCCCCCACTACACACACACACACACACACACACACACACACACACACACACACACACACACAATGTGAAGAGCTTTGGAGGGTGCGGGTACTCAGGGGTCTGGGGAGGGGGAGCTTGTCTTGTGCTGACTGGTCTGCTCTCAGATCTAGAGGTCAAGCACAGAAGCGGGCCCTGGTTGGTAACAAAAAGAAAAAGGAAAAAAAAAACAACTCAAGCAGCAAACAGATAGAACAAGTGAGATAATTCTAGGATGTGATTATCTGCTTGAGCTAAAAGCAGTCAGGTAGTTTTAAGAGTGTCAAATGTCTTAGGAGGGAAGGAAGAAGAGAAGAAGGGAAATTTGAAAGAGACTGCAGGACAATGAGAATCAAATCGCAGGCTCGTACCTCAACACACCAAATTCAGAGAAAAGAAAACTGGTCATGCCATGAGAGACACATGCCATATGGCAATGAGGGGCGACACCGTTTCTTTAGATGTTGTTAACCCTCCCACAGCATCCTAGAGCAGTATTGTCCAATTCTCACAGCATGGGATCATTTCCCTGGCAGGTCCACCAGATGTCTGAAATGAGGCATGTGGAGCATGCGGGGGCCTTAGGAATAAAGTCCTAGAGGTCTGACTCCAAGTGTCACCTGGTTTGAGGCTGCTTACTTAGAAGCATCAGGGCTGAAATAGTTTGTCATTGTTTGAGAGTATAGCCTCTCAGGTGTCTGGGATACAACAGTTTTCTGCCCTAAATGTCAAATGAGGGGGAGTCTGATCTCTGGATATAAAACATGGGGCTTTCTGTCAGCAGAAGCCTCCCAGTGGGAAACCAACCTGAAGTAGCAGGAAACACAGACACCAACCCTGAAGGCACTAGAGATAGCTCAAAGAAACAATCAAAACACTTCTAGGCTAATTTGTGTGTGTAATTGTTGATGGTGCTATTAACCTTGGGAGTACATGTATTTAGACACAACACAAAACCCCCAAGCCAATCATCAAAGAATCTTAGAGTTATAAAGCATCTTCTAAGTCTTCTGTTCTGACCTCCTACCTAATGGGGGTGGTATGTTGCTTGTATGGGGTAGTTTGAGTATGGCTTTACTCGAACAGTTAATGATGTCATATTGGTTGCTAAGCAGAAGAGAACCAAGCTTCTCCATACCCTCCACGTCCTGGAATGGTTCATCTGCCAATCAAAGGCTATTTGTTTTATAACTTTTTCCATCTAGATCAGCCCAATCAAAGAGAGAGACTACCTTGGTTGCTGTCATGTTGCCAGGTGACCAAGTCTTCCGGTAATCTCACCTGAATGCCCTCTCCGGTGAGAGCTGAGCAAGACTGGATCTGCCAGACTCGGTCGCGGATGGTGTGCAGATTCAGTCCTTCTGCAATTTCAGAGGCAGGGGCTGCCGTGAGCAAATCCTGCTTATTAGCAAAGATGAGCACTGGCACACAACTTAGCTTTTCTTCCTCCAGTAATTCAGCTAGTTCCTGGATCATTTTAAGAATGGATGGGGAGGGAAGGTTGAAATCTATAATATTTAACCATTCACTTCTAGTCAGAAAAAAAACCAAAAGAACAGTTAAATTGATCAACTAGCAATTTTCAAGGGCAGTGGTTCTCAAACTTGAGCCTGTGGAATGATCCCCCTGGCAGATTCCTGCGCCTACCCCAGAGATGTTGACTTTGGAAAGTCTGAGCTAGGGCCCAGGAATCTGCATTTTTAATGAGTTCCCCAAGTGGTTCTGCTATAGGGGATTCACAGATCCTACTTTGAGAAACACTGTTCAAGAGAGAACACAAATTGTGGTTAGAGATTTAAAACTTACCCAATTTTATTAGCTGCAAATAACTTTCAGTGCATATATATATATATATATTTAAATATAAACTGAAAATGGCAATTGCTGTAGAGACTATAATTCTGTTTCATTAATCTTGATCTCCAAAACATGCATACATGTGCATTACACCTCACCAAATCCACATCCTAAAATAACTGTATTAGTCCATCTGTTAAGGTCTCCAATTTTTAGGTTATTGGTTGGGGTATAAACTGTACATTGATTCAGTCTGTAATAAGTACATGAAAGAGTATATACTAACCTAAATGCCAGGATCCACCTCTTCCATTAAACCCACATTTTGCTACTTAAGACACTTGGTATGTCAAAGAGAACTAATGGTTCAAGAGACAGATCATCATATGACACCCTTCACCTCCAAGCTCATGTTTAGCATTGGTTTACATGACTGATGATCCAGAAATCACCAAGATATAGAATGTTTGTCTCCAAGAGACCTGAGCTCTCAAACTAATTTCCAGGAAAAAGGAACATAAACATGGGACTGCTACCTTTGGAAGGCCACCTGTGGTAGTTTAGGGCACACGTCAAGGACTCTGCAATGACATGTAATCATGCTTCTCCAAAGAAGTCAACGTTACTCCTTGCTTCTTATCAGTGTACTCAGTAAAAAGTCTATGTCCACTGCTTCTCTGTTTAAAACTGTGTACACAAATTGCATCGTGTAACCACATTGACTTGTTCTCTGCATCTGAAGCCATATTTGGGTTCAAAGTATACCTATCTCTTTGCTTAGAAATAAGAGCACCTTAGCCTTGGCTTGCACATTTCTTCTCATCCCTTTGAATTTGTTAGTTACCTTTGGGTCAATTAAGTTGATATTGAAAAATGTACATGGAAATGATATGTGAATTGTTCCCCTGGGTTCATTTCTATGTGCCCTGGGAAGAAACCAGAAGAGCTTTTGGGCATGGTGGTAAGTTCCATTTGCTATATCTTGTTTATTTACTTTGATTAAAACTAAAAGGCTTTAATAAAAACAAAACAAAACAAAACAAAAAACCACCAAAAAACTGTGTTTAAAGGATTCTCAACTAATTTCTTTTTCAGCAACTGGTATTTTTGCCTGCTTGCCAGAATGACTGTCTTGTTTAAAATGCAAAGGTTAAACAAAAAATACCTCCCTCACTTTCATACATTTACAAAGCAGATTAATGAATACCCAGTTATTTGGGAAATAGCTCAACAGAAGAATTATTTACCTGACCCGTCTCTTCAAATCTTTTTCTGTCTGCACTGTCAATTACATATATCTGTAAAGTAAAAGAAGAAGGTTATTGCAATAAGCAGATATGGAAAAAGAGAGGGCAATTTCTATGGAAGGAGCCAATGATCCCCAGTCAGCTGATTTCACATTAGCACAGCATAGAGAAATTGAGCTGGTAAGTCTTACCATCTATAGATGAAGAAGAAACTAATTAATTAATTAATTAATTAATCAATTATATGGGGGATGCCCAGAAAATACCTCCAGCAAAGCTCCAAACTAGGAAGTCAGGAGAGCCAGACAGGATAAAAATAGCTATATTAGGGCCGGCCGAGTGGCTCAGTTGGTTAAGAGCTCGCTCAAGTGTGCGAGCTGAGCTCTGAGCAACAGCAGCAACAGCAGTTCAATGCCCAGCCCGAGCTGAGCTGCCACTGAGCTGCCAACAGGTGGCAGGATGACTCAGCTTAAAAAAAAAAAAAAGCTATATTTACTGGGCATTCACTAAACATTCTTACTAGATTTACCATATCATCCTCATTACGACTCTACAATATAGATTTAATTATTTTCCCATTTTATACATACATAAACATAAGCCCAAAGAAGTCAAGTAACTTGCCCAAGTTATGTTTGGTACTTGACAAAACTGGGATCCAACCAAGATCAGGCATACCTGGCAGCTGCTCCTAGGCACTCTAACAATGCTATGTCTCATTGTTTGAAAGGGATGGTGCTTTGAGGCATCTACAGATCCTATTGTCCTCAAACATCATCACTATGAAAGTGCCGTTTGCCGTATTAACTATACTCTGACCTCAGGTACTGAGGAAGGAGACCCACTGATCTCCGTCCCATTCCTACTTCTACAGGCTGCGAGGGGTTTAGAATCAAATACTGGGAATAGCAAGGGCATAGCCTTTGCCAGAGTAAGGAGTCTTGAGATTCACCACAAATTACAAATCCTAGGCTTTCTCTCCTATCACTGAGTTTTATTTATTGCATAAGTAACATCCAAAAACAACAATAAGGAAAATAAGGGAGGACCAATAAAAGAAAGAGAAATCACCTACAGCTATAGAACCCAAACATTATTTTAATTTCCTATGAAAGTTCTCTTCTAATTCTTCTTCATATAAAGATTTGAAAATCAAATTAGATATAATTTTGTAGTCCTTTTATTATTGAACAATACATTAACTGTTTATCCAGTTGCTAATCTTAAAAATTATCAAATTTTCTAACTTTCTTTAAAGAATTTCGAATTGGTATTAAACTAATGGTATAATGAAAGCACTCTTTTAAAGAGCATATGGTAAATCCTCAATGTCATTTGCTAGGTTCTGCAACTTTAAGGGGAACTACATATAATGAAATCAATTTTACCATAGGCTAATTGATACAAACAAGAGTTGAGCTTCTGTAGTTTCTATAGCATCTCATCAACGTTATAATGAAACGTTGAACAAACCAACATTATTTGAGGACCTGCTGTATTCATTTAAAAACAACAGAAAACAATGAATTCTTACCTTTACATGCCTTAAATTACATACACTGATTTACTATAATGCACATAGGTATCTCTGTATGCAAGTAAAACTCTGTGCTACTCTGAAAACTCACTCTCTTTTGAAAGAAAAAAAATTAAAACCCTTTGCTTAATGCACTCTCATTTAGAGTCACTAGTGCTAAATATTATACCAGGAACCACGTTCAGTCTTTTCTCTGAAGAAAACCCTGTGTTACTACCCGTGTTTCTCTCATGGAGAAACACAGGAGGAAGAAGGATGGATGTGTTTGGTCTCAGTATTTTTTTTTTCCTGTGACCTTATTATTATTGTTTTTGTTTTTTTTTTTGAGGGCAGTGTCACTGGCCCTCTTACGTGGGATCCAAACCGGGGCTGCTGGCGTCCCAGGCCAGCTCTTAACCACCGCACCACTCGGCCGGCCCTTTATTATTATTGTTGTTCTTAATATTATTCTTGACTCAACGTCAATACGAGTACATGCATTAATGGGCTCTGCAAATACCCCCAGATACACAAAATTCTATGCCGACTGTCTGGTGAGCCACTATGCTGAACACGGTGGTAGCAGAGTTTTCTACCAGTTTTAAAGTAGCAGGCATAGTTAAAGTGCAAACATAGATGTAAAATGAAGGAATGTAATGGGAGGGTGAATCTCAATATAAAAGACCTAATGAGAATTATTTGGGAGTCTACAGTGGATTAGTATTATCTTCACTCGGGCATTACTCCAAGAAGATGTGAGGGAAGAAGGGAGTCAGGTGGTCACTGGGAGAGTGTTTTGGGCTGGGGGTGGGTGAGTGAGGGAGAGGGCTTCCTAAAGGCTGTGCGCAGGTCACTGGGAAAGGAAGAAATTACAAAGCAGGGAAAAGTGTGCTTGGGAGCAAAGGCTATGAGTAACAAGGTGAGGGTAGGAAAGAGGAGAATAAGACAAAGCTGAGAACACAAATAAATATACAGTTAAGAAATCAGTGTTTGGGGGCCGGCCGAGTGGCGCATTGGTTAAGCGCTGGTTTTGGGATGCCAGCAGCCCCGGTTTGGATCCCACATGATGGCCAGTGACACTGCCCTCTACAGCTAACAACAGCTCCCCCTGGAGCTGGGCTGTGCGAGCCCCGGTGATGGTGTGGGCTGCAGCCCCTGCTGCAGTGGGCTGCCATAGGCTACAGTGAGTGGCCCGCAGCCAGCGTGAGCGACTGACAGCCAAGCGTGAGCTGCCAATAGCCGCGGTGAGCGACATCCAGAGGCCAGCGACCGATCTGCCTCATCCGGGAAGAGCGCAATGACGATACCAACAGTGAGGCAACATCCTCCGCAACTAAACTGAAGAACAAAGAGACAGCAACTTGTCTGTTCCCCTTCCCCGATTCCCCAACGCTGTTAACCTCCGCCAATTCCGCAATAAAAAATCTTTAAAAAAAAAAAAAAAAAAAAAAAAAGAAATCAGTGTTTGGGCCAGCTGAGTGGTGCGGTGGTTAAGCACTGGCTTAGGAAGCCAGCGGCCCTGGTTCGGGTCCCACATATGAGGGCCAGTGACACTACCCTCAAAAAAAAAAAAAAAAAAAAAAAAGAAATCAGTGTTTGATATGATTTTTTAAAAAAGCAGTTGGGGGCCGACCGAGTGGCGTGGTGGTTAAGCGCTGGCTTAGGAAGCCAGCGGCCCTGGTTCGGGTCCCATATATGAGGGCCAGTGACACTGCCCTCAAAAAAAACCAAAAAAAAAAACCAGTCGGTAGAGGATAATGAGGAATGGAAAGATAGCTTTATCATCACAAGAGAGATGATACCAGAGTCCAGAGGCTGAAGATTGATGAGAAGAAAGTTGTAATTTATAATTACTTGCAAAATTATTTGCTATTTACTACTTGGACTTGAAATTTCACAGCAAATAGTTCCATTAAAAGATTCAAATGGAGGGCCGGCCGAGTGGCGTGGTGGTTAAGCGCTGGCTTGGGAAGCCAGCGGCCCCAGTTCAGGTCCCACATATGAGGGCCAGTGACACTGCCCTCAAAAAAAAAAAAAAAAAAAAAGATTAAAAAGGAAGATTTTCCTAAACAATACATATATCCTTCCTACCATTTAGCATTTTTCTCATATAATTTTCATACAATTTGACAGTTCCTACACAATAATTCTGGGGGGAAAGTCTATAAAATAACTGTCTCATTTATTAAGGGCCAAGGGAGAAAGTCATAAGCACAAGCTAATCTGGAAATCTGCAAATTTGGTTTTCTGCAGTGCCATAGTCTTCTCTTGGTTGCTCCCACCCCAGTGCTGCCCAGTTTCTTCATGCAAGCATCTGTTTTCTTCTGGTCAATAGCTAAAGCTAAGGATAGCCTCTTATCATTTTTTTCTTTTTTTTTAATTTTATAACAGCTGTTATCTAGTCATGTAAATTCTTTTTTTAAATCCAAAAATAAACTAATAATCCGTAAAAAAAAATATCAGAAAGTATCAGAGAAAGTTAAGCATTTATAGTACTTCTGACTGATCTTAAAACATTTTGGACCTTCAAAAATCAAGTTTCATAAACCTATTTTAAAATAAAGTTATCCATGGAGCTCAGAATGATGTTTTAAGAAAAGCCAATGCACATCTTCCTTGTCAGTTACTCTGAAATTATTGGGTTGTGGGAGGAAAACCTAGAGAAAGATTTTTTGTGATGGGACTTCAGCCCACTCTGGATTATCCAGAGATTGACTACCCAGCGTGTGAACCGAGGGCTCTTTGTTTCTCTTTTTGCTTCTGGTCCTCCTGTTTGCTGCCACCTTTTGGCCATTTTATTGTTCCTAAGTATTTCTCGAACAGACCGGTAGACAGAGACAAGAAGACAGGACGCTGAAAAGTGTGGCTTTTTATTGCTAGCTTGAGCAAAAGCCTAAAAGGAGGCTGAAACCAACAAATAAGGTTTCTGGACAACTTGTGGTTTTCAGTTATTTGTGTTCTAGTAGTATTGATGCTCAAGTGTGAATGACACGTGGAAATAATATATGAGACAGTTTGAGATTTATTCTCACTTGATGTTCCACACTTTGGATATGGAAATGATGACAGTTACTTTGTTCAAATTATGTTGCATTAAAACACTAAAAAAAGAATAAAATGGAGGGGGCCGGCCGAGTGGCGCAGTGGTTAAGCGCTGGCTTGGGAAGCCAGCGGCCCTGGTTCGGTCCCACATATGAGGGCCAGTGACCCTGCCCTCAAAAAAAAAAAAAGAATAAAATGGAGTTTAGCAATAATATGAATATAACTTGAAAAAAAAAAGATGTCTTTTTTATCTATCAAAAGGCTGTTATTCCCTGGCCTAAAAAAAATGAAAGACACCCTACCCTCTCCTTTCTATCATATCTCAGGTTTTATTTCTTAGTCACGTCCCCTAAATTAATAAAGCTGAAGTCAGATGCTCTCAGTGTCATCTTCCCTAAGAATAACTTTGGCACTTTTAGGAGTTGCCCTGGCTCTTTCAAACCGCTAGAGAACCACTGAATGTTCTAAAGTGGGGGTCAGCAATTTTCTTCCTTCCTTCCTTCCTTCCTTCCTTCCTTCCTTCCTTCCTTCCTTCCTTCCTTCCTTCCTTCCTTCCTTCTCCTTCTCCTCTCTCTCTCCCCCCTCCCCTTCTTCCTCTCTCCCTCCCTTCCTTTTAGCAATCTTTTTCTGTAAGGGGTCATGTAGTAAACATTTTAGGCTTTGTGGCCCATACAATCTTTTTCACAACCATTGAAAATACATGAACAAGTGGACGTGGACACTAAAAATTTGAATTTCATATCATTTTCATGTGATGAAATCTTATTCCTCTTTTGATTTATTTTTCAACCATTTAAAAATATAAAAACCGTTCTTAGCTCACAGGCTATACAATAACAGGAGGCAGGCAGGCTGGATCAGTTTGTCGACACCTGCTCTATAGCAGGAATTTATAATGGTACTCTAGAGATAACCGAAGAGAGTGAGCTGGACAACTAAATGCGACAAGCCTCCATGCTGCTTCTAGGCAGCGTGGAGTCTAGTGTAGTTGGTCTTTTCAACCAACAATGGAAAACTATTCAATACAGACCAACAAAACCAATTAATGTAACCAATCAACCACTCTGAGCTGCTACAAAACTGGCAGGCAGGGCTAAGAGTCCCAAGGCCTTAGAATCTAACCCTGGGGACTCAGCTGCTCCCTGACTTGTTTGAGCTCAAAATGGCACTGGAAAATAATGAAAGATTGACTCTGAATCCCAAATATTGTCTGGTACTGGCAGTGTAGTGTAGCTGGAGAAAGCGCCTATAGGGTTGCTCTAAACCGATTTTTGTTGAATTGTATTATAATTCCTGGGCACTCACAGCTAATGAGAAATGTGGAATCCAGGGTCATATTACAACTACCCTGTCTACCCTCAAGGTGTGGGGAGTTTATGATTTAAAATTACCCTGTAGACCAGAGAACGTTTCTGGGACCTCCTTATGAAGCCTTATATACTGCTCTTATTTGGGTATTTTTTTCAAAGTACCTTAATCCAGCAGATGAACAGATAGAGCTGCTATTTCTCTCAACCACCTGGTTTTACCCAAATCTTGACTCAAAAATCAAAAGAGAATCTGAAGCTTCCCCCTCCCCCAGTTTTATTGAAATATAATTGGCAACAATGCTGTATAAGTTTAAAGGATAAATATAATGATTTGACTTGAATCTATAGCTTTTAAAAAATTAATTCACTTTTTTGGCAGTCTTAGATTTACAGAATGATTGAATAGATAGCACAAAGTTCCAAATACCTACCCTACCTCCACACCTACTCCCAGTTTCCCCCAGTATCATTTTGCATTAGTGTGGTACATTTGTTGCAGTTAATGAACCAATACTGATACATTAGGTTCACTCTTTGTGTTTTAAAGTTCTGTGGGGGGCCCGGCTGAGTGGCGCAGTGGTTAAGCGCTGGCTTGGGAAGCCAGCGGCCACGGTTCGGGTCCCACATATGAGGGCCAGTGACACTGCCCTCAAAAACAAAAAAATTAAAGTTCTGTGGGTTTCCACAAAGCCATAATGACATGTATCTACCATTACAGTTTGTTTTTTGAGGATTTTTATTAAAAAATACAGCTAACATATAATATTATATCAGTTTCAGGTGTATACCATAGTTGTTCAACATTTATATACCTAAAGAAGTAATCACCATGATAAGTCCAGCAACCATCTGACACTGCACCATGCTATCACAATATTATTGACTGTATTTTCTATGCGGTATGTTATATCCCCAAGACTTGTTTTATATCTGGAATTTTGAACCTCTTATTCTTCTTTACCTTCCCCCACCTTTTTAACATTAGACTTGACATTCAATGTTATGTTATATTATTGTAGTTTCAAGTGTAGAGCATAGTGCTTAGACATTTATATAAGAAGTGATCCCCCTATACATAGTTATTACCATATTATTGATTATATTCCCTATATATCGTGTGCGCGCATGACAATTTTGTAACTACCAATTTGTATTTCTTAATCCCGTCACCTTTTTCACTGTCCCCAACGTCCTCCTATCTATCGCCCCAACAAATCTAGTACCCATCTAACACCATACATAGTTGTTACAATATTACTATGTTTCTTATGCTATACCCTACATCTCCATGACTACTGTGTAACAACGAATTTGTATTTCTTAATCCCTTCCCCTTTTTCACATACCCCCAACCCCCCTCCCATCTGGCAAACATCAAAATGTTCTCTGTGTCTATAAGTTTGTTTCTGTTTTGTTCGTTTATTTTGTTCTTTAGATTCCACATATAACTGAAATCCTATGACATTTGTTGTTTGCTGACTTATTATACTCAGCACAGTACCCTCTAGTTCCATCCATGTTGTTGCAGATGGCAAGATTTCCTTCTTTTTTACAGCCGAGTAATATTCTATTGTATATACGTACCACCGCTTCTTTATCCATCCATCTATTCAAGGATGCCCAGGCTGCCTTCATATCTTGGCCATTGTAAACAATGCTGCAATGAACATAAGGATGAGCATGTCCCCTTGAAGTAGCGTTTTGTATTTATTCAGATAAATACCAGGGAGTTGGGTTACTGGGTCTTTCTTTGTTTTAAAGTATATTTTGTCTGGTATAAGTATTGCTACCCCAGCTTTTTTTTCTTCCATTTCCATTTTCATGAAATATCTTTTTGCATCCCTTTAATTTCAGTCTGTGTGTATCTTTCAATCTGAAATGAGTCTCTTGTAGGCAGCATATGTAAGGGTTTTGTTTTCTTATCCATTCAGCAACCCTATGTTTTTGATTGAAGCATTTAATCCATTTACATTGAAAGTAATTGTTGATAGATATGTAACTATTGCTACTTTATTATTCATATTTTTGATCTTTTTTCTTTTTTTTTTTTTCCTTCTTAAAGAAGTCCCTCTAATATTCCCTGTAATAATATTTTGGTGGTGATGAACTCCTTTAGCTTTTTCTCATCTGGGAAACTCTTTATCTGTCCTTCAATTTTAAATGATAGCCTTGCTGGGTAGAGTAATCTTGGTTGTAGATTCTTGCTTTTCATCACTTTGAATATTTCCTGCCAATCCCTTCTGGCTTGCAAAGTTTCTGTTGAGAAATTAGCTGACAATTTTATGGGAGCTCCCTTATAAGTTACTAGTTGCCTTTCTCTTGCTGCTTTTAGGATTCCCTCTTTGATTTTAACCTTTGCCATTTAAATTATAATGTGTCTAGGTGTGGGCCTGTTTGGGTTCATCCTGTTTGGGACTCTCTGGGCTTCCTGGGCTTGTATGTCTATTTCCTTTGCCAGGGTAGGGAAGTTTTCAGTCATTATTTTTTCTTTCTTATTTTTTTTTTTATTTTTTGAGGGCAGTGTCACTGGCCCTCATACGTGGGACCGAACCGGGGCTGCTGACTTTCCAAGCCAGCACTTAACCACTGAGCCACTCGGCCGGCCCCAGTCATTATTTTTTCAAACAGGTGCTCAATCCCTTGCTTTCTCTTTTCTTCTTCTGGTACCCCTATGATGCAATTGTTGTTACACTTCATGTTGTCCCAGAGATCTCTTCTTAAATAATCCTCATTTTTTAAAATTCTTTTTTCCTTTTGCTGTTCCAATCAGGTGTTTTCTGCTACTCTGTCTTCCAAAACGTTGACTGGATCCTCTGCTTCCTCTCGTCTGCTGGTGATTCTCTGTAATGTATTCACCATTTCAGTTGTTGTATTCTTCACTTCTGACTGGTTCTTTTTTATGGTTTCTGTATCTTTTTTAATGCTTGCCATCTCTTTGTTGAAGTTCTCACTAAGTTCCTTGAGCATCCTTATAACCAGTGTTTTGAACTCTGTCTCTGGTAGGTTGCTTGCCTCCATTTCATTTAGTTCTTTTTCTGGAGTTTTCTTCTGTTCTTTCATTTGGGACGTATTTCTTTGTTTCCTTATTTTGACTGCCTCCCTGTTTGTTTTTATCTATAAGGTAAATCTGCTACGTCTCTTGCTGGGTGGCCTTAGGTAGTAGGTGCCCTGTGGGGGCCTGGCACAGTCTCCCTGGTCACCTGCTCCGGGTGCTCCAGGAATGTCCCTTGTATGGGTTGTTTGTGCCTTCCTATTATATTTGAGCCTTGATTGCTACTGACACATCAGTGGGTGGGAATGGTCCTCAGGCTGATTGGCTGTGAGATTTGGCCATGTCCACAGCTATGGGCTGCTGTGCTGGGGGGCTTACCACATGGAGTGGGATTTGCCCCAGCGGGTTCTGGTGCCTGCTGAGACTGCCTTTTGGTTGTGCCACTTGTGGGGCTAACTGGGCAGTGCTCTGCTGTGGTTTGAAGCCAAAATTTAGGTATATTAGTTTTGGGGCCTCTTGGGAGGGACTCCAGTGCAGGCCCAGGTAAGCCACTGCCTGTGACAGGTCGGGTCCTACCTGGTAGGAGCTACAGAGCAATCCATAGTTGACTGCTGCCTGTGCTGGACCTGGAGGCGTGTGGGAGAGGCCATGCTGTGAATTGAGAATTGCTTTCATAGTACCAGGCCTAGGGTAGCTCTGCAAAAAGCCACAACACACCCAGGCCTGCTGCTACCTGCTGGCTCTGGTAAGGTTCAGCCACCAATAAAGCCTCCTGCAGTGGGATCTCAGTGAGTTAGTAGGATGCAGCTGTGGAGCTCACCAGACCAATCAGATTTGGATTTAGCTGTAAGCGTAGGGGGCAAGCTCAACACAGGAAAGATGGTGCCCACCTGCGGGCAGCAGGGGGAAAGAACTCACAAAGAAAATGCCAACTGTCCTCCAGGCGTCCACCAGAGGCCACACACCTCAATCTTTGCCCCCGTATGTTTCTGACGCCCCTCGAGTCACCATCCCTCTGCCAGAGCCCAGGGTGAGTACCTGCAAGCTAGTGAATCTGTGCCCTTTAAGAGGACACCTGGGTTTCCTACTGCCTTCCATACCACCTGGATGGTCAGAATCCCCATTGTTATTTACAGCCAGATATTGTGGGGGCTCCTCTTCCTGGCACCAGTACTCTTGGCTGGGGAGCCTGGTGTGAGGCTGGGGTTTCTTGCTCCTCTTTGGGGAACCTCCTTGGCTGCGATAGCCCTCCCAATTTGCATCCACCACAGAGGTTTGGGGCCAGGCCCTTTCACGTCTCCACCCCTCTTACCATTCTCAACATGGCTTCTTCTTTATATCCTTAGTTATAAAACTTCTGTTCAGCCAGGCTTCAGATGGTTCTCCATGTTGATTGTTCTATAATTTCGTTGTAATTTTTTTTTTTTTAAAGATTTTATTGGAGAATTTGGGGAGGGGAACAGCGTTGGGGAATCTGGGAAGGGGAACAGACAAGTTGCTGTCTTTTTGTTCTTCAGTCTAGTTGTGGAGGACGTTGCTTCACTGGCCCATGTTGGTATCGTCATTGCACTCTTCCCGGATGAGACAGATCGGTCGCCATCCTCTGGATGGTCGCTCACTGCGGCTATTGACAGCTCACGCTGGCTGCTGGTCACTCACTGTAGCCTATGGCAGCCCACTGCAGCAGGGGCTGCAGCCTACACTGTCGCTGGGGCTCGCACAGCCCAGTGCCAGGTGGAGCTGTTGTTAGCTGTAGAAGGCAGTGTCACTGGCCCTCATATGTGGGATCCGAACCGGGGCCGCTGGCATCCCAAACCAGCTCTTAACCAATGCGCCACTCGGCCGGGCCCTCGTTGTAATTTTGATGTGAACACAGGATGAGGCAGGCACAGCGTTTATCTACTCTGCCACCTTGGATCATTCTCCCTCCATTATAGTTTTATACAGGATAGTTTGATCACTCTAAAAAATTCTGTGTATCACCTATTGATCCCTTTCCACGCTGGCACTCTGGTAACTACTAATCTTTTACTCACAGAGATTGTTTTTTTTACTAACATCTATAGTTTTGCCTTTTAAGAACTGTGGTACAGGGAGCTGGCTGAGTGGCACGGTGGTTAAGAGCTGGCTTGGGATGCCAGCGGCCCTGGTTCAGATCCCACATATGAGGGCCAGTGACACTGCCCTCTAAAAAACCCAAAAAAACAAAAAAACAAAAAACTGTAGTATAGTTGGAAACATAAGAGTATGTATGTATCCTTTTCAGATTGACTTTTACTTAGCAATATGCATTTAAGGTTCCTCCATGTCTTTTTGTGGCTTGACAGCTCATTTCTTTTTATCACTGAATTATATTCCATTTTATGGACATAACCACAATTTATTTATTTATTTATTTATTTATTTATTTATTTATTTATTTATTTAAAAAAAGATTTTATTGGGGAATTGGGGGAGGGGACCAGCCAAGTTGTTGTTCTTCAATCTTCGTTGTGGAGGGCACCAGTCGCCATCTGGGTTTCCATTGGCAGCTCATAGTCTCTAAGCTCAAGGGGCTGTTCAATCTTAGTTGCGGGTGGGCGTAGCCATCACCCCATACACGAGTCGAACCAGCAGCCTTGTTGTTTTTTGTTGTTGTTGTTTTTTTGTTGTTTTTTGAGGGCAGTGTTACTGGCCCTCATATGTGGGACCTGAACAGGGGCCACTGGCTTGGGAAGCCACCGCGCCACTCAGCCGGCCCAGCAGCCTTGTTGTTAGGAGTGCACGTCCTATCCACTGAGCCATCTGGGCGGCAGCTCAGCTCAAGGTGCTGAGTTCAATCTTAGTTGCGGTGGGCATAGCCCACCATTAAACAGATAATCTTGTTGTTACACCAGCTGAGCCATGCTGCCACCTGTTGGCAGCTGAGCAACAGCTCAGCTAGGGCACAACATTCACTGGCCCATGTGGGAATCGAACCGGCGGCTCTGTTGCTCAGAGCATGCGCTCTAAGCCAACTCTTTTTTTTTTTTTAATTTTCTTTTTTATTCTTTTTTTTTGAGGGCAGTGTCACTGGCCCTCATATGTGGGACCTGAACCGGGGCCGCTGGCTCCCCAAGCCAGTGCTTAACCACCGGGCCACTCGGCCGGCCCTCTAAGCCAACTCTTAACCAACTGAGCCATTTGGCTGGCCCCACAATTTATTTATTCATTCACCTATTGAAGGACATCTTGGTTGCTTCCAGGTTTTGGCAATTAGGAATAAAGCTGCTACAGACATTTGTGTGCAGGATTTTGTGTGGACATAAGTTTTGAACTAATTGGGTATATAACTTGAAGAGTGATGGCTGGATCACACAGTATGGTAAGGCTATGTTTAGTTCATGAAAAATTGTAAACTGTCTTCCAAAGTGGTTGTACCATTTTGCATTCCTACCAACAATAAATAGGAGTTCCTGGTGCTCTACATCCTTGGCAGCATTTTATATTGTCAGGTTTTTTAATTTTAGCCATTCTAGTAGGCTTGTAGTGGCATTTCTTGTTTTAATTTGCAATTCCCTGAGGACAAATGATGTGGTACATCTTTTTATATGCTTATCTGTATATCTTCATTGGTGAGGTGTCTGTTCAGATCTTTTGCCCATTTTTAATTGGGTTGTTTCCTTATTGCTGAATTATGAGTTCTTTGTATATTTTGGATGCAAGTGCTTTATCAAACATATGTTTTGCAGATATTTTCTCCTAGTCTGTGGCTTGCTTATTCATTCTCTTAACAGTACCTTTCTCAGAGCAGAAGTTTAAATTCTAATGAAGTCCAATTTATAATTTTTTTCTTTCATGAATTATGCTTTCGGTGTTGTATCTAAAACCTCATTGCTAAACCCAAGGTCATATAGATTTTCCTCCTATATTATCTTCTAGAAATTTTATAGTTTTAGGTTTTACATTTAGGTCTAAGATCCATTTTGAGTTAATTTTTGTGAAAGGAATAAGAATTGTGTCTACATTTTTTTTTTTTTTTTTTTAGCTGAGCCATCCTGCTACCTGTTGGCAGCTCAGCGGCTGCTCAGCTTGGGCCGGGAATCCAACCGGCAACCCTGTTGCTCAGAGCTTGCACTCTTGAGCAAGCTCTTAACCAACTGAGCCACTCAGCTGGCCCTTTACATTCTTGTTTTTGCATATGGATGTCCCATTGTTCCAGTATCATTTGCTGAAAAGACTATCCTTCCTCTGTTCAAGTGCCTTGCTCCTTTGTCAAAGATCAGTTGACAATAATCATGTAGGTCTATTTCTGTGCTCTCTATTCCGTTCTGTTGATCAATCTGTCTATTCTTTTTCAGATACATGTTGTCTTGATTACTGTAGCTTTATAAAAAGTCTTGAAGTCAGGCGAGTCAGTTCTCCAACTTTGTTCTTCTCCTTAATATTGTGTTGGCTATTCTGGATTTTTTGCCTTTCCACATAAACTTTAGAATCAGTTTGTCAATATCCATAAAATAACTTGCTGGGATTTTGATTGGGATTGCATTGAACCTATAGTTGATCTATATAATCTATAGATCAAGTTGGGTAGAATTAACATCTTAACAACACTGAGTTTTCCAATTCATGAATATGGAATATCTCCCCATTTGTTTAGATATTCTTTGATTTTTTAAAAATTAGTTTTATAGTTTTCCTCATATAGACTCTATAGAGTATGTTAGATTTATGACTAAGTATTTCTCTTTTTGGGGGTGGTGGTAATGTAAACTTTATTTTGCTTTTCACTTCAAATCCCAATTGTTCATTACTGGTATATAGGAAAACAATTGACTTTTTGTATATTAACCTTATATCCTACAAACTTACTATAATCACTAGTTCCAGGAGTTTGCTTGTTGATTTTTGGAATCTGAAAGTTTTTCATTTATTTATTTATTTATTTATTTATTTATTTATTTATTTATTTATTTAAATTAGCTTCAGGTGTACAACCCAGTGCAATAGTTATACTTTTTACCCCTCAAAGTGACAACCCCCCTCCCCCAATTCTACCCCCCACTCCTCCTCCCCATATCATACTATCTATTACAATTCCTTTGACTCCCTTCCACCATATAATCCACATCCTGTGACTATCTATATACTGAAAGACTTTTAATAGTCAGTTTTTCTAACATGTGTTTATATCAGAATTTAGAGACTGATCTTTGAAATTTACATTTCAAGTATTTGTGAGAAAAATAGTGTGATGGCTTGCACTGGCTTAAAATATTAAAAATAAAAAAATACTGGTGGGGATATGAAATAAGATTGCCAAAACTGAAATTAAGGAAGTTAGGTGATGGATAGATATCTGGGGTTTTATTTTACTATTTTCTTGAACTTTGCATAAACTTGAAAATTTCTAAAACTAAAAAAATTATATTTTAAGAATAGACAAATTCTTTGAGATTACGGAAGAAGTTTCTTTCTATCTGAAAGGGAATTTTTTTCTTTTTCTCCAACATTTCTATTCTCCTAGAAGGTATGTAATACATTTTGGAAAAATAACTGGTTGAATAGATGGATACATGGGTGGATGAATGTATCTTATCTTTTTCTTCTCATTCATTTAAACCTTTAACCTGGCACCAGGAATATACTGGGAGATACCTTCACCAAGGGCCAGAGATATGATGCGCCTGTGTGATATCCATCACAGTATCTCAAATGTGTTTATGGTTTACTGATAGCACAATTTTATATTTTTGGTGTTATTTTCATTTTAAGAATTATGGTGAGTGAACGAATTCATTACTTGTCATAACCCCTCACCCCACCTCATGAAGCAGATGCTCTCCTTATTTTATAGAAGGAATTAACAAGCCTCTGGACTTGACTACAAAGAAGCAGAATCATAATACCTCAGAGTTGGAATGGAACTTAAAAGTTATAGAATTCCACATTCTACCTAATGTCAGAATCCATCAATTACAATTATCCATTTCATTTATTCAGTATACTTTCCTAAACACTGAGGATACAATAGTTGAAAAAAAAAAAAAAAAGCGAAGTTCTTATCTTCATGGAGCTTATACTCCAGTGGGGGAGAAAGTAATAAATGAAAGTATCTTTGAGGTGATAGGTACTGATAGGTCTGATGGAGGAAGAAAAAAAAAAAGCAGAGAAAAACTATAGTGCCAGAGAGTGGGGATTAGGGAGGGGGTCACCATTTTAAGTATGGAAATCAGGGACGGTCTCAGTGGTAAGGTGACATGTGAGCAAAGGCTTGAAGGAGGTGAGGAAGTGAGCCATGAGGACATCTAAGGAAAAAAGAATTCTCGCATTGGAAATAGCTATGATAAAGGCCCCAAGGTAGGAGGAGCATACCAGTGTTCCAGGGACAGAAAGGAGGCCAGTTGGCTGGCACTGAGTTAGGGAGGAGGAAATGAGTTAGATAGGTAAGAGAAGCTTGAAGGCCACTGTAAGGGCCTTGGCTTTTATTCTGAGATGGGAAGCTTACATTTTAACAGGATCAATATAGCTGTGGTGTTGAGAAGTGTCTTCAGGAAGGCAAGGTAGAAGTAAGGAGACTAACTAGTTAGGATGATGCGCGATAACCAGTGCACAGTAGCAGTGTGGGTAGAAAGAAGTGGTCAGATGCTAGAAATGTTTTGAAGGCAGAATTGACAGAACTGGCTGATGAGGGGGATGAGAGGAAATGGAGCCAAGAATGACTCCAGTACTTTTGGGTGAATAGATTTGTCATTTACTGAGAAGACTGTTGGAGACGCAGTTTGGGGCAGGGGTAGATGAAGACAGGAATTTGGTTTTGGACACGTTGAGGCTGCAGAGACTTACTAGCCGCTGAAGTAGAGATATCAAATAGGTAACTGGATATATATGAGACTGAATTCCAGCTTGGAGATAATACTTTTGGATTCACCATCATGTGATTGGTGATTAACACTTTGAAACTGGATGGGGTCACCTAAACAGTTACTTAGAGAAGAAAAGCACAGGCCTGAACTCGGGGGCACTCCAACATTTGGAGGTTAGGAGAGGAAAAACAGCAATGGAGATTGAGGACGAGGAGCCAAATGAGATGGCAGGAAAATCAAGATAGAATGGTATTTTTGAAGCCAAGGAAGGAGACAATGCTTCAAAGACAGCATGACCAACTTTGTGAAATGTGCTATTAGGTCAAGTAAGATGTGTACTGACAACTGAACCCTGGACTTGGCAATGTGGAATTAATTTCTGGGGAGCCCGAATGGAGGGTTCTGCATGGCTGGAAGGAGAGGAAGTGAAGACAGAGAATACAGAAAACTCTCCTAAGAAGCTTTGTTGTAAAGAGAGGCTGGGGAATGCGAGTGTATCTAGAGGGGGATGTGCAGTTGGGATAAGAGTTTTTTGTTTTTAGACAAGAGAAACTACAGGATGTGTGACACACGAGGGCCAGCCGAGTGGCGCGGTGGTTAAGAACTGGCTTGGGACGCCAGCGGCCCCAGTTCGGCGCCCACGTATGAGGGCCAGTGATACTGCCCTTCAAAAAAAAGAAAAGAAAAGAAAAGAAACACACGGGAAGCAGCATCAGAGTGAAGCTGTTCGAGATGCAAGACGATTCCTACTAGTAATGAAAATACCAACATGGCTGATATTACTGTAGTTTATGGTCTAGGGTCACATCTGAAGTAAATGCAAATTTTCAGTTAGAAATTAATGAAAATAATATGCAATTTTTTTTCTTATCCAAGTTTATGAGGCCCCTTGGTTTTAGGGTATGATCATGAGAGTTGAGTGGATAAGGTAAGATGGATGACGAGATCATTGGAGGGAAGGAACAGGAACTGAGAGGCTGAGGTGCGGGACAAATCATGTATGTGGACAGTGAAATCTAAGACTTCTGAAACTGTAGTCCTCGAGACTGTGACAGTGAGCTGGCAGCTGACATCTCAGCCTCTGCCTGAACAAATGCCACCTTGATCTGGGGAATCCCCAATGTATGAGGCAGCTTCTTCTAATTCTGGACAGCTACAATTACAGGAAACTTCTTCCTTATTCTGAGTTAAACTCTACCCCCTAATACTCCCAACTGCTTCTCGTCCAGTCCTTTAGAACTATTCATAATGAGGCTAATCTCTCTGACTTAGGATAGTTCTTCAAGCAATTGAAGACAGTTCCAAGGGCTTTCTATTTCAGAAAGGACATGGTTAGGTCTTCCAACCATTCCTTATACGTCATTGTTTCCAACACTTCCACTATCTTGGTTGCTCGGTTTGGAATACACTTGATTTGTTGATTTCCTTGGGGACAGAGTCAGTGACAAGGTCTTCTGACTTCCCTTCTGCTGTTCAAATCACTGTGGTAACTGATAGATACTTTATTTGCCAAGGTGGGTGTGGGCACAGCACTGTAACTGAGCGACAGCAAAACATCTTATACAAGTTGCACAACGATGTTTTTCCCTCACACTCTGGAGCCTTCTGCTAACCCTCAATTCATAGTGATTAATGTTATGGCGATGGGATTGACAAGAAAGAACATTACAGTGTTACTGTTTCTACCAAGGCAGAAAAAGCTATCAATTGATGCACCAGAAAGAGTACTTACAAGAATATCAGTGTTTTCAAAATAATTCCTCCAGTATGGCCTGATTTTCCTCTGTCCACCAATGTCCCATACATTCAGTTTAAAACCTTGTGACTGTACACTTTTGATGTTAAAACCCTGCAACAGAGCGAAGCAAAAACACCAAGATTTATTAAGCTTTGAGATCATCATTCTGACAAAGTTACATTTAACAGCCATGTTATTTATTAATTCTGAGGTACTCTGCCAGATGGGACACTGGTAATACTGAAAACAGTATTTGCTAGGATAGGGAAGAAAGAAATGTATTTATACGTGCTTACTTCATGCAGGTTGTGGAGTCAGTGTTAACAATGTCATGGCTAACATGACTCTTTCTATAATGAGTACACACACACACAACTGTTGAGGACAACTTGGTATCAGAATAGCTCTGATACCACAGACCACACCCCATCCTCTGGATAGTAAAATTTAAAGGGACATTACATGTAACTAACAAAAAAACCGACACTGAACAGAACAAATGCTAAACTTAAAAAGAGGCAAGAGGGGCTGGCCAAATGGCACATTGGTTAAGAACTGGTTTGGGGGGCCGGCCGAGTGGCGCATTGGTTAAGCGCTGGTTTTGGGATGCCAGCGGCCCCGGTTCGGATCCCACATGAGGGCTAGTGACACTGCCCTCTACAGCTAACAACAGCTCCACCTGGAGCTGGGCTGTGCGAGCCCCGGCAATGGTGTAGGCTGCAGCCCCTGCTGCAGTGGGCTGCCATAGGCTACAGTGAGTGGCCCGCAGCCAGAGTGAGCGGCTGGCAGCCAAGCGTGAGCTGCCAATAGCCGCGATGAGCGACATCCAGAGGCCAGCGACCGATCTGCCTCATCCGGGAAGAGCGCAATGATGATACCAACAGTGAAGCAACATCCTCCGCAACTAGACTGAAGAACAAAAAGACAGCAACTTGTCTGTTCCCCTTCCCCGATTCCCCAACGCTGTTCCCCTCCGCCAATTCCCCAATAAAATCTTTAAAAAAAAAGAACTGGTTTGGGATGCCAGAGACCCCAGTTTGGATCCCACATATGAGGGCCAGTGACACTGCCCTCTACTGCTAACAACAGCTCCACCTGGAGCTGGGCTGTGCGAGCCCCGGTGATGTTGTTGGCTGCAGCCCCTGCTGCAGTGGGCTGCCATAGGCTACAGTGAGTGGCCGGCAGCCAGCGTGAGCGGCTGGCAGCCAGCGTGAGCTGCCAAAAGCTGCAATGAGCGACCATCCAGAGGCCGGCAACCGATCTGCCTCATCTGGGAAGAGCGCAATGATGATACCAACATGGGCCAGTGAAGCAATGTCCTCCACAACTAGACTGAAGAACAAAAGACAGCAACTTGTCTGTTCCCCTTCCCCGATTCCCCAACGCTGTTCCCCTCCCCCAATTCCCCAGTAAAATCTTTAAAAAAAAAGAGGCAAGAGGTACAATCTGGAAGACTGGATTCTTTAACAGTAGCTCAAAATTAAAGACATTTGCTCATATGGATTAATCAGGAAAAAGAAGGGGCTGAACTCAGGGCACCATGGGGAAGGTTGACTTGTCACTGGAGAAGTACTAGCCCAGTGAGGAAGGTTGGGCCTACTGGGACAGCATATTCAAGCTCTGAAGCGGAGCCCTCAGTTACAGGAAGTGATGAAAACAAACAGGAGGGCATTCAAAACTCTTCTGTAACAGGTATCTCTGATGAACTTGAAAGTATTCATTTTTAGGACAGTTACTCAAGGTGGAAACTTGAGGAAGATAAGCAAATCAGGGGCAGGCAGAATCGTGAGCTGGGAGTTAGAGTGCTGAGAGACAAATGAACAAGACCTTTGGGGTTTGGAGAGAAGGCATTTCATGAGCAAGAATCAAAAAAAAAAAAAAAAGTCTTGCAAAAACGATATAGTGAAATCAGGATTTGAAAAATCCAACCAATAGCGTGCTACCACAGAGTGAAGTTTCATCTAGAATAACTGGAGTTAAGTGGGTCTGGGGATATCGCCATAAACACTTGCCTCATGCGGCAGCTTGCCAACACTACGCCTGGCACAGAAGGACAAGGCACAATGCAATGGTATGAGAACACTACCACCCCAACTCCCCCGAGGATAAACAGTCACTAGAGGATCACTGGGGATGATGCTGACTGCAGCGCCTCTAAAACACCAATGACTGAATAAATTAGAAGTTTAAGAACTCTAAAGGGAAGTGGCTTACGCTTATTGTAAAAGGCTGTTTCATTCTGACTCATTGACAGAACCACTTGTGTGTGCTTAAAAATTTTACGCTTAACTACAATATTAACTGTCAAATCCAGTAACATCTAATCCTTCTAAAATGACGCAGGGAATAAACAAAAGTAAATCCTGGAATTCAACCATATGTATCAACTGCCTTAAAATTCTGTAAGTCATCAGATCCAGCCAATCCACTAAGAAATTATTCTAAGGAAATAACAATGGGTGGGTGCAAACATTTAGAGATGGATATTGCATAAGTAGTTACATATATAACAACATAGAAAGATGTTCAAGATACATTAAGTGAAAAAGGTGATACAAAAACAGCATATTCTCTAAGCCTTTTCATTTATTTTAAATATACTCATCATATACATGCATAGAAAAAAACTGAATAAATATACTCCTGAATGTTAACAGTGGTTATGAATGGATATTATAGGTGATTTCTAGTTTCTCAATTTTGTTAATTTATACTTTCTAAATCCACTATAATGAGTATTGATTACTTTTTCTAATATAAAACAAAAACACAGTAAAAGTTTATTTTTAAAGACTATAAAAACTTGACATAACATAACAACAGAGTCATCCATAACACATCAAACAAAGCCAGAAAGTTAGAACTGGAACTGTGGGCTCATAACTTTGAGTTCATTTCCATGTTCACAGTGTAGAAGTTCTATTCTAGCGGTGATCTTGACAGACACATCCTATCACTAATCCCCCACTGCCCCCCCAAAACAAGACCCCCCCACAAAACCAACTAGCTTTTCTTTTTCCAGCAGAAACCCCCCCACACTAATATGTGTTGTCAGCTAGGCTAGGCTATTGTAATTTGTTCCTCCCTAGGCTATACGTTCAATTTGTTCGGAAGCTGTAAAATTGCTCATTTGGTAGCAGCTGAAATGACTTTTCTGCAATGAGTTTTGAATCAGTATGACTCCTAGCACAGCCATTCAAACCTGACACCAAGCTCTTGCCACAGTAGGGTGACAGAAAATGCCAAATACCCCTGGTTTTGCTAAAACCACTAATGCTCAAACACTTTAAAGTGACCAAGACTAACAGGACTGTCTCAAGTTAGGAAACCCAAGGGCTTGATCAAAGGTCAAGCTTTCTCAGGGTTTCCTACAGAAAAGGAGGCCTAAAGAAGCCGACTAGAGCTCTTCCCACTGGGACTTGTCTTTCAGCTTTCTGCAGGGTGAGCACCACCATTGCCTTATCCTTTGTGTTTTGCTCTTTCAGCCTTAGAAAAGAGGAGGGTTGAGGAGGCTGGATTAAAAAAGATAGGCCAGGGCCTTCAGAGTGGCACGGTTGTTAAGAGCTGGCTTAGGACACCAGTGGCCTGGGTTCGGATCCCACATATGAGGGCCAGTGACACTGCCCTCTAAAAAAAGAAATAAATAAAATAAAAAAGATAGGTCATTTTTTTTTTCATATTAAAAGTTGATATATATTTGTATTCAGTCTGAAAACACACACTCTAAAATGTTAACAGTGGCTTTTCTCATAGTACTCTTTGGTTTTTCTCCTTTATACTTTCTCTGTATTTTCTACAAGTATTAATTCCATAACTAGAGAAGATAAAGCTATTTTTATAAAGTAATCACTTAGATTAGAGGGAATTGTCTTGACACACACACACACATTTGAATTATTTAAAAAAATATAAAATATATACATAAAATTAAAATATACCATTTTAACCATTTTTAAGTGTACAGTTCAGTGGCTTTAAGCACATTTGCGCTGTTGTGCAACCATCACTTCCATCCACCCCTAGAACTTTTCTCATCTTGTAACACTGACTCTCTGTGCCCACTAAACACTAACTCCCCATTCCCCCCTCTCCCCAGCCGTGGTAACCATTATTCTACTTTCTGTCTATGAATTTGACTACTCTAAGTATCTCATATGAATGGAATCTCTTCATATATTTTTGAAATCTTAAATTATTTTTAAACTGTATGGACTTTTCTCAGTAACAAACTTCAGAAGCGGATAAAACTGTACTTCCCATTTTGTCTTTTGCTATTATCCTCTTCCATTTGGGGCCAAGGCAGAGCTCACCTGTGTAGGTGTGATGTGGCTGATGTCTTCAGATGCAAGTTGCTTCAGAAGGGTGGTCTTACCAGCATTATCCAAGCCCAGGAGAAGGAGTCTCACCTCCTGGTCTGGTGCACTTTTCAACTTGCGCAAAATTGAGAGTAAGCCCTTGAACAACCATGAAGAAGAGAGATTACTTTTGGGGTGCTGACTTTGATATTATTGAACATCAGCACATTTTTCTCTTTCAAAAAAGTTCTTGGTTGTGGCAAGCTTAGCTATTATTATTTTCCACTTTAGTGTCATTTATCCCATTTGTTTCCCCCTTCTGAGTTTTCACAGAAGTAGGTTAGTAAATTCAGCAACTTAATAAATAGATGGCTTATTCCTGCTCCTCCTATCAATCCAGCTTAGCAGTCACCCCAAATCTAGAGGTATAAACTACTCCCCAACTCGTGTTCCTAAAGCCCTTTATATAAACTCAGTGTATAGCACTCATCAGAGCAGACCATAGGTGACTGACTTTTGTATTTTTCTTTTACTACAGTGAAGTTTCTTGTGGGTAAGAATTATAGCTTCTGGGTCTCACATGCCTAGCACTTATTAGATAGATACTAGATAATAGTTGAATTAAATAGAATTATCCACCCAAGTTAATGCAAGATTTAAAGGTGCTATACAAAGAAATACAAAAGAGTTGCATAAAATTGTATCCAGGCTCTGTTTAAGACTTTATCAAAAGACCCTGTCAGGATAGGTGTACAGTATGGATTATCTATGTTTTTCAGGTGAAGAATCAGATACAACAAGAGAAGGTAGGAAATTGTAAAAGTTACTCATGAAGCAAAAAACATCAAAATTTAACCACAGTATTTTTGACTAGTAACCTAATATTTCTGTTTCTTGGTTTTACAATTACTAATTTTTATGGATGGAAGTAAACCATGTTGCTTTTTATCTAAGAACAGGAAAAACCTTATAAGATAGTTACTTGTTCTGTCCTGCAGCTCACAACCCTGTTCTAATGAGGCATGGTTACAAGAATCAGAGTCCCAGAGTTTAAAGGGCATATAATCAAATCTCTTAGCCCAAGCAGAAATTCCTTCAAACTGAATCTTAGAGTTATATAAAATAGTTATATTTTTTATCTGCATCGCACCAAGCAATAATTCAAACAGTCTGTTCACTAAGGTCAAATAATAATTCTGTGAACTAATTCTCAACAATTGAGTCTTTGGACAATGATATGCAAATATGCATAATTATTAAGAATTACTTTCTCCTCAGAGGCTCTTTGATTACCACTCCTAGTACTGTATTTGCACAGACTTACTAAGGACAGTAACTTCTCTATGCCTCACAGTTTTCCAGCAATAAAAGGGAATATTTGATTTAAGACAGAAAGACAAATCCTATACCAAAAGATTTGGTGAAGAGAGGCTGAATAGATCTGAAACAAACAGAAAAAGATGAAGATAGGCAGGTTTTTTTTGTTTGTTTGTTTTGTTTTTAAAGGCACATTTCTTTCATTTTCATCTTATCTGGCCTTGAATACTTTGACACCATTCCTTTTTAAATCTATATTTATGAGAAGTCTCCTGGCTTCTGTTAGCTACATCGTAATCACTCATTTATAATACCACCTTTCAGAACAGTTAAAATTAGAATTCTGAGCTCCTCAGCGGACAGGTGATATAAAAAGGCTAAGAACAGGGAAAACACACTGTACTACTCCTGAGTTCCTGATTAGATGTCCTCATTACTTTTCTAGCAAAATTCTAAAACAACTAGAATTTGTCACATGAGTATACTAAACGACAGTACAGGTACAGTTCTTCTCATACATTATCTATTAGCATAGAAATTGTGAAGGAAGGTCTGTTTTCTACAAAATATTTTCAAGGTTCAGATGACTGTTTTAGGTTTTCTCCTCATGTGTCTTTTCTTTTGAAAAATCAGCAAATAAAAATACTGCATTCTGCAAGCTGAGACTTTTTACATATTATATTTGCAATTAAATTAAAAGAAGAACAATTTCCTTCCATTTTAAAAGTAGAGAAGCAAAGCACAGATAAGAAACCATTTTAACTATAGCTAAACTTTATTAACCGAATGGTATAAAAAAACAATACTTCTACATTTCTAATGAGTAATTTTCCTTGTCGGGAAACAATGACATTACCTGCTTCAACTTTAAGTGAAATTACAGAGAAATGGAAAGTTCAGCTAATATTTTCTTCCAGGAAAATGATAAATGGCATCTCAAGCATGGTCCAGGCAAGACAAATTGCAAATACAATACAGCATCATATTAACCCAACTACTGAAGACTGGAGATCACAGGATTATCAGGATTTGCTAAATAGGAAAGAGGATATTTATGGACAGCAGGGTTATGCCTGAAAGGCAAAGTAAGCTGATTGAAGAGGCTGGAGGAAAGACAGCAGAATAAATCCATTCTATGCTTCTATTCATATATATTATCCACACTATATTTTAAATGTCAAATGAAAGGAGGCAGACATTAGAAGTTAATTTTATTATGAAGTTAAGTTTTGCAGTATTAATACAAGGGAATGGATTTTTAAAGTGTATTTTTGGTCAAAATATCCATCCATCCAACCATCCATCCATCCATCCATCCATCCATCCATCCATCCATCCATCCATCCATCACTGAACACCCATAATGTGCCCCAAATACAATAGTGAATAAAACAGACATGACCTCTATATAGGATCTGCATTTCTATGGAATTAGTCAATTTAAGAAACAAGAACTTTAGTTAACTGTGGGTTATGTTTTACCAGCGTGCATGTATACAAGTTATCTGCACCCTGGTGGACAGAAGTGATCTGACTCAGCTACAAAACATTTCAACAAACTTTTCTACAGGCAAATCATGAATAGATGTGTTATTTACTTTAGACACTTTTTCTGCCTCAAAATCAGCTTAAACTTGGGGGCAGGCAGAGTGGCTCAGTTGGTTAAGAGCTTGCTCAGGAGTACGAGCTGCTCTGAGCAACAGCAGTTGGATGTCCAGCCAGTGCTGAACTGCCGCTGAGCTGCCAACAGGGCTCAGCTAAAAAAATAAATAAAAAGAATAAAATAAAAAAAAATCAGCTTAAACTCAATTCCTGGCAGAAGCATTGTGCACTGACCTGAAATGATACAAACTAGGTCATTCAAAGAAACTGGTGTGGTGCAGGGAGAATGAGGGATGTGTTGGCATATGGGAAAAATATATGTGGCTATGAGAAGCAGCTAGAATTTAAATATTAAACTTAGTAAGCCAACTGTCAAGTACATGCACTCTCCATAACTAGTTTAAATGGAACTGAATTCGATGTATTTTTACCTCTTTAAACTAACCAAAAATTGGTGCTGCCCTGTAAGACCTTATTAATTTTCAGGAACTCCTGTAGTTTTGATACAGAGAACCTCACCCAAATGTTGTCTTCTTTCTCCTCTTCTCTGTACTAAATAAATACAATGTTTCCTGAGGAACAAAATATGGGCATCTCTTCAGAAAGGGTGGGTTCCACTTCACTAGAGTCTTAATGAAAAGAACGTTGCTGACTTTAGAGCTGCATAGACTTGTAGTCAACTTCTCTATATGTGTAACACCCGGCACAGTTAGATATAGAAAAATGGGAACAATACTTATATTTCAAGAAAAATGCTGTGAAAATTAAATGTGTAAAGCAGGACACATAGTAGGCACTCAAGACAGTGGTTGTGTGTTTTTCGTTTTTTTTTTTTTACTATTCACTGAACATTTTCTGAGCAGAAAGCATCATCTTGGGGACAATCTTCAAATGTTGAATATGCTTGATAACCACCACTAGGTTCATATATCTAGAAAGTACTCCATAAGTAACTCGTGAATAAAGGAGTCATATATTAAATAACAATGATTAGTTATGTACTAAAATTATTGTCATCTTAGTATTTCACTAAGGACTTGGTATCATAATGCAGGGGTAAAACTGCTAATCCTAAATGTTCAGAGAAACCAATGGGTTTTGTTGCAGTAGACCAAATTAAAAAGCTGAAGGCTTAAAAAAAAACCCAAAAAAACAAAAACCTGGGAGTTACTGTTCAGTTGTACAGTTATCAGGGGGACTCATGGGATACCAGATGTGACACACTTTATCACACCACTGGACATTTAAATTCCATGTTCTACTTTCAGTTCTAAGAATAGCTCACACTTTTGAAGATATATATTTAAAAAAATGTACTTTGGAAAGCAGATAAAGAATCCAGAATAATTTGTCCTAATTTCTTATTGTTCATTTTAGGAAAAAATAAAAAGAAAACCAAAATCTGTCTTGATCACTTAATATAACAGTTATATACAACAGTGTTGTATACAGTGTCAATTTGTTGTATACAGTGTCAATTTGCACCTGGAAACATGAGCAGCGGTTAATTTATTGTGGTCTGTAATTGTAAATTAAACAATCATGAAATTATACTCCTACAGTCCACTTAATTGATAAAGAAACTAGGAAAAATTAGGTTATTCTCATACATTTCTCATTTATGATGACATCTCATTCTCTGTTGGTTTGGCATGCCTTTTTCATTTCAATTGTAGTTATTTTCTATGTAAATATTTGTTTATACTCATTTTTGTGGAGAAAAACAGCCTTTAAATGGACAGCTCATGTATAAATGATTAATAAAAAGAAAACATGTAAAAATTTGTTTAGCCTGAGGTTAATAAAACTGCACTGTAGTGTGAAATGTGATTGGCAACTTCTGATCAAATAATTCTACTTCTTTAACAATCTGATAATATAAAATCAATTGAGATTTTTTTGTCCTATCAAAATTTACTCACTGGATATCTGACCAAAGGTAAACGTATTTTTTCCTGGTGGACATCTAGCCTTTTCTTACTTCATAAATCATTAGAAGTCGTTCAGCATTTCTAAAAATCAAAAAGTCAAAAAGGAACTGGGGTTGGGGTAGGGAAATAACTTTAAGTTTGAGTGCTTGCTCTTGACAGTTGGTAAGCCAACAAACCTGCTCTAAATGCCTCAAAATCAATTTTTCTTTGCTTGCTCTAAAACTACTCCATTCCGGTTTTTTAGAGGCAACTGTAAAAGTTGACTGATTCCGGTTAATACTCAATTCCATTTTAACACCCTCCAACTAACTTCACAGAAATCAACAAGGAAGAGTGCCACCGGTCAAATCTGCCACACATCATAATTTAACTTGGGAAAGCTTTAATTAGGTCTGCCAGGGAAAACGCTTGCTCAAATTGATGCCCACTCTCCAGTTTTAATTTTCCATTTTTTTTTTTGGTTTGGAGACCCAAAGCTTAGATTGGTTCTGGTGTAGTCATATGCAAAAAAAGGTTGCAACAGGTTCTGAGGGTTGCAACTAGGGACCGGGCAGCAAATTTGTTTCCATCAACATGGATTAAGTATTGAAAGGAAGATGGGTCATCACCAACAACCAGACCTTGCAGAACCCTCAGCAAATAACTGCAGATGTGGGCCGGCCGAGTGGCGCGGTGGTTAAGCGCTGGCTTGGGACGCCAGCGACCCCGGCTCGGGTCCCACATAGGAGGGCCAGTGGCACTGCCCTCATAAAACTTAAAAACAACAAACAAAAAAAACAAATAACTGCAGACTGCAGAAGCACGCCCGCCACGCAGACACCGAGGCGGCGTAAAATCTACCGGGCATCTCTTCCAAGAGGCGCACCTTTTTTGTGTCCTGGGATTTACACTCCTCCCTCCAGAGAGACCCGCACATCGAGAGGAAGCGGAGCGCTAAGCTACCGTCTCCCCTGGTACCTTCAGGGAGACCTCAAACGCAGTAGCGCTGGCCCTGCTCCCCGCATCTGGGCCGCCCTTGGCGGACCCCACTTTTAGGCGGCATGGGGGGACCGATTTCCCGGGAAGATCTAAGCTTGCTCTACGCATCCCCTCGGATCCGCCCTCATCCCAGCCCCCAGAGTAATGATGGAGCCCCGACTCCGAATGGGGACAGCCACGCACCCTTCCAGTCCCTTCCCCCGTGTAGGGACCCGTTGCAAGCCCACCTTCCTCCCCAGGCCCAGGTCTCCCTCCAGGGCCCACACCTTCCGGGCTCCCCGCCGTCCCCCGAAACCAATCCTGGACTCAGACCGCAGGCTGAGCGCCGTCCCATTCCGTCCTTGGCTTTAAGCGCAGTGCCCCGCCCTGGGCCTGGGGACGGCAGGGGGTGACCGACCGGCTCCGGAGGGGTCCAGGACCCTACACTCACCATCCTCCCGCCGAGTCCCACCTCCTCCTCCTCCTCCTGCTCCTCCTCCTCCTCTTGCCTCCCCCGTTACCAGGGGCAACAGTTGCGGCGCCGCCTCCAACGTCCCTCGCACGCACAGCGGAGGATCAAAGCAGCAGGACGGGGCGGGGTCCAGCTTCGCGTTCCCCCAAGTGCGCAAGCGTGCCAAGGTGCCCGCCCATTGCGCAGGCGGGCTGCTTGAGAGGCAGGAGGTGGCCGCTGGCTTGCACAGACCCGGGAATGGTGACAATTCGCCCACGTGGCCTGCGGGGGCCACCCGGCCTGTGATTGGTCAAGAGGGCGTGGGGGCGAGGCGAAGGGAGGTTCCTGGGCGGAGTTCCACGGTGCATCCAGGCCAGGCTTCCAACGCGGGCTGCATCATCTGGTGGCATTTGTCTAAGTGCATTCCTCCCGGGACGAGGTAAGTGGTCTTGGGAGGAGGCCGCCAGCCACATCTACCTCCAGTCCTTACGTCCTGGAAGGGAGCTTGTATTTCTGTCCAGACTGCCTAGGTGGGGCTGCAGAGCGGGCTGAGATTCCACTTACAGAAGCCACGTGGCGAGAGGAGTGCCCTGGGGCTGCCCATCGACCTCTCCCTTAGGCCCATCGCCTTCGTCTGTCATTCTAACTTGTGTCATCTTCACACACCTTTGTTAATGCGGAATGGAGGAGTCCCAGTGGTGGAAGGCTGCCTGTTGTAGTGCAGGAAGCAGCCTTGGGACTGGCCCTGAGCCCTGAAGGGAACTCAAGTGCGGGTGAAAGGCACTTTGGAATAGCCGGGTTTTGCTAGGTTCCGTTTGACCCAGAGGCTCGCCTTCTGCAGTCCCGAAGGAGGCAAAAAAATGTGCCTACACTTCCAGACAAGTAAGAGCGAGAGGGATTCTGGGTGAGTTGGGAGGTGCTACCTCCCACCCCTTCCCCATACCGAGGACAGAAAGAAAAGTTAATGGCTTAGGAGCCAGGTCCTATTCTAGACTCTGGAGACACAAGAGACAAAAATCTACCCTCATGGAAACTACATCCATCCTGGTGAAATGCTTTTCATAAAGATACCATGTCATTCCCCCAATTCTGGAAATTGGTTATTTTAAGCAATATAGAGTAGGGACTTGAACCCAGTTCTGTCTGATTCTTGAGGAAATGCTTTTAAATACTATTGTAATGTCCAGGTAAGAGGAACAGAATGGTCTGTATTTGCGATGGAAACCCAGAACTTTTTAAGAGCTGATACACTGTGGGCATAGATGGTACACCTGGAAGTTTGCACATGTGTATGAGTCTTACCTACCGCACTGGGTTCTTGTGAGGATTATATGAATTATGTCAAGTTCATAGAACATTACCTGGCATATAGGTAGTGCTACATAGGGCTTAGCTGTCACAATATATGTTGGTGGTCCATAAGATTATAATGGAGCTGAAAAATCCCTATCGCCTAGTGATGTAGCTGTCCTAATGTCATAGCACAACACATGACTCACGTGTTGTGGTGATGCTGGTATAAACAAACTTACTGTGCTGCCAGTTGTATAAAAGTATAGCTTGGTTTAATCTTATGTTGTTTTGTACAGTAACATGCTGCATGGAAATGTAGCCTAGGAGCAATAGGCTATACCATACAGCTTTGGTGTGTGGTAGACTACACTCTCTAGGTTTGTAGAAGTGTGCTCTGTGATGTTTGCACAATGATGACATCACCTAATGATGCATCTCTCAGAATGTATCCCTGTCATTAATCCGCACATGACTGCATTAATAGTTTCATCTAGGTTTCTTGGCTTTGCCCCTCTTCCGATCAGTAGGTTTTCCAATCTAGTTCAGATCATTGGAACGAAGGCATATTTTTCTCTGACTGATCCTTAGCTATTTATGCATTCAACCGAAGCACTTTATTTTTTAATTAACTTTTATTTTATTTTATTTGGGAATATCCATGGTCATTGGTTACACATTGCTTTCATGCTACAGTGGCATAGTTGACTCTTTTAAGGAGGGCGCAGCTCACAGTGGCCCATGTGGGGATCGAACCTGCAACCTTGGTATTATCAGCACCAAGCTCTAATCAACTGAGCTAACTGGTCACCCCTCCAAAGTACTATTTTAAACATCTGCTACCTGCATGCCTGCTTCAGATCATTGGAGGGAGAACTCAGTTAAGAACCTTGAGTAAGGAGATGCCAGATGAATGGTTAATTCAGAGCATCACTCCTACAATCTACCCATCTGTAGCCTGTTCGTTCTTTTGTGGAAAAGGTGAGGCAGACTTCCCTTTCTAAGTTGTTGCCTTGGTGTCACATGAGTATACACAAGCATATACCTAGGCCTACTTGTTGAATTATTAGTCTCATTCTCCAACTTGCCCTAGGCAGCCTTGACACAAGCCCTCCCCATCTCAGTGGTCTTTGTGTCTAACCTGAGTCTTTGATGGCTTTGATCTTCCTCTGATGTATCAGCAATAATGTTTTTTGTCACTACCTGGGGATACAAATAGGGACATCTTGAGTACGTCCCCTCTCCTGCAAGAGGATATTCCAGATGGGATTTGAAAGTCTGTTCTCTGGCACTGATACTGTTTGCGTAAGAAAAACAGCTCTCTCTGAAGGGATGAGTATTTGGGAGACGTAGTAGGTTATTTCATTTTTTTTCTCTTCTTCATCTCTCTCTCTCTCTTTCTCTCTCTCTCCTTCTTCTCTCTCTCTTTCTGTCTTGATAAGTAACCTGTAGTAGATAGCTGACCCATCTCGATGACCCTAAGCCTTCTGACCTTGGGAAAGTGAGGCCCTAGCTATTGTCAGATCTTTGGATGGATAAACAGGACTGGATCTGTTTGTTGTTAGTACAGGGCTGTGTGTGCCACCAATGCTCACCATGTTGGCCCAATCAATGTGAATCTTTCTAGGCACTAGTTTCCTGGTCTATGAACTGAGGTCTTCGATCCCTAATGTCATTGAGCTGCGACATTCTCTAATCTTAGAAAGAAGGGAGTTATCAGTCAATCAATGTTTGATCTCCACATCCACCCATGTTCCCAGTTGTAGAACCATATTCCTTCATTAGAGGGGCCACCCTGGACATGATAGTAACTTTTTTAGGGAGTACTAGATGTGGCTCATGTGGAAGAAGGAGAGTAATTGGAAGAAAACCCAGAGACCAGATAGGATGCAGTATAGGAGGAGTAGACAATCTGCAACTTCGTAAAACAAGGTTGGCTCTTACCTCTGTAGCCAAGGCAGGTTCTGAGTTTGACTTAAAAGAGATGATATCCTTGATGCCAGGTGAACCCAAGGATAAATTGGAATGCATTTCAGGCAGTCAGTAAGTGTCTTTAGAGGGCAGATGGAAGATACAGCGTGAACCTTAGAGTCTGTTAAAGTAAGGCATACTTAACATAAATAACTGTAAATAACAAGGAAGTGACAATTACGAAAGCCCAACATGCTGCCAAGGAGGACAGGATGCTATGGGCAGTGGAACAGAAGGGCTGAATTTGCCCTGAAGGAGTCATGGAATTGTGCCCATTGCGGGGCGGTGGTGTGGGGGGAGGTGTTCCAGACATAGAATTTAGATTTTTTGTTTTGGCCTTTTACGTAAGACGGAGACTAGGCAGTTCCTATTCTGACCTTGGTAATGAAGGCAAAGGTTCTTGCATAATTTAGCAAATGATTACCCCTTCATGGTAGAAGAGCTTCCATTGTGAAAGGCAGAGGACTTTCCAATGTTGGGTTGGAGAGAGAGGTCCAAGAAGTGTGTGCGTGTGTGTTTTGAGCGGGGAGACATAGCATTTTGCTCTGCTGGGCTGTCTCCAGGGGGTGCAAGCATGGGGCCCTGTAAGCCAAGGCAGTATGTGATCAGACCGACTCCTTTTAGGTAAATTTGGAGTCAGGGAAGGTGGACTCTTCCCCTCTCCCACTCCTGGATCAGGTAAGACTGGGTGAAATGCCTTTGGTCTTTGAACCAGCCTGCAGGAGGCCAAGTCGGCCTGTCCCTGGATGGCAGAGCCCAGAGCTTTCCCATGGGCTCCCATGGGCCCCCTGGTGCTCAAGCTGTGCCTGCGAACTTGTCATTTTCTGTGTATGGAACATCCTCAGTTAAGGTGATGTTTTCAAGAAAAAAGACAAATGACCTTGTAGTAGAAAATGTTAAGTTAAATATGAAAATGATTCCTTAAAAAAAAAAAAAAAAAGCATGAGTGGCTGTTATTTAGTGAAGAGGGGAAGGAGTAGCATTCTGGGCAGGGAATGGCATTTGCAAAAGACCTGAGACAGGTGGCAACCTATTGCATTGCAGAAAGTCCTGTGGCACTTGAAACTCAACACATGAAAAGGTCACTCCCTCTCACTCTGACCTCCGTTCTCTGATGGGTCTAAGAAGAGTTGTTGATTTTTAGTTTGTTTAGCTTATGGTGGGGACAGGAGTGACAGTGTCCAAGCTCCATACATGTCAGACCTGCCTTGGGTTTTCAGGTCATGAATTCCAGAACCCAGTTATAGATGAGAGTTCTGAAGTAAATCAGGCTGAATCAAAATCCTGCCTCTGTCACTGGCTAATGCTTGTGTGACTTGGTAAAGTCACTTCTCTGTGCCTCAGTTTTCTCATCCATAAAATGGAGGGAAAGATTATCTATCTTATAGGGTTATGGTGATGATAAATTCAGATGTATGCTAAGCACTAAGCAAAATGACTCACATAGAGTAGGAGCTCAGTACATGTGAACTGTTATCATCCCCCCACACACTGTGGGCTTTCGACACTGGCTTGTCTTTGCCTGGGATACTGCTCTTCCACCTATCTCACTTCTACCCATCCTTCAAAACATGTTTCTTTCTTTCTTTTTTTTTAAACTTTATTGGGGAACAGCGTGCTCTTCCAGGATCCATCAGCTCCAAGTCGAGTCATTGCTCTCAGTCTAGATGGGAATTGAACCAGCAACCCTGGCGTTATGAGCCTGTGCTCTAACCAGCTGAGCTAACCGGCTGCCCCAAAACATGTTTATTTCTTGTACTCACAAAGCGTGTTCAGAATCCCTCTTCGATTTCAGATAAGGTGACCATGTCATTTATCATACGAATTGGGACATTTTACAGAGTGAAAGCGAGTGCTGTTAACAATCACCCCAGACCAACAGTCCCAGCAAACTGGGAGATATGGTAATTTCATTTTATTTTTATTTAATTATTTATTTATTTTTTAGCTGAGCCATCCTGCTCCCTGTTGGCAGCTTAATGGCAGCTCAGCTTGGGCTGGGCATCGAACTGCTGTTGCTCAGAGCTCAGCTCAGTCAGTCATTTTTTTTTTTTTTTTTTAATTTTATTGGGAAATTGGGGGAGGGGAACAGTGTTGGGGAATCAGGGAAGGGGAACAGACAAGTTGCTGTCTTGTGTTGTTCTCTAGTCTAGTTGCGGAGGACGTTGCTTCACTGGCCCATGTTGGTATCGTCATTGCGCTCTTCCCAGATGAGGCAGATCGGTCGCCGGCCTCTGGATGGTCGCTCACCGCGGCTATTGGCAGCTCACACTGGCTGCCGGCAGTTCACGCTGGCTGTCGGCCGCTCACTGTAGCCTATGGCAGCCCACTGCAGCAGGGGCTGCAGCCTACACCATTGCCGGGGCTCACGCAGCCCAGCTCCAGGTGGAGCTGTTTTTAGCTGTAGAGGGCAGTGTCACTGGCCCTCATGTGGGATCCGAACAGGGGCCACTGGCATCCCAAGCCAGCTCTTAACCAATGCGCCACTTGGCCGGCCCTCAGCTCGCAGTCTTAAGCAAGCTCTTAACCAAATGAGCCACGTGGCCAGCCCGGTGATCTCATTTTAGATGCCTCTTCTCTGGCTTTCCACTGCTCCCAATGTCCATCAACAGCGTGTTCACACTGGTGTCCCTGTTGATTTACTCGTCGTTTACCACCTATTCTGAAATCCCTTGAGGATGGGCTCGCTGCCTCACTCCCAGCCATGGCCCGGATCTCTCACAGGGCCAGCAGGCACCATACACACAGACACTTAAATGCTGAACGTCATGGTGCTGCGTTCATTTCCACCTTTATTTGTGATTGTTTCTACCTTAAATGTGATCCCATGCCTTTGACCTTCTTCACTTAAATCTTTTCTATTTCCCGGGGCCTCGCTCACATTCCACCTCTTCTGGGAAGTCCCCTTTGATTACAGTGTTCCCCAGCCCCCCCCACCCCCCGCTTCTGCTCATCTCCTGTATTATTGTTGCGGTCCATATTGTATACTCTTCGCTGGTGGGCTCTTGTTCCCAGGCAGAATCACCTCCCAAGGAGAGGCACTGTGTTGTCCCTTTTTCCAGTCTCCCCCACAGCATGATCAAGCACAGGGCTGGCCACCAGTAGGCACACAGGAAGCACAGGTGGGTACCCAATTCCTCAGTCTGGTGGACCATTCACTGGGGCCTTTCCAAACTGAGTTAGATGGTGCAAGTGACTGGCGAAAGCAGGCGGTCTACCACAGTGGGAGATGTTCAGAGCAGGCTTGGATTTGGGGGACTCATTGTTCCTGTGTTCCTTAAGTCCACAGTTCTGCGTGTGAGCGAGATGGAGGCTGACCTGTCTGGCTTTAACATTGATGCCCCCCGTTGGGACCAGTGCACTTTCCTCGGGCGGGTGAAGCATTTCTTCAATATCACGGACCCCCGCACTGTCCTGCTACCAGAGCGGGAGCTGGACTGGGCCAAGGTGATGGTGGAGAAGAGCAGGTGAACGATTAGGGAAAGGGGCTGGAAATGTTGGGGCAACATTGGTGGGTCCCCTAGGGAGGAGGTGGAAACTGAAGATGAGGGAATAGGCAGAAATTTCAGGAAGGAGGGAGAAATGAGAGCAGGAGGACTTGGGGTGGGGGTGGGGACAGGGAGGTAACTCTGCCTGTTGTTCTTGGGTGGCAGGATGGGAACTGTGCCCCCAGGGACCCCCGTGGAGCAACTGCTGTATGCCAAGAAACTGTATGACTCGGCTTTCCATCCTGACACGGGGGAGAAGATGAATGTCATTGGACGGATGTCCTTTCAAGTCCCTGGTGGCATGATCATCACGGGCTTCATGCTCCAGTTCTACAGGTGGGACCAGGGAGCAAGGCAGGGGGAGGTATAGCTGCTTGGATCTGCTAGGCAGGGAGCCATATTATGATAATAATAATAGCCATCTTTATTGATCCCTTACCGGATACCAGGCACTGTGCTAAACTCTCTGCATGTATTACCTCATTTAATCTTCTCCTCAATCCTACAGAGAGGTACTATTATCATCTTCATTTTATAGATAAAGAACAGGATCTAGAGAGGTTATACAGAGTTCACACAGCTGGGAAATGTGGGTGCCTGGAATTTAACTGAGGCAGTCCTCTCTAAAACTCTCAACTCATACATGATCCTAATTCCCCCTTTAAAAAAACACTTATTCCACAATGAGTTTAATGTATTTTTATAATGTAATAGCCCAGTAAAAAATTAGGAAGACCCTTTCAGCCCAGTTGGGAGAGAATACACTTTGTTTGTAGCTGCTGGCTGTGTGACTCCTTCCCCTTCCTCTCTTTCCTCATCCTCCTTCCCTTCCTCATCCATGTATTCATTTGTCCAGGTATTGAGCCAGGCCTTGGGGATATAGAGACTTTAGTCCCTTCTCTCAATGAGCTCCCAGTTTTGTTGAGACCAAGAGGTGAACAGTTACAGCCCAGCTTGCTAAGTAGCAAACTGAGGAGAGAATATGGGGTTGAGGGAGCAGGGAACATGGAATGACTGTGTCTTAGGAAGGGCAGGAGAAGGGTCAGGAAGCTGCCAAGGAGGACACGATCTCAACAGAGCAGGATTTAGCCCTATATGGAAAAGTGAGCGTGTGTGTGTGTGTGTGTGTGTGTGTGTTTCCAGGCAGAGGGGTGAGCCTGTGCGAAGGCCCAGGTGCATAAAAGAGCATGGGAACAGTTTAGGGAACAGCAGGTAACATGGTCTGACTGGTGTACACCATGCCCTTCCTTCCCTCCTACTCTGCTCTCCGGGCCTCCCTGACTGGTAGGACGATGCCGGCCGTCATCTTCTGGCAGTGGGTGAACCAGTCCTTCAATGCCTTAGTCAACTACACCAACAGGAATGCAGCTTCCCCCACGTCCGGCAGGTAGGACACCGGAACTCCAGGCTGACCATGTGGGTCTTGAGCAGGTGGCTGTCCTTTTCCGTCTGAGGGAACAGCCCTTCTAAAGAATTTCCAGGCCATCAGTCCTCCCTGGGTAGGGCCCGCGCTGGGCAGGTGAACAAGTCTCCCTGTTCAGGGTTTGGAAGTATTTTCTTAGGCTGACTAGGAGAGTATCTTCTTCCTAGAGCAATTCAAAATGTGTTCATTCTACAGGTATTTCTTCTACAGTCATTCTACAGATGGTTCTTGAGTGTGTATTATGTGCCGGCAACAGTTGTAGGTGCTGGGGATACAGTTGAGTAAGATGTGTGGTCCCTGTTTTTGTGGAGTTTAAGGCCTTTTAGGAAAACAAGCACAATAATCTCAGAGTGTGATTGCTGCCATTCAGGAAAGAAACAGGTGACAAGACAGAGAACAGCAGAGAGGTGTCTGGGTAGATAGGCTGGTCACGGGAAGTTCTTTCTGTAGAGCTGACATTTCAGCTGAGTTCTGAAGAAGGAGCCGAGGAAAGCATTCCCTAGATAGGGAGCAGCAGTTTGCCGAGGTTCTGAGGTAGGAAAAAGCTTGGCATGTTTAAAGGACTAAACGGAGACCCAGGGGGCTGGAGCATCATCAGTTGCGGGGAGGTCACAAGATGACACTGGGGACAGATCCATGAGCTTCTCAGGCTTGAAGCCTTGTTTCCAGACTTTCTCAAGCCATGGTCTCAAGCCTCAGCCAGTAAGGACTGCCCACTCTTAGGCATCTCTCTCCACTAGGCAGATGGCCCTTTCCTACATCACAGCCACAACCACTGCGGTGGCCACTGCTGTGGGCATGAACATGTGGACAAAGGTACTGTCTGGGGCTGCTGTGGGCATGGTGGCCACTAGGGGGCAGCAAAGTCCTAGGAAAAACTAGGCATTTCCCCAGTCTGGGTGCGTTGGGTCCAGCCAAGGGGTGGGAAATATAGCAGGGCTGTTCCCAGGTTGGCCTTTCTTGGTCCTTTGAGGGAGTTTGGGTTCCCAGATGGGTATCTGGATTTGTGGCAGTAGCGAGGTCTGATTTCTTGTCCTAGAGTCCTTAAGCCCCTCAACTCCCATCTTGCAGTGAGGCAGAATAACTCCCATTGTTCCCTTCCCCCAACAGAGAGCTCCACCTCTGGTGGGCCGCTGGGTGCCCTTTGCTGCCGTGGCTGCTGCTAACTGTGTCAACATCCCAATGATGCGACAGCAGTGAGTCCAGGGGTCCCTTTTCGTCCCTATAAGCCACGAGGTTTGCAGGAAAAGTTGTGGCTTCTTGGGGCTGAGGTGGGTGTGAGGAGGGCTGCTGGGCTGTGCCTCTGAAGGGTCCTTGAGGATTCCTGCTCCAACAGTGATGGCCACAGGAGTGACGGATAACAGGTTTAACCTGTGATAAGTGTTGTGGGAGTCATTTTTTGGGTGGTGTGGGATGGGGGGGCATAGGGTAGATCTGGGGTTTTTTACATGGTAGTCCTTTCAGCTGCAACTGTATTTAAGTTGTGAACTCTGCCTCCTCCCAAAGCCCCGGGAATGGCTTACAGAATGAAATGTAGCCCAGCGAGGTGTCCAAAGATAGAACAGAACCAAGAAGCTTTGAAAGAAGCCAGAGGAGTAGATAGATGTTTTCCAGGCACCCGGCTTTAAGCTTCACAGCAGGAAAGATAAAAGGAGAAACCCGTTGTGTCTCGCTTTCTTACTTCTTGACTAGAGAAAGCATAGATGTTCCTCCATGGTAAAATTTAATGATGTAATATGTGTAAAGCCCTCAAAATAGTACTTAGAACGTGACAAATGCTACGTAAATGTTAGCTAATAGTGCTGCTGTTGTCATCGTCACCTTCATCATCATCACCAATGAGCCGCATTTTCTTGGGACTACTCATAAATGGAAATTTATCACTATCGCCCTTGCAGAAAGAGCACACACTACCATTGTGCATAAACATTGCTCCTCTCCTCTTTCCCTCCCCCACCCAGTCAGTTCCTCCTTCAGAACAAATGAATGAATCCCAGCCACCTACCTGATCTTGGGTTGAGTGCTATCAAGAGCTGGCCTGAGAACAGTAGCGAGAGCAGCTACTGTTTGTGGTGCTGTCACTCTGTGTCAGGCACTGGTCTAAGTGCTTTGCAGGCGTTATCCTGTTGAATACTCATGAAGTCCTGTGAAGTAGGTGCCATGATTACCCCCATTTTGCAGATGACAAGAACTGTCTTTAGAATGGTTAGGAAACTTGCTCAAGAGCAGTCACTTACTAGGCAGTTTAGGTGTCGGACTAGCTCCCTGAGCCACTGCCCTACTTCTGAGATGCCACTCACTGGAATGCAGAAGGAATGTCATACGGCCAGGCTGCAGGAAGTGGCTTCCTAGAGCTTGAGTGCTCTGGCCTTGGTTCCCTGATGTGTCACATCACTGGCAGGCTTCCAGTACTCCTTTCCCAAGTCCAGCAACTCCTGTCTGTGTTTAGGGAACTCATCCAGGGCATCTGCGTGAAGGACGGGAATCACAATGAGATTGGTCATTCCCGGGTGAGCAGAGGCCTCCCCTTGGGGTGGGAGGAGGGAATTCCCTCTCATACCCTGTCCTGTGGTTAGTGGTCAGAGGAGGACTGGGCTCCGTTATAGGATCTCCCTGCCTCCATTCTCATTCCCTTTGATTTTCTCTACGTTTCTCTGTTTAGGGAATTCCTCATGTCCTTTCTCTATCATTTCTGGTCCTGAAGCCCTAAAAGTCTAGCTGGGTGGGAGAGGCTCAGGTGAGATCACTGAGTCTCTGGCAGGTCCATCTCTTCTCCTTTATCAGCTCAGACTTGGCCATGACCCTGACCCAGCCCTATGGTGCAGCCCATGGATTCCAGATAAGGTCATTCCTGACAACTTACTCTTTTCTGCCTTTAGAGAGCTGCGGCCATAGGCATCACCCAAGTGGTTATTTCTCGGATCACCATGGCAGCCCCTGGCATGAGTAAGATGGGGATGCCTTCCCATCCAGGGGGCCCCTGGAACACATGATAAAGGCCTCAACCATACTCAGCTTTTGGGTAGGAGGTGGGACCCCAACTTCTACAGCCATGCTCCTCAAACTGGTTCGCTTGAGTACTGAAAGCCAGGGGAGAACCACACTGTAGCTCCTGGAACATCAATTAATCAGAGATGTGGGGGCGAGAGTTCTTTTCATTCAGTAAACATTCCTTAAGTACCTTCAGTGTGCTGGGCACAGTGCGGGGTGCTGGGAGACAGTGGTAGAGAAAATAAAACCCCTGCCCTGGCAGTGCTTCCAGCAGGGCACATTACAGAGTAGCACACACATCTGCATGAGCCTTCAAAGATAGTTTTGAGGACACTCTGGGCCTGCAGTACACGGCTTGTTATTGTAGGTGAGCAGGCTGGGAAGTTTGGGAAGCACCCTCCTGCTGGGACTCGGGGTACAAGTTGGGGGTGGGTATGCCTACAGTTTCCCATTCTTCCCCCAATGAAAAGCATTTTCTGGAACTTCTGGGGAACGAGGGATAATCAGTCCCTGATCTGACTTTGGAAAGGGCTGCTTAGGGAGAGTTTTATAGTCCCCTCAGCTGCTTCCTGGTTTCTTTCAGTCTTGCTGCCGATCATCATGGAAAGGCTGGAGAAACTGCATTTCATGAAGGTGAGTGGGGTTCCCTGTTGCCTCTCCCCTGCACAGAGTCCCCCAACCACACCTGTGCCTGGGAGCTCCTGAAGCTCTCATCCTTCCTTCTGGCTGCCACCCTTCATTCATCTCACTCAAGCAGGGCCCATACCAGTCGCTGCTGGCTGCCCACCTTAGACACCATAGGTGGTTGCTTGGCCTTGTCTGTGGAGAACAAGGAGGGCCCCTTCTCCTTCAGGGACTGCAGTTTCATGCCTGTGGTGGGTTTCTAGCTAGCTAATTGGTGACAGGGAAGACGTGGGGTTCACTGTAAAGTAAAGAAGTCTCACGTGGGTCTTTCTTTTGTTTGTTTTTGTGCAGAAAGTCAAGGTCCTGCATGCTCCATTGCAGGTTATGCTGTGTGGGTGCTTGTGAGTAATGTGTTTTCTTGGTTTGGGTTCTGTGGTGCCTGGGGCACCCAAGTTCTGCCTTCTTGTGTCACCCATATTGGAGAACATGCCCTGCTTTACCTGACTTCCAAAGTACCTGAGCTCAGAGCACCTCTGTCTGGTCTATCTGGAGAGCTCTCACCGCATCTTTTTGGAAGGCACCAGGCTGGCTAGGTTCTAGGAACACATCCACATGGAAAGCGGAATGTTGGGGCCCACCTATCCCAGGGTCTCCCTTCTGACCTTAAGTCTGGAGAAGAGACAAAAATGATGAGACAGTCCCACCACAACAAAGAAATGATAATTATGTGACACGATAGGGGTGTTATTGCAATATATAAGTGCATCAAATCAACACGATCTCTTAAACGTGTACAATGTTCTATGTCGATTATAGCTCAATAAAAATAAATAGATAAAATAAGAGACAAAAATGATGAGACAACCTGGGACTGTCAAGTTCCAGGAGAAAAACCCCATACAGCATGGCATTGGTGCCTGCCACTGACTGGCCACGTCCCACCAGTAATCATACTTTGCAGGGCCACAGGGATAATGACAACAACTCGCATTTATTGAACGTGCCCACGGTGCTGTTGCTTCACATCTATAATTTCACTTAATTCTCCCAGCCCTGGAGGTAAATATACTGTCATCATCATCTTTTACAAAAAAAAAAAGAAACTGAGGCTTAGAGAGAGGGTACATACCTGGCGATTGCTGGAGCTGAGATTGGCCCTCGGGAGTCTAACATGCTGTACTGTCTTCTGCTGACTGGGTTACCACCGAGTGAGCAGTGACCACGGGCTGGTGCTGTACCTAGGTGAGCTCATCAAATCCTCACAGGATCCCTGTGAAGTGGGCACTCTTGTCCTCTTTCTGCTGGCTCCGAGGTGATGAGCCCCAGATTGCTCAGCCAGTAAGTGGCAAAGCTGGGATATGAACCCAGGTCTGTTAGACTCCCAAATCCTGTAAGATGTGCTCCTGAACTCACACCATCTGAGAACTTGTTAGATGTAGAGACTCTCAAGTCCTTCCCCAGATCTACAAGTCATTGCATTTTTACTAGCCCCTGGAGTTAATTGTGTGCACACTGAAGTTTGAGAAAGGCAGGGCCTTTACTGTCCTCTAACAGCCCAGGAAGTCACTGAATAGAGGAGCCAGCCGTTAGGATTCACACCCCTCACTGCTTTCCCTACACTTCAGGGTTGCTGCTCACACTCCCTAGTGACTTCATTGGTCTGCTTGAATGACGGGTAGATGGGGGGCAGGGGGTGGTGGTGGAGGGAGCTGATTTTATCCTGTGCCAGAGTGAGTATGCTGGCACTGAGAGACCAGAGAAGGGTTGGAGGGAGAGGTGCTATGGGGCCAGCTGGAAAGGCAGGCCAGGTGAATGGGCCTCCCCGCTTCCTTTGAAGGGCTCAGGGATGGGGTGTGGGAGGGCCTGTGGGGAGGTGCCCCCTAATGCTTTGCTTTCTCCTTTCTTCCAGCCTCGTATTCATGGTGCCAGTGGCATGCGGGCTCTTTCCACAGAAATGGTATCAGCTGGTTCATCCTCACTTGGTTTTACCAAATGTCTGGTCCCTGCTCTCCCTGACCTGCTTGCTGTCCCAAAGGAGAGAGGGAGGGGCAGGATGGGCAGCTCAGCATTTGTCCAGGGACAAGTGACTATCAGCCTAACCTCTGGGCCTCTTAAACCTGTATGAATGGTAAACACATCTCTAAGGGGCAGAGGGATGAAGTGCTCCTTTCCCGTGGAGAAAGGGCTGCCTTGGAGAGAAGGTGGGGAAAACAACAAGAGACTTTCTGTTCCTGCCGGTAAGGTTATTAGATGCCTCTCCCCTGGCTGGATCTGGTCTTTGGAATTGAACAAGGGGACAGGTACTTATTCTGCCTCCTGTTTGCCAGAGGGTGAACGACTCAGACGTCTCCACTTCCCTTGTGTGTCATGGAAGGGGAGGTGAGGTGAGATGAAGGCAAAGCGAAGGGAAGCATAAGACTGGGGTGGGGGGAAGCTCCAGGAGGCCAGGTGTAGCTTGAATACGTACCGACAAGATGCCAGCCTTCCCTTCCTTAGTACTCTTAGCTCAGTCATATCCGGTAGACATCTCCTGGGTTCCAAGCACTGTGCTAGTAATCTTGTGACAGAGATGAAAGTTTAGCATGGGGAGAATGAAGTCGGGCCTGAGTAGAGGTAAAAGCAACATATTGTGGTATACAGGGGCCATTACTAATGCTGATGGAAAAATCCGGAAGGGTTTCTCAGATGTGGCGATTGAGTTGGACTTTATCTGAGGGTAATCTGCTGCTGCCCCAGGCCCGCTCATACCCCCCTTCCCCCCACTTCTCTTTTTTCAGTGAATTGCCAGTTTCCTATCTGGAACCAGAGCTCAGAGACACCATCAAGACCGAGTATGGAGAACTTGTGCCTTACGTCTACTTCAATAAGGGTCTCTAAGTGCCCCAACCCATTCAGTAATAGACCCATATTCACCAGTACCTCCTTAGCCACTGTGTAGACCTGTGCCACTGTGTAGACCTGTGCCACTGTGTAGACCTGTGCCTCATTCTTCTTTGCCATCAGGGCCTGAAGGCCAGTGTGGATTTGGGGGGGGCGGGGGATGGTGCGAGGATGCCTCATACTTCTACTCAGGCACTTAGTTTATTGGGCTCCAGGGGATAAAAGTGAACAAGGGGAGAAAGACCAAGTTTTCTATCTGCTCCCCGCTTAACTCCCATCCCCTGGAGACCAGGAGCTGAGTCCCCCCTCAGGGAGAAGTTGCTGGGACCTGAGGGAGACACTCAAGCAGACATTCAATCAACTGGAAAAATTAGCAAACCTTTGGGATTCTGGTTCCAGCCAGGATTAGGGAAGAGCCCCTGGGACAAAGAGAAGCTCCCCCACTTCTTTCCTCTTCCCTTCCTTGTCCTCTTTCCTCAAGCTATGGAACCTCTTACCATGTACTTCTAGCCACCTCAGGAAGTGGGGGGTGCTAGTCTGTGTCACCCTGGGGCTCATCTCCACTCTTCCTATTTTCCTCCTCATTGTCCCAGTCAGAAACGGTCTCTGGGAGTGCTGCTAACCTTGAGTTTATCAGGCACCCTGGAGTTCTCAGTGCTAAAAAAGGTCATTATGTGAGGCAGCCGACTTCCATGGTGCTTCAAGCCCTGTCTGTTGACACTGACTTTGTTCCCCTGCTCTAAAATCATGTCTGATTTTATTTCTCTGTGTTTAAAAGATCATTCCACTATGAGTAAAAAGGATGTAGGTAAGCATTAATCACACATTTTAATGGGTATAATTTCGTGGCTGCCTCCCTTCCTCAGCCCATTGGGTTAAACACCAAAGAAAGACTGGTGTATACTGACTAGGAAAGGGAAGTTTTATTTGGATGCCTGAAGAAGAAATCAACCAGGACCAAAGAGCCTTAAAGGACACATAACCAAGCATAGCCACAGGCCCTTCCCAACTTGGCTGCTGTCAGTGATTTCTCAAGCTCCCTGGGGGACTGTTGTGGTTGTGGCTTACCTGGGGGTCAATATCTGTATGAGTTTTGTCTAGTAGAATTTACTGACTGTTCGAAGGATATCACTGTGAATCGAATAAATTTCTTGAAACAGCACAATGAACTGTTTGCAGACCGAGTTAATAATGCCTGGATGACAAGCAGGTTCTGGTCTTATTTTGGTCTTGGCATGCAGGAGTGTATTGCAAGTCTAAGAAGAACCTGCCTGTCTGAAGCCCAGAGGCCATTGTTTATTTCCCTTATTACAGCGGAAAAATCGACCTCTCTTTGCTGGAATATCCAGAGGGCTCCCAGAATGGGAGCTGTGTTTCCTCGGAGCAAGAGTTGGCAAACCGTGGTTCAAGGGCCCAAATCTCCCTACTACCTGTTTTTAAGAATGGAATGGTTTGTACATTTTTAAAGGGTTGGAAACTACTGTGTTGAGTCTTTGTTTGGTCTGAAGGGTTGTCGGAAAAGTCATGACTTATTTTTTCTGTTTCTCGTTGCAAAAATGTGTCATGAGTTTTCTGACAACCCAATATTTTTTTAACCAGGATGTAAATTGCTTTGGCCAGTAGTAGAATTTTCTATTGAGTGTGGCTTTGTCAGTTGGGCTGGGGGAGGTGCAGTTAAGAGGGTTATCGCAATCTTTGCATATGTTATGTAGATTTAAGTTGGAGCCTGGAGTGGATCCCCTACAGATGCAAAACTTCTCCCAAGTTAAAGGGTCAGCACAGGGCTGAAGTAAATAGAAACACTGAAATTGGTATGCATAGTAAATGTATAGCAAGCAGAATAATTAACATTTGGCAAAACGGAAGCTTTCAGAGCCCCAAGGTAAATTATACTTGTTAAATTATACCAGAGATCCAAATCTCAAAATAGAAGATTTAGTGCCATCATTACAATCCTGTCTTAACTATAATTTTTTTTTAAATTTTTTTGTGGTGGAGCACTCTTGCTGGGGTGTGTGAAACGAATTCGAGGGCTGAATTGGCAACTGGCAGGGCAGCAAGGAGACCATCAGTGTTCAGCCAGATGAGACCGTGGATTGAGGCAATGGGGGTGATTTCAGAGCTATTTCTGAGGCAGAGTCAGTAGAATTGCGTCCCTGAAACTTGGGGTTACAAAGCACGGTGCCTCGGGTAAAGGTACTATTGCTTTGGGAATTCAAATTGACCTAAGCTACTGCTAGGGCAGTTTGAGACCAGGCGAGGGACCCTCATATGGAGGTTGTGTTTCAAGACAAAAGACATCAAAAGATTTTTTTTTTTTTAGAGGGCAGTGTCACTGGCCCCCATATGTGGGATCCGAACCGGGGCCGCTGGCATCCCAAAACCAGCTCTTAACCACTACTCCATTCGGCCAGCCCCAAGAGATTTTTAGATTGCAGTTGTTTTCTTCTTTAGGAATGCCTGGTTGGTTACCTTTTTTTTTTTTAAAAAAAAATAATAACTTATTTGCCAACACCCTCTAGAATCACCACACCGTGTTCTCTCTCTGCTAAACGGTGGAAATTCAGTATTTCCGCCACACTCAAGATGGCCGCACCCGGCTCAGCCTTCAATCCGACTCGTGCTGGGTGGCCCCGCCTCCCAACGGGGCTACTTCCGCCACTCTCGGTAGAGTGAGACGCATTGACGCCGCCTTGCAGCGCTCAAGATGGCCCGGTTTCCTCCTCCTTTTCATTGGCAGGCTCCTTCTGGTTTTCTGTCGTCATGGGGTGGGGTGGGACTTCTATTTGATCGACAGCTGTTCTGATCAATGGACGAAGGGCAGGGGCCAATGAAGCGCTGGGAATGGAGGAGCTCCCGTGTCTGGGCGGGTGTTTAGGTTGGGGCGGGGTGGAGCAGAACCGGAAGCGGGAGGGGAGAGTGAAACAGGAAAAGAAGGGAAGAAGGAAGAAGAGGGAAGAGGAGGAGAGGGAGGAGGAGGAGGGAGGTGGCGGCGCCGTGGCGGAGGAGCAGGAGCAGGAGGGGGATGGAGAGGAGAAGGCTCCTGGGTGGCATGGCGCTCCTGCTCCTCCAGGCGCTGCCCGGCCCCCTGTCAGCCAGGGCTGAACCCCCGCAGGTAAGGGGGAGGGGGCGTCCGGGCCAGCCTGGGGGCCTGGGGGTCGTGGAGGCCTGGCTGGAGGGGGCTGAAGGAGTGTTGTTGCCGAGAGTTGGGGGGTCCCAAGTGGGACACTGATGTGTGGAGTGGACTGGACCTAAGGGGGTGTCAGTGTTTCCAGGATCTAAGGGGGTGTCAGTGTTCAGCTGAGGGACACCTGTTTTGGTGGCAGGGAGGGGGCAGGAGAATGAGGGGCTGTTGAGAGGGCAGTTAGGTCAGGTGGGCTGGACTCACTGTGACTGGATAGTGCTGCCAGGCTGGGGGGTGTGGGGTTCATTCGTGCCCTCGGGTGGAGCAAGTCTCCGAGACAGCGATGCCGCGTGTGCTTCTGTGCGGGTCGCGGGGTACGTGGGCTATTGAACTGGCCTGAGAGGGACTTGGAGCTGAGAGGATATTTTTTCAGGCTGGACAGGGAAAGTTCTGAGGGCACCATTTTTATTGGTGTTGGAGTTAAGTGGTCGGAGGCAAGACTCTTGAAAGGCAGATGGGATGAAGTACACCGGGACCCCTCGGGAGGAGGACACATTTCAGCGCTCGGAAGCTCTTACTGCTAGGCTGGCCGGCCTGGGGGAGCCCGTCGCGGAGGCGGATCGGGGCCAGCTCAAGGCTTTTGAGCAAAGGGTGGTGCTGATGCCAATACGGGTAACAAATGGAGCACCCCGGCTTTTCTTGCCGGGTGGCTTGCTTTTTATCCAGGCAGAGAAGCTAGCTTGTGCTGATTCCAGCTCTTGTTGGCATTTCGAAACCCTAATGGGAGCGTTACTCCTGGTGCCAAGTTGGGTGGGGTGCAGTAGGGGGAGTCACCCCTCCTTTCCTTGCCTTTGGCACGGCTTCACCATTCTATTTTCTTCACTTTCTGTTCCCTTCCCTGTCTTTTCAGAAACGCACACACACACACACACACACACACACACACCCCACACCACACACAAGGCAAGATGTCTATACAGCTTAGCATTTGAACTTGGTGTTGTGATCAAGAGTAGCAGCAGAGTGCGAAAATGCTTACCTTTTCCTTAGGAGTTTATATGGGTTGTCTTTTCACATAATGTATGCATCTTTGCTCATTAGTATCTTCTGTTTTAACAATTAATTTTTTTAAATGATGTGACATTCACATAACATAAACTATTTAAAACCATTTAACCATTTTAAAGTGAGCAATTCAGTAGTGTTTAGTACATTCATGTGGTTGTGCAACCATCACCTTTATCTAGTGCCAAAACATTTTCACCACTCCTAAAGGAAACCCCTTACCCATTAAGCAGTTCTTCCCTGTTCCCCCCTTCCCCTAGCCTCTGGCAACCGCCAGTCTGCTTGCTGTGTCTATGGATTTACCTATTCAGGATATTTCATGTAATGGAATTTTAAAATATGTGACCTTTTGTGTTTGGCTTCTTTGACTCAGCATGTTTTCGAGGTTCATAGCATGCACCAGTACTTTATTCCTTTTTTTGGCCGAATAATATTCCATTGTATGGCTATACCACAATTTATTTGTCTGTTGAGGTATCCTCTGTCTCACCTCTCCCCCAGTATATTTATGTATATTAGAAATAACATGAAAGGAATGGAGCTCATTTTCTGGCCCAGTGTTTTCCCTTTTCTACAATAGGTCCGGACGCTTCTGTTTTAGGCTTTGTTGGGATTCTTTATTTTTCCCAGTGAAGATCATAAACTGGCAGGGGAGATAAATTTTTTCTTTGTTAGAAAAATTATAACCCTTTGGACTGGTTGAGTTCAGAAGTATAGATGCTGGCAGAACAAAATATCGGATAAACTGTTCCTTTTCTTTTGCACCTGTTTCTGTAAGTATCTCTAAAGGCTGTTTCCAGTAACCAATAAATAACACTGCTGGAGGGGCCATTCAGGAACCTTGGAGCCTCTGGAGGTGGGTGCCCTGGCCCCGTGGACTGCTTCGTCCCGATGGAGAGCAGTGGTGGGCCTTTGAGTCAGCAGTGGGAAATGGGTCCATTTCTAGCAAGAGGAAGGACAGCAAGTGGAGGTTGCTGACCAGGTCCTGGAAGCCTGGCGGGTGGCAAGAAGCTGGGGCAGGGGATCTTTAATGTCATGCCCTAATTGCAGTTTGTTGATCACAGGCCATTTTCTTATCATTTCTCTGGCACTTCCAACACTTAATTTGGGGACAGGGTGGCTTTTGTACTTTATTCCATTTGGATGGATGCTAGCCCTGACCAGCAGCTATTATGTGGTTACAGTTCCCATAGAGAAGGGAAGGTTTTTGTAATGAGTAGTCTCCCTCTTCTTGACCCTTCCCCCCCTATACACTTCCACCCCCACCTCATACTCCTATCTTTCTGTCAGAGGGTTCTAATCTATCGTGAGATTTTTGTTTTGAATTTTAACCTTTGGAATGGAAGTTATTACATAATTATTAACCGAATCCACCACAGTTTAGTCAGTTTGGTTTTTGTTGATTTTTTGGCTTGTAGAAATCAGGGAAGAACAAATTCACAGTCCATTGGGGCATAGAACCTACTTCAGGTACTTACTGTCCTTATTTCAGCAAGTGGCTTCCAGCTAAGTGTGAATTGAGGAGGACTCTGGTACTTACTCTGTGTTAAAATGATATGGATACCTCATTGCATTTCCCCCCTTGAAATGAAATCAAATACGACCTTTTTTTTTTTTTACATATGCATTTAATATCAGAAATACATATTAGGTGGCTTACTTTCCCTCTTACCAGCTCTGCAGTGGAACAGCCACTTCTTGCCATCCTGGCCCAGGAAAGTTCATTAGCTTAGTTCTCATCAGTGATTCAGAATTTAGACGTAGCTCTCTTACAGATCACTGCAACTTGCGATTCCTTGAATCCATAAAGAAAAAAGCAGTAGAGTCTCCAAACAGTAAGGCCTTCGCATGTATCTCTTCCCGTTACATTATGATTGACATAGGTAGAGTTTCTTTGTTTCTATGGTTGGTTAGATTCAATCAGAAAAATCTGACTACATTATTTAAAATAAAGTAATAGTAGAAAAGTCTTTTTCCATAAAGTGACCCAGCCAGTGACCTGAGCACAAATCTCCTGAAACTGTCCTTCCCTTCCCTCTGCCATGCTTAATTAAAACTTTGAGTTGGGTGGGGATGTCAGTTCCTGCTATTTTTTTTTTCCCCACTTCACTCAGTAGTATACCTGAAGGTAGGGGGTTGTCCCCCCCAACCCCCTACCTTTACTCACCCCTACTGCCCCAGTTTTCAGTCCAGAAGCCCCACTCCACTCCTCTTTCTTAAAAATGGCTTTTCAGTGCTGTCGCCATCACTCCTTATAGAATAGTGGGATAGGAGACTTCCAGATTGTAATCTGTTCTATACACTAAAGTGAGCAATTGTCAAAAATGAATACCTTGAGCTTCTGGAAATCCTTTCAGTAGAATTCAGAAACCATTTGCTGAAATGTCCACTCTTTGCAGCAGGCCGTTATCATCGTGAGGCTTTGGGAACCCTCAGATGAGTAACAGAATCCCTGTCCTCGAGGAGCAGGTAGTCCTGTGGGGAAGGCGGATAACACATACGGATTTGTAATCCAGAGGGATCAATGCTGTAATGGAAGTGCAAACAAAGGCCAGTGGGAACAACTGCTTCTGCTAGGACCGGGGCAAGGTGAGGATTTAGGGAAAGCATCATTGCGGAAGAGGCATTTGGACAGGCTTATTTAAAGGTTAATAAGGATAAGTAGGATATCTGTGGACCAGGAAGGGGGAAAGGTCATTCCAGTATGAAAGAGTGAAAATGGAGCAAGCATGTGGAGGCGGCACGTAGTCTGGCGGAAGCTTCGTATTTGGGTGTGTAGAGGAGTAAAAGAAGGTATGGCTTGAAAGGTGGACTGTGGTTAGATGGCAAGGAGGCCTTTTTTCCATTCATTGAAGCAGTACTGTCCAGTAGAACTTCCTGTGATGTTGGAAATGATATATATCTGCACTGCTCACATGTGGCTAGTGAGCACTTGAAATGCAGCTATGATAACTGAGGAACTGAATTTTTAATGGCATTTTTTTTTTTTTTGAGGGCACTGTCACTGGCCCTTGTATGTGGGACCCGAACCGGGGCCGCTGGCTTCCCAAGCCAGCGCTTAACCACTGCGCCACTCGGCCGGCCCGGCATTTAATTTTTTATATCAACTTTCTTGAGATATAACTAACCTGTCAAAGGGCTCACCCTTTTAAAATGTACATAAATGGCTTTTTAGTAAGTTACAGAATTGTGTGACCATCACCACTATCTAACTTTAGAACATTGTCATCACCCCAAAAAGAAACCACATAGCCATTAGCAGTCTCTTCCAATTCTGCCGCCTCCTCCCTTAGCTCCTGACAACCGCTTTTCGACTTTCTGTCTCGATGGATCTGCCTATCCTGGAATCATATACTATGTGGGCCTTTGTGACTGGCATCTTTCCCTGGGCATCGTGTTTTTTAAGTTTCATCCATGTTGATAGCGCAATATTTCATTCATTTTTATGGCCAATTAATATTCAGTTGTATGAATGTACCACATTTTTTTCATCCATTCATCAATTGATGGATGTTTGGGCTGTTTTCTCCTTCTGAGCTATTAGGAATAGTGTGGCTATGAACATGTGTGTACTAGTTTTTGTGTAGACATATGTTTTAATTTCTCCTGGGTATATACCTAACAGTGGAATTACTGGGTCATATGGTAACTCTGTGTGTAACCTTTTGAGGAACTGCCAGACTGTTTTCCAGAGTGATATATGACATTTAATTTTAATTAATTTAAATGAAATAGCTACCTGTGGCTACTGACTATATATTCAACTGCAGATTCGACAGCTTTCCAGCATGGGGGTGGGGCATAGTCTAGCATATTGGTGAGGTCCTGAGCTCTGGGGGCAGATCACCTTAGTTCCAAACCTGTCTCTTCCACTTACTATCTTTGAGCAAATTACTTTACCTCTTTGTGCCTTCAATTCCCCATCTATGAAACAGGAATAATAATGTACATACCTTATAGGTTTGTCATGGGGTGGAAAGACATAATATATGTAAGGCTCTTGGAATATAGTTAATGATTATTAAATATAATAATAATGATTATCGCTGCAATTATTATTGGTGGTCCTCAGAGAGCATTGTGGTTGGTAAGTTAGTGTCAATTCCCAAACTAAGTTCAGAAACTATGATTGGAAAGTGATTTTCTTGGTTCTGTTCTATATCTGAGTTTAGCTAGGTTTGTCCTTGTGATCTTATAGTTATGTAGGTAACTTTTCACAGTGTTTCATATGTGTTTAGAACAGTGGTTCTCAGTTGGGGACAATTTTGTCCCTTCCAGGGACATTTGTCAGTGTCCTGAAACTGTGTCTGAAATTCAAGAGTGCTACTGGCATCTCATGGGTGAAGGCCAAGGATGCTGCTAATCTCCCTGCAATGCTCAGGGTAGTCCCCCAGCAACAAAGAACTGTCTGGCCCCAAATGTGAGTAGTGCCAAGGTGGAGAACCCTGTTTCTTACGACAGGGTTTGAGGTGAGCATTTCTATAAAGAGAGAGCATAGCATTATGAAGTGTGTGAAGTATCCTCTGACAACAAATTTTAGGTGGGGTAACTAAAAGCTTTAACATCCTGAATCTTGATTACTCTCAGATTTGTTGATATACGTTCTATAGCCCTGCTGTCAGCCAAACTCAAACATTTTGAAAAAAAGCATACTTTCGTTGTGTGTGTTTCCGTCTGTGGTTCCGTAAGCAGGTGAGCCCCCCGTAGTCACCCAGTCTTGAACTTTCTTTCCCCTTGTTTTTTGGTCTGTTCTTGTGGTTTCATTTGAAGAACATATTTGTTTTTTCACAGTGAAGCTGATGGCCAGTTACTTTCTTTTCTCAGTGTCGTTCATGGCCCCATAACCAATCTGAACTGAGTCATGTTTTTAGAACTTTTTCCTCTCCCCATTCCAAGTCTTGGCTCGACTCCTCATTTTCGGTCTCGCGAATGTTGGTTTGTTCTGACACAGGCTCAGCCTTCAGAAACCGTTAGGTATTCTCAGGGTCACCATGAGGAAGCGGGCTCTCCTGGACCTAAGAGAGGCTGTATTGAGAGGAGAGCCCTCTTTTTCAGGTCCCAGGATGTAGCTCATGGTGGGTGTTGGACATTAGCTGGTAACTCTTTATGGATACTGTGGCTATCTTAGGGGGCTTTGGATTTCAAATTCCAAGTGCCTTTTGGATTCCTGGCCATCCATATGCCTGAGAGGGCCTCTTTCTTTCCTGACTTAAATTGTTGGGACTAAGTCTTGAGGAACCATCAAGACCCAGGTGGCACAATGATGTGGGTTCATTCCTTACCTTACCCAACCGTAGACACCGCCAGAGCCACTGATGCCACTATAACTGCAGAGACAGTAAGAGTAGCCACTGAATGACAGGGAGCAGTGACAGGGAGTCTTGGTAACCTGTCTGTCTACTCCTTGGCATATAGGCACCTCCCTTTTGGACTATCCTTTGTATTTCCACTAGGTGGAGCAAAGTCTGGCCAAAAAACTGCATGGAATGTGAAAACCACAAACAAAGAAATACAAATAAACCCAGAACACTGCAATCTGGGAGGTAAGGAAAGGGGAAATGAATTTCATCCTATTGAATTCTGAGGCTTGTTACAATTCTGGGCTCTCCCAGTGTGGGAATTAAAGTAGGTTATCTATCTAGACGTGTGTATCGTCAGACTTGCGTGGACCAGGTTTCTGGGATGCTCACTTATTCAGCTACATTCCCATAGCTCTGATTTATTTACTTTTGGTTTTCTTCTTTCCATACTTCTGTGGGAAAATAGATGAGCTGGGTACGTATCTTCTATTCCTGGTGCCATCGTCATTCTCAGAGGGCCACAGCTAAGTTTTGATCCACGATCTTAGTTAGGTGTTTTAAAGAATTTAATTTAAACTTGTTTTGGAAGAGGCAAAAGGGAACGTAAAACGTTGCAAGAATATTTGTGGCCGGGAAGGGTGGGACCTTGAATGAAGTTATAAAAACATGTCTGTTTTGATTTTTTAAATATCAGGCAAGACACTGTTTTATTACACATTCTTGCAGATCAGAGGCCTGCCTTCACGGAGAAAATATTAATGTTTTTCAAAATTCTGCTTGCTTTTTTGTTGGCCATTTGCTAAAATTTCTCCCTTATCTAAAACTCCACCTGGCAGTTTTTTAATCCAGTTGTGTTAAAAACCAACCAACACAGAAACAACAACAAAAAACCCCACAGCTTCCTTTATTGATCAGATTTAATTATTTTTCCCTCTTAGTGGTTTATTTTGGAGAAAAAGTTAGTATTTGGCTTTCTACACTAGAATGTTGTAGCTCTTTGGGACACTAATGTGGAGTTGAATGGTGAGGAGTTCATCCTATGTACTTCTCTCTCTCTTTTTTTTTTCTTGAGTCCTTTGTCTTTAAATATGCAAATCCTCTTGCTGGGGTTGGGGAGGACAGAAAATCTGCACCAGTCCGATTTGGCACAAGGTGTCCATTATAGCTGTCTTTCTGTTTTCCTTCCTTAAACCTGATTACTGCTTTTCTTTGAGCATTAAGGTACCTTTTACCTTTTCACATCAGATTTTAATCGCATAAAAATAACATGCTCGTAACAATGGTAAATAATACAGAAATACAAAACTGGCCTTGAGTAAAAAGTGGAAGTTTGTGGTTTGGTGTGTATTCTTGGTGGTTTTTCTGTTTATACTGTCTATTTATAGATACGGTAATAAAATTCACATATATGTGTATATAAAACTCATATATAAATGTAAAATTGGTGCTATGGGTACGGTTCTTTATTTTCTTTCACTTGTTTTTAAGACAAAAATGGGGTAATTTTATATGCAGTATTTTACAACATGTACTTTTTAAAAAAAACCTTAATATATTGTAGACTTCTTTCCATATTGCATTATACCTCTGATGTTTTTTCAGTGCCTCTATGTTATTGCTTTAGACCATGCTTTATTTAACTACTCCTTTATAGAACATATGTTGTGTCCAAGTTTTTGCTGGGTAATATTGTTGTACTTATTTCTTTCCGCAGTTGTGCTAGATTCCTAGAAGTGGCATGGGGGATTGTGGAGCTATAGGGTATATACGTTCGAAATTTGGGGTCAAGTGCCAAGTTGCTCCTCACAGTGGTTGTATCAATTTACATTCCCATTGACAAAGTATGCAAGGGCTCATTTCCCCACACGTGTAAGCGACATTTCTTGACCTACTTCCCATGCTTATCCTTGAAGATGAGCCTTCTGACTCTTAACACAGTCATGTGGGGGACATTTCCATTTACTTCCTCAGAAACCTCTAGGTTTCTCATTTGCTTAGCTTCCAGTCCCCTTCTTGTCTGCAAACCAGTTGTTCCCTTGCTGTGGAGGAGGATTCTTCCAAGAACAGTGAGCCTGTAGGTGGAGAGGGGGGGAATCCTGCCCAGGTGTTTAAGGAAGGGGTTTGTGGTCCCCTGGAAGATGTTAGGCAGGGTGGCCTGGAGCTGTTGGCCAACTGCTGTGTGGCACACGAGCCTAACCGCATGCCTGACTAACCACATCCCAGAAGAAGGACGTCTTGGAAGTAGCATTGCTGAGAGTCTGGACTCTAGAGCCAAACACCCTCCATATAACCTTGGGCTAGTTAGTTAACTCAGTTTCCTCATCTGTAAAACGGGATAATAGCACCTGGTTTACAGGGTGATTGTGAGGGTTAATTGAGTTAATACTTAGAAAGCATTTAGCACAGCACCTGCCACATAGTAATTACTTGGTAAATGTTAGCCTTTGTTATTTATGTATTTTTTGTTTGTTTGTTTGTTTTTTAGCTTTGGGGAACATTTAAAGCTTTCCTATTCCCTGACTCAAGCTTATGTTTCCAGTGGAGAAATTTAAGAATATATTTTGGTTAACTCCGAGTCCAAAAGGCATGCGAATCATAGCATCAGCCTTGACCATCAGATGAGCAGTGTTTTTCCAGCAATTTCTTTCAAATAATAAAGTATGAAATTATTTATTCTTACAGACAATAAATTAGAATATGTATGTACTATTTTGATTTTCATATCATTGTGCCCTGTTGAAGAAAAGGAGGGGGGCTGTTACCACCAGCAAGAAAGTGTGCCATTGCCTCGAGTGTGGGAGTTGTGGTTCATCACCCCTTCTGACCGCCATGCTAGATCACAGGCAGAGCCGTCGCCCTGGGAACACTGTGTACTGTACTGAGGTGAGGTGCCCCCTGGGGCTCCTTGATTCCTAACCCCAGCCTCCGTTTGGTACTTCCTGTTCTGAGGTGGGGATGGTTTCTGAGCCCCTCCACCCCCATAGAGCTGTTTTTTGTAATAACAGCTCTATTGAGATATAATTCACATACCATAAAAACCATCCTTTTAGAGTGTACAGTTCAGTGGTTTTTAGTATATTGACACAGTTGGGCCCCCATCACCACCATCTGATTTCAGAACAGTTTCATCACCCCAAAAAGAAATGCTGTATTTCATTCCTTCTCTCCCCTCCCCCCAGTCCTTGGCAACCACTAATCTATACTCTGTCTCCATGGATTTTCCCCTTCTGGACATTTCATGTAAATGGTATTTTCTGACTGGCTTCTTTCACTTAGCATAATGTTTTCAAGGTTCATCCATGTTGTAGCATATATCAGTACTTCATTCTTTCGGCTGGCCCCTTCATTCTTTTTTATGGCTGAATAATATTCCATTGTATGGGTATAACATTCATCTGTTCATCAGTTGATGGACATTTGGGCTGTTTCCATCTTTGAGCTATTATGAAGAATGCTTCTATGAACATCGGTATACAAAGTTTTGTGTGGACATATATTTTCATTCTCTTGGGTATATTTATACCTAGAAGTGGAATGGCCAGGTCATATGGTCACTCTATGCTTAATTTTTGAGTAACTGCCAGACTGTTTCCCACAGCAGCTGTACCATTTTACATCCCCACTAACAAGTGTATGAGGGTTTCAATTTCCCCAGACCCTCTCTAACACTTGTTATTTATTGTCTGTCTTTTTTTTAAATCATAACCAACCTAGTGGGTATGAAGCAGTATCTCACTCTGGTTTTATTTTTGTTTGCTTTTTTTTTTTTTTAGCTGAGCCACCCTGCCACTTGTGGGCAGCTCAGCGACAGCTCAGCTTGGGCTGGGCATCGAACTGCTGTTGCTCAGAGCTCAGCTCTCACTCTCTTTTTTTTAAGAAGGCAGTGTCACTGGCCCTCATGTGTGGGATCCGAACCTGGGCCGCTAGTGTCCCAAGCCAGCTCTTAACAACTGCGCCACTCAGCCGGCCTGTCAGCTTGCACTCTTGAGAGAGAGAGCTCTTGACCAACTGAGCCACTCGCCGGCCCCTCACTCTGGTTTTGATTTGCATTTCCCTAAAAACTAGTGATGTTGAACATCTTTGCGTGTTCTTTTTGGCCATTTGTATATCTTCTGGGAAATGCCTATTCAATTTTTTTGCCTTCTCTGACTGAAGTGAAAGCGGTCATCCCAGGGAACCCTGGTGAGTGACTGTCCAGGGGGAGATTTTCCTTTCAACTCGTCTCTGTCAAGGCTCCAGCCCTCTAGACTTGGTCATGCTACAACCTATTCTCATGACCCTGGCCAGTTACTCTACCTTTCGGAGCCTTCATTACTTCCATCGGCATTGCCTGAGGCAGCCATTTCGCCATAAGAAGCCATGATGCATGTACTCTATGGTTAAGCCTCTGAAGAGTCCCACAGTTAAGAAGCCTGTTCAACCCTAAATCTCCTATATTTTGAATAGCACAGACTTTCTTACTGAACTTTTTTTTCATAGCATCATTATCTCTATAGTGTCTTTCAGCCTCTAAATTTTGTTACATTTTTCCCTCAGAAGCCGTGCACATCTGCCATGAAACCCCTCCCACAGTCTACCTTGAGGGTGGGCATAGCAGTGGGAACGCACAGCCCCTGGAGAGCTGAAAAGAGGAGAAAATGTGCTCATGGGATTTCCTCATTTTCCCAGCTTTCTCTGAACATTTGTGCAATCTCAGATAAGGGGAAGATTTTTCAAATAATTCTTCCTACCCTAGAAATTGAGGGCAAAAGTCAATAAGTTAATCTTTCACTTTATATACTGGGCACCGATTGGAAATGAATGTGTGTAAAACAAAATGACAAACTTTTGAAGGGGTGAAAAAAGGGTTTGCCATGATTAAAACTCTACCACTAGACCTGTTCAAGTAAAAAAGAGAAACCTGTGGTCGGAAGAGCACTTTTTTTTTTTTTCCAGATTTTATTGGGAATCCGGGAAGGGGAACAGACAAGTTGCTGTTTTTGTTCTTCAGTCTAGTTGCGGAGGACGTTGCTTCACTGGCCTGTGTTGGTATCGTCATTCCGTTCTTCCTGGATGAGGCAGATCGGTCGCCGGCCTCTGGATGGTCGCTCATTGCAGCGATTGGCGGCTCATGCTGGCTGCTAGCCGCTCATGCTGGCCACTCACTGTAGCCTATGGCAGCCCACTGCAGCAGGGGCTGCAGCCTACACTGTCGCCGGGGCTCGCAGCCCACCTCCAGGTGGAGCTGTTGTTAGCTGTAGAGGGCAGGGTCACTGGCTCTCATATGTGGGATCCGAATTGGGGCCGCTGGCATCCCAAAACCAGCTCTTAACTAATGCACCACTCGACCGGCCCAGAAGAGCACTTTTGATACACATAGGATTGAAGGGTGTTGGGGAATAACATGCTTTTTTAAAAAAAAAGATTTTATTGGGGAATTGGGGCAGGGGAACAGCGTTGGGGAACCGGGGAAGGGGAACAGACAAGTTGCTGCCCTTCTGTTCTTCAGTCTAGTTGTGGAAGACATTGCCTCACTGGCCCATGTTGGTATCATCGTTGCGCTATTCTCGGGTGAGGCAGATCGGTCGCCAGCCTCTGGACGGCCGCTCACAGCAGCTCTTGGCACTCACACCAACTGCTGGTCTGTCACGCTTGCTGCCGGCCACTCACTGTAGCCTATGGCAGCCCACTGCAGCAGGGGCTGCAGCTATGCCATCCGGGGGACTCACAGCAGCTCAGCTCCAGGTAGAGCTGTTGTTTATCATCTTAGCTGTAGAGGGCAGTGTCACTGGCCCTCATATGTGGGATCCGAACTGTGGCTGCTGGTGTCCCAAGCCAGCTCTTAACCAACGCGCCACTCGGCCGGCCCGGGAAATAACGTCTTTTAAAGTAGTGTAACATTTAATGAGGGTAATTACTTATGAAAACTGAAGAACTGTCATAATTGGCTGGATTTTCTAATTGTATTTTTACCCCTGGATCTAATGTAAATCCGTGCATGCAAGATCCTATCCTGTAACACTAAGGAATTATTATCCATATTTTAGGATATGACATTCATATTATAGGGTGGTTATTTTATTTTATTTTAAGATTTTATTGGGGCGGGGGACCGGCCAAGTTGTTGTTCTTCAGTCTTCGCTGTGGAGGGCGCCAGTCGCCATCTGGCTTCCGTTCGAGGTGAGGTGTTCAATCTTAATTGCGGGTGGGCGTAGCCACCATCCCATGTGGGAGTCGAACCAGCAGCCTTGTAGTTAAGAGTGCATACTCTATCTATTGAGACATCTGGGCGGCAGCTCAGCTCAAGGTGCCAAGTTCAGTCTTAGTTGTGGATGGGCATAACCACCATCCCATGCGGGAGTTGAACCAGCAGCCTTGTTAAGAGCGCACGCTCTATCCACTGAAATATCCAGGGGCAGCTCAGCTCAAGGTGTTGAATTCAGTCTTAGTTGCGGGTGGGTGTAGCCCACCATCACTTGTTGCACCAGTTGAGCCATCCTGCCACCTGTTGGCAGCTCAGTGACAGCTCAGCTCAGGCACAGCATCACTGGCCCATGTGGGAATCGAACCAGTGGCCCTGTTGCGCAGAGCTTGCACTCTTAAGCCAACTCCCTTTTTTTTTTTTTTTTTTTAAGATTTTATTGGGGAACTGGGGGGGAGGAACAGACAAGTTGCTGTCCTTTTGTTCTTCAGTCTAGTTGTGGAGGACGTCATTTCACTGGCCCATGTTGGTATCATCATTGCACTCTTCTTGGGTGAGGCAGATGGGTCGCCGGCCTCTGGACAGCTGCTCACAGCAGCTCTTGGCAATCACACTGGCTGCCAGCCTCTCAGCTGGCTGCTGGCCACTCCCTGTAGCCCATGGCAGCCCACTGCAGCAGGGGCTGCAGCCTACACCGTTGCCGGAGACTCACAGCAGCCCCACTCCAGGTGGAGCTGCTGTTCACCATCTTAGCTGTAGAGGGCAGTGTCACTGGCCCTCATATGTGGGATTCGAACTGGGGCCGCTGGCATCCCAAGCCAGCTCTTAGCCAGTGTGGCACTTGGCCGGCCCAAGCCAACTCTTAACCAACTGAGCCACTCAGCCCCTAGGGTGGTTTTTTGAGGAACAGAATCCTTTTATTTTTTGGAGATTCATTTGGAACTATGCTTGAAATGATATGAAGTCTGTGATTTGTTTCAAAATTTTCACGGGATGAATGGAAATGAAAGTGGGTATAGCTAAAACATGACTGGCCATTAACGATAGATTACTGACGTTGATGATGAGTACATGGGGGTAATTCTCCTTATCTTTATTTTTGTACACGTTTAAAACTTTCCACAATAAAAAAAAAATTAAAAGAGTTCTATTCTAAACAATGTCCATTTTTGACCCAAAATAACATGAAGCTTTACTGAGCCGTTCAAAGAAATAAGAAACTCCAAAAGCTCAAGTGACGAAAGAAAAAAATAGATCAACTGGACTTTGTCAAAATTAAAAACAGTTGTGCTTCAAAGGATACCATCAAGAAAATGGAGGAAAAAAAAACAGAATGGGAGAAAATACTGCAAATCATTTATCTGACAAGGGACTCATGTAGACTTAACTGTGGGGCTCCTCAGAGGCTTAACTGTAGAGCACATGCATCCTGAGTCTCTAAGACAGTAGACTTTGACCACACTGCCCTCTGTATTGCAGAAATGGCTGCCTCGGGTGGTCTCTGGGCAATGCTGATAGAAGTAATGAAGGCTCAGAGAGGTAGAGTAACTGGCCCACGGTCGTGAGAATAGGTGTTAGCATGGTCTGCAGTGCCAGAGCCCTGAGAGTCTAGGTGGAAGGAAAATCTCCCCCTGAGCTGTCACTCACCAGGGTTCCCTGGGATGACCGCTTTCCCTTCAGTCAGAAATTTGATCTCAGTCCTAGGTCACTGGTGTTTTCAGACCTTCCGTAGGCTCATCTGGCAAGTGGAGATAGGAATAACTGCCCTGTCACCCGCTGATGGAAGGAACAACTACTAGAATGTATATGAAAGTAGTTTATAAACCTCTGCAAGGGTTAATGATTTATCGTGTCTCTCACTGGTTAGTGCCGCGTTTTCTGCAATATTGGGCATACCTGGCCCAGACTGTACATCTTGAGGAAAGTGAAAGACTTTGGAACAATGGCTGTAAGTGAAGGATACTGACACTTGCTAATTTTTTTTTTTTTTTTTTCAGAAAGGGACAGTAGCTTGTGCTGACTTTCCTTTTTGCTGTGATGGGGGGGGGCAGTTTCACAGTCACTTCCAGTTTTTTTCCTCCTAAGCCTTATAGTAGCATCTCTCTGACCACTCCTGCTTTGCTGTAGTGATTTCTTCATGATTCAGACCCTGGGTCAAGGCGTTTTTTTTGTTTTTTTCCCCAAGGCGTTTTTGAAGTAGATTTATTTACTACTGTCATGCTGTGTTGTCTCACACTCTTTGCGGGGGTGGGGGGGTGGGGAGGGGCTTTTCAGGTGTGATACCCTCTCCAGTGTCACCACTTTTAGTCATCTGACTTGGGCGAAGACCTGTGTGTTCCAGAAGTTTTCCTACTACCTACACCTTATGAGGGATAAACTGGGTGTTTTCTTCTGGTGTTTTTGACCATGAAATCTTAGACCTGGAATAGATTTGGCTACTACATAGCCTAAGGAGGGAGGTCATATTTGATTTACATAAGATCCAGGAAATGAGAGAAAGCATGGTGCCAAACCAGCTGCTGCTCTTCCACCTAGACCTTACTAAGTGTCAGGATCCTTGGCATGGAAAAGGCAACTTCCGGGTGTTGCTAATAGAGCTATCCGGTGAATGGGAGACAAAAGCAGACTCAGCTTCATCCCATTTCTCATAATCAAAAAACATGTTGGGTGGGGATAGATCCTCTTCCAGCTCTACCTTCATGAGGGACTTCTGCTTTCGAGATGGCCTAAGTACCTTAAATTCCGCAGCTGAGAAATTAGAGACACACAGATACTGAGACCCACAGAGAGTTGCCCAATTCCTGCCTAAAACCTCATGAGCTCGGAATAATCTCCAGGCGCTCTCCTGCTCTCTTAGCTGTTTATCCGGTTTCTTCGGCCAGGAAACTCACCCACACTAGTGTTTGGGAATTCAGCTGTATTAGCTTCATTTTCACAACTGTCTCTTCCATCATTCTTTTTATCCATGCAACAATCTTTTCTTGAGGGCCTCCTTGTGCAAGGCATTCTTTGGTATTGTGAGGGACACACAAATGAAAGTTATACATCTTGCTCTTAAGTTGCTTGACCTTTAGAAGAGGAGATAGGCCTGAGAATAAATAACTTTATTGAGTTTATGAGCACAAAAAAGAGTAAGTGGATTTTCCTGTAAAAGCACAACCAACATGGTCTCTCTCAGGACAGTGTGCGTGATTGCTCTTAAGACCTTCCATGCAGAGGGCCTGGAGCTGCTTCCAGGGACTCAGAGTTGAGGTGCCATTAATAAAATGACTGAGGTTAGTCCTTCCTGAGAGCCTGCCACCATTGCACCCACATTCCCATCTAAAATGGACCAGTCTTCTCTTTGTCTTGCCCAAAGTTTAAATAAAAGTGAAAGAGGAAATCAGATTTAGTGGAGATCTTGTTTTTCTAATGGACTTCTCTTTGCAAGTTACATCTGAGTGTAGATCATGTAGTTAGTATGACATACGTCCCTCATTTTGTTCTTGTTCTGATCTTTGCTAAACGTTTAGAGAGCATTTCGGCAGGAGACATGAAATGTATCTGGGGACAGCTCTGAGCTGTGGCTTGCTGATACTCATGTAATTCTTGGCTACTTGCCAGTTTGGTTGAAGTTGAACTGTTTCTAGGGCAGGAAAAATGAACCTTGCATTTTGGTACAAAAACAAACAAGGCTGCTGTTGTACCTGATAAAGCTAAATTTGCAGACCCAGCAACAGCCCATTAACCATCAGTGACAGCCGACTGTCAGTGGTGAGTTTCAAAGACCCCTGGATTCTCTGGAGAGGGTAACAGATGTCTGTCCATTAAGGTAATAAATATTGTGGAGTGATTGATTGTCAACACAAAAGGACCTTCTTGTTAGGGAGCAGAGAAAAAAAGAGGCAGAAACCTTCGGAGCTGTTGTAAACTGGTTTCAGCTTCTGCCACTTTCATTTTTCTCTATTTAAAAGACTGAGGCTATACCATCAACATGGGGATCTCCCCTCCACCTCTCCCACCCCCCCAGAGTGGAACAAAATTAACAAGATTTACCCTATTTTAGTAATAAATATAATTCAGCAAGCAAAAAGAGAGAGCCTAAGATACTGAGTGAAATGGAAATTCTTGTCCTCAGTATTCATGGCACTACCTTAGTCATTGGAAAGAAAATAAATGCTGGTCAGGGGAACTGGGGCAAAACACACGTGTTTAGGGTCTTTACCTTCTATGCCCAGCTGGTCTTTGCTGCATCCTCTGCCTTTCTTAGATGCCCCATGTGTCCTTGTTTCCATGATTTTGGCCCTGCTTTGCCCTGCTTAGTGTACTCATCATCCCACCCAAACCCTATGTGTTATTTTATTTTATTATTTTTTAAAGATTTTATTAGGGGATTGGGGGAGGGAACAGTGTTGGGGAATTGGGGAAGGGGACCAGACAAGTTGCTGTCCTTTTATTCTTCAGTCTAGTTGTGGAGGATGTTGCTTCACTGGCCCATGTTGGTATGATCATTGCGCTCTTCCCGGATGAGGCAGATCTGTTGCCAGCCTCTGGATGGCCGCTCACTGCAACTATTGGCAGCTCACACCGGCTGCGGGCTGCTCACTGTAGCCTAGCTACGCCATCCCGGGGACTCACAGCAGCCCAGCTCCAAGTGGAGCTGTTGTTCACCATCTTAGCTGTAGAGGGCAGTGTCACTGGCCCTCATATGTGGGATCCGAACCCGGGCCACTGGCATCCCAAGCCAGCTCTTAACCAAAGCGCCACTCGGCCCGGCCCAGCACTCATCCCCTTTTTTTTTTTTTTTTTTTTTGAGGGCAGTGTCACTGGCCTTCGTATGTGGGACCCGAACCGGGCTGCTGGCTTCCCAAGCCAGCACTTAACCACTGCGCCACTAGGCCGGCCCTCATCTCTTAATAAAATGTTCTTTGGCTCTTCTAGCTCTCCACAGCCTCCCTTCTTCGAGCTCTTGCACTCACTGTCTCTACTTTTCTGCTGTTTGTTTCTGTGTCTGCTGTCTTTTCTCCCTGACCGGGTGATTAAAGAAACCCTCCAGGGCAAGATAAAGTCGCCCAGGAGTCCATCCTCCTCACCCCCATGGTGTCTTGGTTAGCTGGATATGACTGTCAGGTCATAAGAGAGGGGGAAGTGACTATTATAATACCAGAATACTCTCTCCACACGTGTTCAGGTCGTTTCGGAGGCCACACAGGCCTGGGTGAGATGCAGGCTCCACTGTCTACTAGGTGTGTGTCCTTGAATGAGTAACCTAACTCCACTGAAGTGCACGTTTTTTCCAACTGTTAAAGGTAAGATACCAACACATGTTAGGGTCCTCCCTCTCTGAAATATATCATTTGATGTTTAGCAATTGAGTACATACTCAATTGTATGTACGCCCAGCTGATAGCTGTATGCCCAGCCATCTTTCCCGGAGTACTCAATAATAGAAAAGCACCCACAGGTTTTTATGGATATCTTATAGAAGAAATAAGCCCTGAGGCTTGCTTTTAGAGCTCCTTGTCCTACTCAGGAACCAGAAGTGCTGTGTTTTCTTGCCTCGGCAGGCTTGCTACACGTCTGCCTTTGTCTTACCCCCCAGGACACAGATAAGTTTGTATTCTTGGTTTCTGGCAGCTCAGCCATCCTTAGCATTTCTACTTGGCAAAGTTTTGCAAATTTTTGTTCTGGGTTTGGAATTCTTCACATGGCATTCCCCAAAACAATTACTTCAGGATCCATTTATTGTTGCCCAGCCTCACATTCATGACGAAGGTATTTGGTTTGACTTACAGTGTGGCACTCCTGTTGCTTTGGGGTTTGAGTTAGTGTTTGCATCTGTTGTTTTTGAATTAGAACTCTTGGGCATTTAAATGTGCCTGTGCCCAATATGAGAAAAATAAAAGAAAGGTCTCTTATCCGCTTATCTTAGATGTTCTGTATCTGCCTAGCAGTCTCTGCTCAAAGCTCCTGGAAATAAAATGGCCTTAGGTCTGGAGATTATCTCCTACCCTAGAAGCCTGGAAGTTGCTGTCCTGTTATGATAAAACCCTCTTTCTTCTGATTCCTTGATTTTGAAATTAGAATCCCTGGCCTTCTGCTGTAGCCTCCTTCAGCCTCTGCCGGCCAGATGACATGGGTGTGGCAACAGGTCACCAAGTTACCTGAGATCCAAAGCATGGAAAGATCTGCTCCAGCCTTCCCCTTGTATGGGGACCATGTGTGCTGGGAACAGATGAGCTCTTTAGGGTTTTCCCAGTCATTTACCTCACACAACTCAGGCTGCAGAGCGGTGCAGAATGGGAGTCCTGGGGCCCCAGGCCCTGACCCCACACTCCCAAGCACCTCGGTCAGATCCAGTAGAGTTGGCAGTCTTATAAACAGGGTTCCGGGCACTGACCAGGGACATGCATGTCTGTTCAATGTTCAACAGACCCCGAGTTCTGGTTTCTGCCTTATTAGTAACTTCTGATCTCATAGGACTCCTGTATTATACAGGAAAGAGTCTTTCGAGCCAGAGACTTCATTCAAATCCTTCTTCTCCCACTAGCTGTGTGACCTTGGGCAAGGCCTCCACGCGCCTCAGGTTCTGCAGCTGACCATTAGGGATGATCGTACCTGCGGGGCGGGGGTGGTGTGATGTGTTGGTTAAATGGAGCTTGTGGCAGAGTCGAGCTGATGGTCAGTGCTGAACAAATAATGGTCTCTCTGCACCTCTATCCCAGAATTTTAAAATTATAAATGCATAGGCAGCTTAGAAAAATGTTGCCAAAATGTTTTTAAATCAACTACAGTGAAAGAATGAATACCACTAGCCATGAATAGTTTATGGTGTTGCAGTATGTCTTCTTAAATAATAAGTTAGTCAGCATCCAAAGGGTTTTGCAGCATTATTGTGTTTGGGGAGTCTCTGATCTGGGAGGATGGGGCTAGGTCAGTGGAAAGATGTCTCAGACACTGCTTGGGGCCATAATCAGTTGTTAAACTGCAGCATTTTGGCAACATAATCCTGCTTAATTCTGGTTTACTGTGACACTTCCTTTTTTTTTTTTTTAATTGTTGAGTTCATCTTTGAATTTAATTCTACATCAGCAGGCAGATGACTACAGTTCTGTGAAGAAGGATGTGACTTACCGTTGGTCCACCATGTATGAGCCTGGATCACTTACAACCCTTTTTTCAGACTAGCGGCAATTGCTAATGCTCACCTTGCCTCTTAAATCCCAAAGCTGAAACTTCGTCATGGGTTGTGGTAGTATTTGCAGGCCATGGCAAGAAATGAAGCCATTTTTCTGGGAATACCTGTATTTGTCAATTCAATCTCTTTTTCTCCTCACCTCCCTCCCATCCCTCTCCCCCCACTCCAATCTAAGTGCTTAATGAGGGTTGGTGAACAAGGGGCTGGGGCAAGAAGAAGTAGATTAGTGAAAAGAAGCCATTATCAGCAATCACTTTGTTAGAATGTATACTGTGCTAAGTTAATGCTTTGGGTTTGATGCTGCCTGGCACACAGGAATTGATAGTCTTGTAAGTAGAAAAAATAGGAAAATGCTGATTAGAAACATTGCTTTGAATAGCATCCATAAAAGGGTCATTCATTGGGGGGAAATTGGGAGGCCTGTGATGCAGTTTTGATCATTTAGATTGAACTTTTACAAAACTACTGTTGGATTTATGGTAATTTCGTTGCATTTTCACTTTTTCAGAGATCATTGTTGATGAGTGTTGTTTAAAAGTGGGGACTGTTTCTGTAGCCCATCAGAACAAGGGGTTCTTGAGTATTTTGCTCATGGCAGTGTCCCTAGTGCCTAGAAGAGTGTCTGGCACACTGTGGGCCTCCAGTAGGTGCGGGGGCACATGAATAAGTCCACTTACGCCAGGGCACTCTTTCTGGAGAACGGCAGGTGCCACTGTGCCTTGTTAGGTAGGTTCAGATCAGAGTTGCCCGTGAAGGGCTGAGGATGCCCTTTTCTCGGGTTTGGCTGTCAACGTTGTTAATGGCAAATGTATTTTGTGGTGGTTGGTGGTTGCCAGGGAACTGAGGAAACGAAAGGGGCAGGTGAAAACAGCTTCTTGGGGTGACTGTGCCTCGATTTCCAGGCCTGCATGTCTGGCAGTGGCCCTTCGGTGAGGTGGGTAGCAAGGCTTGGGGTGGACCGTATGACTGTGCCCTGAGAAGGCATATTTGCCGAATAGTGGCTCCCTAGTCCCCTGCAGCAGCCGAAGCCACTTCTCTCTGCAAATCACCCCCCCCCCCCCCCCCCGCCCCCAGCAGCGAGACTGGGATTTATTCTTTTCAGGAGCCTCAAGGAAATGGCTCTGCTGGCTTGGCTCATTCATTTCCTTGTCAGGAAAGTCGATGTGACCTTGACCGTCAGTGGGAGACCTGCAGCAAGCAAAATTGTGTGTCTGGCTGGATTCACTAATGATTGAAAAGTACTTTTGGCAACTCACCATGCTGTTAGTGTTGTGTGCTGCTAATTGTGTCCTAGATGGGGGTGATAGATGCTAATTTGCAAAACTCGTTTCTGAGGTACCTGGGTCATGCCTAGCACAGTGGGCCACTCCCATGGAGGCCTTTGATAAATGTCACTGAAAGACAATTGTTTCAGAAAATACAAAGAAAGATGAGATATACTTGCTTCGAGTTATGGAAAATATACTTAATTTGCAGCTACAGAAGTCAGCAGCAAGTAATTTTGGATTTATAAAGTTCCTCTGAAAATTGTGCTCCTTGAGGTGAGTCATTTCTGCAAGTCCAGAGCCAAACATGGGGTCTTTGTTCTTTGCTAGTGTCTTTATTAGAGCATCCTGGGTCTGCTGTGACCTGCTGTTTAGGCATCGGTGGCCAGATGAGAGCTGGCTTACAAAAGAAAAGTCAGATCAGGACACCAATCCCGGGGCCTTTGCTTCCTGTGCAAAGCTCCCGTTAGCCATTTTCTCCATAAGCTAAGTTTAGAGAAGAAAGCGCAACAAACCCAAGGTGGTGAACTTTTCAGGTTTAAATATAGATGATATGCTTGACTGGCAAGTAGGAGACTGTGGTGGGACTTGTTGTACCTTTTGTAAGACAAGTGAGGAAAGATGTTGGCACCTGTACACTCGCAATTTGTTTATGAAATATAAACTCTCCTGTAGAAGTGAGGGCTCAAGAGGTCAGCGTCCAAGGTAGTGTGTCCTACACCTTAGCTGGGGAAGAGGTGCCTCCCCACGTGCTCTGCAAAGCACCTCAATCCCTAGAAGAGGCTTGGACAGCTAGGCTTAACGCACTGTTATTTATTGAGCACCAACTCCAGCGGGGATGGGGTGGGAAAGTCCTGTCGAAACTTGACAGTCACTGAGCTTGATTTTCTTTCCCAAGGAGAAACAATACTTTGGGGGCTATAGCGTCCAGTCCTTATTCAGAGAGCTGGAGCCCTTTTCTGTGTTAAGAGTCTTGATTTATGTGCGCCCAAGCCTGCTCCGAGCTGAGGGGAGCTGATGGGAGCCGGGCTGCCGCCTCTGCCGTCAGTTGCAGGCTCCGGCTCTAGGTGGGTCTCGGATTGGCCCCCGTGGGTTTGCAGCCCACCCTCAGTGCTCCACAGCAGCTGTCTGGAGTTTTTTCTGCTGTGCCTGAACTGATGTCATTTCCCCCTTGGCAGACAGCTTCGGCTTTGCTGCGTCTGAGATATGTCACGGGAAGGTGGGGGTGGGTTGGAGCCAGGCGGGGGGAGTAGCGAGGAGAGCAGGAGGCTCGAGTGCCTGCTTGGTCCCAGGACTCTGTTTACTTTGTCTGCTTTGCTCAGGAAGGCCGCTTAACTGGGACCTCGGAGCACACAGGCCCCCCCAGGGGAAATGCTCATTCCAAGACCTTAACTTTTAAAAGCCCTTTGTTGCAAACGTTAGTGTGGATGATGCTCTTGCAGGATGCCTTTCCTTTTGGGTCTTAGACAGGTAATTGTACTGTCCGTGGATCGGGGTCGGGAAGGGTGGGAGCTTGTCTACCGTACTTCTGTTTCGGGGCAGGGGGAGGGAACCTTTTAGAAAATATCTGGCAGTTATAACAGGCCAGCTCCCATACAGAAATTTCCAGTTTTTCCTTCTTGTTTGCTAGTTGCTACTTACTTCCAGAGCCACCATATTCTTAACCCCCTACATTCCGAGGCCTTTTGGGGGCATTCATTCTGATTTTTATTAAACACCATAAAGCCATTTCCAGAGCTTTATGGAGGAAACAGTTGAGGGGTGGGGCGGGGGAGGGCGCGAGGTGATTGGGATCCTTGATCGAAACCCCTTTTATTCCTTCTCCATTTTCATTTGGCTAGTTAGCAGAGGTTTCTTCACAGTTCTCTGGTTCTAGAGATTCTGAGTGGGGAGAGGGGACTGTCTTTTAAAGGGAAGGGCTACCAAAGGCTTTCTCATTTTAGCATGTGGTCAGGCCTGTGTGGCTGACTGACGCCCTGGCATCTCACAGCAATGGGGGTGGGGTTGGCCACATGTTTTCTTTCCTGACCGATTTCTCAAAGCCAAGAGACCCCTGAGGCAGAGACGTGATTGCTTTGCGAGCCGCTGTTTGAAATAGGGGCACTAGTGTGACGAGAAAACAGTAGCGAGCTACCAACTGCCGTCTGCTGCGAACACAGCTGTTGCCAGCTATTTGTTCCAGGGCTTCTCAGAGTTGGCCACCCCCACCCCCTCTTTAGTCTGAAAGGCATGTCTGTATCGGAATGCATAACTATAACCAGAGGGGACTGTAAGAAGGGGTAGCGAGGGACACACACACACCCTCTGCTGCTGTTCCTGGGTGAGTAAAAGCCACCGATGAGATCAAACCAGAAGCCTTAGAGTCCCTGCTAGAGACTGCTGGTCTGATCGCACTCAGAAAAGTGCTAGGTGAGCAAATCTCCCTTGGGTTGCCTGAAGTGTCTCTGAAAAGGTCCACACATACCATTACTGCTCTCGTTAATCTTCCGTGTTCCTTTGCTTGCAGAGTGGGGGCTCCCTGTGAGCATCTCCTCTTTCCCCCACCAAAGGCTGTGCTTTTAGCCTATGAGCAGAGTGAGTCCTGGTGAGGATTCCGAACAGCGTTGGAAATGGGTTGGAGGAAGCATCCCATGCTTGCTCTGCTGGTGGGGAGAGTGCCTAATACAGTGGGAAGTAGGGCTGGGGGGCCGAAATCACCTGCATCCTCATCCTGGCCCCCCAGGGTCCTGAGCAGGCCACTTAACTGCTCTGAACTCCATCTTTGAAACGGAAATAATAAAGCCAACTCAGTTACTGGGTGGATTTCACAAAAGTATGTATTTAAAACCGGAAGGAGCACCTTGGCTGGCCGAGAGCAGGTAGGCCTTTAGTAAAAACCTGTTATTTTTATCTACTCATTCCCAAAGATGCAAGGCCTCAGGGGTCCAGGAAACTAGAAGCCGCAGGGAACAATTTCGTTACAGAGGTGGAGGGTGGGACTGCCATTGTGCGCTGACTGTAGCATATACTAATATTAATCTTATGGGTTGGGGAGGGCCTGTGGGAGGGTGGGTTGTGCGGAGCATCTCAGAGCATCAGTGGCAGGTGGATCTGGAGCTCTTTTCTGAACAGCCTCCTGGTAGAAGGCTGAACCCGCAAACCTCTGGGAGGCCCTTTCTGCCCCAGGCTTCTGTGACTTAAGCCTTGCCTGTTAAAACCTGAGTTACATCATTTTGTATATTTCAGGGCATTTGTGTGTCTGACAGTGTAACTATGTTTTTTATTGGACCTGTGTGGAAGCCAGCCTGCTAAGATTACTTGGTGATAATTCTGTTTTTTAAAAAACTGACACAAAACTATATATGCTATTAGTCTTTATCATACATAATATATACATTCCCTCTTAATTAACATAACAAAAAACCCTATCTTATGGGGTCGTGTGATTCTATTTACAGAAATGCATGCTGAAGTTAATTAAGCCTCTTACCTCAAGTTGCTCAGCTAGTGAGGGAGATGGTAGTTATGGCTGGGTTGTGAATTCACGAGGCAGGTAGATTCTATACAGAAGGAAGATTTATTAAAGTAAGAGGAGGGTCGCATGGGCAGAGTCTACTGGAAACTACCACGTGGAGTCTTTGTTTGGTCTGAAGTTTTACATTTTCTAACCGGAATGTATATTGGTTTGGCCTACAGTGGAATTTTCTGTTGAGTTCTGCTTTGTCCATTGGGCAGTTAAGATGGTTACGGTTATCCTTTGCATACGTTATGTAGATTTAAATTGGAGCCTGGAGTGAATCTCATACAGATGCAAAACCTCTTCCTAGTCACAGGGCGGAAGTAAATAGAAACATTGAAACTAGAATGCATAGTAAATGTATAGGAAACAGTCATTAAGGTTTGGTGGAAAGGAAGCCAAGAAAGCAAAGAAAGCTTTAAAGAGTCCCAAGCTAAATTATACGTGTTAAATCAAATTATACTAGAGATCCAAATCTCAAAGTAGAAGATTTAGTGCTGCCATTACAATCCCCCTATCTCATCTGTAGTTGAAGTGGGGTTTTGTTTTTTGTTTCTTTTGTTTGTTTAAAAAAAAAAATCCTTGGTGGGCCGGCCGAGTGGCGTGGTGGTTAAGAGCTGGCTTGGGACGCCAGCAGCCCGGGTTTGGATCCCATATATGAGGGCCAGTGACACTGCCCTCTTAAAAAAAAAAAATAAATAAATAAAACCCTTGGTCTTTGGATTTCAAAGCCTGAATATTTCTTACTACCTAGACTGCTTTTTTGCCCAATGTCTGAGAGTGGAGTAGGATTACTGTGTTGTTCCAGTTGGGGCATATTTTCTGCAGGTTGTTGGCTAGGTGGCCCAGGGACCAGATAAGACAGTGCCTGTCTCAATGTGAACATTTGCATTTTATTGTTAAGACTTACGCGGGCAGTATCTACCGAATAGTGGCACTGCGTGGAGATTTTGAACACTTAATGAATGTGGACCTGGCACCAAGGATGCAAAGGCAAAAATAAAGCACGGTCCTTACTTCCTGAGAGCTCACATTCGAATGCAGTAGTTCTCAAAATGCATAAGAAGCAGCTGGGAATGGAGCTTATTAAAATGTAGATTCAGTGGGTCTGGGGCCTGGGGGGCGTCCAGGAATATCCATTTCAGTGGCGTGCCCCAGTTGGTTTTGACCCTGGTAGTTTCTGGTTAGACTTTCAGAGACTCTCCTCACCACCACCCCACCACCCCTTCCCCACCATTTAGTACCTGGAAATAATTCCATGACAGTGTGTGAGACTATAACAGAGGAATCGCCAGGGACTAGGAGAGCAGAGGGTGGGAAAGCATCTAAATCAGAGTGAGGGAGGGGAAGGTGATATGGAAGGCTTTCCTGAGAAGGTGATATCTGATCTGAATCTTGAAGGATGAGTAGGAGTTTACCAGACACATGAGCTGGGGAAAGAACATTCCAGACAGATCAGGTTGGGAGTGTTGTTTTTGTTTTCTCTTGCGGATGAGAAGGAAACTGTCATCTGTGAGCCTTGGTGTTAAGGACCTTCCCTGGCTCACCAAGTGTTGGTGTCCTTCATGACACAGAGAGGGAGGAAAGCTTTAGGGCCCTTCAGTCTGATCATGGGTGTGGCATGAATTCTGTGTCTGTAAAGGGCAGATAGGCCTGAAGCTTCTAGTGAGCTGTCTTAACTGCCCTTTGCATGGGAAAATCAACACAGTGTTGACTAGGGAATAGTCTTTGTGCTTTGAGGAGCCAAAGTTCAGAAAAGAGTCACCTGCTCAACTTTTTGGGAATGGCACCACGTACCAGAGTTTAGTTAAAACACACAGTTGGGCTGGCCGAGTGGCGTGGTGGTTAATAACGTGCTGGCTTGGGAAGCCAGCGGCCCCGGTTTGGTCCCACATATGAGGGCCAGTGACACTGCCCTCAAAAAAAAAAAAATAAATAAAAAAATCACACAGTTGCGCATGCTATTTATCCTTTTATTATCTGGCAAGATCAGAAAATGAGTTTTCCGGTTAAGAGAGAATCCATGTATACCTAACCCACGGATTACTGATTTCCGGAGAGCACGATTACAGTAGAATGTTCTTACTCTGCTGATTTGAGTTTCCCATTTGATTCAGAAGGCACTGATTTTGTAATACTGGTGGATTCCTATGGCCCACACTGTATCTGAAAAGTATTGTGTACACCTGTTCTGTTCAAAGCATGTTGTGGATACAAAGAGGTATAAACTCTACTTCTGCCCTCGGTCAGGTAGGGGAAGCAGAACAAGTGCACTGGTGACTGGAATAGTTGGCAGGTGGCACTGAGTGACATTAGAGAGGAACAGAGTGCTGCCGGAGTCCAGAGGAATGTAGAGATGGCTTTCTGCAGGTGGCCCTTCCCATGCCCCGGTAGTCTCAGTTGATGCACTGTAGGTGTGTGGAAGGACCAGTTGGTGATACGTTCTAGTCGATGGAATACAGGCTAGATCCTCCAAGACAATAATTTATATCTTGCACCTCGGAATGCTGCCTTTCTCTGTGGGAGGGGCCCACTTGTTTCCCAAGTTATCCCTATTGATAAAGTGAGATGGTCCCTGATATTGGAAATGAGTAGTCTCCCTCAAAACTGGGGTGGGTCTGGGAGCCTTTTAGGCGATAAGCCCTCGCCATGTGAGAATTTGTCATGGATGGGGACACAAGGGACCAACTAACTCCTGGCCCAAGAGGCTGTGTGCATCTTGAAAGGGGAGCTGGTACCTACAGGGCCTCGATTGGCCTGATGCTGAATGTCAGGGTGACTGGAATGTTGAAGCCCAGTTACTCCTTGGGCCAAGTAAGAGAGCTTCCTTAGTGCTTTACAGGGACAGCACGGAACATGCTGTGGGAGAGCCAGCCTAAAGCTTCATGGTGGGGGCCATGACTAGGGAGAGGGCAGAGGGAATTTGCCGACTTCGAATGTAATCCCTAAACTGCTGAATATTAGCCAACATTTACATGATACTTTTATTATTTCATCGCAACAGCCAACCATAAGGTAGGTATAGCTCCTTTTCACTGTGAGGAAACAAACTCAGGGAGACTCCTATTCAGAATAACACAACTCATGTGTGGCAGTGGTGGCTCTGGGGCCAGGCCTTCTCAGCATCGTGCTGCTCTTGCACGTTGCTCAGGACTGGCACCTGCACGAGAGTCTGCTGCCACACCTTCTCCCTGCGTGCCCTGTGCCCTGCAGAGGGCTAGGAGTTGACTCGCAGTCACTGTTACCCCCTGTGTGTACTTAGCCTCTCGCTACAGGTTCAGGACAAATTAAGCAAGATCCTTCTTGGAAGGGAACCAGCTGTACATAACGCAGTCCGTACCAAGGTGACACTTGTTGTTTGTACTACCTGAGACTGAAGCCAAAATCCATCTGGGAACTGATTTGTAAAAAAATCTTGTAGCGGGGCTGGCCGAGTGGTGCGGTGGTTGGGCGCTGGTTTGGGAAGCCAGCGTCCCCGGTTTGGGACCCACATATGAGGTCCAGTGATACTTCCCTCAAAAATAAATAAATAAATAAATCTTTAAAAAAAAAAAATGTTGTAGGGGCCGGCCGAGTGCTGCGGTGGTTCAGAGCTGGTTTGGGGCGCCAGTGGCCCCGGTTCGGATCCCACATAGGAGGGCAAGTGACACTGCCCTCTAAAAAAAAAAAAGATTACGTGCTCTTTTCAGTGGGTTAAGAGCTTGCTCAAGAGTGTGAGCTGAGCTGCCGGCCGAGTGGCGCGGTGGTTAAGAGCTGGCTTGGGGTGCACCACAGGGTGAGCTGAGCTCTGAGCAACAGCAGTTCAATGCCCAGCCCGAGCTGAGCTGCCAACAGGTAGCAGGATGGCTCAGCTTAAAAAAAAAAAAAAAATCTTGTGATGGGGGAGCCATCGAATACCTCAGGTCCCCACTGACCCCTGAAGGCTGTTATCTAAGCCCTTTCAGGTGAATTTTTAAACGGCCAACCATCTCTGTTGCAAGAAGCTGCTTTTTTTTTTTTTTTTTTTCAGAGGAATGTGGCTTGTTTTTCATCACATTCCTGTTATCAAAGCAAAGAGAAACCAGTGGACTGCCCAGTAATCTAGTGGGAAAGGAGATTCTATCTGCTGATTTTGAAACTTCTCTCCATGATAAGCCAAAGAAAACAGTCACTTCCTCCAGTGATAGCCCATGAGCTTGACCCGCCCCTTCCCACCCCTTTTCCTTGAAGAGGTAAATTTTAGTCCAGAAAAACAGAGTAATTTTAGGCTGCTTAAAAAACTGGGCTATAAAATTCCTCCTCCTGCCCTGATTCCCTAGCAGCCAGATACTAGTTTCTTAACCACCCCCATCCCCCACCAGCACTTCTTGACTCTGTCTGCGCTAATTGGTAGTTGGAACAGCCCTGCTGGTTGACTTGCTGTAGGTATTTCCGTGCCCTCTGTAGCCATTGCTTCTCTGGGGCTCAACTGGACTTGAACCCTGAACCTCACAAGAGGCCTCGGTTGCTGGTTGCTGGAAACGGTGATTCAGTCTTAGGTGACTTGCTTGACCTGTCTTGTTCTTTTTTCTTTTTTTTTTTTTTTTAAAGTGTTGTTATGTAGTTTACAGAGTGTGGTTTTTTTTGTTTGTTTGTTTGTTTTTTTGTTTTTTGTTTTTTTATTTAGGGCAGTGTTATTGACCCTCACATGCGGTACCCAAACCGGGGCCGCTGGCCTTCCAAGCCAGCACCCAACCACCGCGCCACCCAGCCGGCCCGTCTTGTTCTTTTAACTGAAAGGGAGAGGGCGCGATGTGGTGGAAAGCTGGATGCATTTCAGGAGAGAGGGAGCCATGCTTTGAGAGAGGCTGGGGTGTGAGACAGTGACTTCCTTTCCTGAAAGTGGCTTAGGGTTTATCAGCACTGTGTTGCACTGTGTCAAGGAAGCCAGAGGATTTATTATTATTTGGTTCTCTTGCTTAACACACATCTCTCAGGAACTTCTACTGAACTGTGACATATGGTCTCATTCTAATCACTCCCCCATCTAAGGGTGAGGTTCCAGATTTATGGGCCAGGCTTGCATCATGTTGGGTTACTGTAAACCTGTCATGACCACAGCACCATGGGGAGGTCTGTTAGCGGTCATGTGAAGTCACAACACCACAGCCTTGGCCCAACCATTGGAGGATTCCCTTCTTGTACCTTGTAGCTAAGAGGCACAGGGCGCATGGTGCAAGACTAGCCCTTGGGGTTACTTGACCATCAGTCACCAGGATCAGTACTTTCTAAAGGTTTCTGTATGTATGTCTGATCCCTTGTAGGGTAGGTGCACTTGAGAGCAATTGACATTGCTCTTGGGGAATTTATAGAGTGGGTGGTGAGCCCATGAGGCAATCAGGCAACAAGACTGGATGGAGCACGATTCTGCACTAAATTGTGTGGTACACTTTGGCTGGAACAGTGGTTCTAAACTAGGGACAATTTCCCACCCCCCTCTCCAGCGGATATCTGGCAATATTTGGACATTGTTGGTTGTCACAGTAGGGGCGTGGCGTATTGCTACCGGCATCTAGCAAGTAAAGGCCAGGGATGCTGCTCATAACCGCCCTACAATGGGCAGGACAGATCTCACAGCAAAGAATGAGCTGGCTTCAAATGTCAGTAGCGCCAAGGTGGAGAAACTGGGCTAGAAACTCCTAGTGATGTGTGGCGCCATCCACTGTGCTTAGGAAGCAGGCATGAAAGCCACAGGCCTCAGAAAGGTGGAATGTTTTAATAAAGGGGAAATAGGTGTATTTTTTTTTTTTGGAGGGCAGTGTCACTGGCCCTCATATGTGGGACCGAACTGGGGCCGCTGGCTTCCCAAGCCAGCGCTTAACCACCGCGCCACTCGGCCAGCCCAAGTAGGTATACTTTTTTTCTGCTACATTCTAAGCAATATGTGTTAGTTACCTGCCCAGAGATTCAGAAACGTGACATCTTGGTTGCCCCTAATCAGCAGGCACTATGTCTTCCTGTCAAGGACAGGTATAGAGTTAATTTTTATGGCCAGTAGATAAGATCCAGCCCTTCTGGAACTGACTGAATAATCTGGGTAAGCACTCCTGCACATACACCCCCAAAGGGTAGGGTAGGAATTCTGTAGTGCCCAAATAACTTTATACAGCTTAAAGGACAATTAGCCTGCAGTTATTTTGGCCACATTTCAAGCCAAGTTGCCTATATTGCTGTGGCTTGGGTTTATTGTAGTTTGCCTCTGATAACATACTACATTTCCTCTTTTCTAACAACTGAAGTCTCCTGATCTTTAAATATAAGGTCTTAGAGTTTAGAAAGTTCTTTGAAATTATTCAGTCTTTTGCAGATGGAGACTCTGGATTCTGAAGTTGTTTTTTTTTAATCTTGTATCTGTTTGCAGGGAGATTCCCCCACCCCAAAGATTTTATTGGGAAATAGTGGGAGGGGAGCAGCCAAGTTGTTGTCCTTTTTTTTAAAAAAAGATTTTTTATTGGGGAATTGGGGGAGGGGAACAGCATTGGGGAATCGGGGAAGGGGAACAGACAAGTTGCTGTCTTTTTGTTCTTCAGTCTAGTTGCGGAAGACATTGCTTCATTGGCCCATGTTGGTATCGTCATTGTGCTCTTCCTGGATGAGGCAGATCGGTCGCTGGCCTCTGGATGGTCGCTCACCGTGGCTATTGGCAGCTCACGCTGGCTGCCAGTCACTCACTGTAGCCTGTGGCAGCCCACTGCAGCAGGGGCTGCAGCCTACACCGTCGCCGGGGCTCGCACAGCCCAGCTCCAGGTGGAGCTCTTGTTAGCTGTAGAGCGTAGTGTCACAGGCCCTCATATGTGGGATGCAAACCGGGGCCGCTGGCATCCCAAAACCAGCTCTTAACAAATGCGCCACTCAGCTGGCCCAGTTGTCCTTTAGTCTTAGTGAACAGTGCACCTAGCTCAGCTCCAAGTCCAGTTGCGCAGCTTAGCTCAAGGCACTGTGTGCAGTTAGTTGCGGGTGGGCATAGCCACCATCTCATGTGGGAGTCGAACTGACAGCCTTGTTGTTAAGGGTGCATGCCCTATCCACTGAGCCATTCGGCAGCTCAGCTCAAGGTGCCCAGTTCAGTTTTTAGTTGCAAGCAGGAGTAGGTCACCATCTCGAACAGGCAACCTTGTTGTTAGGAGCACGTGCTCTCACCAGCTGAGCCATCCTGCCACCTGTTGGCAGCTCAGCGGCAGCTCCGCTCAGGTGCAGCTCACTGGCCCACGTGGGAATCGAACCAGAGACCCTGTTGCTCAGAGCTCGCCCTCTTGAGCAAGCTCTTAACCAACTGAACCACTCAGCTGGCCCAAGGAAACTGTTTTTAATGTGACTCTCTGAGGTAGAAGTAAACCATTTTCTTGAACATTGTTGAACTTTATACTGGCAATAGATCTCTGGTACTGGCCTCTAGACAAATAAGCACATAAGGTGAGTCCCCATTGTTATTTCTTTGGTTCCCAGCAAAAGCCTGCTGCAGTGGAATAGAACTGCTAAGGGGAAAAAATGAGGTTAAATTTAGGATTTTGCATAAATGAGGAATGTGTCTCTAAGACCCCACATGTGCTCTTCACTGTCAAATGAAACTCGTGAATCTGTTTTAAAGCACACCAGCAAGAAATTAACTTGTACCTTCAATATTTCAGATCCCTTTGAAAATTATATATCTTTCTGGGCAAAGAAATGAGTGTTTTATTTGATCAAGAATCATTTTCAAGATATAATAAAGACTGATCTAAAACACAGTCATAGGAAGAAGACGGAACCCAGTGTCAGAAGACCCACATTTTGACAGTCCCCATTCTGCAGTTGTAGGCTAAGTGTTAGTTCTGGATCCACAAAATGAAGGGAAACTTTTCTAACCTAACTGTTTGGTTATTGTGAAGTTCCTCAGAGTCTATATCTCATCTGTTGTTTTTGTGCCTATAAGCATCTGGCATTAGAGTTTAGGATAGCCCCTGAGCATTAAATCCTTTCCACTCAAATTTGGGCTTTAGATCCAGCAAGCTTGTTCTAGCTGTGTGACCCCTCCGAACCTCAGTTTCCTATGAAAAAGGGGAATACATAACATAGATAAGAATGCCCAGCCAAATGATTGATACAGTCACTGGGCAGAACTTGGCTCCCTGTTGCATCTCTTGAGTGCTGTGGCAGGTTTTCCAGATGCTGCAGTGGTATTCCCCTCGTGCAAGACCCAGGGGCCCTCCTCTTTGTCGACGGACCCATTTTCCGTGTCGTGTGTAAGGTGTTTCTTGAGCCTCAATGTAGAGAATTCGGATGTCTGCTGTTTATGTTTGGGCCTCTGCAGCATGGCTTAACCTCAAGGCGAGGGGAGGCTCTCTCTTACTGAACTTGAGTTCAGGCGGAGCTAACCAAATGCCCACAGGGGCCAGGCAGGGTCCTGCTTGAGTCAAGCAGACGGGGCATCAGACTGTAGCGATTGCGGGGGAGGCTCTGGTGGGGCCAGAGCCCATGCATACCTGTGACCCAGCCTAATATGGCCCTAAGGCCCTAACATGTGGGCCCTGGATTTTCCAGAGAAATTTAAATTTCTGTGTGAATCCTTCTTATTTTAAAATGTTGACAGGGCCGGCCGAGTGGCGCGGTGGTTAAGTGCTGGCTTGGGAAGCCAGCGGCCCTGGTTCAGGTCCCACATATGAGGGCCAGTGACACTGTCCTCAAAAATAAAATGTTGACAGATAATTCTATCTTTTTACAAATTGGAAAAAGAAGATACCATATGGGCGCAGAACTGAGTAGTGGGCCCATTGTGGCCTGAGGGCCCCCAGTTTGCAATCCCTGCTTTATCATGAGAAGTAATGATACAAGATGACCCATTCTCTCATGGGACCGACAGTGGACACACAACAGTCAGCCCATTGCCCTCCTGCTCTGCCGAGTGTCACCTGCTCTGTCTCATGCTACCTGCTATTTCTTCCCTCAGCTGTCGACACCAGCCCTTGCTGAAGATGCCCCATTTCTCAGGGCTTTTATCCTGTGGCAGAAGAGGCCAGTGGTGAGGGATTGCCAGGAGTACCTCTAGGCAGGACTGATTTTCCCTCCGAGGGTCCAGGGGTCAAGGAGTGGCACATTAACCCCATGTCCTGTGCTGCTGCAGCCAGCCTGCAGGCCTGCATACACTAGGACATCGACAAGCAGCCTGTAATAAAACCACGGAATACGAGTGTGTTGCAACTTCCAGTCTTTGCTCTGGGATTTTCCTACCAGGGTCAAGTGGCTTTTTCTGAGTTTGTTATTCAGGTTCCTAATAGCAACACAGGAAATGGATTTTAATTTCTTTGCTGGCTGCTCTGTTTGGGGGCTGTTTAATGAGGATCCAGTTGCAGCTCAGCCTTGGCAGCAGCAGTGCGATGTGGATAGGAGCATACCCAACTAACATGTGCCTTTTTAAAAAAAATTTTGTTTGTGGTATCCTGAATGTACATTTTTATGGACTGAGACAGAGAGAGTATAAATAATTTAACGTGCCTTGATTCTAAGTGGCTACACTTGAGGGTAGCTGTTGGGATGTGTTTGGGGAATTCTAAGAAAAAATATTAGATTATTCTACTTTTAGAGGGCAGAAACTGTGTCTATTGTACATTTATTATAAATCTAGGGCATTGGCTCTCAAACTTGAATATATGTGAGCATAATCAGCGGAGTGTGGTTTTTTGTTGTTTTTTGGTTTTTTTTTTAGGGTACTGTCACTGGCCCTCACATATGGGACCCGAACCGGGGCCACTGGCTTCCCAAACCAGCGCTTAACCACCGTGCCACTCGGGCAGCCCCATGGGAGTGTGTTTTAAAAGGTCAATCTTCAGTCTCTGCCCCCAGAGGTTCTCGGTCTGCATTCTTAACAAATACCCAGGTGATTTGGGGCCCATGGGAAACACATCTCTATTTCTATTTTGTTGCATTTGTTGTCTAAGTGTGTTCGTAGCTACTTTGGGGCTAATTCACTCATTTGTGAGATGCCTCGATTATTTCTGATTCACTGTGTTGCCCTTCCTCAGATTCTTGGAGAGTGTCAGTCTTTGGAAAAAGGTGACAGAATTGTTCCAGGAGGCCCTCACAGGTTAAAGTAGACTCTTGTCCCAGCTACAGCAGGGATCCCCGAAACGCCCCTTCAGCAGCACGTGCTGCAGCCCAGTCTTGAAACAGCAGCTGTCCCCATCGGTTGTAGACTTTTCTCAAGTGAGTCAGCAGCTCCAGTCTTTGGCTTTACCCTTAAAGGTCCTTACTTTACGAATAGAAGATGGGAGACTGGTGTTCTTGAGCCCAGGGAGCTAGAGTCTGGAGGCCTTAAGAGGTGAAGCGTATTATCACATTTGAGGCTGAATCCTATCAGATTAGATTTCCTGGCTTGGTTAGGGGAACCTACCCAGGCTATTTGTCCTTTTGGAAAATTACCGAATTCAACCAAACAGCGTACAAATTCATGCCCAATATCCCAGTACACACAAAGCAGAGTCTCCTTTGAGTTCTTAGCAATGGTCTGCCCTTATCAGAAAGCATGAAATTGAAATTGAGCTCCTTTAGCTGGTAAAGCTTAAAGACATAATTGTCATATATAGTATTATATATGTCACAGATATTATAAAGGAGACAAAGGTAGTACGGGACAGTCCCTACAATCAAAGAAAGGGAGATTAGACTAATACTAATAGGAAACAAATCAATCCTTTGCTGGAGCTTACTTTCTCTCATTCCCCAACTCCTTTGTAACCTTCTACCCAGTTCAAAGTGTGTGCCTTTGAACAATTCTACTTAATTTTCAAACAGCCTCAAAGCCAATAGCATTGGGGGAAAATGAGCTTAACTTTCTTATTGTAAAATGCAGGTAAATCCACAACACTTTAAAGAATATTTTTTTAGACCACCTACAAATTTTTTTCGAATAGAGGACCTGGAAGTGCTGCCTTTTCCGAATTTGAAGATTCTATCTAGAATAGGATAGAACAAAAATAGCTGATTCTAAGTTAAAATTGTTTTCTGCCTTTTCTCATTTAGCCATCTCAGATCTGTCTTGTTTTTGAAGACTTTGTTATCCTTTGGTTGCAGAATGTTATTAAAATCAGATAGAACTGCGCTCAAGTAGGTGCAGTGCTAGCACTTGACCCACTTTCTGGAAAATTGTTCCTGATTCAAGAATGGAAGGAAAGTTGATTTTGTTACTTACTTTGCAGTAGCAGCCACAACCTGGGGGGGGGGAGAGAGAGAGAGAGAGAGAGAGAAAAGAGGAGAGGAGAGGAGAGGAGAGGGCCAAGTTAAAAAGTAATATGATTGTTGCAAAAGTATTCTGATATTTATTCCAATCTCTAGCAGCTAAGGAGAAACTAGCTATTATAGCCAACAATGAATTTACAAACTGTGGTACTTTGGGTATTATTTTAACTGTTGGACAAAGCATTTGAGGTCTGGTTTCTGAAAGCTTAGCTCTGCCTTTCACATTACTTTCTCTGAGGTTCACTATACTCAGCCATGGTAGCGTGTTTCCTTTCCCTTCTCATTCAGGGCTCCATTCAGATGTCACGGTCTCAGGCTTTTGCTGACCATCCCATCTAAATCCTTTTGTCCTGTTATTCTCTTTTATTATCCTTATGAAGCTTATTACTATCTTAAATTCTAATTTCACTTGCTAATTTTCAGTCTTCCCCACTAGAATGTTATTTTTTGTCTTTGTTATTCTCCAGTTTCAAATAATGTCCCCAGGTGTGAGTTTATTATTGTCTGAAAATTCCATATCTTTAATTGGTTCTGGAAAAATGTTCAGTTATCTTTAAATATCGCCTCTTTTCCATTCTTTCCTTGTTGAGATTTATTTCACATTTTCCATTTTCATGTTTCTCCTAATTGGCAGAAGCCTTTCCTGGGTAATTTTCTCAGATCTGTTTTCTAGTTCACTAATTCTCTCTTTGACTTGGTCTAATCATCTAATCTTTGTGTAACCTATCTGTTAAGTTTTTAATTTCAATAACTGTTTTTCAACAAGTTTAATTTTTTCCCAAAACTTCTTGGTCACTGTCTCTTTTTTTAGTGTGTTATTTTCTTATGATTTATTTTTTTTCCTTTTTGGCTTTAATCATTTGAAACATGCTTATGTATTGTAATTTATCTAGTCAGCCTATTATTTTATTAATGTTTTTAGGAAGTCTTATCCTGCTATTAGTTGAAGTTCCCCAGTTTTTTGTGATCTTTCTGCATGAATTGTTGTATTTTATATTGTGAGCTCATCTCAAGAGAGCTTTATGTGTGGGACTCCTTCATGCCCGGATTGAGGTTAGGTCTCTTCAGAGTTTTACATTTCTTCTGCCAAATGTCACAGGGTGATTGCCAGCCTGGGACCACTTCGTGTATTCAGTTTTTGGGTTGGGGATTCGCAGACCACATAGTAGTGTAATTCAAATCTTAAATTAGCTTGCAGAAAGGCCTATGGTTACACATATTAGAAGAGATACTTTTTTGCTCTCAATTGGCTAATCTTCTAGTCTGCTCTCTCTTTGAGGATCCACACTTCATATTGGTGCTCAATTCCAATTCCCTGCTTCAGGGGTGGGCCCAAGAGCAATCAACAGCCCCTTTCCAGGGCAATTGGAAAGGCTTGACCTCATTTACTACTCATTTCTAGTCGCTCCCTCCCCCCAATCCCCCCCCCCCCGCCCCAGCATTTTTGGCTTCTGGGATCATCCTTGCTATTTTGCAAACTCAGATGGGTGGGTGATTAAAAAGATATTGTTATTTAAAAACAAAAACAAAAACAAAAAACAAGAAAAGAATGTTTTTAAAAAGATATTGTTAGGGCCGGCCGTGTAGCGCAGTGGTTAAACGCTGGCTTGGGAAGCCGGCGGCCCCGGTTCGGGTCCCACATATGAGGGCCAGTGACACTGCCCTCAAAAAAAAAAAAAAAAGATATTGTTATATAGCCAATATTTCTAGGGGTTTTGACACAAAAGAATCAAGTTATCTATCCAGCTGTATTGCCAAAGGCAGGATCTCTTCGCTAGGGTCCGTTGCTCATTGCTGTACCTGTATTGTCCAGCACAGAGCCTCGCATATGGGGAGGAGGCATCAATACACACTTGTTATTTGATGTGTGGAATTGGCCATTTCCATTAGAAACCGTTCCTTTTCCCTGTAGGGAAAGCCAGAGGTGGGGCTCCAAATTCATTCATGTCCAGCAGCCAAGATAGTTAAACGCCGTGTGCTTTTTAGCATCCTGTGAAGCATTTTCAATTTTCCTGTTTTTTTTATTTTCAAACTTTAAAAACTTCAATGCTTTCCTAAGGACATGAAGATGCCTTTGCCATTTGCTAGCAGGGCTTTCCGGCCCCATAAATTGGCAAATTAAAACCATGCCTGGGCAGGCCTTGCTGTCCAGCGTCTTTTTATGCTGGCACTTTGAAAGTTCTTATGCTGATTAAATTGACCTTTACAGTGGCTCAGCTAAGAATAGCAACTATAAGACCTGGAAACTCTTAAGGAAAATGTTGTTAGTCCCTCAGTTTATGCTGCCACCAAAGAGATAATTTTTTGCACATGTGCAAAAGGCATACTGTTCATCCTTTGCTGTTGTTTAAAAAAAAAAAAAAGTTCATTCCAGTTTGGTGAGGGTCTTGCTTGCTCCTTCTTTGTGCCTGTGCTTTTGTTTGATGACCATATAATGCCCCATATCCTGGAGCTGAAATGAAACACCATTCTGCTCGACAGAAAATCAGTATGTGAAAATACGACTTTTTGAGCCCAGAAGGCAGGAGCCCCAAAATTGTTGCCCCTCCTCACTGCCAAATAGAAGAGGAAGGATCCTATCTTTTCCATCAGAGGAAATGTCAATTTTTTTTTGAAAAGATTTTATTGGGAAATTGGGGGAGAGGAACAGCATTGGGGAAGGGGAACAGACAAGTTGCTGTCTTTTTGTTCTTCAGTCTAGTTGTGGAGGACGTTGCTTCACTGGCCCATCTTGGTATCATCATTGCACTCTTCTCGGGTGAGGGAGGTTGGTCGCGGCCTCTGGACGGCCGCTCACAGTGGCTCTTGGCAGCTCACCCCGGCTGCCGGGCACTTACTGTAGCCTATGGCAGCCCACTGCAGCAGGGGCTGCAGCTATGCCGTCCCCGGGGACTCACAGCAGCCCCGCTCCAGGTGGAGCTGTTCACCATCTTAGCTGTAGAGGGCAGTGTCACTGGCCCTCATAAGTGGGATCCGAACGCGGGCCGCTGGCATCCCAAGCCAGCTCTTAACCAACGTGCCGCTTGGCCAGCCCAGAAATGTCCATTTTATTTGGTTGGGGCTTTTAGTGAATTTATTTAAGCAACTGAAGTGGCAAAAGCAAGTGAAGAAGTATAACTTCAACCAAGGCTATAGCTTAATCATAGTTAAAAGCTCAGGCTCTGGAGTCCTATAAACTAGATGGCATTGCTTCCTAGCTGTGTGTCGTTAGGCAAGTTACTTAGCCTCTCTTGGTCTCAATTCCCTGATACTACCCATTTCATAGGGGGTTGCTTTCAAGTTTAGATGAAGAAATACATGGAAACCATTTAGAACAGTGCCTGGCACATGGCAAGTGTTTAGTACTACACATTAGCTATATATTCACCCAGCTCTCCCTGTCTCCATGGAGGTTGCATAGCTGTTGTTTCATTAAGCAAACCTTTATGTGCCAAGCACTGTGCACCTACTTGGGGCAGAGAAGGGGATGAGGAGACAGCTTCTGCCCATTGGGAGAGCACAGTTCATTCTCTGGTTCCCCTCTGGAGAAGGAGGGGTGGGACAATGCCCACTCCTCAAGATTTGGCCCTAGCAGCATAATAGGTGTAAAGTGCGCTGAGAATTTTCCGTATTTGCGCTTTCCATTACATTTTCTCCAGTTCCTTTTTCTTATTCTTTGTGTGCCTAGAGCAGCTTACATTGCCAGTGAGCTTTGCTATTCTGAAAGAGTCCTAAGTGAGTACAAAGTGCTGTTTGGTTGGTCTTTCAGGCTGGCAATAATAGCTGGCAACAAAATCATACTGCTAGGAGCTCAGAGAAGTTAAGTAACGTACCCAAGCTCACACAGTTGATACATGTAGTGGGCTTAGGAAGTTAATAAACTGGGCTTTGAACCCAGATCTGACTGATTCTTAATCACTTGTGCCTTTCAGTGGCTCAGAGATCTTGGAGGTCTTTGAGTCCGCCTGGCAAACCACTGTTAGCTCCTCACACAGGGGAGGGTGGAAGAGCACTTAGCAGCATTAGCACACCACCTTTATTTGCTGCTGTTGCTTTGAATGAAAGGAGACAGATTTCAGGACCTCTGGAGTTGGCTCCAGGTGGCTATGTCCAAGGGGATTGGTGGTGAGTGGATAATAAAGCCTTAGGGTTGAAGGTGACAGAGAACATCTTAACTAATCATATGGCCATTGAGTAACTTGCCCAAAGTCCTGTTTCTGTATTGTGGCTGAGCTGGAACCAAACCCCAGGCACCTGCCTTTTTTCCTCACACCAGCAGGTCTCTAGAGGAGTTCACCTTGACACTCATATCTCACTCTACCCCCTAATCTTCCTTTATTTTTTTCCTTGCTAATGGTGTATGAGCCCACTTATCTTTCTTGCCCACCGTTTTCCTTCATCCTGTAGCAGAAATGACAATTCCCATAACCAAGACCATCACAGGCAGCCTGGGGACTCCTATCTGGGGCAGAAGGAGGAGAATACGGGACGAGATATACTGGTTAAAGGTGTTTGAGAAACCCTGGATTAAATGGTGCTGCTACAATTCTGTCCCTGAGAAAAAGAGTGGCGTCCCGTTTATATCAGGCTTCCTGCTTTGGGGGATGGAAGAGCCAAGAGGACAGCTGACACCAGTAGGTCATGAAGATGCCACTTGTTTAGATTTCAAGCGCGTTCCAGTCCACGCCTCACTTAGAACCAGTTGGCCTCTGTGTGTGCAGGTACTGGACCTTATCTGGTGAATTTTCCCAAGGCAGAAGTGTCACTGGATTCTTGAACGTGTCAGTGTGTAGGCAGCGTGGCCTCTTTTAGAAACTATGTGGACACTTTGAACTGTGTGCCCCTGTGTGCCAGTGTGAGAAGAATGGCATTTCAGGATTTGGTAGACTCGGGAGAAGCTTCTTGATGTCCTTACAAAAGCAGGGTTTTGCTCTGAAGTCGGAGTGCGTGTGTTCTAGCAAAAGCAAGCACAGATCCGCTTTCTCTGTGTGTTCCAGGCCTCACGGGAGACAGCTCACTGGACGAGCCAGGCACTAGGTAGTTCCATTGTGCATATGGTGTACACAGGCAAGCAAATGTAGGAAGAACTCTGTATGCAATATTGTGAAACCCTCATTGTCCGTTTAGAAATGCCTTTCCCATGTTGCCTTCTTCCTAAACCCCTTTGCACCAGGATGTAAGACTCTTAAAGACCAGGAAGCACCTGAGGAGTGTGGTGGAAACCTGCACTGAGCCAGGAATCTGGTTTTCAGCTGGGCCTTTTGTTCTTTCCTCTCCCTGTGGCTTCACGTGCCTGCACTCTTGCTCCTGGGCCTCCAACCCTGTAGACAGTCGCTTGTGTGCTTTGTTTATACCCTTGGCCGAGTGGACGGCCTGGTAAAGCCAGGCTCAGAGAGGAGGAACCGACCATGTGACTTAAGTTTCCACTGGCAGGTGTCCGCCCGGATGTGCGCTGTGGGCAGGGTCAGCCCAAGTAGCAGCAAATACAATACTGTGGTTTTAGTTTCTTTGCTGAGCAGGGTTTTTTTTCCCTTCTTACCTCTGAGCTTCTTTAGGATAGGGACAATGTCTCATTTATCTTCGCATCCCTCGTACCCAGCGTGGTGCTTGGCACAATGACAGTGTCTAGTAAATGCATGCGTTGCTTCCTTAGAATAATGACATGTTGAAAGCCAGATAGAGCAGGTGACTTAGAGGTCCCGTGATATGCACCGGGGTCCAGAGAACATTTTGGGCTGAGGTTCTGGTTGGCTGGTGAGGTGTTTCATATCTTCAACATGAAATGTAAAAAGCCCTTTCCCCCTTCATCCCCATCCACCAATGCTGTGACTAGAACTTGGCAAACGGCTTGGGGGGGTTACTTAGCAGTGCCCTTTCTGTGGCTGTCCCTGAGAAGGGACAGTATGAATTCTAGGTCCAATCAAGATGATTAAGAGATCATTCAATAAGCAAAGAAATGATCTAGCAAATTGAAATTGGACAAGGTCACTTGGGCAAGTTGCTCCTTTTCTTCAAAGTGAAGAATTTTAGCCCTTATTTGAATCATACTTACTGTAATTAACCTTGGAGACCATGTGTTTTGAAGGGAGGATGGATGCTAATCCCAGAATACATACAGCATTAAGTATTCCAGGAACTTTCACAGAAAAGTCGATTTTACTTAAAACATCCTGCTAATCACAGGAGACTCATCACCTTCTTATTGGCTGAGTGTAAAACCAGAACATCAGGTCCTTCTCTTGGGCGTAAGACAAGCAAGGCAGCCCTTTCCTGTCTGAGAACTCGGCTGTTTCCCTGTCGGTTTTGTGTGCGGAATTCTCTTCTCCTTTAATAAAACCTTTTTCCCCCCCTTCTAATATTTTGTGGTTCTTTCTAATTTTTTTTTCTTAATGGAATAATCATTGGTAGAAACTATTTTGGTAGGGGGCAGGCAGATGGTCAGGAACAGGGGACGAGAAGAAAAGGGCTGTTTAAAAACTATAATTTAATATGGTAAAATGGTTTTTGATTTGATTTTATTTTTTTTTTAGGATAAGGAAACCTGTGTGGGTACCAACAATCAGAGCTACATCTGTGACACAGGACACTGCTGTGGACAGTCTCAGTGCTGCAACTACTACTATGAACTCTGGTGTAAGTCCTTGCTGGGGGGTCCCTTGGAATCCCGGGGTCCTGGTTACTGCCTCCTCTTATTGGGAATCCATGGACTGGGCAGCTGTTTTCTCATTCTCTTGGGGGCAATGTTGGCAAGTAGAACCTGTTTCTGGGTTCCAGAAGTGGTTCCTCTGGAGAGGAGGGGTGCTCTGGTGCCCGTGGACATTGTGGACTGAAGACTGGAACATATGATCTGCACCTTCTTAAGGGGCCGTGGTCACCAGGTCTGCTGCAGAAACTCCTGCCCAGGGTTCTCTCTGATGCTCTCTTTCATGTGTGCCAAGCAGTGACACCATTTAGTGACATCCATGGGCCAGCCCCGATGCCCAGGCTTGCCATCTTATTGAAGAGATGTTGCAGTACCCAAGCTGCTGAGAGTACTGGGCTGGGCTCTGTGGATGGCTGGAAATCCATTTTCTTGTAAGAATCACAAGGTTCCAGAATTCCCCACGGAACATCAAGGAGCTGCCTCTGTGTCTGAGGGTCCCTCTCAAAGGAGTAACCTTTCTCTCTGCTGCCTACAGAGCTCCCCTGGAGAGAGGGAGTCTAGAGGTACAGCCCCCTGTTTTTCTTCCCCAATTCTCATACTTAAGTGTCTGGAGGCTTCTCCAGTGCACCTTACCTGTTACTGTCATCTAAGTGCCCTGTGGAGACAGTTCCTGTCTTGCCACTGGTTTGGTTGAGGCTGGGACCACTTGCACTTTCCAGAGTTGCACAAGGGTGGTGACATTGCCCTGGACTTCAGGGTGTGACCCAGGCTTGAAGAGTTCACTAACACACTTTGTGCTCTGATCTTCTTGGAACTCAAACAAGATGCTGTAGAATGCTGGACAAAGCATGGGAGGTTGGGAGAGTCCTTAGGGCAGACAGTTCCCAGGTGACCACCATTGCAGTGATTTTCACAACTCTCTGTTGAGAGGGGGAAAAGATAAGACTGTTTCCCAGATAGTCGTAAGCCCCCCGCCCCCACTCCCTCCATTTGGAAACATGCTTTGGGCTTTTTAAACCATGCCTTTATTGCCACCATCACCCCTGCCCTTTTATTCCTTCTTTCTGATTTCCCTATTGCCCCCATATTAGTAATACAGTCCAAAAGCCGCTAGAAGGGCCATTGTCTCGTATGGAAAGGAACTTAGACTCTCGGCTGGGAATTCTCTTCCTCTAAATGCAAATGGATCTTGCAGCCAGCGAGTGGGAGAGTGGTTCTTACAAATAGTACCTCTTTTCACCTTGGTCCTTCCCTTTCGAGGACTTGGGGATCAGCTTCGGCAGTCTGCCTTTCTGAGGAATCCCAGCAGCAGTCGAGTGCAGACGGCGCCCCCAGGGAGAAGGCAGGGCTCAGATGCCCCTCTCAGTTCTCCATGTATATGAGCAGCCACCAAGAAGGCCCCGAATTGCTGTTGCTATTTTAGAAGGGGTGGGGCTGAGGGACTTAATAGAGAACGCAAAGTGCCAAGCAGGTGGACAGACTGCGTTTAAATGTTTTAAAATGCAGATAACCACAGGGTTCAAATTCTCCCTCCCACCCAAGTTAAAACAGAAGTCAAAGCGGGGCTGCCAAAAGGCCACAGAGCTGCAGTTTGTTTTTCTGGGGCTTGGCCTAGGCGGCATCAGTTGCAGAAAGGGATGGAGTTGATGGCCCCATCTCAGATTGACAGAGCCTCCTGGGTGGTTGGCAGAGCGGACTCAGTAAGTAGCCACCAGAATTGGGTCACCAAAGCCAAGGTAGGGTGGTGGGGCAACCGGAATAGGGAGACCCAGATGGCAGGGAGGCAGTCTGGGAACCAGGCACCTCACCCAAGCGCTTAAAGAAAACTAGAGGAAGAGATGCACGAGGGGTTAATTACCTCTCCAGTGATGGTCAGCTGGGGAAAGCAGGAGTCCAGACAGGATCAGAGTGTGGACTGGGAAAAGAGACTCGCCATTAATTGGTTTTTTTTTTAAAGATTGTATTGGGGAATTGGGGGAGGGGACCAGCCAAGTTGTTCTTCAGTCTTGGTTGTGGAGGGCGCCAGTCGCATCTGGCTTCCGGTCGGCAGCTCGTGGCCTTTTAAGCTCAAGTTACTGAGTTCAATTTTAGTTGCAGGTGGGCGTAGCCACCATCCCTTGCGGGAGTCGATCCAGCAGCTTTGTTGTTAAGAGCGCATGCTCTATCCTCTGAGCCATCCGGGCGGCATCTCCGCTCAAGGTGCCGAGTTCAATCTTTAGTTGTTACACCAGCTGAGCCATCCTGCCACCTGTTGGCAGCTCAGCAACAGCTCAGCTAGGGTGCAGTGTTCACTGGCCCATGTGGGAATCAAACCAGTGGCCCTGTTACTCAGAGCACACGCTCTAAGCCAACACTTAACCAGCTGAGCCACTCGGCCAGCCCAGAGACTCCCATTATGATAGTTGGCCCGTGCTTTCCAAGTTCTGCCAGGATAGAGTCTGTAAAAGCAAAACTTTTTTCTCATCTTTGCCCAGAAATGGCTTCTAGGTCGGGAGGTATCCAATGGGTGTCCCACCTGCTGAGAATTCTTTGGTTTCCCCCCTTATTAGGGTCCTGATCTCCGCCCGATGGGAATAGGAGGGACCCTGGAATGACCCTCTTCAGTTCTCATCAAAACTGCACTTTTTGTTGCTTTGAACCCTGTTCCCTCTAATTGCCTCTAAATTTTGCCTGAAATGTGTAAGTAATGTGTTTTGGGTTATTCTTTTTGTCTCGTTCCTTTGGAAGGAAATGATCTCAGCCAGGAAATCCTTGGGAGCATTTTCATCAAAGTCCCTTTTTAACCATCGTTGCCTACAGAAAAGGCCTCAAGGGTTAAAAAAGAAAAACACCATTTCCACCAACCCTTTTACCTCGACTAAGCGGGGTTTTCCTGTGTACCGAGGACTGTCGTTTGTGTGTGCGCGTGCAACACACACACACACACACACACACACACACACACACACACACCCCTTGAGCTTCAGCCAGCACCCTTTTTCCAAAGTCTTTTCAGTCTGTTGTAACCTAAGCCAGTTGTCATTACTGGGCCTCCATCAGACAGGAAGTGAAGGTCTTGTTTTCCCAGCGCAGTGTTTGAGGCCACAGGACCTGATCATTGTTGTTATCATCATCCCATGCATTTTTATGGCACTCATTCTTTAACTCATCATTCATTCATTTATTCATTCAGCAAACCCTATTCCAGTGGTTCTTGAAATTTGGCAAGTATCTGAATTTCCTGGAGGACTCATTAAAACAGTTTTCTGGGCCCTACTCCCAGATTTTTTGATTCAGTAGATCTGAGGTACACCTGAGAATTTGCAATTCTAATGAGTTCCCACCAGATACTGTGGCCTCTCCTATGTTAGAAATGGGAAGACAGTCCGCCATCAAGAAGGGAATCTCTTAGCAGAGAGAGGAGATAAGATGCCCCATTTAGTAATGCAAAGTAGACAGGGGAATGTATGTGCCAGAACTGCTATGAATGTTCAAAAGGAAAGCTTGCTTTGGCTATGCTTTCAGGAATCAGGCAGGCTGCATGGAAGAGGTGGCATTTGGAGCCTGCCTTAAAAGGTTGATAGGGTTTCAAACCCACGGAGAAGAATAGAATGACTTCTCCGCTCTTTCCACTTACCCAGCTCCATTTGTCAGGAAAAGGTCAGAGTTGGGAAGTTCTGCTCCTGAGATATTTTGATGGAACTTTACATGCAGCAGTTTTCTCTGGTTTGGGCTTTAATGGGGGGACTGGGGAATGTTTCTGGGTGGTAGAATTTCCCCAGCCAACACCGCCCAGCTTTTCACCTAATGTTTTTTCTTAGTTGATCTTAAGATACCATTGTTGAGCTGCTCTTAAGGCAGGCCCAGGGTGTTTGCCACCCAAGCAGAGTGGACAGCAGGGACCTGGGGCCTCTTCCCTGCCCCCGTGAGACCCCAGTTCCCCAGTGCTCTGGGCTTCTGGACAAAGGCAGGCTGATCTGTAGCAGGTGGGCTGGTTTGCCAATGAATTGAATCAAGAATAGAACCTAGAAGCAGACTTTGGACTTGTTTTTCACTCTTGCATTTTTATGGAATAAAAGGGAAATTTAAAGGAAACCCTTCCCACCTGTGGCCATGACTATAACAACAGTAGTAATAATAAGCTGGAGGATTTACTCCATGGTTCTTACTGTACATGGATCATGGCTCTGAGTAATCTGCATATATTAGCTAATAATTTTCCTCACAGTGACCAAGTAGGTAGAGAGCATCATTCTCTCCCATTTTACACATGAGGGAAAGAAAAACAAAATGACCAAGGTCACAAAGCTAAGGAAATGGTTTTGTGATCTGGGATTTGAACCAGGTCAGTCTGCTTCCCCGCTCCTTCTCCCCTCCCCCCTCCCTTCCCCCTTTCCCCCTCTACCCTCCTCCCTCCCCTCTCTTCTAGTCATGCTTATAGGAAACCTGCTCAGTTTTCAGATAGAGTTGCAAGTCCCCTGAAGTCCTCACTTCCCAAATTCAGGCCACAGTGGCAGTGGCAGAAGTTCCTGGTGAGACGTATGGGGGGCCAGGGAGGTCACACACCATGCTGTAGAAGGAGAGCTAATTTACAGTGTGCTTTGGCTTCCTAATGAGGAATTTCCTGCCAAACAGGGAGTGGTGTTTTCCCAAGTTTATAGTGAACTCTGGGGCACATGCGATTATTTTTAAAAACATGTTTTCCATTTTGCTTAGCATGACAGATGTTCCCCATCGTGAGGTCACAACTTTCAAAGCCGTCATTGGAGAATGTAATGTCCGGGTAGACGTGTGTTGGGGAAGGAGGGCCTGCTTATGTCTTTCGTGGTATGTCTCTCTCTTTCATTAGGCTTCCCTTTTCTCAGCTTTCTTCCTTGTTTATGAAATCTAGCAAAAAGATCAAAAGTTTATACGACTCCATAGGGACTAGTCTGGGTATTCCTCCTTCTAAAGTTGATGGACACCACTTTGATTAGAATGGCTTCCAAGAGAATCCGTTTTGTGAGGGTCAGAATAGAATGCCTTCTGCCTTCCCAATCAACTCTATTAAGTGGAACCAGCTCATTAGGGGTCTTCTCTGGAGCTATTCTAACACCTCATCATGCCACTAGACCCATTCTGCTCCCAAGGTAGTTTCCCCCAAGTTTTGATTTACACAAATAATCCAGTTGTCTCTTTTCTTCCCCCAGTCTCTGCCCTGCCTAATTTTTCCTTAAAAAAAAAAAAAAAGCTCTAGGACTGGCTGAGTGGGGCGCAGTGGTTAAGCGCTGGCTTGGGAGGCCAGTGGCCCTGGTTCGGGTCCCATATATGAGGGCCAGTGACACTGCCCTCAAAAACAAAAACAAAACAAAACAAAAAGCTCTCTTTTTCTCTTATACTTCCAGTTCAGTAGATCTCAGCTTTTTTTCTGGATCAAGGATTCCCTTAAGAGTTTGATGAACGCTTTAAATCCTCTCATCAGGAAAAGCCTGTAAACTCACTGTATCAGTCAGGATAGGTGAGATTATGCTGCAATAACAAACAAGTCCAAAATCCTAGTGGGCTAAAACAACAGGTTTATTTCTCACTCACACTACGCTTTATCGTAGGTTAGACGGGAACTTAGTTCTCACTTGATCATTCTCTGGAGCCAGACTGATCCTGAAGTCACTATCTGGAATGTTGCCAATTGCCATGGCAGGAGGAAGGCTAGTGGGAGGGTCCCATATCAACAAGAAATGTTCTGGCCTCACTTCCAATCCCAATTCATTAGCTAGAACCAATCACAAAGCCTCATCTAATCATTAAGGGGCCCAGGAATTTCAAGCCTACCCACATGCCCAGAAAGAGGAGAACCAGAATTATTTGGCCAACATGAAAACCAGTGCTTTTTTTCCTAGTAAAAGCATGGGTTTTTTTAAAAAAGCATGTTATGAAAATTGAGAAATCTTGCCTTAGATCATATATATTACAGCATAAAAGTTAAAAATTGGTTTACTTTAGGTGAGAAACTGCTGAAAAAATGACATGGGAAGTAAAAAATAGAGTTAATGTTGATTATCTAATGGGAGAATGTATTTTCTAAATTAGAATTATAAAGGATTGTGAGATGATGCTGGAAAAAGTACGAGAAATGTAGGTAATATGAAAGAGTGATTAGCCCAGAATCTTTTCGACTTGACTCTGAAATACGTTTGAAGTTAGGCTATTCAGCAGAATGACTGTGCTTATTTGTGCTGCCTCCCTGCATTGCAGTCCCGCCCTAGGAGGCCGGGAGCCGACTAGATCCATCTTAGCTTTGCGGGGAGAGGCTATAGGACAACAGCAAGTAGCCAGTTCACTTCTCAGGGCCCCTTTCTGACCTCAGCACCATTCTCTGAGGGCTCCTCAAACAGTGTCTGTCTAGTCTTCAGCCAGCCAGCAGCAGAAGGGAAGTTCAGTTAAGCAAATGTCAGAAAGTGAATCTGGAAAGGAGCACAGGGAGACTTTTAACTTCAGCTTACCTTTGTTTTTTTCTGGTTAGGAATGGGGTGTTTCTGTCTGCTGATGGGAAAAGGAGGGGGAAAAAAACCCTCCGGCCATTGTCCTCCACCTGTTCTCAGGCCTCAGCAGAAAATTCTGTTGAACACTGACACATGCTGAAAGCAGTTAGGTGTCGCACAGCCTGCTGGGGCTTGGCAGCTGTATCACCTTCCTGTCTCACTCTGTGGCTTTCTGGGGAGATTCAGGGGCACCCCGGGGAACAGAAAGTGCGGTTGCCTAAATGTCAGTGGGATCTTTCAGAATATTAAGTTATGGTACAAACAAAAAAAACAATCAGGATTCATTTACAGTTCTGTTTGTAGAGAGAAGGGAGAAGGCCTTTTTTTAAACGATATTAACTCATTCTGCAAGAGATACATGTGGAAGTACTTAACAGATTCTAAACAGTTTATATTTGTATAATTTATCATTACAATTTGTATAATTTATAATTACAAGGCAGATGATAAAAAATACATGTAGCATTTGTAATGAAAAAATTGAAGTTATTCAAGAATAGAGAACAAATGTACAAAGATATCTATTTGATTTATAGCAACTCACCTTAAAACTATTCCTTAAAAATTTTTTTTTTTTTTTTTTTTTGAGGGCAGTGTCACTGGCCCTCATATGTGGGATCTGAACCGGGGCTGCTGGCTTCCCCAAACCAGCTCTTAACCACTGTGCCATTCGGCCGGCCCTGTACTTTTTATTTTTAAGCAAAAATTGGGATCATATATTTTACTGTTTTGTAATCTGCTTCTTTCACTTTAATATCAAGAACATCTTTATATATCAAAAATACTATTCTAGGAATGATTTTTTTTAATGACTCATATCATTTCATTGTATGAATAGATTCCCAGAGGAATTTAACAACTCATCCAGAAATATATTAATTTAGTAAATAAAAGCCAGCAAAAATAAAATTAATCAGATTTTTTTTTTTTAAGATTTTATTGGAGAATTGGGGGAGGGGAACAGCATTGGGGAATCGGGAAAGGGAAACAGACAAGTTGCTGTCCTTTTGTTCTTCAGTCTAGTTGTGGAGGACGTTGCTTCACTGGCCCATGTTGGTATCGTCATTGCGCTCTTCCCGGGTGAGGCAGTTGCTCGCCGGCCATTGGACGGCTGCTCACTGCAGCTCATGAAAGTGCACGCCAGCTGCCGGCCATCCCCACTGCAGCCTATGCCGTCACCGGCGACTCATGGCAGCCCAGCTCCAGGTCGAGCTGTTGTTCACTATCTTTAGCTGTAGAGGGCAGTGTCACTGACCCTCATGTGGGATCTGAACTGGGGCCCTGCTGCTCAGAGCTGGCATCCCAAGCCAACCAATGCGCCACTTGACTGGCCCTAATCAGATATTTTTAAGGTTTAATTTACTTTGTTACCAGTTTCATAATTTGAAAAAAGAAAATAATTGGGAAAAGATAATTAAAATTTCTCATAATCTCTCTACTTAAAGATAAGTCCCTATTTTTTGTATGTTTCCTTCCAGGTCTCGCTCCACCCCTGGGCATGTATATATATGTTAAAGCACAATTGCTTGTTAGTTTGAAAAGAAATGTTTAGAAGGCTTCTCTGAATCCATTTGAAGTTTGGGGAGGGGATCTTATATTGGGGCTTGCCAAGATTCTGTGAGCAGTGATCCAAGAGAACGAGTGGGAAATGAGAAGAAATAGTGCATTTGGAGGACAGAAGGCTGTGGGCCTTCGTCCCCATTCCCCTACCTCTCTCTGAAGCAGGGAGGAAAAGGGGAGGCTGCTGGTGGCCCTGAGTCTAATGCAAGGACAGGCCAAAAGGAGCTGGGAGTGGACTGTTTGTGACAGTAGGAGATGGAATTGTACTGGATTATATCAGGAGCAGAGGAAGTCATTTACACTCCCTAGGGAAGAGACAGACCTGAGGCAATCAGAATTTTCCGCCTCTAACTTTAGGGACTCTTGTATTTGGAGGCTTACGTGGTGGAGAAAATCCCCTGCCTGATCTTTTTGGTGACATCAGAACCCTAAGAGTTCCTTTATCAGGCAGCCCCTCCGAGGCATCTGGCAGTTACCAATCTGCTGAGTTGTGGGGATTTTGAGGGACTCTTTGCTTTTGGTGAACAGCCTGGTGTCAGCAGCAGGAAGGGAACCTCGGAGTGGTCCTTATGGACTTGAGCCAGGACTGGGGGAAAGATGGGCACCGAGAAAGGCTGAAGCATTTCCTCAGAGATCTCTAAAGAGGAAGAGTATGCTGTCCTAAAAGGGGGGCATATTAATACCCACCAAACCTAAAATACGAGGGAACCAGTGGTGCTGGAGACATGCCTTGGCGCTCTTCCCTTCCCCCAAGGTCCCTGGAGGCACCTGAGTGAGTGACTCCTTTACTCTCATTGTACATTCCTGCCCTCTTCCTTCCCATGTGTCCTACACTCTGGCACAAACATTTATGAAAATTGAACGCAGGTTCTAAACGTGAATTCACTGGGCGAGCCTCGCTTCCACCAGGTGGGGACTGCTGGGGACCTCCCTGTTCTGAGAGCTGCCCTTCTGGCTGGCGTTCACTGTGTGTCTGCCTCTGTGTCGCCTCCCCACCCCTAGGGTTCTGGCTGGTGTGGACCATCATCATCATCCTGAGCTGCTGCTGCGTCTGCCATCACCGACGAGCCAAGCACCGCCTTCAGGCCCAGCAGCGGCAACATGAAATCAACCTGATCGCCTACCGGGAAGCCCACAATTACTCAACGCTGCCATTTTATTTCAGTACGTACCCCAAAAGCCACCCAACTCCACCCTCAGGAGCCCAGGATGCACAGATTGTGTGCATCAGCAGCCAGGGCCCCTGTGGACAGCAGGCAGCACAGAGCAGGATCTCAAAAGCCTGGGGACAAGGGGTCGCTCACCCTTAGCATAGAGGAGCCAATGCTGTGGGTGCGACTCCTTGAAGCTGCTGGGCTATTCCACATCCACACGGGCTGGGTTCTGACCGGGTCCCTGCTCCTCTAGCAGGTTTTTCTAGGCACATTGTTGGATGGTGTATGATGTGAGTGAGTTGAGATTTAGAGTTCAGGAGTCTGAAATCCTCCCATTTTGCTTACTGCCAAGTGATATCCTGAGCAGAGGCTGCCATGACGGGCAGGTGTGAGGAGTGACACTGGGACTTCCTGAAAACCAGGAAACTTGGTGCCTCTCTGAAGGGCACTCGTCTGACTTCCCTGGGCCTCCTTACACAGGATCTCTCAATCGGTCAGTGGAGGCCCAGCTGCAGCCTGTCCAAAGCCACCCTGCAGTGTGTTCTACAGAAAAAAGGGATAAGTGCTTAGCACAGTGCCTGGCATATAGTAAGTGCTCAATAAATGCTAGCAATTATTGTTACATTATAATCAGATCATCAGTGCCACATGGCATTCAGCACAGTCAGAAGATAACTCACCTGGCATGTTCTTGATAAGCCTTAGATGACAGGCCCCTCATCTCACCTTTCGCTGGTAACCCACCCACTCTCCATCTGAGTCAGGATGAGGTTTGGTTTGTCTTTCCAGACCACCTCCACCCACTCTAGAGTGAGACACAACACAGATTTCTAACCTCCCAGGAAAAGGACCCCTTTGTGGTATACACCTGGAAGGGCGGGGGGAGAAAAAAGTGGTCAGAGAATCTTAGGCCCGTGGGACATAGATGGAGGACACAGTCTAGCCATGAAACATGAGACTTGCGTGCGTATGAAACAGGTCCATTCCAGGCAGAAATGTCTCTTGACCATCCACCACATTTGCCCAACTCTCTGCCTTCACTCCAGACCAGACAGGCAGAAATCTTTGCCTATGAAGCAGCTTTAGGGGTGCTCAGGTTTCCAGAAGCTACATTAGGTTACTCTCATAACCCTGCCCACAACAAGAGCTGTAGCTGTCCCTCGGTGGGTACGCTGGGGTTGAGAAGAGGCATATGTTTGAGCTTTACAGTCTGTCCTAGAACAATTGCCAGTATAGTAATTTCTCCTCCCTACCTCCCCATTTTAGGGTTTTTGCCAAACTATTTACTACCTCCTTATGAGGAAGTGGTGAACCGACCTCCAACTCCTCCCCCACCATACAGTGCCTTCCAGCTACAGCAGCAGCAGCTGCCTGCACAGTGTGGCCCTGCGGGTGGCAGCCCCCCAGGTGCTGATCCCACCAGGGGCTCCCAGGGGGCACAGAGCAGCCCCTTGTCTGGGCCCAGCAGAAGCAGCACGAGACCTCCAAGCATCATTGCTGACCCTGAGCCCTCTGACATGCCAGCCAACCCAGCAGCCACCAAAGCCCCTGGAATGGAGCCCAGCGGCTCTGTGGCCGGCCTTGGGGAACTGGCCCCCGGGGCCTTCCTGGACAAGGATTCCGAATGTAAGGAAGAGCTGCTGAAAGATTACAGCTGCGAGCCGGGCAGCGCCCTTCCCGACAGTAAGGACAAGACGCCTGGCAGACATCGCCGCTTCACGGGTGACTCGGGCATTGAAGTGTGTGTGTGCAACCGGGGCCACCATGACGACGACCTCAAAGAGTTCAACGCACTCATCGACGACGCTCTGGATGGGCCCCTGGACTTCTGCGACAGCTGCCACGTGCGGCCCCCCGGTGACGAGGAGGAAGGGCTCTGCCAGCCCTCCGAGGAGCAGCCCCGAGAGCCTGGGCACCCCCACCTGCCGCGGCCACCCGCGTGCCTGCTGCTGAACACCATCAATGAGCAGGACTCCCCAAACCCCCAGAGCAGCAGCTCCCCCAGCTAGAGCAGGCCCTGCCTGTACCCGGGAACTTGACAAAGCAACCAGGGTAGGGGGAACCACGAGAGAAGCATTAAGTGACTTTCAGAGAAAGTGGTATAGCCACTTGGTTCTTTTTTCTTTTTCTTTTTTTTCCTCCCCTCTGCTCCTGCGTTTTCTTATATCCAGGTACAGTTTGGGGTATGGATGCTTCTCCCCGCCAAGAAGCACAGTGTTGTTGAGGGCTGAGAAGTTGGTTCTGTGACTCATTCTTCATACACCGCCCCCTCTCGCCCCTCCCCCCCCATTCCTTTTTTCCCCTTCTCCAGTCACGTCTCACTACCTGCTTGGGTCAGAGAGATGTGTGGTTTAGGAGCCCCCAAAGAAGGGGGCTGAGACTGTGCCCTAGGGTGACTCTTGGTGATGGAATGCATTTTTGGTGTTAGTATAAGAGAACCTCCTGCATCTCAGTCTGGGAGAGGTAGCAGAGCTTGGCCCTGGGTGAAGAAGGAAGCCCGCAGAGACCCAGGGGTTGTCACCCCTCGCCACCAGTATCTGCAGAGCCAGAGTTGGGCTAACTCTGGGCAGATCAGAGCAGATGGGCAGTTGTGTGGTAGGTTGGTGGGGGGCTTGTGCTCTCAAATTCCAGGTGACGGGATCGATGCATCATGGTGCATCCTTGATGGGCCCTGCCCAGCAGCTTCTGCTCAGCTGCAGACCGGTTCACGTGTAGAAGATTCTACTGTCTTCTCTCTGGTTTTTCTTAAAAAATAAAAATAAAAACAAAAGCGAGCTAAAACCAAGAACTTTACCTGTGGGCAGGCAAGAATTCTGCTGGAAAAGGGAGGTTGGTGGCTCTTTGCCAATTGGCCTTCAAAGAGCCTGGCTGCAGTGGAGGCAGGAGGAGGTGTTTTGTTCATCTGGCACTTCTGTGGGTGAACAGGAGGCCCTGAGCCGTCGTGGTGGCCAGAGGTGCAGCTGTCCGCCTCCCTGCCCTTTGGTCTGTGCCCGCCGGTGACCAGCTCCTCTCCTGTCCCAGGCATACAGTCTGCGGGCCTGCGTGTCTCACCATTTTCTCTGAACAAATGAGGAGGCTGTGGGTCTTGAGGGAGGGCAGCCCCACAGCCTGGCTCTCCCACGGTATTTCTTGATTCTGAATAGATTTTTTTTTCTTCTTTTTTTAAACTGACCACTTGGAAAAAAAATGCCTTGGTTATCTGTGGTTTTATGCCGTTTCTCTGCCCACCGCCATCCCCGTGAGTGGGGTAACTAATTGTTGTAGCCTATGTAACGAGTCTAGGTGGTCCAGAGAAGGGGTGCAGGCAGCCGTCCAGAAGGACCACAGGATCCTTATTACCGTAGTTAGGCTTCAGATAACCAGTTGAGTTTTGATAGGAATCATCTGCGTGGAGAAAGCAACTAGCCGAAACTAACATTCCCTGCCCAGCCCTGTTCATATGAAGAGTCTGGTTCCTCCCTGACTCTTGAACGATGATATTCAGACTAGGCATTGACGATATGGTAAGAGAGGAAAAAAATATATATGTATACAAAAATAGACAAATCCAAGGCTACGAGGTGCACGAGTGTCTGCGTTTGGAGTTCACAAAACCAAAACCCATGTTGAACCAAGTGAAGTCCGTATACAGTGACTTTTTAGGTAACCTGTGTGTGTCTGTCCATTGTGTGTTGAGCCCTCGACCCTGTTTTCCTGTGAATATACTTTGAATGGCAGCCGTTCTGCTCACATTAACCACACGTATGGAGCAAATATGGCCCTCTCAAGGTAATTTATTTTACGCATTTACTGTTTACTGAACAAATGTCTGACTGTGTACTCGGGTGTATTCAGCAGCATTGTCAACCGCAGTCCCCAGTGTCTGCCAGCGATGCTGTGCTCGAAGTAGAGGTTTTACTCTACCCATCACTGCAATTTGCACATTGCTCCGTGGACACTCAGAGGCCTGTGTTCTGTTCCCTGTAAATGGAAACATGCTCTGAACCTGTCTGCTTCCCTGGGCTGCTCCTGGCCCTGAGTATCAGCCCCCAGGGGGTGACCACAACCACTCGGGACAGAAGACGAAAGTGGAACTTCAGTGACAAGCTTGGACTAGCTGGGGCCTAGAGATCGGCTGTGCCCAGAATTGCCAGGAGGGTTTGGCAGACACCAGAGGGCTTACCTCCCTCTGCTGAGGCCCAGTGTATGCAAGCAAGCTGGTGTGCGGCGAGAGTGGGCGGGAGTGCGTCAGCAGCCCTCGGAAGCCTTCCCTTCCACCATCTTAAAAAAAAAAAAAAAATCCCAAACAACTCACTGAAGTGTCTCCAAGGAAATCAAATTTTACCAAAATGAATCCTGGAGCTAACCAATCAAATGGATGGATTCTGGCCATCTCAAGTCTCTTCCCCAGTCTGAGTGGGGCACTGGTCTGAGCGTGAGCTGTTGGGTTCACTGCAGTGTCTGTCCTACCTTAAAGACACAAGAAGAAGATGGAACCGGTGGAACTGGACTTGATTCTAGCAGTTACAGTCTGGCCCCTGCTACAGGAGGCCGCCTTACAAGGAGACAGATGGAAATGGGGAGTCGAAGAACTGGTTAGGGGGTCAGGGGGATTTGATAGAGTCTGGTTTTCCAGGTGAAGGAGAAGGAAGGGGTTGGCTGAGGGTTTGGTGCTACAGTCGGAAGATTTGCAAATGCTAACACATTCCTATGTGAGGCACATCATCATTTGTCAGTTATTGTGAATATGTGTATTTTAAGCAATAAGATTCAGCTGGTCAGACTTTTCTGGGCAGTCTCGGTGACGCATTTCCTGTGCTGTGATTGTTCTGAAGACAGAGTGGCTCTAACCACTGTGAGAAGCCCAAATAAAATCGATCCCAAAAATGCTACAGTGCTTTTTTCTTGAAACACTTTATTCCTTCTTCCTCCACCTCAGACTTCAGGGAGTCCCACCTCAAGATTCCTAACTGCAAGCGCTTTTCCCTTCTCATAGAGGAGAAGATAAGTCACACAGCGGTTGAGGACGGGTTCCTGGGCCAAGCAAACCCCAGAGCCAAGGGCAGGCCCTGTAAATGCTGCAACTGAGGCCACACTGTGCGCTGAGGGACTTTCCTCAAACCCTCTCGCTGCCAAGGGTATAGGTCTGAAATTTGAATACTTGGTCAAGTCCCACAAACAGGTTCAAGTCAGACCCCAAAAAGCAGAAACAGGTTATGTCAGAAACCTGTAAGCTAAAACATGACATTCAAAAGGAAGCAAGAATTCTGTGACATCTCTTAATGATATGATAGAAATGTGGATGGGTGCTTGGCCTTGGAATCTAATGGGCAAAATATGTATCAGGGAGTCTCCTAATTGATGCCCAGCACTATGCTGGAGGCCTGGGAGAATGCAAAAGAAATATATTAGACAAGTCTCCTGCCCTCTAGAAGTTAGATTGTACTTAGGAAGACAAAACATACCTGTGTGTAACTAGGTGTGTAACTATGAGGTAGATTGAGATGAAGTGAGGGGTGCAAATTCAGAGACAATTGGAGAGTCATGAGAGGTCATTTAAGGTCATACATACCAGGCAGGGACCTCAGAACTGATTCTTAAGCTGCCGGGGAGCAACTGGTGTGCCGACATCTGCCATGGTGGGACAGCGATTCTTTCTTAAGACTCATTGTCATGTTACTCTGCCGAAGACTCCTCAGAGGTTTGAGTCATGTAAGTCCCAGCCAGAAGGCAAGGAGCAGCCTTCGCCTCTGCGCAGGAAGGCTATGGGCGGCCTGTGGGTGGGCAAAGCAAGATGAAGTGGAACCATCCAGGAGGGGTTCCTGCCTCCCCAAGTGGAGCACTCCCTAGTGGGCCAATGGGGGTGCTGGCAGACAGATGTCTTCCCAAGCCTCTGGGTCAGCTCTTTTCCAAAAATCCAGGGTAAGCCAGACATGTCCCCGCCCCCCTCTTTGATGTGTGCGGGAGGACACTGTTCTAGCCCTTGAGTGACTGACTAGTGGGATGGTTGCTGACTAGTTCCTTCTAAACCAGCCTCTCCAAGTAACCCAAGCAGAGTCACATTAACATCCAGAGACACTTCTGTGCTAAATGCTAAAACCACAGGGAAGAACCGGGGAGCACATCACGCCTGCCTTCTTTAATGTCTGAGTGGCACAGAAAGGGTACAACTCTTACAGGCGGTGTGCCAGAGGCTGTGCGGTACCCTTGATGCCCAGGTCTGTAGGACCCCCTCACTGCGCCCCACACTCCTGTGTCACGGAGTTCCTCCTTGCGCAGTCTATTGCCCCAGGTGACCCAAGTTCAAGTGGAGACAGTACCGATGCCCTGGAGCATGAACCAGAGGAGTCTTGGTGAACTAGAATTTCAAGAAACTCCTCATTCTCCAGTTTCCTCTGTTTTCAGCAGGGGGTCAAAACACAGGGTTTAACTCTGGAGAAGAAAAGTGGGTTTGGCTTTCCTTTTGTTGGCCCAAATGCAAAGGGCAGTCCTGGGAAGTGTTTGGGATATGGATTTCGGGCCTGAAGAGCTGAGCCTCTGGAGCGCCTACCACGTACTAGGCACTGGAAATGCAAATAGGCCTTAGACCAGGAGTTGGCAAACTGGAGACGGAAGAGCTTTCAGGGGTCAGCAGACTGGCTCGCAAGCCACATGCAGCTTTTTGGGTACCATACATGTGGCTCTGAACTAAAATTGAAAATGAAAAAACTATCATTTTCATTTATAAAATTTTTAAAGGCTATTATTCACATGGTGATTATGTAAAAATATATTTATGGCCCTTGAATAATTTTAAAATGGTTGTGAGGGACAGGATTAACTCTTCCAGGCAAACTTTTGAGATGAAATGTATCCAAAGAGCCTCATGTGGCTCACAAGCCGCAGTTTGCCGACCCCTGCCTTAGACCTTGCTCTTTAGAAGAGCTATTGGTCTAGAGAGGAAGAAAGGCATGTGACAGTTTCAGTAGCAGACAGCTGAGTAGTACGTGGTAAGTAGCATGAAGCGTGTGTGCACAGGACACGGTAAGAGAATGTAGCCCACCTGGGGATTCAGGGCAGCCTTCCTAAGACAGACCTCAACTCAGCTTGCCAGGTGAAAGAAAGGTATAAAGGGAATTCTAGGCAGATGTTCATTCTGTAGATTATTGAATGCCTACTATGTGCCAGGTGCTGAAAAGCACAAAAAAGCATGGGGGGGGGGCCTAAAACAGGAGAGTGGGTGTCATTTCTAAAGCTGTGAGCAATTTCATCTTTCTAGATAATTGCATTCTGGGAAGTGACAGGAGGTGAAACTGGAGAGGTAAGCTGGTAATAAAAATAATTTGTCTTTATTGTTTCATTTTGTTGACTGTTTACACAATGCTATTTCTTGTGTATCTTACCTGCATTTTTTGTTTGTTTGTTTTTTTGAGGGCAGTGTCACTGGCCCTCATATGTGGGACCCGAACCGGGGCCGCTGGCTTCCGAAGCCAGCGCTTAACCACCGCGCCACTCGGCTGGCCCTTACCTGCATTTTTTAAATTTCAGCTTCAAAACAGCCCTTTGAGGTATGAACTGTAGTTACTCCTGCTTTATTAACGGGGTTGAGGCATTCAGAGTGAACTAACTTCTCCAAGATCATGCAGCTAATTAAGTGGTAGAGCCAGGATTTGAACCCACATCAGTTGACTCCAAAGCCCAGGCAGTCAGCTAGTTGGCATGACAGTTGTAATGTTGGTGTGACGTGAAGACCCTTTTTTTTTTTTTTTTTTCTGAGGGCAGTGTCACTGGCCCTCATATGTGGGACTGAACCGGGGCCTCTGGATTCCCATGCCAGTGCTTAACCACCGCGCCATTCGGCCGGCCCAAGACTTTTTGTTTTCAAAGGGAGAGGGAACCAGAGAAAGGTGTGTTGAGCAGCAGAGTAGTGAGGTGAAAGGTGAACCACACACCGTTTCCTCAGAAGCTGAGGGGATAACCTTTCTCCCTTGCCTTGTCATTAGCCTCCAAGGGCCCCCACACCCAGCCAGGCTTTGCCTACGAGAGCCCCTCAGTGCTGAAATGGCCTCCCGCCTGAGACAGGTAGGACCTGTTGCAGTAATCCCTTGGAAACACTGTAAAATCCTCAGGAGTTAAAGTTTGTATTTTTTCCTTGCCAGAGTGTTTCACTCTTCCTCTGTAGAGATAAAAAGAGAGATTTGGGTGGCTTGTGAAGGGGAGAAGAGGATTTTTGTTTGATCTGAGGCTGCTCCTCACCTTGTATAAACCTGTTCCGCATCACAGTTTAACCTTTTATTGCACATCTCAGCAAGAAGTCTCAAGAAACCCACTACTACTGGAAAATGTTACAAAATGCCCTCAGTGTGGGAACCATGAAAAATTTGGCTCTGGGCTGTCCACCCACTGCCTGGGTGCAAGCCTGCCCTGCTGCAAGCTGCACTACACTAGTAAATTCCTGGAGGTCCTGTCCTTCCAATGGACCTGTTTGGACACACCCACTCCTCCTCCTGACCCAGCTGGTGTCCTCTGGGAGGTTCATATAAAACCCTTAGAGAAGAACTTATTTTGTGGATCTGGATACGGGCAATGATAATAAAGCCAATATTTATTGAGCCACTGAACGTATATAGGTCCATGTTTGATGCTCAGCAACACTGAGGTTGGTGGTACTATTTCTGTGTACACCTCAGTCAACCGTATTACAGATGAGAGAACTGAGGTTTAAGAAGGCCAAGTAAGTTGCCCATGATTCATTTGGACTGTAAATGACGACAACAAACTTGCTTCCACAGCCTGACTGTTTTATCTTCTGTAACTCCCGTTGGTGTGGAATTCCTGCTTACAGCCCTTTCTGCTTTTCATCCTCACCAGGGCCTCAGATAATGGGCGGCACGGGTGGTAAGTTACCCCAACTTTACAAATGAGGAAACGAGGGTCCAGGAAACTAACAATGGATCTAAGATCAGGGCTGGGAAACGGGGGAGTCTAGGGACTAGACCCTGGGTGTTGGGGTCCTCCTTGTTGGGTCCTCTCCCTGCCCTCCTGATTGGACCCCTGCCCTGCAGAGCTGGGTGTTTATACCCATGAGTGTGACTGGAGGGAGGTCTCATTTGCTTCAGGTTTCATGGCCACCAGAGGCCCACAAGAATATTCGTGCAATATCACTCACCCACACTTCACAACAAGGTTACCAGGGAAGGAAGGGGTCCCCTCCCCTTAGAGTGAGGACCCTGGGGACCTCTTCTGGAGGCCCATCCTCCTAGGAGGGCCAACTCTTACAGCTCACAAGAGCTGATTATTAAATTTTCGGGAATTGCACGTGCTGTTGTTGTAAGTGGTATTTACTGTATATTATAAAATAATGGCAAATAGCAATGCTGTGCATCTCTTCCCAACTCTGGTCAATGACGTCACATCAGTGGCTTGACATTGGCCATGGTGGGAGTGTTTATATCATTGTAATTGGCAAACACTACAAATCAGGGCAATTCCCCACCACCAGCACCAGAGAACTGGTTGCTCAACATTTATTTACCATCACATCACTGGTTAAGTGCAGTCTGAGGCCCACAAGGTGACTGGGGTCTTGGCACGGACCCCTTCCACTTATCCAAAGATCTGGGCCTCCTTGTATGTAAAGATGTGGAGTCTATCACCGGACCAATTAGGTGATCTAGAGCATGCGACTGAGTTCTCTTGTATGGCTAACGTACTCGTCAGGTGCTGACATTCAGGATAAAGAACGTGAGAGGGCTCAGTCTTGAAGTCCAGAGATACAGGATGGGTGGCGTCCCTTGGGAACACCACACCCATTTTTAAGCCCAGGCAGGTGCTCTGATGCACGTGTGATTAAGTACCAAGGAACAGAGGCTGGTGCCAAAAGGGGACAATGATGGTGGGCTGGGAGTCTAGAGATATTGTCCTGGAGGAGGGCTTCACTCTGAACTTGGGGTGGCAGAATTTAGGTCAGTGGGAAAAGGTCTTCCAGGCAGAAGAAGGGCAGCTTGGGCAGGAGTCAGAGATCACGAGGTCATTTCCTGATAGGACACTCAGCTCTACTCTCCCTGGCTAGCCACCTGAGAGCCCTTCTGCTGGGACACGGGACATGACCAGCTTCTCATCCTGCATCATTGAACTCTTGGGTTCTGGCCCCAGCCCTCCCGCTAAGTAGCTGTGTGACTTAGGGCAAGTCCCCTCCCCCCACCCCCACTGGCCCTCAGTTTTGTCATCTTCAGAATGAAAAGTTAGTCTGATTTCCCTGCCATTCAGTGATCTGACTCAATAGTTGGAGAGTAGATGTTTCCATCCCAGTTACACTCACCTACTGCTTCTTTAGGAGACACAGACCCTCCGTGAGTTATCTGTTCATCACCAATCTGCAAAATGCTTTTCAAATTCTGAGCAAATTTGGAATACTTAACTCCTCCAGCTGGTCCACTCCCCTCTGCTTTGAGCTGCGGGTAGCTTGGCACTAGATCAGCAGCCAGCTGACAGGGGCAGAGGAACCCAGCAAAGGGAGGGGGACCATCTCCAGTTTAACCCTTTTCCATCAGCTCACTGTCATATCTGCATCGCTCCAGGCTGCTTGTGATGGGGCCTGAGGTCAGCCACAGCTGTCCACAAACTCTCTTATGGGCTCCTTAGCAAGGCCCCAGGATTACTGGTCAGTGAAAGGCAGGACTGAGTTAGGGAGACAGTAGGGAATGGCCTACTACCACCGGATTAATAAAGTTCTTTGAAGGAAGAAGGTGCTGCTGTAATGGGAAACCTCGTCCTTCCTTCCTTTCAGGGGCTCCCTTAGTTTCCTCTCTCTGAAAACTTGCCAGACAGTGTCTCAGCTTTGCCCTGCTGGCCCTTTCAGAACCCTCCTCCAGTCAGAAGGGAAGGACAGGGTTGTTGATGATCTGGCCTTGGTCTGGCTGGCGCCAAGGAGCTGGGGTTGGGACTTCTCTCTAGGCTAAAGGCCAGGGCCAGTTTCTCCTGGGGCGTCTTGGGACATCTTTCATTTGCAGACTGGCCGGTGGCCAAGGTTTAAAGATGCTGGTTTCAAGGTATGAAAAAGTCTGGGTTCCAGCCTTTATAGACTTCCTGGGATTGGGGTACTTCAGCGGAAGGCCACCGTGGAAGCCCTTTCCTGGTAGGACCTACCTTAGGACAGGACGAGGAAAGGAGACCTGCCCGTCTTTGGAGAACAAGACAAGAAGGATGGGTAGTGGTGGGTTGAGTTTGTGGATTACACGCATTCCCCCAAAGCCAAACCTTTGAGGTACATGCAGTGATGCCTGTTAGGGTCAAAGCAAACAAGACCGTTGCTCTACTTTCAAAATTGAAACTCAGTCCCACCACTTCTCGTCATCTCCACCGCTGTCACCAAGGTCGAAGCGACCATTATCTTGCTTTCCTGGACCAGCACAACAACCTCCTCCTCTCTGCCCACACTCTCATCCCTCTACAAACCAATCTCCACTCCGCAGCTAGGGTGATCTTTTAAAAATATGCAGACTTGTCCATTTATGTGTTTAAATTCTCCAGTGACTTCCTGTTACACTGGGAATAAAAACCTGGATTCCTTCCTGCTAATTTCAAAGGCCCCTAGCCCTTGTCTCCAGTCCGACCTCAGGCGCCACTCTCTCCTTCGTTTGCTCTGCTTTGCTCCAGCCACACTGGCCTCTCCCACCTTGATGACTTCTCACCGGCTGCTCCCTCAGCATCAGACACTTTCCCCCAGCTCTTCACACCTTCACCAACCACCAGTTTGCAGTGGCAACCGCTGACCTCTGCTATTCTCAAATCACCATCACCTAGTAAAATTGACTTCAAAGTACTTATGAGTCTCTGAAATGCTTATTTATTTGCCAACCTTCCCTAGAAATGTCGGCTTCAGGAGACCAGGGCACTTGAGTGTCCAGGGATAGTGAGTGGCACATAGGAAGTGCTCCATAAAATATTTGGTGAAAGAATGAGTGAGCAAATTAAAGGAATGAGTTGCTCAGGGACCTTCTGAAGAAAAACTTTATGCACGTCACTGTCAGGGCTGCAGGGTGGAAAAGGAGGCGGATTGGGCCACGAGGAGGGAGGAATAGCAGGAGAGGGTGGCGGAGCACCCCTAATTCTGTGCTGTGGGGCCACACAGGGTAGAGTGCTAGGTATGGCTTCTATGTGCTACCCTCACCCTGGGCTTCCCTCCAGGCCTGGCGCACCTTAATCTTCACTTTGTAAGAGTCAATCAGAAAGACCACATTGGGTTTGCCCTCCAGGGAGGGCAGCTGCCCATCATCCGGGACCTCCAGGTCGAACCTCTGCAGCATCCAGGACATGAAGAGGAAGAGCGCCTGGCGGGCCAGGTTCTCACCCACGCAGGAGCGGGGTCCTGCTCCAAAGGGCAGGTAGCTTAACGATGGTGAGATGAGCTGGCTCCCTGTGGGGTCCAGGAAACGCTCTGTGGACACGGAGAGGCATCAGGCAGGGGCCAGGGCCAGAGCAGGTAAAGGAGTGCCTCTGCCCTGACTGAGGAGCCCCAGCCTGGGGAGGTGGACCCCCTTACCTGGGGGAACCCTAGCTTGAGGAGAGATACAGCCCTGCTCTCAGGTAGCCCTTAATCACACAAAGGAAGCAAAATATTCAGGAAGGATAGACAGGAAGCAGTATCAACAGATGAAAATGCCACCATCCAAGGGGAGAGAGGGCCAACTTAATGGGAGTCATATGCCTAGAAGGCTTCTGAGAGGAGATTTGCAGTTGTTGGAAGGAGAAAGTAGGAAACCCAGCTGTGAAGCGTTTGGGTACATCTAGGGTAGGATGGAGTATCAACAGGTCCATGTGGCTGGAGCCGGGCGTTTTCTAGTTGCCAGCTTGGTGGCGGGGAGGTGGTGCTGGAGTAGTGGAGCACAGAGAACAGGCTACTGGGGGCAGGACACAACACGTACTCACCAGGCATGAACTGGTCGGGCCGGTGCCACTCCTTCTCATTGTGATGCAGCGCCCACAAATTGATGATAACATTTGTGCCCTTGTCAATGGCAAATTCGCCGATGCTGCTCCAGAGAGGAAAGGAAAAGGGGGTCTGGAATATTGTCCTCCCCTACCTGCTCGGCCCTAAGCCTCCACAGCCCCCCACTCTGGGGAAAAGAGCCCACTCCCTCATCTTTACTCCCTCATGCCCACTCCCTCATCTTTTCCTCAGCTTCTGCCGGATTTACCTAATATGAACCCAGCCCTTCTCCAGCCCTCTCTTCCTGACAAGCACTTAAATATCAGCACTTTTGTAGGTGGACATTCATGTCTGTCAGAGCATGTGGGTTTGCATTTTGAGCTGATGCAGTGTGTGTGTGGGTTGTGGCTATTGCACTGGGTAGGAGCATAGAACACTAGTCTTTGATCCCAGACCACGTGTCTCCAGGACAGCAGGCAGCTTCTGAGGGAGGTCAGGTAGACCTGTGGGTTAGTCATTGGGTGTTAGTGGGTGGTGGATACATTGATCAATAGGATCATGGGTAGGATGACCGACAGTCAAATGGTTGACAGTAGGTTGACCAGCAAGCTGGGGAGGTGGGGGAGTAGAGGAGGGACCACGTGGGCTGGCACCAGTGTTGAATAATGCATCATAGGGCTGGATGTTATTGGGAGAGAAGGCACACCTAGAGTCAACGATAGCCTTGTGGGGGATGAGCGTAGGGGCCACGGGCCGAATGCGAAGCACCTCTCGGATGGTGGCCTCCAGCAGGACGAGGTGGTTCCGGTCACTGATGGTGGGGGTGCGGCTGAAACCTACATTCTGATCAATCTCCTCCTGGATCTTCTTCTGCAACTGGGGGTCAGAGACAGGTGGATGTGACCAGAGTGCTTAAGTCCAGGAGAAGCATGGCCTTAGAAGAGAATCCTATTGTCCCATCTAGGAGAGCTGGCCCACACCCTTCCCAGTGGTGGCTCTGTGGCCTAAGCTTTCCTTCCAGACGATGGGGCAGCTCTGTGCTGGGACCTAGCCAACCACTGCTTGGGTGAGAAAAGGGCAACCCAGTCATCCTGCATAAAAGGCCTGGGGGTCATGCCTGTCACTCTCTCTGGAGCTAGAGGTGAGTCTGACTGGAGTCAAGAGTGGTTGGGAAGACTAGCGAAAGGAGAGGCCCACCTGAGGGTTGTGCAGCAGGTATGCTGCCGTCCACTTCACCACAGAAGTGGTGGTCTCCAAACCAGCCCCGAAGATGTCCCCGATGGTAGCAAGAATGTATCGATCTGAAAGCAGCTCTGAATCCTGGTCTGGGCTCGTATTGTTATTGTCCAAGTTCATCTTGGCTTGGATCATGATGTCCACCATGTTAGTGATCGAGTTGCTGCTGAAGTTCTCCTGGTTGGGTGAGGTTGGGAAAGAGTGATAAGGAAGGAGCCCCATCGGCAACACCCTGCCATACTTCCTTCCCAGACCAGAGATACAAAAGCTTCTTCCGCTGGGAAGCGAGGGAGTGGAGTGAGTCTAGTCAGAACCTATGAGCTGGTGGAGGTGAGGCAGCGCAAGTTCCTCTTTAAATTTTGGGGGTGGATAGGTCCCTTTTAGGATCCTCTTCAAGTCCTCACTTCCCACCCCTAGTCATTAGTTAAGTCGGTTTTTATTGAGTACCTAGTATGTTCCAGGCTCTCTGTTAGGAGCTAGAGATCCTACAGCAGCCCAAATTGACCTTAATCCTGCCCTCAGGGCACTTCCAACCTACCTCATAATCTATTCCGCACCTTTACCTACCTTTTGCTTTTCGTAGATTTTATTCAGCAAATCATTTCGCATGTTAACACAAGCCCTCATATCATCCAGGATTTTGTTAGGGAAAATCTGGAGAGTAGAAAGAGATGTCAAATCCAACCCTCTTCCAGTTTGCTCCTACAGCTACCAGAACCCCTCCTAGGGGCACATCCTAGCTTTCTGTCTCTGGAGAGGTCCCACTCCAACCCCAACCTTCAGCCAAAATGGGACCAGAAGTGACAACTAGGACAATTCCAAACAAGAGAGAAGGCAGTGGTCTCTACTTCCTCCTCCCCATTCATTCAAACATCAAGCACTGCTCAGGGCCACTTAGGAGACTGCTGTGTGCCCAGCCCTTGAGAGCAGGACTTGAGTCTGAGTCTTGGGCAAGTCCTTGGACTTCTCAAAGCCTGTATTCTCATCTGTGTGGGGATAATAAAACCTACCTCCGAGGGGAATGCCATGACTAATGCATGTGGAGTGTTCAATACTGGCACATGGCAATTAGTAAATAAATGAGAGCCATTATCATGAGTATGAAATGCATAATCAAAAAGCTAAACCTATTTATGTAGAGAAGTGGTGCGGATTTAAGGGTCAAAGGAGGCAGAGGTCACTGTGGCTGAGGTGGTCAGGAAAAAGGTGGGTGTGGAGCTGGGCAGTTAGAAAGAACTGGGGACACTGTCAGGGTCTGCTGGGATCTGAAGGTGCAGCCTGGTCGCATCCTCACCTTCAACTTGGGGAATATGTCTACCATAGTGTTTTTGCCCAGAGAATCCATGATGCCTTCGTTGTATTTCTGGATGGTCTTCAGCACAGGGTGCCCTTTCTTGTAAGAGATGCTGAAGCAGATCAAGCAGATTATGTTGGTCACCGCCAGGAAGAGAGGCAAGGACAAATCTATGGTCTGTCCATTCTGGGTGGTCAGGACATCACAAAACGAACTGATTTCCTGACATACTGAAGGGAGAAAGGAACATGAGGCTGGGGGATGAAGCAGCACCTTCACCCGGTCTCTGTTCCGTATCAGCCAGGGACAGATACCAGGGACAGATAGCAGATGGCCACTAGATGGCAGCAGTAGCCAAGAAAACGCTAGATTGGGCCATCCATAGCCCTTCTCCCCTCCCCAACCTTCTCCCTCCCAGGGGCCAGCTGGGCGCTTACTGATGTTTTCTAGCTTCTGGTTACCATCCTTGAACAGGGCAAAGGTGGACATCACCAGCTTCCGATGCAGCTGCCAGGCGGCACCATGGTCAGCAAAGGCAATGCCTCTTTGGTTGTCTGACAGGATGCCTAGAGTCGTCTTTGGAGAAGCAAGAAAGGGTATAGGAATCAGAGACCATCTACCCATCCTGGCCCTTCGCCTCCTACATCCCGTTTCTCCTTCCTGAGGGAGGCCCGCCATGCTGGCCCCCATGTGGGGCATGACTGTAAGGCCTTGGTAGGGGTAGGGCAGGGCCTAAGTCCCCGCCACTCCCAATTCCATCAGTGAGACAGAGTGAGAGAAAGAAACCCTGAATTAAAATGCAGGGGTTCTGGGATTCAGTTCAACAACAGGGTGACCGCTGGGCCTCTCATTTCTCATCCGTTTCTGACCAGGGGAGGGCTGCAGTTGATCGGATAAACTCTGACTTGTGCCTGTCCTGGGAGCAGGAGCAGGGGTGGGGGCTCGTAGAGATTGAGGGCTGCCCAGACCTCTCTGCCTTTCTCTGGTCCTCCGGTGGATGTTAAAACCACAGCAGCTCATCTCCTTTTTGTTTTGTCCTTCCATTGCAAGGCTATGTGCCCACCACAGGGCCACATCTGGAGAGCACAGATGTTTTATTCACCCAGTCTGAACTTGGGCTAAACTGCCTCTTCCCAGAGACACCCCAAAAAGCATAAGAGTCCAAAGCCTTCCCTGTTCTCTCCCTTGACCCACAAGCCCCAGCTGACTAGCCTCCTTCTTCCTCTTTGCACCAGAGAGAAGAGCTCAGTAGAGATGGGAGGGAGGTAGCTGGCCAGCAAACCTGGCTGACTGGTCCAAGGAGAAACAAGTCATCCCTTAGCCTGATCAAGGATGAGTGGCTGGGGGAGCCCTGCCTGGGGTATTTAGGGGAGTACTCAGCAGCGGGGCTTTGTGTTCCTGGATGGTTACGCCCCCATTTTCCCCAGGAGTACCACTGAACGTTCAGTAAGATGGATCATCATTGTCCTTGAAATGCTACCCTGGCTCAGTCCCCTATGAGCTGGAGGTCCTGGGGACAGCACCAGAGAAACAGCAGCCCCAGCCTTCCCAGCACCAGTCTACTTCTCTCTTGCAGTTTCCCATAGAAGACAGCAGTTACTGTCCCCATTTTTCACATGAAGAGTAACATCTATAAAACTATTTATTGAGCACTTGCTGCACTGGGCACTGGGCTAAGGTCTTTCTAATGCACTCTTTTAGTCAATTAGGGAAGTCCAGGCTGAGAGAGATCATCATCTAGTTCAGGGGTGAGAGCTCCTGATCCCCCCAGGCCGCTCGTATCCCACTCCACCTCTGGGGCAGCCTAGAGCATGAAGTCTTCCTTTAATTCTTCCTGCCTAGGTTAGAGGCTGGGTGGGGCTTTGAGGGGTCATTCTCTACCCTTACCCGGCTAGTCTGGGTTTTTGAAAGAATTACATGTTGTTAGAGTCAGAAGGGTCCTTCCAAGCATGGTCTTGGCCAAAGAACTGAACAACCCCAGGGGCTAGTGGGAGAGGAGATACGACGGGCAGTGCTTACCACTTGGGGCCGTCCGGAGAATTCCTTGCCCTTCTTGATAAGCACCTCCTTTGCCAGCTGGTGGTGGCCGATCATCACTGTAGTCTTGCCACCCATACGAAAGGAATAGATGGGGCCGTATTTTTCCTGTAGCTTGAAGAAGTTCACATGCGGATGGCCATGCCTGGGGAGGAATGGTAGGCTGCCCACCAAGGGCAGGGCTGGGAGGTTCTTGGGGTACTTGGCACCAGGGCACTTTACCTTGGGCCAAAGGATATAAACTAGGGTGAGCAGCAAGAGAGCCAAGAGTCCCCACATGGTTGCCGGGTGTCGGCAGGCAGGACAGACAGCTGGGGAGTAGAAGAGCTGCAGCCACTCTAGGGCTCAAGGAGGTCTTTTTAAGGGCTGTCCTGATCTTTACCTTGACTTCATGTTATCTCTTGCCTTGTGGAAGTTTAACCTGGAGTACAGCCAGGCCTGAACACTCTCCCAGAATGGGGAAATAAAGAGGGAGTGGAGGATTCCTCAAGGGCTGGCCCAGCTCCAGGGCAAACCCCTAAGGGAGGAGCAAGGTAAGGGGAGGACAGCTTGTCCCCCTCCCTGTCCCCAGAGTGCACCAGGAGCAAATGGTATCTGGGTCAGGAATCAGGTTTGGGACATTCTATGTTGTAAAATCAAAATCCATGGATAGATGGCTATCCGGAACGTTACAACCAGCAGGGACTGTCAAAGATATTTTATCTAGTCTTATTATGTAACAGCTGAGAAAATGAGGCCTTAAAAGGTTAGGTTTGTATAAGGTCACACAACATAGTGACAGGAAGAACCCAGACGCCATGTTTTGCAGCTCCTTCCAGAGGCAGTGGAGCCCCAGGGTTGAGAGCTTGGGCCCTAGAGTCAGATGGGTTTGGGTTTAAATCCTAGCTTGACCACTTTCTAGCTATATGATGTTTTTATTTTTAAATTTTTATTTATTTATTTATTTAGCAAGCCTTCCATTGGGAGCCAGTGCACAGCTGGCTGAGCAGATAGCTCTCACCCGAGCACTGGAGCTGAGCAAAGGAAAGAGAGTCAATGTATATACTGACTCAAAATATGCCTTCTTAGCATTACATGCCCATGGCAGCATTTGGAAAGAAAGAGACTTAACAGCCACAAGGTCACCCATCAAATATCATCAGGAGATTAACAGACTGCTACAGGCAGCACACTCTCCTCAAGAAATAGCTGTCATACAATGCAGGGGACACCAAAGGGGGAGGTGATGAGATCTTTGAAGGCAGCAGGTTAGGAGACCAAGCAGCTAAGAATGCTGCCAAACCAGGTCTCAATCCTATACCAGGTTCTCTAGTTTGGGATGGGTCAATAATCCAAATCAAGCCCCAATATACTAAAAAAGAACAGAAATGGGCCAAAACAAGGGACTATACTACCCAACCCATGGGTTGGTTAAAAGGAGAGGATGGTCGTTTACACATTCCAGCTGCCAATCAATGGAAAGTTCTAAAAATGCTCCACCAAACTTTCCACTTAGGAAGGGACAAAACTTTACAAATGGCCCAAAAATTATTAAAATTATTCACAGGAAAAGATCTTTAAAAGACTATACAACAGGGCTGGCCGAGTGGCGTGGTGGTTAAGACCTGGCTTGGGACGCCAGCGGCCCCGGTTCGGATCCCACATATAAGGGCCAGTGACACTGCCCTCAAAAAAAAAAAAAAAAAGACTATGCAACATATTTTTACATCCTGTGAAGTCTGCCATAAGAATAGTCCTCTAACTCACCGTCAGATACCCAAAGGGGTGCAAAGATAAGGCAAATGCCCAGGGGAGGACTGGCAATTAGACTTTACCCACATACCCAAAGCCAAGGGGCATAAATATCTCCTAGTATGGATAGACACCTTCACCCACTGGGTCAAATCCTTTCTTTGTAAGACAGAAAAGACATTAGAAGTCATGAAGGTTCTAATCATGGAAATTATACCTAGGTTTGGCCTCCCTAGGTCTCTTCAGAGTGACAATGGACCCTCCTTCAAGTCCCCAGTCACTGACGATGTATCTACGGCCTTGGGGATTGATTACCACCTCTGCTGTTCCTGGAGATCCCAATCCACAGGCAAGGTGGAAAAGACCAATGGCATCATCAAAAGACATCTTTGAAAGCTATCTCAGGAAACCAGCCAGGATTGGGTAACTTTACTCCCCATAGCTCTCCTTTGTATTCGAAATACTCCCATTAAATGTGGCCTAAGCATTTTTGAAATGTTATAATATGGGAGACCTTTTCTAAGCAATGACCTCCTAACCGACCAAGTGGTTATAGTGTTAACCCAACATGTTACCTCTCTAACTCAGTTCCAACAGGCTATTTGACAATTGTCAGACGCCAAGCCCCAAATGGATCAAAAACCCTTGTTTAACCGAGGGAATGAAGTTCTTATTAAAACTTCCTTCTCTATCTCCTAGCCTAGATCCTGTTTGGAAAGGTCCCTACAGAGTAATCCTTTCCACTCCCATGCAGTGAAAGTACCAGAATTCGACTCCTGGATCCACCATTCTCGAGTCAAGCCTTGGACACTCCCAGATCAGAGTCCTGAATACCCCAGCCATCCCCAGGGAGACCTAAAACTAGTTCTACGTCACTCAGATAAGTACTCAGATTGTGGGACTTGACCCCAAAGCAATAAAATCAGAGGTTACAGTTTACTACCAAAACAGGATTGTTTGATCCCATTGTGTACTGGGATCGTGGTCTCGTGGAACCAAAGAACGGGAGACACAGACCAGAGAGGTCAAGTTTATGAAAAGTTTATTAGAAGAAAAAATACATTTCAAAGAAGCAGAAGCAGCCCCAGCAGTAGAGAATGGCTCAAGGGCCATTATTAGAAGAGAAAGTACACTCCAAAGAGTTTGGAGCAGGCAGAGTAAAGGAAGCTCAAAAAGACCTATACAATGTTTTTAAAACATTGGTTTTATTATGTGAAAGTATGTGTATCATAAAATTTACCATTTTAACCATTTTGAAGTATCCTATTAAGTAGCATTAAATATACTCCCAATGGGATGCTGGCCAAGTGGCTCAGTTGGTTAAGAGCTCACTCAAGAGTGTGAGCTGAGCTCTGAGCAATAGCAGTTCAATGCCCAGTCGGGGCTAAGCTGCTGCTAAGCTGCCAACAGGTGGCAGGATGGCTCAGCTAAATATATGTATATATTCACAATGTTGTATTGCCATCACCAGCTATCTGTTTTCAAAACTTTTTCATCATAATTTGGTTGTCTATGGGAAGAAGAATTAGGAAGCTGGGGGTGGTGGTGGAAGACTGTATAGATGTTGATGTAAACAACTCCGTCTTTGTATCCTTGAGTTTTCATGCTGTGACCTTTGACCAACCTTAACATCCTTAATAAAGCATACCAAAGCCTTCTAGTTGATGATTATGTGTGCTCCTTAAAATGTAGCCATAAATATTTTTGTTAGTAATGGCTGAAATGGCATGACAACTGAGATAAATATCAAATTGGTCATAGTATCAATGATAAACAATTACCTTTCACAAGACCACCAAGTGCTATGGCCCCTGGCACGTACTGCATTCTTCGTCTTGTCAATCATGAGTACCTGGGTTATACCATTAAAAAAGTGCTATAACAGGAGTCTGTTAGCAGAGAATAATTTGTGCAGAACTACTGGGTCATCTGTCTGCTCTGATCCTACATTCCTGTAAGTAAATAATAATTCTTCTATGTTCTGTGGAGTTGCCTGTTTTGTTTGTCTGTCTTGAGATACCTTCTTATTATGGTGGCCATTACACCTTTGCCTCAATGTTGGACAAAACTTTTCAGTGTATATACCCTTTCGTACCTTTAAAAAAATTTGAATCCTGTGAATGCATTATCCATTTCAAAGCTGAGTTAAAAATTAAAGAAAAAAGGCAAAGAGGAACAGAGATAGAAAATGTTTTAACTGAACTGTAATAAATAATATATTTTTTAAAATCGACCCTTCCACCTATGTCCTGGACCCTGCTCCCTCATAGCTCCCACAGAGTCTTGTTTCATTCATCATTTTCCTCCTGCATCTTCAACTCATTCTCTCCATTGTTTTTTCCTCCTCCGCTGACACATACATGCAAGACTTTGATCTCAAATGAAATTGAAAAATCCTTTACTGATGCTACGTTCCCCTCTACTTTTCCTTTAATGTCTCTCCTTCCCTTTTTAATCAGACTTCTTAGTAAAATAATATAATAGATACTCGTGTCTCTATCTTAGTCCCCATTCACCATACACTTGCTGCAGTGTGGCCTCTGACCCCACCAAACTATCCATACTTCTGTTAAAAATGTCAGAATTGACCTTCATATCGCCAAAGCCATTGGATGCCTTTCAGACCTTCTGTTATAAAAATCCTCTATTCGCATTATTGATTATTTTCACCATCTTTAAACACTGTAATATGAAATATCATGCAGCCCTGGATTCTTTGTAATTCTTTTGTTCCTCCTCTTGTTCCCACTGTCATCTCATGTATGTCAAATCTGTCCTTGGCCCTTCTCCATCTACATTCTCCCTGGCTGATCTCACCCCTCTCAAGGTTTTAACTATCACCAATATTCAACCTTTAACAAATAGGTACTGCTCTTGACTCTCATAGAATTTAGAAATGGATGACTCTTATACGAGAGATGTCAATCATTGCGTCCTACATTCATCTGACGTCACCCACAGCTTGTGTCTTGTGACCATGATTGGATTAGGAGAATATGGCCCAATGGGAATAAATTCTCAGACTGAGTTAAGCTAGTCAAATTCTCTTTTTGGAGCTCTTGATCCTGTACTGTTATGAATAATGGGGGCAGTGATCTCAGATGCTGATTTAAAAGTCCTCGTCACAACTCAGTCTGGCTGTATATTTCACTTTTGTCCTTGGGTGTCGGTGATACATCTACCATCTGATTACTGAAAAATCTTAGTTTATTAAAGAATTTGTATTTTAATTAACTTATAAAAAATAAAACTACTATTTCAAAATAAAAACAAAAATTCCCAAATGTATATGATTCCATTTTATCACCTTTGCTGGTTCGATCTTTTGGTTCTTTTGATTTTGACTTGTTGGTTGAGACCAGAGCAACATTGAATCTAGCGCTAATTTTGCCCGCTACTAAGACAAAAACCCTTCTGAGTACTCTAGGCAATGAGCCAAGAATTAATGTTTCCCACTTCGGCTGATGGGAACAGGAAGGACTATGAGCCCTGTGGAAACCAGAAACATGGTTTCTGCAAATCCTTTAAGGTGGTTCTTTCACTGGCCTTGAGTAGTTTTCCCACATGAATGCCCTTACTGGGACTCAGTTAAAGATTCAAGGATACCCATCACTCTGCAGATGTCTAGAGTTTCTCTTTCTGTCTAAAGCTCTCTCCACTGTCCTTTGAGCTCTAGTTGCCTTGACCTCCCCAGGTTCCCAGCCTTGTCTCCTCCACCAGGCTCTGCTTCTATTTTCCTTCCCCGTGCCATAGCTTAGAAACTTTGTTCAGCCAGTAAGCTGGAGAAATCACTGGACTTATCTCATTTGTTTCCCATCCTTCAGAGATCACTGGCTTTAATTGTCTGATGTCCAATGTCTTCAAAAACTGTTATTTCATACATTTTATCTGCTTTTTTACATAATTGGTTTCACATGAGGGTAAATCCAATTCTTGTTACTCCATCTTAGCCAAAAAACAGGAGTCTTCTCAGAACATACAGATATTTTTAGTGTTGGGGACCGAGAGACCCTCGAGCAGCTGTAAAGGAGAGGGGTTTGCAAGGGTTGCCCCTCTGGTTGTTGCTTTTGCAAGGCTGGCACAGCACTTCAGCATCCGGAGGCCACCTCAGTTTCCATGCTGGCAAAGCACCTCAGTCAGTGCACGGAGGTGGTTTCTGGCACCCGGAGGTGGTTTTAATACATTGGGTACAGAACATCCTGGGTCCAATACATTGGTCCAACATTAGTTGCAACATCCTGCAGCTGACCAATGGAACATGATGCACTGAATGGTCCCTGCCCAAGGCCATTTCCACCTGCTTTCCAACCCCTGCTTTAGCAAGACTATAATAAACCACGGCTGCTAGACTGGGTCACTGTCTTCCCATCAGGAGACAGCTGTCCACCTAGTCCCCACTTCCAATTATTTCTTTGTCTGTCTTTCTTAATCCTCCGTCGCCCCCCACTCCAGACCATTCCACTGGCCACGCTGGACGTGCATTTTAGTAATTACATTTATCTAAGTAAGCTTCATACATGGTTTTTTTCTGAACTTCCAGCCAAAATTAGGCATCATTGCAGTTGCCCTGACCCAGATAATTAGTGTTCATTAGTTACATATCAACTGGATCTAATTGACATTTATAGATTACTTCAATCCACAAGATCAGAATACTCATTCTTCTCAAGCTTACATGAACATTCACCAAGATAGACTGTGTCCTGGGCCATACAACACACCTCAACTAGTTTAAAAGAACAAAAATCATACAAAGTATGCTCTCAGATCACATAATTAAAGAAACCAATCACAGGAAGATAGCCAGAAAAATCCCCCAAAATTTGAAATTAAATAACACAAGTCAAAGAAGAAATCTTAAAAATATTTTGAACTAAATAAAAATGAAAATATAACTTATCGAAATTTGTGGGATGCAATGAAAGTAGCACTTAGAGAGAAATTTATAGCGTTGAATACATGTGTCAGAAAAGAAGAAAGATCTAAAATCAATACTGTATGTTTCCACCTTAGGAAACTAGGGAAAGAAAAGCCATATAAACCTAAATCAAGCAGAAGAAAATAAATAGTAAAAAAGCAGAAATCAATAAAATTGTAAATAGGAAAGCAATAGAGAAAATCAACAAAGAAAAGCTGGTTCTTTAAAAGATCAATAAAATTGATAAACCTCCAGTCAAACTAACCTGTCTTTTTTTTTTTTTTTAAAAGAGAAGACACGGGCCGGCCGAGTGGCACATTGGTTAAGCGCTGGTTTTGGGATGCCAGCGGCCCCGGTTCGGATCCCACGTGAGGGCCAGTGACACTGCCCTCTACAGCTAACAACAGCTCCACCTGGAGCTGGGCTGTGCGAGCCCCGGTGATGGTGTGGGCTGCAGCCCCTGCTGCAGTGGGCTGCCATAGGCTACAGTGAGTGGCCCGCAGCCAGCGTGAGCGGCTGGCAGCCAGCGTGAGCTGCCAAGAGCCGCGATGAGCGACATCCAGAGGCCAGCGACTTATCTGCCTCATCCGGGAAGAGCGCAATGACGATACCAACAGTGAAGCAACGTCCTCCGCAACTAAACTGAAGAGCAAAAAGACAGCAACTTGTCTGTTCCCCTTCCCCGATTCCCCAACGCTGTTCCCCTCCACCAATTCCCCGATAAAACCTTAAAAAAAAAAAAAAAAAAAAGAGAAGACACAACTTGCTAATATCAGAAATGAAAGAGGGGCCATCACTACTGACCCGATGGACATTAAAAGGATAATAAAGGAATACTATAAACAACTCTAGGTCCACAAATTTGATAACCTAAATGAAATGGACCAATTCCCTGAAAACACAATCTACCCAAACTCATACAATTAGAAATAGATCATCTGAATAGATCTATATCTATTCAAGTAGTTGAATCAATAATTAATAACCCTCCAAAACAGAATGCATCAGGCCCAGATGGTTTCATTGGTGAATTCTATCAAACATGTAAAGAAATAAATGATACAAATTATCTACAATTTCTATGTTCCCCCTGACCCCTGGCAAGTATTGGTCTTTTTACTGTCTCTATAGTTTTGCCTTTACCAGAATGTCATGTAGTTGGAATCATACCTTTTCAAATTTTTGCAGTTTAATGTAATTATAGATGAGGCATGTACTGGCCATATCCTGTGTTATCTTAGAAAAAATTTCCCAGTCAGTGTTTTATATTGAGGCCAAGGTATACTCCTGGAATGAGGTGTGTCATGCAGAATTTCATTTAATCTGAAGTTTTATCTGATGCAGCCAGGTAACAATGTTGGTTTCGAAAGATCTTATCTTCACAGGTCTTAAACTCAGTTTTTCCTTGTGTTTCTTTTCAGAATTCAATAGACCAGATTTTGGGTATTTATGATGGAGTCCTTTATCATCTCCATGAATTTATTAATTTTGTTGTTTTATATAAGATTCTTGTATGTAAACTTTTAATCACAGCAGCCTGTTTAACATGATGACCTTTAAAGTATGTTTGTAGTATTGTACTAGCTTCTATAGTCTCTATGGTTTTGCCTTTACCAGAATGTCATATAGATGGAATCATACCTTTTCAAATTTTTGCAGATTAATGTAATTATAGATGAGGCATGTACTGGCTATATCCTCTGTTATCTTAGAAAAAAATTCCCAGTGTTTTATATTGTGGCCAAGGTATTCCACCTGGAATGAGGTGTGTCATGCAGAACTTCATTTAGAGTCAATTTGAAGTTTTATCTGATGCAGCCAGGTAACAATGTTGGTTTCGAGGATCTTATCTTCACAGGTCTTCAACTCAGTTTTTCCTTGTGTTTCTTTTCAGAATTCAGTAGACCAGATTTTTTGTATTTATGATGGAGTTCCTTTATCGTCTCCATGAATTTATTATTTTTTGTTGTTTTATATAAGGTCCTTGTATGTAAACTTTTAATCACAGCAGCCTGTTTAACGTGATGACCTTTAAAGTATGTTTGTAGTATTGTACTAGCTTCTGTACTATAACACTGTGATTGCCTACTTTGGGACCAGCAATTATTTCAGGTGGTATCACGGCATCAGGTAATTCACATTTGCTGTTTATTTTTAAAGAGTTTCTGAGGAAGTTTGAAACCTTTTAAAATAGTATTTTAAAGAGATTAATCATTTTAAAAGCATACCAGCTATTGGATTGCATATTTACTCTTTTATTTGAATAATTTGATATGCCCTAGAAAGGGCTGCAGTTCAGTCATTTGAACAATTTGACTTCTGGTAAGGTTTTGGATTTTGGAAGAGTAACTTGATTACCTGTATCAAGCCTGGTACCATCACTTTTTATTTTTACTAAGAAGTCAATCAACAAACAATATTGCATCAAGTTTTAGTATTGGCATGTCCAAAAGTTCTGTTCTGGTCATGGGCCCTTCATGAATTCCAGAAACACAATTTAGGGATTACTCTTTATTGGGTAATGGTTACAGAGTTTCTGGGTTAAGGAAATTATACCAGTAGATGATAATACAATAGGGAGAAAATAACAATAATTCATAGTTAATCAACCAGTAGAAAAATGTTAGGTGGTCTCGGTGAGCAAAAGAGATTTACTACATGTGATAACATCAGTCAGTCTTCAGTCCAACAGACCTAACCCATTAATCCTCAAAGGCCAGCTTGGAAGGGGTTGGAGACTATCATGCCTATGACTCTATCCATTTGGTACAGAACACATTCAACAGAAACAAGATGATCCTGGACAAAACAAAAGCCTTTGAAACTTAACTTTGTATTTAGAGACAAGCAACAAACAGCAAAAGCAAGGCAAGCTGCAGGAGAATAATCACGTTAATGCAAAAATATTTATCAAACAATATGCCACCAAACAAAAGGTCTAATAACCTTATACAAAGACCTAAAATTAGTAACTAAATGGTGCACCTCGAAACCCAAAGGTCTTATTACTTAATACAAAGATCCAGGCCTAATTACCTTATACAAAGATCTGAGTCTAAAGGCTTTATACAAAGATCTGTTTGGTTACATGTCATTGGAAACACAATAAAATTAGCAACAGGAGCTCAGTAGAAGTAGTTAGAATTCAAATTCTTCTCCTCCTCCTCTTCCTCCTTTGTCTTCTTTTTTTAGACATTTTATTGGGGAACAGTGTGTTTTTCCAGGGCCCATCAGCTCTAAGTCAAGTAGTTGTCTTCAATCTATTTGTAGAGGGTGCAGCTCCTTGGCCTATGTGGGAATCAAACCAGCAACCTTGGTGTTATGAGCCTGCACTCTAACCACCTGAGCTAACCGGCCGCCCCCAAATTCTTCTTCAGACCAACTCATGTGGCGTGTGATCTGAAGGACAGACAGAGGGTGAGCACAAGGGGTCCAGTGCATGCAGCTGTTGATCAGGAATCTGTGGAAATGCTGCCAAGTGAGGGTCTTTAAAATGATCTTGGTGCAACCTCTAGAACTGTCAAAAGGTGATAAGAATACAACTTAATATATGAAACAAAAGGACAAAATTGAATTTATTGAGAGCAGGCAGTCTTTCTAAGCAGAGTAGACTGATGATGACAATAGAGTTTTTGGGAAGCGTTGACTTCAGGAATTGATGGATGCAAGCAGGCTGAAAACATCTGTAGATGTGACATTACGATTGTTGATTGATTGGCACTCTGAGGGATGATTATTGGCATGAATCTGTCCCTGAATTACTGACGTTCAGAACTGTTTGATGGGGGTGGGGGCAAAGGTGTAATGGCTACCATAATGAGAAGGTATCTTAAGACAGACAAACAAAACAGGCAACTCCATAGATCATAAAAGAACTTATTATTTACCTAGAGGAATATAGGGTCGGAGTAGACAGATGACCCAGTAGTTCCACACAAATTATTCTCTGCTAACAGACTCCTGTTATAGCACTTTTTTAATGGTATAACCCAGGTATCCATGATTGACAAGACAAAAAATGCAGTACTTGCCAGGGGGGCATAGCGCTCTGTGGACCTGTGAAAGGTAATTGTTTATCATCAATACTAGAACTAATTAGATATTTATCTCAGTTGTCATGCCATTTCAGCCATTACTAACAAAAGTATTTATGGCTACACTTTAAGGAACACAGATAATCGTCAACTAGAAGGCTTTGGTATGCTTTGCTAAGGATGTTAAGGTTGGTCAAAAGTCACAGCATGAAAACTCAGGGATACAAAAATAGAGTTGGTTTTGTCTGAATCAACATCTCTACAAAAAGTGAGGAGCAGACCCTGATTATTTGATTTGTAAAAGGGATTCACTGAGGTGAACTGTCATTGACTGAACACATTTCAAACAAGTTCTGGTGGTACGTTGCTTGCTATTGCTGTATAATGTCACCACAAACTTAGTGGATTAAAACAAAATGCATTTATTATTTTATAGTTTCTGTGGGTCAGGAATCAAGTACAGCTTCTCTGGGTCATGTACCTAGGGTGTCACAAGGCTTTAATCAAGGCGTGCTCCAGGGTCAGGTTCTCATCTGGGGGCTTAACAGGGGAAGGATATGCTTCCCCACTTGCCTGGTTGTTGGTAGCATTCATATCCTTTTGGCCATCTGACTGTGAGCTTCACTGTTTTGCTGGCTGGCAGCTGGAGGCTCAGCCCTCAGTGAATAGATGGTGCTTGCCGTTCCTTGCGATGTGGAGTTTTTCAGCATAGCCACTTGCATCCTCACAGCAACAGAGTGACTCCAGCAAGATGAGCCTTACAATCTTATATCATGTAATCACATACTCATGTACACATAATCACCTACCTCCCATCACATATGCATATAGTATTGGTTAGAAGCAAGTCACAGGCCCTTCCCACAATTAAGAGAAAGGGATCACACAAGGGCATGAGAACCAGGAGATGGGGATCATGGAAGCCAGACGTCAGCGGACAGTCTGTCTCCCATAGGTGACTACTTGTTATCATGCTGTAGAGCAGTCAATCTTTTCTGAAGTTTATGGGTCTGCAGCAACTGTAATCTCTTACATCACCGTTGGGAATGTAAAATGGTAAACAACTTTGGGAAATGGTTTGGCAGTTTCTTGGAAAGTTAAACGCCTACCATATGACCCAGCCATTCCATTCCTAGATATTGCCTAAGATAAATGAAAACAACACTTATAAAGATCTGTATGTAAATGTTCATTGCAGCTTGATTCATAATAGCCCCCAAATGGAAATATTCCAAATGTCCATCCACAGGTGAGTGGATAAACAAAATGAGGGATAAGCCAAACAATGGGATATTTCTCATCCACAAAAAGGACTAGACTAACGGCACACACACAACCATGTGAATGAGTCTCAAAATCATGCTGAGCGAAAGAACCTACACACGAAAAAGTATTTCCCGGATGATTCCATTTCTATAACATTCTAGACATACACATGAATCTATAGTGCAAGAAAGCAGAGCGGTTGGTGTCTGGAGCGAGGGGCAGATGGACTGCAAAGGGGCAGCTGGAAACTTCTGGGAATTTAATTTAGCCAATGAGAACCTCTGCAAGCACAGGAATCTCTTCCTCTCTTTCCCCCCCGCCTTCCGCTTCGCACACCTTTTGGTCCCGGCGACTCGCCGTCGCTCGCGCGGAGGCGTTTACTCGGCGAGGTGATGGCGACTGGGGCGCCGGATTCGCAAGCGCGATTCGGTCAGTCCGTGAAGGGACTTCTCACGGAGAAGGTGAACACGTGCGGCACTGACGTGATCGCGCTCACCAAGCAGGTGCTGAAGGGCTCCCGGAGCTCCGAGGTGAGCTGGCAGTGCGTTTTGCGGATCTCACACTCCGGGGCACCCCGCGTCTAGCATCGCTGTGCGAAAGGGGTCGCGTTGCATCTTGGGAGTTGTAGGCGCACCGTAGGTGCCCTGGGGGCGGAAAGTAGGGCTCCTTAGCGGAGCGCCAGGGGTGCATTCTGGGACGTAGGGCCTCCGGGACGACTAGCGGCGTTAAGAGGAGAAAGAAACCAGATGATGCGCATCTGCGCCTTGAAGCGGAGATGGCTGCAGTGCGACGGATGAGGTAGCGGTCCTGACCAGTTCCTCATTTGTTTCCCCGGCGTGGCTTTAGTGAAGGTCTGTCCTTTGTGGCCCCCAAACACCGTATGGTTTATCCGCAACATCCCAGATATTTCCTCCGTATTTTTATGCGTCATCTGTCTATGAATTTAGTTTTTTCTGATTTGTCTTTCAGGGCACATTCTTGGTTTTCTCTCACTTCCTCTTTGCCCTGATTTCGCCCTCATCAGGCTGGTTCCATGTATGGAATTATTCGATGCTTTTTCACACAAGAACACTTTATATACTTACATTTTATCTTTCTCCCCCCCAAAAAAACCTATCCATTGTCCTCCTAGATAGTCACTCAAGTGAAATAAAAATATATGTCCATGCAAAGACTTATTTGTACATGTTTCTAGCACCCTTATCCGTAGCAGCACCAAAGTAGACACAACCCAAACTCCCACTGACAGATAAATGGATAAACAAAACGGGTCTCATGACGTGGCTATTTCACTCCTAGGTTTTAACTCAAGAAAAATGGGAAATATGTCCATCATTTTGTGACATAAACCAACGACACACATGTCATCTAAGATGTCCAGTTTTTTTTTTGTTTTTTTAAAGTGGAACAACAGCTTGGATACACCTGTAAAACAATTTGAGTACAGAATCCTTTTAGATTTCTATGACTTTCTACTGTAGGCCATTGTCTTGCTCAGAACTAACTCAGCGGTGTATCTTAGCTACTCCTCTTCAAATATTTTTGATTTTCAGCTGAGTTTTCATAGAAATAACAACTTGCATTTTTTTTACTCGTATTTTATCGGTTTCTATATTATTTCATTAAGGTATGTAGTTAGTTGCAGTAGCAAGCATAGAATGTCTACAAGTCTTTAGACTTGTATATGAATGTTCATAGCAGCTTTATTCATATTAGTTTAGGGCCCAGTAGAATTGTCTTTACAGAATTAGCTTTCATGTTACGTATGTCCTTAGTTTTTATTGATAGTGGCTAAAAGAAACACCTGTGTGAAGCAAGTGTTTGCATTGACCATAATGCTATTGTTGAAGTTACTGATCCGGTGATCCCAAATATGCTTTGTGTGAGGTCCGACATGATACACTCACTTTAGGATTTAGTAGTAGAGGAAAGTTATCTCTTTGAAGAATTGTTATGTTGCCTTTTATCAAATAAGAATTATGCAACTCATTGTGTTTCCCTTTTTGCTTTGGTTGCACAGAAGTTCCTATGTCAGTTTCAGTGGTAGACATATTTACTTCTTTCTCCTTTTCGTGACTTTTAGATTCTATTTCTAAGAAAACGTGTGTGTATATGTACATGCGGGGGACCAGCCTCCGCTGACCAGGGTTTCCCTCAGGTGGAGACGGCGTTGGCGGGGGAGGAAAATAAAGAAGGGAGACAGTGGAGACACCGGGGGAGTTTCAGAGAAAAAAATGTCACACTTTATTGCCAGAGCATGTTCTTGTTTTTTGTTTTTTTTTTTAAAGATTTTATTGGGGAATTGGCGGAGGAGAACAGCGTTGGGGAATCGGGGAAGGGTAACAGACAAGTTGCTGTCTTTTTGTTCTTCAGTTTAGTTGCGGAGGATGTTGCTTCACTGTTGGTATCGTCATTGTGCTCTTCCCGGATGAGGCAGATGTGTCGCTGGCCTCTGGATGTCGCTCACCGTGGCTATTGGCAGCTCATGCTGGCGGGCCACTCACTGTAGCCTATGGCAGCCCACTGCAGCAGGGGCTGCAGCCCACACCATCACCGGGGCTCGCACAGCCCAGCTCCAGGTGGAGCCGTTGTTAGCTGTAGAGGGCAGTGTCACTGGCCCTCATGTGGGATCCGAACCAGGCCGCTGGCATCCCAAAACCAGCGCTTAACCTATGCGCCACTGGGCCAGCCGAGTATGTTCTTTTTATAGGGATTCTTGACCATTGCCTCAATCACTGGAGTTTGGTGGTTTCTAGTTCCCAGGATTTACTCAGTCTTTACTTCCCTGTAATTGTTCTCTCCAGCGTACATTGGCCTATTCTATGTTAAGGGTTCACCTATCTCCACATATCCCTAAAGAGTGGTTACCATGACTACCTAGTCACTATCCCAGATTCCAGCAGCTAGACTCACAGGGCTATACTAAAAGACTAGGAGTGGCTGTGTTTAGGGTAAAAGCATCTAAAATCTATTCCTATGTAAATACAATACTTAGTAGCTAAAGGAAGTCTCAAACATCTTTTGTCCTAGGAGGGCTATGTATTTACAATAGAGGGTAGCATCTGTTTCTCAGTCAAAGCTTCAGTATCTGTCAAAGAATTTAAACAAAGTTGTTAACATACCCTATGGTCAGGAAGTCCCTCTTACCTGAACTCTCATGGCCTGAAGACTTTTAATCTCCAAGGAGACCTTTCACAGCAGGGCCCTTAGGCCACAGGCAGGCTTCTTGGCCTATGTTGTCAGAGGTCTGTGCCTCAGTTTCCAAGGGGTTTGAGTCCCCAATATCTCAGTTCAGGGGTCCCCTCGGTCTGTAGCCTGGCTTAGGGAGTTTCCTTTTTAGGAAATCTTGCCCCGTCGTTGACTTACACAACCAGCTATCATCAGGGTACCACAGGAACTTGTAACAAATGCATTGAGTGTATTGTCTCCTATAGGAGGAAACGCACATGGGTTCATAGAGGCAGGAGATATTACATGACCAACCATAAGGCAGCACTCCAGACATCCAGTGCTGAGCAAGGCAATGTGACCTTGTCAGATGTTGGCCCCTGGCATGTGTACACACACACACACACACACACAGTTTGTTATAAATTGCCTTGAATATTTTTTGGAGAGAAACACGGTATAAATATATAAATTTTAAAAAGTACATGGTGTTCATAGTCAACCACCAGTGTGTATGGAACATCCATATTCATCATAATAAACAGCAACGTTTATTGAGCATCTACTGTGTATTGGATACTGCTGTGTTTTATGTAGTTTAATTCATTAAATCTTTATAATTGCTAATAAAGGAGATAGTTTTTAAAATTTATTTATTTTTTTATTAGTTCCAGTTCCAGGTGTGCAAAACAACATAATGATTAGACATTTACACCCCTCACAAAGTGATACCCCCCCCCAAGCCTAGTACCCATCTGACATCGTACATAGTTATTATAATACCATTGCCTATATTCCCTATGCTGTACTCTGTATCCCATGGCTATATATACAGAGGGTGCCAAAAAAATGTATACATGTTTTAAGAAAGGAAAAAACTGTATTAAAATTGTAATACAATGTGACACTAGCATTCATTTGATTAACTCCATCTTTTGAGCGAATGTCATACTACATGTTGCTACAGTAATTCAATTCAACTTTGAAAAGTAAAACATAGATAACATCTCTTAAAATGTGTACTTTTTTTGGCACTCCTGGTATATATTTAATTATAATTCACATTCAGTATTGTATTATATTAGTATAAGGTATACTGCGCAGTGGTTAGGCATTTATATAATCCCTTGATAAGTCCAGTACCCATTTGACACCCTACACAAGCTTTACAACGTTATTGATTATATTCCCCATACTGTATTTCACATCCCTGTGACAATTTTGTGACTACCAATTTGTACTTGCTAATCCCTTCACCTTCCCCCATTCCTACCCGCCTCCCATCTATCAACCATCAGTTTTTTTCTCTGTGTCTATGAGTCTGTTTTTTTGCTCGTTTATTGTTCTTTAGATTCCACATATAAGTGAAATCATATGGTATTTGTCTTTCTTAGTCTAACTTATTTCACTTAGCATAGTATCTTCTACATCCATCCATGTTGTTGCAAATGGTAAGGTTTCATTTATACTCCCTTGTATAAATGTACCACGATTTCTTTATCCAGTCGTCTATTGATGGGCATTTTAGTTGTTTCCATACCTTGGCTATTGTGAATAGCACTGCAGTAAACATAGGGGCACTAATATTTTTTTGAATTAGCAATTTGAATTTCTTTGAATAAATACCCAGGAGTGGAATTGCTGGGTCATAGGTAGTTCTATTTTTAATTTTTTGAGGAACTTCCATACTGTTTTCCATAGTGGCTGCCCCAGTTTGCAATCCCACCAACAGTGCACAAGGGTTCCCTTTTCCCCACATCCTCAGCAGCACTAGTTTGTTGATTTATTGATGATGGACATTCTGACAGATGTGAGGTGGTATGTCATTGTGGTTTTTATTTGCATTTCTCTGATGATTAGGGACAGTGAGCATCTTTTTATATGTCTATTGGCCATCTGTATGTCCTCTTTAGAGATGTGTCTATTTCTCTGCCCAGTTTTTGATTGGATTGCTTGTTTTTTTTTAGTGTTGAATTGTATGAGTGTTTTAAATAAATTTTGGATATTAACCCCTTATCAGATTTATCATTGACAAATATCTTCTCCCATTCAGTAGAATGTCTTTTTGTTTTGTTGATGGTTTTCTTTGCTCTGAAAAAACTGTTTAGTTTGATATAGTCTTATTTGTTTATTTTGTCTTTTGTTTTGCTTCCCTGAGGACACATATCAGTAAAGATATTACTAAGGGTAAGGAGGTTAGGGGGTTTTTTTTGTTTGTATGTTTTTATGTAGAGGATACACAGAGGAATTTAACTTGTCCAAGGTCACATAGTAGCTAGGAAGGAGTAAAACTAGGATTTAAACCTAAGTTTTAAGTCCACACTCCAGGCCACTACCTCTCATGTTGTACTAGCTGGATTAAGTGTCCAAAAAGCCACTGTGCCACCACTACCTTCCCTCGTGTGACTTGCTCCTTCCTGTTCGTCCTGTGTATTTTTCACATGGGCTGCTTCTGTAGTAGATTGAGATAAGGTGCCAGTAAGTGGTATGGCTTGAGTTAAGCTGTCTGAGACAGGGTTGACAATCATCTCTCAAGGCTCTGAACGTTGTCTTTTTACTGGATCTCTTACATGGCATTTATCACATACCATATTGCTTTCTTTCTTTAGTTACTTACATATTTCTATCTTTTCCTTTAGTAGACTTTGAGGTTACTGGAATGTCTTAACTGATTTTCAATCCTTCTCAGCCCATAGAGCATTGCTTCTCCTTTCAACAGACTCCACATAGCTATTTTGTTTGATTAACTGACAATTTCTATGTATAAAAACTCATGCCACAGCATTCATTTAACAGATACCTATTGAGTGTCCGCTGTGTGTCAGGAACTGTTCTAGTACCAGGGAGAAGGCAGTAAACAAAACGAAGTCCCCATTCTTAGAAAGCTTACATTTTAGTGAAGAGACAGATAAACAAACAAAACACACAAAAAATCAGGTGGTTATAAATGCTAAGAAAACTAAAGCCGGGAATAGAGAGTGATGAAAGGGTTTACCTAAATGGAGTGGTCAGGGATGGGCTCTCTGAGGAGGTGATATTTGAGCAGACACTTGAATGAGGTGAGGGAGCAGGCCACATGGAGATGTAGAGGCAGAGAGATCCAAAAAGAGGAAGTGACAAACTCAAAGGCCTTGAGATGGGATGTATGCAGGAATGGATGGAGGCCAGTATGGCTGGAGCACAGAGTGAGGAAAAACATACCAACTTGTGCCCCGGCACAGTGAATGCTTGTGACTTAGATACTCCTGTCGTGCACACCCGCACTTCTCCTGCAGATGACTTGTGTTCTTAGTCAGAATCCTTCGGGTTTTTTCCTAACCCTGTGTAAGGCACTTATGCTTGCTGTTGCAAATACATTAATGAAAAAAATATTGAAAACAACGAACATGAGTGCAAAAATGAACAGGGTTGCTATTGCTATGAAAACTAAGTTGAAAATCAGAAATATTAATACTTGCTGAAGATGAGTACTAAGACTGTCACTGAGTTAACAATGAGCAAGACAGTGGTAAAAGCTTGAGGGATAAATTCCTAGAAATCTAAAAGTACTTGGTACTCGGATTGTTTTATCGGGGTATTCAAGGCGTCCCACTTTAAAGAACCCCAAACTGGAAATCTTAGATGATATGTTATATGTGTGGTTGGTTTATGTAAGACAATGATGTACAATGCCACTGAATACATCTGTCATCAAAGGCAAGGCCTTAGCCCTATGTGACAACAGTTCCTGCATTCCAGGCAATCTCAGGTCCCTTCAAGTCTGTCTTCTAAATGTCTCTCAACATCCCCCGCCCCCTTCTTAATGGTCACTTCTGTGGTTCAGGCCACTCTGATGCTTGCTTAGAATACTGCAGTGTTCTAACCAATTTCTCTGCCTTCAGTCTCCCCTCTAGGCCATTCTGCTTACAAAATACTTCTAAAATGGTAAATCTGATCATACTACTTTTCTATAAAATTACACTTAAGAGGAATTCTCAACCTCATCTTTTACGTCTCAGCTTAGAAGTCACTTCTTTTAGGAAGCCTTCCCTGAACACCTGTTCCTGTAATGGGTTAGACACCCCCACACCCGCCCTCCCATGCTCTCAAGGCATCCAGTGCCTTCCCGTCAGCACTTAACACAAAGTATTGGAGTGCCTACGTCTTCTTGTAACCTCAGATTGTTTGAGCCCCATAAGGCCAGCTACTATGTCTCTTACAGGCATATCATAAACAGTAAATATTTGTGGAATGACTTTGTGAATGAATGAAGATTCCAGTAGAACCCTTCTTTTTTGCTATTAGTTCCTCAGTCACCACCTTCCACCTATAGGAGTTTGGAGTTTGCTCTTTACAAATGGCCACAGGAGGGAACAGGCACTCTCATACCAGGTCTGACAATTAAGTTTGCGAACTTGCCACCGTGCACTTACATTGGCAGCACTGTACAAACAGCGTGATAAGGTTTCATAACCTTGGTATATCAGTGCCTGACAGCTGTGTTTGTGTTGACGTGTGGCTGTGTCTTGCTGAGTGGCATTCATTATTGTTGTTGCTTGTTATTGTGTGCTGTCGTGAGAATGTCTGAGCTTGAATTAGAGCAATGAACAAACATTAAATTTCTTATTAAACTTGGCAAGACTGGAAGTGAAATCAGGGACATGTTAGTCCAAGTTTATGGGGATAATGCCTGAAGAAAACGGCAACGTACAAATGGATTAAACATTTTCCTCAGGGGAGAGAATGCGTCACTGATGAATAGAAGTCAGGGCAGCCAGAAACGAGCAGAACTGATGAAAACATGGCAAAGATTCATCGAATTGTGCGTCAAAATCGCCAGCTGACTGTGAGAAGCACAGCAGACCAAGTAAACATCGATAGAGAAACAGGAAAATTTTTTTTTTTTTCTTGAGGGCAGTGTCACTGGCCTCATATGTGGGACCGAACCGGGGCCTCTGGCTTCCGAAGCCAGTGCCTAACCACCACACCACTCGGCCGGCCCTGAGAAACAGGAAAATCTTAACTGAAAATCTTGGCATGAGAAAGGGTGTGCAAAAATGGTCCTGAAGGAGCTCATCGATGAACAAAAGCGAAGGAGAGTTGAAGTCTGCCAAGACCTTTTGCAGAGGCAAGATGATGTTTTGGGCTGTGTTATCACTGGTGATGAAACATGGGCGGACCAATACAACCCTGAAACAAAGCATCAAAGTGCATAATGAAAGTCAGCCAATTCTCCTCAACCAAAAAAGTTCCCATCAGTCCAAGTGTCAAAACGGGCTGGCTGAGTGGCTCAGTTAGTTAAGAGTTGGCTTAGAGCACGAGCTCTGAGCAACAGGGCCGCCGGTTTGATTCCCACATGGGCCAGTCAACACTGCGCCCAAACTGAGCTGTCGCTGAGCTGCCAACAGGTGGCAGGATGGCTCAGCTGGTGTAACAACAAGATTGCCTGTTCGATGGTGGGTTACACCCACCAGCAACTAAGACTGAACTCAGCACCTTGAGCTGAGCTGCCGCCTGGATGGCTCAGTGGATAGGACATGCGCTCTTAACAACAAGGCTGCTGATTCAACTCCCGCATGGGATGGTGGCTATGCCCACCCGCAACTAAGATTGAACACAGCACCTTGATCTTAGAGGCCACGAGCTGCCTGTTGGGAAGCCAGATGACGACTGGCGCCCTCCACAACGCAGATTGAAGAACAAAAACTTGGCTTGTCCCCTTCCCCAATTCCTCAATACTATTCTCCTCCCTAAATTCCCCAATTAAAAAAAAATCTAAAAAAAAAAAAAAGTCAAAACGATATTGCTAACCATTGTTGATATCAGGGGGATTATTTATTATGAATTTGTACCAACTGGACAAACAGTTAACCAAGTTTACTATTTGAAAGTGCTGAAAAGCCTGCATGAAAAAGTTAGACCTGAATTTTTCACCAACAATTCATGGCTCTTGCATCACGACAATGTACCAGCTCACATGGCACTGTCTGTGAGGGATCTTTTAGCCAGTAAACAAATAACTGTATTGGAACACACTCCCTACTCACCTGATCTGGCCCCCAGTGACTTCTTTCTTTACTCAAAGCTAAAGGAAATATTGAAAGGAAGACATTTGCATGACATTTAGGACATCAGGGGTAATACACAACAGCTCTGATGGCCATTCCAGAAAAAGAGTTCCAAAATTGCTTTGAAGAGTGGACTAGGCGCTGGCATCAGTGCATTGCTTCCCAAGGAGAGTACTTTGAAGGTGACCATAGTGATTGATATTCAGCAATGAGGTATGGAGCACTTTTTCTAGGATGGGTTTGTGAACTTAACTGTCAGATCTTAATTGTACATTGTGAGTGGGAATGTAAAATAGTATATCTCTGTTGGAGGAGAATTTGGTACAATGTAGCAAAATTAAAGCCCTCTGATCCAACTGTCATAATCATGATTTTATGAGTCTGTCCCGAAGATATGCTGGCAAAAAGATTCATAGGTATAGAAGGAACTTTTTGTAGCAGTGATCATAATAGCAAAAGACTGGAAACAGCCCCAGCATCCACAGTGGAGGACTGGTTAAATACTCTTACGAGTCGGCTACATAGTGAAGCACCTTGTAGCAGAAAAAGCAATGTGAAAATTCACTGTCTACTGCTGCCGATCCAACTCAGTATATATTGTCCCGTGAAAATTGTAGGGTGGGGAAGAGGGCATATAGTAAGTTACATTTTAAGTAAGGGGGACAGAATATGCATATCTATCTGTTGTTTTAAAAAAGGAACAATGGAAAGATAAACCAAAAACTAATTAAAAATATTTATGCACAGGGGAGAGAGAACAGGGAGGGGAAGAAACAGGGATGGAAGGCCTTATTTTATTGTTTTGACTTTAGAAGCCTGTAAAGGTTTATTAATTTTTAAGAAGAAAACTAAATAAAAGTTGCTGCTGGAGAAGGACTCGGGGGGGCTGAAGCAGTGCTGGAGTTCCTGGTTAATTTGAAGTCATGGGTCCCCTTTTTACCAGAATCTCTCTGACCCAAGAAACAGAGAAGGTTGGTAGGACACACATAACAGTATATCCCCGTACCCAGGTAGATTTAATGTCTACCAGGAACAGGGTGCAAAGTAGACCAGAAAGCCCTGCTGATCCCTTCTTGCCTCTCAGTGCTGAGTCCTCATCTCCTTGAGCGCCGGCCCTCACAGCTTCAGCTTTTCTCCTTTGGTCTCAGGGCACAGCGAACAGGGAATTCATCACAACCTGCTTCCACATCCTCCTTTTCCCTTCCCCAGCCCCATCTGGCCATCCTTCATGTGGTGATTTCCCAGTTTAAATCCTGAGCTTCTTGCCAGGCCTTTTTTTTTGGTATTGTTTTGTTTTCTCTGTGGCTCTCATTCCATTTCTAAACAGCTACATTCCTTCTATCCTTTTCAGTCCTCTCCTAACCCCTGCCCACCTCACACTTCCCAAACCACCCCAAATCTCACATTTGACTTTAAAGAACCAGAAGTCAGATTCTCACTGGGCTTGCGGAGCCAAAGGTTTTCTTGTCATCGCCTCCCCCGACCCCGCGGCAGACTTCTCCTCTCAGCACTTGACTAATAAGCTATGCAGAGAGCTCAGCAGTGGTGGGGCACTGCATTTCTCAGGCAGTGGCCTTGGGAACAGATGTCGAGCCCATGCCAGCACTGCCACAGTGACAATGAAATAGATTTTCAACATGAACAAGTGGAACATTATCCTCCATTACATTTGGAGTGTTTGTAGAGTTGTATGGGAGAGTAGGGGGTGGTATCACAGCTGCAGAGAGAAAATTACAGGAAGTTTGGAAATTTTGATTATTACCATTTTATTTTTGTCTTCCAGCTGCTAGGTCAGGCAGCTCGAAACATGGTACTACAGGAAGATGCCATCTTGCACTCAGAAGATGTAAGAAGCCATTTCTTTTATGACTTGGGTTTTATATACATGGTTTGTGTGGCTCCAGGGAAGTGGAATGTTCTATTTCTTTGTTGTTTTTTCAATACAGAGTTTAAGGAAAATGGCAATAATAACAACACATCTTCAATACCAGTGAGTATGCCCTTGCCACTGACTTCTTGCTACACAGTCATTATCCTCAGGCGACTTCTTGTTGCCTTGGTGCTTCAGCACTTTTTCCTGTGGAGGCACGAGTTGGGAGTATATGTGGGGTTGGTCAAGGAAGAGTTCCCTTTGGAAAAGATGCCTGAGATTGCAGAAGTTGGGGTGGGGGTGAGATCAGAGCAGGGACTACCCTTTGTGAACTTTTCTTTGTCAATTTGAGGACTCCTCAAAAGAAGAGACTGTAAACCCCATAAGGGCAGAGCCCATGCCAGGACCATGCCAGCACAGTGCTTGGCACCCAGTAGGCACTTAATCATTATTTGTTGACTGTGCCCGATCTCTCTCCTGGGGAGTCTGCTGCTTTACTGGGGAGTCAAGTGTAACTGTGACCTGTATCCTACATTTCCACATGTAACCCAGCCCTAGCTACCTGTAAACTACCCAGGAGATTTTGAAATGTAGAGACACCTTCTCCATTGTAATTTTGGATAAAATAATAATTTCATCTTATTTCATTTTATATTTTATGTAGTTGATATTATGCTTGTACCTATTGGAAGTTCAGCCTCTTGATATTTAAATAGCTATATGTTCATTCTTTTGGTGGGTTCCTACCAGGTATGTGACCATTTGACTCCACCATACACAAACTGAATTTGAATCATGTATGTAGTTTTTTTGACCACACCCCACACTCTATGATAGAGTGTTATTACCTCTTTAGGTTTAGAATGCATCTTTTCAGCAGCTCTGCACTCACACATTGAACAGAGGTTTAATAGCACAAACTTAGCTATCAATAGGATGGATAGAAATATAGAATGTGATGTAAGCTGGAAATTTGTTCTATACATATATATATCCATAAATAACTTCTGCTAGTTCACTGAGTTTTCTTCTGTTTATTTTCCTCTTTCCTTTTCTGATTTAGGCAAGAAGCTATACAGAAAAAGTAAGTAACCCCAAAGGCAGGGGAGTAGGTGACCAAAGAAGCAGGCTAGGGGGAATGACACTGCTGGCCAAGGGTCAGTGAAAAACTGGCCAACAGATGCCCTTAAATTGGCATATGCTTTGGGATAGCTCATTTGGGATATATGAATACAGTATACAGTAAAACCTTGGATTGTGAATAACTTGGTTTGCGAGTGTTCCGTAAGACGAGCAAACATTTCTAATACATTTTAACGTGGTAAACGAGCGATGTCTTGCAATATAAGTAGTTTGTTTCTAGAACGAATTATGCTTGCAAACCAAATACATTATAACATGGTAAACGAGCGATGTCTTGCAATACAAGTAGTTTGTTTCTGGAACAAATTATACTCACAAACCAAGGTATTACTGTATTTCAAAGGCATGCAGTAAATCAAAGGCATGCTCTGCCAATAAAGGCTTTCTAAAAGTTACAGGGTGTAGAGACCAACCTTAAATAATAGAAAACTTTTTACACTGGCAATAATATGAGTCAATGTGCTCAAGTCATTATAAACAGGCTTGCTTTTTTAAAGTGGATTAAATATGTCCCTTGCAATATAGCTTACACAGGGCCGGCCAAGTGGTGCGGTGGTTAAGCGCTGGCTTGGGAAGCCAGTGGCCCCGGTTTGGTCCCACATATGAGGGCCAGTGACACTGCCCTCAAACAAACAAACGAACAAACAAACAATATAGCTTACACTACTAATTCACTTTACAAATCTTTTTCTTCATAGTTTAAAAACCTCTGGGACCCTAGTAGGCCAGTATAAATTTTGATATAGCTTCTACAGTTCTTATACATTAAAGTACAAATAATTTGCACAAAGAGATGTCTTTATTGCTCATGCTAGGTCAACTTTTTTTCCTCTATATTAATTTCCAGTGTTGAGCAGTCATCTGATCTACAGGACCAGCTGAATCATCTGTTGAAATAGAACAGCTTATAAGAAGGCTTTGCCTGATGCTGAAGAGGGGACATCTTACACAATCATTTGTGCTGTGGGTTTGATTTTCCATTTTTTTCTCCAAAGGTTAAGGTAGAAAAGATTTGTGATGATGTACCGTTTCTCCTGAAAAGAAGCTAGGTGGTTGAATTTTGGAAGCACCTCTTGAATCAGACTAACCCATGCTCTTACTGGATTTTTAAATTGCTCCATTTTTTTTAAGTTGCTCTGTTAGTTTTCTATTAAAGCAGCATTGAAAGATGTCTTAGTTCTTCCCATAGAACTTAAAAATAGAAATTTAATGTCAAAAGCTATATTGTTTAAATGTGATTCTTAAGCAAATACTGAGTAGTGTTTTCAATTCAGAAATAGAACTTGTATTGTGAACATATATGAATGATTCATACTGTTTTTAAAGAACTTTTAATCATACATTCAAGAAATATTTTAACTTCATGGTCACAGAATGGTGATAGGCAATACCTGTTGTTTTCTAGTAACTCAGAGGAGATACTTATTTATTCGTTGTAGCAAATTCCTAAATGAAAATTAGGCAAATTATATCATATCTGGCCAGCTGCAAACTCTTGCCTTGACCTGCATTCCTAGGATTTCTTTGTTGTTTAAGACTCTTGATTAAGTGGCCTTGGGTTCATTTTGTAATTTGGCTAGCAATCAGCAAATTCACTTGTATAACATTATTGCCAATACGGAGGCAGTTGAATTCCTGTGAGTGATTGCGGTGTAGGGTTGTGGCAAGGGGAAAACCTTATGTTGCAGACATTTACGTAATGTTCATTGAATTCATCTTGTTAAATGGCATTACCATTGTCTATAGTCACGTGTCAGTGTCTTTACTTTGTTGGAGTTTTAAATGGGACTCTATCTTGTTCCAGTTCAATTCTTCATTTACTAAGGGTTTGGGAGAAAGCTGATATAAGAAAATGATGTTTTTACTAAAAGAAAAAACAAATAACAGCCCGATTTAAGGAAAAAAAAAGGTATAAAGGAATTCACTTATGCATTTATTTTATAAACATTTATTGCAATTATCAAAGGTAAACAGACTCAATATACCTTAAAAAGAAAGGTTGCAAACTTACTGCAAATGTCATATTAAGAGTAAAACATTTGAAGCATTATCCAAGAATATTGCTATCATTGTTTCTATTCAACATTTTTCTGGTGGCCATGAGTAGAGCAGAAATTAAAAATAAGTATAGCTGTTAGCAATGAAGAGACAAAATTATATTATTATCATATGATAGGATTATCTACTTAGAAAAATCCGAGGACTAATTGAAAAAAAAAGGTTCACCAATTTAGAAAGCAAAAGTCCCATCATCCAAGTATCCAAGAACCAAAGAAATACTTAAGATGAAAAAGAAATTGAAGTAAAGGTATGGTCTAAGTTTTTTTCATCATGCTGGAACAAATATGAAGAAGCAGTTTAGGATCTTGAAAGTAATTGAATCCAGTCCCTTTGCCTCAGCTCTGCATCTCTGGCAAGTACACGTCTAGCTTCTGCTTGAATGCTTCCAGTGTTTGGGGAACCCCTTACTTAGGAATGCTGGCCATTTTGGAAAGCTCTCCTTCTGGAAAGATGGTTCTGTGTATGGAGCCCAAATCTGCCTTTCTGAACTATCCTGGAATTGTCATACCAGTAGCTTCCAAGGTGGGATGTGTGGAGGGACGCACAAGGCCATCCTTGGAGGTTAAGGGAAGAAAATATGAACATTTCTATGGATGTTTATCTTTTTATCTTAAAAAAAGAAAATTAGCTTTTGCTAATATTTAAAATATGGCTTGATATGAGAGCTCTACTTTGGTCTATGTAGCATACTGATCTATACAGCATACCTGTCATTTAGCAGGGGTGATACTAAAAAACAAAACAAAAAAACTGTGGCTAAGGCACTGACCCATCAGAATGAATGATGATCACAAGCAGCCTGGTCCAAAATCAGCCCTGCATATTAGATACCTGATGGAAAACTGGGAATAACTCAATTTAAGTTGATGGAGTTTGGTTTATATCAGTTTATCAGTGTGTGGTTCAAGTGGATTTAAGATTTATCAAGTGATTCTTGTGAATAACCACAATTTGGAGATAATTTAATAAAGTCAAGCACAAGTGAACAAGTGGAAATGATAGAGCCCTTTCCACAACCTCCCACTAATTTGTCCCTTTCAAGATAAAGATAACATTTTAACAACGAGTGAGAAAGCGACTGCTTGGGCTGGACGAGTGGCGCGGTGGTTAAGCGCTGGCTTAGGAAGCCAGCGGCCCTGGTTTGGGCCCCACATATGAGGGCCAGTGACACTGCCTTCAAAAAAAAAAAAACATGGAGAAAGTGACTGCTTTTCTAAGGAACGAATTTTATGGAGAGAGTATTTTGAAAACTAATATTTAAGAGTATTTTCATCATTATATGATTGCCCAAAACCTGATACCTATAAAAACACTCATTTTTACCTACTTCATAGTTGGTCTAACTTATAAAAATATTTCAACAAGGATTTTTTTTTCCCCCATGGGTTTAATTTGCTAAGAAAATAAAAATACAACACCTTCCTATTAATATTTAATAACTATTGACATCAAAGAAGATTGTTATTGGCAGATAAGATTTAAAAATGAGTATAATTTAGGGGCCGGCCGAGTGGCTCAGTTGGTTAGGAGCTCACTGAAGAGTGCGAGCTGAGCTCTGAGCAACAGCAGTTCGATGCCCAGCACGACCTGAGCTGCCAACAGGTGGCAGGATGGCTCAGCTAAAAAAAAAAAAAAAGTATAATTTAGTTAACCTTCCACTTAGATATCCTTTCACTTGGAATCCCATATCTCCTTATTATCCTGATGAACAGGTATGCTTATTACAACCACAAAGGAAAGTATATATACAAATATAAAGATGGAAGAAAAATAAATAAATAAATACAACTTCCTGCAAGATGAAATAATACCTAGTAGACACTAGTGAATTGATCAAAAATTACTAGAAGATGGGGCCGGCCAAGTGGCTCAGTTGGTTAAGAGCTCGCTCAGGGGTGTGAGCTGAGCTCTGAGCAACAGCAGTTGGATTCCCAGCCCGTGCTGAGCTGCCGCTAAGCTGCCAACAGGTGGCAGGATGGCTCAGCTAAAAAAAAAAATTACTAGAGGATAAGAGTGCATTGAGCAGAGTTGCTTTCTTAAATACAATTCAGAATTGACTGAAAATGGCTACATATTGTATCGATTCCATCTCTATGACATTCTGGAAAAGGAGGGAGAACAAATCTATGGTGGTTTTGGTGGTAGGAGGAGGTATGAGTGAAAAAGAGGTTATGTAATAAACCTGACAGGCTAGGGGTGGGGAGTGGGGAGTGGGGGTGGGAGGGGGCACTTGGCAGGCCTGATAAGCTCAGTGACTGAAAATAACCACAGGGCTGGCCAAGGGGCGCGTTGGTTGAGTTGGCTTGGGATGCCAGCTCTGAGCATCAGGGCCAGTGATGCTGCGCCCTCTACAGCTAAGGTGGTGAACAACAGCCTGACTGCCTAGCTGGGCTGCTGAGAGTCGCCGGCGACAGCGTAGGCTGCAGTGGGGCGGGCCGCCAGCTGGCGTGCGCTTTCGTGAGCCGCCATGAGCCGCAGTGAGCAGCCGTCCAATGGCCGGCGAGCAACTGCCTCACCCGGGAAGAGCGCAATGACGATACCAACATGGGCCAGTGAAGCAACGTCCTCCACAACTAGACTGAAGAGCAAAAGGACAGCAACTTGTCTGTTCCCCTTCCCCGGTTCCTCAATGCTGTTCCCTTCCCCTAATCCCCCAATAAAATCTTTTTTTTTTTTTTTTTTTTTTTGTTTAAAGATTTTATTGGGGAATTGGCGGAGAGGAACAGCGTTGGGGAATCGGGGAAGGGGAACAGACAAGTTGCTGTCTTTTTGTTCTTCAGTTTAGTTGCGGAGGATGTTGCTTCACTGTTGGTATCCTCATTGAGCTCTTCCCGGATGAGGCAGATCGGTCGCTGGCCTCTGGATGTCACTCACCGCGGCTATTGGCAGCTCACGCTGGCTGTCAGCCGCTCACGCTGGCTGCGGGCCACTCACTGTAGCCTGTGGCAGCCCACTGCAGCAGGGGCTGCAGCCCACACCATCACCGGGGCTCGCACAGCCCAGCTCCAGGTGGAGCTGTTGTTAGCTGTAGAGGGCAGTGTCACTGGCCCTCATGTGGGATCCGAACCGGGGCTGCTGGCATCCCAAAACCAGCGCTTAACCAATGCGCCACTCGGCCGGCCCCCAATAAAATCTTTTTTAAGAAAAGAAAGAAAATAACCACCGAAGATGGCCTGATCATAAATCCCTCACCAGGCAGGTCATGGCGGGTACTCGCTCCCAGACCTCCAGAGCCCTGACCATTGTTCTGGTGCATCTAGGATAACATGCCTTTGAAATGTCAGAGTCATTTTCTTTTCTAGGCCCCTCCGAGGCACAACTGCAGGGCAGGCACCAGAGCCAAGACCACAGAGCCTGTCATTGTTATCTCGTTACCTGCATACCATCTCCATGTGCTGTAAATGTTAACTATTACCTATCCTGTACCTACCCATGTAAAAGAAGAAGGTTTTTCCATTTCGCTTTTTACCCAATTCTAAAGATTTTCCCGCTTTGCTTTCTCCTGCCTTCTTAACATACCACCAATAGATTTCATGCGTCTTCCTTATGTTTTCTCCTTTGATTCTAAATGTATAAAAGGAACTCAGAACTGCCATTCTCCAGAGCATTTTCTCAGTCCGTTTAATTTTTGCTTCTGGGCATGTCCTTAAATAAACTCTTAAAAAGACTTTTCTATAAGTTTGGACATTCTTTCCTGATGGAGGGGCTTTTAGTACAAACGGACAAGAAGAAACTTTTTTGGGTGAGGGAACTGTTCTAAGCCTTGATTGTAGTGATGTATTATGTTTGTCAGAATTCACAGAAATGTACACTAAAGAAAGGTGAATTTTACTGAATGTAAATTGTATCTCAATAAACTGACTTTAAAAAATAGATTGAGAAAAGGTGATATCATTCCCAAAATGTGCAAAGATCATTATCTACTCGTATGTGGGTGTTCATTTAAGTCAGAATACAAGATTTGTAAAATGAAAATCAGAGTGAGCAATAAAGGAAGATAGTTAATAGCCTCTTGGTTGGAAAGACTAAAGGCAGCCAAGGTGACATTGGGCCAGAGCACAAGGTGAGACAGCACTGTCACTTCTGGCTGGAAGAGGTGGTGGGTTTCTGCAGCCTCGGGAGGGTTTTGCACATCTGGCATGTGGAGGCTGCATCTGGCTTGGAACCCCGGGGACTCAGGCTTGCCTGCCCTGGGGTGGGGACTCCAGTGTGCCCAGCCCTGGGAGCTGGTTGCTGGGCTACCCAGGAGATGGTGAGTGTGCCGCTCTCCCTGTCTCCCCGCTCAGGCCCCTTTCCTTGACCCCTGCTCCACCACCACCACTAGTGCCCAGGGCCTGCTGCCTGCCTCTTATCCCACTCCTCTGGCCCTGTGCACCTCTTCCCCCCGTGTTGGTGCTTAGCACCCCCTCCTTTAAGCTTTCCCCCTCAGGCAGGTGGCCAACCGCCTTCCAGCCCCTGCAACTATGGATCTGGATCTGAAAGGACTTGCAGGTGAGAACAATAGGGAATGGCCAAAGGTACAGCCTGGGCTGGGTGGGAGCCCTAGGCCTAAGAGGGCCTAGATGGCGCCCTTGCCCTCCTGGACCCCTGGGGTGGGGGCAGGGCAGAGCAGAGTTGGGCGTAGAGTTTTGCAGGGAGCAAAGATGAGCCAGGCCGGGATGGGTGGGGGTGGGGGGGTGTTGTTGGACACCAGCTCCAGCATTTCTAATCTCTCCAATTCACCCAGCCCTTGGCCCCTGGGTCAGACCTACTATGGGCAGGTGCAGAAGAAATCAGAGGACCTCCAGACCAATGCCGATGTCACTGCAGCCAGGCTGGTCCCCAGGCATCAATGGGAGGCAGCCCTGAAGAATGTACATGGGGAAGCAGTCTTGAGTTAGAGTGCTCTGTGCTGCCCCAATGAAGACCCCAGACAACAGCTTTCTCAAAAGAGAGTGATGCTGGTCACTAGAGAATTAACCCGTCTCCTCCAAGCCATCTGCCTGCATATGCATCTATCATACATAGAACGCAATGACAGCACTGAACATCTGTTTAAGAACGTCCGATGACTCCCCCACCCCCACTCCCTTTACTCACAGGATACATTCACACTCCTTGGACCTGACATTGAAGACTGTCCAGTACTTTGACCTTCCCTTCCTACTCTACCTGGGTTCCCTCTGATACACTCTACTCCTCTAGCCAGACTTTTTCCCTTCCTCCTGCCATCAGAACTGCCAAGATGACTTCTGCCTGCCCAGCATGCAGTTATCAATCTCGAATGCCTTCCCTGCCTACCTTCCAAATTGTGCTCATTCACTGCTACTTTGAGAAGCTTTCTTCAATCCTCGAGCACCCCCTTCCCCAAACCACTAGAGCACTTACTGCCTCTGCCACTCAGTGTGTCATTAAATCATGGAAAATGTTTTCTGTACTCAAGTTTTACCACTCCAGGCAAGTACACCTAGGGGACAGAAATCTCATCCTATGAGATTTTTTCTTCAATAACTAGCACAGTCCTGGACCTGCTTTAGATGCTCAAATAATGCTCAGCTAATATTTTAGATGGCTTATTTGTCTTAGTACAGTGCCCAGCAATGCAATGGTAAAGCAGATAGATCCCAGCCTTCATGAAGCTTCCAGTTTAGTGGAGGTGATTAAACACCTAAATTGAAATTGACTGACCCGGCCGGCCGAGTGGCGCATTGGTTAAGCGCTGGTTTTGGGATGCCAGCGGCCCCGGTTCGGATCCCACATGAGGGCCAGTGACACTGCCCTCTACAGCTAACAACAGCTCCACCTGGAGCTGGGCTGTGCGAGCCCCCGTGATGGTGTGGGCTGCAGGCCCTGCTGCAGTGGGCTGCCATAGGCTACAGTGAGTGGCCTGCAGCCAGCGTGAGCGGCTGGCAGCCAAGCGTGAGCTGCCAATAGCCACGGTGAGCGACATCCAGAGGCCAGCGACCGATCTGCCTCATCCGGGAAGAGCGCAATGACGATACCAACAGTGAAGCAACATCCTCCGCAACTAAACTGAAGAACAAAAAGACAGCAACTTGTCTGTTCCCCTTCCCCGATTCCCCAACGCTGTTCCCCTCCGCCAATTCCCCAATAAAATCTTAAAAAAAAAAAAAAAGAAATTGACTGAATGACCCAAGGAAGGACAGAAAAGAGGGAAGGAGGGAGGGAGGAAAGGAGGAAGAATTTATGAGTTAGTGGTTCCACGTCTTCTAGACTCTAGAGGGAAAAAATATGCGTATATGTATTTTCTATTTCCCAGGTATTATGGCTGTGGTCTGATCATCCCTGAGTGTCTGGAAAACTGCTAGATTTTGGACCTGGGTAGTGAAAATGGCAGAGATTGCTGTGCACTTAGATAGTTGGTGAGAAGGGACAGTCACTGGAAAAGATGTGACAGAAGGTCAGGTGAGGCAATGATTTGGAGGACAAAGAGGAAAAATTCTCAAAGGCATTCTTTTGGAGATAGTTTCCTTTGTGACTCTTCAAGGAGAATTTAAGAAGGCTGATATTGTTATGTGCTTTTCTATCCTTCATGAATACAGCCCATTTCCTACTGAACATTTTTGCTGAATTGACTCATTAAGGGGGTGAAACTAAACTTGGCATGACTTAATAAAGGGAAGGAGCTGGTCTGAGCCACTCGTAGTTCATGGGTGCAGAACACACTAGCCCAAGAGGGAACTTACTGTAAACGTAATGATAAACCGAAGAGCCCAAAAGACCAGCAAGACCAGCATACAATACACACTGACCTGTTACCGTTCATATTATTTTCATAGCAAATTACAGGATCTTGTGTTTCTCTTTTCTCTTTGCACTGTTATCAAATCATGCCCAAGCGACAGCCTTAATAAACTGCCTTGAGGAATTTAGCCTGTTTACATGTGGCGTAAGACAAGACTTGTGCAGCAAGCATCTGGTCACAGGTCATTTTGTTGCATGGAGACCATAAAGACAGAGACAAATAAGCATACCTGGTATTTTTTTCTGCACACTCAAATTTGCTGACAATTTATTGAGATTTTCAACACCCTGTCCATCTCCCTCATCTTGGGAGAAAGTTGAGTGTGGGGAAGAGAGGAGGGAGGCAGGAAGAAGGGTGTAGCTTTGAGACAGTGGTGGGAGCCATCTTTTGGGACTGAAAGGATTTGAAGATCTTTTGAGTAGTGTGCAGAGTTGCTGGACGTTTTCTCAGTTCTCTTTTAGACCAAATGGTGTCATTCACCTTCTGCCTGATAAACAACAAGTGCTGCAGGGGGTATATTGAGTGCTAAAGATGAGGGCAAGAGGGAGACCAGGGATCTTTAGACATCAGTGAGAGCAGAGGGGACCTGCCCTGTTCTTGCCCCTTTGAGTTGAGAGCTCAAACTCTCTTCATTTATCCACTAAAATTGAAAGGGGTGGCACAAAGGAGGAGAGACAGGTATACCCCAGGTATGGGTTCTTTTTCCTGTCGGGTTGCGAAAGGTAATAAATATGAGTCACGATTGTCACTGAACATGTTACGGGTTTTCCTGGCTGTCTCTCCTCCTATTTGCTGCTGTGCGTGGTCCTAGAATGCATCTACAGTTGCAGGGACCTTAGACCGGCTGCTAAAGTTGCTATGAATAGACTCTTCTAGCTGGACAGTGTGTCTGAAGGCTACTGATTTCATATCTTTCAGGATTCCAGATCTTTGAGGAGTTAAAGATGGAACTTTAAGAACTTTCTAAAAGGAAGGCGCTCTACATTCTTTATGTGCATGAGATGCATATCTTCATGACAGAAGATATTCTGAGATTTTTGCTTTACAGGGTCATTGTAGAGATCAACTAAGAATATCTGTGGGAAAAAAATGAATATGTGGAAATGATTTAATAAGTTGATTTAATTAGTGTGCCATTGATTTAGTGTGCCAAATGATTTAATTAGTATGCCATTTTGTAGATCAGCTCACTATCTTCAACAAATACCTTTACAAGGTATTTGTAAAAGGTAGAGAGACGTTATTGTAGAATCCTCCGTACTCTGGAAATTAACTAAATAAAATCTTAAAATTCCTGCTCACTCATATGCCCAAGAATTTAAGGACAATAATGAAAAAATATGTTATTATAAAAGTAAATAACAGCATTACAAAAAGTTATATAACTTTTAAGGGAGAAGAGTTTATGAAAACTATTTACTTCTTCTGTTAGTTATACAACGACCTGAGGGCTGCATTTGCTTCAGACAGACAGGCTCAAAATTTAGATAACCTGACTATCTTTATTTAGGAGAGGGACACTTTTTTTTTTTTAAGAGGGCAGTGTCACTGGCCCTCACACATGGGATCCGAACTGGGGCCGCTAGCGTCCAAAGCCACCTCCCAACCACTGCTCCACTCTGCCGGCCCATAGGAGAGGGACACTCTTGTAAAGCTATTTTATTACCTGTCAAGTAGGACACTGCAAAAAAGATCTTGGTACTTGGTTATTGATTGTAGCTAGGCAGGCAGCTGTTATTTGTTCTCAGAGGGTCAGCTCAAGCACTTGCAATGGTTTTTAAAATTAATTTTATCACCTCATTCCTTTCTTTGCTATCTGGGACAAATGTAATCTTTAGCCTTGTTTAGACTAATTCTGCTGTTTCTGCATGATGGGGAGCTATATTTCAGTGACGTCTATGCCAGCCTTGAATTGTCAGAAGAAATCAGGACACACAAAACGTTATGGGGTAGGTGTGTTTTTGTTTTGTTATGTTATTTTAAGGCAGATACTTGTGCATGTACAGAGGTCCATTCTGCTAATATCCAGGATGAGGCTTTGTGATGTGGGAACACATGGATTAGGCTGGGAAGCTTAGGTTCCATTCCTCCTCTGCCACGCAAAAGTGGTGTGACCTTGGACAATTTAATCTCTTCCAGCCATTGTTTTCCAAATTGTAAAATGTAACTAATACTACAATCTGCCTATAGATTTTTATGAAAATTAAATGAGATAATGGATGTGAAAAGTACGTTGAAAACTGCAGTGTAGAGGGCCGGCCGAGTGGTGTGGTGGTTAAGCGCTGGCTTGGGAAGCCAGCGGCCCCGGTTTGGGTCCCACATATGAGGGCCAGTGACACAGCCCCTCCCAACCAAAAAAAAAAAAAAAAAAAGGGCCGGCCGAATGGCTCAGTTGGTTAAGAGCTCACTCAAGAGTGTGAGCTGAGCTCTGAGCAACAGTGGTTCGATGCCAGCCCAAGCTGAGTTACAGTTGAGCGGCCAACAGGTGGCAGGATGGCTCAGCTAAAAAAAAACCCCAAAAATACTTGTCAGTATAAAGGGGGAGATTAGGCTCTCTCCAACCCTATATTTATTTATTTTTCTATTCCACATACTCCAGGAAATGTACGTATTATGGTCTCTAAAAGCCCTAGTTTTTCCAAAGTAGGAACACCCTGCCTATTTTGTTGGAGGGGGAAAAATGCTATTGCTTTGTCTTACAGAGCGAATGTCTGCCAACTACCCAGTCATTATATAAGTCTGACCTTTGGTAATATATGGCTATGGAAATTAAGCCTTCCATAAAGACTTCCTATAGAGGTGAATTCTCTTATTGAAATGTAGTTATCTGCAATATTTACTAGAGATTTATGAGATTAAATTAAGAGAGAATGTAAGAAGGTAGACTTTTTTTGTTCTATATAATGCTTGATGATTCATTTAGGGACCTAGAAATATTGTGTGAAAATGTATAAATATCACCCAAAAGGCTTTCTGCCCTATATTTTTAAAATACAGAATAGTTATATTTTAAGTAGCCCTGGCCCTAGTTCTATAGGGCTTGGCTATTTAACATTTTTATGGAAGAAACATTTAGTTCTGGAAAAGGTAAATGCTTGTATATATTTTTGCAGCCCGGGATCTCCCTTATTCCATTTCTTCTTTTAATTTAAGTGGCCACATGTATATGTCTTCCCTGCTGTGTTAGGAAAATGGGGGCTGGATATCCCAAGAATCAGAGATTTTATAAAAATACTGCAAATAGGCAGCAGACATAAGTATCCACCAAATGCTATCTTAAATTTTGCTCCAAACTGAACGTTTGGAAATAGATTTATTGTAAGTGTTTAATTAGAGCGATTTCTTAAATCTGAACTAAATTGCTTTTAGTGTCCTTTTTCTTTGTAAGCATTGTAAATGCTAATAAATTCTGTTAATTTTTTTACTGCATGTTATGTTGAAATAAAAACAAAGTAAAATGAAAAAAGAAAAAAACAAAAACAAAACTGCAGTGTAGAAATGAGGGCAACTGTTCAGAAGTGATGCCCTCTTAATCCCTTTATGGTCTCATCATTATTGTGTTGTTTATTCCTTTAATTGTCATTATAATGGAGTCTCTGGAAGTTGAGGAGATAAATGCATATGTGTGGTCAGTCTGACTCTGAAATAAAAAGTTCTTACTTTTAAAATAAATATTAGCTTTTTTCTTATTACACAGTAATAAATTGATATAGTTAAAAAGTTGGAAAATACAAAAGTAAAAAACAAAATTACTACTAATCATATAGCCCAGCAATAACCTCTTTAACATTTTAATATATATCCTTTTACGTTTTTTTTTTTTCTGTGTGTCATAAAATTGGGGCATGCTATATACAAAGGGTGCCAAAAGAAATGTATACACTTTTTAAAAATTTAATTTAATTTAATTTTCTTGGGATATTGGGGGAGGGGAACAACATTGGGGAATCGGGGAAGAGTAATAGACAAGTTGCTGTGCCTTTGTTCTTCAATCTAGTTGTGGAGGACATTGCTTAACTGGCCCATGTTGTTATTATCATTGCGCTCTTCCCGGTGAGGCAGATCGGTCGCTGGCCACTGGACAGCCGTGCCGGCTGCTGGCCACTCTCGGAAGCTTATGGCAGCCCACTGAAGCTTCACTACAGCCTACACCGTTGCTGGTGACTCATGGCAGCCCAGCTCCAGGTGAAGCTGTTGTTCACCATCTTAGCTGTAGAGGGCAGTGTCGCTGGCCCTCATGTGGGATCCGAACCAGGGCTCTGCTGATCAGAGCTGCCGTCCCTAGCCAGCTCTTAACCAACACACCACTTGGCGGGCCCACCATTTATACACTTTTTAAGAAAGGAAAAAACTGTATTAAAATTGTAATACTCAATATATACCAGTAACAAAAGATGAATACAAGTCATGTGTATACATTTTTTGGCACCCCTGTTATAGAATTTAGTATGTATTCTAATTTTATTTAGTGTATTTCCTAAGCCTAAAAATGTTAAATAGGGCCAGCCGAGTCGTGCATTGGTTAAGAGCTGGCTTGGGACACCAGGCACCCTGTTTCAGATCCCACATGTGGGCCAGTGACACTGCCCTCTACAGCTAAGATGGTGAACAACAGCTCCACCTGGAGCTCAGTTGCTATGAGTCACCAGGGACAGCGTAACAGCAGCCCGTGCTGCAGTGGGCTGCCATAGGCTACAGTGAGTGGCCTGCAGCCAGCGTGAGCGGCCTCCCGCCGGTGTGAGCTGCCAAGAGCCGCTGTGAGCAGCTGTCCAGAGGCCGGTGACCGATCTGCCTCACCCGACAATAGCGCAATGATGATACCAACATGGGCCAGTGAAATAATGTCCTCCACAATGAGACTGAAGAACAAAAGGACAGCAACTTGTCTGTTCCCTGTCCCCTGTTCCCCAATGCTGTTCCCCTCCCCCAATTCCACAATAAAATCTTTAAAAAAAAATTTTTTTGAATATGCTTTAAATGTTTGGTTTTTGTTTGTTTGTTTGTTTGTTTGTTTTGAGGGCAGTGTCACTGGCCCTCATATGTGGGACCCGAATCGGGGCCACTGGCTTCTCAAGCCAGCGCTCAACCACCGCGCCACTGGGCCGGCCCTAAATGTTTGTATTATACAACTGTACTGTACAGCTGTACCTATACTTTATTTGACTATTTCTCTATTGGCTATCACTTAGGTTTTTCCTAATTTGTTGATGTAATAAATTAAAAAAAACTGTAAAGTGCCTTATGAACATTAGTAATAGTTATTATTCTAGTAGCAGATCATTGTAAGATTAATTTGAAGCCTAAAGGCTATTTTATAATTTATCTTTTATGCCTTTTTACTTACATAGTATAGTACTTTCCAGAATGTGACCTAATACCATACATGAATATTATGATTGCAGCTGGGCAGGACCATACATTGGTGACTTTCCTGAAGAATGGTTCCCAGAGACCATTAGCTAGCATATGCAATGTTAAGCATGACTTTTTAGACCTTGGGGGAACACTTAGGTCCCCTATTTCTAGGACCTATGTTTTAATTAATACCATATCCTAATCAATTATGTAGAAGAGTAATAACCTTAGTACCTAGTTGTACTGGTTGGTCTGTGGTTTTTGTTTTCTTAGGTGAGTGTACTGGACGGACCTTGTCAGCCTGGCCTCAGAAATTGGGTTCTGCCCTTTACGTTTGGTCACTGCCAATCTCATGATTCACAACAAGGAACTAGAAAGAGTGATCAGTAAGAAACAACAAAAAGGAATATTATAACTATACCCCAAATGGTTCAAATTTGGTGATTAGCAAGTATTTAATGAGTGAGTCTCACTGAGGGAGACCGTGTCATCTGGAAATCTCCACCTATCTCCTGTTTAATGGCACACTCCCAGTATTTGGTATCTAATAAAACTTTGAAGTTAGTCAGTAAATAGAGTGAAATGTCTAGAAAGATAATTGATGGCATGCAAAGAATAAAATCATCTTTATAATATGTATGCTCTTCATCAGCTGAGCAACCCCAATAGCTGCTTGAGTGCTGGAGGTGAACCTTGAGTAAATCCTGTGTTTAGGTGACTGTTTTGTTTCTGCAACATTTCGCCTCTTCAAACTCCCTAAGACAGTGCCAGCCAAAAGATGTCAAGTTATTTACAATGGAGGAATCACAGGACATGAGAAAGAACTAATATCTGATGCCAGTTTCACATTTAAGGTAATAAAAATTTCCATGACTTCTGGCATTCTATGTAGTCTTTTTTGCTCCAAGTACCTTTTCTTAATCTTGCATTGCTTCTCACTTTTCTGGTGTTGGTGTTTGGGGTGTGTATGTGTGTGTGTGTATGTGTGTGTTTGCTGAACTATTAAGTTACAGACACTATGACATTTTACCCTTAAACATTTCAGCATGCATCTCCTAAGAATAAAATATTCTCTTATATAACCACAATACCATTATCACACCTAAGAAACTTTTTATGGAAAGCATCATTCAGTCATCAGATTAATGGAATTATAAAGAAGCAGGATAGAAAAGAATAGGAGTGACACATAATAATATTTCAGTTGTTTAATTGTATCATAGAATTAAGGAATTGTTAGTGTTTAATGATGACACATTAATATTTCTTTTTTTTTTTTTTAAAGATTTTATTGGGGAATTGGTGAAGGGGAACAGCGTTGGGGAATCGGGGAAGGGGAACAGACAAGTTGCTGTCTTTTTGTTCTTCAGTTTAGTTGCGGAGGATGTTGCTTCACTGTTGGTATCGTCATTGTGCTCTTCCCGGATGAGGCAGATCGGTCGCTGGCCTCTGGATGTCGCTCACCGTGGCTATTGGCAGCTCACGCTGGCTGCCGGCCGCTCACACTGGCTGCAGGCCACTCACTGTAGCCTATGGCAGCCCACTGCAGCAGGGGCTGCAGCCCACACCATCACCGGGGCTCGCACAGCCCAGCTCCAGGTGGAGCTGTTGTTAGCTGTAGAGGGCAGTGTCACTGGCCCTCATGTGGGATCCGAACCGGGGCCGCTGGCATCCCAAAACCAGCGCTTAACCAATGCGCCACTCGGCCGGCCCAGATTTTTTTTTTTTTTTGAGGGCAGTATCACTGGCCCTCATATGTGGGACTTGAACCAGGGCCACTGGCTTCCCAAGCCAGTGCTTAACCACCGTGCCACTCAGCTGGCCTATCTTCAGATTTCTTAAATGCTTCCTGGTGCAGTGGAACCATTAATGCTTTTTCACCTATACACTGTCCCGTGATCTACCGCCTGCTCCAATTGATTCACAGAATCAGAGAGGTCTTTTGAACCCATCACTCTGGTCTGGTTGCTTTCAAAAAAACATTAAAAAGAAAAAGACTTTATTGGGGAATTGGGGAAGGGAACAGTGTTGGGGAATTGGGGAAGGGGAACAGTGTATTTTTCTAGGACCCATCAGCTCCAAGTCAAGTTGTTGTCCTTCAATTTTAGTTGTGGAGGGAGCAGCTCAGTTATAAGTCCAGTCTCTGCTTTCAGTCTAGTTGTGTGCGGGGGCTTGGGGGGTGGGGAGGGGGCGGAGGGGCCGCAGTCCACTGTCCCATGCGGGAGTCCAACAGGTAACCTTGTTGTTCAGAGCATGCGCTCTAACCAACTAAGTCATCTGGCGCCCTGTCATGTTTAAATTTTTTTTTTTTTTTAAAGATTCTATTGGGGAATTGGGGGAGGGGAACAGCGTTGGGGAACCGGGGAAGGGGAACAGACAAGTTGCTGTCCTTTTGTTCTTCAGTCTCATTGTGGAGGACATTGCTTCACTGGCCCATGTTGGTATCGTCATTGCACTCTTCCTGGGTGAGGCAGATCGGTCGCTGACCTCTGGATGGTCACTCACTGCAGCTATTGGCAGCTCACACTGGCTGCCGGCCACTCACTGTAGCCTATGGCAGCCCATTGCAGCAGGGGCTGCAGCTATGCCACCCTGGGGAATCATGGCAGCCCAGCTCCAGGTGGAGCTGTTGTTCACCATCTTAGCTGTAAGGGCGGTGTCACTGGCCCTCATATGTGGGATCCGAACCGGGGCCCCTGGCATCCCAAGCCAGCTCTTAACCAACGCACCACTCGGCCGGTCCCATGTTTATATTTTTAATCCATCTGCAATTTACTTTAGCATAAATGTTGAAGTAAGAGTGTGACTATTTGTCCAAATATTAACTAGTTCAAATTTCCCCATTTCATTTATTAAATAAACATCGTTTGAGCCAGTATTCCAATGTATTCTAAAATTATTTTCTAAAATATTTTTTATTTAGATTTAGAATTGTTCTAGTAATTGAGGTATTGGTGTAGCATTTTGTAAAACATTTCATCACAATATATCTCATGTCATCTGTCACAACTACCCAATGAAGAAGACAGATAGGTAGATATTAGATATATCAGATAGTTAGAAGACAGATGACAGATATTAGCCTCCATCTTTGCCTTTCTCTCTCTTATGTGTTTTTCTCTTTCTCCCTATTTATGCTATCATAATTATTTTATTAATCCAGTCATTAATTTGTAATACTTTGTTTAGACAGGCTTAGTGATGGATCAAGTCTCTTTTGGCTAACATTCACCCAAGTCACCATGGTGATACACCTCAAGGCACTGAATATTGGAAGCCCAGGGAAATAAGATGCTGATGTTGCTGTGGCAGGATGGTGGCATACAGTGGGGATTAAGTACCCTGGCCTTAGAGTCAGATAGGCTAGGTTCAGATCTTGGCTCTGCCCCTTACGTACCATCTTGGGTAGATAACTGTCTCTCTAAATCCTTAGCTTCCTCATGTAGAATGGAAGGGTGTAATGATCACATTCCCCCCACAGGTTGTGAGGATCAAAAGAGGTGAAAAATATAAAATGGTAGTCCAATGCCTGGCACATAATACATACTTCAGAGATAGAAGTGGTTATAAGTATGGATTTGTACTTATTAAGATTCTTGGTTGCTTGGGACTCTGTTCTAAGTATTTGAGTTCTGACCATCTTCACAGGATTCTTTTATCATTCTCCCATATATCATTTTACCTGGCCTCAGATGTTGTGTAATCTCTCTTTATGAATGTTTGCTTTCTGTTGCTTGTATTTTGTAGCAATTTGGGGTACATTGAACATACATTGATACCCAAGTAATTTGTGACTTTTTCTCCTCCTTTTGTTACCTCATAAGCAGTCTTTAAAAGCAAAGCTTAGTCGGCCAGCCGAGTGGTGCGGTGGTTAAGCACTGGTCTTGGGAGGCCAGCTGTCCCGGTTCGGGTCCCACATGTGAGGGCCAGTGACACTGCCCTCAAAAAAAAAAAAAAGAAAGAAAAAAATAGCAAAGCTTAGTTAGAGATCATTCTAAAAAATGGTAACTTTGTGGTTGAGAAAGTTTAATTGAACACACGAGACAGGAATCCCAGAGCAGAAAGCCTAATCTCTTCTTGTGTGGTCACAATTACCAGCATGAATCAAGCCCAAGCTAAGCATAGAAATCACCTCTAGCTCTGAAGAGTGATTTACTTTCTTTGCTTGATTCAATTTTTGAGCACTCTGCTGTTGTTACTCTCCTGTTTTTCTAGGACAGTGATTTTTTTTGGAAAGCAGAGAAATTTGACTTCTGACTTTTAAGTCCATCAAATATTTCACAAATATGTTATGGGTATCTTGAAATGCTTGGGAGTACATTGATTATTTTTTTAAAAACCATAAAACAAACCCTTCCTGATTGAAATCAATGTTTATTTTGAAATGTTTTCATCATTTTAATTCTCCTGTAAGCTGGTTTCCTGAAAACAGGCCCTAAAAGCTGTGAGGAGATTTGAGTTACAAGTAAAGGGGGTCCTTCCTCCAGCCACAATATTCCAGTATTCTCTGGCTGTAAAAGAGGCAGGTAAATGAGTTTGCTTCTGCAGGCGGCCATTTCCTTCCAGCGTAGCTGTCCTAGTGTGCACATGGGGCATGTGCAGAAGGGTCTTGACCTCAGATACAGATAGTAACACTCTACATATTTGAACTGGTTTATCCCAACAGTCTCTTTTCTATTCTGCCTTATTGCTTTCAGCCCACAGATGTGCCTATGTCTTTCAAGCAGTTCCAAGTTTTTGAAATGGAAATAATTGACACTGAAGGAAGATTTAAAGAATGAACAGCTGGTGTGTCCTAGGAATATAACCCTGTGACCTTGGGGGAGGACACTCATGTCTTTTTTTATGGCAGACCTTTATGATAAACCTTTGAGTATGGTAGGGGCAGGCAGCATGCAGGGACTAGCTTATACTTACATCTTCTCATCGGTTGCTTCAACAGAGAGGAATGAAAGGTGTGGCCACTTTTGAGGACTGACTCCGTAATGACTATTTTTGAGAGTCCTTCTTTTTCTTTTTGTTTCTTCTCTCTTCTCTTCCTTCTTCTTTTTTAATTTTGACATGCAAAGTGTATTTTGCCATTACAAGAACTACATTATTATGACACTGCAGGATCTGAAATGACACAAGTAGGATTTGTGCTATGTATTGTCTTGCTTTAGTTAATAGTAGTGGTAGTAATACACGAACAACAGAAGTAATAATACAGAGGACCTAGCCTTTATTGAACAGTTAATATGTTCAAGGCACCATGTCATGTAATCCTAACAATGACTTTTATTATCATCACTTTACAGATGAAGAAACTGAGGCTCAGAGAGATTGATTTACTAACCTAAGTAACCTAAGTTCGCACAGCTAGAAAGTGGTGAATTTGAACCCATGTCTGACCCTAGAGCTCACATTCTTGCCCAACATGCTCTACTGCTTCTCCATGTTTATACTTTGCATAGAATCACAGGATGTTGGTGCTACCGCTTATTAGGATGTCTCATCTTTTATTTCCTTTAAGTCTTGAAATCTTTTTTAGGGCTGGGAGCATGCATTTGAAAGTGATTTACTATCACTGTCTCCTATTGGTAGAAAGAACATGGAGTAGGGAGAATAGTATGGAAAATCATTTTCCTGGCTAACTCTTCTGACCAGGAATTCCAATGCATTGAGAGGAGGAAACACAATGGATGTGAAGGCCTGGAAGCAGCAAACAGCATAGCCAGCCCTCTTCCAGGCTTGGAGATACCATGTTGGATGCTAGTCAGCTGTTAGGGAGCCCAGATCCAGGCAGACAGAGGCCAACCACAGTAAGTTAGTTCAATAAAGGGAGTGGGCCATAAGACTGTCATTTGTGAATGTAGGGCCTCTGCCCATCTTGTATACCCTTCTGTTTGCAGTGACCAACAACAAATAGTAAGAATGTAAATATGTGTTTAATGAATCCATTTTCATTATTTACAACAGCTTATTCATGCTCTTGATTTCCTACCTCTGTGCCTGGTTTTTCATTGGCCCCACTGGCACTGCTGTGGGAGGCATCCCACTAAGAGATGAAAGGAGGAAAAAGAAAGACTGCTGTTTTTTATTTTATTTTATTTTAGATTTTTTTTTGGGAATTTGGAGAGGGGAACAGCATTGAGCAATCAGGGAAGGGGAACAGACAAGTTGCTGTCCTTTTGTTCTTCAAGTCTAGTTGCGGAGGACTTTGCTTCACTGGCCCATGTTGGTATCGTCATTGCACTCTTCCCAGATGAGGCAGATCGGTCGCCGGCCTCTGGATGGTCGCTCACCATGGCTATTGGCAGCTCACGCTGGCTGCGGCCGCTCACACTGGCTGCCGGCCACTCACTGTAGCCTATGGCAGCCCACTGCAGCAGGGGCTGCAGCCTACACCATCGCCGGGGCTCGCACAGTCCAGCTCCAGGTGGAGCTGTTGTTAGCTGCAGAAGGCAGTGTCACTGGCCCTCATATGTGGGATCTGAACCAGGGCTGCTGGTGTCCCAAGCCAGCTCTTAGCCAATGTGCCACTTGGCTGGCCCGAAAGACTGCTGTTTTGTCTTTTGAAAACTCCACTTATTCTGCCCGGTCTTTCTGGCCATTGCTGGCAATCTCAACATCTTTTTTTTTTTTTTTTAAAGATTTTATTGGGGAATTGGGGGAGGGGACCAGCCAAGTTGTTGTTCTTCAGTCTTCGTTGTGGAGGGCTCCAGTCGCCATCTGGCTTCCCATCGGCAGCTTGTGGCCTCTAAGCTCAAGGTGCTGTGTTCAATCTTAGTTACGGGTGGGCATAGCCACCATCCCATGCAGGAGTCGAACCAGCAGCCTTGTTGTTAAGAGCACATGGCTCTATCCTCTGAGCCATCGGGGCGGCAGCTCAGCTCAAGGTGGGGAGTTCAATCTTTAGTTGCGGGTGGGCGGAACCCACCATTGAACAGGCAATCTTGTTGTTACACCAGCTGAGCCATCAGCTCAGTGACAGTCCAGCTAGGGCACAGCGTTCACTGGCCCATGTGGGAATCAAACCGGCAGCCCTGTTGCTCAGAACGTGCACTCTAAGCCAACTCTTAACCAACTGAGCCGCTCGGTCAGCCCCTCAACATCTTAATATCAGCAATTGCTAATGATGACCCTGATTTACCTTCTTGTCTTGCTGACATGTTTCTGGAGATTAGAGTAAGGAAAGGGAAGAGATTTCAGCATTTCAGTATCTCAAAAGACTAAAAGACACATACAAATGGGAATCCCACAAAACAAAACAAAGCAAAATCAACCCTCCTGGTCCAACCAATATGGACTGTCTGAAAGAAGCTTTAAATGAAATGTACCACGGAAATGGTAATAACTTGATTAAAATCTTCAGAAGAAGATGGCCACCTTTATAACTGAATGAGTAATGCTATTCTCAGGACCCCAAGGAACTGTAAAATTTTATCTCCCTTCTACGTAAATCAACCTAATAAATCAAACTGAAATATTAGTGTTTGGGTTCATCCAAACACCTTTAACTTGTCCTTTCATTTTGGTTTGCTTTTTGACAGGATCTAATCACAGACCCATTCAAGCTTGCAGAAGAGTCTGACAATATGAAGTCCAGATGTTCCCCTGATGTTGCTAGAGGCTGCTGTGGCACAAAGAAAAGCTGCTAAAACTACAGATGACCTGAAGACATTGGGCAGGAGGCTAGGGAATGAGTTATATATATGCCTTTTAATGGGCTCTTCTCCCTAGTACAGACCATAAAAAAGAGTAAATAGCAAAAAGGCACCATATTCTAGATCATTAATAAAAACAAATGAATTATTTTTAGACGATATTATTGAATGGTTCACAGCATGTCACCTAAAGATGAGCTAATCACTTTATCTTAACTTATTCAAAGTTCTGGTGCCACTTAGTGGTCTGAAATGGAACTGAGAAGCCGTCTTAAGGCTTGACCAATGGGCAAGAAAAGCTTCAGACATGACAGTTGGCAGAGAGTCTCAAGAAAAGCATCTTTCTTCTGACCTGCATAGCACCTTTTAGGCTTTTCAGCATGTTTGCTCATTAAACAAAACTCCTACTGAAATTGTGCTAATCATGACAAAACATTGCCATATCAAATTTGGTAGGAATGCTCTTAACTGGTCTGTTAAATCAAACACTTAAAAAAAAAAATTAGGGCCGGCTGAGTGGCGCGGTGGTTAAGCGCTGGCTTGGGAAGCCAGCAGCCCCGGTTCGGTCCCACATAGGAGGGCCAGTGACACTGCCCTAAAAAAACACACACACAAAAAAACAAAAAAACAAAACAAACAAAAAAAAATTAAGTTGAGGGCCGGCCAAGTGGCGAATTGGTTAAGAGCTGGTTTTGGGATGCCAGCGGCCCCGGTTCGGATCCCACGTATGAGGGCCAGTGACACTGCCCTCCACAGCTAATAACTGCTCCACCTGCGAGCCCCGGCGACGGAGTAGGCTGCAGCCCCTGCTGCAGTGGGCTGCCATAGGCTACAGTGAGCGGCCGGCAGCCAACATGAGCTGCCAATAGCAGCGGTGAGCGACATCCAGAGGCTGGCGACTGATCTGCCTCATCCGGGGAGAGTGCAATGACGATACCAACATGGGCCAGTGAAGCAACATCCTCCATAACTAGACTGAAGAACAAAAAGACAGCAACTTGTCTGTTCCCCTTCCCCGATTCCCCAACGCTGTTCCCCTTCCCCACTTGCCCAATAAAATCTTAAAAAAAAAAAATTAGGTTGAAAGAAAAAAACAAATGAATAAATTTTTTTGACCTCAATAATTTTTTTAACTCTAATATATGGCAATATAATGACTATCTATAGTAAATCCTATCCAGTTCAGGAAAAGAGTTTGATAATTTTTAATGAAGAGCTAGGATATTGGTGAGTCTTCTTTTTCCTTTACAAGGCACCTCAGGAAAGGATTAGATTTAGTTCTAGTTTCCATAGTTAAAGAAAATTGAAGAATATTTCAAGACTGATTACATCATTAGAAATTAAGAACATCAAAGAAAGTTTAAGAATGATTAAATAAATTGAAGCCCAGTTGTATTTGGAGACTTTATCGGAGGATGTAGAAAGATGATCCTTGTCATCAGGAGCTGATAGTTCATTTTTAAGTAACAGCCTTCAAGCAATGAAGAGTTTTAGTAAGAAAATTTTGACCCATTGCTCTGAGCCCAAGAGATTTTTGATTAGGGGGATGAGAATTTTTAGGCCTTGTAAAATATTGTAATGGATTGGGCAGGGACAAACTCCTCTTTTAATACTGCTATTAAAAATGGAGAAATTCTGGGCCGGCCGAGTGGCGCATTGGTTAAGAGCTGGTTTGGGACGCCAGCGGCCCCGGTTCGGATCCCACGTATGAGGGCCAGTGACACTGCCCTCTACAGCTAAAATGGTGAACAACAGCTCCACCTGGAGCTGGGCTGCGAGTCCCGGCGATGGTGTAGGCTCAGCCCCTGCTGCAGTGGGCTGCCATAGGCTACAGTGAGTGGCCGGCAGCCAGCGTGAGCAACTGGCAGTCAGCGTGAGCTGCCAAGAGCCGCAGTGAGCGACCATCCAGAGGCCAGTGACCGATCTGCCTGATCCAGGAAGAGTGCAATGATACCAACATGGGCCAGTGAAGCAACGTCCTCTGCAACTAGACTGAAGAACGAAAAGACAGCAACTTGTCTGTTCCCCTTCCCCATTCCCCAACGTTGTTCCCCTCCCCCAATTCCCCAATAAAATCTTTTAAAAAAGGAGAAATTCTCAGATTTCAAAGTGGGTTCAGCTAGAGACCCTGACTTCCTACTACAGACCGGGGAAGGACAAGGTGGTACTTTTTAAGCCCTATTTGTCTCTCTGAACTTGATTCTAAACAGTGCTTTCTTAGTTTCAGAGTTCAATATTTACCCAGTCATAATCGAATTTAATGACATCACTAGTTAGAATGGTACAGCTGGGATAAGCATACTTCACTGTCCATGAAAACAAGGTGGTCCTACTAGAAGGGAAATGATGAGAAGAAAGGGTGTTCTGGTTATTTGGCTTATAAGATCTTCTAAATTTAGGGGGAGGAACTATCATTAGTCTTTCAGTAGTCATTCTGAACTCTCAGGTCCCCCAAAAAGATGTTGAGGGATAAAACTGGGCTGGAATATAGAGATTTACGTTGTTCTTTTCCTAAAAATAACATTTTATACATGATTTTCCAATAAAAATATAGATTTAAAAAAAAAAGAATTGTATTTGAGTTAGAATCTGGGAAACATATATATTAGACAATATAAAATTAAAGTAGATGTGTTTTTCCCAGAAAAATGCCATAAATAATTATTTAAATATTTGAAATAGGTGAAATATACAACTAGGAATGTACAACGCTAAGAGAGGATACCTCTCTTTCAAGAGTGAGAGGCAGTATGGAATGATAATTAAGAGCAAAAACCTGGGCGGGCCGAGTGGCGTGGTGGTTGGGCGCTGGTTTGGGAACCCAGTGGCCCTGGTTTGGGTCCCACATATGAGGGCCAGTGACACTGCCCTCAAAAACAAAAAAACAAAAAAAGAGCAAAAACCCAATGCCAAACTTTATAGTTTTTTCCCTGTCAGTTCTGCCACTTAGCATTTTGGCCGAGAAAATAATTTAACATCTCTGTGCCTTGGTTTTCTCTTTTGTGTGATGTCCTCATGGTTTAGATTATTGTTAGTTTAGATCTGAATGGTTGCTACCAGCATGTGATTCCAGGACCAGCTAAAGGCCAAGGCTCCTTTTGCTGCCAGAACATGGCTTAGGAAGCTGCTCTTTGAACAGTAGGTGACTTTTCCCTCAACATTTTATTATGATAGTTTTCAAATATACAGAAACTTTTTTTTTTTTTGAGGACAATGTCACTGGCCCTCATATGTGGGACCTGAACCAGGGCCGCTGGCTTCCCAAGTCAGCGCTTAACCACTGTGCCACTTGGCCGGTCCCTATACAGAAATGTTTTAAAGAATTACAGCAACTACCCATTTACCCAGAACCTAGATTATACAATTCTTAAACTTTTGTAACATTTTTATACATTTTAACATATTTACTAACTGTGGAGCCACATTAATGGGGCCTAATTCATCCCTAGTCTTTTTCAAAAGATATTGGACTTAAGGAATTTAAGCAGCTGATTTTCTCTTTATTGATTATTGTATCAAACACAGTATTTTCAGTCATTCATTATCACAGGGAGGAGGGGCGGGGAATTTAAAACTCATGGAAGCCCGAAGAGAGGCTTTTCAGCTTACCTACTGGGAGCGGCCCTGCAGTAGCCTGAACAGGACCTCCATTCCAACCTGGAGCACCTGCAGCCATGCATAGCTAAAAAGGGCATGGCTCTGTGCCAGGAGAACCTGTGCCTCTGATTCATTCTTGGTCTTTCCTTGGATGGCTCCAAGGAAGCAGCCAAGGTGGTTACTAATTCTGCCTTACTAGGTTGGTAGGTCAACTAAATTATTCTGGCAAGGACTGGGACCCTATCCATCCATTATTTCATTCTCTCACTAAATATTAATTACATACCTAGTTAAGGGTACCAGGCACTGTCCTAGGCATAGATTGCTAACAATGGAATATTATGAACCCTGTAGGGTCAATGGGACAAAAATAGCTAAGCGTGTTTTCTTTTTTTTTTTAAAGATTTTATTGGAGAATTGGGGGAGGGGAACAGCATTGGGGAATCGGGGAAGGGAAACAGACAAGATGCTGTCCTTTTGTTCTTCAGTCTAGTTGAGGAGGATGTTGCTTCACTGGCCCATGTTGGTATCATCATTGCGCTCTTCCCGGATGAGGCAGATCGGTCGCCGGCCTCTGGATGGCCACTCACAGCAGCTCTTGGCAGCTCACGCTGGCTGCCGGCCACTCATTGTAGCCTATGGCAGCCCACTGCAGCCGGGGCTGCAGCCTACACCATTGCCAGGGCTCGCACAGCCCAGCTCCAGGTGGAGCTGTTGTTAGCTGTAGAGGGCAGTGTCACTGGCCCTCGTGTGGGATCCAAACTGGGGCCTCTGGCATCCCCAAACCAGCTCTTAACCAATGTGCCACTCAGCCAGCCCCTAAGCATGTTTTCTAAACTTTGTTGGCACCTGTTCTCACTTCTGTGATTTGCCAAGTTTCTTCAAGCACACACAACAATTTGGGTCTAAGCAAGACCCTTGCCCTAAGTGTCTGTAGAGGGAGATCTCACTAGATGATAAAGACGAAGTCTTTTGCAAATATGAAGCTGGAATTCTACAATCCTAATAATAACCTCTGACTTGAGCTTTACTGCTTCATTCCAGCCTCTAGTCAACTGCTGATCCTGCAGTTCCTGTAAGCACAACTCCCACTGAGGTTAATGGGAGTGTTATGTGAATGTAAGTTTTGTACTTAGTCTTCTCCTGCTGAGTGAGCCTTGCTTGTCTTGGACTGACGACCATCCCCTTCCCCAATGGGAACATGCTAGCCCCTCCTTTCATGTGGTAGAGCCAGGTGGCAGTGATATGCTCCAGGTGAGGGGGCAATCAATTTGGAACAAAAATGTCCTACCCTAATGCTACTCCATTGCCTCGTGTAATAGCACAATGCCTCACATACATTGTCCAGAAGCCAGAGAATAAAAAAGAATGGTAAGTCAATAATGTTCTGAGTACACTGTAAGCCAGACTAACTTTTAAAACTAGGCTGAAAGCCATCAACTTTCTTCTCACTCATGAAAAGTCATGTAGGACCCGAAGCAGGTCCTCTTTCTAGACCTGGCTCTGTTGTGGAACTAGTTACTTGCCCATGGGAAGATCCTTTGTCTACGTTAGAGTTAGTTCACTTTCCTCATCTGTAAAATGAGGGTGTTGAACTCACTGTACTCTTAACTTCCCTTCCAGCCTTAGAAATAGATTTATGGGTCTAGATTCTGGATTGGTCACAGTTTTAAAATTTGTTTGAATTAGTTGCCTACATTTATAAACCAGAAGGTTTTACATGACGTATGAATTTCTGGCTTCCCTTGAAACATTAGAAAGGCTGGCTTCATTGACCCTGCATTTCTGCCACACGGCCATGGCCGGAGTAAGTCCTAGCTCCCCCTGCAGGCAGGGTGTGTCCTTTAGAAAGTTCTCCGCCATCCCTATCCAGTTACCTCTACTGATCTGCATTTGTGGCCCTGTTTTAGGACTAGAATTAGCACAGTTTCATCAAAGTTACATGTGAGTGTTCTTTTTTTTTTTTAAATTCCATTATAGTTCAAATGATGGCAGGTCGATGGCTTAATCTCTAACTCTGACTTATATATTTAATTCATTACAAGCAGAAGCCAAGAAGACACGTGGAGCTTTGCGGGGATGCTCACAGGAGGGAACCAAAGAGTGTGGAGCTGCTTATGGTAATTTGACATATAACTCAGAGCCTAATTGTGTCAGGTGAGGTGGCCTGGACAGTTTCTTCTCTGTTCCCAGAGTTAACAAGCTTCTGTCACCCAGCTTTCTCTGTGAATATTAAATGAACATCCTCTGGAAAGCAAATCATCAAAATGTCAACTTGCTCAAGAGGCAAGGTTTGCACAGCCAGGGGCAGAAGGACCTGTGTGGCTTCTTGACTTAGTGGTTAATCTTTTATTAACTGTCCTTATTTCCTTTTTCTTATTACCCTTATTATTCCTTTCAACTGGATTTAACTAGGGAAGTGATATGAAGGAGGTATTTTTATTTTTGCTTTTAAATAATGTAACAGGAGCCCATGAAGCTGATGGAACCCTGTAAAAATGATGATTTCTCATGGTAATGAGGATTCATTGTGAATATAAACCGAACCAAAGATTCCGAGTTATTTCTGTACTGAAAATAACTCCCTTACACCTCCCTCACAATGCTGATTTTTCTAACTTTACAGAAGAGAAAATCGAGGCTGAGGGTATTTAAATGACTTGCATGACTTACATACACCCTAAGTGTCAGAACCAAGTGTTAGAACTAAGTGTTAGAACCGAGGCTAGAACTAGGTCTTCTGACTATACCACTGTATTACAGGGTTTGTCCTTTCTTTCTGGGAGTTCCTAAATTTAAAAATATAGAAATAAAAAGGGAAATGATTACTATAATAGTAAGAACAGTGGTTACACCTAGGGTGGAGGAGAGGGGTGTGACCCAAAGCGATATGTAGGGGTTTGCTGGACTGTGTGTGTGTGTGTGTGGTTCCTTTACTGTTACAAATTACTATAAAGTGAACATAATTTTTGCCTGCGACTGTCCCAGTTTAAGCCTTGAACTAGGTTAATTATTAATAGCACCCTTTTTTTCACTCTCAGATGGATTCTGTTTTAGATGATAAATTACATGATGAGCTATTGTACATTTATGTTTTATGTACTTTCATGTATGTTTATTATATCACAAAAATTTTTTTCAAGTTAAAAAAAATATATCAGGTAGTCTGACCTATGATCAGGATTCTAGGTCATAGGATGATCTCATGTTCGCTCCAAGATCCACGCTTACTGTCCAGACCCCAGGGGTAGTAGCTGTCATTCAAGTGTGACTTCCTGGACAGAGGGTGTGGTGCCCCCTCTTGGTTTTCTGGGGTTCCTGTGTCATGAGATAGTTATCTGTTTCTTTGTCCTACATGTGGCCGGAGAAATGGTGTGTCCCTCAGTCCTAATTGTGAGGGTCAGCCCAAGATAATATATAAGAAAGTGCCTTGTAGGGGCCAGCTGAGTGGCGCAGTGGTTAAGCGCTGCCTTGGGAAGCCAGTGGCCCCGGTTCGGTCCCACATATGAGGGCCAGTGACACTGCCCTCAAAAAAAAAAAAAAAAGTGAGAAAGTGCCTTGTAAACCATGAAGGTGTTTTTCTACGTGGAGTGGCAGGAGTTCCCTTAATTTCCAAATGGCAGGGCCCCAGTATCACTGCACTGGTTCCTGTCAGTTAATCTTCCTATTATACAGCTCTTCTGCTTGGAACTTTTTATAGCTCCTCAGTGCCTATAGAATGAAATCTAAACTCCTAAAATTGGCATTCAATCCACCACAAACTAACGCCAGCCAACTTTCCAACATTATTATTGTTGCTCTTCAAGGAATATAGAACTAAATTCAAAAACATGGTGTTCCAAAAATGCTGCTCCCTTTCTGATGTCACCTCACACTTTTCTCTCCATTAGAATGCCTTTTCCTCCTCCTTCTCTGCCAGACCGTTTTTCATGGACTGAAAATTTGCATCTTCCTCCCCCTCCCCAAATTCCTATATTGAATCCCAAATCCACAGTGTGCCTATATTTGGAGATGGGGCCTCTAAGGAAGTAATTAAGGTTAAACGAGGTGATGAGAAGGGGGCCCTGATCCAATAGTTAGTGTCCTGATAAGAAGAGACACCAGAGAGCTCATACATCTGTCTCCATGCACGCACTCAGAGGAAAGGCCGTGTGGGGACAAAGAGGCTGCCTGGAAGCCAGGAAGAGAGCTCTTACCAGAAACCAACCCTGCAGGACCTTGATCTGGACTTCTAGCCTCCAGAACTGTGAGAAAATAAGTTTATACTGTTTAAGCTACCCAGCCTATGATATTTTATGGTTACCTGAGCAGACTAAGACACCTTTCTTTCTGGTTTTTTTTTTTTTTTTTGGAGGGCAGTGTCACTGGCCCTCATATATGGAATCCGAACCGGGGACGCTGGCTTCCCAAGCCAGCACTTAACCACCGCACCACTCAGCCGGCCCAAGACACCTTTCTTAGAATAGCTCTTAACGTCTGCATATCTAAAATCTATTTGTCAAGGACCAATTCAAAGATCACGAAGCTTTCTTTAATTCCCCCACTTATTTGTACTTCTTTTTAAGACATTTGATATTCTGTCTTGTATTGTGTAGTTATTGATATAGTACGTTTCCTAACCTTCTTACTATAAGTTTTTGGGGTAATCTCTGATTCAATGTTACAGCTCCACAATGCCTAGTACTTTGCTTGAAATTTAGATACATTATTAGTTAAGTGAATGAATGAATGAATAAAAGAGAAAAAGGGAAATGGGGTGAGGAATAAAATACAAACTATTTCAAATTAAAAGAGGAAGCAGAGAGTTCAGATGTGGTATTAATAAATGGGGAGAAATAAGTTAAATCTTCAGTTTAGTGATGCTTAAAAGAAAACAAATAGGTATCTCAGAGGAACTAAAAATAGAATTTTTTCCACTGAGGTCTGACATATTGTTTGTCTATACATGGGGAGTTTGACTTATTATTGGAGTAGAATTTTTGCTCCAGCTTCAGAGGATGTGGAAAAAGGCCATGGGAACGAACTCAGCTGGTTTTGGGAAACTGACATTTTATGACCAGAGTTCTAATCATAAATGAAAGCTCTGGTATCAGATCCATGCAGGTCTGGGTCTTATGGGCAGGCTCCAAATTGGACATTCAGCATCCGTTCTTTCCCCTGGGATCCCATTCCTAGTTACCACCCTCCTTTTGGAGTTTTCCTTACCTCCTATCCCTTCCTCACTCCCCAAATGTGGTTTTGGAATTTAGGTTTTTGAATGAGCATTCATCACACGGGGGTTGAGGGTGGGGGTTGGGGTCAACCACAAAAACTAGGTAAGTGAAAAGTTTGCCTAAAATCACTACCTGGCTTGAGTGTTTTAATCATAATGATAAGGGTAAGCGAGCTCAGCACCTTTCTTACCCCTTTGTCCAAGGCTGAGCTGGAGGCTGGAAGTGGGGTGTCACCACAGTCAGAAAGCCCATTCTAAAAGATTCTAGAAAATCCCACAGTTGCAGGGCCTGGCTGTCAGAAGGACAGCAGTCCGAGAGCAGGGCAAATAGTGGACTTGCAGCAGTTTTCCTCTGAGTAGCCCAGGTCAAGGGGTCAGTGGAGGAAGGAAGTGAGTGACAACGCAGAGCCAGGGAGACTTTTGTGGGCTGCCCAGTGAGGGGTTCAGGTGGGGGCAGGCTCCCTGGGAGAAGGGCAGTGAGAGAGTGAGATGCTGTTCTTCCAGTGCCCAGGGAAGTCAGGAGGAAGGAAGGAGGTGGCAGAGTGGGGAGTGGCAAGGGCCACCCAGCCTAATTGGCAGGGTGACTCCCTCATACCCACCTGAGACTCCAGACTCATTTTTAAGGAGCTTGGCCCCTTCTCAAAGGAGGAAGCTTTCCTTTTAACTCTTCAAAGAGCCACATTTTTCTTTCTCCTATCCCAGTGACTATGTCCAGCAAATATCTAGAAAACGAGGGAAATAGGAAAGCCCAAAACCAAAAGCCAGGAAAGTCCTCTAGAGAAGGTAAATGGAATTGTCAATTTTATTTTATTTTGTTTTTTTGCCCACTGTTGTGAAAAGCTCTCCTTTCACCTAAAAGAGTTCTGTGTATTGAAACGAGAGGACAATGTTGTTTCAGGGGGAACAGATTGGAGTCTAAGGAAAGTTTGGGTCACTCCAGCATTTGCCCTGTTCCTGCCTTCCTTCAGAAGACCTGGTGCTTTGATACAATTAAAATATCACTGTTGAATCAATAACTTTGAATATTTTTCTACAACTAGGCAATTTTCTCGGGGGGTGGGGGAAAACTTCTTCATAAAATTAGAGTTTTATGTTAAGAAACAAAACACATAGAGAACCATTTGGTGTTTTACTGGCAATCTTTAAAATTAAACTCTGAAAGGATTTTAAGTCTGGACGCAGTGCCTTCTCAAACTCCTGAGCCTGCACACATGGGAGCTTATCCAGTGAAAGATTCCGTCAAGGGAGAAATACAGAAGAGCGAATTAGAGCGAATGTCAGGGAAGTGTTGGCTAGGAGTTCCTGGCTTTACTTGAATGACGTACTTAAGGTCAAGTCAGAACCTACCTAGGATTAGACATCTGCAGGAATCATTTAGCAACCTTGGGCCTTCGGTAGCTCTTTTTTGGGGTGAAATACGTCAGAATTCGGGTTTTTGTTGTATTTTTTTTCTTCCTGATTTAAAAAGGGATCCCTAGAAGCAAGTGCTGTCCTTGGTCTCGATTCAGCCAGGTGGACAGCCTGGGAAGCCCCTGGACATCATGATAAGCCTGCACCAACTGCCCCTCACTAGAGAAAGGGTAGGTAACTCCTGAACTAAAAATCCTCCATACTTGAAGGAAGATCCCTCTTGCTAAGGAAAAATTACTTAACTAGATTGCTTTGTGTTTTGGGTGTACTTGAAGACTATGACACACCTCCGGGTATAAACATCACTCAGTAATCCCCTGTGTGAATTTGAGCGTGGTTTATTTTACATTGTAAAATGTCCTTTCTAACATTTTTGCTACGAAGTCCTGAATTTCCAACTTGCTTCTAAATTGCGGAATGCCACACTTTCCTGACTATCCTAGCATTCTTTGAAATGCACAGGAAATGTCTTTAGGTTTGGCAAGCTCTCCCCACCCCCTTCTCCACACTCTTCTTCCAAAAATGTACATTCAGCACTTGAGAGCTTTTAATCATCTTCCCTCTTAGCTCCCTTAAACACACTGTACTCACACATTTTATGAAGTTAAAACAGTTTCATTTTCAATCAGCTGACTTAGAAGGACCATATTTATCCTTAACCTTTGTCAGATATCCCTAAAAACCTCAACTTTAAAAAAATCTTCTATACTTCAATAATGCTATTTTTATAAATGCATGCCAAGTCTGTGAATAAGTTTATTTTTTTCATCTGAACTTATTTTTCAAATGCAGCAGTATGAAAATTGGGGGTGGGGGAAGCATCACCAGAAACTGATGTGCTGGAAGTTAGAATGAGGGACATTACTTGAAATAATCAGAATAAAAAAAATTTCATTCCTTTAACATTCTACAAATATTGTTTTGAACATATACCATTGTTTTAGGCCCTGCTGATATAGCAGTGAAAAAAACAGACAAAATACTTGCCCTCAGGAAGCTCAAGTTCTAGTGGCAGGAGACAGACAAGAAGCTAGATTAAGGAAAATAAAGCAGAGATGAAGTACCGGGAATATTTGTTTACAAATTGAAAAAAAAAAAAAGGTAGCCTTTGAGCAGTCTTGTAGGGGGTTAAGTAAGGGGCTATGCTGACAAGGGGTGGGGGGTACGGGGCGGGAAGAGAGTCCCAGGCACAGGAAACAACAGCAAGTGCACAAGTTCCCAGGGATAGAGTCGTGGAGAGAATGAGTAACAGCTAGGAGAGTCTGGCTGGAGCAACAGGTGATGAGGTCAAAGAAGTAAAAGGAGGCACCAGGGCCTTTAGAGTCTTGTCGGATAATGTAGGTACTGTGGCTTTTACTGTGATGAGACGGGAAGTCCAGAGAAGCATTTCAGATAAAGGGGCGACAGAATCTCATTTAACGAGACTACTCTGGCTGCTGGGTGGAGGAGGCAAAGGGGCAGGTGTAGAAGAGGAGTGGCCAGTTAGGCGGCCCCTGCAATCCTCGCGACCAGAAATTGATCAGAAAATGTTCTTGCAGAATACAAAAAAGAAGGAAGCAATGATTTTTTTGGCTGTTTTTAAGTTGTAAGAAGAAGACCAATTTGGCTGTTAATACTGCTACCGCCTCTCCTCCAGACGCAGTGGGTTTGGGAGTCCTGGGGAGCTAGGTCTTCAGGACTTTTTTCTCCTGAGCAACGGATTAACCCAGCAGCGTTTGGTCAGTGTGATAAACTATGAAACTTGACGGGTCTGCTTAGGATATCTGCTCTCTTCCATTTCCCAAACTTGCCTGGGTGCCTGTTAGAAATACAGATTTCTGGGTCCTACCCTTTCGGTAAGCATGGAATGGGGTCCATGGAATATGTACTTTCAGCAAGAATATAAGGGAATCTTATGTCTTGGAAGATGGGGAAACTGCGTAAGTCTCACCTCTCCACCTCCCGCAAACCCTTTGGGGTTTGCTGTGGACTTGGAAAGCGTTGCAGGGCGCCCATACCGCCGGCAGGTGGCGCTATGAGACCACGAGCCGCAGAGTGCGCGCCTCCCGTACAGAGAAGTAAGAGGCCAGTGCGGGTCTGTACGGTGTTGGGGCCAACCAGCTGCCACTTGTCTCGGGCGGAGCGGCGCGCATGAGTAGAGGAGTGGGGCGCTGCCGGTGCCCGGGCTTCTTTTTATGCTAATGTGCATCTTACGCTGTCCCTAATCGGCTTCTCGGGCTCCTGGGGCAGGAAGGCGCAGCCCTCTCTGCACGGGCATTGAGCACTTGGGGAGACGGCAACGCGGTGCAGGGAGAACCGGCTGCCTCGCGCCGCAGGACATAAGTCCAGCCCTACCAACGAAGGCGCCAAGATCTACCACCCAGGCCAGTCAAGGAGCCGTGGCTTCGCGGAGGGCCCCTTTTCATTGGCAGCCCGACGGGAGGCCCCGCCCCCTTCCGTACAGCTCTCATCTGTGACTGGCTCTCCGGCCCCTGCTGGCCACGCCTCCTCCCCTCGCACATACACAAGAGTCACGCGCCTTTCAGTTGGAAACTTGGCGTGCTGAGGTGGACCGTGGCCCTCATCGCCCCACCCACTCACCTTGCCATTGGTCTGCGGCGCCGCTCACGACCACGCCCCCATTCCAGCCCCCTGGCTGGGAGGGAGGGCTCCCGCTCTTGATTGGCTGGTCGGCCTGCCTCTCGCAGGAGCGGCTGGAGCTTTCCCCTCCCTCTCACTCCTCCCGCGAGCCTCCAGGTCCCTTAGCTGGACCAGGCTGAGTTAGTGTCAGTCAGGGAGTCGGACTGCTGAGCACTGGGTGCCGACGCTCTGTTGCAGTTTCTCCCAGGGGCCGGTGCTTGCGCTCGCGCCACCGGGTGGGAAGGATGAAGCCGCAGCTGGAGCAGCCCCCCTATGATTGGCTGTGGCGCTTGTGAGCCCGAAGTAAAGATGGCGGGCGGGCAGACAGCCGCCGCACTGCCCACTTGGAAGATGGCGGCGCGCCGCAGCCTCAGCGCCCGCGGCCGGGGGGTCCTGCAGGCGGCGGCGGAGCGGCTGCTGCCGCTGCTCCTGCTGAGCTGCTGCTGCGGCGCGGGAGGCTGCGTGGCGGCGGGCGAGAGCGAGGAGACGGTGATCATCGGGTTGCGGCTGGAGGACACGAACGACGTGTCGTTCATGGAAGGGGGGGCGCTGCGGGTGAGCGAGCGGACTCGGGTCAAGCTGCGGGTGTACGGGCAGAACATCAACAACGAGACGTGGTCCCGCATCGCCTTCACCGAGCACGAGCGGCGGCGCCACAGCCCCAGCGAGCGCGGGCCGGGTGGCCCCGCGCCGCCGGAGCCGGACAGCGGCCCCCAGCGCTGCGGCATCCGCACGTCAGATATCATCATCTTGCCCCATATCATTCTCAACCGCCGCACATCGGGCATCATTGAGATCGAGATCAAACCGCTGCGCAAGATGGAGAAGAGCAAGTCCTATTACCTGTGCACATCGCTGTCCACGCCCGCCTTGGGCGCCGGCGGCCCGGGGTCCGCGGGGGGCGCCGTCGGGGGCAAGAGCGGCTCCGGGGTGTCCGGGCTGCCGCCGCCCCCGTGGGCCGAGACCACCTGGATTTACCACGATGGCGAGGACACCAAGATGATCGTGGGCGAGGAGAAGAAGTTCTTGCTGCCCTTCTGGCTGCAGGTGATCTTCATTTCGCTGCTCCTTTGCCTGTCGGGCATGTTCAGCGGCCTCAACCTGGGGCTCATGGCCCTGGACCCGATGGAGCTGCGCATCGTGCAGAACTGCGGCACGGAGAAGGAGAAGAATTACGCCAAGCGCATCGAGCCCGTGCGCAGGCAAGGCAACTACTTGCTGTGCTCGCTGCTGCTGGGCAACGTGCTGGTCAACACCACGCTCACCATCCTGCTGGACGACATCGCCGGTTCAGGCCTCGTGGCGGTGGTGGTCTCCACCATCGGCATCGTCATCTTCGGGGAGATCGTGCCCCAGGCCATCTGCTCCCGGCACGGCCTGGCTGTAGGGGCCAACACCATCTTCCTCACCAAGTTTTTCATGATGATGACTTTCCCTGCGTCTTACCCGGTCAGCAAGCTTCTGGACTGCGTCCTGGGCCAGGAGATAGGCACAGTCTATAACCGCGAAAAACTGCTGGAGATGCTCCGGGTCACAGACCCCTACAACGACCTCGTTAAGGAGGAGCTGAACATCATCCAAGGGGCGCTGGAGCTCCGCACCAAGACCGTGGAGGACGTGATGACTCCCCTCCGCGACTGCTTCATGATCACCGGCGAAGCCATTCTGGACTTCAACACCATGTCGGAGATCATGGAGAGCGGCTACACTCGCATTCCAGTATTCGAGGGGGAGCGCTCCAACATCGTGGACCTCCTCTTTGTCAAAGACTTGGCCTTCGTGGATCCAGATGACTGTACTCCCCTGAAAACCATCACTAAATTTTATAACCACCCCTTGCACTTTGTTTTCAATGACACCAAGTTGGACGCTATGCTGGAAGAATTTAAGAAAGGTGGGAAATTTTGGTATCTTTCATTGGCTTGCTCTTTCTCTTTCTCCATCCTCCTCCCTACTTGAGTCCTCGACTCTCAAACCAATCCCCCACTCCCCACCCCCGCCCCCAAGGCGAGTTGACCGGAATTTCTCTTCTCTTTGAATTGCAAAGTTGAAAGGGTGGCGTGGGTCTGGGGATGAGATGGACTAGTAAGCGCTTCTAGGTTCTTCAAAAGCACAAGACTGCCATAGCTTGCATTTTTCCATGTCCAGAAAGCAGGCTTCCTATTTTCTGTGCACGATACTCTCCCGGCCCTCTCTGGCCTTGAGGAGTTCTGAGTAAATGAAAGGAGGGGTGGCTAATGCCAGCCTATGCCTTTTGGTTGACATGTATTAATCACAGGCATTGGGAAAACATTTTAATAGCTTTTCTAAACCCAACACAATCCTTTTCCCCCCTCCTTAATATTCAGAGATTGGCGTTTCAGAGATTGGAAGTGCATTTTCAATAGCTTCTGTTCCTGGTTGTCTGGTGACCTGTGGGGAAAATTGAGGTCTGCCTTTGATGGGAGGGGATGGGATAAGCCAAGTATTACCAAAAAAAAGTTCACCCATTTGGATGTGACTTGTCTTAGCTAGAAAAGAGGGTTTTTTAAACACTAAAGTTCTTTATTAATATACAACTTGGAAAGACTTAGAGGTAAGTTAACCTTTTATGAGGCTATATCTTGTCTAGCTTTCTTCACTATTTGTTTATATTTACCTGACGACAAATAAAACTTCCCAGACCAAGTGAGGTTTTGGCACAAAGCTTGAACGTTTAACAGTGAGATGAATCCCTCTACAATGGTTTATTTATTCCTTGAGTCTTTCCGGTATACAAGTGTTCTTTTTAACCTTGAGCACCTGGTACATTAAATTGCAGTATGGGCCAGCCGAGTGGTGCGGTGGTTAAGCGCTGGCTTGGGAAGCCAGCGGCACCGGTTCGGGTCCCACATATGAGGGCCAGTGACACTGCCCTCAAAAAAAAAAAAAATAATTAGCATATTTAAAAAAAATGCTTTAAAAAAAAAATTGCAGTATGTCTCCAAGTCGGCGCTCACTGTTCCAGGGAGTTTTAACAGGGAAGAGAAGTGCAGAGTCTGGGGTGCTCCCCTTTCTTACATGGTGATATTTTTTTGTTTGTTTTGCCACATAATGTTCAGGTAAATAGCAACTCAAATACTATTATTACTGAAAGTCTGCATCTTTTAAAAAAGTATCCAGTAAATAGCTAGTGTTGTTATTTGAAAATCAAGGGATGCTGAGTTTTTTAATTGCTATGGTGCTTGTGCACATGTTAATATGTCAATGTGACCTTTAATGACCTGATAGTTCTGAAACCTAAATTTCCCTTCTTCAAATAGAATTTTGATCACCCATAGTGGTCTCTCCACTGAAAAAGGCCACGTATAAGGGGTGACAGCTCACTGAATGTGATGATCTGAACATACTCATAGAGTGTGGTTGTCCTAATTCTATTTTCTTGCCTGAATGGGGTCCTCTCTGGAAGAGGATCACATTGCAGTAATTTTCAGATAAAAGAATAGAGCAGAGTGTGCTTCTGAGATTGGTAATTTGCATTTAAAAGCAGGAGGAGATTCTTCTGGGTTCTTAAACAGTAAAAATAAAATGTCCATTATCTCTAGATGACAGAGCTTCTTTTGGCAGCGTCATTATTCTTTCACTGCTTAGTTGTTAATTAGAGCATCTAACTAGTCTCTTCTTTCATTTTGCAGTCATATCTGTGATATAGAAAGATATCTTGCAATGCTTGAAAATGCCTCTGAAATACTTTATTATCTTTCTGTTGCTAAATTTCCCAATATTGATACAGATAATTCTATTTTTTTATTCAGAATTTTTGCACATCTACTGATGAATTGATAACACCAGTGTGTACTCCCTGCTGAAGCCTTTAATTCACTTATGTAGTTTTTTTCTTTGAGAATTTGGTTCTTCTCTACCTCATAACTCATTAATCCTGCTCTTAACTTGAAATTTCAAAATTTGCATTATTTTGGAATTTGTTTTTGGTTTCCCTTGAACAATTGCCCTATGACTGATTTATTTTCATGAGGATGTTTTTTTGCCCAAAATGACCTCTCACAGTATTTTTTAAGTATATCCCTTAAATCATTGAATTATGAATATTTTCCCATGAATTCTAGAAAAATAATAATGCACAAGATTTTATTTTTGCCCTTCACCCGAATGATGTATTTGGTTAAGGAGAGATAATACAATTAAAAGTACATTCAAGCCAGTGGCACATTTAGAAGAGGGGCAAAGACAGTTGCAATTTTAGCCATGATCTTAAAACAATAGAGTTCGTGGGTCTTTCTTAATTACACTATGGGAATAATTGACTTTTCATTTTCCTTGTCTTGATCCTTTTTTTGATGAGTTTGGTCACTTTAACCTTACTAACAACTGTGTTAGTTCTTTCTTCTGTATGAGTTAAAATATTGCACCTGATTTTATTCTTCTTCATTTTCTAATGTTATTATGAAATAATGTGAACAGTTAACTTTGTATTTTCTCTTTTGAATAATGGTGTGTGGGTTGGTTTGAAGGCATTTTCTTCCTTTCTCTTAACAATACCAATTATAACTCCCCAAAACTGGTTAGATTGTTAATCTGGATCTCATTGATAATTACCCTTCCTAATTAAGAATGTCTGCATTGAAGACTTTCCTGTATATAATTGTACATCATTAGTCTGAGCTTATTCCTTACTAAGGAGGGGGAAGTTTTTTGTAATGTGGAAAGAAATGAAAAGCTACCTTTATGTAAGTATGTGTCAATGTCTTTCTAATAATTAGAACTTTTGCTGGCTACCAGGAAACCCTTAGCTTTACTTGAGGCTGGAAGATAGTAACCATGCTAATTTTACAGTTAGCTTATTGTTATTATTGTTTGCTTGTTTACTCTGCCAGGTACAGGGCTGAATGCTTTACATGAATCACCTTGTTTACATTTCATGCATAGCTGAGTGAAGAATTATCTTCATTTTACAAACAAGGAGACTGAGGGTTAAATAAAATGATTTGTTTTAGGTCACACAGTAATTTGTTGATATAGGGTTTTAACTCAGGTCTGTGTGACAGCCAACCTTGTTCTTTTGACCCCTCTATTCTGACCCCCTGGGTCCTGCTTTTACATTTCTGTTATAATTGAATGTGAGGTTTGGTCAAAACATTGCCTCAGAGCTTGTTGGGCAACAGACCCAGAAATGTATATATCTGGCTTTTAAACCCAGTGCTTCCATGATATTGTACATAACAGTTGGTGTTCCCACTTTTGCTGTTAAAACAAATCACTTTTTGGCTTCTGTGATCCTAAATCCAAAGAATTCTATTTCCAGTATTTCCCCATCAAACATCAAGATTCATTTTGAAAGTATTTTATACTAACATTGTAGTATACTAGTATGTACTCCTTTAGTGGACTACCCTACACTGCTTTCCTAATAGCTAAAGCATGTAGTAATGTTTCACTTTTAGTGTTTTATCTGTTTGTGTTGCAAGGGTGACTCAAACTTAGTTTTGTGTTTTAAACTTGATTTTACTTAGGTTTTTTTTTTGTAGCCACCTGTATGATAATCGGTTGCTAATGAGAATCCTTTGCAGCCCTGTCCCTTTGCACTCCATGCAATCAGGCTCTCTTTTTCTTTGCTCCTTTTGTAGTTACTTATAAACCTAAATAAGAGAATAAAAGTAAATCCCACTAGAAGATTATGAGAATTTTAGAAAAACTGTCCTTAGCAAAATAGTGTAACAGAAGGAAAAGCTAAACTAAAGGTTGCTACCTTTGTGTGCAGAAAGCGTTCTAAAGGCTTCCATTTCCCTGATAAAACCTTAACAAAAGATCGGGACTCTTAGCCACTTAGTTGTCTACAATGCGGTTGAATTTGAAGAATTAGTAACCAGTTATGAATTTGAAGAATTAGTAACCAGTTACAGTTATCGTTCTTTTGTTTTGTGTTGTTTACCTTTAGCTTTGTAACAGTTGCATTCCAGTATGGCAGAGCATGCTGTTTTGTAGCATCTAGGGACTTAGTCAGGCTGTTTCCTAGCTTTTTTTTTTTTTTTTTTTTCAGTTAGGAACAGTTAGAATCACCAGATCATGTTGTTCTTTAAGGGAAGAATGCAATGTGTAGTTTTCACTTAAAACATTAGGTATTCAATTCTCTCTTCCTATAACACAAGTCTTTCCATATCAATGTACTGGGAGTTTATTATTAAGAATTTTTTTTTTTCCAACAAATAAAGTGTTTCGCTTGCCCAGAACCTAGGAGGATGTTTTATTGGTGTTTAAAAGTATGAATGGTATTGGGGGGATGGGTGTATTTGTTCCTGTGATCTTGTATGTTTATTAATTTTGTACAATAACACCTATTAAACAATTATAATTGTGCACGTGTTTACAAAATCCTTATGAAATATTCAGATAGTATAGAATCAGAGCTGGAAGGCAGGCAGCTGGAGGATCACCTAGTCCAGTGTTTGAAAAACTTACCAGATGATAAGAATTACTTGGGTCACTTATTATGAATAAAATCCTAGTCCTCACTCAGAGACTTCCTGAACATTCCAGAATCTCTAGGGAAGGAGGCATGGAATCTAGATTGTTAACAGTTACCCCAAGTAATTCTTATGATTAGGTGAGTTTAGGAAACTGGTCTAATCAACCTCTTAAATGAGGATAATGAATCCTGAAAAAGAGAGAATGTTAAGTGCCTTGTTTAGGGCTACCCGCCTACCTAGTAGTGTCAACAGGACTGGAACCCGTGCCTGCAGATTTGGGACTGCAGTTGTTTCCGCTCCAACAAGCAGATCTTCTGGTCCCAAGATGAAGGCACCTGCATCACTGAAATGATCTGCATCATTGAAAAGGCAAATATTCGGGTTTGCCATTGATTTTTGTCTTGTGATTTGATGTCAATATTTTTGATATCCAGGGTTCAGGCCATCTTTGACAGGCATTGTGTTACATAGAAACTAAGTCTGAATGTGTGAACTCATTTTATTTTAGTTTATTTTGAGTTTTTTACTCTGCCAAGGTCTGACTAGGAGGGTATTTTAGGAAATATCCAGGTTTCTTGAAGCCTCAGGTAGTTAAATGTCAGGTATTTCTTTTGAGTTAACTTGTTTGGGATATCCCTGAATCATGTTTTATTTTTGGTTGTTTCTTTGAGAGTAATGCAAATTGGATTTGGGACTATGGGGTACATACAACTTCTTGGCTCTTTTAATTTTTGTTTACATATAGATCTGTAAAATTTCCATGGAAATACTCATCAGAGCATTTGAAGCATGTGTCCATTCATGCATCTACGTGCCCTTTATTTAATTTATTTATTTTTATTTATTTATTTATTTTTATTTGGGCAGTATCACCGGCCCTCATGTGGGATCCGAACCAGGGCCTCTGGTGTCCCAAGCCAGCTCTTAACCACCACACCACTCGGCTGGCCCTACGTGTCCTTTATTCCAGGGTTTTTATAATGTAAACTAAATTCTTACAGAGAATCATGCCTGATTTTTGAGGTTATTTGTGTTAATAGGATCCCAGAAGCCTGAGGCATAGCCTTTTAGGTCTGGAGACAGCATAGTTGAATACCCGCTCTGACTTAGTGTGATCTGGACGAAACAGGAAAGGACCTTGTTTTGCTTTTTCTCTTGGTTTTTATGGGGATTACACACCACCTGCCCCCTCCCACAAAGGGCCTCAGAATTATTTAAATTCTGAAACATTCCAAATTACTACGAGGGACCAGAGGGACCGGTTAATTTTAATTACTATTAGCAAATCTAAACACATTTAAAATATCATTAACCAGGAAAGCCCACAAAATAGACTGAGCCAACATAACATTTTATGGTTTTATTTGCTCTTGAACTAGTTAAACTTTTAAGCACAAACTCCTGGACTGTAATTAGGTATTTACTTTAGTTACGTATAAAGTAGCATATTTCTAAAGGGCCCTTTCCTCTAAATGCATATATTTTATTGGTAGTAAACTTCAGTTCTCATAAGATTTGCTTGGCATATAAAGAATATTTATTAAACTTAATATGTGGAAGTGGATGACTAGGATTGAACATAATTTATTTTAGTATTGTCTTTTCACCTTCTCTTTCTCAGAACAAGTAACCCCAAATCCTACCAACACAAAAAAGGAGTGACAATAAGAAGCATTCTTTCTTTCAACATCACACACACTGGCAACTCGACTTAGAATGTCTATTTAGAGATGATAGGGGTGGCAGAGCTAAGGGACAAGGCCCACTGGAGATGATGTTTATTAGGCTGGTTTAGGGAGAGAATGGGGGTGCTAACCCTTCCCCTATTTTACATTAGTGCTAGCACTGACCATAAATACTGCTGTAATGATGGTGAGACCCTCATTTCTTCATATTTCATGTCCCCCTTACTGTTAGACCTAGGTGAGAATGGTTGGTTCTCTTCTTTTTTTTTCAGGGCAGTGTCACTGGCCCTCATATGTGGGACCCGAACCAGGGCCACTGGCTTCCCAAACCACGGTGCCACTCGGCCAGCCCAGTTGGTTCTCTTTTTGAGTTTACATCCTGTGGGGAGGATACCTCCTGCTAATGCAATTAAGAAAAATGTGTCCTTTCTGGATCTACTTTGGAGAAGTAACTTATCCTCTTTTAAGCCTCAGTTTTTTTCTGTAGTAAAATGGGATATTTTCTAATTTACAGGTTCCTTAGTTCACTTTAATGTGATACCGAATGTACAAATGCTTCCAGCAGTACCTGGCCCTTTAGTGCTTAGTTCACCATTATTTTTATCATGATGATTCTGTAGGCTCTTCATTATTCTTGGTCTTTCTCTAGAGATTGCTAGTCAATAGAGATGCCATGTGTGCTCATAGTTGTTAGGGATATTGAAATCTTGAAAGTGGCTAATTATTTTAGATTTTTCCCTTTTATTGTGATTGAATTCTAGGCTCTGATACTTTTATAGCGACTGCTATTACTTGATGAAATGGCCACAAGCATATGTATTTTTAAGGAAAACAGAACAATCCATGATATGTTCTACCCTCCTTAGCGCATGAATGCTGAGTTAAAAAAATTCTTCATTCTCAACTATAAGTGACTGAAAAGGACAATAAAGGTTAAAAGCAATAGTGCAAGCTCATGCCCTTGAATAACCAAAGTTTGAAAACTAAAGGAAGATCTCAAATTACTCTGATGCAATCTTTTAACACTGATTACATGAAAAGCATAAAAAATGGTAATGTTTAATATAGCAACTTTTTGTTGCTTTTAGCAGTGTAAATTTGTTATACTTTTGGAAGGCAACCAGGTATCATAAAAATGCCCTACCTTTTGGTTTAGTAATTTTACCCCCTGGAAATCTTAATTCAGTGATATAATTCCAGGGAAGAAAAGAGCTGTGTTGGCTTTTCATTTGCCTGTACATAGCAACATTTTCTGGAAATAGTGAAAAATTGAAAAGAAATATCTGATATTTTAAGGTAGAGGAGAAGGAGTTAAGAAAATTATAGATGTTAACTAATTACAACCATTTGATGATAATTTTGAAGGCTATATAGCAATATGGGAAAATTTATACAGGTTATTTTGCGTGGATTATAGACGTAAAAATATGCATGTGTGTGGACTGAAAGAGAACTTGGGAAAAGCGAAAATAGTTGTGTTAGGATAGGGCGATCATAGCCAGTCTTTGTAAGAATCACTTCGTTAACTTTGTGCAGTAACATGCCTAGAAAAAATGCAAATCTGCTGAGAACATTATGAGCCCTGATCTTGAGGAAACTAACCTTTGCTCATATTTAGGGAACACATATTATTCCATTCCTCCTTAGGAACATTTTATTGCTGAAACAGATGGTTCTTTTGAAATGTTTAAGAATTGAGGTATAATTCACATATCATAAAATTCACCCTTTGAAAGTGTCCAACTTGATGGTATTTAGTATATTCACAAGGTTGTGCGACCATGACTGGGTCTACTTCCAGAACATTTTCATTACTCCAAAAAGAAACCCTGTATCCAGGAGCAATCCCTCTCCATTCCCCACTCCCCACAGTGCCCAGAAAGCATAAACCCACTTTCTGTCTCTACGGATTTGCCTGTTCTGGGCATTTCGTGTGAATGAAATCATACACAATGTGGCCTTTTATATCTGGCTTCTTTAACTTAATGTAATGTTTTCTAGGTTCTTCCATGTTGTAGCATGTATCAGTATTTCATTCCTTTTTATGGTCAAATAATATTCCATTTTGTGAATATACCACATTTTGTTTATCCATTTATCAGTTGATGGACATTCAGGCTGTTTCTACTTTTTGGCCATTATAAATAATGCTGCTATCAATATTGATATACATGTTTTTGTGTGGACATATGTTATCAGTTCTTTTGGGTATGTATTACCTAGGAGTAAAATTGCTGGGTCCTATGGTAATTCTACATTTAACTTTTTGAGAAACTGCCAAGCTGTTTTCCAATGGCTGCACCATTTTACATTCCCACCAATAGTGTATGAGGGTTCCAATTTCTCCATATTCTCATCAACTCTTATTACTGTTCTTTTAATTTTATTTTTTCAATTATAGCTACCCTAGTAGGTGTAAAGTAGTATCTCATTGTGTTTTTTTTTAAAGATTTTATTGGGGAATTGGGGGCAGGGAACAGCGTTGGGGAACCGGAGAAGGGAAACAGACAAGTTGTCCTTTTGTTCTTCAGTCTAGTTGTGGAGGACATTGCTTCACTGGCCCATGTTGGTATCATCATTGCGCTCTTCTTGGGTGAGGCAGATTGTTTGCTGGCCTCTGGACGGCCGCTCACAGTGGCTGCCAGCTGCTCACGCTGGCTGCTGGCCACTCAGTGTAGCCTATGGCAGCCCACTGCAGCAGGGGCTGCAGCTATGCTGTTCCGGGGACTCACAGCAGCCCAGCTCCAGGTGGAGCTGTTGTTCACCATCTTAGCTTTAGAGGGCAGTGTCACTGGCCCTTATGTGGGATCCAAACCAGGGCCGCTGGCATCTCAAGCCAGCTCTTAACCACCACTCCACTCGGCTGGCCCTCATTGTGGTTTTCATTTGCATTTCTCTAATGACTAATGACGTAGAGTATTCTTCATGTGCTTATTGGCCATTTGTATATCTTCTTTGAAGAAAAGTCTGTTTAGATCCTCTGCCCATTATTTAAATGGGTTATTTATCTTTTTATTATTGAATTGTAATAGTTCTTTATGTACCCTAGATGCTAGTCCTTTATCAGATACATGATTTACAAATATTTTCTCCTATTCTGTGAGTTGTCTTTTTACTTTCTTGGTAGTAATCTTTGAAGCAGAATAGTTTTTAATTTTTATGAAGTCCATTGTATCAAATTTTCTTTTGTTGCTTTGTATTATTGTCATATCTAAGAAACCAATGCCTAATTAGAGGTCACAGATATTTATGCTTAAGTTTTCTTCTAAGACTCATAGTTTTAGCTCTTTCATCTAGGTCTTTAATAAATTTTGGCTTAATTTTTGTATATGGTATGAGGGGGTCTAGCTTCATCCATTTGCATCTGTGTATCAGGTTGTTCCAGCACCATTTACTGAAAAGACTATTCTTTCCCTGTTGAATCGTCTTAGCATCCTTGTCACAACTCACTTGACCATAAATGTGAAGGTTTATTTCTGAACTCTAAATTCTGTTTTACTGATCTATATGTCTTCTTTATGCCAGTACCACACTGTTTTGGTTCTCGTAGCTTTATAGTAAGTTTTGAATTGTGAAGTATGAATTCTCCTACTTTGTTCTTTTTTTTTCATGGTAGTTTTGGTTGTCATAATCCCTTGCATTTCTATATAAATTTTTCATGGATATTCTTGTCTATTTCAAAAAAAAAAAAAGCATGTAGAATTTTGATAGAGATTGAACTGAATCTGTAGATCAATTTTGGGACAATATAAAATCCATCCATGAAGATGGGTTATCTTTCCATTTATTTAGGTTTTCTTTAATTTCCTTCAACAGTGTTTTGTAGTTTTCAGTGTATTTGCAATTTTTTGTTAAATAAAATACTTAGGAATAAAGTTATTTTTGATTCTATATAAATGGAATTTTTAGTATCATTTTCAGATTGTTCATTGCTAGTATGTAGAAATATAATTGATTTAAAAAAAATTTTCCTTTTTGGAGAACAGTATGTTTTTCTAGTACCCATCAGCTCCAGGTCGAGTAGTTGTTTCAATCTAGCTGTGGAGGGCGTAGGTCAGTGGCCCATGTGGGAATCAAACTGGCAACCTTGGTGTTATGAGCACTGCACTCTAACCACCTGAGCTAACTGGCCACTTCCTATAACTGATTTTTGTATATTGATCTTATATCCTGCAACTTTGCTGAACTCATTTTTTAGGTAACTGATGGTTCTTAAAATAGAAAAGCTCTTTTTAAAAACATGAGCTTTTCTAGGGGGTTATTTTATGTTTGTTTCATTTAACTATAGTGAATTTTAATTTTTCTTTAAAAAAATTTAGGCATTTTTACTTGCCACCTTCATATGGAGTGAAGTACCCACTATTGGTTATTGACAGTGTCATTTTTTTGGAAATTTGATAGGAAAGAGTAAATTCTATCTCAGGTTAGATATAAGAAAAAAAAAAAAGAAATAGGCTATATGAAATATGTCAGTCAAAGAGACCCAAAATATAGTTGGCTGGAGCGTGAGAGTTTAAAATTTAATCTGTTGCTATCTAATATTTAAAGTGGCTTTGTATCAGATTTGGGATTTGGGCTAGGCGGTGAGCCCAGAAAAGACTGTGCTTACTTATTTCTAAATGGTTTTGTAGTGCCTTTCTTCTCCAGGCCTTTTTACCAAGGGCTTTCTTTGGGTCATTTTTATAGAGACTAGGAAAAAACCTGGACTTTTAGTCACTGTGCATTTCATCAGTGTAATCCTTGAGGTTTTTGAGTACCTGGTAACCAGAAGAGACAAAAATGAAACTCGTGTGTGTGGGTGCGCTCAGGGTGGGTGTGGAGGGATGGTAACCTGAGAGGGAGAATGTTTTCCCGTTCTAGCAAAGACACACTGAGGGCATCATCTGATCTTTATGGGATTGTGCAAAGCCTCAGTTTTTCCATTTACCCCACTACGATCATAAAAACAATGTGCTGACTCAACTTGGAGCCTCTGCAGAATGGCATTTGGGGCTTAGGCAGTCCTGAGAATCATGCAAGCAATGGAAGTATTTGAGCAAGTATTAAGAGGTAATGTTAAAAACAGCTAGGAACAAGGCAACATACGCTCTCGTCTCCTTCAAGATTTGTTTCCTTTAGTTACTAGTGTACCTCCTTGATTTAAGGTATGGCAGGGAATAATTTGGTCTCTGTAGAGTTGATTACAGAGCAGAGATATTTTTCTTGCTTCAGTGGTTAAACTTTAGGGGCATGGGATTGGTTGGGGTGGGGGTTGAGAGTCTGCTGAAGCAAATAGATTAGGTAAAATATTATTATAACTCTATTGTGTGGGCCATCTGCTTAGGTTTTGTCTTTAAAATTTTTATTTCCTTGTTCCTGGATACATACATTGACCTGCAAAGACTAGAAAATCATTTACCAAAATGTTAACTAATAATAACTACCTCTTAATGGTGGGTGTTAGGGGAGGAAGTATGTTTTTCTATGTTGCTACCAATTTTTTGTTTTTTAATCATGTGCTTTGTAATGTTTGGGGAGAATCCACTAACATGTTATTAAAAGTATAAATTTTGTAACTTGAATCACTGACTTAGGTATTTAAGTGAAATTCAGGGTATTTAGGTGAAATACATCCTATATTTCTTAGGAAATATGGAATATTTTGTCATAGTGCAGCTATGCTGCCATTTGGGTCATTTTTATGCCCCTCGTCGGAATCCTTAGTGTTTGGGGTGAAAGATGACTAGCATTTTAAAGCTCATAAGATGTGCATGCGCATGTGTGTGGGTGCACGTAAGTGTATAGAACAGCTTAGTAAAATTAATTTTGTGTGTGAAAGAAAAGAATTTAGGTTTTTGACAAAGTTGCATTTGTTTTAAAATATGTTATTAGGTGACAAAATCCAGTTTTTTAGATTTGTATCTGGACTGCCTGGAATGAAGCTGTTTGATACTTACTTGATTAACTTTATAATATAAAAAGATTGATGGAGTAGTTGAGTTTCAACCAGATTCGTACTTTTAGCAGAAAGCTGTAATCCTGAGATATATCTCATTTGGAGACATTGAGATTCTGGAAACTGATGCTTCTTTTTATCTATAGAAATCATCACTGTAAATCCAGCAGTGATCAAAAATAGACAAAAGAATAAAAGGAATGTTCAGGAATCACCTATGCTTGAAGCTTGGTAGTTTTCAGATTTACATGCTTTGCTAAAATTAAAAAACAAAACAAAAACACTTTGGTGAGGATCAGGTATTTGTTTGATTATATTCCTATAAAATTGTACATCTATTATATGTCATTTATCTCAGATATCAAGATGTGATTTTCTTTTTTTCCCTGAATATATATATATATATACAGAAACTACACTTATTGATGGGTTAAATTAACTGTCATTTAGGCATCTTCCTAAATTCTGTTTTTAAATGACATAAAATAATGACAGTGGATTTTGCCTCTAATCCTTTTATCTAACTTCCCAAGAAAACTAAGCATTTTAGGAAGAGAAATTGATGTTTGCTTTAATTACAAACAGTATTGCTCTTAAATAGTCCCATACATATCAGACAGTCAAATTATGATTTACCCAGTTCCTTGATGTTTAAAGATATATAAAAGTTTTGCATGGGCCACTCTGCGGTGAAGCTTATCAGTTGATACAGAACTGCCAGCCAGCCTTTATGCATAATCCTCTTAAATATGAATGGACAGCCAAACATCTCTGGATGTTTGAGGAGATCCTCTAATCATCTCATAGGGAGACTAAAACAAACAAAAAAAGAAGCTGAATTGGCTTAAGCTGGTTTAGCTCCTATTAACTAAAACCAAACAAACCAGCAGTTATTACTACAGGTATTCCTTTCTCTGTGACCTTGTAAGGCCATTTTCCAAACCAGCTATTAGTAGTAACTGCGTCTTTATACGTGTAGATGGTGTAGAGTCTTTCCTGTATTCATTTAACCCACAGCGTTGTTTTGAGGCTCCTAACTAGGTTGAATGTTGTAAATACTTCCTTAAGGCTTCCTTAGTGTCACTGCCTGTTCAGAAGCTAATGTAGACATTTCTGGCAGAGTTCTATGTCTTAGGGAATCATTACCTCTCTATTTTCCCTTTCTCCTTTTACTGCAAGATTTCTTAAGGTACAGGGCCAGCCGAGTGGCTCATTGGTTAAGAGTTGGCTTGGGAATGTGAGCTCTGAGCAGCAAGTCCGTGGGTTCAGATCCTACATGGGCCAGTTATGCTGCGCCTTTTACAGATAAGATGATGAACGACAGCTACCTGGAGCTGGGCTGCCCTGAGTTGCTGGCATCGGCGAATGCTGCAGTGGGGCTGGCCGGCAGCAGGTGTGCGCTTTCGTGAGCTGCTGTGAGCCACCGTCCAGTGGCCGGTGAGCGACTGCCTCACCCGAGAAGAGGGCAATGATGATACCAACATGGGCCAGTGAAGCAATGTCCTCCACAACTAGACTGAAGAACAAAAGGACAGCAACTTGTCTGTTTCCCTTCCCCAATTTCCCAACGCTGTTCCCCTCCCCCAGTTCCCCAATAAAATCTTAAAGAAAAAAAAAAAAGATTTCTTAAGGCACAGGTAGTTGTGTAATTCCTTTTCCTTGCCCGCGGATTCATCGATAATCCTCTACAGTCTGGTTTCAAACTGTCACAACCAATGACTTCCATTATTGCCGAATCCAGCTTCCTTGACTCCTTTGCTGCTTTAGGCATTAAGGCGAGGAGCCTTCTTCTTTGTAGCTTGGCTCTTGCCGCATGGTACCATATAGCCTTGATTTCCCTGTTTCTCTGACTCCTTCCTTTTCAATTTTAAGTTCCTGATTTCTTCCTTCCATTTCTAATTGAGCATTCCCCAAGATTTTGTCCTTATCTCTCCCTTTCCTGATCTTTTTCAATATACAATATGTTATTATTATTATTATTTTTCTTTAGCTGAGCCATCCTGCCACCTGTTGGCAGCTCAGCTTGGGCTGGGCATCAAACTGCCGTTGCTCAGAGCTCAGCTCGCACTCTTGAGTGAGCTATTGACCAACTGAGCCACTCGGCCGGCCCTACAATATGTTATTATTAACTAAACTATAGTCACCATGCTGTACATTAGGTCTCTAGAACTTATCTTATAACTGAAAGTTTGTACCGTTTGATCAACATCTCTCCTTTTCCCACCAACCTCAGAACTTGGTAACCACCATTTAACTTTGTTACTATGACACAAATTTTTTTTTTTTAGATTCCAAAATAAGTGAGGTCATGCCATCTTTGTCTTTCTGTGTCTCGCTTATTTCACTTACATAATGTCCTCTAGGTTCATCCATGTTGTTGCATATGACAGGATTTTCTTCTTTTTTTTTTTTGAGGGCAGTGTCACTGGCCCTCATATGTGGGATCCAAACCCGGGCCGCTGGCGTCCCAAGTCAGCTCCCAATCACTGTGCCACTTGGCCGGCCCTATTTTCTTCTTTTTAAAGGCTGAATAATAAATATTCAGTGTATTTGTGTGTGTGTGTGTGTGTGTGTGTGTGTGTGTGTGTAACATTTTCTTTATTCAACTGTTGATGGACAGTTATGTTATTGCCATATTCTGGCTACTGTGAAAAATGATGCTGTGAACATAGGGGTGCAGATAATCTCTTTGAGATAGTGATTTTATTTCCTTTGGATATATACCCAGAAGTTAGATGGCTGGAGTATATGGTAGTTCTAATTTTAATTTATTGAGGAACTTCCATACTGAATTCCAATATGGGATGACTATATGATACCAGTAATGACTATACCAGATGACATTCCCACTAACTGTGCACAAGGGTTCTCTTTTCTCTACATCTTCACCAACACTTGTTATCTTTTGACTTTTTGAGAATAGCCGTCCTAACAGCTGTGAGGTGATATCTCATTATGGTTTTGATTTGCAATTCCCTGATGTTTAATGATATTGAGTGTCTTTTTCTATACCTGTTGGCCATGTGTATGTCTTTAGAAAAATCTCTATTTAAGTCCTTTACCCGTTTTAAAAATCAAGTTATTCTTTTTTTTTTTTTTTTTTTTTTTTTTGCTATTCAGTTGTACGTGTTCTTTATATATTTTGGATATTAACCCCTTATCAGATATATGGTTTAGAAATATTTTTTTCCCATTCCTTAGGTTGCCTTTTTGTTTTCTTGATTGTTTGCTGTGCAGAAACTTTTTAGTTTGATGTAGTTCACCTCGTTTATGTTTGCTTTTCTTGCCTGTATTTTTGGTGTCAATTCCAAAAAATAACTTCTAAAACCAATGTCACGGAGGCATTCCCCTACTTCCCTTCTCTCCCTTTTTTTTTTTTTTAAGATTTTATTGGGAACTGGGGAAGGGGAACAGCCAAGTTGTTGTCCTTCAGTCTTCGTTGTGGAGGGCACCAGTCACCATCTGGCCACCCATTGGCAGCTTGCGGCCGCTCAGCTCAAGGTGCCGTGTTCAATCTTAGTTGTGGGTTGTTATTGTTAGGAGCACGTGCTCTCACCTGCTGTGCAATCCTGCCACCTGTTGGCAGCTCAGTGGCAGCTCAGCTTGGGCGCAGCTCATTGGCCCATGTGGGAATCGAACCAGTGACCCTGTTGCTCAGAGCTTGCGCTCTTAACCAACTGAGCCACTTGGCCAGCCCTTTCCTTCTCTTTTTGATTATTACTTGAGCTCAATTGTGTTCTGCAGAGGAGGGCTTTAACTAACTGCCTGCAGGCTGAATTAGGTTCCCCTTTTGTTATTATAGTACCCTGTTCATTCCCTCATATATCACTGTGGGGACCTTTTTTCCTTTTAGTAATTATTGTTTATGGTTATATTCTCCTCTGTTGGACTGTATGCTTATTGAAGCCAGGAAGTTGGTTTAGTTCATCTCTGGCCTTGCCACTTAGAGAGCTCAATCAATGTATAGTGAAGTTATTTCACTCCTGTGGTCATTGATTGCTTTACCATAAAGACATGGGTGTGATTCAGACCTCCAGGACCCTCGAGCTCTGACAGTTTCCATAAATATTTTATGTCTAATGTGCAAGGCAGTGTAGAACATGGAAAGCTATTTTATGTTATCCAGGCTCTCAAGCAATGTAGGGAGAAAGTCCTGACTGCAGTTAGAAAAAAGAATGAGTTAATTGGTGCTATAGGGAATACTAGGAAGTGTTTTAGCAATGAGAGGACGGATTTGTTCTTCGGGCAGTCTCAGAGGAGGCCAAAGGCTGAGGGAAGGCCAGAGCGTTTCATTTGGAGGAACAATATTGGGAAAGGCATAGAATCAAAAGAGTAGTGTTTGGGGAATTGGAGCATTTGATTTGACTGGCTTTTAGGATTCTTGGCCCTATTTATAGTGTACAGATAGGTTGTTCTTTGTACATGTTGATTCTATTCTGAGCCTTTTCCATTTTGCCTTTAGGGATACCTAGGGTTCATTTATTGATACTAATGGAACATCTATATTGTCAGAAAAGTCTCTTGTTGGGGATGGTTTCTACCGTGGAGGACTTTTTAAAACACCTGTGGTAGCTGTTGTTTCCACGAGGTTTTTGTTTTTAAAAGTCTGCTCTCCACTGCTTGTGCAACCCCTCTGAGCCCAAATTCTTCACTGCTCATTTAGATAGGTTAAGCCTCAGGGAAGTATATTAATAATTGAAAACCTATGACGTATTGTTGCTTTAATTCTGAATTTTCAGTGTCTTCTGTAACCTGAAAGAGAATAACTACTTAGATTTACATGTGGGATAGGACTTAAGCATCATTGAGAAAGGGCTGGAGACTTCAACATGGTACTTATTTTCCACCTGTTTACTTTGTAGATGAGGAGAAAATCCTGGAACACAATAAAATAATACTGTGTTCTGAGAAAGATTTAAAACATGCATTTTTAATATATTAGTGTCCATTTTTTTCTTTAAAATACACTTCTGCTTATATTTTGAATAACTGTCTTCACCAAATGCCAGAACTTTTTGCTCACCATAAATGTTGGTAAGATAGGAAATGTGAACCATTAAATAACTGATTTTTTTCCTTATAAATGCTGGCTTGCCCTGAACAAGTTTATAGTTACTAACCTCGTTGCTATAAATTCCCCAGTCATATGTTTTGTAATCCCTTCTCTGGCATACATTTTAATCCTTTTCTTACTGCTTCATAGGTGCTATAATCCTTTAACAGTTTCCGGGGTTTTAAAATAAACCTATAAAAGTTAAGTTTTATGTATTTAATAGCCATGTTTCACAGTGTTTTAAAGCTGTGAATAAGTTCAGACAGGCAAAACCTTTTGATGTGGAATGCCTTTGTTTCTGTGTTTTAGAAAAATGTATTAGTCTTCCAGTGTTTCACATAGTGATGATTTTAGATACTGGCTAGTATTTTAAAAGTATTTGGGAATACTTATAAAGAAGAAATATATAAAAACACTGAAAAAACACAGGTGAAACTACTGCTCTCATAATTTTCCATTACCAAGTTTCAAAAGATCATTTCTTTTTTGAAACATAGACTATATTTCTTTTTTTAAGTAAAACTGTTGCTATCCTCTTGGAGCTGACAGTTTGGTGGGGGAGATAGACATAAATCAAATTAATCTTGCCATTATGGGATGTGCTCTGAAGGAAACATGCTTGGTGCTGTGAGAGAATATCTGCAGGTGAGAGGTGAGGGACAGAAGTGACTTTTGAGTGACTTGAGATCTGACAGATAACAGAGATGTCAACTAGGGGAAATATGGGTGTGGAAAAGAGAATATTACAGCTGCAGGGATATGGGGGCAGTTCTGGGAATGTAATTGATAATGTTATGAAGAGACTATTATGTTAAGTGAAATAAGTCAGTCTGAGAAAGACAAGTACCATATGATCTCACTTATATGTGGAATCTGAAAAACAGAAGGAACGATCAAAGTAAACAGATTCATAGATATAGAGGAAAAACTGAGGATTGCTAGTTGGGAGGGGGGTGGGGAAAGGGGGAAGAGGAAGGGATTAGACAGCATAAATAGACAAAAAAATATTGCCACAGGGATATGAAACACAGTTCGCGGAATACAATAATGTTGTAAAAATTTTGTGGCATGTCAGATAGTCACATGTCTTGTTAGGGAGACCACTTCATGGATGGAGTAGAGGCTTGATCACTGCACTGTACACCTGAAGCTGATGTTGTATAATATTGTATGCCAACTGTAACTGAATGTATAGATAGTCATGGGATGTGAAGTATACTGTAGAAGGGAATCAAAGGAATTGTAGTGGATATGTATGATATGGCGGGGAGGAGTGGGGTGGCAAACTGGGGGAGGGGGGTTGTCATTTTGGGGGATAAAGAGTATAACTGTTGCATTGTATTATATACCTGAAACTAATAAATAAATAAATAAATAAATAAATAAATTTTTTTTTAAAAAAGAGACTATTACAGGGAGAAATGATAAGATGGGAGATAATATATACTCAAGGAATGGAAAGAAGATTAGCGTGCCTGGAACACAGAGAATTTGTTGGCAGGTAGGACATAATACAAAACGGAACCGGAGAAGTAAGCAGGGGACTGTACCAGTGAACCTGTTACAGGCCATGCTAAGGGTTCTGCCATTTCTTCTAAGGGCAGTAATGTGCCTTTGCAGTATTGGGGTTAGATGAGTCAGATATGATTAGAGTTGCATTTTGAAAAAAATTACTGTCTTCAGTGTGGAAAATCTATTGGAGAGGAGTGAGAAAGGATGTGGAGAGGCTGGCATTTGGGGCCTACCGCCTAAGTCTGGTGAGAGATGATGACTGCTGGGCTTAAGGAGGTGGTCGTGGAGATGGAGGGAGGTAGACTGGCCCTCACGGTGCCCACAATGACAGCACTTGACCAAACTCCTTTTCACTGATACTCAGAGAAAGGAAAAATGTGGGTATTTTCTCTGAAATTGAGGCCCAAAGAGTCAAAGATCATGTGATTAGTGAGCACTTGTGGGACTTGAAGTTAAGTGTTTGACCTCAGACCTGCTGTTCTCTCTTTTATGGTACTTCATCTTTTTAGGAGCAGCATCTTCAGTTTGGACATCTTAATTATCTTCTGACTGATACCACACCAAGTAAAATGTTCAGCCGCTGTGCATTAAATCTAAATTTGGGCAACAAACTCATATCTGACAATGACCATTGCTTTGTCAGACTCACTAGATGTTATTTTAATCATTACTACCTTTTGATGGGGGAACACACTCCATCCCAACTATTTCAACTATTTGGTTGAAAACAGGCCTGTCACAGGAAATTTCCTGTAAGGGTCGAGAGATCGTAGGAGGAGGCTGACAACTCCATCATTATGTCAAGAGTTCATTAAGGGAACTTACATACGAGGCTTGTCTTGGGTGGTGGTGAGACTCCATGGATACCCTCCGTGTTACGTGGCAGGTGCCAAGGGATTATATAGGACAGGGCAGGATGGGTAGGGGTACTGGGGCGTGGACCACCCCAGGTAAGGGGAAATGCCTTACCTGCTTGCCCAGGGCAGGGCAACTGTCTGTTCCAGGAACCAGCAGAAGCCAGCACATGGTGCATAGCAGAAGCGTGGATCAGATAGTTTGAGGGGATTTTCAGGAAGCAGTCTGTTCTGGCCAGGATTTAGCTGGCCGATCAGGCACGGCCACATCAAGAAATAGTCTTTCCTGCACACTCTACCCCTCAAGACTGGCTCTTACAATCTCATGCATGGAGCCCTGAGTGATCAACGAGGGGCTTCATTAGCAGGGTGGTAGCTCATTTCATAGCCAGTTGACTACATTGGAGACACAGTCCACAGCAACAATATCCACACATGCAAGACAAAATGACAAAAGAAACAATCCGGGCCAGCCGAGTGGCTCAGTGGTTAAGCGCTGGCTTGGGAAGCCTGCGGCCTCCGTTCGGGTCCCACATACGAGGGCCAGTGACACTGCTCTCAAAAAAAAAAAAAAAAAAGAAAAAGGAAACAATCCAAGTAGTAGTGTAGTAGTAACAATTTTTCCCCCCCACTATGTTCCCCAGGACCCGAACCAGCGTGCTAAGATAACCAGTGTGTTAAGAGGTTGTCTAGACTTGGAGTTGGATCACTTAGGGTGTTTACTTAAGCTTTTATATGTGCTAACAAAGAGGAAATATTAGCAGATACATCTAGCATAAAAAACCGGACAACATTCAGTTTGTATGATGGCACAGGTACGCTCCCCCCCACCCGTAATTGGATAGCACAGGAACAGCAGAAGTCTAAAGCTGGAAAGATAGATATTTAGTGGAGACTTGAATTGAGAGGTCTTCTCCCTCTGTGAGTAGGACTCTTGTAGCGCAGTCCTTGGTTAGTAATGTAGCTGTGGTCCTGGGAACCTGGCCAGGCTGTGTAACCATGTTGGCTAAGGGAGGTGGTGCTTTCCGGCATCAGGGGGTGCCCATGGGAAGACTATGTATGCCAGGCCAGGGCCCCTACCGCCTCCCTGCTGTTAAATGGTGTGTGTGCGGGCACAGATAGCATCTCCATGTGCCCTTAGATTTTCACACCTTTACCATGTTAGGTACCTCAGTCTGAGTTCCTAATCTGGCATATGGGGCAGGAGGCCCCACAGGTGGGTCAATTAAATGTATTAACGTTTGGGAAAGCACCTTTGTTTACCTGGCCAAGGTAGGTTTGCCAGTTAGTAATTCTATCTGCTGCTTAAGGACACTATTTCGCATTTTTGTATATCATGTCCTTGGAAATATGACTCACCCTCCTCCCTCCCCCGTTACTATCTGTTCTGTAGGGGTACCCATAGATAGTACTTAACTTTTTTTTTTTTTTAATTTTATTGGGGAACAGCCATGGTCATTGGTTACACATTGCTTTCATGCTACAATGGCATAGCTGACTCTTAAGGAGGGCGCAGCTCACAGTGGCCCATGTGAGGATTGAACTGGCAACCTTGGTGTTATCAGCACCATGCTGTGACCAACTGAGCTAACTGGTCACCCCCTAGTACTTAACTTTTTTAGTCCTTTCATAGTAGCAGCCCAATTAGCCTGCCAACACGGGACGGCCTGAGTTAAACCAGAGGTGGTGTTGACATACACCAGAGCGTACTTGGAGCTCTTGCTCAAGAGAAAGGGGCCTGCGTGGTCAGTTTGCCAGTCCGTTCCTGGTCGGGCGCTTCGGTGAATAGATAGACTCAAAGCGAGGCCTTTGCTGACTCCAGAGCTGCTGCCCTCAGTTTAAGCTCCAGCACCTCCTCTTTGGCTATGCATCATCCTTCCCTGGCACTGTGGTGCCCACTTTTCTAGTATAGCCAATCTGTAGTGTCCACTTGATGGGTCAGTTGCTAAAGTGCATGTTTTTGCCAAAATACTTGCCTCCTGATTACCTGGAGGTATAGATGCCTTACGGGCAGGGACATGGAATATGGTGAGATCTGCCTGGGCTCTTGTAGGTGAGCCCCAATATCATTCCACATTTCTTGACGCCATAAAAGTTTGTTCATAATTGTTCACCCCTCTGCCTCCCATTGTCCACGCATAGAATCAGTTCTTTTAGAATGGCCCAACTGTCAGTACACAGCTGGGGTTTGTGCGTGAGTACCAATCAGACTGCTCTTAACTCAGTCCATGGCTACTGTGATTTGTTCCTGTTCCCATCGAAATAGTATCAGTGGATGGTTGAATGGCAATTTCTGTGCATGTAGATGGATTACCCCTTCAGTATACCAAGTGCCAGCTGGAATCTCCCCTATTCCTTCTTTGCAGGTTGCAGGAGCCGACACAGAGATAAAAGCAAGAGCATTTGCAGGTCTCTGTATTCAACAAGGCCTAGTAGCTGCTGCATCTGTAGAGACAAGCCTGTTTGACAGAGCACTCCTCTGTAGTAAATAGGCACGCTACTTAGTTTGCTTAGGAGTTTGAGCCAGGAAGAGGCCGGTGGGTGGGACTTGTCGATTGCGCCTTTCGATGGGAAGGGAGGCTCTTACTGTTCTGCAGTAAGAGGCTCCACCTGCAGAGGCGCTGTGTACACTGCCAGTACGTGCTGTTCTGTCAGAGTGCATCTGTTGTGTGTCTCTGCCCCCTTCCACAGTTGGGACCAAAATCCCAGGGGCACACACTCCTTTTATTGTTTTTGCCGTAATGTCTAGCCCATGTCTTCCAGGGTTACAGAAACATAAATGGCAGCCCCACCTGTGAGATTCTAAGAACTTGAATCTGTTTGACCAGTATTTTTGCTTTCTCAAAGGTAGCCTCTTGTTTGGCTCTCCAGTCCCATATATGTCCCTTCTTAACTAGGTGATATAATGGTGAAGGCAGTGCACTAAACGGGACATAAAAGTTCACTTATAACCTCAGAATTCTGACAAAAGCCTTTACCTCTTTCACATTTCTCAATATGGTGTAGGCTTGTACTACTAATCTGTATGTAAAATTGTTTGCTTTTTAAGAACCATGCTTTTGTAAGTTCATAAATCAGTTAATAAGTATTTATAAGGCAGTGAGGGACTTGATATAGATCAAATTTTAATGTCTCCTATTACATCTTTTAAACAGTATTAAGTCAACTGTGCAATGCACAAAGCTGCTAGGCTTATGTGGACATTGCAAAGATGAGGAAATCTTGGTCCCCTGTTTGGTCCAGGGTTTTGCAGCAGTGTCTTCGCAGAGGAGAAAGACATCACCGATAGTTAGGGGATACGCTGGTGCTTTGAGATAGATGAAAGAATGCTATTAAGAACAATTTGGAGGGAGGAACTTGAAGAAGTCGGCTTTTGAGAAGGATCTTGAAAGATGAGTAGGATTTCCGCTGATAGAGATAGGGGCAGGACAGAGGTCATTTCCTCTTGAGATAGGAGTGTGAAAGAAAGGAACGGAAGAGAGACTAGTTAGGGACTGGGCTGGACAGGTAAACTGGTCTAAAAGTGAAAGTTTTTGAGTGCTTGAATGAGTGATTTGAACATTATGCACTAGGTAATTATAATTTCAGTAACATTTATCAAAACATTTATACTACTCAGTCACTGTTTTTATAATAGGAAGTCAACAAACTTGTTTTTAAGGTTGTATGGTTTTCTCTCTCACTAAAGACGGCTCGTTTTTTAGGTCAGGATTTCGTACAGGTTTAATTTAAGGTCTTAGACTTTCATCCTTAGAATAAATATTAATGAAAAACCATCTTTTTGAGACATGACTAATTTCTCTGTTTAATTCTGATACAGTTTAAAGTGCCATATAGTAATTAATCTGGCATTTTGAACTATGTTACACTGGTAGACTGCTGAGTTTGGCATTACTTTTTGCTCTGTAATAAATCCCTATGCCTACTACAATCAATCTAGAATACAGCACTGAATAGCAGTTGCTCTGGGAGATAGTTGGAAGTATTGAATTATTGGAATTCTAGAAGGTCTGCTTTTTATTTTTTCTACCTGTGTTGAATTTGGGATTCTTCTGTATACTGTTTCAAAAAGCCATGTTGTATGGAAAGTCAAGGAATTAAAATGAATATAATATAAAGTTGGATGGTTTTGGCATAGCCTCACCTTAGAACAATTCCCTTTTCCTATTAAGACCGTTGAGTCAGAATTGACTTGTTCTGACTTCTAGCAACTTGTGTTTGGTTTCTACAACTTGGACTTTGTGCTTTGGTTTGTGATAGCTATTTCAGATTGGTGCTTTTAAAAACCCTTTTGAGATGACAGCCAGAATTCAACATGTGCTTTCCGAGGCAGAGGTGGTTATCCTGGTTTTGGAAGTAATGAGTGAGATCACTTTAGTGTATAACAGTAAAGTGCCATATTTACCAATGTAACTACACATGAAAAGTAAACCAAATACATTACTTCTGTTCAGGAGGGACTCCCAGGCTTTTTGTAGAAGAGTAAATGGTGGTGTGTTTGTAACTCAAGAAGCTACAATCTGTATCTGGAATCTATATCTGGAATATTCAATGTAGCTATACTCCCAGTCTGGTTATCAGTGAAAAAATGCCAGTGTCTCATTCTTGATCAAAGTGTGTGTCGGCGTCAGATGTCTGACCTAGGACCCTGGCTTCTCCGCCTCGTAGCTCTATGACACTGGGCAAGTGACTTCAGCTTATCTGTAAGCCTTGTGTCCTCTGCATCTTTTTTCTTGAATTTTCTGTTTTTTAATATGTATATTTTTTATTTTTCAATTACAGTGGTCATATAATATTATATTAGTTTCAAGTGTACAACACAGTGATTAGGCATTAATATAACTTATGAAGTGATCACCCCAATAAACCTAGTACCCACTGACACCACACAGTTATTACAGCACTCTTGACTATATTCCCTATGCTGTACTACATCCCTGTAACTATTTTGTAACTACCAATTTGTACCCCTTAATCTCCTCCCCTCCTTAACTCATCCCTTCAAGCCCCGCAATCCAGCACGCCTTAAATGTCCTCTGTATCTATGAGCTTGTTTCTGTTTTGATTGTTCGTTTATCCTGTTCTCTAGATTTCACATATAAGTGAAATCATATGACGTTTGTCTTTCTCTGTCTGACTTACTACGTTCAGCACAATACCCTCTAGGTCTATCCATGTTGTTGCAGATGGCAAGATTTCATTCTTTTTTATGGCTGAGTAATATTCCATTGTATATATGTACCACCTTCTCTTTATCCATTCATCCATCACGGACACCCAGGCTGCCTCCATATCTTTGCTGTAATGCTGTAAACAATGCTGCAATGAACATATGGGTGTACACATCCTCTTGAAGTAGCGTTTTGGGTTTCTTTGGATAAATACCCAGAAGCGGAATTTATCCAAAGAAACCTTCTTTGTCTCTTGTTATAGTCTTTGTTTTAAAGTCTATTTTGTCTGAGGTAGTATTGCTACTCCATGTGTTTTTTTTTAATTTCCATTTTCATGGAATATATTTTTCCTTTCAGTTTTTGTGTGTTTTCCAATTTGAAGTGAGTCTCTTGTAAGCAGCATATGGAAGGGTCTTGTTTTCTTATCCATTCAGCCACCCTATGTTTTGATTGGAGCGTTTAATCCTTAGTTATAGGACTTCTGTTCAGGTGGACTTCAGACTATTCTCAGTGGTGGTAGCTCTGTAGTTTAGTTGTACTTTTGTGATAGTTGTGAGAGGAGGCAAGAACAGTGTTTACTTACTCCATTTTGCCTGCAACTGTCAGGTTTTCTCGCTTTCTCTGTCTCTCTCTTTCTCTCTCTCTCACTCTGTCTCTCTCTCTCTCTCTCTTCCTTCCTATTTCTCTCCCTTCCCCTCGCCCCTGCCCTCTTCCTCCCTCTTTCCTTCCCTCCCTCCTTTTCCTTTTGTTCTCTTAACCCAGCAACTTCATTATCCTCTTTACTTGTGGTGTCCTCATCTTTAAAATGAGAATAATAATAATAGCTTCTAGGGCTGTGAGAGGGTTAAATGAACTAATCCATGTGAACAGCTCAGCACAGTGCCTGATACAGAAGTGCTGAGTGAAAGTAGTTTTAAAAAAACGCTGTGTGGCCGGTTGAGTGGCGCGTTGGTTAAGAGCTGGCTTGGGACTCCAGCTCTGAGCAGCGGGGTCCCAGTTCAGATCCCACATGAAGGTCAGTGATGCTGCGCCCTCTACAGCTAAGATGGTGAGCAACAGGTCCACCTGGAGCTAGGGTGCTGTGAGTCCCCGGGGACGGCATAGCTGCAGCACCTGCTACAGTAAGTGGCTGGCAGCCAGTGTGAGCTGCCAAGAGCCTCTGTGAACTGCTGTCCAGAGGCCGGCGACCGACCTGCCTCACCCCAGAAGAGCGCAATGATGATACCAACATGGGCCAGTGAAGCAACGGCCTCCACAACTACACCAAAGAAAAGGACAGCAACTTGTCTGGTCCCCTTCCCCGGTTTCCAAGCACTGTTCCTCTCCCCCAATTCCCCAATAAAAAAATCTTTAAAAAAACAAAACAAAACAAAAAAACTACTGTGATTTTTTATTTGCATTTCATGTAAAACTTGGTGGCTGCATTGTATATTGAGTTTTCTTACCACTTTCCATTTCTAATGTGCGTACTGCCGTGTACCGGTGCATACTGTGCAGACCATGACTAAAAGGTTATTGGAGGGACAGTAACTAAAGTATTGTGAAATCTTACTTCGTTATTACATTAATGCCATAAAATAACCAATATTTAACTATTAAAATTAACGCCATTTGTTGTTTTTTTGTGTGTTCTTTTATTTTATTGAGATACGATTGATGTATAACACTGTGTAAGATTATTGTGTACAACACATTGATTTTGATATATTTATATATTGCAATTGATTACCACCACAGCATTCGGTAACACTTCCATCACATCACATAATTATGTTTTCTTTTTTTGTGGTGAGAACAAGATCTAGTCTCTTAGCAACTCTGAAATTTATTGACTATAATCACTATGTTTTTTGTTTTTTTTTATATATATATATTTTTTATTAGTTTCAGGTGTACAACACAATGCAATAGTTATACTCTTTACCCCCCAAAGTGACAACGCCCCTCCCCCAGTTCGCCACCCCACTCTCCCCCCCCAATATCATACATATCTATTACAATTCCTTTGATTCCCATCCACAGTATACTCCACATCCCGTGACTATCTATATATTCAGTTACAGTTGGCATACAATATTATACAACATCAGCTTCAGGTGTACAGTGCAGTGATCAAGCCTCTACTCCATCCAAAATTTTTACAACATTATTATATTCCCCGAACTGTGTTTCATATCCCTGTGGCAATATTTGTTTGTCTATTTATGCTGTCTAATCCCTTCCTCTTCCCCCCTTATCCCCACCCCCTCCCAACTAGCAACCCTCAGTTTTTCCTCTATATCTATGAGTCTGTTTACTTTGATTGTTCATTCAGTTTTTCAGATTCCACATATAAGTGAGATCATATGGTACTTGTCTTTCTCCGACTGACTTATTTCATTTAACATAATAAGTCTCTTCATAAAATTATCAATTACATTCCCAGAACTGCCCCCATATCCCTGCATCAACATTGTTGTCACCCACCTACGCTGTCCAAAACCTTCCCCCTCTCCCTCATCCCCACTCCCTCCCAGCCAACAACCATCAGTTTTTCCTTTATATCTTCTTGATATGACTTCAATCTTCTTAAATTTACTGAGACTTGTTTTGTGGCCTAACGTGGTCTATCTTGGAAAATGTCCCATGTGTACTTGAGAAGAATGTATATTCTGTTTTTTCAGGGTGAAATGCTCTAAAAATATCAACAAAGTCCAGCTGGTGTAAAGTGTCATTTAAGGCCCCTCTTTCTGTGTTGATTTTCTGTCTAAAGGGTCTGTCCATTGGTGACAATGGGGTGTTGAAGTCCCCTACTATGATAGTGTTACTGTTGATCTCTGTCTTTATGTCTGTCAAAATCTTTTATATGTGATTAGGAGTTCCTATTTTGGGTGCATAGATGTTTATTAGGGTTATCGTGCCCTTCTTTGTCTTTTATTGTAGTCATTTTAAAGTCTATTTTGTTCAAAATAAGTATTGTTACTCCAGCTTTTTTTCTTTCTCATTTTCATTTGCATGAAATATCTTATTCCATCTGTAAACAGCATATACATGTGTCCTATTTTCTTATCCACTCAGCCACTCTCTGTCTTTTGATTGGAGCATTTAGCCCATTCACATTTAAAATGATTATTGATAGGTGCATATGTATTACCATTTTGTTATTTGTATTCCTGGTCTTCTTGGGCTAGTTCATTTACCCCCTTTCTTTTGTTTAAAAAAGCCCTTTTAACATTTCTTGCAATGCTGGCTTGGTGGTAATGAATTCCTTAAGCTTATTCTTTTCTGAGAAGCTCTTTATTTCTCCTTCAATTTTAAGTGATAGCTGTGCTGGGTAGAGCAATCTTGGTTGTAGGCCTTTATTTTGTGTCACTTTGAATATCTCCTGCCACTCCCTTCTGGCCTGCAGAGTTTCTGTAGATAAGTCAGCTGTTAGTCTAACAGGATTCCTTTGTATGTAACCTGCTGTCTTTCTCTTGCTGCTTTTAGGATTCTGTCTCTGTCTTTAACCTTTGCCATTTTAACTATGATGTGTCTTGGTGTGGACCTGTTTGGGTTCAGCTTGTTTGGAACCATCTGCACTTCCTGGGCATGTATGTTGATTTCCTTCACCAGGGTAGGGAAGTTTTTAGTCATTATTTTTTCAAATACATTCTCGACCCCTTCTTCTCTTCTCCTTCTGGTATTCCTATAAATTGAAGGTGGTTGCATATCACCTTGTCCTGTAGGGCTCTTAAACTATTTTCATTGTTTTTTATTCTTTGGTCTTTTTGTTGTGCCAACTGGGTGATTTCTGTTATTTTGTCTTCCAAATCGCTGATCTGCTCCTCTGCTTCATCTACTCTACTGGTGATTCCTTCGAGTGTGTTCTTCATTTCAGTTATTGTATTCTTTAGTTCTAACTGGTTGTTTTTTATGATTTCTCTATCCTTCCTTATGGCCTCACTAAGTTTGTTAAACATTCTTATCATCAGTGTTCTAAACTCTGTCTCTGAAAGGTTGGATCCCTCTGTTTCATTTGGTTCCATTTCTAGAGGTTTCTTCTGATCTTTTACTTGTGACATGTTTCTTTGTTTCCCCATTCTGGCTGTCGCTCTGGGATTGCTTTGATGTATTAGATCACCAGGAGAGCCCTGGCTGGATCATGCAGGCACACAGCTCACGGCCCAAGGAAAACTCCCAGGAAAACTCCCAGTCTCAGCGTGTCCCAATCAGCTGCTCGCAGATCAGGCCGAGCAGCCCGACATCCAGTCACCAGCCTGGCAACTCTGCAAGCGCTTTTCGGAGAGCAGGGACTGGAGGCGGCTCGCGCACTCCCGCATCTCAGTGAGCAGCCTGTAGAAGCCGGAGTACGCCCACCTGGTGTTTCCCTGGCAACGCAGCACAAGCCCTGCAGAGGGTGGGGATCTGAGGCGGCTTGCGCACTCCCTGGTCTCAGTGAGCAGCCTGTTGGAGCTAGAGGGCACCCGCCCAACATTTCCCTGGCAATGCAGTATAAGCCGGGCGGAGGGTGGGGATCCAAGGCCGCATGCGCGCACGCAGGCACACGCGCACTTCTGCGCCAATTCCACCAGACCAATGAGATCTCGAACCTGATCCTCTGTGGGAGGTCCCAACCCTGACAAAATGGTGCCCTCCTTACACAACTCGCGTGCAGGCTCCACACCAGGGGAACAATAGTCCAAAAACCTCCAGCCTTTGCACCAAAGGTGCTCAGTTCAGTCCGTCCCCGCAGGCTCCCGGCTCACACAGCTCTTCCTCCACCAGGAACCAGTTAAGTGCTCTCCGGCGAGCAAGCCCGGGCGCCGGCCCCACTGATTCTCCAGCCGCTCTCAGCCTCACCGAGCTGAGCAAAGAGAGTCCTCACTAATTTACTGCTGGCTATCTTAGAACTCCTCTTCCCGGCAAAGGAGCTCTGGGCTGGTGAGCTTGGTGTGCGGCCGGAGGGTCTCTCCCCCAACCAGACAAGCTTCTCACGGCTGGGACCTCCCTCACGGGGTTCGCCCTCTCTCGTCTCCGCCCGTCCTACCAGACCCAACATGGCATCCTCTTTAAGTTCTTCGTTTATTGGTTCTGTTCACCTAGTGTTCCGGGGTCCTCCGGGGTTGAATGCTGTATAATTTGTAATTTTGGTGTGATCCTGGGAGGCAGTTAGCACAGCGTCTGTCTATTTCGCCATTTTACCGGAAGTCCCATTGTTTTTCTTCATCTGTGTTTTCGCCACAAAAGAGAGAAAGCTATTGTCATGTGCCACATAATATAGTTTTGGTCAATGTGGACCCGTATACACGTACACAACAATGATCCCATAAGGTTATAATGGAGCTGAAATTTCCTACTGCCTAGTGACATCGTAATAGTCACAACGTCCTAGCGCAACACGTTACTCACGTGTCTGTGGTGGTGCTCATATAAACAAACCTGCTTTGCCCTTCGTATAAAAGTATAGCACATACAATTAGGTACAATATATAGTACTTGATAATAAGCAACTATAAACTGATTTATGTATTCACTATGTTATACTTTTTATCATTATTTTAGAGTGTACTCTTTCTGCTTATAAGAAGAAAAGTTTCCTGTAAAACAGTATGCCATGTTACACTTTCAGCAACCTCATACATCTCGTGTTTACCATGTCTCTTAATTGCATCACTCTGTTGTCTGTGATTTAGTCTCCTGTTGTATGGTACATGCTGTACAGGCTGTAGCCTAGGAGCCATAGGTTATACCAGATAGCCTAGGTGTACAGTAGGCTGACCATCAAGGTTTGTGTAAGTGCGCTTTATGATGTTTGCATAATGATGACATCACCTAAGGATGCATCTCTCAGAATGTATTTCCGTTAAGTGATGAATAGCTATATTGTTACCGTTTTGACATATCTTTTTTCCTCCAGTGCATATTTATCTCCTATGTATGTATTTTTATTATTTATTTATTTATTTATTAGCTGAGCCATCCTGCCACCTGTTGGCAGCTTAGTGGCAGCTCGGCTCAGGCTGGGTATCGAACTGCTGTTGCTCAGAGCTCAGCCCGCACTCTTGAGCGAGCTCTTAACCAACTGAGCCACTTGGCCGGCCCTCCTATGTATGTATGTATGTATGTATGTATGTATGTATGTACTTATTTATTTTTGGGGGCAGTGTCACTGGCCCTTAAATGTGGGACCCGAACCGGGGCCGCTGGCTTCCTAAACCAGCGCTTAACCTCTGCGACACTTGGCCTGCCCCTATGTATTTATTTTTAACATAATTGAGATTATAGTGTTTTATCTTTTACTCCTCATTTAATATTATGTCTTTTTTAAAAAAAATGTTATGTCTCAACGTAATTTTAAGTGGCTACATCCTACCTGATGGATCAGACCATTCTTACCTTCGTACTATCCTTTCTCTGTCAAATAATGTAACCTAAAACAGGCAACACCATGCTCTGGTAATATATCACTGAGCAATTTGATTCTGCTCCTTTAACTGGTATTTAAATGTTCATGGTGAGCCAGGAAATCTCCCTCATTTATAATATAAGAAGCTGGGAATAAGAAAGCATTTATTTATACTTAGGGATTAACTATATTTTTTGCAATGCTGAGGCTATGTCTCTAGTAACTCACTTTCAGCATATCTTATAAAAAGAAATGTTTACGTTTTTATAAAGGAAACATTAATGAAATGTTTTTCTTCCTGTAAAATGGGGAAATTACATTGTTTTTAGCTCCTGGATTTAATGCAGTACAACTAATTTAGCATTTTAATTGTAAAATTCAATAGTAAAATTAAAAAATTAACTTATAGGGTTGGCCGAGTGGCGCATTGGTTAAGAGCTGGTTTTGGGATGCCAGCAGCCCTGGTTCAGATCCCACATATGAGGGCCAGTGACACTGCCTTCTACAGCTAACAACAGCTCCACCTGGAGCTGGGTTGTGCAAGCCCCGGCAATGGTGTAGGCTGCAGCCCCTGCTGCAGTGGGCTGCCATAGGCTACAGTGAGTGGCTGGCTGCCAGCGTGAGCGGCTGGCTGCCAGCGTGAGCTGCCAATAGCTGTGGTGAGCGACATCCAGAAGCCGGCGACCGATCTGCCCCACCCAGAAAGAGCGCAATGACAATACCAACATGGGCCAGTGAAGCAACAGCCTCCGCAACTAGACTGAAGAACAAAAGGACAGCAACTTGTCTGTTCCCCTTCCCCGATTCCCCAACATTGTTCCCCTCCCCCAATTCCCCAATAAAATCTTAAAAAAAAAAAAAATTAACTTATAGTATATGAAACTTTTGTTTTAAAGATATTACTCTTCCTTTGCGTTATTTAATCTGTTTAAGAATAGCCAAATCTGTGGTATATAGAATAAAGTCTTTTATAGCCAGTTGAAAATTTTACAACTTTGAAAGAAAAACAAACTTGTAATTTGAAATAAGCCACTTAAATTTTAAAAACTGAAGAAAAATTCCACCTTGCTAACAAAAGAAATGCAAATTAAAAGAGCAAAATACCAGTTTTTGCCTAATTAGTAAATAATAACTTTTTAATGGTAAAATTTGGTGTTGACTCTGGGTGTAAGGAGATGGGCACTCTCACTGCTGGTGTGAATTGACACACCCTTTCTGGTAAACATTTTTGTTTGGGATTCTTGTGATTATTCTTTTAGTCTTCTTTCCTGAGGACAGGATCTAACTCAGACATAGAAGTATGCAGAGATGTTTACCAAAGTATAATTCATGCCAGAAAAATATTGGAGACAATTTAAATGTCCAACAAGATACAGCCAAATGATGAAATAACTATGTAGCTATTTAAATGATGTGCTTTCAAAGCAGAATTAATAACATGGGAAAATTGTCACACTATGATGTATATTATAGACTAGGAAGAAACAAAATAAATGGTGTTTTCAAAGTTTCCCAAAATTTCTTCATGAGCTTTTATTCTATAATCAAAAAAAAGTGAATGAACATTATGATTTTGAATAAATGGTTGTAAATAGTTCACTTCAGATAGCCAGAGTGTTTACTATGTGGATCACAACACATTTTACTTAATGGAAAATTTATTTGGTAGCATTTAATAATTAATGTTTACCTTTATTTTGGAGCCATTAAAAAAGGAAATATTGCATGTAGGTAAATTTCCACATTTAAATGGGCAAAATGAAGTTCTAGGAGCTTGCATCAGAAGTCAAGTGGCAAATGAGTTTAAGTGAACTCTAAATTTATTTTAAGAGAACTTTGACACAATTTCGTCATTCCTGTGAAAACTTGTACATTGCTTAGTAAATGATAGCAAGTAAAATGGGAAAAGGACTAAGTAAATAGTTTCAAAAGGGGAACCCTTTTTTTTTTAAATTTGATAAAAAAGAGAAACTTCTTTAAAATAGAAAAGAAAAAACACCTCCTGTCTGATATTTCCCCCATTGCCATTGCCCCCTTTCTTTGGCCTAGCTGGAAGACACAGTGACATTAAAGTGATCCTTTCCCCGTCGACTAACGCTCTTGGTTGAAGTTCAGATAGCCATCTAGTGGAAAGAAGACTCTTTAAGAACGACTTTCCTTTAGACATCCAATATCGTGTTTGTTCAGTTGGCTTGTCCAAACAATTTTTCTGTGTTTTCACCAGAGTAGGATCAACTTAGCATGAAGATTAAAGCTGTTCTCCATCTGCTTTATCTGCCGTTCTTAATTAGAACCTGATGACAGAAATCAACTTTGATTCAGGGCTGATTGTTCCCGGAGAAGCTCATTATTATTATAGAATTTTTTTCTTTTTTATTAACCACATTGATTCTGAGCATCTATAATTATGACAGAAATAGGAAAAGAAGGAGAAATAATTTTCTTCATTTAAATATTCAGCATCTGCTATGCTAGGTGCTGTGGGCATATTAAAGTTGCTTAAAATTTGGTAGAGAAGATAAAGCATGCACAGAAATAATTTTAATATACATCTAAGATGATAGGTGCTCAAAAAGACAGACACAAAGTGTATGGAAATTCAAAGAAGGCAATTATTATTTCTGATCATAGAATCATATTTTTTGAGTTCTCTTAGAAATTGAACAAATGGACCATTATTTATGCTTTATTTTACTTTAGGATAAGTGGAGGAAAGAAGCAGATGTTTGGATACCAATCCTTTAGGCAAGTAATGAACTTCAGAATGGCTTAATGGTTTTTAAAAAATATTTTATAAATATTTATTGAGCCTTTACTCAAGGAGTTTGCAGTCTACCAACTGTAATGAAATGTAATTTTTTGTATAAAATAAAGTAATATTAAAAGTTACTTAGAGGGCCGGCCGAGTGGCGCATTGGTTAAGAGCTGGTTTTGGGATGCCAGCGGCCCTGGTTCGGATCCCACATGAGGGCCAGTGACACTGCCCTCTGCAGCTAACAACAACTCCACCTGGAGCTGGGCTGTGCGAGCCCCGGTGATGGTGTGGGCTGCAGCCCCTGCTGCAGTGGGCTGCCATAGGCTACAGTGAGTGGCCCGCAGCCAGCGTGAGCGGTTGGCAGCCAGTGTGAGCTACTAATAGTCTCGGTGAGTGACATCCAGAGGCCGGGGACCGATCTGCCTCATCCGGGAAGAGTGCAATGACGATATCAACAGTGAAGCAACGTCCTCCGCAACTAGACTGAAGAACAAAAAGACAGCAACTTGTCTGTTCCCCTTCCCCGATTCCCCAACGCTGTTTCCCTCCCCCAATTCCCCAATAAAATCTAAAAAAAAAAAAAGTTACTTAGAGAAATAATTAAAAAAAAAAAGTTACTTAGAGAAATAATTGAGCTAATTAGATGTTCTTAACAGAGAAATCAAGAGAGTAGTATTGGGGTCGGGTGGCCTGTAATAAATGAACTGGCAGTTAGAGTTAGGTCACTGGACAAGCCACTCAGCCTGGGGAGATGGTGTGACAGAGGAGGAAAAACGTCCACTTTGGCTCTGCTACTTACTTGCTCTGGGCCTTGTTAAGTTTTACTTCAGCTTTCTGGTTCTCAGACTTCTCATCTTTAAAACACCTCATAGGAACCTGGTGAGGATTAAATGAGATTATATATAAGCCAAGCACCTGACATATAGTTCCTCCCCACCCTGTCTGTGTTTGTTTGGAGGATCAGCCGTTAAAGGATGAAAAGTTAAAACTGCTCTCAATGATTCTACTCTTGAAAGTGAACCTTTTACTCTCACATTGGGATGGTTTATATTTATTTAATCAAATCACAGATGTTTAATGCCAGAGGGTTTATACTTCATAAAATCACAGATGTTTAATGTAGATGTCTAATTATTTTCAGGTCTGAGTCGAAAGACAAGTGGCAAATCAGTTTTTCCCTAACTGTACCTCCATCCCAGGGATGTGTAATCACTTCAGACTGTTTTTGTTTTGTTTTGTTTTTTTAAATAGTTAATACTTGTTACTTCACTCAACACTGAACTTATTAAAATCTCAGTGATTTCTTCATTGAAGATTATCAGTAGATGGCTTTTAATCCCCTATAGCATCTACTTCACTGTTTTAAAGCTTGTTTTTGTAAAGTTTTGAGTCAGCTTTTTTATTCTTATCAGTGTTTGGCCTTTATGTTTCCTATCTCACTGAATCATTTTTGGGAGAGTTAAATTCCATCTGACGCAAATTGTGATTTCAAAAAGAAATTGCATTGTCTTACCTTCCCTGAAAATAAGAGCAAAACATTTTCAGAAGGCACTTATGTATGAAATAAAAAAACCCTGAAGCCTAGAATTTGCGAAGTTGCAGAGTTCTAAACTTCAGGGTCTCTCTGTTGTTGGTGTTCTCTGCTTCAGGCCAGGGTGACTAGTCCTAAGACTTACTAAGATAAAAGGTAGCCTTTATCACAGCTGAGGTTCTTCATCTTAACCAGGATTTTACCAGAAAGGCTTGTAGAGATGATATTCTTTCTGGTTTGGGAATTTGATATTGCTTGAAATTTGGCTTTGGTTGTGGTATATGGAGCCATATTTTCTGGTGTCTCATTCAGTTCCACTGTCTTTTCAGCTTGCAGATTTCATACTCAGTTGTCAAAAGTTTGCTCGTATTCAGCATTGAAATGTGGTTTGTGATTTCTGTATTTGCTCGGTTAAATTGAAAAAACCTGGAATGAATAAACGAGAAATGTTTTCTGTAAAATTGGAAGGGGTTTAGATAATGGTTTGTGGGAGGATGTATGAGGTTTTTTTTTTAGCTGAGCCATCCTGCCACTTGTTGGCAGCTTAGCAGCAGCTTGGCTTGGGCTGGGCATCGAACCGCTGTTGCCCAGAGCTCAGCTTGCACTCTTGAGCAAGCTCTTAACCAGCTGAGCCACTCGGCCGGCCCCCAAGATATGGGTTTTAAAGGTTTAGATTTTTGCCACTCTTCATGGTAATGTAGAAGAGGGTTTTGCTTATACAGTGTAGATTTTGTAACTCAATATTACAAATATTCATTGAGTGCCCGCTGTAAGTAAAGAATAGGTAGATGAATGACTCACAGTTCTCTCCTCAAGGAATTTATCACGGAATTAGGTTAGGAGTATGGGAGACTAAGATAAAAAGCGCTGAGCACAAAGTGCTGGGAAGGTTCAAAGTAAGAAGCAGTCTTCTTGAGAATGAGGTGGGATGGAGAAATTTCCAGAAGGAGGTACTCTGTTAAGGAGGGCTCCCTGGAGTACTCAGAGCAAAAGCAGTCAGGGAGGTGCCTGGGGGCATGCAGAGAGCTGCGAGGGGTCTGGCAGGCCCCTTGGGCCATCTGGGGCTGTGTCCCCCTTTTAAAGTTTACTGAGGTATAATTTACATGAGGTATAATTACACAACAAGGTAATCACTGCACTCCCACCACAGTGGTTATAATGCAGAAGACTGGCAATAGCAAGGGTCGAAAATGTGGAAAAACCAGAACCCTCAGACACCGCTGGTTTGTACAATGGTACAATCACTTTGGAAGTTTCTTAAAAAGTTAAACGTATACGTACTCTATAACCCAACAATCTCACCCCTGGATGAAATGAAAACATATGTCCACACAAAGACATTTATGCAAATAGTCAGAGGAGTGTTACTCATAATAGCCCCAAACCTGGAAGCAATGCAAATAAATGTCACCATCTAGCAAATAAACAAATTGGTTTATCCATACAACAGAATACAATTAACCAGTAAAAGGAACTACTGACACATCCAATAACATGGCTGAGCCTCAAAAACAACATGCTAGGGCTGGCCGAGTGGTGCGTTAGTTAAGAGCTGGCTTGGGACACCAGCTCTGAGAAGTAGGGCCCTGGTTCAGATCCCACAAATGAGGGCCAGTGACACTGCCCTGTACAGCTAAGATGGTGAACAACAGCTCCACCTGAAGCTGGGCTGCTGGTAGTCGCCGGTGACAGCATAGGTTGCAGCCCCTGCTGCAGTGGGCTGCCATAGGCTACAGTGAATGGCCGGCAGCCAGCATGAGCTGCCAAGAGCCACCGTGAGTGGCCATCCAATAGCCAGCGACCGAACTGCCTCACCTGGGAAGAGCGCAATGACAATACCAACATGGGCCATAAATTCCACCCATTGTAAGTGTACAAGTCAATGATTTTTAAAGTAAATTAATCAAGTTGCGCAACCGCCACCCTAATCTAGTTTTAGAACATTTGTTTTCTTCCCCCCACTTCCCTCCTGCTGATTTATAGTCAGTCTATCCCTGCTTTCACCTCCAGGCCCAGGCAACCACTGATCTGCTTTCTGTCTATAGATTTGCCTTTGCTAGAAATTTCATATAAGTGAAATCATATAATGTGATACGGTGGTGGATAATAAGAAATTGTATTTGGCCTTCATCGCCATTTCTGGCGCAGAGCTCCTAAAACCCTTGCCATTTCCTAAGCGACACAGGTGCCTTGATATTCATAACAAACCCGTTTCAACCACGCCTGAATTTATGGTTAATAATGACTTCTAGAGAGCATTTACAGATGGGGGCTGGTTGCCATGGGGACCAAATGTGTGATTGGAGGGTTGGTACTTTCAGTCCCCACCCCCTCACTCTGGGGTGGGGGGAGGAGTTGGAGATTGAGTTCAATCACCAGCTGCCAACGATTTATTTAGTCATGCCTAGGTAATGAGGCTTCTGTAAAAACCCAACAGGACAGGCTTGGGAGGGCTTCCAGGCTGGTGAACCAGAATGCATCACTGTGGTCCTGTGCGGGTGCCACACTCCACGGGGACAGAAGCTCCTTTGTTCAGGACCTCTTGCTGTATATCTCTTCATCTGGCTGTTGATTCGTATCCTTTAATATCCTCTGTAATAAACCGGTAATCTAGTGAGTAAACTGCTTTCTTGAGTTCTGTGAGCCATTCCAGCAAATTAATGGAACCCAAAGAGGGGGTGGTGGGAACCTCTGATTTATAGCCAGTTGGTCAGAAGTACAGGTAACAACTTGGACCTGGGATTGGCATGTGAAGTGGTGGGCAGTCTTGTGGGATTGAATCTCTACCCTTTGAAATATGATGCTATCTCCAGATAATGTCAGAATTGAATTGTAGGACACCCAGCTGGTGTCAGAAAACTGCTTGGTGTGGGGGGAAACCACACATTAGAGATGGGTGCAGAATATTATATAACAGAGTTTTTTTTACATCTGGTTTCTTTCACTTAGCATGATTTTTTTTTTTCAAGATTTTATTGGGGAATTGGAGGAGGGGAACAGAGAAGTTGCTGTCCTTTTGTTCTTCAGTCTAGTTGTGGAGGATGTTGCTTCACTGGCCCATGTTGGTATTGTCATTGCGCTCTTCCCAGGTGAGGCAGTTCGGTCGCTGGCTATTGGATGGCCACTCACGGTGGCTCTTGGCAGCTCATGCTGGCTGCCGGCCATTCACTGTAGCCTATGGCAGCCCACTGCAGCAGGGGCTGCAACCTATGCTGTCACCGGCGACTACCAGCAGCCCAGCTTCAGGTGGAGCTGTTGTTCACCATCTTAGCTGTACAGGGCAGTGTCACTGGCCCTCATTTGTGGGATCTGAACCAGGGCCCTACTTCTCAGAGCTGGTGTCCCAAGCCAGCTCTTAACTAACGCACCACTCGGCCAGCCCTAGCATGTTGTTTTTGAGGCTCAGCCATGTTATTGGATGTGTCAGTAGTTCCTTTTACTGGTTAATTGTATTCTGTTGTATGGATAAACCAATTTGTTTATTTGCTAGATGGTGACATTTATTTGCATTGCTTCCAGGTTTGGGGCTATTATGAGTAACACTCCTCTGACTATTTGCATAAATGTCTTTGTGTGGACATATGTTTTCATTTCATCCAGGGGTGAGATTGTTGGGTTATAGAGTACGTATACGTTTAACTTTTTAAGAAACTTCCAAAGTGATTGTACCATTGTACAAACCAGCGGTGTCTGAGGGTTCTGGTTTTTCCACATTTTCGACCCTTGCTATTGCCAGTCTTCTGCATTATAACCACTGTGGTGGGAGTGCAGTGATTACCTTGTTGTGTAATTAGCATTTCTCTAATGACCGGGATCCTGTTTGTATATAGGCTGACAGCTTAATATAGTAAGTTGTCAGCCATTTGAGAGAGAGTGCCTGTTTTAATAGGACAGTTGGTACTGTGGTTCACTAAATACATGTTTTTAAAGCTTTTGAAAATTTTTTTTTTCTTTAAAGATTTTATTGGGGAATTGGGTAAGGGGAACTGTGTTGGGGAATTGGGGAAGGGGACCAGCCAAGTTGTTGTTCTTCAATCTTTGTTGTGGAGGGTGCCAGTTGCCATCTGGCTTCCTGTCAGCAGCTGGTGGCCTCTAAGCTTAAGGTGCTGTGTTCAATTTTAGTTGCAGGTGGGCGTAACCACCATCCCACACAGGAGTCGAACCCGGCAGCCTTGTTAAGAGCCCATGCTCTATCCTCTGAGCCATCTGGGCAGTGGCTCAGATCAAGGTGCTGAGTTCAGTATTAGTTGTGGGTGGGCGTAGCCCACCATTGAACAGGCAATCTTGTTGTTACACCAGCTGAGCCATCCTGCCACCTGTTGTCAGCTCAGCCACAGCTCAGCTCGGGCACAGCATCACTGGCCCATGTGGGAATCGAACAGGGCCGCCCTGTTGTCAGAGCTCGTGCTTTAAGCCAACTCTTAACCAACTGAGCCACTTGGTCGGCCCCTGACAGAATTTTTGTATGTAAAGAATGCAGACAGTATTTTACTAGAGACTCCTTGTTTGTTTGCTTGTTTTTACTCTTAGAGATTTGTAAAATTAGCCTTCAATGAAAACTGCCTGTGGCCTGTTACCTGCTTTTATATGCCTGCAGAGTGAATTTTTTTTTCATTTTGAAATGGTTGAAAAGCAAACTAATACTATTTTGTGACATGTGAAAATTATATGAAATTCAAATTTCAGTGTCAAAGTTTGATTGGAACATAGCTAAGCTTATTCTGTTATGTATTATCTATGGCTGCTTTGGTGCTATAATGGCAAGAGTTGAGTATGTGTTGACAGATTGTGCCTGTAAAGCCTAAACCATTTACTATTAGGTCCTTTACAGAAAATGTTTGCTGATTTCTGTTGTACAATAATTTCTTTCTTACCTATTGCATATCTTGTCTAGTCTCAGAAAAGACTCTACTGACCTGGCCTTTTGGTTCAGTTCAAGTATTGGTTCTCCAGTTTCTTACGGAAAATCCCAAGTCCACCTGCAGACTATCACCCTGTTGGGGAAGAGACTGAAATGTTGAAAGACTCATTTGCTAATGAGCTCTTCCTGGCCGATAGCTCCAGTTAGCAGGCAAGGCTCTCAGAAAACACAGTGGGAGGAATGGAACTTTCATAGATGAAGGTATCAGGTTAATTATTTGTGCTAAGTTTGGAAAGTGATGTACAAGTGATATTTTTTAATTGGTAAATTAAGAAAAAAATTGTTTATTGTAAAAATTAAAACAGAGATGTATATAGAGTAAGAGTTAAGTCTCTCCATCGTCCACCCTCTCACCATACTTTTACTGGTCATCACTATTAAGAATTTGGTGTATTTAGGGCCGGCCGAGTGGCGCAGTGGTTAAGCGCTGGTTTGGGAGGCCAGCGGCCCCGGTTCGGGTCCCACATATGAGGGCGTGACACTGCCCTTAAAAAAAAAACAACAAAAAAAAGAACGAATTTGGTGTATTTATTTTTAGAAATTTTTTCTATACAAATACAAACATACCCAGTTAGGTTTTATCAAAATGAAATTATAGTATACATATTGTTCTATGTATACTATGCTTGGCACAGTATAAGTGGACATTTTTAACTTGGCACAGTATAAGTGGACATTTTTCCACATGCATATATATATATAGGTTTGCCTTAAATTATTTAGCAGCAGCATAGCATTTGTTTACTTAACTATTTTATTAACTATTCATTTACTTAACATAATTTACTTAACTATTGATGAATTTTTAGGGTCTTGCTTATATAACTATGCTTCAATTAGCCTTACCAGCACTGGTTATTATTCATCTTTAACGTTTTTGCCTATTTGATCAGTGAAAAATAGCTCATTGTTGTAATCTGTATTTCTTTAGTGAAACTGAACATTTCTTTTTTTTTTTTTTTTTTTTTTTTGAGGGCTGTGTCACTGGCCCTCATATGTGGGACCTGAACCGGGGCTGCTGGCTTCCTAAGCCAGCGCTTAACCACCACGCCACTCGGCTGGCCCTTGAACATTTCTTATTAGCCATTTGTACTTTCATGAATTTTCTATTGTTTTGCTTATTTTTCTTTTGGGTGGTTTGAATCTTCTAACTGATAGGAGTTTTTTTTGTTTTGTTTTGTTTTGTTTTGTTTTTTTTTTAGCTGAGCCATCCTGCCAACGGCAACTCAGCTCGGGCTGGCCTCAAACCACTGTTGCTCAGAGCTCCGCTTGCACTCTTGAGCGAGCTCTTAACCAACTGAGCCATTCGGCCGGCCCTGATAGGAGGTCTTTACATATTTAACTGATAACTGCAAGTATAATCTTACAATTTATAATTTTTCACGTAGTATTTTTTATGGTAGAATTTTTCCTTATGAAAGTTTTATATATATTTAAAGATTTTATTGGGGGCTTTGGGGGAGCAGAACAGTGTTTGGGAACTGGGGAAGGGGAACAGACAAGTTGCTCTCCTTTTGTTCTTCAGTCTAGTTGTGGAGGACGTTGCTTCACTGGCCCATGTTGGTATTATTGCTCTCTTCCCGGGTGAGGCAATCGGTTGCTGGTCACTGGATGGTCCCTCCTGGAAGCTCATGCCAGCTGCCGGCCACTCACAGTGGCTTCTAGCCACTCATGGTAGCTCTTGGCAGCCCACTGCAGCCCTGCTGCGGCCTATCCTGATGCCGGCAACTCATGGCAGCCCAGCTCCAGGTAGAGCTGTTGTTCACCATCTTAGCTGTAGAGGGCAGTGTCACTGGCCCTCATATGTGGGATCTGAACCGGGGCCACTGTTGTCCCAAGCCAGCTTTTAACTAATGTGCCACTCGGCTGGCCCAAGTTTTATATTTTTATGTTAAATCTGCTAAGCATTATAGCTTTTGGGTTTGGAGTTACGCTTAGAAAGGACTTCTAAACTTGAATATTTTAAGCTTAACTATCTCTTCATTTAGTGATTCCTAATTAGAAGTGCATCAAAATAACTTAGGGAAGTTTTTCGGTGCATATGATATGGTTTTCAACTAAGATATTCTTACTTGCTAGATCAAGTGTGAGGTTCAAGTCTGTTTTGTTTTGAAGGGATAGGAAAAAGCTCTCCTCATGATTCTGCTGTGAAACCCTAGTTAAAAAGCACAGTATGTAAAGCAGACTTCTTGTTTTCTTTGTGAGAATGAAGGGAGTGGTGCTAGTTGGGTTACTTTCACCTACATTCATTGAATTCCTATGACAGGTCTGGAGAATTAATGAGGAATGGTTTCATGTACTTGATGTATATTGAAAAATTGGTGTGTATTGTATCCTGGAAATAATCAAATTTTTTACCTTGACCCAATTGAGTTAAACCCCAAACCATAGGCTATATTTCATTGATTGTATAAAACGTACTTTTTTCCCCCTCACATTTTTAACATCTATGAATTGGGAATGATAGTGTGCCATAATTTTTTTTGCAACAGTTTTTATTCTTGTACATAAAGTAATGGTGCATCATGAAGTCATCTTAGATTCAGTGAAATGTGGATGATTTTCTACTTTCATTTTTGTATCTACGACACGTCAGTACAATCTTTTCTATATTGGCCTTCATGTTCCTGAGTGGTATCTTTCCTCTAGTGTTTCTTCCCTTCTAATTATGCACTGCTGTAGATTAACCTTCTCAAACTACTATTCTGCTTAAAATCACTACTTTATGCAATAAATTTTAATAGCAAACAGCTGTAACATAAAGTCCAGACTCTTTAGCATGGCATTTCAGACCTTTTGAAATAAAATACTAACTTAACCTTCTTTTACTCTTCTCCATATTCACCAGTTTTTAGTCCCTAAGCTAATAGTATTGTTCATATATACTGTTGGTTTTCATTCTCCGTATTTGCTTATTGATTCCTTAGCTGGGATTGCTTCCTACCATCTCCCCAAATCTCTGCCTGTTTAAATCCTACATGTCCTTTACAGCTCAGCTTCTCTGTCATCTATGTCCTTCTTGCAGTTGCTGTTCATTGTTACTAGAGGTGAAACATAACTATTGTAAAAGAACAGGGAAATTTTTTAGGAACTCTGGAAGTTTAAGAAAGACACTGAAGGGCCGGCCGAGTGACACATTGGTTAAGAGCTGGTTTTGGGATGCCAGCGGCCCGGTTCGGATCCCACTTATGGGGGCCAGTGACACTGCCTTGTACAGCTAACAACAGCTCCACCTGGAACTGGGCTGCATGAGCCCTGGCGACAGTGTAGGCTGCAGCCCCTGCTGCAGTGGGCTGCCATAGGCTACAGTGAGTGGCTGGCAGCCAGCGTGAGAGGCTGGCAGCCAGCATGAGCTGCCAATAGCCGCCGTGAGCGACCATCCAGAGGCCGGCGACTGATCTGCCTCATCCGGGAAGAATGCAATGATAATACCAACATGGGCCAGTGAAGCAACGCCCTCCGCAACTAGACTGAAGAACAAAAAGACAGCAACTTGTCAGTTCCCCTTCCCTGATTCCTCAACGTTGTTCCCCTCCCCTAATTCCCCAATAAAATCTTTAAAAAAAAAAAAAAAAAAGAAAAGACAAAAGACACCTAAGGAACCAGGTAATACTGTTTCCTTGATTTCTCCTATTGCTGATTGTGGCTTTGGAGAGGAACTGAATTCCAGGTGAAGATTTTGAAATGATTCTCTTTGGCTTGAGATGGAGAGGTTGGAAGGGATTTGTGGGTTAGTATCTGTGAACCTGAACCCATGTAACCTGATCAGTCCTTTACTTTGTTGGGAAGAGAGAGAGAAAAGCATAAAAAAAAAAATAGATCTAAGATATAGAAGATATATACATGTTCAAATTGGAATTCAGTCATGTTTTTATAAAACTGTAGTCGTTATAAGATGAAGTTTAACTATTTCGGTCCATAAAACCAATTACATAAGTGAGCACAGGAGGACGGTGAGGCATAGGGGCTTAGAGTAGTGCTGTGGGACAGTGGTCAGCAGCTGAGTGTGAGTCGGTGAGATTGACAACAAAAAAGTAAAATCTTGAGAGCATTATTAAAAACATATCTAGAATTGGATGAGGTAATAGTTCTATTTTATTCTGTACTAGGGTTGATACAACCATAGAATGCAGGCCAGTCCTGGGATAGATTCTGAGGCATGTTCAGAGGTGTAGTGTACAGCTTGGTGAAGGGACTTGAAGTCATGCATGGAAGGCTGATGGAAAGAATATTTGCTTTTGATATGAGAAAGCTTAAGGTATAGGGGAGGCCACAATCAGATATTCGCAAAGGAGGAGGATTTGTGCCTTGTGGTTCCAGGGAATAGAGCTAAGGGCAATGGATAGAAGCCAAAGGAAGAACGACATAGCTCAATTTAAGGAATAATTTACAGTGAAAGCGTGTATAACGATTGAGTATAAGATAGTAAACTTCCTGTTGCTAGAGGTGTGTGGGCATTGGTTGACCAGTCATTTGGCAGCTATGTTTGAAGGGATTTAAGTTCAATCACTGACAACTGTTCACTTTTCCTCATTATAAATTGAAAAGGCAATAAACATCCAAAGTTTAAATTGGCACTCAAATTTTAATAAACAATCGTGACATACATGTTAATCAAGTTTATCATTTTTGCAACTGACAGTAATGCCTTGAGACTGCATGACTAGTAGATGTACGTATTTCCTTGACATTGAACTGAGCAGAATGGTGACCAATGAACTGGGTAGTAAACCCTTGAGCAGGTTTACCTGAGTGGGTTGTGGGCTAGAATTAAATAAAGGCTGCAGAGTTACAGCCTTTTCTCATCATTGACACAACTATAAGAACCTGCAAATATACATGCACTGAGAAGGCAAGAGGAGCCCTATGCCCAAGTCTTCATAAGCTGAATTAATGAATTCTTTAGTATGTTCACATCTGAGTGTCTGTGTTGGCAGGGCCTGTGAAGCACTTCTCTGGAACAATCTGCAAACCACAGCACTAAAGGATCTTTACAGGACTCCATCTGATTGTAAAATTCTTTGGTGTAAGGTTTTGTAATAAATGCTAGGCAGTAGTTTAGGGTTATGGAATAATATAAGCATAGCCCAATAAAATTATGAGAAAACTCAGGTGGATTATAATTGGCCCCTCTGGAATTTGGCCACAGCTTTGGGGATCATAATTACAATGAAGTCAGCTGTTTGAAATATGTTGTCACCACAAGGGAGAAGCGAATCTCCCCTCTGGTGGCATTCTGGGCCATTTGGAGCCAGAAGTGAAATTCTGCTCCCTTCCTTGAAAGAACCTCACTGGGTCCTTTACATTGAGAAGCGCTGACAGTTTTAATAGGAGAGGAGAGACATTTGGAAGAGATGATTAATGAAAATAACATTTGGTGAGTATAAGGTCATTGAGTAGACGGAAGGGTTTAGAAGTGGAGAGAAAGATCTTGAAGCTGTCATTCGTGCTTCTGTTAGTTTTCTTTAACGTTTGCAAAATCTTTGGAGGGATAGGGGATTTAAAAGACAAGAGCACAGTGAATAGAATCTTATGATGAGTGAGAGGAGAATGTAGTAAAGAGTAATGCAGATTGCAGCCCTTGGCAAACTTCTACTCTCCATGTTTTAGTCTTAGTCTCCCCCCAGCCAATCTGGGTTAGGTGCCCACCTAGTATTTTACTTTGCCTGTTAGAACGTGTGTTACACTGCTTTGTAATTGGTTGATTGTTTTCAAACACCCTGGACTATGAGCTTCAAGAGAACAGGGACCATATTTGTTTCTTTGGATTCTCACTGTCTGTTGGGTGGATAGTAAGGGTTTAATAAATATTTGTTGACTGAATAAATTGGAGCTCCTTTGCCTCTTTCATTGCACTGCTTCCTAGTTTGGGCACTTTTGAGATATTGCCAGTAACTTCATCGTACAGCTTGTATTGGCTATTTATTTTTATTAGTTTCAGGTGTACAAAACAATGCAGTAGTTATACTTTTCACCCCTCAAAAGTGACAACACCCCTCCCCAAACTACCATACCCCCGATATCATACATATCTATTACAATTCCATTGACTCCATACTCCACATCTCGTGACTATATATATATTAAATTATGGTTGACGTACAATATTATTCAACACTAATTTCAGGTATACAGTGCAGTGGTCAAGCCTCTACACCATCCATGAAGTGGTCTCCCTAACAAGACATGTGACCATCTGACACCCCACAAAATATTTACAACATTAATTTTATTCCCCAAACTCTTTCATATCCCTGTGGCAATATTGTAGTTACCAATTTATGCTGTCTAATCCCTTCCCCTTCTCCCTCATCCCTACCCACCTTGTCTTGGCTATTAAAACTTAACCTTGGCTATTAAAACTGCAAACAGGCTAATAATTGATCAAGTTGGGTATTGGGTACAGTAAGGCTCATTATGTTATTCTCTCCCTAATTAAAAGATAAAGACCTTAACCTCTGAAAGTAATTTTATGAGGAGCTCTTCTCATCTGACTGCAGGGTTGTAAGCATCTGATAGTTACATTTTGACAAGTTCTTATTAGTTATTCTCTCATGGATGTTTGTATTTCATACATGTCTTTTGGCAAACATATGTATGCATTTATGTTGGGAATATACCTAGGAGTAGGATTTCTGGTTTGTGGGGTATGCATGGGTTCAGCCATAGTATATATTACCAAACAGTTTTCCAACGTGGTTATACCCCAGCAATTGATCTTTGAATTCTTATTACTCCTTGTTTGAAAACTCATCAGTGGTTTATCAACTCGCTTAGAATAACAGCTCAAGTTCTTATAATGGCATATAAAACCCTATATCACCTGGTCTTTCTACTTTTCTTTGAACATGTAGAATACACTTACCTGAGGGCCTTTGTGCTAGCTGCTCCCTCCATCTTCTTTATTCTTCTGCCCTATATCTGCATGGCCCGCTTCCTTATTAAATTAGGGTGTTGGCCTAAATGTCACCTGCGGATGTAAATAGCCCTTCCTATACATCTGTGTTCCTTTATTTTACATTATTTTTCCTCCTATCACTTGCTGTCTAGCATATGTATCTATAATTGTGTTCAATTTATCAAAATAAAGATGTATAAATTATGCATGTGTGATATGTTTATTTGTGTCTCTCACCCCACCAGAGACTTAGTTTTTTGTTAATTGTATCCCTGTCATCAAAAACAGTGGACATTAATAACTGCTCAATAAATAGTTGAATTAATAAATGAATGCATAAAGTGAGTCATTGTAATAGATCCAAAGCTTGAAAATAGAATCTTGGGGAGAATGGAAGTAAGGCAAATGAGATTTAAAATTGATAAAAATTAATTTTTATCAAATTGATAAAAATTAATTTTTATCAAATTGCATAGCTTCAAAAGACACAGGGTGTATAATTAAAAATAGCAACCATGGGCCGGCCAAGTGTTGCCGTGGTTGAGAGTTGGCTTGGGACACCAGCGACCTGGTTCGGATCCCACATATGAGGGCCAGTGCCACTGCCCTAAAAAAAAAAAAAAAAAGCAACCATGGGGCTGGGGAGCTTAAAAAAAAAATAGCAACCATTTATCTCCTTTCTCTCAGTTCCCACTCCCCAAAGTTAACTACTTTCAATTTTTAGCTGTTTCTTATGCTCCTAAACTTGATATTTCTAAAATTTATAGTTAAATTGCTATTTCTTTTCAGTTTTAGATCTTATTTAATGGCTCTTGCACTCTAAAGACAAGGCTCTTTTTCTATACTTCCTCCCTCCAGCGCACACACGTACTTCCAGTCTCCTTTTCTCCCAGGACAGTTACCAAAAATTTAAAGACATTCTTTCAGATGTTCTCTGATGTCACTTACTCAGGAAAGTATTCCCTAACTTTTCACATCAAGCTAATGTGTTGAGTGTTTATCTTATTATGTGCATATAAAGATTTCTCACTGTGAGCCAAGTAATGTAGTATGATCATGTCTTATACAACTTTTTTTTTTCCCCTGGGAGTTTCCATAAATCTTATATTTGTTTGCTTGTTTTTCTTTACACCACTAGGTTATTATCCCTCATTCTCTTTGCCAGAATTCTAAAACAGATACATCAGGTTATGTATTCATTGTTTAGGTTGTTTTGGAGGCATTACTCCTAGAACTGCCAACCAGGACTATAGAGCAGCTCTGGCCTGTTGTCTTGAATCTTACCTTCACAAATTAAGAGTTCTCCTCATCTTTTCTCCCATGTTAAATCCTTAACCTGTGGATTCCACATCAGAGTCATTTTTGTTTTACTCACTTATCTTGGGAGAGACTATATCTTTCAATAGTTTCCAGAGAACAGATGCAAGAATGGTAATTTTTGTTTCAGATCGTGTGTGTCAATGATCTATTGCCATAATAATGCTGCAGAGTTAGTTCACAGTAAGTATTGGCCGCATGTCTGGAGTGGTTGGCTAGCGGGCTGTCTCTGCTGACCTTGTTTGGGAGTTGGCTGGCTATTGGCCAGCCTGGGATGGTCTTAGTTGAAGGACTGGGGTGACACCTAGCTCTGCTTCAGATGTCTCATCCTCTTTGGGGGACCAGTGGTCTAGCCAAGGTGTGACCTTCATATGGGTCTGGCAGAGGGCAACCAAACACATAAGTGTTTTTCTTGTACTACTGCATATTAAAAAAAAAATCTATTTTGGAACTGTAGTTAACTTATTTAGTGACCAACAAGAATTATCTGTGTACATGTGCAGAGGAAAAATTTATTTAACATCCTTTAGGTGTCTTGTATAGATGTCACGTTCTCAGGGAGGTGTTCTTTGTTTTCTTAGGTTAGATTCTCCTCTTAGTTTCTCTCTTAGCACTGTTATTGTTCTTTCACGGTATTTATCACATTGGTTACATTTTATATTGGTGTATCCTACTAGATGGTAACCTTCAGTGAATGTAAGGACCATGTCTATCTGAGGGTTGAATGAATAAATGAATATGAATAAGTCTTAGGAATATGAAGTCTTTTTAGGGTTCTTTTTATTGAATTTTTGTATGTGAAGTGTGTTCCTTCTTCAAGGGTTTGGCAGAAAAGAAAGGAAGAACATTACCAATTTTCAGGAGAGAAGCTGGCTTCCCTTTGGGCTATTTGCCACGCCTAGCTGCATTCCCGTGTATAATCAAGACGAAAGCTTTGATTAGTAGTTAGTTCTTTGTGGCTTTAGGGCTTTCAGATATAAGTAATTGTTTTCATCAGTGTATTAATTATGACTCTGGAACTTGTAAGCAGCTGGGAACAAGTGTTCCTACTGGCATATAGGAATGTTTGTTGTTGATTTCTGAATTAGATATCAGTACTTGAATGTTATTTCAGACAAGGGTTTGAAGAACAGGTTCTTAAGCTCATTAGTGACTGAATTGCAATACTGTTTTATGATTAGTATTGTAGTCAGTAAACTTATAGTACAGTATGAAGTTTTGAATGTATGAAAAATTAACCTTAAACTAATCTAAGTTATAGAAAGCCTTTTACAAATGAACTCAAGAACTAACTATAAAAAACTGTTTCTAGGTCCAAAACACTATCCAATCTGTGATGTTTAGTGGTATTTAACCATTTCAGCCTTTTCATAATTTGGAAAGAGATTCAAAATTTTGTAACTAGTTATTTGTTCAACACAGATTTTGACTTTAATCATTAGGACAGGAACTTGTGATAGAGCTAGACGTTTGCTTCCGGGATTGAAACATACCTTGCTCAGGTATGGTCTAAATATTTATATTTCTTATTAATGACCAGTTTGTTTTTTTGCTTTTTTTTTTGATGTTCCAATTAAGTAGTAAATATACATGTTATGTTACATAGTTATGGAATTTTTAATTTTTCTTTTTAACTATGGAATTTTAGATCTTAAAGGGACAATAACATCTTAAGTCTAACCTTTTCATTTTATATAGTACTTGGATTGTAAATCTTATGAGGCTGCCATTGGCTGGCAGTAGTTGCTCAGTGAATATGGAATGAGCGAATGAAAGTACATTATGGATAAAGCATGAAGGCCAGTGAGGTTAAAAACTTCTGTGGTTATACAATTAGTGGAATAGCCAAAGCTAAATTGGCCAATTTAAGAAATCAGAAGAGTAGGATGACTTTATTAATAGAATCAGAAACATTAATAAAAATAATTTCTATTACAGTTCCTAATAGCCATTAAGTAAGGGAATTCCAATCTTTTAAGCGATAGCAATGGCTCCAAGTCTCTCTCTCTTTTGCAGGAAAATTTTTTTTATTTATTAGTGATTTTTAAAAAGTATGTAAAAGACTTAGGAAAATACTCTCTAGAATAAGATATTGGACAATCCAATCCCAGAATATAACAAATATAATTGTGTAGATAATCTTATTCTTTTTTGAATTACAGTCCCCATTAAAAACAGAAAAAGACTGATTTTTGCTAATATTTTCTAACATGAAAGGGAAAATCTTTCTGCAGCAATTGGATAAATTCCTGCTTTGTGTAGAAAACTGTAGTAAGCCTTGGGAATTCTAACTTGCTCTAGATTTTGTCTGTTTCTAAAAAAAATAATTTCAATAGTTTTTTTCCTATCTGAAACATATTTTTTCTCTTCCTACCCTCATGTTTAGCTTAGTTTGTAATCCTCTTAATATTTTGTCCAATACAGCCAAAAGTCTTCTTAAAACATTGAGAACTCTTCAAATCTTCTTTACCTACCAAGTTCCTCATCATCAGGTCTAGATAGAGGAAGTCTTTGTGGTCCCTTGCTTCTGTGTGAAGGGCCCTAAACAGGCCAGAGGAACACAGTCTCATTTGTGTACTCTTTGGTATTCTCTGGGTGTATTCTTGGCTGATCTCACCCTGCACGACTTCAGATTCTTCCTGGGGTTCTTACTGGCAGCACTTAGTCATATTCCTTCCAGCCATCAACTTCTCCAACATCATGACCAAGTCATGAATACCCAGAAGCTCCCAGTGGTTAGGTAAGCACTTTATGGCTTATTCTACAATAGAATATGTCTTTGTGTTTAAATTACCAGGTCAGGTTGATGGAATGAATAGCTTGTTAAGCTACAGTGTAATTAGTTAAGAATAGCTCATCAAGAGACAGTTATAAAAGCAGGATTGGGAGCATGGGGGGGCTTTCCTAGTTCTCTAATCCCAGGAGAGACCTCCCAAATGATGATGGTTGGCATGCTCAGACTGTGGAGTATTATCCATCACCTTGGAGATATATATATATGTTTATATATGTTTATATCTGTTCTGCCATCTCTACCTAAACTGTACCTTACTCCTGGATGTTGTTCTATGTATGCCCACCCTGATTCACCTGTAGTGTTCAGTGCCTGTGTTGGCTTGTAGGGCATAAACTAGGCTCCAGTGTTCACCTACCCTGTTTTACTTGGAGAAAGTCCTCATGCCTTGCCACTGAATCTCAACCATTACAAAGATAGTACATTTAATTTAGATTTGAGTGTGGGTGGTGATGGGGCATTTTGTGAGATCTCAGAAGACAAAACTAGAACCAATATGGAAATCACAGGGAAGTTAATTCCAGCTTCATGTAAGTAGAATTTCCAGTAAGTAGAGCTGTTTGAAAATGTTCTGTATTGTCCCCAGATGCATAGTGATATTATTAGGGATGATTCAGCAGAAACTCAATAAGCAATTGTAGGGATTTTGTGTGAGTGTTGAAGTGTAGGTAAGGTGGGCTAGAGCAGGGGTCAGCAAACTGCGGCTCGTGAGCCACATACAGCTCTCTGGGTACACGTTCCGTCTCAGAAGTTTGCCGAGCCCTGGAAGAGCCAATCCTGTCCCTCACAACAATTTAAAAATTATTCAAGGGGCTGACCGAGTGGCTCAGTTGGTTAAGAGGTGGCTTAGCGCGTGTTCTTTGAGCAACAGGACCGCCGGTTCGATTCCCACATGGGCCATTGAACGCAGCGCCCTAGCTGAGCTGTCGATAAGCTGCCAACAGGTGGCAGGATGACTCAGCTGGTGTAACAACAAGATTGCCTGTTCAATGGTGGGCTACGCCCACCCACAATTAAGACTGAAGCAGGCACCTTGAGCTGAGCTGCCGCCCGGATGGCTCAGAGGATAGAGCATGCGCTCTTAACAACAAGGCTGCTGGTTTGACTCCCACATGGGATGGTGGCTACCCCCACCTGCAACTAAGATTGAACCCTGCACCTTGAGCTTAGAGGCTGCGAGCTGCCTTGGGGAAGCCAGATGGCGACTGGCGCCCTCTACAACGAAGATTGAAGAATAACAACTTGGCTGGTCCCCTCCCCCAATTACCCAATGCTATTCTCCTCCCCCAATACCCCAATAAAAATCTTAAAAAAAAAAAAAAATTATTCAAGAGCCAAAAATATATTTTTACAAATAAGGAAAATTTAAAGTAATATTATAAATGAAACTATGATAGTTTTATTTTCATTTTCAGTTTTACTTTAGAGCCACATATACATATCCAAAGAGCTGCATGTGGCTCGCCAACCGCAGTTTGCTGACCCTTGGAGGCTCTTCCGTCTCAAAAGCTTGCCGACCCCTAGACTAGACAATTTACTGGTAGTGAGATGTTCAGTGGTTGGAAACTAATGCATTAAAGGAGAACAAGCTGAGACTTCTGGTGATAGTTGGTTAGTCAGTAAGCAAGAGGAAATTGCCAGGGGAGGGTTTATCTAGAAGAGCAGGTCAAATACAGAAGTCTGTATTTTAAAAATGGAAGCAGGAAATGGAACTGCTGAAGGAAAACATTCAGAGGAAGAAAACCAGAATGGTTTACGATATAAAGGCCAAGGGGAGAGAGTCTGAAGGAGAAAGGAGTTACAAAATGATGTAGAAAATTGTATATTCTAAAGAAGTAGTCCCCGAGGTAGTTGCAGACAGTCAGTCACTGGGATGCAGTAGAACTTACACGTATATTCAAACATAAATATATATTTGTACTTATATATTGTTAAATTTATTTTTGTAGGCATTTCAAGATATACATAGTATATTAATTTAGTAATATTTGTATATAACTTATAAATAAATACAAATATATTGGAGGAGGTGTGCTTAACATTTAACTATTAGAATACGTAGTCGAAAATGGTTTGAGTCCCCTGCTCTAAAAAATAAAATACTCTAGGTCTTCCATGCTTACATATTTCCCATTTAGGTATTTTGTTATTGTTATTGAAAAAAATTATGTTAAGGGGGCCGGGCGAGTGGCTCTTTGGGTAAGAGTTGGCTTGGGAGCATGAGCTCTGAGCAGCAGGGCTGCAGGTTCGGATCCCACATGGGCCAGCGACACCGATCCCACTACAACTAAGATGGTCAACAACAGCTCGACCTGGAGCTGGGCCACCGTGAGTAACCGGTGACAGCATAGGCTGCAATGGGGCTGCAGTGGGCTGCCGTAAGCCACCGTGAGTGGCTCCTGTAAGCTACTGTGAGTGGCCGGCAGTCAGCGTGAGCTGCCATGAGCCGCCATGAGTGGCTATCCAATGGCCAGCGACCGATCTGCTTCAGCCAGGAAAAGTGTGATGACTACAATACCAACATGGGCCAGTGAAGTGACATCCTTCCCAACTAAACTGAATAACAAAAGGACAGCAACTGGTCTGTTCCCCTTCCCGGTTCCCCAACACTGTTCCCTCCCCCAATTCCCCATTAAAATCTTTTTTAAAAAAAATTATAAGGGCTGGTCGAGTGGCGCAGTGGTTAAGCACAGGCTTGGGAAGCCAGTGGCCCCGGTTCGGTCCCACATATGAGGGCCAGTGACACTGCCCTCAAAAAAAAAAGAATATATTAAAATACACATAACAAAATTTACCATCTTAGTTATTTTTAAGTACACAGTTCAGTGGTATTAAATACATTCACATTGTGCAACCATAACTACTATCTATCTCCATAACTTTTCATCTTGTAAAATTGAAACTTTTATACCCATTAAATGATAACTTCTCATTTCCCCCTCCCTCCAGCTTCTGGCAACCACTATTCTACTTTGTCTTCATGATTTTTGACTACTTTTAGTACTTCATATGAGTGGAATTATATATACAGTATTTGTCTTTTGGCGACTGACTTGTTTCACTGAGCAACATATCCTCAAGATTCATCTATGTTGCAGCATATTGCAGAATTTTTTTCCTTTGCATGACTAAGTAATATTCAATTGTATGTGTATACCTCATTTTTTTTTTTTTTAGCTGAGCCATCCTGCCACCTGTTGGCAGCTTAGCAGCAGCTCAGCTTGGGCTGGGCATCGAACTGTTGTTGCTCAGCTCAGCTCACACTCTTGAGCAAGCTCTTAACCAACTGAGTCACTCTACCGGCCCAGTATATACCTCATTTTGCATATCCATTTATCAGTTGATGGAATGGGTTACTTCCACATTTTAGCTACTGTGAATAATGTTATGAATGGGTATACAAATATTTCTTCAGGACCCTGCTTTCAGTTTTTTTGGGTATGTACCCAGAAGTAGAATTGCTGAATTATATGGTGATTCTATTTTTTTTGTTTGTTTGTTTGGGGAATTGGGGGCGGGGAACAGCATTGGGGAACTGGGGAAGGGGAACAGACAAGTTGCTGTTCTTTTGTTCTTTAGTCTAGTTGTGGAGGACATTGCTTCACTGGCCCATGTTGGTATCATCATTGCGCTCTTCTTGGGTGAGGCAGATAGGTCACCGGCCTTTGGACGGACGGTTGCTCACAGCGGCTCTTGGTAGCTCACAGCAGCTCTTGGCAGCTCACACCAACTGCCAGCTGCTCACGCTGGCTGCCGGCCACTCACTGTAGCCTATGGCAGCCCACTGCAGCAGAGGCTGCAGCCCACAGTCGCCAGTGACTCACAGCAGCCCAGCTCCAGGTGGAGCTGTTGTTCACCATCTTAGCTATAGAGGGCAGTGTCACTGGCCCTCATATGTGGGATCCGAACTGGGGCCGCTGGCATCCCAAGCCAGCTCTTATCCAATGCGCCACTCGGCCAGCCCCTGGTGATTCTATTTTTAATTTTTGAAGGAGCTACCATATTTTTTCCCACATTGGCAATACCATTTTGCATTCCCAGCAACAATGTATAAAGAATCCAATTTCACCACATCCTCGTCAACACTCACTGTTTTGTGCTATCTGTAGTGGGCATCCTAATGGGTGTGAGGTGGTATCTCATGGGAATTTTGATTTGTATTTCCCTAATGATTAGTGATGTTGAGCATCTTTTCATGTGCTTATTGGACATTTGTATATCTTCTTTGGAGAAATATCTACTCAGCTCTTTTGCCCGTTTTTTAATCAGGCTGTTTTATTGAGTTTTTAATATATCCTCGATATTAATCCCTTATTAGGTATCATTTGCAAATATCTTCTCCCATTCTGTGGGAGAAGATAGTGTCTTTTTTTTTTTTTTTTTTTTTGAGAGCAGTGTCACTGACCCTCATATATGGGACCCGAACAAGGGCCTCTGGCTTCCTAAGCCAGCGCTTAACCACCGCACCACTCAGCTGGCCCTGATAGTGTCTTTTGATGCATAAAATCTTTAATTTTACAAAGTCCTATTTGTCTAAATTTTGGGGTTTGTTTCTTGTGCCTTTGGTGTCACATCCAAGGAATCATTGCCAAATGCATTGCTGTGAAGCTGTTGTCCTATATTTTTCTTCCAAGAGGTTTATTCTTTTAGTGCTTGCATTTTGGTCCTTTATCTGTTTTGAGTTAATTCTTGTAGATGGTGTTAGGTAAGGCTCCAGTTTTATTCTTTTGCATGTGGATATCCTGTTTTCCCAGCACTATTTGTTGAAAAGACTGTCCCTTTCCCTATTGAATGGTGTTGGCACCCTTGTCAGAAATCATTTGGCCATATATGCAAGGGTTTATTTCTGGGCTCTCTTGTATATTCTGTTGGGCTATATGTCTGCCTCCATGCCAATACTACACTGTTTTGATTACTGTAGCTTTATAGTAAGTTTTGAAATCAGGAAGTATGAGTTCTCTAGTTTTGTTTTTTTTTTCAAGATTATTTTGGCTATCTGGGTTCCCTTGAGATTCCATATGGATTTTAGGATGGGTTTTTCTAATTCTGCAGAAATCATCATTTGGATTTTGATAGGGATTGTGTTGAATATGTAGATTGCTTTGGATAGTATGGACATTTTAACAGTATTAAGTCTAATTCATGAATATGGAATGTTTCTAGTTAGGTCTTCTTTCAGCAATGTTTTGTAGTTTTTATTGTACAGGTCTTTCTCCTCCTTGGTTAAGTTAGTTCTTAAATATTCTTTTGATGGTATTGTGAATAGAATTGTTTTTGTAACTTTTTTCAGATTATTCATTTTTTGTGTATAGAAATACAACTGATCTTTGTGTTGGCCTTGTATCCTGCTACTTGACTGAATTTGTTTTAACAGTATTTTTGTGGAATATTTCTACATGTAAAATCATATCACTACAAACAGATAATTCTGTTTCTTTCTTTTCAATTTGGATGCCTTATTTCTTTTTCTAGCCTGATTGCTCTGGGTAGAACTTCCAGTACTGTGGTGAATTGAAGTGCTGAAAGTGAGTATCCTTGCCTTGGTCCTGATATTCAAGGAAATGCTTTTAGTCTTGCACCATTAAGTATGACATTTGCCGTGGGTGTTTTACATATGGCTTTTATTATGTTGTGGTATTTTCCTTCTCTTCTAGCCTGTTGAAAGGGTGATCAATTTTGTCAAATGATTTTTCTATATTGGTTGAAATTATCATGTTTTCCCCCCTTCATTCTGTTGATACATGGCATATTACATTGATTTTCATATGTTGAACCATCCTTACATTTTAGAAATAACTCTCACTTCATTCTGGTATACAATCCTTTTAATATGCTGCTGAATTCTGTTTGTTAGCATTTTGTTGAAGATTTTTATATCAATGTTCATAGGATATTGGTATGTAGCTTTCTTGTAGTGTCTTTATCTAGCTTTGGTATTAGAATAATGCTGGCCTCACAGAATGAGTTAGGAAGTGTTCCTTCCTCTTCAGTTTTTTGGAAAAGCTTCAGAAAGATTGGTGGTAGTTCTTTAAATATTTGGTAGAATTCACTAGTGAAACCATCAGGTCCAGGGTTTTTCTTCGTTGAGACATTTCTGATTACTGATTCAATCTTGTTATTAGTTATAGGAACCTTTAGATTTTCTATTTCTTCATGATTTAATTTTGGTAGGTTTTGTATTTCTAGGAATTTGTTCATTTTATCTAGGTTATCCAATTTGGTGTACAATTATTCATAATACTCATAATCCTTTTTATTTCTGTGGAATCTGTAGTAATGTGCCCACTTTCATTTCTGATTTTAGTTATTTGAGTCTTCTCTCCTTCTCTTCTTAGTCCATTTAGCTAAAGGGTTGCCAATTTTGTTAATCTTTTTGAAGAACCAACTTTTGGTTTCATTGATTTTTCTGTTCTTTATTTCATTTATTTCTACTCTAATCATTATCTCCTTCCTTCTGCTAGCTTTGGGATTAGTTTTTCTTTTTTAGTTCCTTAAATTGTAAAATTAGGTTGTTAGCTTGGGATTTTTCTTTTCTTTTTTTTTTTTTTCTTTTCTTAATATGTTTATAGTGATAAATTTCCCTCTTGGCATCACTTTCACTGAGTCCATAAGTTTTGGTATGTTGTGTTTTCATTTTCTTTTGTCTCTAAGTACTTTTAAAATTTCTCCAATGTGATCTTTTTCTTGTATCCACTGTTTAAAAGTGTGTTGTTTAATTTCCATAATTTTGTGAATTTTCCAGTTTTTGTTTTGTTTTTGATTTCTAACTTCATCTCGTGGTCAGAGAAGAAATTTTATATATCTATCTTTTAAAATCTATTGAGACTTAATTGGTGGCTTCACAGAAGGTCTTTCCTGGAAAATGTCCCATGTGCACTTGAAAGAATGTATTCTGTTGTTGTGGGGTAGAGTTTCTGTGTATGTCTGTTAAAACTAGTTGATTTAGAGCCGGCTGAGTGGTGCATTAAGAGTTGGCTTGTTTCTTGGGCCGGCCGAGTGGCACATTGGTTAAGAGCTGGTTTTGGGATGCCAGCGGCCCCGGTTCGGATCCCACATATGAGGGCCAGGGGCACTGCCCTCTACAGCTAACAACAGCTCCACCTGGAGCTGGGCTGTGCGAGCCCCGACCCCGATGACGGAGTAGGCTGCAGCCCCTGCTGCAGTGGGCTGCCATAGGCTGCAGTGAGTGGCCGACAGCCAGCGTGAGCTGCCAATAGCCGCAGTGAACGACCATCCAGAGGCCGGCGACTGATCTGCCTCATCCGGGAAGAACGCAATGACAATACCAACATGGGCCAGTGAAGCAAAGTCCTCTGCAACTAGACTGAAGAACAAAAAGACAGCAACTTGTCTGTTGCCCTTCCCCAACGCTGTTCCCCTCCCCCAATTCCCCAATAAAATCTTAAAAAAAAAAAAAGTAAAAAAAAAAAAGAGTTGGCTTGGGACGTCAGCTCTGAGCAGTGGGGCCCTGGTTCGGATCCCACATTACGGCCAGCTATGCTGAGCCCTCTACAGCTAAGATGGTGAACAATACCTCGACCTGGAGCTGGGCTGCTGTGAGTCGCCTGCGATGGCATGGGCTGCAGTGGGGCTGGCCGCCAGCTGGCGTTCACTTTTGTGAGCTTCTGTGAGCTGCTGTGGGGGGCTGTCCAATGGCCAGTGAGCGACTGCCTTAACCGGGAAGAGTGCAATGATAATACCAACATGGGCCAGTGAAGTGACATCCTCCACAACTAGACTGAAGAACAAAAGGACAGTAACTTGTCTGTTCCCCTTCTCTAATTCTCCAATGCTGTTCCCCTCCAATTCCCCAATAAAATCTTAAATAAATAAATAAATAGTTGATTTATTGTGTAGTTAAGTCAGTTATTTCCTTATTTATCTTCTGTTTGGTTCTATTGTGAATAGAGTATTGAAATCAACAATTTTGTAGAACTGTCTATTTTACTCTTCTGTCAGTTCTTGTTTCATGTATTTTGTTGATCTGTCATTAGGTGTATAAATGTTTATAATTCTTATTGCTTGCTGTATTGAACCTTTTAATATATAATGTCCTTTATGTCCTGTAACCTTTTTGATTTAATGTCTATATTGTCTGATATGAGTATAGCCACCTATGATCTTTTTTGGTTACTATTTTCATGGAATATCTTTTTCTGTCCTTTCATTTTAACTGTTTTGTGTCCTTGGATCTCAAGTGAGTGTCTTGTAGACAGCAAATAGTTGGATCATGTGTATTTTGTACATTTTGCCAATCTCTTTTGATTGGAGAGCTTAATCCATTTACCTTTAAAGTAATTATTGATAAAGAGGGACTTAGTTTTGTGATGATACTACTTGTTTTCTATATTTTTTGTTCATTTTCTGTATTACTGTCTTCTTTTGTATTTATTGATTTTTTTTTAGTGAAATTTTAAAATTCCTTTCTATTTCCTTTTGTGTTTATTCTATTACTATTTCCTTTGCAATTACCATGGGATTACATTTAACATCTTGAAGTTGTAACACCGTAATTTGAATTTATTACAACTTAACTTCAATAACATACAAAAACTGCTTCTTTAGAGCTCTGTCCCTACCTCTTTTGGTTGTTGATGTCACAAAATTATGTCTTTATTGTGTGCCCCAAAACATAAACTGATAATTCTTTAAAATACATTAGTGGGCCGGCCGAGTGGCGCATTGGTTAAGCGCTGGTTTTGGGATGCCAGCGGCCCCGGTTCGGATCCCACATGAGGGCCAGTGACACTGCCCTCTACAGCTAACAACAGCTCCACCTGGAGCTGGGCTGTGCAAGCCCCGGTGATGGTGTGGGCTGCCATAGGCTATAGTGAGTGGCCCGCAGCCAGCGTGAGCGGCTGGCAGCCAAGAGTGAGCTGCCAATAGCCGCAGTGAGCGACATCCAGAGGCCAGCGACTGATCTGCCTCATCCGGGAAGAGCGCAATGACGATACCAACAGTGAAGCAACATCCTCCGCAACTAAACTGAAGAACAAAAAGACAGCAACTTGTCTGTTCCCCTTCCCCGATTCCCCAACGCTGTTCCCCTCCGCCAATTCCCCAATAAAATCTTTAAAAAAAAAAAAAAAATAAAATAAAATACATTAGTATTTTTTTTTAAACTTTATTGGGAACAATGTGTTTTTTCCAGGACCCATCAGCTACAAGTCAAGTTGTTGTCTTTCAGTTCTAGTTGCGGAGGGTACAGCTCAGCTCCAAGTCCAGTTGCTGTTTTCAATCTAGTCGTGGGGGACGCAGCCCACCATCACATGCAGGAGTCAAACTGGCAGCCTTGTTGTTAAGAGCACGCACTCTAACCACCTGAGCCATCCAGCCTCCCACTGGCAGCTCAGCTGAAGTTGTTTTCAATCTAGTTGTGGAGGGCGCAGATCACTGGCCCATGTGGGAATCAAACCAGCAACCCTGTTGCTCAGAGCATGCCCTCTAACCAACTGAGCCACCTGGGCACTCTACGTTAGTCTCTTAAATTATGGGGAAAGCAAGATTTGGAGTGAGAAAGTTAGAGTAATACTAGCTTTTACACTAGTATTAGTCTCTTAAATGTGTTAGTCTCTTTCTTTTTTTTTAAAAGATTTTATTAGGGGATTGGGGAAAGGGAACTTACAAGTTGCTGTCCTTTTGTTCTTCAGTCTAGTTGTGGAGGACGTCTCTTCACTGGCCCATGTTGGTATTATCATTGTGCTCTTCCCGGGTGAGGCAGTTGCTTGCCGGCCATTGTACAGCCACTCATGGCGGCTCACAGCAGCTCATGAAAGCACACGCCAGCCCCACTGCAGCCTACGTCGTTGCCGGCGACTCACAGTAGCTGAGCTCCAGGTTGAGCTGTTGTTCACCATCTTAGCTGTAGAGGGCGCAGCCTCACTGGCCCTCATGTGGGATCCGAACTCAAGCTCTGCTGCTAAGAGCTGGCGTCCCAAGCCAACTCTTAATGAACACGCCACTCGGCTCACCCAGTGTGTTAGTCTCTTAAATCACATGGGAAAATTGTGTTACAAACCATTGTTACAGTAATATTAGCTTTTATTATTGTGTAAGTACTTACCTTTATGGAGATATTGATTATGTGGCTTCAATTTACTGTCTAGTGTCCTTTAATTTCACCTTTCAAGACTCCCCTTGTGTATTTCTTGCAAGGCAGGTCTTGTGGTCACGAGCTCCCTCAGCTTTTCCTTATCTGGAAATGTCTTAAATTTCTTCTTCACTCTTGAAGGGGCAATTTTGCTGGATATAGGGTTCTTGTTTTATAGGTTTTTCTGTTAGCGCTTTGAGTATATGAACCCACTCACTGTCTTATGGTCTCCAAAGTTCCTGATTAGAAGTCTGCTGATAATCTTATTGAAGATCCCATATATGTAATGATTCACTTCTCTTGCTGCTTTCCAGATTTTCTGTGATTACCTTTTTTTTTATTTAAAGATTTTATTGGGGGAATTGGGGAAGGGAAACAGCCAAGTTGTCCTTCAATCTTAGTTGTGGAGGGTGCAGCTAGCTCAGCTCCAAGTCCAGTTGCCATCTGGCCCCCTGTTGGCAGCTCGCAGCCGCTCAGCTCAAGATGCCGTATTCAATCTTAGTTGCGGGTGGGCGTAGCCCACCATTCTATGTGGGAGTCGAACCCGGCAACCTTGTTGTTAGGAGCATATGCTCTCACCAGCTGAGCCATCCTGCCACCTGTTGGCAGCTCAGTGGCAGCTCAGCTCCGGCACAGCTCGCTGGCCCATGTGGGAAACAAACCAGTGATCCTGTTGCTCAGAGCTCGCGCTCTTAACCAACTGAGTCACTTGGCCAGCCCTCTGTCATTATCTTTTGAAAGCTGGTTATAATTTGTGTTGGCGTGGGTCTCTGAGTTTTTCTTACTTGAAGACTTGAAGTTTGTTGAGTTTCTTTGATGTTTATATTCACATATTTTATTAAATTTGTGAAAGTTTTCAGGCACTATTCAGATATTCTCTCTGCTCCTTTCTCTCCCTTATCCTTCAGGGGCTTTCATGATATGCATATGTTGGTCTCTTTGTTTGTGTCCCACAGTTTTCTTGGGCTCTGTTTGCTTTTTCCATCTTTTTTTTTTTTCTTTTCCTTGGCCTTAGCAATTTCCATTGTCCTGTCTTCAAGTGCACTTGAGTATTTCTTCTGTCTGCTCAAATCTACCTTTGAATCCCTTCAGTGAATTTTTCATTTCAATTATTGTACTTTTCAGTTCCAGAATTTCTTTTGGGTTCATTTTAGGTTTTTTGTTTATGGATATATCTATTTTGTTCACACACTGTTTTCTTGACTTTCTCCGCATCTCTTTTTATTTTTATTTTTATTTATTTATTTATTTATTTTTTTTGAGGGCAGTGTCACTGGCCCTTGTATGTGGGACCGAACCGGGGCCGCCGGCTTCCCAAGCCAGCGCTTAACCACTGCGCCACTCGGCCGGCCCTCGCATCTCTTTTTAGTTCGCATTTCTGCTATTAGATCTTTTTCAGGGATACTGCCTGTTGATGTATTTTTTTCCTTTGAATGGGCCATATGTTTTTGTTTCTTTGTATGCCTAGTGATTTTTTGATGCGTGCTGGATGTTTGAATCTAACAATGTGGTGACTCTGAAAATGAGATTTCCCCCTTCCCCAGAGTTTGCTTTTATTGGTTGTTTTATTTGGTTTATATTTTTTTTTAATTTTTTTTTTGAGGGCAGTGTCACAGGCCATCACACATGGGACCCGAACTGGGGCCGCAGGCTTCCCAAGCCAGCGTCTAACCACTGCGCCACTCAGCCAGCCCTATTTTGTTTTATTTTTGCTGTAGGCTGTCTCTGTATTGAGGATTAACCTGTGATATAAACTTAAGGACTTCTCAGGTTTTTTATGAACCTTTCCCTGGGCATGCACAGTGACTTTCTAATTTTCTCCATATATTCAGTTGGGTTTGAATGTCTTAGTTTTTAATTCCTGGCTCCCCAAAGGGGGAAAAGTGAAAAATGAAAGAGTGGGGAGGGAAGGCTCTAGCCCTTTATATCCCATGGAAGTCACTTCAGCCAGAAGAAGAGGAACTTGCAACAGTGTGGGGAGGTACAACAACCATGGTTGTTCGCTTCTTTGTCTGTCTTCTGTGATCAGAAGCAGCATCAATAGGCAGAGCAGAGGGATTTGGAGGACAGGGTCCTTTGTGCCCACCCGGCTCCCACAAGCTGTGTGCAGCTGCTCCAGGAACATGTGCACAGTTGTCTGCTCAGGGGCTGGGGATGGAAGACTGGTCACTGCACTGTGCTAAGAGCTGGAATTGACTAGAATGAACAATTTGCCATCCAAGTCTTCCCCTGGAAGTTGCAAGCCTTCAACAGCCTTCAGAGTTCCAAAACAGTTAAATCAGACAGATTCTGCCAGTGTCATTGTTGTCTAGGTGGGAAGAGAGATTCCTGGTGCGGCCTACTTTGCCATCTTCCCAGAATCCTCCTCCCCACTTAGTTTTATAAATAGTCATCAAAGACTGACTGGATGTTTACCTTTTGCCTAACCATGATGGACATAATGAAGGGTTAAAACAATGTAGAAGATACCATCTCTGACTTTGGTTAAGAGCATAGTCTCGTTGAGGTAGTATCTTGGTTATCTATTGCTGCCTAAGAAACCACCCCAAAATTTAGTGGTTTAAAACAACAACCATTTATTGGTCACGATGCTGTAGTTAAGGAATTTATCAAGGAAGGATATCTCTGCTCCAGATGGTGTTTGTTGGGCTTATTCATGTGGCTGTGTTCACCTGGTGGCTGGACAGGGCTGGAATATATGAGGTGGCCTCCTTCTCATGTCTGAGGCCTTTGTAAGCTGACTGTTAGCTGGAGTGTCCTGCTTGTCTTCCATGTGTCCTCTCTTGTCATATGGTCACTCATTCTCAGGGCCTTTCTCTCCACATGCCTTTCTGTTTAGCAGGATAGCTTGGGAACTTCTATACATGGTGTCTGGTTCTTGGAGAATAGAAGCTATCAGGCCTGTGAGGGCCTAGGTCCAAAACTGTCAGAACAGTCACTTCTGCAGATTCTATTGATTAAAACAAGTCAGAGAGCCAGGTCAGGTTCAAGTAGAGAGGAAACGGACTTTCCATCTTGATGGGAGGGACAGTCATATGCCTACAGAGACAGGAGGAATTGTTGGTAGTTATCTGCAGATAATCTACCATAGAAATCTGGATGCTCACTTGCATCAATATAGAATCAAAACAAGTGAATTATAATGATGTTCAAATGAAGTTCAATAAGAGATGTCCAGTGCACCCCACATCTCCCCTGTCAGAATGTACCCTCCATAAGGGCAGGGATTTTTATCTGTTCAGTTTATTGCTTTATTCTCAGGCCCAAGAGCAGTGCCTGGCTTGTGATAGCGGCTCTGAATAGCTGTTGAAGGACTGCTGAGGTGATGACCAGTAGCAGTGGAGAGGCTGGTATAGAATGGGTTCATCAGAGAAGGCTTCAGAGACCACATGAATCTGGATCCGAGGCTTGGAAAAGAGTCATAAATATGAATTAGTGTCTCAGAGGTGGGTAGCCAAGATTTATTTACTATTCAACAAACATTGAGTGCCTGCCTGTGCCAGATGTTAGAGATTCAAAAATACGTAAGAGACTTTTCCTTGAGGAGGCAATCCTAACATCTCACACATTCTAGAATATAGAAAAGCGGATTCTTCTTGGGATGATAGTGGAAGGCTTCAGCATGAGCCTACACAGATGGGACTGAGTAAGGCAAGTGTGACTGAAGGGGAAAAGCTGAGCTGAAGCTACTACTAGGAAAAAAATTGTGTGTGTGTGTGTGTGTGTGTGTGTGTGTGTAAATTAGAGTCTTGAAAATAGTAAACTTCAGGATTTATTTATCCGATAAATGATAAGGAACTCCTTGTAAGTTCGTAAACAAGTGAGTAATGTGATGAAAACTGGATCTGAGAGTGTTTGTTTGGTGCAAATTTTTTTTTTTTTATATCAGCCATGAGAGTCTCAATGGAATGCCATTCATTATTGGGATTCATGAGTGAATGGATGGTGATTATTCACCTTACTGTAGTTATATAATACTTTAGAAGTTTACAAAGATCATTGCCATATACATGTGACAGGGTGAAAAGCAAAAATATAAAATTATTAGTATATAGTAGTATGTGTATTTTCTTTTCTCTCTCCGTTTATCAAAATGATATCAGCCCTAGTTTGTGGTGAATGAACTAGAGAAGAGGGTGGATAAAGTAGTGAGATGTATGTTTTATTCTAGGGGATACATAGGCTAACAGAGGATGAGGCAGATTAGTTGGGGTGAAATTGGGGGAAGAAATCCATGGCCATATCCTTGAAATGTAGACTTCATGGAGTGTGATGTTTGAAGAGCATTTCCAGGTTCTAGTACCTTGAGTTGTGCTGTGCTTCCTTAAGAAGCCGCCTATAAGAATGTGCTAGGTGTTGTTGTTGTTTTCTTTTTAAGTTTTTGTTTCATGGGACAGTGTGTTTACAGTGTTACTGTATCTGTGCTGAAACTGACATCAAGTTGCCCAGTATAAATCTGGCAAAGAGGATAAATATATAAGTCAGGGAAGCACAGAGAGTTCCAAACAAGATGAACCCAAAGAGACCCACACAAACACACTTCATAATTAAAATGCCAGAGTTTAAAGACAAAGACTCTTAAAAGCAGCAAGAGAAAAGCAGTTAGTTGCTTACCAGAGAGCTCCGATAACATGGTACGGTGTCAGATGGTTGCTGGACTTATGGTGATCATTTCTTTAGGTAAATAAATGTTGAATACTATTGTGTACACTTGAAACTAATATAACATTGTATGTTATCTATATTTTAATAAAAATCTTTAAAATAAAAAGGAAAAAAAGGATTGCCCAGTATTATATACATTAGCTTCTTTGGTTCAACATAGTCACTCCCAACAATTGTATGAAATGTTTGGGGCCAGTATTGTCATTACTGTATTGTCATTACTATATTTCTTGCATTACAGGACAGTGAGGCCCCAGAGAGAACAAGACAGGAGCCAACAGCAGTCCACTAGCTTCTCTCTGAAGCCTCAGTATGAAGGCCTGAACTATGACAGTAGATAAACCTTGAGACCTATTGTTAGGAACCCACTGTGTGTACCAGATTACGTAATTGATTTAGAAAATTGAAAAGATGTTGGACAAAGACAGGAACACAGAACCCTTCCTTGTAGTTAGTGGTATTAATACTTTTGGACCGAAACCTGTGGAAGCTCTCAGGTCCAAATGAAAGTTACTAGCACACATACTGTGAAAGGGCTTTCATTTGTCCACAAGGAATTCTCTAGGTCTGCAGTTATTTAAAAACTTTTGGGGGCCAGCTGAGTGGCTCAGTTGGTTAAGAGCTGGCTCAAGAGTGCAAGCTGGGCTCTGAGCAACAGCAGTTTGATGCCCAGCCTGAGCTGAACTGCTGCTAAGCTGCCAACCGGTAGCAGGATGTCTCAGCTAAAAAAAAATAAAAAATAAAAAAGTTTTGTTTACGTATCCTTCTGAGAATTCTATAAAAGGTATGGACTTTCCCCCGCCAGAAGAATGCACGTAATTTGCATACAACTTTAGGGACTATTGAGGTTCTGCAGCCCACTGAGACCATCCCTTGAATTCAGCTCATTTGCTAACTTCACCAAGGTTGCTTAAATGAGTTGAAATCCTCTTTCATCATAAAATTCTCCCCATGTTTTCCAGCCGTTGTTAACTATACCTAAAAACAGCATTACAAGTAATCATTCCATCCATAATTAGAGACAAGATTCTTGAGTTCAGCATTGAAACAATTACGGTGCTTTGCTCAATGAGATGATTCGCCAGGAGGGAGGCTTGAATGACTTTTGGGATCAGTTTGCTCTTTTTTTCCATTGTTCTAGGAGTCACCTGTGAATGAGTTTTTGCGAAGAGGATGATTTTAACACCTAAAAATGGACGTATATTTGGGGTCCTGGGTATAGGATTTAGAATAAGAAATACCCTATCGTAGTAACCCTGGTTGTCAAATTACATAGGCTTTTTTGTTTTTTAAAGATTTTTTATTTTTATTGGGGAATTGGGGGCGGGGAACAGACAAGTTGCTGTCCCTTTGTTCTTCAGTCTAGTTGTGGAGGATGTTGCTTCACTGGCCCATTACATAGGCTTTTTTTTTTTTTTTTTTAAGATTTTATTGGGGAATTGGGGCAAGGGAACAGTGTTGGGGAATTGGGGAAGGGGAACAGACAAGTTGCTCTCTTTTTGTTCTTCAGTCTAGTTGCGGAGGACGTTGCTTCATTTGCCCATGTTGGCATCATCATTGTGCTCTTCCCGGATGAGGCAGATGGGTCACCAGCCTCTGGAGGGCCGCTCACTGCGGCTATTGGCAACTCACGCTGGCTGCCGGCCGCTCACTGTAGCCTATGGCAGCCCACTGTAGCCTATGGCAGCCCACTGCAGCAGGGGCTGCAGCCAACACCATCGCCGGGGCTCTCAACCCAGCTCCAGGTGGAGCTGTTGTTAGCTGTAGAGGGCAGTGTCACTGGCCCTCATATGTGGGATCCGAACCAGGGCCACTGGCATCCCAAGCCAGCTCTTAACCAATGCTCCACTCGGCCGGCCCTACATAGGCTTTTATAGTAAGGTACTGTTCATTTGGTGTAGTTCAACTTTTTTCTTGTTCTCTTGGCTTTATTTATTTTATACTAGACAAGTCCAATTTTAATTCTGAATATTGAGTTTTATTGGGTAAACGATAATGTTAACAACCCCCCTTCACTGAGTACCTTCTGTCTGTATAGATAAGCAAACTACCGTTGCTAAGTGCCTGGCAAAATGTCAGGATGAGCAGGGCAACCTCCATTATCTTTTCAGCCATCTTGAACAGTTCCTAAAGAAAATTACTTACCACTCAGAGAATAACTTTCGTCTTTTCTAAAATCTTAGCTGTGGTCTTCTTTTTCCTTTCATCTCCGCCTCCTCCTCTTTGAGGCTACTTTAGTAAATAAGTTTTATTTTTATTTAGGCTTGCCTTGTATGTTAGGGAGGGAAAAATATTTGCTTTATGTGGGTTCTTAATTGAAGTGAGTCATGACTACATTAAGAAAATGAAATGCTTTAAGATACTTTGGGGTTTTTAAAGTGTCCTCTTCACTCAACTGTTAAACTGTAGGTCTTGGTTCATTAAAGATAATTAGTGATTGTATGAACACTATCATTTAATAATAATCATAACAGCCCGTACATTTCATGAACATTATGCTTTCGAGTAGACAGGACGTGAGGCCAGTGAAAGAGGTGGAGATAGACCAAGCCTAATTCCTAACCTAGAACACGCCTCACTGACCCTTCATACCAGTTTTTGTAATGTGGTGGAGCAATCTTTTTTGTCATTTTGATACTCTTTCTAACCCTCGCCCCTTTTGATTTTGGGGTGTGAGGGGAGCATGTTTGTCCCTTCCTTAATGTGCTATTCCTTAAATGGTTATTTGAGGGTGTGGAACTTGTAAAGATTTTTGGAAATTTACCTTCTCATTTCTTTTACCCTATCCCCAACCAAATGGAAAGCTTTCATTATTGTTGGAGATTAGGATGAGATATCTCCAAGATGGAGACCCAGCTTTTATATTTTCTGCTGTGGTACTAGGAAACTTTTAATTTTGAAAGAATGTGTCGCCTTTTCATTATTTTGTCCCCCTCATGAAATCTTTCCTAACTAAAATGGGCTGGAAATAATTAATGGAAACAAACAAGACATTGATTAAAATGGGTATTTATTTTGATTATTTCTTTTGAATTACTTCCTCCCTTCCTTTTTTAATTGTAGTAAATGATCTCAGGATTTTCATACCATCTGATTTTCTCCATTATACTGATCTCCCCCCCTTTTTTTAATTTTTTTTATTTTTTAAAGATTTTATTGGGGAATTGGTGGAGGGGAACAGCGTTGGGGAATCGGGGAAGGGGAACAGACAAGTTGCTGTCTTTTTGTTCTTCAGTTTAGCTGCGGAGGATGTCGCTTCACTGTTGGTATTGTCATTGCGCTCTTCCCGGATGAGGCAGATCGGTTGCTGGCCTCTGGATGTCGCTCATCGCGGCTGTTGGCATCTCACGCTTGGCTGCCATCCGCTCACGCTGGCTGCGGGCCACTCACTGTAGCCTATGGCAGCCCACTGCAGCAGGGGCTGCAGCCCACACCATCACCGGGGCTCGCAGCCCAGCTCCAGGTGGAGCCGCTGTCAGCTGTAGAGGGCAGCGTCACTGGCCCTCATGTGGGATCCGAACCGGGGCCGCTGGCATCCCAAAACCAGCGCCTAACCAATGCGCCACTCGGCCGGCCCTGATCTCCCACTTTTTCATATTTGGTTTGCTTAACTCTTAGAATTTTGATTTACTACTTAAATTCCCTCATGTGTAAGAAAGCTATACTAACTTGGAATATTTGAGGGGGTGGAAGGACTACCAGTCTAAACTAACTTAATCTGAAATACAGAGTAGTTTTCCAGGAATGTTTTCATTTTCGTATATATATATTAAACTTGAACCAGCACATATTACCTAGCATGATCCTTAAGGAATTTGCAATTACCTGAGACCTGATTTTGCATGTGAATTGATGCTTCTAAGTGTTTGAGGCTACTTTGAAAGAATTTTTAATAGTTTAACCAGTGACTCTTAAAGTCTTGGCTATACTTATTTAGTAAGGCTTGTATTTTTTTGATATGTGTAAAGGTACTTTTAGCTCAGCTACATGAACTATTCCATTATTAATAAGTAGAGTGGAGCTACTAGGAGTTGTTTTTTTTAAGAGAAAATCTATAGCTTTTCTCTCCCTACATATTGCATTTAAATGATTATTATATCTACCCCCCCCCACACACACATATTGATATGTGTCAATCGATTCCAGTCCCTGAACACATCACATATTTGTGGACAATTTGAGCAAATAATTTTTGGGTATAAACTAGACTAAGTTTTTTTTTTTTTTTAAAGATTTTATTGGGGTACTGGGGGAGGGGAACAGCATTGGGGAACCGGGGAAGGGGAACAGACAAGTAGCTGTCTTTTTGTTCTTTAGTCTAGTTGCGGAGGATGTTGCTTCACTGGCCCATGTTGGTATCATCATTGCGCTCTTCCCGGATGATGCAGATCAGTCGCCAGTCTCTGGATGGTTGCTTACAGCGGCTATTGGCAGCTCACGCTGGCTGCGGCCGCTCACACTGGCTGCTGGCCACTCACTGTAGCCTATGGCAGCCCACTGCAGCAGGGACTGCAGCCTACACCATCGCCGGAGCTCGCACAGCCCCAGCTCCAGGTGGAGCTGTTGTTAGCTGTAGAGGGCAGTGTAACTGACCCTCATATGTGGGATCCAAACTGGGGTCGCTGGCGTCCCAAAACCAGCTCTTAACCAATGCGCCACTCGGCCGGCCCTCCAGGAGCGATTTTTGATAGTGGCAAATAAGTGATTCCTGCCCTACTAATGGGTTGATCAGTTTACCGTCTACCTTGCACAATCAGCCTTTCTGAAAAAAGCCTTTTTGACTAACAGCATGTCCTATGTGTCTGTATCTTGTCTCTAGGTGGTAGGTACTTCTAGAACATGGTCCTTGTCTTACTTGTTTCTGTAACTGGCTTACAGAGCTTGATATTCTGGAAATGTTAATTGAATAGATGATGTATACTCCCCTTTGAACATACCATAGTATTTGGATTTCTGATAGTTATGTTTACTATTTGCATGCATTGAGAAACTCATGCAGTATGAAGTTTGCTATGAGGACATTTCCAGTGGCCAGAGTGGCTTATAGATCTGGTTTGGCTTGACGTTTGTTAATATTCTGTTGAAGAATTTTGCATATAGGTTTATAAAGGATACTGGTCTATAGTTTTCTTATAGTGTTTTTGTCTGGTTTTGGTATCGGATTAATGCTGCTCTCTTAACACTTTGTAAGCGGGCATTTGAGCTATATGACGAGTTTACTCGTTTCCTGCAAAAAATTTAATAATGACTTGGGAAATGTACCTTTCTCTTCTATTTTTCTGTAGTGATTGTATGTAATTGGTGTTATTTCTGTTTTAAACATTTAATGGAATTCACCAGTGGAATCATCTGGGCCTGCAGATTTTTTTCCCAGGTTTTTATTTACAATTAAATTTTGTTATATATTCAGGTTATCTGTTTCATCTTGGATGAGTTTTGATAGTTTGGAATTTTTAAGGAATGGTTCCATTTCTTCTAAATTGTTCAATTTATGTGTGTAGAATTGTTTGGAGTGTTCTTATCCTTTTAACGTCAAAATTATCCTTTAAAATGTGTAATGAAATCCCCTCTTTTCATTCCTGATATTGTAATTTGTGTTATGTCTTTGTTTATTAGTCTTGCTAGAGACATCAATTTTATTGACCTTTTCAAAGGACTAATATTTAGTTTTATTGATTTTTTTCCCATTGTTTTTCTGTTTTCAATAGTTAGAATGGTAGTGCCTCTACCTTTTTTTCCATCTCTGCTCTTATAGTCCCAACTTCTGACATCTTCCTTTTTATTATAAAAAGAAAAGAACTTTTATATTATCAAAGCTGGTGAGATTTCATTCTGTAATGTAATGGCAGGTAAGACTTCTTTGATTTGTATATACATTGAATCTAAAAGTTGAAAGTCATTTACATTATTATGACTATATTAATATTATTCACTCCACATCTTAGTCCTGTACTTTGATTACATGTCTGTTTTTGTATAACGTATTTTTTCTCTAATTGTTTCTCTTTTTCTGTGTGATGCTTGCCTTTATTATATCCTCAATTATTTACAGACTCTCCATTATGTAATATATCCTACTTAGGTCTGTTCTCCCTGTGCTTCCTGAAACCTCCCTGGAATCTATTGTTGCTCCAAACTGGACTGATTACAATATAGGCCTTTTTCATAACCATGATCCTGCAAATTTCCATTACATATTGCTTTCCTTGATTAGATTGTTTTCTGAATCCCATATCCTTTCCTTTTTTGACATACTTCCTGATTTTGATGGAACATATCCTTAACGACCATCTTATGGAAGGATGTGAAGAAAGTACACTTTCTGAGTCCTTTTACTTAGTCTATACATGGGATGGCTAGTTGTGCTGGACATGGAATTCTAGGTTGAGAAGAATTTTCCCTAAGAAATTTTATGGATCATTTTATTGTCTACAAGCATCATGTCTGAGTGATGAGAAGGCCAGTCTTATCCTAATTCTTATTCTATTGTAGGAGACTGATTTTTTTATTTGATATTTTGAAAGATTGTAATAATAATGTCTTGACACAGATCTTTTAAAGTTTGTGTTGTCCATTGGTAGGCCATTTTAGTTTAAAGATCCATGTTCTTTCCAAATACTATAGTACTTTGATATTATTTGGATAGTGTTTTCTCTATTTCCTCTTTCTGAAACTCACAGTTAACTATGGGAACTCTGTTATGATTATTGATGGCTGTGTAACAAACCACCCCAAAAATTAGTGCTTTAAAAACACCCATTTTATCACACCCACAGATTCTGTGAATTTTAAACAGGGCATAGCAGGGATGGCTTGCTTTGTACTCCAAAGTCGAGGGCCTCAGCTGAGACTTAAGCTAGTGATGACTCAAAGAGCTGGGGCCGGAATCATCTGGAGACTTCTTCACTCAGGTGTCTGGTGACTGAACTGGGATGATTTGAAGGATGGGTTGACACTGTTGACTGGAGCACCTATACATGGCCTCTGTGTACCTTGAATCGTCAAAGCATAGTGACTATATTCTGTGAGGGGGTCTTGACAGGGAGCCTATGGAGATGGAGTGTCCAGAGATACTCTAAGCATCCGAAGAGGCCAAGAGGAAACTGCTAGGGTTCCTTGGTCCTTGTCTCAGAAATTGTATCCTCTCTGCTCCATTCTTTTGGTGACTGAGTCAGTAGGGTCAGCCCAGACCCGAGGGGAAGGGAATTAGACTCCATATCACTCCATTACAAAAGATATATACAACACTGAGCTGAATTTCTAGTCTAGGTGAAAAATAATACTTTTGTCTGAATACTGAAACATTTAAATTTTGATACCCCTAGGTGAGTCCTCATTCCTGAGGGTATTTTCTAGTTCTGGAGCCTACTCACGGAAACAACAGGTGGTAAATTATAAACAAACAGAATGATCAAATGACCCATTTAGGACAAGCAGTAAGTAGATTTGAGGGCCAGGTATAGGGAAGAGAAGTAAAGAAAGTGAAAGTGAGGTTGAACACTTGGTAGGAAAGGCGGTGGGGAAGTTATGGGAGGGCTGCAGCAGCACTGGCTTCCCAGGTCAAGGGAGTGGAGTGTCTAACACGCTCTGTTAGGCGTCTGTTCCTGGCCTGCAGATCTGACCCCTCATTTAAGGATCATTGCACCATGTTTTCTCTGTAGCGTATTATTACCGGGCAAATCCAATTTCCTTAATGCCGGTGGAGGACATATTTGTCCTTTTCTGTGAAGCCCTAATATTTCTTCAGGAACAAAGATGAATGAAAGTCTTTTGTCACCTGAGTGAAAAAGCTCACTGAGCATTTGGAAATTTAGATTATTAGGTAAATAATTGTCTTCTTCAAAGTAGAGAATGAATGTATTCCAGCTAATGAATATATTTAGTTTATCGGACCATATACAATTAATTCATTGGCATTTTTGATGTTCCCCAAATAAAGATGGAATTGAGATTTTTTTTTTTAAGCTGAGCCATCTTGCCACTTGTTGGCAGCTCAACGGCAACTCAGCTCGGGCTGGCCTCGAACCGCTGTTGCTCAGAGCTCAGCTCGCACTCTTGAGCCATCTCTTAACCAACTGAGCCATTCGGCCGGCTCTGAGATTTTTTTTTTAATGTTTGAATTTGAAATACCATTTGAAAAAAAAAAATATGGGCACTCTGAAATACAAAAAGCACATAGCTCATGAGCATCTTGTGTGAATATTACCGCAGTGTGCTTAAGGGCATTCTTCACTTCTCTGAATTCCTTGTCACATGGTCCTAACCATATCTAAAAGGTTAAAGAAGAAAAGTTGTGTTTCTAAAGTTTCAACTTCCTTGACTTTTTCTCATACTAATTATTAAAAATAATATTTTATGTTATCACAATTAATACTTAGGTTCTTAGGCTAGCCCTATATTATTGCTGAGTAAATACTATATCTTAAATTATTTTAGCAACTTTAATATCTTTTTATGAAAAGTCTTATCACACTTATTCCTGAGGGAAACTTTTGTGATTGATTTAGAAACATATTTTAGAAATACAGCTCTCCTTATTATAACCTAGATATTGAGTGTATGTAAAAGTTCATTTCAAATTCTGATGAATAAATTAAATATAATGGGAAAATAGATATGAAGCCTAGCTTTTTGGTTTTAATGTTTATATATGAAGCATCTGTCTAAAATGTAAATTTCACATGCTATAGAGCAGTTATATTTAAATTAAGTATTAAATATTTGTAAAGTATAGTTTATATGAGAAGGCAGTTAGGAAAAAGACCCAAATAATATAGATTAAAGTTACCATTATGTGGTCCTATATTCAGTTTCTCTGCAGTTAGAAACAAAGTTAAATCATTGTAATGTATTTCATCCAGAGATAAAGCTACAATAATAAGCAACAAGGATACGTTTAATTTTATTTTCTTGGCCATCTTATTAGGTTTCTTAACGTACTTTTATAGATCATTTTTCCCCCTTTAAAAATGACTTTGAGTGTATCATAATGTGTAGCAACTAAAAGAAAAAAATACTAAAAGAATAAAGTGATGTTACCTCTAGACTTCATGAAAGTTTAGAACAAGTACCTCCTTAAGAATAAAAAAAATCATGTTTTAACATGGCTTGCACTAGATATGACACATCCCATATCGATAGCCTTATGTTGGCAAGCTGTTTTCTTTTTTTCCCCCTATTCTGGATATTCCTGATTAAGTTAGAATTTGTAAAATCTATCTTGATGCCACAGTAAATTGTACCCGCCTAGGTGGCTCTTACAAAAAACATTTTCATGCATACTTGTATCCTGCTTTGTAAAAGCAGGAATTGTCCTTTATACAGAAGCAAAATGTGACTTCAGGCACTGGGGTGGGTGCTCAATGAATGCATACTTCTTATATTTGCAAAGTAGTTTTACTTGCATCTAGAGCAGAGAAGCCCCTTAGGGCTTCATTTAGTGCCATAGCAAAGGAAATTAGAATGGCCTGGCTAACCACATCAATATGCATAATTGACAAGCTACTCAATACTTTTAAAGATAAGTACTTTCCACTCTTTTCTTTGGCTATCAAATGTAACTCCATGTAAGTATTAACTATAATGTATTATTCTCAGGCTACTCTTTTGTTATAGAAAATAACATGTATATTCTGTTATACTGAAAATAACATGTGTCTCACATATGTATGCTAACTCAAAGGGACAAATTCAAGGAAATTGAAAAATACTGCCTTGCCTCTAGGCAGGACAGTTTAAAAATCATCAGTGTGTTGTAAGAGAATGAATAATATGTAACAAACAAAAAAGGAATAGGTAGGCATCCAGATTGGAAAGAAGTAAAACTATCTCCATTTGTAGATGACATGATGTGTATAGAAATCCTAAGGAATCCACTATAAAGCTATTTTATTAATAAATGAGTTCAGCAGGATAGTTGGGAAGATACAGAATACAAGGGAGTCACTTGTATTTTTGTGTATTTGAAATGAACAATCTGACAATGGAATTAAAACAATTTTATTTAAAATAGATTTTTTTTTTTTGAGGGCAGTGTTACTCGCGCAGCCCAGTTCCAGGTGGAGCTGTTGTTAACTGTAGAGGGCAGTGTCACTGGAACTCATATGTGGGACCCGAACCGGGGCTGCTCGCTTCCCAAGCCAGTGCTTAACCACTGTGCCACTCTGCCGGCCCTGGATGTTGTTTTCTATTTCATTATTTTTTCCTCTAATATATTTCCTTTCTTCTAGGTTTTTTTGGATTTAATTACTGTTCTTTATCTAATTTCTGAGATGGATACTTGAACTATTGATATTCAGCCTCTTAGAGCTGTACAATTCCCTTTATTTATTTATTTATTTATTTATTTTGAGTGCAGTGTCACTGGCCCTCATATGTGGGACCCGAACCGGGGCCGCTGGCTTCCCAAGCCAGCGCTTAACCACCACGCCACTCGGCTGGCCCTGTACAATTCCCTTTAAATCAGAGCTAGAGCTGCATTCTATAAGTTTTTATATCTTATTTACTATTAGCTTAATATTTTCTAATATCCTTGTGGTTTCCTCTTATAGTTAATTCAGAACTGTATTTGGGATTTTCTATTTATCTGTGATCTGAGAAAATAAGATTTTAATCCTTTGAAATTTATTGCAACTTGACTTATGGCATATCCAAGTTTTATTTAAATAGGTATTTACAGTCATGTGCCACAGAATGATGTTTTGGTCAGTGACAAACTGCATGGACAATGTTGATCTCATGAGATTATAATGGAGATGAAAAATTCCTGTTACCTGGTGACATGGTAGACATAAGGTCGTAGTGCAATGCATTACTTCCATGTTACGGTTACACTGGCGTAAACAAACCTGTGCTGCCGTTTGTATTAAAGTGTAGTACATACAGTTATGCACAGTGCATAGTACTTGATAATAAGTGCTATATTAATGGTTTATGTATTTACTATATTATATTTTTTATCATTATGTTAGAGTGTACTCTTTCTACTTACAAAACTTTGCTGTAAAACAGTATGCTGTGTTATACTTGCTGCAGCCTCACACATCTTGCATGTACGGTGTCTCTTGATTGCGTCATTTTCTCTTGTGCTTGATTTAATCTTTTATTGTTTTGTACAGTGACATGCTGTACATGTCTATACGTGGTATAGCCTATTTAAGGCTATACCTAGGAGCAATAGGCTATGCCATACAGCTTCGGTGTGTAGTAGGATATACCCTCTAGGTTTGTATAAGTGCACTCTGATGTTCACACAACAACGAAATCTCCTAATGGTGCATCTCTTAAAAGGTACTACTGTGGTTAAACAGCGCATGACAATATATAATTTTGATTGAGGCCTTAAGCCTTGATAACCCAACGAGAACACTCAGTGATAGGGATATATGTTTGAGTGGCGGGGCCATTCTTTCTCATGAACAATTCATGGCTGGGTATGCATAACTTAACCGCTTTGTTTTTCTTTCACTCCTCTGTAAGGGATTGTCCTGCCAGCTGTGTTCATAAAGCGGGATATCATGTAATTAAAATTCTCTCCCCTAAAATAAAAATCACCTTATTGCTCCATTTCTCTAGGATTGTTCCTAAATCCCACTGAGAAGAGTTTTGTGTGTTCCAGATCTTTTCAGTTACGTATTTGTAATTTCTTGCGCTAGGGAAACGCTGGGTGATTTTTTTTTTTTCATGTTTAATTCTAGAGAGAAACTTTATTTATCTTAGCTTCAAATTATTGGATGCCCTCACTGTCAACCAAGTTCAGCTGTATAATTTGTGAGGCCCAGGGCAGAATGAAGATGCAGGGTACCTTGCTCAAAAATTAAGAATTTCAGTACAACTACAGAGGAGCATTAAGTCAAACATGGGACCCTGTGTCACTATATGTGTTGCATGCTCATGAAGCCACTTCTGCTGTCATCACTGTATAGATTAGCTTTCAATTGGAAATATTAAACCAGAAATTAGAAGTAAGTTAAAACATTTTTTCAAATGATCACATTGTACTTTCATAAATGTGGACTCTGAAATGCATATTCCCAAGCATTTGAAAAATCAGATTTTTCAAATTTCCATATATATTTATTATACAATTTATATGTTAGCTAATTGCCTGTCCATTTAGACAACCTGATCCACTCAACCCTGGGAACATTTTGAGAGTTCTTAAAAAATATGACCACTTATAAAAATAATTCTTAAAAGAGAGACTTCTTGTTGGTTTATGACATTTGAGTAGACTTTTAAAAATTGGGATTGAACCAGAGAAATGTTATCTCAGTAACTTGATTTTAGAGACAATATTTAAAGGAAAAATATCCTTATGGGAAAATCTATGTTTTCTTAAGTTCAAAAAAGATACATGGTTTCATTAGGGATGTGTGTATGTATATGTGTTTTAATTAGTTGATCAATTTTGAAATTTAGAGGAGGTCATTCATTTAGAAGTTTTCTACAGAAACTGATTTTAGGCATTAATAATATTATACCTTAAATCAGAAAAATAATTGTGATTGCTTTTTTTTTTTTTAAACATGAGACTTTGGCTTTTCTATGTAAATTGTCAAAAGCACCACTTTACAAATATGTAAATATACCCAAACAATGTAATAGAATAGAGGAATTATTCAAGTGCACTGTATGGAAATAAATTATACATTTTGCTATGTGACAATGAGAACCAGACCTTTTAATATTTTCAATTTTGGGAAAAAACATGAAAGAAAATATGAAAGTTCAGGGGTGATTATTATTATTTTTTAAAGATTTTTTATTGGGAGAGGGGAACAGACGAGTTGCTGTCCTTTTGTTCTTCAGTCTAGTTGTGGAGGATGTTGCTTCACTGGAAAGGTGTGTGTCAACAGGTGTCTCATCTTTGCTTAAAGAAAACATTCTGTGATTATTGGCAGAGTAAAATAAGCTATTGTAAGCAAAGGATATGTTACGAAAAATAGTGTAAGAATGAAATTAAAAGCCTACAAAGTGTGATTGTCAGGTAAAAATAAGTTTAAAAAGAACATTCAAAAAACAGCGGTAAATGTTTTGCTATTTTTTCTTTTGCTTAGGTAATACATTCACAGTATATAAAATTATTAAAGTACAAAAATATATATATTGAAATTTCTTCCCCCTTCTACCCCTGTTCTCTCTCTGGAAGTAACCAGTGTTAATTGTTGTATATACATTTAGAAATACACACAAAATAAGTGTATTTATTATTTTCCCTGTTATATTACATATGATAGCATATTATACATATTGTATGTATATTCTATACTTTTTTTTTTTTAAGAGGGCAGTGTCACTGTGGGATCCGAACCGGGGCCACTGGCGTCCCAAGCCAGCTCTTCACTGTGCCACTCAGCCGGCCCAACACACACTAACTTTTTGATCAATGTGTCTCAGAATTTTAGACTTTAGGAGTAAATGGATATTCAAAGAAAGTAGGTGGCCACTTTTTATGTTCAAAACAAACTCAACATGGATTAACTGTGGGAGAATACATTACTTTCGTACTCTTGATGTGGGGAAGACTTGCTAAGATTATACAAAATCCAAATTTCATGAAGAAAAAGATTGACAGGTTTGGCTACAATGCATAAACTATATTTAACAGGCAGTCATAGATTGGAATAAGTACTTGTAAAAAAAAAAGATAGCACAAAATATTTAATTTACAAAGAGCTTTTAAATAAAATAAATTTAAAGGATAAATGCACCAGTAGAAAAGACAACAACAACAAAAAAGTAATCAATAAATTTAAACTGTTGAATTTCTTTAACAATCAAAACAAGACATCATATTTTATGCATTTCATTAAATAAAATGCAAAGATTGACAAAAATCCAATGTTGAGGGTATAGAAAAATAGACTGTCTTGCAGTCTTTCTGGAAAGCAGTTTGGTGTAATATGTATCAAACTGCAAAGTAAACCTCTTGTGTATTTTAAATATTCTGTAATAGATTTATAGTAGACATTTATACTATTAATATATAATGTCTAAGTAAACTATTTGCTTAGTAAAGTAAATTTTTTTTTAAAGATTTCTTTTTTTAGAAGTTGACATTTTATTTTATTTTATTTTTTAAAGATTTTATTGGGGAATTGGCGGAGGGGAACAGCGTTGGGGAATCGGGGAAGGGGAACAGACAAGTTGCTGTCTTTTCGTTCTTCAGTCTAGCTGCGGAGGATGTTGCTTCACTTTTGGTATCGTCATTGCGTTCTTCCCGGATGAGGCAGATCAGTTGCTGGCCTCTGGATGTCACTCACCGCGGCTATTGGCCGCTCACGCTGGCTGCGGGCCACTCACTGTAGCCTATGGCAGCCCACTGCAGCAGGGGCTGCAGCCCACACCGGGGCTCGCACAGCACAGCTCCAGGTGGAGCTGTTGTTAGCTGTAGAGGGCAGTGTCACTGGCCCTCATGTGGAATCCGAACCGGGGCCGCTGGCATCCCAAAAACAGCGCTCAACCAATGCGCCATTCGGCTGGCCTAATGAGCCGCTCGGCCGGCCCTAAAGATTTTATTAGGGGAGGGGAACAGCGTTGGGGAATCAGGGAAGGGGAACAGACAAGTTACTGTCCTTTTGTTCTTTAGTCTAGTTGCGGAGGACGTTGCTTCACTGGCCCATGTTGGTATCATCATTGCGCTCTTCCCTGGTGAGGCAGATCGGTTGCCAGCCACTGGACGGCTGCCATGGTGGCTCTTAGCTCACGCCACCTGCCAGCCACTTCATAATAGCTTTATGGCAGCCCACTGTAGCCCCGCTGTAGCCTACCCTGTTGCCGGTGACTCATGGCAGCCCAGCTCCAGGTCGAGCTGTTGTTCACCATCTTAGTTATAGAGGGTGCAGCATCACTGGCCCTCACGTGGGATCCGAACCAGGGCCCTGCTGCTGAGAGCTGGTGTCCCAAGCCAACTCTTAACCAACGCACCACTCAGCCGACCCAGTAAAGTAAATTTAATCTCAGTTTTTTCCTGAATTAGGGAGATGCTCATTTACTCATCTGTGACCAGAACATTATTTGGGCTCAACTTTATAAATACTTTTTAACTGTAAACTTGAAGATACTTTTGTACTTTTTTGTGTAAGATTAGATTACAATGTGTAACTCTAGGTTTCAGATCAGGAATATTTAGTAATATGGTTTTCTAATTGTTGGATTATGGTAAATTATTGAACTCAGTGAAAGTTTGATAATTTCTAAGTATGTGAATGCTCCGTGAAGTTCTCATTTTTAAATTCTAGGCTTATTTAAAAATACTCTTAATAAAACAATAAAACATTGCTAGAGATACTATTATTAAGAAATACTCTGGTATTTAAAATGGATAATCTGGTATTTAAAGTATTTATTTAAAGTCAGTTAAACTGAGTAAGCATTGAATACCAGCTTGAATTTTGAAACTGTTTTATACCAGTAGGAATTATAAAATGAAATCCTCTAAAAATAAATGAATGCAATTTTATCAATCAGAACTGAGCTGAGTAGAGAGCACTGGGTGGCACATGTTGTAGAATACCTTGTTGTCACTGGGTTTTGAGAGAAAATACAGATAACTTGGTACATCTATGTTAAAAATCTTGAGTTGAATTGCAAAAAAATGGTTGAATTTATTTACCTGCAAGCCAAGCAGTTTACTGAAGTTCTGAAAACATTGAAGAATGTTCTAGAAAAGGATTTAGTACTCAATGATATTTCACTGTGACTCTAGCCAGTTTTGTGTAGTCTGCCATTGTAGAGAAGTTTCAGAACCATTGGAGAGAGAAGTTACTCTCCTTTTATTTCTTTTCCTTTCCCTTTCTTTCTTCAAACATAAAGAGAAGTACAGTTCAAAATCAGTAGGGAGCCGGCCGAGTGGCGCTGTGGTTAAGCGCTGGCTTAGGAAGCCAGCGGCCCCGGTTCGGTCCCACATATAAGGGCCAGTGACACTACCCTCACAAAAACAAAACAAAACAAAAAAAACCCCCACAAAACAAAACAAACAAAATCAGTAGTCTTTGCAGGCAGATTTTTCATTCCTTAGCTGAGAGTAGAAGGAAATTTTATGAAAGCCGTTATTAAATTATATAGATAGCATAGCAAAATAATCAACAATATGGGGTTTGGTTTGTTTGTTTGAGGGCAGTGTTACTGGCCCTCATATGTGGGACCCGAACTGGGGCCGCTGGCTTCCCAGCCAGCGCTGAACCACCGCGCCACTCGGCCGGCAACAATGTGGGGTTTGGAACCATACAGACCTGAATTGTAGTTCTGTGTCCTTCTTAGCTATATAATCTTTGATCTTCAATTTCTTAACTTATAAAATGAGGACAATTGTTCATAGGGCCCTATTCTGTAAGAGAAAACTGTCTGAAGGGAGGACAGAAACCCAGGGAATGTTAGTTAGCCTTTTATAGTCTGTTCTTTTATTTAAAAAATGGAATTAATAATAATCTCTTCCTCATGGAGTTCTTGGATAATTATATGAGATACACAAATACAGTGCCTGGCATACACAGGCTTGCTGTAACTGTGAATTATTACTATTTCCGCAGTCATGTGATGTCTGTTGATGAAATTATAACCTGTGTGGACTTAATCTGTACTCTAAGAGAAGGTAAATAAAGGTAAAGTAGATAAAGCATTTTGCTTTGAAAGGTCATTAGAAGGCAAGCACAGGGTGCACTCGGTGAAGTGTGACGGCGGGATGCCAAAAAAAATTGGGGTTTGAAGTAACAGGCCCCTTTATCCAAGCAGAAAACAGAGTCTGACGCAAGCAGTGCTTTCTAATGGCTCTCAATGGAACAACCTACCAGGAAAATTTTCCATCTAGAGTACTGGTAATTAACCCAAATGAGACCAAACTGCTAGAAAATCCAAGAGCAATGGAAAAAAAAAAGGGCGCAAGCCAAGCAGTTTACTGATTGTATTGAATGGGTTAAGACTGTATTATACTTTAATTTAGAAACAAGTTTTGGTGGTTGGAAAAAGTTAAAATAATTCTACAGTAAACTGTAAGATTAAATTTATTGAGGGGAAATCTCAAATTCTGTGTCAAATCTCTGTAATTCTAGATCTAGGGTCTAGATTTTGATCAACTGTTACTATCCAGTCCCGATCAAAATTCCCTTAGTACAGTTTGGACCTTTTCTTACTCATAGAATAAGAAAACAGCAATCCAAGAAATAATATTTTTTGACTGTATACAATTTGGGGGTCTAGTTTTTATTGGCCCTTTTATCTTTGCTCCTGCCATTTATTAATGTTGATTCCATTTATGTATTATAGCTTGCAATCCGCAACCTAATAGGTAGAATTTGAGACTAGTCAGTTAAATTTAGGCAATATTTAATAGTTACCTGTTGGGTTCCTGGGAGAGTGCTAAATGCTGGGAATATATAGACAGGTAAGACATTGATCTTGTGCTTAAGGCAGTCATAGTCTTGTCAGGTGATATCAGTTGATGACAATGACAATCGTAGCTAACATTTATACAGCACTTACAATTTCCTCTGTAACTGTGTAAGTGTTTAATGTATATTAAATAAATCCTCACAAGGACTTTGATGCATATACTATTATTATTTCATTTTACAGGTGAAGACCCTAAGGCACAAAAATTCAAGTAACTTGCTGAAGGTATCATGGCAAGGCTGGAATTTGAATGTAGGTTCTCCAGTTACACTATGCCAGGCAGACACTGAGTTACTTAATGCTTTGGTTAGAGTTTAACTTATTAAAATTATGACTTTAAAACCTATTTTTCTTTAAACCTTAAAAGACAACTTAAAATACAGTAAATTCAGTAAATTTTAGTAATTTGTATGTTAATATTAAAAACATATTTGCTTGTTCTTTTATTGATACTCAAATGCTTTTAAACTTGACAGATGAAATTCCCATATTAATTTCAAGTTTAAGGAAGTTGATTAAGTTCCTTAAACATTTCAGATCATATTTACAAATTTAATATATCTGATTTCCTCAAGTACTTCACATTTCTAGTAAATAAATCAAATAGGTCTTTAAGATAAATCAGATAGTCTCTTAAGAATTTTAAACTTTTTAAAAGGCATAAACAAATGAGCATAATGGTTATAAAAATTATTACTATGCCTATATCAATATGACTTATATAAAAATATCACTACTGTTTCTTCATTTAGTGTTTAAAAATTTATTTTTTCAACAAAGATGGGCAGAATTACCATTTCAAACCTACTAGAGGGCTATGGGCTGGAGATACAGGACTGGGTCAGTAACTGCCCAGGCTTGTTTTATTGGCCTAAATCCCTTTTTAGTGATGGGATTGTCCACGCCTGTGCCTCTTTTTGTATGTTGTATTTACTTTTAATTTTTTTAAAGATCACTTGGCTATTCTGTAAAGAATTTATTGTGGAGAGCAAAAGTAATACACATCAGTTAGTGAGCTGTTGTGGCAATTCAGGTGAGAGATAATGGTGGCTTGGACCAAGCGGGTAGAGCCGGGTTGGTGAGAAAAGATCAAATGCTGGATATTTTTCAGAGAATTAGAAGTGAGAGAAAGAGAAAAGTTAAGGATAAGGCCTAGGTTTTCTGCTTGAGCAATGGGTAAATGTTGATTCACCCCTTCCTTCACTAAAGGAGGAACAGATTTAGAGAAAGAAAGTTTGATATACTTAGTAGATAGCCTGGTGGGAGATAATAAGTAGGCAGTTGGATATATAAATCTGGAATTCGGAGGATATATAAATCTGGATGGAGATATAAATAGGGATCATCAGTATCTAGATGATACTTAAAACTTTGAGACTAAATGAGGTCTTGACTTAAATGAGTAAGTGTAAATAGAGAAGAGATCCAATTATGAAGATCAAGAGTACTGACGTTTTGTTTTTTTTTGAGGGCAGTGTCACTGGCCCTCATATGTGGGACCCGAACCGGGGCCGCTGGCCTCCCAAGCCAGCGCCCAACTAACCGCGCCACTCGGCTGGCCCAAGAGTACTGACTTTTAGAGGTCCCGGAAATGAGTGGAACCAGCAAAGGAGATTGAGGTGGAGGGGTCATTCATGAATGGAGACAAACCAGAAAGTGTTGTGGAAAGAAAGTAAAGACATTGTTTCAAGAAAGGAGTAATCAAAAACTGAATAAGATGAGGGCTAAGAACTGATCATTGGCTATAGCCAGATGAGAGGTGATTGGAGATCTTCACAAGTATGGTTTCATTGGACAAAACTAATTGGGAGCATGTTGAGGTGAAAATGAAGGATGAGGAAATGGCAGTGAATAGACACAATTCTTATAAGGGATTTGCTGTAAGGAGACAGTGAAATGGAGTGATGGCAGGAAGAAGAGAGGAGATCTGGAGAAGTTTTTTGGTTGTAAAGATGGGAAATGTTTCAGGCTTTTAATGTGATGAGATTTATCCAGTAGAGAAGCAGATCCCACTGAAGGGGATGGGGTAGTCTTACCACATAGAACCCCTTGGGTCTCCTATGAATCCAATGGAAATGGAAGGGTAGCCAGGCAAGGGTAGTTTTACCAGGAGCAAGTATCAAATATTATGTGAAAGAGTGAAACTTTGGAACAACTGAAATGTCTAATCTGCAGGTATTAAACACATGGTTGTGTAGCTCTAATTACTAGGTATCCATAGATGAAACTACTTTCTAGCCACTAAAAAAATCACTATAAGGTCCTATTTTAATTGATATGGAAAGATTTTTTAAGACTTAGATGCAAAAAGGGGATTTTTTGTGGATGTGTGAAAAAATATGTAACGTATACTTTTGCAGAAAAAAATGCCCAAAAGGTGGAATTATAGGTGAATTTTAATTTCTTTGTAAGACTCCATTTTCCATATTAGTTCATTTTTTCTCTACAATGAGCATATACTTATATCTTTGTGAAAAAATCATTTGGAATACGTCAGTGAGCTCATTGATATTAATCATAAAATATTTCTGTATTTTGACATTATTAGCCATTTAATTTCAGGTTTTCTGTTATTTTTTGCTTTCACCTTTTCTGTCGCCTGTTGGATAGATCAGATATTCCCCTTGTTAGTTGTCCATAATCCTTAGCTTTATAGTATACATTACATGTTTTTGTTTTTTTCTATTAATTATTTAAACCTTTAAATGTATGTATCGCCCCTACCACACTTCAAAAAAGATGACTATCTGACATGCTGTCTGACCTTCCTTTCTACCTGTCCCCGCAAAAAAAAGTGCTTTGATTTTTTTTTTTTTTTAAGAATTTTAGTTCTGGAATTGCTGTAGATTTACTTTCTTGTTTGTTTTGTTTTGTTTTGTACCTTGTTTAGATAATAGTAAATTTAATGTTATTTGCTCACCTCCCCATTTTTAAATTAAATTTATTGGGCTGACATTGGTTAACAAAATTATATAGGTTTCAAGTGTACAATTCTGTAATACATCATCAGTATATTTCATTGTGTGTTCACCACCCAGAGTCAAATCTCCTTTTATCACCATGTATTGGACCCTGTGTACCCTTTTCTACCACCACCCTCTCCCCTTTCCTTCTGGTAATGACTGAACTGTTGTCAGTGTTTGAGTTTCTGTTTGACTTGTTTGTTGCTTTAAGAAATCATATGGTTCTCCACTTTTTATGTCTGATTTATCTTGTTTAGCACGATAATTTCAAGATCCATCCATGTTGTTGCAAATGGCAGTATTTCATCTTAATGGCTGAGTAATATTCCATTTTGTATATGTATGTATAGTGTATTCCAGAACATGTATGTCTTTTTGCTAGAATATTTCCAAGATGGTCTTTGTGAGATAAGGCTTTGATGCCTGAAATATATTTATTTTACCCTGTGTTTAAATGATAAGTAGGTATACATTTAAAGTTTGCGGTTTTTTCCTTAATATCTTTGAAAATATCGGTCCATTGGCTTCTTAGAACAGTATTGCTTTTGAGAATTCTAGAGTCAATCTGATTCTTGTTTTTTCTTTATAAATGATTTACTTTTCTATAAACTTTGGAATTTTTTTTTTCTTTTTGTGATTCTTTTGTTTCATTATACTGTGACTACTTGTCAAAATTTCCTCCTTTTTATATTCCCTTATTATGAGTCCTTCCAATCTGAGGTCTTACATTTGGGAAATCTCAGTTGTTATTTCTTCAAATATTTTCTCCTATTATTTTTCCCCACCCTTTCCTCTGGGCCTCTTATTACATAGTTATATTGACACTTCCACTTTACTTATCTCTTGAGGTTTCTTCATATTTTCCATCTTTTTATTCCTTCTTAATGTCTTCTAGGAGAACTCTCAACCTGCTCTTTGGCTGCTCAGCCCAGCTATTGAGTTTGATTTCAGCTCTTAACAATTTTCATACTGTTAACTCTGGTTGGTTCTTAGTTTAAAACTTCATGTTCTTGCTGTATGTTTCCAGTATGGTCTCTTATCTCTTTGAAGATATTTACTACTTTATTCTTTTTCATCCTGATCCATTAACTTGAGTTTGGCTGATATAGATGGTTTGATTAAGTTTTTTTTTTTTCTGTAGGGATTTTGCCATTAAGATAAGTTCATCTCTTTCTCTATGAATTCATTTTCTCTGAAGCCTTAGCCGTCTCATCTGCTGATCCCTGGGCTCCTGAGCAAAACATAGACACTAGCTTGTGCCTCTAAGAGTTTTCCCTGGCAGTTGTCATCACCATACTTTGAATGTGAAGGTGGGTAGGAAGAGGAAGGTATACTTACTGCTTTGCAGTGGCTGGTACCTACAGTTCAGTTACTGCTCTCCAGCCTAGCCCACTTGAATATACCACCCTAATACTGCTGTTAATGCCCACTGTGCAAGAGAGTGCTCTGAGCAGTGGGGTTCAAGAAAGCATGAGCAATATGGAAAAAGAAAAAGACATATTTAAAGGAAACTCCCCCCAGTGCAGTCACCTCCATAGCGCCTGCTCTGGGCTGGCATGGGCCTTTCTTCACAGCTGAAACTGGCTGCCTTCTGTTCCCTGAGGTTTTTCTCACAGTTTTTATGCTAGTGTGACCGTTTTGTTAACTTGTCTCTGGAATCTCCAAAATTGTGCTGGAAGCCCATTCCGATTTGCCATCTTGTCAGAAACATGTATAACATTAAAAAAAAAAAAATCAGTGCAAGAGGTTAAAAAATAGGGATGAAGGTATATTCACCTTCTCTGTTTCTTTCCTAATGATGACTAATTCTACAGCTAGAAACAGTCAGTTTGATGTTCTAGATATACATTTCACTTTTAGTATTTTCATTTGAATACTTTTAAGCATTAGATTTTATTATTCAAAACAATCAACACATATTTAAGGAGTATCTTCCATTGTGTTTTAAGCTTTGGCAATACAACAGTCAACAAAGCAGATGAGAATTTCTGCCTTTATGGGTTTTCTTTCTAGTGGGACAGAAGACAGTAAACGAGATAAAAATAGAAAATAGGTGCTGTTTCTTAGTGAGTTGGATTTAACGCTTGTTGTGGTTTAGCCAATGAAATAGGATGAGTGAGAGGAACCAGGGAATTGAGGATCTAATTTAAATGATTGACAGTGGAATGAATTAGAGCCGGACTGGGAGGGGAAAGAGGCTGTGAGGGTGTAGGAACAATGGATTAAAAGTGAGGTAAAGGATTGTTGGAGCTGGAGTACTAGCAGGTGTGATCTAAAAAGATAGGAGGTGGCAGTTGGAGATATGTTTAGAATTGAGCTTATAGGAGGGATCGCAGTAATTGTGAAGGACAAGGTCAAGGGCGTGGCCATGGAAGAAAGTGACTAAATTAATGTGGAAAATAAGAACATGAGAAGAGAGACGTCCATTTGTGCCCCATTTGTAACAGCGAACAGATTTACCCTCCTTCCTCTACAAGCAGAAAGTTGTATAAAGTTAAGTATAGTAAGTTCTCGCTTAATATCATTGATAAGTTTTGTGAGTGTGTAATGAAACCAGTTTTACCATAGGCTAATTGATACAAGTTAAGTTCCTTGTGACATCTCATCAATGTTGTAATACATTGACATTGAACCAAAGGACATTATTGGAGGACCTGCTGTGTGTTGAAACAGCAGCTTTCAGACAATGGACAATGGGCAATGCAGGAAAATGGTCCTTGAGGGAAGGTGAGCCCCGTGATTGCCCCAGTTTACTACTTGAGACTGTAGTACAAGGAGGGGCAACCTAAACAGAGCCTGGGAGTCAAAGAATATTGGAGAAGAGAGAGCACCTGAGATCTGCAGAGGGCTCTCCTGAGTCTGCAGCTGAGCGAGTACTATGGAATGTGCACGCGTGGGAGTAAACCACGGGAGGCTGGCGGAAATAAAGGAGGTTTTAGAGTCCTGGGCTTCCTATGGTTTCTGCCATAAAGGGCTCCATGAAATGAATTAGTCCTGATGCTTCCAAGGCAGACAGTGATGGATTGGCTGTAGGTGTTGAGAGGGAGAAGGGGGCAGGTCTTGCGGGAAACACAGATTTCTGAGACTCCAGCTTGACCTCGCAGATGGAGGCCAGCAGGGGAATTGTCTTACTCCAAGTCCTGCAAGTCCCTTTAGACTTCTGCGTTCCTTGACTCCTGCCAGTGGAGGCATGGAGTGCTGTGGAGAGTTGGACTTACCACTGCTAACCAGCTAAGAATCATGTTAATTTCATCCTTTTTTCTATGGACTTCCCCTTTATCCCCCAGAAGAATATACCTCGAATTTATGGTTTCAAACCAGGATTCATTTTAACAACATGTGTTTCACAGCAAGTTTATGAGAAAATATTGGTTCCGTTAAGTAACAATTGTTTCTACTATGTGTGTGTTAGTAGTATATATTAATAGTAATTTCAGCCTAAAGATAATTGTCTAAGATTAGATAAGTTCCTAGTAAAGGGGACTTTCAAGGTCAAGTTGAGGTTGCAGAGTGTTCTATTCATGTCTGTGTTCCTAGGCCCAAATACATAGAAAGGGCTCAGGAAAGATTTGTGTTTTTTTTTAAGAAATTTTATTGGGGAGCAGTGTGGTTTTCCAGGACCCATCAGCTCCCAGTCAGGTAATTGTCTTCAATCTAGTTGTGGAGGGCGCAGCTCCTTGGCCCATGGGGAATCAAACCAGTAATGCTGGTGTTGTGAGCCTGCGCTCTAACCACCTGAGCTAACCGGCCCCCGCAAGATTTGTTGAATGAATGTGTTTTTTGAATGAAATGTGGCATTCTGAGTGATTGAAGACTTAATGTGACTTTTGTCGAGGCAGCCAAGATTCAGACTCCTCCATATGTAAAAAGACTTGTGAAGCTGCAGCTTCTACCATGTCAGCTGGGCATGCGGATCTGGAACTTTTCTTATTGGGCTGCAGTTGTAGTTGTTGATTTTAAATTATATTAGGAATGATAGGGAAGAGTGCATAGCTACATATATGACAGGTTAGTGGTTTAAGATAAGAGAAGAGCAGAGCCCTTTCAAGAGACTCATGTCTTAAGATTTATAGATTTTAATTTCATCTATATTTTGAATAAGTAATAGATTCACATTTCACAGTTTTCAAAATTTAAAAGGCTCAGCACTGTAAAGTTATCTCCCTCTCACCCCTGTCTGCAAGCTGCCTAGCTATTCAGCTCCCCTCCTAGGGGCAACCAGCACATGACTTAGATGAGATGACCTTTGGATTATGGATTGGGTTAGGAAATAATAATAGTAGGATGCGCTTAGTAAGTTAGTCATAATTGGATACCAAACATTGTAGTGAATATTTTACATATAATATAATCTTCATTACAACCCTTTGAGGAAGATTCTGTGATGCTTTGTCTTCTTTGCACAAACCTCTTCTTTCCTCCGTCCCTCCTTGTCGCTGAGGACCTTGCTTTTTATTTTGCTTTCTGCAAACCATCTCCTTCTCTCCTATAAGGCTGAAGTGTCCCTCTGTTTTATGATCTGGATCCAATGGTGTGTTGGAATTGGCTCTTATCAGCTTGCAAGACCAGTTGTACCCATCTCTTCCCAACTCCGTGTTCAATGACATCATGTTACTTGGAGTCATTCATGGTAGGGATATTTACACCATGGAAATTGGCAAATGCTACAAACCAGGCTTGGTGTTTTCCAGAGAGTTAGTTGTTAAACATGTATCAATGCCCCACTCTCTGGATTCTCTCCCTTCTTGCCTTTAGTTGGTTCATTAAACAACAAAGTTAAATGATGTATGGAATGTTTTAAAAAGTACATATACACACCGTAAATATATTGTTTTAAAAAAGCATACTTGCAATCATTTGACAAACTGTTTTAAAACTTTTGATAATGAAAATGTTCAAAAGTGCAGAAAAATCTAGATTTGATAATTCTTAATGATTTTTCCCGAGCCATTTCAAAGTCAGTTGCAGATATCATAACACTTTACCATGAAATGCTCAGCATATTCTCCTAATTCCATAACCCTAATTCCATCATCACGAAGAAATGTATAGTTCCCCCAAATCTTTTACTACCCAGTCCATATTCAGATTTTCCTCTCAGTTTCCCAAAATGTCATTTACAGTTGTTTTTTCCCTAACAAGGATTCAATCAAGGTTCGTGCATTGCATTTGATTATGTCTCTTTTAAGATAGAATAACCCTCCCTCAGTTTTTTCATGGCAATGAGTGTTTTCTATTTTTTTATGTTTCAAACATATGCAAAAGTAGAGAAAATAGGCAATGAACCACAACATATCCATCACCTATTCAATTATCAATTATTAACATTTTGCCATTTTCTAGAATATTTTATTTATTTATTTATGTTTATTTATTTATTTTTGAGGGCAGTGTCACTGGCCCCAAACCGGGGCCGCTGGCTTCCCGAGCCAGCGCTTAACCACTGCGCCACTCGGCCGGCTCTCTAGAATATTTTAAAAACAAATTCAAGACATCATATTGTTTCACCACCTTGTAACTTTTTTTTTAAAAGACGTATTTTTATGTAATCGAATTGGTATTATAACAACGCCAAACAAAATTAATGACATTGACTTTTTATTTTATTTTTATTTATTTAGTTTTTTGAGGTCAGTGTCACTGGCCCTCATATGTGGGACCTGAACCGGGGCCGCTGGCTTCCCAAGCCAGCGCTTAACCTCCGCGCCACTCGGCCGGCCCAGTGACATTGACTTTTTAAAGAAACTGCTATTTCTTTGGTAGAGTATCCTTCTTTGGGTTTCTACAATTATTTTTTCATGATATCATTTAAATAATTTATCTCCTGCAGTTTCTATACACTGGAAATTAGATCCAACTTTTTTTTTTTTAAGATTTTATCGGAGAATTGGGGAAGGGGAACAGCCAAGTTGTTGTCCTTCAATCCTAACTGCAGAGATCCAAATTCTTGGTTACACACTTTTGGCAAGAATACTTCATGAAGGATGAAATGTACTTTAGCGTGCATCACATCAGGTGGCACATAAAGTCTGGTTGTCCACTATTGGGGATGCTAAGTTTGATCACTTAATTAAGGTGGTGACTGCCAGTTGTCTCCATTGTAAAGATATGTTTTCTCCTTTCCACATATATGTAGAGCGATAGTTTGGCACCATCAACCTTTCGCCTAATGGTCTTAGCAGTCATTAATGTCCTTTGTCTGAATCAATTTATTTCAACAGGCATTGGAAAATAGTATTGGCATTCTTCTAATGTGGGACCAAGGTATTTTCTTTGAGTGTAGGTTCACTGGTTTCCTGTAATGGTACGTGAACCACATGTATAATATATCTTCTCTGAATTCTCTAAATCTTCTCAAATTTGAGTGTTCTTTTTTAAGTGTCATAAGCAATACAAAACATTTCAAAGCAATGGTAGTGCATAATCTTTCTAGATTTTCCCCTCACTTTTCATAATTCTCTTGCCCATTGCTAATTCAATATAAGTTATTTAGGTTTGTTTGTTTGTTTTTAAAGCAACTTGCTTTTAGTGATTCTTTCCAGAGAACTCATCATCATTTCCATAGAAACAACAACTCTCTTTATTCTTATCAGTTTATATAATATTTAAATTTCATAATTGTGGCATCAAGTACAGATATAAATAGGTTTAGGAACAAAAATAACCAGTTCCCTTGATTCCTGGCTTGAGCTGAGCTGCCAACAGGTGGCAGGATGGCTCAGCTAAAAAAAAAAAAAAAAAAAAAAATTTTCTATGAATTAAAAATAACCAGTTCTCAGTAAACATTCTACTTAATCTATGCAGAGTACCAGCCTAAAGCATTTGGTGATCTGGGGGCCTCAGTCAGTGTGTTTTACAGGCAGAATGGAGTGTGTCAGTGAATCAGCACGTTGTTATATGGAGGTCACTTAAGAGTCTACCATATTGTAATTTTACTTGCCTTCTCTTCCCCACTAGACTCCCAGTTCCTTGACAGTAAAGACTAGTCTTATTTGTATATGTTATATTGTAATCCCTAATGCTTACTTGGTACAGTGCTTAGTATACTAGTGCTTAGTGAGTGCTCAGTAAAAATATTTTTTGAATGAATGAATCCATGACCAGCATCAGAGGAGACCATATTGACCTCAAGTGAATTCCAATCTTAAACATAGTAATCTTTACAATATCTTTGCAAACATCAGGATTGGTATGATTCTTACATATGCTTGATTCTTTCATTGGTTTTTCCTCTTCTCATTCCCCTAGTCTTTTGAGTCTTTCTCTGCTCTGTGCCAACTTCCTTCAGTTTTTTGTGTATTGCAAGCTACCTGTGTTTATCTATCATTCCAGTTCCCTGACAGAGAAGCAAAAAATGTGTAACAGTTTTGCTGCAATGGCACTATGCCCAAAGAGAGATGGGATTCCTAGGAAAATACAAAGTAGTTCCTTAGTTCTCTATTCTAGAGCTTAATCAATCCCAGGAACTGAAGTCTTCTGTTTCTTCACAGAGGAAATATGACAAAGGCAGTGGCTGTACAAGCTTCCTTCATGGGCCGCCCTCCCCACTGCCTCATCCAGTAAGCGGGAGCAACTACTTCTAGAGGTGAGAGGGGAGGGAGGACAATCTCCATAACCCTTTTGATCCACCTAGCTGCAAAATTTTGGTTTTGAGAAAGAGAGTAAACAATTTGTAGAGTTGCTGTACTGAAGAACTTGAAAACAAAATACGCCTGCATAGAATTGAATGCTCAGGTGATAAAAATGATGTTCTTTGATAGGAGCCTATAATTGAAAAGAAGCTACTTGTAGCTGAATAATCCCAATGATCGATCCTAAGATTCTGTTATAGACATTAAAAGGTATTACACGTGTACATTTGAGATAATTTTTAACTTCCAGAACCAGGAGAAAGTTCATCAATAACATAGTCATTATCATTTATTGATTACCACGTGCCAGCCACTGTGTTAAATTCTGTATTTTTCATTCAATTTTCATAATAAATGTAGGATTTATCTTTGTTTTACAGATGATTTAAAGTGAGAGGCCACGAGAGGGTAAATGACTCGTCCTTGGTCACCCAGCTCATATGTAGTACACCCAAAAGATCCCAAACAGATCGGTTTAACTTCAGTTTCAGCACTTAAGTACTGACAGTATTCTCCACGGTCCCATCACACGTATTTGAACTCTAAAAACTGTGACTTTTGGTGAGGGATCAGTGACCAAGGATGACCTAGATCTTCTGAATGTTATGTCGGGAGCCAAGGTGATGTTCTTATCAGGCACTTGTAGTACCTTCTCCCAGAAAGCATCAGACATGTCGTTTTTACAGAGGGCCAGATCCCTCAAAAGGATGGTCTATTTCTAAAGATCTTTTCATAATAAGTAAATGAATGCTGAGTTCTTTTGAACATTCATTCATTAAGTAAGCTAAATTCCCATCATTTTTTTTTTACTTGACAAGCCATCATATTTGAATACCTGAGTCTTAGTTTTCATTTTGTATATTTAAGAAGACAATGAAAATTCTTTGAAGATATTCTTGAGCTCAACAGGAAGGAGCACAGGGTTTGATTTCTATTTGTTTTTCAAGTCTGGCTTCATCTAGGACAAACTCTCTTGTAACTTTTCTAGACCTTGGTGCCAATAGGAGATACAATAATAAAATCAGTACAATTAAATTAAATAGGAAATGAGAGACTTTTATGTACAAGGTCTTAGCTTAAGTAACAATTGGTCACTCTTCTGGGAAACGGTTGCTAAAATTATAGTCAACCAGCAGTCACTGATTGGCCTCATTTATTGCATTGTGTCCCAGGAAGAAAATCTATGACAAGAGTTAATGAAGATAATATCATTTTTCCTAATCTTCATCCCCGTTCATATTTTCTTATGATTAACTTGAGCTATAATTCAGCCTTCAGCATTGAGAGTAGTGTATACCAGGCACTGTACTAGCTTCTGAGGCTTTAGATAGGAAAGAACTCTTGCCTTCAAGAATCTCACAGTATAGGAAGAGAGAAAACATTATAATATAGGATAATAAATGCTCCAGTGGAGCTAGTGAAGGCTCTATGGGAACAGAGACAGGACAAGCAAACCCAGCCGTCATAGGTGTGAGGTTAGGAAGACTTCCAGGGTGAAAGGATACTTGAATTACCTCTTTGAGGAAGAATAACAGTAAAGGAGCCAAGGGGAGGAAGGTATTCTTGGCAAAGGGAACCATGAAATAGCATAATGAGATTGGAGAATGGCAAAAAGTGTGCTATGACACGGAATGAGCAAAGATGTGGGAGATGAAGCTAGAGAAGGAGCTAGCGACCATGTCATGACGGGCATACTGAAGCATTTAAATGATCCCAGTTGTAATGGGAAGCCATTAAAGAGTTTTAAGCAGGGGAATAACATGTTCATATTTGCTTTTTAGAAAGATTACGATGGCATCAGTGAGATGGCTTTGAAGAGATTACATTAAAGTTAGAAAGCAAGAGATTGTTGCAGTTCAGAAGAGAATTAATGAGGACTTGTAATGTACCTAAGGTCAGCTAGTCATGGGGAATGGAGAATATGGGAGAGATTCAATAGATATTTAGGAGATAGTCTTATCCTTAGCACTTAACACAGTGTTTGGTAACCAAGTGCAGTGTTTAGTCATAGCATAGTGAAACTAGAGGAAAAGGAGATGACTCCCACAACTTCACATTTGATTGTAGGGGTGCCGTTAGTCAGCAAAAGGAATAGAAGTGGAGGAACGGGTTTGGTAAAGAAGGTGATAGATTTAGTTTTGGATGTGTTGAACTTGAGATGCTTGTAGGACAAGTAAAGAGGATCAAGTAGGCAATTAGGATATTTTTATATCTGAAGTTTAGGAAAGAAGATTGGACTGGGGATGGTGCTATTCTATAAATTTTAGTTTTCAGTCTATGAGCTAATGTCTACTTTTGTTACAGTTACTTGACTAGTGCAGAGCAAACAGCAGATTTACCATAAAGCTAATTAAGTTTAACTTAAGTGCTTCATATGCATGGACCTTGGGAAGGGGCCTTGCAAATATGTTTTACATGGTTATGTTTTTGTAAAATTTGTGAAATCCAGATATTTTAACTATAATTGGTCAAAATTGCTCTCTTGCTACTTTGAGTTACTCCCCCCCCCCGCCCTCCTTCTTGTGTCTAGTGATATTGGAGTGCTCCCTGGCATTTGGGGGAATCCAGCTGTGAGAAAGTTGAGCTGCGGGTGCATTTAGTTTGGGTTTGCAGTCACTTCAATGTATAGTTATTACTAGCCACCGCAGTGTGGAGTGACATTGAGAAATATTCCTGCCCACTGGGTCAACTCACCTGGTAAGGAGACATAAAGGTGCAGGACCAGCACTGTGTTGAGATATGTGTCCTAACATAATTGGCACTGGAATCATGGACATAAAAAGAGGATGAAGTATAAGAAGCCAGAAATTGGTTGGTAGAAAAACTTTGCACTCATCTGATTCTGTCTTAGCCTGAACTGCAGCCTGACACAAAGGCTCGGTGCAGGGAAGTGTATTTGGAACTGGGCTCCAGGGAGTAGGAGTTCAGGACATGGGAAGTGAAATGGGCAAGAAGAAAAGAAAATTCAGGGATGTGATAGTGCACTGGATACAGCCTCAGCTACAGGCAGCAGGCCTTCTATTCTACCCCTAGGGCCTTTGGAAAGCAGCCTCACAAAATGCTCTCAGAACTGTCTGCTCAAGTGCAAAAGGGGTACGTATCTTCCCATGGACATTAATTCCTCCCCTTCTCTGCGCTGCACGTGCTTAGCTGTAGAGTGGGCTTCAGGAGACATCCCAGGGCAGAAGGGAGAACCACGCTGAGCTGTGTCGTGAGCTGTGCTGTGACTGGATGTCTGCTAGCAGCGACTGTATGGGCACAAGCCCAGTCCAAGCCTGTGTGGAACTGGCCACTGTGGCAGTGGAAGGAGTAAGCCATGGGGCCTGGAGGATTTCGAGGTTGCACAAGAGACATCTACTGTTGACATTGATTTTATTCCTGTTCCTTCCTTCTCAAATTAAACATTTTCTCTTGTTAGGATTATATACAGTAATGCAGTGTTATACAGTTATAGACATACCTTCCTTTTTCCTTTTTAATGAGAATCACACAAAATAGACTATATCAGAATTAATCTGTAGAACACAAACTTGTAACAGTACTATACATTTCAGTCAACATGCTACAGTTAGCCATTTCTTTCCAGAATTTTTCTATGTATATACAATTTATACATGTGGGATCATACTCTGTTTAATATTCCAGTTATTTCAAATGTATTTTGGGTAACTTATGTTAAAAATTTGTGCAAATCTTTGACTCTTTTTAAAAGCTGCATAGTATTCTGTTGTATAGATATTACCAGAAATTATTTTACCAGGCTTCTATTGATGGACATTTAGGTGGTGATTTTTTTCTTATAGACATTGAAAAACTTCTTTCTTTTATTACCTACACATTTTTAAGAGCTACTGTCAGGGAAAGGTAGATAAATGGACAGACGAGAGGGAATTGTGAAGGAATTTATTATAGAAAATGTTTGGTTTTTAAAGTTATCTGATTGCACGTTTTTCTCTTCTATAATGACAATGAAGTGCTTAAGGTGTCTAGAGACAGAAAACAGCAGAGTAAAATGCTAGGACTTTTATCTCAGGTCAGTGAGGGAAACCTCAAAATAGTTATGTCATCATTTTTTTTTCAAGTTTATTATTTGCAGAAAATTTATAGATGTGATAAACATATTGGATAAGAATTTGAACCAGATGACTTTTGATTTTCTCTTCAACTCCAGGACTCAGTGACTTAGGATAATTTTGATAGTCCCTTTTCCCCCTCATATCACATGATTATTAACTTTATAATAATATGTAATAAATAACTTATATTAACTGTAAAATATATAATAGCAGTTCCACCTCCTTAGGAATTCCAACATGAGGTCATCAGGAAGGACTTCCTGAAAAGAGGAGAGCTGTGTGAGAAAAGGGGATAAGGGCTTTCTTCTCTTAACAAAACCAGCCCAGGGCCGGCCAAGTGGCTCAGTTGGTTAAGAGCTCGCTCAAGAGTGTGAGCTGAGCTCTGAGCAACAGCAGTTCGATGCCCAGCCCGAGCTGAGCTGCTGCTGAGCTGCCAAGAGGTGGCAGGATGGCTCAGCTAAAAAAGAAAATAAACAAAACAAAACAAATCCCATTCCTTAGTTTCCCCTTTCAGCAGGTTTGAAAGGAGCTGATGACCTCTCCCCTCTATGTGTGCTCCCAAAGCAAATGAAGGTGTGGTTTGAGCACATCGTCTAGATTTAATTAGTTTTTGTTCACTGTGAATATCACAATAGGGCCATGTTTTTATGTGTGACTGTGTACTTACCTATCTTGTCTACCTTTGTTGTAGAAATCATCCAAGAAATTAGTTTCATTGAAATCAAGAGCTTTGGGCTGCAAAACAAAAAGTTCAAAAAGATTATTGGTCCAGAAACTAAGACATGAGGAAGGAACAGAAGAGCACATCATAAAATCAAAACACTGGTATTTGGCCTTAGCAGCAGAAGTGTATTCCCTTATTTAAAATTTCTTATTATTGGATATGTTGGACTGTTACTAATCTTCTGGACTGTTATTACCTCATTAGGATAGTCAGTCAGCCCTCCATCCTTAGAAAGGCTGCAAGTCTAAAGGAAAGACAAAAATAGACACATTGGTTCTAAAATAAACGCATTGGTTCTAAAATAAACCCCACAGTTGTATAGAAGAACTACCTGTCTCTTGGGAAAGATGGTTCCCATCATCTCAGCCTGAAAGCCATCTTTTGTCTTAGCCATGTTTTCCATTGCTGATCCTTGACTAGGAAAACATTCCAGCGAGTATACAGTGAGGGTTACAGACCACCAAAAAAGATGGAGTGGAGAGGCCCGGCATGCCTCACTATTTATAAGAAAATATTTCCCCCAAAGATGGGAAAATCCAAGTCTTTAAATACTCTGGGAGACAGGAATAATGGAAAAAACTCTTCAGTTTCTGTTCTGTTGGTTCATGAGATTTTCTCACAAATCATTTGGATGGGCTATTAAGCAAGTCACATAATGACTGGAAACTTCTATGAATTGACTCACTTCGGTTTCTGGCTAAGGTATCTGACAGCAAGACTGAAGAAGAGGCAAAGACAGAGAACAAGCTGCTGGTGGTGTGGGAATGTGAGCCCAGCCATTGTCTGTGGCCTGGACTCCCCAATTCGGCTGGAGGACCAATGGGCTGGTGTTAGTAGGATAGAACACTTGGATGGATTTGGCCTCTTGTCTTTTACATACAGCCACAGTTTAGTCTAGGTTAATTTTTGTTGTTGTTGTTCCAAAAGATTACTGTATTTGCTAATTCTACGAGGAAGTTCCTTGAGCAGATAGATCTCTCTGGCACAGCATACGTATTAGTTTGTCTTCAGAGACAGTAAATTATTCAGTGTTTTGGGTTTGGGAAATGAAAACGTAGTCTAATCCCAATTTTCTTTTGCTGTCTGCCTTCTAAATCCCTTTGTGCCATGGGTTCTGAGTCTTTCAGTCATGGTTCGAAAGCAGAACCAGTAGAAGACAAGCAGACACACACACCTACAACATTCATTACGGGATTTATCACAAGGAACAGGCTTATGTATGTTATTGTAATCTAAGAAAGTCCAAAGTCAGTAGGGCAGGCCATCAGGAGGGGAAGATCATAAACAGTCTGGAACCCCACAGGCATGAACCCCACAGGCATGGTCTGTCTGCAGTTGTCAGTGGAACTTCTCTTCCTCCCAAAGCCTTCACCCTTTTAAGGCCTTCCAGCTGATTAAGTCAGCTCCACCCAGGATATCACCCTTAGCGTTAACCCCTAATTACACCTGCAAAATCCCTGCACAGCAGCACCTAGAGTAGTGTTTAGTGACTGGGGACTCTTACTTCTCCAAGTTGGCACATGAAAAATCCATCACACTGTGAGAGGCAGAGGAGCTGCCTGGAAAATGGTACTGCCACAGAGGTGCCTCTGCAGACGTTTATTGAATCAAGGCTGGTGTCTCTGCTGCTCTCCAGAAACAGCCCTCTCTGAGCAGCCAGCTGTGTAACAACCTGCTGTGGGCCTCAGCTGGGGAAACCTGGTTAGCCTGTCTTGTCAGGATCGGACCCCATTCTTGAGTTTTCATACTTGCTTATAAAACAAGTTTTCATTGACTGAAAAATGTTTTCCCATTGATTGCCATTTTTTGTGAGTTTTTTTATATTTGTTTAAAGCTAAAGCTAAAGCTAGGAGCCACTGCCAGTAGAAAAGTAAGCCCGTATTTCACCAGAGAAGCTATTAAAATGGTCTGTTTTGGGGGTGGGAGGGCAAGTATGTGTGGCCGTAAAAGGGCAACATGGGAGAGCTTGGTGGTGATGGAAGTTTGGTACTGTGATGGTATCCAGCTCAATATGCTGATTGGGATATTGTGCTGTAGTTTTGTAAGATATTACCTTTGGGGACATGGGTACAAGTACATGGGATATTGGGTAAAAATATACCAGATCTTTCTATCGTTTCTTATAGCTGCATATAAATGTATAATTATCTCAAAATAAAGATTCTAATTTAAGTATGATCCATTTTGTAAAGCAAAGAATCCTTTCACAGTATGAATAATTATTTTTGAATTCATCTTTTTAAAAAAGTCATGTTGTCTAAAGGAGATAGATATCTGTATATACTAGCACTGTGCTGGGAATCAAGTACATACTCAGTATCAATTCAATGATAGGAAGAAAATATGCCTGATAGGAAAATTTATAGATGGCAATTTAGTGTAATATTTAATATAAAAATGTTTTGTAAAAATCAAGGTTAAATTCTTAGATGACATATTGGGCATAGGGTAAAAAGATGGAGTCTTCACTCTGTAATGATGATAACTGAGAGACTATATGGTTATAATCTCAAAAATAATGCCAGACAAGATATAAAATATAAGTCCGGAGGGAACATCTTAACATGTGCAGGAGGTAGTTTCAGGACAAATGAAATAACATTTTAGCCCAGAAAATTGTATAGATTGAAAATAAAAATACGTTCAAAGGATTTAGGTAAATTTGTGGATTTACTCATTCAGTAAATATTTGCATGCTTACAATGTGCCAAGCAGGTGTATGTATTTTTAATATAGCTCAGGGACTTTTCTAACATGTAAATGTTGATATCCTTAAAAGCAGTTATACTTCCCTCAGATCTCCAGAGGCAGCTGTCAAAATCTGGGAACCACCTGGATTGGATTTTCTCAGTGTATGATATTTCTGATCTTATTGAATGAGAAATTTTTATGAAGTGAAATTCAACCAGTCAACAATAATTAAATGATAACATTTTAAAGATATCCACAGACATAATTCTTTTAAACATGAGTTGTCTCAAAAGATATTTTCAACTTGAAATTTTTTCCTCTCTTTTTCAGGTATTTCTATTTTAGGGATAACTTCAGTTAAGACTGGGAAAATGAGAATAAACTCAATTTAAGTGTTAAGAAATGTATCTATAGCGAGTAGAAGCAAGAGAGACTGCCTCCAGGTACAGCATTGGTCCCGGGCCCTGGTATACCTGGCCTGTATGCCCAGACTCCTGGGGGCTCCATGCACTGTGTCCAGGACTCTGCAGTCACCTTCGGGGAAGGCATCAGTTTTGCTTATCCTAAAATAATTTAAAAAACGTCATTTGAAGACTGAGCATCACAGTGAGTGGCTAATTCCTTACTTTCAGAGTGTGAGTGGCCAGCGAACAGCAGGCCTGTTCCCTGGCAGCTATATAATCTACTCAATTATTAGATAAACCCAGTACTCTATCCTAGAAATGGTCCTGTTAAGAACTATTATCTGTATGCAGTAAACACCTACAAAAAAAAAAATTAGTTTTTTTTTTCCCTTTTTTTTTCCCTTTTCCATATTTGACCCTGTAGTCCTGTAGACATGGGTGTTAGGGGTTTCTCCTGTGGAGACCACTTAGGGGCTACTTTAATAGATGGAAAGATAATAAGAGATTAAATCAGAGATGTTTCAGTGGCAATAGAGAGGCAAAGAGGGATGGAAAGATTTCAGGGATACCATAGGAAATGTTATTCCATGTCATCAGCACTCTATACTATTATGTCATCTCAAATAATACCTGATAGATGAGGCTTTTTCTGATTCCCCCTGGGGAATGGACCACGTGGGGGCTGTTTCCTAAGCTACCGATGTACTTGAGGCACACACTCATTTGTGTTACCATTAGATTGGCAGCTTCTTTAAGGCAGGAATAATATCTTTTCGTCTCTGTGTTCCTCTAGCCTTCTAATGTCCTTCAAAAAAAATGTGTGCTGGATGGTTGTTGAATGAGTGGAAAATAGACATTCGCAGATGACTGAAGATTAATGGCTAACTGGGGGTAAAAGCACTAGCATTAAAGGTTCAATGAGAGCAAGACAGTACGCTATTTACTATCATTCAACCTAACCTTTCGTAGCACTTAAAAAAATTTTTTTTTTAAATTAAGCTGGTCAACTCCCCATCCTACAAATAGCCATCGATGCTAGAATACTAGCTTCAAAATAACTTTTTTTTCTTGGCTTATTTCGTCGAGCTATGTGCCTGGGGATGATCTAAGACCTTTGTCAACAATGAGAACACGGGAGGTACTGGTTTCTTTATCAGTGTGGTGGCCAAGGCGAACCCAATTCCAATCTCTAAATCGCAATCGCACACCTGCGAGCCAAAAATTCGTTTTTTAGGAAACCATGATTCCACATCCCAGTAAACCTCCTGGCGGACATGACATAACTAGGAGGGAGGTTGTTGATGGCTGAGATGGCCCCCCATGCCTGGAGTGGAGGCGCTGTCCTGCTAGGGAGGTTTGGGGCATCCAATGGTTGGCCATTGGAATTTTGGGAGGTAGTAAGCCTTTTGGTAAAAGAGGGCTTTTGTCTTTCAGAATAGCAACTGTTATCATCACTTAAAACCAGTGATTTCTATATACAGCAAGTACTTCTATATATACACTCATGTATTGTTTATATAGGACTATTTTAAGATCTGTGTCACATTTTTCTGGTGTATTTTATGGTGGGAAAATTCAATTGGAAAAAATGTACTTAGCCCTGGTGGGGATGGTAAGGTAAAATAAGTACTTAAAAAAAACCCATGAAGTTTGTTGTTTCCATTTTATCTTTAAACAGTACAGAAATAGTAAGGTGATACCTCCCCAAATGGCATTGTATTGCTTCCCCTGAAGCAAATTTAACCACTATACTCATGTTACAATAATAGATTTATCATCATATTGGTCAGTAGAAGACCTGCAAGGCATATATAAGAACTTACCCATGTTTTCATTACAAAACTCTGTGGGGAAAATGGCTTCATATTTGTGTGATGTGGCTTATGATTCAGGGTTTCTTTTTCATTTGATTTTGCAGCTGTTGAATTGAGAGGGACATGAGTAGGGAAAGGACCTATCTGCGGTTAAGAGTAATGTAAGTGTAGAGACCAAGGCCCTCCCAGACCCCCGGTGTGGCTGTGGCAGGCAGTCCCCATGGGTTGGGAACTGTGATTCCCTCCCCTCCCCTGAGGAGAGGCTCCTTGAGTAAAACCATGGAGATTATGATTGGAGAAAAAAGTCATTTGATTGGCTGGTGGACAATGAAAGCATCAGAGGCATATGGAGGCCAAAGTGTGGCTGGGCACCAGGTTCTGATGGCCTTTGAACCCCACTTCATGTTGTCTCCTTAATTCAGTTGTTGATGGAAAATGGGCACTTTTGAGTGATTATGATAATGTTGTGGTTCAGAAGTTTTACTTTTGTGTGTATAGGAGTAGGGAAGTGTTAGGTATTGTGCTAGACTTGGTGGGGGCTGGGGATGAGGAGTAAAACAAAGACCCCTGCCATCAAGGATTTTATGGTTAATCAGGAAGACCATTAACCTCATGGGAAACTGAGGTACAAGTGTACAGGTAACAAGTTATTGGGTGAGGAAGCATAAGAACCGAATGATTACCTTTCATTGTAGAGATCTGAAGGCTATTGTCACGTCTCATGCCTGTCCCGTTAAATGCCTGTGTCCTCTCTGTTCCTTATGTGATATAGTTTATGCATCTTAAAGGATCTTGGTAGGTGTCAACTCAGTTTGCCTCTTATAAAATACAGTCCTGAACCCAATATTCCAGATATGACTAAATATACTAGGAGAATTGCTTCCTTTTTTCTGAGGTTGTTTTGCCACTTAATCATCATGAGATGAGTTGCTGGACCACTGTATGATCTCCCTGTCCTTTAGGGACCTGCTCTACGCAAAGAGCAGGAGTTGGGGACGAGAGATCCTACCAGAGAGGCCTCACGGAGGCCTGGATTCACCTTGGAACCTGAAGTCTGCTTAACCTCCTTGGCCACTTCTCTTACCACTCTCTGTTCCCTGGTCCTTGCTGCCGGCTCCCTCCCCTGCTCATTCACCCCTGTAGCCCTTCCGGGGTGCACCCCCACAGGTGTGCTTCACTCTGTCTGTAGTATGTAGTCATTCATTCTTCAATAAACGGGAGAAAAAAGGGTGGGCAGAAATGAGGGAGAGGACAAACAAAGCTGATTTCAGAGTTTTAAGCCTGGGTGATTGGAATCCAATGATATCATTTCCAGAAGTGGGTACTCAAAGAGGGAGGTGTTTTGGAGAGGACAAACCAAACTGTCCTGATGACACAGGCCTTTCCTCTCTGGCCACGGCTCCCTGGCAGCAGCAGGCCAGTTTGTGTCTCCCGGTTAGAGGCAGGAAAGGCTGCAGTGGAAATCACACTGGACAGGATCTTGGGCACAGCACTTAAATGACCACCCTTAGATACTTCATCTCCGACCTTTCTTAATCTTAAACATCTTTTGTCATCAAAATCATCTTTCATGACCTTTTGGCTGCATTTGATACTTTTGACTTCCCTCTGCTTTTTGGCATAGTTTGTTTTTTGTTGTTTGTGTTTTGTTTTTGTTTTTGGCGTGGCTCCCAAAACACCATTCTCTTCTTTATTCCCCTTCTTACCCCAACCAACTGGCCATTCCTTCTCTGTCTTCTTTTTGGTTTCATCTCAACTTCCTAACCTCTGAAACATTGTCACGGCCCAGGCTCAGCGCTTGGATCCCTTGTCTAGCCAGAGCTCCACCCCCCCACCCACCCCCACCCCCGGTGGTCTCATTGGGTTTCTGGCAGTTTTCATTTGTTGTCCACATGTCACTCACTCTCTTGGATTCTGGAGTTAGATGTATAACTGCCTATTTGACATTTCTACTAGGATAGCTATTCGACATCTCACAAAGAGAAGGGGTTGGGAAGAGGAAATCCTACCAGAGAGGCCACACATAGGTCTGCATTCGCCTACCTGTCTGAAACTGAACCGATTTCTGCCTTCCAACCGGGTACCTTCCCCAATCCTTCCCAGTAAGTGGTAACTCTGTCCTTCCCTTTGCTCAGGCCAAAAACCTTAGGGTCAGTCTTGACTCTGTCTCTTTTGCTCACATTCAGTCAATCCATCAGTAAAACCTGTGGGCTCTGTCTAAATACACGAGTATATCCAGAATCTCAGCACTTCTCATCATGTCCGCTATTACCATCTAGCCCAAGCAACTGTGGCCTCTCAGCCTCTCACGCTGCGGGAATCACAGCTGGGCTTCCCTTTTCCCTGCTCCAGCCCTTCCGCACTCTTCCCACCAGTTGCCAAGTCCTTTCTCACCAGAGCAGCCAGAGTGATCCTTTCAGAACATAACACAGATCAGGTCACTCTTCTGCTCAGAACCTTCCAGTGACTTCCCACTGCAGAGTAAAAGCTCGAGTCTTTATAATGGTCACGTGATCCGCACACTGTCCTTGTCTGCCCCCGTACATCCCACCTTGCTCACTCTGTTCCATCTGCACCTGGCTTCCTTGCTTTTCCGTACTATTGCCTCTGCCTGAAACATCCTACCCAGCCCCTTATCTGCCCCTAATGTCCTTCAGCTTTGCTTAAATGTCATCTTAGCAGGATCTCTGACCGTCCTATGTTAAATGTAATTCTGCCCCCACTATTTTGTTCACCACAGCATGTTTTATACAGTCTGACATACTTTTTTATTGTCTGTTTCCCTGACTGTGTGTCTCCCCCAACAGAATGCTCCCTGAGGCGTGAGCCTGTTACACAGTAGGCATTCAGTAAATATTTGAGTGAATGAATGAACTTGTGGGTCTAGACTTGTTGATACTGTTGAGGAATGAATGTCCAGCCTATAGAAAAGTTTTATAAAGTTTATTTCAACCAAATTTTTTTTTTTTTTTTTTTTTTAAACGAACTCAACCTCCCAATTCTTTTTTTTTTTTTTTTTTTTTTTTAAAGATTTTATTGGGGAATTGGCGGAGGGGAACAGCGTTGGGGAATCGGGGAAGGGGAACAGACAAGTTGCCGTCTTCTTGTTCTTCAGTTTAGTTGCGGAGGATGTTGCTTCACTGTTGGTATCCTCATTGCGCTCTTCCCGGATGAGGCAGATCGGTCGCTGGCCTCTGGATGTCGCTCATCGCGGCTATTGGCAGCTCACGCTTGGCTGCCAGCTGCTCACGCTGGCTGCGGGCCACTCACTGTAGCCTATGGCAGCCCACTGCAGCAGGGGCTGCAGCCCACACCATCACCAGGGCTTTCACAGCCCAGCTCCAGGTGGAGCTGTTGTTAGCTGTAGAGGGCAGTGTCACTGGCCCTCATGTGGGATCCGAACCGGGGCCGCTGGCATCCCCAAACCAGCGCTTAACCAATGCGCCACTCGGCCGGCCCTCAACCAAATTTTGAGGACATGCCCAGAAGCAGAATCTCAACATATTGAAAAAGGCTACTGAGAATGGCCGTTTTGCAGCTTATCTTATACATTAGAATCAAAGGAGAAGATGTAAGGAGGGTTACTTGAAATCCATTGGTGGGTAGATTAAGGAGGCAGGAGAAAATTAGGAAACCTCCAGAACTGGATAAAAAGCAAAATGGAGAAATGCTTCTTTCACATTGGTGGATACAGGATAGGTAATTGTTACTTAACAGCACAGAGAGACTGTACGAGGGCAACAGGATGACAGCCAGGCTCTGTGGTCTCGTCCTCTGGTGGTCTTGGGCTGTGGTGCCTGCAGTTGTGCCTTCGAGAAGTCTCTAAAAGAAAATAACTGACATTTCAAAGGTATGTTATCCTAGATGTATAAACAATGGCTCTCTTAAGGTACAGACTGACCTTTCCTAAGGAAGCTATAGGTCTGGGATGTGACTACTCACCATGGCCTGCCCAGTTAGGAATTTATGATCAGACCATCCCATGTGGTTGCTTTTGGTCACCGAGCTTGTCAGGTCTGCCATGTGTCTCCACTGCTCCCCCCACACCATAGCTTGTCAGATTTAGTATATGGCCCCTTTTTTTCAATCACATCATATAGCTTTGTATTTTATGGGTTATAAAATACATTCATATACATTATATCACTTGATCAGTTTGTTTCTTGTAAATCAGACTACATATAATTCTAATTCTATTTAAAGTGTTTCACTACTAATATGCAAACTGGTTTCCTTGGGACATCTGAAGTATGGCCATTAAAATATATCCTCCATCCCATATTGTTTAGTTATGCGGGAGCTAAGTTCTGACTTACAGAACATGTCCTTCTTTTATCACTAGTTCCATAAAACTCCCTCTTAGGAACTTAATTGATTCTTAATTTAATTATTTAAATTTTTGTTAGATAAACTGGGAATCCTTTAAAACAAAGGCATATCAAGTGCTTCATTTATGCCACCCTTGGTTGGTGAGTGGTCACACAACTTCAGGGGGACTATTAAGCTTTGCACTCTATGCTAATGGTGCCCCCTGGAATTGTGGTGAATATAAAATGTTTTGGTTGAGTTTCTCATTATTGAGTTTTCTGTTTGTTCTCTTCTTGCTGTTTGAGCGGCGTTTTAGGACCCCACGGACTCTGTTTGCCTTGAGCTCACATTATTAGGTCTTTTTGACTACTGTATGTCACTTTTTATTAGCACAGCTGTGTCGAGTTGCTCCTAATTCCATTCTACTTCTACCCTCTTGGCTTTCTTCCTTAGCTATTTCAATTAGTCTGTCTACGTTCCATTTCACTTCATTGACATCAAACTCCTATGATAGCAAATGAGTCCCTGTTTTCAACAGGCAGTTACAAGTACCCTTTGTCAGCCTGATCACTATCCAGCTGATGAATCCATCAACATACAAATGGTATCTGTCACTCAGAATTTGAGCCTCACGATGTGTAAGGTTAAACGATGCAAATGTGGCAACCTGCTGCCATTCTGGCCGGTTTGCCAATCCAGGGAGAGTATGCAAATAAACTTTAATTTGGGGAGCAATGGAAGCAGGCAGAGGCCGAAATTTGATCCCAATTTTACTGTGTATAAAATATTTTATTACTTAGTTCATCTCACAATGAAGACATGTTCTAAATTCATCTGTGCCAGTGCCCTGCCTTGAGCGCATAGCAGTTATAGAAAAATGAACAATCTAGGTTATTTCATATTAATTCGCTTATAATTCTGAATTTGAATGGAGATGTATTCATAGAGCCCTGCACTCTGAAAACAGGCCTGCTTTGATTCTCTTAGTGATCTCTTTTTCCTCCCTTCCCAAGACAGTTCAAAGTGACTAGAATACTGCAAGACCTCTTAACAGCTAGCCAAAAAGGGTTCTCTCCAAGCCCTAATTGTGACAGCAGTGTCTACTTTATTCTGTATATAGTTTATCAAGTTTCTTTATGTATATTTAAAAGTTTTAATGTTATTTGATGCCTATATTTAATGCATATTGTGCTGATTGCCATATTTTCATTTTTCTCTCTGGAAGTTAAGAATCCATCAGTTCATAATCTTTTTTAGCATTTGGTTTAGTCTTTTGTTAGTTTCCCCCAAATTGCTTTTCGGCTTTCAATCCTGATTTAACTCCCTCCAGTGCTCAGGTTAAGAAGAATGCTATTTGAGCTCAGTTTCAACTTTTTCTGTATTGACAACTTGTTTACATTTTTCTTTTTTTTTTTTTTTGAGGGCAGTGTCACTGGCCCTCATATGTGGGACCCAACCGGGGCCGCTGGCTTCCAAGGCCAGCGCTTAACCACTACATTTTTCTTTTGATTGCTCCATTGATGAAGCTGAAGACTGAGCTCCCTGCTGCAGTGAAGGGTTACTGTGGGGTGGGGGGAGGGGGTACGTGCATTGTATTGCTAGTCCCCAAAAGTATGATTAGAGAAGAGGGGTATCTTTTTTGTTATTGTTGTACTGCTTACCAGCAAGAAGGTCCAGAAACAGGACTTCTCCCCAGGAATTCAAAAGCTAAAAGAATGTGGCTCTGGATCAGATGCAAAAGTTTCAGCATTGGATGTAGGGGTGTGAAAGGGAGCCCCGAAGAAAATTTAATTTTCAGTGTAAGAAGTGTAACTCCCCCAAACAATTTCTCCTGGAGTGAGGCCCTTTCCAGTCAGATCTGTTGGTGCTATCGAGCTGGTATTTCAAGTATGTCCATCTGCATTTAAACGAATTGCTCCAAGACAATCTGATTATGCGGTAGTTACTTTGGTGAGAATAGCGCCTCAGTGGAATGGAAACTTCATTTTGAGTCTAATATTAGACCTTGCTTTGGAAAATTCCTTTTAAATGATCACAAGCTGGGAATAGCAAAAGAATTTAACTTTCGACAGACAGCATTGACCAAGAATTTTTAACTGCTTATGTTTGGGTCCTTGGGAAAGCAGATGTGAGAAACTGACCAGACCGAATTGAGTAGACGAGCGCTGACTTGACCCGATGCGGTGTTTATATCTATTGCTGATAAGTTTCCCTCCTCGTCTCATTTGCTGAAAATATTTTCATTCTTTGGGCATGAGCACGCTAAGGATGAAGATTGTTAGGATGCCTAATTGTCTAACAATCTAACCTTCTAGGCTTCCAGACATTGTTGCCTGTAAAGGGGGGTCTGAGCCAGAACAGGAAAGGGCCGACCACCCTCCAGAACCAAAGGCAGCTTCGGAGTGAGTGCTGGGAACGTGATCAGATCTGTTCTTCGGGGAATATTGTAGTTTGGCTGGCTGGTTGCATCTGAGTGAACTGGCTCCACTCACAGTTTTAAGTAAACTTTATTTAAAGGACTCCCTCCACCCCCATCTGACCTCCAAAACCCGCCATGTGATTTAAGAAACCAGTCAACATACATGTTAACTGATTTTCTAGACTATGTGAAATTTCTAGACTATGTCTGCTTGGCTTAACTTAAGGATATATTTCAGATGCCTCACATGCCTTGAATTGGGAACACTGATATTGGTGTGAGAAATGCATTTACTATCTTAAAAGATCTTTCTGAAGTTGAAATGCATCGTTTATTCACAGTGTACATTTAATGTTGTTGTTCAGTCTTTCTCTGAGTTAGCTGGTAATAAGTTGATGGTGCCTTAGAATTGAGAGAGAACATTAATAAGTTAATAGCAGCTACCATTTATTGATCACCCGGTGGATGCCAGGCCCTATCTTTGCTCAACATGATCTCTGATAGTCACAACAGTCCTCTGGGCAGCAGGATTCTGATGAGCCTGCTTTTGGAGGTGAGACTGAGACTCAGAAAAGTTCTGTAGTTTGCTCGTGACCACACAGCTGGTAATGGCTAATGAAGGCAGTGCTGAAGTTCACTTCCAGGACCGTTTGACTTCAGAGCTCGTGTTCTTTCCTGTGGGTCACATCTTTCGATATTTACAGGGTTTGAAATTAAACCTGAGAAATTTAAAACATTGACTTATTAAGTCACTTTTGAAAGGACAATAATAAATCTATTACATGTTAACAGAAATAACATTTTTATTAAAAATCACAATTTTCCAAAACAAAAATTAGTAAGAAGTATCATTGTTTTACCTTTTTTACATATCTCTTTATTATCTAGCTAAATAGAAGGCAGCTGGATTTTCTTATTCAATCTGTGCAGTATATTGTTTTAGTGGAAATGTGTGAAGAAAACCCGACCTCACACAGATATGTATTTGGGAAAGGGAGGCAATTTTAATAGCCTTTTTGGTTAATCATGGATATTCTCTTTTGGTGCAGTTACCTTAAAATCCTTTGGTCTGAAATCTTTTTACAGAAGAATTCTGAGTAATATATGTAGATACTCACCTACTCCAGGAAGTAGAGTTTAATCCCTACCAAAGCATAGAATTAAGGAAAGGGGGAAATGAGTGACTGTCCCGTGGACAAACCTGGGCACACTGCCGTAACCCAGTGGTAGAGGTGAACACTGCCCGTGATGTCACGTGGCAGCTAATGCTGCTGCTGTTTTCTGTAATGTAACAGGTGCGTTTTATTCATTTTTAAGAAAATGTGTGCCAGATATCGAAGTTGAAATAACTGTGGTTTGTCTGATAATCATTCTTTCGAGTAAAATTGTTCAGTGAAAAAAGTGGCCAGAAACAAATGCACAAGTGCTTGTCCTCAAGACACTGTCGTACTTTAGAGCACAACACAGTGTTTTATGGCACTTCCAAATTTTGTCACGTAGAATATTGAAAGACAGGCACTTGGGGCAAGAATTAATGAAATTAATAACGTTCACTGCTTCGTCAAGGACTTTCTTAGGAGAAATGCCCACCCACCCCCACCCCTCATGCTGTGAGTATGTGGTGGTGGAAAATCCTATGACGGTGACCCCTGGTACAGCTTGCCACTACTGCCTCCATGTGTGCTCAGGTATCTGCACCATTGGTTTCAATACCAACACAGTGAAAAAGGCCAGAAGCCTTTTAGTGCTCTAATGAAAAGAGTTTGGCTTCCAGACCTCCTGTGAAAAGGCCTTAGGCACCGACCACATTTTAAGAAGTACTCTCCTAAAAGTAAAGTGGCAGTTGCTAAAAGGTCACAAAGGAAGAGCCGACATTACTAAAGACCAAATCCATAGGAAACAAATGGTGATGTGGGGGCAGTGCCATCAGGGTGTGTAGAAGGTGGCCCTCTTCTGGTTTAGCTGGCCTTGCCTTTGATGGCGCATGCGGCTTGTCCATGTTTGTGGTATTTCCAGGCTGTTTTGAAATGCTGAGATGCAGACGTGGATAATCTGGTATCTGCGTTTGCCGCTATTTCTACCATAATCACATCTAAAATTTTGTTCAGGAAATTCAGAAAATTGCTTTTTAAACTTTGTTTTCTTTTCTTTAAAGGTAAATCTCACCTGGCTATTGTACAGCGAGTAAACAATGAGGGAGAGGGGGATCCATTTTATGAAGTTTTGGGAATTGTCACCTTAGAAGATGTGATTGAAGAAATCATCAAGTCTGAGATTCTAGATGAGACAGACTTATACAGTGAGTAGCATTGCTGGAGTAATTCCACCAAATCTTTGCTTTTTGGGTCACGTTGTTTGTGAATCATCTGACATCTCCCCAGTTGTTTTCTACCTCTGTTTCTTACTGTGCAGTATGTGTGTAGGCTGCATGCAACTTATCCATGTATTCCAGTCGCTTCACCCAGGGGAAGAAGCAGAGGCCGGGTTTGTAATGGCAGCTGGTGATGTGTGTTTTTGAAAAGTCAGCTGCTTCTAACAATTGATGTGGGCATTACTTGACCCTGCACAGCCAACTGCATTCTTGGTTTTTACATTTATTTTACATGTGGAAAAAGAACTAATTGTTCTTTACCAAATTTTCATTTTACACAATTAGGTAAGTTGTTTTCAGATAAATTTCTGTTTCTACTTAAGGTCATAATTCAAATACTTAAAACGTGAGAAGCGGGTTAAGAGCTGGCTTGGGATGCCAGCGGCCCTGGTTCGGATCCCACATTGAGGGCCAGTGACACTGCTCTCTAAAAAAATAAAATAAAGAAAAAAGTGAGAAGGATTCGTTAAATTGATGGACAGCAACTGTTTTATTTTTCTTGTTCCCATGGACCAAGATAGAGGTGGGGTTTGCAAGTATAGTTTTTCTGGGGCAGCGGTGGTGAGGTGGGTGTAAGAGGCAGGACAGGGTGGACTACACAATAACAATGTGTTTTTCCCTTTTTCTGCTCCTCTGCCTTCTTTGGGGATGGGGTGGAGAGTGGCCTGCATCAGGGGAGGGGAAAGGGAGTATCCACAGCTTTTGCCCAGGAGTAGGCTAGACCCTAGGCTGAACATTGAACGTGGATCATTGGACTTAAAGTTTTCCCAGCCTCTCTATTAACGAAGGAAGACTTTTTCAAGAGTTTCATAATGCCAAAGATGGCCCAAGGCTTGAGAAGTTTGGGATCTCAAAAGTGGGATAGAAAAAGAGCCTTTGGGCTCTGCTTGTCCTGTTTTGCTTTTGAAACAGGATTTGGAGTGGGGAACGGACGATTCAAATGCAGAGGGCACAAGGAACAGAGCCTGTCTTGCTCAGAGCAGAGTGATTTTATTCAGTTTCACTAGAAGGGAATGTCCCTCGTTTTAAAATTGAGAAAGTCTTCCATGCACCCTTAAAAGAGTAAATTTTATATTTAGCCAATGATTTGCTTCTGAAATGTATCTTATTTTTCCCTCACATCTGTATAATATTCTTTAAAAATACCAGTTCGTATGCGTTTTATCCTTTTGACACTTGGAAAGTAGTCAGGAGGTCTCATAACAGAGAACATTGTCATTTGTGTGTTTATATTCTTTTCGTTCTTCCTCACAGTGACTATTTAATACCAAGCGTGCCTGTGTATATTTGTTTCCATAGGGACAGTACTCATCATAAGAAAGATAATTTACACATTTATGAGACCTTATGTTTGCACTTCAGTTCTTTCATACCTTGGTTAGACTGATTTCAGACAAGAAGTGTTTCCTAATGTGGCTTACTGATATGAAATGCTAAACTTTTGATTTCCTGTATATTTTTGATTTAGCTAGGAGATCAGGGATGATGACTGTTTTTGTCATTAGAAAATTACCTTTAAATTTTGTGTTGATTTATACTGTCTGATTCTCAGAAGAATTTGAGATAGAAGAAAATGACAAGTTTTGAGCCCCTTTGCTCCCCGGAACAAGCCTAGTAAGCAGCCTGTTTTGCCTCAGACCGGAAATGGTAATGCAGACTCATGGTTCTTGGGAAAGGACACGGGATGCGGCCTTGTCTGTGACCTAGTTTGTTCTTGATAATCACTTTATCCAGAAAAATACTGGAAGGAAGGTTTTGCATTAGACACTTTCTAGATCGGGGTTTGGTGAACTACAGCCCAGGAGCGCCTGCCACCTGCTTTTGTGTGGCCCACAAGCTAAGAATTTTTAAATCTTTGAAAACAAATCAAAAGAATAATTATTCTGTGACAGGAAAAAGTGATGTGAAATTCAAATTTCATGTCTGTGATGAAGTTTTATTGGAACACAACTATGCTGCTTCATTCATATATGGCTTCATTCACATATGGCCGCTTTTGCTAAATAGCAGAGTTGAGCAGTTGTAACAGAGACTGAGATACTTACTCTCTGGCCCTTTACAAAAGGAGTGTGCTGACCTCTCTTCTGGGTCACTTTCATTATATTGGCTTGACCTTGAAGATCTCATGATCTGAGGTAGAAATAAAGCTACCACATGTTACTATTGCAGTATTGTTCTATGAAAATGTTTTGTGTGTTTCTTAAGAGATTTTGTTTTGTGTTTCTCTTTCAGCACAGGCTAGCAGCCTCTTAAAGGTGGGGACACACTTGCCGTGTGTCTTCTGTAGCACAGTGATTGTTTGTCACTGCAGTGTGGTGACACTGAGTAGCAGGATCCTAAGCTCACGCCAGGCTACATCCTCTGTTGCTATGTGGTTATATAGGTACTATGAGGGGAGGGTTTTTGTCCAAGGCTGCCCATTACTGTACTTGTCAGGGCTCTAAAAATCTTCATGAAGTATATTTATAGTTGCTACTCTTCAGGTTGTCTGTTATTTGATTGTGTTATGACCATGCAGCGCTGATTTGATGAGGATTCTTTCTCTCTTCCTCTTTCCATGTAGTCTTTGAATGTAGGGTGCTCACTGTCTGGAGAGATTAGCCTTTCCAGTATATTTTGTCATTTTCATTCAAAAAGAGCCCTGATCTAATGGAATGTGTTTCCTTACTTTTTTCTCATTCTTTCCACAGCGGATAACAGAACGAAAAAGAAAGTGGCCCATCGTGAAAGAAAGCAAGATTTTTCTGCCTTTAAGCAGACAGACAGCGAGATGAAGGTTAAAATATCACCACAGCTTCTCTTGGCCATGCACCGTTTCCTAGCAACAGGCAAGTGCAGCTTATCACAATTAGAAATCTCTACCAACCCTGGAGCGTGTTTCTCACCCACCACTGAGTGGGGTGGGCTGGGGGTGGAGACCGGGAAATGGGGTGAAAAGTAATGCCACTTTTGTGTTTTGTTTTTTGTTTTTTTGTTTTGTTTTTGTTTTGTTTTTTTCTTTTTAAATTCTCTCCTCTCCTATGTTCAGTGTCGGCATGAACTCTCTGAGACATTTACCAGGGGTGGACCAGTAACTTAAAATTGGTCTGAAAGGTAAGGATGAATGTTAGTGCCACACTGCATGTAAACAGTAGGCCAGGTCATCTGCTTCCAGCTAAGTCCATGGGAGAACCAGCTGGTGGAGTAGGCTGACAGTGCGAACCAGACCCCACCTCGTTGTATGTTGGACAATTGAGTAATTCTCTCTTCAGCTTGCCTTGGAAGAACAGTTGGATATCAGTGATAACACAGGTGCTATGATTTGCAAAGAAGAAAAATAGATTTTCAGAATTAAATCTTTATCCGTTACGGTTTTATTGAAATCAGAAATTCTAAGAACTTTGACATGGATTTTTTGATGGCCTCTTCAAATCAAATTGTTAACTTGCACCCATTCCAGGAGGCAAGTGTGCACATTATTAAAACCACCAACCCAGCTGGCACTGACTGCTCCAGAGAGGTCAAGGTTGAATGGACTTAAGAGACTGACTAACCCTTCTCACATCCCCAGTGGCTGTCTAGGTGAAGGGTGAGCTCTGTTGGCCAGGGGAAGTGTGAGAAAAACCGAAAGTACCCAGTGACCTGTAGAAGACGTCTTGTCCAAGATGGGCAGCCAATGCCTTTCAACTGCGTGCACTATTACTTAAAATGCTTTGAAAAGAAGGCTAACAGCAGTTACGTGATGGAATGTTACGCACTCTTTAAGATTGTGTTTTCAGATAATGGGAATTCTCACAATATAATATTTACGACATGGGAAAATAACTCATAATTTAATGTAAAATGAGAAAAAGCAGGATATAAAACTATGTGTACAGGAAGATTATAGTTGTATTTTTGTATGTACACACGCATATACACCGGCACACAAGCCTTGGCAAGGTACTGGAAAGAAATGCTCACCAATTGCTCAGAATTATGAGTGGTTGGTTTATAGGTAATTTTTATCGTCCTCTATTTTTTTCTGTATTCCCCAACATTTCTGCAATGTACTCTTGTTTTGTTATTACAAAAAAAGTCACAGGAGAATTTAGAGAATTTATAATTTTCATATATATCATAATTTAACAAATTTAACTTATAAACAATCTCTTTAACTTGCTTATTATTCTTTCTCTAATTCTGATAATATTATTCTCCATCATTGAAGAACCACAATTTAAAACTAAATGTTATCCTACTCTGCCTCTGAGGTACCATAAAGTGTCAGTACAGCACCCTTAAATCAGTAATTTCGGTTTTTATTTTAAATAAAATTGATGTCTTTGTAAATATAGGTCAACATACCTTTTTTTAAAATTAGCAAGTTGGAGTGCATGTTGATGTGTGCACGTGCCTTGCTCTTATTCTGAATCTCTCCGTGTTCCTCGTTCGCAGACTTTCTCAGGGCAGCTGAATGGGAGAATGAGATGTGGGGCACTTGTATTGTGCACCTGGTACTAATTCACGCCTAGATGCTTCCTGACCTTTGCTTCTTCCTTTGGCTGTTGTTGGACAGTCAGACTATTGTGGCTGTTGACGGGCATCCTGGCAGTCAAGGAGCCTGCTTCTGGGTGATTTTCATTAGTATCAGTCGGAAAACTAGGGTATTTTTATGAGAACTGAATCCAATGGCAGGTTGAAAAGGAAAAGTTTTCAAAGAAACAAATATGAAAATTCAGCATTTTCTGATTTCTCCCAGGTAATCTGCCCCCAGTGGACCACCACATGGAAGTCTCGTTAATCCATACTGTATCACTTTGATTCCAAGTATTCTTATGACCTAAACACCTTAATCACTAGTGTATCTTTTTTTCCATCCATTTGAAGTGTAATATCAAGTTGTGTTTATATCTATAGAAGTAGAAGCATTTAGCCCATCCCAGATGTCAGAGAAGATCCTCCTAAGGCTGCTAAAGCACCCCAATGTCATCCAGGAGCTGAAGTATGATGAGAAGAACAAGAAAGCCCCAGAATACTACCTCTACCAGCGAAACAAACCTGTAGACTACTTCGTTCTCATTTTGCAGGTCAGAAGAATTATTCAATAGTTGTTTGATCTCATTGAGTACCCATCCTTCTAGCCCTAAGGAGATTTGGTGTAGATGAATGGGTGTCAGGGTTTATTTATATATTTCTGGGGCAGCCTCATGCATAGGAGAATTTCATCTCCCTCTTTTCGTATCTGTACAATAATCCCAATATAAAGCAATGTCATTAGTTAAATTTCCCATACTGAAGGGCACTTCGTGATTGCTGAGGCCCTGAGTCAAATGAAAAATGGTGAATTCCATTGTTAGTTTTTGAAGACTTTGGGGAACTACCTGTATATGGCTAAATCTTGGCTGAGCATTTGAAATTTAAGTGTCTTAAAGTGCCTGAGGTCCTCTTTATTATCTTTATTTTCCCCTGCCCCTCATTAGAATTTGGTCTTATACACCTTCCTGGAGATATCTTACTATCTCTTCCCTTAACACTATCAAAATAATCCGTTTGTTATTGTTATTCCTGGTTACTAACCAGACTCTGTTTTACAGAGGAACTAATGTGATAATCACAGCCTGGCCTGGCAATGGTAACTGGATTCCTTCTCACTAGAACAGAATCCACTATATAAGGTGGGAAGGTCGATCCAGTCTGAACTCTCCTTGGGGGGCTTTGGTGCTTGACTTAACAGGAAGCCTTGTAATATCACAGTGTCACTAAGTAGAGCACTGTCCTTGGCATGGAGACCAAGATGAACATTATAATGAATAAAGTGCTAGTTTTATTGACTTCTTATCCCTCTTTATTGAAGAATTTACTTTATAGGATATCCGAGTTTATTTCAGTACTAGTCCCTTATGCATTCTTGTATTTTTTTATTCCCAGATATGAATTAGAGGTAGTATTATATGAGTGTAATTAGTATGTCATAGGCCCTAAAATTCATGGGTCCGACAGGGTCCCAATTATCTCAATGAATTAAGCAGGTTCTTTTTATTTGAAAGTAACTCCTATCAGATATCTAGGTCTCCAATACTCTGGAAAGTGTTGTGTTCATGCTTGTGTTCACGCCCCATGTTTGGACAATATTGTGGCATCTGGAGGTAGAATGGAGGAACTGATTATATGCCACTTCATATAGTCTTTTTTGGAAACTTCTGTTGGCAGGTTTTCTAATTCAATGCCCTGGTTCTATTACCCGTAGTCTCATTCAACCCCGAATTATGTTTTCTTGTATGGGAGATAGACAAGCACTCTGAGAGGGCTGTTGGGAGTTTATTCACTGCAGTGAGGGAATAAAATATTCATGTTTCTCATGAAAGCTAGATGTGAATATTCCTTAAACCTAGAGAAACTTTGAATTACATTAAACATGGTTATTTAGGACAACTTTGAGGATTGACATTGTGGATTTCAGTAGTAACTATGTAGCTTTCAATTGTTGATTTTTATGTAGTTAGCATTTATGAAGTTGTGATTCAGTATTGCTCTGTTGATATGTAAGAAAACCATTTCCTGGCTATTGATCTAACAATAGATTTTGTGGAAGAGGTACGTCATAATCCCTGTCCGTTTACAAGTAAATCTTTCATATAAAGATATTTTTATTTTTTTTTAAAGATTTTATTGGGGAATTGGGGAAGGGGAACAGACAAGTGGCTGTCTTTTTTGTTCTTCAGTCTAGTTGCAGAGGACGTTGCTTCACTAGCCCATGTTGGTATCGTCATTGCGCTTTTCCTGGATGAGGCAGATCGGTTGCCGGCCTCTGGATGTCGCTCACTGCGGCTATTGGCAGCTCACGCTGGCGGCCAGCCCAGCCACTCACTGTAGCCTATGGCAGCCATTGTAGCAGGGGCTACAGCCTACATCATCGCCAGTGCTTGCACAGCCCAGCTCTAGGTGGAGCTGTTAGCTGTAGAGGGCACTGTCACTGGCCCTCATACATGGGATCCAAACCGGGGCCGTTGGTATCCCAAAACCAGCTCTTAACCAATGCGCCACTCGGCCGGCCCAAAGATATTTTTGATAAGGCATTTAGGTATATATACCTGTATTGCAATACCTGTATCATGTGTATATTTATATAAATATGACAAGTTTTCTTTTTTTTTTTTTTTTAAAGATTTTATTGGGGAATTGGGGGAGGGGAACAGCATTGGGGAACCGGGGAAGGGGAACAGACAAGTTGCTGTCCTTTTTGTTCTTCAGTCTAGTTGTGGAGGATGTTGCTTCACTGGCCCATGTTGGTATCATCATTGCGCTCTTCTCGGGTGAGGCAAATCGGTCGCCGGCCTCTGGATGGCTGCTCACAGTGGCTATTGGCAGCTCACACTGGCTGCCAGCTGCTCATGCTGACTGCCAGCCGCTCACTGTAGCCTATGGCAGCCCGCTGTGGCAGGGGCTGCATCTATGCTGTCTCTGGGGACTCACAGCAGCCCAGCTCCAGGTGGAGCTGTTGTTCACCATCCTAGCTGTAGAGGGCAGTGTCACTGGCCCTCATATGTGGGATCCAAACCACCGAGGCTGCTGGCATCCCAAACCAGCTCTTAACCAATGCGCCACTCGGTCGGCCCTATGACAGGTTTTCTGAACTGATGATGTCATGGGGGTTTTATAAATAGTGTAAGTGCTGGATTAAAAGGACTTAATGGAGGTGTTAAAACTATAGAGTTTGGTGAAAATCATGTTATTGCAGGCCAGCCAATTACCTGAGGTACCCAGAGTACAACAAAATGAAATGTCATAATACCTGTCAATCTAGCATAGCTATCATCATTTAAAGTATATTCCACCCTAAAATATCAGTTATAAATATAAATATAGGTTATAGAGTATGTTCCATTGCATTTCAAGGGCATTAAGTCAGAAGATGGCAGCAGTACCTGCCTTCCCTCCTGGCCCCGGTGCTTCTGCAGACGAAGGAAAAAACTCTTTGGTAATTGATGGAATATGATTATAAATGGAAACACATCACTTTGAGTTTAAACCCCAGATAAAATGAAGTCTAATTTAAATTTAGTCAAAGCAAAATGATATAAATAAGCTTAGTTAAAAGAATATGTTACCAGACACATATCTCTCCTACTCATGTTTTAAAAGGCTGCAACTTCAAGTTTTATCTTAAAAAGTAGAAGATTTTTAAGCTGAAATATATTGGGAGATCCATTAGGGCATTGATAACAATTACAAAATATAGTGAAAGGAAACTTTATTGGCTCTACATGCCTTAAATAACTTTAAAAATATAGATAGATAGATAGATAGATAGATAGATAGATAGATAGATAGATAGATATAGATATAGATATAGATATAGATATAGATAGATATAAAGTAGAAATGGTTAGGAACATAATTTTGGTAGAAATTTTTTCCACCATCATAAAGAGCAAGCATACCAGGTAAAAATGTTAGAGCTCTGGGCGGGCTGAGTGGCACATTGGAGTGGCCCATTGGTTAAGAGCTGGCTTGGGATGCCAGTGGCCCGTGTTCGGATCCCACATGTGAGGGCCAGTGACACTGCCCTCTACAGCTAACAACAGCTCCACTGGAGCTGGGCTGCTGTGAGCCCCTGCTTCAGTGGGCTGCCATAGGCTACAGTGAGTGGCCAGCAGCCAGTGTGAGCTGCCAATAGCCACTGTGAGCGACCATCCAGAGGCCAGTGACTGATCTGCCTCATCTGGGAAGAGCGCAATGACGATACCAATGGGCCAGTGAAGCAACATCCTCCACAACTAGACGGAAGAACAAAGGGACAGCAATTTGTCTGTTCCCCTTCCCCGATTCCCCAATGCTGTTCCCCTCCCCCAATTCCCCAATAAAATCTTTAAAAAAAATAAAAAGAGCTTTGAATTGTATAACTAATAAAATAAACAGAAAATTGGAGATGAAATATAAAGCCAGAGAAATACGCTTATTGAAAAGTTTTATGTGACTTTCATAAAAATTGATCATTTACTATGTCACATGTAAGTTCTAGTAAATTCAGAAAGATAGAAATTTCATATAACTACCTGCATAGATCATAATGAAATATAATTAGACATAAAAATGCATAATTGACAAATACTAAGCCATTTCAAAATTGTGATTAATTCTCTTACAAAGGTTTTATGTGTAAGGCTTCATTTGTATAAAAGAAAAAGCTGCATTTTTCCTTTTTTTTTAAAATATTTTATTGGGGAATTGGGGGAGGGCAACAGCGTTGGGGAATTGGGGAAGGGGAACAGACAAGTTGCTGTCTCTTTTTGTTCTTCAGTCTAGTTGTGGAGGATGTTGCTTCACTGGCCCATGTTGGTATCGTCATTGCGTTCTTCCCGGATGAGGCAGATCGGTCACCGCCCTCTGGATGGTCTCTCACCACGGCTATTCGCCGCTCACGCTGGCTGCTGGCCACTCACTGTAGCCTATGGCAGCCCACTGCAGCAGGGGCTGCAGCCCATACCGTTGCCGAGGCTCTCAGCCGAGCTCCAGGTGGAGCTGTTGTGAGCTGTAGAGGGCAGTGTCACTGGCCCTCATATGTGGGATCCGAACCGGGGCCGCTGTTGTCCCAAGCCAGCTCTTAACTAATGTGCCACTCGGCCGGCCCTGCATTTTTCCTTTTATACAAACATGCACACACAAACTATCTCTGGAAGGTTACTCAAGAAACTGGTACCAGTGGTTGCCTTTAAGGAGGAGACTTGAAGGACTAGGAATAGGGTGGAAGGAAAACTTATTTCTCCCTTTGAATTTGAATTTCTTCCTGTGTGTGTACTGTGCATTTAAATAGATAATTAAAAATAGCATTAGTGGCAAACCAGAAGTCCTAAACAGCCACTGAATTAGGGAGAAAATATATAGAATGTCATAAAGTATATAGGATGTCATAAAAAAACTATTTAAAAAAACTATTAAATAATGTAAACAGTATATGTGCAGTATGTCAGTTTTAAGAAATTGTGTTCTAAGTACTTAAATTTTTTTTTTTTAACATTTTATTGGGGAATTGGAGGAGGGGAACAGCGTTGGGGAACCGGGGAAGAGGAACAGACAAGTAGCTGTCTTTTTGTTCTGCAGTCTAGTTGTGAAGGATGTTGCTTCACTGGCCCATGTTGGTATCATCATTGTTCTCTTCTCGGGTGAGGCAGATGGGTCGCCGGCCTCTGGATGGCTGCTCACAGTGGCTCTTGGCAGCTCACACCGGCTGCCAGCCGCTTGGGCTGCCGGCCACTCACTGTAGCCTATGGCAGCCCACTGCAGCACAGGCTGCAGCTGTGCCGTCCCCGGGGACTCAGAGCAGCCCAGCTCCAGGTGGTGCTGTTGTTCGCTGTAGAGGGCAGTGTCACTGGCCCTCATATGTGGGATCCGAACCAGGGCCACTGGCATCCCAAGCCAGCTCTTAACCAATGCGCCACTTGACCGGCCCTAAATACTTAAATTTTAAAAAAATTGATATCTATAGTTATCTAGAAAGAGAACAAAGCAATCAGCCAAAAAGAAAAAAATTAATAAAAATTGCCATGAAAATAAATTTTTAAATGGAAAAGCTTTACAACCCATAAAAATATCAAGATGTGGTTCTTTTAAAAAAGTAACAAGGGCCGGCCGAGTGGCGCATTGGTTAAATGCTGGTTTTGGGATGCCAGCGGCCCCGGTTCGGATCCCACATGAGGGCCAGTGACGCTGCCCTCTACAGCTAACAACAGCTCCACCTGGAGCTGGGCTGTGCGAGCCCCGGTGATGGTGTGGGCTGCAGCCCCTGCTGCAGTGGGCTGCCATAGGCTGCAGTGAGTGGCCCGCACCCAGCGTGAGCGGCTGGCAGCCAAGCGTGAGCTGCCAATAGCCGCGATGAGCGACATCCAGAGGCCAGCGACCGATCTGCCTCATCCGGGAAGAGCGCAATGACGATACCAACAGTGAAGCAACATCCTCCGCAACTAAAACTGAAGAACAAGAAGACGGCAACTTGTCCGTTCCCCTTCCCCGATTCCCCAACGCTGTTCCCCTCCGCCAATTCCCCAATAAAAAAAAAAAAAAAAAAAAAAAAAGTAACAAAATTAATATTCTATTGGTATAATTAATGTAATAAAAGAGGAAAAGAAAAAAATAAGAAGTTCTCTTCTGCCCCCAAAGCAGCTAGAATCAAAGGAATCAGTTGAAAAAAAAACCCTGAGACTTTAAAGAACTCAATCTCTATAGTATATAAATAGAACAAGATGCTTTAATAGTCAAGTGTATTCTTTTTTTTTTTTTTTTTGAGGGCAGTGTCACTGGCCCTCATATGTGGGACCGAACCGGGGCCGCTGGCTTCAAGGCCAGCGCTTAACCACCGCGCCACTTGGCCGGCCCTTCAACTGTATTCTTTAAGACGAACATGGGATTAATCTAAAGTCTGATAATATGGGCTGATCTCACTTGTCAACACTGATGGAGAATTCCTAAATAAAAACGGAGCAGTTAGAGCATGTACCAGGGAGTTATTCACTGTCTGACTAAATTAGGTTTATTTTAGAAATGCAGTGTTAGTTTAATATAAGGACAACAAAACACAAATATGGTATGTTAATTAGGAAAGCAATAAAGAAAGACATCCTTATGCTAATATCAATAGATACCAGACAGGCAACTGACAACATTAAGCACCCATTCTTGATTTTAGAAAACAAACAAAATCTTTGTAAAAATCCACAATGAACAGTGAACAGAAAAGAAAAAGTTCTGTAAAACGGACCATAGCCTTAAACTGGCAGTCTTCTTTTGGGAATACATACATACGTACAATCCCTCAGACATATGCATCTAAAGAAATCATTATTTTATAAAGGTATCTATGCAAATATATTTAGAGCAAATCTTTTTATGATAAAATAATAGAAATAGTCCATTTGTCTTAAGCTAATCAGATTGATGCTACAAGGGAATCATATAGCAATTTTGTAGCAAGCTATATAATACTGAAAGAAGCAGAAAGCATATACAGAAATATATCAAGAAAAAAAATACTGTGTGCTTAGTAATTATAACTATTATAAACCAGTTTTCTAATAAAAATAGTCAAAAAGTAATAGATCACTGAATAATATACACAGTGGTGTTTTATAATGTGGGGTTTGTTGGTCCTTTGGGGAGTAAAAAGTCTAAATAAGCAAATAAAAGATATGATTGCTCTTCCGCAGCACATAACCAGGTTATGACTTCAGTAAATATGAAGAATAACAGGAAAACAAAAGGAATATCTTTTTTTCTTTGCCACTTACATAATCAATAGAAAAGAGCACATTTTTTTCTGGCGCTAATTTTTCTTGTTGATTTCATGCCTCAGTGTTTTAGTTGTTATTCAGTTGCGCCATCCAACACTCTCTTTTTAGGACTTACGACACGGATTCGAAAGGGGTTTTTCCCTGTAGAGTGAAATCTGTTCTTTTGTGGAGGGGGCAGGTAGCATCTTAGAACTTACACAGTTCTTGACAATGCTGGATACCATTTCACTTGCTGTTGGGAGAGGAATTTAAGCCTTCAGTACCAAAACTTCTCACGGATTTTGAGTTTTGTAGGGCCTTATTCATTGTGTCCCAGTGAATAAGGGGTCCTTAATCTTGAGTCAAGTACAACTAGCACGCCCATTTTAAAGAAAAAAAATTACTTTGACACCCAGTGTTGGCCTAGTTGTGTTTTTTTGTTTTAATTCTACTTAAATATGTATGAATATAAAACTGAGCATAAGCTTTTTTTTGCTTAGAACTCTTAAATACAACTACAAACCAAAACACATTTGCAATTAATATTACATTCTCATATTATGTTCTAACTGTAAATGACATAGTTCGGCTGATAGGAAAGTGCCACTGGTCCCAGTTCTGTGGCAGGTAGCTCTAGTGCAGGCTCTTCTGCATTCAGCACACCTGGGTCTCCATGTGCCCAGTGATGACTCCAGTCCTTTGCTCAATTTGAGCTATTTTGAATGTTTGTACTGGATGTGGTGCTGTTATTTGGCCTCCACTCGGTGTGACTGAATTATTTATATGTTCCCTCCTCTTCAGCTCAGCTCTTCTCACACTTTAATGTGTGTAGGAATCACTTGGGGATCTTGTTGAAATGCAAACTATGATTCAGTAGGTTGGGTGGAGTCTGAGATGTTGAATTTCTAACAAGCTCCCTGCTGATGGAGGAGCAAGGCATAGGCAGATAGCCGTTGGGATTCAAGTAGCAACTTCTGGGCAGTGTGATTGTGAACACCAAGACAGATGCTGTCACTGACATCTGGTGGCAGCACCTGCTTAGGAAACGGTCAACCAGAGGGTTCAAAATATGTGTAAATTCATTTTTGAGTGTAAATTCATTTTTGACCATCAAAAATTTCTATGTTTTAAAACATCTTGAACATCTATGAAGCAAATTTGTGAAGTCCCAGGACTACATCTGCAGGTTCCAGATTGAAAAAATACTGCCAGAGAATGTTTGAGTGCCACAGTCACCCTGTTCAAGGCCATGAACAGACAGACATCTGAGACCGGGACTGCTGGGCAGTGCTGGTGGACACAACCTGCCATTTCTGTCTCTGGCATCTAATTACGTCCTTTTAGGTGTCAGGCCCCACTGAATACTTTGTGGTGGTGATTTACAAACACAAACAAAAACAACTCAAGAGCAGGCAGGAGACCAAGTCGATGGTCAGCAGATGCTATCTGAGGAGGTCTCAGTCTCCCTGAGTCCATGGCATCTGCTGATGGTACTTAAGCTGGTTTGTGCCAATTAGGATAGCATGGGCATCCACCCTGAGACCAGGTACAGCGTGAAACTGTTTAGTACTTTGTGGATGCTTAGAAACTTGGAGAAAAGTTGTCTCATACCTTCCTCCGAAGCATGGTAGGATTCTGTGATGGTAACTGCTCAAAAACTTTGCTTCTGTTGGGTTACCAACATGATGCCCTAGCTCCCTCTGGGAGTCTGTCCCATCGAGATTTTTTTGGTGACATGCTAGACTAGAGTAAACTTGAGGATGTTTCAAAAGTAAAAATGATATGTAGTGCCTTCTTCATATGGAAAAAGCTGTTATCTAAGAAGACACCTGATTGATTTTTGAGTGGCCCTAATTTGTATACTGGTAGGTTTATTTGAAAATGGTCACTTTTGGAGCCATCAACACACACAAATGAATAAGAGGTGTGTTTACTGGGTGTTTCTAAAACTTGCCTGCCAGGAAAGTTTCACTCCTGTAGAGAGGAATATAGAGCTGGGTGCTCTTGGAATTGTAGAATCAGAATGTTAGAACTGAAAAAACCACAGAAATCCTTTCATCTACTGCAATTTTATAAATGAAGTAAAATTAACCTTGTGCAGTGGTTCCTAAATGCTGATACTTGACAAACTTTTCACTCATTTGAGACAAAATGAGAAAAATAAAGACAGTTGCAGGAGTTCTTCATAAAGTTATATGTATTCAGTTTAAAGACCTGTCTGTTATCCTGAAATTATATATTTTGGGGTTAAAATGCCTGATCTTTTTTGTAGTGATGGTAACAGTAGACAGCTGTGCTTTTCAAAATACCTTCATTTTATGACCTAAAAATTTGGCAGCCCTCCCTCTGTTTCCAGTATTGAGGAAGGATGTAGGTGCGTTTTGCTAGTTCTTGGAATGCAGAGACCTGGGAACTGCTGACCTGCTATATCTCTCTTGCAGCTCGATGATGGCTGTCGACTAGGCAGACTCCAGAAGGAAAGTAGCTGACCCTCCCTGCCTGGGTGCCTGTCACATCAGTGGAGGGATCAGCTGAAATGGCTGTGTTCTAGAACTCTGAATCTTTGTTCAGTTGTCCTTATTTAATTAGCAGACAGCCCCTGGGACCTTGGGGGCGTTTCTTGAGAAGCCAGGGTACCCAGAGGTTCCAGAGCTGGGCTGTTCACTAATAGAGCTTTAAAGTAATGAGTCCCAAACTCCGCTGCCTGCTACCATCACCCAGAGAGCGTTATTCAAATCCTACTGCCCAGGTTGCGCTTCATGCTAATTAAACCAGGATGCCTGGGAGAAGGAGCCAGACATCAGTTGTGTGTGTGTGTTTAATCCCCAGATGTTTTCAGCACACAGCTAGGGAATCTCTGCTTTGAATTTCCTAGGCAGAGGTTCCGAGCGTGGGGGGTCATGAGTGCTGTCCTCTCCAAGAGGCAGACCAGGTGTGGCATTCAGTGTTTTGAGAGGGGTGACTATTGCCCTGCTGGTTCTAACAGTTGATCTCCAAAGAATTTTCGGGGGAACAGAACACAGAAGGCCCTAAGTTGTAAAACCAATGATCCAGTTCAACTGGAAAAAATGGATCTCATCAAGAGGCGTTATTGCATTGGGCCTTCCTCCTGCTTGTCTACATAGAAATTGAGGTTGTAAGATGGTCCTGGAACCACTTTTGAGCTTATAATTACAGACAGTTGTTTTCAAATAGCATTATACATACATACTAACTCTTACAAAATCAAGGATTAGTCCATGAAGAAATGGATGCGTAGTAGAGAAGATTTATTACACCGTCAGGCACTTCCGTTCTTACTGCTCACATCTGAGTATTGTGCGCCAACCCATCGTCTTCTTCCCTCCTCTCTTAACGGACCCTGCCCTCACTGAGGTCATCACTTTGCCGTGTGCATCCCATTCTTTCCTGCCAGCCTTTGGCTTTTGCTCCCTTAGTTCCCACCTCTTCTCCCCCCACACTTCCTTCCCTTGCTGCTTTCATGTGTGCGCTGGAGTCCCTAGTTCCAGACAGCCTGTATTTGACCCCAGGGCTGCCGGTCTCACCTGCTGCTTCTCTCCTGGTAGACCTGCTGCCTGTGCTTTCTCCTGCCTGCTCTGCCTTCCCCTCCACTGTCTGTTTTCTTCGGGAAAATCTCCTGAAGGCCACCAGTGAGTGACTCCTTGATGACTGGCCATCCCTTTATTTGTGAGGTCCTCCCCTCTCTAGTTTCTCTGGTGACACGGTTGTCTGGTTCTGCTTTTGTCTGGTTTTTCCTTTGGTCTCATACTGGTTTCTGTTTCTCCTGCTACCCTTGGTCATGGGCTTCCTGCAGATGGGTCCTTCTTTTTCCACTTACTTTGTCTTATCTACTCTCAGATCCCCATCTCCAGTTCTGACCTATCTCTGACCTTCGTTCTTCATTTCAGTCTTTTGGATGGACTCTTCAGTAGGCCTTGTTAAAAGGAATCTGTCCTCTCCTCCCGGCCCTGCCACTGATGCAGCCCTTTCCCAGCCTTTCCATCTCTACTCAAGGCATCCCCATTTTTCAGGTCACTCAGAGCAAACTTGTGTTGTGATTATTGTGGTTTTTTTTTTTTTTTTTTGAGGGCAGTGTCACTGGCCCTTATATGTGGGACCTGAACCGGGGCCTCTGGCTTCCCAAATCAGCGCTTAACCACCGCGCCACTCAGCCGGCCCTGTGTTGTGATTATTGAATCCCCCCCTCCCTTACACGCCTTTATCCCTGATGGTTTCACCATATTATGTTGATTCCTTATCCGTAGTGATCTTTTTCCAATCCTGTGGTTACCATCTAGTGTAAGTCTAGACTTTTCTTCCTGCAACCGTATTCCTCTGCTTAAGAACCTGACCTCATTAGCCAGCTTTCAAGGAGCTCCCTTGTCGAATCTGCTCACCAAACTGCTTTCCAAACCCACCTCGCCCATCTTTCCTGTGCAGCTTCACCTTGGACCTTCCTTTACACTGTTCCCTTCTCTTGGCTCAATCAAATCCTGCTCCTTTGTGGATTCTTCCTTCTGGTATAAATTTGGCATATACAGGAACAGGAAGTAATTTTTTCCCCCTCTAAATTCCTTATATTCTTGTTTGATTTCCTCATGGAGCACTTGACTGCTTTGTATCGTTGATTTTCATGTGCCTTCCCCTACCTGCTAGACTGTAAGCTCTTGGAGGTCAAGGCCTGTCTTCTCACAGCGTCTGCCCTCGGACCCTGCATGGTCTGGGTTTTCAGCACATATTTGCAGGTTAATTTCATGTTATGGGTGAAGTTTTCAGTTCCTTTCCTATAGGAAGAGAATTGGTTGGGGATTGATAAAACTAATAGTTCCACTGAGTGAAGAAAAACCTTAAAGAGAGATAACAGAGTTTTCTAAGAAGTGATTTGAGAAAGATCTTCCCTAATTGGGAATTTAGTATAGAATATTAAGGAGTGATTGATATAATAGAGTTCGCCTTAGTGGTTGGCATAGTGTGTAGCATATTGGTTAAGAGCTTATTCTTCAGTTATATAATCTCTCTGAGTTCCCTGCTCCCCACCGCCCGATTTATAAGAAGGGGGTAATTGTATCTGCTTCACAGAGCTGTGAGCACCAAATGAATTAATAAAAGCACTGTGAATTTTTAGTGCAGTTCCTTTTCAATAAATGGTAGCTTAATTTTTGTTTGCCCACCATAAAGGTACCCTCTCACTGGAGAGGCAATTAGAGGTAATATGAACAAGAGCCCTTCTGACCCTTGTCTTGGAAATCTAGACGTGCAGCTCACATATTAGAGTATTTCAATAGCCCAGAAAATGCATATTGAGCATCTCCCACGAAGGGGATATGGTGGACCCTAAGGCTAGAGGGATGCGTAAGGCACAGCCAGTCTGTCCCAGCGGAACTGACAAGAGTGAGGGAAAAGTTATAAAGAATTTGGAGAAGGGAAAGAAAAGGGAAAACCCTAGAAGAGGTTTTGTCCTGATAGGAGACTTTCTTTTAAGGTGCTTTTCCAAGACATTAAGGAGAAAGTACCATGTGTTGCAGTACCTCTGGGGAGCCTCGAATGACAAAGGATTGGCCTGCGAGATGTCTGCTCAGTTGGTCGAGGACCGTGCTAGTGAGACAAGGGTTCTGTGCCTGGGAGCCAGTTTAGTCCTCTCTGTTCCATGGCTGCAAACCATACTGACCTTTGCCCCTTATTCTGCTCCACCTCGGGCTCCTGAGGACAGCCTGGTGACCTTCACTGAGCATCTTCTCAGTTTGTCCCACTGATGGAGCCAGAGCACCATCTTTTATTCCTGGGAGGGCTCCTGAGGAATGCACAAATGGAGGATGCTGGGAAAATCTTACGTGGACTCACAGAAATTAAACATCCCATCTTTCTGTTGTCTCTGCATCTCCAGCCAAATCCAGTTTTCATGTTAAAGATGAATTAACCTTGACCTTTAAGTGGGAAAGATTATCTAAGGCTTAATTCCTTGTGATGGTTGGGAAAGGAATTTAGACAAAAGTCTGAGGAAGGACCAGATCTTGCCTAGAGTTTGCATAGACTGATGTAACTGGACTGAAAATGCTCCCCTTTTCTTTTCACAGGGGAAAGTGGAAGTAGAAGCTGGGAAAGAAGGTATGAAATTTGAAGCCAGTGCTTTTTCGTACTATGGTGTCATGGCCCTTACAGCCTCTCCAGGTGAGTCTCTTTCACCCTCTTAAAGCAGGGCTGTGTTTTAGGAAATAGTGCCCTTCTACTGTCATCTTTCTGTCCCTGCCTGCTAACCCTATTTATTTACTCCTTGAACTTTCTATTGAAGTATATCATATACAGAAAAACTGCACAAAGCATAAGTATACACCTATGTGAATTTTCACAAACTGAACACACCTGTAACCAGCACCCAGATCAGACAGAACACCTGCAACCCCACAGGACCTCCCCAACATACTCTGTTTTAGTCACTGTCCCCCAGGTGCCCACTGTCTTAACTTCAGAGCATAGACTAGTTTTGCCCTGTTTTTGAATTTTGTGTAAATGAGATTATACAGGATGTATTATACTGAGTCTGGCTTCTTTCACCCCACGTTGTCCTTGTTGCATTCACTGTATTGTCATGTGTGCCTATATGAAGAGGTGTGATCAGAAAATAACGGTGTTTAAATTTAAAAAAATGAGTACAGTCAAAGACACATTGCCATTAATGCCCCTCAAAATACTCCCCTGCTTCTAATGCACTTATCCCATCATTCTTGTCTCTTTCTGAAGCACTTCTGGAAGTCCTCTTTCATGAGTGTCTTTAGGTGTGCTGTCATGGCTGCCTGGATGTCCTAAATCGATTCAAAATGTTTTCCTTTCATGGGCATTTCAACTTTGGGGAAGAGCCAGAAGTCTCATGGTGCCAGATCATGGTCACTGCAGCATCACTATAAACTAATTTTAACATTTCATGTGTTTCTTTAGTACTTTTTTGCAGTTTGAAACAAAATTTCATGTGTTGTTCGTGATCCATGATTTACGCCACACTTTATTTATTTATTTATTTTTTTAAAGATCTTCCTCCACCCCAACCCTTTTTATTTATTTTTTTATTTTTTTATTTTTTTGAGGGCAGTGTCACTGGCCCTCATATGTGGGACCCGAACCGGGGCCACTGGCTTCCCAAGCCAGCGCTTAACCACCGCGCCACTCTGCCGGCCCCACTTTAAAACACACCTTCTCTCAACCATAGCTCACACCCTACTGACTGCACCGAACCAGTTGAAACTTACCACACACTGTCACTAAGGTCAGCGCGCTGCTTTCTGTATTGAAGATCTCCGCCTTTCCATTGATCGCATTTGGCAGCAGCATTCACTGTACTTTTTGATCACACCTCGTATTTGATTACTTCTCCTTGCTGTATAGTGTTCCCTTGTGTGAATGTACAGTGACACATTTATTCTTTTCATTGCTGATGGGCACTGGGGTAGTTTCCTGTTTGGGGCTACTGTGGATTATGTGGCTGTGAACACTCTCGTATCTGTCTTTAGCTGAATGTGTGTGCATTTCTGTTGGATCTGCATGCAAGAGTGGAATTGTGGGATCACTCGGTAGAATGGTGTCTTCACCTTTAGTAGCTATAGCCCAATGAATGGTTCTTCAAAACGGCTGTAGCAGTTCACACCCATACCTGTACTGACGAGGGTTCCAGTTGCTCTGCACCCACCATTGGTTTTTTTTGTTGTTGTTTTTTTGAGGGCAGTGTCACTGGCCCTCACATGTGGGACTGAACTGGGGCAGCGCTTAACCGCCATGCCACTGGGCCGGCCCCACCCACCATTGGTTTTGTTGAGTCATTTAAATGTTAACTGTTCTGGAGGTTTTAAATTTGCATTTTTCTGAGAATGAATGAGGTTGTTAATATACATATTTATTGCAACCTATAGCCAGCTCTTCCCTAGAGAGCTGAGCAGATGAATCAGTCAGCCTAGGGGTGGGTGTGCCATGGGGTATTGATTAAGTGCTCTGAGCACAAAGGCTTAGCAGGTGGCGCCTGTCCTATAGGGACATGAACACAGATGCCTGGCTTACCTCTAGGATGGGGCTTGAACGGTTCCTCTTGGCATTGCTTGCCGTGCAGTGTGCACGTGCTTGCTACCACCCTCCAGGCTGAAACAAGGCAGACCGGTAAAAGGTGCTGGAGTGCCACCTTGTGACCAAAATAGCAAACAACATGCTATGCCAGGAAACAACTTTTACAAACCTCAAACTTAAAAATGGCCCATCCTAAAAAAAACAACAACCAGTCACTTCTGAAAAACAGCCTCCAAAAGGGAGAGGATACCTCCAGAGAAGTCTGTATTTGTGACTTTGGACCTCATCTACTGCACCACCCAATGTCTCAGCCACCCAAAGATGTGACAGAAAGCCAGAGAAGCGTTAAGAACTGTCTCACCTTTCCAAACCTCCCCTGCCCCAGATGCATCTCCTCATTATCGCAGTGCTGGCTTTTTGAGTGACATGGTCCAGTATCCCCATTGTCACCTGCTGGCTAACACTTACTGTGAACGTGGACCTGTCCAGCCCCCACTTAATTAGTCATTGTCTGCTGTAAACTCCAAGGTCACCTTCTGTTTTCACTGCTTGTGAGGAGACAGGGAGCCTCGGTTCCATCATATATAGGTTGCCTGACTTTGAGAAAGGCCCTTGGCTTCCTCATTATCAAAAAGATATATAAGATTCTCTCCTGTGATTGTTAGAATAGAATGTGATGATACTCACACAAGTGCTTTGTAGCCTTTAAAGCACAAGAGAAAATGTTGGCATAACAGGTAGGTGTTGAGATTGTAACGATTATTTGGCAACCAGCTTCAAATTACCCCCAGGTTAGCAGAATCAGATTTATAAGGTGGCTTTGAAAAGAAAGCTGGAAGAGTGCGTTGTACATTTTTATTGATTACTGATTCTTGAAGCCTGAATATTAGCCAAGTCCATACTGAACTATGGATTCATATAAGAGTAAATCCCATTCCAAAAAGGAATTGAAGAGCACATAGAGCTCTTCTGCATAGAGCTAGCTTGTGGAGCTGCATGGCCTAGCTAGTTAGAAATGCCAGAAAGGAAGGGAATTTCATTAATAGCGTCTTATTACAAAGCCCAGTATTCTACTTGACTTTATAATTAGTATTTGGGACTTTGTATATACATTGAGAGATTCAATTAGTACAATGATTTCAAGGCAATATTTCTATTTACTATTGAGTGCCTAGAAAAATCCTATAGTAATCAGTTCTCAAGACCTGCCCAGTTATACATCAATTATACCTCAATTAAAAAAAAAATCTGCCCAGAAAATAGGATTACTGCCTGGTAGGGCACTGTTGACTGGACTTGTCAATCAGATGGAGCTAAGAATATAAATGAATTGAGGAGCTAATTGCTTGCCACAGGTAGGGATGCTGTAGGCTGATTGGTGAATGAGTGTGGGGTGCTGGCACAGGTAGCTTGGGTCATGCTCTTGGGCCCATTGAGCTCCGCTTTTGAGCTGCTAGTTGTGATAAGGCCTGAAGAAGACCATGTTTTGAGCTATAACCCAATTGGTTATTAGTGGCCTCAGAGACTTCTAGGTGCCAAAAGAAGCATGTGAACAGGATATGTCCTGATTCAGCTCCCTGTGTTCCTCTTCCTGTGTTCTATTTTGTTTACATAATATCACAGAGGCGTTTGCATTTCTGGAATTCATGGCTCCTAGTGGTAGCTCACGTTGGTAGAATAGGTATCCACTCCTGGCCCCAGTTACAGAGATCTCCTTTCTTGCCTGTTGATATGCTCTCACCCTGTTTTTCTCCATTTTTCAGTTCCTTTGTCCCTGTCTCGTACCTTTGTTGTCAGCAGGACAGAGTTGTTAGCAGCAGGTTCTCCAGGTAATTCTGCATGCTTCCTTTTCCTAATTCCTCTGCTTGCCCCCTGCGAAAGCCTGGCTGGCCAGGTCTGCTCCCTTTATTTGGTCAAGACCTTTTTCAATTTTTCTGAGATCTAAAACTCCATATTTCTGTGACTTAAACATGAACTATCTAGGAAAGGATAAGCCCACAACAGACGCAGGACGGGTTTAGGAGACTGGAAGGGAATCGAGGAACAGGAACAGTGATGAGATGTGGGAAGGGGAGGGTGATTCGGACCGCAGCCTTCCGGGCTCCCTGCCTGCCCCACCCACACTGCTGACCTTGGATTTTCAGGGCAGCGAAAGGCTGCAGCTTTGGGTTCTTTCTCTGACCTCAGCTAAGTCATGGTGTGTGCAGTTTGCCGAGGTCCCAAGGACCCCCAAACCCGAGGATGCTTCTATAGAACACACCTCCGGAAGCCTGAAGGACCATGGACCTGCCCAGGCCCCAGCTTTCCTGCCTCTGGTCCTTCCAGCATCCAAGTGAACAGGGTGCATGTATTTCTGCCCTCCGGCAGGCAGGTGGCCCCACTTCTCCTGTCTCCCTCTCTTTGTTTTGAAATTTGTGTCCTGCACATTCCTAACCAGCTGCTGATTATTGCCCTGCTGGAGAGGTTGGTCATGATGCCTGGCTAATACAATCAGCTGCTACAAAGACAAAGGTTTAATCTTTTTTTAATTAAAATTGCCGGGCTTTCCCATTTGGTATAGTACAACTTTTCTGTATTGATTTTGTTCCATGCAGCTTATATTTTTTAATCTGATGCAATCTGCATTTCATAATCCAGTTTCAGCAAAACTCTAAAATGCTGATGTTTGGTAAAGGAGGCAACACTTGTTTTAGAAACTAATGTTCCCTCAAATCTTTGCTCTTAAAAAGTTTGCGGTGTTTGGGGGTAAGATATTATTTATAAGGCTCTTTACATCAAACCAGCTGGCAGACTGGCACACACACACACACACACATGCGCATATGCATGTGCACACACATGTATGCACACATACATGTATTTATGCAGATGTATATATATTTGTGTTTTTTCTCCCTATTTTATTGACTGACATCTGCTACCTATTTAAAATGTCACAGAGGCTGAAGTAGAGTGACTTTGGGAATGAAGCTTATGGAATGTCATTTGTATTTTACATTTCTTGTAAAACTTAAGAGATTTCTTAGCTCTGCCCACTCCATCCGATCCAGTAATAGAATAATCCATTTTGCGGGTCCAGACCTTCTGGGATACTGGCATTCCAATAATATACCTAATAAATGAATGGGGGTTGAACTGAACCAGTGATATCTAGCCTATTCCAGAAGGTACCTTAGGGTTCCCAGGGAGGAGGCTAGGAGTGTTTCTTTATTGTACCTTTCCAGCTTCGTAGCAACAAAGAACAGATTTCTAGGTAAGATGAATAAAACAAGCCAGAAAGACAAAAAGCAGAAAGAAAACAATTCTGAGAGGGCATAAGAGGGATTAAAATTGAAAGTTGTTTTCAGAAGTATTGTCTAAAATTTTGGCACATAGATTTGGCAACAAAACATGACCTGAACTGGGGAGCAGCCACTTAACGTCTTTATTCTCCTTGGAACGAATAGTCACATACTGCCTTGCATGGTGATGAGAGGCCAGTCATGCTTGGGGCCTGTCCAGCTGCAGGAGGGTTTCTGGGAAACAGGGTCTGCTTGTCCAGACTGGCCGTGATGCCAGGCGGTGCGTTCCTGGCAAAGGAGTCAGTCCATCTCACAAAACAGGCACTTAGTTGAAAGGAAGCTGACTGCGAGTCTAGGTATGTTGGAAGGCCAGAAAAATTGCCACGTAACCCTCCTCAGAAGAAACCAACAGTAGACTCAGAAGCGTCAGGCCTCAGGCATCCACCTGCCAATGCAGTGTCTGATCAGGAAGCAGGGTGCCCTTTATTTATTTATTTATTTTATTTTTTTATTTTTTGAGGGCCGTGTCACTGACCCTCAAGCAGGACCCAAACTGGGGCCGCTGGCTTCCCAGGCCAGCGCTCAACCACTGCGCCACTCGGCCAGCCCAGGGTGCCCTTTAAATGTTCCATTTTTACAACCTTTAAATTGTTACACACAGAAGTAAACACCATTTTGAAAATATCTGTAGAAATGGTGATGTGTTTTGGGGCTAAAGCCCAGAGATATAGTGGGAACCCTTCTTTCAAAGAACTGGTGGGTGTGTCAGCTTGGGCAAAGGTATTGCAAGTATGGGAAGGCTTGGTCACGGTAGTCGGCACAGGGGTAGTCCCCCCCCCCCCGAGAAGCCTGGCGGGGAGCTAACAGGACAGAATAGAATAATGTTAGCCAGGCTCATGTATCGGGTACTCACTGGATGCCAGGTGCTGTGCTAAGTAAGCACTCAACTATACATGATCTCATTTCGATCCTCATCAGACCTCATGAGGTGGGTACTATTGTCTGCCTTTTATAGGTAAGGAATCTGAAGCTTAGCAAAGTTCCATTCTGCTAAACAGAAAAACTTCTGATAAATTATTAATTTGTCTTGTTCTCTTAAAAGATAAATAGCAACAAGAGGAACTGCTATTCTGAGTTTAATTTTGACATAACAGTGGGAAATTGGTTCATGACATGAAAATTGTGGGGAAAGTTGTGACATGAAAATTTTAGTGGAGGGTAAACTTGTCATTTGATGTTCCTTGAGTACTTACCATATTTTGTTCTGGGTGTCTTATTTTAAGAGGGACATTTACTGAATGAAATCATAGACTGGTCAGGACCGGGTGAGGGGTGGTAACACTTGAGGTGAAGAATGGTTAGAAGTGTTTAGCTTGGAGAAGAGACTTAAGGACATTACTGCCTTTGAACTTTGAAGGGCTATTTCACATAGCAGGGATGAAAGCTACTGAGTGGAGCTCCGTAGAGTGGAGGGGAGACTCAGTTGAAGTTGGGGATGCTGATTTTGATGGGCATGATGAGAGACTTTCCAATAGTTGAAGGGTGGGACCAGGAGCACCTGTCAGGGGCACATTGCAAAGAGGAGTCGTCAGGTGGAAGCATTGGTCCCCCCCCAATCCTGTGACATGATGCAGTCCAGGAACTGTCCAGTGTGGGCACCTGCTTTAACTATTTGTGGAATCGATTTGATTGGGAAAGCAAAAATGGAAGAAGCGTTGGCCACGTGGGTGGGGTTTATTTTGAAGGAAATTTGTATTAGAAGCTACGGTAAACTTGCCTTGAAGAGCAACATCATTTAGACACCTGAACTTCCTTTCACTTTGTTTTAATGGAAGAGGACTGTCAATGTCATTAAAGAATGACACAGCAGGTAACAGTCAAACCTTCTAAGGGCTTGGTGTTTCCTAGTGTTCTTGAAATCCAGGAGACTCCTGGGGCTGCCTGAGATAATAGGTTTGACATGGAGGTAGGTATGAGCAGACAGAGCTCTTTCGATTCCTTTAAAGCAGTGCTAATTTAAGAAGAGTCCTTTGCTTTTGCTTCTGACAAAACAATGAAGTGCTGCCTTCCCATTGCCCATGTCTCTCGTAGCTTCTGTGCTTGGGCCTCGCTTCCCCCTGGTTTATACGTTTCACAGCCCTGGGTGATACTCTGACCTAGGTGTGCGGCCACAGGGCCTGTGCTGTCGGAGAATGGGGGACGACTGTGGTTGTTCACGGGAATGGGACTGAGCACTCAAGTAATTGGAACCTGTCGCCGACGGGGAGCCAGTGAGTTCTCTCTAGGGGGGCTGTATGGTGAGCTGGATGACCGAAGTGTCTGGTATACATTGATTGAACTTGTCTTTTTTTTTTTTTTTTTTTTTAGTTACTACTATTTTATTCTTTGGAAAATAAAAAGCTGCCTTTATTGGTTATATCTACCTCACTTAAAAGTTGGATTTTTTTGTTTTTTTTTTAATCCTTTTCCAGGTGAAAACAAGTCACCTCCTCGCCCATGTGGCTTGAATCACTCAGACTCTCTCAGTCGAAGTGACCGAATCGACGCCATCACACCGACATTGGGGAGCAGCAATAATCAGCTCAATTCTTCATTCCTTCCAGTGTACATCCCCGATTACTCAGTGCGCGCCCTTTCCGATCTCCAGTTTGTTAAGGTAAGGGCAGAGAGAGCCGCCGGGCTGGGCCTGGCAGTGTGAGGGCAGCTCCCCAGCCCCTCCTCTCAGCTTCCCCTTGTCATTCTGTGGGTGCCCTCCCTCTAGCTACCGTGCCCAGGACTCACTCAGGTGGGGAAAAACATTGATTTCCTTGGCTCTGTCACATGAGCTGCCAAATCAGATGTGGCCTTTTCAGGAATGAGCACTGGAGAGCATGAGAAAAAGAATAAATCTTTGAAAACAAATCTTCATGAGCTCAAGATCTAGTGACACTGGTTGGCCCGGAAAGGGCAGAGGTCGGAGACAGAAGACTGGCCGGGAGGGGGTGGGAAGAACCTTCCACTTATTTGGCCTGGCGACAGGGTTTCTTTTCTTAGTCTGAAATAAAGACATCTTTTGGAGAACGAGCCAGCTGTAGCTGATGGAAGCCTATCGCCATTTTCTAGTCTCTGAAATTTTGAGGCAAAACTTAGAAATGGCTTATATCAGTAATAACTGACTTGTTCACCAGAGTCAACTTGAACTTTAAAACGTGGCCCATGGGCCAGCCGAGTGGCGCGGTGGTTAAGCGCTGGCTTGGGAAGCCAGCGGCCCCGGTTCAGTCCCACATATGAGGGCCAGTGACACTGCCCTCAAAAAAAAAAAAAACAAACACAAAAAATAAAACGTGGCCCAGTTTTGTAATCAAGGATGACTTTGTCTTACAGTGACTGCTAGGGGCCTTTTGGGGGACTTAATGTGTAATATGATGTCCAGACAAGCGAACCTAGAAATAAGCAGTATTTTGGTTTGTTTCTGTACCATCATGTCGCCCCAGATCTCAAGACAGCAGTACCAAAATGCCTTGATGGCATCCCGGATGGACAAAACTCCTCAGTCTTCAGACAGTGAAAACACTAAAATTGAATTGACTCTTACGGAGCTGCACGACGGGTTGCCAGATGAGACGGCCAACCTGCTCAATGAACAGAACTGTGTGACACACAACAAGGCCAATCATAGCCTGCATAACGAAGGCGCCATCTAGGGCGCCCCCCAGCCCTCACCCCTCCCGTGCCCAAGGCCTGAACCAGGAACCAGGCCTCCGACTGACCGTGAATCCCATTAGTGTGAGCTTGTGTGCCATGCTGCATCCTGCAACACCCTGAGACCAAAGACTTTGCCCCTTCCTGGAGGCAGCAGAGGAGGACCCTGAGGGCAGGAATGGAAACGAGAGCTGGGAAATAGACAGCTCTGGTGTGGCTTTCGAGGTTTGGGAGATGACCTTCTTCCGCCCAAATAGAATCATGTTTATTTTTTCAGCTGTACCTTTTATCGTTATTCACACTCCTCCTTCCTTGATTTGCATGAAATTGAAAATTGTTGGGATTTATTATTTTTTTCAAGAGATCATTGTTTTTAAAAAGTGTTTTTTGCAGAGTTTTAAATTGTCCTGCCAGAATTCTGCTGTGACCCCAATAGGATGGACTTGCCCCTCCAGTGGCCTTCCTTGGTCCTCCCAGGGAGGGGCACCCTTCCTCTGTGCCCCAGTGGGTGTCGCTGTCGAACTTGAAGGATGAGTGAAGAAAGCCCGTGTGGACGCAGCCCTCCACGCCGGGCCTGCGGTGCCGAGCCTGCCCACGGACCTGCGCTCGCCTCTCTGAGCTCAGCGTTTTCAGTTAGTGTTTAACTGTGTCCCTTTCCCTCAGAAAGGTTTAACATTTGCTTGGAATGTGATTTTGCTCCCGCTCTAAGGAATTTTTATCATGAAAATGAATGTTAATGAATTTTAAACCCATGGTTTATCATTGGCAAGAGGCAAGGCGACTGCACCCGACATTCCTACAACCTGGGTCTCCGGCTCAGCCAGGCCTCCTCCCCGCCCCAGCGCCCCAGCTTACCAAGCGCTGCCGCCCACCCCCGTCCTCGCTCTTGTAAACCCAAGATGCTGCTATACAGATGCCAAACGGGAATCTTCCACAGGCTTTTGAGTAAACACGTGGTGTGGGGTTTAAGCTCCTCCCCTTCCCATTGGACGTGCGTAATGGTCAGAAAAGGAGCTGGACCTTCCGGCTGTGCTCTGTGTCAGGAAGGCATTTCAAACCCATATGTTTAAAGGAGGGAACTTTGGGGACCGCCAGCCCCCACCCTTCTTTCCAGGGAGCTAACGGTCCCTCGTCCCCTCTGTTCCTGGGCCTGTGGGCCCAGCCGGGGCTGTGTCCCCCGCACCAGGACCTCTGTGCCTCCCGCCTCAGATGCGGCCCATGCCAGAGAGGCTGCCTGTATGCCAGGGTCAGCTTGGCCCCAAACAGGGATTCAGAAACCAAATGTGTGTTGTGGCCATTTCATGTGTGTCTGTCTTATTTTAATACCAAATTCATCACGTGTAGTGAAATTAATGTCAGGAGGTATTACTTGAGTGACTGCATTCTTAACTATCTTATCTGTGTTTTAAGTGTTAGCCCAAGGGATGTGTGCATTTTTTGGGCAACATTCGTACACTGAAATGAATTCATTCTGACCCCAGTTTTCGTATAGAACTGTCAGTCCACGCTGCGTCCAGTCACTAGCTAAGAAGACAGCGTTCTCTGCACTGGGTCCCACTGAAGGAAGGGAAGCCCCAGGGCTAAGGAGCAGTTTGCTTCCTCCTCCTCAAGGTAGGAACGTGCACCCCAGGCTGTCTCTGCAGGAGCGGGAGCTGTGCCTGCGTAATAACCAGCAGTGTGCTGGCCTTGCCTTCTAGCGAGCGATTTGGTGTCCCCAGCGTCAGTCCTGGAGTGCCTTCCTCAGAAGATGCCCTGCCCCTTAGGGCAGTACTGGCTCCGCCTCGAGGTGGAGGGTCATGAGGCTGCCCCCAAAGGGGGCTGAGTGGCCTGCTGTTGGCACCCAACGTGCCACCTGGGGATGGAGCCCCCACTGTATAGCTTCGTGTTAGTGGGACCCAGCACCGTGACTAACCCTTTTTATAAACATCCATCCACGTTAAAAATCTGTTTCTTAAGATGCTTCTAGCTGAGCACAGTCCCAACGTGACACAGGAACTGGGACCATCTGTAGGGTCCGCAGAAATGAGAGTCCCTGTAATGAGGTGGAGCCTGGGCCTTGTGGCGGGAGGGCCTTCTCCCGAGCAGCCACGCCACCCTCTTGGCCAGGACAGCACCTACCAGCCCCCATGGCCTGGTGAGCGTGGCCTGCCAAGCCGTGCTGCCTCTGGCCTTCAGGATCTTGGCCCATTGGCCGCTCCTGGTCGCTCTGCTTCTCCACACAGTCCATCTCGGGGTGCCTTGCTACTGGAAGGAGTCCCTGGAACCCGAGTTAATGTGTTGGATCTTTTTCAGAGCCCCACTGTCCCTTTATGAATCCTAAAGCTCGGTGAGGGTCAGACTGGGCATTGGGGAAAGGGTTCTAGCTGCTGCCTCCTTGGTTTCAGGGAGAAACATAACTTCTCAGTACTGTCTTGTCTTCAGTGTGGTGGCCGTTTGAAAAGTCCTGTCTGTAAAGGAGCTGCCAGGCTGGCTTTGCAGTGGGGCTCCCACAGGAAGAAATTTTGGCCTCCCAAGTTTGTATTTATTTTCTGTACACTACTCCTTACCTTATTCCCATTGTCTTATAACAACAGGGGAGTCAAAAATAATTCCTGTCTGGTCCCTAAAGGGATGAGGGCTAATGTTGGGCCATAGTTACACCTGCTTTGGGGAAAGCCCCAGACCCTTCAAATAACACTCAGTGTCTGGCAGTTTTCTCCTCCCGGCCCCGCTTTCCTTCTGGAAACTAACTTCAGGCTGTTGACGGAGAAGCACTGACTCGTTGCTTCTCCAGGCAGCAGGAGAATGACTTTGGCGTTGAAGGTCTGTGCGATTCCGTCTAGACAGTAAATGGGAGTCGGGCAGAGAAGGGCCATCTCCATGTCCTTAGCACCATTCCTGGGGCCGCCGTCTTTGTAAATGAGGCGAGTGGGCCGTGGAGCAGATGCGAGGCCTGGGCCCTTGTCGTCAGACCCAAGGCCTCGCTCCACAGCAGCTTCTGCGGCCCCTGCTGGGAAGCCTCTTCCTGTTCCTAAGCAGACACTGGCATCCCGAAAGTTCCACGTGGAACTGGAGTCCTAGGATCCAGTTGTTTCCAGGACCGTCTGCTTTCTCTTTATAATCACACTGGCTTTTTCCCTACTGCCATAGAGTTTCTCTCCTGTTATTTCTTTTTTATAGTCATCAGGCAAGTCCAAAATCATATAAACTCTTAGGAAAACAGATCCTTAAGATTTGTAGCTGGATATTGGGTGTTGATTAACTAGCTTAAGCCTTGGTTCTTACAGAGTTTGAATTTGCAAGGGCGTCCTTTTAATTCTGTTCTTCCCCCTTCCTCACCTCACTTCTGGAAAAGAGCTCAGTGCCCAGGCTGACATGGTTGGCTTCCCCAAGGGGAAGGGAATAGGGCATCCTACTATTTTTAATGTTACTTCAAAGAACTTTTGGGCAAACACTGAATGCAGAACTCCACACTGATGTGGAACAGTAACTGTGAATATATTTACCTGTGCCATCCAGAGGGCCATCTGACTCAAGGACCAGCTTTTTCAAGTATAGGAAAATCATGGTAGATACAAATAGAATTGCATTTTCCCTAAGAAATGAAGCAATGGGAATTTGGGCTTAGCCGGACATATGAACTTCTGCCTTCAAATTCTTAGGTCGAGGAGCAGACCTAAGTTGGCCAGGGCTGATTGAGCCTGTGTCCTGGCTGGTCAGAAACAACTCAACCCTGTCACCCTCGAAAACCAGCCAGGGATCAGTGGCTGTCTTTGCCTTTCCTGGGGAGACCACGATTCCTCCAGTGTTCCCCAGGAGTGATCCCAGGCAGAGTGATCCCCCCGGCTGGCATCGGAAGGTGCTCACTTTGTTCCCTGGGATTCTAAGAGGCCGCCAGGGAGGGCTGGCTCGGTGCCCATCATCGACCTGGCCTCACTGGAGTGGCATGGGCAGCGGAACGACTCCCCTCTCAGCTTAGATCCCAGAGACAGGTTTTTCTTGAAGGGGGTTGAGAACTCCAAGGCTGGGTGGGCTGTGTAGGGTGTGGAGGCTTCCTGGGGCATCAGAGCGCCTTTCCTGCTGAGCTCTTGACCCGGGTCAGGTTTCATCCCATCCTGGGCTCTGGGCTAATGGTGCTTCTGTCCAGCAAGGGCATCTCGGTGAGTTGTAGATTAACCCAGAATTAGGAGGGACTTAGAAAGTTGAATAGGAAGGTGATTTGAGGATTCAGAAACTTTCCCGATATAAATTTATCAGTGATCAGACTACTCAGTGAATTTTGATACCTCAGGGCCATTTGCAAATCTTTCTTTTTCATATTTATTTTGTGTTCATGTGGGCTGATAGGAGTTCAGAGAATTTTGGGGCTCGTTTGCCTCCGTTTGAGGGTGAGGTGCACCCCACACCCAGCAGGGATGGGGGGCCTTCCTCCTCTGGTACTTAGTCTGCTTTCTGCAGTGGATGTTTTCTTGCTGGTTGCCCCTCTGCCCAGCCTGGTCAGCTGGAAGGACAGGGAGGAAGAGCTGGCAGTTCAAAGCGATGGTAAAGCTTAGAGCAGCTTGCCTCCCACCGGCTCCTGCTGGGGACCTCTGCGGCTTACCCCTCTGTGGTTGGCTCAGCTCAAGTAAGCATTCCCTCTGTCTGTGCTGGAGCCATGGACATCATCTCACTAGGATTGTTTTCAGTATCTCTGGATGGGAAATAACAGGCCGCACTTGAAGCAACATGGAAACCAAGGTTCCAGTGGTGGGAGTCAAGTTTGAAGAGCTTGTATGCCAAGGTTCATATGTACGCAGATCCCACACACACTGAGACTTGAGTCAGGACATGTTTTCCAGTTTTAATTCCCAGGGTGGGTATTCAACACGAACAAATTGGAAGAATGATGGGAGTGTTCTCTTGCCTTACTTGCAGGATATTTTCCAACATTTGCCCACATCTGACCAACATGGATTCATTCTCAAAGTGGTTCTTTTGCAGCCAGACTCCTTCAGATTCACCTGGAGAGAACTATCAAATGGACCTGGTGGGGTTTGGGTGCCTGCCCGTGGTGTTGGAGGCCAGGACCCCTTGGTTATAAACAGCTGGTCTCAGGCTCCCAGAGCAGCAGAGTGGGACTAGGCCTCAGGACTCTCCCCAGAGCCCCACCTGGCTTCTGTTCATTATCCTGGTGTCTGCAGTCTACTGTGAAGGCAGAGTGCATCAGTCCTTTGACTTTTCTTGTTTCTGGAGTCTTTTAAATCCACAAGTGTATATGCTTTATTTTATATTATTTATTATGTACATATGCCTCTCCTGTTAGTACATCATCTGTGACGGAGCTCTCTGGAGCCCCCTGACCATGGAGCCTAGGGTTCTGTGGTCCCTTCAAGTGGGTGAGAAGGCGGTAATTTTGTTTTTGTCTTAAACAGGTTGCTGCTCTCATGTTGGCCCTCATGTCCCCAGCCCCTTTTATCGGGACCATCTATATTCCTGATGACCAGTGTTGGGACGAGCATGGAGGCGGGTCACTTACCTTGTGGTAGGGCCTCCTAAGTCCCGCTGTGAAACACTTCAGAGGTGGTTCCTGGTGCCTGGGTCTACTCTCTATGTAGTGGGACGGCATAGCTGTGAGGCCAGAGCCTCCTTCCTCACTCCCCGCTCCCAAGCCAGGTCAGTGGCCTGGCCCCAACAGTCATAGCCTCTCAATTCCCACCTTGGATTACAGAATCCATCTGTCTGGACCATGGAAGCTGCCTGCCCATCTGGGCTTCTAACATGCCTTTTCTTGGTTTTGAGGCCCAGTCTTGGCCCTCGAATAAGACCCTGCTTTGTGTTGGATTTTCCTCCTCCTCCTCAGCCTTTACTCACTGTATCATAGTGTACATTTCATGCTTTCAGCAGTGAAGTTTTCTGAACACAGTATTCAGAGCTGTGTGTACATAAACCTAAAGCACAAGTGACATGTATAGGTTTCATGAGCTGATTGTCATAATGAATGCATTTTATAATTCAAATGATGTTGTAGATTTACAATCTCTCCTATTTATTTTGTACCAATTTATTTGTAAATTTTGTGATTGTTTTAAAAGGTTTTTGTTCATTTCTATTATTCTATTTAGATAAATGATGATTTTCTGTTCACCGTTTTGGCGGGTGTGTGTTCCCTCTCTCCCCTTTCATCTGTGTAATACCGGCCTCAGCTCCCAGCCCAGTTGCATGGTTTTACTGGTGGGAAAGCTGGAATTGGCTGTCGGCATGACAACACAGCAGGGTATTGATTCCCTCTGGATGTGTACCACAAAGTCATGTGTTAGAAGTGGGTGCTAAAACTGTGCCTCTAGCTGACAGTCTGGGACAGCCGATTCCAGGGAGGTGTTCCTTTACAAGGATTATAGCCTGTCCCCCATCAGTTCATTTTAGATAAGGACACTGAGGGCATCTGTAGGTGTCCACTCAAATTGCCCTGGACATTTGCTGCTCAGTCACTAATCACACACAGGTCAGCTGGGCAAATGTCTTAAGCTTTTTTTTTTTCCTAGACAAGACGCAAGCCTCTCAGTTGGCCCTTGAAGACAAAAATGGCGCTGTGGGTCCTCGGCTACTCGATGCCTAGGATGGACAAAGGGTACAGCAGGCACAGATTAGTTCGCCCTCAAGATAAAAACACAGGGAATGAGTGTGGTGAGTCACGTTCTGACGCTCCCCAGGATTTGGTGGGTGTCCCACACTCCCTAATAATCTAGTGCGTGTGGTCCACATTCTCTTCCATCACTTCTTTTAAAAGCTGCTATTCCTCTTCCCCACGTCACGCCTATGGGACCAGGCCCTGAAGGTCTTTTGGTTGAGGTTCACGGCCCTTCTGCGATCCATTGCTAGGCCACGGCTGTTTGGAATCCTTTTTCCTTCACTCTTAGTCTTGACTTTATAATCCAAAGCGGATTGTGCTGAGAATCGAGCCTCTTGATGACGGGCCCCTTTTCGCCGTTATTTAATCAGATGTTTGCGGTCTATTTTACTTACCTTGGCCTTGGATGGAGACATTTTAGGAAAGAACTGCTGACAAGATTGGCTTTGAGATGCTTCCTAACCTAACCACCAGTCCACCTCCCAGTCAGCCTGTTTCTTGAAAGCAGAATGTAGATGGGTTTCAGTGACGTGTCCCCTTCGGGGGAGCCTTAGTAGCAGGGCAGGAAGCACGAACAGCACCAGGCAGAAGCCATCTCTCCAGCACGCCCACTCCCAGCTGGCTGCTTTGCTTCGTTTTTCCTGCTTTACTCACTTTTGTCTAGAGTCCTGAGCTCAAATTTTTTTAGATTCTCCAAGGAAAATAGAGGTGATTTTTCTTCCTGTGAGATGAGATTTGCCTAAGCTTTCTATCTGCACCCATGAAGTGCCCATGTTCATTTCTAAGTTTTACTGTGAAAACTCTGAGATTTCTATTTCGTATTAACAAATTGTGCTCCCAGGGCAGCCCCTCACCTCAGCACTTCTGAGGACACAGACAGTGATCAGAGGGTCTTGTAGAGAGAGTGGGTGGTACAAACTGAATGACCTTCTTGTAGCCTGGACTTGCTTTCTGAACACTTATTTGATATTTTTTGAAGGTAATTCAATTTACTAGAGATGACTCCTTATTAAAGCCAGCAAGCTGAGTTATATTTGATAGGCTAATAAACTCTCTTGCTTTCTTTGTATTATTTTCATCATTCTTCCTCCAAGATCCTTACATCTGTGCTCTTTTCAAGTAGTCCCAGAACAAAGGAATGGTTCAGGGGCCCCTCCTCTGTGACATTCTGGGCATGTCATCTTCCCTGGGGGATGACTGTAAGGCCTAAGGATGCAGGGGGACTCAAGTTACCAGAATTCCTTGTCGAAGTGCTTTCCTGCTGGGTGTCAGTGATTGTGAAGCGCTCCAACAGTAGGCCACACAGGGAATTTTATTTTATTTTTAAAGATTTTATTGGGGAATTGGGGGAGGAGAACAGCATTGGGGAACCGGGGAAGGGGAACATACAAGTTGTTGCCCTTTTGTTCTTCAGTCTAGTTGTAGAGGATGTTGCTTCACTGGCCCATGTTGGTATCGTCATTGTGCTCTTCTCGGGTGAGGCAGATTGGTCACCAGCCTCTGGACGGCCGCTCACCAGCCTCTGGACGGCCGCTCACTGCGGCTCTTGGCAGCTCACACCAGCTGCCAGCCACTCACTGTAGCCTATGGCAGCCCACTGCAGCAGGGGCTGCAGCTATGCCGTCCTGGGGACTCACGCAGCCCAGCTCCAGGTGGAGCTGTTGCTCACCATCTTAGCTGTAGAGGGCAGTGTCACTGGCCCTCATATGTGGGATCCGAACCGGGACCGCTGGCATCCCAAGCCAGCTTCCCTTCCCCAGTTCTGCTCCATCGATGACTTGAGGGCCAGGCATCCAAAGACGAGGCTCCTTGCTTCAGAACACCCACACTCACAAGTCAACATTACCTCTGGGGAGAAAAGGGCTGGACGTAAACATTCTTCTGCGTGGGGAAGGCTGGCTTGGCAGGCCCCCTTTCCCAGTAGCTCAGCAACCTGTGAGATTTGGGAGGATCACTGCTGTCTTTCATGGGAAGCATGTACACTCAACTGCTTGGGCTCCAGTGTTCTGTGTGACGAGGTTTATCTTGGCCCAGACTCTCCAGGCCTCGTCTATGGCCCTGGCTAGACATGGCTTTGGGGAGAGCTCAAAGGGAGAGCAAGCGTGTGGGGACATATTTATACATGAAGCAATCTGTCTAATCTACCTTTTTTCTAGTAATAAAATGGAGCAAAGATATCTTATTTTGTAAGAAGGAACATAAAGGGAACCAAAAACTGGTCTTTTTGTTTTAAATTGGAAAATGTAGATTACTTAGGCTCACAGTACCAGAAGTCAGCATGCTTGAGATGAAATGTGGTGTGTTCAGGTGGGAGTACCTTTGGTGTTAAAGCTCCTTGGAGGGACTTAAACTGCTGTGTGTATTGTAGTTTTGAAATTACATACCTTTGTTGGAACGAGATTGTTGTGGCCTTGGAATGAAGATAGCGTGTCGGACAGGGGAAAATGGATGCGACTGCCAGGTGAAACAGAAGCTGCCTTGTTTATGCGGCAGACAAGGGCATTCTTTCTGTGTGACACGCTTTCCGCTGGTTCCACATCCTCAGCAGTGAGAGCCGTGGGAAACGCTGCTTCTCTGTTAGCAGCCACGGAGGATGGGACCCTGCGGCCACTGACTGTCGCCTGACTGCTTCCTGGCTGCTGTGCATGCCGCCTCCTGCTTGCTGGTGGTATGCATTATCTTTCTTCTGCTTTCAAGGCTGCTTGAAAGGTAGCTCCACGGTAGAGATTTCATTCTCAGGGCCTCCTGAATTATGTATCATTTGAAATTGTTCCATTTGAGGAAAAAGTTTAAGAGCTCTATGCTCTAGTCACCAAGAAAGAATGTCATGAGAAACCGAAGTACCGAGATGGAAGCTACTAAACCAAGTGGGGAATTGGGCCATTAACTGTATGGCGCTAGCTAGATCACAGTGACCATTTTCCCACCATCAAAGAAAGGCTAAATAGTTCCCATAACATGGAATGTGGACATGGCTCTGCCCTTAATGCAGACTTAGATGTGCAGTTGTTTGTCTCAGGCTATTTGTGGTGAATAAGCAGAGTATTTTTAAATGCTCTTGGCAGCTGCAGAAAAACTGCAGGGCATTAAAGTTGTTGACAAAATATTTCTTAAATAAATAAATCTGATTTAGAAATATCTAAACATGGACAAAGTACTTTTAAATCTAACACGTCACTGCAAGTGGCTTTTTAAAGTGGTTGCTTAAAAACAATTACTAAGATGACTGAAGGATTTGTAGCTCTAACTTATTCTATTCCTATTAAGAACCACTTCTAAAAGCATCTTGGAAAGGGTAGCTTGAAGGGCTTGCTTTCCTATTTTAGGTCTCAGCAGAGCTATGCTTACGGCAGGAGAAAATCTAGGAGAACACCATGCCTTCTTGCCTTTAACTGACTTTTCTGAAATACCCCATCTGCGCTTGAACTGACCATCTCATCTCTGGCGAGATGAAGGGATAGGACTGGTCTTCTCGCAGAGGGGACCTGGCAGGGGTGCGGTCTGCTGAGCCTGCACAAGCCCTGAGAGTGGGCGTTCGGTCCAGCACCAAAAAGGGGGGCCTTTTACAAAGCCTGAAGCTAAGTGGTGTTTTCTAAAACTCAGGAAAGAAGTTCAGAGAAGAGCTGGAAGACCTTTCTCAGTCTAGAACGCCTCAGCTTTAACAAAGGGGGTGGGGGGGGAGGCAGGTTATACATTTTAAGTTCAGCTTCCTTTAACTACTGACATCAGAGAAACTCACAGGCGCGTTTTACAAGCCCGACTGCAAGCGCTGAGTGCCTGCCGTGGCCCGCTGCCTCCCTAACATCCTTTTCTAACAGGAAGAACTTACAGAGAGGGAACACTCTGCTCTGGGTCTCAGGCTCGTATGGAAGCCTAGCTCTTAAAAATAATTCTTGGTGGTCTTGATGAAGCTGTGCCCAGCAATGGCATTCTTATTCCAATTGTGTGTTTTCTACTTCTCAGTCTGCGGACCCACTGCCAGAGAGACAGCTGACTAAAAAGAAACTCTTTTTAGATCTTCTGTGGGCAACACAATGCAAAAAGTGTAGTAAGTTAAAGCAAAGTGCTCATGTTGGTCCTTGCTCTAAAAGGGAAAGGAGGTAAATGTACTTATTATAACGCGTTAGCTCTGTAGTTGTAATAACTCGCTTAGAAATTCTTTGGCTTTGAGAAAACTGAAGACCATGTCAAACTGGGCAACACCTCTGTCCTGAATGAGAGTAGCAGATAGCTGGGGCAACCACAAACATGTTCTCTGAAACTGAAAACCGGGCAGCACCCTGACTGCATCCCCTACCTATAAGATGATGTGTTTAAACGTCTCCTCATAGTGCGGTACCAAAAAACTTTCCAGGAAAAAATTTTGAGGCCTATTTAAGTATTATATTATAAATTTAACCATGAGTAAATCATGCTAGACTATATTTCTTTTCAGAGAATTTCAAATTGCTGTCACTCAGCCAAACCTAAACCCACTTGAAGACCAACAGTTATTACAGTTGTGCTACAAGAAGGGGCCAAAGTCAGTAATAGAAATGTTATACTTTATTGAATTCTAGAGCAGCTACTCTACCCTCCCATGTTCATCAATGACAAGAATGGAAGAACTACATGAAGGTTAAAGTAAGCATCTACACCATTGTTAAAAATACTGTAACCACCACTGTATCTACTTTCACTGTACCGGGAGGCAGTTATGATACCCTAAAATACACAGTAATGAGCCATTCTTGTTCAAAACAACAAGAAATGATTTCACTTGGGATTCTGAAGTGAATTTATTCACACTGATTGTGCCCTCTGTTTTCGTAAGGTTCTGGCTTACAGAGCCCACTTCCCATCCTCCACTGCTGGACTCTAATCAGCCCTGAGGATAACGAAGGCTGGAATTGGGCAGCATGGGCCTTTTATTCAGTTATGTTGTCATATAAGGAGGAGGTTTCTCCTTTTCTTTTCGGGGGCTTGCTCCTTTGGCCTGTCAGCTAAATCCTTTCTATAGATTTAAACCGGATGAGAAAAATATTGTTTTCTGGAAAACAACTAAGCATTTTTGGTATCAATCACAGAACTGTAGAAACAGATGAAGACTTTTGCCTCAAAATGGAATCGCTCCAGTTCATTCCAGATCAGCCCTACAGCAAAGCCACGGACGGAGAGCAGCCTTACCAGACAGAGTTACCGAGGACACTTAACAGGCTTGTAAAAGGAACTTGGACCTTAACAGAAGACTACATTTGATAATGGAAACAATGTATTTCTCCAATGATATAGAATAGAATACTATGTAATGCACTGAAAAATATGGACTTTGGAGTAAGAGCACAATTTGTAATGTAATAGCATTTTTGGATCACCTTTTCCCATCGTTCTCCTTGTTCCACTCTGAGACCCTTCAATGTTACTGATGATGAAATAAGACAAGGAAACAGTGTCACAAGCCACAACAGAGCCACCTGCATGCAGCCTAGTTTTACCCTTACTTTCTTCCAATAGATTCCATTACAGTTTTGAACCATCTGTAAAGAGTGCAGACACACAGAACTAAAGCAAGTATCTCTCTATGAGTAGAACATCTGTCTTCAGAACCTTGGCAGATGCGCCTTGGATGGCGGCCCCCCTCCCACTAGCACCCCAACAGGGGCTGGTCTCCTCCTGTGAGTCCTGCCAGAACCTGTTTAATGGTTACTCAAGAGTTTTTGGTTTTGCTCCTTATTCTTCCTCTTCCTCCTCCTCTTCGTCATCATCTTCGTCATGGCAGTGTGTAATTTCCTGGGGGGCCAGTGGGAAGAGATTGGGGGGTTTAATCTCACTAATTGACCGTGTTAGCTGGTGCCGCTTGTAGTCAGAATCTTTGAAATCCACTGAAGTGCGGTTCCGTGTGGCAAGCGGGGACTCCACCTCGTTGATATCCACGTGTGTGTGTTCCACTGTTGATTCATGAGGCATCTAGAACAAAGTCAGGTTCAGAAAGCAGGCGGAACAAAAGAGCGATTTCCCAAATCCGGTTACCCCCTCCTCTTTAGATGGCCACGCAGAGGGGTGTCCATCACGGACAGAGGCCAAGCCAGTGTAGATAATCCCTGGAACTCCCTAAAGCTGCCTGTTCTCTTCTCTCTCCCCAACCTTCAACACTGCCCCCAGGCCGTTTCCTCTACCGTAGCCTGAAACTGGATAAGACAGGAAAGAAGAGATCCTTACTTCCTACTTCACAGCAAAAGCAGTCCTGAAACATCAGTATCAGGACATGGGAATATAAAAACCACATTTCTCTCATTCAGTGCTAACAAAAGAGGCAAGACTTCACCATTGAAACCACTTTGAATAGAGTCCTCCGAGTAAAGCTATACCCTATAACAGTCTTATCTTGACCACGCTTTCTCAAAGGCTCCTTTTGTGCAGCCTAACCCTGGGTTTTAGCACGTTGGAGGACAGATCCAAACTCTCCTGCACCCCACAAAGCTGGCTGTGGGTCTCGGCCTTAGGAGCATCTTTGCTGTGAAGAGTAACTTAAGGCTGTTTAACTCACCAACACGTGGGCAGCTCGGAAGAGGTAGCTGAATGGGTAATACAGCAGGTTGATGAACGAGGCTGCATAGAGGTCAGCATAGCGCATCACCTGACTGGCAAAGAGGGTCTGCCGGGAGCCGCTGCGGAACAGGCTTCCCATCATCCCATAGCACATGTCCATGTCATGAGTTACTTTCTAAAACAGAGCAAGGGTGTCAGCTCATTCAAAAAATACTGAGTGCCGGCTATGTGCCAGTTCCCGGATAAAATCAGAACTAGGAAAATCACTTAAACTTTATTTTCCCAGTTTTCTCCCAAATCCCACTTGGATACCTTAATACGTCTCTGGATGGAACTAATGTCTGGTCGCTCATTGCTGCTACTGTCAAGGTGCCTGGAGACAAGAAAAACCCAGTGAAAATCTCTAGAAAGGACACCCTCTACCCCTAGGTTACCCCCAGAAGCAGACAGGTTTTAGGGGAAAAAAGCTTTAAAATTAGGAAAGAATCTTACTTGTAGAGTTCGGCCAAGAAAATATCCAAGCTCTGAAGCTCTTCAAAAAGTGCTAGTTAAGGTTTGGAAGGAAAAGGAAGATGTTTTAAATAAATTGAATAAAAAGCATCCACTTTTTAACTACTGCTGACACTGTATTAAAAGGTTCCAGACCTGACTGAAAAGTCCAGCCTGAGGCGAGCATACAGAGCGACTTGCCCTGTCCCCCTCAGGACAACCCCGCCATGCGGCCTGCAGTCCAGCCTCCTCTTTCACCTCTCCTCCTCCTCCTCCTCAGACTGACCACAACTCTCCTTCTGACTGGAAGCTGACTCTAAGCTAACCAAGTGCTAGTTCACACCTCACCCATCTCAGGTGTGTCAGCAAAGCAAGTATTAACCAAGAATTAAGTGGACTGTCCAAAGTTACAAGTCTAGGAAATAGAGCCACATCAACTAGATTTCTTAAACTTCAGAGGTGGGAAGCTGAAAAACGTGGGTGGAAGGCTAGCTAGAAAACCCCACTGGTAAGTACAAATACTAGCAACAGCCAGCGTCTGCTGCAGGCTTTCTGTGTGTCCAGCTTTTCTGAGCCGGAATCCCCGCAAGAGGGTTAAGCCTTAATGTTATCGGCTGTCTTGGAAGGCCTGAGAGTCATTCACTCATCTCCTCTGTGGTTCAGATAAGGAGCCTTGGCTGAGAAGGGTTGGTGGTACTTACTTCTCTCCCCTTTACACACATTACCTCAGAGGGGAGATATGATTATTCTCCTCATTTTCACATTTGAGGAAACTACGGCACAAGGTGTCTCAGTTAACATGCCTGCCATCACCACACTGGGTGATGCTAGCTATGACTGTTTGGAGACACTGTGTGTCAAACATCTTTACATGATTACATCCAAGCTCACATTTCAGTGTACACAGTGTAGCACGGTTCAGACAATGCAATCTGGCTTCATTCTCTACTTTTCAGAAGAGCAAATAAAAAATACCAGGAGGTGATTAACACTCAGAGCCACCAATACCCCAGAATCACAGATACGGGCTGGCAGCAGAAAGACTGGGACTACAGAGGAGAGTGGAGTTCACAGGTTAGCTGCTGTAATACAACTCGGGGTGTGTGTGTGTGCGGGGGAAACGCTGTACACTTAATCTTGAAGGGATTTAAGAAGAAAGCTGAACAAGACAGCCTCTCATACATTGTCAAATGCTGGAGTTCTGTGAGGTATCTGGCTCTCTGGGAAGGAGGTATATAAATGTCAAGGTGCATCCTTTGACACTGTCCCCATACATCAACATAATGGTTTCATCAGAGAGGATTCACTCACAGCTGGCCATTTAGATATAAACTAGGTATGTAAATGATTTAGAAAGTAAGAGTAATGGCTCCTTACAGCTTTTATCAGTCCATACATGCAGCTCCTGTGCAAGTTCAGGAATCACCAAGAAAGTTCGCCATCCTTGCCGTTTCTTTGATTTTAAAATGTCCCCAAAGATGTGATCTCCGATATACAAAATGTCCTTGCCCTTGGCTCCCAACAAATCACAGATTGTATCAGATGAACCTGAAGCAATGGAATGAACAAGAAAATAAATGTCTTGGGGCCAGCCGAGTAGCGCTGTGGTTAAGTGTTAGCTTGGGTAGCCAGCAGCCCGAGTTCAGGTCCCATATATGAGGGCCAGTGACACTGCCCTCAAAAAAAAAAAAAAGAAAAGAAATGTCTCCATGTTAAAAACCAGTGTTCCAAGTACCATAACCATTAAATACTATGATTAATTTTATTCCTTTGTGAGGAGCAGACTAGAAAAAGGGCTCACCTTTCTTAAAGACAAAGACTCACAATTGGGTTTTTCATCATTCTTTTTACTGCCTCTAAGAAAAGGCCTTCAGCTCCACTGTGTTGACCAGAGCTCTTGATCACCAAATCCAGAGCAAGAGACCTACATGTCTCACAGCTTTAGTGACTATAACCCTCAAAAGTACCACCGCTTTTTCTCATAACAGATCTGTCATTAAGTTGGCTTTGTTCGACTTTCTCACTGCAAGAAAATAAGCATCTGTGTCCAAATGACTCCAGGACACTGAGGAAAAGCCTCAAATAGGCGAAAGAAGGATGGGGGCAAACAGATCCTTCTAGTGAGAGTCAAAGGTTCATCAGGACATACTAAAAACTTCTCAAACTCATTCTCCCTAACTCCTATGCATTAGTACATGACTGAAATATACGTCGGTAGATGCTGAGAGGACATCCAAGCTCTCACGGTGAGGTCTGAGCAAAGACTTACACTAAATAAAAGAAAGTCTGCGACTCACCTCCCGAGTAGACAATGCCATGCTGTAAGGGGCCTGTGTAGGTACCAATTTTCAGCTTGCCAGTTTTCTGTAAGAAGAGAATACAGGCTTTGTAATACTTTATCATTCTATCACAGTCTCCACCCAAACTGCTACTAGGCTAGGCAGCCAAATGAACAGCACTTTTGAATTATATGCTTTTAAATTATTTGGCTATTTCGGGCCAGCTGAGTGGCGCGGTGGTTAGGAGCTAGCTTGGCAAGCTAGTAACCCCGGTTCGGATTCCACATGTGAGGGTCAGTGACACTGCCCTCAAAAAAAATAAAATAAAAATAATAAATTATTTGGCTATTTCAATTAAGACCAGAACTCTTAGAATAATTTGCAAAAAAAGATATGGCTAAGTAGTTAAACATCCTTGTTTCCACAGGGAGAGTAGGAGTGGGGAAGGGAGAAACACAATGGAAATGTGCCAGCAGACAGCTCATCCCCTCAACTCACAGTGTCCACCTGACGCAGGACTGTGCCTTCTCCAAAGAACAGGGGTTTGCGTGCATCCACCAAGATCAGGTCAAAGTAGGACTGCCACGGTCGATGGGAGCTCCCAGGCTGATGAAGGAGAAACTAATATTTTAATTAATTTAATTAATTAGCTTAAGGCACTAATATTTCATTTCACTCAGATGTAAGGAATGTAGAAATACTGATGATAACCAGAGGATTCCGCTGTTTTATGAAAAACATATTGTGTCTTATTATAAGCCACATCCTTTCAGAAGGAGGCAAGGTGAAAGTATAAATAATGACTCTAAAAATCTCTACATCTTAAATCATTTCATCTACTACGTATTAACTTTTATCTCACAGCAACTTATATAAAAGAAAGTGTGCTCACTCTCTAAAATAGGCTGGAAGAGGCTCAGGGGGGCTAAGGAGAGGTGCAAATCAATACTCATGAGAAACTAACAATGAGTTTCAGTATCAACTGAAGTACACAAATTAACATGGAATTATTAGAAAGTTTTATTGGTTATGTCCTCAGAATGATGGCTCTGGGTACACACTGGCCTTTGGCTCACACCGCAGGCTAACGGCAGCACTAATGTAAAAGTAATGCCCATTCATATTATTTCCATCCTGAAACAGAACCATGGATGGCATTAACCGTTTAAGAGCACTACATACTGTGCTTTTGGGTGATCTCAAAAGAGGGATTTACTGACATTTATTCAAAGAAACCTAGGATTAAAATCCCACGAGTATATGATTAAATTGCATTGAGTATTCCTTAAATCTAAGTGCAGTTATACTGCTGGCACAAAACTCATCAATAACTAATAGAAAAACCTAGATGTTGTTAAGAATATGCACATTTTCTGTTTCTTTTAGTCAGGTATCTTCCTCAACCTGAAAATTCCTTTTATTGCTACATAAACTTAACACATCTGCACAGAATTTCTTGGGCATAAAATTATTCTGATTCACTCTACCAAGTACCACATGCATATCTCTTACTTGGGTACTATGTTTTCAAATTGCTAGCAACTTTAAATTACACCAGCTCCTGCATGACTTATAAAGTTAATGAAGATTTCTGGATGGGTCCTGACCAATTCCTTACCCTCAATATTCCAGGCCGATTAAATGCATTCATCATTACTAAAGCAATGGTCTATTAATTTACATATATTACCTTGGGGCCATGTGGGAAATCAAACAGGTAAGTCATAATTTTCTGGGGGAGAAAAAAAAAAATCCAACATAAGGTCCATATACTACTTCTGCAAAAGATACAAAACACCTGAAAAAATTACAAGCTTTTCATAAGACAGGACTTTTTCAATATAGGATTCATCACATTCTTGTTTCCTCTAAAGTTTATGGAATCATGGCTGTGAAAGCCAGAAATTAATGCTTCGTCAGAACAAACATACAAAAGCTTCTGACATTCTCAGTAGGACATGGGCTTCTACCATGTCCACAGGCGTTTCTGTGGATTCATCCACAGCCCTATCCAGTTCTCCTGGTGGACTGGATCACATAGTTGGAGAGAAAGGCATCTGAGGTAAGAGCATCAAGAAGACTAACGATTTACATGGATATAACATCCCGTAGCTTTCTTACTACTGTTCCTAGACCAACCAAGCCAGTGAACCGCTGGCTTTGTAAGACTGCTTACTCCAAATCACCAGATTTCTAAATCAAGATTTTATATAAAGAGGATTGGGAAGCGCTGAGCTTCTTGATAGTACTATGTCTTAACAAAAGTAAGATGAGATTAGGGAGTTAAATTGGCTTTTCTATATGGTTTAATCATGGCAAAAAAAATTAAGTTCGGCAGTAGTAAATTTTGATGGCTAAGAGTCAAAACATCTTTGCACCATCTATTGTTGTGTGTCTCCCAAGAGCAGGGAAGGCATGTATGCATGTGCAATAAAGGGTGTGATTTAAGTTTATATAAACAATGTGCCAAAGAGATATAGAAGCCATTTTAACCAACACAAATGTTTTAACTCCTAAATTAAAACATTCAAGTAGCCAATTGTAATCGGGGAAATAGTCAAATATTTAGAAAATTTTGAGAATCATTCTGATGTAGCTCATACGCTATATATTTTTTATCTTTTCACTCTGCTTTCAAAATGAAATGGCAAAAACTACCCTTAATAAGCTACTATCTTCCTCATTATCTTCACAGTTCTTTAGGCAAAATAATTCTTCTGTATAAACAAATATGAATATTAAGCACTTACATCTGTATATTTATAGTCACTGTTGGTGGCGAGAAATACTTTCCCTACTTCCTTCATCCGGCTCAGAAGCAAAGGCAGTTTTCCCTGAAATGTAATACAGTGATGAGCGAAACACTAAAACAAAAATACATATTCATTCACACTGTTGAGTAGTCACATACCAGACTTTTGTCCACTGAAATAAGAACAGGGGATGCCCGTTAAGGGTTGGTTGGCTGGTTTCAGAATTTTGTGTTTAAAAGAGCACATTATAACTATACACAAATTAAGTAACATAAGTAATATACATGGTGTATATAATATACAGATTCTATATATAAAATAAGTGATTATATGATTATTAAAAACATCTCTACCTTCCTCATTATGTCTACCTCAGAAAAGAGTTTAAATTACCTTGTAATCTTTAAAGTATGTGAATTAGATGTGTTACAGAGCAGGAAAAGCTGATTTTAAGTATCAGCAAAATCTTCCACATGGAGAGTATTAGATATAGCTTCATTGTATATACTTCCATTTTTAAAAACACCTTGCAGAAATGAAATGACGTGTGCAGGATACAACCTAGAAATGCCCAGACCCACTTGTAGATACATAAGGAAATTCTAACTCCTGATGTGACCAGCAAGAAAAACAGCTTTTCCTTCTCTCACAGTAAATAGGTTCCTTTACTCCAATTCTCCTGGACCTCATCCGAACCCCTCAGTGTTCTTTCTTGAAACAACAAGGTTGGAGGTAAGAGGGGAAACGAAGTACAAAGACTAAAAACAGTGAGAAATCTTTACTGAAGTACTTTGAGAAAATATTGCATTCTGCTACTTATACTCTGTAAGAAAAGGAAGAACCGCATCTTATGGCAGTGCCTGTGTGTGTTTAAGTACATACTTTTAGTCGGAAGTAATTTCAGACTTACAGAAAAGTTATGAAAACAGTACGAGGGTCCCACATGTTCTTCACCCAGCTTCCCTTACATCCTACATCACCACAGCACGATTATCAAAACTAAGAAATTAACACTGGCACAAACTGTTGGGTTGTTGGAAAAGTCATGATGTATTTTTTCTCTGATTTTCATTGCAAAAATGCGTTGACTCTTCCAACAACCCAATATTAACAAAACTACAGATTTTTCTGAATTTTATTAGGTTTTCCACTATTGTCTTTTAAGATATTTTAAAGCTTATTATTTCCTGTTGATAGGTTGAAGACAATTTAAATAACAGTTACACACGTGTACATTTTTTAAACAATTTGGCATGGTGATTTTGGACTTACTAACTATGAACTTTGGCAAGTTATTTAATCCCTTTATTCCTCCGTGTCTTCATGTATAAAGCAGAAGTTAACAATAGCTAATTCAGGGTTACATGGAAGATTAAATGGGATAATGCGTGTAATCACTTAGCACACTGATGTGCACACAGTAACCACGTCAGCCGCTCTTATTATAATTAGAACTGTAAGGACAAATGCAATACTAGATCTTACTGACTATCAACAAATAGGAAAAACCATACTAAGACCTATGTTCTAGCTGAAAACTCTTGGTGATTGTACTTATCATATATCATGCCAAGACAAAGAAGTATCTTCCACTGTTCTTTTCATTACAAATATGCTTGTTATTCATTTCCCTAACAGGCAAAATAAGCGATCATGCAGATTTATTTTCTTCTTGTTACTTACATCTTTGACTACATACTTCTCAAGATTTTCAACTGTCTTTTCCTTAAGGGAGCCCTAGGGGAAGAAGAAAAGGACATAAGAACAAAATCAGTTTTTAAGAGTTTATAAGACCAACTGTGTCTACTATCAACCTACATGCACTTCTTAAGTATTTACCAAAATGGAAAAGTAGATAAACTGGAGAAGGCCAGGAAAAAGTAACAGATGTGATTTGCTTCAACTCTGCCTCCAAAAGATATTTAAAATATAAAACTACTTTTATTTTAAACTAGAAATCAAAAGGCACTCCATATTTTACTCAGTACAATTTATAGTAAATGTAAATATAATATTAGTGTTATTAGTCAAGTGTGAGATATTTGAAAAAAAACCCAAAATGGACCATCATCATCCCCAAAGGATACAGTAAGTATAATATTAACACTGAAATATCTTCTAAATATGTTTGGAAATGGAAAATGCAAACTGAAGTAAGAGCTGGAAGCCATGCACCACCGAGGAAAAATCAGTATTACCTCTGAAAGCAGGACAGCCAAAGGCAGGAACAGAAATATCAATTATAGAGAGCTATCATCGGGGAGCAATTCATTTTTTTTTTTTTTTAAGAGGAAATCTTCTGCTCTATTTGCACTTGGAAAGTTAACGTGTCAGATCACAAAACACATGCCAGAGAGTGAGCTGGTGAGGCAGCAGCTCTTAGATACCTTGTAATGAACCCAGTCAACAGCGTCTCTGACGTCCTGGAACATACTCCGGTAAGACATGAAGAGGTCTCCATCTTTAAATCCTGTTTCACAGCTACAGAAAGATGAAAAGAACATGACAGGGAATCCAAAGGAGGGCAAATAAAAGGACCATCCAACACTGCCCAGGGACCCAAAGCTTCCATTATCACATGGATAAAGGCACTGGCTAATGAGGAAAATACTCCCTAATGAAAATCCATTTTGACCACTGGAGGTGACTACAGTGTTCAATGGAATGCAATAATTGTGAACAAATGCAAAGTGATAGAAGAATATATTGAATGGAAGCTAAAAGGCCAGTTCCAAAAATATCAGGTTCCTTTATTCATCAGTTTTAAGAAACAGGTTCCTATCAAAGAAACATTTAAACCTTAAAATTGGTAATTTAGGCTCTCTCCACCCTGACTTTTCTGACGTCTTTTGGTACAAAGGTATAGCTTACTTTCTATTTAGCTTAGTGACTGACTTAGCACTCCACCAAACTTGGTGCCTGGAAGTGGGTAAGGCCTAGAGAGGATAAGAAGTTAGCAAATTCTGGTACATGTCTGAACTTTCACCAGTGGTTACACAATTCCCCCTAAAAAGGAGAGGATACCTTGTTCAAGACTTAAGCAAAATTTTACATCAGGGAGGATAAACAGTATTTATTCCTTAATCAAATCCTGCTGGGCCTGGAAATGAAACTCAATTACCATCCCTGAATGGCTCCTGGGTAGCTGCTGTGAAATGAGTAGGGGGGTTTTAGTGTAATTCTGCTTGGACAGATAATCATCACACAAACCTCCCACTCAGTTGTCACAATTAGCACCTCTGCTGGCCGTCTTCATCCCCAGGAGAAGCCAATCAGAAGTGGTCCCTTCAAACATGGCTGCAGCACACTGGCAAGGAGAGGGGCCGTGTGGGAGGTGAGAGCCTGCATGGAGCTGCTTCTGCTGTTCCATCTCTCAGGCTGGCAATGTAGCATCTCTCACTAGCACTAAATTCACTTCAGAAAAGCAGAAAAGACCTACAATGGCCAGTTCTCTAAAACCCTGTACATTAATTTTTAAAAAATCAATTGGAAAAATAATTATAGGATGTACATACCTGGTATATCTGGAACAATTAGTAAAAAAATCTACTAGGCAGGCCAACAGGTAGGTCTCTGAAAAATGAAGAATAGGTATTCATAAGCTATAAGTGAGATAATTCAAACTTCTTTCATAATCTCCCTTGAGCAAAGACAAACGATCATGGAAAGAAGAGAAAGCATTAGTATATGTAAGCACAGAATGAGTCTACCTGGTAGGTTGAATAGTGTATTCAGAATGTAAAATCTTTCAGTGTCATCTCGCTGGATAAATTTATTTGGATACTGCTCTCTAGTTTCTGGTCTGAAAGAAAAAAAAATTAAATTAACTGACACCTCAAAATTAACATTATAATAACTGAGAAATACTCATCATTCAAAAATTCATTCAAATATTTTGGTGGCTACATGCAAGACAGGGTTCCAAACATTACACATGAAGATGGACAAGCTCGGGTTGTTCTTAAAAAGTTCAATCTGGTAAGGAAGGTGAGTCACATAACAGACAATTATAACAAGGTAAAACAGCACAACTACCACAAGAAAGGTGCAAAGAAGTCTGAGAAAACAGAGGAAGGGAAGACCATTTCAACTTGAGTGAATGTGGGAGTGAGGAGAGGAAAATCTAGGAAGGACTTGCGATAGTGGTGGCACGTGAGGTAGTCCTTAAAGGTGTGACAGGGAAACTAGTCCAATTTGAGTAGAGAAAAGGAAGCAGAGAAACTTAAAACTAGAAAGATAAATGGAGCCAGTTCATGCTATTATTCTTAGGGGCAAAAGAGTACTACTGACAGTTTTTAAGTAGAGGGATAAAACCATCAGATTTGAATTGTAAAAATATTAAATTAGTTGCAGTTGTAGCATAAAACGGAAAAAAGAAAGGTGTGTTAACAAAAATGGCTACAAATTCTTCCTATCTCTTTGTAATATAACTGCAATTGCTTCAATTCATTGACTCCATCCTTGAATACAGGCTTGAACAGCAGTAAGTGGGATCCAAACACAGACTTGGAAAACATGTGCACACTGGGCTTGCCTACTCTTGCTGCACTTGGAACTCTGAGGCTACTGTGTGAATGAGAGTGAGGTGACCTGTTGGAGGCTACAGGCAGAAATGAGGCACCTCGGCCAACGGGCTGCCCACTGCCAGACATGTGAGCGAGGCCATTCCAGATCAGCTGAGCAACTCCAGAATTGCCCAGCTGACTCTCGGGATTTCGAACTAAATAAATGGTGATCGTTTAAGTTTTGAAGTAATTTATTCTTCAGCAAAAGCTTAGTGACACAGAGACAAAGGACTGGAAAATCAGTTAAAGGGTTATTGCAGGAGTCCAGATGAGAGCAGTAGGGACCTGTCCAGAGTGGTGACAAAGACAATTAAACGGAAGAAGGTATTCAAGAAGGAGTGTCAAGGTAAAATGAACAACACATCAGGCAACTGAATGGATATGGCAGACAAGGGACATGAAAATCAAGATAATGATGCTCACACTAAGGTGTCTCTCAGAAGCTGGTAGCACCATTAACAGAAATATGAAAACCCTGGAGACATAGATGTAAGAGTTTTATTTTGGATACATTAGGTTGAAGTAAACAGATCTTTACAGACAATCAGAAAAAAAGGTCAAGAACTTAAAACAGAGACTCAGACTTGAGAGATAACTGGAATCATCTATGCACCAGTCGCGGGTCAAGTCGATGTGGCTACTTAAGAGTACAGAGAAAGAATACAAATTGGCAGTTACAAAACAGTCATGGGGATGTAAAGTACAGTGTAGAGTGTATGCTGCCAGGTGGGTACCAGACTGACAGAGGGGATCACTGCATAAATTATATAAATGTCTAGCCACTATACTGCACAACTGAAACTAATATAAAATAATACTGAATGTCAACTGTAACAGAAAAAAAAATATATATATATTTTAAAAAGTACAGAAAAAGAAGACGGAGAGTTTACTGATGGAGAACATTTAGGGTTTAAAAAAAAAAAAAAAAAGCCAGTAAAACTGAAGTTGTTAGAGATGCACAAGAATCTGGGTGAGTGAAATGGAACACTGCAAGAAGGTGATGGTACTAATAAAACTATTACACAAGAAGCAAAAGAGAGAAAAACTAAAATATAAAAATGCACGATTCTCGTGGTGTATTTATGGAGGTTAACAAAATCACATTGCTCTCTGTCTTTGTCACCCATCTGAAATAAGAGTTCCATTAAAGAATAACTTTGTCGAGTATCTCATCTAGTTCTAGCCTTCCAAGATTTTCCGTAATGAAAATTAAGGCGCAACGAAATCACAATGATATACTTTCCTCAATCAGGTTTAGTAAGATGACATTGTCCCCTTAGATATACTTTCCTAGTCTGTCATTACAGAGTAATACCTTTACATAAGGATAGCTAACATTATTTAGACAATTAGAACCCAAACTGACTTTAAATATAGTTACAATTACGTTTTGTTTAATTGTCAAATCATGCTTCTATTTAAAATAAAAGTTAATTCAGGGGGAGGTAATGTATCAGAAAAGGAATGCTAGACATTGAGTTGGGCAGAAAACACAGTACTGCTAAATTTCTACAACAGATTTGATCTTAATATCACCCTATTCTAAAACTTTGAAAGCCTTTTTGCCACTGTCTAAAAAAGAGGTCCCAACTCATTGGCAAAGCATGTGAGGTGCGCCTGGTGGGACCAGGCTCCCTTCCCGCCGCGCCCGCCACTCTACTTCACTCACTTTCCCTCACTCCCCATCCTCCGTCTCTCCTGCTCCAGGGGTTTTTCCTTTTCCCTCCACGGACAGCGAAGTGCTCAGCAAAGTGCTAAGTGCTGTTTGAATGATTTTGCATTTACTCGTGACTTATTTTTGAGACGCTATTAAATGTATTTCCAAAGGCACTATCTGGAAACTTTACTGGCTTATATGGGGGAAGAAAGGAGGTCTGTGAATATTGAGTTAGTAAATCGAATCGTAGTACTAATTTATAGAACTGCTTCTCTTCCTCTTTTTCTCTTACTGCCTCTCTCCCTTAACACAAAAATCCCTTTTCAGACATTAGGAAACAAAACGCTGGCTCATCTTCACTGGAATTCTAAATTATAGTGATAATATCGCATGTAAAATAGTTTAGGTTGTTAGCACTATTTGCAATCACTTCACGTTCTAAATCCTGCCTCCTGAGGCTCCTGGCTCTTGAACACCCCTCATGAGAAGAGCGAAAGAAAGGCGGATGTAACAGAAAGACCCGTGCAGATGCATCAGGAGGGGGTGTGCATGTCACACTCGCTCACTATGTGCACCTGGAAACCTGTGCGTCTGTGCGGTGCCCGCTGAAGAGTCTTCCAAGTGAGGCTTTGCTGTGACCTCAGATTTAAAGAAAACCCGAGTGCAGTTTCACTTAGGCTGTGCCTCTTGTCACAAAAGGTACTTACCAAAAAGACATGCCTCTTTAACAATTTCAATGTAGACTGTGTTTTTACTACTTTGCCATTCAGAATGAATATTATATGGCCAAGTTACATGAGAGATTGATACATCTTTTGGTTTTAAGAGTTGCTCTGACCCTGAAACAGTGTCAGTGGTAAGTAAATTAGGTAGTATAATAATAGAGAAGATGTGTAACTGTAAAGCCACAACTATAGTTGTCAAATACTGTGATTTTTAAAGAGAAAATAGGGGTGTTTCACCAAAAAATAGCACACACCAAATTTTATCTGCTGTATACTGGTAGTAGGGTGGAAAGTCCAAATGAGTAAGAATAGTGGAAATACTCTGATTATGAAAATGAAGCTTACATTGCTGTAATTTTAAATTTTTCAAAGTACTTTTATATACCTACCTCTTCTGAGCAGCTACCTGAGAACTGTATTAAAAAGGAGAAAATAAAAATCTTAGAATTTCAAATAAGTCAAAACCACTACAGTTTTTTTCGGCAAGTTGCAAGATTAGCTCTGTTAGATGCTGTACAATTAGAAGGCATTTAGTTAAACAAAATGTAACTGCTAACTATATTTGTTAAGTCAGTTTTGGGTCCTAACTTCCTAATAAATAATTGTTAAGCCATCTGTATGTAAAAGAATTGCTCAAGGGCCAGCCGAGTAGCGCGGTGGTTGGGCGCTGGCTTGGGAGGCCAGTGGCCCTGGTTCGGGTCCCACATATGAGGGCCAGTGAGACTGCCCTCAAAAAAACAAACAAACAAACAAACAAAAAAACAACTCATTGATGATGAATAAACAGGAAAAGTATATTACATTTGAGGAGACAATGTCATCCTCATATTGTTTGACTATAAAAACACTCATAAAGAGGCTAAAGGTTTCTTTGTACTCACCCCCTTATAAAATTAAATCCATGTGCACAGACCAAGAGGTTTCCATAGGCATCAACTTTCAAAAGATTTCCATACAGTGTATCAAAGACAAGTCCCCTGTGTGAAAAAGAAGACATCATCAGTAATGCAAACACAGGCAATAATCTTATGCAGTATTACTCAACCACCATGAACCAACTCCATGTCATGCAAGCTTTATGGCAACTTAAGCAGTCCCAAAACAATATAACCCTAGAGGCTAATGTAACGGAATGAAATCTTAAAAACGAATCCCAGAGCAACTCAAAAATACTCTGTCCAAACAGATAATCACAACTGCATTCTGTAATGGAATAAGAGCTTAATCAAACAAGATGTAAACTATAATTTCTCTTACTACAGCTGGTTCCATTCTAAAACCGTCTTTAATTTTCCTGGACAGCTGAGCTGGCTTGTATTTCCCTCTATCAGGTATTGCATAGGGAACATATTTGATGACGGCATCTCAAATAAATAAATATCCTCTATCTTAATCTTAAATGCAAACTACCAAGAAAGCTCCTAATATCAAGTTAAGTGTATTGACAAAATGCATGACTGCTCTCCAATAACCAAAGGTAGGAGAATCTGTGACTGATCACTGCCTACCAGTTTTTAAAATCTCCTTTCTTCTCCACATATGGACTTTCTTCAATAACAATAAACTAAGTACAATTCAAGAACACAAAAGATATGGTGTGTGTGAAAAGGCCTTGTATTTTAGATCAACACCACCACCCTCCTGCCCACCCCACCCCCGCCAGAAAACCCATAAAATATCTTTTTATTTTTATGTCAGGGATGAATTTGGAATTATTGATGTTGGAGATAGAAAAAGGGGTCTTAATCCAAAAAAGTCTTGAAAAATTACCTGGTTGGGAATGTAGGATCATAAGCAAAGCTGAGCAGCTCCTGAGGATAGCCAATAGAAACTAATCTCTCCACAGTAAGTTCAAAGCCAAGGGACTCATACTCCGGGGACTTGTATACTGCACAATTAAAACAACAGGCGAATGAATTTTTATTTTCCCATTTCTCCCTGTCCTATATCTGCCATTTTTCTTTTCCTTCAAACTCCACATGTTTTGTATTGTCCTGAGTAATCACAAAACTCAACTGTTAGTCTGTGGAAATATGTCATATTATAGTAGGAGCAGCAGCAACAGATAAATTATCAGACATTTCAGAATAGTTCCTCCATTCTTAAGAAACTTAATCCCAACATTTTTCCCGCTTTATCTATTCTTTCATAGCCACAATCTAAAGGGAGGGGGAAAAACTAATATGCACAACTGTCATATTAACAATGAGAATATAATAAATGGGTTGAGAAGTCTAAATATGTTGAAGGCTTCACTGACGTGCATAACTTATGTATGAATCCTTCAACATGAGCTTCAAAAAGTCTATTTCTGGAATTCCTATTTGGCTTGGCAGTTACTCTTCAGTCAGCATTATTCTATTTATCAGGATTAACTTATCAGCCCTAACAATATTATAATCATCAAAATTACATTTTACAAGTTGTTACTGTAAAATCAACTATAAAAAGACATGTCTGAAACAACTAGGAACATCAAGGAAAATCTTGATGTGAACTGGGAGTTAGACATTAAAGAATTATGACTCATTTTATTAGACGTGATTATGTAAGAATTAGGATGTGCAAGCGTATGTATAAAATAAGGATATATATCCTTATTTGCCAAAGAAGCATACTATTTGTTACAGGTGAAATAAAATGGATTTAGAAATATGGGGGTTTCTCTCTTCTATTGTGTATGTCTGAAATTTTCTGTAATGAAAACCTTTTCACTCATTACTGCAGTTCAGCATTAAAAAATTGTTCCTTTAATTAGGTTAATTACAGATGAAAATTTAGGTAAGCATCCTTCTACAGTCTCTAGGAGTGGGTAAGCCATATTAAAAATAATAAAAAATTTAAAAAGACATGTAATCTTGCTAAATGCCATATGAGGTCAAAAAATCCATTCTATGCTTACAGTCTCATAATAATGCAACCATTATTATTACACTATTATAGCTCTCCTATCTATGAGTAACATATAGACTATGGCTTGTTTGATTTTTTTCATTGCAATTAGTCTGTCTATCCAAGTTAATGCTAATATTTTAATGAGTATGATTCAACTTTCCCTTTCCAAAAGCAATCTTATAGAATATTTCTGAAAACACATAAAAGAAACCAATAATACTGTCTGCCTCCACAAAAGGGAAATCAATGGCTAAGAGACAGCAAGGAAGAAGACTTTCATGTACGTTCTTTTGTACCCTTAAAACTTGTAACGTATGAATGTATTTATCTATGTTTTAAATTAAATTGAAATTTTAAAAAAGCAGGTGAACATTCAAAAAGTACTTTAATAAACATTTGTCATATTTAAAAAGCCTAGAATTTTTAAAGTTCTTTGGGAGATGCTTGAGTCTAATCAGAATAATGCCCAAAAAAGGCTGTCATTTCTTTTGTTGTCTTGGGGGTAATAATAATTTAATGCTAATGCTAACCCCAGGTAACATTTTCCAAGCTGGCTATATTTTTTCCCTCCCTTCAATTCTAGCCCCATCCTCACCCCTCACTTCCAAAAAACTTTTTGAAGACTCAAATGTGGAATTCTTAAATCTAGATGATACACACTATGGTAAAAGAAGTGTTATATATTTATTCACACTAACAGTAACAGCAGGTGTATTATCATAAAAGCAGGAAAGCATGGTATCCACTGATATCAATTTGAATTATTTTGCGAATATAAAATGGCATCTCATACCCCATCCAGTGCTTCCACCCCAATTGAAAGTAAATAACATTTTAACAATATTTTCATAAAACAAAAATTACTTTTCAATCTTACAAAGACCCACTTATTTCAAACAATAATTAATGAAACAAAATTCCACTACACCTAATTTGGATAATCCATTGACTCTTATATGTATGATCTGACCTATATAAAGTGTTTGCAATTATTAATTTTTCAGGATAATTTGCTGGATATACCTTGAGAATGGGAGACAAAAAACAAACCTTAAACACCTCCACCCAGACTAACTTCTAAATGACCAATTTTCCCTTGTTAGAGAATCAGGTAATCACTGAGTGATGGAGTAATGGTGATTAAAACCTATGTCTATGAGACACTTTGGATTCAGACCCAAATCAATTTCAGAAATTTTAGCGCAACAAATAAAGGGAGTGAAAAATCTCAAATCCCCATTTTGCCAGGACAAACCCTACAAGAGCAAAAACCAAAACTCTATACACTTGCCACACTGTGTTTATTCCAGGGCAGAACTAAGGTGACTTTCTAAAAATCCCACCGACAGAAATAGTTACTTGAAATTTCTTTTCTCTCAGGGAGTTTAAGGTACTTCCCAAAAATATGTTGCATTTTCCCCATTTGTTGACCTGAAGTTATATAGCAAGTACAAACATCAGGTGAAGCCAGAATTTAGGTCCCCCCGAGTCTCATCCAAAGCTCTTTGTATCGGGGTACACTGCGCTACTACTGTTAAAAAGGAATTTCTAGATTACATAGGTCATTGAAACTTAAGCTTGGGTGTTGAAACCAAGTACTTTCCCTCCAATTTCTTTCATCTAGTCCAAAATAAACTGCTCTAGTTACAGGTGGGAATGTATTTAGCAAAGAGAGTCCAAGTTTCACTTTGACAACACTATCTATTTCACTAAGCTCCATATTAATCAGTAAGAACAAGGAGCTATTGACATTTTCTCATAAGCTTCCCAGATAATTATTTCAGTAACACGAACACCCAGGTCATTAAATCATCTGCTAGAGAGCTATACAGTACAACCGGGATGCAGAAGTAGGATTGCGGCTGCACAGAGCACAAGTTTAGATGTTTTGTTCTAAGCGACCCCAGGAATAATCACAATTTGTTCTGACCTATAGCAAAAACGACCATTTTCTGAAGCTGTCAAGTACCCCATATAAAAAATAAGCAAATAGGGCCGGCTGAGTGGCGTGGTGGTTGAGCGCTGGCTTGAGAGGCCGGCGGCCCTGATTCGGGTCCCACATGTGAGGGCCAGTGACACTGCCCTCAAAAAAATAAATAAAATAAAAAAATAAACATTTAAAAAAAAAAGCAAATAAATAAATAAAAAGTGAAAATTCCTTTTTTAAACAACCAGGCCCTTCAAAGCAGTCCGTACTCGGGGAACCATACATGTCACCCCCGACTGTAGAGCTCTATGGCTCTCCACAACTGCAAAGGCTCTAATTTCAATTTCTCTCACAAACTGGCCAGTAAATGATGCACAGTTTCAAACTTAATTCTTACAACTGACTTTCCAAAACACAGCCAGTAGCTTCAGAGTAAACACAACCTCACACATGCACTGCGTATTCTTTCCTCAAGAAAGTCCTCAGGCCTAGCCTAATTTACCCAATATCCAAAGACAAAGGAAAAAGTTATTTTAAGGGCCAGAGTTCAAAAAAGAAGACTGCTTCAGCCATTAGGGCAGCACACAGTGTTCTCAGGTTACGTAACCAGCCTATAAAGAGAACAACCAAAGCTTTGAAAGCTGAAGCTACTGAGAGTATTTAAAGATATTCTTTACTCCATCATCTGCAAAGCACAAATAGCTCTTCAAAAAATATCAACTGCATGTGGTGGGGATGAAAGCTGTGGGCAGATGATGTTCACACAAGATAGGTTAGAGGAGACAGTGCCTTTGGAACGAGCCAAACACTTTCGGCAGGAAAGTCGGGTATTCTCATGCACTTTTCCCCTTCTTTCACCAAGATCCACACTATGGTCGTGGTTAATAGATTTTAGAAAAAGAAAGGGCAAGCCTCTACAGAGGTTCCAGCCTAGCAGAGTGCTGCTGCCAAAATGAGAACTCACATGAGGCAGATGCAGATGCAGTGTGTGTCACTCCAGTCTTGAAGGAGTTACACTGGCTCGCCTGTTAAAAAACAAAAAACAAAATGGGGCTTCCGGTCAAGATGGTGAAGTAGGTAAACGCTGTGTTTGCCTTCTCTCACCAACACATCAAAATTAAACTGCAGAACAGCCATCATTGAGAACTGCCTGAAGTCTGGCCCAACACAAGTCCTATAACAAAGGATATATAGAAGAAGCTGCGACAAGACAGCTGAAAATTAAAAAAAAAAAGAAGGAAGAAAGAAAAAGGGATTATGTTGCTGCTGATTAGATTTTTTTTTTTTTTAAAGCAACAGAACAAAAACAAAAACTGGTTTTAAAACCGTTGTGATGGGTTGGAACAGAGGCACCATTTGGAAATTGGTATTTATAGGAGTTACTGCCCTATTTAGAAACCTCTGACCATCAATAAAATTCATCTAACTGGCCCTAATAAAGCAAGGGATTGAAGATTAGACTAAGTACTGTGCATTATTTACTTTTCTGGTACCCTGAGCCTGGAATACAAGCCAAGTCTGATCCTGAAATGTTAAGTCAAAAGAAAAAAAAGATTATTTTCTTAAGTTTATTTTCTCTAGTATATTTCAGATTTACATAATAGAAACTGAATGCAGCTGGTAAAGTGTTTAAAACTGAACTATAGTAAATGAAAGAGACTCAATAAAGATTACAAAAAACCAGAGCAGTCACATCTTGCTTTTTTTTTTTTTTTAAAGATTTTATTGGGGAATTGGCGGAGGGGAACAGCGTTGGGAAATCTGGGAAGGGGAACAGACAAGCTGCTGTCCCTCCGTTCCTCAGTCTAGTTGCGGAGGATGTTGCCCCACTGTTGGTATCGTCATTGCGCTCTTCCCGGATGAGGCAGATCGGTCGCTGGCCTCTGGATGTCGCTCACTGCGGCTATTGGCAGCTCACTCTTGGCTGCCAGCCGCTCACGCTGGCTGCGGGCCACTCACTATAGCCTATGGCAGCCCACACCATCACCGGGGCTCGCACAGCCCAGCTCCAGGTGGAGCTGTTGTTAGCTGTAGAGGGCAGTGTCACTGGCCCTCATGTGGGATCCGAACCGGGGCCGCTGGCATCCCAAAACCAGCGCTTAACCAATGCGCCACTCGGCCGGCCCACATCTTGCTTTTAAAGACCCATTTAAAGTAAGTCTACTTGTTCCTAAGTACTTACTTTTCTACTACCCTTCCAACATTTAAATGTGTCATCTTGATATAGACAAAAACCAACTTCATGCTGCTAAAAATCTAACCAGATGTCTAAATGTGGAATAGAAGTAAATTTTTTATTTTGATTCTGTCAAGTGGCTATTTGCCCTTGAGTCATATTATTCTTTCATAAATTAAAGAAACTACCCAGTCTAGTAAAACAACTGAGTCAAAAATAAATGAAGAACCCTTAAAGGTATGCATTATTTTAACTTTAGAGGAAGTCATTTTCCCTACAGGCATTTAGGCTTTTGAAAACATATGGTTAGGATTTCCAGTTAAGAAGGTGGAGTAGCTGTGCTTACCTCCTTCCACGACCACATCAAAATTACAACTAAACCACAGAACCACTATCATTGAGAATCACCTGAAGTCTTGCTGAACCAAAGCCCTACAACTATGGACATGCAGAAGAAGCCATCTTGCGACTGGTAGGAGGAGCCAAGACGTAGAGAGAGCTGGTTCCACATCCATGTGTTACCATTAAAAATAGGGAAGTCTTGGGCCGGCCGAGTGGCGCGGTGGTTAAGCGCTGGCTTAGGAAACCAGCGGCCCCGGTTTGGATCCCACATATGAGGGCCAGTGACACTGCCCTCTTTAAAAAAAAAAAAAAAATAGGGAAGTCTATCTCAGCTGTGGAAGTTACCCCTACAGGAGTGAGGGGTTCCAGCCCCACACCAGGCTCTGCAGCCAAGGGTTTCACTGTTGCGAAGGGAAGTCCCTTAACTTCTGGCTGTGAAAGTCAGCAGAGATTGTGGCTGCGTGAGCTGGAGCACGGCTGCAGACCCAGGTGTTCCTCTTAAAGGTGCTGTGCACAGACTTACTTGCTGCCAGACTCACTTGCTCTGAGCTCCAGCTCTGGAGCAGCAGCCCGAAAGGCACCAAGGACATACGGAGAGGAACTGAATTGTCTGGCTTCAGGGCAAGGGCTGGAGGGGCAGCTTTCTCCTGGATTGAGGATCTGGCTGAAGCCATTATTTGTTGAGCCCTCCCTCCTTATCTGCACGCAGAGGCAGGTGGCCACTATATCTTGGTCTCCATCAACCTGGCTAACACCATTCATTCACTCAGCCCTAGTGATTCCCTGAGACCCTGTCCCACTCAACTTTTGGCCCTACCAAAGCTTTTCCATACAAACAGCCTGTCTTTGGCTCATGCTGCGGACTTTCCTAAAATCTCTCAAAGATTCACAAAACTCAGATAAGCAGAATCAGGCTTTGGCATGTCTTGTACCTCTGGCTGAGGAGCCCTAAGCCTGGCACGGGTGGCAGCTGGCTTCAGTTCGTGGCTTGGCCTCTCAAGGCGCCTCCAAGCCCAGCGTAGGTGGTGGCCTTCTGTGGGTTGTTTTGTGGTTTATGGTAGGTGGCCCTGGGCAGGGCACAGGCTGCAGTTAAACTTGGCCTTTAGTGGGTCCCCATTCCAGGAGGCCACAGGGCTGGCATGCCTGATGGCCAGCTTCAGACCCAGCTGGAGCGTCACCCAGCCTTCTCCAAAGATGACACATCCAAAGGGCAGACTGGGCAGTCACCAGAGCCCTACCAAAGTGAATCCTGCTCTGTAGGGTCAGCCCCTGCACCACAGCTCCTCCAGTGTAGTCACAGCCAGTCCTCACAACCAATCAGACAAGGGTCAATCCCTCTCACTGATGTGCAAACAGCAACCAAGGCTCAGTTACAACAGGAGGGCACACAAGGGACATACCTAGAGCACCTGGCTCTGGTGACCTGGGAGACTGTGCCACTGGGCCCCATAGGATACCTACTACGTAAGGTCACTCTACTAAGACTGTGAGGTATAGCAGCCCTACCATTATAAGAAACAAACACAGGGAGGCAGCCAAAATGGGGAGACAAAGAAACATGTCCCAAATAAAAGAACAGAACAAAGCTCCAGAAAAAAAACTAAATGAAATAGAGACAAGGAATTATCAAATACAGAATTCAAGACACTGATTATAAGGATGCTCAATGATCTCAGTGAGAACTTCAACAAAGAGATAGAAACATAAAAATGGAGACAGAAAACATTAAAAGAACCAGTTGGAAATAAAGAATACAATAACTGAAATGAAGAATACATCAGAGGGAATCAACCGTATTTTAGATGAAGCAGAGGATTGAATCAGCAATTTAGAAGATAACGTAGCCAAAAACACCCAGTCAGAGCTGCAAAAAGAAAATGAATCCAAAAAAATGAGGATAGTTTAAGGGGCCTCTGGGACAAAGTCAAGAGTATCAACATTCTCATCACAGGGGTACCAGAAGGAGAAGAGAGACAGAGCAAAGTATTGAAAACCAATCTGAAGAACTAATGACGGAAAACTTTTCTAATTCTGAAGGAACTAAATATACAAGCCCAAGAAGCACCGAGTCCCAAATGAGATGAACCCAAACAGGCCCAGACCAAAGCCTAAGGTTAAAAACAAAGAAAGAAGGGCCGGCCAAGTGCCGCAGTGGTTAAGTGCTGGCTTGGGAAGCCAGCAGCCCTGGTTCGGATCCCACATATGAGGGCCAGTGACACTGCCCTCAAAAAAAAAAAGAAAAAAGAAAAAAAAAAATCTTAAGAGCATCAAGAGAAAAGTAGTTAGTTACCTACAAGGGAGCTCCCATGAGACTATCAGCTGATTTTTCAACAGAAATTTTGCAGGCCAGAAGGGACTTGCAGAAAATATTCAAAGTGATGAAAAGCAAGACCTACAACCAAGGTTACTCTACCCAGCAAAACTATCATTTGGAATCAAAGGACAGATAAAGAGCTTCCAAAACAAGAAAAAGCTAAAGGAATTCATCACCACCAAACCAAGGAATCTGAGAGGATCATCTTTAAGACCAAAAATAAATAAATAAATAAACAAACAAACAAACAAACAAACAAACTGGCAATAACTACATATCTATCAACAATTACTTTCAATGTAAATGGATTAAATGATCCAATCAAAAGATAGGGTGGCTCAATGGATAAGAAAACAAGACCCTTGCATATACTGCCTGTAAGAGACTCACTTCAGATCAAAAGACACCCACAGACTGAAAGTAAAGGATGGGAAAAAGATATTCCATCAAAACCGAAATTAAAAAAAAAAAAAAAGGCTGGGGTAACAATACTTATACCAGACAAAATAGGTTTTAGACTTTAAAACAAAGGCTATAACAAGAGACAAAAAAGGACCCAGTAATTCCGCTTCAGGTATTTATCTGAAGAAATCCAAAACACTACTTTGAGGGGACAACACATGCATCCATATGTTCATTGCAATATTGTTTACAATGGCCATATGTGGAGACAGCTTGGGTGTCCCTCAGTGGATGAGTGGATAAAGAGGTGGTACATATATACAATGGAATATTGCTTGTCCATGAAAGGAATGGGGTCTTGCCATCTGCAGTGGCATGGATGGACCTGGAGGGTGTTGTGCTGAATGACGTATGTCAGACAAAGAAAAACAGATGCAATGTGATTTTGCTTATATGTGAAATCTAAAAAACAAAATAAACAAAACAGAAAAACTCATAGATACAGACAATATTTTGATGGGAGGGGTTTTAGGGATGGGTAAAAAAGGGGAAGGGATTAACAAGTACAAATTGGGTGTTACACAGTAGTCATGGGCACGTAGGATACAGCATAAAAAATATAGTCAATAAGGGCCGGCCGAGTGGCGCGGTGGTTAAGCGCTGGTTTGGGAAGCCAGCGGCCCCGGTTCGGGTCCCACATATGAGGGCCAGTGACACTGCCCTCAAAACAAACAAACAAACAAACAAACAAAAAACCTCAAAAATATAGTCAATAATATTGTCATAACTATGTATGGTGTCAGACGGTACTGGATTTATCAGGGTGATATAGATGGGAGGGATTTAGAGGCAGGGTGGAAAAGGTGAAGGGATTAAGGAATACAAATTGGTAGTTACAAAACAGACATCGGGATGTAAAGTAAAGCATAGGGAATATAGTCAAGAATAATAATAACTATTTATATTGCCAGGTAGGTACTAGTCAGGGGGATCACTTCTTAAATTATATAAATGGCTAACCACTATGCTGTACACTTGAAACTAATATAAAATAATGTTGAATGTCAACAGTAACTGAAAAATTCAAAGTGGGGGAGGAGGTGAAGGGAATGAGGTTCAAAGTTCCAGGTATAAAACAAATAAGTCCTGGGGATGTAATGTACAGCACAGGGAATACAGTCAATAACTTTGTCATAGCGTGGTAGAGTGTCAGATGGTTGCTGGACTTATCGTGGTGATCACTTTTTTAGGTATATCAATGTTGAATATCTATTGTATATACCTGAAACTAATATAATACCATGTTAGCCATACTTTAATAAAAATACTTTTAAAAATACATGGTTAGGGCCGGCCGAGTGGCGCATTGGTTAAGCGCTGGTTTTGGGATGCCAGCAGCCCCGGTTCGGATGCCACATGAGGGCCAGTGACACTGCCCTCTACAGCTAACAACAGCTGTGCGAGCCCCGGTGATGGTGTGGGCTGCAGCCCCTGCTGCAGTGGGCTGCCATAGGCTACAATGAGTGGCCCGCAGCCAGCGTGAGCGGCTGGCAGCCAGCGTGAGCTGCCAATAGCCGCGGTGAGCGACATCCAGAGGCCGGCGACCGATCTGCCTCATCCGGGAAGAGCGCAATGACGATACCAACAGTGAAGCAACATCCTCCGCAACTAAACTGAAGAACAAGAAGACAGCAACTTGTCTGTTCCCCTTCCCTGATTCCCCAACGCTGTTCCCCTCCGCCAATTCCCCAATAAAATCTTTAAAAAAAAAAAAAATGTATGGTTAGACTCCTCCAACTTCTGGATTTTGTGTGACAGGAGGATGGTACTAAATATAAGAGCAGACATGATTAAATATAATGTCTAAAAGTCCTAAAAACATTACAACTAAGAGAAACCACCACCACCAATCACTATGAAAAGCAAAACTCCAACCCAACCAGCCAAGAATAGTTACTGGCTTTCACTCTATAAATGTGATCAATATCAACATTCTCTACTTATTTAGGCTATGCAATGTTGGCTCTCTGAGACTATGACTAGACAATTTTCATTAAGGAAATTTTAAATAAAATCTTTCCAATTCTCATATAAACAGGCACTAGAAAACTTTTCCACATTTCAAAACTACTTGAAAACCCTAACAGAATTCAAAAATTTCATCTCTAATACAGGATATCACAAAAGATCTATGAAAAGATACTGAAAAAATTTAAAAACAATTTCAATTTTAATTTACTTAATACACAAAAGCAAGATACCGTGCAACACTTCTAGTAATATAAAATAAAACCAACTCCTAAATGGCAAGATATGTAAATAAGTGGCGTTTGAAAGACTGTCAATTTCAATTCATTGCAAAAACAAAATTCAATGGTAATTAAGAGATTTGTTTTAAAAATTACTAAGAGTATTAGAAGAATGCAGATTTTAAAATAAAATGAAAAAAATTACCTAACTCAAATTTTTCCCCTCTGGGATCCTGTACATCTATTAGGAACTTGAATTTAGAGAATTGTTTTCAATTTAAAACAGGAAAACTGAAGATTATTCAGATAACTTTAAAAATCCTCTTTAAGCAAATAATAAAACTGTAATAGCTAATATGTAATTTCCCCCCCAAATAAGAACAGATCATCACACTCAATTGCCTGTACTAAAGTTACAGTAATGTAAGAAAGAAACATCTAGATGCCTGCTGTGTACCAGTTGGCCTTCCAGATCCACAGGTTTTGCATCTGTAGATTCAACAAAATAAAAATTGAAAAATAATTTGGAAATAACAAAAAATCCCAGAAAGTGTCAAAAGGCAAAACTTAAATTTGCCACATGCCAAGCACTACACTAAATCGATGAGAATGAAGTGATGTGTAGGTATATCCTGCTGCAGCCGACATACAAATACAGGTTATATGCAAACATTATGCCATTTTATATAAGGCACTTAAGCATCTTCCGATTTGGGTATCCAATGGGGTGCCTGGAATCAGTCCCCTGCGGATACCAAGAGGCAACTGTACCAGATGCTGAGGACATAAAACAAAACAACTCATGGTCCTTGCTCTGAAGGAGCTCATAGTATACTACAGAAATATACAATTAGATATTTATAATAAATTTTAGAAGGTCAATAACATAGTGTGACTAAGGAGATATAGAGGGACAGAAAGTCTTCTTAAAACTATGTATGATTTATTCCGTGTTATATAGACAATTCATTTTATAACCAGTATCTCAAGGTACTAATATAAAGTTTACAAAACAAACTTTCTGAGATACATATTCAGGTAATATGTTCCAAACACTCTATCAGGGTCAGAGGGAAGGAGCTACTCTTCTATAGCTGATGTCCTTGTGGGAATGAGAGCCAAAAATTGTCAATTGTGTGATAACAGCCAGCCTAGATTGTTACCTGTAATCTCCCAAGTTTGAACTACTAACTCAATGTTTTGGGTTTTTTTTTTGAGGGCAGTGTCACTGGCCCTCATATGTGGGACCGAACCAGGGCCGCTGGCTTCCCAAGCCAGCGCTTAACCACTGTGCCACTTGGCTGGCCCCTAACTTAATGTTTTAAACTAACAAACTGGGGCCGCCAGAATGGCTCAGCTGGTTAAGAGCATGAGCTCTGAGCAACAGGGTGACCGGTTCAATTCCACATGGGCCAGTGAGCTGTGCCCAAGCTGAGCTACTGCTGAGCTGCCAACAGGTGGCAGAATGGCTCAGGCGGTGAGAGCATGTGCTCCTAACAAGGTTGCCAGTTTGACTCCCGCATGGGATGGTGGGCTGCACCACCTGCAACTAAGATTGAACACGGCACCTTGGACTGAGCTGCTGACGGGAGGCTAGATGGCAACTGGCCTTGGAGCTGAGCTAGCTGCATCCTCCACAACTAAGATTGAAGGACAACAACTTAGCTGTTCCCCTTCCCCAATTTCCCAATAAAATCGTTTAAAAAAAAAGCACACAAAAAAAACCTAACAAACTATATTGAAGCCAACCTATGGTCTGTGGTCTGAGTTAGGTCCATTGGCCAACTGGTGTGCAACCTCTAGTATATACTTTACGTCAAATGCTTCCACGTAAGTTCTCCCACCTAACTGAAATGTTTTGACTGTTCTCTTCAATGAATCTTCAAAAAGTAAACAGGGAGGCCAGTTAGCTCAGGTGGTTAGAGTGCAGGCTCATAACACCAAGGTTGCCGGTTCGATTCCCACAGGGACCAAGGAGCTGCACCCTCCACAACTAGATTAACGACAATTACTTGAAAGGGAGCTGATGGGCCCTGGAAAAACACACTGTTCCACAATAAAATGTCTTTAAAAAAAAAAGTAAACAAAAGTTAGGTAATGAACTGGAAATCCAGGAGGAAATAAATTCATTCCTCAATAACTACGGAGCATATACTAATAATGTTATTATTCTACTTATCTCAAGGGAAAATTGAGGAGGTGGTTAAAAAACAGAATATAAAGGAAGCTGTATGTAGTTTGGTTCCGTACCACAAAGCCATAACAATTGCCAAGGCCTGACAATTAAGTTTGCGAACTTGCCACCGTGCACTTACATTGGCAGCACTGTACACACAGCATGGTAAGGTTTCATAACCTTGGTGTATCAGTGCCTCACAGTTGTGTTCGTGTTGACATGTGGCAGTGTCTTGCTGAGTAGCGTTCATTATTGTTGTTGTGTGTTTTTGTGTGCCGTCACGGGAGTGCGTGAGCTTGAATCAGAGCAACGAACAAACATTAAATTTCTTGTTCAACTTGGCAAGAGTGAAAGTGAAATCAGGAACATGTTAGTTGAAGTTTATGAGGATAATGCCATGAAGAAAATAGCAATGTACAAATGGATTAAACGTTTTTCTGACGGGGAAGAAAGCATTGGTCAGTCCAAATCAAGAGTCAAAACCATGCTGCTAACCTTTTTTTGATATCAGACGGATTATTCATTATGAATCTGTACCAACTGGACAAACTAGTTAACCAAGTTTATTATTTGGAAGTGCTGAAAAGGCTGCGTGGAAAAGTTAGATGAAAATGACCTGAACTTTTCACCAACAATTCATGGCTCTTGCATCATGACAAATCAATACACGACCCTTACTGCATCTTTAAAATATCACAAATAGGTCTGAGGAAATCACTCGACAGCTTGGCATTTCTGTAGCTGGACAACTTAGATCTTATTCATTAGCCTGCTGACCTGTTCCTTTTTCAGAAACATATATACATCCAAAAACTTTCTGACATCCTCGTTTTTAACTGTTGTGGCTTGTTGAATTTGATACAAGTTCAATGTCATTTCCTTCAAGAATTAACTCATCTTTCTGGGCTTGAGATACTGAACAAGTAACGCCTGACCTCATCCAAACCCTGTGGATGTATTTTACACTCAAGAAATTTCAGATTTCAACAAAAGAACCATTCTCCTGAATAACGACATTGATGGGGAAGTGAGCACACACAAATCTCATCTTATAACGGAAGCCCATTGTAATACCCATGATCGTGTTCTGTACATGGCTACAGATGGGGTGAAGAGTAGTCTATCTCCCCACCATCTGTCAACCCAGAGCCTCTTTTTCTTTCCAACATGACTGAGTTCTACACTGATATGACTGAAGTCCCTCCGCAGGGTGCCTCTGCGGTCCTTCACAATAACTGTGGTCCCTTCAGAGTGATGTCCACATCTCCTGGAATGTCCAGTTTGATTGCTGAGAATAATCTTCATCCTCACAGTAGATGCAGCAACGAGCTAGTAAGCAATCTTTTAAGTTTCCTAATTCTCTAGAAATAAACCACATACTATTACAATTCAGAGAGAGAAATTTTAAAATTAATGAAAACCTTAACTGGGATACAGACATGACATAAAGGGAACCAAAGCTTGGAAACTAAGTATATTTTCACATATATAAAACAAAGCTGCCTAAAAGTGTGTGTATGTGTATATTATTTATATAATACAAATATGTATGCAAAAATAAGTCGAGTGTATTTCTCTCAACTAACACCAAGAACTTTTATCCACAATATAACACATTAGAATATTATTTCTTTTTAAATTCTTTCTTAACAAAAGAGAGACCACCTCAAAATCATGTTTGGTTGCAGAAATAGAACTTTGTTTTCCCGAAGTTGTGGAAGAAATCCTTAAGTTAGGAAAAAGCAGTAATAGCTAAAATAAAGACTATCTCAAATGGAAATGAAAAGACCTTTAAATTTAAATGCCTTCTAAAAAACATCACATCAAAAAAAAAAATTAAAAAATGAAAACTCACTTCACTGGCATTTTGTTAGCTTCCCACACTTGATGTTTAATTTAAGTTATTAAGGATTCTTTTCAATCATACACAAGTAGAGAGAATATGAAATGAGCTGTTTTAAACCCATCACCCAAACTTTAACAATTACCACTATTTGGATTCTTATTTCATCTATCCTCCCTAATTTATTCTCCCCCAATTTAATAACTTTTATCAAATCAAAATGGTTTTAAACTGATCTTTCAGAAAATATTTAAATAGCACAAGTGTACACAAGTATCATATATATATACACACATACAGAATTTCTTCATTAACTAGTTTATGTGACCCTTTAGTTCTTAAATATCTTTCCCATTTAGAGGCCAATGCAATATTTAGTGGATTGTGAATGCATTTTATTTATCACACTTCACCTATTTTTTTTTAAAGATTTTATTGGGGAATTGGGGAAGGGGAACAGCGTTGGGGAATCGGGGAAGAGGAACAGACAAGTTGCGGTCCTTTTGTTCTTCAGTCTAGTTGTGGAGGACGTTGCTTCACTGGGCTTTGTCAGTATTATCATTGCGCTCTTCTTGGGTGAGGCAGATTGGTCGCCAGCTTCTGGACGGCCGCTCACAGCAGCTCTTGGCAGCTCACACTGGCTGCCGGCCACTCACGTAACCTATGGCAGCCCACTGCAGCAGGGGCTGCAGCTATGCAGCCCCCGGGACTCCCAGCAGCCCAGCTCCAGGTGGAACTGTTGTTCACCATCTTAGCTGTAGAGGGCAGTGTCACCGGCCCTCAAATGTGGGATCTGAATGGGGGCCGCTAGCATCCCAAGCCAGCTCTTAACCAACACGCCACTCGGCCGGCCCCCACACTACACTTACTTTTATATTCCTTGAATCTTCAATTGTATATATTTGATGCATTCACAAACTGATAAACCCCTCAAGAATAAGTTGGAGGACATATACAGGCTAATAGTTGTCACGGGTTTGGAGGTGCTCTTTCCCCAGCACACAAATCTCTTGCACACGGACGATCTGTTCGGAGGGCTGTGGAGTTGGCTCATGTGCAAGTTCTCCATTTGCCGAGTTGTGAGAATGACACCCTGAGCGCTGTCTCATGACGTGGGACAATAAGAATTTCTCTGGCTTTTTGATAAAGGTTATCTTCCATAATTTGGACCAAAAATCTTTCAAGAAATATGCTTCTCTAAGAGACCCTGTTGTCATACTAAAAACGTCAAATAGATAAAATCAGTTTACATACAATCCACACTAAGTCCAACTCAGCTGATGTTCCATATTAATTTACTACATCACTAATCAAGGAGGCTCAACTTTAAGAAGAAATGCTGACGCACTGGCCCAAAGGTCTACAATGTCATGTTTCATTAAAAAAAAAAAAAGAGTCCTTTACCTGCATCTATAGCCAAATTATTTTTGAGAAGGATGCCAAGATCATTCAGGGAGGAAAGGGCAGTCTTTTCAATGGTGTTGAGAAAACTGGCTATCGACATGCAAAAGAATGAAGTTGGATCCTTACCTTATACCACATACAAAAATTAACTCAAAATGGATCGAAGACCTAAACATAAGACATAAAACTCTTAGGAGAAAAATCTTCCCATTATATTGGATTTTGGTAATGATTTCTTGGATGTGAGAGCAAAAACACAGGCAACAACAGAAAACAAACTGAACTTCATCAAAATTTGAAACTTTTATGCCATCAAAAGGGAGTGCAGGGGCCGGACGAGTGGCGCAGTGGTTATGTCCTGGCTTGGGAAGCCAGCGGCCCCAGTTCGGGTCCCATATATGAGGGCCAGTGACACTGCCCTCAAAAAAAAAAGGAGAGTGCAAAGACCACCCACAGAATGAGACAATATTTGCAAATCATATACCTAATAAAGATTAATATCCAGAATATTTAAAGAGCTCCGACAACTCAACAACAAACCAAACACCACAACTAAAAAATGGACAAAAGGACTTAAATGGACCTTTCTCTAAATAATATACATAAGTGGCTAATAAGCATGTGAAAGATGCTCAGCATCACTTTATCAGCCAGTAGGAAGTGTAAATCAAAACCATGTAAGACACCACCTCACACTCATTAGGGTGACTATTACTAAACAACAACAAAAAAACCTGAAAATAATAAGCGTTGTCAAGGATGTGGAGAAATTGGAACCCTCATGCATTGCTGGTGGGATATAAAATGATGCAGCCACTGTGGAAAACAGTTTGGCAGTTCCTCAAAAAGTTGAACAGAATTATTATATGATCAAGCAATTCCATTCCTGGGTATATATCCAGAAGAACTGAAAGCTAGCATTCAAACAAATACTTGAGCATCTATGTTCATAGCAGCACTACTCACCATAGCTAAAAGGTAGAAGCAGCCCAATACCCACTAATAGATGAATGGACAAATAAAATGTGGTATGTACATACAATGAAATATTATTCAGCCTTAAAAAGGAATGAAATTCTGATACCAGATACAACATGAACAAAACTGAAAAAACTATGCTAAGAGATATAAGCCAGAAACAAAAGGACAAATATTTTATGATTCCACTTATGTGAAATGTGTAGAATAGGCAAATTCACAGAACATAGATTAGAGGTTACTAGGGGTTGAGGGGAAGCAGGAAAGGGGCGTTATTGCTTAATGGGTTCAGGGTTTCTGTTTAGATAATAAAAAGGTTCTGTAAATGGGTAGTGGTGAGGATTGCACAACACTGTGGACGGATTACCTGCTACTCAATTATACACTTAAAATAGTTAAAATAGTAAATTTTATCGCAATTTGTTTAAAAGGAGGAAAAACAGGTGCTCTACCTTGTTTGAGATGTCTTCAATGAGAGCACACCAATGCTGTAATACTCCTTCTTACTTTAGACGGTTTCTCCTCGCCCCTTTAAATAACTCTAATGCCATTAAGTTTGGTGGGGATATATAAAAGCTGACGGAAACATGATCTATCTGAGAGCCCTGGACTGCAGTCCAAGTAAACACACCATGCAAAAAATGTTCATTTAAATGTCAAGCGAGTTGCGTCAAATCCAATAACAATGAAACAAGATCAGAGTGCATAACTGTAGTTCCTCCTTATCCATAGGGGACACATTCCAAGATCCCCAGGGGAGGCCTGAAACTATCTAGTTTCAAAACCCTATATAAACTGTTTTTTCCTGTACATACCCATGATCAAGTTTAACTAGGCACTTTAAGAGGTTAACAACTAATAAAATAGAACAATTATAACAATATACTGTAATAAGTTATGTGAATGTGACCTCTTTCAAAGTATCCTACTGTACTGTATTGTACTCATTGTTCTTGTGATGATGTGAGATGATAAAATGCCTTATCCCTAAATCTGTGTAACTATCCCTTGCAGTAAATGACTCGGAATGTCACTTGTTTCAAGGATCCCTTGCTGAAGTCTTCAACGCTTTCTGGTGCAACACGTTGCTGTCAATCAAAACATGTTCTCTGTTCATGTCTTCCACCCACAATTTAATACCTTTTCCATCTTAACTAAGCACTTAAAATGCACTGTGGCCATAACTTTTGCAGTTTGAGGTGCAGCAGCAAAACTAGCATGAATTTTTTCCTTCTTCACAATTACGTGAACAGAAGATTTATTCTTATTGTAGATCTTAGTAACCTCAGCATATGATTTTTTTCTTTCCTTATTAAGTTGAGAACTTTTACCTTTTCACTTAAAGGAAGTACTTTACAGCTTCTCTTTGGCATACCTGAATTGGCAGCATCACTACTCTTGCATTTTGGGGCCATTATTATGTAAAATAAGGGTTACTTGAATACAAGCACTGTTATATTGTGACAGTTGATCTGATAACCTAGATGGCTACTAAGTGACTAACAGGCAAGTAGCATACATCAGCATGGATAAAGTGGACATAAGGATGATTCACAGCTTATGCTACTCAGAACAGCATGCAATTTAAAACTTACAAATTGTTTATTTCTAGAATTTTCCATTTAACTTTTTTGGACCATGGTTGACCATGGGGTAACTGAAACCTTGGAAAGCGAAACTGTGGGTAAAAAGGGATTACTGTACCCTGCGTGAAAGGATGAGAGATCAAAGGTCCTGAGATGCTTCTGCTAGTAGAGGATAAACCTATAAGGTCCCAATACCAAGAACTAGTTTCTCTTAATTTCTTCCCTGGTACTCTGAATAGCGTTATTCTATGTTCTCTCCCCACATTAGGCTTATTAATGCAAAGTGCTTGGGTTTGGGATAATTGGATTTCATCCTCAGTGGCTAATGATGTGACCTAGAAATGAGAAGAGGGCAGAAAAATACAAAAGGGAGGAGTCTAAAATATATTTTAGACTTTAGATATATATAAATCCCTCCCAAGATTTTTTAATTGGGAAAAACAACTGTACAACTTTAGAATTCTAACAACATTTGGAATAGAATATTTATATAGTACTCTTGAGGCTTCATTCCCTTAAGATTATTTCTAAAAATTAAAAGAAAAATTGTGTAAAACTATCCATATTCTAAGGACTGAGGATTACATTCAAATTCAAGAGAAAAGTGCATTTTGCCCTAGGGAAGATTTCTCCTTTTGACAGAAAAAATAATGATTTTGTTTGTTTATGAGCTCTTTTCTCTCATTAATTTCTCATCTACAGGTCAGCAGATAATTTGTTTCTCTGATAGCTGGGAGCAGCATGAGAAATAGGAAACTGACCTATTTTGTTTAAATTCTAGCTATGAGTTGTAAGTCAATTGCTGGATATGTACAAGTCATATTACCTCTTGACTTGGTGATCTTGTAAAATGGAGCTGGTAATCCCTATCTCAATGGGCTATTGTGAGGATTAAAAGGTACACTGCACATAAAATACATTTTCTAGCACATAATAATAGTTCATGCTTAATAAATGTTAGAATGAAGAGAACAGGCGATTTCTAAGAAAAATGGGAGGAACCGAACACTAGTCATAGCATCCACTAGTTCTGAAATGGTAATAGAAATAAGAAACTCATTGCTGGGACTTATCAAAATGACGCAGAACCTAAATGTTGGAGCTGGCAAAAACACTGGAATGCATCACTTTTGGAACTTTGAGCCCAAAAGGAAAAAAAACAGAATGCAGTTTTCCTAATTAAAAAAGAAAAATCAAGATGATTTCCTAAATGAGCCAAGTTAGAAATAATACATTTTCATAATCATAAACCAAAAGTAACTCTGTATTTGTGAAGGGCACAAACACTCCCCCGACCTAAAAATGTTGCCCTACTCTCCCTGCAGGTACAGCATTCTGAAAATGTAAAAATTCTACATATATAATTTTGATATTAACGCCATGGAACATTTTTTTGGCACTCTGAACAAAAACTTTTTAAGTTCTGAAAAAATGTTGCAACTTTTGTCTAATACATTGATTACTTCAAATATATCTCAGAGACAGGAGGGAAAAACAGCACAGCGCTGTGTTTAAAGTCTATCTGATAATGAACAAAGCTAATAGCTCTAGTTTTAAAGTCTTTATAAAGACTGTGTACAGTCATTTCAATGGAAAATGAACACATTTTCATCTGTCTTAAGAATAACATTAAAATTTTTAACTGATACAAGTGTACCTTGTGGTAGAGTGAGAGATACAAAATTCCATCCTTGAAAAACAGCTTAATAGATTAAAAGCCAAAAGTGCCCCAAAATACACATTAATGTATAATTTTCACCGTATGTGGTAATTTCAATACTCACAAATCAGAAAAGGAGCAGACTGATAATAAGAGCTTGTGGCAGTTAAAAATATGATTAAATCAACAAGTGCTTATTGAATTGCCTACTGTGGAGCCCACATATTATATCCAAAGCAACCTTAAGCAATGAAAAAGTGCTACTCACCAGCAAGTGTATAATCCATATCAAAACCAAAACACTTTATTTTCTCCATGGCTAAACTTCGGTTCACAAACACCCTAAAGAAAGGAGAAAAAAAAAAATCTCAACACTAAAACAAAAAAATTAAGTTTAACAGAATTATTTAGCTATATTTCTAGATCTTCTCATTTAAATATCAATATTAAAAGTCATGATAAAAATTATTCAAGTCTGATACCTTAAGTGAAATCAGATATTATATGAGAATATGTGAATTTTATTGTGTGTTGGTATTAACAAAGCCATATACTCAAGATTTCAGATAATCAGCTCTTTTCTAAAATATAAACCCATAAAATAAGTTTATTTTTGAGATTTTAGAATTCATTCACTCATTCATTTGTAATTTAATAAACAAAGGTTTGTTTAAGCCTACCATATGCCAGATTCTCAAGACATAAATATAAATAGATTCATTCAACAAATACTTACTGAGTGCCTACTAAATGTGAGGTACTGTGATAATGGCACCGAACAAAAAAAACAGTATCTGCCCTCACGGAACTTCTATTTTAACTCAGAATCTCTGCCCTTGAGAAATTCAGCCTAGCAGGAACTTACAAGCAAATAATTATGGCAATTCAGTAAACGCTATAAAATATCATGGAGGAGAGAAAACCAGCTGTTTAGAGACCAGAAGAGATGTTTAAGGTGAATCTTAAACAATCAGTAGAACAAAGCAAGAAAGGCACTCCAGGCATAATAACCAAGCAAGGTCAAGGTTTACACTGGACTATTAAACATTTATTGTGGAAGGAGCTGAGGCGTTTTCTTTGGTTTTCCTTTTCTGTTTGTTTTTGCAAAAGGACGTTTTCTAAGGAACAGGGGTAGAGGAAGGGACAATAAAAGCCATGAAGCTAAAAGGGTTAACGGGTCAAAATCATGAAGATTTTGCATGCCACATTAGGGAGTATGGAGTTCATTCTGTAGGCAAGAATAAATTATCAGATTTTGAGGAAATGAAATAATCAGACTCCAATTTCAGAAAGATCATTACGAAGACAAGGAAAACTCAACAAAGAATAGTATGGTAGATCACCACCATGATGGTGTTTGGGGTAAGTTTTAATCATCTCTGAAAGTAAGGATACCCTTTCTATCTATCTCCAGCTTGGTGGCCAAAATTACCAAACATTTTCTTTGCTTTTATTTTCTAAGTAACTGTGAGAAGAGAGACTGCCTCCAATCACCTAGGAAACTTGTTAAAAATAAAGATGCCTGGGTTGGGCTCCCCCATTAACGATCTAGGTCAATACTCTCCAAAGAGGACTGACTGCACCACAGGCTGCAGGAGATTCCACTGGGATGCAAGATGATATTAGATCTTCTACTGATATTTATTTCATCATTTAAAAACATTTAATTTGTGTATGTTTTCTATATATAAATAAGGACAGCAGTATAGATAATTTATAAATAAGACATACAGGAATGAATGTTACATATTTTATCTGATGGAATACTCAAGTTTGGAAACTACTAACCTAGGTATTGACTTTTTAAAAGAACTCTTTACCAACACATATTACTGTTTTAAATTTTAAGAGAAAACTTTTCCTCTCATCTCAGAATGTAAACACCAATTCTAAATGCAGGCAAATAATAAAATATTAACTTGAAATATTTTAATCAAGGACTTAAAGTCAGTAGACCCTTGAATTCAGAACTTTTACCTTCTGAAAAATATGAAAATCATTATTTATCTCATAATGTGCTATACACAATAGATTAGTTCTATAAAACTCTTAGTTCCTGAGAGAGTTGTTATATAAAATATTTATCCTCTCTTTCCCTAATAAAACCCTGGTCTTTTGGAAAATCAATATTTACTCTGTCTTGGGTTAATAATGGATGAAAGGGGAAGACTAGTGGAGAGCTGAAATATACAAAGTACAGCATAAATGACACCCACCCAAACCTTTTTAAAATTTTAAAAAATTTTTATTAAATGTATTGGGGTGACATTGGTTAATAAAATTATATAGGTTTCAAGTGTACAATTCTATAATACATCATCTATATATTGCATTGTGTATTCACCACCCAGGGTAAAGAGGGTCAAATATATAGTGATGGAAGGTGAACAAAGCTTTTTTTAAACATGACATAGCCCCAAATATATCACCATGACCCTTCTAACACTTCATCAAACTTCACCCTGCTTTTACTGATAAGAGTGCCTACTTTATTATCATCTTTTCCCAGTTACATAAATCCTTTTGAAGGCACAACAGAGGTAAAAGACACAAAGTAATGTTTCTATCTCTGGAATCTAAATGTTACTACTGAAGCTTTAGGCTTTTCAAACAGACTTTCAATTCAGGCTAGGTAGGGGGCCAACTGGATCAAATCCTTACTCAGAGCCCAAACAGCTGACATGCCTAAAATATTCTGTGGGAATTCAGGCAAGCACTGACTGGGAAGATTTTTCCTCCTTGTGATACAATCCAGAAGAGCTATATGTGGGACCACATAATAAAAGAAACAGCTTTAATTCTGATAGAAGAATGATGTGAGCTGGTTTCAGGCACAGCAAAAATGACGGGAGAAAAGAGAATTGGCTAATATCACTCAGTCATTGCTAAAAGTAGAATGAAAGAAGGCAAACCCAGCAAGATAGTTTATCGGTTTCTTTCTTGGCCAAAAGAGAAATTAAGCCTGTACTCCTTACCATATTTTTTTAAAGGATATAAACATCAGAATGCACCTTAAGTATTATACAGATACACTGGAAAAGATATATATCGGTAATGTGAACCTATTGTATTTGCCAAAATAATCACTACTAAATATCCATCAAATTGCACTCTCCTTTTTGACCAGTCACTTAATCAACACATTTGTTGAATGCCCACAACAAAGTAGATACCATTTGGTGACATATATTCTAGAAGATGCCCTTCAGGGAGTAGTCATAGCTACGAAAGGCTTTCTGGATGCCTAAAATTAGGAAATAAGACATTTTCCTAGGAAGGTCTTTTACCAAATATCCTTATCTTTTCATTCAAAATAAGTACCCTTACCCACAGGAGCAATTCCTGAACTTACAACAGAAATAATCACTCCTGTTTCCCCTTCTAATTCATTTCTATTATGACACAAAAAGAAAACCTCACATACATTCTCATCTCTCCTATTCTTTCCCGTTTATGCTACAAAACATGGAAGAAGGGAGCAATAGAAATTTCAATCTAATTTGTGGGCAAATATGTAAAGTGCATAAGAAAGCTATAATGACAAAACGGAACAGCTGCATTACAGAGAACTGCAATAATACAGAATATGCTAAGATTTACAAAGATAATGAACATCCAAACACAGAAAAGTATGCACTGACTTCAGCACAGAGGCACTGCCTCTTGAGCCAGAAATACTATGTCTCCAGGATACAGTCTTCAAGGAAAACTAATCTCTTGGCCTCAAACTAATGACTATTCTTTACCATTATAACAAAAGCAAGTGTTAGGTACAATATCAATTTAAAAAATGGTTCACTGTCCCACCACACATTTAAAACAAAAAGATATCTGCTAGGGGAATCCAAAAATTTCTATTGGTTTCAGCCCTTGGCTGTATCTTTCTTTACCAATGCCAGTTTACTTGTGTCTCGTTTCTAAATTATTGACCAGTGGAACATGTTCCATTCACGTCTGTCTTTCAGAGCCCCAACATATTTGTGAAATTAAGCTTCCAAAGCGAGGTTTAAATAAAAGTACAAAGTCTCCACCTTAGAAAGCATGACTGAACTTAAGCATCCAATCTTAAAACTCAATTATCAGCTAGAAGTTCCTGCATACACACTAAGTCATTTGTGAGATACAGATTTGAGCTTTAACAAGAGAAACAATCTTTAGGAGACAGACACAGGAACTGTATAAAACCAGGCACAGACTTCAACACAAAGACAAATGTATTAGTAACAGCTTGTACTATCATATCCCACTGTAGTAATGCATGAAATCTGAAGCAATTCTATCCAAATCAATATAGACATTAACGGTAAGAAATGAGACTGTTAATATAATGTGCTTTAAGAATAGGGATCTAATATTCTCACATTTAAGGAACATGAACATGCAATTTACTAAATTTGAAAATTTGTAAATAGCAAACTCAATGGTTTTGAGATTTAACTCATAATTCAAAGTAGCATTACCTCATCTGTCACTGGTTGCCGTTTTGCAAAGTGTGAAACTATCTGAGTGAACTAGTTCTTGAAGTCACATGACAAAATTCTTCTTCAAGTCCCTGGTATAAATTTTTTTTGTGTGACTTTAACCTAACTTCAAAAAGACTTTTTCAAGCCCGAACTAGGCCCCTCAACAGCATGTATCTTCTGAGACAGTGTTGGAGAAAACACCTCTGTGTCTAATTTAACTTGTCACTGGATATCACTGTTGCTCCACACAAATCCATTTGGAATAGAATTTCTTTGGCAATGGTGAACTTTATCCCTAACTCCTCCCTCGCCTAGGAGTCACAATTTCCTGGCCAAATGCCCAACAGCAGTTACTGCAACAACAAATGAGATTAGGGATACAAGGATAAAATCTTCTTGGGCATGTTTTGGTTACGGGTTTGTGTAATTACTTTTCTTTGTTATAATCAAAGAAAAGAAAAAGTTACAAGTGCTTTTGTGAGAGTGCAAATTGAGATTATGAACCAAATCATGTCTCTCTGTCGTTGTGTGCATGTGTGTTTTTAACTTAATAGAAAAATGCTATAAATTTTTGTTGAAAACCTAATTTTAGTATCTTTCTCTCCAAACTAGTTCCTGTTTCTGCTAATGGCACTCTCATTTTCCAACTTATGCCTAAAATCTAGGTAGTATCTTTTAATGATTTCCTCTCCCTCAAATCCTCATCATCTCACATTCAATCATCTCAGGTGCCTTCATTTAAATTTCCAAATGTCTATGGAATCCAGATCTTTCATTCATTCACACTGCTAACTGGTCCTGACCCTCATTAACTCTTCAGCAATCATCTGACAATTGCTCCGCCCTCACACTAATGCCAAATTCACGGCTTTTGAAATCGTGAGTGCTACCCTCAGTGTGGACCACGGACCAGTGCTGCTCTGTGAACAGTTGTTACTAATTCATGGCATGATCTACAGAAACTGCAAGTATTCAGAAACAATATGACAGAAAATTTTTCTTAAATGTATAATAAAAAAATGTAAACTGAGGGGTCAGCTGAGTGGCTCAGTTGGTTAAGAGTTGGCTTAGAGTATGAGCTCTCAGCAACAGGGCCACCAGTTCGATGCCCACATGCGCCAGTGAATGCTGCGCCCGAGCTGAACTGTCGCTGAGCTGCCAACAGGTGGTAGGATGGCTCAGCTGGTGTTACAACAAGATTGCTTGTTCAATGGTGGGCTATGACCACCCGCAACTAAGACTGAACTCAGCACCTTGAGCTGGGCTGCCACCCAGATGGTTCAGTGGATAGAGTGTGAGCTCTTAACAAGGCTGCTGGTACAACTCCCACATGGGATGGTGGATACACCCACCCGCAACTAAGATTGAACACGGCACCTTGAGCTTAGAGGCCACGGGCTGCTGACGGGAAGCCAGATGGTGACTGGCGCCCTCCACAACGAAGACTGAAGAACAACTTGGCCAGTCCCCTCCCCCAATTCCCCAATAAAATCTTGAAAAAAAAAAAAGTAAACTGACATTTTATGTCTTTATTTTTGTACTAATTCATTTGTATTACATTTTAGAGGTGTATTGATTTGAAACACTGCAAACTTTTTTTTAAACTGGTCTTTCCATCACAGATATTTTGAGAAACACTGTCCTAAACCACAGTTCTATTCATGTTGCTCTCCTACTTAATAACTTAATAACCTACTTAATAACCTCACCACCTACCCAACTAATAAATTACAGATTTTTTTTTTTTTTTAGCTGAGCCATCCTGCCACCTGTTGGCAGCTCAGCAGCAGCTCATCTCAGGCTGGGCATCAAACTGCTGTTGCTCAGAGCTCAGCTCAGACTCTTGACTGAGCTCTTAATGAACTGAGCCACTCGGCTGGCTCAAATTACAGATTTTTATATCTTCCAGGACTTCAAAGCCTTTCGCCATCATTCCAAAAGCAGTTTTATCTCACATTGCTCTGGATCACACACCTTTAGCTCTAATAATCCAAATGAACTACCTGCTATTCCCTAAAGGCACAGAGGCTTTGCTCATGCTGTTCTCCATACCTGTCTTCCTCAGTTACCTCGCATTTTTCAAGACCCAGCCACCTCCAGTGGTTTATTCAAGAAACTATTTGGCTTGGCCACAGAACTATGTGACACGGATGCCTTTCGGTCTCAGATTACTGTTCTACCTAATGACAGAGTTTCACCAACTAAAATTCTATCAAGTTGTGATCTATGTGAAAGGTCTAAGTGTGTAAGACACTTTACTGTGGCACTTACTATATTTTTGTCATAGACATAAAATATACAGGTGGTCTTATTTTTTACTGTATTATAAACTTGGAGGCCAGGTTTTATTAACTTCCCAACACCTAGCATAGTGCCTTGTAAAAAGAAGACACAATACTTAACTGAAGTAAAAATTAAACTCAGAGTTGATAAGCAGTTAGCGGATGCCAGAGGCTCTAGAGAGGAGTGAATGGGGAGTTTTTGCTAATGAGTACAGGGTTTCTTTTGGGGGTAATGAAAATGTCCTAAAGTTAGATAGTGGTATTGGTTGCTCAATTGTGAATATACTAAAACTAGTGAAATGTACACTTTAAAAAAGTGAATTGAATGGTATGCAAACTATATCTCAAGTAAGCTGTTATTTTAAAAACTTAATGGCAAGACTTTAGTCTGCCTTTGTGTCCCAATCCTTGAGTAAAAAATGCTCAGTGATCTAAAAAATATAGGTAAGAACTTTCTAATTTATGAAATAGCTTCCTGAAAATTAGAAGTTCAAATACCAAGAAATTTTGGACTAGATTATAAATGCAAATCATTTAGTAGCATTAGTTTTTGTTTTCACAAAGTCCAGCCAATAACTTCTTACTAATTTGTCTTAATATTTTCTCTGAGGAACATCCTCAGGAAGAATATATTTTATCAAACTGTGCCACAGCAACAGTATGCTTTAAAGTCTGAACAACAAGCATATTGTCATTTCTAAAATAAAACATTAATTATAAATATTCATTTTTCTTACTCAAATACTCAAAATAAAGAAGTTCCAGTGAAAAGAAGTGAGTACGGAGAACAGAATTAAAGATGATTAAAATGTAAGATGCCATCAATTGTAGAACTCACCCATATTATATATTACTAAGAAATAGGGATTGGAGGGGGAAGGCCCAAGAAATTCAGAGACTCATAAAGCTAGGATATCAAAGGGCTATAACCGTAATATGAGGAGAAAGGAGAAATAATTCTGTGTCACAGAGGAGCACACAAGGAAACATGTACATCTCAGTCTTGACACTGAGTCCTCCCGCTGAGAGTCTGAACAAGTCAGTCATGTAGTTTTGTTGTCATATTTACACTATTAGGATGGTTAATATTATTGTCCCTAGGTGACTGAAAGAAATGAAATCCTCTCTGGAAGAACTCAACTTAATTCTAGGCGGTATTCTATTAGATGAAGCCCAATTTCAGATATGTTTAACTGTGGAAAAAAGTGTGTATCTTAAAAGTGATAAAATACTTCAAGTACTGATCATACTACCTTTCCACCAAACATTTCAAAGCAAACTTTAAGGAGACTCATCAAAAATGTTTAAGAGACATAAAACTTCCCTTCACCTTCATTCTCAAATGAAGAAACTGCAGTAATGGGAGCAAGATGGTGAGGAATAAAAGAGAAGACTAACAAATTAAGAAAAATACACAAATTAAGGGAGAAATCAGAGATAATATCAGTACTTCTGAAAATAAATTTACTACTCTAAAATCTCAGCTAATTAAATACAGGTTTTTTTCTTCCCATTCCTATTTTTCCTATTTTTCTCTAAATTCTTTTCTACTTTTTCTCCCCAGCTCTTTAAAAAGTAAAGACCAATGTATAGAGGATAATTTGTAAAATGCAGCAAAACATCAAGGTTGAATTCTGTGGGACAAAAACAAGAGAAGAAAATATGATTATCCAGTTATCGTTAGAACAAATTAACAATTTACTATGCCTATAATGAAAAAGAGAGGTCAAAATTTAGAATGTAAAATAAAAGCAAATGATAAAATTCATTTTGGCCTCTTATCTAAAAGACAGCAGCTCTAGTAATAAAAGGTATTCTAACAACTATAGAAGATTAGGGTTACATCATGAGACTGAAAGCAGGGTACATTTTTTCCCTGTATTACTCATCCTAGAGTACCTGTAATTCCCCAAATATATTCCCTTGAATGTGAATAACATTATTTACCAAATTTTAAATAAGCAAGTTGAAGAGCTTTTCAAGTCTTGTTTTCCCACCAAATTTATTGAGGTATGGTTTCCTTAAAATTCACCCATTTTAAGTGTGCAAAGTTTGGTGAGTTCTGGCAATTGTATACACTGAAGCCACAACTACTACAATCAACCCAAAACATTTTTTACTGTCCTTTTGCAATACCTTCCCCAACACTTAGCCCCAGGCTACCTGCTTTCCGTCACCAGTTTTCTTAGAAATAGAATCAAGCATCATGTAGTTTGTGTCTGGCCTCTTAGCACAATACTTCTGATATTCATTCATGTTATTATCTGCATCATTAATTATTTTATCCCTGAGTAGTAGTCCATTGTGTAGATATACCACAATTTGTTTATCTATTCAGTTAATAGGTATTTTCGGTTGTTCTTAATGTTGACTATTATAAATAATGCTGCTATGAATAGTCATATACAAATCTGTGTGGACATATGCTTTGTTCCTCCTGGGTAAATAAATACCTAAAAGTGGAATTACTTGGTCAAATGGTAAGTTTATGTTTAACTTCAAAATGCACTGCTAAAACTGTTTTTTATTTTGCATTTTCAATAGCAACGCATGTGAGTTCCAGTTGCTCCACATTGTCAGTGTGTTTCATTTCAGTCATTCTAGTTACTTAATTTAGTCATTCTGGTGGGTACAGTGGCATCTCACTATAGTTTTAATTTGTATTTCCTTAATGACTAATAATGTAGAACATCTTATCAAGTGCTTATTGGCTGTATCTTTTTTTGTGTGAAGTATCAATTCAAATCTCTTGCCTGTTTTTACACTAGGTTATTTGCTTTATTGTTGTTGTATTATAAAGATTCATCATATATTTGGGGTATAAGTCTTATATCAGATACACACACACATACACACACACCCAAGGAATATTTTTCTCCCAGTCTGTTTTCTTACTGATGTCTTTCAAAATGCAGTTTTAAAAAATTTTTTATGAAGCCCAATTAATCAATTTTGTCTTTCATGTTTTTATGTATTTTATCTAAGAAATCTTTACCTAATTCAAAGTCACAAATATTTTCATCTATACTTTATTTTTAACTTTTTTTTTTTTTTTTTAAAGATTTTATTGGGAAATTGGCGGAGGTGAACAGCGTTGGGGAATTGGGGAAGGGGAACAGACAAGTTGCTGTCTTTTTTTGTTCTTCAGTCTAGTTGTGGAGGATGTTGCTTCACTGTTGGTATCGTCATTGCGCTCTTCCCGGATGAGGCAGATCGGTCGCTGGCCTCTGGATGTCGCTCACCGCGGCTATTGGCAGCTCACGCTTGGCTGCCAGCCGCTCACGCTGGCTGCGGGCCACTCACTGTAGCCTATGGCAGCCCACTGCAGCAGGGGCTGCAGCCCACACCATCACCGGGGCTCGCACAGCCCAGCTCCAGGTGGAGCTGTTGTTAGCTGTAGAGGGCAGTGTCACTGGCCCTCATGTGGGATCCGAACCGGGGCCGCTGGCATCCCAAAACCAGCGTTTAACCAATGCGCCACTCGGCCGGCCCTATTTTTAACTTTTATATTTAGGTCTACTATCCATTTTGCATTATTTTTTATTTATTTATCTTTTTTGAGTGCAGTGTCACTGGCCCTCACATGTGGGACCCAAACCAGGGCCGCCGGCTTCCCAAGCCAGCTCTTAACCACAGCGCCACTCGGCCGGCCTGCGTTATCTTTTTATATATGATTTGAGGTAAAGGTCGAGGTTCATTATTTTTCTCTGAATATTCAGTTGTTCCAGCACCTCTGTTAAAAAGACTAACCTTGGGCTGGCCAAGTGGTGCGGTGGTTAAGCGCTGGTTTGGGAAGCCAGCAGCCCCGGTTTGGGTCCCACATATGAGGCCAGTGACACTACCCTCAAAAAAAAAGACTAACCTTTTGCCATTGAATTACCTTGGCCTTATTGCTGAAAAATCAACGGACTATACATGCATGGCTCTATGAACTCCCTATTAGGTTTCGTGATCTATATAAGTCTTACACTCATACCACACGGTCTTGGTTACCATAGGTTTACATAAGGCTCAAGTATAATTTTTGGTGCTTTAATTCTAATAGTCATCTTTTCCTAGTACTATTAGGGAAATATTTCAACAGACTTTACTATGTGTCAAAATATCACACATATGAAAATTGTGAATATATGAATTCTTTTCATCTCAAAGTACAAAATTTATCATTTATTTCTAAAGACAGCAAGAGTATAATAACTGATTACATTTATGTAATCCAACCATTTCAAATGCACTTAGTTCATTACCTATTTAGACAGTACAGGGATTGCCTTAGGGGCCCCTAGAAATGAACCTAAAAGAATATCGCAGCCCTCATAGTGTTCTTTAATTTATATAAATCTAACTAACCAATTCTTACATACACTTTACCATAGGGGAAAAATTAGTACTAATTACTTCCCAAGATTTTGACTGCATCTAGAAATACAGTGGCCCTCATATGTGGGACCCGAACCGGGGCCGCTGGCATCCCAAGCCAGCTCTTAACCACCACGCAACTCAGCTGGCCCATAGAAATACAGTTCTTAAATCTACAAACCAGCTTTATAAATAACCATATGTATAAGACTAACAAATATACCAGGAGCCGTGATAATCTTTATCATAAAAATTGTTTAACAACTGCAGACTTGCAGCCAGTGCTAGAAGAAAACTTATAGACCTAAAGGCAATCCTTTCATAATTTCCACATTTAAAGAAACCTCAGAATTCTAGTGATGTTATGAGTGGTCTAAAAGTAATACAGAATTATTTATACCATGGTTTATTCTCTTTATTCAATAATGAGGTTTAAAATAGCAGTAAAGTCGTCCAATTTTATTTTGCTTGCAGTCAATACACGATTAGATTAAATTATAAGCACAGGCTCTGAAACTACTTCAAAATTTCTAATAGAACAAAGAACTAGAAAAAATTAAGAGCTTCCACAAAATCACAGTTAAAAATGTACTGTATTTTTTAAGTTTTTTTTGAGAGATTTATGTGCTATTTAATCAAAGAGAATGTCTCTCTCAAGTCCACTTATGCCTGAAGGCTAGGAGTGAGATAATCAACAGTATGCAGACATTAACTTACATGTCACCTATTACAGGGGTCACAAAGAGAAAATCGGTGACAATTCAGATTCTGAAGCATAAGAGAAAATAATATTAAAACAGTTAAAAACCTAACAGAACTATTTTATATTGCAAAGAGCCACAGGAGATTCTATTCAAAATTTTTTGCCTACAATGCCCAGAAAGAAATAAAATCACGGGCTGTTTTCTCTCAACCTATTACACCATTTTCTAAAGATACAATTTATTTCAAAATGCCTTTGTATTTTTAAACTACACTCATTTCTAAGTAAAACTCTTGGGTAAGACACCACTGTTTGATTCCAATCTCCATAAATACTTTCTATGAAAAAACAAAATGAGGGACTGGCCAAGTGGCACGGTGGTTAAGCGTTGGTTTGGGAAGCCAGTGGCCCCGGTTCGGGTCCCACATATGAGGGCCCATGACACTGCCCTAAAAAAAAACACACACAAAATAACAAAAAGAAACACAAAAAAGCAAAAATGAGTTTACCACAGAGTAACAAGGGTGCTTATAACTCACTAAACTCCTATTAAGATTATCCATCCTCAATGCTGTCTTTCAAAATAGCAATAGTAACTTTATAGTAAACTATATGTGAAACACTAACAATGTAAGCTTTCAGCTGAATTTCTTTCAATCGCTCCCTCTACCTCCATCAGCAGGCTGGTAGCGCCGCTTATTTATCTTCCAATTCACTCAGATGACTGGAACACCTCTTCACTGAGAAAAATGAGGGGAAAAGAATAATAAACTCACTTACCCTTCCTTAGACATTCTCAAAGATCTACTTCCTCTGGATGAGAATACAGGATCAACAAACAAGCTTCACTGATCTCTTGAGAACTGTGGCTCATTTGTTCAAGCACAGAGAACTCCGGCCCTGAGAGGCCCAACAAATTTGGGCACTGTGCCGAACCCTAACCAGGCAATATCTCAGTGACCAATATCCTCAGCTTTAAATACTTAAAAACCTAAGAATAATAGAAAAAAAAATGGAGAACAGAAAAAAATAACTAATAGTCTGAACTGTTTAAGACTAGCCAGTTTAGGAAGGAGGCAATCCAAATGGCAAGTTCCCGTAAGAGACAGGAATCGTTACTGGCAAACACACAGAAAAAGCAAATTTACCCCCTAACGAGGCCCGCCAACAGTACGCAAACAATGTGTCACAGAGTGGAGCGGCCCTAGTCAGTCCAAATCATTTTTAGTTTGCTCTGGGAAAAAATAAACAACAGGATAAATAATATATGTTCTAATTATCAGTTTAGCTATGTCCTCCCTTAGAAAATGAACAATGTGAACCACAAGGGAATAAAGTATGTGCCGATCATATTACAGAAGGAACCTAAAGTATTTCCACACTGAGGTCTTTTTTTCTGATCATTAACTGCTTTTAAGGAAAACATCTGTTACTCAATAGTCTGAAAATTTCAGTTCATGTGAAAAGAAATTTACAGATCTTTGGCATAATGGGGGATAAATTCAGAACATTCTAAAGGTTCAGTCCAAATTTGTTCAGTCCAGGTTTGAAAGAAAAACATCTGCAACATTCCTGCCTCCTGACCCAATATAATGCATAGGGATTATGCAACAGGAGAAGGAATAAACAAGTGTGCGAAAGTCTAGGAATCTTACACTAAGACAGCAAATAAATCCTCCTAGCAGTGATTCAAATTAAAAATAAAATATACATACCTTAAAGAAATGCTACTTGAATTAAAACTTCGAATTAAAAAAAAAAACAACCTTTCTCTTTAAATATTATCTAAAAACTTACCATAAAAGTTTCTATTAGGTATTAAAATGTTCAGACACCAAGTAACTAAAAGCACTATTAAAAACTGCGAACTCAAACTAAAATTTTCAGTTTATTTAGAAAAGCAGTATGGTATAGTGGAAAGAGAATGAGCACTGAACAACTGCATTTAAATCCCAGCTCTTCTACTTTCCAGCTTTGGAAACAAATGAATTACTTAACCTAAGCCTGAGAATTTTTATCTATACAACATAGATAACATCTGGTAGGGTTGTTGTCTGCCAAACATAAGCACTCAAAGAACTACTGTCACTTGGAAAGCAGGGGTACACAGAAAGCAATTGGACTGTGAAGCATTACCTCATCAACACAGCTCTTGGGAAATACTTTTTAAAAAATCCAATTCTCAAATTGTACATGAATATAAAGGGCTTTCATTGATTACCCTCAAACCAAATTCTATAAATACAAGAACACAAACTGAATATGGAAAAATGATTTAATCCTTAAGGTTGCCAATTTCCCATGTTTTCTCTGGATTTTCATCACATGGCATCACAGCTCAGTGTGGTGGAAATAAATGTAATTACTATTTTAAGACTTTACTACTTGCAAAGAGAAGGGAAAATAAAAATTCTCACCTGAACAGAGATTATACACTTATATGAGCTTCCTGAGCAAAAGAAACTGCATTGTCTGAAAATGAAGAGCTCTTTCAAACTCCATCCATATATTCAGGAACTATTTACTGAATCTGCGTGTGCCTGGTACCCGTAATACAAAAACAAACATGACAGTCCTTGATTTTAAGGAGCTCAAAGTCTAATTAAAGAGGCCCATTCACAGTTTAAACGTAGTGCCTAACTATGGTTTTAGAGATATGCACAACAGAGAGGTATATCTCTGTTCTCTTGGCTGAATCTTATTGAAAGGATGCCAAATGTTGTTGTTTCTTTTTAAACTGACACTGTGCTAAGCACTTTATATTTATAGTATCTCATTTAATTGTCAAATGACTGTATGAAGTAGAAATTATTCCAATTCCATAGATGACAAAACAGAAGTTTATAGAAGTTAAATACTGTGATTCTAATGAAATTAAACGGAATAATCCAAAAATGCTAATCCTAGGCTCAGGCTTTTAACCACCATGGTAAAAAGAGTAGTTAGCAGATGTTAATCAGGCTAAAAGGAAAAGAGGTGGTGAAGAACATTTCAATAGAAAAGGAACTATGAACAGAAAGCAGAGTGACACAGGCATTACAATGTATGGGGGAAAACCTAGATGAAATGGACAAATACCCAGGAACACACAAAAAAGGAGAAATAGAGAATTTGAATGGACCTTTAATAAGTAAATAGATTAAGCGGGTAATCAGAAATCTTTCAACAAAGAAAAACTGAGAACTGATAGCTTTCATTGTTGAATTCTATCAAATGTTTAAAAAAGAATTAACATCAATCCTTCTCAAACTTGTCTAAAAAACAGCTGTAACACTTCTCAGATCATTCCATGTAGCCAGTATCATATCTTGATACCAAAGCCAGTTAAGATATCACAAGGAAAGAAAAATACAGAACATCCCTTATGAACACAAATGCAAAAATCCTCAACAAAATACTAGCAAACCAAACCCAATGGCCCAGTATATTATACACCATGACCAAATGAGATTTGTCCCAGAAGTGCAATTGGTTCAACAAACGAAAATAATATTTAAAAGGACAAAAAAATACAATCATTTCAATAGACATACAAAAGTATTCTGATACTTATACAACTACATGGTACAACACAGATAAACCTTGAAAACATTATGCTACGTGGAAGATGCCAGACACAGAAGACCACACACTGTATGATTTCATTGATATGAAATGTCCAGAACAGGCAATTCCATAAAGGCAGAAAGTAAATTAGTGGTTACCGGGGCTGGGGAGAGAAGAGAACGGGGTGTGACTACTAATGGATTTGGGGTTTCTTTTTCGAGTGATGAAAATGTTCTGAAATTAGATGATTGGTGACGGTTATATAATCCTGTCAATATACTAAAAACCACTCAATTGTATACTGTTTTACGTTAAGTGAATTATATCTCAATAAAGCTGTTTTTTTAAAAAACACATATATAAAGACAAATCAGTAAGAAAAAGAGAAGTCAATTGGCAAATGACTTGAATAGGCAAGTCACAAAAGAGAGTATCTAAATGGCTAGTTAATATATAAAGAGGTGTTCAACCTAATTACTCAAAAATCAAAACCAAAATTAGTTGCCACTCCATATCAAAAGGTCAATATTAAGTACTGGTGACACTGCCCTCATACATTGCAGGTAGAACTGTAAATCAGAGCAACTACTTGGGAAAACTATTTTGCAGAATGTACTAAAAATAAACAGATGCTTACTCTATGGCCCAGGAATCTTATTCCTGGGTAGAAGCCAAGAGAAATGAGTGTGTATATCCATCAAAAGACATGTTCAAGAATGTTTACAGCAGCATTATCCCTATATATCTTTAATTAAAATAGAGTAAAATTGAACTTTTGAGGTATAAACAACTGTGGAGTTTAACACATATATAGATCCATGTAAAACCACCACAATCACGAGTCAAAACAGTTTCATTACCCTAAAAAACTCTCTTCTTTTGCAGTTACACTTCCTCTCCTCTGACAATTTCTAGGACCCACTTATTTGTTCTCTGTCACTATCGTCTTTGTGAATGTCATATAAGTAAGAATCATACAGCATGTAATCTTTTGAGGCTGGCTTCTCTGATTCAGCATTATGTCTTTGAGAGTCATCCCAGTTGCTATGTGTATCACTAGTTCGTTCCTTTTTCCTGAGTTATGTTTCATTGTATAGAATACTGCACTTTGTTTATACAGTCACCATTGAGGGATATATGAATTGTTTCTAGTTTGAGCCAATTTTAAATAGATATTATAAACATTATTCATGTACAGTTTTTGTAAGTTTTCATTTCTCTAGGGTAAATATGTAGGAGTAAAATTTCTGAGTAATATGATGTCTCTAATTTTATAAGAAACTACCGAACTGTTTTGCAGAGTGGCCGCACCATTTTGCTTTCTGTCAGCAACATACAAGAGTTCCAGATGCCCCACGTCCCCTTGGCAATATGGGGTACTGTCAGTATTTTTTATTTTAGCCATTGCAATAGGCATATTCACTGTGGTTTTAATTTGTATTTCCTAATGATTAATAATGTTAAGCATGTGCTTTTATGCCATCCATGTATCTTGTATAGTGACATGTCAGTATTTTGCCTATTTCTTCACTGGGTTGTTTTCATACTGTTGAATTTTAAAAGTTCTTTATGTATTCTGGATACAAGTCCTTTATCAGATGTGTGATTACAAATATTTTCTCAGTCTAATAGCATTATACTTAATAGCTAAAAACTGTAAAAAGTCCAAGGTTCCATCAACAGAAAAGCAATAAACTGTGGTATACTGATACAATGTGATGCCACACAGTAATAAAAAAGAATAACCGATACACACAAAAACATGAATGAATCTCTCTTGGACATTACATTGAATAAAAGAAGCCATACACGGGGCCGGCCAAGTGTCACGGTGGTTAAGCGCTGGCTTGGGAAGCCAGCGGCCCGGGTTCGGTCCCACATATTAGGGCCAGTGACACTGCCCTTTAAAAAAAAAAAAAAAAGGCCAGCTGAGTGGTGCGGTGGTTGGGCGCTGGCTTAGGAAGCCAGCGGCGGGCGCCGGTTCGGGTCCCACATATGAGGGCCAGTGACACTGCCCTCAAAAAAAAAAGAAGCCGTACACACAGGAGTCCTTAAAAGTGAAATATGCTATCTATGAATAATATTTCCTCAACCTGAGTTGAGGATTTCATTAAATCAAAGATCTGCTATCTTGTATTCTTTCTCTTCCTTGCCACCACTGCCACCACCACCACTTTTCCTTTTCATTTTAGTTTTAGGTATATTGTTTTTGCAAGAAGCAGAGAAACAATTGAGAATGTTTTAGGATCCAGTATCGTTTTTTGAACAATAAAGTTTAGAGAATTTGTATTTTATAAAGTAGTATACCACCACATCTTATAAAGAGCACTTGTATCTGAAAACAGACAACAAATACCTATGATGTAAGAAAAAGGATGTCACTGAGCACACTCTTAAAATTAAACTTATGTTGAGATAATTGTAGATTCACATGTAGGAATGAATGCGAAATAACAGACAGATCCTCTGTATTCTTCACCCAGTTTTCCCCAATGGAAACAACTTGCATAAATATATTACAACGTCACAATCAGGAAACTGACATTAACACAATTCACCAACATTATTCAGATTTCACCAGTTTTACATACTTGTACACCCATTTGTGTGTGTATAGATTCCTGTGATCACCACTAGAGTCAAGATACAAAACAGCTCTATCACAAGGATTCCTCTGGCTACTGTTTTATAGCTACATCCACCTCCCTCTGCCCACTCGAATTCCTAACCTCTCTGGCAAGCCCTACTCTTCTCCATAATTTTGTCATTTTGAGAATGTTACAGACATGGAGTCATATAGCATATAACTTTTGAGATTGGTTCTATTAATTCAACATAATTTTCTTCAGATATATCAAAGCTGTCTGTATTAATAGTTGATTCCTTTTTACTACTGAATGGATTTCCATAAATAAAATGCTTTGGATGAAATAAGTAGCCTAAAAAAAAATCTTACCAGTCCTTGAATCCTCATCTGTCACTCCCTAGAAATGTGAAACACTCATCAAAGCATTAAAATGATATACCGACAAAAAAAATTATTACAGTTCTGATACTCAACCTGATTCTTCTTATTCTGACAAAATAAATGCCATCTGTACATGATTTAGGAAACATGGCTCCTTGGCATTCCTGAGAACCTATATATTCCACGTAATTTTCAATTTTAAAATGGTTATTGAAATTTTAACAACATATCCATTTGAGTATTTGAACCCATACTAAAATGACAAGTTAAGCCAACTTGATCCATAACACAACTAAAGCTGAATGATGTTCATGTGATATCCATAAGGGTTAAGAGAGAAATAGATTAAAATTATCAAACAGGCAGTCTCTGTCTTCATAAAACCCAATACCTGGTTTTTTTGTTTTTTGGTTTTCTTTTGAGGGCAGGGTCACTGGCCCTCCTATGTGGGACCCGAACCGGGGCCGCTGGCGTCCCAGGCCAGCGCGTAACCAGCGCGTCACTCGGCCGGCCCCCCAATACCTGCTTTTAATCTGAGGTTAAAAAAAAAAAATCATCATTTCTAATTCTACTAGTGCCAAGCTACAGGTACTACAAAATAATTTTATGTAAGTACACAAATTCCTTTTTATTTCTTCAACATGTATAATAAATTTATTTTTACTGGAGAAGAAACTATTATTCAACAGGTTTAAATAAAGACTGGTATGGCTTAGGAAGCCTAAACTTCATTAAAAAAAATAATTTCAGATAAACATACAAAGAACTTCAAATACAGAGTGATTGCAATGTCTTTTAAAATAAGGCAAAAGACTGGTTAACTGAAAATTCACCAGCTCAATTACTTAGCAAATTTCAATTCAACATGATAGAAACCACTGCTGAATTCCTAAGCTGTTATCATCAAGAGCCAACTCACAGAAATTCTTCAGTACTAATCATCAAAACTTTAAAAGGGTAAAACCATATACCTGATTTCAGCATCCTGGGCACAGGCAATGTGGACAGCAGATGAAAAATGTAATTGTTCCATTCTTGGATTTGGTAGATACAAATTCTGATTTGCACTGATCACTATTAGAATCTAGGTGTTAAACAAGGAACTGTTGAAGAGGAAATTGTCTAACCTGCCTCCTTCAAGCCACTATAACATCTGAGCAGCTCAGCCTATCTTCTGACCATACAAACATTTCAGTGAAGGGTTTGGCCTGATGACTATCCTCAGCCTAGAGGACTCAACAGCCACAATAAGGAAATGGAAGAACAACAGTCATACATTCTGAAGGCTCGTTTCTTAATAATGACGCATGACCATCATTTCCATTTTGAAATTTAGAAGACTAATATTAAGCAAGAAAAAGGCGGAAAGCTGGGCCGGCCGAGTGGCGCAGTGGTTAAGAGCTGGCTTGGGATGTCAGCGACCCCAGTTCGGATCCCGCATATGAGGGCCAGTGACACTGCCCTCTTAAAAAAAAAAGGCTGAAAGTTAGATGTTTATTTAATCAGCTAAAAATACTTAGCTTCTTCTAATAGTGAATTCTAAATCATCTTATACAATGTACAGTTTATGACAAATGATCATAATAGTCTGCCTAATGGCCAATGATAAATTACCAACTCCAATAAATGTCTTGAATAAAAAGCCCTGGAAACAAAATACTTTACAAACTGACCTAACTAGAAAACTAACATGTCTGTTAAATGGTTTCAAAATTTTTAATTAACAAAAGTAAATACCTGCAAGAGTTTAAGAACCAGATTTTTTATATTAAAAGGAAATTTTGCAATATGCTACAATACAACATGGATGAACTTTAAAGACATGCTCAGTGAAATAAGCCAGTCACAAAAAGACAAATACTGTATGATTCCATTTATATGAGGTACTTATAGAATAGTCAAAAGTATAATGGTGGTTGTCAGAAGCTGGAAGGAAAGGGGAGAATAGGGAGTTACTGTTTAACAGATACACAGAGTTCCAATTTTACAAGGCGAAAGAGTTATGGGGATGGATGGTGGTGATGGCTGCTCAACAATGTGAATGTATTTAATACCACTGAAATGTACACTTAAAAAATGGTTAAGATGGTAAATTTTATGTTATGTATACTTTACCACAATAAAAAAAATTAAGGGCTGGCCGAGTGGCGCGGTAGTTAAGCGCTGGCTTGGGAAACCAGCGGCCCCGGTTCGGTCCCACATGAGGGCCAGTGACACTGCCCTCAAAAAACAATAAAAATTAAAAAAAAAAAAATTAAGAAAAGGGGCTGGGGTGGGGTGGGAAAAAAGAAATGAAGAAAAAAAATCTTTTGAATGATCTAAAAATTCAAGCCCTTGAAGATTTTAGATTGCACTTAACTATACGGGGAATGTAGGGTGCAGAGCCTATCTAAAATCTTCCAGGAAATACCGTTCCAAATGAGTCAGAAGTACACTTAGGCTATGACATAGTAAATACAATTAGGACACTTGATGTTTACTAGATGATTTTGCTTCACTGCATAATTCTAGCCCTTGTTTCCACTGATAAATGTTACATCATAACCAAATGTATACTTTATAGCATAAATATTAAGCAAATAATTGAACAGAATGTAAAAACACCTCTCTACATATAAATCTGTCCCAAATGCATGTGTTTTATTTATAAAGAAACACATAAACACTGTTTTACACTTTAATTCCCATGCATATCTAGCAACATGTCTCACACATTGCAGAGAATCATCATTAATACGACTGACTAATTTTGAGTCTTCATACCATAAGAGAGCCTGAAATGTTTTTACTTTTTCAGGGTTTAAGGAATAACAGCAGCCTAAACACCTAGAAATGCTGCATAGCAGATGTTCCTGCTTAATAGTTACATCAATTTGTTACGAAATACCTTGTTTCCTTTGCATAAACACACAGCAGAGAATTGTCATGGGGATTGAAATTATGACCCGCTGGGCCAGTGACTGGAACTTTGTTCAATAAATGGTCAGCCTGTTTTCATCTGTGGATCAGTTGATTAAAGACTAACATGCAGTTGTGGATCATAAGCTCACAAGTAAGCAATTACTAATTCACAATTATTAAGTTCAAAGCAAAGGAAAAAAAATTATCGAGCACAGAGTTTCTAAAGTTGGAAGAAACATTAGGTATCTTACTTATTTAATATCCCATCTCTCTACAGATCAAGAAACACCACCCAGAGAGAGGCAAATTGGCCTCCCCAAAATTACAATTTCACAAAATCTGAACCCATCGCTTCTGACTCTGACTCCAATTATTAACTTCTTTTTCACTGCTTAGAGCTAGCTAATTTCAGAGACAATGTTATAATCTTGTATTTTGTCATCTTCACTAAGGTTACTACGTCCAATGTATCATAAAATATACTGCTTCTGACTCTTAGACTTTAACATTTTTAAAGTAGATAAAACCAGTTGTGTGCACTTCCTGTAGATCTTGATTATTAAAATTATGTACAAAAACTCAATATATTAAATTGTTTGGTACCTTGAAGAATAGCACTACCATAAATATATCTTATTTTTCTTTCCCTGGTAGATTTGAACCACTAAGTGATCAAAACAGCAAACTGTGGAGGCCATAAAACAAGGTAAATGGATATCTTGCTTACAACGGGATGGACTGGGGCTTCTATCTTGCCAAGACTGAGAGTTGTTGTTAAGCCCACGTTTAATTTAGGTCACATTCTTGAGCTTCCAGAGTACATGAAATATAAATATGCACTGGATTAAGCTGATGAAAAAAGATGGTTTCCACTGCATGAAACTGCTGTTCAACCCATTCAACAAATACTTGAAATTGTTTTGAATGATAAGAAAACATAAAACCCCTTTGACCAAACCGAATCAAGAATATAGGTGTTATGAGTGTTTCCAATGAATATAACGAGCAAAAAGAAAAAGCAGAATTAAGGATTATTTGGAATTTGGAAAGGGCAGTACCCATATTTTTAATTCTCAGAATACAAAAGTTAGCACATTTTGAGAGGTTCAGGGTTCACTATTTGCATCCTTTTAAGAATGTGATACGGACTGGCAGGAAGGTTATAAAAAGTGATAAAAGTTTATATATCATGAGTTAAAATTGATTTGAATATGAAGCTTTTTGCTTTTGGAAGTTGGTTTTTAATTTTTCATCTTGAACTATCTCTTGATATAAGCTTTCAAGAGATTATATAGTACAAGTAATACTTACAATGTCCTTATATTACATTATTTTTTCATAATGTAAACATGAATAAATATCATAGTAAATTTTTAAAAAGCTAATGAGTGAGTGACCTACCATCAGGCAAATGTCACCAGCCTACTTTAAAAACCAACTATTGATATAATAATTAACTTTTAAAACATTCAATATCAAGTAACTATTTTCTTAAAAATATTAACTCTTCTGGGCCGGCCAAGTGGCGCATTGGTTAAGCACTGGTTTTGGGATGCCAGCGGCCCCGGTTCGGATGCCACATATGAGGGCCAGTGACACTGCCCTCTACAGCTAACAGCAGCTCCACCTGGAGCTGGGCTGCGAGCCCTGGCAACAGTGTAGGCTGCAGCCCCTGCTGCAGTGGGCTGCCATAGGCTACAGTGAGTGGCCGGCAGCCAGCATGAGTGGCCGGCGCCAGTGTAAGCTGCCAATATCCGCAGTGAGCGACCATCCTGAGGCCGGCGACAGATCTGCCTCATCCAGGAAGAGCGCAATGACGATACCAACAGTGAAGCAACATCCTCTGCAACTAGACCGAAGAACAACAACAAAAAAAGACAGCAACTTGTCTGTTCCCCTCCCGCAATTCCCCAATAAAATCTTAAAAAAAAAAAATACACTTTAAAAGAAAAAACAATTAACTCTTCTGAAATACCAAAATGTTATCTAATTCTGACCTAGCTTTCAACACAAAGAAAGGAATCAGAATTATTTTCTTTGTCAAAATTCTTTTAACTTAACTGTCTAAACAAGTTTAGACATCTTTCCAAAAAAAATTTTTATTAAAATTTTAAAATACTATTTCCTGTTTCCTCTAGCCCCACAACAAATGACTGTAGACTTCCTGGAGTTCCATGCAATGTTTTAACACTACCAATATATCACCATTTCTATTTACTCTGACTTTTCCTTAGAATGGGAGGCAGAGATAGTTCTAGTAGAGCCCAGATCTTTCTATCCTATAAATTCATAGAAAGTATAAACTTCTAACTTCTGTCTAAAAACAAATGATTTCTAAATATGCAGAACCTACTTCCAAATGTCTTAGCTATTTAAATTTAGGTAAAAGCAGCCTGTTAACTGACTCCATTAAAAGTGGCAAATAGGGGCCGGCCAAGTGGAGCTGTGGTTAAGTGCTGGCTTGGGAAGCCAGCGGCCCCGGTTCGGTCCCACATGTGAGGGCCAGTGACACTACCCTCAAAAAAAAAAAAAAAAGTGGCAAATAAACTGAAAATATATTTTAAACATTTAATAAAGAAAAGAAAAAGACAATGTTACTAATACCCAGGGTAACCCACATTCAATCTAACACACAGTAGTGGCCAGTAGATACAATTTTTAAAAATCTATTTGAAAATTATAATCAGTTTGCGGTAAATGTCAATGGAGAATTTCATTCTTATTAAGGTGCAATTTTGTAGCAGCTGAAAACTTTTTGCTCTTAAGGACTTTTATTAATAAGCAGCAGTGAGAAATTTTAAGTAAACGTCAGCAGCAGTATAATGTACTTAGTGGTTAAAAGTCTGGACTTTGGATTGGGTTTGAACCATAAATTTATCCTAACTTTTCTGTATATTAATTTCATCATCTGGAAATGAAACGTACCCACTTTACAAAGCTGTTTTGAGAATTAAATAGACAAAATACTTACCGATGATAGGCTTCTCGCCGATACTTTTTCAGGGCGTGCTTATCCATGTTAGCAGGCATATCTGCTGCATTCTGTAACCGATCACTCCAGGAGGTTGTCATTTTAATTGTACGCTGAATTCTAGAAAAGAAAATTAGTACTGTAATTTAGTGCCTTAATATTGATATCTATATCTAATATCCGATTTTTTAAAAATTAGAAAAACTCTGGCTTGCCAATTGCCTGATATAATTATCTATTTAAATATACTGAATACGGTAAATTTATGGAAAATATACTGACACTTCCAAACCATGTGAATTTAGGAAAATAATTTCATATAACTTCTACCCAGAAAGAACACATGTATCACTTCCAAATAATTAAGCATTAACTGCTACTAATAACTTTAATTCTAGGTTCTAGAAGAGACTGCAACCACAGATTTGTGGAAATACATAATTTTCAGTTAATAAGTCAAAATGTATTCAAAAAAATTTGAACAATTTTTAAATTCTTATCAACATACTAACCTCAATCAACGGTGGTAAAAATGTAAGTAATGTTTGCTTTCTATATATAATGCTTTTGTATTTTTATGTAAAACATTATCTTTCACCTGTATAAAAGACTATGGACTAGAAGAAATAAACTAAAACATTTCATCTCTTTAGAATAAACATCTAAAAGGTGGTGAGTTGCTAAGTGTCTACCTTAAGTACCTTACTGGGCATTGTTCTAGGTTTCACTTCTATTTTTGAGGTTTTCATCTGTAAATAGTTTTAAATTAGGATGAAAAATATCCTTTTAGGGTTAAGAAATTTAACATTTTATTAAAATATCAATGTGAAAACATCTACAACCTAACATTTCTAATTTTGAAAATGCTAATATCGTTTATAACATTAAGTCAACTTTGAAATAAATCATCTTGCAGCTTTCAAGTAATAATTTATTGAGACGAAATTCACATACAAAAATTAACGATTTTTTTGGGCCGGCCGAGAGGCTCAGTTGGTTAAGAGCTTTCTCAAGAGTGTGAGCTGAGGGCCGGCCGAATGGCGCATTGGTTAAGAGCTGATTTTGGGTTGCTAGCGGCCCCGGTTCGGATCCCACATGAGGGCCAGTGACACTGCGCTCCACAGCTAACAACAGCTCCACCTGGAGCTGGGCTGTGCGAGCCCCGGCGACAGTGTGGGCTGCAGCCCCTGCTGCAGTGGGCTGCCATAGGCTACAGTGAGTGGCCAGCAACCAGCGTGAGCGGCTGGCAGCCAGCGTGAGCTGCCAATAGCTGCAGTGAGCGACCTATCTAGCGGCGGGCGAGCGATCTGCCTCATCTGGGAAGAGTGCAATGAGGATACCAACATCGGCCAGTGAAGCAACATCCTCCACAACTAGACTGAAGAACAAAAAAAGGACAGCGGCTTGTGTGTTCCCCTTCCCCGGTTCCCCAATTAAAAAAAAAAAATCTTTAAAAAATAAAAAAAAAAAAGTGTGAGCTGAGCTCTGAGCAACAGCAGTTTCATGCCCAGCCTGAGATGAGTTGCTGCTGAGCTGCCAACAGGTGGCAGGATGGCTCAGCAAAAAAAAAAAAAATTTAACCATTTAAAGTGAATAAGTCAATGGTATTTAGTACATTCATAATGTTGTGCAACCACCACCACTATTAAGTTTCAAAATATTTCCATCCATCACTACAAAGTAAAACCCCTTACCCATTAAGCAGTTCTTCCCATTACCCCCGATCCCCAGCCCCCAGCAACCACCAACCTAGGTTCTGTCCCTACAGATTTATCTATTCTGGAAATTTCAGGTAATAGGATGATGATACAATACATAACCTTTTGCATCTGGCTTCTTTCACTTAGCATTTTTTTTTCCTTTTTTTTTTTTTTTTTGAGGGCAGTGTCACTGGCCCTCATATGTGGGACCCAAACCGGGCCGCTGGCTTCCCAAGCCAGTGCTCAACCACCACACCACTCGGCCGGCCCTCATTTAGCATATTTTTAAGTGTCTCAGATACTTCATTCCTTTTAATGGCTGAATAATAAATATTCCTCTGTATATACCACCATTTGTTTATCCATTTCATTTTCTGCTGCTGGATATTAAGACCATTTCCACCTTTTATAGTATAAATAGTGCTGCCATGAACATGTACATACAATGTACCAGTTTCCAATTCTTTTGGATATATACTTAGGTCTGCAATAGTTTTTAAGTAATCAAAATTTCCAAACACTTGAAAGAACAAAAGCACTGGTACTTACAAAAGAGTCTAGTTAAAATCTTAACTAGATTTTACTATAAATAACTAGAGAGAAGTTATTTGCTAAACTATTATAACTTAATATATTATAGATACTATGATAGTTTTATTTTTTTTAAAATTCATATAGCAGATCTAGATTATTTTGTGAACAAAAAAAGAAAAAAGAAAAGAGAATTACAATGGAACTTCAATGATTTTTTTTTTTCTTTTTTGGTAAGGGTGAGGACCAGGACTATAACTTGCATAGTTTTAAATAAGACTCAGAAATGACATTTGTATTCTATAATAAATTAGGAGATATCAGAATGCCATTAAAGGACTCCAGCTTGAGTTCTACTGCAATTATATTGGGTTGTTGGAAAAGTCATGACATATTTTTTCTGTGTTTTTCGTTGCAAAAATGCATCATGACTTTTCCAACAACCTAATAGTACATACAAAAAAGCACAGGAAATAAAATTCATTTACTTATTGTTAAGGCTTTAGGCACATTCAAATTTTTAAAAATCTCAAACACTATTTATAAAAATCTACCTCTTACTTTTTATTTTTAAAAATTAAGGATATCTGCGGCCGGCCAAGTGGCATGTCGGTTAGAAGCTGGCTTGGGACGCCAACTCTGAGCAGCAGGGCCCTGGTTTGGATCCCACATAGAGAGCCAGTGAAGCTGTGCCCTCTACATCTAAAATAGTGAACAGCAGCTCGACCTGGAACTGGGCTGCTGTGAATCCCCGGCAATGGCGTAGGCTGCAGTGTGGCTGGCCAGAAGCAGGTGTGCCCTTTCCTGAGCTGCAGTGGGCCGCCGTGAGCAGCCATCCAATGGCCAGCGAACAACTGTCTCACCCAGGAAGAGCGTAATGATAATATCAACATGGGCCAGTGAAGCGACATCCTCCACAACTAGACTGAAGAACAAAAGGACAGCAACTTGTCTGTTCCCCTTCCCCGATTCCCCAACACTGTTCCCCTCCCCCAATTCCCCAATAAAAATCTTTAAAAAAAAAAAATTAAGGAGATCTGCCCACGGTGAACCCTCTAATCTTATTCCCATATTGATTAGCACACATATGGATGGGGAAACCGCCTGAAAAAGAACCAACCAAAAGGTATAAAGGAACACTCTCTGAAGTTCACGCAGGCTGGGAATAATTCCTGTCCAAATCAGCCAGAATGGAAAACCTCATCGTTTACACAGTACTAAGTAAAATATTTGGAAGGGTTTTGTCACTGTAGTAGGGCAAAATTATCTAGACTAAACACTGCTCTGGTCCTGCCTACCAAAGGTTAAAAGCAAAACCTGAAAGGATCAAACTGCTTCCAAGTCATTTAAACATGTCAAAAAACAAATCTCAAGAATATTCACAGGGATTTTCCACCAGACTCCAGGCAGCCCCCGCGCTCCGAGAGCTGAGATCCGCAGCTGTCGAGCCCTCAGGCGCCGCACTGGGGCCCCAGGAGAAAGCAGGCGGCATGGCGGGCTGCGTGGACTGCAGGGACGGCGCTGGCGTCCGGAAACACGTGTTTCTGCTTCCAGAATATTTAAAAGATGCTTCAAAGAAGATGAAAAGTGGGCTTATGTTTGTAAAATTGTTCAACCCATGTTTAGGGGAAGGAGCCCTTTACTTGTTCAGTATGTGCCCATAAGCAACTGTTCGAAATAAAAGTTTTCAAGAAAAAACACCATTCTTGGTTTATAAATCAATCAGTTCAATCAGGAGGTGTTCTCCACCTTGCCACACCCATGGACCCTCTATTTCTGCTCCACTACTACCATACAAAGGCTGATAAGGAGGGAAACTTGAAGCCTCTAGATCAAGTTGTGCTGGATGACATGTTTCCAGATTGCATCTTGTTGCTGAAACTTCCTGAACTTGAAAAGTTACTTCAACACGTGACAGAGGAAAAAGAAATAGGCAAAAAGAAATATTACAAGTACAGCAAAGAGAAGATATTAAAGTGGCTGGAAAAAAAGGTAAATCGGACTGTGGCAGCATTAAAAACCAATCACATAAATGTCGGCGCCCAACAGTCAAGTGCCTATTTCTCTGCTCGCCAGGTTTCCAGTGACAAGGAAGAGGATTATATTCGTTATGCCCATGGTCTGATATCTGATTACATTCCTAAAGAATTAAGTGATGACTTATCTAAACATTTAAAGCTTACAGAAACTTCAGCTTCATTGCCAAACCCTCCATCAAAGAAAGTAAAGTTATCAGATGAGGCCATAGAAGCAAAAGAAGATTACACTAAGTTTAATACTAAAGATTTGAAGACAGAAAAGAAAAATAGCAAAATGACTGCAGCTCAGAAGTCTTTGGGTAAAGTTGACAAGAGTGGAATGAAACGTATTGGTATCTTTTTTGGTGTAAAAACTAAAAAAATTGGTGGAAAGATTTGAATCTGAAAATGAAATCTAGCAAAACTATTTTCATTTTACATGTTCCATTTTTGTCCTTCTTCCATGTCACTGTACTTCCTGACCCTTAATCACCACCTTTTGAAATAAAAAAAAAGAATATTCACAGGAATATAAAAATATCCAGCACCCAAGGAGGTAAAATTTATGTCTGACATCCAATCAAAAATTAGCAGCATTCAAAGAAAAAGGAAAATAAGATCCATAATGAGATACCCATAATCACAGATGATAGAATTAACACACAAGGATGTTATTATAATTGAATAAAATTCAATAAATATGTAATTCAATAATACATCATTTAATACATAATTTATAATTAAATATATTTCATATGTCTCCAAAACTACAAGACTAAAAACATTAAGTACAAGCATGAAAGATTAAAAAAAGAGTCTCAAATCAAACATCTAGAAATGACAACCACAAGATCTGAGAAGAAAAATACAATGGATAGGATCAATGGCAGATTAATGATTAGTGAACCTGACGACATAGGAATAGAATCTAGCCAAACTAAAATTTAAAAACGACTGAAAAAACATTAACAGAGTACCAGTGAGCTGTGCAATGGTTTCAAGCAGCTTAATATACACGTAATTGGAGGCCACAAAGGAAAAAAGACGGAAAAAAATTTAAAGAAATAGTGAGTGAATATTTCCAAATTTAATGAAAACAATAAATCCACAAATCCAAGAAAACTCAGCAAACCCCAAGCACAAGAAACAAGAAAATTACACCAAGACACATCAAAATCAAATTCCTTAAAAAAAGTGACAAACAGAAAATAATAACAAGCAGCTGGACACACAATGGAGTGTACAGACGTTATATTGTAAAGTTGTATACCTGAATTTTATATAATGCTATTAACCAATGTTACCTCAATAAGTTATTTAAAAAAATCATAGGCTAAGGAAAATTCTTATTAAAGAAGCAAGTAGTCAAATATTCAAGAAAAATTAAATAACATGAATTTCTAACTAAAAAAATGCTAGAAAAACCATATAACATAGAAAAGAAAAAAGCAGATTTCTCATCTGAAGCAGTAAAGCTACAGAAAAGTGGAAAAACATCCTTAAAATACTAAAAGAAGGGGGCTAGCCGAGTGGCGCGGTGGTTAAGCGCTGGCTTGGGAAGCCAGTGGCCCCAGTTCGGGTCCCACATATGAGGGCCAGTGGCACTGCCTTCAAAAAAAAAAAAAAAAATAACTAAAAGAAGGGCCGGCCGAGTGGCTCAGGTGGTTAAGAGCTCGATCAAAAATGTGAGCTGAGCTCTGAGCAACAGCAGTTCAATGCCCAGCCTGAGCTGAACTGCTGCTGGGCTGTTGCTGGCAGGATGGCTCAGCTAAAAAAATAATAATAATAATAATAAAATAAATAAATAAATAAATAAAATACTAAAAGAAAAAAGTGTCAATCTAGAATTCTTTACCTGGCAAAAATACCTCTCAAGAATAAAGATAAAATACTTCTTCAGACATATGAAAACTGAAAGACTTCATTACCAGTAGACAAAAAGAAATTTTAAAGGAAGCCCTTTGAGCAAGAGGAAAATAAAAGATGGAAATCAATCTATACAGTACAAAGGAATGGATGAACATAAAAGATTTTTTCCTACTATTAAATCTTTTAAAAAGATAACTGTTTAGGGTCAGCCGAATGGTGCATTGGTTAAGAGCTGGCTTGGGACGCCAGCGGCCCTGGTTCGGATCCCACATATGAGGGCCAGTGACACTGCCCTCTACAGCTAAGATGGTGAACAACAGCTTCACCTGGAGCTGGGCTGCTTGCTGTGAGTCCCCGGGATGGCACAGCTGCAGCCCCTACTACAGTGGGCTGCCATAGGCTACAGTGAGCGGCCGGCAGCTGGTGTAAGCTGCCAAGAGCTGCTGTGAGCGGCCGTCCAGAGGCCTGCGACTAATCTACCTCATCTAAAAAGAGTGCAATGATGATACCAACATGGGCCAGTGAAGCAACGTCCTTCACAACTAGACTGAAGAACAAAAGGACAGCAACTTGTCTGTTCCTCTTCCCCGGTTCCCCAACGCTGTTCCCCACCCCCAATGCCCCAATAAAATATTTTTAAAAAATAATAATAATAACTGTTTAAAACAAAAGTAATAACCATATACTGTGAGATTTATAACATATGTAGAAATAAAATGGATGACAACAATAGTCCAAAAGTGACTAGGGACAAAACAGAAGTATAGTATGATAAGATTCTTACAGTTCACTAAAAACATCAACTAAACATAAAAGGTAGCAGGAAATGAGGACCAAAATGAGGACCATTAGGAAATGAGGGACCAAAAAAATGGCATATAGAAAACAAATAGCAAAATGGCAAAAATAAATCCTTATCAGTACTTACTTTAAATGTAAATGGTTTAAACTCTCCCATCAGAAGGCAGAGGTTGACAGAAAGGGTTAAAAAAATATTCCAATACGCTGTCTACAAAAGACTCACTTTAGATCCAAAGACACAAACTGACATTGAAATTGGAAAGATGAGAAAAAATATTCTATGCAAATATTAACCAAATAGAGGTAAAGTGGCTATATACTGCTTTCAGACAAAATTGACTTTTAAATCAAAAACTGTTACAAGAGACAAAGGAATGAATTATATATTGACAAAAGGGTCAATTTGCCAACAAGATATAGCAATTATAACCATATATGCCCCCAATAACAGAGCCCTAAAATACAGAGGGTACAAAAAAATGTATACACATTTTAAGAAAAAAAACTGTATTAAAATTGTAAAACTCAATATATTAATATACTCATATACTAATAAAAAAAGATGAATACAAGTCATGTATATACATTTTTTTGGCACCCCGGGTATATGAAGCAAACACTGGCACAGTTCTACAATAATAGTTGAAGATTTCAATACCTCACTTCTAATATAGTGGATAAAATATTGAAGACAGGATATTGATAAAGAACAACACTATAAACAAATCAGACCTAACAGACACCTGTAGACTACTCCCCATTCTTCTCAAGTGGACACAAAACATTATCCAGAATAGAAAGTATGTTCAACCACAAAACAAGTCTCAATAAATGTTTAAAAAATTGAAATCATACAAAGTATCTTCTCCTACCACAATGGAATAAAGCTAGACATCAGTAACTTAAGGAAAACTATAAAATTCACAAATATGTGGAAATTAAACAACACACACTTAAACCACCACTGGGTCAAAGAAGAAACCACAAATAAAACTAAAAAATAGAAACAAATGAAAACAAATACAACATACCAAAACTTATGGGATGAAGTGAAGGCAGTGCTCACAGGAAAATTTATAGCTGTAAATGTCTGTGCTGAAAAAGAAGAAACATCTCTTGTCCACACATCGCAAAAAGTGTCATGTGAATTGCTACAGAAGCATGAGGAGTAGCTATGAGAAAGCAAGAAACATGGGCCGGCCGAGTAGTGCGGTGGTTAAGCGCTGGCTTGGGAAGCCAGCGGCCCCGGTTCGGGTCCCACATATGAGGGCCAGTGACACAGCCCTCAAAAAAAAAAAGAAACCCAAAGATGCCACGTAGATGAATGAGGGACCAGTAAGTACTCCCTGGGAAGTCTCAGGAAGGGGCAGTAATTATAATACAAAAAAGGACTTCCTGACAATTATGTGTGACAAAGAACCCCTGCAGCTCTTAGTGAAGGAAGAGCACTCCAGAAGGCTGGAGAACTGGAGTACAGCTGAGTTACAGAAACTGTTTGGATGCTCTACCACCCAGTTTTAACAGGACTTGTAAATGTTCATGTTCCTGACTTACAGATAATATAAATACAAGGTACCCATTCTACCATTAAAAAACAAACAAACAAACAGAAGAAACATCTCAAATCAATAACCTAACTTTACACCTTAAGAAACAAGAACAGCAAAAAAAAAAAAAAAATGAGCAAACTAAACCCAAACTCAGTAGAAGGAAGGTAATAGAGAATAGGGCCGGCTGAATGGTGCGGTGGTTAAGCGCTGGCTTGGGAAGCCAGTGGCCCCGGTTCGGTCCCACATAAGACGGCCAGTGACACTGCCCTCAAACTGCCCTCAAAAAAAAATAGAGAATAAAAAGTAGAATCAACAAAACCAAAACTTTGTTATTTGAAATGACTAACAGGCAAACCTTCAGCTAGAATGACTAGGAAATAGAGATAATGTGCAAATAACTAGACTCAGATGAAACTGGGGACATCATTGCTGACCACACAGAATAAAAATCAAACCCAGTAATATATTAAAAGACTAATACATCATTACCAAGTGGGGTTTTTATCACAGTAACGCGGGGATCATTTAACATTCTAAAATCAGCTGGTGTAATAAATATACTGTGGTAGCAGACTAAAAGAGGAAAACTATATGATCATCTCAATAGATACAGAAAACTTATGAGACAAAATACAACATGATTTCCTGAGAACTCTCAGCAAACTGGGAAAAAAGGGAACTTCCTCAACATGATAAAACACATCTACCATATACCTACAGCTAACATCATACTAACAGTGGAAGACTGAATGTTTCCCCTAAGATCAGAAAAAGAGATGTATACTCTCACTTCTACTCAACATTGTACTGGAGGGTCTAGTCTAGCCAGTACAATCAGATACATCTCAGCACATACAAAATTAATTCAAAATAGATCACAGGCCTAAATGTAAAATCTAAAACTATAAAACTTCTGGGGAAAAAAAACAGGAGAAAATCTTTGTGAGCTTATTTTAAGTTAGTCAAAATTTCCTAGTGCCAACACCAAAAGCACAATCAATTTATAAAGTTGATAAATTAGATTCCATCAAAATTGAAAATTTCTGTTCTTCAAAAGACACTATTGAGAGAAAGAAAACACAAAATACAACAAAAGAAACAAATTCTCAGCTTCATGGAACTTATATTTTAGTGGAGGAGTCAGAGAGTAACCAAATATTTAATATGTGTCAAGAAGTGATAAGTGGTATATGGTGTAAATCAAATAAGTAAGGTGAGAAAATAAAGAAATGACACTGGTCATATTGTAAATAGGAAAACCTTGGAAGGCCTCTCAGAGGAAGTAATGCTTGTTCAGAGGCCTGAGTAAAAGTGAGAGAGTGATATATTAAATAAACAATAAATGAATTTACCACAAGATTGGCATTACAAGTCATATTCATCTGTTTTGTATATTATGGTTTATATTAATATGAGTGATGCAAAATATTTAAAATATTTTGTTCCTTTAGGAAGTTTAAATATTCTCGCCAACCTTATTGATATACTCAACTTGTTATAGATGCCTTTTCATGGCTAACAAGAGGACTTAACACAACTTGAATTTTCTTTTTTTTTTTTTTGAAGATTTTTATTGGGGAATTGGCGGAGGGGAACAGCGTTGGGGAATCGGGGAAGGGGAACAGACAAGTTGCTGTCTTTTTGTTCTTCAGTCTAGTTGCGGAGGATGTTGCTTCACTGTTGGTATCGTCATTGCGCTCTTCCCGGATGAGGCAGATTGGTCGCTGGCCTCTGGATGTCGCTCACCGCGGCTATTGGCAGCTCACGCTTGGCTGCCAGCCGCTCACGCTGGCTGCGGGCCACTCACTGTAGCCTATGGCAGCCCACTGCAGCAGGGGCTGCAGCCCACACCATCACCGGGGCTCGCACAGCCCAGCTCCAGGTGGAGCTGTTGTTAGCTGTAGAGGGCAGTGTCACTGGCCCTCATGTGGGATCCGAACCGGGGCCGCTGGCATCCCAAAACCAGCGCTTAACCAATGCGCCACTCGGCCGGCCCACAACTTGTATTTTCAAATTGTGTTTCCATTAAAATGTTTTCTCTCTCTCCAGTGGGGGAGAAGATAAGCTGAAGGAAAATATTTACAAATCACACATATGATAAAAGGACTTGTATCCAGAATACATAAAGAGCTCTCAAAATACAATAATATAAACAATTAAAACACAGGCAAGAGATTTCAACAGATGTTTCATCCAAAAATCACAGGATGGCAAATCACATATAGATGACAAATAAGCACATACAATGATGTTCAACATCGTTTCTCATTAGGGAAATGCAAATTACAACCACAATGAGATTCCACTACATGCCCATTAGAATGTTTAAAATTAAAAAGACTCAACATGTCAAATTTGATGAGGATATAGAGCAATTAGAACTCGATCTAATACACTACTGGTGAGTATATAAAAATGGTACAAGCACTTTGAGAACAGTTTGCCATTTCTTTAAAAGTTAAACTTATTATCTATCTAACATATGTCCCAACTATCCAAGAAAAATGAGCGCATATATTTATTTATTTATTTTATTTTTCTTTTTAAGGGCAGTGTCACTGGCCCTCATATGTGGGACCCAAACTGGGGCTGCTGGCGTCCCAAGCCAGCTCTCAACCAACGCACCATTCGCCCAGCCCAAGAGGACATATATTTACATATAGATTTATACACAAATATTCATAGCAGCTTTGTTTGTAATAGCCAGAAATGGAAAACAACCCAAATGTCTATGAACAGATTAATAAACTGTGGTACATCCCTACAATGGAATTCTACTGTGCAATAATAAAAAGGAATGAAATACTCATATATAACATAACTAAATCTCAAAAAAATGCTGAGTGAAAGCAGACAAAAAAAAAAAAAGAATGTAGGGCCTGCCGAGTGGCGCTTTGGTTAAGAGCTGATTTGGGATGCCAGCGGCCCCAGTTTGGATCCCACATATGAGGGCCAGTGACACTGCCCTCTACAGCTAACAACAGCTCCACCTGGAGCTGGGCTGTGCAAGCCCCAGCGATGGTGTAGGCTGCAGCCCCTGCTGCAGTGGGCTGCCATAGGCTACAGTGAGTGGCCGGCAGCCAGCGTGAAGGGCTGGCAGGCAGCGTGAGCTGCCAATAGCCGCGGTGAGCGACCATCCAGAGGCCAGCAACCGATCTGCCTCATCCGGGAAGAGCGCAATGACGATACCAACATGGGCCAGTGAAGCAACGTCCTCCACAACTAGACTAAACAAGAAAAGGACAGCAACTTGTTGGTTCCCCTTCTCCAGTTCCCCAATAAAAAAAATCTTTAAAAAATAATAATAATAATTAAATAAAAATACTTCATAGGCAAAACATACAGTTCCTTTCACCACTAACATCATCACGCTCCCCAAAGAAAGGGGAACCAGCTGTCCCAAAGCTCCAGGCAACTGGAAAACCGGACAGAGTGATTTAAACTGTAGGGTAAGCCTGGTTGGCAATCTGCAGCCTGGTTAGCAAAGCAATTTTAAATATCTTTCAGATCATGTCAGTAATTCCCTTGGAAAGGAGTGAGTAGCATTGAAACACAACAGCTCTGAGCACAGGTATTAGGCAAAGCGCTTAATACACATGGCAGTTTAAATCAAATATTCATTTTTCAATGGAATAAGTGTGTCAATATAGATAATGAGGTAATGAATGGTAACATTAAGTAAATATAAACACTCAGTGTTTTAGTAAACTTCATAGGAATGTATTTTATGTTTGAAATAGCATGGAATTTATAAGTTTTATAATCAACCATTCTCAGAAATTCTAAGAACACTGAACACTGCTCTGCAACTTAAATGGAAAGGATAATTTTGAATGGTTTCTTCAAATGTTCTCACCAACCTGAAATTTACTGTGGCCTTCATAAACGCAACTTTAACTGCACATGACACATAATAAAGTAGTTTACTTTATGGAAAAAGCCAAGTTACAGCTATACCCTCCATCCATCTGCATGGTATCACACTAAGTAGGCATGTTTTACACAGAGGCCTTGACAACCCTAATCCTTGACACATGAGCAAGAAAATAATTTTAAATACTTTTAAATAGTTCATGATGAAGTTTTTGTACATTTTTCATTTCACTATTCTTATTCAGAGTTCTTCACATCATTTGCCCCAAGTAGTACTATACATTCCTAACAAATTTCAATAAAATCACACTTACCTATCCACACATATCATTTGCTATCCTCTTACCCTGCTGTATTTCTTTTTTACACCTTACCACTTCCAGATATATCTGCCAGTTTTGCTTAGTCCCTTTCTTTAAAATGTAAGCTCCAAGAGAGTGAGACTTATTTTGTTTGCTGCTATATCCTCAGATCCTTGAACAGTGTCTTGATATGTACAGACAGAAATAAATGAACTCCTAAACCTCTACACATGAGCTCTTCGCCTTTCAGAAGCTAATTGTGTTTTGAACCTGAAAATGCAACAATGTTGCACAAGTTCTTTTCTTTTATTAAAGATTTTATTGGGGAATGGGGGAGGGGAACAATGTTGGGGAATCGGGGAAGGGGAACAGACAAGTTGCTGTCCTTTTGTTCTTCAGTCTAGTTGCGGAGGACGTTGCTTCACTGGCCCATGTTGGTATCGTCATTGTGCTCTTCCCAGGTGAGCAGATCAGTTGCTGGCCTCTGGATGGTCGCTCACCGCGGCTATTGGCAGCTCACGCTGGCTGCCGGCCACTCACTGTAGCCTATGGCAGCCCACTGCAGCAGGGGCTGCAGCCTACACCATCGCCAGGGCTTGCACAGCCCAGCTCCAGGTGGAGCTGTTGTTAGCTGTAGAGGGCAGTATCACTGGCCCTCATATGTGGGATCCGAACCAGGGCCCTGCTGCTCAGAGCTGGCGTCCCAGGCCAGCTCCAAATCAATGTGCCACTCGGCCGGCCCTGCACAAGTTCTTCTCAATGCTCTAAATGAAACTTTGTGAAATCTTACTCTTGGTTCAGAAATGCATAACATTCTTGGCTTGATTAATGTAATATTTTGTTAACTTTCAACATCAGGCCTTAGAACAAAAGGTTCCTTGTTCACTGATGGAAAACAACAAAACTGAGAAGAGATTTGTCAAGTGAGAAATGCAGTACCTGTTGTCTTGACAATTTATTTTTCTTCTTCAAGCAATAGCATGCTCCAATCTCTAGCCTGAAACTATAACTGGGAAATATAAATTTATTTCTAATGTTTCAAAAATATATAAAACAGACCTGAATTTTGTGTTCTTCTGAATTTTCTACTGCTGCTACTCCTAGAATTCCATTACCTCTGCCATACCACACAGAATGCTATATATTTGTTCTACATCAGCATATTTAAGGTTGCTTCTAACTAAATGTTTTGAGTAATACCAGACCTTCAGTAACATGGTTATTGACACAAAGGAATAAGAGATATAAAGAAAACATTTTAAAAGATTGGGGACCGGCCGAGTGGCACATTGGTTTGGAGCTGGCCTGGGACGCCAGCTCTGAGCAGCATGGCCCTGGTTCGGATCCCACATATGAGGGCCAGTGACACTGCCCTCCACAGCTAAGATGGTAAAAACAGCTCCACCTGGAGCTGGGCTGCTGTGAGTAGCCAGCGACGGTGTAGGCTGTAGTGGGGCTGCAGTGGGCTGCCATAAACTACAATGAGTGGCAGGCAGCCAGCATGAGCTGCCAAGAGCCGTCATGAGCAGCCGTCCAGAGGCCGACGACTGATCTGCCTCATCCGGGAAGAGCGCAATGACAATACCAACATGAGCCAGTGAAGCAACGTCTTCAACAATTAGACTGAAGAACAATAGGACAGCAACTTTTCTGTTCCCCTCCCCCAATTCCCCCAATAAAATCTTTAAAAAAAAAGATTAGGCTGGAGGATATGTAGTATGCCATCTATTTCTTCAAAATATTGCTATAATTAAGGTCTTTCAAAAGCATAAAGGTAACAGTCGAACAGTTTTTACGTTCAACCAATATATACACATACTTGGAGCCTTCAGAAATGATTCTTGAATATCCTTTTAGTTTTTTATTTTTAGCTGAGCCATCCTGCCACCTGTTGGCAGCTCAACGGCAACTCAGCTCGAGCTGGCATAGAACCGCCGTTGCTCAGAGCTCAGCTCACATTCTTGAGCGAGCTCTTAACCAACTGAGCCACTCGGCCAGCCCTTGAATATCCTTTTAAAAAGCAGGTTAGGGCCGGCCGAGTGGAGTGGTAGTTAAGAGCTGGCTTGGAAAGCCAGCGGCCCAGGTTCAGATTCCACATATGAGGGTCAGTGACACTGCCCTCTTAAAAAAAAAAAAAAAGCAGATTAAAAAACTCTGCTTTATTTCAGAAAAAACTCATTTTTTTTACAAATGAGCTCCTGCTTACCATTCAACTTTGTTTTGGCTATTTTCTTTCTTCTTACAAAATAAAAAGAGAAAAAAATCAGAAAGGTAGACGTATCACCACAGTAGTTCTACCTTTTGGTCTATAAACTCACATTTATGGTTTAGTCCATTTTTTTGGTAAAAATTCCAAGATATGCATGAGTTCAATGCCTTAATAGGGCTAACATAATAGCTAACATTTATTGAGTTGTTACTTTTTTTTCATGTGTTATTCTAAGCACTATACATATTCTACTCAATTGACTTCTCACAACAGTAGTATGAATTAGGTACCATTATATTCATTATACAAAGAAGAAAACAGCACAGGGAAGTTAAAATAATAGTTTGACCAAGGTCACAGAATTATACTTATGGTGAAGTGTGCAGATTCTGGGGCCATCTACGTGAGTTCACAACTTAGCTCCAGCACTCATGAGTTCTATGACTGAACTAATTATACAATCACTTCAGTTTCTCCTATTCCAAAATCGTCAGATTCAGTGCATTAACATGTACAAGATGCTAAGAATAGTGGCTGACACATACTCTTTAATTAATTATTATTTATAATGCTAAAGTCCATGGCGTTTTATACCTGTGGCCTCTGCACAATGTAGTACTTTATGTTTGGAGGAACATTATAATACCTTTCTACTTTCAGAGTCAAAACTGCAGAGTACTCATTAGTACCAAGGACTATACAACTTTACACATTTTTTTCATGTCAATCTAAGTATCATAAATTTTACCTACCATCTGTGGTTTGTTTCTTTTTTCCCAAAAGTATTTAGTTCCACATAAAATTATCTTATCAAAATAATTCAAGGCTAAAAATATGGCATTTACTGACTTAAGATTTGTGAAAGGTTTTAATGTTTACTCTCCAAGTTACATCTTGGTATTTATTTATTTACAGCATGATACCAATTAAAATTCTTAGAGATATGTCTTAAAATTCTTACCATTTTGATACAAAATGTTTGAGCTGTTTCAACCTATACACTTTTAGCTGGTTTACTTAGCAGCTTTAAAACATAAACTAGAGATACACAAATGCCTAACTAGATTTCAACATGACTAGTTAAAAAAAAGTTTGCCAAATATTTTTCAAGGATAACTAGTAAAATACATGTATGTAGTATTCAACTTTACAGACAAAATTACTTTAGCCAAAATACTGTAGAATGGAAATCTGTAGTATAAAACATTTAGACTATAATACGTAATTGTAAATTTTCACTTTCTATAATGTTCTAATCCAAATTTAGAACATAACAAAAAGATGAGATGTCCTGCCCTTATGAATTTACAGAACAATTTTCTGACAATGATAGGAAAAAAATGTGTAATGCTAACTAAACATCATATTAAAGGTAGGCTAAGCAGAAACAATAACACCATTTATAAACCTAAATATGAAAAGCAAAATCATATAACTTTTAGAAAAAAATACAGATGGATAGCCTTATGACATCAAGGTAGGGAAGGCTTTCTTGGATAAAAGACAACACAAACCATAAAGGAAAAAATGGACATATTTGACTGTATTAAAATCTAAAGCTTATTACTGCTGAGACATTTAATCTTAATCTAAACTCAAGGAAATGACTAGACAAATCCAAATTGAGGAGCATTCTACAAAACTCGTCTGGACTCTTCAAATACATCGATGTTATGCAAACTAACAAAAAGCTGGGACCTGTTGTGTATTGAAAGTAACTAAATGGACGTGGCAACTAAATGCAATTCATGCTCTTTGAGTAGGCCCTGGACCAGGGGTGGCACTGGAGAATAGCTATAAAGGTCATTATTGGTCAAAATTTTAACATGTACTGGATATTAGATAATAATGCTACATCCATGTTGAATGTGATCATTGTATTATAATTTTGAAGGACATCCTTGTTCTTAGGATATTCAAGTAGATAATGAAGGGTGAAACTTGCCTGAAACTTACTTTTAAATGGTTCAGGAAAAAATGTATATATGAAAGATAAAAGTAAATTTGGCAAATATTAACAACTGGTGAATTCAGGTGAAAGCTTTGAATATATTCACTTAACTACCATTGCCGTTTTCTGTAAGATTAAAAATTTTCAAATAAAAAGTTAAAATAAAAATGTAAAACTTCTGGGCCGGCCGAGTGGCGCGGTGGTTAAGAGCTGGCTTGGGATCAGCTGTTCCAGTTCGGATCCCACATATGAGGGCCAGTGACACTGCCCTCTACAGCTAAGGTGGTGAACACAGCTTCACCTAGAGCTGGGCTGCGCGAGTCCCGGCAATGGTGTAGGCTGCAGCCCCTGCTGCAGTGAGCTGCCGTAAGCTGCAGTGAGTGGCCGGCAGTCAGCATGAGCAGCTGGCAGCCGGTGTGAGCTGCCAAGAGCTGCTGTGAGCGGCCATCCAGAGGCCAACGACCGATCTGCCTCACCAGAGAAGAGCGCAATGACAATATCAACATGGGCCAGTGAAGCAATGTCCTCCACAACCAGACTGAAGAACAAAAGGACAGCAACTTGTCTGTTCCCCTTCCCCAGTTCCCCAACGCTGTTCCCCTCTCCCAATTCCCAAATGAAATCTTTATATATATATACACAAATATATATAAATATATATATTTATATTGAGGGGCAGCCAGTTAGTTTAGTTGGTTAGAGCGCAATACTCATAACACCAAGATTGCTGGTTCAACCCTCATATGGGCCACTGAGTTGTGCCCTCCACAACTAGATTGAAACAATTACTTGACTTGAGCTGATGGGTCCTGGAAAAACACACTGATGGCCAACCAAGTGGCTCAGCTGGTTAAGAGCTCGCTCAAGAGTTCGAGCTGAGCTCTGAGCAACAGCAGTTCGATGCCCAGTCCGAGCTGAGCTGCCAACAGGTGGCAGGATGGCTCAGTTAAAACAAACAAACAAACAAAAACACACTGTTCCCCAATTTTAAAAAGACAACTATATTATATATATAAAAAAACACCACACAATTAGAAAATGAGGGGCACACAAATTAAGTATTAAATATGATGGTCTATAATTAAGATAATCACTACATTATTTTCTGTATGTTTGAAATAGTTCATATTTTTTGTGGTTTTTTTTTTGTTTTTTTAGCTGAGCCATCCTGCCACCTGTTGGCAGCTCAACGGCAACTCAGCTCGGGCTGGCCTCGAACAGCTGTTGATCAGAGCTCAGCTCGCACTCCTGAGCGAGCTCTTAACCAACTGAGCCACTCGGCCGGCCCTGAAATAGTTCATATTGTAAAATAAATTTAAACATTAAAGAAACTTCATTAATCTGAACCAAAAAGTTTTTAAAAACATATCCCAATAGACATCTGAAATGGAAACACTAATACCCAACATATATATACACACACACACATATGTGTGTGTGTGTATATATATAAAATTTTGTTTTAAGCCATTAAACTTTATATATATATATATATATATATAAAATTTTGTTTTAAGCCATTAAACTTTATTCACCAGATTTCCGGTCTTCTCTTTCCAAACAGATACTTACATAGCAGATTTTCTCATCTCCCACTGATGATAATGCTTCCCAACTAAGAGAGGCACACAAGAAGTAGGAATAAATAGTTCAACACTCTCCAAGTCAATCTAATCCTCCTGATTCTATATTCTGTCTAAAAAGGGGGTAGTTTTGATGTTCTGCTGGCATTCTGCTATTTTTATTGGTTTGCTGCTCTATTTGTTTTCCATTAAAAAAGAAAACCTGCCATTGCAAACTTTGATAATAAAGAACACAGTAATCTGAAAAGATGAAAAGTTATGTAAGATTTACTATGTCAAATGACAAGGAACTTATTAGCACTCCATAATAATTTACTATTATCAACTTCTTTAAAGTAAATAACTTTTTGAGATCTGAACCAAAAAACCAAACAAACCAAACACCAATTCCTTATAGAAAGAATTATCTTACTTCATTAATTCTGCTCTATCTCCAAAAAAATCCATGCAGTGTATCTTGTAAATAGTTTATCAGGATTTCTCCTTCCAGCTGTATCTCATACTATTATTGTTCTACCAAACTTTTACCATTAAACCCTCAATACATCCACTTTTGTATCTTCTCCCTACTCTCAAGTGTCAACTTTTGTACGTCTTCTCTGATCCCACCAACCTACTGTAATCTCTCTACTCTGAACCACAAAATAGTAATGGCTAACATATATAGAGAAAGTAATGTATGCCAGTATTGCTTCAATGGAATTATCCCATTTAACCATACAGCCCTGTGAAATTTATTTTTCCCTTTTCATTGAGAGAAACTGAGTGAGGCTCTCAAGGGTTAAGTTCTTCAAGGGCGCATGGAAGGTAAGCAGCAAGCCAAATCCCAACAAAGACTTCAAAATCCAAGGCCTTAAACACATGTGATGTGGTCTCCTGGCTCAAAGTACTGCCTGCCTTTACTATTCACATGTCACCTAACATATGCCTTGTGATATTTAACATTTTGTGCTCATAGAGGTTGTCTAAGCAGTTTGAAATGTTACAATCACTCAACAAAAATTTACTGAGATCCTGTATGCCATGCGTTGTTGACTACTATGCATAAAAGAATGTTACAGAACTTCTACAAATTAAAAGTAGATGCATTCTCCAGATACATGGACAACCCAGAAATATGGATAAGTGCAAAATTAATAACACTATCTACACAGCAAGTGTAACTACATAAAAATGGTTTACATAAGAACTAGAAAGAGCATAATCATAAATAATATGATAAAGTTGGGGTTCTTTTTAAACTACTATTTCAGGGCCTGCTGAATGGCTCGTTGGTTAAGAGTTGGCTTGGGAGTGCCAGCTGTGAGCCGCAGGGCAGCAGGTTCGAATCCCACATGGGCCAGTAACACTGCGTCCTCTACAGCTAAGATGGTGAACAACAGCTCAACCTGGAGCTGGGCTGCCCTGCGTCGCCGGCATAGGCTGCAATGGGGCTGCAGTGGGGCTGGCCGGCAGCTGGTGTGAGCTTCGGTGAGCTGCTGTGAGCGGCCGTCCAATGGCCGACTACCGACTGCCTCAGCAGGGAAGAGCGCAATGATCACAATACCAACATGGGCCAGTGAAGCAATGTCCTCCACAACTAGACTGACGAACAAAAGGACAGCAACTTGTCTGTTCCCCGTCCCCGATTCCCCAACGCTGTTTCCCCCTCCAAATTCCCCAATAAAAATAAATAAGTAAATAAATAAACCACTAGTTCATCGAATTAAGATTTCTGCTACAAGAGTTGAGCAACCAAAAGACATTTAGAAAAACAAAATGTTTTGTTTCCTTTCTTTTCCCATAAAACAGGAGAAATAGCCTAGAAACAAATGGATGAACATCCCTCCTAACATTCCAATGTAACTTGGCTCTCTTTAGACATATACACCTGATGTCACTATAGTCAGGCTTGCAGATACAGTAAGAAAACAGTATCTAGACAAATCTTCCTACAATTATAAACTTCAAGGAATTTGTGGCTGATTGTAAATTTTCATGCAATGAAATCAAATCTTAGAACGGAATGAAACTGCAGAACATCTCCTTCAGCCCCTCTCACTTTACAGATTAGTTGATTACTAAATTCTAAAAACCTGGCTTAATGAGAGTAATACAGCAACCTGAACTGCAGAAATGCAATGGCTTATATATACTGTAATAGAAATGAATTTCTTTATCAGGATCAATTCTAACTCACTGTTGAAGTGTCACAGTAAATATGTAAAAAACCTCAACAATATGAAGTTATTAAGCTGCCACGGTAAATGGCATGTTCAATATTCTCTCTTTCGGGGGGCCGGCAGGGTGGTTGGACGCTGGCCTGGGAAGCCGGCGGCCCCGGTTCGGGTCCCACATAGGAGGGCCAGTGACACTGCCCTCAAAAAAAAAAAAAGATGGACAACAATATTCTCTCTTTCGCATTAGAGCTAGCAGAGTTTGGACAGGAGGCCTGGGAAGATACAATGAAGAGCGTGTAGTCCTCATGCAGCCCCTGTCCGCACCAGGCCAGGCGCCGCCACGCACACACACAGCCCTAAAATGGTGACTCGTCATTGCAGAGCGCTGTGCTTTACAGTATGACCCTCACACAAAACGGCCCTAATTAGCCGCAAGCATGGGAAAACAAAGAAATGGGACACCAGCTCTACCTTTTGCTTTTAAAAGCTTGAAACCTACTGTATAGTCGAACCCCCAGATCGCGCTTATAACGAGTGGCTCAGGCCTCAGATCGGCATCTCCGTTCTCGGCTCTCTCCGGCTTCACCGGGGTCTCCAGGAAAAGGAAAGGAAGAGACCGCCACTGAACAGAGCTGTCGCCCGGACTTGGGAGCCATTTAGAAATAACAAGTTATGTTTTTTCTGGCGACGTGCAATTCGATGTGCGCTTTCCAGGAAGTGATGCCAACGACCAAACTGGTACGAGAGCTACCCATTGGGCAACTTCTTGCGGTTCTTGCTAAAACGCCGTCAACCTTGCATCCTACCACAACGGCCGCTGGCTGCTCGGGGCCGGCCGGGACCGCCCGGGACCGCGCAGGGGGTGGGGGAGCCCCATGACGGGCGGCGGAGCGGCTGGCCGCGGGTGCGCCCGGGAGAACCCCGGGCGTCGGCCGGGAAAGGGGCACGACCGGGTAAACGGGTGTCTCCCTACGGCGGGATGCGGGCTGCCACGGGCGGGAGAAGCGCGGGGGGATGGGACAGACCGCGGCGAGGCTGGCTCCGAGGCGGCCAAGGGCCGCGCGCGCTCCGGGGATACGGCCCGGCGCCGAGAGCCGATGGGGAAACAATGGCGCGGGCGTGACGTGTGTGGGGGCGTCGGCGCGACGCAGAGGAAGGGGATGCGCCGAGGCAGGGGCGACCCGGGCTGGGGGGCGTCCAGAAACCCGGGGGCGTAGTCCCCGGGGCGCGCTGGCGGGCGCTCGGCCGGAGAGGGGCCTGGAGCGGGGTTCCGGCCCCGGGCCGCGCGCTCGGCTGCGCACCCTTCTCCCTCCCTGGCTGGCTCGCTCACCCGCTCCTTCTCGTCCGGCCCCCGGCTCCGCCGCACACTCAAGCCCCGCCGCACGGCTGCAACCCCAGCGCGCAACTGCCGCAGCCACCTCGACGCGCGCCCGCCCCGCCCTCCTCCCGCGCGGCCCCGCCCCCTCCCCGCGCGGCCTCGCCTCCGGCTCGCGTCTGGCCAGGGACCGGAGCGCTGTTCAGTCCCCCGGCTTCGCCGCAGAACGCGGCCGCCGCGACGCTCCCTGGCTGTGCTGCCGGAAGGAAGCGAGGCGCCCTGCGCCTAGCTTCCTCGCGAGGGTCAGGGGGAATCTTCAAACAATAGCACGTCGGTTGTTGGCGAGCTACAGGATGACGCACACTGATAACCCGTCTATGACCTTTAGGTTTATAGCCCTTGGCCTTCTGCAGGGCCCTTCAGCAGGGGGACTACCTCGTCCCGCTGCTACTTCTACACTCCGAGGCTTTCCCTTAAGTGGGGAGAGGGGCATCCTGTGTCCCTGCCACAGACTCTTCTAGTCTAACAAACCTCAAGGCCTCTCTGGTCCAGACCCCCCTATCACGCTTGAATCCCATTGATGACCAAAAGTATCTGCTTTGGAGTGTATCAGAAGGGGTGGGAATCCCGGTTCCACCATTTACAAATTGTTTGACATTGGACGGATTATCTGACCTCCCTATACCCAATTCCCTCATCTATAATACAGGGATAAATAACAACACCTACATCATAGGTTGTTGACAGGGTCAAATAAGATAATAAAGGGAAGTTGAGCATGTTTTCATATGTCTATTGGCCATCTGTATGTCCGGATTATCTGACCTCCCTATACCCAGTTCCCTCATCTATAATACAGGGATAAATAACAATAAACACCTACATCATAGGTTGTTGACAGGGTCAAATAAGATAACAAAGGGAAGTTGAGCATGTTTTCATCTGTCTATTGGCCATCTGTATGTCCTCTTGGAAGACATGTCTATTCAGGACCTCTGCTGATTTTTTAATAGGATTGCTTGGCTTTTGGGTGATAAGTTGTATGAGTTCCTTATATATTTTGAATATTAACCCTTTATCAGATGTATCTTGGCAAATATCTTCTCCCATTCAGTAGGCTGTCTTTTCATTTTGTAGATGGTTTCCTTTGCTGTGCAAAACCTTTTTAATTTGATGTAGTCCCATTTGTTTAGTTTTTCTTTTGTTTCCCTTGCCCCAGGAGATATATCCCAAAAAATATTACTAAGAGCAATGTCAAAGAGTTTACTGCCTATGTTTTGTTCTAGGTTTCTTTATGATTTCAGGTCTAACATTTACGTCTTTGATCCATTCTGAGTTTATTCTTGTATTGGGTTGTCGGAAAAGTCATGACGTTTTTCAATGAAAAACACAGAAAAAAATACATTATGACTTTCCCGACAACCCAATATGTGGTGTGAGAAAGTGGTCCAGTTTCATTCTTTTGCATGTCTGTCCAGCTTTCCCAACATCATTTATTGAAGAAGCTGTCTTTACCCCCACTGTATATTCTTACCTTCTTTGTCATAGATTAATTGACCATATAGGTACAACATCATTAATCATCAGGGAAATGCAAATAAAAACCACAATGAGATAGATATTACCTCACTGGTTAATATGGCTATCATCAATACATCAACAAACAACAAGTAATGGTGAGCATGTGAAGAAAAGGGAACCCTCATGTGCCGTTGATAGGATTGTAAATTGGTGTGGTGCAATCACTATGGAAAACAGTATGGAGGTTCCTCAAAAAATTAAAAATAGAACTACCATATAACCCAGCAATTCCACTTTTGAGTATTTATCCAAAGAAACCCAAAACCCTAACTCGAAAAGACATATGCACCCTATGTTCATTGCAGTATTATTTACAATAGCCAGAATATGGAAACAACCTAAGTATCCATTGATCGCTTCTCGGCCTTCTGGCTAAGATCAAGTCTAAGTATCCATTGATATGGATAAAGAAGATGAGGTACATATAATGAAATATTACTCTGCCACTAAAAAGAATGAAATCTTACCATTTGTGATGACATGGATGGACCTAAAGGGTATTTTGCTAAGTGAAATAAGTCAGAGAAAGACAAATACCATATGATTTCACTTACATGTGAAATCCAAAAAACCAAATAAATGAATAAACGAACTTATACATACAGAGAACACGATTGCCAAATGGGAGGGGGTTTGAGGAATGGGTGAAAAAGGGGAAGGGTTTAAGAAGTACAAATTTCCGATTATAAAAACAGTCACGGGGATATAAAATACAGCATAGGGAATACAATCAATAATATTGTAATAACTATATATGGTGTCAGATGGGGACTTAGTGGGGTGATCATAAATTACATAAATGTCTAATCACTATGTTGTTGTACACCTGAAACTAATATAATATTGTATATCAACTCTAATTGAAAAATAAAAAAATTATTTCAAAAAAAGGAAAGGTCCTCAGCACAGTCCTCGCACACAGCATTAGATAAACGTTAGTTATTATATCGACTGCCCCACCCACTCATCTACCACCAACTTGCATCTGCAAGAAGACAGAACGCCCACTATTTCCAGAACAATGCATCCCTTGGTCTCAGACTAGTTCTAAAGTGTTTCTGAAACCTCCACCCTCTGGGCCAAGTCCTATCCCTTGGAGCCTCAGAGACCAAACAGATCTAATCTCTCTTGACCTTCTACTTTTCAGATACATGAAGTCTCCTTCCCAAGGTATTATTCCAGTCCAGTATCTCCCATTCCTTCCATTGTTCCTCCATTGCCCTGGTTTTAAAGGTCTTTGTCCTCATACTCCTCATGCACCTGGTCCATTTGATTGTGGCTCTTTTAGAACATGTCACCCAAGACTGAACTAAATGTTTGTGATACCATCAGAGCAAAGCAGGACTGTAGCTTCATCTTTGTAGGACTTGCTGCCATGTATTCACGCAATCAAGTTCTTGGCACCTACACTATTGACTCACTGAGTTTGCAGTCAACAAAAACCTCCAAGATTTTTTCATATGGGTTCTGCTGGAGCATTTCTACTCTCTTGTGTGTTTTTTTTTTTTGTTTTTTGTTTTTTTTTAAGGGCAGTGTCACCGGCCCTCATATGTGGGATCTGAACCCAGGCCACTGGCATCCCAAGCCAGCTCTTAACCACCGCGCCACTCGGCTGGCCCCTCTCTTGTGTTTTTGAACCAACTTCAGTTCAGGCCAGCTGAGGACAGGCCTTGGGCCTCTCACTCACTAGATTTCTCGGGGTATGTGGAAAAAAGGAATACGAGTTATAAGTTAGTCTAAAACTACAACCACTGAAGTGCATTTGGAAAAAGCCTAGGATGAATTGAGCAAAAAAGTACACACACACACAAGACAAGAAAGAAATTGAATATGTTAACAGTGGTTTTCTCTCAGTGACAAGACTTGGGATGGTTTCTTTTCTATTTTTCCATAATTTCCCAGGTTTTCTATGTTGTTTATATTACTTTAATAATCAAGAACTTGGTTTCAAAACAATCAAAAAATAATTTAAAATATCATAAAAATGAATAGCAACAACAAAAAATGGGGAACAAAGTTAAGAGATAACAGACTAGGAGAAAACATTTGTAATATATAAAACAAAGGATTTGTATCTGGAACATATAAAGGGCTTTTTACAAATCAGTGAGAAAAAAAAATCCACTGAAAAGAATATAAATAGGCAGTTCAGGAAAAAAAGAGATACAAATTGCTAAACAAATACACAAAAAGATGTCCAATGTCAGTAGTAACCAGGGAAATGGAAATTAAAACTGAGATTGGCAAGTTTCAAGCTTCATAATATCAAAAGTATGTAAACTGGTACAGGTACTTTAGAGGGCAACTGGATATCTATTAAATTCACATCTCAGCAATTTCACTTCTAGTCATCTACTATTAACTCCATGTGCATATAGAGGTATGTACAAAGATAATTACTACAATATTGTTAATAAACAAAATTTGGAATCATTCTAAATGCCCACCAATAAGGGAATAGCTAAACAAAACGTAGAATATTCATATAATGGCATGTGTAGAGAATTTAAAAGAAGTGACCTTAATCTATATGTTAATATAGATATATCACAAAATCATATTGTTGAATGAAAACAGCAAGTTGCAGTTAAGTGCTGGCTTGGGAAGTCAGCGGTCCCGGTTCGGTCCCACATATGAGGGCCAGTGACACTGCCCTCAAAAAAAAAAAAAAACAGCAAGTTGCAGCATAAACATGCTCTCTCTATACACACACACACACACACACACACACACACACACACACATTATATATAATTGATAGTTTTAAAAATTCTTCCTCAAAATGTATAACTTCAGTTTAATCATAAAAACTCATCAGAAACCCAAACTGAGTGATATTCTAAAAAATACCTGACATGGACTCTTCAGAAGTGTCAAGGTCATGAAAGCCAAGGAAAGACTGAGAACTGTCACAGATTGGGGGAGACTAAGGAAACAAGACAACTAAGTACAATGTAGGATTCTGGATGGGGTCCTGGAACAGAAAAAGGACATTAGTGCAAAAAAACCTGGTGAAGTTCTAATAAAACCTATAGGTAATAGTATTGTACCAATGTTAATTTCTTAGTTTTAATCATTTACCCAGGGTTATGTGAACTGTTAACATTATGAGAGGCTGAGTGAAGCATGCACTGAACCATTCTATGCTATCTTTGTAACTCTTCTGTAAATCTAAAATTATTTTAAAATAAAAATTTGCAACAAAACACAGACATAAATACCATTACCTCTTGTCATCACTGCTATAGACAATGTCTATGTCTTCTCTAAATTCATATCTGAAACCTAATCCTCATCGTATTTGGATGTGGAGCCTTTGGAAGGTGATTAGGTCATGATAGCAGAGCCCTCGTAAATGGAATTAATGTCCTTATAAAAGAGACCCCAGGGGCCGGCTGAGTGGCGCATTGGTTAAGAACTGGGTTTTGGATGCCAGCGGCACCGGTTCAGATCCCACATATGAGGGCAGTGACACTGCCCTCTACAGCTAACAACAGCTCCACCTGGAGCTGGGCTGTGCGAGCCCCGGCGATGGTGTAGGCTGCAGCCCCTGCTGCAGTGGGCTGCCATAGGCTACAGTGAGTGGCCAGCAGCCAGCGTGAGCTGCCAATAGCCTCGGTGAGTGACCATCCAGAGACCGGTGAGACCGATCTGCCTCATCCAGGAAGAACGCAATGACAATATCAACATGAGCCAGTGAAGCAACGTCTTCAACAATTTGACTGAAGAGCAATAGGACAGCAACTTGTCTGTTCCCCTTCATCGATTTCCCAACGCTGTTCCCCTCCCCCAACTCCCCAATTAAAAAAACAGAAAAGAGATCCCAGGCTGGCCGAGTGGCACAGTGGTTAAGCGCTGGCTTGGGAGGCCAGCGGCCCTGGTTGGGGTCCCACATGTGAGGGCCAATGACACTGTCCTCAAAAAAAAAAGAGACCCCAGAGAGCTCCCTCTTGTGTCTTCCACCCTGTGAGGACACAGCAAGAAGAGGCCTGTCTCTGAACGAGGAGTTGGGCCTTCACCAGACACCAAACCTGCTGGAGTCTTGCTCTTGCACTTCCCAGCCTCTAGAAGTGTGAGGAATAAATTTCTTTTGTTTATAAGCCCCCCAGTCTATATTATTCTGTTATGGCAGCCCAGTCTAAGACAATCACACATTCAGCTTGCAAAAGATTTTTTGAACAGATTATAGAGCCACATGACAAACTCATATCAGAAGTTATCTCTAAAGATAAGGGTAAAGGATTGAGATTGGTGATAATGTTCAAGGGGAGTATGACCTTTAGTTTTAATGTTTCAGAAGATAAATGTATTCATGTATTGCTTTTGTAACCAAAAATTAATTTTTAAAAATACAAAAGAAAGCAAAAGGACAGGACATTTGGCTGCATGACTTTCAGGAGTGAAACAAGCCATGCCAACTAGGAAACAACCTTCTAACAGTGGGTTGGGGAGCCTGAGGAAGCAGAGGGGCCATGAGCTGCTTGCTTGGGGTCTCTCATTAACACTGCCTGAAGGGCTGGCAGGGCTTGGCAGAGAGGCCACCCCACTGTGGTCTTCAGTGGCCTCTCACTGAGCTTCCTGCCTAAGTACCCACACGGCTATCCTACCCCTCTGATCAACACTATTTTTGCTAGAATACCATAAACTCTAAGTCACCCAGACGATTTATAGGCCACTCATCAGTTTCCTGTTTCTTGGCAGAAGCACTCAAAAAAATGCAAGTGTGGGGGTGGGGAGGATGCGGTCAGCTCAGGTGGTTAGAGCACAGGCTCATAACACCAAAGTTGCCGGTTCAATTTCCATGTGTGCCAAAGAGCTGCGCCCTCCACAACTAGATTGAAATAACTATTTGACTGGGAGCTGATGGGTCCTGGAAAGACGCCCTCCACAACTAGATTGAAACAACTACTTGACTTGGAGCTGATGGGACCTGGAAAAACACATTGTTCCCCAATAAAATTTCTAAAATAAAAAAAGAAATGCAAGCATTACTCAACACCCTACCCTGAGGCCTAGAAACAGCCTTCTGCTGCCCCAAAATCTTTCTGCCAGAAAGTGTTTGGTCTTAGTTCCAATCTGCTATCTGAGAGGTCTCTTTTTTCTCTTTCTTTCTCTAACAGCATAAGGTCAGCATTTAATGTGATAAGTGTCAGTATAGGGACTATGCTGGGAGACAATCGAAAAACATTTAGTCTAAATAGAAACATCTAATCCAACTTGAGACGACATACATGAAAGATTTCAGAGCTCCTACATCTCTTCCAAAATATGCGGTGAGCTCCTACCATGTGACTAACACTGATCAATAGAGATATGAGTTTCTCTGCCTTCCTGGAGGTTTCTGACTGCTTGGGAAGTTGGGCTTTCAATAAACAAATAATTATTTTACTATAACTTTAAAAAGTGCTATACAGGAAAAGTAAAAGATGCTATAAGGGAGAATAAAATAGGGGCTAGGTTTTAGGCTGGGGAGAGGGTCAAGAGACATTTCCCTGAAGAAATAACATCTAAGCTGAAACCTGAAGCACGGGTAGGATGGGTAGGGCTTAAAAAGCGAGAGGGGTTTGCCTGGAGGAGTGGAGAATTCCTGAAAGAGGGACCAGTAGGTACAAAAGCCCTACAGTAGGGATGAGACTTGAGTATCTGCAGAGTGCTCAGAAGTCCAGAGAGAAAGGGAGAAAGTGGCAAAAAAGTGGTCCTGGAAGGAGGCAGGTAGACGTTGCAGGATGTTATAGACCATATACTCGTAAATGATCTGGAGCCTCACCTTAAGTGCCATGGAGAGTAACTGAGGGAATCAAGCTCTCAGTGGCAGGGATCAGATCTGCAGTTTAAGTGAATGGAATGTAACCAACCAATCAACTGCCTCAGACATTCATGAAAATGAATTGATTTGAATCAAGCAAAAGTTTCTTAAGTGCTTGTTGGAAACTTCCATTGAATTTCTACAATGTGAGACAGACGAGATCTGCAACCTTTATCACAATCATTTGTGACTGAACACCTGCCAGGTGGTAGACACTGGAGATCCCAATTGTTCCCCCACCTACCCTTTACCCCAGAGTGGCTGAACATCTATTTAGAAAATTAGACACTTTGGTAAAACATGAAGGTATGCCAGGTTAATGACCCTAAAGAGCTTCAGAGTTTCGGGAGAGATGGATTCCTGGGAAGACAGTAGAGTCAGAATCAGATACATAGAGATACTACTTCACACCTGCTAGGATAGCTAAAAAATTTTTAAAAAAAGTAGGGGGAGATATCGAGTGTTGGCAATAATGTAGAAAACTGGACCGCTTCCACACTGCTGGTGGGGATGTAAAATGGTGCAGCCTCTGTGGAAAACAGTTTGGCAGTTCCTCAAAAAGCTAAACACCGAGTCACTGTGTGATCAGCAATTCCACTTCTGGGTACATATCTGAAAGAATTAAAAACAAGGACTCAAGGGCCGGCCGAGTGGTGCGTTGGTTAGGAGCTGGCTTGGAACGCCAGCTCTGAGCAGCGGGGCCCTGGTTCGGATCCCACATGAGGGCCAGTGACACTGCCCTCTACAGCAAAGGTGGTGAACAACAGCTCCACCTGGTTGCCTCTATAGCTAAGATGGCTGGAGACGGTGTGGGCTGCAGCCCCTGCTGCAGTGGGCTGCCATAGGCTACAGTGAGTGGTCCGCAGCCAGCAAGAGTGGCTGGCAGCCAGCGTGAGCTGCCAAGAGCTGCTGCAAGTGGCCATCCAGAGGCCGCAAGCAACTGCCTCACCCAGGAAGAGCACAATGATGATACCAACATGGGCCAGTGAAGCAACGTCCTCCGCAACTAGACTGAAGAACAAAAAGACAGCAACTTGTCTGTTCCCCTTCTCTGATTTCCCAATGCTGTTCCCCTCCCCCAATCCCCCAATAAAATCTTTAAAAAAACACACACAAAAAAAAACACAGGAATTCAAACAGGTATTTGTATGCCAACGTTCACAGTAGCATTATTCACAGTAGCCTAATGGTGAAAGCAGCCCAAGTGTCCATCAACACGTGAACAAAGTATTATCCATTCATGTGTTAGATGGATACACATACACACACACACACACACACACACACACACACAGGAATATTATTCGGCCATTAAAATGAATGAAATTCAGCAGGTACGCTGTACCTGCTACAACGTAGATGAATCTCAAAAACATTATGTTAAGAAAAATAAGCCAGACACAAAAGGACAAACATGAGTCCACTTATGTGAAATATGTAGAATAGGCAAATTCATAGAAAGAATGTAGGTTAGAGGTTACCAGGAGCTGCGGGGAGAGAGGAATGAGCAGTTACTCCTTGCTTAATAGGAACAGAAATTCTGTTTGGGATGATGAAAAGTTTTGAAAATAGATAGTGATGATGGCTATACATCATTGTGAAATGTCCTTACTGGCACTGAATTGTACACTTGAAAACAGTTAAAATGGCAAATTTTACGTTATATCTATTTTACCACAGTAAAAAAAATTAACTTTTTAAAAAGGGAATCAAGTACACAAACAGGACCATTTCCTCCGTGTTCACGGGGCTCCTTCCAATTTGCCACTTTTCAGTTTCTTGTCCCCATGTCCCGGCATATACTGCTTCCTGGGCCTGAAAAGCATCCTTCTCCTTTCAAACTCTATTCTTCCTTTAAGCCTACCTTAAATGTTACTCAGAGAGGCCTTCCCTAATCCCTAACCCCAGTCTTTCACGCTGCCCCGAACCTTCTGTTCCCTTTCTTCTGCTTACACAGCTGCAATTAAACAAGCATTTGTATGATCATATTTTTATTGTCTGCCTCCTCATTAGGCCATGAGCTCCAGGAGCGCAGGAACGATGCACATCTTGTCCTGAGAGGAGAGATAGCACCTAGCCCAGGGTCTGGCGCACTGGGGATTCAATAGATATCTTTAAATAAATGAATAACTCAATGAACGTGTGCTGGGATTGGGAGTGGATTTCCTTTTAATGACTTTTATAATGCTGAAAATTTGCTGAAATTACTTTTTAAAAAAGGAGACACGCCAGGGCTCTCATTCTGACATCCCTGGGCTCTGCTTTCTGAAATCAACAGCAGCCTGTTGGAGCAGGAACCTGAGCAAGACATTAGTACAATTTGTTTCCAGGTATATCTGATATAACACCAACTGTTCCAACCTTGGTCTCTAAATGTCCATCTAAATAAGTGATGTAATTGGACTTAAAATGGAACATCTCTTCACTGTGGCACCACAACTGACAACCTCCTTATAGGCAGTACCCACGTTAGGGTTAAGCAGCATCCATACTAAAGACTAAGACACACTAATGTCAAAACGAGAAAGAGCATTTACTTGTTTATTCAGAAAGCCAATTCTTTGATAAGTACAATTAAGTTTACAATCCAGTCTTCTCTCCTTTTACTTTTTCTACATTTTATATATAAAATGAATAAACCTGAGTATAAAGCATGCCAGTAACTAGACATGAGGAGACTTATGACTGTTAAGTAACAGGAAATGCCATCAAAAAGGCTTAAACAAAAAAACAGTCCAGAGGTATGGCAGACTCTACATGATTCAGCAATCGACGCTGCCATAGGGAACACTTTTCATCTCTCTCCCCTGCCACCCACAGGGTTGTCTTCATCCTAAAATAGGGTTCCCCTCATGCTTATAGGATGGCTAGAAGTTTTCCTGCTCGTGTCAACAAAAGACAAAGACAGCTGTCCTCCACCACAGACCGTAAGTCCTTCCCTTCAACCTAACTTGGATGAATTAGGACACATGTGACCTCTTGGACCAATCATCATTGCAAGGGAAAGATCATACATTGATTACAATCAGAGTTTGTCCCTGTGGTTGGGGATAGAGAGAGAAGCTCAGCAAAACTGGGATTTTTGACAGGAAGAAGGGGATGCTAGATAGGCAGTCAGGAGTGCTCACTACAACTAGCACACCAGAATCTGCCCAGAATTTGAGCGGCAAGTAGTATTAGGGAAACACAAAAACAACACTTTGTATTTCACATGCCCACTAATCCACTAGTTTTTAACCCCTGTAAGGGATAAGAACACACTTTCATCAGCAACAGTGTGGCTCAGGACCGCCGTGACTCTCGGAAACTTCAGGAGCCCGGATTCTTGGTGGCACTCTCTGTGCACTGCAGTCACCACCTTCCTGGAGAGGGAGTGGTATTTCTCAGTGGCATCAGAGACAGTCCTGCATCTTAGCCATCCTCTCCAGCCCTGGTTCATGCTGATCCATGCTCGGGTCCCACCCTAGTCCTTCCCAATGCTATTGAACATCCACTTTGTCTTTTTCAGTTTGGGCCTTTGTAAACAAGAAAGTGGCTCTGGTTCTCAGGCCACAGGGGTGAGGCCTCGCCGAAGGATATATGACAGGGGTTTGTATAGAGATTTGTGACAGTGATGTATTATTTTCTCCAAATGGTGGTTCTCCAGTTTTACCAGGAATAAGGGTTGCCTAGGAAGTTTTCTAAAAGGCAGATTTCAGACCCTATCCCAATCTCCGGCCATGTGGCCTAGAAATTTGAAATTTAAACAAACTCCCCAGCTAATTCTGATGCAGGTGGTCCATGCTTTCTCTGACAATGCAAACTATGTACCTCATGCCTGCTTGTGACAGTAATCAATGTTGCCATGGCAGCAGCCAATCTGAACCACCTCCTGCTGCCTGCTGCCCAGGCAACAACTGACTTATTAGGTCTCTTCCTTGTTTGCTAGCTCAAGGAGCCACTGTGAATAACTGCCTTCTGATACTGCAGAAACTACACAATTGACCAAACAAAGAAACTGACTCATGATTGCAGAATCAGGGATTATAAATTCCTGTGTCGCCTTACCTTCTGAGCACCAGTCTCTTAATCCCCTTATTGGTTCCAGTTCAGATGTTAGATGCTCACCCTATGTACTGCATTTCATTGACAGGAGCAGGGTGCGGTCCCCAAGACCCAGACAGTTTTCCAAGCCTGCCACAAGCTAGAGTCCTCCCTTACCTGGAACCTATAGCATTCATAACAAGAGTCCTATTGGGTTAAAAGTGAATACATCTTCTCTCATTGAGTGATAGATAGTTGAGGTTATTACTTTTACGTTTAGCACACCCACAAGAGTCCTTTTCAATCCATTTTTTCCATCAGATACTACCTGAAAGGAAATCCATAATGGAGAGGCTAGGTTAAGTACTAGGATCTGCATCTATTAATAGTCCCTTAGCAGGTGTGGTAAAACAGAATAGTGGCCTAAATATTAAACCCTGGAACCTGTGGCCGTATTAGTTACATGGCACAGGAGAATGAAAGTAGCAAATGGAATTAAGTTTGTTACGCATCTGATCTTAAATAAGGAGGGCAGCCTGAATTTTCCAGGTGTATCCGATATAATCACAAGGATCCTTACATGTAAATGAGGGAAGCACAGAGGTAGCGTCAGGGAGATGAGATGAGAGAAAGACTTGACTGGCCATGATGGAAGGGGGCTGTGAGCCAAGGGATACCTGCAGGCTCTAGAAGCCAGAAAAGGCAAAAAAAATGGTTCTCCTCTAGAGCTCCCAGAAGGAACCCAGCCCTGTGACACCTGGATTTTCACCCACTGAAACCTGTTTCAGACTTCTGACCTCCGGTTTTCCCAGAGCCTTGTGTTTGAACCAGGTAACCTAGCTCAGAAAACCTGCAGGTCTTTTTTTTAAAAAAAAAAACCACAACAGATTATATTTTGAAGAGCCGAAGTTATGTCCATTTATTTTATTTATTTATTTTTTATTTTATTTTTTCTTTTGAGGGCAGTGTCACTGGCCCTCATATGTGGGACCTGAACTGGGGCCGTTGGCATCCCAAGCCAGCTCTTAACCACCGCGTACGTCCATTTATTTGTTGGTGTCTTTTGTTTGTTTGTTTTTTCCTTTTTTCTTAAATGAAGGATAATGTATATGTACAGATATGCAGAAAAATGCACAAATAATTTTCACAAAGTAACCAATGTGACCACTACCCAAATCAAGATATAAAATACAACTAGAAGCTGCAAAACTCATGTCATGCCCCCTTCTCCCAGGCACTTCATCTCCCATGGATAATGACTGCTCTGACTTCTAAGTCTGCAGATGTATTTTTGCCTGTTTTTGAACTTGGCATCCATACATTATAACCATTTGTCTATTTTCATTGCTCTGTAGTATTCCATTGTATGAGTAGAATACAATTCATCCATTTTTTTAAAAAAAGGGAAACTGTGGATTAATTAATCCTTTTTCAGGACTTCTCAGACTCTTTATCTGCTAATAAATAACTAAACCTCAAAGCAAAGCTAGAACATTCAGAGTTTGCCAAATATATTCAACCATGAAATTTTTTTTTCTACAAGCATCTTATGAGACTAATATTTTGTTGGACATGTTTCAGAAAACCCTGGTCTGAAGCAATGGTTTTCAAACTATGTTCCTCAATAGGGCATACGGAATGAGAATAAGGTCAACTGGATTCTCACTTCTGCTTCAACACTCCTCCACTTAGTTTTTTTTTTTTTTAAGGGCAGTGTCACTGGCCCTCACATGTGGGACCCGAACCGGGGCTGCTGGCTTCTGAAGCCAGCGCTTAACCACCATGCCACTCGGCGGGCACAACACCCTTCCACTTTTATCTATTATATGAAGGGATTCCACATAGGGGTGTGCGCATGTGTGCACGCGTGCATGTGTGTGTGTTAACTGCCCATATGTCTATGTTTGAAAATAGGGTTCAGTTGCTTTAAAAAAATGGGTCTGAAAACTACCAATCTAGGCTCTAGAGGACTACTCCAAAGGCCACTGCACAGACTCCGGGTCCATGCTACAAGGGCTTGCTGACCTTATCCACAGTTCATGCTTTTGCCACTGTTGTCATGCCAGGCTCTGTCAAAGGGCCATCCACCCACTCTGATTCTCCCAGTGGAATTGTGGAAAGAGCCCAAAAGAGATCATTGACAGTAGCTCAATACAGATCAGACAGCTTAGTCCACAGGCAACTTCTGTCTATGGAATCAGATGCTGAAAATAGATCATTACATGCCACGAAAGTCTTAAATTGCTTCTAACCAGGCAGCATGGTGCAGGGATTAAGAGCGTGGATTCCGGAGCCAGGTTCCCTGGCTTCAACTTCAGGCTCTACTGCTAACTAGCTGTGACCTTAGACAAGTTTCTCAATACCTCAGGTTTTCGTTTCCTCATCTTTAAAATAGAGGTGAAGATAATAGCATCTACTTCATAGACTTGATGAGGATTAAATGAGATCATATTTGTATAGCATTTGAGACAAGGATGGGCATCTAGTAAGCACTATATAAGTGTTTGTTAAATAAAACCAAAGTCTTTTCTTTCTACATGAACTCATGGGTGACAAAGCCCAACTCCAGGCATTCTAATTCTTTTACTGCTCCATGTTTTACCACCACTCTCAAGGTGAGGCTCTCTCTGTGGCCTCCTGTACCCCTGAGGAGTTGGGGGACACATGGCCCTCCAAAATGGTGAGTGCTTACCAGACTTGGGATTCTTTGGGATCAGTAACATCTCAAAAGCAATTTTGGGGATTCACAAAGGGTGGTCATCTCTTAACTACACCATTCAGGACATTAAAATAAACTGCCACTTACTGTCTTTACTATGTCATGAAAGGCAATTTTAACACTAGAAAAGTAGGAAGGACATAATCTCAGAATAAAAGGCAGGGCTTTAAATTGAATTGATCTTAGTTAAAAAATCATTCCTTGTTTTGGTTTTTCCACTTCATCCTGAGCCAGCGATCAAAGGCTAACTCCATGTCTGTGCCCCAGCATTTGCCTAACATGGCTATCCATGGCCGTTCTGCGTCTTCCTGTATACACTAGACACAGAACTAAACACCTCCCTGAATGTCCAAGCCTCAAAGCTAGTACTGAACAAGTACTGAACACTCCAAACTTTGCAAAGCTGAAGGCATTTGCTAATGACCCCGGCAAGCACTGCTATGTTCAGAGGCTGACGGTAGACCGGTAGACCGCAGGGGAACTAGAAGGAGTCAATTTTGTTGTTCCCTGGAGCGTTTGATGGGGCCATTTAAAACCTTGGTTCCAATTTAAGGAGATAAGGCCTCTGAGCTACTTGAATGTTTTAGAAAAAACTTCCCAGTCCTCCTCCTGTGTCTTTCTTTACTCTCTCATACTACTAGCACACTCACAACACTCCTGACACCAGATTTTTTTTTTTTTTTGAAGGGGGCGTCCCCACACCAAGCAATTCTCTGTGACACCAGGGAGGTATCCTACAATTTAACTCAATTCTGACACTGTCTGCCTGGAGACAGGGCTAGATCCCACAGGCTAAGGGTTCAGTCCCATGAGACTGCCCCACCATCAACCACTTCAGATGCCAATCAAGTAGTAGGTCTTTGGTTTACCCACAACTTCTGTCCAACCCGGCTACAAATTGGAGGTTCCCATGACCTCTTCCCCCTTGGATTCAATTATTTGCTAGAACAGCTCACAGAACTCAGGGAAAACTGTTTACCGGTTTGTTAAAGGATATGGCAAAGGATACAGATGATGAGTAATACAGATGAAATGTTATAGGGCGAGGTCTGGGGACACCCTGAGCACAGGAGTTGGGGTGCATCACCTTCCTGGTACATGGATGTGTCCTTGAATGGCATACTTTTGGGATTTAGGGGGAGGCTTTAATCACATCCGCGTGATCAATCATTAACTCTGTTTCTAGTCCTTCTCCCTTCTTAAAAGAATGAGGGGTGGGGCTAAAAATTCTAAGCTTCTAATCATGGCTTGGTCTTTCACTTGACCATTTCTCATCCAGGAGCCCACCCAGAGTCACCTCATTAGAACAAAAGACACTCCAATCATCCAGGAATTACAAGGGTTTCAGGAGCTCTGTGCCAGAAACCAGGGAAGAGACCGATATATATTTTCTATTATCTCACACTGGGTGTGCAGTTTTTCTTCCCCAGACGCAGCGAGGGAGGCCAGAAGGGGGAATCAGGACACAAGGGCTTTCTTACTGACCTCACTGCTAACCCACCGGTGTAATCTTTGGTGAGGCCCTTAACCATTCAGTGGCTTGTTTTTCTCTTCTACAAAATAGAGGCAATAATACCTGCTCTGCATTTCTCAAGGTTGCTCTGGGAATCAAAAAAGTAATGGCTGTGAATATGGTGTGAAAGAACTGTAAAGGAATGATTATTTGTAACTCTCGGCTCCTACTCCCTCCTAGTGTCAAATTTCCCTAACAAGTTTATACCAAGTATCCCTCCACCCTCTTCTTCAGCCTGACCAGAACTCCACAGCACAACACTCCAGGACAGACTTCTAGGCCTTGGGTTAAGAGCAGTGCCGGTAGGAAAGAGCCCCTTCTTTCTCTTTCCTGGAGCCCTGTTCCCCCAGGTCTCTACAGGATGGAGTGAGCTGCTAAGTATTAAATACTCAGGCATCCATAAATACCCTTGGAATTCAAGTTTAGAGAGCCTGTTTGATAACGCTTCCTGCTAAACTAACAGAGGGTGACAGCAGAAGAATGCCTGGAGACATTCCATTCCCCAGCCACCGGGGAATCCTGGCAGCTTAGCTTTCCAGTGTGTTATATCTGGAAGAAACTTTAGATCATTGGTTCTCAATTCTGGCAGAACATTAGAATCACCATGGGAGTTTTTTAAAAGGACCCATGCCCAGCTGTACCTCATGCCAATTAAATCAGAATCTTGGGGGAGAGATCTAGATATCAGTATTTAAAATTTTTTTTATTTTTCAATTACAGTTGACATGCAATGTTATATAAATTAGCTTCAGGTATAAAACATAGTGATTAGACATTTCTATATAACTTACGAAGTGATGACCCCGATAAGACTAATACCCATCTGACACCATACACAGTTATTACAATATTATTGACTATATTCCCTACGCTGTACTTTACATCCCTGTGACTTTTTATAACTGCCAATGTGTACATCTTAATCCTTTCCCCTTTTTCACCCATCCTTTCAACCCCTATCACATCTGGCAACTATCAAAATGTTCTCTGTTAGATATCAGTATTTTAAAAGCTCCTCAGATGACTGCATTGTGCAGCCTAGTTTGAGAACCACTACTATAGATGATACAAATCAATACCTTATTTTATAGGAGGAAAAACAGAGGCCCTGGGAATTTAAGAATTTTGTACAAAGTCATACAACTGATTGGAATTTGAGATATCAACTCAACAAGTTGTAATAATAACCACTAATTTTTGTGAAGCATTTACTCTGGGCAAGAGTAAGTACCAAGCATTTTACAAACATAATCGCAATTAATCATCACAATAATTGTATAAGAAAACTGAGGCCCAGGGAATTTAACTAGTTTGCTCAAGGTCAAAGCAATCAAACAGTGGCAGAGATCCCAGTTCTACTGTTCAACCAAGTTTGAGCAGCATGCAGATGACAAGACTGGGATAGGACCCATGCTTTTAAGGGATTTACAGTCTACTTAGAGGGACAGGAAACAGGAAACAAAGCACAGTCTAATAAGCATTGTAATAAAAGTAAACAATGTAAATCCAAGGAAGGCACCTAACCCTGGGAAAAATCAAAAAAGTCTTACCAGAGGAGAGAGAGATGCTTGAAGAAGTCTTGAGAGGTGAATGAAAGGTAGTTTAATGAAAAGTAGGGCCGGCCGAGTGGCGCGGTGGTTAAGAGCTGGCTTGGGAGGCCGGAGGCCCCGGTTCAGTCCCACATATGAGGGCCAGTGACACTGCCCTCTAAAAAAAAAAAAAAAAAAAAAAAAAAAAGTAAAGAAAGCAGGGAGAGGAAGTGGGGCTAGGAAGTGTAGACATGGTGACTTCAGAGAGCATGGTGAATGCTCAGAGCTATGTAATAATTCAGAATGACTTGGTAAGTACATTTGGGTGGCGTTATTAGCAAGAGGTGAAACTGAAGAAGTACAGAGACCAGATCATTAGGAGCTTGAAAAAGGGAACTAACAAAGGATTAAAAGCTGGAAAGTGAAAGGATATAAATTTGTGTGTTTAGGGCCGGCCGAGTGGCGCATTGGTTAAGAGCTGGTTTTGGGATGCCCCGGTTCAGATCCCACATGAGGGCCAGTGGCACTGCCCTCTACAGCTAACAACAGCTCCACCTGGAGCTGGGCTGTGAGCCTCGGCGATGGTGTAGGTTGCAGCCCCTGCTGCAATGGGCTGCCATAGGCTACAGTGAGTGGCCGGCAGCCAGCGTGAGCGGCTGACCAGCGTGAGCTGCCAATAGCCGCGGTGAGCGACATCCAGAGGCCGTGGACCCGTCTAACTCATCTGGGAAGAACGCAATGACGATACCAACATGGGCCAGTGAAGCAACATCCTCTGCAACTAGATTGAAGAACAAAAGGAGAGCAACTTGTCTGTTCCCCTTCCCCCATTCCCCAATGCTGTTTCCCTCCCCCAATTCCCCAATAAAATCTTTAAAAAAAAAATAAAAAAAAATAAAATAAATAAATAAATAAATAAATAAATAAATAAATAAATAAATTTGTGTGTTTAAAAGCTTATTGGGGGCCGGCCAAGTGGCATGGTGGTTAAGCACTGGCTTGGAAAGCCAGTGGCCTCGGTTCGGTCCCACATATGAGGGCCAGTGACCCTGCCCTCTAAAAAAAAAAAGAGTTGGCTTGGGAGAGGGAGCTCTGAGCAGCAGGGCCGCTGGTTTGGATCCCACATGGGCCAGTGATGCTGCACCCTCTACAGCTAAGATGGTGAACAACAGCTAGACCTGGTGTTGGGCTGCCATGAGTCTCCAGCGACAGCATAGGCTGCAGCCCCTGTTGCAGTGGGCTGCCATGAGCTTCAATGAGTGGCTGGCAGCCAGAGTGAGCTACCGAGAGCTGCTGTGAGAGGCTGTCCAATGGTCAGCGACCAACGGCATGCCTCAGCTGGAAAAAGCACAATGATAATACCAACATGGGCCAGTGAAGCGAAGTCCTCCACAACTGGACTGAAAAACAAAAGGACAGCAACTTGTCTGTTCCCCTCCCCGAATTCCCCAATAAAACCTTTAAAAAAAAAATAGAAGAGATGTACCTTGCATCTTGGACAGGAAGTGATACTACTTTACTGCCTCAGCAGGAGGAATAAAAGATTCCTCCTTGCCCCAATAACAGCTCAGTCAATGGGAGCTGCCATATTCAGACAATAAAAAGACACTATATTTCAAACTGTCAGTTTCCTCCAATGGAATCTTTGTTTACAACAGCCTCTCCCAAGTTCGTAAAAGACCCGTCCCCTCCTTTGTTTCTCTGGACTTATACATGGTTCGCTATTAGATCGCATGTCCTGAATTGCAATTCTTTGTTGTTCTAAAATAAATCTATTTTGCTGGAGAAATATCTGGCTATTTGTTACAGGTCAAAAGCAACATTATTCATAATAGACAAAAGGTAAAAGCAACCCAAGTGATAGATGAATGGATAAACAAATTGTGGTATATACATACAATGGAATATTATTCAATCTTAAAAAGAAAGAAAATTCTGGCACATGCTACAACACGAGTGAAACTTGAATTTTATTATGCTATGCTAAGTGAAATAAGCCAACCACAAAAGGACAAATAGTGTATGATTTCACTAATATGAAGTACATAGAGTAGTCAAATTCACAGAGACAGAAAGTGGAATGGTGGTTGCCAGGACCTAGGTGAGGTAGAATGGGGAGTTACAGTTGAATGGGCACAGAGTTTCAGTTTGGGAAGATGAAAAAGTTCTACAGATGGGCCAGCCTAGTGGCGCATTGGTTAAGCGCTGGTTTTGGGATGCCAGCGGCCCCGGTTCGGATCCCACATGAGGGCCAGTGACACTGCCCTCTACAGCTAACAACAGCTCCACCTGGAGCTGGGCTGTGCGAGCCCCGGCGATGGTGTGGGCTGCAGCCCCTGCTGCAGTGGGCTGCCATAGGCTACAGTGAGTGGCCCGCAGCCAGCGTGAGCAGCTGGCAGCCAAACGTGAGCTGCCAACAGCTGCGGTGAGCGACATCCAGAGGCCAGCGACCAGCGACCGATCTGCCTCATCCGGGAAGAGCGCAATGAAGATACCAACAGTGAAGCAACATCCTCCGCAACTAAACTGAAGAACAAAGACAGCAACTTGTCTGTTCCCCTTCCCCAATAAAAAAAAAATCTAAAAAAAAAAAAAAAAAAAAAAGTTCTACAGATGGATGGTGGTGATGATTACACAACAATGTGAATATACTGGATGCCACTCAACTGTACAGGTTAAAATTGTAGATTTTATGTTATGTGTTTTTTATCACAATAAAAAATTATTGGAAAACATTGTTGGCAATAGTGTTAATAAATTAAGGGGTGAAAGACCCAATGAGGAGATCAGTTAGAAAGCTAATGTCCAAGGGCCACACCCAATAAGAGCCTGAAAATGTAAGAGTGGCAGGAGGAGATGGAGAGTAGAAGTACTAGAGATTTTTAGGACGTGAATGGCTGGATGAGGTGTGAGGGAGAGTGAAGAACCCAAGGCTACTCCCAAAGGGACAGATGAACAGCGGTGTCCAGCACCAAGACAGGGACCATGAGGAACAAGTTTCCCAGAAGGTGGTGGAGTTCAGCTTTGGACAAGTTGAGTTTGAAGTGCCTGGGGAGCATCCAGGTGGCAACATCTCATAGGAATCAGATATACAAATCAATTTCAAAAGATTGGATTTTTAAAAAAGTACGATAGTGTATTGTCGCTATTTTTTTAAGTTTGTATCTTTTATAGAGAATGGGGGTAAATGGGGCAGGATTGATGGTTGTTAGAGCTGGGTCATAGGTATATATAGGGATTCATTATGTAAGTCTATTTTGCAGACTGTTCAAAAATCACCATTATAGGGCCGGCCGAGTGGCTCAGTTGGTTAAGGGCTTGCTCAAGAGTGCGAGCTGAGCTCTGAGCAACAGCAGTTCGATGCCCAGCCTGAGCTGAGCTGCCGCTGAGCTACCAACAGGAGGCAGGATGGCTCAGCTAAAATAAATAACTAAATAAATAAATCACCATTATAGAGGTGACCAGTTAGCTCAGTTGGTTATAGCATGGTGCTGATAACACCAAGGTTGCTAGTTCGATCCCCCGTTTGGGCCACTATGAGCTGCGCCCTCCATAAAAGAGTCAACTATGCCATTGTAACATGAAAACAATGTGTAACCAATGACCTTGGTTGTTCCCCAATAAAATTAAAAAAAAAAAAATCACAATGAAAGTTTAAAAACCAGTAATGAAGAGAGATACAAACCTACAGGGTAGAGATAAAAACATTATTATTGGGGCCGGCCGAGTGGCGCATTGGTTAAGCGCTGGTTTTGGGATGCCAGCGGCCCCGGTTCGGATCCCACATGAGGGCCAGTGACACTGCCCTCTACAGCTAACAACAGCTCCACCTGGAGCTGGGCTGTGCGAGCCCCGGTGATGGTGTGGGATGCCATAGGCTACAGTGAGTGGCCCGCAGCCAGCGTGAGCGGCTGGAAGCCAAGCGTGAGCGGCCAATAGCCGCGGTGAGCGACATCCAGAGGCCAGCGACCGAGCTGCCTCATCCGGGAAGAGCGCAATGACGATACCAACAGTGAAGCAACATCCTCCGCAACTAAACTGAAGAACAAAAAGACAGCAACTTGTCTGTTCCCCTTCCCCAATTCCCCAACGCTGTTCCCCTCCGCCAATTCCCCAATAAAATCTTTAAAAAAAAAAAAAAAACATTATTATTAACAATAATACTACAAAGTACGACCATTTGGTAAGCCTCTACTCCATAGCAGGTGCTTCGCTGGGCTCTTTATGTGCATAAGCTGTATTTTTCATAACAACTCTCATTGTACTAAGGCTCAGAGACGTTAGATGTCTTGAATTACCAGTGATAAGCTTTAGCTTACGCGAGCTATAGCAGAGGGAGCAAATAAAACAAGAAGATAAAAGGGTTAAACAAGGAAAAGTCCAAATAGCTGGACTATTGATATTCGAGAATAAGTAGAGGACCCCATAAAGAAGTTAGTAGGTAGAGTGCGTGGCAAAGTACAGAGATTCAAGGAGTGACTCATAGTGTCAAATGTCATACAAAATGCAAGCAAAATTGCAATTGAAAACTGCTCTTGGGAATTTGCAATTAGGAGGTTGCTGTAGCCTTCGGAAGAATCACTGGAGTTATGGGGACAGAAATGAAGTTGAGAGTGGTAGCAAATGGGGCCTGCTCTTTGAAAAAGCTATGCTATAAGGGAACTTGAAAGATTGGTGTGATATTGTGATTTATAATAAGAAATATACATATATTTGGTCTTTGTCTCCTTCTACCAGAGAGCTCCTAAAACCCTTGAAATTTCCTAAGTTATGAAACATTAAGGTGTGTTTTATTATGTTAACGAGTAACTTTGGAAAGCATTAAGGATAGGGGGCTGGTTGCCAGGAGAAACAATCATGTGATTAGAGGGTGGAACTTTCAGTCCCACCCCCCTGACCTCTGGGGAGGGGAGAGGGGCTAGAGGTTAGATCAATCACCAATAGCCAATTCCATCATGCTTATGTAATGAAACCTCCATAAAAACCTAAAAGGATGGGGTACAGAGAGATTTCAGGTTGGTGAAGAAGTAGAGATTGAGGGGAGTGGAGTGCTCAGAGGGGGAATGGAAGCTCCTTGCCCTTTCCCCCGGAACTTGCCCTATGCATCTCTCCCATCTGTTCCTGAGTTATATATCTTTTATAACAAACTGCTAATCTAGTAAGTAAAATGTTTCTCTGGAATCTGTGAGCTGCTCCAGCAAATTAATCAAACCCAAGGAAGAATGGGGTTGTAGGTACCTCTGATTTATAGCCAGTCGGTCAGAAGCACAGGTAACAACCTGGGCTTATGATTGGCATCTGAAGTGGGGAGTGGTCTTGTAGGATTGAGTTCTTTATCAGTGGAATCTGATACTATCTCTGGATAGATAGTGTCAGAATTGAGTTGAATACACCCAGTTGGTGTCCAAGAATTGCTTGGTGGTGTGGGGAAACCCCCACACATCTGAATTGGTCCCAGAACCTTAATTGGCTAATAGCTAGAGGAAAGCTGCCATAAAGGTGAGAGAAACCTGACTGTTTATGTGTGGCAGGGAAAGAGCCAGAGGGGAGACTGAAGATGAAGGAAAAGGAGATGATGATTATGATCCAGGGTGCCCAGGGATTGGGGGAGATGGAGTCCGGCGCCCAGGTGAGGGACCGCCTCAGACAGGAGGAGGGGCACCTTGCAATAGAAGGGGAAGAAGAAAGGAGGCCACTCATGGGTGGGGCTTAGAAAAGAGATCCAGGGAGCCATGATGTCAGAGAGCAGGTGAACTGAGGGTGGGGAAAGTGAGCAGGCTGAAGGCAAGGGAATTGTGGCTAGTGACCAGTATGCTGGCATTTGAGCTGAGTCAGTCATGACAAGGTCCAGGGTGTGCCTGGCTGAGGTGGCAGTTATGTCACTAGGGTTAAAAGTTCAAGAATTATGAGTTAGATGATCCTCAGGAATAGATCTAAGATGGAGAAAAAGTCCAGTGGGTTCTATGTTAAAGGAGATCAAGGGAAAGCAGCTCCTTGGCCCAACACAGAATCACATTTTGGGATTTAAAAAAAAAATTCTAAGTCTTAACTCATGGCTAATCTAAATACCTCTTGCCAGAAAGTAAATGTAAATCCATAGCTTCCTCAACAGTAGACCAAACATTTAGACCAAGTAACAGACTGAAACTGTGAAGCAGGAAGCTGCACCACAAGTCCTAGCTCTGTCAGCTACAAAATGGGTTAAATCTATCTTTCATTCATTCATTCATTCATTCATTCAACAAGCATGCCATCTTTCTGCCAAGTACTTTGCTAGGCCCTGGGGATTCAATACTGAATCATCTGTGGTCTTAATGGAGCTCACAAACAAATATAGGAGCCAACCCTGACACCATATGAAAACTCTAGAGCAGAAGGCGGCAGAGAGTGCAGTAGGATTGTCTAGACACAAAAAAAGGAACCTGGGTTTTGAGAGAAGCACCACAGAGGAGCTGACATGTCAGATGAACCTTAAAGAAGGAACAGAGTGCAGCAGGCTGGGAAGTGTATGAAGGGCATTCTAGAAAGAGGAACAGCATGAAAAAGGGCATTGGGGGGCCCAGAGACAGGAAATTTGACAATCTGGTTTGGCAGAGCAGGAATTCTTCTTTTTTTTTTTTTAAGACTTTTTTGGGGAATTGGAGGAGGGGAACAGATAAGTTGCTGTCCTTTTGTTCTTCAGTCTAGTTTCGGAAGACGTTGCTTCACTGGCCCATGTTGGTATTATCATTGCGCTCTTCTCGGGTGAGGCAGTCGGTCGTCGGCCCTTGGACAGCTGCTCAAGGCAGCTCACAGCAACTCGCGCAGCTGCCGGCTGCTCACACTGGCTGCCAGCCACTCACAATAGCTCATGGCAGCCCGCTGCAGCCCCGCTGCAGCCTACGCCATCACTGTCACCGTAGCCATAGTCGCCAGCGACTCCCGGCAGCGGAGCTCCAGGTGGAGCTGTTGTTCACCATCTTAGCTGTAGAGGGTGCAGCGTCACTAGCCCTCATGTGGGATCCAACCGGTGGCCCTGCTGCTCAGAGCTGGTGCTCCCAAGCCAACTCTTAACCAACTGAGCCATTCAGCTGGCCCCAGTAATTCTTAAATGGCAATTTGCACAAGAATCAGCCTCAGTATCATTAAAATGCAGATTCCCAGGCCCCAGCAGCACCGATTCAGTGGGCCCCCAAATCTGCATTTTAAAACAGGTGTCCTCAATGATTCTGAAGAAGGTGGTCCACAGACCACACTGAGAAGCCCTGGGCTAGGATATAGGGTGCATGGTAGAAAGAAAGGGAAGGGGTTGGGATAAGGCAAATTCTGGTCAGGACCACATTGTGCTAAGACATCCAGATCTCAGCTTATAGGCAGTGAGGCACTCTTCAGGAGTACCCTGATGGTATTTGTTTTAGAAAACCCAGTCTGGAGGCAGTACTGACAAGAGTCTGGAGAAAAGGAGAGTCGCTGCATCCTCTTCCAGGATCAGTGCATTATTCGGAGATCAAACCACAGGGACCCTGATACTATACTACACATTAGGTGGGGCGGCCAGGGCATCCTTAGGCTCCTAGGAGACAGGATCTCCCCTGAGCAGACAAACAGGAACAGCCACAGGGGCCCACACAGTGGCACTGGCCTATGCGGGAGGGGGGGGGGCGGGGAGCACGACGACACTCCCTGTTGTTCGGAGCCTGTGTGTGCTGAGTCATCTCTCACAGGAACAAGCTTCTCTGAGCTCCTAGGATCTTGTTTCACAAGCTGCTGCTCAGCTTCCCCTTGATTAACCAGGTGGAGGAAGGAGAAAAAATCAATATTAACCAAAGGCAGGTTAGAGCTAGGTGCCCAGGGCTTCTCCCCTTGTCTCTCCTTACTCCCTGCCTTAGAAGATAGGCTAAACTGCTGACTTCCCTTTCGTGAAACTCTCAGCCCGCTCCTGCAGAACAAGGGCAGAGGTGAGCACCTCTCAAAACAGATGTGAGGTGGGAAGGGACTTGGGGATCACCTGTTTTCCTGGAAGGGTACCCAGACTGACGAATGTGCAACCCACATCACCACCCAGGCCTGATCCTCCAGGGAGGGGCTCTCAGTACACCTGACGACTTCTCAGGGTAACTTCCTGGTTGATTGGCACGAAGGGGTGATCTTGCCCACTATTACTCCCTTTCTTGGGCTTCAGCTTCTTTTGTAAAATGATGGAATTGGACCCATACCCAGTCCTATCATTCCATGAGCTAAACTGATTGGGCTGAACACCCTCTGCTGCATGACTCTTTCCTCCAACGCCCACAGGAGCGTTTAATTATAGATTTATAGATAAAACCCTCATCATCAGTTCCTCATGGGGATGGTATACTAGTACGTGGAGACCACACAAGTGTGTGGTTAGTATTAGATGAGGTTACCAAAGAAAACGTGCATTGCAACCTCCACGCAAAGTGCTCCACAAACGTTAGACTCTTAGATTGGTGTACAGATACTTGTAAGTTCCTATCTGAGCTTCTGGCACAAAATAGGAATGCAGAAGTTCGAAATGAACCAAGAAGCTCTAAGCTTTGGTGCTATACTGCCCCCTGGTGGTAGCCAAGAAACGTGCAGGGTGCTCTGGAGGCTGATTGGGGCAAGATCAGGAGCCGGCTGGGAAAACCAGGGACATTCAAGGTTCCCGCCCCCAAGGGGCTTTTCCTTCTCATCTGAAGACACTCATTATCTACAGACATGCCTCACGCTCCACTCTCCGTTCCACAAGGGCCGTACTCTTAACTTGCTCTCACCGCTTTTGCTCACTGCTGTTCCACTTCCCCACTGGTGGCTCATCCAAGCCCTAAATCTCTTTCTGACCCACTCAAATCCCACCTCTTCCAGAAGGCCACCCAGGAGAACACCAGCCAGGCTTTCCCCCACTCCTTTTTCAAACTTCTATAGAACTCACAGTCTGTACAGATTATATGCTGTATGTAGTTTTCTCCAAACTTCGGTTCTTTAATATAATTTCCTGGTTTACCAAATGTTTTCCACAGTCTCCAGAGCATGAACTAAAGTGACTGATGGAGCTCCTTAAAAACTATACATTTTTGAGTGCCTAATATGGGCCAGGTACAGCACTGGGTATCTGTACAAACATACCTTCAATCCTCATAATTCTAATGCAACTCCACTGAAAATTAAATATTATCTCAACTTATAGATGACAAAAGTAAGCCTCAGAAAGATTAAACGACTTGCCCAAAACAGCTAGCTAGTAAGTTACGGTAGAGTATGAGTTTGAACCCATGTGTGCCTGATTACAAATCCATACAATAAATTTCATCTTCCATGCCAACTCCTCTCAATTGTTAGCACCTGCTTGGAACAATGACTTAGTAAAGAACTCAAAACATGGAGCCTTAGAGGGTTAAGTCGTAGATTTGATTAGTAATGTCTGTCAGGAGTGAGGAATGGTGAGTGGTAATGTACAAGCCTTGTATTTGCCACCCTTTCATTACCTCATGCTGGATGGATCTATGGGAGGCTACTCTACCTTATTTTGAATATGGGGTTAAGAAGACATGATAGCCAGTGGCCCCGGTTCGGTCCCACATGTGAGGGCCAGTGACACTGCCCTCAAAAAAAAAAAAAAAAAAAGAAGACATGATAAGTTAAAGAAGCATGAGCTTAAAATAAGACCAACCTGTATTAAAACTCTGCTTCATCACTTTCTGGAACTTTGAGCCATTACTTGGTGTCTGTAAGCCTTAGATGTGTGAAATGTGGATAATATCAATGTAAAAAATACAACAAAAAATGACTGGAAAACTGTTCTAGATTAAAAGGGATAGAAGAGGGCCTGCTGAGTGGCGCAGTGGTTAAGAGCTGGCTTGGGATGGTTTGGATCCCACATGAGGGCCAGTGACACTGCCCTCTTAAAAAAAATAAAAGGGGGCCGGCCGAGTGGCGCATTGGTTAAGCGCTGGTTTTGGGATGCCAGCGGCCCCGGTTCGGATCCCACATGAGGGCCAGTGACACTGCCCTCTACAGCTAACAACAGCTCCACCTGGAGCTGGGCTGTGCGAGCCCCGGTAATGGTGTGGGCTGCAGCCCCTGCTGCAGTGGGCTGCCATAGGCTACAGTGAGTGGCCCGCAGCCAGCGTGAGCGGCTGGCAGCCAAGCGTGAGCTGCCAATAGCCGCGATGAGCGACATCCAGAGGCCAGCGACCGATCTGCCTCATCCGGGAAGAGCGCAATGACGATACCAACAGTGAAGCAACATCCTCCGCAACTAAACTGAAGAACAAAAAGACAGCAACTTGTCTGTTCCCCTTCCCCGATTCCCCAACGCTGTTCCCCGCCACCAATTCCCCAATAAAATCTTTAAAAAAAAAAAAAAAAAAAAAAAAAAAAAAAAATAAAAGGGATAGAAGAGATACATCAACCAAGTGCAATATATGATCCAAAACCAAAAAAAAAAAAAAACAAACGCGGCTATAAAGGACAATCAGGGAAATTTGAAAATGGATATATATTAGAGATAGCATTGTGTCAACATTAAATTTCCCAAGGGTGATAATTTCATTATAGCTATGTAGAACACCCATGTTCTTAGGAGACACTTGCTAAAGTATTTAGGAATGAAGTGTCATGGTACCTACAACTAGCTCAAAAGTTTAGGAAAAGGTGTGCGTATGTCTGTATACAGAGTTAAAGCAAATTTAGCAAAGATGGCAAAATGTTAACAATTCAATCTAATACTTTTTTTTTTTTTTTTTTTGAGGGCAGTGTCACTGTCACTGGCCCTCACATGTGGGACCTGAACCAGGGCCGCTGGCTTCCCAAGCCAGTGCTTAACCACCGCGTCACTCGGCCGGCCCCCCTAACAATTCAATCTAAAGAAAGGGCATCCAGTGTTCATTTTATGACTCATAACTTTTCTGAAGATTTGAACTATTTCATAATAAAAAGTTGGGATAAAAAATATACATATGTATTCTAGTGAGCAAACTTTAAAATTATAATGCTCCATGTTGGTGAGGGTATAGTAAAATAATTACAGTAATAAATTCCAAGTGATAAATTGGCACAACAGTTTTAGAAAATAATTTTTCACCATACATCTGTGTACTTGAATATGGTGACCCTGCTTCTGGGAATTTGTCTTAAGTAAATAATTGGAAAGGGGGAAAAACTCACTGTACTGTTGTTTATAATGATAAAAATTGAAGAACAAAAAAAACGGAATGTCCAGCTATTGAGGAATAACAAAGTAAATTATGTCAACTTGATGGGCTATAATGCAGCTATTAAAAGTGAATAATTTAAAATATATTTGAAGAGTATAGTAACGTGAAAAATATGAAATAAAACTTCAAATTTTTGAAAATCAGAATACAGAATTACAATGAAAAATGGAAGGAAAAAATTAACCTTTGTTCTTTCCCCAAGACTGGATGGAAGCTCACTCAGTCTGAAATTTATTTCACTTATTATCACAAGATCCCTAATTCTGAGAATGTCTGAAGGAATAGCTAAAATCTACCTATTATTTTAAGCCTCTTTTAATGAGCGAGAGAGAGAGAATACCTTGTTCTAAATGAAGAAACAGAAGAAAAAAAAGCCTTTGAATTAAGTCTGACTGCCTGCATGTCCAGGAAACATTTTAAACGCATCTACTCATTAATCATGAGCTCCTAGAGCAAGAATAATTCATCCTAATTCATTTCTTTAAAAATGAATTTATTCAAGCAATAGAAATGATAGACCACTAAACATTCATTACACAACTCTCAGAGTGTGTCCATTCTTTGGGGACTGGGAAGATGCAATGAGGATGGAAAATCTGGGAAGCAAATTGTCTCAAATGACAAGAAAAATCATATATCTGTGTAAAGCAGGAAGGGGGCATGGTCCAAGTCCCATTTTACAGGGGTACATAGTCCTCTCTGAAGAATAGAACCCTTCTATTCCTTTTAGGATTCCTGTTTTCCACTATTCTACTCCTGCTCTCCAAAAAAAGGGGGAAAGACATAATAACAAAAGACATGATGCAACTGTTTCTCAGAAGCCCAGTTTTAATTTATGAAACTAGCATGACCTGAAATAGCCAGAATCACCAGCCTAGGGGACAAATATTTACCTATGGAGTTACCTTTAATGGTATCCTTTATTTCTTCATGTGGTTCTGAATTACTGTCTAATTTCATTTCAGTCTGTAGGACTTCCTTTGGCATTTCTTGTAAGACAGGACTATTAGTGATGAACTCTTTTAGGTTTTTTGTTGTTGTTGTTGTTTTTGTTTTTTTTTGAGGGCAGTGTCACTGGCCCTCATATGTGGGACCGAACAGGGGCTGCTGGCTTCCCAAGCCAGCGCTTAACCACCGCGCCACTCTGCTGGCCCTAGTTTTTATTTAGGAATGTTTTAATGTCTTCTTTATTCCCCCTTCATAGCTGAAGAATTGTTTTTGCTGTATAAAGCATTCTTGGTTGATAGTTTTTTTTCTTTCAGCACTGTGAATATGTCATCCCACTGTCCTCCGGCCTATATGTTATCTGATAAGAAATCATCACTTAATCATCTCAATGAGATGCCATTGTAGATGAGTTGTTTCTGTCTTGCAAGATTTTATTGAGAATCTTCAACAAGATTCTATTTGTCTTTGGCTTATAACAATTTTTTTTTTTAAGATTTTATTGGGGAATTGGGGGAGGGGAACAGCATTGGGGAATCGGGAAAGGGGAACAGACAAGTTGCTGTCCTTTTTTTCTTCAGTCTCGTTTTGGAGGACATTGTTTCACTTGCCCATGTTGGTATCATCATTGCGCTCTTCTTGGGTGAGGCAGATTGGTCGCTGACCTCTGGATGGTCACTCACTGCAGCTATTGGCAGCTCACGCTGGCTGCCGGCCCCTCACAGTAGCCAGCCACTCACTGACGCCACTGAAGCAGGGCTGCAGCCTACACCATCGCTGGGGCTCGCAGCTCGGCTCCAGGTGGAGCTGTTGTTAGCTGTAGAGGGCAGTGTCACTGGCCCTCATATGTGGGATCCGAACTGGGGCCACTGGCGTCCCAAGCCAGCTCTTAACCAATGCGCCAGTTGGCCAGCCCGGCTTATAACAATTTGATTATAATGGGTCTTTATGTAAATCTCTTTGAGTTTAATCTACTTGGATTTTGTTGAGCTTCTTGAATGTGTAGGTTAATTAATATTTTTAATTAAATTTGGCAAGTTTTTGGCCATTATGTCTTCAATATTCTTTCTATCTCTCTCTCTTCTTCTTCTTCTTCTGGGACTCCAGGAGGTCTCTTAATCTCTCTTCATTTATCTTCATTCTTTTTTCTTTCTGTTTCTCAGACTTAATCATCTCAACTGACCTATCTTCAAGTTCACTGAGTCATTCTTCTGCCTCATCAACACTGATCTTGAGCAACTCTGGTGAATTTTTACTTCAGTTATTATATTTGCAACTCCAGGATTTTTATTTGGTTCCTTTTACATCTCTTTATTGATATTCACTACTTTGCAAGGTACCATTCTTATGATTTCCATTAGTTCTCTGGGGATAGTTTCCTTTAGTTCTTTGAACGTATTTTAATTAGCTGATTTAAAGTCTGTCTAAAAAGTTTAGCACCTGGCTTTCTCACCAACAGTTTATACTGGTTGCTTCTTTTCCCTGTTTCTTTGTATGTCTTGCAATTTTTGTTGAAAACTGGACATTCTGAATATTCTAATATGGCAACTCTGGAAATCAGATCCTTCCCCTGTTCCTAGAGTTTGTTGCTGCTTGTTGTAGTTTTTTCTGTTTGCTATTTAGTGACTTTTCTGAACTAATCTTGTAAAGTCAGTATTCTTTGCATGTGTGGCCACTGAAGTCTTCTATTAGTTTAGTGATCAGATAGTCATTGATCACAGATTTCCTTAAATGCCTGGAACCAAAAAAACTCCCAGTTTTTGTAGATGGGCTCTGTGTGTTTTGTCATATGCCTTCAACACCCAGGCAAGCAGTTTACAGCTTTGCCTTAGCTTTCATTTCCTGCCTGTACAGAGCCTGGTCAGCCAGATGTGTGACAGTAGGGATTTCTCTGGTATTTCCTGAGCATGTGCATAGTCCTAGGCAAGTTTCTGGCTTTCTAGTTTTCCAGGAATATGTATCCTTATTCTCCAAAGTGTCTCATCCTCCAGCCTTTCTTTCCAAGCTTTCCAATAGTCTATTGTTTGCCTCAACTCTTATCCATTACTCCAGGCAACAGTGACTAAACTATCTGCTTGTAAATATTTTCATCAAATTCTTTCTGGATAGCTACCTTAGTAGTGTGGAGAGCTCCAAGTTAGACAAGATAAAGGCAAACCCTCTGAGCCTTTCCTTTAGGAAGCCCCCAGATAGGTCAAAATAAACAATCACGATTCCTCGTAAATGAGGTCTATTCTGCTCCTTTTGTTAATGCTACCTATACTGGGAATGCAGCTATTATTCAAGGCCACTTCCAATCTGGTAAAGGGTGAGGGGACCAGGGTAAGTTAAAACACCACAAAACTTGCTATTGTTACCAAGTTTCAGCTGATTTTTCTTGGAAGCATTCCCCTGGTTGTTGCAGGCTTTTGGTTAGTGTTCAGTGTTCTGAGAAAGTTGATTCTGACAATTTTGCCTTTTTTGTTGCTATTATGAAAGGATGGAATTTTGAATTCCTTATTCTGCTATTTCGCCAACATCACTTCAATATAACTTATTGTGAAAATGTTAACCTTGATCACTCAATTGATGTGGTGTCTGTAAAGATTCTCCACTGCAAAGTTAGTATTTTTTCCTTTTCATTTGCTATTCCAGAGGCCATCAAACTATGGCTGCAAGGCCAATTCCAGCCCACTGTCTCTTTTTGTAAATACAGTTTTATTGGTACTAGCCACACTCATTCATCTACATATTTTGTATGTGTGTGGTTTTAAATTTTTTCTTGTAATATGTTTTTGTTTTTCAGTTACAGTTGACACATTATATTAGTTTCAGGTGTACAACACAGTGATTAGATACATCTACATATTTTATTTTTCTATGGCTGCTCTCATGCTACAGCAGAGGTGAGTTGTTATGAAAGACATTGTTTGGCTCACAGAGACTAATATAGTTCCTATTTGGCTCTTTGCTGACTCCTGCTCTATTCATTAGAAGCATATCACTAAATCTAGCCCACACTTAAGGCGAAGGGATTTAAGCTTTGCATTGTGGAGGGAAGAGTACCAAAGCATTTTTGGACATATGTTAAAAACAAGGTAATTAATAAATATTTTGGAGTCTATACTTTGAGGTTATGCAAAGTTTAAAGTTTTGTTCACAAATATTAGCTTCATCAGATCTTGCCTGCAGCAATTATTACTGTGGTGTTCTAATGGTGATTTTTCTGTTTCTCTCATTCCTTTTACATGTATTAATTGGAATTCTTCTATAACGGAGATTTTTTTCCTTCTTCCTCATTTATTTATTTATTCAATCTTTAAATTACATCAGTATGGGCTCATAGATATTTATTTTATTCTTTGGATTATAATTCATTACCACTGTAATTTACTTTGTTGCTCAAATTGTTCCAGCTTTGGCTATTGGGAGTCTTCGAGGTTGGCCCTTATATCCTTTGAACATGTCCCAACATTTTTAAAAAACTTATTTATTTGTTGTTTGTTTTTGAATACTTCCTTTCTTTCTGGAACTACTAGATACTCCAGATTCATATTATCCCAGCCTCAGCCTTTGAGCTTTATGATTTAAAAGAGGATTTTAAACAGTATTCTAAGCTGGGAGAGGGAGTTGAGATACTTTCTCTTGTTTGAGAAACACCTGGTACAGGGAAGAACACAGTACAAGATGTTGAGGTAGAAGCCTAGATTTATGACCTTGGGCAAATCCCTGACCTCTCAATATTTTTTACTCATCAGCAGAATAAAAATATTAGTTGCCACCTCACAGGATTCTTGTGAAAATGCTGTTTAAACTAGGAAGTAAGATGTAAATGTTACTTGCCTTTTGCTGCTGTCCCCAGGAAGCCACTTGAAGGACTCCTTTGCTGTTCTAAGCAAACCGCTTCCTGCACATATCCCCTCCGCAATACACCCCTCACGCCCTGAAAGGCAGGGACCTAGCCTTACCTCCCTTACCGCACAATGCCCTTTCAGAAAGTTTTCAATCAACCTTGGATGTGGATTTTAACACACACATTCTGCATTTTAATATATGCGTGTTCAGCATGTTGCCAGTAAGCTACTGGCAAACATCATTATAATTCACTTGGTAGTTTCTATAATTTTACTAGGGCTTCATTCCTAGTTTGGCCATATTTGACTTCCTACCTCAATAGGCATTAGCTGTGCGGGAGGATTAAACTGAACCACACATGGTACTAGACCTCAAGAAGCTCACAGTATAGTAAGCAGGAGAGAGCTCTGCACAAGTAACCCACCACAGATTATCAAGGACCTCAAATGTCAGACAGCACATGGACTTTGTTCAGCAGGCAGTGAAGGCTTCTGAGGATGAAGGTGACATAATCTACACTGAGGAAGTAGGGAGGCTGACAGGCATGAGCCTAGAGACATGGAGATGGGGGAGTGGGCACAATTAGGTTTTTGGAATGGCTCAAGTGAGAAATAATATACTTCAGTGACAGTAAGAATGGAAAGCAGTGGACAGAAACCTTGCCCAGAAAAAGTAAACACGACATGATGAATTAGGAATCAGAGAATCTTAGAAGGTGATCTTTAAGATTATCTGGGACAATTCTTGTGTTTCGGAAGAAGGTGAAGATGGAAGACACTGTTACTTGCCCAACCTCACACTGTTGTCTATTGACTGTACCAATCAGGGTGACTAGGCTATGCTACAGTAACAGTCAAACCAAACCCCAGTCTCTAGGGCCAAACCCATAGAGGTTTATTCCTACCCACAAAAAGTCCTCTGCAGCCCAAGAGACGCTGTAGGACAGCAGCATCCCTAATGATGACTCGGGGATCCAGTCTGTGTCTATATTGTGGGTTCTGCCAACTCTACTCATACCTTCCAGGAAGATAAAGTGTGCAAAACATGTCTCACTTCTCACAACCCTTTAACCAGAATTAGTCACATGCCCCCACCTAACTACAAGGGAGGCTGGGAAATGTACCAGGAAGAGAGTGGGCAGGAGATATTTATGTACTATTGGGTAAGCACTCTATATTCTGTCATAGTCACAGAACTAAAAATGGCCTGATTCCCAGAATTCTGTCCTTTTTCCTACAGCTTACAGGAACTGGAACCCACTTCATGGATTTGTTAACACCTCAGTGTACCCTGTGTTCTGAATATCTTCCTGTTACTGGAGAGACTTGGCAAGAGAACTGAAAACAGATTTTCAGTCGTGAGAGAAACCACCCCTTGCAGGAACTGTAAGTAGGCAGCTGGACATAAGCTGGGGATATCGCAAGCAACTCCAAACTACATATCACCATATGGCAATTATTTGTATAATCTAAAAATAAGTAATACCTGTATAGTACACATCAACTCAGACATATACACATTTCTGCTCAGTGATTTGTGAAGTCACAGAAGTAGATGCAGGTCATCGGATTACAGCGCAATAAACAGTCTCTTAGCATAGTGTGGTTGAGCTGATGTACAAAACTGAAGTTAATGACTCTCCAGGCGCCTGCCCGCCATGCTCCCTACCTCCTCCCAAGACAGGCAGATCTCTACCATGAAAAGCCATATTCAATAGCATGTGACTGGAGTAGAGGAAGATGCTTGGCTCAAGGGCAACTGATTTCTAATCAGATGGGTGGCTTATGAGGTGGTATGGTATGAGATGATTGACAATTAACCAGACCAATCAGAAAATAGAATCAGGTATTTGGAGAGAGTTTGTCAGTTGACAGTGGGTGGGTACAGGAGATGAAAAGCACAGAGGGAGAAAAGATAGCATATCACTGAAATGATAAAAATCTGGAGTCAGCAAAAGCCTGAGTCTTACTTTTCATAGAATAAGAAGTAGGTGGCTTGTAGTGCCAGACCATACAGGAGCTGTGGAAGCAAAAATATCACTACGTTGGTAAAATGGCCGAGAATCAGAAAACAGCAAATTCCTGCCACTAAGGAGACAATGAGATATTTTAGTCCCTAGAGCTGTGCTTATCAGATTCCAAAAGGCATTTAAGTGCCAATAAGTCCAGTCATATGGCTGTTTCTGAACTTCTAGCCATGTGGCTGAGATTTCTGTCTTCCTTAATTTTACCAGGTTACTTACAATAACCCCTCATTACTTTTGGTGGCCTCAGTGAATCTGTCCTTTGCCACCACAAGACCCCAACAGGCCACAAAAAGAAATTAAGTTCTAATACATTCTACAACCTGGGTGACCCTTGAAAACATTATGCTATATAAAATAAGCCAGAGACAAAAGAACAAATATTGTGTGATTCCACTTATGTGAGGTACCTAAATTGTCAAAACCAAACAGACGGAATATAGAATAGAAGCTACCACAGGCTGGGAGAGTGGGAGAATGGGGAGCTATTATGCAAAGGTTACAGAGTTTCTGTTTGGGTGTGACAAAAAGGTTTTAGAAATGCCAACTTGGGGTCAGGGAAACTGGGTTGAGCTCTGCCATTTTCTAGCTGTAGCACTCTGGGCAAGTTACCCAACCTTGTAGTGTCTCAGTTTATTCATTTGGAAAACAGAGATAATAAAACCTTTTCTAAGCTGTTGTGAGAAACAAAGGTGACAAAGTGTATTGAGTTGTTACATAAATATCTCTTGAGGGCTGGCCGAGTGGCTCAGTTGGTTAAGAGCTCACTCAAGAGTGCAAGCTGAGCTCTGAGCAACGGTGGTTCGATGCCCAGCCCGAGCTGAGTTGCCGTTGAGCTGCCAGCAGGTGGCAGGATGGCTCAGCTAAAAAAATAAAATAAAATAAATAAATAAAATAAATATCTCTTGAAAATAAGTCTCGTGACTCTTGTGATGCGTTTTTGGGAGAGGAGACAATAGGCCTCTGTATTCTCATTTTAGGAAAGTGTGAGGCTTGTCCTTTGCCCGGTGCTTAAGGTACACTGGTGGACACAGTGTGAAGCTCACCACCTCTGTCTTCAGAGACCCCGGCTTTGAACGATCCTCTTCTCTACTTCATTCTGCCATTCCTTCCCCAGCCCCTTTTGGGCCCCCAGTGCTCTGCTCTCTCTTCCTCTATTTCCCATGGAGACCAACCCTTAGGGGAGATAATTTTCTCATTCAAACTGGAGTCCCTTTGTTCCCCTTCTCAGAGTGTATCTGTATTTAGGCAGTTCTCTTTCTAGGGTGGGAAAAGCTAGATCCACATAAGTTTGCTGCATTGAACTGAAGGATTTTTTTAGGCATCAACAGATGTGCAGGTGCAGGAAACACCTGGGGAGACAGAGCCCTTGAAGCCCTTTGTATCTCCCACAGACAGGCAGTTAATCCTGAAATATTTGCTGACTGGAATCCCTCTCTGGGCCTCAGCAAAAAAGCAGAGGGTGCACCACAAGGTTTCTCAAATTCGATTCTATTGTGACATTTTGTGAAGTCTAAAAAGCAAAAGCACTCACACCAGGGAGGCTGGGGAGCTGTCCGATGTACTGAGATGTGACTGAGCAGGCAAGTCTTCCTGTTTCTTTTAATCCTGAAGCTCTAGCAACTCCTATGCAGCCTAACCTTGGATTTAGGAGAGATGAATACAGAGATAATCATGGGAAGGCTATAAGCATGAGGGAGAAAGAGAGAGAGATGCACACAGGTACATAGAGACTTCTGGATAGGTTTTAGCACAGCAAAATGCCTAAGGTCAAAACATAGAAACTTTGCTTTGGTTTTATTTTTTTTAATAAGAGTGGTCAGCACGAAACCCCAAATGTGGGCCGGCCGAGTGGCGCAGTAGTTAAGCACTGGCTTGGGAAGCCAGCGGTCCCGGTTTGGGTCCCACATATGAGGGCCAGTGACACTGCCCTCAAAAACAAAAAAACAAAAAACCCAAATGCGGGCCGGCCAAGTGGTACATTGGTTAAGCGCTGGCTTAGGACGCCAGCGGCCCCAGTTCAGGTCCCACATATGAGGGCCAGTGACACTGCCCTCAGAAAAAAAAAAGAAACTCCAAATGCCTCATGCTAAAATATAGAACAAATAAAAAGGGAAAGAAAAAAGGCTGTGCATCAAAAACGCAATGCAGTGCCGGTCAAGTGGCACACTGGTTAAGAGTTGGCTTGGGACGGCAACTCTGAGCAGCAGGACCCTGGTTTGGATCCCACATGAAGGTCAGTGATGCTGCGCCCTCCAGCAGCTTGACCTGGAGCTGAACCAGTGAGTCGCCGGCGTCAGCGTAGGCTGCAGCCCCTGCTGCAGTGGGCTGCTGTGAGCTGCTGTGAGTGGCTGGCAGCCAGCGTGAGTGGCCGGCAGCAGGCATGAGTGTCTGTGAGCCTCAGTGAGCGCCCATCTAATGGCCAGAGAGTGACTGCCTCAGCAGGGAAGAGCACAATGATAATACCAACATGGGCCAGTGAAGAGACGCCCTCCATGGCTAGACTGAGGAACAAGAGGACAGTAGTTTGTCTGCTCCCCTTCCCCGATTTCCCAACACTGTTCCCCTCCTCCAATTCCCCAATAAACAAAACAAAACAAAAAAAGTCAATGCAAAACCATGTAAACACAAACTTTGAACGAAACTACCACATAGATTGATGTGTCACCATCAACTGAGCCATATCAAAAGACTCATATCTATTTTTATCTTCTATGTAGATAGAAACAGTTTGATATTTATGGACAAAGGACAAAGAGGAGTATGACTTAGCATGATATCATGTGCTTTCATGTATCTTTGTTAAAAACATCCTTCTTTCTCCAGGAAGTTTGAGGCTTGATCCTCCCCACCTGCCTTAATGATATGCTCATGCAAGCATCTTTTCATGGAGGCTAAAGAAACTTGGCTGAAAAAATAACTAATTTAAAACCTTTCACATAAAGGGGTATATCTGCCTCTGAGTACTTAGCATATATGGTGTGCAGTCAAATACATACTGCCTTATGGTGGTCCTTAAGTTAGGACCTCAAGTTAGCCATAACTCTCCAATTAACTGTAAGCTCCTTAGAGGTAGGGACCATGACTCATGTCTTCTCTTACACAAACAGCACCAAACACATGGTAGGTGTTCAATACATGTTGGTTGATTGATCAAGGCAAAGTAGAGATGAAGGCTGGATTTCACTCAGGAAATGTATTTTCTCTTTCTCTTTCTTTCTTTCTTTCTTTCTTTCTTTCTTTTCATAAAAATTATGGTGCATTTAATAGGGAAAAACTAGAAACAACACAAAGTCCAACGAGAGATTGATGAAATGAATTATGGGACATCCATCCACTACACTAAACTGTAAAAATAAGTAAATAGATCTATATTGCTTATGTGGGGAAATGGCTACAATTTATGAAGTGAAAAAAGAAAGCTGAAAAGCAGTATACAAAATACATATGATTCTATATTTATAAAAAATAAATTAATCTGAGAAAGTGACTTTTTTATCACTTCTAATTATATTCATTGCTGTGATCCCAGCAGTTGGCATGTTTACTAGATCACTATGGTAACACCTAGGACTTGAAGTAGCACTTAAAATACTCCCAACAGAGTGTGAATTCTGACCTTATTCCATTACCCCAGAACAAGTAGGCTTTTCCTATTGCTGGGCTGGAGGGGATGGGAGAGCACTTCACAATTAGACGAAGTTGGGAGTGTGTTAGATGGAAGGTCATTGGTTCAATTCCAGATTGAGGTGAAACTTTCTTTTTTATTTACTTTACCTATTTACCTTTCTATCTATATATTAATCAATTTTCCTAACTTTTTATTTTGAAAAATTTCAAACTTAGAGAAAAGTTGCAAGGCAAAGACAATAAACATCTGTATTCACTGTTAAAAAATTTTGCCACATTTGCTTTATCTCCTCCCTCTGTATGTATGTATACTGTTTTTGCCAAAAACATTTAAGAGTAAATTATATAAATTATGACATTGCAACTCTAAATACTTCAGCATGTATCTACAAAGAACATTTGCATATATATGAGTATGTATATGTATATGTATATATGTATATATAAATTTTATAAATATATATGTATATCTATTTTCAAAGAACTACTCCTTACTTTGATATAGTTTAAGGCTCACAAGAAGATGCAAAAATAATACAGAAAGTTCCAAGGTACCATTCACCCACCTTGTGCTCCACGATAACATCTTACATAACCATAGTACGTTATCAAAACCAAGAAAATGGCATTGACACAATAAATTAATTAAACTACAGAGCTTATTTGAATTTAGATTTCACTAGGTTTCTCGATATCTTTGTCTATCTCTCTGTCTCTAATTCTGTGAATTTTTATCACATGTATAGATTTGAGTAACAGAACTTTTCTTTCACTACACACACACACACACACACACACACACACAAAACAACTCATTTTATCCCTTTATAGTCACATCATCTCCACAACCTTAACCCATCAACCATTGATATGTTCTCCATCATTATAATTTTGTCCTTTCTAGAATGTTACACAAATGGAGTCACATAATATGAAACATTTTGAGATTAGCTTTTTTCACTCGGCATAATGCCTTTGGATTGCATCCAAGTTGTGAATTATTTATCAATAGTTGATTCTTTTTAATACTGAGTAGTATTCATTGGATGGATTATCATGATTTGTTTATCCATTCACTTGTTGAAGGACATTTGGGTTGTTTCCGGTTTTTGTCTATTATAAAGAAAGCTGCTATGAACATTCATGTACAGATTTTTGGGTAAACATGGATTTTCATTTACCTAGGCAAATACTGAGGAGATTGCCGGGTCATACAGTGAATGTATGTTTAACTTTATAAGAAACTGCCAAAGTGTTTTCCAGAGTGGCTGTACAATTTTAGAATCCCATCAGCAACAGATAAGAGTTCTAGATGCTCTGAATCGTTGTAAGAACTTGGTATTGTCAGTATTTTGTTTCAGCCACTCTAGGAGTTATATAGTGCATATCACTGTCATTGTAATTTTAATTTCCCTAAGGGCTAGTGATGTTGAACATATTTCCATATGTTCATCTTTACATTCCTTTTGGGAAAATGTATGTTCAACTCTTTTGCCCATTTTCTAATTGGAATATTTGTTTTCTTACTGCTGTGTTTAGAATTCTTTATAGCTTATGGATACGAATCCTTTGTTGGATATGCAATTTGCAAATACATTCTCCCAGTATGTGGTTTATCTTTTCATTTTCTCAACAAGGTCTTTTGCAGAGCAAAATATTTTTAATTTTTTAAAAATTATTTATTGGGGCGACAATGGTCAGTAAAGTTACATAGGTTTCAAGTGCACAATTCTGTAATACATCATCTATATATTACATTATGTGTTCACCACCCAACCACCCAGAGTCAGTTCTCCTTCCAGATGTTTTAAGTTTGATGAAGTCAAATTTATTGATTTATTTTATGGATCACAGCTTTGGTGTCACACCAAAGACTTTTCCCAAGTGGTTATACAGGAAATCATTTTTCACTTCACCTGCATTTAATACTGTAATAGATGCTGAGAGAGGTACATAGATGTAGAAGAGTTGTGATCAAGGAGCGGCTTACAGTTCAGTTTAGAGCAGCACACAAATAATTATAGCAGAAAACGGTAGGTAACTATGAGCCAGGTGACTACTGCAACTGCTACAGATAGGAGGACAAGAGTTCATGGGAGGGAAGGAGCACTTTACACTGGAAATAGCAGGGAGGCTTCACGGAGGAAGCAACATTTGAACCTTAACTATTTCAACAGTTGAAGTGGGGGCAGAGGAGGAAATTGCAGATACAAATAATTGCATAAGCAGAGGAACAAGGGTAGGACGGAAAAGTCAAAGCCAAGAAGTGGGCTGGGGTGGAGGAGCTAGAAGGAGATGATAAATTCACTTTTAGACACAAAGTATTTGAAGACCAGCAATCATTCATGAAGAGATGTCCAACAGGCAGTTGGATATGTGAGTTTGGAGTTGGAAGTTGGAAAAAAGGATTTCAGAATTATCAGCCCAGGTCAGGTCTTTTGTTAGATGCGCCATAGAAACGTGTACTCTCCTTCAGAGCACTTGGCAAAATTATAATTAACAATCAGCTGTGTAATTAGTTGTTTAACGTCTGTCTCTCTTGCTAGAATGCCAGTATCGCAGAGGCAGAGTCCACATCTGCCTCATTCCTAGCACCTAGTCTAGGGCCTTTTACTCAGTAAATATTTACTGCATGGTTGAAATGAGAAGTTGATACTTCTAATAGCCACCATTTATTGAGCATGCACCTGGCAGACAGGCACTGTGACACCCACTTTGTATACATAGTCTTACATAAACCTCACAGAATCTCCTGAGAGATATGTCCAGGGTTCTTTAACTTCTTAAACTTAGGTTAAATGAGTCTGGGATAAGGCCCGGGAGTCTAATTTTAAGTTCCTAGGTACTTCCAATGAGCAGTCAGGTTGGAAACCACTCAGATAGATGGTTTTATAGAAATTTTACAGATGAAGAAACTAAAGTTCAGCAAATAATAGTGATTTGTTCAAAGTCCCATGGCTAGAAAGAACTATTATGCAAAACTAGATCTCTTAGGGGGAAAACTTTATCACAAATCTCCCTGCCTCTGGGAGTTTGTTAGGGAAGAGCAGAAAGCTAAAAACTGAGTCCTTGAAACCAAGGAGAGTGGTGAGCACTGCCAAATGCCACAGAGAGGCCACAGAGGATTTTGGAATGACACGTCAGTGTGTCTACAGTGCCTGCGTCTGACATCTGAGGAAGATGAAGACAGGGTAATCCCTCAGGAAACCTGGCCCACTGGAAGAAGTTGTGGTTTGAGGCTCAGCCAAGATCATTCCTTCATAATACAGCTTTGAGCTACAATTATTAGAGCCAAACATATTGGCCTGTGAAGTGGGAGGCCAAGAAAGAGGAGGTATAAGTCCCATGGGGAAATCTCTGTTGGGAATGTCAGGTAAGCTGTTCAGAAAATGCTAACCGCAACCCACTCTATATTGTCCAGGGCCACTACCCCTTTATTGGCTCACTCAGGCCTTTTGTCTCACTTTCTTCTGTTCTATGTGTGTTTTACCTTTGGAATACCGCTTCTTTTGGAGGATGGAACGAGAAAGTAAGGTGAAACTCCAACTAGGGCCTTTGGCTGATTGTTTTACAGTCCTGAATAACATGGTTGAAATGTGACTGGACCTATAACCCAGAAGTGAGATCTTCTAATTATCTATGGTTATTTCCACTTAGCCACACTCACACTGACCCCTGGTACCACAAACAATCAAGATTGGCTGTATTCTCTATACCAAGGGGCAGCCTGTGCAAGGATGTAGTGGACAGTTTCCTGTAATCCTATCACTAAGCCCAACTCATATCCTGTTGATGGTAGATACTAAGCAGTGCCCCTTTGTTTGAAAGAAAATAATGATGGCAGTAACCCCTGATACCTTTACAGCTTGCAAAGTATTTTTACATGCATAGCTCAACCTTTCATGACCTTGGGAAGGAAGGTGGTGTTACCCCCACATACTTAGTAAGTGGCAAAAGCCAAGATTCAAACCCATCACCTCTGACTCTGCATCCAATGTTCTTTCAATTACAACCAGCCTGTTACTTTGTTATTGGCCAAAACTCTTCTGAAGCCCACTTAGCCTTACTGGCCGCATGGAAATTAATGAGACTTCAAGAGTTTTGTTGCTGTAAGTAAAATTACGTGGTGAGGAAAGAATGTATGTTTGCTTGCTGGTGACCTTATGCAGAGTGCTGCAGCTGAGCCTTGGTTTCTCATGTGTAACATGGAGGTAAGGGCCACCTTCAAGAGTGGCCAGAAGGAGGCAAACCTTAGGCAGAAAACCTGGCACAAGGGCTAGCAGGGAGTATTATTCAACAGTGTGAGCACTCTTTCATCCTTCACCTCACCAGGTCTTTCTGAACCCAAAGCAGTCAGAATTGAGTCTCTCCAGCTCAGGTCTTTATCTGGGATAAGGAACCAGGACAGGCTGTGAAAAGGCCTGACCATCTTCCGTGACATCAAGCACAAAACCAAGAGATATGGTCCAAAGTCCCATAGGACTTCCTTTCCCCTTTTCTCTAGTGGTCTGTCTCAGGTAATATCCTCCACCCCCCAACCTCCATGAAGTTAACTTATTCTAGAACTACATCTTCGAGATTCCAAGATCAAGAAATGTCTTCAGTCTGGAATTCTGGAATCTAAAGAAGTTCTTCCTACTCTCTCTTTAAGCAAGAACCACATCCTAAAAGTTATCATAAGCTTGAAGGTTAGCACTAGATACTGCAGACTCCACACTGACTTCAGCTTCAGTTCCCATTCTTCCCAATGTATGGATGATAAAGGAGGCCAGCTCAGTTACCAGCACTCTTCCCCACTCCTGGAGTTTGATCTATTTGCAGGGACCTCTTTTATCCAAAGAGAGATCTCCACAGAAGTGGCTCCCTCAAACCAGATGAGGATTTACACAGACTGAAATCTCAAAGGACTCCTGGGCCAGACAGGTAAAGGAAATAAATTATACGGTGGGTATAATTTAACTGAGTGTGGTGGGGACCATGGTGAACCCAAGAGCCACTTATACAAATGGCAGGGACACCTCAGCTCTGCCCATTGCGGCCATCCCAGCCTTTCGTCGCTTCTTTCTATTCTCTGCAACTAAGGCCCGCATACTTTACCTACCTCCCCTTGTTTTTCAGGGCGTTGCAGACCTTCTGCGCAGCCTCCCACCCCTGGCGGTCCCGGGAGCTGCAAAGAAACAGCTGATGAGATGCACTCTGACGTAGGTAGACCCACTTTTCCCCTGGGAACTCTGAACGGGCTGAGGGAGGGGACAAGGCCTCATCCTGCGGGTCCCCACCGCTGGAAAAATAAGGCGTCACCCTCGGGGGCTCCGGGGTGGGGATGGGACACCTCCAAGAAAGCCCTAACCTGCCGGTGGGTTCGAAGGGACTAGAAAGACTGGGTCAAGGGACGAGGCGGAGCCGGGGGGCGGGGGGGTTCCTGATGACAAACCCCAGTCGTTTAGACACCCCTCAGCTCCAGTCACTTCCAAACCAGACGATTCTTGGGGAGGGACACTGCGGACAGGGGACAGCTCCTATGCAAATGGCTCTGTCCCCGCGCCCTAGTCCGTCGCGCGCGCAGCTGCGGTAGTCACTGCGCCTCCCCGCCCCCGATCCTGGATGCCCCCCTTTCCTCTCCCTGCCAGGCCTGGAGCAGGAGCTCCGCCCCCAATGCACCGCCCCGGTCCCAGCGCCTTAAAACCCGGTGCACACCTCCCCCCTGCGCCTTGCCTGGCGCACCTCTCCTCTTCCTTGTATCTCCAACCGCAGTCGCTCTCCCGGCCCTGGTCCCGGCACCATGAGCTTCGGCTCGGAGCACTACCTGTGCGGCCCCTCCTCCTACCGCAAGGTGTTCGGAGACGGCTCTCGCCTGTCCTCGCGCCTCTCCGTGGCTGGCGGCGTGGGCAGCTACCGCTCGCAGTCGCTGTCCCGCTGCAATGTGGCCTCCTCAGCCGCCTGCTCCTCTGCCTCCTCGCTCGGCCTGGGCCTGGCCTACCGCCGGCCTCCGGCGTCCGACGGGCTGGACCTGAGCCAGGCGGCGGCGCGCACCAACGAGTACAAGATCATCCGCACCAACGAGAAGGAGCAGCTTCAGGGCCTCAACGACCGCTTCGCGGTGTTCATAGAGAAGGTGCACCAGCTGGAGACGCAGAACCGCGCGCTCGAGGCCGAGCTGGCCGCGCTGCGGCAGCGCCACGCCGAGCCGTCGCGCGTGGGCGAGCTCTTCCAGCGGGAGCTGCGCGACCTGCGCGCGCAGCTGGAGGAGGCGAGCTCCGCTCGCGCGCAGGCCCTTCTGGAGCGCGATGGGCTGGCCGAGGAGGTGCAGCGGCTGCGGGCGCGCTGTGAGGAGGAGAGCCGCGGGCGCGAAGGCGCCGAGCGCGCCCTGAAGGCGCAGCAGCGCGACGTGGACGGCGCCACACTGGCCCGCCTGGACCTGGAGAAGAAGGTGGAGTCGCTGCTGGACGAACTGGCCTTCGTGCGCCAGGTGCACGACGAGGAGGTGGCCGAGCTGCTGGCCACGCTGCAGGCGTCCTCGCAGGCTGCGGCCGAGGTGGACGTAGCTGTGGCGAAGCCAGACCTGAGTTCAGCGCTGAGGGAGATCCGCGCCCAGTATGAGTCCCTGGCCGCCAAGAACCTGCAGTCAGCGGAGGAGTGGTACAAGTCCAAGTTTGCCAACCTGAACGAGCAGGCGGCGCGCAGCACCGAGGCCATCCGGGCCAGCCGCGAGGAGATTCACGAGTACCGGCGCCAGCTGCAGGCACGCACCATTGAGATTGAGGGCCTGCGTGGAGCCAACGAGTCCCTGGAGAGGCAGATCCTGGAGCTGGAAGAGCGACACAGTGCTGAAGTGGCTAGCTACCAGGTAATGGCTGCAGCGCTGCATAGGGAGGGACCCCCAGTTCTCTCCCGCACACACCTGCCATTCCCCCGCCCCACGCCCTGCACACTTGGGGCCCTAGGAACTGAGGGAAGGGGAGGGGAGGGAAAGGAAGGGGAAATAAAGAGCCCCAACTGCGGGCATTGGGAAACAAAAGCCTTGGAGTCTCTACTGATAAGTTGTGGGGCCTGGACGCCCCCTTCCCCTGCCCCTCACTTAGATCCCTTTCCAAGCTCTTCTAACAAAGAAGCCCTTAGTTTCTCCTATTCGGAGTCTGAAAACCTAACTCATGCCTCCCTGTCAGCAAGTGGGAATAAACACACTGGCGACTGGAAGAACAGTCTCCCACCCAAAGTAGGAGTGAGTCCAATGGGGGTGGGTTACACCCTTTCCATGGCTGGTGGTGCTGTCTCGGCTGTCTGGCTTCTTTTGTTGACTTTGAAAGGCTTTCTGTGCGCCCTGGAATTGATATTTATAAGGTATGGTCGGCTCCAGGGTTGGGGAAAGAATGCTGAACTGAACTGGGAAGGGTTCTACCCCATTTTCTTGACTTTTGTACTCAAAGGAGTAGAAATTAGGAGCCAACAACCTGGGTGATTGGGCTAGTGTAACCGCCCTACTCTTGCTCTACCCACCCCCCAATACACACACACACACACACACACACACACACACACACACACACACGGTTCCCTTGTCGATTGATTGATGATGCGTCTTCCTAAAGAAAGCATTACACCGGTTAACAAACAAAAATGGTCCAGGCGCTGTCCTTGGTGCTGATTTCGAATTCCCATCTCAGAAATGTCTCTTCCATTTGATGTCCCAGTTATGACTCTCTAGGCAATTAACTGCTTTGATTTTTTTTTTCTTATGAAACACGAACACATCAGTCTTGGCTACCTGCAATCAAAGGTCACTTCGTGGGCAGCATCAATTTTCATTTTCATGGATGGCTTAGCACTTAACAAAAACCACTTAATTTGCTCAGCAGCTGTGAGGCCCCACTTGAAAATACCCATTTTCTTAATGTTTTTCCAATCTAAGTGCATGTGTTAAATGACAGAGATGAGTTTTATCTTTGTTATAGGCCAGTTATTTTTTTCATCTTTGCCTATCCTCTAAGCTCCTGTGTTTGGCTCTTTCTTCCTTTTTTTCCCCAAAGGCCACCACATCTTCAGTTTTACTATACAGAATATTCTGGGCGTATGACTACAAGGGCAGGAGAAAAGTGTAGAAAACAATCTGAATAGTATGGTTCAGGTTCAAGTTACAATAAAAGCTCCATTGGATAGAATGCTAATAATTCAGAAACTTGCAATAATTCATTCTAGCCAAATCAAAGTTTGCATTTGATGAAATTAATAGGGTTTGGGAAACATTAATAAAATACATACAAGGAAGGAATGAAACTTCAAAATTATAATTTTAGTCTGGAGATGAATTATTATTGGCGGGCAGGTATTTGCTCTTCATTGTAAGTGACTTTCTTTGATAAAGGAAGAAAGCTTGCTTGGACCATTTGTTTTGGTTAGTTTGGAATTACAATACTATTGAACTAAAGACTTCTATTCTACTTCAAAATCTGTAACTTGAACTTTTCACTATGTGGCCTTGCTTCCTGTAAATCCTGAATTTATCACATTTAGTTAATTGAGACTTCATGTTTTCTTCTAGAAGCCTTACAGGATGAGTAGGTGGGTTTCTGAAGGGGTAGCCCCATATTTCTATAAAAAAGATAATCACAACTGCCTTGTGAATTGGGCTAGCCATATCCTCTGTTTACTTATTATAGCCCCTACATTCTAAGAGGTAGTGACAATATTGTCTGGCTTGTTTTGTTTGCATTAAAAGGCTTTTAGTGTTAGACAATAGTAGGGTCATTCAGACATAGTCTACAGGAAACAAACAAACAACAGAAACTGCAGCATGTCTGCAGCTCTGCAGTGCTGCCCCCATCAACTTAGCCTTCAGTGCCTCAGTGGACCTGCTGGTGGAGTGGAAGAGATCAGGCTACAGAGAACTATTCCTATCCCTTGGGACCTAAGGCTGAGGAGGGGCTCACAGCCTCACCTGCAGATCCTGAAGGCCTGAAGCCATAAGGGTATCCCTCGGCTTTCTCTAACAGTCTCCACAGTGTGATTCACCCATTGTTTTCTTGCCCTCTCATCCCCACTCTCCTCCCTTTCACTGCATTAATGGCTGTTCTCTTTCTTTTGCTTCAGGGTTAGTGAGTGGTAGGCCCATTTTCTTTTCTAAGCTTGCCATCCTCCAGGAGGCAGAGGAAGGCCCCATTAAAGTCACATTTTCTCTGCCCCAGAGAGCTGACAGCCTATTTGAGGAGAGAAAACTTACTATACTTTGAGAGGGTAAAGAATTATTCAGGTGACATAGTAAGTACACAATGGTGTATGAGAAGTCCAAATCAGGCAACAGGGGAAATTATGAAGAGCTAGGGCCTTTGTCTTCAAAAGCCAAATGCAGCCACCCTATTTAGCTGAAGCCTTTTCCATTTCTAAAACAGGGTAATTTGGGTTCCTGCTTCATCACCATTAGAGTCCCCAGTCTGCCAAAGATGTCTAAGGATATTTTTGAAGTGTACTGAGGGCCCTGGCCCTGTACTAAGGTCAGTCTTGGAAAGCTGAAGCTTTCCTTGAAAGGCCTTGCTGAACAATCAAGATCACCATTCGTTAATGGTCTCCAGGGAGAGGAGCCAAGTCTGCCCTCTTCTCTCCAGGATGAGATTGGAATACAGTCTAATTAAATAGCAGGAAGGGGCTGGTTCCTTGGAGATTGGGGGTGGCAGTGCCTGCATATAAATCTATAGCTTGATAGATCCATTTCTGAAATTAGAATTCAAGAAGAAAGCTATATTTAGTCTTTAACTCTTCCATGTACTTCTTGTTCTTGACCCGCTCTATGTCACGGTAGGTACTACTGTCACTTGGGCCACCATAACTCCTTTACAAAAATAAATTGAAACTAGTGGTTCCTAAACCGAGTATAACACACCAAGGTTGCTTGAAGGCTTTAAAAAAATATTCTCAAGCCCACTCCTGAAGATATGGACTCAGGAGTTTGCAGGTGTGGCCCAGGGATAAGCATTTGCAATAGAAACACTGCATCCTGTTGTTCCTCAGATGGATTTTGGGGGTGCACTGACCTAAACCGCATTTCCCAAGGTAAACTAGCTCATATGCAAGATTTTAAAGTATGATAGGGGGGGAAAAAAAGAAAACGTGGGGATGAAACAGAGGAGAGAGAATAAGGCAATGGGTGGATCACATATAAAAAGCTTCTCTCCCCACCTAAGTTTATTATGCAGAGTAGGATGGCTGCCCTTGCTACTGTCACCTGGCTGAGGGCCTCTAAAAGTGATGAAATCTACAGCACTGCAGCTGCAGTGCTAGTGTGGCCAGTTTTTTCTCCTACTCCCAGCCCACATCCTTTCAGCCCTGAGGAGGGTGCTCAGCACCTGTTTTATTTACTCCAGGGGAGACCCCAGCTGTAACTGGGAATGCCTCTCTCCCATTCCCTCAGGCTAAGCCAGCAGCAGCTGCGTGGTTGGGGGAGGGGCACACTGCAGCGCCCTGCTCTGATTTCGAGCAGGAAGCCATCTTTGGCAGAGCTTGTGAAGGGCGAGGCAAGACAGCCTGGCTTGGGGGAAACAAAGAACGCAAACAAAGAGACTAGACATTGAAGAGCAATGATCAGCAGTCAGCACAATTCCTTCCGAAAGGAGCAAAGTCGTGTTTTTTGTCTACTCTGATCCATAAAACAGACATGTGAAATGTGCATCATAAAAGTTCAAGGAAATCTCATCTCTCTAGAACTCAGCTCCCCAACAAACTCTTATTCAGAAAACACAGCTGTGAAACAAAAATATTTCTTAAAAAGGACCTAATTAACCTGCTGATGAGATAAAACATCTAAATCACACATTAGAGTGTTGGCCCCTCTGATGCCCAGCCTGTTCATTCTTACTTTACATGATTCTAATGTACTTTGTTGTTTGGATTTCAAATCTGCAGCCAGATAGAGAAGAAAGGGGGCCACTAGAGTCAGGCATTTCAAGAAAGAGCAGCAGCTAATCAGTTCTTTCAAGACAAAGAAAACCAACAAATAGCAAACACTAATTGAAACACTGCTCTCTGGGGCCTTTTATGGAGGAAATAAACAGCCTGATATATACCTCAGTTGACCTAAAAGAAAAAAGACATCACAAAATTATAGAAAAAAATAATTGATCATTATCATAACCCACCTAAGTTTATTATGCAGAGTAGTTGCTGAAAAAGGTTGTTTAATATCCTGATTAAGAGTGGTACCTGTCACTTCAGAAAGTTTTTAATTCAAAATTGTTATTTAAAAAATAAGAAAAGCCTAGTGCTTTAAGAGATATGTCTCTGACTAGCCAATATAAAGGTTTTATTATACATTGCTTTCCTTACTTATCCAAGGGGTTGTAGGGAGGGCTCATGATTAATTTATCCATATGATTAAAAGGGTAAAAAATCACATTGTATGATATTAACAATAAAAACCACTAATATTTATTAAGCAGTTCCTAGTGACAAGTGCTGTTCTAATGCCTATTATCTAATTTAATAGAAAATGGAAGCATATAATAATGTGAGGTACATTAAATTGGAATCCCAACTTGAGGATCTCCAAAAATTACAGAATAAACACTGTAATTTTCCACATGCAGAAATGGAAGTATTGAAGAAACTAAAATATAGAAAACTTACTGAGGTATGTTCGATACTGTGGCAGGGCAAGAAATGGAACACAAAGAAGCTGGTGAAATCCTCCTCTTTTCCTCATATATTTCCCTTTCTCTTTTGCACAATGAGAAAACTTCCTCCTCTTTCTCCTTTTTCCCTCATCCTAGACTCTTTTCCCCCTTACCACAGTAATATTAATTCTCTTGCCCCTGATGCATCACTAGCAGACTTGCTTGTAGGTTAGTTTAACCTCAACAAGCAACCATCAAGTAAAATTTCTTTGTAAAAATACTTTTAAGTCATCGTGATCTCTTAACACACTTTGAAATATTTCCATCATTGTCCAGTGTAATATGTATTTTCCCCACTGCTTATCATTCTTTGCTCTGTATACCCATCAGTTAATTGAGTCTCTCCTTTATGATATTCCTGTCAATATTTATAGAACAGGTAGGTGGTATGAATTTTAATTATTTCTGCAGTCTCTTGACTTGGGAGTTTGTACTCCCTGATGTATTTTTCCTGCCTTTCACCATGGCTTTATCATCCCCACACAAGGGAGTTACAAGGCGTAATTTACTTTCTTGAGGTTTCTGATATGTTTATCTGCATCACTATTTCATAAAAATTATTCTCAGTCACTATGCTCTTCATGTTGACAAAGTTGCAACTGAATATGGGTTATTTGCTCACACCTTTTCAGGTCATAAGAAAAGAAGTCCTTAAGTAGCATCATTCATTCATTTAACAATTATTCACTGGGCATCTACGGTGTGTCTTGTGCTAGGCTCTGGCTTCCAGGAGTGAACTAGGCAGCAAGGGCCCCTGTTTCCACGTAAATTATCTTCTAGAGCAGTAGTTCTCTAACAGGAGCGATTAGCCCCCAGGGGACGTTTGGCAGTGTCTGGAGACATTTTTGGTTGTCACAACTGGGAAGGAGGGTGTGTGCTACTGGCATCCAGTGGGTAGAGATAAGGAATGCTGTTAAGCATCCTTAAAAGTCACAGGGCAGCACCTACGATGAAGCATAGTCAGCTCCAAATGTCAATAGTGCCAAGGTTGAAAAGCCCTGTTACAGAGGAAGGTGACAAAACAAACTAGTAAACTAGTAAATGAAGGAGAAAAAATTTCACATAATGATAAGAGTTAAGAGCACAGTGGACTCATTCATTCAAGTGGGTGCTTTTTTTCTAATTTGTCCTCCCACTGGAGGTACCTTATCTAATCTGCACAACGTTCCTTCATGAGCTGGTAGCTGCCCTGGCTTGAGGTAAAATAATATGCAAGACCCATGTGGAGAGGGTACTTAAATTGGGTTTCAAGAAGACTTGTCTGAGTAAAGGACATTTGAACTGAGTCTTGTATGACTTGGAGTTGGTTCAGCCATGTAAAGACCTACTCCCGAGCATTCCAAACAGAGGAAATAGCTAGCCTAATGGACCTAGGACAGCAACTTGGTAAGTTTAGGAGCAAAAGAGGAAGGCCAGGGTAGCTGAAACACATTGAGCAAGGGGCAGAGTATAGGTCATGCTGAGGAGTTTGGGCTTTATTCCAAAGGCCTTCGAGGATTTTAAGCCCGTGAACAATAGGGTCTGCTGTGTTTTTAAAAGATCCTTCTGACTGCTCCAGAATCACAAATGTAAAGCGGTTTTTCTTCTGTGCTTGGGTTTGCACCTGAAAGAATTTAAAGCAAAACTGTTACATAAACCGAGTTTCTTTTTAAAATATAATTTCAATCTGCCATGTGGGTAAAAAGAATTCCATGGAGTATTGCTGCTTCCTCCTTACCTGTCGTATAAAATGCTTTCAGTAAAGTGACTGAGTAGCAGATTTCCAGGAAACCATGAAAATTAATGGAGGCAGAGAAGACTCGCTGTCTTCTGTGTGCTTTTCACAGTTGGAATTTTCTGAATCTAAGCTCCTAACCGGAGGCTTTGTGTTTTGGAAAGGACATACGACAAGCAAGTTAGTTAGCAGCAATACAACAAGCAAGAGAGGGATGGTAGTAAGTAAATTTAAAAAAAAAAAAAAAAGTCTCCCTGGTGTTCAGTTGAGAACCATGTGCCCTGTAGTAGAAGTTCCCAATCCTTACCATGCATCCAAATCTCCTGGGGACCTTTATGAAAAAATGCAGATGCTGGGACCCCAACCCAGAAGAAATGAATCAGAATCGGGGATGGGGAGAGGCCTGGGTGTTTGTGCAGTCAGGGTTGAGAATTCTTGCCTTGTGAAAATCACAATGAACTCCAACTGGTTTAATCTAAATATGTTGTATGTGTCACTTTTCAGGATAGCATTGGGCAACTGGAGAATGATCTGAGGAACACCAAGAGTGAGATGGCACGCCACCTTCGGGAATACCAAGACTTGCTCAATGTTAAAATGGCTCTTGACATTGAGATAGCAGCTTACAGGTACTTCAAAGGGCATGTTCACCCAAGCAGATGCAGTCACCTGGGGCAACATTACCCATATTAGTGGTTCTAGTCTCTCTGATTTCTGTTGGGGGAGGGAGGATGAGGAGACATCACTGGCCCCTTCCAAGTGAGCCAACCTCTTTATCCCTTTATTATATCCCAGCTTCACTTTGAGAGGCCTGGAGTAGTCTATTTATGTCTGCTAGGATCTAAGGGGATAATGTGAGTGTGTACATTATCCCCTTATGGGTTGAAATAAACCCATCAGACTCTAAGTTTAAAAACAGAGTTTATAGAGCCCACTGAGTGGCATGTTGGTTAAGAGTTGGTTTGGGGCCGGCCGAGTGGCGCATTGGTTAAGCGCTGGTTTTGGGATGCCAGTGGCCCCGGTTCGGATCCCACATGAGGGCCAGTGACACTGCCCTCTACAGCTAACAACAGCTCCACCTGGAGCTGGGCTGTGCGAGCCCCGGTGAGGGTGTGGGCTGCAGCCCCTGCTGCAGTGGGCTGCCATAGGCTACAGTGAGTGGCCCGCAGCCAGCGTGAGCGGCTGGCAGCCAAGCGTGAGCTGCCAATAGCCGCAGTGAGCGACATCCAGAGGCCAGCGACCGATCTGCCTCATCCGGGAAGAGCGCAATGACAATACCAACAGTGAAGCAACATCCTCCGCAACTAGACTGAAGAACAAAAAGACAGCAACTTGTCTGTTCCCCTTCCCCGATTCCCCAACGCTGTTCCCCTCAGCCAATTCCCCAATAAAAAAAAATTAAAAAAAATCTTAAAAAAAAAAAAAAAAAAAAAAAGAGTTGGTTTGGAGGCCGACTGAGTGGCACGGTGGTTAAGCGCTGGGCTTGGGAAGCCAGCGGCCCCGGTTTGGGTCCCACATGTGAGGGCCAGTGACACTGCCCTCAAAAAACAAACAAACAAACAAACAAACAAACAAACAAAAAAGAGTTGGTTTGGGACGCCAGCTCTGAGCAGCAGGGCCTCTGTTCGGATCCCACATGAGGGCAAGTGACACTGCACCCTCTACAGCTAAGATGGTGAACAATAGCTAGACCTGGAGCTGGGCTGCCACGAGTCGCTGGTGATGGTGTAGGCTGCAGTGCGGCTGGCTGGCAGCTGGCATGAGCTTTCATGAGCCCTTGCAAGTGACCGCCTCCCCCAGGAAGAGCACAATGATAATACCAACATGGGCCAGTGAAGTGACATCCTCCACAACTGGACTGAAGAACAAAAGGACAGCAACTTGTCTGTTCCCCTTCCCTGATTCCCCAATGCTGTTCCCCTCCCACAATTCCCCCAATAAAATCTTTTTAAAAAAAGAGAGTTTATAGAAACTCCTAACAGGTGAGATAGCCCCTGATTCCTACTCAAGGCAATGTTCAAGTAAACATTTACCTTAAAAAAAAAAAAAGTAAGAACAGCAGCTACTATTTTTTGACTGACTCCCATGAGCCAGGCACTCTGTTAGATTCTGCACATAAATGATCAGGTCATATTATGCCCATTTTGCAGATGAAACTTGAACCATGGACTGTGTAAGTTGCTTATAGTCACAGTGCTGATAAATGGAAGAGCTCAGATTCAACTCCAGATCTGTCTGAGCATCTTTTTTTTGTTTGTTTGTTTTAATTGGGGAATTGGCGGAGGGGAACAGCGTTGGGGAATCGGGGAAGGGGAACAGACAAGTTGCTGTCTTTTTGTTCTTCAGTTTAGTTGCGGAGGATGTTGCTTCACTGTTGGTATCGTCATTGCGCTCTTCCCGGATGAGGCAGATCGGTCGCTGGCCTCTAGATGTCGCTCACCGCGGCTATTGGCAGCTCATGCTTGGCTGCCAGCCGCTCACGCTGGCTGCGGGCCACTCACTGTAGCCTATGGCAGCCTACTGCAGCAGGGGCTGCAGCCCACACCATCACCGGGGCTCGCACAGCCCAGCTCCAGGTGGAGCTGTTGTTAGCTGTAGAGGGCAGTGTCACTGGCCCTCATGTGGGATCCGAACCGGGGCCGCTGGCATCCCAAAACCAGCACTTAACCAATGCGCCACTCGGCCAGCCCTGAGCATCTTTTTTTTTAAAGATTTTATTGGGGATTTGGGGGAGGGGAACAGCGTTGGGGAATCGGGTAAGGGGAACAGACAAGTTGCTATGCTTTTGTTCTTCAGTCTAGTTGTGGAGGACATTGCTTCACTGGCCCATGTTGGTATTGTCATTGTGCTCTTTCCAAGTGAGGCAGATCAGTAGACGGCTTCTGGACGGCCGCTCACAGTGGCTCTTGGCAGCTCACACTGGCTGCCGGCCACTCACTGTAGCCTATGGCAGCCCACTGCAGCAGGGGCTGCAGCTATGCTATCCCCAGGGACTCACAGCAGCCCAGCTCCAAGTGGAGCTGTTATTCACCATCTTAGCTGTAGAAGGCAGTGTCACTGGCCCTCATATGTGGGATCCAACCGGGGCCCTGCGGCTCAGAGCTGGCGTCCCAAGCCAACTCTTAACCAACTCACCACTCAGCTGGCCCTGTCTGAGCATTTTTTTTTTTTATTTTACTGTTTTTCTTCACACTTGTGTATGCTACATCAAAACAGCTTTAAGAATATCTGAGGGCCAGCCGAGTGGCTCAGTTGGTTAAGAGCTTGCTCAAGAATTCGAGCTGAGCTCTGAGCAACAGCAGTTCAATGCCCAGCCTGAGCTGAGCTGCCGCTGAGCTACCAACAGGTGGCAGGATGGCTCAGCTAAAAAAAAACAAAAAAAACCCACAATATTTGATAGTGTTTTGAGTTTCTGATTTTAAAGAAAGGATGATAAAAACTATTAGTTACGAGAAACAAGGTATTGGGGCTAACCTTTTATGATGCCGTTTAGGCCAGGCTGAGAAGAAGTCTGGGATCTGAAACAGGTTCAGTCACTGGCCTTTGTTATTGCTGGTTCCATTCCCTTTGGGCTCCTGTACACTGGTAAAGTACAGATCTCAAGCTCAGGCTGAATTAGGCAGTTCCTTCCTTCTCTGTGGACTTCTCACTCCCTTATCCCTATTGCACTGATGGTGTTAATAAGCAACGTTGTTTTCCCCCCAGAGCTTTGTAGACTCTTAAGTGCCAAAAATGGGTGTAATGAGGCCAAATGGAATTGTAGGTTTTTCCTTTGTTAATATATTTGTGAATAGGATAGGTTTCCCGTTGACCGTGCTGTAAACACAGATGGTGCTAAAGATGTGTGAGTGTGTGTGTGTGTGTTGTGAATGTGTGAGCATGCATGCGTGCGTGCACATGCTGCTGGATAAATCCAAGTCATCGAGCCTTGGAATTCAATATTAATTGCTCTCAATCTCATGAGTAAACTGAAAAGTCTTATAGAATCTTTCTAAAATGAATAGGAGCTGCAGGGTTAAGTTCTTTTTGAAGCGTTACAAGTTGGCTTCCTGAGAGTTTTTCTCTGTTCAATTTACAGGAAACTGCTAGAAGGCGAAGAGACACGTTTTAGCACCAGTGGATCAAGTATTTCAGGGCTGAATCTGCTTCCCAACCCAGGTTATCTGCTCGCACCCAGAATCCTCAGTTCTACAACCTCCAAAATCTCAGTCACTGGGTTGTCTCTTAAGAAAGAAGAGGAGGAAGAGGAGGATGAGGCTTCTAAGGTGGCCTCTAAGAAAACCTCCCAGATAGGGGAAAGTTTTGAAGAAATATTGGAGGAGACAGTAATATCTACCAAGAATACTGAGAAATCAAATATAGAAGAAAGCACCATTTCAAGCCAAAAAATATAATTCTGTTGCTTAAAAAAAGTTAACGCTTAAGAGGGGATAATATGCATTTGACTTGTTAAACAGCCTATTCCTAAACCAAAACACCTGTCACCACCATAAAATGTCTTCAAGGCTTCAGTCTCATATTTAGCATTGAACACTTCCTTTCTCTAATAAGAAAACCCCTTAGATTGGAGGAAACTGCAGTCCTAGAGCCATCACAAAGGAGTTATCTAAGAACACAGCTTTCTCACCTAAAGCTCGGGCTTCACAGTGATAGGTGAGTCAGGTACAGAGGAAGTACAAAGGTGCTAAATCTGTGATCATCATCAGTTGCTGTGAATTGAAATTAAAACCTATATTCACTCAGTATAACCACCCATTACCCAGCTATGTAATCTCACTCTAGATACCTAAAATATGAGATCACTGCCAAAGATAAACCAATGGTCCACCACCGACACTATTCTGATAGAACTGCTTCACAAATGATAGGTGTTTGATTAATGGACACTTTTCCTCCCATGTCCCTCAATTCCTTAGACCCTTTTCTTCCATCCTGGGGGAAAAAAAAAGGCTAGTGTAGTATTCTTCCCTTTTAAACACGTTTAGGTTTTTCTCAAAAGAGCTTACCCCGTTTAGCTCTGTTTGCTTGATGGGTAAAATTAAATGCATGTTGACCATTTCTATGATTTGTGTAATGACTTCATCCTACCCATTTCAGATCTTTCCAATTCTGTAGGTTAAAGAAAAATGGCAGTGATAAGTTCCAAGGGTTACCCCAACAAATAAAAAAATGAAAAGAGTCCCTAGATTTTAGGCTTTCAGCTTATCAAATCAATTTTATTGGGGGGAAAAAATCCTACTCAATTAAGAATGTAGCTTTTCACCTTAATGTTAGAAATACAGTAATAGTTATCCTAAGCTGTGATTAAGCTGACCTTAGATTAGTCGTATAAGCTAGAAGAGGTATTTGTATGAATGGAAAAAGTGAAGGTCTCATTTATCTGTGTCAGTTCATTTGTGGTGATATAGAATTAGCCCTTCTCCTTAGGCAGAACCCACATAGCCCCTTCCCACTAGTCTTGGTCCTAAAGTGGCCTTGTTTTCACTCTCCTATGCCTTTTTAAGAGTGCTAAGTGTAGATTATGTTATCACCAGGATACAGTGCTACTGCCCCAAAGCAAAATAAGTCACTTCTGGTCAATCAGCACCACCAGCAAATATAAAAAAGAAATACTTCTCTTTTCTAAAAGAGCCTTGCCCAACAGTTTTCCCATTGCTGCATGGTTGGTGGGTCTCCCTTCCCTGCTGGAGAGGACAAGACACTCAAACCAGAGAAGGGGCACACATGTTCCTACTCACATGCTAGAAGTAGATTCTGGAGCGTCCACTTTTCATCTGCCCACCCGTGTAGCGGATGCATTGCCTGGTCTTCCACGTTTGCCAGTTTTGATGCAGGATCAATTCTCTGCCAGCAGTCACTTCCCCCAGAGCTAAAGAGTTGCCATGTCTCTGTCATACTTCTCCATTACAAGCTCTGTGGTCATCACGATGTGATGCTTTTACCGAACTTGCATATCCTAGCACATGCTTCCATAGTTCAAGGAACTTGCAAGATACTTTTCTTCCTTTCCCTGACTCCATCCCTGTCTTTACTCCCCACACTTACTCTAAAACATTAGTAAAATAAGAATTAAAAGTCACATGAATCCCACCAACATAACTTGTGTTCTGTGGTTTCTGTTGCTTTAACTGAGATGCCGTTTTGGTTCATTGAGACCCCAAATAATTAAAAAATCATGTGTTCTCTGTTCCATGCATCCACATTTAGCTTTTGCTTTTTTTTACCTCCCTGACAAAGCCTTGAGGATATAGTCTGCATTTGTTTCAGACTGTCTGTTCTGAAACACATAAGGCACTAAGTGAATAGTGCATGGCAGGGAGTGGGGAAATCAAATCAATCAAATGATGAAAAGACAATGCATTCGGTGCCTGGATAATGATTTACTAGCTCAACTTGGTGAACGTTTCTGAGAACGAACTGGTAGAAGGCACATGATATAAAGTCCTTCAGAACAGTAAGAATCTTTTCCTTCTTTGAAATGCAGTTATATCCTTGCAGAACCCAGATATTTAGGTAGAACATAGGTAGCAATAATAGAATTTGCCTCTACTGTAATGATTCTTAACTTTTTTTTGGGGGGTGGGATTATAGACCCCTTGGAGAAAGCTATGGACCCTATCCCAGAAAAATACACATACACAAAACTTTGTATAGCTCTAGGAGCTTGTGACTCCTCTAGGACTACCTACTTCTGAAGCCCAGAAGTCCATGGCTGCCAAGTTTAGATTCCCTAATGCCATGCCAGGGTCTAGGATGGAGACTGCAAATGAGATATATGGATGCAACTCACGGCTGATTCTGGTGGTTGAAGCTGGAGCTTACTGAATCTTGAACAATATTGTCATTCTCAGTCCATCTGGCTAAGGGTACTTGTAAGCCACTCAAAGATACATTAATGGCACTGCTGGTGAAAAGAATTCCATTGTGCACTAACAATGAGAGTTTTACAGTAATCAAAACATCTTTTAGGGCCTATTAAGGAACAATAATCTCATTAATACATGCGTTTGCAGTGTAGACATTGGCTGCTGCTTCTATGACTACTATTTAATGAATCCTTCTCTATGCCAAACCAGAGTCCTGTTAGTACATTTATATAATCTCTGGCTCTGACTAATTCGTATCTCCTATTTTCCATGAGTCGCCAGTAATTGTCATGAGCTCACTTATAAGACATTAAAAGCATCTTATGGAGTTGATAAATTATTAAATCAGAATAATTACAGTAATAGGGAAACATGGCATTCAGAATCATGAGGCAGGGAGGAAAAAGGAAGGGAAGCAAGCAACACCCACGGTTACCACACAATAGGACAATACAGTGAGTCTGTGAGATGGTGGGGAAGGCTGTCTGCAAAGCACAGTAATGATAATCAACACGACTCTTAGATTCATTAGACAAAGGGGGCCCTTGCATCCTGAGACTTATTACTTTATAAGCTGTAATTACAGCTATAATTTATTCAGTACCCACTATGTGTCAAACACCGTACTAGGTGGCCATGAAATTATCTCATTTAAACCTCAAAATCACTCTAAATGTAGTATTTATACAGTCATTTTACAAATGAAGGAATAGAGCCTTGGAATGACAAGATTAAGACCCTTGTCTGATGTCACACAGGAAGTAACAGCTGGAACTTGTACCTTGGTCTCTGACTCTGCAGTGTTTGCTTTTCTTTCCTATGTTGGTTCCCTACATAAAAGAAAGTCCCCTCACTTGAAGGAATAGAAATCTTTGTCTTTTATCTTCCTTTTCACCCTCCCTCACCAGGTTTCACTGCCCCAGAAAGCCTTGGCAACACAGTCTTACAGGCAAACTGCTACATTGTGCACACTCCTGAGCCTATTGACTTCCTGCATTGCAGTAAGGTGGTGGCAGCTCAAAACGGCTCTGCCCCCATCCAACTATGAGTCACCTCTGTTCCTTCTAAACCTTAAATAGAATTGAGTGCTATTTACCTATTTTTTTTTTAACAAAGTTTTAAAAAATAATTTTTCAAAGGAATTCTGTAGCTCAAGTATCAAAGGACCTGGAAATGAAGGAAAATCAAAGAACAGATAATTCCTCAAGAAGTAATAAATCCAGGATACGTGGAATTCATTTTAAAGAGGGGGCAAGGGGCCGGCCAAGTGGCGCATTGTTTAAGAGCTGGTTTTGGGATGCCAGCGGTCCCAGTTCGGATCCCACATATGAGGGCCAGTAACACTGCCCTCCACAGCTAACAACAGCTCCACCTAGAGCTGAGCTGTGCGAGCCCGGGCGACAGTGTAGGCTGCATTCCCTGCTGCAGTGGGCTGCCATAGGCTACAGTGAGTGGCCGGCAGCCAGTGTGAGTGGCTGGCAGCTAGCAATGAGCTGCCAATAGCCGCGGTGAGCGACCATCCAGAGGCTGGCGACCGATCTGCCTCATCTGGGAAGAGCGCAATGACGATACCAACATGGGCCAGTGAAGCAACATCCTCCCCAACTAGACTGAAGAACAAAAAGACAGCAACTTGTCTGTTCCCCTTCCTCAATTCCCCAATAAAATCTTTAAAAAAAAAAAAAAAGAGGGGACAAGGCTTGAGCAATTATCTGGAAACAAGAGTCCAAATTTTAGATCCAGAGATAATGCAAATCACATGTAGTCCAGGAGATAAACTTCTAGAACTTACCTGTGAATAGAAGCAGGGAGCCCAGGACCACCATTCATGGCTCTAAAGGCAAACATGACACAGTTTTTAAAAATGCGTTTAAAACTCCATTGAAACAGAAAGCAGATGGGTAGTTGCCAGGCCCGAATGGGGGGAGGGACAATGGGCAGCGACTATTAAATGGGTAGAGGTGATGGAAGTGTCTGGAACTAGATAGAGATGGTGGCTGCCCAACATTGTGAATGTACTAAATGCCACTGAATTGTTCACTTTAAAGTGATTAATATTATGTCATGTAAATTTAACCTCAATTTTAAAAAGTCCACTGATAGAGAATTTATGGCACTACCAGAAAAATGTAATTACCAAGTCTACTATACCTTCAGCTCCAGCTGAGACCATTATGCACAGCCACCTGGGTCAATCCCAGTTAAAAGGAATTCCATTAGGACAACATAAGCCAGATTTAATAAGAGTATTGATTTCAAAACAGAGCCTGGAGAAAAAGCCCCAAATCTCCTTGAGTGTAAATGGAAGAAAGAATAAATAGCTAGAATGTTGCATGCTCATGAGCACCCATCACTGATTTCCAACTAATATTATTTTTACTATTATATACTCAGAGATCTCTAAGGTTTGGAAAACTATCTAAATCATAAGAATACATTTTTTTAAGTATACCTGAATAAATTGGTATACTGAATAAATTGGTATACCTGAAAGCACAGTAATTTAAAACAGAAATGAGGAGGCTCTTTGTAGGATCTTCAAATAGAGCTCATGTGTGAAATTGTATTTTTCTTCATGGAACATACATTACTGGTTTTGCTGCCAGTAATGTATGTACAAATTTAATGTACAGGTTAGATTGATATCATTATGCCTTTTGCTATTTTCAAATATCTCACGTGGATGTGCCATTTGCAAGTGGGTGGGTGCTCTTGAATCCAGTCAAACAAAGGACTGCATTTATTACATTACCATGTTCCACTGCACACCCTTAAAGGATAAAAAGAAGTTACTGTGACGATCAAAGGGCTTCTTTCCTTTTCTGTCGATCTCCTAGAAGATGATTAGATTGTCCTCATGTTTTATACTGATACGTATTTCACAAACTTACCAGGTGGGGCGGAGACTAGCTAAAATGTACGAATTCTTTTTACAATCCCTTGAAACACACACACACACACAAACACACACACACACACACACACACGCCAGCACTGTAATACACCTGAGTCACACTGAGACATTTAAAGGTTTATGTTTTTATAGTGCTTCAGTAATTCTGAATAAAACAATATAGAGAAAGCTTAGGCTACAAAGAAAAATAAAGATTGATCTTGGAGGGGCCGCCAGGCTCATTTCCTCATTAATTAATCACTATAGATCACCACATGGCTACTCATCTCCCCTGATGAGCAGTGGTCTCTGTTGTGTGTAAGCCTGAGACATTTCATTCTCTCTCTATCACGTACTCTTAAAGGTTATAGAATGCTCAGCACAGTGTAACCAAAATCATTAGAATAAAGTCTGAAGTTTGGGAATACAATTAGTAGCAGGTTCTAGTCAATTGCTGATTATTGCACAGGACAAAAAAGTATTTTTCCTTAGAAGTGCTTATTAGAACAAATTTAACTCCCTAAGGTTCATCTGCTATGCCATAAGTATAAATAAATGAGAGGTGTATCTTCCATCTCCAATGATTCCCTGGCCTGAGGATTTCATACACGACATACAGAATTCCTGATGTCCCTTAGGGCTAGACAGTTTTTCATCTTTATCTTAAGCCAGGACTGAACTCAACAAAAGGAACTCCTTTCTGGCGACTGGAGCCGTCTGTCCATGGACTAACCCAGTCTGCAAAGTAGAAGCAGCAGAGCCAAGACTAGAATTAGGGTGAAAGCAGAATCTTAGTACAACTTTAGAGCCTGTACACACACCCCTTCTCTTGGTTATTCACAGGAAGTGAAGAGAATAAACATGTAAGAAAGGAAGGAAAAAATAAATAGCTCAACATCAATTTTTTAATATTAATGGACCCCCTTTATTCATCAGAAAAGAACTCAGCAAAGGAATATAAGAAGTGACTGCATAGGGATCATATTTGAGCTTGATAATAGATTATATGCCAGACACTATCATGAGTACTTTACATATTCATTAATTCTCATTATAAACCTTTGAATTAGGTACCATTGTCCCCATTTACAGGTAACAAAAACTAAAGCTCAGAGAAATTACCTGAAATGCCCAAGATCACATAGCTTACAAGTAGCAAAGGTGAGAGTCAAAGCTATGCAGTATGGCTTCACAATTCATATCCTTAACCATTATGCAATACTGCCTCTATTTCTTTTGGGGGAAATATTCCATTCCTGGCAAACTTTGTCTTCTCTATCTTTACAGTGTTATTTGACCAGCTTTTCTCTTGGGAAAATGTTTTCTTAGAATCATTAGAAGAAAAAATATTTTCTCATTTAAATGAAAATAGTATTGTACTAAGAACGCTTATAAAACCACAGACACCATTAAACAAATCAAAATTCAGTAAAGATCAAACCATAATATCCATTTTATGTAAGTAAGTACTTGGCAAGCTTTCGGGAGATCAATGTGGCATTTCATTTACGAGAGGACTATTAATCTTCATTGGTAATAAAACTTAGATTTCATCAGTCGAGTTTTAAAGAGAGGCCAATAATCAGACTCATGTACACAACATATTGAGAAAGGAAAAAAATGGGGATCTACTCTTTGGCCATGGTCTACTGCAGAAAACAAAGGTGAACATTCAGAATCAGCATTTGCTTGACTCTTCACAATTACCAGGGGTTTCCAAGATGACAAAGTACATGATAGAGGTTGTAACTATTAGAATTTTAAAGGAAAAAAAACAAAACAATTAAGGGCCAGCCCAGTGGCGCTGCGGTTAAGCGCTGGCTTGAGAAGACAGCGGCCCCGGTTCGGGTACCACTTACGAGGGCCAGTGAGACTGCCCTCAAAAAAAAAAAAAAAAATTAGTCACACGTCTGATAAGCAATTATGGTGATCCTACAAGAATATTCATCTAGGATTGAATCACAGAGTACTTACTTTAGGCAAGCTGAGTAGGACAAATAAATGGGTCAAAGGCGTTACTTCCAATTCAAAGACAAAGTCACTGTGTGTTAGCTTGGAATCCAGAGGAAGAATGGTCAGAGACTAGGTAAGAATGTATCTGAGGGGCCGGCAGAGTGGCGCGGTGGTTGGGAACTGGCATGGGATTCCAGCGGCCTGGGTTCGGATCCCACATATGAGGGCCAGTGACACTGCCCTTAAAAAAAAAAAAAAAATCCGCAACTAGACTGAAGAACAAAAGGACAGCAACTTGTCTGTTCCCCTCCCCCGATTCCCCAAAGCTGTTCCCCTCCTCCAATTTCCCAATAAAATCTTAAAAAAAAAAAAAAATGTATCTGAGTCAGGAGGGAAGGGCAGTAGGAACAGGGGCAGCTCAGTGAAGCCCAAGGTCAGAGGACAATGACTTGGGCCTATACTGGAAAAAAAGGTTGGGATGGCCTTTAAGGGAAGAACCTGCCAAACACTCATTTTGCCAAACTACAACTGCCACTAAGTATCCCTCTGGGGATATTTGTCTAGTATATTGTCTCTAAGAGGGTTTAGGCAAAGAGACCTATGAGCTGTGTCAATCAAATCTCTTTAGCCATTCAAGTCAGGCTCTGGAATCTGCACTTTATAGACTCTTAATTGTGCAGATTTGGGAATTTAGTTTTGTTTCTGCTTATGTTCCCAGTAAAAATTCCTTCTGAAAAAACTGAACTTATCCCAAGTAAACTAAATGCATGTTGCTGCTGGTGGATGGCAACAAGGCTAGCCCAACAAGAAGACTGGGCATTTGTTTGTTCTTGCTTGTGCTTTTCCCTCATCTAAGTTTTTGACCTTCTTGTTTAAAGACTGCTACCAAGTATTGCCTCCTCACCCCTAAGTTTTCACTTCTCCAAGTGAATCAGAAACAACTGCTCAATCTTTTTGTTTTCGGTTTTTGGTTTCTGGTTTTTGTTTTTGGTTTCGCCTGTTTTTTATTCCATTGCTCTCCCATCTGTCAGTATCTTTGAAGTATGCTCCCCAGAACTGGACACAAGATGCACTGGAGGTTACAAGTATTAATTCCCTAGATCTGAAACTGTATGTCTGTTCATATAGCCCAAGGTCACATTGATTTTGGGTTACAGATATGGAAACCAATCAATCAGCACTTATAATAGTTTGCTGCCTGGTAGTAACAGGCCTAATAGATATAACCAGATAAAACTTAGTTCTTTGAAATTCTTGGAGGTCAAGTTCAGGAGGGAGGGGGAAAAAAGGGTAGACTTCTTTGTAGCTCTTATTTACCAGTATCTGTCTGTACAATTCTGAGACATGTGTAACCCAAAGGCTGGATTCCCTTTTATTTATTTTTTTTGTTTTTTCTAGCTGAGCCATCCTGCCACCTGTTGGCAGCTCAAGGCAACTCAACTCGGGCTGGCCTCGAACAGCTGTTGCGCAGAGCTCAGCTCGCACTCTTAAGCGAGCTCTTAACCAACTGAGCCACTCGGCCGGCCCATTGGATTCCCTTTTTTTTTTTTTTTTTTTTTTTTAAAGATTTTATTGGGGAATTGGCGGAGGGGAACAGCGTTGGGGAATCGGGGAAGGGGAACAGACAAGTTGCTGTCTTTTTGTTCTTCAGTTTAGTTGCGGAGGATGTTGTTTCACTGTTGGCATCGTCATTGTGCTCTTCCCGGATGAGGCAGATCTGTCGCTGGCCTCTGGATGTCGCTCACCGCGGCTATTGGCAGCTCACGCTTGGCTGCCAGCCGCTCACGCTGGCTGCGGGCCACTCACTGTAGCCTATGGCAGCCCACTGCAGCAGGGGCTGCAGCCCACACCATCACCAGGGCTTGCACAGCCCAGCTCCAGGTGGAGCTGTTGTTAGCTGTAGAGGGCAGTGTCACTGGCCCTCATGTGGGATCCGAACCGGGGCCGCTGGCATCCCAAAACCAGCACTTAACCAATGCGCCACTCGGCCGGCCCCTGGATTCCCTTTTAATTTTAATCTTGTCCATACAATGTCTAATAAATGGTAAATTCTTTTGTCTTCTTCATTGCATAAATGTTTATAACATTTAATATTCTACTTAAAAATGAGTTATCGTTCATTACTATAATTCATAATTTTAGAGACTTTGGAATGTCCTTTGTATGCCTGAGACCTTGGGCTACACCAGTTCATGCTAACAATGTGATTTTTGGTGAATGCCTGTTTTCTTTTTTTTTTTAATTTTTTAATTTTATTTTTGAGGGCAGTGTCACTGGCCCTCACATGTGGGACCCGAACTGGGGCCGCTGGCATCCCAAGCCAGCGCTTAACCATCGCACCACTCGGCCGGCCCGCCTGTTTTCTTATTTCTGAGGCCCCGGGACATGCTGTATCAATTTGATCACTAGGCCAGTGCTGGGGTCTCGATGCCTGTCAATCACATGGGTACTGCATGCCCATGTGACCAACTCCTAGTAAAACCCCTGGACACTGAGGCTCATGTGAACTTCCCTGGTTGGCAATACTTTGCACATCACGTATCACAGCTGGGAGAATTAAACACTGTCCCTGGGTCTTCAAGGGGAGAAGAAAACTGGAAGTTTGTGGCTGGTTTCTCCCAGGCTCTGCTCTATACATCTTTTCCCTTTGCTGATTTTAATCTGTATCCTTTCACTGTAATAGACTATAACCATGAGTATAATAGCTTTTCTGGGTCCATGAGTCCCTCTAGTGAACCACTGAACCTTAGTGTGGTTTGGAGATTCCTGACACAAATATGTTAAGGGACAAGAATAAAATTATTAAGTAATTTGTGCAAGAAATATTTAAAAGGGCCGGCCGAGTGGCGCATGGGTTAAGAGTTGGCTTGGAATGCCAGCTCTGAGCAGCAGATCCCCATTTCAGATCCCACATGGGCCAGTGATGCTGCGCCCTCTACAGCTAAGATGGTGAACAACAGCTCTATCTGGAGCTGGGCTGCAGTGAGTCGCCGGCATACACTGCAGTGGGGCTGCCGTGAGCGTCCGTCCAATGGCTGGCAATCCATCTGTCTCAGCCAGGAAGAGCGCAATAATCACCATACCAACATGGGCCAGTGAAGCAACGTCCTCCACAACTAGACTGAAGAACAAAAGGACAGCAATTTGTCTGTTCCCCTTTCACGATTCCCCAACACTGTTCCTCCCCAATTCTCCAATAGTCTTTAAAAAACAAAACAACAACAACAAAAAAAACATTTAAGAAGCGATGAATTCCATAGTTGCTATTCTGTCCATTATCAAATTGACATCTATTAAGTATAATCAATTAAGTTAAAGATGTTTATAAAATAGCTATTTGATGGTAAAGTTTAACTTTTATTTGATACCTCCTCTCTTAAAGAGTTTGGGTTATTTTTTAAATCCACAATCAGCAAAAACATTTCAAAATAGGTTAAAATAAATTTTTATTAAAATTTTTTATTAAAAGTTAGAAGAAATTTATACACAATTCACAAATTCTTTACAAAACAATTGCCAATCCTTACCCAACTGTAATTGTTTCTATGCAGACTTGGAAATTTTGCAGTAAAATAGGGTATACAAAATATTTCTTTTAGAAAGCTATCACAATGCTAATCTTAGGCAAAATAATGTTTAAAACTGAAATCTCTGTATGCAAGTGAGCGAGGTCTCAAACACCCATATTCTTTATCCCAGTGACAGAGTAGTGGGAAAATGAACATTAAACTGATTTACTGAGGAAACAATGAATGAGTATTTATTCTGTAAACTTCTCAATTTTTTAATTACTTTCAGAAGCAGTGTCATTACAAAGTTATTAAGTCGCACTAAATACTCAAATAAAATGTTAATAAAATTAACATCCAAGGAATAAAAATATTGTTGCAAAGAGGCACCCCTTATTGCAAGATATGTTCAAGAAGTCTTTATTACACTGAAGGCTTATGGTACAGGCCATAAACCCTGCAGGAAACAGTCTTTTCACAAAGAGTAATGAAAATGTATCCCTTTCAGAAGTGAGGAACATCTCTTTAGTAGTGTTGCTAGTAAAAAAAAAAAAAAAAAAAAAAAAAAAGCTACAAGTTCAAAATATGATGGCAACACACAAAAGTGGCCAATAGTTTTGGTCTTTGTCTGAGAGGTACAATCTTGTAGTTTAACAAAGACTGCCTTTTAATTTTCAGTTCAAAAGCATACTTCTTTCCCAAAAGGATAGCTGCTCAACCGATACCATTCCAGAAGGCAGATACCAAACTACCAACTTGAAAGGAATATGGCTCAACAAAGAATAGTAACCGACTTACATCAAAGATGAAGAAGCAAAATCAATATCAAAGTATTTGAAATCACAAGGAATTTAAAAATTCAATGCTTTGAAAATTTCCCCCTGAGCTATGGATGCTTTTTAGATACAGTCTCTAGTAAAACAGATGCATTTCATCATTCCAAGTTGTATTTATAAATGCTTTAATGCTTGGTGCTGAAAATAGGTTATGTCTCGAACTGCACAAAGTGGTAGCAATTACATTTTGTGGAAATCTTTGGTGAGATGCAATCTTGCAGAAGCCTCCTTATTTTGTTTCTCTGCTAATAATCTTAGAATCTTCAAGTAATTTTCAGAGGAGAAACCACAAGGCCATAATGTAGGACCAGCAGACCATCCTGAAAAGAAAAGGGGGGAAAAAAAGTGTTTTGAAACTATCTGAAAACTGGTATGTAAACAATCAAGCCAAAGATGGTTTGTTTTTCATAACCCAACACTAATGTGAAATTCTTTGATTTAAAGAGAAGGGTTTAAGATAAACTTGCTTCTTCACTCACCTCATCACCAAACACTTCTTGACAATGTGCCTTTTTTATGACTATCAGGAGACAATTCTGAAACTACTAGATATCCATAATTAACCAGGTTTGTTTATGGATAAACAATTCTCTGAAAAGACATATACCTTTCCTCTGCACAGATTACTGAACAGACCACCCAGGCATTGGGCTTCCTTAAAAAGAGACTCAATTATCATAGAGTCATAGATATGCTACGAAATAAAACATTTATTTCCACATAAATGTAGCTCACTATTATTGTGAGAAAACTTTGGAACTCTTACCCATTTAATATATCATATACCGGGATGCAAAAAAAATGTATACAAGTGGACACTTTGGTCAATGTTGCCCAAGCATTAGTTTGCCATAATCAGAAGTGTCTGGACGCGGATGGTAACCACTTTGAGCACCTCTTGTAATTGCAGACGTCAAACGTGACTTGTATTCATCTTTTGTTACTGATATATAGTGAGCATTACAATTTTAGTACAGTTTTCCTTCCTTAAAATGTGTATACATTTTTTGGCACCCTCTCTATTTTTCTTCCTCTTTGGAAGACTGATCAGTACAATTTAACCTTTCTTTGATATCGAGTCATCATTATGAACAGTTAACTAACACAGTGATGTCCTCAGTCAGGGATTGTTGGGCAACTAAACCCTATTCTGACACCAGATACTGTGTTTCTGAATCTTTTTTTTTTTTTTTTCCTTAGCTGAGCCATCCTGCCACCTGTTGGCAGCTCAACGGCAACTCAGCTCGGGCTGGCATCAAACCACCGTTGCTCAGAGCTCAGCTCGCACTCTTGAGCGAGCTCTTAACCAACTGAGCCACTCGGCCGGCCCCTGAATCTTTTTATCTGTTTTGGGGTTTCTCTCTCCTGTCTTGATAGCAGGTCTTCATTCTTCGTGCTCTCACCAAGGCTGCATCCAGCAAGCAATCCACCTTTTTAATCTATTATGAACTAGAAAACTGGCTAAAAAGGAAGACTCATTGGGGAAGTGTGCCATAGTCAATGGCCTACTTTGAGCAATGTAGGGGAGCGATGTCACGCATGCCTTGCATTTCCAGTCCTGGTCTAGCTATTAGTCTTCTTCTTTGCTAAGCTTTCCCATGCTTCACTTCCTCATTTCTCATTTACTACTCAACTCACTGCAATCTAGCCTCTGTTCCTGGCAACTCTAGTGAAAACTCACCAGAATTCTAGAAAAAAGTTCACAAATTCAAATGCCCACAAGGGCCAGGAAAGCAACATAAATGAGCATGCATTAGATATGTTAGTCAATAGGGAATGTTGAGACCGGTGGAAAACCAGAGAGCACATGCCTAGCTAAAGGAATTTAAATTCAAAAATATTTAAAAACAGAACAAGCCAAATAATGCATAATCTCGTACCATGTTTGGCCATGGACTGTCCGATCTGTTCTAGGCTAATCAGCCTATCAAACTAATTGAATTTGTATTACAACATAAATAGAAAGATTCTATTAACATTTTTACATGAATACAAATTACATTTTACATAAAAAATTTTTTGCACGTAGTTGTTTCAGAAATGAAAGCATCACTTGGAAAACAATATATTGATATGCAAAGATATAAAACAAAGTATAGCTTACAAGCTGTATCAAAAACCTCAAAACAGGGCTGGCCGAGTGGCTCAGTTGGTTAAGAGCTCACTCAAGAATATGAGCTGAGCTCTGAGCAACAGCAGTTCAATGCCCAGCCCGAGCTGAGCTGCTGCCGAGCTGCCAACAGATGGCAGGATGGCTCAGCTAAAAAACAAAACAAAACAAAACCCTTAAAACAAATTCAGTACATGTATAAAATCATATTTTATGAAATGAGATACTTATAATTCAAATTTATATCTATGTCCATATTTATATTCCATATAAACATATATGAATATATAAACATTATTTATATTTTAAATTCAGATGTCTCCATTCATGGTCTTCTTAAACTACATAACCAGAATGAGTTTTCTAAAATGTAAGTCAGATTATGTCACTTCTGTCCTTGGCTTAAATCTCTCTAATCAAGTTTCCCACCTAACTCAATTAAAATCCAAAGTTCATACTATGGCCTACATGGTTTTAGTCCAACTGCCCACATCTCAGCTCCTCCTATTCTCTTCAAAGGTTAAAAACAGAGTGATCAGATGATCCAGAAATTCCACTCCTCGGTGTATACCAAAGAGAAATAAAAACATATCCATAAAAAAACTTGTAGATCATTGTTTTCAAAATAGTACCATTCATATTAGCCAAAAAGTATAAACAACAGATATGAATCAGCTGATGAATGGTTAAATAAAATACCATTTTATTTAACTATGTGTGTATAAAATACTATGTGTGTGTGTCATGTGCCATTGAGTCAGCTGGAGCTTTTGGCAACCTATGAATGAGTTATGTCCACAATGCCCTGTCCTCAATAGCCCTGTTCAACTCCTGTGAACTCATGCCTATGGCTTCTTTTATGGAGTCAACCCATCTCATATTTGGTCTTCCCCTTTTTTTGCAACCTTCTATTTTTCCCAGCATTATTGTCTTTTCCAAAGAACTCTGCCTTCTGGTGATGTGCCCAAAGTATGACAGCTTCTGTTTTGTCATTTTTGCCTTCAAGCTTAATCTGCTCTAGGACCCAACCCACTTGTTCTTTCTGGAGGTCAAGGGTATCTACAGAGCTCTCTTCTAACACATTACACTAGGTAAAAGAAATCAGTCACAAAAGACAACATATTGTATGAAATATCATACAATATTTATGATCATACAATAAATATCATACAATAACATTTATATGAAATATCATGGATAAATCCAGAAATACAAAGTAGAGTAGTTGTTAAGAAAGGCTGGAGGCTTGGGGTTATATGAGGAATGAGTCCTAATGGGTATGGAGTTTCTTTTTGGGGTGATAAAAATGTTTTAAAATTGATTGGAGTGATATTTCACAACTCTAAATATTCTAAAAATCACTGAATTGTATGCTGTAAGTGGGTGAGTTGTATGACATTAATTATATCTCTATATAAAGCTATTAAAAAAAAAAAGATCTCTCTGAGGATGAGAGTGGTGTTCCAAATCTCAAGAAGGGGTTTGAGTTAAAGAGGTATATGTCTTTGTCAAAACTCATGTATTTCATTGTATATCATTTAATAATATATATATATATATATATGCACATAAGAATGCCTGTGTATATTCATTTTGCTTCTTCCAAGGAACTGCATAATCCACCCTAAAAAGATAATTCTTACAATATTCTGCATCTTATTTTAAGTAATTGTTCACTGAGTATAGGCAATTATATGAAAACAAAGAATTATATGTCTAACAAACAAAAATTTGTTTAAGCTCTGAGAGTTGCTCATGAAATCTTCAATACTTTAAAATATTTATTAATATTTTAAAAGCTTCTCAGAACCATATAGCTCTTAAAACAACTTATTCTAGGTTCAGTGATACATTAGAATATGTGAATCTTTTTATCATGGAACTTTAAAAAAATGTGTACTTGCTTTTCATTTACCCTGACGAGGAGATTTTACATTATATTCCCACTCACACTAAAGGCTAATGAAAACATCAAAATAATTACCATGACTTCTTATCTATTGAGCAAAAAATTGTATGTGAATCTCTAAAGCCAAATGAATATTTACAAATTTTTCTTAAAGAAATGTCCTTGCAGATGTATTTGTCAAGTGGTCTTTAAAACTGCACTGCAGTACTAGACTGAGAAAAAAGAGCAAGGCCTCAATAATCAAACAGCCTGAGGTTTGAGCCATGGCTCACCCACTCACTCACTGAGGGCCAGTTACATGTCCTTTAGTTCTGTACCTCAGTTTCCTTATCTTTAAAGTGGGGGAATAACTGAATAACTATGTTGTATACCTGAAAATAATGTATATTATATATTAATTTTATCTTTAAAAAATATTTAAAAAAACAAAATGAGGGATAAAATACCTATATCATAGAATTATGAGGAATAAAACAGCTTATCCATATAAACCATTTAGAAAAATGCCTAACACACAATAAGCATTCAATAAATATTAGCTTTATTTATAATCCAGGTAATTTTTAAGAATATTGTAGAATATTTCTTAACATCTAAGACCTACCTGCATTGCTGCATCACCTATTGCACGTCGAATTTCCCTTAGAGTTTGATACCGCTCCAACAGGTGATCACCACAGATGATATCTACCTACAGGCAAATAAAAGTATCAGATGCTTTGCTGTTTCAAAAACCACATGAGGAAAAAAAAACAGAAAGAAAAAAAAATGAAAAAATTAAGGCAATCAACACAATTATTTCCAGACTACACTTTGCTATTTTATTTTAGACTGATGAAACACTCTCAAGAAAGATTTTAGAAACATTTTATAAAAGTCAATAAAATGAAATGAAAAGAGCATTAGAGGACAGAGCAAGATAACAGCATAGTACAGCCAATATTCAAAATGATTTCCTCGAATCTCTGAGAACAAGAAAAATCACATTTGACATATTCAGAATAAGAAGATGCAGGAAAGTACATTTTTAAAAAAATTCCAGGATAAGGGCCAGCTGAGTGGTGCGTTGGTTAGTAGCTGGTTTGGAACATGAGCTCTGAGCAGCAGGGCCCTGGTTCAGTTCCTACATGAGGGCCAGTGACACTACCCTCTACAGCTAAGATGGTGAACAACAGCTCTACCTGGAGCTGGGCTGCTGTGAGTCCCTGGGGACAGCATAGCTGCAGCCTCTGCTGCAGTGGGCTGCCATAGGCTACAGCGAGTGGCTGGCAGCCAGCATGAGCGGCTGGCAGCCAGTGTGAGCTGCCAAGAGCTGCCGTGAGCGGCCGTCCAGAGGCCGGCAACCGATCTGCCTCAGCCGGGAAGAGCACAATGATGATACCAACATGGACCAGTGAAGCAATGTCCTCTACAGCTAGGCTGAAGAACAAAAGGACAGCAACTTGTCTGTTCCCCTTCCCCGATTCCCCAATGCTGTTCCCCTCCCCCAATTCCCCAAAAAATCTTAAAAAACAAACAAACAAAAAAAACTTCCAGGATAAAATGATTAAAACGGTATATAATGCTTAAAAAGGCAATCTTTAGTCATTTGAATAATTCTCTTACAATGAATAACACATTTTCCAACAATGGAAAGTTTAACCCTGACATAAAGTACACATCAAGCTAATCGTTTTATGGTTGGAAAATCTTAATAAGGTGTTTTCAGCCCTTCAGTAACGTCAAAGCTCTAAGATAAATCTACTTTTATAAATAATGACATTGTTATATAGTTATATACTATAACGTAATAAGATTCCAGTGTAACTACTTGCTAAGATACAAAAGCAAATCTTTAATCTCTCTCTCTGTCTTTCACAGAGTGCTCCTTTCCCATTGACTTAAAATGGGATTAGCTTCTCAATGTCTTATTAATATATATCACTTAATTGTCTTCATCTCCTAACATCTCCATTGAGCTTATGGCATGAAATTTCTCCTTGTCCTTTAAACCAGAATATCATCTCTGACTCCTATTTCTCCTTTTCCTTTCTTCTCACATGCAATCAGTGGCCAAGTTCTGTGCTTCTTTGTTCATAATGAGATATAAATATCTTAAGTTCATATCATTCCTTTAACTGCATCCCCTAGGCTTAAACCAGCTCCTAACCAGATCTTCTACCTTCAAATTCTGTTTCCTCTAAAAATTGTATACATTGCCAACACATTAATCTCCCATTTTAAAACCTTCAGCAAGGTTGGGGAAGAATAGCAAAAGCAGCTGCATTTAACTGAGCAGCCACTGTGTACACCATATGGTATACCGTATATTGACATATGTGTATGCTACTTCATTAATCTTCCCATTCCTGTGAGCTAGGTGTTATAATCCCCATTTTATAGAAAGGAATACTAAGAGGTGAAGACTAATTAAACTTTGCAAAGGTCACAAAGCTAGTAAGTAGTAAAGTCTAGATCTGAACCCAGGTCTGACCCCAGGTCTTTCTCCAAAGCCTAAGTGCATCTCAAAGAGTCAGCAAACTTTTTCTGTAATGGGCTAAATGATAAACGTTTCATGCTTTGGGAGCCACAGGTTCTCTACTCAATTCTCTACTCGACCATGGGTCACATCTACTCAATTCTGCCACTGTAGCATGAAAAGAAGTCATAGTATGTTTGGGTTCCAATAAAACTTTATAAAAACAGGTGGCAGCCTATATTTGGCTCATGAGTCATAGTTTGTCAACCCCTGTGCTATTTCATAATGCATAATCTCCAATCAGTAACAATTTTGTATTTTGTAGTTACCAGTTTTAAAATTAGCAGAGCAATACTTGTCTGCAAAAGGACCTGAAAGCAATGATAGCAGACCTTGCACACAGAACTTAGATCCATAAAAAATTAAAGAATTTGGAAACTATCATTATGTTTTTATTAAGTACTGAGCAATGTATAAACCATCACTCTTAGTGGGCTTCACCACAAGGTATATATTTATGGTTTGTTTCCTATATTTTTCTTTTCAACTTAATCTTAACCCCCAGAGGTTGGCCAGTTACTAGCAGCTTGATGTGTAAAGTCCTAGATGCTATGTGTGATATGGGGTTTTGGTTTTCTTTTAGGGTAGTGTCAGTGGCCCTCATATGTGGGATCCAAACCAGGACCACTGGCGTCCCAAGCGAGCTCCCAACCAACGAGCCACTTGGCTGGCCCAAAAATTTGTGGCTATTTTTTTTTTAAGCTGAGCTATCCTGCTACCTGTTGGCAGCTCAGCTCAGGCTGGCCATCAAACTGCTGTTGCTCAGAGCTCAGCTAGCACTCTTGAGCGAGCTCTTAACCGACCGAGCCACTGGGCCGGCCCTGGGGTTTTGTTTTTATAAAAATGGGATGATGCCACGTATTATTAGTCTACAAATTTTTTATTTTAAAAAATAAAACCTTAATATGCCATGGACTCTATTGGAATACATAATTAGCTCTTTCTCTAATAGCTGCATAATGTTCCAGTGTATGAATATATCATAATTTACATATCCATTCCCCTGGTAAATATTTAAATTACTTCCCATTTCACATGCTGATTTTTAAAGTTACTTGCCTGTAAATATTTTATAAATTATTTCACTCAAACAGATTTACATCCGAGGGTCCAACAAACATGACCTACATATTTGGTAATTTGCTAGAAGGACTCAGCATGATCGTAACTATGATTTATTACAGCAACACAGCAAGGACACACAGCCAGCTCAGTAGGTGGTGTCGGAGGAAATCCACGCAGTTTCCTATGTTCTCCACTCCTAGTCCAGGAGGAGATAACACCCTGAGTCCTTTCTCTAGTAGTGGAAAATGCAGCCAATTGTGCAATGTTTCTGCCCAGAAAAGCTAATTTAAGGTTCAGAGTTTAGGGTTTTTACTGAGGGCTGGTCATGTTGTCATTCTCTGTCTAGCAACTACCAAATTCCAGACTCCCAGAGGAAAGTGTTAATCATAGATCCACTGTTGATACAGTCTAGGCACAGTGAAACAGTCTTACGGGTTGGGAACTTTTCATATTTGTGAGGGAACAAGCCAAGCTCCTAGATGTCAGGCAAGGGCGAACCTTGTAAGCAGGTCCTTCTAAAGAGCGAAGCCTCAGGTGTTTGTTAACTCTTTTTTGAACAATCTTTCTGCCTTCTGGAGTATCAAGTCTTAGACAGAAAGGATAACTATAATATTTCTGAATCTCAGCGCAGAAATCAGCATGTAAAGGCAGTCTTAGGAAGGGAGGAAAACTCTTCTCTTTTAAAAAGCCAGCTTGTGCTACAGCTTCCTTTTTTACCACACTGGCTCACTCCTCTTTGTTCACACACACTCTTAGGTTTGATAAAATGTTCTTTTTTCTTTGTCTGTCTAGCGAATTCCTATTCATTTTTCAAATCCACTGTTTCACCCCTTCCGAGTGAAATCATTCACTCTGTGCTCTTGTTGCACTCATCTCCTATTGTCGTTCAGTTGTTTACTTGTATACTTTTCCACACAACTCTGAGTCTCCTGATGGAGTGAATTTTCTGTTTTATCTTTGTAGTCCTAAGGCCAAGTACAGAGATGCTCCATTTAGTACCAATAGATAAATGAATGAATGGTAGGGATACACCATACACATTAGAGTTTCTTTAAAAAGGTTTGGAAACAATTTCAAGTAGGTTTATGGTCATACACTAAATAAATAAAAATTAAAAAAGAACCTACCAGGGCCGGCTCAGTTGGTTAAGAATTCACTCAAGAGTGTGAGCTGAGCTTTGAGCAACAGCAGTTAGATGCCCAGCACGTGCTGAGCTGCCGTTAAGCTGCCAACAGGTGGCAGGATGGCTCAGCTTAAAAAAAAAAAAAAAAAAGAACCTATCTTTTAAGATGGAATTATGGTAGGATAACAAAATCTAACATCACATCTTTTATATAAAGTATTTTTAGTGATCAATGTTCTATATCAATGTGCAAAAGAACACACAAGAGTAACAATAAAACAAAATACAATATGACATCAATGAGTTCAAAATCAACCAGAATCCAGAGGCACTGGGGAGAAAGAAATTTATTCAGTAATTACTGATTTCTTATTTTGAATTAACTTACCTCTCTTTTAAGAACACATGATCTATATTTTTTATCTTTTAGAACTGTATTCCTTTTAAATTTTGATCTGTCACAAATAACTTTAAAGTTGGTTCATCATTAGTTAACAGTCTCCTAGTAATCATCCATTCTTGCTAGTAAATAACCACATATGAAGGTCACATATCTGTAAGCAAAGCACCCATTTGCTGCCTGGGTCTAACGGGTTGAAAGGTTAGCATAGTAGGCTCAAGTGACTATGTTCACTAAGAATTTTATTTTGATTAATGGTTAACTAGCTCAATGTTTTGCTCATATGAGAAATAACTCTTTTTACTCTCTCTTGGATTTAGAAGGTTTAACAATTTTAGACATAAATTAATTGGTCTGCGTATTTGACAATTCTCAGTTCCATTATTTTAACATTTTGGTGAAATAATAATTTATGAATGTTACCAGCTACATAGTACTTGAATAGGAAAGAAATATTTACCCAGAGAGGAAAGAGCTGACATGGAAAATTAAAGGTTAAAATAAGTTTTTTTTTTTAAATTTCCAAAACGCTAAAAGCCTTCAATTCTATGACATGAGGAAAAAACCAAATCTACATTTTTACACAATAATACAAATTTATTATTTTACACAAGAATATCAATAATACCAAGCTCTAAATTTCTTAAAACACCAAACGTTAAACGTATAAACGGTAATTGTGCTCTGATCAATATCTAGCCACAGAGGACGTAATCTATATCCTAGCGAAAGCCCTCTTGGGTGCTACTTTAGTTATTCTATATAATTAGGCCCAAGTTTTGTGACTTCTACTTTTAGAACTAATAGGCTATTATGGGATTCCTCACAATTCTTTGTCCAGGAGTCTCTAAATAGCTATCTATTTTAACCAAAAGACTAAGAATAACCTCAAATGTGCTATGGCTACAAGGTGATAGATAAGTCATCACTAGTTTTCCGTTGCCAGGAGATACAGTCAGCATTATGTCAAACTCAGTAGGAGAAGTCAAATTTCATTAGATTTAATGTATATTTAATATATATCTACTACTAGCAGATGTTGGTACTAAAAGCCAGCTTTAAAATAGTTATTAACTTGGGCTGGCCGAGTGGCATGGTGGTTAAGCACTGGCTTGGGAAGCCAGCGGCCCCAGTTCGGGTCCCACATATGAAAGCCAGTGACACTACCCTCAAAAAATAAAAAATAAAAAAGTTATTAACTTAACCAACAGCAGATAGCTATTTTAGATAAAAATTATTCTATGAAATTTTACACTTGATGAGGAAAAACAAAAATCTCTTAAATGACTGATAAAAAAGCAAAACTATATAAATGTGCATTTTCACTGGCCCATGTTACTAGAACTATGAGTAGATTCAGACTTTACATTAAAAAATATATGAGGAATTATGTTTTCATCTTACAATAACAAAAAACATATTATATAGCTCCAGTGTGAGATCTTTTTCAATCCTTAAAAAATAGGGTCTAGATGCCGGCTGAGTGGCATGTTGGTTAGGAGTTGACTTGGGACGCCAGCTCTGAGCAGCAGGGCCCTGGTTCGGATCCCACATAGAGGGCCAGTGACGCTGTGCCCTCTACAGCTAAGATGGTGAACAGCTCGACCTGGAGGTGGGCTCCTGTGAGTCGCTGGTGACGGCATAGGCTGCAATGGGGCTGGGCCAGCAGCTGGCGTGAGCTTTCATGAGCTGCCATAAGCCACCATGAGCGGCTCTCCAATGGCGGACAGGAGACTGCCTCAGCCGGGAAGAGCGCAATGATAATGCCAACATGGGGCAGTGAAGAGACATCCTCCACAACTAGACTGAAGAACAAAAGGACAGCAACTTGTCTGTCTCTCTTCCCTGATTCCCCAATCCTATTCCCCTCCCTCAATTCCCCCAATAAAATCTTAAAAAAAAAAAAAAAAAAAAAAGGGTCTATATTGGATAGATATTTCACTTTTTTAGGTGTCTTGTGCTAACTTGTTATACTTGAGCAATTGATAAATGCAAGGATGTCCTCTGAAAAGAAGTGAATGGATGATGGGTAATCTCTTACTCTACTACCAAAAAGGAATAGCTGGAACTTAGGCTCTAGAAGCTCTTTAATTGTTCTCATATCATCCGCTTTTCTTTGATACCAGTAGATGGTCATCAGTGGCAGTGAGAAACAAGATAGTAAGTCAAATGTGATTAAACTTGGGGTGGGAGTCACTGTGTACCAATATCAATTAGCACTTATAATATCTACAATATCATAAGACAAAAGCTACTGCATGAAATCCTAGAGACAATTCTTTCTTCAATATGCTTAAGGTAATCTCACAACTTCACCTGAACTTTTACATACATGTACTCTACCTGACAAGTTGGATCAAGATCCATTTTTCTTCTGAGGAATTTTTCTACATGCCCAATAGTTGCTTCTCCTGAAACTCGGACAAACTTCTTTTCCAATGGCTAAATAAATAAATAAATATTTTACAGATGAAATATACGAAAAATGTATAAACCTTAAAGCAAATTTTATAGCAAAGACGATTCAACAGACTTATGAAAAAATACTATAAAATTTGAGTTAATTTACCTATCAAAGAAGAAAAAATATTTCCTGCTTAGCTTCCTCTCTCTGAAATGTATGTTAACAAATTTTTTTTTTTTTTTTTTTTTTGAGGGCAGTGTCACTGGCCCTCATATGTGGGAACCGAACCGAACCGGGGCTGCTGGCTTCCCAAGCCAGCTCTTAACCATGGGCGCCACTCGGCCGGCCCCAGGGCTTTCTTTTTTTAAGTGGAAAATAAAAAGATTAACATCTAGATATATATAGCTGGAATCTGATCCAATGGTCTGAGGTAACAGGTGGAGAGACCGCAGGGTTTTAAAGTAGAAACTAATGCTCACTCAGCCACTCTCTGAGCAATTTTAAGGAGGATACTATCTAATGCAAATGAAAAGCTGAGGTAATCAGAACTAAAAGGGTATCTTTCAGAAAATTTTGAGCAGTGTTCTAGCTCTAGCAGACAGGGCGTCTAGAATGGCTACCAAGAGGATCTAGGAAGGTGAGGCACACATTTGTTCCATAACAACACTCAGCTTTCTTATCCATAGTTTGGTTTCTTAAGACTTTTCCTGACAATAGATCTGTCTTTTATTACCACAGGGTAGAAGATAGTGTAGGTGTTAAATGCAGGTATTCCAGAGACAGACTGCCTGGTTTAAACCCTGGTTCTGCCACTTTTTAGCTGCCAAGTCCTAGGGCAAGTTGTTGAACCTTTCTGTGTCTCCATGTTCCTATTTGTAAAATAGAGATAATGTAGCACCTACCTCATAGAATTACCATGAGTAAAGTGATATAATGTATAATGTATATAAATAACTATTAACAATTCCTGGCATATAATAAGCACTTAAGAGCTATTGCTGGTGTATTGTGATAATTTTGTTCTTTATGTGAAGGAATTTAACTCTTAGAGAGCCTAGTTATTACCATGAGATACTAATATAATCCAGACAAATATGGCAAAGTTTCCCTTTCTTTTAATGCAGACATAGGAATCATCTCACAAAGCTAAGCTCCTCTCAAAAAGGAAATTTAGCAGTGCCCCAGGTTGAGTCCCCAAGAAGGTACCTCACTGTAGGTGGCACTGTGTGATTAACATAAGAATCCAATCAGGTGCCCTGAGAAGCTGCTCTTCTGAATCATCTAGATAGATGCCTGCATGGCAACCAGTGCATCTCTGAAGGTCAATTTCTGGGGCTTACCATCTCAATAGCAGGCTTCAGGTATAACAGCAAAAGACAGTCCAATTTCTCTCATTTCTAAATTCCTGGTGAGCACTTTATCCCAAAGGTTTGTTAAAATTAATCCAGCTTAGCTAAAGTTATCACTACTGTACTTTTTAGATCATCCAGAACAGAATTATGAGATCTGCCAATACCCAAAAGAAAAAAAATTGGTCTTGGCATTCAAAGCTAGGGTTTTTCATGTGGTTAACCTAAGTCCTCATACCCCAGACTCACAATTTAACAGGGTTTTGGGCCGGCAGAGTGGTGCGTTGGTTAAGAGTTGGCTTGGGAGGCCGGCTCTGAGCAGCAGGGCCCCAATTCAGATCCCATGAAGGCCAGAGACGCTGTGCCCTCTACAGCTAAGATGGTGAACAACAGTTCCACCTGGAGTTGGGCTGCCATAAGTTGCAGGACCGCATAGGCTGCAGTGGGCTACAGTGAGCTACTGTGAGTGGGCAGCAGCCGGCGTGAGCGGCCCCCCAGAGGCTGGCAACAGATCTGCCTCACCCAGGAAGAGCGCAATGGTAATACCAACATGGGCCACTGAAGCGACGTCCTCCACAACTAGACTGAAGAACAAAAGGACAGCAACTTGTCTGTTCCCCTTCCCTGATTCCCCAACTGTTCCCCTCCCCCAGTTTCCCAATAAAATCTTTAAAAACAAAACAAAAAAACAAATTAACGGGATTTTCTTCCCCATACAAATCAGATTCAGCTTTTTTTTTTTTTTAAACCAGGGGAATTGGGAGAGGGAAACAGTATTGGGGAACCGGGAAAGGGAAATGGACAAGTTGCTATCCTTTTGTTCTTCAGTCTAGTTGTGGAGGACACTGCTTCACTGGCCCATGTTGGTATCGTCCTTGCGCTCTTTCAGGATGAGGCAGATCGGTCGCGGGCCTCTGGACGGCTGTTCACGCTAGCTGCCAGCCACTCACTGTACCCTTTGGCAGCCCACTGCAACAGGGGCTGCAGCTATGCCTTCTTGGGGACTCAGCAGCCCAGCACCAGGTGGAGCTCTTGTTTACCATCTTAGCTGTAGAGGGCAGTGTCTCTGGCCCTCATATGTGGGATCTGAACTGGGGCCACTGGCGTCCCAAGCCAGCTCTTATCCACCGCGCCACTTGGCCAGCCCAGATTCACCTGTTTTATAAGACAATTTGTTTTTTGTTTAGTTTACGGCTTCAAAACGAGTTCTCACCTAAATAGTTAATTCACCACTCATTTTTTCTGCTATACCCAATAGCCTCCTACCATCTGCAAATAAACAGGAAAAAGAATTTCACAGAAGGATTATACTTTTTGGAAATCAAGCACAGCAATCTTCACTGCCATCTATAACACAACAGGTCATTTGATAAGTTAAAACAATAAGCTAGTTTAAGATCTGTAGGGAAATTTAAGACATTCAGTTATTTTCTGGCTTTAGATGATGCATAACATTAAAAATGTCTTTTAAGGGCGGGCCGATTGGCTCAGTTGGCTAAGAGCTCACTCAAGTGCGAGCTGAGCTCTGAGCAACAGCAGTTAGATGCCCAGCCCGAGCTTAGTTGCCACTGAGCTGCCAACAGGTGGCAGGATGGCTCAGCTTAAAAAAAAAAAAAAAAAAAAAGTCTTTAAAAAAGATGGGATAAATTCATAATTATATTTTACCTAGAAAAAATTGCAACCTCTGTCAACTGAAAAGGCCTAGAAACAGTTACCAACCCAATAGCAAAGTGAACCCCTAGCAAACAGACTGTGATATTGAAATAGCACCAAAAAGAATTAGGACAGGGCCGGCTGAGTGGCACATTGGTTAAGAGCTGGCTTGGGATGCCAGCGGCCTCAGCTCGGATCCCATGTCTGAGGGCAAGTGACACTGCCCTTTACAGCTAACAACAGCTCCACCTGGAGCTGGGCTGCGAGACCTGGCGATGGTGCAGGTTGCAGCCCCTGCTGCAGTGGGCTACCATAGGCTACAGTGAGCAGCCAGCAGCCAGCGTGAGCGGCTGGCAGCCAGCGTGAGCTGCCAATAGCCGCCGTGAGCAGCCGTCCAGAGGCCAGCGACCGATCTGCCTCAGCCAGGAAGAGTGCAATGATGATACCAACATGGGCCAGTGAAGCAACGTCCTCCACAACTAGATTGAAGAACAAAAGGACAGCAACTTGTCTGTTCCCCTCCCCCAATTCCCCAATAAAATCTTTAAAAAAAAGAACTAGGACGCCTTAGAGGAATGACTGATTCTGTCCACAACTAGGGCAAGAGATGTACAAGTTGAGCATGAAACAGCGTGTCATATCAGATTGCAAGGTAGCTATCACAGACTATGATATCTATTATAGGACAATTTGAACATCAATAAGGATAATAGCCAAAATGGGTTTAAACCACACGTTTAAATCCATGAGTTCATATTAAAGTAAAAAAACAAAAAAATACCTAAATTGACTATGACTGGAGTATGTAAATGAACCAACTCATTATGTTGAACTTGGTAAGTAAAGGGAAAGAATCAAGCATTTATCCTGCTTTTCCCATACAAACTGTACCACTGGTCAACCAAATAGATGAAGGGAAGTTTCTGTCTTTAGAAGAATGTCAACTAATAAAAGAAGGAATGATAGCAACGTTTTCCAAACCCTATTAAGTTAATGGGCTTAGACATTGAGCATCAATGGCTACTAACATTACAAATAGTCACAACAATCAGATATTGTATGCCTTCAGATGGACAAAAACAAAACTACCTATGAAGTATCCTTGCTCCCCTCAAATCAAACCTACTGATCAACACTCAGACTTAACTACCAGTTTACGGGAAAGACAGGACAGACAGATATGTTAAATTACACCACAGAGATGCAACATCAAAACCCAATCTGGGGCCAGCCGAGTGGCTCAGTTGATTAAGAGCTCGCTGAAGGGGCGGCCGGTTAGTTCAAGTGGTTAGAGCGCAGGCTCATAACACTAAGGTTACCAGTTCGATTCCCTCATGGGCCAAGGAGTTGTGACTCCACAACTAGATTGAAGGCAACTACTTGACTTGGAGCGGATGGGTCCTGGAAAAACACACTGTTCCCCAATAAAATTAAAAAAAAAAAAAAAAAAAAAAAAAGAGCTTGCTGAAGAGTGTGTGCTCTGAGCAACAGCGGTTCAATTCCCGGTTCGATTCCCGGACTGAGCTGAGTTGCCGCTGAGCTGCCAACAGGTAGCAGGATGGCTCAGCTAAAAAAAAAAAAAAACAAAACCCGGAAAAACCAAAAAACCCAATCTGTAGGAATCTATACGACAAATGATTCAGCTTCGTCACCAATGAATTGCAAGAAAAAAAGGAAAACACAGATTTAAAGACATATCAACCAATCACAATGTGTAAACTTTACTTGGATCCTGACTTAAAATATTAAAAAAAAAAAAACCAAAAAAAAAACCCACTACAATTGAGACAATTAAAATTTTTAATATTAACTAGATATATAGTAATAAATTGTGAATTTTTTTCATTCATCACCCTCAAGCTTTAGAAAAATGACAAATTTACAAATTTGTAGGAATAGCACAATGAAGAACCAGGTAATCTTCACCTAGTTTATGAATAGTTAGTATGTTGCTGTATTTGCTTTCTCTTTTAATGTACATGTGTATAAATGTAGATGTATTTTTTTCTTGGATCACATCAGTTATTTGCAGACACTGAGCTATTTGACCCTAAAACATATTAGCAGTTATCCTCTCAGAATAATGGGATTCTTTAATATAACTACAATATAATTATCAGGAAATTTATGGACATATTCAGGAAATTTAACATTAATACAATGCAATTATCTACATAGGTCTAAATTTAAATTTCTCCAATTGTCTTAATAATGTCCTTTATAAGTTGTCCTTATTTCAATCCAGGCTCTAATGAAGGATCACACATTGCATTTTATTGTCATGTTTCTGTAACCCCCTTTCATCTACAATAGTTCTGCCACTTGATTTTTATCTTTCATAATATTGACATTTTTGTAACTTTTTGGGGGGTATGACACACAGTCATTAAAAAAAGACTCATCGTGGGGGCCGGCCGAGTGGTTCAGTTGGCTTAGAGCGCGTGCTCTGAGCAACAGGGCCGCCGATTCGATTTCCACATGCGCCCTAGCTGAGCTGTCGCTGAGCTGCCAACAGGTGGCAGGATGGCTCAGCTGGTGTAACCAAAAAAAAAAAAAAAAGTGATCGTTTAAGAACACTGAAATATTTACAGATGAAGTCGCAAAATGATGGGGATATGTTTCAGAAAAATACTGGAAGGACGGTAAGCGGGTGGAGGTATAGAACAAATTAAACTGCCCATTAGTTATTTGGTAAGACTGGGTGATGGATACACGGAGGTTTTATTTTGTCTACTTTTCAGAATGTTTTAAGTTTTAAATAATGACTCCCGGCAAAACTATTTGTGGACAATATCACTGCTTTGTGAAACATTTTTAAATTGAATGTAGCAAATAGGATTTATGATTTTCATGCCACAGATCTACATCTGAAAAGTTTAACCAGGAACTCAAAGATAAGGTATAAACACAGCTGTTTAAGTAGAGCTATCACATCAAAGACTGTAACTAGAACTCTATTCTGAATACTGAATTAAAAGAAAAAACAACAGGGCCGGCCGAGTGGCGCGGTGGTTAAGCGCTGGCTTCTGAAGCCAGCGGCCCCGGTTCAGTCCCACATATGAGGGCCAGTGACACTGCCCTCAAAAAAAGAAAGAAAAAACAATAAGCTTGCCAATTTGTTAACTAAGTATAAAAGACTGTTTTAGCAAAGTAAAAACAGTCGCAAAATAAATTAATAGGATCAATTTATTTCTGAAACAATACATTTACCACCTCTGAGACATAAATCCTGTAAATTGGGCCGGCCGAGTGGCGCACTGGTTGGGCGCTGGTTTTGGGATGCCAGCGGCCCCGGTTCGGATCCCACATGAGGGCCAGTGATACTGCCCTCTACAGCTAACAACAGCTCTACCTGGAGCTGGGCTGTGCGAGCCCCGGTGATGGTGTGGGCTGCAGCCCCTGCTGCAGTGGGCTGCCATAGGCTGCAGTGAGTGGCCCACAGCCAGCGTGAGCGGCTGGCAGCCAAGCATGAGCTGCCAATAGCCGCGATGAGCGACATCCAGAGGCCAGCGACCGATCTGCCTCATCTGGGAAGAGCGCAATGACAATACCAACAGTGAAGCAACATCCTCCGCAACTAAACTGAAGAACAAGAAGACGGCAACTTGTCTGTTCCCCTTCCCCGATTCCCCGACGCTGTTCCCCTCCGCCAATTCCCCAATAAAATCTTTAAAAAAAAAAAAAAAAAAAAAAAAAAAAAAAATAAATCCTGTAAATTAACATCCGTATCATCATCCATCAGTAATGTCTCAAAAACTGTGAGAGAACAGTATAATAAACTCCCAAATATCTATCACCTAGTTTTATCTACTCAAGGCTAATCTTGTTTTAAATTCAAGCCATATATTTACCAACCCAATTTCTTGGTCTCTACTCCCCACATGTTTTGAAGGAAACCCCAGAAATATCATTTCATTTGTAAATACTTTGGTATGTATCGCTAAAAGAACTCTTTTTAAAAACATAACACCATTGGGCCGGTCGAGTGGCGCGGTGGTTAAGAGCTGCCTTGGGATGCCAGCTGCCCCAATTCAGATCCCACATATGAGGGCTAGTGACGCTGCCCTCTTAAAAAAAAAAGAAAAAAAGAAAAAGAAAAGAAAAACATAACACCATTATCATACTTTAAAATTTCTTGATATCAAAAACTATCGGGCCGGCCGAGTGGCGCGGTGGTTAAGCGCTGGCTTCCCCGGTTTGGTCCCACATATGAGGGCCAGTGATACTGCCCTCAAAAAAAAACAAAAAACTATCTAGTATATGTTCAAATTTAACCAATTGTCTCAATTTTGTTACCTAGTAGAAAATGATTTTATTGTTTTTAGAGCTGACATTACAGACAGAATAAAAACTAAACAAAGATTTCATGAATAAAATGTAATAACCAATGATGGATTCAAACTAAAATTATAATTTATGCATATATTATTTTTACCAGATATATTTTTGTGTTCTCAAAATATATAAACTATATTAAAAATAATGCTTCTATTCAAAGTTTCAATTGACTTTTTTTTTTTTTTTTTTTCAGCTGAGCCATCCTGCCACCTGTTGGCAGCTCAACGGCAACTCAACTCGGGCTGGCATCAAACCACCGTTGCTCAGAGCTCAGCTCGCACTCTTGAGCGAGCTCTTAACCAACTGAGCCACTCAGCCGGCCCCTCAATTGACTCTTATTTTAAAAAAATTTAACAGCGTTATTGAGATATGATTCACATATCATTAAATTCACCATGTTAACACATTGTGGGAAACAAGTAAACTCGTCATATCGCTCAAATGCCCGCTTACAATGTGAACGTGGGAAACAAGTAAACTCGTCATATCGCTCAAATGCCTGCATACAATGTGTTAAGTGCACAATTCAATGTATATTTACAGAGTTGTGCAACCATCATCTCTATCTAATTTCAGAACATTTTCATCACCCAAAAAGAAACCCTATACCAATTACTAGTCATTCCCAATTTCCCCTCTCCCCAGAGCGTCTAACAACCACTAATCTATATTCTAGTTCTATGAATTTCTTTGTTCTGGACATTTCATATAAATGGAATCATATAATATGTTGTCTTTTGTGCCTGGCTTCTTTCAATTAACATAATGTTCTCAAGGTTCATCTATGTTGTAGTATGTATCAGTACTTCATTCCGTTTTATTGTCAAATACTATTCCATTGTATGGATGTACCATATTTTATATATCCATTCATCAGTTGATGGATATTTGGATTGTTTTCAATTTGGGGCTATTATCTGACAAATTTTTTACAGTTTATTTTTCATTCAAATCCAAATAAACTCCATACACTACAATTAGTTGATATCCTTTGAGTTTCTTTTAGTCAATATGTTCTATCTACATGTTCCCTTGTCACTTCTTTCCTTTTTATTTGCTGAAGAAACAGAATTGTTTATCCTGTACTTTCCCACTATCTAGATTTGGCTTATTATATTCTTATAGTGCCATTAACATATTTCTTTGTCCCCTGGGTTTCCTGTAAGTTAGTAATTAAATCTAGGCGTGTGATTAGCTTCACATCTTTAGGGGGCAAAAACACTTCATAGGTGGTGTTGTCATCCTATTGTTTTTCATGTATGAGCATCAGAACTACATAAATTTTCTAGGTGCATATGTGCTTTTGTGAAAATCAATAGGCAATAGTTCTTTCTTCATAAGGTTTCAATCCTCTGCAGGGGCCGGCCGAGTGACGCAGTGGTTAAGAGTTGGCTTGGGACGCCAGCGGCCCTGGTTCGGGTCCCACATATGAGGGCCAGTGACACTACCCTCAAAAAAAAAAAAAAAAATCCTCTGCAGGCTTGTCTAGAGAATTCTAGGAGCATGACACTTTGCTTATCCCATATACAAACTTAGATGCCACTTTCCCACCCACCACACTACTCTGAAAGAATTTCCTAAAGTTAATCACCTTATGTTTGACATTTTACAACTTAAAAAGAAGTTCAAATTTACCAACTTAACACTGCACTTTCTCCATCATGCTGATCTCTGGGAAACATCTGTGATACACTTTATCCACAGAAGTACCCATCTGCTCCTGTGCTTTAATTCACATCTCTAAGCCACTCACTGTATACACAAAACAGAACACCCATCCAAGTGTAACCCAAATTTTAGTAGTGACTTTGACAGTCACTGAAAATCTAAACAGATCATCTATTTTTTTTATATTAATATATATTTATAACCACAAGTAACTATAAGGCCTGATTTGCCTGTTTTAAAAAATTACCTTTTCTGAATGACTAATACTATAGAAGCTACAACGTGTACAATGGCATCTGTGATACTGGAGCCTTTAAGACAACTCTGAACTTAAGTATGTTACAAAGGAGTTCATTCTTACCTCTACATGTTCAGTAAGTGACTGAAGTAACAAGTTAGGGTAGGTTAACTTGAGCCAAAAATGTCACATGCAAATAAAATTTTAAGTTCATACTTAACTCTGAATGACAAGTATGCAAACATGCTTTGAGACATTTTTTATCACCAAATTAACAAAGCATTTAGCTTTAGATTTTTTGAAAGTTACTCAGTTATTTTTCTTTAGACCACTGTTCTGAATTAGTAACAAATCCCTCCTTAATTCTTTTCTCATAAACCTATTATGAGAACATTATTGAATGTACTTTATATTTCAACAACTTTTATTTACTGTAATTGAAGACAATCTCCATACGACTGCTAATCTGACTCTTCAATTTGTATGCTAGAGGGTCATCTTGTAAAATAAATGAAAAATAAAAGTAAAATACCTTAAAATGTCCTGTGCCTTCATTAGCACTGAAAAATGAAAGCAAAATTAATCAATAAAATATTTTAAACTATAACTTTAATCATGTAACATAGAAAAATAACATGAATATATTTGCGGAACATCAATTTAATTTTAAAACATGGTCACCTAACCCTTAGGAAAGAAACAAATGTAGTTAATTGTCATTTCTGCCACCTAGTGGTAAGGCAAAGGCAGTTTTATCCAGTATTTTATATTACTTTGTATATACTTCCATAGTTAAAGGTATATTCTTAATATTTAGGTTTCCCCACATGTAGCATTCTAATGTTTTCCAGCTTAAAGTAAAACTTTTTTTTGCTTTTTATTGTATCACAATTAATGTGGTTTTTTTCCCTCTAGTAATCTTCATAAGACAGATTTCTCACAAAAAGGCTGCTATATTTGCTATTGTGTTACTTGTAGCATATTCAACTGGCATGGTTTACTCAATTTGTCTTTCACCTAGAAGTGCAAAGAGATTTCTTGATTAAATCAACTACTTTTATATCACGAGAAGGGGCACTAACCTTTGCTGAGCATCTACTATATACCAAGCCTTATATTAGGTCTTCATATGTTATGCATGTTTTCATTTAGTCCTCACAATAGCCCTGCAAATCAGGCATTGGTATCCCTATTCTACAGATGAGGACATTTAAGCTCAGAGAGGTTTAATAACTTGCTTAAGGTCACAGATCAAGTGACAAAGCTGGGATTCAAGCTCAGGTGTACCTAACATCAAAGCCCACATTCTTTTTTCCCTATCATGTGTGAAGAATAGCCATGATCACAATTGCATCATCTACAGAGTCTTATAATACAAATAGAGAAATACATTAAAATTTTCATTATAAATACAAATGAATTTATAATTTATATACACATATTATATATAAATATAAATATAAGATTATAATCTTAAGAGTCATAAAATATCCTATTCATTACAAGAATTATCTCTATAGAATTCTTGATGTACAGGCATGTGGCTTCTGCCTGAATACCTTAACAGATAGAGAGCTTAACTGACAAATCAGTCCGTTCGGTTTGTGCACACCTTTGCTTGCTTGCACTGAGTCAAATGTTTCTCCCTGTAACTTACACCTACTGGTCCTAGTTTTGCCTTTTGGTACTCTTAAGAAATAGATTCAATTTTTCTTTTATGTGATAATGCTCTAAAGGTTTGAAATTAACTTGAGGGGCTTATAATTACTTTCTTTTTTTTAGACTAAATGTTTTTGTTCCTTCTGCTACCACATGACATGGTTTTCAAACCTTTTACTATTCTAGTTACACCTCAGTTTATCAACATCTCTCTTAAAATGCAGTGCCCAGAGTTGAACATAACACTCTAGTGACGGACTAAGCACAGGCAGATTCCACCTTCCTGTTTACTAGACACCATCGAGTTTAAGGTTGCGTTAAATTTTTGCCATATCACTCTTACCTCACGTTGCTTTGAATCCAATTGCTTTCCTAGGCAGATATTGCATATACTACAGCACTATGAACTATTTTAACCTTTATTTTTGAATGATCCTATATTATTTTAATATTCATATACTCATAATAATTTAGACATGTTAGGAATACCATATGTTGATTCTTACTACAATCCTGTGAGTTGCTATCGTAAGTCCGATTTAGATATACAGAAACTGATGATCAGAGAAGTTAAGCTATATCCTAAGGGTTACATACTTCGAGTTAGACTCTTTAAAGCCTATGCTTTTTCTATACTGCCTGTCTGAGGTTGTTTCTTTTTACAATCGTCTATTTTAAACATAAAAATGAAGAACAGAAAGAAGTACAAGACTATCTTAAGATCACAAAACATGCCCTCCCAATTTAGGGGGGAAATCTAATTTCATATTCAAGTGGGTAAAAAAAAAAATCACTGTCCACCAGCTGACCTTTGTTTTTTTGCTCCTCCATTTCAAGTAGGGTCACCAGCTGGGCCACTTGTTCCCTATCCTTAAAAAGCTTCCCTTGGGTTATCCTCAGTAGCCTGACTTGTGTGAAAACACGAAAGCTTTTCCATGTAGTGAAAACATGAGGATTTAATTCTGGGGACTGGGGACTTCAAAGGGACTCTGCCACTGGAAGCTCTCTTTCAGAAGGACTCCCCGCCACACTGGAAACTTTCTTCCCCTTAACCACTTGAAAACAGATAAAGGACTATAATATGAGGTAGACAGACTACTCATCATAATCATCAAGGTTCAATTCTCTTGTTTTACAGACAGGAAAGCTGAAGCTCTAAGATGCTAAAACTAAAAGTTTCATGAGGGCAAGGGTCATGAATGACTTATTCAAACTATATTCCCAGAAGCTAGTAGAATGCTGTGCTGGTACATGGCAGGACCTTAATAAACACTAATGAATAAACAAAAAGCAATCTAAGTTTACAAAGCTAAATGACAGAGGAACTAGGACTTCAATCTAGATCTCCTTATTCCAAATGAGGGCTGTTTTCTACAGCAGGGAAGGTGTTATAATGTACAGCTTTGGCAAGTGGTAATGACAGCCTTGAACACTGCGGTCAAATCTCCCTCATTAGGAAAGCTTGCCACAACTAATTATTGATTTCTGCTGTAGGCAAAGAAAGAGAATGGTGGCACACCCATCACATATTTGCCACCTTTGCATTACTGCCACTTTTCAAAAGTTCATCTCTGCTACTTTTCAAAAAAAGATATAAAAATACTAATTGTCAGTTCCTACTGTGCACTAGGGGAAAGGTTACATTTCCCCAAAATAATTTTTTAGAAATACAAATTCCTTTCAATTTTCAACTTTTAATTTACTAGACTTATTACATATCAAGTTATATGGTAAAAATTCAAATATGATGAAAGTAAAACTTTTTCCCATCCTAGACTCAGATTCCAGTGCCCTTTTCTAGAGGTGACTGCCATTAACATTTGTCTTTTCAGGAATGTTCAGTGCATATAAAAAACATGTATATGTACATACTTCCCACCACCCTCTTTTTATAAAAACATAAAATGGACACATACTATATATTCTCTTCTGCATCTTGCTTTTTTCACTTAAGACATTTTGCAGATTGTTCCATATTATCACATATGTTACTATATTAGGACATATTCATATGCTATATATCATTTAACCAGCTCCCTTTTGGAGGGACATTTGTTGGAATACATTCTTTAATAACTGCAATTACTGCTTTAAAGTTTGATATTACATTGTTTCTTCTCCTTCCAAAGAGATCTTTATTTCATTATCATCAACCACTACTACAGGGTTTCGCGGAGGCAGAAGAAAGGTTTCATGCCTCTTAGAAGTCCTTGATTTCATTGGAGAATGCAGGATGAGTACATAAACTAGATAAATACAACATAGCACAAGTTAGATGTTAAATAAATGCTACAGGCAATCTAGAGTTATAAAGAAGTGGGTGAGAAATAAAAGTCATCAGTGATATAAAATGAAAAATCTAAATTTTCTAAGAAAAGCATTTTAGTTTATTCTGCGAACTATGTATTTTGAAAACTACAGTTTGATAAGTGCCCATTTTGTGATCGTAACAGCCTGTTTAACAATGTTGCAGTATAATGGAGTATACCATATGCTATAGTGTTTGAAAGAGACAATATATATGAATTAGAAAAATGTCCCAAGTACTTTGGAAAATAATTTGGCAAAACTAAGTGAAGTTGAAGACGAACATATTCTAAGACTCAGCAAATTTACATTCACTATTAGAGAACTAGCTCACATCTATACAAGGATATATGAACAAAGATACTTAAAGCAACATTGTAATAGCAAAAAAACGAAACAACTTAAATGTTTAACAGTACAGGGAAAGATAAATTACGGTCTATTTATTTTAAGAGACTACCAGGCAATCGTGAAATGAATGAACTAGAGTGACACATTTCAACATGGATAACACGCAATGTTAAGTGAAAAAAACAAGTTGGAAAACACGGTATGATACATGTAAAGTTTTTAAATGGGCAAAAACAATTCTACCTGTGGCTTAGGAATACATACGCTTGTGGTAGACAAATAAAAAAAGGCATGGGAATCACAAGCATTACTTTTAGGAGTGCGGTTATTAAACTCTAAGGGAAGAAAGAGTGAATGGGAATAGGGAGCCAAGAGGCTTCTGCTTTATAAGCATGGTTTATTTCTTAAGGCAGATGATGAAGATACAAGTAGTTATTGTACTGACCTTCAGACCTTTTTCTAAGCCTTAAATATTTCATAATTAATTTTTAAAAGGATATCAAAATTTTTTTATTTTACCTGAGTTCAGAATGATTTCATAACAGTTGAGACTTGAAACATTCTTTAAGGTTATGAGGTAAAGAGGTTTAGGGTACTCACCCAATGAACTCTAATAATAAAGACATATCAAGTTCAGGTGGAATCCGAAACACAGATTCTAAGACTTTCTTAGATCTTCCTTTGCTTGAAGGGACTGGCTGTGGAACAGCTATTTGATAGCCAAACAAAAAAGTTTAGTTAGAATAAAAATTTCATAAACTGAGATCTTTGAAAAATAATTACAGATATTATGTTGACTACTTAAAAGATCATATAAAGCACTCAATCTCCTTTCCTTTAGTAACATCAGCTAATCTGTCACAGCCCATAAAATCAGAGGCAAGCCTAGGGACCACTCCACAATGGAAGGCAAACGTGTGGCTGGTTTATCAGGGCCACAGAGAGAGCTCATCATAACAGCAACAACAGTTGTGGATAATCCTTAACAAGTGCTATGTGCCAGAGCTCAAGGCTCATGCTCAACACTTTACATGCACCATCTCATTTAATCCTTGTTATGGCCCCACAACATAGGTACTGCTACTTTTCTTTTTTTTTTGAGGGCAGTGTCACTGGCCCTCATATGTGGGACCCAAACTGGGGCCGCTGGCTTCCCAAGCCAGCGCTTAACCACCATGCCCACTCAGCTGGCCCTACTTTTCTTTTTTTTTAACTGTAAAGAAACTGAGATTACAATTTAGTGAAATTAGGCAATTTGCCTAAAGTCACCCACATAATAAGTGGAAGAACGAAGATTTAAACCCAAATCTATCTAACTTCCATACTTTGACACTACATCATCATAAACATTGTTTGAGCAGTTACTATGTTCCAGGCACTGTTTTAAGTGCTTTGTATTACTCAATGTATCCTTATAACAATTTTATGAAGTGATGTCATTATCCCTACTCTATAGATGAGAAAACTGAGATATTGAAATAATTTGCCAATTCATACATCTCATAAAGCGGTAGAGCTAGGACAAGACTCAGACAATCTTGCTCCAGAGCCTGTCTTTAACTCTTATAAATAATTAAACTGGATTACACTACATCATTATCTTCAAAATCTTTCTCTCTTTGATCATAAAATAACCAGCTACCACCAAAAAAGAACCTTAAAGGGAGTAAATTTTATTGTTAGTATTCTTTAATCTGGAAATACATTATGGTATACACCCAAACTTACCAGGTTTAGGTACTTCTAGACCTCTTTCTTTATAGAAATCATGCATTTGCTTTTTTTCTCCTAAAAAATGATAAAACATAGACTAAATTACACTTAAAATGTAACTAGCAGAGTCAGCAGAGATTCTGGGATTCATAACTATGTAATAAAATAAACTTACTTTCCTCTAGATTGATCACTAATTTGTACACTATGTCTTGTAACTGTCGGTCCAACCTAATAAAAGGAAAGGGTGAAGAATACCTCAGAATTCAGAAAAATGCATTTGGGTACAGAAAGACTAATGCTCTTTGTAAATATTATTTTTTCTTGGGAGTGAATATCTCCTTTCTCAGAGGTGGGTTACTTTTAGGTAGCACCCATGTTTCTCACCTAAGAGAATCTCAAGTAATTATATGTAATCATAATTATAAGTAATCAGAGACTCTTGAATAGTTTGCTAAATTATTAGCTATGTGCTGTCCTTATTCCCTTGATAAGAATGTGAACTTGGGCCGGCCGAGTGGCTCAGTTGGTCAAGAGCTTGCTCAACAGTGTGAGCTGAGCTCTGAGCAACAGCAGTTCGATGCCCAGCCCCAGCTGAGTTGCCGCTGAGCTGCCAACAGGTAGCAAGATGGCTCAGCTAAAAAAAAAAAAGAGCATGTGAACTTAAGGGCAGATACTATATTTTGAACTTCTGTTATCATCTGCAAAGCACTCGTCTATGAAGGTAATAAAAACGTAATAGTATTTGCTGAACAAATGAAAGCAATCCACTTTTAGTATTTTTCTCCCCTTAGGAAACTAAGCATGAAATAAAAATCTGATTAATAAGCCACAATGACGTATGAAAGATAAGCTTTTCTAAAGAGGCCAGTTGTTTTAGGTATTACTTTCAGAAAATAGAATTCTAAATATACTGAAAATGACAAGCTTAAACAGGCCTCATTAACTTGAGTGATGAAATTAAAATCCTCAGGAAAAAAGACCTGTGCATCTTTTTCCTTTTTTTTTTAAACCCCCAGCAGATATCACAGTGCCTGGTACACAGTAAGGACTCTATTAAGTATGTCTTTAAAGAATACCTAGTTCCTTTTCTTTGAATTTTGAGATAGGTCAAGAATTTAGTCCCCAAAACACAACTTCAAGATTTCAGAAAAAGTATTCTTAAAATATAAATTTTTACTTATATATTCCTCTTACCTTATGTTGTAAAGCGGCTGTGTCTGATGTACCACGATGTTGCATTTTGGACATCTGTTGCTATAGTAAAAATGCCTTACAATGCAGCTTTTACAAACTGTTGAAAAAGAGAATGCTTAAATGAGGATGTTTTCAAGGCATTTCAAAAACTGAATATATGATTCGGAAATGGGAACGATATGCTTACATGTATGAAGACATTCTGTAATGGTAGTTGCATCTATCAAGTAACCTTTGCAAATGGAACACAAGATGTATGGGTTCAGCTCAGAGAGATTAATCAGGCGCTGCAAATGCAAGGGAAATCGCTTTAAAACACCCGTCCTTGCCTTCTCAACATTTTAAGCCATCATCCCAAAATTTTACCAACACTATGTAACTTACTTTGCAACATGCAAACGTGTTCCAGTACCTCCAAAATACTGCAGAAAGTTACAACAACACTGGAAAAACCGATGTTTCAAAAATGTCTCCATCTTTTGGATACACTGTCGAGTGCCAGATGAGGGGCACTTTACGAATTAGTTACAAAATGGGCCAACTTTGCAGGTATTGGGGTTTAAGGTGACTGACTACATGCATTCTGACTGGCGAGGTGTTTTACCTAACTTGATGAAGCATGCACTACCACATTAAAAAAAATAAAAATCTTCCCAGTTAGAGACGGACTAGGTGGGGAGGGTTTAGCATCCTCTCAACACCCTGCAGAAATGGACCGTTTCCCCCGTAAGCTCCTGGAAGGCAGGGGCGCCAGGCGCCTTCCCTCCTGGCACGCTGCTGCTGCAAGCATTAGAGAACGAGTGAGTCGGACCCACAGCGGCTAAGTGATCCGCAGGAACCTCAAAAAACGAGTCGGCAAGGAGTCGGGGCGGGACAGGAGGCCAGAGCTCGCCGCCGGCCCAGGGAGGAGGGGGAGGCGACGCCAGTGCCCGGGCTGCAGCGGCGAGCGGGGGGCCCCGCGTGGTGGGGCCGGGGTTACAACTACCTCGTCCTCGTCCTCGGATTCCGGCCGGCCCCCCTCCAGCCTCAGCGAGAAGTGGCTCATCTCCTCCTCCTCCTCCTCGTCCTCCTCCAGCTCCTCCTCCTCGTCCAACTCCTCGTCCTCGAACTCGAAGCGGCTCCTCAAGCGGCCCAGGCTGCGCTCGGGCTCCAGCTCCGGGGGCCGGGAGCCCGAGCAGCCGGGAGCCCCCGCCTCGGGCAAAAGCAGCGGACCCTCCTCGCCCGCTGCGGGCGCCGGGGTGAGGGCAGGCGGGGAGCCGGGAGGCGGCGGCGGCATGGCGGCGGCTCCCTCCGCTTTCGCAGCGCCCGCGTTGTCCGTCGTCCCCACCGGGACCCTCTCCATGCCGGGGTCGGAGACAAGGCGAGGCGAGACCAGGCGTCTGGTTAGCGCGGGAGTTCAGCCAGCCTGCCGACGCCACCAGTGCGCAGGCGCGGGAGGCCTGCAAGGCCCGCTGGGAAATGTAGTTCGCGGGGGCTCGCCTCAGTCCCGACGGAAGCGGAGCCGCTCGGATCCATAGGGCGGGGCTTGCGGGCCGCCTCTGAGAGGCATCTCGCTCAATCTTTCTTTTGAGAAGCTGACGAACGCTCTCCTCGCTGCCTGTTGAAAACCGCGAAATTGGTGCCGTTTCAGACAGCGATATTCTGGCCGCATCGGTTGATGCGCAGGGCTCTGAAATAAGTGCTGTAATGATGTTACATTAAGAAGAATGGGCCGGCCGAGTGGCGTGGTGGTTGAGCGCTGGCTTGGGAAGCCAGCGGCCCCGGTTCGGGTCCCACATAGGAGGGCCAGTGACATTGCCCTCAAACAAACAAAAGAATAATGATTTCAATTTGAGTACCAAGTATGCGTTTCTTCCATCCACGATTATTTACATTAGGAAGCAGGCAAGTTCTATTTTGAAATATGGAAGTTTATTGGGAGCAATTACATCTTGTCTTGCCGCAGGGTGGAAATGTAATCGCCATTTGAAGGTCATCCATGATTGCCCAACACATAAAGGAGAGTCAGTTATATTTAATTCTACAAACATTTATCGAGGGTCCACTTTCGCAGGTGCTGAGACCCGCACACGCACCCCCACCCCCTCACCCCTCCCCCGGGGCCCCCTCCCCCACAACACACGCCCAGTTTTATTAGGAGAGAGATGTGGAGTTGGAGTACTTAATCCTTGTTGACAAAAATAGCGCCAGCGAATGTCATGATGCTTGTAAACCAGATTCAGGAAGGAGTCAAAGGCTTCTTAACAAAATCATGCTGGGGCGGGGCGGGGGGGGCAGGGGCGGGATCATATTTAAGACAATGTGTTGTCATTGCGTAAAATGAATGCTAATTTGGGAGTGGTATGCATACTTCTTAGGGAACTGGTGAAGACATCAAGTCACTATGCTCATTTGGGCAAAACTGAACCACATTTGATGCACACCCATTGCTCTTGGACGAGATCTCACCTCTCCTCTGCAGTCTCCAAAACCTGATCAGGCCTGAGATAATCAAGTTTACAACATCAAGAAAAAAATGAAAGGAAGGAAATGTCTCCTCCTGCATGGAGTGGTGTAGATCCTCACTACGGGGGTGGGAACTGCACTAAGATATTGAAAGGATGATTGAAGGGAGAAAGAAATTGAAAGAGACAGACCTAGATACCTGACTTACTCTCCTTAGAAAGGCCTAAAACTGTTAGTGTCTCTACATGATTACATTAGATAAAGCCATAGCTTCTAATCTCTCAACATTGTTAGAGCTACCTGACAAGAGAATTGCTTGTGCTGTGCATTTTAATTATATAATTTTGAAATAGCATGATTTGAAAGTAATATTAATAAAGTTTTATTTTATGTAGAGAATGTGAAATGTTGAAAATCCCCCAAAATTTAAAAAAGCAATCAGGAATTGCATATTTTCAAAGCTGGCAAGCTATGTGAATTATGAGCTTGCATTACTGCCACTGGGTGGTGTCATTTTAGTTAGTATACAGGAATATCTACAGGCTTTGTCAACTCTATAGTGTGATGCTTAGTTTTAAGCATCAACTGGGCTATGCTATAGTACGCAGTTATTCAAACACTCACTAGGTGTTTCTGTGAAGGTATTCTGTAGATGTGATTAAACATCAATAATTAGTTGACTTTAAGTAAAAGATATGATCCTCTATAATCTGAATGGACCTCATCCAATCAATTGAAAGAGCATAGAAGCAAAACTGAAATTTCCGTGAGGAAAAAGAAATTCTTCCTGTGTACTGCAGCAACAGCTCCTGCCCAGCAGTTTCCAGACTGTTGGTCTGTCCTACAGATTTCAGGCCTGCTATCTTATATCTTATAATAGATTATATATCTCCATTGGTTATGTCTCTAGTAGAACCTTGACAATATATATGGTGAAATGGCTTAATTATGTGATATTTATAATGTGTGAGGCTTTCCAGAATGTATCTCTTCCATTAAATGAGAATTTCTTGTATTTTCATTGTGATCCATGTGTGTTACCATATCCAAGTTATATTTTGGGCACTTATCTGGGGTTTTTACATTTTGCCAAGGCATCATCCTTGAGTCATGACCTAGATTGAGCCAGACCTTCACTCTCAACCTGGATGCTAACTTACTAGAATGGTGTAAATGTAAAATAGCAAAAGTGGATCTAGGGCTGGCCGAGTGGCTCAGTTGGTTAAGAGCTCGCTCAAGAGTGCGAGCTAAGCTCTGAGCAACAGCTGTTCGAGGTCAGTCCGAGCTGAGTTGCCGATGAGCTGCCAACAGGTGGCAGGATGGCTCAGCTAAAAAACAAAACAAAAACAAAAAAAGTGGATCTAGCACAACTACTAATTGTACTGTACATAAAGAAAAGGTGAAACTTCAGGACTAGATTTTCTTTTTTGGGGGGGGTTGCTTTAATATTTCAAACAGAAAGTCATATCTAAAAATTGTTATGTAAATTTTGTATACTAATTCACTATCTCCTTATAAGTGAATATAAAAGAAGAGATAGCAAAGGATGGTTGACTGCTGTGAAGGATAGTAAGTCTTTGGGCAACACATTTTTTAAGCAGATCCATGACCAATATGGTGGGACCAGTTGGGGAATCAAGGAGTCCATAAATGCTCGTTGGGACTTGGGGCGATTTCCTGGTACTTTTTGCTTGTAAATAAATAATTCACCAAAGACTTTAATTTTAAAAGCAGACTAAAAACCAGATAACTTTATGGTACCAACATTCATTTCAAAAAGTATTACTAATGGGCTGGCCGAGTGGTGCAGTGGTTAAGAGCTGGTTTTGGGATGCCAGCGGCCCCAGTTTGGATCCCAGCTAACAACAGCTCCACCTGGAGCTGGGCTGTGCAAGCCCGGACAATGGTGTAGGCTGCAGCCCCTGCTGCAGTGGGCTGCCATAGGCTACAGTGAGCGGCCGGCAGCCAGCGTGAGTGGCTGGCAGCCAGCGTGAGCTGCCAATAGCCGCGGTGAGCAACCATCCAGAGGCCGGCGACCGATCTGCCTCATCCGGGAAGTGCACAATGACAACGCCAACATGGACCAGTGAAGCAACATCCTCCACAACTAGAGTGAAGAACAAAAAAAGACAGCAACTTGTCTGTTCCCCTTCCCCGATTCCCCAATAAAAATCTTTATTATTTTCATTTTTTCTTTTTTGAGGGCAGTGACACTGGCCCTCATATGTGGGACCCGAACCGGGGCCGCTGGCTTCCCAAGCCAGTGCTTAACCAACGCGTCACTCAGCGGGCCCTACCCAATAAAAATCTTTAAAAAAAAAAAAAAAGTATTACTAAAAAAATTTCAAATCAAGTGAATATGCTATATTATTTTTTTTTTTTTGAGGGCAGTGTCACTGGCCCTCATATGTGGGAGCTGAACTGAGGCTGCTTGCTTCCCAAGCCAGCGCTTAACCAACGCGCCACTTGGCCGGCCCTGAATATGCTATATAAATAATTACTAATAACATCTCTGACCCAAAATACAGATTTCAATCAAGGTCTAGACTTGATTTCTAGAGCTATTATTTTCATCTATTCCTTGTGTTGATTTGTTATCATAATAAGGGTTCCTGAAACTCATAGCTTTGTCTTGATTTCAAAGATCATGTTTTGCTTTGTGGGCCACATAGCTTCTGTTGAAGCTACTCAACTCTGCTGATGTAGCACAGAAGGAGCCATAGATAATACACAAATAAATAACTCTATGTACAAATAAAGTTTTATTGGTAGATCAAATTCACAAGCCAGAGTCTCTAGAAGGAACACAGCCCTGTTAACACCTTGATTTCACACTTCTGGCCTCCAGAACTGTGAGAGAATATATTTTCTATTGTTTAAAGGCACCTAGTTTGTGATAATTTCTTACAGCAGCTCCAGGAAACTAACACAGGAGGTAAGAAAAGAAATAAGGAGACCCTTTAGAAACCTACTGCAATAATTCAGATGACAGATGTTAATGGTTTGGTCTAGGATAATGGCAGTGAAGAGGGATGTAATTTGTCAGAATAGAGTTCTATTTCATATTAGGACTTGGAGCAGATTGGATATGGGTTTGTGAGTACTGGCTTTCTGGCTTGAGAAACCTGGGTGTTGGCAATGCTATATTGTATGTACCACTGCAAGAATAAATAGAAAAACCATAAATAGAATAGAAAATCCAAAAATAGATACAATTACATAAAGAACTTCAGTATACGATCAAAGTACCTTCTCAAATCACTAGGGCAAAAGATAGACATTTTCATAAAGGTGCTCAGGAAGCTTGGTTAGTTATTTTGTAAGGAAAGAGTTAAAATAGCAGGTCTGGTTGCTTTTTCCTTTCTGTCTTCAAGGGAATGGAGAACCACGATTGACCCTTGGTCAACCCCTGGGAATATGGCCCTCAGAATGGTTTATTTATTTAATGTCAGTGATTGATGCTGTGTATACCTGGAGCAATGGACCATGCTGTCCCAGCTTGTCAGATTGCTTTTCATAAACATTAAGATGATTTGCATGCACCTGATTTCATTGTTTGGGGCCCAAGTTTAGGTCACCATGGCTGGCTGTGTAGCAGGATATGCCATCCATATGACCAACCCTCCCATAAAAAACTCAGTTCCTAAAACTCAAACAAGGTGTTTTGGGCAGAGACATACCACATATATGTCTCTATAGTTTGATTCTAGAGAGAAAGCACATCCTGTATGGGAAAGATGCAAAAGTCTGTGTTTGGCCTCTCTGGACTCTGCCAATGTATGTTTTTCCTGCTGCTTTTCATCTTCATCCTTTGCTGTAATAAACCTTAGCCTTGAGTGTAACTTACAATTGACTCTTGTGAATACTTTTAGTGAACTGCCAAACTTAGGAGATTGTGGGAATTCTGAGACAGTTTTAAAAAGATAAAATAGATCCATATCTCAAATGATGAAAAAACATCCAGCCTAAGAAAATGTCTTATAAGAGTTTATCTGAGCCAAACTGAAAATAATTGCTGGGAAGCAAAATCTCAATGGATCAAGAAAATGCTCCAGAGAATGGCAGTTTTGCATCTTATTTTATTTTATTTGTTTTCTTCAAAGACTTTATTGGGGAATTGGGGAAGGAAAACAGTGTTGGGGAATTGGGGAAGGGGAACAGTGTTGGGGAATTGGGGAAGGGGAACACCCAAGTTGTTGTCCTTAGGCCTTAGTTGTGGAGAGCACAGCTAGCTCATCTCCATGCCCAGTTCCCATCTGGCTGCCTGTCGGCAGCTCGCAGCAGCTCATCTCAAGGTGCCCTGTAGAATCTTAGTTTTGGGCATAGCCCACCACCTGATGTGAGAGTCTAACCGATAATCTTGTTAGGAGCATGTCTCTCACACCATCCTGCCTCCTGTTGGCAGCTCAGAGGCAGCTCAGCTTGGGCACAGCTCACTGGGTCATGTGGGAATCGAACCGACGGCCCGGTTGCTCAGAGCTTGCGTTCTTAACCAACTGAGCCACTTGGCCAGCCCCCTGCAGCTTATTTGATACATTAGAATCAAAGGATGAGATATAAAGAGGGTTACATGAAATTCATTGGTGGTAGATTAGACAGGCAGGAGAAAGCAAAGAGATGGGGGAAAAAAAGTATAATGGAGAGACACATACTTCTTTTACCTTGATGGGTACAGGATAGTTAACATCTACAGAACATAGACATAGTAAGTGGGCAATAAAATAACAATATGTTCTGCTCTGGTGCCAGTGGTTATGCCTTCGAGGGGTCTGGAAAAGAAGATTACTTTGACATTTCAAAGGTATGTTATCTTAGATGCACAAAGACAATGACAATTTCAAAGTTAAAGATTGGCCTTTGTCAAGGAATCCGAAGGCCTAGGACGTGACTACCTATCATAACCTGCTTCTAGTCAGGAATTTTTATGTTTAGACCACCCTATGTAGTTACTTTGGTTTCTAGGTTTGTAAGGCCTGCCAGGCAGGCCTCCCCTGAGCTTGTCAGGATTAGTATGTGTCTTCTTTTTTGTCCACAACATATACAAGATTCAGTCACAAACTGGTTAGAGAGTTAATTGGAAACTATACAGGCTGAATAGGTTGATATGGGTGAATTCTTCTTTAACCTGGATGAATGGAAAGGCTTTTTAAAATCTATGATTCAAAATCCAGATGCAGGGCCGGCCGAGTGGCGCATTGGTTAAGCGCTGGTTTGGGGATGCCAGCGGCCCTGGTTCGGATCCCACATGAGGGCCAGTGACACTGCCCTCTACAGCTAACAACAGCTCCACCTGGAGCTGGGCTGTGCGAGCCCCGGTGATGGTGTGGGCTGCAGCCCCTGCTGCAGTGGGCTGCCATAGGCTACAGTGAGTGGCCCACAGCCAGCGTGAGCGGCTGGCAGCCAAGCATGAGCTGCCAATAGCCGTGGTGAGCGACATCCAGAGGCCAGCGACCGATCTGCCTCATCCGGGAAGAGCGCAATGACGATACCAACAGTGAAGCAACATCCTCCGCAACTAAACTGAAGAACAAAAAGACAGCAACTTGTCTGTTCCCCTTCCCCAATAAAAAAAAAAAAAAAAAAAATCCAGATGCAATAAAATAAAGACTGATAAGTTTGATTTCATAAAAACAACACTTCTGCATGGCCCCCAAATTATTAAAAATATCAAAAGACAATGGACAAATGGGAGAAAATATTTACAACACATATCTCAGATAAAGAATCTACTAGATTAAAAAAATCTTAAACATTAGGGAAAAAAAGATAAAGCTTAATCCTCCAGAGTAAAACATGAAAAGATGTTGAAAGCCTCTGACAAGAGAAAATATAAATTAAAATGACACTGATATTACTGGGTTCTGGTCAAGATAAAAAGCTCTTAACTCTGAATTTCCCAATGAATACATGTAAAAACTCTGGACAGAATGCATGGAATAGCTGTCTGAAGACTCTAGAATGCAAATGGTACAGGCAGGTTGGGGAAGAAAAGCAGAACTCAAAGTACCACTGAACCATCACTGTGTGTCCCATTTTTGTCTTTCCTCTGGTATCTCCTGGCCTGGACCCCAAACAAGCTGAAACTGAGAACTGTGCACCAGCTGTGGATAGATAGAATTCCAAGAGATATCTTCTATTCTGGTCTGAGGGGCATGAAAAGGGGCCTCTGTAGGTGATAGAGAGTTAGGAAAATCCAAAATTCCCTTTTTCTCCCCCCATTCTCTCCCACACAGTCCACAGGCAAATCCATAGTAGCAATGGAAAAAATAGCAGTGGAGGACAGGCAGGCACCTAAAAAATCTGAGAGGAGAACTCTGATCTCAAGACAGGAGAAGATTCCCACTGCTGTTTTCACTGCATATCCCCTTGCCTCTTGGCCCCAACACAGTTGCATTTGCAGGGAGTGCAGAGCAGAGTAAGAAAACTAAAGCCCACTCCCTTTTCAAGCCAGAGGACCAGAAAGGGAAGTTTTGGGAAGTTAAGGAGATCAATAAAATGGTTCCATCAAGTTGTAGATGAACTTCTGGGCTCATCCACAAGCTGCATATCCATGGATCTAAGCCTAATCAATGTTCCACAGGTTTTGAGAACTGACATACAAGGTAGACCACTGGCTAGGAATTTTCTTTTTTTTTTTTCTTTGAGGGCAGTGTCACTGGCCCTCATATGTGGGACCCGAACCGGGGCCGCTGGCTTCCCAATCCAGCTCTTAACCACCATGCCACTCTGCCGGCCCTGGCTAGGAATTTTCTTAATTTGATAAAGGGCATTTATAAAAACCCCCATAGTAAACATCATACTTAATAGTAAAACAACTAAGTGGTTTCTCCCTAAGATAAGGAGCAAAGTGAGCATACACATATCCACTTTTACCTCACCATATTCATCACCATATTGCAAGTCCTAGCCAGGGCAATAAGGCAAGAAAAAGAAACAGTGGTTTTTCCCTCTTACTGTCCCTATTCACAGATGGCATGATTATTACTAAAGAACACACACAAAAAACCTTCTAGAACATTAAGTGATTTAAGGAAGGTCACAGGATACCAAGGCAACATGCAGAAAATCACTTTTTTTTTTCCTTTTTTTAGGGCAGTGTCCCTGGCCCTCATATGTGGGATCCGAACCGGGGCCACTGGTTTCCCAAGCCAGCGTTTAACCACCGCGCCACTCGGCTGGCCAGAAATCACTATTTTTATATACTAGCAGTGTATAGATTGCTGTATACTAGCATATGAACAATTTGGCACTTTGTTTTGCCATCCCTAGGAAACCAATACACAACCCAAATATTCTTCACCAGATGAAAACGTAAACTGTGGTACATCCAAACAATGGAATACTGTTTAGCAATTAAAGGAATTGAAACATGAAGCAACACAAATGAATCTCAAAGGCATTATGCTGAGTGAAACAAGCTAGTATCAAGAGGTTACATACTGCATAATTCCATTTATATGACATTTTGGGAAAGGTAAAACTATAGGAACAGAGAAGACATCAGTAGGGTTAGAGGCGGGGAAAGGATTCAACTACAGAGGGAGTTTTTAGAATGATGGAATTGTTCTATATCCTGAGTGTGATGGTGGTTACACAAATCTATAAGATATGTTGAAATTCATAGTGCATGCAAAAAAAAAGTTCAATTTTACTATATAAATTAAATAAAGATGATGATAAACCACACTGAGATACTATTTACCTATCAGAATTGCAAAAATTACAAAGTAACAACACATTCTATTCATGAGACTGTGAGGAAACAGTCACTGTACATTGCTGATAGGATTGCTCATTGGTAGAAAAGCTGTGGAGCACAACTTGGCAACATTTGGGAAGACAGCATATGCATTTATGACCTACCAGCCACTCTTCTAGGAATTTATTCTGAAGATATAACCCAATAATACAAAAATACATATACAAAAGTTTATTTGCTGCAGCATTATATGTAATTGCACAGTATTGGAAACCAGCTAAATGCCCACACACACAGGAGAGTAGCTGAATAAACAACTGAATGTCCACAAGATGGCGTGCTATGCAGCTCTAGCAAAAGAAAAGAATGAGAAAGATATCTAAAAACTGTGGTGGAGTGATTTCCAGGATACATTGATAAGTGAAAAAAAGCAAAGTACAAAAGGGTATCTATACTATGCCGTCTTTTTTTAAGAAAGGAGAAAGAAGAAAATATACATGTATCTGCATATTTGAGCAACAGTTAACACAAGAAGGATAAACCAGTTACTAATAAAATTTGTGTAACTGTTACCGGCCAACTGAGCAGCACCAACCCCCACCACTGAAAAACTTTAATGTTTTCTTTCCTATAGAAATGTTATGTATAAAAATGTTAAGTCTCCTCCCTAGTTCTTTAGTTTCTTAGCTCTTGGGCCTTGATTGCTTTTCTGATAGGAAGACCCCCCTTGCTTCTTAATTGCTTTGTAAATTAGTTCCTGAATCTGAAACAATAGAAGTCTCCTACCCCTGCTTCAGATAACTATTTGAAAGTCTGACTTCCTAATATCCCCCAGGCAGGGAAGCTAAATGTCAAACCCATTCTGATGCCACCTGAGTGATGGACTGAATAGCCACAAGTTTCATAAGAACTAACAGATTTATATTTTTGTCCTCATTCAGGAGCCTTGAGGATGCAGGGGATACCCCAACAAACAAAGAAGCCAACGGTCTTCCAGGTGGAGCTTGAGACCCCTTCCTCTCATCTGAGACCAGCTAGGGTGAGAGTTCCGTGAACCCCAATAGGCAGGGACAGCTCTGCACCCCTGCCCAGCAGGAAGCAGATACAGAAGAAGAGACCTCCTGTCCCTCAGCTTCCCATAGAGATTTTACGGGGATCACATCTCTCAAGGAAAACCTAGGCAGGTAGTTAGAGGCAGGCATTGGGTCTCTGAATTCCTGCACGTCCCACAGAGTGTGACCACCTGGGGGACATCCCCTCTCCACCCAAAACTCCCCTTTGTATTGTAATTACCTACCCCTGCGGGAAGAGCAAATGGGCGTAAAATATCCAACTAGATCAGACCAGTCACTCACACCTACACAGTACCTCTTGTTAATCATAGGGGCCAATGAAGTGGTCCTACGCCCAGGAAGAACAGACCATCCTGGAGAAAAAGGATAAAAACCCCAAGTCCTGGGCGGGAAGCGCATGCGGCTGCTACTGCTACTTCTGTTGCTGCTTCTTCCCTTTAAGCCTCACCTTTGCATGTGCCCCCTCCACATTCTTTGGTAATGGGCCCTTAGGCCATCCTTTAGTCTGGATGTACTGTCTTTTCTAATAAACTACTTATTCTACTGTTTTACTCTGGTATCTCATTCAATTCTTTGCTCGAGTTGCCAAGGACCTGGACTCTGCGCCAAGAAAGGCCCACTCTCCGACAACATAACTACCAGCACACTCAGTATGGTTGGAACCTCCGGGTGTAGTTGGAGTGGGGTGGAAAGGATAGAAGGGATGGATATGTCACTTCTCTGAATATAACTTTTTTGCATACTCCTGACTTTCACATAAAAAAAAAAATCAACAAGGATGGGGAACTTTCTAATACTGAATACAAAGATAAATAAATGAACCAAACCATATTTCCAATGAATAAGACAACTACTGTGAAGGGGATGGACGGGAAGAACTAACCCAAATTACTTTTGAGCACAGGATTTGGACTAGATGTCCTCAGGCTACAGACAAAAAGCACAGAAAGTCCTCCTTTGCTCCATTCTGAGATTCATGAACTTCAATTACCACCGTTTATTCAAATAACACTAGACTCCTAATAACAATTGTTCAAATTTCAGTTACCCTGAGTAACTGCCTAAAGTATAAATTTTACCACCAGCCCTTGAGTCCACAAATCTCGCAGTAAACAACAGAGGCACATCACGATTGGTGGCCGTCACCTCACTACTTTAAAGTTGGCTGGTGATTGGTCACTGCATTTATATTATCAGTTGTAGGTGTCTTCTTCTCTGCCAGTGATAAACTGATGACAATTTACAAAAATGGGTAATTGAAAGAAGGAATTGGCCAACAAAGATGAGAATGTAGCAAAGAAAGGAAAAGGGATAATGCTGAAAGTGAAATTCCAATCGATCATAAATGGAGTCAGCAAAGGCAAATTTATCAACACAAAGGAGTTAAATGGCTGTGATGAAAAGAATGAAGATGTCTCAGAGGAAGTGATGCCAGCATAAAACTTGACATTAAAGTAACTGTCAGAGATACTTCACAACACTGAAAGCACAAAAGATAAATTGTTGGAAGCTGATCCAAACTTAGAAAGGAGTATGACAATTTGCCAGGGCATAGAAAAAATGCTCTGTATTGTATGTTATACAATAAGGCAGAAACTTGCAAATTATTATTCTTGATAAGATTTTTTACAAAAAAATAAAACACTTTAACCTTTAATCTTTCTAAAGGTTTAAATTAGTGTACCAAATAACTATTAGTTTTCCTGTGTTTTTCATTTCTCTATACATTTATAGCCAACAATAAGAGAGTCTTTAATATTTTCACAAAAAGTTTTAAAGGTCATGAAACAATTGTAATGTTTCCCATTAGTTATTAAGATTACTTTGCATGGTATCAACTTGCACAATTATTTTTATGGTCCTACACTACCGTGAAAATTAAGACTTGCCAGTATTCCAGAAATTATTGAACTCTAATCAGTAGACTTCTTTTTCTCAGGGACATGGGTTAGCAGTTCTGAAGCTACTTTCTGTACATTCTAAGATTGAGCAAATAAGTAAATACATTGTGAATGATAAAAGCCAGATTTATCACTATTGGAAAAGAATGTTAGAAATATGGAAAAGAGACAGGACAGAATAAACTCTGCTTTGTTGGATTGGAATTGGAGATATTCAAGGTGACCTCAGGGATAGGTAAATGGCTATTGATGTGTGTAAGTAAGCATACATACATATGTGTATTTCTCAGCCTTGTCCTCTGAGAGGGCCTAGAAGCAATGACACACCTAGCATCCTGTCCTTAGTTCGTAATGCCACTAAAAGGAACCAAGATTCCTTGGCGAAATGGCTGATTCCAGGTTTGTAGCAGGGAAAAAACAAGGGGGACCTGGAACCTATTATTGTGCTAAAAAATAAGGAAGTGCTTAAAGAGTGAAAGGCCATGTCAAAAGAACACAGAAGTCAGTTTGAAGGAGCTCCTGCTGGTTAAATCTGGGACAAATTGTACATCAAAATAAAAATTATGATAGTAACAGATACTAATTTGTTGAATATATTAAGAATTTATCAGGGGCCAGCCAAGTGGCTCAGTTGGTTAAGAGGTGGCTTAGAGTGCGAGCTCTGAGCAACAAGGCTGCCAGTTTGATTCCCACATGGGCCAGTGAATGCTGTGCCCGAGCTGAGCTGTCGCTGAACTGCCAACAGGTGGCAGGATGGCTCAGCTGGTGTAACAATAAGATTGCCTGTTTGATGGTGGGCTATGCCCACCTGCAACTAAGACTGAACTCGGCACCTTGAGCTAAGCTGCGACCCAGATGGCTCAGTGGATAGAGTGTGTGCTCTTAACAACAAGGTTGCTGGTTCGACTCCTGCATGGGATTGTAGCTACGCCACCTGCAACTAAGATTGAACACAGTACTTTGAGCTTAGAGGACACGAGCTGCCGACAGGAAGCCAGATGGCGACTGGCGCCCTCCACAAAGAAGATTGAAGAACAACAACTTGGCTGGTCCCCTTCCCCAATTTCCCAGCACTGTTCCCCTTCCCTAATTCCCCAATAAAATCTTAAAAAAAAAAAAAAAAGAATTTATCAGTTCATGTTGATATAACTAAATAAATGGCAAGAAGGGAAAGTTCCTCCTTAAATTAGAAAGCCAACTCATAAATGTAAAAGGAATGTAGAATTAGAAAATCACCATTTGGTAACCATCATATGAATAATTGATAAAGGCAAGAAACATCAATGGACGTTAAAACTAGTGAGTAAAAGTTTGAGAAGTAATAGGATATTTACATAGTTTCAAAATATCTGGCATTCACCACTTTAAGCAAATTATCAAAGTTCACATTGACATCAATGGGAGTAACTCACAACTACGTGCTCCCTGATACAATGCACTAAGAACTCAGCATCAATTCTGTACTATTCCTGCCAAAGAGGAAACAGATTAGACCTGCATCTATCCATGAGGAAACATGAGACAAATTCAAAGAACAGTCTACAAATTAACTGGCTTGTACTCTTCAAAAATATGAAAGTTATAAAATTAAAAAAAAAGAGATTCAAATCCGACTACAGAGATATGACAACTGCATGCAATGAATAATCTTGGATTTTCTTTGCTATAAAGGATATTGCTGGGACAACTGGAAAAATCTGAGTAAGGTCTGTAGACAATTATTGAGACAGGAGTATTGTATCCATTTTTATTTATTGACGTTGATAATTGTCCTTTGGTTATGTAAGAAAATTTTGTTTTGGGAAAATACATACTGAAGTACTTAGTGGTAAAGGGACATCATGTCTGCAACTTGCTCTTAGTAATGCAGAAAAAACATGTATATATACATTTTTTTCCTGAACTAAGTTGAGCTAAACTAAGTCTGAACTCTATATCTATACCTACATAGAGATCTCTCTATATCTATCTGTATCAATATCTATCTATCTATCTATCTATCTATCTATCTATCTATCTATCTATCATCTATCTATACCAGTATATACATATATAGAGAGAGAGAGGATAAAGCATATATAGTAAATGTATCATCTGGGGAATATGGGTGATTGATATCTGGGAATTCTTTGTACTATTCTTGCATCTTTCTTGTAAATCTGGACTTGTCAATTCAAAAAGTTTTTAAAATAAATTAAACGTGGGAAAATAAAAATGAGGTAGAGGAGGAGGTAGTGGCAATAGAAGAGTCACGAAGTGGCCAGAGGTAGGAGAAAAATAAGGAAAAGTTTGGGTCCCAAGATTCAGGAGAAAATGTAATTTCAACATGTGAGTGGTCCGTGGATTTGTCGGTGCTCCTCAGAGTTCTGTTCTAGATCTTCTTCATTTCTTGCTCTATGCACTATCTGGGCTAACTGATTCACTCATATGACTTCAATTACCATCTGATTGACTTCCAAATCTGTCTCCAGCCCAGATTTTTCTACTTACTCCTAAACCATCTAATGCTTCTGTCTACTGGCCAGCTCCCCTTGCATGACCTCCAGGGACCTCAAATTCAACATGTCAAAAACAGGTTCAGGGCCGGCCGAGTGGCGCATTGGTTAAGCGCTGGTTTTGGGATGCCAGCGGCCCCGGTTCGGATCCCACATGAGGGCCAGTGACACTGCCCTCTACAGCTAACAACAGCTCCACCTCGAGCTGGGCTGTGCGAGCGCCGGTGATGGTGTGGGCTGCAGCCCCTGCTGCAGTGGGCTGCCATAGGCTACAGTGAGTGGCCCGCAGCCAGCGTGAGCGGCTGGCAGCCAGTGTGAGCTGCCAATAGTCGCAGTGAGCGACATCCAGAGGCCAGCGACCGATCTGCTTCATCTGGGAAGAGCACAATGACGATACCAACAGTGAAGCAACATCCTCCGCAACTAAACAGAAGAACAAAAAGACAGCAACTTGTCTGTTCCCCTTCCCCGATTCCCCAACGCTGTTCCCCTCCGCCAATTCCCCAATAAAATCTTTAAAAAAAAAAAAATGGTTCAACCTTCAAAATACATCTGGAATTCAACAATTTAAAAAAAAAAAAAAAGAAAAACTGAACAACCTAGACTAAATGTAATAGATTAAATGCATCAGATGGAAAGGTAATTTAAATAAGATAACACATATCTTCAAAGATAAATAGAGTTTATATTGGTTACATCAGGATTTCTCAACCTTGGCACTATTGATATTTTGGGACAGAAAATTCTTGTGCATCATTGGAAATTTAGCAGCACCCTTGCTTCTTCTACCCTCTAGATGCCAGCAGCACAACCCTGAGTTGTGACAACCAAAAGAGTCTCCAGATATTGCAAATGTCCCCCTAGGGTAGATGGAGGGACAAAATCACCCAACTGGGTTACTTAAAGAAGAAACAATAAATCATGAACCAATTTAAAATACTATGAAAGAGGGCCGGCCGAGTGGCGCGGTGGTTAAGCGCTGGCTTGGGAAGCCAGTGGCCCCGGTTCGGGTCCCACATATGAGGGCTAGTGACATTGCCTTCAAAAAAAAAAAAATTACTATGAAAGATACAATGGTTGAAGTAAATAACTCAATAAGTGGGTTGTGTAGCAAAATGAAGGCCAAGAATCAATTACTGCACTGAAAAGTCCGGTTGAGGAACTCTTCTAGGAGGTATCTGGAAAAGGAAAAGAGGAAAACATTCAAGTTAACAGACCTAGAAAACATAAGTATAACTATAGTATCTACATCCTAAGAATCCAAGGAGAAGGGGAAAAATAGAGGGGGGAAAATATTTGTAGATATGCTTGCTAAATGCCTAGAAAAAAAAAATTCCACCTCAGATTGAATGGGTACATAAAGGGCAAATCAGGACAGACAGAAAAAAAATCTAATCTTAGATACACTGGATTGACATGAAAGAACATCAAAGAGAAAACCAAGAGGGAAAGAGCAGGCCTCCTACGAAGGAACGATACAGATTGACACTGGACCTCTTAAAGTATCCCAAGAAGAGTGTAGCAGGAGAATGAGAGATCATAAAGGATGGGGGAAGAGAGAATCAAAAATTAATAGTGGGCCTTGTAGGCATTCAATAAACTTATCTCTATTGTGGTGTAACAGAAAAACCACTCTACTTAGAGTAAATTACCCCTGCCAAAGTCCCAACCCACATTCTTTGGAAAGAGACAATGCCAGGTACAAGGTAGATCCCACAGAGGGGAAGTGGGTAGCTGTACTTTTGTGAGTCCAGTATCAGGGCCTCAGTTGTACAGGTGGATCCAGTTCTGAGGACCTGATTTGAGAGACTAATGTGTGCTTCAGAATATTAACTTACTATTTATATGGGGTAAAACATCTTCCCAGGGAAGAGTATATAAACCTGGGCTTGTTATTCATGGTATCTCTTATCTAAGTAATAAGTTTATTACCAATTATCAACCAGTGAATACTGAATCAGAAAAAAATAATTGAATGATCCTGAGGAAGATGAATTTTCCCCAGGTCATAAGCATGTAATGTCAGATTCAGGTTCTCTCTCTATCAGTGCTAAGTAAATGCTAACCAATTCTCGCTCATCTTCCCCCAACCCCCATCCCATGTTTCATCTGACTTTAGCTATCCAATTAGATTAGTTTTATATTTTAGTCATGAGATTACCTTGAACATCATGATTGGACTTTCTTAACAGTTACAGAACATTTTTTAAGGTGAAATAAAAACAACCAATAGCTATTTATGATGTGTTAGGTAACATATAAACATTATCTCATTTAATTCTCACACAACTTTTTGAGGTTAAGTACTATTACCTCTATGTTAGAACTTGGGCAACTGGGATAGAGTGAGTTAAGTAACGTGCTTCAGGTCATTCAGCTAGTGATCAGGGGCAAAGAAAGCTAGTAAGACCTCAAAACTATAACCGGAATAACTGCTAGGTCGTCCCCATGTCCCAGGCTCACTTTTCTCATCTGCACCTATCCCAGAGTTGTGAGATTCAAGTGAGATAAAACATGCAGCAGGGTTTTGTGACCTATGAAGCATATTGCAAAATGGCATATATATTTCAAAATATACAATTAAAATGCAGACATTTTACAATTTGTAATCATGGATAACAGCACGAATACAGAATGTACACATTTCACAATCACAAAATTCAGATACTTAAAAACTTTTTATTGAAATATAACATATAGGCTGTAAAGTTCACAAAGATGAAGCACGCAGCTCGATTAATTTTTACGAAGGTAAAAATTGCAAAAACAACAAAAAAACCACCCCAAAAACGTAACCACGACCTAGATCAAAATACAAAACATTACCAGTATCTCAGAAGCCTCCCTTTGGTAAATGGTTTGCGCTTTTGAGTTAAAGATCTGGATTCAAATCTTGAAACTCACTTTCTTCTTGCGTGACTTTGGCAAGTTATTTAAGCTCTTTGGGTCTCGGGTGAGCCATCTGTCAAGTGAGGATAACAGTATCTTATAAAAGTGTTGAATTAAAAGTCATATAATGTAAAACGTCTATCGCAGTGCCTGAATATACAACAGTTGGTCTGCGGCAAGCGGTAATCATTTTCAGGCAAACGCAATAGGCGGTCGCCATTTCAAACTTCCTGCTTTTCTGCCACTCACTTTTGAAAGTTGCTCTCCCTCCCATTCTTTTTTTTCCTCTTTCTTCTCGCCCCTCCTACTGCCGTAAATAGCCTCCCAGAGCCGTCGTAAAATGCTCCTCCCCGCCCCTACATGTGGCGAAAACGCAATCACACTTGACGGCGCAAGGTGGCTCAGCCGCAAGATGGCGGCGCTGGCGGAGGAGCAGACGGAGGTGGCGGTCAAGTTAGAGCCCGAGGGACCGCCAACGCTGCTACCTCCGCAGGCTGGGGACGGCGCCGGCGAGGGTGGCGGCGGCACCACCAACAACGGCCCCAACAGCGGCGGCGGGAACGTGGCGGCGTCGGCGTCGGCCGGCGGGGATGGTGGGACCCCCAAACCCTTGGTGGCTGTCTCCGCCGTGGCTCCGGCGGGGGCGGCCCCGGTGCCCGCCGCCGCGCCGGAGGCTGGAGCTTCCCACGACCGACAGACTTTGCTGGCCGTGCTGCAGTTCCTACGGCAGAGCAACCTCCGCGAGGCCGAAGAGGCTTTGCGCCGGGAGGCCCGGCTGCTGGAGGAGGCAGTGGCGGGCTCCGGAGCCCCGGGAGAGGCGGACGGCGCCGGGGCTGAGGCGGCGGGCGCGCTTCTCAGCCGGGTCACCGCCTCGGCTCCCGGTCCTGCGGCCACCGAGCCTCCGGGCACCGGCGCTTCGGGAGCGGCCGCCGGCCCCGGCTCGGCACCAGGTCCTGTGGCTCCGGGGAAAGGTGAGCCGCGGGGTCCCGGGCAGGCAGGGCGGGCGTGAAGGGGAGCGCGCCGGGACTGCCGAGGCTGGCAGGCCTGCACCTCTGCGGGCTTGTTTTGAATTTCCTGGGCCCGCCTCTAGGGCCACATGCCCGCCCCTTTCGCTGGTGCGCCGGCTGCGCAGTCAAACCCTCTTCCGAGAGCTGTCAGTTCCAGCGAGAGGCTGAGAGCCACTGAGCAGAGAGAGGGATGCACGGGCAAGGTGGGCGCGGAGAGGCGGGGACCTCCAGGGCTTTGGTCCCTTTTCTCTTACTTGGGCTTTTGAGCCTTCGACGGGTCTGCATTAACACTGAGAATATTTGCACAGTTCTGTACTAGCGTAGGTGAAGTACTTTATAACTATTTTAGGTTCTATATCTTAATTCTCACAGTGCCACTCTTTTAGAGAAAACAGACTGAGAAAAGGCCAAGGAACTTCCTCTGGACCCCACGGCCAGCGAGGGATGGAACGTAGCGTAGCGAGTACTTCTCAGAATATAAGCTGACGATCACAGGTGTTGACTCTTTGGGGGAATGCGGATTCCTGGGCATCGTTTCAGACTTAGTGAGTCAGCCCCTGTAGCAGCTGAGCCTGGGGAATCTGCGTTTTTGAATCAATGCTTCCGAGGGGTATTGCTGTATGGCCAAGTTTGAGAACCATTCGTTCAGGGATAGGCATTGGACAGACCTGAGTTCAGATGGTGTCTCTGTTGCTCTTACTTGTTTGATGCTGATTAAGTTATTCTTCCTAACATTCAGGTTTTTTTTTCCCTCAATTAAATGGGTTATGGTGAGATTTAGATATAATATATGTAAAGAGACTGGCATTGAAAAGTTGATGCCTAGGTATCCATCCATTCCTGACACCTGACCCCACCCACGCCTTTTCCCGGCAACTGTTGTCATGAAGTCTATGCACTAAAACTCATACACAATAAAAGATCTCAAAGGAATCTTTTCTGAATGCTAAATTTTGTGAATGGATTATAAGAAAGATGAAGTATGTTGTTGGTCATTTTGTTATAATCTGTTCTGAAACCTGACCTGTGTTTAGATCATAACTCAGAAACCAGCAAGGCGGAAAGAAAATGCCATCAGTAACGAAAAGAATTTATATCATTTGTGCAGTAAGAAACATGGCAGTATTATAATTGCAACTTAAAAATTCCAACAATAAAACTCCGATTTGATTGACAGATGTATCATTGTTTGCTATTGCTATATTAGAAATAAATGCTCATGTTTTCTGACTTGAAATGGTGATTCTGGAAATTGTTTTAAGCATATCTTTTGAAAATACAAATAAGGCACGAACTTCCTATCCTTTAAAATGCTTGCACTTTTTTTTTTTTGGGCAGTGTCACTGGCCCTCATATGTGGGACCGAACCGGGGCTGCTGGCTTCCCAAGCCAGCGCTTAACCACCACGCCACGCGGCCGGCCCCAAAATGCTTGCATTTTATAAGGAATGAGAGATGTACACGCATGAATGTAATATAGGATAGGATGTTACACTAAAGTTACAAAGTACTTAGATAGCTCAGAGAACTGGGAATGTTATTTATTCCAGGGCATGGCTTGATGGTGGTGGGTACAGGGCATGGCTTGATGGTGGTGGGTACCATTTGCATTGAGCCTTGAGAGAAGATTAATATAGGTGTTTGATTTGCACATCCATGTTTTATAAAGTTTGTCTTTAAAATAAGGTACCTCCAGGAAAAATATTGAATCTTTTGTTATTGATTTGAAAATTTTATTTTAAGATATGGACAAGATGAAGGAGTTTTGAATGGGTGACTGAAACAAAGTGAAAATCCTATTAAACGTTATGTGATTGTGTTGGGGAAGAGAGCTTGAGAGGCGAGGGACAAACATCTGAGAAACAATTCAACCCTGGACCTTAGCAAAACAGCCCTAGTCACTTGGTGCATATTAGGTCATTTTCTTGAAAGTTGTTTTTCATTTTTTAAACAGTTGGGAGTGTAGCTGTGGAAGACCAGCCGGATGTCAGTGCTGTGCTGTCAGCTTACAACCAACAAGGAGACCCCACAATGTATGAAGAATACTATAGTGGACTGAAACACTTCATTGAATGTTCCTTGGACTGCCATCGGGCAGAGTTATCACAACTCTTTTATCCTCTGTTTGTACACATGTACTTAGAACTAGTCTACAATCAACATGAGAATGAAGCAAAATCATTCTTTGAGAAGTATGTGAATTTTTATATATGTAATATGTATACACATCAGTGACCACACAATGTAAGACTGTAACTCAAAAAGTACTTTATGAAGGAAAAGTACCTAGTGCTATGAGAACCCAAAATTGGGGGGTAGGGGGAGCGTGATCTAGTTGGAGAAGTCAGGAAAGGCTCCCAGGGGAAGTGATGCTTGATGTAAGATCTGAAGATTGGGTAGGAGTTAACCAGAAGAAGAGAAGAGAGAGCATATATGAATGCTTAGCTCTGTGGTGGTAGGACTCATGGTAGGTACAGAGATGAAAGAAAGGCAGTGTGGCTGGCGCAGAATATGGCCGTGGGGTATGGTACCACATGAAGCTGGACAATTGGCTAAGGGCTGGAATAGGCAGGTTCTCGGGTCATGTTAAAGGTCTTGCTTTATTCTAAGAACAGTAGGGAGTTGTATTGGGTAGGATTAGATTTAGCTGAGATTCACTGAAAACTATATCAATAACAGCGTAAATAAAATAACTTTTATTTTTGCTTTTATCCCAAGAGCAATAGGAAGCTGTATTAGGGTTAGATGAAAGTGAGAGTGACTGAAAACCCAAGTAATAGAGGCTGAAATATGATATAAGCTTATTTCTTTCTCTCATGAAGTTAGGCCGTCCAGGACTGGTATGGAGTCCTTGATTATCAGTGTGCTCTGGATCTTGTTGTTTTACAGTCCCTGTCATGCAGCTTCTGCCTGTGACACAAGATGCTTCTCTGGTTCTAAGCAATCACGTCAGTGTTATAGTCAGCAGGAAAAGCACACATCCTTTTTGGAAGTTGCACACATTTCTTTTTATGTCATTGGTTAACGGCCACATCTACCTACAAGGGAGGTAGGAAGTGTGCTGTTTACCTAGGTGCCATTGTGCTTAGCTTATAGTCAGGCATTCTATGGTGGAGAAAGAAAGAAAAAATGGATGTTTGAGGGTAGTGAGGTGGGCCGGCCGAATGGCGTGGTGATTAAGCGCTGGCTTGGGAAGCCAGCGGCCCGGGTTTGGTCCCACATGTGAGAGCCAGTGACACTGCCCTCAAAAAAAAAAAAAAAAATGAGGGTAGTGAGGCATCTCTGCTCTAGAAGTCATTGAAGGACCATGTCATTATTAGATTTGCATTTTGAAAAGACCTTTATACAGTGGGGAAAATAGGTGTGGGGGGGACAGAGTGACTATCGATTGACCAGTTTTGGAGGTTACTGTAGTGGTTTTTGTCAACAGGGACAGGGTGATATTATTCCTCCTTCCCCTGAAAATGTGTGGAGGTGTTTTGGGTTGTCATGACTAGGATGGAGGAGCAGGTGGCTTAGCGAGAACAAATGTTCTGATATGTGCAGGTAGTCCCACTTAGCAGAGAATTATTCTGCCCCAAATGTCAGTAGTGCCCTTATTGGGAAACACCGGGGTGCGGCAGTGTTAGTGAAAGGAATTGGACATATTGGTGAGGCACTTGGTGATGGATTGGATATGGAGGTGAGGGTGATGAAGCTATCATTGATAACCCCTAGGTTTCTGGCTCCCACAGCTGGATAGAGGTGCTCCTCACTGAGATAGAAAACCCTGGAAGAAGACAGTTTGTTTGTCAGGTTGTGGGAAAATCTAGAGTTCAGATTTGAATGTGCCTTTGACTTATTTAAGAGCTGTCAAGTTGATAGGTGGATGATATGTAAGGCTCTGGAGCTCAGAGGAGAGGTAGGGACTGGAGGTATAAGTTGGAGTTGTGTGCAGTATTTATGGATTGGATGAGATTGCCTGGGAGGGTTATGAAATGAATGAGAGGGCTAGGGCCGAGCCTTGAGGATCTCTAATAGGCAGTGCTTAACAGTTTGAATGAGAGCTTTTTTTTTTTAAAGATTTTATTGGGAATTGGCGGAGGGGAACAGCGTTGGGGAACCGGGGAAGGGGAACAGACAAGTTGCTGTCTTTTTTTTGTTCTTCAGTTTAGTTGCGGAGGATGGTGCTTCACTGTTGGTATCGTCATTGCGCTCTTCCTGGATGAGGCAGATCGGTCGCTGGCCTCTGGATGTCGCTCACCGCGGCTATTGGCAGCTCACTCTTGGCTGCCAGCCGCTCACGCTGGCTGCGGGCCACTCACTGTAGCCTATGGCAGCCCACTGCAGCAGGGGCTGCAGCCCACACCATCACAGGGGCTCACACAGCCCAGCTCGAGGTGGAGCTGTTGTTAGCTGTAGAGGGCAGTGTCACTGGCCCTCATGTGGGATCCGAACCAGGGCCGCTGGCATCCCAAAACCAGCGCTTAACCAATGCGCCACTCGGCCGGCCCGAATGAGAGCTTTTTAAGTACAAGCAATAGACTCAAAAGCCAGAACTTGTCATATAACGCAGGTAGTGGTAATGGAGGAATGATAAAACTTGGGACTCTTTGCTTTTATGCCATTATATTCATTATTCTACGATGTCTAATAGAAGGCATATAGAGCAAATGTTCTGTACCTCAGTGTTTTGGAAAAAAAATTCAGTAAGACTGATGATGACAGAACTTCTACCCTCAGTTAATTTTTCTTAACAGTATTGTCATCAATAAACTCTTCCTTTTCCAGTCTTATGGTATTCACATTGGAAGCTGGAATATCCTAGGGGACTCTCAGTTTCTTTGTTATGGACAGTCTCAGCCTTTGCCAGGACTCAGTTCTTAGATGAGGTTATGGGTAGTGACTGATACAAACACTAAGAAGTTAAGATTTCTAATTTCATTCAAATCTTAGACAGAAACCCTTAGTTCAAGTCTTGGTGAGTCATAATAGGGCAACACAGGTAACAGTTTAGGTATCTATTGGCTATGTGTCTATCTGAGCTAGGGCGATAACATCTTTTTTAAAAGTTATTTATTTTTATATTGACATTCAGAATAATTTTATATTAGTTTCAGGGGTTCGGCATAGTGGTTACACATTTATATAATTTATGCATCGATCCCCCCCATTAGTCTAGTACCCACCTGGCACTATACATAGTTGTTGCAACATTATTGAGTATATTCTCTATGCTGTACTTTACATCCCATGACTATTTTGTAACTACCAATTTGTATTTCTTAATGCCTTTACCTTTTTCACCTAGCTCCCCAACCCCTTCCCCTCTGGCAACCATCAGTTTGTTCTCTGTATCTATAAGTCTGTTTCTTTTTTGTTCATTTATTTTGGTCTTTAGATTCCACATATAAGTGAGATCATATGGTATTTGTCTTTCTCAGCCTGATTTATTTCACTTAGCATAATACCCTCTAGGTCCATCCATGTTTAAAAAATAGGTCCCTAATATGTTATGTTTAGTCATTGTTTCCTAAATGTTTTTGCATTGTTTGCTGCTCTTAGTGAGTGACAAATATAAGATCTTTACTTTTACTATATTAGGAAAATTAAGATTTGTAGAAACAAAAATACATTTACATTTCTTAATTGTCACCAAGGCTGAATGAAAGCTTTATTTACTTGCCTTTGGTAATGGTGAGTAAATGGAAGTACTCATTCTTTGGTATCAACATTTGTTTGTTCTTTAGTCATATTATTAGTCATGTTATTAAAGTACTGATGTTTAAAAAAATATGTCTGGTATTAAGAACATAAATCATTAAAAATGGTGAGAATGAGAATGCCATGTATTGATTATTGTTGAGAGGCTGGGTGATAGGTACATTGAGTTTATTATACTAATTTTTGCTTTTGTATATGTTTGAAATTTTCCATAAAAAAAAAGTTTTTAAAAGTAGGTTTTAAGAGAACATAAAAATTAGTAAAGCAAAGATTCTGACATTTTCAAATTTCTACCAACGGTGGCATCAAGAGACTGTCAACCAGTGGCGGGTATCTTATCTTCCATTCACTTCTGGTATTTATTTCAAGTTCTCTTAAAATGTTTATTATGCATTTTATTAGAGATTTAAATTGGTCATTTTTAGGATGAATTCATAAACTGAATTGTAATCATTTTGAAATGAGTTATAACTTCTGATCCTACAGCTTGATCCAAGGTTATTCAGACTACTACATTGAAAATATTCTGGTATGTTTATAAATATGTGGGGGAGAGGCAGATCCCTTAATGATTACATTGAAAAATGACTTTTTAAAATCACTGAAACAGGTTCCATGGAGATCAGGAATGTTATTACCAAGATGACCTACGAGTATTATCTAGTCTTACCAAAAAGGAACACATGAAAGGGAATGAGACCATGTTGGATTTTCGAACAAGTAAATTTGTTCTGCGTATTTCCCGTGACTCGTACCAACTCTTGAAGAGGCATCTTCAGGAGAAACAGAACAATCAGATATGGAACATAGTTCAGGAGCACCTCTACATTGACATCTTTGATGGGATGCCGCGTAGTAAGCAACAGATAGATGCGATGGTGGGAAGTTTGGCAGGAGAGGCTAAACGAGAGGCAAACAAATCAAAGGTATGGGAATAAACCTAAGAACGATATAATGCAGATTATGAAAAATTGTAGCATTTTCATCTACATGATTTACACATTTTTCTTATAGCTAGTTTGGGAATAATTTTACACTGTATACTAAGTTTCATTGTTCTAAGGATGGTGTATATATCAGTGAGGATTTGGGAATGGTTGCATTTAACAGAACCCTGAGTACAGTGGCTGAAACAAGTAAGGGCTTTTTCGCACATTAAATGAATTACAGAGGAAAGCCCTCCTGGGTTGGCGTAAGGGCTCTACAATGCGTCTCTGACCCTGGCTCCTTCTAGTTTTTGTTCTACCATCTTTAGAATGTAGCTCTCTTTTTTTGTGCTCACAGATGGCTGTTGTAGCTCCAGCATTGCAACTGCATTCCAGGAAGGCAGAAGGGAGATGACAAAAGGCATATCCTTGCTAAATCTCTCCCTTTTTTATCCGGAAAACTATTTTTTTTTTTTTTTTTTGAGGGCAGTGTCACTGGCCCTCATATGTGGGACCCGAACCAGGGCGGCTGGCTTCCCAAACGAGCGCTTAATCACCGCGACTCGGCCAGCCCAGTATTTTTTTTTTAAAGCCCTACTTTTTATATTTGTGTATATATCAGTTGGTCAGAATCATGTGATATGGCCCTTCCTAGCTGCAAGGGAGCCCAGGAACAAATTACTTAACTGAGCATGTTGCTGCTCCAACAAAATCAGGGTTCTGTTAGCAAGGAAGAAGGGGAGATTGGCTATTGGGTAGACAAGTATAGAATCTGCTTCTGAGTGTAAATTACTATATTGTAATTGTGATTCATTCTGTCAAGATATGAAAAAGATGAATTCATGAACAAAAAATTTAATTACAAAAATGTTGGCTCTTTTGACTCGTAGGTATTTTTTGGTTTATTAAAAGAGCCAGAAATTGAGGTGCCTCTGGACGATGAAGATGAGGAAGGAGAAAATGAGGAAGGAAAACCTAAAAAGAAGAGGCCTAAAAAAGATAGTATTGGATCCAAAAGCAAAAAACAAGATCCCAATGCCCCACCTCAAAACAGGTGAGAAAGAAACCTCAGGAATGTGTGTGGAGATGAAAGCTGATGTTTACAGGGTTCAAGTTTCTTAATAGAGTAATTTCCAGTGTGTTTTTCTTTCACAGAATCCCTCTTCCTGAGTTGAAAGATTCAGATAAGTTGGATAAGATAATGAATATGAAAGAAACCACCAAACGAGTACGCCTTGGGCCAGACTGTTTACCTTCCATTTGTTTCTATACATTCCTCAATGCTTACCAGGTTGGTAAAATGATTGGGTAATTTCTGCCTGGAGAATCATGTAAAAAATGGTGATCTACCATCAAAAGAAACTGAAATGTGTTAACTATTGTAAAATGGAGTTTTCTTATTTAAACTCTTGCTATAAATATAGTTTAAGAAAGGAGATCTGGACACTGCTATGAATAGATAGAAGGCAATGTTTAAAAGAACTTTAGCAAGTTATAAATAACAGAATCTTGTGTATATGTGCTTGTCTCACTGATCAGAATTCTGCTAGCCTTTGAGGAGTAAACTGTGGTTCATCTCTATTGAAGTTGGTTGAAGTACTTACATAAACGTAGTATTTCTTATTAAGAATTCTATATGTCTTTATAGGCTCTTTATAATAGGCTGCTGAGGATATATTTACTGAAGTGCAGAAATGATTAACATTTGCTTCATATCATGCACTCAAAATTTGGAGGGCAAAAAAGGGGTAAGCAATGACATGTTCCCAAAGAAAGTGATTTCAAACAGTTGGTTTCATGGAAGAATGAAGTTTCAGATGATCTTTTGTATGAGAAAAACAGCTGTCATTATATACATATGTTCTAAGATGTGATTGTAATGTTTTCCCCCAAAACAGTATTGTTAATATAAAGCTTCTTCTTTCTTTTCTTTTTTTGGCAGGGCCTCACTGCTGTAGATGTCACTGATGATTCTAGTTTGATTGCTGGAGGTTTTGCAGATTCAACTGTCAGAGTGTGGTCTGTGACGCCCAAAAAGCTTCGCAGTGTCAAACAAGCAGCAGGTAACTGAGATGACTGTCAGGGTGTAAGCTCATCATTAGTTTCCACCAATCCTGATTCCATGGAATCTACACAAGAGATTGTGATCTTAGCTGATTTTCACTATTGGGTTTCGGAGAAGTCATGACGCAGTTTTTCTGTTTTTCATTGCAAAGCTGCGTCATGACTTTTCCAACAACCCAGTAGATTTTACTTTAACTCAAAATCCTAACATTCCCAACAGTGAAAAGGGCATTGGAGTGGCAGTCAGCAGACTGGAGTGCTAGACTGGTTAAATCCTCTGGGCCTCAATTTTCTCATCTGTAGAATGAGGGGATTAGGCTACAAAACTCATTAAGGTTAAAAATCTAACATTTTATGATTGTTTGCTTGTGAATTTTAAAAAACCTTTGAAGTAAATAGTGGAAGAATACTTTGTTTTAGCCATAAAAATGACTAAAAAAGAATAAAGTCAGGATTTCATTTTAAAGAGCTTGCTAACTATTGTTTAAACAATATAATGCATTTTCAATAATTTAACATTTCCATAGTTTTCATTTTTGTGAAACATTGTGATATAGTGGATAAACTTGAGTTTCGGTCCTAGTTCTGATGCTGAATAGTTGTGTACATTCTGGCAAATTATTAACTGTTCTACATCTCAGTTTCTTCTACTATACTTTGGGATAACATCACCTAATTTAGAGGCATTAGCACAGTGGCTGGTATGTGGGAGGAACTGTTCAAATGTTAGTTCTTTTCCTGAACTGTGATGTAATTGCCTTAAGATGTTTTAATGGATGTACTTTTAAAAATCAGTATTTCTGGATCATTTTAGATCTTAGCCTCATAGACAAAGAATCAGATGATGTCTTGGAAAGAATCATGGATGAGAAAACAGCAAGTGAGTTGAAGATTTTGTATGGTCACAGTGGGCCTGTGTATGGAGCCAGCTTCAGTCCAGATAGGTAAAGTACAAACAATAAAAGTTAAATACTGCTATATTATATTAAGATTAATATCTAACTACTGAAAACATTATGCAAATGTTGGGAAAATTTCTGTTAGAAAAATCTCATGATTGCCTATCATTCATCATCTTTTAGAATCTTGCCATTTACTAATTCATCTTGGGGTACTGGTGTACGGTAGCAACTTAGTATATCCCCAAATTTACAGAATCAAGATGCACAACTTCAGGGTTTGCTGGTTTTAAAAACTAGCTTTAGTTTTGTATAACCTTGATAGGGGGTTAATTGCCTCCTTGGGTTCCTACTTTGGGTTTCGTGGTTACTGCTGTCTTCCATAATCTCCAAATTTACAACAGATTGATGATATGAAAGGCATATTTGCTATCAATTGAAGATTTATCTTTGTACAATCAAAAGAGCTAAGAGGATAGTGAGGGAATTTGAAACCCATAAGTAGGTATTTGCCTATTTTTCATGATCTCTAACACTCTGTAGAAATGGGAGAAGGGTATTATGTGTTCATACCATTTATACCTTACTTGCAAAGATAATAGTTTTTAATCCATTAAGGTTTTCTTTTTAAATATTTTATTGGGTGGGCTGGCCGAGTGGCTTAGTTGGTAAAGAGCTCACTCAAGAGTGCGAGCTGAGCTCTGAGCAACAGCAGTTTGATGCCCAGCCCGAGCTGAGCTGCCGCTGAGCTGCCAACAGATGGCAGGATTGCTCAGCTAAAAAAATAAAATAAAATAAAGATTTTATTGGGGAATTGGGGGACGGGAACAGCGTTGGGGAATTGGGAAAGGGGAACAGACAAGTTGGTGTCCTTTTGTTCAGTCTAGTTGTGGAGGACATCGCTTCACTGGCCTTCACTGGTTAGTATTATCATTGCGCTCTTCCCGGGTGAGGCAGATCGGTTGCCAGCCTCTGGACAGCCGCTCACGGCAGCTCTTGGCAGCTCACGCTGGCTGCCAACCACTCACTGTAGCCTATGGCAGCCCACTGCAGCAGGGGCTACAGCCCACACCGTCACCAGTGACTCACAGCAGCCCAGCTCCAAGTGGAGCTGTTGTTCACCACCTTAGCTATAGTGGGCAGCGTCACTGGCCCTCATATGGGGATCTGAACCGGGGCCCCGCTGCTCAGAGCTGGTGTCCCAAGCCAGCTCATAACGAACGCGCCACTGTGCCAGCCCAAGGTTTTCATTTTTATGAGCCTTTGAGAATGAAGTTTTTGTTGTTTGATAGGGTTTAGCAAGATGACTGTGTTCTTGAGAGAAACTTGATTTCAGTGAAAGCCATAATACTTTGGGTAGTTCAGTTTTTGTCTGAGAGTTATTATTCGTGTGTCTGTAGTGTTTTTTTTTTTTTTTTTTTTTTTTTTTTTTTTTTTTAAGATTTTATTGGGGAATTAGTGGAGGGGAACAGCGTTGGGGAATCAGGGAAGGGGAACAGACAAGTTGCCGTCTTCTTGTTCTTCAGTTTAGTTGCAGAGGATGTTGCTTCACTGTTGGTATCGTCATTGCGCTCTTCCCGGATGAGGCAGATCGGTCGCTGGCCTCTGGATGTCGCTCATCGCGGCTATTGGCAGCTCACGCTTGGCTGCCAGCCACTCACGCTGGCTGCGGGCCACTCACTGTAGCCTATGGCAGCCCACTGCAGCAGGGGCCGCAGCCCACACCATTACCGGGGCTCGCACAGCCCAGCTCCAGGTGGAGCTGTTGTTAGCTGTAGAGGGCGGAGTCACTGGCCCTCATGTGGGATCCGAACCGGGGCCGCTGGCATCCCAAAACCAGCGCCCAACCAATGCGCCACTTGGCCGGCCCTGTAGTGTTTTTTTTCCCTCTTTTTTTGTGTGTGTCAAGAAGACATTGCCCTTGGGCCAGCCGAATGGCGCGGTGGTTAAGCGCTGGCTTGGGAAGCCAGCGGCCCCGGTTTGGGTCCCACATGTGAGGGCCAGTGACACTGCCCTCAAAAAAAAAAAAAAGAAGACCTTGCCCTTTAAATTTGTCTGCAACTCATACAGGATAGGAGAAGAACGTCTCCATTTTAAAGTCAAACATTGTTGAGTTTTAAGTGACATATCACATTTCTTAGAAGCCTTTCTCAATTGACCTTATTTGACCATACTTTTTGTCATTATCCCTTGGTATTATTTTTTTTAAACTGTGATTTCCCCCCTAATATATAATATATATATATAATTTTTTTTGAGGGCAGTGTAACTGGCCCTCATATGTGGGACCCGAACCGGGGCCGCCGGTGTTCCAAGCCAGCTCTTAACCAATGCGCCACTCGGCTGGCCCTCCCCCTAATATATTTTTTAAATAACCTAACCTCATTCAGTAGGTACTCAGTAGATGTAGTGTGTCTAACATTAGTTTGGTTAGTATGTTCAGCTTTTGTTATGTACTGTGAATTCCAAGTATAAATTAAAGGAAAGGTGTAGCATGTCAGCTAAATTTAATATATTCAAATGTGCAGAGAAACTGGACAGGTGACTAAGTTATTCTGAGCATCAAATATATTACCTTCTGTTCTCAGGAACTACCTGCTTTCTTCTTCAGAGGATGGAACTGTTAGATTGTGGAGTCTTCAAACATTTACTTGCTTGGTGGGATATAAAGGACACAACTATCCGGTTTGGGACACACAGTTTTCTCCATATGGATATTATTTTGTGTCAGGGGGCCATGACCGAGTAGCTCGGTAAGAACATTGTGATCTTATGATTGGGTCTATTAAGGGAGCAGAATGGCTTCTTGTTGGGAAAGGAGTATTACTATGTCTGTATGCCCATACTAAGAATCCTGAGTGTTATTTTTCTTTCTCATGAGCTGTTTAACCTTCTCATGCCTCCCATTAGCTGTTTAACCTCCTCTTTCACGTACCATTCATTGTAACACCTTTGTTTCCATCATTTCCTTAACAGTTTGGAATGAGGTCGCTCAGGTTAGAAACTATGTGGTGGCTAAAACTTTTCTATAGGTTAGACTAGGAGCTGGGGTGGGAGAGGGTATATACAGAGAACTCAAGAACTGTAAAATTAAAAACTGTCCCAGATCAAGTTAGCCTTTCTTATGTTATTTAATCTCAATCATTCCTTCTTTCCCTCAGGTAACTAGTGAGGGGGACCCATTTGGAGCTAACATTTCACATAGATGTTTAGGATACCATTTTCATATTTCATAGTTAACTACTAATTATCATCTTTTGCTTTTAATAAATTTTTTCAAAGGCTCTGGGCTACAGACCACTATCAGCCTTTAAGGATATTTGCTGGCCATCTTGCTGATGTGAATTGTACCAGATTTCATCCAAATTCTAATTATGTTGCTACGGGCTCTGCAGACAGAACTGTGCGACTCTGGGATGTCCTGAATGGGAACTGTGTAAGGATCTTCACTGGACACAAGGTATTTTTACACCTTCATTATCTCAGTACACAGGGTTGCTTTTGAGATTAAGGTATTTTAAAAATTAACCAGTGACACATAAAGATACCTTTCATACCACTGAACTTAAAAAATTCTGTTTGTCTTATTTTCTATTTTTAGCCTTACGTTTGACTTCCCATTGACTTCTTTTCTAGGGACCAATTCATTCCTTGACATTTTCTCCCAATGGGAGATTCCTGGCTACAGGAGCAACAGATGGCAGAGTACTCCTTTGGGATATTGGACATGGTTTGATGGTCGGAGAATTAAAAGGCCACACTGATACAGTTTGTTCACTTAGGTTTAGTAGAGATGGTGAAATTTTGGCATCAGGTAAATGACTAGAAATGGCTTTGTGGTAAAGGGTAAATGGTATAAGAAAACAGTGAGTGTTGACAATTGCAAAATTAAGCCCTGTTGTACTAGGTTTCGCTTCTCTTTAGCCAGTGTCACCCTACTTGTATGTTGATTTCTCAGGTAAAACTACTACTTGAAATGCTCCGTTAGGGGAAACAGAGTTGTTAATCAAGACTTGACAAAATGTGAGAAGCTAAATATGGTGGATGCTACTAAACGGTTTTCTTTGACTTTCCCTTAGGTTCAATGGATAATACAGTCCGGTTATGGGATGCTGTCAAAGCATTTGAAGATTTAGAGACTGATGACTTTACTACAGCCACTGGGCATATAAATTTACCTGAGAATTCACAGGAGTTATTGTTGGGAACATATATGACCAAATCAACACCAGTTGTGCACCTCCATTTTACTCGAAGAAACTTGGTTCTAGCTGCAGGAGCTTACAGTCCGCAATAAACCATTGGTATTAAAGACCTTTTGGAAGCTACTGTTTGAAAAAGGGAGACTAAAAGCAAATACCTCAGTGATTAATATTTAATCAAAGAATGTTTTGTCTATATGGATCTGGAAGTATGCTGCTTGGAAAATCTGAACAGGACAGTTCCACGTTTCTATAGCAACCACATTTAACTAATTTCCGTTAGTTGAATAAGAGGTATTATGTTCGTGGAGGGGACATTTATGGTGCTTTGGATTGTGTGGAAACTATGCATTTTCTGTTTAAATGCTATTTTAATTTATTATGTTTAGGAAAAAAACCAATTGATTTCAATAATTCATTTTGCTTCTAGATTCAAATCGAGTAATATAATACCATCTTGAATTTTAGCTGAAGAATTCTATGAGCATGTATGTTTCTGCTGTAAACATGTAGTTACTGTATGGCACTCAAGTACTCTGTTAAATGATCCACTAATATTTTTGCTTGGCCCATGACTAGTGGAATGTATGTAACTGGGTAGGATGAACTACAGTTCCTTTCTAAGAATTAGATGAAGTGCAACCATCAACTGCCATCTGAATTTATGCCTGAGTGCACCCAAACACTCTATAAATCAGGTGAAGAAATTTAGCTTCCATGTTCTACTTCAGCTAAAATGGCTATACACAACCTAGTACACTTGAAGTCAGACAGACATTTCAGTTGCTTACCTCCAGTACTGAGCCTTGCTTTGGGAAACTAAAAGATTCAGACCAAGTCACTGCCAGTTTTTTGCCTTTGTTGCGTTTTGTACAGTTTTTATATTTTTGATATCTTGTAAATAAAGACAACCAGCTTTTCCAGGTTCATAATTTATTGTACAAATTGAGTATCACATGATCACTTGACATTAGCTTCTCCAGGTATGGGAAATCAACAGATGAGGTACAGCTTAGAATCCTATAAACAAAGCAAAAATAGTTTAGACACAAATGTGTTTTAAGACATTCCATAAATTACCAGTACAGGACTATCCATGAACCCCCTGAAATTGAATGCAAACCCATCAGATTCTTAAAGGAGTCAGTAATCCCTCCCCATCAATTAAGGTATCTCTCAGCTTGATACAATTTAACCTAACACTCCACCTTTAACAAAAAAGCTGCCTATCAGTATAATCCTAACATATACTATTGGAAAATTCGAGTATATAAAGTAACATTTTAAACAGTAGAAAACAGGTATGTAGCTAGTATGTATCTATTTAATAACGGAGAAACAATCTCTCCATTTGTGAACGGGATACTACCACCCTCCCAAAGTTAGGTACCTAGCATGAAAAGGAGCAAAATACTACAGGTTTGTCAGGAATAAGCCATGGACCACTGCATTCTGGGATATGCAGTCCCCTATGGATTGGAAAAGCTCTTAAGAGCAGAGGGAAAATTTTGTCTGTGGAGAGCTACATTATATAAAAATCTAGGTTTTGGGTTTTCTGCACGTCATCTGTTGCCAACCCAAAATTGATTCACTCAACCTTGGACAAATGGGGGTTGGGGGCACTATAAGAAGAAAACGAAGTGTGGAGATTTAAAGAAGTGATAAACTGGTTATATGAAAATTTGAAACTAGCTAACTAACAAAAAGCAATATATATCTGCAACTGATTTAAAAGGTTGGTCATAGGGCCGGCCAAGTGGCGCGTTGGTTGGGAGCTCATTTGGGACACCTGCGGCCCCAATTCGGATCCCACATGTGAGGGCCGGTGACACTACACTCAAAAAAAAATGAAAATAAAAAATTGGTCATAAAAGGTTGGTTAATAATTATTACAAAAAGAGCTTATACAAGAAAAATAAGGTCTTCACAAAGACAAAATCACAATTGTTAAAAGAGAAAAGCACATGAAGAGAATGTTAATAAAAAAATACAGATGGTAAATAAATGCAAAAAATGTACAATTTAATCAAAAAAACACTATTTTTACTAATCAAATTAACAAAAACCAGAAACATATTCAACGTTGGCTGGGGCAAGAGAGACCACTTTTTACAAAGCTGGGCGCCCCACAACCCTTTGAGAAAGAACCTAAAAAAACATCATAGACACAGACTTCACTTCATGTTCAAAAGTGTTCATCGTTATTTATACTTTAAAAAATATACTAGAATTCCTCTGTAAAATGAATCATATCCCCATGAGCACGCATGCATTAAAGTTATAGAGAACATACTAGTTATAATACAAAACAATCATGAATCACAGCCAATGGAAACCAAATAAAATACACAAAGAGTTAAACCAAAATGTTAACTAAAACTGTCAGGGTAATGGGATATGCATAGCATTTTTATTTTTTTGTGTGTGTGTAATAAATTTTGCATAATGACAATAATTTACCTTTTATAGTCAGGGCAAAAAAACCCATAACATCAAAAATGGCTAAGTTATAAACTTTTAAATGTCCATTCCTTACCTTTCATGTTGCTTTCACAGCTGGAGTTTTTTTTGGCCTTAACTTGAAGTATAAGACCAGCAAAGCAATGCCTCCATATGTGGCCAGTACACACTGAAAAAGAAAGGAAAAAGTAAACAAGAGTCACTGTTATATTTATATTATTCTAAAGTGTAATTGCTTAAAGGTATCATTAACACTTACATTCATTCTACCTGTAAGCGTATACGAGTTGAAATATTTTTTGATACCGGTGAATTGGAATTGGGCGTCAGTTTCTGCACCTGCCATGATTTCAATCTCTTAAAAAAAGAAAGAAAGCAACAATAAATTGAATTGGATGCAATTTAAAAGGCAAGTTTGTTTTTTAAAGTTTAAAAACCTTAAAAAGTCATTGTATATAAATATTATAAATTTGTATGTATGTTTTGCCCAACACAGCAATAGCAAAGATAGTGGAAAAAGCCTTGCTGACAAGAGAATCTTTTGGAAGGAGGACTTTATACAACACTTGAGAATATATGTCAACTCACTTGGCATAGGAAGAGAACACAGTAGTCTTTAAGTCCACCCTCTAACCCAATATAGCTGGATATTTTGATTACTGGCTCTATCTATACCATGGTACAATGTACATGAAATTAATCAGTTTTAAGATTAGTTGAAAGTTGGAGCCTGTGAAACTTTTCAAAGTTTCCCAGAGGTAACCACCAACTAAACAGCTCAACTTGCAACCCCACGCCTTTTACAGTTTTTCTTATAATTTAAGACCTCCATGGGAAGACAGAAGGGATCATTTACTAAATGGGTTGATACATACTAGCTATTGGTGATGGTGGTGAGGAAGCTGGAATCTTTACTCCTTAACATCAAAATAAAAGTTTAAATACAGTGAAACCAAAAAATCCTGGAAGAAAACATGGGCAAATATTTTAACCATCTTAGGGAAGGGAAAATAAAAAGGACAAATCAAAGAGGTGAAACATAAAAAGATAATCAACCTCATGATAGAAAGAAATGTAAAACGAGGCCAATATTTAACCATCAGACTGGCAAAGATAAAATTATAAGCAGTAGTAGTAATGTGGGAAAGAATGTGGGAAAACAAGCACTCCCTGTTGCCTGGAGTATACACTGGTACAACTTCCTAAAGTGCAATTTTGCAGTATCTGTCAAATTACAAAATTAGTATTTTTTTTTCTCGTTGAGGGCAGTGTCACTGGCCCTCATATGTGGGACCCGAACCGGGGCCGCTGGCTTTCCAGGCCAGCACTTAACCACTGCGCCACTCGGCCGGCCCAGTATATTCTTTTATCTAGCTGGTTCTCTAGGAATTTACCCTTATAGAAATATTACAAAGTGGAAACATGTTAAATGGTGCAAGGATGGAGACTGAAATACTGTTTATGAAAGTAAACTGGAAAAACTAAAAGTCCATCTACAGGAGACTAATAAAGGATGGTTTCCATCGGAGAAAATACAATGTCTTTATGTACTGACATGGAAAAGATGTCCTCATGTAAAGTTAAAAAAAAAAATCCTATTTCTGGACATTATATTACAGAGCACATCAATGGTTCTCAAAGTCTGGTTCCCAGACCAGCAGCATCAGCATCACTTGGAAACTTGTTAGAAATGTAAATTGTCAGGCATCTCAGGCCTATTGAATGAGAAACTCTGGGGCCCAGCAATCTTTTAATAAGCTCTCTAGGTTTCTGACGTACATTCAAATTTGAAAAACACTGCAATAACAACCCTGAAAAATATATAGGAAACTCCTCAGAGGAGTTATATCTATGGTACTTATGTATGTATTTTACAAAGACGTGTTGTTTATAATAAAAAATGGCAAAGGCACATTCAAAGGTCACCAGAATAATGCTTGAAAATTCGTATGTATTACCACCTATCTACCACGACCGACGCCACGCCGAGTCGATTGACAACATAGACGAGCCGGTCGAGGTCCGGTCGAGATTGGTAGGCAGTGGCGGTGATACAGCTGGCTCTTGATGAAATGGAAGAGGGAGAGATCTGTGAGAAAGTCATTGCTATGGAAACTGGCATGTCCCTGTTTACCATTCAAAGGCCTTCAGAGGCATTCACGTGCATAGAATTGACAATGAAAATTTTGGACAGATGATCTTAATACTGAACACTTTTTCAAGAACGTTATTGGAGCAATGAAGGAAATCCAAACGTTCTTGGCCCCGCTCAGTGGCCTAGGCCTGTCCAGTCCAAGCAGGAAAATAGGAAAATCTCCAGTAAAAGAAATCTTTATGATGCCGCTTTTACATTAACTGTTTCATTTTTACTTAAGTCATTAAAGGCATCCTTTCTCTCCATTCACCCTCATGATACATTTTTGGATTCTTATAGTATCAAGTAGGTTTCTAAGAGAAACCCTATAGAAATCAAGGGCTTTGTGAAATTATTAACTGATAACCCCCACTACCTTGTGCCTAACAAAAATTTTTAGGAGGATGTGGTGTGCGACTGAAGCAATTTAAGGGGCTTTAAATTTCCTCTACATAATATGGGAGGAAGGCTGATGCTTGCGATATTCCACAGAGGACTAATTCCGACTGAAGAGCATTGTATAGGAACTGCAATTTCGCATGGGCCTTGAAGGAAGTCTTGAGAGGCTGAAATGGAGCAGGCAGTGGAGAGCGGGATGTTGCTGGTTAGATAAAGGGAGTGAAAAAGTCTGGAAACACTTGGGTCTGCACTTTTCAGCAAACTAACTGTTGGTGACTTTTGGGCAAAATCAGGAACCCTTTGTGTTAGAATGGAATACATGACCTGAAACTTGCTTTCCTTTTGAGTCATGCTTAAGTTTAGAAAGACATAGGAATGAAGGAGAAAATGACCCAAGAATAATTGCACTAATTGCTAAATGGTAGCCTGCGGGGAAAATCTACGCAACAGGGCCTTTGCTTTTGTTTCTAATTAAGTGAATAGCTCATAGCTATAATCAATCCTCCCATGCCTCTGTTCGTCTGTAAAATGGGCATTTCAAAAAAAGGGCCCAAATTGATCAATTTGCTCCAGCTACTTTCTGTTTCCCCGATACTGATGATGTTTTCCTGGGTCACTGGCCCACCTACCTGGAAATGGAGAGATCACCGAGTAAAGGAGGCAAAAAAGCGAGCGAGAAGCCGCTCAGGTTCCAGAACCAGCCTCCTGCACCGCAAGGAGCGGACAGTTCTGGGTTCTGGCTCGCTCCTAGCTGAACAGGCCTTCCCGCTGATCGAACATATTGAAAGGGAAATCTAAGCCGCACACCGCGGGGCCCGGCGAACTGCAGGGGCCGGGTCCCATCCACACGCGTCCTGAGCGCAGCTAAAGGAGGCCCGGCTGGACAGCTTGCTTAGCAGGGCTCGGTGGAAACCAGCTGCTACGCGCAGGCAGAGAAGGGGTCACTCGGCCAGAGGTGGGGTCAGAAGCCCAAGCTCTCATCCAGCACGACGTCACGGGGTGACCTTGGTGACTCCCCTCGCTACGGGCCGCATTTTTCTTCGCTGAAAAACGCACTCTGAAGGCCTTCAGGAGCTCTGGGAGCCTTTGGGGGCGCCCATTCGCCTCGGCCCGGGGCTGCCCAGGCGCTGACCGACCCCTCGGGCCCGGCCCTTGGGATCTCTAAGCCCTTTCCCCATTCCCCAACGCTCTCGTCCCCCCAAAGCGAAGACCTCAAGTTGTTCCCGGATCAGGGATGATCGGGTCCCAGGTCGGTGCCGCAAAGCGGAGGAGCGAGGTCCCAGGCCGGGTTTCCCTCCACACCCACCTTGCAAAAGGCAACAATTCCGCAGACAGTGTCCTTCAACGTACGAAGCTGCCCCTCGGTCCAGCCGGAAGAAGGCGCCTCCCCCGCACGCGCTCTACCAGCCCAGCGATTCAGCCTTGGACGTCGATTGGCTACGGCTAGAAGCCCCGCCCTCCAGCTTCCGGTCTCTCAATCGTCACACCCCCCCCCGCTCCGCCCCGCACGGTCCTAGGACCCAGCACGGTAACGGAAATAGAGCATTGACTCCGCCCACTCTTCCGGAAGGGCAGCGTGGGTGTGTAGGGGCGCGATTTCTCCGCGTGTGCGGCTGCAGGGGCTCGATCCCCGAAGTTGAGAGGTGCTGGCGTCGCGAGGCTGGTCAGTGAGGGCAAAAGCGAGAAGGGAGGACCTCTAGGTACCCCCGTCCCTGCCACGCATCCACAGTGCCGGGTGAGTGGTTCGATCACCGAGCCCGACTCAGAAGCCAGCTCTGCTCGCCTGGCCCCTGCACACCAGGCTCTGTCCTCGGGAAGTAGCTTAAACCCCTTCTTTGCCGCTGGATCGCCTTATCCTTTGAAGCTTCAGTTTTCTACGAAGCATACACCCATTGTTGATTGTAAATCGAGGCTCCCTTCGGCCATCACCTCTACTACAGTCGCAAGCCTTTGTAGATACTTATTCCCAAGTCTCTCCTTATCTAACATTTTCACTTACACCTAGTTATGATTCTCATGGTATCTTGGTTGTTCTGTAGTTCACTCCTCCCGGGTTTGCTGTCCTTCCGTCCTTGTCTCTTTCCGTCCAATCTATAACCTGTGCTATATTTTTCTTGATTCCAGTTCTCTCTCTTCTAACTTGAGCTAACGTTATAATTCTTCCTAACCTAAGGCTGTGACTTCCCAAAGTAAATATTAAACTAAGCAAGATCTTCCGCTAAAAAAGCCGAATCTGTCTTTTAAAAGTTAACTCCAATTATGCTTTATTCGCCCTGTGGTCTAGTTGAATAATTCTTCATAGAAAGGGATTAGCAGGCTTTTGAGCAATTGTTTGTCAAAGTGTGGGTGCTCGCTGAAATAATTGGCTTTTCCTGTTTTCATGCTTTTTCTTACGTTCCTTCTGCTTTTCCCTTTCCACTTGTCAAAATCACGTTGGTCTTTTAACATTCAGCTCCAAAGGCATCTTCTTTAGGAAGCTTCCCCTCTATACTGAAGCTTCATCATTTCCTACTTTTTCGTTGATAGTTTATAATCGGATTTATATTTTAAGTTACTTGCATAATTGCTTTATCTTAAAAGTGCATATTCTTTGAAGGTTGGGGGTTGTATATTTGTATTTCTGACTTAACCGTAGCTGCTTAATGGTATTACTACATTGAATCTATAACTTTTTTTCATGGAGGAAACGTGTGGACTTGTGATTTTGAAGCAAAGACCTTTGGAAAGATGAATTGTGGATTATTTGGGGCATGGCTTCAAACCATCTATCTATATTTTGGTCTTGAGTGCCGTCTAGTGCATTGGTGCTAGAAGGCTGTATCTCTTGTCCATTGAACACAGCCTTTAGGAAAAATGGCATCAAGGCTGCATCTCACCTGTAACTCTTTGCATTATTTTTAGGAGCCCCAAACATGGCAACGGTAGAAGAAAGCTTCCCCCGTGGGGGTAAAAGAAAGACCCATAAATCAGAGAAAGCTTTCCAGCAGCCTGTTGAACAAGACAACTTATTTGATGTAAGTGGTGTGCTTGTTCAGTAAGACTCACTGAACACTTTCTCCCTACTGTCCTTATGAAGAGTGAACCCTGTTTGAGAATGTGTTGTTTTCCAGATTATTTCTTTTTGAAGTCTTTGTTTGTAAATTGAACTTTCAGAGAGTCCACACTATCACAAGGCTGTATTTTTTTTTTTTTTTTTGAGGGCAGTGTCACTGGCCCTCACATGTGGGACCGAACCGGGGCCGCTGGCTTCCCAAACCAGTGCTTAACCACCGCGCCACTCGGCCGGCCCCCAAGGCTGTATCTTTTGAAGCATGGCATTTAGTATTTGAATTTGCAGTGTTCTGGTTCCTTATTCTTAAGAACTTTGTGCCATGTTGATTAAGGATGGAGAGAAAGCAGTCTGATCATTGTATTTTTAATGGGGTCCTTGCCACCACGTATAATGGTCAGAATTTGCATTATAATTCATAATCTTCACCTAGAATAGGCTGTGCTCTCAATGCTAGAGGGAAGGGAACTAACATTTGATTATTTGGCTTTGTGTCTATTTTATGTAATCTTCCCAACTGTACTATGAAATAGAGATCGCCATTCTATGATGAGGAATAGAGACCAAGAGAGGTTATGTACTTTAGCTTATTATGGTGGAACTGTGAGTTTAACTCAGGTCTCTTCGTGACTCCACCTTCCATTCACACACTATTCCAAATTGCGTCTCATACCGGCTGACCCCAATGTACATCCTAAGTCAAGGGAGGAAGAACACCAGAGGGAAGAGGCTTTTGAGAAGATGAAGGGCAGACTTTGTGTGAAGGGAGCACTGGAGGCAGACTGGGAGATTTGGGATTGAATAGGAATTAAAGAAACATTTGGGAGTGGCATGGAATGGAAGCATAACAAAGCAACAGATGACCGGAAATTGGGAGGGAAAGGCCAAGATTGCTTCTTTTCATTCTTTTGGACCTTTTTCTCTCCTGTTAGATTTCTACTGACGAGGATTCCACCAAAAGGAAAAAGAGGCAGAAGGAGCCAGCCAAAACAAAAAAGCTGAAAATTGAAAAGAAAGAAAGCAAGTCTGTAAAAGAGAAGTTTGAAATCCTTGGTATCGAGGTTTGTTAAAGTTTGGTTTAGATTTAAACTATCATGGTTGCTTAAGTTGTATATGTTCTTCCCTTTTTTTACCCCCTCCATTCTCTTCATTCATTCATACATGTATATGTATGGCTTGTGTCTATAGAGATTCTTGCAGTTTGTGTTCAGAATTGAGCATCATTTCTTTCTATTAACCAATGCCTGGGATAGTGTGTTGGTTTTTTGTTGTTGTTTTTTTTTTTTAAAGATTTTTATTGAGGGGAGGAGAACAGACAAGTTGCTGTCCTTTTGTTCTTTAGTCTAGCTGTGGAGGATGTTGCTTCACTGCCCCATGTTGATGTCATCATTGCGCTCTTCCCGGGTGAGGCAGATCGATCGCTGGCCTCTGGACGGCCGTTCATGGCAGCTATTGGCAGCTCACTCCGGTTGCCGGCCACTCACGCTGACTGCCGGTCACTCACTGTAGCCTATGGCAGCCCACTACTTCAGGGACTGCAGCCTGCACTGTTTCCAGGACTCACACCGCCCAGCTCCAGGTGGAGCTGTTGTTCACCATCTTAGCTGTAGAGGGGAGTGTCACTGGCCCTCACATGTGGGATCGGAACCAGGGCCTCTGGTGTCCCAAGCCAGCTCTTAGCCAGTGCGCCACTCAGCTGGCCCCCGTGTGTTGTTTTTTCGTTTGTTTGTTTTTAGCTGCTGAGTCCCTCATCCGGCTGATGTCCTTATGGAACTTCCGTTTTAGTAGATTCGTGGGTTAGAACTGGCAGTAATTTTAGCAATCGTTCTGATTCCACCCGTTTATTTCATAGGTATGGAAACTGTCTCAGAGAAGTAAAGTGGTCTTATTCTGTGCCTTAAATTTTTAGATAAACTCCAATATACAATAGGTGTAAAAAATAAAAAGAAATAAAAGAAAATTATTTTGAAGGGAAAGATTCAGATTCAGCCTGCAGAAGTATTTTGTTTGTCATGTGTGATACTTAAAACACTAATCGTTTAACTTGCTGTTAACATTAAGAAACAAACTTTAATGGCTGGCCAAGTGGCTCAGTTAAGAAGTTAAGAGCTCGCTCAAGAGTGCGAGCTGAGCTCTGAGCAACAGCAGTTCGATGCCCAGCCCGAGCTGAGTTGCCAACAGGCGGCAGGATGGCTCAGTTAAAAAAAAGAAACAAACTTTACATAAAGAGGTGACTTCTGGGTTCTCATAAAACGTTGAAAGCACTGACAACACAAGCTTTCGTTCTCTCGTATTTGTAGGCACATGGAGCCGACTGAGTGGTGGCTGCACCCTTTAGTCCCGGCCAGCACACTCCAGACTGTCATTAGCTCCACTCGTCCCTGCTTCCTTCATTTTACTGCCTGTGAGGCATTTGAGGTTGGGTTGCTTGGACTAAAGTGAAAGGTGAAAGTGCCCGCCAGCACCCAAGTACTGTTAACACTTGTATAATTTAGACCTTTTAGGGTGCTTGGTCTGATGTTTGATAAGTGCATTGACATACACACCTGTGTGTTTCCTGTAGCTTTTATCTGTCAGAGTTGAGACCCCCTCATTCACTGTTCTCTTGCCTATTGTACCTGTTTCTCTTTCTCTCTTCTAGTCCCTGTGTGAGGGGATGCGGCTTTTGGGTTGTGTGAAAGAGGTGAATGAACTGGAACTGGTGATTAGCCTCCTCAATGGCCTGCAGGGGTTTGTGCAGGTGACTGAAATCTGTGATGCCTACACCAAAAAGCTGAATGACCAAGTGGCACAAGAAGAGCCTCTGAAGGTAAGGGAAACCTGGAGAAATCTGTAACCGGAAATAAATAAATGCAAAATGACAACTTTGTTAAGTGCTAAGAAGGAAAGGTACAAGCTGCCATGAGAGTTTATAATAGGGGACTGTATTTATGTACTTTTTTTGTTTTGTTTTTGAGGGCAGTGTCACTGGCCCTCACATGTGGGACCGAACCGGGGCCGCTGGCTTCCCAAGCCAGCGCTTAACCACCGCGCCACTCGGCCGGCCCTATTTATGTACTTTTTAATAAGGGGATTTTGATGTAGCCCAGGGAGCCCCTAAGACTTCCTGGGGGAAGGGATGCTTGTGCTGAGATCTGAAGGACGAGGGTACACTTGATAAAGAAAGCGAGTTCAGGCAGAAGGACCGTGGTATGTAGCAGAGAGAAGAAGGCTGGTGTGGCGAGAGCAAGGGAGTGTGGTGTCGGATGGGGCTGGAGAGCTGGGTGGATGCCAGACCATGTTAAGGATGGATTTTTAATTCTAGAACCAATGACAAGCCCTTGAAATGTTTTCATTGGGGTGGGTGATTGCGGGGGGCCAGCCCCGGCGAGGACCAGGGGTTCCCTCGGGTGGGACGGAGTCAGGGAGGAAAAGAAGAAAGATGGAGACACCGGAAAGAGGTTCACAGGAGTGTCACACCTTTATTGTTAAAGCCTGGCCCCTTTTATAGGGACTTCTGACTATTAACTCAATTACAAGTTATGTTTCACATGATCATGATGTTTTACTCAGAACTTTTACTTTTTTGTAATTGTATCTTTCCAGGGTACACTGAGGCCTGTTCAAGAATTTTACTTATCATCTAAAGAGTGGTTACCATAAGTACCTTACAGGGCGTATACTTGAACTATTGCCAAGTGTTTAGCAGTGGCTGAGTTTAGAGCAAAAAACTATTTTATTGTGATTATAATACTTAGCAGCAAAAGGAGTCTCAAACTTTTCCTATCCTACAAAGAACTGCATATTATTGTAATAGAGGGTAACATCTGTTTCTCAGTCACAGCTTCAGTATCTGTTGCTACAGCAATGTACAAAACAAAGAGTTAAAACAAGGCTGTTAATTAAAATAACTCATGGTCAGTAAGTTGCCTCTTATCAGAACTTTCATGGCCGAGAGACCTTGGTCTCCTGGTCTCCAGGGAAACCTTTCACAGCTGCATAGGCAAGTAAGTTCAAGGTCGGATGATATCACCAGTTTCTCACAGACACTGTCTGTTTCTCACAGACAGGATTTGTCCATGCAACCAGAGGCCTGAGCCTCAGTTTCCAAGGGGCTTGAGTCCCTATTTCTCAGTCCTGGAGTCCCCTTGGACTGTAGCCTGTTTTAGGGAGTTTCCTTATCTTTAGGAAATCTTGCCCCCGTCATTGACTTACACAGCAAGCTATCATCAGGGTACCCCAGGAACTTGCCATAAATGCAGTGAAGGTACTGTCTCCTATAGGATCTGATGTGGAAGAAAGGCACATGGGTTCATAGAGGCAGGAGATATTACATGACCAACCATAGGGCAGCATCCCAGACATCCAGTGCTGAGCGTGGATCTTTATTTCAATGTGGCCTTGTCAGACACTAGGATGCTGTTGGCCCCCAACAGGTAATGTGGAGACAGAGTAGAGAATAAATTGAAGAGGCATGAGTAGTTTCTTAGAGACCAATTAGGAGGCTATTGTTGTAGCCCAGGCTCTGAGATTGGTGGCAGCTTGGGTTCAGGATTTACTGAGGACTGAGAGAGTACAGTGTTGAGGGATGGATTTGCTCTGCGTGGTGAGGCAGAAGTGCCAGGGATGAGTCCTGGGTTTCTGTTGTGCATGACTTGACAACTGGCCGTGCCATCTAAGATAAGAAATCCAGAAAGGGGGCCTGGATTGCGAGAGATTGATCATGATTTGATTTTTTTGCTGCTTGGAGTTTGAGGTACAGAAACAAAAATGGGTGAAACTTATTTGTATAGGTGGTAATTGAAGCTAAGAAGGGGGAAGAAGTTGCTTAGAGGGAACAAATACAGTGAAAAGAGACTGAAGACTGAGCTGGGAGTAAGTACTGTAGTTTAATTGCTGAATAAAAGGAGAGTTACTGTCAGGAGAGCCAGACGGAGAAAAACCAGTGAATAAAAAGTCTTGATAGTGAGGGAGGAAATGTTAATGAAGGAAGGAGTGGCCTCCAGTGTTAAAATCTTTTTTTTTTTTTTTTTTAAAGATTTTATTGGGGAATTGGTGGAGGGGAACAGCGTTGGGGAATCGGGGAAGGGGAACAGACAAGTTGCTGTCTTTTTGTTCTTCAGTTTAGTTGCGGAGGATGTTGCTTCACTGTTGGTATCGTCATTGCGCTCTTCCCGGATGAGGCAGATCGGTCGCTGGCCTCTGGATGTCGCTCACCGTGGCTATTGGCAGCTCACGCTTGGCTGCCAGCCGCTCACGCTGGCTGCGGGCCACTCACTGTAGCCTATGGCAGCCCATTGCAGCAGGGGCTGCAGCCTACACCATCACCGGGGCTCGCCCAGCCCAGCTCCAGGTGGAGCTGTTAGCTGTAGAGGGCAGTGTCACTGGCCCTCATGTGGGATCCAAACCGGGGCCGCTGGCATCCCAAAACCAGCACTTAACCAATGCGCCGCTCGGCCGGCCCTAAAATCTTTTTAAAGGTCACATAAGAGAAGGACTGCAAAGTGGACAGTTGGATTTGGCAACATGGAGGTCATTGGTGATTTTATTGGGAAATAAAGTGGTGGAATGGCAGGGGGGTGGTGCAGATCACGGTGAGCTGAAGAGCAATTAGGAGATGAAGTGGAGACAGTAAATACAACTTTTTTTTTCTTTTTTTTTGAGGGCAGTGTCACTGGCCTTCATATGTGGGACCTGAATCGGGGCTGCTGGCTTCCCAAGCCAGCGCTTAACCACCGCGCCACTCAGCCGGCCCGTTTTTTTTTTCTTTTTTAAGTATAGTCGGTATACAATATGATAGTTACATTGGTTTCAGGTATACAAAATAGTGACTCAACATTTTTATACCTTACAGTGTGATCACCCCATTAATTCTAGCAATCATCTATCACTGTGCAAACTAATTGCAATATTACTGACTATATTCCCCTTCACCTTTTTCACCCATCTCCCCACCCCATCCCTTCTAGCAAGCATCCCTTTGGTCTCTATAGACAGCTCTTTTGACAAGTCGTTTTATATCCGCCCATTGTGTGGAGATATTTGGAGGCTTTATGCTGACATTCAAGACTGTGACATGGTCACAGACCCATCTTCTTTTGTGGGCGAGTGGTTACCCTCTTCATCACATTTGGAGTCTTCAGGGTCTGAGGAGGAGAGGCCTCTGAGCCAGGGCCTGGCAGTGGACTCTTGGTTTGTGGGAATGGTATGCATCAGGGTTTTCTCATTTGTATTATCCAGGACCTGGTCCTCTTGCCTGAACTCTTCTCTCCTGGGATGCTGGTGAGATGTGTGGTGAGCAATCTGGGCATCACAGAGAGTGGCAGAAAGAGTGTCAAGCTATCGCTGAACCCCAAAAATGTCAACAAGGTGCTGAGTGCAGAGGCCTTGAAGCCTGGAATGGTACGTGTCTGGGGTCGGGGAAGAGGAGCAGGTAGCGTGTCTCCTTCCTGCCCTGCCTCTCTCCTGGGGAGTGTCTCAACCACCTTTTATGTTCAGCTAACTGTTACACACAGGGGTGGGTCTTTTCCTGAGATGGGAAGGTCTTCAGGGTATCTGGGTATTTAATGGAGATTGAAGACTTGAACCTAATTACCTTACCTGGGAGGGGAGAAAGGGAAAGCAAGTCTAAGATTTTCTGGTAGCAAAAAAAAAAAAAAGCCTCCAAGAAGCCTTAGCAGGGCATTGCTGATGGTGAGAAGTTCCTTGAAGTAAGTGCCTTTAGACTTCTTCACAGGTTATTTTCAAAGGCTATCTGATATTTGCGGGGAATGCCCTTGCTCTTTAAGAGCAAGAGACAGGGTAGACAGGGCAACAAGTTTGTCACCTGTACTCATGGGCAGCCAGCCCATCACTGAGTCTCCCAGTCCTGTGGAGAGTCAGAAGACATTAGTGCTAGCTCAGAGCCTTCAGGTCCAGTAGGTCAGAACACTCATGTAAATTACACTCATCTAAGTACTCTTGTAATTAAGAGGAGGGAGATCAATATGATCTTGTAGTATTTGGTAAGAAGCAGTGGAGTTTAGGTCAGGCCCTGAAAATTGGATAAACAAGGGAATAAAAAGAAGCCAAATTACAGGAAATTGACAAGTGTTGGGAGCCTACTATATGACAGGTGCTGTTTTAGGCACTATTAGCCTTGTGAAGCAAATAGATATCCCTCTTGTAAATTTGAGAAAATGGAATGAGAAAGGTTTCAATAACTTGCCAAAGACCAAATAGTAAATGTCAGAGCCAGCTTTGAATGCACACTGCTTCCCATGAAATGTAAAGGAGGTTGGCAAGATTTCTTTTTTTTTTTTTTAAAGATTTTATTGGGGAATTGGAGGAGGGGAACAGCGCTGGGGAGTCGGGGAAGGGGAACAGACAAGTTGCTGTCTTTTTATTCTTCAGTCTAGTTGCGGAAGACGTTGTTTCACTGGCCCATGTTGGCATTGTCATTACGTTCTTCCCGGATGAGGCAGATGGGTCGCCGGCCTTTGGATAGTCGCTCACTGCGGCTGTTGGCAGCTCACACTGGCTGCCAGCTGCTCACGCTGGCTGCTGGCCACTCACTGTAGCCTATGGCAGCCCACTGCAGCAGGGGCTGCAACCTACACCGTTGCCAGGGCTCACACAGCCCAGCTCCAGGTGGAGCTGTTGTTAGCTGTAGAGGGCAGTGTCACTGGCCCTCATATGTGGGCCGCTGGCATCCCCAAACCAGCTCTTAACCAATGTGTCACTCGACCGGCCCAAGATTTTTTTTTTTTTTTTTAATGTCTTGGAGGTGCTTAGATGATGACAGCTGGAAGGGTAGTTTGGATTCTCATTAATCATAGCCCAGGGAGTGACCTTGCAGAGCCATCTGGTTTATCCCTCTTTGCATAACATAAAAGTCTTATCTTTCGGAAATTCTCCAGGGGGAGAGACCCCTCTCTGTCATTACATTATTCACCTGTGTTTAACACTTCTTTCTGGAAACCCTAAAATCCTTCCAGCCCTAGGAGAATTAAAGGTGGTATCTTGCCCTCTTCTTTCCTGAAGTGGGATTGAGGTTCAAAGTTAAAAGTATATGTGTGTGGGGGTGGGATTATGGGATAATGTGTTGAGGTTGATGATGGGAACAGGCACATTTGATAGTGGATCTTTGTTGTGTGTCCCATGACCTTTGACTTTTGAACTTTTTGGAATGCTTTCTCCCTGTCCAGCTGCTCTCAGGCACTGTATCCAGTCTGGAAGACCATGGCTACCTAGTGGACATTGGTGTTGGTGGGGCCAGAGCTTTTCTGCCACTGCAGAAAACCCAGGAGTATATCAGACAGAAGAACAAAGGTGAGGGGAGGAAGAGGGCCCAGTGCGTGGCAGGCAGTGAGGTGGTACGTGTGGGGATTAGATTTTATTTGCTCACCAAGTGTGGTGAGTAAATTACAGAATGGTTACTCTGAATGCTGTTTGGCTTTGCTAAGATCAGCTGATAGCAAAGGGAATGTGTGTGAAGGGCCAGGTTGCAGGGTCTTGCTAAGATCTGATGGGCCATTTTCACTGTTTCTCACCTAGAAGATTCCATTGGAATTTGGGCTGCGGCCCCCAAGGCCTCTGAACCAGCAATCTTCATATTTTTGTTGAAATTTTCATATTTTTGTGGGTAGTTCCAGATTGGTTAAGGTCATTTCACTCCCTTCTTGTAGTTGGTCTTTAGAGATTGGGAATATGGGGAGTATTGGGTGGTAACTTAGCAAGCAGGCCGAGAATCATCTTAGGTATTGCTTGAGCCCAAGTTAAAGTCCTTTTCATGGAGATATTTTTCCTTTTGGGGGCTGGGTCTGGGGTTGCAGGTGCTAAACTGAAGGTGGGTCAGTACCTGAATTGCATCATTGAAGAGGTGAAAGGCAATGGAGGAGTTGTTAGTCTGTCTATTGATCATTCAGAAGTTTCTACTGCCATTGCTGCTGAGGAGCAAAACTGGACCCTTAATAACTTGCTACCAGGACTGGTGGTCAAAGCCCAGGTCCAGAAGGTAAGCCATTCATTATTACTACTCTTTTCTAAAATAAAAACAATTTTTATTAAAGTAGTTACATGCACACAATCTAAAATTGTGCTGTTCAGTAGTGCAGCCACTGGTGACGTGTGGCTAGTATGCACTTGAAATGCAGCCAGTGCCACATGTTGAAATAATATTTTGGATATATTGGGTTAAATAAAGTATAATTAAAACAAACTTCACTTCTTTCTTTGTAGTTTTTAAAATCTGAGTGCTAGAAAACTTAAAATTACATATGTGGCTTACATTATATTTCTATTGGACAGCACGGATCAAAATGGTATTAAAAGGTTTACAATGAAGAACTATCCCATCTATCCCTCCGCACCCCCATCTTGAACTCTTAGCTTATCCTTTGAAATTTACCTTCACATTTCTAAGTAATAAGTTTCTCTTGGTTTATCGATTTTAGGCATTGAGCTTTAACTTCTTATCAAGGTAGATAAAAGACTTGCCTCTCTTAATTTTCCCTCCCCTTCCCCCAACTTCCCAACAGAGATATAGTAAAATTTTGGTTAAATCATTATTTCAGTGTTTCAATTAGGATTATGTAAATACTGTTTACTGCTGAGCTAGGTAACAGACTCTGACTGTTGAACAGCTTTATTTCCTAGAGTTGATAATTGGCTTTGTTTTTGTCATTTGTTAAATTCTCTTCCTATCTATCACTATTTCTTCTGTACCCTGTAGTTATTTTTCTTTTTTTCTTTTTTTTTTAAAGATTTTATTGGGGAATTGGCGGAGGGGAACAGTGTTGGGGAATCGGGGAAGGGGAACAGACAAGTTGCTGTCTTTTTGTTCTTCAGTTTAGTTGCGGAGGATGTTGCTTCACTGTTGGTATCGTCATTGCGCTCTTCCCGGATGAGGCAGATCGGTCGCTGGCCTCTGGATGTCGCTCACTGCGGCTATTGGCAGCTCGCGCTGGCTGCCAGCCGCTCACGCTGGCTGCGGGCCACTCACTGTAGCCTATGGCAGCCCACCGCAGCAGGGGCTTCAGCCCACACCATCACCGGGGCTCGCACAGCCCAGCTCCAGGTGGAGCTGTTGTTAGCTGTAGAGGGCAGTGTCACTGGCCCCCATGTGGGATCCGAACCAGGGCCGCTGGCATCCCAAAACCAGCGCTTAACCAATGCGCCACTCGGCCGGCCCAGTTATTTTTCTTTCACTACAATTTTCCATGTTTTCAAACCCTGTAAGTAATCTCTTCTTTACCTTTTTTCCCCCACCTGGACCCCTTTTTACTGTCATCCTGGAACCTTCCTCTCTCTGTTGTATTGGAACCACCTTTGATTCCTTGTTTTCCTCTTTTTTGGTTTACTTCCTCAATTTTAGTATGGCACATTTTGTAGAGCATCTTCGAAAAGGTACACGAGAAGTTAATTTCTTGACGTAGTGTGTCCGGGATCGCCAAGAGCACTCCTAGGTTCATGCAATGTTGGGGTTTTTTTTTTTTTTTTTTTTTTTTTTTTTTTAGGGCAGCGTCACTGGCCCTCATATGTGGGACCCGAACTGGGGCCACTGGCTTCACAAGCCAGCACTTAACCACCGTGCTTCTCAGCTGGCCCAATATGTGGGCGTTTGTGTCTGGCTTCTTTTACTTGGTATAATGTTTTCAAGGTTTATCCGTGTTGTAGCATGTATCAGTGGTACATTCCTTTTTTATGGCTGAATAATATTTCACCATATTGTTAACACACATTTTGTTTGTCCATTCATCAGTTAGTAGACATTTGGGTTGTTTCCACTTTGAGCTTTTATGAATAATGCTATGAAATTCATGTACAAGTGTTTGTGTAGATATAGGTTTTCATTTCTGTTAGGTATATACCTAGGAATGGAATTGCTGGGTTGTATGGTAACTATCTATTTAACTTTTTGAGGAACTGCCAAAGTGGCCACACAGTTTTACATTCCCAACAGACTCGTAAGGGTTCCAATTTCCCCATTCTTACAAACACTTGTTATTATCCTTCTTTTTATTATAGCCATTCTAGTGGGTATGAAGTGGTGTCTTCTTGTGATTTTGATTTGCATTTCTCTCATTATTGTGAAGTTGAGCATCTTTTCATGTGTTTATCGGCTACTTGTACATCTTCCTTGGGGAAGTATCTATTCACAAGTCTTTTGCCCATTTTAAAATTAGATTGTCTTTTTATGCATTTATATATTCTGGATACTAGCCCCTTAGCAGATCTTGTTTTTATTTGTTTTAAAATATAATTTCCTCTTCTCTTTTTCTGGAACTCCTGCTAACATATTGTTGGACTTCATGGGGCACTTCTCTAATTTTCTTATCTTTTGCACTGTCCTTTGTTTTGGTATGTGCATGTATTTATCTACATCCTCCCTTCTGGAAGAGTCTCTCAATTTTAACTTCACATTCTGTATTGAATTTTTGATTTGATGCCATATTACAAATGAGGCTCTAAAACTGTTAGGAGGTGTGTGCACCTGGGTGGGACACGCGGAGTGGCTGACTTCACTGTCAGGATGAGGAGCTAGCCAATTTTTCTTTGGGCAGCCTCCAAAAGTCATTGTTATAAGTCTTCTCCGGTATGTTAGGTTTCCCTAGAAAGGATCTACTAACCTCCACCTAGGAGCATATGAGCCTGACTGCCTGAGAGCTAAGTGGGAGAAAGGGGCTGGAGGTCTCCTTATCTATATCCATACGATATTCGGAATTTTTCTTTTCTTTCTTTTTTTTTTTTAAAGATTTTATTGGGGAATTGGCAGAGGGATACAGCGTTGGGGAATCGGGGAAGGGGAACAGACAAGTTGCCGTCCTTCCACTCTTCAGTCTAGAAGCAACATGGGCTTCACTGGCCCATGTTGGAATCATCATTGCGCTCTTCCCGGATGAGGCAGATCGGTCGCCAGCCTCTGGATGGTCGCTCACCGTGGCTATTGGCAGCTCACGCTGGTTGCCAGCCACTCACGCTGTTAATTCCTTAGCTTTTGTGGGGCTCTCTCTGTGGGATGCATCAGCTTTCTCATGATCAGTGTCTCCCTTTTGCAAGCATTTCGGTTTTACCTTCTTAGCCTGGGCAAATCACCAAGTTAGCAACAATCTGTCCAAGTTGTCAGGCTTGCAGTTCCCCAAGGATCTTTGTGCAAAGTGCCTTCCATCCCATTAGGAAATGCTGAGGGTGGGAGGATTGATGTCCTCTCATTCTGGAAGGGAGGTGAGCTTAGTGAGTAAAGGAACAGTCAGTGCCAGTGGTCCTGCCACTTAGTTTTATAGGAAGAAAGATTGATAAGGGTTAGCTGGGAGAGGAGAGATATACAGTGATCCTGGAAAACGTGGCATTGAGTGTTTAGTATGAACAGTTCTCATATTCTTGGTTCCTTCGGAGAGATATTTTTCATAACTCGTTCTGTTTATTTCAAGGTGACTCCACTTGGCCTTACGCTAAACTTCCTCTCATTCTTCACTGGCATGGTTGACTTTATGCACTTGGATCCCAAGAAAGCTGGAACGTATTTCTCAAATCAAGTAGTAAGTAATACTGCTTATTATCTTTTCTTTCTTTCTTTCTTTTTTTTTTAAAGGATTTTATTGGGAAACAGTGTGTTTTTTCAGGACCCATCAGCTCCAAGTCAAATAATTGTCTTCAGTGTTATCTTTTCTGGGTTGCAGTTGTGTCCCACTTAGCTGTCTGGTATCACAGTTAGCTGCAGGGCAGGTCCTAGGACTGTGTGTGCCCGTGTGCAGAGAGAAGGTAAGGGGAATACAAAGTGTTTTGGAAGGACCATAATAAACTATCATTGGTTATCTCAGAGGGCTGAGATTAGATAGACTGAGGAGGAGAATGCAACTTTTAATTTTTATTTCGTATTTTTTCATACAGTTTGATTTTTTTTTTTTTTTGGTAGTCAATCTTTTGCTTTTATAATTAAAAGTGCGTTAGAGGAGTACTTAACATAAGAAAACAAGATATATGTTTAAATAGAAAAATGTTGTTTAAAAGATGCTATGTGTATTGTATTTCAACAAAATACCCAATTTTGAAAAAAATTTTAGAGTATACCTGGCTAAAATACTGAAAGATTATATGATCAGGTGTTAATGGTGACTAACTCTGGATGATTTTTTTACCCTTACCTAAAGATTCAAATTTTCTGCAATGAACATGGATATTTGGGAAGAAAAATTCCAATGTATATTATTCAGAATCTTTTTAATCCTAAAATGATTTTTTGTTTTTTAACAATGATGCATGCTAATGGATGCTGTAGAGACTTTTTTTTATTTTTTTATTTTGATTTTTTTAAGAGAGCAGTGTCACTGGCTCTCATATGTGAGATCCGAACCCTGGCCGCTGGCGTCCCAAGCCAGCTCTTAACCACCGTGCCACTCGGCCGGCCCAAGACTTCTTTTTAAAAAGTAAAAACAGGTTTTTTTAAAAAGTAAAAATATCACCTAATAATAATAATAATATTTGGGTGAGCCTCTTTCTAGGAATTTTTTTCTCCCTATGATCACACTTGTGTACAGAGTAGAGACATTTTGCATGCTCTAACCTTGTGATCAGAGCAGGCTGTTTCTGGTGTATTTTAGGCACGCCTCTGATGTACTGCTGCCAGCACATGGTTTCTGTTGCATGTGTCTTACTTATTAGCCTCATGGTGTTGAGGGAACCCTGGTATGTGATTTTCCTGGCCTGAGTAAGCCTTGATGTGGTTGGACATAGTTCCTCTGAAACACTTTGTTTGAATTTTCTGTATGCTGTTTGACTGCACAAGTCAATTTTAGTACTTGTATTCCTACCCTGGTCAGCACATGGAGGTCCTTGACCTCTGAAAGTCTGCTCCAGGATGTCTTATCTCCTGTGTGCCTCCTCCTCCTCATTGTGTCCTTTCCCTTATCTAGGTAAAGGCCTGCATCCTCTGTGTCCATCCTCGGACCAGAGCTGTGCGGCTGAGCCTGCGCCCCGTCTTCCTGCAGCCTGGGCGCCCACTCACCCGGCTCTCTTGTCAGCACCTGGGAGCTGTCCTGGATGACGTTCCTGTCCAGGGCTTTTTCAGCAAGGCTGGGGCCACTTTCAGGCTGAATGATGGGTCTTTGGCCTATGCTCGGGTAAGGAGTCTCTTTGTTTCATCAGGATCTTATCATTAGAAGGACTTTTGGGACACATGGGTCCTCTTCTGCTTCCTTCATCCCTTGATATTAGTTTCCTATTTTTGAATGTCCCCCGTATGGCAGACTTTTCATAGAGACTAAACAATACCCGTTTGTTATAATAGAATGCCTTAGAATCATTTTGACATATTTGATACCTAGCAGGCACTAAGTACAAGAATGAATTAGGATCTATACCAGGGCTTGCGGAGTTTTTCTTAAAGGCCCAGATAGTAAATATTTTAGGCTTGTTAGACATATGGCCTCTGTCCTCACTATTCAACCCTGTTCTTTGTTTGTTTGTTTGTTTTCATAAAATTTATTTTGTGCAGATTCTTGCACAGTATCAAAACAAGTTCCGGGCGGGGCTGACTACTGTGACCCCTTCTTTGTTCTTCTGTAAATTAATTAGATTCACTTTTATTATATTTAAAAGTATAAAAAATTTATTCAGATTTTGTTGTCTCTTCATTCTAGGTGTTTGTTTTAATATTTTGTAATAAAATCATAAATTCAACTCTGTGCTTATAGGCTGAAAGCAGCCATAGACAGATGTAAACGAATGGGCGTAGATGTGTTCTCATAAAACTTTAGTTTACAAAAACTTGGGCCGGCCGAGTGGTGTGCTGGTTAAGCGCTGGCTTGGGAAGCCAGCGGCCCCAGTTCAGTCCCACATATGAGGGCCAGTGACAGTGCCCTCAAAAAAAAAAAAAAAAGAAAGAAAGAAATACATAAAAAAAAGAAAAATAGTTACCAGCTTGTGGACTGTGGTTTGCTCACCCATGATCTAGACTAACCTGACACAGAAATTCTGTGATGGTAAAGAGCAGTTGTTCAGTTAGAAGAATTATTTTAACAGGTAATCAGAGCACTGTTTTTATGGTAGGTGACAAATGTGTTGTCATATTGGTGTGCTTCAGTGTCTGATTGCCTCACATCTGTTGTTTCTGGCTTTTCCTTAATCACTTGGTACTTTGTAGCTCAGCCATCTCTCTGATTCTAAGAACACCTTCAATCCTGAGGCTTTCAAGCCAGGGAACACTCACAAATGTAGAATCATCGACTATAGCCCAATGGATGAACTGGTTTTGCTGTCTCTACGGACGTAAGTCTGTCACTAACACGTGGCCGGGTAAAGGTGTGCTTCTGGGTGGGTGCGCCTTCCGTTTCCCCTGGCCTGGCTAGGTCAAGACTTCCTTTCATGCCGGCATGGCTTTCATAGCCCTGAATTTTAGGTGGCCTCTGCCCCAGTTTATTTAATTTCATATCTCCCTTTTGTTCCAGGTCTATTATTGAAGCTCAGTACCTTAGCTATCATGACATCAAACCTGGGGCATTGGTAAAGGTAAGACCTCAAGCATCTACTTAGATCCTCCCCCAGCCTGAGACATTCTGTAGTTCCCAGGCTACCTGTCAGCTCATTAGTCTTCACGTGAACATATTTAAAAGTCTTGTTCCTTGCCTCTGCCTGCTAACTGGGGAATTTTCTTTCTTCCCATGGATAACTTGTAATTAATTTCAAGGTAAGGTCTTACTAGCACCACCCAACAGAGGAAATAGGTCATAAACCCTGGAATTTGATGGTGTTTAACAGACTGGGTCAAAATTTAGTTCTATGATAATTGAGCTACCTGGGATATTAGTAAGAAGCCAAGCCTACTTGTCTCTCCTATCTATCTATTTAGCCCAGTCGAGCAGCTCCCCTTTATACGTAGAATTCATTTTTTAGGAGACACGGTCCCCTCCTTTAGAGACTGTGCTTGTAAGGCAGACAGAAAGAACATGCTCATACAGAAAGATATGAAGGTTCCCATAAATCAACCTGATTGCACCCAGATCAGTGTGGGGTGCATGCTTTAGCCCTATGAGACTTGGAGTAACAGGAACAGGTAGCCCAGGAAACTGGGCTTCCAAAGAGAAGTGTGACACGCTTTCTTGTAAGAGGTGGAGCAAAGCCCGTTCTTGAGGCATCATGACGTCTTTTTCTGGGACTCCCTAGGGCACAGTTATGACCATAAAGCCATATGGGATTCTGGTGAAGGTGGGTGAGCACATGAGGGGCCTGGTACCTCCCATGCACCTGGCTGACATCCTGATGAAGAATCCAGAGAAGAAGTACCACATTGGGGATGAGGTCATGTGCCGGGTGAGTTCCTGAAGGGTCTCTGTTGGGGTTTTGGCCAGATAGGAAGATAGCACTGCTTCTTAGCTAAGTTTCTGCCTTTTTCCATAAAATGACCGTGGCTGCAGTGCTGTGCCCAGCATTGGGAGGGGAACACTGGGTCCCTGTCCTTGAGAATTGTATAGCGTAATTGAGAGTTACAATATCCATCCATGAAGACAGCAGGCCAGTGTGTGAGACCTTGTGCCACATGGTCTGCTGCAGGCTGTCTGCTATGGTCGTATCTCAGAAAGGGGAGGTCGGCATGTAGTGGAGCAGCGAGAATCATCAATGATGTCAGTAGAACCACCATGTAATGTGTTCTGTGCCAATTGCTGTGCTAGGCACATGACATTCATTATTGCATTTAATCCTTAAAACAACCCTGTAAAGTAAGTGTTGTTAACCCCATTTTGCAGGTGGAGAAATTAAAGCATGGGAAGGCCATGTGTGGTGCCCACAGTCACACAGCTAATAAATGGTGAAACCCGTTTTCAAATTCAGCTCTATGTGCCAATAATGTCTTGGAGATTTCTGGCACATGTGGGCTAGAAAGGATGGGTAGGATTTGGCAAGGTTGAAGAAGAGCAAGGAGTGTGTCAAGCCACAGAAATAGCCCAAACAAAGCTGCCAGAATTGAGTGGTTTATAACAAAGGTTTGAATCCCAAGAGAAGTGTCACAAAGTCCTGAGATTAAATGTGATAATACACAACACTTAGCATAGGGCCTGGTGTATGCAGACACTCAGAATGTTAGATTTTCTTATTTGCATTTTATTTCATTATTAGTGAGTCAACAAAGATTGATTACCCATTGGCAAAATATTTTATAGTAGTGAGGTCAGGAGGTTAGACGTAGAGGAATTTCTCTGCCCTCAAGGAGATGACTTTCTGAGGGAGGAGAGATTGTTGGGTCTCTCAGTCTTAGTTTATAGATAATATACAGCATTGAGGTGGTAAATTGATTCGGTCATTCATTCTGTTAGACAAGATGCTGGTGACCTAGGAGGGGCTAAGGCCTTGCAGAAGCCACGATGCAGGACTCTGCAGGTGCAGTGAGACGAGAGTATTGTTGCAGGCCCAGGAGGGAGCTTATGGGAGGAGTACCTTTGAAATAGAGATGAATACTCCCCAGATTGTCATCCAGCAGGAAGCAGGGAGGGTCTCTAGCTGAGATGATTCTCAGAGGGAAAGAGATAATAGGTTCTTAGGGACTGACCATGGCCTTTGGGTATAGGGGGTCACAGAGACTAGCTCAGTGGCTCTCTTGATAACAGGTAACTTGATGACAGGTTTGATGACAATTTCCTTCCCCCAGGTTTTGCTTTGTGACCCTGAAGCCAAGAAGCTGATGATGACCCTGAAGAAAACCCTGGTTGAGTCCAAGCTACCTGCCATTACCTGCTATGCAGATGCCAAGACTGGTCTGCAGACACATGGGTTCATCCTCAGGGTCAAGGACTATGGCTGTGTTGTGAAGTTCTACAATGACGTGCAAGGCCTGGTGCCCAAGCACGAGCTTAGTGCCGAGTATGTCCCCGACCCAGAGAAGGTCTTTTACACTGGCCAGGTAACCTTTCCCCAGGCAGGTCCCTGCCCGTGGTGACCCCAAGAATACAGATTTGAAGGAATTGTATGGAGGGCGACTTAAGGGATGAGGAAGAGAGCCTGAGCCAGCTAAGTGGAGATGGGAACAGAACTGAGAGAGATCTTCAATCTCCAGAAATACCTCCATAAAACCTAATCAATGGAAGCTGGCAAACTAGTGGACCTTCTTCAGGCCCACAGGCTTGAAGAAACTAATCTTTACCTATCTATAATAACACTGGTGTCCTTCACATCAGTTGTTCTGAGGCCACTGTCATGTCACCACCAGGGGGCAGTGCCATGAAACTAGTGAACCTGGGTCTGTCTAGGGAAAAATAAGGTTTTAAAACTTGGGGTTATACCAAAAAATGTATTCGTGTCTTTCTTTCACCCAAGGCTGACTCGGGGGAATGTGTCTCTGAACATTTTTTTCCACTGTATTCTGATCTGATCCAGGGTCTGTGTGGATCTCCCAAGGCCTTGGCAGTGTTCTTGGAGGGCACCTCTCCAGGGCCTGACAGGCCTGCTGGGAGGAGATAGCCAAGCAGCTGTGGTTTCTCACCAGGTGGTAAAGGTTGTGGTGCTGAACTGTGAGCCATCCAAAGAGAGGATGCTCTTGTCCTTCAAGCTGCTGAGTGATCCAAAGAAAGAGCATGCGGGACACAGTCAGAAGAGAAGAAAAGCCGTTCACGCTGGGCAGGTACTCAGACGTATCCACACAAGTTATTTTAGTTTACAGTGACCAAGAGAAGGTTGCCACTGACACTTGGGATACTGGAACCCATGGAGGGGAAAGATCGCGGTAGCTAGCTTAGATTCTGGGACCAGAGAGAGTTAAGTTTCCTGAGAGAGAACCTCATATATATTTTTTCCTGTGTCAGAGCAAATGGCAGCTGTCCAGGAAAGGAGAGTTCTGCCATAAGGTGGCTTTCCAGCAGTGTACCGCTCCTCTTTTCTCTCTGGTCCCCAGGGCCATCCCTCAACACTGCCTTCCCTCTGGGACTCAGTGGAGGGACTTGGGAGAGGAGTGACGTGAATGCACCCATGGGCCCTGGTGTGTGTGTGTGTGTGCCTGCTGGGTCTTTGGGGTGGTGGTGTAGAGTGTGGAAGAAAACTGCTTCTCTGATCTTGGCCTTGCCATGATCCCGGGTGCTGGAATTTGATGCCCCTGATCTCCTCCTGACTCAGATGAGGTTGCTGTCTCTGTCCAAGATAAATGCTATTTTTTGTCTTTCTCTCCCCTGGGTAGTTGGTGGATGTGAAGGTTTTAGAAAAGTCCAAAGATGGGCTGGAGGTGGCGATCCTGCCCCACAACATCCCTGCTTTCCTCCCCACGTCTCATCTGTCAGACCACGTCGCCAACGGCCCACTGCTGTATCACTGGCTCCAGGCCGGTGACACCCTTCACCGAGTCCTGTGTCTGAGCCAGAGTGAGAGATATATTGTATCCTTTATCAGTATCTGAGGACTCGCGGAAAGCAGGGGGACCGTGGGCACTCAGAAAGCAGTCTGGATTGGGTTGTGCTCTTAGTTGGAAACTCCACTGAAAAAAGTCGGCCGTTTGACTACAGAAATACCTCCATAAAACCTAACCAGTGAGCAAGCCTGAGCTTTCCTTCTAATTCCCTGGTGGGAAGTAAGAGTGGGATGGAAGTTCTGCCAGCAGATACTAGTAGTCAGGTTAGGGTGGGAGTCCAGGGTGTTGGGGAAGAGGTGCTGTGGCCCGCTGGACCCAGCGTGATATTCCCAGTAGCACATCTGGCCTCCTCGGGCACTCAGCACATGCCCCTGGAATTAGAATAATTAATAAGGTGCTTGTCCTCCTTTCCTCCCCGCCACCAAAGGATATGGGGCTCGGAATATTCCCTTTGGGCTTGGTGTTTTGAAGGAGCGCATTGCCTCTCTTCTCACAGAATATGAAACCTCCTTAAAGTGAAGATTGGCAGAGGAAGTGAAATATGATTGGTTAATGTGAAGGCTGTGGAGGATGCGTCATGGCCAGTCCAGCTGCCAAGCCACAGGGATGAGCCATTCCCTTTTTGGTCCCTTTCAATGATCTGGAGATGAAGTAATACGGAAAGGAATAAAACAGCGATTCTCCAACTTTAGTGCACATCAGAATCACCTGCAGGGCCTGTTCAAACACTGCTTGCTGGGCCCCACCTCCGAGTTTCTAATTCATAGGTCCGTGGTGGTGCTTACGAATTTACATTTCTAACAAGTTCTGCGTGATGCTGCTGCTATTGGTCTGCACACTTAGAGAATTACGGTAGTAGCAGAAGCTGTAGAGGGGAAAAAGCAGATGGGAGAGATGGACATTTCTGGAATATTCCTTGATGAAGTGCCACTAGCTCCTTTGCAGGAAGCCAGCTTTGGTCTCCACAGTAGAGGGTGGCCAGGATCCCAAGAGCTTCTCAGAAATCCATCCTGGAATGCTGCTTGTTGGTTTCGTGAAGAGCATCAAGGACTACGGTGTGTTCGTCCAGTTCCCCTCAGGTCTTAGTGGACTGGCCCCCAAAGCTGTAAGTTCACCTCCATGCCCAAGGGCACAGGGTCATGGAACCTGAGGGTTGGCGGGAAGGAGCAAGATACTTAATCCCATGAAAGATTTTCAGAGGCATGACATAAAGGCAGCTGGCTGGTGGAGCTGAGATTCAGGCCACACTCGTCTCACCCAGCTGTGTGTCCTGGCTCAGGGCTGTGTCCTAGAGGAAGGGGCACCTTTTCTACTTTAATTGTAGCGTTGAATAGTGGCCCTGAGGCTTTAGTTTCCTGAGAGGGCACTGAACTTGTTTTTATACTCTGAGCATGTTAGACATGGAAATTGATTTTCCTAAGCAGCTGATTTACAGGCTTTACTGCCTTCTGGGATTTTTGAGGTGTTATGGTACTAGAATACCCTTGAAATTATTACTCACCCCCCATGTCATTGAATTGTAAACTTTTCAGACTGCAAAAAATTCTAGTGAAAACAAGTTCCATGGTTGAACCCTTCACTCCTGCCCAGTAAACAGAGCTGGGAGTAGACTTACAGAAGTCAGTGTAAGGCAGTGGTTGAGCAAATGGCTTCTAGCTCATTCCTGCCACAGATAATTCATAAGTATGCCTTCTCTTCCATAGGTTTGTCACCCTGATGTTTTGCCTGGGCCAAAAAGTCATTTGCATCTTCTGCCAGAACAATTTAAAAAATGGGAGCAGAGGAGAGGGCCCCAGAAACGTGCATAGTGAGGGACAGAGGGTTTCCATTGGGTATTAGAAACAGGTACAGCCTGGTGTCCCTCTGGCTTGCCAGTAGTGTGTCTTCTTGGCTGGGTGCCCTCCAGAAGGCTGGGTTGGGCAGCCAGGGCCTCTCCTGTGTTTTTAGGGAAGGGGCGTAGAGCTGTACTTAGTGAGGGTTGGGGGGAAATTCCTGGCCCCATAACCCCTTCTCATACCCCTTCCTACATACGTTAAGTGGCTTGTTTGAATAGCAGCTTCCTTTCGTTTCTTCATTTTCTGCTCATTCTTTCCTGTAGATCATGAGTGACAAATTTGTGACCTCTGCCAGTGACCACTTTGTCGAGGGGCAGACGGTAGTTGCGAAGGTGACCAACGTGGACGAGGAAAAGCAGCGGATGCTGCTGTCTCTGCGGCTGTCGGACTGCTCTGTGGGGGACCTGGCTTCCACCAGCCTCCTCCTCCTGAGCCAGTGCCTGGAGGAGCGGCAGGGCGTGCGCAGCCTCATGGGCAACCGAGGTAGGGACGGGAGGGCAGAGGATGAGGGCCGGGGTGGGCAGTGTGCCTCTACATTGTGCCTGTCTGTTCCAATGGGCTTCCCAGGTGTAAAAAAAAAAAAAATTTGGCAAACATTTTAAAATGGGAATATGACCTATGGACAGTGCAAAAATCATTTAGGGTACAGCTCAGTAAATGTTTATAAAATGAACGCCCCTGTTTCACTGCCACCCAGATTCAAGTAAAGGTCATTACTAGCATCCCAGAAGTCCCCTGTGCATCTGCCCAGTCCAGAGTCACAATTTCCCTTCGTTCTGTGACCTCAGGTTTGCATTTGTTGTGAATCCATTCACCTCTTGACTTTTTGTTCCTTTATTCCACAAATACGTAGTGGATGATAGAACAGGGACTTACTTCCTAGAAGACTTCGTGCGGGGTTATTGTTCTCACCCTCCTAAGCTTTGAACCGTTGTGTGGGATTGTTGGGAGTCCTGATGGGATCTGGGAATAGAAACTTGAGAGGGAAGATTCCAAACAGAAAGAATGAAAATTCAGAAACCAAAGGAAAGCACATGTGTCTGGTGTTTGCTGGCTATTTTCATAAATTATAGCCAGGTTGGATTAGCAAGCGAGGCATAGGTGTCTTTCTATGTCATAGGAGTTTTCATGGATCTTGGACATTTTTACCAAAAGTGATTTCACCTTCCCAGTGGTTCCAATGCTCCACTGCCCTCTGCATGGCAGCACATTCCCAAAGGAAAAGAAGGGTAAGAATGTTGTTTCATCTTGCTACTTCCTGTTTCCTTTGGGTCTCTGGCAGACTCTGTGTTGATCCAGACACTGGCTGAGATGACCCCAGGGATGGTCCTTGACTTAGAAGTGCAGGAGGTATTGGAAGATGGTTCAGTGGTGTTCAGTGAGGGCCCAGTGCCTGGCCTGGTCCTGAGAGCCAGCAAATACCATCGAGCAGGTGAGTGCGTTGGTCTTGCCTATCATGGTTGGTGGGGGAACCCTTTGCCCATTGCTCCCTCTCCTGGATACAGAGTTTCCAAATAGGGTAAGTGAACGGATTCAGTAGACACTTTGGGCCTGGGTGTCTTGTGTAAATGCAAATCAGGACAATTGACAGCCTTCTAAATAAGGTGTAGGTATGAATCCTTGATTGTTATATTTGGGAAAATCAAGATATTTATATATCAGGTTGCATAACTGAAGGCACACCTGAACCTGAATTACGGGAGCCAGACCCTTGGTTTCCCTAGCCCAGATAGGCCCTGGATGTGTCCTCGTTTGGCTTTGTGCCTAAGGGCTTACGGGACTCTTAGAGAAATGCTGTCTCCCTCCCCCTTGCTCCGGGGAGGGGGTTCATGTTGTGTTTGGTTCTGCACTGCAGGGCAGGAGGTGCAATCTGGACAGAAAAAGAAGGCTGTGATCTTACATGTTGACATGTTGAAGTTGGAAGTACAAGTTTCCCTGTACCATGATTTGGTGAATAGAAAAGCTAAAAAGGTAAGCTTGCCGATGACTTTGTTTCCACGGTTTTAAGGGCCGTATACACTCCTTCAATCCACACACTTTGCCCCAGGATTCTAACACAAATGCTTGGGTGAGCGTATGCCTGGGTTTAGATGTGTCATTCTGGGTTTATGCCTCTCATCCTGGTGTAGCTGTTAATAACACCAACTTTCGCTCTGGTTCAGATGATAAATTTTATGGTCACCCTGTCTTTGGGGCCAAGCATGTCACGTAAATGAATGAAGTGGGCCAGATGGGTTAGGGCTCTGACAGATTGTAGAGTGCATGCACTGCCCGCAAACGGACAGACCATTTGTTTTCATCTGCCTGTTGGTAGGAACATCTGGATCTAGTGTTGCTAAGTACTTGATTTTTTTAAAGAGAAAGCAGAACTTGGATTTTTATTTGAAGTAAATGTGGGAAATGTTGGAAACTGTTTTTTTAAAAACAGTTTCCAACATAACATGCCTGTGGGTAGTTCTGATCTCTAGACTGCTCACTGCACCCTCTCCTGAACACTTGTGTGAGAGAAGAATGGATTTAAGGGAAATCTCAAAATTAGTATTATTTTGCTCTGGATACCATATATATTTGGTCAGTGTCTAAAGTACCATATTTTGCCATGTATAATATGCACTTTTTTGCCCAAATTTGTGAGGGAGGAATAAGGATGCCCATTATACAGGGGTAGTACTAATTCTGTACCTATATAAATGTTTTTAATTCTTTTTTTTTATGCTTTGAGTTAAAAATATAACTCTAGAAATCAATGACGATATCCGTATGCAAAAATAATACTCTGGAAAATGATCATCGGTTTTGTTGAACTTATGATGAACTTGAAACGACGAGTTCTTGACCTTCTATGATGCATAAATATTGTATATTTGTTACCAGTACATAAAATTTCTTGTACCATAATATGTTAAAAAATAAATGCTAAAATTCCTTTATAATGCAAAAACCATGTACCTAAATGTAAACAAATAAAAATTTGAATTAAAAAATGAAAACGAGGGCCCGGCCAAGTGGCGCAGTGGTTAAGCGCTGGCTTGGGAAGCCAGCGGCCCCGGTTCGGGTCCCACATATGAGGGCCAGTGACACTGCCCTGAAAAAAAAAATTAAAACGAAAGATGTTTTTCCCCTGGAAGTTTGGACCAAAAACCTGGGTGCACATTTTATACATGGGAGCGCATTATACATGGCAAAATACTGTATTAAGTACCTAATTGCATAAGGTATGATACAGAAAATTACATAGATATAATCCTTAACCTCTAGTTGCTTATATTTTTAAGACTTTGAGAGACAAAGAGAAATAGAAACCCTCACTAAGTGTTCTAGCGGGTCCTTATTCCATTTTATCATCTAGGTGAAGCTGTGCATATCAGGACACGAGCACAGTTTGGGGGAAGATAGACTAAATGCCTTGCACGCAGTAAGCTTTCAGTTATAACTCTATTTGTTGAATGGAAGTCAATAAATTGGGTGGAGAGCTGCAGGACTGAGAGAATCAGGAGCCACAGTGTCTTAAAGCTGGAAGACCATCAGAGGTCACCTAGCTGTGCGTCAGAATCACCTAAGTAACTTTTAAAATTCTGATTTTGCTAGTTCTAGGATTAGACCTGGGAATGTGAATTCAAAACAAAAACTAACTCCAGGTGATTCGGATGTGGGACTTTGAGTTCAGTCAAGCCACCTCAGTGTCCAGCAGGGGAAAGCTAGGTTGAAGGAGTGGAGGGAGGCTAGTTTGTTACAACCCAGACGAGCCTTGGGGCCCTTGGACTCCAGGGGTTTCCCCAGTCCCACCCATTGTATGAACGAGTGTGTGTGCTCTGTATGAAGTGGAGTGGTCGGTTTCTCTGTTTTCCAGCTGAGGAAAGGCAGTGAATACCAGGCGATTGTGCAGCACTTGGAGGAGTCCTTTGCCATTGCCTCCCTGGTAGAGACTGGCCACCTGGCAGCTTTCTCCTTGACCTCTCACCTCAATGACACCTTCCGCTTTGACTCGGAGAAGCTGCAGGTGGGACAGGGTGTCTCCCTCACCCTCAAGACCACAGAACCGGGAGTGACCGGTCTTCTTTTGGCTGTTGAGGGGCCAGCTGCCAAAAGGACCATGAGGCAGACCCGGAAGGACTCTGAGACAGTCGACGAGGACGATGAAGTGGATCCAGCAATGGTTGTAGGGACTATAAAGAAGCATACCCTGTCCATTGGGGACATGGTCACAGGGACTGTCAAGTCCATTAAGCCCACCCATGTGGTGGTAACCATGGAAGATGGCATCATTGGCTGTATTCATGCCTCCCACATTCTAGATGATGTTCCAGAGGGCACATCTCCTACTGCCAGGCTGAAAGTTGGGAAGACGATCACTGCTCGAGTGATTGGCGGGCGAGACATGAAGACATTCAAGTATGGAGGCTTTAGGAGATGGGCAGCTTTGAGGGGAGATTGTTGTAATTGTGGGAGAAGGAATGGGAACTGAGGCAAGTTTCAAAAAGTTGCACATGAATCAGATTTTCTTTTTTTTTTTTTTTTTTTTAGAGGGCAGTGTCACTGTCCCTCATATGTGGGATCTGAACTGGGGCCGCTGGTGTCCCAAGCCAGTTCTTAACCACCGTGCCACTCGGCCAGCCCCAGATTTTCTTTTAGTTTACAAAAACATTCACCAAAGAATCCTTAGATGTCTTTTTTTAAAATAGTATATTGGTGTTGTGGTTAAGAGCATTGGTTTAGAGTCAGACCTGGGTTTGAGTTCCAGATTTGCCATTGAAGATTATGTGACCATGAGTTACAGAGTTACTAAACTCTGAGTTTCATTTTCCTAATTTGTAAAGTGAGCGTAGTGGTCCTGACTACCTTTTAGGGCCATTGTGAAAGTTGAGAGAACGTCTAGTATGTAGCCTAGTATGTAGCGTACCTCACAGGCTGCCTGACAAATAGTTATTCAGTATATATCTGCAGTTATTAGAATTCATCCTCCCCTGCATACCTTAATTATACTCATTTACTTTAAATCTTGTTACAGTGTCACTGTAGGAAAAACCCTTGCTATACTAAGAAAAGCAAAAAAAAGAATTCAAAGCCTAGCCCGTAATTTGCATATTAATTTCAGTAACTGTGGGATTGTTAATAAGTCATTTCTCTCAAGACCTCAATTTCCTAATATGCAGAATGAAAGAGTTGGAATATATAGCCTGTAAGGACAATGTTTTTCAGGGTTTTATATGATAATCCTAAAAGATCAGGTGAGCCAGCTCCTTAACATGTGCCACAAAGGATGAGAATGGGAACCCTCTGGCCTGACAGATCACCTGTGGGTCACAGTATGGCAGTAGAGCAGGTGGTTTTTTTAAGCGTGGTTTGGTGGGATGTAGAGAAACTGATCTCTAGAGTATGGTGTTATAGAGAAAAAGAGAAATGATTTGACCTCATTTGTTTCTCCAGGTTTCTTCCAATAAGTCATCCCAGATTTATTCGAACCATCCCGGAGCTGAGTATTCGGCCAAGGTGAGGGGACTCCAATAAGCATGGTTAGTGAGGCCTCGTGAAAAGAGCACTGGGCTTTGGAATTAGGAACCTGAGTTCTAGTCTTAATTGTCCCAGTATTGTGACTTCCTGTGCCTCTCTGTCCAGGTTGACTTATTTCTATAGTACGGATATTTGGCCCTCAGCAGACTAGTTAATAGGAGTTATCTGGAAATTAATGTAAAAGCTGTATTTAGGGCTTACGTGTTATTTAAAGGCTTGATAGCCATTCTGTTTTAGGCATGTAACAGAAGCATTTTTGCTCTCAACCCAATTTTTTAGAACTTGGTAATTCCCTAAACAAACAGCATGTAGCCAAGAGTACCTGTTCTGGAATTTTGGGTCATGTGTGAGTGGATTCTGCGATGGGGTATTCCAGGAGCGATTCTGAGCAGAGAACTAGTAGTTCCATGTAGCAGTGGGTCCGGTTTGCCTGGGATCATTTTTTCAGAGGGTCTTAAGCATTTTGATCTAGGGGCCTATCTGCTTCCTCCATAAAACAAAAACAAAAAACTTCAGCCTCACAGAATTGATAAGCCATCAATGAATGAAGCGAGGTACACATGAGTGAAAATGGCTCTGCAGGGTCAGCCCTCGCATCCATCTTATAAGTCTCATGCGCCTAGGGTTGTGGAAGGACCTCTTACGTAACTTTCAGGGGTCAGGTTTGGTCAGTGTCCTGCAGGGATTAGAACAGACATGGAATAGTTCTGAGAAGCTGGTATTTGAGATAGGGCCATATCCCTGGAATGTTGAGTTCCAATTGCTAACAGCACTCTTAGAACTTCAAAGTAAGCCCTTTAGTTCTAGAATAATGAGATTTGGTGGAACACACATTTCTATTTGTTTAATCTGGTCTCCCTAGTTTTGTAGATTTTGATTGTGTCCCCCCTCCAGTCTTGGTTGTGAAAACGGAGACCTCATCGTGTTAGTGATTTTATTCTGCAGCTTCTTCACCTCTGAGGAGTGATGTCTTGTTTAATTAAAGGTTGAGGTTAAGTGGTTTATACAAGCTAAAGGTAGACATCTTTTTTTTTTTTTTTTTTTTTTTTTTTTGTGGGCAGTGTCACTGGCCCTCATATGTGGGACCGAACCGGGGCCGCTGGCTTCCGAGGCCAGCGCTTAACCACCGCGCCACTCGGCCGGCCCTAAAGGTAGACATCTTAATACTGCAAGAGGAAACCCACTGCCATCCTAAATGGTTCTTGACCCTCTCACTAACTATCACTGCTGTCTCGGAGACTGTGGTGTGAACCGCAGGGGTGGTACTTGACTCTAGCAGTGTGGGCCAGGCCAGGAGATGAGTGCATCTATTGAGTAGGTGTGGGATGGAGAATTATGATAACAGAGAGATGGACAGATAAACTCTTGCACGTCTTCCACTTCTTCCATGCGCCTGTGTTGTATTATTACTTACTTTAATCAAGGCCCCTGAGAAGCATAATATGGAGTTGTTGCCATATTTCTCTAATGCTTATGGTTTAAAATACATATTTTGAAGTCAGGAGGAAACACATTTATGGAGTTGATGGTGTTGACTTACTGAGGAAATGTAGTCATATTTTTATTCCCCACTTATATATGGATCTCTCTTAGCATTAATTCAGTTGTGCCAATCCTCTTTTTTTTTTGGTTATTCTTTTTAGAGAGGCAGTTTAAAGTCATTTTGGGAAAAGAAAAAAAGGATAACACATACCTGTTGTGTGTGTTTTCTTTTTTGTGTGTTTTTGGCTTAAACAGCAGACATCTGTTTTCTCACAATTCTGATGGCTAGAAATCTGAGATCAAGGTGTTGGCAGGGTTGTTCTCTTAGGCTTCTCTTTGAATGGTGCATGGCGGGCTTCTTCCTGTCTTCACATGGTCTTCCCTTTGTTTGTGTCTGTGTCTTAATGTCCTCTCTTTGTGATAAAAACACAGAATATAAATTGACTCTTAACTGTTTTTAAGTGTACATTACAGTATTGTTAACCATATGCACATTGTTGTATAACAGGTCTTTCAAAATTTTTCATCTTGTGTGATTGAACCTTTTTTTTTTGTTTCCACACTATTGGTTATGTTTTATAATGTTTTAAGCTAGCCCAGGGGACAGAGCCCTGACTTTACCTCCTGGTTCATTAGCTTGTTTAATAATACCTATTCTGCCCAATTGCCACATGCGTGTTGTCCCATTCAGTGAGAGATTAATTACTTGTAAAAGCACTTCTGCAAACTGTATTCTGCAGAGCTAAAGTATTACGAAAGAAGTAAAACAAATTTGTTTCCAAATTTATAAAGATTATTGTAGGCTACCTGCTTTACAGCTTGTTTCATACCAACATAAATGAAATGGAAAGAATTAGCTCTTGTGCAGGTGTTGTGAGCATTCCATGGAAATGGGAGCGTGCAGGGCATGTATGAGTTGGGGGAGTCCTGTGCCAGCAGTCCATGGCCGATGGGAAGATGGTTTCAAGCAAGAAGCTTATCCAGAGGTTGGTTTCCTCTTTCCATTGCCTTCCTGCAGCGAGCTGGAGAAGGACGGTCACACCGCTCTCAACACTCACTCTGTTAGCCCCTTGGAGAAGATTAAGCAGTACCAGACTGGTCAGACAGTGACTTGCTTCTTCAAGAAGGTGAGTAGTGCACGCCTTGCAATGTGAGCCATCCTTTACTCAGAAGAAAAAGGAAGCTGGAGACAAGGGCCATTCGCACTCGGCTTCAGTTCTGTGTTCAGGCCAATGCTGGCCTACGGAAGGCGATTTTATAAGGCCTCTGCTCTGATCAAGGAGCTAAATTTATGGCTTACAAAACAGTTAGCAAAGCAACTCGCAATTCAACATGTTTCTAGATTAATTGTACAAAGTGGAAAGAAAAATATTCAGAGAAAGATTTAAAATAAATGTGGTATTGGATTTTAGATTCTTTCATAAAGGGCTGATGTGATGCAAAACAACGTGTAATTGGGTGCCAGATTGTGTGTTCTAACCCCAGGTGGAACAGGAGTTCAAAAAAGGGACGAGATCAGTGAGAATGATACTGGTTGGGATATATCAGAGAGAAAGTTGAACTGGGCTTGTCCTTGAGGAATAACCCCTCTTCATTGCTGCCAGATTCTCTTCCATAAGCACCTATCTGAGCATGTCACTGGTGCTTGATCTCTTAGTTACTTGTTGTCTGTAGGCATTCAGACACCCAGATACCCCAGATACCTTAGACTAGTATGTAAGGCTCTTCATAATCTAGCGTCACAAATCTGAAAACCTCCTCTTTTTCCTTTCTTGTCTTTATTTCTACCCCTGGAGTGCCCTTTATTCCTATTGCCTACAATCCTTCAAGGTCCAGCACAGATAATCCTTATTACTAGGTCTCCTATATATTCTCATAGCATATTGTACTTTCTACATGTTGCCTGCTGCCCTAGTTATTTGCATAACTCACTTGACTTATTCTTTGTATACTGTCACCTCCTTGAAAGCAGGGCTTGGTTTTTATTTATCATTATCATGCCATGTGTGCATAATGGCAGCTTGGTAAATGTTTGGTTAAATTGACTTGAACATTGGGGAGTGTGTTTAGGGCAGAACATTGTGTCAATAGTGAAGGATCAAAATAATTGATCTAGAAATAAGATGTTGGCCACTGAAACTGGATAACAGTCTCTGGGCACGGCTGAGCTTGGTGCAGAAGTCAGTGGGATTGGTCCTGCTGCTTGATAGCCTCTCAGGTCTTTTTTGCTTCCTTAGCAGCCGAGGCACCAGGAGGGATGCACAGTCTGGTGGGGTGAAGGCTCTGAGCTAGACTGTGAGGAGTGCAGTTGGTTGGGCAGGGATAATGGGGGCAGTGGGATATAGGGGTAGCTTCTTATCCCTTGGAAAAGTGTGGGATTTAGGGCACTTTCAGCTATGGGATTTTAGGAAAGCCTATGTTTTAATGAAGGGAAAAGAAGAAATGCTTGTATCTGTCCCATTCCATTTCTCCTCCTGTGTTTTTCTTCCCAGTACAATGTGATTAAGAAATGGCTTGAGGTGGAGATTGCTCCAGACATCCGGGGGAGAATTCCCATGCTGCTCGCCTCTCTTAGCTTCAAGGTCAGTGTGCTTGAGAGCCCTGGAGAGGAAACCCAGGCTCCCTAAGCTCAGCTCTGTGTCTGCTGTGTGCTCACAGTGGGTACAAGCACCCGTGTGCTTATTCAGGGATTGGTTTGGGAGATAACTTGCTATGGACACTTAAATGTTGTATAGTTTGAATAAATGATTGACATTTCTTCAAACATCAGAGGACTTTTCTTCACCTTCCAGGTTCTGAAACATCCAGATAAGAAGTTCCAGATCGGCCAAGCCTTGAAGGCCACCGTGGTTGGCCGAGATTCCTCCAAGGCTTTCTTGTGTCTCTCACTCATAGGTGTGGTGATGAAATAGTATCTGGTCAGGGAAGGGAGGAGTGGAGGAAGGAGTGGGGAGGTGTCTTCATTTATTGCCCAGGCTGAAGGATGCTTTTGGTATTGGAGTCCTCAGAAAGCCTAATGTGCCTGATGCTCTCTTGAAACAGTTTTTCTGTTGGGCCCCTGCTCTTGGGCCTGTGTTACTCCCCCACTATCTGAGGCTTAGCCCTGGGATTCTTGACTACATGCCTCTGTGATCCTTCTAGTCCACTCAGCCTAGACGCCCCAGGTCTGGCGGCCTCTGCCTTCCCCAGCCTGTGGTTGGCAAGCATTCCAGCTTCTTGCTTGGCTCATTTCCTTTTCCCTGAATCAGGTTCATTCTCTTACCAGGTCCTCACAAGCTGGAGAAAGGAGAAGTGGCCATGGGCAGCGTGGTGAAGGTGACTCCCAACAAGGGGCTGACTGTCTCCTTCCCCTTGGGGAAGATTGGAAGAGTCAGCATGTTTCACTTGAGTGACTCCTACTCAGAGACGCCCCTGGAAGACTTCACCCTGCAGAAGATTGTCAGGTAGGCTGAGTTTTCTCCCTCTTTTCAGCTATTTCTGGGATTGTAGTTTTTTTTGTTTTTTAATTGTAAAGGTAATAACATGATTAGTTAGATACCAGAAAAAAATTGTATAAAAAATGGATTCTTCCATTGCTCCTCTATTTTTCCACAATTTTTCACCATTGTACACTTTGGTCTCTATCTTTCAAGACTTTAACACACATATATGATATATATATATATAATTTTCCTTTTTATAATGGAATTTCATTTTATATACTGTTCTGCAACTTGCTTTTTCTTCATAGCAGTTTGTCAGGACTTTTGTCTTTTCCCATGCTAATATATCTAAATCAACCACGTTCTTTTACTGTATTTTTAAGATTTTTTTTTTTTTTTTTTTAGTATCCCATTATGTATTATTATTTTTTTAAATTATAATTCATTTAAAATTCTGCTGATGGACAGTAATGTTGAAGGGAATATCTTTGTACATATGTTTTGATATTGGTGCAAGCATATTGGTGAAATAATTCCCTAGAAGTAAAATTGGTCACATGATGTTATACTTTTTGCCAAAGCCATTCAAAACGACTGTGCTAATTTATACCCTCTTTAACACTACATATGACTGTCCATTTCTCACATCCATATCAACACTGGATATTCTTAATTTTTTTGGTTTGTTTTTGTTTTTGTTTTTGTTTTGTTTTTGTTTTTTTGAGGGCAGTGTCACTGGCCCTCATATGTGGGACCCAAACTGGGGCCGCTGGCTTCCCAAGCCAGCGCTTAACCACTGCGCCACTAGGCCGGCCGTGGATATTCTTAATTTTTAATCTTAGTCATCGAATAGGCAAAAAATGGATCTCTCATTTTAATTTGTATTTCTCATGTTAGCATGGTCATTTTTCATATTTATTGGCTGTTTACATTTGTTCTGTGCTTTGCTTGTCCAAGTTGCTTACTCATTTTTATACTGAAACATTCATCTTTTTAATTTTTAAAAAGCTGATCTCTAGGTGTTCCCTGTAAATGGAATGGTAACCTTTTGCAGTTGAGGAGTGATTTATTTATGAACCTCTTAGATGCACAAAAATGAGCCTACCTCAGAGTTTTAAAACCATTTTATAGCCTGAATAGACTAGCATTGTAGAGGAAGATTTCAGCTTGATACAGTAAAGCCTCTCCTGAAAATTAGCATCAGTTAATAATGGAGCGGACACCTTCAGGAAGCAGAGACTGGAGAGTGTAATTTGCTCTTTCCTACCTCAAGTGTCCTAGCCACCAGCACCTGCCTGAATTTCCAACCATTGCTCAGAGCTCACCAGCACAAAAATATCCAGGGCCTGCGAGAAGAAGAAGGAGTCAGGGAGAAATCCCAGGATCATTTCTGCTTTGTCTCTTGAGGCTTCTAAAATGCGGGTGTGAATTTTAGCAAAATATTTATTTTAAACAGATTTTATGATAGCCAAACCTGTGGGCAGCATTCCGTTGTATGATCTGTCATATGTGGATAATAATTAATTGCCTGAAGGTAGATGTCCCTGGAGATCCTTTCCTGCTTTCGGGACTATATGATGTCGTGTCATAAAAGGCAGATGCCTGTTGTGGGGAAAATATGCCTGTCGTGGGGAAAATTTGGACTGTACCACTGCTGAGATCTTTTCTACTGCTAAGTTTCCATACTTTGCGACTTTGGGCTACTAATTGCTGTTTTAGATAAAGTCAGTTTACATCCTGGAAGCCGCCTCTGCGCAGCCCTGACTGCCCAGCCCCCCTCTGAGCTGCTGCCGCACGCCTGCGGTACCTAGGTCATCCCGGATCACAGTGTCCTGTGGTCGCTGTGTCTCCACTGAGATCACACACTCCCAGGACCCGACACAGGGCTGGGCTCGGCTCCCTCACCACATGTCTCTGCCTTCGCCAGAGGGCTTTCGTGTCTCTTATGCACCTTCTTGGGTAAGAAGAGCAGGTAGTACTATTTTTACCTGACAGACTAGTAAACTGAGGTTCAGAGAGGTGGCACGACTGGTCCAGAGACCCTCAGCAGGTTTGCAACAGAGTGAGGAACAGAGCCCAGTTCTCTGTCTCCTTCTCTGGCCTGCTGGTCAGCCTTATGAAGGTGAGGCCCTTTGCTGTCTCCTGAGATGCCGAAAAATCAGTGCTTCCTTCTCTTTTGCTCTCATTCCAGGTGTTATGTCCTGTCCACTGCACGCCCCGTGTTGACTTTGTCGCTGCGAGCATCCAGGTGGGTGTCTAAGTTGTTGAAATGAGTGGACTTAGACTACTAAGGAGAGGCTGCGTGGATCTGACATAGTCTTTGGGCCTCCCACCTTTCCTCTCTGTTTGGCCGTTATACCCTGCCCCGTTTTTATCCAGAAAAGCTGAAGGACAGTCAGATTGCTGGAAGAACCTGTGTGCTCAGGCTCTTGCTTCCCAGGAAAGGTTCAGATATCCAAACGTGGGTGTTCAGAGTTGCCAGATGGTGGCTCTGGTGAGGGGAGATGACTTAGCCCCCGCAGGGTTCCATAGTAGGGCCAAGTTGTGAAATGGATTGGCCTGGGATCAGCTTGCTTCATGGTCAAAAATAGGTGTTTATAGGGTCAAGGCTTTAGGTTTGACTGCCCTCTGGCTCGGTCAGCCTCTCCCTTTTTCTTCATAACTGTCTTATAGACACGTGTCCCCAGTTTCAGGACTTCAGGAGAGAGTAGGGCTGGGCTCCAAAGGTTGAACTATATCATATTGACAGGTCCAGAGTCATATTCTTACATACAAAGTTTGATTATCCCAGGTAAACTGGGGGTGAGAGTGGGGAGAAGAGGCTTAGAGGTATATGTATGTAAGCCATTTATTCCTTTAGGACAAACCCGGAGACAAAAAGCAAAATACCCGATCCTGAGATTAATTCGGTCCAGGACGTTGCGGAAGGGCAGCTCCTGCGGGGCTATGTGAAGTCCGTCCAGCCGCACCGCGTTCTCTTGGGGTGAGTGAGGCGGGGGCAGGGCTGAGGGATCCACTGCGTCCTCGGCCAGCTTCCCTGAAGGGGACAAGGAAAGAAGGCGTCAGTGCAAGTCCCTAGTTTTTTAAATTCTAAGTTGTTTTATACTTTAAAAACAGTTCTGAATTATTCATTTTTGGTGATTTAGACTAAGAATATAGCATGTCTAATTTCAGTTTTAAATACATTTGGGTTTTCTTTGATTTAGTGTTTTGATTATGATTTGTAAATCTGTGAAATCATATAATGTTCACCAGATATTACAGCCTTCTCTGCTATTAGGTTTTCTCATCTTCTTCTTGTCTTCCCAGCAGTTTGTGATTTCTATATTGTGATACTCTGGTGTGGGGTGAAACATACCCTTCAATTGTATCTTCATTGTGCTTGATAATTTTTTCCAGCTTACAAAGCCCTCTTTATCCTTTTGAATGCCAGGAACTTATGCCTGTTGCAAATCCTGGTCACAGCTTGGGTTCCTGGGAAAGCGGGGGCACTGGGACTAGGCTTGGCTAGGATTCTGTCATATTTATGACCACAGGACCCTTCCTTGTCTCTCTCCTATCAGCCTTGGCCCTTCAGTTGTGGGTTTGGCCCAGTACCCGCATGTCTCCCAGCACAGCCCACCCCAGAAAGCCCTTTATGACAAACACCTCCCCGAAGGGAAGCTGCTCACAGCCAAGGTCCTAAGGTAGGTACCGTCTTCCCTCCCCAACCCCCTCACCCCTTTCTCTGGGAGGAGATTCAGAGGTAAACTTTATACCTAACAGCTCGGGTAGTGGTGAGTGAGTGCACTGTTCAGGTGAACAAAGCCCCTTTGTTTGGGGCCTTCTACCTCAGCTCCTCAAAGCAGATGTGGAGACTTTTCTCTGCATAGGCATCTGTTGGGGACCAAGGAGGGGGACATCACCGCCGCCCTCCATATTGTACCACTAAGCCTGGAAAATGTACAAATCGTTCCTGAGTATACTGAGCGGACTCCATGGCGGGTGGGGCAGGGCCCAGAAAGCTGTGGGCTAATGAGAAGGAGCCCTGGGCTGCGTGCCTCTGGTACTCTTGTGTGTTGTCTTCATCGTCCACCCTTCCCCTCTCCCTGTCATAGCGTGAACCACCAGAACAACCTGGTAAAGCTGTCCTTACTCCCCGGCGACACGGGGAAGCCGGACGTGCTTTCTGCCTCCCAGGGACTGCCACTTCCAAAGCAAGAGGGGAGGCAAATAGAGGCAGAGGGGAGAGGCCACAAAGGAGAAGAGAAGGAGCAGAAGAAGAACCAGAAAAGGAGAGAGAAGAGAAACGAGAAGGGACAAGAGGAGCCGCAGCTGCCCAGCACGGAGAAGAAAGAGCCCCAGAAACCACAAGCGAAGAAGCAGGGCAAGCGGCCACACCTGGAGTCTGGAAGCGAGCAGGTGCGTTCCCAGGGAGGACGGGCCCCGCCCGTGAAAAGGAAAGCATTTCAAAACCCAGCCAGGCAGCTGCCTCGCCTTCTCTTAGACTGAGAGCCGTGTGAGTTTGGAGGCCGGGCCCTGGGTGGTACCAGGGCAGGCAGACGGAAGCCTTGCCCTAGGCCGCCCAAGGGCTATCGGGCGAGGAGGGCAGCTCTGCATTTTCCCACCTGTCATCTCAGGAACAAGTGAGCAGGAAGCAAAAGAAAGCCGCTCCATCGGACGAGGACGACAGTGGTGTTGAAGTGTATTATCGGGAAGGAGAAGAAGAGATCGAAGAGACATGTGTGCTGCCCGGGGTGAGGGACAACGTGGAACAGGAGGAAGGCTGCTGGGAGGGGAGGGCCTTGACTCCTGCCTAAGCTAGGCGTCTGTGGCACCATCCTCCTCTCTCATTTCCTGGAAGATGAGAAGTTGGGGCTATTCCTGTCCTCAGCTGGTCGTCAGCTCCCTGAGGACAGGGACCCTGTGTTACCTATAGAATGGGTTAAAATAAATTCTAATTAGAATTAAATTCCAATTTACTGAATGGAACTGAGTTAAATTAGTGGGATGGGCAGGTAAAGGAGGCGTAGCCTCCCCGAGCCTGAGTGCCCCTCTGAAAAAATGAGCACAGTGCTGGGTGTGGAAGGGCTTTCCATCCCCAGGTTTTGTATCCCTACTACCCGCAGAACATTTGTCTTATCTCTGCCCTAGCTTGGTTATTATTTTATACTTATGTGTGTATGTATATGTACATGCATACATATATGTTAAGTTGTTACCTAAATGAATTTATTTACAAAGAAACCTTTTTTTGTCACTACTATACAGTTTCCCAGTGGACCAGGGCCTAGTGTGGCCCTGGGAGGAGGGGAAGGTCCTCTGGGCATGGTGGGAGTCCCTGCTTCTCCACGTGGGATGGGACTGGGGTACAGGCGCAGCCCAGCCACGCCTTGCCTCAATGCCTCCCTGATCCTCCAGCAGAAGCAGACCAGGCCTGCAGAAGCACCCCGGCTGCAGCTGTCTTCCGGCTTCGTTTGGGATGTGGGGCTGGACTCTCTGACCCCGGCCTTGCCACCTCGAGGAGACAGCTCAGATAGCGAAGACGACAAGAAGCCACAGCAAGCCACGGTGTCGTATTTTTCAAGGCTTTGTCCTTTTTGCAGGGACCCCTGGGTATCTGTCTCCTGTGTTCCGTGGGCGTCGCGTCTGGCTGGGTGGGGCGGGCTCCGGCCGAGGAGTATTACTAGATCCCTGGAACTGCCCTGCCAATTCTTGGCGTCCACCACAGACCTCCCCAGGGTCAGAGGAGCAGATTACTCACTTATTTTTCTGCCTTCCACAGCAGAAGAAAAGCAAAAAGGAAAGGGAGTTGGAGAAGCAGAAGGCAGAGAAAGAGCTTTCCCGCATTGAGGAGGCGCTCATGGATCCCAGGCGACAGCCAGAGTCAGCAGATGATTTTGACCGACTGGTGCTGAGCTCCCCCAACAGCTCCATCCTGTGGCTGCAGTACATGGCCTTCCACCTGCAGGCCACGGAGATTGAGAAGGCCCGGGCTGTGGCCGAGAGGGCGCTCAAGACCATCTCCTTCAGGTCTCACCTTTGTCCCCCCTGCTTTAGGGAGGGGTCTTTTGACAGGGAGGGCCGTGTCTCCCCAGGTTGCAGAGCTTGCCACCTGTGGGTCATTTCCTGCCGTTGGGGTGATGGACACTAGGGGCCCTGGGGTTCTCAGACTCTCCCATAGATGTGCCATCTGTGAAATAGATCTGCTCATTTATATTTTATAGTCCTCGTCACTGAAATAGCTAAGGGTAATTTACAAGAGTCCCTGACTTAAGGTGCCCAGCTTGGAGCTGAAGTAGGATAGAGAATACAACTCACTGCATACCTAGGTGAAAATCCTGGGGGTGGTCATTTTCCAGGCAGAGAATTGAGTGAGTTTCCTGAAGACTAGTGAAACGGGACGGCTGTCCTTTGCTTCATTCTTAGTTTGGGGACAGAGAGAGACCAGAGATGCTCCTTCCAGCTCAAACCCCAGGCCAGTTTGAGATTTGGTCGGCTTCCTTCCTAGGAAGGAGGCAGAGCCTCTTGTCTGGGAGCCCCCGACATGGCAATCATGGGGTCGGGGCTTCTGCTTCTGTGAGCTGCAGTGGGGACAGAGCCCCTTAGTGCCTGCACTTGGCAGTGCAAACTGAGGACATGGATGGAACCTGGGGCGGAGGATAGAATTCAGGTTGACGTTCTCATGGGGGACTCTTTGGGCTGAAATGATGGAGCTTATGTGCTGACTGCTGTCCCTCCAGAGAGGAGCAGGAGAAGCTGAACGTGTGGGTGGCATTCCTGAATCTAGAAAACATGTATGGCTCTCAGGAGTCACTGACCAAGGTCTTCGAGCGGGCTGTGCAGTACAATGAGCCTCTCAAGGTCTTTCTCCAGCTGGCTGACATCTACACGAACTCAGAGAAATTCCAGGTAGGAACCTGGGCCAGGTGGCTCCTGTTACAGGGTACCCAGCCGCTCAGAAACGGACGCTTGGGAGTCACAGAGGCAGCAAGGAAATCTCAAGGAAGAACGCCCACTTTCTGGATCCAGTTCTAGTCTCAGGATCTCCTTATGGGCACAGGATTAGTAGGCAGACCGCCCATCATGTTAAGGCCTCCTCACCGCTGTGAGCCTGCCCTCCCCCTGCAATATCTAGAGTCGAGCCTGCGTAGTGATTGGCGTCTCTGAGCCCGACTTGATCTTCTCATGGGCAGAGCTGCCTGTCTTTACTGTAGCCCTTGTGTTACATCACACTTTCCTCAACTTGCCTTGTGTTTTCCACAGGAAGCTGGTGAACTCTACAACCGCATGCTGAAGCGTTTCCGGCAGGAGAAAAGTGTGTGGATCAAATATGGCGCCTTTCTTCTGCGCAGGGGCCAGGCGGGGGCCAGTCACCGTGTGATGCAGCGAGCCCTCGAATGCCTGCCTATTAAAGAGCGTGAGTGCTCATTCCCGCCTACCGGCCCAAGTCATGACCACATTAAGGTTCTCAGATACCTGGACATGGAAATTCTGGGTCTCCTCATCTGAGGGTGGTGGTAGGAAGCCTCGTGGAGGGTACTTAGCTATCTCTCTGTTGATTACATGCTCATAACAGGACGCATGTTGCATTTCAAATGCTAGACTGTGAAGATGGAGGAACAAAAAGCAATTAGTACTTATGCTGTTGCCCCTGCCTCCTGCCCTTTCTGGGCCCAGAGACTAGGGTGCCTGCAGTGGGAGTCATAGATCAATGTCCATCTGTGTATTTGACCCTAACCCCACCACACTGTCCCCCTTCTCATCACCCAGGTCTTGGGACCCAAGAGCAGGGAGTCAGGAGTCAGACTCTGCCTGCAGCACATTGTGTGTGATGAGGGGTCTGCTTTGTGTGTCTGAGCTGTTCTCTCGCTGCAGATGTAGATGTGATTGCCAAGTTTGCCCAGCTTGAGTTCCAGCTGGGGGATGCGGAGCGGGCCAAAGCCATTTTTGAGAGCACGCTGAGCACCTACCCAAAGCGCACGGATGTCTGGTCAGTCTACATCGACATGACCATCAAGCATGGCAACCAGAAGGAAGTCCGGTGAGAGGGGAAGACAGATGGGGGCCGAAGTCCCTCTTGGGGGTTGGGGACATTGCCAAGCGGATGAGTTTTAGTCCCACAGCAGCCCCCTGCATCCATAGTTGTCTTACTCTGTCGAGAAAAACAGCTCTGACGTAACAGTCCAGGTCCTGGGCATTTACTTTTCCAACTTCTTTTTCTGTCTCAAGGGCCAGCCACTGGTCTTTGTCTGGAACTTTTGAGTGGGAGGCAGGCTGGCCGCTGGCTGGGGGTCAGGAGACTTGGGTTTTGCTTATAATAGCACTGTGCCTGCCTGGCTGTCATTGTCGAGAAGGTTCACAGGCATAATCTCACCGTTATCCTCCCCACAAGGCAGGGAGGATTGGGTGTGGGTAGACTGAGGTCCCGAAAGAACTAGTCCTTCACCCAAGCCCAACAGTGAGTTTTAAGCAGAGCTTTTCTCATAGAGCCATACCTCGTGTGTGTCCTCATCCCGGTAGCTCTGTCCTGATTCAGGCCAGTAAGCCCTGTCACACCTCTGGGTGTCTTATCTGCTCGTCTAGAAAGTGGGAGTGGTGTTCTCTCTCTCCCAGTGGACATGAGGGGAGTTAATATGGTAGTAAAAATAAAGGGGGGTGCTGACAACAAAGGGCCCAGCTCCAGAGCCTGAGAACAGGTGGGGGAAGGTTAACCAGGAATCGTGTGGCCGGGGACCAAGAGGCGAACGCGGCCCTGTTCGCTTCCTCACAGGGACATCTTCGAGCGGGTCATTCACCTGAGCCTGGCCCCCAAGCGAATGAAATTCTTCTTCAAGCGCTACCTGGACTATGAGAAGCAACACGGCACCGAGAAGGACGTGCAGGCAGTGAAGGCGAAGGCCCTGGAATACGTGGAGGCTAAGAGCTCCGTGTTGGAGGACTAGGGGCAGCCACTGTCCTCAGCCAGCCAGTCAGCAGTGGGCTAGCCCGCCAAACCTCAGGCCCCGGGGCGGTTGAAAACTGTGTTGCCTGAGGACTATTTAGTGCTGCTTTTTCTGCAGCACCTCTGGGGTAATCCTGTTACAATAAAAATGAATATGCGATTTCTTATTTCTATTTGCTTATTTTGTTTCAAGTCGCAATTTCATCTTTTTCCTTTTCTGAGGCTGCTTAGTGGTTGCAGGCTCGAGAAAAGCTGAGGGTCTGTCTGTCATGGGAGCTCCCTGGGGAGCAGGAATGAAGAGGGCGACTCCTGACAATCCGGTGGCCAAGATCCCACTTTGGCCCTGGCAGGCTCTTGGTCCAGCCAGATGGGGTCACCAGGTTCCAGGGAGCAGGCCCTCTCCTTTAGAGCTCAGCTTGGTCTCGTGTCCTTTTGTGGAGCCCATGAGGACAAAGGCAGAGCCCGGAGGGAAAATTGGGGAACCTGGGCGCCTGAGAGGAAAGCTACAGATATTGGCGTACACCACCTGGTGACATCTCCCAGGCCAGGTATCCCAGCCTCTCTACATTGGTGCCTCGTGTGTGAAATGGTTAAAAAGTCCTACTTTGAAAGATGATCCTGTGGATGAAATGAGAGCATGCATGTGTGTTGTGTGCTGCCACAAGACCTAGACTGACACATGGCTTTGGGGAGAGCCGCGCAGTTTCTGTGTGTCGGGTGGAGGGCATTGGTTGACTTTATGGTTGTTCCTTGAGTCCTGAGGGAGGGGGCACATGAGGGGCCTACCACACCCATACCTCCCTGCGACCCTTGTAAAATTCCTAGAAAGACAGTCCCCCTGCCTCATTTGGTAATAACCCTGGATGTTCCAGAGCTCTTGGAGGCCAGCACAGATTCAGCTAGTCGTTGAAGCTAGTTCTTTTTTGGCTTGGTCTTAAGAGCAATTAAAATTTTTCTTTGGCAGAGTTTTAAATGTCCTGAGAGCTGGAAAGCTTTTTCTATGGGAAATACTGAGTCATATGCCAGGACGCAGGACAGGGACAAGGGAGAGCATCAAAAGTTTTAGCGGTAGTGGAGGCCATAAGGCCAGGGCGGGCATGCGACGAAGGCACAAGCCGGGCTGGCCTGGTTCTTGGTTATTAGCACTGGGTTATAAGAACCAGTCTGCTCTGCTGAGTGTAGGATCTTCTGACTCAAGAAACTGAAGCTGGGGCCGCCCGAGTGGCTCGGTTGGTTGCGAGTGCGAGCGCCGAGCAACAGGGTCGCTGGTTCAATTCCCACATGGGCCAGTGAGCTGCGCCCGAGCTGAGCTGCCAACAGGCAGCAGGATGGCTCAGCTGGTGAGAGCACATGCTCCTAACAACAAGGTTGCCGGTCCCCCAACCCCAGCCCCCCGCAGCTGGGATTGAACACTGCACCTTGAGCTGAGCAGCTGCGAGATGCTGACTGGCAACTGGATGGCGACTGGACTTGGAGCTGAGCTAGCTGCGCCCTCCACAGCTAAGATTGAAGGGCAACATTTGGCTGTTCCCCTTCCGAATCCCCCAATATTGGTCCCCTCCCCCAATTCCCCAATAAAGTTAAAACAAACAAAAAACAAGCTGAGCTTCCTTCTGGGAAAGGTCAGGCTCCATTGGAACACCTGGCTGCCACTGCGCCCCTGCCCCACTTCCGCCCATTATAGTTCTGCCCAGATCTGTGTCACCTTCCTCCCCACAGGGGTCTGTCAGCGTGACCACCAGTCTGCTGTGGTGTGGCCCACCCAATCATGCAGACACCATGCTAGTGCTTTATACTAAGAAAAGCTTTATCAAAAATGTAAACATATAAGAGAAAGCCAGTGGCATACATTGGAGGGCAGCTTCCCGGCTGAGCACCGCTGAGCTGGGTGTCCATACGCAATTATGTTCACTGCATGCTATCCTATACAGAGAGCCAGCTGGTGAGTTTCATTGTCACCTGGCTCTGTTGGCCAAGGCTCCTCAGCCTTGGAGTCCCACCAGTAAAAGCTTATCCACATTATGGTTAATTAAGGACCACTTCTGGGAGAGGGTCTTTCCTCCAAAGCTGTTGACCAAATGGCCAGGAGAAGGGATTTCTTCGTCTGCGAGCCTTGCTGTCACAGCAGAGCACATTGTCCACTAGCTCTCTCTGTACCCCAAGTTACTTTGTGTTCCTTTCTCTTGGCCTGTTTTTTTCACAAAGTTATGGTTTAAAAAAAATAAAATCCCCTTCTGGTGCTGATGTGAGCAGGCAGTGGGGTTCAGTTTGGGGCCAAGGACTGTCATTTCCAGAGTGTGCGAACAGAGCCCTCAGCAGGCGAGCAGGGCCATCTCCACATTGTCCGGGGCTGTGCCATTGCCTGTCAGGCCCTGGGCCCACTTGTGCAGGCGGCTGTAGAGTGGGAGGCCCTGGTTCTCACGGTACAGATAGACGCCGGTGATGGCGTTCCACTGTGGCCGAGGCTGTGTGCCTTCCACTGGGAACTTGGCCACCAGCTCCTCATCGTCCTTGTTGAGCGCCACGAAGCCGAAGAAGCGGCGCACGTTGTTGGCGGCCAGCACCCGGGAGTGCACCTCGGCGGTGCGCTGGAAGAGCTGGTCCTCGCTGTCGCGGTACTGCGCCCAGTAGGCCTCCTGGCGGTAGCTGAGTGGCGAGCAGTAATGCCTGAGGCACTTGGTCAGGAACACCAGGATGGCCACGCCGCCGATGAGCATCCACCCAAAGAGCTGGCCAGAGAAGGGGCAGCATTGAGGAGGGGCAAGGATCTGCCTGGACCCCCAGCCACCCAGGGAGCTGGTCAGAAGGGGCGGGCTGGCCTGACTGGGCCTCAGAGCTGGCTCTGTCACTTCCCTGGCTGAAGATTCTGCTTCTATAAGGGAAGCAGCCCCTTCTAGCTGTAATTTCACTGCTTTGTCCTCACTCTGTTAGACTTTGCCTCCCGCACTTTCTGCTGCCATTCCTTCAGCCCCAAAGCCCCCCGTCCATATCATCTCAGCCCATCAAAATCTAGCTCAAACTGCCAGGCTCAGCCCAGATGCTGCCTCTAGGAAGTCTTCGAAGGTCACTCTGGGAGCAACCTTGCCTTCCCTGAGCTCCCCATGGCCTGGTTCCTCTTACTCTCTTTGCCTCGTTTCAAAATCACCGATGTGCTTGTCTCAAAGGCTCACTTGGGTGTGAGTTTATTGAGGGCTAGGACAGATGAGGTCATCTTTGTTTCCCCGTTTGATCCTGTACAGAGATCTGTGGGCATTTGACCACCAGATAAATTTTATTTCTATGTCTTCCGTCTTCCATCTCCTTTAGTGCTGTCTCCAGCCCTGCTTTTTTCTCTACTTGTGTTTCTTATGTACCGGAGAGAAACCCTATAAAAAGTTGTATACTCCTTCCTGTTTCTTCCTCACCCACTGCTTCTCTAAGTTAACGCTGCCAGCTCAGTTTTTCTGCTTTGGCCCAGGTCTCTGCCTTCACCCTTTCTTCTTTAACCAACCTCTACTCCTTCAGAGCTAAGCCAAAGCTGGGGCCAGCATCGGGCAGCAGGTGCTGCTTCCTGATTTGACTCCCCTTCCTGGCTCAAGGGACTCCCCTTATGTCAGCTATGCTTGAGGCTGATAGGAGTGCTGGGCAGGGGCCCTTCCTGTGATAGGAACACGCTCATCCCTGGAGCCAGCCATGCCCTACTCTCCACTCATGGCTGGCAGCAAATGTTTCATAGGCTTGCAGGGGTTTGTGAGTAAGGGGCTCAATCTGTGACTGGGGTCAAGGCTTAGTCTGAGCCAGAAGATCATTCCTTTAACATTTAAAACTCTTATTTGGGACTAGAATTGACCCATGCCCCACCAGGCACTAACCCAGAGGTTACTCAGCTCTGACACGGGACACATAATTTCATGCTTTCCTGGAGACCTCAGCCACTGAGGACCAACTCCAGCTTTAACAGGAGGCCATGCTGGCACATCTCCACCACCCATCGCCTAAGGAAGGAAGAAGAGGAGCGTCCCTTTGCACGGCCTTACCTGGGACTCGTACTTGAGCCTGCGGCTGACCTCCTCCCGGAAGGCTGACAGGTTGGCAGGACCCTCCCCGCAAGGGAACCTGGCCAGGATTTCTGCGGCATGGGCTGATGGGAAGGCCTCCTTCCCAGCTTTCAGAGAGGAGGGATCCACGAACTCACTGAGAGCACAGACATAGGCCTCACCGCGCAGTAGAGAGATGACAGACCAGGTGACTGGTGCCACGGCCGCGCGGCCCAGGATGGAGCTTAGAAGGAGGAAGGTGGGGGCAGCCGAGCAGTTCTTGGACTTCCTGTATTGGCATTCAGCGACTAGGTTCCAGGTGTGGTTGTTGAGGATAACGCCAATGAGAAAGAGCGCCAGGGCGGGCACACCGATGGCCGTCAGTCCATACAGGTAGTTCCGGGCTGGCGAGCAAGGGCAGTGGAAAGCCACCACGGTGAACAGCTCCTGGCTGCCCACTGTGCCCAGTGCCACCAGCCCATTGAAAATCATCACGTCCTTGCTCTTAAAGAAGAGGGATAGGAAGCGGAAGTTCTCGGCGATCAGGGCTGCCATGGTGATAGGTGGGCTGCGGGACCGACTACAGATGTGGAGACAAGAGGTGACCGGGATCGATGGTGCCTGATGGGACTAGGAAAGAGTATGGGCTGCTGAGCACCTGCAGGCAGGACACAGTCTTTCCATTTTATCCCCTGGAGTGGCCAGCCTGGTGCTTCCTGTGAAACAGATGACTGGTAAATGTTTGCCTCTAAAAATGGGGACAGAGGGGATTTTGTGTGGGCAGACTGGTGAGAAATGAAAGAGACTCGGAGAGCCCGGGGGCCTGGAGGGAAGATGGGAGTCACTGTTCTCTGAGCTCCTGCTATGTGTCAGGCCCTTTACAGCCCTCCTTGCCCACCCTCATGATCCACATTGAGCTGTCATACCCCCAGTGTACACAGAGAAGGTGGTGGCCCCTGACGGTGAGTGGCTTGGCAGGGGCACACATCAGTGACAGAGCTGAGATTCAAGCTCAGGTCTATGTGCCAAAGACATTTAGGTTCATGTCGCTGCCACAAGATTCTCCCGAGGTAGGGGTTTGAAATGCCCTGTGGCGTTGGGAAATGTGGGAGGTCACCTGGCTTTCCCTTTGGGGTTCCAGGTAGTACTGATGTGCTGAGAGACCTAGGACTGTTTCGAAAATGCGTCCTCAAGGTCTCTGGCCCCTGGAGTAGAAAAATTAGGGGGTGTCCTGGTGGATAAGGGATTTGGGCTTGACCCTGTGATGTGGGGTGGGGTGGAGGAAGGGGTGAGCCTGTGCAGCATCCGTGGAGAACCTTTTATTTTGGAGTCCTCAAGCTCTGGACTGGTTTTGTAGACCCTGACTCCCCACATATTTCATAACTTTTCTCTGGGCCACAGTGTCCTCATCCATGAAAAGAGCATAAATCATTCTGGTCCTTGCGCCCTTAGGGATGCTAGAAGGAAAAGGAAGGGAATAAATGATGCCTGATAATTGTCCTATGTGTGACACAGGACACTATGTCCCTTCATCTCTCTCACCCTGTGAGTCTTCAGGGCATATCCCAGGGGTGAGGCAGGCCCTGAAGCAGGCTGGGATGATTTCTCCTTCCTACAAAGATCAGGCAACTAAGGCCTAAAGAGGATCAAGTGCCTTGTTCAAGGCCATTCAGATGTGGAGATGCCAAGGCAGCAGGACTTTTGAACATGACCTAAGGAGGCCCGGAAAGTGGGCCAAGGTGAGTCAAGCTAAATGAGTCTTCCATTGTTCTGTGCCCATCCTTGAGAGCCCTGGCAAACCTCCCCTTCCCACCCATTACTTCCCTATCCAGCTGCCTCCCAGCACCCCTGTTCCATCTAGGTCCCTGGGCCCGGGGACTGCTAAGCCGCCAGTCACAGGAAGCCCTGGTGAAGGCTAAGTCTCAGCTGTGCCGGTGGCCCATCCCCAGCCTGCTCTGCTTTGGTTTGTGCTGCACCAGTGCTGGCAGCCTGCCAGGAAGTGGGCTCCACCCACACAAGCCAGAGACTGGCCAGAGTATGGCCCCATGTCCTTCCTCCCATCCCAGAGATGAAAAAACAAAAGCCCAAAAGCCAGAGGAAGCTAGGGAGTGGAGGGCTGGGTGGGCAGCTAACGAAGTCGAGGAGACCTACCTGTATTTCCTTCTGTGCCTCCTCTCTATACCACCACCCCTCCCCAGCTCTGCCAAGGCTGCCAGATGGGTCAGGGCAGAGCTGGCTGGCCACATGGGGTACCAGCAGATGGAGGGAGAGGAGGTACCTGACTCTGCAACTCAGCCCCAGGCCCCCAGCCTAACTTCCTGGGAAAGGGAGTTTATAATATTGCTGGTGATGAATGAGTTAAGAGCAGCCCCCTCTCCCCCTTCTCCTCTTGGAGTCAAGGTCCCTAATGAGCTCCCTATGGGGGCTCCTGGGTTCATAAACCACACAAAACGGGGTACGAAATGCCTGAACACTGGTGAGCAGAGGAGGGACCAGGCCAGCTTCGGAGACTACACCTTTGTCCCCCATCCCACCCCACCCCCTAATCCCCACCCCCCACCCGCCCAGGAGGAGTCGCACTCAGTCTGCAGTGGGACCTCCAATAACGAGTCAGGACAGGAGATCGGCAGCTGGGGGACAGGGCAGGACTGGCCCCTGCCCAGGGTTGGAGGAGCCTCAGCTAGGGTCCTCTCTCTCCCAGGACAATCCCTCTGGGCAGCCTCAGACCGGCCCTGCCATGCTTCCCTATCTATCACCTCGCATGCCCCAGGGAGGGGCCCTTCCTTACCTAGGGCCATCCTTGAGAACCAGTGGCTTTGGCCTCTTCAGGGCTGGTCTCTCCCAGTGGTGTGCAGACATCAGAGTGTGGGCCTGCTGGGCAGGCATCCGGTGGGGCAGCTGCCCCACCCGCCCCAAGTGCCCTCCACGGGCTCCCTCCTGTTTTTCTTCTGCAGAGGCGCAGGGCCTGGGACTGATGGCGTCCTCAGAAAAGTTTAACTCCAGAAAAGAGGAAGGAACAGCGGGATGGAACTTGTGTGCCGGCGGCGAGTGGAAAACATCCCCCGCGCCAGACAGAGGGCGGGCGGCAGAGGGCGGTGCAAGAGGAGAGGAAGTTGGGGCGCCTGTTCAGCAGCCCTTGGCCAGTGCCTGGCCCTGCCTGCCTTCCAGAGCAGAGCTGCCTGGGAGCCAGCCTGAGGGTGCTCCACACCAGTGGGACCGGTTCAGGGGCCAGACAGGGGGCCTTCAGGAGAGCGGGCCTGGGCCTGCCCTCTGGGACAGTTTTAAGAGCAGTCCCCATGCTTGACACCCCCATGGACAGAAGCTGCAGGGTTAGAGGAGATGCCCTCAGACTGATGTTGACTCATAGCAGGATATGCAGAGCGAGGCCCACCCCCACCCCCATCCTCCAGAGCCATCCATCACTGCCTGGGCAAACCCTCCCCGAGCCGTGTGCTTTTCTACCCAGACTTCAGCTAACTCCCCAGGCACTGCTTCACATTTCAGAGGATTGACGAGGGAATTCTGGAGTCTAGGCATTCTCTGAGGCCCTGTGGGCAGAGCTCTGGCTGGTGGGTGGAAATTACAAGGAGGCAGGTTTTGGAAGGAAGCCTTTTATAACGATCAGAGCTGCCCAGACTGTCTCAGAAAGTGGTCATGAGCTCCCCATCTGTGGGAGTATGCAAGGTGAGGCTGAAAAGCCACAGGTCAGGAACTCAAGAGAAGAGTCTTGTCTGTTCAAGGACAGGCTAGATGACTCCTAGGATCAAGGACCGAGTGTGTTGGTGGTGGGGGCTTCCAGTGGGAAAAGGCGACCCAGAGGTATTGGGGAGTACAAATGTGAAAAAAAGAGTAAAGCTTTGGTTCAGGCAGGTCTGGGTTCAAATACTAGAGCTGTAGGACCCATGGCAATCCTTCCAAGCCTCCGTGTGTCTGTCTGTAAAATGGATGTTAAAAGATCTGCTTTTCAGGGCCAGCTGAGTGGTGTGGTGGTTAAGCGCTGGCTTGGGAAGCCAGCGGCCCCGGTTCGGCCCCACATATGAGGGCCAGTGATACTGTCCTCAAAAACAAACAAACAAACAAACATAAACCCCAAACAAAAAACAAAGATCTGCTTTTCAGGATTATGGTGAGGATAAAGGGAGTTAACTTTTGAGGAAGAATCTGGAACCGTGTTTGGCACATGACAGGATCTGAAAAATAAGCTCTGGCCCCCTTCCCTTCACTCCTGCACATGGAGAAGTCCAGCCCAGAGCGGCCAGCATGTCACTCAGTAGTTCCACTGTTACAGAACCACAAGCATCACAGGGGTGTGGGAGGGCCTTCCTCTCAAATAATTAAAGGGAGGGAGAGCAGGTCTCAGGTGCATAAGGAAAAATGGAAATCATTAAAACAGTGTTGCAGGGATCAAGGTCAAAATGAATTCTTAGATGAGTGGGATTATATCTCAAAGATGCCTGAAGGGATAAGAAGCCCATCTTCTTGGCCCTGTTTCCTCCTTCTTGACAAAGGTAGCTCCAGTTCCTGATGTCCCCCCGCCCCACCTTCATCCTTATGTCCAGGGGGAGAAAGAAGAGGTTAATTTAAGCCTGCAGGTTCAGAAATCACGAAACACATCAGTCACCACATATTGAGTTCCTCCATGAGCTGTGTGCTTTATACACTTCACTCATTTAATGCTCACAGGAGTCCCATGAGGTAGGTGCCCTCATCCCCACTGTACAGATGAAGAAACTGAGGCACAGAAAATGAAGTAACTGGGGATGGTCTGATTTCTCCCTATGACCTGGATGTAAGGGAGGTGTTAAGGTGGTCAGTGAGAGGACCACTTCTCCCCATCATGAGAGGTACTTTTGGTTTGAATGTGTCCACCTCTTGCCCCCCAAATTAATATGTTGAACCCTAACCCACAAAGGTGATGATGTTAGGAGATGGGGCCTTTGGGAAGTACTTAAGTCATGAAGGCAGAGCCCTCATGAATAGGATTAGTGGCCTTATAAAAGAGGCTCCAGAGAGATCCCTAGCCCCTTCCATTCTCTGAGGACAGTGAGAAGGCACTGGCTATGAATCAGGAAGAGGGTCTTCACCAGAAAATGACCATGCCCCATGATCTTGTACTTCCAGCCTCCATAACTGAAAAATCAACGTTGTTTATAACCTACCCAATCTGTGGTATTTCGTTACAGCAGCCTGAGTGAACTAAAGACAGAGGCCTTTCACGCTTGTGTTAAATAAATGTTCAGTCTACCGTGACAATTGTTGAGTGACCTCCATGGTGGCCACACACCCTGATTTCTCCTGGGTGGACCCAACTTCTGGTATATTGTCTTATCTCCTGTCACCTCATGTGTGTCATACCACATGAGGCTGGGTGTCATGTCCTTATGGTCCACTTTGGCCCACTCAAGAGACTGGCCAAAATAAGAGAACTCCTGCTTCATGAGATGGCTGGATGCCCCCCAACTCCCTCCCCGAGCCTTGAGCATAAGGGAACAGAGATCGTAAAAAGTCACAGAGAAGAGTGGACACTGGGCAAGGATATCCGTAGAGCCTCAGTGGAGATAATGAACTGGGAAGGGTTGAGCACATGGGAGCTTGTCCCCTGCGAGCCAATTTTGAACCCTTCTGATTAATACTGCTTGTGGCTCAACTGCCCCGAGGCCACCCAAGGCAGTGTCACAGCTGGAGGAGTGAGGTCCCCTTCTAGCTCCAAATTTCCTGCCTCAGATGAGCAGGTGAATGCCTGGGCACGTGGGTCTGCTCCATGGGCCGACTGCCCAGCACCACAGCCTTCATTTTCCCATCTGGTTTGCGGGACAGAGGGGCTGTGGGCTCAGACCACCCTTCCTGCCTCTTCACCTGGCCACAGCTCACACTTTGCTGAAGTAGGTGGCCACCTCCTTGCGTGGAGGCTGGGGCCCACCCCCAGCCCAGCCGTTGCCCATCAGCGGCTCCTTCTGGCCCAGCCGCAGGGGCGGCTTGCATTTGTGCCAGTTTGTGAGCAGCCTGTTCATGGCACCTTGATCGGTGATACCTCTCAGCTTCTCCCTCTCTTCGGCACCATCGGTGGTAGCTGGGGCCGCTGAGCCAGGAGGGGCTGTGGCCAGTGCCCTGTGGGTGTGACCCAGCTCCAAGTCATGGTTCATGGCCTCGAAGAACTGCTGGATACAGACCTTGGCGAAGGCCTTGGCGTGCTCCGTACATGTCTCATCAAAGAGCTTGCGCTCAATGTCAATATAGTGGGACCAGTACTTGCTCTTGAGGAAGGCGGCCTGTGTGAAGCAGGGCCGCACAGAGCGCACAACGAATGCCAGCAGTGTGGTCAGCAGCACGAAGGACCAGCCCAGTGCCTGCAGGGCAGAGAAGAGAGAGTCAGGATGGCACTGCCCTCCTGCCTCCCAAGCCTGCCCAGACCCCCAAAGCACTCTCTATGTGAGGGCTTTTAGGGAAAAGAGCACTGACTGGGCAAGTGACTTCATCTATTGGGCTCCATTTCCACGTCTGTAAAATGGGCACAGATATACTCATTTCATGAAAATGAGACAATGTGAGTAAATTGCCCTGTGTATAGTCCTGGCACTCACAACAGTTAACAGGAGTTAACTGGATGGACCCTGGAGTTAGCTGCCTGGGTTTAGACCCTGTTTCCACTACTTACTAGTTGGCCAGGAGAAAGGTATCTGATTTCTCTGCGCCTCAGTCTCCCCACGTACAAATGGGGCTGGTGATAGTACCTAGTTCATAGGGTTATTATGAAGACTGAATATGATATTAAACTTAACACAGTGCCTGGTACATAGTGCTTAGTAACCATTAGCCACTATAATTATACCAATAGGTCCTCGCTGGCCGTGCCTCTTCCTTCAGGAAGCGTTCCTTGACTTCCCCAGGCCATAGTGACCCTTTTTCCTCTGAGTTCTGTACCTCTCCATTGGCTCCTGGTATTGTCTTACATTCAGTCACCAATACTAATTGAGAGCCTTCTCTCTGTGTGGGTTCTGAGCTGGGCCCGTGGGATCACAGAGACAAATAGGACTATCCCTCGAACTCTGCTAAAGAGCACTGGACACTTAGGTGCTGGCTCTGTTCTGCCAGTAACTCCCTGTGGGGCACAGGGCAGGGTACTCCCCCAACCTCCACTTCAGGGTCAGCCCCCAGCTGCACAGAGAAGCTTTAAACCAGATCAGAAGAGGCAGAGCAATCCCAAATGCCTGTAACGGGTATGGCAGGTAATGGCAGAGAAGACATCAAATAGGGAGCTGAGAACACCTGCTCAGCTTCGGCAGGAGGCAACCTTTATGCTGCTCAATGAAGAAGTGCCATCCCTGTGGGGTTGCATCTCCTGATGTTTCAAATAAAGCTGGAAATCTGCTTTTTATGTGAAAATTCCTGGTTTAAAGTGATGCCAACTAATTCTAAAATGGAATTTCTAATTCAACTTCAGAAGGCCAAATGAAACAAATCAGGCAGCCTGTCCTCTGGGGGCCCTTTTAGTTTATGATGTGATGGTTAAGATCAGGTGGAGGGACAGCTGCTTCCGGCCCTGATGACTGGGACAATGGGACAAGTGCCCACAGGAGAGGAAGCACAGGTTTGGGAGGGAAGCGGAGTTTGGATTGACTCTCAGAGTGTGAGATTCACATGGGGTGTCTGGGGGTGATGCAGGCAGGCCTCCAGGAGACTGTTCCAGGCTGGAGAGGGGAAGCCGGGGTGTCTGGATTTGCCAGAGCAGAGTGTACGTGTTTGTCTAGCCCTTGCAGGGCAGGCCTCTGTCCCCTCCCCTGACAGCCCGAGGTCCATGAACTGCAAGGACATGCTGCCTGGCTGGTCCTCCCATTCTGCAGTGACTGCAGGGGAGGCCTGAGGGGCCAGGATGGGTGAGCACACAGAAGAGCAAAGGACATGGGAGTGGGGCTGAGAAGGACCCAAGCTCGGGATTTCCCATCAGTGGGTTATTCCTTTCTGCCTTTAGGGACCATCCCAACAGTGCATCCCCCTCATGTAAGCCCTTCCAGGTGTACCCCGACCCTCAGCTCCCACTCCCGGAGCACAGAGGTACCAGCTGGGGCATTTGCCAGGGAAATGTACCCAAATGGCTCAGCCAACCACCGGCATCACAGCTGCTTGGGCTTGGAAGATGAAAGGATGCAAATTCTCCGAAGCTTCCAAGCGGAGCTCAGGACAGAGGATGTAGGGCTGGCTGAACCGTTGGGTCCGCTCCTGGAACCTCAGAAAGGGGCACAGGCCTTTGAACTAAGGTAGCCAAGCACTTTCCCCAGGTGGCCCCTGATCTGAATGAAAACATGGCCTTCAGAAGCCTCTGCCTCAGTTGGGAAAATATGTCCCTGCCCCACAGAGCTCTCTGTCTGAGGGGGAGCCCCAGTATGCTGGGGAAACCTGACTATTCCTGAGGAAGCCTCATTTTAGGATGTGGTGGGATCGGGCCCTTGCAGGACCCCGGTCTGTGCAGGGAGACTAGGCCGTTTGTCCCCCTCACCTGCGAGATGCAGCGCAGGTAACGCACGGCCACCTCTCGGGCCAGCAGCCAGTTGCCGTCGTAGATCTCTGGGCAGGGCACCCGGGCCAGCAGGCGGGCGAGCTCAGGCGGAGATAAGCTGAGCGCCAGGCTGCCGTTGCCCAGCACAGTCACGGGCACAGCAGTGCAGAAGGCACAGAGGAAGCACTTGCCGTCGAGCAGCGTGACGGCCACCCAGACGACGGGCGCGATGAGGGCGCGCTGAGCCATGGAGCAGAACATGTAGCGCAGCACGGCTGGGTCCTTGGCTCGGTGGCCCGGCGGCCGCTTCCACTCCTCGGCCAGCATGGACACATTGTTGTTCAGGACCAAGCCGAGCAAAAAGAGCACCAGGGGCGGTGCCAGCAGGATGCCAGCACTGTAGGCTACATTGTAGCCGGGCAGGCAGGGGCAGTTGAAGTCAAAGGCTGAGTACATCTGGGCACTGGCCAGGGCCATGATGCCACAGATGCCATTCATGAAGGACTCCTGGTTGGACTGCAGGAACTGGAAGACCATCCGGAACTTGTCCATCGCATCCCCCACGGGGGCCTGGGGGCCTCCTCCCACCTCACTGCTGCCTCAAGGATGGCCTCCGTGGCCCACTCAGTGCCCACCTCATGGCTGAGACTGGCAGAGCGCAGGGCAGTAGCTGAGGTCACTGTCTCTTTGAGGAACATTCTAATCAGGTGCTGGCCAAGAGGCATAGGGTGGCCAATCCCGTGGGTGTAGCCAGAGTTCTGCCCCTCCCCTCTCCACCCTTCCTGGGCTTCACTCTCTCCACAGCCACCTCCGGCACTGGAAAACCACCAGGGCCACACCCGATGGGGACCATTTCTCAGCGGGTGTGGGAGGAGGGCAAAGAGGCTCAGGCATAGGCTGGGAAGATACCGTCTCCAGCAGGGTTGGAATTTGGGAGAACCCTGGGCTGCAGCAGAGGCCTGAGCTTCTGCATATTGTCCCCTGGGCTCCCAGGAAGAATGTCACTTTCCTTCTGCCCTTCCCACTGGGTCTTTCGTCCATGCTGTATCAAAATCTAAGAGGGCTCCTCCATCAGTTTAGACAACAATGGTACGATGATATAGAGATGGCATAGTGGTGGTTGTAATGGACGTGATAATGACAGTGGTGGTGATAGTGGTGGTGCTGGTGATGGCAGTCTTGATGTTGGGGATGGTGCCGATGGAGGTGAAGGTGAGAGTGGTGCTGATGGCAGTGATGGCGGTGATGATGGCAGTAATGATGGTGGTGGTGGTAGTGATAGTGGTAGCGATACTGGTCACAGTGGGTATGGCACTGGCAGTGGTGGTGGTGGTGGAGATAGTGCTAATGCAGCATGGCATAGAGTAAAAAGCCCTGAATTTGGAGTCAGATATGGATCTGAGAGATTGCCGTTTTCCCACATACACACTGGGAAGGGAGCTCTAGCCTGCGAGCACAATGCAAATGCTTTTATGTGGGTGTTTCTGTGTATTTGCGGATTGCAGATGAAAAATTCTTTCCTGGCTCCACCTTCTTCCTCTACTTCACCAGATCAACAAATAAAGGGGTAGAACAGTGGGGTTTCATGCCTGGAGCTGGGGCCTCCAGAGTGTCTGTGGGAACCAGGTCAGAGCCCCTCCTATCAAAGTGGGGAGTAGGTTAAACAGCTCCCTTTGATGCTCACCAGTTCTCCCAGAAGAGCAGGTCAGACCCAGCTCCAACCAGAAGGCTCCTGTCTGGGGTGAGAAGTGGGGGGCTGGGACTAATGCAAAGCAAGAGCCTGGACAAGTGTGTGTCTCTGTAGGACCCACAAGAACTGGAATTGACCAAGGCTTCTCTGTGTCAGGCCCTGTGCCAGCACTTTACATGTATAACCTTGTGTCATCCTCATACAGCCCTATAGGGTAGGTGCTATTGTCCCCATTTCACAGAGGTGGGGACTGAGGTTTGGAGAGGTTAAGTTACACAGTTTGCAGGCTAAATAGGAGTGAGGTGAGGGAGGGGCAAGTGTTTTTCTGCCTTTCACTTCCAGTGGAATCAGGTTATCATGTGCTACTAATCAGGGTGGAAACACTGTGTGTCACAGATAGTATGCAGGTGGAGAAAGATATTGCTTCCTTTGGCTGTCAGGCTGTGCCTGGGGCAAATGGAGCCCCTAGGCTGTGGCCTCTGGAGGACCATGGTTGGGACACCCACGGGTGGAGAGCAGGATGAGGGAGATCCAACCAAGGACATCTGCTGCAGCGTCAACGTGCATGGCTGACAAGGGGTCTGAGCTGTGGCACAGCTTGGCACACAGCCCCAGCTGGGGAGTGGTGGTGTGGGGTAACCTAAGAGGAGGGTAGCTCCAGGGGCCACCTGGAATCTCTGCCATATTCTATAGTGGATACTGCTTGTAGCTGATGTGCCCTTTGCAGGGCACCCAAGCTGGCTGCATGGTGCCTGCTCTAACTACATATATACACTCTCTGCAAATTCTAACTTCAATGTTATTTTAAAGTACTTGATAGAACCCAGTTTAATTGGATTCTAAACTCATTCTTCTCATATCACAAGAATTTCGGTTATAGTTATTGAAAGTAAAGGATGCGTACAGCAGACTTTACATACCATTTAGACTGTTGTAAATTTTTGAGTGGTTATAAACATTAGTTTTAAATTTATCACCTTGGGTCAAGACTTCTGTGGGTGGTACTTATCAAACATTTGAAGAGATCATTATTAAAGAGCCTTGAGGGGATGGGTGAAGATGATCAAAAGGTACAAACTTCCAGTTATAAAATAAATAAGTCTTGGGATATACTGTACAGGTGACTATAGTTAATAATACTGTATCATATATTTGAAAGTAGCAAGAGAGTGAATCTTAAAAATTCTCCAAAAAATATGTGTAACTATGTGAGATGATGGATGTTAACTAGATTTATTATGGTAATTAATTTGCAATATACATATATATCGAACAATTATATTGTACACCTGAAACATAATATTATATGTCAATTATATCTTAATTTAAAAACAAGAGCCTTGAATAGAATCTGCCCATGATCATTTCAAAATCTAATGTTAAAAAGTCGTGTTCACTGAAGTAAGCTCAAGAAGCCTGGGGTGTTTTATACCAATTCAGTATTGAATGTCTTTCCTAATGCTTTGTACTACATCTTTCCTATCATACTTCTATAAGATAAAGAAGATATAATCATTGTTACATCAGGCTCCATATAGATGTCTCCAAATCCCCTTCATTTGCCCCGATGTCACGTGTCTATCAGTGTCTCTAAGCACTGCGATGTGAAGGTTAGGAACCTCTGATTCTGAAGCACCTGCCAGGGGCAGGTGTCCTGGGAGGGAGAAGGTGGGGGCGGCCTCTTGAGCAGCAGCGGAAGCCAGAGCTGTGTCAGCGACCACAGAAAGGGTACATGGAACACGCCCCGCTGCTGGTATATTACCTGCCCACCCAAATCCTCTTCAAGGTCCTGCCCGTTCACTCAGTGGTTCTTTCATTGAACAGTCACATTTCTTCTTAGCAAGAAACCATGTTACAGAGTGGATAAGAGCAACCTCATCAGTGACCAGGGTTCACATCTCAACCCTGTCGCATACCAACCAGGGACTTTGAGCGAGTAAGTCATTTAACCTCTGGATGCCACAGATTTCGCATCTGTGAAATGGGGAGAATAAAAGAGCTTACCTCTCAGGTTGTTGTCATGAGGATTCAATGAGAGGCTGCAGGTAAAGAGTTTAACTCAGCGCCGGGCCCACAGTGAGCTCTTAGTAAATGATCGTTATGATCTCATAATAGCAATAATTATCTCAACTGAACTTTAGTAGTGCACTTTGAAAATGTGTGTTAAGGTTTTTTTTTGTTTTTTTTTTTGAGGGCAGTGTCACTGGCCCTCATATGTGGGACCGAACCGGGGCCGCTGGCTTCCCAAGCCAGCGCTTAACCACCGTGCCACTCAGCCGGCCCGAAAATGTGTGTTAGTTTTTTATTGCTGCTGTAAAAAATCACCACAAACAGTGGTTTAAAACAACACAAATTTATTTTCTCACAGTTCTGTGGGTCAGGTGTGCAAAGTGGGTCTCAATGGGCTAAAAACCAAGGAGTCGGCAGGCTGCGTTTCTTCTGGAGGTTCCAGGGGAGAATCCACTTCCTGGAATTCTCTAGCTTCTAGAAGACACCCACGTTTCCTGGCTCGTGGTCCCACATCACTCCAACCTCTCCTGCCTCCCTCTTATAAGGACTTGTGATTACATGGGGTCCACCTGGGTCATCCAGAAGAGTCTCCCCATCTCCAGATCCTTCATGTAATCAATCACATCTGCAAGGTTGCTTCGGGAGGTAACACATTCACACGTTCTGGAGATTAGGAGGTGGGCCTTGGGGGCTCATTATTCTATCTACTACAGGAGGGCTCTTGGGTAGTGCATTTAGCAGTGCTTTGCCTTCTCTACCTCTCCCCTCTGACTCCCAGAGCATAACTGGGTGTAGATGGAAAGCAGGGTGTCATGACCCTGCTCAAACTTTTTGATGTGTTGGGGGTACTCACCCACAGCTCACTGTGAGATGTACAAGGGGATTCCCCCAGGAGTACTGTCCTGACACGCACCTCAGAGTGGAGGAGTTAAATGTCATGAAAAGCAGCATGCAAAGGGAGCCTCTAGGAAGTGGGCGCTGTACCTTTAGGAAAATGCCCACTTTGCGTAGGAGAGCACAAGGGTATGTACGGGGCTCAAGTGGGCACTGTCCTCAACCAGCAGCTGTGACGGCACCCAGAAAACAGGGCAGTGGAGGAGGCAGCCGCCATCTGCGAGATGTGGCTGCCAAGGCAGCTCAAGTACTATCGGGCTATATTACCAGAGATAGGAGGGCTTTACCTAAGAAGGATGTGTGCCATTCTCTTCTGCATTCAGCCAGACTGTATTGGAGCATATGTTGTGTCCCAAACCAGCAGTGCTCACCCAATGTTCCATGTGCTTCCCTATAATTCCCAGACTCTGTTCCAGGTAGGTTGAAGCCATGGGACTGAGTTGTGGCATGGAAGTGGCACCTCGTACCACTGTTCCTGTTCTTTCTCTTCCGTGCCTCATGGACCCTGGACGCCAGGGTAACAGCTATCCTGGTCAACACTCACCTCTACATTCCAAAGGCTGCTCACCGCACACAGGAGACACTGGCCCAAAGCAAGCTGTTAGTGCCCCAACCAGGGACAGTCGGAGATTGGTAACAAACTCTCCACGTTCCTCCCTGCTGGTTTGGGATGCCTTTGGAACGTGGGATCCGCACACTTTCCTGACTTTCTTCCCTCGCTGGTTTCACTTCCCCTGTTCCTGCCCAGTGTTTCCTGGGAGTGACTTCCATATTAACCACTCACTGATTTGTTCGTCTCAGACTCTGGGGAATAACGTGTGTCTTAATGTGGCATCCCAAGATGGGGGAGCCCCCCATCAGCTGGGTCGCCAAGTGACCAGAGGAGTCCCCCTCTCCCCAACCTCCCTCCCCTGTTTATCTGCTTCAGACTTTGCCTGAGTGAGAAATGTATCTTTGTTTTTTAGGGCACTGACATTTTGGTTTTATTTTTACATCCGGGTCTAACCTGACTAACACAGAGTGGACTGCTCTACGTGTTACATTTTCGGCAGGATATTGATCAACATGAGCACCCTGAGTATATTCTACCTCTTAGCGACCTCTAATCTGTTGCTTCTCTCCATCTCCACCCTAATCCAGGCCCCCATCCCACAGCCGCCCCTGCCCTCCCCCTGTTAGAGCTGATCAAGCAGTGGCAAGAGAGGTCATTTTGTTTGGCCTCTAAGGGTTGGGCAGAGCTGGGCCTTCAGTAGAGAACTCTGTCGACTTCTATGAGCCCCTCTAAGTGGAAGCAGTTAGTGTGGATGTGATTACTCTACTCCCATCATAGCCTTTAGGTCCTGGTGCTCTTCCCCATAAAGGGATGCTGAAGGTCCCTCCATTATCAATATCCTAAATTGAGGTAGGTGCCTAACCTCCCATACTTCCTTTCTAACCCTGGGTTGAGCCCAGGGATTTATATGAATCCTACAGAAACTCACCAATCTGCTTGGCCTAGACCACCCCCCTGCATGAGCAGTGCCCTGCCTTGGGCAGTTACCAATAACCCATGATTTTCCCTCAGTCCTCCCCATCCTGGGTCTTTCTGAAGGACTGGATTTATTGCTCATCCTTTGCCCATCCTGAAATTCACTCTTTCGTGCCATTCTTCAGGACTTTTTGGCTCTGTGATTGCTTTTCTTTTTCTCCTTTGCTGCTTCCTTTTCTCACTCAAGCCTCTCTCTCTTGCTGGTCCTATCCATTCCTGCAGCTCAGGCATCACTGCCATGTGGATGAACCCCAAGTATCAGCCCTCCTCCTGACCTTGCCTGCAAGCCCTGCCTCTCGTCCCCAATTGCCTGCAGGATAAAGTCAGAATCCTGAGCTAAACTCTCAAGGCTCCCGCCATACTCTCATTCTCATGCAGCTATCCTGCCTATACAAGATGTGGGGCTTACACAGACAAAGCCCACACCGCCAGCACATTTCTGCCTTGCCCAGCTGCCCACTGTGTCTCCCAGGAGAGAGGCCCTGTGTAGAGGGTGGGGTCAGGAGGGCCATCACCCAGGGGAATGAGCTTGGGCACTCATGGTGGCTGTTCTCCTGGGAGGGAGGGTCTTCAAGAGCAGGTAGAAGCCTGCCACCTATGTCTCTCTTTCCCAGATGGGGTGGTATAGACTGCTTCAGGCATCTCTTTTGCACAGGATATGAACAAATGGTGGTGTGGATAGACAATGGCAAAGAAAATTTTGGATTTGAAACCATATCATTTGGGAGCTGAAGAGGGTGGGATGTATTTGAGGGCCATCAAAGACAGAGGATCCCAAGAATGTGTCAGTGGATGTGGGGTTTGGGGGGCATCTCTTGGTGGAATGCATTTGGAGTGGGGCCCTCAGCCCTCTGGCCAAGGTTCTTTACTTTAGCCAGACGGACTGCACACTCCTCCATCTGGCTGGTTGTTCACTAGCTCATGTCCTATCTCCCCTTCCAGACTGGAAGCTTCATTAAGATAGGCCCATGTCTGTCCTGTTCTCTGGCACTCTAGGCATTCCCTCAGTATTTGTTGAATGAGTAAATGACTGACTGTGCTGCTCCTTCCCCAACTCTTTGCCTTTGTTTTCGCTGTTTCCTCCCTTGAGATCCTGTGATCCCACCCCATCTCTTTCTCTACTTGTCCAAACCCTCCCTATCCTTTAAGAGCCATTCAAGTGAAGCCTTCTCTGAACCTCTAGCTGAAAGTCACTATTCTCCATGCTATTGTAAACCCCCATGGCACATAGTTTGCCTCTATCATATCATTTATACCTTTTGCTTTGGATTATAATGGTTTCTGTACCCATCTCTGCCTCTCTATTAGACAGCGAGCTCCTTGTGGGCAGGCCATATCATCTGTGTATTCTGTTTCCTATTCTTTGGCACACTGCTGTCTATGCAGTAGGTGCTTGATACGTGCTCAGTAGAAGAAGGCAAGAATATTGATGGCAGTCAGCGGCTTGTTGCTGGTCCAGATGCTGCATTCTTGCAGCCCTAATTGGGGTCCCTGAGACTCCTTTCCCCAGACTGGGAGCTCAGCTGTGCTGACTGGGCCAACTCCACGCTCTCCTCCCTCCCTCCCCACCCAATCTCTGCTAACACTTTGCCTAAATCTTGCCCCACCTCAGTGCCATTTCTGACATTTGCATGGCCTGAGCAACAGCAGGGTAGGTGGGGGCAGGATGAGTTGCAGAGATTGTCTGGTCCTACAGGGCCCTTGGCAAGAGCCCAGGAAAGCAGAGATTGTCTGATATGGAGGGGGCTGGGCTCTAGAGGGGCATCTAGGGGCCCCTGCACTGCCCCCAGGACCTGAGAACCAGAAAAGCATGGGGTGAATACGGGTCTGCACTATTTGTGCTGATGGCGGCAGTGGCAGGATGTGAATGTGTGTGTGTGGGGTGTGTGTGTGTGTGTGTGTGTGTGTGTGTGTGTGTGTGTGTGTTGAGTCACCAGGGAGGGGCAGAGGCCCAGAGAAGCTCACAGGCTAGATCTTCCCCAACCTTCCTATCAGGGCACCAGAGACTGAGAGGCAATTTTTTTTTGTTTTGTTTTTTTCAGCAAGATCTCACCCTGGTGTTTCAAGGGTTTTCACCCACTCATGGCCCGGAGATCCTTAAATATTGGAACTTACTGAATCACCTGGGGCATTTGTTCGGTGCGGAGATGTCTAGGTCCGTTCCTACCCTGATTTGCAGATCAGGTCCAAACACTGTACACTGGGGGAATCCTCACCAGGGTGCCAGCTTCTTGCTGAGGGCGTCGGGTAGATATCCCCAGAATGTTCAGGGAAGGAGGCAGCCTTGCAAAGAGATGCTGAGCTGAGGGGTCAGGCCACAGGCGGTGAGGAAGGCGGTAAGAGTGAGAGGTGAGGGAGGAAGCACCTGCTAACTGGAGGCGGGCAGAAGGCGGAGCTGAGAAAGGAGCTGCATCTCAAAGGGGGTTGCACCAGGCGGGGGCTACTCAGCCTTGGTCCACTAGAAACAGAAATGGTGGGACTTCAGGAAGTTGAGAGCTGGAAGGGTCAGCCTCTTTGACATTCAAAAATAGAAAAATCCCCTGGAGTGGAAAATATAAAACTGTTCATATATAGTAGCTAGCACTAATCAGGACTTTCAAGAGGAACTCAACAAGCAGAGCTTGCTAGAGCTTACTCAGAAAAGGCCGGCAGAAGCTGCAGGAAATGCAACCAGAGCATTCAAAATAAATACACAAAACTAGCTAGAGGTCTGACTAATGTCTATAGCTCCGAGCGGACTCTGGAGTAGACAGACCTCCTGCAATCCAATTTCAGCTCTTATGTGGGTGATCTCCTGCAACTTAACCTCTTCAAGCCTCAGTTTTCTCTTCCAAAAAAATGGTGCGATTAATTATCTTACTACATTAAGTTATCAGGAGGATTAAATGAGTTAATATATGCAAGGAAGTTAGAACAATGCCTGGCACATAGTAATCACCATATAAACATGTGTCATTGTTGTTATTTAGAATCTGGACATCTAGGACCCAGAACCCATGGCAGATCTATTTAGGCTCTTGTTACTCAAAGTTTGGTCCACGGACCAGAAGCAGCAGCAGCATCTGGGAACTTGTTGGAAATGCAGCCTTGGCCCCAGTCCTGGATGCTCTGCACCAGAATCTGCATTCCACCAGAGCCCAGGTGAATGATGAGCACGATCAAGTGTGCGAAGCACTGCTCTCGAGAACACGGGTGGTGGCCACCTCCAGAAACTAGGCCACAGATGGGGCTATTTGGGGGAAGGAGGTCAATAGGGTTAGGCTGTCCTGCCTTGGGGTCCTCACGGCCTGGAAAGTCCCCAGATCCTGATCAGAGGGGGCACTCCACGTGGGGGACACTGCTGGGGTCCCTACACATCGGTATGTGGGGACAGGGCGCGGTGGCTGAGGCCAAGCCCCCAGAGCCCGGGGGATGCCGCGAGGTACAGAGGCGGTTTGCTGGAGTACCATGAGCTCAGGAGATGATCCACCTGCTCCTGACTGGAGATTGCGCGCAGATGGGCCTTGCCACTTCCCCCGTCCAGGTCATCAGGGGGCTCGGGCATCGCGGGGGACTCGGCGCCCCCACCCACCCTGTCTCGCCGCAGCCCCCGCGCCCGCATCTCGTTCTGCATGCTGGCGAAGAAGTGCAGCACGCAGCGGTGCGCGAAGTCCCGCGCGTGCTCACAGCACGTCTCGTCGAAGAGCTTCTGCTCCAGGTCCACATAGTTGCTCCAGTATCTGCGCTGCAGGAAGACTGTTTGGTCGAAGCAGGGCCTCAGGCAGCGGGCCAGGAAGGCCAGGATGATCAGCAGCAGGGTGATGCTCCAGCCGATGGCCTGGGGGCGGGAAGCCGAGGTTGGGTGTGGGCAGGGCATGGGCATGGGTGCTATCCAGTGCGGCAAGGGTGTTCCAGTCTCTCCCTTTACTTAGGCCTCGCATCCTTCCCCAAATCTATCCATCTTCCTTAGTTATCCATCCTACCAACCACCTCCATCCATCTGTCCCCTCATCTGACTATGTATCTATCATCTTCCTATCTAGCCATGGCCCCAGCCATCTTTCCACCTGTCCATCATCCATCCTCCTATCCAGCCATCTATCCTCCCATCCATTCCTGTTCCCATACTCTCATCCTTCCTTCTATTTATCTAAACAACCGTGCATACTCCCACTACTCATTCTCCCAACCTTTCTCTTATGGAAACCAGAATATGTTACCCCAAAGTATGCCTGTTAGAATTAGTTTGAGCTGAAGACAATTAAGATGCAACCACAGGAAAAAACCCTCTCTACCCTTTCCTTTTCTGTCTGAAGGCAAGATGTAAATTCTCCTTTGACTAGAGACAGACTCTTATCAGCCGAGACAGCACCAGAGGAATATGCAAACAAACCTTACTCTATTAGTAAAGAGTAAGAAACTTCATGTTTCCTTCCATTTATTTACCTTCCCACTGTTTCTGCCTTTGGAAGCTTAAAACTGCTTTCCTTTGTCCTGTCACTTCTCTACAAAGGTTTTGCTCTTTGTTGAAGATGCTAATATAAGCCAGAATTCTAAGCAACTGTTCTGAGTTACTCTTTGGTTTAGGTTTCTCTGGTGTAATGTGCATTGCACACATTAATAAACGCTTTGTTTTCTTCTTGTTAATATTTTTGTTAGCATCTTAGCTGAAAATGTAAGGTAGGTAGAGGTAAAGTTTTGCCTTCCTTATACTCCCATCTATTCATCCCTCCATTCATCATCCTTTCATTTTTTTATCCAGTTCTGCATCCATCCTCACACGTATTTATCCATCCCATCTATGCATCCATTCATCCTGTATGTGGGGGAGGCACTGGAGGCCGAGTCCTTTCTTTCATAGAGCTCACACTTTAGCGGAGGAGACACTTAAACAGGTGATGACTGGCTACGTGCTGTGTTAAGAGATATACAGGGACTCATGGGGATCCACCCAACCTGAACTTGAGGGCTTAGGGAACAGTGAGGTTTAGTCTGAGATCTGAAGGATGAGTAATGGTTGTACAGGATACGAACAGGAAACAGTGTTCCAGGCCATGAGTGAGGAACAACTGGAAGCAGTTCTCTAGGGCCGCAGCCCACACATAGCTGCCTCCTTCCCCTTCTCTCTTCTCATCCCAAACTCTAGTCTCTTCAAGGCCCCCCTAAGACTAGAGTAACTCTGCGGATCTGGAGCAGAGAAGTCACTCCTCTAACCCATTCTTATCATTTGTAGATGTGATTTACAGTCTCTCATTTGGCCTTTCACAGAATACCACCCTCCCAACACACACACACACACACACACACACACACACACACACACACACACCAATTTAAAATACTCGTCTGAGTATTTTACATGCGAGGAGCATTTAATATACCTGACAAACTGATAGCTAAGTCAGGACTCAAACTCTGGTCTGATTGAAAATTCCAAACTTTTTCCACTGAGCTAGTAAGAGCCTAGAGTGTGTAAGTTCAGATACCACCAAGATGGTGGAGACCAAACTTCCCTTTATTTTGCAGGAGAAACTGAGACCCATAGGGGGGCTGACGTGGCCAGTCACAGTCTGAACCAGAATTCCATGGGCCTGCATTTGCCATGAGCCTGTCTTGGATCCTCAAAGGGTTGAGGTCATGTTTTTATTCTCTCTAGCCCCAGTGATACTCTGCATGTGTGGGTTCATGTAAAGACTTTTAGGAGGACACATCCCAGACTGGGGTACTAGGAGTGGCGGTAGTAGAATCTAGAGTCTGAGCTGGGAGTGGTGCTGGGTTTGCCTCCAAGATCATGGAGTAGGTACCCTGTGGGAAGCCAGGCATTTGGGGGAAAACCTGCACTGTAGGCAGTTAAGACGGTCAGGAGTTATAACATGTGTATTCAGATTCCTGCCCTACCTTATACAAGCTGTGTGACTTTAGCCTTGTGAACTAAACTCTCAGAGTCTCAGTTTCCTCATCTGCAAAATGGGATAATAATGACTGCATTCACCTCATAGGTCGTTCTGAGAATTAGATGAAGTAATGCCTATGAAATGCTGAATACAGTGCCTGACAAGTAAGTGCTTAATAAAGGGTAATTAGTTATTTCTGGTGTGGGCAGAATGTGTGTATGGGGTGGAGGGCAGGGCAGAGCAGTGTACCTGCCATCCAGCCTGCCTGAGGATGGGCCTAGCTGACTCCAGGAGGAGATGGATACCTGGTCTCTGCCCCGGGGTGAGTCAGCATTGATGGCCAAGTGCCCCCGTCCTAAGGCTGAACACTGTCCTGACCATGGAACATGCTCCCCATCCCCCTGAGGGTCACCGGCTCCTTCGGTGTGCTTCCAGCAGCGGGGAGGAGCCCCAGGAAGTCATTTGTATCTCCTCAACCCCCCACCCCCACCCCAGAACCCATGCAGGATATTTGCGAGGGTTGGGAGAGGACCTCCTGAGTTACCTGTGACAGGCACCGCAGGTAGCGAGACACTGCCTTTCGAGCAGGGCTGTCCCTGACCAGCTCATCCTCCTTGCAGGGCACCTTGGCCAGGAAGAGCTGCACCTGGCTGGGGGTCATGTTGGCGAAGTCCAGAAACTTCTCGGGGTCCACGGAGCTGCTGAAGGCACACACAAAGCACTTCCCATCAAGGAGGGCCAGCAGGATCCAGACGAGGGGGGCTGCCAGTGCTCTCTGCAGCACGGAGGAGCACAAATACCTGGGAGCCGAGGAAAGAGACAGGGCACAAAGGGCAGCAGGAATTCAGCCACAGTAGGAAGGCTATAGGCGAGATGCAGAGAGAGACTTCCCAGGAGCGCTGGGAAATACCAGTCCTGATTACATCAAAAGAATGGCTGCAGCTCCCACTGCAGAGGTCCCGGCAGCAGAGGGTAGGGAGGAAGGAGGGCTGGGTGCCCCAGGAGGCCAGGACTGGAACACTGGGAAGCCATGTTCTTCCTGCTCTAGGCCTCCTAGCAGACACTGTCGGTGCCCCGCCCACCCAGAGGCTTCCGCAGCTTTGGTGGATAGTTCCTATTCATGTGGAGGCCCGAGAGCCTCTGACCTCAACCACCTCAACCACCTGTGTGGCTCTGTCTGAGGGCTTGGGTGGAGCTTTGCTCCCAGAGGGGTACACGGAAAACTCTGGCGAGTTAACAAACTCCACATTAACCTTCAACCCAAGAGCGACGGGGCCTGGTAGATAAATACCCCAGCTTCCTAGACCCTCAGTGGGACAATTCTGAGGTGTTTCTACCCACTGTCCCAGAAGATCCCCAGGTACCCTCTCATTATCACATTTTCCCCAGAGCCTGCTTCTGACAGGGGCTTAAGCTAAGAGCACTCTGCCCAATAACGCTCCCAAACACTTAACCCAGTGTCCAGGGAGCCCACCCTCTGACTGGCCCCAGGTGTCTCTCCTGACCTCAAGTGGCGTAGATTGGGTGTTGGTCCCAGGGCAGGAACCCACTGGATCCTAGAGGAAAAGGCCAAGGGCATACCCTCCCTATGTGGCTGGATCATGGAGCATGGAGCCTCCCAAGAACAGAAACAGGCTGCTTGTGCACAGGATGCAGATGTTTCTAGCTTGCACTGTGTACAAACATAAAATGGTGTATGCTGGTGTGTGTGTGTGTGTGTGTGTGTGTGTGTGTGTGTGTGTGGCCTACCTAGTGGTGAATTATAAATACACTGTAGGCAGGGGTGGCTCCAGCGTTTTCTACGGAGGCAATGTGGTTAGAAGGTGGCACTGAGGACTTGTCATGAAGTTATATTCCATATGTTTGAGAGCATTTCAATTGTCTATGTCAAAGAATAAGGGAGAGAAGGAGATCACGAGTGGCTAAAACCCACGAAGCCCCTCCTGCCACTGCCTGCAGGTCTGGAGCACTTTGATATTTTGTCCAAAACACTAAGGGTAGCGGAGTCAGCCTGTATTTGTTCTTCCTAGCTGTGGGAGCTCAGCCAACTTAGTTAACCTCTCTGTGCCTCAGATCCTTCATCCTTAAAAATGGATCCAACGTAGGAGTAGACCCAGGGCCAAGGTGAGAATTCAGAGGCTGTGCACACACAGCAATTGGCGCCGAGTTTGGCTCCAAGTCCATGCTCAGTGTTGCCAGGGAGCATTATGAATTGCTAAACCCCATCAACTGATTTTGACAGAGGGCACCCACCAGGTGGGAGGCTCTGGGGACACAGTGACACAGGCTGCCCTCGGGAGCTCACGGGAGGGGGATGCAGCCTTTAAACCACTCATGCCTCTTACAACATGTGAAACTGGCTATGCATGCCATGAATCGACCCTTCATGTGTGTGGTGAGGTATAATCCATGGCCAGCGTGACAAATGTGACCGAGGTGATTCTTGGGAATCCTGAATCATTCATGTGTTTCCAGCACTGGCCATGAAAAGGTGACAAAGGACAGGAACAGAGACACCTGTTTCCAGAGTGGAAATTGCAAATGGGTTTCTGAGCTGATGAGGCTTCGGTTGGGGAGAGGAGGGAGTACATCTGAGTATTCCTGTGGGTGTGCGTGGGGAGCCCTGATAATACCCATGGGGGTCATTAAGGTTTGGGGGTCACCTGGCACTGTCTGTGGGGTGAGTGGGAGAGCCCCTGACAATGCCCATAGGGGTGGTTGGGTTTAGGTTGCTCCTGGCAGTGCCTATGCTGGTAGAGGAGCTGTGACAAAGCCCACAGGGGAGAGTCAGGGTTTGGGGTGTCCCTGGCAGTGTCTACGGGTCGCTGGGTGGTGTGGTACCGCACCTGATGATGCCTGGGTCTTTCCTCCGGTGCCCTGCGGGCCGGCGCCACTCCTCAACCATCACCACAGACTGCCGGTTGGCGAGGAGGCCGCAGAGGAAAAGGGCGAGTGGGGGTGTGAGCAGCAGGCCCAGGCCGTAGAGGGCATTGTAACGTGCCAGGCAGGGGCAGTTGAAGTCGAAGGAGGAGTACAGCTTGATGGTGGCTGCGGCCAGCAGCAGGCAGATGCCATTCATCACTGATTCCGAGCTGGACTGAAAGTGCTGGAAGAGCAAGCGGAACTTATCCATGGTTCCCGCCTGGTGGGTGGGCAGCTGTGGTGGAGGGCTGCGAGGTTTCAGCCGCCTTCCTGACCACCGCTAGGCCTCCCTGGAGGTGAGGGGGTCTGCGGCCGCAGGAGGTTCTTCTCTTCCAAGGGCTTGGGAGACAAGGAGGAGGTGGCGTCCAGTCTCCTGTGCAGCCTCCGGGGTCTAGTTCTCCATGAAGGCTTTCCTGCCCAGCCTGACTGTCCCCAGTGCCACTCCCCTCCTCTCTGGGGGAATGAGTCACTGCTCTGTGACCAGCCAGCCCAAAGCACCTCTAGGCAAATGTGCCCTGCCCAGTCACTGCATTTCCCCCCCACACCCGCAGTCATTTCCTTCTCTCTTTGGGGTTTGGATACTGAGGCCTGACAGCTGGTCGGGCTTCCCATGGGGGACAGGCAAATTCTGGGTGTGGTAAGGCCAAGATACTGATGGAGCCCACTATATTCTCTTGGCCAGCCCAGGGAGAGTTCATGTTGGCTTTCATGCTGGGAGGAACAAGGTCGGGGGCCTTAATGTTTGAAGGCTTCCTGGAAAGGAAGATGCTTGAAAAGAGTTAAGCCATGTTTCAGCGTTGGGCAGTGAGAGGTATTGTGGAAGGGGAAGACCTTCCAGGTAGAGGGCACTGCATGGGCAAGGACATGGAGGGGAGACTCAGCCTGTGTGGCCCGCAGTTTGGGGTTGCTGGGATGTAGTGTCAGACAGAGGGTTGGAGGGTCAGCCCCTCTATTGTTTTCTGCTGCTTTCTAGATCTGGTCACTGCACAGTTTCCACTGCGTCATTCCTCTGCTCAGGTGTGACTGGGGGCTCACTTAGCTTGGCATTCAAGTCCCTCTTTACTGTCCCCAGAGCTGTCTTCCTTCCATACTTTTGCTGACACCATCTTCTCCGCTGAAAACCCATGTCCCTTTCTCCCACCTGTTCTTCAGGAGGCAGCTCAAATGCAGTCCTGTCACCAAGCCGCTCCTGGTGACCTTGGCTTCCCATTAGGCCTGGGAAAGGCCACCTTGGCCTGTCAGTAATCTCTCCTAGGTGTGGGAGGTGGAAGTCCCATCTAGGACAGGAACCTGCACCTGCACCTGTTTGTTCCCTGCCGCATCCAGTGTCGTACTAAACACACAGCAAGTGACTGCAAATATTTGCTCTCTGTGATGTTGGCATTCAGGGCCTCTTTATGTCATCTCTCGCTCTGTCCTCTCTGTCTACCTCTTGACCTGTACCTGCCTCCCTATCTGTAACTAGGAAGCGAATGAGTGGAATGTAGGTCCTGACCTCAATTTCTCTCTCTCCGTGACTCTCCCTTTCTCTCTCTCTCACTCTCCCTCTTTCTCTCTGTCTCTCTATGCTCACTCTCTGTGTCCCTCCGTGTGTGTTTCTGGGTCTTTCTGTGTGTCTCTGTCCTCTCTCTGTATTGCTGCCTTTTCCTTTCTATCTTTCCCTTCTCCTGGCCTGATGCCCACCCCGTAGCACCCCAGGCCTGATTGGCAACCTGGCTTGGGGAGAGGTGTGAAGGCAGCCGCAGGAGCCCATGGGTCTGTTCCTGGGGCCACAGATCAGTGGGCCTTGGGCTTGGAGCATGGGCCGGGGGCGGGTGAGGTATCCAGACTCCAACTACTCAGGCTCGTTCCCAATTTTCATTCCTCTAGCTCCCTCCCTGCCAGTCTAGGGCCACCCCTGAGATAAAAAAAAAAAACACCTCAGGGACTAGGGTGTTCTTAAGCCCATTGACCCCCTGCTCCATTCAGCCTGGACCTGCTGGCATCCTGCACTCAAAGTATTGGCCTCAGTTAAATTCATGCATCAGCACTGCTGCCCTTTCCTCAGAATCTGGATCCTCAGGGTCACGAATGCAGCTTCTCGCCAATCCCCCAGACAAGTGAGGAAATCGTCCTTCTCAATACTCCTATCCTCAGAGGCCCAGCTCTAACCTGCTGTCTCCAATAGAGTTTGCCAGGACTACTGCAGCTGCACAGCACACTCTTGTTTCCATATTCTCAAACAGCTTTTAGAAAATGTAAATCCTCCCCATTTTCCCTGATTAAACACACCATTATAAAAGAATTTAAAACTAGGGCTGGCCAAGTGGCTCATTGGTTAAGGGTTGGCTTGGGACACCAGCTCTGAGCAGCAGGGCCCCAGTTTGGATCCCACATGAGGGCCAGTGATGCTGCGCCCTCTACAGCTAAGATGGTGAACAACAGCTCCACCTGGAGCTGGGCTGCTGTGAGTCACTGGCTACGGTGTAGGCTGCAGTGGGGCTGGCTGGCAGCTGGCGTGAGCTTTCGTGAGGTTCCTTGAGCCTCTGTGAGCGGCCATCCAATGGCAGTGAGCGACTGCCTCACCCGGGAAGAGTGCAATGATAATACCAACATGGGCCACTGAAGTGATGTCCTCCACAACTAGATGGAAGAACAAAAGGACAGCAACTTGTCTGATCCCCTTCCATGATTCCCCAATAAAATCTTTAAAAAACAAACAAAAAAACCTTAAAAATAGAGAACAAGGAAGTGTCCCATCACAGCAAACCCTAGACAGTTTCTGGGTCACAGCAAGGGTGTGTGTCCTTCCAGATTGTTCCAGGGCACACAAGGGCCCATGCTGGCTGGCCTGCCTGGAGTTCCTAGGGAGAATTGTTAACCACTGTTAAGTAACCACTGGGTCCCCATGGAGAGGTGGCTCAGCCTGTCTGTGTGACCTTCCATTTGAGGCATGTCTATTCCTTTTCATCACTGGTGCCACAGGTCTCTCATTGTTTCTTGGTTTCAGCTTCTCTGAAGGGTGACAGCCCAGCTGTTTGAGCTCTTGGGACCTGCAAAATGAATTTTGGGGAGGTCACTTAGCCTGTACTTTAAGCCAGACCATCCCAAATACATGCTGCAAACTTCATAGCTGTCTGTGCAATCTATACCTCTGATGAGGTAGCAGCAGACAGAAACCTGGCTCTTACTATTTGTACTTTACCTGATTCGTGTTAGTCTGGGTCCTATGAGTCAGTATTACCTGCATGAGCAAAAATGGAGAGGAAGCCAGAGAAGGCCAGGAGAGCCACCAGAGGCATGCAGGTGTGGCTCTGTGTGAAGGGGAGGGCAGGTCATTCATTCTCCTGGACCCCTACTGCAGCTGAGAACTACCACAGCCACATTCTTCAGGGGAGGCTGGGTGTGATGGCAGAGGTCACTCAGCCTGGCGGGGACAGAGCCCGGAAGGTAGTTGGGATCCTCCTCCTATGCCTTCCAGCTTTTGTCACCCATTGGGCTGCTGACAGGAAAGGGAACTGTCCCAGTTCAATGCTGTGCTTCTCAACCCTGAAGCACAGGGCTGGGCCGGAGCATGGAGGGGAGAGGACTGGGCTGGGAGGGTCTGAGCCCCCCTCTCTCCCATTTTAGTCTCAAGAGAGTCTCCAAAGAATAAACACTGCTTTTGGGAGAACACTGCAGGAAACTGGGACCAGGTCTATCCTGTTCACAGCTCCAGTCTCTGACAGGTGAGCTAGAACTCCCAGGTCAGCCTGGGGCCCTGGGCCCCACAGTGGGTGGTGTGCTGTGTGACTGTACTGGCCTTTGCTTCGTATGTACTGGAAAAGACTCAAGCAAAGCAAAGGCAAGAAGGAAGCCCACCCCAGCATAAAGAAATGGTATCTCAGGATGAGGGGCATCTTCATATTTAAAATTCTGTATTTTCTAAACTGTCTACTTTTATAATAATGGTATGTTATTATAAAAACATACCCAATAAAAATCATAAAACATTTTTACTGGAAAAACTCCAAGGGATTAAGGAACAAAATGAAAGGGAAAGGGGGATCATGCTTTGTTGCCTGGAGCTGGAACCAGCTGAACCAGGAGAGGCAGAAACAGAGGAAAGAAAAGGAGAAATACTTACTTTACTCACCTGTGTGGAAAGATATTAACTTGTAGATCTGCGACATGATAATACCTTAGGCCAAAGCTTCTTAATCCCCTACCCCACCCCAGGGGTGTACAGCTATGTTCTTCAGGGCCTTTTAATTCTGGGGAATTTTTAAAAAAAATTCACATTTCATTTTAATGATGACAAATCTTTTTGTTTGTTGGTTGTTTTTTTGTTTTGTTTTGTTTTGTTTTGAGGGCAGTGTCACTGGCCCTCATATGTGGGACCCAAATTGGGGCTGCTGGTGTCCCAAGTCAGCTCTTAAACACCGCGCCACTCGGCCGGCCCTGACAAATCTTTTTTTAGCAGTTTTAAACATGTTTTTAACTTGCAATTGAAAGATCTTTATAAAACAGGTCTTTGTTTTTTTCCCAAATCAGGGTCTTGCAGATATATTCTGGGGTTTTTTCTGGATTTCTGTTTCCCTTTTAATGGAATCTGGATATTATTTGAGGAACATTGGCGATATCTATACCATTCTTGGGAGTTGCTGTAATTGAGAGGACTCTTTACGACTGCGTGACCCCTAGTGGAGGAACTCAGTGTGTCTGGTGTGTGTGTGTGTATGTGTGTGTGCGCGCATGTTTGTGGTGTATGTATACTTTGTGGGTGCATGTGTATACACATGTGTGTTATATGTGTGTATAAGTGTGTGTATCTTCATAAATACAGGCCTGGTTGTGTCTCTTCTTTCTATATAGTGAGTACACTCTCCCCTGAGGTTTCTCTTTTCCTCTTTGTTTTTCTTTCCAAAGGAAGACATTGGATGCGTGTCCCACTTCTTTCTCAGGACTGGGAGACTATTGTTCCCTCGAGTCTAGCAGAAGAGTGGTTCTCTCTCCATCTCTGAGAGACCTGACTCTCTTTTACCTTGATGACAGAGGCCTCTGGGTTCACAGGCCTCTTTGGTCTGTGTCCGGCAGTTCTGGGGGAAAGTAATGTGGCACTTATGTGGTCACTCTGGTGACCATATAGAGCCACGAGGCCCATTAGAGACTGGGGAAAGGATGAAAATGAAAGGGGGGCTATCTAACAAATGGCATTGGAACAGCTGGCTAACCATTTGGGAAAATCTTCAACTGAATCTCCACCTCATTCTTTATACCAAAATAAATTCCAAATGGCTCAAATACATTAACATAAAAATTTAAATCATAAAAATTCTACAAGAAAATATAGGTGAATTTATTCATAATCAGAGGCTAGGGAAGGCCTTTGTTAACAGAACACAGAATTCAGTAGCTTTGAAGAAGGTAGATACAGTAGGTTTTATAACTTCTGTGGGCAAAATACCAATTAACAAAGTAAAAATAAACTGGAAAAAAATGTTGCCATGCACACCAACACAAAGGTCTATTTTCCTTAATTTGTAGAGGGATCATATAAATCAATAAAAAGATGAATAACCCTACAGAAAAATAGACAAAGGATGTGAACAGGCTATTCATAGAAAAAGAAAGACAAGTGGCCAAAAATGCTGCAAAGAGTCTAATCCTCATTCATAATTAAATACAATCTAAATAACCAGGTACCTTTTTAAACTCACCATGTTTTTAGAAGCTAAAATATTGATAATATTTAGTATTGATGAAGGCTTAGGGAAACAGCCACTTTCATGCATTGAGGGTTGGCGTATAAATTTCTAGGGATTTTTCTAGGACAATTTGGCAATATATTTAAAGCAAACATTTAAATACACATTGACCTAAAATTACATAGCTCTGAATTGTCCCTATGGATAGAATTACAGAGATAGCCAAGATAAAGAACAAGGATGGTCATTACAGCTTTGTTTTAATGGTAATAAAACTGGAAATAACCTACATTTCATCAAAAGGGGACAGTTTAAATAAATTATGACACTGCCATATGAGGGGCTCTATGCAGCCACTAGAAGAATGAAGCAAATTTACATGATTTCATATGAAAAGACCTCTAGATTCTAAGTTAAAAAAGCAGTTTAGTACACTGTACATAGTATTATTTCTTCTAAGGTAAAAGGCTATAAATATGCAGAAATTTGGGTATTGTGCATACAATTTGATACAAGGACACACAAGAAATGTGAACAGTTACTACCATTGGGTCGTCGGGGAGGAGGACTTTTATTTTCTTTCCGTTTTCTACCTTTCGGTGCTATTTGACTTTTCAAACAATGTATACACATAAGAATTTTATTTTTAAAAGATTAAAAAATATGTTTCCATATATAAATAGATAAATGTCATTTTTAAAAAAATAAGATTAAAATATTATGACTGACACAAAATAAAATAACCAAATTTAACCCTTAACATTCTTCCAAACTTAAATTTTTGGTCTTCACCCTATAGGTTATAGAATGTGAAACAATTTCCTTGTTTACAATACATTTCTAACTCCTTTCTCAGAAGAAACAGACACACCTGGTTTTATTTTTATTTATTTTAATTTTAATTTTTTATTTTTAAAGATTTTATTGGGGAATTGGGGACCAGGAGCGGTGTTGGGGCACAGGGGAAGGGAAACAGACAAGTTGCTGTTCTTTTGTTCTTCAGTCTAGTTGTGGAGGATGTTGCTTCACTGGCCCATGTTGGTGTCATCATTGCACTCTTCTCGGGTGAGGCAGATTGGTTGCTGGCCTCTGGACGGCCACTCCTAGCTGCTCTTGGCAGCTCACACCTGCTGCTGGCCGCTCACGCTGGCTGCCGGCCACTCACTGTAGCCTATGGCAGCCCACTGTAGCAGGGGCTGCAGCTATGCCATCCCAGGGACTCACAGCAGCCCAGCTCCAGGTGCAGCTGTTGTTCACCATCTTAGCTGCAGAGGACAGTGTCATTGGCCCTCATATGTGGGATCTGAACCGGGGCCGCTGGTGTCCCAAGCCAGTACTTAACCAATGCGGCACTCGGCCGGCCCCAGATGCACCGGGTTTTATATTATTTTCATCACTTTTTAAAAAACATGACTAACAAGCTATAAACATGAATTGTCTAACCAAAATGAAATGAAGTTGTTTTCGGACCCTCCTGAGGGGGCTGGTTTTCTGGTGTTGGGCCAAATGCTGAGACTTGGGGACAAAAACAGGTGAGTTGCTTTGGGGGAAAGGGCACTCATCTGGCTGGATTTTCTGAATTCCTTTCTATTCCATAAATACCTAGGTCAGAGTGACTCCAGGGTCCCCTCTTCCCTGTTGCCTAAATGCACCAGTTAATGACCCTTCTGATACCGCCCATCATGGTGGAGTAAAGGCAGAGGGGTTTGCGGGAGAGCGCAGGGCTTGGCGTGGTAAGTCCCAGCTCGGAGGGTAACCGGTGCTCTGAGGGCCAAGCTAGCAAGCGCCTCTGTTATTGGCCACACATTCTCAAGTTCTGTCCGCAGAGCAACAGATGCTCACTGGACATCTGCAGATAGCCAGGTGCTGTTCAAGTGCTGGGCCCACATCGGGTACCAGAGGCAGAAGCAGGGCATCTCCGCGTGAATGGAGCGCTCTGAAGAGCACCTCGACTTGGCTTCAGTTTGGAGAAGCAGCGAATGAGAGCTCTAAGCACTCTTTCCGTTTTGAAAGAGGAAAAGAGCAACCTATCAACATGTTAAAGGTATGTTGATTGACTTATGGGCCCCCAAAAACGTTTGCTAGAGACAAAGGGGATTCTGGTGGCGTTCTGGCGCCACCTCGTGTTGGCTGGAGAGAAAGTTTGAGAGGGAGGGGAGTCCAGCGGAGGGGAGGGACGGACACACAGGGTTGCTCTCTCTGCTGAGAGGACACTTTCCACGAGCTACCCTCACTGGGAAGAGAGGCCCCCCTGAGGCCCCCCTGGGTGAAGGTCGTACCAGCCGAGTGCCTCTGGGACCTCTCTTGGGAAAGGTGGATAGAAGCGAGATGTGACACTGCCAGCAGTAACAGAAATGTCTATTTCCTATTCTGGATCTAGGGATGAAGGGTATTTGAAGTGACTGCAGGCTCTTGGCTTATTGGAGATGTGCCTCCTGACTTCTATTTGTCTTTCAACCTTCGCCATGAAGGAGTTTTAAATTTTTATGTGGTCATATTTATCATACTTTTCATTTATGATTCTCTGGTCTTTGTAACATTCTTAGAAAGGCTTTCCTGCCAAGTAAAAGGTCATTTAAAATATCTATGAGAGAAAAGGGATGCTGGAGTATTACCACCATTTGGGGATTTTCATTTGATTTTTTTTTAAATTTAAAATCTATGTCATGTTCATTAGTGGCCCTGTGCTCCCTGGCTAACTTACAGAGAGCTGAGCCAAAGCCCCTGGGAGTCTGTTCAGGAACTCAGGGCACCTCGCCAGGCACCAGGCGTCTTCCTCAAGCTGGGCACTTGCAGGAATCTCATTCGGGGCAGGTGCAGTACCGCAGGGATTTGGACCCAGGCCACCCCAGGGCTGCACTTCAGTGCTCCCCTAATCAGCAACTACACAGGTGTCTTAGCTTCCTGAAGCCTCAAGAGTTTCATTTGTAAAATGGGGATAAAAATAATAAATACAATAACTACCTCATAGGGTTGTTAACAGATTTTAATGAATTAACATAGATACAGTACTTAAATGAAGGCCATATACATATAACTAAGTGCTCTTTAAAAGTCACCTATCACAGTGGTTGCCGGAAGCTGGGAGGAGGGAAGGATGACTAGGCAGAGCAGAGAGGATTCTTAGGACTGTAAAACTATGATACCGTAATGGTGGACGCATGGCATTATATATTTGTCCAAACACATAGAATGTACACCAAGAGTGAACCCTAATGTACACTATGGACTCTGGGTGATAAGAGGTATCAGTGTATGTTCATCAGTTGTAACAAATGTCCCATTCTGGTGGGGGTTAGTGATAATGGGGAAGACTATACATATGTGGGGACAGGGGTGTATGGGAAATTTCTGTACCTTTCACTCGATTTTGCTGTGAACCTAAAACTGCTCTAAAACATAAAGTCTATTTTTTTTTAAAAAAAAGATTCATCTTGCTCTCCTCCTAGGGTACACACACATTCTAGACTAGATTCTCAAAGTTGGTATGCATCAGAATCATCTGCAGGGGGAAAGGTAGGGGGAGATGGTCCAGAAAATGCAGATTCCTAGGCCTCACCCCAAGGGATTCTGGTCCAGTTGAATCTGATGAAGGTCATTAATTGATCACATTTTGGGAAACTGTTCTGTATGCCATGCGTTCTAGTTGAGAGGATGATGTTGGAAGAATGCCTGCAGGCTTTCTGGTGGCGGGGCGGGTGGTGGGGGGGTCGGGAGGGGGAAGCTGGACATCATACGGAGCCAGGCCAATGCAGAATGCCATCTAAGCAGGGCTAATCACGTTGGAAGGTGGGGCAGGCGATGGCTGTGCAGGCAGGGGGAACCTCAACCCTTTCCTCTGCTTCACAGAAAAACCTACCCTCTGGAAGGCAGCCCCTAGGACCAAGACCAAATGTAAGATCTTAATAGACCCCCAAAGTCTTGTCTTTGGAGCCCAACCCTATCAGGTCAAACATACTAAAATATACTACATCATGCATTAAACATAATTTTCCCGACTTAAACATTTTGAAAGGATTTTTATAAATTTGGCTTTTCACATCATTGGACTACAAGGAACTCATTGAATTTGCAACTGGTTTTATTTCTAAGCAATCATGGATGTGTTGGATTTCTTGCCAAGTGAGAAAAACCTACAATTGTCTTTAAATATAATGAAATCTTTATGAGTACTCATGGAACGATTAATGATACTGACACAACATTAAGTTTTGTAGGCAAGCAAGCAACATTGATTAATTTTGACTTTAAAATAATTTGGAGCCCTCATTTTTTCTTTAAAGATTTTATTGGGGAATTGGGAGAGGGGAACAGCGTTGGGGAATCGGGGAAGGGGAACAGACAAGTTGCTGTCTTTTTGTTCTTCAGTCTAGTTGCAGAGGACATTGCTTCACTGGCCCATGTTGGTATCATCACTGTGCTCTTCCTGGATGAGGCAGATCAGTCGCCGGCCTCTGGATGGTTGCTCACCTTGGCTATTGGCAGCTCACGCTGGCTGCCAGCCGTGGAGCCATCATTTTTTTATTTTTTATTTTTGTGAGTCCTAAGACCTAGAGAAAGACCATAGGCCTAAGTCCTGGGCTACTAGTGCTCATGGATAAAATCCAGGCCTGAGGCCATGCATTACTAAGGTTGCCTCTAAAAGGACAGGTAGAGATCCCCAAAAGAAGCAGAAAGGGAGATTCCCGACATAGAAAAAGGACCACGGGTACCCCTGTCTGGGAAACTTGTGTAGTGACTTCAAAGGAGTCCAGCATTCCCTGTCCCATCCCAGGGCCACTTGCTCAATAATCTTTTTTAGTGTCTCCATAGTTTTGCCTTTTTCAGAATGTCATGGAGTTGTAATTATACAGTAAGTAACCTTTTCAGATTGGTTTCTTTCACTTAGCAATATGCATTTAAGATTCCTCCGTGTCTTTCCATGGGCTGCTAGCTCATTTCTTTTTAGCTCCAAATACTATTCCACTGTATGGAGGTACCATAGTTTACCCATTCACCTACTAAAGAACATCTTGCTTGCTACCATGTTTGGAAATTATATTTTTAAAAAGCTGCTATAAATATCCATGTGCAGGTTTTTGTGGGGACATAAGTTTTCAATTCCTTTGGGTAAATACCAAGGATTGCAATTGCTGGATCTTATGGTAAGAGAATGTTTAGTTTTGGAAGAAATCACCAGACTGTCTTCCAAAGTGGCTGTACCATTTTGTATTCCTACCAGCAGTCAATGTATTCCTTTTGTTCTACATCTTTACCAGCATTTGGCGGTGGTGTCAGTTCTCTGGATTTTGGCCATTCTAATAGGTGTGTAGTGGTTTCTCATTGTTTTGGTTTGCAGTTCCCTGATGACATATGATGTGGAGCTTCTGCTCTTTTGCTTACTTTTCATCTGCATGTCTTCTTTAGTGAGGTGTCTACTAAGGTCTTTGGCTCATTTTTAAGATCCAGTTGTTTATTTTCTTATTGTTGAGTTTTAAGGGTTCTTGTCTGTTTTGGATAACAGTGTTCTATCAGATATAGCTTTTGCAAACATTTTCTCCCTGTTTGTGATTTGTCTTTTTATTCTCTTGACAGTGACATTCGCAGAGCAGAAAACTAATTTTCATGAAGCCCAGCTTCTCAGTTCTTTCTTTCATGGTTCAGGCCTTTGGTGGTGTATCAAAAAATTCCTCACCAAACCCAAAGTCATCTAGATTTTTCTCCTGTTAGCTTCTAGGGGTTTTATAGTTTTGCATTCTACATATAGGTTTGTGATATATTTTAAGTTAATTTTTGTGAAAGGTGTAAGGCCTGTGTCTAGATTCGTCTTTTTTTTTGCATGTGGATGCCCAGCTGGTCATGTACCGTTTGTTGAAGAGACTATCTTTGCTCTATGGTATTGCCTTCTCTCCTTTGTCAAAGATCAGTTGACCGTTTTTATGTGGGTTTGTTTCTCGGCTCTCTGTTCTGTTCTATTGATCTATATGTCTATTCTTTCACCAATCCCACACAGTCTTGATTACTGTAGTTTTATAAGACATCTTGAAGTTGGGTAGTGTCAGTACTCCAACTTTGTTTTTTCCCAACATTGTTTTGGCTATTCTGTGTCTTTTGCCTCTCCATACATACTTAAGAATCAGTTTTTTTTGATACCCACAAAATAACTTACTGGGATTTTGATTGGGATGCATTAACTCTATAGATCAAGGTGAGAAGAACCAACATCTTGACAATAACGAGACCTATTGTGTGTTCAGCCCTAAACTTAGACCTGGGAGGTGGGGAACTAACTGGACTAGAGTACACAAAAGCACAGGACAAGCTCCCCCGTGGTGCTAGCAAGGAAACTCTACCTCACACAGTGCCAGACATGCAGGTAGTGCTCAATAAATGGCCACTGGGACCATGAGTGACAAATTCCAAAGCACTTGGGAATAAGGCAGTATGGTGCCCGTTTCATGCTAAGATGGATAGTACAGATGCCCATTCTTTGGCAGGAAGCCTCGCTTCAGGGAAAATTTTATGGGAAGGTACTGTTGAGAAGGAAACTGGCCTGATGGGCTGTTCTGAGCAAAGTTCTCTAGCTGAGTGGGTGGCTACATTGATGGATTAGTTCACTGATTTATTTATTGATTGATTCATTGAATAAATATTTGCTGAGTATCCGGCACTCAGGAATCTCCGACTAACATATCCAGCTCGCTCCTGCAATTCAGGCAGGTTTTCTGATGGCTTGATAACTATGGGCTGGGCCTTGGGGTGGTAGGGGCCCCTATATTCTGGCTAGGGATGGTTTTGGCTGTTTCCTATTTTAAGGTTAGTTTCTTGATATGGAGGGAGGTGTCATGCTATTGACTAGGGTCTCAAGTTTTGGGGAGTCCAGCTTGGCCTAGATGGACCCACTTCTTGCCTGCCTGAGGCTGGTTGTAGGGTCAGCATCTAGGAAACCAGGGAAGGAAGAAAGGAGACTCTCGATCAAATATTTTATTACTTTATCAACATGGAGACTCTTCAAGATTTGAACTGATCTGGGAGCTGTGGAGCATGAGAAAGAAGGGGAAGAAAGAGGTGAGTCAGCAGGAGGAGACAGGGCAAGGAACAAAAAGAGAGACAGCCAGGAGAGAAAGTGATAAGGGTGGAGAGGAGCAGAGAGGGCAGGGAGAAGGGCAGGAAGACAAAAGGCGGAGGGAAGGAGGGAGAGAAAGAGGAAGGAGGGAGAGAGAGACAGAATGGAGCCAGCCAGCAGGGAGAGAAATGGAGAGGGAAGGAAGAGTGGGGACCAAAGCTGCTACCGAAGGAGTCCTGGTTCTGCCCTGGGTCCTTGCTGGGGTTCTCCCTCCCCTGCGTGCTGCTGTGAGCACTCAAACACCAGGATACATATGTCCACACATGCAAACACATATGCATTCACACCCACCCCCTTGGGTACTGCCTTCAGAATCTACACAGCTGGGGAGGCGGGGTTGCCACCATGACAGGTGCTGGAGCACCACCTTACAGTATTAATAGCTTCCAGGGAAGCCAGCAAAACGGTGACTTCATCCAGCTCCAGTCTCCCTGGCAGGTTCTTCCTCCCTCCTCCTTTGCAGGGTGGGGCTGCAAAGGTCCTTCAGGGCCATGCAGGCCACTTCCCTGCCTGCTGGCAGCCAAGGATGACTTGAAGGGCGACTGGAAGGCCTTGGGGATTCTGCCCAGTGTCGAGGGTGGGAGAGGTGGGTACTGGAGTTGTTCTATCCTCTGAGCTGGGTCTAACCATAGCCCCTGTTAAGAAGGGATTTCTGAGGCACAGAACCCCTCAAAAGGGCCACTCAGCTTCTCTGGGGCCCACGCAGTTGCTCTGCCTTCTCTAGGTACTGGCCTGGCCAGAGATTTGCACCCCGCTGTCACTTGATAGTGGAGTCCTTTCTCACAGTACAGAGCTTTCCAGAAGTGCTGGGGCTAGGTTGGGAGGTGGCCTAGGTTGCAAAGTTTCAGAGGCACTCACTCTCAAGCCTGAGCAAGTACAAGGTTGGCACTGAAGGATCCTAAGGGCCTGTGCCTCATTACATTTTGCACCAAAGATGCCTCACTTGCCTCATCCTCATCCTGGCCCCATTGATACTCCCATTATCTCCTCAACCCTCTCGGGTCAGGGGAAATTCCTGTCCTGCCCTTAGGTCCTTGCCTTTGTCCTTCATGCCTTTCACCTTCCTGTGGGGTCCCCTGGGATCAGGCTGCTCTGAGCTGCAGCGCCTGTCACTGCCTCTGGACTTCTCAGGCAGCACCAGTCTCCGGGCCCACACTTCCCTCCTTCCCTTTGACCTTCTTCATCTCTCCCCTGCTTGCTTTGCCTCAGGTTTACACCACATGGGGCCTGTGACATCTCTGCTGTCCTCTACCTCTGGGGCCTCACCCCCCACCATCCCATGGACCATGTTCCAGCTCCTCCTCCCTGAGGAAGGGAGGCTGGGACTCTTCAAAAAGCCTGAGCCTCCTCCCAGCCACTGTCTGCAAATCACACCAAGGGACTCGCACTTCACACACACTCGAAGGGAATTAGTCTCATCTATACAGAGGCTTCAGATTTATTCCGATGCCAGCAGCATCTCCCAGTGACCTCATTCCAGCAGATTCCAGGGGGGCATGTGAATGCTTGTGAGTGTGTGCACTTACGTAGAAGTGAGTGTGCAAGACAATGTAGAGGTGTATGTGAAAATGTGTGAGTGTGCTGCCATTCAGAGCCCATGGATTTCTGACGCATGAGTCATCAGTTGGGAGTGAGCCTCGGGAAGATACGCCCATAAATAAGACAGCACCCCTGACCTGCCATGTCCATTCTGCAGCTGGCCGGGCACGTGATCCTGGGCATCTGAGAGGCTGGAGGCAGGGTGGGGCTGTCTTTCCCTCCAGACCCCAGAGAGCAGCTGTCATGGATATTTCTAGCTTGCCTGGAGTCCCAGACATTTAAGGATGTGATGCCTGCAATGGGGTGGGGGTGGAGGGTAGGAGAGAGAAAGGGCGGCTCAGAGGCTTTACTCGCAGGGATCTTAATGGAGTTCTGCTGGCAAGCAGGGGGGTTCGTCCACTCCACAAATGTTTTTTGATAGTCTGTCAGATGCCAGGCACTGTCCTAGAGGCTGGGGACAGCATGATGAATGGAATTGACCTGCTCTCTCCCCTCATAGAGTTTATATTCTAATGGGGGAGGCAGAACATAAACAAGAAGGAAAGGCTACTTTCATACTAATTCTAGAAAATGAAACAGAATAATGGAAAGCGACTGAAAGTAGTGGGGGTTCTTCAGTTGGGGTGATCAGTGAAGGTCAGGAGGTGATACATAAACTCTGCCTGAATAAATAAAAAGCCGTCCCATGGAGACTTGAGGGAAGAACCGTCCATAACAGGATGGATGCGATGCCCATTGCCAGCCCACTTCTTGCTAATTCTGGATCCAGAGTTGTTGAAGCCAGTCAGGGAGCTAGGGGTGATCTAGAGGAGCAGGATGGCAGATTCTCTCTGGGGGGAACTTGGTTCATCTTCTCCCCCTGCTAGACTGGAAGAGGGAAATGCCCATGTCCATGTGGGAGGAGAGTGACTCCCTTTCCTTTCCTGCAGGCTTTCTGGTACAGTGCTGAGCTACAGGATGGAAGAGTCACGTGAACAGGCTACTTGCTGAAGCCCCCTTCCTCCAGGAAGCCTTCTTTGACTGCTTTAGGCCACAGAGGCGCCCCCTCTCCCACTCTTATAGTTGACAGAATCATTTAGTTCAGAGTTGGTGGTTCTCAGATGGTTTGTCCCTGAGATCTGTTCCCTCAGCTTGACCAGAAACTCAGTGTCGTAGGTCCAGACTGTATTAATCCAAAGGCCCCCAGTGCTATGTGTTCAGTGGATTTTTTGTTTTGAGCCATTGCCCCTTCAGATCTGACTGAGAGTTGGAGGGTCAATGCTGGGGTTCCTAATCGCACTTCATTTATTTAATCATCCATTTACTCATTAAGGTTTCTTTTTTCTTGAGCTTTTACTAGGGCCTGGCACCCAGGGAGATCGAAGTTCTTGCTTTACCGTTTCTCTTGTTTTCAAGACCACGTTCCACTGTCCGTTAGAGGAAGTCCAATCCCTGGAGCCCAACCTCTGCCTGACATTCTTCACGCCACCTGGGTCCGGGGGCCCCCCGCGCCGCCGAGAGCTTCTGGCGGCCGGGAACGCGGCGCGCCCCGGGCCACCTCTGGCTGGGCAGGCGCGCGCGTGTCACTAAGACGCTCATTCACCGGCGCAGCTGTCACCATAACAACCGGTGCGAGGGAATCCTGGCGACGGCTGGGGGCGGGGGTAGGGGCGACGGTGGCTGGAGCGCGGCGGCCAGGGGAGCCCAGCAAGCCCCGCGTCCCACGGGGCTCCGCTCCGTGCCGACCCGCCGGCGGGAGGGCGCCACGCACGTCGCCGCAGCGGCCGTCCCCGCGGGCGGGGACCGAGACTGCCGCCAAGCTGCCGAGCCGCCGGACAGGCCAAGCCGCTGAGCGCCCGGAGCCCTGACTCTATGGCCCTGGGGGAGCGCGCCGGAGCCACCCCGCCGCCTACCACCAGCCAGAACCTGAGCGCCAGCGGGAGGAAGCGGGGAGCCCCGGGCACCGCCGGCCCCGACTCAGGGGCCCGGCCCCGCCGCAGGCAATGGCAGGCAGGTAGCCAGCTCGCGTGAGGACCCTCGCGGCGGGCAGGACCCGCAGAGGAGAGCGGAGCCCGGAGTCGGGGAGGAGAGCAGCGGCGGGCCCGCCCCGGGCCGCAGCCTCGCCAGGGCCCTCCCCCGGCGGCGCGCCTCCGCGCGCGCACACACGCGCACCCCGCACCTCCGCTCCTGCCCAGCCTCTCTTGCCCTCTGCTAGTGCCGAATCCCCGGGGGCCTGATGCCATGGGTAACAACTTCTCTAGTCTCCCCTCTCTGCCCCGAGGAAACCCGAACCGGCCGCCGCGGGGCCACCACCCCCCAAATCTCAAAGGTAAGGCTCCGCGGGCTGGGCGCAGAGGATTGGGGCTCAGGTGGAGGGGCAGGGAGAGGTGGAGAGGAGTGGTTGGGGAGGATGGGCCGCTGCCACCTGTTGTGCGTATTTGGAGACAGGAGATGCACATCTGGCCATGGAGGTGGGCTAGGGATGGGGGGCGGCCGCTGGTGATGATGGAAACCCGGAGGATGGCGTTCGGCAGGGTCTGCGCAGTTCTCCCTGCCAGCAAGGGGAACGTCACTGGAGTTCCCTCAGGCCATGATGCTTGGTGAGCGTGTAGGCGTGAGGAAGGGTATTTGCCGGGTGGATAGGGCAGTGTGGCAGGAGGCTCAGGTCGGACCGTTGTGCTTCTCAAGGGAGGCATCCCAGCCTCCTGTTTTCATCTGCCCGGGGCTGGAGAGGTCGTGCTGGAAGCACTAGTTGCTTTTCCATTTGGTGGGTCTTGAAGATCCAGGACTGATTTATAGCAGCCTGGAAGAAGGGGCCAGAGCTGATGGCTTCTGGGGTCCTCTGCAACTGTGGACTTTTGGCATTCGCCAAATCAGCTTGGTTTTTGGTTCCCCCAAAGGCCAGATATTCAGTTGGGACCCTAGCAAGGAAGTGCTGAGAGCCTTGAAACAGGAAGGTTTACCAGGAAATTCTTTGCTCTCTGAGTTTCTACCTACCAGCACCCTCAGGGAGGCCCCAGGCCCAGTTTTTGGCTCTGCAGCTTCCAGTGCTGCCTCTGACCTTTGCAAGACAGAGCAGGGTCCTCCTAGGCCCTCAGATCACACAAATTCCCTTCAGGAAGCTGCTCTTCTACTATTCTCAGAACTAGCCAGCACTTGTCCTGGGCATTCTGATGGCAGAGAACCAGGAAGGAGAAACAACTCGCTTCTTCAGACCCCACCGCCCCCAGGTTATGAGAAGGATAATAGCAATGACCTTTGACAGAGCATTGATAGTTACGAAGAACTTCCACAAACACCTTTTCGTGTGAGCAGAAAAGTGGTCTGGACAGTGGGCAGCGCGATTCAGACCCATTTTACAGTTGAGGAGAACCATTGACTGTTTCAGGTTCCCAAAGCCAGTGAGAGGCAGAGCTAGGCTGCAGACCTATATTTTCTGACTTGGAATTCTGTCCTCTCTTTTGCTGGACAGTTAACCTTCAAGACTGGGGGAGAGGAGGAGAGACGGGACCACCGTCCTGCATTCTAACTCCAACCCTTTCAGAACTTCAGCTCTCACTCGGCTCGCGAAAATCAATGGGTTTGTTGTGCCTTTTTGGAAATTAATATGGCGGTACATGTCAAGACCTTTTAAAATATCATATTTATTGGCCTTGTGATTCCACCTAGAGGAACTGATGCTAAGGAAATGGAGATGCAGGCAAATACTTATGCACTAAGCTAGGATGTGCGTGGCTGTGTTATTTATACCAGGAAAACAACCTACACTCCCTATTATCATGGTAGATCCTCCTGGTAGAGTATTATGCAAACTTTAAAACTGTATTTTTGAAGAATATTTGATGACTTGGGACAAGGCATAATGACAGTTGAAAAAGCAGGATACAAAGTTGTATAGACTGTAAGATCCCAATTTTGTTAAAAAAATGATATGCATGCTAAAAAAAAAAATCAACCATGGAAAGAAAGTTTCCAAAAGGTTAACAGTGGTTTCCTCTAGGTAATGGGATCACATTAGACTTTTTCTTTTCTTTTTTTATATTTTGCTCATTTCAAATATTTCTACGATAAGCAAGGATTATTTTTTTTATAGTTGGAAATAAGCTGTATTAACATGTGTAAAGACTGTTTCTGAGTGTTGAAAAACAATTCCTAATGATGAAAGAAGCTATGGACATCATCCAGGTCAGTGTCCTCTCTTTCAAGTGAGAAGGATGAGGGGAAAGGACAGTGATTGATTGGCCCAGTTTACTCAGTGGGTAAGTCAAAACAAGATGGCAAAGCCAGGCTAAGTCCTTCAAGGGTGGGGTTAGCTGGGGGCCGGTGAGTTGACTTGGTGCTTTAATGCTCACAGACTGCCCGAAATGGCCCTGCTCCATCCTTGAATCCTAGGGTATCTCAGAGAAGGCCTCCATAATTGTACCTCTTTTTACCTAAAGTTTGGGATTGTAGGGATGTGAGTCCTCTGAGGCTGGGCTCTTTGACACGAACCCAGGGAGTGGGCAGGAGAGAATCTGATGCTCTCTCACCTCCTGGACCCCACCCTAGCTTCCTCCTTGAACTGACTCCACACCTCTCTGACCCGGGAAACCCCAACTCCCTGGTTTGCAGGGATCAGTGCTGCTCTCATGGGAGTAAATGGTGGAGAAATTCTCTCCTGGCAGTCTCCCTCCCCTGCCCATCTCCCTTCAGGCTCGATTTACAACAATCCACTCTTCGCTGTCCCTACCCACACACCGGCTGGAGGTGGCCATGAAAATTTTGACTCTGCCCCTTCTAAACCTAAGATGAAGAACCAGAGCATGGCCATGAAGTGTTCTCCATGGGTGTCCTCCATCCCTCATCTAGGGTCCATTGATGCCCCGTCTCAGCCTGACTTCTCCCCATCCTAACAGCCATCAGCTTCATTTTGTGATTTTTTTTTTTTAGTGTTTACTCCAAATTCCCTTCTAACTGTATTAGCACTGACCTAGGAGTCTGATATATCAATGGTCATCTAGATCCATTCCACTTGTATTGGTATTGACCTTGATATTGGCTGTGATTCTAAGACTGTCCACCTAGAGTTCTGCTAGATGGTTTCAATCCTCACTCAAAATTAAGATCTAATTCTTATCAGTGTCCATTTAGAAGTTTGCTGGGGGCTGGAAACTCTTGATTTTTTTCTCTCCTATAATTGCAATCTGTATTGATTTCTTGTCATTTTAATGAAAACAACTGGAAGGGGCCTGGTGTAATAGGGACCCTGGGTCTCACTGGAGATCTAAGAGTGGTCTGGCTGTCAAGCTGGAATGAAACAAGGCTCATCCATCACCTGTCAGGTGGTAGACTTTGGTCTTCTTCCTGGAGACATACTGACCTTATTGCACTGCTGGGGTCTAGGAGTTTCCAGGGGAGAGGTCCAAGGTATAGCTCTGGGCTTAGGACTAACAGACAGTTACAAGGAGCTGCTCTGTGCCTGACTCAGAGGTGAGGGCTCCTGACATCCCTGTACATTCACAGGCTGAAGACCTACTTGAAAAGGCAAGGCTGAGGGAGGGAATGGGATCAAGGACTTGGTTGGGTTGTTGAAATCCCAGATGTGTGTAGGCAGAGGTCAGAAATGGGGGATCAGGGAAGGATCTGAGCTAGACATGCAGGGAACTGCAGAAATTGGAGAGATGGCAAGGGGTGCAGCAGGAGTCCTAGGGTGTGGGGAGGAGGGTGAGGGAAGGGACATACAGCAAAAGCTTGGAGTGGGAATGAGTAAATGTATGCATACAATCTCAGCGATGGGCACAGGGTAAATAGGCAGGGGATTCATGCTTCATGGAGATGGAGAAGAGAATCAAGATATTCCTCCTTCCCTAGCTCTTTTTTTTTTTTTTTTGAGGGCAGTGTCACTGGCCCTCATTTGTGGGACCCGGACTGGGGCCGCTGGTGTCCCAAGCCAGCACTTAACCACTGCGCCACTCGGCTGGCCCACCCTAGCTCTTTTTGAGTGCCTGCTGGCTTGGGAGAAAAGTAACTGGGAAATCTTTGGGAAGGGGTCCTCAGGCTCAGTGGTCACCGATATAGATGGGGATTGGATGGGCCACCTCCCATCTTTTTTTATTGTGCTAAAATTCACATAACGTAAAATTCACCATTTCAACATTTTAAAGTGTACAATTCAGTGGCATTTCGTACATTCACAATATTGAGCAACCACCACCTCTATTTAGTTCCAGAACATTTTCATCACCCCAGAAGGAAAGCCTGTAGCCGTTAAGCAGTCACTTCCCCTCCCCTTCCCCTGAGTCCCTGGCAACCACGTTCTGTCATGGATTCGTCAATTCTGGACATTTCATATAAATAGAATCACACCATGTTTGTCCTTTTGTGTCTGGCTTCTTTTGCTTAGCATATTTTTAAGGTTCATCTATGTTGTCTGAGGTCAGACAATTAAGTGCAAACTCATCCTAGAAAAAGTGCTAGATACCTTTTGGCTGAATATCACTATGGTCACCCTCGAAGTTCTCCCCTTGGGAATCTATGCACCGTCACCAGCACCTAGTCCACCCTTCAAGGCAATTTTGGAACTCTTTTTCTGGAATGGCCGTCAGAGCTGTCATTGTATTACCCTTGATGTTCTGAGTGTCACCAAAATGTCTTCCTTTCAATATTTCCTTTATCTTCTGGTAAAGAAAGAAGTCATTGGGGGCCAGATGAGGTGAGCAGGGAGGGTGTTCCAATACAGTTCTTTGTTTATTGGCTAAAAACTCCCTCACAGACAATGTGATGTGAACTGGTGCATTGTCGTGATGCAAGAGCCATGAATTGTTGGTGAAAAGTTCAGGTTGTCTAACTTTTTCACGCAGCTTTTTCAGCACTTCCAAATAGTAGACTTGATTAACTGTTTGTCCAGTTGGTACAAATTCATAATGATATCAAAAAAGGTTAGCACCATTGTTGCAACAAATTGGTGAACCTAATTGTCAGACCTCGTAACATGTATCTTCTTTCCTTTTTGTGGCTGAATAATATTCCATTGTATATATATGCCACATTTGGTTTATCCACTCGTCATTTGATAGATATTTGAGTTGTTTCTGCCTTTTGGCTATTGTGAATTTTGCTGCTATGAAAATATATGTATAAGTTTTTGTTTAAACACCTGTTTTCAGTTCGATGGGGTATATACCTGGAGTGAACTTCCCATCTCTCCAAAGCTGGTACTTATTGAATTGGACATTTCACAAAGCCATCGGTTAAGACAGCTGCAGGGAGATTGTCCCCCTCCAGGTTTGGCTGGGTGTGACATTGTTTCCAGCATCTCTTTTCCATCCTGGCTGAGGCTCCTGGCCCTGAGGGAGGAGCCTTTAAATTTGACGGAGGAGTCTTAATTCTTCGAGGTGGGCCAGAGTGAACCATGGGAACTTTTCTGTGGACCCTGAACCTCAGGGCTCTCTGAGGGTGGTGGTGCTGCCCTAGCAATTTTCCAGCCTTCACATTCTCTCTGCTACTTCCCTGATCTGGATTCTTATCCCAGATATTGCCAATAGCTGGCCTGTTTGCCTTCAGTTCCTCTTTTGATGCTGCCAGAGTGAGCCATCTCAAGTAGTCCTTTCATCATGCCCCTCCCCTACTACAGCTTTCAAGGTTATGACCCGGAATGCCATAATCAGATATTCAAGGCCTCTGTTCTTTGGCCAACCCACAGATATTCCCACAGCCATTGTCTGGGCTCCTTCCTTGGCTGTCATGATGCTTACAGGTTAGGTGAGCTCATCCAGCTCTCCACCCCCAGTGATGCAGCAAACAGACCTGGGGAAGGGGGCTGGAGTCCCCCTCTGACCCTCCAAACTTCAGAGACTCTGGGCTGAGACAGCCCCCATGTTGAACCCTGAACATGCCTTGTTGGTTTTTAGTTCAGTTTGACCTTTGAACCCTGTACCGTTAATCATAACAATAATATTTATAGCTACTGTGTGTTAGGTGGTTACTGTGTGCCATGTACTTACATGTAGATTATTTAGATTACTATCCCCCTGACAACCTATCGAGGGAGGTATTGTTGTCACCATTTTATAGATGGGGAAAGAGAGGTTAAGTAACTTATTCCAGACTGTGCAGTTAGTAACTGATGAAGCTGGGATTTAAACCCAGGGCTTTCTGACTTTAGAGTTCACTATTATGACCAGTATGCTATTCTGCCCCCATAGAATTCAGCCTTGGCGAATTCTGTCTCCCGTTATGGGAAAGAAACTGGGGAACAGAGCTCCAGAGGAGGGAGAGAGAGTACCAGGGGGATTTTGATGCTCCTTCCCAGCCCCCTGCCCCATACACCTACCTGGCAGGGTTTGTAGCCATGCAGACCCATCAGGCAGTTATTGGACACTTTCAAAGGAGCTTTCTGTTTCTTTGGGCCAGTGTTTCTCAAAGTGAGGTTTTTCTGCTGCCTGTAGCTGCATCAGCATCAGCTGGAAGCACGTCTAGATGTGGGTTCCTAGCCCCCAGGCCAGACCCATTGTTTCAGAATATCTTGGGAATGAGATCCCCAAACCTGCATGTTTATCAAGATATCAGGTCATCCTGATATATCCCAAGGTCTGAGAACTATCAAGGCTGTGGGGCCTCAGAACTGTTTTGTTCTGGGCAGGCCGAGTGGCTCAGTTGGTTAAAAGTTGGCTTAGAGCGCGTGTTCTGAGCAACAGGGCCACCGGTTTGATTCCCATATGGGCCAGTGAACGCTGCGCCCGAGCTGAGCTGTTGCTGAGCTGCCAACAGGTGGCAGGATGGCTCAGCTGGTGCCTGTTCAGTGGTGGGCTATGCCCACCCGCAACTAAAGATTGAACTCAGCACCTTGAGCTGAGCTGCCGCCCGGATGGCGAAGTGGATAGGGCGTGCGCTCTTAATAACAAGGCTACTGGGCTCGACTCCTGTGTGGGGTGGTGGCTACGCCCACCCACAACTAAGACTGAACACAGCACCTTGAGCTTAGAGGCCACGAGCTGCCGACTGGAAGCCAGATGGCAACTGGTGCCCTCCACAACTAAGATTGAAGAACAACAACTTGGCTGGTCCCCTCCCTCAATTCCCCAACACTGTTCCCCTCCCCCAATAAAAAAAAATCTTTAAAAAAAAAAAAGAACAGTTTCTCTCTGACACCCTTGGAGTGGGTGAGATCTGGCTTCTCAGACGAGGGGAGCCTGGAGTGGGATAGTGAAGGTTTGGAACGGAATTACAAGGGTATCTCCCAGAGGCAGCAATGGTATGGAGGCAAGAGGGCTGGCTGAATGGCGCATTGGTTAAGAGCTGGCTTGGGACGCCAGCGGCCCTGGTTTGGATCCCACATGTGAGGGCCAGTGACACTGCCCTCTTTAAAAAAAAAAAATGGTATGGAGGCAAGAAAATGCAAGGTGTGTGCTGGGCCCATGAGCAATTCCTCCCACCTGGGGTGTGGGGCCCTCAATGGGGGGATGAACAAACAGGTCAGTCCTTGAAGGTAGGCTGGGGCCAGATCTTAGAGGCCTCGGATGTCAGGATGAATAGTTTAGACTTTATCAGGTAGGTAGTGGGAGCCATGAATGGCTTTTGAGCAGAGGAGTGTAGTGATTTCATTTAAATAGCAGCGGAATACAGGCCGAGGCGGGGAGGGAATGAAGTGTCTTGAGCTGCTGGGAGGTTCATGGAGGCTGCAGGACTCCTGTCTGAGGCCTAGCTAGAAGGGCTGGGTGGGACGGCCAAGCTGACGACTTCATCTAGGGTTTCCATGGGTGAATCTAAAAGTATTTCTGACCTATGGCTATGGTCAGCAGGGCCAGTGCTCATTGGAAAAAAAAAGAAAAAGCATTTTTAAGAAGCCCAAATCTTGATCCTAGGCACTATGCTAAATGGATTCATGTAGGTTAATTCATTTAATCTCCCAATAAATGTGAGGTAGGTATTATTATTGCCATTATATGGGTGAGAAAATTGAACTAATGGATGTTAAGAATTTTATCCGGAAGCACTGAACTAGGCAGAGCTGGGGTTTCTACCCAGGACACTAAAGCCCGCCGGGCAGAAAATTTGTCTTGGAGGGAATTTCTGCACAGTGGGGCTGTCTTTTCCCTGATGCCCTGGGATGGTAAGTGCCCACTTCCAAGATGTGCACATTGGGGCCCAGGCATTGGCTCTAAACCAGAGCTTAAGATGGAGGCAGGATGAGCAAGAGTGGTAACAGAAGGAGGAAGAGTGGGGAGGAAGGAGGGCAGGGGCTGGTCACTGCCCAGGGGATGCGCCCACCCCATGCGCCAGCTTGCCTGGGCCTATTTCCTGTTGGTCTCTGACTCTCTTGTTCTTGGTCCTGCACATCCAGGAGCTAGAGGACGAGGGGCTGCTTCTCACTGAGCTGGTTGCTTTGGCAACCCTGGGCAGGATGCAAGTGGTCTCCTTGGTAACACCTGGGAAACCTGCCTGCAGAGATAGACGTGGACTGGCCAGCAGTCAGGCTGGGTGGTGCAGGCGGAGCCAGGCCAGGCCAGGCGGCTGAGACCCCAGGCTTGTGAGGAGGGTCAGGCGTATGGAACAGCCTGAACTTCCTGTTGGTCATTTTCCAGAGACCCTGGGAGCCTGCCTGGTGAGACCAGAGGTGCTAATGGGCCAGCTCGGGGAAGTGGGAGGAGATAAGGGTGGGAAGGAGGGAGACTGAGCCCCTGGATGACAGATCCAGCTACAAGGTTTATTAAAAGATGCTTATCAGAGGTCATTACCCAGATCCTGCTGCTTTGGGAAATGAGCAGGTGCTGACGCTTGGGGGGTAGGGGGGTGGAGAGCAAAGAAGGGCTAGGAGAGGAGGAGGAAATAGAGCTCATCACCGAGAGGCAGGTGGGAGGCCTTGGCTTTCTGCTCTAGCTGCAGTTCTGGGTAGGGGTGGGGCTCTAGGACTGAAGTTCTCCCAGGGGGAGAGTTGGGATTCCAGGGAAGCGCTGATGGAGAGAGCTCATTCTGTTGTTTAACAAACGCATATTAAGCCTCAGCGATGGGCCAAATGTACTCGTAGGCATGAAGATGAGTTGGTACACAGAAATGATGAGGGTTCACTGCCAGGGAACTTCCCCTTCAGTGGGGGAGGCAGATGGGAACAAAAATGAATCAGAATATGATAATAATTGCTAACATGCTGTGTGCTAGAGCCTGTGCTAAGCTTTTTTTTACACCTATTCTCTCATTTATTCTTTAAAACAGTCGCGTGAAGTAAGTATGATTACTACCCCATTTATGGATGTATAAACTGAGGCTTAGAGAGGTTAAGTCACTTGCCCAAGGTCACATGGCTGGTACGAGGCAGAGCTGGGGTTCTGGTCAAGATAGCTCTGATTTTGTAGCGCTCTCTCTCTCTCTCTCTCGCTCTCTCTCTCATTCTCATTTAATAACCTTTTTATTTTAGAACAGTTTTAGATTTACAGAATTATTGCAAAATAGCATAGTTTCCATGTATCCTATACCCAGTTCCCCTCATTTTTAATGTCTTACATCATTATGGAACATTTGTGGCAATGAATTAATATCGATACATTGCTATTAACTATTCTCCATATTTTATTCAGATTTCCTCAGTTTTCCCTAAAGTTCTTTTTCTGTACCAGGATCCTATCCAGGGTACTGCATTATGTTTTTTGTCACAGTATATATTTTGTTGTCATGTTTTCTTAGGCTCCTCTTGGTTGTGACAACTTCTCACACTTTTCTTGTTTTTGATGACCTTGACAGTTTTGAGGAGTACTAGGTTAGACGCTTTGTAGACTGTCCCTCTATTGGGATTTGTCTGATGTTCTTCTCATGAGTGGATGTGGTTATAGGTTTTGGAGAGAAAGACCATAGAGCTGACGTGCCATTTTCATCACATCCTATCAATGGTGCCTGCTGTCAAGATGATGTTGGCCTTGATCACTTGGCTGAGGTTAGGTTTCTGCATTTTAAAGTTCGAGCTACACTTTTCTCCCCTTTCCATATGGTGCTCTTTGGAAGAAAGTCTCTATGCACAGCCCACACTTAAGGGGTGGAGGACCCACTGCTTTACCTGCCCTGCTCAACTCCTGCTTTAGTTACTTACCCAAGCAGTTACACTGGGAGAAGGGCTATAAAAGAGAAGACCACGGAGCTATAATGGGAGAGCTTGACCTGGTCCTGGGGGCCTGGGAAAATTTATCCAGGGAAGTGATCTGAAAATGAGTCAGGGTCAGCTTCATGACCCTAGAGGGCATGCTCCTGGCATGTTGGGTGTGGAATTATTCATTTAGCATCCCTACCCCTGCCTGATAAACGCCACTGGCCACCTAAATGGCATTGTGACATTAAAAAAAAAAAGAGCTCTTTCATATTTTTAAAAGCACCCTAGAGGGGGCAGTACCGTCTCCCATTGAGAGCATTGAGCTGGGTGTGGAGGGCAGTGGCATTGGGGGTTCCTGGTAGCGGGGCTAGCACAAGCCCCTGTGCCTGAAGACAGAGCTTAGGGCTGGCTCGCCACTGCTGCGAAGTATAAGGGGCTGAATCCAGGCCAATGTCATCCTAGCCCTCCAGGCCAAGGAACTTTCAGCAGAAAATCATTAAGCAGCTGCTCCCTTGTCCATGGAAGAAGCTGCTGGTCACAAAGGCTGTCCCTGTGGGGCTGGCACAGAAGGAGAGAGGACCCTTCTAGGAATGAAGGGAGAGGCAGGGAAGTCTGCTGGCTTCCTGGATGGTCTTTTTTGCTTCTGCTGCCCCCAGAATGCCATCCCGGCTGCTCCAGAGGGACAGAAAAGGGAGAACATTGCAAGGGGAAGGTGCTGTCATGGGATTAGGGTGGTGGCAGTTCCACAGGCTCCTGGCTTTCACCTTTATATTTCACCTTTGACTGCCCTAGCCTCTGCCTGACATCTGTTGACAGGCTGATCTTCTCCAGGGGATGGGTCAGTCTAGAGAATGTGTGTCCACGTGGAGGTGTCCAGGTGCCCCTGAAAGCAAGGGGAGGAGGCACTTGGCCCCAATTAGAGTGTCGGTGTCCCCTCTGTGCTGGGCAAGGTGCTGGGTATGGAGAACTGAGCGGTGAGCACTGCCCTTGAGGTCATCCGACCTCATCCAGTTCAGACATCAGTCCATGTTGGCAGAAGGGTCCTAGAGCCCTTCTCCTCCTCTGTGTCTGCTTTCTTTTCCTTTTCTTTCCCTGATCTGCCCAGCAAATGCTCCTTCAAACCCATTCTTCCTGAGGGGAGAAGACTGGCAGGTGGTCAGGTGTGCCTGGGGCTGGTGGAAGGGTCCCATATATACCACAGAGATTGTTTTGTCTTCCCTTTTTTCTCTGCCTAGATCTGGGGTTCTTAGCTCAAGAGAGGGGAAGTGACTTACTCAAGGTCATACAGCTGGATTGGACCAGGTGGTAATGAGGTCTCAAGGCTCTGTCCTTACAGAATGATGCTCTCAAGAGCTGGGACATTCATGGGGGCGGGGGTGGGGTGGGGAGGAATGCTCTCCCCAACTGTGATATGTGCTGTCCCCAGGGGAACTACTGGAAGGCTTTAAACAGAAGAGTGACAAGATCACTTAGATGTTTTAGAAAGCTCTGGAGCAAGAGAGGGGCAGGGGTGGGGCCAGCCTAGAGGTTGCTGCAGCCCTCCCGGGGGGAGGAGAGAGGAGTGGCTCCCACCAGTGTCGGGCATCGAGCAAGGGAAGCATGAGGCTTTAGAAGATTCTGACTCTGGGCAGTGGTCAGTGAGGCACGCAGGTGGCTTGGCATGGGAGAGCTTGGATAAACTGGGAGGGTGGGCCTCTTGCAAGGTCAGGAGTGTGTGTGTGTGTGTGTGTGTGTGTGTGTGTGTGTGTGTGTGTGTGATATGTGGGTGTTCCCTCGAGAGCTGTGTCCCACCCAGGGCCTTGAGATCTTAGAGTTCAGGAGGAGAGACAGGTGAGCTGGGCAGCGCTGGGCTCCATCCTACCCCCTAGGACACCATCAATAATTAATGCCCCCTCTGCTTTTCACAGGTGGCTCCTGGGTGGGCAGAGGCAGGGCCTTGGCACCTGTGGTGTGATGTACACCTGGCTTCCTGCTGGTGCCCAAACCAGGGGCCTTCAGTCCTGCCCTAGCCAGCCTTTCTCAGGTGACTCCTTGCTCCCTGTGGGGACCAGTCTCTCCTGTACGCCCGCATACACACACAAACCATAAAAAGTGGCCATAAATCAGCAGGGATAGGACAGGCCAAGGCTGCTCTGGTTTTCCCAGAGTTGAGATCAAAGCCCCAGACCCTCACTCTGGGGCTCAGTACTTATTAAATTATTACATTGTCAAGGGAGGGGAAAGCCAGAGGGACTGGATGGATGGCCACTTTGTAAACCAGAATGCAGAAAAATGAGCTGAGAAATGAGGCAGCAGGTAGGAAAGGGGAAGAGAAGAGAGAGAAAAGCTGTTTGTGCCCCGGGCTTGGACACTTTTCACGGAGCTATGTCTCTTGTATTTTAAAAGCACTTAAATAGTCCCCTCCTGCTTTCTCCTCCAGGATCTCATTCAATTCCCATGACAAGGATTCATAGACCCACTTTACAGAGGAGAAACTGAGGCCCAGGTTGTCATGAGATTGTGACGGTCCATGCTTCTGAGTCCTGTTCCAGGCTCTTTCTGGCTCTCTTAATGGGGACTTTTTGAATCAACATTAGGTTAACATCCATTTTTAAAAAAAATAATTCTATTGGGTAACAGCTATGGCCATTGGTTACACATTGCTTTCATGCTATAATGGCATAGTTGATGCTTTAAAGGAGGGCACAGCTCACAGTGGCCATGTGGGGATCGATCCGGCATCCTTGGTGTTATCAGAACTACACTGTAACCAACTGAGCTAACAGGTCACCCCTAATGTCCATTCTTGACTCTTGCTTTCAGGATACAGACTGGGGTGAGTGAAAAAGCCCACCCCGCTCCCAGTAGAACCAGCCAGGACTTCTTCCTGCCTCTGGTTCCTCTGGTGTCCCCTCCATTTTCCTGGGACAAAGGCAGAGCTTGGACCCAATAGAATGCCCTTCCCTTCCTGAGGCAACAGGTTCTATCCCCAGCGCCCCCAATCCAGTTATTCTCAGGAAAATCCTTCTTTTCCCCGCAGCTTTATTGTGGTATAGTTGACAAAATTGTAATATATTTAAAGTGTACAATGTGATGATTTTATATATGTATCCATTGTGAAATGATTCCCACAATCAAATTAGTTAACACATCCACCACTCACATAGTTACGTTATTTTATTTTTAAATACATATATATATATTTAAATATATATATATATATATATATATATATATATATATATATATATATATATATATATATATATATATCTATCCAGAAGTAGGACTGCTGGATAATGTGGTAGTTCTATTTTTAAGTTTTTGAGGAACTTCCATACTGGTTCCAAAATAGTTGTACCAATTTACATTCCCACCAACAGTGTATGAGGATTCCCTTTTCTCCATGTCCTCATCAGTGTTTGTTATCGCTTGTCTTTTTAATAATAGACATTCTAACAGGTGTGAGATGATATCTCATTGTGGTTTTGATTTGCATTTTCCTAGTCATTAGTGACACTGAGCACCTTTTCATGTACCTGTTGGCCCTTTGTATGTTTCCTCTGGGGAAATGACCATTCACGTCCTTAGCCCAGTTTTCAATTGAGTTATTATTATTTTCTTGCTATTGTTCCTTGTATATTTTGAATATGAACCCTTTATCAGATGTATGGTTTGAAAACATTTTCTCCCGTTCTGTAGATTGCATTTTCATTTTGTTGATTGTTTCCTTTGGTAGGCAGAAACTTTTTCGTTCGATGTAGCTTCACTTGTTTGTTTTTCCTTTTGTTGCCTGTCCTTTGGGTGTCAAACCCAAAAATCATTGCCTAGATCAATGTCAAGGAGCTTTCCCCTTGTGTTTTCTTCTAGGAGTTTTATAGTTTCAGGTCTTATGTTCATATCTTTAATTCGTTTTGATTTTTATATATGGTACATGAGTTAAGGGTCCAGTGTAATTCTTTTGCATGTGGCTATTCAGTTTTCCCAACACCATTTATTGGAGAGACTAAACTTTCCCCATTTTGGCACCTTTATTGAAATTAGTTGACCGTATATGAGTGGGTCTATTTCTGCACTGTCTATTGTATTCCATTGATCTTTATGTCTGTTTTTATGTCAATATCATACTGTTTTGATTACTATAGCTTTGAAATATAGTTTAAAATCAGGAAGTGTCATGCCTCCAGCTTTACTCTTTTTGCTTTACATTGCTTTAGCTACTCAGGATCTTTTGTGGTTCCGTACAAATTTTGAGATTGTTTTTTTCCATTTTTGTAAAAAATGCCATTGGAATTTTGATAGGGATTGCATTGAATCTGTAGATTGCTTTGGGGTGTATGGATATTTTTAAAATATCAGTTCTTTCAGCCTATGAACATGGAATGTCTCTCCATTTATTTTTGTCTTCTTCAATTTCTTTTTTCAATGTTTTATAGTTTTCAGTGTACAGATGTTTCACCTCCTTGGTTAAATTTATGCCTAAGTATGTTATTCTTTTTGATGCTATTGTAAATGGGTTTTTTACATTTCTTTTTTAGATAGTATGTTGTTATGACTATTGTCTGCTGATTTAGCATCGTGCAACTTTTACAGAGTTCGTTTATCAATTCTAACAATGTTTTCATGGAGTCTTCAGAGTTTTCTATAGATAAGATGTCATCTGCAAACAGATAATTTTACTTCTTCTTTTCTGATTTGGATGCCTTTTATTTCTTTTCCTTGCTGAAGTGGCTAGGATTTCCAGTATTATGTCCAACGGAAGTGGCAAGAGTGGACACTCTCTCCTGGGCTGGGGCCGGCAGATCCTCTGGGGCTGAGGAGATCAGCCAGACACCCAGACCCTGGTGTGGAGCACAGAGGTTGGAGGCACTGCTGGGACAAGGCTGTGAGTGCCCAGGATGCCACGCACATGAAAGTGTCTGCATCAGAGTGCAGCCTTCCCGGTAACCGGGGCTCTGGCAGGACATTCCTCTGGCCCCTTCACTGCAAACCTGTTTTAGGGAGTTTGGGTTTCTTCGTCTGGTCTGCAGGTTGAGGTTGAGTTAAAGAAGCAAAATATAGGAAGAATCTGGATCAGCTTTTGACAAGAGAGTTTCCCAAGATTCAGAGCTTGTACTGAGAGGGGGCGTTAACTGTCGGGTGCTGAGGTTCAGTTCCCAAGGTTCTATTTTGGGCTGATGGCGCCATTTTTTCAGGCCAGATTCTGGCTTGGTGTTGAGGTGCCTGTTTGGGGGGTTTGAGTTCTATGCTTGGGGTGAGGGTTCCATTCCTGAAAGGGAGTTTTCACTTCAGGGTCCAGGATTCATGATTGCAATTGAGTGTTGAGTCTTGGGGCTAAGAATCCATTTTGGGGTTCTATATGCTAGGATAGGGTTGAGGTTCCCTTCTTAGGCTTGGGATTTGGTGATCAGACAGGTCTTATGCCCTGGGAGGAAGGGAAGAGCTAGACGGTGCCCTGGAAATGTCCACCCAACGGGACCCCTTTAGCTTCCAGAGAAAACTTTCTGGGGATCAGGGAAATGGGCCTATAGGCTCATGAACTGATTATTGGGAGGCCTGGGTGTCAGCCCTTTCCTGGATGTGAGACAGAATAAATCACTTGTAAGCTCTAGGTCTCCATCTGAAAGCTTGGCCAGACAGTGATGTTGACTCTCAAAACACCATCCAAGTTCGCTTGATCCTCCCAAAATGACACTAATGGTGGGATCCATAGGCACAGGCAGCCATTGCTTGGTGAGTCAAATCTGTGATGACAGCACTCAAGCTGCCCTGGGCACTGCCAGCTTGGTCCAATTAGTGCCAATTGGATCTTAACTTCTGCTGAGGGACCCCTGGGGAGAAGGAGGACACATTAAGTAGGATATATGAAATTTGGATCCGTGGGGCTTGGTGTGTACCTCGGGTTGGTGGGAGCTGCGCTGGGCCGGGCCAACAGCTCTCCTCCATAGTGGGCCAGCTCTCCTAGGACCCAGGCTGTTGGTGCAGACATCCTGTAGCCGTGATCTGAAGGGCCCTGGCTCTCTCCTTTGTGCTCTGTGGAGCAGTTGTTGCATCCTTTCGTCTCCAGCCTGGCTGGCACCCAGCTGAGAAACACCTGCCTCTCTATAGGGCCACTGCCCTAGTCTCCTGGTTTTTCCTCCCATCACCTCAATGTGGATCCCACTCTCAGAGAGCCAGACTTGCTGGGGAGAAACAATTCCATTATATTTGTCCTGGCCCTTGAGTTTCTTGAAGACCTTGTGCCCCTTCCCCCCTGAATCTTGCTCCAGGTCTCCTAGAGTTTATTGCTGAGATAGGTGGTCTTGGCTGTATTTCCTGGAGGAACAACCTAGAGTGCAGTTGCATGGACATTTCCAGGGCACCCTCGATGTTGTCTGTACCCACTTGCCCAGGGTCACACAGCTGGCTGGTGGGCTTTGCTGACGGAGTTCCTGCCTCATGGCCTCCTAACCCCCATCCACCCCTATTGCAGGTGGATGTTCCTCTTTTCTACCCCAGTGGTGGACAGTAGTGAATGGCACAGAGTTGTCAGGGGTGAGGCCAACACAGGGATTTTCCAGCAAAGGGACAATTTCTCAAATGTTCCAGAAGAACTTCTCCTTTGGGATGGAGCCCCTTCCCTGTGACTCAGGAAACTCAGGCATGTGAGAAGATGGGGGAGTTTTCTCCATTACCAGGTCTGCCCTAGGAATGTAGGGGTAGCTCTGGGGCTGCAGGGACCCTCCAAGCTCCACTCTCTGGGCCTGGCCAAGGTACATGGGAGATTCAGAGGCTGGGAGGTACTATTGGGCTATGGGAACCCAACCCAGATGTTGAACTCTGGTGTGTCCCAGCAGGCCTCTGGAGCTCCCCAAGGGCATCTGGGGGGACCTGGGCCCGTCAGTCGTATGAGGACCAAAGTGGAAAGGCAGGCAAGGTGGAAGGCACTGCGGTTGAGGCATGAGCTCTGGAGTGGAGTCAGACTTTGTCTTTGCTAACTGTGCTACCTGGAGCCTTACCTGGAGAGGCTTACCTTCTCCATACCCTAATTCCTTCTTGCAGAGAATGCTTGATTGGTATTAAATACTAATTATTATTATCATCATTAGGCTCAACTTTTAGGTCTCAGCTTAGACATCACTTCCACCAGGAAGCCTTCTCTGACTGCCCAGCTAAGTTAAATGGCCTCAGTGTTGTCTCCCACTGGCTCCCTGCGCTCCCCTCATTGTGCTGGTCATGCTAGCTGTTGGGGCCTGTTTACTTGTCAGTATCTTTTACTGCCTGACTTGTTCACCATCATATCACTACCACCAATGCCTGGCATATATAAAAGGCACTCTATAAGTACTTTGAAATGAATGCAAGAATGGGCTGATTCTGGGGAAGTCAAACTTCTCTTCCACGAGCCCTTCAGGGCTGCTACAGCCCGCTTTCTTTTCTTTGTTGAAATGGCATTTCCTGAATACCAGGCGCTGGGGCTAAGACTAGAGAAGCAGTATGGAACCATGGGCTCGCTCATTTATTCCCCAATGGCCCAGGTATTCTTTGGGTGCCAGGCCTTGTGCCCTCCTCTGGAGCAGACATGCACCTGCTCTCACAGCCCTTGTGGGGCTGATCACTGTGGATGAGGGAGGTCACAGGAGAGGAGGGTGGTTGTTAGTTCTGAGAGGAGTCAGAGAGGACTCCCAGGAGGAGGGATTGGTTTAGAAGAATGGTGGGGACGTTTGGATAGATATGGACGGGCTTTGTCTTGGGGATGGGCAGGGGGCAGATGGAGGAGATGGAGTTGCCTATGTATGGCAATAAGGCAAGGCTGGCGCAGGAGAGTGTGGCCAGGAGGCTGCATGAGCCTTGATAATCATGCTGAAGTGCCGCTGAGTCTAGCTCTGCCATCCACACACAAGTGACCTTGGGCAGATCATGTCACTCCTCTACGATGAGAACTGTGATGAGAACTGTGATCCCGTCCTCTCAGAATTGTCAGACCACAGTGACAAAGCACTTTGTGAAGGGAGATGGCCCAGGTAATGGAGGGAGTGGGGGTTAGGCTAGAAGGCAGGTATGCCTGAGGGGGCCCCTGTGGGAAAACAGGAAGGCAGTTCTGTTTCAGGCTTCTCTGTTTTGTAAATAATTAAATTCTTATCTCGGGTTTGTGGTGTCCACACTGCAGGAGGCAGGTGGGGACAACTGGGAACAAGGTGCTGTATTGTCCAGGGATTGGGGGAGTTCCTCCCTTCCCTTTTCCCTCCCTCCTGGCCTCCTGGTCAAGGCAGGTGGGGTGGGGGTAAGAAGTCTTCTTGTCACTGGCTGCCTCGCTACTTCTCTGCCTTTCTTTCTCTCTCCTGCTCCTCATGTTCTCATTGTCGGGTGCGCTTTCACATTCCCACCTCTGCAGACACAAAGGACCACTTGCCCCTGTACCCCCAGACCCCTTGGCACCATTGCCCTGTGCCTGCCCCACATTGCTGCCTGTTGAATCCCTTCTCCCTCCCCAATGGCCCTTCTCAAACACCCCCCACTTGCACCCCCCACCTCCCCAGGTCTGCCCAGCTCTTGAGGGGCCTCAGGGGAGCACTGACCTCTCACTCCATGCTCCGGAGACAGTCATTTTTTTTTTTTTTTCACTTTTAGTGCTTAATACTGAGAATGTGAAGGTCTGTTTAGTCTTGTCCAGCTAACATAAACCAGCCGGAACTGGGCCTTGGCGGGGACTGTGCTGTAAGTTCCCTTATTTGGAATGAAATTCATTGTTTTTCACTGGAAGAAAGTGGGGGCTTTGGGGAGGCCCTGCTGGAACCCCTCCCAGGGTGTGGCCTGAGTGGCCCATCTAGAGGTCATCAAGGTATCAGTGACACTGAGGCTGGCCCTGGGACACCAGCCACACCTGTGCCTCAGGGATGGAGAGGGCCTGGAGTCATGTTGTCTAAGCCTGTCCTTTCACAGGGGAGAAACTGAGGCTCAGAGAGAGGGGACCTGCCCAGAGTCATGGGGCAAGTTGAAACAGTCAAAGGGATGTAGAACGCAGCGCTTCTGCCCCCTAACTCTCAGATCTGCCCTGTGCCAGGGCGCCTCTGGCATAGGAACTGGTGGGGGTGGGGCTGCAGGGTGGGATGGGGGCACGGATGAATCTGGCTGGAAGTGGCCTGCAGTCTGGAATCTTCCATGGCTCTGGGGCTAAGCACAGAGGCCTGGGGCAGGGAGTCGAGGGCAGAGGGCATGGAAGAAGAGGAAGGGAAGAAAGGAAGAAGGGGGCGAGAGGAAAGGGGGAGGTGGCTGAGGCTCTGGCCCCAACTCTCCTGCTGTCACTGTGACTTCGTCTCAAGCGCCTCCTTCCCCACCTGTTCTAGAGACTCATCTCCTAGGGGGTGTATCCGATGAACTGAGGTCAGAGAGTGTGTCTTACCTGTGATGGGCTGTGTGACCCAGCTCACTGGCAGGTTCCCATCCTCTCTGTGCCCAGGTTTCCCCTCCTTGAAAAGAGGGGTGTGGACTCTTCCTGAGTGCCCTGCGTGAGCATGAATGAGCTTTAAAAGCAGAGCTTGGGTTTCCAGCCTTGACTCTGACACTGATTAGGGGCAGAGGCTTCAAAACCTGGGGGCCTAGAGGAAGCAGTGAGGGTCTTTGCAAAGATGACATCAATTCATATATCCAAAATGTCTGTACCTGCGTGCCCAGTACAGAGAGTGGGGAGTGGGGCAGGAAGCAGGCGATGTGGCCGCTGACCTTGGAGCTGGCCTTGGGCTTCCGTGGCACCTGGGCCCCCACTAAGAAAACAGCAAGTGCATGCTTAGATATTCTTTCTAGAGGAAGTTCCCATTTAACATTTAAAAAATTTTTTCTCATGTATTCACTTATTCTTTTCATGGAGAACACCCAGCTGGGATGTAGGAAGCTGTAACTGACCAGCTTAGGCATTCCTGAGACGGGAAAAGGAAAGAGAGATGTTAGGAAGTGCGAGCCTGAGAAATCCTAACTAGAAAGCCTCCGGTGCTGGGGAAATTAGGGCAGGAGACACTGCTTTATTTATTGTGAATATTCTACTCACTGCTCTGTTAGCAGTAGCACTAGTTCTAGTATCCAAGGCTGTTTATCCAGGTACATTAAACGTTTGCTTCTGCACGCTGAGGGAGGCACTCATTTACAAAAGATCTCCTTGTTGCCAAGAGCAAACCACCAGCTAGTGAAACATTAAAAGCAGCATTAAAAGTGGAAGGAGATAATATATGGACCAACATCCATGCAGGCCCCGGTGTGTGGAAGTGGTAGCCATTGAAGGCTTTAGATTTGCTTTTTGGATGCAGCTACCCTGTGGAGGATGGATTTAAGTGGAACAAGATGGGAGCAGGGAGACCAGTTATGATGGGAATGTAGCTGTCTGGGGGAGGGATGCCAAAGACTGAGCTATAGTTTTGGTGAAAAAGAGAGGAAGGGACACATTGGAGACATATTGGCAGCACTGGTAAATGGATGATAGGGTGGTAAGGGAGAGGGAAGACTCCAAGATGGTGCTCAGATTTTCAGGTAGCTGGGAGGATGGTGATTCCATCAGCACCCCAAGCAGGAGAGGTGGTTGGAGGGGAAGACAGTGGGTTGAGTTTTGGGATGTCAGAGGAGACCTGAGGCATTCTGGGGGAGATGTTGGGTTGGCAACTCCAGGTGTGAGCTTGAAGCTCAGGGGAGAGGTCATGGCTGCCCCTGGTGTGAGCAATGGGTGCCCCTTAGACCGTAAGAGTGGATGAAGGATCCCAGGGTGGACAGAGTGACCACGAAGGAGTTATCAGAAGAGTACAAGGAGAACCAAGAAAGTGCAAGGACCACAGAGGGCAAGCAGGCCATGGAAGTAGAGTTTAGAGGTTATGATACGGCATAGCGCAGTGATTCTCAAACCTTAATGGGCCTATAGATTGCCTGGAAGCTTGTAAAATGTTGATTCCTGGGACCCACCTCCAGATACTCTGGGTTAGTAAATCTGGGGGTGAATTGTTGGGATCTGCTTTTTTTTTAAGATTTTTTTTTTAATTGGGGAATTGGGGGAGGGGAACAACATGGGGGAGCCTGGGAAGGGGAACAGACAAGTTGCTGTCCTTTTGTTCTTCAGTCTAGTTGTGGAGGACATTGCTTCACTGGCCCATGTTGGTATTATCATTGCGCTCTTCTCTGGTGAGGCAGATCTGTTGCCGGCCACTGGACGGCCACTCGCTGTGGCTCTTGGCAGCTCACGCTGGCAGCCAGCCACTCACTGTAGCCTATGGCAATCCACTGCAGCAGAGGCTGCAGCCCACACCGTCCCGGCGACTCACAGCAGCCCAGCTCCAGGTGGAGCTGTTGTTAGCTGTAGAGGGCAGTGTCACTGGCCCTCATATGTGGGATCTGAACTGGGGTCCTGCTGCTCAGAGCTGGCGTCCCAAGCCAGCTCCTAACCGACGCACCACTTGGCCGGCCCGGGATCTGCTTTTTAAACAAGAATTTCAGGCAGTACTGGTGTGAGGGATCCATGGACCACCCCTTATGAAACACTTGTCCGGAGGTCACTCAGATCTGGGTTCTGATCTTGACTCTTGGGTCCTGACCTTGGGCAAGTCCCTTGATCTTCCAGACCTGTGTCTTTATCAGTAAGTAGGCACACTAGTTCCCCACTGACAGGGCCATCATACGGATTAGGTGAGATCATTGCTGTAGGTCATGTGGTTCAGGACTTGGTCCATAGTAAGAGCTCAGTAAACAGTAGGCATTTCTTGTTTATTACTGCATGTTTGAAGATAGTGAACAATGGGACAAGGCAGGCTGCTGACTGCTCACCCCAATGGGGTTACTCCTCCGCCTAGCATCTGGCCCTTGGCTGAGCAGGCCCCAAATTTCCGTCTCCTAGATGTCTCATCTGAATTGATAGAACTGGGGGCTCCTGGCTCTTCTAATCAAGTCCACAGAAACTCATGAATCAAATCAGAAGTCAGTTTATTACTTCTCATTGAGAAATTTACTGTGAGATGGACTGGACAGTGTGTTCACTACTTGGCACCTTCTTCCCCTGTGAGAAGCTAGCTACTCGAGTGCTGGGAGGAGTCGAGGACACAATCTGAGGATTTAATACCTTCTGAACCCTGCCCAGGCCAATTCACCAACAGGAAAATGCCTGCCAGGTGGTCCCAGCACTTGGGTCTGCCTGGCAGGGAATCACCTCCCGGGCTGTGCTCCCATGGGCCCCACCATGGTTGGCTCAATGACACCTCCTTTCCCCTGATTCCTCGACATCCAATGAATGAACACATGTTTATTTAAGGCTGGTTAATATCACCAGTCAGATCTTCTTTAAGACCCACGAGTTCTGGGGCTATTTTATCTCTCAAGGGTAACTTGGCCTGCTCTGATCCATGACCAGTCAATTTCATAGACTAAAATTTGGGGAAAGCTTATTGCCAGGTGCTATGGGGGGGGGGGCACCTCATTGTGGCCAACTCCCTACTTACTGACCACACAGGGTTTCACGAAGGAGGGAGTGAGTTAAGTCAATGATGGCCCCTCCATACACAAGAATACTTTGCTGCTGTTAATATTATCAGATACTGTGATTTAAAAAAATATCCACCATATTTTTAAGAGAAAAAAGCACATTGTATGATATGCATAGTGTGCATGTTATGATCCTATTTGTATTAGAATACTGTATTTTTTACTTTCTCCTTCCTCCCCTTCTCTCCCTCCCCCCTTCCCTTTCTTCCAACTAATATTTATTCAGTGCCTACTAAGGGCCAGGCACTGTTCTTGGCAGTAGGATGTATCAGTGAACCAATTCCCAGTCTCATAGAGTTACATTCTTGTAAGAAGAGACAGACATTAAAAAAAAAAGAAAAAGATGCCATATGGGATGTCAGATGGCGATAAGTGCTACGGAGAGAAGTAAATCATGGGGTGTATGGCGGGGTGATCTGTGGATGTTTACATTTTTAAATAGGTTGGCCAGAAAAGGCCTGAGAGCATTTGAAAATGACTGGAAAGAGGTGACAGAGTGAGAGATGCAGCTATTTGAGGGGAAAACTCTCCCTTCTGTGGTTTGACACCTTGGTATCCATCTGAGCATCTGCTCATCTCTCATCCTTCTTTCTTTTGTCTGTTCAAACAGACGGAGGCTGAGCGGATGCCCACCCAACTGTAACCAGTGGCTACCTCTGGGGAAGAGGCCGGGGACAGAGTGGTGTGGAGGAATGAGAAGCTTTTATTTTTTGCTCCTTATTAGTTAGTACTATTTTATTTGATTTTTAAAATAATAAGCATGCATTCCTTTTAGACTTTAAACTTAAAAAAAACAAAACAAAGAACTTTTATATCCTTGTTCCCCGCAAGAGAGAGGGTGGTCTCCAGAGTCAGGCCCCTGCTTTGAGAAGCTGTACTGAGGAATGAAGGCAGTATTTGATGTAGTTATGCCTGGTGGGTGCCAGGGCAGGGCTAAGGATCCACAAAGTGCAAACTAAAAATGGGTGGAATTCAAACAAACCCTGGATTCACTCGCCTTACTGGGAGCCCCTGGGAATCAGTGCCAGGATTCCACCTCTTATGCCTCTGGGGCCCGCCTGGTCTGGTTCCCCTCCACAGAGATTAAGGAACTCCTTAAGGACTTATCTAGAAGACCCCAAGTCCTCTGTAAGGCTGTATGTGGTTTCGGACCTCCTGTCTCAGACATCACGCTGCATCATCCTCATAATTTTTGTCACCGTTTTTTTTTTTTTTTTTTTGAGGGCAGTGTCACTGGCCCTCATATGTGGGACCCAAACCGAGGCCGCTGGCTTCCTAAGCCAGCGCTTAACCACCGCGCCACTCAGCTAGCCCTTGTCACCGTTTTAAACTGCTACCACCACCAGCTACAGATAGATGCCTTAGTAACAGTTTATTGCTTAAATTATTATAGGAGTAATATACACCTTGACCAACATCTCCCCATTTTCCACACCCCTCAACCCCTGGCAACTATTATTCTACTCTCTGCTTTTGTGAGTTCGAGTCTTTTAGATTTCACGTATAAGTAGATCATGCAGGATTTGTCTTTCTCTGGCTGGTTTTACTGAGTATAATATCCTCTAGCTTCATTCATGTTATCCTCAATGGCAGGATTTCTTTCCTTCTTTTTAAAGGCTGAATAATATGCCACTGTATATATATACACCACATTTTCTTTATCCATTCATCTGTAGATGGACACTTAGTTTGTTTCCATATCTTGGAGATTGTGAAAAATGCTGCAATGAATATGGGGGCGCAGACATCTCTTCAAGGTAGTGATTTCATTTCCTTTGACTATGTACTCAGAAGTGGAATTGCTGGATCATATGGTAGTTCTATTTTAAATTTTTTGAGGAACTTCCATACTGTTTTCCATAGTGACTACACCAATTTATATTCTCACTAATAGTGTACAAGCATTCCCTTTTCTCCATATCTTTGCCAGCACTCATCTCTTGACTTTTTTATAATAGCCATCTGATAGGTGTGAGGTGATATCTCAGTGTTTCTTTTTTGTTTTGTTTTTTTAAAGATTTTATTGGGGAATTGGGGAGGGGAACACTGTTGGGGAATTGGGAAAGGGGAACATTGTGTTTTTCCAAGACCATCAGCTCCAAGTTGAGTTGTTGTCCTTCAATCTTAGTTGTGGAGGGTGCAGCTCAGCTCCAAGTCCGGTTGCAGCTTTCAATCTAGTTGTGGGTGGGGCCGGGGGGTGGGATGGGGTGGGGTGGCGCAACCCACCATCCCATGCGGGAATCGAACTGGTAACCTCATTGTTAAGAGCACATGCTCTCACCAGCTCAGCAGCAGCTCACCTTGGGCGCAGCTTGCTGGCCCATGTGGGAATCAAACTGGCAACCCTGCTGCTCAGAGCTCACGCTCTAACCATCTGAGGCACCCGGCTGGCCCTTTCGGTGTGGTTTTTATTTGCGTTTCCCTCATGTTAGTGATAGTGAGCACCTTTTCATATTCTTTTTGGCCATTTGTATATCTTCTTTGGAAAAATGACTTTTCAGGTTTTTTGCCCATTTTAAAAACTGGCTTATCATCATCATCATCATCATCATCATCATTATTATTATTATTGTTAATTTTTTTACTATTTAATTGTTTGAATTTCCTTTATATTTTGGATATTAACCCCTTATCAAATATATGGTTTGCAAATATTTTCTCTCATTCCATATCTTGTCTCTTGCAATCTGTTGATTGCTTCCTTTGCTGTGCAGGAGCTTTTTTAGTTTGATGCAATCCCACTTGTCTATTTTTGCTTTTGCTGCCTGTGCTTTTGGGATCATATCCAAAAAAATCATTGTCAAGACCAATGTCAAGCTTTTCCCCTATGTTCCAATATTTACAGTTTCAGGTTTCATGTTTAAGTCTTTAACCCATTTTGAGTTGATTTTTGTATGCAGTGTGAAATCAGTGTCCAATTTCATATTTTGGCCTGTGGTGATCCAGTTTTCCCAATACCATTTTGAAGAGACCATCCTTTCCCCATTTTGTGTTCTTGGCATCCTTGTTGAAGATCAGTTGGCCATAAATGCTTGGAATTATTTGTGGGCTGTCTATTCTGTGTGGTTGGTCTATATGCCTGTTTTTATGCCAGTACCATACTGTATTGATTATTATAGGCTTTGTTATAGTTTGAAATCAGGAAGTGTGATACCTGCAGTTGTCCTCTTTTTGTTCAAGATTGCTTTGGCTTTTCAGGGTCTCATGTGGCTCCATATTAATTTTAGATTTGTTTTTCTATTTATGTAAAAAGCCATTGACATTTTGATAGGGATTGCATTGAATCTGTAGATTGCTTTGGGTAGTATGGACATTTTAACAATATGAATTCTTCCAATCCATGAACACAAGCTTATCTTTTTATTTATTTGTGCCTCTTCAATTTCTTTCACCAATGTTTTATAGTTTTCAGTGTACAGATCACTTACCTCCTTGATTAAATTTATCCCTAAGTATTTTATTCTCTTTGATGATATTGTAAATGGGATTTCTTTTCTTAATTTCTTTTTTGGATAGCATTTCACAGTTGTCTTGCCTAGATATAATTTGACAACATTTTTTTTTTTTGGAGCGGGGGAACCAAAACGCACCCTTTCAAAGCATTCAATTTAGTTTAGTTTTTTTTTTTTTTAATAATTGTGGTAAAATACACATAACATAAAATTTACCACCTTAACCATTTTTTAGGTGTATAGTTTAATGGCATTCAGTACAGTACTTTCACATTGTTTTGCAGCCATCAATCAGCCTCCATTTCCAAAACCTTTTGCATTTCTCCAAACTGAAACTCTGTACCCAACACACAATAACTCCTCATTCCCCCTTCCTCTAGTAGACCTGGTGACCACAATTCTACTTTCTGTGTCTGTGAATCTGAGTACTCTAGGTATCGCCTATGAGTAGAATCATACAGTGTTTGTCCTTTTGTGATTTCACTTAGCATAATGTCCTCAAGTTTCATCTATATTGTAGCCTGAGTTAGGATTTTCTACCTTTATAAAGCTGAATAATATTCTATTGGTTGTATATACCACATTTGGTTTATCCATTCATCTGTCGATGATGGACACTTGCATTGTTTCTATCTTTTGGCTGTTGTGAATAATGCTGCTATCAACATAGGTGTACAAATATCTACTTAACATCTTGCTTTCAGTTCTTAGGGGTATAGACCCAGAAGTGGAATTATTGGATCATATGGTAATTATATTTTAAATTTTTTTCCCTTTTTTGAAAGATTTTATTGGGGAATTGGGGGAGGGGAACAGTGTTGGGGAACCGGGGAAGGGGAACAGACAAGTTGTTGTCTTTTTGTTCTTCAGTCTAGTTGTGGAGGAAGTGGCTTCACTGGCCCATGTTGATATCGTCATTGCGCTCTTCCCGGATGAGGCAGATCGGTCACGGCCTCTGGATGGTCACTCACCGCGGCTATTGGCAGCTCACATTGGCTGCCAGCCGCTCACGCTGATTCACTGTAGCCTATGGCAGCCCATTGCAGCAGGAGCTGCAGCTAGCACTGTCACTGGGGCTCGTGCAGCCCAGCTCCAGATGGAGCTGTTGTTAGCTGTGGAGGGCAGTGTCACTGGCCCTCATGTGGGATCCGAACTGGGACTGCTGGCGTCCCAAACCAGCTCTTAACCAATGCGCCACTCGGCCGGCACTATTTTTAATGTTTTGAAGAACAGATTCAACTTAGTTTTGTTTTTTTCTTAAAGATATTATTGGGGAATTTGGGGAGGGGAACAGCGTTGGGGAATCAGGGAAGGGGAACAGACAAGGTGCTGTCTTCTTGTTCTTCAGTCTAATTGTGGAGGACGTTGCTTCACTGGCCCATGTTGGTATCGTCATTGCGCTCTTCTCGGATGAGGCAGATTGGTCACTGGCCTCTGTATGGTTGTTCACTGTGGCTACTGGCAGCTCACGCTGGCCACTCACTGTAGCCTATGGCAGCCCACTGCAGCAGGGGCTGCAGCCTACACCATCGCCAGGGCTCACAGCCCAGCTCCAGGTGGAGTTGTTGTTAGTTGTGGAGGGCAGTCACTGGCCCTCATATGTGGGATCCGAACTGGGGCCGCTGGCATCCCAAAACCAGCTCTTAACCAATGCGCCACTCCACCGGCCCTCAACTTAGTTTTTAACAGAAAAAAAACAGTTTTCTTTCTTCATTTCCTCCTTTCACACTCATTTTTAGTGGACTTTTAAAAACAGCCTTATTGAAGTATAATTGACATATAATAAATATATAGTATGACTTATAATGTACAATTTGAAGTGTTTTGACATCTGTGTACATCTGTGAGAACATCAACACTGTCAAGTTAGTGAATATCTCCAGCACCCTCAAATATGTGCCTTTGGTGATCCCTCTCTCCTGCTCCTCCCTCTTCCCACCCCCTACCCCCATATTCAAGTAACCGCTGATCTGTTTTCTGTCACTATGGGCTAGTTTGCATTTTTAGAGTGCTATATAAATGGAATTGTGTGGACTGTACTGTCTCTTTTCCTCTGGCTTCTTCCACTCAGTATACTTATTCTGAGATTCATTCACATTGTGGTGTGTAATAGTTCATTATTTTTTATTGCTTAGTGGTATTCCATAATATGGGTGTACAATTTGTTTATCTGTTCACCTGTTGATGGATATTTGGGTTGTTTTCAATTTTGTGCTATTACAAATAAAGTTGCTAAGAATATTTGTATACCAGTCTATGTATGGCCATGGATTTCCTTTTCTCTTAGGTAAATATTTAGAAATGTAATGACTGGATCATATGGTATGTGCATGTTTAACTTTAAAAGAAACTGCCAAACTGTTTTCTAAAATAGTTTTACTATTTTACATTGTCACCAGCAGAGTACACGAGTTCTCATTTCTCCCCATTCTCACCAACCCTTGGTATGGTCTGTGGTTTTGATTTGCATTTCCCTAATAATTAATAATATTGAGCATTTTTTTCATGTGCTGATTTTCCATGTGTGTATCTACTTTGGTGAAGTGTCTGTTGAAATATTTGCCAATTAATTTTTTTCCAGTTTTATTGAGATAAAATCGACACCTATTTGTATAAGTTTTAAAGTGTACGACTGTGTTGATTTGATACATTTATATATCGTAAAATGATTACCACCATAGTATTAGTTATCACTTCCATCCTGTCACAGGTACCATTTCTTTGTTTGTAGTGAGAACATTTAAGATCTACTCTCTTAGCAACATGTAAGTATATGATACAGTATTGTTAGCTGTAATCACCATGCTGTACACTAGATCCCTAAACTTTTTAATCTTATAACTGGAAGCTTGCATCCTTTGACCAATATCTCCCCATTTCCCCTGACCCCCAAGCCCAGGTGATCACCATTCTACTCTCTTTCTCTGAGTTTGACTATTTTAGATTCCACATATAAATAAGATCATACAATATTTGTCCTTCTCTGCCTGACTTATTTCACCTAGCATAATGCCCTCAAGATGCATGCAACTTGTCGCAAATGGCAGGTTTTCCTTCTTTCTCATCGGGCAATTATTTTTTATTAGGTTATTTGGTTTATCAATTCTTTCGAGTTTTTTAAAAAATGTATTCTGGATTTTCTATTAGATGTGTACTTTGTAATGATTTTATACCAGTCTGTGGTTTGTCTTTTCATTCTCTTAAAAGAGACTTTTGATACTTTTTATGTAATAGTTAAATAAATTTACATAGTTTCCTGGCATACAAACCAGTCATAAGCAAGTTTAGGGATAACATAACTTCTCATGTTGAGCATACAGTTCAGCTGGAAGGAACAGAAGGGTATGTGGGGACACCAGGGAAGACCCATCATTTTTGAATATTCTGTGTGCTATGGGCATCAGTCATAATGTTTTTCAGAGGGAATGGAGCTCATCATTATGTCTGAGGACCCTGGTTTTTTTTTTTTTTTGAGGGCAGTGTCACTGGCCCTCATATGTGGGACCCGAACTGGGGCCGCTGGCTTCCCAAGCCAGTGCCTAACTACCGCGCCACTCGGCTGGCCCACTGAGGACCCTGTTTTTATCTGAAGTGGCAATGTATCTAATGAAAAGACTACATAGTCTAGCTTTCCTTGCAGCTCGGTGTAGCCATGTGACTACATTCTGGTCTGTGAAATGTAAATTAGAATTGTTGGGTGGACTTTGCATAAGGCTCCTTTAAAGAGTGGCAGATAGCTTGTGTAGGTTCTTTGATTTTGGTTTTTCAAGCTCCTCTTGCTTCCTGCCTGGAATGTGGACAAAGTGGCTGGAGCTTCAGCAGCTATCTTGGATCATGAAGCAACCTTGAAGTGTCATGTGGAATGGTGGAGTGAAAAGATAAAAGAAGCCCAGTCTCCGATGACTGTAGAGCTGCCACAGACTTCTGTGTGAGAGAAAACACCTTATGTGTTTAAAAATCCATGTGTTAAAAAACACCTTATGTGTTTATTTTTGGTATTTGTTACTAGCAACCAAGTGCATTTCCTAAAGGAATTTGGTTAAATTGGCAATGGGTCAAGGGGAAGTCAGTTCTATTACACATATATTTACATCATTGAGATCATACTGTTAGAATATTTTTTACCCCTGTTTTTCATATTTATCTTTATCATTACTACTGTTTTGTCCATCATCGCAACCATCTTAACCTTTATTGTCCTCCTCTTCATATTGTTATTGTTGTGAATAATAATAATTTTCATTATTGTAACTGTCTTTGAGAAGATGCACTTCTTGTTGATGAAGGGTTGTTTGTGTGTAAAATGTATTTCTCTTGTTAACTATTCTATTGGGGGCGGTGGTAAAGGAAAGGGAGTCTGAGGGAGGCTTTGTCTTTGAGGAATATCTGTGGGAATGAATGGACTTGGTACTCAGGTCTAGGGCAGCTGCAGTGCTCATCGTGGAGGTGCCCTGTCAATCATTTCTGCCTTGCAAATAGCCAGCGTTGCCCCACATGGGGAAGCCCTGCAGGGATACAAGTGCAATAATAGGGATGGATTTCAGCCTTCTGCCAGGGTTGGCTGATGGAGCAGGTCAGAGTCAGCAGTGCCTGTAAAGAAAGGCAAAGGAAATGAAACTTGGTGGTGTAAGAAATAAGAAATGACTGAAGGTTCTTGAGTAAGAGAGTAGTGTGGTTTGTGTAGGAAGGGTTGGGATAGGGTAGAGGGGACTCAAAAGTAGGTAGGCCATTTAGAAGGCTCTCATGGTGGCCCAAGCATGAGTGATGAGGTCATGTGTTAGGTGAGTCATGTATTAGGCAGTTAAGTAGACCTCAAGCAGTTAGGAGGGGATTACACATAAATAATAAATAAATAAATAAATGGATAGATAATTAATTTAATTGTCAGAGGAAATGCCTGTGTGAGGAAAAATGGAAAAGAAGCAGGGAGAGGCTGGGTGAGCCATGAGTGACCCTGAGTGAAAGAGAAGGGTAAGGAAGGAAGGAAGTTTGGTGGAAGCATTTTAGACTGCAGTGCAGTCCCAAGGAAAGGCCTTTGGGCAGTCCCCAAGCCCAAGCCACAGTCACTGGTCAGAGAAGTCCCATGTGTCCCAGGAATGGGTCTGCCTTAATATCCCTGCCCCATTCGGTGGCTGGCTAGAAGCAGCTATGGAAAGCATGGTTTTGGTGCAAACACTTGGAGCAGAGCTCCAGTGCTGGGGCACTCAGTCACTTATGCTCCTCGTGGTGGAAGGTCTACTGGGATGGGGATACGAGGAAGGTGACTGCTGCTGCCTCAGGGCTGTCATTGCAAGTAACAAATGCTGACGTGCACTGGCCTAAACAATGAGGAGCTGTGCTAGCTCAGATCACAGGAAGACCAGGGATGGGTGGATTTCAGGGTTGGCTGATAAGACACACTTTTTTTTTTTTTTTTTGAGGGCAATGTCACTGGCCCTCCTATGTGGGACCGAACCGGGGCCGCTGGCTTCCCAGGCCAGCGCTTAACCACCGCACCACTCGGCCGGCCCAGGGCTCTAAGATAAGGTCAAGGATGAAGTACCTTCCATCCTTCTGCCCTGCCATCTGTGGGTTGCCTTTCTTCTGGAATGGTAGTTACATGGCCATGGCAGTCCCAGGAATCACAACTGGACACAACAGTATCTAAAGGAAGAATGACCTATCTCTTGTGCTTCTTGCAGAGGGGGCTCTGAAGATTTCCAGCTATGCTTTATTGGCCAGAAGTGGGTCACATGGCCATTCTTGACCCAGTCGCTGGCCAGGGGAATGGAACTGTTGTGACTGGCTTACATGGGTGGGTCGCAGCGCTGGCTGCACATTGGAACCATGTTGGAGAGCTTCTAGAAGCACCCATGCCTGGGCCCCACCCTCAGAGTTTCTGCATTAATTGATCTGGAATGGGGACTGGGCATGAGCAGCCAACGTGGAGAACCACTGTCATCTTGGAGTAGATGCTGGGGAGTCAGCAACACTTCCATTCCTGCCGCGAGTTTTGTGTGGCTTGGGCAAGTCATTGACCTCTTTGAGCCTTAATTTCCTCATCTGTAAAGGGGAGCTGACAGGAGCTACCTCCTGCCGTTACTGGGAAGATGCTCTTGGATGCTTGCAGACTTTGCAAACTGTAAGTCGTTGACACCTGAAGGATACTTGCTCATCCTCCTCCTTCAATGTGGAGGGAAACTTTAACATCTCTGCTGCCAGGAGCAGTCAGGGTAGAGATTTCTCCTGAGCACATCTTCCTGCCATTAAAATAAAAAGGAAAAACGACAGAGTGGGAAGCCACAGGCAATTGCAGTGGGCTGTTTTTCTTCTTGGATGGTGTGGGTTTGAATGCGCTGCTATAAATGGTTGATGCAAACAAGTTAGAGGGGCTCTTTCCCCAGCCTCCTGAATCTGGGAGAGGCTGGGAGGGAGCCAGGCACATGTTTTCAGCATCACCTCCTTGTAGTCCTGCAGTGGGTGGTTGGGGGCTGGTGGACACTCTCCTGCTGCCTCCAGGGAAGGTGGTCAGATAGGCTGTGGTGCCTCAGTGTTCCAGGACACACCTGGCTGCTTGGCTTCTTAGCCGTTTCTACCTGAGTGAGCACCGGCTGGTGCTTGCAGTAGTACTGAGGGAACAAGGAGGGCTGCCTGGGGGCTGTGAGGTCACGGTGAGGCAGTCTGTTCCCTTAGGGTACTACTGGGTCCACAGGAACCTGGGGCATTGCAGCTGGGAGGGTGACCCGAGGGCTGAAATGTGGAGCCTGGAGAAGGGGCAGATGGGGGCCAAGACCAGCCATCATCAGCCCCGGCCTCTCTTCCTCCCACCTGCTCCTTCTTTTCTTGTGTCCTTCAGAAAATGTACTTTGAGCACTACCCAGGGCCCACCATGTTAGGGGCTGAGGATCCAGAGCTAACAGGACCCTTATCATCACTGCAGGGCCTTGGAGGAGGAAGGTCTAGTCTGCCCTGGGGCATTAGGATGACCTCAGAAAGATGCCTCGAGCTGAGCGATGAAAGTGAGATAGGAGTTTTTGAGTGACCATTATGGGGAGAGGGCATTCCAGGTAGAGTAACAATGTTCAAAGAGCCATGGACATGTGTGATACGGCCATGTCCCAGGACATATGTGGTTCATGGGCATGGAGTGTTGGTACTTAGGGTGGGAGGTGGGGCCATACACATGGGCTGACGCCAGTTCACAGAGGATCTTGAATGGTTCCCAAAGGAGGGTGGAATTTATTGACTGTGGGATATCTAAGCTGGGGAGTGACCCAGTGGAATTTGTCAAGCAGACAGGTCAGCCTGGCAGCCCTGAGGAAGAGGGACTGGAGGCCGAAGGCCGTTGGAAGAATTGTCCAGATCAGGATGCTGCTGGTGGCCTGAAAAGTGGGAGTAGCCAGGGGATGGATTTGAAAAGAACATAGTGACCGCTAGGATGGGGGGATCCAGGCTGACACCAGACTTCCGGCCTGGCTAGTAGCACTCAAAGCATAAACCAGGCTGTGGAACCTTCAGGCGGGGTCCACATTGGGTAGGGTCAGGAAGAGACTGAGAAGCAGCGATGCCAGCTAAGAGCGTGCTGGCTCATCCTTGGTTTTCCACCAGACGTTGGTGGAGAGGGGTGAGAAGGAGGGTCTGCTGCTTCAGACAGAGCAGGAATTCTTTTTAAAAAATATTTTATGGGGGGAATTGGGAGAGGGGAACAGTGTTGGGGAATCGGGGAAGGGGAACAGACAAGTTGCTGTCATTTTGTTCTTCAGTCTAGTTGTGGAGGACATCGCTTCACTGGCCCATGTTAGTATCATCATTGCGCTCTTCCCAGGTGAGGCAGATCAGTCGTCGGCCTCTGGACGGCCGCTCACAGCAGTTCTTGGCAGCTCACGCTGGCTGCCGGCCACTCACTGTAGCCTATGGCAGCCCACTGCAGCAGGGGCTGCAGCTATGCCGTTCCCGGGACTCACAGCAGCCCAGCTCCAGGTGGAGCTGTTGTTCACTATCTTAGCTGTAGAGGGCAGTGTTACTGGCCCTCATATGTGGGATCTGAACCGGGGCCGCTGGCATCCCAAGCCAGCTCTTAACCAATGCACCACTCTGCTGGCCCCAGCAGGAATTCTTGATTGCTGCTCCCCAAATAATTCCCCTCCCTGTCCGTGATTCAGGGAACTCCTGGTTCAGAGCTAAAGATACATGAGTTCAGTGCCTTTATTTTACAGATATGATAACTGTGGCCCATGGAAGAGAATGACTTGCCCAAGGTCACACAGCAAGTTATAGCGGTGGTGTCATGACTAGTAAAAATCGACCCCCACACAAAGGTGGCATTAACATAGCCTACTTCCCTTAATTGGCCCTGAGAACAGAGCGCTCCTTTGGGCAGGTGAAGTGGGTTTGGTTGAGCTGGGCTGAGGTTGTGAGGAGTGGAGCATTTGTTTTAGAGAGGAGAGGAGATACCCTAGGGAGAGATCCCTGCTCCTGTTTGCCCAACGCAGTTGCTGCATTAACCCACCTCTTGGAGCCCTTACCCGCCACCCTCCCAGGATGGGGGAACCTATCAGACATTAAAAGGGGCTGCCCTCCCTGAGTTTCCCCAAACCCAAGCAGGCTCCCACAGACCTGCCCATGCCTTGGTTGAGTTTGACTATGGGCCACAGGACCTGCCTGGAACCCAGGAGTCCCGACCCCCAGGGAAAGCTTTGTCCTCTGAACTGTCATTCCTGGCCTCTCTGGAGGCTTGTCTGACCCTGGGCTCCAGCAGCTGGAGGGAGGAAAGGGGAGACAGTAACCCTGAAGGGTGTGGCATCGCGGAGGAGGAGCCTGAGACATGCTATTAGAGAGGAAAGGTAGGTGGGAGCAGTGGATGAGCATGCAAAGTGGGAGATGGAGCAGCTGGGAGAGGGGACAGCTGCAGGGAGGAAAATGGATTTTCTTTCACCCTGTGGTGGCTGCCCTTCTTGAGCTGTCCTTTGGGCAGGAGGCCCGCAGTCCCAACAGCCCATACCAGAGGGTGGTGGTGGTGGTAGAGGGGTGTCCAGCACTGAGCCAGCCACATGCTCCTAGTCCGTAGGCCTTTAGGGACTAAGTGCCCCTGTTGTAGGGCTTCCTGATGACAAGATGTGAGATTGTCTGGGGTTGGGGTCAGTGACGCAGTCTGGGCCTAGGGCTGGAGGTATAGAGGCAGGGGACAGAGTTTGTCCATCAGCTAAGTGGTGATGAAAGCCACTGGCCTCTCCTGCGAGGCCTTGAATGGACCCCAGTACTCACAGGTGCCTCTGTGCCTGGGGGTCCTACTCTTGACTGCAGCCAGCATGGCCAATATCCACTGTGCTCCAGGGTGCCCACTAATGCCCAGTGTCTGAGTCTGAGTGTTGGAGCGAGAGGCCCCAGCAGTGAGCAGAAGGCAGGGCCCAGGGAGTACAGGCGGGAACCAAGTCAGCTGGCCCTGGGCTCTCCCATCCCTCAGTGTCTGGCCTGCGAGGGGAAGGCAGCAGGAGAGCCTGAGGGAGCCCACTCCTTAGAGACACGAGGTTGGCTGAAGCGGGGAGGGCGCTCCCAGCTTGGGGGTAGTTTCAGCTGGCTGGGGTCGGGACACAGAAGGGGTGGGCAATCCTGGCTGATCCATGAGGCCTGAAAGTGTGCGTGTGTGTGTGTGTGTGAGTGTGTGTGTGTGTGTGTGAGAGAGAGAGAGAGAGAGAGAGAGAGACAGAGAGAGACAGAGAGAGAGAGAGAGAGAGAGAGAGAGAGAGAGAGAGAGAGAGAGACGGAGAGGGAGGGACGATGGGGGGTGGGGGTGGTCTCTGCCTGCAAAGGAGGGATTTAACCTCCTGCTCTCAGCTGCCAGATTTTCTCCTAATCCCGGCAGGCCCAGCAGGATCAGTGGAGTGTGTGTTTATGCATCTCTGATGGACAAGGCTCATGTTTTGCTGAAGCACATGTGTCCTGTCCCCTGCACCACCTCAGGTCTCCACATCTCTCTGCCTCACCTGCCCCATAAATGTCTCATTGCTGCCCTTTCTCGCCCTCCTCAGCAAGGTTATAATTTAGGTCATTTATTACTTGTGACCACTGAGACAAGGGCTGGCTTCAAGTTTAAAATTCATGCTATCCCCAAACAAAAACGAAGTGCTCGCCAGATGACCAACGCCTATGTTTCACCTGCTTCCTTAGAAGAACCTACTGTTACCCAGCACCCTGGACTGGTATTTGCATAGAAGCCATGTCCGCAATAATAGGCGGAGTGCCCGGAACCATGACTGGTGCTCAGCAAATGGTGCTGCGTGAGGATGAAGATGGTCATTAGCTCTTAAAGCTGGCCCTTGCTTCCTCCCTTTTTTCTCCTCAATGTAACCTTTATGGACGTACTTAGTGGACTCGTATCCTGGATTCTAAGTCATTCCTCTCTGAGGTTGGGGCGGCGATCCTAGCCCCTCTAGGTTCTACCTGGATTCTTGAGTTCTCGGGGCCTCTGAACAGCATCGACAGCAATTGTTACTATTACTTTCTGAGCCAAGCGCTGGGCCTCAGAGAGTCATGTGGTCAGTAGAGCTTGCCTATCTGACTTGAAGACCAGAGCTCCCAATCTCCATGAGGGTGGGAGTGGGCACATCTCTCCACTCTTCCTGGTTGGTGACATAGATCTTATCACAGGCAAATGTTTGCCGCCAGCTGGGAGCTCTGTGGGTGTGGGCTCCGTCTGGCACGCTCTGTCCTGGGACTCGAAACCTGGTTTCTTCCTTGTTCTGTCCTTTCCGCCTGACGTGGACGTGACTCCTGTGTAGTCCAGGCTGGCCAGGATGGTCCTGAGGCCCAGACCTGGGGAGCAGGAGTAGGAGTGTTTGTGTTTTGGAGGGTCTGAGAAAGGGCTGCCTGGCACTGTGCCCGCGGCCTGGGAGGGGTGCCCAACTCCAAGCTGTTTTCTCGGATTCCCTTTCGGTCTCCGCCCCCGCCTCTGCACCTGTTGTGTTCCCATCATCCCGGGCGGCTGGCAGCTGTCACTGCTGGGGCACCTGTCCCAGCCCCAGAGGACGCCCTACGGGCTCCCTGGCTCCAGTGTCCTTGCAGCACACGCACTGTCTGTGTGTGTCTTTGTCCTCGTCTCTATGCACATCTCTCTCTCTTCTGGACTCCAGGCAGCAGACTCCAGTCTCATCCTGGTTCTGGGCATGAGAGGAAGCTTTGGTGGGAGGGTCCCTGCTACCCATTCTCCAGCACCAGGCCCAGCCTAATAGGGCAGGGAGGATGCTGGCAGCTTGGCCTTAAGCCCCATATGCCAGGTGACTCATCAGCTCAATCAAATTAGCCCTTGTTCTTGATGAAAAAGACATGACAGTAACCAGGAGCTATTCCCCAGATCCTCCCCAGCAGGCTGTCTCCCCTCCCTGACCTCTCTTTATGGACCGCTCAGATACCGGACCCCTCTGCCCACCTCATAAAGAGAAGTTATCCCCCCTTCTTGTCCAGTCTTGTCTTCCATGTCTTCCAATGCCCTGACCCATATGTCATGCTAAGTAAGCACCGGAAGATATTAAATGTGAGTGTTTGAGTCCTTATCCTACTGTGTGACCATAGGCAAGTCCACAATGTCCCAGGCCTCCTTTGCTACACCTGTAAAATGGGCACGTTACCTCTTCGCCTGCCTGAAGGCAGTGGCTGGACCTCTTGGGTCCAGATCTCAAGATCTCCTTCCCTCAGAGATCTTGGAGTCTCTGATTCCTATGGTTTCTATTGTCCAGTGAATTTGTTTTATGTTCTGTTCTGCAGGTGCTGGGTCTGTCCTATACTTTAAGTTCTGAGGGTAGGCTCGGCCTGGGGCTGCGGTGCTGGGCCTTGGGGACATGGATGAGAAACGACTTGGTGAGGAGAGAGCTGACCACAGACACCGAGATGGTGCCCAAGAGGGAAAGTGTCAGGAGATGGGAGATGGCAGGAAGAAGAGAAGGGCCCTTCCTGGGAGAGCCTTCGGAACGAATGGGTTCAGAGAGCCAAGGGGGCAGAGGTGCCCTGGTTGGAGCCGGAGAGCAGATGCAGCCGGGGAGCTAGCCAGAAAGGGAGTTGTCTTTTTTCTTTTTTTCTGAAGGTTGGCAGGATTTCTGTCAGACCAAGTGCTTTCTAAGAGTACACCCAGTTCTGCTTTTTGCTGGTGGGCTTTGAGGTATGGCAGTCCTCACCCAGGTCATGAACAGGTCTACTTTCTGCAAGATTTCCACGATGGGCCACCTATTAGTGGACAGGAGGTCCAGTATTATGCCTGTGCACAGTCTCCCCTGCCTTCATTTAAGCTCCATCCCTGGATGTCACCCTTTGTCTTACGGAAAACTCCTAGGTTCTACTTTTACGTAGAACCCTTCTGATTCCTTGAAAAAAGATGTATTCATCCCTTTGCCGTCTCTTCCCCAAGCAAGAAGTCCCCTACCCTTTGACCATTCCCGTCTAGAGTGTGAGTTTCGATGGCAGGAAGGCCTGGGATTGACCTCTGGCTTGTTTTGCCTTCCGTGTAACCCCTCTGAGCCCTAGTTTTATAGCCTGCGTTATGGGGACGATTGTAATCCTGCAGGGATGTTTGGGGATTAGGTGAGATTATGTGTGTGAAATACTTCGCACAGCACCTGGCACACAGTAAGTGTTCAATAAATGGCTGCATTTACAACTTCTTACGCAGACTTGCTTACGGATTCTCCATTTCCCTTTCACATCCCTTCTCATGTCCTTTCATCCTTATCCTTTTCTACAGAACATACCACTGAAGTAATTCAACCAGAGCCAAAGGAACCTCATTCCTTGATCCCAGCATGGCTCCTGCTTGGCTTCTGAAGGGCTCACCTGTGGCGCCAGAGTTGGCAGTCGGTGAATGCTTAATGGATAAATGAAGGATGTAGGTCAGCGGTGCTCTCGCCCCTTTTAGGAACAGAATTCTTTGGCCAAATGAAGTTTTATGTGATGCCTCAATAGATGAAACAGAGAGAGGGTGCAGTGCTAGCTGTCACATCTTCTATAGAGGCCTGAATACTGCTCTGGGCGGGGCGGGGGGGGGGTGGAGATAGGGGGTGTGCCCTCAGAGGATATTGCCATTTTTATTTAAAAGGGGAAGTGGGGCCGGCCGAGTGGCGAGTGGCACGGTGGTTGAGCACTGGCTTGGGAAACCAGCGGCTCCGGTTCGGGTCCCACATGTGAGGGCTGGTGACACTGCTCTCAAAAAATAAATAAATAAATAAATAAAAAATAAAAAAAAATAAAAGGGGAAGTGGTTTATTGGAAACAGGACCAAGGAAGTCTACTGGAAATCTCCTGCAGACAGTGGTGGTGAGAAGGCCCCAGGGCTGCCCACTCTGCCCCCCAATTGTTTATGCCAGTGGCCAGAATGAGGGTGCTGCCCACCTGAAGAATGCCCCGTTTGCTGAGCCCTCGCCCTGCCCCCATCCCTGCTTAGTTATTTGCCCTGTTTCCAGAAAATTATGTGCTATTGGTTGGTTCCATCTGTGAGATATTTTCTGAGATATTTTCTAGCTCTATGCTCTGTGCAGGCATGGAGTTAGGCCCGAGGAGAATGCGGGCAAGTCCAGTATAGACCCGACCCCATTGGATGCCGCCATTTTCTCCCCTGATGCCTTTGCCTCTTCCCATGTCTTCTCCACCCCAGGTGGCAGAGACCTTTCAGAAATGCAGGTCTGGTCATATTGCCTTCCTGCCGAAACTTGTCAGGAGTTCTCTATTGCTCTCAGAACAAGGCCAGGCTCTTCACCCAGCTCTTCGAGGCCCTCTGGGTGTGTCCCCAGCTCACCCTGGCCTGCCACCAGAAAATTTCCCCAGGACCCTCCTGCTGTCGCCGCTGCAGCCGTACCAACCTTGCTTCTTGGCTGTGTGGGGCTCCCCTCGTCACAGGGCCTTGGCATGTGTTGTGCTCACTCTGTGGAACATTCTCTCCCCAGCCTACCTGCCCTACACATGGACATGCCTGCTTCGCCTTCACTGTTGCTTTTCAGGAAAGCTGGCCCCGGGCCCCCAGAACTTTGCTCCTTTCTTTCAGGACACTTTTCTGGGATTATGGTGACACGTTCCTTAGCGAGACTACTTGATCAATGTCTGTTTCCCTCTGCACTGTAAGTCCACAGGAGCCAGGGCCTGTCTCTTGTTGGTCACCATTGCATCCCCAGTGTGGAGCTTAGTGTCTGGCACATAATATGTGATTAGTGATGTTGGTTAAGTTGAACTGTCGAGATGTACCCAGGAGAAGCCAGGGCAAACAAATAAGGCCACAGCTAGGCCATGGCTGTCACTGTGTTGGGCAGATGACAGAGGGTTGGGAGAGGCATCCCTTGGGCTAAGAGGAGAGACAAGCTCCAAGAAGGGAGACTTACTCTGCACCTGGGGCCCTAGAGAGGCTTCCCAGAAGAGGTGTTCCCAGTGCTGGGGCAGAGGGGGCAAAGCGGGGTGGAATTGGGAAGACCAGGCTAGCACAGGAGGGGCTGGTGGTACGGGCCCAGCCAGATGCATTAAAAGGCGGGCAGGTTGAGGGAGGTTGACTCTGCTGCAGGAACAGCCTCCAGAGCAGCCTCTTTTTTGCCTCAGTTTCCTCATCTGTGAACTGGGCATAAAAATGCAACCTATCCCTTTGTCAGGAGGATTGAACAAGTTATTATGTGCAGTGTGCTTAGAACTGCCTGGCCCAGTCAGGAGTTGCGTTTGCTGTTATTAATAATCCAAAAGGAGTTTGGGTTGTTTCCTCTGGGTTAGACTTTGACTCAGACGAGCAGGGTATGTGTGTGTGTGCATGTACACATGGCTGTACACAGTCATGAGGGAGCATGTGCCTGTAGAAAGGGGCAGCCTTATGTGGAATCGCATGCCCCAGCTTTTCCCAGGGAGAAGTGTCAGGCGTGCCTCTAGACTGGGAAGTGGATTAACGTGCTGGGCTTCGGGCCCTCCCACCCAAGGCCTGCCCAGCTCTCTAGCTGATGGCCCCAGGTCAGGCCTGAATGCCCCTCCTGCTTCTTCCCTCCCCTCCCTGAGACTCACGCAGGGGAGGCGACAGCAGGGTCCACAGCCCTTCACAGTGCCCAGGCCTCTGAGTTCCATCTGATAGGGGGCAGTCCCCACCCTTCCCACAGCTCACTCCCCAGTCATCATCCCTCACTGGCCCCCCCTCCCCACTTAGATTTTCTCTGGGAATCTGGGAATCCAGATCCCTGACCATGGGGCAGGGGTGTGGAGCTGGGGCTAGGGACAGGCCTGGGCCTGGGAGGAGGGAGGTGTCCTGTTTTCCTGGGAGAAGGTTGTCCTACAGAGAGCCTGTGATGGGTGATGGACTGTGGGATTGCCCCCAGACCCAGGCTGGAGCCCTGCTCTGCCTCTGTCCTGCTGGGTTTCCTCAGACAAATCCCTGAGCCGCTCAGAGCTCCCATCTCCCATCTCCCATTTTCTTTTTTGTAAAATGGATATAACAGCAGTTCCCTGCTGCTTGGAGTGTAAATCATTTGGTGCACAGTGAGTTCTCAGCATATGGTGGTACTTTGGGCTCCCAGCATGCTTGCCTAGAGAGAGAGGGGCCTGCCTTCCCACTGTCCTCTGCCCTCTCTGTCTGTACCTTTTCCTCTCCTCCAAGTGTGGGGTGCCAGGTTCTGCACCTCAAGATTTCTCCAGAGACTGCATGAAGAATGTGCGCGTGTTGAGCGTGTACATTGCAAGGTGTGTTTGTATTGGTGTATGTGTCTGGTGGGCAGCAGGTGGCTAAGTGCGCACAATGGCGAATGCTTGCCAGTGCTTCTGAGTCTGTGCTTGTGTGTGTACATGTGTGACGTGGTATAGATGGGGAGTGTGGTCTGTTTATATGGGTGTGTGTTTGTGTATGTTTATGATCAAAAGGACAGCTTGGAGTGGGGGTAAAAGCATGGATGCCGATGCCAGACTGCTTGGGTTTGCACCCTGCCCTGCCACCTTCTAGGTAGGTGACCTCTTTATCTCAGTATTTTCACCTGTCAGATAATAGTAATCATGGTGCCTATTGATAATAACATTAAGACTGACCTCATCACTCAGCCCCCGAGGACCAGAGGAGTTAATACTCTTAAGGCACTTACAACAGAGCCTGGAAGAAGATAGAAGCGGTGTCAGCTCTTTGTTACTAAGCTCTGCTCGCCAGGTTGTAAGCCCCTTGAGAGCAGGAGCAATGTCCGTTGTGTTTCTCTTGGTCTGTCATGGTATCCTTATCATCACCTTGCCTGATGTCTGCATGTCCTACGAACATAATGACATGTGAATGACTGAAAGCCTGGACGAATGGTGAGGTTGTTCACGTGTGTGTGATGGGGAATGTGCATGTGTGCACGCGTGTGTGTGTGTGTCTGCTTAGGCTGGGGCATCTCCATCCAGCGCTTTCTGGAGCTGGGCTATTTCAGGAAGCCTCCAGTCTCCTCCTCCTTATGTAAATAAACATGACAGATCCCATTGCCTGTACCAGTGCGGGGAGGGGGGGGAGCCCCGGGAGTGGGTGGGAGCTGGGAGGCAGCGGTAAGCAGGGGGCCACAGGGGTATGCGTGCCTGTGTGGCCAGCCTCGCAGGCAGCCGTGTGCGCGAGGGAGTGTGTGGGGGCGAGGGAAGGGCAGGCTCATCCCTGCCATGCCGGTTGCCGACCGCAGGGGAGGAGGGGGGGCAGGAAGAGAACTGGCAGCCAGGGCGGCTTGGTGACGAGGCCAGCTAGCCAAACGGAGGTGGCCGTGCTGCCTGCTGCCCGTGATGGGGGGACAGATCACCCGGACCACCCTCCAAGGTAAGGCCCCAGCTGATGCCTTGGGGGTCTACCCACCCCAGCCTGGGGACCACCTGGGGAGGCAGGGGCTGAGGGGTACTGGGGCTGAGGGCATGGTCATCACCCTGCCTCTTTACTTCTTGAGGGGCTCCTTTGGGCTGCAGGCACTGGGGTGGGGGAAAGCAAGGAGGGCTGAGAAGAGCAGGCTTTCCCTGGCAGGCGGGAGTCTTCCCATTAGTCTCCTTGTCCTCTTGTCTCCCCAGGGTGCTGACCAGCCCCCAGGTGGCATGTGAGGTTCTGGGTGCCCATATCCCTCTTTCCCAGGACGAGGGCAAAACAATGTGACAGCTCAGGGGAACTGCTTGTGAGGATGGGGCCCACGGAGGTCAACGCCGAGTTCCACGATGGAGCTGTGGAGAGATGTGGGGGCACACACGTGTGTGCACAAGTGTGCATGCGTGCCTTTGCACACGGGTATGCAAGTGACAGCCTCCCACATTGCCTGATCTCAGTTCTCAAAGCGTATGCTCTGCTGGGGAGGTGAATGAATTTCTGGTCTCTGGGGTTCACATCCATGATCAGACAGAGCAATGGGCAAGCAGGTGAAGGGGTGGAAGGGAGGAGTGCTGGTTGGCTTCCTAGGGTTCCTGCTTGCTCCAATTCCTGTCCCCTTATCTACCTGGCTCGAGTGCTGTGGTCTGGGGAGTAACATGGCCGATGTGGCACCAGACCCCGGAGGGGAAGCCTTCTTAGGGATCTGGAAGCTGGGGTTCCTGTAAAACTCTCTGGTGCCAGAGCAGCGGAGGCTGACCTTGGGGCGTTCCTGCCCCACTCTCCTCTACGCCCTCCTCCATCCTTGCACAGGGCATTAGGGGATGGGGCACCTCCATCTGCTGAGTCCAGTGGGCACTGAGGAACCAGGAGAGGCCCAGGAAGGAAGGAGGAGTGGGAAGCCATGGGCAGGAATGGTGACCAGGTGGCTTCCCCTTTCTAGGTGCTGGACTTTGAGAGTACTTTCTAATTAAAAAAGAAAAAGGCAGGGAAGGAGACATGGGAAAAGCAAATCATTGGCTCTCTTAAAAGGAAATGAATTTTGTCCTGGGCCTAGAGGGCTAAGTGACAGATGGAAGGCCTTGGAAGACACATAATCCGGAGCCAGCCAGGGCCAATGCCAGTGGCCTGGGCCTGGCCTGAGACTCGGACTGGGCTGACCTGGGCCTGGCCCTGTCTGTCTGTGGGGCGGGGGCTCCTCTCCGGGCTCATTGGCCCCAGCGGGGCCTGTTGGCAGAAGGTCTGAAGCTGACTGGCATTTTCCACTGGAGTCGGACTTGGGCCCGGGAAGGACCGAGAGGCCCTCCCAACAGGCTCAGGACGCAGCACACTATCCTCCAGCTGCCTTGGAGCACAGGCTTCAGAGGAAGTGAGGACCTGAGGTGACTTGCGACCCCCTGAGACGGCATATGGCCATCAAGAGCTCACGCCCTTGAGTAGAGACACGTTGGTTGCAGCAACGAAGGCAAATGTCCCCCTGAGCCTGTTTTCTCATCTGTCAATGGGCTAATAATATAGTACCCTCATCACAGGAGTAGGATGAGGCTTACATGAGACAGTGTAGGTAAAGACTTAACATGGAGAAAAACTAAAGGGCTCGGAAAGGCATTCTGAGGCCAGGACTGTGTTCCTTCCTTCTCCCCCTTGGGACAGGAGAGGAGTTTGGGGTGGACTGAGAACTCTAGGCATTGGGCATCCCGGCTGAGTGGCCACGGGTGAGTGCTAACCAAATGCTCCATCTGCCTTGGCCCCCACCCCCTTGCCAGGACCACCTTTCTTAGGCTACATCCCTGTGAACCTGGCGGTGGCCCCAGCCTCAGCCTGTCTTCAACATGAGTAGGAGATGACAGTTGCGGGGGCTGTAGAGAGGAAGTGTTTGCCTGTACCCAGCCCCTTAGCAGAACCCCTGAGTGCATGTCCCTACCCACGTGTGTGGTGCCCATACCTGTGCACCGACCACCCCGGTGGCTCTGGCTTTGCTGCCTTCTGCTTGGTGAGTTGGGGAAGTGGGAGATGCAGGGGTTTGTTCCTTCCCAGGCTGCTTTCAGCCCACAACCTGACCGGGAAGGACATACTTGCAGAGTTTCTGATTGTACATTCACTGTGGGCCTTAGGGTTTTGGTGTGTTTTGAGCTGAAGATCTTGGATTACTGGGTTACAATGAGAGGTGAGGGAGGTGACAGAGAGTGACCCCAGGCTGTTTGTGGGTGGGGGGTTTATCTAGTCGTGTGTTTGTGGACATGTCTGTCTGTGTTTCTGGTGTCTGCAGATCGCATATCTGTGTTTTAAGCTTCTCTGTGTATACCCGCGTAATGTGTATTTATCTGTATAATATTTAGGAAGTGAGTGTTGTCATGTCTGTGTTTCCATGTGTGAGCAATGACATATGTGGGATTCTCTGTGCCTATGACATGTCCTTGTTATTCTGTAGATGTCAGTGTTTCTGCACAAGGTGTGTGTGTGTGTGTGTGCGCGCGCGAGCATGCGCGCATGCTCGCGCGCGTATATATGTGTGTGGTGTGTTTTTGTGTGTAGAGTGGGGCTGGTGGTGAGGAGTCAGGCTCCTCTGAGAGCAGCCTGGCAGGGGTCCCATGGGAGAAATTAATTCCCATTTGGAAAATGGTTTCAGCAGTTACATGCTTGATCTCTTTTATCAGCCAGATTTCCAGAGCTGCTCCCCCATCTTAAGGGCAGGATGGGGATGGTGGGAAGAGCACAGAGGGAGGCAGCCACAATAGTGGGAACCCTCCCTTTTCCTCCTCTCCCCTCCACTTCCTTCTTTACCTCTGTCAGTGCTCCCCAGAGGGTGAGGGAGGGCATGTTGCTGAGGGGCTGATGAGTGAATGACACACACATATGCACCCAGACATACGTGTCACCCTGGGTTGGTGTCTGAACCAACAGACCTTAGATCCCGGAGTTGGTTACCTCTCTGTCCTATACAGAGGGGGCTGCGGTGGCCTAGAAGAACATAGCTGGCAACTCAGTCCCTTCCGCAGCTGACTCCCCACTTCTCCTCCTAGGGTTCCTTAATTCTAAACAGGCAACAGAGGAGAGGGCATTAGTTGGACTTATGAGACCTGGGATGAGCACAAGAGCCTCTTGTCTCCTGGCAGTAGCTCTGGAGGCTTGGGCCAAGGTGAACCTGGCCGGTGTGTCTGTGAACACGTGTACACATGTCCCACATGCCACATCTTCCTGTGGGCTCCTGGAGGACAGGGATCATGTTGACCCATCTTCATAGTCTTTTCACCCAGCTATGGCCTGGCACACGGTGGGCACCAGCAGCTGCTTGGTCAATGAGTAAGAGGGGTAAGTATAATAAGGTACAGGCTCTGGGCCTCTGGACTGCATCGCCATTGGAACTGCAGGTGGCCTGAGGGGACAGATGGTATGGAGCCACTAGGGATGCTTCCAAGGACATGAGACCTGAGACCAGGCCAGGCTGAAGAGGAAGGGAAGGGTGGGCATGTCTTCCTGATGAGAGTTTGAATCCTGTTCCCCTTACTGGCCATGTGACTTTGGGGTCAGTCTTTTTATCTGCCTGAGCCTCAGTGTCCACTTCCATAAATTGGGGATGATAAGGTTTATCCTGAAGGGTTGTAGCAAGGATTAAGTGAGCTGATGGGCATAGGGGCACACAGTAGAAACTCGGTAAATGGATGTGCTTTTGTGAAGGTCTCCAGGGAGGGTCCTCTGGGCCTGTGTGTGCTTGTGAGTGTGGACACCACACGTGTCTGGCTGCCTCCAAGGACCCAGATAGCTTCTTCTGCGTCTCCAGCCTTGGGGGGCCCCCCAGGACAGAATGTTCCCTAGGTGCTGTGTCTGCCAGCTGGCACACACAACTAGATGTGTGTGTATGCACGCATGTACACACAAGCTGGTGTGGATCTGTGTAAGGGGAACTGGGGGTGATGTCTGCGTGGTATGTGGATTTATGTGACTGAGACATGCTCTCCCTTACTCGCTCAGGCCTGGCCTGGGTCTTGGAGAGGCGCTGGGAAGACAGGGTCAGGGAACTGAACCCAGAATAGTTCTCCTCTGGAATCCCCCTCTGGAATCTTGGGGTGGGATGGGAGAGCAGGAGAAGGAGGGCTGGTCCCCTCCCAGCAGTGAGGATATTGGGAGGTGCATCTGTATGCACATCTGGCTGCTGGAAATCGGAGATTGGGATGTCGCAGAGGGAGTAAGAGCAGGAGGCTTGGTGTGGAGATTACCTTGGCTGTGAGGGCGCTGAGCCTGCCCACTCCCTGCCATGCTCCTTCACCCGCCCACCTTGTCGTCATGAACTCGTTCCGTCTTCCAGGGAGCAGCAGTACTCGCTGTAGGCATGGCTGGGCGCTCTGGGGGACATGATCAGATACTGCCATGGCCCCTATTCCTAAACGACAAAGGTGTATGCATGGGAGGCTGCAGAGGTCATAGAGAAACTGACTAGGGTGGAACGGAGGGTTCATGGAGGGGAGAGGGGACCAAGCGAGCTGGTCAGCCTGCTGGGGCCCACTGAGGACAGCTGTGCAACGAGACAGCCATGAGTTCAGAGCTAACCCCACCAGTTCCTAGCTCTGTGACCCTAGGCAAGTTACTACCTCCCAGAGCCTCTGTGTCTTTATCTATAAAATGGGACTAATTGATACTGCATTGCTGCATAACATATCTCTGCATAACAAATTACTTCAAAAGGTAGTGGCTTAAAACAATAAACATTTAATTATCTCACAGCTTCTGTGGGTCTGGAGTCTTGAACAGTTTAGGTAGGTGCTTCCAGCTTCCTGTTTGTCACGAGGCTGTAGTCAACTGTGGCTGTGGTTTCATCTGCATGAAGGCTTGCCTAGAGGGGGTGCATATGCAAGCTTACTCACATGGTTAGTGGCAGTTTTCGGTCCCTCCCCATGTGGGCTTCTCCTCAGGGCTGCCTTACAGCATGGCAGCTGGCTTCCCCAGAGGGAGCAACCTAAGAGAGACAAGAGAGAGGAACCAAGATGGAGGGCGAGGCTTTTTATAACCCAGTCTTGGGACTGATGCCCATTGCTTAAGCTGTATTCAATTTGTTAGAAGCTAGTTGCTAGGTCCACTCCACACACAAGAGGAGGGGATTTCAAAAAGGGCATGACTGCCAGGCAGTGGGTGAAGGGATCACTGGGGCCCCTGGAGAGGCTGCTTGCCACAGATACCTACCTCTCAGGGACTGGGAAGGTGAGACGAGGTCGTACCTGAAAGGCATCTGGTGCAGTGTTTGCTACACAAGAAAAAAACCAACCCTCACCGTCTTCCTTCTCTCCTTTTTCCCACAGGCAGGTGGGAGCTATTGAAGATTCCTGAGCAGGCAGGGCTGTAACCAGGCATGTAGTGTGGGATCGTGGTGTTAGGCAGTGAAGGAAGCTGCCCCTTTAGTCTCCTGTTTCTCCAATTTCTCCACAGCACACCTGAGAGGGCAAGGTACAAAGTGGATGCTCCTCAGACACTTGCCAATTGATCAGTAGATTGAAGAACTGAACAGTGGCAACATTCAGCAGCTCTTACTGAGCACCTGCTGTGTGCTCTGAGCTAGGCGTTAGGGGAACAGCAGTAAAAGAGACAATGGTCTCTACCCTCAGGAGGCTCACAGTCCATCAGGGAGACACACAAATAACCCTGCAACCTTTCCTAGCCAGAGCTTCACTGTAGAACATAGACAATGATCTGAGTGACTCTTTTTCAGCTCTCCCAAGATAGCACGAAACCAGAACCATTCTGGGTATAGAGAAGACATTGTACATAGTGGGTGCCTCAGGGCATTTGGGTGTAATTCTGTGGAAGAATCAGAATTGAGAAAAGTTGCTTGGGTGCTGGATGTTCTGTTAGGGGTGTGTGGGGTCCCTGGAGGTCCGCAGCGGGTCCCCCAACCTGGTCTGGGGTCAGAGAGACTTCTGGGAGAAAGTGGGGCTAAGCCTGGAGGCAAGTGTCAGGTGAGGGGGGGCCTTGAAGGAACCCAGAAAAGTTCACACCTGCCCAGTTTTATAGCCCCTTCTCTCACCCAAGCCCCCTCCCCACCCTTCAAACTGGCTCCCAGAGTCTTTCCATCAGAGGGAGAGCACCCTGTTCAATGAATGCATGTAAGCTAGTCCCAAGTCAGGACACCTTGACAATCTGGGATTAGGGAATCCAGGATAAGAGAAAACAGAGGTATTCAGGCTCCTCCTAGGCTGAAATGAGCTGATCATTTCCTCGGGTGGTGGTTGCTTTTATATGAAGAAATAAGACCTTATGTTGAGAACAGAGGTTAAAGTTTGTAAAATTCTTTTACGTCAGTGAACTCACTGGGTCCTCACAGCAACCTGGAGAAGTGGGCAGGGCAGCTCTGATAACCCCGTTTTACATAGAAAGACAATCAAGGTCCAGAGAGGTGAAGTGACTTGCCCAAAGTCACACAGCAAGCCTGTGGCATGGCCAGGGCTTGAACCCAGGGCCACTTGCCTCCAGTGCTATGCTCTTTGCCCCGCCGTCTACAGAGTGAGACAAGTCTCCCTCATAAGGGATGCAAATGGTCATGCCAGCACTGTTCTACAGGCCGCAGGTTCAGAACAAGGCGGTCCTGAACACAGAGGATTCAACTGGTCCCTGAGAGATGGGTGGGATTTGGAGAGGTGTAACGGGGCAGAGAAAAGATACATGGAGTAGGGAGAGTGGGAGAGCACAGACTGATGGCAATAGCAACAATAATTGTTATTACTGTTGTATAATAATTATTACTATTAATTATTAACATAATAATTAATAACTATTATTATATATCACTATTATTATTATAGCAACTACTTACTGGGTTAGTTTTGCATACATCCTCTCATTTAATCCTCCCAGGAATCCCATGAAGAAGGTCTGCCATGACCCCCATTTTACAGATGAGAAAAATGAGGCTCCCAGAGGCCTCACAGTTAGTGACAGAGCTGCTGGGTTTGGAGGCAGCAGGCCTGGGTTCCGATCTGGGCTCTTAACTCTGGCTGGGTGACCTTGGTGAGTAACTTCTCTTCTGAGGACCTGTGTCAGAGTGCCATTGGGGGTGTATGAAGACACTGCCCGTTAAGCTACATAGTGTGGTCATTGTCATTGATATTGCTCCTTCCCTGTCTCTCCTTGGCAACCCAGCTCACCCCAGACTGTGTATCCCGGTATCCGGAGCTCTGCCAAGATAGTTCTGGAGCAGAGCTTGGTGGGGGCAGTGGGGAGGACACTCTGGAGGCTACACTGTGCCCAGGCATCTCCCCTGGGACCCCACGGAGAGGCAGGAATGTGGCCTGGAGCTGGCTGAGGGTCACGTGGAGGGCTGGCAGGCTTGTGTCTGGCAGCTCATAAATGCCCAGGAAGAATGGGCTGTGGTGGAGAGTTTCCTTTGTGTCAGCAGCAGCCTCTTCTGTGTGTGTGTGGGGGGGAGTGCCCCCACTGTGGCTCCTGAGAAGCTTGTAAACCTGTCACTAGGTGGGGAACTCCCTGGAAGCTCTGCTGGGAACCAGATGGTGAGATTGGGGTTCCACCCAGGACCACTGGCCACTGAGAGAGCAGCTGTACCGTGCACAAACCCAACAATATTGAGGCCCCGGGTTGGGGCTGCTCCCCCTGCTGGGACTGGCCAGCGCCCCCTCCACGAAGCCTTTCCCCACTATTCCTGCCCTCTTGGACTCGTGGGGAAAATGAGCTCTAGTGTTAGATGCTGAGTAGGGTAAAAGGCCCTGGACATGGCATTGGAAGACCAGGGTTCGAGTCCTACTTCTGCCACTTAATTGCTGTGTGACCTCAAATAATTTGGTTAACCAGTCTGGATTGCAACTCACTCATCCATAGACCTTCAGGGGTCATAGTGTATGTCAAAGCGCAGGGAGGGAGCCCTCTTGGATGGTATAGGAAAGGAGTCTTTTCCCAAGCTGGTCCTTGGTATCAGAGTTGTGCTCAGGGAAGGGAGGCCCTGGGGAATATAGTTCTTTCAGGGCCTGGGTCTCTGGCCCCTGGGTGTCACCACCATGTTTGCCCAGAGCCAGTGTTTGCTGTACCTTTACCTAGGGCCCCAGGACCCCAAATGGAATGGGTGGTAAGAAGAGGAAGCATTTTAAAGGACGCTGAGGCTCTACAGTTGCTCCATGGATTGGGTTCTGAACAGAGGCTGGGGAGGGGAGCCTCATAGGAGAAGCTCTAATCAGCTGCTGGGCTCAGCAGGTTTAGAAAAACTGCTTTATTGAGGTATGATTGACACACGCTAAACCACATGTGTTTAAAGTATACAATTGGATGGGTTTTGACATGTGCATATTCTCATGAAACCATCACCACAATTAAGATAGTGAACACATCCATCACCCTAAATGTCTCCTTGTGCCCCTGATAATCCCTCCCTCTCCCCCTCACCATCCCCAGGCAACCACCAATCTGCTTGTTATCACCGTAGCTTAGTGTATGTTTCCTGGTATTGATACACATGGGACAGGAAAAGGGGGAAGGTTTTCGAAAGGAATGGAGGCCCTGCAGGTGCCTCATGGATTGTGTACACATTTTTTTTTTTAACTGGCTTATTTCACTCAGTATAATTATTTTGAAATTCATCCCTATTGCTGCCCATATCAGTAGTTCATTTCTTGTTTACGGCCAAGTAGTATTCCATTGTGTAGGTGTACCACAATTTATTATTTATTCGCCCAGGGAGTATTTTTGCCTCTGTTTTCATTTCAACATATGTAAACATCCCTAAACAATGTGTAATGTTATCTTTTACCAGTGGTATTTTTTTTTTTTAAAGATTTTATTGGGGAACTTGGGGGAGGGGAACAGCATTAGGGAACCGGGGAAGGGGAACAGACAAGTTGCTGTCCTTTTGTTCTTCAGTCTAGTTGTGGAGGACGTTGCTTCACTGGCCCATGTTGGTATCGTCGTTGTGCTCTTTCTGGGTGAGGCAGTCGCTCGCTGGTCATTGGACAGCCGCTCACGACAGCTCATGGCAGCTCACGCTCACTGCCGAACACTCACGCTGGCTGCTGGCCACTCATGGTAGCTCATGGCAGCCCCACTGCAGCAGAGGCTGCAGCCTACTCCATTGTCGTCGACCCACGGCAGTCCAGCTCCAGGTCGAGCTGTTGTTCACCATCTGTAGAGGGCACAGCATTACTGGCCCTCATGTGGGATCCAAACCAGGGCCCTGCTGCTCAGAGCTGGTGTCCCAAGCGAGGTCCTAACCAACGCACCACTTGGCCGGCCCACCAGTGGTACTTTTTGAAACCAAGAGTCAAGCTGTGTCTGAGGCTGGCCTGAGCCCAATGGGTATGTCTTCCAGGCAGGGCGTCTGTAGCCATTACCACCTTTTGCCCTTCACCCCAACTGTTTCCTTTTTTGGGATGACCACCCCTGCTCTGCATTATCCAGGGCCACTCAGCCTCTTCCAGGTAGCCCTCCCAGATTGTCCAAGTCTCCTCTGAGCAATTCCAGCCCTCAGTGCTTTGTAGCTTTCAAAGCCTGTGAGCACTGTTTGGCGATTCCAGCCTTGTCTCCTTAGAGCAAGGTGAGTTCCTTGTGTCACCCCCAGCTCCCACCTCATGGGCCTGTCATGCAGGAAGCTGCTCCAGAAAGGCCTAGAGGCTGATAGGGTGTCCGGTTGGCCCTGGACAGTGGACACTAGTGTCTGGGGCCCTCTTTGAAGGAGGCAGCAAAAATGCAAAATGATGTAAAGTGGTGAAAACCAATGCAAATACAGACTAAACTGAAATCTGGGCTTCCTCCTTCCCTCTCTCTTCCCTCTCTGCCTTCCTCTCCTTCCTGGAAACCCCTCCTCCCCTTTAGGGTGTGGCAGGCCCCTGGGCAGTCCTGATGCTGACGAAGCTTTCTGTATTATTAAATTCCTGCCTCGGAGGTTCCAAAATTTGAAACATCCCAGGCCTCTGTCACATTCTGTGGCTTTCTGTTTTCCCCACCCCTATCTCCCCCTCCTCCGTGTCTCTTCTCTAGATGATGAAATAGGTGGGGCTGCCCTTCCTGAAGGATGGAGTACAGATATTGGGGAAGAAATGAACACTCCCCCGCAACCCCCAGCTGCCAAGGCTGTGTACTCATGCTGCCAGTGATGCTGATACATGTCTTAGAGCTGCAGATTAGAGGCCACCCATTGTGCCAGAGAGGGCAAGTGACTTCTCCAAGGTCACACGGCCAGTTAGTGACAGACACCAGCCACCTCACACCTTGTCCTGTGTTCTTTCCTGCTCTCTGCCCTATCTCCTGGACACCAACCTCACGTTTGTAAAGCACCTTTTCCTGGACCAAGGCCTGTCTGATACTCTATGCCATTTTGGGGTGTGGTAGAGCCATCTGTGGAAGAAAAAGCCATACTCCCCTGGCCAGAGGTTCTTGGGGAAGACCCAAGTTTCGTTAGGAAGCCTGGGTGGAGCTCCACCTATGTCCAAGATGCAGGCACAGGCACAGGGTAAAGTAGGAAGGCAGCCTGGGATGAGGGGAGGTGGCCCTGAGAAGGGAGGGGATGGGCGTGGTCCTAAGGCTGCAGAGCCTGCCCCACCCACCTTCCTGGTCTCCAGTGGCAGCCACATGGTCACTTGTTCATTGCAGTTCAGCCTTGTCAGCGCAGCTCCAGTGTCATCTCCTCCTTCTCACCTTCCTGAGAAGTGACCTGCCTGTATATCCTTTTGGCACTTACCACTGCCTGCCATTTGTATTGTGATTTCTGTCTATGTCTAATTCCCACTTCCTGGACTGTTGGCTTCTTGAAGATAGGATCCATGTATGTTTCATGCCTATATCTTCAGTGCCTAGGACAGGGCTTGGTAGTCAGCAGATACATAATGAATATTTATTGAATAAAATACACTATGGTGGTAGTGTGTGACAGTGTATGGTGGTAGTGTGTGACAGTGTATGGTGGTGGATGTTAATAGTAAATACTGATTCGTCACCAAGGTAGACAGTAGAAGGTAGATGGTGGTAAATACGAGTGAGAAACAGTTGATGGTAGTTGTTGTTGATGGTGGTCGTGATGGTGGGAGGTGATGGGTGAAGGACCAGGGTAGATGAAGGTGGTAAGTGGCGACAGATGACAGATGAGGGCAGGTAGTGGTGTTGGTAGGTGATGGATGAAGGAAGGACAAAGGTAGGTGTTGGTGATGGGAGGTGATGGGTGAAGGATGAGGGTAGATGCTGGTGGATACTAAACGTTGGTAGATGGTGAAGTAAGAAATAGCAATGGATGGTAGCAGGAGAAGAATGGTGGCAAAAGGTGGCAGTAGTGGGTTGCAATGACAGTGGAAATACTGGGCAGTGGGTGACTTCTGCTTATGCCCCAGCCACCTGCCCTTCCCTAGGAGACCCTAGTCCAGTCTGTGGACTGCCAAGTTGTCTGACCCTGTGGCTTGTTCCTTTGCAGACTCCATCGGCAGTCCCTTCCCTGTCACCTCTCACCGATGCCACCACAAGCAGAAGCACTGCCCGCCAGTGCTGCCCGGAGGGGTGCCCCCGGCCACGCCGCTGCTCTTCCACCCACACACCAAAGGCTCCCAGATCCTCATGGACCTCAGCCACAAGGCTGTGAAGAGGCAGGCGAGTTTCTGCAACGCCATCACCTTCAGTAACCGCCCGGTCCTCATCTACGAGCAAGTCAGACTGAAGGTGGGCCTCTGAACTTTTTACCCCCATCGCTGCTTTCTCTTACAGCCATTACAAAACCCTGCCCTTTCTCTTTCCTGTCTGCTGCCACTTCTGTACTTGTCCCTCCTCTTTCTCTTCCCTCTTCTTTACTCCTTTCTCAACCTTTCCTGCATGACAAAGAAGGAAGGTGGGGGGGGGCGGAAATGGCCATGGGGGAATCACTAGGTCTCACCAGACTGGTGGGCAAGCTCCTGATGGAGAGAAAAGGAATCCAAATGGTGGCGAGCTGAGCAGTAGGACTCCCCACGGAAGCCTGGTGACGGTCTGCAGAGAAGGGCGCACTCCCTTCCCCTAGGGCTCGTTGAGGTAGGGGAGGCTGGACTGGGGGCGGGGAGGGCTGTCTGAGGCCAGCCCCCTACCCCGCAGATCACCAAGAAGCAGTGCTGCTGGAGCGGCGCGCTGCGCCTCGGCTTTACGAGCAAGGACCCCTCTCGTATTCACCCTGACTCGCTGCCCAAGTATGCCTGCCCGGACCTGGTGTCCCAGAGCGGCTTCTGGGCCAAGGCGCTCCCCGAGGAGTTTGCCAACGAGGGCAACATCATCGCTTTCTGGGTGGACAAGAAGGGCCGTGTGTTCTACCGCATCAACGACTCGACCGCCATGCTCTTCTTCAATGGGGTTCGCACGGCTGACCCGCTCTGGGCCCTGGTGGACGTCTACGGCCTCACGCGGGGCGTCCAGCTGCTCGGTGAGTGCGCGTGCCCTCCGGCCCTTTAGGTGCAGGGTGCACCTCTAGGTGCTGTGGTTTGAAGGGAAGCTAAGACTCTGGTGACGGCACCCAGGCCTCCAGCAGGACTCCCCGTCCAGGATCCCGCCCACCTTGCGACTCTTGTGTGTGTGGAGGCATGTGTGTATGCGTGTGCACGCACAGACCCTGGGTACAAATCAGCCCGTTGGCAAATGGGCTGTGTCGCTAGGAGGAGCCCCCATGAGCCCCAGCTTTCTCATCTGTAAAATGGGTTGGTGGGAACAATTAAAGAGGCTGTGAGTGAAGTGCCCAGCACGGCCCTAGGTACCAAGTCAGTGCCCAACACTGGTTCTCATCTCCCATCCCTGCCGAGAAAAATGCCATGGAGGTGGCTGAAAACCTTTTTTTCCCCCCTTCTGACGTCAGAGCCTAGAAACAGTGAAGCTCTTTTCAGAAACCTTTATTTGACTGTAAAAGGCAATAGGGGAAAAAAGAGACAGTGAATGTAAAAACAAAGAAATGGGTAATCGGTAGCTTTTCTTTTTGTTGAGTTCCAAACACAAGGAGGCTGTTTTTATTAATGAATAGTTTGGGAACTTTCTGGTTTTCAACCCAATAAAAGTGTTTCTACATTCACACCAGCATGTTAAGGCTCCTCCGGGTCTCAGCAAATGAAGAAGAGAGCCCAGGCTGCCCAAGGATGGTCCGCTTTGCATTCCTTCTGTGAAATGGGTGCACCTGCAGGGCGCCTACCTAACAGAGATCAAGGGGCAGTGGTTGTGCTCCTGGGATAGAGTCCGACAGACCCAGGTGGACTCTGGATAGCCCATCCTAGCAATGGGACCTCAGCTTCCTCATCTCTAAAATCCTTTTCAGGATCCTTTTCAAATTGCCGAGTTACACGAAGCAGCTGACACACAGTAGGTATTCAATGACTGTCAGTCATCCTCACCCATCCTGGAGAGGGTAGTGCCTAGCCTAACCTTCACACCGCTCTGGCATCCTGAGGGCCCCACGCTTCAAGGCCCTGGGGCTGCTAAGCTTGAGTTTGAGCTCCAGCCTAGATACTTCTGTCTTCTCCTCTGTAAAGTGGTTGGGAATACTGTGACTTAGCCCAGAGCATGGCCACATGGTAAGAGACAAAAGAATGCCTGAGCTCTTGAGAAAGCCACAGTCCTGTTGCGGGGTCAGTAACACACGTGGAGGCAACCTTCTTGCTTTTCCCTGGGCAAAGAACGCCCTTCCCCACAGTCCCTGAAGATCAAAATCCCACTCTGGCTTCAAGACCTAGCTCAAAAGCCACCTCCTCCCTGAAGCCTTCTGGGTGGAATTCTCTCCTCCATTCCTTGTGTCCCACTGTATGGCACCTGCACTTCTCTCAGTGCTGAGGCATTGGCTGAGCCTTGGTCATCCATCCATATGTCTGTTCCCACACAAGATGGGGAGGGCTTGGAGGGAGGAACCCATGTCTCAACCAGCCAGCTTCCTCTCCAGGGTGGAGTCTTGTGCTGGGATGCTGAGGAATATTTGCAGGTGGGTAGAGAGTGGTGGGATGGATAGATGATTTATTAGATGAAGGAAAGGGTGTGGGGGCGGTGCTGAGGTAGTTCCAACCCTGCTCACAGACAGCCCCAGGCTCAGTGGGAAATTAGGGAGACAAGCAAATACTCTAGACACGATTAGGGAATAACCGAAGAGAAGACAGTAAATTGCTACACGCTGTGCTCCTAGGATCCCTTCCCTCTGCTGAGATGGCTTTTCCTCCAGCTATCTCATTCAACCTCTCAGCAGCCTGCCCAGAGGAAGTGCTTTTTATCCTCACTTGGCAGGGAGTGAACTGAAGCCCAGGGAAGTCCTGGCTTACCTGTGTAGGGATGTGGCCGAGCTGGGACTTGAACGGGGTGTTCTGATGCCAACAGCAGTGCCTTTCCCATTACCCTCCAGTGGGATTACACATGAAGGGAGGCCGGAAATCAAGAGGGGGCTGAGGTCAGTGGGGGAGGGCGCAGTCCAGGAAGGTTTCTTCGAAGAGAGGGCTTCAGTTGGGACTGCGAGTTCCAGAAGGGCTAGAGGGACATGGGGGTGGGGTGGGGATGAAGGGGCCGTGCCAGGTGAGATAGGGCTTTCAAACTTCAGGGGCCGAAGGAGGGGCCTGGAGAGAAGGCTGAAGGGCGCCCCCCTGGGCAGAGCCCAGACTTCTGACCTGGCACAGCCCCATTCCCCCTTTCTTGACTATAAATGGGTTTTCATGCAGTATTTTCAGTTGCATTTGGATTTCCCAGCAGGCTCCTCTCTGTACACCCGATAAGGCCAAGGCCCAGCTGATTCCCGTCCCAGCTGTAAATCACCATAATCCCTGGGCACTTTCAAACACTGATTATGGCCCCTAAATTCAATTAGCAGATTAAAATATCTCTTCATTTTATTCGTTCTAAATGGGTTTTTCTTCTTTTTGAAAGAGGTCCATCTAAGATATCTTCAGAGGTGGATATGCTGCTGTATGCCCTCATTTGGTGTTCCTGCCCTCTGGGGTATGCCTGCTGCCCTATATAGTCTCAGGGACAGTGTTCCTCCCCCCCCTTTCCTCTCCTTCCCACTTCCCACGTCCCCCTCTTTCCCCTCCTGCCACTTTACTGCACCTGTGTCCTCCTGGGCCTGTCTCCCTCTACCCAGGTCCCTCGGGCTCCTCTGGCTTTCCCTGCTGTCCCTCCTCTGCAGGTGTCACTCTGTCTTGGTGGCTGTGAGGATGGGCCTGTCTTTCTAGGGTGATTGTCCCCCAAACCAGTGTCTCATCTTTAGAGGTTTTCTGCCAAGCCTGTCCCCTCCCCTCCTGCCTCTGTTTGGAACCTGCAGCCAAAGTTCTCTAGACCTTACCTGGCCAATGTCTGCTCCTCAGACCAGAGACACCCTGGGGTACCTGGCATACAGTAGGTTCAAAAGTCAGGCCATGGGAGGATTGGCCATCTCCCCTGACAGAGTAGAGGCAAGGCTGGTGTCTCTCCCTGACTGATACCCCCTCGTCCCCCACTGTCCTAACCATAACGCAGGCCCACTGGTGCCCATGCCATGGCCCCAGCTGGCCTGCTTCAGGCTCCCGTTATGCTGGAGTTCAGCAGATCACCCTCTTCCCCCAGGGCACCCCGGCTCAAGCCTGGCTGGTATCTCCAAGAATAACAGCTTCCTACCTCCAGGAAGAAGGACCTGCCAGCAACTAAATAAATACAAGTTTTATGGGGTGATTAATACTTGGAGAGATAAGCTCCTATCCCAGTTTTTCAAGCTCTCTCTGCTCTTCTCAGAAATGTTAGCTTAGGGAGAGCAGCCATGGGTCCTGGCAGAAGGCTGATGAGCCAAAATCCACTTACAGGGTGTGTCTGAACACTCCTCTCTGCCCACCACAGCCCAGGCACTATGCAGGGTTGTGGGGAGACACCAGAACTGAAAACCCCTCTCCTTGAAGAGGGTTTACATTAGGGGGACACACCATATAAGGGGTCTGAGGTGACCTAACCCCAATTCTACAATTAAGTGTGGCTGAAGAGTAAAACTGGGGGTGGTGGTGGGGGTGCATTTGGGCAGCAATCCAGGAGGACTTTCTGTAGGAGATAAGCTTTAAATCAGGAACCAAGGGAGGTGAAAAGGAACAATTTAGGCCATCGGAAAGGGTGTGCATAGGCACAGAGGTGGGAATTAGTGGTCATTCAGGGAGCAGATCCTTCAGCGGAAGGGGTGTAGCAGGTGACTTGTGGAGAAGGGGCATGCACAGGTGGGAGCCTTGAGAGTAGAAAGCTTCTAGCAGCTTCTGTGCTGTCAAGTTTTTCCGTAAGAGGAAATGTGGCCCAGAGATGGGGAGGGGCCTGCCTAAATTCTCCCAGCCAGTCAGAAGCCAGGGTGGGATGGAATTCAGATCTCCGAGGCTGATCTGGGTGTAAAGGTCAGTGTGAGAAGACTTATTGCCACATCAAAATGGTAGGGGCTGAGCCCAGGAGGGTGTTAGGAGGGCATTAGGTGGGGTCACCCATTAGGTGGGTACATGGCATTTTGCCTCTTCCCTACCTCTGCCCAGGTTCCCAGGCCGTGGTAAAAGACCCCACCTGCCTACTGAGGAGAGGGATGGACGGAGACTCTCAGGGTAGCTTCCCGAAGGCCAGGCTGCTGCTGGGCCAGTTTCTGGGGTGGTGGGCCAGCCTGGCTGCCCTGCAGTGATAGGCCTGGGCTGTATAGGTCAGGACCCCCCACCACACATCCTCAGCTTGGCAGCACGGAGAGTGTGAGCCACCCGGCCGGCTGAGGACCACACTGCCATATGGGGCTTCCGCTTCCCAGGCTAAACCAATATTTACCTTCAGCTGTGGCTGCCAGGGCCTGAGAGGCAAATATTAGTTTAAGGAGCCTGAGCCAAGCTCTTGGGATGAGGGAAAGCACTGAGGATACTAATCATGATTTCTCCCTCTTTGACAGTTTTCATTTCTTCTCGATTCAAAAGATACCTTACTGTTCCGTCTGCTTCAGAGACTCTTCCAGGCACATCCTTTCTGCTCACCCCAAATTCTGCCAGTTATATCAGGGCCCAATACCAAGCCCTCCTCTCCACCAGGAAGCCTTCCCTGGCCTCCCCGGTTCTTGATGACCCTTCCTCCTCCTGACCATCAGCAGCACATGGCGGTCTAAGTGGTATCGAGAGTTCTGCATCATGCCTTAAGACAGCATAAATCCTCTTTTGTATACATTATAAAGAAAGCTATTATTGTATCCATTTTGCAGATAAGGAAACAGGCTCAGAGAGGTATGATAACTTGCCCAAGGTCACATAGCTTAGTGGAGCTGGGACTTGAGCCCTGGAGTGTGGGCTACATTATTTCTGAGTTTCTCTAAACATGAGTCCATCTTGTGTCCCTCTTAAGTCTGGATTCCCCCAAAATGTGGGGACTGTGGCTACCCGATGCCTTCTAGAATAGAGCTTACAAGAGCGCAAACCATTAGGGATCCACTGCACACGTTGGGTACTGATAGGCCACAAGAGAAGGGGGGCAGTGGGGTGTCCAGGATCCTGATTCAGCGGTGAGGGTGGGTCTGCCTGCCTTGTGGTTCCCTGAAGGCTCCTGAGGGCTTTGTCTGGTACTGTTGTTCATGGCGTACTCTAGTTTTCTACCAGAATGAATCTTTCTAAAGAGCAACCATAAAGAATTGCCAAATTGGACTATTTCTAGTGTCCAGAAATGACAATTTCATATGTTTTCATCTAGAATTTCTTTGGCCCAAGATATAGTTCTCAGGATATTGGAGGGACTTGGGGCACCCAGGATGAGATGCGGAGGGGCTGGGGCCTTGCAGTATTGGGGACAAAGACCTCACTTCAGAAGTAGGAGACCCAACTGAATCAAGACTTGACTCAGCCACTCACTAGCTTTGGGCAAGGCTTTCAGCTTCTCTGTGTCTCCACGACCTCATCTATTATTTGGACATAATTACACATGCACCATTTACCTCACAGATAGTCCGTGAGCCTTCACGGATGTGTGAAAGTGTTGATGCAAATGGGAAGGGCTATTGTGTTTAGGTTGAAAAGGGATACCTAATTTAAAAACATCACCAAAATAGACAAACGCCCAAGCTAGTTCTCTCACTGGAAGAAAGAGCCTTAAAACCAAGTCCCTGTGCCTGGATGGAAGTCAAACCATAAAATCTAAATGGGTTTCATGGAACAGGCTCTGTGGCCCCCCCGCTGGTTCCTTGGAGCACTGGGGTTCCACAGGGGCATCCCGTTGGCGGCTGAGTGGCAGGGCTCTATGGCCACCTCTTAGACTTCAACCAGAGCTTAAGGTGCCTTTGGACAAAAGGATTCCACTTTTTACAAAGCTTCAGAACTGCCAGACCAGATGACTCTGAGAATCTGTCAGTCTAAGACTCCGTGGCTTGAAGGTTCTATAAATCTAAGAGCCTGTGACTCTGAGTGATTCTGGGACATGCTGCCCTTCCCTCCGTGAGCCCCAGAAAGTATATTGTTTCTCCTAGCTTTCCTGTGGTTGGGTTTATATGGAGAGGGTGGAGGCGGGTGTGGGTTTCGGGGGTACTGCCCAGAGGGGTGGAGAACCCCTCGCTCATCCAGCTCATGTACCCGCCCTCCCGGTTCCTTTCCCTGCCCGTGCCAGATGGAAACCGGCAGGAGGATGTTTATGGAGACAGTAAATGGGCTGGCAACACCTTCCAAACAGGGGCCGGCAGATACCCGCCAGCCGGCTCAGGCTGCAGGCTGACCCATGGTTAAAGATTATCCAGAGCTCCGGATGTGAGAATCTAAACAAACAAGACTTGGGCTGATGGCAGGCCCTGCTTCAAAGGAGCCCCACGCCTGTCCCCTGAGACCCCCTGCACCAGTGTCCAGGCCTGGCCTTGGGTACCTGCACTGGCTGGCAAATATGGGAGGGCCTGGTGGATGTCTGGGTAGGTGCTGGCCCTGCTGCCCTCCCCCTGGCCGCTCAGCTCCTCTGCTTTCCTTTCTCTTCACTGGCCTCCTCAGACTGCTCTCCAGGCATTTGCTAGCGTACTTTTCCCACGCGAGCGCCTCTCGCCTCTGTCAATCCAAACACTCTTGTCCTTCAGGGCCCAGGTCAAATCGTGTGTTTTCCAAGATGCCGTCTCTGAGTCACTCTAAAACAGGAAGGGGGACCTCAGCCTCAGTTGGAGAGCATTATTCTAAAAGGGATATTTATCCTAAGGATGAGAAGGCTCTTTCTTCTTCTAAAGGGAGTCCCAAGGAGTGGATATAGGACGTATATGGATCCATGCAAGGAGAGATTTCCTAACAGTCATAGAGTTGTTCAGAGATTGGGATAGAGAGCCTTGGGAGGTGGTGAGCTTCTTGTCCCCAGGGGCATTCTAGCCAAGGCTGCGTGAGAACTTGGCAGAGATAAGTAGATTTCCTCCTTCTCCTTTAAGGTCCTGTCTAACCCAAGACACTAAGAATTTTCTAACAAAGTTGTGTTCAAATATTTTCATGCCTCCAAGCTTCAATCCTTCTAAGGGCTACTGGCTCCCCAGGGCCCAGGTCCTGGCTTTTCCCTCTCTCCTTAACCCCTGCCCAGGGTTAGGCACACAGTGTGGCTCAGTGAGTGGGTGCCCTGAGTGCCACCCCAAGGGCAACAAACCCCTGCCTCAAGTACCTGGTCCAGGAGAGCTGCAGAGCCACGGCCAGGCACCAGCTTGGGTAGAAGCTGAAGACTGACACATTCTTCCCTGAAGGAGGGGACCGGAGAGGAGGGCCAGTTTGGCAGCTTCTCCCTTGGCCTTGTGCCACCCCTCCCCCCATCATAAAACCTCCAAAGTGCGCAGCTATAGGTCTCAGGCACAGATTACATAAAGTTTGTTGCTTTCAAACGTGGGACCACTGCTTGGGGTTATAGGTTGCCTGTTTGGTTTTTCCAAGCTGTCCCCGAGGGCATAGTCCTGGGCTGAGGTTGGTCCCATGGTGTTGTCCCTTGGCTTTGGGAGCCTGGACCCTTCCCTGACCTCCGGCTTGATGTCACCCAGCTGTGACCCTTGCTGTTCCTTCTGTGGAGGGTGCTCTGACCAGCTCCTCAATCTCAAGTTTCATCTATTTCAGGGCCCTGGCACAGCTGGACACACCGATGGGATTGTTATTTTGGAGCTTGCTGGCGGCATGCAGCTGCTCCTGACCCCGAGGGGTGGAAGGGATGGGATAGAAGACATACTTGGGCTGGGCACTGGCCCCAGGGATTCTGTTTTTAGCTGTTTCCCAGCATCTCCTGTACCTCCTCTCCCAACTCCTGCAATATTTCAGGCAAGGCCAAAGGGTGCATTTTCCTGCCCCTTCTCTCTGTATCCCCTCATTTCTCCTTCCTTCTCTTCTTTCTCCCCTAATCTCCACTTGTTGTATCTCCTTCCTGATCTTTAGTCAGTGATGTCGTTCAGTGATTATGTCCTGGGTTTCCATCATAACTGCCATAAAGTCCTACATTAGGTTCAACAATAGCACAGTTGCCTGGAAGGTGGTGAGCGCCCAGTAGTAGGCATATTTAAATAGAAGAAGACTGCGTATCAAATAGAAGGGGACCAGGAGAGCTCACATCCGACCTTACTCAGAAATCTGTTTTGAGGGTCTGCCCAGCTCTATGGGCTTTGACTGATTGTCCTGAGAGTATGTAGGGTGAGGAGAGGAGTGTAGGGGTGCAGACATGTATGGGCCCCGGTAACAGCCTCGTTTCTGTAAGCCCTGGCTGTGCATCTCTGAGCCACTGGTTTCCTCCTCACCCTGCTGTCCTGTCTCTTTCCCTCTTTGTCTCCAGCGCTCTGGAGTCCTCAAGGCCATTGCCTGGAATCCCTGAGGGGTGGGGGAGCAGGGGCTGTTCCCTGAGGTCCAGGTCAACCTACAGCCCTCCCTAGTTCCCCACTTTGTCTCTTGTGCTTCCCCTCCTGCTCAGGCCCTCCTCACCTCCGCCTCTCTGCACCATCGCTGTCACAGAGTCAATTCCCTGGAATAATTGCATTTTCCGGTCGGCTCCCTTCTCCTTGCCAAGCATGATGCTGGGAAATCCCAACCAGTCAGGCCCCACGAGGCTTCTTCAGAGAGACAGGGGACTTGGGGGGAGGACCCAGCACTCTCTCCTTGCCTGGGCCCAAACAACACTGTTCCTGGAAGGGGCAGGGCGGTTGGGTAGGGGAGAACAAAAACAAGAAAGCTTTAGGGACTCTCTCTCAATACAGCAAGAGCTGAATTCTAGCCTCTGCTGCCCATACCAGTCCCATACAAGCTCTGCTCTGACACCGCGCACCCCAGCCATCCTCACCCAGTTTCTGAAGAGAAAGCACAGAGTCTCCCATGGGGAACTCAGAGAAAAGTCTCTCAGGGAGGGATTGGCCCATGATATGGCCTACGGTGGCACTAACCAAATTTGGGGGCTTCCACAGAAGGAGTTTAATAAAAAGGAGGGCTAAAAGTGAAGACTGTGGCATCAGGCGTTAGACAGACCTTGCTTCGATCCTGGATCTGCCACTTGCCACTTGGTGACTGTCACATAACATCTCTGAGCTTTATCTGGGTAGCAGAGCACCTCCATGGGAAGCTTTAAGGATGAAATGCAGAGGCAATTCATTGCACATGATTACTTTGATTATAAATCACAGGACTCCATAAAGCTGGACATGACACAGCCATTTAAAAAACATGGTTTTAGAAACAGTCATTGGCATGAAAAAGTGTTCAGGACATAGTAAGTGGAGAAGCTAATTTTGAAAAGGAAATCTGTATGGCGGGGTCCTTAGTCTGGAGTCCAGGCCCAGGTGATTCACAGATGCCCTGAAATTATCCACAGAATTTAGGGAGAATGTACATTTTTCCGAGGAGGAAATAGGTCAAAGTTATCACATTTTCAAAGGAATTTGTTACTCATAAAAGGTTAAAAACTACTGGCATTTATATAGCATGATTCCATTTTTGTATTAAAAAAAGTAAATGGAAAATATATTGAGATAAGTCTGGAAGGTCATACATCTAAATATGAATAGTATTTTTCTCTGGATGGTGTGGGCTGACAGGCAGTTATTTTTTCTTTTTGCCAAACTGTCTTTTCTACAAATACAGTCTGTATGACTTGTATGATTAAAAAGAGACAGCTTTTGATTTCCTGTTAAATCATTTTCAAAAGGATAGCTTGGATAAATTTACGTAACTTCTCTCAGCTGCATTGTCCTTCTGTGGCAATGATAACTTTAAAAGGTACCTGTTGGGATAAGAGGAGACAATTTATGCAAAGAGGAGTTCTGGGGACATTATCAGGGTGTTCCACACATATTTACTGCTTGTCTACTAAGTGCTCAGGGCTGTTCTAGCTGCTGGGGATAAAGAGGGAGAGCCCCACGAGGTAAATTAAAAAAAAAAACCCCACAAGAAAACCTCATAAGCATACCAATCATGTTTTTTCAATTTTGTTACAGGAACCCCAATATTTGAATCCTTCTGCCTGTGCTCTCTGGCCCTAAAGAAATGCATGAGCAGCAGTTTATAGTATAGAAAGAAAAAGAGTTTACTATTGAATTAGCCAATCACGAATACAGGGAGCTAATACCCGGTTCTCCCATGGCATGTAGGGTATGGGTTATGTAGGGCAGAATCACAAGGGGCAGGTGTTAGGGTCCCAGGCTGTGCTGGGAGCTGACTGGTCAGAGGTGAGGAAGTGTAAGAAATCATTTCTTCAGGTCTTGAAGACAGCCCTGAGGGCTGCCCAGGAGCCCCTCTGTGGTTTCATGGAAAAGCAGCCAGGGGGTGTTTCCATCCTGGGCTCGGGACCTGAGACATACCGTAGGTCCAGATGTTACTTAGGTCCAGATGTTATCTGAAGCCAGAAGCCCAGACCTTGTGACCCTTAGGTCTTCTGTGGCTTCCGGGGTTTGCTCCTTTTCAAGCGGGAAAGGCTAGGTATGTGAGGGGGTGTAGAGAGAGAGACATGATTTCTAGAGCTAGGATTTAAAGCTAACTTTAATCCAAGTCATAATAAGGACCCTCGGTTTCAATGATGGTGTCTTTCCTCCCAGCCTTAGTCTGTGCTTCACTAACTCGATGTCCCACACACACCCTGGGTTTCCCAACGTTGTTCTTTAATGTTCTAGGCATTTTCTATGCCTTTACAAGTCCGGTAAGTGTTTGGACGGTGCACATTTTCAATGAAGACTAGTCGGAGTCTGCAGGCGGCGGGGGGGGGGGGGGGCGGGGGCTGCCTGTCCTTTGGCCGCTCGCCCCCATCCCCGGCTGCAGACAGCGAGCTGGTGCTGCCGGACTGCCTGCGGCCTCGCTCCTTCACGGCCCTGCGGAGGCCGTCGCTGCGGCGCGAGGCCGACGACGCGCGCCTCTCCGTGAGCCTGTGCGACCTCAACGTGCCGGCTGCCGACGGGGACGAGGCCACGCCCGCCGCCGGCTGCCCGATCCCGCAGAACTCGCTCAACTCCCAGCACAGCCGCGCGCTCCCGGCGCAGCTCGACGGCGACCTGCGCTTCCACGCGCTGCGCGCCGGCGCGCACGTCCGGATCCTGGACGAGCAGACGGTGGCGCGCCTGGAGCACGGGCGCGACGAGCGCGCGCTCGTCTTCACCAGCCGGCCCGTGCGCGTGGCCGAGACCATCTTCGTCAAGGTCACGCGCCCGGGCGGCGCGCGGCCCGGCGCGCTCTCCTTCGGCGTCACCACGTGCGACCCCGGCACGCTGCGGCCCGCCGACCTGCCCTTCAGCCCCGAGGCCCTGGTGGACCGCAAGGAGTTCTGGGCTGTGTGCCGCGTGCCGGGGCCCCTGCACAGCGGCGACATCCTGGGCCTGGTGGTGAACGCCGACGGCGAGCTACACCTCAGCCACAACGGCGCCGCCGCCGGCATGCAGCTGTGCGTGGATGCTTCGCAGCCCCTCTGGGTGCTCTTTGGCCTGCACGGGGCGGTCACGCAGATCCGCATCCTCGGTGAGTGCTCCCGGCCACGCGCTGCGCGGCCCCGACAGCGCCCCGAGGCCGGCTCAGCTGCCCTCCTGCAGCCTCAGCATGGCGCCCTTCCTGGAGGAGGCACCGGGCGCGTGGGGAGAAAGAGGGCCCAGTCCACCGCATAAGGCGGTCTTGCCAAGGAGTTGCAGAAACTGAAATGAGTTCTGGGCAGGACTCCATTGTCCATTCCGTGGCCCTCAGATCCCATTGGAGGCACCCTTGGGAGGGGAGAAAAGCATGAATTCCACTCCCAGATTTCTAATTAACCCACATTCCTACAGATATATAGCTAGAGCTATATAGATATATAGATATAGATATATAGATATATAGATATGTCTGTCTCCCTGTCTGTCTAACACCCCAAGTACACACACTCCAGTGGCCACTCAAAAATGAGAAAAGATGATCTCCACCAGTAGCTAACTTTTTGAGGCACAGTTTCCGTTTCTCCAAAATGGGACTCTTTATTCTCTGCCTCTAAGGATGGTGGTGTGTCTAAGTACGAAATAGAGGTTGGTATGTCAGTAGCCAGGTGCCTGGTGCAGCGTGGCGCCTGTGTTGGGGGCCTGGGGGGAGCCCCTGAGCCGAGGGCTTTGGAGGAAATGGGGTTGCAGAAGTCCGAGCCTTGCGTTCCTGGGTTGGAGTGGACAGACGTGGAATGGATTTGGGGGATGTAGACTTGGGGTAATCCATGTTTTCCAGACTGTTCTGTGGATTAGGTGGCTATTAAAAAAGTGTCCTTGGCTCAAAAGAATTTGGGAAATACTGAGTTTTTTAAAAAAGTGGGGGATTCTTTACTCAGAGCCTTTTATTATATATGCAGTGTGACTCTTTAAGGAGCGGGTGGTGGTGGTTATGGTGTACAGCTTTTCAAAACTAATTTGACCAGAAATCCTTTTTTCACAAAGCATCTATCTTCTGGGCCCTCTGTTACCCCAGATTGAGCTTTACAAGTGCTGGTCCGCTAATCTGCTGCATGCAGTAGACTGGGCTAATTTCGTTAGACTTGCTTGGAGAAGCTGCTTAAGTGCAGATTCTTGAATACCAACTCCAGAGATTTCGATTCTGTAGACCTTCGATAGGTCTTGGGCCTCTGAATTTAAGATTGCTTAGACGACTTTGGAGGCCCTGGGCCCCCAGCCTAGACCTCACCCCAGGAGGCTTCATAGTCAAGATAATGTGTGTATGTGAGTGAGCATGAGTTACAGTATAAGATTGACATACTGAGTAGGGGCACACTGGAGTAACTAAATGCATGTGTATTTATGTATGTAATGCTGCTTATGATTGTGGGAGTGTTTGTGACATCAATAAAATCATCGAGGACATCCCCTTCTGTTCCAGAGACCAAATGAAGATGGTGTGACAAATAAAAAGGAATAAAAAGAAATGAGGCTGGGGTGCCAAGAAGTTAGGATTGAAGGAAGATAAATCAGGAAGGAATGAAAAGAAATCAGGCTAGATTAAAAAGACATCAGGAAGAAAAGAAGTTGGGGGTGAAAATTGAGGATGGAATAAAAAGAAATCGGACTCAGGTGCAGAAAAAAAATCAAGCTGAGGTAAAAAGATATTTGGCTACACTCACCAGGAGACACTGCTCTTTCGACGAAGGAAATTACATAAGGGCAAGGTACTCTCTTGCTTTGGCACCATCTAATAATAGATAAGTAGGTTTCCAGTGAGGCTTCTGTTGCCCAAAGAGGCTTACTAGACTGGAGCAAAGAAGAAGCTAAAAAGAAATCAGAACTTAAATGTCCCAAGAGCTCAGTGGGCTAAGATGGGTATTGAAGAATAGTCATTCAGAATTCAATATCTATATATACTAAACAGAGTGCTCCTGAGCTATTTGGAGAATTGGGTGTCTCAACCAGGAAATTGGTGTTAGGGGATGATGACTGACTCCAAAGGGAAAATAAATCAGTGACAATGTATGAAGGGTAATTATCGGGTTGTCGGAAAAGTCATGATCCATTTTTGCAACGAAAAACAGAAAAAAATACATCATGACTTTTCCGACAACCCAATATTTACCTTATAGAAGAATGCTTTGCTTTGTGGAAGGCCTAAGTGAACTAAAAATAGGCTATTTCCTCCACTCCAGAACTATAGCCAATTTTATACTTAATGGTGAAACACTAGAAACATTCTCAGTAAAGTCAGGAATATGATAGTGATGCCTTACAATATTGTTTTGGAAATGCTAGCCAGTGCAATAAGGCAAGAAAAGCAAATAGGAGGTATGAATTTCTGAAAAAGGAGATTAACTTGAAAACTATTAAAATCCTGTGGCGATCTAATAAATATACCTAGAAACAGTGGCTATTAAATGAATTAGAGCAAATAATGAATAATAAGAAAGATGTCATTGAGCACTTGTGTGTAGGGCATTATGTTAGGGCCTGTGGGAGAGGCACGGGTGAATAAGATTTCCTGCTCTCAGGAAGCTGCTCATGGTTTAACTGGGAAAACAAAGCTGCATTCCTGGGCAAAGAATGGATAATACTGCAGGATCTGTAGTGGTTTAGTCCTGTGCATGTGGTGTGTGGCGGTCAGTGTTGAATAGAAGAATGTGGTTGGGGGCGGGGAGGTTGGTCAAGGCTGCCCAAGAGGCTCCCTGGACCGTTAGCTCTTTGCGGGCAGGAGCTCTTTGGGTTTTATTTCCAGTTATATATATATATATATATATATATATATATATATATATATATATATATATATATATATATATATAGTTCATGGTACCTCATAGGCCCTCAGAAAGGACTTGTTGAAGGGAGGAGGGAAGGAATAGAAAGGTGAGGCCTGGAAGAGGGAAAGAATGTAGGACAGAACAAGTGTGGGAGGGGGGGAAGGGCATTGCAAAGGTGCCAGTGCAGAGAAGGTGGGCAGTATCTGAAGACAGTGACGGAGACTACAGGGATTTGAACAGGAGGGTGAGGTTGTTGGGCCGGAAAGGCCATGTGAGTCGGGTGGAAGGTGACTTTGTTCTCTGGTGTGGGAAACCTTGAAGGTGAAGGCTGTGTGGGGAAGGCGGGAGGGGGGCTTCTAGGCAGGGGGCTTGTTTGGGGACTACTGACCTAATAATACTGGAGCATATGTGGCTCTCCAGTTTGTAGGTGGGAACGGAGAGCTGGGGCACAGCGCTGAGCCAGCCTGTGGAATCCTGCCCTGAGCCCGGTGGCTGGGCTGTATGGTGAGGCCGTGGCACCCACTGTCTCTCCTGGGAACCTACTGGAGGGGCAGACTCAAGCTGTCTTCCAGTGGGCCTCTGAGTGGCCAGTGCATTTCTTCCCTTCTTCTGCAGGCTCCACCATCCTTGCAGAGCGAGGCATCCCATCACTCCCCTGCTCCCCTGCCTCCACGCCAACCTCGCCCAGCACCCTGGGTAGTCGCCTCTCTGACCCCTTGCTCAGCACGTGCAGTTTGGGACCTGCGGGGAGCTCTGCTGGCGGTAAGTGGGCTGGCCCCTCCAGGTCCATGTGGTCTGTGCCGGACTTCCCATCCTGAGACCCGGGCTGAGGATGGCATGCAGCCTCTATATTAGGGCTGGGACCCCGCAGGAGCTAGAGTGGGCCACCAGACCCCTGCTGGATAGTGATTTCTAGGGTATAACCCATCCTGTCCCCTAGCTGGGCACCTTTCTCCAAAGGACTTTTTAAGCACACAGGGAACCCCAAAAGATAGCTCAAGAGGGGCCTGCCTTGAAAGATTTTGGGCCCCCTTCCTTCCTCCATCCTTTCTCCTCTTCCTACACTGCATCATTGATACCCTGGCCCCTGGTCTGGGAGCTGATGGGCCCGAAGTGGGGCTACCCAGAGGGTATCTTCTCCCCCCTCAGGAAGTTGGCTCATCAGGGTAAACAGGCAGATCCTGATAAATAGAGAGGGAGACAAGAGGCAGGGGAGCTCTCTTCCCCTTAACTTGGGGCTGGGCTGGATTGAATCTTCACCTGACTGGTGTCCCCTTGTCCCCAGGGACGGCCCCCAACTCGCCGGTGAGCCTGCCCGAGTCACCAGTGACCCCAGGCACGGGCCAATGGAGCGATGAGTGCACCATTTGCTATGAGCATGCGGTGGACACGGTCATCTACACATGTGGCCACATGTGCCTCTGCTATGCCTGCGGCCTGCGCCTCAAGAAGGCCCTGCACGCCTGCTGCCCCATCTGCCGCCGCCCCATCAAGGACATCATCAAGACCTACCGAAGCTCCTAGCCCGCTGCGGCACCCCACCCCGCACGCCCATCTCTTCAGACTTTGGCTCAGCTCCCGCCGAGGGGCAAGCGCGGGGCCCCTTCTCTTCTTCCTCATTTTGGAAACTCTTTTCCCTTCTCCATTAAACATGGGAAACTGAGGCCCCTGAAGGTTTGGGGAGAAAGGGAATACCAGGCAGGGAGGTAGGGGGCCAAAGCAGGTTGTCCGCCAGAGGGGAGGGGAGGAGGCTTTACTCTGCCTACCTTTCCCGTCTCTGCACCTAACTCTTCCCTTCATGCTGAGGGACTGACTAACTTGGGGTCTCAGCCTGTCCCAGTCCTTCCCCATCTGGGGCAGACTTCTGTGAGGTTCCTCTAGCCCATGTGGCACCTTTGTGAGAATTAGGAAGTATGTCCTTTTCTCTCGGCAGATGTTGCTCTGAGCCAGGGCATGTGGCGTGGCTCGTGGAGTATGGACTGAACTTCAGCCTCCCATTTGCTCCCTCAGCCGACTGCCCTTGAGCAGTGCACAACCTGCTCAACAGCAGCTGTGGGCTGGTAGCCTCTGAGCTGCTGCCTTACTTTCTGACCTTTACCCACCTTCTTCCTCTCTTCCCTGCCCCCTTGGGCCTGGCATCCAGGGGAAAGAGGGCCAGTGATACCTCTCACCCAGGCAAGATGCAGTCTCCATGCCATGTCCCTCTCCACTCATCCACGATGGGTGGCCGGATGGGCTGCAGCAGGCTCCGGGTTCTGAGTCCCTGGCCCTGTGCCCTGGCAGAGGTGAAAGGGCCCCTTCCTGGCCATAGCCTTTCTGCCCCCATCATCTCGCCCCTTGGTGTGGGCTGGAGAGCAGGGTCTGTCTTCTGTCAGGGACTCGAAGAACAGCTTTGTGTCTATTCTCTGTGACCTGTCATATCTCTCAGTGCTGTCCTGGGTCTGGCTGATGCTCAGAGACGCTGTAACGTCCCCAGGAGAGGGCCCCGGGTTGGGGGCAGCGGGGTTTCCTGGGGTAAAACCAGCCTTTTATTTATTTATTTATTTATTTGGTTTGTGTTTTTTGGAGGGCAGGGGGGTGAGTTCCCATCCCCTCGGCCCCTAGAAATGCAGCCCTGATGTGTGGGATGCCTGGTGAGAGGGGACAGCAGAGGTATTCATCCTTCAGAATCTCAGATTCCAGCCCCAAAGTCCGTAGCCAGCCCTGCTTCCCATGAATTAGAACTCCACAAAAAGGGGCTGAATTGGGAGGCCTCCTGGCAAATTGTATCCATTTTACAGAGAGGCAAATTGAGCCTCCTTCATATCCTGGGGCCACAAAGTACCCTTCTTCCCTGAGCTGGAGCAGGGTTATATAGTTGGCTCAATATGTCAGGAGGCCCAGAAGCGCCCCCCTCCACGAGGAAAAAAGGATCCGGGAATGCTGAAGGAGGGGAGTATAGCTTGGGCCAGGGAACAGGGCTGGGAGCCTCGTGCTAGTAGGGCAGGAGCCTGTTCTTAGGAAAGGCACTCCACCGCCAGGAAAGATGAGAGTGGTAGGGGATGGGTCCCAGCATCTCTGGCATCTTATTCCTGGTTCTGGGGTGAGGGAGTACCCCCAGCCTGCTCGTAGGCTACAGTCATCTCTGCCCTGCTCGCCCTGCCCAGTTAGGCCGTGGGCTGGAGCCAGCTCCGAGTCTTGGCCTAGTCCCCCCGCTCCCTACCCCCACGTGCCCCAGCCCTCTGCCTCAGATGGCCTTTCACCGTTCATCAGAGACTGCTGCTCCCTGTGGTTGACAGCATGGGACTCGGGACCTGGTAACTGACTGTGGTCTTGGCCAGGTCATAGTTCCTCGGCGCCTCAGCTGCCACCTCTGTAAAATGATTGGGGATGGGGGCAGACTTTGTGTGACTCGTAGGAGTTCTTTGGTGAGGGGCTGCTATGGGGTGGTGTGGGGGGACAGCCCCTGCCTTGCCGTGGGCCTTTGGGAAGTCATGGTTCCACTGTGGGTCTCCCCAACGACCCCGGAAACCCCCTCTGTGGGGGTGGGGTGGGCAGGTGGTGGCCCCATCCGGCCAAGGGTTCCATCTCAGCAAGTGCAGGGGCTGCCTGGCCTGAGGGTGGAAGAGAGGAAGCCATCCGCCCCATTTTCTGTTAGTACAGGGTAGTTGCTGCCTCCTTTGTGAACTTGGGTCACTGTGGTTGTGAATAAAGGTGATTTCGTACCAACCTGAGGGCTGTGCTGTGCGGTGTGGAGGGCTGGGGAGGGAGGGCCGGTGTGGGTGTGGGCATGTGCACACGCTGCATGCGTGTGTGTTGGTGGGGGTGGGGGGCTGGTGCTGGAGGGTCAGGTGTCCTGCGTGGAGAGGGGAGTCGACAAGCAGGGAACTGCCTGGAATGGGGGACTGGACATGACCTGGGGCTTGGACAGCAGGGGCCAGAAAGCCCGGCCAGAAGCCACTGCCCTATGGTAACCTCAGGCCCCTGGGTTGGTGAGAAATGTTTACTGGGGCAGGAGCAGTGGGAATCCATGGGCCTGCTCTTTAGGATGAGCTGGGCCCCAACCTGGCCCACAATGCTCGTGGGGCGGCAGCGCCACCTATGGGCTAATGGTCAGGTCGCAGGGACTGTGCTGAGCAAGCTCCTTAGGAACAGGGCCTCCCCATCCCTGGCCCCAGGCCCAGGCCCAGGCCCAGGCCCAGGCCCCTGCCCCTGGCTGGGATCTCAGCTGAGCTCCCATAGGTCAGTGCTGAAGCCTATACCAAATGAATGGCACAGCTGGGCAGAAAAGGCTTCTGGCTAGACTCAAGAGAAACTTCGTAGATGTGCTGAGTATATCTGGCTGGCTGCAGAGGCTGGGGGTGGCTGAGTGGGTTCAAGCACAATTCGGAATCCTCCTTATTTGGTGGGTGAAGCCTCGAGGCCCAGGGATGCCTGCCTTCCTGCCCTCTCCTGGGAGGATACCCTGGCTACCCAGCCTCTGCCTGGCCTTGAACAGCCTCAGGCAGCGGCTCCCTACAACAGGGCAGCCCAACCCTGCTTACCAGAGTCCAGCAAAAGTAGGGAGGGTCGGGGGCTCCAAGCTGAGCGGCCAGCTAGGCCTGCTGGATATGGGTCTTTGGCCCAAAGATCTGCATCTCTTTCAAAGCCTTGTGCCTTGGCCGTTGCACAGAAAGCCTCCCCTAACGTGAAGGTAGGGAAAGGGGAGGGGCTTGAGCACAGTTCTTACCAATGGTGGGCGCTCCCCTGCCCCCCAATTCCAGTGTTCTCAGCGGCTGGGATCCTGCAGTTCACGCTGCATTCGGGGATAATGTGGCTTTTGCCATTCAGCTGGATGGGTTTGCTGGTGGCAGGGAGAATTAAAAGGTGATTCTGTTCTGTTAAAAAGGCCAAAAACTTTATTTAATTTTCAGGGAAATACAAGAAGATGCATGTAAACATAAAATACAAAATAATCCAATTCTTACAGTCTAGAAGCATGCCAAGATAGTATTTTCTGCAGACCAAAGAGTCCCGTCAAATGATAAAGGACACCTGGAAAGTGGCAGGCCAAGGGTCTGGGTCCCTTCCCTAAGGACACTGCATTTTTGTGATGAGAACCATAAAAAAAAAAAAAACACCATTAAAAATATTAGAAACATGGAGATAGTTTAGCACCACCATTGATCCTGGAAATGGTTTAGCACTCAAATTGACCACACTAAATTCAACGTCCTTTTTTTCAGTTTCTCTGCAGAGGTGGGGAAGAGCGGACAACCTCCTTCTGACACCCACAGAGCCCTCTAGGAGCTAGGAGGGGTTAAGTGGACACCATGAGGAGTTCCCCAAAGTTCTGGAGCCCAGAGACATCCAACAGTCTCCCCATGCAACCATGCAGTCCACAAACCCACACTTCAGGGACCTGCCACTCACATCCGCTTCACTGGGAAGTCTTCCTGCAGACCTCTCAGTAACTAGCATCCTGTACTGGATTTAAAGAAAACCTGTTGCAGAGAACAAGTTGCAGATTCAAGAATGGTGGCTGTTTGCCCTTCTTTCTCTGAAATAAACATTTATGAGCAGTATGCCTTGGTCCTAGGTCACCAGAAATGAAAGGGCATATCCATGGATGAGTGTGCATTGCACCCTATCTTTTAAGTCACACCAATAGGCAGGCTCAGCCAACGGAATAACCACAGGTATCTTCAGAGACACTTAATAACCGGGATCGACAGAACCGCATGAAGTTGCTTCCCTCCCAGATAAGCTTGATGGTGTCTAGACCCCAGGGTTCTAGTTTGGGGGGGGGGGCGTTCCTTACTGCATGACCCATCTGGTCACTAGTCTAATTGATTCAAGCAATTTGAGAGGAGGCTAGCTCTGAATTGGACAGAGAGGTGGGCAAAACCAGCTGGGAACCCGGGAGATGGGTGAATATTCTGGAGCCAGGGCCTCCAAACTCAAAGATCAATTTGTTGCTTGTGACTTCCCCTCTCTACTTAGTAAATCAATGAGTCTTCATTAAGAACTCGCGGAGGACCCAGCTTGTGGCACAGCAAGCAGCTGTCTCTTCTGGCTAGCTTCTATGGCCTCATCTTGGGGTTTTCCAACCTGCTCTGGCTGGACCCTTGCATGTTGAATCAATACATTCCCTCCGTACCTGCTCTCTTCTTCCTGAAACACTCAGAATTGACTTCTTCCTTTTTAGTAAAGACAAAACTCCAGACTCCAAACTCTCTCAGCCTTCTCACTTTTTCCTTTCTGACCAGAAGACATCCTCTTCTGGAAGCTGCCTTCCCAGGGAAGGGACGGTAAGCCCCAGACACCCCAAACATGCACATACTCATCTCACCGACATGCCTCTTGCTCGCCTCCAACATGCTCAATCCATCTTTGCGTTAAAACCTCTCTCTCTCACCTCCTGAAGTCCAGCCCCACTAGCCAGGATGGAACTGGGGGCAAAGGAGGGACCTTTAGCACAGGGACCCACTCTCTAAGGCCATGAAGTTCTAGGACTGGGATGGGAGAGGGGGCTGATTGTCAAGGTCAAGTGCAAACTTAAGATTAAAAAGATAGGACGGGGGTAGGGGGATCGCATGGTAATTCCCACCTTGTAGGCAGGTTGCGATCAAGGCCTTGGAAGACAGAGCTCTCTACCCAGTCAATAAGCACCAATGTGCCCAACTTGTGGTCTGGGAATCCAGGTGCACAGGACAAAACAGGAGGGAGGCTAAAATCAGTGGGGCTGTTTTTCCTGAAATTAGGTTATAGGTCACTGACCCCATCCTTCTCTGATCATACAGCATGAGACCACAGAGGCTGCCCAAACAGGAATCATGAGTTAGGCAAAAAGCTCAGTAAGTTCAAGGGGGAACCCTCCACACTAGTCGTGTGACATGTTCAGACGGGGCCCGAAGTCTAGGCTGAAGGCGCTGATGTATACGCACGCGCAGGTCTGCTGAGCTTGTGAGCAAGTTCTTGCCCTGACCAGCCTGACCACCCTCAGAAACACAAGAAGTGAGGGCCAGCAGCTCCTTTATTATATGGGGATTCCCATAGTGATGACATGCGTGGCAATGGGTAGGAGTCAGCCTGCTGCTACTGGGTTGTCGGAAAAGTCATGACGTATTTTTTTCTATATTTTTCGTTGCAAAAATGCGCCATGACTTTCCTGAAAACCCAACACCTAACATATCTGCAGGTGATGACCCAACTGAACCACCTCAGCACTTGCACACCTAGAGGCCTCTCTTGTCAACATCTTCGTTTTGGAGCCGGGGACAATGGCCTAGGCTGCTTCTGCTAGATCTGTTAATGCCAGTGTGAAGTTTCCAACTAAATAATAAAATAATTAAAAAAAAAAACAATAAAAAGACACATTGCACTCTCCAGCCAGAATTACGTGTGTGAATAACACACTTGCTGCCAGAAGCCACGAGTCCCGTGGGGCCTGCCCAATGCTAAGGACTTGCACAATGGAGACAGCTTGCCTGGTATTTTTTTTCTCTAACCCCATGTTTAATTCAAGTGGGAAATTATCAACACTCACACGTGCACACGCGCGCGCGCACACACACACACACTTTCTCAGCAACACACTGGCCCTCAGAAAAGTGAGGGAATCTTAATTCTTTAGCTATGTGGATGGTTCTCTTTCTAGAAAACTCTGTGTTGAGATTCTCAAAGATTGGACATAGATGTATACACTCCAAATAGAGACACCCATACACAGGGGCACAGTCTCACTCTGGGCACGCAGATCCATATTTGTACAGAAATTCACCAAATGGGTTAGAGCAGCAAGCGTACAGTACTGGAGGTGGAGGGGACAAGCCAGCAAGGACATCTCTGTAGCCCTGAGGGGCAGAGCTCCAAGGGCTTGGACCCAGAGACTTCCCATCCTGCTGCTTTCTTTACCAGCGCCAAGTTAGGAGGAGGCTGGCTTGGTGCCTGTTGTGGGCAGTTCTGTCTGCAGACCTGAATAGGCCCCTCAGGTGCTTCTCTAAGACCCTCTGGGGACTGTCAGGGTGTTGAGCAGAGGCAGGGCTCACTCCTCGGGCAGAAGTCATTGAGATGAAAGGGTGGCCCAGGCTTAGCACCAAGCCCAGCTGCAGGCTTGTGGAAATTGGTGTCTCACTGGGATATGTAGGGCTCAAGGCACCCACATCCCCAAAAAAGGATTTGGTTACATCTAGGGTTCCTGCCCATAAACTGAACCGAGGTTACATAGTTTTAGAAAGACTCAAACATACATCAAATGATCATGGCCCAAACATCAGGAGACTGGGGTGAGAGAGGGCTGCTGGGAGTGAGTTTTAAGGACAGGTCTTTCTGAGCAGCTGGCTAAAAAACAATGGAAATGAAAACAAGGAACAGTTCCTGGATGTCCTTGCTCTGCCCCGAGGGCTGGGGCCCCAGGAGGTCAAGAGCCCGTGCCACTGCCCTGAATCCCTTTCTTCTGGGTGGCAGACCCCAACAGAAAAAGGGGCTGTCCTCTGGCGGGGACTCCTGCCATCTTGCCAGGGAAGAGGGAGAGGGGAGGTGGGGAAAAAGATCAATACCCAGGAGGCCACCTGTCTGGTCCATAGTTCTGACTCCTTACAGTAGCCCCACCTCCTTCTATCACAGACTGGGCCATTGGGTCCCCTGCCGCTGTCCCAACAAGCCCTGGCATCCCTCTTGATAATATTGCACTTTTCCTGTCTCTCAGATTGTTTTCATTTTCAATTGAGAATGCAAAGTATTTGGAGGGGGTAGGGGGGAAGTGAGTAACCTTAAAGAAATAATATATTAGTTAAATACAAAAACAGGAAAAGTAGGGGTTAACTTATCTTTTTTTTTTTTTCCCTTAAAAACAAAACTACCAAACCAAGGTCTAAATTTAAATAGTTCTACGCCTATTCTGCAAATACTAGTGATATGAAAATAATGCTTGACCGAAATTCCCTTGTCTTTTTTCCTTAGATGATAAGAGTAGTAACATGCCTTGCGGAGGAAAGCGATGGATAAATGCCACTAAAATATGCTGCTCTAGCCTCTGAAAGTGATTAAAACAATTCTATATAATGCCTTCGTCAAGATGTAGAATTGAGGAGGAGGAAGAAAGAGAAGCCGTGGGAGCCAGGCTAGGGGTGGATGGGGCAGAGGGCTATCAAAACAGGGCCCCACCACAGCGAGGAGCAGATGGCACACCTGCTGCTCAGGGTTACCCCTTGCAGCTACCTTTTGCGGCTCCCATGCTGATGGTCCCTTGGCCTAAGTGGAAACAACATGGCGGGGCCAGGGAGCCCAGCCTGGCCTGCTGTTATACAGTGGGAGAAAGATGAAGACATTTTTCTTTTCCCTTGTAATAAAAGAAAGTCTTTCAACTGAAAGAAAAAGCACCAATGATGCATCTTCGGGCATTATATAAACCTCAATAATGACCTCAGAAGGGCTCATTATAATTAAAGTTGCAGTATACAGCCATACAATGTCATTTCACATTTTTCAATTGCAACTAATGGAAAACTAAGTTTGGACACTGCTGAGATTTCATTTTTCTTTTTCCTTTTTTAGTCTGATCTGGTTTTCCTCCAGATGGGTCAGAGCCACAGGCCCCTCCCTCCTCCACCTGCTGCCAGCAGTACCCTCCAACATCACAAAGCAGCTCAGTAGCTCTAGGAAAAGGCCCTCTTGCCCTGGGTAGGGCTAGGAGTCCAGGGGCACAAGGCCTGGCATCCCCTGGCCATATCTGAGAGGGACTGGTATGCACCCTTTTTGCTTCAAGTATTAATATTCTCTTTTGGTTTGCAGGGTTTGTGCTGTGAATTAAGGGGTGATGGTGAGGGGCGAGGTGCAAAGATGGGGCCTGGCAATCCCTGTTCACTGCCCAAATCTACACGCTGTCACCAGGTGGCAGCATTCCCCACTTTTCCTGGATGCCTGAGCAACTCCCAGCCATCCCGAGGGCTGGATGTCACAATGTAAACATGATGACCACACAATAAACTATAATGGGGGTGGGGAGGAGTGCAAGGATTGATGCAGTGGGGAGGTCTGCCATTAAATTATGTGATTTTGGGAAAGTCGTTTCCTGTCCTTGGGCTGCAGTAACAGGAAAGGATGGGGTGGTGACCTTTGAGGTCACTTTTAATGACTCTATCACTTAGAGCACTGGGGATCAAGGAGAGAGGGTCCGTAAGGGGCTGGGGGAGTGCAGGCCTTGTGGGTGGTGGAGAGCCCCATGAGGCAGTGCAGACAGTGAGGAAGGGCAGGGAAAGCAGGCTATGGGGAGCACTGTGGTCCAGTCCAACTGAGATGCTCTGTGCTTGGCAGATGCGTCCTGCACTGCTTCTTGGCCTGGCTGGCAAGTTATCGATTGAACTGGCTCAGTGCAGACATTTGAGGAGAGAGGCCACTGGGCCCTCCCCCTGGAAGATAGCTACGTGGAAGTTCCTTTAACCCGACAGTCACTCTACTTTTAAATTTTATTTTAAATAATCATAAATTACTTTTTTTTCTTTTAATAAATATGTGCTGCTTAAAAATGAGGAAAGTATATACTGCATCTTTAAGTAATGCACTTTGCTCTCTGGGTTTCTTTCCATTCCACCTTATTAAAGTGCATTAATTAAAAAATAATGAACCACTTCTTTATCATTATTGTTCAAATAAGTCCAAATAATATTAATATGAAGACACTAAACCACTACCATTAGTACTGCAATCTAGCAGATTAACTCAACATCCTGCTCTATTGAATACTGTCCAGCAGAAGAAAATAACTAATTTCAATTTTAAACAAACTCACAAAACAAAAGGAAAGAAAATCTCACCACGGCCCTTCAACAAAGAATATGAGCAGTTTGCTATAGCTGCCAGGCGTCAGTGTATGGCGAGGGCGGGGAAAGGCTGGGGGAGACCCCCAGGCAAGGCCTCGGGGCTCAGGGTGGGGTGGGTGCGAAATCGAAGGCACAAGGCCTGGGGTCCCGTGCAGATCTTCAGGCAGCACATACTGCCGGGGGTGGGGTGGGGGTGGGGGTGGGCGCAGGGCTGGAGGAAGGGCCTTTCCTCCTCTGTAGAAATCACCAACCCTTAGTCCAGGATTCTGGCAGCTGCATCGGTAGCTGTGAAGCCTGATGTGTCCGAAATCAAAGGCACGTGTGGAAATCCACTCCCAGCAAAGGGGGAGTCCTTGGGAAGCCGCTTCGGCTTCTGGAGGGTCCCCTCTGAAACGTCAACGATTGAAAGACACAACCCAAAGTTGACAGGGACTTTATTCTCTCGCTTCTCTCTTCGCAGGGGCACCGCCCCTCAGAAAAGACCAGGTCAGCTCCTGGCCTAGGGTTCTCCATCTTCACGGATACCTGTAGCATTGCTTGCAGGCTGGGGGGCAGCTGGTGGTGTTTGCTGCAGTTTGGCCCAGGGGGCCCAGCTGGGGTCCCCTCAGCCTGGGGTGGGGGCGATGGCCGCTTCTCCACAGATCACATGTAAGGCTTTTGGTCCTGCCCAGGAGGGAGAACGTATGCAGAATGGCGGTCACCCAGCAGCCTGAGAGCTGCCTTCTCTCCTGAACAAGGCCCTCCTCCCTCCTGAGGTTGGGTATGAACCAGAAGAGCAGTATCTCTATTTCGCCATGTCTGGGAGCCAGGGCTTCTCTAGCCACCAGTCCCTCAGGCAAACGCTGTGCTCAGGTACTGTCCACACAGTGGAAACCACATGAAATGACTGGCTTGTGGAGCGGTAGCACGTGAAACACAAACGAACAGCCTCCCCACAAGAGTACAACAGAAAACCTATCCACTACCCATCCCGTCCATCCCCTGTGAGGCTGACCGCCCTTAGGCCCCCAAACAACCCCTAAAATAAGACCAAAACCCAAGGCCCAACATAGAAGCCCCAAATCAATAAACTTCTCCCAAAACATGCAAAGGAACTGCCCACCCGGAAATATGCAAAATAAAGTCTGTGCAGACGGTGAAGACATCTACGGTATTTCCCACCTTCTCTGTAAACTCAGGCTGGTTGTCCTCAATGGGTACCCCGGGCAGCACGGGCTCTCTTCTCAAGGCTATGATGGCTAAGAAAGGTGGTTTTGGTGGCACCTGGAGAACTGCTTTTTCTTCTATTAACAGACACTGGCAGTGGCCTGGCCCAGGAACAGCCTGAGCTCACAGGAGATGCCTCCAAGCCCCAGAGCCAGGGGCATCTCCCGCCACACTACCCGTGGTGAGTGGCGGCAATCCCTGGGAAGCCAGCACAATTCACAATTACAGATGAGGATGATACAAGGGTCATATCCGGTGGCAAGATGCCAGCAACCGGAACTGGGCTAGGCTGGGGCAGGGCACAGGAGGCCCCTACGACCAAATCTTTTCCAGATCTGCTGCCAAGGCACAACTGGGGTTTCCCACATGGCCTGTCCCAAATGATGCCAAGTCCATCAGCCAAGTCATGAAGATGCACATGTGGGGCTCAGCTGTCTCGCCTCTGGTCCCAGGTCTCCCCTGCTCATTCCCTGCCCTGCTCAATGTGGGCCCTCACCAGACTCTACCTTCCAGCCAGAGGACAGCCTGGAGGGGAGCATCCTTGAGGTAACACATTCTGCAGGGTTTAATGTTGTCCTCCCCCCACCCCCCTCCCATTTTCCCTTTCCCTTTTGTCTTCATCTCACCATTCATCCAGGCTCAGGCTGGAAGAACCCATTCCCCTCCCCGCCATTAGTTTTTTTTCTCCAGGTAGTTGGAGGGCACCCAGCCTTTGAAGGGCTTCACCCCATCCAGGATCTGGCAGTACCACCAGCCATTGGGGTTCCTCTCTAGGACCTCCATGGACACACCCTCTTGGAAGCCCGCTGTTTCCTCATCCCCCTCGTAGTCTGCGATCGAGACATACACATCTTTGAGGTTGTTGTGGATGAACTGGGACTTCTCGATGGGCTTGGGGCGCACGGGGGACACGGGGATACCATTGCGCTGGGTGGGCAGCAGAGGTGTGTCGGAGCCCTGGCTGGCAGCCCGTTCGGCCAGGCGGCCCTTGGCTTCTGCGGCAGCTGAGCGGGCAGTGCTGAAGGAGGAGTTCCGCCGGACACCGCGGAGGCCGTCGGTGGCCGTGAGAGACTCATTCCTTCGAAGGGCACAGGACAGGTTGTTGTCCTTGGGTGGTGGGGACACGAATACCGACTGAGGCCTCACCGCCACCTGCCGCACACCGTTCCTCATCTTCACTGCTCCAGCACCTGAGGTCTTGCCGAATCCCCCAGGGGGCTTGGAAGGTATGGGCGGTGTGGCCCTCTTGTTCTGGTTGACAGTGTTCAGTGCCTGGACCCGCTTCTCGATCTTCTCCAGGCTGTCGGACTTGCCCTCATTCTGCTTGCTCTTGGTGGTTACTGAGTCCGGCTCTTTGCCAGAAGAGTCGGGGGGCTCATTCTCACCCAGCACCAAATAGTGGGAGGGGGCCCAGCCCTCTAGCTCCCCAAACCTCACGTACCACCAGCCGCTTTCTAGCTTCTCAAGCACTTGCACCTCCACGCCTGCGGGGAAGCTGATCTCGGAGTCCTGGACCTTCTGGTAGGCACTACATGTGGTATAGGAGGTGGCCTGCCCTACCCGTCCCTTCTTGGTGGGACATGGGGGCGTGGCAGCTGGGAGGGCGATGAGGTCGGCCGAGCCTCTCCTAGACCCCTCGTTGGGACCCTCGGAGGCTGTCTGGGGGGGTAGCTCCGAATCCTCACTCTTGGAACCCTTGAGCCCTCCCCGGAGCTGGCCTGTGGGTCTCAGCTGGCGTCGTAAAGTGCTGATGTCCATCTTCTCTTGACTCTGGGACTCTGCTCGGTTCAGGAACGGCTTGGGCCGGACTGATGGCTTGGCCCGGGCACAGGAGGTCATCCCAGCCTTCAGGTCAGGGTCCTTCTTTGCCCCAACTTTGGGAGTGCCACGGATGCCTGCGTCCGAGGCAGAGCGGGGCTTCAGGTCACCACTGTGCTTGGACAAGGAAGAGGAGGAGGAGGAGGAGGAGCAGGTGGTGTTGATGGTGATGGATGAAGAAAAGGAGGCTGACGAGTGGTTCTTCCCCAATTCCGCCTGGGCGTTCTTCTCTGCCTTGAGCTTTAGGAGTGATGATGATTTGGGAGAGTCCGATTTGGGGGAATTTTTCCGGGCAACGGACAGCGGGGAGCCTCCTGGGGAGTCACTATCGCGGGAGGAGCGTCTGGCTGACAGGGCGTCCTCGGCACACGGCCGGAAGCCTTCGTTCTCATAGATGGTCTCCTCTTCTGGGGCCATGTCCTCTGAGGACCCGCCGACCTTGAAGCAGGCCCGCTGCAGGGAGGAGGCAGGCGAGGGCCTGTGGGGCTGGGCTGGCCGCCTGTCCCCCGAGCCACTGTCCTCTGTGGGCTCCTCGCTCAGCTCTGGCTCTGAATCGAAGCCAAAGGCAGGGATGTCGTACTCAGGCTCCTCATACTTGAGCTTCAGCGGGGAGTCCTGGCTCTCACTAGCACCTGCTGGACCCTCCTCGGCCTCCTTGGGCTTACTGGGGGGCGCCGGCGGGGGTACCTTGGGCCGGGTCAGAGTGCTTGTACGGCGGCTCAGGTTGGGCTTCTTACGCTTGTCGATGTAGGACGCAGGGGCCCAGCCCTCCTTCTCACCGATCTGCACGTACCACCAGCCACCAGAGTTCTTGTCGATGACCTGGGGGGAAGGGGCGGACAGGCCAGTCAGTTGGGGGGATCGCTGGGACCCTATGATGTGCCAGGCAAGGAGTTTCATTGGCTCTAGGAGACATTATCTCCATTTTACAGATGAGCAAACTGAACCACAGTGTGCGTAAGTGTCCCCGGGCCCAATGTAGTAAGTGATGGGCTGGGACTCAAACCCACATCTCTATCATCTCCCATTCTCCAAGTCCTTCTTCCTTAGTCCTCTAAGTCTCCATCAACACCCTGGTTGAGCTGGCCTCCTCTACAGACCCCCGCTTCTCTCTCTAAGCTATTGCACTTAGAAGACACACTGTACCCAGTCCCTACAAAACCCAACTTGCCAAGGACTCCTGTATAAAAAGCTACCATTCCTCTACTCCCGTCCTCTCCCACCCCCAGTATTACCAGGTCATCTCTTGGTGACCTGAGAAAGGATTGCTCAGGTCAGAAGAGAATGGGAAGATGCAGGTGAGTTGAACTGGGAGGTATGGCCTGAGGCACCTACAGAGCCCCTCCTGGCTATCCTGTGGTCATTTCACTGCATGTGGAATCCCACTGAAATTCTAGTACTGGAAAGATTACTTTGGGTTGAATGGTTTCCTGTGGGAAGGATGAGGGGCTTTCATTTCCACATCAGTATAAACTAGTTCAAGGAACTTCTTTCTTACCTGCTATTTGAGATTGGCTAAAGGTCAGCAGTGAGGTTACTGGCTATGCTGGGGTTCGTTTGGTCTGGGGAACAGCAAGGGAAGATAATTTTGGATTGTGTAGCACTCCTGGAGGAGGGGGAGGGGAAGCATGAAACATTGGCACTGGGGGAAAAGGGGCACGGAAGGAGGGAGGAGACAGCCAGCCAAAGGCAAGCTCTGCCTGAGACCAACCCTTCACCCCACGCGCCTTGTACCTAAAAGTCAAACTTGGGTAGATTCTAAGCATGACAGTTCTGTTACGTTACAAGCTTTGTAGGCTCTTTTGGAGAACCTAAACACCACGGAGAGAATGATTTCTCTTGGAAAATTAGTTCCAAGTTCCAGCCATGTGATTTCAAACATTCACACTGGGGATATCACTTCTTCAATAGGCAGAGACTGCCCAATAAATCTTCTGACAGTTTTACATGAATTAATTGGATTTAATTCCATTACTACACAGAGCCACTCAAGAGAAACAACAGTCACAGGTCTTCTCTGTCCCCTGGAATGCCATGTTCAGCTCCAGCCACAAAGTAGTTTCATAAATGCTAGGCGAGAGGCTGGGAGGGAGCACCCCAATTTTGCAGAGAGAAAAAAAATCAAAGCCTGGGAGGAGAAGCGACTGCATCAAACACCAGAGGTGCCTGTGGCGGGGACATGCCCAGAACCCAGGTCCCCGTGTCTTACTTCTGCCGCCTGGACCACATTCTTTCAGCAACAGGACTTCCTAATGTGCTGGCCACCGAGATACTCCTGGGAGAGAAAGTGTGTCGAGGCCAAATGGGTTTGGGCAATGCTGCCTATTCTAGCCCTTTTAGAGATGCACAGTGACATCTCCATATCATAGGCTCTGAGAGGTTCGGCAATTAAAGCAACTAAGCGGGTTGGATTTTGTTTCACCCACTGTCCTTCGAACTCGTTGACTATAGAAGCCCTTTATCTCAAGTCACCCCATCACAAGCTCCTGCAAAACACGTTGGGAAGTACTGGTGTGAGGGAAGCACTGTGAGCTCTGGGTGGTGACATGGGTCCTGGGTTCTAGTCCTGACTGTGGCGCTTACTAGCTTTATGGGTCTTGTTTCTGCACATTTCCTGCCCTCCTCTTAGGAACGCTGCCAGCAAGACATAACGGGGAAACACAGCAGGTCTTTGACCAGCCTGTATTAAAACCTCAGCCTCACGGACTCAAGACTCACCTCTGCCTTCTGTCCGCCCCGAAAGCTGATCCCGTCAGAAATGCATGATTGGAATTCGGCAATGGTGTAGTACTCCACCTCAACAGAAGGGGGCTCTGGCGGCTTCGGCAGCTGGAACCCCTAAGGTAGAGAAGGACTCTGAGCAAAACCCACCTGGTCAGAGCAGTAAGAGTGGTGAGTGTGGTGTTTACAGCAGCTGGCCAGCAGCTGTCCCATGCACGTATCCATCACCCAAGTCTCAGGATGTCTCCCGACCCGGCTTTCTATGAAGACCCAGGATTCACTTGAGACTTGTCTGAGCTGACAAAACGATCATTTAGTAACAGTCATTTCCACCCTTCCATTTCTGGAGGTCCAGCTTTCAGAAGCCTCAACAATTAGGTGCCAAAATGAAAATTAAAAAGCAGAGGAATCGTTGAATAACAAAGTCTGTGCATACTGCCCTGTGGGAGAGGACAGCCACCATCCTTAAGTCTAAGGGACAAGGGCTACAGGGGTGACATCTGGCTGAAGGGGCAGAGCCAGGGGACACAGCCATCTCTACAAGTGGGGTGTGAGTGTGTGGGGGCTGGGAGTGGGGTTGGGTGAGAAGAGCCCTTGGTGGGTACATCATGATGCCATGATGCCAAACGGTCAGGAAGCACGAAATAAAACTCAGGACCCCCTGCTCTGTGGCAGGATGGGACACGCTGGATAGCCGAAATGTTTTTAGACACTGGCACATCAATGCCTAAGCACAACATTCAAGGACATTTAGAATTTGGCTGCGGCCCATGACTTTTGAGCCTCATTCATTCGTTTTCCAAATGTTTGCTGCGCATCTACTGGGTGCCAGACTAGTCTAAGGCACTGGTGTCCAATAGTGAACCTAAAGGTCAACCCATTGCCCTTAGGGAGTGGGTGTTCTGTGTGGGTGTTCTAGCTTCACCCAGTCTCCCTCCTGGCCAAAATGGACTTGGCGCCTCCCCATTACTCCCAGTATGTCCTAGTATCATAACAAAGGAGTTAAAACAGAGCAATTTTTGACAAGGCGTGTGTGTGGTTGACTAGGAACGGGGACATAGCTGTGGCGTAGCAGGAAGACCTCGAAAGAACTCAGCCTTGCAGCTGGGCACACGTGAGCTCCAATCCCAGCTCAGCAATTCACCAGCTGCGCAGCCTTGGGCAAGGCCCTTGACCTCTCTGAGCCTCAGTTTCCTCTTCCATGAAATGGAAGAGCAGAGTCATTAAGAAGATTACGGAGACAATTCTGGCCCAGCCTGGGGCACAGGAAGAGCTCCATAAATAGAAGCCAAAGCTGAACACTCCTCCTGAAACACCACCCTATCCTCTGAACCTTCCTTGTCCTTCAAGGCTTGGCGTTTCCTAATCCAGCCAGTTACAGCCCAGCTGCCTGGGCTCAGCATGGGCAAAAGGTAGGAAGACGCTGGTTTTGATGGACCAGGTATGATTCAGTCCATCTTCCCTGCCCTGGTGCCTGGCCCTGCAGCCATGCACGTGAGCAGATGTGGCCCAAATTCCAGCCCGGCCTAGACCCCTGGCCAGGTGAGATTCAGCTGGGTCTTGCTGGAAACAGCAGCCCTGCCTCAGCAAGCCCCGCATTCGGTAAGTGTGGAAGGAATTACCCCATTCTTGCCAAAATCAAGTCTGCCTGAAAATAATTAACCAGGGCTGGGAGAGATGGGAGGAAAGAACTCGCTGTTTAGTTGTGTAAAATGCAAGGGGGAAATGAGCTAGAAACCCCACTGGGGCTGAGGGCCAGGGCAGGATGGTCTCTTCTCCAGGGGCCAAATCTTCAACAATTCTCTTTACTGAAGGCCCACTCTTCCAGGGACTGCTGCTATCCCCCTCTCTGGGGCAGACGCTACTGTTCACAGAAACTGTTGCTGTTAGTCTAGATGTGACTTCAGAAATCTTTTTCCACAAATTGTAGCAGGTTGTCCCTCCAACAGTCATAGCTGACACAGGAAATGGAAACCTGACCGCCAGCCCTCAACACACACTGTCTCATTCATCCTTACAACAGCCCTGGGAGGTGGCTGGTATCATGACCAGTTTATAGATAAGGAAACTGAGGCTTGTGGGAGGTAAGCAACTAGCCCTGGGCATCACTGCTTTCTAAGTGTCCGAAGTGGAATATGAATCCATGCCCAGCAGGCTCGAAGCCCCATTTTTTCCGCTGCATCCCGCTGCCCCTGACAACAGGTCTCTGTCCTCGCACTCTCGGCCCGCCACCAGCATCACTGCGGGCGCAGGCCCACCACCCTGAGTGCACCCTGCTTCCCTAACAGTCTGGATACCAGGAAACCCCACCTACAGGAGCCAGGCACCCCGGCAGCATTGAGCCTCTTTAAGCTTCAGCAGAGCCAGTCCTGGCCACTGACTCCTCTCGTGGAGGATCCTCACTGGTCTGCCCTCTGCCCTCCCAGGCTCTGGCATCCACCACCTCCATCGGGCATTCCCAAGCACACAATGCAAAGCTGAGAAAGGCTTCCAGACTCACATGGATAGCGGCCCCATTTCCGGCTGTTGGCAATGCCCCGGCCGGACATTCTCACTGGCCAGTCTAAATGTTTATGTCTGCCAGTGTGGTGGCTGGGATGGATTTATTTAGCTTTGGAGTTCAGAATGTTTTCAATTATAAACTGTCCAGCGAGGCCCCCCAGGAAGGTTGGGATCTGCAGGCTTCCCTCTCTGCCCCAGCCCCACAAAGCTGGAAGCCCCAGCAGGGCCCTGCAAAACCTCTGAACCAACAGGTTCTTCAGTGAGACAGCCAATTACCTGGGGCTGCTACAGTGCATCCCCAAGAAAGGAGTGAAACAGGGAGGGGCGAGGCAGCACACATACCAGGCTGGATTCTCTGCGAGGTGGAGGCCTTGTCCTTAGGTTCGGGGAGCCTAAAAGACGACACATTGCTTTAAACATCCCTGCCAGACACTGGGCAACAGAGCCTGTACTTGGCTTCCCTAGGTGTGACCGCCCCCTGATCCTGGGGAGTTCCCGCTTTTGTCCCCCATTTATGAAGGACCCATGCTCTCTGTCACTTCAGGCACTGTAGTTGGGCTTCTTTGGTGGGAAACCACAGACCTTTAAGCTTCCTGGGCTGTGATTCAGAAGGCTCCATGGACCCTCTGAAGGTGTGTTCACATTGCAAAATGTAGATACAGAGGAGGCATTACTCAGGAGAAAGGGTAGATGGCCTTATCAGATTTTCAAAGTTAGGAGCAGAGACCGTATCTATTTTGTGCTCACTCCTAAGCCCTTAGAAGCTAGCACACAATTCCAGGCAAGAGGACGTGCCCCCAAACATTTGCCAACTGATTGCCTAAAAGGTTTCAGGCACAGAGCTAACTCACCCAAGTTCAGAACTAAACTAAACACCAGGTTTCCTCCAGATTTTAAGGCTGGCTGGATACAAACAGAAGCTGGTCTCTCATAATAGAGGACAGCTTAGCCCTCAACTGAAGGCACCGTGAGCCAGAGATACGTAGAGGCTGGGAGGATGCCAGACAGCCGGGTTTCTCCTATAAGAATGGAGATCCCTGAAGAATGCCCCTTAAAACTATGTTTGTGGAGAGGGGTAAAGCCACCCTGCCCACGTCTCTTAGGTTTCTAGTACCTGATGGAAGATGATCGGGGAGGTGAGGTAAGGCCCAGAAAGATGTGTTTCTCTATCGGCAAAGCAGCCTTGCATCTACATTTCACAGCCTGGGGACTATACTTCTCTGCAGTGAGCATTCCTGGCTCTCCACTAGAGAGGGATGGACTACTACCAGCTTATATACTCATGTAATTTATCTTCAGTGGAGGAATTGCCTTGTCTACCCCTGTGATTAGCATGAGACAAGTTGACAGAGTGAGGCTGGTGCCAGGGGTCAGTCTACATCTCAGAAAGAAAATGAACTGGGGGTCCTGGCCGCTCCTCTAGTTTTTCTTGTACCCCACGCCCACTCTACCACTGCTTTGCAGCGAGGACCCAGGGCTCAGCAAGGCTCTTACTGATCTGGGCCCTCTGGGGGGCAATCCTGGCCACGGCTGGGGAGCCCTGGGCCAGCTTGGAGATGGTCCTCTCGGGGACCCCCAAGGCGCTGCCATTGGAGGCATTGCAGAGGATGGGCAGGCTGATCTCCTTCTTGGTGATGGGGGCCTCTGGGCCCTCGCCTTCGGCTGGTGGAGTCTCCTTGTCCCCTGATGCCTTCTTGTTCAGCAGGTTGCTGATCTCCATGATGTTCCCAATAATCTCTACTGGGCCTGCCAGATTCTTCTTCCGTGCTGGCAGGTCATCCTTGGCTTTCTTCAGGTAGGATGCTGGTGCCCAGCCTTCTTTGCCCAGGTACCTGTGGGGGAGGAGTGGGACATGGGTGATTAGAGCGCGGACGACTGACGTCCCACTCCCAGACCCAGGCTCCACCTGGCCTTGCCCAGCTAAGCTATCTCTACTGTGTTCTGCAAGACACTTGGCAATCCCACTACTCTGGAGAGAGCCGGAACTGAATAGGTAGAAAAGACACCCAGAACACCATTTCTTCCTCTCTATCTCCTTGGTATGGCTCCTTATACGCTGCCAAATCAGGCAAACATGGGACCTTCAGGTAAGAAGATTCCTCAAATTTTAGGTTGCCCAAAAGGTAGACTTCGTAACAGCCTGCTACCTCACAATCAGTAGAGGACAATTCTAGAGAGAAGATAGGAGAAGGTATGTAGAGCGAGATGCCCTAATGTCAGAGGAGTGAAGAGGCAGCCCGGGGGAGTTAGGAAACTCAAGTTCTGAGCTATTGGACCTTGGACAAGTTCCTATCCTGGAGCTCAACTTTTTCTCTTCTACAAAATGCACGGATAGTATAGCTATGAAAATTTAGCCAGAAGGATAAACACATTGCAAACAACTTGGAGGAGTGACTGAGTGGGGAAAGTATCAGTACTGTGCAGATGTGGCAGGTGGAACAAATCCACAAACAGAGAAACACTAAAGTAGGCATTTCAGCTTAGTAGGGTAAGGATGGGTTCTTCAGTGAGTGATTTGGGGATGACTGACTATCAGGTTAGTAAATACAAGTGAGACCCTGGCCTTATTGTGTACAGCAAAATAAAAAACACAAGTTGTGAATATTTGCTTAATCTTGGGGGTTCAGAAACCCTTTTTATAATTTATTTATTATTTATTTATTTATTTATTTATTTATTTTTGAGGGCAGTGTCACTGGCCCTCATATGTGGGACCCGAACCAGGGCTGCTGGCGTCCCAAGCCAGCGCTTAACCACTGCACCACTCGGCCGGCCCTGAGAAAACCTTTTTAAATGGGATTCCAAAAGCTGAAACTGTAAATGAAAAGACTAAAAGCACATGACTCAATAAAGTCAAAACATTTGGTACAGTGAAACAAAAATAAAATGAAACAAAAAAATGAAAACAAAACCAAAAACCCACAAACAAGAGAAAAGGCAGTTGACAGGGCTGACTTAATTTTGGGTGATTTGATGATTTCTGAAAACAAGCTTTTCCCTTTTGTCCCCATGGTGTTGAGCTTGTACCCAAAACCACTGGGAGCTCATTGCCTCGTCCAGCAGTTGTCAATGCCGCCGAGTGTGGGCTGCAATGTCCCTGTGTGCTCCCGGGGACACAGCTGGTTCTTTGGAATGCTCCTCCATGCCAGATGTTGGACAATCCCCCCTCTCGGCCTCCTCCATCTGACCTTGTTCTTGGGCACTCATTAGGTGGGAGAAAAAGGAATGTAAAAGTTAAGGTTTCTAGGGCCAGCCAAGTGGCGCGGTGGTTAAGTGCTGGCTTGGAAAGCCAGCGGCCCCGGTTCGGTCCCACATGTGAGGGCCAGTGACACTGCCCTCAAAAAAAAAAAATTAAGGTTTCTGTCAGCGTGTCGGAGCTTTGCTGGAAAGCTCAGGTAGGAGGTGGCTTCGTATGCTCACATCACAGGAACGTGCAGGCAGGCTGACCGAAGCTCACCCATCTGGCTCCCGGTTGGGGTTTGGGAGGCAGACATCAGTGAACAAAATGGATGGAAACCAGGGAGCTGGCAGACAGCAGCACAGAATTTCAGGGGCGGATGGAAGCAACTAAGCGAGATGCCTAATCTTACATCTGAGCAACAACCATGGTTCAGAAAAGCAAAGCAAGTAGCAGTGGGTCACACGGCTAGCTGGTGGCAGCATCAGGCCCAGACGCTGCGGCTCCTGAGTCTCAGAGAAAGGATGAGGAGCCCACCGGCTGCTGCAGGGGCTTTTATGTGAGGACACTGTGGAGAGATGAGGAGCAGGGTCTCATGGGAGTAAGGGCCAGGCCCGCTCATTGGTCTGAGTTCTCCCATTTCAAACCCTGTGTGTTCCTCCGGTGTTACATGGATAAAATTAGATTCCAGGCAGAGAGATGCAAGGGAATCAGGAGCGGCTGTGTGTGTCTGGGTCCAACTCCGCTCACATCTGCTTTCCAGCTCTGGAGGATGGAATGACTCCAGAGGGAAGCAAACTGGAAAAGGAGAGAGGAGAGAGAGGGAGGGTGTGTGTGTGGGGGGAGTGGTAGAGAAGAAAGACAGGAAATGAGGATCAACAGAGCCTGGAATGTTGGGAAATGGCATAGTTAAGGGGGTGTCTGGCAGCTTTCTTAAGGTGGAACCTTTTCAGCAGGGTTTTCTCAGTCAAAGCTCCCTCTGGCTAAAGGGCTAGGCCATGGGGACAAGGGTTGACTAGAAGAAGCAGCTCAAAGGGACTTTGTTGGTCATTTTAGAAAACTTAAAACAAAAAACAAAAAAACAAACCCTGTAGGTAACTTCCAGATTTAGGTTATCAGCCTTCCAGAATGTTCGTTGGCCTTCCCATGCCAGACATGTGGTTGTTGGATTTTGGGGTTGGCTCTAGTTTCCACTGTTTAGAGAACATGAAAGTCTAGAGACAGGGGCTTTGGGCAACACATGTCCAGGTACTCAGTCTTGTCCCACCTAACAGGACAGAAAGGGACACTGCCGTTCTCCTGACTGATGTGCCCTGTCCCATGAGGCCAATGAACTTCATCCTACCCATCAGCACAGACCAGTCTCCACACCATCACAGTCAGCCATGGTCTGAGCAACTGTGCTGTGAGTGCCCGCATCACCTCTGTGGGAGACAGCTCAGAATATGCATCCTGCCCACAGTGGGTTTCTCTCTGCCAAATGGGTTACAAGCAGGGAAGAGAGAAACCGGGCAAAATCATTCCAGCTAAGTGGGTTCCAAAGGAGCCAAGCCATTTCCTGAGAGCAAGGCTCTCTGAGAACAGTGCTGGTCTCGGACCCCCAGGGCAGAGAGGACTGGAGAGGCAGGACTTGGTAGGGGAGAGGCCATGAAACCCACAGGGTTTCGTTTGTTCCCAGGAGCATCAGGAAAGGCCCCCATTCCCCTACTCACACTCCCCAATGGATTTCTCAGCTGAGAAGTGTGATTAGGCCCTGGAAGAGGGAGGGGCAGGAGAAGGAAGAGGGCTCAAGCTAGGCCTATGCTCAGGCCTCACTTGTACCTTGGCTCTTGCAACCACGGAAGCCAGCCCTGCAGAATGGGACAGCCTGGGACAGAGCCGGCATCTGGGGTCCTGAGTGCTGAGCCATGGGCAGCAGGGGCGGTCCTGCTGGGACCTCAGCAGGACCTGTGGACGCCAGTGCCCCAGGCAGCCTGAGCTGCAGAGCACGCCAGGCAGCCAAGGCCGGACACAGAAAACCAAATTCAGATGTGCTGAATTTGGCAATTGCCACTTGGCAATTGCATAGGCAGGGACTGCACCACCGCCTTCAAGCTGAGCTGGGGCCCCTGTGCCCTGCTGGCTGCAGCTCAGACTCTGCTTTACGTTGTTTCGAGAGAGACTCCACAAGATGAACACTCTGCTTGAGCTGTTCAGCTGTGCACACTCGGCACATCCAAGCCTGGGCTGTGGGCACAAAGCTGCTGTCAGTATCTCCCCGCCAGCGCTGGTGCCCACAGCCACTCTGCGTATCTACCTGCTCTGCTGCCCATATCTCGCTCCTCTGCTGGGACTCCTACCTGATGTACCACCAGCCCTCCAAATTCTTCCGGATCACCTCCACAGTGACGCCCTTCTCAAAGCCAATCTCGTCCTTGCTTTGGCTGGTGTAAGGCTGCACAGTGACGTACTTCTCCTCTGTGGGTGGCAGGCAACGCGAGAAAGCACAATTATTTGAGGTCAGATCCTCCTTTCTGTCTCCTCCTCCTCCCCTGGCCTGGCCTTGCTTGGCTGGCTGCCAAGGTGCACTGGATCGGCCTCTGGCTTTTCCAGGGAAGGGAAGAGACCAGGCTTCACTGCTGCTCCCAGTGTGTGTCAAAGCCAGCCAGGGCCCCAGGTGGCCAAGCAAAGCCCTGGACAACAGTCTCTCCTGGCCTCCCAGCACTGAGGCCCGTCTTGGGGCCTGTGTCAGGAAGTCTAAGACCAACCTTGGGTGTTCCCTGAATGCCTGGAGGCCCCATGGCATGCCTTCTCCTTCCCTGAAGGTGCCACACTTCCATCTGTGTCCCAGACTTGCTCTCTCAGCCTTTCTTCACCTCATCCCCTTAAATCCTTCCTGTCTAATCTTCCGAGGGCTCCAGAGGCACATCCTTGGTGAAACCTTACCTGACCACTAATCTGGTTACTTGATCATGTAAGTTTCCCAAAAGGATTTCGCAGAATACGCACTTCTATGGGAGTGGTTACGTGTGTCTTGTTAAGATAACGGTCCCATGGCCAAATGAGCAGTGGCAACGCTGAGTGCAGTGCAATCAGGCAGGACCTCACGGAGCCCTAAGTGAGCCAATGTGTCTGTGCATCTTCTGGAGGACAGCATCCTGACCGGACCACTCTGTAAGGCAGACCCACCAGGGGAGCTGCCTGCTCTGGTCTCACAGTGTGACCATGGGCTTCATTCGGGGTTTCCCAGCACCTGGGAAAGAGGAACCTTGCAGGACCTCAGGAAAGGCTTGGGAGGGCGGGCCGAGGGAGGCTGGGCCACGTGCATCTTCCCCAGTTCCCTTCAGCTTCTCTGGTGGCAGGGGGTCCTGCTGTTTCCACATGGGTCCTTGCTCAGGCTTCCAGGGAGGTGCTTCTAATGTGTCTGCTGGGGTCCAGCTCTGCCTGTCCCCAGGAAGCCAAACAGTGGGCCCCACAGCTGGCTGGCCAGACACCCTGCCTCCTGGGTTGGGAGCCTCTCACAGGACTGCTCGGACCTCAGAAAGCAGCACACGTCCTCACTCGCACCCTCCGGGGAAACGAGGAGCAGAGCAGAGGCAGGAAAGATCTGACCCTTTGGCCACGCCCTTTGGAGGGGGCACCCTGAACCTATGCTGTCCTCTCTGGCCTGGGTGCTCCCCAGGAGCGGAGACAGTGCCTGGCACACAGCAGGAGCTCCAAAAGGGTGGGGTGGAGTGCCTGGATGAAGAGGAAGTGGGGTTGAGTGGGGCACTGCGTGGGGGGCTTTCTGCAAGTTCAAACTAGCAGGATGCTGCTTTCTAAGACATCTGTCCCCTACCTCCCAGCTCCCAGCTGTGAGAATCACCCCAACTCCTCAGCTGGACCCTGGCAGGCAGCCTGCCTGAGCCTCTTGGCAGCAGTGAGGGAGGGGAGCTGCCACCCCAACCCCTGTGAAAGGAGGGCCATCTGCTCATTCCTCCCTAGATTATCGAGGTCCTGTCTGCAGCCCTGTGCTGTGCCGAGATAGCAGCTCCCTTTGGGATGGAGGTGGTTTCCCTGCGAGGCTGTGAGGACAGACCTGATGGGCCGCTGGCCGAATCGGAAAGGCTGCCAGAAGGCAAAAGGTGAGTGACAAGCCATGGGGGCCTCTTCTCCACTGCAGGCCTTTCTCAGCATTGACCGGCTCCTGGAAGCTTTCAGATTCCAATCCAGCCATGCTGGGGAGGGCTGCCAAGGCCGCCTGAGAACCTCCTTCAGCCAGATTCTGACTCGGGCCTTTGAGAAGCTCAGTGTTCTACAGTCCAACCCTCCACTTTCCTGCCTGCTCCTGGTCCCGCTCCATTTTCCGGTGGGGCACGGTAAATCCTGGCCCCAGTGGTGTCCAGAGGGCAGCGCCAGGCTCTGGGGATCCAGAGGTCTGAGGTTAGGGCGAGGCGAGGCCTGCCTGGGCTCTGCATTTTGCCTTTGCTCAGCTGGGCTATTTTTAAAAGCCTGTGGTTCAAGCAGGAAGCCATTGTTAAAGTTTTCCTAGGCAAAGATGCTTTTGCAGAGAAAAATTACAGTCCTTCTCTTGGGAAGATCAGAGGAACCCTGCCCAGCCGCATGGCAGAGAACTGGGCCTAAAGCGTGTCCTGCGGGCTCAGGCTCCCACCAGCCTCCACAGCCCCCAGGCTGTGTGTGGAGGACACAGCCCCACAGGCCATGTAACCACCTGCTTTCCCCTGGCCCTCTCCAAGTGGGCGGAACCAAAGATATCAGCTTTACCCAGTAAAGCTGAGCTGCTCCTGCAAAAAGCTTTATTCTTGGTGGCCCTGGGATGGACGTGAACACAGATGTCTGGGAGTTTATGGGCTCCTGGTCAGATATCTGGCTGGCTCAGAGGCTTGTCCTGTGCTGTAGCTGTGTAGGTTCCAGGTGATGAAAATTCAGAGCCCTGGTTCCAGGCAGGGCAACTCTTCCAATTGGTCTGTCTGGGGGCTTGGTTTTCTGCCATGGTTGGCTCAGACAGCAGAGGCATGAATTACCTCCATGTGCTACGTGGAGACTCAGGCCCCCAACTCACAGTTTTCCCCGAAGAAGCAGCAGAGCTAGGCTCTCTGTAGGCCCCGGGCCACAAACCCCACCGCAGACAGGAATTGAGCGCAGAAAGACGGAAATGGCCTTGGGGGCTGGCTGAGTGATTCAGGTTGCTTGGGGTCTCTAGAAGAGGTGTCCCCTAGAAATTGGAGTTAAGGGAAGGGGGGCTATGAGTTCTAGGGGGCGACTCAGGGCTCCTGAGAAACACTGAGACCACAGTTACTCTGATGTGCCATCAAAGGATGGTGGCAACCCTACCCCAGGAAGGGCTGGCCAGGCCGCCCACTGGGTGAGTGGGTGGGTGGTGGTGGGGAGGTGGACAGGCCTGTTTTGGTTTTGGAGGCAGGGGCTGGAGAGCCCTGCAGTTTCCAAACCACAGACGCCTCCTCTTTCCAAACACTTTCCCTCTGTCAGCAGTCTCCCCAGCTCCCCTCCTGGCCCCCACAACGTACCCAACCCCCCTGCAAGGGGCCTTTTGATTCCACAGGCCTGGCTGGCTGAGGGAACGGGGAGTGGAGGCGCTGGGGAAGCACTGCTTTTCTCTTGTCTAGTTATATGTGACCCACTGCCTGCTTCCCCACCATCAGCTCAGCTTTGCAGCAAAGCTTCTCCCAGCCAAGTTTCTGCCAGTTTTTCTTGGCTGCTTGATTCAACTTAGCCCTGATTTAACTTAGGGCTAACACTGGGAAATAATGGTGTTTGGGTCTCTTATTGAAGAGAGAGAGAGAAGTTGTGGGCTTGTATTTGCTTACGCATTTGCATATATATGGATGGCTGCAGAATTATGCATTTAGTGGGGTATTTGTGTCTACATATATCACTGTCTAATTGTGACTGCACTGCCTGTGTACATGTGGCATAGGGGACATGTATATGAGACTCCATGAAGCTGTATGTGTACTTGTGGTGTTTCTGCAGAGGGTACATGTGATGTGGCCACGAGCAGTTCCTATGGATAATGTATCTGTGACTATGCAAATGATGTGTATGTGAACAGTCCACGCACAGCTGCGTGGGTGAAATATATATGTGTGTCAGTGAGTAGCTGTGTGCACAGGCCCGTGGGTGAGCAGCTATGTGGGGTTTGGGTATGACAGCGTGCTGTAGCCATGCCTGTGGCCAAAAGGGCCACGTGCGGGTGGCATTGCTTTGCCAGCTACATGTGTCCATATGGTTGTGAAGACAGAGCTGTATTTGGGGCTCAGTGTGTGAGGCTGCTTGAAGCAGACGCTGGAGGGGATGGGAGAAAGCCAGGCCTTTCGCCGTGCTCTTTTTCCAGGCCAGCGTCCTGCTCTTTGTCACCAAGGCTGTGTCCTGGCCTGGGCCCTCAGCAATGCTGTCCCACCCTTCCTAGTTCTAGGGTACCTTTGCTTTACATTCAGCCTGTTCTTGCTGTTTCCATGACTTGGCTCTCTGCCCTGTGCCAGCCCCTAGGGTCCAACTCATACTCCATCCTCAGGACAAACTGGGCTCCTCACAGCCAGTGCTCTGAGCCCGACACTAAGCCATCTGCAGGCAGTGGTCATCCCAGAGTCTAGGCTTCCTGCTGCCTGGGGCTTGGGGCAGATACCAAACATGGTCTCGTAGTTGTTCTGGAACAAACTTTGGGGTGGGTGACAGTCCAGCCATTCTAGAAAGGTCAGTGCTTATTACACATCCTCCCAGCTGTGTTATTACTGCCCGGAGCACATATCACATGCTTTTCCTGAGGCAGGAAAAACTGGCCACTCATAGGCCTGGGGGCTCTGGAGATGTTTAGGGGCTTGTTCAGAGGCTCCTACTGTCTACATTCCAAGCTCCTGGATGTTAGGAAGGCCCTGACCAGGGAAAAGGTCTTGGTTCCCAATCAGCCTGTGTGGCAGGCCAGGGGCCTCCCTGGAGTCCTGTTCAGGACCCCCCCAAAGTCCCAATGGCTAGTGCTGGAGGTGTCGGAGGCTCCTTGGCTGCACCCGACACAGCCATCGGAGGGGCCAGGCTGTGTCTCCCTTTCTAGTTTCCTGGGAGCTGGCTGAAAGTGGGCTGCGGGCCCTACTCTGTCCTTAAGAAACTGCTGGAACAGCTGTGGCCAAGGGAGCAATCTCAGAGGAAGGCGTCAGTGTGTGTGTGTGTGTGTGTGTGTGTGTGTGTGTATGCGCGCGCGCGCGCGTGTGTGTGTGTGTGTGTGTGTGTGAGAGAGAGAGAGACAGAGAGAGAGAGATAGAGAGAGCGCGCGCGCGCACGCCAGCCCGTGAAGAAATTTAGAAATGCTCAGTTCTCTTAATCTTCAATTCCCAGGGCAAGTATGGCCTTTTTGTAGGGTCCAGCTGCCCCCACAGCTGTGCCTTAAGTCCCATGCCCCCCACTTTCAGGGCAATGGGAGAAGCCAGAGCCACCCCAGTGTCATCCCAAATCCCACGCAGCCCCCGCACCCACCTTCCTCCCACCCCAGGCCCCCAAGGTGCAATAGGCGAGAGGAAAGTCTGGCTAGTGGATCTGGGTGAGGAGGCCACAGGGCAGATCCTGGAGAGGAGGAGAGGTGTTAGTGAGAGACAGAGGCAGCAGCTGTGGGTGAGAAGCCAGCTCTGTGGTCACCTCGGCTGTGCTGCCTGTTGACCATCCCGCCCAGGGTCCACCGGCGATCCAGGCGCCGAAGATGGGCCTTGCGTCTCTTGGACACTGATGTGGGAGATGACGATGGAACACGCAGCCGACAGGAACCGACGGAGAGAATGGAGATGGGGATGAGATGGGATGGGGCGGGAAAGGGATACAGGGAGGGCAAGTTCACATCCCCAGGTGGTCATCACCTGGACCAAGTCCTAGCGGCACACACCTGCTGGATGGGGACAAATACAGCTGACAAATGACATCATTGGCAGGTAGGGAAAAGTTCACTCAAAGCTGAGGGTTATGTCCCTGAGCCTGGGAAGGGCTGAGAATTTAGACTCCGGCACCTGGGAGGTGAATAGTGTCCTTGGCTCCGGCCAGCACAAGGATGACCCTCCACTGCAGCCCTGGGAGAGACCACAGCTCCTGCCATTGCTGGGAACTGCGGGTTTCTGGGCAGGGGGAGGGGAGAGAGAGGGAGGGCGCACCACACTGATGCTTACAGCCCCGCCACCCACTTGTTCACCAAGTCCTGCTTCCCCTGTGGGGAAGAGTACATGTGCCCAAGAGACTTGGGGTGCCTTCCTCACTATTCTGTATTTATGCCTTTGCTTTCTCAGTCATCCCCACTGGACTGAGCCTGTTGAGGGCAAAGATTGTGTCTCTGCATCCCCAGGACGTGGCACAAGGCCGGGACCATGGTTGACCCCTAAGAAGTGGTGCTGAGTGAAGCGTCCACATAGGTAGAAGAAGTCACAGGCCTTGGTTTTGCTCCTTTCGCGCATGTCATCCATTTGAATTTCTGATGACACAGACCCTACCTCCCCAGCTTCTCACTGCTGCAGACCGCCCTCTGGGGTGGCATCCTGCACTGGTCCTCTGTTTGCTGTGGTCCAGCTCCAGATGCCCCCTGCCTGCCGATGGGACACCCACGTGGAACAGACACCAGATCAGGGCTCCAGGGTGCCAACTGGCCCCCACGTCCTAGCATGGCAGGAAGAGGGTGCTATGTTGCCCAGGTCTGGGGGAGGGAGGCCGGCAGTGGGAGCCATAGTAAAACTGTCTGGACACACCCGAGCCAAATGCCACCAAGGCCTCCTGGGAAGTAGCTGCTTTCCTGGAAGGAGGACAATGGTCTGTTAGGTCTGCTTCTGATAAGTAGGAGGTCTGGACAAAAGGTTAGGACAAAAATGGATGAAGTCCAGGCCCCACTGCAGGTTACCATGTCACTGTGGGTGGGCTGCTATCCCTCTCTAAGCCTGTTTCCTCATTTGTCAATGAGGTTGAGACTACCTGCCCTGGCATGAAGCAAGACAAAGGACTAAATGGATTCTGTGGAACCTAAGTCAGGTCCTGTGTGAGGCCAGCCAGGGAGGAACCCTGATAGCTGATGCCTGGGCGGGTATGTGTGTGATTTCTCAGTGAGTAAAAGTGCTTCAGATGATGACCAGGCCAGGGGCCACCTTAGCATTAAGCGCCCAGTTTGAACTATTTACAAGGACCCTCTCACTGGAGCCTCACACAGGACCCGACACAGCTCTGTGCAGTTGGCACTCTCATTTTAGAAACGGGAAAGCAGAGGCAGAGGGCTGATAAGGGGACCTCCCACCACATATCTAAGTGTCGGGGCAGCACACGATCCAGGCAGTCTGGCTCTGAAACCAGTCTCTGGGCCCCCACAATGTTGTTCTTCCCTCTCAACCCTGTACCCCTTGACCTTCCAACAACAGGGGAGGCTGGACAGAGGGGCAGGGCCTGGTCATGGGGCACCTGTTCACTGGAGGAATGCCTGGCCTTGGTGCAGCAGCATGCGTGACCATGGGCTGGTTCACTGGTGCCAACGCGAGCCCACCAGGGAGGAAGGCAGGTCATCACAGGTGGTTGGAGGGCACAGGGACACAGGCAGGGGCCCAAGCTCTGGTCTTGGCTTTGTCACAGCCTGACCTGAGGGCTCTGTGTAGGCACTACCTCTCTGGGCCTGCATTTCCTCACCTCTGTCCACTAAAGCACCTGGCAAACATCGGACTTGGACCTGCATCATTGTCAGTGGGTGAAAGGCCCTCCACCTCCATTCTAGTCCCCCTACCCACTACTGCTAACACTTCTGAAATCTACACTTGGCTTCAGGCAAAACACACAAACATACGTATGCCAGCATGTCTGATAATAGAAATAAACCCAAACAGCCTATGGTCTCTTTTCAGAGCAACAAAGCATGAGCTGTTAGGGAAGCTCTGATGGGATGAAGGCTTCCAAGTTCTGTCTACAGAGCTCAGGGCACCTATTATGGGAGGGCAGCAGGGCTGGGGTAGAGAGGGCTGGAGAGGGGATTAGGGTGGGCTAATCGCTTAGCCACATGGCTGCAAGTACAGAGACTGATAGATACACCACAGCTGCTGGGCTCTTGGGCCTGGGATACTGAGCCCTGAGCCCTTCTATAGAGCTGGGCAGGTGCCCAGATGTGATGGTGGCATTCACAGCTGCCCAAATGTTGCCAGGGGTACTGCTGGCACACAGGTCCTATCAAAAGCATGCAGAAGAACCTGTTTTTAGGAGGGTCACCCTAGATGCGCACATGCATGCTTGCACACACCCCTCTGAATGTAGAACCTGCAACTGGCTGCCTGATTCTTCATCAAAATCAAAATCATCTACAACCTGCTACTGCTTGTTCTGTGCCAAGCACCAGGCTGGCATCTGTGCCCACACACCTCACAGGCTCTTTTCTGCCCTGGACTTTTTCTGCCAACTTAGTGTCCTGTTCTTCCATCATCTACCCAACATCTCTGCTCTGACATTATTGGCATAGCCTTTCCACATACACATACCCTCCTAAAGTTGCTTATAAGCAAAATCCTCCATGTGGCCCAGTGGTGAAGACCAAAGGAGGCCAACCAGGGCTTGAGCCTAGTGAAGACAAGCACACAGCTCAATGTCTCAAAACCTCAGTTCCTGCATCAGGAAGATGGGGATCCCAACAGTGTAGTGGTGAGGGCATATCAAGCATCAGCTGGACCCCTGGAGTGAGCAAGACCACGTTACACTCTAGGGACCGTTATTTCTGTGAGACCCTTGGACGCACCCCAGAATGGGGAACTGGGTAGGAGCTGAGGCCTGATGACTGCAGACAAACTAGACCAGACCCAGCTTGGGGGCCAAGACCCTTCACTGCTGCAGAAGTGCAATGGAACCAGAGGTGAGATGGGGTGCAGGCTCAACCCTTGGGCTAGGGAAACAGCCAGGAAGGACTGAGCACCTGGCCTGAACATGCGAGCTCTTTCTGATGGGACCTAGTCCCTGGAAACATGTCACAAGGGCGATGCACATTGCAGGGACTGCAACTCTGGTCAAGGGACTGAAATAAAGCATTTACAGGAGGAAGGGTGGGGCTCCAACTGCCTGCTGAGTAACTGACATTTAGGGGAAGGATGAATAAGGAGCTGGCGCTTGGCAGGCTGCTTATTTTGGCCTGGGCAATGGGGAATGGGTGGAGGGGAGAGGGGGAGGTAGGCCTGGAGGTGGCCTGAGCCCTGGGTGGCAGGTCTCCATTCTCCTAGCTCTCAGACATGCCCATTTGGACAGTCTACACTGACCGTTAGGGCAGGCGTTCCTGCTGCCAGGGCATGGGAGATTTGGAAGTCATCAGGAGCCGGTGGCCGGGAGCTAGGGGTGCCTCATGCTCGCTGGACGCTGGCAGCCTTCTCTGGGGAATGCCTGAGTCCTCAGATTGGCTGTCCAGGCCAATGCTGGCCTGGGGGTGAGGGGTGGGTGGGGGGAGGCAACTAGAAAGACCCAGAAAAACCTCACTGGGCCAGTGTTAATCAGAGAGGCTGAGGGTGCAGGGGCTGGCGCCACCCTCAGGGTCTGCAATACTGAGAAATGACTCACAGACCTGCCCTCTGTGTATTCACCCTCGGCCAGGCTAACAGACACCGGAGCACAGGTCTCTGAGCAGAACACATGCACAGTAGTCGTGTGCACACAACCAACCCTTTGGGGTTGTCCCTTCACAGGAAGCACAGTGTGGGACAGGGGGAGGCAAAAGTGGGGTCTCTGTGGTGTGCCCCAAAGGACCCCAGGGGGAAGAGGGAGCTTCAAAGGGTCTAGCCCCAAGAGTGTTCTCCCTCGTATCTACCCAAAAGTTGCCAAAGCCTGAGATCAACGCCCCAAGGGAATTTCCCCTCTAATTTTAGCCCTACACGGAGCAAGCAGAGACAGGCCTGGAACAGGAGGTGAACTTGTGGGTCAGGTCAAGAGAGAAGGGGCTAGAACATGGCCCAACTCGCTTCAGGGGTTCTGACGGTTTTAAGGAGAAGAGTGGGGAAGCTGCCTCCAGGAGGAGTTGGACTCATTCCTGGGGCCAGGGATGGGGCGGGCACTAATTGAGGATCCCAGGGGCAGCCAGCTCCCTGTACCTGCCTCATCACCCTCACCCCCCAAACCTGCAGGCCCTTACCTTCCCCAGTCTTGGAGGTGTTGATGTCTGAGTCGTCCCGAGTGCCATTCTGGGCCTCCAGGTAGGTGGCAGGGACCCAGCCCTGCTCCTCGGATGTGCTCACGAACCACCAGCCTGCAGAGGGGACGAGAGAGAACAGGGCCATGAGCACCCAGCACAATCGCAGAGGCGGTGGGAAGGGCACAGAGCCAGGCAACCTGGGCGCCGGGCAACTTCCTGGCCCACAGCCAGCCTCGAGGAGCCTGCGCCTGGCTGAGGAGAAGAGACCAACATGCTTCCTGAGAAGGGGGCCCCATGGGCCACAATGCACAATTCCACAAATGTGGAATGAAAAAATGAAACTGAAACAGCATGTCCAACGTGTTTAAGTCACCTTTCAGGAAAGGCCAAGGGAGCTTCAGCCAAACACACAGGCCATTTCTTTCAGTGGGCCTGTAGGACCACGGGTGTGGCCTGGAATTTGGCCACTCTCTCTGCTTCAAAGGCATCCAGGGATAAATGCATCCAGGATACCTTTCTAAGGGTCACTGTTCCCCTTTCCCCATCACGGGTCAGTGGTATTTCCACATGGGTGCTACTCACAGCTGCTCTTAAGTGTGCTGACATTTCAATCATAGTAAGTGGGCGCTGCACCCTCGAGCGACCCTTGACGGTCATGGCCAAATAATAAAGGCACATTCATTTTCTTTCTTCTTTTGTTGGTTCATTCACTCACCACTGAAACACACGTGGACTGAGCAAAGCCCTCTGAACACCCAGGTCCTGGGACTCTGCTAACTGCCTTCAGTCCCTTCCCTAGAACGTACCCTTCATAGGAGCCTGTCTTGGTCCCAACCCCATTTGGATCCTTCTCTGCCCTCAAAGCAATTTGGTACCAATTCCTTTCTGTCCATGAAAGAGCGCGCCAAATCTGCACTGTTCCCTGTCAAGAGACCCAGGGCTTCTCCTTGGCAGCACTGAGGCGCTATCACTGCCCACAGAAGCACGTGGCTGCCCTAGGAGGGGGGCGCACTGGGGGCTTTCCAGGCACTGCCAGCTGGGCTTAGCACTGGGAGGTGGAGGAGGCTGCCTGAGGGCTGCTGTGATGACAATGAAGGGGGACAGAGGAAAGAAGTTCCACCACTGCGCAGAACTCAGAACCCAGGGACATCTCCTAGGTCTTCAGCTGGGCCCCCACTGCCCCCTGTAACAGGCCTGGGATGGGAAACAGTCTGTGAATGTCCACTGCTCCCCACCCTTTCCAGGAAGTTCCACAACTCTCTGCTCGCAGCTCTGCAAAGCCCACAAAACCCCATAACATCTGTATGAAGCCATAGCAATGGATACACACCATTATTCGTTTGTCCATACCAAAGAATATACAGCACTAACTGAACCCTAATGTATACCTAATCTGGGTGATTAGGATGTATCAATACGTGTTCATCAATCATCACAATGTATCACTCTGATGGGGATACTGATAATGGGAGGACTCTGCATGTGTGAGGACATGTACCTCTGTATCTTCTGCTCAGTTTTGCTGTGAACCTAAAACTGATCTAAAAAAACACAAAGTCTTAAAAAGGAAAGAAAAGCCCCGGGTGAGGGTTCCAGACTCCTGAGGTCTAGACCTATTTCGCTCAGGGGCCTTACCCGGGTTACTGTCCCTCTGGAACCGGGGGCACCTGCCTTCCTTCTGCCAGATTCAGGTCAATTCGCTGATCTTTCCCCTGAATGTGATCAGTGAGGGTCGCCTCCATCATCCCCACAGCCACTTGCACATTCTGGGCCTGCCACACGTGGGGCTACTGCGGGGACTGTCCACAGCGGCCCTCCCTGAAGCCCATGCCACAATGGTGTGGCTGCGGCTCACACAGGCTCCAAAGAAGCCAGAAGGCATGGCCTTTGCAGGGGTCTGCCTGGGATGTCCTCCCCTCCCCTTCTCTCAGCCTCTGGGGGAGCACTTTCAGGAGCCCCAAGAGCACCAGCCCCAGGTGTTCTTCCACAGAACCTGAGAGGTCACAGAACAGGGCCACCCATCTCATAGGGCTTTCTGCCATGTGGCTCTGCCGCCTTGACCACAGGAGTGGGCACGTGTGGCCAATCACTTTCTGATTGGTTTGTCCCTGGAGGCTATAATGGTTCAGGGGCTTTTTTAGGAACTGGTATGGGCACTTGGTGATCTGAACCCTAAGTCCCATATAAACCAGGCATCACAGGGATATGTGGGAAGAGATGGCCTGAGAGTGAAGTCAAATCAGAAGCAGCCAACTCAAGAGGTGGAGAAAGTCAGTTGTGGTTAAGATCACTGGGGCTCCTACAACTAGACCACCCTGTTGGACTTCTAATCACAATGAGCCAAAGACCTTCCTGTGGTGTTTAACTTGGCCAGAGCGGGTTTCAATCACTGGCACAGAGGGAGTCCTCACTAACGCCATCTGTACCCAGCAATCACTGAGGTCCATGGCTGTAGGTCCACCTCATGAGTCAAGTCTGGAGAACAAAACTCAGGCTCTTAGGCAATGGCTACCACAGGCCTCAGTGGAAAAGGATGGGGCCCTCAGAGTCACTCTGGGCAAACAGCCCCCGCCCAAATTCCCACTCACCAGGGCCACTTTGGGGAACGGCCCCTGCATCGACCTTTCTCCCTGGGACCTCTAAGAGTCTCATAATCCCAGGATCCAGGTGTCTTCTCGGCTGTCTCCCCGCCCGCTTACTTTGCCCTTTGGGAACCCTTCCATGCATACTCTGCTCCTTCTCTTCCCCCAGAAGCCAGGAATCCAGGATGGAGAGATAGATCTGGACTTGCTGGCACAGGGAAACTCCTGGGGCAGAGCAGAGACCTGTGGAGGGGCCGAATGTGTCGCTGAGGTGCCCAGTAGGTAGGATGGCATGATGCTGTGCACCTCACACCACCTCGTGCCCATGGATGTGCCAGGGCTGTCTCTGAATCCTTTCCACCTCAAAATCTCTGCTGTGCCAGAAGCTTCTGGGAAGCTTCACATTATCAGTTGACTGCGCATTTCTGCACCCCAGGGCAGCAACTTAGGGTTGCATTTTCCTGCTGCACCCTCAAGACTTGGGGCTGAGACCCTCACCATTCTCATGGCTGGTGCACCCTGCCAACCTTGCCCGAGAACACTGCTTGGATTTCCACTCCTGCCCTAAAATGTGCAGAGCTGGGCTGTGTCAAGTCTCAGGTCATTGCTGCATCTGGCCCTGCAGAGACGAGCTTGCTGCTGGTGTGGCTGTGGGTACCTCCACCGAGGTAAGATGGATAGGCTCAAATACGGCCCAGGTGGGCATGAGTGGACGTGGGCAGAGGTGCCCACCCCAGCTCCATGCAGATGTCCCAGGAGGCCGGGCCCAAGTCAGTGGAGAGGCTCCCTGGGCCTGTGCCCACCCATGACTGCTCACAGGCCTCTCCCAGATGCCAGCAGCTCAGATGTCAATTGCTGCAACCAGCGCTCCTGACCAAAGTCACTGCTGCTCCAGCAAAGAGCAATTAGAGCCTGAACCCTGGGCGTGGCCCAGCTGGCCAAGAGAACTCAGGTGTCAGCCAGCCCTGTGGGGCTCCCAGGCTCACCTCCAATACACACGGCATCCTCTTTGCTGCAGAGGCTGAGAGCGTGTGGGGGTGGGGGGAGGTGTGGACAAAGCTTCTATTTCTGAGGACACGGGAGGTGGGTTCTGTCCACGTACACTCTCTGTGCACCAGGAACAAAGGGTTTCTATGCATTTATTATACGTGATGATTATGGCCAGGCATTGAGATAACCACTCAGTGCCAGGCACTAATTTGACATGTGACTTTATTTAATCTTCAAGAATCTTGTGAAATAAGTGTGACTGTCATCATTCCCACTTTACAGATGAGGAAGCTGAGGCAGAGATAGGTCACAATTAGGAAGAGTCAGAGCTGGACTTTGAACGCAGGCAGTCTGGCTCCAGGACCCATCTTCTCAGCCAACACAGCAATGAATAAGGTACATATCTGCTGTGTGTACCAGGGTGGCTCCTTGAGAACGTGTGTCCCTGTATATTGATACTTTATACATGTGCCTGTCTGTGAGTGGGTATATCCATGTCACTGGGCATGTGCTTTGTGTGCGGGCCTGAGGACTGTATCGGAGTACTCAGTTTGGATGGTTTGTAGACTGACCTGGATGGATGTGTGCGTGTACCCATGCATTTACTCTAACCTATAGAGCGTGGGGACTGCTTTCAGGGGCTCCAGAAGAATGGAGGGTCCTATCTTTTGCAACATGGCTGTGCATTCCTCAGCTGGTGCAATACGTGATAGCAAAGCATGGTGGGAAATGGGGCCAGAGGGGAGATGTCCCTGGGGTTTTCCTCCTTGCTCAACACATCTCAGAGCCATCCTCAGCCTGGCTCCTGTCCTTCCGCTCACATAGTTCCCTAGGACAGAGGTCCTGCAGCCTTCTCTCTCCTGTCCTAAACTCCTCCAGGAAGTCCGCCTGGACTGATCTTCTCCAAATCCCCAGAGTCCAGAGCCTCAACCCCATGACTCAGCTGTTCATACACTCTGAGAATTAGTTTTGTTGAAACTATAAGTACCTTGTCTGCCTCCAGAGCAGAACTGAGCTTGCAGAAAGCAACCTGAAAGATGAGGAAACTGAGGCACAGAGCCTAAGTGCTAAAGCCAAAGACCTGAGTCTGAATCCTATCTCTACTACTTCTATGCTCTGCGGCCTCAGGAAAGTGACTTAACCTTTCTGAGTCTCAGTTACTTCATCTGTAAGATGGGAGGACTACCATCTATCTTGCAGGTTAGTGTGAGGATTGGAAGAGATAAAGAACAACACATGGTGGGACCAGCCGAGTGGCTCAGTTGGTTAAGAGTTGGCTTAGAGCGCGTGCTCTGAGCAACAGGGCCGCCGGTTTGATTCCCACATGGGCCAGTGAATGCTGCGCCCTAGCTGAGCTATTGCTGAGCTGCCAACAAGTAGCAGGATGGCTCAGCTGGTATAACAACAAGATTGCTTGTTCGATGGTGGGCTATGCCCACCTGCAACTAAGACTGAACTCAGCACCTTGAGCTGAGCTGCCGCCTGGATGGCTCTTAACAACAAGGCTGCTGGTTCAACTCCTGCGTGGGATGATGGCTACGCCCACCCACAGCTAAGATTGAACACAGCACCTTGAGCTTGGAGGCCACAAGCTGCAGATGGGAAGCCAGATGGCGACTGGTGCCCTCCACAACGAAGATTGAAGAACAACAACTTGGCTGGTCCCCTCCCCCAATTCCCCAATAAAATCTTTAAAAAAAAAAAAGAACAACACATAGGGTTTGGCACATAGGAGGCACCCACTAAAGGAAAGCTCTGAGCTTTGCTGAATGAAGAATGAAGGACTAAAGCCACAAGACATGGGAGGTTAGGTGGCTAGTGCTCATGGGTGCTCAGAAACCAGCCTGAGCTGCCTCTTGCATTTTTTATGTCCCCAGAAGACGCGTCCAAACTCCAAGCTGGCCTCTGCTAGCTTTCCTCTTCCATTCTCCCAGTCTGCATTCTTTGAAAAGGAAATTTAGGGAGATTTTACTAAAGGACTTAGCTTTGGATGGATGAGTGGCCACCCCTGTGCACAGATGGGGGCGGCTGTTCCCTGACTGACTGCCAGATCCGGCCTTTTCCTGAGAAGTCACCCCTGGTTTCTAGGCAGAAGCGGAGCAGGCTCTTTGCGGGTGTGTGTGTGTGTGGGGGGGGTTGGGGAAGAGAGCTTGGAGGAGCAGGATAGTGGGGAACCCTCCAGGGGCTGGCTGGCTGGGAGACCCCTTAGCACAGCCCTGTACCCTGGCCTGGCAGCCATGCTCAGGCAGCTCTTCCCACCTGGAGTGCCTTCATGCCGTGACGCCCTCCTCAGGGCAGGAGAGGGGCTACCATGTCCATTGCTTTGAATGCAAAACTGTTGGAGGGGAACGCTGAGAGAGGAGCTCATGCACACTGGACATGCAGAAGAAACCTTCCTTGTGGGGCCTCTAGGCCTGATCTTTGGGGCTGGGGAAGTCGTCTGGGAGAACCCCAAACTGGCCAACCCACTGAAAGCTGCCTCATCCTGGTTCTTCCTTCCGTGAGGCTCATGTCTCTTCAGTAGCAGAAGAAGAATGTCATTTAGCCAGGCTGGCTGACAGGCCAGGACCCAGGCCTCTCCAGAAAGCAGAGGCCCAGACAGAACGGTAATGTCACTTGTCACCGCAGCCAACCCTGATTGCTGGCTCTCAATAAGAACCGACCTCAGCATGGTCCGGGGCCTAAGGGGAGAAGGCAACACCAGTGTGGCCTGTCCAGTACCTCCAGCTCAGAGTAGGGAAGAGGGGCCACCCATCCCAGGTGAGGAAGGAAGACCCCCGGTCCCAGGAGGGTCAAGCTCAGGCCCTGAAGCCAGACCCTCCCTCTTTCCAGGCTGAGCATAACCTTCAGCTGTTTGGCCGATTTCAAAGCCCTCTCAAATTGACTAATTGGGGCTTCTCAATGCTGGCATTGGGAGAGGGATAGAAAGGGTAGAAACTGAGGGTGAGACACACACACACACACACACACACACGAGACAGAGAAAGAAAGACAGAGTCAGAGGTGGCGAAAGACAGAGGGTGGGGATGGGAGGACCTGGGTGAGGGGCCAGAAGAGGGGGGCTCAGGGCCTCAGCCTCCCTAGGAGGGGGCTGGGATTGGCTGAGGATGGCAGGAAGTAACGTGCACTCCCTGGCCACTGCTATCCCCAGGGTGACCAGGCCACAATGGCCTCTTCAGTGACAGAGAATAATGAGTTCATTAGGGCCAGAGGAGGCCAGCTGCACACAATTAGGATGTTAATAGTCTTCTGAGGTCACAGCTCAGCCTAGGACAAAGGGACTGGCGGGGGAGGAGGGCCCTGCTCCTTCTCCCCCTGAAATCCCCACCTCCTCACCTCCTGACCCTGCTCGCCCAAGGATCCAGCTCAGCCCTTGGGCCTCAGCTGAGATCCTGGCTTCACAACATACGAGCTGGGTGTCCTGGAACAGGTCACTGGCCATCATTGAGCCTCACCACACCAGGACAGTATGATGTGCCTACAGGGCTGCCTGGCATCAGGGACTTATGGTGTCCTCAATAACCAAGTGTTTACTGAGCACCTGGTACATGCCAGCCCCCGTTCCAGGCATGGGGACACTGCAGAGAACAACACACAGTCAAAACGTAGGTGCTCCTTCCATGTCCCTGCGTGGCATACAGGATGGGTACAATCACAACCTGTGCGCTAGCACTGAGCCCAGCAGGAGAGGGCCAGGCTCCCACCCACCAGACCTGGGCACAAACACAGAGGCTGCTGGGCAGGCAGGGTTTGGAGTCTGGGAGAACCCAGCAGTCTTTAGGGGACTTCCAGGCCTCGTGTTTTCTTTCCCTCCAGGTCCTTCATGGGGTCTAACACCAGTTCATGCAGAGCAGAGCATCCGTGGGATGCTAATACATGCCCAGGCCTCTGCAAGGGCAGGGAAGGGTGAGTGATGGAGCTAGGACAAGTAGAGGCCCAGTTGCAGGCCTGAAACACCTATCTCCCTTCACGAGGTGCTCCTTGCCTCAGGCTTTGGCCCCTTTGGGTGGGGGTATGTCCAGGCATTCCTGTCTTCTTCCCTTGGAGTGCTTTGGAGGAGAGGATGGGGTGATAATTTGTAAGCACCAGACGGTGGAGGCGTGGAGATGCTGAGAGGAGAAAGGGGGCCTGGCCAGGCACGTCACCAGCGCTGCCCACCTGGCCACACCACACCTGGCACAAGGCTGGGCCCTAAGGGACTGCTTCTGCGTTAGACCCAGCCTGAGCCCTTTCACATGGGAAGAGACCTGAGGCTTTTACCTGAGAGGCTCCAGAGACACTGGAAATGCAGGCTGCCCATGATGTGCTGTGCCTTTAAGGACAGCGAAAGGCAGCCCACCCTCGGCCAGGCCTCCCCTGGTCAGAAGGCTCTGTCACAGAGCCTCTTGCCAAAACACACTCCAGGGCACAGCATGTAGCCTCCATGGTCCAAAGCAAACAGGAGCGGGGACAGGCTCCCCCAGTCTCTCCCGATGCACCCCACAGCCCCTGCCTTCCTGCTGGACCTGTTCTTTGGGTCCCACCTCTGGCACCTACCCCCATCTCTGTTGCCTGTGGCCTCCCCTCCCCCCAGATGGGAGTTCTCAGGCCACCACGGCCTCAGAACCTTTCTTGGGCGCCTGAGGCCTGGATTCCAAGACCATTAGCACAAGCTGCTACGTCACAATTTGGAAGGCTCCATGGAGTCCATGGCAAGAAGACAGCAAGCACTGGGCTGCTGCCACCCCTCCCCCGACCCTGCTCCGGCCTGCCCACCTCACTGGGCAGGCCCAGAAGCCCAGTGCTGGGTCTGGACAGGCTGAGGCTATGGGGGAGGCGCCAAGGAGCACTTGCAGGCAGAGATGGGCACATGATAAAACGGCAGGTAGAGAATCATGGTTTTTCAGCAAGGGCTTTAGAGCCAGGTTGCCTGGGTTTAAATCCCAGGTCTGCTCCTTACTGGCTGCATGATTTGGGGCAACCGCCTCAAAATGGACCTACAGCAGTACCTATATCTCACAGTGCTTACGGGGTAGATGAGTTAATCTACGAAAAACGCTCAGAACAGTGCCTGGTTCCTTGCAAGGTGCACCAGAGCTATTATTAAAATGGAAATCACAGGAATTTTAAAGGAGCCAAGACTCAGTGCCCCTCAATGACTGGTACCAGGGCCGGGCAGGTAGGTCTTAGGTGACTGGAGTTTCATGGAGGGAGAGTCACTTGGCATCTGGCCTTGACCTTAGAAAGTCTCTATTGAAAACTGTGGGTCTGGTTCTGTGCCTGGCATGGGTAGGCGTCGGGAGCAGGATGAAGTGGAGAATATAAGATGGCACGAGGCCCCTCCAGGAACTGCAGAGCAGGGTGACCCAGGCAGCCCCATGCCACGGACAGCGGTTGTTGATGTAACGTTTGCTGAAGGACCTATAGACATCAGAGATGAAACTGAGAGTCAGGGAAGAATTCTTAAGAGGAGACCTGAATTGAACCTCAGATCCAATCTGGAGGGGAGGGGATGGGGGAGATGATAGGGGAAGGGAGGGGTGGGGAGAAACAGGGAGGGGAGATAGCAATCTGGTGGGAGGAGCAGAACAGGCAGAGTGGTGGCAGTACAGATGGCCCAACCTAGAAATACTCATGATGCTTCAGGGTGGGGATTTTTCCCCATGAAAGAGAGTGGGGCCCTGACCTTCAATGTTACTGTCTACCACCTAGCCCATGATAAAGCAGAGCACAGAGGTATGAGCCTGTGGCCAGAGATTCCTTAACAGAAGAGGCTCAGGAAGCAGAGAAGGTGCAAAATGGTATTTTCTCACATGATTGTAAAAGGTACAAATGGTGGGTGCGATATAGCTACACAGGGTGAGGCATAGGAAGGTAGTGGGGTGTGTGTGTGTGTGTGTGTGTGTGTGTGTGTGTGTGTATCTCCTGAAAGAAGACAAGGGAGGTGTGAACCTCTAAGAATCACATCAGGAAGGTTAAATAGAGTCTCACAAGTAGACCCTTGGAGAAATGCTCAGGGAAACAAAAAGGGCATTTCCCCTGATGTTCTAGGCAACAGAAAGAGTAAGAAAGGTAAGTCGAAAGACACTGGGAGGGCTGTGCCGTGAGGCAGACTCAAGGGGACAAGGGTCTGCCGGACGCCTGTCCGTGGCTTGGCGCTTTCTCTAGGGAGGGCGGCTGGTCCCTCTAGAAAGCACTGACTGGGAGGCTGGGGGGCAGGCAGGCCCAGGGTGGGGATGGACGCAGCACGCATGGGCCACCCTCCATGAGCTCTCATAAGCCGGCCGTGAGAAAAGGTCTGGAGAGCACTTGACAGAGCCTGCCAGGCCACCACGGGCAATCCTGGGAGACACAGGTATGAAACAAGCCAGGAGACACAGAACAGGCACAGGTCCCGACTTTCAAAGAAGGTGAGTTCCAGAGTCGAGGCCAGCAACCTCAATGCTGGTCCTGATCAAGTGACACACGAGTTCCCCAAGGGATGGCTGGAGAGCCTGGCGAGTGGCTCGTTACCAAGGCAGTGCTGGATAGAAAGACACTACAGGAAGGAGGAAGGGGCCGGGCCACACTGGATGCTGAGAAAGATTGATGGTGAGTCTGAGATGTGTCATAACTGAGCCATCCAGGCCTTGGGGCTCTCATCATCCCCCTGGGGCCTCAGGGCTGCACTGACGGATTCACAGTTGATGCTGACCACATCCAAAGAGGGTGTGACAATTCACTGGTTACTGGTTACAGCCTAGATGGGGCGTTTTCTGCTGGGAACCTGTCCTGTTGGATGTTTCAATCAGTCCAGGAATGAGGACAGAGGAGCTGTGTGGGTGGCACCATCTTATTTAGCAAAAGCTGTGCCACGATCAGGAGCCAAAAAAGAAGGTCTGAACAGATGGTAATGACAGGTCAAATCTGAGAAGATGTAAAGTAGTAGACGGAGAGACGAAAGGACATAGCTTAGTACCAGTGATCTTACAATTTACTCTCCAAACTTTTTGGAGTACATGGTGGTGGTAGTGGTGGTGGGGTATGCCAAAATACCAGGTGCCAACTGGGCAATCAGGTTGTATGGGTCACCCTACTGGGCAGTGAAGATGAAAAAGGCCCTGGAGTTTGGGGGACTGTAAGTTCAGTAAGTTATCCCCCTAGGAAAACAGAGGCTGCGTTAGGTCATACCTGGACAGGGTGACGTAGCCAAGGTGCCTGGCTAAGAAGGGGCAGTGCCAGGAGTAGCGCCCAGGTATGAGTCCCAGCACGGCATCAGTTCCCCTTAAAAAACGACTCCAGCTGTTTGGAACTTTGCAAGAAAGAGACCAACACCGCCTGCTCTTTCTAGGTTCACCAAATGTCCATCTAACTGATGAGGAGCCGGGAAACCAGTTGTTTCATCTGCTTCTCCTTATCCATCAGTGTCTACAAAGCAGACCTGATTCTCGGGAGAATCATGGGCGTGGCTGCCACTCCACTTGCCCTCCCCTCTGACAGGAGGGTGCTGACAGGTGGTCTCAGGTGTCCATCTCCAGGCTGCCTCTCCCTCACCCTCTCTGAGCCCACATGGAAGGGGGAGGCAGTGGCATCCAGGCCGACAGTTTTCTGGCCCAAGACATGACCCAAGGGCTTCGCCAGGAGACAGTGACTTTGGATCAGTATTTCCCAAACCTCAGCTATTTCCACACCACACCTGATTTTTGCCAATATCCTTGAACTATGTATATTGTGGTTCACATAATAAATATATATTTAAAACAATCCACCTTTTAAAGTGTTTTTTGAACTTCAAGAAAATAATTTGTTTAGGAAACTTCAGATTGCCACCATGAACAAACAGTGAGGACCACCAGCCTCAACCATAAAATGAGAGAACAAAGTGGCGTAGCCAGTTTGAGCTGTGCAGAGGCTGCGCCCGTGGGCGGCTCCCTCTTTGTTGTTACAAAGGGAGATTATTAGAGAGGAGTCGGAGAGAGCTGACCATCGAGCTGAGGGAAATCAGAAAGCTTGCAAGGGAACAGAAACGGGACCAAGTTTTCTTGCTGTGCTGCAGAAATATTTAATACTGCTTCTCTGTATCACTCAAAATCACCCCGTGGGTCATGGTGTTACATGGGCCACCTTTCTAGGAAACCAACTTTGGACTAGAATGATACTTGGTCATACTATAAACGGCTAAAGAGGAGGGTGAAATGTCCTCATTCATGAGATGAGGATATTAACTAACATGTACTAACCAGGCTGTGGTGAGATGTCTAAGAGGAGAGAATGGAGAGCGCCTAGCCATGTGTCTGGCGCCTTAAATTTCCAACCTGGAGAAAAGAGCTGAGAGATCCCTCTGTAGCTGTTATCCTTCTTTTAACGAGCCATCCTCCAGTGCTGAACAAGTACACATGGATGTATTTGGTATATATTTTCCCATTTCTCTCTTTGCTAAAAACGGAGACGTCTTGGCCCCAGAATTAAGTTGGTTTCAACAGAAAGCCTTGGGCTGACAACCATCCCCTCCCTTCCAGCTGAGTTCAGCCCCTCTTTAATTGGGGCAAAAATAAAACGGGGGCAATTTCAACTTTAAAGACCATCTCCATAAACAAAACAAACCCACCCCACAATTTGTCTAAGGGCATCCCTCCCTCCAAACCCTCCTTATTGAATTTCTGGGGAATTTTAAATAGAGGCCTTGCAAAATCCTGCACCGCCTGACGTCAACAGCTCTCTGACAACGTGGATTCTGCCAGGCAGTGTGGGGAACAGTCACCACGAATGCTGATGCTTTTCCAGGCTCTTTTCCCAGTTGGAACTTGGAAGCCACTGGTGTCACCCTAGACTGTGGGAGAAGAAGGGTTCTGAGGACTGTCCTGCTTGGGGTCCTGGAACTGTGGTTCCCAAACCTCAAGCCTTACAGAGTACCAGACATCCAATTAAGTTATCCAAGTAGCACTTGTACTAGTGTTTTCATAAAAAACAAACAAACAAAAAACTTAAATACTTCAGTATTTCAAAAAAGACATTTTCCTATGCTACACTAAATGGAAAACCAGCATCGCTTGGCATAAGCAGAAGATAACTGGAAAAATGCGTACACTGAAAACAACAATGCTAGGGGCTTCTAGCAAGACACTAAGGCTGTGGCCAGACTTTTTCTTGGCCAAACAAACATCATCAGCAAGTGTTAACCATACAGGAGCCCCAAATGGAGACTTTTCCCTTGACCCAGGATGGACTAAAAGAGGCCTGAAAGGTAATAGCCTCTCATGATGGGATTCAAGGCCATTTACTGCTGTGTCCACCACCCGTTTGTATGACCGACTCCCTGGGGAATACTGATCTTGTAGGAGGCAGCTCGGGTTAAGGATATGCAGTCCAGGGATCGAATCCAAGCCTGGTCACTAGCAAGCTTTGAGGTGCTGTGCACATACTTACCCTTCTAACACTCAGTTTCTTCTGAAAAATGGAAACAAAGCCACCTGCCTTGACTGCCCCTCCAGAGTTACTCTGAGATAATATGAGATAAAACCAAAAATGGTTTGAAAAGTCTCTGGGTTGTAGGTAGATGGGGCTGGAGGGGTTATTATTCTGAGCAATTTCAGGAACCTGATGGATTCCTAACTTCTCCCTGGATACAACATACTGTCTAGACTGGATGGTGGCCCATCCCTGTCTACAGAGAAAAGAAAATGAATATGCCACTTGACAACATTCTTTCACAGTTAACCTTCCCAATAGCCACATGGGTTTCAAAATATTATCCCCATTTCACAGATATGGAAATTGAGGAGCAAAATGGCAATATACTGGCTATTCAGTGGCAGAGTGGGATCTGAACACAGCCTTCTACGGGGCCTGGGGGGAAATACCCTCGATCTTGCTTTTTTTGTGCATATCTAGGCGGGGTTCAGAAGCCCCAAATGTGATGGTCTCTCAGATCCATCCATCTGCCCAGGACATCTTTCAAAGCCGCCACTTTCGCAAAGTTCCCGACTGCCCGCAGCTGGGGTTCTGTTCTCCCGCCTTCGTGCCCCCCGGCACACTGACCTTAGGTTTGGGTTAGCTGTTGCCCCCAGCTAGACCAGGAGCTCTTTGAGGACAAAAGCCAAGTCTTGCTCATCTTGGCATCCTGTCAAGCCCCTGCCTGGCTCAGTGTTTCAGACAAAGAAGGGGCTCAGTAAGCAGCTGTTGAAAACGAAATGCACTGACAGATATAAGCACAGGGCTTCTTCCTCCTTCCCTGGCTTCTCCAGCCACACCACAGTCCCTCCTGCTCCCCTTGGCCCAGTATCACCAGGTCCAGCTCCTGGGGTCAGTGCCAGGCATCTTCTCTCCAGCTGTCACCTCTCTGGCCCCCGGGCCTCCTGCCCTGCTAGAATCCAGTGCAGCGATTCAACCCCTGGGCAGTGTTTCCTCCTCCAGTCCCCAAATGGAGGAAGGACCTCTGACTCACAGCTCACCTCAGGGGATTTGCGCACAGGGACTTGAGGCTAGCAGATTTTTGTTGCTTGTTGCGTAACTTGCCCAAGATCACCCAGTAAGCTAACACTCCCACCCATGAGCTCGCTGTCTGCTCCCACACCTGATCGGGCCATTTTCGTTGGGGCCTCTCCCCTCACAGGAATGGAAAAGCAAAGCTCAGGGAGGTCCCATAGGCCAAGCACCAGGGACAAGCCTGCGCCCTGGGTGAGGCCCCTGGAAGAATGCAGGCAGGACTGACTGCTAGTGGCCTCTCCCCAAGCTCATTCAAAGCAGCCTCTCTGGCCGCAAGCCTCCACAGGGGCCCCTGGTGACACTGCTCCTCATACAGGAAATGAAAGGCCCTCCTCCTTGGAGGAGCCCTGGAACAGGCAGTCCCGGAGACCTGCTGCTCCCAACTTCCAGGGGGCAGATGGGGAGAGAGCTTCCGAAAATGGCTTCCCCTATCACCGGGCCCCACTCAGGGCCTAGGGTACCACAGAGGATGAACCAGGAGGCAGCAGAAGAGTGTAGGGAAGAAGCTGGCAAATTACCTGAACTCTCTGAGTCTCAGCTTTCTCATCTGTAAAATGGGAGTCCTGCTGCCTGTGCTTTAAAGGGCAGTGGTGGTGATTACAGGAAAGATGGTGTTTGGCTTGCTGTCTGATATACTGGAAGCCCTTCAATAATCTCATTCTTGCCTATCCCATAGTTTCGAATATTAATAGTCTCCAGAAAACAGGAAATGGGCTTAACTTGAGCCCTGAATACCCTGGTCCCGGGATAACCACCCTGGAGCCCCCACTGGGTGGTGGTGATTTAGGAATAGGTTCTTTCCCTGAGCTTTTACTGCCCCATTTCCCTCTCATCTCTCCTGCCTCTGGACATCATCTTATCTTCCTAGTTCCTAAACGCTGGTCTAGCACAGATTCCACCCCAATCTAGGGAAAAAAGGCCACACTCAACCAGATTACACTCCTAGGTCAGATGCCTCATTCTAGACTCGTCACAGTTACAGTAATTGGTCAGGTAGTGTGACTGACACCCATGAGCACCAATCAGTGATGGAACTCTTTTCACCTTTACTCTTGTCAATCTCTGGTGCCTGGCACCCCCAATACCCAAAGCAGAGGGGTCTTTAGAGAGTCACCACCCTGCCTCAAAACACTCCAGTGACCACAGGCCCCTCTGCCAGGTCAGAGCAGGTAACTAATTGTCTACTTCCCTTATAAGGCTGTCATTCCCTGCCGGGGATCAAATCTTCCTTGTTCTGCTCTGTGGGTTGGTGCCTGGCACAAAACAGGAGGTCAAGATTGGTGAATGAATGAATGCCTGATCACCAGCTCATGACTATATGCTCGCATGTTTGCTTGTTCTGGTTTTCTCTGCTCTGAATGAGACCCAGACTTTGATCAACACCCCACCAGTCATAGGAAGATCCGTACCTGATGGAAGAGAAATGGGGTATGAAGCTGGGAAGTCATTGACCTTTCCTGCCCTCCATAGCCCACCTCACAGCCTCCATGGGGTCATTCCGATAAGGCAGGGCCCTTGGAAGAGAGACTTCATTCTAGAAATGGTTTTAAGGTGGAGAGGCCTGGATGGAGTAAGATAACAGACATCTAGGGGTTGAGATGGGCCATGAAGATCTCCCCCCTTTAAATATTCTTAGCAGTGACAGGCCCAAAGCACCCCAGCTGAGTTCCAGCCTTGCCCATAGCAGGCTATAACTTCAATATCCAGGAAGTGAGCAATACTCCCCAGCGCTGGCCTGTCCCTTAGACTGCAATTGGATGTCTCCATCCCCACTCTGTCCTGGTCTCTATGGATCCAAGTTCCTGTCCAACCTGGCTCTGATTCCGTCTAGGGCCCCCAACCCTGAAGCCACTTCTATAATGGAGTTTCGCTTCCCGTTGGATGGCCCTGTAGATGCTGAGATATGGGGGTATAGTGGGTAGGCTAGGCCCATGGGGTCCAGAATCTTCCTCTCAGCTGCTTCATCAACCCCAACAAGATGCTCTGGCCCCATCAAAAGTGGAGACCCTTTAAGTCCAAGGAGACAAGTCTGTGTCCAGCTGTGCAGTGAGGCTGGGGCACAAGGCTGGGCTCGGGGGCAGAAAAATGGGGTTAAACACTCATAACGGGAGGCACTGAAGCAGAAGCTCGGAGGCTCCCTCTCCCTGCACAATGCTCCATCGATGAAGTCAAGCTCATTTCTCTCCTCCAAGGGACAGTTAAAATCCTTGCTCTGTTGGCAAGGAGGTCTAGGCACTCGCAAACCCAGGCTCTGATCCCATTACTAATGCCAGGGGGAAGCATGTCCCTCAGTGTCAATATTCTGGGGAGCAGTTTTATTTACACCCAGAAATGAAGGAGTTGATCTGATGCTTGCTTAGGAGGTGCTGGTTGAAATTGGGGAGGAGAAGGAGAAGCAGGGCTCCCAGAGCTGTGTTGGGGCTAAGGGAGGTGAGGGCCCCATTATTCTGTCATTTTCATGGGTGGGTCAGGGTCTGCTCCAATGTGCTGAGCCATTTTCCTTATATCCCCACCTGACCTACCCTCACCCCAACAGTGCTAGGTACATGCACACATGCAGAAAATGCCAGCTTGAATAAGAAGGTTCAGGGCAAAACAGAGGTGAGGAGACCCCAGGTAGACAAAAAAGACTCTGGGAAGAAGGTCTCCAGTTTAGCCCAAGAAGGAACAGGGGACAGCAAATGGGCTAGGCACATCCTCCCTCCCCTCCCAGGGAAGGTTGGTGGAGCCCTCCCATACTGGGCCTTTGAGACACCTTACTGGCTTGAATTTTGGCCTCTTTAAGTCCCAGAGAGATTGCTTTCACAGATCTTGTTTAACTTGAGAAGGATGGAGGGGAGGAGGGGCAAGGAAAGCTGCATTCTTCCCCATCAAAGCCAAGAGTCTAAAGTAATACTTCTGGTTGTAACTGATCCTGGCCTGTTTGTGATTACGGCCTCTCGCTCGCTTTCTGGCAGGACAGCCCTGGAACCCCGCAGCACTGCTAATGGGGAGAGACACACTCGCTTACTTGGATAATCTTGTCCTCGTCTGACATGACCAAAAATGTCTGTCAGCCTCTCTGCTTTGAGCAGTTTTCCAGGGCAACTCTTCAAAACATTACTTTATTTAAAAAAAAGGGGGGAAAGCCACCCCCAACCCCTACCATGAAATTCCACAAAACTAATCATATTCCTTCTGTTACCAGCACCATACTGAAAAACACAGCGCTACCAGCAGTCCCATTGGCTGATGCAAATCGAAGGCTGGGGATTGGGCCACTCTCCTCTTTTGACACACACACACACACACACACACACACACACACACACACACACACACACACACACACACACACACCTCTTTTGCTGCCATAGCACAGAAGTGGCTTAGCAAAGCTCAAGACTATTTCTCAGCTGCTCTTTCTCCGGAAATTTAATCTGCAAAGCATTTGGCCTCACAAAACCCATTCCAAAGGTGTCCAGGAGCCCACGAGCCCTGTGATCATCATTACAAACCAAGGGACGGTTGCAGCCAGTGACCCATTTGGCTGCTCGGGAGAGCTGGCTGAAGGCTTGCCAACATGGTCAAATTCCCCTCGCCTGCTCCCTCTAAGCTGAAACTGGCTTTTTCTCGGAGCCCCAGAGGTTAGAGGGGATCTTAGGAATTCCAGAACCACAGAGATGAAAGGAAAGGACTGCTGCTTGCCCAGCTTGGTAAAAGTATGATCTCAGGGCAATGGGGAAACCTAGTATTTAGAAAACAACTGTGATTCCTGACTTCAAGCCTAATGACACCTCCGTTTTACCGGTGAGAAAAGCTGATGCTTAGAGAGGTAAAGTGGCTTGCCTGAGGTCACTTGGTTAGTGGGTGGCTGAGCCTGGAACCTAGATTGACCAAGATCCTCTTAAAATCCTGTCATTTCTTCCATGAGGGCACACCGTTTTTCTGTTCACTGAGATGACAGACACCCTGAGTCCTGTGCCAAGTGGAAATCCCTTGACTCAATGACTTCAGCAAGAAGTGGATGGCTGGAATTGGCAGAAATCCCCCTAGGGCACAGGGAGGTCACTTGGTCAGGCCCGGGAGAAGCCTGGAGCCAATGCTGCAGGTGCTGATGCAAGGCTGGGGACCCGAGGCCTTGCTGTGGGTGCATCCCGATTCCAGCAGCTCAAAAGCCTGCCACAATCAAAGATGGGGGACATGAGGAGCAGAGAGAAGGCTGGGGCCTTGAGAGGGTGCCCACCAGAAGTACAGACAACGAATGAGAAAGGCAGAGTATCCGGAAACAACGGGTCTGAGGCCTGTCCAATGTCAACAGCGACCCCACCAACTTCCTGGGGGAAGGGAGGAACAAAAGAGGCGGGGGAGGCAGTCTCTGGTCTGGAGGAGACCTGCCGCCAGCCAGTGCAACAGCCCCACCTTGGCCCTGAGACGTGGTGTCACTAAACAGGGGAGTCTGCTTTCTCAAGTTGGGGTATCTGAAGATGATCTTGTAGGGGGAAGTCACCATATTCGAAAAAAGGATATGAACAATATACAGGGAGCGCCTCCTAGTTTGGGTGGGGCCTCCCGATGGGCTGCCTCCAGGCTCTAGCTTTAGCACCAGGCTGAGGGCCCCACAGAGCCGGGTAGCTGAAGTGTCTGCTCACTCCCCTCACCTGGGCAGGGGCTGGGCCTCAGTCAGGGGTAAGTTGGGGTTCGCCCAGCGCTGAGAAGGCGGCGAGGCCTCAATGGTGCTGGGAAATGCCAGCAGCCCTCAAAGACTGCCATCTCTGCATCAATGGTCCACAGCCATACAGCAGCCCTGTCATGAACTAGCCATGTGACACAGGGCAAGTAGCTTCACTTTTGCAAGCGCTGTTCTTCCTCTGACAAATGGTCAGATGGTCAGAAATGTCTCCTTTAGCTGGGTGGGGACGGACAGGAGAAAGCTCTCCTTCATCTGCCATGTGAGGCCCTTCAAGACCCTCGACATGCCCGGCCCACCTGCTTAGGCTGGGTGAGCGGCTGCTCTCAGACAGCCCCAGGCACTGTGGCCAGGTCACGCCCCTCCACGCCACCCTCCACACCTTCGCATGAGTCATTCTGGTTCGCTCAGCTTGGAGCACCTTCCTCCTTCAGCTCCTTCCTCGTTCAAGGCCCACCTTTTCATAAAGGTTTCCCTGACTACCCAACCCAGCCAACGCTGTGCTTTCGGCCTTGCACACGGTAGGTGCACTGTGAAAACAATTGACTCACTGCGTCTGGGCCTTTACCCTGCAGGTAAGAGAGAGCCCTGGAATGCCGTCACCTCGTGACAGGAAGACAGGGACAGCTGCTTCTTGTCAACTGCTGCACCCCTGTGAGGGACACACCACAAGGCACACAGTAGGTGGTCCATGTTTGTCAACTGAGGGAACAAACTACATCTTATGGAAGCAGTCCCTGTAGGTAGGACCTCACCCAGACAGGTGGAGGAGGAAGGAAGCAGGTGGCAGCTCTTCCTTGGGTCCTGTGGGGGTTGGCGGGGGTGCACAGGACAGGTCTATTTATTTAGACGAGGGGAAGGCGGATGAACAGGGGCCCTGACCAGCACTGCCCAGGCATCTGCCCTCATACCCTCAGCCCTGCCTGGTAGGGCCCTGGTGAGCAGATGGCTGGGGAGGCCACAAGTCTCTCCAACGCATCCACTCATCCAATCCAGCCCTGGCCCATGGGCCTGGCTGAGCCAAACACTGGAACGCTCACGGAACTCTCTCACAGGAAACTGAGTCAGCGCATGCCCCCTCCTCCCATTAACATTCCCTTGGACCTGGCAGCAGGACTGACCTCTACTCTTCTGCTCTCTGTGGCCTGGGAACCCACGCAGCAAAGCACTCTGGGGTTTGGTTTTCCAAAGAAGTAAAATCCACGAGGAAGAGAAATGCAAACATCCGGATTTCCAAACACTGGATAATAAGATATCTTGGAAGCCCGCGCCCCACCTCCCAGCTGTGTAATCTTGGGGGCAAGTCGCTTACTGACTGTGGGCTTCAATTTCCACCTCAGAAAGATGGAATGCCACCATCTGCCCTTCCTCTTACCAACATGTTTTATAAACTGCATGGTTTTATGTCTTATAAAACAAAATATTTTGATTCAGAAAGAGGTCACCTTGAAAAATGTTCCACGTGCCTTAGTAGCTGGCATGAGCAGGCAGTCCTCAGGTGCCCTTGACCTCTGCCATGAGCTGCTAGCAGGGGTCTAAGAGAAGCGACTTGCAGGCTTCAGGCCACTGTGCTTAGGATGTTCCTTAAAGTACAAGGTCCCGGGATATGGTGACCCAAGAGTGGCCTGTGGCAATGCGATGGGCCGTACCAGGGGACAGGGATTTGCTACCATAGCACACCAGTCTCAGACCCACTCGTGTGTGGTTCACTCATTTTATGGCCAGTCTTTGGCAGGCTCCTTCCCTGAGTTTGGCTCTCTCTCACCTCCCGTAGTGCCTGGGCCACTTCCCCATAATCCAGTCCAATAAAAGCTTAGGGGAGGCAAATGCAGTTTTGCATGAGTCCGAGAAGTACCTGACTTAAGAAGGGAAATGCAGAGCTAGAGCTGAGGCAATTAAATGAAACAATCAAAAAATTCCAATAATTCCATATAGCATACTCCAAACATAGACAGAAACGAACTTGAGGGTTACAGGAGCCAGAAGCATCCCTTCACTTACTGGGATTCAACAGCTCAGCTCCCAGGATGGGGAGTTGCAGCAAACATTGGCTCCCACCAGGGTTCGCAGAACAACTGGGTTAACTGGGTCACCCTGACCTTTCCCCTGCAGTGAGGCCAGGTCAGTACCGGGCAACAGAGGATGAGGTTATGGAATCTGAAAAGATGCAGATATTGGCGAGGGCGGTTACCCTGGGTAACCCCACTACCACCAGGGTGATTACCGAAAACCCAACTGCTGAGGGGTGTAATACCACACGGCCGCGGGGTAATCTGGGGACAGAGCAAGGGGCAGTTCTCAACCCAAATTCCCCGAGGTCCTGAAAAATTATACTCCCCAAAAAGTGCCGACTCCAGGGTGGAAATCTGTTATATAAGAGTGGAGATCTTTTCCCTGCACTTCAGCTGTAAAGGGAGACCTCTCACCTAGGCTGTGTATGTATGTTGGGGTGGGCAGAAGGTCTCTGGCATTGTCTGTTCCCTGGGCACCTGGGCCAAGGTATGTCTGCGGAGGATAGTGAGGTCACCTGTTGGCTATACTGCAAGACTGATACCTAAAGCAACACACCTTGGCCTGGTACCACCTGGCCCTCACTCCCCACTACTCTCCCCAATACCAGTTGGCCTCTGGTTCTCCCTCGGTTCCCCAAGCTCTGTGCATTCTCAGCTTTACCACACCCCTTCAGCAAGGCCTTCCCTAGCCACAATTCTATCCTCACCTCCCCTGCTTATTTGCTATCACAGTGCCCTGTTTATTTCCTGAACTGCACTTCTCAAAATCAAGAATAATTTTCCTGGGCCGGCTGAGTGGCGTGGTGGTTAAGAGCTGGCTTGGGAAGCCAGTGGCCCCTGTTCGGATCCCACATGTGAGGGCCAGTGATACTGCCCTCAAAAAAAAAGAATAATTTTCCTGGTTCACTTGTGATTGTCTTTCACATATGAGCCCTGAGAGGATGGGGCTTTGTTTAAAGGCCTCTGTCACCTCTGGGCCCCAACCTGGCACTTAGTCAGCTACCATAATATGGGTTTAGTGACAACCTATCATCGGGAGATTGGCCTTGTGGGGGTCTGGGCAATGTGTGGTTCAACACGTCCCCTGGCATTCAAATCCAGAAAAGTGGCATTTTGGAGGTGCTCATGAACAGTGCAAACTTGTTTGACCCCCAAAAGAGAAGGCAGCCAGGTGTTGCTCTGAGGCTCAGACTGAGATGAGCAGCTGGTGTCACACTCTGGCACTACAGCTGGATTTCCAAGGTCCGGCTGAACCACATCTTTTGCTCAGAAACGGCTGTCCAAGGAAAATGGCCTCGGAGGAGTTTGGAACAGGACAAGTCCACAAAGCCAACGTGAGCTCAGTGTGACCAGCCACTCCACTAGCCCAACCTGGGCAGGTGGAGGCAAGGCAGACGGAGCACCCAGAGCCCACTGCCCCACCTAGCCGCCTAGCAGCTGGATCCAGGCAGGTGGCTGGTGCTGTCCATGCTGACAAGCCCTTGGATATCTCCCTAACAATAGCCTGTGCAGCTCTAGCTTGAGGAAAAAGTGATTTCCAGTCCCTGGACACTTCTTTCCCTGACACCTTCCTCCCACTGCTAGGATCACTTGCTTCAAGTGCCACTGTTCTCAGGTCCTGCTCCTTTCTTCCCACAGCCCCACCCTTCCTGTCCATCCACTGCTGCCCAACTTCTTTTTCATCAGCATACACCTGCTTGAGGCAACCATATACCTGCCTTGCTGTCTTAGCTCCAACGGGCCCAGCCCTTTCCCTGGCACTCCACTCCTGTGGGCCTGGAATTCCCTCCTTTCTTTGCCTATTTAACGCTCATCTCTCTCCAAGTCCCAACTTGATGCCTCCAACTCCTTCACGCAGCCTTCCCAGATTATGCTAGTCTCCCCTCACCCCCAGCGCTTCAACTCTGTGCCATGCAAAAGAGGCACAGAGTGACAGCCAGCATGAGGGCATCATGGGTGGGCCTCTTACCTCCCCAGCTTTGTATGAGGCCCCATGACATGATAAGGGTACTGCTCCAGTCACCAATGGGAACTGGACTTCTATCTTCAACTCTCTCCTGTCATAGGGGCAAGGACAACTGCCTAAGCAGGAGCTCCAGGTGGGTGACTTGGGTCCCCAGCATGATTTCCTGGCTTCGCTGCCCTGTAGTAAGCTCCCTACTTGCCATACCCATCTCACAAACCATCAGGGCCGAGAGAATCCTCAGATACCACTGAGTGCAATCTTTTCTCTGGCCAAGTGGGAAAACCAAGGCCACAGAGGGAAAATGGCCTGTTGTGAGCCCCGAAGTTAATCTGTGGCAGAACTGCCCGAGTCCAGCAGTCTTACTATTGTGTCCTGATCTCTTACAATGCACCAGGCCCTGCGCTAAGCACTGAATTCCTTTCGCATCAGCGTATACCAAACCTACAGCTGTGGGTACAATTATCTCCATTTTACCGGTAATGAACTGATGCTTAGAGGACCCAAGTGACTTCCCCAGGGTCGCCACTAGTAAGGAACACATCAAGATTAAAACCAGGCTTATGTAAGTTGAAGCCTATATTTTTAATTGCTAGGCTATCTTGCGATCTCATCCTCAAAATAACCTCTAGCCTGGGTGAATGAAATTTGGTGGAAGGGCCCAAGGCTGCGTTAGGATGCCCAATTCTGCTCCCGGATTTATACTTTATGGCCCTTTCCCATCCAGCCAGCTCTGTGATGAAATGGATAACAACTACACACTGGAAACAGTCTTGGGCCAGAATGGACTTTGGAATTGCTGATTAGGCTGATATAGCAGGAATACACGTACATGGCTGCGCTTAGAAAGAGAAATGCTTTCAGAGACCAATGCCTTCTGACGACTGGACAGGACGTTATGGGGGCCAGTCTCCACATCCCAATGGGGGCTGGCTCATGGGAACCAAACTCTTAAAAGGCTGTTGCATAGTTAAGAGTGTTCATTCACTTATTTGCAACACAGATTGCAATAAACCTGCCTTTCTAGAAACCGTCTATCCTACCTTGATTGGGACATCTCTTTTCTAGGGTAGCCTGGCAGTCTGAATGAGCAAGCAGGTGTTCCTTAGTAAGCACAGAAACTAAGCAAAAGACATAGAAGGCATACAGAAGTCCACTTAAGCCATGGAAAGTGTGCAAAACTATCTCAGCCCCACATTACAGTCCATCCCGTAAGTACCCAGCACACTCACATCAATGAGAGCCTTAAGCCCCATAAAGGCAGGAACCTTATGGGTCTGTAACCCAGTCAGCACAGGGCCTGGGACAAAGGCGGTACTCGACAATTGTGAGATTGATGAATGAACACTCTATAGAGTATACGTCTCCCACATAAGAAGCCCGTGTAGAACCAGTTATAACAATGTCCAGGAAGAAACATCTAAGTAACAGAACAGATATGTCCTCAGTGTTAAGAAGATTCCAGCTCACAAAATATGTGGCTGAAGAATGCATGATCTTTGACAACACAAACTAATCATTATGATACACAATTCTGAGAGGAAAACTTACTAGTTTGTCTTGTTGATAAAGATATTTATCAAATCAGGGTACATTTCATTAAAAAAAAAAAAGCCCACGTAGTATGTATCACCGCCCAGTTATACTTATAAGGAAACAAACATTAGGTGATTCCTATTTGTGGCACACAGGGTAGCATCACCTTAACCTCGTGTTCAGATTCCCGATGCTTTGCTCTCTTCACTACACACACAGCTATAAAACAAGCAAAATAGTTGGAGCCAACAGGTTTTTAGTTACTTTACCCCGTTTATATCTCCTTTCTTTAAAACCTGACTTCCAGCAGCCACTGCTGAAGAAGTTGGCTAGGTAGCCATGTTTATCCCCCATGACACCAGGGCTGGACGCACGATTTAAGATCTGTTAATCAGATTTAAATGTCAAATTTTGTACTCAAGAGACCCAGAGGCCGCTGTCAGTTGGTGGTGGTGGAGGCCACTGAAAAGTCATGCAAAGCCAAGTCCTGAGAAACCAACAGCGGATGAGCAGGTTGCTGTTGTAAGTGGACAGGAAGAGAAGGAGGGCTAGTCCGCAGTTAGGAGATCACAGCTGGGCTCTAAATCTACATGATACCTGAGAGAGAGAGAGGCAAGAATAGCTGCTTTGGCTCACATCAACTTTCTGGTTTCAGGTTCCCAATCCCTGTGAGGCTGGGATGTACTTCCCACCCATGGGTTGGTGAGATTTTTCAGTATCCTTTCAATAATCTTCACAATGCTGAGCAAGTCTGAGTGGATGCCTATCCAAGGTTTAGTTTTCTCACCTACACAATTTCTCACCTGGATGGACCAGTGGAGCTCAAAATTCTTTGCCAGCACAATGCTTTGATCTTAGATCCTATCGCTACGTGCCTCCAAGGAAGTATAAGAATTTCCAGTGTTGGGCTGGCCAAGTGGCGCATTGGTTAAGCGCTGGTTTTGGGATGCCAGTGGCCCCGGTTCGGATCCCACATGAGGGCCAGTGACACTGCCCTCTACAGCTAACAACAGCTCCACCTGGAGCTGGGCTGTGCGAGCCCCGGTGACGGTGTGGGCTGCAGCCCCTGCTGCAGTGGGCTGCCATAGGCTACAGTGAGTGGCCCGCAGCCAGCGTGAGCGGCTGGCAGCCAAGCGTGAGCTGCCAATAGCCACGGTGAGCGACATCCAGAGGCCAGCGACCGATCTGCCTCATCCGGGAAGAGCGCAATGACGATACCAACAGTGAAGCAACATCCTCCGCAACTAAACTGAAGAACAAAAAGACAGCAACTTGTCTGTTCCCCTTCCCCGATTCCCCAACGCTATTCCCCTCCGCCAATTCCCCAATAAAATCTTTAAAAAAACAAACAAAAAAAGAATTTCCAGTGTTATCACACCAGTACCAGGAAAGAAGCAAAGACTCAGAGGAGCAAAGCTGAGGCAGGAAAAGAATGAGCATGGAGTATGTAATGAGCATATCCCCATGTCCTCCCCTGGCCCCTAGTCCTGAGGAGAAGGAAATAATCCTGGAAAGTTGGATGCAGTTTTGCTCAACACAGAAATCGGAGCAACTGGGATCCTGCCATCGCTGCTCTGCCAGAAGTCAGACCAGATTATCCCTGCTGGAAGGTGAAGCCAACGTGGTCTTTGAGGCATAAGAATGTCCTACAAAGCAGGCATCTCAGGCACTGCTACTTATGTCAAAGCTGGAGGAACTTCCAGGGACAAGACAGCAATGGCAATTACATGCCCTGCTGGTTGGCAAAGCTAAAATAGCTGCTGAATCTTTCTGCCAGATTTATTCCTGTTAATCAATGAAGAAAAAGAACCCTTTCCTGGCTGGGTCCCAGGCCCACTGCTTGATCAAAAATGCTTTTCCTGAAACAACTCAGGACTCACTTTGGATGTCTGACTCCTGTCCACCTATATTCCCTGGAATAGGCCTGTCCTCAGTGCTGGGTACACATCACCCTTCTCAGATCCTCTTGGCTCTCGCTTCTCCACAAGTTCAAAGGAACAATTAACAACATGAATTCCCTTCCCACGACCTATGAGCACCATGCTGGAAGGAGGGGCACAGAGGCATCCTTCCGTAACAATGTTCCAAGGAGTCTTGCGGTCATGTCAACCAGCCCGTGTCTCTCCCTGACCCGCAGCCTCGGCAGCTTGCGGGATGATCCCACCCAGGATCAGCCCACTCTCACCCTTCCCCAACGTCCTCTGTAGAGGGGAGAGAGCTCAGCTGTTGGACTCCAGGGAAACGACTTAACCTCTTCGCCTATTACGTTAGCCACAAAATGGTTAAAGTGTCTTCGACTGCATGGGGTTGTTCCATGATTTCAGTAGAATGATGCGTGTAAAGTGCACGGCCCGACACCTGGAGTTTACTGATTCTCCATTGCCTTCCACACACATCTCTCTTTAGAACAATGAGATTACAGAGCACTGGCATAACCACACCTCCAAATTGCTTGGTGGCAATGGTCCCAGCCAGAGGGCTCTGATGAGCAGGCAGAGCCCGAGATGGCTGGATCCCTCTATGAACACTCTTTTCAAGGGACTTGTAGCCTAGCGAGAAGGCGACATAGGCAGAGTCCTGGCTCCCAGTGGGCAAGGAGAGTCCCCGGGGGGGGGCAAGGATAGCGCTGAGACTGCTGATCCAATAATTGGAGTGGAAATGCCTCAACACACCCACCATGTCCCAAGGTCAAAGGCATCACAACTGGGTCTTTGTTCCAGAGTTCAAAAGCCTCACTCACCAATCCTTCCAAAGCCAGCTTGTAGGATGCACAACACACCTCCCCTCCCCCACAGTCAGACATCCAGCTTCCTAGAGCTGCGCAGCCACCCACCTAAGGATCTGCAGTTTGGCTTTCTTCCTTTCTACCCTCCACCCACTTAGTATCTCTGGTTAAGCTGGTTGTACACTCCAGGCCTCGTGGATTCTGCTGGCAACAGATAGTGTGGGCTTGCACAGTACACACAGCATTGCAAGGTCCTTGTGTAAACATTTGCTGCTGAACAGCTGTCTCCACTAAGGGTAAAGGTACAAAAGTCCCAGAGAAGTGGAAAAGCCCCCTCTAGAGAGGCTTTCCCCACCCAACACCCAGAGCCCTAAGGAGTCTCCTGGCCACAGAGTTCAGACCTGGGGGAGGTCATCTCCAGGCCCTACTTCCAAGCAGCCATCACATTATCTCCACTTTACAGAAGGGATAGCTAAACCCAGAGGGATTAAGAGACTTGAAGCCACCCAGCCAGTAGATGGTGGCAGACCCCTGCTTCCGGGGACAGCAGTTCCCTCAGAGGGTCTGTGTGCCAGGGTGGGCTGCTTGGGGAAGTCAGGCTGTCTGAGCTCCCTCAAACAGCCAGCCGGGACTCCTCAGAAGAGGAGGTGCCTCTACACATTTTCCAGGCCTAGCGCAGAACCCCACTTTGTCAAGGCTCTCTCCCTCTTCCACTCTGAGGCAGGATACCACGTGTTCCCAGGGTCCTGGATGTGGGTGGGGTGGGAAGGCAGAGGACTCACATGTGCCTGGGAATCAGGGAGGCTTATACATGGCAGGCTGACTTCCCTTTATGTGGGGTTTCCTCGAGCCATCCTGGCCAGTGGTACCCACTCCTCCTGCTTCTCCAGGGTCACTTAGCTGTGCTGGTGATACAAACAGTGAGGTGGCAAGAGGGGGTCCCTAAGCCAGAACTCCACTTCTAAGCAGACCTGACCTTATACGGAAAAGCAGGCCCACCTTTCTTGGGAGCAAGCTCTGAAACAAACATCTCTCCTCAGCTGGTGGCTCTAATTCCACCGTGAGAGGTCCCCTTCTTTGGGGCGCTGAGTGTTTCCAGAGCCAGGCCCCTGTGACCATGCAGCCTCTTTGGGAGGCAGGGAGGTCGGGCTGTCACTGGGACAAAAGCTGGAAGGGGGCCCATGTGGGCTCCTGGGGTGAAGGGCCCAGGCCTTATGCTAGGGATGTGACTCCGCTGGGGCAACTGCTGCTGCCATCCACCTGGATGGTGACTCTGGGCACCCAAAGGCAGATTCTGACCTCTCTGAGAAGGGAACTGGCTGCGAGGACTTCAGACCCAGGAGGGCCATGAGTCAGGCCTAAGGGGGCATCACAGCCTAAGCTCACCTCCCCCGGGAGGCCTGCTGGGATTTCCTAAGCATCTCTACAGCTATTTGCCGCCTACAGGCATAAAAATCAGGGGCCCAGGAACATCCTTGTTCTGTTCTGATTTTTACCTCAGATGACTCACATCCCCTCAATTTTTCTGTGCATCAGTTACTCTATCAAATGGGCATAGCCATCCTTTGGCCCTTTCACGGCTCAAAATATTGGAAGGGAAATGGGGCAGGAAAAGGAGAACAGGCTCCCCCCCACCGGGAGTATCCTCCAAACACGGCTCAGAGCGGCCCCTCTGTGCAGACCTTCCCTCGCAGCAAAGGAGAAACCGAAAGAGAACATCCCAGAAACCAATTCAAGCCCAGCAGGCTCTGGGCAAGCTGCTGATGGACGTCCTGGACCAGAGGTGTCCCTGGTCCTGCAAGGGACTGCACGGGCCTGCACCTTGGACGCCCTCCTCTCTTCACCTGCAAAGATGCCTGCTGCCAAGGGCACTGAGGCATTTGGGCCTGCTTGGTCAGAACCCTAGAAACAGCAAACCGCTGGACAGCCCCAGATAAGACAAAGCCTTCAGCTCCCAATGACAGGGCGGTTGCTACAGGACCCTCCTTGGCCCCAGGACCTGGCTTCATTCCCCTGTCTGGGCCTCCTTCCCAGGTCCTGGCAGCCTTCAGCTCGGCAGGGGGCAGTCAGCTCACTGCCCAGACACTAGCTAACCCCCATAGGCCTGGCTTTTCCTCAGACAACCCACCAGGGGCCCAAGGACCCTGGGCTCCACAGTGGTGTCATGGCCTACCTTTCTACCAGCTAACTGGGTTCTCCCGCCCTAGCCTGGACTCTGGCTTGGAACAGGGTCCCAGTGGAGGAAGCTGCTGTAGGGTGCCGCTGAGCTGGGAGCTACCTTCCCTATAGGCCTCAGAGGGCACAGGGAGCCTGAACATGGGCTGGATAGCCATTCCTGCATTGCCACCCTGGCCTTGCATTAACACAAGCCGGTTAATCACCCTGAGCAGTGGAGACATTCTTCCACCACCAGGCAAACTGCTGGCCTGCAGCCCAAACCAACAGGGGAAAACTTCAGCCTCCTCAGCCCTCTCCCCGCCAGATGGAAATAACGTATAGCGCAGAGGTGGGGGAGGAGGAAGGGAACAAAAACCAGCCGTCCATCGGAGGAGCCAGGCTGGAACCTGGAACGGCTGGCTGGGGCACTTACCACTTTCGTTCTTCTCGATGACATCCACCACCTCCCCAGCCTGGAGGCTCAGCTCCGAGTTCTCCTGCTTCTTATAGTTGGACACCACCACGTACTGTTCCAGGATCATGGGCTCGGCGCTGGTGTCGGCACCTGGCGAGGGCAGAAAGCACGCGGTGAGCCAGCGGCCAGCCATGGCCCCGCGGCCGGGGCGCCCCCTGTCCATCGGGGGAGGCTGCTCTGTCGCCAGCGCCGCTCCAAGGGGCCGCCTGCAGCCAGGGTTCGCAGCTCGCTAGGCCCCAAGGACAGGCCATATAGCAAGGCCCCACACCGGCCCGCTGCACCGCGGGGGCCGGGGCACATGGGGAGCCAGGGGACAGAGGGGCGGTGGGGGGAGGAGGGAGACAGACAGAGACAGAGGCCAAGGAAACTCAGAGGAAAAGCCTGCTGCTGTGATGCGTTAGTCACAGCCCAGCACGAGGGAGGCAGAGGAGAGGCCTGGGGCGGACGTGGTCTCTCCAGACCCCTCGGCAGCAGGGGTGTGAGGGGAGGGCCGCAGGCGGGCGGGTGGGCGGCCCATGAGGGCTGAGGCCAGCGTGGAGGAGAGAGAGAAAGGCAAGGAGGAGGGCTGCTGCCTCCCCCCAACCCCTGTAAACCCAGAGAAAGAGAGTCAGCAGTCCTCCCCTCGGGAGGGAGAGGGAGAGAGCCGGAGAGACTGTCTCCACAGCCTGGGCCCAGGCGAGAAGTCAAGAGGGTTTGAGGCCGCCAATCACTGGGGTTTACTCGCAACCCTTAAATAGAAACACATGAGACCCATCGAATGAGGAGCTGGGGGTGGAGGCAGGGGAGGGGGAGGAGGGCCGAGACTGTTTACTTGAAACCCAAGAAGAAAGTCCCAGCGCCAGCGGCCGGCCAGCCCAGCCCGCCCCCCGCCAACTTTTCCTCAAGTTCGGCTCCATGCCTGCCTCTTGGGCTCACCAGGGCGCTGCCACCGAGTCCAAGGGCCTGGCCTGGCCCACACGGACCAGTCTCAGGTTGGCTCTCCCAGCCCCGGTTTCAGAGGGGGCCTGGGTCCGGCCTGGTCGCTACTCACTGGCCACCTGGAGACTGACTCAGTCTCCCTCTGCTTTTAAGTACTGGGGCTTGTGGTCAGGCTCCCAGAAGCCTCCAGCTGCCCTCTCCTGGTTGTTTCATGGAACTTGAGGGATCAAATGGTGGGACTCAGCAGGAGGGCAGGCTCCCAGGAGCAAGCACCTTCTGTGTTCTCCTCAGCCACAGAACCTGTGCAACATGCATTAAGCAAGCAGCCAGCTAGAAGGTGGACTGATTGGTGCCCATCTCAGCAGACTGGCTGTGTGGTATTGGACATACTGCTTAAACCTCTCTGAGCTTCATTATTACCATTACCATCAGTAAGGGTGAAGGTGGGGACAATACATGCCCTACTAGGAAATGAAAGAATCCAGAAACCAGAGGGCCACTGGTCACCTCCTATGGGAGGCCTTCCCAGCCACCCCCCTCCCCGCCACCACCCAAAAGGAATTCCTAGCACACTTCTTAAACTACGTGTCTACCACTCTATACATCTGCCAATCTCCTGGAAGGCTGGGGGCTTCACACCATCGCTGTGGCTATAGAAATGGCTGAGACAGGGTCCCTCGGCTCCACAGAGCTCCCTTGGGGCTTCGGCCTGCAGCTCGATTCCCTACATGCCTGAGTCTAACTTGGCAAATGTTCTGTGCCAGGCATGTGCCCTGTCTCATTTTATCCTCACAACAACTTTATTACCTTCCCATTTCACAAAAGACTATTCAGAGTCCCAGCGAGGGCAAGCGCCTTACCCCAGCTCACACAGCTGCTAGGAGAGAACCAAATTCACCCAGTGTTTTAGGTTCAAGCCCATCTCTCTTTCCGTTACAGAACTGCCTCTGATTTGTTTCCAGGCATCCCATTCTCCTAGCACAATGATCCTCAACTTGGTCCCACAAAATTGCCTGGGGAGTTTTGAAAGAATATCAATGTCTGGGCCCCACCCCCAGGGATTCAGATTTAATGGGTCTGGGGCGTTTTTTTAGACCCTCCCCCTCCCCCATGGTTCTCATATACAGCACTGCTTGGATCTTTGGGTCTTTCTCTCCTACCTAGGGCACGGGGCAATGGAAGGTAAAGAAACCTACTGCTCCTGACAGTTTTCTCCCATGAGTTATGGATCTCCAGGCCCAGCTTAGCCCTTTGGAGACTCAGAAGGGACCCTGTCTCAGCTGAGGCCTGCCACATGGATATGCACACGCACAGCCCCAGGCAGACCCTCCAAAGCCAGGATTGGATTTCAGGCAGAAATGCAACCAACAGCTGGGCAGCAGGGCCAGCCCGGCTCTGCACTCAGGCTCGGCCACAGCTTCCGCGCCTGCCCCTTGCCAGCAGGACAGAGGCAGTGCTAGGCAGTGCTGACAGACACTACTTCCCACTGGGCCCCTGGGGGCACATTAGTGCCTCTGTGGACAAAAGCACTTCGTAAGTGCACCCAGCAGAAAAAGGGGCTCCCTTTCTAGTTGGTGGGAAAACTCAAGGTACAAATAGGAGTTCCCTAGCAGCAGGGTGGAGAGCTTCTGAATGCTGAGAATGCCCAGATCACACTGACAATTAATCGTGAGCCTTGTTATCGCTCACTGATGGGCAGCACGACTCACTGTCTCACTGGATCCTCACAGCAAACCCTATGTGGTAGGTCCTGTTACATACAGTCCCATTTTACTCACGGGCAGACTGAGGCTCATGAGAGCAAGCAATTCTCCTAAGGTCACAAGGCTGGCACTGAACCCAAGACCACGTGACATCGGCACTTGTGTTCTGAACTTCTGCATGGTACCTGGCCTACAGGAGAGGCACTGGAACCCTGGGGTCCAAGGAGGGACCCTGCCTCATCCTGTCCCCAGACACCTGGCATATAGTTGGTGCTTAAGAAAGATTGAAGTATGGGTTCCTTGTTGACTTTTGCTGCATCTATTGACCAGAACACAATGCCCACTAGGTGGCTGGCACTCAGTCAATGTGACATGAATGAAATGAATGAAAAGGCAGGCGGATGAGTAGAGTGTCTTAATGGTTTGTTTTGAGCCAATACGGATAAACCAGGCAGGGCCTCACCTCTGAAATTCAGGAGAACTAGATAATTAAACCGTGGAAGGGAGAAAGAGGAGATGGGGAAACAGGCACAGAGGAGTGAGGAGTGATGAGTTTGTGACCAGAAGCTGCCAGAGGGGACAAACAGGGGTGCTGGGGAATGGAGAGACATCAGCTCATTTTAATCGAAGCCAAGGAAATCTGAGGCAAGATTTCAAAGAGGGGGAAAATCCACATATTCCTCTGCACAGCCCCTTGGAAAATTGGCTTGAGCTTTCCGAAGGCTAACACTCTGGGGCCCAGGTAGAAAAGCTAAGGAAATGTTCTCCAGGCATTTCAGAGCTCAGATGGCAGGCGGTGGCACTTACTGGAGGCCACTCCAAAGGTTGGGGGACGGACAGATGGACACACAACAGACACATGGTCCCCCTGGGCTGTCCTCCCCACCCCCAGCACATGCAGGCTCCCAGCTCGCTCTGGCATCTGCCTCTCAGGGTGCTGCCTGCCCAGGGCTGCCCGGGCCGGCGTGAGCTGAGAGCAGGTATCCAGATGAGAAACCACTCGGCAGGCGGGCCGGTGGGTGATGTCATCTGGATCCCCTCCCAGCCAGGGCCTGGAAAATTGGGGGCTGAAGGAGTCAGCCCCAGGGAGGCACGGGGGCAGTGCGGGGAGCCTCCTGTCTTCAGATGGGAAAGGTTTGGCAGAGGCATGGAGAAGGGGTGGACCCTTTTAGAGATGGAAGGGGGGCTTTGTAAGAGTCCCATGTAGGGCTGGGCCCTGGTACCTTACTCGGAGCCCCTGGCTAGACCTGCTGGGGCCCTGCCCCACCCTTGTCTCACACCTGCACTCCTCCAACTACCACCTGGATGAACCCCTGGCTCCTGCCTGGTCCTCACTGCCAACTTAAACTTCTCAGCGAGGCTTTTGCCAAGTCAGTCCCCTGCTTCAACACCTTCAGTGGGTCCCTGTGGCCTACAGAATAAAGGCCAAATTCAAGCTCAGACTTGCTTGATAATCTGAGCTCCCTAAAGTTCTCTGACACACAATTCCCTGATCCAGGCAACATTCATCATTCAACACATATGTCTCGGGCCCCCGCTCTGTGCCGGCCACAGTGTTCTATGCGGGTTCTTCCTTCTAAGCCTTTGTTTTAGCTGTTCCCCCTGCCTGGAATGACTTCTTTGTACCAGCCTCCATTCTCCCCAGCCATGTCTGCCATCCAGGGGTCTCCCAATCACTCCAGTCATCTTGCTCCTGTCCTGTACAGGGTTTTTTGTGCGGTATTGTTCCCCAACCAGACCACATGCTTTAGAGAAGAATCACCCTGATGATAGTAGATGCCCCGGGACTGGCACCATAGGACATGGTACTGGACACAATAATTGCCTAAGAGTCATGATGCAAAAGCATAAAATTGGAGTCTGAGGGCCTGAGGCCCAGTCCTGCGCTGCCCTTGCCAGCTCTGTGACCTTGGGGAGGGTATTTAACCTCTCTGAGCTTTAACTCCCTCATCTGTAAGCAGGAGCAGTAACAGTACCTGCCTCATGGGTTGTTCTGAGCACGGTATGAGGAGGAGGGGTGTAGGTTCCTCTGTAGCCTCAGAACCAGCAGGCAGCTCAGGGTAAGGGCCACGGGTGCCAGGACCAGGGTGGCCCAGGCTGTGTCCCTGTGACATGCCTCTCTCAGACCCCGCCTCCTGGTAGCAGTGGGCTTGCCAGTTGGAGAGCCAGCGCAGAGCCCCACGGCCACTCTGGAGGGGCGGGGAGGGGAGGATACCCGGCAAAGCCGCCCCGAGACCCTCATCTCTAAGGATCCTGGCATCAGCCTCTACCTCTGTTTCCTGTCTCAGCTAACTCTCCAACATTCTAGGTGGGGAAACCAAGGCCCGCAGAGACCTGGCAACTCACTCAAGACTCCAGCCCTTGACTCCGAGTCTGGCTGGTCCCGCCCACCCCTGTCCATCACTGCCTCCCCTCAGCCTCTTGCTACAAACAGCTGGGCTCCTGCTGAGAAGCCAAGCCCTGCAGTGGCCCCTGCCCAGGCTCCCCACACTCTCCACGGTACCCCACCCCCAAACTCTGAGCATCCCACTAAGGACCCTCCGGTCCCTCACAACTGGTTCCTCCCAGGCCGGACTTGGCCTGCCGGCTTCTCCACAGGCCCTTGGGCGGCCAGGCTATACGTTTGGTGAATAGAATGTATTGTTGTGGGCCAAGTGGGTTCTGGCTTGCTGGCTCGTGGAGAGGGGAAAAAGGGACAGGAGCCCAGTTATTAGCTCAGGCCCAGGCCCTCATCACAGGCAACACCATAAGGATGATGGCAAGGGGCTTGGGACAGGCAAGGGGTCCTCCTGCCTGCCGCCTTCTCCTCTGGCCCCTCCTCTCAGGATGCTCTCCTCCCATGGCATGCCCACAGCGGCGGTGGGAGGGGCTGTCTCAGCTCTGACCCCGGGGGGCTGGCCCGGCTCCCTCTGACCGGACCCTTCGGCCTTATCCCCCAATCTCCAAACCTAAACCTCTGCTCTCAGGTTTGAGCTGGGGCCGTGGGGTCAAACAGCATTCTCAGAAATGGAGGGGCTCCTAAAAAGGCCTTCCGGAAGTCCCATGCCTGTTCCTGCTGCCATCTCCCTCAGCAACTGAGTACCCTGCTGTCCGGGTTTTCTGCAATTGTCCAGTAAGACCAAAGACTGAAGGCAAGCCCCTGACCCCTGGCCCAGCTCTGCCCAGACACAGGACGCAGACCTAAGTCTCTGAGGGCCATCCAGGGGATGCAGCCCAAAGCCTGGAAAGCCTCCTGAGGCCAGAGGCAGCTCCAAGCTCTGCATCCCTGGGGCACGGGAGCTGTGACCTCCGTCACAGTACAGGGCTCCCCGTCCCCTGCTGCAGATCCCCAGCGAGGACCACTGGAAACCAGGCTCCTGCTCTGTCTCAGGCTGCTGCCTAGAGTGAGGTTAATAGTCTTTGGCTGGCCCATCCCACAGGGATGGCCAATTGAGTTAAAGTTGAAGAAGATGGTAGGGACACACTTTCCGTGTGCCAGGCTCCCTGTGAGGTAGCATTGCATCCGCTTTGGGAGGTTACATAACCTGACCAAGGCAGCACAGCCAGGATGTGGCGGAGCTGGGATTCAAACTCACACACTCTGGGTCCAGAGTGCATTTGCTTAAAAACAGAGCTATGTGGTTATTGCCTATCAGAGGGCTTCAAGGCTGGATCTGAGACCTAAAAACGGCCAAAAGGCAAGCAGAGAATACAGCCAGCAGAGGGGCAAGAGAAAGCAGGGAGGACATCTGACGTGCCGACAAAGGGTTGCTAAACATCTCAGGGAAGTACATAGCAAAGGGCTGGCAGCACCAGCTCCCACGCACGGATGCCTGGGATACACATGTTCACACACATGCACTCGCATGCACACTGGGCGGTACCTGTCACGTCCTTTTTGGGAGACTCAGCCCAGCTGGAGAGCCACACTTCCGAGTCCCCGAGAGCAAGCAGCAGCAGGATAGGAGAATCAGAGGAGAGAGAACCGTTAGGCGGGCTGGAGGTCCACGGGATAGTGGCTGCAGGCGCCGCTTTGGGCCGCTGGCTGGCGGAAGGCGGGGGAGGGGAGGGGAGTGATTTCCTGGTCCTGGGCTGGCTGCTGGGCGTGGGCCGGAGTGATTACAGAGGCATTGGGACACAGCCGGCTGGGACCGGGATAATGAGCTGTCTGCGGAAACGCAGGCATCCTCTGGAGCACAGAAAAGCCCACACAACCCTTGCCTGGAACAGGGCCCATGGGTTATTACTGCCCTGGAGAAGGCAGCCTGGACCTTTCTCTCTGGCATGTGGGCAGCTGGCCCTCTGGGGCTTGGTGTCTCTGAGGGTCCTCACAGGCCAGCAGGCTCAGCAGCCTGCACCTGGAACCTGAACCCAGAGAGCCCAAGGCCAGTCTCCAGGCTTGGGGTACCACACCACTGGGGTCTTGATGTCTTGTCCAGCTCTTGCCCCAGCCCCACCCTCTGAGGAAGACAGACAGACCTTGGCAGAAAGGAAGGAAGCCTCATATTAGAGAATCCCACACCTCAACTTCAACCCAGACGGATTGGGACCTTTAGTGGCCAGAAAAGATGAGGGGTCTACTCTAGGCTCAGAAGTCATGTCTGATCTGGGCCTCAGTTCCCTCATCTGTGAAATGAGGGAGGAGCGAAGTCAAACCACCTAAAAGAACATATGACTGTGAGATGTGCTATAGTAACATTTCAATGAGGCAGAAAGCGTTTAGCCTAATCAATGGTGTGAACATTTCTAGAACATCAGAGGATCAACAGGTAATAAACACTGACAGTCTATCCCTGGCATAGAGTGGCTCCTACTCCCCATGACAATCCCTTAAGGCGGGTATGCATTTTTTTGCCCCACTTTACAGAGGAGGAATCTGAATACAGCCAAGGAAAGTAACCAGCCCAAGTTCCCACAGGCACAGAGTGGTAAAGCCAGAAATGCAACCAGGTCTGGGAACACTCTGGCTGGGGCTTTCTCTGCCGAACTGCTCATCGCCTCCAAAGGAGCACAGTGTTGGTTGTGGTGGGGAAAGTAAGGCGGAAATGTTGAGATGCAAGCCTGAGAGGCAAACCCTTCTATTGCCCGTCCAGCGCTGTCCAGGATCTCTGCCTGACCCCATGACAGAGAGGAATCATAACTCTAACAGCAGCAATCAGGTACATAGCACTTGCTGTACCCCAAGCATCGTGCTGAGCACTTATGTATAGTAACTCATTTGTTTTTCATAATAAACCTACAATAATAAGGTATTCCCTCTATTTTACAGATGAGGAAAATGAACCAGAGAAGTTAAGAAACTTGCTAACACAATGTCCATCTCTGGTGGGGACACAGACTTCTGGTGATCGGTTTGATGCCGCTCACCATTTAAAGCACCTGACTCTCCTTTGCTCAGCAAGCCACCTTCCCGTCGCAGGCTGTTCCCCATGTAGAACTGGGAAGCCTGGCCCTTCCAGTTCTTGCTCTAAACCAGAGTAGGGCTCCGGTGGAGAGATTTAGCGAGGCCTCTGGAGGGTGACTCTTTGGATTCAAATCCAGGCTCTGCCTCTTTGAGGAAGTACTTAACCTCTCTGAACTTGTCTCCTCACTTGTAAAAATCCAGATGAAATGATACATTTACTATGAGGTTGCCGTGAGGATTAAATGATGCAATATGCAATAAGTGCTCTCAGCACAGTGCCTAGTATACAATCAGCACTCAATGGCTGTTAGCCACCATCTGCGACATCTCCCATGAGCTTGATTCAATCAACTCAGAGGTACCAGAAAAACCACACTCCTGGAGCTGGAGGAGAAGAACCAGATGATGCTCCTATTGGATGCACCAAGAAAGTGCTGGCACCCAGCACAGATGCCTCCCCATAGAAACCCCCAGGCACCAGGTCAGCTGGAATTGGAGATGGAGGGACTCCGAGGCACTGCACCCAGAGACACACAGTCTGTGGCCAGAGTCTCTCACCGGGCCTGGAAGCTGCATGCCTCCTCGGATATCAGGAGCTATGCTGGCCCTGCTTTCAAACAGCAGCAGGGCTGAGACAAGGCAGGCATACCTAGGCCCCCCCGAAGCTTTAAGCTTGGTTGAGCAAGTACATCTGAGTTCAGAGTGTGAGGCTTCATTGCCTGGTGCCACGTGTTGCTGCTGGTGCCATTACTTCCTGCTGCTATAACCCAGATGGGGCCAGCCAGACTGCCCAGCAAGGCTATACCAGGCCCATCTGGTCCCATCTGCCCCCACCCAGCCCTGTGTTGACCCAGATAAGAGGTTACCCATTTCTGTCTCCATCTCTGCTGGCTTTGTTACTTTGCACACCTTCCTTTTTAGCTTCTTTTGGGTTTTTCAGAAGGAAACCTTGTGGGAAATGCTAACCCCTTTCAGTGAGCCAAGGAAAATTATTTGGCCTGGGCCTGGAGAAACCAGGAAGGGTTGTTTTGCTAGAACAGGAGTCTTTACACACTCTTTCTATAAAGGGCCACATATTCAACATTTTAGGCTTTGTGGGCCACGTGGCCTCTGTTCAGAATAATCAACCCTGTGAATGGGCAGTGTGCCAATAAAACTATATTTACAAAACCACCTGGTGGGCTGGGTATAGCCTGTGGGTGGTGGTTTGTCAATCCCTATGCTAGAAGATGAGGGCTGTCAGAGATGGGGAGATGCCCCAAAACCCTAGGACAGGGAAATGGGGACACTCGGCCCACCTAAACGAAATGGCTCACAAGGTCTTGGTTGCTCGGATGATTGTTTTCAAGAGTCATCGGTCTGATGCCCTTCCAGGCCCTTGGGATTTGGGCATTTGGCAGGCAGGGGAGATGGACAGGAAAAGATCCCTCAGCTTCTGGAAACTGAGCCCCTACTAAGTATGGAAAAGCTTGAGCTCATGCCTGCCCCCTTCATCCCCCATACGCAGGCCTCCCCTTCTTTCTCCAAAGGAAAATGGGAAGCAGACCAGAAACGAGCCTGTCTTTTTAAAAGAAAGTCTTTTTAAAACATGATTTATTTCCCAGTCCCTTGGATCCACAGAATTAATCCAGTCCCGCGGGCTCCCACTTGATTTCGCCCCCTTCTCTTCAGCCCACCAGAACAAGCCCTCTCCCAGGGTGGGAAGGACCCCCCTCGGTCTCAATACAATGATCAGAAGAGAGCCCCTGGCTCACAAACCCTGGCCCTCTGGCCAGGAGGCAGACAAGGTTGCTGGCTCAGGGCTGGGAAAACGGAGAGACAGAGAGATGGGGTGAAGGAGCAAGAGGCAGGCGCAGCCAAATGAGCAGCTGTGACCGACACAAACCAACTGCTTCCTGCCCTCCCTGCTGTCTCCACCTCCCTCTCCTCCGGTGACAGAACCAAGGGCCCTACAGAACAGGGTCACACAGCCTGGTGGAAAGTGAGGGCATCGAACTGGGAAGCTGTACAACTGGTTTTGCTGAGAACCAGCTATGTGGCCTTGGGCAAGTGGCTTGACTTCTCTGGGCCTCAATGCTCACATCTGTAAAATCAAGCACTTGGGCCCACAGATCTCCAACGTACTTCTTTGATGTTCTAGACTCTTCCATCAGAAGCCTGCTAGTTTCTATTACACAAGTGCACCACAGCGGAAACGAATCTTTCCAGAGAAACAGACGGCCTTTCCAGGGAAAACCACTTGAACGCATACTCAATATATGGAAACTCAAGTCAAAAAAGCAAATAACTCAGGAGGCACAGAAGGCAGAGAACTGAAGTAAGAATTTTTAAAAAAATCTTGGTTCGTGTGCTTACTCAGCATTTCAGCTTAGATTCTGGGCATTTAGCAAATCACTGAGCCTCTTTTGCTTCTGTGAAATGGGGATTAAAATACCTACCTTGTCTTCTTTGTAGGGTTGTTTTAAGAAATGGCCTAATGCCTGTGAAAGGTTTGGAAGGGGGACACAGAAGGGGATGGGGTGATAGTGACAAAGCTGGTGATTAACGAAGTGCATGCCTGGAGCTAGGAGGCGTGGAGAGAGGGTCCCCCTGTTGGCCATCCCCTGGTATTCCCTCTTTGCCACAGCCATCCCTCCTGGCTTGTAGGGTCCCAACAAGAATCCAGGCCCAGAGAAAATCAGATGCCGACAGGTCCCAGCCAAACACAGTGACCTAGGGACATTTAGATGTTGAACCTGAAGCTTGTCAGGTCCAGGTGATTACGAGAAATCCAAGAACGACACTGCAGGTGCCCCTGACTTAAGTAAGGAAGCTCCCCGCAAACACACATGCATCGCGCGTTACATAAAAAACACCTGCGTAGACCTGAGTTAGGAAAGGGGCTCTTACTGATGCGTAATAAGGTTTCTTTTAGCCTTGAGTAACTCCAGAGCAGTGAGAATTGGGTTCAATTTATCCAAATCCAGTCTCAAACATGTTTCCAGGAATCCTTCCATCCCTGGTGTAAAGCAAGTTCCACCCATCTGAACTAATAAATCCAGAGTGGGCTGTGAGCCCAGGTGGGAGAGACGGGAGTGAGAACAGCCAAAAGCACAAACTCCTCGGAGAACGAAAGCAAACCAAGGGCTCTGGGGGACCAGGGCAGGGTCACCCGCCTTATCGGCTTACACAGCCCCCGCCCTGGGCTCCAGGGAGGGGAGGAGAAGCAGAGACCCTGCCAGGGGCCCGGAATGGAGTGAATAAAGCCCCCACCCTCGTCTTCTCCATGTCCTTCCATTCTTCAACATCTTAGCGTACATTTGAGACCTCTCCTTCTTTGGGAGTTCTACTGCTGTTACCTCACTAGTTCCTAAAGATCTGCTGTATTCTAGTCTTTTCTCTCCTTTTGTACACTAAACTTTGCACAGGGCTAGAGTTCTTAAGTTTCCTACAGACTTCACGTTTGTTTTCCTTTATTGACTCGGCTACTAGGAACCTCAGCCACTACATTCAGGCCATGAACTAATTAGGGGCTGACAACCACTGGCCCTGTTATTTAACAGTTAAAAAAAAAAAGTAAGTAGCGCACATCTTTTGTTGCAAGCATTATACTGTCATAGGCATATGACAGCTCAAGCCTTTACAAGAGCCCTATAAGGCTAACAGCCATGTACAAAGAAGTGATTCCTTGACAAAGAAGTAGTTTGTCCTCCATGATATATTCACTTTAGGGGGCCCGAAATAGGTCATCATGCTCAGAGTAGCAGAAACAGAGGTGCAACAGTGCTGATATGAATGCCATCTGGGAAAAGCATGGCATGGATTAAGATGGGTAGGACAGAAAGCAAGCAGTTGTTCAAACATGACTTCCAATCAAGTCACATGGGTGGAAGTCTGGACGTGTACAACTATAAGGTGTGTGAGCTACTGCTCACATGGGCAATGCTATGCAGCTTGCTCCAGGGTGGGCAGCAGCCTCCAGCTTGTCATGAGCAGTTAAGGCCTGAAAAAAAATCATGGCCTTAGACTGGAGGGGTGAGGGGTTAAAGTTGCTTCAGCAGCAGCTCAGAGCCCTGGCCCTGCTTCCAACACTCCCAGCCTCCAGGGCAGGACTTATTCCAGGCGGGTGAGACCTGGGCAATGGCACAGGGACCCATCTTTGCTTGGTTTAATGCTCTTCTGTCCTCCTTTAATAATTTATGAACAAATGGCCCCATAAATAACATAGCTGGTCCTGCCCAAGGCCTGAGGGTTCTGAGTCACAGAATTCTGAGCTGAATAAACGGAAGTACTCAAGAAGAAATGTAGTAGGGCTGAATTTCTGGTGGGTATCATCTGAAAGACAGAAGGCAAATCCTAAATGGGCAGACAGGCCATTGTTTGTCTCCAGGTCCCCTGTCCTGCAATATCTCTGGCTTCTTACGGTACCCCAAAGGCTAGAAGGAGCATGTGGTGGGGACTCAGGACCAGAGAAAGCAAGAAATTTGCCTAAGATCACACAGCAAATGAGTGGCAGGGCTGGGGCTAGAATAATTATCCCAGTTCCCACTTTCTTTTTTTTTTTTTTTAAAGATTTTATTGGGGAATTGGGGGCGGGGAACAGTGTTCGGGAACGGGGGAAGGGGAACACACAAGTTGCTCTCCTTTAGTTCTTCAGTCTAGTGTGGAGGACATTGCTTCACTGGCCCATGTTGGTATCATCATTGAGCTCTTCTTGGATGAGGCAGATCAGTTGCTGGCCTCTGGACGGCTGCTCACAGCGGCTCTTGGCACTCACACTGGCTGCCAGGTGCTCATGCCGGCGGCTGGCCACTCACTGTAGCCTATGGCAGCCCACTGCAGCAGGGGCTGCAGCTGTGCTGTCCAGGGGACTCACAGCAGCCCAGCTCCAGGTGGAGCTGTTGCTCACCATCTTAGCTGTAGAGGGCGGTGTCACTGGCCCTCATATGTGGGATCCAAATCGGGGCTAGGGGCGTCCCAAACCATCTCTTAACCAATGTGCCACTCGGCCGGCCCCCAGTTCCCACTTTCTTAACACTCAATGCTAGGTACTGCGCCAAACATTTTATGAGCCCTATCTAATTGAATCCTTACAACAATCTGTATTGTACAGATGTAGAAAGTGAGGCTTGGGAAAGTTAAGGTTCTTCCCAAGGCCCCACAGCAAGGAAGTGATGGGCCAGACTTGAGCCCAGGCAGGCTGACCGGGAACTGGGAACAAAGGGGCCTAAACAAGGAACTACATTCTCTGGATCCTCCCTGGCCATTGGCCAAGGAAGGCTCATTTATTTCTGCTGGGCTTCTCTTTGTAAATGCAGCCATATTCCTATTCATTTTGCTTTCAGTCCGAAGGGGCCTGCCTCCTTCCCCAGGAGTTGCCTTTCCCAGAATCCAGAGTCCACATGGGGGCAGCCCAACCCGGGGTAGGAATGTACCGCTGACCCTCTGGCCACTCAGCTATGCAGTTATAGAAGTCAACTTCCCCTACTTAGGTGGGGAATGAGGTGGGGTGGGTGCTGGGCTGGGTCTGGAGCCATTCCACAGCCCCTTGGGGACTAAGTCCAAGGGCACCAGCCTAGACCAGGGCTGGGGCCAGCAGAAGACAGCCCAGCTCAAGTGGGTGTGGGTGGAGTGGCCAAGGAAGCCCAGGGAGCACTGCAGCTGCCCAGAGGGGACTACGCTGGCAGGGGGTGTCATCCTCCCTCCATCCTGCTGAAAAGTCTGGAAGCTTCCTGGTTAAAGACAGGTGCTGTGGTAAGAGGCGCCGTGGGCGGACAGAGGGGCGCTGGGTGGGGAGGCTGGCGGGGCTCTGAGCCTCCGCTTCCAGCAGCTGCTGCCTGACCCCACAGCAGCCCCTTGGGTTGAGGCCTCCCCCTTAGTTCTCAGGTTCTCCCCTCTCCCCATGCCGGGGTGTTGGTGTGCAGAGACAAGAGACAAACTCAACTCTGTTCAGAGTTCCAGGATCCCAGCCACCTTCCTCCCTGGGGTGGTCTGCCTTGGTGGTCCTCCCCCACTTACTGGGATATCCCCCAGCCAAAGCTCATATCTGTGAGGATAAGGCAGCAGCAGAAATAGGGGCCAGCGAAGCAGGATGGAGCAAATAGCCGCGGGGTCTCCAGCCCGCCAGCCCTCCCTGGCTGTCTCCATAAGAGCCGTGAATGAGTGATGGAGTCAACAGCAATAGCCCAGGACCCGGCATTGTCATCCACAACCAGTGGAAAGTCTTGTGTTCTCCAGACTGGACTCTTGCTATCAGATTCTCAGTGGATCAACCGTCAGCTATTTAATAAGCATCTACCATGTGCACACCTGGGGGGCCCTGGCTCTGACCAATGGACTCTCCACTGGCTATTTCCAAGCTTTGGAGACAGGGCACGGATATTCATGATCACAGACACTTTCCTAGGTGTTCCTGTCTGTGTCGGGAGTCATGTTCGTACCTGGGGAGGCGACATGGCTCCATCAACCTGCCTGTTGGCACTGTTGGAGCTGTCACTTAAGTGCATCCTCATTCCAGAGGCTGCCCAGTCCCAACTGGAGGACAAGCTGGGTCCTGGGTGGGGGTGAGGGATGCAACAGGGCTGAGTCCTGGAGGCCTCACATGTGTAACTGGACCCCACCTTTGGGGCAGGGTCCACAATGATTCACCTGACATTTAACTGGACACTGTCATTGGCTGGAGCAGGGTGGGGGTGGGATGAGGGGGCAGGGGGTAGGGGCAGAGTTCACTCCTGATCCCACTTTTCAAGGTTTGCCAACCTCCCTCCTCTTGCCCTGGGCTGGATCTCTCTATTGTTCACTGACTGTGACACTGGCTCCAGAGTGTCTGGTAAGTACTGTAGTCCTAACAAATATCTGGCACATAGTAGGTGCTTAATCAAAATGTGTTATGAGTCTCTCCAACAAGATCTGAAGTTCCTTCAGGGTTTTAACCCTGTTAGCATCTTCACTGCACCTTGAACACAGTAGGTGGAACCCAATAAATCCTCGGTGGCTGGTGGAAGGATGCACATTCATTGCGCTCAGTCCCAAGGGTTTCATGGGGAAACTGTAGCCCGGCTTACCCCACTGCCCTGGGGCATTCTTCACACCCAGGGCCCTGAACTCTCTCTAGTCCAGGTTTTGCCTCTTAAGCCACATGCAGGCCTTCTCAGGCTGGGGAAGACCCTGAGCCTAGCTAGTGCTGGGCAGAGTAGCCCGCACGCCCACCAGGACATCCTTAGAAGACTGCTGGCTTCCAGCATCTGCTATAAAGCCCCTCAAAAGACTCAATTTATTTTATTTTATTTTATTTTATTTTATCCATAATCAACATAGTCTATGGAAATATGGATACTGCAGAAAATGGGAGGCTAAGCAAGAACAACTGGCTTATCTATAATGTCAGGGCTCAGCAGGGCTTGGAGCAGCCCCTATAGTGTGTGCCGAGAGCCTCTGGGCCCTTCCTTATCCCTATCCCTTTCCTACTCTGCATGGGCCTGGACCAATCCCCTGAGCGCTTAGAAGCCACGGAAACACAGCAGGGTGAGTGTGTGCATACACGACCACTGCTTGGGAAATCCCCACATCTGGTTCTCACATGACCAAGCTATGCCCAGAAGGCCACAGCTGGGATGGCTTGGAGGACAGGGGAGGGTCGGGAGTATGTGAGCTCCCTGGAGAGCATGGAGTTAACCCTTTGGCACTAAACCACCTCAGGGTCCCTGGCTAATGCAGAGCTCCTACGGGGGGCGCGGAGGGGGGAGCCAGGAAGGAGACCCAGTGCTCAGAGGGACCTATCCTGGCTCATGACACAAGTGGGAAGGTGGGCGCACTCCTCTGGTCTTCACCTGTAACATGAAAGGGCAGCTCTTTCTGTGTCAATTCTGGTCGTGCATCAGCCACTGCAGAAACCCACTGGATGGAGATCCCTTCCCCAACGTAGACCCCTTTGTTTAGTCAGATAGTTAATGAGTACCTCCTAGTGCTAGGCACCTGGCTGGGGAGCCCTGGCCTTGGAGGAGTTCAAAGTCAGGAGTCATGCCCTCCTTTCATAGGCAAGAGCCTGTGTCCTCCAGGAGACCGCTGGGAGCCAGAGTCCTCCTGACAATAAAGGAAGGGTCTGGGGGCAAGTTCTCTCTGATCCAGACACATGTATTCATTCTTCTTCTTTTTTTTTTTTTTTTTTTTAGCTGAGCCATCCTGCCACCTGTTGGCAGCTTAGCGGCAACTCAGCTCGGGCTGGGAATCAAACTGCTGCTGCTCAGAACTCACACTCTTGAGCGAGCTCTTAACCAACTGAGTCACTCGGCTGGCCCTATTTTTCTTTTTTTTTTTTTAAGATTTTATTGGGGAATTGGGGGAGAGGAACAGCGTTGGGGAATTGGGGAATCGGAAGGGGAATAGACAAGTTGCTATCCTTTTGTTCTTATTTTATTTTATTTTTTTTTGAGAGCAGTGTCACTGGCCCTCATATGTGGGACCGAACCGGGGCCACTGGCTTCCCAAGCCAGCGCTTAACCACCGCGCCACTCGGCCGGTCCCCTGCTGTCCTTTTGTTCTTCAGTCTAGTTGTGGGTCACGTATTCATCCTATACTATAATTACAACTTTTTAAGCTTCACCAACTTTAGTGATTGAGTGGCCATCTATAACAGTATCGCTAAAATAGCAGCCCCCTTTAGGTACTCCAGGGATGTGGACAATATGGCTCAGCCCGGTTTGGAAGACCTGGCACGTGCAGACAGCTAACGCTGAGACTGACCAGCTGCCCTTCCTCTTCTCCAGGCTGACTCATTTAAAAACCTCCGAGAACCCGGGGAGGAAGCCTCGCCCAGTCCCCTCAGGTAGGGCTGTGTGTCTCCTTCTCACTCTGTGTGTCTCGGTCTCACTCTGCCCTACTCTCATCATAGCACTTGGACATTGCTATAACTACTGTTTATGATCCTACCTGCCCCAGTTTGACTGAGAGTCCCGAGGACAAGGATCTCAGTGGATCCATCTGGGTGTATCTGGGCTTCCACTGCAGGGCTTGATGCAGAGGAAGTCTTCAGATAACCACTGGACAATCTACACCACAGCCATGGCAGAGCGGTGAGGTCAGCTCTAGGCCTGGTGGGAACCATCGAACCCTAACGGAAGTCTGCTGCCCGTGTCCATTCAGAAACTTGCTTCCTAGCCATTCGGCTCTCAAGGGCTCTTCCCCTGTCTCCAGGAGAGCTGCTGTTAGTGTGGACTGAGCCATGTGTTTAGAGCAGAGAGCAGCTGAGGTCATCGAGGAAGTTGGGGACAGGGCCCTCTGAATCAGAACCCTGTGATCAAATGCAAATGAGAACTGATGGAGGTGCTCTGGGAGCCATCTGGCTCCAGGGAGGAACAGTGGCATGGCAGGGAGCTGACATGATGCTGGGACAAAGGTTGCTTAAAATGTGCATGTCTGCAAGGTTTCCTTGGGGAATGTACAAAGAGAGCCTTGCTTTGGCCTCTTGTCACTAGCCTGTCAGCACAGCTTTACAAGGACGTCACCCTCCTGCCAGGAGCAGTTATGCACCCAACCCTGACCCAGATTCAACCCTCGGAGAACCTGAGGTGGTCCGGGCTGAGCTGAGGAGACCCTGGAGAATGGGGAAAGGTAGCCCCCTGACACCTGTTGGAGCCTCTCCTACATGGCTCCTCCTTCTGGGCAGAGGGAAGGCAAGGGACTTTCTGTCTGAGGTGGCCCACTTTTCTTGACAAGCCTTTAGGTCCAACATTAACAAAATACATCTTCGTATACCAGCTGCTGAGGGTCACACGTGGCAATGACAAGATCTAGGGGGCAAACCGAAAGAGTTGGGAAAACCAAATCTTTTTTTCCCCTCCAAACATCTAAGTTTTACTGAAACTTTGGAAAATTTTTCTTTGCCCTCACATTTCAAAACTGACCAATTATAGAAATGCCACAAGCCAACTAAGTTACACACACCACATTTCTGTTTCTAAACAAAGTAACTTTAGATCAGAAAAAGGTGCTAAAGCAATAAGTAATGCGCATTTCCCCAAATCTCTGTTTTTCCATTGGCTTCGTCATTACTGGAAATGTTGCCTCTTTTGTCACATGTCTGCAAACCAAAAAACCGAAGCGAGAAACAAGTAATTTTCTGGCCAAGGGCCATGGTGGGAAGCAGTTCTTTGCTGGACCACAACCGGGTGTCTCCTCCTCCAAGGAGAAAACCTTATGGAAATAAAAGGCAGATAGAGTCTCATCACTGCCTCTTGAGGCGAGAAGGGAGGCCAGTGGCTGGGCAGGCCCCTTAGATAGCCATGGTCCAAGGCCCCAAATGCTGGCCCAGTGTTCGCTGTCCTCTGAGTGGTCCCCCTTTCCCATGTTGGCACAGCCCGCCAACTTGGGAGACAACCGAATGCATCTGCAAGGAGCAGCACCTGTCTGCCCTGAGTACTGCCATCCACCCACATGGATGACCCATCTAATAAAATTCAACCCTAGCTTGATCTCAGAATCCCTGAGGAGTCTGTCAAAAATGCCAGTTCCTGGGCGCCACCCCCAGAGGTGCTAATGCAGTCGGTCTGGGCAGGGCCTGGGAGGCTGTACTTCAATGAGCAGATGCAGGAAGCTGAAGCACCTCCCACCTCCGCCTTTGCACATGCTGTTCCCTTCTAGACCACCTGCCTATTTCCCAGCAGGAGAGACTGGGTGATAGGAGTGAGGGGGCAGAGAGAAGCCAAACAGGACTGAGGAAATCAAGGCTATCAGCCAGCTGCCTCCTTCCCGGGAGTGAGATAGGCGACTCCAGGATTTGGGGAGCCTGCCTCCTGGCCCAAGCCTGCTTAGTGTGTCCAGGCCCACGGAGCAGTGGGGCTGCACTGCCTCTGGCCAGGGGAGCCGTGGCCTAGACACGTATGTGAGCAGCGCGTTCACTTTCTCCATCACATCACTGCCACATGGGCTGGCTGTGGAACTGCCAATCAGCCTCCTTTCATTCCCAATTAGTTGGCTTTGAACTCCAGGGGTGACATCATGCCGAGGATTTGGAGCCATGAAAATTATAAATTGTTTTAAAACACCAGCCCGGGTGAGATGTGCCAGAGGCGATGCCTTCATGAGACACGTTCGCTTTTGGAAGAGGCTCTTGGAGGGTGCCAGGAATAGCCTGGCCATGTTCGATAAGCAGCTGAGCCTTTCTCACTGTGGGTGGGTGGCTTGGGCAGGCAAGAGGGCCTTGGAAATTGCTTTGAAATCTTGCTGATACAACTCTCCAAAGGCTTCCTTTCCAGACTCATCTCCTACCTCCCCTTCCCTAGCTCTTCACTCCTGCCAAGTTGGATACCTCTCCTTCCCTCAAACTTCCCAAACTCATTCCAGCCTCCAAGTCCCTCCTCATGCACGCCCTTCCCACCCCCCAATAAGGGGCACTGGCCCACCCCTCTGTTCATCTCAATCTCTTCCATCCTCCAAGATACATCTCCAGCCTCTCCCATCTTGGCTAGCCCTGCTTTTATGGAGCTCCCACGGGTTGTGGATCACAACCCATCCTGCCGTGTATTCATTGATAAATCCCTGACAATGTCCTGCTTTCTCAGTTGAGCTGTGAGCTCCATGAGGCCAGGGGCCAGCAACGGCTTAAGAGGAACGAAAGCCTCAGGGAAGCCTGCGCTCCAGAGGGGCGTGAGTGAAGGCTGCTGTGGTCTGCTTTATCTCTGTCTGTCTCCCTCTGTGGCTAGTGAGCAGAGCAGGACCGGGGCTAAGACAGAGTGGGCTCTGCTCTGTCCTACTGGGGTGCCACGGTGGGAAAGACGAGGCACCGGAGGTCTTCCAGACTGCTTTCTCTGCTGCACAGTGGCCCTCCTCATACCTCATTCCAGGGCTTGTGGTACCGTGATAGGCAGGACTCAGGTTCTGCCTATCTCTCCCCTTGGGCAGGCAGCAGCCCCTCTCTTAGTTGCCTCATCCATAAAAGGAGGGGGGCAGAGTCACTTTTTATAGTAGCCAGTACTTAGGGGCGGGTTTTGCTTTAAGCAAATCTACTTTATTAGAAAATTCGCACAAAGATAAACTATTGGGGCATTAGTTATACCCTGCAAAGAGACCCTTTATTCAATTAGGAATCCCTGTGACTGATGGATTCCTTCTAGAAACCTCACAGGGTGCTCTCTTGGGCAGGCAGCTGCTAGAGCTCTTCAGGTCACCTATGAGTATCTTGGGCTTTGGCTCAGGAGGGAACCGACTGCAGTGGAAAGAGGTTTGGATCAGATCCAGATTCAAATCCTGTGTCTACGTGTCTTAGCTGACTTTGGGCAAGTTCCTTAACCTACCTTTCCTGATTTATAAAATGGGGACAAGACTACCTGCCCAGAAGGTTGGGAGGCTTTGGGAGAGGGTGCATACTCCGCCTTCCCCCATCTGATTCCCCCGCCTGCCTCCTGAAGGAGGGCCAATGCCAAAGCCAATGGCCTCTCCTGCCTGAGAGCTGGACACCCATGGTGCTGCCTCCTATTCATAGTAAAAGGAGCTTAAACCTTAGTGAGCGTTGACAGGCACAGTGCTGGAGCTAAGGCTTTACATGTATTAACTTGTATTCAGGCCTCAAACAACCCTGATGAAGTGCAATCATCATCTCACAGATGAGGAAGCCGAGGCCCAGGGAAGGCAAGGACTTAACCAAGGCTCCCCAGTGGGAGACCTGGGACATGAAGCTAGGCAATCTGGCTCCAGGATCTGTGTTCTTCACGCTACAGAAAACTTCACAGTGGCCACGTCTAGGGCCCGTCTCCTCTTGGGCCAGGCTCAGGGCTCACAGGATGGAAATAAATGCTTGAAGTGGCTCTTTTTACTCTCAAATTGAAGATAAGACCAATTTCTCCCCGCCTTTCAGAACCTATCAATAATTATAATAACAACAATGGCAGCTACTATCGATATAATTGGGAACTTGCTATGGGTCAGGCCCTCTGCTAATTCAATCCTTACATTTAATCAAGGCAGCCACAATTTTTACCCTCATTTTCCACATGTGGGAAATGAAGGTCAGAGGTCAACCAACTTGACAGTCATTAGCAAACACATGGCAGAGAAGTGGTTCAAACTCTGCCTGTCTGATGCCAAAATCTAAACTCTCACCTTCCAGCAAACATGCTTCTCTTAGATGTAACTAAGGGAATGATGATCTCATTAACTCTGTCCAATAATACAGGTTTTATGATCACTAAAATGGAAGCTGGGCTGAGCTCACCAATGTTTTCCAAGGAAAAGCATAAAGTAAATAGGATTTCACGAGGAACATCAACACTTGCCCAAAAGAACCAAGTTGCAACACTCTTGAGCAACCTCATTTGCATTTAAACAAGCCACAGCTTATCACAGGACTCTTGGGTGGGATGCAGCATCAGCCCCTCTCCCTGGCAACCACTCCAGAGCCAGGACCGTCCCCCAGGATCGGTGGCCTCCTGTGCCTCCTAGTGGCACAACTCAGAACTCCCCAGCTGTGGGCCCTGGAGGATGCAGCTTCCTAGAACCGAGAGCAACATTTCATCTTTTCAGGTTGACAAGAACCCCCTGCTTTGGGGAGCCTGTTCCAGCTCCCTCTGAGCTCCTGGAACACTGCTCACCTTGGGGAACCAATCGCTGTGAACTGCCAGCCACCGAGCTGTCTAATGGCATCACTTCCTGCAACACTGCACCTACCTGCAGGTCGCTGCTACATGGACACCTCCATTTTACAGGTGTGACAGTCAGTCTGATGTATCAACCTGGGTAGGCTACAGTCCCCAATTACTCAGCTACACACTAACCTAGGTATTTTGTGGATGTGACAAAGTCCATCCTACTATTGGGTTGTCGGAAAAGTCATGACGCATTTTTGCAATGAAAACCATTGAAAAAATACGTCATGACTTTGCCGACAACCCTATGGTTTACGTCCAGCGAGACCATCTACTGTATACCCTGGGAGGGGGTGAGCTGAGTCAATCAGCTGAAAGGCCTGAAGGACAGAGGTGAGGCTGCACTGAAGAAGAAACCTCACCTGTGGACCACAACTGCAGCCTGCTCTTGGATTTCAGACTTGCATTAGCCAGCCCTCACAATCACATAAATCAAATCCTTGCGAGAAATCTCTTAATCTATAGCTCCTACTGGTTCTAGTTCTCTAGTTGAACCCTGACCAACACAACAGAGCAGGTGAGGAATCTGCCCAAGGTCACAAGACCAGCAACACGTGGGACTAAGACTACAAACCAAGGCAATCTGACAAATCCCAGCACCCACAGAGACACCCCCTCGCAGCCCACCCCCAGTTATCAAAATCCAGCCGCTCCATTGTGGCCAGAGCCCTCATCTCTGATCTGTCTTCTCCCTTGTCGCTCTCCATTCACCAGTTAGAAAATTGATTCTAAGATCCAAGTCAGATCATGTCCCCCTCTCCTCAAGACCCTTTAGTGCCTCTTCATCTCACTCAGTGTGAAAAGTCAAAATCCTTAAAATGGCCTGCAAGGCCCTCCGTGATTCTTGCTGCTTCCCCACCCCGTAGCTTCATCTCTGTTCTCACCTCCTACTACCTTGTCCTCCCTTTTTTTCCATCCCAGCCACAAGCCTCCCTTGCCTTACCTCAAGCAGGCAGCATGCTCGCACCCCATGGCCTTTGCATTTGCCATGCCCTTGACCTGGACGGCTCTTCCTCAGATAACCATATCACTCCCTCTGTCTAATATACATTCTTATAAATACAGTTCATCACCCATAGCAGACTGCAAACTCTTCAAGGGCAAAAAGACACATTGCTGTAACCTCAACACCTGACACCGTACCTGGCATACAGCTGGTACTCAATAAGATCAGCTGAAGTTTCTGGTCTCCAAGCAAGTCATGCTCAGTCCTTTTGTCCCACCTTTGCACTAGTACTCTTTTGATTACCAAAGCCCCCTACTCTCTGCTCCAGCCAGAAAAAGTCCTCCTCTTCCTGATAACATCCCTGATTTGCGGCCACAGTGACCTCTCTTTCCTGGATGGATCTGGGGGTCAGGCTGGCAGGTGAGAGAAAGGGAGGGGTCAAGGATGATTTCTAGGCATTGGGCTTGAGCAACAGGGTGGATGGTGGGACAAGGAAGATGTGGGAAGGAGCAGAGATAAATCTCAGGCTACACTGTTTTCAAGGTCGCTGATCCTACCTCCTCCATAAGGCTGTAAGCTGCCTGAGAACTTTATTCCTGTTGGCTCCACCCTCCCCACGCCTGGCTTCAAGTCTTGGCTCTGTACTCAATGAAAGATCCCTTCAAGAGATCTTCCAAGGAGGAGCTGGGGCTTTGGGGACTAAAATATGGAAAGTGATGAACAGGGAACAGGATCCATTTTTTCTGTGCAAATGTCCCTGGCTGGAGAGACCATGGGAAGCTTCATGAAGACAGAGCAGGGTAGAACCCTAAACTTGGACTGAAATCTTCACTTTGCCACAGACTTCGGGCAACCACCCTCTGAGAGCCTGTTCTTCATTTGTAAAATGGGAATCCTACCCACCATGCAATGTGGCTCTGAGCAGCAAAAGAGGAAACATATGTAACGTTGCTAGCACATGTAAATGCTCATTAAATAATAATAGTAGCTAGCACTTTGGGAGAGCTTTTCAGGTTGCAGGCAGTATTTTAAGCATACTTACATATATGTTCGTTTATCTAATCTTCATTATAACCATATGAGGTGTATATTAATCAGGGTTCTCTAGAGAAACAAAACAGGGTGTTGTGTGTATGAATTGGTTCACATGATGGCAGAGGCATGGTGGGCCCCACATTTGATGTGGTAGGCTGGCAGGCTGAAGACTTGGGGAAGAAGCTGTAGTTCAAATACAAAGGGAATCTGTTGGCAAAATTCCTTCTTGCTCAGGTGAGGTCAGTTCTTGTCCTATTAAGGCCTTCTACTGATCAGATGAGGCAAACCCATATTTATTTTGGAAAGTAATCCACTTTATTCATTGATTTAAATGTTAATCTCATTCAGAAAACACCTCCATAAAAACATCCAGAAGAATGCTTGACCAAATATCTGGGCACCATGGCCCAGCCAAGTTGACACATAAAATTAACCATTACAATGGGTATGAATATTGTCCCCAATTTACAGGAGAGAACCGGCACAGAGATGGTAAGAAATCTACCCAAGGTCTCAGAGGAGCAAAGCCAGGCTCTAAAATCCTGCTGTCTGGCTCCAGAGTTGGCACTTTTAACCATGACACTAAGTGGCCATTATCATAAGCACACCAACGTAAATTAAATCCCTCCATCCATCCTTTTACTGGCCTGAGAGTGGAAGGCAGAGACATCAGTCCCTGGGTGGGGCCCTGCGCTGCTTAAGAAGCAGCACAGAACCCAACAAGTAGACATACCATCATGGCACACAACTATGCAGACCCACCACCCCACATAAACATATGCCCCCAGTAAATAAACCAGTACATAACTTTCCACGTCCCAATAAACATACAAGCAAACGCTTGCACACACAAAACATACGAACCCATACTCAAAAACACAGACACCATGCAACCACAACTACCCCCAATTCACATCCCATCCATCCTGTGGGCACACATACCTCTAATGCTCCACAAGCCAAGGCATTGGACACAGCATCTCCCCACAGGAGCCATTACCATGAGCCACATGTTTATACACGCCTCCCAGATCCCCAAGGGTCAGACCCCCCAGGTGGCTGCCCACCCCCTTAACTCACCACCCTTATAAGTACAGACAACACACGTGCCAACACAGATCGCTTCAGTCTGCCCGCCCCCACGTCAGTACACAGAGAACTCCCGTGAAGCACCCTCCCCCCAGCAACTCACACCCACCCACACCCCGACGTTTGCCTAGCCCAGCCTCCTCATCCCGAGGGACTCCTGGTCTGACCCCAGCCCACAGCGCCTAGCACACCGCGTCCCGGGCTTGCCCCACCTCTCTCCCTTCTCCCAGTTTCCACCCCCTGCAAAACCTCCGGCCGGTGCCAGGTTGGGTCGCCCCCCCACACACACCAGCCGGGTCTCAGCTGCCACCACGCAAAGGCCCCACTCCAGCAGCAAGAACCGCTCCGAGTTGGAGGAGGGGGAGGGCTGCGCTGCAGGCGTTAAAAACTCAGCCACTCAAGTGCGACCCCCCCCCCCCCCCCGCACTGGATGTCACCTTCCCTTGGGGAAAACCCTGCCTCTCTATTAACCCTTCCATCGCCGCCGCACCGCGGGAAGGCGCTCCGGAGAAGTCACAGCGGGGCCCGGTAGTGGGCACCGCAGCCGGGGGGGGGGGGGGGAAGGAGGGGATGATGGGACGCCAATGTGTGGGGACTTAGGCCCTTCACGAGACACCCCCACACTCCTCAAGCACCCACACACATTCCCACAGCGGAGAGTCTGAGGCGCAAGCAACCGAGACCTTAGGGGCACAGGCTGGGGAGCAATTACCCTGGCCCCGCAGGACCACAGGGCAGGCGGGCAAGCACACCCCCCCACCCCACACCGCCCCCCCAAAGTCCCCGCAGGGTCGGGGAGGCACGTGCACCAAGAGGGAGGGGAGGTCGGAGGGGAAAACGCCCGGAGGCTCCTTACCTGATTTCCTCTTGGCACTGCCATAGTCCCTGAAAAAGAAGCAACAACAGACAGACATGGTTAGGGCTCGGCTAGGGCTCAGGGCTGCGGCTGCAGGGCGCCCACGGGCAGGCTGCGGTGGGTCCCCGGCGCCGCTGCTCATGTGATCCCCGCTCCGGGCGCCCAGCGCTCCGCAGATGCACGCACAGCGCCGCGCTGCCCGCAGGCCCCCGGGCAGCCCGGCCTCCGGCACGCTCCACCGTCCCGCCCTCCCGCAGCCCGCACCCCCAACCCCGCCTTGCCCCGCCCCGGGCCCGCCTGACTGCAGAAGCTCGAAGGGCCACTGGTGCCTTTTTCCCAGGCACCTTCCCCCACCCTAAGCGGATGCAGGAAGGTGAGGGAGGTTCCCACGCACTTTGTAAGTAGGGAAACTGAGGCCCTGGAAGGTAGTTGCTAGAACTCAAGCCCCGTCCCGCGCTGGGACCCCGGCCCGCGCCCTGCAGCGCTTCCCTCTCAATTCTTGGCATCGCTGGCTCATGCCCACTTAGCCTTTAAGTCACGAGTGACTGAACGGTCACGCTAACACCTCCTTAACGTGTCTTCCTCGACATCGTCCCCCTCAACAAGTTACAAGGCGTCCAAGTAATTGCATATTTGTGTGACCCTTTGATTAAAGTCTACCCCCACCCTAGGCCCAAGCTCCGAGGTCACACTGTAGCTTGCCTCTCGCCCCCCCCATACTTCCCCTGGGCCTGGCATCGGTGATGGCTAAACATTGGCTGTAGTCTGAAAGTTGAACAGTTAGTCTGGGGGTTCAGTAGGGTGAGGGAAGAGCATACTGCAGGGCTAACTGGGGGGCCAGGAACAGTAGGAATGGAGGCTGAGCTCACTTCCCAGGAAGGGAGCAGTGGGTTCAAATCTTGCAACTAGCAATGACTCAACACCTCTCAGTTCCATTTACCTGCCCTGGATTACCTAGCATGGAGCCTGCCCTGCCCTCCAGCAGAGGAAGTCACCATCAGGATCTGGCGATTTCCTGCAGGTACCCTTCTTGCTTGCTCCAGGCTTTGGCCCCTCCCACCACCTCTTCCATTCATCAGTCCTCTGGGGAGCCTCACAGGCCCCTCAAATGCTGGAAGTTGCGTTAAGTGCTGAGGAGACAATGGCTAGGGATCTATCTGGAGAGTGGAGGAAATGCCTTTCATTCCCCTGGGGAATCAAAGAACATGCCATTCGTGAGCTTTGGTGGAAGCCATCTGGCCAGTTAGGTCTGCCCGCTGGAAAGACGGACCACAGATTCACAGGGAAGCTGTCAACTTCATGGAGACACGCAGATTCTGATTCTGGAGGTCTGGGGGCGTAGCCTGGGCTTTTTGGGGGCATTTGTTAAGCTCTAAGGTGATTCACCTGCACAGCCAAAAGTGAATCCCGACTCCTGTGTTTCTTAAAGCGTGGGCTCAGAACCCAGGGGATTGGAATGCTGGGGCCGAGGCCCAGGAACCTGAATTTCTGATACCTTCCTCCTACCCACCTTCCCATTTGAGAGCTCCCTTGGAATTCCATGCCTCTTTCAATCCTCACCTCCACACTAAGAGGCAAGTCCTATCATCCCATTTTACAGATGAGGAAACAGGTTCAGCCACTGCTCAAGGTCACCCAACCTGGGGAAGGGCAGAGGTTTAGAAGCCCCCCGACAGGAATGAGTACTGCAGTGTGGGTGGGGTGGAGGACCTGGTGGATGTGTTGCAAGGGCAAGGATTAGGAGGGTGGGAGAGGTCCCACTTGCCCCTCCCTCACATGGCAGACCCTGGAAAGGCATGCTTATCCCTTTGGGGCAGAAGGGAGACTGGGAGAGACTGCGCCCCAGAGGCCTGGCTGTGCCCTGGATGCTCACTGGTGGGGGGAATGCCCAGTGAGGAAAAGAACGCTTTGATGACTATGTTCTTGCCCAGCAGACTGGCCACTCCCAGGGAGGGAATGCTTTTCTCAGGCTTTTTTTTTTTTTTTTTTTGCAGAATGAGGCCTGGGGAAGGGCAGGGAAAGGAGGAGCTCCCCTCACCCCCTCACTCCCCATCCTGCAGGAGAAGCCCTCTGGGCCGGGGACCAAAATGGTCCACTGACCATCCCCTGGCTGCCAGTAGTTCAGATAGGAGGTGAATTCCTCAAAGTGATGGCCACCTTCTCCCCCTGGCTGTGCAGCTACAGGCTGCCCAGGATTCTTTTTGAGCTTGTCAACAGCCCCAAAGGGGAAGCAGGCAGATCATTACCCTGTGCAGGGTGCACACTAAGGCTGTGGAGTGAGAGAGAGACATAATTCACAGGCGCTGAGAGCCTCCTCTGTGCCATGCTGGGTCAGCGACTGAGCCTAGTCGTTCAACGGGATCCTCTGGGCCCCACCCCAACCAACCTCACTGCCTGACCCCTGTGCCAGTGTTGGCTGAAAACCTCAGGCCGACTGCAGTCTCCACCCCATTTGCTAAAACCCCGACATGTAGGTGGCAGTGGTGCCAAGGGGCGCTCCAATCCCCGCATGATAATCTCCACCAGGCCCCTAAGAAACATTTACGCTTAGTAAGAACAAGGTGCTGGCAGTGCCAAAGCAGCTTGCAGACAAATCCCCGGGCAGGCCTGTCCTTCAACCAGAGCAGAGCCCTTCCCACCAGGGCTTTTGGACACCTGCAGATGGTGTGGTCCCTCATTTTGCAGGTGAGGCGAGCAAAGCTTAGGGAAGCTAGACAACTCGTTCAAGGTCTTACAGCGAGTAGGTGAGGCTGGGATTGACTACTAAAAACCCAGGCCTTGCTCTGGGGGGGGGGGGGCTCAAGACAAGTCCCCAAGCACCACCACCTGCTGGAGCACTGGGTACAGGGGAGGGAGGGGAACACAAGGCCCTGAGGCCTGAGAAGCACACGGGATTCACGGGGTGGAGGCTGAGTCCTGGAGGTGGGGCAGCGGGGCTCTGACTGAAAGGAGGGAATGGCAGGCACTGGGAACCCTTCACAGCATCTGGTCTCCAGCCTCTTGGCAGTTTCCGGTTGGGCACCTTCTAGCAAAGCCCTCTCGTATTTTTAGCTGCTGAATATGCTGAGAAGCAGCTTAGGTATCCAGTGGCTGGGACTGCCCCATCCCTCACATACCGCAGCACGGAGAGAAGAGAGCAGGGCTCCCCGCCTCTGGCACGCCCAGCTCCCGCTGCCCTGCAACCAGTCCTGGCCTGGGCAGGACAGCAGGCCCTCTGTTGGGGTCCAGTTCCCAAACAACTCAAGATCGCCCTCTCTTCCCCTCCTCGCTCCAGTTCTCGCCCTGAGCTGATGCTGACAGCCCCCACCTGCCAGTGATTCCATTCCAGGTAGGTCACAGTCTAGCCTGCTTCTGACCTGCTGCTGAATCACTATCTCCCAGGGAGCCACCGGAAAGAGAAGGGAGCAGAGGCGAGGGCCAGCGTCTCCCCCTAGTGTCTCCAGAAGTTAATGTAATTAAAAAGGCCGTCCAGGCTGTGTCCTCGCTGGGCTCCGTCAGGCAACTGGGCCTTCTCTGCAACTGGCCCAGGAGGGACGAAGACCATGGGTACAGTGACCAACCATTCCAGGCAAACCAGGACCTGGGATTTCCAGGACTCAAACTGAGAAAGTCACAAACTGGGACAGCTGGTCACCCCATGGTTCACAGGTCTGGCCTGGCCGGGGAAGATACATGGAGTTCCTCCTACCCAGCCCACCACCATTTAAACAGGGGCTCTGAGGCCTCCCCTCCCCTACAGGATATAAACAGCTCATCTCTTGGCGCTTCCTCACAGGATGAGGTTCTGAATGAGGCTCCTAGGGCAGTACTGGAAGCAGACAGACTCCTGCTATTTGCTGGATGGTGACCTTGAGCTACCAGCTTCACCTCTTGAGCCTCTATTTTTCTATCTATAGAATGAGGATAATAAGCATACCAACCCCTTAGGACTTGGGGAAGATGAAATGCACAGTATTCATACAGGGGTTGGCATAGTGCCCAGCACAGAAAATGCAGCATAACTTGTCTTTGTTATTATTCTTTCATACCTGAACTTGATTTCACCTCAGTTGCTACCCAAGTAGTAAAGGCCTATTTAAACTTGGGCCCTGCAGAGTCCCCTTAAACAAAAGGAAGGGGCTTCTTCTGAAGGACCTCACCGTGACGCTGGCAACGCAGTGCCCAACAGGGGCGATGCCAGCCCCATTTTCAGCCCTTTTGGGCTTTCACAGACACCAAAACAACCCGGGTTCTGGTGTAGCGCTGTCTGCCCAGGAAAAGCCTGTTTCTGCATGCTGAATGTTTAACCCGAGTTCCTCTGGCAGCAATCATATTTTCAGGGTGACACTGACTCATAGGAATTGGCTGCTCTGGAATCATGTATTGGGATGCATTTAATCTCCCAAGTAAGCCAACTCTCAGAGTCCCAAACCAAGAGATGCAAAGGGCCTTGCGTTTTCATGCTAATGACACCCAGAAGAGTCATCTTCCCTTTGCTTCTTTTTCTCCCCCCTTTCATTTCTCTTGGTGCTGTGCTCCTTCCCCAGACATTTAGTGAAGGGGCTGGTGGTGGAGACAGCAAAGAGGGAGAGGCTGGAGGGAGGGGGTGAGAAAGGCATTAAACAATTCCTGCGTGTTGGCCACCTGTTTTTGCATATGCCTCCTTATCCTCTGCCCTCTCTTGAAAATTCCAAGCAGGCATTTGACCTCAGTGATCTGAAGTAGGTAGAGGTGGTGTTAACCCATTTTATGGACAGGGAGACTGAGGTCCTGAAGGTTGAAGTGGCTTGCCTAGGCTCGTGAAGCTACAATGACAGACCTGACCCAGAGTGCTCCCCATATCAATCCCAGGAGGGGCTGGGCTGCAAGGAGAGCATGCGCAAGCAGCAGGAGCAGGCTCTCGCTGGGGAAAGCAAACAGCCATCCTGCCAGTCAGAGTCCCCGGAGTGAGAGGCAAAGCCAGGAAGAGCCACTGGGGCAAGGGACAAAGCAGGAAAGGAAGCCAGTCTGGCTGGGCCGGCTCTGTGGAAGGATGCTGAGTCCTGCTAGGGGAAATTCTGATGCTACGGGTTCTATCCTCTGCTGCCTGCCACCTCCCTCCGCCGCCCCACCCCTCTTCTCACTCCCATCAGCGGGTGTCCTGGCAGAGGAAGGCAGGCATGCACCAGCTTCCAGCCTGATGTTCTCGTCCTCCTGTCTGCTGGCTGACATTGGCTGCTCGGCTCAGGGTGCCTGTCTCTGCAGGGCCTGCTGCCACTCAGAACTACTCAAGAGGCCAGCCAGCTCTGGGTGACCCTGACTGCTGAGCGGTCTCAGGGCATGGGTGGTACTTAGAATATGGGGGCTGGGGGATTTGGTATGCACCCTGCCCCCCAGGGGAGTGACCTGGAGCCCTTGAGGTGTGTAATAATGATTTTGGTTGCTGTTGTCAACCAATAAGCAGGTCCCATTGTTGGTTATCTTGTGAAGACCTGTGCAGGCATACACACACAAATGTGCTATGCTTCTGGCCTGAAAGTTTCGGGTGACTGGAGGACTAAAATCACATAGCACAGAGAGAAAGCTAACATTCTGAGACAACCTAAGTTGAGAGCCATAAGAGTGGTGATTCCAAGTGCAGAGAAAAGACAGATCCCAGGGAAGTAGGGCATCCCAAGTGGCTTCCTGGAGGAGGGAGCCTTGAAGGATCGATGTGGGGGTGGGGGGGCGTTGGATCCTTGGAGAGGGTAGAAAGGGGAAAGTTCTAGATGCAGGAATAAGCAGCTCTAAGCAGAGGAATTGAATTGCGGAGGGTGGGCCAGCAGGGGGAGGGAAAGGCCAGGCTGGGGGTGGGGAGGGCAGGGTTCTGATGTCTGGCTGTGAATTCCTGAAGGTTTCAGAATCAGGGAGTAATGTCAGGGCATGCTGGAGGAAGATTTTTGTTAAAAGGCCAGGTAGACAGCTAGGGGGCGGGATGGAAGAGAGGTTGTGGCAAGTCTGGCACTGAAGTCACCCCCAGGTTCTGAGCCTGGCTCTGCCCCTCAGTGGCTGGTGGACCAGGGCAAGCTGCTTCAAACTAGTGCTTTTCAAGCGACAGGCCGTCACCTATTAGTGAATTCTGCATTAAACTTAGTGTGTCCCAACACGCATTTAAAAAAGAACAGATGACGTATGAGTCACCCATAGTTAAGTTTAAATATTGTTTCGTGAAACTTTGGTTTCAGATCTCTTCCTACCCACCTGTTTATCTATCTGTATTGGATTGCGATGTGAAATGTCTTACAGTGATAGAAAAAGTGTTAAAAACACTGATGAATTCTCGGAAACTCAGTTTCCCCATCTAAAATGGGGCAGTTAATTCTGAGAAACGGATACATGTCAGTCCAGAAGCTGGGCGAGGAGTCTGAGTGACGCGGCTCCAGGCCGGCGCGGCTGGAGAAGGCGGCGGGGTTTTCCACCGGCTTAGCCCCCAGTTGGGTTTTTGTTCTGGCTCTTGAGAGCCTTTGCACGGAATGGTCTCGAGGGGCCGCGACCTCCAGGAAAGACAGATGGAGGGGGCATGAATGCTGTGCTTTGCCCCCAGTTGGGCCCTGATCTACATGCGGCACTGAGAGCCCTTTTGTGTCCAACCAGAATCTGTCCTTTCTCCTTAGGAGCTGTGTTTTCCAGGGTTCTGAGAATGGGCCCCATTGTGACCATGTGGACAGTCCAGAGAGGCTGGAATTCCTGCCCGGGGCAAAAAAGCTGAATTCCTGGGGAGGGAAGGGGTCTTAGGCACCCCCCACCCCCACCCCCTGTGTCCCAGAATGGCCGATGCTATGGCTGCGGCAGACCCCAGAAAGCCCCCAGGCATTGTGCTTATTTCCAGAGGATCTCTGCCATTGCTTCACCCACAGCAAAAGAACAAAGCACTGTCTGTCTGTCTGTCCCTTCTGACTTGACTCACCATTCTGGGCAAAGGCCCTGAGTGTGTCTGCAGCCGGGGGACAGTTCCACCATGTCCAGGCCTCGGAGCAGAGGATTAAGAAGGTGGATGGAGTGGAGCCTAGTTCAGCCACTTACCACTTCATGACACAGGCAAGTTACTTAACCTCTCTCTATGCCTTCAGTTGTCAAAGGGAATAAAAAGCTCCTATCTTCATTGTTGCTGGGGGATTACTTGGGATAATGGACAAAGCTTTTAGAATGGCATCTGGCACTTGAAGAGGACCCCTGGCCGACAGCCTGGGTTCATGAGAGGGGCTAGATTTGGTGTGTGGATGATGGCCACAATATAGTAAGTGCTGACTGGCCCACCCTCATGGGTTTGGACTCTGGTTCTGCTGCCCACGGCACTAACCCAGCACCAGGAAGGCAAATGGGCCTGATTTCCCACCTGTGTGCACTCCAAGGAGTTCTACCCAGATAGTGACTAATAAGGAAAGGGGGATGTAGGGAGACAAGAAAAGCTGGCTTTCTAGAGGGGAAACAAAACCGTTTGGCCGACTGGCCAGGGAGTGTTGTGCGCTTCCTGCAGGCTCTCTGACCTCCTGCTCTCTGCTCTGCCAGGCTACTCCTGGCTGCGGGGCTCCCTGGACTCCTGGGGATGCCAGACCTGGGAAACCACAGAAAAAGCAGTGACAAAAATGTGGTGATAGGGTTCAACTATGAAGACCCTGAAAAGAAGGGCAAAGAGGGTCTTCTGTGTTTGGGGGCCTTTCCTGTCTTTAGTCCGTTTGTCCATCCATCCATCCATCCATCCATCCATCCATCCATCCATCCATCCATCCATCCATGTCTTAACTGAGGGGTTGCTATAACCCCGGCCTGTGTCTGGGCAGAAGAGTGATGGAAAACACAGTTCTGTCCTCACAGAACACATAGCTAGTTGAAGAGAAAAGACGAACACCCAGGAAAAGAAGCCACAGAAGTCACTTGGTGACTAGGGGCCCTACAGGTGGGCCAAAGGATAGGTTGTACGGGAATTCCCAGGAAGAGGAAGTCAGAGTGGTCTGGGATGGTCGGGGAGGGCTGCCTAGAACAAAGAGGGGGCACTGCAGCTGCCTTTGAAAGATGAATATTTAGAAACAGCAGAGGCAGGGAAGAGCTTCGGAGTGGAAGGAATGATGTGAGCAAAGGTGCATGGGCAGGATAGATGTGGATATGTGTGTGTGTGTGTGTGTGTGTGTATGTGTGTGACAGACAGACAGACAGACACCAGGGCCCCACTGCTGAGCAGATCTAGACGGTTGCTCCTTGGCTGTGGGCCCCTCACTCCCCAGCCCTGGCCTAATTTTAAGTTGGGGCAGGGAAGCTAAGAGCTTGGACCCTGCTTCCCACGGAGGCCCAGGAGTCTGTCCAAGGTCCAGCTGTGCTTGTTCCTGCCTTGGCCTCTGTGGGAAAGGGTGCTTGGAGCAGGGCCCCAAGTTTCTCCCAGGAACCTAGCCCACCTGCACTGCCTGGGAGGGCCTGGGCTTCTGGAACTCATGTGGTTGCCTCTTACAGTGAGAGAACGCTGCATCTCCAACTCTTCTGCACTGCTCACCACAAATAAACAAGCACTGAGCACCTAGATGCGCCAGGCCTCGGTGACATTTGCTTTGTCTGTGAGGCAGGTGCTTTAGGCCCATTTTACAGAAGAGGCTCAGACTGGTTAAGTAGCTTGCCTGGTGCCACACAGCTAGCAGTGGAACAGCAAGGCTGCAAACTCCGAGTTGTCTGTACTTAGAGCCACTAGACACAGCCTCCTGCCCTCTCTATTGTTTCACTACCTTCCAAGGCTCAGAGAGGGGCACCTTCTCCAGGAAGCCCACTCTGATTTTGATCCCCAATGGCACTGAGTTCCCAATTCTGCCCCCAACACCTAGTAGTGCCCAACGTAGAGCTGCCCAATGATCACCCATGAAAATGGCCTCTCTGCACTGTCAAGTGTAGTAGTCACCAGTCACTGTGGCTGTTGGGCACAGAGATGTGGCTAGTGTGACCCAAGAATTGAATTTTTAATTCTCTTCAATTCTAATTAAAATTTTAATTTAAATAGCCACAGTATATTGGCTAGTGCATTGGACAACATGGCCTTGACCGATGGCCTGAATTGGGCTAAAGGGGGAGTGTGTGTGTGTGTGTGTGTGTGTGTGTGTGTGTGTGTGTGTAGCTGCCTGGGTTCAAATCCCAGCTCTGCCAGACAGATTACTTATAGTCTCTGTCTTCAGTTCCATTCTGTAAAAAGAAGAGACCCATAGGCCCCATCTAACTGGAGAATAAAACAGGTTAACACCTGGATGAAGTACCTGGAGGCTTGATAAAGGTGAGGGAGGCTCCGAGCCGCCAGCCCACTCCTTTACCCCACCTGCCAGTCACAGAGCTCTGTGGGCTTAACCCGGAAGGAGGGGGGCTTTCTGGAGGAGCCAAGGCTTGTAGGTGACATGAACCACTTGGGACAGGCTGGGCAAGGCCTGGGGGTGGGGGTTGCCAGAGAGGGAGCTTGGGAAGGATGTGGGGAGACTAGTCTGGCTGGCCTCAAGGGGGTGGGCCAAGGCTTGGGGTGTCAGTTTAGAGATGAAGCAACAAACCGAGGCTCACAGGGGTAAAGCCATTTTGCCAAGACCACGTGGTGGAAGGCTGGCAGAGCTGGGGGGCGGCAGGACTGCAGGGTTCAACTCCATCAGCATGACTTATTACTTTCACTTTCCCCAGGAATTCCCACGACGGCCAGGCTACCAGCAGGCCTTGGCCCTCCGGGATCTGAAGGATCTGAAGTGGCAGGAGTGACGCTGAGCCTGGACCCTCCTCCTCACTGCTGGACCAAGAGGCTGACATAATGAGGCTGTTCCTTGAAGGAGCAGGTGGCTGCCACACTCTGCAGTGGGCACTGGCAATGCAGGACAAAGGGGCTCTCTGCCCATGGCAGGGAACCTGGGGTGCTTCTGGGCCAGCCCGCGCCCAGGGTGGGCTGGGGGCTTCTCAAGGGTCTTCCAACTGGCTCCTTGAGCAGCATGTGTGAGAGAGGGTCTAACGAGGGGTGCCAGTGTGGGGGCATGAGGCCTGGGGGGTGGCAGCCCTGTCTGCACTTCAGCTTCCTTGACTGAAAAAATGAGGGCACTGAGTTTCTTGGGTCACACCACCCACCTGATGTCTGCAAAGAGGCCTCCGGCTCCAGGCCTCAGTTAGGCCTGTGTCCTTCTTGCTGCAGGAGGGGCCATCTGGGAGCCCTGGGTACCAGCTTTCAGCCCCTGCCTCCTTCCAAGCACCTTCTGTCAGCACTGGGCCTGCTCTCTTTTCTCTAGGTCAGCCCGGCTCTCACTACAGCCAAGTCAGGGTTCACCAGGACATCCATTTCAGATCCTGGCGGGCCAGCCCTGGGCCACCACCTCCACCTTCCACTATGTAATACTAGCTGAGCTTCTGCCACCAAGAGGTCTCCTGAGGCCCTGGGGCAGGCATGGCCTCTCGAATCCCAGAGCATGGTGGGAAATGGGGGAGGGGGAGAGGGGAGGGAGAGAGTGGGTCAGGCCTTGGTGGGAGTCACCAGTGAGAAGTCCCTCCGCCTTGAGTAATCCTTCTTTCCCAAAGCTGCGGGGAGGGGAGGGGCAGGGTCATACTGCTGTTATTGCTATTGCTGCTGTCATTATTATTAGTAAGACTATACTATAACTGACACGAATGGTGCATTTTTCAAGCATTTGCATCATAAAGGTACCAAACGAAACCCTTGACACACATGAGCTCATTTGATCCTCACAACCCTCCTATGTGGTAGGTTCTCTTATTTTCCCCACTTTACAGAAGGGAAATGGAGGGTCAGAGAGGGCATGTATTCGCCCAAAGTAACACAGCCTGTGAATGACAGGGCAGGATTTAAGCCCAAACTGCCTTAGTCTGGCACTCACATCATTTACCACCTTGTGGCTGATAAGGACACCTGTAAAATTTAGACAGATAAGCTAGGTTAGGAGTAGGTGGGGAAGAGAAAGCTAAAACAAGGCTGACTCAGGGCCAGAAATACCAAAACGGCACCACCCTGCTCTAGGTACTTTCTTAGGGAGCGCAAAGCTTCAGTGCTTTCTTCTCATTTTAAGGGCTCCCCCACCCCCAGAATGGACATGTTTACAGTCTCCGGGAGGCTGCTTCTCTTGGCAGTTTTTGTGAATTCTGGGACAGTGACGCTGGGCCGGTGCTGTCCTGGGCTCTGCACCCCTCCGACTTTCTTTCCTTCCCCTCTTCAGCCCCCCACCTGAGGCCACTTCCCAGCACCCCTCCCTTTCCCAAACCCAGCCTAGCACAGCATCCTGTCCCTTTCCTTTAGCTTTCACCATTACTATTGGGTTGTCGGAAAAGTCACGACGTATTTTTTCTATGTTTTTCGTTGCTACTCAATATTATGCCTTTGCTGTTTCTACCCCCACACTCGAGGCTCCTCCATGAGGCAGGAATTGTGACGCGTCCCCAGGCTGAGCACAGGGCTGTGCAAAATTGGGGTGTGCTGACTGAATGCATGAACCCCCTGACTACTGGCTGCCAGGCTCAAAACTGCTGGGCGGTTCTGCGGGGCTGGCCAGAGGGGCAGTGTTATCCTGAGCTGTCCGCCAGGCAGACCCTGGATCTCTGCCCTCCCTTCCATTTCCCCCAGGAAAGCCCAGTGGAAGTGCCACTTCCTCCAGGAAGTCTTCCCTGATAATTACAGATGGGTCAGCAAAGACGGGGGTGAATTTGTGTAAAATACAAAAGGGCTTGAGCAGCTTCTGATGACTCAGTGCACTTCCTGTCTATTTATGAGGATGGCTTCAGCCTCCTGCACTGCATCCTGTCTGTGACATCACCCAGGGTTGTCATGGAAACCACCGTGGCATCACAGTGAGCCTGCATATTCTTGCTGACATCCTGCATTATTGCTTCACATGCGTCTCTCCCCTCTCCGCATTGGGGTACAATGCCACACCGCCTCCTTTGCCTGTCTCCCCCTGGGGGCCCAAGTCTGAGAACACGGGCACGTGTGTGCCCAGGAAGTGCTGACTTTGTGCTTCATATACCTTACCTCAATTCTCTTGACCACCCCAAGAACAAGATACTATCATTACCCCCATTTTCCAGAGGAGGAAACTGAGGCATAAAGAGTTTAACTCAATAGCCTAGTGGCAGAGCTGAGATTTGAACCTAAGTCCATGCTTACAACCAACATGATCTTTCCTGTTTCTTTCCTGGCCTTCTCACCCTGCAGACCCCATGAACACGCCTTACCCCTACCCCTGCCCACCCACCTCTGCTCAGAAGCCCCAAGCACACACAAGCGCCCTCAGCCCAGCCCTCTCCTTCCCCCTGTCTCTAACCCTCCCTCAGCATCCAAGTCCAGGTGGAAGTTCGGTTCCCCCAGGCAGCCCGGTCCCCATGGGTCTCCCTCCCTCTCCAAGGTGCCCTGCACTCCTGGTCTGAGAGTCTCCATTAGGCCCACTTCACTACCTCATCCCTGGTGTATGGTCAGTTGCACCTCCTGGGAAGAGGACCACAGGGGACTGGCCCTTCCAGGCCAGCTCCAACCAGGGCGGACACTAGGCCTTGTGCAGATTCACAATCACAGTCCACTCTCCTCACTCTTGTTATAGAAACTCAGGGCTTAGTGACAAAGGGCCTTGGCCCTAGAGCCCAGGCTGGAATGGACCTTCCCTGTAGCTGCCAGGCTCTGTCCTGATGCCCTGCAGCACTCCTCTGTCCATCAACCAGCATTTGCTGAGCACCTATTAGGTGCCAGGTCCTGGGCTCACAGAGGGAAGTAAAACAGACTCATCCCCTGCCCAGGGGAGGGCAATGAACAGGGGAATAAAGCAAATGGATAAACTGGGTTAAGAAAGAGCTGTGAAGAAAATGAAAAGGTTGCAGAGATGGAGAAAGAAAAGGAGGTATCCCTTAAGAGGCGAGGATTAAAGGAGAGCCTGAGAGGCAGCTGGAAAGGTTGTAGCGGGCAGGGCAGGGGGAGGGGAGGGGAGGGAAGGTGGGAGGCAGGGTCCACCTGGAAGCTCTTGGAAGCCATCCTAAGCACAGTGGAAAGCCGTGACAGTGTTAGCTTACACAGACTTTTTGGAAAGCTCCCTCTGGCTGCTATCTGGAGGCACCCTGGAGGAGGGAGAAGGGAGAAGGGAGAAGGAGAGTTGGAGGAAGAAACAGCAGTGGGTGCTAACTGCCCCAGCACCCACCCTTGGGCGGGACAGCCCTGCAGCCCAGAGATCTTCACTGGCTCCCAACGCTCCTGACGGATGCAGCCCCAGTAGCTGGTTGATAACGCACCACTTTGGCTGCCTTCCTCTCACTCCCCCACCGGAATTTTCTGGTATCATCTCCCAAATAAACTGCCTGGGTTCAAATCTTCATTCCCTGATCTGCTTTTGGAGGATTCCAAACTGAGACACCTACCTCTCCTCGCCTCTGGCCCACAGGACCTAGCACAGTGCCCAACACACAGTGGGGGCTTTATCTAGGCATGTTGGGTGTGTGCCAACGTGGGGATAACCCATGTCCTCTGACTCCCAAAGTGACTGCCTGCCTGTAGTGTGACAGGTCTCCATGGATCTCTGGCCACATGAGACAGGCCCACCCGCTGCCCTCGCCTTCTTGGGGTGGGGGTTGGGCACGCCCAGTTATTAACCTTTAATTCTCTGGCTTGGCAGGCACAGCCTTCTCTAATCGGGAGCCTGCGTCTACCTAATTAAATCAGACTTGACTGCAGCCCAGCTCCTGCTTCCCTGGCCATTTAGAGCAGCCGGCCCCTTCTCCCTGCCTGTCAGCCATGCAGGGCAGGATTCAACTCTGCCTTTCCATGTACCAGCACCTGGGATGCTCTGGAAATGTGCTGCAGAGGTTTCTGAGAGCCAGAAAGAGCACTGGGCTTTGAGTCAGAAAAGCTGGTGCTCGTCTAGTTTCTCTGGGTGAGCTCAGGCAAATCGTGTCCTCTGGGCTACAGAACCTCAGTGCAGCTCGAGGGCTGGGCTGGAGGATGTCGGAACGCTGCAGTCTGAAGGCTGGGGCTGACCTTCCCCTCCTGCCACTCAGTGGGACACAGCCCGAACGGAGGCTGCTTTGATGGCTGCAGACACTGCAAACCCATGCAGCTTGTGAGTGCAGTGTGGGAGCTGGTGAGCCTGGCCTTTGGCTTCTCCTCTCCAGCACACATTAGCCCCTCAACAACAGCAACGGTAACAGCAGGTCCCGTTTATCATGAGCGCGTGCCAGGCACTGTGCTGAATACCTGAGGAGCGTGGACGTGGGGCAGGACAGGCAAAAGCCTGGGTTTTCTATCTGTGTCACTTATCAGCTTTGCAAGTCACGAGGCCCTAGGTCTGCTGCCTGTTCCCAAAAGCCTTCCGAGATGCTCAGTGGAAAGTAAGCATTGACGTTGGTACAGCCTGCAGAGCCAAACTGTGTATGTCTTTCCTGGAGGGTGGGCTTGAAGTTCAAGGAGAATACTCAAGGTGTTCACTGGAATCAATAGGCAGGGAAGGTGCTCACTGAAATGGGCCCCCACCAATGGCCAGTCAGCCTCAGAGCTGCACCGAGAAGGCCAGACACGCCTCTATTAGGCAATTTGTGCTGGGGTCATCATGCAGCTGGAACTACGAGCAATCAGAGCGGCACACAGATGGGTGAAGAACTCAGGCCCCAGGAGCATACATTTCTTCCTCCCAGACAGGAGCCGAGGGGAGGGGTTCCAGTGGGGTTTCTAAACCATGGAGTTTGTGAAGAATTAAGAACCTCCCTCTGGGATCTTTTTAGGGGTGATGGAAAAGTTCTAAAATTAGATTGCAGTGATGGCTCCACAACTCTGTAAATTTATTAATAATCATTGGATTAACTGTACACTTGAAATTAGTGAAGTTTGTATTATGTAAACTATACCTCAATAAGCTTGTTTGGAAAAAAAAGTCTCCCGTGGCCCTAAGTACTGAGCCAGGCCTCATCCAAACAACCTTGGTAGCAAGGGCCTTGGGCTGGGATGGGGGGAGGGAGGGGTCGGGGGAGATTCCTATGTGATAAATGGGCCATGTGTTGGGGATATGGGGGGCTTAAGGACTTGGTCTGGGGCTGGGGTCACGGCTAACACCAGGGCCAAAGTCAGGTCTCAGTCTGGTTAAGGGAAGGGAGACCTGCTTTTTTGGGTGCTTCCAGAACCAGCCTCTCTCACTGTATCTGTCCTGTCGGGGAAGTTGGGCAACACCCTTCCTTAGAGGTCTGACCCCACAGCATCCTGGGAGCTCCTGAGGCTGAGGGAGGGGTCGGTGAGTGGACCCTGAATTGGCCCTAGGGCTCCGGAGCCTTGTATGCTCTCAGGGATGTGGGCTGGTGAGAAGTCTGAACTCCCTTTAAAGAGATCCCCAAATGTGGAAAGTGCCCTCCCCACCCCCTTGACCACAGAAACCATGGACCCCTGATGCAATTAGTCTGCCCTTTGGCCAGAGGAAGGGTGCCATCTTGCACTTTGGAGTCACCCTGGCTATGGTCCCTGTGCTTCTCTCTTTCACATCCCCGTGTAGTCAGCTGGGTTGTAGGCTTGGGGTTGGAATCCAGCCTCCAACACTTACTCGCTGAGAGGTAACTCAACCAATCTGAGCCCAGGGTTCCTCAGCTGCAAAAAGGAGGCATGAGCCTCACAGGATTCTACTGATGGTCGAATTAGAACATGCTCTAGGATCCAGCATAGCTCTCCGCAGTGTCAGCTGAGTCTGCAGGCGCCTGCCAGGATGCTGGCAGCGGTAATGTCCAGTGCAGCCACCAGGTGGAGCCAGATACACACACATCTAAGGCACTTGAAGTGACTCAAAGTTACAGTGGTCCCTAAACTCCAATCAACCTTAAGACCCAACTCACAGGGCCCAAGAAGGGGAAGGGGTCACAGGATCTCCAGAATGCTTGTCTCTTCCATGTCCGACTGCTGCTATGAATGTCTTCTGTTCCTACAGCCATCAGCTCCCCAACTCCAGACCCTGATTGTTACATACTCGGACCACTGCAATTGCCAGCTGGCTCTGATAGGATCGCAGAAAGGTCAGAGCCAGGAGAGACACCAGAAACCCTCCTATTCTTCCCCCTTACCTCATGCTGAAGTGTAGAAAGGGTTAATGACTGTTCAAAGTCACCAGCTGGACACTAGATGCCCCAGACCCATTTCTCTCAGCTCAACCCAAGCCAATGCTCTCCTTGTCCAGGAAGACAGAACTTCTTTCAAGTCCTTGAAACTGCTGCAGGCTCAGGAGCTCCCACTGAGCTGATTTTCCTTCTCTCCCACTCCCCTTCAGGGGCTGGCTCCCACCTCACTGTCAGCTCGAATGCCTCCTCTTCAGGGAAGCGTCCCTAACCACCGGCCTGGGCTGCCCTGATGCTGTGGATCTCCATCGGATCAGCAGCTCTTATAGGCCCCATTTTACAGGTGAAGGAACTGAATCTTTCCCAGGCCACACAGCAAGCCCTGCCTGTGCTGTCTCTCCCCACAGACCACAGCTCTCCACGGGCAGGGCTGAGCATGTCTATTTCCATGGGTCCCATGCCTCACACCAAGGAAATGGTCAACAATGATTGAGTGGATGGATGCCTCCTGCCTGGAAGCTAACAGAAGGCCCTGGTCTAGGCGGCCGAAGACTTGAGTTCCAGGTGCTGCGCTGCCACGGCCTCTCTGTGGAGAGGGCCGCACACCAGGGGACTGGTCACAATGCAGAGGGCAGGGGAACTAAGGCTCCCCTTGCACATGACAGAACAGCGAAGCAGGCCTCAGGAGCTCTTGAGGGGCTCAGCCCTCCAGGTGGTACCTCCAAAGGGAGCCAGGGAGCGGGCATGTGGGAGCCTTGGGTGCCTGCACCCCATGACCATCTTCCCAGGGCTGAGGAAACACAGAAAGTACAAACCTGGGAAACGAACAGAACACAGCCCACCCTTACGCCTCTGTACCAGGATGCCCTTCCCTACCTGGCCACCTGCCTAATACTCGTGCTTGAGTGAGCTGAAGATCCCGTGCCATCCCTGAAAGCAGAGCCATCCTCTCTCCCCAGATGTGGCCCTCCCAGGCCATGGCTCTGTGAGCTGCGAGCAGACGGGCGGACTAGAGCTGGCTTCCCTCCAGCGTGCTCACCCAGCGCCACAACAGGGCCCTCAGAAGCCCTTGGTCCCTGGAGCCAGCCCCCCTTTCAAGTGAGTTGGACACAGCTTCTTGTGGGCACTTTCCTCCCACCTGCCCATCCAGGTTAAAGGGGGCCATGGCAGGGGGTGGGCAGGGTCTAGTTACATCAAGTTCTGTGCCATTCTGGACCCAAGCCCCTCGCTGACCCATACGCAGTCTCTGTGTCCAGCCGGCTCTCTCTCCTGTCAGCATAAAGAGGCTATTTGTGCAGCTGCCAGTGGCAGAGGGGCTGGAAGGACAGTGTGGGTCATGTCCCTGGCTAGATGGGTGGTGGCCAGGACTGCTGGGTGTGGAGAGCCATCTGACCAGGATTCAGCGAAACATGGAATGGGTGGGTGGGCTCTCTCCTCCAATTCCCAAGCCATGCATTCCCTGGGGGGTGGGGAGCGGGAACAAGGATGCCAATAGCCAGCGGGGGTGCTTGGTGGGGGAGGGCCAGCTTCCTCCCACAGTCCACACTGACCCTGGTAAGAACTCCCCGAGCGGAGACGGGCTCAGGGAGGTTCAGCCCAGCTCCTGTCCTCACCTGGACCCAAGTCCATTCACCTGTCTTTTCTGAGTGGCCACTCTGCACCCAGGCCTGGGCTGACGAAGGAGAGAGGAGCAACAGAAAGTTCCCGTTTACTGAGCATCTGAGAGGGCCTGGAGCTCCTGCAGTCTTTATATGCCTGAGGGCCCTGGGACTCACGACTGTCCTGCCATGTGGGTACTGTTGGCCCCTTTCAGAGAGGGGGAAACTGAGATTTGAAGAGGTAAAGTGATTCACTCAAGGCCACCAGCAGAACTGGGTGTTCTGACTGTTTTCTCTGGAGTTGGTTTAACGCAATTCAAAATTTCAACCTACTAGTAGCTTTGGGTTCATCAGCACAGTCCCTGGCACATAGTAGGTGCTCAGTGAACACCTGCTGAGTGGAGGACGGTTGCCTCAGAGAGACTCTCTCTCCAGGGCTTGCCCCAGGACCTTCCATTTGCCTCCCAGGGATGAAGAGAAGAAGAGTATAACTTCAATCAGCACCTACTATGTGCTCCACACATCATCTCATGTAACTCTCCTCAGCACTCGGGAAGGTGGGTGTGCCTTACAGAGAAGGGAAATCTCCTTCCTCAGCCCAAGGTCACGCTGCTGTCAGCAGGGGAACCTGGATCCTGAGATCTGGAGTCAGGCTCCTGAGCAGACCTGATGGAGGATGTGGGGGTACCTGGAGCCTCCCCAAATTCTCAGAGCCATCCTGGCAGCACTGCCACACCCCTTGTCTTCCTGCTGAGTCCCCTCTGCCCTCCCAGACTCTGCTTTTCACATGGGAGGGTAGCCACTGCCTTGATCGCCTTCTGGAAGAGTAAGTGGGAAAGGAGTCTGGGGAGACCTTGCAGAAGAACCCCTTTTCTTGGTTCTGACCTTGTGCCCACCCCAGGCCCAAAGCAGCTGCTTGCCTGCCCTCTGTCCTGATCCTGGGTCCCTGGCAAGCCTCGCTCAGCACCCTCCAAGTCAGCTCCTAGGCCATCTTAACAAGCCCCTGGCCCAGATGCAGACCCAGGCTCTGCGCGTGTCAGGCAGGGCAGCCTCCCCGCTTCCTCACTGGCCTGCCCAGGTGTCCTGTAGACACAGCAGGTGGCAGGGGTGTTGGGGGTGGACTCCTGGGCCAGATGGGAGCTGGCTGTCGGGCAGGCTGGGGCAGGGATGGCTCTGACCTGGCTATGGGCCCATGTGCTTCTCACCCCAGACCCCTCTGAACATTGGACCATTGTTCTAGGCCACAAGAGGGTGGTTCTGTGGCCCTGGGGCTGAAGAACAAAAACCTGTTTAGCAAGGCTCTGCTCCTCCCATGCAATTTCAAGAATGTAACCAGGATCCTGGCTGGCTTCAGCAGGAACAAATGAGCTGAGGAGACAGGCCCAGGCCTAGAGGCAAAGGAAGTGGCAGGGAGAGAGACGCTTAGCCCACTGTGTACCACTGGTGCTGTTGTGCCAGGAAGCTGGCAGCAGGTCAACAATCAGATGCTACGTGTATGATGAGAGGGAGACACACCCGCCCAGCCCTGGCCTCGGTTTTCCCCTCTGGGACATGGGGGGTCAAATGCTTGTGTGACTATCCTGACCAGGAGCTCAGGCTAAGAGCAAAGGGCCAACAATGGTCAGGGGTCAAAAGGAGGCTGCAGCTCAGGCCCTGTGGCTGCATGTGGCAGGGGTGAGGGTGGGCAGGGGGATGATACAGAGCCTCTCCCTGCTCTACCCTCCCTGCCCAGGGCTGCCATGATGATGACAGCACGCGCTGACCTTGGACAATGCTGACCGCATGCCAGGTCTGTTCAAGCGCATGGTGTGAGCTAATGCGTCATACTCACAACAGCCCGTGGGAACAGCCACTGTTACCCCCACTCTACAGATAAGGGAGCTGAGGCACAGAGAGGCAGGGGCAGTGCTGGTCTCTGAACCCAGACCACCTAACTCCACAGGAGTGTCGAGTGCTCGTCACTCTGCCCCCCTAACAGTGGGCAGTTCAAGTTTTAATCTTGGCCAAGGCCCCTGACTTTGTTTTGGGTCAGTCAACATTTACCAGGCTCCAGGCCAATGTGGTACGGTCAGTGCTATTCCTGAGGCAGCCAGGCTGTGGGCAGTAGGGAGAGCTTCCTGGAAAAAGAAGCCAGGAGGGCTCCCTGAGGGTGGTGTGGGTGGGGAAAGGTGACAGGAGAGGAGAGTGCTCTGGGCATGGGCTTGGAGGCTGGGGACAGAAGGCTGCACTCCTATAATAGGCACCTGAGAATGAAAGGGTGGCCAGTGGGCCAGGGTGCTGGAGAGCTGGCAAGGTTGGTCACAGGCTCTTGGGGGTCTCACGGGGCTGAACCTCTCCCTAGTGGCTTGACCCTTCTCTAAAAGGAATGTGCATCTCCCCGGGGTCTGAGGACCTTGCAGAGGTCCCTTTGTGAACCTTTAGGTTTATTATTTCAATGGGATGGGAATTTAAAGTCAAATCAAAACAGGCATTTACTGGGTTATGTGGTTGATCAGGTTATGAGTGCTGCCAGGCCAGCCTGAGCCTGCCTTAGCTCAGTGTGCCACCCAGGACACCGCATGGGGATCAGAGCAGAGGGACCTGCTGCTTGGGGGCTCCTGTGCCTGTGGAAGCCAGGCCGGGTGATACCTGCTCCCCAGCCCAGTGGCCCAGTAGGCGATTCTCAGGCACCCAAACCCTGCAAAGCCAGGGAGAGCTGAGATGTATGGCCCCAGGACACTGTGCCAGGCAGGTGGGCCACGTGCACAGCTGGGGGGTTCCCTTGGGGTGCTGCAGGGGTGCTGGGTATGGCTTCCACAAGGCCAGGCTCATCTGCTTGTCAGAGTTCATGCCCAGGACTGCCCATGATTTGTCCTCCATGAATTCTCTCAAACTCCCGGGGTGTCTATCTCCCTCCTTCAGGGTTTGGTGAGCAGGGCTCTCCCTACTGCAAGCCAGCCACATGCCTGCCCCAGAATCCACACAGGACAGGCTAAGAAGTACCACCCAGCTTCTCTTGCCCGCCAGCCTGCCCAGGTTTGGGTCCTGGCCCTGCCACTTGCCAGGTGAGCTACTTAAGCTCTGAACCTTGATCGGCCCTGTAAAATCACATCACAGTCTACCTCCCTGGAAGACTACAATGCAGCCTGAATAACATCAGTCATTCATTCAACAAATGTCTCCTGAGCACTGCTCTGGGCACTGGGAATCCAGTGTGAACAGAACAGGTATAAGTTCCCACGCTCCCGGAGCCTGTATTCTAGTGGGAGGAGCTGATAATAACCGCAGTGAGCAAACAGGTCACCAGTGAGGTAGTGATAAGTCCTATGAAGAAAGATCAAGCCATGAAGAGGACAGCATGTGCCCGGGGATTTTAAACAAAAAGGTCAGGACAGCCTCACTGGACAGCTATTCCAAGGAAAGATGAAGTGTGGGAAGCGGTCAAGGGGCTCTCCCAGAGAGGTGCCAACTGTTCCAAGTGGAGGGAGGGAAGAGCCAGTGCAAAGGCCCTGAGGCAGGAACATGCCTGCAGGTGTGGGAAGGGTGGCTGCAGCAGAGATGGTGAGAGAACAGAATGGCAGGAGGTGTCACCAGAGGGGAGAGGAGCGGGCAGGCCAGTGGGCCTTGACTCTGAGTGACATGGGAGGCTCGGAGACTCTTGAGCAGACGGGTGACATGATCTGATGTATATGTTTAAATGATCATTCCTTCTACTGTGTTGAAATGGACCACAGAAAGTAAGGGCAGAAGCAGGGACCCCAGTCAGGAGGCCAGAATCCAGGTGAGAACAGGTAAAAAGGCATGGTCCGGGGCAGCAGGAGGGGAGATGGGGAGATTGGTCAGAGGCTGGATATATTCTGAAGGTGGCACCCACAGGGTGTGTTGACGAGTTAAACAGAGGGGTGTGAAGGAAAGAGGGGAGTGCAGAATAATGCCAGGGGTTAGGGCCCAAAGGGCCCCAGAAGACCTCAGCATTGCTCATCTACAGCAATACATGTTGGCTAGTGTTAGTAGTTAGAGGAGGGAGGAACACAGCCTGCAAGCAACCTCCCTGGGACAGTCACATAAGACACGAACACTATTCTGTGGCAGGCTCACTAAAGGTGTATAAAGAACACCCTCTCTGTGCAGGGGGCCAATGGTGTAGAAGGGCGACTGCCAGCAGTCGGGAGGTGGGCCCCACTCCACAGCTGAGCAAGTGATCGGTGGGCTGGGATCAAAGCCGAGGGGCTCAGCCTGCTGCCTACCTCCCCACCAAGCCTGGGCTGTCAGGGGCCTTGCCTCCCCTGCAAGATGGAAAGGGACACGGTCCCCCCACCCCAGCCCCCATGAATGCCCAAGACCCCTCCAGCAGCACACTTGAAAGAGGCCGGTGTGTGTGTGTGTGTGTGGGGGGGTTATCTGTAAAATTCCAATTAAATCCACAGGCTTTGATAATTTGATAAGCCACTCCACAGTCGCCCAGAGTCAAAATATGCTGTTACTTGATCCTGTGTTTATGTTTCAGGATGGAGAGGGGAGACCTACGGTGGCCTGTGAAGGTGCAGGCAGCCCTAAGAGGGAAAGGATGCAGGCACCAGGCTGACGGATCATCAGCCTATCAGCCCAGGGTCACCTACAGATCTGGGCTCGTAGGGCGAGCACACTCTGCACATGGAACACGAGTCTCTCTTGGCAGGTCCTGGAGGCCAAGTGGGGACAGGGGAGGAGAAGCCCTTCAGAACTATCTGGCCACAGCTGACCCTGCTTCCTGAGCCTCAGGCCTGTCTCGTGCTAGAGGAGCTCCTGTCCTCAGGCCATCTCTTGCCAGACGGATAACCACCTCAAGTAAAAGGCAGATAACACCTTGCCATGGTGATGTGGAGCCCAAATGCTTTACAACCCCTCCCTGCAAAAGCCAGGCTGCAGTCTGCGGGGGGCGGGGCGGGGGGGCATGCACTGAGCCACGTTCCATTCTGTTCCACCACCTTCCAGGAACAAAACTGTTGAACACTTCCTATGTGTCAGTGGCATCTGGCCAGGTACATGTTACGTCCGTAAGCCCTCCTGACCACTCCATGAGTTCCACGTTATGTGGTTTTAAGGATGGGAAACAGAGAGGCAGAGGGGTTGAGCAATGGTCAACGATCACAGAGCCATGAGTGGCAGAGCCTGGCCCCAGAGCCTGGCCCCATAAAGCCATGCCGCTGCTTTGCCAACACATTTCTCTCTCCCTGAGCCTGGTTCCCACCATTCCTGGATGGTCTTCTGGAGACGGGCAAAAGGCTAACCTACTGCCCAATTGCGAGCAGGTCAGAACAGGACCAATTTATGTAGCTGACTGGCAGAGAGCAGGGTTTCGAGGCACAAATCCAAGGCAGGGTCTGTCATGATCCCTTTCCCCTCCTGTGGGCACATGATCACGTGTGAGTCCAGCGACAGCCTCCTGGAAAGGGGTACGTCTCTCCCCCGAGGAGTAAAGCCATCCTAGCTGGGAAGTGGCCGAGTTGGGTGTGGACCTAGGGAGGCTGCTGCTGGTTTCAAGAGCCTTCCTCTGCCCTGGACGAGTGAGGAGGGATGGGCAGGGAAGCACAGAGAGGGGGCACACAGAGGACACACTGAGAGGCATCAGGACCACACTCTGGCCCCCTGATTGCTCCCCGAACCAGGGAGGCAGGCAGGCGGAGTGGAAAGAATATGGGCCTCTTGTTTGGCACCAGCCAATTGTGGGTTCAAGTTCCGGCTCCAGGGGTGAACCTGTTTCCTTATCTGTAACGTGGGGATAAGGATGTAGAACTCCTGGTGCACACTTTCTCATGAGTCTGGCACATAGTAGGTACTGTGCACGTGATGCTTCTCCTTCTGGTGAGAACACACATTTGAATCTCATTTTGTCATTTGCCAAGCTCCTGTCATCTGAGCCCGACCCTCATCTCATCTGAGTTTCACAGACAATCCTTAGAGGCAGCAAGATCAGGTGTTAACCATTATCCCTTTGCACAGATGGAAAAAGGGAGGCTTAGGGAGCGACCTGCCTTGAAGTTGTGTGTCTAGTAAGCAGCAGAATTGGGCTATGAAGTCAAGACTGTGCGCCTTCTACCTGGTGGTTTTCAACCACTCCACCCTGTGAACCAAATCGCTGATGAGCTTCTGGTGGCTCACACTCTTGTTGCTTAACGCTGTGGTGGCCAGCAAGGGACACGGCCTTTGTCAGGCCAGGTGAGCCTCTGGGCCAGATGATGCTTTTACTCCCCTCCAAGGGCCCAGCCCATTTTAGGCTTAGTCTTACAGCATAGGTGAAAAAAAAGAAGGGCCCTTCAGGCAGGCCTCCCAGGTGTGGGTGGGCATACTGTGCACTTTACAACCACCATGGGCACCATTCACAGAAAGCGTCGTATGAATGGCACTGCTAGAGCTGTGCAGCCCACACTCTTGTCGTCAGGCTTTTGCCTCCCCACTACCAGACAGGCCTGCCTCTCCCTACCTGTCCCAGACAATTCCTCTGAACTATTCTTTCTCTTCCCTCTGTAATACCCTTCCATTCTGCCTCTCTCTTGGCTACCCTGGTACTTTAAGGTTTCAGGGGGAACGGAGGTATGGAGTGAGGTGATCAGTTAGTGTCCCCTTCATGTCTTCACCCCAATTCTCTCCCATTCCCAACATGTTTCCCTGGCTGCCTCCTTCTGCTCAGCAATTCCTGGGTGGAAACCAGACTTTTCTCCCATTGAGAACCTACTCAGGGGTGTGTAGGTGAGAGAACCATTCTGTGCAAGAGAGGATGGAGTTTGGTCATGTGCGTGAGAAGCCAGCATGACGGTGGGGAGGGGTCTTCTTGACCACCAAGCCCAGAGGATCCTGCATCCAGAGAGGAAAAAGACTAGCTTGGTTCCCCATTTCTCTCCAAAACATGGAACTAGCAGCCATCTCTGAGCCACTAGGAATCAGAAATTCATGTTCAAGTCTGACAATTGTCACATGCCCATCTAGCCATATGACTTTGGGGGAAATCACCTAACTTCACTGGGCCTCAGTTTCCTCTTCTATAAACTACTAATGTCTATCATAATATGCCACAGGTAAAACTGATTTGGTAACACTCCACTCACATTTGTGGTTATTTTTTATGAAGATTATAGGATCTTATTGCAGCAGCTCAGGATTGCCAAGGTATTCAGCGAGTGAGTTTGCAGCCTGAGCAGAACAGGCTGCTCTAGGCCTGCATTTCAGCTGGGCGCTTGGTGGCATCAACACTTAAGGGCAAAGGGCTAAGCCTGGGCATGTGAACGGCATGACCATTATATTTTCTGTTATCTCCGCTGCTCCTTACAATAAAGTGTGAGTTAGAAAGTTTGTAGGAGCTTTCAGAGACACCCTCACTTGCGAACCTTGGGATAAAGGGAAGTGAGGCACAAACTTTGGCAACAGGAGTCTGGGAAGTGGTTCCCATTACTTTGGCCCATCTTGGCTTAGCCTGGTTGGTCTTGCCAGCTCTCCCTCTTGTGTCCCCACATCCTGACCTGCAGGCTGGCCTCAGCTTTAGCCCACACCTGCCAAGCACACAAGAGATGTCAGAGCTCCCACTTACTCTTTTGGGGGGTTGACGTCCTCTGGTCGGGCCTCAAAGAACCGAAAAACTTCATCACACTGTGAAATGTGGGGAGGCAGCCGGACAAGTGCCTGTGGAAAGACAGGAAGACAGGATATTAGGCCTAATGAAACGGAGACCAGGAAAACCAAAAGCAGAGTCAACTGGGGCCAGCAGTGATGGGAGAGAGGCTCAAAACCTGTGCTGTGGAAGATAGTTAATAGCTACCCTCCCACCCATCCAGACAACTAATCAACGAATTAACCAATTAGCTAACTAATGAAATAATTCTCCATCTGTCCATCAGTCCATCCGCCTGTCCATCCATCCATTCCATCAACTAACCAACCAGCTAATAATCACTAATCAATCAGTCAACCAATAAAAATAACTAATCAGTCAACCCATCAACCACCCAGCCAACAATTCAACCAATCAAGTGACCAACCATCTAACTAGCCAGTCAACTAACTGAACAACCAGCCAAATAAATGAAAAACAATAACCACTGAACCCCAGGTCCCAGGGCCCTCAGGAACTACTCATTCTGCATGAACCCTGAAAGAATTCCCTTCTGTCCCCAGAGTAAGACCAATGTCCTCAGCCTGACAACCCACAGTCTTATCCTACCAGCCTTGTCTCCCGTTAGCCACACTCTAGCTGCACCAGATACTCACAGTCCCGAAACACTGACTGCACAATTAACCATTTAACAACATGTTGATAATTCTACCAAAAACTACAGGGTGCTACCACAGACTTTGAGAGAACCTAGGAAGTTTAAAAGGGGGAGGGGTTTTAGACTCTTTGAGGCTGAATTCTGAAGGATGGGTAAGATTTAACTGGTCAAAGTAGGTGAGGCGATCAAGCATGGTGGTTCCAGGAGCTGAAGGGGGTCAGTGTGGCCTGAGAGACTGAGCGAGGGAGAGGGGCAAGGGCCTGATCTAGCAGCGTGTTATTTAGGCTCTGTTGGGGATGCCTGGAGGGACAGAATAAGCTGACGGGTGTAGAAAGCCTTATTTGAGAAGTGGGCATGAGCTAGGTTAAAGGGATTCACAGGATTTGGACAGAGAGAGGAGTGCTCATCCTAGGGGGGTAACTGTCCAGCGAGGGGTGTGGGCCAGCTATGAGCTTGTTCTCCAGGAAGGACTGAGTCTGTTGTTGGAAAGTGAGGGACTAGGGTCGGACGATGGTCAGAGTTCCTGCTGCATACCAGCACAAACTCCATACCTTTCAGCCTGGGGCACATGGGACCCTTGACCTGGTCCAGTCCAATATGGAGGGGTGGGGGTATAGGATGAGGCCATGTAGAACCCTGCTTCCTGGGTCTCTCAATTCTGTATGGAGCAAAAACACTGGAATGATCCTTTGGTCCAGACAGGAGAGGTCACTGCCAAAGCTGGGAACTCTGGGCTGGAGCCAGGAGAAGGAAGAGGAAAACCCGGGACTGTGAGAGTGTGACAACTGCTGATAAAGTGGTCAGTCAGACAGGATCCTGTGATGAGCCCGTGCCTCCCCAGCCCCATCCACCAGGGCTGCTTTGGGTGCAATGACCCGATCCAGCGGCTCCCCGTGCCAAGCATGCTGGGACCTCCATGTGTGTGGTCACTGGGAACTCTCATGATGAGATCATTCGGCCAGATCTCATCCACATGTTACAGATTTGGGGACAGAGACTGAGGGAGGCCATGCGGCCTGCCCACAGGCCCATCAAGAGTGGGAAAGACCATGCTAGAAGGTAGGCTCCATGTGGGCAGAGACTTTAGTCCGATCTAGTTGACTGCTGTGTCTCCAGATCCTAGGAGAGTGTCTGGTACTCAATAAGTATTTGTTTGAATGAATGAATGAATGAATGAATGAATGAATGAATAAGGGGTTCAATATGTGGAAGCTCATTATCCAATAGTAGTGGGACATGATAATGGGGCAAAAAAAGCACACATGGTCTTAGGTTGCATCAAAAAAATTATGTTGGGCAAGAGGAAGTGATAGTTTAATTCTTCTATGAGCTGGTCAGGTGACAATTCAAGTATGGCACTGAGCACTAGGCATCCTTCTTGATGCCAAACCCACACGGGCAAGATGATACAAGATCCTACCACCGCCGATAAGACAACACTATGCAGCTCCCAGCTGTTACTTCTAGAGCCTTGTTCAAGGCTTTTCAAGGGTCTCTTAACAGATCACGGGCCTCATGAATAGCCAGGAAATAGCAAAGAAGGGAAATTAACATTTAATGAGCAATTACCACGTGTCAGGCACTGTCCTAGCGCCCTACTCTCCAGTCATCTGACAAACAATGAGGGCTTTTCAGTGTGTGCCTGACACAGCTGTGCCCTAGTGTTACAGGGTTGAACCAGACACAGCCCCTGACCTTGCAAGAGCACATCTGATGATGTTCGCCCCTTTTTGTCCTGGAGCTAGACATCGTTGCCTCTGTTTCTGATGAGGACACTGAGGCTGATGGGGGATGACCCACAACTAAAGTCAGTGGCAGAATAAAGCCCTGTGCTCAGAAAGTAGGATGGGTGAAACTTGCCCCACCGTGTTCAAGATTTCATCTAACACACATGGTATGTGCTGTTTTCTTCCCCAGAAAGGGTGGAAGGAAAAGGGAAAGAAAAACTGAGGAAGAAGAGAAGAGACAGAGAGACAGAGAGAGGGTGGGGGAGAGAGAGGAAGACAGAAAGATGGAAGGAGGGGCCGGCCGAGTGGTACGGTGGTTAAGCGCTGGCTTGGGACGCCAGGGGCCCCGGTTCAGGTCCCACATATGAAAGCCAGTGACACTGCCCTCAAAAAATAAAACAAATGAAGAAATATCCTTATTGCACTGTGTTGTACACCTGAAGTTAATTTAAATAAATAAATAAATAAATAAATAAATAAATAAATAAATAAATAAAATAAGAAAGATGGAAGGAGACAGAGATAGAGAAAGATGAAGAGAAAGACAGACAGAGACATGGAAAGAGACAGACAGAGAGGGAGACAGCTACAGAGAGGCAGACAGAGAGACAGAGAAAAAAAGAGAAAGATGGAAAGAGAGACAGAGAGAGAGAGAGAGAGAGAGAGAGAAGTGGAAATCAGGCATGTGCAGAGCTGGTGCTCCTGGCAGGAGGCAGAGGAGCCCATTACCAGGGACCCAGGCTGTGTACTGAGTCGCCATCAAGGTGACCTCCCTGAAAGGGACAGGGAACACGTTTCCAGCAGCCCCGAGTGCTAGCACCCTCTTAGCTCAGAGCGCTGTCACCCACCCAGGCGCAGAGCCCGCTGAGGACATCGCTCACCCAGCACCAGTGGTGAACACAGGGGCTCTTCAAAGACCGGCATTCCGGGGGCAGAGGACGCGTGGGCTGTGAGGGCTTCAGACAAAGGGGCCTTCTAGTCGAACCACCGCGGCATCTTTATTTAACAGGGAGCCCGAGTGGAGCTGCATTGAGGGCTCGTCCTGAATTCAGGCTGACAAGAGGCTCTCAGCTCAGAGCTGCTTCCATCAGAGCCGCTGCCAAGCCCAGCTCTGGCCAAAATCATTTGGCAGGAGAGCCAAGTGCTGAGCAATCAGCGGACAACTGCCAGAGCTGGGGAACCCCCACACCCAGCCATCCTCAGAGGAGCAGGGGGCGCTGATACATGGGTACTTCTTGGGCACCACCCCTGGCTCAGGCCTAACATTCTGCCATTGGAAATTCCAGATGCATGCCACGAGGCGGTTAAGTCGGGGCTTTGGGGCCAGGCAGGTATTGGTTTGAGTCCTGGCTCTGCCATTCACAGGTTGTATGACACTGACTGTGTTATTTGCCCTCTCTGAGCTCAGCACAGTGGGTTTGATATGTCACCTACCTGTTAGGAGGTTAAGTGTGGTCATCAATATGAGGAGCCCAGCACAGTGCCTGGCACCCAGTTAACAGCAAGTATTAGCCGTTACACTATGGTCTTCATTGTCATTATTCTGTAGGTGAAAGCAATGATGCACACAAGAAAGAACACTGGGAGGGGAGTCAGGAGACCTCAACTCTAGTTCCAATTCTCTGGTTGTTTCTCCTCAGATAAAACAGACTAGCTCTGGAATCTTAAACTATAGCTCCTGGAACACCTGTTGGATGAGGTAAAAGAAGTTCTGTGAACACATGGTAAAGGGTGTCTTGTAGATTCCCATCTTGGTCTTGATGGGAACATGATGGTCCCACCATGTTCGTTAGTATAGCAAAGGCTCTGAGAAGGCCTGCAGGAAAGAAGCCTGGAGAGCTTTGTTTAAGCCAGGATTTATTAATAATAATGACATCCCAGGGGACTGACTCATTTAATCATCACATTAACTCCAAGAGCCGGATATATGACTATGATTTCAATTTTACCTAAGAAACTAAAGCACAGAGAGGTTAAGTCATTTCCAAGACCACAAAGCTAGTAAGTGGCAAGATGTTGAACCAGGTAATCTAGTCCAGAGCCTATGCTCAGTCCGATCTATGAAACCGTGCTGCCTGTAACATTACTCACAAGCTAGTTTTCCAAACAATTCTTAACTGACACCCTCCTCAGAGGTTTCCTGTTTATGTGTGATCTTTGGATCTTATCATCAGATACTGGCTGGATACCCACATGGGGCTGGCTTCTTGCTGGTTAGTGAAGACACAGAGATAACAGAGGTAGCCTTCCAGGAACTCCTGGTCAGGAGAAGATGGACACACAGAAATCACCCTCCTATGGAGGATAAATGTATAGCATGGAGACACACACAGGGCTTTCTCCGGAGGGGAGGAGCAGGAGTGGTCAGCTTTTCCCAGGGAGTCCAGGGGGCTTCTGGGAGGGACACTGTGGGTGCTGTATGTATTCCCAGGCAAGAGGCTAGCACTGGCCAAGGGGCAGGAGCCTAAGGGAGTCTGGCTAGTTGGGAATGGCTGCATTTCCAGCAGACTGGACCACAGGGCGTGGACGAGAGGGGTGATATAGTTGAGGCCTGAGCTGCACTTGGAAGCACCCACAGATGGCCTGGCTGAGCCACTCTGAGGTTCTTATGGGCAATGGGGCTCCTCTGAGGGTCTTTAAGGGGAAAGGGCCACAATCAGCTTCTCCCAGGTTGGAAACTCCTTTCCCTGGGTCTGTCTGGACCAGAGCAGATGGAGAGATTCTACCAGCTGGATTCCCCCAGAGGAGAGCACTGGGGGAGACACGGGCGGATCAGTTTCGGCTCTCTGCTTCTGTTTCCCCCATCAGTCCTGGCCAGGCCCACCCTCAGAATGAGGACCACAAGAACGAAGTGACTCTGCTGTCTGGGACTGAGCCTGCAGGGAGCCTTGGTGCTTCCTGAAGGAGTCTGTTTCGGTTGCACCATGAACCTGTCTCTTTATTAATGAGAATGATGGGCCATGGGGGAAAATTCCCATGGTGGGAGGGAGACTACCTGGGACTCAAAACCAGCACAAATAATAAGCTCAGCATTTGAATCTGGGAAGTGGGGATAAAAATGAATGAGCCCATGATAGCCAGAGGGTCAGGTGGGGAGATCCTTACCCCTTCCAGGCCGACTGCCTTGTTCAGCTTGGAGTCCCTTCTCCAGTCTAACTACAGCCAACCCTCCATCCCTCCCACAAAGAAAGCCATTGATCCTGAAAGCATGTCTATCAGCTGCAGCAGAATAATAGAAACAAGCTCAGCTTTCGGGGCAGCAAAAAATTCTAGTCGCACCCACTAGGAATTAGAGACTTGTATAAACGTCATTAACATGGCAAAGGGGGAGTTGATCATTCTCAAACACTCTCGCCCTCCACTCCCCCACCCCCTAGGATATTTATATTATCCCCTAGACAAATACTGCCAATATGTATTTCACAGGCAGGAACAGGGTAAATGGAGTCACTTATAAAATTGTTAGTCTGAGCCCCTAAAGTATAGCTTACGCTTGTTAGTGAGATGAAAGTTTTCAACTTGTTGAGGCCACGGAACCATTAAATATTAACCGCATAACCATGTTGCCCATTAAATTAATTTATGGAGTTAAAGAAATGCCTTTGGAACCCCTCTTGATAGACACCCGACCCTCAAGTGCCACATAAAGCAATCACTGGCTGGCGCTCGGTAAATTTTCCGTGACGCTCATCCAATCTACTCCATATATGTTTAAAATTAACACTGAGATGTGGGCTATGAAACCCCCATTAGGCGGAGGGACTGGCTGGCTGGCGAGGGCAGGGAGCTCGAAGTCTGGGGAGGTCCACTGCACGGTCAGACTTTCCACGTCTGAGTCCTGGCAGAGGAGCTGGCTGCTCTGTGCACACAGCCAGTTTCACAGCTTCGGGTGCGTTTGAATCCCCCGCAAATCTCGGACTCGGAGCCCATGTCGTCTAGGCGATCCAAGCAGAGATGCATAGGCAGGGTACTGGGAATAAAAGCCCCAGAAATTCTAAACAGTGTGTCCAAGGATAAGCGCAGACAAACTGAAGGGCTGGCCATGGAGTGGACTGTACATGGCATTGACCATGGACTTCGCTGCAGGGAACAGTGATGACGAGGGAAACTTTGGATTCCAAGGGGCCATAGATTGGACTATATTGAATAGCAGATCTGTGAAGTGAAACAGCGGGTGGCAGTGACCACAGACTGCTGTTGCCTTGGCCCTAATGACCACTCCAAGGTCATTCTAAGGTCTCAGACAATCAGACCACAGATCCCAGCTTTCTGGTTGAAGAGAATTAAAGGTCACTTCTGCTCTGCCCCACCCCCACCATTCTCAGAGTAAATTACGGCCTGTGAGAAGTCTGGCTGCTTGGTGAACCCATGACATTGCTCCGCACTGCCTGTTGCCTGGCCCTGAGCCGTTCTTAGCTGCGCTAATTAGGTTAGGAGGCCGCTCGTCTTGCAGACCCCACTTAAATGGCTCCCCCAGCCCCTGCAGCACCCCTGAGACCCCAGAGCCCTGCTGCATCTCATCCCATTTCAGCAGTCCTGTTCAAAGCCTGATCCCAGGAGACAAGATGTTATTGGTTTCCTCCTCTAGATGATCCAGGAGGCGGCATTTCCACAGAGACCAACTGCAGAAGCCTGGGCTCCCCCAGTTCAAGGAGGACGAGGCTGATGTGAGCTATTAATCCAAACGGGGAGACACTTCGACCCACCCCTCGCCCCCTCCTCCATTAGCTTTGCCCATTTATTTAACTCTTTGGGAAAGGAATAAAGAGAAATACAAGGTCTGGCTGCAGCCATTAATTTAACTGGAAATGGCAAATGCCCTTTAAAGAGAAAAATGAATACAGGCACACCTCATTTTATGGTGCTTCGTCATAGATGCAGCACTTTTTACAAATTGAAGGTAAGACCTTTCACCAGCAAAAAGATTACGACTCGCTTTATTGTGGTGGTCTGGAACCGAACCTGCAGTATCTCTGAGGTCTGCCTGTATTGATCTGAAGAAAGGGAGCTTCTAGTTTAAGGGAATTCATCACCAGGGCATCCTTTTAGGTTAAGGCAGAAAATGTGACCAGTATAATCTGCATAGTCACGAAATTCAGATTTAGGTTACTGGAGAGCAGATGGGAGTATTTGTCTTCCTACAGGCTAGGGAACGCCAGTTAATAAATTTAACCACTTGATTCTTATTCAAACATCTTTATTGTCAAGCATAGTGACTCAGAGTTATAAAATATGAGCGAAGAAAGGGACCTAAAGGTAACAACTCTGTGTAGGGACAGAGCACTTCAGGAGTGACAAGCTCTGTGATTTACGCTGTCCTATTCAACCCCTTTCATGAACTCTATGAAATAATTGTTTTTATGGATGAGGAAACTGGGGTTCAGAGAGGTAAAGCAACTTTCTCAAAGTCACAGAGCTAGCAGGTTGGGGCACTGGGATTCGACTTCAGCTCTTCTACTCTAATACCAGCGCTCACAACAAAACATTATTCCCCTTGCCAATCCTCAAGATTCCTGAGTCAGCCTTCACAGGAGGTTTCATTTAACTAAGAAATTCCATCTCCATTAAAGCCAAGAGTGCCCAGTGGTAACAGTAAATTATTTCCGCTTTGTAATAATAACAAAAAGGTGGCATCTACTGAATGCTTCCTCTGCACCAGACACTACCTGCTGTTGCCTTATGTCTGGCGGTTCATTTCATCCTCACGATTACCTTCTGTGGAGGTACTAGTCTCTTCCCTAAGGTATAGATGTGGAAACTGAGGCTCTGGAAAGTTAAGTAACTTGCCCAAGTTCACGAAGCTAGTGAGGCCATGTACCAAGGCTGCTCATTCTCACTGCAGGGGTCCTAGGCTCTAATCCAAGTAGAAAGACAAATGGGCTCCGTTCCATGACATTGCTGTCATGGTCCCATCTGCTCTTCGGCCTTGACTGCGTTAATGCATGTGGGTACACGTGCTTTGTGCACGCATGTGTGTGGGCACTTGCATTTATAAAGATGTGTACATGAACATCTGTAACTATCAAGACTTCTGTGAATAAACAAATATGCATTTGGAGTGCTCTTGAACTCAGAACCCATTCCAACAACATCCCAAAGAGAATTCAAATCAACAGGTCTCCTGTGTCCAGCAAAATGCCACATGCAGAATCCTTTCAATAGGAAACCCCTTAACTGAGCTCCCAAGCCAGTGGAAGTGATTTGAAATAGCGTTTTGTAAACATGGACATGTCCTGAAAGGAGCAGAGGCTCAGCCGTGAGCCCAAGGCTCTCATGCCCCAGAGGGAGGCCTAATCAGGGGGTAGCTCCTCTCAGAGGGACACCCATCCCCATCCCCTATGGCCAGGCAACACCAGGTCTCAAGATGCATCTGCTAAAACCACAGCAGAGCGTTTTGTATAGATAGCCATCCTTCACAGACCGACAGGCTCCAGTAGATGGAGTGGCCCCTCCCACCCCCCCAGACACAGCCTTACCCGGCAGTACTCGTCGATGGGCTTCAGCCTCCTCACAGCTACATCCCGGATGTGGCTTCTCCGGAAGAGGATTTTGCCTGGAAGAGAGGTGCTTGTGAGCTGGGCGATTCCAGGTAAAGGTGCCATAGGGATCTGGGATCCCAATCCTCTGGGTCCCTTCCCTTGGCTTCTCAGCATCTTAGATAGCTACCAAGTGCCACCACCTCTGCCCATTGTCAAGGAAACAAGAAAGGAGCAGTTACCTCTTTCAGGGGGCAGGAGGTGCCTCAGGCTGAGGGCCCAGGACCTCTCTGGTGGATTAGGAACCCTGGAGACTGCCATCTTGTCCAGGTCACCTTGTCTGGGTCCAATAGCAAAATCAATGCCCATACGTAGGCATGGCTCCCAAGTGACCTCACAAATAACCACAAAGGATGTGGGACCAACCCACACACTGTGTTTTGTTTGTAGGCCCATCCCTCCTTGAGAAATCGGCATTTGTTCCTGCCAACAAGGCAGGAATTCCTATTCTTAGTTTAGGTGGGTGGCTTTTTCCAGGGCAGGCACAGGCCAAAGCCCAGGGAGCCTGGCTGTTCCAGCCTGACCGTTCCCCATACTCTCTGTGCATACAGCCGCCAGCCGTCTGGGCCACTGCACTGCTTGGCTGGTATACCCCTCTACAGGTATGGGCAAGGCTTACAGGAAATACCAGCCCCTCAAACCTTCTCAGCAGTCTCCTCTGAGCTAGCCGAATTCAGTTCTAACAAAACAATCAATGCATAGTCCTGTTACAGTTGGTTAAATTTAGAATCTGAACTGCTTAGTCTGACATTCAAAGCCTAACACAGCTGACATTTCTGTGCCCAGTGGCCGTCAACGGCTAGGGCCAAAGCCCTTTTCAGAGGCCTTCTTTGATTGGTCAAGCTGAGAGTAATCTCCATCTAGCCAGAACATCCACACGCTTTGTTCACTCCTAAGGCTCTTGCCACATTCTGCTGTGTGTTCCAGCTATTTGTGAGTCCCCTTCTACCAGGGGCCTGTCTGACTCATCTGAAGGCCCACAGAGCCCGGTATGCAGAAATTGCTCACCTCATGGCTATCACAGGCATCTATTGTCCAAGTCCACCTGACTTCCCTCTGGAGAACCCCCCTCTTCCATTCCTAGTCCTTGTGGTTCAGATGGGGCTAACCACACCCCCTGGCAACAAAGGTAGGCATAGGACCCCACCTAGAACACCAGAGCTCCAGTAATTGGCACAGAGATGGGCAGGGAACCAGATCTGGGCCAATGAGGACCAGCTCTGAGGATTCTCTGCTGGTGCCCTCTTTCTCCCATAGCAACTGGCAGGATGAAAGCGTGGAGCTTCTAGTGGCCATCTTTATTCCTGCCTGACAAGGAAACCGGCGGAGAGAAAGGATTTGTGCCTGGCACGAGGTAGGTGTTCAATACATATTTCTTGAATGATTGTAAAGCAGAGCCAAGAGATAGTGAAGGGCAGATTCCTTTGAAGGGCAGATCGCTTGAGGACCTGGATATAGCTATTCCTGAACCCAAGGTCTACCTGGTACTTTACTTGTATAAAACAATAAGGTCATTTTTTATTTAAACTAGTTGGAGATGGATATTTCATCACTTGCATTAAAGGAGTCCTCATTGAAACTACTGCCATTGCATATGAACATATACGTAGACTGCATGTTTTAATGCACTTAAGTTTCCTCTGTCAAGTTCCAAATGAAGTTCTAAGAAAGGCATTGTCTTGGTTTAAGTTGTTTCCCCGGAAGCAGACCCAGAGTGCAAGTCATTTATCTGGGAGGTGATTCTAGGACGCACCAGTAAGGGAATACGGAAGGAAGGTAGGGAAGGGCAGTAGTAGTACAGAGCCAGTTAATCACTGTGGGCCTTCAGAGTGCAGTTCTGTTGGGGGACTCTGGGGGATAATGCAGATCACACCACAGAGGTATTCCAACCAAGGGCAAGGAGGCTCATGGGTATTTACTCACCAACCCACTGCTTGTCATTGAGCTTCTGAGAGCATTAACTCTCTGGCACCTCTTGGCCGAGTCTGCCCTGCTGTGTCTAGACCAAAGCCCCCGTTGTTCCCTGTGGCAAGTAGAGGTGAATGGCGAGGCGATTTGGGGGCACTGACAGCAGCTGCCACAGCCAACCTGACTTCCCTGTCACCGCAGGTACTGCTCACCAGCCCTGCTCCTGGGGAACACCTAACTCATCATGTGACGTGTGACTTGCTTCTCACTCGTGTCTCTCATCTCTCCACATATGGTGTGAACCAGAGGCCACGATCTGCAGCTCCTTTTTCCTCTTGGCACCACACGCTCCACTTAGTACAAGGCTTCGTATATAGCAGACGCCCAACAGGTACATGCTGGTCCATTTGCTTTCCTCTCCCAGACCTCTCCCTCAAGCTCTCCTTCCTTCCTTTCTCTCTGCGGCCAGGCAGAGGGGCCACCTCCCCGTCAGAGGGATGACACAGTGCAGACCGGACAGTGTCATCAAGATGAATCGGCTCCACCACGTGCTCCTTTTGAAAGGAGATAAAACGTGATTTATCAAGGCACTGGAGACGGCCGCTTTTCCTTGGGGGAAGATGTCACAGATTTGGTATTCCTGGCCTCTTTGCCTCCTGCCCTTTTTTGGTTGCCTGTCGCTTTACTGCCTGCATGTTGCACTGGCATATGTGTGCAGCCACGGGGACGGCATGTAAACACAAACACACGGTGTGAGGATACCCGCTCTCAGGACTGACAAAGTGACAGGCTACCCTGGTGCTGGGTTTCCGAGCCTTCGACCTGAGCCAGCTATCCGTCAGGAGCTGGAGGTCCCCCAGGCCGTGGCACCAGCAGTCAAGCAGTAGGTATCTCTCAGGAACCTGAAGGACTCATCAAAGAAGTAGAGGAAACCAAAAAAGAGACCGTAGGAGGGACCGGGGCCCATAGAGCTGGCTCTGCCATGCCTTCCTTTTGAAAGGAGATAAAATGCAACTTATCCATTCGCCAAAAATTGCACTCCTGACCTTTTTCATCCTGTGGGAGGACAAAAAGGAGGGAGATGGGGAGACAAGCTAGGTCCCCATAGCAAGGCTGACCAAACCTCTGACTGAGTTTGGTATATCAAGATATACAGGTAGAGACAGAGATAAATAGATCAGATAGGACCTGATCCATTTGCAGAGATGGAACTAGCAAACAACAAATAGCTGAACAATGAAGGCCTCTAGAAGGTTCAGAGAATAAAGGGATAGGGGTTGGTGAGGTGGAGAAATAGGTGGGAGGGCTTTTCACCCCAGCTGACACGGGACCTCCATCTTGTCCCTTGAACCCCTCTCTGCACGTGAGGCCGCCATGCCTTCAGGCTGGACCCCTTCCATCCCCTCCACAAAGCCCGTGGGTCTGTGGCTTGGGTGCAAAGTCAGAGGAGGGTTTGTGTACAAGCCATTTCCCGGTTGATTTTTTTGGAATCCCAACAGGGCTTCTCTCTTTCCTGCTGCAATCCTGACAGGAGCAACGCTTTCTTTTCGTGGGGTTTCGGCACAGGCAGCACGGGTAGGAGGGGGGACGGGGGGGAAGATCTGGAAGGGATTCTACCGCCTGGGCTTCTCTGTGAGGAATCCAAACCGCACTCTGAAAGCCAAGCCAGTGACCATATTAAAAGGGAGAGAGAGAAAAAGGAGGAGGAAAATCCCCATTAAGGAAGCCGAGACCACAGGGCATTAAAGGCCGCTTGTAAATGTAATTCAGCCCGTTTACGGCGAGGCCAGGCTCCTGCCAGTCTTCAAAGCCCTGCAGACACTGTTCCAGAAAAATGATAAGCATCCCGAGGAAGATTACACACGGGGCACGAAACAGACCTCAGGACTTATCTCATTCCTGAGAGCGGAGAAGAAAGCTAGAGGTTCTTCTTCCTGTCGCTTTGGGTTGGGCTTAGAAGGTGCGATCGGCAGAGGAGCCGAGGCCCTGGCCGACCAGCGTCCTGGGCTCACGCCCTGCCTGGGCGTGGGCTGGCTGTGCGACCTTGAAGCAGGTCCCCCCTCCCCTGGGGCCTCTGCATTCCCATCAGCAAACCAAAGGGCTGGGGCTCCACAGCTGCTTCTCCAGAGGTCCTAAGATGTATTTAATGGGGGTGACGGAATTGAGAGAAGCAGAGGCATGAGACACATGGTAATAATAGTAGGTAAGTGCTGACTCCGTACCAGACACATGCTAAGAGCTCTTCATTTGGTGCGCTCCTTAATCCTCATGACTTTGAAGAAAGTACTTTTATGATCCCTCCTTTGCCCAGGAGGAGATGGTGGCTCAGAAAGGTTGAAGCACTGGTCCAAAGTCACACAGCTATTAAGTGGCTGAGCTGGCATTTCAACCTGAGGTTTGGAGCTCGGAGAGTGAGGGCAGAAGGAAGGCAACGAATCCAGAGAGTTCTTTGGGCTCGGATCTCACCTTGAGCGCCATGGCGAGGACTTAGGATTTCATGGTGTGTGTGATGGGGGATTATTAATTCTCCTCCATGCCAGGCACTGTGCTGAAGTCAGGGGAATAGCCATGTGGGGGGCTGACTGAGAATTAAGCAAGCAATAACCATGGAGGGTGCGGTATGCTCTGGTGCATGGTGTACAGGCAGGGCTCTGCCTATCAGATACAAGCGAATGAATGACTGATTGAGTGAATGGATGGGCAAGAATAGGTGAATGAGAGTAAAAGGATTAACAGACCAAAAAAGCAGCGAAGGAGAGGGGATCCAGTGTCTGGTGAACTTGGGTGAGAAAAAGCTCCCAAGAGAGCAACCCCTCCCCATCGTTTAAAGGACCCTTCCCCCGGCCCCTTTCTCCCATCTCTCCTCCCCGACTCCAACCCCTTAGATCAGGGAGGTGATCACCCTCACAGGGGGTGGGCATCACCTGGGGGAGGTTGATCTTTGCCCCACCCCCAAATCTGGCCTGACCTTTTCAGCACAAATGTCCACTTTGGGACAGGACACACATGTGGGGCTGACTCAAGAAGCTTCACAAGCTTGGGTGGCAGAGGTGTCTCCCTCCTTCCCAGGATACCAGACACTTCATGAGGCATCTTAGTGGCATCTGATGGGTCTTACTAGTTGGCATTGCCTTCTAGTGAATTATTTCAAGAAAGTAAGAGACGAGGACACGGCTCCTCACTGATAGTGAGAAGTAGAGAAAGAAAAAACAGTTCCTGAGAGCTGTTAAACCCCTGAGCCCACCACAGCCTCCAGGTTTTCCTTATAAAATGTGGTATCTATGGATTTCCTTGAGCAGAAGTCAGGGCAATAGGGGCCCAGGAAGAACAGAAATACCAGACACAGCACCACTAGCCAGGGAACCCCCTACTCAAGAAAGGTCTGTGGAAACCTCCAAGAACTAGGTGCCTGTTCTTACAAATGGGCAAGCACCCATTGTACAGAGGGGATAAGAGGGCACCGACTACAGGAGTAACAAGAGAGGTTGGTCTTGGGACCTCTTGGTCTGTCCTGGCTGACCTACTCTCGGCTGCCTCTCCCCTCCAAGAGTCACAGAGTCCATGTGTGAATGTACACAGCCTTGTACATTCCTTGCTTTTTTCTGCCATGTGGAATGCCATCCATCCATCCATCCACCCATCCACCCATCCATCCATCACTGTCTCGATGGAGGGCTTGTTTCAAGTGCTGGGACCACTGCGGCATATGAGACAAATGGGGCACTGCTCTCAAGGTATTTACAATCTCATATCTAGTAAGTAGTTTGGTTACACATATATGTCTCCCCAACTTATATAAAGAGAATAAAATAGGGTAATGGGAAGGGGCATGCCTGGGGAGTGGGCAACTTCAGTTAGTGGTCAGAGAAATATCTCTGATGTCTGTGGAGAGGAGAAGGAACCAGTCACGCAAGGGTCTGGGGCAGAGGCCACTTTTGGGGGGCTTTTATTGGACCCACCACAGGGGGTTATGGGAGAGTCCACAACAGGACTGGCAGATACCTGATGGGGTCTTGTATTCCTAACTGGGTTGCAATCCCCCTGAGGACAGGGGTGACTTTCTGTCCTCCCTTTCTCCCTGGCAACAACTGGCAAGGGGCTGGTATAATGAATGTGCTGCTGCCTGTGCCCTCAAGAGGGACAGAGGAGTGCATGCAGAGAGTGGGTTAGGGGTCTCTGGACCCTGAGAGGAGAGAGGCAAGCTGTGAGATCTGAGAGCTGAGTGAATGTGGGGGTGTGGGAACAGAGGGTCTTCTCTGGCTCTGCTGGCTGATGTGGATCCCAGGAGAGAAGAGACAAATTTCCCAGACAAATTGGAGGAAAGATGTGAGGGTTACTAGAGAGACACCCCTCACCCCCAAAGTGACAGGTATGCCCATGGGGTGTGCTACGGTTTGAATGTTTGCATCTCCTCAAAATTCATATTTTGAAATCGTAATGCCCAATGTGACGGTACTTGGAGGTGGGGCTTTTGGGAAGTGATTAGGGATGAGGGTCGAGTCCTCAAGAATGGGACTAGTGCTCTTAAAAAAGAGGCACCACAGAGCTGCCTAGCTCCTCCCTCAGGGAACACAGCAAGAAGTCTGCAACCTGGGAGGGGGCCCTCACCCAACCATGCAGGCACCATGATCTCAGGCTTCCGGCCTCCGGAACTATGAGAAATAAATTTCTGTTCTTTATAAGCTACCCAGTCTCTGATATTATGTGATAGCAGCCTGAATGGAATAAGATAGGGTGACAAGGCACAGACAATGCCCATGGCAAAGAAAAGGAATAATCAGTCTTCTACTGCCACAGCTTTCTCTCAAGACCTCTGACCTGCTGCAGTCTGTGGACAGCAGGCCACCTGCTCACCTGCTCTCAGCCCCTGATGAGCTGAGATGACAACAGCCTTCTGTCTGGCTCAGATTACACTCTGCTGCCCAATCTTCGCACCTGCACCACCTGGCCTTGCTTGTTCTTCACCCAGACCGATAGAGACAAGGGGGCAGTTTGGGCTGGGGTGAGGCCTAGACACTGAAGATGGAGAAGTGGGCACAGGCTCTGGAAGGACATGGTCCTGAACGGGAAGGTCTGTGGCCCAGGGGGTTCCCACTCTATGCCCTGGCTCCCACGGATCTCTGTCAGATTCATGCCAAGACCCCATCTCTGGTTTAGGGACTAGCATCTGTGGGTTTTGCCTGTCAGCATTTTTACAGTGCCCTCCTTCATTCTCAGTCTGTGTGATGTCAGTGGGGCTCATCTCACGCAAACGCAGGGGTTACCAAGCAGTCCAGTCCAGTTATGAGCATATGATCCAAGTTGGTCCAGTAAGAATCAGCCTGGGACCTCTGCTGGAATGACCAGAAAGAGAGAAGTGCTCTCTTTTTTTTTTTTGTTTTTTTTTTTGTTTGTTTGTTTGTTTTGTTTTTGTGGGCAGTGTCACTGGCCCTCACATGTGGGACCCAAACCGGGGCCGCTGGCTTCCCAGGCCAGCGCTTAACCACCACGCCACTCGGCCGGCCCGAGAAGTGCTCTCTTTTGGCAGGGGTTGCGAACTCATAAACTGTAAGGTCCAAGTTGCTAGGGAGCATCTTTGCCCCTCTCTGGGGAAAGGCTATTTGTGAATGAAGTCAACAGAGGAGAAAGCAGAGCTGAGAGCTAGAAAGACACACGATTTAGTCACCTAGATCCAGCCATGCCTAAAACTACTACCCTGAGGTTTTCGGTTATGTGAGCCAATAAATTTCCCCCCATTTAAAAAAACCAGGTTGAGATGGGTGTGGTCCTTGTCACCAGGAAGCTCCTGACTAGTACATCTGGTTCTGCCACTGACGTTGTCTGTGACATGAGATGAGTTACAACCTATTTAAACTTCCGTTTCCTCAAACTGCAATATGGGTGTAATAATGCCTAACTCAAAGGATTATTGTGAGGAGTCAATGAACTAGTGTATAAAACATCTAACACAGGATCCAGCCTATAATCAATTTTGAACCAATGGGATCTCTTAGGAGCTGACAATTCCAGGTTGTCACATTATAGCCTGCCTGCCTGCCTCCATGCACCTCTCCATAAAGACAGATCATAACTTCAATATTAGGCTTACTGTATATATCCCTGTTTGGCACCAAAGGATGGCCGGTTAGCCAGTGATGGGTAAGATCCCATGAAAGGGACAACCCAAGCCAGACACAGTCGCGTGGGTGCCTGTGGGTGCCATGGATACCAACAGGAGGAATCACGAGTTGACAGAAATAGGGCATGAACCCCTTGCTTCAGGGTCTGGCAGCCTGCCTGTGAAATGACCTACTGATATGATAATGTCTGTCCTCCATGCATTCTTTTTTTTTTCCATTATTTTATTTTTTTAAATTAGTTTCAGGTGTACAACACAGTGCAATAGCCATACATTTTACCCCTCAAAGTGACAACCCCCCACGCCCAATTCACCACCCCACTCCCCCGCCATATCATATATATCTATTACTCTTCCTCTGACTCTCTTCCACAGTATAATCCACATCCCGTGACTATCTATATATATTCAATTACAGTAGGTCTACCACCTCTGCTTTAGTAATACAGTGCAGTGATCAAACCTCTACTCCATCCATGAAATGGTCTCCCTAACAAGACCTATGATCATCTGACATTCCACAGAATATTTACAACATTATTAATTATATTCCCCAAACTGTTTTTCCTATCCCAGTGGCAATATTGTAGTTGCCTATTTTTGCTGTCTAATCCCTTCCCCTTCTCTCTCATCCCCATCCCCCTCCCAATTAGCAACCCTGATTTTTCCTCTATATCTATGAGACAGTTTCTGTTTACTTTGCTCATTCATACAGTTTTTCAGATTCCACATATGAGTGAGATCATATGGTATTTGTCCTTCTCTGACTGACCTATTTCACTCAACATAATAGTCTCTAGGTCCATCCATATCATTGCAAATGGCACGATTTCATTCTTCCTTATAGCGGAGTAATACTCCATTGTATAAATATACCACAGTTTCTTAATCCAGTCATCTACTGATGGGCATTTTGGTTGTTTCCAAGTCTTAGCTATTGTAAATTGTGCTGCTATGAACATAAGGGTGCACATGCATTCTTATCAGTAAGCCTTGGCAGAAGGAGTTCTGTCTCTTAAGAGGTGCATCACAATAACCTTATGGGACTCTGGTAATGGCAGCTTGCAGATGTGGGTGATTTGGCCTTGCGCTATGTTTTTCGGTGTGAGACTCACAGACCTCGGAAGCTACATTGAAGCTACGTTGACCCTTGTTTACATGTAAGATAATAAAAGGAATGGTCAGGCCCAATTTGGGGCTCCAGTCCACGAGGCTGCGATCCCCTGGCGCCGAACTGTTTTCTCTCCTATTTTGTCTCTCTCTCTCTTTTTTCCTTAACCTTTCACTGTCCCTTCTCCATACCCACCTAGTCCAGTAGTGCAGGACGCGACACCAGGTTAAGTAGATATAACCTGGCCCTACCCATCTCCTCGCTGGCCACGTGGACTCCAAGCACTATAGTATTTCCCAGGCACCCATCCATCCACTTGGCTTCCCCACCCAAGGCCGAACACCAACTCCCCACAACCTGCAGCAACTTTTCCTGATTCAGACCCCCAACCCCCAGACACACTGTGTTTCCCACATGGCTCGCACTTCTCCTGAGGGCTACTCCTCCAGCGGCCCAATTCAAAGAGCAGAGAACGGATAACACAATGGAGAAACAGCGGTTCCTCACTCTATCCGCCAGCTTGAAGCCCCAGGTTTACTCCCACAGGTAAGTCTGCCCTCTTGGCACCCTCTGCCCACTCTCCCACACACTTAGGGAAACAGATTTGCAAAAATCCACTGGGGTTTTGCCACAGATCAAAACCTTAACCCTCTTGGAGGCACAGCACGCGTACAGTAACAATCCACATATATCTACGAGGGGAAAATGGTTTTCCAAATTCTGGTGTGCAGGCTCCCATACCCAGCACAGAGCTAGGCTTATGGGAGCAAAATCCTTCATTCCCCCATCCTCAGTGGGGCCGGTGGGATTTATGGGTGTCTCCTAGAGGTAAAACACTTAGTCCTGGCACACCAGACATTCAACACATCTTTAATGAAGCAAATGGAATTGAAGGTTTTTGAGCAGCTTTATAGAGCTGCGGGACCAGAACAATTTCTTTCTTCTTTTTAAAAAAAAAAAGTTTTTTGTGTGTACGAAGTATAAATATACATGTGGGAAAGTGCACATGCATTTGTATAACTTCATGAATTTTCACAAATGGAACCTATCTATGTAACCAGCACCCAGGCCAAGAACAGAGCGCTGTCTGCACCCAGACCACCTTCACTGCACAGGAACATCTTGTAGCTGGGGTTTGTTAGCTCTTCTGAACCGCCATGGATGTTAGAATTCTAGATTGGCCGGGTGATCTCTATTGCAGACGAGGGGCACTAGCGCATTTATCGATTTTAGTAATATTTACTCTTACTTTCTCCAGGCTTATTTAAAAACACATGCTTTATGATTTGATTCAAGTTGCAGCAAATTTATATGCATAGTGGATCTGGAGCCCTGAAATGAGGTCCCTTCTTAATTGTGAAATTTATCAATTGTTATACACGAAGGGTAAATACTTACCTACAGGGTTGACTTTAGGAAGAGCAGTGTGAACAGAAACAAAACCCCTGAGTCTGCCAACTTGCTCTCCTGTGCTCGGGAGAATGTCCAGCGTTGGTCTTTAACCCCGGCACAGACCAGAGGGATTTCCTGAGTTGTAAGATCTACTTTGGATTACAGGCTGCCAGACTAGAGCAGGCCAAGTCTCACACATTGCCTATAAGGTAATCAGCATCCAGAGGTTCCCAGTAGATATCACATCAGAGAATGACATTGGCCACAGTGACACTGCATTGGCAGGCATGTGGGCTGGCTCAGCCGGACTCCGGGAGGAGACAGAGCACTGGAGCTGACTTCTGGGGCGGCGCTTAGCCGCATGGAAGGGAGAGGCTCTGTGACCAAATATAACAGTACTTCAAGTGGCCACGCTGGGGACAAATGCCACTGGGGTGCCACTGGGGTTCCTTAGGGCACAGGCTATGGCCTCATTCAGAGCCGGGCTTGGACAGTGCTGAGCACACCTGGAAGATGCTTGGTAAACCCTGTGCGATATGTGAACTGACGATGGGACAAATGACAAAGGCTAAGGGCCTGCATGGAAACCGTCAAATGGGTCTGATTTCACCTTTGAGCTGTATGTATTTTTTCTATTCTTAATCCAGTAGGAAAGCTAAGAAAAACAAAAAATCAAACTCTAGGACCGTTTGGCTGCTGGCAGTGGGACGAGTATGTGGGCTGCAGAACTGAGAGGCCCCAGGGCTTTAGAATCCTGTGTACTGGGTCCACGCACCTCTCTGAGCATCGGTCTTCTCATGAGCCCGTGGGGTTACAGGGCTGGGATATGGATTAGAAACAGCGCATGGGACAGGCATGGCACAGCGCTGGGCACACAGGAGGGGTTCGACTCAAGATGCCTGTTGTTATAGGGAAGGGTGAGGCCAAATCGTCTGATGTTTGGCCAACAGCCCATGTGAGACGTGTGGTGACTTTTTGTCCCAATCCTCCCCACCCCCATTCCTAGCCCATGTTCCACCCAGCAGCCAGAATAATATTCTTTAAATGAAACCTTTTTTTTTTTTAACCTTCCAGTGACTTCCCAGTGTACCGAGAATAAAATCTAAACTTCTTTCCCTGGCCTGCTAGGCCCTGCAAGATCTGGTTCACATCTCTCTCTCTCTCTCTCTCTCTCTCTCTCTCTCTCTCTCTCTCTCTCTCTCTCTCTCTCTGAGTTCAGCTCATGCCAGCCATGGGCTTCAATTAGTGCTGCAAACACAGCCAGCTCTTTCCCACCTGGGGGCCTGTGTACACACTGTCCTCTCTCCCAGGACATAGTTCCCACAGCCCTTTGCATAGCTAATGCCTTCCATCGTGCAGGTCACCTCACAGGGAGGCCTGGGCAGACCACACCAAGTAAGGAGGCCTTTCCCCATTCTCTTCAGGCCTTGACTGTTTCACTCCTAGAATTCACCATGATTTGGGATGATCTTGCCTGTTTATATGAGATCTCATATCTTATATGATGTCTCTTTTACTATTGTATCCTCAGGGCCCATCACAAGGACAGGCACATGTGGCCCTGAGCTGACATTTGCTGAAGGGACAGATGTGTGTGTGTGTGTGTGTGTGTGTGTGTGTGTGTGTATACATACTCTCCCTCAAGACTGTCTCCCTCATTTATACACACACACCCCTCTGAGGAGACTAGCTCTGGGGCTCACCCCACACATGCTGGGCTGCTTGCTGGCTCAGAGTGGGGCTGTGGCAGAGACGGACTCGCCCTCCAGGACCCAGACAGGACGGGGCCAGAGCGTGTGGTTAACTCAGAGCCGCCATCAGGGCCAGGCTGTCCCCACTCCATGTGGGCGTGGGGCTGGCGGGTGTGGTGGGCAGTGGCTCAGCACCCTCCCTGTGGGAGGTGGGGAATAAAGGGCCCTATTCAGCCTCAGCTCCTTTCCTGCCTGGGGAGGCTGCCCTCAGGAAAGGGGACTGTGGGACGCTGGGCAGAGCTTCCAGGCAGCCTCTCCCTGTGGCATGGCCCACAGTGGGAGGCGGGGGCAGAGGTACAGGTAGGAATGAGCCAGGCAAAGGCAAGTGGAAAGAATGTTCCAGGCAGAGGAAAGAGCCTGAGCAAATGTCCAGAGATAAAGAGATGAGACACATCTGACGCGCTGAGGTGCGGTGTGGCTGGAGAGTGGGTGTGTGAGTGTGAATGAGAGTGAGTGAGTGTGGGTGTGTGTGTGTGTTGAGAGGTTGCAGGGTGTGGCTATGAGTGGTACTAGAAGAGGCTGAGTGGGTAGTGGGCCATCAGTAATATGGGCCACACAGAGCAAAGCAGAGCCATTCGAGTTGTGTATTTCAGAAATACACGTCTGCATTCCTGAGCTGACAAGGCCAAGGACCACAATTTCAACCTGAGGGGACACAGCACCTTGAGACCCTTTGGAAGCCTTTCTTACTCAAGGGTCAGGAGATGGGGTGGGGGGTGGGGTGGGGGCAGACCAGCCTTCATGAGGAGGTTCTTGACGGCAGCCTCCTCAATCAAAACCATGCAGTTAAGCCGTTCCTGAAATCCCAGCCCACAGAAACTGTGTGAGATAATAAATGTCTACTGTTGTTTTAAGCTGCTAAATGGGGGGTGTGGGGGGTGTAATTTGTTATGCAGCAATAGGTAACTGATCCGGGCCCAGCACTGTTCAGGAGAGAGAGAGTCCTTGGGTTACCTGAGTCAGAGGTATTTGGGGTGTTGGTTATAGATTGCAGATTCCTGAGATTTACCCCGATCCCCTGAATTAGATGGAAGGAAGGGGAACGACTGTATTTTTTGTTTGTTTGTTTTTTTGAGGGCAGTGTCACTGGCCCTCTTATGTGGGACCCGAACCGGGGCCGCTGGCTTCCCAAGCCAGCGCTTAACCACCGCGCCACTCGGCCGGCCCACGACTGTATTTTTAATAATGCCCCATGAGTGATTCTCATGTACCTGTGGGGCTGAGAGGTCCTGAGCTAATCTAACTCACCTGACAGATCTGAAGAGGCTCAGAGAGAGGATGGTTGGCTCCTTATCACACATCTAAGTTAAGGCAGGCCTTGGCCTGGAATTGGCACCAGACTCATGGTTCAGTGCTCTACTTATTACCTCCTTTGTCCACTCCAGGTTGCTTTTTTGAGAGGCGTGGGCTTTCTTTTTTGCCTTTTATTTATGTTCATAATTTGCATATAGGACAATGCTATACAGTTCATTGTTTTTCTGCTTAAGAGTTTGCTTCGCTTGAGAAGAACTATGTCAGCACCTCCCAAAAGATGGGCCTAATGCTTTAAAAGGCAGGGGGTACTAGGCTAGGCTATGCGGAGAGCCTGGCACGGTTGCAGAACACTGTGTCGGAATCAGCCTTTGTGCCCATCCAGATGCCTCAGCTCCAGGCATTTCTCCTAGGCAAACAAAATGCAGTGTGTCCAAGACAAGTCACAATGACTGAGGACAGTGAAGGCATGTACCTTAACCCCCACCAAACTGGTAGGTGAGAATAATAATTCCACCTTCATTTGCATAGCATATGTAGGCTTAGGAAGAACTTGTGTACAATCTTACTGAATTACCTCTGCAGACGGCAAGGTAGGCAGGTTTGGTGCCCATTCAGTCATTCACTTAACACATTTGTTGAGCAGTTACTATGTGCCAGGTAACACTCTAGGCAGGGGGGTATATATGGGTTTCTTTGTTTAATAAACATTTATACGTGTTTGCTTAGGTGCCAGGTACTGGCTTACGCACTTTGCAAATATTAATCTTCACAACAATTAATCTTCACAACAACAATTAATCTTCAATTAATCTTCACAACAGCACAACGTAGGTACCACTATTCTTCCCATTGTGAGGAAACTGAAGTACAGAGAGGTTCAGCAACTTTCCCAAGGCCAAACACGAGTAGGGGGCCATATGGGGATTAGAACCCAGATTTGGCCCTGTTAAGCAAGATGAAATAACTCCAACTGTTCTTCAAAAACTCCAATTGTTTAAATCCCCATGATCACAGAAGACGAAACAGAGGCTCAGAGATATTGTCTGAATTTCCCAAGTCACACAGTGCTGGGACCAAAAGCCAGCACTGACGCCTGGCAGCATTAGTTTGTGTCACCACATGTGTCTGTTCACAAAGCTTTAGCAGATGAGAGGCACCAGGGTGGCAAGCAAGGAGGGTGCTTCTAGAGCCCAGAAAGAGAGAGGGTTTCTGCAGGCCCTCCCGGCAAGTCTGAAGTGTCCCGAGAGACACCAAAGCAACGCACAAGGCTCACTCGCTGTCCTGGCCGTCATGATTTGTGACCGTGTGCTGCCCAGCCGGTGTTCATGCCTCCAGATATTTTGGGGCAGTGTTATTTATAGACCACATTTCTATTTATATTTTCATTGAATTCTTGCTAACCCTAGCTAGATTTCCCCCAAAAAAACCTAGAGAGGGGAGGATAAGAACTCTTTTTCACCAAGTAAGTCAGGGGGCAAAGGTGAAGGTCAAAGTCTTGGCTGTGTGTGCAGTCTTTCAGCAGGAGCTCTTTGCAGGGAAGCACTCAAGACAAGGGGGCTTTCTACACTTTCCAAAGGAAGTGGGGGGCAGGGCGGGGAAGGGCACAAAGCTGGCCTTATACAGAAGCAGCCACATTCTGCCAATGCGGTGGGATTGGAGGTGGGCCTAGAAGACCTCTGTTCCCCTAAAATGTTTCCCCTTTTGCATGACATTTCATCATTAGACATTTATTCCTTTGGTCTTAAGAGCTATTAGGTCACAGAATGTTGGGATCATTGATCAATATCAAGCCCAATCCTTATTATTTCATAGTTGGGGAAACGCAGGCTCAGAGAGAGGCTATGACCTGTCCTTAAGGGGGAATCGGAATGAAACAAATAGAAATCTATTGCAATGCACAGGAGATCATCCCAATATTGGAGGAAGAGCTATCAGACATACCAAAAGAAACTGGGGATAGCAAAGGAGGCTCAGAATTCCTCTCTCACCAAGTTTTAGGAATGAACAAGTAAAGCCATGTGCTGTTTCCTAAGGTTTTCTGTTTGGTGTCCCAAATGAAAACTTTCTAGCTGTAGGATCATGTAGAAAAATCAAAGTAAAGTGGGACTCCTTCCTTCCTCATTTTTATTCCCTTGTTGAACTGTGGTTTAGTAAACACTATCTGTGATGACTGTCAGTACACGGTTACGTTATTGGTTTGTATTTACAAAACCAGCCTTTCAGGTGTCAATTATTTCCTTCTGGGTACTATGCCTGCAATTCCAGCATTGGCCATTAGGTGGCTGGCTAAAATTGGGTACGTTAAGTGAAAGGTGCCAGAAAATGATGTAATCTAGACAAAACATTTACTGTAGGAATCTGACACTTTCTAAAAAGGACAACATTGATCAACCTTTAATTGATACTATAAAAAAACACAACATGATGAGCCGGCCGAGTGGCGCGGTGGTTAAGCACTGGCCTGGGAAGCCAGCGGCCCCTGTTCGGTTCCCACATATGAAAAAAAAAAAAAAACATGATGCAAAACTTCAGATGAAGTTTAAAGAAACTTCATTTTATACCAAACCTCAATTGTTAATCTCCAGGCGGTATATCTTCGGTCGATCGGGACATAGAAAATCGTGGTCAAGAGCTTGGGCTTAGAAGTGGCAGGACCTGGGTTTGAATACGAGTTCTGTCTCTTACTAACTGAGCAAGTCATGTATCTCTTCTACTAGTCTGTGAGTCTTCATCTATAACGTGAGATTACTGCCATTAAATGAGATAATGTAAGCACATGAAGTCCTTTGCACAATCCCTAGAAAAAGTATGTGCTTAATAAATAGTAGTTATAATATTTAGACAGAAATCTTCTCTCGTTTACAATGGTTAAGTTTCAAGTCTCACACCAAGTTCCTCAGAAAACTGTTTGCAACTTTTCCCCTATCACCAATTCAACAAAAACTTACCTTTGGGCCACCCAGCTCACCTATGAACAGCTGGTCCACTCATTCTCTTTCAGGGACAAGTCTTTCTGCTGAAAGAGAACAGCTCTGCCAACCACATAGGTCTTACTTAAGCCATTTGCAGCAATTATCACTATTAAAATTGTAAATTCATCTTTCAGATCAGAAACAAGGAACCAAGATGAAAGAAAACCTTGCCCATGAAAGAAGGCACCAAATTACCAGTCACTTGCCGGTCTCAGCTCTCCTCTTCCATCTCCCTTACTTCGAAGCACAGGTCTGCAGTAATTGCTTTATACAGAAGAGCGAAAGATACTCCTTTAAAATCTTATTTCTTTGTTTTAATCTTTTTGCCAGAGACCCAAGCCTTTTTTCCCCTCCTAACAATACAACATAACTGGACTTGTGCCATGTTATCTTCCACACCACAGAGGGTTCATAGCTAGTCTCTCCCATCTCCAATCAGATAGGCTTCTGAAATGAAAAACCTTAGCAATATCCTTGGCTCCAAACTTCACCTTGTCTTGGAGGGAGAGGAGCAAACATTTCTGACTTACGGCTGATGAGGGAGTGTGGCTGGGACGTGAGGAGCCTCCTGGTTAGGCTGGTGATCGGGGATAGGGGACTGTGCTGTGACCCACCCCACAGGGTGCCAGAAACAGCCAGGCAACTCAGGGATGTGTACGGATGACAGGCCAACAGCCCACCCCTCACCAAGCTACTTGCATGAAGCCTCGTCTCCCCATGCACCTCTACTGAGGTCAGAAATTGATGTTCCAATGCAAATTTAGTGGTTTATATTATGTGGATGGACTGAACATAACCCAGGAAGTGTCAGAGTAATGCAGCTTATGGAATGATTTCACTGGACCTTAAAACAGTACTTCTCAAACTTTCCTGTGCATACAAGTCACTTGTGCATAGCCTTAAGCTGCACACTGTGACTTAGTGGGGCTGGGGCAGGGCCAAGACTCTGCATTTCTTTTTTTTTTCTTTTTTTTACTTTTATTTGTTTTTATTTTTATTGTTTTTTGAGGGCAGTGTCACTGGCCCTCCTCATATGTGGGACCAAACCGGGGCCGCTGGCTTCCCAGGCCAGTGCTTAACCACTGTGCCAAGGACTCTGCATTTCTGACAAGCTCTCTCAGATGATGCTCAGGCCACTGATCTGCAAGCTACATTTTGAGCAGCACATCTTGAAATGAGACCTCGCCCTTGGAAAGGATCCCAGAGAGACAGCTTCTCATTTTGGGACGAGCCTAATACTAATAGGGAAAGAGTAAAGACAGTGAATATGTAAAATGGAGTCACTTTAACCAAGCTGCTAAAATTATTAACATTATGAATGTTGAGGCGTGAGGAAGGACTCCATTCTTATTCTAACTGGCTTGGGAACTTAAGCTTTTTGAACTTTCCAGTCCTGTGTCAATGCCTGGATATACATCGGGACATACACCAGACCTCCAGATATCCCTCTATTACCCCCCGAAGGACTCACATATCCAGACCACCTGACATCCATCATCCAGACCCCTGACATCTGACTGATAACCATCCTGGACCCGTCCTAGGGCTAAAAATGCAGGATTGATTATTCTCAAAAAGGCACTTTTTACTGTAAGAATGCTTACTTTTCTTTCTTCTTCAGAACGCTTATGGGTGTTTGCCTAAGTGTGTTCCTAGTTTGCAAACTCAAAGACCCTAGAATAAATCTTTATCATTTATTTCTAGCCAAAGTCTCCAGACTCTTTTTGAGTTCGTTCGACATTAACAATCACCAAATCACAAGCATGGATTGAGTGTTTATTGTGTGCTTCATAGATAAAATTTCATTTGGTGCTCTCGACAGCTCTGGGGGTATTTCACAAATGAGAAATATGATGGACATCAAGAGATGCTGAGTAAGGCTGGCCAAGGTCACACAGCTATTGAGAGGCTGAGTCAGGATCTGACTCAGGGTTGTCCGGCTTAAGGCCTCTGGTGCTGAAATTCAGTGCTTACGTGCCTCCACCACAGAAACGCCACCACGGAGTTTCAAGTCAGACAACTAGTACCGAGTAGAAAGCCCCGGTGTAAACCCAGATCTGTTTGAGCCCCAACCCAGGTTCAGATCTATCAGAACCACGCTGTTCTGGGGCTGGCAGAGCTGAGGAGTCACACAGCTTCCCTTGGCAATGCAACTTTGGAAATTCTCCCTGAGATCTGTCCCAATTTGTTCTCACTAAGGTGAAATCCAGCTGGCCCCTTGTGCTGTCCTGAGGGGGAACCAGAAATGTAGCCCTTTCCCTCACACCTAGAGAGGGGCTGGTGCTGCCAGCCAGTCCCCACCAGCCCCTCTCACTCCCTCCCCTGCCTTCTGAAGGGGCATTCAGGTGAACAGACTCCATCTTCAGGCTGTGCCAGTCCCTCAGACCCACTGTGGTCTGGAGGCCAGGCAGCCTGACATCTGGGCCTCCTCAGTGGACATCAGTCTTTGGAACTGTGGAGGTGAAGCGGGGAGAGGTGTTTTCAGGGCTCAGAGCGATGGTACTACTCGAAGCCAGGCAGCCTCTGGATGAATGGTGTATCAGTTCACATGGGCCTGGGGCATTTCCAAGGGGCAGTTCCATGCCTGCCAGGGAAGAGCTCTGGCTTGAGGCTCTATCCTTGGGCCTGGGTCCAGTTGGGGTGAGCTTGATGAGCAGTGGAGGGGTCAGGCCAGGGACGCAGTGGAGACTTATTACCAGTGTCCCTCACCTCCTGAGAAGGGGGGCTCTGAGCTCCCTGTCAATGGACCTGTGTTCTCCCTCCTCCATAACCACCCACTGCCACCCCTTCTACCCCCCCGCCCAGAAACCTGGACCCAGAAACCAGAATGTCCAGTGTCTGGAAGCTCCTGGAGAGGGAGGCTGATGGCAGGGACGCCCCACCACAAAGCATCTTTCATAGGCGCCAAAGGCTTCAGCTATCTCAGAAAGGAGGGAGAAAGTTATTTCCTTTCAGCCCCAAGGGTGAAGTACTAATATAAGGTAGGGGTTGGGGGAAGGGTGCTGGGAAACACTGGGTCTGACGTCTTGGCCAGGGCTGCCACCAACAGAATCTGGGCATCCTTATTCTTGTCCTCCCAACCCTAGCTCCGGTCCATCATCAAGGTCTCTTGGCTGTTCCTCTAAAATACATCTCAGACCTGCTTCTTTCCATGTCACTGCCCAGCCTCAACCAGGCCACCCTCATCTCTTGCCGTGCCGCACCCACACACCTCTAGCTGGTCTTCGAGCTCCATGCCCCCCGGCCTTGCCCTTCCAGGTTATCTGCCATGCATGGGATGAGGGGTCCTTTCAAAACAGGAATCTGATCATGTGGCCCCTCAGCTTAAAACCTTTCAGAGACTTCACTGCACAGAGGACAAATCCTCACCCGTCGGAGTGGCCCATGACAACTGCACAGCTGGACCTGTGTGCCAGCCACACTGAAAGTTCACAGAGCCTCACCAACCAGGCTTCTCATGGTACCCCCAGCGGCCTAGCACCTTCTTCCTTTCCTACCCCCCCCCAACCAAGTTGCCATTTTGCTTTCACCTCTATCACACCTGGGCTCAGGTATCTGACCTGTCAGTCATCTACACTTGAGTATGAATTTACTGACAACACTACTCCTAGGGCACAGTAGAATGTCCTCTCGAAGCATGGAGTGAAAGGATTCGACTTGTAAAAAGGGCATTTGGGCATCAGGTAAAGAAACAATTTATTTCCAAGGGTGGGGTTTGGGGGAGAGGCGATCAATGTCACGGAGACCTGAAATCAGTGGAATCTGGCAACATGCAAAGCGATCCCTGGTTGCTCTAATTTAACTTACTCAATTTTGTGCCACAGCGATTAGCAAGAGTTACGATAGAATCCAGTACACTACAGCCCAGTCCAGAGCACGTTTTTCTGCACGTTAAATTAAACAGGCTGACCGAGGCCATGAAAGGAAACACATTTCTGCTTAGGTTAGAGGCTTTTCAGGGAAGACACCAGGAAACACTCCACTCAGGACTGAGGATTCAGGGTGGGTGTTTAGGAGGTTGATTCTCTTCCAGAATTACCTCTGGACCAGGAAGACACAGAGGAAGGTCTACCAGAGTGACCTGACTCTTTCCCTGTTATTGAAATGTGAGGATGACACAGGGGAAGGGCTAGGGGACCCAATCCACATTTACTGTCTTTCTTTCTTTTTTAGCTGAACCATTCTGCCAACAGCTCAGCAGCAGCTCAGCTCGGGCTGGCATCGAACCGCCGTTGCTCAGAGCTCAGCTTGAACTCTTGAGCGAGCTCTTAACCAACTGAGCCACTCGGCCAGCCCTCACATTTACTTTCAAAACTGAAGAGGGCCCTTGAGTGGCTGCCTCCTGCTAAGCTCATTATTACTGTGAGACCCGGCAGCTCTAAGCTGAGAGCTGCGAGGCTAGTGGTTCTACTACGTTCTCATGGTGGCAGGGCCAGGGCTGCCCAGCTCTCTCCCTACTGTTCAGTCTAGATCAGCTATCTGGGTCATCAGCTCTTGAGAAACAACCTTTTTGCTGCTTTGCAAGTTACCACAGGCAAGGAAGGAGAAGGAAGAAGTGCAACTGGAGCTGAAATACAGTGGGAAACGCTGCATTGCGGGCAGGCAGAGGGCAGACAAAGGAAACCCCAATCTGTGTACCACAGCAAAGCTACCATGACAAACAGGCAGGCTTGCAGCACTGGCGCCTCTCACTGTGTCATCTGTACATTAACTGCTTGAAACATCATCTTAAAACATGATTAGCTCTTTTGACAGATGAAGAAACTCACCCTGGAGGCCATGTGACGGGGTTGGGGTTGCACAGCTTATGCACACGAGTGGAACCCCCTCGTTCCTGGGCATCTTGGCCACACTTGGAGTTCTTGGTTCCATAGCTTCTGTTTACTCAGCCCTCTGTGGTTAGGGGGACTCAGCCCGCCCCCCAAACTCCCCAACCCCAGACTTCATGTGCTTTTTGCTGTTCTTCAAATGCACATCCTCAGTCCACTCAGGTCACTACTCTTGCTGCCTCCTCAGCCTGACACTCTGGGCCCTGATCTGCCCATGCCAGGCTCCGTTCAGGTGTCACCGCTGCGAAGAGGTCTTTTTTGACTATCTAATCTCACAGGCCCTGAGCCAAGTTACCTGCTACTTGACCTGGTTTATTTTTGTTCTGGAACTTATCACTATTGGATTGTTATTTGTTTGTTTTCTGATTCCCCCACTGGAAGGTGAACTTCCTGAGAACAGCGACTTGGTCGACCTTGTTCTCAGCTATGTCACCAGGGCCTACAGCTGGGCCAGGCACAAAGCAAGTGCTCCGTTAATACCTGCAGCATGAGTGGACGCACAGCTGTTCCACGAAGCGTTCGGAGCCGGCTGTCAACAGCAGGCCCTGAGAACCGCCCGCCCCAGATTACAGAGAGGATGATTTGGGGGTGGGGGAGTAATTACAGCAAGAGAAGACCCAGCATTTCAGAGGAGGTCAGAGGAAAGCCACTTTTAAAACAGCACCCCATGCCTCTCCCAGGTCTATAATCTTGTTGATCTTTTTAAAACCCTGGCATTACCAGCAAACTCTATTTTTCCTTCTCCATCATGTAGAAGGTTTGTCTTTTCCTGCCACCCCAGGTCATGAGTGGGGCTCAGAGACCTCTCAGGCCCTCTCCCTTGGGGGCTGCAGTACCTGCCAGCGTCTGTGAGTCGCTGCCTCCCTCAGCACTTCCAAGACCCTTCAGGGAGGGCGTTCTCAGGGGGCACCTGGTGGAGACTGGCAGAAATGCCTACAGCCCAGGAAGAAGGCCAGCTCTCCCCCATGCCACAGGCCAGCTCTAGCTAAAGACATCCCTCCCCCCTGTTTCCTTCTGCATTGGAACAAACACCGGATTTGCTGCACAGGGCTCTGGGGGGCAGGGAGAGGAAGGCCCCAGAGACTGTGCTTGCAATTCACCCAGCACCCACCCTCCTGCGCTGTGGCTCCAAACTGCCTCTTCATTAAGGGGCCGGTATGTAAACTGGTGAGCTGGTACAAAAGGACCAAGCCTGCCTGCTGTCTGAAAATACATGTCGCTAAGCTCGTAAATTCATGAGGCTGCCTGCAGGCCAGTAGCCCCTACTTGGATTACGGTTATAAACTCCCTTTGCTTCCTAAGCTACCTAGTTTCTCCATGACTCACAAACCCAGGAATATGGATACCTATGAGTGGGGCTGACTCAGCTATTAGGACCCAGTGGCTTTCTGGAAGCTCAGAGGCCTCGTACCAGCCAGCACAGAGACACAGATAGCTTGTGAGTGGAAAGAAGCCTCGCACGGTCTTTGCAGAGTGAGTCTACCTCTTTCTGCTCCACTGCCTGGCTTCTGAAGTCCCTGGGTCCCTGGTCACAGTGGTTTGCTTTTTACATCAGCAACTACACACTCTAGTTCCCTCTGTAATGACCATTTCCTCCCAGGGAGCCTCCTTGGGCTGGCAAACTCAGGATACACAGGAAATCTACTCCAATCCCAGGATGGGCAACAGGAGATGGATTTTCCACAATAGTCTTTTAAAACAAGGCAGAAAGTTCTATGTAAACAGTAAGCTGCTTTGGGAAGCTGCTGATCCCAGTGGTCTAAAGAACTTCATTTCTACCCCAAAAGCCAGAGACCCCAGAAAGCACAAGCTACACTTGTGAGATAATTCCCTCTGGCTCCTTCGTTTCTGTATGTCTTGTCAACAAGGCACTAACTGTCTTCTGTCCTGGCAGTTCTACCCCTTAGAAGACAGAAGCCGGTGTCTTGCTTTGGAGTGAACAGCAAGTTTGCATACAGCCTTGAGAGACTGACATAGTATCTCTCTCCAGAGTAAAAGGGGTAGCTTTGCTTACGCTCTGTTACAAGAGATGTAAACTCCCTAAGATCTCGGTTCTTCTATAATGTAACCCACTGCATGTGCTGGCATTCATCTGGGTCCCTGGGACTTGGAGGCAATAAGAACTGATGCAGGTATGCCGATCCTCATGCTGCTTGCTGTGCAGTAATAGTCTTGTGTCTCTGACCAAGGGGGTCTCCTGTTTTCTGCTAGCATTCAGGAAACCAGGGAAAGCTTACTTCATTGGCTTGCAAATAGGGTAAAATCTTAGCTCTTTCACAGTTCTTGAGTGGAACTGGAATAGTTCTGCTCCTACTGGGGTGGATACCTACTGGGGTCTAAGCTCCAGGTCTGCCCTCTTTCCAGCAAACTCAGAAGAAGCCTCAAAATAAGATAAATATATGTAAACCAAGGAAAGAAGAGTTCCTTAAAAATAAATAAATAAAAGTGCTCTGCTTTATAAAAGGATTTACTGCATGCTTAAAAGATGATGTGATTTGTCCCAAAGAGCTGAACTTGCACGAAGTGTTTGGGACTATGCCTTAATATAAAACAAAGTTCACCCCTGCTTTTCTGTTGGAGGTGAGAATGCCAAGAGGTCAGGCCTGGGAGTGGAGCCTCTCAGGGACGACTGTCAAAGCACTGCCTTCTTCCTAAAGACCAGCTGGCATGCTTGCTTCATAGCACTCTCCACCTCCTTATAATAAAAATCAATTACTAGGGTCTGCAGTCTCTAGTGAATTGAGTCGTGCCAATATCAGTTTCCTGGGTTTCATAATGCACTATAGTTATATAAGATGCTGCCAGGGGTGTAAGCTGGGCAGTGGGTTTACCACTCAATGGCTATGTGATGGTGGAAGTGGTCTGACTAAATTGGGAATGATGTCACCTACCCTGCAGTATGGTGGTGGGACTGGAGGGGAGGAACGTAAAGTGCCTAGGATTTCGGCAACATCTGTGACTCTATAATTATTTCAAAACAAAAAGTTTTTTAAAATGCTGTAACTTAGGAAAATGAATAGCTAATCTTGTTAGATTCATAATTAAGTGAAGACACTGCTTTGAAAACCTTGGGGCTGTCCTGTTTGTGATCATATTAAAATAATAATTAACTAAGTGGTTTAATTGCAAAAAAGGGAAAAAATCAATTACTTAGTGCCTATGACCTCAGCCACTCAACGGAATGAGAGAGCCCTTGCAGGTCATCAAGTCCCCACGAGACTCACGTCACCTCCCCGCCCCACAAGGTGCACTCCTGAAACACGAGATAGCAGCGGCAGCCAGAGGGACCGCAAGCAGTAACTCCCAGGTCCCTAGGCTGGGAGATGTGGAGGCAAGAAAGGAGGAGCAAAGACAACCTAGCTGAGGCTGGCTGTGGCAGTTCCTCCTTGCCCAAGGAAAAAAGCCAAGAACTCGGTAGGAAGGAGCCAAGCTCGGCCACTTCATGGCTGAGTGGTGATGGAAAGTGATTTGACTTTTCTCTAAAATTAGGACAATGCCATCTACCATGCAATGAAAACTGGAGAGAGGTTTCTAGACTGCCCCAAACAAGGAAAGGCACATAGTAGGAGCTCAATAAAAGGTATCTATATATAAGGGAGAATGGCCAATTTGTGATCAATCATCAAGTCTTAACAAATCACCCATTATGGCTCTAATGCCAGAATAGAAAGTCCTGCCCAAGAAACCACTTGGGCTGTTTTTCTTTCCCAGCATGCCTTGCTGGAGAACTGCCTGTCCCACATGGGGCCCTTAACTTTTCCTCACCCCTCACAAATGCTGGTGGCCTGAGTATAGTGGCTTTTCACCTTCAGGGCCCAGAAAGCAGCTACCAGCACTGGGGACAAAACTGGTAGGTCCTCATTAGGGCAGTTACTCTATAAATCTTTATGCAGTATTTGACCAATATGGACTGCCCCCACCCACCACCACCTTTTTGGCTCACTCAAGCAGTCCACTCCCTAACTCCCACTCCGGCAGTGCTGCAGAACATTCTATCCGCCCCTAAGGGCCAGTGGGCATGTCTGGGGTGAGCTTCTCCTGGGATGGAGCCTCTGCGTTTGGCCACAGAAGCCACCAGCCTCACCACTCTTCAATCCCACAGACTGACCCTGAACTCAGGCCATACACCACCCAGACATAGCCTGTGTCCTAGATCCTCAGATTTACAACTCACGTGAGGAATTTTCTGCCAGGATTTGACTCGCAGATGAGCAAGCATGTAACCAAGTGAGCTTGAATTCCCTTTCTTCTCTCAATTTCTCTGCTTTCTCTGTCACTTCCACCAGCCAATTCAAACTACTATGCATCCCTGGCCAAGAGGCTGTGGCCAGCGGGACCAAAGCAACGCAGCTGGCCTAACACTCCCAACACATCCCCCAGACCCCAGACCAGGCAGGAGAAATGCACATCATGTCCCAGCATCTCCAAAGCTAAAATTAAGACTCCTCTGGAGATAAAGAACAGGTTCTCTCTGCTTCCTGTCCTTGGGTTTTTTTCTTGAAATTCCAGGTAAGGCAAAGGGCTGGCAGAGCTGTTCCCAAGGGGTTTGTTTTTTTTTCTTGAAATTCCAGGTAAGGCAAAGGGCTGGCAGAGCTGTTCCCAAGGGGTTTGTTTTTTTTTCTTGAAATTCCAGGTAAGGCAAAGGGCTGGCAGAGCTGTTCCCAAGGCTGCCTACTAACCCTCCTTGGGGTGGTAAAAGTGAAGGCCGCTGGATTAGCTCAGTGTGTTTAAACTCTCAGGAGGTCCTGCTGAGTCACTGCTGCAGGGGCTGAACCTGGGGGAATCCTCAGGTGACCTGCAGCCACCCTCCCCAAAGGCAGGCAGGTAGAAACAGAGACTCAAGCTGGTGTTGGGTAATATAGATCTGTAGGGGCCCTGCCCCAAGCCCCTTACCAGCTGATGTTCCCACCCCTCACCCCTCACTGCTGTGGGTATTGCCAGCTAAGGGCTCACAGCTGCCCTCAGCCCTGAGCCCTCGACAGCCATCTTGCCACACTCCACACCCTCTGGGAGTTGGGGAAGGCCCACAGACAGTGGATGACTGACATGGGGGGTATAATAGCTGTTCCCTAAGATGGGACAACTCTGTGGTGCCATCCGTCCTCAGCGTCCTGCCCTGTCCTGCTTCTGTCACCACCTTAGGCTGTTCAGCTAAGAGCAGCCCCCAAGTTACCTGCATATGAATCCTCGTCTCAGGCTCTGCTTTTAGGGACCCTGTTGTAAGACAGGCAACATTCATCACTGCTCCTCCCTGATGCCCCGTCCTCCTGGAGGACCCCTTTGATTCAGGGTTGTGGGGGTGGGTTGGGAATCCTCCTGCCTACCCGGCTCTCCCTAGTTTGGTTCTAAGTGTGTTGGGTTGTTTTTCCTCAATCTTTTCGCCTCCTGTACAAGCTAGAGAGTGGGTAGAGTGTGAAAGGGTTAAGGCAGTTTCTCAAGACTGTATGCAAACTTGCTGTTCACTCCTGGGTGGGGGGCAAAGGGAGGCACAGGACCTGGGAGGCTCAGGATGGGATTCCAAAATGGCCAGCAACATGATGGAGAGGGAGTGAGCAAAAGGAAAGCATTGGAGAACAATCCCCACTGAAGGGAGGAGAGAAAAGCAGGAAAACTTCCTTTGGGATGGGATAGGAGTGTGGGGCCAGCGAACCTCATTCCTCCAGACGGTATCACCCACTATGCACAGGTCACATCTACATGGGGGCCGTAAGGGGGCCTTGTGCTTGCCTTTTCTCAGGAGTTGGGGGTGGTGTTGGGGCAGGTGACTTTGACAGCTGTCATTTATCAAGTGTATACTACAGAACAGGCACTGTGCAAAGTGCTTTACATGTTCTTTTAGTCCTCACCACAATCCTATAGGAGGAAAGAAACGGAAGTTCAGAGAGGCCCTCTGTCCTGCAGCAATTGTTGGGTTATCCTCTTCTGGGGTAGCTGGTGTGGAGGGCAGCCCTGGCCCAGGAGTCAGAGATAAGTGTTCTGGTGTTGAATACACTTCCTGACTGTGTGGCCTATGCAAATCTATTAGCCTCCCTTGGCCTTAATTTCTTAGTTAATAAAATGGGGAGATATATATATATATATCTCCCCTTACTGGGACGACCAAAGGAGATTACACATGTGGCTATGTTGTGTCACATGCTGGGAACAGGTCAGGAATTGGCAATAATAAAAGCTAACATTTATTTAGGTCCTACCATAGGCCAGCCAAAGTTCTAAGAGCCTGATATGTTCATTTTATCCTTATGACAGCCCCATGAAGTAGATACTATTATTGGTCCCATTTTCCAGCTGAGAAAACTGAGGCATAATGAAGTTCATATTGGGTTGTCGGAAAAGTCACGATGTATTTTTTCTATGTTTTTCGTTGCAAAAATGCGTCATGACTTTTCTGACAACTCAATACATTTTGATCACCAACAGAGACAGGGTTTCCAGGGGTAAAGCCAGGCAGTCTGATTCCCAAGACACTGGACACAGTGGCTTTGTGCTTTACCCCACCCTCCAACCCCCCCCCCCCCCCATCCCTGCAGGTTAGCTCCAGGCCTCCCTCTTTCAGGAGGCCTTTGCTGCCTTTCTCAGCTCACCATGAGCACCTTTTCCAATCAAAACTGGAATTTCACAAGGTAGAGAGAGTCACATCCTGCCTGAACTGGTTCTTTGATAGGTCTTGTCTCTCTCACTAGCATGAGGACTCCTTAGATGACAGAAACAAGTCCAGATCTCCCCTGATTCCCCTGGTTACCCCAGCCCCCAGCTACCAGCCCTGAGTACTTGTCCTGGACCTGACAAGAGTTGAGAGCCTCCTGAACAGCCACAGATTGAATGACAATGAGGTGCTTTTTCCCTGGAGTGCTGGCCTATTCTTCTTGAGCAAGCAGGCAGCCTTCATGCCCCAAGGCCAGGTCCGCCACAGCGCCAGGGCACCCCACTGGCTTTATGTGGGCTCTGGGGGACACCTGTATCCACAGCATCCCAGTTGGGTTCCCAAGCCCTGGAGGATAGAGCCTCTGGAACATCTAAGGTCATTACAAGCCTGGGTGTGGGTCATCCCAAATTCCCTCGAGACTCAGGGTAAAGCCAGGCAGGGCACAAAAACACCCACATTAATTCCTTGACCATGGAAGGAGCCCAGGGGTGAGAGATTCCCTACCCCCTCACTGATTGGTTCTGGTCTTGCCCAAACTGTGGGATTTAGAAGTTCTCCCGTGTAGCTAAATTAATTCTCTCCCACTTTAGCGTAAGACTCAGAGGATAGGCAAAGGTCCCACTGATTGCTGTGGTCCTGGGGGCTGGCCCGTGGAACTCCGGGCCTGGCCGTAACTGAGGGTTATGACATACCCGAGAGGTTTTCTTCTAAATCAGACGACATAATCAAATGCCTTAGACATGCTTCAAAATGGTGCAGTGGTTAATGGTCTTTACAGCCGGACAGGACTGGGTTCAAATTCTGGCTCTGCCAACTTGCAGGCGGTGTTATGTAAGTAAGCTCTCAGAGCCTTGGCTGGATATGGTGCTGGGAGGACTGGAGGAGGTCACACAAGGAGGTGTGCTCAATGTAAGGAAAGGAAGTCAGCCTGCAGGTTTCATCCTCTCATAGGAGAACTCGATCTCTACTTTTTGTAAGAAGGACCCAAAGTCCAAGAACCTGAGAAACTCCTCAGAAATTACATGGCTGGGGGCCAGCAGATGGCCCTGGAATGGTGGGAGAGGCCTCTGTGAGGACAGTGGCCTTCAAAATCAGGGACTTCCAATCCCCTGGGGAAATTAATATGCAGTTTCCTAGGCCTACCCTAGCCAGAATTTCTGGCTTAGCAGCCAGCCTTGTCTTGACCTAAGGAATGCCCCTCCCCAGGTTTCCCCCATCCCATCAGCAGGGCCATCCAAAGCTTACCTGGGAGGAAAGGGATGATTCTCTGCTTGGGGTCCTTCTGGCCACCTTCGATGGGAAACTTATCCAAAAGCTGCATCTGAGAAGCCAGACAGAGGGACACATTCAGAAGACTGGAACAGCCCTCAGCGTCCCTTCTCCACTCTACTCCACTGCTCCAGGGCCCCACTCTCCTCAAACGGATGAGTGATACCTCAAATCTTTCATTTCACAGACGATTAACAAACCACATGGGGCGTGAGAAGGAGGAGGCCAGAGCTTTCCAGGCATCAAAGGGGGTGTCTGAGCAATCTCAAGGAGAAGTGGGGGCACTTCTGGGGATGGAGGAGGTATCCGGGGATGCCCCACTCCCCAAAGGAGGTCAGGGTAGGGACCAGCAGGTTTTCAGGCCAGGTTGCAGAAGGGGTTTCCAGAGGCTTCTCTGGACCCAGTTTCTTTCATATGTCATATGCTGGTTGAGCCCGTAAGCCACCTGTCATCCCAAACCCTCCTGGGCCAGGATTGGTAGAAGGCCCCACCTGATGCTTCAGACAGACCACCCACCTTCCAGAACTGGTCTGCAGAAACAAACCCCGATGTTATTTTAATTGCAAAACCAAATCCAACTGCTTGCCCCCATGCTGGAAGACCCCCTCCTCCGTTTCCTACCTTCCCACCCTTGAGATTGCTGCTGTTTTTCCAGGGACAGACCCACTGGAAGAGTTCCCAGGGTTCTGGAGAAGCAACTATTTTTTTTCTTCTGCTATTCTGGGCTAAAATTCTGTATAAACTGGAAAAATACACAGGAGACAGGATAGCCCAGGCCACGGCCTCTCTGCATATGGTTAATCTCCCTTCCACAGGCACAGGCGGAGCTGGAGCTGAGTGAAGCGGGCAAGTCTAGCCCTGCAGACCCAGCTGTGTGACCTGGGCAAGGCCCGGAAGCTCTCTGGGTTGACCCTCAGGCGCCTCATGGTGAAATGAGGAAGATCAGTCACATGCTTTCTGAAGTCCATTCCTTCCTTTAAATATTTACTGAGCACCTACTTAGAGCACTGGGCACTAAGAAATAAGGCAGTAAAGAGACAAAGCCCTTGCCATCAGGGAGCTTACATTCTAGTGGAGGGAGACAAACAGTACACAAATAAATATGTATTATGTTGGGATCAGGGATAAGTGCTATGAAGACAAATGAAGTAGGATAAGGTGCTGGAACGGAACAGGCTGTTATTTTACACAGTGGTGAGAAAGGCCTTACCAGTTGGCAATTCAGCAGAGGCCCGCAACAGGTGAGGAAGCAAGCCACGCTGCAGGGAGATACGAAAGTGCAGAGTGTGTCTAGATAGAGGAAACAGGGAGTGCGAAGAGCCTGCAAAGGCTAGATTGGCTGCAGTGGAGCGAGCCAGGGACTGAGGTATGGACAACAAGATCTAAGAGACTGGATGGGCTAGATCATAGAGAGGATGGCTCTAGCTACAGGGTAGTGAATGGGCCACAGAGTGGAAGCAGGCAGACCAGTGAGGAGACTATTGATGGTAGTTTGGACCAGAGTGCTAACGTTGGAAGTGCTGAAGAGTGGTCCTACACTCGATTTTGTTTGTGCGTGTGCGCAAGTGTGCATATTCCCATCTATCCACCCACCCATCCAGCTCTAATACATGATGTTAGGATTCTCTCTTGCACGATCATTATCCAACATACAGAGGCTATTTAGAGCCCACACGTGAAGGGCAGGTCATTGTCAGATTCCATTCAAAACAAAACAGAGAGTGCACCATGATTAACTTTCACTTCCCTGAATGCAGACTGAAATTTAACAAAAGCTGGCTCATGAGTTTTCAAATAATGTTGTAAGTCCATCTCTCAAACATTTAATAATTGCCCATTACCTGTAAATACGAGCCCCTGGGCCATAATGCTATAGACTTGTACTTAGAATTTTTTTAAATTAGGACATTTTCAAATAAATTCAACACAGAGTAGGGCTCCTATTTTCTCCTTCCCTAACCTATATTCTATTTTGTAAATTTTATTTCTCTATTATGTAAGAATTCATGTTCACTGAGGGAAGAAAAACCTAGAAATTACAGAAGTGGGTGGTCAAAAAGAGAGTAAAAATCACTCATAATCTTTCCCCCGAAAAAGCAACATTAACATTTTGGGATATGCATTCTTTCCAGACATTCTTCCATGAATGCCAATAAAATGAGCTCATCAATACTTTTACACTATATAATGAAAATTTTCTCATGTCAGTGAGTAGTACTTCCATACCAGGATCCTTAATTGTGACATTGAATTCAATGTTTGGAAGGGCCATAGTTTATTTACTTACTCCCCTGCTGTTGGATGTTTAGGTTGCTTCTGACTTTTTACTACTATTATATAATACTACAGTGAACATCCTTGCCTATGCATCTACGCACATAATAGTTTTTCTACTTTTGTTTCATTTGGTTGAAATCTATACATATTTATAGACACCTTAAATCTTTTCTGGAAGGAGACTGAGAATAAATGGATAATCTACTATGAGTAGGCAAGGCCTAGCACCTCTGAACAACGGCTCCACAGAATTTCTGAGGAAGAGTACAGAGGCATCTGAGGAGAAAGGCAGGCCCAGCAACACCGCTGCCGACATGTTAAAAGTCAGGTTCGATTCAGTCAGTCCTGGTAGGAGCACGAGATCTTGCATTTCTACAAAGCTCCCAGGTGGTGCTGAAACTGCTGGTCCATGGACCACACTCAGCAATAAAGCTCTGGAGCTGTGCTGTCCTATATGGCAGTCACTGGTCACATGTGGCTGGTGAGTCCTTAAAATGGGACCCACCCAAATTCAAACTCAGATGAAAGTGTAAAATATGCACCAGGTTTTAAGACTTAGTACAAAAAAAAAAAAAAGGAATGTGAACTATCTCATTAATTTTTGTATTGACTGCATGTTGAAATGATAATATTTTGGATACATCAGGTTAAATAAAAATATTTTAGAAATGATTTCACCTGTTTTCTTTTACATTTTTAAGTGTGCACTAGAAAATTAAAAATTAAATATATGAACAAACAACAAGTGCTGGCGAGGGTGTGGAGAAGAGGGAACCCTGTTGCACTGTTGGTGGGACTGCAAATTGGTGCAGCCATTATGGAAATCAGTATGGGGGTATCTAAAAAAACTGGAAATGGAACTACCATATGACCCACCAATTCTACTCCTGGGTATCTACCCAGAGGAATCCAAGACGCTAATTTGAAAAAATATATGCACTCCTATGTTTATTGCAGCACTATTTACAATAGCCAAGACTTGGAAACAACCGAAATGCCCATCGGTAGATGACTGGATTAAGAAACCGTGGTACATTTATACAATGGAGTATTACTCCGCTATAAAGAAGAATGAAATCGTACCAGTTGCAACGATATGGATGGACCTAGAGACTATTATGTTAAGTGAAATAAGTCAGTCGGAGAAAGACAAATACCATATGATCTCACTTATATGTGGAATTTGAAAAACTGAATGAATGAGCAAAGGAAACAGAAACAGTCTCATAGAGATAGAGGGAAAACAGCGTTGATAGTTGGGAGGTGGGTGGGGATGAAGGAGAAGGGGAAGGGATTAGACAGCATTAAATAGACAACTACAATATTGCCACAGGGATATGAAAAACAGTTCGGGGAATATAATAAGGTTGTAAAAATTTTGTGGTGTGTCAGATGGTCACATGTCTTGTTAGGGAGACCATTTCATGGATGGAGTAGAGGCTTGATCACTGCACTGTACACCTGAAACTGATGTTGTATAATATGGTATACCAACTGTAATTGAATATATAGATAGTCACGGGATGTGGATTATACGGTGGAAGGGAGTCAAAGGAATTGTAATAGATAGTATGATATGGGGGGGAGGAGTGGGGTGGAGAATTTGGGGAGGGGGGTTGTCACTTTGAGGGGTAAAAAGCATAACTATTGCACTGTGTTGTACACCTGAAGCTGATGTTGTATAATATTGTATGCCAACTGTAACTGAATATATAGATAGTCGCGGGATGTAGAGTATACTGTGGAAGGGAGCCAAAGGAATTGTAATAGATATGTATAATATGGGGGGAGGAGTGGGGTGGCAAACTGGGGGAGGGGGATTGTCACTTTGAGGGGTAAAGAGTATAACTATTGCATTGTGTTGTACAACTGAAACTAATAAAAAGAAAAAAAAAGAAAAAACAAACAAACAAAAAATTGGGCAGTGTTTTGGGGCTAATGTGCCTAAACTAAAATTCCACTTTTGGCTTATAACAATATGTTATGTGTTTGTGAAGATAGAGTCATGCTAGTAGGTTTTGGTAAAAGAGCTAATGACATATCATTGACAAAAACATTTTTAAATAAAAAATAATTATAAAAGTTAACATAATGTTACCAGAGGGTAGGGGGAAGGAGGATGGTAAATGAGGGTAAAATAGATCAAATACATGGTGATGAAGGAGAACTGACTCTGGGAGGTAAACATACAATGTGATATATAAATGATGTATTACAGAATTGTACACCTGAAACCTATGTAACTTTACCAACCATTGTCACCCCAATAAACTTTAATTTTAAAAAAAGTCAACATAATAATAAATAATATTTAGTTTGAAAAAAAATTACATATGTGAGTCATATTATATTTCTAGGCTGCTCTATAGCAAGACAATTATCAAAATACAGTTTGCAGACTGCCCATACCTGAATCACTTGGGGATGGGTGTTTGCTAAAACCGCAGTTTCCTGAGCCCTGACCCAGAAGTTTGTGAACCTTTACTCTGGTGCTAGAGACAGGCAAGCGAGTTCTGGAGTGAAGGGGACTGATGAGGATGTAGGAACAGGATTCTGTGGGAGCCAAAGTAGGAGGTCAGGGAAGGCTTCCTGTAGGAGGAGAAGCCAGCTCGATCCTGGCAGAGTGACAGTCACACTCCCTGTGCCTTCCCTGCCAAACAGCAGCCTAAATTCCCTCAATGGGTTCACGTGCCTCCTGGAGGAATCATCTGATAGCCCCGCAGATTTGAGCTTTCCCTCAAAACACCTCTTGGAGGATGCTTTGCAGCAAGCCTCGCTCCTACCTCCTTCTTCTGAACAGATTTTCATCTTCCCCCACCTCTGCCTTAATCTGGACCCTCATGAGGCCAAGATAAGCCATCATCCCCTAAGAGTCCTGGGTCAATGGGTCCTGCCCAGAGCCATGAGCGCCCAGCTGGCCTGCTCCCCTCCATCCCTGTGCCCTGGGTGCTGAGCCCAGCCACACATGTCACCTAAGCCTACCACCAATGCTGAGCCTTGGTGTCTGCCCTCTCTCTCCCCATCATCCCCAAAGCCTACCAGCCATGGCCACTGGAATACGAAGCACCACTAACCAACGGCCGGTGACATTTTCTCTTCCCACAGGTCACCTTTCAAAGAAAGCAAATGCTCTAGAGCAAGCCAAGTAATGGCAGCCCAGCTGAATTTACTCAATGTAGGGCGCTCGCAAAGCGGCACCATTCAGCGTCTATGGCAGAGCGGTGGGCGGTGGAATAAACATCTGGGGCCATGTTTGATACACAATTCAAATGTCACTCCTACCCAGGGGGGCTAGGCAGGCTGCAAAGTGGTTCTGTAACCTGCCCAAACTCAGGGCTGGCTTCCATAGATAAAACACTTGCATGAAAAGGCTGAGGAGGGCTGTCTCACGAAGAGGCCTGCCCTGGCCTTCCGTTAGGAGGAAGCCTGGGTGCGTGGGCAGTGAGGAAGGAAGACTCCGCCCAACAGAGACTTCTGCTGCGGCCACCTTTTCGGGCAGGAAGTGGATTCTCCTGTCACTCCAGCAAAGGCCTGACTCAGGCTGGAAGACAAGCAGGGCCCTCTGCCAGGGTCCTTCTTAGAGCAGAGAAGCGTTTAGCTAATGGAGCCCTTTGCAACCACATCAGAACTTTTCAGTGTGTGGGGGACGCCAGGCTGTTTATCTAAGGGGTGGATAGTGTGAGAGATACAGGGCAGCTTGGCTCCAAGAGCTGGCCGCAGCCAGAGTAAGCTAATTCAGCAGCTCTTCTTGGGCAGAGCTGAGCAGCAATAAACACGAGGAGAGAGAAGGGTGGGCTCCGAGTCCAGCTGGGGCACATCTGTAACCCAAGAGGCCAACTCCTCACCCTCCCGAGAGGCTGGAGATCTCAGCAACTCTAGCTTTGGGGCTCTGATCCACAAACCTTAATCCACTTTTTTTCAGCTTAGGAACAAAGGGAACATTACTACCAGAGCCTGATGGTTCTCTGACCCAGAAATTCCTCTTACAGTGAGGCAAGGCCACCCAGTCTCCCTGGGGACCATGAGACATCAAGAGAAACCTCTGAATTGGTTTGTCCATTCTACTAATGGAGGGCTTATCAGTCCTGTGTTAGAGACTAGGGAGAATCACAGAGACAGAGAGACAGACAATAGTGATATGTGTGGTTTTTCTTAAAGTTCTCATTCATTGTGGCCTGGAATGTACTTCCCCTATCCCTTCCTTCTTTGATGACCTTATCAAGTGGCATCTACTCTGGAAAGCCATCCCAGCCTAAGGTCATATCACCTTCCTTTGAATTCCTAAAGCTCTCCTGGTTGGAATTCCCTATTTCAGTACTTCACACAGTCTTCTACGATTTTTTTTTTTTTAACAAGTTCACCTCATTGTCGAAGAGCAAGCACCTTTCCCCTTGAATGACATTGGCATCCTTACAGAGAATCAATTGATGGACCATAAGTGAATGGGTTTATTCCTGGACTCTCACCTCTACTCTTTTGATCTATATGTTTATCTTTATATCTGTACCATACCATCTTGATTACTGTAGCTTTGTATTAAGCTGTTTTTTTGTTATTTTTTTAGCTCAGCCATCCTACCACCTGTTGGCAGCTCAACGACAGCTCAGCTCGGGCTGGGCACTGAACTGCTGTTGCTCAGAGCTCAGCTTGCACTCTTGGGCAAGCTCTTAACCAACTGAGCCAGTCGGCCGACCCCAGCTGTTGTTTTTTTTAAAATAGACTTTATTTGTTATAGCAGTTTTAGGTTCACAGCAAAATTAAGCAGAAAGTATAGCGAGTTCTCATATACGTCCTGACCCTACACACTGGCAGTCTCCCCCACCATCAAAATCCAAGGCCAGAGTGGTATGTTTATCACAACTGCTGAACCTATGCAGACACATTACTATCACCCAAAGCCCATAGTTTACATTGCAGTTCATTCTTGGTGTTGGTACATTCTATGGGTTTTGATGAATGTATACGACATGTATCCAATATTATAGTATAATATAGAAGTTTCACTGCCCTAAAATTCCTCTGCGCTCCTTCTCTCCACCATTCCCTTATCTCTAGCTCCTGGAAGCCACTGATATTTTTACTGTCTCTCTAGTTTTGGTTTTTACAGAATGTCATATAGTTGGAATCTTACAGTATGTAGCCTTTTCAGATTGGCTTTACTTCTTTTACAGTATGCATGTAAGGTTCTTCTATGTCTTTTCATGGCTTGATAACTCATGTTTTGAGTGGGGGATGCACTGAATAATATTCGTTGTCTGGATATACTACAGTTTATCTATGTATTCGCCTACTGAAGGACATCTTGGTTACCTCCAAGTTTTGACAATGATAAATAATGCTGCTATAAAACATCCATGTGCAGGTTTTTGTGTGGACATAAATTTTCAGCTCATTTGGGTAAATACCAAGGAGGTTGATTAATGAATTGTATAATAAGAGTGTGTTTCGGGCTGGTCGAGTGGCGCGGTGGTTAAGAGCTGGCTTGGGATGCCAGCAGCTCTGGCAGTGTCACCGGCGCTCCAAAAAAAAAAAAAGTGTGTTTAGTTTTGTAAAAAATTGCCAAACTGTCTTTCAAAGTGGCTGTACTGTTTTGCATTCCAACCAGCAATAAATGAGAGTTCCTGTTGCTCCACATCCTCACCAGCACTTAGTGTTGTCAGTTTTTTATTTTCACCATTCTAATATAGGTGTGCAGTGGTATCTCATTGTTGTTTTAATTTGCAACTCTCTAGTAGCATACTCATATGATTTTGAGTACCTTTTCTATTAGCATGTTTATTTGCCATCTATATATTTTATTTGGAGAGATACCTGTTCAGATCTTTGCCTATTTATCAGGTTGTTCATTTTCTTGCTGAGTTTTAAGAGTTCTCTGTGTAGTTTTGATAATAGTCATTATCAGATACGTCTTTTGCAAATATTTTCTCCCAGTTTGTGACTTGTCTTATCATTCTCTTGATATATTAAGTTCTGAAATCAGGAAGTGTGAGTCCTCCATCTTTGTTTTTCTTTTTCAGCATTACTTTGGCTACTTGGAATCCCTTGAATTTCCATATGAACTTTGGGATCAGCTTGTCAATTTTTGCGAAGCAGCCAACTGAGATTTGATAGGAATGCATAGAATTTGTAGATGAATTTGTACAGTATTGCCTTCTAAACAATATTAAATCCTCCAATCCATGAACATGGGATGTCTTTCCATTTACTCAGGAACATTTTTGTTTTAAACTCTATTTTGTCTGATATTTGCATAGCCACTACAGCTCTTTTGTTTTCTATTATAACATTTTAATTCCCTTAATAATTTTTTTCACTATATTTCTGAGTTATTTCTTAATGGTTCTCTAGGGCTTACAGTATACATCTTACCTTATCAGAATCTACTTCATACTAGCTTAATTCCAGTGAGACAGAGAAACATGACTGCTATACAGCTATATTCTCTTTTCTTCTGTTTTGTACTGTTATATATACATATTACATTCATATGTCTTACGAACCCAATATTGCTATAATTATTATATCACAGAAGCCCTCAACTAGGGGCTGGGGGGAAAGGGAGCCCTGTGTTCTGCACAGGTCAGGAGTAGAGCTTCTGTCAAGCTTAGATGGGGGAAGAGGGGAGCGGTTGTGGTTCAAATGCCACAGACTCTTGTCATTTTTACTGAAATTTAGTAGATTTTCTTAAATATTTCTCCATTTGGTATACGTTTGTTGGCCCTTAGGACAATTTCCAGAGACTTTAATTTATTTTTAAAAAATTAACTTTCACCATTTACGGTTGTTGCACCAGGGAGAGCGTTCAGAGAGCTCATCAGGCAGCCATTTCAGAAGCGCCCAGCCCAGTGCTGGCTGCCAGCTGGAATGGCAATCATCACACCCTTGGTGTCTAACGAGATTCAAAATGGTGGCACAACTCTGAACTTTCACATGAAGATATAAAAATAACATATTTGAGAGGGACTGGACAGCACCTCTAAAACAATTATTAGCAGATCCTTTTTTGGAGGAAGGGTTTGGCAGAATTCTCTGTTCAAATGAAATCTACTATCAAACTTCAATACATGTTTCTTGGAGGCATAGATATCCTATCATTTTAGAACAATCTGTTGAAAAAGACTATCCCCATTGAATTGCATTAACGCCTTTGTCAAAAATCAATTAACTATATATGACTGAGTCTATTGTATAGAGACACCAACACTATCCTATCTTGATTACTGTAGGTTTTTAGTTAAGTCTTGAAATTAAACCTTTTCTTCTTTTCCAAAATTGTTTGGGTCATCCTAGATCATCTGCATTTTCAAACACATTTTAGAATAAATTGATTAATTTCTACAGAATAAAAGCCCCCTGGAATTTTAAAACATTGGGATTGCATTGACTCTTTAGATCAATTCAGGAAGAACAACTATCTTAACAATATGGAGACTTCCAATCCATGACTATGGCAAATCTTCTCATTTATTTAGATCTTCTTACAATTCACTCAACAGTGTATTGTAGTTTTCAATGTAAAGGTCTTACACATCTTTCATTAAATTCATTCCTAAGTGTTTTATGTGTTTTGATACTATTATTATAGTGTTTTAAAATTTAATTTTCTAATTGTTTGCTGCTAGTATACATAAATACAATTGATTTTTGCATATTGATCTTTATCCTGCAACTTCGTGAAAACTACTTATTAATTCTTGTAGGTATTTTTGTCTTTTGCATATTCCTTAGCATTTTCTATATAGACAATCATGTCAGCAAAAAAAAAAAAAAAGACAATTTTACACTTTCCTTTTCCAAATCTGTATGTCTTTCATTTTCTTTTCTTATTTCAATGGCTAGACTGTCCAATTACAATGTTGAAGAGAAGTAAGAGAGAATATTCTTACCTTATTCCAGTCTTAGAAGGAAAGCATTCAGTCTTTTACCTTGGAATATGGTGATAGTGGTAGGTTTGTGTAGATGTTCAGGTTGAGGAAGTTTCCTTTGATTTTTAGTGTACTGAGTTTTTAAATTATTATCATAAATGAGTGCTGACTTTTATCAAAAGCTTTTGCTGAATCGATGGATATCAGTTTTTCCTCCTTTACTCTATTAACATGGTGAATTAATATCTATTGGTTTTGGAGTGTTGAACCAAATTGCATTTTTGAGATAAACCTACATGTTTATAATGTATTATCCTTTTCATATTCTGCTGGACTAGATTTGCTAATGTTTTTGCAAGGACTCTTACATCTCTGTCCTTGATGGCTATTATTCTGAATTTTATTTTCTTATAATGTCCTTATCAGATTTTGATAACAGGATTAATGCTGATTTCATATAATGAGTTGGAAAATGTTCCTTCTTCCTAAGAGCTTCTGTGTAAAATGGTATTATTTCATTCTTGAATGTTGGACCTACTGGGCTCTCACATCCTTATTAAAAAGAAATTAACCCTTCAAAGGTATAAGACACTAGGCTTAAAAGAGAAAATAAGAGGGCCGGCCGAGTGGTGCATTGGTTAAGAGCTGGTTTTGGGATGCCAGCAGCCCCAGTGCGGATCCCACATATGAGGGCCAGTGACACTGCCCTCTACAGCTAACAACAACTCCACCTGGAGCTGGGTGGTGTGAGCCCTGGCGATGGTGTAGGCTGCAGCCCCTGCTGCAGTGGGCTGCCATAGGCTACAGTGAGTGGCCGGAGCCAGTGTGAGCTGCCAATAGCAACGGTGAACGACCATCCAGAGGCCGGCGACCGATCTGCCTCATCCAGGAAGAACACAATAACGATACCAACATGGGCTAGTGAAGCAACGTCCACTGCAACTAGACTGAAGAACAAAAAGACAGCAACTTGTCTGTTACCCTTCCCTGATTCCCCAAATCTTTAAAAAAAGAGAAAATAAGATGAAAAACTTCTAGAAGAGGGTAGTGATGATGGCTGCACACCAATGTGAATGCACTTAATGTCAATGAAGTGTACACTTAAAAATGGCAGGTTTTATGTTTTATATGTATATACTTTACCATTATAAAGAGGGTGCCAAAAATGAATACACATTTTAAGAAAGGAAAAAAACTATTAAAATTGTAATATTCAATATATACCGATAACAAAAGATGAATATAAGTCATGTGTATACATTTTTTTGGCACCCTGTTATATTTACACACATATATATGAGTACATAATGTGTGTGTGTGTGTGTGTGTGTGTATATATATATATATATATATATATACCAAAAATATATACATATATGTGCCAAAAAATATATACACATGACTTGTATTCATCTTTTGTTATTGGTATATATTATTACAATTTTAATAGTTTTTTCCTTTCTGAAAATGTGTATACATTTTTTTTGGCACCCTCTATGTACATACATATGTATATATGGAGAGAGAGGGAGGGAGGGAGGGGGAGACAGAAAATAAGATCCTGAGGCTACAGAGTGTGAAGAACCAGCAGAGCACTGACATGAACCAGGAGGAGTCATCAAGTCATTAAAATACTGTCCTTGTCACCCCAGGAGCAGCCACTTGATGAACATGAAGCAAGGCATTCAAGTCTGGAGCCCGGGCTCCAAGCTGTCCTGGCTGACTGAATGATCCTTTGTGAGGATTTATCCTTGTCTATGCAACAAGGGAAGATGATGCAACTCACAGGGAGGATATGAGAACCCCGAAACGATGCTGTGGTGGCGTATTCCATAAACAGAAAGGTGCAGCACAGGCATGAGGCACCGTGGTGGTTGCTCAGAAAGTTCCCTGGACGAGGTGAGGTTGAGGGTGGGTAGACAGGATGGATACAGGCTCTCTTGCCAAAATCACTGCAGCCTTCAAGGAACAGACTTGACCCCATGTATCCCTGAAGCAGCAGCCAGGGAAGAGACAGGGCAGAGGGGACCTGTCCACCTTGGCAAGGGGCTGCCTGTTTTGGATGCATTTGGTTGCTGGAGCATGGGCCCACGCCATGCTGAAGCCAAGACACAGGGCACTTTGAGAGGGAGCCCAATCCAGCTTCCAAAAGTCCTTATTAAGTCAAAGAAATCTTCCTTGACTATGTTCCGGAAAACATGCAAGCCTTCACTACTTCAGATTCCTTCCCAATCAAGCCATTAGCAGTGACATCCATGTGCTGCATAAGTGCGATTCGGAAAGCGTGCGAATATTGGTCCATGATCTGACCGGGAGCTCGGAGAGCCTAGTAGTTTCAGGTGAGCGTCAACCTGCTGAGAGGTACGAGGTCAGTGTGGCTGGGCTGAGCGGAGCAGACTCTCAGAGGACAACACCGGAAAGCTAGACCTTGAATAAAGGACAGATGGAGAAAAGAGAGGATGGCATTCCAGAGGGAGGAATGGTGAATACAAAGGCTTGGCAGTGGGAGGGTCAGGGCTGCTAGTAGAAGTAGTCTGATTGGAGTGAATTGATTTGTTCATGAATTCCATGAAATGCTGCCATGTGTCAGAGAAAGAGATAGGATCCACAGTGGAGCCCTTGGTAATTATTTATTCCAGTGATGTGGGGTGACCACATGGTTGGCATCAGAGCAGGATTAGGGCGGGTGCCTGATGTGCCAGTCCACAGGCAGAGCTCGGGCATCCTAAAACATCACTGGGAACGGGAAGGGATGAAGAAATGGTCATTTCCAGAACTCATTCTGAGGGCAGTATCACACGTGGATACAGTCTCTAGGGTGAGGGATGGCAGGTAAGATGCCTCTGGGTCTAATGATGGGTTGGTGATTTGCTTTGCTGCCTGAGATGAAACTATCAACAACATTAAGTGAGGACCTTTTCTCTCTCTCTCTCTCTCTCTCTCTCTCTCTCTCTCTCTCTCTCTCTCTCTCTCTTTCCCTCCCTCCCCCCCCCCCCCCCGCAACTGTATTAACTTGCTAGGGCCGCTGTAACAAAGTACCATAAAAGGAGTGGCATAAACAACAGAAATTTTTTGTCTCAATCCTGGAGGCTAGAAGTCCAAGATCAAGGTGTTGGCAGGGTCGGTTCCTTCCGAGGTCTGTGCAGGCGGATCTGTTCCATGTCTCTCTTCTAATTTCTGATGGTTTGCTGGCAGTCTTTGGTATCCCTTGGCTTGTAGGAATATTACCTCTATCACTGTCTTCATCTCCACATGGCATTCTCCCTGTGTGCATGTCTGTGTCCAAATTTCCCCTTTTTATAAGGACACCAGTCATTAGATTAGGGGCCCACCCTATTCCAGTATGACCTCATCTTAACTAATTACATCTGCAACAGCCTAATTTCTAAATAAGGTCACATTCTAGGTCCTGGGAATTAGGACTTCAACATTTGAATTTTGGGGGATACATAAGACTTCAATCTCTAACATCAACGCACATTAAAACAATATGTAACTATTAAAAGAGAAAATACTTGCCCAAGTTCTACTGAAAGTCTCTTCCTGAACTCACAGTGGTGCCCATACAACATTTTGGGAAATATGAATAATAGTAATAATAATAATACATAGTGCATAGCTAGTCAGACCTGGATTCAATTAAGTTTCCTCATCTGTAAAATGGGGACAGTGATAGAACCTGTCTGATAGGGTGGGTGAGAGGATTAAATGAAAGTGTAGAAAGCGCTTGGCACAGAGCCTGGCACAGACTAAGTGCTCCATGCATGTTAGCTATTATTATCATTACTGTCATCATCGTCACTCTTGTTAGAACACCAGGCTGCGTCCCTGATGCCAGGAAAAGTGCTTGGGAAGCTACAGCCCTGAGGTCAGTAGGGAGACCACGGCAGGCAGACGGGTCTGGGAGGGGTCTTGGCCAAGCCTGGCCTGGCCGTAAGTGTCTAGGGGCCCCACGGGAGCTGTCCAGCTGGTGTGCGTAGGCCGGGCTTGGGGAGGAGGCCTCTGGCTTTTCCAGCAGCTCATCAGGTGCGTGGGGGCTAGCTGGGACATGTTTTACATTAACATAGTTGAGCCTGGGCTGATCCCTCAACGCCCACAGTGAGATGCACAAAGAAAGTGAAGATGTGCACGATGGTGCCATCCCAGGGGAATGTCCTCAAGCCTGGAAGGTGTCCCAGCCACTCGCTACCCCTATCTCCCCCTGGAACTGCCAGTGCATTCATTTCCCACACCCCCACCATGCTGACCTACAGCCTTCAGAGAAAGAGCACTGGCTGGGATTCAGGAGGGAAGCGCTCCAATGCCAGCCCGCAACGACTTGCTGGGCAACTGGGGCAAGCGGATCAGCTTCTCTGGGCAGCAGCGGCCTCCTCTGTGAAACACTTGCCCTGTTTCCACGGTTGTTGTGAAGATCCAAGGAAAAGACACGTGAGAAAGTGCTGCCAAATGCCAGATGCAATTATTCCTACTTAACTTCTCTGAGCCTCAGTCTACTCATCTGTGAAATGAGGTCAAGCTTGTTTTTTCCTCCCTGGCGGCTGATGAGAAGTGGAAAAGGGAAAATGAATATGCAAAGTACTTTAACACATGCCAGGCATGGGGGAGACCATCAGAAGCAGTCACTTCTCTTAGCCCTGTGCTACCATTATTTTGGTCCTGCAGTTAGTGATGGAATGCCTCAGCTCTGAAGTCAGGATTCCAGCTTATTGCTTCCTACCTCCATGACCTTGGCCAAGTCACCTAACTTCCCTGGGACCCAGTTTCCTCATTTGTAAGGTGGGGTGAGTAAAAACAGCCACCCCATGGTGGTGTGTGGATTAAATGAAATAACATAGGTGAGCAGGGGGCTTGATAAATCAGATCACCTTTTTCAAGGGGAAGAAACTGCAGTGGTATCTTCCTGTCTCTGGTGCTCTCCTCCAGTCCTTTCTGCCTTTGGGGAGCTGTCACCTAAGCCACCCTGCCCTCACAGTCAATGGCTGAAAGGACTTCAAGGTCCCTCACCTATAACTTCATAGCCTTTACTGTTTAAGGCCTTGTACTTTGTCCCAGCATGAGATCACTCACCCGCCCCCTTTGTCCAGGAGGGTAGAGCATGATGCTAGCTAGGGCAGCCGACCACCTGGAAAGCTAGTGACCAACGGGGCTGGGTCAGAGATCTTGGATTCACCCGGCTGTGAAGCTGGCTTCAGGGAGAATAGACAACCCCTCACAGAGTCTGAGGGGGGTTTCCTGGCATGGAACTACACTCCAATCCCCTTCAACACCCCAGGGTTGCTTGTGGGGCCCCAGTTGCTTTCTGGCCCCTTTCCTCTCATCCCCAGGAAGACGCGGGGCTGAAAGAGCTGGGTGCTGGGCTAGGAGAGTGGGTGCCAAGCAGTGGAAGGGGCGGGCTAGAGGGGTCATCTGAGACTAGAAGCGCTTGGGCTTCCTCCTCCAGGCTATAGGAGCCCCTGGAAGATGCTGATCAGGAAGGACCCTGTGAAAGCAGAATTCTAGCGATAAATCTGCCTGGCACCTAAGATGGAAGAGTGGTGAAAGAGACATCTGTGTGTGGGACAGATCACCAGAGAGATACTGGCACCAGCCCAGGGCGTCAGCAGTGACACTCCCCCACAAAGAAGGAGGCCAACCTAAGACAAGTCTGCGAGCACGTGTGCGTGTGCATGTGCGTGTGCGTGTGTGTGTTTCCAGCAGGTCCTGGCTGAGGCCACCCTGTTCCCTCCTCAAGAATCTCTATCTCTCCCTTAGCCTCACCAGAGACCCTAAGATTTCTCAACCCCCGCCCCCAAAGCTGCCCCACACTTCCCTCTTCCACATGGACCTCTGAGGACCATCAATAATGCATTTAAGGCCTGAAGAAGGTGGAGAGGGAAGGACGAAGGGCAGGCTTCCAGCTTCCATTTCTGGCTGAACCACATCCCCAGCCCCAGTGTTTCTCGGATCCTCTCATCCTGATCATCTCTCCGAATGGCCCAGAACTGTGCTCCCCAAAGTGCCCTAGACACCGTGGGATCAAATTCAGGCCAAAGTGTGGGACAAGGCTGCCGTTCAATGCAGTGAGATTCCAGAACTGGTCCTCAGTGTGCTCCCCTAACACTGCTCTCTCTCGGGCAGGAGCCAAGTGGGACACTTCTAATTGATAACCCAACATCCTGGCCTTTCTCCTTCCCTTTCTCCAAGAGTCTCCTTTTCCCACTTTTTCTTAATCCAGATGGGTCAGGGTACTTCCAGGCCTGATCCTCATCCCTCCCCTCCCCTCAAAGTCTTTGTGCAAAATGAAATAAACAGAATAGACTAAAAAGAAGGCTGGGATCATGGGCAGAGTCAGTTCTTCCCTGTGGCCTTGCCCTGTCAATACGGAACCCTCACTTCCCAAGAGCTCGCCCCTCCTCTTCTTGGGAGTGACCCTAGAGCTGTTGATGAGCAGTAGGGAAACTCAGGAAAGGGTGCTGAAAGCTTACTGAAAGCTTCCTCAAAGGGGCTGGAAGCCTCCCATGAGAGCCCCTGCTGTCAGGTGGACCCTGACAAAAGCCAGGCAGGCCCAGGGAGTTTGGGCCAGAGGCACTGCTGCACCAGGTGACTTGGGTAGGTCACCTGCCTGCCCTCCCCCTCCCCCGCCACTTTCCTCTCTCATTAGAAACTTCACAGCAGAAGAGGCTGAAACACACATGAAACCTCTTCCAAGGTTGTGGTGAGGAGAGCACTAAGTATGCACCATCTCTAACACTGCTTCAATTCTGCTTCCATCGGATGGTTTCATCTCTGGCTTCACATCTTTTGTTGTTTCTCTGTCTCCCATGGGACACAAGCTTATTCATGACCCCTGCCCCAACTGACGTCTCCATTCGCATGTCTTCTCAATGCAGCATATCCCTACATACTAAACGGCATACCTGGACAGTCCTACCTGGACATAACACACTGTTCCACAGCTCTGTGCCTTTGCACACCCTGTTCCTCTTACCTGGAATACCCCACCCTATGTGATCTCTTGCTGTCACAACTTCTCAGGCCTTTGTGCAGGTTAACCCTTCACTTATTCCCTCTTCTAGACTGCTTCTGTAGTTTGGTCACACTTCTAGAAATGCCCTTACCATTATAGTGTAATTATCTGTTTGTACACCTGCGTCCTTTTAAAAGCCTGTGAGCTTCTTAAAAGCAACATCTGTGCCTTGACATACCCACTGTCCTTTACACAACTGGACTACATTTCCCAGCCTCCCTTGCTGGGAGGTATAGTCCTGTGACTGAATTCTGACCAGTGGACTAAGAGCAAGGGTGATACATGCCTCCTCCAGAGGGTCCATAGAATCTCTCTGCAATCCTCCACACTCTCTCTTCCCTCCCCTGTTGCCTGGACACAGAGATCCATGAGGGCTGGAGTCACCAGATAATAAAGCCTGGGTTCCTGAGTGACTACTTGGAGCAGAGCCCTCCAGCAACTTATTCTGGTCTATGACATGAGCAAGAAATAAATTTCTATAATATTATATTGGGTCACTGAGAGTTTGTTACATACAGTCGTTAGCTTGTCCTAGTACAAAGGAGCTCAGTCAAGGTCTGCTGAACCAAATCGGAAGAGGGAAGACAATATAAAATGCAGAAACCTCCTTGATCCAATCAAGTCAGGCATTGAACTTCTATACAACTGAACTATTCCCCAAGGCACAACATCACCCCTCCTCCCCCAACCCCATCCACCAAATCACACATACATTCCCCGGAAGGACTAAGAAGGGTGGGGATTGAGGACTTGCCAGATGACCTATAAAAGTCACCAGAGATGAGTAAGCCCCAACTTGAGATCCTGGTTCCACACGTTTGTAGACAGCACGCAGAGATGCAAAGTTGAACTGCAGGAAAGGGGCTTGCTCCTCCACTCACAGGCATCAACACCCCTGACACAGGACCATTCAAGCTCATAGAAACCCTGCCAATGATAGGAACTCACCGCCTCTCTGAGGCAGCCCACACCACCCCTGACAGTTTCTGGGAAGAGCTGGAACAGTGTTCTGCACACAGAGCCCCAATGCACCAGGCAACGTTCCCACCTGGTTACAAAAGGCTATGACCAAATGGGAGACAGATCACATTGGACAGAAGGAAGAAAAAGAAAGGAATGGAGAAGAAGGACTTCAAATGTATGTGTCCAGTATCTACGCCCTGGCAACTCAAGGTGTGATCCTGAGATTAGCCATGTCATCACCTGAGAGCGTGGTGGAAATGCAAAACATCAAGCCCCAGGCCGACAAGCTGAATCAGAATCTGCATTTTAACAAGATCACTAAGTAGTTGGCGTGCACCTTAAAATGTGAAACCCCTCCCTGTTCCACCCAATCTCTAACAAGCGGTCCCAATGGCAAAGCTAGCCTATAAGCAAGACAAGCACACGGGAGGAGGAACGGGAACCAAAAAGAACTTGTCTTCAGAGTGGAGAAGGACGGTGCGGGCCTCTCTCCCATTCCCTGATACAGGAGTCCCCCTTATCCACCGCCATTTCACCTTCCACGGTTTCAGTTACCTGCAGTCAACCTCAGTCTGAAAATATTAAATGGAAAATTCCAGAAATAAACAATTCACAAGTTTTTAAATTCATGCTATTCTGAGAAACATGATGAAATCTCTCGCCATCCCACTCTATCCCACCCAGGATGTGAATCCTCCCTTTGTCCAGCGAATCCACGCCGGGTATATACGCTCCCTGCCTGTTAGTCACTGAGTAGCCATTGGTTATCAGATCAGTTATCAGAGAGAGAACAACCATTCCTGTACACATAATTTTTATTACAGTATATTGTTATAATTGTTCTATTTTATTATTAGTCGCTGTTGTTAATCTCTTACTGTGCCTAATTATAAATTAAACTTTGGGTATGTAGGTATAGGAAAAGCATATATATATGGTTCGGTACTATCCATGGTTTCAGACACCCACTGGGGATCTTGGAACATAGCTCCCATGGATAAGGGGGGACTACAGTAGTCAGTTCCAGCTGGCCATGCATTCCTTTATTCATTCAATGATTTCTTGACCACCTGCTATGTGTCAGGCACTGTTCTAGGCACTGGGAAAACAGAAGCTAAAGAACAGGCAAGGAAGGTCCTACTCTCCTATAGCTCACATTCCAGGAGGGATGACACAGTAAACAAGACAAATAAGAGGATGACAGACTGTGATAAGTGTCAAAGTTGATAGGCTGTGACTATGTAACAGGATAAAAGGGCTGGGGTGAGGGCTCTCTGAGGGGGGCTCTGTGAGGAAGCGGTCAAGAAAGGCCTCTCTGGAAGGGGCCACATGAGCTGAGGCCTGAGTGCAAGGAGTCAGGTGCTTGAAGATCTGGGGAAAGGGCAGTCCAGGCAGTGGGCAGGGTAAAGGTGAAGGCCTTAAGGCAGCACTGTGCTTGGTGTTCCAGGAACAAGCAAGTGATTGGCAAACTGAAAGCCAATGAAAGGAGCCCAGAAGAGCAAGTTGGGGCCCACCACGCAGGGCCTGGGGTAGAGTAAGGAGTTGGGGGTTCATTCAGAAAGATTATAAAAGGGGGGTGATGTGATCTGATTTACGTGTCAAAAGGGTTACCTTAGGGCCGGCCGAGTGGCACATTGGTTAAGAGCTGGCTTGGGACGCCAGTGGCCCTGGTTCGGATCCCACATATGAGGGCCAGTGACACTGCCCTCTACAGCTAAGATGGTGAACAACAGCTCCACCTGGAGCTGAGCTGCTGGGAGTCCCCGGGGATGGCATAGCTGCAGCCCCTGCTGCAGTGGGCTGTCACAGGCTACAGTGAGTGGCCGGCAGCCAGCGTAAGCTGCCGGCAGCAGAAGTGAGCTGCCAATAGCCGCCGGTGAGCAGCCGTCCAGAGGCCGGCGACTGATCTGCCTCATCCGGGAAGAGCGCAATGATAATACCAACATGGGCCAGTGAAGCAACGTCCTCCACAATTAGACTGAAGAACAAAAGGACAGCAAGTTGTCTGTTCCCCTTCCCCAATGCTCTTCCCCTCCCCCAATTCCCCAATAAAAATCTTTAAACAATAGAAAATAAAAAGCTGACTGGCTGTGGTGCAGAGAAGCAGCTGGAAGGGGCTGGACCGGGGCGTCCTGGTAGGAATGCTATGGGTGGCTCACTGAGGAATCAGGAGGGCTTGGCTGAGGGGATGGAGAGGAGGAATATAAAGGCGTGAGATGGTGTAGTCACTGGGAAGGGGAAGGGCAGGAGGAGCGAGCGGGAGGAGGGAGAGGTGGGCGGAGGTGGGAGAGAAGAAGGGAGGAGGAACAGGAGGGAGAGGTCTCCACAGGAGCTAGGCTTAGAACATGCTGAGGTGCAGGCACACATGTGGCTCATAAGTGGAAATGCCTTAAAGGGTCAGCCTGCAGGTCAGCTCCTGTTCCCTCTGTCTCCACCCCCTCAGCCCCACCCTGAACTTGGTGACTTGCCCTTAGCAGGTGATCAGGTGTTCACTCCCTACCCACCCTCTAGCTGATGATAGAAGCTTTGACCAGAGACAACTGCACCTCGCTGGGAGATGTCCAAACAAGAGCAGAGCCCTGTCTAGCCTATTTCTGATGCCCTACCTGACCCAGATCACGACAGCTGGGGGGTATTTTGGGGACCAGCCTGACCCTACAAGGGCCACTCCCTTTCCTGGCAAATGCCGAATGCTCAGCTATATCTAGCAGGGACAGAGGCAGGAAGGCGGGGCTCTAGAGGCACAGCTAGCATGGGGCAAAAATGCCTAAACATGAGCCACTCAGGAAAAAGGTTCATCACCAGGCCCTATACTCCTGTGAGAAGGGAAAGTAGCTTCCCTCTCCTCCATAGAGTTTTGCCTTCAAGGGTACAGACTGGCCAAACCCCTCACTCATCACAGTCAATGACCCCATATAGACCAGGGTCAGGCTTCCACCTGCCCTTCTCCCAGACACCTGTTTGAAATGTGGCAGCATCCAGGGGGAGAAATACAGACCAGAGAGACCCAGAGACTGGCAAAGACATACCAGTGCCAGAGAGGCTGGGGAAAGGCCACAAGGTCGGACAGCTACTCCTAGAGATAGACCTGGACTCAGACAACTTTGGGGAGATAGAGATAAGTAGAGAAACTGGGGAAAGACAGAGACAGAGAGGACACCACAGAGAATCCAAGACTCATAAGCAGAGGAAAGAAATGAACACGCTCACAGACATTGATACTTTCCCTCTCTGCCCAGCCCAAGCCCTCCTCAGCCGGGGCAGGGGGTCCAGGCAGCCCAGTCCTACCTGCTCTGAGGCCTTCCTGGCAAGGGAGGAAAGCACGTCTCTCCTCCCCGAGGTGCTGGGCCTCCTCTGCCGTGCTCTGGCCCAGGCAGGGGCCACATCCAAATTATGACCGGCAATGGACAAGAGGGGTTTAGCAAGTAGATTCCAGAGCCAGGCTGCCCTGTCTGAATCCTGCCCCCCACTTGTGGAGAGGGTGGTTCTGCTGCCCCACCCTGCCCCACCTTGAACGAAACAGCCAAGAAGCCTCAAGTGTTCCACACTAGCGTAAAGTGTCTCAGCTGCACCCCAAATACATAAAACAATGGACAGACTCACAGTTTTGAGTCCTCCTGCATGTGGTAGATTTCTTGGCCCATCTCCCCGCTCCTGGTCTCACCTCATTGCACTGAAGGATGGAGGGGTGGGCGTACACAGAGGGGGTCCCTCTACTCTCCCACTGGGGCTTTCTCCTCACAAAGCTCCCAGGTGAGGAGCAGAGGCCTGGAAATCTCAGGATAAAACAACCCCAGCTCCTTGGGGAGACAGACAGGCCGGCCTTCACTAGAGCAGTGCCCGCGGGAGGCCAGCGGGCACTCTCAGTGGGAAGAATGGCTACTTGTTGCATGCCAGAACCATCCTCTCTGCAGGCATCTCAACTCCAGCCCATACACCAGCCTCATGCTTCCTGTTTGGTTTGGTGTTTTTTTTTGTGTGTGTGTTTTTTTTAAGGTATATCTGAATGTGGTCCATTTAGCCCCAGGGACCCCCACCCCTCCTGCCCCACCCCCACTCCTAGCCTCCTCCCCAGCCCCCCGCCAGCACTGAGCTCAGACTTCCAGCGTGGCTGAACTGACCACTTTGTTCTTCTGGGCACCAGATAAACGCTGCCTAATTAGCAGACGGAGCCAAACCCTGGCCGGCGTTTGGGTCTGTCTCCTGGCCAGCCCAGGAGCATTCATCCACTGTAGCGTGGGGTAGCCCAAGGCCCTTTCGTGGCTGGGACAATGTCTCCCTAGTCCAGGCTGGACAGACACGGTATGCACAAGGGAGCACCCGGAGCCCCACTGCCTCCCCCAGAGGGACCAGAGGCAACAACCGGAATGACGGCCATAGTGGGGAAGGTTCCTGAGTCTTACCTCCTGGGATTCTCACAGCCATTCTATGAGGCAGCTTCTGCAATTAAAGCCATTTCCCAGATGAGAAGGCTGAGAGTCTGGGAGGTCAGGTGATTGCCCAGGGTCACACAGCTAGTAAAGAGGTGGGACTGAGTCCCACACCCACATAAATCTGTCTGATAACAACGCGTGAGCTTCCATCACTGTAAGACACTGCCCCGCTCAGAAAGTTGGGAATTTGGCACTGGAATCCCACAATCTCTCCTGGAAAGCCCGCTGTCACTCAACCATGGAGGTCTCTGAAGAAACTGAAATCTTCCTTCTTTGGCTCCAGCTAAATTGAGGATATGAAGGAAAGAGACCCAATTCTCCAACAACTGCTACCATGGCCTGGTCTGTGGGAACATCCTGAGATGCAGGAACTGCAGCCTCTACAGTCATCTGGGGGCTGAGGTCCAGCTGGGGTGCTGGGCAGCTGATAAGGGGAATCACTGCAGCTAGCATCTATGGGTCACCCAGCTGGTGACAGTTCTCCTGCCAGAGGGAAGAACAAACTCTTCCCTCAAACAAGCCACAACTCAGGATTCCGCAGCTCATCCTGGCTGTCCCATATGCCTAGTTTCACAAGACTCAAAGCTAAACCAATTGTTGCCATCATGAGGAAGAAGGGTGCAAGGATGCCAAGACCACCAGGCCCCAGATCCAGGAGCTGCCTCCACAAGCCAGCGAGGATGGCCCCAGCAAGCAAGCCTCACGGCAGAGCTCTGCACCTGGGCAGCTCAGGCATCCTGTGCCTTCTGCCCTGATTCTTCCATCAGCTCGCGGCTCCAGCTCAGGCCAAGGCTGTCAGCCTGGTTTTTCCACCCAGGACGACCCTGACTTTTCTTCTAAGGTCCCCAGTACCAAACCTAGTGCCAGGCATGTAGTTGGCACTCCTCCCAAGATGCCAGGATTGGCTTGAAGTTCGCTCCTGCGGGAGGAGAGTGGCTTCGTCACAGCTGCAGGCTTCACAGAACAAACTACATACACACACACACACCACTCACCTGGCCACCACCAATGATCTTCCTTCCCTTCATTCTCCAGTTTGGAGGGGGAGACTGTCCCCCAACCTGCTTTCCAGCCAACTTGCCTGGTGGTTATCGAAAGGGGGATAGATGGGTGCCTGGTCGGGAAGAGCTTTGTTCTAGGTTGGACCTTTGGGCCTGGGACCAAAGGAGGAGGGAGGTGACGGAGCAGCAGCTGTACAGCAGGGCCTCCCAGAAGTAACACCAAACACACCCTGACATGATACCCTTATGCTGGGAAAACAAGGTGCGCAGCTCCGGGCGGTCATGCAGGTGGTGTGGCCTGACTCAGACGCTGCCTCTGGCAGAGCTGGGGCCTATTATCCAACGAGAGAGGCGGGCGGTGGTGGGGCAGGGCATGTGGGCTGAGCTCCAAAAGGCAGCCGATCCTGTGAAGACACTGCCGTTCACCTCTCTGGGAGCTAGAGAGCAACCTTCCGTGCTCTCAGCACAGGCATCTTCTCCTCAGGGAGGGTGGGATTTGCCCTCCCACCGGGAGCTCCCTGGGTGATATAACAGGGGCTTCTGCCCTCCTCAGCTAAAACTAAAAAGAGGACTTCTGCATGGGAGGCTAGCATTACAGATTGGAACGCACTAGAAGCCAGACTGCCTGTGTTCCAGTCCTCATGTCACTTGACAGCCTTGTAATTGGGACAAGTCACTTTTCCTCTTAGGGGGCCTCATTTCCTCATCTGTCAAATAAAGGAAATGGACTGCATCAGAGGGTGGCCAACAAGTGTCATCTCAAGGCGTCATTACCAGTGCTAGGTAGTCTCTTTCTGAAGATACTTGGTTTTGTTTACTTAGAAAGATTCTGAGACCCCACCCGGGCTCATGATCAATGAACAACGTCTGTCATGGGCACATGCCATAATCAATCAATGATGTCTGTTGTGGGCATGAGACTAGAGAGTGCCAGCATGAGTGCCAGACACACATCATCCTGGTAGAAGATCTCTAAGGGAGGTTGTAAAACTTAACAGTTCCACCCCTGATGCCTCAGTGGACACGGTTAAACTGGTTGGCAAGCATGTGCCCCCACCATATTGTGATATTTGCACACAGCTGATTTTTTCTCCCTGAAAGGATGTTCTCATTAGCCCTTGAGGACTGTCACTGGGGGCAGGCAGCCCCCTAAACCTCCAGTGCCCACACTCACAAGACTTCACCCATAAGGTTAGAACCAATGAGCACTGCCAAGGTTTCATAATGCCAGGTTCTCTTACAATTTTCCCCAGTGTCTACAAAGGGGTTTCTCCACTGTGTCAAAACCCCACCCTGGCCCCAGGGAGAGTCTGAGCAAAGGGCAGAGATGGTTCTTGCATACCTGCAGCCGGGTGACTATCCCATGACTCTCGGCTGAGTGTTGGACAAGTTTCTCTCCTTTCTCTGCATCCTTGGGCTCTGCCCGTTGGCAAGTTCTCCCGATGGCAGGCCCCACCATGGGTGGTTCTCAGGGGCCCAGTTCCAGTCTCCTTATGAGCGAAGGGCCTCCCGCACGGACTCTGCCGCCACCCTTCCTCCAGCTACCTCTCTCCATCTGTTCTGGACGTGTGAGGCTCCTTGTGCACAAGGTTACTCTTATACCCACGGGGTTGGGGAAACTGCGCAAGAGGGGGTCACTGTACAAACGCTGGACACACTCCATCTGCTTAGAGAAGGAAAAACCCCAACTCTGAGTATGCTCTAACTGGGCACCAATTAACCCCAGGATTCCAAGTCAATGGTAATCAGCTTTCCATCCTGAGCTGCCTCCAAGTACCATTTCACCAGGCCCTCCGCTCCGGACACCTCTGGAGGACAGACACCCCACAGACCTCTCCTAGCCCCAAGCCCATCACAGGGCAGAACCTACCAGAGGGGAAATCAGGAGAGACAACTGGAAGCTGGAGTTCACCCTCGGGCCACAGGGGCCAGATAAGAGGGAGTGGCTGAGGCCTGAGACTGGCTGCCACGGGGAGGGGGAACCTGCCATAGAATTTCCAGGAGCTCCTGGAATGCCCACAGGGCTCCCCTGGAATCCTCCTGCACTCTATCAGGGACCTGAAATATGCCCCTTTCCAAAGCAAGGAAACACTGTCCACCAATAATTACTTTTTAAAAAGCAGTGTTTTCCTAACAGTGTTGCTGGGAGGAAGTTGGGTTGATAATTATACTTGGGAGGTGAAAGCATTTATCTGAAAACCCTTCACACCACCATCTGTCTCTCCTGCCTGAAGGCAGGCCGAGCTATGTGGTGAAAGTGAAGTCTGTATAAGTGGGGCCTAGGAAGAGACCGCAGCCTCCAGGTGGAGTAAGGATATCCAGCTATGTTCTCTTGGAGTCAAGTTTCGAAGGGTCTAACTGGTGAGGTTTCAGCTTCCCTGTCTAGCATCTCCATGCCAGTCACTATTCTAAGGGCTTGCTTTATATGGGTTGTCTTGTTTTATTCTTACTACTACCCACGAGGCAGGTATTTTTATTATCCTCATTATACAGATGAGAAAACAGAGGTGCAAAGAGGTTAAAGAACTCACCAAAGTCTATATTACAGTTAGCAACTGGTGGAGCGGTTCTTGGAACCCAGCCACCCTGGCCCCGGAGTCCCTGTCCTTAACCACTGCACTCTCCCACCATGCAACTCTGAGTGTGTGTTTTTCATGACACAAGACCAACCGCCCAAGTACTTCTTGCCCCAACACACAGGTCATGTGTTTTGAGCAATATTTGAATACAAGATTCCAGTTTGACAAGATACTATGGACAGGTGTCTGGGATTCACTGTAATGGGTTGTAATCGGTTACGGTCCATTGGAATGATCTAGAATGATGGTTCAGGAAATATAAAGTAGTGTAATGTTTAAAATTATTTTCATTTTCTTTCTCTTTGTTAGATATGTTCTTAATGTTTTGGTTTTTGTTTTTTTTTAACCTGTGTGTTTTCTGTCCCATTATACAGTCATGACCGTGAAGGACATGTGAGTATTTTATTTTAAACTTCCTACTTCCCCCATAGAGGTCTTTTTAATTAGTAGATGTTAATGTTGCCAATTATATGTGAATGTATTCTCCTTTTTTTTTTTTTAAAAAAAAGTAACATTATAAATAGGGCTAAGGTTCCTCTCTGACTGAGCCCATCCTCCCACTGATGTCCCCAAACCACTTCTAGAGAGAACTCTATTTCCAGTTTGGACTGTATCCTTCCAGATCTTTTAAAAACATCCATATACTTATGCTGTATGTGTACCTGTACTTGAAAAAGATATAGCTTGTTGCTTTTGCATAATTGCTATCACACTGTAAATATTATTTTGAAACTTGCATTGGTCATTCATTAACATTTCTTGGAGAGCCATCCCCAAAATTGAGATTTGTTTTTCCTACGAGACTACCCCAATTTTACTTACCAATCCCCTATGAATGGTCATTGAAGTTGTTTCCTGTTTTCTCCATGGCAACAACATGGGGCTTTCTGTGCCATCCTGGGACTAGTGACTGACCTCGGTCAGGGATAAAATTCTCCCCTGTCTAGGGCATATGAGCAATCACCATGACCCACAGCTCTCCACACTGCTGGAGCTAAAACACCAGGCACCGGAACGCTCTAGAATGCTTGCTACAAAGTTGTGCTTAGAACTTGACAAGTTACCTCCCTGGGCTTTGTTCCCGTTGCTATTAATTTAGGGTCAATGATTTCAAACAACACAGAGCTTGCTTCAATGATTAAAAGACAGAGCCTGCAGGTGAGACACCCTGCCTCTTCTACTCTCAGGTTGACCCCTGACACACACCAGGATCACCCCAGTCTGACCTCAGCTGAGGTCTGCTCTGGCTATCAAACCAAAGTAAAACTCATATCAGTTTGATAAATAGGAAAATTAACACAGATGATTACCTGCCAAGTGAGGGATAGTACTTGGAATAGTACTCTTCTAACTCTAAAAATGCAGTGATCCCATAACTCCATAAATGACATCATAACACACCCATATATACATACACATCCATTCCAAGGTCAGTTATTCTTAGTGATATGGGATTATGGTTTTATTCACCCATCATTAGCCTGGCTATTTGAGAGCTAGAAAGTGAGTGTGACCCTGGATAAGGTAGGTGGGTGGAGAGTCCAGAAAGATGAATAAGGAAGAGAGAGAAAAGCACTTCAAAACAGGTTAAGTTCTTTAGAGCAAATAAGCAAACCTGAACCACCTTCTTGACTCCATCTTGCAAGCAGTGTGGGGGGAGCTAAGGGGCCTCTCCTGCCTCTGATCAAATATTGACCCTGTGCACTCACTGGCCGGAGTTCAGACTAAAGGGCCAGGAGCGCCACGGAGCCAATGTTTGCAGAGCAATTACTGCTGCAGTAATTGCCTTGTAGGTCAGATTGTGAAACAACCTTCCACGGAGCCTTCCGGTCCTTCCTCAGTGGGGCCAGGCCTTGGGGGACATACTTAACAGTGAAGGGGCTGTGTAGGGAAATTTAGAGAGGCTGGAAATGTGGTCCAGCTGCCAGTGAGAAGGCAACTTAAGAGCATCTGTGGCCCTCCATCCTCTTCCTTCTCCCCTTATCTGCTCCTCCAAGTAATCTAAGACCTTTATAACCAAACAGGCCTCCACGTCAGGCCTTGTCCCGGCTGGCTCCCCCTGGGACAGGTCCCTTTCCTGGTCAGATAGGGCTGAGTGCTGGATTATTTTTAGAATAAACTAATTTCCATGTGAAGACCAAGAGCCTCTCCTCTCCCTGTCCCCAACGTGACATCTGAAACACCTTTAGAAGCCCTCTCTACTAACTGACCTGGTTTCCAGAAGAGATGTTTGGAATACCGTTGAATTTGAATTGCTCTATCGATGGGGCAAATCATGGTGGAACATAATCTCCCTCTTCCTGTTGGAGCCCTAGAAAATTTTAAAGGGCAACTGGGAAGGGACTAGAAGGTGACAAGAGTACTCTGGGTGGGCATAAGGTCAGATCAAGCCTGTGTGTGTCCCAGATGGTCTACAGCAGCACAGTTCAATAGAACTTTCTGGGATGACAGAAATAGTCTACATCTGCTCAATACCTAGCCACTAGCCACGGTGGCTATTGAGTACTTCCAATGTAGCAAGTATGACTAAGATACTCCATTTAATTTTTAAAAATCAACTAAACTTAACTTTTAAAATTTAATCTTTACAATTTTTAATTATTTTATATTTAAACTTAAATAGCTCCATGAGGCTAGTGGCTACTGTCCTGGACAGTACAGGTCTAAAGCCTCCATACTCAGTGGGCAGGAAGAGGGGCCTGGGTTCAGTGAGCAGCTCGTGGCGTGTGAAGGAGGACCAGGAGGTCTGCAGGCTCAGGGAGAAAGTGTGGGGAGAGAAAAAGGTTTGGGGCAGAGCAGAGAGGTCTTATCTTGGTGCCCAGGGAAGGACTTCCGGGGGGATGTGAATGACCAACAGAAGTGTATATATACTTTCATGCATTTGTCTGGGGAAGCCTTGCTTTCATTACTGATCCCCCAAACAAGATAAGATAAAATAGCTCATTGATCTGTCAGATAAAACTTTTTTCTTTAGGGAAGGCTTCCCTGATCTCAGAGTCTAAGGTTCCCCTATAACATGTCTATGGTACCTTTCTTTGTAGCACTTGGAATAGTATAAAAGAATATATATGTGTTTTAACTAAAATCTGTCTTCCCTCACTAAGCTGTAAGTCCCATAAAAGCCATAACCACATCTGCTTTTGCTCATCAATAAATCCTCGGAGCCTGGCATACTGCCTAGGACATAAAAGGCAGGCACTTAAGATTGGACAGATTGAGGGTGGATGGATGGATGGACGAACAGAAAGAGGCAGGCAAGCAGGCATGCATGAATGAACAAACTAAGAAATAAATCAGTGACATACTATACCCTGATCACTATAATTCTCAAAAAACAACCAAATCCCCCCAAACTGGAGTAGAGGTGTGTGGCTATATCACTCTAGGCTGCTGTCACCAATCAAAACCATATGGACATCTTTGTTCCCCTCTCCCAAAAAGAATGCTCTTTTCTTCACCTTCAACCCACAGCATGTTGCTTGTACCTCAATCTAGTATTTATTTCATCTACAGTGGACTTAATTGCTTAAACGTCTACTTTCCCCACCAAATATGGACTCCTGGAAGAAAGGGACCTTGTCCTTTTCAATTGAGTTCCTCAGCCTGCGCTCTGCCCTATAAAAGTACAAATATGGGCCGGCTGAGTGGTGCGGGGGCTAGGAGCTGGCTTGGGACGCCAGTGGCCCCGGTTCGGATCCCACATATGAGGGCCAGTGACACTGACCTCTAAAAAGAATTTTTTTAAAAAGTACAAACATGCTAGAGGCCTTAACACAGGTCAATCCACTCTTACCCTGAGCCAGCCTGGCTCATTCAGCTTTATACTTCCACCCTCACCACTCACAGCTACGGCAAGGCTGCCCGATTTAGCAAGTGAAAATATAGGACACACAATAAAAGCTGAATTTCAGATAAACAACAAAAAACTTTTTCAGCATAAGTACGTCTCACATAATATTTGAGACGTACTTATACTAAGAAAAAGGTACTCATTGTTTATCTGAAATTCAAAATTAATCGGACATCTATTTATCTGGTGACCCCAATCCAAGGGAGCCAGTAGTGAAGAGTGTGAGTGGTTGGGGTAGAAGGGGAATAAGAACAAGAATACCACCATGAATGGTCTGCCCTTACGTGTGAAGACTTCAGGAAAAGTGTGGAATGGGCAAATACCAGGTTATCTGTGCTTTCTCTTCCCCCATGCTCCACCAGAGCTCTAAGTACCCTACAGAGGACACAATAATGCCACGGGTCACATCAAAGAGACATTGGCTCTCCTCCAAGCATGAGTTCCTACTCTTGCCTCCCCTCTGCCTGCCGCCCCCTCAGTACCGGTTGCCCTGTTGTGTGCCTAAGATTTTTCATTCCCAAAGATCACCTGAGAGCATCACATGCGGAGCAGGTAGGTTCGGGCAGAAGCTTGTGAAGGTGATAACCAGCCCAAAGTGATGCTTGGCTTCAAATCTTAGTTTGCTCATGGGCTGGGGACATGGGGGCTGTACTGATGTGGAAACTGCAATGGAGAGAGATGGAAAAACCAAGATCGATGACAGCATCCTGCAAATGCTTTCTGGCCTTGTGGCCATGGAGTCTGAGGGTAGGGCATGGCTGTCCACTCCAGGTTTGCTCAACAGAGGGAGAAGGACACTGGAGGTACCTGTGCTATTCCAAGTACAATGGGATCAGCACCCACCCCATGCCCCTCAGCCCAGGGCCAGAAGAGGTCAGGACCACTTGGTATCACTTTGTATAGAATTCCCCAGGTTACATTAGAGAGGTAGGAGTCTAGGCCTCTTCATAGTACCCTGACCTCCACCAGGAGCAAAAGACACCATTTGAAGAGGCAGAAATGAGAGAGGCAGGTATGAGGAGATCCATGCCGGGGTCTCCAATCTGTGGGAGAGAGGGGACCTAAGGGTCCCTCAAAGGGGTGCCCAGGCCCACTGCTATTATCTGAATACTATGTCAAAGCCCCCAGATGGTACTCAAGTGGTACAAGATGTGAATGTGTAGTTAATGATATAAATCGGTTCAGCTTAGCAGCTCTTTACTGGGGGTCCACAGAGGGGTCTGTGAATATCTGACACTGTAAGTAACACTGTACATATATGCCTTTTTGGGAGGAGAGGGCTTCCCCCAGATTCACAAAGGGGTCTCTGGCCCCAAACCATGAGTTGGTAAAGCCAGTTTAGCATCTTCCCGCAGACTGGCTGAGTCAGCTCAAGACTTGCGGGTTCCAAGGCAGGGCTCTGCCAATAACAGGAGTAGCAAAACGACTCTGAGAGCAGCCACTTGTGGGCCACACCCCTGCCCACAACACACTCCCGTCCTGCCCCAGGGGCAAGCTCCAGAGAGAGCCTGTGGCTTACAGTATTCTGAACACTGGCACAGGACAGGGCACAAAGCAGCTCCTCAGCAGAGTGAAGCCAAGTGAGGGAAACAAGCAAGTAACACCGCGGAGGAGGCACTGAATCCCCAGACCCCGTCAGCTGCAGCCCAGCCTCCTTGTCACTGCTAACACTACTGGACAACCGAGCAGGTAACTCATTAGATAACCATGTGCCAGGGAAAATGGGGACTCACTCATTGAATCCTCACAACAACCCTACTGGGCGGGTACTATTTCTGCAGATGAGAAAACAGAACATAGAGAAGTTATGGAACCTGTCCGGAGTCACATGGTCATAAAGCCAATAACCAGTTCCAGGTAATGTGTCTCCAGTGCCTAAGCTCTAAGCCATCCTCTCACACAGCCTCTAAGAAAGCTGAGCTCTGTGACCAGTGACCAGTGACCAGAGATGGAGTTAGCAATGCCATTTGTTCTTTCACTCAATCAGTGACCCCAATAAAAAAGAAAGGCTTTTGAAATACACACCACTAAAAGTCTGGCCGGCCGAGTGGCACATTGGTTTAGAGCTGCTTTGCGATGCCAGCGGCCCCGGTTCGGATCCCACATATGAGGGGCAGTGACTCTGCCTTCTACAGCTAACAGCTCCACCTGGAGCTGGGCTGTGTGAGCCCCGGCGATGGTGTAGGCTGCAGCCCCTGCTGCAGTGGGCTGCCATAGGCTACAGTGAGTGGCTGGCAGCCAGCGTGAGCTGCCAATAGCCGCGGTGAGCGACCATCCAGAGGCCAGCGACTGATCTGCCTCATCCAGGAAGAGCACAATGACGACACCAACATGGGCCAGTGAAGCAATGTCCTCTGCAACTAGACTGAAGAACAAAAACACAGCAACTTGTCTATTCCCCTTCCCCGATGCCCCAAAGCTGTTCCCCTCCCCCAATTCCCCAATAAAATCTTTTAAAAAAAAAAGTCATCATGTCATGAGTTCTGTAAAATGGGCTCACAAAGATGCCACTGTTTGCTCAAAGGTTAAATTCCACAGAACCATTCCAACCGCTGTCTAACCTGCATCTATAGGGCAGTGATGGCCCACGTGGACAGGCCTGGCTATGCTCATGGCTAGGGCCAGGACATCGCACAAGCAGCCCCATGCCATGTGTCCCCCCCACCTCCTGACACACAGGAAATGAGCCCTCCAGGCAAGGGAGAAGTGGGGGGAACAGCATTCCTTTCTTGTGAGATTCTGATACTAGGGAGGGGGTGGGGGAACAAAACGGAAAAGGGGGAAGAAAAATTCTGACTTGAGAGTTTCCGCTGGCTCTCAGACCCCCTCTGGCTCATCAATGAGTCCTTTCAGGGTTCCCTCTCCCCAACTAAGTTATCATTTCCTGTCCAGCACACTATACCCATTGATGGGGTATCAGCAAATCCCACCAGTTTAGGCCGGAAGGATCTAAGGAGACTGGACAGGAACTGAGGGGGAAAGAGGAAGAAAGCAGGAGGGTAAGGAGTGGCTTTCCATCCCACATTCAATGGGATACTCAATCACATATTGTTGTATTAAGAGCAGATTTGTAATACAGGAAGCTGGCTCATCTTTGGCTGATTTCATAGGTAGAGCAATAAGGACAATGGGCTAAAGTCAGGTATTTGGGGCAAATATGCAAGCATGCATCTCTAAGATGACTCACCATCAAAGGCCCACAAAGGAAGGAGTGGATGTAGGTTGTGAGGGCCAGGAATGAGTGTCTCTTCTTTGTGTTTTTATTGGCCTAAACCAGGTTCATAGCCCAAAAGAAGAATCTAGAATTGCTTGGCTTTCCCTTCCTAGTACAGGTTGCTGTCCAACTCAGTGATTCTGCCTTGTCTGGTGCCTGCCTCTGATACAGAGGTGGGCCCCCTAGTAGCCATTTCTGTGTTACATCACTCTCTACCCTGGGCCATACCGATTGGTCCAGAGAGGGTATCTCACCAAGTTGGGCCAATCAGAATCTTCCCTGGGATTTTTCAATTTGGAACTGGGAGGAAGTCAGCCTCTCTGCTGTTGGGAACCACAAGATATGAATTTTGGGAGCTCTGATAGCTAAGTTCCTCAGGATATGAGGTAATAGAAGCTAAAGACAGTGTCTAGAGAGAAGCAGAGATAAGACAGAGGGAGAGAAACCCTGGTTTCAGGTGTTCCTGGAGCCCACTGCCTTGCTCCCCTTTTCACTATCTGGTTGATTGCATAAGCTTCCCTAGTATATCCTTCTAACCAAGTCTCATTTTTGGCTAAGCTAGTATGAATGTGAAACTATCATTTGTACCCCAGAGAGGCCTAAACAGATTAGTTGGCATCAAGGGAGGTGTTTGCAATGAAGCTGTGGAATCCAAACCACCCTGCCCCGCCCCCCCTCCCCGTGTCAACATGCCTGTATATATTAGAGAGACACAGATACCATGAACGTGTACGAACAGGGCAGTAAAAGACTTATTGGGTTAGACAGACACAGTGGTATGCCCAGTTTGTGTCTGTAGTTGAAGAAATTGCTTATTTTCTGTTTTGGTCTTTTCTGTATGTTTGCTTTTCTTTGCCTACAATGATGTGGTGGCTTGTGTCTCACCCTAGATGTTTACAGATATGTCTGCTCAGATACACAACACCCACAATCATCCTCTGCCTCTCCATCCTAGTTTCTTACCCTCCAGGCGAAGGAGGGTGACAAAGCATGGCTGTTGAGACCATCTGAGGAAGCTAACAAAGCCCCAAATGTCTGCCTGCAATATCCTAGACTGAGCCAAGCTCAGCTCGACCATCAAGGTTCCCTCATCTGTCCCTCTGCTCTCACCTAGGCTCTGACTCTGAGAGATCTGCTGGAATTTCTCCAAATGAGTGAGGACATGAGTGAGGCCAGCCCACCAGACACTTGGGCCACTGAAAGTAGAACTGGGCACCACTGGAGCTCAGACCAACTTACCTGCAGGTCAAAGAACTTGCTGTACCTCCGGTAGATGGTCTGGGATGTGGAGTCAGACCAGGTCACATTGATGATGTATACCTGTGAGGTAAAAAAAATAAGAGCAGGTGACTGGGTGATTAAGGCTGGGCTTCATTCATGAATTGTGGAGGCATCATTCAACAAGACTGTGGTGCTTCATGGCTAGGACCATTCTTTTTCTTATCTTTGTCTCCAGGGCCTAGCACAGTGTCAGGTACACATGGATGCTACACATGTATGTTTAAATACACACACACACATCTAGAAGAATATTCAATAAAATACTAAAGATGATTGTCAGGAGGGTAGGATTACAAGTGGTTTTAATTTCCTTTTTGTTTGTATACTTTTTATATAATGAACATAAAATTGGGGATAGTAACAAAATTTACGTAGCTAATTTCTACTGGTTCTCAAAGTTTAGAATGAATGAGAGTCTGCAAGGGGCCTTTCACAATTGCCAGGGCCCCACTCTCCAAAATTCTGAATAAATTGACCTGGGTTTTGGGGGCTCAGGCATCTACATTTTATTTCAGTTTATTAAAACAAATTATTTTAATATAGTTTCAGGTGCACAGCAAAATTGAGCAGAAACTAGAGTTCCCATATGCCCCCACACATGCACAGCCTCTCCCATGGCCAACGCCCTCCACCAGAGGGGTACATTTGCTACAGCTGGGCATCTACGGTGTTAACAAACCACTCCAGGTCATTCTGCCACAGTTGATCCTCAGAACTGACTCTGAAAACCACTCCGGGGACCATAGCATTTCAAAGAGGTGTGATTCATCTCCATATCCCTAAGTCTTATTAGCTCAGTGCCTGGCACCAGCAGGTGCTCAGAAAACATTTTGTTCCCTTGAACAACCAAATTGACCCTCTGGATGAGAGCTAGTCGATTTGCAGGAGAGATGTTAGCACACGGAAGACTGGGAAACTTTTCGGAAATGAAGACATTGGACCCCAATTCCAATGTCATCCCAGTTCCCAAGCTCAATCAAGCTCTCCAAGGCTGCTACCTCAGGCGGCTCTGGAAGGCCCTTGCCTAGGAGGTGGGTGAGGCCGCTGGCTGGAGAGGAGAAAGTCCCTTGCCTGCACAATCTGGCCTACTGCTCCCACCATTTGGGTCCTTTTATCTGAACCCACACCAAAGGCACACCCTCCAGGGAGAGGCCGCAGTTAAAGGGAGGGGTCCTCTCGCACAACCTCATGGCCGTTCTGTTGAGCATCCCTTCTGCTGCTTGCTGTGATGTCTGCAGGTATGAGGTTAAGGGAGAGCACTGACATGACATGGCTGACACCTCTGCCTTGCTTCCTCCCTCAGAAGAGACTGAGCGGCTATAGTCAACAGCAGCAGTTCCCTTGCCATGACACCCCTCAGAATCACCTGGGGAGCTTCATAAAAATTCAGATTCCCAGCCTCTGCCTAATGATTCTGATTCAGTGGTCTAGGGGGAACTTCACTAGCAAGCAGAACAAAGTGGGCATAGAGGGCAGGGGTTTCAGCCACTGTGAGAAGAAAGGAAAGTTACTAAAGATGAGTAGCATTCGCATGCACACATCTCGGCATCAGGGTGGTTGACTTCTCCACAGAGCAGGGCTGCCTTAGTCTGCTCAGGCTGCTACAACAAAATACCATCAACTGGTGGCTTACACAACATTTATTTCTCACAGTTATGGAGGCTGGAAGTCCCAAGATCAAGGTCCCTGGTTCGGACCCACTTCCTAGCTTGCAGACGGCCACCTTCTTGTGGTACCTGCATGAGGTGGAGAGAGGGGGCTCTGGTCTCTTCCTCTCCTTATAAGGGCACTCATCCCAGCACTGGGGCTCCATGCTCATGCTCTCATCTAAATCTGATCACCTCCCAAAGGCCCCAGCTCAGATACCATCACACTGGGGATTACGGCTTGAACATGTGCATTTGGGGCAGGGTGAGGGACAAACATTCAGTCCATAGCACGGGGTGTGCACACAGGGGTGTGAGGCTTTCTGTTTGGCTGCCCAGTTAAGAGCCAAGGAAATAAACTCTGAATCCAGTCCCTTCTTTCCTCTGATCTTTAAGTCACAGAGTTAGTCTCGTTCAGGGCAGAGTGTTTATTCTAAAATGCACCCAGGAGAGGGCCATAAAGCAAAGCAAATAGAGTCAAGTGATGCCAGCCTGAGATGGGGTATTTATGACATGTTTTATGTGATCCTGATAAGAACATAAAATAAAAGGCCACCCCTATCCTCACAAGCCCAAAGTAAACCACTGACTATTATTATAATAGGGATATGCTGTGTTTTATATCACGTAAACATATATGCCATACAATAAATTGTAGAAACCAATTAGGTACTGGTTACTACATGCCAGCACAATAAGCACAATGTAAAACATTTATATGCATTAGCTCATTTAAATCTTCAGGTCAGTGAGGTAGCCAACATTGTTATCTTCATTTTGTACAGGAGGAAGTCGAGGTTCAGAGAAGCAAAATTACTTGCCCACGGGGCCACACCATTAGCAAGAAACAGAGCAAAGGACCTGAACCTAGGTCTAGCCGAGTCAAATCCCCATGTTCTTAACTACACTGGACTATCTCCTGATGTGTAAATTTAGGAATGTGCGTATTTAAATCAAACTACTCGATCAGAACTGAATGACACATTTTTAAATCAAGCTGTAGGCGGTCTGAAGAGTCTGAACACTCCTTGCTTAGTGGGTGAGCCTAGAGAAACATGGGGGAGTCATGTCAATTCTGAGAGCCTGAGACCAAGAAGAGACGGAACTTAGGGCCCAGACAGAAGTCAACAGATAGGAATGCTACAAAACCAGACCAATACAGAGGAAACCTTCACATACAACAGCTCTGGGGTTTTCACAAGGGTCATAACCCTCCCTGTCCCAACCCTCCCTGTCCCCGCCGCTGACTCCCAGCTCCTGGACTCCCAATCCTGCCAGCTACATCTCCCCTCCCACCCTCAACTGCCCTTCCAACAGGTCCCAGGCAGGGAGCAGATGCTGTGCACGACAGGTGCTGCCTTCCTGCCATCTGCCCAGGCAGATGCATGGTTAGGAGGCCCAAAGTGGCCTTGCCCTCCCAGTAGACAGCATGCACTTGCCTGCAGGCCATTAGACAGAGCTTTCTCCCTGGCCAGCCATGTGGTGCCCAGCGGAAGGGCTTCATGGGATTTAACTTGACCCGTGCTCTCCTCTCCAGTAATTAGGGGCTTCCCTTCACCTCCCAGAGAGAATTAATCACAGGCTCACTGCCTCTCGCAGCTGGGAGGCCTCTCCTTTTGCAGAGGAGGGAGTAGAACCCAGGACGGTGATTTGCCAGGGAAGAGGCAGATTCTGGAGTGAACCACACCTGGGTTTGACGCTTAGGACCCTCCTTATTCGCTGCGAGATCTCAGCCCAGCCTCTCGACCCTCAAGCGCCTCCTCTACGCCATGGGCACAGCCTTTAGGGCTGCCCGGCCTGATCCACTACCCTGGTGATCATTGCAGATGTGTTCCCCCCTCTTTAGTGGCAGAGCTTGGACGGGAACCCAGACCTCCCAATTCCCAGTGTAGGATGCAACAACACATGACCAGAGCATGCCCCCCTGGAAAAGATCTCTCCTTTTTACTCTTCAAAATAGTTGAAATGTCACAGGGAGTCATCTCTGTCTAATCCTTGACCTGAACCCCCACCAAAGACCTGCCCTGTGGAGAAATAGCCAGAAGCCAGGGGTAAGAGGAGAGCTGTCCTAGTGACCCTTGTTAGGCACAGCCACCAGGCCAGGACACGACGATGCTTACCCCCAAAACACATTTCTTTCCTTTCTGAGCAAAGAATTGCTCCTGCTGCCATCTTGCACCCCAATACCCATGCACTGAGCAAGCATGAGGGTTAACTCACATTGAGGGCATGGGGAAATGAACCCCTATTTCCAGGTTCTCTGCTGAGCCTACCCTCCTGGACAGTCTAAATCGTGAGCTGAGGAAATGGTCAGAGACCTTTCTGGCAATGGGCCCCGAGGACAGACTCCAGGCCCCTTTCTCTCGTGTGAGGAGGGGGCACTTCTGCTTTCTTCTAAACCTTGAACATCCTAGATTATCCCTCCAGATGAGCAATGGATACATAAAATTCCAGCCCAAACCACACTCCCCTGTCCTGCCCCCTACATCAGACTTTCTTAAGCTTCCCTGAGCTGGCTCTGAGGGCATGGGAAACCTAGCCGTAAACCACAGAGAAAGAGCAGGTGGAGGGGAAGGGGACAGGGCAGAGGTCATCTGAGAAAGCCAGCTCTGTTTACTGGGTTTGCGTCAGGGGCACAGATAAACTGCTCTGGTCACAGGAACGGCCAAGATAACATTACCCAGCAGCTGGGTCTCTAGAAAGGCTCGCAATTAAACATCCGGCTTCCACACACTTTACTTGGGGTAATGTTTCCCGGGTGGAGTTTCCCTTCCTTCTGGATTTTAAAAACCCATGGATTCGATTTCCCTGTCTCTGGCCATTTAGGCAGATGGCAGACGTCTAGGAAGCTTCACTATAGAACAGCGACTGTGTCCAGGTCCCCACAGAGGAAGCCCCAGTTTCAAGTCCTCCTGCCACACTCAGCCTCTACAGGAGAGGCTCTCCACCCCAGACACAGCTAAGGAAGCTCCCACCAGACACCAGCGCGTCGGCAGGTCCCACCAGCCCACCCACTCTGAGGCCATCTTGGGCCGCCTTCCGTCTGCTCAGCTCATTAAGCCCAGAAATGTTGGAGGCTCCCGAGACTTCCACAGCTTCCAAGTCTTGCTCCTTTCAACAAGAAAACAGCCTTGATGCAAATCAGACCCACAGCCCAGCTCCAGAGCGCTGAGAATGAAGCCCAGTCCAGTTCCTGTGGACGGATGTCCATGATCGGACGTGGGTTGCGACCAATTAGTGACCGAAAGTTATGGCCCAACCAGTGCTAGAAGGCCTAGGATCTGCCTGTGTTTAATTAGAAAGTGCCAGTAAGTACTCGTTGCTCCCTTTGCTGAAGGAAAGGACAGAGACAAGGAGTTACGAAATGGGGAGGAAATTGTCTCTCTTTACGGCACTATGGCTCAGCTTACTAAGGAAGGTCTTCTTTTCCTGAGCTCCTGCCAGCTGCCTTTGGCCCCAGGCCAAAGGGAAACTCAATGACAATATTCCTTCACCTGCTCTCACCACCATGGGGTGGGATCAGTTGGTGAGGACTATGGCTGTTGATTTAGGGAACCACCACCCCTTAGAAGCCTGGACTTGGCAGGCAACTTCCACTCCAGCAGGCTAAGAGTTAATACCAGGTGGTAGAACCTTTCAGTCCTCAGGTCACCCTACTCCAAGCTCTTTCTGGACCTCGTGTTTATGGAGCGGCCAGAGTAAACGCAGCGTAAGTGAAACCCAGAAGAGCTCCGGGCGGGGTGGGGTGTGTGTGGCAGAATGCACCTTCCAGAACCACGTGTCCAGCAATCATCTCCAACATACAGTCTCTGCTGCTGCAGACCTGGGCCAAATGGCCCTCCTCTGGGAAAAAGAGCTTTTTTTTTTTTTTTTAAGATTTTATTGGGGAATTGGGGGAGGGGAACAGCATTGGGGAATTGGAGAAGGGGAACAGACAAGTTGCTGTCCTTTTGTTCTTCAGTCTAACTATGGAGGACATTGCTTCTCTGGCCCATGTTGGTATCATCATTGCGTTCTTCCCGGATGAGGCAGATCAGTCGCCAGCCTCTGGACGGCCGCTCACGGCGGCTACTGGCAGCTCACTTGGGATGCCGGCCGCTCATGCTCGCTGCCGGCCACTCACTGTAGCCTATGGCAGCGCACTGCAGCAGGGGCTGCAGCTATGCCGTCCCGGGGACTCACACAGCCCAGCTCCAGGTAGAGCTGTTGTTCACCATCTTAGCTGCAGAGGGCAGTGTCACTGGCCTTCATATGTGGGATCCGAACCGGGCCCTGCTGCTCAGAGCTGGCGTCCCAAGCCAACTCCTACCCAACACACCACTCGGCTGGCCCGAAAAAGGGCTTTTTAAAGGTACTCAGAGGAGGGGCTCGTCACGAGGGTCCTATATGGTATCAAACACCTTCAAGAGATTTGTGGGTACCTATCACACTCAGTTCCTGCTGTTTTCACAGATCACAGACCTTGGTTGCTTATTTAATTTGGAGGGTAGGGGGTAGGCAAGAGAGAAGCCTCCATATCACTGGGGCCTCCATTTATTACTCTACAAGATGGAGATCACAGTGGCAACCTCACTTTCGGGCTGTGGTGAGAATTAGGTGAGCTAACCCTGTATCTCCCCACTAGAATGGAAGCTCTCAGAAGTAGATCATGACATGATCATGGCAAATCCTGCTCAGCACATCGCTTTACACCTAAGAAATACTCACTTCATGTGCCCTAAATCAGTGAAGGAATAAAGCAACCTGCAAAAGTCTAATGAGCACTTTCCTGGTGCCTGGTTTAGTGACAAGCTAAAGATGAGGCGAAGTCTCCTGCCTCATCTTTACAGCTCAGCTGGGGCAGCCAGGCTCACGCTGACAAATCAAGTAGGACACAGTGCAAGATGGAACAATGAGGTGCCAAAAAGTGAGGCTGAGAAAGGAACAAAGGCAGTGCTGGCATCACAGAAGAGGAAGAAGGCTTGGAAAGCATTTGATGGGTTGATATTCTAGCTCCAACACATCCCGGATGTGTGAGCTTGGGCAAGCAACTTAGCTTCTCTGAGTCAGGGTTTCCTTAGCTGCAAAGCGTGGCTCACAGTGAGGATGTCCCATTAAATGCGATGATGCACATAAGGATCTCAGCACATGACAAATGTCCAATGCACATCAGCTATTCAGACACCCAGGAAAGGGGACGGGGTGAACCAACTTCTTTCCATTGGACATGGGACAGGAATAGGAGTAGGAAGAGAGCAGGGAGTGGGCAACAGGGGCGGACACACACACACACACACACGGAGTTGGTAAAACTACTACTAACAACAAGCCAGTCTAAGAAAATAGAAGAAAAAAAATAACTGCTCCCTGGGCAGAGAAAACAATGGCCCGTCTCCGAGTGCCTCACTGAAAGAACTGGCAGGCTGTGGCATGCCCCTCCAGGTCAGAGGCTTTTTTTCCCCTCTTTCTTCTTTTCAAGTTTCCTGGAGGGGAAATGAATATATAAAGTAGGAGCTCCCAGGATTTACAACCCCTACGTGGACCTTAAGAAAAGGTTCAGCTGTCAAAGCTTTGTCCTTCCAGTTGCCAGAACCAGGAGAGAAACAGCAAGAAGCGTCAGTTTTATTTTGTTTTTGTTTTTTTAAAGATTTTATTGGGGAACTAGGGGAGGGGAACGGCATTGGGGAATTGGGGAAGGGGAACAGACAAGTTGCTGTCCTTTTGTTCTTCAGTCTAGTTGCGGAGGATGTTGTTTCACTGGCCCATGTTGGTATCATCATTGCGCTCTTCCCGGATGAGGCACATCAGTCAGCGGCCTCTGGATGGTCGCTCACCGCGGCTATTGGCAGCTCACACTGGCTGCCAGCCGCTCACGCGGGCTGCCGGCCATTCACTGTAGCCTATGGCAGCCAAGAAGCGTCAGTTTTTACAAACGTTTTTCTTAAATGCACAAACTATTGGTTTCATTAGGAATAATAATAATAATAATAATAATAATAATAATAGCAGCAACGCCCATTGATGGAGCACTTACTAAGGTCCAGGCATTGCTAAGCACTTTATTCATCATATCTCATTTAATCCTTACAATGATTAGGGCCGGCCAAGTCGCTCAGTTGGTTAAGAGCTCACTCAAGAGTGCAAGCTGAGCTCTGAGCAACAGCAGTTTGATGCCCAGCCCGAGCTGAGCAGCCACTGAGCTGCCAACAGGTAGCAGGATGGCTCAGCTTAAAATAATAATAATAATAATCCTTACAATGATTCTACGAGGAAAGCATTGTTACCATCTCCAGTTCACAAATGAAGAGACCTGGAGAGGTTACTAATTCTGAGGTCAAGATCGGTGGCCTGGATCGGAGCTCAGGTTCAAAGATGATGTTGACTCCATAGCCGCACTTTGTCCTCTGTAGCAGCTACATTGGAACAAGGCAGAGGGGCAGAGGGTTTGCCCTGGTGGTTCAACCTGCTGCTCTGACAACTGGTTGCTTCATGTATGGGTGACTAGTCGGAACTGAGGCCACTCACGGGGCAAGTGGGTAAGAAGCCCTGTATGGGGACCAGTGCTCTATTTTGCACAGTTTAGAATCAATCAGATCAGCTCCATGAAAAGTTGTCCCTCTTTCTGGGCCTCTGTTCCCTATCCATAAAACACTCCGTTCCCTATTTTCCCCTTCAAAGTTCCTCGAAAGGTCTTTTGTTCTCTTAGAAATTTAGCCTCTTCCCTAGAAGTTTCTGGAGGCACCAATTAGCCCTGGGTCTAGAAAGGAACCCACTTTGGGTTTCTAAAGCTCTGGGCATGGGACCCACTGGGACATTCTCCAGAGTACCCGAGGGCATGGGGTTGAACCTTTGTACCTTCCTCCCTCCAACCTTGCCACCGCCCTCTGGTCCTAAGCCAGCTTATCAGAGAAAACGGGTCTGACCACCTTGAACTAGCAGGTACTCAAACAGAGAGGCCCAGCAATGGTCAGTGGACAGTGTACACCTTAGGTAATGCCCAGGAGCCCAGAGAGAGTAGCAGGGTGCCCAGGCTAGGGAGAGGAGGCTTACCCTGCTATGGAAATCGAGAAAAATTCTACATGTTCATTAACATTCATGAGCTAGAGTCCTGGAAACCTTAAACAAGCATATCCTTTCCTGAACCACGAAAAGGATCGTGCTCCTGGACTTCCACGGGCTTGGATGCAGCCCAGTGGATCTAGGAAAGTGTTGGAAGGGGGAAATTGTCCCCCCACACACTCCCAAATCAATGACTGACACGGGCCTGCTGACCTGGACGCACACATCCTGTGAACGTGCCTTGCTCCATCGTCACACCCTGGAGAGCAAGGCAAAGGTTAACATACACAGCCTGGTTTCCTCTTCCTGGGAAACACAGCGGCCAGGCGAGGCCAGAGGCCAGCGAGGCCTCCTCCACACACAGCCTGCGGGGGAAATGACCCCACCGTTTCCTACCCACCGACTGAAACACTCACACCTTCCTCTCTGCTGTGCTCAGCAAAGTTCAACTTTTGACACCAGGCAAATAGCTGTCATTAGGAATTTTGTTGCATGGGTTAGGCTGGAACAACCTTTTTGGAGAGCATTTTGGCAATTTCTGTCCCAAACCTGCATTTCCATTGACTTAGCAATTTCACCTCTAAGAATTTATCCACACAAGTGTGTGCAGGTATGAGTGTGTGTGTTGTGTATGTTCATGTATACAAAGATGTTAATTTGCTCCACTTTGTAACTGCAAAAAATAAGGCATATTGAATGTCTATTGATTTTCAAAATGGTCAAATAAATTACGATTCTTACATCTGTTAAAGATAAAATGGATCTTTCTGTGCCACTATGGAAAAATGTCCACAGCATAGGGAGAAAAGAAAAATAAACAGATTACAAAACAGTGTATATACAATGTGAATAGATATATTTGGAGGGAAGTATATGTATGAGGGGTTTGTGTATCACACACATATGGCAAAAAATACAACAAACTAAATAGTGGTTATTTGGGTTAAGAGAAAGAAAAATGGAATAGTTTCAACACATTTGTATATTATTTTATTTTTGAACATGTATGGCTTTTATCATTTAAACAAGATTCCATCTTATAAAACAACTTGTCCTCTTAGCCTGTCCTCTGACTAATGCCAGCTCTTAGTCTGCTAGTGTCCAACACTGGCTCCTTCGTGGGGAGCTATAGGGAGTTTTCAATTCAATGTTGAACTCTTGAAACCAAGGTCTGAAACCCTGTCTACACATACAATTACCCGGAGTGCTTTAAAGACACCAACCCCGTGCCATTCAAATCAGAATCTTGGAAGGGGGATGAGTTGGACACTGGTAGTTTTCAGAGCTCCCCAGGTGAGTCTACTGGTTGTTACAGGTTAAGAACCACTAAGATGGGGCCGGACGAGTGGCGCGGTGGTTAAGCGCTGGCTTGGGAAGCCAGCGGCCCCGGTTCGGATCCCAGAAATGAGGGCCAGTGACACTGCCCTCAAAAAACAACAACAAACAAACAAAACCAAAAACCAAAAAAAAAAGAACCACTAAGGTGGACCAACACCCAAAGGACCACAGGAGTAGCTGAAAAAAATATAAACTCTTTCCCCAGAAAACAACATTGTAGTGTAATTTGTACTATTAGGAGTCAGCTCTGCTTTCAAGAGGCCTAGTTGGGCAGTTTGGAGTCGGTGCTGTTTCTCAAAGTCCTGCCTTCAGTTTTGGAATTCACCAGCTCAAATGGGGAAAAGAAAACAAGGAGACTGGGGTTCGTGAGTTCTGAGCTGTGGCCATGCCTCTGCTTTTTTTGGCAGCCTGTGGCCATCCCCACCTCTGTGGGGCCTATATCAGTGACTGAGGGATGGAAGTCCAGCCCTCCCTAACTCCAGGAGGAACAGCTGAAAGAATTAGAGGTGCTGAGCTCAGAGAAGCACTTCAGAGACACACGACAACTGGTTTCAAATAGTTAGAGGACCATCAATATGGGAAGTTCAATTCTAGTTGTACCCAAAGGAAGGCAGTGAATAAGGGGTACAAATGATAGGAAAGCAGGTTTTTTGCCCAATGTCAGGAAGAACTTTCCAACCTGAGTTGCCCAAGGATGGAAGGGGCTGTCTTGTGAAGTTATGGGATCATCGGGGCAAGAGACGAGTGACCACCTGTCTTGATGTTGCTGGAAAAGCCCTCCCTACTCAGCCCTCCAACCTTCCAACTCTATAAGGCCAGAAACACTTAGAAAGTTTCAGCAAAACCCACTGGGAATACAGTTCCTTTAACCAAAAGGATTCTGCTCTCAGCAAAACCCACTGGGAATGCAGTTCCTTTAACCAAAAGGTTTCTGCTCTCAACCAAGCAGCAGCCGAGTGCCAGGCCCTGCTGGAGATGCTGACAGACCGGCAGGCAGCCAGACAGTCTGTCCTCCTGGAGCTTGTACGGGGCATACCGGGCACACACACCATCATTTTTGATGGTCAGTAAAATGGAGTGCAGTGACAGAAACTGACTACAATGGAGGTGACTACTCTAGCCGGTCAGGGCAGGCCTCTCTCAGGACAGGATGTCTGAGCTGAGAACGAAATGAACGCAGCAAAGCTCTACTTGCCAAATGGGGTGGTGAATTGGGCGTCAGCTTGACTCAGTCCAAAATTAGAAGGGAACCCTACTTCACATCATATATAAAAATTATTTCAAAATGGATCAAATACCTCAATGTGAGTGATAAAACAATAAAAGTCATTAAAGAAAACATAGGCGCAAAATTTTCATGACTTTGGAATAATCGAGGATTTCTAAGATATGACATCAAAAACACAGCAATCAAAAAAAGAAACAGAGAGGGCCGGCCGAGTGGTTAAGGCACTGGCTTGGGAAGCCAGCGGCCCCGGTTCAGATCCCACATATGAAGGCCAGTGACCCTGCCCTCAAAAAAAGAAAAGAAAAGAAACAGATAAATTGGAGTTCGTCAAGATTAAAAACTTTTGTGCTTCAATGGACAAAGAAAGTGAAAAGACAATCTATAGAATGGGAGAAAATATCTGTAAATCATATATCTGATAAGGAACTTGTATCTAGACTATATAAAGAATTCTTACAACTCAATATAAAAAGATAACCCAATTTAAAAGTGGGCAAAGAAATCCAAATAGATTTTTCTCTAAAGATCATATACAAATGGCCAATAAGTGATGCTCAACATCATTAGCCCTCAGGGAAATGCAGATCAAGACCACAATGAAGCATCATTTCACATCCACTCTGATGGCTGTAATCAAACAGACAGATAACAATAAGTGTTGGCAAGGATGTCAAGAAATTGGAACCTCCATACATTGCTGGTGGGAATGTAAAATAGTACAGCTGCTTTGGAAAACAGTCTGGCAGTTTCTCAGATGGTTAAATAGAGTCATCATATAACAGCAATTTTCTATTCCACGAGAAATGAAAACTCATATCCACACAAAAACTTGTATGCAAATGTTCATAGCAAGCACTGTATTATGAAATATTATATGTGTAATAATCCAAAAGAGAAAACAACCCTGATGTCCACCAACTGACGAATGGATAAATAAAATGATGTGTGATATCCATTCAATGGGATAGTATTCGATTGTAAAAAGAAAAGAAGTACTGATACATGCTACAACATGGATGAACCTTGAAAACATAAGGCTAAGTGAAAGAAGCCAGACACAAAGGCCTCATATAATATGATTCTATTTATATGAAATGCCCACAACAGGCAAATCTATAGACAGAAATAAACTAGTGGCTGCCTAGAGCTGGAGTGAGTGGCATTGGGTAAAATGGGGAATAACTGCTAAAGGGGTTACTTTCGGGGATGATGAATATGTTCTAACATTGACTATGATAATAGTTGCATATTATCTGTGGATATACTAAAAACCATTGAATTGTATGCTTTAAATGGGTAAATTGTATGGTATGTGAATTATATCTCAATAAAGCAGTGTTTAAAATATCAGAAGGAAAATAAAATAAAATATGAGAAGGGAAAAGATGTCACTCTCAGTTAAGGAGCTCTTGCCGGAAAAGACTCCATTTCTGCATCCTCTCAGCCTGCCAAATTCCTCCAAGGTCCAATCACACCCACCACCTCCTAGAACCCTTCCTGTGCTGCCTCTGCCCCTTCACCTGGTACACAACAACCTTGTATAGACAGGGGTCATGACACATCCATTAGTCTTGGAGAAAACTTAACCTGGGCCTCTGTATCCCGTGTTGCAGATCACCAACACTAGCACATAGTAGGTGTACCTGGCTTAATCAAGGAAAAAGCCTGGCTTAAAATGCACCTGGTTTCCAGGCAGGGTAAGAAGAAACCAGGCTCTCTTCCACTGCTCACTAGAAAGAACTGATGCCGAAAACATCCTGCTCTCTTTGTCTGGAGAGTTCACCGGCCCGGCAGAGCCTGGCATGCAGTCCAAGTTTGCTGATTAAGCAGCAAAACTGGGAACACCATCAGCTCCTGTTTGGCTTCCAGGATAGAGAAACTGCCCTGAAAATCCACTAGCCCTGCCCTGACGTTGGAAGCGCCCACAGAAGAGTAAGGCAGGAGTAGGTGAAATCTGCTTACCTCCTCTGGAAACCTGTTTCTCTGTTCGTGGTCCTGAGCCTGGTGTCTGGCCCAGCCTCCTTTCATCTCGTCCCACCCACTCGGTGCCACCTGCACTGCCTCTCTACCCACAGTCTTCCCCACCCCATCCCCCACCAAAACCCTTAAGGGCACCTGCACCCACTTCAGCAGTGGAGACTCAGATTACTGATTTCATGTGTGTCTATTCCCCCGACCCATTCCTAGAACTGTCCTCAACTGGGCCACAAATTCCGTGAAAGCAAGTATTTTATCCTGACTCCCCTTGTTTTCCCTCCAATATCTAAGGATATTGGGCACATGATAAAGACATGTCACTTCTGTCTGGTGAAATTCAATAGTTTAGAAAAGACGCATTGAGTGCTTACTATGTGCTGGGCTCTGTGCTAGAGCCTGATAAACCCAAAGTCAAATGCAATACAGTCCTGGCCCCAGGGCAGCTCTCGGGCTAGTGAGAAAGATCTGCAGGAATGGATGATTTGCTGTAGAGGGTAGATTGAGAGATGTGCATGATCCTGGCGGAATCCAGAGGAGAGGCACCAAGTTGAGACAGTTTCCTGGAGGAAGTGATGCTGGAGGTGAGGTGAAGGTGCAAGATGAGGAAGGTAAGCTGGGTGAAGGGGTAAAGAGGAGGAGGTCGTAGGGGCAGGAGGGTATCTTAAAGAGAAGGGCCCAGACAAAGGCTGGGGGTGGGGAAGGGCACGCAATCGCCTGAGCTGCAGGGGGGGTGGGGCAGGGAGCAGCTGGGGTAACTGGAGCCTGAGGTTCAAGGCAGTGATTGGCAGGTGAGCAGAAGAGTCCATGGCTCTGAGGCTTGTGGAAATGACAGGGGCAGGAGAGAGAGTAGGTCAGGAGGAAGGCTCAGAAGCAGAAGTCAAAGCTGAAGTTTCTGGGGTGGGAAGCTTGGAATGGTTTGGGATTGGAGAGGGAGGGAAGAACAGGCATTGGGGAGACTTAAGGACCGAAGGAGTAAGAGGTGAGCATGAAGGGCCCCTGAGTAAGGAGCAGGCATGAAGGGGAGGCTAGATCTGGTGATGGGAGAAGGCAGGCAGCAAAATGCGTGGGGTCCTGGGAGGAGAGAAGGAGAGAATGGGAGCCTAGGAGGCTTGTCAGCTTGAAGATTGACAAATCCCAGCCAAAGGCTCTGGCACCTTAGGTGGACCACACTTGGGATGCAATGGAATGACCGGGACAGATTTCTGAGTTCGTAGTTGGGGGAGAGCGGACCCAGTTTCTGGCAGTGCCCAGGGTGCTTTGTGCTCACTGTTGGACAGGGCAAAGAGTGACTGAGACTTCCAGGCCTTTGCTACAGGGGGAGTGTAAGCAACTTTAGAAAAAGGAAAGGGACTAAGCGCTCAAAGTCAGAGGCTTTGTTTTATTCTCAATTCACCCCAGTCTCCAGATCTGAGAACACACCTTATAAAACTCCAGCTCCCTCCCCCCAAACTTGGCTCACAATACAGAGCCATTTGGAATGAGGAAAGGGGTACCAGGCCACGTCTGGGCCCCCAACCCACTTCTCCTTGCCTCTTCCTGCTGCGTGGCCAGAGGAGACCCTCTTCTCTGCCACAGCCAACTCGAGGATGTCATTTGCTCCCGGGTCCCCTCTGGGAGTGGGAGGAGGGACCTGCCAAGCTGGCTGGAGAAGAGCCTCGCACAGCGGCCAGGGAAGCCTTCCAGAGGCTGCATCTGGCCAGGCTTCCAGCACCGATTCCCCATCTGGCCAGGCATGGAGGTGAGACAGAAACTCACAGTCGGCCTCCTCCCCCAGCCGTGCTCCCCCCAAGTCACGTCATCCAGGCATCCCCTGGGGGGAGGGCGGCCCCCTCCCTCTGACCTCAGCCTGTTTCCCTTGGCCAGAGCCCACCCCCAGGGAGCAGGCCCCCTCCCCACACCCTCGCTCACACCCAGGCCCATGCAGGCAAAGGCGTGAGCTATAGATTCCAGCCCTCCCAGGCCGCACAGCAAAACCCCAAGTAAGGGCCCACTCCTCCCAGCCCTGTCTTCTGAGATGCCAGCTGGGATGCAGAGCGGGGCTGGGGCACTTGGCCAGCACACCAAGGCTCCATCTCCTACCCTCTACGTGGACTTTGCCTCCAGCTTTAAGCAAGGGGTCAGGGCTGGGGAGAAATGACAGGGAAACCCAATATGTAGCATCCAACAACTTCGGGTATTAAATCCTAACTTTGCCCCTTATTTTGTGTAAGAGTTTGGACAAATTATCTAATTTCTCTGCGGCTCCATTTCCTTGCTTGTAAACTGAAGGCTATAAGAGCACATTCCTTGGACAATCTGAAAAAGGATTAAATGGGAAAAATGCATGCAAAGGACTTAGGACATGTCTGGCCCGCAACAAACACCCTACTATGGTAGTTCATTCTTTTAATGTCCTGGCTTCCTCTGGCAGTGCCACAGGGAACTTAGTTCCACCCTCGCAATGTCCATCTGCTGGCTCCGAATACGAGAGGGAAATCTGTTATTTGATTGTTGATTTGTATCTTTTGTATTTATTTTTATACTTCTTTATCCTGGGAAATAGACAACTGACCTTTTGTGGATGTTATACCTACTGTGCACAGAAGCAACCTCAGTGAACTTTGTTATTTGGAATACACTCTCTAATGGGGTGCTTCCTATGCAGACATAACCCCTAACAATCCAAGCCCCCATCCCCCGTCCCCCCTCACACACATACAGAAATTCTGGATCTCTCACACAGCTGTACGTACCCACAGGTTTCTTCTTGGCATCCCTTCATGCCTCCCTCTCCCCTAACCCCAGAAGCAGTGGGTCCAACACCAAGGCCCCCACCCAGAGCCATCCAATCACAAGCTCTGCCCTGATGCATCGGGATGGAGAGGGGTGCAGTGTTTTCACACCTGTTAACAATGAGAGTCCCAAAGCCCAGGGCAGCCCCTTTGGGGTGAGGGGGCAGGGCAAAGAGGCTCACTTCCAACTCTCAGCCCCAGAGGAAACTGATTTAAATACCACCAAGCCCCCCTGGGAGACCACTCCCCACTCCCTAGAAACAGCCCTCTAAATCCAAAGTAATAAATTGAACCTCTCAACAGAAAAATTTTAAATGGGCCAAGAATTAAACTAGCATTTACCCAAAAAGGAACATCCATCCATGAAAAGATGTGCAACCTCATGTGTCACTGAAAAAAGAAATCAGAACTACAAGACATTATTCTTCTTTAGCTGACTGGCAAAACATTCAAGTTCAGTAAGTCTCAGTGCTGATGATGGTATGAAGAAATAGATATGTCTCATACGCTGTAGGAGGGACGCGAATTCTTGTAGAGGGCCATTTGCCAACATACATCAAAATGAGAAATGCAAGCTCTTTAACTCACCAATTCCTTTGCTAGAAATTGATCCTGGAGAGAAACTCACAGAAGTGTGTCAAGTTCTATGGTCAAGGATGTTTTTGGCAGTATCCGTCAAGTTGTTTCAGGATTTCGTCAGAATGAAATACTTCACGACTATCAAAAGAGCTAGATCATCTTATGTCTGTCCATAAGAGCACTACACCAAGGGAGAAGTGAGAAGAGCAAGGTGCAAAAGAATCAATTCTTTTTGCATAAATACTCTTGAAGGCAGTGATGGCTTTGTCGAAGGAGGTGTCATTCCTTACCCCAGCCTTTATCTGTCTGGCTTTAACCACTTCCCTTACAAGAGCTGGGAGCCTGGTTCTGGTTGGCCAAGTCACAGACCACATCAGCTTTCATGGCACCTGAGGAAGGCACACAAGCCATCCTAGCAAATGCCAAGCCAGGATTTATGCTGGAGGCAGCCATCCATATATAAGCTCAGGGAGCGAAGATACAAACCCTGTGCATAGACGCAAGTAGTGCCTCTATCTTACAGAAGAAGATGCTGAGGTTCTGAGCGGTTAAATGACCTGCCCAAGGTTATACAGCCAGGACGTAGGTTTGGATTCCAACCCCTGGGTTCTGTCCAGCTCATGGCACGACCTCAATCCTCACACTATATCTCATGGACTCCTGGGACGCTGAGGGACTTTGGGGAGCCCCAGGGGTGGGAGGCAGGGAGGAGCCTGCAGAGGCAGCTGAGCTGAGGGAAGGAAGGCAAGTAAATAGGGGGCAGGCCTCCACTGGGACAGTCAAGCCAGGCCAGTTGGCTTGCCAAGGCCTCACTCACTACTGTGATAAAAAAAAAAAAAAAACTAAAAAAAAAAATCTCAGCACCCACACTGTAACTCCCTGCCCAGGAGTGCTCCTTCATGCTGTCTCCATGCCAGCTGGAGGCCACCGCCCGGCCCTGGCCCCTAGGAGGAAGCTCGCAGGCTTGCCAGGCTATTTTGAAAGCTTCAAGTCTTGTGGAATGTGCCCAATATGGCACTGTCTGGGTGACCTCTCCCCCACTGACCCCACAGAACCAGGCCTCTCTTCCTTTTACAGAAACCCACAGAGGGCACAGGAGATGTCCAGCAGGCCCTAAGGGCAGGGATGGAGTTGGTTCTGTCAGTGGCTTTGACCAACTCATTTTACCCCTTCTGGGCCTCAGTTTCCTTGTCTTTGAAATGAGAAGATAAGAAAAAGGGAAGAGCTGTGATATGAATGCTTATGTCCCCTCCACCCCCTCGCTTCTAATGTTCCCTAGTCTCTGGGCTTTTCTATGGCTGGGGAAGGTTTAGTTGGAAGAATGCTGCAGCGATCAGAGCTTAGCCCACGCTATAGGCAACTCCAGCTTCCCACTTGGAGGCTGGGGTCAGGGGATTTGGAGTTTGGAGGCAGGGGTTCATGTCCAGCTGGGTCACCACGGGCTCTGTAACCTTGGACCAGAAGGGTTCAGGTTCTAGAGGAGGTTTGGGGGTATCCAGCAACAATTCAGCAAGGCTGAGAACAGGCCGCTAGTGTGAAGGATGGCCATGCACCCTGTTCCCATCCTCAGGCGCTGATACTGTCACCTAAAGGTACAGAAATGGGAATCTCAACAGAGGAGCTGAGGGAGCAAGAGTGATGTCCCAGGAGGCTCAGTCACAACTGGGAAGGGCCAGTGTTGGCCAGAGAACAAGAGAACGAGGCTCTCGTCACCAGAAAGGAACCCGAAAGGCCACTGAGCCCAGCCTGGTGCTTGCATACATCCAGCAGTGATGGGGTGGCCACAAGCACAGTCCATTCAATCTCTGGGCAGCTGACCATTAGAATGTTCTTCCTTATATTGATCTGACTATACTTCCTAACTCCTGCCCATACCCACCTGGTCTGTCCCTGGGGCCACCAAGAATAGGTCAAACTCCTCTCCTGCAGGAAGGCATTCCCTCTGCTCCAGGCTGACTGCCCCATTTCCTCCTGAAGCTCCTGATGACCAGTGCTGGCTCTTCCGCCATCTGGGCTGCCCTCTTCGTGCCCTGCTCTCAGACAGTATGCACCAAAGCCGCACCCACCCCTCCAGGTACAGACAGGCAGACAGCACAGAACAGAAGCCGATTCTCACCACCTCCCTCCTTCTAAACTTTCCAAACGCTGAACTTCTAAGAGTGCATCCTCAGACATATGAATTCCTAGGATCTGCAGAGTCACTCATACTGCTGACTTCCGCTGAGCTCCCGGGCAACCCAAACTTTGACACCTCACACTCCTGCTTCCATGAAAACCAAACCTCCTGCTGCCTGTACTTGGGCCACTGATTTCTTAGATAGGAACCCATTCCATTAATGCCTCTTCAATTCCAGTCTTCTCCAAGGTCGCTTTGGAAGCTGGTTTGTTGTCTGAAGCACTCTCCTTCCTCCCTGGGTCACCTTGTAAATGTGAGCAGGATGACGTCAAAATTCCATCCAAGTCATCCACCAACATTTTTGGTCAGAGAACAGAGCCCTGTGGCACACCCCCAGACAGTCGCCTTTAGGTCAACGCTGACACACTAAGCTGAGAGCTGGGCTGCTCCTGGCTAAATCACAGTTGCATATAACAAATTATTTTCTTTTCCAACCCATAAGAGGAACTCCCTATACAAAAGAATCATTAGTTTTCTCATAAAATGAGAAATCTCCCTGTAAATTAAACAAATCACAAATTGACCTATTTTGCACACGCAGGATTTCTTGAAGTCTAGCTAATAAAGATGCCCAGGGGGCCGGCCGAGTGATGCGGTGGTTGGGCGCTGGCTTGGGAGGCCAGCGACCCCGGTTTGGGTCCCACATGTGAGGGCCAGTGACACTGCCTAAAAAAAAAAAAAGATGCCCAGGTTTGCTCAGAACCCATCACATGCTGGACTCCCAGCTGAGCGTTTCAGCCATGAAGCCATATCATCATTCCCATTTTGCAAGCAAGGACACCTGGGCTCTGAGAGGTTACATAACTTGCCTAAGGTGACGTGGATGTAAGCCCGGATGCATGCCCAGGTCTGTCGGAATCCAAAACTTCTGCTCTTTTCACTGTGCAAGGCTGCCTCTCAAGTTTGCTTAAAGAAGGCTCCATTGAGTTATACTCCTTCTCTGGACTGAGCCCAGAAGGACCCCATCCCAGGCCCTCAGTGTCCTCCCCAGTTCCTTCCTTCGATCAGACAGCTTCAGACCTACTGGGAACATGGTGACCTTGGGAAACAGGGGAGCCCAGGGTATTGGTGGAACCAGCTCCCAATGCTAGGATGTTTTTCCCTAGGGAGCACAATTCTTTCCAGGGCCCCAGGCACACTTTAGAACCTGGCAGCAACCCGGGCCCGCTTCTGTTCAGGGTCTACTAACAGAGCAGGCCCTGCCCTAAGTTCAGCAAAAAAGGGCATTCCTGGGTCTCACCTTAACTGCCTATAAAATGGGTATCACAACAACAATTGGGAATTGTCTTCACAGAGATGAGGTGAAGATCCTGAAACACCTAGTTCCCTCCCACCACTGAGCCTTCGCCAAATGTCGTTCCCTCTGCCTGGAACACCCTTCTCCCTCCTTCCAAATTTGCACAGCTGCCTCGTGTTCGTGTGTCAGAGCATCTTGTTCCTTTCCAGTCAGTCCCTGATCTCGGTCCATTGCTGCAGGTGCACATATGTGACTCTGGTTAATGCTGGTCATCCCAGCCCATCTGTAAGCTCCCCCCTCATCTGGTATGGAATTGTTTTGGTTCACGCAGGGATCTGCAGCACCTGACATGGTGCCCGGCACACAGCAGGCATCTAATAAATGTTACTTGGATGAATGCAAGATCAGAGAAAAGAGACATGGACATGTTTTTTGCAAGGCCAGCATGGCTGAGCCTGTGCATGGTCACCATTAGGGAAACAAGAGAGGTTGTTTGGAGGAGGGGGCAATGAAAGGGTGTCTTTCAGATTGGGCAGGAGGTAGGGAGAAGCAGAGAGCATGGAAGTGATCAAGGGATGAATCCAGCTCCTTCTGAAGGAGATGTCCCATGGCTAATCTATCATCCTGACAGGTTCACACCCATTGTCAATGACCACATCTAATGAATTACCCAGGGAGTTTGAGGTAGAAGAGGGGCAGGGAGAGTTGGAGGAGTGGGAAAGGGATGTCGCCTCCCCAGAACAGAGGAAACTTGGCTCTCAGCAGCCAGTACATGTCATTAGCTACAACATGGAAGCAATGGATTTGGGGTGGTGATGAAGACTGGACCAGTCACTCATTCATGGGAGGGGCTGGTGGAATTCCTCCTACTTTGAGGGCTCCTCCCGCTTCCCCCTTCCTATCTCCCTCCTCACTTCTTACAACCCACCCCCACCCCCACCCCTTCAATGCCTTCCTTCCCTGACAACTCTACCAAAATGGAGTCTCTATCATGGTGTTGGGCAAAGAGAATGTGTTTTGGAATAAGACATGTGAGTTCATGCCCAGCGCCAGCACCCATGAGCTGTGTGGTGTTGGGCAAGCTACATAACCCCTCTGAACCTCAGTCAGTGTTTGCAAAACAAACCTCACAGAGTAACTATGAGAATTAACAGAAATCATGCATACAAGGCATGCAGCACAGGACCTGGCTCACAGTGTGCTCAACGCACTACAAGTCCCTGCCAGTCGCTCCCAGAACACCCATGGGGTTTTCGGTACCTAATTCTGCTGGGCCCGAGAATTCTCTTTCCACACAAGGAAGTGTCCTCTTTCCACCTACACTGTCAGGTTTCTGAGCGCAGGGCTGTGCCCTGGCCATCCCAGCACAGTCCTCAGACACAGGGGGCAGTGCTGAAAAGCATGGACGTAGATTTGAATCCCAGCTCTGCCACATACTATCCACTTGACCATGGGCAAATGTTCCTATGCTTGTTGGAGCCTCTGCTTCCTCATCTGTAAAATGGGGATAACAAGAGTGGATGGTAATAGCCTTCTCTTGTAGAAGGCTGGTGTGAGGCTTAAATGAAGGCCCCTGTGTACAGAACTTTGCACGGTCCCTGGCAGAGAACTGAACAAATGCTGGAGAACATACTGATTGTCCTGGCAGTGCCAGCATGGTGTGTAAGGGCACTGGCACATCTTTGGGGAGTAGGGGACAGAGGTCTGCAACAAGCTGCTATGGGTCCCTGTTTCTCCGTTTTGAGTAAGGGTGGGGCCGGCCGAGCTAAAGCATCACCATCTAGGTGGCTACACCCCCCAAAGGGGGGAGGCTTGTGCTAAGGAGAGAAGCCTAGGAAGCCAGTCAAATCAGCAGAAGGAACAAGAGTCCGTTCTGGGAGTTCTTCCTGATGATCCATGCACGGCATTCTCAGCTTTAAGAACAACGTTCTCACATTGCAAGTCCAGTGAGCGATGTTACTGCCACTCTTCAAATGAGCTTCCCCCAGCTCATTAAAGCAGGCAGGCCAGCCGCTCAGCACTTGGTCAGCTTGGAAGCATCACCCTCTCTGAGATAACCCAGCCTAACTTTTTAATAAAAGCAAGATGATTCCTGGTCTCCTTCCAATGAAAGTGAAGCCGCCTGGCCTTACAGATTTCCCCCGGCTTCACAAGCTTGGCCTAGTGAAGGGAGGTGGGCTGGAGAAGCCAGGACAAATCTCATCACTCAGATATTCCACTTCTGAGTCGGGGCCCTCCCCTTGAGGAGACGCTGCCTGGAGCCCAAGGGCAGGGTCTCTGCTAGAGCCATCAGCCCTGTCTCCAGAATGTCCATCTTCATTTGAGACCAAGGATGAGAAGTCTCTTCCTGTGAATCCGATTTTCGGGTCTCGTGAGAACAAAGAGTGTGTCTGTTCTGCACTTCCTCCCTCTCCTCCTAACCTCGTCCCCAGCCCCCGAGTCACAGTTGGGCCATTGCTTGGGTGAGGCATGATATATACATTGGTGCATTAATTTATTTTCCAGGTGAAAGGCGCTGTTGCAACTTCTGCAGCGACATATGGAACACACACACACACACACACACACACACACACACACACACACACACACACACTTTCTATTTTCAATGGAGCGGTCACCCGTTGCAGCTCATGCTGTCTTGATAGTTCTTCCTTCTTTTGAAGTCTCCACTACATCTTTTGCCTACTGAGTGGGAAGTTCCATGTGGCCGGGTTCTTATTTTCTTAACACAGTGGAAATATTTGGCCTTTTCCATAATATTTAGCTCTCTTGATACAATACATAGACGGAACTTCTTTTTTATGCTGCGTTTTCAAGGGACTGTTTATATAATGGCTATCTGTAGGGCACCACACACTGCTATGGGATGCCAGCCCTGCAGGCGGGGGTGGGGGGGGGAGCAGGCAAAAGAACCATCTAGAATGTTGTGCTCCCAGCCCACTTCTGAGACACACACAGGCATCCGATCTTCTCTAAACAGCGTAATTTATTAGGCCTCTTTTAAGTTAAAGAGGCTCTCTGAGTCACTCCCCTAAGAGCCCCTACCCCAAAAGGCAACAGAGACTAAAACAAACCTAAAACAAACCGTGAGGGTAAGAAGGTAATGCCGCTTTTTAAGGGAAGGATTGTTTGTTTTTTTTAAATAGGTCTGGTTCTAGCCTTTGAAGATGATGGATTAACATGTAATCCTGTGTCAACCACCCAACAAGTATTTACTGAGCACCTGCTAAGTGCAAAGCTCTGTGGAGCAAGGTGGGGGAGGTGCCGGGGGGGCACTCACAGTGTAACTGGAGAAATCAGGCAAACACGTAATAAGTACCGAACGTCGGACGTAAAGCCACATTTACACCTTGCTAGAAGAAGAAAAGGTATAAGACTTCAATAACAGCCCACTCCAGCAACTGTCATGGCACAGTTTTATCATTAATTATCTATCAAATGGTTTGTGCCAAAAGTTGGATAGTATTAGCTAGGATTGGTTTTCCTATAATTATCCCCAGCAAATAAGTCCAACTTATTTCCATTTGCAAGCAAGGCTGCAGGCCACAATTTAAACAGAGTTAAATCCCAAACCTGGCTTCTGTGATGGGAGTAATACTGGGGAGGGCCTGCATCCCCACCCCCATCACTGGCCAACACAGGTGAAGCAATCCCTTGCAGGGTCCAATACACAAGAATGGCCCGTGAGGCACTGAGCAAAGGGGGAAATCAAGATAAGAGGGGCTTATTTCAGATTAAGTTGAAAAACAAAGGAGGTTTAGTTTTGAAAGGCTGGCTGAGTTCTTAAGATAATGGAGGAAGGTTTTAGGTTTCTGGTCCCATTAGTAAGAACTAGGTAGGGAATTATGAAAAGAACTTTCATTACAGGCAAGGGAGACAGGCCAGGAAGGAATGATATGAAGACATTAAAATTCGCTAGGTCTTCCAACCTCAATTGCATTGGTCCTTGGGAAGAAGTGCCAACAACCTGGCAGGTCCTCCCTAGAAGGGGGAGAGGAAAACGACCTGCTTTTTGGGATAATACCAAGCGCTGGTGAGGAGGTTGGGAGATCGGAACCCTGGTTCATTGCTGGTAGGTATATAAATCATAGAACTGTTCTGAGCAGCAATGTGGTAGCATTGACTTAAATGAAGTCTGTGTACGCCTGTGCCCTAGCACTCCCCATCCTGGGGAAATCTCTGCTGTCTGCCAGGGGTGTAGCTTACGGGATGTTTGCTGCAGCAATATTCACAGTAGAGAGCCCTGGAGGCAACCTCAGTGTCACTGAGAGGAGGAATGAATAAGTAAAATGTGGTGGATGCCAGCAGGAAACACTGCAGCAGTCAAAAGCAATAAAGTAGATGCATACAACAATGTAAATAGATCTTATGTACATATTACTGAGTAAAGGAGGAAATTACGAAACAAAATCTATAGCACAATATGAATGTAGATTACAAACCTACTGTGAATAGTGCAACCTGTTTTCTGAGGACATTAAACAGGTTAGAGTGAATGCATAAGAGGAAAAGGGATAGGAGTGAGGATTAGGGATGAAGGGGGGAAAAAAATAAATCAGGAGGAAGGTTTCGCAACGATGAAAATGGGCAATGAACTCAAAAATATGATTAACTCAACTTGCTGCACCTGAGGTGAGAGAAACCAGCATGCAACCCACTCTTCTGAGAAGGAAAGGCCACGATACAGGGCAGGACCAGCAAATACTGACGGAGTGTTACACTAGAGCCCTGTCCTAGCAAGGCCAGGACTTACTCAGCGTCTAGTAAGTAGCCTGGAGCTCAAGAACAGGACCCTGTCTGTCCTCTCCCCACCCTAAGTGCCTGGGACAGTGCCTCACATGCTTATTCAATGGATCTAGCAGAGGAAAGACATATGTACACCAATAATCATTACAAGATGGAAGTAGAGGAAGCCCAAATGCCTGAGATGGATCTGGAAGGCCCTTTAAAAGACACATCTGAGATGAGCGTTAAAGGATTTCAGCAGGTGAAGGGGCACATTCTGGACAATGAAAATAGCTTGAGCAAAGGTGCAGAGAAAGATGCTGGGTGATCAAAAGGTGACTGCTCTGGTCTAGGCTGACTATAGGGACTGCAGAAAGCCACCTGGTCTGCCATGTGGAGTGAGGGGCACAAAATGTAAATGAATCTGTGCGACAGGGCACAAGTTCTGGCATTAGTTCCAGCACTTGGCTCAGCATCAGAAGCTCCTGGGTAGCTTTCAAAGTGACATGAACTTTGGGTCCTGCCTCCATGTCCGGCTAACTGAATACCGAATTGGCCTCTGGGTTTGGAGTGGGTGAACCACTCATCAATAGAACACAGAATCCAAATGAATGTCAGCTGGGGGAGAAGTCCAGTCACTCCCAGATTTCTCCTCTCGGGACTAGAAAATTGGTGGTGCCATGAATTTAAACACGGGACAGTCAGGGAGTAGGATACGGTGGGTGGGGAGGGAGGGACTGCCCTTGGCAAGAGGTGCTGGCTGGCTGGGGACAGGAGAAGGTCCTGCTGGGCACACAGACCGACCCAGAGGTCACACGTTAGATGGAGAAGATGGTCCAGAGCAAAAGAGTACAGAGAGAAGAAAATGGAAGCACAAGGATTATCTGACAGAACAAGAAAAGGTATAAGACTTCAGTAATAGCCCACCCCAGCAATTGTCATAGGACAGACAGCTCAGGAAGTGGGAAAGAGTTACCCAAGGAGGGAATGATGAGAAGTGGCGGAAAGCCGGACGGAGAAGGCCACAAAGCCACATTTCCAGCTGCTCACACAGAATCACATCCCTCGGGTGCTCACTTCACTCTCTGGGTCCAGCCTTATGACTACAACCTCCTAACGAGGCTGCAGGTTATACAGGCTTAATCTTAACGCAGAATGGAGTCAGCCTTGCAGGCAGGTTGCAACCCTCAGCCCCACCCTCCCGTTAGGTGGTCTGATCTGGACGCCCAGTGAGGGCTATTGACTTGCCTCTTGTTTCTTTTACTCCAGTTCACTGGTTCTCACACTGCACAGCATCAAATACAAAGTGCCCTCGACACTGAACTGGATGGGCAATTTAGGGGATGTTTAAAGGTAATATTGACCGTCCTGGCTGACTCCTTGCGAACCAGACCCACCCATCAGATGACACTGCGCCGCACTGCCATCGCCTCCCAACTGGACTTCCAGCTCCCTCGGATCTCTGGAGTCCCATCACTCTGACGCCATATGGAGGGTTACATCTTTAAATACACACAGGGTCATGTCAGCGCCTCCAGGGACTCCCCGTGCTTTCAGGACATCTGACTCCCAAGCATGACATTCCAGTCCAGTACCCCAGCCCAGCTTTTACTCAGACCCCAGTCCCTCCTCGTGCCCCAAGTTCCCCGACCTGGGCCCCTCATTGCTCCCCATCACCTGTCTACGCTATCTCTGCCTCCCCAGGGGCAGCCTGTCTCTCCCTCCTTTCTCCTTTGGTGACCTAAGAATTAAGAGCACCAGCCCAGGACCCCAGGAAGCCTGGCTGACTCCCAGCCCCACCAATCACCGGCTCTGCCACCCTGGCTAAGTCTCTCCTCTCTTTGGTAGGATGGGGATGGGTTCATATCTACTTCACAGGGTTGTTGTGAGGATTAAATGAGATAATACTCAGAAAGAACTCAACAGTGCCAGGTACATGGTAAGCAGTCCATTAAAACAGATATACATGTGTTCATGGGCATGCACACACGTGTACATGCACTTACATGCCCACATGCCAGGTCCTTAGGGGACTGACACTTTATCCCCCTCACTGAAGTGAACAGTTCCCTTCTGGAACCTTCCACACCATCTGCTCTTATGTCTCCACAGGGCATTCATTTCATCCTACTCGTGTGGGGGCCTCTCTCTGAAGACTGTAGTTCTACAAGGGCAAGACGGGAGTTTTGACGTCATTCCTCCACCCAGTCCTCCCACCCTATGGAAGCCCTAAATGACTATCAGAGGCTAATTTAATTTGCCAAGCAATAAGGAGCCATTGAGGATTTCTGAGCAAGAGGGCGACCCAACCAGAGCAGCCGTTCCACAAGAAGGTGACTGCAGTGTGGGTCGGCCAGGTCAACCAGGAGTCAGACTCACTGCAGGGTTGAGACCCCTTAAGGAGCTCCAAGGGTCCAGGACTGAAGGCCTGAGCTAAAGGAGCGAAAAGTGGGGGACATGATTTCCCAGCTGACACAGCAGCAGTGAGGTTCCACTCCAAAGGAAACCACCACGACCTTGTCCGTGCCACGCACTTCCCACTCGCGGATGAACTCCACCAAGGTGCTGAACAGAGAAAGCTCCACTCCCAGGTGGGCTCTTTACCTGACATAAACCCCAGACTCTCTAACTTGTCGATGTCACTTCACTAATGTATCCTACAAAAATTACAGCCCAACTTCTCAAAGATATATATGGATGTTTAGGGCAACACTGTTTACAATGGTCAGAAACAATTTTTTTTTTTGGAAACAATATAAATGTTCATTAATAGAGGGATAGTTTTTAAAAATTATAATTCCTTGGTGTCTCCTTCTGAACTGCCTTGAAAAGTGAGATGATAAATTTCCACATAGTTTGTTCCTTGCTGCTGAACACCTAACAGATTCTCCAGTTTTGCATTGGGTCAGCTCTAGCTAGAGGAGAAACAAAGGCAGTCTGACTCCACTCACAGAGAACTAGGCCCAGGACACTTGGCGACTTCCTCATGGACTGTCCCCAGGAGAGAAGTCCCATGACCCTGTGTCTCGAGGGAAGAGAGCCTGACCGGGAACCCAGCAACTTTCATCAGAGCTTGGTAAGGGGGCTGGGAAGTTAGTTAAAAACAAATATAGATGCTTTTTAGTTTCTCTTCCCACCCCCTCCCGGAAAAAGAGTCCCTGGTGGGGACAGATTACTAAATATTTTGTGCAGTTTTTACCCTTCCCCCATGTCTCTGACCAGGCCAGAAGAAGTAATGGGAATAAACTGCAGACAAGTTCAACATTTTCCTAAGAGGCCAGGTTCAAGGTGGTAGGGCAGGGGAGAAAACCCACATGTTACACAGGGTAGGGACAGGAAATGCTCCAGTGGAACCTGCACTCTGGGCCTCGGGCGGCCCTGCCACAGCCACAGGGAGGGTTCCTCAGCCAGCACAGGGAAGGGATCAAGCCTGCCCTATAAGCCAGTGGGTGAACCTTGGAAACATTATGCTAGTAAAAGAAGCCTGTCACAAAAGACCACGTAGTATATGATTCCATTTATCTGAAATACTCAGAATAGGCAAATCCATAGGAATAGCAAGCAGATTAATGGTTTCCAAAAAACTAGGGACCAATTGCAGGGGTGTGTTGTGTGAAGGTGAAGGCTAACGGGTACTTCCTTTTTGGGGTAATGAAAATGTTCTAAAATTGTGGCAGTGGTTGCACAATTCTGCGAATATACTAAAAACCCTTGGATTGTACACTTTGAATGGATCAAGTGTATGGTACGAGAATTGAATCTCAATAAAGCTGTTCCCCAAAAGCGGGGAGGGGGATGTCCACTCTCTATTCCTTCCAGAAACCCAGACTGAAAGGCCTGTTTCTCTGTTCATCCCATTAGAGATTAAATCACTTAATAGGCAACACTGACAGATCTGCATTGCCCCATCCCACCACACCTGGATAGGTAATCTTGGCACAGTAACAAACAGGAGGGAGATTGACAATTGCTCTTCGGGTTTACAACTAGGCATACAGTTCTCTACACAACTGAAACTTTCACAGTAACTGCATCAGTGTGGGTTACTGCTTGCTGCCATCACTCGAGGAGCTCAGAGGGGATACCAAGCTCCCACCGTTTTCTGTTTTTAATGTTACTATCGCTTCTATGCCAGCCACCAACTCTATGAGTTTGTGCTACTTTTATTATCCCCATTTTACAGATAAAGAAACCGAGGTTCAGGGAGATTAAATAATTTGCCAAAAAAATCACGTGGCTGGGGGCAACTCGGACATACCTGTAACTGTTACACAATACCACATCCTAATCCAAGTCAGCAGAGAGCCAAACAAACCCACAGGGGTTAATACTACATCAGGTTAACACCAATAGTAATAGTATTAAGGCTGGGAACTTAGTAGAGGACAGCTTTTGACAATTCCTGACACTCAGGCTGCTTTGCATGAGTCTGCCTACTTCCCAGGGCTTATCTTGGCCGATGTTAGGGGTACATGGGTGGGGCAGAGGTCGCCCTTTAAAGTTCTGGGGGCAGTGGTAGGGACTGTCTGCTCTGAAGGAGTTATGTGGAGTCACCAAGCTGGCTGGGTGCCAGGGAGCCCTTTCCCAGCTCTGGAAGTCAAAGGGTATCTGAGCCCCATGAGTAACTCCCCGATGCCCAATGCGGAGTCATGTCTGGGGCTGCAGCTTCCGTGGGATTTCCCACTCCCTGACAAGAGCTCTCATGGGCGGGAGCACCCAGGCAATCCCATGGCCCCACTGCCTGTGTCTGCCAAGAACTCACGCTGACGAAATGTCCACTCGCTATTCCTTCCAGGAATCTAGACCGGAAAGGCCAGTTTCTCTGCTCATCCCCTTATTAGAGAGTAAATCACTTAACAGGTAACACTGACAGGTCTGCATTGCCCCATCCCCACCTGGACAAGTAATCTTTACACAACAACAAGCAGGAGGGGGATTGACATTTGCTCTTAGGGGATTACGACTAGGCCTGGGGCTCTTGACTCAACTAAAATTTTTACAGTCTCCTCTCCTTGAGGCCCAGGGGTATGAACTCAGGACTTCTCTAGCTTCCTCCCAGGCCCTCCTCAATTCTTCCCTTGCTTTCTGGCAGTTCCTCCTCCATCTTTGCCCCACTCCGGGCCATAACAACTTTTTCCTGCAATCAGATCCTCCCGGCTCATCTGCACCAGCCTAGTCCACGCAGCCCAGCCCCGCCTTTCTCCTTGCGGCCTCCACTGAAGCTGGAAGTCATGTTTCTAGAGCACGGGCCCTTTCTGCATGTGCAAAGCCAGAGTAGAACCCCACCTGCCAACTCGCCCTACACAGGTTGAAGACGCAGGAGAGGGCGGAAGTTAAGAGGTTGGTCAAATCCCAGTTCTGCCACTTGCTAGTTGTGTTACCTTGAGTGACTTCACCTTTTCTGTGTCCCAGTTTCCTTATCTATAAATTGGGAGGAACACGATCTGCTGTGATAGTTAAATGAGATCTGGCACAGAAGAGGTACTGGAGAACAATTTTAAAGTAGTTATTGTAAGTATATGTGAGAATCTATAAGACCATTTTATACCAATATCTATGTATTCTTGGTCCCCCTAGCCTGACCATAAGGACCTCTCAAGGATAAAAGATGGCCCCAGGGAAAGGCCTGATAGACAATGATCCAACAGCTTGTGCTACATACACACACTCACATCCCCAGACACACCACACACAGAGACAAACACCACAGCCAAACACCTGTGCGCGCACACATGCACACACACACACACACACCCAGATACACATGCACTCCACACACATACACACACCCCAGATCCAAACATACCACACAGACACACATGCCTTTGAACACATCTACACATTCCTCCTTTTCTCCCTTTATTTTCTTAAAGGTGTTTCATCATCTATAAGGACACCTAGTCTCGGCACAATTTCAAACACAATTTCCACTGTCGCAAGAAGTTTTAACCTTCATAATGTCTAACTCCCTGCCAACTAGCCTGGTTACAGAAGACCCAACCAGCCAGATACAGACAGGAATTTTCTGACCAACAACAGGGTGTCTTGCTTATATATGTCTCCTTGCACCTGGGCCCAGATGCCAGCAGGCCCCGGTCTCCATTTCCTCAGAGGTTTACATTGCTCCTCACAGCAGATAAAGACACTAGATTTCCATTTATCTATAAGTCCCTTGTTTGTTTATTTCTTTCCTGGGGCAAGTCTATATAAGGTCAGATTCCCATGTTTCCTAGGCCCAGCTTTTCTGGATCATGTTTGCTTTGACTGACTCCTCTAACAATCCCCTAGAAGCTGTTGTTATTGATCAAGTATTCTTCAGGCCTGTCCACTCTGACTCACTTCAGAAACTACCCTCTTCTTACCCAGAAAGACCAGAAAGACCTGCATCAAACAAGGCTCTTTTCTGACTCTTCTACAAGAGCCCCCGAGACCTCCAGAAAGACAGCATGGCCTAGGGCAGTGAGTCACAGACACAGGTTTTAAGTCCCAGCTTCACCACTTCCTGGCAGACGTTGGTTTGGGTTCATCCCAAAGCAGACCCTGAGATGAGGCTTTGGGTGCAGGCTGTTTGTTAGGGAGATGATTCCAGGAAGTCCAATGAGGAAGTATGGAAAGTCGGACCAGGAAAGGACAAAGGCTGGTAAAGGGTATGGAAATGGGCAGGTTACTGCTGTGGACAGCTGGGGCTCAGTCCTGCTGGGGATTGACCTCTGAGGTTTTGGCTAGAACTCACTCCAGAATCCTCCCCCTGGAGAGTAGGCAGCTGGGATATCAACTCCCATCCCCCATTTTTTGAGGGCATTCCCCTGGGAAGACAACTCACCCCCAAACCTTCCCCTGGCCTTTCTCAGGTATGCCTACTGGGCAGCACAAGCTTCCATGGCATCATGGGACTGGAGAAAACCTTCACAGATTGGTGAGGCGGAGAGAGGGGTGGAGGAGTGCAGGCGGGCGTAGGGTGGGTGGAGGGGTGATGTCAGCATGTGGAAACTGCTGGAAACCGCTGCAGGTGGACTCAGGTAAGCCCAGAGGATATGGGGCAGGGCATCAACAATGTCCTACACGCTTAAAGAAATCCCATGCTTCTCCAAGCCTTTCCTCATTTATGAAACAGGCAGGAGACCTGTATCGCTTCCTGGAGGGTCCCTTAGAGGCAGAAAGAACATTTGGAAGGTGTTCGGCAACCTGGGGCACTTCCTGTACCAGCAGGTCATCCCCTGGAAGGGCAGCCCTGCTGCAATAAACACCCAGAGAGCGCTCTCCACGACAGAGACGTGGAAAAGAGTGTAATTCAAGGCTCCCAGCCAGAAAACTCAGGCTGGAGCCCACCGACAATTCTCCTGGTCCCTTTGCCAAGCCTTGCGGCTGTTTCAATGGCCACCATGAATGAGAGGGACTACTGGATGCTTTCTGCTGTCTCGAGTTCTTACAGTGACCCTACACGGAAGACATAGGCACAGGTAGCTGAGGAAACTGAGTGGAGAGGGTTAAGCTACTCACTGACAGACACTCGGCTAGGAAACGGTGGAGTTGGCATTCGATCCCCTGCTGGTCTGAATCTTTATACCCCCTTCCTCTGGAACATGACACAAGCTCCATCTGAGATGCCTCTGTCACACACACCATGTGGTGAGAGGGCCTGTCAAGGGTTCTAAATATACATGCCTCAGGCCCCAGGGGCTCTGGACTGAGGGGAAGCAACTCCACCAGCCAGCGGGCTCAGATAACAACAGTATCGCTTAGGTAGCACCACCTCTGCCCCAGACACTGTTCCGAGTGCTTTGCTTTTATCACCATTATCTCACATAATTCTCCCAACAATTCTATGAGGAGGATACAGTCATTATCCCCATTTTACAGAAGAGGAAACTGAAGGAAGATTACATGATTGCCCAAGGTCACACAGAAATAAATACGAAGCTGAAATTTGAATTTAGGCAATCTAGCTCTAGAGCGCCCCCCGCCCCCAAACTACTTTGCTACATTCCTTGGAAAAGTGCAGGCTCTAATCTCTTCACTATCGGAAAGGCATATCCCCAAAATGTTGGGAACAGAACTGCTCTTGACCTCTTTCCTTGGACAAGAATTGACAAAAGCAGCATGGAGGAGACAAGACAGCATGCCCAGCCACCTCTTAAAGGGCCACGCTCCTTGGGAGACAGTGAAAATGCTCTGTCCTGAGTGAGGGTCTCTTTACTGGGGGCGAGGCCGGGGGGTGTGTGCCAAGAGTGGCATTTGGCACTGTGGCCCAACATAATTAGGGTCAAGTGCTTTTTTTTTTTTTTTTTTTTTTGAGAATAATTACTTTGCAGTCTGGATGCTCTATGGAGGTTCCCAATGCAATCTTTCCAAAAGGGAGGGTAAATGCAAGGAAAAGCCAAAGATAACTAGAGTTTCCCAGAGTGTGGAGCCAGGGAGAAGCCAAAGCAAGCCAGCCCACGGGGAGGTTGTGGAGATCACATGGAATAACATCTCGGGGCTCACACATCGGCAGATAACTGGTGGACCCCTGGGGTGGGGGGGGCTTGGTGGGCAGGGAGGTCTGCCCACCAGCTGAAGGCAGTCCTGGCTACAAATAGTCTTCTTTCCATTTCTTATATTACATCAGCAGAACCACCGCCAAGGAGACTAGAAATCCAGCTCTCCTTTTTCGTGCCTCCATCCTGCGTTCTAACCAGTTCTACCACCACCCCCAGCCCCTTAAGTGGAAGTTCTGATCGCAGGCTAGAAACAAAGCCAAGCAAATTAGCTCAGCCACACAGACACAAAAGTCACATTAGGAGAAGAGTAATTCTGTCATCTCTCAGATATGTACCCGTGAATGATTCTTTAGGGGATGTTCTGCCTTATCTGCCAAGTGGAGCACACGTTATCATTCACTGAGCTCTCACTCCGTGCCTGGCACTGTCCTGAAGGCTGTACACGTATTAACCCACTTAACCCTGACCACCAGGCTGGGCGATGCTTTTATTATCCACGTTGCAAGATGAGAACACTGAGGTATGGAGAACTCCAGCACCTCCCGAATGAAGCTCCTGAGAGGCAAAGCGAGGATTCAGACCAGGCAGTCTGGCTTCAATAGTTCCACGTTAGCTCCACTACAGCACTGGTCTTAATCTTCATGACACGCTGTGCTGTAAGTACCATTACCTGATTTTACCAAGAAGGAAACTGAGGCTCACAGTTCACTGCCTGCCCAAAGTCAGCAGATCAGTAGCAGAATCAGGAGCCAAACTGACGTTGGACTCTGGAGCCCGACTTTGTGACGACCATGAGAACCTGCCACACTGCAAGGCACAGGGAGACAGTGGGTGGGCACCAGGCCAGCACTGCCTGAGGGAGGGCATGCCAGGGCACACCAGCTGGCCAGCAAGGCAGACTCCGTAGGGCAAAGCCAAAGGGCCCCAACGCTCTATGCCAGTAAACCCAAATGGGGTAGGGCCAAGTGAGTGCCAGGGGCTGTTGACAGACTGGCAGTAGACACAGAGGATGTAGCCAACAGCTGCTATTTATTTTGGGGCCTGGGAAGAGGGAAAGCACTGGTTAGGGCCCAGCTCACTCCAACAATAAACTGAACAGGGTAGGGTGGGGAATATGTCCCCCTCCCAGCTAAGGCAACAGCCCTGGCCACCTGCTGAGATTGAATAGTCTAGGTGTCAGGAACATCTTGCCAGACACTCTAATCTGCTTCCACCAACAAACAGAGGCGCCTCCCCCCCCCCAGCCCCGCCCTCTCCCCAGCCCCATGTGCTGGACTTGTAAATGGCCCAGGAAGACAACCAACACTGCAAACCCACCCCCTGTGGTGTCAGGTTCCAGGAACAAATGGTTTTCCCTTCCTCAGGAACAAAGAGGGGCTGCTCCTGCCTGCCACCCGTGGCTTTGGTTCCCTGACTTGGACATTTGTTAACTCTACTCTTGTGGTGGATACCTCTTGACAAGGGTCCTGCACATAAAGTCTGCGGACGGCCAACCTGGGCTGTGGCAAGGCTGGCTGGCAGGATAGAGGAGTGTGTGTGATAGGAGGAAGGCCAGGAAGTAAGAGGTTTCCTGAAGACTACGGAGCCCCACTGCCGAGCTCTGAACCCCTCCTGGTAGCTTAAGACTTTTGGTAAATTAACTTCTCCATTTTCTCATCAGTAAAGACCATAATAGTGCTTTTCTCATAAGGTTGTTTTAAGGAGTAAATGAATGAAGTGCTCAGAAGAGTGGCTGGCACATAATGTGTGCTGTTATCATCATCATCTTCATCATCATGCCAATCATTTATCCTGGCAGGTTCCTTCTCACTGGGAACACCAGAAGACAGTTTTCCTGGATATTACACGTAGAATTTGGTTTCCCAGGCTAGCCCAAAATGTAGGTGAACTAGAGATGTCTGGTTCTTGTGCTATAATTTAATCTACTCCATGAATGAGAGGTTTTGGCAGACTGGCCTGAGAATATTAACACCATTTACAATATTCTATCGATAAGAATATATATTTTTAATTTCAAACAGCCGATTTCCACAATTGTAAATTATAAGCTGTGTTTCTTTAAAAAGATAGAGGAGGGTGTGTGTTAGGAGGAAGGGAGTTTAACAGAATGAAGCCTTCATCCATGGGTTTATCCCACTGATCATGGAGCTATCATGATCCAAGCCTTCTGCTAGCATCCGGGCATCAGGAAGTGGGGCGCTAAAGGTGAAAAGATGTGGTGGTTGCTGCCTTTGCAGGCAGGCATACCACCCTCTGGCTCCCACCTGGAGGAACTGCTTTCAGTACGATGCCTTGCACACAGCAGCTACAAAACTAATGTTCAGTTAGTGATATTCCTTGATATGGGCACTGCCTTTGGGGCCCTGGAGCTCCTATCCATGATACTGCTGGAAGAGGCTACATTTCCCCAGAGTGTCTCTCATCTCAGGGGGTCAGGGGCAAATCTCAAGCAGAGTCCCCAGAACAGCCTCTCCGGCAGTGTTCTGGCCAGTTTCCATCTTCAGCAAGCCAAGAGGAGGCCTTGCTGCTGAGCCAAGCACGCTGCTCAGTGCCGGGAGGGATACAAGGCCCAACTTGACCCCTCTACCTGTCTAACCTCATCACTCACTGCTCTCCCGTTGCTCAGTCTCCTCGGCCATGCCAACCTCCTTGCTTTTTCCTAAAAAGGCCAGACAAAGTCCAACCTCAGGGCCTTTGCACTTGCTGTTCCCTCTCCCTCTAACCACTTTTACTCCAAGTATCCGAATGCCTCACTCCCTCAGATCGTACTCAAAAGTTATGTTCCCAGTGCCAGGCACATAGTAAATATTCAAATGTTGATTGATTGAATGAATGAAGGAAGGAAGGAATATAAATAAGGATCAGACTAAGGTCCATCCCTCATGGGGCTTTTCCATCAATCAGGCACACAAGCCTATGTGGACATAGGCTTGCCAATAGCTGACCAACCCAAGGCCATTCTTGATAAGTGTTACACGGGAGGTAAAAATAATAAACATAAAAATTCACAACAGTTGAGGAGAAATCTGGAAGGTTCCAGGAGGTGGCAGAAACTGAACAGAACTGTGAAGGATGGCTATGATAGTAATGGTATCAATAGCTGCCATTTACTGAACTGCTGTCATGTGCCAAGAAGTATGAAGAGGAACAATCGTATGGGCTAGGTAGAAATATAATCATTCCCATTTTACAGATTAGAAAACCGAAGCCCATGGAGGGGAAGAAATTTGACCAAGTGAAACAAGCTAGTAAGAGGCTTCAGAGCCTGGGCTCATGAAGCAGAGGCCATCGGTGCCCTGCCCTCATCCTCTTGCCCTCAACTTCCAACTTCTGGCACCTGAGGCCCTCTCTGGGGGTTGCTGCCGTTGCCAGAGACTAGTTTATTTAGGCTGAGCGAGCAGCAGGCTGAAAATGGCCCTTACTTAAACTCCTTCCTGTTCCCAACATGGTGCCTTGCTAGCTAGGATAGGATGTCGAGACCCGGGAAGCTGGAGCTTTTGAAGGGCCAGGCCTTCAAAAGTGGCTCTGGACAACAGTTCAAGGGGAATAAAAATTTGAATCCCAAAATAGAGGCCAGACCTTGCCAGGGATCCATTCTCAGTTAGTGAGAGGTTTGTTATCTTATCCCCACCACCAGCTCCAACCACATCACATGTGAATGGAGGGGCTTGGAGGGAAGGTCAGAGTGGGCAGATGACCTGGGGTTTAATCCAGACCCTTGAAGTTTTATCTGAAAACCCACATGATGCATTCCCTAGCCCCCCAGCCTCGCAGAAAGCTCGGAGATAAAGCTATCTACAAAGGCGCAAGTCCTCAGCCTTCCAAGGGAAGGCTCACTGTGCACACTCCCTCTGGGTCCACCCCCTTTTTTAAGCCCAGGGCAGTGCTCTCAGCATTCTTTACCTCAGCAGAGCCACAGACCAGGGCTGGGACTCCCATGGATACTCTCAGTAGAGAGAGGAATACAGCCACGGAGACCATAGTCTGATGGAGTGCAGAGAGGGCAGAGAAGGTACAGCTAGTTTTGACATGTGTGGATGTTTCCAGCTGGGGGTCAGGGAAGAAAGGGAACTCCCAATTAGCTCCTCCATCTTTTTGTGTGTGTGTGTGTGTGTGTGTGTGTGTGTGTGTGTGTGTTGGGGGGGAGTATTGGGCAATCCATTACATCTTCAGGGGGCACAGTGGAACCACCATAGGCTTTGTTGCTGCAGAGACCTGGGTTCAAGCCTGGCTCTTGCCATCGACTGCCATGTGACAGAGGGCAAGATGCTACACATCTCTGAACCTCGGCTCCCTTGTCTACAAAACAGGGCCAATGGGCTAGGGTTGCTGTGGGGATTACAGGAGCTGAGAAGCCCTCATCCAGTGCCTGCACGTGCAAGGGGCTCCACTCACACATTCTCTGACTCAACTCCCCCACTTCCTTTGCCCGGTTGCTGCCACGTCCAGCAATCATGGGGAAAATGAGGCTGCTTTTCTCCAGTTGCCAATGAGTGATGACTAAAGTAAATAAGTAATCCCGGATAGAAACCAAAGTTCAGGCTTTGTTCTAGTTTCGACCTTAACTCTGCAAGAGAGGGATCAGTTTACCCATCCACTGGAGCTTAGACCTGCAAAAAACCCTGGGTAGCCACATTGGGAATCCCTGTCCTCCCTGACAAGTAATTGGGTCCTTCCGGGTGCCAGGCACTGTGCTGAGAGCTCAATGAATTAATTCCAGCCCAGGGGGCAGAATTCAGGAAAGAGTTTCACGCTCTCAGGACCCCACTGCCAGCAAGATGCCAGGCCAGCCAGGCCTCCCTCTCTGTTGTTACAAAGAAATTCTCCCACACAGGCAAGTCCCTTAAAATAGCCCTTTGGGTTTGGGCCATCAGGAAACGGAATAAAGCTGGGTCAGAATGGGGCCTACCATGAAAGAGTTTACAAAGCAGCCACTTCAAACGACAGGGACAATCCCTCCATGCTCAGAACCCTTAGGTGGGCGAAAGCAGCAAGGCAGACTTTTCTCAACAAAGAATGCTCTTCCCCAGGAGGACAACATGTGGGCAGCAGAAGCCCCTGACCCCCAGGGCCGTCCTGGAGAAGGACCAAGAGTGGAAGACAGTGAGTGTGAAACAGGCCCAGCTGGGGAGGTGTGTGCATGTGTGTGTGTGTGGGGGGGGGGCGGGGGTCGCTACACATACCTGGCTTTGTGTTTGACTAACAATGCACCCTAAACTTTCCAAACCTCAGACTCCAGATGAGTAAAATGGGGTTACAAATGAATCCCTCCAGGGCTGTGTTGAGACCAGAGATTGTAAGTCAAAGGCCTGGCAGTGCCTTGCACAAAACAGGAATTCAATATGTGGTAGCTGTATGCTGAGGGTGCCCACACAATACAAGTCAAGGCCTCTTTTATTCCCAAGTGAAACTATTCCTGGAAAAAGGGAAAGAGCAGGGGCTTTGCACAGGGACCATGCAGTGATGGGCAAAACTACAGACTGGCCCCCACCCACACAATCCCTCACCCGACCTGGTACACCACCAGCATTGGGCAGCACCCCCACCCCTTACTCCCTAGAGTTGCAATCGCATGTGATAAGTGATCAATTTCCGTCAGCCAGGCCTGACATTCAAGCTCCAGGGATCCCAGAGGCATATTGGAGGGCCCCAAAGGCTCCACTGCATAATTTATGCTGCATTGACACACACACAGAGGAAGGGATTCTGCCCCCACCCCACCCATGACTCCACCCAGGCCTGGGGGGGTGGGGGGCTTCCTCACCAGCCAAAGGGAAATGACAGCAAAGGGCTAGAGAAAGCAATGGAGTAGAAGGGCAGAAAGCACAGCTGTTTCCCCTTTGCTAACTCAGCTGCCTAGATGTCACTTCCTCCCCTCAGGTAACAGCAGGGAGAGAAGGGACTGGAAATAGTTGTGTCTCTTCCCATTCACAAAAATGATAGGCTTGGAAAGAAGCAAAGTGTAATTCCCAGGGTGATTTTCTAGAAGCCACCGTCACTGAGGGTCTAGGTTGATCCTGAGTCAACCGTGGCTGAGGCTTCTCAGTGGGAGTCAGGAACAGCTCCTTTTGGTAAGGCATCCCCTTCCCCAAATGATTAAAAAACCCAGACTGAGCTCTTTTCTCTGGGCTCAGAGCTTTCCAAAGCAGCTTTCATACCCATCCTCCCCTCTGCAGGCCAGAAAGAAAGCAATGAGCCCATTTTCTAGATGGGCAAATGGATATCTATTATAGATGGAGCAGGTGACATGTGGAAGGTCTCATGTGTTGAGAAGCCAACCAGCCAGACCTCAGGTGGAATCTCCTTGGGGCCCAGTCACCCCAGGTACAACGTGATTATGGGGCTGTGAGGTCTCTGTGCAGACAGGGCAAACTTCAGAGCCTGCAGGCCTGGGTGAGTGCAGACTCCCCTCTACATGCAGCTTATTAGCTGCGTGGTGTTTGGCAATTTGTTTAAGCTCTATGGGTCTCAGTGTCTTGATCTGTCTGATGTAGATGCCAGCCATAACTACACAGTTTAGGGACAACTTTAAGTTTGTGTAAAACTCTCAGCATGGAGAATGTATCCAGAAATGTTAGCTGTTATTTTTATTACTACATTTTCCCTAAAGAATCAGGCTCACAGGACTATCTGGGCATGTGGTGGGGTTCAATACATGAAGAGGTAGTGGAGGCACTGTATTTAAAAGCAAAACAAGTTCAGAGACATGTTGAAGGAGAAGGCTACATTAGCAGGACTGCTTCCCGTCACCAGGAGACTTCAAAGGCCTCGGGGCCCCCAGAAAAGCTGTTCGGTATCAGTCCCCAGATCCTACAAGGACAGGGGTGTCCTCTCTCGTACCACTGGGGTGCTTCAGCAGCTGTGCTGGGGAATGCAGACGCACTTCACTGGGACGCACTGCACAGGCCCTGCCAGCCAGGGGAGGCCCAAAGCAGGCAAAATGTCACTCCTTGCTGCTCCCCCTTCTCCTCCACTCACCCTCCTTCCCCAAGACCTCAAGGGTGCAATCAACTTTTATGAGGCAGCCTGACCCCTCAGAGTAAGAACTGTAAACAGGGAAGGGCTGGGCTCCGGTCTGCCAACTAGAGTCCCCAGTGCAGATCTAGAAATAGGGTTCCAGTCCTTATCTAGCTCTGTTCCAGCTACAGCTGTCAGAACAACCATAATGCCAGCTCTGTAACCCACCAGAAGGACCCCATTATGACCATCAGCTCCAGTTTCCCCTGCAATCCTTGGCAGAAAAGGAAGGTTCAGAGATGCCTGCCCAACAAGCTCTGAATTCCCTCAGCTGGCATTTGAGGCTCTCAGAAACTGGCCCTGAGCTTTTTTTTCATCCTTCTCCCCTACCTGGGTTTTGCCCCCATTTTCCTTGTGTGTTCCACCTCTGGCACCTTTGCTTTTCCCTTTCTTGGAATGCTCTTCCTCTCTTTGCCCCTTCTAAATGCTACTCTTCGCCATCCAAATCCTAATTACTCCTCAACGCCCATCATGAAGGTTGCGGTTATCAGCCAGGCTTCCCTGAAACTCCAGTTCACAGAGAGCAGTCCCTCTTCTGAACTTAATCATTATCTCAAATACCTGTGTTGTGTTTAATACGTGCCAAGTACATTTCTAAGCTCTTCACATGTATTAACTCATTTAATCTTCATCACAACCCTATGAGCAAGGTCCTATTATCCCCTTTTTTGTTTCTTTACAGATGAGGGAACTGGGGCACAGAGATGATAAGTGACTTGCACATGGGACTCAGTCCCCGACAACACAGCCTTCCAGATGCCCATGTCGCTCTCTCAGGGGATGCAGCCTGGACTCCTCAGCGATTCCCATGCCCCTCTCTCACTGACCCAGCTCTAATGGGGCAGAAAGTGGCAGACTCACAGATGTGGGCGTCAGAGACCAGGGTAAGGATCTCAGCCTGCCACTGAATTACTGACTGAGATTCACATAAACTCTCTGGGACTCATTTTCCACATCTGTAAAGTAGGGGTAAAAACACCCACCTCATGTGGTTGTGATAAAGCTCCAATTAGTTCCCCTCTAAAAGGTGTCTTTTGCACTGGCTGGCATGTAGTGGGTGCGCATATGTTAGTTCTCCCTCTTCTCGCTTCAGTGTGCATCTTGACATCCTCGTTGGACTCTGCTCAGCACCTGTTGTTGATGTGATGACTTGTTTGGAGGTTACTCGGGGGCACGAGAGGGACTTTCCTGTGGCTCACCCTCCCGCCCTCCCACTCTCCCACCCTCCTCCTGTCCAGGCCCCTAACCTCTTCATTCACCTGCCTTCCTATGACTGACTCCACTACAGGTAGCAGCTGCGAGAAGTCACACATAACTCTGGGAATCCGCTTCTTGAAATGCCATCACCCTACTGGATGCTTCCATTATTTTTGGCCATTGCCATGGCAGAGTAAACCTCTGGTGCTGGCTCAGAACCTATTTCCAAAGTCAGAATCTCCACCTCATTTCCCACACACACCCCTTGTCCTTCCTGTTCCCTGGATCCCTGTCCTAATCCATTATCCCTTTCCTGGATTCTCAGAACTCAAATGGAGTAAGTGTAACTACTGTATGTATAATGCAATTATGTGTTTTATTTGGTTTCATTAAGAGGCACATGAGAACAGAGTTGCCTGTTAGACTTTTTCTGGCCAAGAAATAGTCTGGTCAGTGACTCAGGCTGAGGAAATTAGGAGGCAATTTCCAGGGGACTGCTGTGCAAACCCAAAGTCAGGAGTCCTAACAACGCTCCTCTAATTCAGAGCCTCTGCTGACCATTAATTCATGCTGGCCCTAGAATATCTCTTTGGAAAATGCAGCAGTTGGCACTTATATTTCTGGAGCTGGAAACCAGTCTCCTATGACATCAAATAGGTTTATTTTATCCTTCCCTTCCCCCCAGCTTTGCCTGCCACCACACAGGGTGATTCCAATTCTGATTTGCCCAAACCCTCAGTTCTAAACAGGGCCATGATAAATGGCTGGTTGTGCTCCCCGTTCCAACGGCCTTGAAGGATGTGGTCGGTTGTTCCATAAGTAGGAAGCCTTGTCAGACCTGTGAATCACCCCTAGATCACTTCCCTCCTCGAGAAGGAGAAGAAACTGTTCTTGTGTGAGTGTGTGTGTGTGTGAGAGAGAGAGAGAGAGAGAGAAAGAGAGAGAGAGAGACAAGAGTGCTAACCCACGTGTGGCACTGACCTTGGGGCTAGGATCCTATTTGACCTTGCCCTTTCCTGGAGCTCCCCTCTGCTCCTCTCCCCCAACCCATGTTCCTTCCCTTCTCCTTCCCAACTTACCAGGAAGCCATCACTAGATCAGCTCCAGGTAGCCCTCCAGGTCTGAACAGCTGCTCCTTGTTTATCTGTTTCTCTTGTATGTTGGGTGTTTTCCATGGGGCATGCAGCCCGATTTCCCATCAGACTACGAACAGCTGAACTTTCCTTTTTTTGCCTCAATCTTTCCTTTCTTCTCTCAGCTTCACCGATCAGGTCCCAAATGTGCTTCAGTGTTTTGGTGATCAGAAACACCAGATGGAAGCCAGCGTACGTTCAGTGCTCGTGATGGGAACAAGCACTGTGAGGAAGCTTTACCCAAAATTATCTCAGGTCAATTTCCCAAAAGCCCTGTTAGGTAACAGGTGAGGAAAATGAGGCCAGAGTGTTTGGCCTCAGGTTGCGTGGCTAGAAAGAGCCAGAGGAGGGATTCAAACCCTGATCTGTCCAACACCACTCATTCCTTAATGGAATTGGCCCTGAGAAGACACTTTCCATGCGGCAGCTGCCCATCCTTCCTCCCACGGGGCTGGATTCAAGAACTTAGGGAAAAAAACCTGAAGGGCTGAGAAATGAAGAGTTCTGGGACCAATTCCTAAAAATGTAGCTCCCAGGACCAAGATAAAAATTTTTAATGATCTAAATACACTGGAGAATGCATTATTTCCACAGGGTCAGTCCTTCATTTATCACCTCAAGTATCAGTGGGGACTAGGTATCATCCCGGGTTTGCTCCATGTCCCCTGCCTCACAGTGAGCAGCCACACACTCACCTCCGTAGCATGAGGCCAATGTCCCAGTGAGGCAATCCAAACACCACCCTGTATTGCTCTCTCACTACCATGCAGGCCTGAGGTGGGTCTCTCCAACCAGACTCCAGCTGAGGAGAAGGGCTCCACTTGCCCCTTTGGAGGTAAACTGACCTGAGTTTACCCAGATCTGCCTTAACCAACTGGGAGAGCCTGAGCAATCTCTAACTTCTCTAAGACTCAGTTAAGCCATCTGTATAGAGGCATCAGAGAACCAACCCCATGTTAGGCTATATTCAATGAACTGCAGAAATCACATAAAATCATGCACGTTAAGCGTCTGACACCATCGATGGTAAAGGCTAACACTGGCTATTACTTGCATTCCCTGATGAGTCCTGTCAAGGATCAGCATATTCATGACTGGTATTTGTCTGAATTAAACAATCAGGAAAGGAAATGACTGTGAAAGCACAACACCTCCGAAATCCAAACAAATAATTTTGTGTTTGTTTTAAATAAACAAGCTTCTCTCTACGACCCCATGACTTCACATACACCTACACATACATGTGAGTGCAAAGAATTCTGCAGACCTGGACTCGTATCCCAGTGGAAAGCTTGCAAATGAAGGTATCTGCAGTTTGCATCCAGCATCATCAGGATCATTTTAAACACAAGTGGCCTGGGGCCAAAGTCAGTTTTCCTAAGGTCTCCCCTGTGGCAGCTCATAAAAGTTAAGAAAGGAGCCCAACTCCATGCCAGGGAGCCTGGCCACCCTCCCCTAGCCCCACCCCAAATAGGGGCTTGGCAGAGAGGAAGGAAGCCAGGGGCTGACAGCACCATCCAAACGATGGAGGCTGTATGTCTGCATTTCATAAACAGACCAAAAGCACAAGACCCTCGGTGTCCAGGCAGCTCCCCCTCATCCTGGGGAGGAGCACACCCTTCGCTGGATGTCCTGAGAGAACCTTTGCAGTGTGTTCCCAACATTCTGGAGTCAGCAGAACCCCTCCTGCTTGGGCCCCAGGCCTCTCATTAGCTAGTTCCAGCTAACGTGCCCATCCCATAAAACCTCTCTGCTCTGCAATCTGCCAAAATCGGAGGAGAGGCGGGAAGAAGGCATGCTTCTCCAGTGCAGAGGGCTTCCAGAACATATGCGACGAGGGCACAGCATGTCCTGCCAGCTCCCCACACCAGTGACTTACTCAAAACACTTTACCTTCCAGTGCATGGTGTCCACCACGCAAGGGCAAAGAAAGAAGATCCTAAACTTCATAGGCCCAGCATCCCCACCCTGCTCCTCCTCACCCTGTCGGCTCCACTGACACTTCCTATGAACAGGCACCCTCTCCTTACTCTACGCATTTATGCCTCAAAATGTGTAGGCACCTCTTGCTACCACCACATATTTATCTTCCTGGTCAAGCTCATCTAGACATAGGGTACTTCGAGGAACAAAGTCCACACCGAGGGCAAAATGCCAGCGATACCCAAGGGCTGTGACAAGCTGTACTGCAAGTGACATGATTCCATCTGGTTCTCAGTTTCTTCATCTGTAAAATGACAGGGGCAGGAGTGGGGGGTGACCTTGAAGAGTCCTCAGATCCCTGCCACCTCCACAATTTTGCAATGCATAACACTTTCTCCTTTCACTGTTTTCTACAGCGTTAGTTTATGGTACTATACTATCCTGTCTGTTCAGTGACATCATTCCCTGCCCATAACATAATGTTGATTCTTACATGGGAAGCGGAGATGTCCTGGGAAACACTCTGTCTGTAAAAAGGGAGGAAATGATTATTTCAGGAGAATTCGACTAGACTTCCTTTGTGTTTGTCACACAGAACAAGTTATTATCAGTCTTTGAACCCGAAATCTTTCTTCCTTTTTGCCAGACCATTAATAACTGCTTTTCAAAAGTGTTCTTAGTCAGAATCTCACCAAAAATACGTTACCATTTAATGAGTGCTTGTAATGTGCCAGGAACTGGGCTAAGTGTTTTGCATGGATGATCTCATTTAATTCTCCAGACAACCCTATGAAGTAGGTACTATTATTACCCTCACTTTAAAAATGAGGAAACTGAGGCCCACGGAAGTTAAGTAACGTGTCCAAAAAGTTACAGAGCCCCAGCACTTAGCCGTCTCTCAACACTGTCTGTAGTGGGTCCCTAGTCACGTCAGTAACACTCCCTGGCTTGTTGCCAGTACATCCTACATCTGCAATATTGGACATCATTTGTCATATTGTTAAGATTTGATGTTTTACCTAAAATCCAGAGCAGGAAAAGCACCTGCCTAGGTCTCAGAGCAAAGAGTGCCATCTGTAGAAAGCAATGCCAACCTTAACTGTGGACTAGAAGAAAGAACCCCTAAAACTGAGCCTGCAACATTTGAGAAAAGAAGTTAGGAAGGCTAACTTGACAATAAGCACTGGGATATGCAAATGGACATCTGTCCCCAGAACAAGGTAACCATCTGGTGACTCTGTCCTCCAAACAGAACTTTTTTTTTGAGGGCAGTGTCACTGACCATCATATGTGGGACCCAAACCGGGGCCGCTGGCGTCCCAAGCCAGCTCTTAACCAATGCACCACTCGGCCGGCCCCAAAAAGAACTTTCTTGAAAAGCAGGGGAATATGCTTGCCGAGCCTAATAATATAAAAGGGACAACTCTCAGACCATGTCAGGGAATATTTCCCATGGACACCCACCCCTCTGGCTGGTCAAGAAGCAGCCTCCACAGGTTTGCCTTCTCCCCAACCTGAGCCCAGCCCCATTTGTTCCTATAAGAAACCCAAAGTTCAGGGCTGGCTGACGAGTGGCGTGGTGATTAAACGCTGGTTTGGGAAGCCAGCGGCCCCAGTTCGGGTCCCACATATGAGGGCCAGTGACACTGCGCTCAGAAAAAAAAACAAAAAACCCAAAGTTCAGGGCTGGTGATAAAGGCAGAAAAAGTTGCCTGAGGCTGACATTAGCACAAGCCTCAGTCCCCTTCCAACAGGGAAATAAAACGGCATTTCTAAGATCAATGTGCAGTCTAGGGCAGCAACCAACAGCCTGTTTTAATTGTTAAAATTAATGCTTTGAGCATTCTAAATGCTCCTTTAAGTGCCTAATTTGCAAATAAGATGCAGTCGTTCTGCTTTGGATGCCTGGCTGTCTCTTCTTAAGTACCGGAGCAGAGTCTGTTCAGACAGGCGTCCTCAGGCCGCATGGACACCGTGTTTACTTCCTAAGGTGCGAAGGATGGGAAGACAGGACTGGCTGAGATGAAAGGGGGCCGTGTCACCCCGACCCGGGGAGCTCGGCTCAATCAACCTTAGCCCATTCTCATTAAGTTTGGGGAAGGGAGGGGGAGGGGCAGCCGTTCCTCGGAAAGCACAGCCAACATTTGCCTTCTCGTGTCTGGAGATGGAGCATCATTTAAGAGGAAATGAACCCGGCTAAGGGTCACGTCCAGAGAAGGGATAAAAGGAAAAGCCACAGTTCTCCTCACACCGACGCACACAATGACTTTAAGAAGGAAATCAAAGCTCAGGGCCGAGGGTGGAGGTGGGGCAGGGGGTGCGTCAGCTTCCCTTTGCCCCCAGACCCCGGCCTAGGGAGGCAGACACCATTGCGAACGTGGGAGGAGGGCGCGAGGCTTGCTTCCCCAGGGGCCAGCCTCAGAGATCGCCCTGATCTGCGTGAGCGGGAGCGACCCGAGCCCCCGGGGAGGGCCGCCAAGATGCTCCTTCCCAACGGAGCTTCGCAGCCGGGGTGTGACGAGCGCTCCCCCTGCCATCCATCCACGCTCAGGCGGACAGATGACTTCACCGTTGTAACAGACAAGGGCAGCCACTTGCCAATTCCAAAGCCAAAAAAAGAAAGCGGGGCGGAGGTGGGGGAAGGGGGGCGGTGGCGAGTGCAGGAAGGATAGAGAAGGCTTCGCTGGAGATCACGGACCTGCGGGGAAAAGTCCACAGCGAGGGGCTGCCCGGGGGACACTCAGCTCCGGGACGCAGCGGCGGGGAGGGGCGAGCGCCCACCCGGGGCCCCTCCCGGGGGTCCCTGGCCAGCCGCCTTGTAGGGCCGTTTGCGCTCCTACTCACATAGTGCTTGGAGGGGTTCCTCCGCTTCTCCACGTCCACCACGGTGGCGTCCTGCACGCAGTAGGCGAGCATCTTCCCCCACAAAGCGAGCGGCGCCCCCCGGCGGCGTCACCGTCTCATCCCGGCCGGGCTCCGGCCCCCGCTTCCCGGGTCCCCGGGGCTGCCCGCCACTCCGGGCCGGCGCCCACACGGACGGCCCCCCAGCGGGCTCCCGTGCGCCCCGGGCGGCTCCCCGCGGGCCCGCCGCGCGCCCCTCGCCTTCCGCGCCGCCGCGGCTGCCGCGCTCTGGCTCTCGCGCCCGCTCTCTCTCCGCCGCCCGGTGGGTCCGGCGGGAACTGGCGGAGCAGAGGAGGGGCGGGGGTGTGTCCCGCCGGCGCGGGGACGGGGCGGGGGCCCCGGAGCCTGCTGTCAGCGCGCCGGTGCGGGGCGGGGGGCAGCCCCTTGGCCGCACTCCGGCTCCGGGGGGCTCGGCGCTGGCGGAGACCGTGGGCGCAGGAGGCGGAGGCAGAGCCGGGCAGGCTAGGGAGGGGAGGGAGGGGAGGGCAGCGAGGGGAAGCGTGCGGGGAGGGGCTCCGGGCCCGGGGGAGGGGCTCGCGCGCCGGGGAGGGGGCTGCCGCCGGGCCGGAGAGGCCCCCCCGCGCCGGGAGCGCAGCCCGCGGCCTGGGCCACCGCGCCCGGCACAGCAACTCAGGGTGGCTTCCGAGGCGGGGAGAAGTGAGGCCAGCGGCGCCCCCTCCCTGGCTCTCCGTCTTGGAGAGGGTTTGTGCCTTTTTGTCCCCACCTTTACGTGCCCCTCTTACTCCTATCCCCCAGATCTCTTTAATGAAAAGGAGTTTATCACCCTGCTGTTACTGCCCAGCATACCCACCACCACCACCACCACCACCACCACCACCGTCACCGGGAGGTGACGGGACTGGGCAAGGGGCCGGCACTAAATCCTTCAAGCCAGAGCCTCTTTTGATAAACCACCTGCCCTCCTGCGGGTCACAAAGGGTGCATTCGCCCCAGAAATGGTGATCGATCCGCTGCCTGAGTCGCTCATCGATCTGGGCCTGTGTAACTAACCTGTGACATCATTTACCAGCGAGGTTACAAGGCTGCATAACACCACTGCTTTAAGTCTAGAGCTCCCCTGGGACTCTCCCTAGGCCAGGGAATGGAGCTTACAATGGTGGGAAAATCCACTGGGTTGGGGGCCAACTCATCGTTGGCCCCAGGCTCTGGCTTTCTCACCACCTCTCCCTCTGGTCTGGAAAACTGACTTTCCAAGCCACTTGTCTGTCCCTGGATTTAGAGCACAATTACTATTTAATTCAATTTACTTCCCACCCCCCACCCATCATTTGAACATTTTTTCCCCCTTCTACAATAGTTTCAAATACATTTAAAGAGACAGTGTTTCCATAATGAATCCTATTGCTTCGCAATCACAATAAAGCATTGTGACTACAGACCAAGGAGAAATATCTGAAATGGGGGTGAGGGGTGTGTGTGTGAAGAGTTTTATGACCTTATTGTATTAATATTCACTTCTCTGCACTGTCAGAATCCATGTACCAATCATTCACACATTTGCCTGGTACAGGGTACCCCACTGTTCTTCCAACCTTCTTGGGGAAGGATGCTAGAACAGCAAGAGATGCTACTTGTTTAACCTTATCTCAGTGTTTAACCTGAAGGAAATCACTTAATGCCACAGGCATTAGAGTCACCTTAGTGTTCTCATTGTAAAATGCAGGTGCTGAATTATTGGGTTGTCGGGAAAAGTCATTTTTGCAACGCAAAACATAGAAAAATACGTCATGACTTTTCTGACAACCCAATAGATGCTCTTTTAAGACTATTTCCTACATACACTCCAAACTCTAAGCAGCAGTTACTCCTATGGAGACATTTTGAGTTTTGTTTTTCATAATTAGCATGTATAGTTTTTGACCCTAAAAAATAATTTTTTAAAATTTCTTCTTTAAAATTCTGGAATTTTAGGATTGATTGAGCACATATACTATGCTCATTTACAAGGCACAGAAGAGTGAAGGAGTTCAATTAATGTTTGTGGAACTGAAAATTGAATCCAAATGACAGAGGCTTGTCCTTTCCCTCAAAGAGGTGGCAATCCAACTGAGAAACAGGAATACCACTAAGTCTGTATCTAATAAAATATGCATTAGGACTCAAGAAAATAAAATAATTAAGGAGGGCTTCATGGAGGAGGCTGTCCCTGAGCTGGGCCCTGGAGGAAGACAGACTTCAGAGCACTTTGGAATACTCTGTCTCCTCTGAACTCTTCCAGACCAGCAGCACTTGTCCTGAGCTTCTTGGACATGTGTGTATTTGTCTATAATACATTTCATTTCCTCTGAAAGCACCTCGTGCACAGGGACTAGCTGTAAGTTATCATTTACTTCTTTGCACTCCTCATGTAGCCAGCCATAGTACCTTGTATACAGTGATGGTCACAACAAGTAACTGTTGAACGAATGATCAAGGGGAGAAGAAAAGGTGGAGTGAGGAGACGTGACGTATGTAACGTGAAGCCTGAACCAGCTGGAGACAGGCAGAGGGTCTGGAAGAGAGTGTCCCCATGGGGAAGGGTCAAAAAGAGAAGGAAATAAGAAGGATGGATATGGGGGTGTCCAGACTGTGAGGGACCTTGACAGTAGGCACAGGGATTCTGGCAGTGATGCTCAGAGATGGGAAAGGGAGTCATCAAGGCATCATACCCTGAGCAAGGCCTGCTGGGGTAGGGGGTAGACCTAGGACAGGATCTCAGCACTGAGCTCCCCTCAAGGGTAGGGCTCGGCTGTGGGAACCTGGGAGGGCCCCTGACGATGCATCAAGATGGCCTATGGGTTCACAGTAAAAGGATTCATAATGGCACTCAACCACTTTTCATCGGTGGACCCAAAGCACTCAAGAAGCACCAATTAAGCCTGAGAAGCCCATGGTGAGGGGAGCTGATTTACTTGTTGGAGGGAAAGAAGAGGAGGGGTGTTGGCTTGCAGTGGGTCCCTTTGAGTCAGAGCAGTTGGCTCATCTAAGAGGCACCAGTGGTTTCCCACTCACCCTCCTGCTTTTGATTAAGACCTGAGCATGACTCTCAGCTCAAGAGATCTAGAGGAGAGAGGGAGGTTCCATGCTCCCCTGCTGTCCTAGTGACTCAGTGTTCACATACAAGCTGATGGCCTTCTTCTGGGCTAAGAAACCCCAGACAACCTGACATCTCCTAAATTCAGGGTCTTCAAGCACATCTTGAGTGCTTCCAACCCTCCCTGGGCTCCCAAATTACCTCAGTTGGAGGAAACAACTGAGTGCCAGGCCCTACCCCAACCCCATGGTGCCAAGATCTCTGGGGATTAGTTGGGCAGAAGTTATTTATACCTGTGAGAAAATCTCCTTTCCCTCCTGGGGTGAAATGCCCAAGAGACTTTAAGTAGAAAATGGTACAGTCTCTCCCTTCTTCCCTGGGTACATTTCAACCTCTTTCTTTCCCTACAGTGCCTTAAGCATTCTTTGCTGTTCAACACACATTTCCTAAGTGCCTCATGTGTGCCTGGCACTCCCTAGAAAGGATTGAGACTGGGTGAAGGCTCCATGGAGACCGGAATGCATCTCATTTATTCAATGTCCTGCCATGCTTGACACATAGTAGGTATACTGGGTGGTCCGTGTTGCTCAAGGAGCTAGTAGTGATGGAGAGGATTGGGTAAACCCCTATTTTGCCACCTTCGTTTATGAAATGGGGATGCCTCCAATTCCAGGGACCTTGTATGAATTCAAATGGCAAAATATGATCATAAAAATGCCCAAAACAAATTTAGAATAAATAATGGAAAGAGAACCCAAAATAAATATGCAAACTGGCTGATACCTGAAAATCTGATTTTTCAAAAACCTAATTATAAAATGCTTAGGACAAAAGACTTTTCCAACTGGAAGAGACCATAGAGGTTATTTATTCCCTTAATTCTCCAGAGATGCAAACTGAGGCTGAGAGAAACTAAGCAAGTTGCCTGATGCCATACAATGAGGCAATTCCAGACTGGCCATCTCTCTCCTCCACCACGCTTATGAGCCTATTCACAGGCAGGAAGAGTTCATTTAAAGAGCACACTTAGCACATTTACAAACTAACAAGCAACTAACCAGAACATTGCTCCCCCTTGAACTCAGGGCCCCTGGTTCCAATGTCCCATTCACACAAGCATCACACACTCCCCGGACCCTCATCAAGGCAGAACGTTCCTCAAGGGCCATGTGTGTCTCCAGGGGAGGGCCAGCACAACGCAAATCCTATCAGCCATTGGCTCCCCTCTGTGCAGAGCCCACCGCCTTCTCTCCCAGCCACCTAAAGAACACAGCATACAGGAAAGCACTGGAGCCAGTAAGCGCCAAACAAAGGCACAGTGTCATTCTCTCGCCCTCCTCAGAAAGTTCATGGCAATTGCTAACCATCTATTTGATTACTCATCATACATTGCCTTATGACAGCTCAGCCACTACTGTATTGAATGCTTATTCACATCTTTCATCGTTCTTTAACTTTGTTGTGCTTAGGTTGTACCTTCTAAACCAGTCAGAAGCCAGTGAGTGTCTTGAGGAATGTGAACTTAGACTCTGGCACCACCCATTTTCTTCCCCATCCACGCTGCCCAGCACCTTGGCCATCTGCCACATAAATCCCCCCCCCCGCCCCCAGCTCACTGGGCTTTATATGTATATAAAAAAAGACTCAATAAATGGTTGTCTTTTTAAATTTCTGGGATCTCAACAGATATTTGTAGATGCTGATGAAAGTGATGTCTGAGAACAGTTTCGGAGCAGGACTTACCCAGCCCGGGGTTCTAGCCCTGCTCAACCACACCCAGCCTTGAAGTCAATTCCAATTTCTGGGTCTCTGGTGATCTTTCTGGTCCCTTCCATGCCCTAGCATGGTGGATAACTATTATGTAAAGTGAGGTCTAGCTGGACTATTACCCAGAGATGTGCAAATTTGAGTGACATTTGGGGCCCCCTCCTGGCCAAAATGGTTTTAGCATCTTTAACTCCAGCAGCTGGCCCAGGTTGTATCCCTTTCAGTCCCTGGCTGACCTCTGGCAGAGACGAGCAGGAGGGCATGGACCTGATAACCTGCCAATCTACAGACCATAAGCAGTCCAGAGCTCTCATGCTTCTCTTTCTTTTCTCCTTTCCCTTCCTTCTTCCCCTCTTCTTACTCCTCTGCCTTCCCTTCCCTCCTCCCCTCCCCTATCCTTCCCTCCCATCCCATATCCTCTCTTCTCCTCCCCTCTCCTCCTCTCTTCTCTTCTCTCTCTCTCTCTCTCATACCAGCCCTAATAGAATTATGTATGGGGAGTATCTTGAGGATGGTCCTTCCTGAATTTGAAGTAAACAGAAAGGCCAACTTCCATTTTCTCCAGAGGGAAGTAAATTGCCGGCCAGAAGCAGAGTCCCCTTGGTTGTTGGGGGCAGGGACCAGAATGAGGCCCAGAACTGCCCTGTCTGCTCAGCTCCACTGTTCACTAATTGCAGCCATAATAATACCACCCTCACACACTGCTTGCCAAACCACCAGGTGGTAGAAGCCACTTCTCTCTGACTCCCAAAATAGTAAGTTCATCAGCAAAATCTCAAGGAGCTTCTTTATGTGGTGCCATTGGGCCTCTGTTGCCTGTGTTAGCCTTGACTCTGGTGAGGTCCTTATGCAGCAGATTTTTTTTTTTAATAGAACCACTGGAAGTTTCAGCTTCAGCAAATGGCTGTGGCCTGGAAAACCAGAGAAAGATGTGGTAACATGCATGGCCAAAGAGGCCAAGGACACATTGGATTCACAAAGGAAAAAAAATATTCCATAACTCCGAGCTGCAAAATATTCCCTAACACTGACCAGGCATCTGGTCCCCAAGCTAGAGTACTGTGTTTTAAGACCTTCAGGGATGAAAGTCAGAATGTTTTCATACCATCTATCTCAACTATCGAACATACCTTCAAGGGAATTCCCACCTGGTAGGGGGTTACCAGCATCATCTTGGTATAATAGACCAGTCTGCATAGTTCCATTTTAACCACAAACCACCACAGATTTTCTTTTTCAAAATTCCCTGAATTTTCCAGAAGCCAGCAAACCCTGAATTGGCCACTGAATGACAAAAGAACAGGAAGAAAATAAAATAAAATCCCTTGGGGAATTCAAAGGCAGTTCCTTTAAATAGCCTGAAGCCACAACCAAAAATATGAATCTGATTTTAGCTTGACCCCCTCTGGTTTTTCAGCTCTCTATTCAGAAATGTCATAGAAATGGTTGTTCTTTGTCCTCTTTGAATCCATGTCTATTTCAGGTGAAAGATTCAAGACCCTCCAAGTTAAGTCTGGCTAAGTTCCCATCCTGCCCTCTCTGTCTCAAGTAGCCAATATCCTCATAGTTGGTTCACTTCTCACCCAAGAGTGTAGAGCAGGCAGAGGAAGCCTCAGTAGGCTGGGTTTTCCTACCTAAGTGAACCTGGCTGGGATTTAAACCATCATCAACAAGGCGTTGCCCTAGGCAGATTACTATGATCACTTTGATGAATCTTACATACAAATAGCGCATGTCTTAGTTTGAGACACTGGTTTACTGAGCTGAGCCAGCTAAAAAACGGAGCGGAGGCTTTATTTCCAATATACAGTAGTATCTCATTATCCACAGACATTTGGGTTTCTTGAGGTAGAACCAGGAAGTAGCAAATCTTTGAGACATGATCATTTTCTCCAACTCTTATCTCTGCTTAGCACTGTGTGTCTGTTTTATTCTTCTCCATCTGCAGACCATTTTTCTCTTTTTCACCCACATAGCTGATGCCCCCACCCCCCAAGTGTGTCTACCAGTCCCTCAATTCCAGACACACCTGCCACTCACAGGCTACCTGTGGAATCCACATCCCAGTTTCCAGGAAAATCAATCTGATTGGCCCAGCTTGGGTCATGTGTCCACCCTCACCAATCTCTTCTCCTTTCCCTTCCTTCTCCTCCTCCTCCTGCTGCTCTGCCTTCCCTTCCCCCTCCCCTTTCCACCCATGAATCAATTATCAGGGGTGGAGTCATGTAGTACAAATGTGATTCTCATGAGCCAACCCACTGAGTTGTGATATTAACTCTAAGAAAGAGGGCTGGTGTGAGTGGACCACACACCCCAAAATACACCTATTAAATTACTTTTTACATTTGCAAGGACTTCATTTGTTTATTTATTCACTCAGTGAATATTTGTTAAATTACCAACATGTGTTACCCACTCTGCTAGGAACTGGGGCTCTACTTCGGCAAATCAGACAAGGTCCTTGTCCTCAGAGTTTTATTACCTTCGGGGATGATGCACATTGTAAAATTATAATTGTGACAAATGTTATCAAGGTGGGACAAACATATACTAAAGTATGAATGATGGTCATCTAGGGCTGAGCATGTGAAGTTTTAAATTTTAAAACCTAATTTATTTACAATTTAAAAAATTCCTTTTCAAACTCAGCACCTTGAGCTGAGCTGCTGCCCAGATGGCTCAGTGGATAGAGCGTGGGCTCTTAACAGCAAGGTTGCCGGTTCGAATCCCCCTACCCGCGCCCCCCCCAAAATTCCTTCTCTAATATGTCCTTCTATCATAATACAAGGTTTGTTTGTTTTTAATTTGCATTTGAAAGGATCACTATAGTCCCCCACAGAAGGGGCCTGCTGGGTAAGAAGGACAGTTAGAAGTTCTGCAGTGGAAAGCTAGAGGTTGGACTAGGATGATTGTCTTGGATGCAGAGAAGGGAATTTAAGAAGGTAGAGTGGCCTCTGTTCGATAATACTGTAAGGGATGAGGGAAGTGGTGGTATTAATTGCACGTTCTTAGTCTGTATAACTGGGAGATGGTGGTGCTACTAAGTTTTCTAAACTTTTTTGGTCTGTGACATATGGGGGCTGATCTAGTCAGTATCCAAACTTCCCTTTAGCTATAATAACGATCATGATAATGATAATAACAGTAGCAATAGCAGTTGTTTTTGTTACCATTATTGCAAAAACTATATTATAAGTAATACCAGCAATTGTTTATTAAGCCCCTACTGTGTGCTGTGCCAGGAATTGTGCTGAGTAAGCACTATCTATGCTCATTTATTTATTCCACAAATGGGAATTTAGTCACATACAAGAATGTCCCCCCTTGTGGAACTCACAGTCTGGGTGGAGGATAGGCAAGGGAAAATCAAGACTTTTGGACTCCTTCAAATCTCTATTTTTAAAATATTTGTTCAGCATTTATTTAATGAGGGCTAGAAGAAATATATTTTCTATTAAGTGTGTACTTCTTTCTGTACATTCAAAGTAAGGTATTTACTACATGGACTGAAAGCAATGTTTTATAAATTGTCTTTTATTTCATAGTTTTTCCTACTTGGATAATGTTACATGCTTGCTAGGAGTAAAAGTAACTCACGTGGATATAGTTCCCAACTCTTAAAAGATATTTTAGTTTTATCTGTTTGTTTGCTTGTTTTTACTTTTACGGAGGTCAGATGTTTCCTCTTTTTCTGGAGCTCTTGTTTTTTCTTTCATTTCTTTTGATGGGGGAAAAGGACGTTTTCTGAATAGTTAACTTCTTGGGAGGCATATTAAAAGGTTTGAATTTACCTAAAATAAATCATTCCTTCAGAAGAAATAGCACCAGGCCATGCATTACTGCACGATGACCTTGCAGCTGAGGGTGATTACTGCAGACTTCAGGGCTGGCTGCTGGCAGGGGTCAGAGCTGGCCAGCCCAGTCTACAAGTGCAAAGCATCCTGCACAGGCGCACTGCAAGAATGCTCCACGGAGATGGGAAGTGCTAGTGAGGAGGGATTTTGAATTTCCACTATTTACTGTGGTAGAAACTGGACCATTTGTGCTAGGAGACCCCTGGAAAATCCCAGTCTTTCAGGCCAAAACTCTTAGCAATGGCTTAACACATGAGGGGTTGCCACTGCTCTGACTTTTAGAAACAAAATAGAAAAATCTCACCAATGGACAGCCAAGAAACCAGGTAGATAATGTCTGCTTATTAATTCATGATATTACTACAACTTAAGAAGGTCATCTCTATAAACACAGGGATGTTGGGTCGTTTTCTCACATACGCCAGTGCTGAGAACTAACAAGCTTTCACTAAGTCTTTGTTAAACGAATGATAGTGAATATTTTAGACTTTTTGGGCCATATGATCTCTCTTGTATAGTACGCCTATACTATGGCCCACAATTTCACTCCTAGATCAAAGAGAAGTCAATGCATATGTCCACCAAAAAACGTACAAAAATATGTACAGTAGCATGATTCATAATAATTCAAAAGTGAAAGCATGCTAATGTCCACCAAGGCTGAGTGGATTAATAAATAGTGTTACATTCATACAACAGAACACTGAGTATCAATGACAAAGAACGAACAACTGTTACACGCAACGACCTAGATGAAGCTTGGACACAATGTTGAGCAAAAAAGACAGACTCTTAGGGTACATACTGTATGATTTCATTTACATAAAGTTCCAAACAGCCAAAATTAATTGATGGCACTAGAGGTCATATTAGTGGTTACTTCTGAGAAGTATGAACTGGGAGAGGGCACAAAGAACTGTGGGGTGGTGGTGGGGCGGCTGGAAACGGTCCCCATCTTGATCTGGGTGGAGGTTTTAAGCTATGTACTAGAGCTGAGTATATATATATATATTACACCCTGCTATGGACTGAATGTTTGTGTCCCCCCAAACTTCATAGGTTGAAACTCTAATCTCCAATGTGATGGTATTTGGAGATGGGGACTTTGAGAGGTACTTAGGTCCTGAGGGTGACGCCCTCCTGATGGCATTAGTGTCCTTATAAGAGGGGGCACCTGAGAGCTTGTTTCCTCTTCCCACCCCCATGTGAGGAAGCCAGGAAGAGGGCCCTGAGTAGAGTCCATCCATGTTGACATTGTGATCTCAGATTTACAAGTTTCCAGAACTAGGAGAAATAAATTTAAGCTACCCAGCGTAGAGTAGTCTTGTTATAATAGCCAGAATTGACTAAGATATACCTGAATAAAAAAGAAAAAAAAAAGGAAAGAAATAAGATTAAACAAACTAGCCCAGGGAAATCTACATACTTGTAAGACTGGTGAATAAAAACAATGCATGGTATAGAAGGATATGTATAGCATACCATTTCTGCAAATGTTAAAAATAATTTTTAAAAAACACTACTATACATTATATCTACATCTATATATCTGTATCTCTATCTGTATAGCAGTGTGTGTGTGTGTGTGTGTGTGTGTGTGTGTGTGTGTGTGTGTGTGTGTGTGTTTAGGGATATACACATCTGTGGTTAAAGTATGAAAATGAGCAGAAAGGATCAACTTCAGGGTTGTGGTTACCTCCGGCAAGAGAGCAGCAGAAGATTCTGTAAATTGTAGTAGTACGTGTCTTTTACAAAAGAATTGAGGGAAGACAGGTTGGCTTGGTTGATTAGCGCACAATGCTCATACACCAAGGTTGCCATTTCGATCCCCACATGGGCCACTGAGTTGCGCCCTCCACAACTAGATTGAAACAGCTACTTGGCTTGGAGCTGATGGGTCCTGGAAAAACACACTGTTCCCCAATTTAAAAAAAAAATAAAAAAAAAAGAATTGAATGTGGTAAAATGCTAATATTTGTTAAAATTGGGTGAGAATCTTATTTTCATATTGTTCTCTGTACTGTGAAGTGTTTGAAATATTCATATTTAAATAACTTATTATAAATAAAAATGTAAAATCAATCAGTGGGGACAATGAATGTGCTTTGATAAGAGTAGAAATCAGAAGTTGGTGGTTATGCATGTCAGTTCTAGTTTTATATTAACGTCAATAATCAATTTTTATATTTTGTTATTGTTGCACAGCATCAAGTAACTCTTGATTCACAGGAAGACAGTCCTTGCAAATAGTAACAGTCTTTAAGCAACTTCTCTTGCAGACTTCTGACACTATTTAATGAGATTGATCCAGAAGCTTGAAAGGGGAGTAATAAGAGTTTTTTGTTTCAAAGTTGTATTACTAATAATATCTATCAACTGCTCAATTCTTAAGTTGATTCCAATTCAAGGGGGTCAATGAAGGACTCCTCTGCTAGTTTTTACCTCGTTGTTCAGCACAAAAGACTTTTCAGATATACTTTGTAACCTTCTGTGGTATTCAATGTGCCATTTGAAAAATCTGATATTTTAAAGTCTTAATGTGTCATATATTTTGCAAAATTTCAAACCAGAACTACTATTTTTTAATATAGACCTGTGACTTATTTTTGATCTCTTTGCTAACACTTGATCTTAAGCTATGAATATGACAAAATCTCAATACTGTTATGCAACTTCAACCTACTTAGGTTTGTAAAACTACCAGCTGAAGGATTTAATTTTCAATCTATCTCTTTTAAATAGAAGTATTTAGCTAACAATTGGTTTTCTTTAACCAGATAGAGAGTAATTTCTTTTCTCACTTGAAATTGTCATGCCTGCATTTTGTTTTGGCCCAAAAAGTAAAAAGTAAATTCTGGATCTCACTGCCCTTATTATTACAATAACCCCAAAATGTCTTAAAAGTTTGCAATGTGAAGACTGTACCTCAGCATCATTAAAATGTCATATATGATACATTTTAAGATGCTGTCTTCTTGATAATGGCTAATGCTTGATGTGTGTATCATATAATAATGGCTTCACCTGGTACAGGCATAACTTAATAGAAACTATTACTCTCTTACTTTCCCCCACCATTGTTTTCTCACCCTTTAAATACCATTACTACATTTTTGTCAACATTTCATGGCTTGGTTAAAAAATAATCTTCCTCATAATAGCTTTTCTGAATGCATATATGGCAGAAGAATGTGGTGGGGAAAGTATGGGTGTGGCTTTGGATTCATGCCCCATTATTCTTTGTGCCACCTTTGTAAGTTATTTGACTTTCCTAAGCGTCAATTTCTTGTCTATAAAATGGAGCTAATAATAATGATTACCTTCTGGGGCCATTGTCAGATGAACATGAGACAATTCATGTAAAATGGTCAGCACAGTGTGGACACATGGTAAATCCTCAGTAAATGTTAGTTATGATGGTTATTATTGTTATTAACTGAAAAAAGCACCATGTGTTCTCTGTTCCTACTGGTTTGTAAAGATGTACATAACTTTAATCTTCAAGAGTACTTCATAATTATTGAGTATTTACTCTGTGAATAGGACAGACTTGAGCCCTCCCCTCGGGGAGCTTGCAATTCTAGAGTATTTCTCTCGGGCAGAATGATCAGGCAGAGGTTCCTGTGGCTCTTTCACAGCAGCCTGCTCTTTCTATGTTCTCGTTGCCTGATTACTAATAGGTCTTAATAATAGCTTGAAGTTTCCTGAGCTTTTCCTTAGTAGTATGTTCTCCTTCACATGCAACGTGTTGCTTATGTGTTGCACTGTCAGTGCGTTTCCATCACCAGACTTCTATGCGTATGTTTTTTTTCAAAAACATAAAGCTGTTTATTTTCCATGGAATGAAATGGAAAGCCTTGTTTTCATGCTCCACTGTGTTTAGTCTCAAAATGGCATTGCAACTTGGCAGGGTCTATAAAACCAATCTGCAAAATTTACTACATAAAACATATTTGGAACTTGGGTAATTTTTATTGGCTGAAGGGTGACTCCTCAAAACAACTAAGTATTATCATGCTCTCTTGTCTTGAGTAGCTTTGCATGAGCATTTTCGACACATTGTTTCATAAACTATTGTCAGCGAGGCTGATGCTTTGAAGAATTGGTCTAAGGTGGGATATTTGATATCTTGATATGATCAAACTAATCAAACCCATCATCAAACCGTCTTCTTAAATGTCCTGCTTTTCACCAGTGAGATCCATTTTGAGTTTTAAGGATAATTGTGTAAGTCCACTTGAAGAAAACATGATTAGCTATTCAGGCACTCATCTCTGATAGCTATAGTAGGACACTGCCTAAAGAGAGATGTAACATATAAACTAGTTATTGCAGGGCTGACTACTGAACTATACGTATTTAATGAGTGTATTAGCCGTGTGATCACCAATGTATTCCCGTTTGATATTACAACACATTTGGGTGTGGATATTATTTGAGTTTTAAACATAATTAAAACATAGTTTTGAATAATTAATTTTTACAGAATGGTGTGTAACAAGATCCTTTTTAGGTAAAGAGATTTATAGACAGTATCAGACATTGTCAGTGTCCTGCCCATTTCCCCTCAGTCACCCCAGAGACCTAAGCTTCGGTGGGTTTTCCTTACACAATGGCTGCCCCCACCTTCAAACACCTGTTTCTGTTTGAGGGCTTTTTCTGGTTGTATGCTCTAGAGGCTATGGCCCTACAAGCAACCTGCAACCAGTGAGGGACTGGAATTGGTGAATAAATCCCCCGACTTCCTTGTTCCTTGGAACAATTCTGAGATGTGTTCTACACAAGTCTCTCAAGAGGCATGGTGGGATTGAGTCCCATTGCACACCTGTTCATTAACACACTTCCATCGGCTTTCTACTTTTCTATCTCACATATTCACTACCCTCATCATGCTTCTTTGGATCATGTGCCTCCAAAAAGGACTTGTATTCAAATCACTGACATGAGGACAGCTTTGAGGGGAGCTCACAATTAGACACTGTGTAATACACATTAAATTGCATTCAAATCATTGCATTCAAATCATTCAAATCATTGACGTGAGGACAGCTTTGAGGGCAGCTCACAGACACTATGTAATACACATTAAATGATGTGGAAGGAGTCACACTAACTGATAAGGGTGAAGTAGGCACAAACTGAAGTGGGCATCCAACTCACAATAGTCATGCAACTTATCACATACATATATATACTACCTCTTTCCTTTTGAAGTATCATCCCCTCACAAAAAGAAGTGCCTCTTTGCCATTGGGCATCTGATCCAAACCATTAATAATACCTCACACCATGGCAACTATGATTGGTCCATGGAGAGATCATAACCCACCCTGGACTAATCAGAGGCCTTTCCTGGGATCTTTTTAACTGGGGCTATGGGAAGAGAACCTCTTTTCTCTCAGCACTATGAAGCCATGAGCCCAGAGCTGACCTCAGCCATTCCTCCCACCACACAGAGAGGCCTGCTCACAGTGAGAGAGTATACAATGAATTCTCACAGATGAGTGACAGGAGCATCTTCATGGTATTTGAATCCCTACGGCCAGTTGATCCTAAACCAGCTCCACTCTGTCCCTCCTCACAGTTTGGTTAAATAGGCTTCACTATACCTCACCATCTTGCCATAAGCTAGCTAGTCAAGTCTTTATCATTTACAGCAAAACAACCCTACTACAGATGTTTAACTCTGGGGCAGAAAGTTGGATTGGGAGTGAGGATGGGGAGCAGGAGGACCATTTTTCAGATACTGTGTTTTTCAGTCCTAGAATTTCCATTTTTGTTTTTTGTTTTCTACAGTTTCCAGATTTCGCCTGAGTTTCTCATCTCTTTATCCAGGATATACATCTCTTATTGTAGACTCCTTAACATATTTATCAGTTATTTTAAAGTCCTTGCTTGCAAATTCTGACATCTGGGTTGTTTGTCCTGTTTCTATTGACTGATTTACCTCTTGACTGTGGCTCATGTTTTCCTTTTCCTCCACATATCTAGTAATGTTTGTATAGTGAACATTGTGAATATGTTCTAGAGATTGGACTCTGTAATCTTGCTCTAACAAGTGGATCACATCACCAGTGGATTATATCACTTAAAGCTTGCTTTTAGGTTTTGTCAGGATAGGTTTATTTTAGTTTTAACTTTAGTGCTGGGGTGAACACCTTGGTCAGGCATGTAGTCTTTACTCTTAGAGTGTGGGCATTCCATGGTTTCGATGAAAAGCTTGAGCTGTTTACCAACCCCCTAAAATTTGGTGAGACATTCAGTTCCCAACTCTGTCTCCTCTGTGATGGGCAACTGTTGAGATCTCTGCTCAATCTCTTTCAGCCATCAGTTATTGTTTCCCCTTGACTTCTTGGAGTCTCGCCTGGACATGCAGAGTTCGAGGGGCCAAAGATTTGAGGAGAATTTACATACATATTTGGTGGCTTCCCACTCTGTGACTCTCCTTTCCCGAATTTTCTCAATTTCCAGCCACTCAAGCTGCAAACTCCAATACACCTGTGGCTTTAGTCCCTCAGCGAGCCCTACCCTGTACAAGCTGGCTGTAGTTCTCAGTGTGGTCCTTGGACCAGTAGCCTTAGCATCACGTGGAAACTGGTTAGAAATGCAAAATTTTGGGTCCCAACCCACCTAGTGTATCAAAAACTCTTGGGGGTGGAGCCCAGAAATCTACATTTTAACAAGCTCTTCAGAGATTCTAATACACTCAAGTTTGAGGATGACTTACTTAGGGAAAAAGCTATACACATGTGGCTCTCACCTAGAGTGGTTCCCTTCCTAGAGTGGTTCCTTTACACTCTGCACTCCAGTGCCATCAAATAGGGTTTTTTTTGGGGGGTGGGGACCAGTGTCTAGAATTCATAATTATTATTTCTAGGAGGGATTAGCCTTAAACAAGCTACTATGTCAGATGAGAATTTGGACATTCACTTTTTAGTATATATTCATTCTATATACTATTTGATTTTCCCCCCAAAGAATATACATTCTTTGCAATTTAAATTTTTTTTGAGATTTGAATAAAATGTTTGTGAAACCCTCACAGCACCTTATAGTTTTATGGAACACAACTCAAAAATCTCTAGTTTAAGCCATATGATTGACAGTATGGGTTGGGATTAGCTTCAAATATGCATAGAAGTATCTCCATGGCAACTGTCACCGTAGCAGCAGACTTATGACTGAGGAGGCAAATGAGCTTGTACAGAGTGAGGAAGAACACAGTGCGGTATCTTCCTGGTCCTCATTCCAGGATATCCCAGAGACATACTTTGCACCTTGATAGAGGAAGCCTGCAGGAAGTGACCAGATGAAAATGACCTCTTCACTAACAGATGCCACATTTCCAGCATTTAAACCTGTTTTTGCTCTTCTTAACTCCATGGGTCAGCTTCATGTCAGCTTTGGTTCATCAGGCCTCACATGTTCACCTCACCTGCTCACATTCCTCAAAGTGCAGAGGTTCCCTGCTCTTCAGAGAGAAGCAGGACTCCGTCTCAAGAGGACTTGACCTTAACTTTCAGAGTACTCCCGCTCTACCAGACATGGAATGGAGAGAAAGTTTATCTAAAAAAATCACTCTAGCCTTCTCCTCCTTTCCCCTGCTCCACCTTTAGGCAGACCCACTGGTGTTTTATCCACTAGAAGCTGGCACTGGGCAGTACTTTTCCAACTTTAATGTGCACACGAGTCCCCTGGGGATCTTATCAAAATGTAAATCCTGATTTAGCGGGTGTTATGTGCTGAACTATGTCCCCTCAAAATTCACATGTTGAAGTCTAACCCCTAGTACCTCAGAATGTGCCTGTATTTGGAGACAGGCCCTTTAAAGAGGTGACTGGAGTTACATGAGGTCATTGAAGTGGGCCCTCATCCAATCTGACTGGTGTCCTTTTTTTTTTTTTAATTATTTTTTTTTTATTTTTTGTTTTAAGGGCAGTGTCATTGGCCCTCATATGTGGGATCCAAACCGGGGCCGCTGGCATCCCAAGCCAGCGCTTAACCACTGCGCCACTTGGCCAGCCCCATGACTGGTGTCCTTAGAAGCAGAGAACACAGACAGACACAGAGGAAAGACTCTGTGAAGAAGACGGCCTCCTGCAAGCCCAGGGGAGAAGCCTCGAAGAAACCAACCCTGCCGACACCTTGATCTTGGACATCAAGCCTCCATAACTGTGAGAAAATACATTTCTGCTCTTTATGCCACCCAGTCTGTGGTATGTGATGGCAGCCCTAGCAGACTCTTACAGTAGGTCTGGGAGAGAGCTGAGATGTTTGTGATTCTAACAAGCTCCTCCTTCCTGGATGATATTGCTTGTCCAAGGACCACACTGCGAAGAGCAAACGTGAAGAATCTGGTTCCTTGTTTTATGGCAGCAGCAGCAGCTTCCAAATCACCTAGCAGGTCAGGGAGGAGGGCACTGTTTCTCAAACTCTGCCTTCCTTAAGATGGCTAAGGCAATCATTTCAACCTTTTTATATTTGCAGCGCTTCTGAAATATTATAAACATGGTGGCACCTTTCAGGGGATGAGTCACAGGTTGGGTTATATAAACAAATGGAGTGGGCTGAATATAACACAAGGACATGACAGATGCAGTAGCTAAACCAGGGAGTTCATGCCTGGTCTAAAACGGGCAGCTGCTCCTCTGTCTCAGCCAGACTATGAGGTTTCTGTGGTCAGATTTTCCAAAATTTCTAGAGAAGCTAGAAATGTGGATTTTTCCATTAAATCTCTAGATTTTTCAACTTCTAAATGTTGGCAACTCCATCAATTGATTTGTGAAATGTGAGGCAAAGAAGGCCCTGAGATCCTGGGCATGTTCTTGATCTATATCTTGCTTCGGGAGTACACCTACATAAAAAACTCATCAAGCGGTATGATTAAGAGTTGTACCATTTACTACTTGTAAGTTATGCAACAATAAAAAACCTGCATGGGAATGGTGCCCATCAACTTCAAGGCAGTGGTTACCTATGGGCCAGAGGCAGGACAGGCATGGGATTGACTTTACCTGTATCTCTGACATTATTTCTTTAAAGAGATAGAACTGAAGCACCTATGGGAAAATATTAACAGTTGTTTCTCCTCAGTGGTGTCTAGGTTTTCTGCTTTAAGATTTTCTAGATATTTGAAGTATTTAATAATTAGGCTTTTTTTTTGAGGGCAGTGTCATTGACCCTCATATGTGGGACCGAACCGGGGCCGCTGGCTTCCCAAGCCAGCGCTTAACCACCGCGCCACTAGGCCGGTAATTAGGCATTTTTAATATTAAAAAAGAAACAACAAAGCCTGAGAGTACCCACACTGCATGGGCCAAAGCAAACCTTTTGGAGGCTACTAAACCACTCTTGGTCTCCCCCAGGACCGCACCGCTGTTTAGGTAGGAGTGTCTGCCATCCTGCCCCAGCTCTCCTACATGTTTGAGGAAATACCTGCTCCCTCCTTGCCATTGTTATGACATGACATCACCCCACCCTCTCAGGCCAGCATCCCAGAGGACCTACATCACCAGAAGTGGCATTCTCAGGGCAGCCTCGGCTGTAGTATACATCACCCACATTTGAAGACTCTCTGTTGGGTTCCCAGTTCAGAGCTGCCAGAGAACAGGCTTCTGTGATGCTGAAAGCAATACAGCCTAGCGGCTCATCTCCATGGAACAAACTTGACTCTTCCACTTAGCTAGCTGCCATGTTCTGGGGCAAGTGAATCTCAGCCTCAATTTCTTCATCTGTAAAATGAGAATGGTAATAGTATCTACCTACTTGAGTTTATATGAAGATTTCAGTTTGTTGAGTAATTGATGCAAAACCGTTCAAGAATCATTAGCTATTACGAAGTACTTCCCATTAATGCAATTTTACTTTCACCATTTTTCTTACGCCGTGGGTTAAGTCTGAAGCCACAGCATTACTAAGTTGGTAGCTGACCACCAAGCCTCTAAGGCAAAATATTTTCAACTCTGACTCAAGGAACAAATGTGACCACACAGTGTGATAGTTGCTGCTGCCCTTAAAACTCACTTCTTGCCTTCTAGGAGCCTACTTGTTTCTGCCCCTTGTGAATGACCCCAGACGGCTAAGCTCAAGTGAAAAGAAAATCAGAGAAGCTGCAGGCTGCTTCACGTACTGCCTGCCTCAGACCTCAGGGGTAGGGCACCTGCCCCTCCCTTTGGGGGCCATGGTGTTGCCAGGGCAGCCTGGCTTGTTGACACGCAGGGTTGCTGTTTGGGGCTGTTGCTCAAGGTAATCCTCTCAGAACAGAACCCGGCTGGCGGTTTTGTAACCCAAAAAGGGCTTTAGCGGTGACTAATAAGGCTGTAAGGGTTACACACAGATCCAAGGAAATCCATTCCCTGAAGGAATATGATTTCAACTACTTTTCAGTTGGTGCTTCTTTGCCTTTTAAGCCACAAACCAAACACTGAGTTTCTCTGTCTGAAATTGCAGCTCTCCCATGCCGCGTTCTCCAGAGATGCCATTTGCTTGGGTAAATCACTGAGACACTATTGGTGTCTGGAATTGGGGAGAGGAGCTAATATCCCCCCAGGGGCCTTGCCTTGCATGTCAGGAGATGCCCTCTCTCAGCATTTCTGCTGTCTCTCCAGTTCAGAAGGCCCACACATCTTCCTGAACCCCTTTCCCTTCTGTTAGTCTAAAACTTCTATGGCACTTACCGTGGTCTGTCTGGCAGGAGCTAGGCATCACCCTGGCCTTTCCCACTCTCCTTCACCTCTAAATCGGTGACCCACCTCTCAGTTCTCTTCCATGAATGTCTCTCTGACATCTGTCCCCTGCCCCTGTCCCAGTGGAGGCCCTCACTTCCCTTCCCCAGGTTCCTGCAGCAGACTCCCTGCCCCTGGGCCTGCCCACATGCAGTGCTCCTCCACTCTGCTGCCAAGAAAGTCTTTCCAAAATGGAAACCTGATGCCAGCTCGCAGCTTAAAATCCTTTAACGCCTCCCTTTCCCCCAGCCACACAATGTTTCCAGTCTACATGTTCCCAATACTGCCAGAATTCTGAGCTGTCTAGAAAAGCAAGAAATCGATTTTTATGTGAATTCCCACATCCCTTCCTGTTTGTTTATTTTTAGGGTTATTACATTTTGCACATTAAAAAATTATACAACATTGCAATATGTGTCCCACCCATTCCTGGCCACAATTCTTAACTGAAGAGGACACCCGTTGCCAGTTTCTTCTGTAGCCTTTCAGGCACAGATGTACACATTCACACACACAGACACACACACCTAGTACCTTTTTGTTATTCAGACGGTAGCCATTTTTTTTATGTTGGTATTAAATTTTAAAACTCTGAGGGTCAAACAAGACACATTTGCATCCATGGGTTATAAATCATGTAGGCATGTGTTTATGACCCATTTGACTGAAAGTTCCCTGAAGACAGGCATGGTGCTTGGTCTTATCATCCCCCTCCATACCCGGCATGATGTCTTGCAAGCAGTAGGCACTCAATAAGTACACTGCTCTTACAGTGAAAGTTATTAAGCACCACCCTGTGCCTACTGCTGGGTCTGTCACAGAAGTCCAGGTGAACTGTGATGTGGGCAACCGCTGAGGAAACACATGGGAACAGTTATATCTAGTTATGTCTCCAGGCCTGTGGAAACATAACCAGAACTCAGCTATGGGTTCAGAATCGGCCCACCTCCCATTTTTCCTGGTTACCTGGGTCTACAACAAATGGACAGAAATAGCAGATCACTCCATGTTCTTGGGCTTGCCTGATCAGGGTGTCTGCTTGTGCTGCCTGCCCCGCCCCCGACAGTGCTGACACCAGCATTCCCAGGCCAGCTGTCATTCCCAGGAGCGGGATTTCCATCTCTTGCCCTCCGCCAGGTCAAGGCAAGTCGGGACTGGACAGAAACCACAGGACAGGCAGCTTGCTAAATTCCCCAGGCGCTGGGCTGGGCTGGGCTGGATTGGCTGCTGGCTGAGTAAGGCCTTTTCAAGCTTCTTCATGTTGGGAGAAGGCTCATTGCTCAGGTGGTTTGGGGCCCTCTCCTAAGTTAGGTTATATTTGCTCATTTGTCTGTGTTCAGAGGTTGCCTCTGGCTGGTCAACATGTACGATGGTTGCAGGATACGGTGATATTTTTAGTTCATAATAAGGTGTATCTCACTAAGAAAACATAAAAAACTCAACCTAGTTCTCTCCCTCATCCTTGGAGGTGGTGATTTCCAATTGTTTCTGCAGTGACGCAAGATAGGTGGGTTTTGTAGGCAGCACACTTTCTTGGGAGGGTCATAAGAAATTTCCCTGGAAGCTTCTGTGATGGTCTTTCTTATTCAAGAGACCATTCTGGAAAGCAACTTGACCTTGTTCTAAGGTTCGCCTTGAATTTATTCTAATTGTAGTGCAATATGAATCTTACTCCCAAAACTCAGGTGGGAGAAACTTGCCATATTTGTCTTTTTTCCCCCCATATTTCAGGTTACCTTGTGCTTGAAGACCTCATCCTCTGGGTAGCAGGATAATAATATTGGTTGTAGTGGGTGGGGCAGGGGGATGTGTGAAAGTTCTGGAGGTTATGTGGTGTCTGGACAACGGGGACAAATCTACTCTTCTCCCAAGACCAAGTCTGCTGATATCCCGTTTGTCCCTTCAGAGAAGGAGCCTTGCTGCAGCTTCCGTTCCAAGCTTGGGAATCTGGGCTGAAGCTGGGAATCCTAGGCTAGGTTCTAAGCCATTTGAGAGACATCGCAAAGCCTCTCCACAGAAGTCCTGCCACCCTGCCACCTGCCCCAGGCACTGTAGGGAACACAGGCCTTCAGTGCCTGGAGTCCACTAATCTCCATTCCCTCCCAGGCTCCAGGCTTCCCGAAAGCACAGAGCAGCTTGTATGCACAAACAACTTCTGTGTTCATCCCCCAAACTCAACCTCCCTGAGGCAAGGCTGACTTCCTGCTCAGAAAGAAGAAATAAAATACAAGAAAAACAAATCTCATGCTAGTAACTCAATGTATGATCCGGCCACCTAATTTATAATTGAATAAACTAATCGTTCACAAATCCGTACATCACAAAATTCAGTACTTGTCGCAAGTTCATTGTGCCACGCATCACAGCTTGTGAAATAGATACTACCGTCGCTTTGCTCCCAAGTAGATGGTAGCTCTAAATGGAGCTAAAAAAATGGAAGGATGCTTTGTCCTCACTCCTACTTTATTTCTTCCATTCACTGATTGTCTTCAGAACAAACAAATAAAAACCCTTCTCCCAGAAGCAATTGTTAGCCAAGAAGATTATCAAAAGGGGTGTTGCCCGGTGCCCCAATTAACTGTGCCTGCCCAGTCAACGATGAGAATGCAAACATTGCCCCATTATAATCAGGCTATGCTGATTCAAGTGGAAGCAGCATTAAGGCCATTTCTAATACTAAAACGAGCTTCTCCACTTACTTAGCACCTTTTGAAAACAACCTTTGTTTTTTCACTTTAATCTGACAGGACAGTCACTGAACTAGAGCCGAATGGCACCTGGTTTATGAGAGGTCTGAGCCAACGATATATGGTGATTGGTTTTTAAAAGATTGCTGCCTTCATGTATTGTTATATATAATATTGGGGCAGGCACGTGACCAAGCACTTTAAGTAGCAAATGGGAACTTCCCTAGAGGTTTGAGTTCTTCAGGGTGTTTATTCCAGCTGTGTATCAACTAGGACCTCAGTGACAGACCTCTGGCTGGTTCTGCAGCTGATACCACTGCTAGAACACATGACCCAGGCTGTCCTCCACCTCTGCTGGCAGCAATGGCTAATGTCCAGGGTAGAACCGCATCTGTCTAAAAGTTGCCCACAATGAACTGATGCTCAAAACCATTCATACCTGAAGAGATAGAAATGCAAACAAAACCCAGAAATCGTTTTTAACTATCCAGATGGACGCTGATTAAAACTCTTGATAGGACCAAGTGTGGGTAAGCTTGTGGGCAAACAATGGATGTATGAATCATTGATAGGAGTATAAATGGATCAATCTTTTCAGTGGGTAATTTGTCAGCCTATTCAAATTTTTAAATGCTCATGCTTCCTCCTGGCAGTTGCACTGCTAAAAATCCACCACACAAATATACCTGCAGATCGATGCCAAGAAAGAAAAATATACAGGGATATTTCCTGCACAATTGATTGCAACAGCAACAATCTGGAAATCAATTACATGTTTCCCAGTAGGGGTCTGGTTAAAAACATTAAGGGTCAGCCATACAATGGAGTCATGCAACCATTTAAAAGAATGTGGTCAATCTTGCATGCGGAAATAAAAAAAAAAAAACAATAACCACTTTAAGAGATATTAAATACAAAAGCAATGTGCATATAAAATGTTGGCATCTATTTTTTCTGGAAGGACAGGCAAAATATTACTAGTTATTTTCCTAACAACATACATATAATATAAAAAAAATACCGAGTGCCTAGGAGGAAATGGTAGACCAATCCTCACCCCCTTCTTTATAATTTTTGATAGTAAAAAAATTTTCTAAGAGAATGAGGCTGTCTGTACATAAAAGTTGAAGATGTCTAAAAACAAAAAATAATAAAAAAAAAGTTGAAGATGTCTGTGAGAGGTTGTATTTCCCCATAAATGACCAAAACAACATTGCCAGTTGTACATGCCCTTCTAGAACCTTGTTGCTTCCCATCAGGAGGTGGTTTATTCCCTTCCTCTGGAACTTGGGTGTAATTCTGTTACAGCCTCAACAATGAGAATGTGTGGAAGTGACACCGCATGGCTTCTGGGGCTATGTACAAAATGGCCATATAGCTTCTTTCTGGGCTGTGCTCTCTTGGGATGCCTGCCCTTGGAACCTGGCCGCCATGGTGAAGAATCCCAACCTAACCCACAGTTCAATGGTTTTGAGTATTGCAAACATCACCACTCTCTAATTCCACAACATTTCTGTCACCCCCAAAAGAAACCCTGTACTACTCACTCCCCTCCTTCTCCCTGCCCTGGCAACCACTAATCTGTTTTTATTTATTTTTTGTCTCTATGGATTTGCCTATTCTAGACATTTCATATAAATGGAACCATACAATGTGGAGCCTCTGGTATCTGGCTTCTTTCACTTAGCATACTGTTTTCCACGTTCATCCATGCTATCCCAGGTATCAGTGCTTCATTCCTTTTTACGGCTGAGTTATCTTCCATTGTACGGCTAGACTGCATTTGTTTATCCATTCATCAGGTGATGGACATTGGGGTTGTTTCCACTTTGGGGTGAATTAGGAATAACACTGCTGTGCACATTCATGCGCAATGGATGTATGTTTTTCAGATTTCTTAAAGTTCAAGTACTTTTAAGTTACCTATTAATATTAAATGATACATAAGTAATATTGAATAATAAAAAGATACATAATTAAGATAGTTCTTCATTACAGCAGGTTCCCTAAGAGCAGCAAACCTGTTTCCTCATGGTAATTCAGATATAACACAGAACACTTGGTAGACCTAAAGCAATCAAATGGCACTATTTCAAACCCAGGGTTTTCCACTAATTTATATAAACCTTTTACCAAATTGGTGCGCCTTAATGAGACACCCTTTTACTGTCTCTATCTAAAAACAAGTAGGGCTATTATATGGTTTTCAAAATTCCTCTCTTTATGTTCCAAAACAAAAACCTGTCATTTTAATTTGATATACAGGGAAGGTTTTGAGTCTTTTCAGGAATTTGGGGTTTGACTTAGAATTCTTGTGAACATAGAACTGTGCTGTGCCTTACCTATTTGGGTTTAGCTGATAAAAGTTCAATAAAAACAGGCTGCATTAAAAAAAATCTGGATGATACAAAAACTTATTTATGTGGGGGTTTGGGCTCACATTTAGAGCCTCCACCAGTAGACTCTCATGCAAATAAAAACTCTGCTGCAAGGTTCTTTGTCTACAGGCACCATTTCCCTTTAGGATGGCCCTGCGTTTCTCCCAGTGCCCGCTGCTGGCTTCTCCAGCAAGGCTCCTCATGGCCTTTGAGTCTGCCCATAGGCTTCACATAAATTTCATAAGGAAACAACGAGATGCTTCTTTGGGGCAATCGCTGGAGAGGTCACTTGTAGAGAAGAAACCACACTAATAATAAAGTGTGGATGTTTTCTCCAATGGAAAATTACAAGTTGCTTGGTTTCAATCCTTGGCACCAAGTCTTGGCTTCTTCATTACTGAATGGACTTTTTTCCACTTGGTTTTCTCTCAGCCAGCGTCTTGGCACACTATCAGAGGGGAACATAATTAGAAAGAAGTGTCTTGTAGGGATGAGAAGCACTGGTAGCTTACCAGATGGGGATAATCATGGATCTTCAAACAAATCCTTAACCAGACAGTAGCACTATTTGTCTTCTTGCTTACGTAAACTCTATGCACTGTTCACACCTCCAGAAACATGCACACTGAGAAATGGAATGCACGCTCAATCTCCCTCTTCAGAGGAACCCTTGGGTGGCTCCTGGGTACATGAGCAATGACCCAACTGTAGTTAGCCCCAGAGAATTTTCCAAGAGCTTCTCTCATCTTCTCATAGTTCTTATGCTGCAGTGTGATGTAAGGTCCATCTTATTACCAGTTCACTCATGATTCAGGTTGTGTGACTGTGGGGAGGGGAGTGAGAAACAGTTTTATTATTTTTGTGACTCTTCCAAATTGTAAACATATCAAAGTATAGACAGTTAAAAAACATCTGACACCTCACCTTTCTGAACAAGCGTTATCACTTTGGTGAGCGTTTCTAGTCATCTTTGTTTGATGTGTATAATTATTCACACAGCATTTCTCAAATATATTTGTGAGCATAATGCTATTGGTATTCACCCAGAAGCTGACCCTGAGACAAGGATCAGAAAGGAAGCAATTCATTTGGGAAGTGCAGTATATAGTAATGGGAAGTGGAGAAGTAAGGGAGGGTCAGGCAGCCTATTAAGGGTGGCTATTGTAAGCTGCTAGTGTGGGTGAATGGAGCTAAATCCCAGAGAAACTCTGGGAAATGGTGTAGAACTCGTGATAGGTCATTTGAAGGGCAAGGGAACTGGGGCACTTATACCCCAGGTCCCACTGGCTGAGGCTGCTCCCAGCGAGTGTTAATTCTGCACACTTCCAGCCTGCATGGCCTTCTGAGACACTGGAGGAAGCCCCCAGGAAAGAGGAACATATTAGCAGGTGGAGGCCAGCCAGACACACATAAAAATGGTATTGCTTGAAAGATTTGCCAGGCACTGTTATGGGTGCTGGGGACACAGGCGGAAACAAAACAGAGTCTTGCCCTCATGGAACATTCCTTCTGTTGGGGAAACAGATAATAAACAGGGCGAGTAAGAAACACGGAGTGTGTTATGGAGTGACAAGTACTGTGGGGAAAAATAAGTACTGAGGAATTCTGGGGAGGAAGAAGAAGGGGTTGGTTGCAATTAGCAAAAGAGATCAGGGCAGGCCTCACTGAGAGGGTGACACTCAAGTAAAGACCCAAAGGAGGGATAGGGACGGTCATCATGTGGTTGTCTGCAGAGGGACATTCCAGGCAGAGGCAACGACAATCACAGGCCCTTGAGTTTGAACAGGGTCACCGTGGCTGCGGCGCTGGGGATGAAGAGGGGCAAAGGCATATGCAGGGAGAAGTGAGGGGACAACGCAGTACTCCAGGGAGTGGCAGTGGGGTGGGAAGCGTGAAGAGTCTTGAAAGTATTCTGAAGACAGAGCCAAGGCAATGTGTGGGCAGACTGGATGTGGAATGTGAGAGAACGAAGTCATCGGGTTTGACCTGAGCAACTGGAAAAATGGAGCTGCCTTTTCCTGAATCAGGAAAAACTTCAGGAGGAGCAAGTTTAGGGTCGAGGTAATTGGGAGCCTGGCCTTGGACATGTTAAGTGTGTGATGTCTGTTAGACACCAAAGTGGAGATGTCAGCAGGAAGTTAAATGTAGGGGTCTGGTGTTCAGTAGACGTCCAAACTGGATATAAATTGGGGAGTTTGTCAGCATATATAGATGGTCAGAGCCACGAGGCTGGTTGAGATCTCCAAAGGAGGAAGCTAGATACAAAAGCGGTCTGGGAAGACCCTTCAGGGAAATGGAGGACAGAGCAAAGGAGACTGAGAAACAGTACCCAGAGCATGGTGTCCTGAAAGCCAAGTGCAGGAAGTATTTTTAGGAGGGTGGAGTGGTCAGCTGTTATGTCAGTGTATATATGTACTACATTTATGTATAGAGAGAAACACACTCTTTCTATACATACGTACATACCCACAGGTAGTTTTAGATCAATAGTAATATACCATATAAACAGATCTGTAACTTTTCTTCCCACTAAATCTATTGGGAATAGTGCTCCAAAGCTACAGTATCTGTCTGCCCCATCATTTTAACAGCTGCATAGTATTTCATCGTGCACATGTACCATACTTAACTTTTCCCTATATTTTTCCCAATTATAGAATTCTGAATGACATAGCAGTAGGAATCTAGTGCGTCCATCCTTTCATACCTGTGTGTGATCATCTCCTTGGGATAAACCCTAGAAGCTGGGGTTGTGGTATGCATAAAGTTATGCCCTTTTAATGGTCTGATTTAAGACTCTTTCTTGGGTAGCTCCAATCTTACGGAGGAACCACTGGCATGTCATTCCAGGTAGTCCCTATTCTACAGAGACCCCTCTGAACAGAGACAGAACACAGGGTAGCCATCTGGGTAACACAGGGTAGCCATCTGGGTAACTGCTGTTAGAAATAGGGCAGAGGTTTGGGTCAAGTCACAAAAAAGGTCCATGACAGGAAGCAATCTGTAGGTAATCTCAGCCTGACATATGGAGCTGTAGCCAACTTCTGAGTATAAACCCACTCCATTTCCATGTAGAACAGAACGCTCCAGACCGACAGGCTCTCTGGCTGAGCCACTAAGAGCTTATTATATCAAGAGCAAATGCAGATGAAGGCAGATTGCCTTTTGTGAAATGACTGTAATTAACTCCAAATCTTGCTCCACACTTTACTTTTGTTGGCTGGATTTATCATCTTGCTGTTAGAACAAGCTTACTACATGCCTCAGATTTCTTCCCTTTACCTTGTCATTCCGAGAAGCTTGCCTCCATCACCTGTCTGGGCACATACAGAGTCCCAGTCTGGATGCTGTCAGGACACCTTGCACATTCAATGGTAACCTTGAAAGTACTATCTACCATCTCCAGACAATTGACTGAAAGCTACCGGGAACCTCAGGGCATCAAAGGACAATGTATTTAGTCACACATGTCCTCAAGTGCAGGGAAATGTACTGAGACATCTTTCGATTCAGAAGGAAAATAAAGAGGGCCGGCCAAGTGGTGCGGTGGTTAAGCGCTGGTTTGGGAAGCCAGCGGCCCCGGTTCGGGTCCCACATATGAGGGCCAGTGACACTGCCCTCAAAAAAAAAAAAAAAAAAAAAAAGAGACAAGCAGAAGGAAAATAAAGAAATTAACCAACACAGAGCCATGCCTTGGATCCATTTATTCCCATCTCTGGGTAGGTCTGTAAACAGCATTCAACCTAGGACTTGTGACCCACCATCACTGATGCTTGACCCTTGGAAATCATAGGTTAGCAACAGTCATCTAGAAAGAGCTGGTCCCCTATGCTGGGTTCTTAACCATCATCAAGACAGGCCCACAGAATGTTCCTGATAGCCTAAAGTTATAAAACGTGTTAGATCTGTGCGATCTGGCTGTATGCTTTTCAGTTCCTGCAGTCCCTGGGATGTGCCTTGGTAAAGCCTCATCCACACACACCAATTCAGCCACCGACACCGTCTCCTCCTGTTCTGCTGCATGAATGATGCCCAGTCCAGTCAGGAGATCAACGGGGAGGGTTTCTTGTATGTCGTGGCTAAGATAAAAGTCATTTTATCCCAAGGATACAGCAGGTAGAAGGAAGCCTACAGAATTTAGGCCAGATTCTAGTTCTCAAATGACCAATGACCACATTTCACAGTTAACTATGAGAGAATTGCCTCCAGACCTATAAAGGCTCTGCAGGATGTTTAAAATCGGAGCCTGGGAGTGAACACCGCTGGTCTTTCACCTTGGGCCGGCTCTGCCGAGCCTGCCTCGGGCCTGTCCTCAGAACGCAACGTAGTATTGCTCCATTGTACTGACGATGTCACTCTGGTCCTCCAGCAGCTCCAGCACCTGCTGCAGCACAGGCTCACTCAGGCCGCGGCTGAGGCTCAGGCGAGCACAGGCCAAGATGTGCAGGAAGTGGCAGCCCTTCTCCGCGTCTGCAAGACAAAGGCAGCTGTCTAAGCTCGGACCCTCCCCTCTGTCCTTTCCCTTGAAAGGGAAGCCCTTCTCCATAGCTGCTGAATCCGAACCTGCATCTTAATAAGATCTCCAGATAATTCTTACACTAAAGTTGGAGCTGCACTGATCTAGATTATCAGCAAAAACATAACAAAAAACCCCTGCTCTCAGACCTGTTATTTCACCACAGTGACATGGACCCACTGCTCAGGGACTCACTTCAACCTTCAAGGACTCTCAATCAATAATTTAATATCAATAGTCTAATATATTTTTAGTGCTTGATAATCTTTTTTCGCCAATGCAATGACATGTATAAGTAAATGCATTCATGCTTAACTCCCAGCCTCCCAGGTGGGAGACCACTTGAGATGGACAGTACAGCCAGTTTACAGAGCCTCCATATTCTTTCCCATAAGGTCTGACTGATGGGACTGCCATGGTGAAGAAGGGATTTCTACCTTTGGCCTGTTCATTCTTCTCTGCTTCCAAGAAGTCTTATCTGTGACGATTATGTTCTAAAAACTTCTTACCCTCTACCCCAAACTAAGACCACTTGGTATACAGTGATGAAAGTTCAGGGTTAATAACCTCTTTCCTAGCTGAAATCAATGATTTAGAGTAGTGGTATGCACACAAAGTTGGGACCATTAGAAGATCATGAAATCATTTTAGTGGGTTGTGATTAGCATTCTTTTTCTTACCAACTAGACTAAGAATGAAATAGAGAATTACAGAATGTACTGCATTGTAGGCAGGATACGTCTTATTTTGTGAAACTTTATTTTTATATATGTGATTTATACCTATATCTATATTGATCTATCTATAATATCTAATGCATTATAATTTTGTAATTTATTGGCTCATGATGTTAAAATACGTTTGTAACTTTGAGTCAAAGTCAAACTGAAAACAAGCCTTTCCCAGTTTCCACTTTAAAGCCCCATGGCAGGGCCAGGCTTGGTCTCTCATGCTCCAGTCACTGAATGTTGTTTTCAGATGAAAAAATGTCTTGGGCTCCAGAAAGGGGCCCAAACAGGTACCGCGGTATTGGGCAAAGCACAGCTTGGGGGTCAGTACACCTTTGTGGCTTTGGGCAGGTCATAATATTTTCAAGCTTCAGTTTTCTCACTTACAGAGAGGCAGGCTGGGGAGGAGGGGGCACCTGTGAGGTCCTTTCCAGCTCTAAGGGTCGGAGACTATCACAGGCGGCCAGTCTTGGGCTAACAAAGACTTGCTAAATTCTGACCTCTAGTGGTTGTCAGCTCATTACTCCTGCCAATTGGGATTACTGTTGAAAACCTTGCCACTTTCACTGTCTCCACATTTCCAGTGTGTTTCTTCAATATTCATTCAGTAAAGATTTCCTGAGCACCTACTATGTGTATAGCACTGAGTAAGCAGGAACAGATAAAGAGTACAGATAGAGAGCTGACTCTGGAGTCCAACAGACCTGAATTCAAATCCAGGATCTATGACTGGGGCAAAGAGGTTCACATCTCGGTCAGTTTCCTCATCTGTAAAATGGGAACAAACTCACCTACTTCACTGGTGGTTGTGTGGATGAAGGGAGACCAATGGTAGATGCTTCTTATGTGGGGAATTACTATGATTCTATCATCATAGACATAACCTAAGAAGATGTGCATAACCAATTCCTGTGCTAAAGAAGCTTCAACTTGTCCTGAAAAGAGTTGATGACAGAGGGTGGAGAAGAACTCCAACCAAACTGGGCCTGCACATAGTAGAGAGGGAGCACCAGGAATTTCATCACTGCTTCTGTCTTACTCTTCGTTTTTGCAAGCCTGGGATGCTCACGCTCAGGGCTCAAGATGACTTATAGGCAGATGCGGGGCCCCTGGCAGTGATGTTGACAAAGGCCTTAGACTATTTCTTCAGAAAGGCCATTTGGATGGCAGAGTCATCCGTTCACAAAGTGGCCTTCCAGTTACATGGGGAGAAGGGCTGGTGTTAGTTCTTTAAATATTTAGTAGAACTCACCAGTGAAGTCATCAGGTCCAGGGCTTTCCCTTGTTGGGAGATTTTAACTAGTAAAGATTGAATCTCTTTACTAGTTATAGGTCTATTCAGATTTTCTATTTCTTTGTGATTTAGTGTTGGTAGGTTTTGTGTTTCTAGGAATTTGTCCATTTCTGGTTATCCAATTTGTTGGCATGCAGTTGTTTACAATATTCTCTTACAGTCCTTTTTTTATTTCTATAGAAACAGCACTAATGTCCTCACCTTCATTTCTGATTTTAGCAATTTGAATCTTCTTTTTTTCTTAGTCTATCTACCTAAAGATTTGTGACTAACATTCTTTTTCTTACCAAACAGATTAAAACAGAAAATTACAGAATTGATAAGTCAATTTTGTTGATCTTTTCAAAGAACAAATTTTTTGGTTTAATAGATTTTCTCTATTTTTTTTTCTATTTTCTGTTTCATTTATTTTTGCTCTAATCTTTATTATTTCCTTCTGTCTGCTAGTTTTGGATTTAGTTTGTTCTTCTTTCTCTAGTTCCTTAAATTATAAAGTTAGTTTACTGATTTGAGATCTTTCTTTTTAATGTGTTTATAGCTATAAAGTTCACCTAAGCACCACTTTCGCCATGCCCCATAAGTTTTGGTATGTTATGTTTTTGTTTTTAATAATCTCTAAATGTTTTCTAATTTCCTTTGTGATTTTGTCTTTGATCTATTACCTCTTTAAGAATGTGTTGTTTATTAATTCAAAAAGAGGACACAACCCTAGTAATCATCTATGCACCCAACACAGGAGGACGTAAATATATAAAACAAATAATGAATGAGGTAAAGGGAGAAATTAACAGTAACACAATCATAGTAGAGGACTTAAACACCCCATTAACATCAATGAACAGATCTTCCAGACAGAAAATCAACAAGGAAACAGCAGCCTTAAATAACACACTATATTAGATGGATTTAATTGATATTTTTAGAACATTTCATCCCAAAGCAGCAAAATATACATTTTTTTCAAGTACACATGGAACATTTTCCAAGAGAGACCACACACTGGGCCACAAAACAAGTCTTAATAAATTTAAGCAGACTGAAATCATATCAATTGTCTTCTCTGATCACAATGGTGTGAAACTAGAAATAAATTACAAGAAAAAAACTGAAAAATACATAAACACTTGGAGGCTAAATAACATGCTACTAAATAATGAATGGGTGAACAATGAGATCAAGGATGAAATCAAAAGATACCTTGAGACAAACAAAAATGAAAACACAATGACCCAAAATCTATGGGACACAGCAAAAGCAGTCCTAAGAGGGAAATTCATGGCAATGCAGGCCTACCTAAAGAAACAAGAAAAAACTCAAATAAACAGTCTAACTTTACACTCAAGGAATCAGGAAAAAGAACAGCAAACAAAGCCCAAAGTGAGTACATGGAAAGAAATAATAAAGATTAGAGTGGAAATAAATGAAATATAGTACAAAAGATCAAAGAAACCAAGAGCTGTTTTTTGAAAAGATAGCAAGAAAAAAAGGGGGAGGACCCAAATAAATAAAATCAGAAATGAAAGAGAAGTGACAATGGACCCCACAGAAATACAAAAAATTTAAATAAAAGAACTATGGTAACTATACACCAACAAATTGGACAATCTGGAAGAAATGGATAAATTCCTAGAAGCATACAATCTTCCAAGGCTGAATCAAGAAGAAAAAGAGAATCTGAACAGATTAATTACAATTAATGAAATCCAATCAGTTATCTGCAAGCTCTCAACAAACAAAAGTCCTAGGCCAGATGGCTTCAAAGGTGAATTTTACCAAACATTCAAAAAAGAATGAACACCTATTCTTCTCAAACTATTTCAAAAATTCAAGAAAAGGGAAGGCTTCCACGCTCATTTTATGAGGCCACCATTACTCTGATTCCAAAACCAGACAAAGATGTTACAAAAAAAGAAAACTACAGGCCAATATCCCTGATGAACATAGATTCAAAAATCCTCAACAAAATCTTAGCACACTGAATTCAGCAATGCATTAAAATGATTATATACCACAATCAAGTGGGATTCATTCCTAGTATGCAAGGTTGGTTCAATATCCACAAATCAATTAATACGATACACCACATAAACAAAATGAAAAATCAAAACTATATGGTACTATCAGTAGATGCAGAAAAAGCATTTGACAAAATCAGAATCCATTAAAAGCATCCAAATGGGAAAGGAAGAAGTAAAACTGTCATTATTTGCAAATGGCATACTATATAGAGAGAACCCAAAAGATTCCACCAAAAAACTATCAGAACTGATAAATGAATTTTGTAAAGTATCAGGATACAAAATTAATATTTAGAAATTAGTTGCATTTTATACACCGATAACAAGCTACCAGAAAGAGAAATTAAGAAAACAACCCCATTTACAATTGCATTAAAAAAAAAAAAAAGCCCTAGGAATAAATTTAACCAAGGAAGTAAAAGACCTGTACTCAGAAAATTTTAATACATTTAAGAGAGAAATTAAAGAAGATATAAATAAATGGAAGCATATACCATGTTCATAGATAGGAAGAATATAATTAAAATCAATCTATAGATTCAATGCAATCCCTATCAAAATACTGCTGGTATTTTTCACAGAACTACAATTAATAATCCTAAAATTTATATGGAACCATAAAAGACATTGAATAGCCATAGCAATCTTGAAAAAGAAGAACAAAGCTGGAGGTATCACGCTATCTGACATCAAGCTATACTACAAGGCCATAGTAATGAAACCGGCATGGTATTGGCATAAAAACAGACAGAGAGAAAATGGAACAGAACAGAGAACCCAGAAATAAATTCATGCTTATATGGTCTATGACAAAGGAAGCAAGAATATACATTGGGGTACAGGCAGTCTACTAAAAATATGGTGCTGGGAAAACTGGACAGATACATTCAAAAAAGTGAAACTGGACCACCTTCTTACTCCACATACAAGAATAAACTCAGAAAGGATTAAAGACTTAAATGTAAGACCCAAAACCATAAAACTGGAAGAAAATATAGGCAGTACACGCTCAGACATTACCTTTAGTAATATTTTTACTGATGTATTTCCTCGGGCAAGGGAAACAAGAGAAAAAAATACGCAAATGGGACTACATCAAACTAAAAAGTTCTTGCATAGCAAAGGAAACCATCAACAAAACAAAAAGACATCCTACTGAATGGGAGAAGATATTTGCCAATGACACATCTGATAAGGAGTAAATATACAAAATTTATGAAAAAAAACTCATACAACTCAACACTAAAACCCAAAATAATCCAATTAACAAATGAGCAAAGGACCTGAATAGACATTTCTCCAAAGAGGACATACAGATGGCCAATAGAAATACGAAAAGATGCTCAACGTCACTAATCAGAGAAATGCAACTAAAAACCTCACACCTATCAGAATGTCCATCATTGATAAATCAAAAAACAAGTGTTGTGAGGATGTGGAGAAAAGGAAACCCTTGTGCACTGTTGGTGGGATTGCAAGTTGGTGCAGCCACTGTGGAAAACAGTTTGGAGGTTCCTCAAAAAATTGAAAATAGAACTACCTTATGACCCAGCAATTCCACTCCTGGGTATTTATCCAAAGTAATCTGAAACACTAATTCAGAAAGACGTATAAACTCCTATGTCCACTGCAGTGCTATTTACAATAGCCAAGATATAGAAACAGAAATGCCCATCAATAGACAATTGGATATATTGTGGTACATATATACAATGGAATAGGACTCTGCCATAAAAAAGAATGAAAGCTTATCATTTGCGACATGAATGGACCTACAGTAGGGGTCAGCAAACTGCGGCTCAGGAGCCACAAGTGGCTCTTTGGGTACGCACATGTGCTCTGAAGTAAAATTGAAAATGAAAATGAAACTATCATAGTTTCATTTATAAAATTTTTAAAGGATATTATTCACATAATGGTGATTTCATTTGTTTTATAGGTCTCACAAAACTTCAATGGACAGGATTGGCTCTTTCCTGTCAAAAGTTTGTCGACTCCTGACCTAGGGGATATTTGTGCTAAGTGAAATAGGTCAGACTGAGAAAAGCAAATACCACATGATCTCACTTATATGTATCTAAAGAACAGTAAAATAGTAATAGATTCATAGATACAGAGAACAAACTGATGGTTTCTAGATGGCGGGGGGTGTGAGTGGGGGGATGGGTGAGAAAGAGAAAGGGATTAGGAAATACAAATTGGTAGTCACAAAATAGTCTTGGGGATGTGAAATACAGTATGGGGAATATAGTCAACAATGTTGTAAAAATTATGTATAGTGTCAGTTGGGTACTAGTTATTGCGGGGATCACTTCTTAAATTATTGATATATAAATGCATAACCACTGTGCTGTATACCTGAAACTAATATAATACTGAATATCAACTATAATTTTAAAACTATAGTCATGGGAATATACAGCATATATATAGTATATCTATCTATCTATCTATCTATCTATCTATCTATCTATCTATCTATCTATCTATCTATCTAGATACATATAGTACAGCATAGGGAATATAATAAATAATATTATAATAACTATATAGTGTCAAATGGGTAATAGACTTATCGGGGTTATCACTTTGTGAAGTATATAAATACCTAATCACTATGTTGTTTTGTATACCTGAAACTTTAAAAAAAAAAGTGTTGTTTAATTTCCCAAATTTGTGAATTTTCCAGTGTTACTTATCTTGTTGACTTCTAACTTCATCCCATTGAGTCAGAGAAGGCACTTTGTATGGTATCTACCATTTCAAATCTATTGAGACTTAATTAGTGGCCCAACATATGGCCTATCCTGGAAAATGTCCCATGTACACTTGAGAAGAATGTATATTTTTTTTGCTGTTAGGTAGTGTTTTGTATATGTTTTTTAGATCTAGCTGATTTACTGTATTCATTTCTCAGTTTTCTTCCCTATCTGCTGTCTGATTGTTCTATCCATTATAGAGCATGGGGTACAAAAATTTCCAACTATTATTATAAAACTGTCTATTTCTCCCTTCAAGTCTATCAGTTTTTTTCTTCATATATTTTGATGGTCTGTGACTAGGTTCATAAATGTTTATAATTGCTGTATCTTCTTGGTGTATTGAACCTCTTATTAATGAACAATGTTCTTGTCTCCTGTAACATTTTTTGATTTAAAGTCTATCTTGTCTTAGTGTAGCCACCCTTGCTCTCTTTTGGTATTACTTGCATGGGACATCTTTTCCATTCTTTCATTTTCAATCTATTTGTGTCTTTGGATCTAAAGTGAGTCTCTTGTAGTCAGCATATACTTAGTTGGATCATGTGTTTTTTTAGTCCCTTCTGCCAATTTCTGTCTTTTGATTGGGGAGTTTAATCTGTTTATATTTAAAGTGATTACTGATAAGGGGAAACTTATCTCTGTTATTTTCTATATATTTTATAGCTTTTTGTCCTTCATTTCCTGCATTATCGTCTTCTTTTGTATTTAGTTGATGTTTTGCAGTGAAACATTTAAATTCCTTCCTCATTTTCCTTTTTTTTTTTTTTTTTTTGAGGGCAGTGTCACTGGCCCTCATATGTAGGACCCGAACCAGCACTTAACAACCATGCCACTCGGCGGGCCCCCTCATTTCCTTTTGTATATATTTTCTAGCTATTTTCTTTTTGCTTACCATGGGATAACAGTTAACATCTTAAAGTTACAACACTCAAATTTGAATTTATTGCAGCTTAACTTCAATAACATACAAAAACTTTGCTCCTTCGCAGCAGCTCTGTTCTATCCCTTTTCAGTTGATAATGTCACAAACTTACATCTTTAGATATTGTATGCCCAAGAACATAAACTAATAATTCTTTTAAATGCATTAATCTCTTAAATTATGTAGAAAACAAAACGTGGAATTACAAACCAACGTTACAATAATATAAACTTTTAGACTAATACATAGTTGGTTTTTTTTTAAATGTATTAATCTCTAAGATTATGCAGAAAACAAAAAATGGCATTACAAGGTATTGTTACAATAATACTAACTTTCATAATTGTCCAAGTATTTATCTTTATTGAGATCTTTATTTCTTCATATGGCTTTAAGTTACTGTCCAGTGTCTTTTCATTTCACCCTGCCAGACTTCCTTGAGTATTTCTTGCAGGGCAGATCTAGTGGTAATAAACTCCCTCAGAATTTGTTTATTGTGAAATGTCTTGCTTTCTCCCTCAATTTTGAAGGACAGCTTTACTGGATCTAGGATCTAGGATCTTGTCTTAAGGTTTCTTTTTTAGCACTTTGACTATATCAGCCCACTGCCTCTGGCCTCCAAAGTTTCTGATGAGAAATCTGCTACTAACCTTATTGATGATCCATTTTGTATGTGACAGTTTTTTTTCTCTCTTGCTGCTTGCTGCTTCCAAGGTTCTCTCTTTGTCTTTCAAAAGTTTGACTATATATAATGTGTCTTGGTGTGGTCTCTTTGAGTTCATCGTATTTGGAGTTCATTGAACTTCTTGGATATTTACATTTATGTCTTTCATTAAATTAGAGAAGTTTTCAGCCATTATTTCTTCAAATAGTCTCTCTTCACCTTCTGGGGCTCCCACAATGCTTATGTTGGTCCACTTAATGGTGTCCCATTGGTACCTTGGGCTCTGTTTATTTTTCTTCAACTGCAAGTTTGCTAATTCCTTCTTCTGCCTGTCCAAATATGCCTTTGAATCACTTCTATTAAATTCTTCAATTCAGTTATTGTACTTTTCGGCTCCAGAATTTTAATTTTTGGTTTCCTTTTACGTTTTTTAAATCAATTTGATTTAACATTTTCTTAACTTTCTCCATATCTTCCTTTAGTTGAACATTTTTAAGACAGTTGTTTTAAAGTCTTTGTCTAGTATATATGGCATTAGGTCTTTTTCAGGGACAGTTTCTGTTGATATATATTTTTTCCCTTTGAATGGGCCATACTTTCCAGTTTCTTTGTATATCTCATGATTTTCAATTGAAAACTGGACATTTGAATATAATACTGTGGTAATTCTGGAGATCAGATTTTCCCCCTTCCCAAGGGTTTGTTGTATTGTTATAGTTTTGTTTTGTTTTGTTTTGTTTTAATTGTTGTAGGCTATCTCTGTGCCAAGGATGTAATCTTAAGGTCTTCTCTTGTCTTCTTCTGAGCCTGCACCTTTCTCTGGGCATGTGTCATCACTTTCTAATTTCTCCCCTATATGCAGCTGCTTTTGAATATACTAGTCTTTCTTTTCTGGCTCCCAAAAGGGGGGAAAAAACAAAAATAAAGGGGATATAAAAAGGGCACCAGTACTTTAAAATCCCTTTGAAGTGACTATACTGTTGGGGGAGGGACTTGCAACAGAAAGGTGAGATAAAACAAAAATGGCTACCCACCTCTCTGTCTGCACCTCTGTAATCAGAAGTGGCAATCAGATATCAGAGCACAGATCCCTGATATTTGAAGGATAGGGTCAATTTTGCCCACTAACTCCCATAAGTTCTGTGCAAGCTGCTCTAATAACAAGTGCACAGCAGCCTACCACATAGCTGGGGAGAGGGATGGGTAGCTGTTCCTAAGAGCTGAAAATTGACTGAAAGTAACTCCAATTTACTGTCCAAGCTTCTCCCTGGAAGTTGCAAACTTCCAACAGACTTCAAAATTCCAAAATAGTTACATCAGACAGATGGAATTGTTGCCTAAGTGGAAAGACAGATTCCTGGTGCTTCCTAATCTGCCATCTTCCTAACAGTTTTATAAAACACCAATTTGTTTAATCCTTATATCAACTTATCACACAGGTAATATTATCTCCATTTTGCATGTAAAGAAGCTGAGGCACACTTATTCAAGGTCACACAGCTGCAAAGTGGCAGAAGTGGGATTCAAACCTAGGCAAGGTGGCTCCAGGGCCCAGCTCTTTACAACTATGCAATGCTACTCATCTTTAGATAAGCCTGCTATTAGTGCTTTAGGAGCCTAAACAGGTCTCATATTTACAGTCCTTTTATTATTGTAGGTTTAACGTTTGCTGAAATACTCATAAATGACTAAAGATTTTAAGTTCTCCCATCAATCATCCTGACAAGGAAAAACTCCAATGCTATATTTTGTATGCAAGGTTAGAAACAAACTAAAGGTCCAGTAGGAATGGTTAAATAAGTGGTCAAATATCTATTTATAGGTATAATGGAATACTGTGCAACTACTATTAAAAAGACTTGAGACACTTTTATATGTACTATTGCTGAATGACCTCTAGAAGCCAATGTTAGATTTAAAATACAAGGCATGGGACACTAAGTATTGTATGCTAACCTTTACATGTGCTTTTAAAAAAGGATAAACAATACAAATATGTTTGTAAGTATACATATCATCTCTAGAAGGATATGTAGGAAACTAGTAACAACACTGCCTTTAGAAAGGGGAACACAGAGCGTGGGGTTCAGTGCTGGGAGGGAGTCTGATTTTTCTGCATGTATTTCTGCACTGTTTGACTTTTTACCATGTGCATACATTATTCAAAATAATCATTTTTTAATGTCATAGCTATTCCTGTTAAAAGGAGTTGTTGCAGTAGACTCCTAGACAGACCCTATAAGGTTTTTTATTGGCATTCTCAGTTATTTAAGCTCCAGGATTCAGCTTCTGGGAGTTTAAGTCCCTGTAAGGTCTTTTTTTTATTGACATTCTCAGTTATTTAAGCTTCAGGATTCAGCTTCTGGGAGTTTACTAGTTCCAAGGAATTGGTTTATGGCTTTTAGAGGCTCCCGTTTATAGACTGAGTGACAAAGACTGTCTGCCTTGACACACACACTCACCAAGCAGAAGCTGGCCTGTGGATTAGAAGTGGATATAAAACTGCCATTTTACAGGCCCTCAAGCTACCAAGGCTATTTAGTTCTCCTAAGAAATGAAGTGTAAATTCCTTTTATTTGCTTCACTAGGCCGTTGGATTATTTCAATCCACCCTATTCCTAACGCAGATCAAAATAAGCACGTGGCCAGATGATGTGGGGCTAAGATGAGTGCGAGCATGTCACATGGGGCGCAGCCTCTCATCCCTTCTTGGTTGAGAAAACACACATTTCACTGCTCTGAAAAACTCCCTAAATTGTGGATAGACAGGTTTTTCCTCCCAACTAAAGAATACATGTTCTTATTGTTGTGAATGAAGTGAACAACAGCCAGACATGCTACATTAAAATAATAGGTTGTTTTCAGTTTAAGATCTGGGATCTGATCTCATAGGTTCTTAATGGCTACATAGGGTTGCATATCATAAACACCAGGGCTGGAGAACGGGTCCAGCTCTACCACTGACAGCCTGGAATAGGTCCAGACCCCGAGGAGGTATGGGCTGAAAGGACTGGAGGTGGGTTTCTCTGGAGAGAAAGAAAGCAGGATGAGGATGGTCATTGAGAATCCTTTCCACTTTTCTTCTAGTGCCACTTGTTGCTATATGCCAACATTTGTTATTAACATGTTTGAAAACAGTGGACCTTGAAAAGTCACCTTTAAGACTGATCAGTTTACACAGGATTTAAAGATAGGACTAACGCTTTCTTCTCTTTCTAACTAGTATGACAATGGTAATGTCTGTTGTCAGACTATCTATAGTTTGAGTTTCTAACCACTAGGGGCTGACCTAACTCCACTAAAACCATCTCTTTTGCAAATTATCAGGTTCCAAGATAACTTAATTACACTGTTCAAACTGTAGTGTCTAGAACCATTCCTCCCAGCACTGAAAGCCTTGATGTCAAAACAGAGGAAAATTTGAGGTTTGGGTTCAAAGATAAGGGGCAAGAGAAGAACAAGAAATACCACAAATCAGAGAGGCCATGAGAACCAGGACATCAAAAAGTCCTGGCCCAGTGGCTTCCTTCACTATATCAGAATCACCTGAGGCGCTCACCTGTTATGCCCCTACCCCATGCCCTCATGAATCAGAATCCCCAGGGGTGGCAATCTGAGCACCTTATGTTCAAAAAAGCTCCAAGGTTTAATCTTATGTGTAGCGAAGGTTAGAACAACTGTGCGGGCCTAATGTTCACTTCAGAGAGGAGGAACCTGAGGCTTTGAGAATGCAGATGTCTTAGTGAGTCACACTTCCAAGTGGCTCCTGGGGAAACCCCATCTCCTGACTCTCCAACCAGTGCTCTCTGGGAGGGAACAACCCCTTGCAGTGCATCAGGACGCGTGCAATACACCACTTACGGTTTGGTTTCTGGCTGTCTTCTTGAATGATACGATGGATCTTTCTATGCAGTTCTTTGTCTTCTTTTGTTACCTAGATAGGAAAACTAGTTTGAGAGCGTCTTCTTAAGGTTGTGTCATCCAGACTCCCAAATTAATATTTAGAATAGTTTCTAAAGATTTCCTAATAATCACCATCCCTATGCCAACAGTGGTTTTCAATACCTGGCCTGTTGTCAAACTAGTTCTGTCCCTCAGCAGCTCTCTGCTCCACAGCTGACCCAGAGCCACACTCCCTTGGCCAGTGGTTCACTGGGGTGATGGTGTAAAGAGAAACTGGAATACGTTTGAGGAGCAACTTTCTTCTTAAATATTCACAATACATTCATAAAATTTCTCTTATTTGTCATATTTTTGAGGGAGGCACAAGTGATCAAAGTCTCTGATCTCAACCCCAGCACTCTTTCCTCTGTGCTCTGACACCTGCCTTGTGTTTCATTAGCTTTATTCCTTCTCCTAACCAAGAGGAAAAGCAAAATAAATAGTAAGGAAAAGCTAGCAAGAATAAATCTAGCCTTTTTATCCATTGAAAAACCCTGTCTTCAAAGGCAAACCTAACCTGGATTCTTTCTCAACCAGCAACCAAATGGGTCTCCCTTTATGTTCAATAGTAAATCTTATATTGAAAAAAAGAGAAAGAAAGAAAGAAACAAAGAAAGAAAGAAACAAAGAAAGAAAGAAAGACAAAGGAAAGGAAAGGGGAGGGAAGGGAAGGGAAGGAAAGGAAAAGAAAGACAAAGAAATAGGGGAAGAAAGGAAGGGAAAAAAGGAAGCATGTTCACTTACATCAGGAATGCTTGTTTGATGGGATTTATAGAATGACCAGGTTTAAGAATGGGGATAGTGATAATGCCTGCCTTCTCACAAGGTTACTGTAAAGATTAAACGAGGAAATGTGGTGAGAGCTGCTGAAAGCTGGCAAGGGCTGTACAAATAAAGTACCTACATTACTGTGATAACTATTTCCCTGAGGCCAGGCTCTCAGGAAAACAGAAACCTACAAGGCCAGGCACTGAGATGAAAGGGGAGTTGTGAAGCCAGAAAAAGGGGTAGTTCTGCTGAGGAAAAGAGCTATTATTGCTTGATTACCCCATTCCAGCTCATACTGATTCACAGGAGGAAGTGCCCCAGCCCTGTTACGCCCCAGCCTTGGACTGCTGCCCATGGTCCTGCTGCTCCCCAGGAAGAGCTGCTTTCTACAGACCCAGAAGGCTGACCCCAGAGCCTCCTAGGGGGGATTTGACTGGAAGTGGGTGGGGAGGTGGAAGTGGGGGAGGGGTGAGCTTCTCCAACTCCACAAGAGGCAATCAACTGACAGAAGGCCTCCCCATCCTGGGAGGGGTAGACTGTACTCACCCTTATACAGATTGGAATACCCTTTTGAAAAGGTATTCAAATCGTGTTCAAACATCTCTTAATTTTAAAAAAATGCTCTAAACTGGAAAATCACTGGAGTAAGTCAACATCAAGAAAATATTAAGAAAAGCTCCCCCTCAGGGATCCTCCCGGTAAATAATGAGACTTCTGGGATTCCTCAGAGTTTTGATTTGTCTCCAGGAGGGTCACTCACAGCTGAAGCCAGGTCTCTGCTACTGATATGAATGGTCAGGAGGAGGCCTGATTTCAGCCTGGCTCCTCCAATATTCAAGGTAGGCAGTGAGAGGCAAACATTTAACTCTGCAAGTACGAGACAAGCAAGCACTTGTACCCTGTTGAGAACGTCAACGGGTACAGCCTTTGGATAATCAATCAGACTGTTGACCAAAAGCTTAGAGGTACATGCCCTTTGCTCCAGCAATTCCTCTTTTCAGGATTAAGCTTACAGAAATACTTATATTAGTTCACAAAATAGTTGTACAAAAATAGCCATAGCAACACTATTTTGTGAGAGCAAAAACTGGAAACACCATAAATGTCCATTTGAGAGAAGGAATTAAAATATTTATGGCAAGTTCCCATAACATGGAATACCATGCAGATGTCAAAAAGAATGAGGTGATTTATAAATACTCACATGGAAAGATGCAGTAAGGTGCTATTTTGGTGTCAAAAAAAGTTGCTGAGCATTATTTAGAGCAGTGGTTCTCAACTGTCCCATGGGACACTTGACAATGTCTAGAGACATTTTTGGTTGCCACAAGTGGGACGGCACTACTGGCATCTAATGGTGAAGGACAGAGATGCTGCTAAACATCCTACAATGCAAATGACAGACAATAAGGAATCATCTGGCCCAAATAGTGCCGAGGTTGAGAAATCCTAATTTAGAGAGTGATTTTTTTTTTTTTGTAGAACAAAAAAAGCCAACAGAGCATATATTTATACGTGTGCATTTGTAAATACACAGATAAATGTCTACAAGGATAAACTGTTAAAAGTGGTACCTTGGAGAAGGCGAAGGGCTGACTTTCACTCCTCACTTTCCATACCTCCTGAATGACTGATTTTTAAAAATGGTAAATGGTATTCTTAAGTCATAAACATATTTATAATTGAAGCTAAGAAGGGAAACAATCAAGTTGTAAGTCTCTTACATAGAATAGTTTATCAAAACCATCATCTTTCTGGTAAACAAGTCCTTTGTCCTGCAGCAGTTTAATAGCATCCTTAAATATACCATGAATATCCTTGGAGGTGGTATTGTTTTGAACGTCTGCCTGTGGGAAGAAGAAAAAGGTGGGGGAAAAAAAGAAGGAAAGAAATAAGTCCCATCTCACAGCACCTAAGAGCAACTCCCTGGACTAACTGGTTTATGAATTCACCCAACAGGTTTTTCATGTGCTGAGTCAAAAAGACCCAGGTGTGCACCAGCTTAAGTAGGGTGCTATTTAAGGAGGATTGGGAAGTTTGCTCAGGCAGGATCATGCTTTATAACTGTTCCACACCTTCGTTATGATTTTTTCTGGTTTAATTCAATAATATGAAATAGAAAACTCAAAGAAGATAATCTTTATTTTTTTATACAGAACTAAAACATGGTATACATATTAGTGCATGTTTTTCATTAAAAATGTAGCTATATTCAACCTTTTCCTAAGGACTTCAAAGAATTTTATGCACACTGAAATAAGTTGGGGATCCCAGCATGTAGACAGTATTAAAGTCTCCTTATTTTAAATCAAGAACAATGACGACGGCAAACAGCTGTGCAGAAAGACCTGTCAAAGGTGGGTCTGTGGACTGAAGGTGGACAGGGGTCCTAGAGTAAAGCCAGACCACCATGTGGAAGGAACCTCAGCTGCTGTCAGTTTGCTGTCTCCTCAATTTCAATATTCTTCCCTTCTAGAAGAGACAGGCCTGCCTACAAAAGTCACCAGGTCATACTATTTCTTATTCTCCAGGAAGCTAAGTTTTTGGCTATGTTGCACCATGGTTAACTGGACTATGTGCTTCTTCAGTTGGGGACTTTGTATTTCATCTTGGCCACCTCCTCCCTAGCACACAGTGGGTGACCAATAAAACATCTATATAATGAATGAAGTAAATGCCCAACTACAGAGATTTTCAGTTCATTCCTAAAACAAACTGGTGAACAATTGTCCTTCAAAGTACAGATCCATTTTTAATGTGACAGAAATTAGAACGATCAGAGACCAAGGAACCATGGTAAAGCTTCCAACAAGGTGTTTGAAGGCAAACTACCTCCAATGAGAGGTATTTATGGAGGCTGGCTGGGGCAGCACCCAGAGATGCTGAAAGAGTGGGCTTGAGATCTGTTGATGACATTTCCATCAAGTAGCAGGGATAGGAAGGAAACTCCCAAATAGCCCCAAGGATTGCCAATTCAATCCCTAAAGAAACTTTCTCTTTCCAAAAGAGGCCTTCCAAACAGGCACTGTTTTAATCTAACAGATCCCGGAAATGTTTCACAAACAAGTTGTCCTGGGCTGAAGAGGAGAGTCTGAGGCGCTTCGGGGTCTAAATTTTTCCTTGATTAATAGAACAAGGTAGAGAATATGATTATTAGAACACTAGGGCCTAAAAGTTGACAAGTATTCCAGGATATGACTATGACCATTCTCTGAAGGGAGAATAAGGCTTAGAAATATTTGATGATACTCATGAGCAGAGAAGCTATGTGGGTGTGTTTGGAAGAAACACCTCCCCTAGCAATCCTCAGACACAAATCTTTTTATTTGTGGGGGTGGGGTGGGGTGGGAGGTGGGCTTCAGGCAAAGCTGTTTTTAATTTCATATGTGAGTGCTCTTACCTAGGGGAAACACAACCAAATATAGGCTCCCCCACAAAACTTGATAACTACCTAACCTTCATAGATTCGCCTTCTTTGGTCAATGTAATATAAGGATCTTAAGGGTCGAGTTTACTACATCTCTTACCAAGATAGAACTAAATTGGAAACTAACTAGAAATGTTGGTACATGGCTACTCCTGTCATTAAAAAATGACTCTTGGTTACCTTCATATCATATATGAAGCCTGATTCCTCTTCTGAGATATCAGTAAGATGGAGCAGCAGGAAGAAAGTGCTAGGCCTGTGAGATTAAATGCACAGCATCAGCTGTGAACAAGGAGGACCCAACAGAAAAGGCTCAGGGTAAATGTAAACAATATGCAAGCTTCCGTTCCAGAAACATTCGCCCTAGCTGGCCTTGGGACATATCTCCCTGATGATTGTCAAGAAACAGTCTCAAGGGTAAAGCCTCCAATCATCTCTTCTAGCCAGTAGCTTTTCCTGGCGTGGGATTTGTGTCTTCCTTGTCTTTTTCTCAAGAGCAATGACAGACTCATCCGATTCAGGAAACCGAAACTCCTCAGAGGAAAAAACTGACTGGTTAAACGTGCTGAGCTTTAGCAGGCCTCTCATCTCAGGTCAGGAACTGGGTGGATCTCTGAAATATATATAGTTTTCATTCCCAAACAAACTCAACATTTATACAGCTGTCAAAGAAACAATGGTTTAGCAAGGCCTGCTTATCAGGTTTCTGGATTTGCTAAGAAGGGCTACTATGAGAAAAAAAGCAAAAAAAAAAAGAAAAGAAAGGGGAAAACATTCCAACCCGCTTGCTCTTCCCCTGCCTCTCAACTATAACACTATCACAATGATTTTTTTGAGAAGCTTTCATTTGTATGACAAAACAGAGTGCCAAAGGATCTAGGGTTTCACCACCATTGTAAAGCATCCTTAGCCTCCCAGGCTGTATTAAATAGGACTCACTTGAATGGCATTGACCCCCGCAAGCAGAGCTATGTGAGGGAACAATTCATAATTGATGGAAAAATAGTTTCCAAAGACAAAACAAATACAGTGCCATATTCATTTCTTTTTAAGCATGCAGCACTGGGTAGTCATAAGTTTCTGCTCCAAGCATTTTCAAAACAATATCATGCCAAAGGTTCTCCACAAGTTGTTTTGAATGGACGAGCCTTGTAGTCCTCAGAGACCTCAAGTCTCTTAATTACAGCCACTGCAGAAGAACTGTTCACAGGAAGAACGTGGTCTTCACTGAGCTTCAAAGCATCCTTCCAAACATGCCCATAGCGTGGTCGGAAGTCCTAGGAGACCAACTTGGCATTGAGCCTCCTCTAAATGATTAAATGGGAAGGTCAACCTTGCTGTCAGTGGACAGCTGGGGGGCTGCAACTGTTTAGAAGCAACAGTGGCACAGGACAAAGCAGCCAGTCATGACCCTCTCCGCCTTGGTGTTTCCTGAAATGATATCCCTCATCTCTGTGTATGAAATCATGGGTCACTGGACACACAGCCTGGTGCCAGGAAGAGATAATTAGGTTCATGAATGAAACTGAGAAGCAGGGGTCGGGCCTAGGAAGTTGGATGGGGATCTGGTATCTGCTCCACCAGAATCGCAAAGAATAATTTATGTTCCTAACAAGGGGATTCAGAGCAGCCCTGCTGGTAACAGCAAAAGATTAGAAAACATCTAAACAGGCAGGGAAGGGAGGCTTGCTACCTAAATTACGGTACATGTAACAAAAGATTATTAGTGGCAAATCTATATGTATAGCTAGAAAAAGATCTGTAAGACATATTGTTCAATGAAAAGCTAGGTATAGACTAGTGTTTAGCATACTATCATTTGTGTAAAAAAATGGGGATACTACTACTTCTGGTTTGTATATGCACAGACTATCTCCTGTCTCTAGGCGGAGGGGGGAGGAGACAGGAAGGGAAGGAAAATGACTTTTAATTAGATACTTTCAGGAGCTATTTGAAGTTTTAGAAACCATTCATTCTTCAATTAACAAATAATTATCGAAAACCTACTTTATGACAGATCTGTTCTGGGTGCTAGTTCTAGAGAACAGAGAAGACGACAGAGAAGACCTCTCTTTGTTCTTAGAGAACTTAAATTCTGTTGGAGGAACAGGCAGGCAAACAAACAAATACCAGTGAGATCATGATATAAAAACAGGGTGATAATATAGTGAGGAAGTAGGTGGCTATCAGAGTAGATGGTCAAGGAGGACAAGAAGGTGACATTTCAGCAGAGGTTATTCCCTGGTAGAATGAACGAAATAAATAAACACGAGTCATATAACAACAATACAAATCCAAGAACTGCAATGAAAAGAGAAAGCCTAACACCAAAGTCTCAAATAATTCTTAATTCCAAGCAAATATATAAACACCAAACAACTTAAATTCACGAGGGTTGAAAAAAATGGGGACAGCTGTTCCCGGGAAGAATAAAAATGACTTAAGTGTTCCTTGCAATTTTTAATTCTAAACAGGACTGAACACAACTTGGTCTTTATTCAGATTCCTAAAGCGTGACAAATTAACCGTATTCTGAAGAAGAGACAGCAAGTCATTAAAAACATTGGTTCAAGTTCAAGAATCAATAAATAATCTTGCTGATCAATAAATAATCAATAAATCAATAAATAATCTTGGAAGGATAATTACCTCTTCTCATCCATTCCCTCCTCATTTGGCTCCTACTGAGATTAAATACCCATCTCCAAGAGTACTAAGAACTAAGTACTATGAACCTTAGACTATTATTTTTTGTACTTGACGATTAAGTAATCTTAATGAGATTAAGGAGGGGAGAAGGGCAGGTCCATTCTCATTTCAAATTCTTAGTGGTTAGTGATCTTTCCAGAATAGACGTGACAGGTGACAGAAACAACCTCTATTCTCTGGGTCACCCTGTGAATCTTAATGCCACAGCCACGTTCACTCATACCCTCTGGCTGCAGATTTGGGACAGGGGACTTGAATGCGCCCATGAACATGCTGCACTTACCTGCTCAGAGCAGGCGCTGTGAATCACGGGCTGATTGGCAAGGGACAGCAGAGACTCCACCATTTCCAACTCCTGCTGATAAAAGGTTTGCACTCTGTTCTTCACCAGGAATTCTTCGACTTTTTCGCTCAACAAACACGTGAGACTGGCAAGGTCCAGGGTGCTCGGGTTGCTGCTGGGAAAGTTTTAAAAATGCCCCACAGAAAACTATCAGTTCTGTTCCCTTCAGCGTGCATAAAACAGAACCTTAGCCAGGAAACGCAACACTATATTAATGCTTGTTTTGGACATAAAGGGCAATTCACACTGTGAATATTGTGTGGTTGTTTAAAAGAATGAGAGGAACTAAGCTATTCATGATAGATTAAGAAAAAAAGTCAAGCTACAGAGTAGTATATAACGTATGGTCCCACTTTTGTAAGAAAGCAAATGATAAGCCCCAAAATATATGGATGGATATTCGTGCTTGTATATGCACAGAAGAAAAACGTTTAAAAGGATACACATCAACCACAGACAGTGGTAACCTCTGGGGCATGGTTTTGAGAAGGGAAACGGGACAACAGAGAACTTTCATTTTTTACTTTATACAGGTCTATAGTTTGAGGTTTTTTTGAAGATTTTATTGGGGAACTGGGGGAGGGGAAAAGCATTGGGGCATCGGGGAAGGGGAACAGACAAGTTGCTGTCTTTTTGTTCTTCAGTCTAGTTGCGGAGGACGTTGCTTCACTGGCCCATGCTGGTATTGTCATTGCGCTCTTTCCGGATGAGGCAGTCGCTCGCCAGCCTCTGGATGGTCACTCACCGTGGCTATTGGCAGCTCACGCTGGCTGCCGGCCACTCACAGCCTATGGCAGCCCACTGCAGCAGGGGCTGCAGCCTACACCGTTGCCGGGGCTCGCAGCCCAGCTCCAGGTGGAGCTGTTAGCTGTAGAGGGCAGTGTCACTGGCCCTCATATGTGGGATCCGAACCGGGGCCGCTGGCGTCCCAAACCAGCTCTTAACCAATGTGCCACTTGGCCGGCCCTAATATAATTTTTGAACACATAATATATACACATATTTTTAAAAAATTAATGGGTACATAGTAAAAAGTCTCCTTTCTATCCTCCTGCCAGTTCCCACTCCCTTGGCAAGGACTATTATTCTGCCTTCTCCCAGAGCTCTGATGCATATACTAGCAAATGCACATATCTTCTTACTCCTTCTGTTTTTCTCCCCACCAACACACAAAAGAGTAAAATCATTCCTGGTGGAGAATGACTGGGATCGTGTTTGTAGTTTTTGTTACAACGTGTCACACTGAGGTCATTTGGTGCAGTTTTCTTCAGTTTTTTTGCCTCGGGGTTCATTTGAGCTTCTTGGATCTGTGAATTTAGTTTTCATCAAATTTGGAAACATTATAGCCATTATTTCTTCAAATACAGTAATATCTTGGTTTGCAAGCATAATTCATTCCGGAAACAAACTACCCGTATTGCAAGACATCGCTTGTTTACCACGTTAAAATGTATTAGAAATGTTTGCTCATCTTGCGGAACACTCGCAAACCACATTACTCACAATCCAAGGTTTTACTGTAGTTTTTCTCTGCTCCCTCCATTCTCTCAGGGACTCCAGTTACACATATATTTTCCTCACAACAACCTTAGAACACCTCTACTATTATCATCTTCACCTTACAGGTGAGGATGAGGACAGAGGCATACACCAGGTGAGCCAACTTGCCCAGCATCTCAAAGTGACAGTAAGGTGACATTTCCAGGATTTGAACCCAGGGCTACTCCAGCATCTGAACTATCCCCTGCTTGACCTTAATGCTGTGGTCACATCTTCAGCGGTGACAGAACATAACTTACCTTACTGCCTCTTCTTTCTCTAGGGCAGGACTCTGGAAAGGCTGGTCATAAACTTTCCTGTAGATGTTGGGCAGCTCAAGCATCCTTGCAATTTGAATGCTGCACACTGGATCATCCACTTTATCTGAGAAGCCACATGAGAAAATACGCCAGAGAAATTAAAGTGAGATCAGTTTTTCCCATGTCCAAATTGCTGCTGGACGACAAGGAAATGAGGCACTTGGAAGGTCTCCTTCCTTGTGGGTGGCCAGGAATCATACAGTCTAGATGCACTAAATATTGGGTTGTTGGAAAAGTCATGATACATTTTGCAACGAAAAACAGAAAAAATACGTCATGACTTTTCCGACAACCCAAGAGCTCACAGTCATCCCACAAGAGGGAATGCAATGCCCTAAGTGTCACGGGCATGGCCAGAAGTAGACTGGGACCAGGACGAACACATTAGCTTATTCACTCATCTGTTAGAATGGTGGACAACAGGGGCTGTCCTCCAGGTTGCCAAGCGAAAACCAGCCAGAGCAGTGAAAAAGGCATCACTCCAATGCGACAGGGCTGTCATATATCTGATTAGCTGTTTTCTTTCAAGGTTAATGAATTCAATGGTGTTCAAGAAATCTCCATCATTTTTAAGAATATGAACACTCTGCCCTAAATGGATTCATACTTTAGAACTTCAAAGTAATTTAGAAGTCCTACTATATGGTCCAAATAAAATTTCCAGCTATACATAATAATTTGTTTTCTTTCTCAATTTATTTGTAGTTACCTTTCTTCCAATAAACTTAAGAAATGCTGCTTTTCTGAAGAAAGCTTGCTATGAAATACAATTTCCTCCATTAAATAATTACTCTTTTTATTTGAACTTTTTAGAAGTTTGACTTTTAGCTAAACAAGTTTACTGGACACACACCCAGAATAACAACCAATTTGGCAGAAGTATCTTGTACTTACAATAAACAGAGGCATGAATTTCTCGCTCTCCTCTGTATGTGCGGATATAACCTCTGATCCGGATAATGTCCCCAATTTCTATCTTTGTTCTCTGCTCAGTGGTCTCTTGCAGCTTCTTAAACAGTGAGGTTAAGCTCAGCTCTCTTGCACTTGGAGTAGATGTAGTTGCTAGGGCCAGAAGGAAAGAGAATGCATAATACAATCATTCCACCATATTTGTGAGACAGTTTTGAGGTAACACCAACACCACATATTTATTTATTTTACTCTGATTAGTTGCTCTACTACAGGAAATCTACATAACCTTTTGAAATCCTCTACTGCATAAAAGGCGTAAGCTGTAATTATTGAGAAGTAGGGTGAAGGTAACAGAGTCTAGGAGGAGACATGACAGCCCAAGTGGGTGAGTTCTGATGTGGCTCCGCCTTCTTTCCTACCCCTGCCCCACCAAAGGGCTCTAGGCTCTATGTGGTCCTGAGTTGAATTCTGCATGAGTTCAGCTGGGTTTGGTGGCAGTAGCTCTCAACAACCCTTTAAAGTGTCCTTGCAGGGGGCTGGCCGAGCGGCGTGGTGGTTAAGTGCTGACTTGGGAAGCCAGCGGCCCCCGGTTCGGGTCCCACATATGAGGGCCAGTGATACTGCCCTCGGGGGCGGGGGGGAAAGTAAAGTGCCTTGCAGGGAAAGAGAGGTCTGGCATAAGGGGAAAAGGAGCCCGAGAGTCTCTATCTGTGGTTCTGTTTAGGGGGAGGCATATTCGCCTGAGGCTGATTTCCCACCTAGGTGCTGAACACCCTATTCTCTTACTTCTCATCTTTGTTGGGTTACTAAGCTAATGTCCACCACCAACACACAAACACACTTAAAACTATAAATGTAAACAACACAGTCGAACGTATACACAGAGTTGTGCATGATCTAAGTTAACATGATCACGAGCTTAACACAATGCCAGATTCATAGGAAAAATTCAATAAATGTTAGCTATTTGTGAAAGGAAACAAATAAGCCCTCTGGACAAAACTATTTTGTTTTCTTTCATTGGGGATTACTGGATAGAAAAGTATAAACAGGTTCATAGCTCATTACATATTGTCAGAATGTTTGCCAGAAAAAAAACCACAATTGAACTATTCTCTTCTTACAAGGTGTCACCAGCCTTGTGTGCATGCTTTGTAGCTCCTACACTGGCTTCAGTCATTTGGATTTTTAATACCTTAAAAAATATATAATAATGGGCCGGCCAAGTGGCATGGTGGTTAAGTGCTGGCTTGGGAAGCCAGCGGCCCCGGTTCGGGTCCCACATATGAGGGCCAGTGACACTGCCCTCAAAAAAAAAGTGTCAAAAATACATAATTCCATAATGTTTTATTTTGCTTTTAAACTGCCCTAGAGGTTATGTGTTTTTTATAAAAGATGATCTTCTCTCTGTATTCTTTATGAACAAGCCCTTCATTTCTTTTGAACACTTTATATGAATTTCTGAAAGATCTGTAGGGAAGCTTTGTCCAGGTATGCTTACTACATCCACTCTCCCTATTTATTCCATTGCATTCTTTCACTTTCATTTCATTTCATTATATAAACGATTGAAAAAAAGCTTTTAGTCTATCCCTTTTGTTACTGATGATAACTTCCAGTGTTTTCACAGGGCTAAGGAGAGCTTTACATATACCCCCATATTTATTGGGATCGATATAGGACTCTATCTTCTTTGGGTTATGCTATGTAAGCTGCAAGGTAGGGATCAAGGTTACCTCTTTCTCAATATTGCTATCTAGCTGAACCAACAACATTTGATAAATGCTGATTTATTTCTGACTTTTGTATTATTTTTGGTTTGTCATATACTAGGGTTCCTATAATGGAAGGAATTTCTTTTGGTCTATTAATCAAATATTCTGCTCTTTAACACAACTTAGATAACTATGGCTTTGTAGTGTGAAAAGGCATCACTTTTCTTTTAACACATCTACTATACCAAGGGTAACTGCGACCTCCAGAGCATAGAGGACTTTGGGTATCCAGTAACCAACAGCTAGGAATCTAGACACAATCAGCATTAATGTCACTCAGCTTACTGGGTTTCTTCAGAAAATACCCCAGTGTTACTTTTTAAAAGGTTACCCCATCTGTGTTTCTATCCCCATGTCTTCTTCTATTTAGGCTGCACTTTAAATGTATTTATAAATTGCACTGCCATTATTCAGACATTACAGGTGATAATAAATGCTTCATAGGCACCGCTGAAATGATCATACTGACAGCTGGTCTGAGAAAAAGAGGCCCAGCTTTCATTTGTAGCAAAGCTGCCAGAAAAAGGTGGGGAGGGCTCAAGCTGGGTAATTTAATGAATATAATGAGATGGCTAGAGCCTGACAGAATTTCATTTTAAGTAGCTTATTATTCCACCCTGAAAGATAAACCCTCTTTAAAATTCTAATATTAAGGGCCAACCTATCTTAACTTTTCTCATAAGCTAAGTCCAAATGGTACATTCAGTGTGACATTTATAGGAGTTAATATCATATTCTTATACCTCAACTGACTGGAACATGATTTTGTTTCAGACTAAAATTTTGTTTAAAAAAATTAGTCTTGGTTGGCCACTTTCCAGTGGAAGCTTTAAGACCAAAGGCAATTAAATTACAAGGAGAGAATGGGCTGGTCAAGAACAATTTAAAGATATCACTTCATATATAACATGATGAGAATCATTTTCAGGCTTTCTCCTTGTACACTTACCCTCTCTTTTTATTCTCAAAGCAATTTTCAATTAAGTCTATTCACTGTGATTATTCATCTACTTACAGATATTTAAAAATCTCACTCTCAGTATTAATAACCATTTTATCTAAAAAATTACTAAGTATAAGAGTTATATAATAAACCTGGTGATGTCATTTCTTTAAAAAAAAAAGAGAGCTGATTTTGAAAATTAAAACAATGTCTAAAACAGGGGTCTGCAAACTATGGCCCATGGGCCAATTCCATCCACAACCTGTTTTGTAAATAAATTTTAACTGGAACAGAGCCATACCTGTTTGTGTTTTTGTACTGTCTATGACTACTTCTGTGTTACAATGATAGTGCTGAATGGAGACACAAACCATATGGCCCACAGCGCAGAAAACATTTACTATCTCGCCCTGTACAGAAAAGGCTTGCTGACCTTTGGCATGGAATGAGTATGCATATTCAAACTACAGCTTCTGAATGAAGACTGTGATAATACAACCACCATAAATCTGCAAGTGATTTTAATACCCTAGGCCGGGGTGGGCAAAGTGCGGCTTGAAACTCGCAAGCCACATGCGGCTCTTTGGGTACGTACATGTGAATTTTTCTTATTTTAATAAAGACATAATTAATATTATTACTTGTTACAATATTACTTTTCCTTATTTGTAAAAATACATTTAGGGCTTTCAAAGAATTTTTAAATTGTTGTGAGGGACAGGATTGGCTGCTCCGTCTCAAAAGTTTCCCAACCCCTGCCCTCGACATACATGAAAATTCAAATATCTGAGTGTCTTATAGGTTTATTTCTTGCCTGTAAGACATATGCATAAAAGCCTGTTGTATCTCTTAGTTTTTTCTTTTTTTTAATATTTATAAAGCTTCCTCAACAAACTTCCTACAGCGCCATTGATTTAGATTTTCCCAAATTAGGAAATGGGAATACGAAAGTTACATGAAACTGATGTCTGAATTCTAAATGTAAAGACACCAGAAAAGTAAGCAAAGGACCATTCCACTGGTCAGTAGAGTCAAAGTAGGAGGTTGAGATTCTGACTGTTAATGGCAAAAAGGAAAGAAGAAACCACTCCAAGTGTTACATTCTTTCTTATCATGTATAACACAAGGAGACAGGAACTAGATGTTAGAGATGACAGCAGACAATACTTATTGAATAACTCTACTGCATATGGTACCATACTGTATAAGTTATAAAACAGAGAAAAACAAGGTCCCAGTTTCTATAGCTTCTCTAGAACCAAAAATGATCACCAACACTGCAAAATATTTTTTGATATTATGAATTCAAGCAACTTAAAAAGCTACCTGAGAACTTTTAAAATATACTCAAGAAATTCCAAATGCTATTTCAGTTATAGTCAATGTGTTCAATATACAATTTTAAAATTCTGTTTCAGTTTATATTATTTAATGGCTGACTTCAAAGGAATCCAATCCTACCTTCTCATCAATCTTAGAATTCCTGGTATATTTGTTGAACATGTAAATATTTCAGAAAAATATGGATCTGAATGGCAGCATAGAAGTTAGTCTTCAAAACTGTCTTTGGTCAAGTGAGCTGCCTGGAGCAAAGGAACTCTGATCTGACCGGCAATTAGGCTAAAATATCTTGATTTGCAAAATACACCGGCATAGTAAAAATGAAATACTGAACTCCTAGTAACCTAGTCACGGTCCTGTAGGCTTAGGAGGAAGTGAACACCAAAGAAATGGGAGAAAGAAAAACAAGTGGGTCGCCTTTGGTAACAGTTTGCAGAGTAGCCACAGGTCTAGGCACAGTGCTTCAAGTTGGTCTATGTAATTCACCAATGGACAAATGTGAAACTTTGGCCTTACAGCTTTCTGTACAGCTGCGCTGAGTAAAGTCCATTGGTTTGATGAAAAGCAAAGGAGCATGGCAAATAAAATTACCTGAGGATGATTCAGTATTGGTCGATTTTTTCCAGCAGATGCAGTTTATAACTCCAGTGCTATCATCCACTGCAAGAGAAGTATAAAAAAGTAGAACAGATATTTGAGCATTGCCAGTGAATTAACACACTGTCAGTGGGTTCAGCCATACTGAATGATGGCCTTTTTCAATAGTCTGGTTGGGCAAATCCCTTATCAAACTCTCCTTCCACCTTTAGACATAATCTCTCACCATACACCAGTGGGAACTGCTTGTCTGCAATGTCAGTATGATACATGAGCTCAGTGAAATGTAGTCAACATTTCACTTACCCTACCTCAAAGGTACTAATGATTCTTGCCTACACCTCTCCTAAAAATAGTGCCCTCCGGAAGTGAGGTGCAAAAATCTCAATGACTGGTAACACAGAAAATCAGCTCTGCTCTCCTAACCTGCAACGGGAGTGTCACATGGTCTATGGTTAGAGGCCCTTAGAGCAGCCTTCTGTCACCATTTGCTCTTCCATTAGCTCGTTGACTTACCTGGACAAAAGCAACCCAGGTCTCTGGGCCTGGGCTTCTCTTTGAAAGAGCCCAGGCCTTACCACTGCACTGTATGGGGATGTAAGGAGAGCACAGTACATCACAAAAGGGCAAAGTGTTATTTTCATAATAGAAAAAATTACATTTTGGTCACAAACAATACTGGTCTGGCTTATTTATCCCTAGTACCAAAAAAAAAAAAAAAAAAAAGGAAGAATTCCCATTGCACTTGGATTTATAACTATAGAGGTAATAGAGGTATTTGGAGATATTTGCTATGGGATGATAGATGTTTTATTTCTGCCTAATTTCTGACAAACTCAGAGCAAAGGTGGCTAAACATGGGGTCAGTGGGCTTAATGATTTTTAAAAATCTTCAGCTAGACTACTGTAAAAGCACATGTAAGAAATGAGAAACATAAGGCAATTTTTAAACGCTGGTTTAAATCTGTGTTGAAAGCAGAAACTGAAGAATATTTCTTATACAAAAATAAATTCTAGATGGATTTTATTTTATTAAATGTAATACAGGTAAAGTTAAGAAGATGAGAAGAAAATATGGGTGAATACTTTTTAACCTTGGGCTTATAGTTGGTGGGGAGAGACGTCTTTAAGGCAGATCTGAAAATCTAAACTCCTTTTTAAAAGTCTGATATAGCGCCCCAAGTAAAAACTAATGCTGCATAGCAATGTTCCAAAAGATGGGGTTAGTGTCTTAATATATAAAGAGTTCATACAAATTAATAAGGAAAAGACCAAGACCACAAAAGTGGCAAAGAAAAAAGAACATGCAATTCATGGAAGATATAAAAATGGCCCAAAACAGGTCAGTACACTAAATTTCCTAGTTATCAGAAAAAAAGCAAATTTAAATAATTTCCTCAACTATTAAAATGACGAATATTAAAAACACTGATACTCTCATATGCTGCACTTCCAGTAATTTATCCTAAGGAGAAAAACAGAGCAAATACATATATATATACACATATATATATATATATATATATATATATACATTATATATATATATATATATATATATATATATATACACACACATATACATATATATATATGTATTTGCTCTGTTATATATATATATATAAAATCTTCTACAAGGCTATGAATTGAAATATTGTTTATAGTACTGGAAGTTGGAAATAACCTAAATGTTTATAAAGATAGAACTGGTTAAATAAATTACAATGGCATATGAGAATAAAAAGTTATAATGAAGATTGTTCAGTGCTGCTACAAGGTAGTTATACCTCATTGGAAAACAGAAATTGTATATATAATCTTACCTAAAATCAAATTTATATAAAACATTAAATAGTATATTTTGACAGAAATGATTTTAAGACATTAAAATGCTAATAGCAGTTTCTTTTGGAAAATGGGGAAGGAACCCCATATTCAATGTATACATGGACTGTAAGCCTAATTTCAGAAATATTAAGAGACAGAAATATGCATACTAGTAATGAGGAAATAAGGCATATGTATATTTTTTCAATATTAGGAGAATATAAGAAATATTAACAAGAATATTCACCCAAACACTGACTGTTTTTGTCTGCTTTATAGAGTTTCATGAGTTTTATGTACTTAATTAAAATTTTCTGTAGCTCTAAATTTTACCTTATAATGAATACCATTTTAAGAAGCAAATCAGTAAGGACATTTTGACTTAAAAAAAATGCATGACTCCTCTAGGCACACCACTTCTCTGGCCAGTTTAAAATCTTGATTTATAATGAAAAGTGAAAAACTGTTAGCACATTTGAACACTGGTTCTAGAAAATGTGAGGTCATTCTGATCTTTTGTAGCCTCCCAGGATTCTAGGTCTGAGCTTGAGTTACTGCCAGGTACTCAGTGTGCTCGGGGCACAGCCACTGACTTTTTGTAAGCCCTCCTGGCAGACCTTCCTCTGGCGCCCGGAGGTCTAGCAGCTGGAATGCCCCGGAAGGGAAGCATCCTTGCATGCTGCACCATGTCCTCCCCAGCTGGGGAGCACTGCCTGCGCCACTGGCCTTTTGTTTCAGCAGTGAGAAGGGTCAGTGTAAGCAGGAAGCAGCCCCTGCACAGACCTGTGTTGAGTCAGGCGGAGCAGGGCCCAGGACAGCAGGAGTGGCCACCTGGCAGGTGGCCCAAGAGCCAAGCTGTACCTGAGGGTAGCAGGGAGAGTACAGCTCTCCCTTCAACAAGAATTAAAGTCGCAAAAGTATTTCTACTCTCTCAGTGTTTGCAACCTTCTGGTGCTTAATGTTTTCTCACAGCCTACAGATAAGCCATGCTCTCACAACATCCACTCTAACGGAAATGTTTATTGAGGAAGACTCAGACATATTGTCTTCATCTTTCTATGATGGGAAAAGGGGTTACATGAAGCTCCTTTCGGTCTAAGGCACAATTATCTGGCCTGGTTTTATGGCAAAAAATGATATCCTCAAACAGCCTCATTTATTTGATTTAAAAAAATAGAAAATTGGGCCGGCTGAGTGGTGCGGTGGTTAAGCACTGGCTTGGGAAGCCAGTGGCCCTGGTTCGGTTCCACTTATGAGGGCCAGTGACACTGCCCTCAAAAAAAAAAAAAAAAGAAAATTAAAAACTGATGCTGCTGATTGGCAGGCAGGGCGCTTGGGGAGAGAAAAATCAAATTAAGTTGTATGTAGACTATACAGCACACCAGAGTCAGTAAATACACTGGACCCATCAGCAGAACCTTGAGCAAGTAACTGAGCCTTAGTTTTCTCATCTATGGAAATAATATCTGCCCTTTCTATTTCAAAAGAATAGAGGGAAAAAAACATGAAATTATGCATGTAAAACTATTTTGTAAACTGAAAGATCCTATTATTACTGGTATTTAGAGAGAAGTACTGTATTGTACTACAGATAATGTACTTGATCACAGCTGGGTATGCTGTAGAAACTTAGTGAATGCTTGATGAATTGTCTGGAGAAAAACAGAACCAGTATCTTAACACTTTGTAATCGGGCATTTGAGCTATATGACGAGTTTACTCGTTTCCCGCAAAAAATGTGTTAACTAAGTAAAGCAGAGATGAGATCCAGTAAGGGGATGCCTGACAAGATGATCTACTTCAGAGTTTAAAAAATATATATGTTAGGGCCGGCCGAGTGGCGAGGTGATTAAGCGCTGGCTTCGGAAGCCAGCGGCCCTGGTTCAGGTCCCACATATGAGGGCCAGTGACATTGCCCTCAAAAAAAAAAAAAAAAAAAAAAAAAAAAAAAAAAATATATATATATATGCTCTGAGAAAAAGTAGAGGGCAAGAGAAATCTCATCTCATATGTTATTTTATAAGCATAAGACAATAATCCTCAGGAAAATGAATACATGTTGAAGAAATGCAAGGCTATTATTTTTTTTTAATTTTTATTTATTTATTTTTTTAGCTGAGCCATCCTGCTACTTGTTGGCAGCTCAGCGGCTGCTCAGCTCGGGCCAGGAATCCAACCGGCAACGCTTGTTGCTCAGAGCTCGCAAGGCTATTATATCTGCAAGTTATCAATCATGCAGATTGCCAATGAAATGTTCTTGGTCACCTAGTTCAGCTGCCTTCTGTCTTTCCCTAAGTAGATTAATAAGGACACAGATCTAAGGCAACAACAAAAGTGACAACATCAATTATAGCAAAGGTGTGAAATTCAAAGTTAGGCTTCCCACGATATATCTAGCCTGGCCTCTTAACCACAGGAGACCTTAGAGCTGCACAAGGCAATGTATTAAAATGCTTACATTCAACTCAATGAAAAAAATCAAGACCTGTGACACAAAAACTCATATTCTAACAATTTGCTGGTATCCAAACTATAGAAACCCTTTATTTACTTTCCATCATAATGAGGGAAGGGCAATTTTCTAGCATCAGTCACTTGACAGTATTTGTCACTTGACAGTATTCATCAGTATCATTTTACCCGTTGCCTCATTTTACACTAAGTCCAGGTTGGTGGCTCCAGGGGGCTAGGGGGCTCCCAGTAGAGGGAAGTGCATGGGGTCTGAGTCCCCAGATGCTCTGAAAGGCTGGGCTGTTTCAAGTTCAGCATCCAGCTAAGTGGGGTCCTTTCACATAAACTCAGTGTCAGACATAATTGCTCTTACCTCCATAACTGTAGAAAGCATCTCTTTCTCTCACTCCAATTACAGTTCCCAAGACATCTACCTGTTTTACTGGATGCCCATTGTAAAAAAATACACCTGAAATAAAATTTAAAAAAAGGCAGAAGTCCGTATAACGTATAATTACATTTTCCACTTCAGTCAACGCTAACTGTGGGGATGGGGGTGGGTGGATGTAAAAATATCAGTGGCATGCAGCTTGCTGAAATTCCAGACTTAAGAAACAACCCTTGACAAATGGTAAGTTCCAAGAAATCAAAGGTATTTTCCTCAAGGGTCATAAGGAGAAGGCTTGGCTTTAAAGAAGCTTGTAGTAGGGCAGAAAAAAAGAAAAGCAATGTTACAACTAGATTTGACTAATCTTTTCACTTGTGAAAATGAAATGTACCTCCCTGTAGAACTCTCACAAAGGGCCTGAAAACAGTCATCATATTATTAGACCAAACACAACACTGTATTTTGAGAGACTGGAAAAGGAAAAAGAGGAAATCATGAGAAAGGCTTCTTTGGTTCTTTTACTGGTGCTTTTCTAGGAAACCAGTCATCATTTCTATGAATTAACAGTAGCATTTTTTTTTTAAGAGAAGATAATTAGATTACAAAACACTATGCTTTGGGGCCAACAGATTACAACTCAAACTTTTTGAAACTCTATTTTCAAACCAAGATAGATGCCAGCAGGCAGGTTCCCACTGGAGGAGAAACTGAGAGGATGAGCCCTCCTCACTTATACCCAGAGGCCTTGTTTAGACTCAGGGACCAGACACAGGCAGAGGGGCTCCTGGAAGTGAGTCCCTTCTTCCAATCCGAGGTCCCAGTACTGTCCTGGCTCCTGCAGAGCTTTCCTTCTGTGGCTCCCCAAAATCCTCACCTGAACTTTTTAGCTTAAGCTACTTGTGCTGTGTTCCTGTCACTTGCAGCTAAAGAGTCCTGACTAAAATCCTCCTTAGCTTCTTTTTGTCTCCCCAATGTGACTGAATTCTTTACTTTCAGAAAGATGCTATAAATTTTTAAATGATGACTTCCTTTTAAAATAAATATATGAATTGCAAGCAGAAAATCAGTTACCACTTCAGGTACGTGGCCACCTTCCCTAACCTGCTCCCATCAAAGCGGGTCAGAGCCTTTCTTGCCCACATTCACAGGGGGACCTGTGGCCTGAACCGACACCCTTCAGAACCCCCAAACTGGCCTCCGCTGACAAGTCTTTTGTTTCCCCTGTGGATAAAGAGGCTGAGCATGAGTTGCTCACAGCAGAGTCCCAGGGGATAGACAAGGAGACTGTGAGCCCTCGACAGCCAAAAATTCTAGAAGGGTGAGATGTGGTTTGAAGAAAAAAAAGGTGGCAAATTTAGCCAAAAGAAGGGCCCTCTACAGGCATACTTCTAAAGATGCTCAGTGGATGAAATTTTAAGAGCAAGACAGTTCCAAAGGACTTCTGAGTTCTTAGGATGGAAATCCAGGTCTCTTGGTGACCTCGTTTAGTGAGACCCTTGGGTCTCTGCCCCTGCCTGCATGGACCGAACACAAAGGAAAGAAGTCATCTCTGGAGGACGGAGATCCCTGTAGGACCTTTGCAGGAACCTTTCCCTGCTTTTCCACTTGGCAGATGGGAAGTTTAAGCTGGAGAATGGGCATCACCCAGGGATGTGGGCATGGACTCCTCTACTGAAGTGTGCCCCACTACTTGTCCTGACATGCTCACGTGCAGAGAAGGGCTATGGCATGGCACTGCTCTGTTCCTCCAACTTCGTTGTAGGGCCAGGTGGGGCTTCGAGTGGCTGAAAGTGCAGGCTGGGCTCTGGCTGCAGTCAGCCCTTCCTGCTTCCACAAATGTACTGTACAGGATAATATCACTTTCTATTTGTACACTGAGCAGAGCAAAGTTAGAGGGATGTGTTTTCTAGAAACTGACTGGCCTCCCCCTCCCCCAGCCCAACTGATGGTCTGTTCTGGTTGCCAGGCACTTGTTTGTGTTAGAGACGGAACACTCCACAGGGTTCCGTGTGGTTAGCTGTGGCCCACAGGATGTTGGCAATCAGAGGCAGAACTGTGGAGCCCTTCCTACCCATGGAGGGCCTGCTGCCTGCCCGACATGTCCTTCCAGCTGGTGCGAGAGCCTCTATAGGGTGTTCTGTTGATGATGTCTGAAAGCTTCAGTCTCAGAACTCTTTGGGTTTCCTTGGGACACCTTAGTATGTGCTGCTATGGTGGTTTTTATAGTAAAGAGCCAACACACTTTAAGGAGAAAACAGCTAGCCAAAAGGCATTCTTCCTGGTTTGAAGCATATGGAAAAAACAATGAGAAGATTAGACTAATGACACAAGCCAATGAAGTCAAGTCACCTGGAGGCCAGGCATCCAATGCTACAAATTCCGTGTTGGGCAACACTTGATAAAAATCTGAACAGGTCTTCATCTGAGGACACAATAGGCTTTCTCAACAAAGCACAGAAAAGGGAGCTAAACTTTCATCTCACCAACGGACAATGGCTCACTTCAAGGACAAACGCAGTCACTCAGAGATGCAAAAAATCCTTCCAATCCCAAGTGACTGACAGAAAAACATCTTAAAAGCATCACAGAACAATGAAGAACAAATTTAGAAGAAAACAACAGATGGTTAGAATAGAAACACTCAGAGGAAAATCGACTGAGGAGGAAATACACTGCTTAGAAATATAAAAATTTCCCAAAGTGTATAGAAACATGAACCTCCACAAGAAGATGACCAAAGACATGGAGAAAGAATTGGAAAGAACCACTTCCTTCTAGAAACAAAAGATTCTCTTCTATGTGAAAACAGCTCAAGAAAATTGGATGGCAGCTCTGTGGACACAGAGAGCTCAGCGAGCTAAGAATAGAAAGTAACCAACCACAACAGATACTGGCTAATGTTAAGGTTAAGTTGCAGCCTTCCCCAAGTGGTCTCTTTGTTCTGCTGCCTTTTGTTCCACAGGCAGCCCAGAGGCCCAAACGTGTCAGGAGATGCCCTGGATCATCAGGTCCCCCAGAAGGAGGAGGGTCGCCTGGGAGGGCTCAGGAATCCAGGGTCACAGGCAGGTCTGATTCAGCTTTCACAGCAGCAGACGGTTGAACAGTCACCCACAGCAAGACATTTGCCTGTCTTTTCTCTCTTAAAAGCACTTTTTTAAAAATTTTTTTAATTTTTAAAATTTTTTTTTTTTTTGAGGGCAGCGTCACTGGCCCTCATATGTGGGATCCGAACCGGGGCCGCCGGCGTCCCAAGCCAGCTCCCAACCACCAGGCCACTTGGCCGGCCCTTAAAAGCACTTTTGATTTATGTCTTTTTAGTCTTAACTGCTGTTATTTAATTGATAATACAACTGCTCTTATTGAAGTTTGATAGTATTAAAATGCCTAAGAAAATATTTTTAAAATATTTATTTGTTTAATATAATTCTTATGAATACATTATTTCCACTTCATTGGACCCTCTAGACTTGGACAATATAAGTATTGTATTTTGATGTAAATAAATGATTTATGTATCCCATCATTAAAGTTTGACATGACTAGAGACATTTGGAATAATAAACCATTCCTCGATGCTATGAGCTATAAACAAAAGAGAAAACAAAAAGATCCCTAAACCTCAACACCACCAACACTGTCAATCTCCATAATAGTTTTTACTAGTTTAACCCTAAATTCACAATTGATTAATTTGGGGGAGTTGACATTTTGCAACCATTTTGTAAGGCAATTCTGAAGCTAACTACTCAATGTAAGGTCAAATTTCACAGGTTAAGGGCAGTTTTCCACAAGACTGCGCTCACTTCAATCACGAGCCCCAAATTTGGGGGTCCTCAGGCCATCCACACTTCTGACCAATTGGCTACAAATTCAAGGGTTCCCATGGCTCAGTCACGTTTGATAATTTTCTAGAATGGCACACACAACTCAGGAAGGTGCTATATTTACAATTATGGTTTTATAATAAAGGGTGCAAATCAGGACCAACCAAATGAAAAGATGCGTGGGACAAGGTCTGCAAAGTCCAAGCACAAAATTTCCATGTCCTCAGGACACACTGATGTATGATTACCAACCTGGAACACTTTCCCAAGCCTCAGTGTCCAGAGTTTTTGTTAGGGTTTCATTACATAAGCACAATTGATTGAATCACTGGCCACATGACAACTCCATCTACAGCTCCTCTCCCTTCCCAAGGAATGGGGCTGAAGTCACCTGGCTCAAAACCCAACATTATAATCACAGGGTTGGTCTCTCAGGCACAATCCCCCATCATAAACTACCTAGGGCCCAGCAAGAAGCACCTCATTAGCAAAAGCCCAGGTGTGGTTCTAGGGGCCACCATAAATAACAAAGGCACTCCTATTATTCTAGAAATCCAAAGAACTCTCAGGAACCAAGGACAAAGGCCAACCAAATTCTTAAGCAATCATTTCCTATTTTATCATTTTTTGGTTAACTGTTTTGTTATTTTGTTTAAGATATTCTTTGCTATTTAAACACTTCTAAATTTTATGCAATCAAAATAGAAGTTTTTTTCTTTATGGCAAACCAAACTTAACCAAACCAAAACAAAAATAACACAAAAATAAAAACTTAAGACTATGGTATTTCCCACTTCTAGAACCCTATGGTATAATCTGAAGATCACTATGTGAGATTATGGTTGATGTCTGCTTCAACTATGAGTTCCATTTTAAAAACCACATCTGAAACATTATCACTAGTGATACAGCAGAGATCACCAGGACCAGTTTTCCTTGGTTTGTTGTTAATACATCATAAAGTCCTCCACCCATAGGAAGAGTTAAGGCCCTGTCACACCCGATACCTCCTTGAGCACTTACAGATAAATCTTCAAGCAAGGCTGGCATTTGGTGTGAATTCGTTTCTTCCTAAGATGTGCTCTTTAGAATACGAGACTGTCCTGGAAAATGGACGAATGTGGGGGAGGATGGCTGCCTTCCAAGGAAAAAACAGACCATTTCCAACAATAATTAAGAAATAAAGGTGTTGGGCCGGCCGAGTGGCACATTGGTTAGGAGTTGGCTTGGGATGCCAGCTCTGAGCAGCGGGGCAGCAGTTTGGATCCCACATGAGGGCCAGTGTCACTGCGCCCTCTACAGCTAAGATGGTGAACAACAGCCCAACCTGGAGCTGGGCTGCCATGAATCAGCGGTGATGGCATAGGCTGCAGTGGGGCTGGCCAGCAGCCGGCCAGAGCTGCTGAGAGCTTCCGTGGCAGTCGTCCAACAGCCGGTGAGTGACTGCCTCACCGAGGAAGAGCGAAATGATAATATCAACATGGGCCAGTGAAGCAACGTTCTCCGCAACTAGACTGAAGAACAAAAGGACAGCAACTTTGCTGTTCCCCTTCCCTGATGCCCCAACGCTGTTCCCCTCCCCCAATTCCCCAATAAAATCTTGAAAGAAAGAAAGAAAGAAAGAAAGAGAGAAAGAAAGAGAGAAAGAAAGAAAGGTGTGGTGAAAAATCTGTACAAAAGGCTTTAGTATAAGGTCATCCAAATATATTTGCACATTGAACTGGAAGTACAAAATGCTGTCTCATTAAAACAAACTGTGAATACCTGAGATGTTTGACTCATAGTTTGCTAGTCATTCAAAACAGCAAAGGGAGTTTAACCAAACTTCTCATATAGCACAGTAAACATGTGAAGATCCATTCACAGCTATGTAATTATTTAAATCTACCCCACACTATGTTTGTTAACTTTTAAGTATGAAGAGCCTATGTTTGGTGACAACCACTATAATTTAAAAAAGTGATTTCTTCAACTTTACACTTGTAAACCTTGGTTGCTCCAAATGCTATTTCTTGAGGGCCCAGCGACATGTCAGGCACTGTTCTAAGCACTGGGATTACACATGTGAACAAGGCAGATGATGTCCTTCCTCTCCGGGAGTTAATATTCTTTTAACATAAATTCAAAATTTGATATGAATTCGACACAAAACAAAACAAAAAAACCACAAGAAGAAAATCAGGTTAATCCCCATTTTTACAAAGACTCTTTACAGGTGACTCACATCCAGGCCAGGGAAGAGGCACAGTTAGGAAAGGGAGCCAGGCCTAGGGATGCCTGGGCGGGTGAGCTTTCCACCAAGCGCAGGCCCAGAAAAACACACACCTGATCAAACCCAGGCAGGTAAAAACGTTCCTCAGTACAAAGGCGACTTCCCCAAACATCTATTGAAAAACAGAGTGAGGCTGTTTTCAACTTGCAAAGAAATGAACTCAGCTGAGGGTTCCGGCTAGGTCACGTTCAAAGCCTAAAGAAGGAAAGGCTCTAATGAAAGCCCCTGGGTCCCCGGTTTCTGCAGCTTTGGGGGAGGTGGGGTGCAGATGCAGCACAGGGCATCCACCAGGCACACCAGCCACATACCTGGCACCTGGTGAGACTCCTTCAAGTCCAGGATATCCCTAACGTAGAGTTTGGCAAAGGCTAGAAACACAGGATCCAAACCCCATAAGAGGGACGGGGTCTCCTCTTCACACTGCCTGGATTCAGGTTGCATCGGGAGGCTGGGCTGTAGTTTCCAGCAAATCCTGAAAATCTCAAATCACTGAGTCGAGAATCTAGAGACACAAAATCAGGATGCAAGGTGGTTAAAGTGGGTGGAATTGGCCTGGCCTCACAGCTGTTCCCGGCGAGCAACCAGGACTCTGCGAGGGGTGAGCCTGGGGGTCCAGGGCCTGGGACACGGCACTGCCAAGGGATTTGCGGAAAAGAGGCGCTCCTCGTGGGAGGACCCACGGGGTCTTTAGGATTCCCCATTTGGAATGTCCTCTGCCCCACGGTAGTGTATTTTCCTCCCCCAAAAGTACCAACTTCGAAACCGTTACACACCAACTTTTGGGAGATGTACCCATACAGGCGTACCCTGAAACTGCTTTAATGGGCGCCCTCGTAGCCAAACACATGGGGCCGAGGAAAACCACAAGGAAAGACAGGCTGGAAGCCCCTCCCGCCGGCCCCCCCCCGGCCCCCGCAGCGCGCAGGCGCAGACCTTCCGGCACGCAAAGGCGAGCCGCCTCTGAAGTTCCGGCGCGGGCCCGACGCCACCAGCTCTGCACGGCACCCACCCACGTTCTCCGCCCGGGCCTGGCCTCCGCGTTGCCGGCGGCCCCGCCCACTCGCCCGCGGCCCCGCCCCACTCGCCCGCGGGCCCGCCCCAGTTCCCCCTCAGCTCCGCCTCTTTCCAACGAGGCCCCGCCTCGCCCGGCCAGCGGCCGCCACTCTGCCCCACGCTCTTTTCCGGCTGGCCGCGGGTTGCGCGGCAGCGTTTTTGGCTCTGGCGGCGCGTTGGAATCAACTTCCGCCCAGACACCGCGGGAATCCGCGGGAGTGCGGAGCCCACTTCGCGTAGACCTTGGGAGCTGGCTTTGAAATGTGTGCTGCCCAACCCCGGCCTTCCCTCCATGTCACCCTTTCATCCCACCTTCAGTTTAGTGGTGGCATCCTGGACCAGGACCTTCAAGATTGGGACTGGTTCGGACACCTTTTTTTTTGGTTCTTGCTATATTAAATGAAATAAAGCACTATCCAAAGCAGGATTGCATGGTAGCGTATTTTAAATGTTCATTTACATTGATAAAGGGTCTAACACACGCATTGGGACTCGACAGCCTTACTTGGAGATAATGTCAGTAATCTAATGTTGAGACCTTGAATGTATGAATGTGAGGTTCTCTGTACACTTTGCAATGTTGTACATTTAAGAATTTTGAAAGCTGGCATACTGGTAAATTACAGCCACCTTCATGGTGCTTGTTCTCAGTAGTCTCAATTTAAAATGAGAAAAGATAGCCACATGCCACTTTCATAAATAAATAAGCTACATCATGACATTACTCAAGATGGCAAGAGTTTTTCCTAATTTGCAGGGACTCTAAAATGGTAGGAGTACAGGTCACTCTGGCAGTCCATTCCCGGAGGTGGTAGGTGGTGGCCAAAGAGATAATTGCTAAACTATTTAGCAGAGAGGGAACTTCAAGCAGCTGTAATGGAAAATGTGTGTTATTAGAACGATGGCATTTAATTATATCCCTCGCCACTGAAGAAGCTGAAAAACAGTCCTTGGCAGAGTACAGCATTGCTTGGATTCTACTGCAATGAACAGCTGGGTCTGTGGAGTTGAAGGTTTGATGAAGAGAAGACACCCTTCCTAGGAGGGGGAGGCTAGCATACCCAGGAGGACATCCAGTAGGACAATGCTTCCTGCTGACCTGTCAGATGGGGAGAGACAGGTTGGGTGACATTTTCCTGACTGCACACATCTGCCTCAGGGTGGAACCCAAGAAGGCAATCACTATTGGGTGTACTCAGAGTCTGAGAAGATTTCAGGACTAACTCTCATGGCTCTCAGGGATAGAGTGCTAGAAACAAGGGCCCTTGGGGACTGCCTGCCTTGGGGAGGGTCTCACCCTGGGTGGGAGGTGAGCAGTGTGAACTGCCCCTGAAGTCATCTTTTACAAGGAAGACAGGGCTCCTTGGAGTCCAGGGATGTTCCTTTTGATCTGACCTCAAAACACAAAGGAGTCATCAATTGCAGCTGGAACCAAAGGTGAGATGTGGAACAGAATGTCTAGACTACAGAAGCAGCTACAATAGAAGAGTTTGGGAGGATCTTCTTCCCTGCCATCTCTTATCAGGATAGATTCCAGATTCCCCAAGCCAGTGCCTTAAGGGTGGGCAAAGGGTGGGGCTCCTGAAACCATGGACACTGGCAGGCTTGGGATTTCACAACTGCAAAGCAGGCATTTCAAAACCCAATAGTCAACACTCAATGCTAGGAACCTTTCCAATGCCTTCTCAATGTGAAATAACTTGGTTTTGCAAACATTTTGACAGACTAAACCATCTTTTCTATAAAGTTAATATTTTAGCAAGTTCACCTGGAAATTGAAGAGATCAAATTGTGGATCTCCAGCCTCAAAGCTTCAAACTATCTCACCTTAACCATTTCTGACGTTTTACAGGTGGAATAGTGTTTGTCCACTTGCAAGGTAGGTTCGGTTTTCTATCCAAAGTCTATAATAAACACAACTTATCAACATTCTTATTATGTTAAGGATATAACCCTGGAGGCCATCCTCAGTCACTTAGCATATCTTGAACACTCTCTGTGTAATGGGGAGCACTAAGAATTTTTATTTTACTGGAATATAAAGAGTGATGCATGTATTAAATTATATATTAATTAACAAAACATGAGGTTAAATTGTGATTACATACAGAAAGTGTGGCCTGGATAATAATTACTATATGGGTTACAGAAGGTAAACTGGAGGACAGGGGCGCATGAAGTAATACATGCACCCACTGGAACAAGATAAGCATTCAGTACATACAAGCTGTTATTATTCACTATGGATGTGGGATTTAAGCTGGGATTTGAGACCATGGAGAAGCTGTTCATTCATTCATTCATAAAACATATTGGTCAAGCACTATAAGTAGACACTGAGGGTAAGAAAGAGACAAGACAGATCGGGGTACAGCCTCATGGAGCTTCCATTCTGTTGTATGGGAAGGGGAAGGACAGTAAACAAATAAATGAATAAAATAGGTACAGATTGTTCTCAGTGCTTTCAAGCAAAAGAAAAAAAGGGATATTATGATCACTCGTAACAGTGCATGGGATTTACTTTATATAGACCTACTTTCCCCAAATCAGATAAAGTGACATTCAGACTGAGACCTTAAGGATGAGAAGGAGCCAGCCATGCACGAAAAATGCTAAGGAAAGAGCATTCCAGGCAGCAGTCAGGGTAATAGTGAATGTACTTCCCTGTGCAAGGGGAACAGAAGAGAGAATGAGGGAGAGGTTTCCTATGCAATTGGAGAGAGAAGCAGAAGGCAGATCGCAAAGTTATCGTGTAGGTCCTGATAGGTTGGGATTTTATGCTCAGTCTCCTGATATAAAAAGAGGCGGGATAACGTTGTGTTGGGGTGGGAGCAAGGCAAAGGCAGCAGTATGAACAAGGCATATTTGTGGGCAAGCCAACAGAGCAACCTGGCTGGAGAGAGTAGCTGCAGGCGAAACTGACTACAAACCATGATTTTAGCTAGATTTGGAAGGGCTTGCATTAGTTTCTACTTTTACTTCCTGTAAGCAATAGGGTGTTGTTGATTATTGATCAGAGGAGTGATTTAATGAATTTTTTAAAATTCAGGCATACCTGTCATATCTAACGTACTACGGTAGGGAATAAAAAAATTTGTAAGAAGACTCCTCTACTCAATTTAATGAATCTATTATAAAAATTGTGTCTTAGGGATATTCACCAAATGATGGTAAAAAAAAAACACACAAAAAAAAAACAACTAGAGTAAGGAAATATTGCCAATTGCAGTAGGCCTTGCCCATATCACTTCTCCTGCCTCCTCAGCAGCCTTGCTCAATCCTTGTGATGTCACCCCTGTCCCCCTTTCTGGCTTCCTCTTGGCACATAAGCGTGCTCTTCCTCTCTTTAAGTGTCATCCAACTTTAAGAAAACAGCCTCTCTGAAGATTCCAGACCAGCTCTTCTTATCTATTGCCTTCTTGCTCTCTTGCTCTCTGTTCAAAGCCAAATTTCTTGGAAGAGTCTTATGCATTTCCTATCCACACTTCCCCGTCTCTAATTCTACCTACTGTAATTGGGCTCACCTTAACTTTCAACTAATCCCATCCCAGTCCACCACTCTGTTACCAAACTCAAGGGATTTGCTGCTCGGGGTATTCCATTCAAGAACAAGACTTGGCTGTCATTAGGTAGTTTCTCGTTTTGTTTTGTTTGTTTTTGTTTTTTTACTTGCAGCAAGTAAAGGAGACAAGAGATTCACATCCAAAGCTCTGTGTCCCTGAAGGGAGGCTTAGCTATTGCTTATATGCACTATTTGGTTAATTACCTGTTGTCTTCTTTGCAGTTGGCTACAATGTATTGGGTTCCTGTCAAGTTCATCTTGTTTACAGCTATGTCTGCAAAATACTGTGCTCTGTTTTACCATTTAGCAAGAATAGCATGTATTAAGAACTGCCCATGGGCCGGCCAAGTGGCGTGGTGGTTGAGCGCTGGCTTGGGAGGCCAGCGGCCCCGGTTCGGGTCCCACATGTGAGGGCCAGTGACACTGCCCTCAAAAAAAAAAGAAAGAACTGCCCAAACCTTGAGGCCCCTGTTCCCATCTAACAACTCCACTAAAACTGCTCTCCTAAAGTTAACAATTACATTCAAATTCTCAAACACAATGGACTTTCCTTATCACGCTTCATCTTTATTGCTGATTTTCTAGCATTTGATGTTTTTCTGCTCATATTCTCCCCCTACTCTCCCTTGGCTTCCTGATGTCTTTTTTGGTTTCCCTTCTACTTCTTTGTTTCTTTCTTCTCAGTGTCCTCTTCTTCTGTTTATCTCCTACATGTTGATGTTCCCAAAGACTCAATCTCCTGTCTACTTCTTCTCACCCTATGTACTCTCTTGTAGCCTCATTCAAACCTATGGTTTCAACTGAACCAATATTCCAGTGACTTTCACCTGTTCACATCTAGTCCAGAAGTCTTTCCTGACTCCACATCTGAATTTCCAACAGGACTCTAAAACTAAACTTCAAAATGAAACCTTTTACCCCACAATTCTGCCCCTCTCTTCCCTATCAAATGAATGAATGTCACCACCAACAATAACTCATTGTTGGAGTGAGAGCAGCCCCAGGCCAGAAAGCCACAGACTCCCATTGTTCTTACCTGGACTTCAGCTATTTCTCAGGCAGAGATGCTTTTCAGATTGTTATATGCCTGTGATTTACATATTCTCTGTGCTGAAATGGTTGTTTTGGTCAATTTTTGTCCAGATTTATGGTTGCTTTTTTGGGGAGTTTATTTGCTGATATTCTTAACCAGCTATGGCTGGAAGTTCCTGATGGTAGGGCTTGTAGTTAATGGTAGGTCCCTTGAGTCAGGCAGAATGAGGTAGCTTAAGAATTAAAGGGTGAAGGACTAAATCATAGAACAAGGTCAGAAATGACCTGGCTGAAGAAAGCAGTTACTCACTGCCCATACTGCCTCATTGCCCATCCTGCCTCATGGAATATTAAGAAGGTCCCTAAGTCAGCGTAAGGCACTATGTGCAATTCATTGGAGCACTTTCTTAAGTGAGAACCAGAAATGACTTCAAGAGATGGCCAAGGGTGAGACACCCTTTAGGTCTTTACATTTAAACCAAGGAGCTCCTCCTTCCTGCCCAAATGGTCTGATTTGACCAAAGAGGATCCAGAGAAGAGGATGATGATCTTTGCAAAGATAAAGAGAGCAGAAAGTAATAGGCTGGGGTTCATCTTGGAGAGCAGAGAATGACTTTCATAAGTAATACTTGTGTCCCAAAAGCCTGGATTAAAAAAGAATTTTGCATTTTGTATTTTAAAAGTTTATATCCTAAGGACAGCAGAATGGTGGTTACCAGGGACTGGGATAGGGGAAGAGAAAATGGGAAGTAATTGTTTGATGGATACAGAGTTTCATTTCTGCAAGATGAACAAACTATGGAGACGATGGTGGTGATGATTGTGCCACAATATGAATGTATTCAATACCACTGAACTGTACACTTAAAAATGATTAAGATGGTAAATTTTATGTTATATGTATTTTACGATGATAAGAAATTTTCTTTTAAAGAAGAGTTATAGCTCAGGGCAATGCTGGACACTGCTTGTGGTTTGTGGTATGTAAACTTATGTGACAGTCACCTACGCACCACATTATGCCTGGCCATTTAAGACGCAAATCCACACAGTGTGTTGCCAAGAATGAAGGTTCCTGTGCTTACTGAGTAGTTTATGAGATAGGTGGACCATTTTGAATTGGACTCATGCTCATAATGAGCTGAGTGGAAACAATCACACCTTGGCTCTTCACCTCAGGTCTTAGATGCACACCCACTCCTCTAGAAGCCCCAGAGAGTTGCTATGACAGATGTCCTTAACAAGGGTAGAGCTGGTAACACAACTGCTTGCCTAGAGACCACCAGTTACCAGTGAGCATACCAGATGGAAAATAAACTGTGCCTGGTTTTTATGTTTCTAGTTTTACTATAATGGTGCCCCCCAAATTGTAAGGCATTTGGAGCTAAGGATTAGGTTTTGGAGAAATGGGATTAATAGTCATAATAACAGGCCAGGATAAAAGGATTAATAAAAATATCAAAAAGAAATGAGAGCTTTTCTTTTCATGCAGGACCTTTATAAGAGCTTATAATATTGATCAAATAAATTGTGTACAGACATACACACAATTTTAAAACTAATTAAAAATTATGGTGTGTTTTCTAATTTTTAAATGTTGAGTATATATTAGTCATTTAGTAACAAAAGTCATTTTATTTATTTATTTATTTATAAAGATTTTATTGGGGAATTGGGGGAGGGGAATAGCGCTGGGGAATCGGGGAAGGGGAACAGACAAGTTGTTGTCTCTTTGTTCTTCAGTCTAGTTGCGGAGGACGTTGCTTCACTGGCCCATGTTGGTATCGTCACTGCGCTCTTCCCAGATGAGGCAGATGGGTCGCCGGCCTCTGGATGGTTGCTCACCGCGGCTATTGGCAGCTCACGCTGGCTGCCAGCCACTCACGCTGGCTGCTGGCCACTCACTGTAGCCTATGGCAGTCCACTGCAGCAGGGGCTGCAACCTACACCATCAACGGGGCTTGCACAGCCCAGCTCCAGGTGGAGCTGTTGTTAGCTGTAGAGGGCAGTGTCACTGGCCCTCATATGTGGGATCTGAACTGGGGCTGCTGGCATCCCAAACCAGCTCTTAACCAATGCGCCACTCGGCCGGCCCACAAAAGTCATTTTAAAATTAGCACACTTTGAATCTCACAAATGTAATGTTGCATGAAAGAAGCCAGACACATAAGAGAGTGCACATTGCATACTTTTATTTACAAAAAACACAAAAGTAGACAAAACTATGGTGTTAGAAGTCAGGACAGTGGTTACACTTTAGTTGGGGGTGGTGACTGAGGGTAGGGAGCGTGAAGGTGCTTCCGGGGATATTGGTCATTTAATATTTCTTGATCTGTATCTATATTATATTTCAATAAAATATTTCTTCAAGTTTTCATCCTCAGTATTTGAATTAGTTGCATTTAAAGTTGAGAGGAATTAGAAAGTAAAAACTTATTAAATGTATAAAATCCTTCATTTCATGTTATGTCACTTGCATAGAAAAATAGACCATTTTAAGTGTTAATGTAATTCAAGAGATAAGATATAGTATCATCCTGCATTTATTTGACATATGCCTATAGACTCAAGTAGCCATGGCATTTCATAAGCACTAGAATAAAGCTGGCCAACTGAATAGAATTTTATTTCTCTTATCAATTTATAATTTTTCCCAGGGCTACTTTCAATCAAGGAAAAATTGAACTCCCCCATGATGTCAAAGGCAGCACATCACAGAGGTTAATTAATGAGTCACCCAGAGAATATTGAACAGCCATTGTGCTGACACTGTCAAGAGCTAATCGGCTCTGATGATGTAATTTGCAGTAGTGCTTGATGTATATTGGCTGGATGGGTGACAGCTGCTGTGAGCCCTGATGATTAAAGTGTGAAGCATGGTGGGGTGAGTGCTTTCAAATGAAGGGAGGCTTTCATAGAGCTAAATGAATTCAACCTGGTCATGCTGGTTACTCTACCTGGAAAGCCTGCTCATCTCTTCCTTATTTATACAGATTTTACCAGGCCCAACACAATCTCAATTCCAAGCTTACTTCATCCACTCTAGTCAATACTGAGGCTCCCTTCCCTGAATTCCTGTAGAACTTACAGTCAGCACTACACTTTAGCACTTGTTACTTGAATGTTTATCATGTTCTTGATGATAAGTTACTTAAGGACATACTTTTTTCTGTATCTCTCCCAACATGGAACATAATGGGAGGCACAAAAATTAAATTAAAAAAAATAATTGGGAGGGCCGGCCAAGTGGCATGGTGGTTAAGCGCTGGCTTAGAAAGCCAGCGGCCCCGGTTCGGTCCCACATGTGAGGGCCCGTGACACTGCCCTCAAAAAAAAAATTGGGGCAAAATGTTGATAATTATTTTTGTCCAAGTAGAGAGATAGTTACATGTGCGTTTATTCTACTAGTTTTTCTAATTTTGTGTGTTTGAAAATTCTCTTGTTTGCAGGGTGGGCAGATTTAGCAAATAAAATGCAAGATGCCCAGATAAATTTGAATTTCAGATAAATGAAAAATCATTTCTTATTATTAATAACTCATATTCTATTTTATTATATTACTTATTTCACACTATTTAATATATTGGTATAACAATATATTACAACAATATTATTCATATATGCTATTTCATTATAACATATTGATATTATGCTTTTTTTTTTTAAAGATTTTATTGGGGAATTGGAGGAGAGGAACAGTGTTGGGGTATTAGGGGAGGGGACCAGCCAAGTTATTGTTCTTCAGTCTTCGTTGTGGAAGGCGCCAGTTGCCATCTGGCTTCCTGTGGGCGGCTCATGGCCTCTAAGCTCAAGATGCTGAGTTCAGTCTTAGTTGTGGGTGGGCATAGCCCACCATTGAACAGGCAATCTTGTTGTTACACCAGCTGAGCCAGCCTGCTACCTGTTGGCAGCTCAGTGACAGCTCAGCTAAGGCACAGTGTTCACTGGCCCATGTGGGAATCAAACCAGTGACCCTGTTGCTCAGAGCATGCGCTCCAAGCCAACTCTTAACCAACTGAGCCATTCGGCCGGCCCTGATATTATGCTTTTATATTGTTATTTTATTATATGTTACCCTGAGACATATTTATACTAAAAAGTTATAATTTATCTGAAATGCAAATTTAACTGTGTTTTGTATTTTATCTGGCAATCTGACTTGCCAGAAACTTAAAAACATAATTGGTGATTAATCAATGGGCTAAAAGAAAGTGGATGGTAGAAAGAGTGTGGTGTCTCTCAGAGAGTGATCTGGTGTCACCTGCATTGGAATCCCCTAGGGAGCCCTTTAAAAAGGCAGCTAGCTCCTTGTGGTCCCTACCCTCACCCTAGAGGTGCTAAATCAGTATTTCTGCTGGTGGGACTCTGCATTTGCAATAAGATCCCCAGGTCATTCTGGCACTATTGCCAGCTGCCCTGAGGTCTATGGTGTTTCTAGTTTTCCTGATATGATCTTTTATTTCCTTGTAGTGACCTTATTGGAGCAACTTCTACTCTGTTTTTATATCAGGGATCTGACTTAAGAGATATTAATATTCCTGTTCCATGACTCACCCACTAAAGAGTACAAGTCAAATACTGTCATAAATATTCTAGTAGCCTTTTGTAGTTAAGTTACTCCGTGGATATTCACCCAATGGTCCAGCATCTTAACTACTGATGTATATTCTACCAGTATATATTCATTATTATTGAGAAAATTGTAGTTGGCCAATTTTGCAGCTCTTTTTAGTATTTTAGGGCCAGGGCTCCTAGGGTACCAAACATCCTGGTTTCCCTGAGAGTGTTCCAGTTTTAGCACTGATATTCCCATGTTCTGGGCTATCCCTCACTCCTGGTTGTCCCTGGTCATCCTGTCTGTAATAGATGTCATGGTATGCCACCCAGATCCCCACTTCAGGACAAGTGCCGGCACAGTTGAGACCCTTACTCAGGGAACTATCTCACTCAAAATTACACTTTGGCCCCAGGGGCAGTAACCTATTGATGCAGCCCCCAAATCTCACTTCAGGACATCTCTGATTAGCCGTCTCAGTCTCAGAACTCCCTGTAGGGTCAGCTGACACCTTTGTGCCACATGTCCTGCAATTCAACTTCTCCCTCTACCCAATCCTGCTTCCTTCATTCACTCGGAGGAGCAGCTGCTGAAAACTCTCCCTGATATACCCCTACAGGCAAATCTCAGAGTCTAAGAGCCTGGAGGAACCTAACCACCAATAGTTGGTACAAGAGTGGCGTGTTCCTACAAAGCAGATTCTAAATTAAGATTTTGGAACAAGGTCACAAGAACCCCTCAACAGTGGTAGGTGGAGCCCCTGATGAGGTAGCAGTGCAAATGTAAAACTTTCAGTAGTAGTTTGGGATGGGGTGCCCGTGGAAGGGAATGAGGTGGAGGGTGCAGCATCCTGGGCATCCAGAGGTTCAGGGAGAGTACTAATTTAAGGACAATGGAATAGGATGGCTGTTATTAGAGAGAGACAAGAAAGACTGAGAGCAATTAATCACCAATTCAAGAGACCAGACCTCCTGAGGCTGAGGCCCAGAACTTAAATTACAAGGTGGTAGAGCTCCAGTGAAAACAGAATTATCAATCCTAGCAAGGTGACTATGTCAAAGTCAAAGGCTTAATTGGGAAGAAATGAGATCTTAAGATAAAGGATGAGGACATATGGGTGGATGTCCTTATAAATCTCAACTCCTCAGATTTACTCTGAATCTTATGGGCTGCAAAAGGAGCCCACTCTCCAGGTTAAAAATTAGCTCTCTTGGGCTGGCCGAGTGGCACATTGGTTAAGAGCTGGTTTGGGATGCCAGCAGCCCCGGTTCGGATCCCACATATGAGCCAGTGACACTGCCCTCTATAGCTAACAACAGCTCCATCTGGAGCTGGGCTGCAAGCCCCAGCAACAGTTAAGGCTGCAGCCCCTGCTGCAGTGGGCTGCTATAGGCTACAGTGAGTAGCCGGCAGCCAGCTGTGAGCTGCCAATAGCCACTGTGAGCAACCCTCCAGAGGCCGGCGACCCATCTGCCTCATCTGGGAAGAGCGCAATGACGATACCAACATGGGCCAGTGAAGCAATGTCCTCCTCACTAGACTGAAGAACAAAAAGACAGCAGCTTGTCTGTTCCCCTTCCCCGATTCCCCAATGCTGTCCCCCTCCTCCAATTCCCCAATAAAAAATCTTAAAAAAAAAAAAAATTAGCTCTCTCCGTTTTTGAAGTCAATTCAGAGATTTTCGCCTTGCTCGAAAACACCTCCTTCCCCCCAAGGATCTTAATCCACTCCACCACCCTCACTCCCTACTCCAAACAAATAACTAGGTCAATTCACAACATGAATGATGTCCCTGCTAAGACAGAAAAGAGTCCGTAACTTAAAGGAGCTGTACTGGCAGAAGCTGCAAGAGTACATTTATGTCCAACTACTACATTGTTTATACACCTGAAACTAAACAGAAAAATAAAGAGTATATATAGATCCTGAGTATGCAGGGTTAAGGTGGGGGAAGGTATAAAATTGCATAAGGAAACATTCATTAGTAAGAGAGCATTCACCCATTATATAGGAGTTCACCCTGGCAAGGGCTCTAGGAGGTGGTGCGATCAAACTGCTAGCACGGTTCTTGGAAGCTTGGAGAAAACATCACATCAAATGGGTCCGCTATATCAATGATATATTAGTCACACTAGGTGAGCAGGAATTGCCAGTACATTGAAGGCCTTGGTAAGACACTTGTGTTTCAGAGTGTTGGGGTTAAACCCTACAAAGATTCAGGGCTCTGCTAATCAGTGAAATTTTTAGGTGTGTAAAGGTTGGGTTATACTGGAACATCCCTCCAAAATGAAGGGCAAATGGTTGCATTTCATGCCTTTCCCTACTAAGAAAGAAGCACAATGTCTGGTGGCCTCTTTGAGTTCTGCAAGCTTTCCACACTCATGAATACTTCTTCAGCCCTTTTGCAGATAACTGAGAAGGTTTCTAGCTTTGACTGGGACTTTCAAGCAAGTCCAGGATGCGGAGTCACCAATTCTGTCACTTGGGCCTTTCTAGCCAGAAGACCTGTGCATTTGAAATTGTTTGCGTTGCCATGTAAACTCCCACCCATCACTCCCCTAAAGTCTTCCGTGAAGAGGTATCTCCCACCATGGATGCAAGAGGTAATGGAGTTTCATGTCTAGACTCCCATGCTACCAAACAAACTCTAATATGGACATTTTACATAAAGCCTGGGGGCAACAGAGAAACTAAGTGCCCTGATAATTTTCAGAAAAACATGGAAATTGAGCCAAAGATGGAATGAGCAGGGAGGCCCCAGCTGATGACTGGGTGGCACATCTAATTCATCATTATACAAATTATGATGGTGGGGAGGAGCTGTTAGAAATGAGCTGAATGAGTTATGAGACAACAAAAATATTAATGCTTTTCACAGTTGTTCTCGAACAATTTGCAGAGAAAATATAAAGGCACTGATGAAGCTTTAACCCATAGCCCAGAAAGGGGGCAAAATTGGGATCCCGATATAAAATCATGTTTCTGTGGCTCTTCCTCCAGATACCAAGTGGCATCATCACCATTTCCCATCTGTGGCTCTTCTCCAGCTCCCCAGGATTCTGTCTGTGGCTGAGGCAGCCAGCGCCTGGGCCCAAAGTTCCCAGTTTCTCCTGCAGATGCCCTTGCTGCCCCAAGGGCTGGGGAGCCACTGTGGAGGCCACCAGCCCCCACGCTGCCCCTGCAGCTGCTTTGGGCTCTCAGAACGCCACAGACAGCCCAGCCACACTGTCTTCATGGCCTTGACTTCCCTCTATCACAGACTTTCCCCAGGAAAGGAGCTAGACTGGTGGACAATGCGGGTAACCCACACTCATTGTTCTCAGCAGCGGCATGGCTAGTGATTTGATACCCAGAGGAGATCATTTTTAAACACACTCCCATATGATAATATTATTTTCAGTAATAATCATGAAACAAAATGAATAGTGATGATGGACAGAAGAGAAAAGCAAGAGTGAAAATTTTCTTTTTAAAAATTTTGTATGTATAATCATGCTGGTTAATAAATAAGAAAGAAAAAAAGGAGGAAAGTACAAAAAAAGGAAAAAAATCAATAAGATTACTTTCAATTACATGGATGTATTTTCCCCCAACATTTTAATATAAATTTTTCAAATGTAAAGTTGAAAAAATGTTAGTGAACACTTACATGCCCAGCATCTTGATTTTACCAGTAATATTTTGCTATATTTGCTTTGTTACCCATCTACCCACTCCTCTATCCATCTATCAATCTTATTTTTTTAGTATTTCAATAAACTTTAAAATAGTGTTTGATTTACAGAAAAGTTGCAAAGATGGTACAGAGTGTTTCCCATATACCCTGTACCCACTTTCCCATATTATTAACACATTACATTATGTGGTACATTTGTCACAACTGATGAAACCATATCGATACATTTTTATTAACTAGACTCCATAGACTCTATCCTTTATTCAGATTTCTTTACTTTTCCCTAATATCCTTTGCCTGTTCCAGGATCCCATCAAGGATATCATATTACATTTAGTTGTCTTGTCTCCGTAGGCTCCTCTGAGCTGTACCAGCTTCTCGAAGTTTTTTGTTTTTGATGACTTTGACAGTTTTGAGTCAGGGATTTTGTAAAATGCCTCTCAATTTGGATTCATCTGATGTTTTTCTCATGGCTATCCTGGTGTTATGGGTTTTTGCAAAAAAGACCACAGAAATTAAGTGCCATTTTCAACTAGTTCTATTTTAGTAATGAGCAAAACATTTCAAGACTTAACTCCTGTAAATTGGCTAATGACTTCATGGAAACAGATCTTTGCTTCTTCATATTAAAAGGATGTTTGACTCATAGCTGATCTTTTTATTTATTTTAATTTTTAAAAGTTTCTTTCACATAAAGTAACAGATGTGCAAAGTTCACAGAAAAGGTAAAATTTTATGACTCTTACATCTATAGAAAAAAATGTTCAATCTTATTCTAAGAGAAATGTAAATTAGAATTATGTAATAGTATTTATACTTCCCAGATTGTCAAAGATCAAAGAATTCGATGACATAATATATGAGTGAGAATGTGGGAAAACAGGAACTCCGATATATTGCAGATAGAAGTATAAACTGGAGTATCCCTTAAAATTATGGCAATAGCTATCAAAATTACAAATGCACATGCCTTTTGGTTCTGCATTCTATTTGTAGGAAGTTTTTCTACAGAGCTTACATATGTGTGAAATGAGGTACGTAAAGATTATTTACTGCAGCATTGTTAGTAATGGCCTACAATTAGAAACAACATAAACATCCATCAATAAAGAGCATATTGAATAAATTATATTAATCAAATTAAATAATTTAAATTGTATCCCATCATTAAAAAGACTATGTGAAAAGGTCTTCCAGATATATTAAGTGAAGAGTGCAAGGTTCAGAACAGAACTGTAGTGTCTGGATTAGTCAGGGTTCTCCAGAGAAACAGAACCAATAGGACATATAGATGGATAGATAGGTAGATGGATAGATAGATAGATAGATAGATAGATAGATAGATAGATAGATAGATAGGAACTGAGGAGATTATAGGAATTGGCTCACGGGATTATAGAGGCCCAGGAGTTTCAACATCTGTAGCCTGCATGATGGAGACCCAAGAAAGCCAGTGGCATAAGTTAGTCTGAGTCTGAAGGCCTGAGAATCATGGAAGCCAATGGTGTTAAGTCCAAGATCAAAGACCTGAGAATTAGGGGGCAGATGGTGTAAGTTCCAGATTGAATCTAAAGGCCTGAGAACCAGGAGTCCAGTCCAGGAGCAGGAGAAGATGGATGTCTCAGCTCAAGTAGAGGGAGTGAATTGGCCTTTCTTCTGCCGTTTTGCTCAGTTGAGGCTCTCAGAGGATTGGATGGTGCCTACTTGCATTGGTAAGGGAGACTTTCTTTACAAAGTCTACCAATTCAAATTCTGAGCTCTCCCAGAAACAGTCACAGTCACACCCAGAAATAATGTTTACCAGCTATCCAGGCATTTTTAGCCCACTCAAGTTGACACATAAAACTAACCATCATAGTCTCCATTTATTTACAAAATATTTGCTTGCATATGCAAAAATCTTGAAGGGTACTCAAGAAATTTATAATGGTGGTTGACTTTAGGGAGAGCAGGTAAACAATTGGGTGCCAGAATGGAAGGAGACCTAATTTTTATTGTGCACCATTTTGTCCTTGTGAAATTTTGTACCATGTTAATGTACATGTAAATATGATATAATAAACTGAACATAAATTTAAAATCCTTAAAGAGTATAAAATAACTGCAGAGAGTAGTAGGGGGATGAGAAACTTGTATCACTTGATTTAGCATCATTCTGGCTACATGAAAAAAGAAGAGAAATGGTATCTAGTGATCAGGGTTAAAGATGGCTGATATCCCCACGATTCCCCTGTCAGGGAAGGAAATGTCTGTGTCTAAGGATCAAACACCTATACAAGGAATTTGATACATAGATGAATATGGATGTTTCTGCAAAACTGCATGAGGGAAAGCATTGTAGCAGTATGAAGGAAATATTTATATTGAAGATTGGGCCTGGGATTCATCCTAGACCTCCATCTCTCTCCATCTACAAATCTATCAATTTAGCCACCAAGAGATATCACAATTATCTAAAGTTCCCTCTACCACTTCCCTAGTCCAAGCCACCACCAGTCACAACCCCATACTGGCATTCCTTAATCCCTCCATTCTAAATTAAAATCCTTAGTGGTCTCTATTCTCCTTCACAGCATCCTTTACTTTTCTTTATAACTCTTATCCATATATGAGATATTTATGGGTGCATTTGTTTGATTATTGTCAACTGGACTATAAGCTAGAGGAGGTCAGACCACATCTGTTTTGCTAATCACTATATCCCCAACTCAAAAATGTGTTGAATGAATGAATGAATGAACTAGACTATGGAACTCATTGGAGAAATATCGGTGTATATATAATGGGACTATTTTAAAACTACATTCAGGAGAATATAAGGAGATAAGTTATCAGAAGCAATTGTGCCCTTGATCATGGAGGATGGTCTAGAAAATATGCCAAGTCTTTTTAGTCTTCACCCTTCACAAGTGTGTATTGAAAGTTGTCAGTCTACAGTGAGGCATGAGACTGAACAATTTAATACAACTAAGGTTCTTTTCCTTGGGGAACCTATTTCTCGCTATTCTTCTTTTGTGTAGAGGAGCAAAGAACTTCTTATTTGAAGACACGAGGCTGAATAAGACTATATATATTGTTTTAGCAGCACCTCCCTAACAAGTCTGTACAGGCTGAGTATGAATTGGGTGGAGTTCATGGGACAGTTTTGCTTCAGGAATTTCCTGAAATAACTCTCCACAAAAGTTTGGCTCTCATAATTGAAGATTACATTGACCTCTCGCACTGGTAGTGCACAACTTTTAAACTTTCTGGGAATGAAGAACCATCATGAAGAAGTTTCCAGTGATTATGTTACCAGGTTACAATAATGAAGAGCACTTTGAACATACTTTTCTTCATGTTCCATTGTGAGAGCTGTAATATATTGTAATGTTTTGTTTATGCGTCTGTCTCTTCTGCCTTTGGACTGTGCCCTCCTCAAGAACAGGAATACAATAGGAACTCAATAAATACATCTTAAATGAACAACATGAACTCAGTACTTGGATTTGACTCTTGAAGAAAGAGAGTTTATTAGTTCTAGTCCAATTCACCACTTGTTAGCTCCATAATACTGAACAGATCATTTAATGTCTTTTTCTTCATTTCCCCGCTTTAAAACAAGTATGACAAATTTAAGCACACAAATGTAAAGAATAATAAAGGTTAATATTTATCTACCACCACATTTTATAAACTTTTAATATTTTGTCAAATATGACTATGAGAATGACATGTGTTCATCAAATCCTATTTCATTTTCCTCTTCCTCGGTGCACAAAAGGATGGACCTTCCCAGTTAGACTAATTCTGTCAATGGGCTGTAGATGTGATGTATGTTACTTCCAAGGTAAGCATAGAAGAATGACTGAATTCTCTGTGCTCTCTTCCCCTGCTGCAAAGACTATGGAAGCCATGTTTTAAAATGGCAGTATCAGAAGGCTACAGAACCTCCATCACTTATAACCCTGAATGATTCTATGGATCAGTGTTCAAGAATCTCCTTTTCTCTATCTACATCTTCATGAACACTGAGTTTGGCCAGTTTTTAAAACTTCTCTGCCAGTTTGATGATGTGAAATCATTGATTCAATTTGTATTTTGCTTGTGATTATGAATGAGGTTAAGCATCTTTTCAAGTTCTTGTTTGTCATTTGGATTCTTCTTCTATGAATGCCTTTTCATATCCTCCATCTATAGTAGTGGTGGGATACATTACCCTAGTGTTTTGTGGAAATACTTTATATATTTTGGAAACTAATATTTTATCAGTTATATTCACTGCAAATACTTTCTCCAAATCTGTAGTCTGCCCTTTTACTTTATTGAAAGTATCTTTGATGTATAGAAGTTTACACTTGATCTTAGCCAAAAGGCAGAGAAGCGATGATGTATAGAAGTTTAAATGTATCAATCTTCTGCATTGTATAAGAATTCTTTTCTATCTCAAGGTCATAAAGATATTTTCTTATATTTCCTTTTGAAAATTTTAGACTTGCTTTTCATTTTTAAGTCTATAGTCCACCTGAAATTGTGTGTGTGTGTGTGTGTGTGTAATGTAAGAACATCATTTTTTTTTTCAAAAAAATATCCAGTTTCCTAAGACCATTTATTGAGTAGTCCATCTTTTCTATTTCATTGATGGTAATAGAACTTTGCCATATATCAAGTTGCCATTTATGCAGGGTCTGTTTAATACACTCTTTAGTATTTCATTGGTTTATTTAAAACTTTTAAGGGTAAAGGCTATGCTATCTTAATTCTCATAATTTTATAAGTCTTGATATCTGGTGGTGTGAGTATGCCTCCATCTTGATCTTCGTTATTATCTTATCTATTCTTGACCCTTTGTATTTCAATACGAACTTCAGATTGAGCTTGTCATACAAATAATTAAGCTGGGATTTTGGTTCAAATTGCATTTGCATTTTGTTGTTGTTACCCTTGTGGTTGAGAATAAATTTTTTTTTACTATTATATTTCTTGGTTAGTGCTAATGATGCACAGAAATGTTATTGATTTCCATGTTGATTTTGTACCCAAAAATCTTATTGTGCCCTCATATTAATTGTATCTGTAGAATCCTTGGAATTTATAGACAATTTATATTCTGTTCTTTTTTTAAAAATTTCTTATATTGTTCCTATATAATGTTGAATGGAAGTAGTTAATCTTATTCTTGATTTTTTTTTTTTTTGAGGGCAGTGTCATTGGCCCTCACATGTGGGACCCGAACCGGGGCCACTGGCTTCCCAAGCCAGCGCTTAACCACTGTGCCACTTGGCTGGCCCTTATTCTTGATTTTAATGAAAATTTACCCTAAGTGTTTTGTTTGCTGTTTTTATGTCTCTGTGTTCTTTTTAACGGATAAGCTAAGGAATGAAAATAAATAAGAAAGTATTTTCAATCTTTTTTTTTTTTTTTTAAAGATTTGATTGGGGAATTGGGGGAGGGGAACAGTGTTGGGGAACCAGGGCAGGGGAATAGACAAGTTGCTGTCCTTTTGTTGTTCAGTCTAGTTGTGGAGGACATTGCTTCACTGGCCCATGTTGGTATTATCATTGCGCTCTTTTCGAGTGTGGCAGATCGGTCACCGGCCTCTGGATGGCCGCTCACAGCGGCTCTTGGCAGCTCACACCGGCTGCCGGCCACTCACTGCAGCCTATGGCAGCCCACTGCAGCAGGGGCTGCAAGTCTGCCATCCTCGGGGACTCACAGCAGCCCAGCTCAGGTGGAGCTGTTGTTCATCATCTTAGCTGTAGAGGGCAGTGTCACTGGCCCTCATGTGTGGGATCTGAACCAGGGCCGCTGGCATCCCAAGCCAGCTCTTAACCAACCTGCCACTCGGCCAGCCCAGTATTTTCAATACTTTTATGCTCAGTCTTCTCATTTGCAATTTGTAGATATCACTGTCTTGCCTGTTTTGATAGGAAATTGCAGTATTAAATGAGATATCTTCTATTAGAGATCTTTGAAAATAGTGAAGTACTATATTCAAATGTCAGTTGGTGTGTGTGTGTGTGTGTGTGTGTGTGTGTATTTGTTTGTTCACTGCGGTGTCCTCAGCAGTTTCTGGAACAAAGTTAGTGCTCAGTAAACATGTGTTGAATGAGCATTAATAATAAACAGATGTTGCATGCAAAGTAATATTTCCTTACATCCTAGCAGAGATAGCACCAAGGCGTGTGGGCTGCCATTTCCTGTATCACCCACCAGTGACAGAAGTCACTGAATTATCTCAGAATTCCTGAGTTTGGACACTCAATCTCAGAATCCATTTCAATTCAGTGTTATAAGCAACCATTTCCAATCTTACTTATCAAATAGTGCCTTAAAATATAACAAAATCAATAGCATTTAATCTGCTTAATTGAGCATGTGGTACTGTTATGAAAGATATTTAGGAATCAAGGGTTTCTTATTTCTAAAGTAAATATCTATGGGAGGGCTACATAATAACTGCCAGCACACAGAAAGCCCATTCTGTTTAATTGTTTTATTCTTCTTATGTATGTCTTCAAAAGTTGAAAATATAATATCTGTTAAGTAAAAAGCAACAACAGTCTTATTCAAATTTTTCCTCTTTATTAGTACAATGCTGTTCATAAATTTATTATTATATTGCTAGCTGGAAATGAGAACTGTAAGCATAATTTTAATAATTGGATTAAAGGACTTTATTTAAAAAAATCATTCCAGCAAAGCTTGTTGAATCCTCTATTTCTGATAGCCAAAAATTGAGGTGAATTATAACATAACATCCTTTCACAAATAAGAACAAATAAGTACTAAATTTACAAATTAATTGCAAAGTACAAAATTCTATTTTGTATATGTATATTGCTTCTCCTGTTACATTTGCTATTTTCACATATCTCATGTTGTTAGTCTCTGATTTCATGTAAAAAGGGACCTTGCTGAGTTTCTCTTCCCAAATATTTTCACTTGCCACTTCCTTTTCACTTACCACAACCCCCTGCCAATTTTTGCCCTAGAATATACAAAATTCAGAGATTAAAGATTGAAATGTAAGGTGCATGTCACTGGAGGGACATGTTCACTTACTGACAACTGGGTGATCAATGAAACTTGATATCTTGTTTCAAACCACGAACACCTTACACTTGGAAAGATTTTGGCATTTACTGTGATCCTTTTTAATACCTATAATTTCCCACTCTGACTCCTTGAAAGAATGGATGTGCTCTGACTTTGCACTCATGCTGCTGGGCTTTTAGGAGATGTGTCATTACATTTAAAAAATTCAGATGCTATTTTCTCCACCAACCAACTTTGCCCAAATCTAATTTTGAGGCTCTTATAAAAGATAAAAATTTCAAAGCTAGTGTTTTGCAGTGAAGGGCATACATCATGATTTTTTTCTAATCTGCAACCACCTGACAGGCTCAAGAAACAATCATGGCCAGGAACCAGAATCTCAAAAATTGTGAAGTCATTGTTGCTTTTCAATTTTGATTTAGCCCATTCGAAATCTATCAAGTAGGGAAATTTGCATGGTATACTATTATATGAAAAATGGAATTTACAATAGTATGGCATATATATATATATATATATATATATATATATATATATATATATGACATTCGGCAAGTTAGCTAACATCTCTAAGCCTCAATTTCCTCTTTTGAAAAATGGAGCTAATAATAGAATCTATTTCATAGGACTGTGGTGTTAAATGAATTAATCTATGCAAAGTACACAGCACAGTGCCTGGTAAGAAAGTGTATAATAATGTATAGTTTATGTAGATTATATATTATTATCAACATTTTAGAACAATGACTGGACAAATGTATACCTGAATCCTAACAATGGTTATTTTGCAGGTGGTAGGATTATGGGTTATTGCTACTTTTCCCCCTTGGCTTTGACAGGATTTCCAAATTTTCTCCCATGAGTCTATATTACTTTTATTTCTTAATAAGAAAAACACAGAAGTTAGTCTCTCTTGACTAAAAATACTCAGGTGGTTCTCACTCACTAGAACATTGGGGTATAAATGGGATGAGCAATATTAACGAAATGTATAGAGTTGCCTGTGGTAGCTCATTACAATGCCCCCCACCTCCAATGAATTCTGCCTTCCTATGTTCATGCCCCTTTACAATATGGTTTGCTGCTCTTCCCATCAATAAATGGAGTCCAATTTTCCGCCATTTGAACCCAGGCTGGCTTTGTTACTTGTTTTGATTAATAGAATATGACAGAAGCGATGCTGTGTGAATTTCAGAACAAAGACCTTAAGAGACCTTGCAGCTTCTGTCTTTGCCATCTTGACATCCTGAGATGCCCCATGCTGGGCAGAAGCCCAGTTTAGCCTACATGAAGCGTGGCCATTGGGCACCCACAGGCAGTCAACACCAACTGCCAGACATGGAGTGAGACCATCCTGGACCCTTGAGCTTCAGGCAAATGGTCAGATGGCTACACCCACATACGTGACCACAGCTGAGACTGAAAAAGAGAAGCTCTAATTGTCAACACGCAAGATTTTGAAACATACTATTACATTGATATTTCAAATTACCATGTTTTGGGGTGGTTTGTTACACAGGAATAGATATCTGAAATACTGCTCTTCATAAATGCCCAAATAGCTTCTACTACACAGTGGCCACAGGAAGAAGGGATTTCTCTCCAAATACATTAATTTATTGGGCAGTTAGTACAGAGTAAAAAAACAACACTTCGTTTTATTTTTGCTTTGTGACCTGCACTTAAGCTTAAACTAATGTAAGTCGATACAGTTGTCACAGGTTGGTATGGAATTGAAGATTTCCCCAGGGGCAAGAGTCCTCATTTGTGAGTCCAGTGTTTGAAACTTTTGAGAAATGATGTTTCGCTGTCACTTTCCTGTTGTATGATCCACATTTTCTGGGGGTACGCTGGCTGAAATATCACAGGACCAAACATTTATTCGTTCATTTCTTACCATATAATATTATCGTTTAGTATTCATCTGTTCTATTGGGGTATTATACAGATTCATGGAAATATCGTCTTGATGGGTTTTGAGCCATGCAGAACATCTCTTCATAAAGAAAAAATGAAAACAAATGGCCAATAAAAACACTAAGGATTATATAGACTTAACTCATAGTTAAAGGAATGCAATTTCAGGCAATGAGGTTCTGGACTGCCATAGATAGCTGTTCAGTTTAAGCATTATGCAAAGATGACTGGTCAAGGGGAGAGTTGGGTAGAAATGGAGTTCTGAATAACGGATTCCATGTTCTGGCACTGCCTGTCTATCTAGAAGGTTGGAGGGAGGTTGGGGGTGGAGGGAGAGGGGTGGGGGTGGAGTGAGGGATGAAATTTTTAAAATTCATTCACCGAGAGGGAACACTTTCTAAAAATCCATACAAATGCTCTATAGGTTTATAGGGGTTCTTTGAAGTATTATTGCCCACTTATTATTATTGATGCTCTCCATCACCCAAGGGAATAAATCCTTCAGTCCTGAAGGGGGAACTGGGTGGCACACCTAGTACCATTTCTGTAGCAAGGCCAGTTTTCTGTCACTCTGCCCAATGACACTTTAAATTTGTCAATAAAACCCCACACAGTTAGCCCTTTCCAAACAGCCTTCTGGCCTCTGCTCCTGATTCTGGCTTCTTATATTAAAATATCGACCAACACCATTTAATTGCTGGTCTTCCTGAGTGCTTAACTTCTCATGTTAAGCAAATATGAAAGATAAAATGTCTTCTATATCAGTAACATCACTGCTCTTTTTTCTTTCCTTTTCTTTTTTTTTTTTTTTTTTTTAACATTCTCATTATTTAAGACCCACCGAAGTGGTTTTAAATTCTCTGGTTAATTTGCTACCTGCTCTTGGGAATTAAGGGAATACTGAATTTTTCCTTCTGTGTAGCACAAAAATAAGTAATACCATGACTACACAGAAATCCTCATTTTTAATTTAAAAGATGGTGTTTTATTGAAGCTGAAGAAGCACACCACCTTATAGTTCTTTTATATTAATAATTGAGCTAGTTTGTTTTGTCAGCTCAATAGGGTGAGTAATTTGAAAATAATTCAGTTGGCCTTGTTTACAGGAGGGTACCACATTGCAAATGAGTTTATCTGGAGAATCTGGATGCTATCAAAACATAATAGAACATAACCTCCCTTTGGGAAAGGAAATCATGCAGCTCTAGGGGAAGACAAAAGGAAAGCCTCTGGGAGAGAGCTGGTTTTGAGTTTGTTGGTTTAGTAAGATTGGTCCTGGGGTTGGATGGCAGTAATACTTGGCTTCAAAGCAGTCTCGATCCTTCAATAATTCCCTAATCCTTGTTGTTATGTGAACCAGCAAACATTTGAAAGGCAAAGCTGTAGAATGGAATTAGGATGGTCTCCTGAGTGTGCGTAAAGGCTCAACGGAGTGGGAGCGAAGGACTTGGAGGGTTCCACTTGAAGCCTACGTTTTTGAGGAATTTAATGAATATCAATTAGAAGCAAAATACTCTACAGATCTCAGTACAATTATTGGTGCTAACCATAAGTACAAAACCCACAAAAGTGGCTTCCATATTTTAGGAAGAGTCACTAAAAGGGCAGGGGGCGGGGAGACTCTTCTACTTAAAGGACGTATCTGAAATGCCATGGAATAGGACAGAGCCTAAGACAACAGAAAAGATAGGAAAGAGAACATCCTGGATGTTTAAATTGACAACACTGAGCTCTAAATTAGAGGCCCACACTGCCACTGTTTTATAAATCATCTTTCTTAAAACAAGAAAAAGGTGTCTGTTTGGGCAGACAGACTCACAGGCTCTCAGCCTAGCTAATGAAATGTGGACTGGATTTCAGCCCCTCCCTACCCCTTCATTGATGTGCTTTTGTGTGGTGCACAAAAGCCAAACAACTGGCCTTTCTACGAGCCAAAGAGAAATCTCGAACCCAGAATTCCCAAGTTGTTTTGTTTGGGTGTGAGGTCATTAGAGTTAGCTTGAACACGAAGGTTCAAGCAGAAAATTACTTTTCCAGCAATCAGGCATATGTCAGGGTGGATAAGACTTGGCAGCGATGCCATGGGTTGGAAATCAAGGTACTGGTATCCGGGTCTGTCCAGAGTGGAATAAAGAAGACTGATACGAGAACTCCAGGGGTCAGGCTCTAGCAGAGGATCTGAAAGGAGAATGATGATAAGAAGTACCTGGGAAACTGGTCAGTATCCTAGTCTGTATAATGCTGTACTTAAAAGCCATAGTTTTTATTCCAAAGTTCCCTCATACTGAAGTGATATGTCTGAGCTGAGACATGGGGGAATTGAGTGTGTGTGTAGGGACTGGGAATTGGTCTTTGATAAGAAAACCAAAACAAAATCTCCATTTGATTTTGGATGATGACAATAAAGAATAAACTTGAATTCCACTAGACATGAGACAGGATATAATTTCTCAGTTTATCCACTTCAGTCCAATGTTGTTTTTAGGGCCTGGGAAAATAAATAGGCAACTTTGAATCAGTATAGTAGAAGTGTGCTCTGTAGTTCAATTTAAGATCAAGTGAGAAGTTAAGGAAACATGGAAAACATTCTATAACATTCAACATCTAAGTATAATACATTACTACTATTACTTTCCAAGTAAAAACAGAGTTTAAGGTTTTTTTTAAGTTATGTAGCCATTGGTTATAATCTTAGGGACTTTAAAATAACTACTGAGATGCCATCTACATTATTTAACTGCTGTCAGAACTTTTCAAATAATTTTAAAAATTTCATTAGGCAAATTTAAGGTATTTCGCTTTATTATCAGGATTAACTGCATTCCATATGAATTTTTCAGTTAAAACTATCCTGATATTAACTCTGCAATTTCAAGGGCCAGAATTTCAGTTACTGAATTTCTGGTTTTCTTCAAATCTGGTCCACTGAACAATCTCGCAAGACACCACTTTTAAAATAGATTCTGGGGTTAAAAATGAGAAACACTGGATACTCTTGTGCAGAAACACAAAACACATCAGCCCATTAAATGTACTGTAGTAAAAGAGGCTTTAAAACTTTATTTAACTAAGAATTTCCCAAAGTCATGGGGTTATAGTACTCGTTTTTAACTTTATATTGTTCCAGTTATAGATTGTTGCTTAGTAAACTTCCCTAAAACTTTGTGCCTTAAATTAACAGCAGTCATTTATTTGAGTGATGAATCTGTATTTGGGCAGGCTCCGTGGGGAAGGCTTGACTCTTCCCACCTGGTATCAGCTGGGGTAGTCTGACGAGATGCTGGACGATGCCTTCAAGGTGGTTCGCTCCCACGGCTGGCAAATTGCTGCTGGCCGTGAGGTAGGAGCTCAACTAGGAACGAGGGCCTGGACTATTCCTTTCCACACAGATCTCTCCACATGGGCCTCTCCATGGGGTGTTTGGGCTTCCTCAGAGCATGCTGGCTAGTTTCTAAAAGTGAGTGTCCCAAGGGACAGGGAGTGGCAACTGCCAATTTCTTAAGGTATGAGTCTGAAAACTGACGGTGTCACGTCTGCCGTATTATGTTGGTTCAGCAGTTATAGCTCCAAGATTCAAAGGGAGGGTTCATAGACCCCCTTGCCTCTTGACGGGAGGAGTTTCAAAGAATGTAGTGGCTGTACATTAAAATTATACGTACAGAAAAGCATACAAATCCTAAGGGCAGAGTTTAGAGAATTTTTGCGTAATAAAAACTCACCCATGTAATCAGCTTTCAGAAGTTTCCGCCATGTCCTCGTCCAGTCACTACCCCCTCAAGGACAACCAACATCCTGATCTCTAACACTAAAGATTAGTACTCAGGGTTTCTCACCCTGAGCTGGATAATTCTTTGTTGGAGGCTTGGGATGGGGGAGCTGTCTTGTGCGTTGTAGGATATTTAGCAGCATCCCTGGCCTTTACCACCTGATGCCAGTAGCACCCCCTCCCCCAGGTGTGTCAACCAAAAAAGTCTGCAGAAATTGCCAAATACCCTGCTGTGTGTATACGTGCATGTGTGCGCGCATGTGAGCATGCAAAATGTCCCCCAGTTGAGAATCACTGGGTAAGAGTATCTGTTCTTTATTATTTGTCTAAATCTTACTTAACCATCGAGAATATATGTTCCACAGGCTGCAGGTTTCTGTTTATTTTTGGCCTCTTTTGATTCTGACCAATTCCACTATCCCTACTGGGGTATATAGTAGAATATTGACAGGCATATAGTAGAAAATGAGACCATCTGTTGAATGAAGAAGTGAAAGGTGGTAATTCTAAATAGCTATTTAAAGAGTCAATTCTGGAATATATTTTTTATTCATCTGAACCCTCAATCACAAATAATTTGTTCATTTTTGTTAGAAACAGCCATTTTATAAAGTTCACATGGATTGAAGACTCAAGAATATATATTCCTCTAGTAGGAATCTATATTGGTTAATTTCTTCCTGTAGCAAGCTGAAATTCAAGTCATGGAAATAGAAAAGATTGTTATTTCCAGACAAACAGGCAGTAGCTCATGATTGTGTTAATAATTTACTGTAATAAGCCACAAACTGTGGTTTCTAATTGTTGTGGTGGCTTTGTGACATAGGAATGCACACTAACAAAGTTTTCATTAAAAACCTGTTGCTCTGAAAGGTTAGAAGAGGGAAGGAGGAAGAGTACAAGATGGTAGTCAGAACTCGGGAAGTTATTTCTTTTTTCTTTTTTTTTTTTAAAGATTTTATTGGGGAATTGGTGGAGGGGAACAGCGTTGGGGAATCGGGGAAGGGGAACAGACAAGTTGCTGTCCTTTTGTCCCTCAGTCTAGTTGCGGAGGATGTTGCTTCACTGTTGGTATCGTCATTGCGCTCTTCCCGGATGAGGCAGATGGGTCGCCGGCCTCTGGATGTCGCTCATCGCGGCTATTGGCAGCTCACTCTTGGCTGCCAGCCGCTCACGCTGGCTGCGGGCCACTCACTGCAGCCTATGGCAGCCCACTGCAGCAGGGGCTGCAGCCCACACCATCACCGGGGCTCGCACAGCCCAGCTCCAGGTGGAGCTGTTGTTAGCTGTAGAGGGCAGTGTCACTGGCCCTCATGTGGGATCTGAACCGGGGCCGCTGGCATCCCAAAACCAGCGCTTAACCAGTGCGCCACTCGGCCGGCCCCGGAAGTTATTTCTTTACAAGGAAAACCTGAAAATTTCTTTTGGAAGATAGCTACTGACATTACTCTGAAATATCACTCCTAGCACCCAAGGCACATGGCAGGCTTTCCTATCTCACTAGGTAAATTTCTTAAGGGTTATTTCAAGAATAGTTTTCAGTGGAAGCAAGATTCTCAATGAATTTTGACAGACAAGCCCTTGTTTCTGATATCCTAACTGTATTTATTTACTCTTCAGTCACAACTGTGTCAGAAAATGGACACAATTTCTAGTAGTATATGTATAAGGCAACTGAAGTTAGGGATATGATGAAAGTAGAATTTTACAGCTGCAAGGGCTCTTAGAGATCATATTGAAGAAGAAATTCACTACCGAAATCTTACCCTAGCAGTTATCCTATTTTCTGAGTCACTCTGAATTGTTTCATCTCCCTGAAGCCATTCCAGTTAAAAGTGAAACTCCTGTGTAATCCTTGAAGTGTAGAGTAGTAACTGGCTCAAGGAACTAGTTAATGACAGGACAAATAATTTTGAGCCAGTGCTCAAACCTGGCACATCCAGGGGCCGGCCGAGTGGTGCGGTGGTTAAGCGCTTGGCCCCGGTTCGGGTCCCACATATGAGGGCCAGTGACACTGCCCTTAAAACAAACAAACAAACAAACAAACAAACAAACAAACAAACACCTGGCACATCCAACTTGTTTGTCTTATGAAACAAAGAAGAACTGTAATATGTAAAAGTATGGAGCAATAGAACAGCACAAAGGCTTTTATCAACCCCAAAGGATTGGTTGCTTGAACACTGCAGCTAGTTAATGTCTGAATTAAATCAATTCAACAGTGATCATTCAAGTCCTTAAAGTTCAAAAGATGTTACAGTATCTATATTTCTAAATTGGAATGAGAATGCCTCTTGTAAAAGAAGCATGTCTATACAGTTTTTATTTTTTAATTTCCCCAGAGTTGAATAGTTAAGACTTGTCATTACACTGCCAAATGTTTATGATTCATTTAGCTAGGGATGAGGAGAGGGTGGGAGTGTGAGTGTAACAATTCTGTATGACGCAGAAAGGGAAATGAAGTAGAAGGGAGGATATTTTTAGATTCCCTTTTTTGAAACAAAAATAGCTTATCAGGTGATTTGTTTACTTTTAAAATGGGAAAAAATGACCAAAAATTCAATTTGGAATTTTCTGAATGACATGTAAACCTATTTCAGGAGAATAATTGTCATAATTGCAGGTTACATTTAAAAAACCTGAAAAATTCCTTTCTAAAAATACAACTCTACAAGGATAGACAAATGTTATTTATACCACAGAGTACTTGTACACCAAAGAAATTTACTACTTCCATGTAACCTACACAGTAGCATTTAAAGAACTTACTAGTAAATTTACTGCTTAAACTAGAAATAAAGAAGGAGAAAGGAATTGATGTGTAATTTGCTTTCACTAACTGTGAAGTTCTTTCATTTTCATTCTTTATGCAACACAAATTTATGGAATAGGAAGACACTGGGCTACATGCAGGAGATGTAAGGATGAGCAAGACACAGTCCCTGACCTCAAAATGCTTCTCAGTCTAGAGGTAGAAGCATACACACACCCTCACACACATATGCAGTTACACACAAGCCTACACACAAACATACCCTCAAATACCCAAACACAAATATATTCACAAACACACATGCTTATACACAAACGTACATACACACACTCCCATACACTCACACATATACTGTACACACACACGTATTCACATATAAACACATATACACATATACACCCCCCCCACATATACACACACGTTACACACACACACACACACACACACACACGTTTGGGAGCTAACAAAGTGGAGATAGTGAGTATATTTTCAAGGAAAAAAGGAAAGAAGGAAAGGAGAAAGAAACAGCTGGGGCAACAATTCTGTAAGGCAGCTAAAACAGAAGCTCATAAGGCTCAGGAGACAGCCTTAGTGGAGTTGCTAAATGCTAGGGAGTTTGACTTACCAAGATCTGGATTCCAGTGCAAATCTGCCATTCCTGTCTCTGAGGTCATGAACACGCTATTTAACTCTGACTCAGTTTTCCTCGCTTTTACCTGGGAGCTGTCATAGTACCTACTACATAGGGTTATGCTATAAATGACATGAAGGGTGTAAACCACTTAGCACAGTGCTGGCATGTAGTAAGTGCTCAATGCATACTCAATTTTTAACTTTTAGTGACATCATTATTATCAATAATGGTTAGTTACTGGGTAAATGGTGAAGATAGTTCTCTCCTCACTACGCTGTTCATGAGAATGTTTTAAATTACTTTTAAGGTGAGTGGAGGCAACAGATTGTGTATTAAATGAATACTTTACATGGCCATGGGTTAAACTTCACTTTTAAAGGTTTAAAAATTCAAGGAAGCCAAACTATGATTTACAAATAACACACAAACATCTGGATATCAGAGTCATTACTGGGAAAATCGGAATCTGTCTAAATGACATTTCAACGATATTATTAAATAACTGTTATGGTTATAACTTCATGGAAAAAAATGTATAACCTATTATTAACTCCATCATCATGTCACCAAAGTATGTTAGACTCAATCACCTCATTTATACAATACTAACAACAACATTTGATATTATTCATTGATATGATGAAGCAATTCATAATAAGAAATAAAAGTGGCCAATATACATATGAAAAGTTGTGATATCACTATGAATAGAGAACTGTAAATGAGAGATTATTTTGGGCTATCAACTTGGCAAAGATTAAAAGGATGAGCTAATATCTTAGTGCTATTGAGGGTATCGTGAAACTGGCACTCATACATTGTTAGTAGGAGTATAAATTAGTACAACATTTCTAGAGTCCCATTTGGCAAAACAGGCAAAAAAAATCTTAATATGGGCTTTAACTCAGCAACTGTGCTTCTTGTATTTTATCTCAAGGAAATGTAATACAAACATGCTTGTATATGCACACTCACTGAGGTGTTGTTTATAACAAAAAATTGGAAACCACCTAAACGCCTACCAGTAGAGAGATGCTTAAATAAATTATGGGAGAGCTACTCTGGGACTCTATGAACCTATTACAAAGGATTAGATATATCTATTTGTTCTGGAATGGAAAGATGTCCATGATCCATATTGGATTCCATTTTTATATTAAAAAGTGTAGGCATAGAAAAAAAATCTAGTTATATACCTATATATCTAACTTTTTAAAAGCATTTTTATTGTGGTATAATTTACATATCATAAAATTCACCCATTGTAAGTACACAAATCAATGATTTTTAGTAAATGTATACAGTTGTGCAATCATTACATACTACAATAGAGTTTTAGAACTTTTTTGCTATGCCCATAGTTCTCTCGAGCTCATGGGCTTAACTTTAACAGTTAGGTTGGGGGCGGAGTTGGGTAGAGGGAAGGCAGGAGGGGAGAATTTCAGATAACTTCCTAGTTTATCATTTCTGTATTATTTGAATTCATTTACAACCAGGATATCTTTTAATTTGGGAAAACAATAAATATTTTTCTTTTTTAAAAGAACAAAGAAAGAAACAGACTTAAACCCTTTGTGACCCAAATTTACTTCTGGTAATTTGCCTAAGGAAATAACAAATATGTGTAAAAGGATTTGTGAACCAAGATATTTATCAATGTTTTATCTAAAATAGAGAAAAGTTCTATGTAATTTAAACATGTGATGATGGGAGAAAACAATTACTAATCATACTGAAATATAAAAGTGTAGAATGCAAACCTTTATATGCAGTATAATTTAACCATGTAAAAAAAAGTTAACGCACAGCCAAAAAGTCCTGTTTGGAAATATAAAAAATGTTTTTACTGATGGTTATATCTGGATGGTAGAATTAGAGTACTTTTTATTTTATTCTTTGTGCCTTTTTTCATTTTCCACAATGAGTACATCTAGTGTCACCTACATACATAATACTAATTAAAAATAGATTAGTTATAGTCTTGTTTTCACAGGTGGATTATATGTTTGTCGAAACATAAAAGTGCATATTTCAGACATGTAGTTACGGCATATAAATTATACCTCAATAAAACTATTAAAAATAGAGGAATCTTGAGAAACAAAAATCATACTAACCCTTTCACTGGAAGAAGGGTTGTGTTAGGTAATTTTGGGCTGGAGGGCAAAATGGTGGGAGAGGGGGATGTGGATAGTATACAGACACCAACATGACATCTCTGCTCTAGATAACCTCCATTCATTCAAGGAGATGACCTGCCTTCCTATTATATGTCAGGAATGTCATCAGGTCCCTGGAAACCATGAGCAACAAGCCACTGCCCTGAAAGAACTCCCTTCTGGTGGAGAGGAAGGCAGGTCGCTATCTGACACATTGCAGCCAACGCCCACGTCGCCCCACCAGGCCTTCTCCAGCAGTGCTGTCTGCGGGGCTGGAGGCAGGTCAGGAAGCCCAGGCCTTAGCAAGTGGCTCCAAGGGAGTCACAAAGGGTGGCACCAGGGTGCGAGGTGCGAAGTGGCCAGAAGATACATTACCCTGAGGGCGTGCCACCGTCATCACTCGAGAAGTGGACTTAAATGATTTTTATCTATCTAGGCCTAACTTCCCTGCACACTTGCAACAACAGCAAGAACTAAAACTGAGCGTTGGCCAGAGCAGGCACGGTGCAAAGGGTTGACATCAGTGGCCTCAGCAATGAGAACTCTGAGGCTGGGGGGAGGTTACCGCCTGAGGTCCCGGAGCTGGTCATCTCTGGCTCCAAAGCTCCTGGCCACCACACACACACCCCCCTCATTGTACTCGGGGACCCGCTGGAGAGCGAAAAAAAGTGCCCTCTCGGGATCCAATGCGCAGCTCAGCTTTCACGCTGCACATATTCCCAGATCCAGCATGGAGCCAGCAATCCGCTCGCACAACCAACAGGGTCGTGCCCACCGGGGCCCCCTCCCCAAAGCCATGGGCGGACAGGATTGACGGCTCGCAAGGCAAACCCGGAGCAATCCTCAAGGAGCGACAAGCCGTAGAGTCCACGTCGCGCCACCCGCGCTGGACGCGGCCTGCGATCCCCGCGGGGAGCCCAGCACGCTGAGCGCACCGCGCGTGCGCGGGGCCCGAGGGCACGCCCCCTGGCGGGCGCGCGGGGGGCGGGGCGCGCCGCCGGGGGAGCGCGCGGGCGTGCTGCGGCGGCGGCGCGCGCCCCGGACCAAAGCCGTGTGGGCGGGGGCGGGAGCGAGGCGGCGGCGGCGGCGGAGCGCCAGAGCCGAGGGGACGCGCGGGCCTCGCGCGGCGGGAGCGGACAGCTGCGGAGGGAAGCGCTGCGCTCGTGGCCGGAGGCAGGAGAGCTCGGCCTGTGGACGGCCGGCCTGAGAGGTCGCCGACGGCGCCCCGCTCCCGGAGTGGCCGCCGCCCCTGGAGACCCTCCGTGACGCGGGCCTAAAGCGCGGCGGCCGCGGGCTGCTCGCGCCGGTCGGGCCGAGCCGGGGCGGGCCGAGCGTCCGGGCAGGTGCCGCCCACCCCCCCCTTCGGCAGGCGCCCCCCGCGCGGCCCCCACCCCGCCCCGGCCGGCGGTTCGGAGCCCGCGGCGCGGGGGCCCCGCCTTCCGCGGAGACGCCGGGACGGAGCGGCGGGAGCCCGGGCGGCCCGCGCGGGAGCCGAGGGAGGAGAAACTTTGCCTGTTATTGTTGTGTGCCGTCCCTGAAGTGCCAGGAACTCGGGAGGGCGGAGAGAAACAAAAATGTCCTTCTTCAATTTCCGTAAGATCTTCAAGTTGGGCATCGAGAAGAAGAAGAAGCAGTACGAGCATGTGAAGAGGGACCTGAATCCCGAGGAGTTTTGGGAAATCATAGGCGAGCTGGGAGACGGCGCCTTTGGGAAAGTGTACAAGGTAAGCGGGGGAGGGAGGGCCGCGGCCGGGCAGGCGGGGCGGCGCCGCCCCGGGCGGCGCGGGGGTCCCGCGCCCCGCGCGCGCCCCGCACGCCCCGCCCCCGTGCGCCCCCCGCCGTCCCCCGTGCGCCCCCCGCGCGCCCTGCGCGCCCCGTGCTCCCCCCGCGCGCCCCGTGCGCCCCCCGCGCTGCCCCCTTGGCCCCCGTTGACTTCGGGAACCGGCACCAGAACTTTATTGAGGTTGCCATCCAAGGAGCAGCCGAGACAGGAGCGTTTAAGGCTGAACAAAATGGGGCCTCGATGCGGTTTAAAGGAGTCGATGGCTAAAGGGAGGCGAGGTTATGCCGCTGACTCGGTCCTGCTGGAGACGACGGCGGTCTTGAATTCCCAGCAGGGGCCAGGCCGTGGCCCTTACGTGTTTTAAAAAAGCATACTTAGTATGGAAACTCGTGATACTTTTCGCTGGGTTTATGTCTGCCCCCTTGTCGTTGGCAATCATATGTGGGCTTGTACGAAAACAGGTTTTTTTTTTTTATTTTTAGGGCCCAGGGCATAGAGCTCTGGGTCTGTAGCTAAAACATAACCCAGTGTCTTGCGGTGAGAGCAGAATGATCTCTGCTTGCAGACTGTTCATGAGTTGGTGGCTTGACAACCTACTGTAACATGCAATGCAATTTCTGATAGAAAGATTCCAGAAGAAAACCTGCATCTGGTACTGGTTTCTAAATATAGTTCTAGTAAGCATTGACTATACCAGCGTTTAAGAACTTAAAAACATATATATATATACACACACACACACATATATAAGTATATGTATATACATATATATATATATAGAGAGAGAGAGGGAGGTGTGTGTATATATATATAGAGAGAGAGAGAGTGAGAAAGAGAGGTGTATATATATATATATTTATATTTGATGCTTCAACCTGAACGTATTAATGTTAACTGTTTTCTACTTCATGAGGAGTATATCAGTGATGTCATTGGAATATTTTCATCCTGAAGGGTGAGATTTTTATGAGACACAGATTAGGGGACGGAACCCAGGGTTGCCTACAAGGGAAAACAGAAATAACTTGTGTTTATAACAGGACTTCGTAGTTTTTTAAAGCACGTTCACATAATGTGGCCCCACCAAAGCCCTGTGAGATAGTGAGCTCAGTAGCATCTACAGAAAAGGACACTGAGACTCAGAAACTGTTCAGTCGCCGTCTGGATTTGAACTCAGGTCTTGCTGACCCATGTTTCATATTGTTTTTTACTTGAATCTGTTGGTCAAAGCGATAGCCTTTTTCTTCCTTTCTAAGCACAGTCACGCTTCTCGCTTTGCCCTGTGTCAGATGAAACTCCCAGCTCTGAGCCTTTCTCATTCTTGACTCAGGCTGAAGCATCCAGTCTCCTCTGTCCTTTCACATGGCTACTTGTTCACACCGCTACTATGGCACTTGCCACATAGTATAGCAAATGTGTTTGTGTTTTTATGATGAGGCCGGGGCAAAAATGATGTACATTTGGGTTCATCAGAAATTATGGTGTACATTTTCTGGACTTGATGACTATTTCAGTTGCTTTAGCACATGGTGCATCTCTCTATTTGCTGAAAGAATGTATGTTACTATAATACCTGTGAGTGTTATTGAAGTTATTGTATGCTGTGAAAGTTGGTAAAGTTCAGTACTGGTGTGGAGGGTAGAGGATGGTTTCAGCAAGAGTTTACCCTGTAGATGATGGTCAGAAAGGTTTCTAGGGCACCGGGAAGGTCACTCCCGGGAGTCAAGAATTGTGGGCGGTCACAACCCAGCCTTGTGGTCCTGGGCAGAGCACCTGACTTCTCTGGGCCTCTGTTTTCTTAGCTGGAAAAGCATCGATTTCCCTAAACATTTGTTTAGATTCCTTCACCCATTAATGTTCTGAGTATGCAGTTATCTAGGAAAGGCAAAAATAAATCCTCAAGGCCTCTGGTAGTTAGTAGGTGATTATGGCAGTTTTAGTGGTATCAGTGTGTTATTGAATAGGGACACTAGTATGAAGACACTGGCTCTGAAGTTGTACTATTCCGGGCTCCCTCAATAGCAGCCTGGGAGCACGGACAAATTGCTTAATTGTTCCATGTCTCACTTTCTTCATCAGTAAGACCTGCTCCTCAGTGTGTGAGAATTAAAGGAGATAATTTAAGACACATAAAAAGGGCTCAGTAAATGGTAGAAATTACTGTTATTACATTTAGGGCTCATAAGCAAAATATAGTCTGGGACAGGAAAAGGGACCTATGAAGACAGTGAACCATTTTCTTATTTTCCCATGGCATGGAATGATTGTGTGGTCATACTCATGGTCTGTGAATTAATTCTTGAACCACTCTGCAAAATGTAACCTATCTTTCTATAGTGAGACATCAATTGAAAATTTTCATAAAAACAAGAGACTTATTCCATGAAATTGAACACTATAAAATTGTGTCAACGATAATGTTGTGGGCTTGATGACTTTTAGTGTGATATGTGAAGAGCATGAATTCTTTGCATCTTTTCACTTCACTATCCTGTGCTTCCAGTGCTCTTGAATTTTATTTTAAAAAGAAAATTTAAACTTCTCTGACCTGTTTTTCCTGAAAAGTTTTTGTTTTTCAAGATACTTTAGAAAGTTTAAATTTATAAATTTTCTTCTGTGTTGGGGAAAAAGCTATCAAACCTTAATATTGTACATAATAGAAAACTGTTTCTAAAATTGATTCTATCATTTGTTTATAGAAATTAGAAACTTACAAAGATTAAACTGTAAATAGGCAGTCATCTTGTGTACTTAAATGTGAAACATTTTTCCATCATATAGTTATATTCTTTCCACTCAGTTCATCCCTACACAACTTTGTAACAGTTACTTCCTTACCTGAAAAGTCTTCCCTATTTTTTACTTTATTTTCTCTCTCAAGTTTTTGACTTATCTATTTAATTTTATCTTTTTATTTTCTCTTTTTAATGTAGTCTTATTTTAACATACAAATGAAAATATATAATATCCCTCACAATTTTTTTTTCCAACTTTTGGATTCTGTTGTTTTTAACAAGAAAAAAAGTGACATAAAAATTGTGTATTGAATTGAAGCTGAACTGACTGTTCTGGATGAAAGCGATTCTTTTTGTGGCACTGATGGGTGTATACCTTTTTTAAAATAGTGAACTATAAAATCTTCATATTGAAAAGTACAAAAACATATGTGTATATTTGGCAAATAACAAAGTGAACTCATATTAATCATCAGAGTCAAGGAATTCTGCCATTAGCACTGAATCCCTCTTTTCTCCCTTCTGAATTGACCCCTGTCTCCCCCTAAAGAAAACCACTATCTTTAAGTTATTCACTCCTTTGCTTTTTTTTTTTTTTAATAGCGTACCATTTAGATGTTTATCCTCAAACATTATAAATTTAGTTTTGTGTGCACTTGAACTTTATATGAATGGAATCATATTGAGTGTATTCTTTTTGTTTCTTGCCTCTTTCAAAATCAGCATTATGTTTTTGAGGTTCATCTTTGTTTTCACCTAGAGCTGTGGTTAGTTCTTTTTATTATTTCATAGAATTCTGTTATATAAGTAAATTATTTACCAATGTATTTCCAGTTTTTGGCCTTTATACACAATACTGATGCATATATGCATGAGTTTCACCAAGACTTAACTCAGGAGTAGGATTGCTGGGTTATAGGGTAGTGTATTTTTAATTTTACTAGATGATGCCAGACTATACCAATTTACACTCCCACCAACAGCGTATGAGAGTTTCCTTGCTCTGCATCCTCAAGAACATGTGGTATTGTCAGAATTTTTCAGTTTTGGCAATCTGATATTATATTTTTTTTATCTGACTAATAAGTAATTATTTTAATAGGTTTATTGGTAAATTGGATTTCTTTTGTGTTCAAGTCTATTGGATGTCTTTTTCTTGTCTATTTGTAGTGTATTCTGGATTTTAACCATTTTGCAAATCATATTGCGACCTTGCCAGCTGCTCACTTTTCGTTTTCACAGGTATAGAGCACTAGAGGGAGGCTGCAAGGAGGAAGAGGAAGAGAGGGCTTGCACCTTTCTCTGTTTCCTGTGAGCTCCCTGTATGCTTTCCTGTTGTGACTATGACCATCATCCTAGTGGAAATTCTTCACCCCAACAACAGCAGTTGAATCCAGTTTGTAGTTTTTACACCACTCACAGAGCTAGCCTTATCACAGCCCTTCATGAAACCAGCTCCAGTTGTTTGGTACCCAGTTCTTCAAAAGGCATCCTAGTCCCCTAAGACCCCTCTTCCAAGTTCAGAGATGCCAGCAGCAGCTGAGCAATGCTCATCCTTCAGGGACCTGTTTCAGCTCTGCAGAACCTTTCCTCCAAGCTTCTGAGTTTTAATAATTCCAGTCCCTTCCCTAGGCTCCTCTGGTCCTAGGGTAGTACCTTTTTTCTGCAGTTGTTACCTCCCTGGCCCTTCACTTTCTTGTCTTTATATTTTTTGTTACCTAGTTCACAACAGAGTCAAAAATTATTTATATTAAATTTCCCTCTATTAAAATAATGTGATTTCTTCTTTCTTGCAGTACCCTGATTAGTACAAATATTAAATAAGCTAATAAGTGGAGGGTGCAGAGAACAGTGCTTGGCACAAGATAATTGCTCAATGAATATCATCTAATAGCATAATGGATACGGTTGTATAGAATAGCATACTTGATTTTTATATCCTATTTCTTTGCAATATACTGAAATTTCCAATTTAACTACATAGCTCAAAAAACAATCATTGAACTTTACTGATACTGATAAGCTCAAATATCACCTCCTCAGTGAAGTCTAACTTAGCTACCCTGTTTAAATTGTAACCTCTTCCCTGTGTACTCCTCCTCCCCCCACCGCCCAGCTTATCTTTCTTATTACCTTACTTTATTTTTTCCATAGTACTAATCACTAACATACTTTTTATTTTTCTTAATTTGCCTGTTGACTGTCCTCTCCCCACAATTATCAAGTGCCATGAGGACAGAGGGATTTTGTACATTTTTTACATTGTCAGCATCCAGAACAGTGCCTGACATATAGAAGGTTCTCACTAATATTTCTTGAAAGAGTGAATTGATTTTAGCAGCCAGTTCTTGAGCTTACATTAATAGATTTTTATTTTGCATTTCTTTCTGAGAACAGATGTCTGTGGGGTGCTGTTTTGTCTTTGTGTTTTTTCTACACCTCCAACGAATGTCTTCCATGTAGTAGATGTTCATGAACTGTGATTCGGTTTGTTTAGTTTTTATTTTTTGTTATGGTTGAATGTTTTTATGCACTGGACAGTAAGGGTCTTCTTGTCTTGGAGGAGGAATTTCTTTGAGCTCTCAACCTTGAGATCAAAATCATCCAAATCAATAGAATCAATCCTAATGGTTATTGAAGTGAATGAATTCATCTCTCTTCTTACAGACTTTGTCTTTTAGATTTTTTTGGTATTCATCCTATTTTTTTTTTTCCTTCCTCTTTTGATTGACTAACATCTCTGTGATACTGAAGTTATGTATCTATATTTTCTTTGCTGGTCTTTCAATTTCCAGCCTAGAATGTTATTAAAATATATTTCTCATTATGAAAGTATTACATAGTCTTAGCAAATGTAGAAATATAGAAAGAAAATAAACGAAAATTTAAAAATTGCTTGTTCCTCATCATCCAGTAAGGTAACCGCTGTTGAAACAAGAGTAATATAAGAGGATGTAATTTTTACCCTACTTCATTTAGAACATGAAACCAGTACAGGAAACTTAATAAGTTATGTTTCCCTGTATCCCCCATTTGTTTATGTAAACTGGCCAAGCTCGATTCATGATTCATGAAAATAAAAATACAGTGATTTTTAAGTGATCATGACTGATCTCTGAAAACTTTTTATCAATAGAAGTTATGTCTCCTTTAAAGTTATATCTGGGTATTTGACATTTCATTCTTGTTTTTATTAACATTTGTTTAATTATTTCATTAATTCTTCATGTGAAGAATTTTCATGCTTTTAGGTAGTAAGTAGATGAGACTGTTTCTTTTTAACACTTTATTCATTATATTTTTTTAAAGTACAATTTCACATGCTATCAATGTTTATTTTAGTTTTGGTTCAGAGTCTAGAATCAGATCTTGATGAATAATCAAGTTATTTTCAAGTAACAGTGTACTTTCTAATGTAACCTTTATTTGTTACTTCTATTAAACCAAATGGTACCATTGTTGGTTTAATCAGTATATCCAGGGCATGAAATAGTGAAATCTGTTACTATGAAGAACTTCAGATATTATCTAGCGTTAGTTATTTTTCCCCCTTCATGCCATTCCATTCACAGGTATAAGACATCTTTAAAATCTCTGAAGACATCAGTAGAAGCGTGCAGGAATAGGATGACTTTTAACTCCACTCACAATATCCTTGGTCTCCTACGAGGGCTTCCATTTTATGAGTGTAGTGTCCCTCTTCAAGGACAGTTCCTCTGGTCTGTTTCTTCCCACAGTGTTACAGTAAAATGGGGAGAGAAGGACTTAGCTCTCACTGGCTTATTTCCTCTGACTTAAGGGGAGGGCGAGTTCTAATTATTTTTATTGGCTCAACTGTAGTATCTTTCTTAGAGATACAAACCTAATGCTGTATTTCACCAGTTTTGACAGACTTTTTGCTTTTTAACATCTCTGAAATTGGGATATGTCCTTTATTGATTGATTCCTTATTATTATTGTCCAGGTAGAGGTCATGATATGTTTGTCATTGAACCTAGTTGTATCCCTGGTGTCATACAGTTGCAATCCCTTGGTGTTTCAGTCAATAAACTATTTAAAGACATTTGAAGAGAGAATGTGAATCCTGGTTGTTTTGCACCTGCGGTAAGATCAAGAAAGTAGTATGAGCATTATAATTGCAAAATGGGAGACAGTGGCTTCAAAGAAAATTTTGGAGACAGTAGTAGAGGACCAAGACTTAGTGGCCAGAGAATGATATTGTGTGGAAAACATAGATGTGAGATAACTCTGAGTGAAAAAGTAATTCAGAAGTGTAAAACTTAAATACAAAGTATTTCATTATTTATGTATGCACAAGGATAATAGATACGTAATAACAATTTTTTATCTAAACAGGTCCAAAAGAGTTCTTTAAAATAAACATAAAAATTCTAAATGATAAAGTACTGTCATAGTTTAATTGGCAGTTTTTCTTCCTTATTGGAATATACTCTATATACATTCTATTTTGGGGAAGAAACATGTAAGTTGTTTTGAAACAATTTACGTTGTCTACAGATAAGCGGGCGAGGGAAAAGGTGAAGTGAGGCAGTTCTATGGTAGATACACAGTTTGTAAGGAAGAAATATTTATTACTTCTTGATTGATTGTGGGTCACAGTCTGGAAGGTTATGCAGTATGTAGTGGTGTCTACTGGTGAGCTAATGCATCCTGTAAATTGATTCAAAGCTCCAACATATGTTCAGGAATGTGAGCAGTCTTTTGTTAGTTGGCCTACAGCCATTAACTGGTTAATTACCCTATTTCTCTCTTACTCTCCTGTCTGCCGTAATTTAATTTAGGACATCTCAGAATTTTTCTCTTGACAAAACATTCCCATATACAGGCTGATATGTGCTTTGTTTCATTCTTTTCATCATCATCGTCAAAGTTAGATAATAGTCACTAAGAAATCTCCCATATACTGATTTTTTTGAGTACTTAATGCTTCTTTAAAAATAATACATGTCCATTTTAAAAAGTTCAAACAATATGAAAAATACAGAAAGAGTCAAAGCACCTGAAATTCCCCTATCCTCACTAATGTTGTCTTTCCAGATACTTCCTATGCAGCTATTCATATGTGAAAATGAATGTGTAGTTTCTGTAAAATTACATAACCTCTCATGTTTAGTAAGCTGCCTTTTTTTCTCATTCAGTGATGTATTATGGCTGTTATTCCATCTTAAGAGATATTAATGTTCCGTTGTAGAATTCTGAGTGATTTAAGCAGGTTCTTGTGAATGATGTTAAGGCTGATTCAGTTTTCCTCACTGTAAACTGCTTTGATGGATAGTTTTGTATATGTATATTTTTTGTTTTTTAACACATTTTTTGTGGGAAACAAGTAAACTCGTCATACAGCTTTTTATGCCCGCTTATAAAGTGTTAAAATTACCTCCTTATTATAAATTCTTAAAAGTGGAATTTGGTCATTTATTGAAACACTTATTGGTAGCTTTTAAGAGTTTGGTATTTTTTTCTGTATTTTTAAGATAATAGATGCAGTTTTGCTGAAGTGATCATAACATATATAATATTGAAATGTCTTTAAAAAACCTAATTAGTATTTTAAGATCTGATTAAGATATGTACTTAGAATGGTGCATAGCATACATTAAATAATATTTGTGTTTAGGCTTTTTTTAAAACAAGTATGTCAAAAGAATGAGAAGATAAGCCACTAACTGGGAGAAAATATTTGCAAAAGACATGTGATAAAGTACTATTTTTCAAAAGATATAAATAACTCTTAAACTCAACAATTAGAAAACCAACAACCTGATTAAAAAATAGGCAGAAGATCTGGACAGGCCACCTCACCAAAGAAGATATACAGATGGCCAATAAGCATGCAAAGATACTTGACGTCATATGTCATTGAGAATTGCAAGTTAAAACAAGGAGATACCATTATACACCTGCATTAGAATGGTGAAAATCCTAAACACTGACATCAAATGGTGGCAATAATGTGACTCTACAGGAACTCCCAATTCATTGCTGGTGGGAATGCAAAATAGTCCTCCACTAGGGAAGACAGTTTGGCAGTTTCTTACAAAACTAAACATTATTACCATATGATCCAGTAGTTGTGCTCCTTGCTATTTACCCAAAGGAGTTGAAAACTTACGTCCACACAAAACCCTGTACATATATGTTTATAGCAGCTGTATTCATAATTGCTGAAACTTGGAAATAACCAAGATGCCTTTAGTAGGTGAATGGATAAATAAACTGTGGCACATCTATGTAATGAACTATTATTCAATGCTAAAGAAGTGAGCTATCAAAAGACATGGAGGAACCTTCAATGCATGTTACTAAGTGAAAGAAGCCAATCTGAAAAGGCTATATACTGTAAGATTCTGGAAAAGCAAAACTATGGAGTAAAAGATCAGTCATTGCCAGGGGTTAGGAAGAAGGGAGGGATGAACAGGTAGAGCATAGAGGATTTTTAGGGCAGTGAAACTATTCTGTGTGATGCGAGGTCGGACAGTTAAGTGTGTGAACTTGTTGCAACGATGTTGCTAATCTTTTTTGATATCAGAGGGATTATTCATTATGAATTTGTACCAGCTGGACAAACAGTTAACCAGGTTCACTATTTGAAAGGGCTGAAAAGGCTGCATGAAAAAGTTAGATGACCTGAACTTTTCACTAACAATTCATGGCTCTTGCATCACGACAATGCACCAGATCACACGGCACTGTCTGTGAGGGAGTTTTTAGCCAGTAAACAAATAGCTATATTGGAACACTCTCCCTACTCACCTGGTCTGGCCCCCAATGGCTTCTTTCTTTACCTGAAGATAAAGGAAATTTGAAAGGAAGACATTTTGATGACATTCAGGACCTCAAGGGTATTATGATGACAGCCTTGATGGCCATTCTAGAAAGAGTTCCAAAATTGCTTTCAAGGGTAGACTAGGTGCCGGCATCAGTGCGTAGCTTCCCAAGCGGAGTATTTTAAAGGTGACTGTAGTGATATGCAGCAATGAGGTGTGTAGCACATTTTCTAGGATGAGTTTGCAAACTTAAGTGTCAGACTTCGTATTATATTGGTGGATACATGTCATACATTTGTCAGAATCTACTGAGTGCACACCAAGAGTGAATCCAAATGTAAACTATGGTCTGTGGGTGATAATGATGTGTCAGTATAGGTCATTAGTTGTAACATGTACCATTCTGGTGTGAAATCGTGATAGTGGGGGAGGCTGTGCATGTGTAGAAGTGGGGTTAGGTATATGGGAATGCTCTGAACTTCTCAACTGTGCTGTGAACCTAAAACTATTCTAAAAAATCAAGTTTATTAAAAAATCAAGTATGCATTGTGACATTTCTGCTACTTTCATTTTTAGGCCCAGAATAAAGAGACTAATGTTTTAGCTGCTGCAAAGGTGATTGACACCAAATCTGAAGAAGAACTTGAAGATTACATGGTTGAAATTGATATATTAGCATCTTGTGATCATCCTAATATAGTCAAACTTCTAGATGCCTTTTATTATGAGAACAATCTTTGGGTAAGTATTCTTTATTGATCTATAGGAGTAGTCAAAATGAGTGAATTGTCTGAAAGAGGTTTATAAGTTGTGAAAGTCTACTTATGTAAAGTACCTCTTCTGTTATATGTGTTACTTGAATGAGAGTGGATGAGAGGTTCATTAACAGCATAATTATCCTTAGCTTCAACAGATATTCAGATTTATATTTTGTATTGTACCATATTTCATGGTTATTTGACGTTGGACCCAAATGGAAAAACTTAGTTAAGAATATTAAGTTTCCTAAATGAAATTAGATGGCCGTCTCTTGCATGTAATTTAAAGTTAAGCATTTACTTAAAAATATTTTTAAAGTTTCTTTTTTCCTAGAAATTGTTTGTAATTTTCTTACCCTAAACTTTTTCTACATCATGAATAAATTATAAAATGCTACTAGAGATGTTAAATATTTATCTTATATATTACATCAGCCCAGCTTTAATACATGGTATACTCAATGGCTAAGACTGTATGTATAAATTTTGTTCATTTTAGGAAATATTAGATACAAATAGATATAGAAATAAAATATTAATTTTCATTCTAATAACTAAACAATTGCTCTGCACCAACACTAATCAAGAAGGCTTTTGGAAATGGAGTTTCATTTTGAAGGGAGAAGCAAAGTGTTATCAGAGGAGAGTAGGTGGAATCAGTAATACCTGACTGGGAATCAAAAGGCCTATGTTTTTTGATCCTGGTACTGCTAGGTAGGAGCTTGAATAAGTCAATTAATCTTTATGACTCTGTACTCACCAACAGGATGAGTAATGATCTATCTCCCAAATTATTTTTCAAATTATATAATTCATTTGAAAACAATTTATAATTGGCAAGCACCTGTAGAAAATAAAATGTTCTACAGAGGGAAAACAAAATAAGAAGCTATACAATTTCTTAAGATATGTACTTTTAAAAAATTTCATATAGTTATTATTAGTGTGGCATCTTCTAATATCATCATTCAGGGCTCTAGCAGAATGTTTCCAGAGATTACAATGAAAATGAATTCCTGATCAATTTAACAAATAGATAAGATCTTTATTCGAGACTATTATATTGTAAAATAAAACGGACAACTGTGATGGGACAGTCCAATAGGAGGGATAGATATTAATTAACCAAAGAATCATAATAAATATAAAATTACAACTGTGATAAGGGTTAAGGAAAGTACTGGTGGTATGTACCAGTGAGGCCTGGGAAGGCGCTCATCAAGAGGTGACAGTTGATCTGAAGCTTTTGTATATATTTTTTCCTGTTTTTTTGTTGGTTTTTTTTTTTGAGGGCAGTGTGACTGGCCCTCATGTGGGACCGAACCGGGACTGCTGGCTTCTCGAGCCAGAGCTTAATCACCACACCACTTGGCCGGCCCTAATTTTTTCCTGTTTTTTTAAAGTTAAAGTCTATATTTTTAAGATTTATTTCTATTCCTAGTAAAGTTAAATATATTTGATCGCTTAAAGCACAATAGTTAACTTAAAAATGAGATAATAAAAATTTTCAATGGTGATGAAATGGATATATAATACTGTCCTGAAGAAGAATTCTGTACCTGGTTATTTTAGAGAAGCAAGGACACTAAAAATGGTGATTAACAAAAAATACATACACTTCCAGAATGTGTTGTTTTTGTGCTTTCTCAAATGTGTATCGTTAAGACGCCTAACACTTTTGACAAGGAAAGTATTTATGGTTAGCATAACATTGTTTCCATAACCTAAGTTATTTGATAGTATTTCTTTATCTTTTTTGTTAAATTGAAGAAAAAATACTCAAACTCAATGTTATGTTAGACACATGCTTCTTTATTTGCCAACAGATCCTCATTGAATTTTGTGCAGGCGGAGCAGTGGATGCTGTGATGCTTGGTAAATATCTTTTTTTCTTTATGTTTATATCTTAAATTACATTTAATAAAAATCAAAGAATTTAAAAAATATATATGTATATATCTATCATTGCTAAGTTCATTCAGTTAAAAAATCAGCTTAATTGTATTTTTATATTCTTGGATAATTGTAATAAAATTCTAAGATGAAAGGTTGAGCATAATATATGAGGAAAGTAATCTTTGTAGATATTTAGTTCTTCTAAAATAAATTCACTGTGTATGATCCTTGATAGTGATGGTAAAGGTATATATAACCTGCTGATATCTTTTCACTGTATAAAAATACAGATTTGTTTACTTTTTCCTTATAGAACTTGAGAGACCATTAACTGAATCCCAAATACAAGTAGTTTGTAAACAGACCTTAGAGGCATTGAACTACTTACATGATAATAAAATCATCCACAGAGATCTAAAGGCTGGCAACATTCTTTTTACCTTAGATGGAGATATTAAGTTGGGTAAGTTTATTCCCTTAAATAAAACATTTGAATTTGTGCTCTGAGATTTCCCCTATGTGTATGTATGTGACTTAATATTGTTTTGTTATGATTCAAATATGTGAAATATGGAGAATTACTCCCTATTATTTTTTTAAACACTTCACTTCCATGGATACTATTCATTAACTCCTAGAATTCCTAAGTATAGTCATCTAATATAAAGACACTTTAAAAAGAAAGTAAGAAAGGACGAATGTTTATTTTCAAAAAGGCAAGCTTTTAAAAACTGGTTAATTCTTTTTTCCCTTAAATTTTTGTATGTAGACTTAATACTTATAATATATTTAGAATATGATATAGTATGTAAAACTGCTAACTTTGTTTTATCTTTAATTCAAAAACTCATGTCTAGTGAGATTCTTTTTCCATGTTTCATTTTATGTTGTATTTTATACATATTATGGTATCTTAGCTAAACTAACAAAGTAACCTTAAGTATGAAAAGAATGCTTAAAATAAATATAAGCACTACAGTTTTCACCTTTTTTTACACTGGGGGAATAAATGAAACTTCATAAGAAGAAGTAGATGTAGATTTAAATGGTAAATTAATTTCATGTATATACATACAAATGTAAGATAAGTATACTCAGGATATGAATTTTTTAAAAAGTTAGCAAGAGGGCCGGCCGAGTGGCACGGTGGTTAAGCGCTGGCCTGGGAAGCCAGCGGCCCCAGTTCGGTCCCACACGTGAGGGCCAGTGATAACTGCCCTCAAAAAAATAAAAAAAATAAAAAATAAAAAGTTAGCAAGACATGCTGTCATAAAGGCTGTTTTGATATAATTTCTGTTTTTTACACTATGGAAAAAAATGTTTATGGCTATTAATTTAATTATAGCACTAGCTAACATTTGTTTTGAAGTAGATAGACTGGTTTTTAAAGTTATTTTTTTTTCCTTCAATTCTGGAGAATTTGTGATCTGAAGATTGTATAAAGATGGTAGTATTAAGTGTATGAATTGTGGAATCTTTTCTTTGCAATTTTTTTTGCGCAGGTGTGGTGGGAAGAGAGTAGTCAAAATTAGGATGTTAGAGAAGTTATTTCTTTTACTCTTTAATAGGAGCAGCCTTGTGAAAGACTTAATATGCTTTCCCCCTTTGTGAACTTTGCTTAAAAACTATCAGTAACACTTTTGTATGATTACTTATTTCAAGCGGATTTTGGAGTATCAGCTAAAAACACAAGAACAATTCAAAGAAGAGATTCCTTTATTGGCACACCATACTGGTATGTATTCAGTTTTATGGATTTACAGTGTTAGCTATGTCGGCAGTTGTTATACTCATTAATTTGTGTACATAATTGGTGATAATATCTTTTATGTGGTTTGCGGTCACTGTTCTTAAGTTAAACATCTTTATTTTCAATTCTCTGTTTTCATAGGATGGCTCCCGAAGTAGTCATGTGTGAAACATCTAAGGACAGACCCTATGACTACAAAGCTGATGTTTGGTCCCTGGGTATCACTTTAATAGAAATGGCCGAGATAGAACCACCTCATCATGAATTAAATCCAATGCGAGTGTTGCTAAAAATAGCAAAATCTGAGCCCCCTACGTTAGCACAGCCATCAAAATGGTAAAATAGTATAAACAAAGCTTTTTAAGAAGTAAAACTTGATTCTCTATTCTTCCAACTTTCCGAGGGTTCTTCAATTTATGGTACAAAGACTATATGAAATGGAAAACTGATTTGTTGGTCTATTTTCAAGACTTAAGGACCCTATAAACTCTTATAACTAACTTTTCCCATAAATTTGAAAATACCAGCAATTTGAGTTCTATAAGAAGTTATTTTCTGTATTATGAGAAAGTGAAGCATATATGTGTTTGATCTATATTTGTGGAATTTAATATAATAGAGGAATTTTTGTGATTTTTGGCATACTTGTGAATATAGGGCTATATCTTAATGGCTAAAATGATGAACTTACATACGGGGGTGCCAAAAATATGTATGTAAGTGTACACTTTGGTCAACGTTGCTCAAGCAGTAGTTCTCTGTAATCAGAAGTGTCTGAACACTGATGGGAACCACTCTGAGCACTTCTTGTGATTGCAGAAGTCAGACGTGACTTGTGTTCATCTTTTGTTATTGGTATGTATTGAATATTACAATTTAAATAGGTTTTTCTTAAAATGTGTATACAGTTTTTTTGGCACTCTCTGTATATGTCTAACTTGTATTTATAGATGAGTAACTTATAAAATCTTAATATTATCATTAACTAGTTTTTTTATGTGAATTTATACTTTTGCAAGATAATGAAACTGAAGCATAATTTATCTGAGTTTTATTTGTTTTTAATAACAAGAAAGTACAAAAGAATGCCATTGTTAAAATTTTATTTTGAAGGTCTTCAAATTTTAAGGACTTTCTAAAGAAATGCTTGGAAAAAAATGTAGATTCCAGGTGGACTACATCTCAGCTACTGCAGGTAAGATCAGAGTAATAGGACAACAACAAACCCTATAATTGTTCTAACATCTTTTTAAGAAGAATGCAATTTCAGATTCATTCATTGTGCTCTCTTTCTACTTGAGTTTCCCTATGGAAACTCAAATACATTTTAGTAGTTGACATTTGCTTTATAAACATGTGTGCTACCATTGCTAAAAGGCATTCAGCTTATAAATAATTCCTCCTGTGCTTTTTAAATTCAGTTTAATTTTGTGTTTTTTTAAATTTTGTTAGTTATTTCTACTTTGTTAGTTTGTTCCATCTTGTTGGCACTTTAGAGGCAGGGCACAAACTAATTAATTTTTTTATGTCTCTTACCATGAAGGTAAATGTTTAGTAAATACTGCTGACTTTTAAAAAATGATGGCAAAATGATTGGATAATTTTGTTTTATGGTAGGACTGGTTTATACTTGAAATAAAACTTTTTCAAGTAATATTATAGGTGGAAACAAAGGATGACAAATCTTGAGGCACTTATTTTTCAGTTGAGTATTGTGTAACTCTTGCATTATAATATTTTAGGTTGATCTATTTATCTAGGGGGGAAGCAGGAAAAATTGCCTTGTTCTGTGCAATAAATATATCCCTAGAACACTATTTTTTTTTTCCCTATCCCCACATTTGAAGGCCTTAGTCTGTGACAGACACTGTTAAGTACTAAATACACAGAGATGAATAAAATGTCTTCTTACTCTTAAGAATATTACAACCAGGTCAAAAAACAAGTGTTTGTAGACACTTTTAACATAACTTGAAAGCTTTTTGTAATTCTTTTATTGAGTCTTCTTCCAGAATTTATATATGTCTTGTTACTTTTTAAAAACTGGTAATGTACTAACTTGAAACATACTTTAAATTTAAATTTTAGATTATGAAATTTTCAAGCATACAGAAGAGTACATGTACCTACTACTCAGATAAAATGCATTATTATTTTTGACATGTTTCCTTCAGGTTCTTAAAAAGAAAGGTCCAGCGGCCGGCCGAATGACTCAGTTGGTTAAGAGCTTGCTCAAGGGTGTGAGCTGAGCTCTGAGCAACAGCAGTTCGATGCCAGCCCGAGCTGAACTGCCACTAAGCTGCCAACAGGTGGCAGAATGGCTCAGCTTTAAAAAAAAAAAGAAAAAAGAAAGTCCAGATACAGTTGCAGGCAGCTCCCACTCCTGTTCAATCCCCTTTGCTTCCTTCCTTTCCCAGATGTAACATTATCTGAAGTTGTTTGTATTTTCCAACCTATGTGTTTATATTTTTACCACATGTTTTGTGTATTTGAAACTTAACTTTATAAGCAAGCATTTCAGCTGTTATTGAGCATGCTTTTTTCAATGATCAAACAGCATCCCTTTGTCACTGTTGATTCCAACAAACCAATCCGAGAGTTGATTGCAGAGGCAAAGGCTGAAGTAACAGAGGAAGTTGAAGATGGCAAAGAGGAGGAGGAGGATGATGAAACAGAAAATTCTCTGGTCAGTATTTAGCAAGGAAATTTGATTTAGGTAATTTTTAGAGTTGGGTTTTGAGGTATGATTGATTGCACCTGTATCTAAGGATTAATTGGTGGGTAGCAGTACAAAACCTTTAATTTTAGAGGTAAAGATTAAGAGCAAGTTTGCTCTTGCTCCCCATTTTTGTCATATTTATTATGTGAAAATTTGTCAGTTCATTAAATTATTTTTATAACTTCATCAGATTTGACTGAATAAACATTAAATCATATATATGAATTTAATATAAAAATATATGTATTGAAAACATTGTTTTGGTTATCATCTTGAAGTCATATTTTAACACTAAAAATGTGTAAAATCTTTTTTAGCCAGTACCAGCAAGTAAGCGTGCCTCCTCTGACCTTAGCCTTGCCAGCTCTGAAGAAGATAAACTTTCACAAAATGCTTGCATTTTGGAATCTGTCTCAGAAAAAACAGAGCGTAATACTCCTGAAGATAAATTTAACAGCAGGGTTCTTAATGAAAAACCCACCACTGATGAGCCTGAAAAAGTTGTGAAGGGTACTGATGAACATATAAGTGATTCTCATTTAGAAGGTATGGCTGAACTCCATAATAGAACAACAGTAATCAAGGAAAATGGGAGAGAGAAGAGACCCAAGCTTGAGAACCTACCTGACACAGAAGACCAAGAAACAGTAGACATTAATTCAGTCAATGAAGGAAAAGCAAATAATGTAACGATAACTTTAGAAGCAAATACTGAACAGAATTTGAAACCTGAAGAAGAAAGGGATCAAGAAAAGCAACAGATACTTGAAAATAAGGTTATAAAATCTGAAGAAATTAAAGATACTACTATTCAAACAATGGATTTAGTTTCTCAAGAGACTGGAGAAAAAGAGGCAGATATTCAGGCAATTGACAATCAAGTTGAGCTTACAAAGGAAGACACCCAAGAGAATTTGGGAAAAGATGAGAAAACTCAACAAGATGTGATCAATGATATGAACAATGTGATAGGAACAAATGAGTTAGTAGATATTGCTCAGAAGACAGTTGCAAAGAATGCTGAGGATGCTCAGCGTAATGCTGGGAAAGAAATGGTTGCAGTAGGCCAGGAATTAGCAAGTAAACCCATGGAGGGTCCTGAGGTTGGGGGTACTGAGGAAGTTCCTATTAAAGAAATAGTTGAAACTAATGAAATAGATCAAAAATCTGTAGAACATAAAGGTGAGGAACAGTTAATCAACAGTTCCAAGGACGTAGTGGAGATTAATGAGGAACCCAGGACAAATGAAGTTGGAGAAGTTGCTGAGTCAAGTAGCACTGAAGAAATAGAGGTCAAAAGTGCAGTGATGGATTCTGACCAAAAGGCTTTAGGAAGTGAAATGCAGGATGCCCATGAAGCCACTACTCAGACAGATGCAGAGCAAAAAGAAATTCCATGTGAAGTGCCAATTAAAACAGAACCTGAAGTTACTGCTGCTTCACAGCCCAGTGAACCTCAGCCTGTTCCAATACCCAGTATTAATATCAACTCTGAAGATGCAGAAAATAAAGGGGAATTAGGTGCTTTATCAAAAACTGAAACTATGCTACCAGAATCTGAGAATCAAAAAGAGAATGATACTGATTCAGGCACTGGTTCCACTGCTGATAATAGCAGCATTGATTTGAATTTATCCATCTCTAGCTTCCTAAGCAAAACTAAAGAAAGTGGATCAATATCTTTACAAGTAAGTGTACATGTGCCCTTATTTGGGTTTTTCTTTGTCATTTTGGCAATTTAAAGTTTATGTGAAACTGATGCCTTGAAAATGAAACAGCCCTAAATCAGTGTAATATTAACCCTATAAAATTCTTAAGGCTCTACGAAGGCAATTAATTAAAAAGAACCAAAGAGAAATTCTGGATGTGACCTTTAAAATTTTTGGTAGTACCTACTTATTTTTGCCAACTTGATATAAGCAGTATAATATAGTTGCTTGGCATGATTTGGGTTCTCTTATCTTACATATCTACGTATCTCACATATCTACATACAATAATATATGAAAGAATTGAGAAATGGAAAGAAGGATCTTTTTTTTTTTTTGAGGGCAGTGTCACTGGCCCTCATATGTGGGACCTAAACCAGGGCCGCTGGCTTCTGAAGCCAGCACTTAACCAACGCGCCACTCGGCCGGCCCAAGAGTTTGGTCTTAATAAAGAACTGTGGGCAGTAGCTAGCAGGCGACTTGGGCACTTTTTGAGGTATGGTAGAGGTGCTGTCTTTATAGTAACTAAAATTAGACATTCATCTCTGGTCCTGAGATGGAGGAGGTCTGTTGATATTATTGTTGCTGATGAAATGGATTTTGATTACCAGTCTTGGCAGTGTTTAAAAGTTACGTGGGGAGCCTTTTCAAAATACAAATTTCCAGCTACTCTCAGCCCTGCTGATTTAGATTCTTTAAGGGATGAGCCCCAAGAATTCATTTTTATGTGATTTGTCAGTGATTCTAAAACTGAAAAGCACAGGTATCTGAGAACCTAAAAAGTGAAGAAGAAAAAAATGGTTAACATGTGAAAGTTATACTAGTCATTTATGTGATTGCTCTTTCGCACTGTGCCTGATTATGATGTGGTATCATAAAAATTATTCATGCACTTCATCAAAATACATGATTTCACTTGAAAAAATTTCACTTCATCTGTAAAGTCTTGTGAAAGTCAGATGAGGTTTAAGATGATATAACTGGTCCCAAGGTTAGTTGTGTTGCTTTATATTCTTTGTATGTGTAGTCTTCATGGCTGTTCAGTTTTGTGTGGTTTTGTTGTTGTCTGTCTCTAGTATTACCCATATTAAGCCAAACTAAAATAAAATCTTACTTAGGAAACAAGAAGACAAAAGAAAACATTGAAGAAAACACGCAAATTTGTTGTTGATGGTGTAGAAGTGAGTGTAACAACATCAAAGATAGTTACAGATAGTGATTCCAAAACTGAAGAACTGAGGTTTCTTAGGTGAGTAGAGAAACAACATAATGAAAACTGGTTTTGTGACTTCTTTTCAGTCTCTGCAGTCTGAAGCCTAGAGAAACTAATAAAGTCTTCGCTAATTTTGGATTATTCTTCAATTACTTTTCTGTTTGAAAAAAAATTATTTTTAAAGTTCTTTTAAAGTATTACTTCAAACGTGTAATTTTTACTATTTTCCTTAATTATTGCTATTAAATTTTATCAGACGTCAGGAACTTCGGGAGTTAAGATTTCTTCAAAAAGAAGAGCAAAGAGCCCAACAACAGCTCAACAGCAAACTACAGCAGCAACGAGAACAGATTTTCCGACGCTTTGAGCAAGAAATGATGGTAAACCTTACATTTTTGTGCCATTTTGTTAATGAAATTCAGTGCAGAAAGAACCCACTTGTGGGTTTTAAAACTTGTTCTCTGATCACTAGATTTTTCTGGCTTTGTAATGTATTTTTGACATTTCTTTATCTCTGTATTCTGTATGTCTTTTTTTTTTTTTCGCTTTTTGCCTGAAAGGATCTTTCATCTTGGTCTTCCTATCACTAACTTATAGTGTGATAGATGTCCTCTTTTTTTTTTTTTTTTTTTTAAATCTGTCATGAAAACTGGAATCATGAAGCTCGTAGATGATTTACCGAGCTTTTAGATGTACCTGTTGCTGGATAATTTTTCAGTGTTACAATTTGACCTCTAGAATCCAAGATGTTAAGCCAGTATAGAGCAGTTGTCCTTCAACCTTGCTGAGTATTAGAACTTCTTGGCAGCTTTTTCACAACACACTTACTTCTCTGGCTCCTGCTGTTAAGCTTCCACATCTCTATTCACAGCTGCCAGAGAAATTAGTGGTGAATAGTCAAGGGTAATTGTCACTGAGTCTTTCAGTTTTTACTTCGTGCCTGAAGTTGGAAAAGAAATTAGTAATGTGTTATAACATTTTGATAACTTACGTTGAACATCTAGCTTAATAAAGAGATCATTTGAAATGTTACAGTATTCATGCTTTAAATAGAGTTCCTTTGCTGTTCTTGTAATTGTAAATAATAAGGATTGTTTTGTGTGAAGTGTGATAATATTGATTATATTTGTTGGATCATAACTGAGAATTCCTAGGAAAATAATGAACTTTTTCTCATTAAGTATTTTTATAGTACTTATATTCTATTTTCCAGAATCTTGTAACATAAGTGTTTCTCCTCCCCAAATATTTTTCAGAATGTTTTGCTTTTTAATTTTTTAAAAATAAAATACCCTTTACAAATATTTAACTCTACTTATATCCAAAATTGCATGTTACTCGAGTTTTATATAAACAGCAACCCTCTGTTGAAAGAGTAGACTTATAATACTAAAAGATTTGTTTCAATGAAATAGAATGTTTATTTTAAGAATCTTAATGAAGAAGAGTAAATCTGAAAATGACAATGGCACAATATTAAAATAGACTTCAGATAAGACCTTTGAGTTGTCAAAAGTCTTATTGGATAAATATTGAAATTTTTTTTTTTTTGTACTTCATAGTAACTGGGTATTCTTCTGGATTGTCTAAAAATTTCAAACATTCTGCTATTTGTATAATAAAGTACAGTTGACTCTTGAACAATGCAGGCATTAGGGGCTCTGAACCCTTGCACAGTGGAAATTCCGTGTATGATTTTTAATCACCCCTGAACTTAACTACAGTTGTCCCTTTGTGTCCGTGGGGGATTGTGTCCAGAACCCCCCACAGATACCAATCGGCAGATGTTCATGTCCCTTATATAAAATGGCATAGAACAATGCATATAGCAGGCCCTCTGCATCTGCGGATTCCCAACAGTGGGTCGAAAATACTGTTTTCAGTCTGTAGTTGGTTGAATCCATGGATGAAAAACCTGGGGTATGGGGTACCAACACTATATTTATTGAAAAAAATCCATATATAAGTGGACCTGTGCAATTCAAACCCGTGTTATTTAAGGGGCAACTATTTTCCATGTTAGAAGAAATGAAGTACTCGTCTCTTTGAAAAATTTCATATTTCAGTGCACTTGCCTTGCTCAGTATTACAAAAGTTATATACATCACATCACTAAATTAAAATGCTTGTACTGTTCTCTTCGTAAAACCTTCCTTCTTATGAGTTAATATAAGTGATAGAAAAGTTAAATGATCTTGAGCTACATTGTTTTACAGAGCAAAAAGCGACAGTATGACCAAGAAATCGAGAATCTAGAAAAGCAGCAGAAACAGACTATTGAACGTCTAGAACAAGAACACACAAACCGCTTGCGAGATGAAGCCAAACGCATTAAAGGAGAACAAGAGAAAGAATTGTCCAAATTTCAGAATATGTTGAAGAACCGAAAGAAGGAGGTAAGTGTAACTACTGTTTTTAATTACTAAAGCAATTTTTTTAATGTACATATAAGACTGTCTGAAGAATTGGGGATAATACCTGATAGTTAAATAGCACTCACGGTTTTTTGGGTTTTTTTTTTGGTCTTCCCAACAGTCATCTGGGGTAGTAGTAAGGTCAGGTGTTATCCCATTTTATGCCAAGAAAACTAGAGTAGAAGAGGTTTAAATGTCCTGTTCAGGTTCACAAAATTACCATTAAATGTCCAGCTAAATGTTGAACCAAGTCTTCATTTTCTTTCTAATCTATCCATTTCTTTTTTTTTTTTTTTTTTTTTTTTGAGGGCAGGGTCACTGGCCCTCACAGGTGGGACCTGAACCGGGGCCGCTAGCCAGCGCTTAACCACTGCGCCACTCGGCCAGCCCTATCATTTCTCTTTTATTACTGCAATATTTAAGGCCTATTGCAGAAATATTTTTTCAAGAAAACTTACTATGTTGTTTGCAGGTGGCAGTAATAATTCACCTTATTATTTATTTGTAATATTTAATTCATACTTAAAATTATTTTCTTGATTAACTTGATTACCTTTCTTGGACATTGTGCCAAAACAAAAGTGGAGTAACCTGAAAGTAGAAATAATGCCTATAATTATGTTCATCAGAGTGGGAGATACTTTATAGAATCACAGATGAAAAATACCTTGAAGGTCATTTGAGTAGAATTAATTTTTTCATTTTTGCTGAAATTGTTCCGTATTGTATGAAAGATTGTCATTGATTGAGAAAGAAGATTTATATATTGTATCAGTGTGTCTTTTTCTTCCCAAATTAAATAAAACTAAGAAAGCTTCACATATTAGCAGTTTTCAGAGATAATTTTATGATTTATTCTGTACCTTTAGTGTAGGAGGAGAATTTACCTTTTCATGATTATAAACGACCCATGGGCAGTAACTATGACCATTTTTATTGGATTGGAACCAAAGTGTCTCAACTAAACTAAACTACTGAATGTGTTTTCACTTTTGTTGCATGTCTCAAATACCCAGATTCATTGACTTGGATATTTAAATTATGCAGAACATTGAACGTCATATTGCTGATTTTGAGGATCTACTCTAAAAAGATAGAATCAAACATTAATGCATATAGTGTGTTCTGTGATTTCTTTAGGTAGAGATGAATGAAATGGCATATAGTTTTGTTTGATGTGGCTACCATTTCTAAAAATTACTGTTTGTCACTCTTTATTATATTTTATATAGAATTGCTCTGTATCATGATGTATGACTTTTACTGCAGCTGTATGTTAATTTTTTTGAAACCAAAAGTAGTTTTCATTGAGAAGTTATTAATATCAGATTAAATAAAACAAATTGTACAGGTAAATATATGATTTTATCTTAAATAAATAAAAGTCTCTAGTTACTGTTACTGTTTCAGGTAGGAGAGTTTTAGCCAATGAACATGTTTGAGATCATGATGTGCATATTTTAAATAATTATATTATGTATTTTTTTTCCTTATCACTAAACTTCTTGGATTTGGGGAGTCTCTGCCTTTTAATGGTGATTTGGTTTCATGAGGAATCACTGATGGGAGGTTTTAAATATGCTGTGTTAAATCAAAATCAGTCTTTCATGGACCATCAATAGCATGTGGTGATTTGGAATCTGGTTGCTTTTGGTGCTTCTACTTGTAAACAAATGATTGTTTTTCATAGTTGGTTTGTAGGTCTGTTTTTAGGTGGAATACATACCTAAAATTTTGAAATAATTAACAGAAGGATCTCTAAAATACTCTTCATTTTATAATATACTCTATCTGATATAATAAATTATACATAGTAAACTGTTACCTTATGAGTGCTTATATTATTGATATTAAAGTTGACAATTGAACTTGGCTTAAATTGTCAGCAAAGGAGAATGTTACTCTAGTCCAACATAAAATCATCAGATATGTTCATTTTTATCACACCATGTATAAAATGGTGTGTTTTATGAAAAAAGGAAATGTTATGTCCATATATTTTTCTTTTGTGTATTTTAAGGCTTCCTTTCCCGTTTGTTTTTCTTTTGGTCTCTTCATTAAGTGGATTTTATTTAAAATTATTTCTTTGGTTTTATCAAGCCAATTATGAAATTTTTCACTTTTATAAATGACATTAGCTTTTCTTATGTCCAGTATTTAAAACAGCGTCAATTGATATGTTTATAATTTTATGATCTTTCAAGAAGGTCAGTTGAGTTTATCACCTTTAGTTCAGCATCAGTGCTCCAAGTAATCCTTTACTGATTGTCTCTGGATCTTTACGAGAGAATGATATATAGGGATAATTAACCTCTTCATGGTGTAATGTTCCTTTCTGCACTGAGATTAAGCATGTTCTGTCCTTTCATTCTTTTTCACCAAACTAACACCTATGCTAATGCATGTTAAACTTTTTAACAGCTTTAATATTTGACTTTTAGCTTGTCTGCTCACATAAATGCTTGCTGTGGAGAAAGTATTATTTCCCCACCTCCTGCATGCTTATTATACACTGTAGGTTATAAATGAAGTGGAGAAAGCACCCAAAGAGCTGAGAAAAGAGCTCATGAAACGCAGGAAAGAGGAGCTTGCACAAAGCCAGCATGCTCAGGTAACAGCAGCAGCTTAATGCTACTAAAAACAGAAAGCAGCATTATTCTCACAGCTCAATAAACCATGGTTGAAATGGTAAATTCTGACTGTATTTATTATATAATGTTGACTTCTCCTCATACAAAGATTCCCAGGGCATTCTTCATGTACTAATACTAAATTCACACTAATGGTGACATTTAAGTTGCTAATAAGAAATTAAGTGGAATGTTTAGAAAGCTGACTCCAGATGAAATAAACAAATATGTTAATGTTAATCCATTGTATTCTTTTTTTTTTTGAGGGCAGCGTCACTGGCCCTCATATGTGGGACCCGAACCGGGGTCGCTGGCTTCCCAAGCCAACGCTTAACCACCACGCCACTCGGCTGGCCCTCTATTCTTATTTTAGTCATGATGGAAACTTATACTTTTAAGTAGTAATGTCAATGTTTGATAAAAGACTTTCAGGACAGAAAAATAGAGGGTAAGAATGCCTATTAAAAAGTAGTTATTTATATAAAGTTTAAAGTTAGAAGAAAAATGGTAAATGGTAATGTTAAATGGTAGAGCCAACATTTATTACTGTTAAACTCAACGACATAAGCAATTTAAAAACCAGATTTTAAATATGAAGTATATTTTCTTTTTGATTCAGAATCTAGCAGTTAAAAAAATAGACTATTTTTACCTATATAAACTTGTTTCTAGGCTTTGATAAGGCTGAACCAGTTAAGATGATGAATTCTTTATAAAACTGGATAAATTAGTATTTTCAACATATTTTACAATTATTTCACATGACTACAGGGTCTTTTATACAAGGAATCATTTTTCTTTTAATGAAGTTTGCACTTAGCCTGGAGGCAAAGACAAGTGAGCTCAATTGTAGTTACATATGTCAAGGAAAGGAGGAAGAGACATGGATGATATATTAACTGTTGCTTTAAATTATCTTTTTAATATGGTTTTATGTGATTTAAAAAGTGATTCCCAGATTTTTGAATTTTACGGACCCATGAAAAGAAACAGAAACAACAAAAACCATTGAGGACCATGACAAATGGATTGTCATTAAAATTTTTTTTTGGTTTTGCCAAGTTAAGGGTATTTTAAAACTGCCATTTACTTGTCACCATCATTTCAAAGGAGAGACTCTTTTAACACTATGAAAAATAAGGAAAATATCTCAGAATTAAAAATTTTGATAAAATTAGCCTATTTAAATAAATTTAGTTTTTGCTGTGAACCAGTGAAAAATTTTGTCTTGGCTGGTGTGGCGATTACTAAGTAGCAAACACAGCATTTACTATGTGTCAGGCACTGTTCTAAATGTTTTACTCTGTATAAACTCATTTAACCTTACAACATATGAGATACTTTTATTAACCTTCATTCTACAGGTGAGGGAGCTAAATAAAGTACAGGAAGGTTGAGTGACTCTCCTAAGGTCACATATCTGATTAGTAGTAGAGCCAGAATTCTTGTCCAGCCAAGTTTGGCTCCACACGTCCTACACTGAGCCACCATACCATGCTGCCTCCCATATTCAAGCTACCCTTTTTGTGCGAAATCTAAACTCTCATCAGCTTAGCCCAATTGTTTGTTGGCCATGTCTTGTTACTAGGTGAAAATGAAGTCCTAGCTGGTCACACATTTATTTTTGGATAATTTGGATTTTAAGCCAGATAATAATATGGTTTTGCCTTGTAAAAGAATATAGACTTTTTTAATCCCAAAAGGTAACATATCAGACTCCAGTGTCAAAATCGAGAATTTAGTGTTGAGTCACTTAGGTGATCCTATGTTTTAATAAAATTATGTTGGTGATTTTTCATATACCTTTGAGGGCTGGCCTATATTTTTAACGCTGAAAGCAATAGTAAATTTCTTCCTGTGAAATTAGTGAAGAATGTTATGTAGTAGTCTAATGCATTTCAAAATTACGTACTTCTCTTTAGTATATGTGCTGCTGAAGCGAGCACAAAAGTACTTCTCTTTAGCTACTGCTTTTAATGAAGGTGCTAAAACTTGGTAACTTTACAGGATCTATTTTAAACTTTTTTTGAGAATTTATAAATAATAGCCATATAGTTGTGGAGTAGAATGTGTTTGGTCATCTCATCAAGTGGTTTTCAAACTGCTTCCAGGAGCTCTTGAGTTTGGAAGAAGCTCCTCGAAAACCCTTCAGAAGTAAGGATGGTGGGTCTTTGGGCCCCTGCTTCCTCTTCAACTCAAGCAGCACCACTTTTTATCTGGTTTATAAATTTTATATGTATTTTTGGTGAGTTTTTAAGGAACGTTTGGTTTAAAAACAACGCCAGCCAGCTAGAGTTTAGAAACCATTGATTTAGTTCAAATCCTTCATTTTACAGATCAAGAAGGAGGCCTCTCTGTTAAGGCACTTGTTCCAGGCCTCAAGAAATTCAACATTTGTATAATCATTCTTTCCATTTACAAAAAGTCATTCAGCTATATTCTCACCTGGGAGGTGCGCTGTATTCTAATCCACAGGGTGTTGCTCAGGTCATGATTCAGTCTTTTCAATTGTCATCTTGTGCAGTCTTCAACGCCCCAATGCAGGATGTAAGTCCCACGTGCCTGTAGGAGGATGCCTTCTCCTGTTTTACTTGCTTTTTCTTTGGCTCACATGTGCCTTTTCATTGTTAGCTTCATTCATTAAAATCTTAGAAGATTGATAGATGATAATGTCACCTGACATGAACTGTATAGTACAGTATTCCTCCAAGAGTTTTCACGTTTGATTCTCACGCCACCACCCTAATACAGGGATGGAATATATTCATTTTACAGATGAAGAAATTAAGGCACAGAAGTCTAAGTGATCTGCCTTAAAGTCACAGAAGAGATTAATGGTAGAACTGGAACTAGAACACTTGTAATACAGTGTTCTTTTTCTGTCTATCTGACCACAAATTTTAATTTGAGATTTTCATCTTTTTCAAGAAATATCTCCCTAATAGTATTTTATGAGTTTTGCACATGTGAGAAATTGAATGCTGTGATTAGATTTTTATCTTTGTGTGAAGTGACACTTGGATTGCAATTATATGTTTATGTAGATGTTTTAATTATGGATATGGTCAGAAAAGCCATATTAAAAATGGTGATTTCAGTTCCATTTAACTCTAGTTTTACTATTCAAATTGTCCATAATGAATAGTGAGTTGCTGCTATTCTTCTCGCTGTAGTTTTAAATTAAGTCTGGAATTCCAGGCTGTATTCTTTCTCACAGTTTCTATAGGGAAGCCACTAGCTCTTTTAATAGTATAATTTTTGCTTGTGATGTTTGATATACACAACTGGAGTAGATAGAATACAGCTTGATTTCAACTCTTCTTTACCCTCTCCTGAAATTAGACTTATTTTTTTTTATTATTGGCAGCTGTTGGACTCTATAGTTTTCTAAAAGAGCAAGCAAAATATTAACTTTTAACAAGAGGGAGAAATTATGAATTACGATCACTTTTCTGATCATTACCATTTTTAGCTTTTCTTTTGAGTTAAAATTATCAAGTTCTATACATATAGCCCAATATATCATAACCCTTTCTTATAGTTTTCTAGAACACAGAGATGGATTTTTAATGTTCATAGTTATCTGATTAATACGTTAAAATTCCTTATCAAAATTCAAACTTGTACATTTAAAGGGCACTCATTTTACAATTTATATGTCCGTTTTAAAATTGTTATTCTCAGCTGGGCGCTGTGGCGTGGGCCTGTAGTCCCAGCTACTCGGGAGGCTGAGGCTGGAGGATCGCTTGAGTCCAGGAGTTCTGGGCTGTAGTGTGCTATGCCGATCGGGTGTCCCCACTAAGTTCGGCATCAATATTGTGACCTCCTGGGAGTGGGGGACCACCAGGTTGCCTAAGGAGGGGTGAACCGGCCCAGGTTGGAAACGGAGCAGGTCAAAGCTCCCATGCTGATCAGTAGTGGGATCGCGCCTGTGAATAGCCACTGCACTCCAGCCTGGGCAACATAGCGAGACCCGTCTCTTTAAAATAAATAAATAAATAAAATAAAATTGTTATTCTTAGTGATGAGATTCATCTGTTATTTTTTTATAGGATAATATAATTTGTACAGTCTTTTTGGAATATAAGGTCACTTTTTTTTTAGATCCTAATTCCCTTCAAATTAAAAATTCCTTGTGAATATAGTATACTTGGCTTTTGGAATTAGGAAAGTTAATGAAAGCTCAATAATATTAAATTTTTATTTCTTCTGAGGTAATAAAATATTAATTAGTATGTAAGGGACCTTTCAGGTAATATTCAGCTTTAATATAAAATATTGTTTGTGCAGTATCCTTGACTGTGTAATCATCCACACTCTGCTTAATTATTCAAGTCCTTAGCTCTGTTAGGCAGCTGGTGTCTTTGCTAACCCCGATGGTTAGGAAGCACTTCCGTACATTGCCTCCCTTGACTCTTACCTGTTGATCCTTGTTTTACCTTCTGGAGCAGCACAATGCCCATTTTGCCTGTTTCTACATAGCAGTCTCAGCTCTTCATTCCCCTCCTTTATTATTGGCTGCTTCAGGGCACGCTTCTGTAGTTCTTTCAGTCATTCACTGTGTGGCGTAGTTTCTGGACCCTTTATTCCCAGCTTTACATTTTCTGTGGTTTATTTTTGAACTTTTGAACGTTCAAAACTAAGGGAAGGGGCCCACTACCCTTTATGGGAACTGAATACCAATTTGGGACCGATAGAGTGGAAGCTCTCTGAAGGCAATACAGTCTGTATTAATTTTAGTAACCATGTAACTAGTACAGTGCCCAGCATTTACTAATTGTTTAATAAAGGTTTTATTTGAACTGAACTCTTATATTGTTAATCTAGACATAAATATATTATAGTTATATGACCAAAAATTGCATTGACAAGAAATTACATTCTCTTTTTAGTGGCAGGGGCCTCTAATTACCTTTTTAGTTTTCACATAAATATTAATTCGCTCCATTTTGTACCGTTGCACTTGATTTCTTTGAGTCTAAGTGTAATGTCTGTATTTATGGTGGTTAATTTGTACCCATTGTTTCTGTCCACACAGATATTTTTAAGAAGTCTTTTATGCAAACCAGTGGTAAAAATGTTGAATGAAAGAAAACCCTTTCATTTATCTGAAGGTTATATTAAGTTTATTTGACAAGTTTGCATATGGAAATTAATGAAATTAGAAAATTTAATTTTATTCAAATTATATTTACTGTAGGAAAAAGGGAAGATTGAACAGCTTTCTTTGTTATAACTGCTTAAAAGGTAGATATGGAGATTTTGCATCTCTTTTAATAAAACTCAGAAGACCTTGTTCTACAATATATAATTGAATTTAAATATTCATTTAGTTTTGTTTAATTTTTTTTGCTGTGGTAATGTTATATAGGTGACTGTAGTCAACTTGGCAGTTATATTTTATAGAGGCAATTCATTAGTCTTCCTGCTACTATATATTTGTATTTGCTAAAAACAGTGATGATGCAGAGGAGACAGCAGCATTTGGGGCTCGGAACCACTTTAATAGCAGAAACAGTGGTAAGGCATGCAGCTTGAGGAGCGCCGCTGGACTCATCCTGTGTGCATCGAAGGCCAGGCTGGGAGTGATCCAGCTCCTGTCAGACTGTCCGCGGCCTGAGAAATAGTTCCAAAAAGGATCTTGGGGTTTTCTCTTCTCTTGGATGTGCAAGAGGAGGGATTATAGGTGAAGTGGTGTTTCAACCCTAAATTTCTAAATCCACACACTCAAATTGATCAGAATATCCCTTGAGCTAATCACAAATGGCTGTAACTGCCAAGGGAGGGCTGGAGATCTGACCGAACATTTCCTGGCAATTTCTGCAATTTGGATATTGTTCCTTTTCTTCTATAAGTGTATGAGCTAGCATAAAATCCATAAGTCACTTTAACATTTTCTTTCTTACACAGTAATCGAGGGACATTTTTAAAGCATAAATTTGGCATTTAGGCAAATAGTATGTACTCAATAAATATTTGTTGAATGAATGAGTAAATCCCAAACATGTTGGTAGAATTCTCTATTAAGGAATTTTGTTTATGGATTTATACAATGTAGCTCATTTTCCTATTCCTACTTTACATTTCTCTAGCAATGCACTATTTCTAATTAAGTCTTCAAGCTATTGTTCTTTTTAGGTACAGGCTGTCAATACAGAAACTATCTTTCTCTGTTAGTAGAGCAGTGGTATTTCTTCCTCTTTATTTCTTTGAAAAATAGAGAGTTTAAAATTTTGATATCTGTTTTACTTATGTGCTCTTTATTTATTTATTTTATTTTTTTATTTTTTAGCTGAGCCATCCTGCCACTTGTTGGCAGCTCAACGGCAACTCAGTTCAGGCTGCCATCGAACCGCTGTTGCTCAGAGCTCAGCTCGCACTCTTGAGCAAGCTCTTAAACTTATGTGCTCTTTATTGCCTTTCATTCTAAAAGGCATTTCTTGTTTATTCTTGTTTTATCCACACCATAGTGGAATGAATAGTCAGTTTTAGAAACTGTAATTTTATTATTTTCCCAAAGATATTAGTGTAACAAGGCATTTTAATTATAAGTGGATTATAAACTTTTTTGTATGTATTAGTCTTAATAGTAAGTTTAGAATAATATGTACTTTTTTCTGGACTTGAATTGGGTGACTGTATTATACATACATATATATATATTATATAATTTTGGTATTTTAAAATTTCACTAACTTTAGAAACTTGGTTTAGAAATCTTGTTAACCATTAATATATGCAGTCATATAGATAAATGGATGTTTTGCTCAGTAAATACTTAATAACTGATGGTTAACTATGTCTAATAGGAACAAGAGTTTGTTCAGAAGCAACAACAAGAATTAGATGGCTCTCTGAAAAAGATCATCCAACAGCAAAAGGCAGAGTTAGCCAATATTGAAAGAGAGTGCCTGAATAACAAACAACAGCTCATGAGAGGTATACGAAATTATGTAGTATATGTGTATATGTAAAGATATCTCAGAAACATTGCTGAGCTATACCTTGAAAATGATTTGAATGCTTTTCTTTCCTAGAGGAGTAGAGGGAAAGATAAACAAAGTTGAGGTAAATAAGGGAAAAAATTATAAAATTAAGAAATACTGCAAGATACAGAATTCCTTTTTGACAGTAGAAATGAACATAAACATAATTCTTAAAATATCTTTTTGTCCAGATGATGCTAGAAATATACCTGAATAATTTTGTATACTCATCATACAGTATATAGTTGGTATCCTTTTTTTTCTTTCTTTTTTTGAGGGCAGTGTCACTGGCCCTCATATGTGGGACCCAAATCGGGGCCACTGGCTTCCCAAGCCAGCGCTTAACCACTGCGCCACTCGGCCGGCCCTATATTTGGTATACTTAATTGGCTACATGATAGAATGAAATTTTAAGCACTTATTTCGCCTAAGAAATAGCTTATATTTTAAAAATTTCTCATTACGATGATTAAATGGAATTTTGGTGTAGGGGGGTGGGACATTCTCTGTTTATAGGACATTAGAACAGAATGGAAAGTAGTAATAGATAATTATCTTTGCAATGGTAATATTTCATTTATATCTCAGAATGTCAGTGCGTTTATAAATTAGTGTATGTAGAATACTTTTATGTGAATATTAAAACGAAGACCAAAGGACATTAGAAAAGAGATCAAAGTGACATTTTGAAAATTGCTTTCTTCCTCTAGCTCGAGAAGCCGCAATTTGGGAGCTTGAAGAACGACACTTACAAGAAAAACACCAGCTACTCAAACAGCAACTTAAAGATCAGTATTTCATGCAGAGACATCAGCTACTTAAACGTCATGAGAAGGTTAATGAAAGGAAAATGTATTCACTTTTTTACTCATTTTAAAATTTAGAGTGAGGAGTTTGTTTTTGAAACTTATATTCCTTAGAGAATGAATTTCAGATTTCTTTATTTTATCTTAAAATTTCTTTGATGAAGTTTGGAGTAATTAATTGGAATATGTTAATGATGATTGCAAACTTTTTTCTACAAATTCCAAAGAAGGTAACTAATTATAGTGCTTTATAGCCTCTGATAATCTTCATCTTGTCTCTCAACGGTTGCTATTGTGGCTCCATTTATGATTGAAGTATCTTAAAAGTGTGGACTCCCTATACTTATTTATAAGAGTTTCAATAATAAGACTCTTATTACTAATACTAATAGCTGTATTTTTCTTATAAATTATTTTTTGCCTAATATTTTGCTGGTTGGTATGCAACCAGGGAGAGAGTAATTTTGGGAATCAATAACAAAATGACATTTGAGCGTACATGTGGGTACTGTGTATGAAATTATATTTACATCACTGGATTCTGTTTAAAACTTTCTTAGGAAACAGAACAAATGCAGCGTTACAATCAACGACTTATTGAGGAATTGAAAAACAGACAGACTCAAGAAAGAGCAAGATTGCCTAAGATTCAGCGCAGTGAAGCCAAGACTCGAATGGCCATGTTTAAGAAAAGTTTGAGAATTAACTCAACGGCGACACCAGATCAGGACCGTGAAAAAATTAAACAGGTAAATGAGCAAATTATTTTCTTCTCTTTTAGGTGAAAAAAGTTTGCATGACCTTTAGAAGTACCACGTAGTTACGTTGTAAACATTTAGAGCCCCCTTGGGTTTGTTGATGTTCATTTTGGCTCTATGGGCTGAGGCTAGATATTAGCATATACCAGTTTACTCTTCCTAGGGGTGTGGCCACAGGGGGCAGAGCCCTCCCTCCCATGCCCCCACTGGGTCCTGGGCTAGACTGGTCTTAAGACCAGCCCTGGGAATGGGAGGACTTTCTAAGTCAAAACATACGGCTTCACTATACTTCTATAATCATAGGTCCCCCACACAAACCAACTGCGGTCACTAAGCAGATAGGAGGAACAAGGCTTTAATCGGAAGTCCCCCACTCCCCACCAAAGCCATGATGTGGATTCCAGTGTTGAGTGACAGCATATTATTACTTGTAGCTTTAATGTGTTGTACTTTAAGTTTTGTTGAATTCTTTATGCCTTTGGAAGATACAGAAATTACATTGTTTGTTAAACATATTTTGTTTTTCTTATTTATAGTTTGCTGCTCAAGAAGAAAAGAGGCAGAAAAATGAGAGAATGGCTCAGCATCAAAAACATGAAAACCAAATGCGGGATCTTCAGTTGCAGTGTGAAGCCAATGTCCGAGAGCTGCATCAACTGCAGGTTAGATACCGAACCCTGAAAACAAAGGAAAACAAAGCTGGCGGTAGCTGGGCAGCACAGGCTTGGAGAAGAGAGCAGCCACCCAAAGTAAACTGCACCTTCCTCATGAAAGTGCTGGGGTTTGTTTCCTGATTAGACCCAAATGAAGTTCAGTTAAGCATCTTAGGCATTGGTTTGGATTTTATATAACCATGGTTAATATAACATTAAACTAAATTATAATGTAATTTATAAGTTTATTATAAGTTAAATTATAAGTTTAGTGTTTCAAAAGCAGTATTGAATATTTTTAGTATATTTTGCAAAGATGATGAACAAAGTTTTGAAAATAATGTAGTAGACAGTTTTGTTACCAGTTTTCTGAATTTGAAATTTCTTTTCATCTAGGCAGAAACAGTTAATTTTCTTCTGGTTTTTGAAAAAAGTGATAAACTAAACATACAAGAATTTTTTCCCCAAAGAAATGTAAAGGTTACTTTAGAGAGTATTGTTTTGGGCCTTACCTGGAATATGCAGCTGATCTAATGTATAGCCTAAAATGTTTAAAATTTCAGAGTAGTGTATACATTGTGGATATGCTACTTACATATTTCCTTAATTTACCACAGTGGAATAGTTCTGAATCCCACGTTTTGATACCAAGTATAGGTAAAATGCATACCAACTACCCCCTGCAGTGTCAGTTTTATGAGCAAAGGAAAGGAAAAGACAGGATCAAACTAATTCTTTTCTATTTAAGTTCTTTTCATATGGTAACAGATCCAGCTTCTAGACTTGCAAAAATGAAACTATGAGTCATCTCATAATTCTTGGCTCTTGGTTTCTAGAGGAGTAGCTTAACAGTAATAGCTTAGTGTTTGATGAGTAATTTATTATTTTGGAAGATAATTGTATTTGTTAAAAATCACTTTGTTGATCTGAAATTTTTTTAATCCAAACTTTATTTTCAGAATGAAAAATGCCACCTATTGGTTGAGCATGAGACTCAGAAACTAAAGGAATTAGATGAGGAACACAGCCAAGAATTAAAGGAATGGAGAGAGAAATTGAGACCTAGGAAAAAGGTAATTTAAAAAACTTCCTTTAAAATAATGCTTGCGTCCATCCATCCACCCATCCTCCCAGCTATTGGCCCTTTATCTTAATGTGTCAGGTTCAATGTCAGGGACAGGGGATGCAGATTGAGGAGACAAAGTCCCTGTCCTCCACATGTTCAGAATCTAGGGATAAGCAGTGATCCTATGGTGACAACCAGTGATCAGCAGGATCGCTGCTCTGAAGGAGGGAAGTACAAAGTAGGGGGAAGGAGCACAATGGATGAGCAAGGGGGAGTGGGCGGTCCGGGCAGCTTCCTGAGGGTACTCTACAGAGACAGGGTTTGGGGAAGATGGTTTTAATTGACTGGATGAATGGAAGAAAGAAAGAATAGCTGAAATGTATAGCCGGGAGGAAGCAAAAACATAGTAAATATAGTGATAGCAAAAAACATAATTAAAATGGTTGACTCATTGGACCAGGCTAGAAAGGAGTCAAATGCAAATAAGGAAGATGGCTGGCTGGCTAGAAAAGGGAGGGGAAGCCATTCCTGTTTCCCTAGATTATCAATTTACAGCACACAATGGCCTTGCAGTCAGGCTCCAGTCAACCCCTCCAGACCAAGTTGTCATCACTCCCTACCTTCTCTCTCCTTAATGCCTACACACAGGCACACATTCGCCTTAGTGCTCCAACGATGGGGAGCCACTTATGATTCATGCACACACCTTCACTCACTCACTCTTCTCTGGACTTAAATTGCCCATCTCCTCCCGATCTGTCTGTCTGCCTAGCAAGCTCTTAACTCATCCTTCAGCCCTCACCTGGCTTACAAAGTATCTGCGCTCTAAAGCTATCAGAATAAATTCTGTTTGTAATACCAGCACATAATTTCTTTCTTTTTTTAAAAAATTTTATTGGGGATTTGGGGGAGGGGAACAGACAAGTTGCTGTCCTTTTGTTCTTCAGTCTGGTTGTGGAGGACGTTGCTTCACTGGCCCATGTTGGTATCATCATTGCGCTCTTCTCAGGTGAGGCAGATTGGTCACTTGCCTCTGGATGGCCGCTCACTGCGGTTCTTGGCAGCTCACACTGGCTGCCGGCCGCTCGCTGTAGCCTATGACAGCCCACTGCAGCAAGGGCTGCAGCTGTGCCATCCTGGGGACTCACAGCAGCCCAGCTCCAGGTGTAGCTGCTGTTCACCATCTTAGCTGTAGAGGGCAGTGTCACTGGCCCTCATATGTGGGATCCAAACTGGGGCCGCTGGCGTCCCAAGCCAGCTCTTAACCAACGTGCCACTCGGCCAGCCCAGCACATAATTTCTTTTTCCCTCCCTTTTTCAGACACTGGAAGAAGAATTTGCCAGGAAACTGCAGGAACAGGAAGTGTTCTTTAAAATGACTGGAGAGTCTGAATGCCTTAACCCATCGACACAGAGCCGGATTTCCAAATTCTATCCTATTCCTAGCTTGCATTCCACAGGATCATAACAACAGGAAGCATTCTGTGCTCTGGTTTGGCTTTTGAAATAATGTCATTCTGTTCTCTTCGTCTTCTGCCACAGCCTATATTAGAGAGTGCATGAAGACAATCACCTGCCTCACCTTCTAGGTGTTTTTTTGTTCGTTTGTCTGGTTTGTTTAGCAAAGATGAAGGGAAAGGAACTAAGACAGATGCTGGGCCGAGTAGGCAAAGTAGCATCTTGCAGTAATTCCCTAAGGTGATTTTGTATATTAATCTTAAAAACTATGTGCTTTACACACTGTTAACTGAAAAATTCTTAGAGATATAATGTTTAAAGTTATTTTTAAAAACCTGTTATGTCACTGAGTGTTAGTAAATATCTTTTTACCTGATCTAATTCCTCAGTGATACCTAAATTCCATAGTTGAAACTCTGCTGTAGAGAGTTGAAATAATTTTCTTTTTGTGAATCAGCTCTCATGAAAAAGCTATGAGTTACTCAAAATATGATACTGATTCAGTAAGTAAACTTTTTTTATCTTTAAATAGCAAGAAATTCTTTTAAAAGAGAAAAATTATTTCAATAATTTGTCTAAAATAATTACCTGTTTAGGCATGAACTAATAATTAAGGGTGCTAGTTTTATTACAATAGTGCCTAAAACACTAAATTTCAATTGAGTCCAAAACAGGGTTTTATTTTTTTGACTCAACAGGGACAAGTCACCCTTTGCATTAAGCATTATTGTTTTTTAAATCTTGCTACTATTACCATTTGATAGACATTTTCATCTTAAAACATATGTTGTACCAAGTTGGAAAGATGGAAAAAGAAAGGTAGCTCTTAGATGTCCAAATTGGAAATGTAAAACTCACCAAATTAAAAGAAATACAGATATAGCTGTCCCAGCTTATTTGTTTAAAACAATACATGAGCTGATTAAGTGACTTCTCCCATCTTAGCAAATTCTGTTCATTGAAAACTGTCAGATGCCTGCTGGCTCTGAGTTATATTTATAAATGTATTTTCTGAAATTGATCTTAAAAGAGGCATTTGTTCAGAATACTTTTTTAAAAAGAATTTAAATAAAATATTTAGGCAAATGTCGGAAATGACTTTGTTTTGAAATAAAGTCATTTATATTTTGGTTTTATTTTGTTCCATGTTTAAATTATTTACTTTGATTTGAGTGGGAAAAGCTTGAAACCTTTATGATGTATTTGCTGATATGTATAATTATTAATGAAATGCTCACTCTTAGTCCCTCTTGAGGCTTACAATTTCAAGCACGTGTCAAGTCAAACAGTATTATGAGCTGTACTGTGGCGTGTGAGGCTACACACTTGTAAGTGATGCTCACGGCCTGCCCTTTGCAACCTGTTCTCTTTTAGGAGGACTAGGTACCAAATTGTACAAGATTCAGTTTGTAGGTATATTACATTTGAGGTTGGTGAAAAATTTAAATGTAACTTCATATTAAGAAAATGTAAATGTCTAGCACTTTCTTGCAGTTAATTTGAAAACTTTGAATGCTGAACCTTATTTTGTCAGTGGTTTAGATGTTATAAAAATGCATGTGTAGTTTTCATTTTGTAATTGTTTTGAAAAGCATAATTTACTTGGACAACTTTGTAGGTAGCCTTAACTTCTGGCCAAGTTTTTTTTTTTTTTTTAATATATATATATATAAATATATATACATATATATTATGTATGGTTGTAAATTCATACACTTACCACATGAATGTGTTACTATATACAGAACTCCTTTAATGCTTTATTTTCAAATGCTGGGTTGAAAAATGTTTTGGAAAGCCTTTTAAAATATATATCTTTATAAAGTAATATTCAGGATGATGATGGACATTGTTTATATTATGATAAAAATGACAGCATAATGTTAGTGTATTTAATGATTTATTTTAAGAGTGAGAAAAGAGGACAGTTTCATACCACTTTCTCCTTTGAAATTTTCAGTTCATTGGCTTTTAAAAAGTTAATACTTCAGGCAGTGGACATGTTTTCAGTATCATTAAAATGATATCCTGTGTGCTAAATAGTTAATTTGGTCTGAATATTTGATTCTTTGTATTTCTTTCAACTTGACATTCAGAGTACTGAGTAAAGGAAAGAGGGTCAGAGTAGAATGGTTGACACTCTGCTAAGTTTATTTGCAACTCTTGCATTTCCCTTAAAAACTGCCCTGTGGATTCAGTGTTTATTTGGGAGTCCTCTTTAAAATATGACCCTTTTCATGTGGGAGCAGGTGAAATGATACATGTGTAGAGGTGAAACATTCATTTTAATACTTAAAAGCTACATAAGTCTTTTCAAAAGTGTTTTGTTATAGAATATGCTATTTGTACCCACCCCTGCTCACTTCTTGTTAGGCCCTATATTCCACTAGATAATAGTGATCTTTCTTTCTTGCATGAAGTATATAGGAGGAGAGTGGGGGAAGGACTCAGACTTCTTTGAAATCAAAGACTATAGTCAGATCCATTCCTGCTTTGGTTTCCTTGCTGGGGCAGAAGGTGCTGTGAAATGCATTAAAGAAGTTCTCCCTACGTGCACCCGCACCACTCACGCTCCCCTCCTCCCTGTGTGCTGTGAGTACCCCAGACCGCCGCACTCCTGCAGGTCGAGCTCATAGAGCCTGTTCCACCAGGTTGCCTTTCCTCGTCCTGTCAATCCATAGTCAGTGAATTGCTGAATTAGCTGCTATTCTGTATGGAGTCACAATTAAGCTTTTTCTTACCCTTTTCTATGGGGAAGCTACAGGGTGGGTAAGGAGGAAATTGAGTGCTTATACCTGGCTGAAAATACTAGAACTTCCTGTGACAGGATACAGCAAATTGTAATTAAATATGAACCAGAACCAGAGCTACCTCTAAGTAGTGTTTCCTCAAGCACACAGCTCTCAGGCACATGAGACCCGTTATAATGGAGGGTCTCTGATTTCTTGAGCATCAGCGAGTTTCGGAAGTGACTGTCTTTTGTACTCTTCTAAGTTCCCTTGTAACTATACACTTTCCTGTATTCCACACTGTGCTTAAATGACAAAATCTCTTCTGAAAAGCCAAATTCTATCAAATGATTAGCTAGGGATATTGTTGATTAAAGGAAAACCTAGAACTGAGGTGGAAGCAGAGTTCGTTCCAGTTCCAATAGTCTTCTGATTAAGTCAATTCTTTTCTGGAAAATGATCTTTTATAGGAAATGGGATATTTTAAATGCTTTTCTGAAGTTGAAGGCACAATAGTTAATAACTTGTTTTTCTGTGGCTGACAGAGTTTTGATATAGCTTTAAATTTTCTGCTACTAAGCTTGGGATAGAATGTTACCAGTTTTAAATGTTGGCTGCAGCTTTTTGTGATCCTTCTCCGATTTGCAGTGTAATAATGTCACAAGCTAAATTTTCAGAAAGAATTGTTTGTTGTCTACCTGGGAGCAACATGTCTTTTCAATCATGGGATTGACAAATGAAAAATAAAGTTATTTCTGAATCTATTTTGAGAAGCAGTTTTTTATTCAGAACCATTAAAACTGGATTCCCTGTGTGAGAGCATTTTGCAGCTCTCTGGTCCTAGTTAGATGTTAACACTTGCACTCCTCCAGGTCTTCTAACCCTTTCAGTCGTAATAGAAGTGCTTTAAATACATATTTCCATCAACATATGCATATGTACATGTGTTCTATTTCCTTTTTTCCCTTGGGATGGATTACTTATTTTTTTTAAAGCCAGATTTTATTTTATGTTTTGGTTTTTTTTTTTGAGGGCAGTGTCACTGGCCCTCATATATGGGACCCGAACCAGGGCCGTTGGCTTCCCAAGCCAGCGCTTAACCACCACGCCACTTGGCCGGCCCGGGATAGATTATTTTTCTTACCAAACATTTCACAAACCATATGATATACCTTACTTTTGCTAAAAATAACCTCTTTTTGTCATTGATATGTTCTTGCAAATTTCAGTAGACACTAGGCAGCATCATTTGGCAAGTGTTCAGCTTGGCTGGAGGAAGGTAAAGCATGTCATCTTCTAATCCAGGAACATTGTTCATTGTTGAGCTCATTCTTAATCCCCCCCCCCCCTTTTTTTAAATAGAAACAAGGCTCAGAGTTGTCACCATCAGCTGAGGACATATATCTGCCCATCATCTTTCTGCATTCTGTCCAGAGAAGGTAAGCAGATTTGAACTTTTACCCTATTTCACTTGGTCATGGAACTCCTATGAAGACTTTTGGATAGCTTAGAAAGGTAAATCTAGAAAGTAGGGAAAAAACTACATCTCATTAACCAAGAGTCATTAAAGGGGATATAATACTGGAGCCCTTGCAGCTATTACAAAACTAAATGGATTCAGCCTTTAGATAAAATATTAAAAAGGCACAATGCAGTCATTTATTATACACAAGTTTTATTAGTAAAAAGTTGTTTGAAATTCTGAAGGCCTTATGAACTGATATTTAGAATTCCAATATTGATTCAGAGCAGGTAACTCAGGATATGGTAAAGGAGGCAAACAGACCAGGGAGAATGTTTGGTGCTTGGTTGCTGTTAGCAGTTGTTTGATATAGTAGAACTAAGTGCTATGTGTTTTCCCAGGATAACATATGAGATACTCAGGAGAGACCACATGGGAAATAAACAATCCATTCTTTGAGAACAGAGGTGTAGAAGCAGATTGCATTTAACCCCATTTAAAATTATCCAGCAATTGTCATAGTTTGTAACAAATTCAAAAGTTGGTCAAGTGTAGCCTCTTCTGAATTTGCATGTCTGATTTTACTATGCATTTCTGTGGCACATTTGCAGTTTGTGCGTTTTTCCTTAATAGGTGTTCTGGTATTCCATAGTACTTGCCCTGCAATTATAATTCCTTTGCCCCATGGATGAATCACTACATTAATTGAAAATAATCTTGTTGCTCATCTGTTGCTTACATGTTTATTTCAAGTAATTTATATTTAGGGAAACCCTTCAGATGCTTTGTAATTGCCCAGATTGAGTTATTGTTGCAGATAAAGGTCTGCCTTTAACAATCTCAGTGATTAAACAAATGCTAGAAAGTGTGTCCCAAAATACAACCAGTTTTGTTTTCTTGTGTTTGTAATGGTGTCAGAGTCAAACCCAATTAACCCAAAATATATATGTATATTTTTACTTTGGTTAGATGGACCACATTACACATAATAGTAAAAAAGGAAAAAAAAATCCTTTAATTGGAAATTTATACAGTTGAAGTCACTTTTCATCTAATAGACCACATTCGTGTTTTGAGACATTGAAAAAGGCTTAGAAACAAGCTGCGCCCAGCCCCCAGCGCCATTCCCCAAGTGCAGAACAGCGGTGCCGTCTCTGCCCAGCAGCACCTGGAGTCTGCTTTCCCTCTCCTCCTCTCCTTCCTTGCCCCTTGCCCTTTTCCTATTTGCTGCTGTCTAGTTCAGTATAACGTATCTATACACTCGAGCGTTGGCCTATGGATACAGATCATAGCTACCATCAAACAAAATTTCTAAGCAAGTGGGAATATGATACATAGAGAGAACCATAGAAACCCTGTCACCACCTTCAGGGGAAGTGAATATCTTAATGTTCTCAGTTGCAGGAGTTGCTTCTCAGCCAGCTCTTTCCTGTGACTGGAGAATGCAGAGTGAACGGGAGGAAGGAGCCGACAGCACAGCTTTACAGCATTAACTGGAGCATGTCCCCTATCAGGTGGCACCCCAGGAAGGCACCCCCTCCCATCCCCGTCTCCCATTTTCTGGGCTCATTTTTAAGGCAAAGCTCAAGGAGTCCTGAGCCAGCTTTTATGTAACTGGCTCCTAGGTTGGGGCTTGTACTAAGTGTTCAGGAGGCCAAGGAGCTCAGATCCAGAGAGTGCAGAAGTCATGCTACAGCAACTACTCAGGTCTCCCTGACGAAGCTGTTTCAGATCGTGTGTCTGACTGAATTACTTATCCATATCGTCCAGACTAAAAGAGCGTTCTAGTTGCCTATTGGGCAATGCTGTGTCAGTGGGACCTGGAGACTCCAGTTTTCACCCTTTGGAGAGATTCTGACCTAAGCACCATAAGCCATTGCAAGGACTGGTCCGGGGCTGTTCGCCAAGGGAAGCTCATGGCTTGAGGCCGATACTTCTCCTTCTCCGCCCAACATAGACTTGGTCACCTGAAAGTCAGAAGATAAGCAGGAAGTTAAGTTATCGTGTGGCGTGTGTGTGTGTGTGTGTGTTGGGGGGTCTTTAGCGGGGCAATTATGGCAACTGTGACTACTGCAAAACTAGCTTGAAAGTGAACTCTTTTGTAAGACTCAATTTATTTAAATTTTCCCTATTTCATTACCAGATTGGTTCTCTTTCCTCCCTGCATTGGCATTTCTCCCTTTTTGTTACGCAAATCACATTGTTGGCATTTGCCTTAATTTTCCAGGCTTGCTCTGGAACAAATTGCCTGCCTCCCAGTACTCCAGAAACGGGCAGCAGAGGCTTACCTTTGTCACCTTTTTCTCCCTTCTGCCCTTGAGGGCCGGGTGGCCCAGGATAGCCACGTGGCCCAGCAGGGCCCCTCACACCTAGGAGGACAGACAGCATGCTAAGTAATGCACAAGTGTGAGGCTCGGAGGGACCGGCCCGAGCCCAGCCCAGCCCTGGCAGGAGAGCTGCTGTTCAGCGGGAGGTGTTTGTTCCACAGCATCCCGAGGGCGGTTTCGTGCCACCACTTACCTTTGGGTCCTGGGATGCCCACCTCTCCCTTCTGCCCAGGGGGTCCTGGAATGGCTCCATAAGCTGCAAGGGGGGAAAACTGGCCTCAGACTAGCTATCACCCTGAAGCTGGGGGATAAAGTGATTTGTAACACAGGTGGAGGTCGAGTTTGGGCTTGTAAGAGGAAAACAAGGTGTAGAATTTGTCAGATTTTCAGCATCTCAGGTATTGAGGTTTTTCAGGAGACTGATTTCTGTGGAGCAGATCCCATGGGAGACTATGCAGCAAGTTACACGCTGGGAAAGCAATCGGGGGAGGCCCTTACTTCGGAAAAAGTCCATGAGGTCCTCAGTCATGTTGCTGTGGGAAGAGAAGACCCTGCTGATGCCGGGCGGCCCCTGGGGCCCAGGCTGGCCTGGTGGGCCCTGGACAGTGTAGGCCATCCCTTGCAGCAGGCCCTGACCTGTAAAACACCAGGAAGAGGGCACCCGCCAATGATCGGATTCACAACGCAATTAGATTAGGGCAAGTGACAGGAGGGGAAAGCCCTGCAGCTTCCTTGTCCTCCCCGGTGGACTGCACTGTCTCTGCCGCAGTGGGCTTTCATCAAAGGCTTTGGGCCTGCAGAGCTGCGCTGATAAGCGACAGGAAGAAAGGGCTTTTTAGCCAACAGCCTTCCCTCAGCCCCAGCAGAAAACCATCACAGTCAGAGAGACTTCTAAGACCCACACAGCTATTGGGAAAGCAAAGTCCAAAAACACCAATATGCTCTGTTCCCTGCAGCACAGGTTCCAGTCCTGACTGGGGCCCTTGAGCTCAGCTGGCTGAGAATTAGAGTGGGGCCTCCTGTGTTCAGTCCCTGTCCATTTGGTTCCAGAATTGCTGGCCTCACAGCCTGGGTACTCCAAATCCGGAGCTTAGATTGGAGATGCTTCATGTCCCTGCCCGCCAGCCCCAGCGCAGAGGCCTACTTACGCTGCAAGTTCTCAGATACCCGGACAGCCAGCTCATTGTAATCCAGACCTCCAGCAAAGCCAGCCCCGAATGGTCCGCTGTCACCACCATACATGCCGCCTTCACCCAGGGAGCCTCCGTTGGCTCCTCCTAAGCCCATGGCGGAGCTGTAGGAGGTGCCCCTGCTGACGGACGAGCTGTGCGAGGAGCTGCTGTCACGACTGTAGGAGCCGTCCATGGAGCCCCGGAGGCTGCCTCCGGGTGGGCCCTGGGGCCCGGGAGGACCTGGGGGCCCCACAATGAAGCTGCGCACATCAGGACCTGTGAGGAGGAGGCCGCATCAGGGGGAGCTCGGTTCCCTCGGCGTCAACACCCCTAAGCAGGATGCGAACTTCAGGCAGCGGGCCACCAGAGGACTGCGGGCTTCCCTGGCGAGCGGCTCGCATGGATTTGGACTCCCAGGTTCCTTCAGGCACCGACGGCTCCCTCTCCAGGGAGAAGCAAGGTCTGGGAGGGGCCGTGGGAGGGACAGCAGTATTAGGGGCACCTACTTGTCAGGTAGCTGATCAGTTCACTCCGGAAGCTGTCGCTGTTCTCAGCTGCGTAGGTTGTCAGAGCTCCTGACACCCCTGGGGGCCCTCGAGGGCCTGGGGGACCAGGAGGGCCTGGAGGGCCAGGAATGGATGACAAGCCGGCAGCTGAGCGGGAGGCGAGAGAGGGAGAGCTCAGGGCTCACCCTGCCAAGAATTCCCGCCTGGCCTCTGGGCCCCAGGCGGCCCTCTCCAGGCGGGGAGGGAACAACATGCCCAAAGCCCTGCCCTGGAGCGACTGCTCCCCACTGGCCTTCCCACTCCCTGTTCTGAGCCTCCTTCAACCCAAATCATTTCAGCCCTTCTGCCACTGGGTTGGAACTCCTGCTGTGGCACCTGATCACTGAGCATACACTGGCTCATGAGTTTCTGTAAGGGCTGCACTGGGAGCACTGTCTCCCCGCTCCACCCCTTGTCCAGGCTGAAAGCACCACAAAGCCAGGTGCCCCTGCCCAGGACCCCAGGGCCCAGCCTTGTACAAGCTGTAGGAGGACTTGGTAACGTGAATGGATTTAACTCTCCACCGCTGCCCTTGCTAAAACACGGAGCCCTCAAGGCCAGGCTGCAGGCCTCTGGCCTCCTCACCCCTGCTCCCTGTGCCTTACTGTGCAAATACGATGAGAGGTCCTCCATGCTGATGCTGGACCATGCGTTGCCTGGGATCCCTGGGGGCCCAGGGGGACCTGGGGGCCCAACAATGCCTCTGGATTCAGACCCTGAGACACCAAGGAAAAGCAAGGAGTCGGGCATGGCCTGGGCCAAGGGGCTCTCCTTCCATCCCAAACCACTTGGACAGATGTGCCCTGCTCAGCCTTACCTTGGAGTAAGGAGAGGAGCTCCTCATAGGTTGTTCCTGGCAAGCCAGGGGGTCCCGGGGGTCCAGGAAGCCCAATACTGATTCCGGAACCTGAGGAACAAAATCCCAAGTTGTGATGAATTCGGAGAGGCCAAGATAGATGGAAGCTCCCTGTCAGGGAGGGAGCCAGACAGGTGAACGTGGACAGAAGTGGGGCTGATGAAGGGAGAAGGTGCAGCAGGCAGGGGCAGCAGAAAGGAACGCAGAGCAACAATCTGTAATGACACCAAGGCGGAGGTCCCCACGTCCTGGGAAGAAGAGTGCAGGTCAAAAAGGGCCCATATCCTTCAGCTACGTGCATGGGAGTGTTTGTATGGAGGTGTGTGTACACGTGGTGTGTGTGTGTGTGTGTGTGTCTAGAAGTGTGCGTGTGAGTGAGCTGTGTGCCGCCTCCATGCGGGATGGTGCCCAAGACACTCATTTGGCTTCCCTCGCCGCGCTCCCTGACCTGCTCTGGGGCCACAGGTTTGAATAGCTCTGAATGCGCTCACGCCCTCTGGGTTTGGTGCAGCCTGGAGAGGGTCAGTGGGCCATTTCAGGGAGGCTTGGCCCCAACGTCCTCACCCCAAGCCCTCCTGACCACCTTTGCCTGCAAAGGACAGATACTCACTCGACATGTAGCTGAGAACACGGTTGCTTAGCTCTGCATAGTCCAAAGACTGGACGGACCCATCTCCACTGGCTCCGGGTGGCCCTGGGGGACCCCGAGGGCCCGTCAGGTACTGGCGTAGATACTGCATCACATCCTCTCCTGAAAGGAGAAGACGTGCTAGCATGGACCCACCCCGCACGGGGAGCCACAGCCAGGTCTGCGAGTGACACGTGTGACCTCTGGGTCTCAGGCCCATGGGGAATCAGCAAGCTCCCACGTAGCTGAAGGGGCAGCTGCCTGGTTGCCTGGCACTGGGGGCAGGCAGATTTGCTGCCCCCTTTCCAGTCAGCTGGGAGCAGTGGGGGCATGGCCCCTAGTCCCAAAGAAATGTCTCCCCTTTTGCAGCCCTCACAAGGCTCAAGACAGGGACAAGATGTGCCTACAAGGGTGGTCAGGAGACAGCAAAGAAGCTCCCACCCTCGAGCCCTCCCCAGGCAACTCACGCCGGAGGGCAGCCATGATGTCTTCAGAAGAGATGGAGGCAGACGAGCCGATGCTGTACCCCGAAGCTGTGGGGAAGGAAACGTGGGGTTGCCTATATATCTGTACTGAAGCAACACCCCCATTACTCCAGAATCAAAGACCTGGTCAGCTGGCTATTTCCATGAGATAAACCAATGGGGGCTTTAGGAGACTATTTAGAAGGAAGCATGGAAAAGACAGGGTTTGTGTGTGTTTGGTAAGAAATGCAGTTTGTTTTCAAGACCTGCGTTAGCCTAACTCCTGTGAGATCCTGCCGACCCGAAGGATCCCGTTCACATACTTAGGACACATCCATCAACTGCGAGACGGCGCCCTACACACAGCCGTGCAGCGTGGCCTGGCCTTTCACAGCCAGCTCCTGGTGGCCTGCTGGCCTGCTCACCGTGAATTCAGATGTGAACATCACGTTCAGGAGAAGGGCAAAGCCAATAGCAAAGGAAGAGCCGAGGCTCCAGGAGCACACGAGGGCCCTGGGGGGAGGGGTCGTTTCCGGGGTGAGAGGCTTACTGCGTAAGTAGCTCACGACGAGGCTGGCCAGCTCTGAGTAGTCGAAAGTCTCACCCCTGATGGTGGTGACAGGCCCAGGGGGACCAGGTGGGCCCGGAGGACCCTGAACTCCAGATAGATAAGACCTGGCACTGTCACCTGTCAACAGAAATCAAGTCAAGCCTGTCCCCAAGCGGGCATGTCCTCCCCGTGAGGTGACCTGAAGCACTGGAGGAAATGGCCTAGCCCACCCCCCACGGGCCGAGGCAGGGAGCCCAGACGCAGTTACAGACGGAGAAACAGGCCACGGCCAGGGCTGGTCAGGAGTGGCTCGGGGCTGTGGGTCAACCAGACTCTCAGCTACCCGTCTGGCAAAGCTCTGGTGCCCACGCACGTCTGTGGCGAGCACAGGGCTGGGGTCGGGGGAGTGCACACGCGTGGAAGTGCGTGTAGCTGTGTGCGCACATGGACAAGCATATGGGTATGCGAGCCTCTACTGGGCGAGGCTGAGGTCCCGTGGGCAGCTGGGAGCAGCAGGAGCTCGTGGAGCTGGGCCTGGCCATACAGACACACGCCCCCCAGCTCCGAGCCCGGCACTCACTCTGCATGTACTCAGCGATGTACCGCTGGATCTCCCAGCTGGAGCTGCTGCTGGAGCCCGGGGGCCCAGGGGGGCCGGGGGGCCCTGGAGGGCCTGGCAGGAACATGGTGCTGGACGATGATTCCCCTGGAAGAAAGGAAGCCTTCTGAGCTGGTTTCTCCACTGAGGGTCAGACAAAGGGCCCAGGCACTGCTCCCATGGTCTGGGGAGGGACCGTCTTCCGCAGTAGGAGAAAGACGGCAGTGGCAAAGAGAGGCCCTCCAAAAGAAGAAAGGGGTGCCTGCAGCAGCCACTGTCTGCCAGGGGCACTGAGAGACGGGAGCTCTCTGGGCCAAAGCTCATTCCTTTGGACACTGTTCACTGCCCCACAGCCTCCCTCCTCTGAAGACGCCCAGCTCCCAGGGCCTGCTCCATCTCCATCTTTTGTCCTTGGCATTGTTAGTCGTCATCATGCAGGGATCCTTCCTTCCTGCCCCCACTAACTTGGAACCTCCATAAGGCAGCTCGGAGATCCTAGCAAGTGGAGAAAGGACCTAAGCCACACTGAATCATGAATGAATGAATGAATACATGAAGCAATGTCCTCATGATCAGCCTTGTTTGAAGAACGGGAAAAGAACTTTGGTCACCTTTGGTTCTTACCTCGAGAGGGGCCACCAGGAATGCCAGGAGCCCCTGGGACTCCAGGGTCACCTGGAATCCAAAACAAGAAGCCCTGTTTGTGTCACCTCCTCCACGAAGCCTTCCCTTGTTAAGCCCAACCACCCTTACCAGTGTGTGGCTCAACAATGGACCCATGTCTCCTAGTGACTGTGTATCCCCACGTCCCCTTGCCTTCCTCCAGCCTCTCCTTTCTTTACCCTCTTCATCCTCCCAAAGCTTTATCACCAATAAGCACATGTTGCTCACTATTCAGGCTCTGGGAGCCCAAGGAACACGGAGAGGGGGACAGTCAGCTGTGCTCTCCTCCCTGTCCCCAGGCCCTGCCCAAGTCACCGCCTGCCCTCCCGAGGCTCCACCAGATTCATGATCACTGGGGCTGTGCTGCCCCACCATGCACACGTGCACACACGCACATACACTTTCTCAGCCATTCAGATCTAGTCTTGCTCAAGGCTCTTGCTGCCTCAACCCTCACTCCCACCCCAGGTTTTGTTTGATGCCAGCTCTGCTGTACCTGGGGGGCCTGAGGGAAGGAGGCAGCGAGTTGTGAGACACGTATGCACCAGATAGTACGGCTTCTAGGGGCCCGTGGGGAGGGGAGGGGGCTCCAGGGCTGGAGCAGACATAGCTGGGAGCCCCGTGCTTCTCCTCCCATCAGGCCTATGCTGAGGCGGGAATTCTCTGGAGCTTCTGACCACCGTGCGTCCCCCCACCCCATGCTGCAGGGTGCTGAGCTCTAACGGGATATGGCAGGAGAATGAGGAAATGCCCCAGCGCACCCCGACTCCCGCCCACCAGTGGGGTGTGCGGGGCACACACAGGCTCCTGCACGCCCTGAGACACGGCTCTCACCTCGGTCTCCTTTGGGGCCTGGCAGGCCAGGTAGGCCCCGGGGGCCAGAGTGGAAGGTCTCTGTAGAGGAAAGGAACAGTTCTGAGTGTGGGCACAGTGCTGTTTGTGAGGGAGCAGCGCCTCACGCAGCGCCTGCCGTACTCAGGTGCCCAGTCAGTATCTGTCAAATGGCGGGCTGGCTGGGTTTCCCAGTAGGGAGAAGTTCTAAGCTCATGTTGGCTCAAAAGTTATTTCTGTATGTTTCTATGTTGGACTGTCAGCATTTATCTCATGTCACATACATATGTACTTTATCAGACCTGCACCCCCAAGGATAGGACTCAGGCTTTCCCAGTCAGTCCAGATCTCTGCAGGGGCAGAACTGGTTCCCTCCCTCAGGCGAGGGGCTCTCAGGGCGGCTGGGTTGGCATCATTTACGCTCTCTACATGCAGCAGGTGGCATGGAGTTTATCCGAACACACCCCCAGGGGAAAGTCCAGAGGAAGCATGGGGAGTGGGTCAGGAAGCCCACAGAAGGCGCTGGGGCTGGGGCTGAGGTGGAGAACAAGCGTGACTTGACTCCACAACATGATCTGAGTTGGTTAGGAAAGATCCGGGGGTGGGGGTGCGGTGGACCTGGCAGGCTTCCCCCTAGATCAGAGAACCCCCAAGCCTTATTAATGCCAAGTGGTGGGCAGGAGCCCTCTGCCCAGGCAGAGTGGTAAGGCAGCTCTTTCCTAAGGGCCAGCCAGAGGCAGCCTGCGCGCTGTCCCACCGTCCCACACCGCCCACTCCTCTCTCACCTGCTGAGCCGTGGGGTCCTGATGCGCCTGCAGCGGGAAGTCCTGCGGAAGGGAGAGGAAGAGGCACGGCTGAGCTCGGAGCCGGTCCTGCCCCTGAGAGCAGGGGCTTGGCTTCCTCACTCAGTGCCTTGAGTCCCCGTCCCCCAAGATCCCTGAGACGCCCACCTGGTGGCCCAGGTGGGCCAGGCGGGCCCGGGGGACCTCGTACATCAAGACCCTCTGGAGAGAGAAGAAACAGAAATGAGCAAAAGCTGTCATGGGGCCGCTCTCCGCCCGCTCCACCCTCAGCGGAATCACCAGAGCCAGGCACTCCGGGCTGCCCTCACACCCCCACACCAGGCTCTGGGCGCCCTGGTTCAGAGGCAGGGCCGGGCAGGACTGAACCCCCTGACAGCTAATCTGGGGGTACCAAGGGAGGGTAAGCACATGGCTCAGTGTCAGCTAGCCTGAGTCCAAATCCCTGCTCCATCACTTCCAGCTGGAGACTTGGGGCAGGTTCTCGACCTCTCAGCCAAGCTTCCTCCTCTGAAAACCAGAGACAGGTGGCCTGTGGCACGGGAGCTTTGTGAAGACTCAGAGGCCGCGGCACAGTGTCCGGCACGTGGCCACTGCTGGACCAGCGCTGGTTGTCGTCTGCTGTTCGGGTGTCCAGCTGCTCAGGGTCCCAGGTGGAGGCCCAGCGGCATCTCCACCTGGCTCTTCAAAGGACGTGGCGAGCAGGAAGACCCGGGAGTCGGTTCTCCCAGGCCAGGCCTGTGGCTGAGAAGGCACAGCCCCTTGGCCTTGTGAGCGGGGGATGCAGCCCTCCTGCCAGTGACACACAGTGTCTGGCTCCCTCGGCGCTGTCCTCCTGGGGCCCTCTGACAGCTGCTCCATCCCCAGTGACTCAGCCCCACAGCCCACAAAAGCCCTGCCGTTCCTTGGGGGCTCCATTGCATTCCAGAGGAACTGGCCATCCTCACCCACAGCTGGGCGTCCTGATGACTCACTCTGTGCCGCTGCCACAGGCCCCAGGGCACCATGTCTGTCCCACTCCCGCCCTCACGTCGCCTGCCCTGGAGAACATGGCGGCACTCACGGGCAGAGAGGAGCTCAGAGATGGAGCCGCTGCTGCTGAGGAACGATTCACCAGCAAGTCCTTGCTCCCCTCGCGGGCCTGTTTGGGGGACACAGAGGGAGGGTGGCATGGCCCCAGAAACCAGCCAGTGCTTTCCCTCTGGAGGTGCCTGGGGCAGGGCGGCCAGAGTTGGCTTCCAACTTTTCTGTCAGCCAAGAAACACCCAGGAGGAGCTGGATCAGCTTTTCCTATGCCTGACTGTGTTTTGGGGTCTGGATAAATCCCTGCACAGTGGCACGGGTACCAGGGTCTGGTCACAAAAGGCCTGAGGCCTGCGAAAATAGCCGAGCTTGACGCTGACCAGGAGGCCACAGAGCTTCAGTCTCCTGTGGGAAGGGCCCCCGCCTTCTCAGAAGCACGGAAGGGCTGAGAGGAGGCGCCGCCCTTCGCAGCTGAGGCCTTGCAAGACCCTTGGTGAAGAACTGGGTCACCCCTTCACCTCCCTTCCCCAAATGCGTGTCTCACGCTTCACTTAACGGCCAGCACCCAAGTCCAGCCTGGGAAGGAGCCCTCCCGACTGAGCCCACAGTCACGTGTGCCTTCAGGCGTGACATACCTTGCTGTCCTGGGAGACCAGCTGGGCCAACAGGACCTAGAAATGCAGGTGTGGAAGAATAGACTTTGTCATACCTCTAGTGTCACAGTTCTAGGAAGACCTGAAGAAAGGCAGGTCCTGGGTAGACATGAAGTATGGGACTGGCTCCACGAGATCAGATTGCTCATTGGAGAGCTGTAAGCAATTTGAGACCAGCCCTGTGGTCCAGCCATGTGAGAATTCCTCTGCCAGGCCCCTGGGATGGGCAGGCCTGCCCTCTCAGACGGTTCTTCAATAATGAGGGACTTCTAACTGCCCACATGTCCCCTCTCTCACTGGAGCTTACAGGAGAGCAGGCGGGTCCATATTTGCATTGGTTATGGTAAATCACTTTTTTCATTTACATGTACACATTTTTAAATAATGAAAAAATAGATACATTTAACCGTTGAACATGGGGGTTAAGGGCGCTGACTCTGTCCACCCCCCAAAACAGTTGAAAATTTGCATATAAACTTGGACTCCCCCAAAACTTTACTAGTAGCCTACTAGTGACTGGAAAGCTTGCCAATAACATCAACAGCAGATCTATTTTGTGTTATATGCATTATATGCTGTAATCTTACAGTGAAGTAAGCTAGAGAAAAGAAAGTCATAAGGTTCATTTGTGTTTAAGTTGTCACAAACTTCCAAAAATTTTTCTAAGGTGTTGATTGAAAAAAGCCTGCATGTAAGTGACCCCGCATAGATGAAACCCGTGTTGTTTAAGGGTCAATTGTATAACAAAATAACAGGCATTTTGGAAAAATAGAAAGAAGTGTTACCCATAATTCTTTAACTTGCAGGCATTTTGTTTTATTTCCTTCCAGCCTTTTTCTCGCAACTTGTAAAAATATTGTTGCAACCACAGAGTGCACAGTATCAAGCAAGTTTTAAATAACACCATTATCTCCTAACAACTTTAAGTCTAAATATTTTTGTAGTGATTTCATTATTGTTGTACAATTTGGGGATATTTTCTTCAAATAGATTCCTAGGACTTTTGTTGCCCTTAATGCATCTTATTAAATTGTTTTCCAGGAGGAAACAATTTGAGGACCCAGTGCTCTGACTGATTAGACACTGGCTCTGGAGACAGAAGGGCCTGGCCCAGACCCTGACGCTGCTGCCTCTCAGCTGAGTGACCCTGGGCAAGTCCTTTACCAGCTCAAGCCTCCAGTGGTGCTGTGAGGGCTGGCGAAGCAGGCCTGGACAGTGCTTGGGATACTTGCCGCTGCATGAGGAGGGCTCGCTAGGCTGTCTGGAAGGGGGCTTTCTCAGCAACCCCCTTAATCTCCTCTCCCAGTTGCTGCTGCTTTGGGGCAAAGCAAGAAAATGAACTGACCTGGGGCACCTGGAGGTCCAGGAGGTCCCATGGCTCCAGGAGGTCCCGGGGGGCCTGGGACAGTGAGAGTCGATGACCCCTCTGAAAACAGAAGACACCCGGAACATTGAGCTGTGGGTCCAGCCAGGCCAGCGCCTCTTACTCTTATTACCTCTGAACTCCCCGCACCACCTTGCTGCTGGCCTGAAGAGCCCAGTGCTGCATCCTGCCCAAAGCACCGTGCAGACCGGTGCTTCTTGGAGGGTGTTTGGGCAGAGCCCGGACTGGTGCATGGTACAGGAGAATACACAGCACAGGGCATGCCTACCTGCAGTCATGATCCTGCCTGGAGCTCCTGGTTCACCTAGGAGGGGAGGAAAAGGAGAACGTTTTTGCCCAGAATCAATTAGTGGCCCAATACATCATTTCCCAGGCCTCTGATTGCATTTGAGACCCACTCCTGGGCCTGTAACCTGCAGGCTAACGGCATTTTAATGAACTAAGGGGAGCGTGCAGGATGCATTAAGCACCAGTCTCAGCACCGCAGACCCTGGAGGCCAGAGCATTGATCTTCTTGACCCACATTAGCTTTTGGAAGATGGGGGACCCTGCGAAGGGACTTCACTGGTGGATGTCAGAGAGTTTGCCTTTCAGTGAGGCTGGAATGAGGCTGATGAGTCATTCCCACTCCATATTCTCTCTTCTCCTACAGGAGGCATCTTAGGCTCTTCCTGGAAACGGCCTTGGGTGGAAAAATACTGAGAGGTCAAAGGATGGAGGTGTGAGCCTTCCAGATAGTCCCCTGGGACAGGAGGAGGAGCTGTGCAGAATTACAAGGGGGTTCTGTGGCGATAAGTGGGAAATCCTTAGTTACCTAAAGGTTAACAGATCTCTTTTCTGCCTGTGTCTTAGAGGGTCCCACATGTGACCCGGAAATTTCCAAGATGGGGATGCCAGATTCGTACTTTCCCACATCAGATGCCATCTCACTGAGGCATCTCTTGGGACTGGAAATGCACAGATTCTGAGAAACCAAGTGAGTGAAGCAGAAGGTGGAAATGTCCTCCAGTGGGGACTTTCAGGGCCCCTGTCATTTCTCATGGCCTGTGAGCAATTCAGTCACCTGCACATGAGGATAATATGGAATTTCCCTCAGGGGAGGTGGAGGGCGGTCACTGTTTGCCACCTGCCAGCCCCGGGACGACATTTTACTGGTATTAGGCAAAATGTCCACCTTTTGTGCACACTGTCCAGGGACGGTCCGAAGTTCCCCCAGGAAGTCGCAGGCCCTAAGGACAGGGTGGAACCCCCAAACCTATGCGTGACTTACTGAAGGTACCACAGCAATCCATGAACAGATCTGTGGACCTAGAGATCCATCTGTCTGGGATGTGTGAACTCAGTTGTTATTTTGAATTACATTTGTCCTAAAAGAACTCCTTGGCCCAACTAGTCATTGGAAATAGTTTCTGGAAAGTGATTATTTTATTCCTCGGGTCCCCCAAGGTGACAGTGACTGCTCATGACAGAGCACAGTTCCAGAGGATGTCAGGGTTCAGGGATGTGAGGTCACAGGAACAGAAGGAGGAGGAGCACTGTCCCTGGGCACCACTTATCCCTGGACTAGCTCAGGGTTGGGGTCTAAGGGTGCAGAACTGGACAGCGGCACAGGAGCAGAACAGGACGAAAGTGTCACCCTGTGTGTAGGGGTCAGTCACCCCCCAGGGATGACTTCCCATCTTAGCAGCATCATAGTTGCTCCTCCCAGCCTGCACTAAAGCCCCCTGTGTGAATAAGCCTAAGTGGAGAGTTACACGATAGGGGACCAAGCCTAAGCAAGGGAGAGAGCACAGTGGGCATTTCAGAGGCAAGCTAGGGGATGGACTGGCTTGCGGGCGTGGGGGCGGCACCCTTCCAGATCCTCCACGATGGCCTGCAGATGTCCAGGGGCCATGGTGAGGCTCCGGACTGGGGAAGGGGGCCAGGCTGGGGCTTGGACATTCGGGGCTCAGCTGATCAGAGCAAGTCTCTGGCTCCGCAGCCTCACAGCCTTCCGCTGAAGCCACTAGATGCCACTGTTGATCCAGGCTCTGGCCAGAGAGGGGCTTCCGTGCGGCCAATCCCCCCCCACTTTACCCCCCCGCCCACCACCTCAAAAATGACTAGTGAAAAGAAAGACTATCTAATTTGGGAAGTCACTTACCTTTAGTCCCTGGGCGGCCAGGGGTGCCAGGAAGTCCTGATGTGATTGAAAAGCAGTCAGTCAGGATGATGAAGGCCCGGCAATTCCAGGCAGCCCCTGGTAGTAACTGGGCGCCCCCACTCAGCACAGCCACAGTCGCTGAATGAAACCTGGAGACCTACCTGGCTTTGCCTTCTGCTCTAGGCCAGGTGGCCCCTGAGGGGTGGGGCGGGGGCTCTTGCTCTGAGCCCTTTTCCTTCTCTGGGAAATGGGGCGATAGCTGGGCTTGAGGGAGGCAGAGGCCCATGGACTCAGCTTGTGGGGATCCCAGTCCCTCTGGGTTATGAGCCCCCAGCAGCCTGCTAAGCAGCCACTGTCCCCTCCTCCCCTCCCCCTGCAGAGCAGGAGGCAGGGGCTGGGCTTCCTAGCTCTGGTGCCGCACCCCTCCTTGCTTTTGTCTGCTGAACGCTACTGGGAGCAATGGCAGCATGTCCCTGTGCGCTCAACTTTGGGGCGTTGCTGCACCAAAGGGGAACGGGGCACAGGCAGACAGAATTGGCACGCGATCAACTTCATTTCTACTAGAATGGCTTTCTGGATTGTTCTGTGTATATTTTTCCTTCCTAAGGTGCTTCTCAAGACTCACAGTAAAAGCACCTGAACTCATTTTTGCTGGGAGAGTGAGGGGAGGAGGAGAGGTATTGCTGAAGGCTGGAAGGCTGGCAGGGGAGGCCTGGCGGGTGCTGTTTGGAGGTGGGAGAAACCCAGTGACTCACCCTGAGGTCCTTGGGGTCCGGTGAGACCTACGGAAAATAAAACACATGATGGGGGAGTTGAAGGGTTGAGGAGCAGGGGGGACTGGTGGTGCAGGGGACAAACCCCGGGTCTGGGGCAGCCAGACTCCGGGGTCCTCCCAGCACTGGACAAAGAACAATTCTTGGACTTTGCAGTGAACTGCTCCCCCGGTCCATCGGGTGATAGTTTGTAGCCCGTTTGGGGTCTCAGACCCTTTGGCACCTGAGAGCCACACTGCTAGAAAACTCACACACTATTGACCCTAATGCTCCCTGCAGGCTCCTTCCTTGGAGCCCCCCGCCTGCGCCCCGCCAGAGGCGCCAGGAGGCCTGCCTGCCCCTCTCAGCTGCTGACGACCAACGTCTGGCCCCTCACAGCTTGCTTGGCACGTCTTGATTTGCTCTACCAAAGCCCTGAGGATCTTGCTCCTGTTGGGCCTTTGGTGGAGATGCCCACAGATGGCTTCTCTCCTCAGACTCGTGGGTATTGATGAGGGTCCAGGCACAGCCAGCCCAAGGGGAGGGGGACTGGTGGGGAAGGGCTCAGAGCAGCAAGGTCCTGAGGTGGCATTAACCTCTGCAGTTTTTAAGAGACTCCTTGCCCCTTTCCTAGAACCCCTTGCTTGCAGCTGTTAGAATGTCTTCCCAGGACACACAGCCATTGCACACAGCACAAGCCAGCAGTTGTGGCAGTTTCCTGCTGGGCCGCTGGAGGAAAATGGGATAAGGGGCGCACACACACACACACACACACACACACACACACACACACACACCCCTCCAAGGCCGCCTCCCTCTTCCCGCTGTCACCTGGACTTCCTGAGTCCCCAGAGGGTCCTGGCGGGCCTCGGATCCCAGGCATCCCTGTGAGACCTTGTTCACCTAGAGAGAGCAGGACCAAGGTGCCAATGGTTTCCTTCCTGGAAAGCCCAGCGGGCCAGCACGTCTGAGTCGATGCTTCCTCGGGGGCTTTACTGAGTAACTTGCAGGCAGGTGGGAAGGAGAAGGCTGAGGCCTGGGTTTTGCACATTTCTACATGACTCGCACCCCTTGGTGTTACAACTGGGGGATGTGGGCAGGGCAGAGAGTGGGAGGAGGGGAGGCGTGAGAGTGAGGAGAGCCCATCAGGGACCAACCTCTTGGGCCTTGGTGTCCATCTGGGCCAGCAGGTCCTAGGGAAGCAGAAGCACATGCATCAGGGACTCCGGGAGCCACTCTGGGACTCGCTCCCCCTACTGCCCAATAGCCCCCGTCACGTTGTCTCCCAGGTAGGGAGACTGTGGGCCTTTCTCGTAGCTGTCAAACGTGGGAAAAGCCCGGTCTCCGTCACACCCGCTGGTGCAGCTTTCCGCTGCCCTCTTCTCCTGAGCCAGGCATTGTCTGTTTTCCTGGTAGGAGCCGTTCTGACTCCCCATTGCATCTCCATCTCCAGTCCCCTGCACAGGACTTGGCGCACACCAGATGCTCAACAAATGCCTGCCTCGTTTACTCAAGGTCCTGGAAGTCAAGGTTCTCCAAGTTCTTGTCCCTGCTGGTCTAAGCATTATCCCAACCTCTCGGAGGTCCTTCTGGGAGGCGTGTCTTGCTTTTATCCACATCTTTGTCTTTCCTCACTCATGTTGTCTCTGCATGGAATTTTCCAAATTGATCATGACTAAAAAAAGCTTCCTTATTTTTTAGGACCATCTGAAATGCTACCTCCTTTGTCCTTCTAGTTCAGGGGCCAGCAAACTGCAGCTCGTGAGATGCCACCGAAGAGCCGCATGTGGCTCATGAGCCACAGTTTGCCAAGCCCTGTCTAGATCTAATTGGAAAAAATCTCTCTCTCTCTGTATCCTCCTAGCACTCAGTACCTTTCATGGCCCTCATCACCTCTTATAGGCTTTATCTCCTCTTCAGGGAGGTAAAACATCTTATTTGCCCACCAAGGCATCCTGTATACAGTGCTTCCTAACAATTGGTTAAATGAATGAGAAAGTGAATACACCACATCCCCCATCAGAGGGGCTTGAATCCTTCTGGGACTTGGTACTAAACGCCTGGCCCTCTGAGGGTCGTTGGCCAGCTCCCCTGTCCTTGCTGGCAGGCCCTTCAGTAAGGGTCAGCAAAGGCCTGAGCCCTAGATCTGGTTGTGAGACCAGCATGGGTGTCAGGGCTGTGTCTGGAATACCATGGATTCCAAAGGACCCCAACACTTGTCTGTCCTCCCCAGGGGCCCGAGTGGCTTAGAGGCAGGAAGAGGCCAAGCCTCCTCCCGCCTCAGCCCCCAGCAGTGAGAAACCCACAGAGACGGCTGCTGCTCTCTCAGCCCCAGGAGGGATGTGCAAGTCCAGAAATGGCCTATCAATGGTGCCTCTACCAGGGGGAAGGGTGGGTCAGAGAACAGGAGAGGTGGTTCTAGAAGGATCTCAACCCATGACGACGACTGGAATGGGGCAGACCCACCGCATTTGCTCCTCTGGCACACTCACCCATTGCTCCTTTAGCTCCAGGCTCGCCCACAGCACCAGGCAGACCTTTGGAGCCTGGCTCGCCTGCAAAGGAAATGGGCTAGCTGGTTGGAGGCTTTCAAGCTTCGCATCCGTGACAGTGGGGAATGCCACACCCTCCCTGCCCACCCCAAACCTGCCCCCTCCCCAACCAGATGAGCTTGGGGTGCCAACCAGAGGCTGGGGATGCGGTGTCTGCTTAGACTCTATGGTCACGGCCCCCTGGGCAGCAGGCAGGGACTGGCCCAGAGCCATGCCTGGTCTGAAGGGGAGTGTGTATGAGTCTTACTCCTTGGCAACAGAGAGCTGCCCCTTGTAGCCAAAGTGTCACTACTACTAATTTCCTTTTTAATCACGCAAGTTAGCAAGAGATAAGTGGATGAGGGGGTACAAGTTGTACAAACTTTCTGCTACTTTGGGAAGAGCTTAATTTTCTCATCTGGATTTCCCGCAAGAATCAGAGACCATCATAAACTCCCTTTTCGGCCTCTGCCCTACATTTACTGTCTTGATGCTGGCTTGTACTCCATTCAGTGCTTTATTTTGTCTTGTCTTGTGTTTTTTCTAGATTGCAAGTTCCCTGAAGGTTTTTAGACAGAGATTCTGTCTCATGTTTCTGTACTTATTTTCCCACCTCCACTGCCTGATGGATTTACAAAAAGTCTTGAATGGATCAAAGTGGATTTCCATGGAGGACTGACCTGTGAGGCCTCGGGGTCCTTTCTCACCCTGGTCACCTAAAACAAACATGGGGTGCGGGTGGGGCAGGAAACAGCAGTCAAGAGCAAGGAAAACATCCTCACCCAGTCAGAGGGGCCCCTGTCCTCCCGCCCCCAACAGCAGAATGGTTCTCACTGTACCTGGAAGCTACTGTCAGCAGAATGTGGACGAGAACTCAGCACTCATTAAGCCAAAGGGACATGTTCTATGTCCCCCAGGGTCAGAGCCCACCCCCAGAGTGACCCCAGCCCCTGCTGTCAGACAATGGATGCTATGGGCACAAGGAGGCCCAGACAAGGAAAACCTCAATGCTGCATTCTCACTTCCTCGAGACCACCCAACCATAGTACTACGACCTTGGTGCTTTGGGTCCCCTCTTTGTGCCTCAGTTTCCATGTCTGGAGGTTGCACTAAAATGAGCTCCCAGATCCCTCTTAGCCCCGGGGGTCTAGGAACCAGAGACATCCACATTCTGGGAAGCTGGGGCTCCTGTCACATTTAGGTTCCCAGGAATCGGGCAGACTGGTGATATCTGAGCAGGTTCACCATACCTTTGGGTCCTGGCGGTCCCATAAGTCCTTTGTCACCTGAAAAGTTAACGGACAACTTGATGTAAAGAGTGCTGGCGAGGAAGACCAAGGAGGACAGTGTCTGTGTCTGAAGACAGGCCGCCCGCACTCCACTATCCTGACCACCCCCCTTCTCCTCATTCACCTGTCAGCCTGCACGGGCTGTTGGTCATGTCCATCAGACCCTCCCTGTCCCTTCAGACCTTCTTCTTGAGTGGTGTCTACAGGGTGACATCCCGTTTCCTCCTGGCCCCTCCCTCCAGCTTACCTTTGATACCAGGGAGTCCCACTTCACCTCGGAGCCCTTGAAGACCCACAGGACCTGCAAGCAGGGAACCATGCAGGTGGGCGAGTGCCCCCGGCTTTGGAAGGGACAGACATGCACATGGGCACACACAGGCACACACAGCTGCACACACACCTGTGTGCACGCATGTACACACACACGCATGCACACCCAGGCACGCATATACCCTGGAGTAAAAGTTTTGGCTGCTCTCTGTCCTCCCATGTCTCCTTGCACCATTTTGGTCCAGGTGTTTTGCCTTTGTGATTGCCAGGCTCTGCCTTAAGGACACCTCATGGGACCCTGGCAGGGACACTGGCCCTCATTGTAATGTAGGCTGTAGCTCGAGATTCCCAAGGCAGCAGGACAAGCTCTGGCCTGTAGGGATGACGCAGAGGCAGGCACCTGCTCAGATGAAGGCAGGCCAGGACCTGCCGGCTGCTGCAGCTGCTGGTGGGCCGTAGGCCTCAAGCCAGGTCAGAGTGGCTGTCACAGGGCCCACCGGTACCCGACCTTAGCCACAAGAGACACAGTGTGGATACGAGTTCTGTGCCTCCAGGAGGCTCTCTTTTTTTTTTTTTTTGAGGGCAGTGTCACTGGCCCTCCTATGTGGGACCCAAACCGGGGCCGCTGGCGTCCCAAGCCAGCGCTTTACCACTGCGCCACTCGGCCGGCCCAGGAGGCTCTCTTTGTAATTGCTTCTTTTGCTTTAAAAATGTTTGTTTTTCCTTTTAGCAGTTCCCAACCCCACCTCCCCAAGAACCTATTTATAAGAAAATGCACACTGACCTGGGGGACCCTGTGGGCCAGGGGAACCGCTGGCACCTGAGAAGAATGACAAAACGACACTTATCCGAAGGGTCAGGCACAGGCCGGGGACATCTGACCCCACAGTGAAGGTCAGGTGGCGAGACATGGGCTCCCTTCCAGGTGAGGGCTGTGTGTATGGGTGTTGCCCCACACTGTGGGTTCCTGCCAGGACCCCAGGACCACTGGGCCCAAGATGACCCAAGTGCAGTGCAAAGGCCTCCTCCAGAAGGAAGCCGTAGCTGGTGGGATCGAGAGGCCGCTGTGCCTTCTGGGCTCGGGGGAGGGGCAGGGAGGAGCGGCGACCCGATGAGCATCCGTCGGAGAAGACCCCGTTTTCCTGGGTTGTCCAGACACGGTGCTTTCAAATGTGTGCGTCTGGGCCCCAGTCGGGAGGAAGCTGTCGGTCTTCTGATTTCCTGATCCATCCACCCACTTGGAGGCCACATAATGGAGCCATCGAGGATAGATGGAAATGTGGCCCCAAATACCCCATGAAGCAAGAACTCCAGCCCCAGTCCTGACCCCAAGGAACTCCTTTGTGGGGGGATCCTCTCTGGGCCCATCACCCCTGCACAGGCCTGGAGCAGGGGCTTAGGGCTGCCTGGGATTCCAGCGCCTGGACCTCTGTGATGCATCCTGGATGCCACAAACTTGGGTACCGTCCTGGACATCTGACTTACCTTTGGCACCGACAGAACCTGGGACACCAGGTGGTCCGTGAACACCCGGCTCCCCAACAGGCCCTGGGGAGAAATGAGTATTCTGAGCGATTCCCCAGTTTGGTTGCCTGCCCAGCCTGCTGGTATCATTTGGGGGTGGGGGTGGGGGATGGTTCCCACCCTGCGGTGGCTTTGAGCTATCTGGTGCCTCCCTGAAGCCACAAATCAGCAAAACGCCTTCCGTTTCTCCCCTCCCCCATCCCCAGCCTTCATACTCCATGGAGTCTGGCACCAGCTGATGCTCAATAAACATTTGTTGCCTTCTTCAGCAATATCTTTAAGAGAAAAGGAAGCTAAAAGTAAAGCATTTTGCTCAAGATTTACTGGCACTGAGAGGACTTCTGGGGTCTGTGCTTGGTTTCTCCTGATAAAAACAGACTCATGGTTAAGAATCTTTCGGGTTGTCAGAAAAGTCATGACATATTTTTTCTGTGTTTTGTTGCAAAAAGGCATCATGACTTTTCTGACAACCCAATAATTGCAAAACCTTCTCAGGCCCCTCCAGGGCTGCGCCTGTGTCTGGGGCCTTCTGTGCCTCCTTCCCTGACGAGTTCCAGCCAGGAGAGGCTTGGGGACCTGAACCCACTTTGGTTTCGGTCAGGCCCTGCCATGAGCACTCCCCTCAGCCCTGACTCCTCCCCTCGCTGTGACCACATTCTCCATGCATTCTGAGCCCAGCAGGGTTCTGAGCTCAAGGCCGGGATTTGCAGCCCGGCCTATGCCCCTCATTAGACCAGTGTCTCCACAAGGCCAGACACTGGCTCATGGTGCCCAGCAAATGCTAGTGAAAGAAGTCAGCACGGATGCAGCTAAGCCTCTTACCTCTGTCCCCTTTCTCTCCAAACCCAGGTGGCCCTGGCTCACCACGAGGCCCCATGAGGCCTTCACGCCCTCTCTGGCCCATGGGTCCCTCTAGGCCGGGCTCTCCTGAAAACAGAAATGGCCATATCAGAGTTAGGACCCTAAGCCCCGGCTGAGGGCTCCGCAGGCAGCAGCTTGCTGGCAGGACGCCTGCCTGGGGCCTCTACCCTGGTCCCTCTGTACCTCCCCTCACCCCCTGTAGCCCAGGCTCAGCCCAGAAGCAGAGTGACCCTTTGAAAATGCCAGAGGATCATGGCCCACCCTGCCCCAAACCTGCAGGTGGCTTCTCACCTCACTGGGGCAAAGCTGAAGTCCTTACAGGGGTCTCCAAGGCCCCCCTACAGTCAGCCTCACTCACCAGCCCTCCCTCTGGACTTGCCTCCCTCCTGGGCTCCAGCCAAGGCCTCCATCACCTCTTCCTCCTCACTGCTCCTTAACCAGTGGGCCTGTGGCTGCTCCCTCTGTATGGAGTGTGTCCCCAAGATCTCCTCTTGCCCAGCTCCCTCTCCCCCTTCAAGTCTTGGTTCAACTGGCACCTTTTCAGTGAGGCCTTCTCTGATGGCCCTATTTTAAATCACCCCTGTCCCCCAGTGTCCCGCCAGGCTCTGTCTTTCTCATTTCCAAACCACCTCCTACCCCGCTATGTACTTCACTTTTTTGTCAAGTTTATTGTCTTTCTTCCCCACCCAAACGTAAGCAGGGATTTCTCTGTTTTGTTCACTCATGTCTCCCCAGCATGTAAAACAGGGCCTGGCACATAACAGGCACTTAATAAATGTTTACTGAAGGGAGGGAGGGAATGGAAAAACAGTTCTTACCCACATTGCCTTTTTGTCCCTTTGGTCCTTCTAGACCTGGTTTGCCCAAGATCCCAGGGACACCTGTAGATATACAAGAATACCTCAACCCTATTTTCCACCGGGAACCTGGGAGCCAGGACCAGGGAGCCCTCAATACCAGCCCTGCCATCAGAGGTTACGCACCTGGAGTCCCAGGGAGTCCTCGATCTCCTGTGGGAGCAGAGATGAGACAGAGAAGTCAGCCACAGGAGTTGGGCAATTAGCTAAAGGAGCCACTGGTGGGGTTCAGGTAGGATTGCCAAATATAGCAAGTGAAAATACAGGGTGCGCAGTTAAGTGTGAATTGCGGATAAACAGCGAATACATTTTTAGTATAAGTATGTTCCATATAATATTTGGGACATACTTATAATGAAAAATTGTTTATATGTAATTCAAATTTAACTGCGTGTCCTGTATTTTATGGCAGGCTCAGTGGCTCCGGACCATCAGTCCCCATCCCCAGTAAGGTCAGTCAGGAGGGGTGTGGCCTGTACACTGGAACCCTGGGGGAGAGGGGCCAGGCGTGACACAGTGTGTGCCTGGGGACAGGGAATCCTGAAGAGAAGCAGAGGGCCACCAAGTGAAGGAACCCCAATTTCTACACTGGGCTTTCTTGGGAAAGGAGGTGGAGTTGGGGAGAAAAGAGCAACCCTTAAACTGTGATTCTCAAAATAAACTGTGCGCTCCTAGCCTCAGAGCCACCTGGGGTGATCAGGACTGCAGACTCCTGGCCCACCCCCAAAACCGGCTGAGTCAGAGGCTCTGGGAGTGGGGCCCAGAAGCGTCTGACAATTCTTACACACACTGAAGTTTGTGAACCCCACTCAGCTAGAGCCAAGAGCACTCCTGTGGTCACTGATATTGGAAACCTCTTCCTCCTACCCATGGGCTTGTCCCATTGATTGTCAAACCATTTTTCTGAGGAAATACATCAATTTCCCATAGTACGTAAGTGTGTGCCACAATACTGTCCCCCAACTAACGCTGTGGGGCACTTTTCCTGTGACTGCGTCCTACCTGCCTGGCTGCCCCTGAAGGCAGGTGGTGTTGCTCCTGCTGGATTTCCCCCACAGGAGCTCAGTCCCTGACTGCTGGGGTTTATTTACTCCAGCCTCCCTCGGCTAAGACAGCTGAGAGCAGGCTGCTCACCTGGAATGGTGGTTCCTGGCCTGACTCATCAGATAAAAACCTGGGGTAGGGGGGCCCAGCCCCAGAGTGTGTGATTCAGGAGTGTCCGATTCCTGCCAGGGCCCAGGAATCTGTATTTCTAGAACTCTCTGTGGGTGGAGGAGCGTTGTGTAGTAGCAGGCCCTCAGGCTGCTCCTCGGAGCTGGGGGAGATGCAGGCCCTTGACACAGGCTACCTCAGGGTCCTCATTCTGGGAATCCCTGAAGCCCTGAGAAGGGGTGAAGGACAGTTTTGCCCCAGAGATGTAGAGCCCTGCTCTGTCATGAAGCCCCCTGTTCCCCCAAAAGCCCAAATGTCTGCAGGCAGCTCTGTGATTCACTGGTCCCACCGCAAAGGGGAGATGGCCAGGGAAGGTGTGAGATGGGTCCTCTGACACTCGCGGATAGCTTTAAATTGTCAACCCTTGCTAATACTTATGGTAAAAATTCCCATGTTGTATTACCTTTAAGGCCTTGACTTCCCATGTCACCTAAAATCAGAAAACAAGAAAATTGTGAATGGGGTGAGAACCCAAAGGCCCTTCTCTCCTAGTATTTTAAGACCAGCGAACAGTGGGTGAGCTGCATTTTGAGGTGAGCGGGGCCGCGACTGTGTTGCTTGGGCCTGTCGGCATGCTGGGCCTCTCTTAGACGACGCCTTAGGTCCCTTCCTGTTCTAAGACAGTCTGACTGGAAAGCCAATTCTTAACCCTCCCAACAGGTACTGTAAGGTCTTCAATTTGGAAAAAAAGTTTTCCAGTCCACCCCTAAAACCCGCTCCAGACGCAGGACATGAGAGCAGGGAAAGGGCTCCGTCCACCGCAGTACCTTTGGGCCCAGGGCTTCCTCGCAGATTGCCTGCAAGAGAAAGGAAACCGTTAGTCACATTTCTCCTGCATGACACACACGCGGAGGGGATCGCTGTGATACAGTGGGGCGAAACCTAGGCTAGGATTACCATTCAGATTCTAAAAATGGGCAATTCTCAACAGGTCTCGGTTTTCCCAGCAGTCAGATGGGCTACAACACTGGTCTGTGCTCCCACCCAGAACTACAGAGAGCCGACTGAGTGTGGAGGGAGTGTGAGTCCTGTGAGTAGGCACCGCTGCACACAGAGGCAAAGGGACAGGGAGCAGAAGCGGCCGGCCCTCTGCCCTGTGATGCGTGTGCTCACCGTTTTCTTGCTCTGTCATCAGTTTGTTCCTCACGAACAGCCAGATGGCCTCCTGACTGTGGCCATCTAGCCCTGACTTGTCCTTGCCTCCACCCGCCCAGGGCGCCTCCCCGTGCAGCCACTCCTTGTTGTTCCTCTTGGTCTCCTCATCCTGCAGCACCCCACCGTTGACTCGCTCCAGCTTGTCCACTCGCGCTTTCAGCTTCCGCACCTCCTCCGCTGAAACGGCAGACGGGCAGTCAGCCGAGGGGCAGCCGGTGCCTCCCCAGCACACACACACACTCACTGCCCCGGGCAGCCTGACATGGAGGCTCTGGGGCCTGTGGCTTCTCCATGCCACTGGGGACATTTTGCTGGAATACTTATGGGGAGACAATGTGTTGTGGGCTATCAGCGGGATTATAATCGCTACTGAAAACTGTCACCGAGCCTTAAAGAAACCAGGCCTGGGGGGGGTCTGTCTTCTGACATGGTGACAGTGCTGGCCCTCACTCTCCCTGGAAGCTGGTGTGAGCGCCAGCAAAAGGCTATGAGAAGGGCAGCCAGGTGCTCAGCACACTGCTGTGGGCAGGGCAGAGGGCTCTGGGCCCCCTACCGGGAGCCCCATTAGAATCCCAGCTCTGCCACTCGGGCAGCCTGGGACCTTGGCCAGCAGCCTCTTGGAGCCTGTTTCCTCATCTGCAGTAACAAGGGGTCTGTACCGATGATGTCCCACCCCTTAGTCCCAACCCTTGGGACAGTGGGTGATTCCTGCCCTTTGAACGGGCAGTGGGGCCTGCTTCCCTGCTACCATTGCCACTTACCGAGAGCGATGAGGCCAAAAAGCAGCCCCAGGAGCAGCAGCCAGGTAAGCAGCAGGCCCAGCAGCCATTTCCACCAGCTGCAGCAGGAGCTGCAGGGGCACCAGGCTGGTGCCGCCCCCCACGAGCCCCCGCCAGCGCTGCCACCAACGCCTCCACCGCCCCCTTTAACACCACCACCGCCATTATGTTGGTTGTAGCCGTGGATTTCTGTGGAAGAGAGGGCAAGGGTAAGGTGCACAGAGATGACTCTTACTCTCTTCCCTCCAAATTCCCTGAGTGAGCGTGAGTGGGGCTTTCTGGTTCCTGTGCAGCTCTGGGAGGGGTGAGGCTGGCTCCTGGAATCAGCACAGGGCCGTGGCTGCTGAAGAGCAGAAGTCTGACAATCCTGGGCTTGAGCTGTGTGACCCTGAGAAGGTCCCTTTACCTCTGTTTCCGTGTTTTATAAAATGAGATGAAAAGATTACCTACTGCATAAAGCAGTTGTTGAATGACATGAGATAAGTAAGGCATGCAAAGTGATTAGCAGAGGATGTAGCACATATCTCTAGGTTTAAAAATCTTGATTATGAGCTTTGATCTGCCACAACCTCCTGTATTTTATCAGGCCCAAACCTAAGTCTTTCCCATCTGCACATCTCAGTATTCACAGCTCTTTCTTTGTAATCTCCAAGTGCCTGGAATTACACTCAGCATTTCAGAGATGCCCAGTAAACTTCTTTGTGGTTGTTGTAAAAGGGTGTTTAGTATCTAAAATGGATCTGTCTCTCTCTCAAGGCTACAGGAGGTGAGGAACGTGTAGCAGGCTGGAGATGTGCATGGTCTTCGTGTCAGCCTGAAGCCTGTGTACGTGTGGGGAGGTGGTAAGGCAGCAGGAGCCCTGTTGTGTTGCTCCTGCTGTGTTGGGAGACCCTGGACCTAAGGGCAGATAAAGGGTGCCTAGCAGTGGGAGGAAGGGTGGGGTCTGTGAGCCGCAGCCCCTGAATTAAGCTGCTTCTGCAGCTCGCGCTATCCCCCAGCCTGCCCCCTTCACTGCCCTCCACCCTGCTCCCTTCAGGCTTTTAGGGGCACTCTTTCGAGTTGGGAAGCTCAGGTGTGCACTCGCTCCAGGCTGGGGGCGTTATCTATGCCATTCACCATAGCCAGCCAGTGGGCTGCTGTCACTACCAGAATGCCATTTTCACCTACCTGCTGAGGCAGCCTTGCCCTTTGTGGACACAGTCTTCACCTCTCCTGAAAGATAAATACCAAAGGTTTGACTTGAGCTTTTAAATGCATGGAGCCCATGGGATAGCCTGTAGATTCTGGGCTGGGCTTTAGGTAGATACACGCACCGCCCCCCCACACCCCTTCCGCCCCCAGGCACTTAGCAGAACAGCAAAGTACAGGAGCGTCCACTCAGTTCTCACTGATCTGATACTTGCAATAATTACATTGATGCAGACATGGCTTAGCAAACAATTACTGGTGGGCAAAAGCAGCGTCCTAACCCTCTTGTGACCTAAAACTTTCAAAGCCCAAGACATTTTCAGAAGACCACGTAAGGGGTGACCTTTGCTTTCAAACAATAAATGTGCTTGTGAGAAATGACTCTTGAGTTCTTGGTTAAGGGACTTTGAACGCAGATTCTTAACCTGGGGTGGAGAGAGCCAGAGGGCAAGGGTGGGCTTGGAGCAGGGCAGTTCAGGAGTCCCTGATGCTATCTGACCAGTGAGTATTCAAGGGCATGTGTGGAATTTTCTGGGGAAATTATTTACAGCTTTCATCAGATTCTGAAAGGGTCTTTTGGTTCCACATCCCCACCTCCACCCCTAAAATGTAAGGAACCACTAACTGAGAAGACTTATAGGCAGGCCTTGTCAGGATTGTAGCTGATTTCATTTGCATTTATCTAAAAATGTTCTATAATGTAACTTTTCCCTTCCATTACTGATCTCCCTAAAATCAGTGATTTGGAGAAATTGTACAGGACCCAGAGCCGTGAAGAAATGTGCTTATCCAGGAAAAAAGTGCAGGTATTTAAAAAGAAAAAAAATAAAGCTAGCAAGTGCTTTGCAGATGATTTTTCTATTAGTTCTGAAAATTAAGGGAAGATGAGAAAAAAATGCCACTGTGGACCTTAGACGCTTGTGGTCTAAGGCTTTTGCTCCAATAATGTGGATGCATGAATCACTGGGGAGCTTGTTAAAATGCAGCCTTTGACTCAGCAGTCTGGCCGAGGGCCGGGGAGTCTGCATTTCTGACATGTTCCCAGGTGTTGCCACTGCTGTTGGTCCAGGAACCACACTTTGAGTAGTGAGATCTCAGAAGACAAATAAATAAATGAGATGTGGATTGGCTGAAGGCAAGGTGGACAGTAATCAGATTTGATCTTACCATTAGCCTCTGATACTAGGCAGGTGTCAGCAGTGTAGGCAGCTTGCTTTTCCTTTTTCAGGGTATCCTCTGAAAAAGAAGCTGTGTACACAACCCATGATAATCTGGGATAGTCTCTCCTTACTCCCCCAACCCACCCCACATCCTCTCTGTCTTGGGGAGGTGGAGGTCAGCCTGACAGGAAGAAGATCCAGCTTTCCTGGCGTGACTCCCCCGATTGATGCTTGTGGGGAGCCTTGATGTTATTGCCCAAAGAACCCTCTGGGAGCTCTTTCCCAGAATTTTCCTGGCTTGTCTGCATTTAAGGCAGACCCTGGGATGCCCTATTCAGGCAGGCATTTTTTCATTTGAATGGGATGACTATGTTTTCATTATGAAAACATCTCCTAAACCACCTTGCTAGGACATCTGGCTTCCTACACTGTCTGCTTTTGTCCTGAAACTGGAGTCATCAGGCTGTGCGTACTTGCAGTGATGCTGGCAGGGGAGGCAGTGAAGACCTTCCCACTGTCCTTTGTCATGATCAGCAGCTCCATCTCCTTCTTGGCAGGTGCATTGTCTTTCTCCAAGATCAGGAACTTACAGTCCTTGTGCAAGAGGTCATCATTCTGGACACTTGTGGTGCAGGCTGGAGAGGAAAGAAATGGGTGGGGAGGAAGGAAAAGGTGCCAAAAGAAGGGAGAGGGGAGAAATGACCAGAAGAGGAAGGAGAAGGAAGAGTAGGGAGGAAAAGAGAGGTTAGTGGGTGTGTCCAGGTCTCCTGCTGTCACTCACAGTAGCTACTAAGAAGCAACTTGGGGACAAAAGACAGCCTCCCCTGCTGGCTGGGCCTGGCGATGAGGAGGTTGGGTTGATGTCAGAAGCACTGGGCAGCGGGCCTACGAGGCTGCCTCCCACCTGATGTTACAGGATCTTTAGTGAACGGACAAAAGTACACCCTTGTCAGGCAGGCCCTTCTTTAATTAACTGGGTGGGTTCATTTCTATCCTTCAGGTCTCAAGTGTTATCGTCCTGGGTTTATTTTCCTGACTACCCCGTCTAACATACATACACTCCCTTCTCTACCACCTCACCTATTTCTTTCCTTCAAATTATCTAGTGTACTTTGTCTACTTGTTTATCTGCCTCCTCCACTGCAATTATCAGCCTGGGGAGGGCAGGAATGTAGCCTGCCTTGTTCATATATGTGCTCCAGACACGTAGAACAGTGTCTGTCTCACACAAAGCAGGTGCTCAGTGAGTGTTTTTTGAATGGAAGGAAATACACCAAGGACCAGAGCAATGAAGGAAGCAGCCATGAGCCAATTCCATAAACATTCTACAGAAAGTAGGGAGGGTGTGGCAGCTTTGAGGGGCTCCCTGGCTCTTGCCACGGATGACATAACAAGAGCAGGCCAGAGGCTTCCAGACGAGGGTGGGGCTGGGGTGCATCTGACCCTAGGCAGGTATGGAGGGCGGAGCTTCCTGCCCCTCTTGGATAGGGAGGTCAAGGTAAGGCCAGGGGGATGCTCGTCTCTACTCTCTCATGGAAATAACTGAGAAGCCCTTGGGGTGAGTTCCGTTTTCACACCTTAGACCGCCAATGGGTTATATTCCCTCCTCCCGTATGCCATGTGTCAACGTGTGCTGTGGTGTGCCCCTGGCAGCTGGGGGCAGTACTCACCGGCAGAGGTGGACACGCCAGTGCTCACAACGGCAGGGCCCTGGGGCATGTTTTTCTTCAAACCATATGCTGCAAGAGAGGAACCACTGAGTAAATGGGACCAGTGAGGGAGGGCAGCTCCACGCAACTGAGAAGCAGCCTGACTAACCCTGGCAGCCTCCCCAGGGGAACAGAAGACAATAATGATGAATAAGAATGAATGAATAATGAAATGAAGAATAATAATGAATAATGAAATCAACTCTCTCCAGCCATGGGGGCAGCAATGAAAGTTTAGATGGAACTTTCTTTGGTATAATTAACTTTCTAGGACAGCTCCAAAGGCTACCTCCTCCATGAAGTCCTCCTATATCTCCTACATCATCTTCCCTTCTGAACTCCTGCAGCCCTAACACCTGCTCTGCACGGCTTGACTGTCATCAGTTGTTTCACGTGTATTAGGCTTTCTACCCCAACCCAACAGGAAGCAAGTTGAGGGCCAGAGCTGAGGCTCAGACCTCTTGTCTCCCTTCCCCCAGGTTTGCACAGGGGGTGCACCATAAAAGCAGCCAGATGATTGATTTGCAGTGACAGTGAGGGACAGCAGTGAGACAGGAGGCTATACAGGTGGCCGTCCACAGCAATGGCCCCCTGTGGTTTCATTCATATCTGAGCCAGTATATGATTGGGGTTGGAACCTCTAGGTTGGGGGATAGGGGCTTTTTCTTTGGTGGGAAAGGATGATTGATTTTTTAGGGACATTTTGGTTCTTGATTCAGTTGTTAGAAATGGATATTGTGAGTTATAGCTGAAAAGAGGCATTACTTCCCAGCCCCTAAGCTCTAAATCTCAGCTACTGACCTGTGGAGGTGGTGGCCGTGCCATGCGAAAGGGTGGATGAGCTGGGGGCCAGGTTGTTCTGCACACCAAACACTGTGAGGGGCATTGAGGACAGGTGAGCGCAGGTACGTAGAGGGGGACCCTCAGCTATAGGCATCCCCCTGAAAGTCCCCAAACCACCTTCATGATAAATGCCTTTGCATATGACAGAAGTTCCCAAACTTTCTCTGTTCTCACATTCTAATACAGTACTTTTTTTTAATGCCCCACCTCTTCACACCAGGTCAAAAGTTACTAACAGTTTCATTTACTGAGTAGTTCGGTTCACACACCTTCATAGTGGTAGTTCACACAGGGTCTGACAGATGTCACTGTATCCTTCAAAATTGAAAACTATCCCAGGGTTCCCCATTCCCTGTGGCACCCTGGGGTGCCTGGGTGCACAGTGTGGGAACTGCAAGCATAGACTTCAGACACAAGATGGCCAGGAGGCACTGACTTGGCATTTCCTCCTGAATGCTTCTCCTGACTCAAACACATAAAGCTCCCCTCGCCCTCCTTATGATATCAGAGGCTGGTTGTTTTAAACAATGTGCAGAAGCTCATTCCTTCCCACCCCAATTACAGCTTCTTATATTCTATCTGATCTAGTGTTTAGGGTACAAGATCGTGGATCCAATATCCTCAGTCAGGACTTTGCAGAGCAGAATAACAAAGCAGAAGAGATGCAGTATGAACCAGGTGTCTCCTGGGTTTGGTGGGATGCTAGTCCATTGGAAAGTCAGAATACTACATTTGCACTTGCAGGTACTCCAGACAAGGAAATTAGGAAGGCCCACACCGTTATGTGTGTTAGACATGACATCGCAGGGAGAAGGTAGATTCCTTTAAACAACGATGTGGATGATAACTTCCTCACATATAGGCTATTGCAACGTATATAGAAATAGAGTGAATAAATCTGAGCCCCCGATGAACTACTGTATTTAGAAAAATATCTGAAGTAAGAGCCTTCTAACTTAATGCTTTTCACCTGAACTGTCCTAGGCTATGCCTCATTTAGCTTCTTCATCTCCATTTCTCCACCTCTCAGAGAAAAGAAAGAGACCAGCAAATCCTCTCCCTTGTGGACTGAGCTGTCTTTGATTGAGGGCAGGCTTTGAGCCTTCTAAGGCAGCCCCTTGGCCGCTGCCTCTGCATGGTGTGCATGCAGGAATGTTTTTCTCTAGAAATCATTCTATTTTCCTCACCAGGAGGGATCTCCTCCCCATATCACACCCCCCCCTTCTTTTTTTTTTTTTAAAGCAAACCACCTGGAAAAGGTGAGTGAAGCTGCAGAGCACTGACCTGAGGAGCAGGTGCTGATTCCGGGGTGCAGAGTAGGGGAGCAGGAAGCCATGTTGTTCGGAACTCCAAAGACTGCAGGGGAGGAGGAAGGCTGGTGAGAGGCACCCCAGCCCAGAACAGGGGGTACCACAGAAGCTCCGGAAGAAACACCAGGGTTGCATTTTTATATTTTGTTAAATTTTTGTTTTTAAGAAAAATTTTAGGCTCTAGCCTTGCAGCAGAGAACCATACATTAATCTCTGGTGTGCCTTAGATCATAGCCAAGGAGTGGTCATAGGTTGGTCAGACTCAAGTGGACATTGGCTCTGGCCAAAGCCCTGCTCATTAGTGACCATTTTACAGAAAAGGCACTTGAAGCCCAGCGAAGTTAAACGACTTGCTCAAGGTCACACAGTTAATCCACATGGAGTGAAACTAGGTTTCTTGCATACGTTTTCACTTTCTTTCCCATTACATTTCTTTCCGATATACTGTGTAATCTGTGTAATCTATGGTAAACCCCCCAAAAGAAACACTTTAGAGACTGGACTAAAGTTCCAGTGGTAAAACCTTGGGGTGTTTGGCCACAGAAAGCCCCTCTAGGAAGCCTTGGGGATGGTAAATGCCAGCGAGGTCATTCAGCTCCAGGTAAGGTGTGGGAGGGGCTGTGCACTGCACTTCACATACCTGATCCTGCGGAATAGGCATTGGCGTTGAGGAGGGACGAGCTCTGGGTTGTCACGTTGTTGTGATAGGTCCCCATAGAGGACCCTGCTGGCAAGGTGGAGGACCACATGTGGGAGGGAAGGTTGGCACCCAGGGTAGTTGTGTCATAGGTGCCGGACACTGGAAAGACACACACACACACATCAGTGAAAGACAAATAGCACTCTATGCTGGGGTGACCCTGTTGGCTCCGTTTGCTGGGACTTTCCTGGTTTAGCCCTGAAGGCCCCCAGCCCAGAAACTCCCTCAGGCTGGAACAAACCAGGGTCGTTGGTCATCCCATTTCTGCCTGAAACCTTGGAGCCGGTGCAAACTTGATCTCTTGGATGAGACATTTTTCCTGGCTCTTGGTGAAACTTGAAGTAGATAATTTTTGCTCTGGGGTCTGCCCATGTCTCCTTTTATGTCCCCCTCTCACCTCCTGATGTGTGTGCTGTCCTTACCAGTGTTCTATCTGTTGCTGATTCCACCTTCAAAGGTGCTAGGGAGCAGTGAACGAGGCCCCACAGTGAATCCTGGCAGAATTCCAGGCACACAGCAAGCACAGGTAGGAGGCCCTCACTTGAGGCCACACGGCATGGATGGCAGCCTTCTCTGCTTACACTCCCCTTAAACATTCCCACATGCCAACTAGACCCAAGGGTCACTCTGCACTCAAGGGGGAGTGCTGGTGCTTCTTCACATCTGAAGCCAGTTCTGCTCATTCCTTATGCAAGAGGGAGCCAGGCATATGCGTCATAAAGTACTTCAGAGTTTTGGGTTTGTATTAAAAAACAAAAGGAAGATCACAATCTCAAGGTTTTTGTTTTTTGTTTCTTTTTTCCCCAGTAGCAAAAGACAGGAAAGCTTCACATCCTAGCAGAACTGGCTTTTTTCCTCATCTCCCTCCAAGGACTTTTTCATTCCTCTTTCTGCCTCCCACAGAATCTACCTTGCATTTGGTAGTCACATGATATATGAGTGTTGAACAAAATTCATCCAACCTGACTACCACCTCTTGGGTTGTTTGCTTTTCTTCCTCAGAGGCCCACACCTCCATGAGGGCAGTGACCATGTCTGCCTTGTTCATTGCCTTTCCTTAGTACCTGGTGCTTGCCATAGAGGTGGCATATAATAAAAATTCATTGAATGAATGAATGAATGAATGAATGAAAACACTACACCTTTTCGCAACATTCTTCATTTTGGGAACCTGGCCAACATATTCCCAGATACCCAGAATCTCCTGGGGGAGAATCTCTAGGATCTAGAGTTCAATTACAATGTGTACATGAGATGGCTGGCCAGGCAGGAGTAAGAAAGCACAGCCCACATTTGCAGACTGCACGAAGGGCAGATGCTCAGTGCTTTGTCACAGCCTGCCAGGGCATGGCTGAATTCCTGGGCCAGGACAAATCTGCCACCTTGTTCCCTTCCCTCTCTGACAGCCCAGGGCTGTAGGCCTTACCTGAGTGGGAGCTTGCTGTCACCTTTTTGGTCTCCACAGTGCCTTTCTTAGGGATGGGGAGTGTGTTGGAGGAATTCCGGGTGGGGCTCACGCTTGCTGATCGGCTGCCCTTGAGCAAACGTTTAACATCATCCAACTCGGTCCCTGTGAAAGAATCCCACGCTTTCCATTAGGCCCAGGATTCTTTCCTGAGTCTAACTGCAGTGGGAATTACATTTGTGGCATTCTGAATACTAGGGGGATGGCATCTTCTTCCCACACTGGGATAGTTTGGGTTAGACTTATAATTTTTGCATTTTGCCAATTTATAGCACTTATTAACCTGGCACTTTGTAGTATTAATGTCCTCATAAATATAGTGCCTCTATAAGGATAGATATTTCCTAATTATATGAAACATCAGTAGATATTTCCTAATTGTACCTCATCAGACACCACAGAGATGATTCTGTGGCTGGAAGACACCCTCATCCTAGGTCAAGGGAAATTTACACGCGGAGCAATTAGAGAACCAGACCCTTTGAAACAAATGGATCAATAGAGATTTCAACCCCTGCACAGGATGCCTCAGGTGTCAGGTCCCTGACATTGTAAGTTTTGGCATGTCATAAGGAATTTGTGGCCCATAACTCCTAACCATCATGCTGCTTTCATGTGAATTCATTTCAAATCCACCTGCCTGATACTATTTGTAGCAAGCTGATCTAGTGGAGCAAGGGCAGTGCATAAGAGGAGACAAACAGATTTGCAAACAGTATGGGCTGGAGGACTGCCCAAACACACCTCTCTTGCAATCTCCATCCTTTGGGCTCGGCGACCCTTAGCCTGGAAGGGCTCAGGTGAGGCAGTTAGCAGGCCTGGAGTCAGACCCCACAGCCCCAGGTGCTGAGCTCTTTGGACAAGTCCTGGTCTCTGACTCCTGAGCCGCCCACCCAGCTGTTTTTCCTCTTGCTCTTTGCACTCGGATCCCACCCTAATGGTTGGGCTAGTTTCAAAATGTCAAATAATCTCTAACAAGAACAACAGGAATCTAACATAGTCAGTGGGCAGAGACCGGGGAATCCCTGACCTTTGAGATCAAGTTCAAACTCTCACACTCTTCTTCTGACCTTCTCTAATCTTAACTATCCCATTAAGCCCTGTCCTGTTCCTTTTCCTTCAGCCACACTGAACATTCCTCCAGTGTCTCATTATGTGTTCCTCAAATGTCTGTGCCAGCTCATCCCATGGATCCAAACTGATTCACCCTTTGGTCTCCCTTCAAGTGACACTAACTCAGAAGGCTTCTCAGCACCCCTGTTCCCTCTGCTACCTGAGCTGGCATGGTTGGTTGTTGACTGTCTCCCCATCAGTCTGTGAAGCATGAAGTGTCAGGGACCGTGTCTTCCTCAGCTCCTTACCGCCAGCATCTAGCCCAGGGTCCCTCTCACAGAAGGTCCTTGGAGACGTTTAATGACTGAGTCACACACACACACACAGCCCTGGGTTCCTGGATCCTTTTTTTTTTTTTCCAGCAAGACAGTGATCACTTACATCTGGTAGATGGGGATGCACTCTGCAGTCGAACTCGGATTTCACTCTCTGTTCAGGGGACAGAAGGAGAAGTCTGTGAATGAAGGAGCTTGGGTCACAGTGCCTGACCTTGAGCTGTGAGCAGTGGTGAAGTCCTTGGGCTGCTCTGAGATATCCATGCCCCAGCAACAGGAAACCTGGGCGTACTCAGGCCGAGTGCTGCTTAAAAAGAGATGTCCTCTTCCCATGCCCCAACCTGCCCACTGCACATCTCCCAGCCAGAAACCCCAGGCTGAGCAGGGCAGCTCCATCACAATCATTAATGATCAAACCCTTTCCAATCACCCATTTCCTGGAACCAAGCTTCTCTCCAGCCTCCAGGATCTCTTAGGCTTTAGGGGCAGAATTCTAAAACCTGGAGTGTTGACTTAGTCACTTTGGCCTCTTCAGAAATGGAAAGGGCAGAAAGTGGGTAGTTTCACATTATTAGTTCGTTTCAGGTGGAGAGCTGGTATCTTTCAACTATTAGCCTGACGTTGTGGGTGGTTGGTATGTCCTAACTTTCAAGTTACTGGTGCAATAAGGCCCCTAGAAAGTCTAGGCTGGTCATTGAGAGCCTGGGAAGCACCCTGCCTTCTGCACGGCCTGACCCTGGCATGTGCGTGGCACAGACACCTGCTCCTTGCCACCCTCACCAGACTCATGAAGAGCAGCGACCCCAGGGCCATGCTTCGCTCCTGTGGCCTTATCTGGGGGCAGCTGTGGAGAGTGCAAAACTGCCAGGGAGTCCTTGCCCCAGGAATGATTTGAAATCGGGCTTTTGCTCGGTTTTTGATGCATAAAGGCAATTCCAGCACATCTTGTTGCAGTCACCCAGGAGACTAGATGTGAAACAAGATGCAATGCCAGCATCTTCAGGTAACCCACAGCGGGACCGACAACCCCCCAGGCCATTACTATGTGTTTTCATTCCTGCCTCATGCTTGTTACATCACTGTCAAACTCTATCCTTCCCATCCTGGTAGAGCCAGCAAAAGATTCCCAGGGTGCTGAAAGCTGCTTGAAGGCAGAACCATGCCTTATTCATTCTTCTGTACTCCTCCCATTTCCTGCCTTCAAGCTGGACACATGTTAGATGCTCAGAAAATATCCCAGCAAAACAGCTCACCTCGTGTTTGGCTTCGTCCTCTGGTTGAAGAAGATGCTGAGAAAGAAAGAAAGTCATTTTAGGCATTTATATAAGAGGTGGCATGCTAAATATTTTTGACATGGAGGTAGACCTATTTGGGTGGGGGGAGGAGGTTTTTTCACAGTGTGGATTTTTTTTTCAGACAGGAGCCCTTATGGATAGTGGATGCTTTAATAAATGATGACCATATGGCCAAAAGGCAGAGAAGCTTTTGCAAGGCCCCAGTGCATTTAGGGTGTTATGTAAGTTAGCTAAATGCATATTCTTAGCTCACACTTAGAGTGTTAAGTCAGCGAAGGTAACCCATTTGGGAGCATGATCCATTTGGACTGGCTGACTACACACTGATCAAATGTATCAAAAAACTGACAGTTCTTTCCTTTAGTTTTTTTGTTAGAGACTGCCTTGGTTTTTCCACAATAATCAAATAAATTACAAGCACTGTATAGTCAATGATCATATCATCAATGCATATGCACAGTGAGAATCCAAGAACATGGACCAAAGACTTGAGCCAAGTGAAGATACAGCCTAGGGTTCCAGTTGACATAAAACGTGCCCCTCTGAAGCCTACTGTGGTGGGGATGCCTGGCATTTGTGCATTCTAACCCTGGTTTCTCTTTGCTGGGAGGTCTCTGTGTGTCCTGTGAAAGGAAAAATCCTACAATTGTTGCTTGGTCTTGGGGCCTGACTGTCCAAGCCTGTGACTTGTCTGAATAGCTTGCCATTTCACTAGCATCACGAGCCAGGATTTATGACAGCACGTCAATGTGATTGACAGTCCCCTTAAGATGTTTCAGGATAAAAAGCAAAGGAAAAACAGCAGAGGTCAAACTCCTTTAGAAGAATCCATTTAACTCATGACATTTCCTCCCCCCAAACCCAGGCATTTTCCCAGTGCCTCATCTGACTTTTTTTTCTTTTTCAGAAAATAAGACAAGGACATACCAAATTCCTTCCGAGGGTACTCTGGAGAAGAGTTGCCACTGGAGCTCCCTGGGGAGAGAATAAAACACTTAGGACAGGCATACCATGAGCCTCTCAGATGTGTTTTTTCACAAATTGAAGGCAAGACCGTCCACCAGCAAAAAGATTACGACTCGCTTTGTTGCCATTGTCTGCTGTTGAACACTCCGTATCTCCCAGGTCTGCCTGTACCAATGGTCACTTAAGCCCACATGGCTTCCAAGAGGGTGGGTGGTGCTGGCCCCTCCTTTCCGAGCCTCATAGCTGGCATGTTCAGGAGTTGACAGGTGCTCTTCAGCAGGCTCCTGATTTAACCCCACCGGGTGTCCAGTGGACGAGGTTGTGACACCTTGTTCTGACCCCTGATCTACTTCAGTGGGGCAGGGTTTGAACAGAGGCAGGCAGGAGGTTTCCATTTCCCTTTTTGTTTTCCTCAGTTGCATTTGCCCTATAGCAGTGCTGGTGCAGGTGCCTGTGCCTGGCCAGGTAAACGTGCTGCCAGCACCAGGGTGTCCTTGTGAGGGTTGTCGCCAGTGTGCAGCCTGTTAAAATGAAGGAGCCAGCCCCCCTGCAGGCCCATCAGCAGAAAAGCACTGTAGGGACACCATCCTCCTCGTCTGAATTTGGGGCTCCCCAGGACCCTCTGACAGCTCTGGGTCTTAAATTATTTACTGGGCTACCCATCCCTTAATCCTGCTTCTCCATCACCAGGGCCCTTCTCTATTCACTGTTAGACCCATTTGCTGCCTGGCTTGTCTGTTTCCCACTAAAACTGCTTCTGCAGATCACCAGGAGCCCCAGGAACCTTGGAAGCAGAACCCAAACTTCTCCCTCCTCCCTCCTCCTTCCTGACCTTGAGCACTTTCTCCGGCTGACTTCAGTGATGATGCCTTTTCTTGGTCTCCCCACTCCCCTCAAAGACTCTCCTTCCTCTCCGTGCCCTGTAGCTTTTTCTCCTTCTTCTCCCACAGCAATTTTTTTTCTTTGCTTCATTCTGATTTTTATACTCTCTTCCTCATCTAACTCCTTTAGTTTGCGTCTTTCTACTAACACCTCTTGGTGAACAATTCCAAAAGGGGTGTCTTGCCCTGACATCGTCCCTGAGCTTAAGTCCCGGGAGTCCCATTGCCTGCTTGCTACCCCATCTGCAAGCTGTGCCAGCAGCTCTATTTCAGGACCAAATCACTGACGTCATCCACTTGGAGGCCCCTACCTGGGCTCCTTGCTGCAACTGTTGGCACAACCACAAACCCAACCACCTGTGTTTGAAATCTCAGCAGAATCGCTGACTCCTTTTTCCCGTTAAAATCAAAATTAAATGAAGACCAGCCTTGAAAATTCCCTGAGCAGACAAAACCAGTTTAATCATTCAAGCAAAGCTTAATGTAGCATATTTTGCAAGACTAATTTAACCTGGGTCACTTCTTGCTTATGCCTCTGAAAACCATAAGCAAAACTGAAACTGTTTCCCAAGGTAAGATGAGGTACTTACAGGCGGATCCCCTATCACTGAAGATAATTCCAATGGTGTAACCAATCACTGTGAAGAATAAAATGCCCCCTCACTACACAAGCTGCTTTGAAACAATATGCCCTGAGGCCTCGTGTTTGGTTTGAGTACTCTGAGTCTGCAAACTGTCTTTTTGGTGTGTGCACAGTAAACTTTTACTAATTACTACTTCAGTGATTCCTTGGTTTTATACTTCCATTATTTCTGAACCTTTGACATTGTCTTTCTCCCAACATCAAATCAATTGCCAAACCTGTCAATTCTACGTCTGCAATCCCTTTCACCGGCAGCTCCTTTTCTCTCCCACCGCCACCCCCCTAGTCCCAGGCAAGTTTTCCCTCCCTGGACTATTGAGCATGGTCTCACTTGTCACCATGTTCTGTCACTTCCCTCCCTATTCTCCCTACATGTAGTTTCCAGAGTGCTAGTCCTGGGTCCCAAATAGGATCTACTCTTTTGCTCAAAAATCTCTGTGGCTTCTCACTGTATGCAGAATAAAGTCCACGCATCTCAGCCTATACTGAGTCTACCTCAGGCCCTCTTCACAGAAGCACCTCTGCTGCTTGCTACTTAAGCCCCGACACTCCTGCCCATCTTTCTGTACTGCTGCCCCCGCAGCCCGGAGCGCCCCATCTCTCCACCTCCACATGTGAAAATCTTACACCTCACGAAGGCCCAGCTCAGATGCTACCTCCCGCTAGAGTCTTCCCTGGAGACTCAGCTGGAAATGATAATCCCCTTCCACTTTGCATTACTGTTTTCATTTGTCATCTTAACTTGTCTATTAGACTGTTGGCTCCCTGAAGACATAATCCATGTCTGATTCATTTAAGCATCCATCAGGGCATTCTGCATGGTGCTAAACACATGGCAGATATTTGAAAAAAATACTAGTTGAAACAGTGACTAACGATGAGTGAAAGAATGAATGAAGGGGTGGATAGATCAACAAAATTGCCAAGTAACGTGAGTCCATACAAGAAATGAAGAAAAAGAGGAGAGAAAGGTGAGGGAGCAGACACAGGTAAACACAGGTGCCCATATGTCAGTCTTGAAAGGATGAGTGAAGTCACTTGAGGAAGAGAGAGGTTCTCTTTCAAAGTCTGTGGGACACATACCTTCGTATGTCCCATGGCGGGTGATGTGAATTTTCCTTTCAAAGGTTGAGCCTGGTGAGTTGGGCAGAGTGGAGGCAGGTGAAGGAGCCCTCCGATAACTGGAGGTGGAGGCATTGCCTCGTGTGCTTCCGCCTGCAAGTGGGAAAGCATCGGTTCGTAGCGCTCCGGCAGACTCACACACAGTTATACTGAATCCTCCCAGGCTGCTCATAATGAAAGAGCGCATGTGGAGGGGCCAGAGGACGCCAGCACTGAAAGGGCCCGCCGCAGCACTCACACGGCTGCTCAGAACGGGGGTGGCATGACTGCTCCTGCCTGTCCTTCCCAAGCTGACCGCTGGAAGGCAGGGAGGCCCTTAGCGCACATGGCTACAGTGCATGGCAATGGAGGGGCTTAGCAGGACTTTTCTCCGGGCCTGGCACTTATTTAAATCAAAGATTGCTTCTGGAGAGACTAGAACAAACTCCGACGGGGAAGGTTCCTCAACAGATAAGGGCAGGCACTTCCCTTGGTCAACCTGGCTGTTGCCTGTCTTGGGTCTTCTTTCTACTCAGTCCAATTGTTAAAATGGCTTCATGGGTTATGTGTGCTTTTTTTCCCCCTCGCCTTTTTTTGTTTCAGTTTGAAAGCTACCATGAAAGAGGGCTTCATGGGGAACAATGGACCTGTGTTGGATGCTTGCCCAGTGGAGAATCTCACAATGTGGGATCAGATTCCCTTAGCACATTGACCCAATCATTCAGTTTCTTTTGTTGTTGTTGTTCATTCCAATTGTAAACCCCCAGATGTCCACAGCCTTCTTGAAAAGAGATGGCTTAGAGAGAGCAATGCAGTGGAAAGCTGCCACCTCCCCATGAAGCCTCCTTAAATAATTATTGTAGGGCCGGCCGAGTGGAGCGGTGGTTAAGCGCTGGCTTGGGAAGCCAGCGGCCCTCGTTCGGTCCCACATGTGAGGGCCAGTGACACTGCCCTCAAAAAAACGATTAGAAAAATAAATAAATAAAAAAATAAAAAATAATTATTGTTATTTATATTGGGGACTGGATGCAAATTGATCCCATTTTAAGCAGGCATGAAATACAGATAATTGGGAAGTCTCGTCTTGGCTGGGTTGAGTGTTGTTTACATGGCCCTTTGGGGCATATGGAGTGGAAGACAAACAGCCTGGTCCCTCTCCTTGTAGGACTCTCTCCCCCTGTCCTTCTGCTCTTGCCCAGCCCTCCCCACAGGCAGGCACTTACTTGAGTTTATGTAGCCACTGCTACCATGTGTCAGGCTCTGTTTCTCCAGCCGGCTCCCTCCACCCGTTTTAGCATAGCCATTGCTGGTCCCCCCTTCTGCGGAAACAAGCAGCTGACAACTTATGGGTTGAGTCAGTCCAGAGGGTCCCCTTATCCCTTGCCCTTTGGAAGTCTCCCCTGGCTTCTCAGCCACAACCCTATTGGTTTGGGGCCCCTTTCCCATCTATACCACACAGTGCAAGCTGCCATGCTCTCATTTTGTTTGTTTCTAATATAAATGTCATGAGCAAATATTCCACTCGATTTAAAAGGAATGTCTTAGGGACGGCCGAGTGGCTCATTTGGTTAAGAGCTCGCTCAAGAGTGTGAGCTGAGCTCTGAGAAACAGCAGTTCGATGCCCAGCCCGAGCTGAGCTGCTGCTGAGCTGCCAACAAGTGGCAGGATGGCCCAGCTAAAAATAAAATAAAATAAAAGGAATGTCTTCTGGGTGGAACACAGCAAGTTGCTTATTAGGAAAATTTAAATATTGGAACAGTTAGCCAGTGATAAAAAGCTCCTTGAGGCCAGGGCCTGTGTTGGGCTTGCTTTTTTCAAAATGCCTGGTCAGTGCCCTAGCCATGGCCTCCCCTAGAAGTGTTAGAGGGATGAGTGACAGCTGTGTGTGGCTGGTGTTCTGCCTGGTAGCCCATCATGCTCCAACCTTGAGTGCTGATGGGTGGGATTTCCACCTTCCTACCCCTTGGTGTGCCAGGCTTTCTGGGAGGTACAGGGGTAACTTCAGGGCTCAGATCTCCATTACAGAATCCACTAAACATAAGGGTCTCCAGAGAAGAATGGACTCAAACAAAAGCCTGACTGGTGGTTCCCTGCTCCCACCCATGTCCAGGTTTGATAAAATTTTGTATATTTTAGTGTCCAGATGAGGCAAATCTATAGAGACAGAAGGTAGATTTGTGGTTTTCAGGGGCAGGGGAAAGGGGAGAGAGAATGGGGGGTGGTGCCTGCCAATAGCCATGAGGTTTCTTTTTGATGTGATGAAAATGTTCTAAAATTAGATGATTGCAACAGCTGCGCAACTCTGTAAATATACTAACAACCACTGAATTGTGCATTTCAAACTGGTGGATTTTAATGGTATATAACTTAATGTCAATATCACTGTAAGAAGAGAAAGATTTCAGATATTTTGGATTTGCTCAGCTGGAGTGTGAATGCCCCTGGGAAAGGTCATAGGTAGAGTCCTTCATCATGACTTTCTGAGAAGAAAGTGCTTGAGATAGTCACTTACTTGGCGGTAAGGATGTAAGTCTTGTAGTTACAGTTTCGGTGATAACTAGAAAAAGACAAAGAAAATGAGATCTTACATAATGCACTAAAATCCCTGTATTTTGGCAAGGTCTAATATCTGTCACAGGCTCAGCACATTAAATTAGGTCCAACAGAGATTTTTGTATACTTGTGCTTTAAGGTATGTGATCTGCTCCACTATCCATGAAAATATGTGCAGTAACAATGGGGCTTAATGTACCTGGAAAATAAGTTTATATCCCTTTGGAACCAAAAGTAGGTGGCTGCCGGATTTGAAAAACGAGTTGTCCTGGTGTCGATGTTACTCATTTATAAATTAGATCGAGTTGGGCCGGCTGAGTGGCGCAGTGGTTAAGCGCTGCCTTGGGAAGCCAGTGGCCCCGGTTCGGGTCCCACATGTGAGGGCCAGTGACACTGCCCTCAAAAAAAAAAAAAAAAAAGCTATTATTATTAAATTAGATTGAGTCAGGCCTGGATTTGCTTTTGAAGGAGGACCAGGCCCTCAAGTCACTCTCCTGTCTCAAGTCACCCTTTCTTTGCACTGCCTCTTCCAAATGGCCACCCAGTCCAGCTGGGGACAGGGCATCATCCTGGCTTATTTTGCTGTGGAGTGGATAAGTACCTTGTATTTTTAAAAATGAATTTGGGGGTGTCTAAGAATATACTAATTCATTCTAAAATTTTCATGGCCATCCATGAGTGTGAGGAGGTGTAGGAAGAAAGAGGGGTCAGTAAGTCATATTTGGTGCTTGGTGAAATCAGGGTTAGAGGGATATCAAAGACAAACTTGAAGAACCAGTCCTTTTGCCTCCCAAAATTGAGTTTCCCTAAACTCTAAGTGATGGTGAGTCTATGGAGGTCATAAAAGCTTCTGGTGTTTTTAAAAACACAGTTAGAAGAAAGAGCTCTTGCCCTCCTGAGTCACCCTCTCCCCTGTAGCAGCATGAGGAAGTGGGTAGATTCCCCCAAACCACAGTGGGGCCAATTTTGTCCCCTGACCATGACCATCAGCACTACCTCCCTCTGTGTTAGACATAAAGGAGCACCTATCCAGCTGAGGTCGCTGGCCTTTAAATGCTTTTCAGTGTGTGCACGCACACAGCGTGTGCACGCCCAGGTATTTGTATGTGTGGTGCACATGTGCACATGCCTGTGGTTACGGGGCTGAAAGGAGAAAAAGATGGAAGGAAATGGTGCAGTATCATTTGGAGCTGCTCTCAGCTGTGCTGCTCACCACTGCCCCACCCTACACCAGTCTGCCTACCCACCCCCTTGCCACTGCATTTTCCTAATGAGTTTGGCTGTCCTAGCAGGGACATGAGGTTATGAATGAAACAGAAACAGCATTCCAAACATTAAAGGAAATGGTTTTTCAGTACAATGACAGCTTGATTTGAATAACGGTCCTGAGCTTTCACTAAACCTCTGTGTATAGGCCTTTGGGATTCTTTGACACATAAAAATAAATTATTTCTTAACCTAATGTTCCAAGTCTGTGGAGCCAGAATTTTTTTTTTAAATTAGAAATATATGAAAGTCACAGGATAAGTGAAAGAATGAGAGCTGCTAAGGGGACAGTTTAAATGTCTTCGAAGTTATCATTTGGGCAGCTTCACAAAAGAAATGTGTCTGTTTTCAATTTTCAGTGTAGATTACAACCATGACACTAGTGTTATTCCAACTTTGTCTGTTCAATAACAGGAATATTATTCTTTTGGATTTCTGTTGTCTTATATCCCTAAATAAGGAAATGGGTAAATACACTAAGGCAAATTCATTCAACAGAATATTGTGCAACCATTAAAAATGCTGGTTATAAAACTATACATCAAACTGGCAGTTTTCATCTTTGAAACAAAAAAAGAGAACACATTTTGATTCCAAGAATGTAAAAATAAAAATCCACAACAGGCATTTCATGGGAAGGAATAAAGTCTGTTTAGGAATACCTTTAAAATGGTAGTTTTTAAAAAGGCAAAAAAAAAAAAAAGAAAACAAGAAAAACAAGCAGAAGGTATACAGTATTTGTGGTGAAATTAGGAACGAATTATTTACTCTTTCCAATTTTGCATTACTTTGAAAATGATGCATATATCATGCTCTTACTTCTTTCCGTGACTTCGGCGCCATCGCGTTTGTTTTTCTTGGTTACATCCATACCATAGCCACCTGTGGAAAAAGCCAGAGACCATGAAGGGCCATGCCTCTTACCATCACTTTTCCTAATTATATGTCCCTATTCAAGCTCAGAACCTAAAACCTGATTCCTAGAATTCAAAGCATAATTCTTTCATGTGCATATTTTTTTACATGCGTCATTTCCACTTCTTGTATCAATTATAATAGAGAGTAATTTAATAGTTCCACTTTGTATTGTAATCCTTGTACTGGGATCTCATTTTTCAGGATCTAATTAAGCCGGTTGTCCCCTGCTAGGTATTGAAGATGTGGTGCCCTGACCTTTGACTAGAAAACCTCTGTTCTTTGCCAAAGTCACAAATAGCTGAAGGATATCTGTCAAAGCGCTTAGTGCTTTCGGCTAACTCATTTTGATGTATCCCATAATGTTCAGTGTTCTATATGGAGCTCTATGAAAATAAGGCATTTATGGTTCATTATTTAGAGTTTGGGTGTGAGGATGATGTTTGATGGATTAAAATCAGGATAAAAATCATTATAATGGTCATACTTGTATGGAACTTTACACTTTTCCCAGTATGAAACTTGCTTTTCATAACAGACGAGCCCTAGTATGCTTCTTTGCAGACATTAATAGGAAAAATATATGAAGAAAATATGTGTAAAATCTATTGAAATATGTAGGATAATACATATTTATACATGTTAGCCATGTTGTCCCTTCACTCTGCTTCTGGAAAGGAAAACCACTGAGACCTTGTCCACTTGTCCTGGAGCTTGGATGGAATAGGGCAGGGTTCGCATTGAGGGATGGGGTGGGGGGTTAGGCCTAAATACGCAGAAAAGCACAGCAAGGATCCCCCTCCCAACTGGGCTCTTTTGGCTGCAGGTCCCAGTCTCAGGTTCTGGAAGACTTGAAATCTGGCTTTCCTCGTGGTTGTCTTCCCTCCATCCCCGAAAACTTCCCTCCCAGTTTACTTTTTGGATGAAGTTCAAATTGGATTCTGGAATTCTGGGGCAATTCACTTCTGCCCAGGATTCCCCCCTTGCTTGAAGATCTCTCCTTTTAAGCTTTTTTGCCTGCCTGGTGACTTTAGTACCTAATCCCATTATACTTTTAGGGGCCCACAAAGTGTCTTAATTTATTTTTAAAATCAGTAGGAAAAATGGACCCAATCCATTTTGGATTATATTCTTCCAATGCAGTTATAAACTAAATATATTTTTTTACAGTTTTTTATTTATTTATTTTTGTTTATTTTGTTTATTTTTATTTGTTTACTGGAGGAAAGGTTCCAAAGGCAAAAGTGCCTAGGACCCATGAAAATCATAAGTGGCCCCCACTGAAAACCAAGACCACATGAAACCAGCTGGTCAATTACCTGGTAGAATTAACCAAGACTGGCACAGTTAGCTTCAGGGCCTGGTCTTAAGTGCCAACTTCATGTTAATCGGAGTTTCTTAAATACAGCTCTAGGCAAGGAATGAGGCATCAACCCATAGGTGGATTGGAGAAGCCATAGAAGGTCTTTTTGTGGATCTGTGCCCCAGAGCCAAGAGGAGGGCTCCATAACAGTTTAACAACGGAGTCCAGCCTCACTGGAAGACCAAACCTGGCCTGTGATTGTTTGCATTCCAGAAATAACCTGTATGACTTACTTCAAACTTACATGCAACTGGACACCCTCTTTGAAATCCTTCGTTCAAGCATTAATTGCCTTTGGTACTTCTGAAGCCCCACTCTACCGTTTTTTGTTTTTGTTTTTGTTTTTTAAGTTGGTCATTTTGGTGAGCTCTGAGCAACAGCAGTTCAGTGCCCAGCCCGAGCTGAGCTGCCGTTGAGCTGCCAACAGGTGGCAGGATGGCTCAGCTAAAAAAAAAAAATAATAAACTGGTCATTGTGGAGCTTAAACATTCAAATGTACCTGGCTGCCAGTGAGGAGCCACCTAGGGTGGCACCTGAGTTGATATGAAACATCCTGAAAGAAACTGTTTATAACAATCCATGGAAACCTTTACTTCCCACAAATTATTGCTTATTTTGATCCTTTAATGAAAGTTGCTGCCGGCAGCTATATATTTGGGATTGGCTGGGTTTATTCCCCTTGTAGCCATCAAGGCAGGCTGATGACAGCTCCCTTTGGTAAGAGTCCCACTGTCCAAGCAGTAAGACTGACGTGTGTTTTCTTGTTCTTTTTGTACCAGGAAAATAAGACATTTCTCAGCCCCTCCATCTTTTTCTGAATGACAGAACCTTGAGATCTGCAGGAAAAAGCCAAGAGTTCCCCAGCTTCCAGAGAGCATGGAGAGACAGCTTGCTAAGAAATCAGATGCCCTCCTTCAGGGCCTGGGGGTTTCTCACCGGCAGATACCCGGGGATAGAACATGCCCTAGGTGGGTGCAGGCAGGTGACCCCTTGCCTCTCTCTCAGCCTGAAGCCCTCATATGGCTGTGTCCCATGACTTTGTGGGCCTGCAATGTACAGGACTGAGCTCTGTTTACTTTGCCAAAGCTCTTCCAGACTGATACTCTGAAGTGGCAGGAATGTGTTGGGAGATGGATTCCTTTAAACCAAATATAAGAGAAAACTTTCTGTGAGTGAATTATCAAATGGAAAGGAGGGGGTGAGGCACAGACCTAGATGACAATCATCCTATGGGACCACAGTATTCCCACAAGACTTCCTTTTTAAATATTTTACGTGTATATAGTTTGAAAAGTATAACTAACATAAGGGAAAAGAAATTACATGTGTGGCATGAGCCTGACCCAGCTCTTCCCAGCCACATTCACCAGTAAGTTCTCCTCCAAAGACACTACATAAAGGAAATATGGTCAAGTAGCATGATTTTTAGCTTCTTGGATGTTTGGGCCACTTCACTAGAACTAAGGATGAGCAAGTCACTCAAGTTCTCAATTCCAAAAGTATGTATGCTGCGTCCATCTAAGGGGCTGCTCATGGTTATTTTATAGTTGAAGATGTTAACAATGATACCATTTCAATTTCTGATACAGGAAAACACAATTCAAAATAATTTTTCTAGTTTTATGAGTGTTTTTCTTCTTTCCACTTCATTTAAATGATGTCACATCCACCTAAAACTATTTTAACAATGATGTGGTATAACACGCACACAAGCAAGGACAACCTGCTGTTAACAATAGTCAACAAATGATGTTGACCTTATCTGATTCTAAGGACTCATGAAACACTTGGTCTGTGATGCCCGATCCTTTGATACCCAAACAAAGAAGCTAAGTGTTTTTCTCTCTATTTTATATTTTAGGAATTGATGTTCTTATACTCTGCTAAGGAATCACAGTATTTTTATAGCTCCTCTTACTCCAATCTCTGCACACTTTAAATTTTGAAACAATACAACAACAAGATGACCAAGGTGTGAGAAAACCCATCCATTAGGTTCTGATCTGTAAACACAGAAAGGCCAGGCAGCAGTTTGACAGGCAAGAAAACCAATCAGTGTCCTGAGGTTGTCTCAAAAGTTTTGTCTCTACCCCAGCAATGGGATTACCCACTAGCTACATTTGACATACTCCATTTTCATAGCTTAGGGGTGGGGGAGCTTGGGCACCAACTTTGTGATTATGCCCCATATTTAGCGCCATGTTTGGTTAAATCCTACTGCTGTTAATAACAACAAATGAGCCAAACCATGGAGACACAGATTTCTTTTGGTCAGGTAGCATCTAAGAATGTGGTTAGTTCTTAGTTATTGGTTTCATCAAAATAAAAAATTCTCGTCTAAGCTTGAATCAGAAAAGCTCGCTTTAATTTTCCTCATGTAAACGGTGCTTAGATTTGTGTGGGTGATTTGAAGGGGCTGAGAGTAAAGCAGGCCTGCTTCTGTTTAGTTCTGACTTAGATCTATCTGCACCTTAGCTCTAAGAGAGAGCATATAGGGGTGAGAAGGAACAACTCTGCTTTTCAAATGAAATTCTTTAACATCTCACTACAGTTTAAACCCATCACAAATCCAATGGGTAAGACTACTGATTAACTGCTCCTCAAAAGAAGTGATATGCCAGGGGCTTTGCCTACATCTCAAAAAGTGAAGTAGCAATTTGTCAGTTAGCAGTTAATGTGGTCTTGCAAGACACCTAAGCTGGTAATTTTTACCCCAAAATGATTTTGGGGGGCCCAACTTGGCCAGTTAAAGTGTGCAAACAGACGAAATTTTCTTTCTTTTTTTTTTTTTTCTTGTCCTAAATTTGACTCCAGGAAATTCCTAGATTAATTGTATCATTTCAGATTTTTTGCTTTACTTTAGATTAGGAGAGTAGTAATTTTAGAGTGTGAGAAACAACAATGTTCGCCCAACTCCTTGAGCTTAATCAGAGCCTGCCAGCACAGAGGCCTGGACAGCTCTGGGGCTGCTTCTAGAAGGCCCCACTCACCTCTGAGCTGTTCTCTGCTGTCAAGGGGAGAGAGAAAAATAGGAAAAATAGAGGCAGGGGGCTGGGGGAAAAAGACAGAATGGGGGAATGGAGGGGGAGAGAGAGAGAGAGAGAGAGAGAGAGAGAGAGAGAGAGAGAGAGAGAGAGAGAGAGAGAGAAGAAATTGAGACCAAGAGAGGACAAATTATAAATTCATCATATTCTAAATAAAACAACTGAACACAAGCTATTTTATAATACTGAAAATAATGCAAAACAAATCTGACCACTAGAGCCCAGTTTTCTTAACTGGCCTTTTTCTTCTCCTTCCCACTGTTCAATCTTCCTTGTTGCTCCTTTAAAAGACCTACCCTAAACATAATGCAGAAACCAAAGTAATCATTCATAATCAATCACGTCAACCAGAACATTTGAAACTCAAGAACTTCACCTTGTTTTCTCCAACATTTAAGTTCTAAATGCCAAACCTCAAATCAAAGTCTCAGGAGAAGGGGATAGAAAGGTTAAATTCATCCTGTTACTTACCTAGTTTGAGATTTTGAAGGAATGGGAAACGACTTTGAATAAATCCCACCTCTCTCTTCCCCTGATGTTTTCTTGTAGAGGTTTGCAGTTCCCACTATTTTTTTTTATCCAGATCCAGCCAAGGTGTGTTAAAGCTGAGTGATCTTTCAAAAATGTTCACTTCTCCTCTCTCCCTTGTTTCTTTCAGTTCTTTGCTTCCAGACAAGTCCTGACAAAGGTGTGTCTTGGTTTACTGCGTTACTCCACCCTTCCAATTACCTGACACTTGCTGAATTAAAAAAAAAAAAAAATCTGCCTCCAGGAGGCAGAAAGTTTCCCCTACCTGTTTGGGTGGATTAACCATTTACGGGCCAATGGGGAAAGAGGAACAAGGGTTCAGTGTAAAGGAAATTCCCTTTTATTGCCCTTCCTTACCTTCTATAGCCAGAAAACTGACACAGCTTGGTAGTTCCTTTCCTTACTGTCATGGGAAGAGTCAGAATCCAAATGTGGGCGATTTGTGGTTTAGCTAGCATGGGGGGTCAAGATGCCATAGGTGTGGTCACAGTGCCTAAGCCCTAGAAAAACTATGACATTGGCAGGATTTATATTCAAGACCATGACTTGGCCCTGTTTACCCCATTCTGACCCAAGCCAGATCAACCTGGAAGGAAATAGTGGGTGAACTAATTCAGAATAAAATATTAATGACTGAAAACGTGGAGCCATCGGTGGCATCGGGATTCATTTTTTAAATGAGGTAATCAGCTATAGCAATGCAGACTCCATGTTAGTGACAGGATTTCAGGCATGTAGCCACTCAGTGGAGACAGTGATTGCCGGGGAGGGTTAGGGATCTTCTTGCCCCTTGAATCAGCAACCACGTAGTAGCCATACACATGTGCGGACTCCCAGAGGCCCTGTGACTACAGGTACATTCCATGGGACCTTAGGCTGCCATAGAGGGTCAATTTGCACTAATCTAGACAATTCTCATGAATTCCTGGAGAGCATCTGGCTTTCCAGGACCCTTAAAGACTAGCTTGAGACTCTGACTCTTGGTGTAGGTAATTTGGAAAGTCTGAACTTGGAACTCACTCAGGTGATTTTTTGGAGCCATAGCAATTTCTCGGGATCCAATGTCAGGTTTGGATTCCCAGTTTTGAGGCATCATTCCAAGACCCTGGAGGGGAGCCATGGAATCTCTGCAGCAGAACACCAGTGTAAACTGCACCCTGCTATTGTGGGCACTCGAACCCCACAGAGGGTTTGAGCACCACCTGTAGTGTTTTCATTCCAAAGCTCCCAATATTCTGCTTTGGAGTCACACATTTCAGAACGCTTTCGATCATCTAGAATGTACCATTATGGGGTTCTTGCTTTCTGGGATGTTCCTGCCTTCTCCACATAAATACTCAACATGTCTGCTATCTGTCTCATAGGAGAAAAGCATTGAATAATCTGGAAGACAGAGAGTATGAAATTGATGTAATCCTGCATCATTCATTCGTTATTCATTAATTCATGAATTAAACAGAAAATATATTAACTCCTGCTTGAAGCCAGGCATTCTGAGAGTTCAGTGGTGAAATATAGATACATCCTCTGTCCTTATGGAGTTCACAATCTAGTGGAGGATGATAGGCCCTAAACAATGTATTACTGGGCCGGCCGAGTGGCGCGGTGGTTAAGCGCTGGCTTGCAAAGCCAGCGGCCCTGGTTCGGGTCCCACATATGAGGGTCAGTGACACTGCCCTCAAAAACAAACAAACAAAAAACCAATGTATTACTCTGCTAGGACTGCAGAAACAAAATCGTGATGGCTTAAACAACAAAAATTATTTTTCTCACAGTTCTGGAGGCTGGAAGTCCAAGATCAAGGTGTCAGCAGGTTTGTTTTCTCCTGAGGCCTCTCTCCTTGGCTTGCAAATGGGTATCTTCTTGCTGGGTCCTCACATGACTTTTTCTCTATGTACGTGCATTCCTGGTGTTTCTCTCTATAAGTCCTAATCGCCTCTTCTAGTAAGGACACCAGTTACTCAACTTCAGGCAGATTGGATTAGGGCCTATCCAACAGCCTCATATTAACATAATTACTTCTTTAAAGGCCATATCTCCAAATACTGTCACATTCTAAGGTGCCGAGGCTTAGGCTTCAACATCTGAATTTTGGAGGGACAAACTCGATAACAAGTTATGTACATAACAAACAATTATGTACCAATATATAATTAAGAATGTGATAACTATTATAAAGAAAGAATTCTGGATTTTATGAGAGAGTAGAAGAGGAGATAAATCCTGAGGGACCTAAGAGAAAGTCTTGCTAAGAAAATAACACTTAAACTGATAGATGAAGGTTGAATAGAAATTATACAGGTGAAATGAGGGGTTGAGAGAGTTCTAATCTAGACAGGGTAAAGAGTGTTTCAGAAGGCTCCGAAGTGGAAGAAGCCTGGTGAGTTTGAGGAAGAGCGATGCCAATATATTTGAATGCACTAAGCAAAGGGAGGATGGCAGTGGAAGAGAAGCTGGAGAAACAGGCAAGGGATAGATCATTCAAGGCCATATAGAACATGGTAGAGAGGTGTTTTTTGGTAGCTGGCAAATGTTCTTAAATTGGCATTAGGGAACAACTCTATGTAGGCATGGTATGAGTGTTTGGATTATTGAGAAAGAAGAGAACTGGAATTCTAAGGTCGATTATGTGCCAGACATTTTATATACATTATCTTATTTAATCCCTATAGCAACTCTAACAGGGTTATGCTGCTATTATCTTCATTTTATAGCTGAGGGAAATGGAATTCAGAGAAGTTGGGCAACCAAGCCCAAGATCTTACATCTAATAAGTGGCTCCAGAGAGGGGAGTGGGACTGGAAAAGGAGTTGCATAGCTGATCATGCCTACATGATAAAGCCTTCTAAAAATCCCAATAGCGTCGGATTGGGAGAGCTTCCAGGGTAGTGAATGTGGATGTGCTCCATCCACGTACTGGGAGGGTGACACATCCCAACTCCATGGGGATAGAAGCTCCTGCACTCAGGACCCTCCTGGACCTCACCCTGTGTATCTTTTCATCTGTATCCTTTATCATATCCTTTCATAAACTGGTAAATATAAGTTAGTGTTTCCGGGAGTCCTGTGAATCATTCTAGCAAATAATCAAATCCAAGGGGGAGAGGTGATGGGAACCTCAAATTTGTAGCCAAATCAGACAGAATTTGTGGGGAACCTGGGGACCTACTTCTTATGATTGGCTTCTGAAGTGGGGGGCAGTCTCATGAACCTTGACCTGTGGGATCTGATGCTATCTCCAGGCAGAGAGTGTCAGAATTGAGTTAAATTGTAGCTCAATAGTGTCTCAGAGAATTGTGGGGACCCCCTACATATCTGGTGTCAGAAAGAAAGACACAGGAGGACTGGGAGGTGTTTTTCTGTACAGTGTAGAGCCTATATTCCACTTGACTCTTGAACCCTCATTTCCCACTACCTGTGTATTATTAAGGTTTAACTATGCCCATAGCTTTGAACTGAAAGGAAATAGACAATATCAAAACAGATCAGGCTGAGGGCAAATAACAAAGTAAATAAGAAATAAAACCATCTCAACAGTGGAGGCATTTTCTGTCAACAGCATTATGATGTTGGTATAATTTATTGATGGTTTTAGATAAAACTCTGTATTAGGAGTTGGCAACCATAGACCAATCAATTATTCAATTTATATAATAACTAAAAACCAAATATGCTAACCAACTTTTGAAGTCAGCATGGTTGGGTTTTTTTTTTTTGTTTTTTTTTTAAGATTTTATTGGGGAATTGGGGGAGGGGAACAGACAAGTTGCTGTCTTTTTGTTCTTCAGTCTAGTTGTGGAGGACATTGCTTCACTGGCCCATGTTGGTATCATCATTGCGCTCTTCCCAGATGAAGCAGATTGGTCTCTGGCCTCTAGATGGTCGCTCACCACGGCTATTGGCAGCTCGTGCTGGCTGCCGGCAGCTCTTGCTGGCTGTTGGCCACTCACTGTAGCCTATGGCAGCCCACTGCAGGAGGGACTGCAGCCTAATCCGTTGCAGGGGCTAGCACAGCCCAGTTCCAGGTGGAGCTGTTGTTAGCTGTAGAGGGCATTGTCACTGATCCTCATATATGGGATCTGAACCGGGGCCGCTGGTATTCCAAAACCAGCTCTTAACCAATGTGCCACTCGGCCGGCCCTTAGCATGGCTGTTTTTTTCCCTCCCCTTAGATTCCTGTCATAACGTTGACATTCTCCAGGGGAAATGGAAAACTCAGACCCCAAATAGATAAACCCCAAAGTAATGCATCCAGGATCCTCTAAGCTAACTCAATAGCTAGTAAGTCCGCGTGTGCGTGCTCCCACCTATTTATGTGGGTACTGTTTATAGAGTCCTGCACTAGGCCTTTCCGGGGAGAAGAAAATAAAAAGAATCTAAGTGCTTATATTCTAGTTACTCAAGGTTCATGGTTTTCTGTTGTTGTTCTTGTTGTTTTTTTTTTGAGGGCAGTGTCACTGGCCCTCATATGTGGGACCTGAACCAGGGCCACTGGCTTCCCAAGCCAGCACTTAACCACCGTACCACTTGGCCGGCCCGAAGGTTCATGGTTTCTTGTGCTTGGCAAAATCATTTGTGACAAGACCTATCATGGTACATGCAGTGAAAGAAACCTTGTGTTCATTCATCATTCATATGCTAAATTCCTACCATATCCATATCCATATCCTGGTACTAAGGGAATTGTCTTTTAAATGTTTCAAATGAACCAGAAAGCAACAAAATTCTTGCTAAAATTAAGGAACAAGGAGTCAGATTTAGGAGATAGCAGTGACTAAGACACCGGAAAGGTATTTCTTGTTCCCTGTTCCATTTGGAGCTGTGTTTAATGAGTCACAATTAATCAATTTTTGATGAACCAGAAAGAAAATTTCCTTACGAGGCAACCAGAAAAATAGTCATTCTCCCCAAATTATGTACCAACTTTTTAATAGGTTGGGGAGAAAGGATGTCCGTTCACGTGTAGCCCAGATGGGCATCTGGACCACAGTCATCACTTGCTGAGCAATGTGATATTTAAATCCAGTTTTTGGTGACTAGGGTGTGTTTTTGTCAAATGACTATTCACTACCTCATTAATCTTTGTGAATACAGATTTTTCTTTGTTTGATTTAAATGAATATATCCTATAGATGGATTTCTATGTATTCTGTGACCCTCCTTCCATAAAATGGCATCACATGATAGTGATATATTTTCATGATACTTTCATCCAGGGATCTGAAAGCTTTGGGACACATTTGCTTTGCATCCCTAAGAGACAATAAGAAGTGAAGTTCACTGAGAAGGAGGTGAGAGAAAATATTTTTATATTTCATGAGATAATTCCACTATCTACAATCATTGACTCAGCTCTTTTGTTGGACAGTAAATCCACTGATTTTTTTTTTAAAAAAAATGAATTCCTACATATTAAAATAAAATGATATGATAGTTATTTGCTGAAAGTTGCTACTACATTTCTAAGACCAGAAGACCATATTTCTGCCTAGCTTTCTCTTTGGTTAGCATGTACTCCTGGATAGTACAAGTGCTTTGTAAACAATTATGACAAGAACATATGTCATAGTCTATGGAGCATTTGGCTTTTGGAAGGCTGCCGCTGAGAAACAGTACCAACTCCTGCCCTTCATACATAGGTTTAAGGTCTCCATCAGCTTTTCTTGGCTATAATGGGTCTTTTTTTTTTTTTTTTTAAGATTTTATTGGGGAATCGGGAATCGGGGAAGAGGAAAAGACAAGTTGCAGTCCTTTTGTTCTTCAGTCTAGTTGTGGAGGACATCACTTCACTGGCCCATATTAGCATTATCATTGCACTCTTCCCGGGTGAGGCAGTTACTTGCTGGCCATTGGATGGCTGCTCACAGTGGCTCACGGCAGCTCACGCTGGCTGCCAGCGGCTCACACTGGCTGCCAGCCACTCACGGTAGCTCATGGCAGCCCACTGCAGCAAGGGCTGCAGCCTACGCCGATGATGGCAACTCAAGGTAGCCCATCTCCTGGTTGAGCCAATGTTCACCATCTCAGCTGTAGAGAGAGCAGCATCACTGGCCCTCGTGTGGGATCCAAACTGGGGCCCTGCTGCTCAGAGCTGGCATCCCAAGCGAACTCTTAACCAATGCGCCACTCGGCCGGCCCTATATTGGTTCTTGAATTGTTCCCAAACTGTGTTCCTTGCTGCTTTTATTATAAAAACAAAACACCCTGGTTTCTTTTCTTCCATTTTCAATTTCTGATCTTTTCATTCATTTATCCATTCAAAACTCATATATATTTGTTGAATAAGTAAACAAATACCTATTGAGGATCTACCATGAGCAAGACAGTGGGTGTATATATACAATTGAGGATGAGATGTAAAACCTGCCTTCAAGGGATTAACAATGTAAAAAAGAAAGATATACGGGGTGTATTTAGCACATGCACAAATAACTACAATATAAGGAAGAATGTAAACCGTTAGAGATTTAAGAACAATGAATATCCGCTTCCAGCTGTGGGCCTCAGCCAGTGCTTCATGAAAGGAGTGTCATCTGAGCTGGACTTTAAAAATGGGCGGTAGTAAGAAGCCCAGAGCAGAGCTGGAATTTTACGCCCAGCACAAGAGGCACAGATACAGGGAAGAGTAAGGCTCAGGTGGAAGACAGTGAAACATTGTGAAAAAAGAATAGATGGGGAGAGTCAGAAATGTAGACTATGGCAGTCGAGTCGTGGGGAATCTGAAATGCCAGCCTGAGGAGTGCCTATGGCATGCTGTGGGGAAGGAGGAGTTATTGGAAGTCAAAAGTGAAATGATGAGAACTGGGCTAGACAAAGATGAATTTGGTGACAATGTCGAGAGTGGACCAGAAAAGAAGTGATGAGGTAGTAAGGCTGGTCAGGACACTATGGCAATCATTTTGGTGAAAGATAATAAGGACCTGAAGTTTAGCAAGGTGAGGATGAAAAAGGGAAGGAAAGGAGGGAGGCAATATCAGTGTGGCTGGGCAGAGACAAGGTATTCAGTGATTGCTTTTAGAGTGAGAGGCCTAGGGTGACGCTGAGAGTTTCCCTAGCCAACCACTAACCACAGCAACTTCCGTCCTCTTCCCTGCCATGTTGCCTTTTTCCAAGGCTCACCTGTTAGAGCTTTCATTTTGGTGGAGGATTAAAAAAAATAATAATTCCCTTTGGTTTGGACTCTTTCCTGCCTCTGTTTTTGTCATGTTCATGACCTAATACATTATGAACACAAGGTTTAAAAAAAATGGTTGGGGTGGCTGGGTGACTCAGTTGGTTAGAGCACAAGCTCTGAGCAACAGGGTTGCAGGTTCGATTCCCACATGGGCCAGTGAACTGCGCCTCCCGCAACTAGATTAAAGACAGCAACTTGAGCTGAATTGCCACTGAGCTGCCAGTGGGTGACTGGATGGCTCAGTTGATTGAAAACTGGACTTGGAGCTGAGCTTGCGCCCTCCACAACTAGATCTAAGGACAACGACTTGACTTGGAGCCGATGGGTCCAGGAAAAAACACAGTTACCCAATAAAAATTTTTAAACAATAGTTTCTTTTATGTCTTCATGAATTTAGATATGAAAACAATAGGATAATATTAGAATATATCCTCTGTAGGTGATAAATTTATTAGTTTAAAGCCACTGTATTTTTTTTAACACATGCCCTACTAAATTATCCGTTATTTGTTTCTAATAATTTAACATTTATAAATTAGTTTTATCAAAATACAGCAATGTGCCAAAGAAATACATGGGAACTGTTAGTCTTAGCAGTTGCTACCCTTTCATAATCAGAGAAAAAAAATTGTTTGGATTCCAAATGATCCCCCATTCATGGAAGAAATGAAAACCCTCCTGTCTGGACAAGAAGTCTTTTCTAGCCTTATGTTTCGCAGTGTTTACTTGCCCACCCTGGCAGTGTTAAGCCTCTCTAAGAACTGGGACAAGCCAAGTTATTTGCCCTTTATTTGCTCAGAAATGACATGGGAAGGATATCAGAAGCATCAAGAAGATGAAAGTTTCAAGACTACTCATAGAAAAAGATGTGCTCTCAAAAGTGAATTACTTAATCTAAATAGACCAGTTGTTTAAAATATGTGTGAAGCTTGATCCCTACTGGAGAGCAAGGAAAAACAATTCAACAAGACAGCAGGAAGCCACCTGACAGATGGGGCTCTTACTGGATTTTAATGGCTTTTAGCCCGAAGATCTGAAAAGTCTGTGTCAGGTGCTGGCATTCTCTTGTACTGCAGGCCATGATTCAGAAGACAGGCTTCATTCTCACAAAACATGTCCACACAAGGACTATCTTCATTAGGATGAAGACCGCACCCTATTATCTGGTGTGTGGTTACCAATATTTTCCTCACGGGTATATCTCCAGGACACAGACTCATGCTGAGAATCAGGTCTCTCGTTGCCTGACATACTCATTGACTCAACATTCCACTGGTAACACTCATCCAAGAATTTCTGAACTATTGCTATAGCAGTGATTCCCAGCTTGTGGTGTGGGGACTCTGGTGTTTTAGCAATTTGCCAGATTCACGTATAAGTCAGACAACTTAAATAATTCAGTAAAATTCACCCTCTTTAGTGTCCTATGAGTTTTGACAAATGCATATATAGTCATGTAACCACCACTACTTTCAAGCTATAGAACAGTTCCATCCCATCCCCAAATTTCATTGTTCTCCATTGTAGTCCATCCCCATAGCTAGTCCTTGGAAGCTACTAATCTGCTTTCTATCCCTATAGTTTTTCCAGAATGTCATATTATAGAATTATACAATAAATAGCCTTTTGAGCTTGGCTTCTTTGACTTAACATTTGAGATTCATCCATGCCATTATGTGTATCATTAGTTTGTCTCTTTTTATTATTGAGTAATATTCCATTGTTTGGATGCATAATTTTTATACATTCATATGTTAATGGACATATGGGTTGTGTCCAATTTTTGTCAGTTATGAATAAACTTGCTATAAACATCATGAACAGATTTTATATGAACATAAGTTTTCATTTCTTGTGGGTAAGCACCTAGGAATGGAATGCTGGCCTAGTTAAGTATATAGTGAACATGACAAAAAACTGGAAAACTGTTTTAAATATTTGTACCATTTTGCATTCCCACTAGCAATGTATGAGAGTTCTCAGTCCCGCATGCTCATCAGCTCTTGGTATCGTCCATCTTTGATTTTAGCCATTCTGTAAGTGTGCAGTGGTATTTCACTCGGTTTTCATTTGCATTTCTCTGGTGACTAATGAAGTAGATCACCTTTTCATGGGTTTGTTTGCCATTGTCATGTATCTTCTTTGGTGAAGTGTCTGTTCAAATATTTGCTCATTTATAAGTTGTGTTGTTTCTTATTGAATTTTGATAATTCTTCACGTATCTGGATACAAGTCCTTTATCAGATAGGTGTTTTTCCAAATATTTTATCCCAGTCTGTGGTTAGGAAATTTTCCTAATATAGTATTTTGGAGAGGGTGTTCAATTTATCTTTTTTTCCTATTATAAATTACATTAATGAAACCATGTCTAAGAAATCTTTGCTTAACTCAAGTTCACAAGGATTTTCTCATATATTTTTTTCTAGAAGTTTTATTATTTTCAGCTTTATTTACATTTATGTCTATGAATTAAGTTAATTTTTGTGTAAGCTGGGAAGGATGGACTGGGTTCATTTTTTCAGATGAGGATGTCCACTTGTACCAACACCATTTGTTGAAAAGATCACCTTTTCTCCATTGAATTACCTTTGCAAATTTGTCAAAAAATCAACTACTCATATAATAATGGCTCCATTTCTGAGCTCTCTATTATGTTCCATTGATCTATGAGCCTGCATCTATTGATACGATCATGTGCTTTTTCTTTTCTAGCCTACTGATGTGATGGATTACATTAATAGATTTTCATGTTGAACCAGCATTGCATGTCTGGGATGAATCCCACTTGGTAATGGTGTATAAGTATTTGTGTTGAACATTGCTGAATTAGGTTTGCTAGTATTTGTTGAGGATTTTTGCATCTATATTCTTTTCCATTTTTGAGAAGTATACTGATATATCCTCTAGCTCAGAGATTCTTTCCTCAGCTGAATCCAATCTACTAATAAGCTCACCAAAGGCATTCTTCATTTTGTTACAGTGTGTTTTATCTTTAGGACTTCTTTTTGGTTCCTCCTTAGGATTTCATTTTCTCTGTCTACATTGCCCATCTGTTCTTTTTTTTTTTTTTTTTTTTAAAGATTTTATTGGGGAACTGGGGAAGGAAACAGTGTTGGGGAATTGGGGAAAGGGAACATTGTGTTTTTCCAGGACCCATCAGCTCCAAGTTAAGTTGTTGTCCTTCAATATTAGTTGTGGAGGGCGCAAGCTAGCTCCAAGTCCAGTCACCGCCTTCAATTTAGTTGCAGGGGTGCGCAGCCCACCATCCCATGCAGAGTCCAGCCAGCAACCTTGTTGTTAAGAGCCCATGCTCTCTGCAGCTGAGCCACCCAGTCAGCCCTGCCCATCTGTTCTTGTGGGCTGTCTACTTTATCTACTAGAGCCTATTAGCACATTAATCATCATGGTTGTTTTAAATTTCCAGTCTGATAATACCAATATCTTTACCATGTCTGGTTCTGATGCTTGCCTGATTCTTCACTGTTTTTTGCCTTTTGGTACGCCTTGTAATTTTTTCTTGATAGCTGGACATGATTTCCTGGCTAGAAGGAACTGCTGTAATTAGGCGTTTGGTAATGTGGTGGTGAGGTGTGGGCAGAGGGGAAGCCTTCTGTAGTCTGTGGTTAGTCTCAGTCTTTTAGTGAGCTATGCATCTGGACTGTGAACTTCACAAATGTTTCTCCCCCCTTAGGTGGGACAGGATAGCTGGGGTTGGCTAGAGTTGGGTGTTTCCCTTCCCACAGATCATTTAGGCTCATAATAATACTCCAGCAGGTTAGACTCTAGTTAACTAGTTTCCCCTAAAGACAGGCCTTGTTAAGAAGACCAGGATGCTCTGTTGTATTTCAACATGGCTCCTTTTCTCTTCCTTCTGCCAGAAGAAAGAGAGGGCTTCCCCTCAAGGTTTACTATGGTAATGTGGTCAAGCTCCTGGAGGGTAAATCTCACAATATTGTGGGGACACTTATGACTAGTCCCCCTGGACTTTTTAACTCTCAGAGTTATGCCCCTGAACCTCAGCTATTTGTCTGGTTTAGTTCAGGTTTACCTCCCCCAGCACTGGTTCCTGTGGCATTTTCTGCTGGTGAGTCTCTGTGCCGTTAAGCCTTGGTTCCCCGTTATTTGCCTCCAATCCTGGGGACATTGGTTTGCCCTGTGTTGTCCCCTCTCTTAGGGATTCAAGACAAGTTGTTGATTTTTCAGTCTATTTATGTTTTTACTTGTTAGGATGGAGTGGAAGCCAAAAGTCTCTATTGTTTTTATGTTCTCAATTTCATTGATTTCTGCTCTTACCTTTATATTTCCTCCCTTCTGCTCCTTTCTACCATTGTTTATTGCTTCTTAAGATGGAAGCTTAGGTAATTGACTTGAGATCTTGCTTCTCTTTTCACCCAACATTTATTGCTTTAAATTTCTTTCTAAGCATTGCTTTAATTGCATCCCACAGATTTTGATATGCAGTGTTTTTATTTTCATTTGATGTAAAATATCTTCTAATTTCCCTTGTGACTTCCTTTTTTGATACATGCATATGTTACTGAATTTTAAAATATTTGGGGAGGGCCGGCCGAGTGGCGCATTGTTTAAGAGCGGGTTTGGGGATGCCAGCAGCCCTGGTTTGGATCCCACATATGAGGGCCAGTGACACTGCTCTCTACAGCTAACAACAGCTCCACCTGGAGCTGGGCTGTGCAAGCCCCAGTGACAGTGTAGGCTGCAGCCCCTGCTGCAGTGGGCTGCCATAGGCTACAGTGAGTGGCCGGCAGCCAGCGTGAGTGGCCAACAGCCAGCATGAGCTGCCAATAGCAGTGGTGAGTGACATCCAGAGGCCAGTGACTGATCTGCCTTATCTGGGAAGAGCGCAATAATGATACCAACATGGGCCAGTGAAGCAACATCCTCCACAACTAGACTGAAGGACAAAAAGACAGCAACTTGTCTGTTACCCTTCCCCAATCCCCCAATGCTGTTCCCCTCCTGCAATTCCCCAATTAAAAAAAAAATCTTTAAAATATTTGGGGAATTTTCCAAATATCTTCTGTTATTAATTTGTAGTTTAATTATGTTGTGGTCAGAGAACATACTTTGTGTGATTTCAATTCCTTTACATTTTTTGAGGTTTGTTTTATGTCCTAGAAAAGTCCTTCATGATTATTTCATACACATTTGAAAGAAGACTTTTGAAATTGGTGAAAAATTTTACCTGAATTCATCTTACCTCCTTGTAAGATGACTGGGGTCCTTCTCCTGTGTCCTGCTGCAGGTATCCAGTACTTATATTCTATGTCCTAAAAGGCCTGTTTTTCACTAATTTTATGCTGCTTGATTGTCCTGCAACCTCTGCTCTCTGATGGATTCAAGGGAATTTTTGATTTTTATTGTTCCTAGTGTGGGAGCAATGCTCATTTTGGCTTTCTGCATTCCAGGCCTATGTAGAAATCCTAAAATTTGAAGAAGAAAAAAAGCAATAGGGTGGGATTATTAGGACACCAAGAGATTTAGACAATCAAAAGTTATTCTGTTGTTCCTTTATTCCCTGCCCAAGATGGTACTTAAATTCATTCAAATTTGTCCTCATATATGTTTCAGCCCTCTGCTGGTGAGATTTCTTCTCTTATGACCTAGCTATTCAGGAATACACAAGGAAATACCCACTTCGTGATTGGGAGTGGGTGCAGTAGATTTTGCCTGCCATCAGGTGAGTGTTTCAAAAAAAAAGATGTATTTTGACCCCTTTTATTAGCACTCTTGTGGCAGAAATGATTGGCAGTGATGATATCTAATCATACATAATCTCTGATTTGTCATTTGAGACTTGGGTTAAAGGGGAAGATCTCTGTTTTTTTTAGTAGCAACATTAAATAGTAAGAAATCATTACATGTTTTCATTTGTTGCAATATTTGTGATTTGTCCTCTAGGAAAGATGCACATACAAATTGGAGTGATTTATTTCAGAATTATTTATTTTTTTCCCCCACAGAAGAAAACAAATCATTAATAGTGCAGTGAGTGTTTACAGACTTTGGTTATATAGACAGGAATTGACCAGGATTTCCAGAAGTGGGTAGCACACATCCAGTTATTATTACAGCTCTGTGCATATCACTCTGTGTAGACTGAGACTGTATTATTTGTTCTAGAAGTCATGGTGGTTACCTTCCTATTCTTCCCCCAATCTGTTCATCTTAATCCATTGCCCTTGTTAGTGATGGATTTAGGAAGGAATTGTGACCCATTTCTGGCCAGTGGTACATACACATGAAGAAAGCCTGTCCAGGGACTTTTGGGAAAGGTCCTCAAAGGAACAATGAAGGGCAGCCTTTTTTTTTCCCAAGGCATTATTATATCTGGATGTGATGTGTACCTGCTAAATTACTACAGTCACAAGGGCAAAATCACCTCAGTGAAGAGATGAGAACTGAAAACATCCTTGCTCTTTAATGACAACATTGAGCTTCTGAATAAACAGTCATGAGTCACTCTATCTCTGGATTCCTTGTATGTGAGATTATAAATTTCCTTATCCCTTAAGCTAATTTGAGTTAGTGTTTTCAGTTATTGGAGATGAAAGCATCCTCACTGATACATATTAATAAATAATAGTATTTTCTAAATATACATAGGTATTCTTGTGAATCATAAAATACAAATTCATGGGCCGGCCGAGTGGTGCGGTGGTTGGGCGCTGGCTTGGGAAGCCAGCAGCCCTGGTTCGGGTCCCACATGTGAGGGCCAGTGACACTGCCCTCAAAAAAAAAACACACAAAAAAAACAAAGTTCATAAAATACAAATTCATTTTAAATGTTACTAGACTCACAGTAGCCCCCTGGTATTGCCTAATTTTTCAATCCAAAAGTACATGTATCAGTATGTGGAACTCTAAAAATCATTTTGACCTTTAGAAGAGGTATTCACATTTACAAAGGTTGAGGGTGATTCGCTCAAATGTAAAGGCTATAGTTTCCTCATTGTGAAGATCACATAGTATGTGTACCATGAAGAGATTACATATTCTCAGAAGATGCTAGAATCTTTAAGACTAATTTTAGTAAAAATGGGCATAATTCTAATATTACTATCATAAAACCTTGAAGCCCAAAGAAGACTTTAGAGATCACCTAATGTGGATGAAGGCTGAGAACTAAATAAACTAGATAACTTGTTGAAGGCAATGGCAGAGTTAAAACTAGGACAGGTTTTTTGTTTGCTTGATGATTTTTGCTATGGCACTTGGGAAAAATGTTTATGATGCTTTCTAGGCTCTTAACTATCTTAAATATTGAAGAGCTTGAAAAATTACCAAAAATTTGCAGACCAAATTTATGCCACTAAAGTCCTGTGTAAGTTTTAGCAATTTTCAATGAAACATGATAGTGATGATGGACTTAAACAGAATACCCCTGCTCTTGATTTCTACCATCCACTCATTTCTCTTGGAAATAAGAAGTAGGCTCAGCCATCCTACATTCTTAGAGAAGAATGTGTGGCATAAAATTAAATATGTTTTACGTGGTAATTTTTTTTTTTTTAAAGATTTTATTGGGGAATTGGTGGAGGGGAGCAGCGTCGGGGAATCGGGGAAGGGGAACAGACAAGTTGCCGTCTTCTTGTTCTTCAGTTTAGTTGCGGAGGATGTTGCTTCACTGTTGGTATCGTCATTGCGCTCTTCCCGGATGAGGCAGATCAGTCGCTGACCTCTGGAAGTCGCTCATCGGGCTATTGGTAGCTCACGCTTGGCTGCCAGCCGCTCACGCTGGCTGCGGGCCACTCACTGCAGCCTATGGCAGCCCACTGCAGCAGGGGCTGCAGTCCACACCATCACCGGGGCTCGCACAGCCCAGCTCCAGGTGGAGCTGTTGTTAGCTGTAGAGGGCAGTGTCATTGGCCCTCATGTGGGATCCGAACCGGGGCCGCTGGCATCCCAAAACCAGCGCTTAACCAATGCGCCACTCGGCCGGCCCAACGTGGTAATTTTTTTGCCACATATCTTATATTTATTGGATTGTGCTCATTTCATCTATATTAAATAAAACAGCCATAGCAGGAAATATACCTGATATGAGATACTAAAATTTAAAAGAAAATGTTATGATTTCTGATTATCTCAAGTTATCCACCTCTTTGGCCTATAGCTAGAGGGCTTTAATTAAATTTTTAAATGGCCAAAAACAATAGACTCAATTTTTTCGAAACTGATGAGAAGCAGCTTCAACTTTAATATAGGTATTTTATAATAATCCTGTGTAAATTGCAAGAGTATCATGAATAAAATTCAAGAAGTAATTAATTAATAATATATTACCATAATTTAAATAACATTTTAATAGGTAATTTTGGAAAGAAGTCAACAAGCTAAATGGAAAACCTGGAAAAACAAACCAAGACATAACTGAGGAGAAATATTGAAGTTGATGACAGCCATATTGATTTACTATATATAGAACCCCACATCAATGTTCAAGCCTGCCTGTTTCTTAGTGATAACTTGTAGGTAGAGAGCAATGTTCTTGGCACAGGAAAAGCACAAAAGGGAACTGACTTTTCCTTTAAAGGGATAAAAATGTAGCAGGTATGTGACCTGTGGGTTTCCATTTTCAGCTTGTCTGGGTTAACTCAGGCATCTGAGAAAAGACTGGAGAGTTAAGTTGTTTATGTAAACCTCAAGTTATTTAATCAGCCTATGAATATTTTTTACGTTAGGAGAGATAGACACAAATGGATGACTGATGAAAGACTGAAGAGTTTTCTCAGTGGGTCAAACAAATGGGGTTGTGGGTAGGGTAGGGTGGGAGGGAGTTTCCATTAGTTCTAAGATCTGATAAGTTGATAGTCAAAGGGGATTTCATCACAAAAGCTGGGAAGGGTTTCTGCAATAGAAAGTTAAATTTGTCAGATCTCACATGACAGAAAAGCTCCACCGCCATGATTTACTTGTTCTTGGCTTGAACTTGAACTTCCCAGAAAGTTCTTGCAACCCATCAGACTGCCAGCTATATTAAAGTCTGTGCACTCATCCGGAACACTCTCAGGCTTGTTCTCAGGGCCAAGAAATGCATGAAAAGAAATATAAGAGATTGCTAGCTATTTTTAAAAATCAGCATTGTGTTTAGATTGACAATAAAGTAAAAAGTTCAGGCTTCTTGTAACAACTTGGGAAGGAGCCCTCCAGGTAGCCATGGGTTTTCCCTCCCTACAGAGAGGCGGAGACTCTTCTGGTACTGGGAGATCAGTATCCAGTTACAGAAAGAATACAAATCAGAAAAGCTAACATCCCATGGGCGAGACTGGCTGGAACAATTGGTATCCATAGAGCTTCAATGGCCAACCCCAAATGTAATGCCTATGGGGACCACCCCAGCTGATCTGCTTAGTGAAACTGAGGGCTGACTTCCTTCCATCCCACTATCTGGGGTACATCTGATTACTTGTCTTTTGCATCTCCTCAGCACCTGCCCATTCTTTTATCTCTACACCTATAACAATTGAATGTACTTGTTTGTTTTCTTAAAGTCCTTGGACAAATGGGCTGGGTTTTATCTTTTCATCATATTTCTAACACCAAACACAATGCCTATGGATAATGGGCATTCAATAAAACTTCCTCTCTCCCAAGCTTTTGATTAGGAGTCCCAACAACTACTGTCTGCCTCCAAGGAAGTGCTGGCACACTTCAAACTCAACATGTTAAAAGCCAGACTTGTTACTCTCCCCCTGTTTCCCCTCCCCTGGGCCATACCTCTGGTGTTGTATTTGTCTGTGTGTGTGAAGGGCTTGGTTTGTATTAGGCTCACTATACGATTCAGAAAATAGTCATTCAAAGTAGAATGAAAAGAAAAGTGAGGAAAAAGAAAACAGAAAATAAGTATGAGAAAAAAATAGTAATATAAAGAAGGGAATTATGGAGGCAAAAAAAGAAGAGGAGAGAAGAGGCAAGAGGTGGATACGAAGGTGAGAAATATATTTGAAGTAGGTTTCCCCAAATCAGGGGGTATAGAGTGTATCGAGAGCCCTTGAAAGAAGAACTAGAACACTTTCCCATCTTACTCCACTTCCCTCCAGTGTTTTCTTAGTATCCAGTTTGGGTTAGACTCCCAATGTTTCATGAATGTGATGACAGAAGGGACTAAAGTGCATGTCTCCACCTTCTCAGCCATACGGTACACACAGGTATCAGCAGCTGGGCTCTTTTCCACTATGGAGCATGTTTCTATATCACAGTTGGCAAAAATTAAAAGTGTGATTAGGCTCCTCTTTCCTAAACCTCACAGTTCTTGAGATGAGGCTCTGAAATGAAGATCTGAGGTTGAGGTTCATTTGTTTTTCCCATGGGGAATGATTCCCTATTTTGCCTTAAGGAGATAAAGAGACAAGATCTTGCTTGTTCTTCTGGTCCTGGAGTTTTTACAGCCTTGTAACTTATTGTATGTTTTCTTTTTGGGTTCTGATGCCAGCTTATTTTAAGTCAGATGTTCTAATCTCTTTGAGTGGTGACATGTCATAACTGTAACCCCAAGACATTTTCAGGTAAAGGCAAGATGCAGGCACACCTTGATTTTATTTGTGGGAGGTACATTATAGCCCACAGGGAAATGTGTAAGGACTATTTTGTCACTTTAAGGGACTTGGTACGATCATGCTGGTATCTCATAGTTTGAAAGGTGCTTAGATCTATGAAAACAGCATTTTCCAGATAAATTTTTCTTCAACACTTGTTTCAAAAAGAGGCTTAAAGGACTCTTGTGATTTTTTTTTCTTAACCGGTGAAAGCACCTGCTATTCCTAAGGCAGTTATTTTCACATGCTGAGTATCAGTCTATGCACCCCAGATTCCTGGAATTCCTGGGAGAGGTTCTTCTATTAGAATGGAGAATTTTACTGAAACATAAATGGTCAAGAGTTTGTGAACTAACTCCTTCAGTCAGCACATGACAGGGGATGTGAAAACCAACAACAGGAGGTCCCTTCCCGCTGAAACCTCTGGCCTAGAGATAAAGCATATACATTTTTTTTGTAATCTTTTAAACAAAACAGTATAAGTATTCATAGAAATAAATTATTTATGTGGTACAAACTCTAAGAGTTTTCTGTAGGTTTCTAATATAAATGAATACTGAAAACACAATTCACCTTGTTGCCTTCAAGCATGGTGCTTACAAGGAAAGTAGGCAACAGTATAGATTAGGACTCAGTACAGCCCCCAAACAATTCAAAGGTTTGTCCTAAAATATTTGAGTTCACAGGCAAGAACAGTTTTCATGTAAGAAGAAAACCACATTAATTCTTAATAATGACATACACCACACAGCAAATAAAGTGAGCACACAGCTCACTTTTTGTTCAGTCCTGATATTCCACAACACATGGAAGAACTCTGCATTCTACTACCAGGGTTTATGTTTGTGTAGCTCTATTCACCTAAACACATCTGAGGACCTTGTACTTCAGAAAGCAGCTAATGGCGTTTGTCAGAGGACAGACTTGGCCTCAGAAAGGGAAAGCCTGTTGGTGTCTCAAAGACCTTTCCAGTCACACCTGAACCCATAGGTCATGATGTATCATTGAGGAAGAATGTTTTTAGAAAAAAAGGGGAAGTCTATATTTTTGCTATTTTTAAAGAAGATTTATGATCTGGTGGATGGAAATCTCTAACTAACAACAAAGAAGGGGTAACAGAGGAAGACAACATAATTCAGGCTACTCTAAGACCTCCCAAGATCTTCATGCAAAGGAGAATGATATAGGAGAAAACCTGAATTAATGAATGTAAAGAGTACACTCCTGGGCCGGCTGAGTGGCGCGTCAGTTAAGAGCTGGCTTTGGATGCCAGCGGCCCTGGTTCGGATCCCACATATGAGGGCCAGTGACACTACCCTCTACAGCTAAGATGGGGAACAACAGCTACACCTGGAGCTGGGCTGCTGTGAGTCCCCTGGGACGGCATAGCTGCAGCCCCTGCTGCAGTGGGCTGCCATAGGCTACACTGAGCAGCCAGCAGCTGATGTGAGCTGCCAAGAGCCTCTGTGAGTGGCTGTCCAGAAGCTGGCGACCGATCTGCCTCACCTGAGAAGAGCGCAATGATGATACCAACATGGGCCAGTAAAGCAATGTCCTCCACAACTAGACTGAAGAACAAAAGGACAGCAACTTGTCTGTTCCCCTTCCCCGGTTCCCCAATGCTGTTCTCCTCCCCCAATTCCCCAATAAAATCTTAAAAAAAAAAAAAAGAGTTCACTCCTCACTTTGTAGTAACTCAAATGCAGGTGACAGACCATTTTGTTGTAGCTCAACAGCTACAGGCACTAGTTCATTGAATAGGTAATTATCGTCATGATTGTAGGTACACAAAGTGTTTAACAATAGTTCCATTTTTCTTAAGAGTACTAAATAATTCCCCCCAATATTATTGTTTTAGTATTTTTCATGAAGAAAAAGTTCATTAAGCCTAGAGTTATTAGATGTCAATCTAATCCTTTCCACTGTTTTAATTTAGTAAAACTAGTATCATAATGAGACTGTATTAGTGGTCATTTTGATATTATCTGACTTAACACGTTGGTAAACCCATCCTGCCTCATGACAACTCTAAGCTGCCTTTGATGTCATTAATTCTGTTTTTGGATTGTATTTATGTGACATGTTTTTTGGTTGTTTCTGAACACACTTGAGTATACCTGCTTTCTCTTCTTCCAATATATAATCAACACTCCCAGTATGATGTTCTTTTCAATGACTAAAAAGTGGATTTATCTTTAATCCAGTGCTTGTAATTACACATCCAACAAAGTTCACGAAATACAGTCATTCAATTTTCCCCATTAGTTCTGAGTTCTTACTAGAAGCTACCACACTAACTGCTTCCTTTTTGTGCACTAAGGCAGGTGAGAACAGTTATCTTCCTATCCTGTCATAATGTTCGTCATTTCTGAGATGTTACCCTGAGGAATGCAGAGGGAGGAGCAGAGAAGAAACCTGCTGTCCAGACCCTCCCCAGGTTGAGTATGGTCGATGTTCACATATGAAGGTACACTAAGCCTTTTAAGATGACTGTGCCAGGAGTAAGAACTTACACATCCTGTCCTGAGTCTGGTGTTGATTCACGGTGTGACTCAGACATCTTCATTATTGGGGCTGAGGATAGAAAGTCTCATGGCAAGTCCTCCCTGAAACATTATAATAAAATCTTTTACCAGAATGTTGACACATCTTCTAACTACCAAAGACAAGTGGAAGGTAGGCTAACCCTGAAATTTTAGGCTTGGGAAGCAACTTCTTTTGCTCCAAAACTGGGCCCTAAATCCCCAACTGGATGTAATTTAACTTGAACAGTTGGCTAATGGCATGAAAATAAATTTACATTCTCTCAGGGAAATAGTTTTAGTTATAAAGAAGACAAAACTCAGTCAGCAATGGGAAAGAATCATCATTATGGAAACTGTAGGAAGCTAAGACACCAAATAACAACTTAAACTAAAAATAAATTTAAAAATCCATCCAATTGTAATGGTGGATACATGTCATATATTTGTCAAAACCCATAGAAGGTACATTACAAAGAATGAACCCCAATGTAAACTATGGACTTTACTTAATAATGACATATCCATATTGGCTTACCAGTTGTAACAAATGTCCCATACTAATGATGCAACATGCTAATAACAGAAGAAACTGGTTTGGAGGGTAGAGGAAGTAAGGGGTCTATAGAAACTCTATGTTTTATGTTCAATTTTTCTGTAAACCTAAAAGTTCTCTAAAAAACAAAGTCTAGTGACAAAAAGGTTTTTTAAAATTCAGTAATGAAGCTAATATGTAAAAATGCTGTTGCTGCCTCAAAACTCCCAAATTTAGAAATGGAATAAAACTTGAGACTACATGTAGAGAAAGTTCTTGATTCATGGGCTGCTTGTCTTGTGTTTTTATTGCTTTAAAAAATACATATACAGGGCCGGCCGAGTGGCGCAGTGATTAAGTGCTGGCTTGGGAAGCCAGCGGCCCCGGTTTGGGTCCCACATATGAGGGCCAGTGACACTTACCTCAAAAAAAAAAAACATATACAGAAAGGTACACAAATCATAAATATGCAGCTTAATGAATAATCAAAAAGTGAACATGACTATGTAACCAACATTTAGGGCAAGAAATAGATAGAGAACATCACCAGCACCTCAGAAACTCCACTTTTCAGGAACTTTTAGTACCATAAATAAATTTTGTCTGTTTTTGAAATTAATAAAATGTAGCCATAAAGTATGTAATCTTTTGTGTCTGGCTCCTTTTGCTCAATATTATGTTTATGAGATTCATACATATTGTTATGTGTAATTCATTTTTATTTCTGTACAGATTTCCATTGTATGAATATATTACATGTTATTTATAAGTTGTCTATTGATGGCATTTGGATTGTTTCAGACTTTGACTAATATGGAAAACGCTGTTTTAAACGTTCTGTATATGTCTATTGCTGAACAAGTGCACAAAATTCCTGCTGGATCTTTACCTAGGGGTGCACTTTCTGGATAACATGTATGTACATGATAAACTTTAGTAACAAACGCTAGATATTCCACAGGAGTTACATCAATTTACATTCCCACTAGCAGTGTGTGAGAGTTTCAGTTGCTCTGTATCCACACTATCACTTGGTATGGTCAGACTTTTTCATTTTCACCAATTTGGTGGATCTGTAGTGGTTATCGCATTGTGGCTTTAATTTGAATTTGCCTGATTACTAATGAGGTTTCCTCCGTTTTCGTATATTATTGGCCATTTGGGTATACACTTTTATAAAGTATTTGTCTAAGTTTCATAACCATTTTAAGATTAGGATTGTTTCTTTTTTTTGTTCATTTCCTTTGTCAGTTACATATGTTGTAAATACCTTCTCCTAGTCTGTGGCACCCATTTCCCAAGGTCATGAAGACATTATCTCCTGTTAAGTCTCCCAAATTGTCATTTTTTAACCTTTCACATTTGGATCTACATCTTCTTGGAACTGATAATTGTAGATGGTGTGATTTGGGGGTGAAGTTTCATTTTTTTCCCATCTGGCTATTCAATTGATCTAGTACCATTTATTAAAAAGATAATTCTGGGCCGGCCAAGTGGCGCGGTGGTTGAGAGCTGGCTTGGGACGCCAGCGGCCCGGGTTCGGATCCCACATATGAGAGCCAGTAACGCTGCCCTCTTAAAAAAAAAAAAAAAAGATAATTCTTTCCACCATTTCTCTGTAGTGACATCGTCATTATAAATCAAGACTCTATCTCTGCATGGGTATGTTTTTGGACTCTGTTCCACTGGTATTCATCTATCCTTTTTCCAATTCCACACTGCCTAGCTATCAAAACAGTAGAGAGCTAGTTTTTCCTCTTTATTCTTTTTTTCAATGCATCTTGGCTGTTCTTGGGTATTTCCATTTCCATTTAAACTTCAGAATCAGCTTGAAACACACACACACACACACACACACACGCACACACGCACGCACACACACAATCTGCCAAGAATTTTTAAAATTTGAAATTGCATGAAACCCACATTTCAATTTGAGGGAAATCAACACCTTTAAAATGTAGTCTTCCAATTAATTCATGAGCCCAGTCTATGCCTCCATTTATTTAGATCTATAATTTCTTGGAATAATGCTTTATAGTTGCATGTATTTTATAGTTTACATGCTTTATAAACATATAGTTTTTAATGTTCATATTTTATACGCTTTGATGTTTTATAAACACATAGTTTATATGTTTCATAATTTTATAGTTTATACATTTCATAGTTTTCTGTCTCTCATAGGTATTTGATATTTTTGATGCTATTGGAAATAATGCCTTTTAAAATTTCATTTTCTATTAGAAGTTTAATAGGTTTTGTTTTACTCTATTGACCTTATGTGTAGCTATCTTGCTATATTCACATATTATTTTGAGTGATTTATTTGTAGATTCTTTTAGATTTTCTCTATATTCAATCACAGCATCTGCAAATAATGAGTTTTATTTTTTTCCTTTCCAATGCTTATACATTTTTTGCCTTATTACACTTTATAGTAAGAATTACATCATCATTCAGTACAACAATGATTAGAAGTGATAAGAGGAAGCATCCATGTTATTCTCAGTTTTAAAGGAGAAGTTTTTAACATTTCACTATTGTTTTTATCAGAGTTTTAAAAATAATATCCTCTATTAGGTAAAAAGTTCCTTCTAATTACTAATTTGATTTCTGGCATAAATTAATATTGAACTTTATCAATACTTTTATCAACCATCCATTTAGATGGTCAAATGATGGTGTTTTTTTTTCTGTTACTATGATAAATTAAGTTGATTATCAAATGTTAAAGCAACCTGTACTCCTGTAATAAACCCAGTTTGGTCATTCTTTTTATATATTTCACGGTTTGATTTGTTTGTTTGTTTAGGAGTAAAAAACATTAGGATTCTAATCCCTTAAGTTCAAAATTGATAGAGTGTAGAAAAAGCGTTTGTAGACTTAAGGATTTGTTTGTGGTATATTTAGTAATGTCAGGGTTCACACAGTTACAAAAAGAGAGTTTTCAAGGAAGTTTTCCCAAGAGGGTTTTGAAGTCTTTTTTTTTTTTTTTTAAACTAAAGCTAACCATCAAGCTTTCTTATAAATCCAACTGTGGTCTAGGTACAGAAGCCTTAGAAAAAGAGATTTTTTTTTCTTTTTCTCAAAAATTACTCCCAATTTTTGTTGGCATGTTAGATTCACTTCACAGCAATTAAGCCAACACTTGAGATAAGCAGTTAACAAAAATATAAATAATTAAATGTACACATATGCTATGATAAATCTTTGAATGTGAAGCATCATTTGCAAAAGTCAAACTTGACTCAAACAGAAGTGTTCATCCAGGCCCTCAACAGTATGGGACTACCTGGAAAAGACTAGACTTGAGTCCCAAAATAAATGCCGTGTTCTCTGAGCCATGTTATTTGTGTCTGGAGAATGAGATTTCCAGATCCTTTTCTTCCAGGCTTCTGAGTAAACACAGAAGGCTTACTAGGATAATCAAGGAAGCAGGAGCAGTGAGGCACACTATGGGATGAAGGCTGCCCTAGCAGATAGGCTTCCTGCAGTCCTCACAAAGCAGTCATGCCAGTCAACACCTAGAAATGTGCCAGACTCACTGACTTATCAAGAACAAGCAAAAGACAAGTTACTCTGGACCTCAGAGGATTTCTGAGATGAGTCAAGATTTAATCATTTGTGTTTTCCAAAGTTTGAGCAGTTGCCTTGTTTAATCCTTAGCTGTGAACAGCACAGTTCTCTCTTCTTGAGGTTGACAGTTGTGAGCGTGGGCTAGAGCAGGACATATTTCCTCTACACTTCCCATTTCTTCTTACTCCCACTCTTTGGGATATCCTCATATACAGTAACTCTAGGAGTTACAGATGTACTCATTTATTCAGGGTATATGCCATAAATACACAACCAAGGCTTTGTTGTTTGTTTGTTTGTTTGAATTCTGTATTTGTAAGGCAGTGTTCCTCTAATGTAAAAGTGGATTAAGAGATGAGTTGTTGGGCACTCTGGATATTTTAGTAAGGTCTTCAGGGTGCCATAAAAACCAGGACTCTAAGCTTCAGACAATGGAATGCTGGCAGTGAGCATGGGATAACATGGTGTTTTTTGTGGAACAACCTGAAATAAAGCTATATTTAATTTTGTTATATGAACTAGGAGCAATAATACTAGCGAGAAAAATGACCAACCTACATGTTTACAAGTCTTCCCCCCCAAAAAAAAGCCCTTTTAATAACAAATTTGTGTTGCATAGTGAAAAAACATTTAAAATAAATCAGTTTACTATCTCCTCTTAATATTCATTTGTGACCTTTTAATTCTACCTGTAATCCATTAGCAGACACTAAACGTTTAAGAAGAGTATATAGGAAAAAAATTATAATTGAAAGCATTCTATTTATTATTTTATTTTTTTCTACAAATTTAGAAAAGATTACCCTAACTTTAATTTTACCTATGAAACATCTTAGACCAGCTCACAGAACACCATTATTCTATTAGAGCAAAATTTGAGAAAATTTGGCTCAATGAAAGAGATGAGAAAAGTTCTTTCAGCAAGCAGCTTTCTTATACTGCCCCTGCCACTTGCATCCATCCTCAGCTTTAAGAGAATCACCACCAGCACCACCACCTTCACCACCAGCCCCATCACCTTCACTACCATTATGCTGAGTGTGACTATCTCCCATGTTCCATAGTAAGCACTTTATCAGCATCATCACATTTAATGGAGTAGATATTATTGCCCTATTTTATATATGAGGAAACACTTTTATTATAGCTTATAAGGGCAGGGTTGAGATTTAAATCCAGGTATGTCTGACTCTACTGTCCATTTTCTTAACTGCTACCCTATACATTCTTCTTTATGACCCAATATACAACAGCAACAGTGGAAAATAACAACCCATTGTATTTCGTATTTTGTAAGCCTGTCAATAAGCCCTTTGATTAGGTGTTTAAAAACTACAAATCTATCATTACATTACCCAATGAGTATCTGTCTCCTGTAATCAAATTTATATACTTGTAGAATATATTTTATAGAATTAGTTGTATACAAAAAAGATGTTGGTTGAAAATCAGAAGGAAAAGTCCATCAGAATTGTTGTGAGGATAATAAACATATATCTCAAATACCACTTTTTGCCCCCATGAAGGCTTTCCTCGACTCAACTTTCTCTGAACTTCCTTAGCACTTTCCCTTACCCTTTGCACATTGTCTTTCAATGGAACCCCAAAATCTGGTAAGCTGTTTGTGCAGGTGCTGGGAACACAGAGATCAAAGACACATTCCCTGCTTTTAAATAGCTCCTGATAAAATAGGTATTATGATACCTACAAGGTGATGTGAAAGAGGAAAGGCATCTAATGATATCTAGAAGACCTGTGGGGAGAGGAATAAGGAAGAATGGGGGCTACTGGGAAGAAAAGTAAGAGTGAGGATTTTAGTCCTTTATCCTAATCTTGAGGTGGAAGTAAGACTGGGGCCGATGGAGAAGGTGTGAGAGTGTGTGTGTGTGTGTGTGAGTGTGTGTGTACACATGCACATGTGTTTTCTAGGCAAAAAAACCAAGCAGGATGATAAAGAGGGGAACTTGGCCTGTCACAGGAACTCAAGCACATAATTTGAGAAGGCTTGTGTGCAGGTTGTGTGCTGGGAAATGGCACAAGATGAAGCTGGTAAGGTATGTATGAGCAATTTGGTGAGGTGTTTGGATTTCATCCTGACAAGGATTGAGTGTCACTGAAAGATCTTGAGATCTTTAGAAAGATCATCCTGGCAGCCATCTAGAGAACAAACAGCGTGGGAAATGAAATGCACAGGGAAAGTGCTGTGCAAGCCTAGAAGCCTGGAGCCCAGTCAAGAGGCTCTTGCAGGCATCCAACCCAGACCTGAGCTCAGCCAGCAGTAGTGATGTTGGAAAGCAGTGAGAGACAAGACATATTTAGGTAAATAAGATGAATAAATTGGGCAAAATAAAACAGTAATCTTAGCTTTTCAGATAGATAAAACTTATTTACCTTTTTATGTTACCCCTGAAAAGATTCGTATTTCTCTACCTTTTCCAGAGGTTGCACTACTGGTATATAGCACAGTTAGCAGACTAGAATTAGCATTCTTTGTATGCAGCCCAACATATATTTACTTCTTGCTGCACTATCTGACTTGTTTTCCTAAAGCTGAAGAAGTTATGGGTTGACTTCCATGAACCTGACTTACTTTTACTTATTTTCATGGCTACACGGACTACAAATTATACTGCCTTTCACAAGAAGATTGGGAAAGGGGCAGAAAAGATTAACCTGTTAAAGCCCATTCCATTATGAACAAAGCAACTCAAAAGGCAGCACTTCCAAGAGGGTTGGTGGCATCATCCAGAAAAAAAGCCTATCTTTAGTGTAGTAGGTCTCCAGTTTACCCACAACTTCTGTCAGATTTGGCTACAAATTGGAGGTTCGCATGACCCTCTCACTCTTAGAATCAATTATTTGCTGGAATGGCTCACAGAATTCAGGGAAACATGTTTACCAGATTATCAAAGGATAAGATAAAGGATGCTGATGAACAGCCAGATGAAGGGATACACAGGTCGAGGTCTGGTAGGGTCCCGAGCATAAAAGCTTCCATCTCTATGGAGTTGAAGTGCATCACCCTCCCAGCATGTGCATGTGTTCACAAACCTGGACGCTTTCCGATTCCCACACTACTGGGAGTTTATGGAGGCTTCCTCATGTAGGCATGACCAGTTATTAACTCTATTTCCAGCCCCTTTCCTCTCTAGAAAAGCAGGGGTGGCCGGAGTGGAGCTGAAAATACCAATCGTGGCTTGGTCTTCCTAGTGACCAGCCCCGATCCAGGAGCCACCCTGAGCGCACCCAGAGTTGCTTCATTAGAAGGAAAGCTATCCCTATCACCCAGAAAATTCCAAGGGACTTAGGAGCCCTGTGACAGGAATCAGGGAAAAAGACCAAAATTTGAACAAAGGGTGGTCATAGTGTTCTTATCACTTAGGAATTTAAAATGGTTTCAGGAGCTCCGTGCTAGGAACTGGGGGTAGAGAGAGGGCAGAAACCAATACATATATTGTCTATTATCTCACAATGTGATTGTTCCATGTTTAATTTTTTGAAGAACCACCATACTTTTTTCCATAGTGGCTGCGCCATTTTACATTCCTACCAGCTATGCAAGAGCTTTTTAAAAGTAGGATTTTGCCTGGGAGTGGGGGGTAGGGTAGGGATGGTTACAATTGCTTCTCCCAAAACTCACTCTTCATTCACTATGGCACTAACTTCACTGGTCTTTTTGCCTGTATCCACTGTATTTAGTTTACCTTTTATCATTCTTTTAAAGAAGGAGAAATTCAGTAATTTATCAGTAATTTAAAGAACACAGTGAAAGTTCTGCCTGCTGTTCCTGCTGTTAATATTCCTGCTGTCCTTCCCTCTGTTAGACTGCTACACTATCGCTCTTTTCTTACCTGGTTTGGGATTCTCACCTTTTGAGTTACTGATTAAATAATTAATCCATTTATCCTTAAATTTATCCATTCAAAACATTTATTGAGCACATATATTAAGCATCAAATATTAACATAGGAAGGACATGGGTTCCAGAAGATGGCCATAAAAGTAAGCAGAGTTATCTCACTGGGCATAATGTTCTCTAGGTCCATCCATGTAGTTGCAAATGGGTAAGATTTCATTCTTCTTTATGGCCGAGTAATAGACCTAGGGAACATTAGGGTAAGTGAAATAAATCAGATGGAGAAAGACAAATACCATATGATCTCACTTATATGTGGAATCTAAAGAATAGACTAAATTGAACAAACTAATCAGAAACAGTCTCAGAGATATAGAGAAAAAACTGAGGGTTGCTAGATGGGAGGGGCGGTGGGGATGAGGGAGAAGGTGAGGGGATTAGAAAACACAAATCGGTAACCACAAGATTGCCATGGGGATACGAAAGACAGTTTGGGGAATATATTTCCCCGATAATGTTGTAAAGATTTTGTGGGGTATCCGATGGACACTTATCTTATTAGGGAGACAATTTCATGGACTGCAGTGGTAGATGCCCGACCACTGCAGTGTACACCTGAAGCTGAATAATAATGAATGTCAACTATAATTTTATATCTATATCTATATCTATCTATATATATCTATATATAGATATATATAGATGTATATAGATAGTCACGGGATATGGAATACAACATAGGGAATAGAGTCAATGGAATTGTAACAGCTATATATGATGTCAGAGGGTTAGTAGATTGGGAGGGGGGTTTGTCACTTTGTGAGGGGTATAAATGTCTAACTAGTACATTGTTTTGTACACCTGAAAGTAATTAAAAAAAGAAAAAAGTATGTGGAATAACTATGAGTGTGTCCTGTAATGGCAAGTGGTGGGTGATGGGACTTAGCCTGTAGTCCTGGGCTTGGGAAATTGGGACTTAGATGATGTGGAACGGCTGCTAAAAGGAAGGAAAGGTCACTGAAGAAAATAAATCCTCTATATAACAATTTTTTCCCAGGGTTGGTGCTGAACAAATCTATGTGATAAATACCAGTGTGTCCAATTTGTCTTTGTAAACTCCTAAAAATATATTGGGTTGTCGGAAAGGTCATAATGTGTTTTTGCAATGAAAACTATAGAAAAAATATGCATGATTTTTCCGACAACCCAATATTTACTTTTCCACCTTCACCTAGCACATCTTCCATAGTATCATCATAATGGTTGTTCTATAGGGAATTTTATTTGTAACTTTAGCTCTCTGTGAACTAAGTAATGGTGGTGACCGGTATTTCAGGTGCAACAAAATGTACCAAAACTCAGAGCCGGAAAAGATCATCTTTCTCTCTACAGTTTATAGATGGGAAAACAGAGACCATAGTATTTAATTAAATCTGACAAAGTCACATAGCTCATCAGCTGTTAGTGGCAGAGTCAGTAAAGAACTCAGCTTCTCTGGTTCAGTCCTATCCCCTGCTGCAGACATATTTCCATCGGAATGAATGAATCAGAGAAAAAGTGTTGTAAACAACAATGTGTGTCATTTATATTCACCACAACTTGTATTCAAACAAAAATCCCAAATAACTTCCCCATTATCCCCAATTTAAACTGACAACCCATGATTATGTAACATTTAGTCCAGATTTAAGAAACCTCACCTTCATAATTTATGACCACAGCCCATTTCATCCCCAATTCACTGCATACAGCAACAAAAATTAACAAAGAAAAGGTTTTGGAATGCTAAGAAAACAAGGTCTGTGGCTTTACAGTCTTACTCATTTAAAATTTCACCTACTGTAAAATGTGGCTTATCTAATTTACAAGATAAAATTAGGTTTAATCTGATTATTATAACATTCCATCAGGCTTATGAAAATACATGTATATCTATACTGCATGTTTATATCTTTATTAATCACAAAGTATTGTATTTTCATAATCTTTTATTCAATTGTATCAAAAGGCCTTAATAACATAAAGTATGCACTTCTCAGTAAGGGAGAAACTATAATTTTTCCCAGAATTTAGCCCCAATTAAATGTGCCCAGGTTTTGTGGTGTTTGGTCTGCTATTTGGACTTCAAAACCCAGGTTAAATCTACAGAAAAATTTATAGTATGAAATAAACAAGACTGGTCATCAGTAATCTGTTATAAAAAACAGTGTTTTAAAACACAAGAGTTGAGTACACCTGAAACTAATAAAAAAATTAAATTAAATTAAAAAACACGTAAGAGTTTTGTTCTGGTGAAGGGCAAGAAACATGTAGTAAAGATGTCTCCCTCCCCTTTTGTCCCCTCCCCTCCTCTTCCCCCTTCCCTCCTTCCCTTTCTTCCCCTCCCCCTCCTCTCCCCTCTTCCTTCCTTCCCTTCCTCCCCCTTCCTTCTCATTTCCTTCTTCCCCTCCTTTTCCCACTCCATACAAAATTCCCCTCCCCTCCTCTGCCCTCTCCCCTCCTTACCAAACGTCCCCTCCCCTCCTCCCCCCGCTGCCCTCCTTCCCTTTCGTCCCCTCCCCCTCCTCTCCCCTCTTCCTTCCTTCCCTTCCTCCCCCTTCCTTCTCATTTCCTTCTTCCCCTCCTTTTCCCACTCCATACAAAATTCCCCTCCCCTCCTCTGCCCTCTCCCCTCCTTTCCTTTCTTCCCCTGCCCTCCTCTCCCCTCTCCCCTCCTTTCCTTTCTTCCCCTCCCCCTCCTCTGCCCTCTTCCTTCCTTCCCTTTCTTCCCCCTCCTTCTCAGCCCTCCTCTTTCCTCCCTCTTTCCTCTCATTTCCTCCCTTCCCTTCCCTCTCCCGTTCTGCCTACAAAATTCATGGCAGTGAATCTTGAACTCCTGAAAAAACACCTTCAGTTATGAATGTAGTAGTCCAGAAATGCTTCTTGTAGTCTTAGCTTGAGCAGTTTATTGATTGAAAGGTGATGGGTTTGTAAGGCTTGCCTTGAGAGCTGCTAATTAGTATGCAAATGTTCAATTTCAGCCTCCTAAATACTCTCATTAGTCCACATAATTATTACTTGTGGCTTTTCAAACCTGTGATAACATGCTATTTTCACTTCTTAAAATCAAGTCACTTCAGGTGCTAGCTCACCACATCTACTGTTTGAAATCCATGAATTTCTTTTTCTGAAATGAATTTTCTTCCTAGAGTTTATTTTGGGGACTTAATCTCATTCTGAGCACAGAAGAATTCTATCTAGGTTGAGGGGAGCAATTAGTCTAATTCTTTCAAACTATAAAAATGAAAGTATTCATAGCAGACAGGGTTGTAGTGGTGGGTAACATTGGTTGATTGATTCATCCTGAAAACTTGTGACTGAAAATAAATTGCTATCCCTGTAGATAATTATTGGAATGAAACAAAGTCAGCTTTATATACCTTCAAAATCTGAGGCTAACAGCTGTGAGTGAAAATAATATGTACTTGTGAAACTGCTTTTTTTAAAAGAGGAATATCTTGTCAAAGATTCAAACTCATTCCTTTTGGGGCAGCTAAATTGCACAAGCTTTATACTAATTATTGTTATATTAAAGATTTGGCAGCTTCACAAAAATCTTAAACTTGTACATACAGGTTCAAAATACCGTATTTCAATGGCCCAGAGTTAGACTAGGAAAACATTTCAGATAATGTCAACCTGTAGTAATGCTTGTTGTTCCTTTTTATAAATCTATGGGCAGTTTACAATTTATAGTTTTATAATAAATCACTTAACAAATGTGGATGTGATTAGGTGCCAGCTCTCCAAAACCCAAACCTGTGTAATTTGGGATAATGGGATGGTATCTACCAAATGACAGGCTTTCAAAAGTCTGAGAAGTCCATCTTTGCTGGTGTTACCCTGCATTTGGTGTGAATTCCACTCACAGCAAATCTTCAGCAACATAGAAGTTGACCTTTCAATATCCAGCATTCATAGAAAGGCATAGATTCACAAGTTATAATAGAATATAAGGAAGAGAGTAAACAACACAATGGAAATAGACTAAGCCATCATTCCCATGTACTATAAATACTGAAAAACAAATAATCTTCTCTTGATTTAAAAAAAATAATAAAAGTAAGGCTTATAAGTGACTTTAAGTAAAGAATAATTTGATCCAGAGCTAGTCACTTACGTCAAGTGAAAAATAACTGAAATAATGTAGGTAGGTGCTTCAGGTACTGGCTCATTGCATCTACTATTTGATATCCATTAATTCCTTTTTCTGAAATGAATTTTCTTCCTAGGGTTTACTTTGGGGACTTAGTCCCACTCATAACTGCTATAATAATAACTAGAGTGGTCCATAAAGGGAAATTTGGGGAGGTGGGAGGGTTGGGAAGAGTTCGAGTTAAAGGTATACACTGTTGAAGGAAAAGTATTATCTGTCTTAATCTTGTGTTAACAATGTCTATGCAGCTGGATGGAGTCTTGGAGGATTGTGTCATGGTGAATGTACCTTTTCCAAGATCCTATCCATGGGACAGATATAAGTTCACTGTAAAAAGCAGTGATTGCATTTGTCAGTTGAGGGTCATCAGCATGATAATTAAATTTCACACAATATTTTTTATTAGCTACACAGGTGTGACAGAAGTGGAGCATTGGGTAATGTTGATGTCACTGATGAACTGTGTAACTTAAACATGGTGTAGAGGAAATGGGCACTGGGCACAATCTTGAAGGTGGAAGGGAGAGGATCAAGAAAGAGAGGCCTTTGCTCGAGCCACCTCCCCATCTTTGATCATGCCTCTCCAATGGATTCTCCCTGGTGATTCAGGCCGCCTGGTCAGGGACTCTGCGTTCAATGGATTTGGTACTGCTCATAAAGGCCGATGATGAAAATCTAACACATTTTATGGTGCATTTTGGGGGTGGGAATGGGATTTAGTGTCAATCTAGCTCTCAGATCCTGAACTGGGTGGGAAAATTCCCTATTCTGGCTAATTCACAGATTTTCTGTACTACTGTATTTATCATGAAAGTTTGCCAAGGGGTGGAAGAGCAGAAGGAAAACGACCAAAAGGGTCCTAGAACATGGTAGAATGGTCTCTTAACTCCTATTTTCCTGGTACCATTTGCTCCCTCCTCTAAAAAACATCAAGAAGAAAACTTTTACATTCTCAAGGCTGAAACAACATGAGAGGCAAGGGTTGAAAGAAAAGTGAGTTGACTTCTTTGCAGTCACTTTAACCAGATTTCAAAACAGCACTGTGAAATTATCTTGGGAGCTTTTATCCCTCAAACTTCAAGTAGTTAAAGATGATTATAAGACATGTTCTGCTACTTAAGGATTTGCTGACATCTAATGCCTTCTTTTTCTCCAAATGAATGTAGCGGTGACATTTCTGAGTTAATAAAGGATCTGAGAAAGATGTGGCCCTGAGCAAACACTTTTATTACCATTACTTTTCCACTATCTAACTCCTCTGCCATGACTCTCCCACCCGCACACACCTTACCCCCTTCCTCACAGTTATTAATCTAACCTGAATCATTCCATTCTTCTCGAAGAGAACACGCCCCAGTAATAGCAGTGAATCACAGACACTCTTGTTTCTCTGGTCTACAATGGACTTGACAAAATGCCAGATCTGAAAGAATAAAAGGAAAGGAACTTCAGGTGAAAGGAGCTCTTTAGGTTCTTGTTCAGTACATTACTTTCAATGTTAGTTACCAGATAAATTTTTTAGTTACCTGGCGGTGGACAGATTTTTATCATATTGACCATCTCCACATCTCCACACTCTAAGTAGCCATTCCACTCAGTGAGGCAGCTTTTCAGGCATGCCTAATAGTTAAGTCAAGGGCTCTTTCATCTTGAGATTGAAAATAAAATCCTTTTCTACTTAACTTGGCTAATGAGTATAAAACAGTTTACCCACAAAGGTCACTCTTCGATAATACATTCTTCAACACTGTGTACAAGGGATTCACTTATATATTATAGAATTCCATATGAGATCTTTAGGTAATAGAGAAAATAAATAGAAATAGTATGTCAATTATTCTCAAAGGGAAATTTATGAGAAGACAGAGTACTAAAATATATTTTCTTTACCATGGATAGATCTATAAGATGAGACTTGAATTCAAGGCAAGGGAAACCTAGAGAAGAGTTTTTGAAGGCAATTTTCGAGTTATATATGAATGTTGTAAGAAATATTGCAAGCTAATTAAGAAAACAGTAGATTTTCTTGTGTTATAAATCTTTATTAAATTTAATTAGTTTCACTTGTCTTAATGAACATTATAAATCTACTTAATCATGTGGATTCTGCATAATTCCTCACCCAAGTGGATTTAAATCCTTTTTTTTTTTAAGTGTATCTTTACTTTTTTTTTGTTTTTTGTTTTTTGAGGGCAGTGTCACTGGCCCTCACACGTGGGATCCGAACCGGGGCCGCTGGTTTCCCAAGCCAGCGCTTAACCACCACACCACTCAGCCGGCCCTTATATTTTTAATTGTTTAAAAAAATATCTATTGATACTAGCTATGTCTACATGATATAAAACTTTTGTCAGCACAGAAAAACCAATGGAATAGAATTTAGGTCATTGTAAGATTACTTTTAAGATTTGAAAAATAATGCTAAAGCAAGAATTTAAAAAATGAAGAAGTCTACTGAAATGAAATTTTAAATCGTGGCTCAAAAGTGGGTGTTTGTAAGGAGAATGAAAAAGAGGGGGGTGGAGAGAGGGAGACACTAGTCACTATTCTCTTCTTGCTATTAAAAAAGAATAAAAAGTCTCATAAAAATTTTTAGGTCTATGTCATCATCCCACCAACAATAATCACAGACAAGAAAGGAAGAAAGCATTTTACCACTCCCTGATGAATAACAAAGTAGCTAACAGTAGCCTTGGGTATTGAAGAAATTTAAAAACACACAGACAAAGCCTGCCTTAGGTTGATATTAATTACTATTATCACTGACTTCTAGTGCTCAAACTGTTCTCCATGGTAGAGGAAGGAGTCCTTGCCTTCTTGCTCTCTGGGGCAGTACTTTTTCTGCTGCCTGGAAAGTTTCACATGAAACATACAATGTCCTGTGTCAGAAACATCAAACACCTTAAAGGTCAATAGGTTTCTGGCTCCTAAAGACATGAACACATTTGCTAAGCTTTATCTAAAGGTACAACAAAAGCTATAGGGGCTATATTCCAGATTCCTTATATAAATTAAGAGTGGAAGGTATGTTTCCATTTGAGTATGTCATGGGAGTAAGTAAAACACAAACTTATGTATGGGAAGATCATTCAATTTTAACAACACAGAGAAGTCAGAGATATAGCTCAACAAATGCACATTTCTGAAATACAGGTTTTTCTGGGTACTTATTCTGAAGTTCTTTGAAAATCTGGCCAAAACAATCGCATTTTAATTTAGTACCAGTTCACATAATAAGCAAGTCAGAACATTTGCAAGGCAAGATGTTGTTTGCCTTTATGCTGCCAACAAAAACAGCTCTAAGCTTAGGTGTAATGATAAAAGGATTTTGGAGCAGCTGATTTTAGGGAATCATAAAAACAACCCAACCTTATGCCCCGAGGTATAAAGAATCTGCAGAATCTGCATTGTGTTTCCAGTGTCAGGACAAATCATTCTTTTTTCTTTTTCAGTGTAACTGATCTAATAGATGAGTAAAGGGAGAAATAAATGTGGCAACTAGGAACTGTGGCTTGGTGAAGTGAATAACATCTGTATCAAAAAAACCATCAGTTCTGGGCCGGCCGAGTGGCGGGGTGGTTACGCGCTGTCGTGGGAAGCCAGCAGCCCCGGTTCGGGTCCCACATAAGAGGGCCAGTGACACTGCCCTCCAAAAAAAAAAAAAAAAAAATCATGAGTTCTTTCATTTTGTAAATTCCTTGAGGTTCATTTATATAGTTTTTGAAACATTTAGAAGGAATGGTATACCTATTGTTATGGAGGCCACACGTTTTCTGCTCTTTACGGCTTAGATTGTGAGAGACCTGACAGATCACAGCGCCTTTAAGAAAAATCCATGGCCTTTTGGGGGGAGATACGTGAAGGGGGTGAAAGGATTAAGTGATGCCTTCCTTTACCGACTGAGGAAACCAGTGGGATTAAATGTATTACAAAGCACATAAAATGATGGTGTCGGCATTGGAGCCTGGGCCATGTCACTCGCACATGGGTCTTTAATCACTGCATGAGGCGTCTTCAGATCCTGTATTTATATCCGACTGCTGAGTCTTCTTCTGGGTCCTGGCCACTTGCAAGCGATGATCAGCTAGATGCTTGTAAAGGGACCGTGTCAACCTTTAAAACGGCCCTTCGCTGGGGTTGAAGACACTGGCCCCGTGAAGCTGCCAGCTTCCTCTTGACTCAGAAATTGCTCAGCGGGCTTCCCCGCAACACGCGCTCCGCCCGACGGAGTTAACTTGGCGGCTGCGCAGCCACAGCGCGGCGCCCCCCAGGAACCGAAGCGGGTCTTTCAGACCCAGGACGTCGCCGCCCAATATTCGGCCGGGGCCCTGTTCGCTGCGGACATCTTAATTCTGGACCCATGTCATCTTCTTTAGGGGTTGTTCTGCTTCCTGTGTTGCACCACAACACATTGCATTGGCTTCCAGGTTCTCTCAGCGCTGGCTGGGAGTTGAAGCCAAGCCCCGGAGTCTCCATTTTGAGGCGGATACAGGAGAAAGCCTGTGAGCGGGCCGCCGCCTCGGTGGCAGCCAAGGCGAGAAATGAGCTCACCGGCGTCCGCAGGGGTCCTGGGGAGAGACGGCGAACATGTGGGATTCTCAATAGGCCACTGAACTCGGCGCCGCTTTTTTGTGGCCTCTGCCTTTGGGGAGTTTACAAGCTAGCTGTACATGGGACACCTAGCCGACCCTGCGACTTTTGATCCCGTCAAGTCTGAGGCAAGGCCTTTGCTGTGGTGAGCGGGCCGAGACAGACGGGAGCCAAGAGCCTGGGCGGGGCATGCTCAGGCGTACTGCGCGCGCGGGCGCGCGCACGTACGGACTCACGGACACGCTGGGCGGGGCATGCTCAGGCGTACTGCGCGCGCGCGCGCACACACTGGAAGAGGCATGCTCAGGCGTACTGCGCACGCACACACACTGGAAGGCGCATGCTCAGGCGTACTGCGCGCGCGCGCGCACACACGAAAAGCTTTGCTAGCAAAGAGGAGGGAGGGGAAGCCGCGAAGAGAAGCGCGGCCTCGTCGGGATCCGTCAGCCACACCCGCACGCAAGGCGGCCAAGGCTCGCGACTGCGCGCTCGCGCAATCCCGCCCGGACTAACACGCTGGGTGCGGAGCCGAGCTGCGCGTGTCCGTCCCTCTGGCCAATCACTCGTCTCTGCCTGCCTCCCGCGTGGCCCCGCCCCCTCGCGGAGGCTCGAGGCCGCGCGCGCGGCAGTGGCCAGTCGCGGGCGCTGTGGGGACGCGGCGCTGCGCGTGTCAGGTATTCCGGCCAATCACACGTACGGGCCGGGCCGCCTCCCGCGCGGCCCCGCCCCTGGGGCGGGAACGTGCGCGGCCTCGGTTGCTAGGGTTTTTCTACACGCTGGGGATGGCGGAGGGCGGGAGCGCGCGGGGCGGCGAGTGGATGTGAGAAGGCGGGACTGCTTCCGGGGTCGGCTGTGCGGGCGACGAGAGCTACGTTTCCGCGGTCAGGGCCCGGGGCCTCTCGGGCGCTAGTGTGGGTTTCTGCAGCGGTGGGAGGCAAGGGGGACTTCCCTCTGGGTTTATTTTTTACCTGTAAAGTTGGTGCCTTTGAGGAAACAAAACTTTATGCCCAGTGAGTTTTAGTCTAAGAATGGTCTCTTAACTCCTATTTTCCTGGTACCATTTGCTCCCTCCTCTAAAAAACATCAAGAGGAAAACTTTTACATTCTCAAGGCTGAAACAAAACTTAAGTCCCCTCTGCCTGTTTTCAGGGTCTATTCACGGCTTAAAACGATGCAGACCGCCGTAAATTGATCCGTGCTCGCGCTCCTTATCCCCAGGCCTGCAGCGTCGTGGGTTCCAGCCCCACAGCGTGTAGGGTTGAAGGTAGTGGGACAGGCCTGAGCGTGTCCCTCGAGTCAAAGTTGCAGGTACATGGCCTCTCACGGGGAAGCCCGCGTAACGAAATACAGGAATTCCTGCCTGCCCCACGTCGTTCCTTGACTCCGACCCCAACACGGCGGAGTTGAGAATATCTTGATAAAAACAAGTGGAGATGTGTGGATACACTGGCTCATTGGTCATGAGAAAAATGTAGTCACGATGGACCAACACGACCTTATTTAGGAGGCTAAATGGAAAACGAGAACAAAAATAGTAAGAAGGAGTCGCCGCTAAGTGGAAGTTACTGGCTGACTTGCTGGTGGTCCCTATATGAAACGATGCTCTGATAAGAATTGAGGGATGCGTGCAAGGGTGGGGCAATTTGATTGCGATTTTGTGATGATTCTTGTCTTTTTTAGAGGGAAACCAAGGTTTCCTGTTGAAGATGGAAAGCCCTTCTGACTCCGCTGCGATTGCACCTGGCGCTGCGCAGGCCAATCCACCGTCTCCCCGTAGCAATAGTTCAAGAAAACAAGTACGAAAAAGCTTGTGTTTTTTTTTTCCAGTGGGTCAGTTCTGTCATTTCCTATTACTGTGGCAATGGTGGTTTTAAATCTACTGAAGATTGTTGATGAACATGATGTGTAGCATGCATAAGTGCGTATTAAATAATTTTAGAGCTCCGAAGATACAATAGGTGACCTTTCCCCACTCCCAAATGTTCATCTTGAACCATGTATTTCCTTTAGTTTCAGATCAAGGTATTAACACCTTCCAAATTAAAGAAGTTCGTTTTGTTTTTTTGAGGTCAGTGTCACTGGCCCTCATATGTGGGACCCGAACCGGGGCCGCTGGCTTCCCAAGCCAGCACTTAACCACCGCGCCACTCAGCCGGCCCCAAATTAAAGAAGTTTGACTCTGCGTTGTCCTGAAGGTCTTTGGTGGCAACGTCTGTCTAGGTCTTGTCCTTAGTTTGTAACTGAAGCACCCAGAGGAGGGTCAGGCATGTGCTGGCTGCGGAACAAATGTTCGTGATTCCTGCGATGAGTGTCTCAACGCTATTTTAGAAGAGTGCTGACTTTGCTAAAATGCAAAGACAATAAAACTAATGGAGCTACCAAGAGTTAGACATGTTGTGATGGTTCCTTCAGATGCATGGAGACAGAAAGCCACCTAGTGGTGTGCACCACAGAACTGTAAGGTCCTTATTTGTAGTACATTTATTTACATTAACGATGTCTTTCTTGATTAACGTTATTACTGTTTGTGCCTTTTTACAGCCGATGAGCGCCACACTTAGAGAAAGGTTAAGGAAAACTAGATCTTCGTTTAACTCCTGTTCCAGTGTGGTAAAACGTCTTAAAATAGAGAATGAAGAAAACAATCAGAACGTTTCAGAGACACCAGTCTCTTCAATGGAAGAAAACTGTTTGGATTGTCAAGAAAATTTTAAACACATTGACAGTGAATTTAAAGAAAGTACATATCTGAAAAATACCTTCAAGAATGTCAATGCATGTGAATCTCCTGGGTCTTGTAGTGATCTCCAGAATGACTTGGTGAATGAGAATCTTCCCAAACAAGGATTAAAGGAAGAAAAAGCAAAATTGGTGAAGCAGATTCAGGAGAAAGAAGACCTTCTTCGGAGGCTAAAACTAGTCAAAATGTATAGATCAAAGGTGAGAATAATTTCAGGACCATTGCAATAATTTAAAATTTTTAAATTATTTTTTACATTTACTTTTTATTTTTAGATAGATGATAGGAAAGTCATTTCAAAAATAGAAAATTTAAAAAAAATTAAAAAAAAATAGAAAATTATTTTAGCACATAATCCATAATAAACAATAAGCAAATGATCCAGAAACCTGGCTTCCAACAACTTTTAAGTAAAATTTAAGTCAGGTTTAGAGCAGGGTAGAAGAGGTTTCTACACACCAGATGCAACTTTTTAAAAGTCCCAGCTCTCATTTAAAATGCAGTTGAAACTTTTCGAGCCTATAGCAATATTACAAGTATCAAATAAATGTTAGATGCAAGCACAATGAGAAAAGAAGAGACAGCTGACAGGGAATGATTTTGAAAAGCTAAAAAAGGGGCTACAGAGTACATAAAAAGTATTTTTATTAATGATCTTGTTCCTCCAAATTATGAAAGTTTTCACCCATTTTGTTTGAGAAAACAAATATATATTCAAGTTTAGATTTCAACCCAGATAGGTTGAATTAAATAGAACTTGGCACTTGGCAGACGATAACCTTTACTTACTTAGATCACTCATGTATATCTCTCTTCCCCGGCCATATGGAATAAATGATGGAATAATATATCTTATTTGCTCTTGAGTTTTTAAGATTGTTCTAGATAATAACTGCTTTCATTTTATGAGACAGTGAATGTTGAAAAATATTTTTAATTTGAATATTCTCAATTTTAAAGTACAGTTATAATAAGAAAAGTGAATTTTTTTTACTTACCTGCATTGTTGCTTCTCTATGTATGTAGTTTTGCCCTATTTAATGTTTGATTTCTCCCTGAGGGTAAGGAAGGCCCAGAACTTAGACCAAACAAAATAGCCGTAGAATTCAATTTCAGTGTCATTGTAGCCATTCTACTTAAAACCACCCTACTTTTTCCTGGGTAGAAGTCCCATTCATGACAAGCGTGTTACCCTTTAAACCTACTCACTGATTTAACAGCTTTCATTAAGTAAAAGTAGGATGCCTGTCTAACTATATACATTTATAATTTTTTCTTTTCTGTTTCAGAATGACCTGTCACAGTTACAGTTGTTAATAAAGAAGTGGAGAAGCTGTAGCCAGCTGTTGCTTTATGAGTTGCAGTCAGCCATGTCCGAGGAGAACAAAAAACTCAGCCTTACTCAATTGATAGACCACTATGGGTTAGATGATAAATTGCTACATTATAACAGAAATGAAGAAGAATTTATAGGTGTTTAATGCATATTTTTTTCTCCAGAATATCTTTGAAAATGACAGCTTAAAAGATACTTACTACATTTTAAAGGGAAGATATAAACCATTAGGGCTTAGAGAAAGGTATCTTGATGGACATCAATTTAGGGTACTCTGTTATGGAGATGTAAACTAAGTTTTAAACTAAAATTTTTTTATTTTGGATAAATTTGCCAAAGAAAATTTTACATTTAAAAAATGTGAAAAATGTAAGTCATGTTTTAAAAAATAATTTGGGCATTTCTGAAAGTTGTAATACATCATTTTGTTTATTGTAGTAAAAACGTTTTAAATGTTAAAAAAAAATAGTCCAATCTGGTGAATGTCTAAACCTAAACTGGTCAAAAAAAGGCTTGCCTGTATCCTAAGTTTATGAGTCTGTTTCCATCTATTTAGCATATATTTCCACCTGGATAGTCCTACAGGAAATTAAACTCATGTCCAAAATTGTATTCTTCCTGTCTCCAGATTTGTTTCTTGTATACCTTATCTCATTTAGTGAAATGACCATCTATTTCTTACAAAACCACATATCCTCCTCTCTCACACCAAGGTAGCATGGCCTACCAGGTCTTTCACATTCATATACCTTTCTAGCTTCATCTATGAAACAGATGAAACTAAGATTTTCATACTTGTTTTCTTGAACTTCTCCTATGGGGAGATGGATTGGCACAGGCCTGTGGAGTGCTAGGTAAAATCATAGCTGAGTCTGAAGGGTTTTCCATCTAGTTAGCTCAGTTAATCCTCAGCCAGAAACCCACCATCAGAGTTTTGTTTCTGGCTGCCATGTTGTACAACGTTACCTGTCATCCTGGCCGTATATAGAAATATGACCCACGCTAGCCCAGTCGCTGAGAATTTGGAATTCTGCTCAGGATAAGAAAGCTATTCTCTTTGTGGCTGAGCGGTTGTATGTACTTGTAACTGTGGAGGCAGAAAAGCTTGTGTACTTCCAGTCTTTCTTGAGGGCTTTCTGGATTCCTGTTTTTGGGTCCTTTTAAGGGCTAAATCAGCTTTACTTAGTTTAAAAAAAACAAAAACTTAAAAAAAGTACCTCCTTACTAGTAGAACTTCTCCTTCAAGCTCACCCCACTTTTAGCCCTGTCCCTCCCCATAATCCAACAAGTTGTTAATATTTGGCATAGCGGGAGACCCAAGGACTCGGCTCTCACATCCAGTCTAATTGTTGGTGCTCATACCGGTAAACTCTTACCCTGCTCCTGTCTCTGTCTTCTAGACACTGCCATTGCCGTTGGCTTCTGTGAACCCAGAGGACTGGTCCAGGCCTCACATGGCCCTCCGCTGGCCCTGGGATTCTTAGACGGGCACCCCTGGGAAGCTGGGCTGTTTTGTGCCTACCAACCTCGCACTGCTTGCTGCTCAGCGAGAGAGCCTAAATTGGCACAGGAAGGGGGTTCCCTGCTGATGGGGCTGGCATCTGTCTACAGCTGCCCACTGCTGACCAGCACATCCCCTGGAGTCACTGTGACATGTTCACTTGGAGAAATTACAGCCTCAGTGGGAGTCTGGTTCTGGGAGAGCTCAGAAGAGCATGTGGGGTCATAGTAATGGGCATTTCCAAGGCATTGGCTGGGTGCTGAGGGCTCCAACAGCACAGTTGGGCACTCAACAACATCAAGTGGGTTGTGGAATATGGATCAGGCTTATGGAGGAGTTTGGGGCCGAGGGATGCCTGTGAGGTGGTTTTTGTTTTTTACCCCTTAAATAATTTCTGTTGAATTTCACCTCCATTTAATGAGATACATTTACAGACATACATCAGAGGTATTGTGGATTCTGTTCCAGACCACACAAATCTTTTCGTTTCCCAGTATAACTTGGCTAATTTTGGCATAAGAGGCTTAGTTTTCAGCCTGTTTCAACGTTTTTTTTTTTTAAACTTTATTGGGGAACAGTGTGTTTTTTCCAGGACTCATCAGTTCCAAGTCAAGTCATTGTCTTCAATCTAGTTGTGGAGGGCGCAGCTCACTGGTTCATGTGGGAATCAAACCAGCAACCCCAGTGTTATGAGCCCATGCTCTAACCACCTGAGCCAACCGGCCGTCCCCTGTCTCAGCTTTTCACATGCCTTCCTCATTAAGCTTAATCATTTCTAGCTTTTGATTTAAAGTGAGAAATGTGCAACTTCATTTGAACACTTAGAGGCCATTGTAGGGTTATTAATTGGCCCAGTTCTAACATTTGTCTCAGGGAATAGGGATGCCCAAGGAAAGGAACAGCCAGCAGGTGAGCAGTCAGAACACACACATTAAGTTCACTGTCTTAGAAGGGCATGGTTTGTGGTGCCCCAAAATAATTACAATAGTAATATCAAAGATCACAGATCACCATAACATATAATAATAATGAAGAAGTTTGAAGTATTGTGAGAATTACTAAAACGTGACACAGACATGAGCAAATGCTGTTGGAAACATGGTGCCAATAGACTTGCTCAAAGCAGGTTGCCACAAAACTTCAATTTGTAAAACAACACATCTGTGGATCACAATAAAGCAAAGTGCAAAAAACAAGGTATGTTTGTATTAAACACCACTGAATAACATTTTCATAAAAATGAAAGCTACTACCTTAGCACTTGCTTTGTATCAGTTTAAAAAATGTTAACTCATTTGAATATTATAATTACCAACACCCCAATTTTCGAGATAAAAAAATTTAAGATTAAGCAGTTATTTAAAAACTAAGTAGTTATTTAAAACTGAAGTGGCAGAGCCTGGATTTTGAAACCAGGATTTAAGTGCTACACTTAAAGCCTTGCTATGTTTGACCCAATCAATTATATTTCTTAATAATATAGATAATATTTTAAAGGACTATAAAATATAATTGCTGTTTTTTCAGCAGAAGTTGAGAGGAGTCAGTACCATGGACAATATCAAGAGGAGGTTGGGATGCCCCATGTGCCCTTCCAAAGCAAACCCCCCAAACCAGAAGATACCTCCTGTTGAAAGTGCTACTATTAGAATACAGCCTGGGGGCAAGAAGTTCCTGCTAACCTCCACTCTATCCATGTCTCAAAGCTGTGGCATTCAAGCAAGGGGAATTGCCAGAGTCACCCAGGGCGGTCAATAATAGAAATCACGCAGGCTGTTCAGTTTGTTAAGACCTGGGAACCTACAGAGCATTAGCTAGTGACATTTATGGCATTCACTATTAGCAAATGGAGCCTCCAGGCAGCTAATTTAGGTGACATGGAATTTGTATCACCAGAAAAAAAAAATCCTAGTATATCCATGGTTGACTCAAATCAACGGGACAGAGAACTTCTGACAATTCCATCTTAAGTACAGAGTATCTGTACTCTTCATACACTTCATCCTTGGGTCCATCCTCTCACGCTACACAGTCCCTCTGTCAGAGATCATTTTGAAGGACCCTAGAGGTAGGGTTATCAATGGGCACTCCCCCGTTGAATCAGCAGAACTACTTTGAGTCATTCTAGTTCTAAGGAAGGGAGTCATCAAAAATGTTGGTCCTATAATTTCTCTTACCATTCCCATCCAGCACTGATCAGTGCATGGGTGAGCAATTGTGGTATTATTCTGGTAATTTCTAAATAAAAGATTTTAAATCTCCTAAAGACTTTTTTCTGAATAGAAGGTTTTATAATAGCTCTCTTGCTTTATCTACACCAGTGTATATTGGACATGGTGTTGCAGATTAAACTTAACAATTAATTAACAAATTGCAAAACAATGAGACATTGACATCATGTGGAGATTGTGGTCGATGGTCCCAGTGTTGGTATCTTGGAATGCAGCAGTCCACAGGCTATGGAAGGGCAAGGGAGTTTTCTGATCAATGAATCTTATTTAATTATCATCCATATGAATATAGCAATAAGCTTTTCACGGAAATCAGAAAACACTTTTTTTCTGTTTTCTAAGCCCTGTTGGATAGTGCACAAAATTGAGTTCTGTGGCAATGAATATGAAATGTTGAAGATTATGTTATGTTTATGTAGAAGAAAATATACTGTAATTTACAAATGATTTAGGGCTTGGTAAAAGTAAACAGTTCACCTTGTTCTTATTGCTAGATCAAGGGATAGTCTTAAATGTTCTGGTAAATTTTTTTCTGATTATAAAGGAAATGCTTATTGGAGAAAACTTGGAAAATATTGAAAAATATAAAAATCGTCTATAGTCTCATAACTTTTCTGATAATTTTATAAAATTAGAAATGCCAGTCATGGCTAAGAATAATTTCTTTTTGTGTTTAAGATTTTCTATACTATTACTATGAAAATAGTTTTTTGATCAAATTAAGACTAAATAAGTAAAATAGATTTTGAATACTTTCTGAGTTAAAATCTTGTTCATTCTTGAAAACAATTCATGATAGTTTATACATTTATTCATGCAGGATAAACATTTTTATGATGATTAAGGCTAAAATTAAATAATTTTCGGGCCGGCCGAGTGGCGCATTGGTTAAGCGCTGGTTTTGGGATGCCAGCGGCCCCGGTTCGGATCCCACATGAGGGCCAGTGACACTGCCCTCTACAGCTAACAACAGCTCCACCTGGAGCTGGGCTGTGCGAGCCCCGGTGATGGTGTGGGCTGCAGCCCCTGCTGCAGTGGGCTGCCATAGGCTACAGTGAGTGGCCCGCAGCCAGCGTGAGCGGCTGGCAGCCAAGCATGAGCTGCCAATAGCCACGGTGAGCGACATCCAGAGGCCGGCGACTGATCTGCTTCACCTGGTAAGAGCATAATGATGATACCATCATAGGCCAGTGAAGCAACGTCCTCCACAACTAGACTGAAGAACAAAAAGACAGCAACTTGTCTGTTCCCCTTCCCCGATTCCCCAACGCTGTTCCCCTCCGCCAATTCCCCAATAAAAAAAAAAAAATTAAATAATTTTCTATTAAAAATATGCAATTGAGAAGAGGCTCTACTTAAGTTTCCTGATATGAAAGAATAAAAAAAATCATTTTAATCAAACAAAATTATTTTTTAAATGATTGATTTGGCCTTATGTTTCCCACCAGTGTTTTTACATTGGAACAAGAGCAGGAAATGTTTTCATTCTTAGTCTTTCAACTTCAGCTTGCAGTATTAAAATCTGTTCGGCTTGTTCTTTTGAAATATTTGTTAACTTTTGTTGTTGCATAATGTTTTCATATCGTTCTTTGGCAATCTTTTCACAAGTCAGTTTAGACCCTACCCCAAAAAAAGAAGAAAGGAATTAGTTGGATTATTATCTATACTTTTAAATATAGAAAGAGCACTCTGAGTCAATTCAACATGTGGAAGAAATGCTGGTTACTTTATAACAACTGTATTGATTTCAGGAATACTGATTACTTTTAAAGAAACCTACAGTTAAGTAAAGAAAAAAGATGCTTACCTAATGCATTACAGATGTCTTTTCTCTCTGAGACAGCCACCAACTCCTCTCGTAAATTGCAGCTTAGAGTATAATTTGCTACATCTTTTTGATTGCTGAACTTTTCCAGTTTTTTTAGTAGTTTTTTGCAGTTTTCCACATTCTTTTTGTGGGTCTGAAGTGTTTGTTTCCATGACACCCCACAAAAATAATTTGAAAAAATATGTTTTATAAAGACATTATTAAAATATAAATTCATTATCATTAAGATGTCTTATTACCACCATAGGCACTATGTGCCTAGCATAATACCTATACATAGTAGGTACACCTAAATTATTTGTTGAAAGATAGAATGGTATGTTAAACCGACATTTCAGAAAAAATCTTATATATTCTTAAAAATGAGAGAAGATAAAAAAAACATACCTTTGTGATTACTTTGTTTTAATTTTATATGTGCTACACAATCAAAACTGAGCATTTGTTAAACAGTTATGAAAAAATTAAGCCTTTACAATGCCAAGGAAAAACTATCAACACTTCTATTACACAAATCATAACCTAATGTTGAATAGGAAATTCATATATATTCAGATATCTCCCAATGGATTAATTCTAACATTAAAAGAAGTGCTTCCATCTACCAGATTTGTTATGGTTGGAAAGACACTACTCAGGGACCTCTAACTTACATCCCGAATATCAGTAAATGACCAAGATTTTGTTAGGTTCAGTTTGAATTCATGATTTGGTACACTATTACTTTGTTCAAGTCAATCACAACTGTTGGGATTATAATGATCTATGTCTTTGAGACCTACCTTGTCTAAAACAGCAATGGTTTGCTCCATTATTCCAATCTGAATGGCAATCAGATTCTCATAGTTTGGTTCACTTAGGTACTTTGAGAGAAGAAAAAAAACCCACCATATATGTAAGGATAGTTTTCTCCTTTTCTTTCAATAGATCACTTTATAAAGATTATCTTAGTTTGGAAAGTTACTGTTCTCATAAAAATTATCCATCTAAGTTAAGATTGATTTGACTTTTTGAGCCATAATATTTACTTGTATTTAGCCACTGATATGCTCACCAAATGCTAATAATTACAAATGCCTAGAGTTTATTTTCTTATTGATTCATTAATTTATTGTTTCAATTCACCAAATAATTTTTGTCTCCTTTGAGTCCCGTATTAACAGTGACCCAGTTAAAGACACTGAAGGAAGCTTACAAAGACAGATAACATGACTTACCTTGAAGAAAAAGAGGCCATGTAGAATTGATTAGTCACCAGAAAATATGTAAAAACATGCAAATTCAAAGGTGGTTTGAGCTGAGATGTGGTTTTTCTGGGCTAGGGAAATCGAAAGGCTTTATGGAAGAGGTGACATTTAAGCTAGACCTTAAAGAATAGATTTGGGATGTGAAAAACAAAAACGAGGAAAGATAGTCCAGGTAGAATGACTAGGCACAGGCATAGAATCCTAGAAAACAGTAATCAGTTTGGAAAAGTGATGTATGAGAGGAGCAGTGGGAATGAATTTGAAAAGTTAGGTTGAAGGACACTGAGCATCCATCACTAAGCACAAACACTTCATAATTCATTTGCCAGGTAAGAAGTGGCAGTTTAAAATGTTTGAGCAGAGTGGTCATGTTATTAGAGTTGAATTTGAATATTACTCTGACAGTAGCATATAGTACAGATTAGATAAGAGAAAGACCCAAGATCAAGAGACCAGTTAGGAGATTATTACGAAATAGCCTAAATCATTGAAAAAGAAGTCTTGAGCTGGGGTAAAGGCAGTGGGGATGCAGAATGAGGGAATAAAATAGATTAACTAGGCAAGACTTGGAAGGCAAAGAAGGGACTCAAAGATGACTACAACTTTAAGCCTGGGTGAGTGGCTGAAAAGAACAGAAATAGGCAAGAAAGAGCTGCTGTTGGGAAGTGGGAAATATAGAAATAAAGCTTGAGGGAAGTCAGGGCCAAAGAGGTTGGGTTGGAATTGGAATTTAATTGAAATCCAGAGAGCTTGGATTCGTCCTTTAGGAGCGATCACTGAATTGAGAAAAATAGAGATGATCATCAGAGGAGAGGGCATTGAAAGAAACATACACAGATCTAAGGGCAGAATCTTAAAGAATGTTTAAGATTTTGAAGCCAAAGAGAAATCAGTAAAAGAGGAAGATTGGTCTGACATGTTGGAAAAAAATCAGGAGAAAACATGGATGATAAAAGCCAAAGGAATGGGCAATTAAGATGGTCAAATGCTATAGAGAGTTGAAAGATGGTGATGACTGTGAAAGGGACCACTGGATTTGATTAGGAAATCCTCAGTGAACTGCAAGATAGAACTGTTCAACTGAATGGGTCATGAAGAACCAAAGGCAGCAAATGGAAATTACAGGAAGAAAAAGACAGAATTCATAGGCACACTATGAAATACTACTGGCTTAAAAAATGCTTGCTATCACAGAGGCTTCTTATTAAATACTGGTTGAATGAATAAATGCATTAATGAATGAAATTAAGGTTTTATAGTGGAGCAGGGAGAACTTACCTTTTGACGTTCCCTTGAAAAGAACAGCATCTGAATATCCCAAGCCTTGTGATTTAGATCTTCCATTTCCATCTCCATCTTCTTATGTTCCCACTCAATCTGAAATATTCCTTTGTGGATATCTTTACTTTCCATCATGCTAGCAACTTTCTTTTGTCCTTGAGTCTTTTTTTTTTTAAAAAAAAGGTACATTCTAATATTCATATAATACAATTCTGCATAAAGAATACAGAATATTTGAAGCTGAATGTTATTATTAGAAAACACTTGGATCACAGAGATAATTTTATCCTCTTTTAAAAATATAGCAAATATTGGGCTAGCCGAATGGCACAGTGGTTAAGCGCTGGCCCCGGTTCGGGTCCCGCATATGAGGGCCAGTGACACTGCCCTCTAAAAAAAAAACAAAAACAAAAACAAAAAAAAAACATTAAAAATGTAGCAAATATGAAAAAATTACTTCTTGGGCAAAATCTGATCACTATAAAGCATTACAGTTACTAAACAGAAGAAATTGTAAGATACATTTGAATAGCATAGTCGATTTACTTTATATGTCAATATTAGGCAGGAACTCCTTTTCCATCAGCAGTCTTCCATTTTGTATGCATTTGTACCCCTATTCTCTATTCTGCTTCCTGACACTATGGATAAACCGCTGAAAACCAAAGATAAGGCAGACACATTACATTAAGGGGAACAAAGATAAAAAAGAAAATGTTGTAGGAATCTTGTCAGAAACCCTGCAAGCCAGAAGAAAATGAACCCTTTGTTACGGAAATGGGAGAATAATGAAAAATATTTGGTATAGCAGGTGATAAGTTGGGGTGGGTTTTTTTTCTTCCTTAAAAAATGATAATTACCCGAATCACAGAATTCAGTTCTTCAATTATATTCTTGTTGATGAGAATTGCATCCGAATACTCCAGCAATAATTGGAAATTCTCCAGTTCTACTTGTCCTTGTTTAAGGAGAATTTGGATTGTCAAATTCAACTGGAATTTCACTGACTCTTCCTGTAATCTAAATTGAAAAAGACTTCAAAGTAAGTAGTTGTACTGTAATTATATTTCAAGTTTCACCTATTATCCGAGAATATATATCCAAACTTAATTTTCCTTTAGCTGCAGGAAAACATGGAGATTAATGTGGAAAATATTTTCCCCATGATGAACTTTCCTAGAGGTCTCTATGATACCTCTTCTTATTGACAGAATTGCACTTATGATGCTCAAAGAAGGATAGAGAAAAAACATATTCATGAAGTTTTACCTTATGATTAAAAAAAGATTAATGTAATTGTGATCATTAAGTGGACGAAAACAGTGATGCTGCCAAATAACAAATCTATTAAAGTTCTGACTACATATTTACTCCTGATAATATATTAACAATGTTTAATCTATATGCTACTTATCAAATCTATTTCTGGGTAATTCGTAGTTCTCCTTACAGCCTAGATCTGAAAATGATGTATAATGTTGAATTGGGGAATATCAGAGAAGTATTTAACAATGTGGCTGTAAATATGGCCAAAAGTGAAGCTAGGACTTAAAACAGTATCCCAATCACTCAGCAAAACACAACACTCTCCCCTAAAGAAAAAAATTAGCTGGTTAGGTGTCTGCATGGAAATTTCTTGGATATCTGCTTCATTTTCCACACAGTTGCTTGTGTGGCTTGAGGCCAAAAGTGCTTACTAGCAGAAAAAAATTCTTGGTAATTTTAAGCGAAAGGAGCAGATTAAAAAATAAAAGGAGCAGATTAAAAAATAACTAAGATTTCCCCAATCTTGCCTATTTTTAATAACAGCAATGGAACATGCAGGTAAGTTCCATTCTGAAATAAGGTGTAACATAACAAAATGCACTTTTTCAAACAGAAATCATAAAGCCCAACAAGATAGATCAGCCCCTGCGAGCTGTAAGCCAGTGAGTAGGCATTCTTCCCCTGTGATAATGAAGCCTAATTTAGCCCTAGCTTAGATTTTGAATAAATGAACGGGAATGAAAGGTTCAAATTACAGAGTGAGTTCTTGGAACACTTTTTCAATTTCCTCTTGCACCTTCTCATCCTCCTCAACTCTCCTCCTGAGGAAAGCCACCATTTCCACTAAGCCAGCTGCTTTCTGCTTTACCTGAAAGAAAAAACACACACACACAAAAAAAAAAACCCCAAACCACAGACATCTCAGAACATATGGAGCTTTAGAAATAAAAGCAAGCTCACTTTAAAGAACTTTAGAAAACATACATCTTTTAACGTTGTTACAAAAGCTTAACAATCACATCTTTATAAGAGATTAATAAAAATTTCTATCCCTGCCATTACATGATATAAGATGTACAAAACTTACACGGTACTTCCATGAACAATTTGGAAAGTATCAAATTTGCTTCTTGCTGAAAATTAAATATGCAAACAACTAGAATTTTTCTTATATTTTATTTTAAAATGTGTTCTCATCATCTCAGATAAAATTATAAAATCATAGATGCTTTAGCAACAGCATACCAGCCCAATGCATGTGGCACTGAATTTAGGGAATTTGGGGGAGGGGGAGGCAGGAGGTGGCTAAGAAGTAACACGAAGAAGTATTCTCTTCCCAATTAAACACACTCTCAATGTGTTACCCTTTGCTATGTATAAAATATATATATATATATATATATATATATATATATATATATATATTCTAGCAAAACTATAAAGTTGGTTCTGGTGAAATATAATTCTAATGTACATTAAAAAAGAGATGGGACTCCTGGCAAGACCAGGGCAGAGAGGAGAGAGGAAACTCTGCCTACAGCAGTGCGAGCCAAGAGAAACACAGTGTAGCCATAAATGTAAGCCACATATGTAGTTTAAAATTTTATAGTAGCTATATTATAAAAATGAAATCAAACAGGTAAAATTAATTTTGCTAAGATAGTTTATTTAACATACTATATATCCAAAACATTATCATTTCAACCTGTAATGAATACAAAAATAGTGAGACATTTCCCATTATTTTTTTCATACTGAGTTTTCTAAATCTGTGTGTATTTTCCACTGATAGCATCTCTCAGTGAGGACTAGCCATATTTACTTCAGGTAAACAATAATCATATGAACAGTGTGGGTCTACACAAGTACAGACCTGCCCATACCTGGCCCTCAAGAGCACAAAGGTTAATGTTTTATTTCATCATCATTAGTATTAATATTACTAACTACTACCCTAGTAGGAAAATCTAAACCATTAGCTTTTCCGGAAGCACTGACCGCCATAAACTATACACTTTATATTCATACACGAAAAACTACGTATTTTATATTAGTACACGAAACGAAATGAAATAAAATGTTGTTACATACTTTCTGTTCGTTTTCCACTTTCACTCGTCTGGTCATGCAGAAATGTTCCCAGACCGACGGATCCAAGCCTTCTGGCATGTTATTAATATTGTCCATGTCATCCATGGCTTTCATTAACTGGGCAAAGGCATCTTTATTCAATTTCCCAGATCCTGGTCGCTCTCCAAAAGGCACAATACTGGCCGCATCTGAGTGTACTTTTGGTCTGAAAATCCTGGTATTATCAATAAAAGCTCATCAAACTTTCATATTCTCACACAGACCAAAAAAAAAAAAAATCAATGTTATAATGTGACCCTTAGCATATGTATGACATTATGTGCCACTTTCCTTTGGTATTTGAGGGCAGGTGGCTGGATTATTCCAAAGAGGAAAGTACCAACTTTGACCTCCTTCCATATTCTCTGGATCCCCAGACATGACTTTGGCTGGACTATAGATGTCCCTAACTGTTGTCAGCATTGGCAAATTTACCTGCAGTAGAAAACATCTCCTTCTTGAAGGAGAGAGAGAGTTTCCCAGACAAGGAAAACCTAAAAGAGCTCATCACCATTAAATCAGCTTTACAAGTGTTAAAGGGTCTTCTTTAAGCAGAAAAGGAAAGGCCATAACCAGAAATAAGAAAATATGAGAAAGGGAAAATACACTCTTCTGTGTTTTTTAAGCTGGCAAGTAAAGGCCTAGGAGAAGGGTACATGTTTCCTTGTCTGTCCCATGCATCCTCCGATGATACCTTTTTGCAGGTGAGTAGCCTAGACTACATTCAGATATATACACAACTGGAGAAGTGCCTCTTTTTATCTATCTTAATCGATTAGTTTTGTTTTCCTGGGCTGTGGCTGGGAAGGGAAGACAGGTACACAGATTTGTGCCAGGCATTCACTATAAAATGCTTTACAATACATTATGAAGTTACTGTCATTATCCTCTTTCTCTAGCTGAGGAAAGTGAGGCTCTGAGAGAAGCTATTGGCCCAAGGCCACGGGTCTGATGGTGAAGTTAGTAATTAAAGCTAATTCTGTTGGACAATATAACATGCTTTTTTCATTGTTGCCTTCCAATATATGAGAGGTCTTGCTTCTTTCCTCCCAGGCTTATTATAACTCATTACTTTAAAAAATAGGGAAATCAAGATATGATGGGCCAGCCGAGTAGCTCAGTTGGTTAAGAGCTCGCTCAAGAGTGCAGGCTGAGCTCTGTGCAATAGCAGTTCGATGCGCAGCCGGAGCTGAGCTGCCAACAGGTGGCAAGAGGCTCAGCTTAAAAAAAAAAAAAAAAAGATAGGAGACATGTCCTAACTTGAGTTCTTTGGGTCGCATGTAACGTGTTAAAGGTGAGAGGATGAGTTTGTATCTCAAACACAAATGAGCCTATACCTTTGTGACAAATTCCATGATGTCTAGATTATGTTTGATTGAAAATTATGGAACTCTGAACTTATAAAATTTTGGAAATCTGCAGAAATATAATTCTAATGCTCTTAGTATAAAATCTGATATTTTACAGCTCTTTGGAAAACAGTTATTTTCAATAATTTACAATGGTGTTTTTCGAACTCTGTCTTGAACACAATCCCATGAGATGCTCTGCGGAAAGGGGATTTGTGGTTAAATATATTTGGAAAACACTGCTGTTTCTTATTCTTAGAGATCCAAAAGCCAAAGCCAAAGTCTGAGAAATTGTTCAGTAAAAGGACTTAACTTTTTTTCTCTTTGCTTAACTTTGTTTTTAACCCAGTGTTTCTTCAAGCTTACTTTGTCCTGGAAGACTTTTATGTGTAATTCCAATTCATACTGCAAGGGACTTATATTTGCTGGAATACATCTTAGGAAAACTGTTTATAAATCTGTATACCACCTATGATTTAAGAGGAACTATTATACTTTCTTATTAAAATATAACCTATAATTGCACTATGCTTACCTACTTAACTATTTTTAAATAATGAAAAGAAATCATTATTCTTCATTCCCTACTTTAAAATATAAGAATAATCTTAAAAAACTGAGTTATGATCAAGACACTTGAAATTTTCATGTGAAAGATGTTAGACTGAATATTTCCTTCTAGTTGGGAGAAAAAGCGGGAATCTAATAACATTCCTGTTCATTTACAAACTTTTTATCAGAAACATGATCTCAAAGGAGAAACAAACCTTGGTCGGCGTTTAAAAAGTTTGTAGAGTATATCCACCTGGTGACTAGGAATTTCAGAAAATTCCTTTTTAAAGCTGCGATCCAGAACCTAAGGACAAACAGATTATTGCCAGGATTGCAATCTTTTCAGGAACATTCTATTTGTTGACAATACCCTTTAAAATATAGGATTGTATCACTTTGATTTTAAAAATTCATGAGAACTTGCTTTATAAAGTAGACTTGTTACTGGGTGACCACTCACTGTGCAAGACTTTCTCAGAGATTTATTTTGAATAGGAAGCACATCAGTGAGTTAAAAATATTATTTCATTTAAGAGGTCTTAAAATTATAAAATAATATTTATCCATGTAACATGCAAGATACTCTATTCTAATTATTCTATTCTATTCTATTCTATTCTATTCTATTCTATTCTATTCTATTCTATTCTATTCTATTCTATTCTATGCCACTCCACTCCATTCCACTCCATTCCACTCCTCTCCACTCCCTTCCATTCCATTCTTTATGCTTTTCTATTCTATTATTTTCCCTTATAAAACTGCTAGTCACTGTCTACTAAATTGATATCATAACCAATTAATGGGGCCTGCAGCCTGAAGTTTGAAAAGCCCTGAAGTCTAAATGATATCTCTCATTTTTGTACAAGAGAAAGCTTAAACAAGAGAAGCTTTAATTTTCAGAAATATTCAGGGACATGGGATGAAGTTCACCTATAACTAAGAATTATTGCAAGAGAAAAATTCTATGAGGAAATTAAATTATATTTCTTTTTAATTTCCCCCAAATCCAGGCAGCAGCAACTCTATTGCATTGGTGAGTGGATAAGACAATGGCTCTCACTTTGTCTTCTGCCAGTAAGTTGTCATAGTGTTCCTTGTACACATCGAGGTCTTCTCTAGCTTTCTGGATGGCCTGTGATGTCTGGTTCTATAACAACATTAGGAATAGCCAGTTGGAACTGAAGAATTTCAAGATAAACAAAAATATTGGGGATAACAAAAAGAATAAGGAATTTCCCAGTACAAGATAAAACATTTATAGAGGAAAGTAAACCAACTGGAGACTTTGAAAGAACAAACATCCAATCACCTGTTTCTGAGTATAGCCAGCTCTGTAAATGGTATATAAGTGACTACAGAGCACGGTGCATTCTTGGCAGGGCACTATGGATGACGAAAGACGCACAGGCTTGGGAGTTGCCTGGGCCGGGATTCTGAAAGACTGAATATATAAATGGACAATGGCCAAGCCATATATAAAAATAGAACTCTGAGCCACAACCTCTGCAGCAATCAGCCCCAAACTGTCAAAACTTGGACAATAACTTTCAGCTTTCTTGATTTTTGCCACCATTTTCAACTTAGGACCAACCGCAGAGAGCCAAATATGCTGTCTAAACAGATCACACAGGTTTCCCGGTTTCTAATTCACTTGCCTCCAGCTTCCCCATGCCAACAACTTCCCAGCAGGGTGTACCTAACGCCCTCTCTTTTCATTTTAAAGTGTTCCCATACCCCTTCCTGCCTTTGAGTGTCTGCCAAACACAAATGATAGTGGCTGATTCCCTATTATACCAAGCTCTGAATAAAGAGTCTGTATTCTTAGTTGGATGGTCTTTGTTTATTTCCACGCCTCCAGTTCCTGCTACACTGCATACTAGTGGGTGACTGAAGCATGTTACCTGTCTCTCTGAGATAGTCTTTGCATCTGACAAGGAACTCCAATACCCTGCAGGGCTGTATGAGTATGGCTGTATTTAGAAGGTGCTCTGCACATGCAGTTTTACAGACTCCTGTGATGCTTTAAATCATTCGTTCATAAATTTCCTTTATTAATAGTACCAATAAAAGCTGACATATTTTGAAAATTGTGACAAGCATTTAGTTTTCATTGTCTCTTTGGTGAAACATATCTATTTATGCTCCTTATTAGATAGCTTTTCAGAGTATGACGCTGTTTATTCTATAAGCACCCATTACTTGCATGACTGATAAAACTTAGGGTACCAGATGGTCCAGAGAGAACAAAATTCCCTAGTGAAGAGTTTGCAAATAGCTCAAAGGCTATATGTCTTGTCCAAGTTCTCATAGCCAGTCAGTGGTTAAAAGCGGGTCCTTTCAATCATAAAGCTATATGGCCTCATTCTATAAACCGTTACGTAAAAGGTATATGGTTCTTTTGACTAAATGATTGCAAATGCAGAATCACATAACTTTATCAACAGAGTAGAGCGGGTGCTTTCACCTGACCCTAGAGCAAAGTCCCACATAGGGAGTCACAGAATGCACACAGTTGAGTAGGAATGTGGAAGGAAGGATGGACGGAAGGCGTGTGAGCTCTTGTTAACAAGGAGCACATCTATCAAAAAATTATTGTGCTCAGATATTAGTTGTATACCACACTTACTTTCTCCTCCTGCTTCCATGTAAGGTAGTTGTTTAGGAATGTTTCTCTGGAGTTTATTTCTTCATCCAACAGTAAAGAAAAAATAAGGTTACTTATTTTCAGTTCCTCCTGCAGAAATATTTAAAAGGGGTGGAAAGATCAATACTCCTACCCAAGACAGGGTTTTCTACTGACAGTCATAGGCTTGGCACTCATCAAGCAAATTTATGACATACAAGGAAGGGAAATCCTTTTCAAGAAAGTGAGAATATAAACTGTTACAATGACTACTCAGTTATTTTACCTGTTTCATCTTTTCATTGTAAGATAAAACATGTACAGAAAAATATATAAAACAAACGTGTAGTTTAATGAGTTTTTATAAAGGCACACACCCATGTAGTCACCACCCAGCTCAAGAAACAGAACTTTGCCACTGCCTGAAGCCCCTTCCTTGTATCCCCATCATAACCTCAACCTCGGTAATAAATACTGTCCTGACTTATAGTAATCATTTTCTTGTTTCTTTATAGCTTTAATATGCAAGTATGTATCTCCAGGCACTATAGTATAACTTGGCCATTAAAAAAAAATTGTCACTTTTTTTTTTTTAGCTGAGCCATCCTGCCACTTGTTGGCAGCTCAGCGGCAGCTCAACTCAGGTGGGGAATTGAACCGGTGGCCCTATGTCACTCGCACTCTTAACCAATGAGCTCTTAACCAATTGAGCCACTCCACCAGCCCTGTCACATATTTTAAGTCTCTTATATTCCATAGGTTCCCTTTCATCCTTTTCTTTTCCTTACATTTATTTGTATAATAGTTATCTGCAGTTTCACCTAATCTGGGTTTTACTAACTAGATACCTATGATGAATTTATCACGGTCCTTTATCCTATGTATTTGCTGAAAATTGGCAGCTGGATCAGAGGTTTGATCAAACCCATGTTGGTCCCTTTGGCAAGACAGTAGGTATACTTCGATTAGGAAACATATAACATCAGATTATCTTTCTTTTTGTGATGTTAGCAGCTATGCCAGATCCATCAATTCATTGAGAGTTGCAAAATAGTAATATTCTATTTCTATTATTTATTTTTCACTTATTAATTGAAATTATTTTATAAAGAGGTGCTTCTCCTTACCTGCTTTTTGATTACCTAGGGGTATGGTTCATATAGGAAGGCAGAATAAATACTTGATGTTTTCTCTTTATCAGTTTTTAGATAATGAACTGGTTGTTAGCCTCTGGAGGTGAAAATTGGAATTTTTTTGTTTTAAAATATCATAAATTTAAACAAATATGATGGGTTTCAGTTAATTGCAATTATTATTGTTGTTGAATGTTAAATTGTCCCATTTAGGGGAGTTTTTAAAGGTGGCTCCTCCTGAATCCTTTTGATAAGTCTTTGATAGCTTCCTCATTGTCTTGTATGGAAGATGTTCTAAGCATATCTTTATAAAATAACAGCTTTATTATGATGTATTTCACAATCCATATAATTATTTAAGGTGTATAATTCAATGGTTTTTAGTATATTCACAGAGTTGTGCAACCATCACCACAATCAATTTTAAAATATTTCGTCACTCTGAAAAGAATTCCTGTAGTAGGTCATTTCCCATTTCTTCCCACACCTCACCCCACCCCCAGAGGCCTCCCTGCCTCCGCCCCAAGGCAACCACTAATTAACTTCCTGGCTCTATGGATTTGCCTATTCTGGACATTTCATATAAATGGAATCATTCAATATGTGGCCTTGGGTGTCTCGCTCCTCTCACTTAGCACATTTTCAAGGTTCATCCCTGTTGTGGCATGTATTACTACTTTTTATTGCTGAATAATGTCCATTATATGGATAAAGCATATTTTATTTACCTATTCATCATTGTTGGACATTTGGATTGTTTGGCCATTATGACTAATACTGCTTTTATGACTGATGCTGGGGCATTCAGTCCCAATCTCTCCACCTAACTACCATACAGAAACATTTCCTTCCTGCTGGCTCAGTCATTATATTCTATGGCCATGACTGCCGAGGAGCGAACCCTTTCCCATGGCTACAGGTCTTGCTGGGTCCTGGTAACAGCTCCCTTCTTTTGCCTTTTAAGAGATGATGCTGGCTTCCCATTGTTTCTAGTCTCCGTGTATCTCACCATTCTTTGCTGTTTCCCTTAACCCTGCCTGTACCTCAGTAAAGAGTCCCTGCATCAAACCTTCTTCAATGTAACCCTTTTGGCATACCATTCCTTTTGGGACCCCGAGAATACAAACATCTTCCAGGAGGTTCCCTTACCTACCCTCATCTTTTTTGGTTGGCCCCTTGCTTTGGTGAGACACAGCTTTGAGTAGCTCTCTGAGAATGGGTGCATATAAATTTTCGAGACCCTGCATTTCTCAAAATATTATTCTTTTCTTACACTCAGTTGGTAGTTTGGCCAGGTATAAAATTCGAAGTTAGAAATAATTTTCCCTCAGAATTTAAAGGCTTCATTCCTTGGTCTTCTTGCTTCTAGTTACTGCACACTTCATTTATATTCTTTCTGCTGAATCAAATTAAGCCAGATCTTTTGGGCATGTGAATTATTCATTCATTTAACATATAGTATGAGCCCAGCCCTTTGGTTGTTGCTGGAGATTCAGGGATGAACAAGATAGAAGATAGACTCAGTCCCTACCCTCATGGAGCTTATAGTCTTGGGAGCATTAAAAAGTAACCTCAGATAAATTAAAATTCAGTTGCAATAAGTAATAGAAAATAAAAGAACAGGATACATAATAGGAAGATCTAACCTAGTCCGAGGAACTGGCTTTTAAACTGGTACCTGACAGATGAACAGATATAGGCCAGGATGCAAAGAAGGTGGCAGAGAGTATCACTGTCAGAGGTGGGAGGAAGGATGACACTGGTGTGTTCAAGGCACTAGAGGACGGAGTGAGGGGGAGGGTGGCACGGATGAACCTAGAGTGGGAGCCAGGGCCAAGGTCTGCAGGACCTGGTGTCAGAAAGGATGTTGGTCTCGATCCCAACAACACTGAGAGGCCCTGGGGCTCCTTAAAAGAAAAGGTCATGTAAGTAACACTCATTTACCTGGTTGACAGCCGTCTCTGCTTTCACTCTCCTTTCAAAGAGTCTTTTCAAATAGTCATCAAAATTCTGTGTGCTTTCTTGAATTGAGTTTTGAAGTTTCCTCAATTCTGCTTCTAATGACTGAAAGAAAGTCAACAGCAAAGTTAATGTTTAAGAACATCAAATGCTCCTAGGAAGTGGTGTTTACATTTTGCAGCAAGGGAGGTGACTGACAAGATTTGTGAGGTATTCTGGGGCCTCTGCCCCTTCAACCAGGGATGTTCCACCTGAATTTGTTTAGTATACTGTGAGTCTGAGATTTTGGCTTAAAAAAAGATTACACTGAAAAAAATGTTAAAAATCACTGATGATGAAGGCAGCAATAGGCTTAGTAAAACAAATCGCAGAAAATCTTTCCAGGAAATTCTGACTGCCTATAGAAAAGAAATTTCCAGGCATCATACGATCTGGCCTGGAAAAAAATCTTGATGTTTTAAAAAGTCATGAATACAAAAAAAAAAAAAAACAACAGTCATGAATACATCTTCATGGAATTTTTTAGATTTTCAGGAAATGAGTAAGAAAAGTGAGTTTGTGTGTGTTTCTACTCTCTCGTTTTCTGTATGTTTTGTCCCTCCAAACAGTGCTACATAAGAGGGAAAAAGTCCCACCCTCTTTTTAAAAAATTCCACCAGGACTCAGAGCTACACAGTAGGTAAGGGAAAAGCTATAAATTTTTTAAGGAGAACAGCATCTGCAGATCAATTCTAGATATACTGTTACAATTTTTATCTTTAAGTTTTTTTGGTGCCTTTAAATTTTTATATAACTTCAAATTTTCAGAAAAGTTGCAGGAACAGCACAAGGAATTCCCATATACTTTGTACCAATTTAATCAATTGCTAATGTTATGCCCCATTTGCTTTATCACTTGCTCAATATCTATCCCCCTTCCCTTCCTCTCTTCCCTTCTCCATTTATTTTTTTTTTAAAGATTGAGAAGCGAGAAATTGGAGACAGTGAACATAAATTGTTTTTGGAGTTTTTTGAGGAAATACTGAAGAGTGGATTAAACTCCTTGGGACTCACTAAACTCCTTGACTTTTTTAACTTTGTATTTTGAAATAAATTCAGACTAACATAAAAGTCACAAGAATAATAGGGTGGGAGAGATGTATAAAATGTGTAAGATTACAGCATGTGTCTATGCTATTGGGAAAAATCCAATAGAGGGAAAAGCTGATGATGCAGGAAACGGGTGCAAATTGCTGGAGTGACAATGATGAATGGGTCAGATGGGATGGATCTAGTGCACAAGTGGAGGACCAGGCTTGGGTAGACACAAGGCCATTGCATCCACAGGCAATAGAAAGGCAGGGAGATCCTATGGATTCAGTGCAGGAGGGTGGGACGTAATGATAGAAGAGTAAGGAAAATCTCTTTTGGTTGCTTCTCTTCTCCATGTGAAACAGAAAATAAGGTGAGAGGGAGTTGAGGGGGTCAGGCATTGGAAGTTGGAGGACAGAGGAGAACGTGAAAAGCGGTCCTCTAGGACCTGCTACTTCAAGTGCAGTCTGCTCAGCAGCAGCAGCTGCACCACCTGGTTGCTTGTTAGAAAACTCAAGATGCTTCCATTTTCTCAGAACGTCCCAATCTGAATCTGCCTTTTTAACAAGATCCCCCAGATAATGGGGACTTGGGGAAAACAGAATAGCATTGATGAACAGTTTTAAGGATCTACTATAATAAAAATTAAGGCCATTAGAGTGAACGCAGTCAGTAATTTTTTCCTTATCCACTGCAGGTGCAGGTGCAGAGAAGGCCAAGTACTGGGCTTCATCAAGGCTGGGTTTTACCAGGTGAGTATGACCAAGCAACAGGGAGGTGAGGGTATAGGCAGTGTGCTATCTTACAATGCAAGACTGGAGTAAATGCTACCACCTTATCTATATTCACTAACTCTTTGAAATCTTTACTGAGTTCCAATCTGTTTGTTTTGGCTTTCAAGTAAATACTATCTTAGGATAAAATGCAAGGGCACTGTTAGAGGACAGCAGTGAATAAAAACAGGGACAGGTTAACAATAGATTCAGAGAAGTTGTTCATGAGATACAGCCACTAGGAAGCTGACAAAATGTCCTGCCTTAAATGATGGTATGATTTTACTTCTTCCACAGAGGAATAAATATTATTTATTTGGCTGTATACCATAAGCTTTTATACCTCTATTATAATTGTAAGCAGTTTTAATGTGGGAATGGTTCTTTGTGATGGAAGGAGATAAAAGTGGAGCTGCATTGCAAAAATCTCAAATTAGAACTGTAAAGTAGGTACTGCACTGATTGCGTCATTCTTCTTTCAAGTCCTTTCCTTGAGATTGAGAACAAATCAAGCAAGAGTATCACTGAACTCTAATAGATGTAGACAATCTAGTGCAGTGCCTTGAACATACTATAATAGCTGTTCATTAAACATCTGAGGAATGAATAGAGGACAAAATGAATTGCAGCAATGTGGGAAATCTTGAAATCAATAAGAACTTAAAAAAATGCATTGAAATACATTCTTTTTGTTTTAAACTGTTCTGCTTTAAACTTATCCCCATCTACTTTCCTAAATTCTCTTGAGAACTTAAGCTGAAATATTATCCTTAAGCTACCAAAGCAACTGAGAAAATCAAGACAATTAATCTGACAATATATTGAAACAAAACTCTGGATATGGTAGAGTATATTAATTCTTTGCTCTTCTGACCTTTCTATACTTATCTCTTTCTTCATTTAAGTCCTTGACTTTTTTCTCATAGACTTTGAATTGTTTCTTTTCCTCTTCAGACCACAAAGCATCAGGTTTTACTATGAAAGCAGGTGGAGGAATCACCTGAAGATACAAAGGAAAGCATATACTATCACTCAAATGTAAATGTAGCAGTACAATAAAAGTTCAGAGTTATCATTATAGTTTATTTTTTAAAAAGAGCCCTTTAACAGGGTACAGTTCTTCACATTGGCAAGACAATGCATAACCTGACACTTTGACCAAAGGATGTGAAAAAAATGTTATAATTGTTTTTCTATGACTTAAGCAAAGGTGGGCAGTTTGGGACACCCAGACTCTTAGGTGACAGTTTCGGAGGTATATGTTGATATCCTCATAACTAGAACTACACCTGACACCTATGTCAGGTGTCAAAGGGAGTGTTTCTTGGTGTATCTCGAGACTTACAGGTGCAGCATTAGCCCTGCTTTCTGTAGAGACCAAAATCATTGTGGTTGCTTGGTTTTGTGTTTGTTTGTTTGTTTGTTTGTTTGTTTTGTCAGATTGGAAGGCAGGTCTGAGGTTTCAAATTTCTTATTTGTCTGATGTTTATAAGGTTGTGTATTTGTTGCTGTAGAATTTCTAAAACTCGGGTTTATATAGCAAAAGTGGTCCAATTTAAGTGCACTCTCCACCCCATTCCACCTTCCACAAGGATGTTCAGAAATCTCACCATTCTCAAAATGTCTTCCTTCTTGACTTCCAGAACTCCTCCCATCATGTCCATCAGGGCTCGGCGTCTGGTGTCAGGGCCCTGGAAAGGAGCTAGGGTCAGCGAAGTAGCTGAGACAGAGATCTGACCCTCTGTCGGCCTCCCAGCCAATGTTAGAATGACTGCATTTAGGATTGGGGAGGGTGGGCAGTAGCATAGAGGGGAGAGGGGAAAGAGGCCACCGAGAGTCCATTGACTTCTGACCATGACAAATGCCTTGAGGTGTTTCTATAGTGGAGTTCAAGTACAAGGCTATTCAACCAAATTAGGAACCGGTATCCCTAAAGGAAAGGAGGTCTTAGACACTGTTTGAGCAAAAATACATACCCGTGACAGAACCCCTCCCTCCATTTCATGGTCTGCAGTTAATTCTGCTTTGAGTTTTTGCCACAGGTTGACATATTTTTGAGCTGTAATCTGAAAGAGAGAATATGATTTCCTGCTGTTATTCTTACAAAATTCAACCAAACTTTCCTTCCACATACAAAGAGGAGGTTAGAAGATATCAAGGGGATAAAGGGACTGTCCACATTTCACAACCAATTTCCTCTGTTGGAATAAAGATGAGGTCTAAAATGAAGAGGGTTGAAAAAATAGATCCTGATTTCTCTATTAGCTCTTTAAGTCCATCTCCTTCACTAAAGAGATTATAACAGGGGACCTGACTTAGATGGGGGGCGGGTGGCGATGGAAGGGGGAGGGTCCAAAGAAATGTCATCTAAGCCAAATCCTGCTGGATGAGGGTCCTGAGAGGTCAATAGCTTGGGACATGCCAGGAATTGTGAGAATGTAAGTGTGGCCAGAACAACTGGAGGGAAGGGGGCCCCAGGGTGGGCAAGTGGGTGTCATCAGGAGTGAGAGGAACAGCCACTGCAGGGGTTAAGCAGGGGAAGGACATGATGTTTGGTTTTAACAAGATCACTCTACTGAATGTAGAGCAGGTTAGCGTATAGGAAGGAGCAAGCATGGTGGGGTGACTTATGCACATACAAAGTGACTGCTCAGAGCAGGACACTGGTGAGTGCAGCAGAGTGAGGTCCTTGGGTCTTAGGTCATGTGGCAAGAGTCTGGTTCTGGAAGAAACAACTCCTTAAACAAGTACAGTAGAGTGCGGAGGTTTAAGGGATGTACTCGGAAGTATACTGAGGTTCAAACCCTAACTCTGTTACTTACTAGCTTTGTAACTGTGGCCAAGCTACTTAACCTCTCGGTGCCTCAGTTTCCTCATCTATAAAATGGAGGTAATATTAGTACCTATCGTATAAAGTCTTATAATGATAAATTAGTCTCAGTTTATCCAGAATACCTAGAACAGTGCCTGGCTTTTAACTGGGGCTGTACTGTATAAGTGTTTGTTGTTATTTTGTTTGTTTGTTTGTTTGTTTTTGAGGCCAGTGTCACTGGCCCTCCTATGTGGGACCCAAACCGGGGCCGCTGGCGTCCCAAGCCAGTGCCTAACCACCACTCCACTTGGCCGGCCCTGTTTGCTGTTCCTTTTAAGCAACGCTATTGCCCCAAAGTAATTTAGTTGGTTTCATGTGAGCAAAGGGTTTTCTTTGAGTATCCTCTAGTGTTTTTTACTTTTAGGAATAAAATATGGCTATTTTAATTGTTCTCCTTTTCTTTTTTTTTTTTTTTAAGGGCAGTGTCACTGGCCCTCATATGTGGGATCCAAATCCGGACCTCTGGCGTCCTAAGCCAGCTCCCAACCACCGCGCCAATCGACCGGCCCTTAATTGTTTTCTTAAAGCCTTTACGTGTAACTGCCTCTGTGCTAAACACCCTTTAAGAAGAATGTTCAGCAAGCCCCATTTCCCTGGGACCCATGCTGCCCTAAAGACCTAGGTAATTATTAGAGCTGTCAGCTTCCCCTCGATGATGTGACCCAACCTTCTTGTATGTAAACACTGGACCTAAGCTGGGCCAAGGAGCCTCTTCCTACATAAATCCAGAATTGGGACAAAAAGATTCTGGTTCAGACCACCTGCACTCTCGAGAGTAGGAGATTCAGCTAGAGGAAGCCAAAATGCAGAGAGAAGTGAGCTCAGAGATGAAGAAAAAGGACTTCCAGGCTCTCCGCAAAGCTCCAGTCTGGGGTTCCTGTTTCTTCCTAGGCTCAGTATCCAAATCTTCCCTGAACCCTGTGGGACTCATAAAACAAACCCTCATTATTGCTGAGGCGATGTTAGCTGTTCTTGTTACTTGTAACTGAGGATGCTACCTCGGGTAGTTGCTTCCACTAGTGTAAACAGTTAAGATGAATAAATAAGAGCTTGGGAAAATGTCATGAGAAAAGGGGAAGGGATACTGTGACCTTCAGTACCTCACTATTTTCCACAACAAGGGTTCTCTCTGGCTTCTCATAGTCATCCAATTCTGGCTGCCAGACCGATTCTTCCAGTTCCAGATCTAAAATGATTTCTTGAATTCTTATATTTCTTTCCTTTACACGTGCAATTTCAAACTCTTTTTGTTGATATGCAGCATCAAATTCATTATTGAAAGCAGTTTTTACCTTGTAAATGATATCCTGAAATATTAATATGCAACTGAAAACATCACATATTATACCTTTACTGGTAACATGATTCCCCAGTTTTACTTTGCCTCCAAAATCATTTACAAGTCATCAGTAAATTAATCTCTCTAAAATACTGTGCATAGTAAGTCATTTCTAATAAATCAGTCATTTATAGTAAGTCATTTCTAGTAAGTCAGTAATCTACACTTGGTATCCCACCATTGGTTAGATTAATGCAACTGTTACACCACAATTTACTCTGCAAAATGTAGGTTGTAACTCAATTTGCAGGTATGTATGTTGATAAATGCTGAAGTGGGTGATAAATACTTAAAAGCTCTTTGGGATAGTCTCTCTACTTCTGTGTATGTTCTTTTAAAAAAAAATCCATCATAAAAGATTTAAAAGGCAATATGCAGTATTTAAATGCGGAAATGTCTTTTCTTTGGAACTGTGGTGATGTGGTGAGGAAGAGATGGCCTTCAGAGGTGGTTTGGAGATTCTCCCAAAAAAGCACAAGCACACACAATACTTTTCCTCTGGATAGTCAGGTCATTCTCAGGTAGGAAGGGTACACAGGCTGGCAAGCTGGAACCGCCAATTACTAAGGTGGCAGTGGATCCAACTGGATTGCCCCCACCTCTTCTGATGAGTAGAACAATGAGTCATCTCAAAGGGGCCTTTATTTTACCATCAGAGTTCAGTCTCTATAGCTATCTTACTGAAGATGAAACCAGTAAAGCAGGGTAGAAAAACGTTCTTAAAAGCTGGTACCAGGAAATTTCTCTTGGGCTGTAATTACCTTTTTGTAGGAAAATGCCTTAAATAAGCAGCAGGAAAACAAGACTCTGAGGGCATGGGTCACAAAAGCTGAGCAACAAGAGAGATAACTGAACAGTTCTTAGTATAAATGCACAGGAATTTCAGGGGCTGAAGGAGGAGACGAGAAAAAGATAGGAAGAGAGAGCAGAGTAATATGGCAGGAGGCTAGAACTAATTTCATTCATGGCTGAAAGACTTTCAGGATCAGGAAATGGCCGACATTAAATTTCAAACTATTGGGTTGTAGGAAAAGTCATGATGTATGTTTCTGGTTTTCGTTGCAAAAATGTGTCACGACTTTTGCGACAACCCAATATTTGCATTGGTGTAAACACAGTCACTGAATTTTCAAAACCTTCAGAAGGCATGAACAGATGTATTATTCTGTGAAAAGTAAGGAGTAGGAGCTTAGAGCTTGAGGGACACTGCACCCTATCCCTGAGCTCCAGAAGTTACACAAATCTTAGAGAGGAAATTGTATTTCTCAAGGTTAAAAGAATAGATAAGCAATCATATTTTGATCATACAAGGAGGTCCTACTTGACATCTGGGTTGGCATTCAAGGATTTCTTTTACCTTTGAACTTACTGAAGATCTAAGTAGAAGAATGGTTTGTTTGTGGTGTCAGCCAGTGTAGGGTGTTCTTTAAAAACGCCTGTTATTATAGAACTCAGTCCAAATGAATAAAAGCAACTCTTGTACACAAGCTCAGTTTAAATAACATGAACACTAGCCATCTGGATATGTCTCTGTGTACTTTAAAGACATCATTTGACTGGCATTAAATTTCAATTTGAGCCTTTGCAAGACAGCTCATAGAGATTTTTTAGACATTTTCAAGGATAAAGAAAAAATTCACCCACTTTCAGTAATATAATTTGGTTGATTTTCTCCTCTCTGGAATGAAGTTCCAATTGGCTGGACAACAAAGAGGCATGTACCCCAAAATCAGTACTCTGACTGCCAAGCAGATAATTGGGTAAACTAGTATCTTTTACTGCTCCATCATCTTCCTCTTCTTCCTCTTCTTCATGATGCTTTTTAACCAAGGTAATTGCAGACTGAAACTCTACAGTCTCCTTCCGTAGCTGAATACAGAAAAAGATGACATGGAAGTTATGCAATAATGAGATTCTCTAAAGGGCAATTTTGTGACAACTTATTTCAACAATCATTTTAAGATGTTAAATTGTCTTGTCAACAACTGAATTCAGAGTGATGGATAGATCCTGAAGCTGCTGCAGGAGAGATTAAAGCTTTGGAAACTGATAAACTGTGGATAAATCAAAAGAGTAAAAACTGTCCTTGATAATATGTAATACAGACATTTTACTGTCAGAATGACAGCTGTTTGTAAATATTTTGAGTCTTTGTTGGTACTTAAACATTAAAAATTATACCTTTTCTTTATATTTTACAAAGAAACTCATTCATATAGGACTGGTGGATGTAGGTTAAGAAGTATTAAGTATACTTTCATTTTATGTTTCAGAAAAAGAATGAATGCAAGGTTCTGGCCAAACAAAACTACACCAGTGGGCAGTGTTCCTTTCTTTCTTTCTTTCTTTCTTTCTTTCTTTCTTTCTTTCTTTCTTTCTTTCTTTCTTTCTTTCTTTCTTTCTTTCTTTTTCTTTCTTTTTTAGTAGTCTTATAGGGATTGCTGCTTTTTTCCTTTTTTTTTTTTAAAGCTGGAATTCTTTAGGAAAACCATAATTCTATCAAAACAGATAGTACTTCATCTTTAGTTAATTATCTTAAAATACAATGCCTAGAGAAAAGAGAAGATGAACAGAATTTGGGTAGATGAAGACAACTTCTGAGGACAAAAACAAAACCCCAAACCATATTTTTATAAGTATATCTTCACATTTGAGGGCTAGTCAATGTTGTAGAGGATATAGGCTTCTTGATTTATTGTGTGGGTTTGGTTCCTATATTCATTAGAATATATTCTACATATTAACAAGGAATGAAAATATAAATACAAACAATATCCAAACTTATCCTAAACTATATACCAACTCGAATCTGTATGAAGAAGATCCTGAAATAAAACACATCGCTTATATAAACACATGTATTTAAAATTGTACTTTAAGACACTTGGTTTCAATCTTCTTTTGCTGCAAAACTCTATTCAATTTTTTTAATTCTTCATCTGTGCGTTCTTTCATTGGGAAGTTCTCAACCACGCAGGGGATGTGAAAGCACTTGGGGAAAGAAAAACACACAAAATAAATCAATTTTTAGTACAAGTGTGTGTGTCGGGGTGGAGTGAAGGATGTTTTCCCTAATTAAAATTAATTCATAGGTTATCATGCATGAGTGAAATCGAAAATGAAAACTTTCTTTAAAAAATGTATGCCATGAACATTGGTATAAACTTTATGTAAAAATACTGTGCTTTTGTGAAAGATTTACTTTTAGAGCAGTGGTTCTCACCCAGGAGTGGTTTTGCCTGCCCTGGCCCCATTTCTCCCCAGCCCCTCAGGGATATTTGGCACTGTATGGAGCCATTTTTGATTTTCACTAGTGGGGGTGTTGGATGCTCCCAGGGTCTAGTAGATAGAGAGGCCAGGGATGTTGCAAAACATCCTACAATCCACAGGGCAGCCCGCACAACAAAGAATTATCAAAATAAAAAAATGCCGCTCTTGAGAAATACGATTTTTGAGTAATAATCACATAAATGTAGGCTGACCATAGACTTCACTATCCAAATGGGGGTGTGTGGGGGAGGGGCGTATTTGAAAGTAAAAAGGGTGCTGCTAAAAGTTACTCTAGGACCACAGGCATAAACTTGGACTTTTGGTCACCCTACACAAAGAGGAAAATTGTGTTGGGAGGAATTTCAATGAAAAAGCATGAAAACCAGCCCTTTAGAAAATGTGAAGGCAGGTACAGGTAGAAATATGAAAAATACTATTTGGAAGGTGAGTGAGGTGGCTTCCTGGAACAGACAGGTATTAACTAACACCTGGATGCAGGTAGTGCCACAGAGGAAAGAGGGCAAGAGGTGCTCAGACAAATCTTAAGAGATGCTGTCTTGGAAGCAGAAAGAGGCAAGAAAAAGTGAACATCTAGGTAGAATTCAGTACAGGAAGGGGAAAGGCATGCTTTGAATGCTTTTCTATGTAAGGAGTTCCTTAATAATATATTTTTTAAAAATTTTCTGCCATGGGACTTTCAATAAAAATTCTTATTGGCTAAGGTTATACCTGCAGTTATAGCTGTTACCTTCAGAGCTCGACCCTGAACAGCCATTGCATTCCAGCATTCTTCTTTAATGAGCTCAGCCAAATATCTCTTGGCTAGGTTATGCATCTCTACATCCTTCCTTATCTTGAAGACCATAGATGAAGGGAAAAATAAAAATGAAAATGTGGCCTCTTAAAAAAAAATGAATCTCAGTTGTAAATTAACTCCAGTCATGACTGCACATGTAGTGATAGAGTTTAATCTTCTTTCCCCAGGACATAGAGCTGCCTTTTACTGAGATGCACGTTTGTGGGAACACTTCCCTGTCTTTGAGAGCTTCCCCTGAAGTTTAGTCTGGAGGCTCGGGGTTCCTTTCCTTGAGGACCAGGGTGTCCACCCAAATACCTCTAAGGGCAGGCAAGTCCCACACATGAGCCAAGGTGGCTATGGAGACGTCACATGGCTGTGGTGGGCTGGGTAGCTAACACACACACACACACACACACACACACACACACACACACACATGTTATCACAGATCTGGCTGGTGGGTGCAGGGTCAGGAAGCAAACCCACTATGCCAAGCCTTCCTGTTTTATTAGAGAAGTTTGAAATTTGTAATTTATGAAACTGCCAGGTACCTAAATGTTGGCTTAATTTTTGTCATTGCACATTTCAAGTGCCAGTTTGTGACCTCTGTCTTGGGGTCTTTATTGCCCTTAGGTCTTCTATTATTTATGTCCACCATGAAGTGAATGCTTCACTGCTCTTAGGAATCACATAATTCACCTTTCCCCACTTAAAAACTCATGCATTACCTCAATTAGTTTTATCTGCTTTAAGTAATCCTATTACTTAATATTTAAGTGATTAAGTGTTCTTATTTTAATGACGTTTGTCAAGAGAGCTAGTATGAAAGTGAGACCCAACAATCCATAGTCCTTAGGATCCTCTTCAGAACCTCTTTTGTGTTTCACTTTGATGACAGAATTATTAGGAAACTAGCTAAGAATAATATCCACTCCCTGCCCCCGATTAGAAAATGTCTTATTTATTTATTCATTCATTTACTCATATTTATTTTATTTATGATCTGAACACTTTGCTTAATTTGCATTTTATTTCCATTTTATTTTTATCCATTGAGTTAATGGCTGATATAGTTATAAATTATTTTTTCTTAAATAAACAACTGTTTTGGAGTATCAATGTCAGAACCTGTCTGATTCCCAGCCTTCCCCTCTCCACTGCTGAGCTATTTGATCAACGCCTCTAGACTCAGTCCCTAACACTGTGTCCAAGCTGTCCTTACTGGGCTTTGGCCTTTTCCCTATTGATGAGACCCTGACCAGGGCTGGCTAGTAGCCTGGTCCCTTTAGGACTACGATCCCCAATACCACTAACTCTCCCCAGGGATTAGTATTCTGCTCCCGATGTGCTGAAAGCCAGTTGGGTTTATGGTGCCATCTACTAACACTGTTCTAGGCCAGATCATCTGGCTCCATTCTCACACCCAGTCTGGGGCACATATCTCTTCAAAAACCCAGGAGCTCAGGAAAACATGAGGGAAACAAGCATTTGAAGAGCCTTTCTCTGCACAGAAGCCTGACTCAGAGGATCGGAGGGCTTCTCGAGAGACATGCAGGAATTTGATAAGTGGCAAAGGAGGGTATATGGGGCAGAGGCACAGGACAGGGGTGGGGTGGGTGAGTAGGGTGGGCTCACCAGTGGTCAGTAGGTCAGCAGGCCAGAGGAGCAGGGTCCTGGGGCCTGGTAGTCAGACATGAGTCTGAAGAGAGAAGCAATGCTAGAGTGAGGATGGAGGCAGGCACCTAACGCAGACTCGTTGCAGAGCGGTCCTGCTGAATGAGCTGGGAGAACCTGGTGCCAGCATAGGAAGGGAGATTCCAGGCCTGGGTGAAGCCAGGGCCAAGGAGAAGAGCGTGAAGCCTTGTGGGCAGATAGGGAGTGCTTCCTGCCTCAGATCTCAGTTGTGGATCTTAGCCAAGTGACTCTAGCTCCGAAGCCTTAATTTCTTCAAGTGGAGAAAATAATAACATACCTTTTTGGATTGTTGTGACAATCAAAATAAATAACATTCAAAAAGCCCCTAAATTGATGCCAATTTTTATAGTAAAAAAATAGGGGGGATCATTTCTAATAGCTTCCCATGGTGCATTTATGTAATAACAAAAGCCAAATTCTTTACCCTGATACAGTCATGCAAGGTCTTCAGACTGGCCTCTGCCTGCCTCTCCCACATCATTCCATGATGCTCTCTCATCACCTCATGTCCTACAGCCTTTCTGTTCCTGGAATACTCCAAGCCATTTCTGCCTCAGGGCCTTTGTTCTTGCTGCTCCCTTTGCTTGACATTCTCCTCCCCCATATCTTTGCATAGTCAGCTCTCGCTCATCTTTTAGTTCTCAACCAAAATGTCACCCGTTTAAAGTGGTTTTCTTTGACCACAGAAGTAGATTTCCCACATCTATCATAGCATCCAGTTTGTTTTCATCATACAATATAGAGAGATTGGTTTATTTATGGTCTGTCTTCTCCACTAGATTAGCCCCATGTGGGCAGGACTTATCTGTTGTATTCATTGTATTCCCAGCCTGGCATGTAATAGGTATTCAATAAATGTTGCAGAAAGAATGGATGAATGATCATTCAGGTAAATTTTATGTCCTTGGGTCAGTCCGTTGAGGTCCTTTTGGTCCTGAATCTGTTATCCAATATATTTCCTCTCATTCTCAGCCTCATGTCACTCACCACTTTGACAAATCTGCCTCATTTCTACATCTTCACCATAGTCATTAATAAATATGTTTAACAGGACACAGTCCTGGGGCATATTATCGGAAACCTTACTCCTAGAGACATCAATCAAGTAATCAGTCTCTTTTTGTGTAGTTGTTTAACCAACTACAACCCACTTAAATGTCCTTGAATCCACTTAAATATCCTTGTTCAGAGGGATAGATGTGTTTATACTTGCACACTCAAAAAAACTCAAGGGTATTGTGCAGGTTGAGAAAGAGGTAGCTTAAGAACATGCTGTGTAAAACACAATTAAGGCTTTTACCATAAATAAAATCAATAGGAGTAAACAGTGTGATGTGACTGCAACAAAAAAATGCAAAGGCTTAATAGTAGTATCTAGAAAAGTGGAGGTTTAAGTTTATGCTTTTCTCTAAATTGGACAGACAATAAATGGAATTCTTTTGTGGATGCCAGACTCAAATATAATTAAATCAGAGGAAAACTGTGTGATAATGATGAAGCTATTGAAATTACGTTATATGATAGTCATAGGAGCTGGGAGAGTTACCTGAGACAAGAGAAGATACACAGGGAACACGGTAATTGCTAATCTTCTCTAACCATTTTTAGAGTGGCTATAGAGTAGATGGTGCTCAAAAAATAACAAAATCAGTGAGTGTAGGGAGAAAGATTTCAACTCTAATTAAGAAAGGGATTATTAAACCAGAGTATCCAAAGTTGACATGAGGTAGCTGAGGGGATTTTCAAAAATTTTCAAACATGGTGGAAGATGTTTGGTATGAATGTCATGGAAAAGAGACAAACATCAAATATCTGGCTGGTCTAGAATCTCTTCTTTCCCCTAACACCCAAATTCAATAATTTTCTGACTCATTCCATTTATACACACTAGGTTTGCTTTATTCACATCATGCTGGAAAAGTTTTTGTTTTATTTGCATAATCCTTGGAAAGTTCTCCTTCCTATTTTCCTTTTGTTCCCTTCATTATGGTGCTTTAATCAGATTTTTCATACCTTTTGTATCTCTTCCTCACTTTCATCATGAAGGCTTTCTAGTTCTTCAAGATCCAGACCAAATTCCCGTTGCTCTAATTTTGCAACATTATCTACTGTTTCATTTTCTTCCATCATGTTCAGAACCTGAATTTTAAATTAGGAAAGGATGGTGAGAAGAAAAGAATTAAACTTTAAAGACTCTCTTAGCAATCAAGAAAAAATAAATGTTCTGTTTATCTAAATGTAACTATTGAGTGAAGAATTAGGTTATGTGCTTATTGTGGTTATTTAAGTTTTAAGGCTTAACTCTTGAGAGCTCATTCATCTATAAACAACAATAAATATGTATAAATTCATCACTTCATTTAATGATATTAAGGAATTATTGATATTTAGGTGTGCAAACAGTGTTGTGGTTATGTGTTTAAGAATTCTTATCTTTGGGGCCAGCCGAGTGGCGCGGTGGTTAAGCGCTGGCTTGGAAAGCCAGCGGCCTTCAAAAAAAAAAAAAAAAAAGAATTCTTATCTTTTAGAGAGACATACTTAAATAATTAAAGATGAAATAATATGATATCTAGGGTTTACTTCAAAATAATCATGGGAGGGGATGGTGGATGAAGTATACATGAAATAATATTGGCAATTATTATTCTCTTGCTTTTTATATATATTTGAACTTTTCCATTATGAAAACTAAATTTTTATAATTTCAAAAAATTCAGGGGCAAATGACACACACTGCAACTTATATACCAATCTTCAATATATAAAGAGCCCTTACAAATTAACAAAACAACTCAGGCAATATGATAGAAAAAGTGAGGTCTTCAGTTTCAAAATGGTGGACTCAGAATGACCTTTACAATTTTTCTTTCCTGCCACAATCCATAAAGTTAAGAAAAAATAAATGTATAATAAAATAAATTCATTACTGCAATTAAGAAGAAAAAAATGAAAAGGATATTTCATTAGCATGGCACTGTAACATCTGAAAGATGAAAATCAGAAGGATCTGAATGATGCATCAGAGCCCCAAGAGCCCTCAGGACAATACTGAACATAAGGTAGAAGCTACACTAGATACAGGAGAGAGGTGTAACTTAGGAGTAGCTGGCAGAGTGATTAGCTGGGAGTACTGCAATTAGAAAAAAGTAGTGGGAAACCTATATGTACATATACCCTACCCCACTTGGTAAAACTCCCTAGGGCCCAGCAGTAGCAACAGGGTGTTTGCCTCCAGATGGAGGAAATTGGAATGAATATTTGGGTGGGAGAGATAATAATGCCCAAGGAATCTGTCAGTGGCTAGAAAGATTTAGAGAACACTTGCCCTACTACATATAAGATAGGTGGCCAAGACACTTCCCAGCACCACCCACTCTACTTCCTTTTCCTGAAAACAGACGAGAATACCTCCTGAAGTCAGATCCTCTACACATCTTCCCAAGGTTGAACTGGTATAGTGGAATTATAATAGGGCGTTTCAATTATAAAGATGGTCACACAATAATAAAAATAATAATACATCACCAAATATTTGGGGAATAAGAAAAACATTGAATAGGGATACAAAAATCCTGAATAAAACATTAGCAAATGAAGTTGGTTGTACTATTTAAAATAACAAATGTCTATCTGAGGATTACAAGGCATTTGATCAAAGTTACAATAAAAACTTTTAGGTAACAGGGATAGAAAGGAATTTCTTTAACTTGTTGAAGAATATCAAACAGAGGTTACAGCGAGCATCACACTTAAAAGTTAGTAGTGTTCCTGTTAAGGTTAGAAAGAAGACAAGCATGTCCACTGTCATGACCACTATTATATTAGAAGCCTATGCCATAAGACAAGAAAAAGAAATGAAGTGTAAAGATTGATAAAGAAGAGACATTCAGAAGATATGATAGTCTTCCTAGACGATTCAAGAGACTCAATTGATAAAATAGAACTAAAAAGAATTCAGCAAGGTGATCAGATATAAAATCAGTAACATTCATACGTATCAGTAGTATCCAATTAGAAAATGTTAATAGAAAAATATTTCCTTCACAAAAGCAAAACAACTATAAAATACCTAAAATGAACTTAATAAGAAAATTATAGAAAATCACTTTTAGACTATAAAACTTCCCTAAAGAATATTTTTTTAAAAATTGAAGAGATATATTTATTTATATATTTATATAATACATATATAAGATTTATATTATAAATTTACATATTATATATAATTTCAGATAGCAAATAAATTCTTCCCCAACCAAACTATAAGCAGTATAATCCTAAGCAAAATCAAATCAGAGTTTTTCATGGAGCTTGACAAGCTGATTTTAAAATTCAAATGGAAAACTGTGCATAACAAAGCCAACATTTTTTGACAAAGAAGAGGAAAGGGAGAATTACTTTTAAGATATAAAAATATTTTATAAAGCTATAACAATCAAAATCATTGGAATTAGCTCGACAAAATGATCAATACTCAATTTCAGAATGGAGAGTTCCAGAAACATTCCAATATACATGGGACTCCAGGGGCTGATAGAGGAATTGCAAATCAGTGGAGAAAGGATGGTATAGTCACTAATAAGCGCTGACAAAATGGACTAACTTTTTTATTAGTTACAGATGTACAAAACAATGCAATAGTTATCCTTTTCACCCCTTACAAAGTGACTCCCCTCCCCCCTCCCCCCCACCCCCGATATCATACATATCTATTACAATTCCATTGACTCCATCCCCACACTATACTCCACATCCCATGACTATATGTGTTAAATTATAGTCAACATCTAATATTATTCAGTGGCAGCTTCAGATGTACAGTGCAGTGATCAGGCCTCTACACCATCCATGAAGTGGTCTCCCTAACAAGACATGAGTCCATCTGGTCCCCTAAAAAAATATTTACAACATTATTGATTATATTCCCTAAACTGTCTCTTCTATCCTTGGGTAATATTGTAGTTACCAATTTATGTTGCCTCATTCCTTCTCTTTCTCCCTAGATCTATACCTCATACAATTCATGAAAATACATTACAGGGTGAAATAAAGGAGTATTAGACGAAGTTATGTGAGACTTTGGAAGGTCTTTAGAAATCAGACACAAAACAAAAGCTATAAAAAAATGATCAATATTCTTGAATCATAATTTTTAAATTCTGCATTTTAAAAAGCACATTATAAAAGTTGAGACAAGACCGAAAAGATTTATAGTATATTAGGTTGAACCATATAAAAAAGTAATTTAATGTGGTTCATTCAAATAATAAGGGCCCCCTCCAGAGTGGCCCCCATGCACACCTCCATGTTATTTTCCCCTTCCAGTTGCCTGGGATGAGATCAAGTGAGGCAACCTTAGAAGCCATGTGCTAAAGTTAGCTGCCTCTGTTGGCCTCTGAATGACTGCATGGAACATCCATCCAGGACTGTTATTTGAGAAAGAAACTTCTCATCTCTATGCCATTATGTTTTTAGAGTTTAGTTATTATCACAGCTTAGCTAACCCTAATTATCATAAATAAATATAAATTAATAATAAAGATCTCCTACAATCAAAAAGAAAAAGACCAACAACCCAATAGAGAAATGGGCAAAGGATATGAACAGGAAATCCACAGAAGAGGGAATGCAAATAGTCTTTAGAGTTATGAAAAGATGCTCCACCTCATTAGTAATCCGGAAAATAAAAACAGAAGGGGAGGAAATTACCAAGGAAAAATTTAAGAACACCCAGACTGAAAGACAGTTTTCTTATTGAAAGTGCTTGCCAATGCCCAACATATAAAAGAGAAAAAAAACCAAAAAACATACAAACGAGAGTCCTGGTATGAAATAGACGACACATTCAAATGGAGGGAGACATTTAAAAAAGATTTAGCAGGGTAAGGGAAACCAGCAAGGCATGATAAGCATCTCAGGCCAGCAACCATGGGAAGCTGTCACCACTCCTAGGTCGGAAGGGCAAGGGTGGGGAGTGGTTACTGGAACCTGAAGAGATAGGTAAGTGTTGGAGAGGGCTGGCAGTCACTGCCAACTCATAACCCACAAAAAGGACCCTGGAGGAATAAAAACCCTAGCTCTAGTGTTCTCCTGCCCTCTGATCTCCTGCTGAGACTACTCCGTGGCTAAACTCAAATAGAAGCCATTGGCAAGAGAGCCCACTGATGCTGCCCACAAAGGCCAGCCTCTTGGGGCTCAGGACAGGGTGGAAAAGGGTGGAGAGCATATTTGTACCAGCAAACCAAGAATATCCATCAAACATATCAAGGTGCATAATTGTGAAACTTCCAAACAGCAGGGATAGAGAAAGGATCCTGTAAGTTTCCAGAAAGAAAAATCTGGCTACCTACAAAGAACTGGGCATCAGAAAGGTATTACAGGGCCGGCGGAGTGGCACAGCGGTTAAGCGCTGGCTTGGGAAGTCAGCGGCCCCAGTTCAGGTCCCACTTATGAGGGCCAGTGACACTGCCCTCAAAAAAAAAAAAAAGAGGTATTACATTCTCTGAGGCAAACACGGAAAGCTGGAAAACAATAGAGCAAGCCTTCAAAACTCTGAGCAGAAAACATTGTACACATAGGCAAGCTATCACGTGAGTGTGAGAGTAGGATAAAGATATTTTAAGAAAAACCAAGTCTTAAAAACCGTAGCTCCCATGTACCCTTTCTCAAGTACCAAAGCACTGTACGATTCACATTGCATTACATTTATTAATCTTTTTTTTTTTTTTTAGAGGGCAGTGTCCCTGGCCCTCATATGTGGGATCCGAACCCGGGCCGCTGGTGTCCCAAGCCAGCTCTCAACCACCGCGCCACTCAGCCGGCAATTGCATTACATTTAAATGGCACATCAGAGGCACAGCTACATGATAAATGACGTTCCCAAGCATGGGACAGCACAGCAGTTCTGCTTAGGAAGCTGCTGGAGGATGCACACCAAAAAAACAAATAAAAACCCCGAAAACAGGGGCTCCAACTCAGGAGGCAGGTGAGAGGAGTTCCCAGGTAGGTGGACAAGAAAATTTCCTAGGACAGCAGCTGAGTGCCTGGTCTAGAGAACAAGGTGCTTAGACTGGAGATGGAAGATGGAAAGCTCTAGAAGTTAGGTCACAAAATTAAAAAAAAAAAAAAAGGCTTGGAGAACTTAGTTTCCTCAGGTATTTGTACTGAGAAGAGGTTTTTTTTGGTTTTAGCATTTGCAGAGTTTGAATAGGTCACAGGTACATAGGAAGGCTTAATCCAAAACAAAGGCAATTATTAACTGCAGGAAAAATAAAGCTGTAAAAATGGAAATGTAATTACAACACGCCATTTGGTTCACCTTTGAAGAATATTTACATAACTATAATAGTGTCCATTCTCAGTATGGATTTATGTGTATGTTGTAGTGATGGGAGGGTGGGGTGTAAAATAACCTAAATACTCATCTTCCTACCAGGAAGTCATATTTAGTGTCAAAATAGAAATATCAAAAGACAACAGTATTAAGAAGACTGTTTAGAAAGATGGAGGTAAACAGCCAAACAGAAAAGCTGAAAGAATTGAAAATAGTTACTTCCGGAGTACAGAAATCATAGCAAAAAATAAATAAGTAGGGCAGGTGCTGCTTTCAAATGTTATTTTAAATTATGTCATTAATTTGTGAAAATGTAAACATATAACTTTGGTTAAAATAATTATCTAAAAAAATAAGACATACTATTTGGGAAAGACAGAGAAGAAAACCACTGTTTATATATAGTGTGGTATGGTAAAACTTCTACCCTGTTGGAATACCCCAGAAAACTGAGAAAAGGTAGAAGAGAAAGGCAGAGGAAAAAATGGGTATAACTCCTCATGCTGTGTTGAACAAAATATAGTTCAAAAAATAATTTTAGATCGAGGGCCAAATGTATTCATGTATGAAACCACAGCACTTACAGTTTTAGCAAGTTCTTTGATTCCTGTTTTTATCTCTCTTCTTTTGTTGGAAAACAGTTGAATCTCCATTCTGATGGCCTGAAATGGGACAAGTATATCACTTAAACAGGCAAGAGAAATGACAGAGAGGTATGTGACAGACACACGCACGCCGATATACACACATACACATACATGCATAGGTCCACAGATACATGATAGGTAGCACGTCTCTAGAAATGAATAAAACAAATTTTTTTTTTTTTTTGAGGGCAGTGTCACTGGCCCTCATATGTGGGATCTGAACCAGGGCTGCTGGCTTCCCAAACCAGCGCTTAACCACTGTACCACTCGGCCGGCCTGAATAAAACAAATTTTAAAGGCTAATAATAATACCACTGCAATACCTTGCTTAAGTCAACTGCTACTATTTAAGTGACCACTGCAGCACCTTGGAACTGATGTCACTTATAAGGCCAATGGAAAGAAAATAATTAAGTAGTGAAAAATTAAATGGAGAATAACTGAGAAAGGAAAATCAGTCTGCTGTTTTATTGGGAACTTGAGGGAAGTTGGACAAGGCGGCTAAATCCTTTGTTACCTTCCTGCACGTCTGAAACCATGACACCCCTTCTCCGGTTGCCGGCCACCCCTTTCGTGACGTCAACCATGCAGCATCCCCCCAAACACATTCAAACATGAGGCATCACACTTCATTCCTGTTGGGTTTTCTGTTAGCTTAAGTACAGTTCTGAAAGTTCATATAACTGAATCTAAAAGACCGGGCTGTGCTGAGAGCGTTACTTTGCTTTCAGGGAAGTTACACTCATACAATGTAATGCTCTGCCAGATAGGACCTCATTCTACTTTCTAACTTTCCAACAAGTTTTCACAGGAAACTAGTCTATTTGGCACACCCTCATAGCATTATTTCAACCTCTCTCATGTTTTATAAATACCTCTTGGCTTTTTCGTTGTATCCAGGGAATTTCCTTTGTATTATCAACTTGGAGCAATGCCTCTTGCGATGAGTCAATGTCTAAGCTCACATTCTTGTTTATCTTAGAAGACAGACATATTTCTTAAGTTGAACATTTATCAGCTTTTTCTCCTCCCACCCTACTTCATATAATTCCCCTTGCATTTGCTGCAGTTTGGAAAGCCACTCTCCATTGATCACCATATTTCCCTTTAGCTACTCCTCCCTTTCTAGTCTCCCAAGGCAGCAAAATGTCTTGAAAGCGTTTGAAATGTCCCAGTTTCCTGGCCCTCCTGTAACCTCACTGGCTGCCTCTTCTTGGTCTCCTTTTCCTCCTGACTCTCCGAAGTTGCTCTGTCGTGGCTCCCTTCTTGTTTCTTGCCATTCAGCCATGATGACTTCACCTGGTTTTATACTTTTAAATTCCATCCACGTGCCCTTGACTCTCCAATCAACACCTCCAGTCCTTGCCTCTCCCCAGAACTCAGGGCTCGACTATCCAGTGGCCTACGAGGTATCTCCACTAGGCTTCTCAAGGTTAGCATGAGTGACTAGTTTCAGATTCCCTCCTTTCTCCCCACAGTCTTCCCCACTTCTATGAACGGTATCATCTCCTACATAAATGTTCAAGCAAAAAAATCTAGGTGTCATCCTAAGTCCTTCCCTTCCCTCTCTCTCTAATCCATCAGTGAGTTCTATCAACTCTACCTCTGACACTAACCTGGAGCCTACCGCCTCCTCTCCCCAACACTCCTCCACCTCCACCTGCACTTCTGTCATAGCCTCCTCACTAATCTCCCTGATTCTACTCTACTCTTGTCCCCTACAGGAAACATTCTCCAGACAACTGGCAAGTAATCATTTCAAAAATGTAAATAAGATCATGTAAATCCTCTCCTCAGAACACTTTAATAGGCTCTCATTACAGGTAAAATCAAATCCAAAGCCTACCTGGTTTGCCAAGCCCTCATTACCTGGCCTTTTCCTACTTGAAGACTTTCCCTCCTACCACTTTCTCTCTTGTTCCCTTCAACTACACAGGCCTTTTTCAGGTCCTCAGACACACCAACCTCTTTCCCGCTCTGCCTTGAGTACTTTTGCCCCATGTTGCATGTTGGCACCATTTTAATTCAGATCTCAGCTTAAAAGACTTCTCCTTGGAGAGGCTATTGTAGCCAAACACTATCACACCATGCCATTTTTATCCACTAAATAGATCTTATTATATCTAATCTTATTTATCTGCTTATTTATCTCTCTCTTTGCTCACCCTCAACCCCCAATTGGAATGTAAGCTTCATGAAAGCAGAAACTTTTTCTATCTTGTTCATGCCTATGCCTCCCACAGCCTAGCACTTTGTAGGTGCTCAACAAATATTTGTTAAATGATTGAATGAATGAATGTTGTTCTCTGGCTAGATACTTCCTAAATAATGTGTGTGACATAAAAGTATAGACAGACCATTTTGACCAAGCACCAGAATTGGTAGTAAGATTTTTTTTTTTCCAGACAAGCCTGGATCATGTACGATGGTTTACATAAGATCTGAGGTGTAATATTTGGGATTGCTTTGAGAAAGGCTAAATATTTTATCTCAGATGTAGCTCATGTTCTTTTTGAAAATTTTTGGGTATCTTGGTAAGGAGGAATATTACTAAATATCTGCTAAAGAAAACCAAAAACTGTTACTTGGTTTAAAAAGAAAGAAAGGAAGAGTGGACCAAAAATAGGGGTTCTGTGGAAAGTCACTTCCCAGGGTAACCTGATCATAAAATCCTAACTGGGCAGGTCATGGTGGGGAGTCACACCCCAGGACTAGAACTTTTTTAGTGAAAGGGTTTATCTTTGCCTTGAGCAAGTCCTACCCATTATTCTTATGCATCTAGGTTAACACATCTTTGAAATAAACAGTAAGCATCCTTAAGAGAGTACAAAATCTTGTTAACTACCCTGTAATCCAATTCCCTGCCTTGCTTTCTCTCACTTTCCTGTAATCTTTCTTAGTTCCCTCCTTAATTTCAAATGTTTAAAAGAAACTGAAACTCTCATTCTGTGGAGCGTTTGAGATCTTGCTTCCTGGCAATTGTCAGTTTAACACAAATTAACTCTTGCAAAAATTCTTTACAGGTGTGGACATTTCTTAGGTCTACAGAAGGAGAAAGAAAACTGTTTTGGAACTCAACTGAGTGTTCAGATTCTGATTCCAAAAACGACGAGTCACTGTGTACTGTACTTAAATAATTATTTTCCTCCTCCATGGTGTTACTCATTATAGCTAAAAGGTGCTGACAATATTGAAGAGTTTCACTGGTTAAAGTTACTCCCAACCGCCTATATTGATAAAAGAAAAAAGAAAAAAAAAAGAAAACATAAAATCACAATTTTAAAAATGTACATTTAGCCACTTTATGTCCAGATACGTAACCCGTTCCTATACAAAGAAATACGTGGATAATTGCCTGAGGTGCTCTGTGGTTCTTAGGACTCTGCTTCATAGAGGACACGACCAGACTCGACCTTTCTGGGTGACTTTTCCTCACCCTGTCTCCATGCCTTTGCCCTATGTGTCCTCTCTACCCCCCTTAGCCCGGTGCACATTGATTAGTGATGTCCACTGGCAGGTCAAATAACGCAACATTTGAAGTCCAGGCTGTCACTTTGACGCTCTCTACCCCCTGGTCATCATGTGTATGCTTTGGTAGCATTTGTTTATTTAGAATATTAATTTTAGTCTAATCAAACTCTAAATAAATTAATATGGTCTAAGCAAAGTCTAATTAGGGAAGTAAGTCTGTATGTGTGTACACGTACATATGTATCTATGTCACAATTTTTAAGGATAAACAGGAGTTTTTAAAGTTATCTACTATTCTGAATTGTCCTCATTTCTTGTGTTCCTCCAACACGTGTTATTAAACAGAGGACTGAACGAGTCATTTGTATGAACCACGTCTATTTATTTTTTATATTTTGATGCTTTAATATCATGCTGACTCTGGAGGGACTGCCCCTCCCAGGACTAGTCAATTTCTAGAGATAGTAAACAACTTGCCCTTTCAAATGCAAACCAACCTATGCAGAGCCCACATCCCAACCATCTCCTCCATTGGCCTTCCATACTCAGGGTCACGTTTCCCTGCCCTAATCACCCCAGGGCCAAGTACCAGCTAGCCAGGGGCAGCCCCTAGGACCCAGAACCCAGGGATGTTATTATCCAAACTAGCCAATCCTAAACCGGCCTGTTCCTTCCCATGGAAACCATAATAACGGCTCTTGCTTACAGTTTTCCTACTTCCTCTGCCTCCTTCCCCACTCTGGTGCTTTCCCATGTGTCGCCCCCCCCCCCCAATAGCATGGCATATGCCCTTCTCTGGGGACTTGTGAGTATAACAATCTTTTCAATAGCAGGCGTCTCCAATTATGTTGGCCTTGCTGTCCCTAAATAACAAAATCTATATTTTGAAACACCATACCATGTGAGGTTGCTTACTATACACTGTACTTACCTCCATTTTAGGTAAACAAGCGTGCCATCTTCTCTCCCATTCACCAGAATACTTTGTCCGTCCAATGACATTCTCACCGATTGAATTCCATGCCCCTGGTGAGAATGACTCCGACACGAAACAAAGGTTTCCTCAATAGTTTTAGGAACAAAGTGCAGAAATTACAATTGCAATTCTACCACGTGGTTTTCCTAAGGGGGGTTACATGCACTTTGCTTGCGGATAAATCTTCTATTTGTTAACAGCACTTCAGTTGGTAGGGAGGTAGCCTCTGAGTAATACATAGCACTGAAAAATCCTTAGTTCAAAACCCGTTCTTAACCAATACCGATCCATCCTTCCATGTGTGTAGTATGGAAGGAGAGGGATTATTATCACTAATTTGTTATAGGAAAATCAGACACAGAGAAGCAAGTGGACTTGCTGCAGGCTCTGAGGTCAAGGAAGGGGACTTGAGCAAGCAGAGGGGACAAACTGAGACACCATCAAGAATCAGGCAGTTTCCATTATGTGTGAAGAAGCTGAATGTGATGTGTGAGGGTGATGGCCACTGTGAAGGATGAAGGATAACATTCCCTACATGGAGGATGATAACGAAACCAGTTTAATCAGAGTCCAAACAAAACACATCACTAATTTGGTACACAGGGCAACAGTTAGAGCCCCTTGATTAAAAACTGGGATTTCTGTTCTCAACCTTGATGCCTTTAAAAAAGCTTTAAAGCCTTTGAGTAGGTAATACATTCAAATGATTCAAAATTCAAAAACTATAAAAGTGTATGCAGTGAAATCTCCTTCATGTCAGCATTCCCCAACCACTCCCAAAAGACAATACTTTCAATATCCTTTCTGGGGGGGAAGGGTTATGCATATAAACAAATTTTTGTACAAACAGTTTTTAACATAAATTGTACCATAATACTTATACTATACACCTTCCTTTTCCCCCTTAATGCTATATCTTGGGGTTCCTTCCATATTGTTCCATAAGGATTTCCTCATTCTGTATTATAGCTGCATAACATTCCATATTTTACTTATATACTATGTGCCATTATTTATTTATGCAGTCCTCTGTTGATGGGCATTAGGTTGCTTTACAAACAGTGCAGCCATGGATAATCTCATTAATGAGGTGTTTTGCATAGAATCACCCAAAAAAACTTTGATGTCTTGCCATATCATACTGCTTTCAGTTGTAGTGTACAACTGATTACAAATCATTCAAATGAGGTAGTATAACAGAGTTTGCAAATTGTTCCTTAAAACAATGTCTAAGAGATTTAAGATTTTTCCTATATAATAATAATATCCCTTTTGCCCAACTGTGTTCCAAACATGCTTTCTTGCACAGGTGAGAAAGGAGAGCTGGATGGGGCCCAGCGGGATGTGTCATGTGATTGCGATGCTTCTGGTGTATGGGGTAGAACGCTGAGTTAGAATCACTGGCCACACTGAATTATAATAATGACCAGACAACTCATCATGTGGAAGAGTCGGGTGGGGGCAGCAGCAGCCCCGAGGCCCTTCCATGCAGTGAGATAGCAGCAATAATCCCTAAGTATCACAGCAATTCACTGTTTTCAAGGCAGTTTTGCATACGCCCTCTCACTGGCTCTCGCCATGAGGTGAGAGCCAGCAAGGCTTCCCTAAATATTACAGAGCTCAGAGAGTTTCCAAGACACACAGCTAAGTGTTTGTGGAGCTGGTTGGAGCTCACCTACGTAGCCCCACCCCATCCTCTTTCTTTGCAGACCTCAGTCCCAGTTGGTATTTCCTCCCTCAGAGACTCAAACTTGGGTACACAAACACACCTAAAGTTAAAGTCAATAACGTCGTCAGTGGTAAATAAGTTATATGAGTCGATTTACCTAAGAAAGAGTTCCAATTCCTTTCCTAGGGGCTTTTGTTCCTTATATGAGATCAAGATACACATTCCATGGTTTCAACAACAGGAACAAAAAAGAGCTTACCAGGGAGTAAATGTCCCGGATACACAGAGTTCCACAGTTAGCTCTTGATATGAGCCATGATCCATGTGGAGACAGAGAGAGCATTCCAGGTCCATAATGTTTGCATTGCACTTTTTGGTATGGCTTAAGAATGCAAATACCACTATGTTCCTGCCAATCAAAAATAATAATCACATTTTGGAAAAGATCAGGGAAACGACACCTTCAGGTTTGCAGTTGTACATGTACGGTCAGATTCAAATTCACAAACTCTGTCATTGGAAGTAAATTGATATATGATAAAGTGGGCACCTGTATATGCATCATATTTTTCATCTTTGTTTGTAAAAAAAGATAAAAGTTCATTTTGGCCAACTAAGAAGTCTTCTCCAAGTTAGCTACCATTAAAGACCCCAGGCTACACTGATAATCTTTATTTTTCACTAATCATTTTCATATATCCCTACGTTCAAGTCTAAAAAACTTACTCACTACACCTTCTTTGTGTTTCATGTATTCCCACCTCCAAGCCTCTGCACATGCCGTGACTTTGTCTGGAATGCCCTTCACCACATCCCCAACAATCCTGCCCCTCCCTACCTCAGCAGCACACCTCCCTGCCAAGATAGTCCATGTCTAAATCTAACCTATTCAAAGTCCAGCTCAACTATCACTTTCCCCATGATGCTTTTCTTGAATTCTCCTTACCGTAAGCCATTTCTTCCTTCTCTGAATTTCTTTGTCTAACAACTTGCTGACATTGGCTATTCTGGGAGAGAAGGTTTTTGATTAAAGGGTTTAGTGGGGGAAGGGTAGGAGGTAACGTGGGCCAGTGTATGCCATAGGTGATACAAGATGGGAGAAGTTTGAAGACTTTGTGACAAAAGGATGCCAGAAATATTTTGCTTAGGGCTCAGGTGCAAAGTTCCACTGAAAATCATCAACCTTCTAGCTCCTGACACCTGTGCAATAGATTTTCTAATACTAGATTGTTTTTCAAGGCACTAAACTAATATTGTGTCACCTGCTTGTTTACCTGACAGGTGTGATATATGAGTATGTGGCACAAGTGTGAGGTTGCTCAAACATATTTTATGATGGATTAACAAATCATGCTAATATACATTTAATCCAAGGAAATTATGTTGCTATAATAAAGCCATGAACTATAATGTGAAATGTATAATGGATCACATCTAATTAATACAATGTGTCAATCTTTATTGATAAGATAAACGATAGCACGCTTAAGTTTTGGCATACTTGTTCTGGAAGAAGATAGCTGCAGATGTACGGTACTTCTTTACAGAAGCCATATACTCGTTTACTTTGAAAGTCCAACACTGCAGAGGACAGCGGGTGCTCTATCTCATACAGGAACTTATGAATTAATTCATCATTCAGTCTCCCTCTTTCATCAGCAAAGCTTACAGAAACTACAAAATTTGGGGAAGAAGAGAGATCACTTGCACCATATATTGATTTTATTTTTTTTATTATTATGAGCAATTATGAACAGTGAAAGAAAAAATTTAAATGCTCAATTAATAATGCATAGCCTATTAGGTGATAAAAAAATGATTTAAAAACAACTTGGCTCCATTAGAAATACTTGAGGATTAAATGACTGATAGTAGGTAAAATATCTTTTAGAAAGCCTTGGTTAATTTCATTCATTAAGTAGAGACAGACCATTAAAAGAAACTCATGATGGTCTTTAAACCGTGTTTAATTAAAATATAAAAGTACTTTGAGATCATTGGCTCTCTTATACTCTGTAATTATATATTTGCAAAATAGCTACCCAGATTGTTATCTATTGATAAAACAAAGAAAGAATGTCTGTTTTACAGATCTCTTTATCCAGAAAGCTTTCTTTATAATTTTATCAGTGAAAGTAACTATACAGTAACCTCTCTGAATTTGACTATGTACATTTAAAACTACAAAAAAGAGATATCACAAAATGACAAATCAATTTGACAAAAGTGCCAGTAGATCCTGTTTCTTTTCTCTGTCATAAGACAGGTTTATACGAATGACAAGTCCTAGAAGTAAGTGTACATTTCACATTTTTAGCAGCCACATTTGTTTCACTTTGTAAAATACACAAAAGGTGGCCATTTTATCTCTTCAAAAGTTAAGAGGAAAAAAAAAATGCTATCACCAGAAAAAAAAAAAAAAGGTATAGCAACTACTTGTCGGATTGTTTGTCTTTTCTTTACCTTGTGGTAGTATTTTAGGCAGAGTAAATATTTCCAGCTTGCTTCTTCCTGTTTCTGAAAGTGGGGATAGCACCATCACTTCCACTATGTCTGAGTCCAAAAGAGACACTGTAGATATTTGTAAAATGTCTTTGCCCACCTCTGAAAGCAAATGGAAATTAATACCACAAGTGGTCATTGATGAGTTTAAAGAATCTTTTATCTTCCCAAGTAAGATATCATATTATAGAATTGCCTTTACTAAATCTTTCGATCCAAATGTATTTACTGGATATTTAAAGGGACCTTTAAATAAGTGATGAGGACATTTTGGATCGACAGATGGAGGATTCTCCTGATTATGTCTCAGTGGCCAGTTCAACCCAACTCGGATGCACTCAGCCTCTTTCCCAACCCAGAGGCCTCCAGAATCCGCCATGTCCACCCCCCTCAGTAGCACCTGCAGGCTCTGGTCCCTTGAATGTCCACTCTAGCTGGTTTGCTCACTCCCAATATTAGATAAACTCAGGCATCCGTGTTCTCTTTTCATCTCTAGTCAAGGTATTGCGGGTGTGGTAGAAATAACAGGACTTGGGTTCATCTTCCAAAAATCTAGGTAATCTGACCTCTGCAAGGGGTCATACCTGGGGCCCACTGTGGGTTCTCCCCAGATTCACTACTCCCATTCTCCATGGGGGCTGTTTCACATATGTCCACTTTCTCAGGCCCCCAATATCAGCCCCTCCCCTCAGGTGTTAGTGGATGATCTTTCCTCTTGGCGAGGATGACAAAAAGCATCTGACACAAACTTGACCTCAACTTTCTTATCCCAAATTTCACATTTTCTCTGTTTGTCCCCATCTTCCCCCTTCATTTCCTGACATTTTTGTAGAAACAAAATGTAACCCTTTCCATCTGTGATTTTGAGCTCCTGCCTCCAATATTCTATTAGACCATGCGCTGTCAATCACCTTTTTATTTTCTTGTGTCTTTTATAGGTTCTTCTATTCAGCCCGCAAGACTTCCCTATCTTCAAATTAGGACCTTCCTTCAACCCTGCCTCCCCACCACAGTTACCATCTAATTCTCCTTTCTGTCCTGCAGACTTCTTACATCTGGAGTTGCCACTTCCTGACTTCATTTTCTGACTGCCACTCTCTCCCTAACTTCTTTGTCTCTCCACTCCAAAGAAGTTGCTTTCCCAGGGGTCGCCTGTGATTGGCAGATATAGGAGGCGCCCGTCCCAGGCCTCGCCGCACTCACTCTTCTCCCACTGTCTACACCTCATCCAAGCTCCCTCCTTCAGGCTCTTTCTGGAGTGGGCATCTCTAGCTCTCTCATCACTCTGGCCAGTCCTCCGTTTTCTTCACTGCCTCATCTTCCTCTGTCCTCAACTTCAAAAGAAGCAGTTCTTCCCATCCCCCACTCTGATACGTTAAAATGGAATCTTTAGGCACAACTTGTGTCTACTCTGAGGTCAGCCACAGGTCCTACCACACTCTGTCTCATCTATTTAGTTTATGTATTTAGGTTACCCGCTTGGCCTCATTAAGCAACTGGGTTTGTTTCTACTCTGTCTTTTATTGTTTTTTTTTTTTTTAATTTTTCAATTACAGTTGATATGCAATATTATGAGTTTCAGATATACAACACGGTGATTAGACATTTATATAACTTATGAAGTGATCACTCCAATAAACCCCGTAACCATCTGATACCATACATAGTTATTACAATACTGCTGACTATATTCCCCATGCTATACTCTACATCCCCATGACTATTTTATAACTTCCAATTTGTACCTTCTAATCCCCTAACCCCCTTCACCCATCCCCTTCTACTCTGTCATCTTAAGCCATCTCATCAGCTTCCATGATTTCAAGATCAGAATTCTATCATTAAGCTGTGAACTACAAGTCTGCATCTCTAAACTTATGCCTAAGACCCCCAAATGAAGAGCTTATTGGCTTCAAATCTCCAGAGCTTATCAGGTCACCCTATTCTTCAACCTTCATAACTTTCTTTTTTCTTGAGTTTTCATTTCAATTGATGACATGACAAACTTCCACCACGCAGGCTAGAAATTCTGGAGTCATTGCTAATCCTTCCCTTGCACATACAATCAAATACCAAGTCCTACTAATCCCATGATTCATCGCTACTCTTGCAGTGTTCTTTCTGTGACTGCCCCATGGGTGTGAGTGCTGTGGGTAAGACCCCAAGCCCTGGAGGCACATTTCCAGGGTTTGAGTCGTGGCTGCACCACAACCCAGCTGCACGACTCTGAACAGTCCTTAACCTACCTTACTCTGCCTCAACTGCCTCATCTGGAAATTAGGATAACTGTCCCTACCTCATAAAAGTTGTCTGTAAGAATTAAATGAATTAACACATGCCAAGTGCTTGGAACACTGGCTATTATGGTAAGGAATGCCTCAATAAATGTTGGCTAGTATCATGATTAATATCACCCTTGCCTGCGCTACTAGAATGGTTGCCTAATTCATCTTTTTTATTCCGTTCTTTTGCCTTTCTGCTCCATCCTTCACTTGTGCCAGAGTTGCCCTCTAAAAATAAGTCAAATCACGCGAGTCCCATCTTTTTTTTTTTCTTTTCAGGGCAGTGTCACTGGCCCTCATACGTGGGACCTGAACCAGGGCTGCTGGCTTCCCAAGCCAGCACTTAACCACCACGCTACTCGGCCCGGCCCACGCGAGTCTCATCTTGATCCTCTGATGATACCTCATAAACAACAGAGCCACGTCCAGACCCCTGGAATGATATTCAAGACACTTAGTCTTCTTTCAGACTTCACCACCATAACCTAGTAAACTCTCCTATTTACCTGTTGCACCAGACTTCTTACCATTTTAAGTGCCTTCGCTCAGACTTTTATCTCAAGATGAAATACAAACATGCCCCATCCTCCAGTACTTTAAACCCTTGGAAAACCCTCCCCCAAACCTCTGCACCGGCTCTTATTTGTGCCCCGCTGTATCTCCGCTCCTTTCCTGACACCTGGCAAAATTAATTGCTTCTTCCTCTGAGCCCACACAGCACTCTACTTATCCCTCCCCTACTAAATTGTCTCCTTGACATTTCTATGCCCCACAGGCCTAGGTTCAGCATTTTGTATCTAGTAAGTACACAGTAATTTGATTAAAAAAAAAAAGCAATGAATGAATTTAAAAATAGATATTTAGGGGAAAAATATATACATATGTATTTAGTGCTTAAGCCAGAGAGACATGTATTAGTTCTTACTAGTCATCACATAAAGGCCATCTCACCTACCAGGTCTGTGGTTTATCTGGGCATTTATATGAACACTACTGAAAAAGCTGGATAGCGTTTGTTTAAAGAAGAAACATTAAAGATTCATGAAGTAAAACTTTCTTTAGATATCTTAATTAAATAGGGATCAAATATTATTTTAAAAGGCATTTCAGGGATAAACAACCCAACCTCCCTTTGTAATAACATTAGAAATATTTGGCCATTTCCTTAATTAATGCACTGATTGATTCAAGAAAATTTATTTAACATCAACTATGTAACAAACAGATGTATCAAAAACCTCTAAATATGATGGGGAATTCTCCTAAGTAACTTTTAACAGTTATTTAAATGTTTCTCTTTTAGAAAATATGCCATAAGTAATCATCTCACTGGAGCCCCATTTTCACAACCTTAAATTCTTTGGAATAAAATGACCAATATTTTAAATTAGTAAGCATTTTATGTAGTACCTACGAATCCAAGAATCTGAAATAAGCTTGAGGGGTTAGCGTTGATAACAAAGATGTGTCCTTCTGATGTTCCAACTAAAAGATAAATTCCCCGCTGGTCATAACTAGAAAAGAAGAAATCTGATTTTACTTGTTTCACTAATCAGATGGTAAACAATATTGAATGACAGCACAGAGATAGATTCAAAACCAGTCATTCTTATGGTCTGTAATTTTAATACTATCTGACCTTTTAAAAGCTAAGTGATTACCTGTCAATGTAATCATTACATTCTAGGCTAATGCTATTTACAAATTGCAACTTATAAATACACAAGAAGATTCATTACAGATGGACAACTATTTCATCATGAATTAATGGAATATGATGATAGAGCTTTCTTGATATTTCAAGAGGAAATAAGCAATCCTCAAATTAGCGACAAGTATGACATTTCAGTATTATAGTTCAGGTCCAGTACCTGGCAGGAAGAGGAAGAATGTAGTACAATATTTCTACACCTTCATCAAATTAGAAAAAGTGGGAAGTTGCAAATGTGGGTAAGAGAGAAGCATCTGAGAAAAAAGCAGCACCAAGAATATGGTACAGAGGAGCAGGATGTAAGTAGAAGGAGGTTACAGGCCCTTAGGCAGCAGAGCTCACAGGAACAGCCCAGACTCGAAGCCCGTTCCTTGGGGCACTCACTGGGTAATCTGGGCAAATGATTCTCTCAACGTCTCTGTACCTGAATTCCCTCATTTATGGAATAGGGACAAGCATGATACCTTTCTGACTGGTGGGGTGAGGATCTCATTCAATAAGGAATAACGCATGATGGTATCACAAAGCAAGGCACAAATGTCAGTTCTTATTAATATTTCCTATTATAATAAATTAATAAAAGGAAGAATAATAACACAGGATTCCAAATCCAATGTCTTTCTGCTATCTTCTTAAAAGTAGTGCTTCAAAAGATTTGAAATCATCTAAATGCCCATCAATATACTGTCTTTTAAAAATGATATATATTTGTATAATGGAATACTATGTACCAGTAAAAAAAAATGAGGAGTGTCTTTCTGTGTGTATAGAAACCATTCTCCAAGATATACCATTAAGTGAAAAGAACTGAGGTGCAGAGCACAGTATGTGGTTTGCTCCCCTTTAGAGCAGAGGCAATGACTTCGGAGACCAACTGCCTGGGTTCAAATCCTGATATTTGCCATTTACACCTGTGTCATATTAAGCAAGTTATTTAAACTCTTCGTGTCTCATCTTCCTCATCTGTAAAATGGAGACAATGCAAGTATCTATCACATAAAGTTAGTACAATAGAAGTGCCTGGCATCCTCCAAGTGCTTGAAAACTATTTGTGTAAATAAAAGGAAGTACATACACTTACTTTTCTGCCTGTTTATGGATAAAATATCTCTAGAAAGAAGACATGAGAAGTTGGTAACAGACTGTCTCCAGGGAGGAGACCTGGGTGTTTGGGGACAAGGGTGGGGTGAGAGACTTTTCACTACACACCCCTCTGTACTTTTTGAACCAAGTCAATATATTAATTTTCAAAACAAAACATGTAACACTTAATATTTAAAGGCATGATGGCTTCCCTGGAGTTCTCAACAGACAAGGCCTGGCAAAGTGGCTGCCGGAAGCAGTCAGTACTTACATGAGGTGCCGGACGGAGGACTCAGAGAGAAAGACCCTGTGAACTACCTGAGGGGACCCGGCATCCCGGAGGTCGAGGAAGTGGACAGAGCCATCCACGGTCCCCACTGCTGCACAGAGGGAGGACGGAGAGCAAGCCAACACTGTTGCCTGTTTAAAAGAAAGCCCAGACACTTAACTTCATGATGCTGAAAAACAAAGCCTGCTGTCCTACAAGTTGGAATCCTACAGTTTATTTGCAAAGCCTGCAGAATGAGTGCCTAGTGTTGTGTGGTACAACAAATCACACGCTCAACATTCCTGAGCTAATTGATTGCATAAGAAGCCACAGGAATTTGTACATCTTATTCTTTTATCCTAAAATTAGAATGATAAAAATTCTTTAAAAATTTCTTGAACTTTAAACCGTGTCTTCATTTTTATCCCTAAATGATGATGAAATAATTATACCAATAATAATGAAAAATAAAATAAGAAATTTCAAATATATTCCTAGCATCTTTTGGACATCTTTATAAAATGTTAGCACTTTTAAAAAATCATCATTCATCTGCTGATACTGGTAGATTTTGGGTTGCTGGTATGATGGAGGAAGACTTCAGAAAATAACCATTATCACTGGATTGTGTATTCAGTCCCCAAAGAAATGCATCAGAAATGATTCCTGCATATCTCACAATCATTTACAGAATATAATGTCTAAGAGACTAAATTTACCTTCGTGACACTTAAGAAATCAGATTCATTCCCCTATAAATTACGCATTGTAGGTTGTTTTGAATAAAATCATAGAATGTTAGAAATAGGAAAGATCTTAAGAGATGATCATTTTGCAGAATAGAAAATGGTGGCCAAGAAAAGTGCAGTGATTTGTGCCAGGATTCCATACTTGGTGACAAAGCTCAGATGAGAAAGGTGTCCTGCCTCATTAGAATGCAGTTTCCCAATTAAGGAAGTTTTCTATTTTCTTTTTAAAAGTAAATTTTCCAAGCCTTAGCCCAGTTAGTGGTATCTCAATGTGACACTAGAAACAAAATAATGAGCCTTTTTGATTGTTTTTAAACTGAAAGAAGTTATGGGAGCTGTGTGTGTGTGTGTGTGTGTGTGTGTGTGTGTGTGTGTGTAGGGGTGTAGGGGTCTTATGTGTCTTATGTACCCTCACAGGTGCCATCAAGGGAAGCTTGTGTCCAGGTATCCTGCCATCACCATGCTGGGCTGGTTCTCTGGGGAGCACCGCCTAAAACGTGCCTGGGGAACACAGTCCCGGGCACAGCAGGGAGACTTGGCCTCAGCATAACTGGGTCAGTCTACTTCTCATTCCCCATGGGGCAGCAGTGTCCTCCATGGTGAGAGAAAAACCGCTGATTCTCCCCAATGCGGGCTGAACCGCATGAGTGTATCATGCCTGGTTTGAAGCTCAGTGCAGGCTTGCGGGATGGACTATGAAAGTTGTCGGAACCTCTCCCCTCTGGCCAGGCGAAGGGAAGATGTCTGAAGCAGAAAGCGGGCCTCCTGATGGTGCCTATTTCCTTCCTTAGCCAAGAAGACCAAGGTTAGACCTGATTATACAGGCCCTTGGGTGGCTTATTAAATATCTGCATGTCTCTCTTCTGTAAAAGGAGGTATGATCAGATGAACTTTCAGTTCATCTTCTAGTTCTAGCAATTTCAATAGAAATAAACATATATAAGTGTTTGTCACACAGGCTGTGGAGTCTAATCATATTTCAGTCTTTTAGGTAAGAATTTTTATCCCTACCATTTGGGGTGAGTTTTATTTATCCCACTGAATTATATATCTTTTGAATTCTGTAAGCCTCTTATGTACGGCATGATGTTTCACCTTGTTTTATCATTGAGATTTTAATTTTATAAAGGGGAAGGAAGGATTGTAACTTCCCTACCTACTATCAAAATCTATATCTCATCTAGAATGGTGTAATAAAGCAAATGATGGTAATTTAATAGTATTACCATTGCTTGGTCCTTTTATTTTTAAAAATACTATTTTCTGTAAAATGCACTGTGAACATGGCAGAAATAACAGTGTCACCTTCTGGCAGGCATTGGGAGAAATTATGGTATGCCACCCAGCAATCGTCTACCCACGCTCCTCTAGAAAATTCCTTGAACATCCATCTCTCTCTTATGTTCATCGAGTGGAATACATCTGACTTCCATTTCTAGGGCTGAGCTTAAGCCAATTAGCATTTCTCATCCCCCTGTCCACAGTGATTAATTAGTTCAAGGATGTTATTAAGACATTAGAACATATTTACTGTGGAATATACTTTATGCACAGGAATTACTCTAAATATAAAGGCAAAAGTGCAATAAGGCATCTGGTAACAAATATTGTCACAAACTATTGACATGTGAATGAAAAAGCACATTGGATTAGAAATCAATATATTTTTTAAAAATCCATTTATAAAGCACACTTACTGGGGTTTTCAAATAAGTCCTGCTGACACAAGTGCTATCCTCTATACGCCAAACACAAACTTCCCCTGAATGTGTGACTGTCTGTAAAAGAAAAGAAAAATAAAACTGTAAATGGAAAACAAGACTGCTATGCATGCATGTTCTAAATTCCTTTTTTTTAAAAATTTTTTCCTCTTTCTTTTTTTTTCTTTACTTTAAAAAAAATCCCTTTCTAATATGTCACTCTGATGATTTCAGTATAAAATTTCATTTTATTTATGTGGCTTATAATTATTTTACAATCTCAACATCAATACTTCAGATTTAAACAAATATTAGCAATTTGAGTAACATAAAAACTAATTAGAATTAAACAAATGAAAGAATTTTTTATGTGTAATGTAACTGAGATAAAAGTTATTTGGAAATTCATTGGCAATATTGCCTAGTAAGTGAGCCTAGAAACAGAAAATTATACATTTTTTAAAATTAATAGATTTTGTTTTTAAGAGCAGTTTTAGGATTACAGAAAATTTGAGCAGAAAGTATAGAGTTGCACATACCTTCCCCTCCACATACAGACAATTCCCTATTATTGACATCTTGCTTTAGTTTGGTACATTTGTTATAAATGATGAACCAATACATTATTATTGACTGAAGCCCATAATTTACATTAGGGTTCACTCTTTGTGTTATACATGCTATAGGTTTTGACAAACGTATAATGACATGTATGCACCATCACAGGATCATACAAAATAGTTTCACTGCCTTAAAAACCTTCTGTGTTCCATCTCTTCATCCTTCCCTATCTTCCTTCTCCCCACCAGACCCCTGACAATCACTGATCTTTTTACTGTCTCCATAGTTTTGCCTTTTCCAGAATGTCATATAAAGGGAATTGTATAGTCTTCTCAGATTGGCTTCTTTCACTTAGCAAAATGCATTTAAGGTTCCTCTATGTCTTTTCATAGCTTAATATCTAATTTCTTTTTAGTGCTGAATAATATCTATTGTATGGATGCACCATGGTTTGTTTATCCATTTTCCCAATGAAGGACATCTTGGTTGCCTCCCCTGGTGTCCTTTTTTTTTTCCCCCTCCGCTTTTGTCTTTGGATTTTCCAGGAGACATCTTAAATAAGGTCTGAGATGTGCAGATTTTTTCCGTTGTAATCCCCCTAGTACTGGCTCCAGAGGTGTTTTCTACTTCTGGCCATTTCTCCACAAGCTGTGATTCTCTGTATCTGCCTGTTCGTTTCTATCATTTTGGGATCAGAGATTTTCCCTACAACTTTAATTCTGATATATCTAAGAAGAATTGTTGATTCTAAATTTGTTCAGCTTTTTTCTTGTAAGGTTCCTTATATGCTGGACTGGAAACCTGAGGTTCACATTATTCATTCTCACAAATAATTTTTACTCTTTCACAGGAGCAAGACTGAAAGCAGTTTGGGCCAGCCAAGTGGCTCAGTTGGTTAAGAGTTGGCTTAGAGGGCGAGCTTTGAGCAATAGGGCCGCTGGTTCGATTCCCACATGGACCAGTGATGCTGCACCCGAGCTGAGCTGGCATTGAGTTGCCAACAGGTGGCAGGATGGCTCAGCTGGTGTAACAACAAGATAGCCTGTTCAATGGTGGGTTATGCCTATCCACAACTAAGACTGAACTTGGCCCCTTGAGTTGAGCTGCTGCCTGGATGGCTCAGTGGATAGAGCATGTGCTCTTAACAACAAGGCTGCTGGTTTGACTCATGCATGGGATGGTGGCTACGCCCACCTGCAACTAAGACTGAACACAGCACCTTGAGCTTAGGGGCCACAAGCTGCCAACGGGTAGCCAGATGGCGACTGGCGCCCTCCACAATGAAAATTGTAGAACAACAACTTGGCTGGTTCCCTTCCCCAATTCCCTAACACTGTTTCCCTCCCCCAATTCCCCAATAAAATCTAAAACAAACAAAAAGACTGAAAGCAGCTTAAAGTAACTGCAGTGTCATACAATTTAAGTGCTGGTTTTTTTGTTAATATTAGGGAGAGGGTAACATAATAATATGGTTTAAGTATCTAAATCCAAAATACGAAAATACTGTATGATCTTTTGAAGTAAATTGAAACAACCATAAGAATAGACATAATTCTTACCAGAGAACACCTGGAAGAAAAATCATTTCATCAGAATCTCAAGATTGGAAGATACCTTATATGTTTTCTATTCTATAGCCTATGTATTTTTCTATTTGGTAGAACTCCACAAATTTTAATGGATTTGTTGATAAATCATATGAAAAGTGAAATGTGTTTCTTGGGATAAACAATAGGTAAACAGTTAAACACCAGGGAAAAAGTTTATTTTCTAAACGTAGGGGGTATTTATTTTTTCTACATAAACTGAATTCATGTTTAGTGCATGGCAACTATTTCATTTTTATCCTCATATGGGTCTGCATCATACTGAAAGAGGGTAAATACTAATAGTTTGAGTGTTGACGACTCATTCGCAATGAACGTGTTTAAAGGTTTGTCTTGGAAAGTCTGTATGGTGAATACAAACAAGATGGCTCCTAAAAGTTCAATTACTTTAGCCATTTGCATACCCCTAATATTATGGAGTCCCAATATGATGATGTCATTCTAACTGGGGAGTAGATTTAATGATGAAAGTGGTTGGCATTTTTACTATATATTCTATTGCGTTGTTGAAAAAGTCATGACACATTTTTGCAATGAAAAACATAGAAAAAATACATCATGACTTTTCCGACAACCCAGTAGAATACCCTCTGTCCCTTTTTTGCATCAGGTTGCCCATGAACTTCCAAAATCTCATCTATAAATCCTACTGTGAAACAATAAAATATTCTTACCATGCAGTACCTGTTTCCAGGTGTGATAAAGTCAACTGACAGAAATTTCCCATCACAAGCCTCTATGATGTTATCCAAGGTTGGCTTCTCACCAAAAGTGTAAATATAAACAGATCCCTGTTAAACATACCAAAAAAAGAAAAGAAAAGAAAGAAAGAAAAGAGAAGAAAGAAAGGAAGGAAGGGAGAAAGGGAGGGAGGAAGGGAGAGAGAGAGAGAGGTAGAGAGAAAGAGGGAGAAAGGAAAGAAGGAAGGAAAAATTAATGCAATTGTTGTGTTAGCAGTTCAACAAATATTTATTAAACGCCCACTGTGAGCAAAGCTGTGTAGGAATAGGTGACGGAATGTTAGAGATCAACTCAGGAAAGCCCTGACCTTGAGGAGCTTAAAATCTGGATGCTTAATTTTTTTAAAAAATTGATTTATTCATCATTTAAAATAATCAATAAGTATGACTTTCTTCTTTTCTCCAATTCCAAGAATTTGTTTTTTAAGTTATAAAATATAACAAAAAACTTTTTTCTGACTTTAAAAATAAAGTCTATTGATGCATAAAATTTTGAAAATGTGGACAACCAGAAAAGCTGTTAAGATGAACTAAATCCTATCACATACTAGATCATGGTGGACACTAATGAAAAGTTTTAATAAGCCTTTGTGGTAATTGTGGAGGTATGACCAAAGCTGTCACTTTATGACTTGTTTACCATTCTCAGCTCCCAAATTCACCTCTCAAAAACAAAAACAAAAATCTATCCTGTAAGTTATGCATCTCTGCCAAGTAATTATAATATGGTATGGTCACTTAACCAGCAATAAGAAGTCTGCTTTCTACTAATCACAAATTCTTCAAGTTTATTTGAGCTAAACACAAATATTTTTTGCACTTGTTTATATACAAAGCACAATTCGGTAAAGTCTAAAATCTGGTAGGCATTTACTGATTTCATTTATTACCTTTCATTTGTTACTTCTACAAATATTAAGTGGATACGCTGTGCTAGGCATTGCTCTGGATGCTGGGGCTACATTAGAGGACAAAACAGACAAAAAGTCCCTGCCCTCGTGGAGCTTACATTCTCCTGCACTACATGGGTGATGTATTCATTATTTCTTACTCACCTTATTGCCACATAGAAATCAGCTGTTAGTCTAATTGAAATTCCTTTGAAATAATCTGATTTTTCTCTCTGACTGCCTTTAAGATTTTCTGTTTGTCTTTCGTTTTCAACAATTTCATTTTGTTAATTTCACTGAGTGGGGATATTCTTTTATGAATCCTGCTTGGGACTCACTGGGCCTCTTGAATCTGTAAATGTATACCTTTAATCCATTCTGAAAAATATCTCTTTAAATATTGTGACTCCCTCTCCTCTCTGAATTTCATACATATGTTAGATCTCAGTCCGTGTTTGGGTGGGTTGACTCTACCCAGTATTCTAGGGTAGGCATGTGATTTAGTCCTGGCCAATCAGAGCTTAGAATCCATGTGGACATAATGATTGACCCAGAGAGAGAGAGGTGACTCAACTTAGTACAATGAGTCTAGATTGCAGGACATTTTTTCCATCTCGTACCTTTCCACCAGTCACCGAGAAGATAGAAATATAAACTGGAGTTACAAGGGGCTCTCTTGACACCACTGGGGAAAGTCTGCATGGCAGCAGAGAGGAAAGAGAGCCAACAGATAGCAGAAAAACAAGGCCAGTGGCATTATGGGAGCTCCTGGATTCAGATCAGCTCCTTGCCCTTTCCCTTACACGCAAAAACCCAAAATGAACAAAAATCCCCTTGTTATTAAAGTCTTTAAATTTTTTTTTTCATTTGCAACTTAAAGAGTCCTGATTAATACAGTATGCAGCATACTCTGCCCTTTATTCCTGTCATGCAATGATGATAATAATAACTGAAATTTTCTTATTAAGAAATCACCATCTAGCATACCTTTTCTGTTTGAATCAGCAACATTTTGTAACTAGGAGAAAATATTAAGTGCTCCACAGACCCTTCAACCTGAAGAAAATCCTCTACTTTGTAATATGAACCCTTAATAATAAAAGAATACACAAGGCCATCCTAGAGATAAAAAACGAGATAAACGCAGAAAATCAGTCTGAGTCAATGCACAGTACACTTTCCTCATCAGACAAGCTAATGCTAGTTGATTGCCACCTACTGTTTATTTTTTGAATCATCATCTATGTTTACATTATCTAGAATCCCCTGTCTTTTTACCTTTATTTAGGTAACTTTTAACCATGTTTCCTGGTCAGGTTTCATTTTTCTCTGGCTGTGACATATTTTTCAATTACCTAAAATTTTACTGATCTCTCCTTTCTTTGAATTTCTCTAGCATCTATATTCTTATCACATTCTTTATTACACAGGAGGTGGGGCAAGTGAGGCAGGGTTTATTGTGGGGCTCGTATGCGTATATGGCAGTCTCCTCGCTTCTAGTCTTAGTAAGTACACTAGTTTTAATGTATGTTCTATAATCATTATGTGCATTTCTGTTTTTTCTTCTGATTTGGACTATTTTATTTTTATTAGTTTCAGGTGTACAAAACAGGGCAATAGTTATACTTTTTACCCCTCGCGAAGGGACAACATCCCTCCCCCATCCACTGTCCCTCCCCCCATATCATACATCTCTATTGCAATTACACTGTGTATGAATTTCTTATCTCCCTAAATGACCTAAAGGCAGGGAATGGGCTGTTTCCTTTGTATTCTCCTTTCCAGTTTCTCTCACAGTGCTAGAAACATGACAAGTGTCCAATCAAAATGGGTTGCTTGGTTAGTTGATTGGTTGTAACCAGATTTAGATTAATTTAACAACTCTCATGAGGAATTTGAGTTAATTCTACAATTAAGGAAGAGGCTTTGGGCAAATTCACCCATTATTTCTAGATCTGATCCTATTATAATTAGAAGTAGGCACTGGTGAGATGGCTGGGTTCAGGCACTTGGGACCTGGAGGGGAAACATATGAGGTGCTCTCTCTAAGCTTATCATCGTTCTCTATCCCACACCAGAGCAGATGCTCCAATTATTCCTTTAAACTAGGTTTAAGGAAACACCCCAGGTGGCCTTGAGAAGGACAACAGTCACAAAAGGCCAAAAATGCAGACTAAATGTAGGGGGTCGGTATAGTCCATTGCAAGGTTAGGGGTAGGGGGTCACAAGCTAGTGTATGTAGGTTTATGAGGTCCAGACTACTTCTCACTGGCGGAGCTCCATCTCTGACACCATTGCCTAGCTGCCCTCAGGGTCCTGGGGATGTTCTCGGTGGCAACGAAAGAGATCAAGCTAACAGTGGTCTTGGGACAGCTTCCAGTGGACCTGAGATTTTAGTATAGGTTGCCTCCAAATCATTGATTACCACAGGATGGAAAAGTAACATGGTCTGACCACTTTTCATGTGTCCTGAGGCTGAATGAACTTGGTAAAACTTGATTCCTTCATCAATAGTTTCTATTTGATAGGGTTGTTGTGAAGAACAATAAGATAATAACAAGCAAAGCACTTAACATGGTGCCTGGCACAAAAAAAGCACCAAGTAAATGAAGGCTGTTAACACTAATTCTGACATGGACAATAACAATGTGATACAGGGAAGCTAAAGGGACACATACAAGAGGCTAAGTTGAAGCTTAGACAAAAAGTTCCATTTGTGCCTGACAACCTAATATACTAAGTGCACAAACAGACATGGAATTGGGTGACGTATATTAGGTGGGTTTTTTCGGGGGGAGCATGGATTTTTTTTTTTTTTTTTTTTAGAGAGCAGTGTCACTGGCCCTTATATGTGGGATCCAAACCGGGGCCGCTGGCACCCCAAGCCAGCTCCCAACCACCATGCCACTCTGCCGGCCCAGGGCATGGATTTTAAAAATTTTATTTTTGCCTATTTGTAATAAGATATATATATGGTAGTTCATTATACTGTGATCACTATTTTTGCATATATTTGAAATTCTTCATAATAAAAAGTTTTATAATAACATCCAAAAAGGACACAATTTCAGTTAATAATCTGACAGAACCTGACATCCCCAATAATGGCTCACAATAATAAGTGGCAGCAAATGGAAGCTGTATATTTTCTTGAATGCAATTAATTTTGAAGAAAAAAATACATTACTATTCCAGAAGCAAGCACGCCTCCCTTCTGATACGCCAAGGTGACTGGACTGATAAAATTTCTTTCATCTTTTGGAAAAGGAAAACAAGGTAAAACAGTTGACACACAATTAAAAGTACAATGCAAGGTAATTAATTTCATTTGCTTTCCTGGGACTATTTATTTCTTTGTCATCTTTTTTTCTAAACATCAACTTCATATTAGAATATGTGCTATGCCTCCCAAAGAATGAATAATAAAAGCTGCTTAGTAATGATTACTGATGTAAATCACATGAGTTTTTTTAAGGTTGGCATCATCAGATCTATGTAACTACCAACATAGAATTATTTAGTAAATATATTTTCTTTTTTAGGAAAGCATTGTCAGAGAGTTTAAGAGGCCAGAAGAAAAAAAAAAACTATATTATCATCAAGCTGTATACTTAGGACTTGTACATTTTATGGTATGTAAATTTATACCTTAGTAAATAAAGCTCAGTGGATAAAAGAAAGTAAAAAGTTCTGTAAGAACATTTGTTATTATTAATAATAAAATATTGGCCTTGGATGTCATATACCTGAAACTAATGTACTCTTATATGTTAATTATACCACAGTAAAAAAATATTGTCTTTCGTGGAAAATAACAAAAGCATATTATTGCTATATAGATAAACCACGAGAACTACAAGATCAAAAGCTCAGATGGCATCCATCACGTTATTTGTTTACTGCATATTCCATGCTGGGCATTTTGCCAGATGCTAAGACGCATGCTGTCCTTTCCTTCAAGGATGATTCACCTCCCAGAAGTCCCTTCTTTCCCAACCCAACTGCCACTGGAGTCCAGCTTCTTATGGCTCCTCCCCTGCTTCGAGGATCGTCCTTTCCTGAACGACACCTAAATTAATCTCCCCAAGCACAATGCCCATTGGGGTACATCCCAATTCAGGAGTTTTTGATGTCAGCTGAATTAAGTACAAACACCTTAGCAAGACATACAAGGTTAGCTACAGCTTCAATGCCCCTCCATTCCCCACTACACCTGTGTAAAGCTTGACACTCCAGACAAACCGGACCAATCCTTTGTCTCCACCTTCCCCTTGCTTGTTTTGTTTACACAGATATCAGTGCCCAAAAGTCCACCCACCCTTCTCTCTGCCTGTGAACCCATCCTTCAAGGCCATTTCAAATGCCACCTTCAAAATGACTTAGCAGCAACAACTAAAAACCTTAGCTTGGCCTGTTTGCCTTCTCTGAATCCCCACAGCACTATTGTGAAGTTCCTCCTCAGTGAAATGATCCCAACCTACCCGACTGGAATTAACTGACTGCTTGTCATATCCTCTTTAATAACATAAATCCCTGGAGGGTAAAGATTATGAGGTTATATATTTGCCATCTTTGTCAACTCTGAAGCACCTTGCTTAGTGTCTTCCACATTGGAGAGGCGAGATAAATATCTATTTGAGTGCATTTATAATCACCCATGAAAATGATCAGAAACAGTATACCAGAAGGAAATAGTGAACAATGTAGACTGCACATGATTAAGTCCTAAATTGTATATAACATACTACAAGTGTGATAAAAGTTTGGAAATGAGAAACATTGTTTTATAACTCATTTTATAAACACATGTTGGTGCTAATTTACTCTGTAGCAATCTCTGGGATTACATTTTGGAGCCAAAGAATGAGTAAAACACCATTCCTGACTTCCAAGGCTTGATGACAGACATGCACGTGGGGCATTGTCCGAGCCCAGGATGAGGTTCTAACAAAGCAGTGAGTCTAAAGGAACCCCAGATGGGGAGGGGCCCCTAGCTGTGCTTGAAGGTTGGGGTGAGGACAGGGAAGGCTCCACAGGGGACAATTTCACCAGGTAGACAAGGAAGAGGAGGACATCCCAGACAAAGGTAATTGGGAATGCCAGCAGACAGAATTGGGGGAGCGCACAGGGAACAGGAGGACTTCTCAAAGGCTCCAGTGGGCAGGGTGACCCTGGAAAGGCAGGCCAGAAAAGAAGCTTACTTTTAGAGATCTGTGGGGTGGCTCTGTGGATGAGAGATGAGAGAGTGAACCAAGCCTGGAGGGTACAAATGAGAGTAAAGGGGAAAGAGTGGGGCTGGGGGGAAAAAGTCAAGCCTAATGGCCTCCGTTTTATCAGTGAAGCGTGAGTCAGGGAATGAGAGAGGGCGTAGGCGAAGGACACTGCAGTTGGGGGAAACTTGCTATAGGAGGTGGTATTTGAGCTGGGAACTGGAGGATTCAGAGAGAGAAGTGTCATGGGAATGAGCTGGGGAGGCAAGTCTGTGAAACAATGGGAAGAGCTGACTGGCCAGACAGAAAACTCATACTAGGGAGTAGTAGGAACTAATACTAATTAATGGAGCTGGTGAGATCAGATTAGAAAGCGCGTGAAATCAAGGCAGAACAGTCCTTGAGTTACATGTTGAAAATGAAAACGGTCTTCAAAAATGGCAGCTTGGCAGGATGAGCTGCCTGGTTTGGGTCAGTTGTAGATTAAAGTCAATGAAGTCAGTCCTAAGATGCTGCAAACAGTGAGGTATGAAATAATAAGAACAACTGGAAGAGAGAGTGCATTGGACAGGTTTGGGGAGCTTGCCTTGTCAATGTTCCCTTCTCAAAGCGTCTACATGTAGATCCTCCTGTGACCGAGGCCCAACTCTGGCCCAAGCTGATGGGACCAGGAATGACACCAGATCTAAAGAGAATAGGTCAGGCTCTCTTATAAATTCTAACCACTCAACATAAAGGTAATTTTCAAGATGGCAGTTGGACTTAAAAGAGAAGACTGTTATGGAGAAAGAGGTAGAGAGAGGGAGAGGGCAGGAAAGAACACGATTAGCTTATTAAAAAGAACAGGCATAAGTACGGCAAAGGATATAACATAGTAACTAAGAATTTGGACTCTGAAGTCTTATTGCCTGCCTTCAGGTATCAGCTCCACAGTTCACTAGTTATGTGAATTCGGGCATGTTTGTAAACTTCGCAATGCCTCCATTTCCTCATCTCTCTCATGGAGATAAAAATGTATCTCCTTATAAAGGTTTTTTGAGGATTACATGAAATCTGCAGTTTTGAGTGGTAGCCTAGAGAACAGAACATTTAGTAAACATTAGCTAGCTAGAAGGAATAGGACTTGGTAACTAACTATAGGATTAAGGACAAGAAGGAATAAAAGATGTCCTAAGAAAGAGAAAATTATGAAACAAAACATCCATCTTCTAATGCAAAACTATCACCAATGGCTACACTTCTAGAAATATGAAACAAAGCAGTTTCTCACCCATCAGTGGTCTGTCTTCTATTTTATCAAGCACAGTCACCTTCCAATTTTCTCCATTAATCACTAAAAGATGTCCTTCTTCACAGCCAACATATAAGTCACTTGTTGGAGACCAGCAGTGCATAGTTGGGTGAAGTGAAGGATATAAGTCGTCTTTGGGCTTCAGGGAAAGATTAGAAACCTTGTGTTAAGACAACAATCATGGCATGAGAGCCAGAGAAATACCCATCAAAACAATTTCCAACAGGAGACAAAGAAATATGGACAGATATTCACTGGTCCATTTGCCAAGAGCTAAGTGAACTTCCTTCCTTCCTCCATTTTTCTCTCTACATTTTAATTCACTAGAAAAAAAAAAGTCATACTTGCCAACACATTCAGAATTCTAGCCTCACAGATTTTGTGAAAGTTTTGAGTAATATCTTCTACACTGTTTCTTGGTGGACTTTTTTTTGCATCTTTAATCTAAGAAAGTCATTGTCTAGCTGCAATCAGCCTTTCTGAGGAACATTTCTCCCTTCTGGTTCTGCAGGAGGCATGGGTGTGATTTTCCTGCAGTGGCTATGGAGAGATCGGCCTAGTTTCTCTGCTAGGTTAGCTTTCATGCAGAATGAGAAGAGGGCCCCTTGACTGATTCTGGTGGCCTGTCTAATTTGGTTCATGAAACACCCTATGTGATTTTGATTCCACGGAAAACTCAAAGAAAAATGCAAAAAATCTATGGGACGTATCTGGAAGAAAAGCTGGTTTTAAGGACTAAAAGTAATGTGGACTGAAGATCTAAGGCAAATTTTTCCTATACAGGACCAGGGAGTGAACATTTCAGGCTTTGTGGACCACACAGGTCTCTGTCACATATTGGTGTGTTTTGTTTAACAACCCTTAAAAAAGTATAAAAAACATTCTTAGCTTGGGGCCATTACAGTCTGTTGATTGTGGTCATAGGCAGTAATAGTCAGTATGATGCCCCTGCAGCCTTAAATGTTTGTGTCTGGTGGGGAGAGGCTGCTCCCACTTTCTGTCAGCAGAGAGTAGGACCCCTGGTAAGCTTAGGACCATGCGCTCTCCTTCTGTGAGGTCAAGATGACTGTGGCCATTATTCTGGGTATGTCCCCTCCACCTCCAGCACTGATTAAGATTCTGAATTCAGATTACAGTAATACGGCACTTCTTCCTTTCTATTTAAACAAGTCAGACATACTAACTCACATTTGTTTGTTTAATTTGTATTGAGAACTTAACGTTTAGCACTGAGCTTCTTGTTATGCTATACTAGTATATAGAATTGCATTAGCTACAACATAATGCCTTTTTCTTTAGGCATCCTTATACCCATAGGAACAGAAATCACTTTTTTTTTTTTGAGGGCAGTGTCACTGGCCCTCACATGTGGGACCCAAACCGGGGCCGCTGGATTCCCAAGCCAGTGCTTAACCACCGCACCACTTGGCCGGCCCCAGAAATCACTTTTAATAAGCCATTGGCTAAATTACCAGAATTGTTAAATTTCTTGAGAGTTCCATGTTTATTTCATTCATTTATTCATGCATCTAACAAATATTTATTGGATACTTATTACATTCTAGGCACTGTTCTAAGCAGAGGAATGTGTTTGTGAACAAAACACAAAAAATCCCTGCCCTCATAGGGCTTACATCCTGGTGAGCGGAAACAGAGTAAAAGTAAGTTAAGAAGTAACGTATACAGAATGTTGTGTATTGAAAAGTGCTGCGGGGGAAAAATAAAGCAGGGTAAGATGGAACTGGCGCCCCAGTTGGGGAATACTTCAAACCATATGGACAGTGATTTTTCTATTTAAAACTTCCCAATGTATGCAAGCCACCTTTTATTTTTTGGTACAGTGCAGTGCTGCCTTTCTAATAAATATTCAGTTGACTGAATAATATATTATATACCACTCTTTTAATTTAGAAAAGATTTGTAATTTCAAGGCACAGCAGGTGTGACACTGCCACAGTAACCAATAATACTAGATTCTCAACGGATACAAATTTGTTGCTTAATTGATATTTCAACAAATACTTATTGGGTGTTGGTTATACACCAGGTTGTGCCAAATCCTAAGGAATTCCTCTTCTCAGAATGATAGTCACCTATTGAGGGAAGAAATAGTACCACTAAATATCAGAATAAAAAGCCTGGTAGATTATACTTGTAGTAGAGGAGTGTTTAAATATTATGGGCTCGTGCATAAGAAAGCAATTGGTTCTTCTTAGTGGAGTGAAGGAAGTATAGAGAATTATCATTTGGGATAGACCTTGAAACATGATTAAGAAATCATACATTGGAGCAATCATCATGATAATTTTGAAAAGGACAGGTTAACTTTGATTGTATAGTTCGTCTATTTCATGCGCTCATACCCTTGGATTGTTAGAAAATACATACTTGAATAACAATCTGTCCACCCAGTAAACAAAAAAAGGGACAAAATCACCCAAATGTATTAAACTGCTAATTAATGACATTTTTGTGGTGTCTGAGACCTGACTCATAGAAAAGAATTACTCATGGACACAGTTATATAATCACCATTATATGAAAGTTTCTTGGGCTGTCTTGATGACATATAACCTTAGACTATAAATCACAGAGGAACAGATTCTTCCTGATATAGCAATGGGTTCAAAATCTTACACACACACACACCTGGCTCTCATACCAGTGAATCTGCATATGTGACAGGAAGTGAGGATTAAAAGCTAGAATTTTTTGGCCTTGCTATGTTAAACTCAATAGTATTGTATGTAGCTTTTCTTACTTCAAGATAAACCTGTGCTTGTCTTCCTATTACTTCCTTTCATCAATAAATATGTTCTGTGCTTTTTAATTCTGAAAAACTTGAGAATTGTAAAAGAAAAGGTGCCAACAGTATTTTAAAATATTTGTTGATAACACCGCCTCCTTGTTTAGTCCTCTGGAATCATAAATTAAAATTTTGGTCACTTGAAGACCAAACATGAAAAAATATGAGTCTAACTTATGTAAGCACCTAAATATATTTCAGAATACTTGAGTTTATAAAAGAGATTCCTGGGCCAGCCAAGTGGCACGGTGGTTAAGCGCTGGCTTGGGAAGCCAGCGGCCCCGGTTCAGTCCCACATATGAGGGCCAGTGACACTGCCCTCAAAAAAACAAACAAAAAAAAACCCCAAATAAAAGAGATTCCTATTTAACAACTTGTTGTGTTTTTGTTTTGTTTTTTAAGAAAAAACAAAAGGTAGATGGAAAAAGGAAACTGGATACCTGAGATTAAGTTCATTGTCTTGGATCCAATTTCTGGCTAGATAACATCTGCCTTTGATTTCCCTCATGCTATCCTAGATTCCCTTTCTAATGCCCTAAATAAGTTGTGTAATGTGACACAGGCCTATTTAAGGGCCTATAATATGCCTTTCTAGTGTTAGCTACAAGAGAGATAATAGGAGTATTTAATGTTTGTAATTTTGTAAAAGCCCACAGCTTGTCAGTTTCTAAGACTCTTATATAGATCAAGTCATTAATCATTTCTTTGCCATTGGTACCTAGGCCACAAAAAATGCTATTCAAAGGAAGGAGTAGAATCAAGGCATTTGAAATCTATTTTTGCTTAGGTTCTCACTCATTGTACAAATATTAATTAGCGTTTAGCCATTTTTCTCACTTTCTTTATCTATAACATGAAAAAATACTGGGAAAGTCAATTTCTAATTTAAATGCAAAGTGTACATATGGCTTTATTAATACTCCTTGTATGATTTAGAGATGTCAAATTTTAACATTAAATTTCAGTTTTCAGAAAAAAGTTAAAATGTGCTGAGTACAAAAGTACTAAGAAATAAAGATATCTGTTTAATTATGAGCATTTTTTAAATGGCAACTCCATATTTAAGTGTTTAAGAAAGGCATTTCATAGCATTTTTCAAATGACAAGGACTATTGCCTGAATTTTAAGTGTTTTAAGTAGGGTTTATCGTGGTTGGTAAAAAATGTGAAAGGTGAGGGCTCCTATAGAAATTTACTACAGAAAAAAAGATTTGAGATCATTGAAAATTTGGGGTCCTGAGCATCAGATACTAAACACAGAAACGTTTTTCAAGTTTATAAGCCCTGATGGTTTATCTATTTGTGTTTACTGTGCTGCCCCACTGTGGCTGAATGTGGTTGTATTTCCAAGGCAAGATCTGTGCTATTAAAAGGAATAAGTCATTTCCTGTAATTAAAAAAACTTGAGTGCCATCCTTTAGAGGAAACGCAGAGAATACAACCTTTTCTCTTGCTTGCCAGAGATTTTTTTAATAAACTACTTACCACATTGAATTATTTTTAACATCTACAGCTTAATTCTCGGCAGTGGTCAAAATATGTGGGACTCTCTATATCCTTTATCCTCAGCTTGGAGCTTTAACACAAGCATTAGCATAATGCAGGTTGGAAGGGCTTAGACTCAAGCTGCTTACCTTAATCTCAAAGGCCCTGAATGTGCTACTCTCTGCTTCCTGCCTCCCTCCTGAACATCACCTGCACCTCACTGCCCCCCATTTCTGTGCTCTAGCTACACGGGCCTTTTCTCAGCTCCTCAAACATACTGAACTCTTCTTCCCCCAGGACCTTTGCACATGCAGCTCCCTCTGCCTAAACACTCTTCACCCTGTAGCATCTCCTAGTAACACCTCCTAGTCCTTAACGTCTCAGCTTAAGTGTCATCTCCTCAGAGGCCTTCCTTGACCAGCATATGTTGATCTTGTCCTCACCTCCATGCCTAATTTATCCTGTTAGAATAATTATCACATTTTGCAATGATTTAATGTATTTCTTTCCTTTGGTGTTGTTGCTCTTTCTGTTAGAATGTAAACTCCAAGAGGCAGGGATTATTATGCCTGGTTGGTCACCATGTGACCCCACTGCCTGCAACAGTTCCTGCTACATAGAAGGAATTTGATAAATCTATTGAATGAATGAATGAATGAATGTGCAAATGTTGACAAACTCCTTTTTAAAACTTTCTTCCATTGTTTTCCATAGCCTTGTTCTCGCCTGGATTTGCTCCTACCTCTGTGACTCTTCCTTCTCAGACTCCTCTCCTTCCTCCTAACTCTTGGCACGCAGCTTCCTCTCTGGCTCACTTCCCTGACACCCTTTCTCTCCTTTTCACCACACCCCTCCCCTCAGTGTTTCTATTATCCTTTCTGGGGAATGACTGACATCTGTGTGTCTCCAGCCCTGACTTCTCTCTAATACTACTAGGTCCACTTCGCCAACTTCCATCTGGCATCTCCACCTGGATGCATTCCCCACACCCCAAAATCAGTATGTCCAAACTTGAAATCACATCTGGGCTCCCTGTTCCAGTCAGTAATGCCACAATCTTCCCAGTCGCCCAAACTCCACGGTCTTCATCTCTCATGGTCTCCAGGGCTAATCTGTATTACAAACCAGGATGATTCTCTCTATCCTGCACGTTTCATGGAATGGTTAAGGGATGGCAAACAGGAAGAGGTGCCAGGTAATTACCCTGAAAGTTTCTGCCTCTTTGCCTACTAGCCTGGCAATGGCTGACAGTGGGAGCACAGGTCCGTAGATAAGATCCTTCGGCAACGAGCTGGGGAAAATTAAGTCCTTTTCATTAAAAAATGACCCGTCTTCCATAGGTAGTTTTATTGACCTGTAGAAAAAAGAAACATCAGAATAATCATATTAGCAGAAACCCATCATTAATGTAACTGCTGCATATTGGTGGTGAGCAAGGTGGAGAGGTATTATAACTTATGAAAAAGAAACAAAATAAAACAGATGAAAGCCAAATAGTAGATTTTAAAATATATGTCATAAAAGGAGAAGTAATGCACAGTTTTAAATTAAATACATAGAGAGTTTCAAAATTTTCCAAAGTTAACATCTAAAGCATGACTGTAAATTTGAATGTTGACAGGATCGGGCAGGTGAATCGTGGCAATTGTGGCCAATGGGAAATTGTTTTTCCTCCTAAAAGTGGCAGGCACCACTCGGTGCCAGCCAAGAGGGTTTGTTGACATGTGAGAATTTCGGTTCCAAAATTTCAAGAGAATATCATAATCTGGATATTTATGAAGATCTCTCAAGTTTAAAATGTTGGCAATTAATTCAAATAAAAAACACTGTGGGCCAAAATAAATATATATGTAGATTGTATTCAGCTACCTTTGTGGCCCCTAGTATCAAGAATTCGTGTTCAAATTTACCATGTATCTACTTTTAATCCATAATATGGCTATTAAAATGAGTTTGGAGGATTCATAGCTTTATGCATTAAATTCAAAACCTCCTTGTTATGTTTTATAAGTGATGAATAATTTTGGAAAATGATCATGTAAAACAGTACCTACTACTCAAATGTAAGGCTTAAGTATTTTCATATTCTGCTGGCATTCTGAACTGGAAATCCACTCACTTTTCCTTCCACTTTATTTGCTTATAGAAAAACCACAACTCAGCATTCAGAGCTAGAAGAGACTATTCAAGGGAAGCAAAAATAGAGAAGGGTATGATAAATTACTTGCCCACGCTGGCAAGGATCTGCTAGAGGCATTACCTACAGTGCTGTCAACTCAGCCTAGAGACAGATTCGGATATTCAAAGGGTTCTTGTAAAAATGAAATTGAGACATAAAGAATACTGAGCAGAAAGAAGTGCCCTCTTTCAGGGTTCTGCATTTAGAAAATTTGATTTACTAGCTTTACATTTCTCTTAAGAAGGCAGTTTTTCAAAAATTGCAACTTCAAGGATGTACATGACCAACATCTCTGACTTGGGGTCAGTTCAGGGGCATCTCAAGTCTTTGAGCTCTTGTCAACAAAGACATCATTATCATCAACTATCACCAGGACATTGGTCATAGAATTTCTCTTTGACCCAGTTCTATTTAAATAGGTAACTCCCATGACTCTACTATACACAAATACCCTTTTGTTTGTAGATAGTGTGGCTGAAGGTGTATAATCTATGTATAAAATCTCCATAGCTAAAAGTTTCTTATGTTTGAGATTCCCATTGGGCACAAAGTAATAGGAACCAAAGGCCATAACCATTCTTTTTATACAATAGGCATGTTTTAAAATAGTAAGCACAAATAAAATTTTAGAAAATTAAACCATATTGGAAAAAGCTCTAGGGGGACTTGCTGTTTAAAAGAAACTCACTGCGGGGGCCGGCTGAGTGGGGCAGTGGTTAGGCGCTGGCTTGGAAGCCAGCGGCCCCGGTTTGGGTCCCATATACGGTTCGGGTCCCATATATGAGGGCCAGTGACACTGCCCTCAAAAAAAAAAAAAAAAGAAAGAAACTCACTGGGAAATCAAGTCACAGAGAACCTTTTTGAAATACAAACAACCACTGCAAGGTCATTATATATGTAGAAAGATATTATAACTTAAAATATATGTATAAAATCATTTAATTCATCAAATTGATCCAATCACATTACATGAATGCAGAGACCACCACTTTATTGTGTTGCAATGAAGGCTCTTACTTTGCTTTGAGATAATATTCCTCATTACTTCTTTCGATGGTCCACACAGTCACTGAACTTGGACTTGACAAGCACAGCTGGTGCCAGCTCATGGGGTTAAAAGTCATCTGGCTCACATCCACACTGAGTTGTGACTTCTTGCACAAAATGACACTCAATTCCCAGTTCCTTAGAGAAAAATTGCATTTGGTGAAAAATAACTTATTATCTTGAGAGTACTTATTTAATTATCTGAAAACAATTTACATAAATCAAGGCTTAATTTATTATACATTATGACATTATTATACATAATGACTATGACATTCATATCAAATTTATAAATAATCATGCTTATCACTATACTGTACCTGTCTAAGAAAGCAAAATAACCAATTTTTAAATATCACTCACTCTGTCATATGCTACCAAGGCAATTTTAATCTTCCTTATTAAATTTGTATTTAATTCATCCAAATCTAGAAAATGGAATATATCCTCACATTTGCTGAAATATAAGTGTAGGGTCTAAGTTTCTACATGAGTATTCCAGGAACCTGGATGTACTGTACATGTTGATGCGAATTGATTATCTACCAAGTTTTTAAAAATCATAGTCTTGGCACTTTAAAATTTATTCATTTGAGAGAATATCTTGAATGCCTACCATGAGCAAGTCCTTTGCTGGGTGAAATGAAAAGCAAAATTAATGTGAGTATCCCCTTAAATGAGGAGCCAGTGCTCCATTCAGAGTTCTGACTGGGAAACTGAAACTAATATGTATGGAGCTCGCCTGTGTGTTGGCTTCCTTCTGCTCTCACCTCCCTCCATCCCTATCACAAATATCCTGTCCAACCATTCTGTTGCTGATATTGCCGATTCCTTGGATCTTTTGACTTTCTGCCTCAGATGCCTGGCAAAAACTGTCAACCCTGGTAGGATACAACAGAAAGCCTGGGTGGCTGGAGGCAGGAACAAAGATCACAGGACTATGTATATCAGTGACACTGTAAATTCCTGGTTCACGCCCCTACTATAACCTCCAATCTTACTGTTTCTCTGGTCAGTTCTCTCTCCTAACGTTCTCCAACGTGGTCATTTTTAATGTTCTCCATTTTCCTGAAGCTTCTTGCCTTTTCACCTTACTCTTAGTAAATGACCTTGATTACATGACAAAGATAGAGGCCATCAGCTTAGAATCACCCCCAAATTCCTGCTATTAAGTGTAATAAACAGTCAGGGCAGGCATCATTCTTTCCTTCTCCTCTTCTGTCACAATGGCAGGCACGTCCCTCCTACTTAAAGCCAATTTCACAACCTGTGCTCTGAATCCTTCAGGCCTTGCCTTCTTAAGAACATTAGTTTATCCATTATTTCTTCTCTGCTGCATCTTCAGACTCTCCCTCTCTCCTGACTCCTACTTGCCAATACTTAAATTGTGTTCATCTGAACCACCTTAAAAAAAAATGCCCTCCCTCAGTCTCACCCTTCCATGTCTCTCTCCCCCTCCCCTTCAAGCCAAACTTCTTGAGTGACTTGTTCTAAACTCACTGCCTCCTCTTCCTTACTCCCACTCTCTCCTCATCCCAGGATATCTGCATCCTATCATCGCCATTCCACTGACACAGCTCTCTCCCAAATCCACTGATATCCACCTTCATCTTAAATCCAATAGGCTCTTCTCAGTCCTTGTCTAACTTTATTCTTCTGCAGGATCCGACTCTGCTTACCATCACTATCTTCTGGTGCCGGGGGCCAACAGCACCCCAGTGTCTGACAAGGCCACCTTGAAATAAAGATCCACACTCAGCACTGGATGTCTGGCATGCTGCCTTATGGTTGGTCATGTAATATCTCCTGCCTCTATGAACCCATGTGTCTTTCCTCCACATCAGATCCTATAGGAGACAGTACTTTCACTGCATTTATGACAAGTTCCTGGGGTACCCTGATGATAGCTGGCTGTGTAAGTCAATGACAGGGCAAGATTTCCTAAAGATAAGGAAACGCCCTAAAACAGGCTACAGTCCGAGGGGACCCCAGGACTGAGAAATAGGGGACTCAAGCCCCTTGGAAACTGAGGCTCAAATCCTGTCTGTGAGAAACAGACAGTGTCTGTGAAAAGCTGGTGATATCATCTGACCTTGAGCTTACTTGCCTATGCAGCTGTGAAAGGTGTCCTTGGAGACCAGGAGACCAAGGTCTCTCGGCCATGAGAGTTCTGATAAGAGACAACTTACTGACCATGAGGTATTTTAATTAACAGCCTTGTTTTAACTCTTTGCTTTGTACATTTCTGTAGCAACAGATACTGAAGCTTTGACTGAGAAACAGACGTTACCCTCTGTTGCAACAATATGCAGCTCTTTGTGGGATAGGAAAAGTTTTAGACTCCTTTTACTACTAAGTATAATTAACACATAAAAATAGACTTTAGATAGTTTTTGCCCTAAACTCAGCCACTGCTAGACTCTTGGCAATAAGTCAAACATGCACCCTGTAAGGTAGTCATGGTAATCACTCTTTAGATGATAAGTAAAATCCTTGAACAGGCCACAGTGTACTCTGGAAAGATACAATTACAAAAACGTAAAAGTTCTGAGAAAGAAAAAACATCATGATCATGTGAAACATAACTTGTAATTGAGTTAATAGTCAGAAGCCCCTGTAAAAGGGGCCAGGCTTTAACAATAAAGGTGTGACACTCCTGTGAACCTCTTTCCGGTGTCTCCCTCCTTTCTCCTCGTGATGCCGTCCCACCTGAGGGAACCCCTGGTCCTCGCGGGGGCCGGCCCCCCGCATTCTGGGATGACTCTTGGACTCTGTCACACACCTCTTATGGACACTCTATACCTCTCAGTCTCCCGCTGTTTCTGGAGCCCAGATCACCTGTTCTAACTAGCTGACTTGATGGCTGTCCAAATGTGTAGGCTGTGACTAACTTCCTGTGGGTGCACCCCACCTGTGCTTCAACTCATACCTGCTCCACATGCCCAGGGGCTTCCTTTTGGCCCCTGGGCCATGACATGGAGGAGGTCACAATAAACCTAAGTGTGGTGGAGTTAATATCCTGTGCAGTGGACCTTTGATGGGTGGGTTAACAGGAGTTGGTGGATAAGTTCTCATATCTTCTTCTCCCCTTCCCAGCCCACTGTCTGTCACTGCCCTGCAACTGTCCATGTTCACAGTAGTTCATACAGCCTCTCAAAAGACCACTTGCGAGAAAGAGCCATCAATTGCACTTGGTACCAAGTGGTAGCTGGTAAAGCAATGTGCACTTATATTGGCTCCCTGCCTTCCCCGCCTTCCTCCCCTTTTCCCGTGTGCCTCCTTCCTGAGATTGCACTCCCTACTAAAGAAGTGGTTCATGAGCTTCTGCCTCAGGCCCTGCTTTCTGCAGAGCCCAGGCTGAGGCATATTCTGGAACCCTCCTCCCTTCCTGAGTCTCCAATGAGGTTCCTCCTCCTCTTCAAGTACCCTCGATTGGTGTCCCTCTAGATTCTGTCCAAAGTTCCTCTTTTGGTCTTCTTATTCCCTTTTAGCACTTTGATTATCAATCTGATTTAACAACTCCCAAATGTTTATCTCCAGCCCTCTCTCCTGAGCTCTAGTCCTGGATATCTGTGGCAGATATCATCTATGTCTCACTCAACATCTATTCTCCATTTCTCCCTCTGAGTAACAGAACTCCTTGTTTTTAGCCAGGCACACAGTCACCCACCATGAGGACCACATTTCCCAGCCTCTCTCGCAGCTCAACACTGCTTGTGACTGAGCTGGCCAATGGGATCTAAGTATCGGTGATGTGTGCAACTTCCAGGCTATGCATTGCAGCAACAGTTTGTGCCCTTTCCCTTATTCTTTTCTCTTCTCACTGGCTCTCAGAAATACATGGGTGGTACCCCACTTTAGACTAGAGACAAGGACAACACCCTAGGTGTGAAAGGGCAAAATAGTGTGAGACTGGCCCCAGACTGTGGAGCCACCATACCAGCCATGAGCTCTCATATACAAACTACTGCACATGTAAGAAAGTAACTTCTCTGGTTTAAGCCATTTCTTTAAGGTAATTTGGGTTTCTGTGACAGCAACTGAACCGAAGTCCCAACTGATGCATCAACGGCCAATTATACAACTCTATTTACATATCTCATGGACCCTCAGCTGAGCTTGTCCCAACATATCTTCCCTCTTCCCATGCCCTGGATACCTTTCTGAATAGCACCATAATATCCCCAAGTTACCCAAGTCACAACTCTGGGTATAACCCTCAACTGTCCCTCTCTCTCAACACCATGTCCAACATTCAGTCAGCTACCATATCCCATGGAGTTGCCTCTTAAACACCTCCCAAATATCTTCACTTTCTTTGGTGCCTGCTCCCACTACCCTAGTCCATGCCACAATCATCTTCTCTCACTGGGACCACCATGGCCTACTAATGGATGTCCATGCCTTATTTCCCTCCAATATAACTGGTAGGAGTCTTCTTACATGCAGAACTGATCATGTCACATCTCTGCTTAAAACCCTTTAGGAACCTCCCATCAACTTTAGGATGAAGGATATGCCCATAAGAATGGCTTATACATAGGCTGAGCAACCTTCCCAGTATGCCAGTTTAGGCCTGTTGCTTGGCATTAATTATTAATAATATCCCCTTTCACTCTCAGAAGTGTCCTGATTGGGATGATAAACTCCATGGTCACTTATTTACAAGGCTGCTCATGAGCTGCCCTCAGACGGTCCCTCCAGGCTTGCCTCTCATGGCCAATCTATTGTTCTCATCATTATGATCTCCTAATTAAATTCTTGAACCTGCCATATTTTGCTCTTGCCTCATGGCCTTTGCATATGCTATTCTTCTACTTGGAATCTTCTTCCTTCTCTTCTTCATAAGACTGTTCCCTGCTTATCCTTTAAATATTGCTATGGGTTGAATTGTGTCCCCCAAATTCATGTTGGTATCCTAACCTTCAGATTCTCAGAATGTGACCTTATTTGGAAAAAGGATCTTTACTAAGTTAAATGAGGTCATTTAGTGTGGCCCTAAACAGATACACATACAAAGAGAACAACAGATAAACATGAAAAGAGTTATTCACAAGCCAAGGAGAGGGACCTGGAACAGATACTCCCTCATATCCCAGGGAACCAACCCTGCTGACACCTTGACCTCAGACTTCTAACCTCCAGGACTGAGACAATAAGTTTCTGTTGTTTAAGCCACACAGTTTATAGTTCTGGGTTAATGACAGCCCTAGAGAACTAATACACCCATCCACAGGAGAGTGGATTAACAAATTGGCATACCCATACCATGGAATAGAAAGGAATGAACTATTGACACACATAGCATAAATAATTTCAAAATAAGATAATTCAAAACAATTATGCTGCGTGAAAGATCCCAGGCCAAAAAAAAAAAAAAGTATGTAGAATGTAAGACCCCCTCTTATATGAAATTCTAGAAAACACAAACCAATCCAGAGTGACAGAAAGCACAGCAGTGGTGGACTGGGGGCATGGGGTGGGGCAGTGATGGGGAGAGGGTATGAGTGGCAAGGGCCAATACAAAAGGATCTGAGGGGAACAAGGAAATGTTTGGGGTGATGGATATATTTATTGTCTTGATTATGGTGATAGTTTCATGGGTTTATACGTAAGTCAAAACTTCTGAGATTGTACAATATATATATGAGCAGTTTATGTCAATTATACATCGATAAAGCTTTTTTTAAAAAATAAATAAACTGTGTAAACTAAATGTGGCTCTCTGAATCGACATGATTACATTTTTATATAAGAAATACTGATATGTAAGGAGTATCCTCAATCATTTCTGGAACATTTGGCATTTGCCCTTACCAAGACTTCCCTGACGTTATATTATGGATGAAAGAGTGAGTGCAGTGCAGCTTTGAAGCTGGCCATACGTCCCAGATGTATCTTATGCATAGGTACTTCCTGTACAGCTGGGAAAGGTGGTACAATGTTCCACTCTCTGAAGATATACCTGTTCCAATGTCTCTAAAAACAGTTACTTCAAACTGAGCTCTAATGAAGAGACTACCTTAATTTTAACATTAGTGGGAAATATGCAAATAACTCAAAGTTACCATTTATTTTTAGAAAAGATGAAACTTCATGTATTTATAAATGTATTCTTTACCTGACAAGGAGAAAATTATAACCCGTTAATAAAAATAGGAAGATGATAGTTACTTTAGCTTTTATTTAGCTTTTGCCCTACCAAATTTTATGCCTAAAAGTAGTAAATAACTATATTAAATGCTATGATTAGGGCTTCCATTCTTTCCATTTATTTCTTGTTTCCGATTTTTCATGTACATGTCCTGTGATAAAATCCAGAAGGACAAGTAATCCAATGTAAAGGAATTACATAAATTTCTTTAACAAGTAAAATGTAACCCAAATGAAAGGAATTCTGCAGAATGCTAGAACTTACCACACGGCCAATTCAAATTCGGGGAGAGACGAGTAACTAGCCAGGTAGGTGCCACAGTAACTGAACGAAAGTAAAGTGTAGTCCAGAAGAACATTGCCTAAAATATAAAATCCATTACAAGGAGTTAATTATCATATTCTGAGATTAATGATAGTCTATCGTTTATTTCCCTTTTCTAATAATTTTCACATAATTAAAAAACATGTAACTCTTGAAATAAGATCTCTTGGCTGATTTCTACCATTATTAGCAGAAAGTTAAGAGTCAAGATCCATTTTTAAAAGATATTAGAGTGAATTAACTATTAGTTCACCATCTCTAGACTTCAATGCACAACTGAGCAGTACACCATGTCCGTGTATGTCCCAATGTGATATGAAATGACCCAAGAACTATAGAATATTTCATAAATATATGAAACACTGTAATTAGAAAAGTTATTCAAACAACTTTAAATAACTTGGGGGAGATGTAATAACTCTAGCTTACTTCCATATCTCTATACCTTAGGCCCTATCTGGCCCTTAGCTTAATATCCTCCAGCTCTTAGAGCTACTATAAAAAGTTTTATTCTTGGGATGGCTGAGTGGCTCAGTCAGTGAGGGCACGTGCTCTGAACAACAAGGTTGCCAGTTTGATTCCCGCATGGGATGGAGGGCTGCCCCCCACAAGCACACACACCGCAACTAGATTGAAGGACGATGACTGGACTTGGAGCTGATGGGTCCTGGATAAAACAAACTGTAACCCAATAACAAAAATTTTTTAGAAAAGTTCTATTCTCATTTGTACTTATAGTTGAAGAAATGAAACATGATTTAAAAGTAATGTTTTTAAAATCTGCTGCACCATGAAGAAACCAAAACAGGGAGGGGCTGCTTCTGCCTCCCCGCATATGAGGCTCTAGTTTGCCTTCTTCTTTATCTGCTGTTCTTTACCCTGTCCTATGCGTGTCTTTTTTTACATTCATGTCTCTATTGCTACTTCTGTGTATTTGTAATGGCTCTGTTTCATGTATTTTTATCCTTCTAACTTTTTTTTTTTAAAGATGTATATTGGGGAATTGGGGGAGGGGAACAGCATTGGGGCATCGGGTAAGGGGAACAGACAAGTTGCTGTCCTTTTGTTCTTCAGCCTGGTTGCAGAGGACATTGCTTCAATGGCCCATGTTGGTATTGTCATTGTGCTCTTCCCGGGTGAGGCAGATCGGTCGCCGGCCTCTGGATGGCGGCTCACAGCAGCTCTTGGCAGCTCACATCAGCTGCCGGCCACTCACTGTAGTTTATGACAGCCCACTGCAGCAGGGGCTCTAGCCTACACCGTCGCCAGGGACTCATGGCAGCCCAGCTCCAGGTGGAGCTGTTGTTCATCATCTTAGCTGTAGAGGGCAGTGTCACCAGCCCTCATATATGGGATCCGAATGGGGGGCTCTGCTGCTCAAAGCTGGTGTCCCAAGCCAGCTCTTAACCAACGCGCCACTCGACCGGCCCTTACCCTTCTAACTTTGACCGTAGTACAATGCTAAACTTTGTCATTTATTTAGCATAGTCTGAGCTACAACAACAACATAAAACAGCTTGTATTTTTTATTTATTTATTGTTTTAGCTGAGCCATCCTGCCACCTATTGGCAGCTCAGTGGCAGCTTAGGTGGGGCCAGGAATTGAACTGGAGACCCTGTTGCTCAGTGCTCACACTTTTGAGTGAGCAAGCTCTTAACCAACTGAGCCACTCAGCCAGCCCCTTGTAATTTTTAAGCATCAGAAAATGGTTTATTTCAATATTCATTTTAGAAAGTGTCATTTAAAACAGGATGAGATTTTTCTGCTTATCAAAGTCACATTTTTTTTTTTTAAGATGGCAACTGATAGGGAGAGAGCTGGGAAATTGGTAGCTCTCTTTTGCTAAAGGTGGGAGTACAAATTGATACACTCTTTCTGGGAAGTAAATATTTATTCTATTGGACTCAGTCAAACCCACTTCAAGAACTAGAATTCAATTTTAAGGAAATAATCAGAAATATGGTCAAAGATTTGTGTGCAAAGGAGTTAAAAGCACTGTCATCATAGCAAAAAACTGAAACAACCTACATCTCCAAAAACATGAATATGGTTAAATAAGTTAAAACACCCCATAAAGGGATATTATGCAAACATTAAAATTCACATTTTTAAAGAATTGTTAATTATAAAATGCTCAATAACATGTAACAATAACAAACCAATAGGAGTAACAAACACTATTGTATGATCTGAGTTTCATTTTTTAAAATGAATTATTATGTATATTTAACCCATGATTATTATAGCTATAAAACGCAAAGTTATATTTAAAGAAAAAAATACGTATTTTGTGGTGTGGGCAAGTTCCTTTTCCATTATCCTAATGGGATATTTGTCTTTTTAATTTTTATTTTTTTTAAAGATCTTATTGGGGAATTGGGGGAGGGGAACAGCATTGGGGAACTGGGAAAGGGGAACAGACAAGTTGCTGTCCTTTTGTTCTTCAGTCCAGTTGTGGAGGACATTGCTTCACTTGCCCATGTTGGAATCATCATTGCGCTCTTCTCGGGTGAGGCATCGGTTGCTGGCCTCTGGACGGCCACTCACAGCGGATCTTGGCAGCTCACACTGGCTGCCAGCAGGGGCTGCAGCTATGCTGTCCAGGGGACTCACAGCAGCCCAGCTCCAGGTGGAACTGTTGTTCCCCATCTTTGCTGTAGAGGGCAGTATCACTGGCCCTCATGTGTGGGATCTGAACCGGGGCCGCTGGCATCCCAAACCAGCACTTAACCTACACACCACTCGGTTGGCCCTGTCTTTTTTCTTATTATTTCATAAACATCCTGAAAATATTTGATCATATTCATTCCAAATACTTTCCTCAGTTTATTTGCCTTTTAACTTGTTATGGTATTTTTGATGTTCATACGTTTTAAATATGTATCTAATCTGTCAATCTTCTATTTTTTTTCCTTTGTATGAAAAGTTCTTCCTGATCCAAAAATCATTTCAATTTTCTACCATATTTTCTTCTACTTTTCAATGAGTTTGTTGTTTATATTGAACTCTTATTTTCATCTGATGTACACTATGTTTTGATGTACACTATGAGTACCTAACTTCACACTTCTTTTCAAAGAGTTCTCTGAACACCTTACTGAAGAGTATTCAACACATTGTTGAATAATCCATATCATCGGATTTGTGTGTGTGTCTTTTATCAGATACTTAGCTTTATATATTCTAGAATCTGTCCCCAGTCTGCAATGCTTTCACTGATCTAGTGATCCCTACATTAATACCACACTTTTAATTACTATAGCATCATAATGTTAAAAGGGCCCTCTGCCTTGCCATTGTTCTCTTTCAAGTTATTCCCATTCTATACTTTTTGTTCTTCTAGATGAACATTCAAATCATTTCATTTAAGTACTCCTGACACTCCAAAATATATGGTAAACCCATGAATTACTCTCTGGAAAGAATATCAGAAATATATTTATAATAACCAGGCTTTCAATCCAGGGCTATGTCTGTATCTATTTAAATACTTTAAATCAGTAATTTTTGTAGTTTTCTTCACTGACATCAATCACATTTCTTCTCTGGATTATTCCTAAGTATTTAAATCTTCTAATTGTGTGGATATTTATTTTGAAACAAGCATCTTATTGAGCACTTTTTTACTGGTCCTGGTAGACTATTCTATTACCCATTATCTCCTTTCCCTTAGCTATACTTTTTTTCAGGTTCATATTTTGTTGCATTGGCTAGAACTTCCAGGTTGATATAAAATAATAACAGTAACAACAGGTGTCTGATGACATATTCCTAATTTTATTGTGAATGCCTTTAGAGTTTCTTAATTCAATATGAATGTTGGTTATTGGTTTGAATTAGCTTTCAATTGCTTGGACAGGGCTATAGCCAAACAACCAAGATGGGGAAATTTTAAAGATGAAGGGTAGGTATAATCCACATACACAGTTCCCACTGTACAAATTGGTTGTTTTAAAAGTGTTTTGGGCCAGCCGAGTGGCGTGGTGGTTAAGCGCTGGCTTGGGAAGCCAGCGGCCCCGGTTCGGTCCCACATATGAGGGCCAGTGACACTGCCCTCAAAATAAATAAATAAATAAATAAATAAATAAATAAATAAAATAAAAGTTGTTTTAATCTGTGAGAACACAAATAAGATGGTACATTAAAGTTCCCTGGTTTGACCCGTACACATACTGACCCACCAGTCTACAGCCTTAAGCTCTCCTAAGATTTCTGTCCATGATGTGTTAAATGAGAGACTCGTTAGATGGAGGCTCCAGTAGATGTATAGCAGCTGGTATGAGTCAACTGTATCTAAGAATGAGTCAGTAATAATTTAACTGGTAGGTAACATTGACTGACATATTATACATATGACATATGTCATACATAATGTTTATTCTCACCACAGCCTTAATAGTAGATAATACCATTATTCCCATTTCACAGAAAAAGGAAACCGAGGCTCAGAGACTTATCTTTACAAGTTACACAACATCAATTTTTTTTTTTTTAGCTGAGCCATCCTGCCACCTGTTGGCAGCTCAACAGCAGCTCAACTCTGGCTGGGAATCGAACTGCTGTTGCTCAGAGCTCAGCTTGCACTCTTGCGTATGCTCTTAACCAACTGAGCCACTCGGCCGCCCCCTTTCACCTGAATTTTCAATAAATCATCAGGAAAAAAATATTGTTCTGAAAAAGGTTTTCAGGCTTCATTTAGTGCTGTAAATGCATCTTCTAGGGCAGTGCTTCTTCCCAAGCATAATGTGCATATGAATCACCTGGGACTCCGGTTAAAATGCAGATTCTAAATCAGGAAATCTGGGATGAGCCTATGACAAGCAGCCTAGGTGATGCCAATGTTGACGGTAAACAGACCACACTTTTGAGTAGCAAGGCTCTAGCGCACTTAATCATTTGCGGTCAGCCTGTTTCCTTCTTGTAAAACACACACAGACACACCCCTTCCAAAAACACCTTCATTTATAAAAACTAGATTTGGTTACATTTTCTAACAAAATGCTTCAGTCATGGCAGAGGAAGGGTCTTACAGTATACCTTTCAATTTGGTCCTTCTGGTCAATTCAGGAAAGTTGTATATGTAGATGAGGGGTTTTAGCTTCCGGTCAGAAAAAGCCACAACTTCATAAGGAACGTTAGTTGCCACGACACCCACAATTCCGTTCATACACTGGAGTGCAGTCTTTTTCTTGGTTTCGATATTAATAAATATTACGAAATTCCCACTAGGGTAGCAAATGGTGCTATCGTTGACAAAATGAACATTCTGCTTAGGGAATCCTTGCACCCATCTTTAGGGAAAAGATATGTCACCATCAATATATAACATTTCAAATTCTTTCTTTTTTTGACAAAGCAATCAAAAAGTCATCAAAATCTTTGAAACACATCTATCCTATTTCCACCCTCTTTCTGCCCAAAATCATCTCCAAGATAGCTGTGAGGACAGCTTGAGTCCAGGAACTATAGAAATTTAAATGTAGACCTAAAGTTCTATAGGTCTCAAGTTCCTTCTTCAGAGAACTTTTTCAGTGAAGCAAATCCTCTGATCAAACATGAGCAAATCTCAGAAGGATTTCTGGGGTCTTGTATACATGAAAAAAGAAGTGGAAACAGCAGAGAGAGAAGCTTGCTCCTAACTGAAAACAGGGTGTATCCTGGGCCTTTCTTTTATAATTAGCTTTGATTTAAAAAATAAAATTTAAAAACATATTCACAACTTGGAATATGACAGCCTGCTTTGTGGTTGTAGATGGAGTCTGAAAATTGCCTTTTTACAAAGATTAAGCATGTGTAGCTATAGCCATATTTTAGATCTAAAAATACAGATACACACAGAAAATAAAAGGAATTAGGTCAACATGAATGAAAAGGTTGGAACACAAAAGGAACATACTTTTAAGAAGTGTGTGGTGGGTGTATGCTAGAAGTAAAACGAGTTTGAGATAAGGGAAGATTCTAGTTTTATTTAAATAGTAAAGACATGCTTAAAGATAGATGATGGACAAGGCAAGAGAAAGGCACTGGTTTGGTAAGAAACTTAAGGGCCGGGGGAGGATGCTGTGTGGAACAGGGTGCAGGTAACACTCTGGAATATGGAAGGAAACAAATACCACCTGTACCTGTGCAGCGCTTTATGCTTTTCAAAGGCCACTATAAAAGCAATTAAATCCAAAGTTAGTGGTTAGGAGTCAGGTGGAAGGGACTGACGGCCCTACATTTGGGGGGAAATCACCAAAGACTACAAGGATGGGATGGGGTTGTCATTGGGATGGGGGAGAGTTATGAAAGGTCCGAGGGACACGAATCATTGACGGCAATATTGAGCCAGAAAGAGAAGTCGGAAACGACCTGTGGAGGAGAGCAATACTGGGTAAGTGAACGAGGGGCGGGGAAAGACAACTGGAGATGCAGCCCTTGAATAAGGGGGTGGAGAGAAGAGGTCACGCAGGGAGGGAATCTGCTGGAACGCGATGGGTTTGAGACGAGGTCCAGGTTTCCGGGAGAGCAGGTCTAAAGGATGGGAGGAAGGAGATGGCAGGGAAGGGATGTAGGTCAGAGGAGGAGTCCGCGAGACCGCAGTCAGTCGCGGGGAAGCGACGCCACACCTCACGGACAGGGACGCGCTGCCAGGGGCGGCCATGTGGCGCTCTTCTAGCTCCCGGCTTTGTGCCATGGGCCGCGTTTCTCTCCGCGGGTCCCCTGGTAGCAAACGCTGGACTGCAGGGCCAGTCTGCATCCGCTACTCCGAGGTCCAGGGTTGCAGGACTGGTGCAGCCTCCACTGTTGGTACGGTATCCAGGAGACCGTAAGCCCTGCGCCCATTGGCTCTGCTCTTCGCCCTCTGCAGCCGAGAGAATTGGTGGAAATGCTGCCTCGCATTGGCCAATGGACGGGCGGGGGGCGGGTCCCTCGCATTGACCAATGGGCGGGCGGGGAGCGAGGCGAGGGGCGGGGAGCGAGGCGAGGGGCGGGTCCCTCGGAGGCTGCTGCAGTGTCCCTGCCCAGCCTGTGGCCAATGCTTACAACAGTAATAAACACCAATAGCAGAAATTAATATTGAATGCTGACCAAGCCAGATGTTGTTTCAAACCCTCGAGTGGGAGTGGGGGGGAGACGGGAGGGGACTGAGGGCAGTTTTTGGATAGTTATTAAGGCAGGACGACAGATAAACTGGGAAGGGGGAGTGTGATTGGAGCAGAGGGAGATAAGTGGGGAAATACTGAAGATGAAGCTGGAGAAGGAGCCGAGGGCCATCTAGGTAAAGGCCAAACTGAGAATTCTGGTCTTTATCCTAAGAGCCATGGAAAGACATTACGTGTTTTTAAACGGGAATAATATGATCAGATTTGTGTTTATCAAATATTCCTCTGTTCTGAGGAAGATTATCAATTGGGTAGGAGAGTAGGGAGAATGGAAATAGGAAGATGTGAGAAGTTGATTTTATGGTCAACTGCATAAACTACAAGGGAAGCTAAAACAGAGTTTCTCAGGCTCAGCACTGTTGGAATTTGGGGCTGGATATAGGGCACAACACAAACCTCACAGCGTTCAAACACAGAAGGTAGTCTTTTGTTTCAGGGACCTGGGGCAAAAGTGGGGAAGCATTTTTCTGGGGCGGGGAAGGAGTCAATTACAATGATAGATCTTTAGGGTTGTTTAAGTCGGGCTGGGGGAATATTGAACCCTGGGGGAATGTCCAATGTGGTATCCTCTACAGATGGATGCATCCTCTAAAGCATGGGGCCCATGGCAGGGGCACCCTTGTAGCTGTCGTGGGTGGCACTCTGTCACATATGTTTGACAATCTATGCACTTAGTGAAAGATTAAATAATGTGGGAGGAAAACTTTGTAGGAACTGATGAAAAAGGAAACAGTTTATAGATGTAATAAATTACAAGTATAGGAATCAATTTGAATTGTGGCACAAATATCACTTAAAATAGCACTTTAGGAGAGTATTAGGTACCAAGTTTTTAAAGGCTATGGTTTACCATTGAAACCGGAGGCTAACTGAGCCTGTTGCTCAGTGCTGCCTTGCACTGCTCAGCCAATAGACAGACACAGGAGTTGGGTCATAGAATAGGCGTTTGTTACCAGAACACCAGAGGTCTGAGAAGGCAGCAGGTTAACATCTCCAAAAATTGCCTTAACATCCTCAGACCAGCTTGGGGTGTCTAGGCATTCCCCTAAAGGCTATGTAAGCGTTCCGGGGGTCTGCATTGAGCCAAACCTCTGTAGGGGGATGATCTATTTTGCTAAGCTATACATCAAGGAAAAGTGAAGCCGGGGACTTTGAGGGGGGTCCCAACCAGGCCCTGCTTCACCATCACTACACTGTTAAGATTTGAGTTTGAATAACTTCACCAAGGCTTAAGATCCTCTTCAAAAGCTTCAAGTCTCATCTGCATTAAATTCTCCAATGAACCTTCTCACAAAAGTAAAAGCTTAAAAGCACCAAAACTCATCAATATATTTTACTTTAATCCTTTTTGATTTCCCTTCAATTTCCTTTGTCTTTAGGGTCTTTTCACATTACTTGTGTTTCCTTAGACTAGAGACAAAGAAACAGTGCTTTCCAAAAAATACCTGTTCTGCGTTCGTAAGTTTTTACTGGTAGGCACCTGGCCTGACAAGTTTACAATCAGGCATTTCATTGTATTCTATGACAAAAGCTTGTGTCCACAAGAAAATGAGGATGAAGTGGTGAAAAATATCTGAGTTCAGATTATTCTCTCAGTGGCTATGTGGTTTAGAGAAAAGAGCCCTGGACCTAAAAACTCATGTTCTTATTCTGTCTTGGCTTCATACTGGGTAGGAAAATCACTGAAACTTTCTGAAATTTAACTTCATCATATGTAAAGTGAATCTGATCATATGTTCCCTGCTTTTCTTCACTGGGTTTTTATGAGTATCAAATGAAATAATGTATATGAAAAGGACTTTATATATAAAATCTGTGGTACAGACACATGATCCTATTACCTAGTTGCAAGTCATTTCCCCCAGCTGTTCAGCCTGGGAAGGAAGGTGATTTACCAGCACACGGACAGCATGCATCACGTTCAGGCTGGCTACCTGGTCACAGGCTTCTCTGAGTACATAGAATACTATTGTGGGCTAAGTCTAAGAAGGAAGGATGATCGTCAAGTTCCCTTGAATTATTAATTGGCATCAGTAACACAAGTTTGTGTTCTAGGGCACTTATGGATTAGAACATATTAGTGGTATGACCTCTTTACTAAGTCATGATCAGCCCGTCCTCCCACTTTTTAAATGAAAGAACATGAAACAAAATTTTACAGTGCCTCCCACATGGTAAGGGTAAAGAATGTTTCAGATATCTGTGTGTGTGTGTGGTATATATATTTCAAGCTCCTTTCTTTATGGACCGTTTATTCCTGTATGGCTTCTTATTGTGAGGTTTATAAATTTTTTTTTTTCATTTGACCTCACTCTGGGCCCTACTAATTCTTTCACTCAGTCATTCAGCCAGTATCTTTCCCTGGAATCCCTTTGATGAAGGCTATTTCTCCCTGCTATGGACTGTCATGGAATGTTAAGTTTTAAGGAAACATTATTATTCATAAGTTCAATTAAGGGACCTTAATTTTTTAAAAGAGATTTTTAAATATAATTAATTAAAATAATAACAGTGAAACACTTCATATGACTTTTAATATTCCTAACTTACTCTATAAAAAAACCTTATCAATATCAATGTATTATATATTGTCGCGTCTCTGCGCGGCTGGGTGTGTAGCTTCCTCGAGAGGACCGGCGGGGACTCAGAAAAAGAAATAAAGAGCAAGAGACAGGGATAGTTTAAAAAGCAATGTGAGCCAGGGGACTCGGTCTGATGGACAAGAGCCACGAGTCTGGTCAGCTTGCAGCTTTTATTGAGTACAAACAGGGAAGGGGCTTTGTTCTTTGCGAGGTCTGTAAATCACATGTGTCAGCCAAGAATTTAGCCAAATCTCCCTATGCCTCATAGATCACCTCAACCGAAAGACCCTTTGTTCAATACGACCTTGCCTCCTACGGGAACAGATAATGGTTCACTATGAGACTTAGAGGCAAGAATGCAAGGAGGACTGCTGTTATCTTGGGAAGATTTCTCTCTTCTTTGGCAGGCTGTTAGCTCTACAGATAAGGGTTCACAGGCCCTTAGGCCCCACATGCTTCACCTCCTTGATTCCTCCCAGGGACCCTATCTGAGGGCGCCTGTCTTAGGCCGCCCTAATGCGCATATTTAGGGTCTTGCCTGTCATTGGCTGACCCGCCCTCTCTCTTAGGGTCCCATGGGGTTTTTGCCATAAACAGTGAATATCCTGTCCCCGAGACGCCCTGCTGTTATGGGCGAATGCAGGGAGGCAAACAGGGCGAGGCTGTGAGGCCACAATATATTAGTAAGTATAAAATGATTCAAGTTGCATTCCTGAAAAATCACAGAAGAATGCTATCTCAAATTGTGTATATGGTCACTAAAGACAGAGGTTGTTTAGAAGGTATTTCTTATCACTAGGACCTCTAACTCTTGAACTTTACCAGCCTATTCAGATTAATTATTAACAATTACAACTGCAAAAAGGTGAAATACTCTGTGTTTCCCTGTGATTAACAGCAGGGCGTACCCAGATGTTCACATAGTATGTGCATAACCACAAAGGCTTGGAGATGATCTGCTATAATGCAGAGCAGTGCCCATAGTACAGTAGTTTCCTGGGACATATATTTTCTTTTCAATTGTCTCCTTTGAGTAATTAACTTTTACTTTATTGATGAATTGAAACTTTCAAATCATTATGACAAAATGTTGCACTATTCATACTAATTAGGGGGCAAGGCAGGCCATTCCAAGTAAAAATTCTCAAATAATACTTTGATGTAAAATTTTTAGTTTGGCCAATCAGAGGTTTTGGTGGGCCAAGTTTAAATTTATATGGTTAATTTGCATAATATTAATGTGCTGAAAGACCTCCTAAAAAGTTAATTTTCTAAAAAAGAGTTAAGCAAGACCCATGTTTTAGCAAAAATATGGCCTACTTTTTTTTAAATTAAAGTTTATTGGGATGACAATTGTTAGCAAAGTTACATATATTTCAGGTGTACAATTCTGTAATACATCATCTATATATCACATTGTGAGTTCACCATCCAGAATCAGTTCTCTTTTCATCACCATAGATTTGATCTGGTCTTTTTTTTTTTCACTTAGTACCTGCTATAGTTACAAACACTTAACTCTTATTCTGTGCCAACAACTGTTTTTAATGCTTTCTACATATTTACTAATTCAATCCTTTTTTAAACTCTATAAGAGAGGCATTAGGTTTTTCCACCCCATTTTACAGATGAAGGAACTGAAACACGGAGAGAACTTCCCACATTCACGTGTTTAATAATGGATTATTATAATTCATATGGTTTCATAATAAATTCATGTCAAATTACAAACTCATAAATTAGTATGTTGAAGCTGTAATTCCCAATACCTCAGAAAGTGACCTTATTTGGAAATAGGTTCATTGCAGTTGTAATTAATTCAATTAAAATGAGGTCATACTGGATTAGGGTGGACTCCCCTAATCCAACATGACTGGTGTCTTTATAAAGAGGGTAAACTTGGACACAAATACATACACAAGGAGGATGCCAGGGGAAGATGAAGGCAGAGATGGGGTAATGCTTATATGCTCCAAGGAAAGCCAAAGATTGCCAGCAAACCACCAGAAGCTAGGAGAGGGGCATGGAAAAGATGATCACAGTCTTCAGAAGGAACTAACCCCACTGATAGCTTGATCTCATACTTCTAGCCTCCAGAACTGTGAGAATAGATTTCTGCTGTTTAAGCCACTCAATTTGTGGTACTTTGTTACCTAGCGAGCTAACACAGGGCTGGAGTCAGGATCAAACCCAGGCAGGAAGCCTCCAAGATCTGTGTACTTCGCACTGTACTCTCTGCCCTCTCCTGTAATAGAGCTAATCAAAATAAAAGCAGACCACACTCCCCACTATCCCCCACTCCACCACCCGCAAATAAATGGCATGGGAGTCCGCAGCTTTCAACTCTAAGCAGACGAGCAAAACATTGACAATGCTTTCCCTGTATCTGTACTATTTTATGTACCCTGGAATCTTCTTTCCTACCCCTAAGTTAAGAGGGGCTGTTCCAGCAGACACTTTGGCCAGATATTTTTCATAGACCTATGGGACTAAATTTGTTCAGTCCACCTGACTGGCTTTGAGCCTATGCCCCTACTAGAGCTTCAAAATCGAAATGTTTAATAGATTTTTGAAAGCAGCACCAACATCTGAGGTTTGTAATACCCAGACTTGTGCAGTTTTCTTTGGGTTAACACTAGGAGGATGTGTCCTGTGGGTGACAGTAGGGACAGTGGCCCTCCTAGTAGTCCTATTAGGCTAGTACTAAAAGAGAAAGGAGAAGGCTGTCCAGGTGGCTGGCTGCGCGGCCTCTGACTGAGCCTGGAACAGTAGTAACCTTTGGAGAGCACGTTCTGGAAAGGAGAGCGAGCACGCGCTGGGCCCAGGCCACAGGCCCTGAAGTTAAGGAAGCTTTGGAGTTGAAGGTAGCTTTGGACCAGGACCGCGCGCCACGTGAGGGCAGCTGGAGCGCGTTCCCCAGAAGGGGAGCGGAATCTGGGAGGTCAGGGTCAGGCGTGGACGAGTGGAGGGCGGACGGGAGACCATCATCGTAAGGGATTGGGAATGGCTCTGAGGGTTTCTTTTGTGGATCTCGACGTGGGCATCTCTTGGCCAGCACTCGACAGTCTGGCACCACTACCAGCTGCAGAGTTTTAAGCGCGATCCCCACCAACCCGGGAGGGCCGGCCCTGGATCCGGGAGCAACGGGTGGGTGCCTGGGCGGATGGGAAACAGAGCCTGGATGTGGCGGTCCGAGTCGCCCACGGGGCTCGCTGCGCGTGGGTTCACTCTAAGCGCCCAGCAAGCCCTGGGTCCTGGGAACACAGCCCAAGCGGAGCTTGAACCCACCCCGCGGCTAGCGCTTCTGAGAGAGGAAGGGAGGAGCGACTTGCTTCCTGCATAGCCTGCAAACCAGTAGCCCCAGCTCAGTCTGCGCTGTGCCACGATGTCGGGAGGATCAGCCAGGAGCCTGGAGAAGGGTGAGGCCGCACCGCCGCGGGAGGCGGGGTAGATCTCGGCGAGCCCTGGCCGTGGGCCTCGGTTCGGTTGCTCCGGAGCCGAGCCTCCCGGGAGAACCTGCTCCCTCCGGGAACCGACCGGGGCTGCAACCCATGGGACCTTTATGCGGCTGGGCCCAGGGGAGGCGGGAGCCAGGGGATCCCGCTCTTGGGGCCGTAACCACCTCTGCTTCTCCCCTGCAGGGAGCGCGCCCCCAGGACCTGTCCCGGAGGGCCTGATCCGCCTCTACAGCATGAGGTTCTGCCCGTTCGCCGAGAGGACGCGCCTGGTCCTGAAGGCCAAGGGCATCCCGTGAGGACCCAGGCGGAGGCCGCCCCTCTAAGCCCGCCGGGAACAAGCTGCTGCGGGCGGCTGGGGAGGGACTCTCAGATGGGGTCCCTAGAGCGTCCTCTACTGCAAAAGAATTACTATTCTCAGCCTTTTGAAGGGACATAGCAAGTTATGGATCCTCTCCCGAGGGATGGGGTCGGGGGTGGAGGTGGTGAGGGGAATGCCACAGACTCCAGAAGCCTAGAACTCCCCACTTAGATTAACCTAATCATTTTATGGATTAGAAAAACTGGGGTTCCAGTAAAATTAGTGATAGGGATCTACCAGAGATCTTCTAAGCTCTGGTAGATCCCTGATTCCTGGTTCACTGCCCTTTCACACTCACCCCACTTCTGCATTCCAGCTGGGTTTATCTGATGCTAGTTTGTCATTATTCTGAGTATGTTCCCAAATGGGATTGTCAAATAGTTGATAATTAACCATCCCAGACCTTGATTCTCTGGACGGGATGCTGAGTTAACTATGCAGTATATATTCCTACAGGGTGGGGTTGTTGATCTGCACCTACAAATTGTGATTTGCTTAGCCTCACTGAAACTAGCATGGTGATTGACATGTGAATTAGGCTGTGGTCACTTTGCTTTTCTCTGGTGATGCCAAAAATATCCATTGGAACTGCCTCCCTTTGCAATCTGTGGAACAGATATTAGATATCTGTGGTGTGTAAGTTTAAAACATAGCCCCCATTCTTAAGAAATTTTCTGTCTATGTGCTTAGGGTTTACAAACAAATTTTAGTTTTCTAGGGGGAGAGTCAGGCAGGCAATTCTTTTCCCTAAAAGAAATGCAAGATGCATTCTAAAGAAAAAAATTATTTTCGTGTTAGCCATCACTTCACTAAGATTGGCATCTTGTTTGGATGAAAGTAATTCTGAACACATAGCAAAACACTCAATATTTAGTAACATTTATCCCAAACACTGTATTGTATCCAAATAGTGTAATATTTTCTGTATTAGAATTCTTTTATTGCAAGTAAGAGAAATCTAATTCAAATTGGCTTGAAAAAAGACATACCTTGTGCTCATATGATTAAAAAGTTCAAGAGCAAGACCCAGATAGATTTGGGGCACGAAGTCCTGAGTTAAGTTCCTCTCTGTAACCCTAGGTTGAAAACAACCCTACCTTACTTAGTGGGACAGTTTTCCAAAGGAAAACTGAAATGATTTTACCATAGTAGTGTTTGTATGGGGGTGAAGAGTGGTAACAGCTGCCAGGTAGTGTGAACTACAGAGGTCTGCTACATTCATGGATCAGTTTTGAGTCCCAGGAGACTTTCATCATTGGTTCTAGATTTTTACCACATGGCATAACCTTACAAATATGGTTTCTGTAAAAGGTGTGTTTTCCAACTTGTTGTGGCAGGTGTGTTGACTTGTTGGCTCACAATGCCAGGTTACCACCAAATGCATGTATGTTCTGAGAACCTTTAGCACAAAAGCCCAGGACCTACCTTTTGTTGTCAGAGCATAACATTTCAGAAATGTTAACAATTCCCTGGCAGGGGGTCTGGTTTTTCTTGCAGTGGCTTGTATCTGAGTGTCCAGTATCTCTCAGCACATGAGTCTTTTAACACACATGTAGGCATGCTCAGACACACACACACTCACACACATGCTTTCATTTAATCTTGTTATCCTTTGTTTCCATGGGGCAATTACATATTTAAATCCTCAAACTAAATGCTGTTCTAGCTACTGGGGTGAATGGGGAAATAGGAAACAATAAGTGTTAATGTATGTTATTTTTGAGTAATCTGTTCTATTGAATAATTAGCCAGCTTTGACAATTATATGGACCTGGCTTTAGCAATTATGCAACACTTTCCTTTTTCTTATTTCATCTAAAATCTCTCAGGCAAAAATACAAATTAGATCTAATTATGATCTGAATATAGCCCTAGTTCATCTTTTTTCTTCCTTTTGGGTTTACTTGGCATGATTTACCATGCCGCATTAAAAAAAAAAGTATCAATGCATGAAGATTTAATCTAAAAGCTTATCTTGTGGGTGGATTTTTTTGTTTTTGATTCCTTAATATCTTTATGAAAAGCAAGGAACTGAGCATGTGGTGTTAGACCTGGGAAGACTGGCAGAGAGGGCAGAGAACCCGTCAGTGCAAATGCTCTAAGATGAGAATGTGTTTGACAAATTCAAGGAATAGAAAAAAGGCCAGTGTGGCCAGATCACGACTAGAGGCAAAGTTGTAGGAAACAGGTATGATTGGTAAGCAGGGGCAAGATCAAATATACCTTGCATGCCACAGAAAGTGGTTTAGAATTTATCCTCTTTGCAGTGAGCAGCAATCGAAGAAGAGTTGTAAGCAGGAGGGTGAGCTGATCTAATCTTTGTTTATCAAAGCTCCACCTGGCCATGTGTGGAGACTGGACTGTAGGGAGACCACAGTGAAAGCTGAGAGGCTGGTGGGGAACTGTTGCAGAGGTCCAGGTAGCAGATGAATTTTTGGATGAGGTCGCAGTGGTGAAGGTGAGAAGTGAATAAAGTCAGAGTATGATTTAGAGGTCTAGCTGAAGGTCTTGCTGATCCATTTGACTTGAGGAAGAGAATTCAGGGGGAAAGGAATCAAGGCTGAGTTGACTCCTAAATTTGGGGTCTGATCAGCTATGTGGGTAGTAGGACCAGCGAGGAATTATTCAGAAGTACAAAAAATGTTTCACTCTCTTCATTGTCTCCTATGTGTGTTTCAGGCATGAAATCATCAACATCAATCTGAAAAATAAGCCTGAGTGGCTCTTTAAGAAGAATCCCTTTGGTCTGGTGCCAATTCTGGAAAACAGTCAGGGTCAACTGATCTATGAATCTGCCATCACTTGTGAGTATCTGGATGAAGTATATCCAGGGAAGAAGCTGTTGCCAGAAGACCCCTATGACAGAGCATGCCAGAAGATGATCTTTGAGTTATTTTCTAAGGTGTGTGTATAAGAAATTTCAGTTCCTGTTTGAAAAAACCTTTGCTTTTTAAGCTATATCAGTGCTGTCATTTATGTTCAGTCATTTGGAAAGGAAAACAAAACAGGATTATACTCTTGTCAGCTCTGAAGTGTCCTGCAAGCCCTTTCTTGATCAGTTTCTCGTTTACCTCTCCAAAGCGTTCAATTCAGAAACGAGCCATGTGAGGAAATAGGCTTGAAGGAGGTCATTGATTCTGCTGGGGACAATGGCTGGTGGCAGAGTTTCTGGCTTTCAGGAGCTGTGGTGGGTGGTGGCAAGATTAAATTCTGGAGTAGAAACGGCTTTGGGGCTAGTGGTATTAGTTGCCGAGTCCAGGCTCCGGCAAGGGCTCAAACTGTAATCTGTGGTTTCAGCTCATTGGCAACAGAGTGCTTTCCATCAGGCCAGTCTGAGCATGATTTTGGAATGTTCCAGGTTAGTTCCACGCCTCCCAACAATTCAGTGAGACAATCAGTGTCCTTTCAAGGTATTTTTGGCTCAAACTTGTACATGTGAGTTCTATGATTTGCAATTTAGAAAATCCTGACCAACACACTATCTGAAGCCACAACACTGTTCCTCAGATCCATATATGACCTCAGTGAACCCAGGCATCGGGGCTCCCTTGAAGTTTCTAGAACACTGACACTGGGACTGTGAGGGTTCTATTGTGTTTTTATGTGAGGTGGGTATAATTAGCCTCCCACAATAAACTAAGAAATTGTTCTCTATCTAGGTACCACCTTTAGTGGGACGCTTTCTTAGAATTAAAGGTACGGAAGAGCGTTCTGGCCTAAAAGAAGAAATTCGTAAAGAATTCAGCAAGCTTGATGAGGTAATCGTTTCTCCTAGCTTTAATCAGAGTAAACGATACACTGTATCTATTCTCTTCTTCCTTCTCCTCTTTTCTTCATATTCCCATTTCCCAAACACTTTCTAGCAATTAGTAATAATACCAAATAAGAAATAAGAAATTTTAGTTTACAACAGATTGCCATAAGCTACTGTTTAAGATGTAAACCGCAACACCTAAAAATATTGTGTCATGAGGTTGCTTTTAAAACATTTTGTTGAACTGACATTAAAATAACAAGGAAAAAAGGATATTTACCAACATTTCTACAGTGTCACCTGTTTTCTTTTTTCCAGTCTTTGTCCATATAGTAAAAAAAAATGTAGCATAACTATAATCAGAGCATAGATACCATTCTGTGTTCTTTTTCCACTTAGTATTATATAATAAACATTTTCCACCATAAAGAATTTGCCATGAATTTTACGGACACTTGGCAAAGCTCAGATGTGTTTTACCTCCTTTAGGGGAGAGCTGCCATTGGGGCCTTTAGAGTGAGTCTTCCTCTTGGCCTTGAGGTATTCCAAATACTCACGTAGATCCAATCAGTCTAGGATGCAGAATGTTATATGGGCCCTGAGAAAAACTACAGAAGTTTACAAAGGTTAAGTTGGTTTGGTGTTAACCAGAAAATATTATCAGCTCCCCGCTTTGACAAAACTAATACCAATTCACCTTCTGTAATTTTAGAAACATACTATTTGTCCTTCCACATCCATGGAACCAGCACCCAAATCAAGAAACAGAATATTAATTTTGGCTATTTTTTTGTACTTTATACTAACGGAATCATATAATATGCACTCTTTTGGGTATGGCTTCTTTCCTACAGTATTAGGGTTGTGAAGTTCATCTATGTGGTATGTAGTTCATGCCTATACTTTGTATAGTGTTCCAATGTATGATGGTACCACAATTTTTAAAAATCCTTTTTACTCCTGATGGGCAGTAAACATTTCCTCTTTGGGGCTATTACAAATAGTGCTGCAGTGAACATTCTTACACATATCTTTGGGTGAATATATGTTCACATTTCCAAGTAGAATTACTGGGTTATAGAGTATACCTGCACTCAGCTTTAGTAGATACTGTTAAAACACATTGTACCAATTTACATTCCTATCAGCATTGGTTCCACACCCTTGCTACTTTTGTCTTGTTCATTTTAGCCATTCTAATGGATGTATTAGAATGTGGTATTACATTTGGTTCTGATTTGCATTTCCCTGATAACTAATGTAGCTGAGCACCTTTTCAAGTGGTCATTGGCCATTGAGACATCCTTTTTGTGAAGTGCAAGTCTTGCCCAATTTTCTACTGGGTTGTTTGCATTTTTTCTTTTGATTCCCAGGAGTTCTTTCTATATTCTGAATACCAGTCCTTTGTTTATTACAAAAATTTTGTACTCTCTTATTTTATTTTTCTCCGCTTTCCAGTTTATTTTGTTGTTTTTGCTTCATTCCAAACCAACAGATTTTAAAGTTTAAACTGATCAACTAGACAAAAAGCCAAGTTGGGTATGTCAGGGTAAATGTTGCTGCTTTCACCATTTTACTTAACTCACCTGCATCATTTCTGATGATGAAACTTACTAGATGCACAATAAGAAATATTCTTTTGCTGTTTAATGTTCAGATTCTGACCAAAAAGAAGACAACCTTCTTTGGGGGCAATTCGCTTTCTATGATTGATTACCTCATCTGGCCCTGGTTTGAACGGCTGGAAGCAATGGAGTTATATGAGTAAGACATTTGAATGTTTTGTGCATAATTTAAGATCATGATAATTGGAATAGTATATGTTGATCTTTTTTTCTGAACAGAAATTAAAATATTTAATGCAACTGGTATGAATGGGAACAAGCAGACAGAGGAAAGATTTGGAAATGTCATATACCTATACTCACCACTCCTCCCCAGGAGTTCCATGACATGGAGTGAAGTGTTTTAAAAGTAATGTATTTCTTCCCTCCTGGTTAAAAATCCATAAGGGCCGGCCGAGTAGCGTGGTGGTTAAGCGCTGGCTTGGGAAGCCAGCGGCCCCGGTTCGGGTCCCACATATGATGGCCAGTGACACTGCTCTCAAAAATAATCCATAAGGATGTACATTTCTATAAGGCTGTCATGCAGGATTCTATGGTCAATGCTACTTCCTATTTATCAGTAAGATTCCCATACTGTTTTTCAACTTGCATATTTTGAAGTTTGGCAGCCACCTTGGATTACTCCCAACTCAGAGCTTAAAGATATTCAGGGTTACTTTTAAGAAATTATTCTTTAAAAAAATTTTCATTTATTAAAAGCATTTTTTAAATTGAAGTATAGTTGGTGTACAATATTATGTGAGTTTCAGATGTACAATGTAATGATTCGACATTTATATACCTTACAATGTGATTACCATAATAATTCTAGTAATCTGTTGCTGTGCAAACTTATCAAAATATTATTGACTATATCCCCCTTCGCTTTTCTTTTTTGTTTGAGGGCAGTGTCACTGGCCCTCATAGGTGGGATCTGAACTGGGGCCGCTGGCAGGCCAAGCCAGCTCTTAACCACCGTGCCACTCTGCCAGCTCGAAGGAAGTACTAATTTTTTTTTTTTTTAGCTGAGCCATCCTGCCACCTGTTGGCAGCTCAGCAGCAGCTCAGCTCGGGCTGGGCATCGAACTGTTGCTCAGAGCTCAGCTTGCCCTCTTGAGCCCGCTCTTAACCAACTGAGTCACTCAGCCGGCCCTCTCCTTCGCTTTTATTACCACCTTCCCTCTGGCAACCATCAGTTTCATCTTTTTTTTCTTTTAAGTTTTCAGTATAGTTGACATACAATATTGTATTAGTTTCAGGTGTACAATATAGTGATTAGACATTTATATAACTTATGAAGTGATGACCCTACTAAGTCTAGGACCCATCTGACACCATATAGTTATTACAGTATTACTATATTACCTATGCTGTACTTTGTATCCCTGTAACTGTTTTTATAATTGGTAACTTGTATTTCTTAATCCCTTCACTTTTTAGTCACAATCTGGCCATAAATTTCATGTTAAAAAAGTTACCAGTCTCTCAGTTTGCAGAAGTCCTTATGCTAACTGAGCAAGTCATTTCATTCTAAGATTCCTGTTCCATTAAACAAAGAACTCTAATAGTATGTTCCAAAGCTAATACAGGCATACCTCAGAGATATCACAGGTTTGGTTTCAGACCACTGCAATGAAGCAAATATTGCAATACAGTGAGTCCCCACAATTGTTTGGTTTCCCAATGCATATAAAAGTTGTTTACACTATACTGTAGCCTGTTAAGTGTGCAATAGCTTTATATCTAAAAAAATGTACCTAACCTTAATTAAAAAATACTTTATTGCTAAAAAAGGCTAACCATCATGTGAGCCTTCAGTGAGTCATAATCTTTTAAGGGGTCTTACCCTAGTAGCATTAAAGATCAGTGATCAATGAGCACCATAACAAATATAATAATGAAAAAGTTTGAAATATTTTGAGAGTTACCAAAATGTGACACAGAGACATGAAGTGAACAAATGCTCTTGGGAAAATGGCACCAATAGATTTACTCAATGCAGGGTTGCCACAAACCGTGTTTGTAAAAAAACACAGTATCTGCAAAGTGCAATAAAACAAGGCATGCCTGTGTTCTATGATTACATGAATTTTAAAGAAATATTTTTAAAGAACCTCTTTAAAAGGTTAAAGGAGAAAATAAACTGTAGAGTGATGATGATATATAGGAGACTGCAGTGCCTTCCTATTTAGTCTAGCTCATCATGCCTTCATTCTTTCCATGTCCCACAGGTGTATAGACCACACTCCAAAACTTAGGCACTGGATGGCAGCCATGCTGAAAGATCCGGCAGTATCAGCCCTCCTCACTGATGTGAATACCTTTCGATGTTACTTAAACCTCTACTTGCAGGACAGCGTCCAGGCCTGTGACTATGGGCTCTGATGGGGGCAAGACTCAGCAATGAAGAGACGTTTGATATTTTCCTTCACTAATAGGAATAGTAACATGCTTTAATTTTACCGAGTGCTCTGACATTTCATTGCGTCACCTTCTCTGAGTTCATGGCTTAATGGTGGGGTTTCCTTGAGGCTCTCCTGCACAACATAAAACACATTCCCTGCTGAGGATGCTCACCTGACTCTAAGGGTTCTAACAGAGGATGCTGGAAATCTCTAAACCATCAGCTCTAGTGAGATCTAGACTTCAATCTAGATTTCGAATTACCCATAAGACACTTGCACTTGGATACCCTTTCAAGTTTGTGTTTGGGACTCTGAGTTGAGAAATTTTGGATTCCTCATTCTTTCCATCATCAACTGAATTTCACTCCCTCTTTCTTTTTTTTTTTTTTTTTTTTTTTTAAGAACTTGTTTTTTTTGTTGTTGTTGTTGTTTTTTTTTTTTTTTAAAGATTTTATTGGGGAATTGGTGGAGGGGAACAGCGTTGGGGAATCGGGGAAGGGGAACAGACAAGTTGCTGTCTTCTTGTTCTTCAGTTTTAGTTGCGGAGGATGTTGCTTCACTGTTGGTATCGTCATTGCACTCTTCCCGGATGAGGCAGATCGGTCGCTGGCCTCTGGATGTCGCTCATCGCAGCTATTGGCAGCTCACACTTGGCTGCCAGCCACTCACGCTGGCTGCGGGCCACTCACTGTAGCCTATGGCAGCCCACTGCAGCAGGGGCTGCAGCCCACACCATCACCGGGGCTCGCACAGCCCAGCTCCAGGTGGAGCTGTTGTTAGCTGTAGAGGGCAGTGTCACTGGCCCTCATGTGGGATCCGAACCGGGGCCGCTGGCATCCCAAAACCAGCGCTTAACCAATGCGCCACTCGGCCGGCCCACTCCCTCTTTCATTACCATTGTTACTGCTGAAAACCAAACCCACATCACCTCAAAGCCAAGTGACTAGGTGACCTTCTATTTGGTCTCCCAAGCTCCAATTTCTATCCCCTTCAAATCCTCCTTACCAAATCCCACGGTGGGCGCATAGCAGGTGTCCCATATATGTAACTAAATACTGTGAAGACTGCGTTCCTCAATTCAGTACATAAGGCCGGATGAGTAATAGGGAATATTCCCATTCAGAAATATTAATACCATCTTCTGTACACTTCCATAGCCAATTGGGCTTCCTACTATTTTTTTTTTTTTTTAAGATTTTATTGGGGAATTGGGGGAGGGGCACAGCATTGGGGAATCGGGGAAGGGGAACAGACAAGTTGCTGTCTTTTTATTCTTCAGTCTAGTTGTGGAGGACATTGCTTCATTGGCCCATGTTGGTATCGTCATTGCGCTCTTCCTGATTGAGCAGATCGGTCGCTGGCCTCTGGATTTCGGTCACTCACCGCGGCTATTGGCAGCTCACGTTGGCTGCCGGCCACTCACGCTGGCTGCCGGCCACTCACTGTAGCCTGTGGCAGCCCATTGCAGCAGGGGCTGCAGCCCACACTGTCGCTGGGGCTCAAGCACCCCAGCTCCAGGTGGAGCTGTTGTTAGCTATAGAGGACAGTGCTACTGGCCCTCATATGTGGGAACTGAACCGGGGCCGCTGGCATCCCAAAACCAGCTCTTAACCAATGGCAGGCCCTCACTATTTTTTATCATCTGAACACCTCCAAGAAGAGAAGGTGGGTCGGAAAGGATTTAATTCTACAGATGATTCAACTAAAGTCCCGAGGTTCAGTGAGGCCTTAAAACGCTGGCAGAAATATCTGGAAAACACACCCAGCACCCTGTTCATACCAACAATTAAGAGGGCTCTAGACCCGCCCGTCCCAATAGAGCCTGGTTTCCTGTCCTTAAATGTTTGATTGCATAACATTCACCTAAGGCCCACCGCTGGATTTCCGATTCAGTAGGTCTGGGGTGCACCGGGAGGTCCACATTAGAAATGCGCATCCCCCTCCTCCCCCGCTGCCCCTTGGCGATGCAGATCCGGGGCCCGCACCCACAGGCCGCTGAGAACCGCCTGACTTCACAAAGGCCTCGGGTCGCCCACCCTCGCCCGCCAGCAACGCCCAAGCTCCGGGCGGACCCGTCTCTGCCGCCGCCGGCCTGCCCCACCCTCTAGGCCTGGGTAGGCTGCGGGCGGACTTCAGTCGCAGGTAGACCCGGAGGCTGGGGTGCCAGGGTCAGCCACTACGGGGCTTTTGATAATTTCGCTAGCGAGAGACATCCGCGAGTCCCCACGCCTCCACTACCCAGGGGCTTGGAACGCGGCCCCTTAACTCAGCTCGGCACTGATTGGCTGGAGCCCTTGCAGCGGCGTTGAGGATTGGCTGAAGCGCCTAGCGCCGTGGCCAGTTGGGTAGGATCGCGTTCTCGGGGGGGGCGGGTGCCGCCGCTGGCCGCTGTTGTTCTCTAGCCGGCTGGGCCTGCACCACACGGGTAAAGTCTTCGGGGCGTCTCGCCTGTCACCTCCTCTGGATGGGTCGGTCAGGCCGCTGTTGCATTTGAAGGGACGAGGGGGTTGAAGGTCATTTCTGAATTTGGGGATGTTTCACGAATTTCGGGGCCCAGACTAGGATTGCCAACTTTTTATTTTGCCTAATCCTTTTATTTTGGCTAATACTTTTAAAAGAAAGCCACACTGTTTCGTCAAGGAATTTACCGTCAAAAAAAAGTACAAGGGCTATATAATCTAAGAATAAAGAACAAGTCTTTAAAGCGAATACCTTTAACTTAAAGGGAAAAAAAACAAACATTAAATTCTTTTTATTTTTCTGGTTTGGCTGGAGACAGGTAAAGATGACTCAAGAGCACCAATTCTTAGCCCTGCATTGGGCACCACTAGTGTAGCTGTATTATGGGGCACCCGCAGGCAGGGGAATTGGGTCCTAGGGACTGTCCTGTCTTTGTGAGGACTATGGGCCTTCCCCTGCTGCATTCTAATTATAATAAAAAGAATGGCTAATGTTGAATGCTTACTAGGTAATAGAGGAATACTACGTAGTAAGCAATTTTTATCCAGTATCCGAATTAATCCTCCCCAAACCACCTTATGTGTTGGTACCATCAACTTGGAATTACAAATGAGACCCTTAGGGCACAGAAAATTGTTGTGATTTGCCCTAGGTCACCCAGCTGGTAAATGCTGACGAGGAGATTCAAATCAAGCCTGAACTCTTTAAGCTCATTCAGCCCATTCTTGAGATACGACCACCTGTGCTTCTGCTCCTGTCTTTACTCATCAGTTTCTAGCATTCAGAGGTTGAGGCAGGTGATGGTAGTATCTACTTATTTGACACATCACTATTATGCTTGAGATTTCACCAGTGTTGGTGTGCATGGTGTTTGATTTTTACAAATGTTAGACTTTGGCTGATTACAGGATCTTGAAAAATCTTTGTTCATTCAAATGTAACTATGTCAAAAAAATTTTTTTTTTCTTTGCTTCTTCAAGCTGTAAAATAGAAATAGGGATAGGAAAGCAGAATCAAGTGTTTTAAAAGAAAGTCTTTTTGACTCTGCTTTCCCCAATGGGAAGATGAAGTTCCTCCTCTGACACCGTTAGTCAACAACAATCTTATTTGATATGTCCCAGATTTGTGTGGCGGGGGTGTGTGTGTGTGAGGGGGAATTGGATGAAGATGGTCAAAAAGGTACAAACTTTTTGCTGTGAATAAGCGCTGGGGATGTAATGCACAACATGATGACTGTAGTTAACGCTGCTGCGTGGTTTATCTGAAAGTTGCTAAGAGAGTAGATCCCAAAAATTCTCATCATGAGGAAAAAATATTTTTTTGTAACTATATGAGTATAAGGAGATGGATGTTAACTGAACTTGTGGTAATCATTTCATACTATATGTATGTCAAGTCATGTGGTACACCTTAAATTCATACAGAGCTGTATGTCATTTATATCTCAAAACTGAAAAAGAAAATGTTCCAAAGATATTAGAACATAAGATTACCTAGGATCCTAACGTCCTGGAAACAAGTCCTGAATCTAGTCCATTGGAAAATAGAGCCCTTCTCTTCACGTATCTCACCCTTTGAACTTAGTGAACAACATCCAAAACACCCAGTTGTCGCATCTCTGTGCGGCTGGGTCTAGCTTCCTCGAGAGGACCGGCGGGGACTCAGAAAACGAAATACAGAGCAAGAGACAGGGATAGTTTTTAAAGCAATTGAACCAGGGGACTCTGTCTGATGGACAGGAGCCCAGAATCTGGTCAGACTGAAGCTTTTATTGAGTACTCACAGGCAAGAGGCTTTGTTCTTTCCGAGGTCTGTAAATCACATGCGTCACCCAAGAATTTAGCCAAATCTCCCTATGTCCCACAGACTACCTCAGCCGAAAGACCCTTTAATCAATACAACCTTGCCTCCTACGGGAACAGTTAATGATTCACTATGACACTTAGAAGCAAGAATGCAAGGAGGACTGCTGTTATCTTCTTGGGAAGATTCTCTCTTCTCTGGCAGGCTGTTAGCTCTGCAGATAAGGGTTCACAGGCCCTTAGGCCCCCTATGCTTCATCTCCTTGATTCCTCCCAGGGTACCCAAGGAGAGCGCCTGGCTTAGGCCGCCCTAATGTGCATATTTTAAATATAGGATCTTGCACCTATTTTATAATTCTGTGCATATTTGGGGTCTTGCCCGTCATTGGCTGACCTGCCCTCTCTCTTAGGGTCCCATGGGGTTTTGCCATAAACATAGTGAAAAAATCCTGTCCCTGTGAGGCCCTGCTGTTATGGACAAATGCAGGGAGGCAGGCAGCGAGGCTGCTGTGAGGCCACACTCAGTAATATAATCTTTCATGTAAATTAGCCTTCTAAAATATTAAGAAGAATATCCTCCAATTTCTGCCACTATCAGAGAGAGGTATGAAAAAAAGTGTTTGAAAAACTGAAACATGCCAACTCCTCATCTTCTCAAAACTGAGGCTCATGTAAATAGAGTGAAGAAATTATTTCTGTGCTGGAATTCTTTTCCCTAGAATACTTGTCATAAATACCTATGACTGAAGATCCCCACATTTTCAAACAGATCCTAGTACATTTCAGGTAGCTGGAAGCCAATTTGGAGTAGGTTAATATGACCTTGTTGCCATTTGTTTATTGCTTGAATGAGTCAGTATAATAGAGGTGTAAACATGTATAATAACATAAAAGGAATATTTAAAAAGAGGATTTCAAAGAGGTACCTATTGGATCTTAAAAAGGAAGTAGGGATAAGCTTAAAGGTCATAATTAAAATCTTTCCAGGGAAACTGTAGTGTTCAGTGGTAGATTAAAAACCACATTACTAAAATGTAGCCTATAGCATTCAACCCATTCAACCGGTATTTAACTGGTAACAGGTGAAATAAATATTCTGAGTTGAATTCTAATTATGATGTGTTTGGCAAAGTTGAACTGCAGTGCATTTCCTCTTTATGGATACAAAATTGGAATGCACTATGCTATTTAAAATGTTTTCTTATTCACTAGTGCTAGTCATTAATTTGAAATATATGGAACTCTTACTATACTGAGAATGGCCTGCATGATTTCATTCGATATTCAAAACCCACCACGTAGGTATTATTTGTGTTCTCAGTTTTACAGGTGAGGGAGATGAAGGTCAAAGAGGTTAGATAGCCTACCTAAGAGCCAAAGCCAGGTTTTGAACGTAGTGCCAAGTGAAAACCTTGACATTATATTGCTTTCCTTCGGAGGAAGAACTATTTTCATCCCTCTGTCTCTTCTCCCCTAACTACACCAAATAGTCTTGAATTTCAGAAAGTGATTTCCTATACACAGATATACTTTTAATAAACAATATTTCCCAATTCTCAGAGTTGATTCGCTTTAAAAGGTGGGATCAAGGGAAAAAAACAACAACTTGGAAATATGTTTTCTTTGGCATAGTGGAAAGGTGAATCCAGGAAACTTACTTTATGAATGGAATTCCATTTGGCCATTAACTAATTCAGTCATTGTCAATATAGACCAGGGATGAGCAAACTAGGACCAGAGAGCCAAATCCAGCCCACTGCTAGATCTGGTACAGTTTAAAAGCTAAGAATGGTTTTTACATTTTTAAATGGTAGAAAAAATCAAGAGAAGAATCATAATTTGTGACATGTGAAAATTATATAAAATTCACCAAGAGTGAGCTGTAATGGAAACTATGGAGTTTGGGTGATAATGATGTGTCGATATAGGTTCATCAATTGTAAGAAATGTGCCTCTGGTGCAGGATGTGGATAGTGGGGGAGGCCCTGCATGTGTGGGGGTAGTAGGTGTATGGGAACCTAAAACCCCCAGGAATCAAACTTCATAATCCTCCCTTTAACGCTTACTGGTTGTGCAGCTTTTGACACGTGACTTAACCTTGTTAGTCTCAGTTTATTCATCTTTTAAAATGAAATAATATTAGAATCCTTATAGGACTATTTTAAGGATTAAGTGAGTGAATACGCATAAAGCCCCAAATATATGTTAGTAATAATTTATTTTGATTTTCAGAATTTTGTATTCTTATCCGGATTTATTTTTGTCAACTATTTGACATCTGCATTCTTTACGTGAGGAATACTTTTGTCTGCCCAGGAGTCATCTCCTTTGTCCACCAGAAGTTTCTAACATGACATGATTATTTTTGTTCCTTCTCTTTTACCACTCAGTTTGTTCTTTTCCTCAGAATTAGCTTCCTAATAGTAGTTATCCTATTACTTTCTCCATCTTCCAAAATGCAAAATTGTCGGCATGACAAGTCAAGAACCAATTTTTCTTTTCCAATACTTAGGTAAGCTATCTAACCTTTTTGACCTTCGTTTTCCTCACCTGTAAAATGAGAACACATATGCACTTTCTTTTCAGAGAACATTTATTAAAACATTTTTGCCATTCCCCAATTCTTACAAAGCAACAACTGGCCATATCTCACATTTAAAATTACTCTGAATGACTTAGCAAAAAAATACAGTTAAGTCAACTATTCCGAAGATTTTCTAAGATTCTCATGTAGTAGAAAAAAATGTTAAAACTATTAACCAAGAGTTTCTGGATAGATTGGAATTCCAAAGGATCAAAGGTGCCCATTCATAAACTACATATTTAGGTTCTGACATTGTAACAAAAGATATTTAGATTCAGCTCACATTTGTTGAGCAGTTATTATGTGCTGTCTGTTTTCCAGGACTTACATCCTTTCCTCTCCACAGTTACCAACTTTAGAGGCCAAGACAGTAAGTCAGGCTTTGGACTTTTAAAGTTCTTCAACTCTACTTGCTGGTCACTTCGGGCAAATAATTCCATCTTTCTGAGGCTATTTTGTAAAATAGGAATAATAGCGGCTGCCTAGCTGAGTAGTGGTAGGAATCAAAGTAATCCATGGAAATTGCTTAGTCAGTGTGAGTGAAGCAGATAATACTTTTCTTTCCTTTTTTATCTCAACCCCATAAACTGCATTTCCAAACAATTCCCATTTCAGCTCAATCATGTAAAATTAAAAGAATGATCTTTCCATCTGCTAAATTTCAGGATCTCAGCTTCTTAGGGTTGGAGCAAAGGCCAGCTACCTCCTTCCTCTCAAGTACTTGGAAGAACTAGCCATCCAAGTGGCCCTTGTATTGCTGGGCTGTTGACAACACATCCTTAGCAATTATAAAGGGTCTTCTCTGAATTTTATGCTGAGAGGTGGGGAGAGATCACGAAGTTTTCTTTGCCTCTAGGTATCTTCTTTCTAATTCATTACCAGTTTTTCATAGCTTGGGTAAAATCTCATAAATGGGGCCAGAACTAGGGTGAGGCAAATGAGGTATCTAGGGCACAAAATTTAAGGAGACACTCTCAGGGTCGTGCAAGATCTCAATACTAACAAGTTTTTCTTCTTATCTGCTATGTCATGAAAAAGTTTCGCCTTATTACTATTTTTTTAAGTACTAATTATACAGAGGATGTGCCAGTTGTCTTAGAGATGCAGGAGGGAGGGCTTGGAAGGGGTAAGAAAACGTTAGAGTTAACCCTCGTCAATTCTTACTAACCCTCCTTGAAATACATGCTGGAATTTAAATGCCCATTTTTCACGGATTCTTGGTGTGGAGGACACCCCACTAAATGCCATAGCCACGTGTTCAAAGCAAGGGGTACTTTTCATGGTTTTTGTTTTGCCCCCTCCTACCACTCTTCCGCTTCTGAATCTGGGACGATGCCTCTGCAGGTTAAGTTATCCTATCTAGCTTCCCCTCTGCTCTAGGAAAGCCCCGTCACTCAAAATTGAATTTGAGCAGAAGGGACAGTGTGGGAGCATAGGTGTCCCTGGAGCCCCCGTTGAGCAACCTGGAGACCATGGCTGAGGAAGTGAGCAGGACCTTGGGGAAAGGTGAGTCTTCTTGACAGCTGTCCGCGGGCTGGAGGAGCCGTCTGCGGGGCCTTGGCCCCCAGACCAGCGCGGCGGGGAGGGACTTGAAGGGTTCCTCTGCTCAAAAGCCACCTGCAGAAAGTGTCCTCTCTGGGACTTGAGAGGCCGAGCGCGCAGCCCTCTTAGGGCTCCAGGGAGGCGAGTGAGCCCCTCTGCTCTCTGGGCTAATCCGCCTCTCCCCCATCTCCCCGGCAGGAAGTCTCTCCCCAGGACCGGTGCCAGAGGGCCTGATCCGCATCTACAGCATGAGGTTCTGTCCTTACGCACACAGGACGCGCCTCGTCCTCCAGGCCAAGGGCATCAGGTGAAAAGCGGCAGGTCAGCGCCCCACAGGCGCGCGGGCTGTGGAGGGGATGGTTAAAATCTGGAGGTGCTCTGCCCTTTTCGTCTGAGGCAAAGCCAGTAAATCGTTAAAAGGGCGGGATCCTTAACAGGCGGCCCTAAAATGCAGAGTTGTGTCTGTGAAGGGAACTTTTAGGACAACTCAGTTGTCCTAAATGATTGATGGCTCTGGTGAGCTGGTTCCCTCTAGTAATGCTTGTGAAGGGAGGGCACAGCGAAGGCTGCCAAGGACGCCATCGAATGTAGCCCCACTTCCACCCCAGGCACCTTCAGAACAACTCGGTTCTCTGTCTTTATTGGGCTTACCGCACATTTTCTTATTTGTTTATCCCTCTCTCCTCCACTTCTTCCCCCTAAATGTAAGTTCTGGAGGGTTAGGGACTTTGTCTTTTTTTTCTCCCATGGGCTAGAAGAGAGCCTGGTGCATAGTAGGTGCTTAAACCTATTTTTGAATGAATGAACAAATAGTTCCAAACAATGAAATAGAGGGAACTGCTATCAAGCAAGAGGTGTCTTGAAGGTTCTGACATACCTGAGGAAGTGGGTACAGAGCCTTGCAGGAGGAATTTTGCAAGACTGAGCCCTTCAGGCCTGGATTTGGAAGGCGGAGCACCTTTGCTGGGATGGGGACTGCAGGCTTCATCTGGCCCTTAGCTAAGTGTTGAGTGTGTTACTCCAGGCTTTTGACTGTAGTGTTGGAGAGTCCATTATAAAGGGACTTCAGAGTTTCAGATTCACGTCAGAGAAATACAGAGACAATATAGAGACATTTTCAATACAATTACGTAATTCTGCTTTGTTGAGTGTTGTATATATCATATAAGGCTACGTATTTAAAAATAACAGTAGCCTGATTTTTAACCATAGTGACAAATTGGCAGTTTATGAACTCATGTAAATATTTCTTTAGGGCAGGGTTTCTCAACCTTGGCATTATTGAGATTTTGGACCAGATAATTCTTGTTTGTGTGTGTGTGTGTGTGTGTGTGTGTGTGTGTGTGCTGTCCTGTGCATTCTTGGATGTTTAGCAGCATCTCTGGCTTCTACCCCATTACATGGCAGATGAATCCTCTCTTCCTCCATTGTGATAACCATAAATGTTCCAGGGGAACAGGGCAAGATCACTCCCAGTTGAGAACCACTGCTTTAGGGTTTAAGACAATCTCCTTAACTGAGCAAAAACTATTCTCATTTGTTTTCTTCATTCTTTTTAAACATATGTGAGTGCCTTTGGTAACTTTGTAGGCTTGAACCTCTAATAATAATTAAGAAAAAGAAGAATAAAAACGTTACTGTGTGTTTATGTACTAGGCAGTGTCCTAAGCACTTCATACATATTCACTGATTTGATCCTCACAATGATGTCAAGAGATGGGTACATTTATTACCCCCCCATTTTACAATTAAGGACACTGAGGAATTTGGCCAAGGTCATAAGCTAGTTAGACAGACCAAACTCCACATAGTCTGTTGCCAGAGTTTGTGCTTGTAGCTGCTAACATTTACCATATTCTTTTATGATCTGTTAATAGCAGATATGTATTTCCAAGTTCTAAAATGTACGAAACTATAGTGCAGTGGTTAAGCATATGAGCTCTGAGTCAGAGTTCCTGGACCTGATATTAGCGCTGCTTCTTCCTAGTGGTGATATTGAGCAGGAGATTCAACCTCCTGGAGCCAGGAATCCAGGAGCAAATGAGAGAAGGCATAGAGAAACGTTTAACACGTTTTCCTGTAGGAATGAAGACAATGATGTTGTTATGTATTTCTCTTAGTAGGAGACCTTACAAAACGGATTACAAGTTTAAACTTATGAATTCATTACTTCTGCTTTCAAGATGAGCATCTCCCTGCATAAGCCCCTCATTGTTGTTCTGTCTTGTTTTCCCTTTGCTTTTTAAGACATGAAGTTATCAACATTAACCTGAGAAACAAGCCTGAATGGTACTATACAAAGCACCCTTTTGGCCAAATTCCTGTCCTGGAAAACAGCAAATGTCAACTGATCTATGAATCTGTCATCGCTTGTGAGTACCTGGATGATGCTTATCCCGGAAAGAAGCTGTGTCCATATGACCCTTATGAGCGAGCTCGACAAAAGATGTTACTGGAATTATTTTATAAGGTATATATCCAAGTTTTTAAAAAGACACACTCTGTTTTACTTTGTATTTCTATCCCAAACTTCAGTCCATTTTAAAAGCCGAAGCATTGGTGAAATTGTTTTGTTTTAATACTACGTGTGCTTTGGAGGATAATTGGTATGGAATTATACCGTGTTTTCCCCCAAATAAGACCTATCCAGAGAATAAGCCGTAGCATGATTGCTCCAGGATATGGAGGGCACGCACCCCTCACATGTGGGTTTTATGACCTGTTTCAGGGAGAAGGGTGCCTTTTCCACAAACTCCTTCAGCTTAAATTACTCAGTATGTCAAGGTGCCATATTTTGGCACCTAAAATCATGCTATGGCTTATTTTCCAGCTAGGTCTTCTTTTCGGTGAAATGGGGTAGTAGGGCTATCACCTCTGATCTTAAAGGTTAAAGGCCTCCCTAATAGGGGCTTTTGCATTTGAACTAGCAGCCTCAGAGGTATGGTTATGGCATAATTATGACTGTGTGACTTGAGATAGGGATATTGAAAGAGCTGAAAAGTGTTGGGGCTTTAAAGGGAACATTTCTAAGCTTTCAGAGGTGCAAAGAAGGTAATGAATGGAAGGGGATTACTCTTTATGTAGAGCAAGAGGGCCAACTGTCCAGGAAATGTGAAGAAGAGTGAAAAGGGGACACCTGTTGAGAATGGGAGAAAACAATGGTGGAGAAATTTTAAGATAGTTCTCTTTGAAACGAATTAAAAATAACTGACATCTATTGAGTACTTATGATACGCCAAGCACTTTACTATTTTATGGAGGTTAACTTGTGTCACACTTCCAACTGCCCTTTAAGGTGGGTATTACTGTATCCATTTTCTAGATGAGACCACTGAGATTTAGAGAGGGTAAGTGCCCACCTAAGATTGTACATCATGGAAGTAACTGATCAAGGAAGGAGCACTGGAGAGCCCCCTTTTAAAGCATCTTGTTTTACCAAGGTGCTATGACAAGTAGATTCCTGGAACCACAGAAATGCCCCTCAGAAAGAGCTGGGGAGCCTGGATATGGGAGTTGGCCAGCTAAGCTGGAGTGACAAAGCATTGGCTGCATTTTTAGGCAGAGCAGAAGCATGGAGTTCCCGCAGACTTTTCTGCTAAGAAACCTGTGTCCTCTGATTAGGTCCCACATTTGACCAAGGAGTGTCTGGTAGCATTGAGATGTGGGAGAGACTGCACTGATTTGAAGCTAGCCCTGCGTCAGGAATTCTGCAACCTTGAAGAGGTACAAAAGGGGCTGCCCCTCTTCTGCTTAGACCCAATGGAAAAAGAGATGCAGGGTCACTAACCTGGTCACCCTGACACCCTCTGCTTTCACAGGTGTATTCTTTCTGCCCCACTTTAATAAGTTCAGCTACTAGTCATCTGATTTAAATATGTGGGTGCCTGCCCTCCACTACCCTGTTCTGGAATTATTCTTGAGAGTCTGGCAAGGAGTAGGGGAGAGCATGCGATGAATGTCTTCCTTTCCTGGAGTCCCCACATTCCTTAAGTATCTCTGCACAGCCTCTGTAGCTTCTGCCAGTGAGGCCCAGGTCTGTATCTCTTACGGGTTGTGTTTGGCTGCTAGTAAAAGGGACCTACATACTGTAAACTTACTGTATAAGGCTTTTATTCTGTCACATAAAAAAGCCAGAGGTAGTGTTCAGGGCCCTTTTGATGGCTTCTTCATGAAGTTATCAGAGACCAAGACTCTTTCACTCTTTCTATTCTGTCATTGTTAGTGCAAGGCTTTCATCCTCAAAATGACAAGGTAGCTGCTGGAAATGCAGCCATCACATCCAAGTTCCAGGTTGTAGAAAGGAGAACAGAAAGGAAAAATGGCAAAAGTCCATGCCCCTTTAAAGAGCTTTCCCAGAAGTGCTACCCAATGACTATTTAAACTTCATTGCCCAGAACTTAATTGTAGGGTCATAACTATCTGCAGGGGAGGCTGGGAAATTTAAGCTTTTAGGTGGGACACCCTGAGTAAAATCCAGGTTCTGTAATTAAGAAGGGAAAGTGGGTATGGGTGGGCAAGGAGCGGTCTCTGCCAGCAGATCCTTCCTTCCTTCCTTAACTTAGCAGAGATAGGGCTATTTACCCCTTATCTCTACAGTAATCTAGAAGGGATTCTTTGATTTCCTTTATCTTTGTTCCAGAAGTTGATGGGTAGTTTGTAATTCTGTTGGCAGCCAGAGAATGCTATTTTTATTTCCTTGAGGGAAAGCTAATTATCAGTACTCTTCCATTTGACTTTTGTCAAGTGGAAGCAGATTAAATTTATTTACACTTCCAGCTGCCTGCCTTAGATTTGTACAGTTGCAGTATTTATGGATGATGAATAGTCATGTGTAGAAATGCCAACCTTTGGTCCAGAGACCACAAATTGTGGCCTTCTTTCTGAGGAGGCAGTATGACACGGTGGAAAGTATCTTGGATCCTAGGCTTGGCTTTACCCAATTCCAGAACCTTGGGCAAGTTTCTGGACCTCTCTGTGCCTTAGTCTCCACATTTATACAACGAGAGAGTGTTTTGAAAAGTATGTTCTTAGAGCCTCTGGGTTCTGCCTGATTGGTGGTTTTAGATGTTGCTTCACCCAGAACACATCTACATTTGACACTGTGTTTAAGAAAAGATCTAATAAGATAGTGTTTGGGGAGGCCAGGGACTGCTGCTTTCAAAAAGAAATTTTAAACTTCTTGTGCATAGAGAATTTTTAAGGTCTTTTTTTTTTTTAAAAAAAAGATTTTATTGGAGAATTGGGGGCAGCGAACAGCATTGGGGAATCAGGGAAGGGGAACAGACAAGTTGCTGTCCTTTTGTTCTTCAGTCTAGTTGTGGAGGACGTTGCTTCACTGGCCCATGTTGGTATTATCATTGCGCTCTTCTCGGGTGAGGCAGATCGGTCACTGGCCTCTGGACAGCCTCTCACAGCTGCTCTTGGCAGCTCACACCGGCCACTCACTGTAGCCTATGGCAGCCCACTGCAGCAGGGGCTGCAGCTATGCTGTCCCCGGGGCTCGCACAGCCCAGCTCCAGGTGGAGCTGTTGTTTACCATCTTAGCTGTAGAGGGCAGTGTCACTGGCCCTCATATGTGGGATCTGAACCAGGGCCGCTGGCGTCCCAAGCCAGCTCTTAACCAACGTGCTACTCGGCCGGCCCTTTAAGGTCTTTATTTCAAAGATTAGCTGGACTTATTCCATCATGCCTGGTTACCTTCTTACAGACAAATGTTGGGTCTGGGAAAGGAGCCAGGAAATGAAACCCTTACAATTCAAAGATATCTGAAAGCACATTTTGACCTTCTCCCTCCTCCACACAGTGCTGAGTGACCTTTGTAAATTACAGATTGCTAAATAAATGTATCACTTGACGGGCTGCAGTTCTTTAGTTGGGGCTTTTCCAGGGGACATGAACCTGCATTTTTGTGTCAGACCTCATGCTGCAGGTGCTTTGCACACCCCATCTCATTCAGTCTTTCCAGCAACCCTGTCAGGTAGATGGTACTACCCCTACTCTGCAGACTGAAGAATAATAGCTCTTTTTGTTGAAGTTAGGGATAAACAGAGGAGGCGAAGACACTTGACAGAGCCACAAAATGCATCAGTCATAAGAACAACAATTGAAACTCAGTGTTCAAAGTTTCAAACAATTGAAACTTTGGCCACTATTTAACCAGAGAGATTAGGAATAACCAGTGGTATGGGGATAAATGCGTAACGATCTCGCTGTAAAAGACGAAGAAGGAAAATGCCCTGATTTGTGGGATTTGCTGATTTCAGTGGTGTAAATTCTCCCACAAAGGGCTAATTTTAACCTACCAATGTGATGTCTCTAAACTCAGAGTTAGAAAGAGATGTGGACCATCAGCCACTTCTAGCGCATCACTGAATAACACGTTTCCACTTTATCTTCAGATGCTGAGTCCCTGAAACAACTTAACTAGCCCAGGTTTAGGTGGCTTTCACAGATGCTACTTAAGGACCACTGAATAGTCACCAGTGCTCTAATAGATTTACTGTGGATTTTGTCCCATGAACTGTTAGCAAGAATTTTAAGTAAGATAATAGCAGAATCTGAAACATGCCCTGTGAGTGTGAATGATTTGATCCATTCCTCTTAATACTAGTATATTGATTGATTCTAGGAGATTCTAATGAAATTTAAACTTGTCAGAGTAATTTTAATAGAGATGGTCCCCTGAATTATGCAACTCTTTCTCATGGTTTTGTACAATCAAGATTTTGTGTGAGCTGAAAATATATTAAATGCACACGGGCTTTCTGAGGGCTCAGCAAGATAGCAGTGTTATCACCTTCTGCTCTGTTATCCTCGCAGACAGCCCAGCTTACCTCCAGTAGCCTTGAACTCTGACACTTTGTCCTTTTGAAAAAAATGCCCTGACTCTAACTTTTTTCTTAAAAAGTGCTGTTTCATAAAAAATATTTATTGTGGTTGCTATAGAACCACATTTTTTAATAATATTTTTACAATTCTTTGAGATACATTACTGCTGTTTTTATTATTAAACCAGTGACCTTCCCACCTGCTTTCCTGTTCTGAACATTTTCATGAGTTTTAAAACTACAGGGATGCCCTCCTGTAACCATGCTAACCACACTGCCTGTCTTCAAACCCATTTGCTAGCCTTTTATGAATCATTAGCCTAAGCAGCATACATTTTTTAAAAGCTTTATTATTGACTTTTCCATTCAAAATAGCACCTGAGCCCACTTTCATTTTATCTTTGTGGTTTTGAATGTGGCAACACCTTTAGCAGTCCTTTACTTTGCCAGTGCCTTCTTTCTAAATATTTTCATTGTGGAGGTAGTCAAATCAAGTTCAAGTGCAGCGAAGGGCAGGATTCAGCCATATTTCTTTGATGCTTTGGAATTTTGCTCTAATTCAGTGTTCCTGTGCTTATGAAGCGTACATTCTGGCTTTTGCTTGAACCCTTACTAAGTCATCATCAGAGCTCAGTAAAGGAGACTGAAAAGAGGTAACATAGATAATTCTAGAATAACACTGAGAGACTGAGAACCGGCCTCAGTAACTGAGACCTTCCGCTTCTGGTGGCTACAGAACACTTTCTGCTTTTATTTCTTGGCAGACCCCAGCATGCTTTGTGCTATTTTACTTTGCATTTCTGTACAAAGTTTCCCACATCACCAAATTTGATTAGAAGCCTCATATGTATAGCAGTTTGCATGAGGTCAAATTTGCATAAATTATATGTACATCACCTAGGAGCATCTGTAGTTAAATATTTTCTTAATTCAAAATTTTTGTCCATAAATATTAGTTTTTAACCTGTCCTTTTTTTTCCTCCACAAAGAATACATTTTTGCCCAATTACATATATGGTCTTGGATAAGTTTTGCTCTTTTTCTTTCTTGATTTCTATTAATTTCAACAATAAAATTATTTATAAATTGTTTTTTTCTCCTTTGATGCCACCAAGACTTGAAGGAAAGAAAAGTGGTTAAGGGCAGGGGTGGGGGAAGGAGAGATTTTACCTTTAATACTGTTCTCTGTGTTTGAATTTTTTTTAACATAATGAGAATGCATTTCTCTATTACATGTGTAATTTTTTTTAATGGAAAAAAATAACTTTTCACTCTGCATGGCTTGCTGTATGCATGAATCATAAAGTAATGTATCCAGCACATTCATGAGGGGTATTTAGATCGTGTCTAGTCATTTACCATTATGAGTGATGCTGCAGGCAACACCAGCTTCTTTGCATTAAAGGTAATTTTTCTGTTTTAGAATTTGTGCTTAAACCAGACTTCCAAATCAAAGGGGACAAACACTTTACAGACTGGAGCTGTGTGTGTCCTTCCCCAAAGACTTGTGCTGTTTACTCCTCCACCGTCAGTATATGAAAATGCTCTTTGCCCTATTCCCTTTTCATTGTTGGGAGAGTCCATAAAAAAAGCTATTTGCCTGTTTGGGAGAGAAACAGTAGTTTCTCATTGTTGTTGATTTAATGTGTATTCTTTGACTGCTAGTGAAGTGGAAGATTTCCCCCTAAAGTATGCCATCTCTTTTGTGTTCTGTTTGTGGAAACGGTCTGTTCCCCATCTGTCTGTCAAGGTCTTGCTGATTTTCTTGCAGTTCCTTTTTTTTTTGAGGGCAGTGTCACTGGCCCTCATATGTGGGACCTGAACTGGGGCCACTGGCTTGCCAAGCCAGCGCTTAACCACCACGCCACTCGGCCAGCCCTCTTGCAGTTCCTTTTAAAGGGTTCCTTATATATACAGGATATGTGCCTGTTTTTAGGACACTTTTTTTTCTCTCTCTATTGTTATCACTTTTAATTTGGTTTGTCTCTTTTTTGTCCATATAGAAATATAATATTTAAAAAGTTGTGCTGTGTCTTTCCTGTTGTGATTTCTTCCACTGCTTTTATACATAGGAAGTCTTCTCCGCCTTCAGAGATTTGATAAATATTCATTTATCTTTTCATCCACCATCTACTGGTGCCTCCACCCTCACTACATTACAAATATATTTTGACAAAAGTATTAAGCCCATTGAAGGGATTCCAGGCTAAAATGTTCAAGGTGGTTCTTTAATCCCCAAATGTTGACAAGTGTCATTCTGAATCTTCATAGGGGACTGTAGGTCCTAAGTGATGATTAGCAGGAGGGGGTGTGTTCTGCCAGACATTACATCTGACGCTTCTTTCTAGAGGAGAAATGGTTTTACTTATACTGTTTGTTCTATACCCTTGGTTTGTATTACAGGGAATCAGCTCACTGTCGTTAACTCAGCCTCAGCTGTATATCCTTGTAGCAGGGACCTGAAATTCGAAATCCTGAGCATCTCCATTATCTTTTATGAACTTTAAAGATGGCTCCCCATGGAGTTGAGTACCTTGCTGCTGCTTCTGGGTTAGGACCTGATTGCCGATTTATTGGCAGGTGGCTTTGTGTCTTTGGGGAGAGGGAGGAGGAGGTTCGGCTTCCTAAGAACTATTCTCATCAAGGAAAACCGCTTTTCTCCTCCATCAAGTACAGGGGTGTCCGCTGTGAGCCACCATGCGCAGTCTGCCCTTGTTAGAGGCCAGGATTTCTTGGCAATAGTGTAAATGATAGTGATGCAGGGTAGGCGTTATTGAAGCTGAATTCGAGAGTCCAGGACTGTAGACTGAACCTTTTTAGAATGCCCGGTTTGACGAAGTCTGGGATTCGCTTCCCTTTGTGATCTTGATCTTACGGATTTCATTTTCCTCCATGGGGAACCTCCTGGGGGAGCATAGTCGATGCGCCTCACCACCGATGGCCGCAAGGGGGTGCCCGGTGCGCTTGTTCCTTCCACTTGCGCTCTAGCGCGATCCTCCTTTCCGACACTTGGGGGAGCGCGAAAGGCCCTCGCAAAAGATGGGTCCTTTCAGGCTTTTCACGTTCAGGGGTTGGAAATACTGTGCTCTCGTCACCCCAAACACTCCTTTCCTCTTCATTTGCTTGCACGCTCTTTATTTCTTATCACTCTGAAGGCAAGGTAACGCTGTGTAGTCAGTGAATTGGGGAACAGAAACATTTTTAAATATATTTTCTTCTATTCTAGAACATCAAATGGTTTTCCCCCAAATGTCTCAATTCTTAAGCGTGAATTGAAGTTGTGTTAATGCTTTTAGGAAACCCAAGGGCTAAAAGCCAGAGCCTCAATTCCCTCCCCGTTTGTGGCCTTGTGGGGGATGTCTGGGGCTTTGGAGGAAAAGCACCTTCTCTAAGCAGGCTAGTTTTACCTTGCGTGGTGATACCAAGGACGGTAGTTCTGAAAGTGAGGGATTCTATTGTAAGAGAAGCTACTTAAGAGTAGCCAGTGTCATTATGTGGGTGGCAGGTAGGTGACAGAACTCAAATAGCTTTTTTTAAGATGACATTGGGTATTAACATAATCCCTATTAAGTGGGGCCAGGTATAGTAGCAGCTTCGTATTCCATTTCTGGTGACACAACACTTAGGAAAGATAAGTCTGCCTGTTTATTTTACCTCTGCCTATCCTTAAATTTGTCAGGGGGGCTCATTGACTATAAGCAAGGGACTAGTTTAAACTGGGCACACAGAACTATTTTAGGAAACTTGCCTGGAGACCTTCTTATCCATGGAATGAAACAGGAAGGAGAGGATTTTGATAAGCCCTTTCTCCATGAGTGTGTGTTCAGCCCGCCTCCCTGTCAGGAGCTCGGGCAGGGACCCCTGATGGACAAGAGTGAGGGCAGGATTGCAGAGGGAGCTCTCACAGGGAAGCTGAGCTGATCTGGGCCCATCCTTGGCTATAGATGAGGAGAGGCTTTCTGAGTTTGCTGATTCTAAGCTTTCTGCTGTTACATTTAAAGAACAAACGAAGAATTCACAAGGAGGAAGCTTCCATGATTAGAGTCCTCATACATATATATTTGAAGTTGAATGACATGAGGATTGACAGTAGTCTGGGAATGAGGAGAATGGTGTTTTTGTCTTTGCTCTGGCACTAACCAGAGAATCCTTCTACCTCCCTGGGATGGAGTTTCCTCCTTTGTAAAGTGAGAGTCTCTTGTGCATCCACATGAGAGACAAGAAGCAACTCACCAGCGTGCTTTCCTCTCCACTTGGGCTGCCAGGAAACTCGTCAAATTCAAAGCCTTAAGGAACTCTGCAGGACTCTTGGCTTGATATCTTCATGCCATTTTCCTTCCTCATTTTGACCTCTAGTTCTTTTATTTCCCATGATCCTGGCATTTTCTTATTTTTCATATTTAATATTGTATTATACATTTTTTTTATACTACACCTCTAATCTTTTGTGTGATGAGCATGGTATAAAAAATGGTAAAACCCATAGGGAATCATACTAGATGAGTTCTGGTGGCCCTTCCAGGACTGATGTTTTGTGATTCTGGGGGGGAAAAGTCATTTCACATGTCTGGAAGGTATCAGGTTTGCATAGAAGGGAGCTCTATTGAGGGTCCTAAGACTTCAGTAAACCTCTGAGGAGGCCTGGCCAGTATGTCCTATATCATCGGGGTGTATTTGTAGAGGAACCAGCATGATGCGCTGGTGTAGAGGAAGATAAATGTTCTGCTGGGTTTTTAGACTTGCCCGGAGGGAAACCTGATAGAGAAATGTGTGTCTGAGCAGGGCTCAGTAATCTGCAGCTGTATCAAGAACTCCAAGGACTTTGATGGGGTGGCCCCAAGTCACACTTGGATTTAAGAAAGTCCTAGGGAATGTGTATGTGTTTATGGGGGGTTGCGGGAAGCTGACAGAAGATAATTGATGCTTCATCCATATGCTCATCTTGACTTTTTATTATACAAAGTACCTTGATAGAATTTGAATTACTTTATGAGTGTTTATATACAAATCGATCATATCTGTAAGATCGTCTATATGTAAAGGCATACTCCTACTTCGAGTAAATGAAAGCTTCAGAAATATATACTAAATAAACGTCACTCACTAAGAAGTTATTTATTTTCAGAATATCTCATCTCTTGACCAAAGGACCCGTCATGGATCCCATTAAATGTCCACATGTAGTTTTTTTGGACAAGGACTTTCCCAAGGTCACCTCTGCTCTGTGAAGCAGAAGAGTTATACAGATGTTCTAGAGTCGATGTTCTAGAGTTTAGTTTTAGTTCTGATTTGTGCCATGAAGGCCAATCATAAGTTGGAGGTACACATTTCAAAGTGAGTGATAAGAGTTTGGGTAATTATTATCTATTCCTGAACATAAAGAAAGTTTGGGCCTTCTGGAATTCATAAAAACTGAACAATTTATTTCTTTCCTCCATAAATCAGATCTTCGTTACACATGATTGAAGATAGCCTCTGTTTTGCGTGTTCATTGGCCAGACTCTGCTGTTTTAGTACCATCCTGTTAGTTTCTTTGAACAAAGTGATGCCAACTAACATTTTTTGAGACTTCCAGGACACCAGTCAGGGGGACTCCTCTATGCCATACTGGGAGACAATGAAGACTTAGATTTTAGGGCCACAGGATTTGTTTTGTCTGCTGAGACGGGTGGTGGGTGGGGGATCCCATTCATCCTTTCTGTCGGGTGGATTTGCTCTCTGTAACCTTTGGGGTCTCTGTGCTTTTTCATCATAAGAGAACACATTTATTTATGTGTGATTACATCACTCCTTGCCATCGCCTCTGAGGTCATTTTACAGATGAGAAAATTGAGGATTGGAGGAGGAGGTATGTAAGTTGCCCTGTGTTCCATGTTAAATCAGAGGTAGAGACCAGCATAGGACCAGGTTCCAGAACTCACCTTCTCAACTATAGCCCTGGACTACATCATAGAGTCAACAGCTGCTCAGGAGTATGAGGAGTCAAGCCTGAGTGATAGAGATAGGAATATAGAAATCTAGATAAAGGATACAGGAATCTAGATCTATAGCTCAAGGGAAGTAGTTGATTAGGAGTCATATAGGTCAAAGAGAGTCATGTGCTCAATTTAACTAGGTAATTGACACGATACTTAGGGAAGACCTGGCCCAAACAATAACCTCTGTTAAGCACTTTTGCTTTTTAAATTTTCGGATGCCTTTTAAAAAATTGTCTTTGGAGGGCCTGCCGAGTGGCTCAGTTGGCTAAGAGCTCGCTCAAGAGTGCGAGCTGAGCTCTGAGCAACAGCAGTTCGATGCCCAGCTTGAGCTGAGCAGCCGCTGAACTGCCAACAGGTAGCAGGATGGCTCAGTTAAAAAAAAAATGTCTTTGGCTGTCTATCTGTTAAAAGTTTATCTGTTTACTTGACAGGCCATCAATCTGGGTTGATTTGTCCCATTTGGGAATGAAAAATTTTATTTAATATAAAAAGTTGATAATGTTGAGTGGCCAAGAAGTGTGACGTTCAAAGAGCTCAAATAAACAAGAAAATATGATAGAAAGACAATGTTGGGATTTGAGGGAGCCCATTAAATGGCACTGCTCTTTCCTGCCTTAGTTTTTAATCAATTGGGAAATAAGGCAAAAGAGGAAGACATATGGAGACTACAGTATCCCCTTTATTACAGATAAAGTGGATCCTAGAGAATGGGGGTCACAACTGCAACAAGTAGGGTTCCCCATTGTGGCCCCCTTCCCTCCAGTAATAGGCAGTGCTGGCCTAGGGCAGGCTCTCTCCCCCACCTCCCACAAGGGCTGAGCTATCCATGTAGAGCTTAGCACTTGAAGGAGCCTGGTCCAGGCTAAGAGGGAGGTGCTGGGTCTCCTGTGCCTGTGTCATCCTCCCCAATTCTCCAGTGTTGACCAGGGGTGGCCAGAAGTATGACCCTAAAGGAGGTGGTGGAAACCTCAGAAATAGGAGGAAGCAGTCACCTAACGAATTGGAAGGAGAATCAAAGCTTTAGTTCTCCCTCTTTGGGAAGTAATTTGATATTAGTATTTAGGGTCTATAGCTATGCCAGCAGAGTAGCACATTAACTTGCTTTTGTTCTTTTTAAATTTTTAGATTCTTGACTATCAGAACACCATCTTCTTTGGTGGAGACTGTATATCCATGATTGATTACCTCTTTTGGCCCTGGTTTGAGCGGCTGGATGTGTATGGAATAGCTGAGTAAGACATTTGACCATGTGGTTGTGAATTCCTGGGGTCCTACTGGGTAACAGCGGTTGAAATGCTCTGTGTGCCATTTATCCTCTTTCAGACATGTTTCATGATGCATATGAAATGAAATCAAGGTGTTTTTTTGTTGTTGTTGTTTTTTTAATTGGTGAAGTGGGGAAGGGGACCAGCCAAGTTGTTGTTCTTCAGTCTTCGTTGTGGAGGGCGCCAGTCACCATCTGGCTTCCCATCGGCAGCTCGTGGCCTCTAAGCTCAAGGTGCTGTGTTCAATCTTAGTTGTGGGTGGGCGTAGCCACCATCCCATGTGGGAGTCGAACTAGCAGCCTTGTTGTAAAGAGCGCATGCTCTATCCTCTGAGCCATCTGGGCGGCAGCTCAGCTTAAGGTGCCGAGTTCAGTCTTAGGTGTGGGCGGGTGTAGCTCACCATCGAACAGGCAGCCTGGTTGTTAGGAGCACATGCTCTCACCAGCTGAGCCATCCTGCCACCTGTTGGCAGCTCAGCAACAGCTCAGCTCAGGCACAGCGTTATTGACCCATATGGGAATCGAACTGGCAGCCCTGTTGCTCAGAGCTCGTGCTTTTATGCTAACTCTTAACCAACTGACCACTCGGCTGGCCCTGAAATCAAGTTTTACATTATGTTTTCCTTGTTCAAAATGCATCTGTGCTCTTCTTCTGCTGTGGGCCCAAACTTTCCCCAAATTCCTGCTAATAAGACTTTGTGTCCAAAAACCTCCCATAGTGCTTCAGAGCCACTGTCCTCATCAGCCCATGCAAATTCAGGCCAGTGGTGAAAACAGATAGAGTCTCAGTTACAAGGTTTCGGTGACTTGTCTGCTCCCTTGGTGGCTCTGCACCTGTCCTGCTCAGTCATCCAGGGGACACCATGCACCTTACACATCTTAGGTCATTGAGGAATCTGGTGCAGATAGGAATATCCTTAAAAAAGAAATGATTTTAAAAGCACTGTTTGCCTGTCGTTAAAACAAACAAATGAATTGGCTATCCACACACCATGGACATGTAGGGATGTTTAAAGTAGAAGCAATTGCCTGCGAGACTCGGGGTGGCCATGTAGGGTTCCTGGGCAGAACCCGTGCCTTGTTCCCACGATGCTCAGAGGAGAGGCTGAACTTGTGGTGACACCTGCTCTAATCCCAGCAGTCACATGGGGGGGGGCGTGCTGGACATTTCTAGCATTTGGGAATCTGATCCTGCCTGCTGAGCCAGTCTGGACCCTCATAATGCACAGGCCTGAGTTACCCAGCAGTCATCTCCTGTGCTCTTCACTTCACCTATCTCGGAAGGAAGATCAGATATAACATATTTGGATATTTGAAACTATTTCTCAACATAAACATCACAAAAACCTGTCTCCTCTGGGGATGGAGTATTGAACCACAGATTAGAGACCCTCACCTCTACTTCTGGATTTTCCACTAACCAGTTGTTCTATCTAGAGAGAGTCACATGACATATCCTAGCCCTAAACTCCCTGATGCATCTTTGAGAGGGCCCAGTTAGCTCCATTATTTCAAGGTTTGGTGATTGTTTTACTCATTTTTTTTAAAAGTGTTTTTGGAAACTACCTGTCTTTTTTTTTTTTTTTCAAAGCCCCTAACTTAAAATCTGAGAACGACAGAAGAATTTTTCTTTCAGGGGGTTGTCTTTTTGCGGGTTTACAGTGAGGCACAGGCACCTTCTTTTCCCAGAGCAATCAGTCCACAAGTATCGTGACTGTGTTGTTCAAATCAACAACATCATCTACAGTTCAAAAGCAAGCAACAGGTATTTCAAAAATAAGATTTTCCTCTGGAAAGCGATCATACTCAGTTGATAACAAGGTCACTAAGATAACCTCATTGCCCAGAGAAACCCATTTTTCTTATCTTGTAAATCCAAAATGTGACACGTGCCTCTTCTCCCAATGCCTTCCCTTTCAGACGAGCTAACACTTCTTTCTATCCCACAGATGTGTGAACCACACCCCAGCCCTTCGGCTCTGGATAGAAGCCATGAAGCAGGACCCCGCAGTGTGTGCACTTTTCATAGATAAGAACATTTTTCTGGGCTTCTTGAATCACTATTTTCAGAATGACCCTGAGGCCTTTGACTACGGGCTGAATTGCTGAGCCTCCATAGCCCCCCCTTCACTCTCCAGAATTCCCAAGCATTCATCATTCTGTATCAGGAATTGTTTTGGTGGGTCAGTCGATCTCTATTCATTTTCTTTGAGGTTCCCAATAAACATGGAGACAGAAAATGTATTTTTTCTGATAACCACCTGCATGACTCCTCTAACCCATTGCTTCCAAGGATTCTCCACTATCTAGTGCTAATGTCCAAGTACATTTGGGGAGCCTGGTGTGCCTCCCAGCTCCTTGGCCTTTGGCCCAGTTAACCCCCAGGGTGTTGATTCTAATGTTGATGTTTAAGGCCTATCAATCATTGACGTTTGTCACTACAGAATGACACCATCCACAACCTCCCTGGTGGGAGGAAAGCTAGAGAAGAGAAAGAAGAAGAAAACACTTCAAGCTCAAATTCTCTCCACTTGGCAAAGGGAAGCTGCAGTCCATGTGGGCGTGCATGAGTATCATTCCCATTCAAAATTTGGCCACGGGCCTGGGAGAGACACTGAGGGTCTTATGACTGAAAGAATTCCAAAGCAGGAAATGAAACACCCGTTATCACTGTGGACTAACGACGTCAGAATTTCACCGGTGCTGTCGGGGCTCAGGATGGCTCACAAAATGTTCTACATCCAACATCCTGCCTTAAAAAAAATATACACGCCCCAAACCCAGTCACAGGCAAAGGTCACTCTGTTGGATTTGCGTCACATACTCTTTCAATTCATCCCAACAAATATTTGCCTCTGGTTGCCTGTTGTGTACAAGCCCTGGGCCACATGAGGGATAAAGATGACAAAGACACGGGAGCCCCTGATCCCTCATATCTTGGCTGTGGTGTTAAACCCAGTGCTCTGGAGTTGCTCGTCTTGCAGTGGGAACCAGCCTCGGCCAGATCTGGCCTTTCTGCTGGCTGGGCCCAGCTGTGCTCAACACTGAAGGTGACAAAGAGCCAAGAATGGCCTGGTGTCCTGGAAGTTGTCTTAGGAGTGTGACGGGCCTGTCCAATGTCCAATGCCATTTTGTCTCAGGGTTTAGGGATCAGCCCGTGATCCTTACAGCTTTGTTCACTCCTGATCATTTCCCAGCCTCCAGCCAGGCTGAAAGAGCAGGCAGCAAGGGGAGTGATGTTTTAATTTGTCGGTGCCCATAGAGAAGCTGTCTCTGACTCAGCCCAAACCACCACTTCCCCCCGCTTCCCCATGGCAGCCTGGACTGGCCATCTGCTGCCTCTGGGTGGATTTTGACTCATGTACATAGTTACCAGTGTGACTCTGTGCCATTTGGACAGAAGCAAGCCTGCTTGATGAGGTGGCCTGATCTGCCATAGCAGGCGCCGCATGACAGGGGCCGTCTGCTATGCCATCTGCTCAGGATGGGGCACCCAGTTTCCATGGTGCCCAAGCCAATGCCAAGTGAGGTCTGTGAGTCACATTTCCCTGGGATCTTTGCTTGGCTCCTATGGCCTCTCCTAAGAGGTGGGGACTGATCAGTCTTTACAGGTATAAATCCTGTGTACTGGTGAGTGTTTGCCACGGGACCAAAACTGCTGTCAGTGCAACAGATAATGGCATGTCTCTGATGCCCAAAACCAAAAACATTCTCTTGTGGGCTCCACATACTAATTTAGAAAGCTTGAAGCACCAGGAAATAAAGCATGGACAGCAGTGCTTGTGGGGAACGGTTGCAGCCTGGTGGCCCACAGCCCAGTCTGGGATTTGAATGCCTGTCTGCCAGCTGTGCTCTGCAATTTGTCAGGGTCACCTGCATTGCCTTCCACCTTCCCCTTTGTCATTCCTTTATGTCACCCCTCTGACCCACAGAGGAATTGGAGTTGTCAGCCTCTGGATGACACTAGGATTTAGCCTGGAGAAAAGAGGCAATTAAATAATACCCCATGAGGAGCTTTATAAAATACCACTTCTTTTATTGGTGGGATAGGAACTAGGGGGGATGAAATAATTGGAGGGAAGAAATAATGCATCGGGGATAAAAAAACAACAACAATGAAAAACAGTAGGCGGTCTTCCATCACCTCATGTCTCAGAGGTAACTGCTTTGAATAATTGATGTATGTCTTGTGAAAGCATGTTGAACTTAAGGATTTAAGGGTAAAGCTGTCCTCTGTGTCCCACAGATTGGAAAAAAAGGAAAAATTTTTAAACCGCAGCATTTGAAAGAGCCTCCTTGTCATAGATGATATTACCATCTGAGACGATGGCCAGAGGAGGCCGTGTGGAGCTCCCGTCTTGAGAGGTTTTGCCCATCTGGAGTGAGCCTAATTATATCCTGACATGGTGGGGAACAGGGTAGGTGTGGCCGGGACAGCTGGCAGTGGTGGCGGCGGTGGGGAGATGGTGACTAAATATTACTTGAGATTCCTCCTCATTCTAAGTTTTCCTGACCTCAGATAACAGAGTGACTGTGAGTGTTGAGGGTGGATTAAATCTAAATGGGCAGGTATAAGCTGGAGTGTTCCCTTCAGCACTGCAGGGTCTCCCCATGTGTGCCTCCATATTGCTCCATGGAACTTTGGTGGTGGTGATGGCGGGTGTCTCTCCACTAGATCACTCCTCCTCGTATCCTGTCTGGTCCACATTTCCTTTGTCAAAGTCAATGGCTTTGTGATGGAGGGGGAGCTGTGCTGCTCTGCCTCAACAACCAAGCTTGACTCTCCCATGGTTTATGTTCCATCTGTAGTCTGAAGTCTTCACAAATAACCAAACATCCAGCCCAATGGGTTCCTCATTGATTAGCCTCCAGCCCCTATTGTCCCCCTTTCCTCCCTACACTGATCCCTGTGCCCATCCGGGAGACCCATTTCCCATCCATCTTCATCTGCAAGTCCCTGGAAGGCTGGACATTTGGTCTTTTCAAACATTTTGCTCACATCTGGCTTGTCAGAGCTCTTGCGCCTTTGCAAATGCTGTTTGCTTCACTCTCTAATCTTCTGCAGAGCAGCCTTTTTTTTTTTTTCAACCAGCTTTTCTCTTGCATAATTCAGATCAAAATTCTTTGTGCAAAGAGGTGGTGTGCCATAGTGGATGAGAACAGGGCTGTGCAAGCAGATGCACCAGTTTCAAATCTTAGCGGTGCCACTCATTTATTCTGTGTGCAAATTGCTTTACCTCTCTGAGCCTCAGTATCTTACCTGTAAAATGGGACCACTGAGTACATATTTCAAAGAGTTGTTGAATGATAAGATCATCCATGCAAGGGCTTAGCACCCTTTGGTCAGGTGCACAAGCATGTGCCTGTTCCTAAGGTAGGTGTGGAGGAAACAGTTCCTGTGGGTCCCATGCTGTGTGCTGAGGCCCCACCCCCTCCCCCCCACCAGGGAAGAGAGACTCACATGCAATTGAGTGTGGTGGGAGGAGGTGCTTGAGGGACAGCCTGTCCCCAGTAAGGGAAACTGAAAGTAGGAATTTGTCTGTAAGGAGCCGTCCTAAAAACAAGGATAGTAACTGCTACCATTTCGTCATCACTGAGTTTTATTATTCGTCAGGCGCTAAGCTAAATGCTTCACTTGTGCCCTTTTTACTCAGCCTTCTCAATGGCTGTATGAGGTAGACAGCATTATTCCTGTTTTATAGAAGAAACTGAGGCAAAACCAAGGCTCACAGCAATTTTGAGACGTGCTGAATTAGGACATAGTACAGCTGAAATTTGAACACAAGAGCCCAAGCTCTTAACCTGTGTGCTATTAATACTTTCTGGAATCTCAGTCAGTCTTTGCACAGCTTTGTGATGGGGGAAGTCTGGGTACCTAGTGGGCAGAACCTCACACGTGGGCTTCCATTTTGTGTGGGCACATGGAGATAGGGCAAGGGTCTCCCCTTCCTTGTCTCTGGATCATGATGCATGCAGGCTAAAAAACAACTTTGCTGCTTGAAGGCTTGCCGTGTTCTGGATGAGTGGAATTTCAGTAGCTTCCCCCGCTTGGCTGAATTATAAAATGCTGCAAGGAGGAAACAAATGTGTGGCGAGGACTGCTTAGGGATCGTTCCAGACAAAGCTGTGACTATGAAGAGGAATGAATGCCACCAATCCCCGGGGCCCTGGTTCTCATTCTGTTAGATTTAAGGCTCCTGCTGTTCTCTGTTGGCCCCAACTCCTGGGGGAGGGAGAGTGTATGGGCTGATGCGTGTCCTTGGCTGGGAGATCTTGGGGCTGAACTGCAGGTTCGACTCCTGGGGGGCTGATTCACCACTAAACATGGCTTTTGGGACAGACTCAAGGTCACTGTTAGCCTTTCGGGGTCTGACCACTGTCCCAAGAGACCTTTGGTTTAACATAGCTCAGTCCACTCTGCAGAAATAGGTGCGCAATGAGGCCATGGGGGCTGGATGAGTCATCTGGCCAGTTGGGAAAACTGGCCTAAGGGTGGCTTGTGAGAAAAGGCAGAAAATGGGTCTTTGCTTTCTATTTCTATTTTAAGTAGTTACTCTAAAAGAACCTTAAAATATCACTGATGGTGGGTATTACAGAAATAGGGGGGATCAAATTTTTCCTATGGTCCTACCCTACCCCGGCTCTGCAAATCGCACCTTACACTTTTAAGACCTACTTTTCCCATCAAGAAAAGTAGGAATACCTTTGAACATCTCTGAGGTTATGTGGTTCTGTCTTGTCGGGAGATAATTTGTTGTTGAGTTTTATTTCCTGGCTTCTTCGTGGGGCTTAGAGGAACATCAAAGGGATGGAAAATACCACTCTCACCTGTAAAGCAGGGGCTCCACATTATGCAGGAGGAAATAAGCCAGCCCTGGACTCATGACTGGAACACAAGCATTTGGGGTCAGAATGACAATTGAGTTGATTTGATTTTCTTTGGTAAAGTTTTTCACATTTTCCTGTGTCTGAAGGAGCTAAGACTGGCACAGCTCAAACCCAAAGCTGATTGGCTGCTCTTCCATTCCCCACATGCCATGCGAGCCTCAGAGCCACATCATTTCACTTTGAATTGCTTACCACCCTTCATTGTTCTCTGGCTTATTTTTTTGGCCATTGGTCTCGTCTTCCTCCTAGACCTGGTTCCTTGGGGACAGCGTCCTGGTCTACTTCTGTTCCCCAGGTAGTCACTGAGCCAGGGTGGAACACAAGCTGTGGTTGGTTAAAAATCCCTTTTCCTCACACAGGAGTCAGGATGACTGAATAAATCCCAGGCAATAGTTTATTTTTATGGTAAAATACCTGGTGGAGAATCCATAGATGGCAAGTTGGTGAGTAGTCTAGGGATTATCAGGAGAGGGAGGATCTCTTCAAAGCAGGGTTTATGCAGAAGTGGCCACTGTGATGAGATTTATAATAGCAAAAAGAGTACACTTAAGTGTTCCTCAGTGGAGGAAGTCGGAAACATTAGGGTACATCCATACATACAGTGAGATAGTAAGCTATTTTAAAGAATATGGTAAAGCCAAATAAATGTTCAAAAAAGATATCCAAGAAAAGTTAGATGGTGTGATGCAATTTATGTAAACAAGAGCAAAAGGGATGCACCCACCCACATGGTACATACATATAGAAAAATGGTGGAAGTATATACAAGAAACTTCGCATTGGTTATGACTGGGGAATAGACCGAGAAGTCAGGGATGGGAGCTTTTATGTTACTTAATTTTTCTGTCAGTGGTTGAATTTTATCACAACTGTATTGTTTTCATTAAAAAAAAAATCTGGTTAGAAACACAAGCTATCTTTGGATAGCGATGAGAAAAGTTAACTCTACAAAGATGCCCCTCCTGGGTGGTAGAATGGCCAAGGAGGGGAAAGTGGGCGGGGACGAGGTGAGTCCAAGGAGCTGAAGGCACTCATTTCCTTCACTGTGTGGTTCTTGGCTCTCTGTGCTCTCCGTCTGCCAGCCAAAGCAAACAACCTTGCAGCTCGGTCCCACGAGGTGGAGATGGGAGGGAGCGTGAGAATGTTGTGAATCACAGCCTTCAGAGGGACTGAAGTTAGGACTCTGGGACAGTCACTGACCGCTGCCGCAGTTGCCACCAACCCCACTCTGCAAACCAGCCATCGCCCCCCATGGCGGCACCTTACATAGCGCTGCTTACATCGTTCAGGAGTAAGTCGTTTCGGGCAAATCAAGTTTACTGTCTCACTCAAAAATCGCCAGTAGCTCGCCACTGTATTAAGTCCAGATTTTATTATGAAATAACGTAATGTATGACATTCAAATGTACCTTAGCTTAGTGTTCAAGGCTTTCCGTGCTCAGCCCCACACAAGTTTCAAACTCATTTGATTTCTCAGTTTATATCAGCATATATTCCAGCACTGCCTGTATTTGAATCCTGACTTTGCTACTTAACACTGCGTGACCTTGGGGATAAGTCACTTAACTTAGATGCCTCATGTGGAAAATGGGAGGATAAAAGCAGCACCCATATCATGGGGTTGACATAGGAATTAAATGACTTAGTATATGTAAAAGCATGTAGAAAGGTGCCTGGCACACAGTAGGTGCTACTTAAATGTTGTCTACATCTATTATGCTTTCCCACCCTCACTTCTTGCATAGTTTTCCTGGTCAGTTCTGCTCAGGCAGTGCCCTATCATGAGGCCCTGCCCTAATCCCTCCAGGTTTATCAGTGGTTCTTGGACTTTCAGAATCACCTGCGCAACTCGGCAAAATAGATTCCTGTGCTTGACTCCTAGAGATTCCACTGAAGTCTGCGCATGGCCCAGAAATCCCCACACAGGTGGTACCCATGGTGGGTTAGTGTGGGGCCACCTGCAGAAGCAGGTCCTAACAGGGCTTCTCCTTTGACCCCACCAGCTTGCATTTCCATCTTTCTTGTGATGCTTTTCATAGGTGAGTAATTGGGAGGCCACCTTACTTTGTCCCTCCCAGGGCACAAGCTTGGTCCTATTTATTTTTCTGTCTTTCACAATGCCTTGTGCAGGTGTGGCTCCCAGTAAATGCTTGTGGACTATTACGGGCCTGTTAGAAAGAGGTGCTCACCAGCTTTGGCCTCCCCCATCTTCTCTCTGCTCCTCCTGTCACTGTGAAGTATGGGTGCACTCGTGGGAAGCTTTGGTGTAGCTGATGCCACTTGGGTGATCCCAAGCAGGCTTGTCGGCTTTACCTAGGTCTGTCTTCCAACAGTTCTCTATGGAAAGCAGTCCACTTGAGTTTTAACTTGCCATTTTGAAAGGGCATGAAAAGCCATCCTCAGCTAGGGGTGTCATCAGTCACTTGAGGGAGCTTTAGAAGTAGAACCTTCCCTGGGTGCCATGTAGGTTCAAGGTGGGGTGTGGGCATCTGACTATGCTCTCCAGGTTATTCTGATGACGCCCTTGATTATGAACCAGTGCTGGCCCCAGGCCCTCAACATGGACTGCTTTACCGAGGCAGAAAGGGACTGGGGCTTTTGAGGCTGTAGGACCCTCCCCAACCTAACCAGCCTCTTGTCCTTGGACCACACTACGCATTTCAGCCTTGTCAAGGGGCTCAGCGCAATGCAGTCCTGGAATGATCTGCACAGCAAGTGAGCAGAGGCTGGGTAAAGCCACACATCCTTGGGAAGGAAAAGAGGTTCCTCAGAGAAAGATGGCTGGGCGTCCTTTGTGGAAAGGCCTAAGTGCCCTGGAGGACTCAAACTCTTCCATTTAAAAGACAGTCTCTTTTCTAGAAAACCAAAAGCTTCACGTTACGTCCAGCTCCCACACTTCTTGGCACACACGAAGCTTTGTCAAACAAAATGCTGGTCTCCACCCTAGAGCCCGCTTCCAAAGGCCCTTCTGGAACTCTCCAGGCTGCCTCAGAGATGGGCCAGAAATGTTCTATTTTGCTATTTTTTTCAAAGTTTCCTGAAAGCATAAGGATAAAAAGGAGTGAAAGCTTCTGCTCATCAGTAGGAAATCTACCCCCCTCCCTGACTTGGCCTCAGGAACCGCGCCGATTTCCTGAAGTTAAAAACAAGCACCATGACCAGTTTCTACTCCTTGCAAGAATTTAATTCTTCCTTTAGTATAAATAAGGCAGCATGAAACACCAAGAGCCCTGCTACTTTCTGCTCCATAAGCAGTTCGGGTGCATAAAATGTCTCCATTTTCCCGCTGCCTTCTGGCCTCTGTGTAAACAAGAGGCCAGAAGGTATTTTCTTTTCAATGAACTTTTTCCTGGAAGCAAAGGGAAAGCTGAGGGAGTGTCAGGCTTGGTTTTGACATCTGGAGGCCAGTTCTTGGCTGCTGGCATCTCCTCTAAGCACAATGAGATAGGATGAAGAGGGGAAAGGAAAGGCACAGGCAATAATAAATAAGGAAATTCACCCCGATTCTGGAAATGAATCTTGGTAGAATGAGGGGTGGGGGGCTATTGTTGGAGACCATATGGGCAGGATCAGTCCCTGGACCACCCCTGACGCTATGGGTCTGGATAGGGGTAGACCCAAGTGCTCCGTCTAAGTCCAGTTCACATGGAAGGCTTTCTACAGACTTCAGTGCCCCATCGCAGCTGAGCCTCCCACCCTGAGTTAAGCCTGCCAGGAAAACTGTCCATCTTCTTAAGCACTCTGAGGCTAGGTGATAGCACTCCAGGGGGAAGGACAGGATCTTTTCTTCAGTTCATGGTGAGCCTGACACCTCCGTGGAACTGGGTATGCTGTCTGGGAGGCATGGCCAGCTTATGCCCTGAAGGGAGAATCCAGGTGCTAGTGAAGGCACACTCATTCTTGCTGCTGCTTTGGCCCTCTGCAAGGGTTACTGAGGCAACACCAAAAAAAGAAATCCCAATGGACCAGTGAAGCCACAAGTGGGGGGATGGTTTCCCAACCCTCCTGAACCAGGCCTAGAGACAGAGGCCAGCTCCAGCTGCAGACTCTGGTGCCTGCCAAGTCACCGCAGCTCCTAGCAGTGCCCAGGTGGCCTCTGAAGCCCGGGGGCTACATCTACAGTGTGTTCCTGTGTGTTCCCAGTCAGCTGAGCCTCTGTCAGGCTCTTCGGGTCTTGGTCACCTGTGCAGCCAGCAAGAACGACCCAGAAGGGGGTTCTGTGCAGTGAGGGCGCCCCACTGGAGTGAACAGCTGAGACGGTTTCGGGGCCTGCAGTTGGGAGCTGGGTTTCCATGGCAGCTCTTGCTTCCGGGCATACCCTACTCTAGGATTGGAACCTTGGGGAACACCCAGGGCTACAGCATCCCTTATCTCTTATCTCTGCAACTTCCCCTGAACTGGGTATCAGAGGCCAGATTGCAAGCCAAACCCCCAGCACCCTGGGTGCCAGGCTGTCCTTCACCCCACCCTGTGCCTCTCTTGCTCTATCAGCTTCAACCTCCAGCGTCTACCCTATCCTACTACACTAATGGTCAGAGAGAATAGAGAGGGGTGAGGGGCCACTGAGCTTATACCTGGCATGGTATGTGGCACCCACAGTGATGGGGACACAGCACACTGGGGGAGAGGCAGCGAGAAGGGTATGCACCCTGAAAGACACGTGCAGCTGAAAAAGCGGCCAACTTCAACTTCTGCCATAAGTAGCCACTTCTGTGCAGAGATTCTGCCACGTGGGGCCTTGAATCTTCACTAGGTCTTTTCTCCAAATAGTATAAAAAATGGCAGCCACAGTGGGACCCCTGTTGTGTACACTGTGGATGGAAGGTTGCGAATTCCCACACCTGTCCCTACTAGTGCTTTGGATGCAGATGCCTGGGGTCAGGGGTTCCTGGAAATAGAGGTGGGGGGTCTATCAGCATTCCTGTTAATATTTCAAGTAAAGATTGGACCTGGGATGTAAACAGAATTACACCCAAATTGTTGTTGCACTCTCTCTAACTCAGTGTCCACAGAGTGTTGTCATCATCTTGGCCATTTGTGAGGATCCAAAAGCAAGCTGCAAAGGATCAGTCTCCAAACCCAGATAACAGCTTCACCAGCAGGCCCCAAAGGCACGAAAGCAAACCAGCTGCTGGCTTGAAATTCTGTTTCCTCCACGTTACAGGGCCTGGCTTTCCTGGCAGGCTGCACCAGGGCTCCCAACAAAGCCTGCCATTTTCCTAGATAGGGCCTGCAGATGCCCCCAGGGGTGTACACAGGTGGGATGCCTTGAGTCTTGGCCCACAAGGTCCTGGCTGCTCTATAAGACGACAGCTTTTTGGGGCAGGCTGGCATGGTCTGTGGGGATATTTAGGGAGTACTCGCTAATGAGCGCTGGGGCGTTCCTGAGCATTTCATAGAAGGAGTCCACTGTCTTCCGGTAGAGGCTTCGCTGCAGGACGAAGGGCCGGAAGAGGTTGAGAGGCTCGGCCCTTCGCACGGCCTCAGGGAGTCCCATGGTGTCGGGAACCTTGTGATTGCCGATGAAGAAGTGATGGAGCTTTTTTTCAAGCAGGCTCTTCTCCAGGAAGCAGAGCAGCTCATGCAGACGAGCGTCAAGCAGCCCGGCCTTCCAGTCCGCCGCCCGCCGGGCGAGCAGAAGGTGCAGCAGGGCTGTCTTCAGGTGGTAACTGCCCAGCCCGCTGGGGCCAGTGAGGCGGCTCTGCTTGGAGAGCAGGAAGGAAGCGATCTGCAGGCAGCTGAGGTGGCAGGCACCCTCGGGCAGTGCCTTTGCGGTGGTCCTGAGGAAGTGTCGCTCATAGACAGCAAACGACAGGGGCCAGTCAGTGCTGGACACTGGGGTCCCCCCGGAGGGCTCCCTGGGAAGGTGGGAGACAAAATACAGGTCCGAGTCGTCACACTGAATCACAGGAATCAGGTTGAAGGGCATGAACTTCCCCGAGCGGAACTTGATCTTGAGGGACCCTGGGGTGTCCAGCTGACCAAAGGCCAGCTCAAACTCGTACTTGTGGGCGATGCGGTGCCAGGCTCTGGTGAGGGCTGTCTGGAACCACTTCATGACCTGCAATGTGTTCAGGTATGGGGAACCTTTGCCACACAGTGGGTCTTCCACCTCACTGCTGGGCTGCCCCAGGTGGTTCTTGCCATGGAGGAGACACAGCATGTCTTCCCCGAGTTTGGTCTTGTCGCAGATACAGCCCAGCGTATCCTCGTCAGCCCGGACCACCTTGATCTGGCCGTAGCCCTGGCGATCCAAGGGCACTGGGCAGCCTGAGCACCAGAGCTCCGGGTGGAAGTGGTAGGGCTCGGGGGGTATGAAGGGCACAAAGAGGTGGCACCGCAGTGGCTTGTCCACCTGCCAGTTTTCGTACATGCTGTCCACGCCAATGAAGTCCTCCACCTCCAGGCCTGTGTCCCGGTGGCAGAGGCTCCTCAGGGCTTCCAGCAAGTCGTCCACGAAGCCTTCCACGAACTCCCGGGTGCGGGCCGCGTCGGCTGTGGCCCCCCGGATGCAGCGCTCATAGAAGTGGTCCAGCGTGGCCTTGTCGGGCAGGGTGAGGCCTCGGAGAGGTGTGCCCGCCAGGCCAGGCAGCTCATCCTCGTCGCCGCCCAGGCACTCCGGCGAGGGCCCGTCCAGGTGGTCCTGCCGCCACACCTCGACCACCAGGAAGAGGATCATGCAGAGGGTGCTCCACAGGTCCCAGGCCGCGCGGCTCTCGTTCTGCTGCTGGCCCTCCTCCACGCCCTGCTCCAGCGCCTCCTTCTCGGCGGCCAGCCGGGCCACCTCCTCCTCCAGGCGGAGCTGCTCCAGCTGCAGCTTCTCCTGGTGCGCCTGCATCTGGCGGATGATCTCCTCCTCGTTTTCGGGGACCGTGGCATTCTCCCGTGGGAACAGCAGGGGGTGGTTGATGATGGCTGTCACTACCACCAGACACACCCGGAAGAGGCCCAGGGCCATGGCGGGAGCTCTCCTGGGAACAGAGAGACCGACAGTCACACCAAGCTGCCCTCAACCCCTCCCCCACCCCTGAGGACCGTCTTACAGTTCTCCCCGCACAGAACCCGCCATCTCCTCATGTGCTTCAAGTCTAGCCTGGGGAACAAGGACCCCAGCGTCCCACACCAGCAATCCTGGCTGAACAACCCACGGTGGCAGACCTGTTTCTGTCTGCCCAGACATTCCTTTCTGGTAGCAAGCACCCCACTTTCCCTGGGAACCAACCCTTTCCTACTCCCAGTCCTTATGGCTTGGTTGAGAATAAACCCACTCCCTGCTCCAGGAGTGAGCATATAACCCAGGACAAGACTAGTCCCTCACCTGAATAAGACATCCCCTTCTCCCCCCAGTGAATGCTTTGTGGCAAATGTGTCTTTACTCAATGCAGTAAAGCCTAGTGGTGAAGAATAAGAGGGCTGGGTTCCAAAGCCAGCCGTCAGATTAGCTGTGTGACGTTGGGCATGTTAACTCACCTCTCTGAGCCCCAGTTTCCTTATTGTACAAGAGGAAAACCGTAGTACCCACAGGGTCATCATGCTGATGGATGCAGTGACCCACACAAACTGCATACCCGGCACAGTGAACAATGCACAGCATGGTTTACTTGAACAGCCACTGTTTCTGAGACAGGTTTGAGTCTTTATCTTCCCTTGCTGTCAACCTTTCCTTCTGATCTGGAAGACCCACCCCAAATTCAGACACTGACCTCCTGCCCTTCTCCTGGGTCCTTCCCCAGGACAATCCTGGACACAACCAGGGTGACTGAGTCATTGGTTTTCCTCTCAACCAGTCATCTGAACTTGGATCAACTTCTTACTTGTGAAAGGAGACCCTCCATTCCTCCAGGATAAATGGATTGTTGGGGGGGGTCAAGCGACCTTTTCAGAAGGGCCAAGCCCTTGCAATCAACGCTATTCAGATTGCACAGCTGCACTGTCCCCTGGGAGTTTGTTACAAATGCAGAATGTCGCCCCACCCCAGACCTACTGAACCAGAATCTGCAATTTATTTATTTTTTTTTTTTGAGGGCAGTGTCACTGGCCCTCATATGTGGGACCGAACCGGGGCCGCTGGCTTCCCAGGCCAGCGCTTAACCACTGCGCCACTCGGCCGGCCCTCAGAATCTGCACTTTAATACCATCCATATTAAAGCCTGAGAAGCATTGTCTTACAGTGCAAGCCTTACATTATACCTTCTCTTCTCTTTAGCAGGAACCTTAGAAAGTAACAATGGGCCTTTTCCACACTTGCCCTGCCCACTTCCTGTCAGAGACCTCAGCCGGAGAGCAAGTGGTCAAATGAAATCAGTTGTTGGACAACAGAGAATACAGAGGGCTTCCCCATGCATGGGCCACCCATGCATGCCAACACATGCTGATAGGGGTCTCTCGGTTTTGCCTCAGTCCATTCCCTGAAGACCACCTGCTGTGGTTCTTACCCTAATGGTGTCAAGGAGCAGGGATTTGTCACCAGGTAAGGGTACTGTTGCAGGTTCTACCTGGCGGTGCCATGATGTAGATGACCTGAGTTGCTATACTTGGGCAAAACCTGCCGCCTAGAAGTAACTCCACACGGTACATGCTGTATGTGTCAGCAGGTACCAAATGGGTTGGTGGGGAGGGAGGTCCAGAGGGAGCAGAATGCAGTGATCAGACATGGTCAGGCCTCAGAGGTGAACTCTGAAGCACTTACGTGTTTCCTGAGGAAGTGGATGACAGGAGAAAGTCAGGCTGGTAGGGGGTGGGGTGACGAAAAAGTAAGGGGGCAGCTAGCCAGGTTTTCTTCCCCCAGACAAGGAGCAGCTTGTTAGGTAATTGCAGAAACAGGTCAGCCCTGGTTTCTATATTAAAGAAACATCAATAGAAAGTTTTGCTAGGGTGGTACAAGCCCCAGCCACGAGGCTGGCTGATTAACATGGATCAGAGTTTAAAGATAAAGGAGTACTAACAAGTAGAATATCAGGCGGCTGCCAGTTATGAGATAATTTGGGGGTTTGAGGCCGTTTAGGGCCTCTGTACTATATGCAGCCACCTTTGGGCACAGTAGACCCTGACAAATCACAGTAATACCTTGGCAACTCCTCACCCAGGTTAGTTTCCATGCCAACTCAAGACAGGATGCCACCAATGGGAGTGGTGCCATCACCAAGCCCTACAACTGGGAAGTCCTCCTCTCTATCCGAAGGCTTCCATAGGGCTCCCTGTATCCATCTCGTGCCTGCTGGAGATGAAGGGCTGTAAAAACCTCCTAGTACCGGGGCAACAAGCTTCAAAACTCCAGACCAACTGAGTGTATGAGAGGGTAATAGGATGGACTCTGGAGGAGACAGACTGACTGGTCTATTACGTATGTGACCTTGGACAAATCACTCAGCTTCTCAGAACCTCAGTCACCTCATCTATAAAATGGGATAATACCGCCCTAGTAAAGCTTGATGAGAGAATGCATATAAAACACTTAGCAAAATGCTTGCCCCTGAGCAAGTTTTCTTACAAAAGGGTAGTTGGGAAGGGATGGGAATAGCAGATGAACCTGCCTGCAGGGGTTCCAGATGCAGTGGGCCATACAGATGACCCTACAAGGAACTCTGGCAGGGTGCAGGCATGCCAGCAGCCCACAGTCACACTGATTAGAGTAGGGCTACAAACAAGACTCGACAGGAGCCCAAGGGAAACACAGTGGCCTGGGCTGTAGAAGCAGGCAGGCCTGGGCTTGAACCTAGACTCGACTCCTAGCTGAGAGGTCTTGAGTGAGTCACTTGGCTTCTCTGTGGCTCCACTCTTACCGATGAAATGCAGCTAAGAGCAGGCCCTCTTTCATAGGAAGATTGGCTTAATAAGTGAGATAATCCATCTCAGGTGCTTAGCACAGTGCCTGGCAAAGAGTAGGCACCTGACAATATCTGCTCCTTCCCGTAAGCCTCCCTCCATAGGCCTGTTTTCACCTGTCAAGCACACCAGCCCTACCCAAGTCCCTGGGGCATGCAAGAACACACGCTCAAAAGTGCTTTGAAAGCACAAATGATCCCAGCAGTGCTGTCGCTTGGCACACCAGTCCACCAGCCCTGCCCCCCAGCAAAGGGAGAAGCCTCCTGAGCCCTGGATCCTCTGGGAGGCTGGAGCTCCCTCTGACTCACTCTTACTCAGAACATCAGCTCTCTCACTGTTTACCTCTGCACAGGCTGCCTCTGCCTATGGCAAGCTACAGGCTGGGGAACAGGCAGGGCAGCGGCTGCTCCGTGCCCACTAGATGGGGCTGAGTTTGAAGTCTCGGCTCCCTCCCCTCCCCAAACCAAGGTGCAGGAAACACGGCCCTGGAGGCCCAGAGTCAGAAGAACCAGGGGAGGGATTCCGGACGATTCGACTTTTGGAGACCATGGGGACAGGACAGGTAGGCTGGAGCCTCTCACAGAAACACACAGAAACACAGAAACACAGAAACACACACCACTTCTCCCCACAGGCTCCTCCACCCCTACTTCAAGGATTCCACCTGTCTTGGCCCAAAGCTCCCACCTTTAAGGAGGCTGCCCCACACATGTGGTCCGAGATAGCCAGTTGCTGGGATTGGCTTTGAAAATAAACCTGGGTCACTCTGAGTGCTGTCTATCTGCTTGCCAGGAAGTCGGCAGGAAACCTTCTGAGTTCCTCTCCACCCCCCGCCCCTGCCCACAGAACATGGCAGCCCATGCAGGTCACAGCTAAACTTAGCCTGGGGCCGGGGTCACGGGGCAGCGGGGCTGGGGCAGAGGACTGCACGTGGTCAGCCAGAACCGGTGATTTACTCAGACCGGTACTCTGAGCCTGGCCAGGCGCTAGGGGAGAAATCCAACATGGCCCCTCCCTTCCCTGGGGCCCCCTCATTCTTGTGTACCCACAAAGCCCTATAGCACCCCCACCACAGTCTAATCCAGTGAATGCCACTATGAGTTGTCTAACCGACACACTTCCATTCATCAGCCCTCAGTAGGGGTGCTGGGCACATTTCCCAGATGAGTTAACCAAAGCCCAAGAGATAAGGTTATTTTCTAGCCACACAACTAGAAAAGGCACAGCGGGGTCAAAATTTCGCTTGTTCCATCTGCCTCCACCGGCAAAGCCCCAGTTCTTTCCACGGTGCTGTTTACTGGGCACCGTCTGCACACGAGGAACATGCTGGGTGCTGCAGGGCCCACAGAGATGAGTTGGCATGGTCCGCAGCAGTAAAAGCACTACAACCCACGCGGGGAGGCAGACAGCCACCAGGCACATCAGAGGACAGAATGAGCTGGGGGGTGCACCCTGTGTGAGTCAGGGGCCACTCTTGGTCTATCCACTTCCTGTGCCCACCTCCTGGGGGGATATGTGTGTGCAACCCCTGGGCTCCACCTCCCCACCCCCTCCAGACGGAACTCCTACAAGCAGGAGCAGTGGAAGCCTGTGTCCCCGGGGCATGCTTATCAGTACACCGTCTACCCCTTCGGCCGCCTCCCCCACCCAAGGCTGGCTGACTAATCTCAGCAGCAAGACCCCTTCCTCAGCAGCACACCAGGCGCACCCCCCCTCCCCCGGGACAATGGCTCTCAAATGTGGTTCCCAGCACAGCAGCCCAGATTCACCTGGGAACTTGTGAGAAATGCAAATTTTCAGGTGCATTCCCAGACCTGCTGCTCAGAAATTCCAGGGCTGGGGCCCAGCGCGCGCGCGCCCTGCAGTGGTTTTAATGCTCTCTCAAGGCTGAGTTCACCATCGCCCAAAGCGGGCAAGCCTCCAAGGAGGAGGGTGGGGCTCCCCAGTGTCCCCACAATCCAGGTCCCGGGGTTCGCCAAGGCTTTGCCCCACGCCCAGCCTGTCAGATGTAATTAGATCTGCTAATTACAACAGCAAAAGCAGGGCGGTTGCTGCATCATCCTCCAAGCCCACAGGAGCAGCTGATGTGCTTCAGTATTCCATGGAATAAGGGAGGTGGGCTGATGGCAGGGAGGCGCACTTTTTGCCCCAGAGGGTGACTTGGGTCCTCTTCTCACTACTTAGGTTCTGGGCCTCCCAGAAAGAAGGGGCCAAGAGCAACCCAAACTCTCCATAAGTTTGGGGGAACCCCTATTGTGCTCCTGCCTGGCCTTGTGCTGAAATTTTGCAGTCCCAGGCAAGGACGTACACAGTTGTTTGGGGGTCATAGAGCCACAAATTTAAGAGTGTCAGAATTTAGAGTTATACTAACCTATGCTCAGTTTTACAGATGATGAAACCGAGGCCCAAGGAGGAGATATTTGACTGGGAGGGTGGGGTGTGGTGGGAGTGGAGCTGGTCCAGGCAGGCTGGACATCACCCTGTGGACCTCACAAGGGTTCCAGCATGGACAGGAGAGGGGCAGTGAAAGTGAGTTTCGTTAACAGCCCACATTTAGGAAGCTAAGTACTCCACATGTGTTCGGTTATTTGATTTTCAGTAGTTGCAACATGCCTTTCTGACAAAGAGACTGATGGTCAGGGAGTGCCACTGGGTGGCTTCTAAGATTCTCTGTCTGCAGTGACTCCATCCCCCTCTGCTCTCCCTCGATCCTCAAAGGGGATGAGTGAGTCCTACTGCCCAGTGGCATATCCATGGCACCAATGCCAGAGGTGACCACCAAAATCATCCAGGTCAGCTGTCCCCCAAACTTCCCAGACCTTGGAGAAACAGGACTGTGCAAAAGGATTGGTGGAATGCACAGCACGAGCTTGACCCTGAATCCTGGTTTGGAGTTTGGGCCCCAGGAGCAGTCTGTCTGAAGCCCTGGTCAGGCTCTCCTCCCGTGGTCTGGCCTATCTGCCTCATCCCTGGTTCCACGCTTCTCTCTAGCAGAGCCCATGCTCCATGCTGGGGTAGGCCCACCTCGCCCTTTTCTGAACCCCGTCAGGTCAGGTCATCTTCCTGCTCTTTATTTGTGTCATTTCACCTATCAGTTGTCCCTGCCCTCCTCCCTACAGTTCTAGCAAGGTCCACAGCCAGGGCACCAGGCTCAGTGCTGGGCACACTGGAGGTGCCCAATGTCAGTGGGAGTTGACTTATTACGAATTTGGGAGGTGATGGTCGGCTGTGGGAGTGACAGGTCTCCACAAGCTTCTTCCTCTTGGCATAAGTCAGGACCAGAGGACAAACAGACTCAGCACAGAGGTTTGATAAGAGCAGCTCCGAGCACACTGCTGCTCAGCATGACTGCCTCCCGCCCTTCCAGCACAGGGGTCCCTGTGGGAAAGGAGGGCCTTGCAGAGCTGGGCCAGGCCCCACAGCCACCACGGGGCATCTCTGGCCGAGCTATCTTTTTACTTGTACCCCAAATAGGATGTGGGAGGGGATTTGTAGGGGGCGAGAAGGGGGCTGAGCAGCATTGGGGTTGGGGGCTGGGTCCTGGCAGACCTCAGGAGCAGACCAAAAAAGGAAGTAAGGAAAGAGGAAGGAAGAGGCCCAACAACAAAAAAAATTGAGAAAGTGGGTAGAAAGGGTGCAGTCCTGGGCCCTCAACACCTCCTCTTCTCAGCATCTTTGCAAATCCCTTCCCCAACTCACCCCCGCCTCCCACCTTCCATCTCTCCCACTGGGCAGGACCTTAGTCTGTCTCCAGCTAGGCTCCACAACCTCAGACCTGCCACCCCGCTGGTCACTGAGTTCCTTCCCATGTCTCCCAGTTGGTCCCAGAAGCCATCCTCAGAATAATGAAAATGAGCATTTAGGGCCGGCCGAGTGGCGCATTGGTTAAGCGCTGGTTTTGGGATGCCAGCGGCCCTGGTTCGGATCCCACATGAGGGCCAGTGACACTGCCCTCCACAGCTAACAACAGCTCCACCTGGAGCTGGGCTGTGCGACCCCGGTGATGGTGTAGGCTGCAGCCCCTGCTGCAGTGGGCTGCCATAGGCTACAGTGAGTGGCCCGCAGCCAGCGTGAGCGGCTGACAGCCAAGCGTGAGCTGCCAATAGCCGCGGTGAGCGACATCCAGAGGCCAGCGACCGATCTGCCTCATCCGGGAAGAGCGCAATGACGATACCAACAGTGAAGCAACATCCTCCGCAACTAAACTGAAGAACAAAAAGACAGCAACTTGTCTGTTCCCCTTCCCCGATTCCCCAACGCTGTTCCCCTCCGCCAATTCCCCAATAAAATCTTTAAAAAAAAAAAAAAAATGAGCATTTATGAGGGCTGACTACCAGCCAGGCCTGTTGCTCAGGACTTACACAAATGCCTGCCCCACAGCCTCCCTAGAAAGAGGCCATACAGCTTAATGGATGTGCACTAGGGAGCACTCGGTATTACAGACTAAGGTCTATGGCCCCCAGGACCCAAGAACCAGAGCCCCATTTGCCCCTTCCTAACCCAGGGGAGATCCCAGACAGACTGAGCAGGGTCCCAGGCTCTGGAGGACCCAGCGGTCAAGACTGGGCCGTGGTGAGGGTAGGGGAGCAGGACAGAATAAAAGAGGAGAGAAGGGACCCCCATCCCCATGCCCAGTTGAGGCAGACCTAGTGATGAGCCCATGGCCACGTTGGCCAGACCCACAGAGGGTGCCCCGTCATACCTGCCAAACATCAAGTTTCCCACATAAAGCATTAAGGCCCACTCTCAGAAGAGGCAAGCGTTTCCAAAAAGTTACCAGGATGCCAATCCCATCCTTTGGCCTGAGGTCATGTGGCCAGCTAGTTCAGGCACAGGAAGGCGAGAGGCCTGGACTTTGCCGACGCGGGTGGGAAAGCCCACATCCTTCCTGTTGCAGAGGACATGGAAGGCAGGGAAGCCATCAATCTCCCAGGAAGGACATGGCGTCCTTCCGTCCAGCCATGCTGCCTGACTCCTCACAGCAGAGGCCCTGACCCACAGGGCATCATGGAAAAATCACAGCCTCTTGGGACAGACAGACAGACAGACTGACTGACTTGGGCTGGATTGTGGAGGGAGAGGCTAAGGGCTGACAAGGAGGTCTTCAGGTCACAGAGACCAGGAAGGCAGGCGCTCCCTGCCAGCTCTGAGTCTGGGCCCATATCCCCCTTTCTCCTCAGGTCACCTCAAATCCAGTAGTCACTGTAGCAGGTTGAGGGGGATGGTCTTTACAAAGATAAGTCTGTGTGCTAATGCCCAGATCCTGTGAATGTGACTTTTTTTGGAAGAAGCGACTTAACAGGTGTAACTAAATTAAGGATCTTGAGCTGAGATCATTCTGGATTACCTGGGTGAGTCCTAAATCCAATGACAAGTGTCCTTATAAAGAGACAGAAAAGGAGAAAATGGACCAAGAGGAGAAGGTGACAGAAGATGGAGGCAGAGGCTGGAGTGATGCTGCCACAGCCCAGGAAGGCCTGGAGCCACCGAAGATGGGCAAGGCAAGGAAGGACTCTTCCTTGGGGCACTGAAAGGAGTGTGGCCCCGCAGGTGCCTTGGTTTCAGACCTTTGGCCTCCAGACCTCTGAGAGAAAACATCTGTGACGTTTTCAGACCCAATTTGTGGTATTTCGTTACGGCAGCCCCAGGAGACTAATGCTTCTCAAGCACAACGCACTCTCCCCCGTCCCAGATGCCCAAGTGGCCTTCCCAGTTCTGTTGGGGACGTCCCGTCTCCCAGCCACATCTGCCTTAGCCTTTGCTCTGCATCATAGCCTGGGGATTCCACACTGACGGGGCTCCCCGTCCCGGCCTGCATGGACCTTTGGAACCAGTCCCTCTGAGCCACCCCAGGTAGCCTCCCTGGCTCTGGAGGTCTCCCTTCTCCACTTCAGAGGGTCCCTGTTTCCATGCCACATAGGACATTTATGGCCTGGCCCTAAGCAGCCTCGGTTCTCTCCCAGCCTGCCCCTGCCACTTCAGATGATCGCCAGTCCTGGAACACGATGCTTCCCCACCATTCCCTGCCCCATGCCCATGCCTCCTGTCTGCAGCCAAAACCCTAGTCCTCACAGTAAGCCCTTTTCAGAAGCAGCTTCCAAGAGCCTTCCTGATCCCTCCTGACCCCCAACTCCTGAGACAAATCCTTCTTCCTTGAAAGGGAGACAACAAGGGGAGGGAGAGGGAATATTTGTGAAGCCTATCTGAGTGCATGCGAGTACCTGGCACCTTGTGTAGATGGGGACTCATTCTGAGTTAGCTCTCTCACCTGGGCAGCAGCCCCATTTTCCAGGCAGAAGCCCAAGGCACCGAGAGATGAAGCAATCACTCAATGCCACACAAGTAGGAAGAGTGCAGAGGAGCTGGACCCATGCCAGGCCTGTGGCTCCAGACCCTGCCATCTCCCCAGTGAACCCATCCTACCCTTTCTTTGGTGAGCTGTTGAGTTCCGGTCCCATCCCACTGCCTTCCTCAGGCAGGGCCAGGCAGGGCTTGTTTGTCTTGCCATCCCCCAGAGTGACTGGCAGAGACCAAATGCAAGGCTGCCTGCTCATCGCACGAAGGACATGCAATCCTGGGGGCGCACCAGCGTGCTCACACTTTGCATGCCCACTTTCAATAGGAGCCCTGCTTCACGGGCCTCCATTCCTAGGAAGAATGCATTTCCTGCAGAGAGTGTTCACCCATGGGCCTCCCTTGACCCCTGGAATTCCCTCCTCAGATTTCTAGACCTGAAATCACAGGAGCGTGCTAACAATAGAATGCCGTGCTAACTATTTCCCGTGGTGAGGCAGCCCTCAGACGCTGTCAGATGCTGGCTTGGCTTCAGCTTGTATTTCTGAGAAGTTCCCTCCATCTGTAGGCCCCATCTCACCCACAAAAGCGCCTGCACATTGGAGGAGGAAACAATGACACCCATCTCAGGCAGCTATGTCAGGGCACCCCAAACTTGTCCCCTGTCTCTCTCTCTGCACCCTGAGTTCTCGGCACCCCCAGCCTCGAGCACATCAGTGAATGCTCAGGGCCAGCACACTTCACTGTGGGGCAGGGAGGGCAGGCTGCAGGGACAGAAAGCAGGTTCCGGACAGCAGCAAACACACTGGCTTGCTGGGGAGGAGACTGAAGGGGTGAAGCAGGAACCAGAGGGCAAAAACAAATGACAACAAAGGGGACACCCACTGTCCCCTTCACTGATGAACTGGGGATGGATGGAATTAAGCAGACTGCTGGTGTCCAGCAGCTACCTTCCTTCTTATCCCTGGATGCCTCAGAGAGACAATCTGGCTTCTCAGTGTGGGGATGACGGCACCAGGGTTTTTCCATGGCCACAGAAAAGCCAGTTCCCCCACCCATCCTCCCCACTTCCTACTCACATCCTGGCTAGGAGAGATTCTGGCCCCTACTCAGTGAAATCCTGGGCTGTTCTCCCACCCTGGTCCCCGTGGCTTGGGCCTTGGGCAGTTCCTGACACAATGCCTGGGCCCCAGCTAGGCTGGGGAGAGGAGAAGGGTAGAGAGGAAAGGAAGCGCTATGAGCCTCCTGCATGCGCACACACACACTCATGCACATGCACGCACGCACATGCACGCACACATGAGCACACACTCTCTCACGCTCTGTCTACAAAGATCTAAAACCCCTTTCATCTTAATAAACGGGAAAACAGCAAGAGACACAAAGGCAAGGGGGGAGGCCAAGCCTGTTGTAAAAAACTTAAGAGCTTGTGTCGGCTTCTTGGCTGGGACCTGGGCTGAACAAGAGCTGGGCATCTGCCTGCCCTCCCACACAAGATCCCACCAGTCAGAACAAACCAGTTCTCCTCCCAGGAAAGCAGGTGGCCTAGATCAGAAGGCCAGGGACAATTAGCAAAATTACCCCCAGAATCACCTATGACTATGGAGTCACACTCCTTGTGAATTACACAAAACAACCACCTACAATTATATTGTTTTCCAGCCACAGGGATGGAGTGATGCCTGCCAGTCCTGGCTTCTACTGGAGGCGGCACAGAGCACATAGTAGATGTCCCTGAACCAATGACAGGTATACAGTGGTAGGGGGTGAGCAGCAAGCAGCCACAGATACTGGCAAGTTCACCAGGGCATATTCCTGCCCCAAAGCCACCTAGAAAGACACAGCCTAAAGTTCTTTAGCTCAGAAGAGCTTAACACTTGGTGGGGATTTAGTTTTAGCAGCTAAGGGGGCAAACTCTGGAATCAGGAGGCCTGGGTTTGAATCCTGGCTCTCCCACTTGCTGTGACAATAGTACCTATTTATGGCATGGAAGTCACACGGTAGTGCCCTGTAAAGGACACTACCACTGGCATTGGTACTGGTGATAAGGCCAGGTCTCCCTTTTGAGTTGTTAAATCCTGGTGGGTGCATCTTTGGGACTCCTCTGGGAAAAAGGGGGTGACCAACATCCCTGCAGCAACTCCAGAAGTCTGGGTGCTTGGCTAAGTTGTCTCCCCACCTCCTTGTTCTCTTCGAAAGGCCCAGGGGCTGCCACAGAGGGAGAGCAGGCAGCATGGCATCTGGGAAGCTCCCGGACTCCTGAGCTCCTAGAAGGATAAACCGGTGCTGGTCCCTGATGCCCAGCATTGGGGCGCTGCATGGACGCTTACTGAATGAATGAGTGAATGGAGTCAGGACTAGGAAAGAACCTTACTGCCTTTACTCCCAGGAGTAGGAATCTGGAATGGGAGTAGAGTGGCACGTCCTGCATGAAGTAACTTCTAAAGTTTTTCCTGGAAGACACTCTGTGGTCAGAAAAGCAAAGCGCCAAAAGCGGTAAGTGCCTTGAGAAGTATGTGCACAAACCCTTCCAGATGCCGCCCTGGAGACAGACCGCAGCCTGTTTAGGTCTGGATAGTGTTCATCCAACTGCAGGCTGACTCACCACGAAAAGTTACCAAGAAAATGGCCCAGGAATGAACCCCGACATCAGCTTATCTGACCCCCAGCTGCCTCTCCCCCTGACACCCACCTTCTTGCTTGGATGTCTTACAGAAATGGAAAGTAAATGAATTACAGGGTTCGATGCAATGTAGGTAAAAGGAGCAGAAAAGCAACCCTAGGCAGGGTGATGAGCAAGTCCCCCTTTCTGGGGAAAACCTGACAAGCCGCATGGCCCTGTCACCCATGGGAGGGTTTAGTAAATAGCAACCAACGTACCACACTCATTCAGATTTAGGCACCGTGCAAACTGCTTTCTGTCTCAATAAGCCTTTGAAGGATGCACTATCCTCATTTTATAGATAAGGAAACTAAGGCACAGAGAAGTGAGGCTGCACTCACTCCATATCTCAGAGCCAGGATTCGAACCCAGGACTGTCTGACTTTCAACTCTCCAGTTTTCCCATGATGCTGTTCATTGACCTGATTTCTGCTAAACAGCAGACATGCACCTATGGGCCTCTTCCCCTGTACTGTTTAGGGGAAGGCAGGTGACAGTGTAGGTGAAATCTGGGCATGAAGCAGGGAGTTAGGCTCAGTGAAGAGATTCTGGGGGCGGGACTTGGGATGTGATAGCTTTTAAGGACGGTGAAGCCTTCTCTGCAGTGGATTAGGAAAAGGAATGAGGGCTCCTCTGACATTGGGCAGTGTGTTTTGGGGTGAGGCAACAGGGAGGAAGTGACATGGGTGTACTGAGGGCATTCTGGGGCAGAACACAGGGGTGCCAGGAATCCCCCACTCCCCTCCCCTCCAGCCCCGGCACACTGTGGTCCAGCCTCCCCAGCGACTCTGGAACAAAGTCTCAGCAAACAAAGGACCCTTTCATGAACTTCAGGCGGGTCCCTGCCTGCTACTAAGAAGGCTATTTATTGAAACACGCTCCCAGGAGAACAGTTTGTTATGAGCACGTGGTTGTACACCAACAAGCAGGGCCAGAATTATGACAACGCCCTGCCTCTGGTTTGGTCCCAGCTGGTAGGAGACTCTCCTGCATCCAGGGGTGACATGGAGGGAGAACAGAGCAGCCCAGGGCAGCTGCAAAGCTGAAACCCTCCTCCTGGGCACCAAGTGACCCACTGCGTTCCTCACCTGGAAGTGAGTCATTTGAAAATTGTGGGCTTGGTGTTTTTTTCTAAGGACTGGCATCTGAGGATCTCTAAGTGCTCTGAATATTATCCAACGCTGGGTGCTGCTGTCCCCATTCAACAGACAGGGAAACTGAGCTCCATCAGCTAAGATCAGAGAGCACATCACAGCTGGAGGGAACCTGGAGTTGGTGGTCTGCCTGTTGTTGTCTCATCTTTTGACACTTAGATTTTGTGGGCTTCTGTATGCTACCTTCACATACACTAGGCCAGGATGTCCAGCTGAGGCCAGGGCTGGCAGAAGGAGTCTAAGGCTCTGGGAGGCACAGATCTGGGTTGGAATCCTGCCTCTGCTGTTTTTAGCTCTGCAACTCTGGGCCAGTTGCTTGGCCCCTCTGAGCCTGTTTCTTGACCTGTAAAACTGGACTAATATCTACCTTGCAGAGCTGTTATGAGGAAGTGAAATAAATATGTGCAAAGCCTCTAAGATGGGGTTTTGTTCAGAGTAGGTGCTCAATGAATGAAACCATTATTTTTTTTAAAAGGCTCTTCTACTTTTATAAACAAAAGTTCATAACAATTGATTTGAGGACCAGATAAACAGCAGCACAATTTGGGAACATACTTGAACTTTCATTTACAATCCTAAAAAAGCTACATTCATACAAAAATTAGGGCAATTACTTTAGCCACCGATATGCTGGATGGATATCAGGGAAGCTACACGTATGGTAGAGTATATGAAGTTATGGCAGTTGCACAAAGCAAAAACGATAATCAGATACCTTCAAGTGGAAAGACAAGAAGATTCCTGTTCTGAAACCTCTTTAGAGAGAAAGCTACCACGGCATCTACTTTTCCCCTTTCTTCAGGGTAAGGAATTCTTCATTTCCCATATCTTTCACTTGTGTTGGCATTTGACAGTCCTTGCTTAGGAATTTCTATCTTAAGGAGAACAGAACACATCACCATATGCGACACGGCTGAAGCCACAGGTCACCAAGTTAAGAGCATCAGAATTGCCAAGTGAGTTCAGCCTTATAAACAGGGCTGTCCCCAGGCTTTCCCTTTGGCAGGACACGGACAACACCCATAGCTGTCCTCTCTAACACCAGTCTCAGGGATGTCTCAGGCACCTCCGAATTTCTGCATGAACTACCGGGGAGGAAGAGGTTTCACAGGTTTAACTGAGCCATCAGAAATTCCATGGGGAATGCAAGAGCTGGGTAAGAGGTGACCAGAGAGACCTTCTATTTTCCAGCTGGTTCTGAGTCCTGGAGCAGTGGATTCCAGACATTCCTCTGCTGCATGCATTCCATCACAAATGCCAAGTGGCCACTGGATCCTAGCATAGCACCTTGCCTATTGCAGGTGCACAATAAACACTCACCCAGTCAGTGAGCGAAGCTTCTCTCTTGGTCACCCTCATAGTAAGGACATGGGCATTCTTGTTTCTCACTTTCTTTTGGAGGTGAGGGCAAAGCAAAGGGAAGCCATGTTTCTGATTTCCTCATCCCTGCTCCAGCCTGCCCTTCCTCTCCCCCATCACAGATTCAGGCGGCCCAAGAGCCGTGGAAGCCACCAGAAGCTGCTGTGATGAGTCATGCTCTTTGCTCCCAGTTGCAGTTCAGAGAACAAAACAAGACTGAGCTGTCAGCACTGCGGTCTATTCCCTTGGGCCAAACCCAAGGCCAGAAGACCCACCCGCAACTGGCTCCTCTGCCCCTTGCTCGGCCGCTGAGAAACACACCTGTGGATGTTACCTCTTTGGTGTGCTTTCCGTTCAATGTGTGTCTTGCAGTTGGGTGGTTCTTGTTCTTCCCTGTCTACCTTAAGGAGGAGGTGTTGCCCTGGGCAACAGCGATGTCACCTGTGAGGTGCTCCCATTCCGCTGATGTCACGGGGTGGGCCACTTCCACAGAGAGGGGTGTGCTTTCTATGGGAAAACATCACAGGCCCCAACTGGTGAGAAGGATCCGACGGACCTCTTGGGCACTCCCCGATGGCCCTCGTCCTCTCCCAGAAACCCCTCTCATACTTCTCTCCCCCCTGGATGCCTGTGACAGGCCAAGCCTCACACCTGACTTTCCCTCTCCCAGAGTCAGCTGAAAGGTCAGGATGCATAGCTTTGTCCTCAGCTCTAACAGACCACATGCAAGGGCACTGATGAGTTCCTTCTCACCATCTGGAACAGCCTGGGTCCCTGCGGCCTTGTCCTTTGCCCAGACCTCAGAGGAGGGAGCAGTGGCACTAATGGAGAAGCTAGGGTCCCAATCTGACAAAGAATGTAGATTCTCAGTTGACTTCTACTGTCTTTAAGAGTTCATCCCAGCCAGACTGCTGGGCTGTGCCAGTCACTGTGCTCAGCACTGTCTACACAGGCCCTATGAAGGGCTATTGCAGGGGTCGGCAAACGGCGGCTCTCGAGAGCCACATGCGGTAAAACTGAAAATGAAAATAGAACTATCATTTATAAAATTTTTAAAGGATATTCTTCACATAATGGTGATTTCATTTGTTTTATGGCTCTTGAATAATTTTTAAATTGTTGTCAGGGACAGGATTGGCTCTTCTGTCTGAAAAGTTTGCTGACCCCTGGGCTATTGCCATTTTACGGATGACAAAACTGAGGCTTGGAAAAGTCAGGACACTTGCCAAATACAGAGAACACCCAACTATTGAGCAGTAGAGCCAAGGCTGGACCCAAGTCTGCCCTCTTTTAAAGCCCATGTGCGTCATACCTCATTGGCTGTGGAGCACCTGGAGACAGCAGCTTACTAAAGATGGACCATGAGGGGGCCTGGACAGAGACCAGGGAGAGCCGTTTAAATCCAGAGAGGCTAGTTGAGGCCAGGTGGCTGAGGCAGCCAAAGCGAGCACTGCCTCAGGACTGTCCCACGTTCACACAGAGGTTGTAGTAAGCGGCCAGTCCTGGCCCTGCCACTTCCCCAAGCACTGTTCAGATTAGGGACCAGGTTTTTTTTTGCTCTGTGCTAAGCTTCCTGTTGACCCATCCAGGCCACACGACCAGCCTCTTGATTTGCATACAGTGTTTATCCCTGTGGTCTGCACCTCTAAATTTGAAACTGTATAGTAGCCCATCTATTTAACTTATGCAAATTCAACTCTTCATAGCTGGGAACTAGAGCTTATAATGCTTTAAACAAAATAAATAAAATAAAAGTCACTCAATTATGAAAGAGAAAAGGGGAAATCCTACCCGGTAAATGCCAAGGAGATGTGTTGGAGTACTGCTCTACCTGGCTGGTTATTTCTCCATTGGTGAGAGAGGCAAAGAGGTGAACAGAGCCCTGTGCTATTATTGGACATCACTCCCCTCACACCGCCCAGCTCCTGCACTCTGCCTTGACTCCAGCTTTGCCAAGCACAAGCTGCCTTCTCGTCTTTGGTTTCCCATGTGGCTTGCTGAGGATGTAAGGAACAGATATCACTCAGTCTCCTTCTCATGAATAAACTAGCATTATGATTTGTACACTTCTGGGAGTTTTCTCAAGGTGACTCAATAGCCCAAAAGTCCAAACCACTCTGAAAATTGTGGAGACAGGGTTTCCGAGTGGGCACAACTAAGAGCCAGACCCTGGGACAAGTGAAACAGGAGTCCAGGTAAACAGCATCCTTATGGGAAATCTGCTGGGCACCAGCCAGCCCTTCCCAGGAGACATCAAGACATTGTGAATTCCTCACTGGCTGAGAAACCTGGCTTGTTTGAACACTGTATGCATGTATGTATGCATGTATGTATGTATGTATGTAGTAAAGTGCTCTGCTCCACCTAATTAAGTACTGAAATGTATAAGATGGAAAATAAGTGGTTATAACGATGGAGTTGTGAGGTAGGAGTTTTGGGAAAGGCTGCCTGAATGAGCTTGGTTAGAGTGTTTGCAGGTGAACAGGACCTGGCCAAGATGGAGCCTGGGGGGGGTGGGGGGTGGGAAGTGTCAGGACAACATGTTCAGACACTCCCCACTTTGTCCCATTCCTGAGGAAGTTCTCTACCTAGGTCAGGGACCCTGTGTAGCTGTGGCCTTTCCCTCTGCACCACACCCAGATGGCACTTACTCATCACCCTCATGCCAGGCCCCAAACTGGATTTGCCACCTCACATCATCCAGCTATTGAGAAGGAAAGTCACTTGATGCTTAGGCCAGGCCTCCCATCAGCCTTCGAGGCCGGGACTGCCTCTTTCTTGCCATGCCTTTCTGTTGCCAGGTGGGTTTTTCCATCTTTCCTTTGCCTGAGCTGAGAGCAGGTCTTTCTTTCTTTGACAAAGAAAGGAAAAGGCAACTGCTCTTCCCTCTTTCCCATGAAGGTTCCCAAGCAAACTAGCTTTTTAAGCCTAACTTGCTTCTTGCTCTAGGACTGTTCAGTGATTGGGATTCTGCTTCCAGGCTCCTCACAACTTTACTTCACTGTGCCTTAGTTTTCTCATCTATAAAACGGGATAACAATATCTATGTTATAGAGCTACTATGAAGATCAAATGAGTTAATACAGGCAAAGTAGTTTTTGGAAAAAAAAAAAAAAAGCCTGGCAAATGTTAAGTCCTCAATAATTGATGGTTATCAGGGCTGTTGTGTATGGTTATACAGGTGGTGTTCTGCTCAAGAACACCTGGCTGGGGGGTGTTGAGGACGGATCCAGCTTCCATGCTGCTTGCCCAGCTATGTGCCTTGGCTGTGTCTACCCAGATGTGACCCTTTTTTTAAAGGCACCAAGTTGCCATTTTCTTCCCTAGAGGGTGTACCTTATTTTAATTCATGCAAAGGATGAAACAGGTTAGCAGCAGCCCTGGGGGTTATTCTCATCAGCTTTTGGCATTCTCACGGCTATGTCCTTCTTCCCAGCAAGACTGGATTAGAGGGGGGTCCAGATAGACTGGTCTCAGGCATATATAAGGTCCTGCTTCTCATCCCCAGGACACTTGGAGCACTTGCCTCTCAGCTAGGACACTTCTTCTTCAAAAGGCCCATAGGCTGCCCTACTACCTCATCCTCACTGAGGGGATTCTCAGACCCAAACACACAGTCACAGTCTTAAACTTCCAAGGGACCCTCTTCTTCGTAATTATTGACGGCCGCCTGTCTCTGCTGAGTAATGGGGCAGCGCATTACCTCTGGTTGTTGACAAGCTCCTTCTTACTTCTTAGTACGATCCATCTCCCTGCTTCTCCTCACCAGTGAGTCTGAGGTCAGAAAGAGCAAGTCTTTTCTCCTGAAAATGCCTGAGATTCCGAAAGGCCACAGCCCCGTGCCCCCAAAACTCTCACCCTTAGGGCAAACAGTGCCGGTTCATTCCCTTTGCCCTCACAAACTCACATTCCAGATCCTCCATGCTATCCCACCCCCTCTCCCCTGGCCACATCCCCATTTGGCAGTGGTGTCCCTCACAAGAAGAGGCACTGAGAACAGTGCTCCTGACCTCCGCGGTACAGCAAAGCGCTGCTCTTCTTGGACTCCGTGCCTGGGGTGCTCATCACTGTCTCCCATCTAGACGTGTACCCTCTTCATCAGACAGGCGCCCCTACATTCTTTTTTTTTTCTTGACCCCCAAAGGGTCCAAGAGGGAAAAATGCAAAACCAGGTTCCTTCCAGACAATACCTTCTCAGGTGGGCAATTTTGCCAGAAGCCTCTCTCCAGATGTTCCTCCCTGAACATGCCCTCAGATAAAAAGTTCACTCACAGACCCTCTTTTTTGTCTCCCTCGTGGGCAAAGAGTTGAGAGACTATTCCTGGTAAGGTGACAGGTTCTGGGATGATGGTATCGGGTTAAAAGTTCAGATCCTTGCCCCCTAAAAGCTCGAAATTGCTGCCTCTTTGACAATTACGAGTTAGAGGATGGCACTTGAACAAAAGCCTTCCCACCCACCCAGGGAAAGCACAGTCAGTATAACCATCTCAGTTACCCGTGAGGGCAGAGTGGCCTGGGAGCAGCAGCAAGACACGGGAATTAGCAAACAATGGAAACCACTTAGGCAGGTAGGCTGGAAGGAAGACTCAAAAGCACACACAGCCTACCAACACAGAGGTGAAGGGTAGCAATTCTACCTAGGTGTGCCTTGTCAGTTTCCCCACCAAGCTGGACCTGTGACTGCAGGAGACACAGATTAGCTTTACCTGGCAGCCTCAGCTTCTCCAAGGTAGAACTGGTTTGTAAAAGACAAGGGCCCTGGGTCAAATCCGAAAGAGGAGCAAGAAAATAGAATATAATTCCGAAACTGATTTCGATTCCAAAGACCAGGGCTCAGGATCAGTCCGTACCTGCTGCTCTTCTATATAGTTTTGAAGGGGATGGGGATGGGGGCGGCTTCTCACACTAGGTGGAGGGGCAAAAGGCAAAGTGTGGTTCTTGAGAAGTTCAGTCAAATATACTCCCTTTCTGGGCAGGAGTATTTATTTATTTATTAAGAGACGGAACATTCTGGACGGCAAGCCCGGCGCTGGGGGCTTTTGAGTCACTTCAGCCAGCAGTTGGAAAGGTGGAGACACTGCGAAGAGGTTGGGATGGAGTTAAGGGTCTGGGGGCAGAGACCATTTGCAGCCCCTAGAGAAAGTTCTGCAAAGTGTGAGGTGTCCTCCACCAACAGTCCCGAAAGAGGAAGCCCCAGCAACCGCATAGCTTCACTATCTTAAATTACACAGAATGAACACGCTCCACTCCTGCTCCCTTCTTCCACGAGGGGAAGAAAGGCGGGAAGGGAGAAGGCTGGGGGGTTAGGGGGTGGCGGCCTGTCTTTTTGTCCTAGCACTCTGCTCAGATGATCAAAAGTAATGGACCCTCGGGGCAGTGGGAACAAAGACGTGGTCCTTCTTCGGACGCCTGGAGGAGGAGCTGCCCGCGGCCCCGGCTGGAGCGGGGAGTGCGGCGCGGGACCTCGCGCGGTGCAAGGAGGAGGCATGAACCCCGCCTTGGCACGAGCCCTGCATCAGGGTCTGCAGTCAGCCCCAGTCTAGGGGGCCGAGCAGGCCCCGCGGTCCCCGCGCCACCCCTGCGCCCCGCACCCCAGGACGCCACCTGGGGCGCAGCTCCGCCTCGTCACCCGTCTCCATTGCGCCCTTCTTTCAACCCACGAGGAGGACCCAGAGCCTCGCGGCTGCTGGCCCACGCTTACTCGTCGCCTTGGTTCCCGCTCCCCTTCGCCGGGAGGACCGCGTGGGCCCAGGCTGCGCTCGCGGGTCCCCAGGGCCTGAGCGCACAGCTTGGCAGCGGAGGAGGCGCAGCGCAGCGCGGGGCAATCGGGGGTCGGGGGCGGCGAGATCCAGGAGGGCTCCCGCCTTCTGGCCTTCAGCAGCCGGGCTCTAAAGCGCTTCGGAGTTACTCATTTCCTGGATGTCACAGAAAGTTTGCCTCCTTATAAGAACAAAACGCCCGCCTCTCCTCTCCGCGGCTGAAGCTCCTTAAGGAGGACTCCGCGAGTTAGAGAGGCCGGGTCCAGGGGCCGCCCCGGAAGTCTGCCCAGTGACACCCCCAGAAACTCCAGAGGGTGCAGAAGAATTGAAGGGTGTACGGGAGAGACGGGATCTGGTCACTGGAATAAACGGGGGGCACAGGGACAGGGCGTCGAGAAGGACGTCCTTAAAAGCCAGTCCAGGCCGGCGGCGTGGCAAGGGTTAAGTCGCTGCAAATCAACGGTGCTTTTGCCGAGGCGCGTTTTACAAGCCGCGGATTCCTGGGGCCACCTCTTTTGTCCCTTAGAGCAAGATAAAAATCGAGACAGAACGCCGTCCCTATTCTCTTTTGCAGCTTTAACAGATTAAAGTAACTCACCCAATTTTATGGTAAATGAATGCATCTTTGCCTTTCTCCCTGAGGCACAAAGGAAAATGATGACTTAAATGCTTTTATCTGTAGAGGGCGCTTTAGTTTCCAGAGCTTGTTTACAGTTGTAAGTTAGACCCCTATTTTAGACAAGAGGGAATTGAGGCCAGGAGGGCAGCACCAGCTGCACCTTGGTCACCCTTAACGGGTTATGCAATCCATAATCTATTATCTTCTCTTTGTGACCTGCCCAGATTCCACAGTCAGTAGAAGTGGCCGGGAGAGGCTTGAGTAAATCCTACATTAAGTTGCTTTGGGGGAGTCAAAGGCCAATGAGGGCACTTTGGGGAAATTATGAGAACACACTATCCAAATGATTATCACCATTGGTCCTCAAGCCAGCCAAAGAACGCTAACACTCGCCTGGAAGACATTAGGCTGAGTCTGAAAGATAAACAGGGGATGAGGAATAGTTCTAAAAATAGCCGCCCCCCCCCCCGCCCCCCTTGGCCCAGGTTACTTTTGTTTTCAAGCTTCTGCTCACAGCTCCTTCCTAACATGAAGCACAGTTATGGCAGAGTTTTGGGAGCTGGTGGGGAGGGGTGGGCAATGGGGAGATCTGAGGAAATGTTCTTGAAAGAGCTGTGTATTTACAAAATGTCTGCAAGTTGGATGAGTGGGGTACTTATCCCCAAGGCAGGTGGGGGAAATTCCTGGGAGGTGGGGGACAGTGGACTGGGCGCCACTGCACTCGCTTGTAATCCTTGGGGTAAGAGTTCAAGGTTACAATTTGCTGGAGTGCCAAGGTTAGTGCTTGGATGCTCTCTGGGATTGTCATCCTGTGTGCAAAGTTGTTTCGGCAATTTCTAACTAGCTGTGTATATTCATTTTATAATATAACAAACATTTATTAGGTTTGTATTTCTTTTAAACCTAATGATTTCACTCTCTGTGACCTGATGGTCACTTTCATTGGCTTCCCTCTGCTCTCAGCATCGGGTCTACTGTCCTAATTTGGCACATGGGCTGTTCACGAGCTGACCTCTACTTATCTCACCAACCTCGTATCTCAGTCCATGTTCCACACCAAACTCCTTGCAGTTCTTGGAAACAATACTTCTTGGAATGTGATATATGGTTTGTTTTACCCCCTTGACTATTCATATGTGCTCTATCTTCTGCTTGCAACCTTCACCCCACCTCTTCCTCCAACCTGTCACCTTCAATGCACATAACACTTTTTTGGGTTTTTTTTTGCCTGCCTAATGTGAGCTCAGTCTTCACACCTCAGATTAGGGCTTTCTCTTCTGGAAAGTCTTCCTTGAACACCAACGCCCTGGATTACACCCCACGCCCACCCCCACTATGTAGTTTCCATAACACCCTGTGCTTACTCTAGAAAGGGTTTTATTTTTCTTTTTAAGATTTTTATTAAAAATATAGCTAACATACAATATTATATTAGTTTCAGGGATACACAATAGTTATTCAATATTTAGATAGCTAAAGAAGGGATCACCATGATTAAGTTCAGCAAACATCTGACACCATACCACGCTATCACAATATTATTGACTATATTCCCCATGCTGTACATTACATCCACATGACTTATCATTTTATACCTGGAAATTTGGATCTTTTATTCCCTTCCCCCCCTTTTTAAATTTATCAATTACAGTTGACATTCAATATTATTTTATACTAATATCAGGTATACAGCATAGTGGTTAGACATTTATATAATTCAAGAAGTGATCCCCCTGATTAGTCTAGTACCCACCTACCACGATACATAATTATTACCATATCATTGACTGTATTCCCTATGCTTTACTTTACATCCCCATGACTATTGTGTAACAACCAACTTGTACTTCTTAATCCCTTTCCCTCCTTTCACCCACACCTCCAACCCTCTTCCCATCTGGCAACCATCAAAATCCTTTCTGTATCTATGCGTTTATTTCTGTTTTGTTTATTTTGTTCTTTAGATTCCACATATAAGTGAAATCACATTGCATTTGTTTTTTTCTGTCTGACATACTCCACTCAGCATGATAACCCTCCAGGTCCATCCATGCCTCCACAAATGGCAAGAACCCATTCCTTTCCATTACCGAGCAACATTCCATTGTATGTATGTGCCACCTCCTCTTTACCTATTCTCCCATCGATGGACACCCAGGCTGCCTTCATATCTTGGCCATTATAAACAATGTTGTAATGAACATATGGATGCACATGTCCCCTCAAAGTAGCTCTGGTGCAGGCCCATTCCATCCACTGCCTGTGACTGGCTGGGGGGCTACCTGATAGGAGCTACAAAATGATCCGCAGTTGTTCACTGCCTGTGTTGAACCTGAAGGTGCACAGGAGAGGCCATGTTGTGAACTGAGGATCCTGTCACCAGTACCTGGCCTAGGGTAACTCTGCAAAAAGCCAAGATACCTGGAGGCCTGCCACCTGCCAACTTCCTTAAGGTTCAGCTATTGATAAAACCTCGTGTGGTACGTGAGTTAAGTGAGACAAGGTTTCAGGGAGTCACTAGGGTGGGAAGAGTAGTGGTCACCAGGTTAATGTAGATTCTGGTTTGGTGCCAGCGCTGAGTCTAGAACGACTTGGCAAAAGTCTCAGAGCATACCAAGGCCAGTTGCCGTCTGCCTGGGGCCTGTGGACTTCAGTAGTTTTCCTAGAAAAAGTGAGATGCAGGCTGCTTGTGGAGAAGTGCCTCCAGCTGTGTGTGAGTTTGGTGGGGCATGGTTCCAGCTGGGTCAAAAGGGTGGAGCAGTGGAGCTCACCAGGCCAATCAAATTCAGATTTGGCCTGTGGGAGCGGGCTTAATATAGAAAAGATGGTGCCCACCTGCCAGCTGCATGGGAAGGAGACCCCTTCCCAGGAAAATGCCGACTGTCCTCCAGTCCTTCTCCAAAAGCCACACTCCTCACTCTGCCCCCTGTATGTCTCTGAGGCCTTCTGGGTCACCATCCCTCCACCGAAGCAAAGGTGAGTGAGTGCCTGTGAACAAGAGGGTCTGTGCGAGGACTGTTTAAGAGGATGTCTGGGTTTCCCACTGCCTTCTGTCCCACCTGAATGGTTGGAATCCCCACTGTTTTTCACAACCAGATGCTGTGGGGGCTCCTCTTCCCCACACTAGTACTAGGGGCTGGGGAGCCTGGTGTGGGGGCTGGGGTCCCTCACTCCTCTGCTGGGAACCTCCCTGGTTGAGATATCCCTCCCAGTTCTCAACCACTGCTCGGAGGTTTAGGGCCTGTTCTGTGTCTCTTCCCTCCTACCAGTTTTGAAGTGGCTTCTTCTTTATATTTTTAGTTATAGGACTTCTGTTCAGCTAGACTTCAGGTGGCTCTTCAGGTTAATTGTTCTGTAATTTAGTTGTAATTTTAATGTGTTCACGGAGGATGCAGGTGCAGTGTTTATCTATGCCACGATCTTCGATCTCTAGAAAGTGTTTTTAAAAGACAGGAAAGGACAAAGGATTCTACTTCTGGGAACATGAGAGGCCAAGAAGTCAGGGAACCTTTGCTTGAAACGCAGAAATGCTGGAAAAAAACAAACAAACCAACAATTGAAAGAAAGCCAGGGGGATCTGTAGGTATGAGACAGGAAGAAGGAACTTTGAGGCACAGAGGGGTATTTGATGTGAATATAAGCCCAAATGGCTAAGGACTGGGGGCTGAGTACCCACTCAGGCCTTACGTTCTAGAAAGGTAGAGACGTGCACTTGAGACCCCTGCTTAAAGTTGGGACCCTGGAAAGGCTCTTAGTGATTGGAGAATGGAGAAAGCAAATCCTCCCACTTGTCTAGGGCCACAGCAAGGAAGTTCGTGGTTTGTCTGGAGCCCTGGATGAATTAAAAAATGCCTGCTGTAGAAACTGAAACAACTAGCCTGACTATGCCATGCATTGGTATGAGGTTCTAATTTACACTGCCCATGTTGGGAGGGAATCCTGAAGTCAACAAAGAATATAAAAGCTGGTTTCACAGTGATGAATAGCCTTGGTCCTGTCAGAAGCAAATGCGGAATCCAGTTGTTTATTCTGTTCTCACAGAATAAACCATTCCCATTGAAGATAAGTTTATAATAAGCACTTATAAACCAAACTAGGAAATGGACCTCACGAGGGATTGGATCAATAAACAGGAGAATTAACCCATTAAGAAATTGACATAATAGAACAATTTGGAAGAGACTATAAAATTGTTATGTTCAATAATTACAGAATCAACATGATAGAACATAACACTGAAAAAAGAAAAGGCAAATTTGAAAAAGTACAAATGCAGCATACAGGAAAGAAAGTTAGCCATTTACACTAAAATACCTCAATGGTTAGAATTCTTTTTCATTAAGAAAGTAATAACATCAGTCAAAATTCCAATAAAAAATAATTCATTAAATAGGGGAAAATAAAGAACAGTAACATACTAACTCATTTATAAATAATGTTTTAGAAATCCTAAATAAAATATTAACACGGAATCCCAGCAGCACATCAAAAGAATATTATATCAAGAATAGATCAAAAAAGAGAAATTGGAAGTTCATCACTATAGACACTGAAAAGCCATTAGATAAAATTTATGGGGGAAATAATAGCAAACTTCATGTTAAAGTTGGTGCAAGATAAGGATGTCCTCTTTCACTTTTTTTTTTTAAACTCTTCAGTTAGGAATGTGTTTGGTTGTAATAGAATACCTGAGTATAATTTTTTATTTGTTTAAGCCTACAAGAGGCTTAAACAGGGCTTTACTTTTAAGTCTGTAGATAGGCGACTGCTTTGGCTCAACGCTTTGATAGTTTTGGAGCTAGTCTAAGGTTATGTACACTTACTGTTTTGATATGTATTGTAAAATTGTCATTCCAAAGATGTTTCATCAATTTAGACTCTCACCAATAAGGTATGAGAATGCCTGTTTCCCTACATCTTTTTCAGCATTGGCTGTTTCCTAACTTTAAGGAGTTTGCTTCTTTTATAAGTGAAAAAAGATATCTCAATGTCTTGATTTGCATTTCTTTAGTTAAAAGTGAGGCTGAATGGAACATTATTACTGAATGGAACATTTTTACTTCTCTATTTGTGAATAGTCAGTTATAACTTCACCTGTTTTTCTGTTGGCTGTGTGTGTGTGTATAGAAGTAAATGGAATTTTTTTTTCATGCTCTTAGGAACTAGATGTGGCTTCAAATTCCACAGTGAAAGTTGACTTGTGACAAACACTAGACCAACTGCTGGGCAGCCTCACACTACACTTCACAGTCAGGAACATTGGCAATAAAAACCAAAAAACAAACATGGGAACAGATTTCCTGTTCACCCCCAGCTGTGGTTATCCCAGTATATGGAATAAAATACATGACAATGGGAGAGTCAGGAAGCCAATGCTAGTCATTAAGGGTCTAATGGATGGAAACAAAGAGACCATTTTCCTTCATTTTGTCAATCTGTTATTGTCCTGAATTCACCTTTGCATGCAATTTTGAGAGATAATAACAAGCTGGCTTACAGTATATTTCATTGAAATAGGCTGCTCAGCGGAGATCAGGTCTGAAAGGTGTCAGCTGAATAGGATGAATGATTTACATTTGGCCATTTCTTTCCTCAAGATCTGTCTTGGGAACCCCTCCATCTCTTCTAGGGATGTTAGAACCAGCGGGACCTTTAGAGATTACTTACCAACAAAAGTGAAGCCCACAGAAGTTAGGTCCATATGCAAGGTCACATTTTTGCTTGGAAACAGCATAATAATGGCTAAAACTTATACTATATGCTGGGTATTAGTCTAAGCACTTTACAAATTACATCTCATTTAATTCTCGTCATAGCCCCACATAGTAGGTATCGTTAGCATTCCCATTTACCAGATGAAGAATTGAGGCCCAGAGAGACTAAGTAACTTGTCCAAGGTCACACAGCTAATAAGCGGCAGAGCTAGGATTTGAACCAGAAACTTTGGCTCCAGAATCTTGCCCTTAACTACAACTCTATATCCTTTTGTTCAAAGTGAATCCCCTTCAAATGTACAACTACACTGAATTTTCCCAAGAATGAGATTACAATCGTTAGAATGTTTTCAAAGTATTTTAAAAATACACTTTACCTCAGAACCCAATATACTTACACACACCAGTGCATTATAATTGAAAGACAGTTTCCTTAAGAACAATTCTTATGTTTACTACTTGTAATATACCCTGGTATGTTCCCTCTTCTTTTTTCTGTTTCAATCTCTTACACTTTTTGAAAAAACAAAATGCAGGCCACCACTTACTAATGAGTCACAATCCACAGTTTGAAAAAATGCTTCTTTAAACCACCCTTGTTGCTCACATCCATGTTATGAAAACTGTTTGTAATTTATACATGTTAAAGTTCCATCCACACACATTGCTTGGAATGGGAAAGACTGTCAAATAATGTCTATCAAGCTTATTTCTGGTCAGTATAGGTATTTATTGCTCTCCCTATAGTTAATGTCTAAAGATGACACATTGGGGCTTTAAAGCAAACCACCATGCTGTAACCTTAGGAAAACCTTCATTCACCCGTCCATTCATCCATCCATCCATCCATCCATCCATCCATCCATCCATCCAATAAATATTGGAGCACCTACTATAGGACAGGTATTGTGCTAAATTAGGAATTGGCAAAGTACGGCCAGCACACCAACTCTAGAGAACCACCTGTTTCTGTAAATAAAGTTTTATTTGGATCACAACCATGCCCATTCATTTAAGTATTGTCTGTGGCTGCTTTTGTGCTATGATGGTGGAGTCAAGTGGCTGCCATAAAGACCATGTGGCCTGTGAAGCCACAAAATATCTCTTAATCTGGTCCTTTACAGAAAAAGTTTTTGGACTCTGGTGTTAGATTCTAAAACACAGTGATGTTTTAGAATGGTCTCTGCCATCCTGGAGGTGTGAGTTATCCTGCTTAGCTTAAACTGAGTTTCCATCTCCTTGGGTGGGTGGGATTGGGTGTTGGGGTTGGTCCAGGTTTTTTTGTCTCCCTTGAATTGCCTCGGAGAACACCTGTTCACAATAGATACTCAGCAGGCATTTTCTGCTGCTGAAATTATTCAGTAGATCTGGCAGCAGATATCGGAAAGAAAGCAACCTATCCACAGGGTAGGAAAGACAGTCTATTCCTTTAACATAGCGAAGAGTTTCATTTTATAGATGCTTATCTTTGCTGCCATGAGAATTGGGACATAAGCTTTTATTGAGTACCTACTGTGCATCTGGCCCTGTGTGTGGGCAGAGGAGGGGGATGACTTGGTTATTTGCCACTTGCATCAAAATGGGAAGAAAAATGAGATAAATGCATTTAATTTTAGTTTTTTTAAAAAAGATTTTATTGGGGTACTGGAGGAGGGGAACAGCGTTGGGGAATCAGGGAAGGGGAACAGACAAGTTCTTGTCCTTCTGTTCTTCAGTCTAGTTGTGGAGGATGTCGCTTCACTGGCCCATGTTGGTATTATCATTGCGCTCTTCCTGGGTGAGGCAGCCGCTCGCTGGCCATTGGAAGGCTGCTCACGATGGCTCACAGCAGCTCATGAAAGCGCATGCCAGCTGCCTCCCAGCCCCACCGCAGCCTATACTGTCGCCTGTGACTCACAGCAGCCCAGCTCCAGGTCGAGCTGTTGTTCACCATCTTAGCTGTAGAGGGCGCAGCGTCACTCGCCCATGTGGGATCTGAACCCAGGCTCTGCTGCTTAGAGCTGGCATCCCAAGCCAACTCTTAACCTACGCACCACTCAATTGGCCCTTAATTTTAATTCTTAACACTTCTGTTTGGAGACCTGGCATGTACTTGGAGATGATTTTATTTAACTACCTTAGAATATTAAATGTTTGCGTTCCAGTAGCTTTTAACTTCCCTTAGTTACTAATCATTCCCAGGAGTAATTGCTGCGTCTCAGTATATACGCTAATTGTCTTTCTATCTTTCTTTCTTTTTCTTTCTTTCTTTCTTTCTTTCTTTCTTTCTTTCTTTCTTTCTTTCTTTCTTTCTTTCTTTCATTTAAAGATTTTATTGGGGAATTGGGGGAGGGGAACAGCCAAGTTGTTGTTCTTCAGTCTTCGTTGTGGAGGGCGCCAGTTGCCATCTGGCTTCCCGTCGGCAGCTCATGGCCTCCAAGCTCAAGGTGCTGTGTTCAGTCTTAGTTGCGGGTGGGCGTAGACACCATCCCATATGAGAGTTGAACCCTGCAGCCTTGTTGTTAAGAGTGTACGCCTTATCTACTGAGCCATCTGTGTGGCAGCTCAGCTCAAGGTGCTGATTTCAGTCTTAGTTGTGGGTGGGTGTAGCCCACCACTGAACAGGCAATCTTGTTGTTACACCAGCTGAGCCATCCTGCCGCCTGTTAGCAACTCAGCAACAGCTCAGCTCGGGCACAGCATCACTGGCCGGTGTGGGAATCCAGCCGGCGGCCCTGTTTCTCAGAGCTTGCGCTCTAAGCCAACTCTCAACCAACTGAGCCACTCAGCTGGCTCTTTTCTTTTCTTTTCTTTTTTCTTTTCTTTTCTTTTTCCTTCCTTCCTTCCTTCCTTCCTTCCTTCCTTCCTTCCTTCCTTCCTTCCTTCCTTCTCTTTCTTCCTCCCCTCCCCTCCCCTTCTCTTTTCTTCTCCTCCTCCTCCTCCTTCTTCTTTCTCTCTCTTTCTCTCCCCCCTCCTTCTCTCTCCTTCCTTTCTTCATCAAACTTTCTATTTTGAGTGTCTCTTATGTATCAGCACCATAGATATATTAAAGAAAAGATTGGTCCTTCCAGTCTTGTGGGGAAGACATAGAAATAAACACACGATTACTATATAGTGTATTGACAGAGGGGCACTCAGGTTTTCTAGCAACACAGAAAAGGAGTGCCTAACAGGGGAAGACTTCCTGGAGGAGGTGACACTGAGGTGCGTCTTGAAAAATTCACCAGTCAAAGGAGACAGGATATTTCAGACAATGGACAGGCATATGTAAAGTCTAAAGATATTTGAAAATATGGCATTTTCAAGGGATAATAGAAATAAGAGCATTGACCCATCATCAGAGGGATCTATGCTTTGATTTAAAATATTTTTTATTTATTTATTTGCTTATTTACTCACTTATTCAATTTATTTATTTGTAGTGGGAACAGGTTATGTGGAGCTTCAGTCATTTTAACCAATCTGGTTAGCTGATTAGTTGGTATAAGTGACCACTAGTTGTGCCTCTTGGGCAAGAAGCACTGACTGAATGAGCTCTCCTAACTAATCATCCCCAAAAGTAATCTGTCTGGGAGAAGTGCAGCTGCTCTAAGCCAATAAAATTCCAGGCAGGTAAGATGACTGGGTAGTTGTGACACTGTCGCCGCCTCCTCCTGGTAAAAATGATCACCTGCAATGGCAGATTGCCGGCCGCTTCCTCCTCGTGCCTGGCCTTTCAGCCTCCTAATAAATCTGCCTGAGCTTCGTTGCCTCCTGTGGTATCAAGATGGGAGTTTGTATGAAGACCCTTCTGGAATCCATGTCAAATGCTCTGCAAATGCTCTGTTAAGTCAGCTCTGCAGCAGGCTGGAAATGGAGCAGATTACAGGAATAAAATATGGTCCGAACAGTTTTGGAAAGCACTAGCCAACAGGAGCTGTGCTCTGTCATGTAAGGGGAGCATGAGGTCAGCTGATAAATGATAACAATTTTCTGCAACACGTGGGCTTTTAATCTTCCCAACAGCCTGCCACAGAAATGTTACGTATGATGACCTGCGTAGTTTTGACTGCATTGTTTGGGCCCAAAGGCAGGTTTTAGATTTCATGGATACTAAATCCAGATATATCACAAGAATGCCTGGTATAGATAGGATCTGTGTTGGTCAGGACTTTTATTTTTGTTTTTGGTTTGTTTGGAATGGGGCAGATATAAACAATGGAAACTCACTTCATCTAGATTTAAACAAATAAGGTGACTTTGTTAGGAAGATGCAAAGTATCTAACAAAACCTAAGACAGCGGGTATTGCTGGGCCACCTCAGGGGCTGTAAAGGGAATGTGAAGGGACACCAACAACCAAGGAAGCCCCCTCTCCCTCAGCTCCCCCTTTCTCTTTTGGGCCTGTGGGTTCCCCCTCCTTGTTCCTTTGTTTTATTCTTCCCTCTGCAGTCCGCCTTTCTCTGCTTCTCCTGAGTTTCACATACCCAGTTCCAGGCCTCTAGCACCGAGTGGCTTGCAACTCTTGGTCCCAACTATAAATCCCCAGGAAAAATAATGGAATTGGCCTTACTTGGGTCAGGTCTCCACTCCTGACCCTACTAGCTATGGCCCTGGGGAGCAGGTAGGGCCATCTACAATATTCGGGCTTCGGGGAGAAACATATTTCTGGGTGGGAGCTACTAGTCTTGTGGGTAACAATATCCTCACGAGTCTCACTAGAGGATTGTGGGCTGTGTAGACTCCCCCCAAATTGCTTCTAGGACCTCCCTGATCCATTAGAGGAGTTGGTTCCTTTCAGGCCACAGTTGCTTTGTATTGCAGGCTGGGGATTTCCATGTAGGGCTCATATCAGTGTTTCTTTTTGCTTCTCTGGAGTTTTACTTTATATCCTTCCTGGGTGCTGCTGAAGAGGTGAGTTCTTATTACTGAGTCACCGCACACAGCTTAGATGTTCTAGGAGGGTGCTGTTGGAAGCACTTACATCCAGGTTTAAACAAGGAGCTCTGCAGAGGTGGTAAAGCTCATGATCATGTTTTCCAGTTATCTGGCAGAGTGAATGGGCGTGTCCATGGCCGTCCCTCATCTTTGAGTCTGCAGCCGTTGTTTCTCTGCTATTCTTCCAAAGCTCCACCATTCATCCACACCCTCTTATTAATGTTAGTGTCCACTGGCCCCTGATGGAGACCTCTCCCTCCCTGTCACAGGATTTTTGCATTCTTGTCTTGGTATCTGCCCAGTGGTATTTCCCATCCTTGGAATTCCTTCTATTTTCTTGCATGTCTATAATTCATATGTATCATTTAAGGTCAAGTTCAAGAGCCATGTCTATCATGTGCCTTTCCCTAATAATGCCACCCTTCACTGGTCTTCCTTATTTTAGAACTCATTCCGTAGTTCCTCACTAAATAGTTACATACTGGGAGAAGTGATGGTCCTTTATGTTAATTTGCTGGGGCTAGCATAATGAAGTACCACAGACTGGGAAGCTTAAACAACAGAAATTTATTTGCTCACAGTTCCGGAGGTGAGAAGTTGAGGATCAAGATGTTGGAGAGTTTGGTTTCTCCTGTGGCTGCTCTACCAGGCTTGCAGATGGACTCCTTGTTGTGTCTTTCCTCTGTGTGTGTCCATCCCTGGTGTCTCTGTGTGTGTCCAAATTTCCTGTTCTTATAAGAACATCAGTCAGATTAGATTAGGACCCACCCAAATGGCCTTATTTTAACTTAATCACCTCTTTAAGGGCCCTTTCTCCAAATACAGTCACTTTGTGAGGTACTGGAGGTTAGGGCTTCAACACATGAATTTTAGGGGGACATAATTCAGCTCATAACACCAGTGGAGACAAGGGCTGAACCAGACATTCGTGATCCTGGTGCACTTGTTTGACAGCCTGATAGAGAAGTCAGATACTACACAACCATTTCCATGAATACATCATTCATTACCATTGTTAGATGGTCCGAGAAGCATAACACATGGTACAGGAAAGGCAGTCTGGTATTGGGGCGGTTGGTCAGGAAAGGTCTCTCTAAGGAAGTGAGACATGTAAGAAGGATGGATGGGAGTCAGCTAGGTAAAGAAGGAGGGTGGAGCATTCTAAACAGAGAAATCGGCGTGTGTGAATTCCAAGTAATGGAAAGAACATGATGTTTATGAGGAACTGGGCAATCCAGTGTGACAAGGAGGGAGCAGTGGGATGGCACCAGAAGATCAAAAGGGTCAGATTACACTGGATAGTATGTCTTGACATCTTCATTTCAATGCTTACTATACCCTGCCTTGGCCTGTTTTAAATTTTTGTGTGTATGGGAGGGGTGGCATGCATATTTTACTTCTCCCTACATTCCTATCAACTCCTTTATATTTTTCACAGTGTGCAGCAGAGGGCTGGGAATATAGTAAGTGCTCAATAAATAAATTGTGTGCAATAAGAAATGAGATTGAGAGAAGCACTTTTATTTGTCTAAGTTAGGGTTTGACCCAATCTCGCTGATATGTTCTTCCTAGAGGCTCTAAAACAGAAGGACTTTTGAGAGTATGATGCCACCTAGTGCTCCTTTGTATTATAACAACAAAGGGGAGCAGGGTGGTGAGTGGTCTTTAGTAATGTGAAAAATTAGAAACAAAGCCTTTTCTTTCATCAGCATAAATTACTTTGTCCTACCTCCCCCCCCATCGCATGCCCATCCATTCATCCTTGCTGATGTCCACGTGCATGTCTGTCTTGTCAGTTGAATATGTCACATTCTTTTCAGCTTCCTATGGTTCCGGATCTCCCATGTTCCGTCTTTCTTTCCCCATCGCCTATGTAACCCTCTCAAGTATCAGTGTCTACATTCCCTGAGCACCTCTAGTGCTCCCTGTTGACCAGGCATGTTCTAAACGATACCATCATGTTATGTTAGAATTTATTATAGATTTTCCTTTCTTTCCCCCAGTGCAGAGGGCAGTGATTCTGCCTTAGTCACTTCTGTGGTTCCTGGGCCAGCCTTGTGCCTGCCATGTAGCAGGTACCTAAAATAGTGTTTTCTGGATTGAATTACTTGACAGGCCACCTGCTTGTGCAATGGTCCTTTAGGAGATTTCTAGGAAACGAGAAGACACAGAGCCCCACACCAGCGCCCTCTAGGTTATTCTGTCATGTTATGTATCTTCAGGAATGGTACGGAGTGTCTCTAGGTCATGGAGGTCCCACAGCTGGTGGTCCCATTGTGTAGTCAGGTTTCCTGTAAACATACCGAGCAGCCTGAGTTGTGATGCCTGCCCCATCTCCACCTCATTTCTATTAGCTTGGCTTAGAGTTGGGTTGAGGCTGCTGCTTCAGCTTCAGCTACTATCTCTCCCACTAACTCTATGCACATCATACCTCAGCCACATTTTGTCCTATTTGTCCACCAGATAGACAGTCTCAGTTCATGAATATCATTTTACAAATGTTAATTTTCCCAAGTTAATTAATAAATTCAATGAAGTTCCAATTCAGTTTTCTCACGAGGAACTTGAAAAACATCCTGAAAATTAAATGGAATGGTAAAGGTTCATGAATAGCCAATGTAATTGTGACAGAAGAAGTAGGGATGGGGACCTTGCCTGTCAACTATGATGACTGGCTACAAAACCCCAGTAATAAAACCTGTGGTACCAGCATGGGAACAAAACAGAGACCTCAGAACAGACCCAGGTATATTTAGGAACCAAGATGTTGAAAAAATTTGCTTACTCCATCGAGAAAAATATAATTGGATTCTTATCTCTTACCATATAGAAAGGTGAACTCCTGATGATTAGAGAACTCAATGTGAAAAGTAAAACTCTAAAGCTAACAGAAGAAAATGACAGAGAATACCTTTATGACCTTGGGGTTGAGAAGGACTTCTTAAATCATACTGGAAAAGCATATCAAAAGTAAAAAAAAATGATGAAGGGTTACAAAATTATGGATTATTCTGCAAAGAACATCACAGGCAAAGTTTTTGAAATCAGATTAATGTCTAGGCTTTACAAAGAGCTCTTGGAAAAAAAAAACCGCAATAGAAAAATAGGCAAAGGTTATAGACAACTCACAAAAGGAGACCCCAAGTGGCTTATGAATGCATAAAGAAATTCTCAATTTCACCAGTAGTCAGAGAAATGGAAATTAAAACAAAAATGTGTTGATGTTGTTTGATGATATTGACAGATATTTAAAAATTGGCTAATTAGGTGAGTCAGTATTTGTAAGGCACTTAGAATAGTATCTGACACTTGGTAAACACTATATGAATGTTTCTAAATAAACAAACCATCACATGCTTGCAAGGATGGGAGTGGGAAAGAAACCCTTATACCAAGTGTAGGGCAGCAGTTCTGGTGTACAGTCTAGCAGTACTTGGTGACATTAAGTACCCAGGGCTTCCACCAGGTTACTAGGCACCTTTGTGCCACTGCAAAAGATTCCACCACTGGGCAGATGAATTTGTAAAAGGAATAGTCTCTGGATAGTCACAGCCTTCTTGGGTTCATGTCTTGACTATGGAACAGAGCTTTCGTGGGAAGAAAAAGGAGATCGCTTCCTCTAGTAGGACACATGACATGGGGAAGAGCAGGGACTGTTTTTCTGCCCCCACTGGCTCCTTGGCTGGGTGTCTTTGTGCAAAACAAGTTGCATATCCAAATGCAATGCCCCCGTGCATCCCCTGTGACTTTAGCAATCTCACTCCTAGGCATGCATTTCAGAGGAATTTGCACACAGGTCCATAACGGACCATGGACTGATTGTGGTGTTGGGGATGTGGAGGCAGCCTTGGTATCCATCATGTGGAGGATGGAAGTAAAACGCGTGGATGTCCAATAGAGGGTAGTATGCAGCAGTCAGAAGCAATGAACTGGGATTACGATACCAACTGAAACAGAGAGAGATCCTGAAAAGGAATGTGGAGTGAAAAAAGTAGAACATAAGATGATCCTTAAAGTCCAATATCATTATTAAACATCTAAAAATGCACTAACAATCCAAGCACAAGAGCATGAATGCCAATGGGACTGAGGATGAGGAGTGGGAGAAAGGAGAAAAAAATAAAACGAGAGGGGCCTTGCATGTTTTATGAACCAAGGAGTTTAATTACTCCCACTCATTGTACCTGAAGTCTAAGGGGTATGGAGGTGAAGGGGAAAGAGGAGAGGGAGGGAGAAGGAGAAGAAAGGGTCCTGAGAGAGGAGCCCCAGATGCTAGGTAGATTTTCATGATGTGGCAGCAAATGCGTTTTCCTAGGGAGCCTTGAACTCTACACCCTACTTCTCTCACCACTAGTAACCAAACCCTTTGCAGTCAGGACCTGTGTTTTCTCTACCTTCGTTTTCCCTGCCGATGTCTTGAACACGTAACTGCTTCATAAGGGAAGTAATTGACTCAAGTTGAGATGATTTCTTGTTCCCGGGACCGAGTCGCTTTGTCATAGAGGGCAGAGTGTGGATGCCGTCCTTCCCTCATTCAGAATCATCCCATCCACATTTCCTTGGAAGCGTCGGTCTTCTTCGGGTCTGCTTTGCCAGCTCCCGGTTCTCCTTCAATGACCTCTTTCTCAGTGACCTCTTCCCATTGGCTTTCTCCATTCTCTTTGGTATCTATTACTTCCATGCACGCCTTGGGACTCCTCCCAGACTCTCAGAGGCACTGCTCTCTTCATTCCTTGGTCCTGCCCCATTCAGGACCTTTGCCATTTCTACGCAGTACCTCGGAGTGCGTGCCTCCGGGGCCCTCCCTCTTCTAACATCCTCTAGTACCTCTAGAGGGCGTGGCGGTTGCCAGGCGACGGGAGGACGCGCTGAGCGCCGAGTCTCGCCCCGGAGGGGAATAGAAATCAGGCGGTGCGGTTTTAGACGCTGGGGGCAGTTTACAGCCCCTTCCTCCCGCCCAGTTTCTGCGATTTCCACAGCAGCCTCTGAGCCCACCCCCAGAGAGCGCCAGGATGGCTGAGGTCAGGAGTCCAGCCCCCTTTTCTCTGTTGCTTCTCGCTTTGACCCCTTCCCATGGTCCCTCTTCTATGGATTTATCCTCTGTCATATCCACTGATTCTAGTATTCTCCCCATCACACCCTATCACCACCCACAGCCTCATCCTCCCCTGCTCCCCCCGTCCCAGTGGCTTTGGCCCCATTACCTCCTGTCTGTTCTTTAGTTGGGCAGATACCTCTCACCCCAGATATTAAATTGAAATTGGCATTGTGCTCAGCCGGGTAGTAAATTTCATGACAGGCACCCATCCTTAGATTTGGAGACATAAGGTGGTACCACAAGAGAGATACACAGACATATTGATGTCTCATTGACTCAGGGGCTTCACAGACACCACTGTCACTCCTATTCACTGCCTCTTATCCATCCATCCCAGCATGATTCCCTATCAACTGATCACCTGCTGTGACACATCTTCACTAAGCTCTTCAGCCAATCACCACTGCCCTGTTATCATTGACCACTGTGTTAAGATCTTGTAGCCTCCATTCACTCCCCCACATTTTAGGACACCCCCTCTTCAGCCTCACTGATGAGGGGTCATTTCTTCATTTTTAAAAAGACTCCTTGTCTGTCCCTTAGCACCCTCATTTATAACTTCGACATTAGATCCCTGTCATCACTTGCCATTCATAATCCCCATCCACCATGGCCCTACCCAAATCATTCATGGCCCCATCAGAGCTCTACCCCCATTTCACCCACCACATGGTCAGTCCCATTCAGGTTCAGCTACATAATTTGTGGGGCACAATGAAAAATGAAAATTCAGAGCCCCTTGTTAAAAATTATTAATAATTTCAGGAGGAGACAGCAGAAAACCAAACTGGGAGATGGGGCCTGTCTGAACAAGGGGCCCTGTGCCACATACCCAAGAGGCCAGCCCTTGTCCCAGCTCCTGTCATCACCATCATGCACCTACTCCTATACAACTCACATCCCTGTATCATTCCATCTCCTCCATATTTGGTCTCCCCTTCTAAACTCCATCTTCTTCTGGTCAACTTCTCTGCCTTCCTCACTCCCTGGGTACCATGACTCTCATGTCTCTCATACACCCATACTGCTGGGGCCACATTACTTATCGCCAATACCCACACTTGTTCATATCTTTCTTCCCATTTCCTCCTCCTGTTCCTTCTGGTTTTCCTTCTGCCCCCCCCCATTTGCTTTTGCATATTTCCTCCTGTTCTACTCCACTTGTAATTTTGGTTTATTTCATTCTTCTTCATTTTCCATACATAAGCTGCAGATACTAATACTATGAAATAGTTATTTCCTAGTCTCCCTTCCCTTTCGTTATCTCCCCTATTCCTTCTTTCTGATTTTCTTCTCACTTACTTTTTCTCACCTCTGCTTTCTTAAGTCTTCATTTCCACTCTGGCCTCATTTTTCTTACTTTTTTTTCTTTTTAAAGATTTTATTGGGGATTTAGCGGAGGGGAACAGACAAGTAGCTGTCCTTTGGTTCTTCAGTCTAGTTGTGGAGGATGTTGCTTCACTGGCCCATGTTGGTATCATCATTACATTCTTCTCCTGTGAGGGAGTCGCACGCCAGCTGCTGGCCAGCCCCACTGTATCCCACATCGCTGCCGGCGACTCACAGCAGCCCAGCTCCAGGTGGAGCTGCTGTTCACCATCTTAGCTGTAGAGGGCGCAGCATCACTGGCCCTCATGTGGGATCCGAACCAGGGCCCTGCTGCTCAGAGCTGGCATCCCAAGCCAACTCTTAACCAATGTGCCACTTGGCCGGCCCTGGCCTCATTTTTCACTACAGCTCTCTTCTCCTTTTTCCTTTTCCTTCTCCTCATTAATTGGTGTTTCCAGCACCTAGATCAGTGCCTGGCAGATAGTAAACACTTGGTACATAGGTGTTGAATGAAGGAGCATTACAGTTTCTCTCTGATTAGTTCATTTTGAAATCATGCTCTGAAGTAGATACCACTATATGCCATAACAGTATAAAAATACCGACTAGCAATTGGTCACAGCTAAGGGATTATTTTTATTTGCTTTTAATAGCAGCATATTTTTAAAATAGCAATATGAACAAAATCATAAAAGTTTCTTTAAAACTTTTCTTTCTTTGATATTTTTCCACTCCCATGCTAAGTGCCAGGTGCACAGGGAAAAACCTAGCCTGCCAACAAATCATTAGGCTGGTGATCAAGTGTTGACATTAATACCATTTACAGGGATGGAACCAAGAACATTGCTGTGATATATTTGTCTGTGTGCTCATGGTTAGCATCGGCAAGGGGAAAGCACACAGCCACAGCAGCTCCATATTTCCTTAATATGATTTTTCCTCCTGTGTGGAATTGCTATATTGTGATCTTTGCAATAATCTGCTTTTAGTCAGGAAGAAAACTTCTGTTGTGTTTAACATTAGCACTAATATTGTTACGTGAAATGTTATACATACCGTTATGACCCGACATCTATTTTAAGGTGAGGACTCTGTTGTGCTTCCATGTCATCTTTAGAAATATAATCATTAGTACAAATGTTTTTGAAAATAAAAAAATCGGTAGACTTTTGAGCAAGAGAGTCTTGTCAAAGTAGAAGGGAAACTAGACTACTTGCCCAAAATCTTTGGGGTGAATTTGAATTCTGCTTTATTATTGGGAATAGAGATCAACTGAGTTTATTTCCACAAAAAAGTTGATGCGAAAGCCAATTTTAACGTAGACTATCAAAGCATAATGTTGCAAACATAAATGAGATCTTTCATTTGAAACCTTATCAGTTCTTTGCTCAAAGCCTTGAGTGATTTCCTATGGCCTAGAAAATAAAAATAATTCACTCCATATTCCTTAGAATGCCGTTCAGGGCCTCCACAGTCTGTCTGTAACTCCCTGTGTAGCCTTCTCCTTCCTTCTCTCCATCATACTTCCTACAGTTTAGTCAACCTGAGCTTCTTAACCAATCTCAAATCCTGAACACTTGCTTGGCCCTGAACCTGTGCTCATGCTTTGCCATTTGCCAGGAATAATATCCTTTCTCTCCATATCCACCTGTGAAAATTCCACTCTCTCTTCTGGGCGTGCTCAGAAACCATTTCCTTTATGAAATTTGCCTTAACTCTTGCTGCTGGGAGCAATTCTGTCTTCATATAGGTCCTTTTAGAATTTTGAATCCATTTTATGGCAGATATCAAATTCTGTATGTACTTCCATTATCTGAAAACATACCTCGTCAATTATTAATGTATAAATTTCCTATGGGAAGGTTGTTTATTCTTTATCTTGGTATCTCATACAGGCACCATCATTTCAACTTACATATAGCAGATGTTCAATAAATATTTGCTGGATAAACAAATGTATTAATCATACACATTCTTTTTTGTTATTGTGCTGTATCTAACAAGCAGTAGGTGTATTAGTTTGCTAGGGCAGCCATAATATATTCCCACACACTGGGTGGCTTAAAACAATAGACATTTATTGTGTCACAGTTCTGGAGGCTGGAGATCTGAGATCAAGTTGTTGGCAGGGCCATGCTCCCTCTGAGGCTCTGAGTAAAACCCTTTCTTGCGTCTTCCTAGCTTCTGCTGGCAGCCAACAATCTTTAGCTTTCCTTGGCTTACAGCTGCATTAGCCTAATCTCTGTCTCTATCTTCACATGGCATCTTCCTCTGTGTGTGTGTGTGTGTGTGTGTCTCTCTCTGTGTCCAAATTTCCTCCCCCACTGCTTTTTATACAAATATAGTTGATATATAACATTGTATTAGTTTCAGGTGTACAATATAATGATTTGATATATGTATATACTGCACAATGATTTCCACAGCAAGTTTAGTTAACAGCCATCGCCACACATAGTTATAATTCCATTCTCCCCCCTTTTATAAGGACACCAGTAATATTGGGGCCCACCCTACTCCAATATGACTTTAACTTAACTAATTAAATATGCAACTCCTCTATTTTGAAATAAGGTCCCATTCATGAGCACTGGGGTTAGAACTTCAACATAACTTTCTGGGGGACACAATTCTACCCATGCACTAGGGAAATAAGAATTCTTATACAGCTAACTCCTCGGTTCTCATGTAAGTCATAGCCAGACTTGCTTGGATTACATTTATATGTCTAGGTTTATATTTTTAAATGATTTGTTGTCCAGCTAATCATGGAAAGCAAATGTGGAAGAAGCCCATGAGCCTTGCACAGGGGGCATTTCAATATACTTGTGGAGATGACCTGGCCTAATTTTCTTAAGGGATAAAAGTGACGGACTATCTTTTAGGAGACTAGTCCATATTTCAGATGGGCTTCACTGTGAGTAGTGTTATTTCACAGTATTTACACCAACATCTTCCTAAATCTGACCTGAATATGCCATGGGCTCCCTTTGTAGTTCTGGGGCAATAAGAAGTAGAATGAAATGAAAAGAGATCAGGGCTTGAAATAATCATAACAGCTATGAACATTTATTGAGCACCTACTGTCTGCCAGGTACTTGGCTAACATGAATGACCCCATTTAATCTCATCTGTACCAACACCATGTGGTAGGAAATACTTTACATATGTATGCATCAGGGGATGAACATCACATAGTTGTTCCCTTCCCATCATACAGTGTTACATTTTCTGCTTGTCAGGGCCTTTTAGTTTGCTTGTGTGAAGATCCTTTATTCATGAATATTAACAGTAACTCTTGAATAGTAATGACATAAGTGTTGCAATGCTCATTACCATCCCTGCTCTTTTGTCCAGGAAAAGGGGGAAAAACTCGTGCTGGAAGAAACTGCATTTGAAGAAATCGAAAGGGATTTTCTGGAAGTTCTCAGTGAACTTTCAGGAGACAAAAGTCTGGAGAGATTTAGGATTGAATATGAGAAGCTTCACACTGTCATGAAAAAGTCTTATGACAATGAAAAGCGTCTGATGGCCAAATGCAGAGAACTAAATGCAGAGATCGTGGTTAATTCTGCGAAGGTCGCCACTGCCCTAAAGCTCTCTCAGGATGATCAGACCACCATTGCATCCCTGAAGAAGGTCAGTGATCTAGAAATGGGACCAATGGAGGGCTGCCAGAAATGCATCCTATATTTAAAGCATCAACCTTTCCTTATATTGGCAGCTCTGGGCTGGTAGTAAATGAGTTATTAAGTACAAATTTACATGATTTATATATTCATTAAGCCTAGGGAATAATGTTCATTTTCAAAGAAAATAAATAGTCAGGATGAATTTTCCCTATTCAGAAAATAATGCAGAACCTTACTTAATGGCTTGGCTTCTAGGAAATGTTGGGTTAACAACAACAAAAAAATTAGAGATAAATAAGTGCATTATTAGGAATCTCAGTATGACTTGTTTGATACAAGGTGAGTAGAAATTAAATATCTCATGATGACAGTTTGTTAGGGATGTTTTCCTATATCTATTTTTTCTACTGTTTTAGGAGAGATTACCTGAGGAATTCTCAGAAAAATAATTTTCATTATATTTCTTCTTAGCGTCCCTTTGCCTCTTCCTTGATCCCCCGGTTCCTCATGATAGGAAAACAGGGATTCTGGGCGGGGGTAGGGTGGAGGGCAATTAGGGAAGTATGACTTTGTTTTACACTTCATTTTCCTGTCCTCAAATGTGTTGCATTATTTTGAAGATAAAACATAAATGTTTCATGTTGATTTCAGGAAGGTCAGAGGTTAAGACATTTTAACTTATAATTTAAAAGCCTAGTGATGAGAAATAATTCTCAAATTTTGAAGATAATTGCCTTAATATTATGCAATTAAACATCAGCCAATTCAAAAGCATTTCCAAGATCAGTGTAAAATATGATGTTTTTTAAAAAGGACTTTTTTTTGAGGTGTTATTTTCTCCCTATTGTCTTTTTCTTTGCTGAAAAACCAACTTAAGAAGATTTTAATTCATTTTATAATGAGGAAAAATAACCCTACTTTTTATTGTAAATTTAAAAACTGGTGATGGAAGTCATAAATTGATTAAAATCTAATCGATGATGTCAATTTGGATAAGTCTTCATATAGTCATATTTTCATTTAAATATCCCTCATTTGTGTTACTGAAAATAGTATAGATGGTTGCTGCAGAAAAACCTATCTCATAAACTGACATTTTATTCTGAATGCCTAAACTAGGTGCTCTAGTTACCTAAGAGTCATCTCGATTGTAATAACATGGATTAATTTAATTTAATTAAATACTCTCTACCACTCATTTTATTTCTTGTCAACATGAAAGTGAAATATTGTCTCCTTAAGCTAATAGGGTCTTACTTGTATATAGGATTCACATTCTACTGGACGAATTTTTGCAAGAAAATAAAGTGGCAGGGCAAAACTCTAGGCTGTTGCAGTATTTACTGTGCTTTGCTCTTTTAGTTGAAAGGCTGTAGTTCACTTCCAAGTATTTATATGAATAGTCCACACTGCATTTCATAATAGTAAGAAAACCAAAGCTGCATGAGTCACTGTTTCCATTCCCTGCCATGGGTTTTGTTTTTTCCCCTATAAGTGTTTGATGAGAAGGCCTGGGCTTGAGTTTCTGGAAATGGGAATTACCAAGTCTGTTGTGTACAATGAGGTGACAGCACAGACCACTTTGCTATGAATTGTTCTAAAGCTCACATGGCCATCCAGGAATTCACTTGGGAAAATACACTTTTTATTTGGAATCTATCAAGATCTTCAAATTTAGGGCTTGGATCCAAGATCATTCCTTATGGGATAAAGCTTATTTAAAAAAAAAATATCTGGACTTGGAAAGCACATAAGCTGTTATCCTTAATTTGGTAAACCTATCTTAACATTTTTATTTGAAACAACCTCCTAGTTATAGCAGCCCTTGAAATATGTGAGCCTAGTAGCTACTCTCACCTACTCTTTTCCAATACCCCTCCCCAGAACTGCTGTTCAGTATTGACTGGCTCATGTTGACCAATTCAGCAAGTCAATATAAATTTAATGCATAACATATAATGTATACTCTTCTCTTCCCATAAATGACTACTATACTGCAGTTGTTTATTAGTCTGAGTTTACTCAGTTTGTCTTGCATCTGGAACCTAGTTTGGTTTTTCTCACTGATGTCCTGTGGCCCACCTAGGAAATTGAAAAGGCCTGGAAGATGGTGGACTCAGCCTACGATAAAGAGCAGAAGGCGAAGGAGACGATTCTTGCCCTGAAAGAGGAAATAGTGAACCTAACCAAACTAGTTGAGCAAGGATCTGGACTGTCAATGGACCAGGACAGCAAGTAGGTGACACCTTTTTGATGCATTGGCAGAAGACTCCTTCAACAGAGAGCCTGGAGCTTGCCAGTGTCACCTTTGTGATACACGACTCTCTTGCTTTGTGGGTTTCCCGGAGTTTTCCATTGATTGCTATTTTCTTATTTTTAATACTCCTTTTCTCCATACCCAAGAACTCCTAATTTGTGATTATATTAAACTTTTGGCGTTATAAAAATCAGTATTACAGTTTCAAAATAAGTAAAAGTTTTAGGTTTATTTCTCTCAAACTCGTGTGGAATGGAACTGGCTGCCTTTCTGCGCAGATTTTCAGCTCTTCCTATACCGCTCCCCCTGCCCCCAACCCCTCATGATTAGTTGCATTACCATCCTTCTGAATTCTCAGGTTGTTGGCCAGAAAACAGAGTTGCTTTTTACCCCTGCCACTCTTTCGTCCCTCAGAACGTCTTGATGTTGATTGTCTTCTAAGCATCAATTTTGTCCTTCCCTCCTCTATTGCCAGTGCTACTGCCTTGGTTTGGGCCTCCCTTCCTCTGCTGGATTTGGCAGTAGACTCCTAACTGGTCTCCCTGCCTTGAAGGAGACTTCTCCCCTGTTTACCATCTTCCACATGCCAGATGTATGATTCTGAAACATATATCGGCATGCTTCCATCTCCAGCATAAACACCTTCCATAGCTGTCCATTCCCAAAGGATAAAGCCCCAAATCTTGAACATGTCTTTCAGGGCCCTTCCTAGATCTGCCCCAGTCAGCCTTGGTTGACTCATGTCCAGCAACATCATGCTTACTCATGCCTCCATACCTTTGAATATGTTGTTTCCTATGCCAGGAATGCTTTTTCTTCTTTTCTCCACAGAATAAAACATCCTTAGCATGCATCCTTCAAGACCCATCTCAAACACCATCTCAACCTCATCAGCATCTCTGTTCTAAGCCCCTCCCTACTCCCAGACCCAATGATCAAGCAGAAGAGTCACTATGTTCTCTGTTTCCTTAGGACCCAACATCTGCCTCAAGTACAGCACTGATCACATTGTACTGAAATTACTTGTTGATGTGCTTCTGTATTGATTAGGCTGTGAATTCCCTGAAGAAAGACACCTCATTTCCTTCCCTCCAGGAACGTGGTACTGCGCAGGCCATGACAAACCTTGCATTAAAGGAATGAACATGCATTTCCTTAGGCACCTTTAACCAAATTTAACTGCCATCTGAGTTTCTTATGCTTTCTAGATGCATTTGTCCAATGGGATTGATAGTTCTAAGCGTAGGTATTGTGGAGGGAACAGGAAAAAACAAATGGCAGATGTGGTGTCCATCATATTGGACTTTAGTTTCTTATTAAAGAAGTCAGGCATAATCATAGCAGCTATTGAAGAGCAATGTGAGTAAATTGTTTCGTTTGGGAGGTGTTGTAATGAGAAGTGGCACATGGTTGAGGAGGAGAACTGAAGAAACTATCCGGCCCAGAATTTTACCTTCAACAGTACACTCAGGCGTGGCTTTTCTCTTCATAGTAACCTTAGAATTCGAGGTTTTGTTTCTGAAGAAGAGTTTTAATGTGGTTTTGAAGGTTCCTTTACATTATATCAAAGTTATTGGTAAATAAACATCATCAAATTAGTGTGTTCCCAACAGTCATTTGGTGACTGTCAGCTGCAAGGGCCTTGAATGCAAGTTGTCTGCTTTCTCAGCTCTAAAGTAGTTGTCTTGCTCTACATTAATTCTGCACAAGTCATATCAGGTATAGTTTTTCTACTTTCAGAATGCTAATTCTGCAGGAAGTCATACCACATTATATGTAATGGTTTTTGAAATGTGGAAGTAACTGGTTTAAAATTCAAATCAACAAATATTATCACATACTCTCTAAGCACTGGCATCATGAATGATTTTTCAGATTTTGTTGTTGTAAAATGGGTTGCATTTCTTTGGGAGAAACGATATGGGTGAATGGATAGAAAAATGGTAATGCATATTATTTGTTTATGTTTATACTTTCCTTTAGACTTTATAGCTGTGATCATAGGCTTCCAGTGGATGTAGTAAATAAGTAATTTCCTAAATTGACATCTCCTGGGTGTTAATTACAAGAGTTGACAATAGCAGTACAGTCTTATTGTAACAAATTCAAAATAATACAGAGGTGTGGAAACTAAGGAGTAAAATTCACCCACCTCCCCATTCTTCCAACTTCATTTCCACTTTTCAGAGATAACCAGTTAATATTTTGGTGTATATTTTTTTGACTTTTTAAAAAAAATTAGTTTCAGGTGTATAAAACAATGTAATAGACATTTACACCCCTCACAAAGTGATAGCCCCCCTTCCCCATGGTGTCTATTTTTTTGACTTCCATAAAAAAATGCCACACACACTATAATTTCTTAAGTATAAGAAAAAGGATTATGTTATGCATGTTATGTTATTATTGGAACTTCTTTTTCAGTTAACAACTCACAAACAGCTCCCATGTCAGGGCATAAAGGTCTTTCCCTTTCACACTTGAATAGTGTTCATCCTTGACCTGAATGAAGTTTTTTCCCATGAACATGAGCTCAGAGGATGATAAGAAGGACTCTGAGCAGATGGCCATTTAGTCTGACTCCCATACTCTTTTTCAGTATCCGAGATTTACTGAAGTTCAAAGAAGAAGTGACAAAGGAGCGAGACCAGCTCTTGTCAGAAGTGGTGAAATTACGAGAGTCCTTAGCTCAGACCACTGAACAGCAGCAGGAGCTGGAGCAACACAAGGAAGAGGCCGAGCAGATCATTAATCAGGTCTGCTTTGCCATGGAGGGCACGAGGAAGGAGCACTACCTTCCAGAAGAATGTTTTCTCCTTCCCCAGTCTCCCTGTCTGGTTTCTCTCTCATATTTATCCCCACTGCCCAAATGAAGCATCCACGGTTCTGCTTGTTTTTCTGGTTTGTTCTTATAAGAGCAGTTTTATTTGTGTCCCTCTTTTCAACATCCTCTGAGAAGTCACTGCTTATGATTCTGGCTGAATCTGTCCTCTGTGCAGGCCAGGGTGTCCTGCCTATGGGGAGGGCAGAAATAGTTTCCTCGACCCTTTTCCTTTGTAAGGAAGCCATCTAGCTGAACCCTCCTGAACATTTTTATATTAAGCCAGAAGTCAAATAGATAAATAAAAGTCGTGTCTCTAGGAGAAAAACAGACTTCTTTGAGCATGAGATAAGAGAAAGAACTTTCATTGAATATGCACCTCATGATAACACTATAGTGCTTTGTTTAGCAATATCCAGTACTCCTGTAAAACACAATTTCACATTTAAAGTAGCTGGCTACATTTTATTTAGCTCCCATTGATGGAGAATTGGATGAATTCTTTCCCTGTTTAACTTCTCTACAATTCTGGGCTTCCGTATTTAATTGATTTTCATATCATTCTTTGTAGATTTGTTCCCACCCTCAGGGTGGATGTTTGGTATCAAGGCTCTGAAAAACAACGCAGAATATTCTTGAAAAGTTTGAACACTGGGGTTTAACGATGACTGTTCTAGAGAAAAATGCTACCACAAAGTGCCCTAAAAATGAAAAACCTGAATGAGGGAGACGCTTGGCTGGTTGAGACCTGCCCTGGCAAGGAGCTCATCTCTTTCCTCTCTTTCCTTTCTGTGCCCACAGTTCCAACAAGAAGTCCAGCAACGTCAGAACGAAACTTCTCGGGAGTCTCGGAAGAAAGAGAAACTGGAGAAGGAGCTCAGGCAGATTCAGACAGACATGGACACCCGGCAGACAGAAATCAAGGCCCTGCAGCAATACGTGCAGAAGAGCAAGGAGGAGCTACAGAAGCTGGAGCAGCAGCTGAAGGAGCAGAAGGTGAGCTGTGTGGGGGGCCACTCGGTGGGTCCCCAGAGGAAAGAGAAGGCGCTGTGGTTTGCAGCCCACTGGGGCATTTGGGGTTTTCTTTGGAAAGCAGCAAACTCCCTTCCCTATCGATGTTGGTAACAAAAACTGAGCAGTTTGCATGGCTCTTATAGGTAGATATGCCCTCCTTTTCTTTCTTTTTTTTTTTTTTTTAGCTCCAACAGGTTAATTAATTTCTTTTAAACCTTTTATCGATATATAACATACACACAGGAAAGTATATAATTACAAGTGTACAGCTTGATGAATTTTCTCCACTTGAACACATCTTGGTCCCTTGCACCCAATCCAAGAAGCAATACCCCAGAAGCCCCTTGTATGCCCTCCCGGTCACTTTCTCCTCCCAAAAGCTCACCTCTTTTCTGAATTCTGAGCAGAGATTAGTTTTGCCCTTTTTGGACTTTGCAGAAATGAAATCATACAGGATGTCCTCTTTTGTGTCTAACTTCCTTTTCTCCATACTCTGTTTGCGAGGTTCATTTATGTTGTTGCCATGTAGTTCTAGAACTACACTCCAGTATGGTAACCACTAGCCACATGTGGCTATTTAAATTTAAGTTATTCAAAATTAAATGAAATAAAAAATCCAGTTCCTTGGTTGCACTAGCACCATTTCAAGTGCTCCACAGCCTCATGTGACTAGAATCTAGACACCATATTGGACACTGCAGATAAACAGTATCTACATCATTGCAGCAAGTACTATTGGACAGTGCTCAGTAGAGCCTTCACTTTTCGTAGCTGTATAGTATTCCATTGTGTGAATATAACATGATTTCTTTTTTAACAGGTTTATTCTTAAGTTTCAAGCTTAGGAAACCCTGCTCAGTCTTTATGCATTTTACTATACTTTAAATATAGTACTTTTTTTTTTAACATTTCCCTGTAATAGTGGTTTAAGGCAACTCAAATGGTAATAACTCTAGTCTGTCTTTCCTCATTTCTTAAAGAAGCAATCCATGTAATTGAAAAAATTCATTTCATGAAAATATTTTCTCTGAGGAAGTTTCCAAGGCATTATCAAGCCATGTAGCATTTTTCTATTAAAAAAAAATAGATATTAGAGAACATGTCTTTGTCAGTTGCTTCATTTATTTTATATAAAGCCAGAAATAAAATAGATAATACACAACATACATTATCCTTGAGAAAAAACATGAGACTTCTTTAGGCGTGAAAGTTGGAAGATTTTCGAACATCATGATAAAATTATAGTGCTTTGTTTAGCAATATCCATGACTCATGTAAAACAATTTCATTTTGAGTATAGCTGGCTACATTCTATTTAGTCCCTATTGATGGGAAATTGGATGGATTCTTTTCATGTTTAACTCTTGCTAGCATGGAAGTTATATAGTTGACCCTTGAACTACAGGGGTTTGAATTGCATGGGTCCACACTGATGTGGATTTTTTTCAATAAATATAGAGTTGCCTCTTCCTAGCTGCTGGTTTTGCACCCGCAGATTCAACAAACTCTGGATTGAAAGTAGCATTTTGGATCTAAGGTTGGGAATCTGTGGTTGGCAATCCATGGATATGAAGAGCTGACTGTATGCATTGTTTGGCACCATTTTATAGAAGGGATTTGAGCATCCCCAGATGTTGGCATCCTCAGAGGTCCTGAAACCACACCGCGATGGATACTGAGGGATGACTGTAGTTAAGTTTTGTGTGAGTCAAAAGTTATACGTGGATTTGTGACTGTGTGGGTGGTCAGCACCCCTAATCCTAGCATTGTTCAAGGGTCAACTATATTTTGGAGTGTATATCTGCTCTCTTTTGTTCCCTTCAGCCCATTTGATATCCTTACATCTTCTCAATTTTCTCCCAATAGAAGTGGCCCCCCCCTAAAATATAATCCTCTGTTTTTGTAAAACCTATAGTCAGGGTAGGGAAGAGGAAAATCCGGCTGACACTGAAGTCAGTCAAACAGAAACCATTTCACTGCTGTTCCACAGTTTTGACTTCAGTTGGATTAAAGGGGAATTGTCTCCATGTTGGTGTTAATGAAGAATTCTGATTCCTAAAATGTTGTAGGCATGTTAACACAGGATTTGCTTCTGAAGATGTGGCTTCCGAGCCCCACAGCAGATAAAACTTGTTTGAATCTTTAGCTCATTTGCAACGATTATATAGCAGTTGTTGCGTATGTGAAGCCTGCCAAATGGCAAACAGGCATTAAAATATTTATCCACCACCTGTGAACAAGACTTCCCAAGACTCACAGAAAAAAGTTTTGCTCTCTGCGTTATTCATTAGAAGGTGTAATTTTCCTCAGCCATTTAACATTCATCATATGAGTGCCTTAGTGGCTTCACTGGGGATAAAGAACCATTTCTACAAAGACAAAAAAAAAAAAGTGTGGCTGCCGTGATTGTCCCAGGAGGTTTGCAGGGCCTCCTGTGTGTATATGCAGATACTGTAATCAGATTCAAAAGCAATAATCAGTTCCTTCTGCATCTTTCAGATATTGAATGAGAGAGCTGCAAAGGAACTGGAGCAGTTTCAGATGAGAAATTCTAAACTTCAGCAAGAGAACGAACAACACAGTTTGACTTGCGAGCAACTATCCCAGGAGAACCAGCAGAAGGCACTGGAGCTCAAAGTAAACACCAAATGACATATTTGTTCCCAGGCACTCCCTCCCTCATTCCCTATTAATATAAGTTTGTCGGACCCCTCAGTTCTATAACCTCTATCAGCTTTGATACATCAGAGTCAGGCACATGATTGCTACCATCTACCATGATTGCTTCATGCCTGGAAGCAGAGAGTGTGATAACTTCCATTCTTACTTATAGAATTACAAACCCGATTATTGATCATATGATTATGCAAATGCTTTCCTAACTGAGCTCAGATGTTCATCTTTGTAACTTAGCCTTGCAGAAAGCCAGTTGCCCAGAGCTAGAAACCATTCACATGAGCAAGTAGCGAAGACTGTATTTTATCACTTGTATGGAGAAGGTGGAATGGGAGGGGTGAGGGAATGGACTGGTACTATTGGGTATTTACATACAGGGTTGTAGAAGCAGGATTTTCACCCTGTTCTTTGCAAATTTCAAGACAGGCCTCCTTTTCTTCTCCCTCTCTTCCTTGAAGTGTGCTTGCAGAATAAGTTTGGATAACAGTTTTATACTGGGATACATATTGCCTACATACTTAACAGAGCAACTCTATGTTTGTCACTAATTCTGAAGAGTCTGTAAACCCTACTCTAATTACGTTAGAATACTGGGTATAAAATGAGTGACTGATCAAGAAAAATACATAGATTTGAGTCGTGAAACACACAGCATTGCATCACAGGCCCTTTTGAGAATCTGATAAAAGTGTCTGTACACACACACACACACTCACACTCACACTCACACTCACTCTCTCAGTTATTTATATCTTGTATCTTATTTTGCATGCAGTCCCAGAGATTTCCAGGATTTTTCTGAAATCTAACCATCGGGTCTGGATCAATAACTACTGAATTAGAATATCTTATTGTTCTAATTGAAAGGGGTCTTACTTGGGTCAACTAATTTGGACCCTGTGGCACCTAAGGCTGAAGAACATTGAAATGGTTTGACTCAAAACCATTTTTTTATGAGAATGCCGTAAGTTAAAGCGGAAATGAAACGACTACTTAAGGCAAAATACTATATGAGCCCCAAAGGTGAAATTAAAGTAAAAGTACTCATGCCATCAATTCTTTCCTTTGATTACACGAATGGAGCACCTTGAAAGATGATATATTGTTGGTATCAAACCCTGAACCTATGGAATTCTGCTACCACCCAAAATCTGAGGGTAACAAGCCCAACTAAGTTCAGTCTCTTCATTGTCAAGAGCTGGGGCTGGTTGCTCTACCAGTAATTTCTAAGAATGGCAAAATTTTTAAAAAATGTATTTAATTTGAAATTTAAAAAATTCATAAAACTTGATGGCCACAGGCTAAAATCTGTTGCTGTCCTTTGCTAGAATTATTGTTTTGATACCTTTTGCCATATGTAGACTTGCTAATGAATGTCTGTATATACACCCCCCTGTCCACCTGTCTGTATATACAGCCATAGACTAATATTCTCTGAGGAAGGAGGACCCCTTTTCTAGTGTATGTAATTGCACCACGGTGGCCATGTGGGTCCAAAAGAGTATTTGAATATTTTGTAGCATGTTAATAACTTTCTGAGAAAGATCACATTATGAGTCCATGAAAATTGCTACTTGAATATAGCATCTGTACACAGAATCCACACATTTATGACACACACAACTCAGCATTCTTACCTTGTTTGATTCAACATTCAGTGGTGCCTTGAGACATCGAGTTTAATCAGTCTTTTCATTATTTTTAGTTTATATAGCCACATATTTTATTCCGAAAACAGAGTTTTTCAATTTCCCTCAAAACGAAACATTGTGTATTTTGATTTAATCCGATAGAACACCTTCACACTGACAGAGGGAGAATTTCCTTTTATTGGCTTTGAGTTTACCATCCTCCAGTCACCAGCCCTTTATTTACTGCGTATCTCTGGTAACTCTCTTTCACTAATTACAGGCCAAAGAGGACGAAGTCCATCAGATGCGCCTTGACATTGGGAAGCTCAACAAAGTCAAAGATCAAATCCATAAGAAATTGCACCAGATTGAAGATCAAAAGGCAGAAGTGGAACAGAACAAGGAAACACTAAAAAATCAGATCTTGGGATTAGAGAGAGGTAAACCAGCAAACATTTTGTGCCTTTAAAAATTCATCTATGAGGGGGCCGGCTGAGTGGCACGGTGGTTAAGTGCTGGCTTGGGAAGCCAGTGGCCCCGGTTCGGTCCCACATATGAGGGCCAGTGACACTGCCCTCCAAAAAAAAAAAAAAAATTCATCTATGAGGGGCAGGCCCAGTGGCTCAGTTGGTTAAGAGCTCACTCAAGAATGCGAGCTCTGAGCAACAGGGTTGCCGGTTTGATTCCCAGAGCTGAGCTGCCGCTGAGCTGCCAATAGGTAGCAGGATGGCTCAGCTAAAAAAAAAAATCATCTATGAACACATCATTGGTGACTAATGTCAATGTCATTTAGCAACCCAGGCTCCAGGCATAGAAACACAAAAATACCAAATGAAATCAGTAAAACAACATTTAAGTGGGTAGGTAGGCAATATGGAGGAGACATCATTTTGCACAGCTTTAAAAAGTCTTTAGCAGACTATATTGGCAGAGTATAAATCCAGCCCAAAGTATTATTCAGTATTTGTCAGTGGAGTAAATAATGCCTATACTGTTAGGTCTGAGTTCTATATGACTTTTAACTTTAGTCCCTTTTCCCACAGAAGATAGGAGATGCATTAAAATGAATGTCCCCCCCTTAGCAGTATTTGAGGCAATATTGTACCAAGAAGCAGTGGGACAAAAATAAATGGTTTCTATTTTTTTCACTCTTAGTACTTCACCACATGGCAAACACTTATTTTATCAGCTCTCACATTGACCTGGGGAGGAAAAATTTAAGGGCCATGGGAGGCCATATAACACAGAAATCATTAAGGATACAAACTCGGGAATCATGTCTGCCTGGGTTCACATCCCACCGCTCTCCTATTTAGCTGTTGGGGGATGAAATGAACTAATTAATGCACATAAAGTACTTGTGGATGGGACAGAGCACATATTAAGTACTTATTCAATGTTATCTATTATTATTCAGATATTATTTATATAAGTAAAATGATAGAATACGATCTCATTCTGAAAAGCATATAATTGAAAACAGGGTGTACTAGTCAAATTAGCTGTCAGAGAAAGCTCTGGACTTGGTGACAGAGGACCTGGGTTTGCCTTCTGACTATAGCAGGATACGTGAGGCAGGAAAACCCCGCATTCACCTCATGTGGGCTGCTGTGCATTGTAAATCACTGCCTGAGGTAACATACATAAAAACATAAAAACCTATATTGCCTCGTTAAAAGCTGGGTAAAATCTAAACCTCCAGATAAGATTATTAGAAATATGTATCAAGTCAACCATTAAGAAGTGCAGATATTTTTCCTTCTAAGGCATCAGGCAAAAATCTTTTTAATGAGATGCAGTTGCAGCTTATCTTGACAATTTCCCTATTCACTTATTCTTTCATTCAAAAAGTTGAGTGCCTTCTATGAGCGTGTGCAGGCACTGTGCTAGGCATTGGGTGTGTGGAGGTCTCCTCATTCAGGATGCTTACAGTCTAGCATGAACTTACAATCTAATGTCCACAGTGACATATATGAAGAAAAACTTATAGAGCTTGTTTTTTTCTTTCTTTCGTTTTTTTTTTTTTTCCTAGCTGAGCCATCCTGCCACCTGTTGGCAGCTCAACGGCAACTCAGCTCGGGCTGGCCTCGAACCGCTGTTGCTCAGAGCTCAGCTTGCACTCTTGAGCGAGCTCTTAACCAACTGAGCCATTCAGCCGGCCCTAGAGCTTGTTTTGTAACTGGCTTAGTGACTTTCAGAAGACTCCCATATTTATTTATTTAAAAATTTTATTGTGGAACAATGTGTTTTTCCAGGACCCATCAGCTGCAAGACAAGTAGTTGTTTCAATCTAATTGTGGAGGGCGCATCTCAGTGGCCCATGTGGGGATTGAATCAACAACCTTGGTATAATGAGCATTGAGCTCTAACCAACTGAGCTAACTGGCTGTCCATAACACTCCAATATTTAAATTTCTGTAGTTTTGCTTGCAATTGTTCTAAGCTTTGAAAAAAAAATCATCTATTCAGTGTTGAACCCTTTTCTTCTTCCTTAAATCATGTTTATGGAAGTCATCACACTCTTTCTTCTTGCTGTTTTATAGATATTGTTGACCATTATTTATTCTCAGGGTTCTCTTCCTTTTGATGTGCCTGGTCAAAGAGTGGCTCTGGACATAACAGTTAGGAGGATGAATCCTCCATATCTTTTTGCTACCACAAAACCCAAGAAACAAACTGAAAAAACAGCCAGAACTAATGAGAGTTCAATAGGATGTCAGGTTATAAAATAAATATATAGATATCAATAGCTTTCTTGCATTAAAAGAACCAGTTAGACTACATGATGGAAAAACCCCTTTTCAAAACAGCAACTAAAGTAATAAAATATCTATGAATAAAGTTAGTAAGATATCTGCAAGATGTATGTGTAAAAAGTGCCACAGAATTCTGTTGAGGGTCATAAAGGAAGGCTTGAAAAATGGAGAACTATTCCAAGTTCCTGGATGAAAAAACTTAATATGATAAAGATATAAATCTGTCTAAATTAATCTATACATTTAATATTTCCAATAAAAATTTCAGTGAGTCACGACCCAAAATCTCTGGGATGCTGCGAAAGCAATCCTAAGAGGGAAGTTTATAGCAGTGCAAGCCTACCTAAAGAAGGAAGAAAAATCTCAAATCAACAGGTTATCCTTATACCTAAGGGAACTGGAAAAAGAACAGCAAAAGAAGCCCAAGAGGAGTACAAGAAAGGAGATAATAAAGACTAGAGTGGAAATAAACAATATAGAGAACAGAAAAACAATACAAAAGATCAATGAAACCAAGAGCTGGTTTTTTGAGAAGATATATAAAATTGACAAACCTCTAGCCAGGCTCATCAAAAAAAAAAAAAAAAAAAAGACTCATATTAGTAAAATCAGGAACAAAAGAGGGGAAATGACTACAGACATCACAGAAATAAAAAAATTCTAAGAAATTACTATGAGCAACTATATGCCAAAAAAAATTGACAATCTGGAAGAAATGGATAATTTTCTAGAAGCATACAACCTTCCAAAGCTAACTCAAGAAGAAACAGAAAATCTAAATAGTCTGATTACTACCAAAGAAATTGAATCAGTAATTGACAAGCTCCCAGAAAACAAAAGCCCTGGACCAGATGGCTTCACAAGTGAATTTTATCAAACATTCAAAAAAGAACTAACACCTATTCTTCTCAAACTATTCCAAAATATCCAGAAGGAGGGAAGGCTCCCAAACTCTTTTTATGAAGCCACTATCACCCTGATTCCAAAACCAGATAAAGACAGCACAAAAAAGGAAAACCACAGGCCAATATCCCTGATGAATATAGATGCAAAAATTCTCAATAAAATATTAGCAAACAGAATTCAGCAATATGTTAAGAAGATCATACCTCATGATCAAGTGCGTTTCATCCCTAGTATGCAAGGCTGGTTCAACATGTAAATCAATTAATGTGATACACTGCATCAACAAAATGAAGAATAAAAATCACATGGTCCTATCAATAGATGCAGAAAAAGCATTTGACAAAATCCAACAGCCATTTATGTTAAAAACCCTTAGCAAAGTGGGAATACAGGGATCATATCTCAACATAATAAAGGCCATATATGATAAACCTACTGCTAACATCATACTCAATGGGAAAAAGCTAAAACCATTCCCCTTAAGATCAGGAACAAGACAAGGCTGTCCACTTTCTCCTCTTTCATTCAACACAGTTCTGGAAGTTCTAGCCACAGCAATCAGACAAGAAAATGGAATAAAAGGCATCCACATTGGCAAGGAAGAAGTAAAATTGTCATTATATGCAGATGACATGATACTGTATATAGAGAAACCCAAAGACTCCATCAAAAAACTATTGTAGCTGATAGATGAATTCAGTAAGTTAGCAGGATACAAAATCAATGTTCAGGAATCAGTGGCATTTGCATATACCAATAATAAACTAACAGAAGGAGAAATTAGGAAAACTATCCCATTTACAATTGCTTCAAGAACTATAAAATACCTAGGAATAAATTTAACCAAAGAAGTAAAAGATCTGTACTCAGAAAATTATAAGACACTGAAGAAAGGAATCAGAGAAGATACAAATAAATGGAAACACCTACCATGCTCATGGATAGGAAGAATTAATATAGTTAAAATGTCCATACTGCCTAAAGCAATATATAGATTCAATGTAATTCCTATCAAACTACCAAGGGCATTTTTCACAGAAATAGAAAATATAATCCTAAAATTTATATGGAACCATAAAAGACCCTGAATAGCCTTGGCAATCCTGAGAAATAAGAAAAAAAAGCCGGAGGAATCACGCTACCAGACATCAAAACATGCTACAAGGCTACAGTAATCAAAACAGTATGGTATTGGCATAAAAACAGGCACATAGATCAGTGGAACAGAGAGCCCAGAAATAAATCCAGACATTTACCGACAGTTAATCTATGACAAGGGAAGCAAGAATTTACATTGGAGTAAAGATAGTCTATTCAATAAATGGTGCTGGGAAAATTGGACTGACACATGCAAAAAAATGAAACTGGACAACCTCCTTACATCATATATAAGAACAAATTCAAATGGATTAAAGACTTAAATGTAAGACCTGAAACCATAAAACTCCTAAAAGAAAATATAGGGAGTAAATTTGCAGACATTACCTGGAGCAATATTTTTACTGATACATTCCTGCGGGCAAGGGAAGTAAAAGAAAAAATGAACATATGGGATTATATGTTTTTTCACAACAAAGGAAACCATCAATGAAACAAAAAGGAAGCCTACTGATTGGGAGAATCATGAAACTCAACACCAAAAAAACAAACAACTCAATTAAAAAATGAGCAGAAGATATGAAGAGACATTTCTCTAAAGAGGACATACAGAAGGCCAACAGGCATATGAAAAAATGTTCAACCTCACTGGTCATTAGGGAAATGCAAATAAAAACCACAAGGAGATACCACCTCACTCTGGTAAGAATGGCTATCATCAATAAATCAACAAACACGTGCTGGTGGGGCTGTGGGGAAAAGGGGACCCTGCTGCTCTGTTGGTGGGATTGCTGATTGGTGCAGCCACTACGGAAGTCAGTACGGAGGTATCTCAAAAAACTGGAAATGGAACTATCTTTTGACCCAGCAATTCCACTTCTAGGTATTTATCCTGAAAAACCTAAGACACTAATTCAAAAAAATATATGCACCCCTATGTTCATTGCAGCGCTATTTACAACAGCCAAGACTTGGAAACAACCAAAATGCTCATCGGTAGATGACTGGATTAAGAAACTGTGGTACATTTATACAATGGAGTATTACTCCGCTATAAAGAAGAATGAATTCGTACCATTTGCAATGATATGGATGGACCTAGAGACTATTACGTTAAGTGAAATAAGTCAGTCAGAGAAAGACAAATACCATATGATCTCACTTATATGTGGAATCTGAAAAACTGAATGAATGAGCAAAGTAAACAGAAACTGTCTCATAGATATAGAGGAAAAACAGGGTTGCTAGTTGGGAGGGGGGTGGGGATGAGGGAGAAGGGGAAGGTATTAGACAGCAAAAATAGGCAACTACAATATTGCCACAGGGATATGAAAGACAGTTCAGGGAATATAATTAATATTGTAAATATTTTGTGGGATGTCAGATGGTCACATGCCTTGTTGGGGAGACCATTTCATGGATGGAGTAGAGGCTTGATCACTGCACTGTACACCTGAAGCTGAGGTTGTATAATGTTTACCAACTGTAATTGAATATATAGATAGTCACAGGATGTGGATTATACTGTGGAAGGGAGTCAGAGGAAGTGTAATAGATATATATGATATGGGGGGGAGGAGTGGGGTGGCAAATTGGGGGAGGGGGCTTGTCATTTTGAGGGGTAAAAAGTATAACTATTGCACTGTGTTGTACACCTGAAACTAATTAAAAATAAATAAATTAAAAAAAAAATTTCAGTGAGTTATACTTCTGGGACTTGAAAACTGATTCTAGCGTTCCCCCAGAAGAATAAACATGTGACAATAGTCATAAAATTCTGGGGAAAAAAAGTGATGAGGAAGCATTTGCTTTACCAGTTATTTATGTGTATTATAAAAATTCAATAATTAAATAATATGGTGAAGATGTCCACATAAACAGATCAATGAAAAAGATGGGAAAGGCCACAGGAAGACCCAAGATTATCGTTTGAGATAAAGGTGTTGTTTCATACTAGCGTGCAGTATGGGTTATTAAGAAAATGACAATAAGCTACATTTTTTTTTGGGAAAAAAAAAGTTAACAGCAGATGTAGAAAGCATAAGGCCAGGATTGAGAAATTTATTTTGTGTGAAATAAAAGCTAAATTTTTGTACGTATCAAAGACTATATATAAAGGCAAATTGACCAAAATATTGTCAAAGGGTTAGTATATTATATATAAAGAGTGCTTAAAAATCCACAAAAAGGATAAACAGTTCCTGAGAAAAATTGGCAAAGGGCAAGTGTGGCCAATTTGAAAAAATAGCAATACAAATAAATGGTAATTAAACGTGAGAAGGTAGTCAACTTCACTATTAATCAAAGAAATGTAAATTAAAGACAGACATATTGGTTTTAATGATCTAGCAGATTGTCAAAGATCAAAGAGAATGATAATACACAGTGGTGTTTTGGCTGTGGATTTAGATCGCAATTAATTTTCTGGAGAGAAATTTGGCAGTGGAAGAGAAATGTATTTTGTTTGTTTATTAAATACCCTATGATCCAAGACTTCTTTTTCTATATTAACAAATGAACAAGGACTTTCCCAGGGTTATTGCTTATAATTACAAATAAATAAATAAAATGGAAGCAACTTCAATGTTATAAGGGGGAATTGGCTAAATAAGTGATACATTTTCATTTAGGGAAATATGGCATCATTAAAAATTCTGATGTAGATGCATATTTATAATCCAGAGAGGCATTTATTTTATGCTTGTTAATTATAAAAGCAAGCTAGGAAAAGTATGTATAGTATGATTCCCTTTGGTGTATATACATGTATTTATAGGAATGTATGTATATTTATATTGGGTTGTTGGAAAAGTCATGAAATATTTTGTCTATGTTTTTCGTTGCAAAAATGCGTCATGACTTTTCCGACAGCCCAATAATTATATACACACTTGTATTTGCATAGGAAAAAGCCTGGAAAGAGACATATCAAAATCCTAAGTAGAAGGGCCAGCAGAGTAGCGCGGTGGCTAAGTGCTGGCTTCGGAAGCCAGCGGCCCTGGTTCGGTCCCACATATAGGGCCAGTGACACTGTCCTCAAAAACAAAAACAAAAACAAAAAACAATTCTAAGTAGATTGTGGTTGATTTGAATTCTTTCTTTTTGTTTATTTTTATTTCTAATTTCTCTCTGTATTTCTACTTACTTGTATAATTAAGATTTAAAAAGAATAAGAACTTTTTGGAGTCAGAGAAACTGTGCTCCCAGGTCAGCCCTGTCACCTCTTGGCTGCAGACCTGTTTAGTGAGACAGGAAGACCTGTCTCCCTGAGTAATAATGAAGATTGTGTCATGGTTAACAAGCATTTTTATAGCCACAGGTAAACATATAAAGAGTTTTTGTATCACTTTGACTTTGGCAGATTTTTTCTTAGGTTGACTCCATATTTATTATTATTTTTCTTCCTGGTGCTTTAGAGGTGGAAGCTTCAAAGAAACAAGCAGAACTTGATAAGAAAGCAATGGATGAGCTTCTGAGAGAAAGGGACATATTAAATAAGGTGAGTTATTTACAGTAACACTGGTAAATAAGTGTCTTTCTTTAGCGCTACAATATTTGCCCATAACATGTTGTATGGGGAAAGAAAACTCGGAGGCAAACAAAAGTAGATTAGAATGAATAATAGTGCTCAATTTTCCTGTAAGCAGCTGTCTGCAGCCCAGCATTCACTGGTTTTGAATTGAAACCACATTATCACCTGTGAGCACAAAGGAACTTGGGAGGATTATCATGTAAAGCTAGCGGGGGATTTCAGTGTGTGTGTGTGTGTATTCTGTTTTCATTGCTGGTGTGTTATTTGGCATCCTATACTGCCCAAATTTCTGAATTTAATATCTGTAATCTGTAACTTTTGCTAATCCAGAAAATACAAGTGAGTGCTAATAAAATTTTAACTTCGACCAGTTAGGCATAGGGATGGCTGATTGGTGGTTGGTGATATAAAAAGTATCTAACCTTTCCCCCATCTTTCCAGGATTGTTGTAGGTTTTTGTTTTTGTTTCCAGCCCTTAGTTCTCTTGGTCTTTGAGCTCAATGTGGTCCAAAGCTGAGGGAGGAGGTGGGAGAGCTTGAGGCCTGGAGATCTTCCATTCAAGGCAGGACCCCCTCATTTCCACCCATTTCCTTTCCTTGCCCCTTCCAGGGGATTCCTTCCTTTGACTGATAGTCACTCTTAGAAGATTAATTACTTTCTAGGATGTTGGGTAGACTTCCCTGAGTAAGGATTTCCCCCAAAAGGTGATGGGCCAGGTGTAGAGCTGGGAGGCTGCTTCCATAACAGCCAGCCTCCTGGCTTTTGGCCAAGACAGCTTCATCTCATCAAATTAGATACAGCCTGTATTTGTTCATCCTGACTTTTCATTACTTCTTTAGGTTTCCTGGGATTGAACAAATGTTAACAAAATAAATTACCCTTTGGCTTAAAGTAGACTATTTAGGGAATCTCAGGAAACAGTGGGAGATTAAATATCTTTACATGCAGAACTTCTTAAGAAAATTATTTTTCTTTTGCATAATCCTGGAAACTGTTCCTTTATAAATTTGTACATCTAAACAATATTATCAGATATAGAATTTTAAATTTAGTTTTGTTTTTTTTTAAAAATTCTTTTATTGTGAAATATACATTTTAAAAAAAAATTAGTTTCAGGTGTACAACACAGTGCAATAGTTATACTTTTTACCCCTTAAAGTGACAACTCCCTCCCCCAGTTCGCCACCCCACTCCCTCCCCATATCACACATATCTATTACAATTCCTTTGACTCCCTTCCACCATATAATCCACATCCCGTGACTATATATTCAATTACAGTTGGCATACAATATTATACAGCATCAGCTTCAGGTGCACAGTGCAGTGATCAAGCCTCTACTCCATCCATGAAATGGTCTCCCCAACAAGACATGTGACCATCTGACACCCCACAAAATATTGACAACATTATTATATTCCTCGAACTGTCTTTCATATCCCTGTGACTATACTGTAGTTACCTATTTATGCTGTCTAATCCTTTCCCCTTCTCCCTCATTTAAATTTAGTTTTAACACATACAACATTTAATCCATTTATACTTTATATATACTGGTAATCGATCAATAGATTTTCTGCCATGATAGGATGTAGTGGCACATTATTCTTACATTTATCTGTTCGATTTGACTCATGTCAACTCCTCCCTTAGGGCTAGGTATACTTTGTTTTCTTTCCTGGCCATTGCATCCTTAGTGCTTAGCACAGTACCCAACCCTCTGCAGGTATGCAATCAAAGAATGAATGAGTGACGTTGAATGAATGACTGACGTTGAATGAACGAACGAGTGACATAGTTTCGACAGGCAGCTGTGTTAACATATTTTGGTTCTTTCAGTGCAATGTTGAAGTGGCTTTGTCTTCTACTGAGCAAATGTTTGATTCAACACTTGAAAATAAAGCTGACCTTTTCTATTTTCTATGTCATCACCTAAGCAAGGTTTAATGTACACTTTGCCTGTTTATATTTCAGTGGTTTTCAGACCTGTCTGCAGGTCTGATTGGTTAGAGACTGGGAAGGGCCTACGAGGTGTCTCATGGAACCCAAGGACACAGCTGGGCTTCGGGAACTGTTAGGAGCCTGGCCTGGCATTCCTGGGATACACAGAAAGCCCTCTTTCTCCACCACTAGACTTCCTGCTGAGTTTTTGCTTTATCCTCCCTCTTTCAGTGAAGATTGTCTCTCTCTGTTTCCCAGTCCACATGGCAGAAAAATGGTTACTGCTAACAGCTCCCATGTGTACATCTTGTACTGAGTTGCAAAAATCTAAAGGCCCGATTTCACAACTCCCTGGGTCATGTGGTCCATTCAGCTGCGGATAGTGAAGCGGAGCCTCTTGTATGAGTGTTGCTGCCAGGTTTACACTGCTGTTAGCTCTGTATTTTGGGACACAACCTGATTTCCTGGGCAGCCAACTCAAAGTGTTTCAATTTCAGCATCTAAAATCACAAGTGCAGCTTCTTTTCTTTTCTTTTCTTTTTTCAATGTAGGTGCCTAGGTTCCATCTCAATTTCACTGAGTCAGAATCTCTGGAATTGAGACATAAGCATTTGCATTAAAAAAAACAAACTTTTTTTTTAATTGTGGTAAAATACACATAAGATAAAAATTTAGTGATATTTAGTACCTTTGCAATGTATATTCACTTCCTAGGGACATTGTGGTGGATCAGTGCATTTATATATGTGTTTAAAGTGCCTTGTGCAAAGTTAACACAATAAGCTCTTAATAAGCTGTAGAGAATATGATTGCTTTTACTCATCTCGAAAACAACGCACCTAATTATTTTAGGGTTGAGGCAGGGAGTAAATTTAACCCCAAATCCCCCAACATTAAAGTCATGGGCTGCGCTATTGTCTTTATTTTTAGAATATGCTCAAAGCAGTCAACGCGACCCAGAAGCAGATAGACATGGTGAAGCTCCATGAACAGGCCAAGAGGAACCTGGAGGAAGAAATCCAGAACCACAAAGATGAGGCTCAGAAGCAGAGAAAAATCATCTTCCAGTTGGAAAAGGAGCGGGATCGGTACATCAACGAAGCCAGTGACCTAACCCAAAAGGTAAGCCACTCCTTGTGGTTATCTGAGTGGAGCGAGCACCTCACGTTCTTTCTGATGGTTACATTTCTGATCATCACACTAATGCAAAGACAGTTTATTCAGATTTCAGCTGGTAGTTCACATGAAGATTTAGGGGGAACGAAGCTGACTGTGTCAGAGCTGCCCCAGAGCTGATGCTGAACCAAACTGTGAAATGGGCAAGGCCTGTGCTTGGTGACCTCAGCTTCCTCTCCCCGGACCCCTCTCCCAACTTCCAGGATCTCCATCTTCCCTGTTGCCCTACTGAGAAAAGCATCTAATTAAATAACCTCAAATGAAAGGGTGAATAAGTACTGGCATCAGCTAAATGTGTCATACATTGAAAGAGCATTTTTATTTTAAAGCTACTCTGCACCTGAAACTTCACCAGTGGTGGAAAGCCACACGTTGTGTGGTTGACTTCCAGACTCTATTTCTTCTAAAACCCTTAAGAGGGAGAAGGCATCTTTAAGAATGACTTCAGGGCCGGCCGAGTGGCTCAGTTGGTTAAGAGTTCGCTCAAGAGTGCGAGCTGAGCTCTGAGCAACAGCAGTTCGATGCCCAGCCTGAGCTGAGCTGCTGCTGAGCTGCCAACAGGTGACAGGATGGCTCAGCTAAAAAAATAAAATAAAATGCATATTCCTCCCCCTGTATTAAATGAATCCAAATATCCAGGAATGGGCCCAGGAATATATACACACTCAAAAAACGAATGACTTCAGGGGTTTGGATTTCACTTTAGCCAATTGTCTTAGCACATTGCCTGCACTAGGCAGGGGTGGTTAAACTAGTCTTGTTTGGGGAGCATTCACAGATGACAATAGGCAGTGGTTTTCAGTTGCAGAATGAAGGCAAGTTTTAGCTATGAAGCTAGGAGACAATTTGGGAGAAAAGATCATTTAATGAGTCCAACCTCCCCCCAGCAAAGTGTTGCCTGCTATGCAATGTAAGCCCCCTCTTCCATCTCCTCAGTGAAATCTGCTGTAAATTCTACAGTGTTTACTTATGCTCTTGCATATTTGTTTGTTTTGCTTTTTTTGGAGTGGAATCTCAAGGAAGATGACAAGGGAACAGCCAACATTTGAGTTGTAAACATAAAGAAAGTGGGAAACAAGCTTTACTAATAAGAAGTCAGCTTCTTCCCAGTTGGACGAAAGAGATGCTGAACAGATATTTGCAGAATATACGTTTGGAGAAGCACAAATGCTTCTCTGAGCCCTGGGCGGTCATATCTTCCTGGTAAAAGACCCCCCAAGTGAATCTCACACCCCTAACTGGGAGCAGTTGGAATACAGCATGTTTCTCTTCTGATTTAATCATTTTAGACGCTCCATTGCATTTACTCACTGAGAGGACCAGTTGGCAGTTAAGGCACTTGTATTCTCTAGCCTGGGCTGGCTCATTAGCCTCTGTATCAGTCAGCTTAAGCTGTAACAACTAACCCCCAAATCTCAGTGGTTTGAGAGTGCTAGGACCCAATTTCAAACCTCCAGCTGGAAACAGTAATGTCAGAGTCCTGTCTACCTCTAATCGCTAGTGTTCTCTCATTTAGGGGTAGTGGGAGCCCCAGGCCCAAATGCCTATTCTCTGTCGCCCTGAGCTGAGGTGGCCGATGGAAAACTGTAACTCCTAGTATGCGCCATCTTTAGGGGGGATTCTCTCTGCCCTGCCACATCCCTAAGCCACCATCCTCAGAATACACTGCGCCAGTACCAGTTGCTCAGCTGCCTGCCTTCCCACTCATTCTCTGGGTTTGCTGCGCTTGCCCAACTTCTTGGGCACAAACAGTTGACCAGCAGGAAGGTGAAGTGACCTGGTCAGCACAGACACTGAGTCAGGAAAGAAGAGATGGTGGGAGAGTTCTAAAGCATCTTTCCAGATCTTCTCAGGTATTCTCTTTTATGAAGCAAATTCAAGGGACTGTGAGTTGAGGTCCAGATGGATTTTCTCAGTTCACCTCTGGTGGTTAGAGGCTAGAGAATACTCTTCCATATAAATTGTGCTACATTTATTTGATACAATATTTTGTGCCATTAAAATCATTTTTTTTTTTTGAGGGCAGTGTCACTGGCCCTCATATGTGGGACCCGAACCGGGGCCGCTGGCTTCCCAAGCCAGCACTTAGTCACTGTGCGACTCGACAGGCCCTTAAAATCATATTTTTGAAAAACATTTTTAACAGTGGGGAATATGTTCACAATATGAATCTGATAAAAGCAGAATGCAAAGTTATTGATGTGGTTTGACCCCAATTTTATCTGTGTGCATAGGAAAAGGATTGGAGGCATACATTAGGGGTGGTTGTGAGGATTAAGTGAGGTAATATTTGTAAAGTATTTAGAACAATCATTGGCACATAATAAATACTATGTAAACCTTTCATAAATAAAGAAGCAAGCAAGCAAGTAAGTAAATTTTTTCATAAATAGTCCAGAGTTTTTCTTCAAAGTGGCATTGGAATATAACTATTTTCAGCTTTTTGTTATATGTCAATAAGGTGCAGACATAGATGAAAAGTTTTACCAGCATCAAAAACTCAGGCTGACATAAAGTCTAACACTGAAGTAAAACAAAAACAGAATGGATGAGGATTTTAAAACCACCAGAGGTGAACTGAGAAAATCCATCTGGACCTCAACTCACAGTCCCTTGAATTTGCTTCATAAAAGAGAATATCTGAGAAGATCTGGAAAGATGCTTTAGAACTCTCCCACCATCTCTTCTTTCCTGACTCAGTGTCTGTGCTGACCAGGTCACTTCACCTTCCTGCTGGTCAACTGTTTGTGCCCAAGAAGTTGGGCAAGCGCAGCAAACCCAGAGAATGAGTGGGAAGGCAGGCAGCTGAGGAACTGGTACTGGCGCAGTATATTCTGAGGATGGTGGCTTAGGGATGTGGCAGGGCAGAGAGAATCCCCCCTAAAGATGGGGCATACTAGGAGTTACAGTTTTCCATCGGCCACCTCAGCTCAGGGCGACAGAGAATAGGCATTTGGGCCTGGGGCTCCCACTACCCCTAAATGAGAGAACACTAGCGATTAGAGGTAGACAGGACTCTGACATTACTGTTTCCAGCTGGAGGTTTGAAAGTGGGTCCTAGCACCATTCGGGGACGCTAAGAGTTGGAGCTGCCCTGATAGTGCTGCTCCTAGGTTGCAATAAATCTCACCTTGCTCAAGGATGAATAAGGGAAAAAGCAGCTTAATGGGGCCAATGGAAAAAATATGCCTTTGAACCAGAGAACAAGAATGGCCTCTGGAAGCCCCAGGGGAAAAGCCTGGCTCGGGAAATTCCTCTGTGTCAAGATATTTAGGTTGAACCCTCTGAAACAGCCAATTTTGTAAGTGAAAAACAGTTGACTCTCAGGGATTTCCTAAGGTTCAACCTAATAGAAGAAAATGCAGAGAAAAGGTTTGGCTTCCTTCTAAGAGTATAAATATACAAAAATTAGTGTCAGGGGGTGTGGTGAGCAGGAAATGGGGAGGAGATGAGAAAGCATGAGGCAGGAGAGCAGACAATACCAACATCAAAACAGTAGGCTGGGCTCTCCTGAAAGAGACAGTGACGAGTACCCAGAGGCAAGAATGACCCAGGAATTGCTAAGAACAGGGGTGCCTACCATTTGATTTTAAGTTCTTCACTGTTCTCTGTACCTCAAACCTTCGGTGACAGTTGGCTTCATCAACCCTGTGACTGGATTGCACTTTGAAGGGAGGCAGGAATGGGGTGGTGAGGGAGGTGAGGTAACACATTGTAGAAGGTCAGTATGTGCAAGAGACAAGAAACAGCTGAGAATCCAGAATCTTATGGAAACAGGAAATTGAAGCCACAGTTAAATAGGAGAAATATAATTCCTTAAGGGATTCTTGGTGATAGTAGGGGGATGTTGGGTTTCCTAACATACAGAATGGGGCTTTTCTACTTTTTGTTGTTGTTAAGGGCAGGGTGACTCCAGAAGACACAGGACTGTCATCTGGTTATAGGTCCAAGATGACTTTACCTCTAGGGCGAAGCAAAGATAAAATAAAAAGGAAGAGATGGATAAAATAAGGACCAATTGTAAAGAGATTAAAAAATGCACAGAACCCAAGCAAAACCAAACCAAACAATGGCAGGTTTAAAATCCACATTGAAATTAGTGAAGAATAGAATTGACTTTGTAGAAAATGCACTCAGTGAAGTACAGTGCAAACTTGAGTGGTTCTCCTAGAAGGCAGAGGGAAAAAAAAAATTAAAGATAAAAATTGTTGAAGAGAAGAGATAAGAATGAGGCAATAGAAACCAGCCTACAGATAGTTGCTCTCTGATGATGGAACTGAGACCTAAAGCAGAGATGTAATGGGAAAATATTTTCTGGAGATGAAGAAAGAACTGTGCATGCAGTTCGACTGTGTCCCAGGCACAATCAGTGACAGGAGAATCTCATAGACTGGCCCTGGAAGAAAGCGTGCATGTGTGCGTGTGTGTGTGTTTGTGTTGTTTTGCCTATAGTAATGAAGAAAAGTACTCTCTGAGAATTAGGCAAGGAAAAAAGCAGAAGCCTAGTTGCCTTTTTACTTTAATAGGAAAAAGAATGGTTTTCTTGGGGTGGTAGGGATACAGATTGTTTCAATTCCTCCCTTTTGTGCTTTTTGTATTTTTCAGATTTTCTAAAATGAATATGTATTAATTGAAAATCCTGACCCCTCTCCCCCCAAAAAAAAGGAAAAAAGAAAAAAGAAAAAGTATTAATAAAACCTTGCCCTTCCTTTAAGGACCAAATAAAATCCTGCATTCCCAAGGACCTTTATTAAAGGCAATCTCTAACCCCTCTGTGCTGGGTTCCCCTGTCTAGCAGTTGAAGAACTCCTGTGCCAACTTATCATTATTTGTGTGTCAGCCTCACTCTACTTACAAGCTTCTTGAGGGCAAGTCTTATTAAATTTTGAGTTCTTCATGTTACTTATTTACTAAAGAGGCATGCACTCAAATGTTTGAAATAATGAATGGAAAGCACAGCTAAGAGTCTGAATAACTACTTAAAGATTTTACTTTTAGTAGTGCAAATTCTCCTTCAATAATATATTTATCAGTATGGGTCTACCCACCCTTTAAATTCTTTTGCAACTTGTTGCCATGGTGTACAATATTATCTGAATTATCCTTGGCAGTTTTAGCTGTGAATGACTTCTGGCATGGTCTCTTCTTTCCTCTGGCTGCAAAAATAGTATCAACGTTTTCCTTCTGGATCTTTCTGTATAGAAAAAGAAAGGTGAGATGCTGAAAGCCCTACATTACATTTTATTAATTGAACTTGGCATTTGCAAGTGAGAAAGAAGATCCCCTTTTGTGTCAGAATTGAATGGCTCAGAATCCCATACCTTTTCTTATGTGTTTGTCTCAGACAACTCTTTCTCTAACATTTCTGCAGAATAAACCACCACCAAATCTCACTGGCATGCAGACATAAGCACTTATTTTTCACTCACACACCTGCAGTTGCCTGGGGAGGTCAAAGGATCTAGGCTGGGCTTGTCTGAGCTTGGTACCGGGCTGTGGGATGGGTCTAATTTTGCTCAACATGTTTATCATCCTCCAGGATGCGTGGTATTCTCATGGAGAAAGGAAGGAATGCTATGGACAAACCCAACCACATAAGCACCTTTCATGGCTCTCCACATGCCTAATGTTCTCTGATGTCCCCTTGGGTATGGCAAGTCACATGTCCAAGCCCAACCTCAGCATCAAGGGGAGGTGGACTCCTTCCATGCAGGCAGTGGGGATCGGGAAAGGGAGTGAGTATTTGGAGAACCATAAAATAATCTACTACCGTGTTTTGGCACTTTCTGTCTTTATGGTTTTCCCTCTGCTGTGCTCTATAGTTTACTGTTCAGATAAATTGACCGGCACCAGGGGTGGCATTATAAGTTGTAGCCTACCATATTTACTTTTTTCTGAGCTATTACTAATTCTAGGTAAAATCATACCTAGTTAATTATTAAATCTGAGGAGCATTTTGCATGCCGTACACTTGGCTCATTTTAGGACCCTGCCTTTTAAATTCTAAATATTAAATTTCTGACCATTGCCACCCAGACATTTTATACGCCAAAATGCTGTCTTTCACAATGCATCCCTACTTATAAGTTTCTCAGCTCTCTATTTATTTGACTATAACGGTGTCAAGCAAAGCTCTTCTCGACAGAGGTTCCAAGAAATGAATAATAATGTGCTTTCAAGGGCTTAGAAGTAAGTGAGGAAAGCAAAAGATCAAAGAAATACTGTTCACTGAATAGGTATTTCATAACAAAATGAAGCTCCTGTTTCACTGATATTTATTTGAAGTTTTAATACAGAGCATCTTTAATAGACTGGGATCCTGGAGAGGAGCTTCAAGGGGATATATACACATTATAAGCCGGTTGTCTTATAAAAGAAGTTACTATAGATCACTATTTTCCTGCAGAACAGAATTTGATCCATGGAAAAATCAAATTGATTTAAGTACTGACAGTATATAACATGAATGTTAACCTATTGTGATAATCTATTGCCATTTATTGAATGATTAAATTATGATATACGGGCTGGCCGAGTGGTGCGGTGGTTAAGCGCTGGCTTGGGAAGCCAGCGGCCCCGGTTTAGTCCCACATCTGAGGGCCAGTGACACTACCCTCAAAAAAAAAAAATTATGATATGCTAGGTGCCTGTATGGTGGCTCAATCATATATATATTCTCCCTTAAATTTTCATAATGGTCCTCTGAGGTGGATATTATTATATACCTCATTATATAATATAATGTAATATACTATTAAAAAACAGAAACATATAAATTTAAGCTAGAGGATAAAATAAGAAGGCAAGAAAAACAAGAAGACTTAAAATTTCACATGCCTGGGCACATAGCTTCTTTTTTTCAGAGTGAGGTTTTGCGTTTCATTAAGAGAGTAAAGGCGTTGTCAGCATTCAAACCATTGACATCAAGTCAGAAAAACTTTGAGAAGATTATTGTACTGATATTTCATCAAATGCAAGTTAAAGGGCTCCAAATTCAGTGACCTACTTTCTGATCCTTCCTTAGTCTTTATGATGTTTTGACTATGCTGCAGATTTCCAGCATGCGTTATTGATTTTTATCTGCGTCTCATTTCCATTGGCAGGTTGTTTTAACAGAAAAAGAAAAGGTAGGGGTAGGTTATAAACGGGGACTGTACCCTGACAGTGTGCCGTAAGCATTTTTGGGTTCCTCGGAAGCGGGCCTACAAATGCTAGGAGCTTCAACTCTCTGGCTGTAATAAAACTTTCTAAAATGTGATTTATCTCATGAGTTGGTTTGAGGTATCTAAAGCGTAATCAATTAATTAAGCTCCAGGCCCACAGCTGGCATCCCACATTCTCTGATATACTATTTTTAATGGGACATTTTGCTGAGGAAAAGTTTTGTTCCTGCTTAACATCCACACATTTTAAGAATTTTCGGGACCGGAACTTCTGGGTGGGGTTGGTTTGAATGATTTCCATCAAAACAAATTGAATTCCAATACCCAGAACTAAATGGCTTTGTAAATTGTCTTTTCCCTTAATTTTAATACTATTTCTTTTTTTTCCATTGTCTTTGAACTGAAATACCTTTGTTCTTCTTGGTATCATGATAGGTTTTTATGACTCCTAGCTTCAAGAATCCAGAAGCAAGGTTGTGAATTTGTGCGCTGTTGTGTGTAGGAAGATGGACCCTGCTAGTGGGATGCCCCCAAAAGAAATGCCTTTGACTGCACCCTTTCTCTGGAGCATTATTCTGTCTGTGCTAAGGATTATTCTTGTTATACCATCTCTCAGAGTGATTGAAGGAGCAATCTTTTTCTTTTCTCTGATATACTGCTTGATATTCTGAATACTGATCATGCTGTTCAAAGAATCTTCAATCTATTCTTTCACTGACCCCAGAGAGGTTGATCATGGTCATAAAAAGGTTAAATTTTAGGCCAACATGATGCCTTTCTTTTTAAAAAATCAAGCAAATAACAGATCCAGTCATGGGTACCTTATTTAGGTTTTACATTTATTCCTAACTGACATACATTTTAGTTACCAGCGTGGTATTTTGAAAGGCCACCTGATACTCATTTTTAAGGAATCTAAAGATATAGATCAAAGAAATGATGAAGAAGGAATGGGATTTCATTTCATATCTACCCACATGGCTCTTCCCCAGACCTTCTCGTCTCAGATTTTCTAATTTTGTTCCTTCCAGGCCTCCAATCAAGCTTCCATGCCATTCACCACTGAGTCTGTATATATTCTTACCTTGGGCCATTTTCTTTCCACACGAAGTGGATGATAGCAAATAATAATAATAAAAGAGTGAAAAAAATACAAAAAAATACATAGTACAAGTCTAGTTGCATAAATTTTAAAAATTGGTTGAAATAGATAATTCTCTTGAAAATATGTATATCAAGGTTTGAATCAGGAGAAATAGAAAATATCAAAAGATCAATATGGAAGTCACTGAAAGTGTTGAGAGAAAATTAGCTCCAACACAGTCATTTAGGGCCTAAGGATTTTTAAATTGAGTTTCTTTAAACTTTTAAGATAATTCTCAGGCTACATAATATTTTTGTGAATTTAGGAAAAGTGATACTCATGCACTTTGTATTCTTTGGGGTAATATTGATTGACATTGCTGTATCAATATAACCCATACCTTCTGCAGTATAATGAATAAAGATTCCAGGCCTAGGAGAGAGCTTGGGCTTCAAGGTTGGGGTGGCTGAAGAATAAGAAGGAAGGAGGTAGATCCCAAAAATGATGTAAATCCGAAATATTAACTACTTAGATAAGATGGATAGGACCTTCCTCATCCATTAACTATCCTGTGTTTGATTCCCTCATAACACTCTGTGCATATGTCATTTTACTGGTTATATCTATCCATTTCTTGATTATCCATTTCATGGTGGAGTCACTCACTAGAAGTGAATTTGAGAGTAGGGAGTGAGTCTTATTCTTCTTTATATCACTAGTGCTTTTACTGTGCATGCTATTGATAGGTTCTCAATACATGTTCATTGAGTGTATGAATAAATGGATGAGTGAATGAATAAGTGAACACAAAGTTACTCCATTCATTTTTTGAAACTAGCAGAAACCTTCACTTTAAAATAGAACCAAAAAGAAAGTTATAGACTTAGGTCACTTATGAATATGTATGCAGACTCCTAAATGAAATTCTAGCAAATCAAATTCAACAGTACATTAAAAGAATCACCCAGTATGACCAAAGAGAATTTATCCTGAAAGCACAAGTGGAGTTTCCTGTTAAGAAAACTATTGCTGGCTGTATGGAAATGTAAAATGTTACAGCCATTTTTGGAAAGCAATCTAGCAATATTATTAAAGTTTAAAAAAATATGTCTCTTTTGAGCCAGATATTCCAGTCCTGGGAATCCATCCTAACAGAAGTAAAAGCACAAATGAAAGAAATAAAAGGACATATGTACAAAAATGTTTACTGCATAATGGTTCAGAGTGGCAAAAAAGTGGATACTGAGTTAATCCCATCCGAGTGGGAAGAGCTGAGTTTATGATGGTACACCCACACTGAGCTACTCCACATGATTTCCACAAAGTATTATTGAGTGATAAAAAGCAGAGTGTATAAAGGTATATCTAAGAAGCTCCCATTTTGCTAAACAATAAAAACAAAGCCCAGAAGGAAAACAAGCAAGTTCCTGTATCTGTATATTTACTAGTTGAATAGCTGTGAATGATATTACTTTCTTTGACTTCAGTTTCCTTCTTTGTAAAATTGGGTGATGATAGTGTACAACTTATAAGATTTTTGTGAAGAATAAATAAATTAATACATGTAAAATTCCTGTTATATAGGTAGTAACTGAGAAATATTAGCTATGATGATGATGATGATGTTACTAGACCTGAATGGAATATGCAGAATTCAAAGAAAAATATGGAAGAACACATTCTAGATTATTCACCTGGTTACTTTGTGTGTTGATGAAGGGCTGATGTGGGTTGAAGGGAGAAGGAAGGTTCAAGTAAAAAAGGAAAAGAAAATCAATGTATGTTTCACATCTATGCATTTATTTAAAATTATGGCACATGGAACTATGTATAAGGAAATAAAATTAAAATACTTATGAAAGGAATAAAAGTGTATCTAATCAATAGACCCAGTAAGAAAATACAGTACAAAAGAGTATATGCTGAAAAGGTATTTATGAATATGTAATCCCATCTCTCCTTGATGATAAGTCTAAGAATACTTCGAAAGACGTTTATTTGTAGATATAGAGGATAAATATATTAAACACCAGCCATCATTAACTCTGAAGGGAAAATATTACAACAGGGTTTCTCTGTGTGTATTTTCCAGAATACTAATTCCAAAATGGAATAAAAAAGGATTCTGTAGTTCCCATGATGTGGGAACATGTTACTCACAGGTGGCCCATACCTGAACCAGGTGGATATCATCATAGCAAAGGTTTAAGTACTTTCCTAAGTTTTTAATTTTTAATTTTTTTATTTTTTTGAGGGCAGTGTCATTGGCCCTCATATGTGGAATCTGAACCAGGGCCACTGGCTTCCCAAGCCAGCTCTTAACCACCATGCCACTCGGCCGGCCCAAAGTTTTAAGTACTTTTTTATTGAGGACCCTAAGGCCTCATCTTCAGAGGAAACTTCCCTGGCCGTGTTACTTAACGTACATCCCCTTTCCTCCATTCTGTCACACTGCTCTGTTTATTGCCTTCAACTTTCATCATTAATTAAGAAAACTTCACTGAAAGGCAGTGAAATCTTAAGAATTTTCTCCTTATGTGTTCTAGTTCTATGTGTTGTTTAGACTATAGTTCCGTTAGCTGAATTAATCTTCCTCACTAACATTTTTCTTCTTAAGGAATTTTTAAAGAAGTTTGTTCATAAAAAATCCATTTCTGTGGACATTGCTGCTGAGAGCCATGATTATGTAATTTCTACTGTAGGGATTGCTTGTTAGAGGTATTGGCTCACTGGAATTTCTTTTTTTTCTTTTTCTTTTTTTTTTTTGAGGGCAGTGTCACTAGCCCTCATATGTGGGACCCGAACTGGGGCCGCTGGCTTCCCAAGCCAGCGTTTAACCACTGCGCCACTCGGCCGGCCCTCACTGGAATTTCATGCCTCGGTTTTCCACACTTACAAAAGAAGGCAGTTATCCTTGCATCTCATCTTTTCTAGAAGTGTTTTGTGCACAATAGAACACATTTTCATGAAGTCCTTTGAGTTTCCCTGATGGAGTGGGATTGATATTGGCAAGACAGCCTTATGATTGCTATCAACATTCAAAGGCCACTTTCCTTTCTTGTTAACTTTATAAAGCCCCCAGTGTGGCCAAACAGCTAAGTTATCTCTTATCTTCCTTAGTGTTCTGTGACTAGATCTGCTTAAGCCTGTGCCTTCTTTTTACTTCCTTTTTTTGGTGGATGGGGTGGTCAGGAGATGTTTGCAGAATTTTATTATTTTTCTCCCCTTCTTGTGATCACAAAATAACTGCTAAGACTTCATGTTTGAGCAGAATTCCAGAGTAGATAAAATGTATGTTTGCCCCTCATCAGCTGGGCTGAATTTCTGTGTTGTGTGTCAGAGATTATAGGCCACAGTCAGATTTTCTGATTGCTGGCATTTCTACTAGCTACTACCCTTAAATAAAAATCTGTGTGTCTTGAACCGATAAGCACAGATTGGCTGTTGAACCATCTCTGTATACTTTCTCCTCCAGGTCCTCATGAACATGGAAGACATAAAAGTCCGTGAAATGCAGATTTTTGACTACAGGAAAAAAATTGCTGAATCAGAGACTAAATTAAAACAGCAACAGAACCTGTATGAAGCTGTGAGGTCAGACAGGAATCTGTATAGCAAGAATCTGGTGGAGGCTCAGGTAAAGAATATATTTATGTCTTTACCTTTTGATTTCCTCCCCCCATTCTGGGTTTAAAGCAATTTTTGTTATCCTAATGGCAGAATTTAGAATAGATCAAGAATAAGTCTCCTGGGATTCATTTGAAAGTGAAGATGAGTTTATGCAGAACTCTCATATTGTTTGAAATGGAAATGACACAACTTGACAGGATGTGAAGATCAGCGTCCTGCTTTTAATTATTATGTAGAATTGCTCTTCTCCTGTTTCTAATTTTTAAAACTGCTAATAGCTGCTGTGACTCAGAGGAGAGCAGCATACTCTTGTCATTTAATCACAGAGCTTTGCTTTGTAGTCTTTTAGTTGTAATGTTTGTTGTGGTTCTAATTCCTCTCTGGTAAAATGAGGAAGAGTGTGTGTGTGTGTGTGTGTGTGTGTGTGTGTGTGTGTGTGTGTGTGTGTGTGTGTGTGTAATATTCACCAGGCATACTTTGCACATATCCCATGAGAATATTTTGAGAGTCAATGTTATAAAGTACTTTGAGGTTGGTGGGCACAATATAAAAAGAAATAGTCCAGTTATAATTGGCCAAGAGACCATTGTTTTGAGAGACTTTCCCTTAAAAGCTCTTGACTGTATACTGATCTTCTATAGGGAGGGTGAGTTCTATTTACTTCCCTTTCAAACATTTCTCCTTGCATTTTGTTAGGATGAAATGACAGAAATGAAGAGAAAATTAAAGATTATGACCCATCAGGTAGATCAGCTGAAAGAGGAAATCTCTGCCAAAGAGTCAGCACTTGTGAAGCTACATCTGGAACAGCAGCGGATAGAGAAGGAGAAGGAAACGCTAAAGGTACAGATCTTATTATAAAAACAATGGACCAATAGTCCATCTAGTGACCCACGTGAGGCAGGCTTCACACTCGCTGACGGCAACAAAGGGCAGGGAGGAGAACCCAGGTATCAGGGGGATGGGCTCTACCAGCTGCAGGTTGGGCTCCCTCAGAGGGAGCACTCCCAGGTAAACAGGGGAGGAGGCCAGTGGAGATGAACAAGTACCTAGTTCACCTAGGCTGGCCACCATCACATCAGCGGGAGAGAACCTCGCAGGTCAGCAGTGCCCAGGAACCTGAAGCTTGTAGGCTTTCTACAACCCCTTTACATTCACAACTCTAGTACAGCCCTTGTGTCTACATCCAACCCTCCCACACTTCTCCGAGGGCCCTCCGTAAGCCAAAGATGGCAAGACCTGTTGCCCCTCTGCTCCTAATTGTTTACTTCACATGCAGGTGACTTTTCTGCCTGCAGCATCATTAGCTACTGGGCATCAAACTTTGTCCTCACTTGCCCTTAGCCATGTTCATAGTTCACCGTACCTCTGTGGTCTAAGAACTTCTCTCCATGGAAATACCTCTGACTTCATGTGCTAAGCCTTATCATTTAACATCTACTAATTTAGAACACTCTATGTCTACTGAAAATACATATCAAGTAATTACACTATTTCAAACCTTCAAACCGAATATGTTTTACTATACCCATTTACTAAACCTAATCTATTGTATTTTCCTTTTCCTGTCCGATCCAATAGATTTCCCTTCTAATCTATTTGACCAAAGAATTAAAAAAGGAACTTTTAAGAGGACAATGCTACATTTATTATGAAAATGTGTATGCAGAATACTCATGGATGCTTATGAGCCACTGTAGGAACTACCTACAACAAATAAGAGACTGGGTACCTTGGTTTCTGCATATATTAGCTTTCAGAGATGGGAACTATCCTGAAAATGTGTACCTAGTATTGGACAGATTTAATGCCATATATCTTTGATTCCAAGATGCCATAAAATGAAATATACACTCTCAATAATGGGTTTGTCAACTAATGATAGGTCTTCATGGAAATAGAACTACTGCATTACAATAACTTAAAGCACATTTGGTTTGAGAAAGATTAAAATGTAACAAGGGTGCCTTTACAAAAAAAAATATGGTAATTGATATATTTACTTGTCTGAGACTTTCATCCCTCAGTGCTAGCTTATGATAGGAAAAGAATAGGAAAATCTGCATTAAAATTTATTTACATCTCCTTCACACTACTGAATTGTCCACTTAAAAATGGTTAAGATGACAAATTTTATGTTATATGTACATATAAAGAAACATGAATACATTTTCAAAAATTTGAAAATGTCCTGCGTCCTTGCCCTTATTCTCTTTGTTTGAAAGCATAGTTTTATAGAAGGTAGCTTGTTCCACCCTGGGGCCTATAGTGGAATGGGTTTGAATGATTTAGAAGAATCTTATTATAAACATTGCTTTACCCACGGGCCTCATGGACCCATGTTTAGCAAGGCTTCAGAGTCACTCTCCTTTTAGAGGATGACATTGATCCTCATCTCTTACTTTCCCAAGTAATGCTCTATTCAAAAGATTAATTATTACCCTATAATGGAGTCCAAGGTGGAACTAACTGCCTTCTACAAATCCTGCTTTAAAATAAGCAATACCCTATGCAGAAGAGTCATTATTCCCGATTCCTTAGAGTTTGACTTCAGTTAAGATTTGTTTCACTTATGCTCTCCATCACCAAGCATCTACACATATAGTTCCAAAGAAGCATCATAATAAAATAAAATAAAGAGTGTTGGGCCCTGTTTATTGGTCCTGGGCCAGCAGCGCTGGCAGCTGGTACACATGAAAGATGATTAAAGCGCTTCTGCTCTGGAAAGTCCATTCTAAATGGGGAGCCCTAGGTCTGGATAGCTTTGGGTCATCGATTATAGGGAGATGATTGGTTTGGACTTACTGTTAAACTAGGATGCCTCCCCCACCAGCATTTTCCATTAAGGGAAGAATGGGGGACAGAAAAAGGATGCCAGCTTGATTTATTATTTGAGGTTATCCAAGGGTGACTTGCAATGGTGCTTTGAGTGGATAATTTTGACCGATCATTAAGCCCATTTGACATGCTTTAGAAAAATATAAGAGCTCAAAACTTTCAGCTTCTTGACTCCTTTAGCCTCAAATCTGAATCATGTTCCCCACAAGTCTCTGGATTTCATGCATCAGAAACTTGCAAACAAAAACCCTGGATGAAAGGGAAGATTTTTTTAGCAACTTTGCTCCAAGAGACATTTAGCTTATTATCTTGAATTCTACAAAGCTATGGGGGCACATCACCCTCCTAGAAAGGCAAGCCTTGCCTGATTGGTAGACCAGGAGATGCTTTTTGCTAGGACAACCCAATATACTGCTTCTCCAAGCCAGCAGACAAACAACTGTCCAGAATAGGTCATCCCCATTCTCATTTATCCCCCTCAAAAGAAAAAGTCCTGCACCTTTCATGTTTCTTTCCCTTTTTTGGTTGCTACCAGGCTGTACTGACTCCTCAGGATTCTAGCCATTGTCAGCACATTATGGCTAAGACAGAATGTCAGTAGTTCTCTGTAGACGTTGCTGCATCGGTGTCCATCTGCCCATTCTGTCCTAGTCTTGTTTCATCAGCACTAAAGGAGCCTTCCAGTCCTAACAAGCCCCTGATTCTGTCTCATCACCTCCCAATCACCCCGCATCAATCTGACAGTACTTTGATTCTTGGTGAATAATTCAGCAGCAAATTTTCTATATCCAGTGCTGGGCATCACATTAGTGACTGGCTTCAGGGCACCGTAGCCTTTTACTTAGTGGGCTCTCTAAAATGACATGGATGAGAGGCCAGCGACCGATCTGCCTCATCTGGGAAGAGCGCAATGACGATACCAACAGTGAAGCAACATCCTCCGCAACTAAAACTGAAGAACAAGAAGACGGCAACTTGTCTGTTCCCCTTCCCCGATTCCCCAACGCTGTTCCCCTCCACCAATTCCCCAATAAAATCTTAAAAAAAATAAAATAAAAAAAAAATAAAATAAAATGACATGGATGGAAGCTGTCACAGAGAGCAAGAGAGAATGCCTAATTATTGTCATGGCTAGAAGGCTTCAGGTGGCCCTGTTTGTTTTGTTAGATGTAAATAAATGGTTCCTGTGATATCCAGTGAATGTTGTGATTGTTTATGAATGGGTGAAACTCCCATGAGTATGGTTTTTGAGATGTGATTTACTTGTATGCCCACAGCCAAATTAGATGATATATATTTCATAAACACCTACCACAAAACTGTGTAACTATAGAAGCATTGACTAAAAAGTGTGCCTGGCCATTGTATTACAACTTCATACCACCAATAATACTTTGAGAAATGCTGATACCTTGGTTACCACCTGGAACATTGTTTGATGGGCATTGGGGTGCATAGCAGTTGTTACCATCTTTCTGGGGTGAGACAGCTCAGATTTATAGCTACTAAATGCATTAGACACAAGATTTTTTGTTGATGTTAACATTTGCTGCCAATGTCTAATGCCACATCTTGTTTATAGCCCATAAATTTATGACATAAGGAGACTACTCAGAATTTTGATATATTATGAAAAAACAACAACACACAGCAATGCCAAATGCATGAATGGTTTTACATTTCAGACAGATACTTTTACACACCGTTGATTGCATTTTAATGTAATAGGGGTTTCATTTTGTTCTGCTGATGGATTCTGATCAGCTCTTGGCACTTGGGAACAGGGAAGTGAATGTTGCACATCTGGGAAAATAAAAGTTTTATTAAAAAAAGCATGAACCAAGCAGGTATTTTATTGCTGTCTTCACTGTCTCCTTAAATGATTATAGAAATAGAAAGGCTGTCCTAACAGGCAATCCCCCAAAGTGGTAAACACTAGGTCAGGTCTTTTCTCACTAAGTATTTCTTTTTGTTTATCCCTGAACCAAAATGTATTTCATGAATGAACAAACAAAATGTCCTAAAAGAAGCCCTTGGCTTTAGAGTAGCTGCCTGCATTTAGTTTGTGACATTACACGTCTATTACTAGGTGTGCGGTATCTTCCACTGTTTGGGTAAGTTTGAGGAATGGAGTTAATGACTGTTGGTCTTCATGGATTAAAGGCAGACCTCATTGGCTCATAGATACTTGCAAATATGGGGTTTTCTATCACCCCAGTGACATTTCTGGGTGGGTGAAGGTGGGGGTGCCAATACTTCTTTGAAAGAGAAAATGATTACTTTTTCACTGTTATTGGCTGATCTGCAAGTCATTGAAAAGTTGGAGGCTTAATATTGTCTTATCATCTGCCTTGTTGTTCCCGGCATGGATGAACGCAGAGCTCTCCTCCCATTTGTTTTTTCTTGTGCGGACCTGCTCTGTGATAACACCTGTCCTTCCCATGTTGGCATGGAAGCACTCAAAGACATAAAACTTTTTTCCTTTAATTTGAACCCCTCTGTGGCCCCCCATTGCCTGCTCCCTACAGTGTGAAGCCTTCAAAGCCCTTCCTAGGCTGGCTCAGCTGTTTCATCAGCCATATTTCCTGCTGCTCCTTACCTAATACTCTAATCCAGCCACATGGGATGCCTTGCTGTCTGCTGGGCACACTGGGTACTTTATAGTTGGTACACCTTTGTTCATACCAGCCTGACTATGACTACTGTCCCCCAACACATACCTGTCCACTTAGGAAATACCTGTCAAGTGCCAAGGCCCTGACTGGTTCTTCTGTCTAAACCCCAGGCAGAAATAAGAACTTATTCCTGTTGTATGCTCATGTCCCTTTTTATACTGTAGATGGCATTTCCACAATCTAGTGTGGTTGGTTATAGTTGTCAGCTCCAGTGGATGGGGAATCAATCCCTTACATCTTATCTCTGGTATGTGACTTGGAACCATTTATTGCATGATGATAGCAGAGGGAGCATGAGCTTTGGAATCAAAAGATCTAGGCTGGAATCCCAACTCTGCCACTTACTAGCTGTGTGACCTTGGATGAGTTCATTTGCATTTCTTTGTCTCTCTAATTGCGTTTGTGAAATGGGGATGAGAGTAGCTGTGAAATGGGGATGGGAGTAGCTATGCAAAATACCTAATACCATGGCCAGGATATTGTAGGTTAGAAATATACTTGTGGAAATGCAGTGAATGTATCCTCTGATGGGAGGAATTTTCCTTCCCAAACTTACCAGCCCATAGCACCCTTCCCCCATTATTCTTAGGACTTCCATACAGCAAGAGCGCCAAGATCTGAGCTCTCCCAGGAAGCCTACCTGACAAACCCAGTCCTCCCACCTCCTGTAAAATCAACTCGCTGTCTTTGTGATAATAAAGATATGGAAACATTATTGCTCAGACTTGTTAATATGTCCATAATCCTTGTATATCTTTTCTTATCTAGATTGGAAGCATCTTAGGAGTAGGATCTATCTATCTTTTTATACCATGATAACTCTTCTGTTCCATCAAGATGTCTCATGAGATAGATAGTTGTTATCTTTATTAATTTAATTTTTGCTTGAAATAGCCTTCATCTCTGCAGTTGATGTGCTGGTGGTATGAGGACCATTACAGGAGCTGGTACATACAAAGACCCCCACCCCCAGGCTCACCCCCACATCCTCTTCTGCACTATTCTTGTGAGTTCTCCCTGAGTTTAACCAATAAGAGAAGTGCTGTTGAATACCAATGAAGCCTCGGCTACACATATATATAGAACAATCATGGAAATCCCTCCAGGGTACAACTCATAGAATAAACATGATCACTGTAATGTCCATTGCTGTTTCTTTATGGGGTGCATGTGTGTGTGTGAAACTCGTTTTGCTTGTGCGAGTGATCAAACCATGTTAAATGAAACATCAGAGGAAAGTATAAGAAGCACAGTGTACATCTCATTCTTGGCCCTGCAGTCCCAGTTTGTGCTGCTACAGAGTGAAATTTGTCCCTATCCTTCATTCTTTGTCAGGCTGAGTTGCAGAAGCTGAGACAACAAGCCCTGGAGACGAAACACTTCATTGAAAAGCAGGAAGCTGAAGAGAGGAAACTCCTGCGAATTATTGCCGAGGCTGATGGGGAGAGGCTGAGGCAGAAGAAGGAGTTGGACCAGGTAGGAACATCTCCTCACCAGACCCACAGGCCTCATCAGCAGTCGCAAGTGTTTGATTCAACTCCTCACGAATCCTCCTTCTTCTCTAAGCTCTTCCATTCAGTCTATTGGAACAACAGCAGCTGAGCCTTATTGCTTATCGTGGGTCAGTCGCTCCTCTAGGCACTGGAGGTACAATGATGAACAAGAAAAGTAGGTCCCTGTCCTCAGGGAGCTTACATTCTAATATCATCGCTCACATTGAATTGCAATGAATAATTACATAATTTGAGGGGTTGAAATCTATATGCTTTCAGAGATCCGCCAAGTTAAAAGAAAAGGGAGAAGTTGGCCAGTATAATACAGTAAGGAGTGGTGGAATTTGGCAAGAGCTAGTCACCATAGTCATTTAAATGTAAACATTTGTAAAATAATGGATTGGAAAAAAACCAACTAAACAAACATCTGTGGGCCAAGGTTATTGGCTCATTATTATTACTCATGATTATTTGTTGACTCTTTCTCTTTCCAACAAGACTGCAAACACTCAGGGTAGGTGGCCAGTGCTGACCGCCTAACAGGCTATTTCCAATTTCCACCCCCCCCCAACCCCCACGGGGGCCTAGTGCACGTGGCCATTGGTTAAATAGCCATGGGCTGAATGAGTGCTGCTGCCTTAATGAAAAGTGAAAGCTTTTGCCCCCTGGTGGCCCTGTGCTTTCCTACCTTTCTAGGTCGTCAGCGAGAGAGATATCCTCGGGTCACAGCTTGTTCGGCGCAATGATGAGTTGGCTTTGCTGTATGAGAAGATCAAGATCCAACAGTCGGTGCTGAATAAAGGCGAGAGCCAGTACAACCAGAGGGTGGAGGACATGAGGATCCTCAAGCTGGAGATCAGGAAGCTTCGGCGGGAAAAGGCGATTCTTGCCAGGAGCGTGGCTAACGTTGATGAACTCAGGTAACAGGAGACCCCTCTGAACTGAGGGCACAGCAGTCTGGGGGGAGCTCCCCAAATGCCCTTGTGTCCCTTTTGTTGGTCATTGAAAGTCTTTATCAAGTTGTACAAAATAATTTTTTTTATATGCTGAAATTATTAGTAAATAATGCGAACAACTTTTTTTTTTTTTCCCCATAATACAGAATCTACATTGTGCCTATTCTATGCCTTAAGAAATGAACTAGCTCCCTTTCAGGGGAGTATCAGCGAGTACAAAAAAAGATAACAAAACAAAACTTTATTCTGGGTTTTAAAAAAGAAATGTCAAGTCAAATCACAACACACAAAGTACTTCTAATTCAGAAAAACATTTCTCCCAATGAGCTCTTTAGAATTTCTTTAATAAGGCAGTATGCAAGAGAGGGAGCCTCAATATTTAAATTTAATCCTGGTAACATTTGCACATCTTTTTCTTGGAATTATATACTGAATGGAAAGTGGGGAGAAATTTAATTTTATCACTATTTGAAAACTCTTTCCTTAGAAGGCGGCCAAATTTTATATCTCACTCTTGATTTATCTTTTGCAGCTTTCACTTCAGCTTAGTGCGCCTTCTTCTTGCTTTAAATCTTACATTATACAAGATATACTTTTCCTTTGGGAAAATATCACCATGTTTTATATAGGCAATTGCAGGAAACCAAATAAGAGGTCTGGTGTTTTCTCAGTGACTATCCTTATTCCCTGCAGACTTGTAGATAAACAGTATCCTTGATGACCTTGGGGCAAGGACATAGTTTGGGTCTCCTTCTTAAATTAATTGAGTTAGAAGAGAGCTTTGATATTTAGATACAGTGAATATTTTCAGGAAAGCAAGGGAAGTTGCCACCACTATCAAGGATGGATCAATACTCTTTTTTTCTAAGAGTTGCTTATATTTCAGATGATGAAAGTAATACAAACTCATTGTAGAAAATGTGGGGAATGCAGAAAAAATATAAAGAAGGGATTAGAAAAATCACTCATAAGTTTATTACCCAGAGATAACATCATTGGCATTTTGGAGACAAATGGATTCATTCTAAGTAGCTATTGAATGATCTCTGAGACCATTACTAAACTTGCCAGCCATGAGTTATTTTTATTACATACACAAAGGACCAAATTCTACCCATTCCTAGTCAATATTGCTGGTTTGTTGATAATAGATTTTATTTTATTTTTCAATGGGAAGACAGCTTAATAAAGATATCAGAGGCAAGCAGGCATGAACTGCAGTCTCAGCTGTGTGACCTTGGGCAAACCACTTAACTTCTCTGAGCTTTAGACTTGTAATTAAAATTAAACATGAAAACACACGTAAAGGGCCTCCCATACAGTCTGGTACAAAACAAGCTGTCAATAATGGTAGCCAATACTCTTGCCCTCCTCTTCTGATGACACTAGAAAATAGAAGTATTAAAAATATGCTTTTAATTCTAAGCAGTTTGTTCTGACCTCCCTGTTGAGTGAGTATCATGCAGTTGATTCTAATGGTTTGTCTCGCTAATGAGGAGAAGTTGTATTACGGGTTTAAATGAAGCAACTAAGTAAAAGAGATGGGATAGTATTAGTAATTTGCACACCCACAGCAGCCCAGGACAGGTAATTCCTTATTGCCCATCCTAATTGCCCTTGTCAATGCCAGTGCTTGCCTCTTCTCTACCCTTCACCCCCAACAAAGTGTCTTATTCAATAGGGTGGTAGCCAGCTCACGGGGTACTGTGGATGGTTGAGGCACATTACCTGCTAACAAACTAGAGATTCCTGCAGACAATAGAAGTATGTTTGAGCCAGAGAGTTCTTCAGGACTTTTTCAGCCATCTGTGTAGTTGTGGAACATGAGATGAAATAACACTCTTAACTCAAGTGTTTCTCAATCCTGGCTGCACACTAGAAATTACCAGTAGGACTTTAAAGCCTACAAAATCCAGCCACATGCAAGACCAATTCATAACAGAATCTCTCTAGAGATTGAGTCCAGGCAAAGGTGTCTTCAAAGCTCCCCCAAGTGATTACAATGCACAGTCAGGGTGGCCTTGCACTGCTCTGAGCCTCAGTATCTTGCAGTCAGGTGCCACGCCTTGCGGTGGATTGTATGTAGATTGTTTGTGCTACTGTAGAGACATTTAGAAACATTACAAAGCATATTGAAATCCTCCTAATTCACCTCCTCTGTGCTCTTTCCGTATACTTCTAAATTCCTTGGGAACCCAGAATCAAGATTCTCAAGTTCTGGCACCATTTTTTTTTTTTAAAAAACAACTAAGGCTAAAGTTTGAGCTCTACAATAATGGATATCTTCTGTGTCTGGCCCCAATTAGGAGGCTGGTCTTAGTGTTCAGAAGTCTCCCTAATTCCAACTTTTATGTAAGATGTAGCGTGTATGTAACCACATAAAGATATTCAAATGGGTGGAGAATGCCTTTGCCAAAGGAAGTGTGTTTTCTCCAGGCAGGAGCTTTTCCACATGCAAAGAGAATTCCTGAAGGAGAAGACACGGTGCCGAGCCCTGGAGGAGGAGCTGGAGAACCCCATGAATGTGCACAGATGGAGGAAGTTGGAGGTAACCTCTGGCAGAGCCTGCCTCCCCCACCCCCAATCTCTTTGTCTACCCCACATGGCTTCCTACCTCAAGCACAATGAGCAGCCCGGTTTTATTTAATGCTATGCAAATTGCCACGTAAAATGTAAGGCTGGATCAAATGTAAATTAAGTTCCCAGAACAAGAACAAGAGTTTCCAGAACAGGATGGTTCACTTGGGTTTTGTTTAACAAGTCTCGGACAAACATCCTTCCTTCCTAAAGATGACCTCGTGAAAGCTGCAAACGGGCCTCACCGATTGCCATTGTTTTTCTCATTTAAGTAGCTTTTGGTTGACCAGCTCTCCTGCCGCTGCCTGTTAGGCTTGGATTGTTAATTTCCTCTAGGCACATTGGCCACCAGCATCTACAGCCACTTTTCAGTTGGTCTTTGCATCTTTCTATTTCATGCAGGAAATACGGCTTTTTTAAAAAAAATTAAAACTTGTTGCGGTGAAAGTGGTTAGTGAAATTACACAGGTTTCAAGTCTACAATTCTGTAATCCATCATCTCTATATCACATTGTGTGTTCACCACCCAGAGTCAGTTCTCCTTCCATCACCATAGGGCTTTTGTGAACTAGCCCTCTTTTCAGAGGACTAGCCTTGTGTTAGCCGAACACTTTCTCTTAGGATCTGGGGGACACAGCCAAAGTCCCATTGGTAGGTGATGGATAATACAGACATACCTCGTTTTATTGTGCTTCGCTTTATTGCGCTTCATAAGTGTTGCATTTTTTTTTTTTTTTTTACAAACTGAAGGCAAGACCCTCCACCAGCAAAAACATTATGACATGTTTGCTTTATTGCAATACTTGCTTTATTATGGTGGCCTGGAACCGAACCCACAATATCCCTGAGACCTGCTTGTAGGCCTCATATTTTATTTTATGATGGCCCTCTCCTCCAGCTGTACCCAGCAATGTGAGGGTCCAAAGGGGCTGCGACTAAATGAACAATTAGGGTGTTGGGAGAATACAAAGTTGTGGCTCAAGAAAAAGCAGGGCAAGGGAGAAAATCAGCCAAGTTGGTTTTTGTTTTTCATGTCTATATTTTCCTTCTAATGAAGAAAACTTGAAGGGTAATTCATTGTAAACTGTTATATAAACATGAGGCCTGAATTTTAACGACATCCAGTCTTGCCAAGTGAATGTGCCAAACCTCGTCCCAATGTATGGATATCAGTTGGCACCGCTTAGTATTTCTTAAACGAAGTCAGAGTTAATGGAATCTCTTCCCCCACTCTCTTTTAGACCCTCATTTATTCCTCTTCAAGTGCCAAGAGTGGTATCGTTTACTAAAATAACAATAATGTGGATGTGTCTGGGGAAGTGGAATTGAAGATTTTAAATCCATTTACTGTCACATCAGTTTATTCCATGTGTTTTGAAGCAGATCTTTCAAGTTTCCAGTTCCATGTCAATTTCTATTTTAAAAAATAGAAAATGGAGACTCTGGGAGGCAGTTGAAAATATTTAGCTGCTAGATTAATTCGAAATGTCAGTAGAGTTGGAAGAGAAACTTTGGCTCAAAGTCTACAGGGCAGAGTATCAGTTTAGAAGTGTAGACATTTGAATTGTACACAGACATAGCTATTGAAGGTGCATCAGAGCTTTGTGGGTTAGTAACACTGTTTGAGAGCTCAATGCCGTGGTTGTGTTCTGCTGTCAATTATTAGCAGAAGTCCACACCCTAGAAACCTTCCCCATCATAGGCTGTAATGAACCTTCTCGTTGACAGTTATCAAAGGAGAATCTGGAGACTGAATGAATAGGGAACTCTGTCTCATCCCTATGGAAACAGAGCTGACGGTATGGGAAGCCTTAGAGTTTACTGATTAAGCTCAGGCTTTTGAGCCTGGCATACACGGGCTGGACTCCAGCTCTTACCAGTGCAGGTAAATGACTTAATCCTCTGAGTCTCAGTTGCCTTATCTGGAAAAAGGGAAGGCTAATGCTGTCTCTTGGGGCTGTCTCGTGGCTAAAATCGGATAATATATGAAAGCATTCAGCGTGCTGTCTGGATGGTGGCAAAGAATCTGCTTTCATGCCCAGTGGAGATCCTTCTTGCTGTTGTTGTTGTAAGTGCTGTTTCCCCTGGTAGAATAAAAATATTCACTTTCCATTTATTGGCTAACTAGAGCCAACAGATAAGATATTAGCCAAATATCATCTGTTTTTTTTTTTTTTTTGAGGGCAGTATCACTGGCCCTCACATATGGGACCGAACCGGGGCCGCTGGCTTCCCAAGCCAGCGCTTAACCACCGCGCCACTCGGCCGGCCCAAACATCATCTGTTTTGATGACCATTCCATCTGTTATACTTTTTTTTGGTCCTGATTCTCTCTGTCCTGGGTCTGCAGGTTTGCAGTAGACTTTAATAAAATACTCATTACTTTGCATAGGGGCCTTGGTGCTTTGAAACTGATGGTATCTCAGCTGCTTTATCATGTTCCCCTTGAACAGGCCAGTGACCCCAGTACCTTTGAGCTGATACAGAAAATTCACACCCTGCAGAAGCGTCTCATCAGCAAGACAGAAGAGGTGGTTGAGAAAGAGCTGCTCCTTCAGGTAGCATTTTCCTTTTCTGTACTCCTTGCTCTAGTATATTTCCTTAGCACCGCCATCTCCAGGACTGTGTGTTTTTTAGACTTAGTTATTTGGCAGGGTTGCATGCCCCATTTTTAACTGTAGATGGCAACAGTGGCTCACACACAGAGAACAAACAACCTGATTAATTGGTCTTTTATGCTGCTATCCCTGATATTTCAAGAATTCTGGAAAATAAGTTCAAGGCTAGATGTACTGCATTGGGAAATGTGAGCTTCCCCTACTCCCCCCACTACCCTACAGTCTTATTTGTCAGATTCTTTTATATACTTTTCTTCATATCTTCACATAATGTGAAATGCCATGATTTTGATTTTGAAAATTAGCTTTTACATAAAGCACAATATGTCCTCTTGAAGATTTGTGAGAGTGAAATGGGAGGAAAGATTTCTTTTTGAGGATTTTGTGCAGTAAGTTATTCAGGAGCAATCAGGAATGGTGACATCCTTTTAGGCCTGTATCTTTGAAAGCTTCAGTTGTCATCACCATCATCACCATCATGCTGAATCCTGTGCTGGTGGTTTTACCTACCTTGTTTCAATTCCTCTCCTTGGTTCAGGGGTGGGTGTTGTCATCCCCAATCAAAAGATGAGGAAGTTGGGTCCCAGGAGTGTAGGGTGGTAAAAAAAAGGTAAATTGTGGTATTAGATGGCTTGGGCTGGAATTCTGCCTCTGCCAGTTTGTAGCTGTGTGAGGCTAACTTCTCTGCACCCTGAGGTTCTTAACCTGCATTATGGGTAATAGTAGAACCTGGGAAAAGGGGTATTGTGAGGACTGAAAGAGCTTAGCATTGTGCTTGACACATAGTAAGTGTCTAATAAATATTAGCCATTATTCTTATTATTTCTAATTCCAACGTTTGTAATCTTAACCTCTGGGTTACCATAGTAAGAGTAGGAACTTCTGTATATGTGCCGTGGCACTTGTCCCTTCTCTGTACATCCTACCTGGAAAAAAATCACCTTCCCTGAAGTTGGGTTACACAGTAAGTACCTTTCCAGAGCACCGCTATGCCCAGTGGGTAAAGGGACGTTCCCCTTCTCTTATAGATGAGCAGGGTGGTTAGGAGAGCCAACTTCTGAGTCAGAGAGATCTGGTTTTGAATCAGCTCCAGTGTTTTATATTTCACGAGTTGGGGAGAATTACGTAAATTCTCCAAACCTCAGTCACTCCATCTGTTAATGGGGATAATGATACCTAGTTTTGTTATGGGAGGAAGATACACCAGCATATACAACTTGGATGTCCTGTTGTAACGATGGCCAATTAGTATGTGGGCATTGGGGTCTGGCAGTCCACGGTTTGAGCTGTAGCTCCAGTGGCAGCCACAAGTCACCTGCCCAGAGCCATGCAGGGGCTAAGGGGCAGCATGCGGATTAAGCAGCCAGCTCCATAACCCATACTGTCTACCACTGTATCACCCTGCCTCCCCTGTTAGTATCACCTTATCAGCTTTATAAAGAACCAAATTTTGTGTCTTGCCAAACCTCTCTATGGTAAGTTTATGTCATATTTCCTTGACTACTCTAACTTTATTATTTCCTTCCTTCTACATCCTTTGGGTTTATCTGTTGTTGTTTTTTTCTATCTTCTTAAGATTGACTGACACTCAGTGCATTAATGTTCAGTCTACTTTTCTAATAGAAGCATTTATAGCTATAAAGTGTCTGTTAAAAATTTCTTTAGTTTCCTCCCACAGGCTTTGAGATGTGGTATTTTCATTTTCATTTTGTTCTAAATGTTTTCTATTTTCAGAATTATTTTTCTTTTGAGTAAGTGTTAAAAGTATTCACTATTTCTCCTCTGGTAATTAAAAGTGCAACTTTAAATTTCCAACTGTATATGTATTTAAGTTATTTTTTACTATTGATTTCTCACTTTCTTCTTTTGTATTGCGGTCTGTGTTATGTTGATTCTTTGGAATTTGTCGAGACTTGCTTTGTGACCCACTAAGTGGCCAGTTTTTATAACTGATGCCTAAATGCTTGTAAAGGTTATGTTCTCTGTAAATGTTCAAGATTCAGGAATCTATATGATGTTCATTAGATCAACCTTGCTAATTGTATTGTCCAAATCTATATCTTTCCTAATTTTTTGTCTGCCTAATGACTGGAAAAAGTTTGGAGGTTTATCTATTTTTCCTTGTAGTGTTATCTTTTTTTTTTTTGCTTTAAGTACAGTTTAGATTATGGTCATGAGCTGAGTAAAAGGTTACAATTTTTATTTCTTCCTGGTGATTTGTTCCTTTATAATATGCAAGAACCCTTTTTTTTTTAATATTTAAAGTGTATAATTCAGTAAGTTTTGAGAACTGTACATACACCTGTGAAACCATCACGATTAAGGTAATAAAAGCATTCATCAGCCTCCAGTTTCCTGTGTCCCTTTGTAATGCCTCTGTGCCACACCCTCCCCCACCATCCTCAGGCAACCACTATCTGCTTTCTGTCTCCACCGATTAGTTTGTGTTTTCTAGAACTTCATATAGATGAGCTCATACCGTGTACTCTGGCTGGCTGGCTTCTTTCACTCAGCGTAACTAATGTGAAATTCATCCAGGTTGCGGCACATGTTAAAAGCTTGTTTCTTCCCATTGTACCACTGTATGGCCCTCCCAAGCTTATCCATTCACCTGTGGATAGACATTTGGGGTGTTTCTAGATATTGGCAATTACCATAAAGCTGCTATGAACATTTGAACTTTATCTGGGCATATCTCCATACATATGTCATTTCTCTTAGATGGAATGGCTGTCAAACTGGTTTCTTTCCAAACTGACCTTCTTGTTTTACAACCCCGCTTGCAGTGTACATGAGTTCCAGTTGCCCCCCATCCTTGCCAAGACTTGCTATGGTCAGTCTTTTTAATTTTTCCATTTGAATGGGTATGTAGTGGTAACTCATGGTTTTGTTTTTTTTTAAATTAGTTTCAGGTGTACAACACAGTGCAATAGTTATACATTTTACCCCTCAAAGTGACAACCCCCACCCCCAATTCGCCACCCCACTCCCCCCCCCATAGCATATATATATCTATTACTCTTCCTCTGACTCTCTTCCACAGTATAATCCACATCCCGTGACTATCTATATATATTCAATTACAGTAGGTATACCACCTCCGCTTTAGTAATACAGTGCAGTGATCAAACCTCTACTCCATCCATGAAATGGTCTCCCTAACAAGACCTATGATCATCTGACATTCCACAGAATATTTACAACATTATTAATTATATTCCCCAAACTGTTTTTCCTATCCCAGTGGCAATATTGTAGTTGCCTTTTTTTTTTTTTTTTTTTTTTTTTTTGAGGGCAGTGTCACTGGCCCTCATATGTGGGACCCGAACCAGGGCCGCTGGCTTCCCAAGCCAGCACTTAACCACCGTGCCACTCAGCCGGCCCTATAGTTGCCTATTTTTGCTGTCTAATCCCTTCCCCTTCTCCCTCATCCCCATTCCCCTCCCAATTAGCAACCCTGATTTTTCTTCTATATCTATGAGACAGTTTCTGTGTACTTTGCTCATTCATACAGTTTTTCAGATTCCACATATGAGTGAGATCATATGGTATTTGTCTTTCTTTGACTGACTTATTTCACTTAACATAATAGTCTCTAGGTCCATCCATATCATTGCAGATGGTACGATTTCATTCTTCTTTATAGCGGAGTAATACTCCATTGTATAAATATACCACAGTTTCTTAATCCAGTCATCTACTGATGGGCATTTTGGTTGTTTCCAAGTCTTAGTTATTGTAAATTGTGCTGCTATGAACATAGGGGTGCATAACTTTTTTTGAGTAAGTGTCTTGTTTTTTTCAGGATAAAAACGTAGGAGTGGAATTGCTGGGTCAAATGGTAGCTCTATTTCCAGTTCTTTGAGATACTTCCATACTGACTTCCATAGTGGCTGCACCAATCTGCAATCCCACCAACAGTGCAGCAGGGTCCCCTTTTCCCCACAGCCCCGCCAGCACTTGTTGTTTGTTGATTTATTGATGATAGCCATTCTGACTGGAGTGAGGTGGTATCTCATGGTAGTTTTTATTTGCATTTCCCTAATGACCAGTGAGGTTGAACTTTTTTTCATATGCCTGTTGGCCATCTGTATGTCCTCTTTAGAGAAATGTCTCTTCATATCTTCTGCCCATTTTTTAATTGGGTTGTTTGTTTTTTTGGTGTTGAGTTTCATGAGTGTTTTATAAATTTTGGATATTAACCCCTTCTCAGATATATCGTTGGCAAATATATTCTCCCATTCAGTAGGCTTCCTTTTTGTTTTATTAATGGTTTCCTTTGTTGTGAAAAAACTTTTAAGTCTGATATAATCCCATATGTTCATTTTTTCTTTTACTTCCCTTGCCCGTAGGGATGTATCAGTAAAAATATTGCTCCGGGTAATATCTGCAAATGTACTCCCTATATTTTCTTTTAGGATTTTTATGGTTTCAGGTCTTACATTTAAGTCTTTAATCCATTTTGAATTTGTTCTTGTATAAGGCGTAAGGAGGTGGTCCAGTTTCATTTTTTTTTTTTTAGCTGAGCCATCCTGCCACCTGTTGGCAGCTCAACGGCAACTCAGCTCAGGCTGGCCTCGAACCGCTGTTGCTCAGAGCTCAGCTCACACTCTTGAGCGAGCTCTTAACCAACTGAGCCATTCGGCCGGCCCTCCCAATTTCATTTTTTTGCATGTGTCCAATTTTCCCAGCACCATTTATTGAATAGACTATCTTTACTCCAGTGTAAATTCTTGCTTCCCTTGTCATAGATTAACTGTCCATAAATGCCTGGATTTATTTCTGGGCTCTCTGTTCTGTTCCACTGATCGATGTGCCTGTTTTTATGCCAATACCAAACTGTCTTGATTACTGTAGCCTTGTAGTAGGTTTTGATGTCTGGTAGCGTGATCCCCCCGACTTTGTTCTTATTTCTCAGAATTGCCGAGGCTATTCTGGGTCTTTTATGATTCCATATAAATTTTAGGATTATATTTTCTATTTCTGTGAAAAATGCCCTTGGTAGTTTGATAGGAATTGTATTGAATCTATATATTGCTTTAGGCAGTATGGACATTTTAACTATATTAATTCTTCCTATCCATGAGCATGGTAGGTGTTTCCATTTATTTGTATCTTCTATGATTTCTTTCTTCAGTGTCTTATAATATTCTGAGTACAGATCTTTCACTTCTTTGGTTAAATTTATTCCTAGGTATTTTATAGTTCTTGACGCAATTGTAAATGGGACAGTTTTCTTAATTTCTCTTTCCATTAGTTTATTATTGGTATATGCAAATGCCACTGATTTCTGAACATTGATTTTATATCCTGCTACTTTACTGAATTCATCTATCAGTTCCAATAGTTTTTTGATGGAGTCTTTGGGGTTCTCTATATACAGTATCATGTCATCTGCATATAATGACAATTTTACTTCTTCCTTGCCAATTTGAATGCCTTTTATTTCTTTTTGTTGTCTGATTGCTGTGGCTAGAACTTCCAGCACTATGTTGAATAAAAGAGGAGGAAGTGGACATCCTTGTCTTGTTCCTGATCTTAAGGGGAATGGTTTTAGCTTTTCCCCATTGAGTATGATGTTAGCTGTAGGTTTATCATATATGGCTTTTATTATGTTGAGATATGATCCCTGTATTCCCATTTTGCTAAGGGTTTTTAACATAAATAGCTGTTGGATTTTGTCAAATGCTTTTTCTGCATCTGTTGAAATGACCATGTGATCTTTATCCTTCATTTTGTTGATGTGGTGTATCACATTAATTGATTTACGGATGTTGAACCAGCCTTGCACACTAGGGATGAATCCCACTTGATCATGATGTATGATCTTCTTAATATATTGCTGAATTCTGTTTGCTAATATTTTATTGAGAATTTTTGCATCTATATTCATCAGGGAGATTGGCCTGTAGTTTTCCTTTCTTGTGATGTCTTTATCTGGTTTTGGAATCAGGGTGATAGTGGCTTCATAAAAAGAGTTTGGGAGCCTTCCCTCCTTCTGGATTTTTTGGAATAGTTTGAGAAGAATAGGTGATAGTTCTTTTTTGAATGTTTGATAAAATTCACTTGTGAAGCCGTCTGGTCCAGGGCTTTTGTTTTTTGGGAGCTTGTCAATTACTGATTCAATTTCCTTGGTAGTAATCAGGGTATTTAGATTTTCTGTTTCTTCTTGCGTTAGCTTTGGAAGGTTGTATGCTTCTAGAAAATTATCCATTTCTTCCAGATTGTCAAATTTGTTGGCATATAGTTGCTCATAGTAATTTCTTAGAATTTTTTGTATTTCTGTGATGTCTGTAGTCATTTCCCCTCTTTCATTCCTGATTTTGCTAATTTGAGTCCTCTCTCTTTTTTTTTTTTTGATGAGCCTGGCTAGAGGTTTGTCAAATTTGTTTATCTTCTCAAGAAACCAGCTTTTGGTTTCATTGATCTTTTGAATTGTTTTTCTGTTCTCTATATTGTTTATTTCTGCTCTGGTCTTTATTATCTCCTTTCTCGTACTCCCCTTGGGCCTCTTTTGCTGTTCTTTTTCCAGTTCCCTTAGGTGTAAGGATAACCTGTTGATTTGAGATTTTTGTTCCTTCTTTAGGTAGGCTTGCATTGCTATAAACTTCCCTCCTAGGACTGCTTTCGCAGCATCCCAGAGATTTTGGGTCACGGTGTTTTCATTTTCGTTTGTCTCGAAGTATCTTTTGATTTCCTCCTTGATCTCATTTGTGACCCACTCACTATTTAATAGCATATTGTTTAGCCTCCATTTATTTGTCAGCTTCCCGGATTTCTTCTTGTAATTGATTTCTAGTTTCATAGCATTGTGGTCAGAGAATACAGTTGAAATGATTTCAATCTTCTTAAATTTATTGAGACTTGTTTTGTGCCCTAACATGTGGTCTATCTTAGAAAATGTTCCATGTGCAGTTGAAAAGAACGTATATTCTGTAGCTTTGGGATGAAATGCTCTGCAAATGTCTGTTAAATCCAGCTGGTCTAATGTGTCATTTAAGGTCGCTGTTTCCACATTGATTTTCTGTCTGGAGGATCTGTCCATTAGTGACAGCGGGGTGTTGAAGTCCCCTACTATGATAGTGTTACTGTTGATCTCTGTCTTTATGTCTGACAATATATGTTTTATATATTTAGGGGCTCCTATGTTAGGTGCATAGGTGTTCACTAGAGTTATGTCCTCTTGTTGGATCGATCCCTTCATTACTATGAAGTGTCCTTCTTTGTCCTTTGTTATATTCTTCAATTTAAAGTCCATTTTATCTGATATAAGTATCGCTACTCCAGTTTTTTTCTCAGTACCATTTGCATGAAATATTTTACTCCATCCCTTTACTTTCAGCCTGTATGAGTCTTTGGATCTGAGGTGAGTCTCTTGTATACAGCATATGCTGGGGTCTTGTTTTCTTATCCATTCAGCCACCCTATGTCTTTTTATTGGAGCATTTAATCCATTTACATTTAATGTGATTATTGATAGCTGTGTATTTATTGCCATTTTGTTATTTGTAAGAACCCTTTTTAATTCTAATGCTTTTACTTACAAAATTGTTTGATATTAATATAACCCAGGTTTTGTGTTTTTTTGCGTAATTTTTCTATACTTTGAAACTTTTGGTGTCCTCCTATTTTAGGAGTCTCTCTTTTTCTTTTTTTCTTCTTTCCTTTTCTTTTTTCCCCATAAATATATAACTTACAAAGTGATTACCCTGGTAAGTCTAGTATCCATAGGACACCATAAGTGGTTATTACAATATTATTGATTATATTCCTTATGCTGTCCTTTACACCCCCATGACTATTTTTATAACTGCTAATTTGTACTTATCAATCCCTTTTCCTTTTTCACCCATCCCCATTAACCCCTCCCATATAGCAACCATTAGTTTGTTTTCTTTATCTATGAATTTATTTTCGTTTTGTTTGTTCAGTAATTTTGTTTTTTAGATTCCACATATAAGTGAAATCATATGGTATTTGTCTTGCTTTGTCTGATTTATTTCACTTAGCATAATACCCTCTAGGTTCATCCATGTTATCACAAATGGCAAGATTTTGTTCTTTTTTATGGCTGAGGGATATTCCATTGTATATAATGTACTACATCTTCTTTATCCATTCATCTATCTATGGTCACTTAGATTAATTACTTCCATATCCTGGTGTAAATAACGCTGTTGTGAATATAAGGATGCATATATCTTTTTGAATTAGTGTTTTGGATTTCTTTGGATAAAGAAGTCTGTTCCTACTTTCTTAGACTGAGGTTTTTAAATTCCCCTTTTCCCCCTCTACCCATCACTTCTCTCTCCTCACTACTCCCTATTCCCTTTTCTCCTGATAATTTATTTTGAATAGTTACCACCACTCAACGTAATTCATTCATTCTCTCACTCATGGATTTCCTTAAATATTTAACCTGCATCGTTAACATCAATCTAAACAAACCTAAAGCCGCTCAATATCTTTATTCTTCTTACAGACGACATGAGGACTCAGAGGTCTTTATACACTGTCATTAACCCTACAATCCTTCCACCATTAGTTATTTACCAGCTCTTTTGTTTTCTGTTTCTTCATATCTCCAATTCCTTATTTCTAGGCTCCACCTCCTTTTTGAAGTATATCCTTTCATAGTTCTTTCAGTGATAAACTTTCCAGTAGTTAACACTCTTCGTTTGCTTGTCTGAAAAATGTGTGTGTGTGTGTGTGTGTGTGTGTGTGTGTGTGTGTTTTGGCTTTTTATAAGTGATTAAGGTGAAATCCTATTTTCTACTTGCACTTTGAAGATGTTAGTCCCTTGTATTAGCATTGAATGATGCTACTGAGAAGTCTGTTCAGTCTAATTATTCCTTCTCCTTTTTAGGTAACCTGCCTTTTCTTCTGTTTGATTACTAGAGCTTTTCTTCATCTTTGGTGTTCTGGAGTTTCAGCACAATACATTCAGTATGAATTTAATTTTACTTACTATGCTTAGGACTCGCTGTATTTCCTGAGTCTGAAGATTCCTATGTCTGTAAGTAGTTTCTCCTTTATTCTTCTCTGTTCACTCCTGAAACTCTTTTAGATGACCGTTTTCTCATTCTTTCTTCCTTATCTACTGGCCTCTTTGCTATTTTCTTCTCTTTATCTCTTGTTTTACATTTTTCTCAGCTTTATCTCCTTGTTTATTAAATATTTCTTTAGGTGCACTTATTTGCTGATAGCCAAGCCACAAAGATTTTATTTTCAATGATTTTATTTTTATTTTCAAGAGATTCTTTTTCATGTATGACTGGTCTCTGTTGATAGTGTCTTGATCCTTTCTTATGCTTTTATTCTTTTATTTATGTCTTCAATTAATTTAAACATCTTATAGTCTTTATCTGACTGTTGTGTTATTTGAAGGTCTTGGGGGTCTTTCCTTATTATTTATTGTGATTGCTAATTTTCATTTACAGTGGGTCTTTTTTCCTTTTGTGCTGTGATTTTTGGATTGTTAACTCATTTTCAGAAAGGCTTTATTTATAGGACTTGGGAATAGTTCAGGCTAAGGGTATATCTTTTCATTTGTCTCTGCCACATGCCTAGGAGTTATCATTTGCTTAGGATAATTTTTTTTAGGTTTAATTCTCACTTTGGGGCTTCCTGGACCACTTGGTAAATGAATATTATACCTTCAAACTCTTGTGATAGAAGATCCATGGATACAAATGCAAATTCTCAGGGTCACAATTTTTTTTCCCCACCCAGAGCTCAGGAGGGATAGTTAGGGGTTTTTTTTGGTCTTCCTGTCCCAGTGGGTAGATTTCTGTCTATTGTCTCCTTTTCACTGAGGATGTAACTCTTTTAAGTCCCTGGCTTTATGTGGAAGAGTCTCAGTACCAACTAACCACTCTACACAGGCCCAACACTCATGTTTTGTCCTCCTGTGGCCATTAAAATCCAAGCCCTTTATTCAGTGAGTCCAGCCACTTGTCCCAATGAGCCCTCAAGGGATAGCGCAGTATCTCTTCACTGCTCTAATATGCAGTTCACGCTTTGATTTTGACACTTGAGGATCAAATTACTTGCAAACTCTATTTTGTGATTAAATGGGTGTGTTGTTTTATTCAGCATGTCTAATGCTCTGTGAACTTTAGTTTTCAGCCTATTTAGTCTGCCATATTGCCACAAACAAAAAATTCTTGTTTGCTCTAATCGCTAGTTTTCTCATCCATAAAATGGGGGAAATAATAGTACCTACCCAGAGAATCGAATATGTTAATTAAATACAAATAAAGGTTTATCAGAGTGTTTAGTTATCATTAACACTATGATTATGATTATTAATATTAATCACCAGTTTTCTGGTCTCTAAAGTTTAATATCCTGCCTCAGTCTCTTTATCCAATTCCTCATTTAACCTTTCTCTTTGATGGTTGAGTGACCCTGTGCCTGCTGCGAGTTTCCTTCTGGAGCTTGTATATGCCCAGACAGCAAGCCTGTTATCTTGGTGAAGCCCCAGGTGCTTCATAGGATTTGATAGGTTCTCATTTTCATATGTTTTATTCAATTATTAGAGAAATTCTCTCTGTACTCACAACAGAACATTTTGTAATTAGGAAGATTTTTGGTTGAATTCTTCTGTGTCTCAGACATTTTTTAAATGACTACTTATTCTGTCCATGGTGATAAAGAGAACCCATCATTTCCCAGCAGCAGACATGATGGAAGCTTATTTCCCCCCTGTAGGCTGTGAATTCTTTGAGGGAAGTCACTTGAAAATTCATCTCTCTAACCCCAATGCCTGGTACAGTGCCAGGCACATGGTAAGTGCTCAACAAAGATGGACAGGCTCTCTGCCTGGGCAACTCCTACTCACCCTTTTGGTCTTAGCTTAAATGCTTTTTCCTCTCTTCTAGGGGCCCTCTTCCCAACTTAGGTCTCTTGATACATGTTCCTATACCTTGACTTCTCTTTCATACCACTCGTCACTCTTGTTATTAATAAAGTAATTGAAATGGTGTATTTAATGACTCTTTTCTGCTAGACCATAAGATTCACACAGGCAGTTCCTTTGTCAGTCTTGATAATCACTTCATCCCCAGTTCTTTGCCCACAGGTAAATATTTGTTTAGTGACTGATTAAGTGATGGAAGAATGGTGGGCCTTCAGTAAGAGGTATGTCTCATTGTCATTTGAGTTGTCTTTGAGCTGAGAGGTTATGAGAATTACTCTTCCAGTTGCCTTTGCGTTTTTTTGTTTATTTGTTTGTTTTGTTTTTGAGGACAGTGTCACTGGTCCTCATATGTGGGACCTGAACTGGGGCCACTGGCATCCCAAGCCAGCGCCCAACCACCGCGCCTTTGCATTTTTTGGTCATTAACTTATAGCTTTGCAGGAGCCTGGAATTTACTGTGGGTGGTTTATGGTTCTATAAACTTGGTTTGAACTGTCAGTGCCCTTTTTGCTTGCAGACAGGCTGATTGACGTGATGTTCTCTAAGTTCTCCCCTTGCTCTGGGTTAAGGTGGAATGGTTCTTGACCTTGACTTTACAGTCCCAGAGGTAAGAGGAAGGAGTCTGTATTCTTGCTAAAATTAGAATCTAAGATGTAGATGGGAAGAGTTTTTATTTCTTTCACCCACCAGGCTCCCCTCCCCTTGAAGGAAGCAAGGGCAATGCAGGGATACCCGAAATGTGCTTCTTGCTGGCCTCTCCTTTCCGGTTTTGCCCCATTATTTCTCATCCCTTCTGACTCCCTCAGTATTAATGACTTCTTGAAAAGAAAAAAATAAAAAAGGATCTGTAGAATTAGGCAGACATATGTGCCAAGAGTAATTGTTATCTATTACCGGGGTATCATTACATCATCATCATCGTCACTGTCATCATCTTTAAGATGGGATTCCAAATAATGGCATAAGGCATGATAGCAGTGTAGCAGGAAGCTCTAACCTCTTGCCAGAGGTACTTCAAAACACATGGAACAATCACAGCAGCTGGGACTTGTTTTTTTCAAGTGCTTAAAGTATGAGGTAGCAAGCGCTCAGATACACTCACCCTCACGGCCAGGCAGGTACGAAGAAAGAGAAAAGTGAACTTTGTATATCACCATCATAAGTGGCAATGGCAGGGGTCTCAGAGTCAGAGGCAAAAGAGGGTGGTGGGGACTGCAGCACATAGGTGGTAGCTGGTCCCATCTCTAGGAAGCTACACCTACCCCAGATAGCTGCAGAATTGTGTTGTCAGTCTTTAATTTTTTTAAGAATAGCTGGAAATGTGGAATTTTATGTACAGTATACTGCGTTTTAAATATTAGCAACTTTAAGAACATTGCATGAGCTTCCCAGAAACGTACCTGCTAAGCAATCCTTGACCCACAGGAGGCTGGTTTGCAACCTCTAATTTCAAGGCCTGGGGTTGGGAGGGAAAGGGATTTAAAGGAACAGCAGCAGCACAATCAGCTTTACTTGTTGTGAGTCTTTTCTTGATCCAGCCCTTTGCTATGATGTCTTGATAGATTACAGAGTACAAGAATCAAAAGGGAGAGAGAAGATGGGAAGGGAGGAGAAGGATGAGGCTGCTGGTGTGCAGTGATGGGCAGTCAGACTTGGGTGAGGCTGAGTTCCTCTGAGGAGGCAAGCAGAGAGGTGGAGAAGCCTGGGGCATGTTTTGTGGGGCAGCGGTGGGTTAGCTTCATGGAAGGTGGACCTTCTTAAGATGTCTTTTTCCCTGCTGCTAATGATATGCTTCAATTCATTTACAAGCTTTTCTAGAACAGAAAAGGACCTCCCTGAATTGTTGAAAAGACCAAGTGTTGCCTCCTGACCCTCCGATGCCCAGGCAGCAGATGTATTTCTGGCACCCACTCAACTAACAGTAACTGAGCACTACCTACATGCCAGGGTGCCTGGGGTTCCTGAGTGAATGAGATGGACTTGATCTTGACCGTGATGGACCTTCTGGTTTTGCAACCATAGTGCAGTTTGACAAGGGCCGTGATTCTGTACAGGTTGCTACGAGGTTCTGAACAAGACTTTGGAGTGGTCAGGAGCCTGAGGTTGGATTCCGCAAATCAGAGACTGAGACAAGGGCTTGGGTTCTGATAGTCTGGGAGGAGGTCTCAGGAAGCTGGAGTAAGAGCAGGACAGTGAGACAGGGAAAGGGGAAAAGCCAGTAAAGGAGAGAGAGAGCTGGTCACCGCACTGGATATCCGAGTCCCAACGTCACTGGAGTTCCTCTGATGGAACCACACTGAAACGATTGCAGAATTGTCCCACTAAAGGGAGGGAGGCTGGCACGCTGTGGGGCTGCTTCTGAAAACACAGGGTATTTTACTAGTTTCCACTCCCACCTCTGAGGAAGTCCTGGCCTGCAGCAGAAAAGCTGACTCCGCATGCCCTTGAGGTGGAAGCTGCCAGATTGTTCTAGGAACTGATGGTCATCCCAGTGTACCAGGAATTTCAACTGTAGCTGAAATTTCAAGATGGATTGAGAGGATGAGGCTCAGGGCACTAAGAGCGTCCGCTACAGGAGATGACGTTTCCTGATAGGCCCTGAAGGCCGCCAACCAGCTTACTCACTTAGCTTCCCACCTGCGTAATGACTTGCCAATCCATCTTTAAAAAAGGAGTGGCCAAGTTCCTATTTGGTCTGCCCGATTCTACCCGCCTACTTTCGTTCCAGCTGCTAGTCATTAACCGGATGACACAGTCAGGCCATACTGTGGTTCATTGAAAAGATGGCACCCTGATTTTGTCCGAATCACAGCCATCCTTTATTGAGTGCTTCTCTTGGGCCTGGCACTGTGCTTTACCCCTGCATAGACTTCAGGGGGTGCTGGTGAGCACTCAGTGAACAGCAGCTCCTCCGATGGCAGGGATAGGGGTGTGAAATGACCTGTGAGTCACCTGAGCAGGTGTGCGCTTCGGGGGGGGGGGGAAAGAAACAAATCTGAGCTCCAGTTAGCACTGGATTATCTTGCCCAAAATGTTCATGTTACAGATGAGAACACTGAGGCATTCCCCCTAATATGTACAGTAGTGACATATGACCAGAAGAGTTCATTACTGGAGGGGGGGGTTAGGATGCATGGGCATACTCTGCCGAATGAAGATTGACACTCTGAAATGACTTAAGTGAGGAAACTGCTTTGGTGGAGTTCAGAGTTGTGTCGCTTTAGGAAATTGTCATGTGCATTCTCGATTGTTTCTTGTGCCTAGCGGTCTAGGGAACAGGCCTGTCCCTCAGATAAATAATTAATGAATGAGCTGGAAAGGGCCGCTTCTCTGTTGGCTTCTGGGTCCTGCCCTTTCAAGGTGAACGTCCTAATTTAATTTTATGACTGACTGGACACATGTCTGGTTTACTTAACTGTAAAATGGCTTGAATGATAGGTGGGCTTGAATGGAGCTGCACGAACTGTTAGCTGTGCAGAGGGAACAAACCTCCTAGAGCAGATTTTTAGATAATTCTTTGGTAAGGTTCTTCATTTTTCCTGATCTTCTGATTATCTGTCATTTATTGAACATTTACAATGTGTTAGACGTTGCTTGAAATGCTTCATATGTACATATACTCCCGTTGAATCATTGTCACAGCCCTATGAGATAAGAGCTGTTACCCTTCCTCTTTATAGGCAAGAAACATGAGGCATGAAAAGGTTGAAAGTCTTGGCCTCCCAGGCCGCACATCTGGCACCTGGTAGAGTCAGGAGTGTAACTTCTGCAGTGGGGCTCTGAAGGCTCTTCACTGTGGAAAACCATGGTCATTGATTCATCTTGTGTAGACCAACCACCTTGGCCATTAATGGGGAGAATTCACATTTCTCACCACATCTAGAGACTTGCTCCTTGAAGTGTGGTCCTAGGCCCAGTGGCATCACCTGAGAGAGCTTTTGACAAATGCAGAATCTCAGGACCTCCCCAGGCCTAAAGAATCAGCATCTGCATTTTAACAAGATCCCTAGGCATTTAGGATACTGGTTCAGTCAGAGAGGCATGGGAGCCCTAATAGATGGTCACCGCTTTCTATGTTGCAAAGCAAGGGCCGTGGTTCAGGAAGGAACCCCCTGACTTCTGGTTACTAGATGTGTGGCCTTGCCTAGTTACCTAACCTTCCCTTCCTACACTTTGGTTTCCTTCTCTGAAACCTGGAGCTCATCATCTCATCGGCATCCTTCGGTTGTTGTGAAGACAAAGGGAAAGAACTGCATAAAGCACATAGCAGAAGGCCAGTGCCCAGGAGATCTGTGCTTAAAAAAATAGTATTTCTCATTTGGAGCATGAAAGCCTCCTGCTCTGGTCCTCAGCCCTGGAACTGCAGTGACTGAGATGTAGGACGAAACTGACAAATGAGGGCTTCCAGGGCTGGGGGCATGTTTTAGGGCCCTGCTAACGCTCGAAGGCTACTCATGTTAGTATGAAAAGTCTAGAATGTTTCTTTGTTGACAGAGACATGAAAACCTTGATCCTGCGTGATGATAGCCTGGATGGATTCTTTAGAAGCTGCAGAGAGTTTGGAAGAGAGGAGGAAAATGTAGTAACAGCTCGCATTTATTGCACTCTGAGTACATGCCCAACCACCCTATGTTAAAGCATTTCGCTTTCACTGTATCCCCCAGAAAACCCAATGCGGTCCGTGCTGTTATTGTTTCCCTTTTACAGAAAAGGGAACTGAGGCTTTAAAATGAAACTTGCCCAAGAGTGTACAGTTGAGCAATGCCAGAGCTGCAGTTATTAACCAGGGTTTGGTACCCTATGACCCTTAGCGGGCCATAGCTGGCCTGCCGCCTGTTTGTCTGTGGCCCACACCAAGAATGGTATCTATACACTTGAGTGGTTAGAAAAAAAAAAAAGTATCTTGTGACCTGGAAAAAGGACATGAAATTCAAATGTCAGTGTCCACAAATCAAGTTTTATTGGCTCCCAGTCACACTCATCCACTGACGTATTTTCTATGGTTCTTTTCATGCTACAACAGCAGAGTTGAATAGTTGTGACAAAGACCACGTGGCATACAAAGGTGGCAATGGTTACTCTCTGGCCCTTTACCAAAGGATGATTTACCAAACCCTTAGTCATTATAAACCTTAGTCATACAAATCCAGGACAGAGCCACTGCACACTATGCTATGGCACCTCCCAAGTCACTAAACATTTCATTTCCACAACTACTCCCCTCACCCCCCGCAAATTCCAAAGGAATTGTTCAATTATTAAAGAACTGCTTTAAGATATGGAAGTAGAATTCTAATATCGCCTCCCAGTTGCTAGTGGTGTAGCCTACACTAAATATAATTCTTGCCTGCTCTGCTAGTGGGTATCCCCCCCAAAGCTGAGCTGAAATTGTTGACAATGCTCCCTCACTAGAGAGACTGAGGGATGGAAAGGCACAATGTATGCTGAAGCTGTTGACTAAAAGGCCATCTGCAGGCTTTTGTTCTGATCTCAAATCAAGGAGAAGACTGAGATGAGACATGGGGAAATACTTCCTGCAGTGTCTTGCTGTTCACACCAAAGAATACCTAAAGTGTGGGGAGTGGCTGAGGAGGCTCCTACCCCAGCATGCTGCTCCTGCAGACTTCCTGGGGGATGCCTACCATCCAGCCCAGCCCAGGGAGGATGTGTCAGGGAGGATGGAAGAAGCAATTGGAGATGGGTTGTTCAGAAACCAGAAGGCTAATGCCGGCCATAAACAGAGATGTCCAAGCATCCATGCGGCTGGCCCTTGGGACACTGTATACATCTATCCACTTGGTTTGGCTAACAGCCTCAGTGTGAGCACTCAAGAGGATGGGCTCTGAGGCACCTTGCTCATCTTATAGCTCCATAGCAACCATTCATGTATGATGGGCACAGTATCAAAAGGCTTTCCATACATGCATGGTATCTCAGTGGTTCCCGAAGGCTAATTTGGGGACTGGGAGAATCTATATGTTCCCAAGCATGAATATTCAGTGGTTTGTAGTGAAATGAACACAATGACTGCGCAGCATAAAGCCACTTTTACTTTTCAGTTCTGGGAACTGTTCTTTTTTCTGTTCCTTCTTCATACTTTTGGAGATGTAAGATGTTATTTTTTTGGAAATGACATTCTCTGATTTTTGTGTGCATTCTTTTCCTTTGTGAAATAATTGGGAAGGGCTCCCAAAAATTCCCTATTTGTCAGGAGCATGGATCCTGGAGCTGGATTACTGCAGTCTGTTTCTTGGTTCTGCCACTAGCTCTGAAACCTTGGGTGGGTTACTTAACCTGTTCGTGGTAACTCAGTTTTCTCATTTATTAAGTGGAGGTAATCATTCCTATCTTCTAGGGTTATTGGGAGAGTCTATTAATATATATATATATAAAACATTTAGAATAGTCCCTGGCCACAGCACTGTATTACACTACATTAATTTCATCTATGAGTCTTTTTCAGGTTAAAACTTAGCAAAAGAAAAAATTAGCAAGACAGGGCTGGTACCTTCCCAAATCTTGGGAGACATTTTTCAGGCTCAAGAAATCTAAAATCAAAGAACTACTGCTTTCTCTCTTTTTTTAAAAAATTTATTTATTTATTTATTTATTTATTTTTTTAATTAGTTTCAGGTGTACAACACAGTGCAGTAGTTATACATTTTACCCCTCAAAGTGACAACCCCCCACCCCCAATTCACCACCCCACTCCCCCCCCATATCATATATATCTATTACTCTTCCTCTGACTCTCTTCCACAGTATAATCCACATCCCGTGACTATCTATATATATTCAATTACAGTAGGTATACCACCTCTGCTTTAGTAATACAGTGCAGTGATCAAACCTCTACTCCATCCATGAAATGGTCTCCCTAACAAGACCTATGATTATCTGACATTCCACAGAATATTTACAACATTATTAATTATATTCCCCAAACTGTTTTTCCTATCCCAGTAGCAATATTGTAGTTGCCTATTTTTGCTGTCTAATCCCTTCCCCTTCTCCCTCATCCCCATTCCTCTCCCAATTAGCAACCCTGATTTTTCCTCTATATCGATGAGACAGTTTCTGTTTACTTTGCTCATTCATACAGTTTTTCAGATTCTGCATATGAGTGACATCATATGCTATTTGTCCTTCTCTGACTGACTTATTTCACTCAACATTATAGTCTCTAGGTCCATCCATATCATTGCAAATGGCATGATTTCATTCGTCTTTATAGCGGAGTAATACTCCATTGTATAAATATACCACAGTTTCTTAATCCAGTCATCTACTGATGGGCATTTTGGTTGTTTCCAAGTCTTAGCTTTTGTAAATTGTGCTGCTATGAACATAGGGGTGCATAACTTTTTTTGAATAAGTGTCTTGGTTTTTTCAGGATAAATACCTAGGAGTGGAATTGCTGGGTCAAACGGTAGCTCTATTTCCAGTTCTTTGAGATACCTCCATACTGACTTCCATAGTGGCTGCACCAATCTGCAGTCCCACCAACAGTGCAGCAGGGTCCCCTTTTCCCCACAGCCCCGCCAGCACTTGTTGTTTGTTGATTTGTTGATGATAGCCATTCTGACTGGGGTGAGGTGGTATCTCATGGTGGTTTTTATTTGCCTTTCCCTAATGACCAGTGAGGTTGAACTTTTTTTCATATGCCTGTTGGCCATCTATATGTCCTCTTTAGAGAAATGTCTCTTCATATCTTCTGCCCATTTTTTAATTGGGTTGTTTGTTTTTTTGGTGTTGAGTTTCATGAGTGTTTTATAAATTTTGGATATTAACCCCTTCTCAGATATATCGTTGGCAAATATATTCTCCCATTCAGTAGGCTTCCTTTTTGTTTTATTAATGGTTTCCTTTGTTGTGAAAAAACTTCTAAGTCTGATATAATCCCATATGTTCATTTTTTCTTTTACTTCCCTTGCCCGTAGGGATGTATCAGTAAAAATATTGCTCCGGGTAATGTCTGCAAATGCTTTCTCTCTTAATTGTCTCAACAATCCCGTTTAATAGATTGGGAAAACAAAGGTTGGAGAGATTTATGGACCCTCAAAAAATGCCTTCATCATTGCTGGCAGCCCTAAGATAAAGGGCAATTTTGCCAAGTTGTCTCATACCTGCTGGTCTCCTTTAGGGGAGCAGGCTTTAAATATGCAGATGTTTGGGGCTTTTCTTAAAATGGTGTTCAGCTTCATTTAAGGTGAATAAGTTTCTCAACCTGTGTCCCTTCACCCTTGCCTAGGTATACTTAATGTGCTCAATTATCTCATGCCTTCTCATATTTCCTATCGCTAGTTCTCAGTAACTGTGCCAGGAATAACTTCCCGTAGTGTTAGAGCCCTACAAGCATTTGGAGTTTCTTAAAAAGAGATTGGTTCTAGTAGGCTCCATTAGGCAGACAGAAGTTAAAAACCAGTTTATACCTTCAACCGTCAGTACCTTTAACACTTGAATCTCATTCAACTCAAGGAGATACACAGCTGAATGTGGGCTTGATCTTGGATGTGGTTAGGAAGGGCTTTGTTCATGTTCTGTATTTTGAAACAAATGGTTTTCAAAAGGGGCTACCTTGATTGACTTGCTTCTCAGCCTTGTTTTCCTCTCAATATTAAAAGTTAGCTTGAGGCATTTTAAACTGTCAGAAATCCAAGAAATAGCAGGTCTGATTCCAGAGGTTTCATTAACAAAGAATGGACAGATGTTAAGTGTGCAGTAGATATTGAAACACTTCCCTGTCCTCATGTAAACAACTTCTAGACCCACGAGGAGAACAGAACTTCTGCCCAACTTTCCACCTATTTTTCCAACTCCGTCCGAAGACTCCTTTTCCCTCCCTCCCGCCACCTCCCCAAGACTGAAAGTGGGGAATTGCTAATGTGATTACACACAAGAGACTTGGGCCACACATTGCTGGTAGACCAGGCCATTATGTGTTAAATAGCCCTGCCCTCGCTGACACTCTCTTGCATTCCTGGTGTGGTGTCTGTGTCAGAGGTCAGCAGGCCAGGGCAAGACCCACTATGTCCACAGTCCATCCTGTTGCCTCTGTATCTTTGACTAGGTGGATAAGCCTCATTGGCTCTGCTCTGCCTGGCCATCTAAGATTCAAGAGAGAGTAGGTCTCTTGGTCCAGTCAATTCCCCAGCTCAATGGACTAGAGAAGACTTTCCTGGGGGGTGGCATAGTGGTAGAAAAGCAGAGTGAGGGCCAGCTGAGTGGCTCAGTTGGTTAAGAGGTCACTCAAGAGTGTGAGCTCTGAGCAACAGGGTTGCTGGTTTGATTCCCGGCCTGAGCTGAGCTGCCAACAGGTGGCAGGATGGCTCAGCTAAAAAAAAAAAAAAAAAAAAGAAAAGCAGAGTGACTAAGCACTCTGACTCTTGAGCAAATCAGATTTGAGTCCAAGCTCACTCATAACACTGTGTGACACTGAGCAAGTTACTTAACTTCCTGAACCTTAGTTCTCGATTTGTAAAATACTGATAATAATACCTTTCGCATGAGGTTTTCGTATAGATGAGATGAGATCATCTTTATCAAGCACATAGCCCAATGCTTGCACTTAATAAATGTTAGCTGTTATTATCATGGTATTGCACTTTGGATGTAGATTTTAGATGGATCACCAAACTGTAGTTTATAAACAGCTTAGTATAACAGTTCAGCATTTCAAATGCAAACTCATTTTCAGGAATAATTGCTAGACCCACCCACCCTTAGGGTGGCCTCTCACTTTCCCTCTGTGGTGACTAGTCTATTAATTGGTGTGCTCATGAAATAGATATCAGTAAGCTTTTGCTGTATAATAAACCAATCTAAAACTTAATGGTTTAAACAATAATCATTTATTAGATCATGATTCTATTAGTTGGCAATGTGGGCTGGGCTCAGCTGGCCAGTTCTTCTGTTGGTCTTGCCTGGACTCACTCATGTTTCTGCAGGCAGCTGGCGGGTTGTTAGCTGCTGATTGATTTAGATGGTGTCATTCACATGTGCAATGGTTGTTCTGGCAGTTTGGGGTGAGGGGAGTGACTGAATCACATGTCTCCACTAGGCTAGCCCACATTTATTCTCATGGTGACAGTCTCAGGATTTCCAAGAACAGAAAGAATGGACAAGTCCCAACATGCAGCACTTTTTGAGCCTCCATTTGTGTCATGCTTGCTAATGTCCCATTGGCCAAAGCAGGTCATGTGGCCAAGCCCTGAGTAAATGTGGGAGAAGAATGTCCAAGATCACGGATACATGAGCCCTATTGCAACAATCTACCTCAGTCTCCTTTGTTTGGTGAGTTTGAGTAGAAATATTTTCCATTTAAGTATTCATGTGTTATAAGATTTCTATTTTTAATCATTTGTTGGATACGGTATTTTGATATGCCTGGCATCTGGTCCCTATCCTAGGATTTTATTGCTGACAACTTTTTCTTTTCTTTAATCTTTTATTCCTTTTATTTGGGAAATTATAGTTTGCTGCAGGACATAGTTCTTTTTATAGGAGAAACAGCTGTGATGTCATAATTGAACCCATTGCTATAGGGGTATGCATTTATCCCCATGCATTCTGAAAGATGATCTGCAATCCATTTATTCATTTCTATTTTGGTCTCTGACTTCATATTGAATCAGAGCAAATGTGTAAACCAAAAATGTATTAGTTGATAAATTAACCTTTAAAAATGTTATTCACTATTTTCTCTTGATTTCTATTGAGCTCTAATAGGTGAGGGAATTTACATATATATATGTATATATATGTGAATATATATATATTTTTTTTTTTATTTGAGGGCAGTGTCACTGGCCCTCATATGTGGGACCTGAACCGGGGCCGCTGGCTTCCCAAGTCAGCGCTTAACCACCACGCCACTCGGCTGGCCCAGCTGAGGGAATTTAAAAAAATAATTAATTTTCTTTCTTTGAATTAAGTTTCACAAAACCAAGTGAGAAGAATAATAACATGAATGTCTCATATCAAAAACTGTTCAAGTTTTTTTTTTTTTCTTAAATAAGAGCAGTGTTTAAGCACATTTTTTTTTCTGGTAAAAATAGCATTATATGACTAGTAACTGAGAATGGAAATAAATAGATTACTTAGAATCCAAACAAAACATTTTCAATAAAGAATTTCTCAGTGGAACATTTAGGTTCTATTGAATCTGTACACAATTATATCTTACTCCCTAAACAAAACAGATTTTCAGTGATAAATGTTTTTGGACAGCAGCAAGATTCAATTTCGTTCATTTCAAGATGCAGATTTATTTGTGAAATTAGAAGAAAATAGTTGCCAGCAAGAACCTGAGGAGTTCTCTCTATCTTTAGCTATTCTGTTGACTTTTCACCCCAAAATATCTCAGAGACAGGTGCTTCTTATGAGGATGAGAAAAATTGCAGCTGGAGCAGAAATTAATTTATATTTATAGTCCAAACACCTACATGAATCCTTAACCTGCTTTTTTATGGTTTTAGGGGAATTTATAGAATCGTTTAGATTGGAAGAAATCTCCAGTGAGTCATCAAGTTCCCTCTCCTTATAATGACAGCATGGATTTTATTATCCTTAAAGCAGCTCTGATAGATGGGTGTCAACTTTGGCTCATGTTTCATGCATTTAAAAATGTACATTCCCTACTCCGAGTGTATTTAATGTGTAGAAGACAGACTGAGAGCTCCCTATATGCCCCAGAGACCTTTCCTGAGTTCCTGAAAGCTGTCTCCTTTGAAACAGATGCCAAATACGTACCATATTCAGCATTATACTGATGCCATCAAACCCAGTTTGCTTTTGGCTTCTGATAATTAGAAACATTTTCTCTGATGTGTATAAGGGACCCAATGTGCTGTCTATTCTGAGATGATAATAGAAGATTATTCCCTCTTATATCCTTTTGTCCTGTGTACCTCCAGGGACCTGCTGTCCCCCCAGTTTAAGGAAGACTGCTTGGAAGACCGGTTGTGAACCAAAAGGTATTTGGGGGTATCTCTAGTGTCTGCAGGAGTTTATGAGACACAAAGGAATATAAGATGTGGTCCCTACCTGTAAGAAATTTATATTCTATTTGAGAAGATTCCTGATGTATATCTGTGAAGAAACGAGACTGGTCTCTATGAGCAGTGTGTGAAAACCTGGACCATTGCTTTGTGGTTTCACTTAGTGAACAATACCCAATTATGTATAATCACATTATACTGGATACTGACATTAGTGAGGGCCCAATTATGCAGTTGAGATACTGCCTGGGACAGTGTATAATATAGTGTTTGTTGTTTAAAATAGCTGTAAGTGCCCAAGGGGTCAAAATAAGGGAGATGAATAAGAACTGGCTTCTCAGGGACTAAGAAGATGTGATTGGGCTGGACTTGGATGTGTTAAAATGACTCGTCCAGCTAATGTCTAAAAGTATGTGTTGAAGAAGGATGGGATAGCTGCAGAAGAGAGCTCAGACCTAGTGCTGAGCCCTGATTTTATCCAGGGACCAACGTGGTGACCTTGGGCAAGCTGCTGACCCTCTCAGAGCCCCAGTGACTCCAGCTGTAAAGTGGTGAGAGTATAAGTATCTGGCTCATAGCGTGGTTGTGAGGTTCAAATGAGAAACCTCATTTCAACTGCCCAAGACAGAGTTAGACAGGCAGGGTCATCAGAGCTAAGTGCATAGGAAGGAGGTGATGTTGCTGTACGAAAGGCACTGAGGAGGCACATGGGTAGGGTAATGGAAGGTTTTCTTGAAGGAGGCATATTTGAAAACGATGCAAAAGGCTGAGGGAAGATGAGGAGTCCAAGTCCTGAGATGGGAGTGGTATGCTTTGGGGTGGGGAGATGAGTCTGAGCAGTGCGGACACTGAACTGCTTATTTTGAATAGGTTAGGTTGGGACCAATTACATAGCCTTAGAGACCACACATAGGCATTGAACTTGCTCTCGTAGACAACTGTGGACTCTAAATTGTGATAATGACCACAACTCCTTGGCAGCAGTCATGGGTGTTGAATGCCTGTGTATTATTGTACATGTCATCCTGTGATGGGTCCTTTATTTGATGTATTATTTTTAGTCCCACAATAGTTTTTATTATTTATGCATTGGGCTAGTTTTACAAATGAGGAAACTGAGACTCAGAATGACTAAGTAGTAAGGTCAAGGTCACCAAGCTAGCTAGTAGCAGAGTGGAGCTTGAACCCATGCAGTCTGTGGTAAGAGGTGAATCCTGTATTCTAGTCCAGGTTGGCTGGCTGTACAGGCCTATATTCTGTGGGGTATTAACCAGTCAGGGTGTGATATAATAAAAGTGACCAGGAGGTAAAGACTGAAAGGGACATAGCGGGGCTCAGTGACTGGGGTTGAAGGAGCAGCTAAGAGACAGTTGTAATTTGGGCCCAACTTACTGAGGATATTTTTTTTTTCTTTTTTTCTTTTTTTTTTTTTTTTTTTTAGCTGAGCCATCCTGCCACCTGTTGGCAGCTCAATGGCAACTCAGCTCGGGCTGGCATCGAACCGCCGTTGCTCAGAGCTCAGCTCGCACTCTTGAGCGAGCTCTTAACCAACTGAGCCACTCGGCCGGCCCTTACTGAGGATATTGATAAGGGACAAGTCCTGGGGATGAGGAGAGAAGAATAAATGCATGAGGTCTTTAAAAATACCAATTTATAGGACTTGGCAATTTTTTTTTTTTTTTTTAGGACTTGTCAATTGATCAAGGGAGAAGAGTTAAAGGTGACCTTTAGTTTTTAATCCTGGTCAGTGATAACTCCCAGCTTAATGCAGCTGGTCTACTGCCTTGGGGCCCACTGGCCACACCACACCCCTCCCCCTGCTCCTACTCCTCCGACATCTCCCCACCTCCCCACAACACACAGCTGTCCAGGCTGCAACTTGGACCATGGGACTCTCAACCTTGAACGGAAGGCAAAAACAAAACAAAAGAGGAAAGAAAAAAAACCCATGCCACATAGAGGCTGCAAAGAGTTACTATCACAGAAAAACTGGAGACTCTAGTAATCTTTTCGTCCCACTTTCGCTCTTCCTGATTGTGCCTCTGATGGGGACTGGCAGTTAAAGTGAAAGAAATTTTTTTCCCATTATGTGTTCCAGTTGGTTACTACTGGCATATTGGAAAGCGGTTGATTTTTACATGCTTATTTATACCCAAACGATCATACTAAATAGCTTCTCAGTTGATTTTCTGGGCTTTCTAGGTATATAAACATACCTTCTCTACGGAGTGATGGTTTTCTTCTTCCTTTCCAATAATTATTCAATTTGTTTTAATTTTCTGACTTATCACTTTGTTTATAATATCAGTTATTCAAGAAACATTAGTGGGAATAATAAAAATGATGTTGGGGTTTTCAGCACCTGTAGGAAGGATGGGTGGGAATTCAGAGAGGCTAACGGTAGAGAGAATGGCCGGGAAGCTCCTGCAGTAGAATTGTGATGTTATGATGCTGAAGGAAATTGAAATGGTCACAAGAGAAAATGGAATGGCCTTGTTATTGTGGACCTGGCACAGAAGATGACATTCAGGTCTCAGATTCAAAGTCCTATAGTCTAGTTGATAGTTACCAGAAACTCGACTCTGTTGTTGATAGATTTTGATGTTTATTGCAATCAATTCATCTGCAAAGAGGTGAGAGGATGGAAATTAATTAGAATTCTCAGTTTATAAACAGTTCTAGGAATGTAGATTTAAAAGAAATTAACAGGCATCTAAATTTTCTTCAGTATTGCCAGGGTCTGACTCTTAATCTAGCTAGAGGCAAAATATCACATAACAATTATAATTTATAAATGTTTTTTTCCGGTTGGCAAAGCAATTTTACATACATCCCTCATTTTGTCCTTACCAACTCTGTGAGATAGATGATGATGGAAGTATCTCATGTTTGTCTAGGAAGTTACATCTTGCAAAACACTTCCACCTACACTATCTCATTTAAATGCTCACACTCATTGATTTCTTACATAGACTCCAAAGGTTTATCTAATTGTGGTTCTCTAAACACAGATTTTCTTTTCTGTCTTTAAAAATGAAATTCTCCACAGAAAATGTCCATTCTTGCCTTGTCCAGGTACTGAACCTCTCTTCATTTTTCAAAATCCTGTTCAGGTTATCCTGTTAGGATAACAGGATAACCTGAATATCCTGTTAGGATATTATTTTTGCCCCTTTCTCACAAGGGAGAGGTAATGGACAGAGATGGAGTGGAGAGAAGCTGAGCGAGCTAGCTCAGGAAAGGAGGACCCAGCCCTGTGACCCTTGGGGAATGTACGTAGAGGGTGGTTGACCAGAAATCCCTTTGGCAGCACTGAGGGCTATGGAAACTTTGGTTTGGTCTTAGCACCTTTGGCTTTTTCCCAAAGTGGAGACAATGGAGAAGATGGTTGTGTAAAGGTATATAGAGGATGACATTGTATGTGCAAACACATGGCCCCCAATCTGTAGCTCCTTTCACTTCCCTTGAATTTAGAAGGAAAGGGAAAGACCATTTGGTTGTTTTCAGTGAAATATGTTTAGTTTTACAATGAAATCAGAGGGCAGTCTCATGGAGGCTAAGAGAGGAGGGGGTTTCATGTGGGGAGTAGGTCCTCACTGCTGGCACCTGCCAAGAGAAGCAGAACTGAGGGAAGGTTGTGGCCACAAAGGAAGCTGCCCACTGGTGCCCTTTAAGAGTCTAGTTGTGGGAGGTTGTTGCACACGGGAGTCTGGCTGCCAAGGGCTCAGAAGGGAAGAGATGGTGAGAGAATGGAGGCAGTGGGCTTAAGTTACTTGTGTAAGACATTTGGCTATGAAAGACTGAGGGAAAATAATTTAAAGCACACATATAAAATAGTATTGTTATAAAAGATTGAAAGAGTTTAGAAGTACACAGAATAAACCGTGCAGGACCTCTGTCCCTTTTTGTTGCAGCCCCACTCCCCGAGTATAATGGAGTGACGTGAGCGTTTCCAATCCTTGACAAACAGAGAGAGACTGAGATTCCTGTGGGTGTCAGGCATGAGTTCAGAGAAAGCCCAGGAGAGGAGGGGATTCAAGGTAGACAGGTATGTTTGTGTGCGTGTAGGGGTTCAGTGTGTATGATTTTATGCCCATTGGTATATATCTGCGTGTTTATTCATGCACACATACAGGGAGAGAGCGTGAAGGCAACCACGTGATACGGACAGGAAGGAAGAGAGGATTTAGTAGCACTGATGTCTGGTGATGAGGTCAGGATCTCTTAAGATCTCTTCTATCTGTTCAGATCAGGTAATTTGCTGAGAGTGAGTGTAACCAGGTTGAAACAGGTCAGAGGAGACAGGTCTGAGGAGCTGCTGAGGAGGTGATACCTGGGGATTCACAGAAATAGTGAGAATTGCTGAGTAGGGGCAGGAACAAGCCAATGCGCTGGTTTGGATTTGTAATGGCCCCCCTCTGTAAGTTCCGCAGTGCCCTCAGGCAGCACTGGGTGGCCTGGGGGCTGAGGAATTGGACAGACGGAGACGGATAGTGCTGGGAGTGTGCACGGCAGGCAGGATGGAAGGTCGGGATGTGGGAGCTGTGAGTATAGAGGGCTTTTGAAAGTCTGACTCTGGGATAGAGGTGGGGGAGGGGACACTAAAGCCAGGAGAAGGCCAGTGGACTGAGTGGAGTGGGAGGTTTCAGTGATTGTAGTTTCCAGTGAGGGTAGAGAGTGAAGGAGTAAGAGAAATAACGTAGGAGTCTGCATTCAGAGAAGGGAAAATGGAGTTGAAGCATTTAAAGCCTGCTCTTGAATTAATGACATTCAGATTAAACTGGTTTGGGAATTTCAGGTGTACTATGTCATCCAGATAAAGGCAAAAAAAACCCTATTGTGGTCTTCCATGTCCTAGTTCCTCAATGTGGTTACCAAAACTTCCTTGTTATTTAAGGGCTCCTTAGTAAGTATCATTTCTGAAAATAAAATGGCATCTATTTGGAGAAGTCTTAATTCCTCTTTAATATTAACTATTACAGGTGCTCTCTGACTTGTGAAATCCTTCCATTCTGCAAGGTCTGATACAACTTGAATTTCTCTTAAATAAAAAAATGACTCAAGGTGCATTTTCATACCATCCCTTGCTTTTGTTTTATAAAATCTCATCTTTTAATCTGTTGAATTACCTATGTTAACCCTCTAGCTTTGCATAGAAATATAACTCTTGGCTATGGCTGGTTTAGACAGTACACAAAATATAAACTTTTTTATTTTTCCCACAGCCTTTCCTCTTCTTCTGCCTATTTGAGAGCACTGGCTTTGCCCTCTCACTGTCAGCCCTCCCCTCCGCCCACCCCGCTCAGGGTGGGGGAGGAGTCTACCCTCATCAGAGTCCTCCTCTCGGTTTTTCAGAAACATAATCATGGTAACAGTGAGGGATGGATAGACAGGCAGCACATGAAAAAAGTTTTTCTAGGAATTGTGAAGTAAGGATATGAGACAGCTGCAGCTATGAGAGAAGGGGGATTGTAGGTACTGATGTGGATAATATAGTCCCTTCACAGTAGTTGATACCAAAGACATTCTGAAGTTAGTATGAAATTATTTCTTGGTAGCTTTCTTTCTTTCCTTTCTTTTTTTTTCTTTGAGGGCAGTGTCACTGGCCCTCATATGTGGGACCTGAACCGGGGCCGCTGGCTTCCCAAGCCAGCGCTTAACCACCGCGCCACTCAGCCGGCCCATTGGTAGCTTTCTTTGACCATGGCTAGAGAACATGGGTCTTGGGGTCAATGGGGCTACACTAGAAGCATCAGTTTTCAGCCAAGAGAGGACTGCATTAAAAAGAGAGTAACTCCTGGAAGGTTTAAATAACATGAGCTGATACCGCAATGATCCCTGGGACAAAGGAAACGTTAGGAGACTGACAATAAAAATGTCATTTCTCTATGGTTGTGCCTCATGTTACCTTCTCACTTTATGGTCTTCTTTTGGAAATGAATCTATTTTGTATTACAGGACTTAATACAAAATTTTCCACTTCCCTAAAATTTTAAGTGCCTAATGGAACAATTTGTGTAAGGTCTAATTTTCCTCGTTGTCAGCTCCACAACATAATGACCTCATACTTTTTCATCTAGTTTTATGCCGTTATTTGTATAAAGAGGTGGTTGGTTTGCATTCTGATTAGGCAAATGAGAAAACTGGACATGTATTTTTCTTCTACAGTTTTGGACCTAAAACATTATTGCTCTATTTTGGTGTTGCCCAATAAAAATAGAATGTGAACCATATCTGTAAGGGTAAATTTTCTGGTAGTTACAATAACAAGGTAAAAAGAATCAGGTGAAATTAGTTTTAATGGTATACATTGCTTAACCCAATTTATCAAAAATCATGTCATTGCAACATGAAACGAGTTCTAAAAGTTATTAAAGTGATATTTTACATTTTAAAAATAGTAAGTCTACAGTACCATCTATGTATTTTATACTTACAGCACATATCAATTCAGACTATCCACATTTCAAGTGCTTGATAGCCACATGTGGCAAGTGGCTACCATACTGACCAGCACAGATCTATTTTATGGCCATGATTGCTTGAGTACTAGCTTGACTGCTGAGTTCTTTCTGATTTACTGAGCATGTAATCTCTGCGATGACACCCATGGCAGGGGCAGAGAATTGTTTAGGTATTTAGATGAGTCAATCCGTTCACCATTCATTTTTTTCATTCACTTACCCATTTTCTTCACTCACTCATTCATTCAATTATAGTCCTACTTTATACCATACACTAAAATTTAAGAAATATTGCAAAAGTTCTAGAATAAAATAAAAAGGTATTCTTGGAAAGTCTCCCCTTTTTTCACTTGGGGAAAAATGTTATGCAGAAGAATACATTCCACCTACCCAGAATGGTGAATATTAATGTTTTGTCTCATTTGTTTCAGATTAAAACATAAATTAAGTAGATCTTTCAGATTGGGTGAAGCCCTCTCTAAATTCCTTCAAAGCCCGGTTTCTTTCCTGCCCTCCCTAGAGGCACCAACTATCATGGGTTTGATGTACTCTCTTCAGTACAATTTTATGCTTTTTCTACAAATCGATGCATCCACAAACAACATAGAAAATTGCTTGGTGTATTTTACATTTACATACTTGGTATTATGCTGAATGTATTATTATTCATTTTGTTCTTTTTTTTTCCTTGGGAAATATCCATGTTGATACACATAGATGATGCAGGTAATTCTATTGTTTATCTCTACTATATATATTTTTTATGATGGAAATTAATTATTTCTGCAAAGTTTCAATATTATAGAAGTGATTTCAGTGGGCATTCCTGTACAACTTTCCTTGTACAGATATGTGAACATCTCTCTAGAGTATGCACCTAAAGGTACAGGAAAAACTTTCTAAATATAATACTGACAGCAGGGATCACAAAGGAAAAGAGCGATAGCTTTGTCTGCATAAAAAGTCTGAAACATGGACCGGCCGAGTGGCGCGGTGGTTAAGCGCGGGCTTGGGACGCCAGCGGCCCCGGTTTGGGTCATGAGGGCCAATGACACTGCCCTCAAAAAAAAAACAAAAAAAAACATGAAACGCTAAACAAAAAAAGAAAAAAACAGTGAAACATGATTAGTACAGCAGAAAACACTTTAAAAATGGAAGGACAACAAAAGAAATGATACAAATGTGGCAGAGAAAGATTTAATAACCTTAATAAAGGAAGAACTGCAAACAATTGAAAAAGATGATCACCACATTGAATAAATTGGTAGAGATCATAAGTAAATAATTCATACAGGAAGAAATATGAGCAGCTAATGACCATGTAAACTATGATTAACATTAGTAATCAAAAGAATAAAAATTAAAAGAATGTTTTTTTTTTTTGCCTAGATTGGCAAAGGTGAAAAAGCGTGATGATACCTAGTGCTAGTGAGAATGTGGAGGTCACAGGCACTTTACATACTGTGCTGGGAGTTTAAATTGATGTAAGTTTCCCAGAAGAGAGGTTGATAGTATGTATTAAAGACCTTATAATATGCAAACTCTGACTCCAATCTACATTAGGAATTAATCCAGAGAAAACAAATCAGCTGTGTAAAAAATGTCATATTGAAGATGCTTATTATATAGTGTTATTTGTGCTATATATAAAGTTAAAGATAGACTAATGTGATAATGTACCATGAACTGAAGAATATGACTAAATCAACCCAAGGTTAAAATACCTAACAACGCTTTGATAACACCAAGGATGCAGTCAAGTTGAGGAAACTGGAAAGACTTCCCAACAGAAGTTACTTTGAGCAGGGTGTTCATGGATGAGAAAGTGTGACATGGGGTGGAAGTGGGAGTAGGGGAACGGCATTCTGGAGAAATAAGTGGCCAGCTGGTGCAAAAGCAAGGAGGCTTAAATGAACCTGGTGGATCAGGGAGTGACAATGACCCAGTGTGATGGACACACAGGGAATATGAAGGGGAGCAGAGGGAGAATGGAGCCCTCGCTGCTCTGAGCCCATGCTGTAATCTCATGGTCCTATTACTTTTTAGGATTTAATCACAATATCCACATTACTTGGAGTTATTTCAACTTGAGTGATTCCACCAGAGTATTACTTGTTTTAAAATTTAATTCAGCTCACTCAAAACCATGCACTATTCCGAAGAATTTTCCAAGTTAGTGAGATTTCCCTGAGCTGCCTTTCATTGGCCCCATTGCATATTTTAATAACTTGGTTGTGTAAGGTCTTTTTTTTCCTTTTTTTCTTTTTTCTTTTTTTTTTGAGGGCAGTGTCACTAGTCCTCATATGTGGGACCCGAACCGGGCCCGCTTAACCACCGCGCCACTCGGCTGGCCCAGTAAGGTCTTTTCTTTGTGCAGCTATCAATGTCAGTTTGCGCATCTGCTCTGTTCTCTCCTGATCCCTCACTCCCTCTGGTTTGGCTGGTGACCAAGAGTGGTAGAAGGAGGTTGTTGGGCAATGGACTCGAAGAAGCCAAGGGTGTGCTGGTCCAGGCTTGGAGCCACTCTGGTCTGGGTTAGAATTCTGCCTCTGTTATTTGTAGGTGTGTGATCTGGGGCAAATTACTTATGCTTGCTGAGTCTCGGTTTCCTCATTTGTGAAATGGAGTTGATGTATGAGGATTACATGGATAATGTCTATAAAGTATTTTTCAGAGCTTGTGGTATGTGCTCAATAAAGGTTAGCTATTATTATAATTATTGTAGTATGAATAATTGGAATCATTCTGCCCTATCCTATTAGTCCCTAAGGGATCATTCATATTGGAGGCCTAATTAATTATTTAGGCTTCTAGAATTGCCCTTCTATTTCCTATGCCAGTGCCACCTTGGTGAGAGGAAGCTGGGGGTTCACTGTCTGGCTTGACTCTTGACCCCAGGCTTTAAGGAGAAACGTATAGGGAACCTCAAGGTCTTCTTCTAAGTTTGACAAATTATACAGGGCCTGAGGAAGGAGCCCCATTTTAGAACCAAGGAGTATGTAGTTGATTAAAGCATGCCCCTAGGCTATCTCTCTCTTCATGCAGCCTAGCTCACCCACACCTGAACATTCATGCAGCCTAGCTCACCCACACCTGAACAAATCACCAAGAAGCAAGAATGAGATATCCATTCATCCATCCATCCATCCATCCATCCATCCATCCATCCATCCATCCATCCAGGGGAAAGCCAGGCAGCCTTTGCAGATAAACCCCTTGAGCTTGGAAAGGGATGGACCATTATTGGTGGAATCTTAGGGGCCTTTCTTTTTAGGGTTGTCCCTTCTCTTATTCTTGTGGTATATCATTTTTGTCTGTCTAGAATTGCTCTTATTACAACATATTGTTGACTCCTTTATCTATCTCTCATTAGAGTCTAAATTCCTTGAGAACCACACAATATAAAAGAATTATGGTCTTTTGGAATTAGGTTGGCTTCATAGCTCTAGCACTAGTGACCTTGATCAATTACTTAACCTATTTCCCCATTGATAAAAAGAAGATTCTAACTGATTTATAAAATTGGACATAATTTATGATAAGTAACTGGCATACAGTAGTTGCTTAATAAATGTCAGCTGGTTACAATGAGAACAACCATGACAAGATTGATGATGATGCCAGAGTGCAGCTCGGTGCCTGGTACATCCATCAGCACGTGTTGAAGGGATGGATAGATGAATGGTTGGGTGAATGAATGATTGAATGAATGCATGTGTAAATAGATGAGTAAACAATCAATTCTCAGGTTCATTGTGATAAGTTATTGAAATAACACATGTTGAGCTTAGTACCATCCCCGACACATCCATAATACTTCTATAACAAGAGCTGCTGCTATTGCTTCTATTACTCTTTTCCAGTATTCTTTGTCCAATTATGCCAAATTGTGAGATATATAGGAAAGTGAATGTTGTTATAATGTAAATACATTCACTAATGAACTTGCCATGTATATGGCTATTGCCCACTCAGACATGCCTCCCAGATCATGTGATTAACTCCTGTCCATTTGGACATCATTGATCTCCCTTTTTCAGTAGGATTGTTCAATGTTATTCATACCCAACAGGGACTGCAAATACAATGTAAAGCAATTGTAAAGTAAAATTGTAAACTTTGCAAAAGATGCCAGATCTCATGAAGTTAATGAAAGTGATATTTAAAAAATGCTGGCATCATATATAAAGGTAATGACACATCAGCATCTGGTGGAAAAAGAGAAAGTTAAACAAGTATAAGTGTGGGTACCTCAAAAAAGAATGTTTTAAATATCAAAGGATTAAGATGAGATTTTGGGAGAAATTAATGAAAGCTTTGCATATTCCTGATAAAAGAAGTCTTTTAAAAATAATTGGTCTGAATACTTAACTAAGATACAAAAAGCAGTAATCATAAAAGAAATTATGGATAAATCTTATTACATTAAAATTAAGAACGTGCTTCTTAAAAGAAGTCATAAAGAGTGCAAGACACAGTGTTATATATATTTATCTTTTCAGAATATATAAAGAATTACAAATCAGTAAGAAAAAAACCCAACTCAGTAGAAAAATAGGAAAACAATCTACATGAACAGGCATTTCTCAGAAAAAGAAACACAAATGATGAATAAACTTGAAACAAATGTTCAATCTTATTTTATAATCAGGGAAATGAAATGTATCACCACATTGAGACTTATTCTTACTATTTGTAGAGAGACAAAAGTTAAGATGTCTGTGTTAGTTATCTCTTGCGCTGTTATAAATTACCACCAATTTAGCAGCTTAAAACAACACACATTATCTCATAATTTCAGTGGGTCAAGAATCTGGGTATGGCTTAGCAGATCCTCTGCTTAGAAATGCCTGACAACACTAAGCAATGGCAAGGAGGCAGATCAGTGGGGATTTTTATTCAACATTTTGGGAAATGATTTTACATTATCTTACAAAGCTGAATATTCATATATCTTTAAGATACAGCAATTCCTATTTCCCTTTTATGCCTACAGTCTGGGAAGACTGGTACTTGTAAGCCAGGGAACATGCACAAGAATGTTCATAGCAACATTGTTGATAAAGACAAACCCTGGAAGCAACCCAAATGCCCACCAACAGAAGAATGAGTAAATTGTGAAATTCTCATCCAGTAGAATGAATGACATGAACAGAAACACATGACAATATTAATAAATCTTAGAACCATCATGTGGGGTAAAACAAGCAAGTCAAAGGGAACTAGGTCCACTTGGATATATTTTTATAAAGCTCAAAGTAAAGCATAATTAAATAGTAGATATATGTTAAAAGTACAGGAAAAAATCTAGGGAGCGATAACAGGATTCAGGGTGGTGCTTACTTTGGCTGATGGTAGCGTTTGTGTAGGTGCAGGGATGGGATGGAGAAGGGAATACGCAGATTCTAGGTATTTGATAATGTTATATTTCATTTTATTACTATGCTTTATAGTGACATATGCTATATATATTCTTTTGTATGGTTGTTACATAATACAAATTTAAGAAAAACATGTACTACAGAAGTCAGATATATGAAGCAAGTCAATTGTACTATAATAAATGCTATTAGTTATGTCAAACTCCCAATCATTTAAATTGTTTGTTCCAGTAAGTGGTACATTATTGAAATTAAAACAAAGTTTTAAATTATGAGACAAAATAAATTTCTTTGTATGAGTATTAGATCAGTGTTTCAAGGAAAGATGTCTCATTCAAACTTTTTTCTTTACTATGTCTTATGAAAATTGGTCACATTTGAAATGATTGACTTCAAGTGACTTTATCTATTACATTTGCCCTTTGATCATGAGGCCCTTCTCTCTAATTCATTAATACAAATATTGTTTCTACTGTTACTCTCACCAAGATCCTTTAAACTATTTCCCTCCCTATGGTCCACCAAACGGATATCATTTCTACCATTGAACCTACCCACACATTGCACCCTACTTCTGGCATCTCTTTGGGGACCTTGCATTCCTTTGTCTTCTTTTACAACTTAGTTCTTTGTTTTTCCTCAGCTGAATAGTAAGCTTCTTGAAGTTTGTTGGCCTTACTTATCTTTGTATGAAACTAGCACATAGTAACATGCATAGTACTGGTAATAAATAGAAACTTAGTCGACTTGAATATTTTAGACCTGTTTCACTACATGCTTTCAGAAAAGTCAACACTAGCACTATTTATTTATTCATTTTATTTTATTTTTTTAAGGGCAGTGTCACTGGCCCTCATATGTGGGATCTGAACCCAGGCCACTGGCATCCCAAGCCAGCTGTTAACCACCGCGCCACTTGGCCGGCCCTATTCATTTTATTTTTATTTTTTTAGCTGAGCCACCCTGCCACCTGTTGGTAGCTTAGCGGCAGCTCAGCTGGGCATCGAACTGCTGTTGCTCAGAGTTCAGCTCGCACTCATGAGAGAGCTCTTAACCAACTGAACCACTCAGCCGGCTCACAACACTAGCATTATTTAATATATGCAAGTCCTTCACATATATTAAGTTTCTAGGTAAGGTGCAAAGGTGAAATAACTCAACAGTTTGGGTAATGAAGTTTAGGCTAGTCTAGACAATTATATACTTTGTACAGGATTTCACAAACATGTATTTGCATTTGGAAATAAAATCCCTTGCAAAAAGATTTCTCAAAAAGCTTGTGTTGCTTATATCAGAAAGCACCAGAAGCATTTTTTCCTATCGTTAAAAAATGATGAAGGTTAGTGCATAGAAATTTCTCTTATGCCTCATAAAACACTTAATCATCTACGCTGGAAGGCATGAACCACTGTGTAACCAGGTAGCTCCCCGCTCATAGGGAACTCAGAGTGTATTTCTGTTTCACCCCCAAATTCAGCATCTCCTGTTCTCTCCAGGGGGCTTTACCACTTCATGACATCATAAACAAGATAGGTCCAGACTTCAGTTTAGCTGACATTTTTGTTATAAAGCTAACAAACAAGAAAGTCCCAAGGTACCAGCCATTATTCTTTCCTTTTCTAAAGCTAGATAGAAATGTAATATATTTACAGAGTTTCTAATTTATTTTCCTACTAATGAAAGCAGGCATTTCAGATAAATTAGGCAGTGTTCTGTGTAGAGGGAAGCAATCTTGCTTAAGATTTTAAGTCTAGCTTTAGTCTTTTGTTAAGAATTATGGATGGGGTGGGAAGATGGAAAAAGGACAGAACCAAGCAAAGAGGCAAAAGTGTATTGCATTTTTTTTTTTAAGTGTGGAAAAGAGTGATGTGTGCAATTAGAATTTCTGTTTAAGGAGGCTGTTGTAAAAAGTCAACACATTATTTAGTTGAGGACTGCAGTTTAGGAGTTATGCTTGCATTTTTGTACTTAATGTATCAGTATGCACATGTGTACACAAATAGGGGTTTCAAGGCCAATTAATTGAATACATCTGCAAATATTATGAATTAAAAAAGTATTTGAAACCACTCACATTATCAGGAAACCACTATAAACATTTAAGTAAGAGATCAAAGTTGTGCAAGTGATTTTCTGAGTTACATACAATATAGACAATGAAAAAATTTAGCTCGGAGTTATAAAACTTACAGTACTGGTTCACTAGGGTGAATTACACAAGCTCCACTAATTTGAAAATGTTACCTGATGGTCTAATTCGAGTAAAGGTTCTCAGCATGAATATATCTTACCTCTGTTGATATGTACTACTAAAACATGATGGGCATAGTTGGCTGACAATATAATTGGAAGCAGCAAAATTACTGACCTCTTAGAATGAGTAGGGCACAATAGTAGGTACGAGAGATATATAGAAAGATCCCTCGTGATTCCAACATTAAAGGCTCATAATTCAATTGGAGAGAAATAATGGAATCATGAAGATTAAATATTGAAGTAACATAAGGCATACGTTGACATTTTGGAAAGGAGATTTTCTGTGTATTCTATGAAGTAGGCTTTCTCAGAAGCACTGGTTATGGGATTAAAACAAATTCATTTAATCTTGAACCCATTGGTGAGCTAGAGTGAAGACAAGACAGCCCCTCATTCCTTGGAGTGTGTGGGATCCAAGCATCTGAGTGGGTGGCTTTCGTCCTGGAGCGTGTAGATAAGTGTGTGTCTTTGAATCAGAGGGAAAGCTGCCTGTGTCACATGAGTTAGCTAGTTCATGGGATGAGGTGATTATTCCCAACTCTCTCCCAAATACACTGATGAATCCATGGTGAGCAGAATCAGTGCAGTGACATTTGCCAAACACAGATTCAGAATCAAACAAAATAAATGAGATCCTCTTAGTCGGTTACTGCCTTGAGTAGGTGAGTTGAAGAGGAAGAGGTGGTAAGGTGCACATTGAACATGAATTCCCTTCTGTTTTCAGCTGAAGGTGCAAAGCAAAAGACAGGCAATATAAACAGGCAGCAAATATAAAATTGTAGCTCAGTGTGGCAAGGAGTTCTTCGGAGCAACTCAATTTCTTCCTCTGAATTGTACCCAGAATAATATTGACTCTTATTTGCATAGACTGTTCAGAATGTAGACTTTTAATTTATTGTCAGATAAAATACAAATACCTGAAGTCTGAGTGATTCCATATCTGAGTTTCCAATATGGGGTTAGAGACTGTCACCATGTAATGACAGAGTTATTTGAAACGAATACTGTAATTAATTTTGTACCACTGTACTCAGCCAATATTGACAATGAACCGTGCTGTTATCCAGCATAAATTGGCTGAGACCCTTGCAACAAAAGAATCCATAGCCATGTCTGACAGTCTATCCAACTGAGAGACTAGGATATCTAAGAAAAGAGCATCATTTCAAGAATGGACATGATATGGTTCATGCTTGCAAGACATGCTCAACCAAAGAGAAGACTAGTCTCTTGGCATCAATGGTCTAGTTTTTTTTTCCAGTATAGCTGTTCATAAAATAATTTAAAGAGTGAGGCATGCTACAAAGTAATATCAATGTGCCTTATGAACAAACTCTGAATAAATAAATGCCAACCTGAAGACGCAATCTTTTGTGGGTGGGGAAATATTAAACTATTTATAATTTCCTTATGATATTTCTTTGACATATGATGCTTCTAACCCGGTGACAAATTAATTGACTTGGTTTAAAAAGAAATGGAGGCGGCTTAATGAAGAAGGACAGGATATGTATCACCAGGCAGCTGGTTATGCCACTGCTGGCTTATGGAGACAATATACATTGGACAGCAAATGAGTCTCTGTTGCATAAGATAGATTCTCTTTATAATAGAATTGCATGCTTTGTCTCTAAATGGGGTTATTATACACACCATTGCACAATGTTTGAAGAGCTTGGTTGGCCCTTATAGAGGGTTAGGAGAGAAATAAATTGAAAAACAATCGTACTTAAGACCATCAATCCATCAAACACTCCATATTTATCTAAATTACTAGCACGTTCTCCCAAAATACAAATCTCTATGATACACACAGCTAGAATGTTAATGCTCATGAGGCTTCACTTGGGTTTTTACCAGTTTTCCGTTGTAAGCATAGGCTAAAAGTCATGCGCGTTGGGGCCTGGCAGCGCGTTTCAACCACAACCCTCTCATTTCCCTTCCCCTTCCCCCTGCTCTTCCTACATCCCACTGCCTTAGTCCCTGGAGTTTCATTTGGTATTCTTTCCACCCACAGTGAACACACATGCATCACTCGTCCTGGGTTATTTAACTCTCAGAACTTCTCAACTTTGAATACTCAGGCAGGTTTAATGCTAATGTACTGTGTTTCTTCACTTCTCTTCACACTTGTGGATCTTTACTGTTCAGTCATTCCATTATCTTTTAGAATAAATCAATTTTAATTCATCTGACAGACACACACACACACACACACACACGCACCCCGAAAGTTGTAGAAGATGACCGGATAAGTGGGGAGACTGTTCACTCTGTGTATGAAGGTTGCACATCCTGTTAGAGGACACGGGCAGGGCTCATTCAGACGGTGCAGGCCAGGTGAGATGGGAGCTGAGTCATGCTCTCCCGACTAAAACCCTCTAACCTGGCTTTGAACCTGGCTACACTTTTGATTGATGCTATCATGGAGCCTTTTATGTAGTTCAGTTCAATCCACATTCTTTCAGGATTATAGCATGTTTTCCATCCCCAGAGGAGGTGTTGCATGGGAAAAGTAAGTCTCGAGTCTATCGTGATGAGGTGTCTGACTTGTCAAGGGACTTTGGACACACCATTCATCCCCATTGACCTTGAGATTCTCACTTATGAGGTGAGGTAACAAGTTTTTGCTTCTTCCAGATTTTCTTTTGTGTCACTTTCCTCCCTCCTTCCCAGGAGCCATTGAAAAGAATTACACCCGTGAAACATTGGAAGGTGGTTGGGGTAAGATGGCCTTTGCAGTTTAAGACGTTATTATATCCCAGACCAGAGATTGCTTCCTCCTCATCATGTGGGGTTCTTACTTTTCAAGCCTCCCTGTATTCTGGTACATAGAGAGGTGAGGTGAAAGAAATGGACAAAACAGTTTCATGAGCTTCTCCACTACTTATTACCCTCTCCAAATTGAATCTTGAAGCCTTGTCAGAAATGTTATTTTTCCAACAGAGCAGGCATTAACTGGCTATAGAAAATAGACTCACCTCCTGATATCTTGCTCATTGCCTGCTACATCCATTTCCTGGCAAGATTATATTGTAAGGTGTGACAGGAGGTGCTGTATGGCAAAGGAAAGTCACTACATTGTAATTCAATTTGCTCTTCTTTTGTGTGGGCTTTTGGATTTCTTTGCCATTTCTGGAATTATTTTTAAAATGGCAGATATTAGGTGATATGTGTTTCTCCAGAAGCTTCTTCCATCCAACTAATTTTAAAGTTGCATATACTCTTTGGAAAATAGAGCCATGCTATTTATAATCAAGTTTCTATGATTTGGCCAGGGAAAAGGAGAAACTGAGACAAATGGTAACAATGACTAATTAATGAATTTTCTTTTACTTATTTTTTAAAATGACTTTTATGTGCTTTGACAAAAACAGATCATTTGATGACAATGCTAAGAATACTTAGCTCTAGGTAAAAATTCGTTTCCATTTAACTGGATGATTCATTTAATGAGAGGGCTTTTACTTAAAAACTTTCCCCTAATTACCGGAAGGAAATAATAGGTACAGAGACGAATGAGTAGACATACTACTTTTTAATCAATGTTTGTTCAAATTATTAGAGTTTAGAGGAATGAGAATCAAGAATTCAAATGCTTTAGAAATCTTTGCTTATATGTAATATCTGTATTAATAGTTCAAGGATCCAAAAACACGTGGCAAACAATTAAGCTTCTGGGTATGAATGGGAATTCTATATTGTTTATTGGTTAAATTGTTACCTAATTGTGGTTTACTTTGGGTTCCTAGGAGGTCCTTTCTTTTAGCCCTACAAATTTGCGTATCCTAGTTTTCCTGGATTTCTACCTATTCCCTCAAACCATTTCTAGATCTCTTTTCTTCCTATGTCACATTTCTTAAAAGAGTCATTTTCTATACTTCCTACTTCTGATTTATTCTTCAACCTGTGTGACTTTTGCTCCCCAAATGTTACTGCAACCTTTCTGACAAGGTCAGCTGTGCTGTTCTGATAGTCCACCCCAAGGGCCCTCTTCTGTTTTCTTCTCTTTACCCCATTTAATGTCACTGACCACCCAAATCATTCCTGCCTTTTTTTTTTTTGAGGGCTGTGTCACTGGCCCTCTTTATGTGGGACCCGAAATGGGGCCGCTGGCATCCCAAGCCAGCTCTTAACCACCGCACCACTCGGCCGGCCCCATTCCTCCCTTTTTAAGATGTCCACCTTTTCTTGGTTTGGGGGACATTCAGTTACTCTCCTTATTGTCTTTCTCTGGATCTTTCTTACTTATCTACCCCTTATATGCTGGCTGTCCCCCAAATGTGGTTGTCTGGGTTCATCCTATAAGCCATCCCTGGTTGATGGATCCACTCTCAGGGCTCTAGCCACGACCCACATCTAGCTCCAACTTGCTCCTCAGTTCTCAACTGTGGGACCACATTTTCAACTCCTTTTCTAGATATCCTGCAGGGCCTCATGTTGATAATCTGAACCTACTGATTCTCAGGAGAGTGCAATTACAGTTCCCTTTCCTTTGCATCCACACCATCTTCTGTCCTAGCCTCACTGCCTCATGACCATCAACCCATAGTCTCCACATATCCACGTTATAGACATTGGAGTCATCTTGGTTCCTCCTCCTTCCTTCACTTGTCTGATCATTCATCAGATCCCACCAATTCTACCTTGGAAATGTCTTCATGTCTACCTATCTTCCATTCTAGTTGCCTTAGGTTCAGCTTTCTTTATCTTCTGCTTGTACTGGTGCCCTGAGCAGTTTCTTATTTCTGTCCTTTGCTTTCCTGCTGGAGTTAGTCCTCTGAAGACAAACCCAGGTGTGGCTCATCCTTGGTTCCCCATTGCCTAAAAGATGTGGTCCCAAACCACATCCTATAGGGGCCGAAAAGGCTCTTCTTTCTCTCTCTGCTTGGGGGGAACCTACTCATTCTTCAAGGGACAATTCGGGTCACATTTTTGTGAAATCTCCCTCAACTCCTCCAGCCAGAGTTAGTCACTCCCTGCCTTTCTTGGTCACAATACTTTGTTGACATCTTCCAACACTGCCCTTGTCTTTCAGTCATGTGATCATAAATTTCGGTGGAGAGGGACTTTTTCTTCCTCATATGACTGATTATTTGTATCCAAATGCTGGGCATATCCTAGTCCCTTGATCAGGGTTGGTTTGGTGCATGAATGAAGGAATCCACTAATGAATGTAATCAGCATGGAGCTGTGATGTAGCTTAGGATAGTCCCAAACCATCCAGACCACATTGCTCAAGGCACTTTCGTTGTCTTGATGTGCCTATTTATCTCTACATGTGGCTATGCTCTCCACCAGGAAAAGGAGAAACTGTACGTGGAACTAAAGCACATCCTGGCCCGGCAGCCTGGGCCGGAGGCTGCGGAGCAGCTGCAGATATACCGCCACACACTGCGGGAGAAGACCAAGCAGCTTAAAGTAAGTGGCAGCCTCTGCCCTTTCCTGGTCAAAGGTGGCCACACTGTGGGGAATGCCCTGGACACGTCCACTGTCTCTGACAAGGAGCTGGTCTCATGCATGACATCCCCCACCGAGATCAGCCTTAGAAGCAGGGCAAGCCTCAGAGCTACCTCTCAGCTCCTAGATGAATAGACCTCACAATTCTCCTTTCCTGAAAGAGGAGGGTGAGCAAGTGAGGAAAGAGTTGGGGAGAGGATGATGGCAATGGAATGAAAATTTGGGGGATACATTTTTTTTATGGATTACCTCAAGGTGATTTAGAGGACTTGGATGGTAGGGAAGAACAGAGGGCATATGTGAACACCATTGCCCACTGAAGCAGACCATGGTGCCAAAGCAGCCTTCTTCTATTCCATCCCACCTGAATGGTGCACACAAGGCACCAGTTACTCCCCACCCCAGGACCTTGCTTCATGACCATCTGTCAAATGAATTGCCATGAAAGGGAAATAAAATCATGCAGGGATCCTCTTAGCATAAAATCCCTTCAAAGTGAGCTATGAACCTCAGTTGGGGAGATGGAATATTTTACTATTACACATGCCTTTTTAAAGTTTTCCAAAAAGCTCTGCATTCCCATTATATCTTAAACTTTGTCTCCTAAGTGAGTACTTCGATATTCTTGGCATGTCAAGGAAGTCTTAGACACACACATGCACAGAAGGTACGCACGCCAGCTGAATTCTGGCACTTAACCTGTGCACTGAGATAATAATCACTTTCTGCCTCGGGTAAGATAGATGCCCTGCTCCTAATATAGACTAATCCTTTCACAAATAGGACATTGTAAAATCACATCCTTTTACTTAAAAAAGGAAGATGAAACACAGTTTGAATTAGAACGTTATTTTTCAACTTATCAGTCTAAGAGTTCATTTCACATGATCATCCTGAGACATAATTTGAGTTTTGCATGAGGCATAATCTTTTGATTATTTTCATCCCCTTAAATAGTCGAATATTCCAAACAACAACAAAATAAAAGCTTATTTTCTCAGGGGTGGGTACAGACCAGAAAAGCACTTGTCTGCTTCGCACTACTGTCAGCCACATTTCATATGGGATTACATTCAACGGCTCTTAGTAGCCTCTTGTTACTTGAACCCTTTATTTAACTCTTTAATCAGGAAATCCCAATTTTTGCTCTGAGTGAAATATGACCATTGGTGGAAGAGGTTCAGAGGTGGATGGTTCCGAACCCCTTTGGCCAGCTGGCCCTCATTATCTGGACTCCTTTTTAGGAAATTCCACATTCAGTGTTTGGAAACAAGGTCTTTGTTCCTAAGAGTTTAACTGTTAAGACAGGTTTTATTCCAACAGGAAAATCATATTCTTTAGCTCATGATGACATAGAATCATTTTCACAGCAATGAAGAGGAAAGAGTTCAGAAGCAGATGAACACTCAAAAGACAAAAATCTCTCTTTTCTACAGATTTTTAAAATAGGGAGCAAGAGGGAAAACAAATCCGAGTCTATTGCTTGCCCCTTAGAACAATAGCCTTCCTTTGCTCCCTTGGATTTTTGTGGGGCACACCCCTAGCTTTGGCATGCTTTCCACATTCCATTTACACAGAATAAATTCCCACTCTTCTTGTCCAGCCTGAGATCAGTAACATCAATTGAACGCCACAATGGAAGAGGCAGACAATCAGCCATCCTATTACAGCCCTTCACATGCATTCGAGTCTCACATACACAAGTCACAGCTCCCTGATTCTCAGAGGAAAGTCTCTCAGTGCTGGGATAAAGTGAGAACTGGATAAAGTGAGAACTTGTGAACAGTCCCTAAGAACACATTAAAGAGGTGACAGGCATTTAGCAGAAAACACATAAATTGAATTCCTCCTTGGTGGGGTGGTGGCAGGATGAGCCCAGAATAATTTTTCCCATAATCCTCAGATGAATTACACTCCCTAGTGATGTCTTTCTTGAATGCTTTTTAAGAAAGGTTTTAAAGGCAATTTCAGATTGTATGTCTGGGAGTTTTTCTGCCCCTACTCCCAATATTCCTTGAAACATATGACCCCATTCATGTGTGAGCCTGTTGATTGTTGCCTGTTGATTGTTCTTTCTAAGTAGGGGAATGAGGTTTCACTTAAGTTTGTCCCTGGGTATTGAGGGATGATCTTCCGTGGTCAGCAAGATTTTTACTTAGACACAGAGTTTGAACTGGAAGGAAGCGTGAAGATTCACTATTCAACTGGGCATGGTGTTGTACCTCTAGCTCCATTGAGGTAAATGGCAGCAGGTTAAAAAGATGTTTCAGAAAAAGATATTGCCTCACTGCGTATCTTCTGTTAATGCTGCTTCATTTGCCACGTTAGGTTTTGTCTTCAGAACTGAATATGTATGAGTCACAGAGCCAAGAATACAAGTACGAGATCGAGAAACTCACCAATGAACTAGTAAATTTAAAGAAGAAATACCTCGCCCAGAAACGTAAAGAACACATTCAAAGGTAAGAATTAGTCAAATGTTCTTCTAGTTGTGTGGTGCCTATTACCTGCTGATGAGGAAATATTTCGTGGACAATCACCGACTTGCAGATTTCACTGGGGTAAACTAAGTCACAGGGTGAACAATTGACATTCCACAGGTCACTCCCTGGGTATATATCAGAGCAAGATCAGTGCCTCATCCGATATGGAAGCCTCTTGTTTGGACCCTAACAGGGCTCCATTAATATCTGCTCACTGGGGGACCTAACGCGGAGCAGAGGACACATAGTGCCATTCTCCTCCCCCCACGCACTATTCTCACAATTTGGAGATAATCACACTATAACTATGTTTGCAAATGAGGTTCACAATCAGCCTGACACTGGCTGAAGTGTATTCACATGTAAGACCACAATTTTGCCAAGGGGTTGGGGCTTGGTAAAGCTGCTCTTTCTATAATACAGCTGTACCCCTGTAATCAGGAGCATGCACGGGTAATTTTCACCTATAAACTGTCTCTGAACCATGTCTTTGCCTAATAACTGACTTTAGTGTCTGCTGTGGGGTTTTGATGTGAGCTTTCCTTCTTCTAGGAGATGACAATGCAGACGGCAGGTTAACATTTTGGGTTTCAGGGTGAATGTTCTCTTCACTTTGTTATCATTTGCCTGATCTCAGGGTGGGAGAGTGAGCCAAATGAGTCAGTAGGTTTGAAACTTGGTTTGGCTGCATGGCATGGGCCAAATCATCTAGTCCACTCTATTGTGGCCCACCTTTTGGGTTGAAAGTCCAGCTTGGTATTTCATCCCCATGGGCATTTCAGGGACATAGTAAAAGAGGGTTTGAAGGTGTCTAGCTATGATCCATTAGTGGCAAACAACTTCTTCAAGTAGCTGTATGCAAAATATTTGCCAGTGGGCCGGCCGAGTGGCGCAGTGGGTAAGCCCTGGCTTGGGAAGCCAGCTGCCTCGGTTCGGGTCCCACATATGCGGGCCAGTGACACTGCCCTCAAAAAATAACAAAACAAAACAAAATATTTGCCAGTAAATATCTACCCTTCTTGTAAATCAGAATATTCCCCCATTCCACATTCAAATGTCAGTTCCTTAGCATAAAATATTGCTAAAAAATAGAACAAATTAGGTGAGTCTGTCTTAAGGTATGGGCCTGGCAACTATTATATCTGATTCAGAATCACTGGTGAGACTTATTAAACATGCAGGTTCTCAGGCCCCATTTCCAGATATTTGGATTTAGCAGGCTCTGAAGGGGCCTCAGAAATCTGCAGTTTAATTGCCCTGCAGGTGATTTTCATATACACTGAAGTTTTAGAGCTGTGGGTATTCATTATGTGAGTTAAAGGAATGTTGGAGTGGAAACACTGTAGTTTTCTTTTAGGGGACACTCAAGTTGTGCTTATGAAGTGCCAACATGGCTAGTTTCCATGTGAGGCAGGATCTGGCTCAGTAGCTTTCAAGTTTTTTGATTACACACCCTATCAGTGAAACGTCTTTGAACTTGAAGTCCTCCCAATATATATGCACATAGCTTTTTAAATAAAATTTTTATTTTAGAATAGTTTTTTTTACTTCCCAATATATTTTAATTTTTAAATTACATGCATATACCATTGTCATTTTTTGAGTAATTATTAGTGAAATGAGATTTTTAATTTCTAAAGATACAGTATAAATTGAATCTCTAATATGTTCTTTCCACTCCTCAATGGGTCATCTCATTCCTTCCAGAATTGATACACTCCATTTTGGAGACCAGTTGTCTAGTTCACACCGTTATGTACAGCTAGCTTGACTAAACAGTTAATTATCTTTCTGGAGTTGATTAACTGCGGGGGACCTGCCTCCGCTGACCAGGGTTCGAGAAGGTGTACACGGCGGCGGCAGTCGATAAAAGACAGAAACCGTTTGTTGCAGTAAAGACAGAAAATGGAGAGATAGATCTCCAGTTTATTTGTTGCAGGCTTTATATACATTTTTTAGGTAGGGGGTACGTGCAGGGATACGTGTAGCATAGCAGGAAAAATATGCATTGCCTCAGTGAAAAGTAGATCATTAACTATTTACCAGAAACCTGCAGGTCAGTGAAACCTTAGGGAGTCAGTTTCTCAAGACAATTTTTCTCCATTAACCCGGATAGCCATCTTTCTTTTGTGTCCCAAGGAACTGGCCATCCTCACCACATACCTCAATAAGTAGTAAGCACCCTCCAGGTGCAAAAGAAACAATGAAAGCAGAAAAGTTTATGCTTCACCAAGCCCACTAAAGCCAGCTTGCAAGCCCCTCAATATTGGGGACCATGGCCCTCAACAATTAACTTCCCTGCCTTGGCCCTGGGGTTTAGCTTAGTCTTCTTGGATCTTTATTGATCTCCCTCCCCTAGTTTTCTGGACACAGAGCGCATGCCGAGCCAACAGAGGGTGCCCCACTGTCAGCTCAGCACTTCCCAAAGGCCCATCCACTAGAACTATACTGCCCCAGCCCTATGCCACCTGTAGCTATTGAAATTTAAATGAATTACAATAAAATCAAATTAAAAACTCAGTTCCTTCATTGCATTAGTCACATTTCCACTGCTTACATGTGGCGAGTAGACACCTCATTGGGCAGCCTAGATATAGAGCTTATCCACCATCATGGAAAGGCCTATCAGACAGTGCTACCCTAGAATATTTGCCTTGACCTGTGTGTCCTCTTCTTGACCTTACGTGCTCATTACTTTTAGCCACTTTGACCTGGTTAGAGTGTCACTGGTGGTTCCATTTAGTTGGGGATCCATAAACTGGAGGTAGACAGAAAGATGAGTTCATAGAAGTGCAAAAAAAAAAAAAAGATTAAGGTGATGAAAGGAAATAAGCTGAGGCAAGAACAAAAGTGCTGAGATGGTTTAGATTGGAAGGGAGAAGGCTGAAGGGAGTCCTTATAATGGTCTATGAATACATGAAAAGGAAAATATAAAGGAGACATTATTCCCATCAGTCCACTGAGGCCAAGCCAGAAGCATTAAGTGTAAGTTCCTTCACAGAGGAAAATTTGGGTTATTTAAGGTAAGAGAGGGCAGGGGAGGGAGGAAGCACTGCGTGTATCTAGCAACAGTCAGGAGGCAGACAAGTGGCCAAAGTACGTGAAGGAGTCCTTCTTTTGGCTCCACTCAAGTCTAAGGCTTTTGTCCTATTTATGGAGGAGGTTTTTTTTTTTTTTTTTTTTAAATAACAGTGAAATCAATTCTGTTAAGAGACAGCTGGACTGATTAACCCTCTGCAGGTTCTTTCCAAATGGAATAATTTAGAATAATCTCTGTGGATGTTCTCCCCACATAAGCATTTTATAAAATAGCAACTCATCTCATTTTTACCTTTTTGCTTTCTTTCATTTTTCTCAAGCACTTTTTTATCATGCTTCAGTCCTGACCCATACCCCACCCACCTGCCCCAGCTCCCCTACACTGGACCCCCCAGGCAGGTCTAGATTCTGCAGCATCAGTCAGTTTTTTTTTTCCAAAAGTTAGATTCATTCCCCTAAGGTAAATCATTGCCAGTTCTCAAATCTAATTGGTTTTGGTCCTAGTAGTTTGCTTATTTTTTATTTTTAAAAAGGGATTCCAAAGGTGTTTCCATAAGACCACTTGGGTAATTCATATAAATTTGAGGTACCTCTGTATGATACGTGTGTGTGTGTGTGTGTGTGTGTGTGTGTGTGTGTGTGTGTATTTAAAGGAGATCTATATAGAAGATACATCATAGATTTTAGGGTAGAATTCTCTTTATTGCCAAATGTACTGTCTTATTTATCTTATCAAGCTTTTCTTGTATCTTAAACTATTTTTAATAACTACTGCTTGTCTGAAGTTACAGAAAATGTGTTATTATAAATATCCAAGTTTGATGAAGATATCATGTGTGTGTGGTGAATATTTATGTTGATATTCGTACTTAGGAATATAAAAGTTGATAAATGATAAATTAGTTATTGTCAATGAGCCAAGAGAAAGAATCTTCTGACTGATCTTTGGAACTGTTTTTTTTTTTTTTTTTAAACAGGAATAAGTCAGAAACCTTAAGTCCATAGAGCTTGAATTTTAATGAGGTCTTCTGTCCATATTTAGATCAACATTAGGAGGGCACATTTAATTGAGTCTTTCCCTAATTCTATGTGCTATCAGCGAGCACCTAATTAGATTTTAAACAACTACCTTGTCTACAAACGTACGCTTTAATCAAAGCAGTTTTCAGTGGCTAACTCATCCTAAGAACTTAGAGAATGCCAAACTTAGAGAAGGAAAAAGATGTTAAGGAGGTTAACTTTTACCTCCTCTCTTACAGAAACAAGGACAGAATATCCATGGATAATGCCTTCTCCATGGCCAAGGCAACTGGCCCTCGTTTTACCGGGGGTGGATTTCCCCTCAGCAAGTCATCTCAACTGAAGTCTTAACTTGAAGTTGCTGGCAGGGTCCAGTGGAATAGCTCATGCAATTTGCTCTGGAACATTTTGGAGAAATCTGTTTTAAACCCCTTAGATCACAGACATTTAGGGAAATCAGTGCTCAGATTACAGGATGGAAAGAAATGCAGAACTGTTGTAGTCACGTCCATATAATAGTGATGACATTCTATTTGGTCCACACAGATATTACAGGTTGTAATTATATCTGTTCAATTAGGCTGACCCATTGCATAAAGCAGGTCTTCTGTTTCTACCATGGTGATTAATTTGAAATGCACCCCATCTAGCTAGATGCTCTGTATGGATGAAGCTGTGAATTCTCAATTTCTCTGTTAAAGACATTGGTGCACTTGAAGCTTTTTATACTTAAAAAATATTTTTGAAATACAGTGCATTCTTATTAGTAAGGATCTATTTTAATTATTCCTCATTAACAAGTCATTGCATAAGGTGAGAAAGGACAAACTCAGGTATTTAAAAATCGTTTTGAGAATGATTTCTATGTGGAATTTCTTTTCAGTCCTGGGGTATGAAAATCTATTCCAAAGAGACATACTAATAAACACTTCATCATAAAAAATAAAGAAGAACCTTCATAGAGATTTCAATCTTTGCTTTGGTAAAGTAATTAAAAGATTACAACTACTGTTAGAAATGTGTAACATAAAGATTTGATTTAGAGGAACCAAGACTATAAAATGAGGAATTTGGGCTGGTATCCTTGGACAGGCTCCTCTTTCAGGACCTCACTCTTGGAGAACGAAGTTACGTTGGACAGGGATCTGTTTGGCTTCCAAGCTAGCTGTAGGTCAGCATTTTGAGACATTGAATCCATTGTGTTTTCTTTCTGTTGAAGCCACAATTATGTGGGCATCAGTTCAAAGTTCCCTCATTAAGAGTGCTCATTCATTAACATTATGTGAGGACATGATGACCATCTCTCTCACAGTAACTTGACTTCTGTAATTCTTTTAAGTTATTGAGGAGTAAGTAGCTCAGGGATGATCAAGGACAATACAGGTGGATCATTCCCTTTGTGTTATTATAGGACCAAGGTTTCCATGGAGAGGAGCAGGAGACTAATGACCCCAAGATGCTTGTTTAGACTATACAGAGAGGTGGGTTTTTTTTGTTTTGTTTTTAGCTGAGCCATCCTGTCACCTGTTGGCAGCTCAGCGGCAGCTCAGCTTGGGCTGGGCATCGAACTCAGCTTGCACTCTTGAGCAAGCTCAGAACTCAGTTTGCATCTCTTGAGCGAGCTCTTAACCAACTGAGCCACTTGGCCGGCCTGAGGTGGGGTTTTAGAAGGATCTACGTGCTCTGCTACCAGAGGTAGACCCAAGGCAATGATGGCCATGAAAGTGATCCCAGGAAACTCAGTAAGAGTGGGGAGGTGAGACAGGGAAGGGAAGGAGATGAAGCTAGGGTGCAGTATCAAGTCAAGTTCCGTGCTGGGAGACTTTGGCTGGATCTTGTAGGGGGCTCTGGAGACAACGTAATCACACCTCAGAGTTGACTCCCTCAGGGTTGAGGGAGCTGGTATATTTATATCCCTCATGCTGTTGTCAGTCATTGGCCAAGGGCTACTCTGGAGAGACCCTTTTGGTTCTCCCTGCCTGCGGGAAAAGCAGGATCTGGCAGCCTGGGGGTGGCCCTCAGATGGACAAGAGACCCCTGGTGCTGACTGTTGAAAGTTAAAGTGGTTAAGGGCTGGGGAAATGAACCGGTGGGGCAGAGCTATTCTCTGCTGCTACTCCCAGATGGTCCCAGAGGGAGGACTACAGATGGAAATCAATCTCCAGTGTAGCTGGTGACTCTGGTGAGGTGTGACCATCAGCTCTTTGTGTACCACCGAGGAGTAGAGTATGGAGGTATGTACCCTAGAGAATTTGCTGAGAGCAGTTGAAACCTACATGGAGGGGTGGGGTGGGGTGGGGTAGGGTGAGGGGGGGTGGAGGTGGGCATTTCCATTTTTGAAAATCACTGGTATCTTCCCTCAGAGCTAACCATATTCTGTTTAGACAAAAGACTTTTGCAAGTAAGGTAAGGCAGTTATGCCACATGTACAACGCTGGAGATCTCCCCATCTGCTCAGGGATATTTTGACGTATAGCTATTCCTTCTGAGTCCTTGGGTGACTTTATAAGAGGTTCACTTCTCGAGGGAAAAGGGGCCTGTGGTTCTTGATCTATCTGAGTGTAGCAAAGACTCCAGAGACAGATGCTGGGTTCCAATCTTGACTCATCACAACAGTGAATTGTTCCGAGGATTAAATGAGTTAATCCATGTAAGCTTACCACAATGGCAGACACATTGTTATTATTACATAAGAGATACCTAATGTTTTGAAATTAGAATAAACGTTGTTACATAATGCTTTATTATATCAACTATAAATGTGATTCTAATGCGTATTTAGAGGGTGGATGACACATGTCCAAATGAAGCAGAATTTGGTCATGTAATTTATTGTCGAATATCTTGTAAAAATGCCTCATGAACGCTCCTGTGGATTTTTCTTGTGATTGAAACCTGGGGACAGATGCTTCCCCTTCAGAAGTCAGAGCTTCCAGAAGAACAGACTGGAGCTGCCATCTTCCTGTTTTTCTCCATGTACGGGAGCAGGGTGGTCAGCCTGTGCCGATGTCAGAGGCCCCAGGAGCCAAGATCGCACAGGCTCTGCGAGCTGACGCGGCAGCTCTGTGGGCTCAATATGCTTATGTTCAAATGCAGCCAAAGTGAATTAAGTCTAGAAAAGGTGGAACGTACTGCTGCTGCCTCTCATTGACTGCACATCCTGTCAGCCCTGGGTATTATAAACTGTAACTACATAGATGCAGGCGTTACCGCCAATAGCCACAGCACAAAAATGAGCTGTTAGAAACACTGGGATTTGCAAATCATTAAGGATAACTGTGATCTCACAGTGGGCTGAGGTGCTTTTAAAATTACAAATTTGAGCTGCACTGTAAAGCAACATTAGGAGATTGCATGGTTGCGTCATTTTACCGTGGGGTTTTCAAAGTTACAGAAAAGAGTCATATTGCTAAACCAACCATTGACTCTTGACAGGGCTGCCGGGGAGATGGTACAGTTTCTCTGCTGAGAGAGACATGATAAAGGGGCCTCCCTGGTCATTATTTGCTGATCATAGCTTCTCAGCAACTGCTCTCTCATAGCCAGGTTTTTATTGTGCTTACCTCTGAAGAAACTGAGCAAAGGTTTGTTGCTGTCATAAGCCTTAGAGACGGAGGTAGTCATGCTAGGAGGAGATGGCAGCAACCCTCGTTGTCATGGGCTGTCATTTTGCTATAAAAATTTACCCAGGGTTGATAATTATCATTTGATTTCCTAGTTTTGGTCAGCCAGATTCTGAAGTTTGACGTAGCCCATGACACCCTTTGGAAAATACTATTGATATAATGAATTTGGTAGCAATATGGCATTTCAGAGCCTGGACAATTTGAGGAAAGATACCGTCTCTCTGTTAAACAATCGATTATATGGAGACCTAGTTGGAAAAGGAGCAAAGGAAGAGCATTTTAAAATATTAAAATGGTACAATAGTTTTAAAATACATCTCACTATTTTCTTTGTTGTAGATGGGAAATATTTTTTTTATGGCATTATCCATTTTTAACTTCTAATTCAATGCTGTTTTAGTATACCATTTCTCATATCTATTATTTAAAAGTTCCATTAGGGTTTTGAGACCCATTAAAATTTTATAACAGTATGAGCTGTAATATCAACAGGGACTGTTTTTCTTTTTTATAATTAAATATAGATTTCCCCCTGATTTTAAAGTACCTGTTTGAAAGTGTGGATAGACAATTAGAAAATACAGATAAGCAAAAAGAAGAAAGGGGAGATCCATAATCCCACCACTATCATTTTCCTGGGCTAACACTTGTCTCATTCACATGAGTTGGAGGTACAAATTGCTCATGCCCATCGTTTGTTCTACCTGATTGGTGCTTATAATTCTCAATTGTTAAATATTTTAAATATTACCTATGAAATACTGCTGTTTTATAATTTTGAGTATATCTCTATGGACATTTAAAATAGATATATATATATATATTTTTTACTCAAACATGTAATTGGGATATGATTTACGTATAATGAAAGTATTGTAAGTGTGCAGTTTGGGAAGTTTTGACAAATGAATATACCCAGGTAGCCACAATTACCACTCCCCACCCCGCAAATGATCTTATGGCCCTTAGTGGTCAATATTCCCAGTCCCTACATAGCCTAAGCAACAATGGATCTGTTTTTCATCATCATATATGTTAATTTTGTCCTTGGAATTTCAGATAAAATGGAATCATACACTATGTACTCTTTGTGTCTCATTTTTTTTCATGTAGTATAATGTTTTTTTTTGTTTTTTTTTTTTTGAGATTCACCTGTGGTGTTGTATATATCAGTAATTTATTCATTTTTATTGTTGAATAATCCATTATGTTGACATCTGTTAATGGGAATTCAGGTTGCTTCCTGTGTTTAGCTATTAAGAATAAAGTTGCTATGAATGTTTATGTACAAGTCTTTATCTGGACAGATATTATCATTTATCTTTGATAAATACCGAGCTATGGATTTGCTGGATCAAAGGGTAAGTGTGTATTTAACTTGATTAGGAGCTGCCAAACTGTTTTCCTAACTGATTGGACCATTTTACATTCCTACCAACAGTGTGTGTGAACTCTAATGACTCCAATCTTTGTTAATATTAGGTATTGTCAGTATTTTTAAGCCATTCTATCGGCTATATAGTGATATCTTATTGTGATTTTAATTTATATTTCCTGATGACTAATAGTATAGTGTTAAGCTTTTTTTATGTACTTTTGGCCATTCATATGTCTTATTTTCTGAAGTGTCTTCAAATCTTTTGCACGTTTTTTATCTTCTTATTAAGTTGTAAATGTTCTTTGTATATTCAGGATATAAAATTTTTGTCAAATGTATATATTACAAATATTTTCGCTCAGCCTGTGGCTTATTTTTTGCATTTTCTTAGCAGTATAATTTAAAGACCAGGCATTTACAAAAAAAAAATAAATAAATAAAAATAAAAATAAAAATAAAGACCAGGCATTTAAAATTTTCATAAGGTCCAATTTATCCTTATTTTTCTTGTGTGGTTTGTATTTTTCTTGTCCTGAGTAATTTTTGCCTACTCCAAGACAGTAGTGATTTTTTTAATCTGTGTTTTTTCTCTACAAGTTTTATTAATAAAACTCAAGTTTTGAGTTTTTTATGTTTGTATTTACAATCCATTTAGAATTAATTTTATGTGAGGTGTGAGGTTAGAGTGCAAATTCATTTTTGTTTCATATGGACTTCCAGGAGTTCAGCACCATTTGCTGAAAAGACTGTCATTTTCCTGTTAAATTACCTTGGCACATTTGGAAAGAATCAATTGGCTATATTTGAGTAGTTCTATTTATGAAGTCTCTATTCTGTTCTGTAGTTCCAAATCTATCTATCTTTATAACAATAGCTATATATTAATAGTAAGTCTTGATATTGGATGGCTTAAAATCCTCAACATTTTTTCCTCTTTAGAATTATTTTTATTTTAGGATCTTTGATTTTTATACAGCTTAGAATCAGCTTATAAATTTTTACAAAAATGTTTACTGGGAGTTTGGTTAGAATTGCATTGAATCTACAGATTAATTTGGGGAGCATTGTCATTTTAGCAAATTGAGGTTTTTAATCCATGAACATGGTATATAAGTCTCTACTTACCGAGATCTTTTAAAATTTCTCCCAGCAACCTTTTGTAGTTTTCAGTGTACAGATATTGCACATATTTTGTTAAATTTATGCCTAAGTACTTTGCATTTTCTGATGTTATTGTAAATGGTATTTTAAATTTTATTTTCCATTGGTTATTAATAAGTGAAAATGCAATTGATTTTTGTATACAATTTTGTATCCCATGACATTGCTAAATTCATTTGTTTTACAGCTTTTTGGAATTACTTAAGGTTTTCTCTGACCATACTCATGTTTTTTATAAACAAAGACAGTTTTTCTTTATTCCCAATCAGTATGCTTTCTATTATTTCTTTGTTCATAGTCACCATACTTCTACTGGCCAAGACTTCTAATGTAATATGAAATTGAAGTGGTAAGAGCAACATATCTGCCTTTTTCTTGATCTTGGGGTGGGGAAAGTTTGAGTCTTCCATCATGAAGTATGAAGTTAGCTATAGCATTTTCATAGATGCATTTTAGTAGGTTGAGGAAGCTCTTTTCTATTTATTATTTGCTAGCGTTTTTCATCATGCACAGGTATGGACTTTATCAATGCATTTAATGCATGTATTGATAATATAATCATAGGCTTTTTCTCTTATTTTGTTGGCATGGTGAATCACTTTGAGTTTTAAATATTAAACCAACTTTGCAATCTTTAGATAAATCCCACTTGGTCACTACATATTATCATTTCTCTATATTGTTGAGTTAGACTTTCCAATATTTTGTTAAGAGCTTTAACAGCTATGTTCATGAGGATTATTAGTCTGTACTTACAATGTCTTTCCTGGTTTGGGTATCAAGGCTTTACTTGACTCATAAACTGAATTGGGAAATCCTTCCTCTCCACTATTTCCTGAAATATTTTGTGTAGAATTGGTATTCTTTCGTCCTTAAATACCTGATGTAATTTGACAGTAAAATTACCTTAAATTATAATTTTTCCTATGGGAATGTTTTAAATAGATATAGGGCTATTCAGATTTTCCATTTCATCTTTTATTTTTTGATAATTTGTGTTTGTCAAGGAATTTATGTATTTCATATAAGTTGAATTTATTGACATAGAGTTGTTTAAAATATTCTTTTACAGCCCTTCGCATTGCTAGGATCTGAACAAATGTTCTCGTTTTTTCTTTATGAAATTCTAGCTAGGAGTTTATCAATAAAATTCTATTGCTATTTCCTAAGAACCAGCTTTTTGTTTCATTAGCTTTTCTCTCCTGTCATTTTATTTTTCATTGATTTCTACCCTAATACTTAGTATTTTCTTCTATTTTATTTGGATTAAATTTTTCTCTTATTTTGTCTTCTTACAGGACATTGATTTTAGCCCTTTTCTTTTTAAAAAATGTAGCCTTTAAAGCTATATATTTCCCTCTAAGTTCTGCTTTCAATCCTTCCCACACATTTTAATATGTTTTATTTTCATTATTACTCAGTTTAATTACTTTTTACTTTCCTTTATGACTGTTCCTTTGACTCATGGGCTGTTTCGAATCACATTTTTAAATTTCCAAACATTCACGGGCTTTTCCAGATATCTTTTTGTTACTGATTTTTAATTTAATTCTGTTGTCATCAGAGAACGTGTCCTGTATGCTTTGAATCTTTCTAAATTTATTGACTTGTTTTATAGGTCACAAAGGATTCCCTCCATTGTTAATTTACAGCTCACATATTTACCCTTTTTTGAAGGGGGTGAGAAAACTTAAGTTCTACTTTCAGCAAATTTCAATTATACAATACAGTATTATCAACTATAGTCACGTTGATAGTCACCACTTTATACATTAACGCCCTAGATCTTATTCACCTTATAACTGAAAGTTTGTCCCCTTTTACCAACTTTTTCCTTGTTTGTTGTTATATTGTTTTCTGGTTTGTACTGTTTCTAAGTCTGCAGTATTCTTGTCTTTGTTCCCCTGACTGTAATGTGTCTGCTTTACAAAATTTGTCCTTTAAAACTGATTTTTAGAATTTGATTATCGTGTGCTTTGGTGTGGTTTTCATTATGTTTATCCTGCTTGGGAGTTATTGAGATTCTTGCATCTGTAAGCTTATAGTTTTTATAAAATTTGGAAAATATTAGCCATTATTTCTTCAACATATTTTTTTGTGTGTGCACACCCTCTTTCTGGGAATCCTTTACTTTTATGTTAGGCAGTTTGATAATATCTTATAAGGCTTTGATTCCTCTATTTATTTTCAGTCTTGTTGTTTTGTTATTCACTTTGGATAGTTTCTACTGCTATGTCAATGTTTTCCTAATATTTCCTTGTGCAGTGTTTACTCTGTAATTAAACCACATTCAGTAAATTTTTTTATTGCAGATATTCTATTTTTCAGCTTTAGAAACTTCATGTTCATAATTTTTATATCTTCTTTCTCTTTCCTCTCTATCTTCATGCTTTCCTTTACATCCATGAGCATATTTATCACAGTTGTTTTGAAATCCCTGTCTACTAATTACATCATCTCTGTAATTTATGGGTATTGCTATTCACTGAATTTTTCTCCTGGTTTGGATCACCTTTTCCTGTATCTTTGCATATCTGATAATTTTTTATTGGATGCTAGATATTGTGAATATTACACTATTGAGTCTCTTGATTTTGTTGTCTTCCTTTAAAGTGTGAGCAGTTTGTTTTGGTAGGTAGTTAAATTGCTTGTGGATTAGTTTATAAGCTTATTCAATATATTTTTTTATTTTGACTTATTTTAGATTTACAGAAAAGTTGCAAGAATATAGTACAAGAAATTCACTGATACTCTTCACCCAGATTATCCAGTTGTGATCATTTTACTACATTTATTTTATTCATTTATCTATTGTTTTCTGAAGACACTTTTTTTTTTTTTTTTTTTTTAGCTGAGCCATCCTGCCACCTGTTGGCAGCTCAACAGCAACTCAGCTCGGGCTGGCCTCGAACAGCTGTTGCTCAGAGCTCAGCTCGCACTCTTGAGCGAGCTCTTAACCAACTGAGCCACTCGGCCGGCCCTTATCTATTGTTTTCTGAACCCATTTAAAAGTATTGTAGAGATTATGCCTTTTTATCCCTAAATACCTCACAGCATATTTTTTTAAAAACAAGGAACTCTGTCACATAACTCCAATAAAATCAATCTTAGGAAAAATTAACATTGATATAACAGTATTTTTAACCTATAGATTTTATTCAGATTTTGCAAATTGTCTCATTTATGTTCTTTATAGCAAAGGAAAATCCAAATGACATATGTTACATTCAATAATCATATCTTTTTAGACCCCTTTAATCTGGTACAGATTTTGTTTGAGTCTTTGTATTTCATGACATTGAAGGTTATTTTTCAAACTTAATTCAATTTTGTTTAATGTTTTCTTATGGTTACATTTAGGCCATACAGTTTTGGCAGGAATATCACAGAAGTGATGCCGAGTTCTTCTCAATGCATCATATCAGGAGGCAGATGGTAAGTCCTATTACTCACCACGTTAAGTTTGATAGTTTGCTTATGGTAGTATCTTTCATGTTTCTCCACAGTAAACTTATTCTTCAACCCATTGTAACTAATAAATAATATCTAGTAGGTAAATAATTTGACACTATGTCAATATTCTTTCCTCAATCTTGATCCTCTAGTTTTAGCACCATTGATGATTCTTTCCTGAATCAATAGAAATTATAATATTTTGCCAAATGGTGATTTTCCTATTTTATCATTTCTTCTTCATTTATTAGCTGGCTTATTACTGGTAGAAAGAATGTTTCCTTCCTTCCTTCCTTCCTTCCTTCCTTCCTTCCTTCCTTCCTTCCTTCCTTCCTTCCTTCCTATTTATACTTTCTAATTTTGTATAAACAATATAGCTGTAATAAGTATGAGAACTGAAAAAAATGAACAAAAAGCGCTTTGACAAATTGACCATTTCCATTCAGATTTCTCATTTAATGATACAATGACAATTGAAAGAATATTAAATCAACTGTACATTTTGAGTTTATACTGTATATAATTTATTGTGCTGAGTACTTTAAGAAATGTGAAGGTGTCCTTGTAAATTTCAGAATTGTTGAGTTTTCTCCTTGTCACTTCCAAATTCCTTTACATCCTTTTCCCCAGCCACCCATTCTTTCTTTCATTCTATCAAGCAAGAGAGCATGTCTCTGCTTTTCTCTAGGGCTAATTCCTCTATCTTTGCCTACAATCCTTTCATGTCTCATGAATGTTGTAAGTAGACAGGATGACATAGTAGTTAAGAGCACACAGATTTTAGAACTGGATGGACTTCTAAATTTGAATCCATATCCTTTCAGTTATAGGTGTTTGATCTCAGGCAAGTCTCCAGCCTTTGGACTCTCATTTGTAAAATGAGCACAATAACAGTATCCATTGCATAGAATTGTTATGAGGATTGCAAGAGACCACGTGTGATTATTTGCACAGTACCTAGAACATGGTCAGTGCCAAATAAATGTCACCTTTAATTATTATTATCTGAAAATCATCTCCTTGCTCCTAATAATAGCCTGGAAAGTTTTAAAATATTATTCTAAGTAGTTAGGTGAATGGATAATAAACATCATGAAAACTGCTTCACTGCAATCAGAATGGATATGGTCCAGAATCCTCCCTGGATTGTGACGCCTTCCATTACGCTCTTTAAATAGGTATTAGCAGATTGAACGGCTATTCAAGTATATTGTGCCAGCTCCATCTCTTTCACATAAGTGATTCATCTTTCTTAATTTGAGACGATGCCAGGAACTCTTTCCTCTAGTTTCAACATAACACTCTCCCATTTAAACAAAGACAGTTCCTTTTTCTCCTTCTCATTGTGATGACTCAAAGGAACTGAATACAGGTTAACAATAACAGTAATAGCCACCATCACAAAGGTTTTTAAAAACTCTAATGCCCAGGCCATACCCCTGATCTTTGAGAGAGGAACCCACATTCTCAAACCCAGTTACACATGGGAATTACTTGGGGAACTTTCAAAAATACTGATGTCTGGGTCCTCCCCGACAGAGACTATGATTTCATTGGCCCTGGTGTGATGTGAACATTGGGATTTTTTAAAGCTCCCAGATGGTTCTGATGCCTAGCTAGGCTTGAGAATGGCTGTTTCACATGCAGTATCTCCCCCTTTTCACACCCACGTCGCCTCACTAGTGAGAGAGGAAGCATCCTCCCAGGTCATGGAGCTTGATTTTCAGAGGCAAGACTTGAACTGATACCCCTCTTTGATTAATCCTATCATGCCCCTTATCATGACATTGCGATTTTCCTCAATCTCTGATGGAAGCACAGGCTCCCTGCTATCCCATTCTCATTTTGCTCATACTGACCCAATCCCTATCCCTCCTCTCTCTCATTGTGCTCTCTGAACTCTGACCTGTGATCAGCAAACTCCCTACATCCTCAACCTTTTATTCTGAACGAAAGTTGCCTTCTTCCTCTTCTTGCTCAGATGGAGACTTGACCCACTCCCTTGTAGCCCCCTTGGGTGGGGACCTTTTTCTTCTTAAATGTCACATACTCTGTGCTCTTCAAGTTGAGCTTATGGAGTAGGTGTGCTCCTTGCTCTGCATTTCTACTTTAATTTCTATTCTTTTCTCCTTCAAAACATCAGTATGTTTGAAGTTGTGCCATCCTGCTATATCACCCACCAACCCTTCGAATATAATTCATTTACATACCCACTTCTGAGGCGTGTTCCTCATGCCTCACAGGCCTTAGCCCCTAGCTCACGGTGTGTTTTTTCATGCCTTCTCCTTTCATTGCTTCTGGGGACTTCAGCACTGTATGGATGACTCATGCAATGCCCTGGGCTCTCAGTTCCTTGAGTTCCTCATTTCTAACAACTTTTATTCTCTTCTGCTTCAGGTTGTCATCCAGTTATTTCATCAGTCTTGAAATCTAGACTTTAAATATTCTTCTCCGTATTCTGTATGATATGCTCTAGAAACCAATGCAGTAGTTTTTCAATATCACTGAGCCCTTCAAAACTTAGACTCTACTACTTTGTCACCGTTCATCTCTTTTCTTACTTTTGCTCCTTACAGAGCTTAGATTTCATGGTCCACAATTACTGTTGTTTCCTTGCAAACACTTTCAGCTCCCTTCACCCTCCTGCTCTGCTGTAATTCACTGTCTATGCTCCTAGTGTGAGTGTGTTCCCACTGTCATCTATTTACCACCCTTCCTCACCCCTTCTGAATTTTCACTCATGGCTTGCTTCAGATTTAATTGAGAGGAGCTATAATCTCCCCACCAACAAATCTAGAACTCTACTTGGAACTTTGCCTGTCTTCACTTCCCTGCCATTAAGTGGTGAGAAGTGTCCCACGTCTGTCAAAGGCCAACCTCTCTTCTTCTGCTCTGGATTCCATCTCCTCAGTTTCTTGAGAACTTGTGGTTTCAGCAGGTTTTATTACCCCTTTTATGAATCATTGTCCTGTCTTACTCTACACGGTTGTTCTCATTAACTTACAGCTATTTACTAGCATGGCCCATAAAAAGCCAACAACAATCTTCCTTGATTTCACCTCCTTCTTTAGCTCACGCCCTAATTTGTGTTCTTTCTTTTTCAGAAAATCTTCTTGAACCCATTTCTATCCTTGGTCCCACTCACTCTTCTCCAATCTAGCTTCAGTATCCAGCCACACCTCTGGAAAGACTCAAGTCAGTAGAACCTTTCCTGTTCTAATCTTATACAATCACTCAACAACATTTGACCCAACTGACTACTTGCTCTACCTTAAAACTCTATCCTGTAAATGTCTTCCAATATGAAACTTTTGATGTTTTTTTCATGATTAGATTGAAGTTTGTTTTTTTGGAGGGAGAAAGAATATGATAGAGGTGAAGTAGCCTTTTAAGCCCTTCATATCAGGAGGTATGTGGTCACAACATGACGTCATGGGTAATGTTCACCTTTATTGTTTGGTTAAGTTAATGTTTGCCAGTTTCTCCACTGTGAAATTCCTATTTTGCCCTCTCCATACTCTGTTCTTTTTAAGAAAGTCACTAATTGTAATGCAACCTCAACCTGTGAAGGGATGGTAGTAATTATGTTCCACCAAGGAAGATGTTTTTTATCCCAGTTTTGAGATGTAGAAATTGAGGCTCAGAGAGTTTAAGTGAATTTTCTAAGGCTACACATAGATGTATGACTAATGATGTTAGCTAATTATCTAAGTAACTTAGAGCCATCCAACTTATATTCCTGTGAGCGGTCTTGCATGAGGATTCAGTTTTGTTGAGGTGGTGTAAAAAAGAAAATCTTCAGGTAATAGCAAATGTATGCTTTCAGTAAGACACTTAACCTTTTTTTTTGCAGGCTAGTGATAAAAAGGGATCCCAAACAATTTTCGTCCTTGTTATCTAAACCATGTACTCCTGGTTCTCAGGAGAGAAGGTTTTAGAAAAATAGATTCCAACTTGTGTTCTGTGGTGTGGACCTGGCATCCAGATGAGTTTCATTTGGCCTACATGGTGTTTAAAATTACCTTTCTGACTTGCTTGTCAGCTTCCAAAAACTGAGAAATTTCACATACAAATCCAGATTTCATGATTCTCTTGGAACTTTGAAAGATCTGGTGGCACTTCATTTATCTATAACAACAGTCATGTGGTGCCAAGTCACTGCTGTCCCCTTGGATGAACTGCACTCTGGCTCTCCGTGGCCTCACTAGCCTACCTGGTTTGACTTTTGGCTTTTGTAGCTGTTTGCGCCCAACATTTCTGCAGATGAAATTGCTGTCTTCAGTTGGGTGAGGGGTTATCTAGTTAGAAGGGGTAGTTGACGTATTCTCTGGAGCCTCTGAAGGTGGAACCAGTATCAACAGCTCAAGTTGTAGGAGACAGTCTCCAGCAAATGAAAGGTGGCAAATGTAAGTCTGCAGCTGTTTGCAGCCAGGCAGTGCAACAGGTTGCCTCAACTATGGTGACTTTCTTTCCACCAGAAGTGTTTAAGCAGATGGAGAAGATCATGAATCAGGCTATCAGAGACAACAGGATTTGTGTCCTGGAAAAGCCCAGAGCTGACATACTGGAAGACGCACTCCCAACCCAAATATTTTTATGCAATTCTGTTTTTCAGAAGAATTAATCAACTTGATGGAGTGGTGATTCTACTTATAAGAGAGTAATTGTAGCATCTAACTGGTTATATAAGAAAGACCACATGAAAGCTCCCAGTTTGAAAAAATATGGAAAGCAAAGACTACAGTGAATTGACTCAAATATCTAAGTTATAGGGATGGTTAGAAATAGACAGAGATGCAGGGAGAAAATTGGGCCATGGGAGAAGACAATGGGACTACCATCAGCTTGTGTTTTGTTTTACATGGCGAGAGAGAGGGTTGTGGGTGGTGATGGAATGATTCATTCAGTTAAATGAGCAGCATGCTTATCACTAAACAAGCTGCGTGCCTGGATTTTATTTTCCGATAGAACAACCTCGTCTTTCCTGTAATAAAAGGAAAGCTAGGTGTTGTGTTAATTTACACAACCTCATTTAAGCACAAGCCTGCTAAAGATTGTGTTCTAATCGTTTTTGTTGTGGGTCTTATGTTGACTGAAGGCAGTGTAGCTTTTGGTTTAGGTGGTTAAATACTTGAGTGCTAGCTGTTTGGCTATGACCATCAGAGATTGTTTCAGCTTTGCCCTGAGTTTCAGGGTCAGCTTTTGGCTGCCTTACTGGTGTTACCCATATTTATGTAGTTACAGAAAGTTAAGTGGTTCTTTACAAAGCTATTTATGTTTACAGATGTGAAGGTTTGCCTGCGGAAGCAATTTCCTCTGTGATTTTTTTTCCATCTATGAAGAGGCCTTGGAAAAATCATTTGGAAATTATATTGGGCCATCGTGTTATCAAATTAAGACAGGTAAAGCATCCTATCCATCAGGTGGGCTTATTACCCTAGCAGAGATATAGACATTAATTGCCTTGGCATCAGCGGTATTTGAGATGAGAGAGAAATGCTTGTAGCCGCTAATTATAGTTCCCTATGTTAATTACCATGTGAAGTGACAGTTTTGTTCACACCTTGTTGTTTTTGTTAAGGACAAAGGAAAAGAACAATTTTGTGCAGTTCTCTGAAAATATAGAACAAGAATCTTGGCTCTTGTTCTGGACAGATTTCAGATCGAAATAAGAAAAGGAGAGAATGATTCCACTTGTGCTTGGTGGCTTCATAGAAAAAGAAATTAATGACTTTCATGTTATTTCAGCTCAGACGCCTACCTGTGCTATGATTTGAAATGAGTTTCCTATTCTCGACTCCACTTGTCAAAGACCTGGAGATTTATCAGTCTCTCCAACAACAAAGACCGCTGCTCAGTGCAACCCGACACAGGTGCTGCTCTCTTCTCCAAAGAACCATCGCATGTCTTTTTAACTTCTATAGATTTAAACAGGATTTATACTTCATAAACTCAAGTGTGCGTTCAAATCCTCTTGCTATTATAAGGAACAACAACAGAAAAGCCATACCCTTAATAAGCCAGTCGTCTATAAACCTCTAAAGAAAGATTTGTACTTTCCCCGGTTTAAGCATTAAAAGAAATAAACCCAGTTTGGCCGGCACCTGTCCCAGAAAGTGGTGCCTGAGAACAGACCCTGGGGCCCTGTAACTTTCCAGCCATTAATAGGAAGGACTTGGCAAAGAGGTCAGAGTGAATTTGTCAGTATCTCTTCTTTTTTTAAAGTAGGCAGCAACTTATGTTTATGTTTGTCTTTCTGGAACATTGGTGTGGCATGCTATTATCTAGTCAGAGATATTTTTACTATGTCCTTATGGGATTTGGAACCACAGGGCTTATTTCCCTGCTGACTTTTAGTATTATATGTTAGAATTATGTCCACCTGACACCAGGAAATTTCCCCTGAAGAGGTTATATTTAAGCCAGAACTGGCCAAGCCTGCCCAGAATCCACTGCTTAGCTGCTACTTTCTATGCAGTGGAAGAAGGACTCTTTAAGTTAAACTGATTTTACTCTTTCACAGTTAACTCTTCCTCCTATTTTCCCTTGTTGTTTGAGTTTGTCTCACTTGGCATCCCTTTCCGGTGCTTGCATATTAATATGTAGTTGATGCCTAAACATTACACAAACTTATCAAACATGTGGTGTCTGTGGACATGCCTGTTATATGTGCAAGCAGATACAGTTGGGGTGTTGCTGAGAAAGGTATATAGGGGAAATGGAAGCAGGTATGGGATGGAGACAAGGCAGACTTGGCTTAAACTCTGGTTCTTCCAATCACTGATTTTATTCATTAATTCCCCACTTTCAAAAACTTGTAGGGCTTTTGTAAGGGACTACTTAAAATAATATGTATACATCACAGATGAGTAGTAATATAATCTAATAGTAAACGTTAGTTTATTTCTGATTAGAAAATGTTTTCCTTGGTAAATAGATTCAGAGTCCATGTTTATATTATATATGTAGCTTGATATTCAGTCATTTAACAGCGCCACATCCGAGGAGCACCAACATCCTTTAAAAATTGTGTTCCTTATTCGATCAACAATCCTACCTCTTCCAAGATGAGTCTGGCTATAAAAGTTTAAAATATTTTTGGCCAACGTATATCTCTATTTTCATACTCTGTGACAAAAGACTCCATGAAAAGTACTGTACTGTACTCTTTGATCCTATTCAAAACATTAAGATCTAAGTTGAAGCTATTTCAAAGGGCTGGTAATTTCCACTTTCATTGCCAACACAGAAATGGCTCTTATGGAGCTGGTGACCCCAGCTGGAACATTGCTGCCACTGTTCTCGGGAAGGGCGTGTTCTTTTATGCTCCGTGTGGCAGGTCACTGATTGCATTAAGCGACCACGCTCTCACCTCCCCATGTAGATGACAGAAAATGTGCCGGTTTTTACTTGGCTGCTAATGAGTCATGGCTCTGAGACTGGTCACCATAGCGCTATTGTGAGAAGGCGAACTCTTTCATCCTCCAGGGTTTTGGGTGCTGCCTTCAAGTTTGTCTGAACAGATTGTCTGTTTGTTGGGCCGGCACCTGGTAAGCTTGATGTTTCCACTTCTAAGACTCAGGAAAGACTTGATAAATTAGTATAACTGAGTATTATTCTTATGGAAAGACATAGCTACTCTGTGTTCAGGATGGACTGTCTGTTCTTTCTTTAGGAGCCAGTTGGACCGGGGAAACCAGTTTAAGTCTCAGAAGGGTTGCTTGGTGCATACAGAATCGGAGTAATGAGATTGAGAGGCTTTTAACATTATTTTTTCCTTCTCAAAATTATACATGCAATGCATTTTCATTGCAGAAAGATTAGAAAACATGATACGCAATAAAGAGAAAAAAGGAGCCATACACACCACTTAGACAGAAGCGTGTAGCCTTACATATTTTTTAATGCATCCTTATTGAGACTTGCAGACGCTAGGGCTTGAGAATAATTCATTCCTTTAGAAACTTAGGGTCCGGTAAAAGCAATTGTTTTTGAGTTTCTTTTTCGAGTAGGGGCAAGAGGAGAAAAGCTTGTTCCTGTAAAACTAACACTTTGGCCTGATGAATGGCTGGCTGGGTGACTGGCTGACTGGATGAACTGATGGAAGAAAGGAAGGATGAATAGATTATTGGAATCACTTGGAATGAAAACACCTTAAGTTAACCAGTAAAGTACATGTTGGAGTTGGGTAGCTTTCTTGGGGTGGGCAGGGTTTTGTCTGCCAGCATCCTGTCCTTAGGGGAACCTCCTTGCCCCCTATTGGATGTGATCTGGTTAATTGTCAAGTAGGCTGTGTGTCCTCTCTCTCCAGACCCCTAAGCCACAAGTGTGAGCATGTGACCAAGTCTGAGTAAATCATATTCTTGCAACTCATTGGATATGATGACTGGTCCAGGGGTGGGAACGTGATCCAAACAGGGCTAACCAGAGGTTTTTCCTGGAACTGACACATGAACACTAGGAGGAAAAAATCTCTTTATACTGAGGTAGCTCAATGGGGAAAATAGGCAACAGTGGCAGCCTGATGCCTCCTTGCCTACCACATGGCAGAGAGCTTGTCTGAGAACAGAGACCAGTAGTGTAGAGAAAGATGTGAGGAGTGAGGGTGAGGAATAGGAAGATGGAGGATGGGAGAGAGAGAGTCAAAGATAGGGAGGAAGGGAAGGAGGGAAAAAGAGAGGGAGGGAAGAAAGGAGGGAGGGAGAGAGAGAGAGAGAGAGAGAGAGAGAGAGAGAGAGAGAGAGAGAGAGAGAGAGAGAGGAGGGTGAGAACGTTTTCTCATCAGTGAGTTGATATTGTTTGAGCCTTGGATCCAGCCATTCTTAAAAAAAAAAGGTAGCCAACTTTTCTTTTTTAAATTAATTTTTTTATTGAGGTAACATTGACTAGTAACATTATATAAGATTCAGGTATACAACATTATAATTCTATATATATCAGTGTACGCTATATCTTGTTCACCACCAAAAGTCTGGTTTCCGTCTATCACCATATAATTGGCGCATTTTACCCTCTTCCCCCTTCCCCTGGTCTCCTTCCTCTCTGGGAATCAGCAATCTGTTGTCTATATCTATGAGTAAACTTTTCATTTTTGCTTGCAGTAGTTGAAGTTGGTTTTGGTCAGCTGTAACCGAGTCATAACTATTTCTCCACCTTCTTAGGGACAGGAGCCCTGTCTAGCCTAGCGTCTAACTCAGCACACAGCTGGGCATATGCCTGTCTGACTCACTGGGTATCACCTCTTCTTTCTTAGGCTCAGGCTGTAGTTTTTCTCCCTTTCATTCTGCTTTGAAAACTTCAGCTCCCAGCTCTGCATTCACTGTGGTGATGGGCCAGTCCCTTCCTGGGGAAAAAGGAGCCCAAAGCACCCTCTTGGAGACCAGCATCAGGTGGAAGGAATCAGTGACTCCTCTGACAGCTGATGGGGTCAGATTGGAAGGGCAGCCCTGTTTTGATGAATACACCTATAAAAGGAGATTCTGGGACTGACCTCCACTCAGCTCATGCAACACAAAGATAATTGACCTTTGGAAACTGCCTTTGGCAGTCTTTTTATTATTTTTATAGGAAAGTCCTGCAAACCAATTAGATCTCACAATGGGCCTTTTATGGTGCTATTAGTTTAATGCAGCTTTCAGAGAAATTAGTCCTCAGGGAGCCTGAAATTCTAGAAAAAAAAAAAAAAAGAGCCCTCCATGGACTTATTTGACTTTTGGATTAGCGGGAAAGATGATTGGTGGCACGCTATTCCCCATGGTAGCTCTGGCATTTTGAGCCATCTGACCGAGGTACCAAATTCCCATTTTGGGCTCCTGATGTCTGCCCCTAGCAAAAGGGAAAAATAAGTTAAAAAAAGGACAGGTTGGCTCTTTAAAACTTTCAGTCTACAGATTAAAGAGGGTTTATTCCCCCTGCCACTCCCCTCATCCTCCCTGTCTAAGGTTAAAGAAGGATGAGAGCAAGAATATTGAAATGGCACTCCTGTTTTAAAGCCTGGGTTTCCTCAAATGTGAAATTACAGATGTCTGCCTCAGATCCTCACATTGACTTCTGTACCTCTCACCCTGGCCACCATTATTTGCAGAGTGACAGTTTGGGGGCCGCTGTCACAGGGTCAGGCAGTACTGGTTTGGGCTGAAAGACAGGAGGTATGATCTTGGTAAATTTACCCTGCCCTGGCCAAGGGATCAAGTGCACAGGGGCCCTGCAGAGCAGAGTGGGGGTTGGGAGAGAAGCTGGAAGGTGACAAGGGGACCAAGGACTTGCAGGTACCCTTCCATTTCCTGGGGTCTGATCCTCAGGCTGGTTGGCCCACTCATTCTCAGGACAGGGACAAGATGGTGGAGCAGGTCTACAGGGGCAGAGGGCTTGAGCAACTTTCCCATGGGAGCTGCATCCCCATCAGCCCAGCTCTGACTCTGGAAACTCCCAGGCCTGCCCATCCGTGTGTCCTGTGGTCAGTGCAGGATGCACAGGGGAGCTCTCAGTCCTGTCTCCTTTATAGCTTGAGGGCCCCACTATGTACTTACATTCTTTCCCTCCCTGGTACTGTTTGCTCTGGCTCTGATCTTGTCATATGCCTGCCATATATGCAACCAGGGCTTTTTTCTGCAAGCACCTGAGGCTGTCTGCCTTTGGGCTCCCTCTGGCTATAGGAGGAGCTTGCTTAGGCAGAGTAGTGGGGAGGGTTGAAATGCTGGGACTCATGTCAGCATTTGAGCAGCCCTCAACTATTCATGTGAAGGGATTGATGGACAAATATCCCAGCTCCCTCCCCCTTTGGGCGGGACCACTCTGAGGTATGTTGCATATCGTTTCCCAGAGTCCCCTGGTGCAATCAAGCTACAATTGCCCCAAAAGGTAAACTTCTTATGAACACACCCTGCATTCTCTTCCTTCCTCTCCTTGTCTCAGTTTCCCACTCCCCTCCTCCTCCTCTCCAGAGTCACCTCCCAAATAAATCACCCACACTCAGCATTGTCTCAGAGCTGCTTCTGGTGTTCATAACCTAAGACCTCGCTCCTCGTTTCCTGTCTGTGCCCTGACTCTCTCACCTTGGGCCTCAAGATCCGACGTGGCTTGTTCTGTCCTGTCATGGGCGCTACTTGCGCCCTTCCTTACCCTGAATTCCTATGACTTCTTAGACCATATCTGTCTTGGGCTCCTCTGAACAATGACCTGGCTTGATCCCAGGACCCCCTCCTGGCCCATGTGGCTGGTATTTCTGCTGGTTTTGGCCTAGTCCTTGGAAAGAATGGAATCTCATTTTTAAGGGAGAGGGGAATAGGGAAAAGGCAAGAGAAAGCCTGAAAGGACCACACCTCGGGCGTGACATGTAGAGACGTCTCTAGAGAAGTACCAGGGTCCGTGGAGACCTGTGGTCACTACCCACTGGGGCTGCTGTGTTCTTTTTTATCAGTTTCTGGTCCAGTTACTTGCAACAGCCAATAGATTGGCTTTATTAGAACGTGGGACTCCTCTTTCCTTCTCCCAGCTGCTTCCTGTGAAAGCAGCATCTTGCTTACAAAGCAGGTAGGTCTGGCTGCAACTGCTGCTTGCGTGGCACTGGGCAAGTTGTTTAGTCTCATTATCTCTCAGTGTCCCCATCTGAAAAATGAGGCTGGTCATGGACACTTCAAAGGATAGTTGCGAGGAGTAAATAAGAAAATGTGATGCCGCTTAGCAGGATGCCTGGCACGGTAGTGAGAGCTCAATCCTTGCTAGCTATTATTATTAACCTGGCATGGACTGCCTGGCTCTGTTCATTATCTTTGGCTATTTTATCTCCCTGAAGGCGGGAGGCATACAGTAGCATCCTTTTTCCTTTTGGTGTCTATAGTCTGCGTATATAGTAAGTGCCTGAAAAGGTCCATGTGTGGGGACCAGGTGGGGTAACGTCCTATCTGCCTGATCTTTGCTTGTTTCCCTTGTCCTTTCAGGCATGCTGAAGCTTTTTGTCCATTGCAGAATATTCCAGGTGCATAGAAGCCACGCTGGTCCTAAATACCCTCCCAGGCCACGGGGCCACCTGTCCTGCTGCGTTCCTAAAGATGCAGCCCCCTGATGATGAAACTGTTTCCTTGGCAGCGTCTCTTTATCATGCTTGAAACCTAAAGACAATTCCTGGGCTGGTCCCCTGGGGAAAGGGCAGTGCCGCAGGAGGGGATTTCATGTTCTGAGGCGCAAAAGTATTTAAGCTGAACAAGTCACTTAAATAACGGTGTTATCTGCTGCCTCCCCTTCAGTGTTCCAGACAGATAAAGATAAAATAGCCGAGGTAATTGTGGAGATGGAGTGTCGCTGGCAAATGATCTGAGCACAAAGACCATTTCCAGAGACAGATGGAGTGGAGGCTCCGGTAATTTTTCTTGAATCATGTTTAAAGTGGCACAGTCTGCAAACCAATTCAGCAGGAGTGCCCTCGGAGGGTCTGGGGCCACCTGAACTTTGAAAATATCAAAGCCCCTCCAAGCTCACCTGTGACAAAGAAAGGAAGCTGTTCCCCAAATGGCCAGTGCAGGGGTGGGTTGGTGAGGGGGGCCTGATGGTCACCGCTGGGGAATTCAAATGGCACTGGGTGCCGAGTGCACTGTGTAATTACTGGTGAGGCCGGCCTAGCTGCCTGCTGGGCTTGGCTTCATTCCAGGGGCCAAGAAGCCATTGAGCAGGTGGGATCAGCTGAGTCCCCTGGGAGTCTTCCTCTTTTGGAATTCAGTTTGTTCGGGGACATTGAGGCAGCGGGTTCTGGGAACCGGGCACTGTGGAGTCTGAACGAGCTGGCAGCGTCCTTGGGCCCAGTGCCAGCTCCATGGTTGGGAAATCTGTTGGGAACTTCCCTCTACTCACTCTCAACCTAATAATGAACGAAGTAATGGGCTCTGAAGGTAAAATGACAACATCTTATAGCACACTTTACAGCCGTTGAAAACCATGTTGTAGAAAACTATCTAATGACTTGGGGAAAGGTGCATGATAAATCGCTTAGGGAAAGAAACAGACTACAGAACAGCACGAATGCTCCCGGGATTTGTTTTTATAAAAAATTACATGTAACTCGCACATACTCAAAGAAAAAAATAATGGAAGAGATAGGTAAAATGTTATTTAACTTTTTTTGTCACCTTTAAATCTTTTACATCTTTTCCAAATTTTCTACAATGGGCATGTATTGCTTTTGTAATGAGCAAAATAAATATTAAAATCATATCTCACATTCATATAGTATTGATACTTTCCAACATTTTTTACATACATCCTTTCATTGGAGCCTCATAATAATTCTGTGAAGTAGGTAGAGCAGTTATTCCCATTTCATAGACCAGGAAACTGAGGGTCAGAGCAAATCAGGACTTGAATAATGCATTGCCTGGCTTGTAAGTCACTGAGCCAGGGCTAGAGCCCAAATCTCGTGCATTCTAGTTTTAGTGTCCTTTCTGCCATTTATTAGGGGTTTTGAGACAAGCCAGTCAACAGTACCTGCTGACTCCTAATTTAGATCCTAACTCATGTCACCTCCCCAGGAATGCTAACCCTGATTCCCTGGTTAAGACCAGGTTCCTTTGTTATGTGCTCTCAGAACTGAGTTCATCTTTTTCTATGCTGTCTCATACAGGAGCTACTAGCTACCTATGGCTATTTAAATTTGAATTGAAGATTTAAAAATTAAATAAAATTAAACATGTGGTTCTTCAGTCACATCAGTCACGTTCTAAGTGCACACTAGCTGTGTGGGGCTATACCATGTCCACATCCACCCATCACAGGAAGACCCGGGCAGGGCTGTTCTGGATTGCTTATCTCCCTTTACAATTGATCACACATGGATTTGTTCAGCTTTTTTTGTGTGTGACTTTTTATTTTCTATTTATTTTTTATTTATTTATTTTTTTTGCTGAGCCATCCTGCCACCTTTTGGCAGCTTAGCAGTAGCTCAGCTCGGGCTGGGCATCAAACTGCTGTTGCTCAGATCTCAGCTCGCACTCTTGAGCGAGCTCTTAACCAACTGAGCCACTCGGCCGGCCCTTGTTCAGCTATATTTGGATTCATGTTTTCTGCAGTACATTGTGAAGTCCACGAGGGAAAGGATCTGACTTGCTTCCGTCCGTATCCCCTGTGTGTAGTCCAGTCTTGACTCATGGAAGTTGTTTAACAAATATCTGTTGAATGCTTTCCTCTGCTTTAGTAAGAAGTCCATGTGTCTTAGTGTGGCTTCTCAGGTCCTGCGTAGGGTAGTCTGGCCCCCTCACCAAGCTCCCTCCAAATACTCTCTTTCTTGTCACCAACCATCTGGTTGCCCCAGATCTCTCTCTGTTCTTTTGTTATCCTATTCCCTCCTGCCCAGAGCTTTCACAGTGCTGTTCCCTCTGCCTGTAGCACCCTTCCCCCATCACATCTTCTCCCCCCAATGACTCTCATCCTTCATGTGTAAGGGTCAAAGATGAAATGTCCCTCCAGGCAGCCTTCCTTGTCTCCCCAAGTCCGGGTCACGTGCTCCTCCTATGTGCTTCATAGCACCCTGTCTTTCTACCCCCAGTTTAGCTTACTGTAATGTAATGGTCTCTTAAGGTCTTTATCCCTCTGGCTAGATTGTAGGCTCCATGGGGCAGAGGCTGTGTCTTTTACACTCAACGTCCTATCCCCTTGTACCTAGATCAGTGCCTGACACAAAGTAATTAATTGGTCAAAGGATGTTTATTGGGAACCCACTATGTGCCAGCACCATGGCTGGCACTGGGCATACAGTAGTGGGCAAAAGAGATATGGTTCTGACCATGAGGGGCTTCCCAGTCTTCAGAGCTTTGCAGAATGTTTGCTGAATGAATAAAAGACTGAGGTTGTACCTGATGAGATTGACCTGTATCGAGAAGTTACTTTCTTTGATCCTCAAGCTAAGGAAGCAAAGTCAGGGAAGATATAGGAGGGGTCCCTGGATTGACTGGACTCTAGTCACTATAGTTACTGGGCAGTGGTTTCCATGGCAGGGTGAGGGGGAGGCTGGGGAGAGGCATCTCCCAGGAAATGTGTGTTTAAATGACTTGGTGGGGGGGCGACTTTTTGAGATTTTAAATCCCTGCCACTTCTGAGGATCATAGCTAGAATGTTCCTGATAATAATAGCCACTGGTTATTGCACACCTAGTATGCCAGTTAGAGCACTGCTTATTCTAAATGCTTCACACACATGAATTTATCTCATCCTCTTAACCACCCTATCGTGTGGTACGATTATCATCCCCATTTTACAGGTGAGGACGCAGAGAGGGAAAGTAACTTGTCCAAGGCCACCAAGTTAATGAATGACAGAGCCAGACTTTAAACGGAGGCAGTTTGTCTTCTGATGTGCTCTGAATCACTAAGCTAAAGCCTGATGAGAGGATGCTGCCTGTTATAGGTGGGTTGGGGCAGGAACAAAAATAAAGATTGAGAACCACTCAGGTGGAGAGTCACCTCAGATCTCGGAGATTCCCTCCACTTCAGAGGCTCATGTTCTTGGGCTTACATTAGTCAGAATACATAACTGTTACCCATGAAGCCATTCAAGAATGCTCCAAAGCAGGTTACAATCCAATGCTTCATTTGATGCGTGAGGTCAGCGTGGATTAAAGAACAAGGAAGGGCGGTGGGTGATGGGATGGGAGGACCTCGGTGAAGGTGGTTTAGAGCTTGGGGATTGGGCACAAAGTGAGTTGCCTTGCAAGTTCTAGAAAGGTCTTGAGACAATAGTCATACATTTTTCATGTAGTTACTAAGCATCTACTGTTTGTTTTCCAGGCATGATACAGAGTGCTAAGTGCATAATGTGAGCAGAACACAACCAATTCCTGCCCTCATGGAGTCTGATGAGGGAAATGGACAGCAATCAAATTGTTAAACAAGTGAGTGAATAGCCACAAGGGAAATAAGTGATCTAAAGGAAAGAAACAGGTTTCCTTGGGAACACGTGACAAACGGATCTGGCCAGGGTTGGCTGTGTGTAGGAAGAGGAGGTCAGGGAAACTTCTCTTGACAGTACCATAAGCTGAGATATGGGTGATGAGTTGGAATTATTTGGTTAAAGGGGATGGCCAAAGGATTCCAGGGAGAGGGTTTAGCACATGCAAAGATCCTGTGATAGGAAGGAGCATGAGGAATTCTGGGGATGAAGAGGGCCAGCAGCTTGGGCTGAGCTGGAGAGAGAGATTAGGGGCAGAGCACGCGGGGCTTGAGTGGATGGTGACCCTACATCTCAGTTGGCTGGGGACAGTCCTAGTTTGCTTATTTTTCTCTGGCAAATTAGGAATAGTGTCTCCCTGTACTCCCAACACTGTCTTGGTTTGAAGCAGAATATATGGTCACCCTCTTAGGCCTGGTAAGGATTTTATTCTTGCTCTAAAATATGAGCATTTTCAGCAGATGAGAGCCTTCCCTGATGGAGCCAGGTTCAGATTTCCCAGATGAGTCTCTGTCTACAGTGAGAAAATGCTCTGGGGATGGGAGTGAGGAGGCTACAAACCAGCTAGGAGGCAATTGCTACAGATATGAAGTTATCTTTCATTACCAGGGAGAGGACTCTTCCCTTCTACTCCCTCCACTGCCAGAAAGTTCCAGAACTCAGGTTTAAAGGAGGACTGCTCTCTACCCAGGAGCTGGCTGGGTTTAGAACGCCCTGGTATCTCATTCCCCTGGGGCCCAGTGGCATACAGCCCCAGGGACGGGACATCTTATGGGATTTCCTGAAAGGTCAAGGACTTCATACCTGTTCTGAAAAAAACAGATCTCCCTGAATGTCACCCATTGGCCAGCTAGCACAGGGCCGGGGCTTCTCATGGGTGCTGTCTAAGGTGCAGCTGTAAGGATAGTGTGTCATCTCTGGGTGCTTGATGGAGGTTGTTGATGGGACGTTGTGGTAGTGGGTACTCATTTTCCTAGAGCCTGTCTTGGATTTCATGTGAGGTATCAGAGTTCGTGAGGGGTGATCCAAACTTTCTCCTCTGTGGTTGCGTGTTCTCTCTCTCTCTCTCTCTCTCTCTCTCTCTCTCTCTCTCTCTCTCTTTTTTTTTTTTTGAGGGCACTGTCACTGGCCCTCATAAGTGGGACCCGACCGGGGCCGCTGGCTTTCCAAGCCAGTGCTTAACCGCTGCACCACTTGGCCGGCCCTGCGTGTTCTCTCTCTCTCTCTCTCTCTCTCTCTCTCTCATCCTTTCTGTCTCTCTCCGTGGAGTGTTTACTTTGTTGTAAATCTGTGTTAAAGTACTCTTACTACCCCACCCGCCAGCCTATTAAAATTGCCTGGGCTGAGCTGCCTTTTAAAAGCATCGCAAGTCTTTTCTCTTGCTTGGTGAAATGAAAACAAAATTATTCCAGTGGAACACTGCGTTAGATGCAATCTAAGAAAACCGGTTGCCGAACTGAGGGCTCATTTGGAAGCAGCCTGGGCTTGGAGGGGAGAGAGGGAGGCGGAGGGCAAGCAGACAAAACACATCCTAGGCAGGGCTGGATGGAGGGGCCCAGGTCAGAAATGCCTCAAGGAGCAGGGCTGACACTGGCATAAGTCACAATGTGAATTGATGACTCTTTTTAGTGGTGTTATTCCCCCTGGATTTCATTTTTTAACTTTTGTTTTTAGTCCAGAATAATGCAGCTTTTTAACCAGGCACTTCTCTCTTCACCAACTTTGACTCCCTCCTTCCCCACATCCCTCTTGCTTTCAATGTTTTTTTCTCTACTCCAAGTTTTACAGCTGCTTTCCTGGCCCCAGTCAGGGGCTCCGGTTTCTCTGACACCCACCCACCATGCATCTTTGGGTTGTAAATGAATCATCACAGCAAGAAACAAAGGTTTCTAGCTTGTTCCCTCTCGATGCAGACGGAAGCTCCTGGCCCTGGGAGTGTTCAGCTCAGCCTCCCTCTCATAGGAAACCGAGGGCATCACTGGCTCTGAACAGTGACTCAGGCCCTGGGCTTCTCCTGCAGCTGGGTTCCCAACTGCACAGGATGGTTTCTGATCTGCAGTTATGACAAATTAGGGCCCAAGGAGGCCTCGGAGCCCCTCTCCTCCAGTGTCCCCAGGTCACAGCAGGAACTGAAGTGCAGACTGGCAACATGGGGGAGGATGCATTTACACACCCCAGGAACCAGACTCCCCACCCAGTACCCTTTTCCTTCTGGGGAAGAAACAGAGTCTGGAGGACAAAAGTGTCCTGGCCTCTTCCTGTGGCATCATTCTAAGGACTTCGCAGCACCCCACAGGACCCTTGTTTTTTGTCTCCTTATCAGGGCTGATGGAGGGTAAGGATTTGGCTCAGGAAATGACTAACTATATGTCTCTAAAGCAGATGTTGCAGAGGCCCACAGGGCCAGGCAAGGAAGGTACACAAAGATAGAGCAGTAGGGGGTGGTGGGGACTGCGGAAAACGAGACTGCACGCCTCAGCCCCAAGAGGCAGCTGCGACCCCATGCCCACCTATTGCTGACACAGAGGAGGGCGTGCCCAGTGGGGCCTGGTTTCTGGCTTTTCAAGTCCAGAAACCTGGACTTTTAAAAATAGAAAATCTCATATTTACAGATTGGCTGTATTAAAAGGTGAAGGCCCTGACCTGCGTTGGCCAAACAAACATTGTGTGTGACCTGAGTTCCAGCTACTCTTACGTGGATTGAGAGCGGTCTCTGGTCACATGGACTAACCTGGGTGATTGGATAGGCGACCGGGTGGGAGAGGCACAGAATGCCGAGTACTGAGATGAACGTCGGCCTTTCCTCTGTGCTTCCTTTTCTCCACCCTCCTTGAGCAACTTTCCCGGCAAAGGAAAGGAACTTATACCACAGTGCTATGGGGCTTCGATTTTAAGAGTGAGGGGCTAAGTTTCACACTGGTGGAATGTTCTGTGCTATCCAGATGGAAAGTGGTTCTGGGGATCTTGTTGTAGGATCTGGCAGGACTTCCCGTGTCTACCTGAATTAAAAAAAAAAAAAAAAGCTATCACTCATTGAATGCTGACTATATAGCAGACACTATGCATTAGATCATTTAATTCACACAGTGACCATACAGGGTAGATAGTATCTTTTAAAAAAATTTTATGGATGAAGAAATTTGAGGCTGAGGGAAGTTAAGTAACTTGTTCAAGGACACCCAGTAAGTGGCTTTCTCTATCACTGCTTTCCTTTCCAAAGAGGAAAGAAAATAAATAAATACCACCCCTCCCCCCCCACCAAAAAAAACCCCAACCATTTACACACACACATACACATACCCACTCTATATACAGATACATACAACTTTTAAAAGTTGTTCTATTTTTGGTTCCTAAGGCTCCTCCTGTAAAAAAAGCTACTTTTTCCTGTCTTGCAAAGTGATACCCATCCTTGGATGAACTCACCTTTCCCATGAACCTCAGTTTATTGGCTTGGCAAAGGTGTCAGCGAGGGTTTGGCTTTATTCTCTTTCCCAGTTCCCAGCAAAGAAGTGTTCAGCCCAGGCACCCCCACCCCCTACCTCCCCAGCCCGTCTCTGTGGCAGCAGGCCAGGAGCAAGCTTGGAACAAAAGCCAGCTCCTTTCCCTTTCTTCCTTTTCTCTCTGGGCCTGAGCCAAGCTTTCTTCCCTCCCTCCTGATCTTTCCTCCATAACAGAGTAGTCTAGGCCTGCCCCCACCCAGCGCCCTGACGCTTCTTCAGCCTCAGTTACAAGCCCTGGGACAGGGTCCGGTGCGTGGTGGGCTCCACACCCACCTGCCTGAGTGTTTCACTATAGTCAGCGTATGACCTGAAGCTCAGGAAAGAATCTGCTCTATTTTTGCGAAGGAGGCATTTTAGTTTTTTAAACCAAAATCAGTTTATGCTAAGAGATCATAGATGTGCTAGGAACAGATGTCCCCTGGAGTTAAGGGAAAAACATTCTAAGGCCATGGGCATGCTAGAATCCAGGTAAAACCTGGCCCAGCTACTCCCAGGACAAGAGCTGCAGCAGAAATCCTGACCTAGTGTTAGCGCCTCACCACTGCAGTGATTCAGCTAAACTCCACTGCTGATCTGTTCCCATTTAGGGCCGAGTCTCCAAGTTTCCATGTTTAATTCCCTAAAGTGGCAAACCGAAGGCCATCACATGGGCAAGATGGCCATGACTGATTGAGTCAGCTATAGGAAGGGTGCCCCAAAATGTTTGGTGTCCCCTATCATTTTGCTACGATGTTATTACCGCTAAGACTTGATCAGAATGCTCAGAAGGGGTGATGTCATCCTTTTTGGTGCTTGTCCCCAAATGCCTCCACTCTGTTTTCAAAATGAAAATATATTATAATTTAATTTTTAAAAATCACAATATACATTTGCTGCTGCCAAAGCCAAGTGAATCCCTCTCCAAGGAATGAAAAAATGAACTGGGGAGGAAATCAGAGGGCAGAAATTTAGATTTCTATCCTGTTGAGAAGAGGAGACATTAGAGTTTAGATCTCAGCTCAGATCCTGGACTGTCTTAACTTCTTTTGGAAAAAATGATGATAACAATGTAGAATGAAGAATATTTTTGCAGCAAATCTCTTAAAATGGAATAATAATGTCCCTGTATTGAAGTATTTAAGAACATCCAGGGCAGTGATTGGCACATAATAGATGCTCAGTAAATGGTCATTGTGATCATCAACTCCTGAAGGCAAGGATCACCATACACCTAGAACTAAGTGCAAAATAAAGCTGTTTCACTGAATAACTGGTAAGTGGCTTGCATGGAATAGATTTGGTGAAGGAAGAACAAAGAGACAGCCTGGACTGGCAGAAACAAGGCTGGAAAGGAAAGACCATGGCAGCTTTTCAAAAACACTAATGAATATAACTGATGTGTTAAGAAAGAAGAGAAAATGGAATAATAAATGCTCAACTAAAACCACGGAAGACAGAAAAGGAGTGGAAGACAAAACAGGAGCAAAGAACAAGGGCAACACATAGAAAAGAGCAACGAATGTGATACATATTAATCTAACTATCTCAGTAATCACTCTGAATGTTAATGGTCTAAATGTACCAATGAAAAGACAGATTGTCAGAGTAGATAAAAAAACAAGACCCAACTGTATGTGGTCTATAAGAAAACCACTTTTAATATAAAGACACATACAGATAAAAATAAACGAGTGGAGGAAAATATACCATGATAACCCTAACCCAGAGAAAACAAGAGTAGTTACATTAATCTCAGACAGAGCAGATTTCAAACTAAGGAAATTTATTAGGGATAAAGAAGGACATTACATAGCGATAAAGAAGTCAGTTCTTCAAGAAGATATAGCAATCCTTAATAATTGTTCTATAGCTTAATAATAGAGCATCAAACTATATGAGGCAAAGCTATTAGAACTGCAAAGAGAAATAGATGAATCCACTATCATGCTTGCAGACTTCAGCACCCCTCAGTCAGAAATGGACAGATCCTGCAGGCAGAAAACCAGTAAGGACAGAGTTGAATTCAACAGCAGCATCAATTAACTGGATGTAATTGGTATCTATAGATTACTTCATCCAGCACCAGTAGAATACACAGTCTTTTCAAGCTCATATGGAACATTCACCAGGACACATTCCGGGCCCTAAAAATGCAACTTAACAAATTTAAAAGAATAGAAACCATACAATGTCTACCCTCAGAGCACAATGTCATTCAACTAGAAATCAATAACAGAAAGATAACTGAAAAATCCCAAAGTATATGGAAATCAAATAACATCAAATTCTAAATAATATATGGGTCAAAGAAAAAATATTTTGAACTAAACAAAAACATCTTATTAAAATTTGTGGGATACAGTGAAAGCAGTACTAAGAGGGAAATTTATAGCATTGAATGCCTGTGTTGGAAAAGAAGAAAGATTTACTAAAAGCAATCATCTAAGTTTTCACCTTAGGAAACTAGAAAAAGAAGTGCAAATTAAATCCAAAGTAAGAAGAAGAAAAGAACAAGAATTAGTAGAAATCAGTGAAATTGAAAAAGGAAATCAATAGTGAAAAATCAATAAAACCAAAAGCTGGTTCTTTGGAAAGCTCAATACAATTGATAAGCCTCTAGACAGACTAAGAGAAAAAGAGGACACAAATTACTAAATTGGAAATGAGAGAAAGGATATCGTTACAGATCCTAGGGACATAGAAAGCTTCAAACTGAGCACTTTAGAAGGGCCTTCTCAAAAAATCCAAAATAGCCTTTTTAACAAACATTTGAAATCACAGAGGACTTCCTCTGAAGGCTGTCAGGCCATACTTTTCTGTCCCTTGGGGAGATGGGATGGGTGGGTGTGGGGTTTGAGCAGGTTTCCATGGCAGGCTCAGGTGCAGTTCCAGGCTAGGAGGACCAGACTCTTCTGGGCATCTGCCTACTTTCCTGGGAGCTTGGAGAAGGATTCCTGCTGGAAGACATGCTGCTGGGAACCTTGGTTCTCTGGTCAAGAGGGGCTGCATGGGCGAGAATCAGGGGCTGAAGCCCATGATTCTGTTTTATTTCAAGGAGGAGCCAAGGGATCCAACGCTGGGCTTGATGGGGCTGGGGGCCAAGGCTAGGTCTTCTGGCCCAGGAGTTTTTGCCCCTGGGAGCAAGGGTGAGGGGAAAGGTCCCCCACTCCTGATTGGCCTCCATGCCTGAATGAGTGTTGCCTTCTCATCTGACACAGGGATCACCGTATCTCCCTGGGAGACAGAATAGCACTCAAATCCCAGCTCCACCTCGCATTATCTATGTGACCTTGAACGTGTTCCTTCTGGGCCTCAATTTTCCTCATCTGTAAAATGGAAATCATAACATAAGGTTGTGCAGTATGGGTAACTGCTTGACCAATGTCAGTTATTATTACATAGTAAATCTCGCCAGAGCAGAAGCCACATTTCCTTCCTCTGTTGATCTCTCCAGGACAACTTGGTGCTACACTGGCTTACTGAACTGATGGGCTGAAAGGCATCCATGTTTCTGTCTTCAGACCTAAAACACACATACCCATTTCTGCTTCAGGTGAGCTCATCCATCAGGCATCTGCTGTCATGGTGAAGAACACAGATTGTAGAGCTGGAATGCCACCTTTAATCCCAGTTTAGACTACTCATTAGCAGAGTGACTTTAGGCCTATTATTTAATCCTTTTCTTGTATCAGTTCGCTCATTGGTAGAAAAAGAAAGAAGTAACATCTTCTATTTTTAGCGTTCTTGTGAGGAGTAAAGGAATCTGTACATGTAAGATACTGAGAAGGGTCCCTGGCCCTTTGAGATCCTGACCTTCCCCTCCAAGGGACCACCATGAGTAGGGGGCTGAGGTGGCAGTTGGGAAGCAAGGGTCCTTCCTGTGAGCCGGCTTCCCCTCAGATCTTGCCCCTGCAGTCAGTAGAGGGGGCTGGCTACAGCCCAGACTCCGAGGGAGAGGCCATGTGGGGAGGGGGGCTCTTGTGGCTCAGACAAAGCCTGGAGGGCAGAGGGGGTGTAAGCCTCTCTTTAAAGGGCCCAGTGGGTGTTTGCTCAGCCCTCCAGAGTCCCATCCAGGTGTGAGGAGGGCACAGCTGGCTAATGAAGCTGAAAGCAGCTTTAAGGAGTCAGGGAGGAAATCAGACACCTGTTCCCCTCAGGGCCTCTGCCGGCTCCTTTGTGTTGTTTCTTTGTAAGAATGGCTCCTCCTCATCTCAGCTAAAGGTCAGTGTTGGGGAAAGAGGGAAGGCAGTTAGTGGGAGCTGTGGTGGGCAACTTTCTCCCTTCTTCCCTCTAAGCGTGCTCTCAGGACTGGGCTTTTTTGCTTTATATGCACACCTTTGGTGGAGCCATTTCCATTTGTATTTGGGAATAGAGCACAGGTCTGAGTTTTTCTTCTAATCCAGTGGACACAATTTCTGCATTCCTGCCCTTCCCCTTGTCTCATTTATTTGTTTATTTTTATCAGGTCAGGAGAGCTACTTCCAGGCCCCCATCCAATGGGGGACTCGAGGCCATGATCTGGATTATGGAGGGTGAGAAAATGCTGACAAAACCCCTACGTTTGGCCTGATGTGCCTGCATAACTCAGATGCAACGCCATTCAGCTCTTCTCAGGGACAACTGATGCAAAAACCAAAGGAAGTTCAAAATCGTTGGTTCCTTTGGTTTGAAGTGAAACCAGAGATTGGACGCACAGATTCATTAACATTCAGTGTCTCCCCAGCCCCCTATTGTCACCCAGGTGGGGACAGAACGAGAAGGAGGGAAGAATGGTAACTGACATATATACTGAACACTTATTAAATTCCATTTGGTGAGCCATCAGTTCTATATATTCTTATTTGTATTATCGTTTATAAGAAAAGCTAATATTTATGGAGTGCTGATATGGGGCAGGCATTGTTCTAGGTGTCATATCCTCAAATTCAGGTCTTTGACCCCAAGCCCATGTCATTATCACAGTGCTATATACTGTGTTTTCTATTTTAAACTAGTTAGTTGTTGTAGGCCTCATAATGATGGCTCTTGCTACCGTCTTCATGTACAGGCTAGGAAACCGAGCAAGGTCCAGGGAACTGAAGTAAATTACGTAGCAGGTAAAGATACTATTCCCATGGGGCTCCTGCTGCTATTATTAGAGCAACATCAATTCCTCACCAAAGAGCCTGAGTTTGCATCAGTTCTGTCACTCCTTGAGAGACGTGATGACGTTTAACTATTATGGACACCATTGTGTCCCCTGTTGCTTGGTATGGTAGCAATCTGTCAAATGGATAAATTTCAGAGCCATGGACTGTCTGCCCCTTTGCTCAGCTCTATATAATATAACGTTTAGGCAGGGCTGTCTGGGCAGCCTCCAGGTCTGACTTCCACTGCCTAGAGTGTATCTTTCCGTTTGGAAGGTATGCAAGGAAATAAGTGAAATAAAGATATGCCCATGAAATAAAAACTCATCCAAACTTTATGAATTTTTAATCTTCAGAAATGCTTGGAAATCACTGTAATTGAATGTTTCCACCAAAGTCCTGAAAGTATGTGAATACATTTATTAAATCTAAATCCATTTTTCACAGCTCGTGGGCTTCTGTCCTGAGTCATGATACATCAAAAGAAAGTTGTGTGATACAAGATGAAAGAGAAACATTTTTTTTTTTCTCTGTATAACCCAGTGTCCATCACACCTGAACTCTAAGGGAAGTGACAATTTTTTGTTTCAGAATTTCCTTATCTCTGTTGGTGGCAGTTGGACATTGGGGGTGACCTGTTCCTACCTGGGCCTGTCCAGTGCCCTTTTCTGAACAGCCATATCTCTGCCTGCCAGGGTACCCTCAGGGCTCTCTGGGAACCCTGGGGAATGATGGAGGAGCCTAAATGCCCTCCTGGTCCGAATAGGAATTTAGGTCCTCCAAGCTGCCTTCTTGAGTGGGTGGTGGATCAGACACACTTAGTTTACATATCTAGCTCTGTCATGAGCTTGGTGAGCTTGGGCCAGTCATTAAGCCATTATTATTATTATTATTATTATTATTATTATTATTATCATCATCATCATCATCATCATCATCATTATTATTGTAATTTGAGAAAGCGATACTGATACTGAAATCTAACCCTTGCAGTTGGTATATGAGGACACATAGAAATATATTCTGCTTTTCCACTGAAGTATCCTGACTCCAGATGACACTGGTCATGTGCCCAGGGAGGCCGGGGAGCACAGCCCTAATTCTAAAGCCTTCTGCTGCATTGTAAACATACCTGCACAGTGTGCATTGTATTCCGTAAGATGCCCAAGCTTGTTCTGATATCAAATGATTCTGCCTTCCCCAACCCGCCCCCCTCATCCTTGGCTAGAGAATTGACATTCCAGGACAAAGGTGTACTGTGCACATCCTGCAAAGCCCTGCGACTTTTGGCACCAGCTATCTCTCACCCACCCACCCCTCTTCCATTTCAAAGGTATGAGTGCCTGAGAAGGCATGAGCACAGTGCCTAGTGCTTGGTAAAGCCTCTTTCATGTTGTTGGAAAATAGTCTCTGAGACAAAGGCCCAAGAGGTCAGCAGGTAAAGGGCTCTTTGGAGACACCTGTTTCCCCTTCTATTGCCCCCCACCCTGGACCTGCTGCCCTCTGCTTTTATTTATTTTATTTACTTTTATTTTTTTAAAAGATTTTATTGGGGAATTGAGGGAGGGGAACAGCATTGGGGAACCGGGGAAGGGCAACAGACAAGTTGCTGTCCTTTTGTTCTTCAGTCTAGTTGTGGAGGACGTCACTTCACTGGCCCATGTTGGTATCCTCATTGCGCTCTTCTCGGGTGAGGCAGTCGCTCACCGGCCTCTGGACAGCCACTCCCGGTGACTCTTGGCAGCTTACACCGGCTTCCAGCCACTCACGCTGGCTGCCGGGCACTCACTGTAGCCTATGGCAGCCCACTGCAGCAGGGGCTGCAGCTATGCCGTCCCGGGGACTCATAGCAGCCCAGCTCCAGGTGGAGCTGTTGTTCACCATCTTAGCTGTAGAGGGCCGTGTCACTGGCCCTCATATGTGGGATCTGAACCGGGGTCGCTGGCATCCCAAAACCAGCTCTTAACCAATGTGCCACTCGGCTGGCCCTGCCCTCTGCTTTTAAATGGTTCCAGCATCTCCCGGGGTCCAGGCACTTCCTGCTTATTGAGTCTGTCAGCATTTCCCCCTTGGATGTCAGACTGGCTAATTAGCCTTCCTTGCCTGCTTGCTGAAGCCATGGGGCAGAGGCAGGCTGACGATTTTTCACATGGCATCTCCTGAGGGAAAGCTAGGCTGAGCCTTTCACCCTATCTGGTCAACTCTGCGATCTCTGGGCAGGTCTACATTGTATGGGTACCTGTGGGCTTGCATGCAGGCGAGTGTGGGTATTTCCCCCCATGGGCTTGAGGGACATGAAGTATGTTCTGCTCATGGAGTCAGTCGAGTTTTCCCTGGATGGTCAGGGCTGGTCAGAAGACATGGGAAGATTTCAATCAAAAGTTTTCATTGATACCGAGGATAATTTAGGGGGAGAGTGGTGTTGTATAACTGAAACTATTTATCCTCATTTTATCATTAAATAAATAACTGTATTCTTTTGCCACTAACTTGCCCGTTTGGTGTGAATGAAATCAGGGTCAGTAAAAAAAAAAAAAGGTCAGGCTGGGAATCAGATAGTTCTTTGTCCCTCTTGCATACACTTAATCTCAGTTTCCTCAGGTCAGACATGGGCCATATGGTCAGTAATCTCCTATACTTTCCTAGCTGCTCCCCTCCTGCCAAAGCAGGATCCCTATGTTTGCCAAAGGGCCCCACTGGTTCCTGGGTGTACCCAGGGAGTGTCCGTGGAGAGCTCACAGGCAAGCCTGGTCGCTGCTGCCAGTCTCTGCTGGGCAGACCGTGTTTGTTTCTACCACTTCTGCATGTGGCATGTCCACAGTTGCACTGTCCCCTCTCCCTGCCTCCACTGCCCTCTTTCACAGAGCCCCTCAGTTTCCCTCTAGGAGCACCTGCCCTCTCATGGAGGTGTTGGAGGTGTTGAAGCAGGGCAGTCTGTGGCACAGCTCGAGGCCATGGCTCTCTCCACTTCTTGCTTCCCCAAAGCAACCCTGCCTGCAGCTGCTGCTTTAAAGAGTAGTTAGGCATAGAACGGCTGAGCGACTCAAACTATAGGGAACAAATTCCTCCTTCAGTCATGGGAAAGGGGTCAGGACTCACCCTACTTGGGTCAAAGGCAAGGTCCAGGCTTGGAGAGTTCAAGGGGGAGCTGGGATGTGGGGAGCAGGCATCATGAAGGGCTAGCTAGCTGGGGACAGGGCTTGTCTCAGTCATTGGATTCATTCTGAGTCCCTCCTTGACTACTCTCTGGGTCACAGGATGCATCATGTCCCTGCATGGAGTGGACAGAGTCAGGGCCACCACTGCAGACCTCTGTGCCTACAGGCAGTGCTGTCACACAACTCTGGATGTCATCGTAGGAAGACAGAGGCCATGGCCAATTAACTGCCCTGAGCATTTCCAACTTCTTGTCTTATCCTTATGGACAGCTCAGGTGGATGTGGGGGCCCAGCATCATCTTCACCATGTCTCGGACTCCCACTGTCACCCATAGAGCCTGCTCCAGCTGCAGCCCGGCCTCCTTCAGAGCAGCTTCCCTGGGCAGCTCAAAATCTCACCTTCTACCCTCCCTTTCCTTTCTCTGTTAATGATTTTTGTAGTTAATGAGGTTTTCACCCCCGGTTCTCTAATTATATGACTCTGGGGTCAATTTTAGTAACCATCCAGCTATCTATTTATATACCACTGGGCTTTTCAGCTCTTCCTCCCAGAGTTCTTCCATGACCCCTTTATTTTTTTCTCCGCTGCAGCAAACAAAGTCTGTCTGGGAGAAGATGGTGATTTCCCTAATAAGGAGCCTCAGTACGTGAACAGACAACTGCTGTCGGATGTGAATAATTAACAAAAACATTGTTGGGATCCTTGGCCTTAAGACCAAGTGTTTGACAGCTCAATAAATGCTCATCTGTAGTTATCTAATATTCGGTGGCGTTTCCCCGCTAGGCAAATGGAACCTAACGATGATGATGCCTGGAAGGAATAGTCCTTTCTTGATCACAGAACTCTGCATCTCAATCAATTTATGAAGTTCTTCTCGAGCATTTGTTGATCTCGGTACTGTGCAGTTTACTCTAGGGAAGTGGCTGGGGGATCTTTAAAATAATAGATGCTTGAGGGCCAGCCGAGTGGCGCGGTGGTTAAGCGCTAAGCCAGCGGCCCTGGTTCGATCCCACATATGAGGGCCAGTGACACTGCCCTCAAAAAAAATAAAAAAATAAAAGAATAGATTCTTGAGCTTCACCCCAGGATCTCTGGGCATTCAAAGCTGTTCACCAGGCTGATAATCAAGCAGCAGGGCTGAGAACCAGGGCTCTGGGTAAAGGGCAGGAAAGGGTGCATTTCTCAGTTTCTAGGAGCTTAATAGTGGAGAATAGTTGTTGGGTGCCTGCCCAGGACTGGCCGTGCCTGCAGCCATTATCCCACCTTCTTCATTCTTACCTTGACTGAGTTTCTTAAATTCTAAGCATAGGTGCAGATTCTGAGGCTCAGAATCAAAGTGACACAGCCACGGAGTGGCAGGGCTAGCCTCGAACCTAAATCTCTCTGGCTCCAAAACCCACACGTTTTGCACCCTATCAAGTTCTTTAAGCCAGGAAAAGACACAAGGCCGTGTATAATTAAATGCCAAATCCTTGATTCTGGTTCAGTAGGCATTTAAAAAAGGGCGGGGGGGAAATGAGTTTGGAGAATTCAGCCACGATTTTGCTGAGGAGGTGAGATTAAAGTGGGACTTGGCTGATCCCTGTGATGAGCTTGGAAAGCATAAGAAGATAATGCTTCTTCCATTCATGGGCAAAATGAGAGCATTTCTCAGGTTTGACTTATACTTTCATTATGAACAGGTATGTGTTGGGAGGAGGCCGTGGGATGGAGTTGACAGCTCCCTTTCCAGGCTGGGCCTCCTGGAATTTGTGATCCTCTCGGGGGTCATTTGCATCCTCAACTTCAAGGTTTAGAACTTCAGCATTTGCAATGCTGTAGTATTGAGGCTGTATGGATGGATGTGCTGTGGCCAAGCAGGACTCTGTTCCCAGGGGAATGGGGCGTGTAGCAGAGAGCAGATGAGGACATTTACAATGGAAGACCTCTCCAGCCCCATGTACCTGCGGGGGGCATTGCCTACTGGGCAGTGGGGGCTGTGTGGGAGTGCGGAGCAGTGCTCGGAGGCCCCCATTCCCTGTAGATCAGAATATTGCCTGGGGAGCCCAGAAGAGGGGCACTGGGGGTTGGATATTCACCAGGAATTGCCTCCTATTTATCCTGAAGATACTTTTGTCTTATGCAGAAATGTTTGTTACACCCATTCCACTGGGCTGTGGTCCCTCCTAATGTGATTTTTTTTTTTTTGTCTTTCTGCACTTCGTACGACACATCACCACAACTTTCTCAAGGTAATTTGTACTTAATCAGATACAACTGATCTCATTGGTTACACTTTTATCTCCTTAATGGGTCTTTCTTTTTTATTGTGGTAAAAGATACATAACAGCAAATTTACCATTGTAGTCATTTTTAAGTATACGGTTCTGTGGCATTAAGTCCATTCACACTGTTCTACAGCCATCACCACCATCCATCTCCAGGACTTTTTTTTTTTTTTTTTTAAAGATTTTATTGGGGAATTGGCGGAGGGGAACAGCGTTGGGGAATCTGGGAAGGGGAACAGACAAATTGCTGTCTTTTTGTTCTTCAGCTCAGCTGCGGAGGATGTTGCTTCACTGTTGGTATGGTCATTGCGCTCTTCCCGGATGAGGCAGATCGGTTGCTGGCCTCTGGATGGTCGCTCACCGCGGCTATTGGCAGCTCGCGCTGGCTGCCAGCCACTCACGCTGGCTGCGGGCCACTCACTGCAGCCTATGGCAGCCTATGGCAGCCCACTGCAGCAGGGGCTGCAGCCCACACCATCACCGGGGCTCGCACAGCCCAGCTCCAGGTGGAGCTGTTGTCAGCTGTAGAGGGCAGTGTCACTGGCCCTCATGTGGGATCCGAACCGGGGCTGCTGGCATCCCAAAACCAGCGCTTAACCAATGCGCCACTCGGCCGGCCCTCCAGGACTTTTTAATCTTCCCAAAGTGAAACCCTGTACCCATGAAACACTAACTGCCCATCCCTCCCCATGTGACTCAGTCCCTTACTTACATCTTTAATGGGATTTGAGACGCCTTAGGAAGGAACTCCTTCAGTGTGAATAAGTCTGACCTGGGATCACATTTAAATAAATGGTCCTTGACCTTCCCGTCTTCGATTCTGATTCCTTAGGTCCATGGATCTCAGAGCTTGACACAGGCGTTCCCGCAATCCTGGCACACAAACACCCACCCCAGCCCTAAAAGCCCACCTCCACCAAAAAGCCCTCCTCGACTGATGAGTAATGAAATAATGCTCTCTGGCTAATGGATTCAGAAGGTGTGTGATTCCTTTCTCTTTTCTGCCAACATTCCCTGTTGTCTTTCTGGACATATGAGGAGCGCCAATGGCCAAGCCTGTGAAATATTTATCCTCTCCTCTCGGCCTCCTCTACAACCACTCTGCCACAAGCCTGTTTCCTTGACAGCCCCATGAGGGCTATAGTAAGGGCAATTTAAAATAATGTATATATTTCCATGGACTAAGAACTGGGACAATTGCAGAAAAATCTGGTCCCTTTGCGCATGCATATAAGATGTTCACATTTACGAGTATATTTCTGCTGTTTTAAGTCAGTGGTTCTCAAAATGTGGTCCCTGGGCTGGCAGCCCCAGCATCATCTGGGAACTTGTTAGAAGTGCAGATTCTTGGGCCTCCTGCCTGACCTTCTGAAACTCCAGGGAGAGACCCAGTCATCTGTGTTTTAACAAATGATTCTGATTAACAGCAGCATGTAAGAACCACTGCTTTAAATACACTGCTTAATTTAACCCTCATGAACATGCCGAGAGCATCCCGATTAAAGAGAAAACAAGGAAACTTAGAAAGGTTAAAGACAAGGGAGTGGACTAGGCCCCCCTCAAAAGTCCCAATGACAACTGATTTGGGGGCTCTGGGGATCCTGGTAGGTAGCAGTCTTGTATACTTCCTAGCAGCCCAGGTGACCCATAGAGAGATGTCCCCAGTCGAAATACAGACGGGAGAAGGACAAAGTAGCCAGAAGAGCATGCAAATAGGAGTTAAGTGCTTGGCTTCAGGGGGCTATGTGTGCAAAAAGCAGCCAGGAGACATCTTCCCCCACTGTTTCCCTTCATCCCACATGTAACCGGCTCGCCTATCCCAGAGATGGACCCTTGGCTTCCCTTGGCACCAGCAGCTGGCTGTGCTCTGCAGGATGGGGTGGCTGAGGATCAGTTGGGAGGAGACATTACTGGGTGGGCATGCTCAGTGCGGGCAGGTGAAAGGGAATGCAGAACTATGCACAGACTGGCCTTAGTGCCATTTGGTCTCAGCTGCTATGTCCTGTGACCCCAGGGAATGGCAGTGCTTGCTGCTTGTAAGCCAGCTGTTGATGGTGCCTGTGAACAAGCATAAAATCCCTCATAAGCAGTTTCTCTTTATCCTTTAAAGGTTGCTTTGATTAGTGTGAAGTTTGTTAGTGGAAAATCCATGCATCTTTCTGACTTTGGCTCTGGCAGAGAGGCTAGTGGGCAATAGATTATCATCTTACATTTTTCTCCTGGTCCATCCAGCCTAAGGCTCAGATGCTTGATGGTGAATTTGTTCAATCAATACTAAGGTTATTATTACCTGTGCCAGACAAGGCTCTAGGTGGTGCGGATACGGCAGTGAGCAAACAGCCCCTGCCCTCATGGAGCTTACCTTCTAGAAGAGGTGGACAGAGAGTTTCTTGTTTATTTGTGATAGATGGTATAAAGACAGTGAAACAGAGTGATATGGTATCAAGTATCTATTGCTGTATAATAATACCATTCTTAAAACTCAGTAGTTTAAAACAACACCTATTCAATTTGCTCATAATTCTGCAATCAGGGCTTAGCTCTGCAAGGCGGTTCCTTTGCTTGTCATGCTGATGGTCACATGTGTGGCTATATTTGGCTGGTAGATTAACCGTATCTGTGATCAGCCCGATCGGCTGGGCCTCTCTCTCTCTCTCTCTCTCTCTCTCTCTCTCTCTCTCTCTCTCTCCATGTAGTCTCAAGGCTAATAGTGCAGAGCCAGGAGTAGTGCCAGGCTGTGGACTCCTCACTCAGTGCTCACTCCTCTCATCCAGGTCAGCTTCTTCCTTCCGGTGACAGATGTAGCTGTTTTATTTAGAAATAAAATCTGCACAGTTTTCCCACTCTTCTCCCAACCTCCCTGTATGGTGGGGAAGGGCTGTCACATCTGATCCAGATCTTTCTTTACTATCCACACGCAGGCCCAAGCTGGGGACAAGGGCATGGATTTTTCTAGAAGAGCTCTAAGGAGCACCCTCCAGCTTCAGCTGAACACAGGCTTTCTCTACTCCTTCCTACCTCCCTTCAGTTCACAGCCTGCAAACCCCACTTGGTGTGCGTCTATCAGGACCTCCTCCGAACGAATGTAAATGATTGCTAAGGGTGCACTCCCTTCACTGTGGCCAGCAAAGGGCTTAGGGCAGGATTTGCATATTGCTAATTACAGTTGATTCCAACTTTGGAGAAAAATCATTGATCCATTTATAACTTAGAGTCATTTGCAAAGCAATTACCTTCTGGCATCTTCTTACTTGCTAAAAATGTGGCTTTCCCCCCGCCTCCTGTTTTATTGAAAGAAAAATGATCTGGGCATTATCCATGAAGGACTAGCTTTCTCTGTATGTCTGAAAGAGGTAAGTATGTAAAAGCCTGGAGGGCTGGGCTGGAACCGGGACCTAAGAATTTTTATATCTTATTAGGTGCCTACACATAGTAGGTGTGCAATCAGTCTTTAGCTCAAAGAAGAAACTGGAAACCTACTTGCATGGGATACATAATTAATACAGTTGCTGTGGGCATCTGCTGGATCTAGGACCTTCCTTCCTCCTCTTGTGTGTGGGGTAGAGGTGCTGGGCCCAGCCTTTGGAAGCAGGGGCCATCCAGGTTGGAATTCTGGGTTTTCTCGTTACTCTCTTTGGACAGACACGTGTTTCTGTACCTGGCATTTGAGACATGGGAAGGCCAGCAGTACTCCCTTTCCCTGATTTTATATAAAGATTGACTAAGATGATGTGGGTAGAGTGCCTAGCACATAATACATGTTAAATTAATGTTAGTGATTACTTGTTCTTGTTTCCAGGAGCTGTTTTGATGATTCAGTAGGTGAATTGTCAGTTCCCAGCTGGACACCCATAAGAGACACAGGAAAGTCTCTCTGGCGTGGACTAGGGGTGTGGGCAGACAGAGGGCTGCAGCAGTTCCCTGTCAGCATGGGAGGCGGCTTGGATGGGGGCCTGGCCTCTGCCAACCTGCCCAAGGGAGTCACAGGAGCTATGGGGAAACAGGCATCCAAGAGGGGCTTAACACTAAGCCGCGGTTGCCAAATGAATTTGTGGAAAGGTCCTGGACTTGGGAGTCAAAAGTCCGGGGCTTGAGTTGTGGCTCTGCACTTGCTGTGTGATCTTAGGCAAGTCGCTCCACATCTCTGAGCCTCAGAAGAGGGAAAGTGGGAATCCTTGTGCCAAACTTCCAGCCAGGGCCCGGACTAGGGTAAGGAGAGTCAGGCACTCACCTTGGGTGCAAAATTTATGCAGGGAAGCACCAAAACCTCAGTAATCAAGAGAAACAGTATTCTAATGTAACATTTAAACAAACAAACAAACAAATAAAAAACCCAAAACAAAATTAGTGCATCCCCTTCTGCTCATTTAGACACTTCCCGGAGTAGGCAGCAGTCAACATGGCTCTCATTTGGGCTGCCCTGTCTGGAATTTCTCTTTAGAAGAGTGGTTCTCAGAGTGGCTCCCACCGGCAGCCTCAGCACCACCTGAAATTTCTTGGGCCCTGTGCCGCCAGACTGACTAGAATCAGGAGGTGGGGCCTAGACAATTGCTAGCAAGAACCACTTCTTGGGGAACAGGGTTCTCTCTCTTCAGGTCAGGACCATATCCCTGTAGTCTTCTGACCCTTTGGTCTGTAATAAAAGGGTCCACTTTCTAAGGGCTTGCAAACGACTCCCCCTTTTCCTTCTGGCTCCCTGGACACCTCCCTCTCTCTCATCCCCAGTTGCAGATTTTGAATGAACTGGAAATAGAGCTGTTCCCTCCTAGCTAAGAGCTGCAGTGAGAGAAGATGTAGGGCAAAGGAGCCATCTGTTTCTCCAGGCTTAATGCCGTGTTCAATCGTCTTTAATTTTCTTGTCAGAGCAGACAGGTCAAATACCCCATCTCCTTTGCCCACTGCTACCAATGCCTTCTGAGTCCTGGTCTCTAAGCTCATGCTGTAGTTAAATACATTTTAGCGGCTGCTCTTTGTTTCTTTTCTTTTTCAAAGAGCCAAGTAAAGAGTAAACATGTTGTTTTTCTCTTTTCCATTTAAGTAAATATCTTTCTTTCATTTCTAAAAAAAGCTCCTTGCTCTGGTGAGTTTGTGTCCTTACATTCATCCCATCAGCTCTCAACGCATGCATCTTCGGAAAAGGCATTAGAAAATTATCTCTCTGCCTCTTCCATTCTGCCTGAGCCCCCAGCCAGTCCAGCTAAAAGCCATTTCTGCATGAAAACGCAATCACCCCTTGGTCACACACATGGCTCGGAGACTGTTCAGTTGTTAAATGTAATTGGTTAATTTGTATTAGGCGGGTTCCATTTCTTTCTGTATTGACAAAGCAGCTATGCCTATCCACAGTGCTGCCCAATAAATGGAAACTTTCGATATTCATGCTAATACGACAGCCTTTGGCCATAAGGCGAGCCCTTGAAATATGGCTTGTATGACTGAAGGGCTGAATTTTAAACTTTATTTAATTTTAATGAATTTAACCTTAAATGAGAAAAAGTCATGTGTGGCTATTGGCCACTGTTGTGGACAATGCAGGTCTGTGAATAAGACCACTCATGTTTAGAAGGGAGTGATCCTTAAATGCTGCTTTGCAGAACCCCTGGACATCTGGCAAGGGGGAAAGGGGAGGGGTGGTTGGCTTCCCTCGAGGCCATCCCAAACTGCTCCAGACTTCTGCCAAGGACAACCACTGCTCTCAGGTGATTGGCAGGTTCTCCCAGCTCTCAGTAGTCTCTGAGCACATCTGCCCACCATTGAGATCTCAAACACATCTGGAGGGAAAGCGAGGTCCACAGCAGGGAGAGAGCCTGAGTCACAGGTGAGGAGCTCTTGGGCTAGCAGTTCAAATCCCCAGGATCACAAGATATTTGAGCTCCTTTCTTTGCTGCCTGGGGCCTGGGTGATTCCTTCTCTGGGGCACAGGCCCCCTGATGAGCTGCCTGGAGAGCAATGAACCAAAGGTGCTCTGCCTTCCAGGACTGAGATTCTGACCTAACCAGGGGAGCTGGCATCAGGAGACATGGTCCAACCAGCACAACAGGCACCACTGAAGATTTACCATGCTGGGCATTTACTGCAACATGATAGAAAAGCCTCAAGCCAGAAGGGACTGCGAGGCAACCCAGAGATTAGCAGCAGCGGAAGTAGTTGTCCACCCTGGGCTGGGTGGTCAAAGGGAAGGGGTGGCGTTACCAAGCCCAGGAGTGGGGGCAGGAGTGTCACCTGGTGAAAACTGGAGCCATGGGGCTTGGTGTGTCTGAAGGGGGCAGGAGCCAGTTAGGGGGGCATGTGTTCACATAGACACTTCCTTGGACAAAGAAGGAAGGGGAGATACTCTGGCTTCTTCCTTCCTCCTGTCCCCTACCTCCTATGAATGCTTCCGATTGGGCCAACCCAGCCAGAAGCCAGGTGACAGGAGGCTCCTCCAAGGTCCAAGCAGGGGATGGGGGACAACTGGCCTACAGTCGTGTGTGTGTGTGTGTGTGTGTGTGTGTGTGTGTGTGTTTAAAATCTGAGCCTCTGCTGTTTCCCCAGCACACAGTTACAGAAGGCAGGAACCAAATCCTATGTCCCCCTGCTTCCTGCCCTGGTGTCCCCTTCCCCCAGCGTCCCCTCCCAGAGGACACATTTCAGAGCGCTGAGAGTGGTGTCAGGGACAGGGCCTCTTTGAAAGGATGCTGTAGAGTGGAGTTATATGGTGGTGGTGGTGGTGACGGTTTGAATTGAATGACTTTTTTTTTAATGGTGAATTATTTTTTTTTAAATTTTAATTAAAACAATTTTACCACAATTTAACAAAGCATGTGACATAAAATTTACCATTTCCACCATTTTTAAGTTGAGGGGCATTAAGCACATTCTCATTGCTGTGCAACCAATCCCCAGATCTCTTTGCATCTTACAGAACCTGTTCCCCTGCCGCCCGCCCCGGGCAACCACCATTCTGCTTTCTGTCTCTATGAGTTTGACTACTCTCGATATTTTTGAAGTGACTGCCAACCTGGAGAGTCTGTGATTCAGCCTTAAAAGTCTGTGTAGCGAGGGGCCGGCTGAGTGGCGCGGCGGTTAAGCGCTGGCTTTGGAAGCCAGCGACCCCGGTTCAGTCCCACATATGAGGGCCAGTGACCCTGCCCTCAAAAAAACAAAAAAAGAAGTCTGTGTAGTGGATTGTCTCTGTGATTTAGAACAGAATGCAAAGAGCATCTGGGTAAGCTTATTGTGGCTGGGTTTTTCCCCTTCAGAAATAGAAGGAAAGAAGTTCAGAGAGGCCTCCTGCTGCTGGGTGGGTCTCCTCAGCTGGCCGCTGTCCCCAGCCTTCATTCCTGTGGGATCGCTCAGAGCATTGCCTTTTGCATCGACCAAGGTTATTGGACAAAAGAATACCAAAGGACCCAGTGATTCCACGGAAGGCCAGACATAATTTCTCATGCCCCACTGTGGAACAACCCAATTCCCTGTTGGGTCAGTCACCCCAGCCAGGGCTCTGACCCCCTTTTCTGCCCATTGGTTCAAAGGCATGGAGGGCCTGGAATGGTGGCTCAGCTACCACTCAATGGACCCGTGACTGAGGTTGAGAACATATAAGTCACCCGATGTCAGGTCCACCTGGTTTGGGTGTATGTAAAATGCTTCATTGTTTGTTAGGGTTTTTTTGTTTTTTTTTGGCTTTCTTTTTACACTTTTTTTAGCAGCTTTATTTGTAATAGCCAAAAACTCAATGGCAGCCAGACTTCTAAGCTAGTCTCAAGATCCCCGGCCCTAGTACACATGTACCTTTCCCCAGTTATTCAAACACAGATCCAGGTGTGACTGTGAAGTGATTTCACAAACATTCCAAATCAGTTGAGGTTAAGATAGGGAGGTGAGGTGGGTGGGCCTGACCTCGTCACCAAGCCCTATAAATCTGGATCTAGGTTAGAGACTGAGGAAGTCAGATGTGAAGCATGAGGGGATTTGTGCCCGAGAAGTTCTCCACGATCATCTTGCCCATGGAGGCAGCCTCCAGGAGCTGAGAACAGCCAGCCTGAAAATGGGGGCACTACAACTAGAAGGAACTTGGGAGTGGGTTTTTCCCCAGAGGCACCAAAAAGGAATGCAGCCTGGCTGCATTTCAGCCTGTGACACCTTGAGCAGAGTAACCTGGCCACGCCGGGCCTGGACTTCTGAACTATGTAACTATAATACAAACTAACAAATGGATATTGTTTTTTAGCGGCTAAGTTGGTAGTAATTTGTTATGCATAAAATGCTTAGTTTTTGATGAATGTAAAAGGACCTGGAATAACATAAGTTCTCCTTAAGTAGAAAGGGCTGTTGTCTATTATCTAACTGAATTCATGTGTCATTATTATAGGGTAAGTGGTTTAGGTATTACTACAATTCATTATGTCATTAATTCAAGGATTGAAAATAATTAAATCTATGAGGAAACTGAGCCTCAGAAGGATGGTTGACAAGCCCAGAAGTTCCACAGCTTGTTAGTGCCAAAGATGGGACTAGATTCCGGCTCCTCTAACCTCTAGCCTAATCTCTAGTAATATGCCCACATCCCTTTGAAGGTTTTTTGGTGTTTCGGGAGTTCCTGGAGAGGGCAAGGTGAGGCTTATCCCTTCCTGTAGTTTCTCTTAGAGGCATTATACAGTAGCCATTAGGCCAGCAGAGGCCTTGGCCTGTCTGGACAGGGAGACTGATCAGCTTGGTTCTGTTCCTCTGTAGGATAGCCACCACCAGCCACAGCTGTGGAAGGTCCTGGACAGGTGTCTCAGGGGTTGTTGAGAAGACATTGAGTGCAGCTAGAGGTGGTGCCTGCCTACGCATAGGTTGCAAATGCTGCTTACGTTTCTGATTATAGCCTGATTATTGAGTGTGCTCTCTTACAGGAATGGATGGAAGGAAGCCCAAACAAGGGGTCCGCAAGGGAAATTCTTCAAGGCACCTGTTCTCACCTGCTTTACTCAAGAGACTCCTACACTAGAGCTTGGGATGGTTCCTGTTCCAGGTGACAGTGTGGGAAGTGAATCAGCCCCAGGGCAGGGGTGATGGGCAAGTCATGGCTGAGATCTGGGCCCTGGAGGAGAGACTGATGGAACTGGGGCTTTAGGGATTAAGCTGGGGTTATTTGGAGTGAAAAGACCAAGGCAGGCTGGCTCCCTAGACGCTGATCCATTTGGACCCCACCACAGGGTTCTGACATAGGTGGGGCTGCCTGCTTGAGGGCACCATTCGTGTCTGAAAGCCCTGGAATATTCTAGTTGGAAAGGACCTCAAAGGTCTGTTAGTTCAACCTTCACAGTATACAGACGGGAAACAGGCCAATCAATGGGGATACAGCCACTGGATGGCAGAGCCAGGACCAAAACCGAGCGTGTAGGGACACCTGGAAGACAGGCCGTCTGCAGTGGAGGAGAGGCAGGTGTTCTGGGAACTCTGGGCAGCCTCTCTGTTAGTCTGGACCGAGGCTTTTGTCTATTATTCTTTATTTTCACCTGCTTATTGGGAATTTGCAATCATTTGAACACGGAACTCACAGGCTTTGTTGAGAAACAGAGAAACAGGTTGAGATAAGTGAACAGGTGGGTAGGTAGTTAGCCCGAGTAGGATACACTCGCTCAGAGTGTATTCAGTCAGGCTTCTCTGCTTGGGTTAAAAATCAAACTGATTACTAGCCCTACGACCTCAAGTAAATCACATGATCTTACTGAGCTCCAATTTCCTCATCTATAAAATGGGGATTATAACGGCAGTAACTACCTACCACTTAGAGTTATTATGAGGATTAAATGAGGTCATGCACAACACCTGACATATTGTGAGTACTTACTGCTTTAAGTATTAAATATCAAGGGTGACATTATTATTATTATTTGTATAGGTCAGTTAATTGTGAAGTTGCAATAGATTTGCCTCATTTATCTTATCATAGTTAATATCTTTGTGGAAAACATATATTGTACGAAAATGCACAGTAGGGCAGCATCCACCATCTCCTCTCACCTCCCAAACTTTCCGAGGTCCTGAGGTCCTGAGGTGCTTTAAACAATAATTGGTTTTATTAAGCATCTACTACTTGCTTGGCTCTCTCTTAAGGATCTATCCATGACACAAGAGAAAGAGAAGACTTGGTTCTTGCCTTTAAGGAACTTGAACTTGCTTGGTCACAAATGGCAGGGTGAGACAGTATCTGAACATTTTCTGGTCTGGGAGGTATTTGTGTTAGGGTTTCAGGGTAGGCAGGGTTTGGGGCACAAATACTTCCATTAACTTTAAAAAAAACTTAAGTGTTAATTTTAGAATAGTTTTAGATTTATAGAAAAATTACAAAAATAGTAAAAGAGAGTTCCTGGATATCCCACACCTAGTTCCCCTACTGTCAGCATCTTACATTCGTGTGGTACATTTGCCCTATGCAATGAACTAATGTTCATATATCATTATTAATGAAAGTCCATACCTTGTTCAGATTTCCATAGTTTTTGCTAATATCCCTTTCCTGAGCCAGGATCCCATCTAGGATACCCCATTACATTTAGTCATCACACCTCCTTAGGCTTTTCTTGGTTGTGACAGCTCCTTAGACTTTTGTTGTTTTTGATGACCTTGACAGTTTTGAGGAGTGTTGTTGAGATGTTTTGTAGACTGTCCTTTGGGGAGAAACTAGTAAAAGATGTCCTTCTCGGATGGCTGAGACTGAAATATGAGTTGAGAGGAAAAGGCAGTTTTGCTGTCTGTCTATTCTATGGGAAACTGAATCAGTGAGGGCTGAGAAATCAGGGAAGGTTCACTGGAGGATGGGACTTGGGTTGAGCAGAGTTCAGGCTGCAGAAGGAAGGTCTAGAGGGACCATCCTAACATCTCCTCAAAGACAAAGCCTATTTTCCCATGGGTTCTTGGTAAACACTCTCTTGGGAATGTGATGGCATTGAGCAGACTTACACTAAGTTTGTAGAAGTGTTTGTGTTTCTAGGATGGGCAGGCAGAGAGATCACTGGCTGGGGCTCCATGAAAGCTACTCTAGATGGGCATGACCTGGGGGGTCAGAGGGAGCTCAGGGGGTTAGGCTGCTGAGGTCCAGCCAGGCAATGACATTAATTAGGAGGTTGGCAGCACTGGCAGAAATGTTTGGGACATGAGACTGAGTTGTTTTTATATTATTTATTTTACAATATAAGTAAGTGAGAAAAGTAATCAGCCTGTCCCTCAAACTTTTGGGTGCAGCCTGGTTGGAATAACTGAGCCTGTAGAGGAGGAAAGAAGGTACAGATTCAGGGTAAACTTGAAGGGACCAAGAGGTCAGAGAACTCTCCCTAGGATAAGGTCATTTTATCCATGCCTCCCTTGCATCTATACCTCCATGCATGCATTTATCATCCATCCATCCATCCATCCATCCATCCATCCATCCATCCATCCATCATTCATCTATCTACCCATCATCCATTCATCCATCCATTCATCCATCCATCACCCATCCAATCATCCATCCATCCATCCATCCATCCATCTATCATCCATCTATCCACTCATCATCCATCCATCCAACCATCATCCATCGTCCATCCATCCATCCATCCATCCATCCATCCATCCATCCATCCATCCATCTGTCATCGATCCAATCCATCCACCCATCATCCATCCATTATCCATCCATTATCGATTGATCCATCTATCCATCCATCCTCCATCCTCTCTGGCTAAGGGTGGCTGGGAGGGCACTATCATTATCCCTTGTGAAGTCCCCTTCTTTTCCATGCACATTGGAAAGATTGATGGCCATGTACCAGATGCTGAATCAATGTTTGTTCCACTATGAACACTGAGTTTCCATTTTTGAGTTGTTTTTAATCTGACCTGTCTGTAAAATCCACTGCCTAACATTTATCGTTTTCCAGCAAAGGAGAAAATGGGGGTAGGGTCGGAATATTTGGATATTATTATTTTTATTTCTATCTGAGAATAAGGTCTTTTAAAGTATAAGACTGTTCCTGATCACTGCTAAGTCCACTGTGGAATCCATGAAAGCTCTTCTAGAGTATCTGCCATGACACAGGTGCCCTGGTTTCATAGGTGGTAAGCTAAAGCTTCCAGAAGTTATTTTACTGGCTGTTGGCATGAGCCCAGACTTTCTCTTGGTCTGACCCCTCCTGGCCAAATCCCTCACTAACTGGGATCTCTAATGAGTTCTCTGTGATCCCAAAGTGCTGTAAGTGGCACTGCTAAGTGATGCTTTCCTGGAGTCAGATGCCCCTTCAGACTCCTTCTTGGCTTTCTCTGGCCCCCATGGCAAGCCCAGTCTGACCCCAGAAGGGAGCGAGTGTCTCTGCTATGAGCATGACTTAAAATAATGAGGCAGTTGTCTTAGCAAGAGGAGACAAATAAATCACTAGGTAGTGTTTTTCACAGGTCAGCAGGTTTGGATTCAGATACATTAATATGGAAAATTGCTTTTCTGTCTGAGTAAGGAGCTTAGGGGTGGGTGGGGTGCGAGGGCTCTGATCCTTGGTCTGAGCTGTGCTGCTTTCTTTTCCCAGAGCCCTTTGGTGGACAAGTGGAGTTGAGGGTTCAGTTCCCACAGCTGCTCCTGAAGCCCTGCAGTCTGTCTCACGCCCAACTCAGAGGACTCCTTACGGCCCCCTGGAGGGGACTTCCTCTAACTTGTTTCTCAGGATGCCCTATTGGACTTTCCCCTCTTCCCTCCTCACCTTCTAGATGCATCCCCATCTCTCTGCCTTTGCTTGGGCTGGGTCCCTGTCTGCTCTGATGAGTCCATCCCACCAGCTCACCTCCTCTCATCTCACCTCCTCCCAGCAGCCCTCAGGGCTATCAGCTTCTGTATGTATCTATACCCCCACCTTTATCCCTCACATACAGACATTCTCAGAGTGCTGCTTAGCTGGTTTTGGTAGCTGCGCTGTCCTTTTATTATTATTATTTTATTTATTTATTTTTAGCTGAGCCATCCTGCCACTTGTTGGCAGCTCAGTGGCAGCTCAGCTCGGCCTGGGCATCAAACTGCTGTTGCTCAGAGCTCAGCTCACACTCTTGAGCAAGATCTTAACCAACTGAGCCACTCGGCTGGCCTTGGCGCTGTCCTTTTAGGTTGGGCTTCCTTGTGGAGAGGGAACTTTTAACGGCTAAGAATTTGGGCTTTGGGGTTAGATAGACCTGGTTTGTGTGTTTATGATAGTTTTTCTCACTTTCTGTCTTAAGGAGGGATCCAGTGGGCACAGAAAGAAGGCTTTTGCTTCCAAATTTAGACAGCTCTGACTTTAAATCCTGCTTCTGTCACTTTCCACTTTGAGAACTTGAAGATGTCACTTAACTTCTCTATGGCTCCTTTTTCATCCATATAATGGGAATAACTACACTATTGATCTCATCAGGTAATTGTGAGGATAAAGTGTTATAATCACACCTGCTTATGAATGATGCTTGCTGGATTTATTCTCACAACTCCATGCAGTATATGCTACCATCATTCCTGTTTTTCAGGTGAGGGAACTGAGGCATGGAGAGGACCAGACCCTTAACAACACCATTCTACTGCTTTGCTTTCATATTACCTATACCCTTGTTTTAAAGGAAGGGAAATCATAGCTCAGAGAGGCAAAGACACCTGCTCAAGGACACACAGTGAATAAGTAACAGAGCTGGGTTAGGACCTGGTTGATTGGTCCTAGCCTGCCCTCAACTTGTTTCAGAATCAGAATGGTCTTCTCCAGTCTGATCCAGTGCATCCCAGGGAGATGGAGTGGAGTCACTTTGGTTGGCTCTGAGCTGGCTCTCCAGGAGGGATGCAGGGAGATGCTGATCCTGGCAGCTGAAGATGAAGAGGATGATATGTGGGGCCAGCACTGAGCCTGGGCGTCCTGCCAGAGGGGCCAATACCAAGTTGCATTTTGTCATCTGTTCCCTTTGCATGATTTAATATGATCTTAAATAATAATGGGTCATGGGGAAGGGGGAGTGAGAGAAACAACCCAGCCAAGATTCTGAGTAACAATCTCATCAAATCTGGCGTTTTTCCTTTGCTGTTTGAGAAGCAATTTTTCCTCTGATGTAAACATTTTTTCTTTTATGATGATTCCGGGATAAGCGGCATCAGGAGCTGCTGCTCGATGCTTTCTTCCAGCTCCCTCTGGTAGAATGGGGCCTGTAACCATGGCAATTCTCTAATGTTCTTCTTTCATAAACCGTAAATATAGGAGGAGTCTTCATTATGGCTTCTTCAAGGAGAAAACAAAGCTTTGCCTGACTCTGGCAGGGCAGGGTGACAGGGAGAAGGGAGGAGAGGAGAGCCCTTAGATTGTTTTCCTTGCCATAGAGATGAATCTGCTTCAAAATTGGCTTAGTCCAAAGCATGGTTCCAGCAATTAAACAAGATACAGCCAGGGGGCGCTCCTTAAATAATTGTTGGAGGTAGAAAGTGGGGCGGGGTGGGGGTGGGACGGCAGGGAGAGAGTGGTGTGGAGGGAAGAGGATTCTGGGAATCCTGAGGGATAAGGTTGGGCAGCCAGATGGGCCCACATTATGAAAGGGTTTCCATTTCTGCCGACCTAACCGGCTTCTTGGAAGAGCGAGGTGATGTATGGAAGGTGTTCCCTGAAGGCTGTGGTTATGTCTTCCCTATATCCCAGTGCTGAGTATGTGGTCTCTGAATTGTCAGCATCCACAAGTGTTTGTTGAAGAAGTGAAGGAATGAGGGGATCAAATTTTTTAATGTCTTGTGTTTGATCCTAACTGTACTGGGAATACACATGCAGTGAAAGCTATGAGTTCTTACTCAAGTCACCTGCACGGAGAAAGAGAAGTCAGATCCTCTTCCCCGAAAAGGTGTAGAGCGTGGACCCTGACCAGAAGGCTCTCAGTGTTTCTATTGTCCCTGAGGCTGCCACTTTAGCGCTCCCCTTGTTTTGTGTGGCTTTGGTGTCACAAACTTGTCCTGCTGGTTTCCCACAGTCATAAGCCATACACTGTCCACATGCGCAAGTGTTTCTCATCTATTCTGAGAGTTTTCAGGACTGACCCCTCTGAAGGCAGAGAGCTGTGTTCACCTTTGCCTCCCCAGGGCTTAGCAGAATTTGGGGATCCAGATACAGGCTTGGGTTAGGCAGTCTTCCAGATCCTCTTCAGCACCATCATGCTAACAACCCAGCATCCTCTGTGTACTTATGTCACTGTCCAGGATCACGGAAGCAGTTTACAGTATAAAAGAACACAACATTGGGCACCATCATTGACCTTGGGTTTCCCACTCTTGGCTGGAGAGCTAAGGGTCCCATCCTTTTTTATCCATCAAAATCATTCTTATTCCTAAGATGCTCCCTCTCCTGCAAAGTATTCCTTGACTTTCACAGACAGACTGTGTCACTGCCTCCCCTGTCCCCAAGCTCTTTGCTTCACATTCAAATGTCACCTCTTTATGGATTCACTCATTTACTTTATTGGGTTGTAAATTCCTGGAAGGCAGAGACTGGATTCAATTCAACTTGATATCCCATAGCACCTTGCAAGTAGTGGAAACTCAGCAGACATGGGACTTGGGGAATAGCAGATAGTTCACTTATGGGGAGCGGGGAGCTTATTCCTCTCTATATCCATGCCCTGTGCTGTGGTGGTTCTCTTTGTAGTTCCTCTCCCAGAGGTAGATTATGTGTCCCTGCCCTTTGACATTGGGTAGACCATTGGACATGCTTTGGCCAATGGGATGCTAGCGGACATGATGCAAGCAGAGGCTTGGGATGTGCTGGTGCCATTGACTTGTCCTCTTGTGATTTTACCACCACCTGACTCACCCCTGGCCCCAGGATGAGGATGATAAACATGGAGCAAAGCTGCCCCAGGCAACCTTGACCATCCCTAGTGAGTGCGAAAATAAATGCCTATTGTTGGATGCCACTGGGATTCAGAGGTTGTTTGTAATATAGCAGTGGTTGTTTAATATAATTGTTAACCTGAAATGTTGGCTGAAAAACCCAGAAGGCCTTGACATGTTAGTTGTTTTTAACGGATAACAAGGACATTTTAGAAAGACGGAACATGGGCTAGTGACTTGAAGAAGTGGTTGGTTATTCCCCAAATGGAAGACTGAAGAGAGGTGAAGGGAGCTGTAAAATTTCCCCTAAACATCTTTCTCTCTAAGCCAAGCCTGTCACTATGAAAACCTGAATGGTGACGGATTTTGGGGGAGGAAAAAAGAAACTGGGCTTCTTTAAACAGCAGCAGATTTCCCCCATAGTTACAAAAGGTGTTCATTTCCGTGGCTGGTGTCTGTAACTCTGCAGCCTAAAATGATGTCTGTGTGTGCCTGCAAGGGTGTGTGGATTTCAGACCAAGTCTGACTTAGGTGCCTTTTAGAAAATTGGACTTTTCCATCATTCTGTCATGGGGTGCCCTGGCTGGCTCATTGCATCATCTGGTGGCATAAGGGATGGGACACAAGAAGTGAGGGAGCTTAATTGAGCTCCACCCTGGTCTGTGGCCTGAGGATTTTCACACTATGTGTTCTCGTCAAAATCTGGAGGTGCCAGAGCATATGATGATCAAACTTGTCAGCCACTTCTAATCCACAGCTGTTCTCCTGTTTTTGGATATGGGATTGGGACATGAAATACATCCTGCAGAGCCTCGTGGTGATCCACAGCTGGGTCAGTAGTTTTCACTTATCAAACTTCTATAGACCATGTATGTGCCGAGCTCTCATGGAGCTCATTATCCAGGGGGAAGATAGATATTGAAAAGCACTCACATAAATGTGTAACTGTATGTATTTGTAACTGATGGGTGCTACTCATGGGGCCGACATGGGCTATGAGAGAATACTAGAGATATTTGACTTTGGCACATCAGAGAGGGGAGGTAATTTCTGAAGCCCCATCCTGCCAATTAAAAAGTCTTTATCTTATGAGGGCAATAGCCACTCTAAATGGAGTCTGTATGCAAATTAGAAAAAGGCACCCATTCACTCAGGAGCCCTTATGAACCACCTAGAGGCCCTGCAGGAACGTACACAAGCCCCCCGCCCTCCGGTTCCTCAGCCCCACATCCTTAATTCTCAGCCATGTCCCCACGCCTCTGAGTGTGGGTTTGGACCTGCCTCCCAGGCTTGTATTGCCAGGGCGTGTTGAGCCGCACGGGTTGTGTACCTCAGGTAGAATTCTACTCCAAGTGCCGGGATAAAAGGTCAAGTTTTAAGAGAAGTGCCTTCTCTGGTATAGAATTGTAGCTTTTCCTTTCTAACTATACTAGATCTAGCACGCTGACGAGTGGAAACACATTCTTGATGTTGTTTGATCTGGGCTATTGCTTAGTTCTGCTCTTATTTCTGCCCTGTCCAAACTGATGATGGGCAGGATGGGGGCCTCTCTCAAATCATCAATGTACAAGGGGTTTCAGATCTGCATGGTTTCCACCATGACGTCACCTGTCCCCCTGATCACTGCTCACCTGGCTGGCACTCAAGGAGGAAGAGGGCAGAAGCTTGTAGAGCCCTCAGGCTCTGGAGTTCAGTGGAGATCCTGACTTGGCCTCTCTTAGCTTTTCCTGCCAGGGGCACCCTGTGTTTTTGCCATGCCGTCCTGGGCCCTCCTAGGTCCCAGCCCAGCTGCCCTATCCCCAGCCTTTGAAGTAGGGGCGTTTCACCCCTGCCTCAGTGAGCCCCACAGAAGGCCAGGTGATTCTTAACTTCAAGTGTGCACCACAAGTACATCGAGAGCGGCATGGGGAGGCAGCATGCAGTGAGTTTCTTAAGCTTGGCGAGGATGAGCCTGCATTCTACAGGCACCCCACACAGTGCTCTCTTGCCAGGGTCCCAGACACAGACCCACTCTGTCCTCAGCATGGCTTTCCAGGTTCATAACATGGTCCATGGCAAACTTGCAATGGCCTCTTGAACTTGGCTTCCTGTTTCGAATCCCCTCCTCCTAACCCATCCTTTGCATGGCTGTTGTTTTCCTTACCTTAAAACAAAGTTCTGATTATGACATTCCCTGATCAGAAACTTTCAGTGGCTCTCCATTCCCTTCCAGGGAATCCCAGACTCTTCAACATAGCAGCTAACAAGGTCTTCATTCCTGGCCCCAACTCACCCCATCAGCTTAGCCTCTCAGATCACTGCCCCTGCACTCCAGATGCTGGCCTCCTCCCCAAGTGCCTGCTCCCTAAACACCCCAGAAGCTTTCATTCTCCCACGCCTTTGCTCTTGCTGTTTCCTTCACCCAGAGTTCCCTTTCTCAGTATCGGCTGGAGACATTTTTATCACCTTTCACAGCCCAATTCAAATGCTGTCTTTACCCAGGAGATGACCTTAAATATCCCTGTGGGACTTAGCATGTTGTTTCTGTGTTATAGCCTTTGGCACTGCATTTATTTTTGTGGCTCTTTTTCTTTCTAGGTTGAAAATCTTGATTTCTTGAGGTCTAGGAAAGCGTCGTGGTCATTTTTGTTGATGCACTTGGTGTCTTGTCGTGTCTTTCTAAAGTGGGTCCCCCTTAAATAGCTGTGGATGTCAAAACCATAGGCTAGAGGAGCTGCGGTCCTGCTCAGCACTTGAGGTACTGACTGTCTGCTTGAGGAAAGAACACAGGCACATAAATGTCATGAAAACTATAATGGGAAATAAGTCATCTATCACCGGAATATAAAATGGTGTAGCTGTTGTGGAAAATAGTATAGTGATTCCTCAAAAAATTAAACATAGATTTACCATATGAATCAGCACTCCCACTTCTGGGTGTATATCTGAAAGAATTGCAAGCAAAGATTCAAACGGACTCTGTATATCCATGTCCATAGCAGCATTATTCACAATAGCCAAAAGGTAGCAGCAACCAGTGTCCACTGAGGGATGAATGGATAAACAAAATGTAGTATATGTATGTGTGTGACACACACACACACACACACACACCTGTCTTCCAGGTGGGTTGGGCCAGGGGGAGGGGTCAGCAGGTGGTAGGAGGGCATGAGACAAACGAGGTCATGGACTCCCTTCCTGCCATTTTGGCAGTGGCTATGGTCTCTCCACATCCGAGTATTGGGCAGCAAATGGGAAGACTTACTGGAAGTTTCCCACCATACTTTTGCTACATTTCATGTGGTCAGAGCCCTGCTGCTTAGGGGGGCCAGGAAATTATAGTCTTTCTTCTTGGAGACAGTGATTCAGAATAAATCTCAGTGTTCGCTTCCTAAGGAAGAAGAGGGCCTGGGCACTGGGAGCCCACTGGCTGGCTCTGCCACGGAGCTGAGTAAAGCGCCTTCCTGACAGGGGAGGACTGAGTCAGCCGCGTCTTCTTTCGTTTCCCTTTATGGGGTATCTAGGTTTTGGTCTCCTGTTGGGGTCTTGGCTGGCTTGAGCGCCTTCCCTGTGCTGAATGTAGTGCAGGGACCATGTAGCCAGTCTCACGGGAGAAGGTAAAGAGCCAGCGCAAGCATCTTAGACCAGGAGGCTGAACTATTTGCAATCTGGCTCCTCCCTGCTCTCCTCTTAGTTATGGTGGGATATGTTTGCTGTGGCAGCAAGGTGAGGGAGGCTGCTTTCATCTACACATAAAACTTTGTATAAGTTTTCTTCAAGGAGCTGGACTTGAGATAAGGCAAAGCCTGCCCCCTCGATGCCAGAGGACTCAAAAAGGTTTCCCAGGTGTTTGTCCACCAAACAGGTCTTGCAAGGAGCCCAGGACATAAGCTGGGTCCGGAAACACTCCAGGAGGAGGAATGATTCTGTGCAAATCCTAAAGCACTGGAATGAGCTGAAAGAACCCTCCTGCTTCCGGTTTGAGAGTAGGGGAGGCACGAACGGGATTGGTCAGGAATGCAGCCCTGGAAATGGCCTCCTCCCCTCTGTGGAAATGGATATCAGCAGTACAGCGCTGGTAGAGAACCCAGACGCTGGCATCTCCTGGGATCGAATCCTTGCTCTATCACTTTGTGGTTATATGACCTTAGGATAATTTCTTTCACTGTCTGAGCCTCTGCTTCCTCATCTATAAAATGCAGATAGATCCACAGCGTGCTTAGCCCAGCGTTGGCACATGGCACAGGTTCCACAAACACTGGTGGTTCTCGGAACTGGCACCTCCGGGTGACCAAGTTTCTGGGTATTTCAGTGTGCAGAGAGTTATAGTATTTGGGGGGGGGACAAAGGAGCACCTCAGGAGTGCAAAGGGGCTGAGGTGGGGGAAGGTGCTGTGACAAGCAGGTAAGGTGCTCCTTTGCTTCTAAATTATTCATGGAAACAGGCTTTGAATAATTGGAGGACATTTTTCACTATCATTATTTCCCCAGGAAATGACTCCAGTTGCTGAAATCTGAGGCAGGGAAGTACACTCAATTCAGTTTAGGTAGCTTTCTTAAAAATCTCTTTAGGGGTGACCCCAAACCAGTGGCCTGTGTTTGGGAGGTATGAATGCAAGGGCAAATAATCCCGCCTCATTAATTACTTCCTAAGGTGAAAGAGGGCAGTGGAGAAGAGAGAGGGAGAGGGACAGAGGGGAATGAGGGAGGGCAGAGGGAAGGAAAGGGGTTGGGGGAGGGCTCTACAAGGACCATGGGCTGACAGATGTGGCATCTGCCTGAATGGAGAGTATCTGTGTGTCTGCCTGCCAGGGCTCTGATGAGCGTGTCTCCCCACCTGCCCTGTCCCTACTCTGATACTTTGTCCCCACTGATGCATAGGTATTGAAAGAGGGCAGAGTCTGCTCTACCACCAGGCTACCTTGGGCAAGCCCTGTTCCTGTCTCCTTGCCTCAGTTTCCCTTTCTCAGAAATAAGGCTGTGTGTCTTTTGCAGAATTGTCATGAGGGTTGAATGTGATGATGAACATGATTTGCCCAGTACTGTGCATGACTTAAAGGAGACTTTTAAATTTGTTAGAAAGCCCATCTCCCCATCTGGTATTCCCCATTAGTGATCCAGTCCTAAGGGTTAAGCATTGCTCCTTTTCAAAATGCAGAGGCAGAGAGCCTGGCAAGGGGTCATACTTTTAAGCATAATAACTTGGTTATCTTTGGGTCTGGAAGGAGCCACTGGTTCTTATGCATATTGTGGGTGGGCAATAGAGAAAGTGAGGGTAGGAAGGTGGGGTGGGTCTTAAAATAGGAGAAGGGCACTTAAAATGGAGGCGGCGACAAACCTGCATCTTGGCAGTTTTGGCAAAGACCAGTTTGAAGATGCACATGCACACATGCACCCATGCACACACATGCACTCTTGCACACACATGCCCCCATACACATGCATGCCTACACACCCATATGCACATGCATTTGCCAAGTCTGGATATTTTATGAAGCCTTGTAGGACCACTCATCCCCAGCCCCCTGCTCTAGCCCAACTGTCCCAGCTCAAGGCAGATGCATTCATATTTGGCAGATGAGATATAAGCAGAGGTGTCATGTTGGCTTCTAGAAACCTTTCTTAAGACAGCAGGCACATGCCTTTGGTTGTAATTTAATTGTCATCTGGAGGGTTGGGAGGATTACTTCTGTCTGTCTAATGAGTTAGAAGCTCTCAGGCAAAGGAATGCCTCTTCTATATCATGCCCCGTGCCTCCCACCCAGGGTCAAGCACAGAGCTCTGGATGTCATCAGTCTGCAATACTCCACAGGCCGCTGATCAACTGATTGATGTCAGCTGACACTACCCAGTGACATGCTTTGAACCTGGCTGGGAATTCATTCTGGGAGCCACCTGAGTATAGAGAGCACAGTGCTGAGGAGGACAAATAGATCAAATGTGACAAAGGAAGATAAGCAGGGAGCCCACCCCACTCCCAGAAGAAGCTGTAGCCCTGGGGATCAGTTTCCTTTACTATGCCCCATTCCACTCCTTGCAATAAATTAATTAATAGGTTCTCCAGCCCTCCTATCCTCCCGCCCCCCACCCCCACTAAGGAAGAAGGCGCCATATGCTTAGCAACATGGTATCGGTCGCTTCATGTTCCCAGAGGCCTGCAGAAGTCAAAACCTTAACCCAGCACGATGGACATGGGGGAGGGCCCCCACTCTAGAAAATCAAGCAAAGGCTGTATCTTCATACTAAAGCAAGGCCTTTGGGGCTTGGGTTGTGCATGCCTGGGCTCCCTTTGCTGCAGACAAAGGTTGTCACACCTTCCTTTCCCTCTGCCAGGCGACCAAAGTATTAGAACTTCATACCCAGACAGCCCGGGGTTTGGAGTGACATGTCACAAGCCTCCATGGGGGTGTGCTTTGCCCATCTATGAAACCAGGGTCCTAGGAAAGACATTTTCCTGGATAATCCTTCTTTCCAAGTGAGTCCTTTCTCCTGCCACTCTCTAAGACTAATCTAGCCTCTTTGTGGTCACACGTAGCCAGGTAGGATGCTTGGCAAGTGTACATGCACCATCTAATTCAGCTTCCTGTTACCCATGGCAGAGGCTACTGGTTGTTTTCCAATATGTATTTTGTCTGTCTTCTATAGAACATGTGATTTTTATCTGGGCATGTGGCCAACCAGAATAAAGATTGTATTTCCCAGCCTTCTTTGTGGATAGGTGTGACTGACCATGTGACAAAGTTCTAGTCAATGAGATGTAACTGGAAGTGCCATTTGTCAGTTTGGGAGCACCTTCATTAAGGAGGTGGGCACATGCTCATTGTCCTTCCCTTTTTCTTTTCCTCTCTTACTGCCTGGAAGACATAGATGTGATGGCTGGAGCTTTAGCTGCCACATGGGGCCATGAGGTTGAAGACCACACTCTATAGCTACTGGAGCAGAGCAATGGAAAAGCTTTAGTTTCTGAGGATTTTAGGGAGCAGGACCATCATACCAGCCTTAGATTACTTACCACTGTACTTGTATGTAAAAGAGAAATAAATACTTATTTAAGTCATCTTAGTTCATCTCTTCCACACAGCTGCACTTAGTCATAACTAATTCATTAAGAAATTTGACATGTTCTTATCCCTAGCTACATATTTTAATCACCTGGAGGGCTGTAAAAAAAAAAAAAAAGAGTTCTCCATCCCAGACCAAAAGACCTGGAACCTCTGGGTGTGAAGTCTGAGCAATGATACATTTTCAAAGCTGCCCAAATTCTAATGTGTAACCAAGGATGAAAAAAATCACTGTTTTCAGTCAATCAATGCATTTGTTCTAAATCTCTACTCCCAGTTTCCCAAATTGAGGGTAGGGGCACTTTTGAGGAACTGCCTAATTCCATGCTGGTGGTGGAAGTGGTTTTGGATGGCAGTTCTTAAAAGCTGTTCAGTGCACCACTGGTCCCATGAGAAGCGCTGGAAAAAAGGGTAGTGTGGTCAAAAAGACATTAGCATATTAACACATTGTATGCAGGCATTTGAGTGATATGACAAGTTTACTCGTTTCCCACATTCACATTGTAAGCGGGCATTTGAGCAATATGACGAGTTTACTCGTTTCCCACAAACAATGTGTTAAAAGCTCTGAGAGGTTCTAAAGCAAAGAAACAGAGTTAACCTGGTTAAATCCAGTGTTTCCCAAATATATTTCACACTCTTCCCCACTTCTTTTCTTTCTTACACAATCCATATTGAAATCCTACAAAAGGGTTTTCATGTGTTGGTTTGGGCAAAGGCAAGAGACGTGGTAAATATTAGCTTTGAAGGAACTGCTGGGATTTTCACAGGCCGTGTTTTCGTAGGAAAGTTGATTCCATTGGAATCTCAGGACTTAACAAGGGAGGTCTGGATTCTAGGAAGAGAGAAGGAAGAAAGAACCTTCTGCCTCAGGAATAGGGCAGGAGAAACCATTTTCGAGGGTTCCCAGGTGTCCAAAGCTTGCTCTGGCATTGGTAGTGGAGGCGTAAGGTGGGGTGTCTGAACCTGGGATGGGGTGTGCGTGGGTACAGGGTGTCCAGGTGGGTTCAGGGACCTTATAAATCCCTTGAAATGATCTGAGACATTTGTTTGTAGGTTCGCCTTCTAATGGAGACTAGAACCCTTCAGAGAGTCTAACACTTGTAAAAATTTAAGAACCACTGGCTCAGAGAAAACCAAGCCTCAGAGAAATTCAGAGAGCTAAGTGGATGAAATTCAATATGAACCACCAATAGGCTGCTCTGAGCCTGCACTACAGAAGGTAAGGTTATAATTTTAGAGTCTTTTGAGTTAATATTCATTGAGGTCTATCTTCTCTGCTACATTCAAGCTCCATGAGGTCATAACTATGCCTATCTTGCCTGATGCCTAGCACAGTATAAGTGCTAAGCACAGGTTTGTTGACTGACTAAACGAGAGACATAACTGAATGTTGAGAAGAACCATTGTAGTGCTCTGTGAGTGACACCCAGAAAAGCAGCCTTTGCTGGCCTACCAGGAGGCTTATTCCTGTCTTTCTTCTATGACTAAGATGTCTGATGTGGTCTCTCTCTCTCTCTCTCTCTCTCTCTCTCTCTCTCTCTCTCTCTCTGTAAAGAGGGGCCAAGAGGAAAAGAAGTTAAAATATTAATTACTACAATCAGGGAAGCCAGAGCTGTTTGTCTTTTTGCTTGCTCATTCATTCCTTTATCAACTCATAGATCTATGCTGTGTGCTGTAAATAAGCCGGGCAATGAGAGGGATTCCAGTAGGAACAGGACCATGTCTCATCCTACAAGAACTTACAGCATAGTAAGAGAAATAAAATAAGTATAGTAACAACCAGCCTTCATGATAATACAGCTTGTGGTTTTTAGACAGTTACTCTATGCCATTATCTTGCCACAGAAGCTTTAAAGTATTGGCCCATTTATTTATTTTTTTCTCCACAACTCTAAGGTAGAAATACTAGTCCTATTTTGTGGACCAGGAAAGTGAGACATAGAGAGGTTAAGTCGTTTTTTTCAGAGCCACACAGCAAAGCTTTATATTCTTAGACTCTATGCTGTGCTGTTTTAATACAAAGTGAAAGAGGAGGCATGTCCACAAATGCACAAACAGTGGGAGTTCAGAGGAAGGGGTCCTAGGTGAGCTCAGGAACCTGGGAGGGCTTTGTGGAAGCATGACATTTGAGCTTGAAGTTTAGGTAGACTTTTGAGAGCTGGATATTTGTCAGGGAGGGATGGCTCTAGGGTGGCTGGCCTGGTGCAGGTGTCGGGGTAGCAAAGGCACAGAGATGAGAAAGCATAGAGGGTACCTGGGAGAACAGGGCAGTTTGGTATGGCTGGATCCAAGGGTATGTGAAGAGGTGGGGGGCAGAGAAGGCAGGAAAATAAGTGGGATCAGTCTCACGGTGGGCTGTGAGCAGGGGATGGATCGAAAGCCAATGAGGAAGCTGGTGTGGGCCTGTCTGCCCCTGTGCCTGTGGTTCATCTGGGGTTGGGGACAGGGAGGCAGCTCTGCCTTTGTCAGGTGTGGGGCCCAGGCTGGCAGTAAAGCAGCTTATTGTGGGGAGGGGGACAGCACTGAGTGTAGTGATGCTCCTAGGTTACCCCCAGAAAGCCCCTGACAAGGCTCACTACTGCTCAGGGGCTCAACCCAGAGGGCCAGCTAAGGTCTCTCAGCAAACAGCATCCTCTGAGCCTGGACACTCCCTTGATCAAGATCCATGGGAATTCATACTTTTCCCCTGCAAGAATTTACCTCTGTCAAGTGTTTTGATCAGTAATTTCCAGGAGATAGAGATAGAGAGATATATTGAGAGGGACGGAGGGAGAGAACGAGAAAGAGAGAGAGAGAGAGAGAGAGAGAGAGAGAGAGAGAGAGAGAGAGAGAGAGAGAGAGAGAATGGGTTTGCTGCATGGAGTGACTGCAGAGAGGTCTCGGAAGGAGGCTGAGAGCAGCCGAGAGAACATATGAATCCTGTCACTGTAAGTGAAGATTAAACCATGGAGAGAATGGGCCTTTGCTGGCAGCCACTGGATTAACAGCTTGTAGATTTCAATAATCAGTTTAAAGTTGAGTTTATCACGCAGGCCATGAAGCCTGCCTCTTTAAGATGAGCTATGCCATTGTTGCTGGAAATAGTTGAAAGTCAGGGAGGGCGATTTGCAGCCTGAAGATGCTGCGCCTCAGAGAGGAAGGAAACTCAGCCCCTAGCAGCCGAGTTTGGGGAGGCAGCCTGCTGGGAGGAGGGAACCTATCCATGTCTTAAAAGGCATGCATCTGAATTGATATGGCCCAGGCAAAGGCAGGTGCAATTTCTAGGATAGCGACTGAGAGGAGCTGGCTCAAGAAGCGACTGCAGTGCCCCACAACCCACAGAGGAAAGCTCAAACTCCTTGGCCCAGAAGCCTCAGCCTTCCCTCAGGGCCTCCGGAGCCCATTTATAGTCCCACTGCCTAGCTCCCCATCTCACAGGCCTGTCCTCATTGGACCTACCCACTCCCACCCCATCACCACGAGCAGAGCTGCCTAGAGCTCTCACCCTTGTTCTCACCTGTCCAAGCTATCCCCTCTTCCCGACTCCAAAGAGAAAGCGAACTCCTCCACTGAAAGCTTCCTGATGTCCACCTCCCTCCCCACGTGGGAAGATATATCCTCTCTGCCCCCATAGGGCCCATTTCCTTGTCTTATAACACGTAGGTGGTGGTAACAGGACTCTTCTTAGGGTGTAAGCTCCTGGAGGCAGATAGTGCATCTGGGTTTCTCCATGTGTCCTCTAGCTTACAGGGTCTAGTTGGCGAGTTCCTTGCCCATGGCAACCACATGAAATACTGTCTGTTTATTCTAGGTTTTCTCATTGCAGTGGCCAACTCACTCTCCCCCAGTGCCCTGTGAACTCTCACACCCTTGGGCCATTCCTTAATTCATTCATGCATGTACTAAACATATATATTTTTAGTGCCTACTATATGCCAGACTACTCCACTTCCAAGACCCAGACATGGCCAATCAGAACCTTCCATTCTCCTGGCCACAGAGATTAGTTATAGACAGGCAGGTGACACAAGCCACACCGTTGAAACTCAAATCTAAGGTTTCCGTGGGATCTCTTTGGGAAGCAGCCCATACTTTCCTCTGGAGTTGCCTAATCACAGATCGGCCTGGGGCTGCAGGAGACCACCCACGAGAGGTGAGAATCAAGCCCAGCAAGGAAAGCAGGTCTCAGGCAGAGAGCTGGAGGCCCCTGGTGACAGTCATGGAGCTCCTAGATCCAGCCATACCTGAGCTACCCCTGGACTTCTCAGTTATAGGAGCCAGTCAGTTCCCCTTTCTGCTTAAGCCAGTTTAAAGAAGACTTCTACAAACACAGCCAGTGTTCTCACTAAAATAAAGGAAACACTGAGCCTTTATGAAGGTGAAAACCAGTCCTCCTGGTTGTCTTAAACCTGGGTCTGGAGCACCTTTTACTTTCTTGCTGCTAGGAGGTGGTGGTGAGTGGAGGAGGGGTTGTTTGCTTGTCTGTTATGGTCTGTGCCTGGCTTTCAGGCCCCACGTGGTTAGAGCCTCCTGCTTCTTGTAGGAGTGGGCCTGACATGGGCCCCCTCTCACATCTCCTGAAGTTCATGGGCTTAATAGCACACACAGTTTGAATGATGGGCTCTGGATACTGGAAGGAAGCTCCCGAGGCCACAGCTCAGTCTTGCTCAGCTTGATTAATAATTAGGTGTTAGTATCCCCCAGGATTTTAACATGAACAGTTTTTTTTTTTGTATTGGATATATATTTTTGTCATTCCTGCTGTTGTTTTTATATTGGATTTTACTTTATTTATCATTCCTCTCTTGCCCCTTGAGATCCTCAGGTCCCATCATTGCCCCAGGGATAGAGAATGTTTCTGCACATTTAACGAAGTCTGCAATGGGTGTATTTTTAGTTGGCTTGTTTGCATCTATTCTCTTCCTGTTCCTTGCCTGATTGACACCCGCTGGGTGAGAGGGTGTCACAGGAGCATAACTTGGCTATGGGAGAGGTTTGGCTACAGCGGCTGGCTTCACAGAACCCCTGTGATAGTCTCTACCCTGTGAGGGGCATGGAGATTTCCATCTCTTTTAGCTCACCTGGATTCCTTTGTTCAAATGGGCTGCAGGGAGGTAAGCAGGCCTTATTCATTACCTCTCCATGGCCAGTGGGTGAGAGAAACAAGAGGCATCATTATTAGAACCCTCCCTGGGTTCAGGCTGGACAAGCTGCCGGAGGGCGCACACGTCTCTGGCTTGGAGAGGCTTCTCAGAGCACGGGCAGCATTTGAAGACGGCCGTTGCTCTCTGTTGGAGCATCCCAGAGCCCTTTGTTAGTGGCAGAGAGCAGGGAAGCAGCTCAGGGTTTGGGCAAGAAGAAGGTGGCACTGCATAGGGGAGGACTGAAGACAGTTTAGTAAGGGTACAGCTCACTAGGCTGCAGGCAACCCTGAGGAAACCAGCAAGAGATGTGCAGGACCTGGGGTTACTAACAGCAAGGAACTGTGACCACATTCTCCACCTCCCCCCAAGCCTTCAAGCTCACCACACCCCGAGAGGGTGAGAGCTGCAGAAAGGGCTGCCCCCACAGCAGCTGAGGGTTTTAGGAGAGCAACACAACTCTTGCCAGGCTGGGGTGGGGCTTGGAAGAGCTGGGGAGATGAAGACTTTGACTGCTCTCTCCTCCCACCTCTGGTTTCCTGTTGGATCCTCCCGTAGGCTGTACCCAACCCAGTAAGGGAGTCTTATTGATACAGTCCACGATGCCAGCCTCCCAGAGGAGGTAGAGAGTGGACCTGGATGCAAAAGCAGACAATATCCAATATCCAGCTCTCTCGTACTATCTCCTGATTGCAGACAGAGCTCTCTGGGGGTCTAAGAAACAGATCCTCTCATGGTTACTTCAAGGAGAAGCAGGTGATGGGACTCGGACCTCAAAGGTAGGAATACAGGGGATGCAGAGTTTATGAAGAGCCCTTGTAAAGCTCCCCAGGGAGACTGTATCTGCCAGGCCCTCCCCACCCGGAGTTTGGTCTTCAGCCTCATGGGAAGAGGCAATGCTGTCTGGGTTAGTCCAAGATCTGACATAGCTGGACTTATTTGCAATGCTGACTGACTCCCTCTCAAAGTAAAAAGTAATGCATGCTCATTTCAACAAGCCAAATAATGCAGAGCCCTGCAAAGGAAAGCCCACTCCTTCCTCCATCCATCCACACCCCCCTCCCCCAAATCGAGAAAACAAACATTCATGGTTTGATGTGTATTTTTCCTTCCTCTTTTATGCTCACTCAAACATGTTTATAAAATATCCCAACCAATAGTTTTCTTTCTTCCAAAATGGGATCACACAATGTGCACAACCCCACAGTCAATTTTTTTCCACTAAAAGTGAAATGGGTGTCTTTCTAAGTCAATCAATATATAGAGCTCCAACTCATCCTTTGTAATCACTTTCTACTAGTATGCATATATAAATATTTTGTTAGAAAATGACACTTCTTTTTCAATTAGCCAATGCAGCATGGTTGGTGACTGAATGGGTCAAATTGCCTTAAATCAGACCCACTCTTGGTCTCCAAGTCCTTCCAGTCCAGTTAGGGCTCGAAGATATAGGCATGGGACAGGAGAAGCCATCATTTAAGGGAGGCTGTAAATAGCATGTAGGTGGCTCAGACATGGGATGCTTTAGGGAGAGTCATGTGGGCTGAGAAGTCCTACAGGCCTCCCACAGGGGGAGCAGGGCATCTGAGCTGGACCTTGAGTGAAGGGGAGAGTTACTATTGCTATTTTAGGCGTGGGCAGCAACACTAATCAGTCACTAATGAAGTGTTATGAAGCAGAGGAGCTGCTGGGGCTACACTGAAAGGAGACAGCGTTTGTAAGTGACAACGTTTGGATGCAAAGGGAGAGGAGCTAATGTCATTCCAAGTTCTTGGAATCAACTGGTTTCCCCTTGACTAGATTAGTTATCCCTCTGGCCATAATTCTTTCACACTCTCGACTTGTGTAACAAACGTTAGTTTCACCAAAAACTCATGTGTCAACTGGAGTCTTATCTATGTCCAAATGGTCTCAAGTTGGAAATCAGACATGTTTGTGTTGATGAGGTTTGCCATGATGTCCATGGACGGTGAAGACCGCTAGGCTCCACAGGTGTGTATCTCAGCACAGGCTGCCATCAGCTCCCTGCGTAGGCAGAAGAGCCCTTATTCTCTCAATAATGTGGGAGAGCAGCTCAGAAGAGCAGGCTTCTCTTTGTCTTGGCCTCCCTCATGCTGTCCCCTTGCCTTGGCCCCCATCTCTCTTCTCACCAGTATCTTGGAGGCATTCCCTTTGCTCCTGGGTGGCCACTCATTCTCTTTGGCTCCCCAAATGTACCCCCTTCCCAGGGGGTCCCTTCTCTATACTTTCTCTTGCATTTCTGACCACCTCTTAAAGTCTTTGTCTAGAGCAGCCACACGTGGATCCAGCCTCAGTTTATTTTCCGAGGTCTACAACGAGAGACCGCACTTTCTCTTTACACCCCAGCCCTCCGCTCTGAGCTTTTAGAACACTCCCGAAGTCCTCACCTTCTTACCTTTCTGTTGCTGTAACTCTTGACTCTTCCAAGGTTTGGGGAGGCGGAGGCGTAAAAATTCACCACCCATCTCCAGTGCCAAGTTACACTTTATGAACTCTTCATTCAGAAGTCTTGAGGAATCGTTACAAACCCTGATGAGGAATGAAAGAGGCAGAACTTGCTGCAATCCCCTTTAAATGGGGAAAAGCTTCCAGTTACAAAGTGTGTGGGGGAGGCAGATTCTAGCCCTAAAGAGATGGTGCCGGGAATTGCTTTTCCTCTCACGGCACTGAGCTGCTGAAATATCTCCCCTCATTATTGGGAACCTATATAAAAGCTGGTAAACTTTTATGGCGGGCATATTACAGCTTTACTTCAAAACAGTCCCCCCGCCTCCTACACTTGGCAGCACTGAGGAATGGATTTCATATGCAATTTGCTGCTGCCATTCGGGCCCTCTGTGAACAGGGAGGGCAGTGGGGAATAACTCTGGGAGCCCCCAAGTTTTCTGACACACTCAGCTGCTCCGGGTCTGCCCTGGAGAAAGCAGGGCCAACACAGTGAAGCCTTCCTGCTGTTAGCACCCTGTCCCCTGCACATGGAGGGAGGAGAATGTTTCCCTTGGCTCTTGGTGAGAAAATGGTGGCGATTTCTGATGGCTTATGCTTGAAGAGTACTCAGGGAGGGTCAGATTTGGGGGTTTGCTGTCCTAATGGGGATGTTGACCTTAGTAGCAGAGATGGTCCCTGGGTCCTCTAGCTGCAAGAGGACTGCTTGTTGGTGGGGGCGACTGAGACAGACATGCCCCTTTATGCTCTTACCCAAAGAAGAACTCCAAGTTCAGAATCCTGAAGCCTAGAGAAGTTAAATATAACTCTCTCAAGGTCACACAATCTAAAACTGCCAGAGACAGGATCCAAACACAACTAGTATCACCCCAAAATCCTTTCTCTCTCTCTCTCTCTCTCTCTCTCTCTCTCTCTCTCTCTCTCTCTCTCTCTCTCAGAGTTCAAAAACACAAGCCTGGGAAAGAATAAAAGATTGGAAAATATCCATGACTCTAAAATTCTATTTGAGGTTTTCCATTCATACAGCCATGCTGATACTGTACATAACACATCCCTAGTCTTTGCAAAGCACTTTCGCATGCATTAGCTTTGTGCAGTGGGCTGGAGGTGGGCAGGGTCTGCAGACTGGCTGGCCGGGGCTTTGAACACTGCTGTACGAGGGGACACCTTGACTGAGGGAGAACCGACCCTCCAGAGTGACTGTTACTCCTGCCCCATAGAGTGTCAGGCCTTGTTCTGGTCCAACAGAGATGGCTTGAGGATGAATCCTATTTGCTACCCTGGATATAATGAATTTTAAGGCCTCTTCTAATGAAATGACTTGGGGTGTGGGGAAGTTTTCTGGGTGCTACTCAAATGCTCCAGAGCCTGCTGCCTGCCCTGAGGGCTAAGAGCTGCCTCTGGAGCCTCTCATGGTAGAAAAGGCCTCCGGCTTCTGTTGAGGGGAGGGAAGTTGAGGGGAGGGGCAGGAAGATAGAGAACAGCTGCTGGAGGGAATGATGAAGCCAGTGGTTCTCAATTGACTGCACTGTTAGAATCACTAGAAAGCTTTAACATCTAGTGATGCCTGGAGCCACTCCGAGGTATTACATTTAATCCATCTGGGATATGACCTAGGCATCAACACTGGAAAGTCTCCCAGGGGGCGCTAACATGCAGCAGGGCTGAGAGGCACTGGGTTAAGCCCATATGGTGGCGCTCAGCAAGTGGCAAGAGATTGAGGAGCTTGGTTCAGCTTCCGTCCAGGGCTCAGAGAGAAGTGGAGCCCTGACCTCCTTCCTGCAACTGGCCACCCCAGGGCCAGGATAAGATAAGCTCTTGAAAGTAGCTCCTGTGCAGGGAGCTTTCCGGTTAGAACTGATCCCATCTCTAGAGGCCAAGTCAGAGAGAAAGGATTTGAGGGAAAACAGAGACTCCCAGCCATGGTTTTGCTTAAACTGGATCCATCCTCAAGAAGACAAGGTAAGATAACCCCTTCTCAGGCATAATTCTATCTTGGCGGGGTTGCGGGGAGGGTGTTATTGCTATTGGCTCTGTCAGTCTTGACTGGCTTTTCTCATTGACTGAGTTTTGTGTGTGTGTGCGGGGGGAGTGGGGTGAGGAGGGTTGGGGCCTGTAATCCTTCCTGGTTGAGGGCTTGGAGGTAGCAAGCAGCCCGATGCCTAGCCCCCCTCCCTGGGGCTTCAGCCTTCAGTGTTGGGTTTCTCTCAGTCTCCCCCCTGGTATGCATGCCTCATCTCCTCCAGCTCCCCATCCTGCAGAGCTCAGCTATTTGTTCAAATGAAAGGACTGAGTCAAACTGATTCCCACTAATGTGTGCATGACTGAGCCCTGCCCATACTCCAGCCCTCTTGGATTTGAAAAGAGGCTGCTTGCTGTCCTAGGATATCTATAGTTTGTAAAATGCCAGGTAATAGATGCAGAGACTTGAAATACTTCCTCAGTCACTGCTGGGGGAGGATTGGTGGGACTTTTTAGAAGGGGAAGCAATGCTGTTCATATGTTCTTTTGTGTAGATGTGTCCTCTAATGAGAACAAGGCATTGTTCAAGAACAACCCTGATACCTGGAGAGGAGCAGTCCAGGCCTCTTTCTTCTTAAAAAAAAAAAAAAGACAAAGGGGTTTGCTTTAGGCAGCTTAGCATATTTCTAATTATAGTGCCCATTTGTAACCAAGACTTTGGCCTTCCAAGAGGGCTTGATTACGACATTCATAATTCATTGGCAGCCAGTCTATTACCGATTCAATGATTTCTCCAGCCAGGGAAAAAATCTTGATCCTTTAAAAACTGATTTTTCACGTTAGAATAGCAAAAGCAATTAGTTTTATTTTTAGCTCAGTTAAGCAAGAACTCTAATGAAGCTGAAAGGAGGTTTTCTCCCCTTCTTTTTCTTTCCTGTTTTCCCCCCTGAGGTGCTCTGAGGGAATTCAACCCAGGAATTTGTCCCCTGATGCCAGTGGGACTTTGTGGGGTACTTCTGGCTGCTTTAGGAAGCCTACAGAATGAGGAGTTTGTGAAGGTGGAGGGTGGTGTTCAGAACTTTGGACTTAGCCTTGTTTTTCCAGAGGCCTCGACTCCTACCTCAACTCTCGTCATGAAAGTAGGCGTGGAAATGTGTGTAGGGGGCAGCTTGGCAGCCTTAGTCCCTCCACCACATTAGATCTGCAGGTTTTGGCATGAAAAGTTGGGAATACTATCACCTGGCATTCAGGGCCCTTGTTCCAACAGTATGGGCTCAACTTACCATCCCCAGCCTTATCACCCCAGCTTCCCTGCACAGCCCACTGGGACACCTGAACACCGAGTAGGACCACAGACATGTTACCCTCATTTTCTTGACCGCCTCCCTTGTCCTTCCCCAAATCCTGGAGCTCTCATTCCTCTGAATTCTTGGGCGCCAGCTTATGCCCGTAAGTGTAAATTCCTAGATGGTGTTGGGCACGTGCCTCTTTGTACTAGCAGTTGACTTGGTCAGGTTTGTTACCCAGTCAGATGACTGCAGGGTCCAGGGAGGTGGCTGAAAAGGGGAAAGCTGGTTGTAGTGAGAACTGCGGTGACCTACAGAGCACAGGATCCCTCTAAAGGATGTAGCCACTGACCAAGAACATAAGACTGTTTTCATGTTGAGCTTCTGGTGTGGGTGTTGTCAGACTTTATTTTTCAGGAGCAGCTCGATATTTTGATGTTAAAATGTAAGATCTCCTGATTTTTCAAAGTTGGTATGAATTCAATTTTCTTTCAAACCCTGTGTGGCTCTAAACCAGCATCTGGGGACCACCGTTTTGTTTCCTGAGCATTAGGCTTTGAGAGCAGAACCCACAGACCCCAACTCAGAACTCATATTTTCAAGCACCTTTGAGCTCCTTCTGCCTTTCATATCCTGATAGATCAGGAAGAGCCAGCCATACACACACTGGGCTCAGAGTGGCCAGGGGCTCCACAACCCACAGGGACCTACCTCAGGGCCGAGCCAGCATGAACTCGCGGCCTTCAGCCCATAATTCCTTCCCCTAGCTCCACACAAATGCATGGTAATGTTGCCTGGGCATGTCGTGTCAAGTTTTGTAGTAGTTTTACTGCGGTCCAATCTTAATGAAAAATGAGGAAAATTAGTACTCCCCCCCAAACCAGAATGGATTAGATCAGGGAAAACAATGTAAGATTTTACTCCTGTTTGTTTCTTTTTCTTTCTTTCTTTTTTTTTTTTTTTGAGGGCAGTGTCACTGGCCCTCATACATGGGACCTGAACCGGGGCCACTGGCTTCCCAAGCCAGCGCTTAACCACTGTGCCACTCAGCCGGCCCACTCCTGTTTGTTTCTGCATCACTTTTTTCTCGTGGGAAAGATGCTACTGAAATTTAACATTGAAGAGGCAAGATTGAGTACCTACTGTGTGTGAGGCACTGTGGAAGCCACAGGGCAGAGTGAGTCCCCCCTCCCCGCAATGCCTGGTTCCTGCCCTTGGGAGGCTTACAGTCCCAGGGTCCAGACCGTGAGCTCCCGGAGCAGGGCACTTGCGTGTCTCCCAGCCCCCAGCACGTAATATGAACTTAACAAGTTCAATTAAAGACATGGCAACCCAAAGGAGACACAAAATGGAGCAAGGCAAGAAGCGCTTCCAACTGAATAGTCCAACTCTTTCATTTTGACTTGAGGATTTTATTCCTCATATGAAACTGAGCGTGGCATGTCGTGGCATCATTTTCTCTTGGTGAGGAACTGCCCGTTGTGACAAACTAGTATCTTGATCTGATACTGAATAATATACCATTATTCTAAGTGATATTGCCTGGAAAACCTGCGCCAGGGCTGGGGGAGGAAAGGCCTTTGCAATAATGGCAGAAAGCAGGTAAAAAGCCATGGTTAATGCGTTCCTTCGGAATCCTCCTCTTCTTTTCTCCTTTCCCTCTTCTAGTTAATCCACTCCAACCCCTAAGCTATTCCCAGGAACAATAGAGCATTGTTGTGGGTCTCCCCATCTCCGGGCCTTGAAAAACTGCCTGCCATTCTCAGGGAGAGGGTATACAAATTGGACTGTGGTGGAGGCCAGCTTGGGTGTTAGATGAGCCTCTGACAGAGGATATGAATCTTGGTCCCAGGTCCTGGTGAAAGATGGCGGGACTGACAAGCCTGCATCAAACATGCCTCCATTCTGGGGGAGCCATCACTCACCCCCCTGAACTCTAGTGGCACATGCTAATGAGGGCTCAGCTCATATACGTTCCATCCCTGCTCAAAGGGAAGGCTGCAGGTGGGGAGGGGGCCCAGGCTCTTGGCAGACATATAATGGGCAGTCTTGGGTGGAATCGTGAAGGAGACAGCATTTAACTTAATCCCCCTCCTTATTTCTAGTCTTCATGTGTAGGGGCTTTTTCTTACCTCTCTCTGCTTCATCTTCCTAGTTATGTATCCTTCCTAGGGGCAGGGACTCTTAACTAACTGAACGCTATTAAGATTTGTGTGTGTTATTCATTCCTCTTGGTGGCTTTTATGTTTACGTGGAGACCCTGAGCATAAGACAAATGTCTAACCTCAGGAACAAATAGTGGATTGTCACATTTTGGTCACTTGCTAGGAAATGATCTGGATTCAGAGCCCTTATGAAAATGAAGGTGGTTTGCTTTTAATGAATGGGTGATCCTGTCAGCTGCGGGGGAACTGAGCACAGATGATGACAATGATGATACCATGATGATGTCAAGTTAACATCTATTAAGTACTCGCTATGCTCCAGGCACTGTTAAGAGCTTTACATATATAAACTCATTTATTCCTTTCACCACCTCTGTGGTGGGCACCATTATTCAGAAATAAAGAAAGTGGGGCTCAGAGATGTTAGCTCAACGGTAGAGCTAAGAAGCTGGGAGATGCTCCATACATTCTGCCTTTTCATGATAAAAAATGTAGAGGCTTAGACCACTCAAATGTGGCTTCCTGGGTGAAGTGTTCTCCAAATCCCCCCCAATCCCTCCATGATGCAGTTTAAGAGAGAAGACTGTAAACTTGAGTTTGAATCCTGTCTTTGACACTTTAGAAGCTTTGTAATCTAAGCCAAATTATTTAACTTCTCTGAGACTGCTTCCTACTTTATAAAATGGGATCCACCTCATTGGGCAGCTGTGAGGGTTAAATGGGAGAATGCAGGTAGAACCCTGGAGAGTGGCATCCCACCTCTCCTACCCCCAAAAGTCTTATGCATGTGTTTGTCTTCCCCATAAGACTGTGAGTATCTGGGGGGCAAGTTCCATATTTTATTCACCTTTGAAAATATTTCCCTTGGAACTTTGAACATAGTCAATCAAACTGGATGACAAGAATTAGAATAATAATAGCAACTAACATTTATTAAATGCATACCTCATGCTAGGCTCAGTTCTAAGCCCTGCCAACCACCTTGTTGAATAGTACTATTATTAGGTTTGTTTTTCAGTTGAGGGCTTTGGGGCACAGGTAGGTTAAATCACTTTTTTGGGTGGCCCAGACCTTGAATCTGTGCTCTTAATCACTAGCCCATAAAACTACCCTCTAATGACCCTCTTTTCCAATTCCCATTCTCTCTTCCAAGTTTCAAACCAGTAGGAACTTGAGGCTCCCGGGGGTGAGCCCCTTATTCCACCTCACCCGGCTAATTTAGGAGTGGAGCTAGGGCTGGAACCAAGTGCTCGGACTGCCAGCCCAGTGTTCCTCATCAGAGGTGTGCCCTGTCATATGGTGCCGTGATTAATTGGGAGAGAAGCTGTAGGAGGCTGACATTTCCCCAGCCTATCTGTGTTTCCTGCCCACACACCGAGCCCTGAATGTCAGAGCCCCCCCACGCTGCTGTGCTGGAAGGGAGGAGGGAAGCCCACTCACTCTTATTAAGCAATTAAAAATATGGGCTGAGAAGATGTGGGGCAGCCACACTTCCCTGACGTGTTGGGCAACAAGGGAACTGGCTGCATCTCACTTACACTGAGAGACATTTAAGGGACTGAATGAAAAATAGCTCCTCTCAGCATCCAAGGAAGGTGGTTGTGAGTGCTATGGGCTCATCACCTTTCCAGTTCAATAGCACAGACAGTGATGGGTGTGAGAGGAGTGGGGAGTTGGGTGTGGTCAGTGGCCTCTGAAAGCACCATGGTTATATCATTATATCCACAGAAGTGAGGGGGCGTCTGCAAACTTTCTCTGGGTCATTGGGTCTGTTTCCAAAGCTCATGTGTTCTTATTACACTGCCTTATAACAGCCCAGACCCTTAAAAGCCAAGTTCATGTCAGGATGAACTTATATCATTCCTACTTTTCATTTCCATTCATAAGGATGAGTCCAAGATTTAATCTATTACCAGAAGAAATAGGGACTGAAACTGTTGGTGCTACAGTCTTAATGTTTCATAATTCACACGAGATCTGACAATTAAGTTCACTGACTCATCCTAGAAAAATTGGTACATATCCCATTGCTGAATATCACTACAGTCACCCTTGGGAAGCTGTGCACCAACTCTGGTGCCTAGTCCACCCTTCAAAACAATTTTGGAACTCTTTTTCTGGAATGGCCATCAGAGTAGTGGTCATATTACCCTTGATGTCCTGAATGTCATCAGAATGTCTTCCTTTCAATATTTCCTTTATCTTCAGGTAAACAAAGAAGTAATTGGGGGCCAGATTAGGTGAATAGGGAAGGTGTTCCAATAATTATTTGTTTACTGGCTAAAACTCCCTCACAGACAGTGCTGTGTGAGCTGGTGCATTGTCGTGATGCAAGAGCCATGAATTGTTGGCGAAAAGTTCAGGTCGTCTAACTTTTTCGCGCAGCATTTTCAGACACTTCCAAATAGTAAACTTAGTTAACTGTTTGTCCAGTTGGTACAAATTCATAATGAGTAATCCCTCTGAAATAAAAAAAGCTTAGCAACATCCTTGCAAACATGTTCGCAAACTTAACAGACCTCGTATGTTGAAATTCTAACCCCAAGGTGATGGTATTAGGAGGTGGGACCTTTAGGAGGTGATTAGATCATAAGGGCAGAGCCCATGTGAATGAGATTAGTGTCCTTATAAGAGAAGCTTGAGAAAGCTCCCTTGCCCTCTCCCATTATGTGACTTTAGATTGAGAAGACAGCTGTTTATGAACCAGGAGGTGGGCCTACGCCAGACACAGAACTTGACCATGAGGGTACCCTGGTATTAGCCTTCCAAACCCCAGATCCGTGAGAAACAAATTTCTGTTATTTATAAACTACCCAGGCTATGGTATTTTTATTATAGCAGTCTAGGCAGACTAAAAGCTGGTGGGACTGCCTCCTTGATGTAAGATCTAAGGCTCCTGCTAGAATCTGGCCTCAGGCACCTAGAAACAGGGATGGAGGCTGGCTCCATTACTCTTTCCTTTTCTCCTTTCAAACGCCTCCTTATCTGGTTATCTGGTTAATAACTCAGTGTCTTTTTTCATTCCCTTGAAATGTCTCTGACATTGACTCTGACCTTTGCTCTCCGTTTGTGGGTCTGCACACATCCCCTGGGCCCAGACTAAACTAGGCGTCTTGATGAATCATAGGTCTTTGGTTCATCAAAGAGGGGTCACTCGCCCTGTGTTGTAGAAGGCAGGATTGGAAGTGAATCACTCCCCATTGCTCCACGGTACCTGATACTCGGAAGGTTTCCAATACATACTGATTGAATGAATGAGATGCGGTAGATAGGGGTTTGTTGGAAGTCCTTTCTTTTCTTTTTGCTACCAACAATTGATAATGACTTGGTCAACTTCACAAATACTACCATAATATTGAGCATGACTTAATGGTGTGAAAATTACACAGTATGAGTAGAAAATGACTTGTTTAGTGCAGGTGCAGAAAATGTCAAGCATAAATTGGATCAGTTAGGGTCAGGGAAGGGAAGGGGGATCAGCCTTCTGAAATGCCCACATCTGCGTGTCTAGGTAGAGCCTGGGCATACGGAGAAGATGAGTGGGTGGTCATGCAGACAGGTGGCAGAGCAAGGGCCTCCCATGTGGTACAGAGTTTGGCCAATGAGATCAATCTCCAGGTTCCTCTATCAGGATACAACTGAGTTCGTGGGAACAAAAAATTCAGCGAACTGTCCAAGATGGAGCATCTTGGAATTCCAGGAAGAGCCCACTATCCGCTGGTCATCCAACTCTGAGCCCAGAAGCTCCTGCAGCTGTCCAGTTCTCATTGTGGTTGGGGCTGGGTGCTCCTACCTTTGTGACGCTAAAGGAGCTAGAAAGATGTGTGTCTTTTCCCCTCTTTCTTTTCAGGTAAATACAGGTGAGGAGAATAAGGAACAACTAACACCACTTCTAAAAACGTTTTATTTTGAATTAATTTACTTACAGAAAAAGTTGCAAAATTGTATAGAATTTCCCTGTACTCTGTTGATCTCAAAACAGGTTTGGGAGGTGGGGAGGGATGGCCGAGTGGTGCATTGTTTAAGAGCTGGCTTGGGGTGCCAGCTCTGAGCAGCAAGGCCCCGGTTCAGATCCCACATATGAGGGCCAGTGACACTGCCCTCTACAGCTAAGATGGTGAACAACAGCTCCACCTGGAGCTGGGCTGCTGTGATTCCCCCGGGACGACATAGCTGCAGCCCCTGCTGCAGTGGGCTGCCATAGGCTACAGTGAGTGGCCGGCAGCCAGCGTGAGCGACCGGCAGCTGGTGTGAGCTGCCAAGAGCCGCTTTGAGTGACCGTCCAGAGGCCGGCAACCAATCTGCCTCACCTGGGAAGAGCACAATGACGATACCAACCTGGGCCCCTGGAAGCAACGTCCTCCACAACTAGACTGAAGAACAAAATGACAGCAACTTGTCTGTTCCCCTTCCCCAATTCCCCAATGCTGTTCCCCTCCCCGAATTCCTCAATAAAATCTTTTTTTTTAAAAAATAGGTTTTGGGGATCCTGCTTCCTGGGGTAGAAAAACAGGGCACTAAATTAGAGTTTTAAAATACAACCTAGTTAGGGAGAAGTGATTTTTCTCCTTGGAAATAGAGATACTCCCTAGCAAGCAGCTGAAACTGTGGATTCTGGTCTCAGCTGCCTCGTATCATTGAGGAGCCTCCCAGGTATCTTCTAAATGGTGATGCCCTTCTCTGCCTCTCTCAAAGAATGGGCTAAGGACCCAATGTGGAGGGGCTTATTGCTTCTCAAGGGATGATCCACATGGAGGGCCTTATTATCTCACACTTCACTGGGGACCCAGCAAGGTGGGGTCCAGGCAAGCCAGAGTCTTGTCAGCACACCAACTCCCTGCCACCCCCCGCAGCCCCACTTACTTAGCTGTAATATCACTGGGAAACCAGTAAGGAGAGAAGAGGAAATGTCCCACATTTCTATCTCCATTTTTTTCTAGAGGAAAGTGACCTTCACAAGAGACCCAAAAGAATACTGTGCCAGGCAGTACTTTAGGTGCTGGGCATATGTCAATGAACAAAACAGCCGAAAATCTCTGCCCTGTTGTAACATGCTAATGGGGGAAGCTGGCAGTAAACAAAACAAGTACATAAGTAAATATTAGAAGGTGGTGAAATTCTATCTTTGGATTGATAAGAGTCGAAATACTTTTAGATAAAATTCATGCTGGGCAGCAGATGGTTTCCGCTGATAAATGCGATGGTTATAACATAAGGAATAGCATCTATTAGGGGTGGGAGAATGGGTGTTGCCAAATGTCACCCACTTAAACTTACTCATGTTAAGTTTCCAATCTAACTAGTGCCTCATGTAACTAGACAATGCACGTAGCAGTTGGAATGTCATTCCTTTGACCTGGGAAATCTTCCTAATCATTCTCTCTTAACCCCCCTGGGATCTGGGGGGAGGAGATAAAGGAATAAAAGCACACAGGAGTAATTCACCCTCAGAATACTATTATGAGATAATAACAGTGATGGATTGCATGTATCATTTGAGGATAGTTGCATAAGCATGAAGAAAATGGTGGCAAGACACACACCAGACTGTTAATCTGTTAATACAGGGAAGCTGACGCGACGTTTCTGAAAGTGCAGAGGTGGCAGTGTCACTAGCCCTCATATGTGGGACCCGAACCGGGGCTGCTGGCTTCCCAAGTCAGCGCTTAACCACCGCGCCACTCGGCCAGCCCTGGGCATTCTTTATTTATCTGTTCGATGTTGGCTTGTAGCAATGAGTGAGGATTGGTTTTGTGGTCGAAGAAAAGAAAACCTAAGGAAACATTTCAACAAACAAGCAAACATAAAAGGTGAATGAAAGGTAAGGAAGATCTTATGGGACTTCAAGTCTCCAAAATTTATATACAACTTTTCTTCAGATTATTCATTCATCCAGGCAAACACTGCTCATTGTCTTTATGTGCCAGCCTGTGCTAAAGATCCCAGGGGTGAGGGCACATAAAAAGGAATGAGACTTGATTTCTACTTTTACCAGCTTTTTTTATTTTTTAATAAAAAGTTGGTTTATCTGCTTTATTCTTTTTAACTGAGGTGAAATTCACATAACATAAAATTAGCTATTTTAAAGTGCTTAAATTAATGGCATTTAGTATATTTATAATGTTGTGCAACCGTCATGTCTAGTTCTAAAACATTTTCATCATCCCAAAATGAAAGGAGCTTTACCCCTACCCCCACCCCCATTTCGCTCTCCGCCAGCCCCTGGAAACCACCTTTCTGTTTCTCTGGCTTTACCTGTAAGTTCCGGATATTTCCTATAAATGGAATCATACAATATGTGATTCTTTTATGTCTGTCTTTGTTCACTTACCATAATGTTTCCAAGGTTCATCCTGATTGTAGCAGGTTTCAGTACCTCATTTCTCTATATGGCTCGATAATATTTCATTGTGTGTATCATATACACATATACACATATATATTACAATTTTTTAATCCATTCATCCATTGGAAAACATTTAGTGTTCCACCTTCTGGATATTGTGCTGCTATGAACATGTATACATATATTTGTTTTAGTACCTGTTTTCCATTATTTTGGGTATATGCCTAGGAGTGGAAGTGCTGGTTCATATTGCAGCTATATTTAACTTTTTGAGGAAACCACCAAACTCTTTTCCACAGCAGCTGAATATTTTACATTCCAACCAGCAATGTACAAGGGTTCTAATTTCTCCACATCTTCACCAACACTTGTAATTTTCTGTTTTTGTTTTTTTTTAAATACCCCTCCTAGTGGGTATAAGGTATCAGCTCATTGTGGTTTTTATTTGTGTTTTTCTGATAACTAATGATGTTGATCATCCTTTTATGTGCTCGTTGGCCATTTGTATGTCTTCTTCAGAGAAATGTCTATTCAAGTCCTTTGTCCATTTTTAAATTGGATTGTCTTTTTGTTATTGAGCTCTTAACAGGTTTTTTAAAAAAAACCTGGATACTAGATATGTCTAGTTCTGGATACTAGATGGCTCTCATACATGTGATTTAAATATATTTTCTCTCATTTCATGGGTTGTCTTTTCACTTTCTTGATAATGTCCTTTGAGGTTTTTAATTTTGATGAAATCCAGTCTATTTCTTTCTTTCGTTGTCGTACCTAAGAATCTATTTCTAGACTCAGGGTCATGAAGATTTACCCCTAAGTTTATTCTAAGATTTTTATGGTTCTAACATATATATAGGTTGTGATACATTTTGCGACAATTTTTGTATATGGTGTGAGGTAGGTGACCAACTCCACTCTTTTGCATATGGATATCTAGTCCCAGCACCATTTGTGAAGAGACTATTCTTTCCCTTGTTGAATAGTCTTGCAACCCTTGTCAAAATCAATTGGCCATAGGTGTATATGTTAATTTCTGGACTTCCAATTCTATTCCATTGGTCTATGTGTCTATCGCTATGCGAGTACCAAACTGTTTTGATTACTGCAGCTTTGTCATGAATTTTGAAATTGGTAAATGTGCATTAGCCAGCATTGCTCTTATTTTTAAATATTGTTTTCAGTATTCAGGGCACCTTGCAAGTTCCATATAAATTTGAGGATCCACATTTCCATTTCTGCAAAAAAGACTGTTAGAATTTTGATGGAGGTTGCACTGAATGGACAGATCACTTTGGGTAGTATTGCCATCTTAATACTCAGTCTTCCAATCCATGACCACAGGATGTCTTAACATTTATTTAAATCTTTTTTACCTTCTTTCAGCAATAACTTATAGTTTTCAGTGTGTAAGTCTTTGATCTCCATGGTTAAATTTATTTCTGGGTATCTTTTTTTTTTTTGATGCAATTGTAAATGGAATTGTCCTCTTAATTTTTCTTTTGCATTGTTCATTGATGGTGTATAAAAATAACTGCCTTTTTACATGTTGATATTATACTTTGAAATTAGTTGAATTGGCTTATTAGCTTTAGAAGGTTTTTTGGTGTGTGTGTTTGGATTCTTTGGGATTTTCTATATGTAGAATCATGCCATCTATGAATAAGCTAGGTTAACTTCTTCCTTTCCAATTTGGATCCTTTTTATTTCTTTTTATTTCCTAATTGCTCTGAATAGAGCTCCCAGTACAATGTTCAATAGTAGTTGTGAAAGCAAGCATCCTGGTATTTTTCCTGATCTTGGGGGTAAAGATTTCAGTCACTTATCAATGAGTATGATGCTAGCTGTGGATTTCTCGTAAATGCCCAGGGATACCAATGCCATAATGACCCAAGTGAAGCATAATGACAGCGAGTCTATGAGCCCAAACACAGCTGATTGTATGGGTTGGGGAGAGAGCTATGAAAATAGGGATGGGTGAATTAACTGCCCTAAACCTCCACGTACCTAACTATAAAATAAGAATAGTAATGGTAAATATCCAAGGATATACCACAAAAGGAGAAATTGTGTATGTGTCTGTTACATAGTAAGTGCATGCTAAATCTAGTGATGATTATTGTAATTTTAAAGAAGGGGAAGGGAAATGAATTAGTGGGCTAATCACATTATAAGGTATGAAAATATTGAATCAGTAAATTGTACACCTGAAACTAATATAACCAGTATAAGACTATATACAAAAAAAAAAAAAAAGACTTGTTTAGAGGTTATTGATGGCCTCTAATCCCTGGGTTGAGTTACCCCATTTCTTTTTACCTTCTCTTTTTCTAAGCCTGGACCATACCACCAAGGCGTTCAAATGGTTAAATGTACTCATAGCATTTTGACCCGATGGGTCTAAGGTAGGTGAGGGTGTGTGGGACAAAGGACCTTCTGTTCTGGAGCTCCCAGCCCTGCGATGGCTCGGTCCCAGTATTTTGTGAAGGCAATAAGCACCACTGATGAGGAAGAGGAGGAAGTGAGCCTCTCCACCCTGATATCCCAGGAGTAGCTGCTTGGGGTGTGCATCCCATCTCATAAACAAATCAGGATCAGAAGGGAACAGAATGATCCTATCTGTGCTGAGTGCCATGCATATAAGAATAGCAGTTCTTTACATCAGCAGCACAGCCTATGGTTGCATTCGGGCTTTGATAAATGTCCATGGCGTTTGTGCTTTTCCTCTGGTGGTGACCGTGGTCCAGATGGGCATAACTTCCATGGCCCTGGTGTGGTGCTGGTCGAAGGGGAGCAAGGTGCCCTCCAACTTCTGGTAGGATGAGCATCCATCTATAATTACAGCCAAGCCTTCACTGGTGTCTCAGGAAGAAGCACCTCTTTATAGCCGGTCATGAGCCTTTAATATATTACCCTTAAATCATTTAAAACTGGACTAGCCTGAGCAGCAGTGAATATGCCAATGCAGTTGGGAGCAATCTCGGCGGGCCCAGCGAAATGGCCGAGATGATCTAATAGATCTTGCTTCATCTCCAAAGTCTATCATCCAGCCTCTTTCCTCATTAAACCTAAGCTCCCCACTCACAGGAAATAAAACTGCTACCTGATATTTATATATCTTCAGAGAGTAGTGTAATTCAGAAACCAGGGAGAATGGTTTCAAACTATTTATTGAAAAGGAGTCTGTTTCTTGCATGAAATAATCTTATTGGAAAAGTTACCTTATTACTTCTACTGCACTTGGAAAAATCTGGATCATTTGTAAAGCAAAGGGAAAAACAGAAATTGATTTTGGTTTGCAAGGTTGGTATTTTGGATTTTGATGAGTAGCTTGAAATGGGTGAGTCATGTGATGGTTCTGGTGTTTTGGGGGTGGGTATTCATACTGAGATCATAATAGCTATTTCTGACCTTCACTTTGAACAGCATGTTGCAGGAAGCCTTATGTCACCCTAAGTCCCCAGCTATTTGCAACATTGAATTTTTTAACTGATCTCTTACATTAAGCAGCCCTCTCCCTGCCCTCACTGTGCCATTCCTAGACTCTAAAGTTCTGAATGGATTTACAACATCTAACAGGGTAAATTCCATATTCGTTGTTCTAGCATTCTTGTTCCTCCAAGATCTGACACAATCTGACTTCACTTCCAGTCCCATCTCTCTCCTGCCTCTGTGGTGTGAACCCTATATTTCCTTCAGCCACTTGTGTGAGCTTCAGCTGACCACCTGACCAGGTCCCACCTCCCTGTTGTAGGCACTTTTTTCCAGGTACCTCTCCCTCTTATGCACCTCAGAAGCAATTTCACATTTGTCCATGTGATAATTTGATTCCTGTGTGTCTCCCATTAGAATCTAAATTTTATATGATTAGGGACCATGTCTATTTTTGTGCCTGGTATACAGGCACTTAGTAGGTACTTTATTGAACAAATAAACATCTTTTTCTTCTCCAAATTAGTTCTTCTCCAAATTAGTTCTTACGAAGCAGAAACCACCTATTCTTGTTTGTATCCCTGTTCCCTAGGGCATTTGCCATGTAAAAGGCATTACAGGGTTCTGTGGTCACTTGAGATGTGGTCATCTAGGGACAGATTAAAGAACCATAAGAGAAGAAGGTTGGAGAAAGATCCTTGGTGGATCCTTGGTTTACATGGAGGGAAGGGGGAAGGAAAGCCAGAGAGGCTGAAGAAGAACAAGGAGAAAGGTCTTAGGAGCTAGAGAAAGAGGTGCAAGAAAGCCATGGGGATCATCAGTGTGAAGTGATGGTTAAGTTGGATGAGAAATGAGAAAAGGCTTCTGGATGGTACTAAGATGGCATGTGGGTGAACTGAAGGAGGCAGAGCTAGACCCTTATCAGGAATGAAGAGAATAAATGATGACAAAATGTATAAATGACTGTAGACCATGGGTTCTCAATCTCGACACTATTCATATTTTGGACTGGACAATTATTAGTTGTGGGAGGCTGTTCTGGACATGGTAGTATATTTAGCAGTGTGCCTGGCCTCTCCTCATTTGATGCCAGTATCAACCCTGCCCCCACCTCCAGTTGTGACAACCCAAGCTGTCTTCAGACATTGCTAAATGTTCCCTGAGAGCCAAATCACTCCTGATTGAAAACCACTGCTATACACCAGTATTTCCTTAAACTAGTTGGCCACTAAACTAATTCCTTGAGATGCTCCTGGAAAAAAGGTTGCCTGGTCAAACATGGGTGGACAATACTGAGTGAAGCAGGTTCCTTTGCTGCAGGAATGCTCAGAGCCTTACAAGGCCAAGCTGTACTGTCGCTCTCTTATATACCATGAAAGACCAGCACAGAAGAAGCAGGGTTTCCTGGAATATTGTAAAGGACAGTATTACACCTCCTACAAGGAGCGTTCTGGTGAGCATACGCTGGGACACACTACTACAGACTGTTTTTACAGGAAGAGGTGACATAACTTGCCTAATGTCATTCACATAGTAGGAGCTGGGGGGAGGAGGTAGGGGAGGAGGGACACCTAGACCCGGCTCACCTTAAATTCCAGCTCCTTCCATAACCCTCCCCCACCTCCGCCAGCCAAGTCCATGCCTTCATCTCCTGTCAGCATTGTCTTCTCCGAAGCTGAGATCCATCATGAGCTTGTTTCCCTTTGGCTCTTTTCCAGAGCCCGGCATGCCTTGGTTTCCCTACATGCAATATCACATTCAGGTTTGCTGTCTCTGCAGCTCACTGGAAACGTTGCCTAACCAAGGCTGGATGGCACTTAGGAGTGGGCTCCAGTGGAAATGACCCAGAGCGTTTGAGCAGAAAGGCGATTTAGGCTGTGTCCTGACCTGCTTCCCTGTGGGTTGGTGCCATGCACGGGGCACTGGACAGGGAGCTGGAAGACAGAGGTCTTGAAGGCACATCCTGTTCAACTAAACTTCCGTTATTCACTGAACCAACATTTATTGAGAGCTTTCTCTGTGTCTCTAAATCCCTACCTTTCAATTCCCTCTTCCACCAAAGAAGGGGGTTCATTTAAGAAATCTCTGAGACTCCTTCCAACATCACCTTCTGTTTTCTTTTCTTCACTCTTAAGGGGGCAGGAGAGGTCCCATCAGGGCACTGATGTCTAAGATCAAGTGCTTACAATGAATGAAAGTGTTCTGAACAAAAATCTTGATAGAAGAATCTATCCAAGATTTCTTTCTCTCTTTTCGCATGGGTTAGCTTTTTAATGGAAGTCTGCTCATTTACTATTTGGGAATTTTAGCATGAATATTTTCTGAGTATTCTGTCTGTGGCAAGCACTTTTAGAAGATGGAGAGGGGAGTGGGTGAGGACGAGGGTTGAGGGTGAGGCAAAGGAAAGTCAAGGCTTTTTAAAAACTTAGGCTATCTTGCTGCAAATCACAGGGGATGAGACCTCTGTAAGCCAATATTAGAGGCTGTCACTTATTTTCCACTAAGGACAGAAGTTCCTTTGAAAGAACTTTTGCCCCATGTGGGACACCCCAGGTTGGCAGGCTCAGAGCACCTGCTTGGATCTAGCCGACACAATCAATATCATTGCAATCTACCTACTGTGCCTTTGAGCCAGCACCTCCCAGTTATCTGGCCTGCTGGTGAGAACTGCCTGCAGCAAGTCCGAAAACATGGTTGCCTCCCCTGTGTTTCCAACAGATACAACCTGGTCTCACAGTACTTCTGTCGATCAGTAATGGACAACTGGTAGCTGTGCCTGGGGTGGGATTTCTGATCTCAGCTAGGGCTTTGTTGATGAGCCGATGACTGCTGTTCTCACTGAGAGCCGGCGGGACACAGTGAAACCACTGTTTGAACACGGTATAGTGATGAATCATGGTCGTGTTTATTTTGTGGTTTCCAAGGCAGCCACCTAATGGCTAAGAGCATGGAGACATTTAAATGCACCAATGATTTGGTGGAGAGGAGATGGACACAGCCATGATTTGCTAACGAGTAGGTAGACGTTATTTCATTGTATGCGTGTGGCTCAGGTGCATAGGTAAGATTTGGGAAGTCTCAACTATACTCCAAATTTGGGAAGCATTGCCTTATGCTAATGACATTTTTGTGTGAAAAGATGGTCTCTATTTCCTTACCAGATTGTCCCTTAAATGAGTTGAAGTCCCAGGGCCTTAAATTAAAAGCAAGAAATTACAAGGCAGCAGATTGAAATGAGGTTCTGTGCTGTGTTTGAAATATATTGGTGGCTGTTGAAAGCCTAATTTAAAATGAATGGTGTATTCCTTACGTAGCGTTCCCTTGAATGTCCGTTCTGTGCATTGAAGGCCCACTTTCCACCCAGTTAGTACCCTAAAAGGGAGACCTCCCCCTCCCTTCACCATGCCCAGGACTTGCTCCTCAGCCGGCCCAAGCTGGCAGGACCACACTAGAGTCTGTGCTGATGCCATTACACCTGCTGGAACCTGCTCCTGAATTGCAGTCCATGCCCAACCTGGATGAGGAGATCAAGCTTTGGGTCCCATACCCCTCTTGGCCATCAATAAGAGAGGTGCCCATGGAGGAGTGAAAACAGGAACTCTTTACCAGCCCTGGGCTTGAGATCCTGCCTTTCTTCCCAGCCTGGGTCTCAGGGTGCTGGGAAGACAACATTAAAGCCTACTTTGCTTCATTTCATTATTGGTGCGTCTGTGTTCTCTGGGCAAAGGCCAGCTCATGCACAGCAGTGGCTCTTAACCCTGAGTGCCCATTAGAACAGGCTGAGGAGCATTGGAAAAATACCGATGCCCAGGCCCCAACTCCTAGAGATTTTAATTTAATTGGTGTGTGTGTGTATACAAGCTTCTCAGCTTATTCTGATGTTCAGCCAGAGTTAAGAACTACTGGTTTGGAGGAAAAAATTCTCCATTTTCACTGTTCGACTTAGGTGGATTTTCTTTAATCAGACTAAGACAATGTAATAGGCAGACAATGCAAATTATCTGTGCAGAGAGAGGGATTTAAAGATCCAGGCATTCATGACAAAATTAGCCATGTATTCTTTTCACTATCCTAGAGATATAAAAAAGCTAAGGCTTACAGGGGACAAAAACTGGGTCCTCAGGGACTTGGGTAGGACTAGAAAGTAAGCAGCTTCAGAGCTAGAGGCTGTAGATATTGCAAATATTTCCTCAAATCAATTAATTAATGATTAATTAATTAATGCACACATTGCTTACTTCTTAAGTACCTGTTTGGTGTCAAACACTTCAATAGGCTCCAGGAATGCAAAAATGAATATCTTTAAGGTAGGAATTTAAAAAGGGTTGGAAGCAGAGGAGGGTTGGTTTTCCTAATCATAGATACCTGGCTTTTCACCTGGCTCCAATTCCTTTGCAAACGCCAGAACCCAGCATCTGCCCTTGAGATTCTCCTGAGGGGATAACAACACCCCCCAGCTTTCCTCTTCACGACTTGCAAAGTCTTGTCACTGACATTTTTTCCGGTACATTTTTGTATGACGATGAGTGGCATATGGGCACTCCTTTCTCAGACACACATTATCTCAACTACATCCTCGTTCCCGTTCTGCCTGACTCATTTGGTGATTACAGAAAGTTTGTATGAATAGGCAGCGGTGCAGGGGCAAGGAGGAGCGTTTTAGGATTCATCAAGATTGAGTACTAGAAATATATATTTTTAAGCAACAAAAATGTTCAGATGAGCTCATGGTAGCTTCACAACACACTTACCAGGATGGTTGGGCAAGAGTTATTATACCGGTTTTACCAAACAGGAATCTGAGACTTACAGAAGTTGAATGGTAAGCAATTTAAGCTGGGTTCCTCCTCCTGTGGGTGGTGGACATATATCTCTAGGATTTTTACCAGCAACTACTTCCCTCTCCAGGGCCAGGTCCTCTAGATTGCTGAGTACCCAGAGCAACCTTCTCCACCTCCAAAACTGCAAGCAAAGCCAGCATTCCTGTGGGCACTTCTCGGCCGGCTAACTAGACATGACCACAAGGGGGCACCAAAAGAGTTTCCATTGCTTCTGCGGGCCTGACTTCTCTGCGTTCTGCTGTGTGTAGAGAATAGGTACAAAGTTGAAAAAGTGTGAACTAAGAAGAAGGGGCGATGTTGGAAGGGAAAGTTTAAGACCCAGGTAGAAAACTGACTGGACAGAAGAGGCCATGCCCCTAATTTAGGCTTTGGTTAGAGAGGTGGGGAAGTGCTCCTGGGTAGAGTACGAATCTGATGGCTGTCAGAGCCACTGTGAGGCACCCTATATGAATGTTTCCATTGTTATTTAAGAAGCAAAGGAAGATGGAGACTGCCGTGTATGTGAGGCAGGTATTTGTTCAGTCTTTCATAGTGTGTGGGAGGACGTTAAGTCTGGAAGGTAGGCTGAGGATGAGTAGGATCGTGTGGATGATGGAAGGGAGTCTGGATTTTATTCCAAGTGCAACAGGAGGTCATTGGAGCCAGGGAGGGGTGTGATGTTTTACATCTGGTTGCTCTGTGAGGAATAGGTATTGAGGCACAAACGTGAACACTAGGGTGGCATTGGTGAAGATGGAGAGAAGCAAGTGAACTTGGGATATCTGTTTAGACAGAAACATTCTGAAAAGAATATGGGGTGGGAGATTTTCTGGGCACAGGGATATTAGGGAGTCATTAAACCAGGCTCCACTAACACCTGTCCAATCAATGGGTAGGACGCATTCTCACCTGGGCTCATCTCCTGTGTCTCAGACATTCCCTGTTACTCTCCGTTTCCCTGATGGCCTCAGTTCCTTAATATATGTGGGGTAAGAGATAAAATCAAGGTTCCTGCTGAGAACCTGGGTCCTGAATGGCCCTCTGAGCACTTAGCTAGGTTGATCATCCATGTAGGTGGTGCTGGCCCAAGGCTGGCTTGACTGCAGCAAGGGTGGTTACAGTCTGCCCATCTCAGTTCCTCTCCTGGGGTTGCCGTAGGGCCTCTCACTTCCATTTCCCCTTTGCCTTATGTTAAATTGGCAGAGGGGCTGTTGGGAAAAACCACAGGACTTGGACTTGGTTTAGCTTGAGAGTACCTGTAGGACGTAAGCAGGGAGCACACCTTCGGAAGTGGGAAGCGGAGTTCAAGGTGCAATTTCAGTGCCTGAAAGAGGGACTGGGGAATAAGGTCTGGAGCAGAAAGCAGAGTCACCAGCAGCTTTTAAAGAGGTTAAAAAGGCTGGTGTGTCCTCTTCAGGCACCTGGGAGCGCTGTCCCCTCCCTCCTTTTATGGTCACCTTGATGCAGGCTGGATTGTGCCCACCTCAGAGGGACAGAGATGGAGCAGAGGCATTCTGCTCCTGAAAGATGCCTTGGGGACATTGAATAGCCCTCTTGTAACCTTGTCTAGATGTCTGCCGCTCTCAAAATAACAGAGTGCACACATCACTATGATGGGCGTTTTTCAGGAAAATGTCATCTCCGTTACAGCTAGCTAGGGGTGTACCCAGAGAGGAAGCAAGATAGACAAATATTTGGGGGAATAAGTGTGTGGGAGAGATGAGCTGTCAGGGCGAGTGAACGTTAGGTGAAATGGATTGCGTTTTCTTGGTAGCTTTCCGCAAGCTCAGTAACAAGATTGCTTCTGGGTCTGGGTTTCTTCATAAGCATTGCCACCAGGCCTTCTAATCACTGTCATCTGTGGAAGGAAAGGTAGGCACAGAGCAGGGGAGCAGATTTCCTCTGGGGAGAGAAGTTGGGACCCCTGCTTTCAAGGCTCAGTCTGCATCCCAACCATTGGGCACAGAGCAGAGGGGTGAAGGGAGATGAGCAAGCCTGCCAGTGTCAAGCGGGCTTCTTTATTTAAAGGACACAAAAGGAGGAGTCAAGAATGTTTGCCCTAGACCAGGGATCGGCAAACTTTTGAGACATAAGAGCTGCCAGGAGTCAGCAAATTGCAGCTCGCGAGCTGCAGGCTCTGAAGTAAAATTGAAAATGAAAATAGAACTATCATCGTTTCATTTATAAAATTTTTAAAGGATATTATTCACATAATGGTGATTATGTAAAAATATATTTATGGCTCTTGAATAATTTTTAAATTGTTGTGAGGGACAGGATTGGCTCTTCCAGGGGTCGGCAAACTTTTGAGACAGAATGTACTTACTCATAGAGCCGTATGTGGCTCGCGAGCTGCAGTTTGCCGACCCCTGCCCTAGACCATAACTCTCAGACATTTGGAAGATTTCAACCCATTATTTTGTTTGTTTGCTTATTTTTCTGTTTACTTTGCTCATTTATTCAGTTCTTTAGATTCCACATATAAGTGAAATCATATGGTATTTGTCTTCTATTGACTGAGTTATTTCACTTAGCATAATGTTCTCTAGGTCTATCCATATCATTGAAAATGGTACGATTTCTTTCTTCCTTATAGCTGCATAATACTCCATTGTGTAAATGTACTACAGTTTCTTTATCCAGTCATCTACCGATGAGCATTTTGGTTTCCAAGTCTTGGCTATTGTAGATAGCACTGCAATAAATGTAGGGGGGCATAGATATTTTAAAATTAGCGTCTTGGGTTTCTCTGGATAGATACCTAAGAGTGGAATTGCTGGGTCATAAGGTAGTTCCATTTCCAGTTTTTTGAGATACTTCCATACTGATTTCCATAGTGGCTGCACCAATCTGCAATTCCAGCAACCCATTTGTCAACTAACTTTTTGGAACTTGGCAACTTTCCTATCTTGGTTATTTCTTCTTTGTATTGAGGTATAATTTACATACCATAAAATTCACCCACTGTGTATGTACAATTCAATGCATTTAGTAAAGGCATAGAGTTGTATAACCATCACTGCAAACCCATTTTTTTTTTTTTTACTATCTTGTTTTTACTGGCTTGTTTCTTTGAATGTTTACCTTGAATGGTTATTGGAGGTGGCTGCAAGGTATGGGAGGAGGATGCACAGCTAGTCTTGTGAGGACGGAAAATAAGAAATGGAGGTGGTAGAGTGGCCTGGATAGGAAGTTTCCTTTGGGAAGAAATGATGACAAGAGCCAGCAGTTCTTTTTATGTATGTACAGTGAGTCAGGGGCCGTGCTAACCTCATCACATGAAAATCACATTTCCTTTTAGCAGTAACCCAAAGAGATGGACAATCTTATTATTCCCATTTTACAGACGAAGAAACTGAAGCTTCCAGAGGTTGAGTTGCTTGTACAAGGTCTCACTGTTAGGAAACGGCTGAACTGGGATTTGAACCCATACCTCTCTGCTTGCAGAGTTTGCAGGCTCAAATCATTATATTGTACTAGGGGGCATTTGAGGAATTTGGTTTAGAGCATAGACTACTGAAAGATGACTACTTAAAATGCAGTAGATCCTGACAGCACACTCAACACCTTTAATTTTGTGACTCTTAACCTACTTGAGTTGATCAAAATGGAAACCTAGTGTTACCCCCAGTTGACTCTCATTTTTACCCATCACTGGGCTCACTGTTATTTTGGCTTTGGCTCCACTTGGAAGAATAAACAGAGACCACTGGGCTTGTTTGCTCTCTGAGGGTCTTGTTTTTGACCCCCAGACAGCAGTAGGCACCAAATGCCTGGTGCCTTCTCCTGTGTGGAGGAATAAAGGAACCTGAAAATCCACTGCCATTTCAAAACCAGCCTGCTTGCCACAAACTAATAGTGTTTAATGCTGCTGCTGTCTTTCTCCCTTTCAAAACCAATCTTTAGATTGTACGCCTGAAACCCAGGCGCCACTATCTACTAACGGAATGCCAGGGGTTAGAAACAGAATGCTACACACCACTTAACGTGTGAAATATGATGTCTCTGTCCAGGCATATATGAAAAAAAGAAAGGAAAACCCAACAACAACCCCTCTGTTGGGTTGTGAAATGTAAATGTTTGCTAATACTTTGCCAAAGACAGCTTCACTTGGGCTGAGAGCTATGTGTAAAGAAATGCATCATTTGCTCAGGGCTAGAAGTCATCAGCTTGTGATATTAATGCCCTTTAAAAAATAATTTGTCGGCATGAAATCAGAACATGCCTTGTGCAGAGGATTGGCTCTTGTCAATTTTCTCATGGCTCTGCTGAGTTATATTGCATTTAGATCTTGCCAAAAATGAAAGAGTTCTCTTATTTTACTCACTTCTTTTTTGCTGAAAGAGAAATAAGGGGGTTAACTTTGATTTCATTTAGTATGAAGGGCTTCTGCCCTGCAGGCTTGGACGTACTGGTCAGCTAAAAGGTCACAGGTTGTTATTTCTGGCTGCTGCTTCATCTGCAGCCCACAGGCTCTCAGCAGGTCTTGTGGGGAGAATGCTAGGAAAAGACAAAGGTTTAGGGGCACCTGTGTGAGAACCCACAACAGATTGGCTAGCTTTATTAAGGCCACTTTGGCTGCATGTGACAAAAACCTTCCTCAAGCTGGTGTAAGCAACAAAACGGGAAATGTCCAAGGACACGGGTGGTTCATTGTCCTGGAAGCAGGAGCTCCATGCTGCCAAGAGTCTCATTCCTCCTGGGTGCGCCCAGGGTGGGCCATGATCACTCACTAACTGCTCCTGGGTGCGCCCAGGGTGGTCCATGACCACTCACTAACTGCTCCTGGGTGCGCCCAGGGTGGTCCATGACCGCTCACTAACTGCTCCTGGGTGCGCCCAGGGTGGGCCATGACCGCTCACTAACTGCTCCTGGGTGCGCCCAGGGTGGGCCATGACCGCTCACTAACTGCTCCTGGGTGCGCCCAGGGTGGGCCATGACCGCTCACTAACTGCTCCTGGGTGCGCCCAGGGTGGGCCATGACCGCTCACTAACTGCTCCTGGGTGCGCCCAGGGTGGGCCATGACCGCTCACTAACTGCTCCTGGGTGCGCCCAGGGTGGGCCATGACCGCTCACTAACTGCTCCTGGGTGCGCCCAGGGTGGGCCATGACCGCTCACTAACTGCTCCTGGGTGCGCCCAGGGTGGGCCATGACCGCTCACTAACTGCTCCTGGGTGCGCCCAGGGTGGGCCATGACCGCTCACTAACTGCTCCTGGGTGCGCCCAGGGTGGGCCATGACCGCTCACTAACTGCTCCTGGGTGCGCCCAGGGTGGGCCATGACCGCTCACTAACTGCTCCTGGGTGTGCCCAGGGTGGGCCATGACCGCTCACTAACTGCTCCTGGAATGGTGGCTGCATGGGTGGGGGGGTATGGAGGGTGATATGGGGGTACATAGAGGGGCAGATGAAGAGGTTGGGGGTCCCCATAACTCTGGCCTTCCCTTCCTGCCTCGTCGGGAGCAGCCCCACTTTCTCCTGTGGTGTTCAGTGGAAGATGCTATCCTTCACAATGATTATCTTGCGAAGAAATTGAAAATGATTAGACTAGGTAATTCCTCAGCCTTCTCACAGATTCTACAGCTTTGAGGAATCTGTCTCCAGGAGATTGTGGAAAGCATTACAATGATATGATATACTGCCATACCTAGAGAATAAGTCATTTCTCCACTATGTGGTCCTTTCTGCAACTGCACTGAGCACCTAGGAGGTGGTGAACTCCTGGTGAGGTGCTAGATAGGTGAATCACAGTCAGCCATCCAGGTGCCCCTGTCTAATTGTCATTCTGGATGGCTGAGTGTTCCCAGGTGTGTGGTTTATTACCCAAGACATCTATGCGTTTCTTTTTCTTCCTTTTAAAATAGGCCCTTTAAAAAAATACAAACATTTACTTCATTCATTCGTTCAACACATTTATCGAGAGCTACTAGGGGTTCCAGGATCTGGGGATACAGCCATGAGCAAAATCGTATCAGCATGCTGCCCTCCTGGAGCTTATGTTATTGTTAGTGAGGTGGTGACAATTCTTCGGCTGCCATGCCCACCAACGCTAGAGGGCTGTGGTCATTTTTCTTCAATAAGCTCAAGCACTGATCTTTAACCAGCTAGCCAATCCTATAAATAAATGGGGACGGTTTGAGTAGTGATTTTCAGTGTGGTCTGGAAACATCTATGGTTTCTGAGACCTTTTTAGGGGGTATATAAACTCTTATGAGATTTTTTTATAACATTGAGGCATTTGTCTGTGTCAGTCTTTGTCAGGAATGTACAGTGGAGTTATTCAAAGGCTACATGACGCGTGATATCAGAACGGACTGAGTGGAGAAGCAGTTATGTGAATTCAGCTGCCTTCTATTAAGCCAGAAATTAAAGAGATTTGCAAACAGGGCCAGCCAAGTGGCGCATTGGTTAAGAGCTGGTTTTGGGATGCCAGTGGCCCCGGTTTGGATCCTGCATATGAGGGCCAGTGACACTGCCCTCTATAGCTAACAATAGCTCCACCTGGAGCTGGGCTATGCGAGCCCCGGTGACAGAGTAGGCTGCAGCCCCTGCTGCAGTGGGCTGCCATAGGCTACAGTGAGTGGCTGGCAGCCAGTGTAAGTGGCTGGCAACCAGCGTGAGCTGCCAATAGCCACGGTGAACGGCCATCCAGAGGCTGGCGACCGATCGGCCTCATCCGGGAAGAGCGCAATGACGATACCAACATGGGCCAGTGAAGCAATGTCCTCTGCAACTAGACCGAAGAACAAAAGGACAGCAACTTGTCTGTTCCCCTCCCCAATTCCCCAATAAAATCTTTAAAAAAAAAAAGAGATTTGCAAACAGAACAGTGCCATCCGTCTCACTAATTTTTTTCTTCTTTTGGAAATACAGTTAATTTTAATTAAAAAAAACATCTAATTTAACATGTTATGAGTTTATGTTAAGGTGTGATAAGTTCATTACTATTTTTAAATGAATTGATCTCTTTTTAGAAAATCTGTATTTTAATTTCTAAAATGGTAAATATCAATGGATATAACCCACATAAGCTCTTGGGGGTGTTGCTTAATTTTTAAGTGTAAAGGGGTCTTGAGACCAAAAACTTGACAACTGCTGGCTTAGAGACAATGGGTGTTATACAGACACCATTCATAGAAGCAATGGAAGTTATTTAAATAGAGAAAGGGGTGAGGAGAGCCTGGGTCTGTCTCCTTTCCCAGGTGCAAGCAGGGAAGGAACTTAAGAGTACAGTGCAGAATGGATAAGAAAGCAAGACCCTTACATATGCTGTCTACAAGAAACTCCCTTCAGATGAAAAGACACACAGAGACTGCAAGGGATGAAAAAAGCTATTTCATGAAAATGGGAACAAACAAAAAGTTGGGGTACCTATACTTATACCAGAGAAAATAGACTTTAAAACAAAGGCTATAACAAAAGACAAAGAAGGACCCAGTTATCCTACTTCTGGGTATTTATCTGAAGAAACCCAAAACACTGCTTTGAGGGGACATGTGTATCCATGTCTTCATTGTAGCATTGTTTACAATGACCAAGATATGGAGCCAATCTGAGTGTCCATCAATGGGTGAATTGATAAAGAAGAGGTGATAAATATATATACAATGGAATATTACTCAACCAAAAAAGAATGAAATCTTGGCATCTCCAACAACATGGATGGACCTAGAGGGTACTGTGCTGAGCAGAGTAAGTCAGACAGAGAAAGACAAATGCCATATGATTTCACTTATATGTGGAATCTAAAGAACAAAGTAAACAGAATAAATTCCCAGACATAGGACATTTTTGATGGTTGCCAGGTAGGAGGGGGTTGAGGGATGGGTGAAAAAGGTGAAAGGATTAAGAAGTACAAATTGGTAGTCATAAAATAGTCTTGGGGATGGATGTAAAGCATAACATAAGGAATACAGTCAATAATATTGTAATAACTACGTATGGTATCAGATGAGTCCTAGATTTATCGGGGTGATCACTTTGTAAGTTATATAAATGTCTAATCACCATGTTGTGTACTTGAAGCTAATTTAATATTGTATATCAACTGTAATTGAAAAATAAAAAAATATTTTAAAAAATAGGATGTAAAGTACACCCTAGGGAATATTGTAAAAAAAAAAAAAGAAAGAAAGAAAGAAAGAAAAAAAGCATAATGCAGCAATTAAAAGCCGTTTCTGGAAAGAGCAGGCTAGGGTCCCGATCTTGGCAGTGAGGGCAGAGCTTAGCTGGACAGGACTCATCCATTTAACAAGGCAGGCCTGCTCCACGCAGCCATCGCTGCAATGCTGGTCTGTTTTTTCTAGATTCGGAGCAATGGACAGACCCAGCGAGGGGTGGGGAGAAGCTAACCGGTGGCAGTGTGAGATGAAATGAGGTGGAAGATTCTCTCCTTTGTTGCCACCTGCCCGACCTCCCTGGGCAGGTGCCCAATTCCTTCAGTGAGTCTGGGATGACCTGCTGGGTAGAGCTGGTAACCAGTAGGCAGCAATGTGCTAGAATCAAGAGTCAGAAACCCATCCCACTCTCCCACTAGGAAAAGACAATGAGAAGCCAGAGAAGGAGGTTATGGAGGAGAGGGCGAGCAGTGCGTCCCTGGGGCAGACAGCTCTTGACAGGAATGGGCAAGGCTGTGAGCTTCTGGAGGGCCGGAACCATTCGTGGCTATTTCCCTGGCACTTGGCAGAGTGGCTCACAGGATGAATGATGGATGGATGGATGGATGGACACACGGACAAACGAATTGCTACAGTCAGTTTTCTAGCTCCTGCCTCCCCTCGTGCACTCACTTCTTCATCCAGTGTCTTCATGCTAACCCAGTCCTGCCGTCCATGGGCAATTAGCAATAAATTACATCCCATGTAGATGTTGTGCCGAACATGCTTCCTTTCTCAAGGGTGTTTGAGTTTTAAAAAACGATGCTGAAGAATGGTAACTCTCTAATGAAATTTTCTGTTTCCTGGAGATTCTAACTGGTGTTCTGTGCAACCTTTGACTAACCCCTTTATCAAGTGAATTTGAGAAACGTAGGACATCATAGCTCCTTCTTGAAGATTTAAAATGCATATCAGCATATTAAAGGTTCTGAAATGTCCTGTGATTTAAAAGCAACCTAGTTGGCTTTTAAAACAATAATTAGTCTTGAAGTGTGATTTACATACAATAAAATCCCCTCATGGTAAGAGTGCAGCTCAGCAAGTTTTGTACACATATATACGTATGTTACCAGTAGCACAATCATGAGACAGGACACTCCTATCAGCTCCCAAATTTACTCACCACCCTTTCTTGTCTATCTTTTTCCTAAACTCTCAGCCTTTGGGTTTTGCTACAATGATTTTATATTTTTCAGGCTCAGTTTTTTCAGAGTTGATTCTGCACATCTAAATTTTGTCAAGGCGATGTGCTCTTTAGTCACAATTTAATTACAATGAAATTTATCATGTGCACTTCTAGCCACTGTCAGTTTTTTTTTTTTTTTTTGAGGGCAGTGTCACTGGCCCTCATATGTGGGACCGAACCGGGGCCGCTGGCTTCCCAAGCCAGTGCTTAACCACCGCGCCACTTGGCCGACCTTGCCACTGTCAGTTTTATTTTCTGTTCTGCGTTTTCAACCAGTAATATTATAAGTTGAAAAAAACCTGCTGGTTGTATTTATATTCCAGCTAGTCCATGAGGCTAATATGAGCTGTTGTGTCAGACACGTCAGCATTGTTCTCGTACGTGGTAGGACATGTGGGTGTTGAGTACCGTGGCTCTGGGGTCAGGCTGTCTTGCTTCAAACCCTGGTTTCACCACCTTCACGTTGGGCTGACTTAGGCTTCAGTTTCTTTGCTTAAAATGAGAATGATGGTAGTGCCTCCATCTAGGTGGCTGCCACTGTGAGATTTGAGTCAGTGAGTGTATAGGAACTACTCGTCACTTGGCATCAGTAACTGAACCTAATTAATTATCTGACAAAGGCAGGATCTGGCCCCTTATTAGGAAAGCCTAAATGGGTCCCATGTCCCTGTTGCGCTGTCTTCCTTCATCTTCCCGTCTGCTTCTATCTCCCCCAGAAGCCTCTTGGCTTCTCATTCCCACTAAGAGTTTCTCAAAATGTGATACAACCTGCAGCAGAGCCCATTTGGAAAGCTGCTAAAATGCACCTAACTAGAATCTTCTAGGATGGGCCTATGCACCTGCATTTTAACACACGCCCAGGTGTTCCTGAAGTGCACTGTGGTTGGAGAGAGACTTAGACCCAAGTCCCAGATGTCCCCCAAGGGTGCAGAGTGATCTGCCCTCCTGCCAGGCCAGGTGGCCAACCTGCATGCTAACCCTGAGTCACCCTCTGCCTAAGATTTTTAACAATATCTTCTGTAATAATTAGTGAACACCCAAGAAGGGCTAGGAGAGCTCCACCACCTTTCTGGGGCGTCCAGGGTCTGAGAGCTACCATCTGTGTCAGACTAACAGGTGTGACCCTACCCATAGTTTTAACTGGAGCAGAATAGAAAAGTTCTATCATTTTCAGCTGTCTAAGGTTAATTCTAGGAAAGTTACACCATATGACCAATGAGTGCTCTGGTGTCACTTCACCAGGTTCCTGACAGTGGATAGCAAATCAATGCACTCATGTCTAGTATGACGATATCTGAGGCTCCCCCTCTGGGCTTTTTCTGTGTATCAAGTCAAGATTCCCAGGGCCTACAACATGTGAGCTTCTGGCCTGTGACCCAGCAAGGGAAATGCAGGGCCTTTAGCAGGTAAAGTCTGCAGCAGGGAGAGAAAACACTGGACATAGTGCTGTGCCTGCCTTTGCCCCATCTTAGGCTGATACCCTAATCCATTGCTGCCCACCAACAATGAACCTGGGGGACTGGGAGCTGACCCTTTACTTGTAATCAGGTGGTTTAAACATCTGTATCAGTTGGGAAATAGCTGCTGAGGGCACCCCTTGGGCATCCTCACAGTGACCCAGCAACTAAAGAGTTAACATCCAAACCAGCAGGGGGCCTGGAAGAGTCTTAAGGGTTAGGGTTAGGGTTGGGAGGGAGGGGGTGAGTGGGTGGGGAGGCTGGTAGAGCCCCCTCCACCCCTGCAGCTATTGTCTGTGCTGGTCCCTGCATAGTTAAATATTTTGAATATCCCCCTGGGGAACAGCGAAAGAATATTTCTCAGTACAATACTCCAGGCAGTCATTACCAATTGATCAAAGTTGGTAGTTTAAATAAAATCTATTTACCACTCATGGATTAAGGTCTTGCCCCCCTCAAGGGTATATATTTGGTTTTAAACAGAGTGCTCTGGAAGTGAAAAGAACAAGGCAGGACTGGGCCTCCAATGCTGTCATTTCAAGTGTGGGACTTGGATGGAATTGGGGGATGGAGGCATTAAATTTCATTCCCTGGTCTAGGCTGGCTCTGACCCTAGAACATGAGATAGGGCAGTAAAATGTATGCCAAGCCCTCAGCACTGCCAGGCTTCCAGCAGAACACAGGCAGTTTGTCCGGGCCTGCACTTAGCCTCGGCAACCTCCAGTATAGAAGCTGGGGTCCTCATGCTTCTCTGCCACTCGATTTCATTTTTGTGGAAATTACGGGACTTGTGTTACCTATAGATGACAAAAGGAGCTTAGCATCTACACTGCATGACTTAGGTCCTTGCAGAAGTAAAAATAATTCTGCCATATTAATAATCTTTTGTTTTTCATAAGCAACAAAGTAGCCGCTGATTTAAAAGAAATATGGTCATGCTACCACCAGTGACAACCTGGGCAAAGGTGGACCTGGTGTGGAGAAGAAGGGTTTTTAGAGAAATGGAAGCAGCAAGACAATGTCTTTGGAATCAATAACTATCTATGAATTGAATGGTCCAGAAGGAAGAATTTGGTTGACCCCCAACCCCCATCCCCTAGGGCTGCTGGCACTGCTGGGGTGGGATGGGCAGTAATAATTTGTCTCTCCAGGATTCGTCTGTTTGCAGTTAAAGACTTGTAGAGTTGCCACACCCCTCATTTCACCAGGGAGAGAACTGAGGGCCAGAGGAGGTCATTGTCTTGTCTAAGACCACACAGCTAGCCCAAGACAGATTCAGAGTCCATACATAGAGCCCTGACCACACATTCTATTCACCGTAGGCAACATGTCGATGTAATTTATCCATTTCTTGATAACCCAGGGGTTTCATTAGGAATACTAACTGCCATGTAACATAGCAATGCAGGGCTGGCTGAGGTTTGCCCCTACACGAAATGGCCTCATTTAATGCTGTTATGGGGGTTGCTCTTGGTAGTTCTTAGGTCTGTCTTCATCATTGTCAATCTCTTATGGTGCCTGTTTCAAACAAATCTTCTAAAACCTATTTCCCTACACACTGTAGACTGTGAAAGGACATTAGGAATTTAATTTTCCAAACTAATGCTCCCAACTTGGCTGGTGGAAACCACTCCAGTGCAATCATATCTGCTCCTTTCTCCTTCGCATTCGCAGGGCCCTCTGCACCTTTCTCCGTCAGGGCCGTTCTGGGAAGAAGCTGCCTGGCAGCATGGAAAGAGCATGGTCCAAATCCTGCAACAAACGGTGTCACTATGGACAAGTATCTCAGCCTCTCTGACCTTGGGTTAACCCCACTTCTTCCAGGGAGATCGTGAGGCTCACGTGTCGGCATAGAGGTCTTTTGTTAAAGTCTAGTTTCCTCCCTTTGTGTAGAGGCGTGTTCCACCTCTCGCCTTGTGTTATGGTTGGTTACGGGGCATGTCTACAGTCTTTGGTAGGCTTCAGATTCCTGGAGGCTGCTGACGGTTTCCTAATTCTGAGCCCTTTCATGCTGAGCATTGACTTGCTGTAGGCTCTCCATTCTTGCTTGTGGGGTGGAGAATATTATAAGTCAATAATTTCTGACCTGGGGCAGCTGTGAAATGGCCGTGTTTTCTCCTGCAGGCATAGGGGCACAGGCCTTACGGGGTCTTTTCCTCTTCTCTGTATCCTAGGAGCTCTGACCTCCACAAATGTGGGGTCTCTATAAGTTCAAACATCTCTTTGAAAGTGGCCCCATGGACAGCTTCAAAATGAGGCAGGCTGCTCCTTCTCCACAGACACAACCAATGGGGCAAAGAGTCCCCATGGTGGTACCTCCTTCCCTCAGAATCTCAGATTTTCAGTGTCTCTGAGTGTTTCTTAGCTTTTGGGCAGTCTCTTTATTCCTTTGCAGCAGGTTTAGTTGTCAAATTAAGAGTGCCTGCCCACTCTTACTGCCCATTCACCATGGTAGGCTGTGTGGATGCAAAGGGGGGCTGGTGGAGAAAGAAAGATGAGGTCAGAGAAACATCAGGAATGGAGATGAGAGAGAGACCAGCGGGTCCCGGACAGGAGCTTGGCTGTGCTCCCTGCGCCTGGGTTCCTTAAGATGTTGTTCTTCCTGCCAAGGAATCTCCATTCTCCTTGAGCTATTTCCAGTGGGCTTTGGTGCCCTTCATCAAATGGATCCTGACTAATGTCTTCCTAAAAGCATCCATGGGGATCACGTGGTAAGTTTCTTGACAGCAGGGACCACATTTCCATTCTTATATTCAATGCACAATATAGGGCAGGGCAAGTAAGAGGCGCCGGAGGCACAGTGGTTGTTGGTTTAATGAATGATGAGCTTGGGTAGCACCTGGCTGGGCACAGGGAGTGGATTTGTCCTGGAAATGGCAACAATTGCTGAACATCTCAGGCAGAAGGTATAACCTCTCTTCCTTCATGGGGTGTGTGTGTGTGTGTGTGTGTGTGTGTGTGTGTGTGTTCACGAATCTAGTCTTCTAAACATGTCATAAACCCCATGTTCTGCAGTGGATTTGCAAACACAGGAAAATCCATTTGAATCCAATATTCTCAGGTTGCCCTGTTCATTTAGTAATTAGAATATATTACCCTCATAGATTGCTGGAACCTTACGCTTCCTTGGTTTTCGACTCTCTCTGTGCCTGCTCCAGACGCTGCTAGGGAGACATTTGGGTAAGGTGTATATGCTTTTGCTGTATCTTTCTATCTAAGCATTTGCACCAGGTTTTATGGAGCTTGTAAATATAAACTGATTTTCTTTTACATATGTGAGTCAGCCTTATTTTGGTCTAAAGGGGACTTGATGGACCTGTATGGATTAGAATAAACACAGAACCTAGTAATCAGTTTCAGTTCAGTATTTAGTTCTTAGATAGCTAGACTGTGTGTGTGTGTGTGTGTGTGTGTGTGTGTGTGTGTGTGTGTGTCTGTGTGTGTACACAGACTATTAAGAAAAAGTTAAGTGTGAGTGCTGCTGTTGTGTATAAAGAAAGCTACTTGATCCGAGGATAGGCCTGGAAGAATTCCTAGGCAGGCGGGGCTTCAGCCAACAGCTGAGGGATCTCTTCCCGTTCCAAAAGTCACTGTTCCTTTACCTGTGACATGGGAGAACAGTATTGACCCCCCAGAATGGTTGTGGAGATCAAAGGCAGCAGGGGATGGAATAGGACCCAGCACAGAGCTGCTGTTATGGAATCTCAGCCTTGAATGGACTTTAAGAGCCTAGAGAGCAAAGCCATGTGTCTCCTGCTCTGCACTTGACAGTTCCTAGGAAGCCTTGGGCAAACTAAATAATTATAGAATACAGATGTTTCACATGGGATGAAAGTATTTGCCTGGGTCCATATTTTGTCAGAGTGTTGCCATTGAAGAGTTCTATCCAAATAGTGTTATCTTGTGTCATCACAGGTAACACAGCAGCCAAGTGGAGGGACAGCAGAAGGGTGGTGGAGGACAGGGCCCCTCAAGCTCAACTGCTCTGTGTCTCAGCTTGGGCACTTCAAGAGCTGTGTGACCTTGCACATATCAATTAATCTCTCTGTGCCTTAATCTCTTCACCTGTGAGATGGGCATAATAACACTAAATGCTCTAAGTGATACTATATGTACATATTAACACATGAAAAATGCTTAGTGTTTGTTATTGGAAAAATATTTAGTGCTTGCTATTATTGGCATTACCTTTATTATTATTATTATTATTATTATTACTATTATTATTGGTTAAAAGAGTGGACTTTGGCGACAGAAAGATTTAGATTTGAGTTTTGGTTCTGCCACCTGCCAGCTCTGTGACCTTGGGTAGTTGGTCAACCTTTCTCAGCCTTAGTTTCCTCATCTGTTATGTGTGGTTGTCTTTTATCTCCTAGGGTTATTATGCGCATCAAATGAGACAGGATGCATAGATGTGTAAAGCACTTAGCATTATGCCTGTCATAGAAATACTCAATCAGTGTTAATGATTTTATTATCTTGAGACCTACTCTAATTTAACACCACTTATTCAGCAAACATCAGTGAAGCCCGTGCCAAGCGGGGCTGGTGCTGGAATGAAGTTCCTTCCTGCCCTCATGGGGAAGCATGGACACCTTTCCTGTTTCGGAGAAACATTCTGTTGCTCTACTCTAGCCAGAGCATTGTAATATTGTACGAAAACATCTGGAGAAAAGGCTAAGGTGGGTCCGCTTGAATCTCCAAAAGGGGATTTGGCTCTGGGAGTGAGAGCTCTCATGAGGAGACCCCAGTTACTGAGCAGTCACACACAAGGGACCCAGGACTGGCATTGATGGGGTAGGTAGACTTGGGCACTTCTAGGGTGGCCGCCCATCCTGGTCTTTACCTACCTTGCTGATGTTATTGTGAGCTGTGCCCCCTTTCACCTTAAAGCTCTCCTGGGCTAGATGTTAAGTTATGTGGTTCCCCACACTTGACCTACTTAAGAAAAGCACACCCCTGTAGCTCAAAGGAGTGTGGCTGGAAGTGTCAGTTGGCTACATCTGGCATTTGGGAAGGGTGCCTGGCATCCTGTTGGCTCCAGGAGAGGGGGCTTCTCTGGTGTCAGGGAGGCTGCAGTGGGGGAGCATCATGGAGAAAACATCTCCTTCCTTCTCCTGGAAAAGTTAGGGATATTTATTTTCCCCCTCTTTCTCCAGGTCAGCACACATTATTGAAACTTGATCATTTTCCTAGATTCTGAAAGTGAGTGGCAACTTGTCAGAGGGAAGGCAGTACAGAGAGGCCATATTAAAATGACAACAACACAATTACATGTAACATACACAGGCAACCAGCCCCCAAGAAAAACTTCTGGCCTGAATTTGAAGCCTCTTCTCCCTTGGTGGTTGGCTGTTGGTGTTGTCATTGGGGGAGGGAAAGGTGGCGGGCTGAGACATTTGCAGCTGCCCCTATGTTCTCACATCTGTGTCCCTCTCCGTAACTCTGGCAGCCTGGAGGCAGGAGGATGGTGCTATAGGGAGAAGGCATTGGCTGAATATATTGGAGCAGTGTTTACTAAAACTCTTATTAGAATATAATTACGTATAAATAGCAAAATAGAGATTTCCCAGGATCTTCACAATGCTGATGAGTTAATTTTATTAGCAGGACAAAAGCAATTTATTTAAGGAATAGTAAGACTAGTAGTAAATAGTAAATAGTAATTATTGCATGCCAGGCTGTTTTCTTTTTTTTTTTTTAGCTGAGCCATCCTGCCACCTGTTGGCAGCTCAACGGCAACTCAGCTGGGGCTGGCCTCGAACAGCTGTTGCTCAGAGCTCAGCTCGCACTCTTGAGCGAGCTCTTAACCAACTGAGCCACTCAGCCAGCTCCTGCCAGGCTGTTTTCTAAGTGTTTCACATATATTTACTTCTTTAATCCTCACACAAACCTCTGAGTTGGAGACACTATCATTATCCTGCCTTTCTAGATGTGGAAACTGAAGGACAGAAATGTAAGTAACTTTCCCCAAGGTCCTGTGGCCAGCTAGTGGTAGAGGTTCTGCTTGGGCAGTCAGGCTTCCAAGTCTAAACTCTTAATCCAACTCCCTATCACTGCCTGGTCTGCAAGTCTGCTTGGGATCAGGAAATTGAGGCACAGGGAGGTTAATTAATTTGCTAGGAATCCAGAGAGGAGGACTCAAACTCAGCTTTGCCTAGCTTTAGAGACTGTCCTCTTAGCAGTTATTAATGCTTTTTCTCTTTCCTTGTTGGGTTCCTTCAAGGACTCTTGTGAAAATCAAGTGAGACAAGGCACATGGGTGTGTGAAGCTGAGTAAAGCACCATAACAATGGTCATTTGTAAACTGGGTCTGCATGTTAGAGAGGAAATGGAGAAAGTCACCTGTGCTCAGAGGAGCCGAAGGAGGAGGCTGCAGAATAAGAGTCCCACACATTGGGCCGGCCGAGTGGCGCAGTGGTTAAGCACTGGCTTGGGAAGCCGGCGGCCCCGGTTCGGGTCCCACATATAAGGGCCAGTGACACTGCCCTAAAAAACAAAAACAAAAACAAACAAAAAAAGAGTCCCACACATTTACAGGAGGAGGCTGAACTGCAGAGATGCAAAGTAAATCAGGTGGGGTCTTCAAACCAGACAGAGTAAAGGAGGGGAGCATTTCTCTTCTGGTTTTCAATGATAAAGCCAAGAGAGCCAGCCCTCTGTTACCTGTGTCCCTGGCTCAGAGAACCCAATGCTAATAAAACAGCATCATCAACCCCAACAGCAGCAACTTTTAGTCAGAAACATTCTGTCTCCTTCCTCTTGCCGAACTTTCCTTTCTTAAAGCTGCTTCCAAGCATTTCCCCAGGTTGTTGGCTCTTTTCAGGCACCTCTGCAGAGGGGTCCTAATTTTCATCACCATATGGAACTCTTTATCTTGAGCTTCAGGGCTCCTCTGAGCTGTAATGTGCCTGTGGGAATGCACTTACTGTTGGTCTGAAAGTGGCACAAAGACTGACAGCTCATTCCCTCCCAATTTCAGCGCACCTTTCCCCAAGTCCTGGCATCTGCTAAGGGCCCAGTTGTTTTCCATGGGGGCAAATATGCCTGGATTTCTCTTCAAGACGATGTATTGTACATTTCTTTCATCTGCTCGGAGTCTGATTTAAGTATGAATCCGTAGAACACAAACATCCAGCGCTCAGAAGAATTATAACTTTGTTGTATTTTGTGCAGTCACAATAGTTGTCTTATCATTCTTCTCTGCTTGGTGATGTCTTGTCAAAAGAGACTAAATGACAATGTTTGGGAAGATAGCAGCATTAATCACGTGAAAACAATTTATTTTTAATCTATCACACCGCTGCTGTCCCCTAGATATTTGTGAATATGTATGAAGTCCAAACTTTGAAATTTTCATAATTGGCTTCTTACGGTTCCATTATTTCTCTCCTTCCTCTGAGTTTGACATATGTGGAAAGTTTACCAAATGTGTATGTAAACGAATCTTCAACCCAAAGATCTGCACAGTAAAATAAAATAAAGCCTCAGTTATTCCTTTAGTTAATGAATATTTAATTGAACATCTTCACTGTGTCAGGTACTGTCTGAGGTGCTGGGACCTAGTAATGAACAAGGATAGAGTATTTGCCCTCACAAAGTACGGGCTGAAGTGGAACAGAAGTCAATGAATGAGGACATCAAGGCATTTTACACATTATGATAAATGCTGTGAGTGAAACTAGTGCAGGGATTGTGAAAGGAAATCACGGAAGGGAAAGTGCAGCAAGGGAGTGCTCCCTGCCTACCCAACTCAGAGACCTCAGTTTGCAGATGAGAAAAGTCGGGGATGGGCAGATTCTCCCAATCCTGTACAAATAGTTGCTGGCAAACACACACTAAAGCGGATGCTGCCCACTGGATGATATATGAGGTCTGACAATTAAGTTTGCGAACTCATCCTAGAAAAAGTGCTACATGCCTCATTGCTGAATATCACTATGGTTACCTTCAAAGTACTCCCATCGGGAAGCTAGGTACTGATGCCAGCGCCTAGTCCACCCTTCAAAGCAATTTTGGAACTTTTTTTCTGGAATGACCATCAGAACTGTGATCGTATTGCTGTTGATGTCATGAATGTCATTAAAATGTCTTCCTTTCAATATTTCCTTTATCTTTCGGTAAAGAAAGAAGTCATTGGGGGCCAAATCAGGTGAGCAGGGAGGGTGTTCCAATAGTTATTTGCTTACTGGCTAAAAACTCCCTCCCAGACAGTGCCGTGTGAGCTGGTGCATTATCATGAAGCAAGAGCCATGAATTGTTGGCCAAAGTTCAGGTCATCTAACTTTTCCACGCAGCCTCTTCAGCACTTCCAAATAGTAAACTTAGTTAACTATTTTTCCAGTTGGCACAAATTTGTGATGAATAATCCCTTTGAAATCAATAAAGATTAGCAACATTGGTGCCACAAATTTGTGAACTTAATTGTCAGACTCGTACTGCTAGATCTGGTATTGAAGTCCTCCATCCTCTCATGGTGAGTTTCCTGGGAGGATTTGCCCTAAGGGTATGTGAGTGTATATGATGAACCCATTTCTGGAGAAAGGCTGGGACGTATTCTGGTGTTCCTCCTCTTGGGAGTATGAAGGCCGGATGTTGGGGAAGTCTGGGTTCTTCTCTCTCTTCCCAGACACGAACTCAGAATTCTCGTGGTGAAATTCACTCTCATACATTGTGTAGGGGAGGCCCCTAAACTCTGGACCCAAATTCGGTTAGACCCAATATCCAGCTGGCTCATGCCAAGAGGGAACTGAGATGATACCAAGATCAGAAGCAGAAAACCAGGATAGCTCGCTACCAGCAAGGTAGGGAGAGATGCCCCCTCAGTTTGCCCAGCATGTGCACTAGCCCAAGGGAGTGTAACCTCAGTTCCCTAGGAAGGACCACCCCACATTTGCTTGTGTTCCCTGTTTCTGCTTATAGCCCCATTTCCACATGGGCATCACTGAGGATGGAGCTGATTTTTGTTATCTTTGTGGTCTGGTCCTGCCTCACAGGTAGCAGCATGTGACAAAGCTTTGAGGTGTCACCCCTGAGCTTGTCTCATGTGTCACACACCCTTCCATCTACAGTGTATTGTCAGAATGCTTATAAAGGACAATACTGTCTTCGTTCTCAAAAACCCCTCAGTGGTTCCCTACTGAATTTTATATTAAGATCAAGTTGGCTATAGCAAGTGTTCCAATTTTTTATTGCTCTGTAACAAACTATCCCAATTAACTTAAAGTAACAATTTATTAATATTATTTCTCATGATTCTGTGATCGATGGGCTCAGCTAGGTGGCACTTGACTGGCCTCCCTCATCTGGTCACAGTCAGGAGTCCTCTGAAGGCTCTTAGCTCACATGTCTGGTGCCTGGGCTAGTCAGGCTGGATCACCCGGGGATATCTCAGACATCTCGCTCTTTACATGGTCTCTGCACATGGCTAGCTTGGGCTCCCTCACAGAGTGGTGGTCAGAGTGTGGACATGGTTCTTATGAGGCCATTGGCTTCCCCAGAAGACAGGAAGTGGAAGCTGCCAGACTCTTAAAACCTGGGCCTGGGAACTGGCGCAGAGTCAGTTCCTCCATGTTCTGTCAATCAAAGCAGTCACAGAGACCATCCATATTCAAAGGGAGGGGACCTAGACTCCCATCTCTTCATGGGATGAGTGTCAAAGACTTCGTGGCCATCTATAACATCATAGATCTACTGCTCCTTTCATATGAGAACCCTTAATATATATAAAGAAACCAAATGTGTCTCCATTAAGTTTTCTCTTTATAGGCCATGCTTACCAGTTATTTCAACCTTCAGATCACTCACACCCTTCCCAACCCCGATATGCTTTCCAAATGATCAGAGTGCCCCCTCGAGACATGGCATCTGGAACCTGATTCACCATTCCAGATGTGGCTGTTCCTGTATAGAGTACTCTCTTTTGGAAAATGTAATTCTATGCATGCAGCCTAAGACTGCATCCCTATTGTTTTTATCAGCCATGTTACACTTTCGATCCATATTAAGCTAAGATGACATTTTTATTATAAAAAGTAATTACAGCAAATGTGTAAAATATGAAACAACACAAAGAGGACAATAAGATCACCTGCTTTCCCACCACTGAGAGTTAACCACTGCTACCCTTTTGAGTCTTTTTTTCTATTAATATCTGTGTATATGTGTGTGGATTGTGTGAATTGGTTTTTATCTACTTAAGAAAATGTTACAGATATTTTCCCATGTCAGGAAATATCCTTCTACATTATTATACAAAGTGATGACCTCATATTATACTTGGTGGTCAAGGTCTTCATCCTGTACTTGTGTAACCGTTTTTTTTTTAAACCTAAATGTAGGACTTTATCTTTCTATTAAAAATCATCTTGTTGCTTTTTAAGTAAATTATTGTAGCCTGTTATGATCTCTTAATCCCTGATTTCATCAACAAATCTCTCCCAGGTTTATCTGATTTAAAAATCAATAAGTATCAAACTCACTGATAAATCATTTTAAATAGGATAGGGCCTTGTAGCATCCCCTTGGAGACCACCCTCCAGGTTTTATTACTCCATTGATCAAACACTCTTTGGCTCTGATCAATTAATCATCTTAGCTGTACTATTATGGGGCTTGTTTCTCCATTTGAAAACAAGGATTTTCAAAAACAGGAAAAATAAAAAACACAGATCACTGTTTTTGTAAAGTTAGTTATAAAGTGACATTTTACCACTTGAATACATTGTCATATTCTCTTTTATGCCCAACTTATAATTTTATTAAAGAAAGGAGACTGGAGTAGTTTGGTATAGTGTGTTCATTTGGAGCCCATGCTATTGTTCTGGAGGAAAAAAAATTGGTCAAGTACTAAAATTCAATTCAAATTCCTACCATTCATCAATGTACAGGTTGGACCTAAAGGTCTTAATCTTGAGATATCCTTCAATTTGGAAATTAAAAATAATTCTTTTTTTCAGACTAAGTTTTTTGTTATGTTTGTTTCTCTTTGTCATATACAATCCGTGGTGAATAAATTAGTTCCTTCAATAGATACATAATTGAAAAATGAACATATTTTTCTAATGTGTCCAAGGATTAAACACAACTCATTGGACAGTCAATAATAAAATCCATTTTTTAAAAATCCAGATTATTTTCCCATTCCCCACAGTGCTTCAAAGAGTATCCCAGTGGCTTGTTATTCTTATCTGAATACACTCAGTGTGACTCAGTTGGGACATGTGATTTAGACTATTTCGAGGCAGTTATTTCTTCTGTATCCTCATTTATCTCAGATTTCTGAACCCTGAAAAAAGATTTTGGTCTACTCTCTCCACATAGATTCTAAAATGATGGAGGCAAAATAGAAGTTGAGTAGTTGTATTTTCTATCTCCTGTTCCCATTATATCATCTGCTTCGATTAATGGATCCATTTCTTTCCTCTAAACTACCTGAGAGTTTCCTTACCCTAACATGATGCCTTACTTGTTATAGGTATAATAGTCAGAACTCTTTTGGTCACAAGGGTTAGAAACACAACTCAAATGTCCTTAAACCAAAAAAATGGTGTGTGTGTATGTTTCAGCAGAAGACAAACTTCAGAGCAGCTATATAAAGAGACCCCAATTTTTTTCTTTTTTTAATTGGGGAATTGGGGAAGGGGAACAGTGTTGGGGAATCGGGGAAGGGGAACAACCAAGTTGTCCTTCAATCTTAGTTGTAGAGGGCACAGCAAGCTCAGCTCCAAGTCCAGTCACCATTGGGCCACCCGTCGGCAGCTCTCAGCAGCTCAGCTCAAGGTGCTATGTTCAATCTTAGTTGTGGGTGGGTGTAGCCCACCATCCCATGCGGGAGTCGAACCAGCAACCTTGTTGTTAGGAGCACATGCTCTTACCAGCTGAGCCACCCTGCTATCTGTTGGCAGCTCAGCTTGGGCACAGCACGGGCATAGGTCACTGGCCCATTTGGGAATCGAACCAGCGAACCTGTTGCTCAGAGCTCACACTCTTAAGCAACTGAGCCACTCGGCCAGCCCCAGGAGATACAAATTTTGCTGTCAGGACCTGGTTTCTCTCTTCATCTCTCCTCAGTGCATTTCTCTCTTACTTCACTCTGAGACAGTTGGAAGCTCCATGTTTGCACCATTACAGCTTTAAGCACTGAGAAAAATAAAATTCTTCTTGCTTTGTTACTCAATCAAAAGTCCCAGGGTTAGCTTTGTTTGACCTGATTGGCTTGGATTAGGTCATGTGCCCTTCCCTGAGCCAATCAATCACCATGGCCATAGGCATGTGATGCTCTGATTGGCCTGACCTGAGTCACATGACTACCCATGGTGCCTGGGGTATAAGCAGCTCTACATAAAGGACAGTGGGAAAGTGAGACACTGGTACTTGCTCCAGAGGAAAGCAGAGTATAAGAGAATTAGAGAAGGATGCTTGGTAGATGAAAATAACACATTATCATGACAAGTTTTTCAATTACATATTTTTGAAGGAACTAATTAGTCTCATCGTTTTTTCACCAGTACTTGTATATGACAAAGAGAAATAGCAATAACAAAAAATATAGTCTGAAAAAAAGAATTAGTTTTAATTTCCAAATTGAGGTATAGCTCAGGGTTAAGACCTTTAGGTCCAACCTGTGCTTTCATGAATGGTAAGGAATTTGAACTAGATTTCAGCATTTGACCAATTTTCTGTCCTCCAGAACATGTGAGTGCACTATTTTATGAATTTTCGGGAAGCAAATAAATGCAAGACTTCCTGTCATCTGCCATTTAAATGAAAGGAGATTTTCACTTTTAACAAAAAAAAAAAATGTTATTACAGAACTATATACATTAGAAAAGATAGGGTCCTAGCTTGTGGTGGCCTTGAAGAGGCGCGGTCTCAAGGACAATACCCTGTTAATGCACTGCTGCCCAATTCTCACTGTTTTGATACTACATCCCCCCCTCCCATATGCAACTAAGAATAGGGATCCTGAGTCTGGTTTTCTGATGATGAGGTGACTTCTTCAATACAGCCAGAACAAAGCACATGCTAGGTAGTCCAATAAAAAGAATTTAATATGAGGAATTGATTAGAAAGATTTTTGGGGGGACTGAAGAAGGGACCATGAGGAAACCCAGAGATTAGCAAAAGCAGAAAGCCTCCCAAGCTCTCAGGTATAGGGACTAAAGGAAGGAGATGGTGTGACCAGATCCAGAGAGCTGGGGCCATTTACCTTGAGTTAGAATACCACAGGCTGCCCAGCAGAAGCTGGTTCTATAAGAGACTGCCTGAGTAATCTGGACCACAGAGGAGGTGCCAATCAAAGCAGAAAGAAAGGGAGAAATACCTCTCTCTGAATTTTGGTCTCCCAACATTGTCTTTCATTTTCTGAACCAGAAGCCAAAGAAGCGGGGAATGTAGTTTTCAGGCCAAAGGAAAGGAATGTATCTGAGACCAGAGAGGCAAATGAGTGACATATGACTTGTAGCGCGATATGAAGATTGAGGATGTTTTCATGTGGAAAATTAACAGCTTCATTCTTAGTACTTTTCTTCACTGTAGTAAGAGGATTTGAAGCCTTTCTACTTTGAAGAAAGGGAAACTCATATCTGCTGATTCTGGACATGGGACAACCATGGACAACCATGACCAAAGAATAGGAGGAAGCAGGGGTTCCTCCCTGCAGAGGAAAGAGCTAATAGAAAATGGGGTGATTTACTGGTGTACAGAAAATTTTAGAGAAGCAGTAGGGAGAATAGAGATTCTCTTCAGACTGGAAATGTAGGGAGAGAAGAGGAAGAGAGTATTGTCAGTGTATTTCCTGATCAGATGGGTACCATTTGCTATTCCCCAGCATTACTGCCTGGAGAGTAAAGGGCTGTGTGGTGTATCTGGACCACTGAAACCATAGACTTCCTTTGAAAAGTTCCCCAAACCTCAAGCATGACTTGATTCCAAAGAAGACCACTAAGAGGCTCTTATTGGAAAGGTCCAGGAGTCATTCTCAGCAAACTCAAGGGCAGATGAAGAGAGCTGCCCTTCTGTCGTGCAGTTCAAGATCCCACTGGATTGGCCCCTGACCTAGGGCTACCCTATGGGAGAGTGCTCAATGGCATCATGGGACCTTGCTCGCCTTTCCTACTCACCCCCTGTGTGGGCATAGCCACCTTGCCTGTAAGCCCAGGAAAATAAGGCTGCAGCTCAGAGTACTGAGTTTGAGTAGTGTGAGTGTGGATAGTAAGGCCAGAAAATGAGGAAGAACTGAATTGTCTAAATCTTTTTGGCTTCTGAGCATTGCACAGCAAGAGTGGGCACAGTGAGGGAATCCTGTATTTTCATATTTTAAGAGCTGGCACAACCAAAATAATGTGGTCAGCTAGCCCTCCCATAATCCTCCCTCCTCCAGGAAGCCTGGGGACATTACGGCCACCCACAGACACTCTACCAGATCCAAGGCTGCTCTGTAAAGAGTTGTGGCAGGGTTCCTTATTGAAGTCTCCATTTGTGCTTCATATTGTAGTTATAATCAACAACATAGCTTCCAAGAAAAACCTATCCAAGAACTTAAAATGGACACAACTTTCAGTTCCTTTGCCTCGGGCAGTTTTGTGTTTCCAGACCAGCAGCCTTTTCTTTCATGTTTGAAAACCCATGCCTTTTGAGAAGGTATTACTAGACCAGATGGGCATCACACAAGTGGCCCCTGGCTCAACCGAGTGAAGAGATGTGTCTGGTGTGGTTGGAACAGTATTAGTACAGCATTTGAAGTCTGATGATTGTTAAAAACTTTTAATGGAGAGATTCGACATGCAAACCCAGATTTTAGGCTTTTCCAGAAAATCGAGTGCTCAGTCACTGTTGACTCCACATTTGCAGTACCAGCAATGGTGCTGCACCCTTCAGAAAGCAGGCATTTCTGGTTAGCCACAGTCCTGACCCAGACTTGAGACTAATTTTCCATTTTATCATCTTCCAGCTGGCCGGTGCCACTCGTTTGTACCACCTGCTGGGCCTCTCAGGTATTTGAGCTTCTGACTCTGGGCTAGATCAGGGCTTTGGGAGGGGAGAGGCAGAGGCAGCTGAAGAGGAAGCAGCCTAGGGGAAGAGTGGCTTTTGTGGGTCTTATAAGGAAGACACCGACTCCCCACTTTGGGACTGCTGTGAGGCGGCTTGTGGATACCTGGGAGACTGGATGCTGTACCCTTGGTCATTGAGTTGGACCATCTCTGGGCTCAGGCTTGGATCTGCCTCCCTCAAATGCTCAGACTAGTTTAGACCAGGATCACCTCATTGTAATCATGAGGACTGAAGACAAGGGGTTTTCCTCTGAAAACTGAGGATGTCCAAGAACCCTGAGATATTTGAAGAGCACATAAAAGGAATCCTCACTGGATTATAGAACTGAATATCTTCCAGTTCTGTTGAGGAGAGCTCAGAGCAGAGTATTGATTAAGAGGTGAGACATCAACCATTATATATTAGTTTTGGGAATGTCTGGCTGTATCCTAATGTCTCCCTGTATTGAGAGCTGAGCTGTAGCCCACCCTCCTATCTGCAGGGCTGGATTTATGTGGCTTGCTTATGTGCTATCACCGAAGGTGCTTTCTCTTTGTTTTGTCATTGTGTGAAGTTGCATGCCTGATATGATCTGCTGATGATTTTTTCAAAGAGCCCTAAGCACAAAGCTCAGTACTTTTTTCTTAACAACAGATGTTCGAATAGCTTGTCTCCTGTTGCACAGAGTTGAAAAGAGATGATGGCGCCACCCCATATTTCTGAGTATCAGATGACATTTCTGTGGGATATTGTCATTGCTTCCTGAGTGGCCTCCCATATTTTACTTTCCCACTGCTTTCCAAACAATAGTTTCATCATTCTTTTCTCAGCTTCTGAGACTAACCTGGCCACCCTCGCTCATTTATAGTCCATCTCTGTGTCCTCACACCTTCATTTAATGCCTGGTCTCTGTAATATGGCTTTCTAGATTCTTCCTGCATGGTCAGCTTCATCCCTCTGTCATAGTGCTGCACCCAACTTCCTGAATACTCAGTTCCTTGCTTCTCACCAGGCCTCTGCTCAGCCTGCTTTGTCAGCTTGTGGTGCTCTTCGACTCTGCTTGTCGAACTGTCAAACTCCTATTCTGTCTTCAAAGCCCCCACTGAATGCTGCCTCTCTCTGAAGTCATTGCTGGTATTTTGAATCTCTATCCTAGCACTCCCCCCAACTCCCAGAACTCCTTAAGGGCAAGAGACCAGTACTCTTCAAGAGAATTTCAACAAAAGGAAAATGAAGGGACACTTCTGAGAGTTCAGTTACAAAATCAACTTAATGGGCCAGAAAAATCATATATAAAGATAGCTTAAGTAGTCAGAATGATTCCTGGCTCAGAGTGGAACTTGACTGAAGCTATCTTTAAAACAGCATTCAATAAACTGTAATCTGGGGATGGGGGAATTCATTGTCTTATTATGTCTGCCTCTGGGTGGTTTGCATTATGAATTCACATATTCAAGGTTCTGAGAAGTCCTGTAGTAATGAACCCTTGTGCACTTTTCTGAATCTAGTATTTCTTGAATTTATATGACTTATTTTTCATAGAACACTATGAGACTTTTTTTATAGGATATTATTAATATCTGCTGGACTAAAATATATTAATCAAAAGAGGAATTATCTGTATTAAAGCTGGATAAAAAGAAAATTAGATGAACAAATGCTAGCAGGGTCCATCCAGGTGCCACTTGAAGGAGATGATTACCTGGCACAGGGGCTGGGCTGTCAGGTCTTGGCAACGGTTTTTTTTTTTCCACGGAGATGGACCTGCTACCACTGAATCATTTGAGTCAGGCAACCTATTTTCCTTCTTCTCACTTTATGCTCACTAGGCAACCTGATTATCGTTTATTTTACAACGTACATTTCTCACATGAAGGAAACAATCTGGTCTGAGGATGGAAGGTTTAACTTAACCCCCTTGCACTTCTATTATGGTAATAGACTGGCATTCTGGGCTGTACATCAGTCCTCTGTGACCTCGGTCAGTGAGAGTCCATCCCTGAGATGCGGATTCATTCTCGGTGCAAGACAACAAAATCACATTTCAGAACCTGCAAGGCTGTGGATGATATCCTAATTCTGTGGTGAACAACGATGTCAATCCATAGCTTTTATTAAGCACCATTTCTATTATCTGTTTGCTGTGTAACAAATCACCACTTAGTGGCTTCAATCAAAAACCATCATTTAATTATTGCCCATTATTTCTGTGGATCAGGAGTTTGGGAAGACTTAGCTGAACAGTTCTGGCTTGAATTATGGTTGGACAATGACTGCACAGCTGGGGGATGACTGCCATCCCTCTATCTATGTACGAGGACTCAGGACCTCGCCCTTTGTTCTCTCAGGGGAGTTGCTTAGAGCTTCCTCCCAATATGACATTCCCAGGGCTCTGAAAAGAAGATCCTCAGTGAACCAATTGGAAGCTCTATCAACTTCTCTGATCTTGCCTTAGTAGTCACATCACTTCCAATTGCCTATTTGTTACAAGTGAGTCACAGGCCCCACCCAGATTCAGAGGGAAGGCAAAAAAACTGTGCCTCTTGGTGAGAAAGTGCTAAGGTTCTAAAGGGCATGGACAATGGGAGATAGTGTCATGGCTTTCTTTGGAAAATACAACCCACTGCAAGCACTTACTATATCCAATGCCTTTGCTAAATCAATCAATCAATCAATGTCTCTCTCTCTCAAATCAATCTCTCTCTCTCTCTCTCTCTCTCTGTCTCTCTCTCTCTCTCTCTCACACACACACACACGCGCACACACACACGCACACACACACACACACCGTTATTTATTCCTTATAACAAATCCCTGAGATAATTCTTATCATTCCCCAGATTTACAGATGATGAAACTGAGAGGCTCATAGAAGTTGAATAATTTTTCCAGGGACTTATAGTTGGTTAGTTGTAGGGTGGATTTTAAAACCACTGTGTGTTCTTAAACAAAATGCTCCAGAGCCTCTGATGCACCAAGGCAAACACCACCTGGGAGAGATTCTGGCAGTCGGTCTGCCGTCTCAGTGATTCCCACCCTACTGTGCATATGAAATGTGGTGGGAGATTCTTTCAAAGCCTCCATCAGGATGCCTTCATCCTTAAACCAGCACATTCCTTTACTTGTGCCCCATGGGTCTTTGCCTCATGAAAACCCTGCCTGCTTCATACCATATCTTGTCCAGATATCTAGATAGGAGTCACCCCTTTATGAAACCAGAAAACAAAGGCCACAGATATTTATTTGTTCAGTTTCCAAGCTGCTAGTTGACTAGATAAAAAGGTCCTAATGTCACAGACAATGTCGGTGCTTTGCCCAAATGTCCTCGGATCCCTTTGTACCATTTATGCCCCTCACTCCTTTAGTGCCCTTGAGCTTCTAATCGTCAGCACCTGTGGCTGCATTTCGCCATCCACTCTTGGGCACCTGGAGCTCAGTCTGCCCAATCATATGAGAAGCTGTAAGGGCCTGGGGACTTATGTTCCCCCAGTTGGTCCTTAGTTGATGCCTGATGTTGGGAGTATGAGGTCCCAAATCCCTGTCCTCTGTTGGGGACAGCTCTGAGGGGTAAGTCATACTCTAAGCAATCTATTCCTACAGGATAAGGATGAAGCTACCCTCCACGCAACTGTTCTTAGAATTGCACCCTGTCTTGGCTTCTTCCCCTTACCCCTCCTATTTTTCCCCCGGCTTCTCTGGGAGCACCGCCTTTAAGAGCCAGACAGTCTGCTCTGGGGAACCTGTGCTAAGATACTTAGGATGGGACAGGAGAGAGCTGGAGAAGTCTTCAGTTCAAGCCCTATCCCTCGCCAGATTTAAGAGTACAGGGAAGTTGGGCCAGCAGGGCCTTTCTCACTGTCCTTCAGAGAGGAGAGCCCCCCACCAGCCCAAATGACAGCCAGCTGGCTGGCGGTCTGTCAGCCACAACACACTGTTCTGGGTCAGCCTCTCCTCAGCCTTCCACCTAACCTGACTTGTCCCACCTGATTCAATGTGACAGGCTCCCAGGGATGGGCTTAACGGGGTGATGGTGGTCTAAGGAAAGTTCACCCTAGCACCTTTTCTCTCATACCTGATCAAGGTGCTACTTAGTGGAACTTACTCAAATCCTGCTTCTGAGCAAGGGCAGGGTTGGAACCCTCTGAACAGTTAGAATTATTCAGCTCTAGTTCCAGCTCAGCCCCCAACTAGCTCTGTGGCCTATTTTCTCATTGGCAATATGGTCTCTGAGATGCCTCCAGCTCTAAATATCTGTGCTTTCAATATGACACGTTCAGTGCCTCCTAAGAGTGTCTACTCTGGTTAGGGAAACATGACACAATTAGCGGGCTGTATAAGACAGACCACAGCACAAAGCTGAAATCAGTCCAATTAAGAGGGAAAATGCCTGGTGTGGAAAATAAGCACAGTGGCTGATCCGGGTGGGAAGAATTCTGAGGAGACAGTCTTCAGGAAAGGGTTGAAGGCAGAGTATGAGAAGGGCCTTGGAGGTTGACTATTGCTTGGATGGGAAGGGGAAAAGCCACCATAGTCAAATGCATGTGATTATTACCTGGGTGTGAAATGAGGGCAGAGACAGTGGGGGCAAAAGATGGAGTCCTGGTGAGCATTTAATTGTTATCTAACGCTAAGTGACTATAACACATCCACAGCTCCAGTTATAATGTACCAGTTATTTACAGGGCTCTATTTTTATTCTCCCAAGCCTAACACACATCACTGGAAATGTGACATTCAGAATTGGCTTTTCTGACCCCCTAAATTTTAATTAAAGTGATTATGTTACTAACAGAAACTGTAATTTGTCTTCTCCTTGTGTTTACAAAGAAGAAAACAGAGCAACTTTGGCCGAGTACATTTTCCCTGTATCCTATTTCTGGTGAGTTGCTTTTGGTGATGGTGGTGGTGGCAGCGGCGGTGGATGTCTTTGGTCTGCATGGTCCAGAGACCATACTGCTCCTTGCTGTCTCCTCTCTGCAGTGCAGAGGGCCCTGTTCTGGCTGTCTGGAATAGCTGTGCTCCTAGGAGCCTCGAAATGGTGTGAGCTGTCTCATTCAGAAGCAGCATCTCATCTAAAGGGCAGGTCCATCTTTGAGCAAAACCATGTGTGTCTGTGTGTGTCTGTGTGCGCGCGCGCGCGCGCGCGCACGCGCTTTAAGCATTGGTGGGAATAAGAAACTCAGTGATTTAGATGAGAACTTTCCACACAATTAACTTCCTCCAAGCTGAAGCAGGTGCTGCAGGGAACCACTGGGCCAGTCTGCTTAGTAAATACCCATCCCCAGATGTAGAGCAATTCAATGGAAATAATTATCATGGGTCAATTAAACAGAACTCAGAACTCCTCCTGTTAGCCTGTTTGAATTTTTGATTTCCATGAACCAGGTTTGCTCCGAGTTTAAATTGCTTGACCTCTGAAAAAGGGGGCCCCTGGGGAAATATTGATTTGTGCCATGGTTGTTATAGCTGGAGGAGCTGGCCCCCACTTCCCAGGCAAGAGCACTCCGGCCAGGCCCCAGACAGGCCTGGGCTGGAATGCTGGCCCCAACACTCAGTAGCCCTATAACCTTAGGCAGTCATTTAATTCTTTAAATCTCAGTTTTCTCACTTGAAAAATGGGGATGATAAGCGGACCTATAACCCAGCTCTTTCAAGAGGATTAATTGAGAAAATACTGATTAAGCTCTGAAAAATGGGTCTTGGATATAACAAACTCTCCATAAGCAGAAATTATTATTATGATGATGATGGTTATGAACAGAAAAAAAATGTGTATTATAACTGTGCAACCTGTGAGTATCCAATGGAAAACCTCTATAAAGGGCAGCATGTGGATGCAAGAGCTCATTACGCTCAACTCCAAACATGCAGAATTTAAAGAAACCAATATATGAGTTTATAAAATGGAATAATTAGGAGGTAATATAGGGATGGACAAAAGAAGGAATGCCAGATTCAATGAATTATAAAGACCCTAGCCTGTTCTGACTGTCAGTCAATCTGTAAGCTTGTCACAAAGGCTGGGAGGGAGGCTGAGAAACTAAGCATTGGGGAACATTGTCAGGTTGAAAAAGAATCAGAAATGAAATGACATCACCTCTAAAATGATAAAGCAAATCAGAAAGAAATGCAATCCAACTGACAAAAATTCAGTTTTTTTGCACAATAATCGTATTTATGGAGTGCTTACAGTTTGACAGAGGTGTTTCTTAACACTTTATGTGGATTTCTTATTTAATCCTTACTATAACCTATAAAGTTGATTCTATGATTATCTCAATTTTATAGATATATAACTTTTTAGGGATGTACCTATTACACATAATGAAAGGTCATCTATTTCTCAGATAACCTTTACAGTCTGGGAAAGTGCAGACCCACTGAAAAGCTTGCTTGTCGGAGGGATTTACTTAAACTCCAGCGAATTTGGATTTAGTTGTATTCATATATTCACTGAATAACTATTTACATATGATCTACTACTCTGTGCCATGGAACTGGGTTTCATGTTGAAAATATAATGATGAACAAAAGTCTACCTGACTAGCGTCTAGGAAGATGGAGTAGATATGCTTCTTCTTACTTCTCTTGCTATGCACAGCAAAAAACCCTGGATGTTGTGTGTACAAGCATAAGGCTCAGAAATGTGGAAAGAAGATGGCAGATCAGCAAGGACACTTGGGACCCAAGGAATGACACAGTAGTGAGTTCCTTCAGTTTTCTTTTCCTCATGTATCCCAGACTTAGGAGATGAAGAAGCCAGTGACCTGGAAACACCAATGGGAGCAGACAATGAAAATCCTGCTCTCTTTAGCCAAAGCACCAGGAAAGGGGCAGCTTGGCAAGACAGAGAACTCTTAGACAACAACAGTTCTACTCTTGACAAACACTGCAGAAGAACCATGGCCTCACCTCCATCCATACCTGTAAAGGCTGGAGGTGGAGCCTAGACTTCCACTCTGGTGAGGCTGGAACAAGGTACTCATCCCCCTGCCAGGGAGTGTCACAGAAGGCCATGGAGGAAGCCAAGGCTTTCATCTGGTGGTAATGAGGCTCCCCTGACTCCCCCCACCATGCGTACCTGTGACATCAGTAGAGGCCACTTCCACCTCCAGCCAGCAGTAATGAGGCACCCCTGCCCCAACTCCTGAAGTGGTGTCAGAAGAGGCCTTGTGGAGTCAGGACTTTCACTGCCCACTGGTAATGGAGCCACCCACCACATCCACCCTTTTGTGTAAGTGAAATCTAAATGGGAAGCAGTAGAAAGACATACTCCTACCTCCCCTGGCCAGAGATGTATCAGTAGAGATTTGTTGGGGACAGGGAAGTCCAACCTTTGCCCAGCACCACCCTCCAGGTGTCAGTGGAGACCAAGTAGGGAATATGGACTTGTACATTTGCCTGGCGTAATAAGGTGGCACCCTTTCCCCTTCCCCTGCCAGGGAAGTATCAGAAGAAGCCAGCTAAAGCAGAGGTTCAAATAAGATCCAGAATCTCATACCATAATACTCACAATACCCAGGTTTCAATCAAAAACTGCAAAAAACAAAAGAACAAGGAAAACAAATGAAGAAACAAAACTCATAGACACAGACGATACTTTAATGGTTACCAGAGGGTAAGGGGGGAAGTGGGTGGTAGATGAGGGAAAAGGGGATCAAATATATGGTGATGGAAGGAGAACTGACTCTGGGTGGTGAACACACAATGTTATATACAGATGATGTATTACAGAATTGTACACCTGAAATCTATGTAACTTTGCTAACAATTGTCACCCAAATAAACTTTAATTAAAAAAAAACAAAACAAAAAACAAAAAACCACTTGCCGTGCCAAGAACCAGGAAATCTACAACTGAATGTAAAAAGACAGTCAACAGATGCCAGCATTGAAATGACAGAGGTGTTAGGATTATCTGACAAAGGTTTTAAGGCAGTTATTGTAAAAATACTTTTTTTTTTGAGGGCAGTGTCACCAGCCCTCATATATGGGACCCAAACCAGGGCCACTGGCTTTCCAAGCCAGCACCTAACCACGGAGCCACTCAGCCGGCTCTAAAAATACTTTAACAAGCAATTATAAACATGCTTGAAACAAAAGAAAATATAGAAAGTTTCAGCAAAGAAATAGAAGATATAAAAAAGAGCCAAATGGAAATTTTAGAACTGAAAAACATAATACCTGAAACCAAAAATCTTAAATGATAAATTCAACAGCAAAATAAAGGGGACAGAGGAAAGAATCATTGAACCCGAAGATAGAAAAGTAGAAATTAGGGCCGGCCGAGTGGCGCATTGGTTAAGCGCTGGTTTTGGGATGCCAGCGGCCCCGGTTCGGATCCCACATGAGGGCCAGTGACACTGCCCTCTACAGCTAGCAACAGCTCCACCTGGAGCTGGGCTGTGCGAGCCCCGGTGATGGTGTGGGCTGCAGCCCCGGTGATGGTGTGGGCTGCAGCCCCTGCTGCAGTGGGCTGCCATAGGCTGCAGTGAGCAGCCCGCAGCCAGCGTGAGCGGCTGGCAGCCAAGCGTGAGCTGCCAATAGCTGCGATGAGCGACATCCAGAGGCCAGCGACCGATCTGCCTCATCCGGGAAGAGCGCAATGACGATACCAACAGTGAAGCAACATCCTCCGCAACTAAAACTGAAGAACAAGAAGACGGCAACTTGTCTGTTCCCCTTCCCCGATTCCCCAACGCTGTTCCCCTCCACCAATTCCCCAATAAAATCTTTAAAAAAAAAAAAAAAAAAAAAAAAAAAGAAAAGTAGAAATTACCCAATCTGAACAACAGAGAGAAAACAGACTGAAAGAAATGAACAGTCTCAGGGCTTGTGGGAATATAACAAAAGGTCCATCATTCGTGTCCTGGGGCTGACAGAAGGAGAGGAGAGAAAGAATGGGGATAGAAATGTTCTCAAAGGGATAATGACTGAAAACTTTTCAAATGTGGCAAAAATGTACCTACATATTCAAGAAGATGAGCAAACCCTAAGCAGAATAAACTCGAAGAAAAATCTTGAAAGCAGCAAGAGAGAAATGACACATTACCTTTAGGGAAAAAACAATGCCAATGACAATGGATTGATTTCTCATTAGAAACCATGGAAGTAGGAAAGAAGTGACATAATATTTTTCAAGTTCTGAAAGTAAAAAACTGTCAACCAAGAATCCCATAGCCCAGTGAAAATATCCTTCCAGAATGAGGGTAAAACGAAGACATCCTCAGATGAAGAGAAACTAACAGGATTTGTTACCAGCAGACCCACACAAAGATTATAGGATATAAGATAAAAATTTTTAAAAATCAATTGTATTTCTACATGATAGCAATGAACTCATGGGTACTGAAGTTTAAATTATAATACCATTTATAATCACCCCTAAAAGAAATACTTAGGTATAAGTCTAACAAAACAGCTATGGGAGTTATATGCTAAAAACTACAAAATGCTGATTAAAGAATCAAAGGAGATAAAAATAACTGAAGAGACATGCTGTGTTCATGGATTGGAAGATTCAACATAGTAAAGAAGGCAGTTCTCCCCCAAATCAATGTACAGGTTTAATATAATTTCTATCAAAATCCTAGCAAGATTTTATAAATATAGATAAGATTACTCTAAAATTTATATCAAAAGGCAGATGTTTATATCAAAAGAATTAAAATAGCTAAAGCCATTTTTCAAAAGGAATAAAGTGGAAGAAATTATTCTCCCTGATTTCAAGGCTTAATATAGAGCTACAATAAAGAAGTCTGTGGTTTTGGCAGAAAGATAGGCACAATGGAACAAAATAGAGAACCCAGATACGGACCCATCCGAAAAGGCCCAATTTATTTTTGATGAAGGTATGAAAACAACTAAATGGCGAAAAGACAGTCTTTCAACAAATGGTGCTGGAACAATTGGACCTCTATAGCCATAAAAGTGAACCTCAACTTGTCTCTTACCTTATATAAAACCTAAATCAACATACAACATGTGTTTAAATGCAAAATGTAAACTATAAAACTTATAGAAAAAAAATCATAGAAAAATGTCAAGATCCAGAGCTAAGTAAAAAGTGTGAATGACACCAAAAACATAACCCATAAAGGAACAATTGATGAATTGAACCTCATCACAATTAAAAACAAATTCTCCTCACAGTGCAATAGTTATACTTTTTACCCCCCAATTCACTGCCCTACTCCCTCCCCCATATCATACACATCTATTACAATTCCCTAGAATCCACTCCACATGATAATCCACATACACCTGAAAATAATTTTAAAAAAAATTTCTTTCACAATAAAAGAATTAAAAAAAAATTCTCCTTTGTGAAAGAGCCTGGTAAGAGGATGAAAAGACAAGCTTATAGACCGGGAGAAACTATTTTCAAACCACATATCCAACAAGGACTAGTAACTAGAATATATTGGGTTGTCGGAAAAGTCATGACATATTTTTTTCCATGTTTTTCGTTGCAAAAATGCATCATGACTTTTCCGACAACCCAATATAAAGAATTCTCAAACAACCGAAAACCGAACCAGTATAATTAGAAAATGGGCCACAGGCATGAAGAGATTTCACCTAAGAGGATATATGGATAGCAAGTAGGACATGAAAAGATGTTTAACAACATTAATCACGAGGGAAATGCACATGAAAGCCACAAGGGGATTTTATTACATACCTACCAGAATGGCTAAAGTAAAATAAAAAAAATAGTGTTAACACTAGATGCTGGAGAGGATTCACTGCTGGTGGGAATGTAAAATGATATAGATACCCTGGAAAATGATTTGGCAGTTTGTTAAAAAATTAAACATGCAACTGCCATGAGACTGAACAATTGCACTGCGGGGCATTTATCTCACGCCAATGGAAACTTATATTCACAGAAAAACCTGTGCATGAATGCTTGTGGCAGCTTTATTCATGATAGCCCCAGCCTGGAAACAACTCAGATGTTCTTCAAAATAGGTTAAACAAACCCTGACACATCCATTCCAGGGAATACAACTTAGCATTAAAAAAGTAACAAACTGGATGAATCTCCAGGGTGATAGCTTGAGTGAGAAAGCCAGTCTCAATGGGTGATACTGTATGATTCCATTTATATCACATTCTTGAAATGACAAAGTTATACTACAGAGAACAGATAGATTAGTGGTTGCCAAGGGTTAAGGAGAGGTTAGAGATAGGATGGAAGTGGGTGTGACTGTAAATTGGCAACATGGGGATCTTTGCCATGATAGAAATGTTATGTATTGAATCAATAGTTTGACTGTTTCAATGTCACTATCCTGATGATATTGTATTGCAATTCTGTATTGCAAGATGTTACCACCCGGGGCAGGAGTAGGGGGTTGGGAGGGGGGGTGGGGGAGGAAGGGGAGGCGGGGGAGGGGTGGAGGGGGCTGGGTAAAGAGTATGTACTGCTTTATTTCTTACACTGTATGTGAGCTTACAATGATCTCAAAATTAAAAGTTCAATTAAAAATAGGTACGATTCCTTTGCTGGTGGGGTTTATGGGGTCCTGGAGGACAGAGGTGTTAATTAAACCTCTATCCAAACACATTACAAAACCAACTATCATAATGCTTTAAAAAGAAGTGGTTAGACCTAGGAGAACATGACCACATAATTTATCGCTCAAACTGAGACACTGAGAGTGAAAAGGATGCTATTAGTAATTAGGCTGGGAGCATGGGCCTAACTTGGGCCACATGATCACCCTAATAATAGGAGAGGGCCCATCCTGAGGTCAGGGGAGACTCCCTGAAGGAGGTGAAGCTAGACCTCAGATCTGAATGTAGATTAAGAGTGAATTAGGCAATTAGGGAAGGGAGAAGCAAGGTGGGCAAAGACCCCGCTGCAAAAGGAGGGAGGCTGGACCCGTGGGAGCAGGATCAGCAAGGCAGCTCCTAGGAGCTGCAAAACCCCTGCCTGGCTTTCTGCAGGGGAAGCCTCGGCTGGGCTTCCAATGACCTGGGCATGGCTCTTCCTCCCTCTGCCTTCCCAAAGCTCTGGTTGTAATCCACATGTGTGTTTTGAGGCTATATTTATAATAGTTCTCTGCTTTGCTCTCTCTGCCACACGCCAACAATTCCCAAAGAACCGCGAGCTCTCCTGCTCTCCGAGGCCCCCTTTGGTGCCCCTGATTCTGATACCTGGTGGGCGTAAGGGTCAAGGGTCGTGGCCTCCTAGTGTGTGGCAGGAGGGCCACACTCCAACCTGAGACACTCCTTTTCCTCCGGCTACTGTGGCCTTAGGCCGTTCTTGCGGGCTTTCCAGTACATCTTTCTCCAGAGAGGGCGCTACTCCTGAGTAGTAGCCCTGTCTTTGACTATTCTCACTCATTTGGGGAGCTGCTCCCCCTGTTTTCTCCAACCGAGGCTGCTCTTGTCTCTATACTTGCTCTTAGGAAATCCCCAACTCTCCCTATTATTAGCCTTGGAGGGTAGGTTTAAGCTCTCTAAGCATTGGGGTCTCATTCTAGAGGTAGAGATTCTGGGAAGATGGAATGGTGTGTGTGTGTGTGTGTGTGTGTGTGTGTGTGTGTGTGTGTACAATCATTCACAGTCATACCATTAAGATTAGCGACCAAAGGCATTTCTAAGACATTATTTGCTTTTTAATTCCACAGTTGTACCTTGGGGAATAAAAGCATTGACTTGTAATGAAGGAAATGCAGGCATCAGGCAGGTGGAACATATTTTTGGGAGGGGTGTGGAGAGAAGAATTAGGGAGGGGAGGTAAAGGAGGTCAAATAGTGATTTATTAAGTGCTTATTATACGCCACACACTATTCAGACATTATCTCATTAAATCCTCAAAATACACCTTGAGACAGGAAGTATCGATACCTCCATTTTACAGATGAAGCTGAGGGGTTACACACCTTCCCCAGGGTCACACAACTAGTAAAGCAGAGCCAGGATTTGAACTCTGGTCTGCCTGAAGCTAGAATCATTCTGTTTGACCACTGGGCTCTGCAGTCTCCCTGGAAATTGAGTCCCATCTCCAGCCCCTGAAAGCTTATGTATCTTTTCTTTTTCTCTCATTTCCCCAACATTCCCACCACCGCCACCACCATCACCTAGGAATCTCCCCTCTCGCTCCTTCTCTCACCTGTCTCTCTTTTTTCTTTTACTTTTCCACTCCCTGCCACCCCCACCCCCCAGTCCTATTTTCTCCTCTGCTATCTAGGCCTTAATCCACCAGTGTCACTCTGGGGAATAGGTCAGCTCTGCTTGGGTCTCATTGTCAATGCTGCCCGCAGTTGTCCATGCTTGTCTAAGCCCTTTGCTAAACTTGGTGAGCATCTGGTGGTGCCTTTTTAAATGCAAATATTGTACTAGCAGGAAGAGGGAAATTAAGACATCAACATTTAAGTATGAATTAGATGTGCCCCTGTGTACAAACTTTGTTGGGAGGGCACAGAACGGGGGAGTCATGGGAACAGAAAAGGGAGGTTGGAGGCAGCAAAGGCTCTGTCTAGCCACATCCTTGGTTTTAGAAACCAGAGCTATAGGTTGGTTTGGTTCTGGAAAATGCCCAGTCTAAGGAGACAAGATCTGTAACTGTACCGAGGTCATAAGACAACAGGCCTGTGCATTTAGCCCATTAAATTTGGTTAGTGCTTCCTTGTAAAATCTCTCCTTTAATTCTCAAACTCAGTGAAGTGGGTTTTCTTTTCCCTGTCATAACCTTGAGGCTTGTTAAAATTTCTCAACTAGTACTGGCAAAGCCTCTGATATCCTCACCTCCACCTCTTCTAGACAGCTGCCCTCCCCCCTGCTTTTCTGGCATAGGATATTCTAATTAAATTATCCAAACCTCCTTTCTGTCTTCTGTATATTCATTCCATTACTCTTTATCGAAGACCTATTAGGATCACCAGGCACTAGGTTAAGCTTTTACATATACTATTCATTTACATCTCTAAACAACCCTACAGGGAAGATGTCAGAATACCTTCTTTTAAAATGGGAAAAATGAATAGTGCCTAATTGACCAATACCCCAGTAAGGGAGCTCTGAAATCCATTGCTCTATCAGTGCCAAGGCCATGCTTTTCCACAGGCTGCTCCCAGCTACTGATGGAGTGTGGCAGGAATACCATGGCAGGTTTATTTCTAGGAGACAGGAACTCGTGAGAGAGTGACTTTGACTCACGGAGTCCCTCAAGAGTCTTGCCAAATTTTCTTAGAATGCATAGTAACCAAAGATTCTTTCACCTGGCTTTCCTTCCCCTTACCGCTCTCTTTCATAAGAGTCACTCCTGCATCTTGGTCTGATGGCTTTCTCAGCCACCACTCTGGGCTCCCTCTCATTTTTCCTCACAGGACATTTACCTTCATAAATTTTTTGCTGGTCTAATCCTGTATGGCATCTGCTTCTTGGAAGACCTGGATTAATACACATGCCTGCTTTCTTTCTCTCTCTCCCTTCCTTCCTTCCTTCCTTCCTTCCTTCCTTCCTTCCTTCCTTCCTTCCTTCCTTCCTTCCTTTCTCTCTCTCTCTCTCTCTCTCTCTCTCTCTCTCTCTCTCTCTCTCTTTTTCTTTCAAAAATACATCTCTGGCCTTTGAATGTGAGGTCTGAACTTGAGCAAGGAGGCTGAAGTGGAAGCAAGTGTCTTCCCCTGACCCTCTTGTCTGAGGATGGTATGTGAGATCCCGCAGGATGTAGCCTGTTCTCCGTAGCTTAGGAACTGGTGAGCTGCCCCAGGAGCACTTGGTAGCACTGCTCACCTCTCCTTGATGAAACACTCATTTCTCTTGCTTTTGTTGCCAGCACACTCTATGGATTCCCCTCCTGCCTCTCAAGCTGCCCCTTCTCAGCCTTGTCTGTTTGTCCTGCTGGCCCACCCTCATACCAATGTCAAGGGTGTCAACTTCTCATGCTATCTTGAAAAGACAACCTTTGCTCTAAGAAATGCAGCATTGCTTTTAGAGTCACTGGGGAGAAGAACAAATCAGAAGTAATTTTCCTCCAAACTTCCTTTCCCACCTGTACCCACCTCATTAGATGCATGCCCCTCTTTTCTTTTGGAGACATGATCAGGGGAAAATGTCAACAAAGTTGCTAATGACTTTCCTCAGTTTAATGAGTATACTCTTTCCTGGGCTTAAGTTTCCCCTGTTGGCTTTACTTCTTCAGTCTGAACTTGCTACTTGGACACAGGCCTACAATTCACTGACCACAGTTTTCTGTGGGGGTGTCATTTAAAGATAAAGATGTCACCAACTAAATCAACCTCTTCTCAAATTGCTAGACATGCTGTGGGAGTGATGTGCCCAGTAAGTACGAGCTACCAGCATTAGTCCTCACGGTGTGGGCTTGGGTGGGAAGACAGGTGGGGCAGCAGAGAGAACCCTGGGTTTTGAGCCAGATCGACCTGCATAGAGAAGTTCTGTCTGGGGTGTGTTGTTTGATGTAGGACAGGAAGATAGTAGAGATTGCTGTGTAAGAGGTCAGTCTGATGTCAGACAGATATGCATTCGAACCCCCTGGTTCTATCACTCAGAAGCTGTGCAACTCAACTCGCTGAATCAGTGTTTCCTCATCTATAAGATGGGCACCAAGTGCTGGCCTCCACAAACTGTTAAGAGTTGGGACTCCATGAGTGGACCTTGAGGGCATTATGATAAGGGAAACAAATCAAACAAAGAAAGACAAACGCTGCATGATATCCCTTATATGTGCAACCTTAAAAAAACAACAACAATAAAACCCAAACTCATAGCAAAAGAGAACAGATTTGTGGCTACCAGAGGCAGGAGGGTAAGGAGTGAGGAAATTAGATGATGAAAGTGGTCAAAAGTTATAAAGTTTCAGTTACAAGAGAAATAATTCTAATGTACAATATGATGACTATAATTAACACTGCTGTGTGATATATCTGAAAGTTGCTATGAGAGAAAATCCTAAAAGTTCTTATGACGAGAAAAAAAGCTATAACCATATGAAGTGATGGATGTTAACTACTCTAACTTTGGTAATCATTTCACAATGTATGATTATCAAGTTATTATGCTGTACACCTTAAGCTTATTATGGGGTGTATGTCAATTATATTTCAATAAAACTAAAGGAGTAGCAAAAAAAAAAACCAGTAAGAACATTTATAACCAAACTTATCTAGCATTTTATCTGTGCCCCACTTTGTTCAACTGCTTTATGTACATTAATTCATTTAATCTTCACCATGACCTTATGTGGTAAATATTTTCATCATCTCCAAATGAGGAGTGGAAGCAAAGAGAGGTTAATTTGTCCGGGGTCCCACAGCTGGTGGTTGGTATGTTTGGAATTGGAACACAGGTAATTTAGCTCTAAAGTATGTACTCGTAATCACTCTGCTAGAATGCTGATGGGTCCCTACCACACAGCTGGTCCAGAGTTAGTGCTCAGGGTATGTTAATGCTCAGCATTATCATCAACGCACCTGGCGAGGTGTGGCTGGTGTGGAAGGGGAGATGAAGATGTAGGGGAGAACTCTTTGAACAGATTTGGGCACTGGAGAAGGTTGGTGGGGATTAGGAGGCTGGGGTGAGGGGGCAGCACAGGGCTGAGGGTAAGACTTGTTAGGCAAAGGCTGCAGGAATGAGAAGCTGAAGATAGGAGGAGGTGATAAGGGATGAAGCAAGACCTGTAGGATAAGTTCGTGCAGGAGATGAGTGAAAATGTTGCACCTGTGAGTCTTTTATCCACACCTCCCACCACTCCCCGACAATGCTTAATAGCCACATCTCCACAAGTCCAGGATACGACCTTTCTGCAGGCTCCATCCTGGTAGGACCTCCTTCAGATGGGGAGGGTGAGGAGAGACCCCAGCCTTGTTCTTGAGAAGGACTGACCTCCATGGGAGTACTTCAGAGAGCTTCCGGGATGGACAGCACATTTCCTCTGAGGGCCTGGGGTTTGGAATGCCGCACCCTCACAGGTGTATGAGCCTTGGGTCCTGGAGGTCGGCATGACAGCCCAGGATGCTTATACTGTGCCAGAGCCCAAGCAGAGAAGCCTGGCATCCCTCCCGAACTCCCAAGCTGTGGCTAGGGCTGCAGTACCGCGCTTTCCCCGGCAGAGGCGCTGGGAATCCGCGGATGGCCGGCTCCCATCCAGGGCCGGATCCCGCGCCCACCTTCGCGTTCCGAGCTGAAGTTTTCTTGGGGCGGCCCATCGCCCGAGGTCTTTGGGAACCCACAGACACCAAGACCCGCCTTATTCTGTGCTGGACGTCGTAGCCGGCTTGGTTGTCCAGCCTAGTCTCCTGGGTTCCCAATTTCCATTTTAGCGCTGGGTGGGAAAGCTTTTGTAGTTCGCTCCAGTGGGGGCTCCCGGAACCACTGGCTGTGGCCCTCCCTTGGCCGGCTCAGATTCCCAGGCGCCTCCTCTGCCTCCCCCGTTCTTCTTGGCCCTCGCCTGGCGCGCTCTTTTCTCTTCCCTATTCTTTCGCAGCACCACGATCTCGCCTTCCATTCTCTCCATTCTTCTCCCTTTCCCTTGTTTCCTCCCTCTCTTCCCCTCCGTCTCCTTTTCTTACCTTCGCCCCATCTTTCTCCCTTCCCCTCTCCCTGCGTTTCCTTCCCTCTCGGCTGTCCTTTTACCATCTCCCCCAATGGACTATTCCTCTCCTCCCTAAGAGGAAGGGAAGGGCCTAGAGGCCATCATGCTCTCCAAGCCTCCTCCCTAAATCCTGCTCCTTTCTTCATAATCCCTCTGCCAGCTCTGCTTTTTCAACCCTTGGAAATCCCGGGCCTTTCTTGGAGGAGGCGGGCTGATCTACACACACTAGGGACTGTAAATCACATCTTGAACCTGGAGCCTCGGGTTTAGTTTCCCTTTGTCCAGACCACCGCATGTCTCCCTCATCCTACAGGGCTCGGAGAGTCCCAGCCCAAGCTGAGTCCCCACACGCTCAGGCTGTGACTCTGTAGCAGGGTACGGTGGAGTATGATAGGCCACTGGGACCCTCTAACTGGCAGCTGACACTTCGAGAGAAGGACTAAGCTCGCTCAGAGATCAATGTAGGCAGAGTGAGGGTGTGACCACACAGTCCCAGGAAGGGAGCCTGGGGCTAGATCCTCCTGGTGGACAGAAAAGGTCTTGACTGCAGTCTTTTCCCAGCTCCCGCAGGGGGTCCCAGGAAGACGAGCCCATGATTGACTGGCAAGCCCTTGACCTCATGGCTGGAGCCTTCCAGTTCTCTCCCCTCACCATCCAGTAGGCTTAAGGAGCAACCGGGTCACATCCGCGGGGCGGTCGTGGACCATGGGTGCTCAGGCCATCAGGTGGAGGGGGCTGTCCTGAGCGGTCTGCCTAGCTCTCAATATTGCCTTTCTGACGACTCACAGACTCGTGAAAATACCAACAGCCCGTGCCCAAATGCCTGAGCGCACCCCTCCCGCTCCACACCCCATCGCTCACACTAACACACACGAGCGTGCAAATGCGCACGCACGCGCAGAACCTTGAGTCCTCTCACACTTAACACCCCCCTCAGCCAGGTACCCCCACCCTATGGCGCCTGTCTGCCAACCCTGGGCGCACCCCTCGCCTCACCTTTGCCCGCCTGCACGCACGCGCACGCATGCACTCCCTGCACTGGGTTGGGGCGCGGGCCACCAGGGGAGGGTAGAGGCTGAGTGGGCAGTGGGAGCCGTGGGCCAGGGAGTCCCAAGTGCAGCTGGGTCCATCCCACACTCAGCTTCGGTGCATCGTCTCCCCAAGAGAATGCTCCGAGCTCCCCTTTGGCTTCCGAACCAGAACAGTTGGCGCTGAAAACACTTTACTCCTCCTCCTCGTCCTCCTCCCCTCCTCCTCTTCCTTTTCTTCCTTCTCCCCCCCCCCTTGAAACGCCCCCCGCATCTTCCCTGCGCGCCATCTCCCGCCCTCTACAACGGGCCAGAAGAGTAACCCCCTAAACGCGGGGAGAAGCGGCTCCCAACTCTTTACTGGGAGCAGGTTGGAGGCTGGATTTCGGAGAGACTGGATTGGGGTCGCTTGCCAGCCCCTCCTCCTGGATCTGGCTTGATTTTCATATTTTGAAAGAGGATTTCCCCATTACCTTTGAACACTCCTTTTTACAAAATTTCTGTTGGAGCTTGGTGGGGAAGATTTGGGGGGGATCTTATTTTAAAAAGAAAAGAAACCACCGAAGGGGCATTTATTCATTTTTTATCTCGGGTTTGGAATCACCCTCTGGACAAGATAGAGAGCGATTGAGAGCGAGGACGGAAGAGTGGAGAGGACCCGCGAGGCGCTCCAGCCCGAGCCACCTCCTTCCCGGCCGCCCCCTCCCCATTCCCCCGACACACACTCGCTCGCTCGCCAGCGCGCGCACACCCCCCACGCCGGACCCGCACCTCGGCAGGCGCCACACACTCGGCAGCCGGAGCCGCCGCAGCCGCAGCGGGATGGAGGTGGCGCGCACCGAGCGCCCCGCAGGCTGGCCCGGGGCGCCCCTCGCCCGGACAGGGCTCCTGCTTCTGTCGACGTGGGTCCTGGCAGGTGCTGAGATCACTTGGGGAGCGACAGGCAGTCCTGGGGGCCCGGCGGCCCCGGCTTCGCGGCCCGCGCTGCTTCCTCTCTTGCCGCGGGCAATGGCAAGCCAGTGGCCGGAGGAGCTGGCGGCTGCGTGGAGAGGCGCCGCGCTGGGGCGCCGGCCAGGACCCGAGCCGCTGCCCCAGCCTGCCGGTGGCAGCGGTGGGAAGAAGAAGCGAGACGATGGGGAGCCGTCGTTAGCGGGCGCACGGTGGGGACAGGGCATCCCAGCTCCTGGCAACCCTGGCCGTGTGAGGAGGAGGAGTCGCCGGGCGCAGCCCCCCAGTGCCCTGGAACGCTGGGACGCTGGGGCCACTGCCTTGGCCGACGGTTCCAAAGGAAGCCGTCCTCCGGCCAAGGGTCTCCGGGAGGAGGCGAAGACGCTGCGGGCCGGGGGTGCGGCGGCCGAAGAGCTCCGGCTGCCCAGTACCTCCTTCGCCCTGACTGGCGACTCGGCCCACAACCAAGCCATGGTGCACTGGTCGGGACACAACAGCAGCGTGAGTACCCGCTCGGCGGGCGGGCGGTGGGGCTCACTGTCTCCCGACAGCAAGGGGAACGGGGGGCCGGGAGGAGGGGCGCGTAGTTGCTCGAGGGTCCAGGCGGGAGGGGCCGGTGTGCACTGACTTTTAGGACAGGCTCATCCGGCGGCTTCCCTTTCGCCCCCAACAGGTTAGCGGGAGTTTGTTGTAACTGTGTACGTTTGTTTTCTGGAGCCCTAGGACTGGGGCTGCCGGGAGGGAATAGGGGGATAGGGGAAAGAGAGGGCTTAAAGACGAGCAGGGGAGGGGGTCTGTGGTCACTTTCTCTGGTACTCGGCTTGGAGGGTCAGGGTTCCCATTGGGCCAGGAATTCCCATTGGATTCCTAGGGGGAGGACACTGACCGATTTGGGGAGGGAGCCGCTGGACAGACTGACGGACTCCTGAGACTGCTGGGGCTCCCCCCTTCACCCCTCCAATCACGTGGGAGGGAGCCCAGGAGATGAGGCGACTCAAACTTCCCGCTCCCGCCCGCCACCTTAGGGCTGCTGCTCTGCTCCAGGCGAACTTTCTCCCGGCCCGGGCTGGAGGCTGGCCCAAGTTGGCCCAAGCCTGGCCTCCAGGTAACACCGATCCTCCGTTCAAAACCCAGGCAGCTGCGCTGGAAGGCCACAGGAGAGGCAGTAAACAAAGTTTAAAGCAGTGAAGTGAAATTCAGCACCCATTCCGCACCCCTCGCCCTCACACAGAAGTCGCTCAGCACAAAACTCGCCTGGGCCTCTGCCGCGTCCTGCACCACAATCAGCTCCCGGAGTGGAGTTGGGTCCTTGCGCTTTGGGTGCACCTCTCCACCCCTTCCTCTCCGTTTCCAGGTTTCCCTGGAAGCGGCTGCACCGAGAGGTGGCGCCCTTGAGCCCACTCGGCCGCCTCCGCTCTCTCAGTCCAGCGACCCGCTCCGAGCAGCGTCTGCCTAGTCAGCCCAGGCACTCAGAGGAGCTTGCCAGGAACGGTCTGCCACCCCGCCTGCACCCAGTGCTGTGCAGCCAGACCTGGGAAAAGCCTAGGAAAGAGCGCTGGGGTGGAGGCGGGTGGCCTTCCGCGATTTACCCTATTTACCTGACTCCCCTCCCCTACCACTTCAGCCAGTGTCACAAAAATCCTGTTCTCTTCTCTGGCTCTCCGGATCAGATGCAAACCTGGCGTTGGGCAGAGGGATGATGGATGTCTGCACAGGCAGCTTTGGGGAACGCATTAGATGGGAAAGCACCGCCCCGCTCCCTTTGTATATCTCTTCATGACTGGCATGAAAGATTTCCCCGGGGAAATTTTCTCCTTATTTTAACCGGGGCCTGGGGTGGTTACAGGGGCGAGTAGTGAATAACAGACAAGCTAGAATAACAGAAAAACAGAAGAGCACAGCGCATCAGCAATCCCGAGTACAGATTTCCTGCTAATGTAGCGCGGGCAGCCCTGGGTAGGGGTACTTGTGTAGTCCAGCTCCCTGCAGCGAGCGCCGTGGCTGCATCATTTGCTTCTAGTGGAGACTCTGTAGCTTTGGGGTGGACGGTGCTGGGCGTGGGGGCTGGCAAAGTATATGCCTTTGCAGGGAGGGGTGATTGGCAAGTTCTCAGAGGTCTGTGTGTGTGTGTGTGTGTGTGTGTGTGTTCCTTCCTGTGTTCTTACTTGGTAGGAGGATGGACAGGATGTGTTGAAGTAAATGTCCTAGGAGGAAGATGTCCTCACTACCTGTGACTTTATTACTGCCACATTTGGGCAATATAAAATCACTCTGCCTAAAAAGTCTTCTTACCTCTCTGCTTTTATTTTAAGGATCCTTTTTGTTGACAAAGTCCCTGAAGATGGGACTTTAGAGATGCTTCTTGCCAATGGTAGTTAAATGAGCATGGCTTTTCCTGCTCATCTTCCATGCAGTTGTGCAGCGGGGGGAGTGAGGGGGTAAGTCTAGCCCAGTGCTCCCTGGAGAAATGGCTCTTCAGTGAAAAGAAGACCCAAGGAACCTGGGGAATGGACCGGGTGGCCTTGCAGTCCTTAGTAACAGTGATGAGATTTGGACAATCCACAGATGGACCCCTAGGGGTTTATTGGTTGTGCTGGTGGCCAGTCTTACTGTCCAATCAAAGGACAGGGCAGCACAGGTGGGTGCAGGGAGCCCATTGTGTCCTCTTTGTCTGGTCTAGAGAGGGCCTGCCTCCGTAGCTCCTGGGCTGGACCTGCCTCCGTTGATCATACTTTGTATGCAGCACCAGGGAGAACTGCTTTGTTGAGTATCAGGGGTGCTGCTCTCAGGGAAGATGGAGAAATGTGTTAACATGACCCTGTCTTTGAGAAAACAACCTGTCTTTAAAGAAACAACCCCTGGGAAAGCAACTGGGAACCCAGTTTCTGATACATTACCCAGAGGTTTCTTTCTCCCCGCCCCTTGTCCTGAGGGCAGCAAAGAAGGTGCTGTAAGGAAAAGCCAGATGAGGAGTGATGAGGGTGATGAACCTTCTGAAAGATCCCTTCATCATTGGTTTCAAAGTGGAGAGATGTCCCCAAGTCAGGGAACATGGGTCCTAGCACCAGGCTCTTTTGACAGGAAAAGAGAATTCCATTTTCTCCTCTGACTTCAAAAGTGTTAGGCATGGTCTGCTCTGGGAAGGCCCCCCAGGTTAATTAACACATTGTGGGGGTTCCTGCTCTCCTGCAATGTCCCTTTGGTGGACCTCATAACTTCCCATAGATTCCTTTTGGGGGAGACTTTTCAGTCACCCCATATAACTGGAAACTGAACTCTACACTGACAGTTTGCAGTCAGGCATGCAGAGTTAGACATGCGAGAGAAAGACCTCCACCCCAGCCCATGTGTCTCGAGTGTGCAGAGGACCTCAGGGAAGAAGGAGAGCATTGTCCTAGGTTAGGTCACGTATTCCCTTTGGTCTCAGGAGGTGGGGTGGGATAGCTTAGGGGGCAAAGGAGGAGGTGCCCAGCAGGCTTGAGCCAGAAGGTATTGGGAGGGGCTGGAGTCTGGGTCTCCCTCTGACCATTCTTGCCCTGCCAGCTGTTCTAGGGGATGCATGAATGGACTTGGGCTTGGAATCGCTTCTCTAGGGGATCGATTTGCCATTCTTTCTCTCTGGTTGTCCCCAGCTGGTGATTAATGGGTTAGAGAATGTTTCACAAACACCCAGAGGGAATCCAGTCCCCATGGCTGACAAGGGAACAGAAAAACACATCATTCTACCCTTCTGCCTCAAATGAAGAAAGATGCCTCCCTGCCTGGTCAGAAAGTTGGCAAATGGCTCTGGAGAGTGGGAAGGTGTAAAGGCAACAGCCCAATTTCCATGCCCCCTCCTTCTTGGAGTAACTGCTGATGGTGATCCCTCATTCCCGGTGTTGAGGTGAGAATGCTGCATCCTCCTTAGATGGGTCTCCATTGCTTTCCAGCAGCGTACTCCCAGAGACAGTGATTTGCAGGCTGCTGCCCCTGCAGCGTGTCTGGTTGGAATGACTTGCCCAACAGTTTTCAGCTAATAGGCCCAACAGTGCACCCTGATGAAGAGAAATGGGGAGATGCTGATAATTCCAGGTCACCCTTCCCTGAACGCGCCAGGAGGTAGAACACCCAGATTCTCCCAGGTGGGATTTCATACCCTTAACTAATGCAGCTGAACTGTGTTCTAAAATATTTACTCCTAATGTGTAAAATAGTGACAGATTTGATCAGATTAATTGTATTTCACTCACTGGAGCATCTAATTGTGGCTCCCAAACAGATTTTTCAAATAGCTTTTGGCTGGATTGTCTAGTTTTCATCATATCTGCTCACAGTCCCTGTGTCACAATATCTTAATGCATTTTGCCTTCTTGGAGGCTTAATAAAGAAGCCTGCCACAGAAGCTGTTCTTCAGGGGTTTGCCAAAAAGAATGTGTTTTTAATTAATATTATAAGGGGAGCCACCTCGGTTGAGATGTAGCTGGGAAAGGCAGAACAGCACTAATTGCTCCTGGTCACTGCAGGCTTTGGGGAGGGAGTGGGGAGAGCAGACAGTTTGCTTTGACGGCTCAGGTTACAGAGCGTGATTTGCTTCTCAGATTTTGTAGTGATTTCCAAGGTGAGCAGAAGTTGCAAACTCTTAATTGGGAGGCCTGATTTAATGATTGCAGAAATGCAGCCCTTGGAGCTTGCTTTGGTGTTGACAAAGAAGGAATGTCAGGAAGTGGTTTCTACAATTGTGTTGGACTTAAGGGAAGGGGGCCGGGTTGTGGTTACAGTGGTAAGAAGGCTCAGAAGGTAGCAAGAACTGCTTTTTCCTCGGGCTGGGTAAATCTATTATTGTCACTGGTGGAGTTTAGGAACTGGATGATCGGAGGGCCCTGAATCATCCCAGAAGGACCAGAAAGGTTCCACAAAGCCAGACAGGCTGAGACAGGAAGACGTGCCTGAAGACCAGGGCTTTATCCAAGCCTAGGTACACCTGAAACTTGGTGCTTTGACTCACCTGTTGATCTCCTGCTTCCTTTGGCCTCTTGCCTGGCTTGAGACACTTCCCTCACAGGGAGAAAATGTCAAAATATGATTTTTCAGTAAGTATGCGGGAAAAGAGACCTTGAGCAGCAGCAGGAGTGAACAGAATGCTGGTGCCTGGTGGGCCACCTTCATCATCAGAACCCGAGCTGTGGGATGAATGGAATTTGGCTGACCATGATTATCCTTCTTTGAACTAGTAGGTGACTGAGAGAAGGGTGTGATGGTGCTGGATTTTGTTGGCAACGAGTAGAGACTTACATGGAGTAGGTACTTGATCATGTTTGACGATGTGGGGAAATGCGTGAGAGTCTCAAGTCTTATCTAGCAGAGGCTACAAAAGAGTTAGAAAGACTTATCCTTTGAGATACTGATATCTTTCTCAGGTTGTTCATAAATTGATAACTGCTGTAACCAGGAGTATTTCAATCACCATGTTTACATTGTAGCTTGAGTATGTTTAGCATCTTAGATTCAAATCCAAAGTATGTCCTGGGTCTGCCTCTCTAACTTGTATGTGCCTGTTCCCTGGCTGACTCCTTCAACTCTATTCAAGGCAGCTCCTGCATTGTCCTGAGACCTCCTAGATTGCAAGCCTTCGCTCTTGAGGTCTCCTCACAGAGGACACCATCTCTCTCTATTGAGATGCACCCTGCACCCATTATTCACAACTCAGGTCAAGATACACACACAGCACCTCCCTGAAACTTTCCTTAGAAGCATTTATTTCCATTTTTTCCTAAGTGCGTATAGAATTTACAGACTGCGCCACACTTTTGATCATATTTAGTTCAGTACTTGATGACTTTAATCTACTATGATTTTGTAAGTGTTGTGAAGGTAAGGGATGAGAAAAAACAGCAAGGGTGGATTGTACTCTTCTCACATGTGTCTTGTGGCGTGTGGCATGTGGCACAGTGCTGGGGACATAGCTCTGTGCATAGTTACTGAGCGGGCCCTGGGCACTGGGCAGTGCCTTAGCTCTGGGGGGAGGACAAGCTAACACTGTCTCTTAATAGCATTGAGTTTCTACACCTGATTTATTATTGCATATATGCATTTTAACCTAAGATGTAATGGCATCTCTATCCCACTTAATAAGACAGAAATAGGGACTGGTCAGTAATCCTGGCTTCTTCCTTACGTACTCCAGAGATCAGATGGATTCACATGAGATAGTCAGTCCTTTGCTAAGGGTTTCCTCTGGGTGTGACAGTGTTCCTGGCACCATGGGGTGGGTAGTGAGGTGATGGAGGGAGAAGACAAAGATAGAGAGCATTTGCCTCAAGGTCCTTCCAATATGCTTTGGCTATAAGACTGCTCTTCTGTAAAGTTAAATAACACATGACAACGAGACAGATGCCACAGGGTGATATATGGTTAACTGAAGTGATTGTTTCAGGCTATGAGCTCAGAAAGAGGATCACTGTGGGCGATAGCACGGGCGTCTTAGACACACTGAATGTCAAGGCTGGACGTGCACTTGGAAACTGTCTCCAGCAAGTCACTCAGCACAAGATGAGGGATCTAAGGCTCAGACAGAAATGTGGCACCCTACAGTTTGGACTCCTGACTACTCTTCTTCTCCAAAGCTGTCCTCTACCCACCCCCGGTTTCTCCTTTCTCCTGCGTTTACAGACCATTTTCATTACAAGAATGTTTATGTGTTTTCACTTAGGTGAGACAGGGTACATTTTATAGGTAGGATAGACTGAGGCCTAGGATGAATATACATGAGGCTGGCTGGAGAGGCTTAGGAATAGATTCTCCCTCCTGTTCCAGAGCTGTGTCCTACAGTCATCTTGTCCACCCACTGCTGTGGCTGCAGACAATAAATACCAAGCTTGTTAATATTGGACAATCTGTATCTTTCTAACAGTTGCTAATGGGGACCTCTTGTAAGTCACCTCATTATTTGAGTCAGTAAGTGAATCAAGCCTGGTTGCATCATCAGGAACATTTTGCTCATTTATTTTCATCACTGTAGCTTGGGTTTAATTATTTATGGAAATGCTGGTCTTTATAATACACTAATAATGGTGCTATAGTAAATTCTTTTTTTTTTTTTTAAAGTAATGGAGCCTAAGAACTTCAGGATTGTACAACTAGTTCTCTGCTGTTAACTCCTTGCTGAGGAGATGAGAGGGACCAGCCCACTCCTGTGCCCACTGCCAAGCAGGGACCTATTACTTGGCACACACTGGACGGGAACACAGATTAGGGCAAAATTTGGAAATAGAGCCATACAGGGTAATCAAGAATCCTATTAGGTTGTGGGTTTGAGATTATTAAACCTGGGTATGATGGTATGACTTGTGTGAATTCATAGTTATGGAGGGTTCTCATCATGAATGCAATCCTTTTCAGGACTGATTAGGAAAAGACATAGACTGGGAGCATGACACAAGCCATACAGTAAACAGTTAAGAGCATGGATCTTGGAGCCAGGTGTCTGGGTTCGAATCCTGTCTTTGTCTCTTCATGGTTGTGTGACATGGGGCAAGTTGTTACCCTCCCTTGGCTATTTTTTGTCTATAAAAAGAGGATGATAATAATAGTACCTCTCACATTGGGCTGTTTTAAGGATTAAATCAGACATTGTACATAGCAAAGTGCTTAAAAGAAGTGCCTGACCTGTAGTAAGCCCTCCAGATATTTTAGTTGGGTTAGTTGTTATTTTTATACTTTCAGATGGAAACACTGAAGCCGAGGAAGTAGGTACTTGCTCAGAGTTTCCCAGGGAGCTGATGGCAAAGCCTTGGCTAGAACCCAATTCTAAACGAGATGCTTATTTCAGCCACCTCCCATAGTCCATGGACTCAGTGAGATGCATCTTTGAGATATCTGGTTTTTTTTATATGGTGCTGAGATAGTGAATGACATAGAGAAGTGAATGGCTGCGGACCTGGTTCCTTGAAACTCATACTCCGAATTTGTCATAGACATGGTTACAATCAGATGATTAGAATCAGGTTAAAGATTACAATCATTTACAACTAACAAGTTGAACATTTTTCCAGGACTTTCACTGAGTGAAGGGTTAAGAAAGGTACCCAGAAAGATGAAGAATAGCTTCTCTTGGCTTGGGCATCCATGATTACACCTCACAGCGAATCATGGAAGACTTCTTGAAGGAAGTGAGTGAGACGTGTAGCTTTAGGATAATAGGACACTGGGCTGCTGGGTCTGGCTGGGAAACACAGCCTATAGTGCCCAGGACTCATCTACATTGAAGTCATGGGATGGGCCTTGATATTCCAGGCTAGCTTCTCCTCTTGATCTAGCTCTGCTTTGTGTCTGGGGTGAAATGGGAGTATCCATGGTTGGAACTATTTGCAGAATACCTGTAGTCTCATTCCCAGAATTATCACACTGGCTAAACCCATTAATATTTTTCAGTGATCAGTACCCATGGAGTTATGGGCTTGAATTCCCTTTTAGCCTGCTCCCTATGCACCAAAAATGGAGCCCAAGATCCCTACACAGACACTAGAGGGAGCCCTGGGAAAGAAGTGAAAATGCAATGCGTAGAATGAAATAAAAGAATGCTGCATGAGGAATTATCTCAAGGGAGAGAAAAGCAGCAGCCCCTTGCAAGTGTACAGTGTGAGGGGTTGTTTGGTGACCCAGAGATGAATAGTTGATAGACAACAAAGCAGTTGAGTCCTGGGAGGGTTGATCATTCAGCCTCTTCCTGCCGAAAAAAGGAAATGGGTATTTTGTACAAATACCTCCATTCAACCTATTAGTGACATTTCTATTATTGACTTAATAAGACTCTGGAAATGATGCTCAGGCTTGGTTCTCCCATCTCTTCTGCCTTTTCTACATTGTGCCCTGACTTCCTTGTACGTGGTGGTCAGTTAATAGATGCTTATTGACTTGAATGACATAAACACTTCCTTAAATACTTAAAACTGCCTGAGTGAAGAATGAGTGTCTTGGGGATGAGGAAGGATCTGGCCTGCTCTGGCTGCCTTCAGGCCTAGAGTCTGCACCCCTAGGCATCTCAGTCGTCTCTCTCTGGTTCTCAGGTCCCACATGCCTGACCCAGTGCCCTCAAAGTCTTTTTGGCGTCTGTAGTGAGGTAGGCAGGCTCACTTATGGAAGGCAAGAACCAGGTTAAAGATTACACTGCTGCATAAGAAATGAACTTTTTCTTTTTGAAATCTGTTCTCAGTGGGAGATGGAGAACAATTCCTGAGCTCAATATTTTATTTTATGTTTTTTCCAGGCTAGAAGAGTAACTAAGCTTCCATATCCAAATGTGATCACACATTGATTACTGGGGGCGGGTTTCTGCAAGAAGAATTTTGGGATCACGAAACGTGATGCAGAGACACTCATTTTCCAGGGTGCTGGTGTAGAGGGTGGTATCTATAGGGGCGAAACAGTTGCTCATATCCCTGGGTTGCTTTCAGTGTCATTCCTGCTTGAAAACAAACTTTTGACTGAAAGCTTTCTCAAAACTCTAAACTGTTGGGCCGGCCGAGTGGCGCGGTGGTTAAGAGCTGGCTTGGGATGCCAGCGGCCCCGGTTTGGGTCCCACATATGAGGGCCAGTGACACTGCCCTCAAAAAAAACACAAACAAACAAAAAACTTTAAACTGTCTTTTCTGTTATGAGAAGGTCCCCAAGCAACAGTGACTTTGAACAGATCCCAGAATCTTGGTTTCACTGGTTGTAAAACGAGCATAATACAGAGCTTGTAGGGCCGTTGTGACTGTTAGAGATAATACATTTAAAGGGTCTAGCAGAGTAGGTTATTCTATTGGTTAAGAATGTGAGCTCTTATTATCTGCCTAGGCAGGAAGTGGGGGTAGGTTGAATTTCTAGCCATTGTAGCAGATCTGTTGGTACCCTGCCCATATCCCCTTGTCCTTGCCCTTTCTCTATGTGCTGGCCTGACTTCTAACCACCAGCATCAGGGGCTGTTTGCCTGCTGGAGCTTGCTTTCATCGCACAAGGCACAGGCAAGAGTGTCAGGAAATTAATTCCCACCAAGCAGTAGCAGTAGCCACCTATCAACAGACAAGTAGGAGTTGGTAGATAAAGACCCCGGCTGCCTTCGGGGTGGGGTAGCTCTGAGGCTTGTTTTCTACCTATCTCCCAGAATCTCCAGTGGGATTAAGCCCTATTGGCCTACGGTGTTAACTTGCTTGCTTTATTGGCTGCCTTCCCATCCCTATCTCATTTCCCCACTCTCCGTCAGCATTTCTTGGGATCACCTCCTAAGTAAATTACTTGAATTCAAATCTTTGAGTCAGGTATTGTTTCTGGAGGAATGCAAACTAAGATACTTTAGTTATTTCAAAGTATATTGGTCTGGGCTCTACAGAGAAACAGAACCCGTAGAAAATATATATATATATATATATATATATATATATATATATATATATATATATATATGTTAATGTGTATATATGTGTGTATATATGTATGAATGTATATTTTCACACAAACATATCCCTCATAGTAAATCTCTTTATACATGTGTATATATATTCATATGTATATGCATATGTAGATATGTATCTGTATGTGTAGAGAGATTTACTGGAAGAAACAGGCTGACACTTATGGAGGCCGAGAAGCCCACAATCTGTAGTTGGCAATCTGGAGACCCAGGATTGCTGATGGTGTAGTTCTAGTTTGAGTCTGAGTCTGAAGACAGGAGAAGACCACTGTCCCTGTTTGAAGGCAGTCATGCAGAGAGACCGAATTATTTCTTCCTCAGTCTTTGTGTTCCAGTCAGGCCTTCAGTGGATTGGAGAAGGCCCACTCACATTGGGAGAGCCATCTGCTTTACCCAGTGTACTAATTCAAATATTAATCTCATCCAGGAATAGCTTTACAGACATACCCAGAGTAATGTTGGACCAAATATCTGGGCACCCTATGGCCCGGTCCAGTTAACACATAAAATTGTCCATCATGCCAAGTCAGGAATTTGCCTCATACTTGTAAAGAATCCTGTGTAGGGAGCTACCATGGTATGTGTTGGGAATGGAGAGGGAGTTTTGAGAGGATCCTCCTTCTGAGTAGTACCTTCCAGGAGAGAGGAGCCCCATCCTAGGTTATATCTAGTGGCAGGAACATGGTGTTGGGGCTTTGAGGAGGGGACATTCACCTCCCAATTAGTCTTCACTGTCGTTTCTCAGGGCTAAAGAGCATCACCTCACCCCAGGGCATGTGCTTGGTCTTCACAGCACACAGAGGCTCTCTGAAATTTGGACTTCTACCTGTTGGCGTACGATCTTCTTCCTAGGAATAGGGTGCAATTCCTTCTTTTCTTAGACTTTATCAGGATTTTGGCAAGGAGCAGCTGAGCTTACAGTTGGTATCTTCCTTTCTAAGAAACCAGTGAGTGCCATCATAATAGGTTGGAACCAGCATGCGCCAGGGAATTGGGGTCTCCAGGTTTGGGTTCTTACTTTCCATAAACTCTTTAGCAAGTCACCATTTCTTCAGTGTAAGTGAGAGACCCTTCCAGGTGTAGTAGCTTACATGTCTATGAATAAGGATAAGGATTTTTTTTTAATGGGCTCATTAGTAAGGAGACAGTCTCAAACAATGATTTAAAAAATGAAAAATGCTTTTTTCAAGCATGCATACATTTGGTCTTATCCTAAGCAGATGAGCCTTCATTCATTCATTCTTTTTTTTTTTGCTTAGTGTGATGCTAATTTATTTGAATTTTGGGGAATTCAGTTTCTTTATATATGAAATGAAAGAGTTGCATAAATTGATGTAGGCCCATTTTACCAGAAACTAGATGTGGTATTAGATCAATCATTTCTTTATGTGTGAAATGGGGACAATCCTATTTGCTCCCTTTATGTCACAGTTAAATAATGAGCTACTACACTTGGAAGCATCCTGAAAAGAATGCTTTTCAAAGTGACATGAACAGGTGACATGAACAGGGGGCAATAGGAACTAAAGGGGTGAGTTCGCCTTGCCTCTCCTTTGTCCCCGAAGTCGCTGGAGGTCCTTCCACAGCAGATTTGGAACCAGGTACAGAACCCACCTTCTTTTGCCTTCTCCCAGCACAAATGAAATGCTTTCATTAGCACACATACCCAGTGTTAAAAACCTCAAGATTCTTGGGCCGGCTGAGTGGCGCAGTGGTTAAGCACTGGCTGGGAAGCCAGCGGCCCTGGTTCAGGTCCCACATATGAGGGTCAGTGACACTGCCCTCAAAAAAAAACAACCCCAAAAACCCTCAAGATTCTTATTCCAGGAATGCTGTCCAATGTATTTCAAGTCACATCTGATATAATAAAATTCTGAGATGGGGGTAGAGTTTGCATTTATTTTTAAACATTTATTTCAGGACTTGACCTGTATTGATTGCTCTACCTTATTCCTTTTAGGTAATACGAAGTATTAGGGATCATCTACTATATGTCTAGGATATGCAAAAAAAGCACATGATGTAGACTGCGTACCCACAAAGCTTATAGTCTTGTGTGAGAGAAACATATATTATATGAACATTGCAGAGAACAATGTGAGATAACATAAAATATGTGTGAATTCAGGCATACTCAGGCAATACATTGAATGTAATAAAGAGCACAGTAAATGGAAACTAACAAAGTGTTTAAATATTATGTTAGTGTTTATTATTTACAACCAAATCCAGTAGCACAGTTGAAAATAGATCTAAGGGCCGGCCAAGTGGCGCGGTGGTTAAGAGCTGGCTTGGGAAGCCAGCAGCCCCGGTTCAGATCCCACATATGAGGGCCAGTGACACTGCCCTCAAAAAAAAGAAAACAGATCTAATTCGCATGACTAAACCTGTGTCACTTGGTGGGGGGCATTCTGAGCTTTGAGGTGAAATAGTTTGTCTTATGTTCTGACAGTGGCGCAGAATTCTGCCATATTAGTTTGGGCTAACTTTCTTGTATAGCTTTTTGTTCTTCTTTAAGTTTCTAATTGTTTTACCTTCCTCATAGACAGAAGAAACATCTGTTTTTCACCCTAGTAGTAAGGTATTCCAGCTTCTTAATTGTATTGTTATTGGATATTCTATTTCATAATGATTCCTTTCTAGGCCTGCCTCTGTATTGTCATCCTCATATGTCTATTCTGCTCCTGGGTTAGTGCCTGTTTCTTGGATCCCATTTCTCTTTCTCTAGGCTGATTTTCCTTTTTCTGTGGTATATCCTCAAATATTCTTTTTCAGAGAGTGTGTGCGAATATCCTGGCTTATTCCTGTGTCCTGACATAAATATTGATAGATTCCTTTTAACTCTTGAAATATTCTGGCTTGGATGATAAATAACATGGCCACCCAGTGCTTGAGCAATACTTTCTTTTTTTTCCATTCTTGGCATGTCTAAAATTCATTTTGCTCTCACATTGGCTTGATGGTTCATCTGGATGTAGACACCTGGGGTCAAGAAGGATTTCCTTTGGGTCTTTGAAGTACTTAGATTACTTGCTGGTTCGGTATGATTTTTGGATTCTATGTGTCTCCCCTCCCACTCAGGAACTGGTTAGGGTGGAGAAAGGAGGTACCTAGCTTGGGACAACTGTGACTTTGTTCGAGTTAGTGATGCACAACCCTTTAAGGAGACCCAATGCATTCAAACCAGATGTACACAAACTCAGTATGGTGTGGGGGGTTAAACACTCCAGAGAGAAAGTTGCCATAGACACTTATTATCTGAATACCTGTAATATATTAGGTTGTCGGAAAAGTCATGATGCATTTTTGCAATGAAAACATAGAAAAAATACATCATGACTTTTCCGACAGCCCAATAAAATTCAACAACAAAAAGGTAATGTTAGCTACCTTTTGAAACTTAAAAGTAACCTTTTAAAAAGTCAATATTCAACAGATATTTGTGGAGTACCCTTATGTGCCAGGAACTGCTGGGCTCTGAAGGGGAGGTTCATGATATTGTCAAAGATTAACTTGGGGATGTTTAACTTGGAAATGGTGGAGAGGCAAGACCAACTGAGCTGGGGGCCGGCCGAGTGGCGCCGTGGTTAAGCGCTGGCTTGGGAAGCCAGCGGCCCTGGTTCTCAGGTCCCACATATGAGGGCCAGTGACACTGCCCTCAAAAAAAAAAAAAAGCAAGTGAGCTGGGATCTCAAAGAGGCAGGGTCACAGTTAGGTGAAGAGGAGATGGCAAAGCATTCTGGGCACATAGCTTCTGGAGAATAAGGAAGCAAGGTATTATCTGAAAGAGACAAAAAGAAGGACAATGTGACTGGAGCAGACAGTTGTGGGGTGAGGGTTGGTGAAAAATGAAGCTAGACGGGCAGTCGTGGGTAGGTCCAAGCAGGGCCTTCTGGGCCCAGGCTAAGGAGTTTATTCTCTATCCTAAGATCAAAGGGGTAAGGCATGGGAGGGTTTAAGGTAGGAGAGTGATATAGTTAAATTTACATTTAAAACATCAACCTGTGGGTTGGAGGGAAAATAGGATGGATGCTAGGAGACCAGACTGCTATTGTAGCTCAAGGGGAGGATGGCTTAGGTGGTGGCAGTGGGGGTGGATAAGAAGGAGCCAACTGAAGAAATATTTAGCGGAAATTGATTGTGTCGTTGGCTCCTCTCTATAATTCTGCTCTCTTCCTTGTAATTCCCTTTGTATTGGTCCTTTGTAGGGCCCTTTCTCTGTGAGTGGGGCATTCTTCCCCACTTCCTAAATTTGGGTGTGGCCTTGTGACTTGCTTTGGCCAATGGAAATGATGCCAGCTCTAAGGTTAGTTAGCAGGAGGCATTGTGTGTCTATCTGATGTCTTGAGCCTCTGCATTGGCCATGAGAAAAATATGCCCAGGCCAGCCTACTGGTCCTGGGAGGAGAATGAGTGACAAGTCACATAAAGCTACTCCGAGCCCAGCCCAGCCCAGCAATGAGCAGCAGAACTGCCCAGCTGAGCCCAGCTATCAGCCAACCTTGTGCTGCCCTGTACATTTATGAGAATACATGACTGTTGTGAAAATGAACAGTTGAGATTTGATTGGTTTGTTCTGCAACATTTTTTTTTCAGCAAAAACTAACTGATACAGCAAGTGAAATCAATAGAACGTGATAGATTGGATGTAGAAAATTTGTGGGAACATAACTAAAAGGTAGTGAGGCTCCTAAATTTCAAGGTCATTAGTCACATACATGCTCAGGGCTATGCTTAGGTGTGTCTTTTTGGTGGTTTCCTGCTACTCATCTCTCTTTACAATTTGTGGCTTCTTTTTCTGGAGCTGAATAAAGTAAGTTGGATTCCTGGTCTCAAAGAATTAATCTTCCATTCTTTCTTTCTCACTCCCTTTCCAGCAGCCTAATCAGATTCCAGCAGACAGTTCGAGCTGAGTGATCCTTGGGTCCCTCCATGGAGGCCATCAAGCCCTAACACTCAGTGTATTCTTGTTAGAGTTGAAGTCAATTTCTGGGCCAACTGTGAAGATGGGATTGCACGTGGTGGGTGGTGGAGAATTGTGGGGCCAGGGATTTTCTTGGTCTTGACTGATTATTTAAAATATATTAGTGCTGATAAAATATTTAGCTTTTAAACAACAAATTTAATATAAGGAACTGTGTTTTATTTATTAATGGCAGTTACAGGGAGATTGGTAGGAGTTGTGCTAAAGTGCACTGTTGTGATTTTGCAAAGTATAGTAATTACTGTAATATTTTGTTGAATTATTAATATCTACTGTGCCTGCAGGAACATAAGCTTCTGCAGTCAAATTCATTTCAAGATTGACTTTTTCCCCTTCTGGTTTTGTTTTGTGTTTTCTTTTCTTTCTTGTGCACATATGAATTTTTAAAGAAATGGGTGTTGTCACTCCCCATAACTGAATCGAGGCAGGCGGTAGTGAAAAACTGTTATTCCTTGATGGTTGCTTGCCTCAGCCAAGCCTATTTGCAATACCAGACTAAGGGATGCTGAAAGAATCATGTCTTGGAAAAGAGTGCTCATCAGTGTGCCTTTTTCAGGAGCTTGGATGAGGAGAGAAAAATCCTAAGGAGGTCACGTGTGCACACATGTGAGCGTTATGTGTGCATGCCTCAAGGAGAACTCAGTTCACCTGCAGATGGAGTTGGCAGGTGTTCCGGTATTGAAATAGCACTAGCTTCCTTTATTACTAGTTTTAATAACTATGACTTAGTGTCTATTGTGTGCTCAAATGAGATCAATGTGGATGATGATTGATGATGATGATAAGCTTAGTCGTTATGTGCAGTAGGTCCCTAAATCCAAGCACAAGGCACACGGAGGAGCCTTTCTTTGGTTGTGGTGAAGCTGAAATGGGAAGACCAGCCTTCATAGCGCCATCTACCAGCTTTATGAAGTGGCCCGAGTCAGTCAACATCTGAGACTCAGGTTTCCTCATCTGTGCAATAGTTGGAAGGATCAAACTGAAATTACATATTTGAAAGGGCGTTATAAACTCTAAAGCTACAGACATGTCTAAGGCAATGCCATTGTTATTAAATCATAGGAGAAGTTGCTCAGACTTACGGTGTGATTTTGAGGGGCAGCGAGGAGTCCCTGCTCAGTGTTCCCTCCCTCCTTCCCTCCCTTCCTTCCTCCCTCCCTCCCTCCCTCCCTCCCTTCCTTCCTTCCTTCCTTCCTTCCTTCCTTCCTTCCTTCCTTCCTTCCTTCCTTCCTTCCTTTGTTTTTGCCAGTAACTTCACAATTTGGGAGTCATTACTTTGGGTTAAACACTGTCCTCTCCAAGATCCTCTTGAAATAGAAATAATTCTGAAGCTGGAAAGAACACATAATGATCTAACCACATTCTTTTTCAGATATGGAAAATGTGGTCAAAAGAGATTGGGAGGTGCCCAAATTCACCTCATACTACTGTCCATCTCCCTGACTCCTAGTCCAGTGCTCTTTTGGTAACACCCTGATACTCTTCATTTTCCCATTAAGTTCTAGATACAGGCTGGAGCTTTTTCTCCACATAGGGAGGCTTGGGCAGAATGAATGCATTAGATGATTTGTGGGGAGACATAAGAGTTGGCATGATTTAGGTGCAAGAACAGTGCTTGGGTCAGACAGCTCTCACTTTGAATCTTAGCTCTACCACTGACTAGCGGTGTGACCTTGGGCAAGTTACTTTCTGAAACCCAGTTCTCTCCTTTACAAAATCAGGATTATAATCCTTATTTTGCACAGCTATTGTGAGGATTCAGTGAGCTTGAAATGCTTGGCAAGGTGCCTGCCTTGTGGTAGAGATACTTGACAGTGGGTAGGTGATAAGAGGTTCTGAAGACTGGCTTGGTCTGCCTCATAGTAGGTCTACTTCCTGCGAGCCATTTTTTTCCCATCATGAGGGAGCGCTTTCATTTTTTCCCCTAGGGCTGGGTGGATTCCTGCAGAGAAAAGCCCCCTGCAGTGGGGGACAGTCCTGTAATGGCCAGAGGGATAAGCCATGACTTACCAATGGCCTTCCCTTTCTCTTTCACCTCAGACAGACACAGCTTTAGCCCCATTTTAAGGGTAGGGGGATGGCAAGAGGGTGGGATGACCGTCTTCAAAGAACAGCATGCAGGTGACTCTGAAGATGAGACAAAGGAAATGGCAGCATCCATATGCTGCATGGATCTGTCTATGGGGCTTCTCTTCTTCATTTAATTTACTAAGGTAGTTTCCTGAAAATGGGTTTCAGGGTTTTTTTGTTGTTGTTGTTTCTTTGTTTGTTTAATTGGAAAGTGTATCCTGCTTCTAAGTGGATCCCCATCCTGAGCTGGGTGGGATCAATTGTGAATTTACAGCAAGTAAAGCAAGGTCACCCAAGGGTTAACTCTTGGGCAGAGGATGGAATTTCCAAGGACAGAAGGAAATCTGAAATACCTCAGAGCCTGTGTCCCTTCTCAGACCCAGGGGATGGGCCAATGTTTGTTAAAAGCAAAATAAGAAAAGAGAGGGATGAACCCAAGTGTGTTCCGCCCCCTTTCCTGGCTGTTATCCTTCCTTGTACCCAGCACCCTCCACTTTTGTTGCTCTCCCTGCCCTGGAAAAAAATATCCTAGTATTAGTCCTTTCCTCCTTCAATCTCTTTCCCTGAGGCCTGTGAATTTTATTTCCTGAACTTATTGAGTTATAATCCACAAAAATTACATATACTTAAGGTACACAAGGTGATTTTTGACATATGTATACATTGTGAAATTATTACCACAATCAAGCTAATAAATGTATACACCATCACCACACATACAACCATTTTTTTGTTGTTGTTGGTGGTGAGAACATTTAAGATCTATTCCATTGGCAAATTTCGGGTATACAATACTGTATAATTAACTATGGTCATCATGCTATACCTTAGATCTCTAGAACTTATGCATCTTGCGAAACTGAAACTTGTGCTTTTTGACCAACATCTCCCTATTTCTCCCACTTTGACCAAGATCTCCCCATTTCTCCCCGCTGCCAGCCCCTGGCAACCACCATTCTACTCTCTGCTTTTATGGGTTTGACTTTTTGAGATTTCACATATAGGTTAGTTCATGCAGGGTTTGTCTTTCTGTGCCTGCCTTGTTTTACTGAGTATCATGTCCTCCAGGTTTATCCACGTTGTCACAAATGATAGGATTTCCTACTTTGTAAAGGCTGAATAATATTAAGTTGTGTGACGTACCACATTTGTTTTTAATCCATTCATCTGTTGATGGACAGTTAGGTGGATTTCATACCTTAGCTATTATGAATAATGCAACAGTTAACCACCATAGGAGTGCCGATATCTCTCGGAGATACTGATTTCATTTCCTCTGGTGATATACCTAGAAGTTGGATTGCTGGATCATATGGTAGTTCTATTTTTAAGTTTTTGAGGAATCTCCATACTGCTTTCCATAATGGCCATAGCATTTTACATTTCCAGCAACAATACGCAAGGATTCCCTTTTCTCCACATCCTCACCAACGTGTGTTTTCATTTGTCTTTTTGATAGCCATTCTAAAAGGTGTGAGAGGATATCTCATTGTGGGTTTGATTTGCATTTCCCTCGTGATTAGCGATGTTGAACATTTTTCATACATCTGTTGGATGTTTCTCTTTTTTTTTTTTTAAAGATTATTTTATTGGGGATTGGGGGAGGGGAACAGCATTGGGGAATCGGGGAAGGGGAACAGACAAGTTGCTGTCCCTTTGTTCTCCAGTCTAGTTGCGGAGGCTGTTGCTTCACTGGCCCATGTTGGTATCATCATTGCACTCTTCCCGGATGAGGCAGATTGGTCACCGGCCTCTGGATGTCGCTCACCGCGGCTATTGGCAGCTCACACTGGCTGCCGGCCACTCACTGTAGCTTATGGCAGCCCATCGCAGCAGGGGCTACAGCCTACACTGTTGCCGGGGCTCGCACAGCCCAGCTCCAGGTGGAGCTGTTGTTAGTTGTAGAGGGCAGTGTCACTGGCCCTCATATGTGAGATCCGAACCGGGGCCTCTGGCATCCCAAAACCAGCTCTTAACCAATGTGCCACTCGGCTGGCCCTCTCTGTCTTTTTTTGACACATGCATTTTAAATTTGCCCTCCTAGTAGAGAATGAAAATCTTCCACTCTATCGGGGATAATTTGGAAAGGTATTTTAGGGTTGGGAATTCCTGCAATCCTAGCCTGTGCTATTTGTCTAATTTTTCTGCCTTCAGGGCCGGCATCAGGGAGAGGGAGGCCAGTGCCATTCCTGGCCAGAGAAGCTTGTTCCTCTCTGACCTGTACCTGAGCTCGAAAAACTCCCATGAGGTGCAAGCAAAGGGCTCTGACTAAAGGCTGGCTTCTACCTCGCTGAAATGTTTCTAACGGTGTATTTTATTTCATTAAGGAGAAGGAATTGGGGAGAGCTCTAGTCTCTTTTTTCCCCTTAAATTTTATTTATTTATTTAAAAAATATATACCATAACAGTTGCCATTTGAACCGTTGTTGACACTGATTACATTCACACCATTGTCCACCCATCACCATTGTGTGTTTCCAAAGATTCTTTTACTGCCCAAATAGAAACTCTCTAACCACTAAACGATGACTGCCATTGCTTTGTTCCTCAAGCAGCTGAGTTCTCCCGCATCTGAGCAAGTGTGTGGACTTCTATTTGTTCCTCTCTTCTGCTTTCTCCTGCCCCATCCCTAACCATTTTTCCTTCTTCGTTCCTGCCACTACAGGGGCTCATGGAGTTGGGAATGAAGAGAAGTCTTGTAATAATATTCAGGACTGAGGAATGGGCATTTCTACCCCTTTCAAGGGCCATGTTCTTTATTTATAAAAATAATCACACTTCTTGGCACCCAGAGATATATGCCTCCTTCCCACCACCTCCAGCTTGTTCTCTCAAAGCATGGATAGATTATACCAAATCACTGACAAGCTGGCCACCCATATCCAGTGCAGTCTTGAACTTGTGACTTTGTCTCAGCTAAGCCTTTTTAAATAGGACATTTGTTTATATATAACTGAGACCTGAAACAAACATACTCCATAGGTGAATTATCTCCTATACTCATTATTATCATTGTTATTAAAAGTAGTGAATAATGATGAGTTGTGTGGTTATGATTTGGATACATATACACCGGGGTGCCAAAAAAATGTATACAAATAGACACGTTGCTCAAGCAGTAGTTCACCATAATCATAAGTAGACACTGATGGTAGCCACTTGGAGCACCTCTTGTAATTACAGAAGTCAAATGTGACTTGTATTCATCTTTTGTTATTGGTATATATTGAATATTGCAATTTTAATACAGTTTTCCTTTCTTAAAATGTGTATACATTTTTGTGCACCCTCTGTTTATAAAATTCAGACTTAGACTTTGATCTTGGTCCTCTTGGAAGTTGAAATCTAACATAATTCCGTGTAGGTAGAAGGATGGAAATATCAAACCAATATTGGAACTAAAAGTGAAGACTTTTTGGATGTATTGTAATATTTATTGAGGGCCTGCTATGTGCCAGGTGCGTCTTGGGTGCTTTACATGTGTCATCTCATTTCTCCCTCACATGAGGAAACTGATGAAGAGTGGTTACATAGATTGCCAAGGTCACACAGCTAACAAGCTGCAGAGTAGGTAATGAAATAGAGGAACATATCTTTCAAAGATGGAAGTATTGAGTCTACTGTATTACTGACATAGAAATTGGGAAATTATAGAATTTGAGAGTGAGGGAGGCTGAGAGAACCAGATCAAACAGGTACATAGTGGTGAAGAGATCATCTTTGATTTTGTTCTAGAATGACATAATTTTATAAAGATAATGGACAACATTAAGCGTGCTCTTATGAGATGCTGAGCTGTGACCTCTGCATTAGCAGCTCATTTAATCTGCATCTCCCTGAGGTATCTACTAGTATGAGGCTGTTTGTAAGGATGAGTAAACAAAGGCACAGAGAGGTTGAATACCTGCCCTGAGTGACCGAGCCCCAAGTCCCCTGTGGGTGTGACTGGACAGCTGCTTCCACGCGGCACTGCAGGGCCTCCTGTGGTTGCTCCACTTCCCGGCTTGTAGCAGCGAGGAGAGCCCAGCCCCAGCGGTGTGAGGTTCACCCGCTGAACCCCTGGGCCTCTTCCCAATCAAACCATCCTGTTCTTCTCTAGAAGCCCTCACATAACATTTGTACTTAAGTTTTGGTGTTCCCAGGCCAGAAGCAGGATGAATAAAAACTCGGAGGTGAGAAATAATAGGGTGTACCTGGGATCGAGAAGAGACAGCATGAAGTAAGGCCAGATTCTGGAGGCCTTGCACAGCCTGCTAACAGGCTTGGCTTTATTTTGGTCGGCCATGGGCAGCCTCAGTAATTTTGAGCAAGGGAGAGATGTAATTAGCAATAGCATCAATTGTTCTCACAGCACCTCAAAACCCATCCTCCCCACTTGGAGGGAGGGGAAACAAAGGCTCAGAGAGGTGGAGAGGCTTGTCCGGAAGCTCCCCGCAAATAGTGTACGGCAGCCACATCAGAAGCTCACACCGCCATTTCTCCTTCCCAGAGACCGGGTTCTGGCAGTTGCTGGTCTCCTTCCTCCGCTGGCTGCACCCTTCCCGTCGGCAGGGCCTCTTGCCCGCTGCCTCCTCTCCACTGTGAGCTCAGTACAGCAGCACCTTCTCCATCATTCAGCAGGCAGTGGGGTTCTGCTGTAATTAAGGGAAGCCAACGGGAGGAAGCAAAGCAGAGCACGGGGAAAAAGCAACCACCGGCAAAACATCTGATTTCCCACACAAACGCCTTACCAACTGCCATCTATTGGCTTTCATGGGAACCTGCTTATTTTAAATACTGCAAAGGGAAACCCCACGGGATGGTGTGGGAAAGCAGGTTATTAAGTTCCCTTCAGGCTGCCAGAGTGGGGACTTATTCCTTTTCTTGCCTTTCCTACCCTGCAGGGCAAAACTGATCAAATATGAGAGTTGAAAGAGACCTCAAAGGTCATTTAATTCAACGTCTCTCCCAAGGCAGGGTTTCCTCCCTTACCTGCCCCTCCCAGGATAGCATCTCTGACACATTGATACCTGGCTCCTAGCCTCCTCAGCTCCCTAAATTTGCTGGACCAAAGCTCAGGTAGGGGAGGAAGATACTTTAGCCAACAAGAAACGGGCCCTTCAAGTCTGTTGTCATTTATGGCACTGACTCTGGAAATGTCTAATTAATTCATTTATCCAATTAGCCCCTTGCTCTCTGAAATGCTTTTTCTTGGTTGCTGAGCAACTAGGGTAGACTTTCAGCATGTGCATGCTGCTGGTGAGTGAACCAGTAATTTTTCCGTCACCCCAACACCTCCCATACCTCCTTCTTCTTATTTTTTGGATGCACAGTAATGAGGATCATCTCCACCAATCTCCAGCCTCCACCCCTTGGATGTGCTTGCTGCCTGCCTGCCTTCATACATTTCTGAAGGTAATTTTTATGCCAGGCATTTGTCATGGACAAGGAGCATGACAGAATGCACAGGGACGCTGAGATGTGTTTGCAAAATCCTGGAATTGGCCCCGCTCAGGAAAACATGGGAAGAGCTTCGCTGGTGATGTGGGTCTGGCCAAGGTTAGGCTCAGAGGTGTTTGGAAAGGGGGACTGCTCTCTTTGGGAAACATGGCATTAACAAAGGCAGCTCATCTAGGCAGCAGTTTCCATTTGTCTTTCCAGTCGGCCCTTTGTGGGGAGTTGTCATCCACCCCTGGCCCAGAGTGCACTGTGAGTAATAAACAACAGGAGGTATTTTTAAGGGAGACTGAAAGTGACAATATCAACCCCGGAGGGCAGCAAAGTGCCTTCAAGAATCATCCTTGAAGTATAACCTGCTCCTGTTCCAAGATATGAAAATGTCAACGCTGCCTCGGTGAGTTAGCAGGTTAGGACTGGACTTGGAGCCTCAGAAGCTGCCACCCGTCTCTGTTTTTAAGCATGAGGAAATTAGAGGCCTGGGAGAATGTACAGTTTGCTCAGTGTCTCACCGCCAGAGTTTGGGTCCCCAGAGTCTCAGGTCTTCTTATTTGACACCTTGCTCCTTTTAGATCTTATTAAGGGACCCTGGTCCATGAAATGAGTCAGTTGAATCACCAAAACTTACTTTTAAAATTCAACTTTTATTTTGAAATAGTTAAAGCTAGCAGTGAGGAGTTGGCTTCTCTCCCACCGTTCACCTTGGCACATGTGTACTGCAGATGCTAGGGGCACGCGTTCCAGCCCCATATGCAGTGTGAATAAGGAATGGGCCCTGTCCTGAAAGACTTACACTGTAGCACAGGAGATGATAGACAGTAAAAAAGGGCGGGGTTTCTTCCTAGAAGGAAGCATTCCATTCAGAGAAAACGGTCTGGGCCATTTGACCTGGACCCAGATTGAATGGTCGAAGGGATTGTGAGGATGGGGGTAGCGGACAGTCATGGCCAAGAGGACAGCATAGGCACAAGCCAGGAAGCATGAGTCAGTGTGACATATTTGGAAACTGGAGAGTCACTCAGGGATGTAGCTTGCAGGCCATTTGGCTTTTCTCTGATATGTGGTGGACAGCTTGGTGCTGCCTATACTTGACATCTGGAAAACATTGCCTCATGCGCTCTGGAATAATAAGAAAGTACAGTTATCTCTATGGATATGGAAGTGGATGTGTCCCGTTTCATGGAGGGAAATGACTTCCTTTTGAAGTTAGTTCATAAACAATGATGAAGGCCATAAAGGTACACACACACTGCACACGTACTTATCTATTGCTGTGGACCAAACATGGCAGGAGCAAAGCTCTCAGGAAAACCAGCTGCCCAGAGAAAGAAAGAACTGTGCATTGTCTAAAGCACTAGCTCCCAGAATCTCCTGAGGGACCAAGGGACCAAGGAACCATTCCTTGGCATTCATAGTTGTGGCACTCTCTCAATCTGCAATTTCAAGGGATAGAGAAAGAACTGGCCATCAAAGTGGTCACCCTGACCAGGCCTTTCCAATGCAATCCATGCTTCTCTACTTCCAAGCATTGCCCTGCATGTGCTCCTTCCCCCAGCTGTGCAGCCAAATTCCTCTGGTGTCAGGCACTCCTTTTCCAAGGTGGTGCTTGCTTTGAGAGAACCCAGAGGCAGCAGACAGCCTTTTGGGATATTCCTTAGTATAAAATCGCCCCTGGGAATTTTCTTAACAAGGTGGTTTGAGAGCCTCTAGGAATTCAGCTGGGGGTGGCTGCTATTTCTCTGGTAAGACTCGTTACTGTAAAATGCATGCCAGGCTGAAAATCACAGTGGTCTGTCTTTGGAGCAATCAGACGCACATGGCAATAGAAGACTCCCGTAGGGTGGAGTCCGTGGCTCTTTATTCTACACATATTGGATACATTGGGCTGTGGTGGATGAAGCCACTGTTGGCTTGCTTGGGTCTTCCTAGAGCAGAAGGTGGAGTCTCCGGTGGCCACCACCTCTTATTCGTGCCTTTGATTTCCTTTGGCGAAAAACAAGTCTTGTGTTGGTGAGGTCTGTTAAATCCAGCCTTTTCCAAATAAGGCTGCTAGCATGTGGAAGGGACTGGAACTTTCTCTCCCTCTTGTCATCTCTCGCCATCCATTGAGTGATTCGGTTTCCCATTTTCTGGAAGTGCACAGGATTTATCTCCCACTCTACCCCGTCACCCCCTTATATAAGGAGGCAGGGTGCATCTGGTGCCAGATATCATTCAACCCTGTAACAATCCCCTCTTTATGACATCACTGCTCATCACCATGGAAACATTTCCTGAGTCACAGAGACTGGATTGTGGCATCATAGCATCAGGCAGGAGGAGGCGGAGAGGAGAGGAGAGGATTGAAACAGCCCGGAGGGATGAAATTCCAGTAAAACAGCATGGGATGGCAGGGGTGTAGGACTTTTCTGTTTGGGTCTTGAAATGGAGAGCCTAAGCATGGGTTGCCAGAATAAATCTCATCTAGGAAAAGGAAGGGATGTGGACCTTTGTTCTTGCTCAGTATTAGGGGAAACGGAATAATTGTAAGGGGAGCTATTCTGTAGTTTATATGCATCTCTCATTTGATCTTCACAAGATCTCCATGAAATATTGGATCAGGGAGGTGAAACAGCCTGCCTAAAGTTATACAGCTGGTAAGGCAGAGCTGAGACTTGGGGGCAGGCTATGTAGTCTGTGCTCTCATGCAGCTTACAGTTTAGTGTGCATGTGTGTGTGTGTGTGTGTGTGTATTGGAGACAATTATTGAGTAAATAAAACATAAATGTAAGATATAAAAAATCAACATAAATAAAATATAAGTAGATATGAAGAGAATAAATGTGGTGCTTCGGTGAGGAGGTATTAGAGAGTGCGTGGGAACTGACTGATGGTCATATGTTATTAACTGTGGGGCATGGCTCTGCATCTAGGAGGTGAGCCCTTAAACATGTAGGGCACTGGGCTCATGAATTCTGCTACCTGCCGGAGCTGGCCTCTGGGCCCCCCGATGATTGCCCTCATCCCCAGCCATTTTCATCTGCCCACATCCCTGTCTTCCTGCACCTCACTTCTGCATTTGTATGCTCTCTTCTCCTGAAATCTTCCTGTCAGCCCCCCTCCCTTGATACTGTTTCTTCCTACCAACACCCCCACCTTCTCTTTCTCTAGACTGCAAACTCCTCAAGAGAGAGAAGACATTCTCCTCTGATCTAAAGCATCCTTGGTTTGCCCAAGGATTAGGCTAGAATATCTGCTGCAAAAATAAATGAGCAGTGGCCCTTTTCCTAGGAAAAAATAAAAAAGGCTAGATGTGCGTGGTTAAAAAGTATTTTGTTATAGACTTATTAAATTTTGGCTGATAAATGAATGAACAAGTAACAAACGCGCATCAAAACGGACCCCTGCAATGAAATAGCCAATCATGTTTAGTTTAACAGCTGGTTTGCTGTTGTTTGCATGGTTCATGCTGATTGTGATTTCATATTGTGTTCATTTCATCTGGCCACATTTTCTCTTCGTAAAACTGATCCAGCCTATAGGATGGCATCAGCTAACTTCGTGCTTTGCAGGGCTCCAAGAGCTGTGGGTGCTTTGCCATGGAACACCTCTGGGTGCCGCTGTCTTGGTGCCCTACCTGGGCAATAGGTGGGTCTAAGGAAGACCAAGACTCCCCATTTGTGACACCTTACTGAGCTTTCAGGAGCATTTGCTGCCTGAGTTCAAGGCCTCTTCTGCACTGCTAGGAATTAGAGTGGACAGGTCTCTATTTGGTCTCCAAGGTCCAGACTGCTCATTTCAGCTGTGTGCTTTCCTGGTTGGAGCTCTGCTACGATACTTTTCCGTGACAGGTGTGTGTGTGTGTGTGTGTGTGTAGGGGTATATGCACACACACAAGTGTGCAGGTTTTAATTAGTAAAACCGTATTAGATGCATTTACACTCCAAGCTTGTTTTTTTAGGACCTGGACTATCTCAGTCTGACTGTTAAGGGTCCCTTCTGGACCTGCTTTATTGATTCTGTCAGAACCATTAGGACTGCCACATTCAGAACCACTAAGTGGCATTTTCCTTTAAAGTGATGCATGAGGAGTCATATAATGAATTAATTAAGATCACAGGCTTGGGAGTGATATAGACATGGGTTTGTGTTCTGGTTGGGCCTCTTACTAGCTAAATGATCTTGGGCAGTTTACTTGTATTTCTATGTGAAAATGTCTTCATTTACAAAAAGGACATGAATCTTGGTACCTACTTCACGGCGTTGATGTTCTGATTTTGTAAGCTATGCCTGTAAAATCTTATCATGATGTCTGTCTCATCAATGCTAACCAGAATTAAGTGGGTCAAAGGTACAATTTGTGGGTTTTTCCTACTAACTTAACATTTCTTTTAACTCAGTGTAAAACTTTGACTCTAATCCAGATTACGTCTAGATTTCCCCAAATTTTGAATTAGTAGGATCAGAATAATTGCCTTTTTCTTTTTTTTTTTTTGAGGGCAGTGTCACTGGCCCTCATATGTGGGACCTGAATCAGGGCCGCTGGCTTCCTAAGCCAGCGCTTAACCACTGCGCCACTGGGCCGGCCCAAAAGTTTTTTTTGTTTGTTTGTTTTTCGGCTGAGCCATCTTGCCACCTGTTGGTAGCTCAGCAGCTGCTCAGCTCGGGCTGGGCATCCAACTGCTGTTGCTCAGAGCTCAGCTCTCACTCTTGAGCGAGCTCTTCGCCAACTGAGCCACTCAGCCCGCCCTGCATTTTTATTTTTTTATTTTTATTTTTTTTAGGGCAGTGTCACTGGCCCTCATATGTGGGACCAAACTGGGGCCGCTGGCTTCCCAGGCCAGTGCTTAACCACTGCGCCACTCGGCCGGCCCATAGCCCTGCATTTTTTAATGTTTGTGATTTGCAGGCTCCAAAGGTAAAGGGAGCCTAGGCGGTATAATTCATAGTATGGAGCTGATTTCTGAGATCTTGGTCATATACCAGAGATATTCTCTTTCAACTGTGTCCCTGACCTTAGGGCTGGAAGAGTAAATTAAACAGGTATAGTCCCCTGTCTCAGAGAGCAAACAGTCCTTTTCACATGGTACTGAGAGAGGGGAAGTTCAACCAGATGGTTGTGTGGGTTGACATGCACACACTGACCAGGTGAGAGAGGCTCGCCAGGACTGCCACTCAAAACCAGCTGCCTGACTTTAAGGAAATCCGTTCATCTTTCTGGGGCCCAGTATTATCAGATATAGGAGAGAAGGTGAGGGCTACTAGATCCCTCCTTCCCCAAAATTGTTATTGATGTGCAATATACATGCAATGGAGTGCATAAACATAACTACATCTGAATGAAGTTTTTACATGTGAGTACACTGATGTTATCCCATCACTCAAGATCAAGATCCAGAGTGCTTACAGAACCCCAGAAATCTCCTTCATTCCTCCAGGATATCAATAGCCTCTCCCCCTGGGATTTATCAATATTTTGACTTTTTTCAGGTCTTAATACTTTAGCTTTATAATTCATATTATTATTTGGTAACTTAAGTTTGTTGACATCAAAGGGCTCTTGGCCCTTTGCATTTCCACACACATTTTAGAATCAACTTGCCAATTTCCATAAAAAAAGCCTGCTAGTTATTTTGGCTAGGATTACATTGTATCATTTGGTCATTTGTGGGGGAAAATTGATGTTATTTGGTTTTCCTTAGTATCTTTCAGCAGTGTTTCAGTTTTCAGTGGAAAGGTCCTGGAAATCTTGCAATAGATTTATTCCCAGAAATTTGATATTTTTTTGATGCTATTTTGAGTGGGAATTTAAAAAAAATTATTTTCTAATTGTTGATAGTATTATCTTTAGGCTCTTTTGGATTTTCTTTGCATAGCACCATATTATCTGTTAATAATGAACAGGTGTTTTGTTTCTTTATACCTTTTATTTTATTGTCTTGCCTTATTGCACAGGGTATGACCTCCCCACAGTGTTGAATAAAGCGGTGATAGTAGACATCTTTTTCTTGTTTTTGAGTTCGGAGGGAATGTATTCAACATTTCACAATGAATCACCATGTTTGCTATAGGTAGTTGTGGATACCTTTTATCAGGAAAGGGATAAAAGTCTCTTTTTCAAGTCTCACATTTGATGGTTATCTCTTATGGAAAAAGTAAAAGCTAATATATAAAAGGGAGTAATAATGATGATAACATGAGTCAGAATAAGAGAGAGAGAGAAGTAGATGAAGAAGTATGTAAAAAAGAAGAGTAAAAGAAAAACTTTTTGGATGCCCCCTATGTTGTAGGCACTGAGAACCCAAGTAAGTTGTGATCAATAGGTCACATGACTAGGGCTGGAGACTGGGTTAGAACCCAGTTCTTCTGGGAACCAGGGTCTTATTCTTTCTATTGCACCCAGAGGGAGAGTAAACCAAAAGAAAGACCTATAAGGAAGATAACAGCGATTATAAAGTCTTCCTTTGGGCCTATGGTATCGCGTTTTTGGTGTGTCTCTCCACACCTGTTTCTTTCTTACTGAATCTTTCTCAATCTCTATCGCAGCCTTGGTTTTACTCTTGGACTTCAGCTCAATCTCATTCAGTCTCCAGTGGAGAATGGTGGTGTATGTCTTCTTTCCTCTTCCATACAGATCATATGAGGCTCTTCTGCTTTGGGTTATCTCTTATTTTAATTCCGCTTTTGAGATGCCCATTTCATAATGCCAGTTATCCTGGGTCACTTAGATCACAATGTCTGGAGCATGAGATCAATGGACAGAGCTGGCACCTCCTTGTTGTTTTGGTGTCAGCTCTCAGCAAATAGCGGCCATCCAGCCGTTACTGGCGCGCATGGAGTAAGAGGGCTGAACAAACTTCAGGCTGGAGTGAAGGCTTCAACCACACCTCCTCACCCCAGATAAGCCCATCCTTTTGTGGCTACAAGCCAAGCTTATCTTCTGTGCTGAGCCTCTGTCTCTGATCCAACCTTGGAGTGTCTGCAAGGCGTTGCTGCTGCTTGGTGGCCTGAGCTCCCTGCAGCTGGCCCAGTTCTCCTGCTGGTTTCTGCTTCCTCTTTTGCAAAGTCTATCCTGAGGCTATTATTGTTTGGTTTTCTAGTCCTCACTGAATTAGGATGGTTCCATTTAAGGTAAAAACAATACAAAACAACCACACACACACACACAAAAAGCACTGAAGAAGAAATAGAATAAAGCAGGGTTTTTTACTTTTGAAAAATGAATGCAAATAGGCTTTGCAGTGTTTTAATATATGTGAGATGCTCCCCTAATGCTAGCCAATCTGTCACAGCCTGCCCTGAACCTGGTGCATTTATTATATGGCCGAAAAGTTTGTTGAGGAAAAGGCTGAGGTTTGGGTTCAGATGTTGCCTGCCTGAGGGCTCCTGAGCCATCTTCATCTTCATTACTGAAACATTACACACCCGCTCATCCCCAGGGATGGCCATCTGAGGGGTTGGTACAGGGGTGAGGTGTGCTGGGAATGAGGCCATTATCTGCCATTATCCTGTTCTGTACAGGCAACAACCTTTGTGGCTTCTCAGGGCTACAGCCAGTGTCCTAACAGTGGCCAATTGTCTTTGAGTACACGACCTTACGGAGCAAGAGTGGAGGACTCAGCACCATCCATTCCCCATTCCTGGAAACAAAGCATCGTGTGTGTGTGTGTGTGTGTGTGTGTGTGTGTGCGCACGTACACATGTATGTACACATGTGCACACATCTTTAGCAAAGATCTAGTGATCACGAAGATCACTAGAAAATCTCTAATTTATTTTCTCTTATTTAACATTTTAAAGTAAGAGGGATGGTGCATGACCAGGTATTTGTTTAATGCAGTAGGCATTCCCCCTTCCTAGGAACATTTTAATAGGGATGGAATTGTTGTCAGCGATGGACAACACATGGGAATGGTCTTAAAACGGAAAAACGTAAGGATGCCGAAATTAAATTTTTTTAAAAAAGATTTTATTGGGGAATTGGGGAAGGGGAACAGCCAAGTTGTCCTTCAATCTTAGTTGTGGAGGGCTCAGCTAGCTCAGCTCCAAGTCCAGTCTCCATCCTGCTGCCCATTGGCTGCTTGCAGCAGCTCAGCTCAAGGTGCCATGTTCAGTCTTAGTTGTGGGTGGGCGTAGTCCCCCATCCCATGCGGGAGTTGAAGTGGCAACCTTGTTGTTAGGAGCATGTGCTCTCACTAGTTGAGCCATCTTTCAACCTGTTGGCAGCTCAGTGGCAGCTCAGCTCAGGCGCAGCTCACTGGCCCATGTGGGAATCGATTGGGTGACCGTGTTGCTCAGAGCTCGTGCTCTTAACCAGCTGAGCCACTCAACTGGCCCCCAAATTAAATTTTTTTAACTGGGCATAAACCCCTTGAGTGCACTTTAAGAGTCAACAAGGAAGAAAGGACCTTGCCCTCAGGTAGTTGAGTTCAGGATGGCGTGTCACAATGGCATGAGGCTTTAGTAATAGTATGCCCTGTCACAGTGAGGTGACTCCCATTATTCGGGGTTGACTGGTTGGGCAACTAGATCTAGTCCACATGAATGACTTCCAGAGGCAGAGTTCAAAGCTGCAAAGGCAGCTATAATATTAAACGAATCATCCTAGTAAAGCCCTTGGATATATATGGCGTATAGTATGTACCCCATCAGTAGTAGTGAATATGATTATTATTGCTGAAAAAGAGACGAAGATAGTAACCATGTGGGCCTGGTAACCAAGTCCGTAGAGGGTTTGGGGGCAAGTATATCATTTAGGATGAAAGAGAGCATCTAGTGCTGGAGAGTGAGGGTGGCTCAATGCGACTACTTGTTTTCAGGTGTTTTACCTGCCTCTTTGATACTTCTGCAGGGCTTAGCCTAGTGGGGATGTGCTCAGGAATCACTGCTCCCACGGTTAGCCTTCTGAGCAGGGACCACATCCGTTCCAGTAGTCCCTGGCCCACAGCATGTACTCAAAATATATTGTTGAAAGAATGAACGATGTACTCAAAATGACTCACCAGTGCGCTGTGGTGGCCCTCAAAGTGAATACTATCTAAAATAACAGCATCATGTCCACTCGTGAGGTCCAGCTTTGTTCTTCCCACCTGGGCTACATCTGCAAGGTTCCTTTCAGGTCTGGGGGCCCAAGACAAATGACAGCATCATTTGCTGAGAGCAACCAGGGCAGGATAGATGTATTTGGTTTGTTTAGCCTGGAGAAGAGAAGACCTGGAGGACGGGAAGCCTTCTCTTGTTTGGAGGGCATCAATGCAGGAGGATAAGAATTGTTCTTCATCGCCTTAGGGATGAAGTTAGACTGGTGATCGATGAGATTGCAAGGAGGCTCATTTCTTGGCATCATAAAGAGGAACTTTGCCCAGAGCAGAAGTGCCTCGCAGAGTCTTGGTGATCTTTTCAGGGGCTGCCAAGTCGCATGCGGAGGACTTTGGAATCTATTTTCACATTCCCTTCTAAAGTAAAAATTAAATGAGATGAGCACTGGGTTTTCTTGCTTGTGGAGAGGGAAGTAAATGTTGTTGGGGTGGCCCATTTGGACCAATTGGGGTTGGTGGAAACCTTGTCCATCTTGAACACTTACTGTGTGTCAGGAGCATTACCACATGTTTCCTTTTTTTTTTTTTTTTGAGGGCAGTGTCACTGGCCCTCATATGTGGGAACTGAACCGGGGCCGCTGGCTTCCCAAGCCAGCGCTTAACCACCGTGCCACTCGGCCGGTCCCACCACATGTTTTCTTTACACGACTTATTTGTCTCGGAATACTGAGTCTACCTAACTCAGGCAGATAGAGTCATTTGGCCCAGGTTCACATTTTCCTTTCCGAATGATCTCCTTGAACCCTGTGCTGTCAATTGGATTCTTTTTACATCAAGTTCACCTTTTCCATATCTAAATAAATGATTTTGGGTAGAATAGACCTGCTTCAAATCCTTCTGGAACTTTCTTCAAGGTGTTGGGTGGCCCTCTAAACATGGGTTTTTTTTGTCCAGTCAGCCAAGACCACCTTCCCTTTCTTACAGTGTCCCATTTCTTCCCCTTGCCCAGGGCTCTCAATTGCAGTGTCCCATTTCTTCCCCTTCCCCTTAGTAGAGAGTTCCAGAAAGCCTTCTGTTGATCTTCTTTTAATTGCTAATAATTATTCAATTTTGTGTAGCCCAGAGTGATAAATATGCATGAATAGCACAGTGCATCAGGATCCAACACTTTAAGCTATTGTGTTTTTTAATTACACTGAAACATGGAATTAAATGCAATAAAAGGGAAAAGAGGGAGCATATGTATGTATCTATTTCAGTCTTGCTGTGGGACTGTGTGGGAGGCAGATAGGAAATGTTGACCTGCATGCTGTGATGTTGTGTGTTAAAGTTTCTGAGGGAGACACCTAAAGCATCTGGACCTGGCTGGTTTGTTCATTCACTCACATGTTCATTCATTCATTCACTCAGCATACATTTACTGATTGTAACTACCATGAGCCCTCATAGTGCCTCTCAGTGGGATAGAAATAGACTAGAACAGGGACCTCCAGGAGCTCACAGTCTAGTCCTGGAAGAAACAGATGCACATGCCAGAGTAACAGATGAGACAGCATTCTAAGAGGAGTAATTGTCTGGGGTGCTAGATGACGTGGCATAGAGGTGATGCTCCCCATTATTAGGACTTACTAGTTTATGGTCCTCCCTTTAAGGCTTCTTCTCTCAGCCTAGTGGGGCTCATCTCTGGGCGTGTCCCAGAAGGAGGTGGACCACCAACTTTCCCCCAGAGGGCCTGTCTAGGGTATGGACTCTGGAATTGGACCGATGGGTTCAAATCCCAGCTCTGGCGCTTACAGATGGGTGAATATGACCTTGGTAAGTCATTTAACCTTCCCGTGACTCAGTTCCCTTATCTGTAAAATGGGATTCATCATAGAACCTGCCTCACAGGTTGCTGTAAGGGCTACACTGGTTGATTTGATGCATGTGAGTCACCCAGGACCGGGTTGGCACATAGAACATGCTGAGCTGTGGGCATGTCAGCTACTATTGCTCTTTGCTCTGAGGCCTTGGCCCATGGAGTCTTTATTGTTGTCAAGTTCTAGGTTCTGCAGGGCACTCTTGTGAGGTTTGGCTTTGTGAGAAGGCAGGCAAACCACAGGTGAGCATTGTTGAGAGTTCTGAACCACTCCTGAGAGCCAGGGAGAGGGGGGCGGAGGCAGAGCCTTAACAAACACCTCCCAGAATGCCAGCGCCCAGATAGAGCTGGAGGCCACACGGGCAGGGCCTTGGGGAACAGAGAGTGGGAGGGGCAGCGCAAGGGGAAGCTCCACCTCAGACCTCCCCCTCTCTCTCGGGAGGAAGACCGCGCTACGTGGGCGTAACACACGCTGCGCACTGTGGGTCGTGTTTCCCTGCTTTCAGATGGGAAATGGGAGTTCTTTATTTGTAGCGCACACATGGGAAGCTGCTCATGAGCCAGCATGGGGACTTTCTCCAAGTAAACAAACCCACTTTGTAGGGAGGAGGTTTCTTTTTACAGTCTGAGAGCTGAAGGGGACCTGGAAAGCTCACCATTGCCAGAGGGTTCTAGCACCTGGCGTTCCTGGCTCTGCAGGCCCAGCTCTGTCATCCTCCCCACCCCTGACTACAGTGTGGGGGCTGCTGAGAAGGCCCCGGATCCCAGCCTTCCCACTGAGGAGCGGCCAGCTTGCCTTTTTGCGTCAGTTCATGCTGTAGCTGTTTTCAGTCAGATGGATGGGGTGCCAAGTTGAAGAGCCTGTGGGCAGGAGGAGAATGCCTGGTCTCTGCTTAGGGGGATGACGCATCAGGGTTGGTTTTGCTTCAGGGCCTTGAATTAAACTCAAGCTCTGTTGGCTTTTAATTAATCACCAGCTATCACTGAGTCTAGTTTCTTCATCCATCATAAGGGGATAGATCAGAGTCAAAGCCAGAGTCCTTACTGTGACCCTCAAGGCCCCTGAATTGGCTCTTGTCACTCCCGCTTACTGCCCTGGCTCACTTGGTCCAGCTACACTGGCCTCTCTGTTCCCCAACACACCAGCGAAGCTCCTGCCTCAGGGCCTTTGCACTGCCTCTGCTCTCTCTCTGGGATGCTCTGACACCAGCTAGCTGAATGATTCATTTTCTCACCCCCTGGTTTTTGCTTAAAATTACATTCTCAGTGCTGCCTGCCTTTGCCGTCCAGTCTGCAGTTGTGTACCTCCCCTCACATTCCCTTCTTTCCCTCCTTTGTTTTTCCTCCTTGTATTTCACATTATATATATTCTACTAATTTATCTTATTTGTAGGCTCTCACCCCACGAGAAGGCAAGCTCCATGAAGACAGACATTTATCTGTTTGTTTGTTTTTCAAAGATTTTTATTGGGGAATTGGGGGAGGGGAACAGCATTGGGGAATTGGGGGAGGAGAACAGACAAGCCGCAGTCCCTTTGTTCTTCAGTCTAGTTGTGGAGGACGTTGCTTCACTGGCCCATGCTGGCATCGTCATTGCGCTCTTCCCGGATGAGGCAGATCGGTCGCTGGCCTCTGGATGGTCGCTCACTGCGGCTGTTGGCAGCTCATACTGGCTGCCGGCCACTCACTGTAACCTATGGCAGCCCACTGCAGCAGGGGCTGCAGCTTACACCATCGCCAGGGCTCGCACAGCCCAGCTCCAAGTGGAGCTGTTGTTAGCTGTGGAGGGCAGTGTCACTGGCCCTCATATGTGGGATCTGAACTGGGGCCGCTGGCATCCCAAAACCAGCTCTTAACCAGTGCGCCACTCTGCCGGCCCAGACATTTATCTGTTTTGCTTGCAGATTCCACATGGTACAGCAGGGGCGATTATGATGGGGGGTGGGACTGAGCAAAGCCAAGTGGTAGAAACACTTTGTGATTGCAAGCTTTCTGGCTCTCCTTTATCTCTTGAGTTGTGAAAAGAAATGGCCTTTCCAGAAAGCAGTTTGTTTACTTGGAAATAAAAATCCTCCTGCTGGTTCTATTTGGTGCCTAATAAATATTTGCTGAGTGAGTGAACATGAGGCCAGGCCTGGGGCCCTGGGGCCTGGATTCCTCCACTTACCAGCTCTGTGAACTCAGACCTTGGGCCTTACTGACTTTGGTTTCCTTTCCTGTGACAAGGGGATGGTGATGTAATTACCTTGTAGGGTTGTGAGAGGTCCATGCAGTCTGAGGAAGGCCTGCATTTTGCAAGTGCTTAGCAGGATAGCTATTATTTGGAAAAGTACTTTCAGCTCTAACATTCTAATTCCAGGCAGGGGACATCCCCTCCATGGAGCTTAGGTCAAGCCCTCAAGAAATGACTCCTGTAGGGACTGATTTGATTACTGCATCCTGCCCCCCTTGCTGCCTTAGAGGCGAGCGGTGCTGCCAGCCAGATTGCACAGGTGAAACTGCATTGCTTCTATGATGCTAAAGTCTTTGGAGAATGGACATCCAGGCAGAAGAGAAGTTTTCTACAATGGCACCTGGATTAGGAAACTGGGATGCCCTGGGTTAGGTACCTTGGGGGAAGCTGGGGTGGAAGGACTTGGCTCTGGGCCCTGAGGCATAGCCTAGAGTTGCTTTTGGGGTGGGTGAGGCAGCCCCCAAGTCTTCTGCTTCCTCCTCCCAAGTCTTGTTTAGTTCTGGCCCAGGATCTAATATATAATAGTAATCAGATCCTCTCCAGCATAATGGCCAACCTGGGAGTCACCGTCTTTCAGCCAGTGTTCTGGGGAGTCTGCCTTCCCAGGACACCTAAGCATGCTTTGCCCAGGTCCTCGTAGAACTCATGTCACATGGTAGGGACAGTTACCCTCACCCTGCTGCATCCCCTGCAGTGTGCCATTCAAATCATAGTGACTTTGGTGGTAGGTCATGACAAGTCCAGAAAGCCTGAGACTTGGAAAGGAAAAGTGTTTTCCTTTGGGCATAGTGCGCAAATAGGAAGTTGGAGTATGAGCCTGTGTTTGCCCCTTGCTCACAGAGACAGGATGTGCTTCCCAGGGCCAGAATGCCCAGACTTGCAGGAGGCTTTCGATTCAGAAAAAGGTGCTTGTAAAGGAGCCCAGCTACCTGCATACCGTGGGTCTTCACATGTGTTCATTTATGGAGAGATGGAGAAGATGGAGCCAGCCAAGACTGATCTGGGGGCGAGTGAAGCTTCCAGGGTGATGTTTTACCCTTGGCATAAAGTCCTAGTGAAGGGAGACTGAAAACAGGAGAGAAAGTTTTCTTTGGTGCCCTTGTGAGCGCTCATTGTACGTAGGCTAGAGGTAATTTTTAGTGCTAGCTGGTGCTTATCACCTGACCCAACCAAACTGCATCTTGAAAACGAATGGGGAAGTCAGTTATGTAGGACCGATAATACTGGGCAGAGTGGCACTAGGATTCAGAAGTGATGGTTGAGCAACACCACTACCTGGCAAGACCTGGAATGGACCTGCCTTGGTCCTGTTGGGCTGCCACAATAAATACCATTGACTGATGGTATTTGTGGCTTAAACAATAGAAATTTACTTCTCACAGTTGGGGAACTGGAAGTCCAAGGTTAAGGTTCTAGTAGCATCAGTGTCTGGTGAGAACTGTCTTCTGGGGTTGCCACCTTTTTGCTGTGTCCTCATGTAGCCACGTGTGTCTGCACGTGGATAGAGAAATGGAGAGAGGAGGCAAGTTCTCTGGTGTGTCTTCATATAAGGGCACTAATCCCATCATGAGGCCTCCACCCTGATTTAAACCTAATTACCTCCCAAAAGCTCCAGGTCCAAATACCATCACCAGGGGGTTTAGGGCTTCATTCAACACATGAGTTTTGTGTGGACACAATTCAGTTCATAGCAGAGACCCTCCACTTTCATGAAAAGTCTCATTGTTCAGCTGACTAAACAGCCTGCTTACGCCTTCTGCAAACGTTTTGTGAGTCCCTCCGTATACTGGGCTCAGGGTGCTGTGCTGGGGTACATGATGGTAAGATGGAAGCCTGTCATTGAGTTATAACAGTGTAAAGGAAGATCTTAGAAAGCCTGCAAAGTTCTATAATAGGTGTTGATAGAAGGTTCTTTAGGAACAGGGAACAGGTGCTGCAAATCCACCAAGGGAATTCACAGAAGAGGTGACATGGCACTGGGTCTTGAAGCCCCAGGAGTCACGGTTGGTGGTTTTATAGTGGTTTACGGCTGGCTTTGGTGCCAGACACATATGGTCCTGTCACCCTCCAGAGAAGTGACTCTGGACAAACAAATGACTGTGACTCCAGGAATCATGGATGGCTGAGGGGATTAAATAAAGTGATCTTCATGAAATGTGCCTGGTCCATGTCAGTAAATGGAGCCATTATCATCCCCTGAACATTATTATCCTTTGCTTCATTTCTTGTTCCTGCTTTTAGTTGGTTACATGGGCATATTCTCTGGAATAGTGCCACAAAGAGTAGGTGAATCCCATTCATCACCCATCCATCTATTCATTCAGTTCATTTCTTCAATTGTTCAACATTTATTGATCACCCACTATGTGCCAAGCACAGGGGCAGTTACTGGGACACAGGGATGAATCAGGTTAAACACTGGTGTGGACTGCAGTGTAGCAGTGGGGCTCAGTGGTTCTGCTGACCAGACTCTGATGCTGGTCAGCCCCACTCCACCACCGACCACCTGTGGGACCTTTGCCCAGTTTCTAACCTGCTCTCCTTCTTGGGCAGCTCGTCTTAAAATGGGGGAAATGGTCAGACCTATATTTTGAGGATTTTGTGTGTATAAATAAGCTATTCCATGTAAAGAGCGCAGTGCCAGGCATTTATTTAAAGAGTACTCAATAAACATTAATGTTAATTAAAGTTGGAGAGATGGACAGTCAATGGATAATGGACATGCCATCAGAGAAGCTCTGAAAGAGGCCCGAACTGAGCGTTGTGGGAGCACGGAGGAGGCACAGCCTATGTCTGCAAGGCAGAGAAAAAGTTGCTACACTCAGTGTCCAAGGATGAGCTCACTGGTCAGCCTGGGGTCACCTCTAACACCAAGGCTGTTACGCCCGGCCTCCAAGGCAATCCGCTTAGTGGGAAGAGGCTTTTTCGGGTCATCTACCAGCACTCTTCTGGAGTGAGATCATGGGGCCATGGACTGTAATCAGCTCTTCCTGCCCAGCCAAGAGGGAAAGGCGGCAGCTGCAAGGGTTGCATGCACATGGCACTCCTGCATATCCAGACCCATGTGACATCAGCAGTGCTTCCACTAGTTTAACAAATGTCTGTAGCCTGCTGGCTCCAGCTCTGGTTCACCTTTCCCATCTCCGAGTTCTCATAAAAACTTGTATATTTCTGGAAATAAGGCATGGCTCTGAGCAATAGGGGGTGTATTGGCCTTTGGGGCAGGGGAAACATTCTCTCTGGTGCCTGACTGTCATGTGCATTGCAAGGCTTAGCATCCCTGCTCCCACCCAGTCAGTGTCCCTGGTATTCTCCCCTCCCCCTTCCAGATGTCCTTCAGGGAGTAGCACCGCCCCTCCCCCCACCCCCATGAGATCCATGGATCCGGAGCAGAAGTGGGATAACTTTCTGCTTCTCCACTTTTGGGTTTGTTTGCTGATTTTCCTTCCTTTTGGGGCTGGCTGACCCTCCTCCTGCCTGACCCTCTTATCTGCCCTTTATTGCTGGGTGACAGTGAGGTCCTGCAGACCTGGGGTAGGAGGGAAGAAGTGCCAGGGAGATGAATAGCTACAGTCAAGGAAGTGAATGCACAGGACGTCTCTTGAGGGGCATGAACTCTGATTTGTCTTATACACCCTGCTTGTCTTGCAGACCCCACTTGTAGTGAAAGGAGGTTGGGGAGGGGGATGCTGCCTTCTTTTTAGAAGTGAGGCTCCGAGCAGGGGTCTGGATTTCCTGGAGGCAAATGGACTCTGTAGGAGTACTTTCCATGTCTCAGTTTTTGGGGGTGGCATTAAATAAAGGGTGACAGGAGCAGTGATGACTAGCATGGGGCTGGAGGAGGGAACACAACAACTGGTGAAATGAACTGCCAACTGCTGCAGACTCAGAGACTCCAGCCTTACTCACCTCCTGCACCAGCCTCCTGGATAAATAAAGTGACAAATAACTGATTGTCGTGAGCTCAGAACACCCACACTCAGTAAAGTTAAGAGATGAAAAGCTGGGGTTCCTATGAGCCATCTCTGCTCTGGTGTAATAAGCCCGGAAGGTTCAGAAATCTCTGAGGGAGCCAGATGAATTCAAAGTGCAATAAAGCTCGTCCTGAACCCTGTGGTTTCTTGCCTTCCTCCCTCCCTCCTTACTCTTTCCTAGCTCTCCCGTTCCCATCCCTTCTTCATCTCCTCTTGTCTTTAAAGCCTGTTACTGTACATGATGGAAAAGCTCCTGGGAGGATCCCCATGTAGCCAGTTCTCTCTCTGTGAACCACAAACCCATCCCTCTTAGACTCTCACTCCACCCACCCACCCACCCACCCATCCTTCCTCTACCCACCACCCACCCACCCACCCACCTACCTATTCATTCACCCATCCACCCACCTGTTTGTACATCCATCCTTCCTCTACCCACCACCCATCCATTCATCCATTTACCCACCCACCTGTCTGTATATCCATCCGTCCATCTCCCACTCGTCCTAACTCCACCTCAGACTCTCCCTCTACCAAGATGGCCTCTCCTTCCCAGCTGGACAGTGAGCTTCCTCAGTCAGAGCACATGACTTAGACTTTTCAAAAGTCATCCATCCAGCCTGGCCTGGGGAGTGAGGCACAACCTGTGGCACTTGGGAGCCTTCTGGGTCCCTTACCTCTTCCAGCTGCCTTCAGATAGGGAGTGGCTGGGGTGAATGGAAAGTCCCTTTCCTTTTTTTTTTTTTTGAGGGCAGTGTCACTGGCCCTCATATGTGGGACCGAACCGGGGCCACTGGCTTCCCAAGCCAGCGCTTAACCACCGCGCCACTCGGCCGGCCCTCGGAAAGCCCCTTTCCTGATACCTAATGCTTACCCGTGACTGAGCTTCCTTTAATGGTGAACAACATCTTTATTCTCTAATCTGAGACCACCCCAAGTTCACATGTCTGGGAAGGGTTACACCAAACTGAAGTGTAAATGACTGATGTGAACCTCTCCCCTGAGTGTGGCTGTGCCCTGGGAGCAGGGGCCAGGCAGAGCCCTAGAGAGTGGGTGGGTGGCTGGGTGGGCACCACACAGGATTAAGACATGGGGCCAGAGCTCTTCAGGGTTCTCCTGGGTCAGTGTTTCAAACTGAAAGGCAAACATTTGAGCGTAAGACCTCTTTGGTCACTGTTATCTCTGTGTGTCTTGAGAGGGGGGTGGGGGGAGCTTGGGGCTGGAGGGCACAGGCTCTGGAGTCTGACTCTAGTGGTTCCAATCACAGCGCCCACTTCCCAGCTGTGCGCCTTCAGACCAGTCCTAAGCCTCAGCTTCTCCATCTGCACAATGGGGATGATAATACCAGTCTCCTCGGGTAGTTGTGAGGATTTGATGAAATAAGGCATGTGCTTCACACAGCGCCCGGCACACAACAGCTCAGAATGTGTGTTGTTATCTTCATCCTCATCATTTGTAGCTTCAGGAGAGGAATTTGGAGCAAGAGGAAGAGAGATTTGCATATCGGAGCCATCAGCCCGTAGCATTGCCAGATTGAGGGAATGCAAATACACATACATTTGTTATTTACCCGATATTCAAATTTAACTGGGATTTTATCTGGGAACTAGACTCAATCCAGCCTCTCAAAGCTGGGTCTGGATCTCCTCCATCTTAGTCCCAACGAGGACAGTCCTGGCAGTGGTCGGGGAGGAAGTGTGTGTGTGGGGGGACAGCGCCGCACACTGGCTGACCACTGCCCTGCAGCCTATGGAGGCTGGGGCAAGCGGGGTGATGGGGTGTCCAGAGCTGCCCAGCAGGAGCTGTGTGTGGGGGCGGACTTGATGAGGTTGCTCAGCCGTGCCACAGGAGCTGCGTGCTTGGCGGGTGCAGTGGGCATTGGGAATCAGAGGCTAGACTCCAGTGCCTGCCGGTAGGCCGTGGGCAGAGGGAGTAGCAGCGGCTGTGGAGACACACATGCCACGGCTCTCAGTGGTAGGAACCAGCCTTGGGGACCGATGTTGAGTGAGTTTTCTTCTTGAAAGAAACGTCCAGCTGAGCTCAGAGCTTTCCCACCCCAATGGGTGTGTATGGCAGCCTCGACTCCCGTTTTTTCCTGTTCCTGCTCTTTTTTCTTCTCCCTCCTCTCCCCCTTCCCTCTTCTCTCTTTTTCTCCCTTTGTCTAGAATTCCTTCCATACCAGCCCTTTGAGAGAGCTGGTGTGGGTGGGTTTCTGATGCATCCTGATGTTGCACAAGCCCCAGGCTTCTGCCCCCTACCTGCTGCTGCTTGGAACCTCCCCACGGGGCCAGCTCTTGGCAGCATGGTTGGAGTCCCTGCAACAAAGAAACAAGGGCAGGCTCTGTGTGATCTGTGAGAGATGAGTCCACTCCCTCCAGATGGGCACATAGGCCAGGTAAGGGAGGATGTGTCACACAGAGGTGTGGTCAGTTCTGAGTATAGCTGGGCGTTAATGTTGTATTTTTCATTCTGTAGGGGACTCAAACTCTGGTTTCTTATTCGTCTGGCCTTGGCATGAAAGCCCTTCATGATTTGCCCCCTTTTTCTGTTTCTTGTTACACCTTCCACCACTCCTTTCCTCTTACCTGAAACTCTAGGCAAATGGAACTGCTTATAATTCTAAGAAAGCTCTATGCCCCCCACACCTCCAGGAGAAACCTTCTGTGTTTCTCCTGCCTGGGCAAGATCTACTCATCTTTCAGGATTTAGCCCAGATATTCCCTCCTTGGAGAAGCCCTCCTGACAATCCTGTAACTAATTTGGATGTTTTAGCTCTTTCTCCTATGGTCTGCTTACATTGTCCACATTGCCAATGAAGCCCGTTACTTTATAAAATTGTGGTTGTTTCTTTGCACATCTGTCTCTTCATCCAGATGGAAGTTCCTCAAATTATGTCTTTTCATCATTCTTGCCTCAGGAACTTTGCATGTGCTGTTGGCTCTTCATGACTCTCACTGTTCATGAGGCTGGCCCCAAATTATCCTTCATGTCTCAGCTTAAACGTCACCTCATCCAAGAGGCCTGTCCTGACTCTCCTTACCCCGAGATTATTTTATTTATTACAATACCCTGTTTTCTCTTGCAATGGTTTATTACAGCTTGAAATTTGATCTCTATCTCTCTTTTGTCAGTCTGCACCACTGGATGATCACAGGTAGGAGGGCCAGGTCCCTGTTAGCTGGTTTACCATTGTATCCCCACCACCTAGCCCTGTGCCATTTGCTGTTGGTTGGAGAGTGAGGCATGGGGAACAGACACAGTGAAGTTCTGGAGAAAAGAAATTTCTGATCAGGACACCCTAAATGTGGTTAACTGAGAAGGGAGATGGAGACTGCTTTCTCTGTAAATTGTACCACCCCATCTCGTCTGCGGTTCCATTAGATGCATTTGGAGCAGATACTGTCACTGTGTGGCATCATTCATTTCTCTCCTTTTGCATGTTTTAGTTTTCTTGTTTGTTTCTTTGGAATTCTTCAGCTTGGTTGCTGTCTAGCCAACAAAGCTTTCTTTTTCTGAAAATACAGAGGAGTTTGATGAAGAGCAGCTACAACGCCTGGGTCAGTTATGAGTTTGGGGACCCCGAGGGGCTGCCGTTTCTTTAATCCTTTACCTACAGGTGGGAGATTCCCTTATGGCCCATTGGCCATGGGTGGCAGCACCCACAGAGGCCTCTTCTTTCTGTTGAAGCCCTTCTCTGGGCCCTGGGTCTCCTTGGGGCAGAGGAATGGGATGTGACGATCAGGGTTCAGTCCTTGGTAACCTGGTTTCTGCTGCTTCGTTCCTCTGAGGAGGGCAGACCCAGAAGGCCCATCCCTGAAACCCCCACTAAGAGTGACTTAGTCCTCCCCATCCAGGGGACAGGCCCAGAGGGATGATGTGTTCACAGAAGGGTGGCCCCCTCAGAAGGTTAAATACATAGAAACAGCCTTTTAAGATCTGGATCTGAAAAACAAAGTGCTCTAGAAACACGTGGGTATGCTTTCTTTTTTGAAGGAACCATTGATCGGGTTATTGCTAACAGAGGGGAGCTCTCAGTACAGTCTTGCCTGGTCCCCAGAGGCATAGCCAGAGGAGGAAACCAAGGTTCATGGAGAAGAAATGCTTTGTCCAAATCATAAGGCTGATGCAGAACTAGAACCCAGGTCTCATGTCACCTCATCTGGGACACTTTGTCCTCACCATAGCTAGACCCTCATGTTTTCCAGGATGTTAATTCAGAGGTGTGGGCTTCTCTGCAGCAGGAACCTTTATATTTATTTTCACTGTACAGAGATAAGCCCTCTTTCATGTTCCCCCTTCACTGTCCTGTTCATCATCCTGAGAACACTGAGTTGATGAAGGCAGCGGCTTAGGTTCCAGGGTCCTGGGTGGGAAACAGGTGTTTCCAAGTGATCCGTGATCCGATAGGCCCTGCTGACCCCTGGCTATGCCTCTGGGGACCAGGCAAGACTGTACTGAGAGCTCCCCTCTGTTAGCAATGACCCGATCAATGGTTCCTTCAAAAAAAAAAAAAAAAAAAAAGCATACCCACATGTTTCTAGAGCACTTTGTTTTTTAGATCCAGATCTTAAAAGGCTGTTTCTATGTATTTAACCTTCTGAGGGGGCCACCAGAAAACTCTTTCTTAAGCTGTTTTAGTTCAGGTGTGTGATGGCAGCTGGCCCCGACCACTATATACTGTAGGACAGTGTCTGGGGCCTGGGCTTGGCCAGCAGCCTGTGGGCAGCTTGCCCTGCAGTGCTGTTGCCCTCCTGACACTCTGTAAAAGATTGAGAAGAAAGGGAAGGAAGGACTCCATGGTAACAAGCCTGGAGAGCCCTAGTGCCATGGTGTCATAGCAACCAAATAGAGGAATTCCGTCCACACAGTGACAGGGGACTCTGGCACCTATCAGACTCCAGTTAGCCCATTGCATTAGCAACCAGGCTGTGGCCATCTATGATGGGGGTGGTGGTGGGAGGAGAGTGAAAATGACTAGGGTGGGAGGGTTGGAAGAAGTCGTTTTGGGTGGGTTTGGAAAACTAAAAAAAAAAAAAATCTGAAAAGATGGAGAAATAGAGAAAGCTCTGACAGATAATTGTCAATAAAAGAGAAAAAATACATACCTGGTTTTACAGCACACCTTCTAGAAAGTGTTTCCTGATTTGTTCCCCTCCCCACTTGTGCCATTTGGATTTCCTATTCCTTGTCTGGTCTGGAGTACTTGACCCTGGCTTTAGGGACAAATGTTTGGTTTCTTACCCTGGGCTGTGCACATGCTGATATTTGTGAGTTGATCATGACTTGAATAGGGTGATGGGATTGGGAACAGGCTTTTGTGGCTGGTGTCTTTTAGCAACCTGGCAATCCTTCTGAGATGGGACCATCTCAACATGGAACTGAGGAAGGGTTTGAGCCTTCATTCTCCTGTCTCTTCAGCTGGGGAAGGGCAGGTGGCCTGGAGAATATGGAGGCCGTGGGGAGAAAGAAGAGAGGGTAGGATGGACAGCAACAAGCTGTTCTGTGCCCACACAGCGCAGGAAAGGAAGCTGGACATTGGCCTTCCAGGGATTTGAGGTGCCTCAGAGGGAAAGGGCAGCTTCAGATGTGAAGGGTCTTTGAGGCTTTAGGTCCAAGATGGGCTGCGCTTCTCGTACGTACACAAAGAGCTCTTGTGGGGTGATCTCTGTCCCGCATGGCACCTACACAGGGATGGACACCTATATTTGTTGAATGAGTAATCATTCTTGTCCTCGTCAAGCTTACATTCAACCTGAGAAAATGGAACATCTCTTCATGGATGACCAAACCCCAGGGGCATTAAGACACTACATGTTTTCAAGTGTACAATAAGGATTTACTGACTACTGAGTGAATATTTATGGGGAGCAGGGGCTGGAGATTGAGGGAGTTCAATAAAAGGTCATGATAACCAAGGCTGGTGATTTCAGTTGTAATGGAAAGCATGTCTGTATCCAAACGGGCCTCAAACTTTAGTTGAGTAAGAATCATCTAGAAGTTTGTTTAAATATGCAGGTTCTGGGGCCCCACCCCAAAGATTCTGATTCAGCAGAACTGGAAATCTGCTTCTGTTTCTATTTTTAACAAGTGAAGCAAGTGATTTGATGGACCACACTTAGAAACACTGGTCTACCCCATTCCTCATACAAGGAAGCCTCTCTGACCCATGAAGGCTTCCAGGCTTGCTGCTCTTAGGGTATTCACAAATAGTTTTAACAGTAAGATAGCCTCTCAGGGGCTGGCAGACCCAGGAACCTTGCCTTCCCTAGCAGAGGAGAAAGCATCAACTTAGTCCTCCTTTAGGCTTAACTCAGGAATCCAGGAGGCAAAGGCAGGTTGGCTAAACTCCAGGGTACTGAGTGGGAGGTGATGGTGCCCTCCCTGGGTGTGTGGGGTTTGTCATTTCAGCTGGCCACACCATGGGAGCTGTGAAATGCAAGTGAGGATAGTGAATTTTGGGGGAGGATTTGCCATTTTGCGGGGAGGTTGTCTCCAAAGATAGAAAGGCAAAGCCATTTACAAGCCAACCTATTACACAGGAATCCCAGAAAAACCCAACCCATATACCACACTTCCTTTCATTCTGACTTTTCCTGCTGCAGCTGGCTATTAGGAGGGTGTTGATGATTCTAAAAGCCCTGACAGTAATAACCAAGAGGTATTAGTAATATTTATTAAGTACCCACTCTGTACATGCACAGTGCTAAGCACTTAATGTTCATTATCTCGTTTAATCTTCACAATGACCCCAGGAGGTCTAATGCATCATCACTCCATTTAACAGTGGAAGAAACTGAGGCTTCCTGAATAACTTGCTCAGTGATTTATAGCAGCGAGTGGATGCATGTGAGATCTGTTGCCAGTCCCTAGGTTGGAAGCATTATGCAAGAAGGAGATTCTTTTATTCACTTTCCTTCTCTGCTGTCTCTAATTCTCTTCCGTGTGCCAAATAGTGCATTCCTCTCTGATCCAGCTTATCCTATGCAGCTTCTAGTTTTGATAGTTTAGTATAGGACATGGCAAGTGGGAATGGAATAAATGGATCTTTAAAGAATCTATTTGCAACCAAGCCTCCTTCAGTAAGACACACAGTGTAATATGATGAGCACAGGTTTTTGTATAGGGAATAGTTAACAGAGTGATTACAAAGCAACAGGTCTGTGATAATCCATGTAGTTTTAGCAATGTCCCCCTCCTGTGTTTGTGACAGATGTCTTCTGTTTGATAGATTCTTTTACTTTTTTTTTTTAGGGCAGTGTCACTGGCCCTCATATGTGGGACCGAACCAGGGCCGCTGGTTTCCCAAGCCAGCGCTTAACCACTGTGCCACTCGGCCGGCCCTGATAGATTCTTTTAAATCTAAGATTCAAGAGTTCTTTTCGCCCCTTCCTCTTGGTGGGCTAACGGATATACTTATCAGCATAGAAGTCCACATTTTAAGGATGAGATGCAGAACCAGAAATGACCCTTCTCTGAGAGAGATGTCCCAACTGGGTACTTGGTTTGGGGAGGCAGCATGGCATTAAGGAAGGAGTTTCGGAAGTGGATGGTTCAAATCCTGCCTCTCAGCTGACCTTGGGCTAGTTACTTAATTTCTCTCAGTTGCTGTGTCCTCATTTCTAGAACATGTGTAGTATCATAGCGAATGCAGTAGGTGCTGTCCTATATCGCCAAATCCCCGTCTACAGGATGAGCCTCCATTCCCCTGAGCTGCTGCCCCCTCTACAGAATGAGCCTCCATTTCCCTGAGCTGCTGGGAGTATTGGCAGCAGACTTCTTCCCTAGGAAATACCCTCATCATAAGGGAGCGACCTAGCCCAAGGCCATGGCCACTCCCTGGGGGGCAACTTGTATCAATGTCAAAAGTGTAATGGCCTGGCCATCTTGACTTAAAGTAAGATGACTCCAGAGGTTGTTAGATGGGCCGAGGCCACTGTTGTGGCTGCATCATCCCTCTGCCTTCCTGACTTCATCTCCTTTTGCCCAGTCCTGTAGCCTTTACTTCCTCACAGGTGTTGATCTGGAGCCTTCCCACTGCCCTCCCCCCAACCCCCGCCGCTAAAAAAAAAAAAAATTCCTGCATGCAAATCTCTGTTTCAAAGTCCTGGGTACCCAACCTAAAACACCTCATTTACAGCGTTTTGTGATAATTCAATGAGATCGTTGATTTAAATGCCTAGTGTAGTGCCCGACAAACAGTAGGTCCTTCATAAATATAGCTTTTATTTTATTAGTTTTAAAGTTTCATAAAATTTATAGCTGTAAAATTTCAAGCCACTTCTCTGCATTTTGGGAAACTATTGAATATGCAGTCATGATCAGCGTTCAATAAATTTCAGTGAAAGTAGGAATTCTTTGGGGCTCTGAAGGAAGCTCTCCTATTGATTCATGTCAAACTTCATTATAAGAAGTGGTTTGGGACTTTCAGATCAGCTTTGTGTGATAGAATTTTATCACAGTGATTAAAAAAATTTTTTACTAAAAATCATATGCTCTCTGAAGCATAGTCCCGATGATATTTTCACTTTTAGAAAGTGCTTAAACAAACTTGATCTTTTAGTGAGGAATTAATGAGGAAAAGAAATGTAAATCCAGTATGGGAAAGAGGAAACATGTTATCATTCATACCTGCTCTTTTAATCTTCCAATTGTGTAAGCACGCACGAGTGTGTGTGTGTATGTGTGTGTGTCCCTAAAAGTGTATTTGTGGTTTCTTGTTTACTGGAGTATTAGGGAGCTTAGGTGATGGTTACTGATGTAGTTAGGAAACTAGAGGCTCCATTAAGGGAAGAGTGGCTAGTATACCATTTGAAAAAAAATGAGATATAATTGACATATAACATCATATTAGTTTCAGGTGTACAACATAATGATTCAATATTTGTATATATAGTAAAAGGATCACTGCACTAATTCTAGTTGATACCCATCACTATACATAGTTACAAATTTTTAGTGTACCATTTTAAAATAACATCTTTTGTAGGTGGTTATGATAGTAGTAGAAAAGGAATGCGAAGAAATTCCCACATTACTGAAATGTATAACATAAAAAGTGGAAGGCCTATCTCTGTTCCTGCCTCTCAACACAAATTCCACCCCTCAGAGGTCACACCACTATCACAACTCACGTCCCCCTCAACTATACATGAACAATCATATATATGCATACAGATTAATAATGATATATGTGTGTTTATGTATATATATGTATGTGTGTGTGTGTGTATATATATTTAAGTGAATGAGATTCCATCATACATTGTACTGTGTAACTTGCTTTCCTTTCCCCACTTACTCTAATTGGACATCTTTCCAGATCTGTGTATGTAAACCTATTTCATTCTTTTGAATGTTTGTGTGTAATACTCCATGGAATGGTGCACTAAAACTTATTTGAGACACCTACCCTTGGTCACTCTCCAGGCTGTTTCCAGATTTTCAATACAGTAAACAAAGCTGCAGTGACTGTCCTTGCTCATATATATATATATATATATATATATATATATATATATATATATATATATATTGTTTTTTTACCATTATACCCTGCCTTGCACAGGGTTGCTTGCACAGCAAGCTGCTGAATCAATAAAGGTTGCAAAGAATTATGAGTGCTGAGCATTAGGGTCACTGGTTCAGTTCCCGGCCCGAGCTGAGCTGCTGTTGAGCTGACAACAGGTGGCAGGATGGCGCAGCTAAAAAAAAAAATGTGAATTGAAGGCTAGGTGCAGCTTGATGAGAAATTCAATGTCATAGAGCTCTGTTTAGCACACAGCACTGATTTTTCCAGGAGAGATTGGCTATCATATATAGATTTGAACAAGAAAAGAGTCTGGTGCTCTGAAGTCCTTGTTTTGTCTTGATGGTCCAGGTCTTGGTCCTGCCGGTCACTCACTTTTTATTTTTTATTTTTTTGAGGGCAGTGTCACTGGCCCTCATATGTGGGACCGAACCGGGGCCACTGGCTTCCCAAGCCAGCGCTTAACCACTGTGCCACTCTGCCAGCCCCGGCCACTCTCTTTTTTGTGTCATGGGGATCTTACCTGAGCGTGGTCTTTGCCTGTATGCTGGTGCTAGGATAAGCCATGTCTTCTTCCTTTGTAGGTTTAGGGTGTGAACTCTGTTCTGAGCACATTTGGCGATGATCACAGGGCACCCAAGACAGTTAAAATGCTCACAGGTATGTCAGGCTTTATGTGACAGGGGAACTGTTCAGAGAGAACAGGTGTCCCCCAGGTGCTGAGCCTCTTATATGTAAAAATGCATATGTAAAAATGATCCCCTATGAAGAGTTAATTTTAAAATGCACCCAGAACATGCTGTGAGACATAGTATTTGATTAATAGTCCCATTAATGCCTCTAAGTGCAGAGTCTAGTGTAATGATGCCACTCAGCATATTCATGGCCCTGCCTGTGATTTAATTCCATCATCCAGGAGCCCAAGCAAGTCTAGACCATTCTGCCTGCCCCCATCATGCTTTATTGAAGGGCCACTTCTTAAGGATTTGGGGGGACTATATTAACTCAAGTTCAGAGGAGGGGGTTTTCATGAGGACCATTAATTGGAGCAACTCTTTCCAGGAAAATATGGACCACCCAAGTCCATTTGCAGCACTCATTTTTTTTCAAAGCACTGCCTCATTCCCTTTTCATAACACTCTCATGGAGCAGGGCAGATATTAGTAGACCCATTTTACAGATGTGGAATCTGGGGGGCAGAGTTTAGTGGTTTATGCAAGGTCACAGTGGGCCAATGACAGGACCCCAGATGCAGATTTCCTGCTTTGTAGTCATTGTAGTCTCTTTCTGCAAATAACAACCCATTGGATATAAAGTTGTGTACACACAGACTGTGTGCGCTTACACACATCACACTGAGCACGAATGAATTCAATGTGTGCAAATTCCTGGGTGAGCATTTTGGGAGTTTTGTTTTGCTTTTGAAATGAACAGCCATTTGACTGCCACTCCCATGGGTCAGCCTGTTTCTGACCACTCTCTTTAGTACAGGTTCACATGCACTTACGTGTAGATCAGCTCTCACAAATCAAATACAAAGCCATTTAGGAAGAAAGAGGAGTGATTTCATTATAAGGAAATCTAATTAGGAAATCTAAATCTAATAGTCATTGAACAAATGACTATTGAATACTAACTCTGTGTAACTCTGGGCTGGACCGAGGGAAGAGAAACAAACTGTGCAAAGAGCTGGCCCTGCCCTGAGGAGCTGGCAGTCTAGTTGGGGAGATGAGAAGATGATTAAATATCACAGGGAAGCATGTCTTCAGTTGTCCATCAGGAGACATGGAAACCTTCCCTAGAATTTTGAAGAATTTTGTGGGTCCCTGTATTCTGATAATAGGAGGGTCTGAGAGGCTAGGTGGCACTTGGATGGTGGGAAAAGGAAGAGCATTCTAGGATCCTGTGAGCTCCAGGAGTTGGAGGTTCATGAGGAAGTATCAGATAGTCATAAGCAGAAGTGACCCATGATGTTGCTTCTGATCATGTCTGTTAGCTTCAGGGGAGCTTACAGTGTGTCAGAATCATTGATTCCTGGGACCCCTTTGCCTAGAAAAGTCCCAAGTATGTAGGCATTGAAAGGTACAAGCCCAGGCCACCAATATCTTTCAGACTGAATACTTCGGGCTTTCGCTTCGGTGTCCTTGGTTACCTTGCCATTTCCCCATGTGTCATCAACATTATCATCACCACTGGGGAAGTTGACAATGGTACAGGGAAGACTTGTCCTGAGGGAGCCTCCCCAATCCTTCTACCAAGTACAGAACATGCCAAATATAAACAGGTACACACACACAGAGGAGAGAGTTAACTGTGCTAGAACATCTAGTATTGTTTCCAAGATGAGATGGGACCTGACTGGCCTTTGAAGATTAGTTAGGATTGGAACCACTAAAAGAGTGAGTAGAAAAATGAGTGGGAAGACCATTCAGGGTCAAGGGAACTACCTGAGCAAATGTAAGGGAAAGAGTAGACCAGTTTTTCTGGAGGGCAGGGTACCTGTGGGCTATCAGATGTGAGGAGGAGAAAGGGGCTCTGGGATGGGAGTTTTTAATATCATTCTGAAGGCTTTACGAGTTTAGGTACAAAGTATTAACAAGTTATAATCAGGATAAAAATTAAAAAGGTCAGGAAATTTTTGGTTGTCAGAAATAGGAGCTAATAGATTTTCAAAATATACGTGATGTTAAAAGATGGATGATGTACTATTACTCATTATGGTAATTTCACCTGGATGCAATGTGAGCTTTATTGTAGAAGTAATATATTCCGAGATATTTACAAATTATTTTCTCACGCAGTTCTAAATAAAAATGTAATAAATATCCACTCCAAGGGCTGTGGATCAATTGCAAACGTCACGTACCATGCACAGAATGAAGCCAGAGCTTCAGATGTGTGAGTGTTTGGGCAGGTGCTGAGTATGGTTTTAGGCATGGGATGGTTTGCCCTGAGCCATCCACATTCTTTCCCTTCATCACTTTGTGAAGATCAACGAGATGGCTTGAGATGTGTATTCACTGTCCTGGTCAGGAAGCTTTGTGGCAAGTGACAGAAACTAAACTCAAAGTGGTTTAAGCCAAAATGTTTAACTAAAGTAAAAAGTGAACCAGAACTTAACTGAGAAGTCCAAAGTGGAGCAGCTTCAGCAGTGCCTGGAGCTAGAGGCCCAATGTGGTTAAGAGTCTGTCTTTCTCTCTCTCCATGTCCAACTCTGCTTTCCTCATTCTCCGCAGGCACTCTCCACGTGGTAGGCAAGATGACAGTTTAGAGCTTGCATTGACCAAAGGGAGTGAGTCTCTCTTCTCCTCATCCTCCTCTTCCTTTTTAATTTTTGTCCTTGAAGAAGTTATCCCTGCTTAGTTCATGTGTCAACCCACCTCTGGACCAACTGCTGGTCAGCTTGAGGTGGCAGAACTCTCTGATTGACAGCCTCATCAGAATAAAATGGAGTGGGGAGGAGCAGTTTTCCAAAGGTAGGGATGTGGGCCAAGGTGTGTGTGTGTCGGGGGTGGGGGAGATGGCGAGGGAGAGAGAGAGAGAGAGAGAGAGAGAGAGAGAGAGAGAGAGAGAGAGAGAGAGAGAGAGAGATATCAAGGTGATACCAACTTGCCAACTGATGCTGTCTGAGACTTCACCTTAGCCTGGACTGCAACTAAAGATGCGATTATCACAGATAGGGACCTATTGGATATTGCAGCCAACCACAGCTCAAGCTCTTTAAGGCTGGAGAAAGTGACTTAACTATGAATTTCCACCTCAAATTCCAGAAAAGTTATTGATGCTGATAGAAAGCAACAATTACTTGGCCTTCAAAGGATGAAGATTTTGAAGTTCTTTTAGAATTCACCAGAATTTAATTCACAAGGTTTTCCCTCCTGCATTGCTGCACTTGGAACAAGGGTCCTGCAGGAGATAAGTTAATAGGTCATTTGTCCTTGGGTCCATGACTTTTGTTCTGTGCCACGTTCACATTTACTGTTTCTACCTCCATGGAAAATAGTTTGGGCTGGGAGAATGTACAGACAACAATGTTTAGCATTTACCTGTAAGTGTTTCTTTAAAAGCTCATAAAGGATGTTTTAAGCATCCTTTTTAGTCACTGGTTTGGAGGAAGGGGATAGAAGGTAGGAGATCGGTATGATTTTCTTCATTTGGTAGATGTCGGAATGTAAGACATGGGGTGGAAGTTTAAGAGATTCGCAGGGGAGTATCAGTGGCAAAGCCTAAAGGCAAAAAAATGACACTCAGAATTTGAAATCAGCTTTCCTAAGAATTGGTCTTCCTCTTTTCTGATTCTAATGGGTTATTTCCTTTCAAAAGAGTAGCATCTTAAACATTCACTTGCACTGGAGCATCCATTCAAATGCATTGGTGAACCCAAAGGATAATAGCCAAGGAATCATTTAATGAGATCTAAACTATTTTACAAGGCATGTCGTGTTTCTGTTTATTGTAGCACTGCATTCAATGTGCACTTCTTTGATTTTTCTTTTTAAATAGAGTTAAAAAAAAAAGTTTGTCTGTAGCTTTTCCACTGATTACTAATCCTAAATGCAGCAGTAATGGAGGGAGTAGATATTTGGTTCAAGAGCTCAGTTAAGAGTAGATATTATTGACAAGAACTTCTAGGCAGGTATCAAGTGCTGAGATCACTGGTTTTGTGATTTTTTTTTTTTCTTTGTTTCTTTTTGGTATTGGGTAAAAAACTACTCTTTTCAGTTCTTTGAACAGCGGTAGTACTTTGTTTCATTTCTGCTGCTGTTGTTGATGTTCATGTTTTTACTTAGTGAGTCTACACCAGCAGTTGGCAACATTTTTCTGTAAAGGGACAGGTAGCAAATATTTTTGGTTTTGAGAACCATAGGGTGAACTACTTGGCTCTGCTGTTGTGGTGTGAAAGCTGCCATACATCATATGTACATGAATGGGTGATCCTATGTTCCAATAAAACTTTATATACAAAAACAGATGGTGGGCCAGATTTGGTCCATGGCCAGTAGTTTGCAACCTTTGGTGTACAGTCTCTTGGGGAGTTTGACATGGACGCCTCTGCCTGAGCACAGCTGACACACACTGTGTTATCAAAGGTTTCTGCAGCTTCCATCCTGCCCGCCTTCCCTTTTCCTGCAGAACTGTTACAGGATTCAGTTTTTAAGTGGTGTTTCTAAAAGCCCCGTTCCCAGTGTCTGAATTTCCATGTTAAGATCTATGGACCTTGGACTGGACTTGGGGGCCTGATTTCTGCTCCACAGAAGTAAGGACCCAAAGATTTTCCTGTTCCAGTGCTGGAGTTCAGGTAGATGGTCTAGTAAAATGGCACTAGACAGATGCTGATAGAATCCTAGCCTGAGGGACCCTGAAAAGTACTTAACCTTCTGGAGTCTGCACCGTACTGTAAGATTACCCACCCTGCCCACCTCACAGGGCTGTCGTGAGGATTACCCATTCATTCAGTTTCTCTTTATTGAGCACCTACTTCCAGTCATGACTTTGCTAGGCATAGGGGATACATTGGTGAACAAAGTATGTACCATGCTTACCTTGCAATGATCAAATTAATTAGTGTTAAGGAAGAGAGAACTTCAAATTGATTTATTATATAAGAGTTTAGATTTCCTTGACCTTTTAAAACAAAGATCATCCTAAAGACCAAGGGAAATTTTGGTCTCCTTATTTAGAAGCTGAAATCTCAAGAAAGCCAATGGCGTGGTAGTTTAGATACAATGATAAGGGTTGAGGATGGAGGCAGGAAGAGGATGAAAACAAAACATTTAAAGAGGGAGCTGCTTTCTACCAAAAATCACTTCTGAAAGAAATCCGAGATGTTTAACCCCCTCTGGGTGCCAAGCCTAAAGGGATTACCGTTACTAGTCAAGGGTAAAAATAAAAGTGTAGGAGGATTCATTTTGAAATGTTGTCAGCCGCAAGCTGGAGAAAATAGCAGCTACTGTGATTACTAGGACACTTTTTGGAGGGTGTGTAGATGTATCAGGTAATCTCATCTCTCACCTATTTCAGTGGCATTTGGGTGGTTGGATAATCATTTCAATTTAGAAGGAAATAGCAGCAAACAGGAGAGAAAATGACAAGGTTATTTTTCAACTCTGGGTCCTTTCAGTGAGGATGAATTTATTGTCGATCAGATCTGATAGCCTATCCCTGTTCACTTCTCTGGTATTTACTGAGAACTAACTTTGCGCTCTGCACTGGGTTGGAAACTGGAGGTGGGATAGAGATGGAGGAGGACACCAAAACCAAGGCAGACCTGGTTCCAGCCTTTAGAGGACCGACTTTCTGGAGAGTGTATGTGAAGAGGCTTTGTAAAGTGTGATGGATCACCTTCTCTCTAGGATGTGTGCCCTGAGAGTACAGATCCTGGGAAGGTACCTGGCAAACAACAAGTATGCAAATCATTGTGGAAAGAATCACTTTTGCTACTGTATGTTCAGTGTCCCAGCCATACTGACTTGTTTGGAGATCCACAAAGGTACCGCGTGCCTTTATAGATGCTGCTCTGTGTGCTTGCAATACCCTTCCCCGCTACTTTGCCGTGCTAGCTCTTTCTTTTTCCTCAAGGCTATATGTTTCCTCTCCCTGAAGTTTCTTGCTCTTCCTCTCCTTGCCTACCATAGTTCTGGTCCAGGTGCCCCACCTTCCCCACCCCCTGCTCCCTCTACCCCCCACTCCACACGCCTCTATTATAGCCCGTGACTCTGGATTGTGGTTGTTTGTATCTTATAATGGAGACCAGATGCTGATAATTTAAAAATGTATCTGACTTTTGGGGGAATCATGAAAAAAACTACATGTATACCCTGAACATATTATTTTAATTTAAAACTGAGAGATGTATGTTTACCCATTTTTTGACATAGGCAGGCTTTAGGTCTTCTCTGTGCATATTGGTCTGCCGATTAGAGTTCTAGGCCATCTTTCGTATTTAGGCCATACCTGTAATGCAGGACCTCTAATCACCATTTCCTGATTTATTTATTTTTTCATAGAGTAAGAAAACATTGGGAAGGCAATTTAAAGATTCTAAAGTCTTTCCCACATCCAGTATTTTATACTTTTCCTGTTCACACTTAATTCAACTGCATTTTTAAAGTGACTCACCTTTATCAAATCAAGTCTGCAAAACATGCAAATAAGCTTTTATGGAAACATGGATTTTTTTTTTTACTCATTTTCTGTTGATTTACATAGTATTAAATAATATAACTATAATAACAAGTATGACAAGTATACATAAGTTTTGAGAACAAACACAATTAGCTCTTGTGAGCACATAACTCAGCTGGTGGGAGAAGCAACGCTTGGGTGTAAGAGAGAGGAATAGCATGTGACTCAGTTGGCCGGAGCTGCATGACATGGGCCTCGGTGGAGAACATAGTTAACCTGGCACATCAGTAAGCGAAGTTCAGTGTAGGGATAATAGACTTGATTGAGCCACGCCAGAGCCTGTGTAAGGAGGTGTTCAGTAATTTGTTAAATGGATGCATGAACAACCCAGTAAGTAAAGGAGAGCACTTTTGGGGATTTCAACTCATAAGTGGCCATCTCCTCTGTCTAGGTGTGCTGGGCCCAATTCAAAAGGCTGGGACTTTCCCCACCGTGTGTATAATGAGATTGTAAAAATAAACAGGGCACAGATTTCTGGATGAGTCTGCCAGCAGGCTCCCCCACCTTTTAACACAGCTGCCATCTTGCTGGTGATTAAAGGATAAAATGTCTCCTTTGCTCCCCAGAGACTCTCCCTGTCATGACTTCTTGTTTCAGCCCCTTCTACTTAGGCTCTGAAACCTGTGAAATGTTTAGGGACTAGAGTCTAGAGAGATATGCCGCTGAAGGAAGCCATTTGTATTAAAATTCTGTACCTGTAAACCCCATTAATGAATCTGGATCTACTGCAGCATATGGAACGTCAGCTGGAGAGGGGTGTGGTATGTACATCATCAGGGCCCCGTTTCTGATAGGGACCCACTTCTCTGTAGATAATTTTCCCTTACCTGTAAGGAGACACCAACAAGAAGCTTACAGAGATATGTGTGACACACTTATGTACATATAGATCAGGTGAGTAGGGATGGTAATCGAATGCCGCATCAGGTGAGTAGGGAGGGTGTTCCAATATAGTTATTTGTTTACTGGCTAAAAACTCCCTCACAGACAGTGCCGGGTGAGCTGGTGCATTGTTGTGATGCAAGAGACATGGATTGTTGGCGAAAAGTTCAGGTCATCTAACTTTTTCACGCAGCCTTTTCAGCACTTCCAAATATTAAACTTGATTAACTGTTTGTCCAGTTGGTACAAATTCATGATGAATAATCCCTCTGATACCCAAAAAGGTTAGCAACATCATTGCAACAAGTTTGCAAATTTAGTTGTCAGACCTCGTATATCTTTCATATAAAATTATTATTTCCCTTAACCATGAGACAGATCATGTGGGCACATGGAAGATTGCTGTGGATGTAGGGTCAGCTATCATAAACTAGGGATTATGGAGAGAGAGACCAAAGCTTTTAATGTGTGTGTAAGGAGGAGTGGTTGAAGTAATGAGTTGTTAGAGATTTGAGACCAATGAGTTGTTAGAGTAATGAGTTGAAGCAAGATTTGTTTAAGCCGTGGCATAGAGAAAGGTCATTCGGGCTTATCCATGAAACACAGCAGTATGAAGTTGGATCCAGGAAGCCAAAAAATATGGTAATGGCAGTGGCTAAGATCATATATCCTAGATTCAGATAGTTCTGGGTTCAAGTGTAGGTACTGCTATTTACTAGCTGTGTGTCCAGACAACTTACCTTATTGCTTTGTGTTCAGTCTATAAAAAAGAGAGTAATAAGAACACCTTCACAGAGCTAGTGGGCTGGTTAGATTTTTATATGGAAAGTAATTCACACAGTACCTGCCACACAGTAAAACACTTAAAAATGTGATATCTTTATACATATTCATTGTGTGTGTGACAGCACAATTTTGCCCTGCTGTGGGGACACTCTTTTGGGCTGCTTGAGATCAGGAGACCTTCACTGAATGAGACTCTGATCAACATTGTGCTTAGTACTTTGTGGGTGGGACCATCAAAGAAGCATACTTCAAGATCGCCATGATATCAGTTTGCAATGTAATAGGAGAGGGGCCCACTATCCACAGAGGGGGGCAGAGTCACATTCAGAGAAACTGTATAAATGAATATCACTGACGAGCTCTTATCCAGTGCAGGAGTCAAGTCATCCTGGGCAGTTTGTTTCCTCCGCTTTGAAGCCCTGAGATTCTTACCATTCAGGGGCTGAGACCTGGAAAAGATGTATCTGCTTCATCTATTGCAGAAACCAGAATAGAATGTCTGTTGCTTCCCTTCCCAATCCAACCCCAGCCTCTTCTGCTTTAGCCTTGATATTGGGAAGGACTCGCCTCTGACAGTCTTGAGACCTGATGTCAGATACACCCAGGATGCAGTTATTTTATTATTGGAAAGGTTGGAACTTTACACGTGAGAGGGGTTGAGATGAATGAGTTTCCATGGTATTTATAGAAACTCGCTGCACTATCTCCCAAGGTATAAATAGAACAATGAAGTATTGACAAAGGGGCTGGTTTTCTGTAACTGTGAAAACCCTGCAATTATTCCTGCAACTACACTCATTGTTTATCTGCATCTGAATTTTAATAAACAGGGCTCTTGCTGCTTATTCATGAATTTTCAAATGGAAATATATCTCCCATTATTATCCCCTTCTTGTGAGTCAGGCCCCATCTTGCAAATTTGCAGCTGAGTAAATATACGGAACATTAGCAGCAATTAGATAATTGGTGCCCTGGATAAACCCACCCACAGCTGTGAATGAATATGGACTGTGCCAGTGTCACCTGGTGCAGCCTTCTTGATGGCACTGCATGCCACCACAGCCTTGCAATTAAGCATAGACATTACCAACCTATGTCCTGGCTCTCTTTCCTCTCAAGAGACCCAAGGTAGCAAAGTAAGAAAGGGTCCCCATTGCCCGTGTGTCATTGTACAATTAAAGATGTTAGGTTAGAGAATTTGGGAAGAAAGGGAGACTAAGTCCATTTATCACTGCTTAACTGATTGCTAAATTGCTTATAATACAATAACTTGTTTGGTGCATACAGCCAGCAAAAATTCATGCTCAGATTTTGGGTTGGGGAGAAAGGGAGTTGGGTTATAAATCCCATTTTTCTATAACTCTCCTAACACTTGCTGGCTTTGGACTCGCCACTTTTTTTTACCCTTATTATCAGTGTTTTCTGACTCTGATATTGATTTGGGTTTCCTTTAAGCAGACATATTTTACTGTCTCTTTACTTGGGATTATATTTTTCCCACGTTGAATAGGATGCCTTTTCCTGTTCATTCTTTTTCTTTATTTTTTTTTTATTAGTTTCAGATATACCAAACATTGTAATAGTTATACATTTACACCCCTCACAATGTGATAACCTTCTGTACTACCCCTCTGAGATTATATATATTTGTTACAGTTCCATTGACTATATTCCGTATGCTGTACTCCACATTCTGTGACTGTGTGTGTGTGTGTGTATGTATATATTTAATTATAGTTGACATTCACTATTATTCAGCTTCAGGTGGATAGTACAGTGGTCAGGCATCGACACAGTCTATGATGTGATCCCCCTGATAAGTCCATTGCCCATCTGGCACCCTCCATAATCTTTACAACATTATTGATTTTATTCCCCAAACTGTACTTCATATCCCTGTGACTATATTGTGACTACTAATTTGTACTTTCTAATCTCTCAGTGTCACTAATGATTAGAGAAATGCAAATCAAAATCACCCTGAGACACCACCTCACTCTGGTCAGAATGGTTCTCATCAATAAATCAACAAACAACAAGCCGTGCTCATTCTTTACTCCCATCCCTCAGGCAATCACATAGCCTTTGTGAGGTGTCCCAGTTTTTTTATTTTATTTAACTTTTAGTGACTCCAGGGAAATGGAGTAATATGACAAATGGGAAAGTACTTTGCCATCCCATCATGCCATCATGATGGCGGCTCATTAGGGAGCAGTGGCACTCAATCCACCCCCACTCCTCTGGTTCCCCCTTGTCTGGCCTGTCTCCTCACTTCTGCTTTGGGTTTGAGAGCAATTCTGTCTAGATCTCCAGTTCCTCACTCCTGTTCCCCAGGGGAACACCCCCGGATGCTTTCCTAAGTCACTCATTTTCCTTTTTTTTTTTTTTAAATCGTGTACATCTTCTGTGAGTCTGGAAGGAGGTGGATGGAGTGGGAGTTGCAACCAGCAGGATAGTGGGGAGACGTGGGTTGGGCGTTTGGATCTATGAATGAGTCACATGGAATTCATTCATCTCTTGGGAATCATTCCAGGCCGTCTGTGTCCTGCTTGGAACAGGAATGTCACATGGGTCTTGAACAGAAGGGCTGTGAGGAAAGCTCCAGGAGATGTAGCAGTCCTGGTGAGATGTCTTGCCAGGCCTACTCTGTTTTTTGATATTTACAATTCCCCTTTATAAATGGGATTCATTATCTTTAATGTTTTATTGGTATTGTTATTTTTTTACATTCTTAATATTTAACATCATTCATATAATAATAAAAGTATATTTCACGTATTGAGCACCTACTCTAATTTAGGTACAATTATACATTATTTCAAGATTAATTTTATGATCCCTATTTTACAGATGACGAACTCAAGGTTCAGAGAAGTTAGTTACTATCCCAAGGTCACACAGCTAATAAGTGGCAGAGATGAACTCCAAACCCAGGCTTGTCTAATTGCAAAGCCCATACTCTCGAATACTGCGTTAAATGGCGGGACTCAAGATATTTGGGGGAACAGTTAACGTCTGAATTCTTCTCTGCTTGAGAGAGAGGGAGAGGGATGTTAACTGTACAGCCTGCATTTTATTTCCTTAAATCATTTGTCTATTTTGGAGAAGACATTAAAAACACAGACACACAGGAAGGGTTCTTTCTTTCTTTATTATTTTAATTTTAGTTTTACCTCTGCTGAAATTTTGCTTCCAGCTAGAAGCTCGTTTTCCCAGTACTCTTGGTTCTGACTGCTGCCAACACATCAGATGTATCACCCACCTGAAACTGGGCTGCAGGCGTAGAATTCACTTGCCGACATTTTAATTTCCCTGGTGATAAGCGAATTAATTTTGTTGCAACTCTTTAACATTCTAATTGAATGATGGAATGTCACTGAGTGTGTTTTCCAGACAAAAGGCAGTCAAACTCCTACCATCTATCAGAAAGAATAGAGCTGGGACCCGAATTTACAGTTTCCCTTTGCCCTACGGCCCAACCCAGTCCACCCTCCTGGGCTTGAGAAAAGTCATTTGGCAGAAGGGTGTCAAGTCTGCAATCCAGCCAGACCCCTGGTGGGTCCCCTCTGCTGGGAGAGGACTTTTGCCTCATCCTTTAGTTTATCCAGTATTTCTTGGGTGCCTCCTATGTATGTGCCAGGCACTCTCCTAGGCTCAGTAGTAAAAAAGACTGGCCAGTCTCTCTACTCTTCTCTTGGAGGAAGCAGATGAAAACTAATGAACATGTGTCACATGAAACCCTGTGTAGAAGAACAAAGCAGAATGACTAGTATAGAATGTTAGGGGAGCTTGTTGCAGGGGCCTCTCTGAGGATATGACGTTCGAGGGAAGCCTGAGTGAGGTGAGGCAGAGCGTTGCAGTCAGAGGAAACAGCAGATGTGTGAGAGTTATGCTCCTCTTCAGACCAAGTCACCCACCACCAATGAATTGACCTGAGCTGAGTCTGCTGAACTGTGCCCTCCTGTTCTTGTGACTCATAGCAGCTTCCTCCAGACCAGCTCTGAGGAAAATGAATGCAGCTGCATCCCTGTCTCCCTTTCATTAAGAAACCTGCTATGAAGGGGCCGGCCGAGTGATTCAGTTGGTTAAGAGCATGAGCTCTGAGCAACAGGGTTGATGGTTCGATTCCCACATGGGCCAGTGAGCTGCGCCTGAGCTGAGCTGCCGCTGAGCTGGTGAGAGCTCATGCTCTTAGCAGCAAGGTTGCTGGTTCGACTCCCGCATGGGATGGTGGTCTATGTCCCCCGCCTCCGCAACTAGATTGAAAGTGGCAACTGGACTTAGAAATGAGTTTGCGCCCTCCACAACTAAGATTGAAGGATGACAACTTGACTTGGAGCTGATGGGTCCTGGAAAAACACAATGTTCCCCTTCCCCCATTCCTCAACACTTTTTCCTCCCCAATTCCCCAATAAAAATCTTTAAAAAAAAATTCTATTGAACAAGTTAACAGCATCACCGCAAAAACGCTGTATGTAAAGCACAAGGACAACGTGACAGTGACATGGGTTTACGTTTTCTGCCTCTAGTGGCCACAGAACAGAATTCATGAGTAGATGAAACATAACACTACTAGGGACTTAGATGGAAGTTGCTAGGATCATTCCCTGCAAATGTTTATCAATTTCTTATTATATGCTATAGGCTGGGACTGCTTTGGTTCTCAAGCCCCTTCATCGATAATTCACTGTTATTATTATTTATTTTTATTAAACAAATATTAGCTGTCACTATTGAGCCCTTACAATATGCTCAGCATTGTTCTAAATACTTTACATCGATTTGCTTATTTAATCCTTACAATAAACCTAAGAAACGCGTTCTTTTCTTGTCCATATTTTATGATTGAGGAAACAAAAGCAAAGAGAAGTTGATAATATGCCCAGGGTTGCAATCACCTAAGGATCCTGTCCATGCTTTGGACTGGGGCCATCTGTTAACATCTCCATAGCTAACTCTGGGCCAGGCAAGAGCTGTAAGTGAAATGCTTCTTCTGTCATCTTCATATGAGAAAACTGCAGCTCAGAGAAATCAGGCCTCTTACTCAAGTTACATACGCGCAGGTGGGTAGCTGTCCCCAGAGATCAGCATCTAACACGGGTACTTCTGATCCAAAGGCTGTGGTTTTTTTTGTGTTTTTTTTTTTTTTTTAAGATTTTATTGGGGAATTGAGGGAGGGGAACAGCATTGGGAACTGGGGAAGGGAAACAGACTAGTTGCTGTCTTTTTGTTCTTTAGTCTAGTTGCGGAGGACATTGCTTCACTGGCCCATGTTGGTATCATCATTGTGCTCTTCCCGGATGAGGCAGATCGGTTGCCAGCCTCAGGACGGTCGCTCACCGCGGCTATTGGCAGCTCACACTGGCTGTCGGCCACTCACTGTAGCCTGTGGCAGCCCACTGCAGCAGGGGCTGCAGCCTACACCGTCACAGGGGCTCGCACAGCCCAGCTCCAGGTGGAGCTGTTGTTAGCTGTAGAGGGCAGTGTCACTGGCCCTCATGTGGGATCCAAACTGGGGCTGCTGACATCCCAAAACCAGCTCTTAACCAATGCCACTTGGTCGGCCCCAAAGTCTGCGTTTTTAATGGCTTGCTAAGCTGCCCTCTCAAGGCAGCCCAGCTCAGGCCACACTCACTTTCTGGGGTACAGAGAGAATCAAGGCTAGCTCTAGCCTTGGGCAGTTCCCTAGCACCACACTTGTACCTCCTTCCTCCGGCTGTTTCTTCAGGAACTGGGACTGAAGGCGAGGACCAGCCTCTGGGGATGATGGTGGAGCGGTACTGGAAGGATTTGGGGAAGCATCATAGGCTACTGAGCACCAGAAATCTCTGGTTAGGCCAGGACTCAACGGATACCTTAAGGACAGTCCCGGGATATTTGAGCTAAGGAGGTACGCTATGAGTTCTGTGAACGGAGGAGACATGAAAGGAAGCCAGGGAGAGCGAATGGCCACTGCCTCTTCTGCTTCCCTATGCTTCTTGTGAAGTGCTTGTGGTGTCGTTCAAAGAGCCAAGTTGCTATCCGTTGTTAGGTGTTTTTTTCTCTCTGTAGTGCTCCCCCAACACCTAAGTTCATCCTTTCCTACTCTAGTGATTCTACTACTACTACTACTACTACTACTACTACTACTACTACTAATACCAACAAATAGATTTCGATGGTATTTCCCACTTTACAAAGCACTTTTCACATGCCTCATTTTCTTGAAGTGGGGCAACAACCTTTGAAATAACATTATTTTGTTCCTATATTCAAGATGAGGAAGTAGAGGTTCAGAGAGGTTCCTTGTCCTGACAGATGCCACACAGTAGTAGGTAACTCTGTCAGAATCCGAGCCTAGTTGCTTGACTCTTTCTCACTCTGCTGCACCACCTCTCCAGATCATTCCCTAATTAGTCTATTTAACGGCTCTCTGTCAAGCTGGCTTCAATTGCCCTTGCAAAGACAAGCTTGAGCGAAATCAAATGATTTTGCTGCTGAATGAAAACATTTGCACGATGCTGTTTTTTAGGCCATCCTCACATATGGTTTTCTTGGCTCAGTAAGCCACTCCAGGTTTGGGGAGGGCTGTGGAGGCTAAGGAGGGATGAGATGCCCTCCTCTGTTACAGGTGAGCCGGCTTGCAGTCCTGAGCCTGGTAGCCTGCTCCCTGCAGGGTGGGTGGGTGTAGAGGAGTAGGAGACAGAGGAAGCTTCTGTGAGGCAGTGTCCCTTCTGGGAAGACGTCTACAGCTGAAGGATTGCTGTTGTCCTACTGTCCCCAACCCCAGGACCCTCTCTCCCCATGTTCTTAGCCCCTGAGTAACTTAAGGCCCAAACTGGTTCATTCACTCAATGAAAATAAACAAGCACCTTCAGTGTGCTGGGGATATAGCAGTTAATAAAACAGCCAAAAACCCTGGGCTCATGGAGTTTACTTTCCAGCGGGTGATAGTCAATCGACAAACTAGAGTATACAGCATGTTAGAAAGTGGTAAGTGCTACAGAGAAAAACAGAGAAGGGTTATAGGATGTGCTATGGGCAGGTGTCCAGAGAAGTGTTACATCACCCCTTCTCATCTCAGCACGTGGCATCTCAACGGCATTCATGATGGTGGGAAGAAAAAAGGGGCCTGACCTCTTCAGCCCCCATGGCCTTCTCTAAGCCTGAGGAAAAAAATGTGCTTTTACCCCTTGTCGTTTTCTATGGGATAGTTCTCTATCTTCTCTTTAGCTCAGGGCATCATGTGAACTGTAGGCTTTTGAGGGATAGATATGGGCATTTTTTTTCAAATGGAGGTTTCTCCTCTATTTCTACAATGCTTGGCTGAGAGTTTTTATCATGAATGGCTATTGGATTTTGTCACATGCTTTTTCCACACTGATTGACATGATCATGATTATTTTTCTTCTGTAGTCTGTTAATGTGGTGGTTTACACTGATTGATTTCTGAATGTTGAACCAGTCTTGCATACCTGGAATAAATTCCATTTGTTTGTGTTTTATAATTCTTTTTATACATTGTTGGATTCGATTTGCTAATATTTGTTGGGGATTTTTACGTCTATGTTGATGAGTGATATTAGTCTGTAGTTTTCCATTCCTGTAATGTCTTTTTCTGGTTTTGGTATTAGGATAATTCTGGTCTCATGGAATGAGTTAGGAAATGTGCTCTCTCTCTGATTCTCTTTTCTGGAAGAGATTGAGAAGAACCTGTATACTTTTTTTCTTAAATGATTGGTGGGTGTTGAGCCCGAAAAGGAATATACTTGTCAAGTAGGACTCCTTGTGGTTAATTGGGCTCAGATTCATAATCACACTCTAGCAACCACTGCTGACAGGGGCCTCTCCTGAGCACTGCATATCAGGGAAAAGCCAGAGACTGAGCTGCCAAGCCTCCTATACTGCATTCCTGCCTTCTGAGTTGGCCCGTATAAAAGAGTTCCTGAATACGTCTTCTAACCAATAGGCTGAGATCTGGCCTGTCCAATTGGAGCTGCACAACCATATCCTCATTTGCACCTTTACTGACCAATGAGAGTGGCTCCATGATGATCAATCAGAACAGTGCTATTTGGACCAATCAGACTGTGCCAATTTTGGTTTCTTATTTGCATAGAAATAGACAAATCAGGGACCAGGGCAGGAACCTTCTCTATAAAAGCTGGCCTAAAAAAGTTCGGGAGGTGCCTCTGAAATATAATTAGAGTCTGAAAAAAATCTGATCATGCCCTGACTGTTTCCCAGTGACTTCTACTCTAGTATACAGATGTGGAGTCTACCAAGGGAGGGACACCTCAGTAATGGGCTCCTGCTTTATAATTGGGTATGTTGGGTGTGGCAATTTCAGCAATGACCACAAGGAAACTCAGATTATTTCTGAGAAGAAGGCCAACATGATGGACAAAGGAGGTCAGAAGGGCTTAGAGAAGTCCAGAAAAGTGGGAAACATGTCAGGAATATGCCATTATGGAAATACCTGTTTACATGCTATTAAGAATGTTGGAAAAACAAGAAATTCTGGTTTTATTCCATAAAAAATAAAGAAGAAAACTGACTTAGAACAGTGCCATCCAATAGACATGTAAGCCACATGTCATTTAAAATGTTCTCATAGCCAACTTAAAAAAGTAAAAAGAAAACAGGTGAAATTAATTTTAGTGATACATTTTATTTTACCCAATGTATCCAAAACATTATAATGTCAACATAAAGTCAATACAAAATATTAATGATGTTTTCATATATTTTTTACATGCAAGTCTTTGAAATGTGGTGGTATTTGACACCGATAGGTCCTCTCCAACCTGACTAGCCATGTTTTTCAGGCTCAGTTGTCATACATGGCTAATGGTTATCGTATTAGACAGTGTGGGTCTAGGAGATTATCCATCTCTAAAATCTCCATTCTTTCATTTTTTTGTAGTTATCATGAGTCCCTGGTATTGCTTGACCTATGTACCTGAGAGTCTAGTATATATGTGCTCATGTGTGAATTGGGACAATTCAGGTCTTTAGGTTTTTTTCAGTATAATTGAATGTAAGGAATTTGAGGATAGAACTACATCTCTTTACTTGTATCCCTTGACTCAGGCCCTGAGAGAATTTGACTCAGGGGCAGGTTGTGGAGAATGGATAGTGGGTGTAACACAGAGAAAGACATTTTTAGGTATCACTGTCTGATCTTAGGCTGAATTGCTTCACTTCTCCATTTTTGTTTCCTTCTCTGTTAAATGGGGACATTGGGATCATTCATAGCTGTCTCCAGGATTGTCGTGAGGGTAAAGGTAAAAAACATCACACACAAGTGAGGCAGGGCATTTTTTTATTATTATTATTATTATTATTATTATTATTTTAAGATGATTGAAATCGGCTGGGTCCTCCCCTCTATTTGCATGAAGATAACTTTATTGGTAGCAAGAAACCATGGGATTTACACTCATATTTTGATTGGAGGAGTGTGTTTGGATATGTGTTAGGATGAGTGAAACAGATGTATATTGGATTTTAAAGTTCTTAGGGTTGGCTGGGGGAGCCCTGTCTGACAACAGGTTTCTTTCTCCCCTCTGTGTGCGAAAGACCATGTCAGAAAGCTAATCAGCTAGCTGAGCTTTTTGCTCAGAGAGATCTTTAAAGCAAACAAGCCTAGCAATTAAAGCCTGCAGAGGTGAATGTACCTTAGTGTTCAGCGGCTCCGAATTCCAGGAACTCCCTACATTGTGTTACCATCCTGTACTTTGGAAAGCGCCTCCCCATTGAAGAGACTGAGAAACATCTGGTCTTGCCATCTCCTGAGTGCTGGAGCCCGGCGTTTCTTCATTACTGTAAAGGCACTTACTTGCAAGCGGTATTTCACTTTGTTAGGCAGTCTGTTTTTACTGGGAATTTAAACCCTGCTTATTCATCTAGGCTCTTGCTTTAGACAGACGTGGTGGGGTGATGAGGTGGTGGGTGGAGATGAGAGCCTGCGTGTGCAGTAAGAGTAGACAAATCTGATGTGAACCTTAGGAGCCACGTGGAGCTTCTCCCCTCTGCTCTGTTTTGCATACTTGCATGTAAAGGGCATTAGTGCCATCCTACCACACCACTTCCCCTGGAGGGGCTCTCTCTTGGGCAGCTCTCTGGGATCTCACCTTAATTCCTTTCCTCTTCTGCTGGTTTGCCAGGTAAACTACCACCATATTATTATTCCAAAATGACTACTTCTCTGAATCTTCACCAGCTCTCTGTTGCCACTGGGTTAAGTCTATTTCCTCTGGCAAGACTTTAGAGCCATCTGCAGTTTGGCTCCTATTTACATTTGCTCAACATGGGCTATCTTCCTTCTACTGAACAAGTTTTACCTGATGCTATCTTCATACCTCAGCCCTTTCTCATTCAGAAAGCACCTCCCAGAGACGGTGACCAGTACTCTCAGTTCGCCTGGGACTGGGGATCCCTGGGATACAGGATTTTCAGTACACAGTTGAGTTCTGGGTAAACCAGGATGAGTTGGCCACACCCCTCCATCACCATCTCCACCTGTTGAATTTTCAAGGTCCCACTCAATTTCCTGTTGGGGCTCTGAGCTCCAGAACTCATTGTCCCTTCATGTGGCACTAGCTGTTTCTACTAGCTTTGCCCTAAGTGTTTTTGCTCACTGATTGTCTCTCCATCTGAGGTGTAATAATTCAAGGACAAAGATCACATCTTATTCTTTGGATCCTTTGGAGTACCTGGCATAGCTAGCTACTTTTGCATGGTAGGTGTTCAGATCTTATTTGATTCATGAATGAATTATATCCCTCAAGTGAGAGGATGTAGATAACTACATTGATTGATTTTTATTAAATTTTATCTATTACAGAATAATGTTCATTGTGATTTTGCAGAAAATGTGAAAAAAATAGAAACGCACTCGTATGTTGCTTGTACACCACTATCCAGATGTAACTTCTACTAATATCCTTTTTGCTCTCCCTCCAATATTTTCCCTCCCTACTTTCCATCTATCTATCCAATCATCATATATCTGTCTTTCTATATCTTTAAAAAATCACTTGGATGTTATGGCACATATTATTGGTTTCTCGGAAAAGTCATGACACATTTTTGCAATGAAAAACAGAAAAAATATGTCATGACTTTTCCGACAACCTAATGTTTTGTAATGTGTTATTTCCCTTAATAACACATCATGAACATTTTCTCATGCAGTTAAATATTGTTATCATAATTCTTAAAGAATATGTCCTTACATATCAAATATGTCATATGTTTATTCTTATATATTATATATCCATCTATATCTATATATCTATAATATTTATATCTATCTATGTATCTATCATCTATTATTCCATTTGTGGTTGTACCACTAGTTTTTTTTTTTTAAAGATTTTATTGGGGAATTGGGGGAGGGGAACGGCGTTGGGGGACTGGGGAAGGGGAACAGACAAGATGCTGTCTTTTTGTTCTTCAGTCTAGTTGCAGAGGATGTTGCTTCACTGGCCCATGTTGGTATCATCATTGTGCTCTTCCTGGATGAGGCAGATCGGTTACTGGCCTCTGGATGTCGCTCACCACTGCTATTGGCAGCTCACGCTGGCTGCCGGCCGCTCACTGTAGCCTATGGCAGCCCACCGCAGCAGGGGCTGCAGCCTACACCGTCGCTGGGGCTCGCACAGCCCAGCTCCAGGTGGGGTTGTTGTTAGCTGTAGAGGGCAGTGTCACTGGCCTTCATATGTGGGATCCGAACCGGGGCTGCTGGCATCCCAAAATCAGCTCCTAACCAATGCGCCACTCGGCCCTCCCTGTACCACTGATTTTTTTTTCTTTTTTAACTGATCCCCCATTCTTGGACATTAGGTTTGTTTCAGAAATTTTGCTCTTGTGACTCTATCTTTTTACCATCCCTGATTATTTGCTTAAGATAAATTCTTAGAGGTAGAATTTCGCAGCCAAAAGCTTCTGAGTGATTTTAAAAGTCAGGGTGCAGTTTGTACTTTGCAGGTTACACCTGATAGAGGAAGCGAGCTCTAGATGTCTCAACTTAGGCCATGACTCCGCACTTCTGGTGCTGTTCTAAGACTTGAGTAGTGGAGGTTTGAGGAGACTGAGTTCTATTGCAGGGCTGAGCATTAATTATGTTTATGGTGGATTTGGATTCCTGGAGTTTGTGTGTGCCTGAGATGATGATAGGAAGAAGGTTAGAGCCAGGAAAGGGTTTGGGAAGCAGATTAGGGCAGTGCGAGGGTTCAGACTGGGTCAAATCAGGTCAACGACTCTTGAATTTGGGAATATATTACACTAAGCACTACAACCCCTAGGACCTCTATAGTGCAATAAATTTTGCCTCAGGCAGGAAGCCTTTTACACCTGTTCTACCAGAAATCAAGGACTCATTTCTGTGATGGGGCCCCCCCTGGGGCCTGTAGGCTCAAAGAGCATCTCATTATAAGCCTGGAAAATCCTAATATCTGGCTGGTCTTTCTAGTTCCAACTTGTCTGAGCTTAGCAAGTGGGTTTCTATCAGGCTCTCTGGGAAGCTAATCTGCAGGTTCAGAAGCCTGGGGTAGATTAGGACTAGTAAGTATGGATGACAAGCCCTGATGACCTGATTAGAAGAGAATGCCATCTGCCTTACATGAACTCAAGTCTCTTGATCGCAATAATTACATACCAGGCTAGATGTCAAAATTTGGTAATATAACATTGCTGGTGATATTTGAGGGAATCGTTGTGGAGTGGGAATGTTTGAGAAGGTTGGAGACAGAATTATCCCTATTTTCAAAATAGTCTGTATGAGATGGTTTATAGATTCACTGTGCTGGTTTAAATCCTGGGCAAGCTTCTAAAATAGAGTATTTAAAAGATGGTTTGTGTAACCTTGGAAAAGCAAACTATCATCACTGGGAATCATCATGTGCTAAAGAAAAAGCAAGTCTGGTTCACCTAACCTCATTCCCTTCTTTCGGTAGGCATGGCATATCCTCATTTCATCACGGGGTTGGAAACGCCTTGCAGGATAACCTTGGGCTCAAGGCAGAGGGCTTTGGGCTGGATCAGTTATTCATGGTCTGTGCCCAGAGTACATTTTAATGAAGCATTCCTACGCCAGAGACAGGTTTCTAGAACTACAAGGTTCTATTCTTGATCCTGAGTGGTTAACATTTCCTTTAATCAATGACAAAGAAAGAAATATGAAGGTGACATGAAGATGGAAGAGATAATGGATATGTGGGATGAAAGAATTCAGATCCAAAATGATGAGTTCAGGCTTGAAAAAACGAACTTAATTTATCAAAATGATGGTTAATAGGGTCATATGCTTAGTTTTATCCTTGTACTATAAAAGTAAAACCATGGCACAAGTGCAGTATGGGGAGGTTTGGTGTACTCATATTTCAGAAGTTATTAAGTGTCAAGTTCAGTCCATGTCGGGTTGCATGAATGGAACTACAGGACGTGTGCTGAAACTGGAGAAAGTCCTCCTCCCTTGGCCCTGGGTGTGCTACACCTGGAATGAGGTGATTCATTCTGGGCACAGCACTTTGAGAGAGAGAAAACAAAAGGCAGACAGTGTGCCAGAAGGGATAAAATATGGCGGCTTCCAAACCTGCCAGTCATAGGCTCTGTGTTCCTTGGGGAATGTATTCATCTCTCTGAGCCTCAGTTTCCTCATCAGTAAAATGGGGCAAGGAGTAAGTTACTTTATCAAGTTTTGTGAGGATGATATAATTTGTGAACATCACTTAGAACAAGCCCTTGTTCAGGCTTGGTGCTCAGCCAGTCTTGGATTTCTTTTGGTCCCTGCTAACAGGGGAGTGAACAAGATTTTAAGAAGAGTTGAAATTCATGTCAAGTAAAGATTTGCAGTCTGGAGGGAAGTAGATTTGGAGGCACATGAGATGGATGTGTTCCACCTGCCAGACGTTGTGCAGAGTGATTAACATGGATTATCTCATTTGCCCTCTGGATAGCCCTGTGAAGTAGGTACGATTTTTGTTGGCATTTCACCTATCAGGAAACTGAGACTCAGAGAAGATGTGTTTGGACCAAGGCTCTGCAGATAGTCAGGGCAGAACTAGGGCTAGAACCTGATCTTCTGTCTCCCTGTCTATACTACTCTGTGTCACCTTTTGCATTCTAGAGTATTGAACATTGGCAGGGTGTTATGGGGAAGGGTTGGGCACCAGAAGAGTCTGAGTCCAAGATTAGCCACTGGCTAGCTGGGTCATATCTCTACAATCTCTCCATCTGCCTCCCGCTTTTCTCCAGTGTGTTTCCCTCAGATGGGTCCTTAGTACATTTGGCTAGATCATCACTAATATCCATTCCAGACTGAAAAAGAATGGAGAGCCCAGGTTTTCCATTCCACCCTGTGCATGACTTGGGGCCAAATGGTCAAGGTTGAGTTGGAGGTGGAGGTGTTTATCAGGGTTGTGAGGACTGGGACTGGGTGGGGTGTGACTGTACCAGTGAATGCATTCCCAGAGATAGCGGGGAGCTGTCGGGTTATCTGGTCTCACTCCCCCCTGGCTCCTGCTGTTCTGATTGCCTGGGAGGATGCCTGGAGGGGCCTTTGAAAAACACCATCACCCTTAAGCATTCACATCAGTGATCCAGAGCCTCTTCTCCAGGATGGTGCATAACAGATGCTGCATGAGAATATCATGGCCACCTTTTCAAAGGATGTTTTTTGGGTCCCAGCTAGAGACAGAGATGCAAAGTGATGTGTCTTTTTAGTCTGCATCTTCATTTACTAAGCCACACTCCTCTGGGAGAAAGAGCAGGACTTGGTATCTAACTCTAAATCATCTCCCTCCAAGGAGTCATCGCTTGGGATTCTTCCAGAAAACACTGCCTAATCCCTGACCCTCCTCCACTCTGATCCTAGGAGCCTCAGTTTCCCTGTTACCACATTCTAGGCTTTAGGACTTGGCTCGTAGTGTCCCTCCCACTGTGATGTGTCCTTTATGCCCTCTTTATTTTTCCAAGTTTTACTGCGTGGTCTTTCCCCCTCTGTGGATGTGCCCAGGTTATTAAGCCCATCCAGACTTACTGAACTATGAGTAACTGAAGGGAGTAACTGACCCCTGTATCTGGAGTGTGCCTGGCACTCCGAAGATGCTCGGTAGATACTGTTAAAAGAATGAATGAGAACAAATGAAAGGATGAACACCATTTGGCACCATTTAGCCCTTCAGTATCTATCCCCTGCTTGTTCCATGTTGTTGATGTGTTGATGCTGCCTTCAAGCTAGGGGCTCAGAAGTCAGGGGCCTGGATTCAAATCTCAGCCCTTCCACTACCTAGGGCACATTAGGTAAATTCTCTAAACTTCAGTTTTTTAAATACTGGGGGATATCTCAGAGGGTTGTTGGGAGGAGGCTTAAATGAGATTATGAACATAATTTACTTGTCACAGGTATTCAAGAAATCCTAGCTAGCTTTAGCGCATGTGTCAGGAGGAGGAGGGCAGGACACTGCCTTCTATTATTACAGCTTATTTGGTGTTGAATTGGCCCTTAATAAATCCATCTTGAGTGCTTATTGGATAAGAACCCCAATGTATACATAGAAACCAAGAGAGGGCTCGGCAAAGGGCCTGGCACATTTATAATAAACCACGATATTGTTTTGCTTTAACAGAAGTGTGCTAGCTCAGAGGCTTAATAGCAGACATTATGGATACAAAGAGAGAACCAGAGAAATGTGAGGTCAGGGCCATTGTTACATCAGTGTTCTCCGGACATGATGTTCCTAAACGGTGGCACTTGTATTTGAAAGGCAAGTCACTCCAGGATGTCACTGCTTTTAACGATTTCGATAGATGCTAGCGCGAGAGAGGAACACTCAGAACCAGGCTCTGCTGCAGGAAGTTAAAAATGCCAAGTGCTTTTGCTGTCTGCCAGAGGGGATGGGAAGGTACCAAATTACTAGAAAGATGAGCTCCAGCCTCAACTTGGATCAACCTGTGCTTTTGCACACATGCTGCTGCCCCTGCTGTTTAGAAGCCTTTATCTTGGGCTAAAATGTGCATACTGTGGAGCAGAGATATCTCATCACTTTCCTGAAAAGAAATAGCCATGCTAAAAATAATACAGGATTGGCTGGGGGATGGGGGGCAGGGACCCAGCAGTGCTTTGACATCTAGAGAGGCTGTTTAGCTGGGGGTGGGGGTGGGGGTGCTTTGTTAGGCTTTCTGGGTATAGCAGAATGTGTACCCAGCATGGAGGTGGGCATAGGGCTGGGGCTGACAGGACCCTGTGCAGGCCAAGGCTATAGAGGAGGGCCCTTTCCAGGCACCGTTCCTGGGTCCGGCATCTGAAGATTGGCTGGCCGAGCAGCATAGTGGAAGAGGGAGCCACCGAGCCCAAGTGAGGGCAAGTCAGGCTACAACCAGCTTGCAGTAAACAGGCTGATTAATCAGGGATGGATTCGGTTTCCCTACAAGAACTGCTGAGGACTGTCAAGGGCAAAAGAATAATAACAACCCTTGAACTGGCCGAATGTTCTGAAAATGCTCTGGAGTCCATGAGCAACTGATGCTCCCAGGAGCCACGAGGGGTGGGAAAGGCAGGCACTGCTTCCCCTCAGCTGAGATGCAGAGCTCTAAGGGACACCAAGCTAGGCCCCAAAGAACTGGGCCTGAGGCCTATCCCAATTTCTAGAATTTGTTTGTTTGTTCATTCATTGATTCACCAAACGTTTGGGCACTTTTTTTTTTTTTTACTGTAAGACATTGAGTTAGCTTTAGGAAATATGATTCCAATAGCGTGTGTGTTTAAATAAAGCACTGTTGAGGGTTTTCTCCTTACGTTTCTCTTGGGAAACACCAGGTTTTGTGCCTTGCTGTAAGGTTCAAAGGTTTCTTTTTTTCTTCCCTCAATCCCTGTTTTGTGGTAGGGGCGGGTGTGGGAGAGCTCCCTTGTTGAGCTAGCTCATCAACTTAACCCCATTTACCTGGGGCTGCCCTTTTACCAGCATCCCTTCAAAACAAAAGCACTGGGCCTGTGATATTCTCCCTATGGTGTCTTTAGATGCATGTCTATCCCTAGAAAGATTATAAGCTCCTAAGGGTCCTGGTGTCCTGCTTATCTTGGCAACCTGCTCTTATAGCCCTCCACAGTAGTAGGCACTCCGCATGTAATAATTGGGTTGAGTTGGGGTAGCGATGCTGCTATTGTTAAGTTGTTCATGTCTGTGCAAGCATGTGTGTGCACACACCTGTGTGTGAGTATGTGTGTGTTAGGTTGGTTTAATCTAAAATGTGAAAAAAAAAAAAGGCCTACTTTTATGGTTCATTTTCAGGGGTGCTAGAAAGATCTCTTCCCTAGGAATATGTCCTATTTCCTAGTCCAGTGTGCAATGGTCATTTTTACCATTAGAAATGTCCTTCTTTATTGTAAGGACGAACATCTGTAGTCCTGTAAACTTAGTAAGAATTAGTCAGTAGTCTTTTCTTTTAGCTCTAGGAGACCATTATAGTAGTGAGAGGTAGCCCAGAGCCCCTGGTGGTGAAGAGGAGACAAAAGAGGGGAAAAGACAGGGAAAGTAGACAAAGCTCCCCCACCAAACATGAACCACTTCTTTACTAATTCAGCTGAGGCTGACCTTGGTCCTAGCTTCCCAACCAGATTGGAAAAGCTTCAGGGCAAGGTATGTGTCAGAGCACAAGACACGGAGCCTGTGCACAGGACCTCAGGAAGGGCTGTCTGGGATTCTCAGCATCATGTAGGCATGATGACCTTAGCAACCATCGCTGTGAGAATGAATCATGAAGTATCTACCTGTGGGCAGAGGGGCTCACCTTTGATGTCCCTCTCCATAGCCTGCGCTGATATTGCCCAGGACCCCTTGACAGGACAGGCTCTGTTCTGCAGTGAAAAGTACATCTGTAGCTTTGGATGGAGCTAACTGCCCCTGGGTTTGATCCCAGCTTGGGCATTTTAGAACTTCATGACCTTGACCAAACAATTTTACCTTTTCTATCACTGGAGATAAAAACAATACTGACCTTGTATATGTGACAGGAGTATCAAATGAGATGACATGTATGCAGGCCTGTTATTAACTTATTATTAATACATCTGCTAAGTTAGGTTACTCTTCCTTTCAAATTTTATTTTTGTAGTTAATAAAAGAATCCACCTTTAAGGCATTGGGTTTAGAAATTCTTTCCCCAGGATGGGCGGAGTACAAATGCAAGAGTGGGCGCAGAAGGTAGAGAAAGAGAGGGACCTCAGAAGGGGCTGTCCCCCTGCAGCGAGACTTGCACGAGGGTCTGCTGCCTGGCGAATGTCGGTGGGGCAGGGGGTGGCTGCTCTCTGGAGCTGTGCGGCTGCATTGTTCTTGGCACTTATGCCAGCCATTCAGGCCCCTCAAGCAATTGGCTTAGGAAATAGTTTGGAGTTATTACATGGGATTCAGGAAACTCCAGGTGGCTTTTGAGAGCTGCCACCAAGTGCAGCCGGAGATGCATCCTCAGCTGTTCACTTTCAGGACTTCCATTACTTTTCATGTTTATTTCTGGCTGGAGCCAGAGCTGGTGTATTCATGAGCTCTCACTGTCTGTATTTTTTTTTGACCAATCCTTTTGTTTCACTGGGAGAGAAAGGAGCTTGCTCCTCCATCCCCTCTCTCCCACCCTTAAGGTTCAAGGAAACTGGCCCTTGTAATTGTAAATTACTATGAAAAAGACAAAAGTCCTTGGCTCCCTTCCTGGCTAAAGCTTCACAATCTGTGATGATAGCAGAAATTAATGAAAGCTGCTGCTGAGCTGCTGGCCTGTTGCTGGTTGCTGAGATGAAAAGGCAACAATAGAAGTTGGCTTTGGGGACGGCATTCTGATAAGGATTTCTGTTTGGGGCACAGTTATTACACATGCCATGGGCTCCATCGAGGCCTCAGGTTTCTTGAAACTAGCTCTGATTTGCTCACTAATAACCATTTTTCTTTTCTTTCAAAATGTAACCTCTTTCCCTCATCTGACCACACCCTCCCCCAAGGGGGGAAAAATACAGCCCTTCAAGCACAAGACAATGGTAGCTCAAAGTGAAGTCAAATGCCTCTCTCTCTCTCTCTCTCTCTCTCTCTCTCTCTCTCTCTCTCTTCCCCCCTCCCTCTCTCTCCCTCCCTTCCTTCCTTCCTCCCTCTCTCCCCCTCTTCGTCTCCACTTCTCCCCTTCCTCCCTTCTCCTCTTTTCCCCTTCTCTGTTCTTTCTAATAGCAGCATGAGACTTGGTTGAACTCATATTGCCTTTCATCTTGGCTTATCCCCTTGGGCCGGTGTTAAACAGCTGTCATACTTGGGCTGCCCAGGAATCCAGTTATGCAACAGACCAGCCAGCCTTCTTAATTGTCCTCCAGCGACTGAACTAAATTTGTTGTTATAATTCTTGAACGCTTGAGTTCCTGGGCCTCAGGCCTGTGAATGTCATTGCTGAACATGGCGAGTCATTTGGTCTCAGCTGGACCCTCATGAATTGATTGGATGGAGCTCCCAAGGCATGGTGATTAGGGTCTGACTTTAAACATGGAACAAGAAAAAGGAATAAGGCCACAGGAGAGGTGGTGAGCTTGTTAAAACCAAAGTGATTTCTTGTTCATGTGCAAGGGAGAATTTCTTCGTAATGTTCCAGTGTCTTCCTGAGAGAAGTAAACACTCAAGTGGAAAGGACACACTGGGGGAACATGTGTTTACCCAATCAGGGACACTACATCTCTGTTTTATTGCACGTGAGGGCTGCGTCTTCCTAGGCCTGAGAATTTTAGAGAGCACAGAGGTACTTCGTTATTCTGTCAAGGTTTTGGAATATATTTTAAATTGACATTAATGAACATAACATCCATGGTTTGGGATATTATTGTCAGCAGCCCCCAGGAGCTTAGGCATTTTAGTAATTTCTTAAGACCTTGTTGATTTTGCAGTTTATTCTATTAAATAGTTATTCTCTATTTGGGAAATGAGTCCTTCTTGAGACTGTTTCCCTTGTACTCTTTGCAAGGGGACTTTTTCTTTTCCTTTCAAAATGTTTCCACCTCTGATTCCTCCTTTGACATTTTCAATTGGAAACTTGACTCAGTTATTTGTTATCTTTCTTGCTTGGTCTTCAGACTTTTAATGTGATAACCTTTTCTTTGTTCACAATTCACCCACACATGATGACACTATACACTGATCCTGCTCAGGCTTTCTCCAGAAACAGGTTCTTGAAGCATCAGTTCATGGATGCAGACTCTTCTAAACATCTGGTCATATCAGAAGAGCTTGGGACTATGTGAACCAGTGGGTTTTTCCCACTTATTCCTTCTTTCTGGACAGACTTGAGGGCACTGTGACCAAATTGCAATATTAATAGTTTCCTTGTATCAGACCTTCCTTGGTTCCATGTTCTTATTGTCTCTTGGGATCCCAGGGTAGAAGAGTGGATGCGAAGCCTTTGAAATGCACATTCGGGCATATATTGATGGAAATCATTAGAGGCATTGGAAAATGAAATGGCTTTTAGGTCAGTCCAGGAAAATCTTCACTTTCTGTAAATTTGTATTCACGTGGAGACCAGTCCATGGTTCAGAAGTGACAGCAATCTCACATCTTCTCCTAAGATGAACAACCCAGAACTCAAGCCCTGAAGACACAGAGAGAGTTCTCTGACCATCTGCAGGTTCCTGTTCCTGAAAACACCCGTAGCCTATTCGGCTGACTCTCCTACTTATACCTTCCAGTATGGCAGCCAGAAGTGAAGCTAGGAGAACCCAAAACACATGCCACAGAGATGAATATCTCACAGCTCTCTGGTGGACTCTGATGACCATTCACACATATGACACACTACAGTACAGGTCATGAGAATACATGACGAAGACATTGGCTGGATCAGACACTCATAAACACAGAACATCACCATCTAGCACTGTGTGGTCAGTACAGGCATAGTGTCAGCTTCAATATCAGCTACCAGCTGCTACAGGGCCATGTTGACCTGGATTCTCTGTATTTGAGAGATGTCAAAACACTGGGGAGAAGTGAAAAGACCATCTTGGCTCTCTCTCTCCAAAGCTTGATGAGACAGGTGAAGCAGAAGCTGTGCCCATGCAGAATAGTCAGCGTGGGTTTTCAAATATAGTTCAGGCTATTGGATGGAATCTTTTCTGAGTTTTTTCTGCCCTGGTCACATAGATACTCAGTATCCCAGGGAGAATTCTCAGGCCTATGCTGATTACTCGCCCCAGCTCTCTGACAGCCTGATCACATTGCCCAGTGGCAGGTTTTCTTGAATCTGCTTCTTCCAGGAGAACTGAAGACACTCTGGGCAGGTGAAAGCCTTTTATCTGTCTCTATCACCAAACAGACAAGGCACCTTAGACTGGTGCTGTGTCCATACCTCACAAAGTAGGGTTCTTGAAGTCGTCCCTGACACAGGACAGGTCAGTGCTTTTTGGAGATCAGCCATAGACACTCTTCAGGTAAGGCCATCTCCTCAGGCATTGGGCTCTGAGGGCTTCCAGGACACCTGGAGGGAGCTTCAGTCAGTGCTGTTTGCTTATTGAGACAGGTGATATCACACCTATCTCCCACATCCTGCCACACCCATTTCTCTCATTTGATTGTATTTCCATTAATTTGCAGCTTCTGTGTTTATTTAATGATCAAACAACATTTTACTTGGTACTCCCTTGTGCAGGAAGATGTAAGGAGATAAGAGTGTTAATGTGAAGTGGAAAGAGTTGGTCCACAAAATGGCAAGATTGAAAAGTATTTCCTTTAATTTATATATAGAATTGCTTTTTGGCATGATAAAAAAAAATTACTAAGAGGTATATATTTAAAAATTTGCAACATATACTAACACAGACAAACTAGGTAATATTTTGATTATGTAGAACTGGAAGGTTACCACTGATTTTAACAAATTCATTCCGAAAAACCTGCCTGTACTATGTAGTCCTAGAAATTTGTGGGACCATTTCTCCTCACACATATAGGACTGAGTCAAATAATTCATAAGTGTGTACCCCTTGATAAAATGAAAGCTTCTCAAGAGTAGGGAATTATCTGGATCAGATGCTGATCATAATACATTAATACCTGTGACCCCCTATTATGTCTCATCTGTTCCTTCTGTTTATGCTTCGATGTGACCTACGCTGGTCACCCAGATTAAGGAGTTCCTTGTTTATGTTCTCATAGCCTGGACCTGGTCCTTCGTTTCACATAAGAAATTGTATTAAATACTCCTCTTGCCATTTACATTTACTCCGTGTTTGTCATCCAGGTAACTTCCATAAGGACATGGATTCCCCATTTCCTTCTCAGAAACAGATCACAGCATCCAGGGCATATACAGTGCACTGCTCCATGAAGAACCAATGGATTAATGTGCATCACACAGAGGCTTTACAAAGGGCACTTATTTATATTTCCTTGTGTCTGTATGTCTCAAGGCAAGGAAAGTGGTTTCTATGGAGAAATGGTGGTGTAGAAGGGCTGAGGTTCTGGGATTTGAGGGCTTAATTTTCTTCCAGGATCTTGTCTACTGGTTGGCCTTATTATATCAAGTAAACAAAGTTTACCTTTCCATCCACACAATGATATTAGCTTCTTATCTTGAAGCTCTTGGTTTCAAAAAGCAAGTGAAAACATTTTATTAATCATTGGAAGGTAATGCAGACATTCACAACGCAACCATCTTAATAGCACACATGGATCTGCGATCCTGGTGGGTGTATTCACCACTTTATACTCCGCAGACACCCAGAGCAGAGGGCACTGAGGTCCAGAGCCAGTGTTTTGCCATTAGTTTTGCTCTCCCTTCTTCTTCTGCATATCAGTTAAGAGAGCAGATCCATGCCAATAGAAAAGAGAGTGACATAGTACAGAGGTATGTAGGGATGTGGGGAGCCTGTAGACAGGAGCTGCCTGTAATCAACCTGGGGTTTCCAGTGTTGTCCACCAGGAAATTCTGCCCTCTGTCCCTAATGTGGGACAAGTGGAGCCTCAGTCACATGTCAGGAGGCCTCTTTATACGGACAAGGTCAGCCTCTGGGATTCCAAAAAGAAATAATGAGGGCTGAGTGGAAGGGGGAGTAATGCCCCTTGACCACATAACAGTATTTTTTCTTTTTTTTTTTGCAAAATTTGGCATTTCGCAAAACACAGTCCTTAGTGATGAAATTGTCCTCTTCACATTCTGCATGAAGAAATAGTGGGGCCAGGATGAGGGCACCCTCTGCCTCTGGGACTGACCTTGTGTTTGGATGCTCAAAACACAGGGCTGGGAGTTTCTTGGTTTTAAGGACAGGAAACAGAAGTGGCTGGACATACTCATCATTTAACATCATTCCTGAAGTCCAAGTGGGTGCGGCAAGAACATTTTTGGAGGACCTATTTAAAAGATCGGAGTTTGTTGCATAGGTGGGAAAATAGCACATTTTTGTAAGGATGGAGGAAACAGAAGGGCCACTTGGATGGATTGCCATCCTAGGATCCACGGATTTCATCATGCAATTTCTGTTTTGCAGGCTGTGCAGCATCAGTGCAATCTCCTTTCTTTTGTGCCCCATTTTGTATTCTATTTTCCAAAGTTCCTTCTTTGTTTATTTCCTTTCTGTTTCAAGAGCTTCCTTTACCATTCATTTAGAATAGGTCTGCTAGCTACAAACTTTCTTAGCTTTCTTTCATTTGATTTATCCTTTCATCCCTGAAGGTTATTTTTGCTGGATATATAATTCTGGGTTGGCAGTTCTTTTGTTTAATCACTTGAAAAATGTTGTGCCACTTCTTTCTGATGTTCCTCATTTCTGCTGAGAAATTTGCCATCATTCAAATAGTTTTTCCCCTATAGGTAAGGTGTTGTTTTTCTCTCATAGCTTTCTATATTGTTTCCTTTGTCTTTAGTTTTCAGAAGTTTGAATGTGCTGTGTCTTTTTTTTTTAAAGCAGTAGAATAAGTAGTTTATTAGAAGAGATAGTACATTTAGAAGTAAAAGTAGATTTGAGTAGTAGAGGATGGCTCAAGGGCCCATTACTAGAAGTTACATTCCAAATAGTGTGAAGAGGGCCACGTGCAAAGGCGAGGCTCGAAGGGAAGAAGCGGTCAAAAGGAGCAGGGAAGCCGCAGCAGCAGCAGCAGCCTGAATGTGCTGTGTCTTGATGTGGATTTCTTTGGGGTTATCCTGTTTGGGGTTTGCTAAACTTCTTGAATCTTTATGTGTGTGTCTTTTGCCAAATTTGGGGAAATTGCAGTTATTATTTTTTGAGATTAAAATGTTTTTAATAAAAAATCCAATGATTATAAAGAACATGTTAATCCTCTCCCTGCCCCCCACACAACCCTATTCAATCCCACTCTCCTTTGGTAAATAATTGTAGTACTTTGGTGTGTTTCTTTCCTGTCCTCTAGCTTTATTGAGGTGTAATTGATATACAAAAACTGCATATGATCATTGTGCACAATTTGGGGAGTTTGGATTTATACATACACTCATGGTACATCACCACAATCCAGGTAAACGTGTCCATCACCTCCAAATGTTTTCTGTGACCCTTTTTTTTGTGTGTGTGTGTGTGTGTGTGTGTGTGTGTGTGTGTGTAAGTAATAAGAACATTTAACATGGTACCTATCCTCTTTACAAAATTTTAAGTCCATAATATCTTATTGTTAACTATAGTCATTATGTTGACAGCTCATCTCTGGAATTTACTCCTCTTGCATAACTATGACATTATACCCATTGAACAACTCCCTATATCCCCCTTTGCCTATTTCCTGGTAACTATTCTATTGTCTACTTTTATATGTTTGACTATTTTAGATGCCTCATATGTGAGGAATCATGCAGTATCTGTCCTTCTGTGATTGATTTATTTCACTTAGCATGTCTTCCAGGTCCATTCATGTTGTTGCACATGGTGAGATTTCCTTCTTTTTAAAGGCTGCGTAATACATGTTTTCCCTTATATGTGTATGGCATAGTTTCTTTATCTAGTCATCTGACATGGGACATTTGTTTTTTTTTCCATATCTTGGCGATTGTGAATAATGCTGCTATGAATATGGGCATGCAAATACCTCTTTGAGATCCTGATTTCAGTTCCTTTGGGTATATCCAGAAGTGGGATTGTTAGATTATATGGTAGTTCTGTTTCAAACTTTTGAGGAACCTCCATGCTGTTTCTCATAGTGGCTGCACTATGTGAAAGCCCAAATTTTACATTCTCATCAGCAGTGTTCAAGGGTTCCAATTGCTTCACAATCTTGCCAACATATATCTTTGATTTTTATTTACTTATTTTTGTTAATCATCCACCATAGGCTAATATATTGGGAATGCAAAAGTCTTTTTTGTTCCAATGATCTCTCCTCTCAAGGGATCTCATGGTCCAGTGTGAGGAGGTTAAGCTTACTGCTCAAATGGTATAGTACAAAGCAAGGTGGGAGATAGGCTGTGAGAGGCATTTACCTTGTGCTGGGGGTTTCTTGACCAGGTGAAAGCCATGGGGATTAGGGGGTTTAGGAGCTGGGTGCCCTATGAATGTGCCCAAGAAAACCTCTTCTATAAGTTGGTATTACTGAGAGAGAGCTGTCAGCCCGCCTAGGGGCTGTTTGTCTGGGGAGTGATGAGCTTGTTCTGCATCATCCACGTGCTCTCCTAAGGCCCTTTGTGCACATGAGCACACTTCCTCAAGACAGGGATCTGGGGCTGGGAAGGAAATCCCCCTAGTCTGTACAGAAGTGGATATGAAGGCTTAGAAGATAGGTTAGAAGCAGGAAAATCAAAAGCACCCTCTATGGCATAATTTTAAAAGCTAAAATTCCAATAAAATGATTTCAGCAGGTGCTGCCCTAAACCTTCATTCAGTAATAATGATGATTATGATAATTATGCTAATAATAACACCACTAATAATAAACTCTTATCATGATGCCAACTCTTAAAGGATGATGGGCTTGCTCAGGGTGGCTGGCCTGGGAGTAAAGGAGCAGCCTTCTCACACCAGAGCTTACCCTTGTCCCCTCGTCACGCTGTCCTCTTAACCCAATCCTCTAAAACAATCTCTTTAAAAAAACCCAAACCCCAAACAACTAAAAACAAATAGACCATCAGAGATATCTTTGCTCTGCCTCCCCTGCCCTCCTCACCCTTGGGACATGCTGGGTCTGCTTGGGTGCTATTTACAGCAGTACCTCCTCTTGGATGAAATTCCTAGCTTTTAATAGTAATTTTCCTATTAATAATAGCAATATGGTGATTACTATTAATTATAATAATGATATTTTTTATTAAAACACAAACCATGTGCTGAGAATAGTGAAGTATTTGCTTTTACTTACCTAATCCTCACAATAGTCCTATGAGAAACGTATTATTATCGCCACTGTTACAGAATGTCTCTAACTGAAGGTTAGAGACATTGAGTGGCTTGCCTAAAACAGTGTAGTTAATAAGGAGCGAAGCCAGGATTTGAAGCCAGGCCTGTCTGATCCCAAGCCTATGCTTTAGCTCCCAAATCTCATTTTCTCTCCCACGAATGTTTTCTAATGCTGGGTTTGCAGAAAGATCTAGACTCTGCCTGTACCGCTAGCATGCATCATAAACACTGAGAAGAGAAGGACAAGCAGAATCTTCTTCCTCCGATTTCTCTCTTGCTCTTTGCCTGTCTGCTCACTATTGGTTAGGTGTTGCATGCCTGGACCCATTTTAAGGCTGTGCTGCCCAAGACGTGGGTGGTGTATTAAAAGTGAAGACCCCTTGTTCACTTCACGGGCATTAATCAATGGCAAATTAGAACAGAATTGATATATGCATATGACATGCACATTAATTCCAAATGTGTTTATTGTAATTAGTGTTATTACAATGAATACCCAAGGAATCAGGGAACGATTAGCTACACTTAGTATTTGTTATGGCTTGTTTAAAAAAGTTAAACATAAAATTAGTTGAGGCTTGAGGAGTGATGTTTCATTTGCACGGTGAACGTGGCTGCCAGCCTTGGGTTTTTGTGAGTTGGCAGGTTTCAGGGGGTTTTCCCATGCAAGATGTTACAGAGGATTGAGTCAATAAGATCATCATCCTCAATGACAATGTGGCTTTTTCCATTTTAATCATTTGTAGCTCACAGCTGTTCCCTATTGTCACACTTATAATCAAAAGCTACCAACTCAGAAATGTAGAAATGGAGGAGGTAGAAAAGTAGATTCTAAAATAACTAAAAGGATCGGTATATATTTATATTTTTATTTTTTTTATTTTTATTTTTTTTTGAGGGCAGTGTCACTGGCCCTCATATGTGGGACCTGAACCGGGGCCGCCTGGTGTCCCAAGCCAGCGCTTAACCACCGCACCACTCGGCCGGCCCAGTATATACTTTTAAAAGACGTATGCTGCTTTAGCCGAAGTGTAGGTTGTTCCTATTTATTGACATCCACTATTTTCTGGCACCTTCATTTGTGTGATCCTTGCTGAATCCTCGATGATTGTGAGGTAAGTGTTAAAATGAGAAGACTGAGGTTCCGTGATGTTTATTTGCTCAGAGTTGCACAAATGCTGGTGGAGAAGCAGGATTTTGACTCAAGGTCTGTGTGAGTTCAAATCCATGCTTGCTGCACTAAGAGAGGAGTAAGTCATCCTAAGCGGTAGACTTCCTTGGTCTGCACTCTTCACCTGGCTGACCACCTCCCAGATGGGTGGATTTGGTCCTGAAGAAAACAGGAGGAAAGAGAATGCTTAGTTTAGGACAAACCCAACTGTGCCAGTGGACCAGCTAGCTGTTCAAAGCGTTTGTCCTACTATGACTTTGTTTTTCCCCTCAAAGGATGGGCTTCTGAAGAGGGAATAGGTCATACTGAGGAATCCATTCCACAAACATTTATTGAGTCCCTACATAGGCTGGGAATTCTTCCCAGCCCTAGTGAGAAATGAACAGCCCAGCCACATGCACAAAAAGCTTATATTATAAGGAAGTAAATAGATACACAGATAGTGAGAAGCCTGTGATAGAAACATGAGGTTCCTGCAGAATCAGGCAGGGGTGCTAACCTAACCTGTAGTTTGTAGGGAGGCTAGAAATGCTTCCTCTATGTGGTGTATAGGTTGACTCTTGAAGATTACCGATTGCCTTCTCATTACAAGATACTGTGCTACACTCTGTGCACATGTCCTATAACCCTAGGAATTCATGTTCTACAAGAGGGACAGTTCTCAGCGCCTAGCACAGTGTCTAGTGTATAGGAGGTTTCAGTAAACGTCTGTTGAATGAATGAACAAGTACACATGGAAATTGCAAAACAACTCCCACAAGATAATTGTCTCTCTCCTTTCACCTCCTGAATATGTCAGGTCCTGGAGGAATGCAGTCAGCTTACAGGATACCCAACAGTATGTGTTAAGAGCGCTGGGTTTGAAGCTGGAGCTGCTGCTTGCTAAACCATGAATCTGTGGGGAAATACTTCACCTCCCAGTTCAAGTTTCCTCATCTTTAATTGGGTCTGATAGTAGCTCTATAGCACATGGTTGTGCTGAGAATTGAGCTAATGCATGAAAAAGCCCTTAGAGTAGCAGCTGGTATATAGTAAGCATTGAGCCTGTGCTGGCTCTTAAATTTGCCATGAAATCTTGATTAATCTGTTCAGAAAAACCTTTCAGCAAATTCTGACTTTTCCCTGACTTCATGTGGCCTGATTCTAAAGTTTATAATCTCTTATAGATTTTGATAATGCTTTTGATGACGTGATTCCATAATCTCCTTCCTAAATAACTTTATTGTCCCACTCAGTCTGTTCTAACAAACTAGGAGGTCTGGTTTTGGTTGTTTGTAATGGCTAAAAAGCACGTGCAGGCATCGGCAGGGCCAAGCTGATGAAACTAGCATTCGTTCTGTTCATTTTTCTCAGTGTCAGTTCAGTTTTCTTCTTTTTTTAATTGAAGGAAGCAGAGACCCACTGGAATTCCCTTAAGTAAAGGAGATTATTGGAAAAATCCTGTAGTACTGTAGGCATGTCAGGGCACAAGCAGGCTCCCCAATAGGGTGGGGACCAGGGAAAATCCAAGGCCCCAGAGGCAGGAATTTGTTGACCTTCCTTCTAGATCTTCACCAATAGTGTAACTAGATTCTTAACTGATTCCCTGAGGAGAGAACCCAGTTTTCCCAGCTGTGGCCAGATGTTCACCATTAAACCAAGCTGTTGTGCAGAGTCATGAAGCAAAACCATGATTATGAGGAGGCCCGACTGTGTGTGGGGCAGGCGATTCCCAGGGATAGGAGACCTGGGTAAACAGCATTATCAACTGTAGTTAATTTTTGTGTAGCCTGGAGAACTGTAAATTTACTTCCTGTTTTCCAGCTCTGAGAAGATCCGTGTGTCGAGCATGGTTATTGAGCACTTGCCATGTACCTCATTTTGTGCAAGGTATGGTATGTGTGGGGGTATGTGTGTGTGCACGCACTCACATATATACACACATGTTGGTCACAGAGAAGTATATTTCCTGGACATTTTCTTTTAGAAGGGAATAGTGTGAGGCCATAACCAACCTGAAAGAGGGCTTCATCAATGCGGCATGATTGTGGCTTCTGTATCAGCTGTTTTCCTGGGCCCTTTTCTCCCAAGTTATTTGTATGTACACCATGCTCTTTAAAAAAATTGGGGCATCTTTGGCCCAAGTGTTCAATAATAAGGTGGATTTTAAATGGGAGCCTAAAAAATACTGTAGAGTTTAGTGGGTGGTTATATTATATGTCAGTGACCATACAAATTCATTATTTCCTCTTTCTCCTTGAATTCTCCCCCAGCCCTTAAGCTGTTGGCATAGGATTATCCATATCTCACAAACATGGGAGATGGTGTCTTAGAAAGAGGAGGTAACTATCTCAGGATTACACGCCCAAGTTTGAGCTGAACAAAGGCATTTCAACTCAACTTTGCCAAGCTGAAAACCAGCACTACTCATGACTATGCTATCCTAGCTTTCACTTTTTATAGGGTTTAGTAAATTACTCCTTATTTTTCACATATTTGATATTTTCCATTTTCCTTTTTTTTAGTTCCACATGGAAAGATTTTCATTTTTTTTTAAAACCATAATCTCGTTTGTATTTCCTCAGACTGCAGTGTATAATTATAGATCTCTTGCAAAACAATGGAATTGAACAATGTTCTCTGAAAATCAACGGATGATAAAAATTAAATTATTAAATGACTATACTTTATTTTGTCTTGAATAGCATCAGATTTTTTTTTTTTTTTTTTTTTTTTTTTAAAAATTTTATTTTATTTTTAATTAGTTTCAGGTGTACAACACAGTGCAATAGTTATACATTTTACCCCTCAAAGTGACAACCCCCCCACCCCCAATAGTTTCAGGTGTACAACACAGTGCAATAGTTATACATTTTACCCCCCAAAGTGACAAACCCCCACCCCCAATACACCCCCACACCCCCATATCATACATATCTATTACTCTTCCTCTGACTCTCTTCCACAGTATAATCCACATCCCGTGACTATCTATATATATTCAATTACAGTAGGTATACCACCTCCACTTTAGTAATACAGTGCAGTGATCAAACCTCTACTCCATCCATGAAATGGTCTCCTAACAAGACCTATGATCATCTGACATTCCACAGAATATTTACAACATTATTAATTATATTCCCCAAACTGTTTTTCCTATCCCAGTAGCAATATTGTAGTTGCCTATTTTTGCTGTCTAATCCCTTCCCCTTCTCCCTCATTCCCATTCCTCTCCAAATTAGCAACCCTGATTTTTCCTCTATATCTATGAGACAGTTTCTGTTTACTTTGCTCATTCATACAGCCCTCATATTCCACATATAAGTGAGATCATATGGTATTTGTCCTTCTCTGACTGACTTACTTCACTCAACATTATAGTCTCTAGGTCCATCCATATCATTGCAAATGGCACGATTTCATTCTTCTTTATAGCGGAGTAATACTCCATTGTATAAATATACCACAGTTTCTTAATCCAGTCATCTACTGACGGGCATTTTGGTTGTTTCCAAGTCTTAGCTATTGTAAATTGTGCTGCTATGAACATCGGGGTGCATAACTTTTTTGAATAAGTGTCTTGGTTTTTTCAGGATAAATACCTAGGAGTGGAATTGCTGGGTCAAAAGGTAGCTCTATTTCCAGTTCTTTGAGATACCTCCATACTGACTTCCATAGTGGCTGCACCAATCTGCAGTCCCACCAACAGTGCAGCAGGGTCCCCTTTTCCCCACAGCCCCGCCAGCACTTGTTGTTTGTTGATTTGTTGATGATAGCCATTCTGACTGGAGTGAGGTGGTATCTCATGGTGGTTTTTATTTGCATTTCCCTAATGACCAGTGAGGTTGAACTTTTTTCATATGCCTGTTGGCCATCTGTATGTCCTCTTTAGAGAAATGTCTCTTCATATCTTCTGCCCATTTTTTAATTGGGTTGTTTGTTTTTTTGGTGTTGAGTTTCATGAGTGTTTTATAAATTTTGGATATTAACCCCTTATCAGATATATCGTTGGCAAATATATTCTCCCATTCAGTAGGCTTCCTTTTTGTTTTATTAATGGTTTCCTTTGTTGTGAAAAACTTTTAAGTCTGATATAATCCCATATGTTCATTTTTTCTTTTACTTCCCTTGCGCGTAGGGATGTATCAGTAAAAATATTGCTGCGGGTAATGTCTGCAAATGTACTCCCTATATTTTCTTTTAGGATTTTTATGGTTTCAGGTCTTACATTTAAGTCTTTAATCCATTTTGAATTTGTTCTTGTATAAGGCGTAAGGAGATGATCCAGTTTCATTTTTTTGCATGTGTCAGTCCAATTTTCCCAGCACCATTTATTGAATAGACTATCTTTACTCCAGTGTAAATTCTTGCTTCCTTGTCATAGATTAACTGTCCGTAAATGCTTGGATTTATTTCTGGGCTCTCTGTTCTGTTCCACTGATCGATGTGCCTGTTTATGCCAATACCAAACTGTCTTGATTACTGTGGCCTTGTAGTAGGTTTTGATGTCTGGTAGCGTGATCCCCCCGACTTTGTTTTTATTCCTCAGAATTGCCGAGGCTATTCTGGGTCTTTATGATTCCATATAAACTTTAGGATTATATTTTTCTATTTCTGTGAAAAATGCCCTTGGTAGTTTGATAGGAATTGCATTGAATCTATATATTGCTTTAGGCAGTATGGACATTTTAACTATATTAATTCTTCCTATCCATGAGCATGGTAGGTGTTTCCATTTATTTGTATCTTCTATGATTTCTTTCTTCAATGTCTTATAATTTTCTGAGTACAGATTCTTTCACTTCTTTGGTTAAATTTATTCCTAGGTATTTTATAGTTCTTGACGCAATTGTAAATGGGACAGTTTTCTTAATTTCGCTTTCCATTAGTTTATTATTGGTATATGCAAATGCCACTGATTTCTGAACATTGATTTTATATCCTGCTACTTTACTGAATTCGTCTATCAGTTCCAATAGTTTTTTGATGGAGTCTTTGGGGTTCTCTATATACAGTATCATGTCATCTGCATATAGTGACAATTTTACTTCTTCCTTGCCAATTTGGATGCCTTTTATTTCTTTTTGTTGTCTGATTGCTGTGGCTAGAACTTCCAGCACTATGTTGAATAAAAGAGGAGAAAGTGGACAGCCTTGTCTTGTTCCTGATCTTAAGGGGAATGGTTTTAGCTTTTCCCCATTGAGTATGATGTTAGCTGTAGGTTTATCATATATGGCTTTTATTATGTTGAGATATGATCCCTGTATTCCCACTTTGCTAAGGGTTTTTAACATAAATGGCTGTTGGATTTTGTCAAATGCTTTTTCTGCATCTATTGAAATGACCATGTGATCTTTATCCTTCATTTTGTTGATGTGGTGTATCACATTAATTGATTTACGGATGTTGAACCAGCCTTTACACTAGGGATGAATCCCACTTGATCATGATGTATGATCTTCTTAATATATTGCTGAATTCTGTTTGCTAATATTTTATTGAGAATTTTTGCATCTATATTCATCAGGGAGATTGGCCTGTAGTTTTCCTTTTTGTGATGTCTTTATCTGCTTTTGGAATCAGGGTGATAGAGGCTTCATAAAAAGAGTTTGGGAGCCTTCCTCCTTCTGGATTTTTGGAATAGTTTGAGAAGAATAGGTGATAGTTCTTTTTGAATGTTTGATAAAATTCACTTGTGAAGCCGTCTGGTCCAGGGCTTTTGTTTTGGGAGCTTGTCAATTACTGATTCAATTTCCTTGGTAGTAATCAGGGTATTTAGATTTTCTGTTTCTTCTGGCGTTAGCTTTGGAAGGTTGTATGCTTCTAGAAAATTATCCATTTCATCCAGATTGTCAAATTTGTTGGCATATAGTTGCTCATAGTAATTTCTTAGAATTTTTTGTATTTCTGTGATGTCTGTAGTCATTTCCTCTTTCATTCCTGATTTTGCTAATTTGAGTCCCTCTCTTTTTTTTTGATGAGCCTGGCTAGAGGTTTGTCAATTTTGTTTATCTTCTCAAGAAACCAGCTCTTGGTTTCATTGATCTTTTGAATTGTTTTTCTGTTCTCTATATTGTTTATTTCTGCTCTGGTCTTTATTATCTCCTTTCTTGTACTCCCTTGGGCCTCTTTTGTTGTTCTTTTTCCAGTTCCCTTAGGTGTAAGGATAACCTGTTGACTTGAGATTTTTCTTCCTTCTTTAGGTAGGCCTGCACTGCTATAAACTTCCTCTTAGGACTGCTTTTGCAGCATCCCAGAGATTTTGGGTCGTGGTGTTTTCATTTTCGTTTGTCTCGAGGTATCTTTTGATTTCCTCCTTGATCTCATTTGTGACCCACTCACTATTTAATAGCATATTGTTTAGCCTCCATTTATTTGTCAGCTTCCCGGATTTCTTCTTATAATTGATTTCTAGTTTCATAGCATTGTGGTCAGAGAATACAGTTGAAATGATTTCAATCTTCTTAAATTTATTGAGACTTGTTTTGTGGCCTAACATGTGGTCTATCTTAGAAAATGTTCCATGTGCACTTGAAAAGAACGTATATTCTGTAGCTTTGGGATGAAATGCTCTGAAAATGTCTGTTAAATCCAGCTGGTCTAATGTGTCATTTAAGGTCGCTGTTTCCACATTGATTTTCTGTCTGGAGGATCTGTCCATTAGTGACAGCGGGGTGTTGAAGTCCCCTACTATGATAGTGTTACTGTTGATCTCTGTCTTTATGTCTGACAATATCTGTTTTATATATTTAGGGGCTCCTATGTTAGGTGCATAGATGTTTACTAGAGTTATGTCCTCTTGTTGGATCGATCCCTTCATTACTATGAAGTGTCCTTCTTTGTCCTTTGTTATATTCTTCAATTTAAAGTCCATTTTATCTGATATAAGTATCGCTACTCCAGCTTTTTTCTCAGTACCATTTGCATGAAATATTTTACTCCATCCCTTTACTTTCAGCCTGTATGAGTCTTTGGATCTGAGGTGAGTCTCTTGTATACAGTATATATACTGGGGTCTTGCTTTCTTATCCATTCAGCCACCCTATGTCTTTTTATTGGAGCATTTAATCCATTTACATTTAATGTGATTATTGATAGGTGTGTATTTATTGCCATTTTCTTATTTGTGTTCGTAGTCTTTCATAGGTTGTTTTTCTCTTCTACTTAAAGAAGCCCTTTTAGCATTTCCTGCAAAGCTGGCTTGGTGGTAATGAATTCCCTTAACTTATTTTTTTCTGCAAAGCTCCTTATCTCGCCTTCGATTTTAAATGATAACCTTGCTGGATATAGCAATCTTGGTTGTAGGCCTTTATTTTCATCACTTTGAAAACCTCCTGCCACTCTCTTCTGGCCTGCAAAGTTTCTGTAGAAAAGTCAGCTGATAATCTTATGGGGGTACCCTTGTAAGTAACTTGCTGCCTTTCCCTTGCTGCTTTAAGGATTCTGTCTTTGTCCTTAACCCTTGCCATTTTCACTATAATGTGTCTTGGAGTGGGCCTGTTTGGAATCATCCTGTTTGGAACTCTCTGCACTTCCTGGGCTTGTATTTCAATGTCCTTTGCCAGGTTAGGGAAGTTTTCAGACATTATTACTCAAATATATTCTCAATCCCTTGCTCCCTCTCTTCTCCTTCTGGTACTCCAATGACCCTTAGGTTATTGGGCGTCTGATGTTGTCCCCCAGCTCTCTTTAAACTATTTTCCATGTTTTTCATTCTTTTTCTTTTTGTTGTACCGCATGGGTGATCTCTGCTATTTTGTCTTCTAAGTCACTGATTCGATTTTCTGCTTCATCCAGTCTGCTAGTGATTCCATCAAGTTTGTTATTTAATTCAGTAATTGTGTTCTTAAGTTCTAGCTGGTTGCTTTTCATGATTTCTCTATCCTTCTTTATATTTTCATTAATTTCCTTGAACATTCTAATAATCAGTGTTCTGAACTCTGTTCCGATAGGTTGGTTACCTCTATTTCCTCTATTTCCACTGATTCAGGAAGTTTCTTCTGTTCTTTTATTTGTGTTATGTTTCTTTGTCTCCCCATTCTGGCTTACTCTTTGTGTTTGCTTCAATATAACAGATAGATCCCCCAGATTTCTCAGTCTTTTCTGGAGTAAACTTATATGGTGTGTGTCCTTTATATTTGAATTACTCAGTCTCCCTATTCTCTTGTGCTTGTATCTGAGGTGTTCCTTGTGTCGTGCGTCCTCACTTGTTAAAGTTTTAGTTTTGATTACTTTTGGTTTGTCAGTAGGTGGGATTGACTCCCAGATTGATTAGCTGTGAGGATCAGCAGCTTCTGCAGTTTATGAGCTGCTGTGAGAGGATTGACCCTCTGATGAAACTTGGACCCTATGGGTCTTAGTACCTGTAGTAACTTCTTTTGGGTGTGACTTTGTATGTCAAACCCAGAAATGCTCTGGTTTTATCTAAAGTTGGCCTCCGGGTATGATGATTCTTGTGTCTGTTTGTTTGGACCCACTGCTGCAGAGTGATTTTAGAGCATAACAGATCAACAAGAACAACCTCCGCAGCCACCAAAGGAAACCAAATGCTCGCACAATTAAAAACAACCAACCATCAAACTACAGTCAACTTGTACAGAAATATCAATCATACTAATGAAGAAACCAAACAGAAACAAAACAAAAACCACATACTCAATAATAACAGAAGAGGAAACAAAATAAAATACAATATCCTAAAATAAAAAATAGAATAAACATGAGAAACCGATTAGATAAACCCAAAAAAATAAAAATAAACATAAACTAAAATAATAATAAAAAAGTAAGAAAAATTTAAAAAATAAAATTTGCAGAAAAAAAGGAAAAGAGGAAAAGTCTAGCAGTGAGAAGAATGAATAAAATATGAGAGAAAGTGAGGGTGGGGAAAAAACAAAAACAAAACAAACAAAAAGAAAAAAGCAAAAAAAAAAAAAAATATATATATATATTTGTCTACACACCCATATATATGGACATATATTCACCTATATACACCTATATATATATGCCTATATTAAAAACTACAATATGATTATAATGAAATAGAAATAAAAACCAAAAACAACCAAGATAAGCAGCCAATAAAGGGAAAACAAAACAGAATAAAACCAAACAAACCAAAAATACCCGTGCTGGTCTAGGCTAAAGTCCACCAAGCTCTCTTCAGATTGTCTGCTGTACAAAAATTCCTGTGCGTCTTGTGGAACAGTAGGCCACCTGATGCCTAGCGTGATCCTGGCACTGCAGGTTTGCTGTACTTGAGTGTGGTTGTGACGTGTGATTGGTGGTTTTTACAAAGTCACTGCCTTTTTGCTTTTGCCTGTCCCAAGGCAGGCTGCACCCCCAAAGGCTCAATGAGTGTCTCTGGGCACCCTTTTGGTTGACAGCCGTGGAGAATTAAAGAATTCCTCACTACCAAAAGCCTGCTGCTAAGAATCTGTTAATTAGTGCCTCAGCAGATGAACCTGCCCTGCCTCCCAAGCCTTGCCTAAAGGTGGGGGCTGGGTGGGTAGTCTCACTCTGCTGCCTTTACTGGGTGGAAATTCTCAACCCCCTGCAGGTAAGGATATCTTCCTAGTCTGCCCCTATTGCTCCCTTCAGGAGTCAGTTTAAGACTGTCTTGGCGGTGGACAAAGTTTGTGGGAGTGGGTGAGTTATTGGGTTGTTTTTTTTTTTTTTTTTTTTTTGTTTTTTGTTAAAAATTAGAAAAAGGGGAAAAAAAAAAAAAAACTAAAAATAAACAAAGCCACAGTTCCAACACTGTTTCAAGCTAAGGCCTTTGCCTCTTATGCTCCAGCGGAGTTCCTGCTGCTCTCCCAAAGGGTCTGCCGGGATTTAGGGAATTGCGCGCACCCTACCGTGTGGCCAAGATCCCCGCTCCGCGTCTCTCGGGGACCTGCGTCTCCACCCGGCGCACTGCTTGTCCGAGCGAGTCCTCTTTTTCCCCTGCTCCCGGGTTCCAGGCTTCTGCCTGAGCCGGGCGCCCCGCGGAAATCCTGCTGCTCTCCCAAACGGTCTGCCGGGATTTAGGGACTGCGCGCACCGTGCTGCGTGGCTCCGATCCCCGCTCTGTCTCTCCGGGATCTGTGACTCCAGCCGGCGCGCTGCGTCTCCGCGGGCAAGTCCTGTGTTTCCCTGCTCCTCGGGTTCTAAGGCCTCTGCCGTGGCGCCGGCGCGCGCCCGCGCCGTGCTCCTGCTGCGCTCCTGGAGGGACTGCCGCCGGAGTTCAGGGGACTGCGCGCACCGTGCCACACGGCTCCGATCCCCGCTCCGTCTCTCGGGGACCTGCGTCTCCGCCCAGCGCGCGCCCTTCTCCGCGGGCGAGTCCTCTGTTTTCCCCTGCCCCGGGTTTCAGGCTTCTGCGCCCGCGGGACCCGGTGGGCACAGAGGCTGATCCCTGAACCGGAGGGTGCAGGGACTGATCTTGCCCTGTCGCGTGGGCTCTGCACCCTGCTTCCTGGGAACGCGGGTGCAGCTCGCACCTCTGCACAGTCGTCTCTCTCTCCTCCCCGCACTTGCCGGCCTGAGGCTTCTGCCTCAGACCGCAAACCAACGCGCTCTGGCTGAACTCTAGGTGGGCCGCGGGCCGCAGGGAGCGAGCCGGGGCAACACTCACCGTGACTCAGCAGCCGCGGGTGCGGGCTGCACCTCACGCGTCTCGCCGCCTTCTTCCCCTACTCGCCCGGCCTGCCCACCTTCCAGCAATCCTTGTGTGGAACTCTTAGTCGCTCTGTGTGATGAGTAGATGTCTCTTTGAAGCGTATTAGAAGTTCAAATTGTGGATATTTCCAGGGGAGATTTCATGGAGCCCTCCTCACAGCCGCCATCTTGCCCCTCCCCTCAGCATCAGATTTTTAAGCAATATATTTGGATAAGTGTTCAAAGACAAGGTACGTATAATATAAACTAAAAATAGTTTGGAAGGAAAAATTTTAGAATATAATTTTCCAAAAAAAAAAAAATCCCAAGGATGAGAATGAGATTTTTGTAAATATTTGGAATAAGGATATTAGCATGATGAATGACAAGGAAAAAGCAGAGTACCTCAGTTCCCACTTAATTTTGTCTTCTGTGTCAGGAAAAATGATCTTTGTATTCAACAGTGTAGAATGAACATGTGTAAATGAACATGGATAAATGAGAAAAGCCACGAGGTGTGTGAAGAGATTTATAGAATATCATATTGATCTAAATAAATTCAAGTATTTTATCATGGAGGACTTTATGGCAAGGCTCTGAAAGTCATTACCTAGGAAATCACAGGTAAAGACTGTGGAACTTCAAGAATGAGATATGAATGTGAGATGATCGTTGTCACAACCCTGGAGCAGTAGGTGTGACAATGACCCTGGGCAAGATTTTAGAAGAGAATATTAAACCAATGAAGAGGAGGTGATGGTCACTGGGATGTTGTGAGGGTTTGATGCAAGCAATTCATGCTAGCATAAATCTTTGATTCTTTTGTAATCTATTAGGTGAAAAAAAATAACACACACAGAAAAGATCTCAGCAACATATCTGAACAACTTTCTTGTGATATCTTTGTGGTCAATATGGATATGTATTTGTATGTCAGGGAAACTGGGTAGCTAACAACTGTTTAAATGAACATTCTCAAAGGATACTGACCCATGGTTAAAAGTTAACTAGGAGAAAGGCTCCCCATAGCCTGCTGTAGATGCTGTCCTTGGTCTTGACCTCCTGTCTACCTAGGAGATGCAGGCATCATTTCCCATAGGAAGATACTGATGGCAAATTCAACCAAGGTGCACATAACACAAAGACAGGTGGGACAGTGAATACTAAGACAAAACAGGATATAAAATAATACTTACAGATTGGAGATCTGTCTGAGTCTAACGGAACAAAATGTAGTAGGGATAAATGTACTTTCACAAATCCTCAACTTAAACTGCACAATTCAGATGAGGGAGATATTCAGAGATTAGTAGCATGAGTAAAATATTATTAAATGGCTTGGCACATAGTAAGCTGAAGGTTCACCGTGAATCCATGCTGATGTAATAAATCAAAAGAGCTCAAAAAACCTTAATCTATGTTAACAGATGTATAGTCTAGAATGAGAAAGGGAATGATTTCTTTATACAGTAAAACCTTGAATTGTGAGTATCTTGGTTTGCGAGTGTTCTGCAAGATGAGCAAACATTTCTAATACATTTTAACTTAGTAAATGAGTGATATCTTGCAATATGAGTAGTTTGTTTCTGGAATGAATTATGCCCGCAAACCAAGGTATTACTGTATTTTGTACTTTTTAGTTTGGAATATTGCATTTGTAATATTTTAGTTTGGGATTTTTTTCTGTTTTGGTGGATACATGGTGGAATATGGACAAATTGAAAGATATGTAGGAGAGGGAGAACCCAATGACAAGAGGACTTTAAATTATGTCATATAGCAGATGTTTGAAGAAACAGGGTATTAGATGAAAAGATCAAGAGAAGGCAAAGAAGGGACTCAATAGTAGCCTTTAGATGGTGTCAAATACACGAGATATTAGAATTGCTTAATATGGTATCAAATTGCAGAACTGGCGCTGACTTGTGGCAGCCACAAGGAGATAGATTTGCGTTCAAAATAATGAATAAATCCCTCATAGGATTTCTTGGTTATGAGATGAGTTTTCTTGGGAGATGTTGAAATTTGTATTATGGGAAGTTAACGCTAGGCTGGAAGATCATGTAGAATGCCTCTCTGGAGATATTCCTGTAGATAACTGGTGCATCCTGCATGGAAAGACTCTAAACTTTGAATGACAGATGTTCTTACCTCCCTACAGTAGATATGCTAGTCTGAAAACAGGGAGACTCATTAGCAGGCTATCGCTGTTAAGTAGATGCAGAAGAGTCTAAGATATATCCATTGCACCAAAGCACAAAACAATATATCCATTGCTTGTAAAACACAGTGAGTAAATAAGATATAGTTAGAGCTTGCTGTGTGATCTGGGGCAGATCATTGAATAGCTGTGGTCTTTAGCTTTCTCAACTGTGAAATGAGAGGCTAGATTCAGGATCCCTTTCCTTGATGACATTCTGTGATGGAAACGAGCTATAATAATCCCATTTTAGGGAAAGTGCATTTACAGCTGTGTGGCTGCCCACTTAGTGTGATGTGAAGAAGGAAAGTGGCAGTGGCTCCTACCCAAATATATTCTCTCGTATTCCCCTGCAATGACTTTATACAGTGAGTGGAATTTCACCACTCAGCTTTTATTCAATTGAACTGTCTTCATCCTTTATCTTAGAATATATACAAATGCTAATGGTAGGCCCCATGTTAAACATGGTTAATAGTTTAATTCTAGCAGGGATTAGGTTTCTGGTTAGTTTCTTCTAAAAGCTAAACACAGGGACTTAAGAAATTTTTTCATATTAGGAAAAGGAAAGATTGTTTCAGAGCATGTGGCAGTGTTTGGATTGCACATTTGGGTAAGGTGCTATGACAAAATTAGGGGAGTAGTGAATCACCACTGAGGTTAAGTCTTGTTTTTTAAAAGAATAGTACTTCAAGGACACATTTAAGCCATTTCAATTTTGCTGTGGGCTGTGCCTGCTCTCTGGCTGGATCACAGATTCATTTAGCTTCGCTCTTCCATTTCTTTGAGAACTTGATCTCAGGGATATTAGGTGTGTTCCATAGTGATTGTTGTCATTTCTGCTTGGTGATTGACATTTAACTTCCTTTCACCAGCATTTGAATCTATTAAATGGAATTAATTACTCTCATCTGAATATTTCATGTTAAAAATAAAAGATCATAGAGTGGTCTGAGGCAGTATATAATAAGTAACTTACTGTTGGGTTTGAGACAGTTACTGTGTACTTAAAAGACAGTTTATATATTTTCCATATAACTTGAATGCCTATAGCTGTTTGTCTTTGGCTATTTAACAACCTTAGAAGGAGTTTGCTGGTAGAATTCAGTGAGTACTTAAAAAAAGAAAAAAGAAAAAACCCTTTATGGAAACTGGGATCTTGGTTCCAAAAATAATTTATTGAACTCTTTCTAGCAATTAACCACTCAAGCAGGAGTATGTCCACTCTGTTGACTGACATTCTGTTAATTAAATGCTGTACCTGGCTAGGTATCTTTTAAGAATCTGGCATTGACTTTAGATAACCGTGGGGAATCTCTCCAAATAAGATTTGCTTGGGTCTCCCCCACAGAAAAAGGTTTAACGCACTTTCTAATATTTTAAATTAAGAATGAGGAATCCATTTGATGGATGGAACCAGGGCCATATTCACTGTGTGAGAAAGGTTAAATGATATTTACTGGCAAATTTTCTTGCCAAGAAATAGAAAAGGAAAAAAGTAATCCACAGTACATTCATTTAGAGTGATTGGGCCAGGTGATATCAAGAAGAAACCTTATGTGCTGACGTCCTGCATAAGTTTCCATTAAGGATGGCTTCTAAACGATGCACTGAATACAAAGTGTTTATAAAAAGCAAGAGCAGAAGAATGCAAGTATTTGTTGATAGCAACATTTAGCTTTAATTAAGAGACCATTTCCTAATACTATACGAATGATTAACCTTGATAATAGAAGTATAAGAAGGATCCTAGTCTGTGATTTTTGTTAATGGTTTTTCCCTCTGTTCCCTCTTAAAATGTGGTTTTAAAGGATACTTTTATTACTCGATAGAAGACTTTTCAAAGGACTTCCTCATCCATGATCTTATTTTCTAGTATAATATTGTCCTTGGATTTTATGTTGGGGCACTCTTACAAATGAGGCAGCATTATCATGACATTCTTCAGAGATCAGTGACCTGAAAGCCCAGGCTGGCCTATAGTACTATCATTTTGTGACTATATTTTCAAAAACCCCCAAACACTTTTTTTTCTAATTGATAATTTATGTATATGGAATGATGAAATCATACTTATGGCTTGACGTAGAGCCTTAATTTGATAGACCTAATACCATTTGGACTGGGCCAGAGAGCCTGGTAGGTAAGAGCTCAGAGTCTCGATGAATGGGCAGTTCCTATTTCCTAAAATTAAATCATGTGGTGGTAGCCCCTGTACTGTTAATACTAATCCTGTGAGTGTAATGTGCTTAAATCTCTGCAGTAACTTCCTGAAGAAGCTGTTCTTATCAGAGGTTAACTGACTTGCCCCAGTTTGCAGTAAATAGTAGAGCTGAGATTTCCACCTAGACCTGCCTAGACCCAAAGCACGTGGTGTTTATATGATACAGTGTTTGCATTTGTTTACCAGTCTGCCATATGGGCTGGCTACCTCAGAATCATCTGGGGCCCTTGTTAAAACTCAGATTGTCAGACTTCATCCAAGACCTACTGAGTCAGAATCTCTCCCACTGTTATTAGCTAGTTCTCTAGGTGATTTGGATGCCTGGCCAGGGTTGGGTCATGGGCATTATTACCTGCCTTAGATGGTAGCCCTGTAGTGAGGACTTTTACTGTGCATTTGTACCCATTAGCAGTTGTTAGAGACAAAGTCTAAAATAGTGGGGCGGGGGGAAAGCCCTCCATCCCCTGACGTTTCTGGCTTTCGGTGCTGCTAAAGGGAGAAGTCAAGACAGACATTGGCTTCCCTGGGTTTGGTGGTTTAGAGCAATGTTTGGGCTTATGGCCTAGCTTCCTAGCCTAGGATGTAGAAATGTACCCAGGAAATGATTTCCATGCAGCCTGCTGGTAGCTTGGGATATTCATAGAGGAATGAAAACAGATTACCGAAATCAGTTCTTGCAGGGGCCCTAGAAGGCTGAGCCCTGACCCCTGTGCCCATGTATCAGCATCTTGTTTATTAACATCAATAAAGATTTATTCCACTCATTAGAGGATGACAATTTGGACCACAGAATTATACCTTACTCCTGCCAGCTCCTTTACTCATTTTCTCCTTTTCCCCAAGCACTGAAAACAATCCAGATGGAGTCAGGGCAGGTTGGAGGGGGATGCCAAAGAAAGAAAAATTAAATTAGAAAAGGTGTTTTGAAATAACATGGCTAATCTTAGCAGCGATCTGTAGCTAATGCATTTTAGGTGAACTCATTCTGGTTGACTGAAAACAGTATCACGTGTCTGTGTGTGTTAGTGTGTAATTGGGAGGAGAAAAGACAGCTAAAGGATAAATTTATCTGGAAGTATTGACCAAAAAGTGAAACCTGACTAATTATACTCATTCATTCATTCATTCATTCACTCATTCACTTACTCATTCAGGCATTTATTCTGCAAAGAGATATATTGACCACTTGCTATGTATCTGATACTTGTCCATATGTGAATTTTCTAGAGAAGAGGACTTGAGACCCACCATTAGAGAATTTAAAATTTAGATCAGTAATATGATTGCAGGAGAGTTAAGTAAGAATCGAACAAGAAATAACATAAGAGACAAAGTAAGTGTTGCAGCAAGGAAGTGGCAAAGTAGTAAGGAGAGCTTATTAAGGATGAAAAGAATAATCCTAAAGAATTCAGGATTCAACTTGAAACTTGAGTTTCAAAGATAAGTTAGACTTACGTGGAAGTGAGGACATCTCAGGTGGGGAGAATGGTGTGAGCAAAAGTCTAGAAGCAGAGGTATGTTGGGGGCTTTGGCAAACAGTCAAAGCAGCCATGTTGTGTTCATGGAGAATACGAATGTTGGGGAGTCAAAAGAGAGCTGTGGAGTTTTATTTAATGATCTAGAATGATGTTCTTTTGCCTTTTATCTGTCATCATACTTTCACATAGAGTCATAATGATCTGTGTTCTTGTCTGTCTTTCCCATTAAATTGAAACTCCTCAAGAGCAAGAACTGTGGCCAATCTTTCTTCCCTTCCTTGTTGCCTGTTACGTGTACAAGCCAAAGTGGTTGGCTCTGCTATAAAATTATTAGCTTATTATGTGGCTCCTCATCAGCATAGTTAGAGGAAGTCAAGGTCATTCTGAGACTGATGGTACTATTATTGGAGTTAAGTCATCAATGGACCACAGAGGAAAAGGTCCCATGCTGGACAGATATTTATTAAGGATCCACTTCTGTCTGCTCCTATGTTAAATGCTATGGGGGTATATAAAAAAATCAACATATAGAACACTATGGGAGCTCTGCCCTTCACAAGCATACAGCATATTGAAAACATAAGATTCCCATATATGAAACAGAAATCAACAAATTATTGTCTGGGTAAGCCATGTAGCCTGACAGGGCCATGGCTTATTATTACCTATAAAGTGGGATTGGATGAAATCTAATTTGAGCTTGAAATTGATGGAGGCTTCAAAGAGCACAGCAGGGGTTAGTAACTGGGAAGGGCAGGTAGTGCTTATTTAGCACCTTCTTCACAAACAGCATTACTTGGTAGAGTCAAGATGGGGTAGGGTGGGACTTGGAAGGCACCAGGCAGGGTTTGAGTGGGAGAAGAGAAGGCATCTGAAGAGTAGAAAAATACAGAGGGAAAGGGTGGAGGTCAGAGTGAGCATGCAGAAAGAAGGTGCCTACGGGGTTGGAGAGTGATCAGGGTGATACACCAAGACATGTCTCTTAGGAGCTTAAGTACCTGCTTTCACAAGCTGTTGGCAGCACATTGCCTGGGATCTTGGCTGGTCGTGCTCTGTGCTGGTGCGTGGGGAACATTCCTGACTTTCAGATTAGTGATTCCTGGGACTGAGAGCTAAGAACTTGACCTTCTAAGAGTTCCACCTGCTTTCAGGGCTCCCCTGAGAGAGTCCCTTGGCTTCTCCTGAAGCTGGAAGGTCTGTATTCATGTTCAAGTTCAACCATTATCTTTAGATCCCTAACCCACGCTGGCACGGAACAGCTGTTGTTGTCTAAGTTAAGGTGTTTCAGCTCAATTACACCTCAAAAAAGTTTGTGCCTGCTCTGTCCAGGGGGGTCTTCTAGAGGACACTGACCCAAATAGTCTGCCCCCACATCCCATGGCACCACAGCCCAATTACAAGTGACTAGGACAGCAGCCCACTTAATTTTATGCAGTTAACATTTCACCCTTGGTTTTCTTGGCAAAGCAAAGGCATTGGCCTTTTTGGCCTCTGCTGGTCTGGTCAGCCATTATCCAGTTATTAAAACAAAATAATGGCCATTAGCTCCTGTCCTCAGTGTATCCCGATCACAGTGCAGGCTGATCTTTATCTCATTTGCAAAGCTCTCTGATGCAGGGCTGGAACACTTGTCCTTCAGACACCAGGCAGCTGCCACAGCAGAGCTGGCTCGATGGGCCACTTTGTCAGGCTGCTTTGCTCTTGGAGATGGCGCCTAAATTTGTCACTCTTCCTTGTACTTCAGCTCCACATCACCTGCCTGTGCTCCTGTTTGTTGGGAGGGAGGCTGTTTTATTGTCAGGGGAATAGGCTTCCCTCTTGCTTTTTCTTACCAGGATATTGTTTTGTGGTGGTGGTTTGAAATTCAGTTTGGGGGGGAGTGAACTTTCTCTCCCCATTTCTTTCTCTTTCCCTTTCTTTCCTTTAAGTTCTCATTTCTGAGGAGATTTCTATTCTTAAACGCTGGCATTAAAGGAAGGTGTTTTCATTTTCTCTGGGAGAAGTCTGATTGCACAGATGTGTGCTTGATACCCCCACCTGTAGGATTTTTTTCCCCCCACTGCCTTGATGCTGATAATGGTTGTCTGAAGTACAAAGGGAAAGTTAAGATTACAGGTTGTCCTTTTTTGATTGTATTCTTGGCTATAGCTTCTCAGCCCTTTGCAGGAAGAACTCACATCGGGCTGGGATGCGGAAACAGAATTCTCAGCCCCAGAAATAATTGCTTCTCAGAGTAGACTGTTTGGCATCTCAATACTGAGGAAAGGATTTAGACTAAGCCCCAGCAACTGATACAGGTCCTGGTTGGGGAGAAAAGGTCTGAGATCTGTGTTTTGAGGCAAAGAAATTTCTGGCAGGACCTGTGCACATATGTATTCAGAAGTCTAATTAGGCCCTTGGTGTGTTTGCACTGCTCTGTTGCAGTGCCTACAATATTATTCGATTTTAACTATGTCCAGAGGGCAATGATCTTTAACCCAGATTCATCCCTGGTGGGGTTTTTTTTTTTTTTTGATGGGGGTTAACTACAGTGAGGTACAATGAGGGTTACTGCATCTTGTCCTTATGGCTGACTATGGAGTGACTCATTTATTTCTTCCTTCTTCAACTATCTGATGAATGTCTATCAAGTGGCTGCCATCTGATATAAAGTATGCCACAGCCTAGAACTAGAGACCACAATACCAAGAATGGTTCGTAGGTACAATTGTCCAGCCTCTCATTTTGCAGCTGAGAAAACTCTTATCTCTGTCTCCTCATCTGTCCAATCTCTCTCCAAGGTCCAGGCTCTGATAGATCTAGTATCCTGAACGCCATGTGCCGTATCACTTTAAAATGACGGCGAGGATCTTTTGGGGCTTTTGAACTGATAAGGTAATCTAGCTGGGCCTCTGGGATATTGTGGCTCCACCATGAGTGGGAATGGAGCTTCCATCCCTCGTCTGGTCCTTCTCCCAGACTGCTTCTCACACCTGGGGATGTGTTATTTCTGTTCCCCGCACTTGGTGGCCTGACAAGGCTATGTTCGCTTTTGTAGTGTTCCAAGTTGACCCTAGACATGACTTTGTCCTTTAGAAGCAGACCCTGCTGGAGACACTGGTTTCCAGTTAGAGGTTAATTATGGGTTGAACTGTGGTCCCCTAAAATTCCCAGGTTGAGGTTATAACCCCCAGGACCTCAGAATGTGACCTCATTTGGAAAGAGGGTCATTGCAGATATGATTACTTAACATAAGGTCATCCTGGAGTAGGGTAGGCCCTTAATCCAATCTGACTTGTATCTTTAGTGAAGGAAAAATTGAACAGACTGACATACAGAAAGGACACCAGGCAAAGATAAAGGTGGAGATCAGAGAGATGCATCTACAAGCCATGCAGCACCAAAGATTGCCATCAAACCACCAAAAACTAGGGAGGAGGCATGGAACGTGTTCTCCCTCACAGACCTCAGAAGGAACCAACCTTGTCCACACCTTGATCTTGGGCTTTAAGCCTCTAGAACTATGATACAAAACATTTCTGTTGTTTAAGCCACCCAATTTGTGGTCCTTTGTCATGGCTGCCCTAGCACACCAGTACCGGCTCCAAACACAAAGTATCTGAGAGTACTCTTTTGAATTTGCAGTGGGGAGAATAATCACCTGGGAAGGGAGATGATAGTAGACAGGCTCTGTCTTCTTTGCTGACCGTCCAACAGTGCATGGCATTCTTGGGCAATATTTAAGTCATCAGGCTGAGGTTTTCTGTAGAGGTTACTTTGCCATATATTTTAGGCATATTTATTATATGAGGCCTTTAGAGACCTAGAATGTGTCTGACTTTTCTTGCTGATATGCTAATATCATTGTTTGAGATCCAGCTCAGATCTCACTTCCTTGATGTATATTTTCCGACTCCCAGGCTTGGGTAGGTCTTTTCCACTCTCCTTTCCCATAACTTGCCTCACCGTATTCTAACCACTAGTGCTACTTTGTTGATTTAGCAGGTGCCCCCTGGAGGGTCTGCCTCTGCCTGGCACTGTCCTGGGCAGGGGAGAAGGGGAGCCCAGAGCAGACCCCGTGCTCAGGGAGCTGCTCCAGAAGTGGGGCAAGTGGATGACAAGAATGTAAGGGGACAGAATAGTGACAGATTCTGGAGGGTTCTATGAAGAAAACAAAACAAAGTAGTGTAGTAGGAGAGGGCAGGCACAGCTCGAGATAGGGAGGCAGGGAGGTCTCCCCAAGAGGGTGGTAACTGAGCTGACACCTGAAAGAATGGAAGCAGACATGTGAAGATCTGCAGGAGGAGAGTTCCAGGGAGGGAAGCACAAAGTGCTGAAGCCCACAGGAGGGAACAGTCCCCACGTGTTTGGGCCTGAGTGGTTGCAAAATGGCGACTGAGCAGGAGGGTGGGGGTGGGGTGGGCGAGATGAGCAGGAGTGGGGTTGGAAGCTTTGTCTTCCTGCCAGACTGAGCTAACAGAGGAAAGTGTTCCATAACCTTTGTCAGCATAGCACCTAGCACACAGTCAGTACTTAATAATATGTGTGCTGACTGGATAACCATAAACACCTGTATGTACACATGTTAATTAAACATCACTGAGCAATAACACATTTCTCTAAGGCCTGCTTCTTGGGTACATTCTACTAGCCAAGATGCATCAAGAAGCAATAAATAAATCAACATGGTTCAGAGATGCCAAGGCAAGATGGCTCAGGGTCATACAATTGACATAGCAAACACTGCCTTTGGCCCTTGTTTAGAGCCTGTTAACTCTCATTTCAAGTGTTATAATGGTGTTGGTTGTTAAATTTCCTAATGTTTATCAAGCTTAGAGCAACACATTATAATTTGGATGCAAGTAGGGGGTGGAGAATTGACACTAGAAGCAAACATCATGATGTGAGTATGATGCGATTGTGGACAGACTGGTGACAAGAAAGTAGATAGGTGAGAAGGATAAAACAGAAGCAAGAATCCAGAAAGCTCATCAGTGTGAGGCTATTAATTGAAGGACAAGCAGCCCTAAGTCATAGTAAGCAGAGACATGATGTATTAGAGCACGGTAAAAATACAGGCTATTTACAATGAGGACTTTGAAGTACTACAAAAAAAGGTTACATTTTGCTCCATGAATTTTGTCTAAGAAAACAGAAAAGTGGGTATTATTCTAGAATAATTTCCATTTGAAATTGTTAAAATTCAAACACAAACCTGGTACTTAAGGATAAGCTTCATCTATCTGGAAAATGTACTTTTATGGGATTCTACTTTGAATGATGCCAAATAAATGAAAATGTGATTGTTTAGCCCTTTGATCTTCAAAAGCCTCAGTACAAGTGGTAGATGATTTCCTGTGACCTCCCAATCAAAGCAAGGAATTATTATTTTTGTTTTTCTCCCTCCCTAAGAGCCAGGTACAAAGTGACAAGCAAACAATGACATTATTACAATGGCATTTAATGGGTGTTCAGGGAACTAAAAAGTCAGCAGAGGAACTGCGTGAAATATTCATGGGTATTTTTCTTTTTTCTCTCCTCTTCCCTCTCCAGACACAGGAGTGAAAAGCATCCAAGCCAGATGTTCTGGGTACAGGAAGCATGTAGAAATGGCTTCTGCAGGCCTCTCTTTGATCTCTGGGTGAGGGAGGGAAACAGAAAGCTCTTCCCCTCCAATCCCACCTCCCTTTTTTCTCATCCTGATACCTTGCTTCTTCAATAAACGGAGACATATCTGCTTCTTACAGAGTTTCCAGGATCCAGAATGGATTTGATAGTTTCTTCTCCCCTTGAGAATTACAGTGGGATTTTGAAGATGCAAATGCCCCCTCCCCTGCCTCCAAAGGCTTCTGGGGGAAGGTAGATGGGATCAAACAGATTGGTGTCATAGAAAGGATAAAAGTGGGAACCACTGGGTTGGTCCAAGTTGCCACTTAGGCACTACCTACAAGCTGTTGACTTGGTACAAGTTAGGAGTCCCTGGGAAGCAACGGTAGGGTTGGGGTGGTTATGCAATGGCCTGCTTTGTCTTAATGATCATACAGAAAGTTTGGCTAATATATGGGCCTGTACTGCATGGTTGCTCTTTTCCGTGGAAATCCATTGTATGAAATTCTAAACTTCTGAAACCAAATTTTCATAGAAACACTCTTCTACATCGAGAACATGTTCAGCTCTCTCACTGTGCCCAGAGGCACCTTGCTCTGTCCCACCTCCAAACATGTATTCCCATTCTTTCCTAGGCAGATGACCTTCTTTCTGTACAGATCCCATCCATCCTTTATGGCCCATCTCTGGCCGCGCCACCTCCATGAACTCCTCCATGTCCAGTCCAGCCCTGTGGGATTTCTGCTGCTTTTCATCTTCCCTGGTACTTCTTGCCTAACTGCTCATTTGGTACTTTGTCACATCTGCCTTCCATTCAGTGGTGTGCTGGTGAATGTTTAAAAATTGGTTCTCTGATTTATAGCACTTGACAATATGTGTAGCCTACATACTCGTACAGTGGCTAATATCAAGCTAATGATGTGATGTCACTGAATGCAGAGCTGAGAAGAGATGTGCTCATTGGCTTTCGCCAGCTGGCACCCGCTGGTTCAGGCACACCACTACTTGTGCTGCCCCAGGACTCTTGCATATCTATCTTACCTCCCCAACTAAACTGAAAGGCTCAGTGGTGTTCAACTCTGACTTTACATTAGAAACATTTGGGGAACCTAGGAAAAATACTCATGCCTGGGCTCTGACCCCAGAGATTCTGATTCAGGAGGGAACAAGGCATCAACATTTGTAAAGGCTTTCCAGGCGATTCACATGTATGGTCTGGGTGAGAACCACTGCCCTAGATGCACAGTATCAATGTCACCCGAGGACTCATTAGATATACTGAATTTTGGTCCACACCCCAGAACCACTGGATGTGAAACTCAGTGGAGGGGATTAGCCCAGCAAGCTGTGGCTTAATAAGCCTTCCAGGTGATCCTGAGGCATGCTAAATTTGAGAATGATCTTATGTCTTCTGAATCCTTATTAGAACTAAAGACAGTTATAGGCACACAGCTGTGCCCAATCAACACTTGTTGATTAAAATCCACCAAGGAGTACATTTTCATGAAGCAAGCTATTTTTTCCCCTTTGTGAAAGGATTTAGTTAGTGCAGAGCACCTTAAAATATAGAGGTTTCTTCATGTGTCTCACAAATATTCAAAGAACTAATATTTAATGTTCATTCAGCTATGCAGAAACACACATATAAAACAGATTACACTGAAATGCATTCATTTGTTCATTCAACTGATATGTATTGATGACTGGGAACCTCACGCAGAGTACAATGAAATTCATTTTTATTCATTCATTTATTCATTCATTCATCAAATATGTATTGATTGGCCAGGAACTCAGACTAGGCATGAATAATTTGTTGTTATTACAAATTGTTGTCATAATTTGTTAATATTATTATTTTCTTGATGATGATGATGATGATGATGTCCAATCAGCATTAAGGTAACACAAGCATGGACTTTATAGTGCTTGATCTATTATATAGAAGCTGGGTAGTCTTGTGGCAGACACTTAACTTCTATAGACTACAATTTTTTTCAAAGTTTTTAATATTTACATAGAGTTTTTGGCTTTAACTGACACAGTATATCTATAAAAAACTGATAAGCATCATAAATAATGATGAAAATAGAGATACATTCTCATTATAGAGCAAAATTTTATTATTTCTAGTTTCAACAGGTAGCAGAGCCGTATTTCTCAGATTTTAATGTGCCTGTGAATCACTCAGGGAATCCTGTTAAAATGCAGATTCTGAGAGGTCTGAGGTGGGGCTTAAGACTCCGCATTTTTAGCTAGCTTCCGGGTGATACCAGTGCTGCTAGTTCATAGACCATCCATGGAATAGCATGACTCTGAGGTTTTGGCTGATGCAATAAAATAGGAAAAAGGAAGGAGGGACATGAGAATTGCAAAAGAAATTATTTGAAAAGTTGATTGTCTACTTAAAAAATTTACAAGCCACTAACACTAATAAGAATTTTATGCTTGATGCATTACAAGGTGCCTAGCTGCCTGGTGAGGGAGTTGTAAAGATCAAGTGATGGTAGCTGGTGAATCATAAAGTATGCTAGAAGGTTAAGCTAAAAAGCGATGAATTATTAGTTTCTCAAAGCACAGTTAACTGCACTTCATTACCCCGCCTGTTGTAATGGGGTGATCTTTCTTTTTTTCAGAATCCTTCTGAAATAAGATTCATCCAGCAGCCCCTAGGAATGTATTTTTCACTCATTTCCTTTGTCCTAATCAGTTCCCTAAGTAAATTGCCCAGTAATTTAAGAAGTAGGGGGCTTCTTCACCTACATTTGGCAGAGTGGTGAAGAGAAGTAATGGCAAATAGATTTTATCTAGTAGTCAGTTCTGATTACTTGGCAGGGCTTCCTGGAGTTTAAATGCTGAATCTGTTTCCAGGCCTGTAGGCAGGAGTGCTGTCATCGATTATTGATGTCTGCCTTTGACAGAGGACAGGAAAAGTGGTGAGCTGATTTCAGATGGACTTTGGTTAAATTTCTAGCAAGAATCAGAGACTCTGCCAGAAGTTACTCTCATGAAACTCTGGGACTGTTTTGCAGGCCTGTGGCAGCTCCCCAGCTTCACTTTTCTTTCCTTGTGGTGCCATGGAGCCCAGTCTTTTCTTTCTACCTGACTTACATTTCCTCTGTCTCCTGTGACTTCTCTCCATGGATCTGAACAGAGAGAAGGGCAGTCTTCCCAGCTCCACTTTTCCTCATCAACTCCGTTCCCTTATGGGCCCAACTCCTAATCTTTCTGTGGAAACAGACAAATGCCAACATGAAGAAGTTAAGAGGTTTATGTTCCCATACAACACTATATAGACAGGGAACTAGTTTCTAGTTCCTAAATAGGCCAGAAGCACTTTTGAACCTACCTCCTTATCTGTAAGATTGGGGATAATGATTTTGATCTATCAAGGTGGCTGCGAGATTATGATGTGTAAGTGGTAATATAATGTGTATAAGTGATGTATAATGTGTGTAGGAATACACGGCAGGCGTTCAGTCAATGTTGGTTCCGCTTCCAGCCTGCCCTCTGCACACCGTGTGCACTTTTTCAGTGACATTGACGTAGGGTGAGGGTTGTGATCTGACTTGGCATAGAATCTGGATGACCTTCATGCATACCATTGGATGGGAAGAAAGAATAATTATTTTATTTAGCAAAAAATTCCACGGCTCTTGCTCTGTGCTGGCTATAATTTGAAGTGCATTGTAGATATTAGCTCACTTAATTTTCATAATAACAATGTGAATTAGGTACTCTTTCACAGATGAGGAATCAGCCATTGAGAAATTAAATACGTTGTTCAAGATAACCCAGCTAGTTCCCCCACAGGGAGCCTGGCTGCAGTCAGTCTCTGCTTTCAGCCACCACAACATACTGCTTCAGCTAGGCCAGGGCTGGAGGGACAGCCTGGTATCTCCAGCCACTAACTTGCCTTTTGGGGTCAGAGATATTGGCTTTATTTCCTGGAGAACTTATCTTCTGGAATTTCTGAAAGCAGCACTTCTCCTTGACTCGGGTGTTATTTTTGCTGCTTTCGGGAGAAACGACCCAGGGGAAAGTCAGAATGGGAGACAGGGGAGTGAGATTGTCTGGGACAGACCCAGTGAAGCTGTAAATTCAGACCAAAGAGAACCAAGAGGGTCTGACTGCTGTGGATCCATGAGAGGAGCTGAGAGAGTGGACCAGGCGAGCACTAGCAGAAGCAATGCATTCACCAGATCTGGTCAGTGCGTGCCTCCTTGGTCCAGTGCTGGAGCCGCACCCAGACTCCGTGTATTGTGCCATGAGAGGAGCATTGTGGGAAGTGAATAACGCAGCATCCGTATGTACCTCTCTGCTAGTATTGACATTCTCAGTGTGTGTTCACTTTCTGTGCCCCATGTGAGCTCTGTGGGAGGAGTAGGGCCTGTCTCTTCTTATATTTTAACACTGGCATGCAGCTGGTAAATGAACAGTGAATGAATGACTTACGGTAGGAAGGGCTCCAGCACTGGGCTGAGGAGGCAAATGTTGACCAGATCTGGTGAACGTACCCTTAGTCCTGCTGTCTGTTGGGGGAGGCTCTCTTCCTTCATACTGACATGTTGGGCATTTACCTTGGCTTTCTCTCGCTAATGCTGAGGGACCATGATGCAGTCAGGATTTGGGGAAGTGGTAGCTGGAAGGAGAAGCAGTTGCTATACATGGGGCTCAAGAACATGTGGGACCATGGTATGGAAAGAGTGTAGCCCTCCATTGTAACTTGAATTGTTTGCTTGAAAGCAGCTGCTTCCTTTCTCTAGCCTCCCCAAAGGTGCCTATTGACTTTCTGCGACATGTTCTCCCTTTATTTTCTCCACCATAATTGCCTATGGGGTTTGAGTTAACATAAATATTACTCACACTCCAGTATGATCGGTAAGACCCATTATTCCCTAGGTAATGACTGTCATGTTTCTAGTTTTTCTAGGTTTAGAGGAAAGAAACAAAAAGTAGCCATTCCTTGGATTCACATTCCTTCCGTATTTTTGGTGAATAATGTCCCCAAGTCATCCTTGCCATGATTAAGTGTGGCTCTGACAGCTAACATCTTATTTTCCCAGTTAATTGTAACCTTTTTGGGAGCTGGTTCTGTGACTTGTCCTGACACAGCCCACGATTTACATGAATGAAAACGCAAAGTAAATACTTGTTGAGTCAGTGTTTGTACACTTAATCTATGCCGGAGCAGCTGAGAAAATGACCTTTCCAAGGGGTGGCAGTCTGCTTTTTGAATCACAGCTCTAGGGAATGCTGGGATCTCTGCCCACCTGCACACTTGATGAAATTCCACCTTAAGATACAGGTGAAACTCTATCTCCCAGGCCTGTAGAAATAACACCTGTTTGTAATACCAATTCCAGAAGACTTAACAGTGGCAAGCTTTTAGTTTCTATTCTGAAAGTTGTGTCACTGCTTCTCTTTAGAAATGTGGCCCTCTCCTCTTTCCATTGATTGATTGATTGATTGGTTCATTCATTCATTCATTCATTCATTCATTCATTCATTCATTCATTCATTCATTCATTCATATTATTTACAAGTTGATTAAAGCTTGGCTGTAGTATTAAATGATGGCCAGTAGGTGCCACTCAGTGAATCGTTTTACTACAGGTGAAGAGAAGCTCAGTTCATTCCAGGACAGGACAGACTCAGGGCAGGGGAACCCAGGTGCTTAACTGGATAAAGCAGAATTAGCACTTAGTCAAATGTTTCCTGAAGAGAAACCTCTCAGTATATTCTCCTCAACCTGCGTCAGACCTGGGTCAGCAAAGCTTCTCAAAGTGTGGTTCACGGGAGAACTGTCTCAGACTTACCTGCCTTACTTGTTATAGTTATGGTTTCCTGAGCTCCACAGGAGTTACACAGACTCAGTCTGCAGGAAAGAGATGCCACGAGTCTGCTGTTTTACAACTTTGCTAGATGGTTTTTTTTGTGTACTGAAGTTCGAGAATCATTTCATGAAGGCACCCTCCCTTCTCCAGGGGGATAGAAGCAGGCACATTGGATTGGAGTTCAGTAACGAGGAAGTGAAGAACAGGCAGTTTTTGAGAAATCTGAGTGGTTCTTATATTCAAAACTAAAGCCAGCACTCTGTAAATTGTATTTTATAATTCAAGGAATATGTGAAGAGAAGTTGTATTTGAGATGGGGCCAGGGAAAGTGGGAGGAGGAAGCTCTTGATAGATAGAAAAGAAAAAAAACACCATTTTGCTAATCCAATTTTTTTTGTTTACCTTGACAGTGTGGTATCCATGGCCACCAAGCAGAGCACCTATAATAAGCCACCGCAGTGCTTGAAGGCGATGGTGAAGTTGAGTTCTCCTGTGGTTCTTATTAGTCATTCAGTGCTTGTTGAGCTTCTGCTGATGGAGAAATTGCTATTCAGGAGCCTCACCAGTCAGGAGTCACCTCTTGCTCCCTCCAACCCAATTTTCTATGCAGGAAGCATCTGCTTCTTTGTTTAATTAGAAGCCTTCCTCCTCCTGAATGACATGGGAGTGACCTGACGTGGAGGCACAATGCGAGTGAATGCACAGAGCGTGTGGACAAGTGTGTAAAGATCTGGGCACAGAAGGAGGTCAGAATCAAGGGCAGCCCATGGCGTCCTACTGACTGTGCAGACAGAATCCGGATAACTTGAGGGGGCAGCTCCAACCTTTTGAAAGCTGGTTCTGTGACTTGTTCTGACACAGCCCGTGATTTACAGAAATGAAAATGCACAGTCAATACTTGAGTACCCTTGAACCCCTCTCTGTAGAGTTCTGACATTGGGCTTCACTTTATTACTCCCTCACTGTGGCATCTCCTCTTTCCCGCCCCATCCTCCTCCTCTCTGCCTCTTACCTTCTCTATTTTCATAAGTGACAGAAGAGCAGGTCAAAGAAGCAACAAGTTCCTTGCCTTTAAGGGAGTGGATCTATCCTGTGGCATTAGAAAAGTGTGGCTTCACCAGGAATGAGGGAATCACAGACTGTGGACTCTTCACAACTCCACAGGGAAGAACACAAGAGTGGGAGAAGTGACATATCCCTGGGGGGGCTGTCTCAGGTGGCAGGTTGGGCCCCGCCAGCTGATAGCCAGAGGGAAAGCCAGGATGAGGTCAGGTCACAGAGGCTGGCTGTGGAGGCTGCCCCAGACACAGAGCCCACAGGGGTGCTGCCAGCGGTTTCTATTTCTGGAAGCAGTTTTAGAACAAATGTCTCTGGTGAGCTATTTGGAGTGCTGCAATGGACATACCTATCCCTTGGAGTGAGGCTAGCCGCCATCCTTGTTCTGGGGAATGTGCCCAGGTGATATGAGATGCCTGCTAAGGAGCTGGGGCCCCAGTGCCAAACTCAGCACCAGATGGAAGAGGTTGGCAGGTATCACCAGGATCCTATTCTAGTAGAGGGAGGGGGCTCTTCAAGACAACTTGTTACAGCTAACGGAGGTTTTCCAGGAATTGGTGCCCATGTTCTAGGAAGTCTAAAATATTTGCTCAGAGCCAGAGGGCCATATAGCTGTCGAGGTCTCAGGCAGGGCTGTCGGGGTGAGCACTAACTTGAGTATGACGTCCTCTCTCTCTGTGTGTGTGACCTTGGGTAGGACTTTTCCTTCCTGTGTGTCTCGGCTCCTTATCTGTAAAATGAAGAACTTGGGTTTGGTGAGCCCTAAGTCCTGGCTTGATCTTATAAGTTACAAGCTTTTGTCAGATGACTCTTCTTGTGGGGGCCATTTGGGATAATGATGGTTATAATAATGTTACCAATTAGGATAATAATGTTAAAACAGTATAGTTGCCCAATAATGAAACAGGCTGCCTTATGAGTTGATGAGCTCCTTGTCACTGGGGGTATTCAAGCCACAAACAATACTTTGTACTGATTCCAAGATATCCTCATCAGAATCATCTGATTATGAAAAAATTATATTCCTGGAGCCCACTCTCTCAGTAACTAATTTGACAGGCTTGGAATGGGACCTGGGGGTTATCCTGAAAAAATGGATCTGAAGCAATGTGCACTATATACTTTGTTGGAAGTTCCCAAAGCATAGGAGCCAGACATAGGTTCTGAGAAATCCGATAAGGAAGGAATCTATTTGATTTTGATTAACTCAGTGTTTCCAGAGTTGAGTGTAGGACTTTATTGGATAAGAGGAGAGGGGGATTCTTATTTCGAGGCTACCAAAGCAGCTCTACGGAACTTGGTGGAGATGGTGCTTTTGTGAGTTTACTATATATTTCACAGGAGGATCTGTGATAGCACTGTCAAATAGAAATACTATGTGAGTCCCATAGAAAATTAAAAATTTTCTAGAAAGCACATGAACAAAATAAAAGGAAAATAGGTGAAATTATTTTTAATGATTTATTTTAGTTAGTACATCCAAAATATTGTTATTTCAGCATCTAACCAATATAAAACTATTAATGTGACATTGTGCATCCCTTTTTTTTCCTACTAAACCTTGGAAATTGGGTACAGATTTTACTCTTTCAGCCCATCTTAATTGAGACTGGCCATGATCCAAGTGCTCAGCAGCTACATGTGGTTGATGGATGCCATGTTGGACAGTGCAGATCTGTGAGATATGTTACTCACTGTCTGGTCCCAAGATCAGCATCAGTGTCATCTGGGAGCTCAAGAGAAAGGCAGAATCTCAGGCCCCACACCTGACCTACTGAATCGGAATTTGCATTTAGCATTATCTCTGGGGATTCTGTGTACCTTAAGCTTTGTGTTACATGACATCTCTTCCAATTTCAAGATTTCCCGCTCCTCAAATTCTCTGTGGATGCAACTAATAAGTACTGCTGATGTGAGGAAATAAGGGCCCCCCTGTGCAAAAGTGGATGCAGTTGGCTCATGCAATGGCCACTTGACCTCTGACCCTTAAAGGGATTCTGGGATCCCTGGGCTGAGGATGGAGGATGGACACATCACATTATAATGAATTACTACAATTTGAATCTTGGTGCTGTGGGAGCGTCTTACAGGGAGACCTACCTCAAGCAAGTCTTCCCTAAAGAAGCAAGATTCAGGATGAGGATTGAAGGGGTAGGTAGCTAAGCACTGGAACAGCATAGGTGATAGCCACGAGGCTTCTTGGAAGGAGTTCTGGAGGCTGGAGAGGTGGCAGGGGTCAAATCCCACAGGGAAGGGAGGTATGGCCCCATCCCAGCATGGCGTTCCCTTGCATTGCATCATGGGCATTGGTCTGGTCTACCTAATTGGGCTGTGAACTCCTTGCAGACTGGTGCTTCATCCAATGACCTCTGATTCTTTCAGTGTCATGGTGCCTAGTGACTGTGAGAGCTGACATGCATTTTCAGGAATTTTGTGAGCTGGTTAATGCACATGCGTTGCTTGAAATTGGCCATGGTGACAGTATTTACACTATGGAAATTGGTGACTGCTATAAATCTGTGTTCCTGTATTTTTCCTTTCAGAGAGCTGGTATTTAATCATTTACCAGTATATCCTGCCAGCCGAACAATGCTGGGCATACAGAGCAGGAAGAAGTGGAGGGGAGAAGAAGGAATTCAGAACTGGGGGACAGACCCTTAGAAGTGTGCTGCTGGCCACGGTTTTTGGTTAGCCTCTCTGAGAGTCAGCTGTCTCATTTATCAGATGGAGCTATTGAGATGGATTTGAGAGGATGGATATCAGGAACAAGAGAGAAGAGCTGTTGACACGAGAGCCCCTGGTTCAGGTTTAACAAAGCAGACCAGGCTGGTTTCCTCCATCTCTCAATTATCTTTGTATCTCAAGAACTAGAAGTGCCTATTCTGTGTTCCTTTTGAGTTGTGTTTGATTACAGTTTTAAGTTTTACCTTATAGCATATAACATTCCATGTTGCATATAATTTCACAGCCATCTCCCATTTTTTTGGGAAGAAGGTGGGGTACATGCCCTCCTATAAAGTATGAACTCTACAAAAAATTGTTCTGTTCACTTACAATCACCCCAGCCCCTCTGCTACCCCCTCTGTCTACCCCTTCTCACAGCTCTCAATGGGAGATCAGCCTTTACTTTTGACTGAACAGCCTGTCCCAGCCCTTCCCCGTGACAGCAAGAAGGGGGCTGCCCTCATCCTCGGGCTCCCTGAAATGTCTGACTCGATTTTCGGAGGCTGCCTGCTTAACCCCCATGCCTCAGAGGGTGTGCAGCTGAGCAGCATCCCTTCTTCCTCTGTGCCCTGTGCTGATCGTGCTGTGTCCCCAGGAAAAGGGAAGACTGTTGTTGTCCCTCCGAGGGTGTCTGCCATGTGTTGATTGTTTAAGGATAATATTTTTGGTCGTGGAGCAAACGAGGCGGGAAATGGCTTTTGCGGGTGATTAAATGCTGAGATGATGTGGCAGTTTCTTCTGTCTGTGGCCACGAGTCCCTATTACCTGACAAGAAAGAACCAAGAGCGTTGATTCTGAGGGCAGTGGGCAGTGAGGAATGACAACCAGGACATGTAGGGCCAGGAGCCGAGAACACAAAGGGAACACAAAGGGACTATCATGGATTCTGGTCCTGTTATTGATGTGACTTGACGTGTGACCTTGAGCAAGTCCTTTTCCATCTTTGCTTTAGTTTACCTCTTTGTAAAAGGACGGGCTTGAACTTGGTGGCCTCCATGATTATATGAACTTCACCAACAAGCAAAGATATTCCTATTTTGGCTTGTTTTATGTTCTAATTCCCAAGGACATATTTCTAATGGACTATACTCTAGAGACTCTATTTCTTGTTAGCTAAGAATCATTTTAACAAGCAGCAGAAAACTATGAGGAGTCTGGGGTGTGTGTTTATATGTGTATGTGTATGTGTGTGTGTGTGCGCGGGCGCGCTTGCACAATTTAAGAGTGTTCTGGTAGGGGCCGGCCGAGTGGCACTGTGGTTAAGCGCTGGCTTGGGAAGCCAGTGGCCCCGGTTCAGGTCCCACATAGGAGGGCCAGTGACACTGCCCTCAAAAAAAAAAAAAGAGTGTTCTGGGAATTCTGTTTAACTCAACAGGCATTTATTGAGTGTCTGCTCAGTGGATGGAGTATGACACACTGGAAGTCACATAGGATTTTGAGTTAAAAACCTGGGTTTCAATTTATGATTTGTATTTGTTAGCTGTGGACATCCACTGAGCTTAAGGCAGACAGACACCCAGCCTATGAGGAGGTATCCATCAGCACTTGAGGTAAGGATGCAATGATTTGGGGCACGGAGATGTCCAGCCATAGAGTCATGAACTAGCAAGCCAATGGCCAGTGTGCTCCAGTGCCAACTGGGAAATACAAACATAGTACAGCTGGGGCCAGTTCTGTAAAGACAGGGTGATACACTTCAGTGCTACTTTGGGCTTGGGCATGGCATTTAGACCTTCTTCCTCTTGGCAGCACTGTACTTGAAGTCTTCCAGACAGAATAGCATTGACACTTATGCACCCAGTGTCAGACTGGCACCATGCAGAGTGGGTGGTGGGATTCCTCAGATGAGCAGAAGCAGCCCCCCGAGGCTAAGAACTCTGCCTCAGCTGGGGGACAAGATCTGCCCACTGATAGCAAGAAGCCAGAGGCCGAGTGTGTAGTAGCTTCTGACCATGCCACGTGCATAATACTGTAGCAGTTTCCCTTCTGCCCTTCTTTCCTTTCATTAAATAAGCAAATAGTAAATACTTATGGGTATCTAAGTGCTGAGGCTCTTGGAGTGGGTGAACCTAGTACTTGCCTCTGAAAGATTCCAGTCTAACTGGGGAGATAGACACATCAAAATGATTAGCAAAGTACGACAGGTGCTAAGGACATGGGGACAGAGTATGGGGGCCAGCGTGGGGAACCTGGATGTGAGGGGCATGTGATTGCACCAAGGTGTAGGAAGACAGGATTTGTGGAGTCCATAGTGGACAGGGGAAGATTTCTGGAGGAAATGATTTTAGCACTGTTCACTCAACTCTTCCTTCAGGCCATGGGCTCTACCACGCCATGGAGTTCTCCAACACTCCCCAAGGTTGGGGAGCTCATATGTCTGTTTTGAGTTCTTTCTGCCAGGCCAGCCTGATGTTGCCAGACATTGCAAGGGTAGCTGGAGCTGGCATGATGCCCTCATCTGAAAGTCAATTGCATTTGCCTCTTGAAAATGGGACAAGACATTTATGCTTAATAGCTGGGTATTTTTGTTGTTGGCTTAAAAAAAGAATTTTTTTTTTCAGGTCACACTCTGCTAGTGAAATAAGATTAATTTGAAATGGAATTAACTGTCTGTTCTGTGTAAGACAACCTTGCCAAATAATTACATCAAATATAGTTTGCAAGAAAGGTTGTTTTTTTGTCTTCCTTAGAGGGCAACCCAGAACTCAAACATGCGCCATGCTTGCCTCAGAGAACCAATCTGTTCTTAGGTCTTTCCCCAGGATGGCTGTATCAGCTCATCCTTTTCTGAGAACCTGGGTCAGGCAAAATGGTAATAACCATATATCTTAGAACTCAGAGAACCTTTCTGCACCATCTTCACTGAAGATATCAGCTTTAATAAAAATAAAAGAATGTGCGCTTATTCAGCAGCAGGACAAATAAGTACAAAAGCCTCACAAAGCCCTGCATAGTTCCTCTTTGTTATATGGCAAACAGAGGTGGGGGCAGTGGGGGCGGGGGGGTGGTGGAGAGAGCGAGAAGAAAGAGAAGGGATGGAGTGAGGGGAGCAATGGGGTGTTGGGGAGTAGAGATTTTTTTTTTCTTGGTTCCTTGCACGTGACCAGGTCACAGTGAGCTGTGGCATTTCAGGTGTCATGGCTGTGCCCTCCTCCTGGGAGCCTGGGGACAAGCTGCCTTCTGGCCTTGTCTTCTCATGGTTGGAAAGGTTGGGCTCACCTTTGAGGAACTTAGAACTCAGGATGAGCCTGAAGATACTCTTGTTCAACATGTTCATTTTGCGAATGAGGAAGCTGAGACCCAGACAAGGGAAACTCAACAGCTGCTCACTGTCTCCTGACAAGTGTGTGGGTCACGTGCCAGGCAGCGGCTGCGCTCAAGGACTGGATCCCAGTTACACGCTGAGCTGATGGGAAGGCAAGTGCCCTGAGAACTCGACACTCTTGATTCCCAGGCTACATGCTCCCCACTGCCATTCCCGCTTGCTTTAGTTAACGGAGGGGCGTGCGCCAAGCAGAGAGTGGACGTTTCTGCAGGGAATCACTTTGCTTTCATAACCTGTTCTTTCTGATTCTCTCATCTCAGTTTTCAGCCAGGGGCAAGTTTGCCTTCCAGGGGACATTCAGAAATGTCTGAAGACATTTGTTGTTTTTTTTCCATGATAAGGACTTCAGAGTCTTTTATTTGAAACATCAAACATTGATTTCCTTATTTTATTTATTTATTTATTTATTTATTTATTTATTTATTTATTTATTTAATTTTTTTGAGGGCAGTGTCACTGGCCCTCATATATGGGATCCGAACCAGGGCTGCTGGCGTCCCAAGCCAGCTCTTAACCAATGAACCACTTGGCTGGGTCCTGATTTCCTTATTTTAATTTTATTAGTCATATATGCACATAGTTTAAAGAGTCAACTAGTTCTGCAGCATTAAGACATTTAACAGACCTTTCTCCTTCCCTATCACTTTCAAAGCTTTTAAGTATCTTTTTTTTTTTTTTTTTTTAGTATTTATCCTCATATCTTTTTTTTTGTAACAACCCAGGGAGAGTGCTACGGGTGCATCTAGTGGGCAGAGGTCAGGGATGCTGTTACATATCCTGCAGAATACGGGACAGCCCCTCAGAACGCAACATTATCCAGCCGCAAACATCAATGGTGCTGCTGTTGAGAAACTCTGTGTGTCTGATTTTGTGTGTGTGTGTGAGTGTGTATGAGTGTGAGTGTGTATGAGTGTATGTGTGTATCTGTGTGTGAGTGTGAGTGTGCGAGTGTGTGTGAGTGAGTATGTGTGTGTATCTGTGTGTGTGAATGAGTGTGTGTGAGAGTGTGTGTGAGTGTGTGTGTGAGTGTGTGTGTGTGAATGAGTATCTGTGTGTATCTGTGTGTGAGTGTGAGTGTGTGTGTGAGAGTGTGTGTGTATGTGTGTGTGTGTGTATATTTTGAAAGAGACAAGTGTTCATTGTGACTGCAGGGAGGGTGCTGAAATCATTTTGGGGGTGAATTAAGCTCCTGTTTTACAAACTAGGCTGAGCATCAAAATTATACATCTATCTTGTTTAAAATAAGATATATTCCCAGATCCCATTCTCCATATACCCTGAGTCGGAATGTCCAGGGATGGGCCCCAGAGTCTGTATTGCTACTTTGCTCCAAAGGTGATTCTGACGTGGAGCCTGTTTTGGTAAATAATGAATAAGGTAACAGTGCTGGTTGAGCATTGTTATTTCAGATAAATCTGTATATTAACCTTAGCTTAACGATGTGACCTTGGACAAATCACATATTCTCTGAGCCTTTATTGTCTCATCCTCAGAAAACGGATGGCCACATCCATCTCAGGATTTGCAGTGAGCATACAATGAGGTAACCTGTATCAATGCTTCTGGCCAACAGTAAGCAGGTGTTTATACCTGGAGGATGAGTCTACTGTGTTTGATAAGAAGAAGGCCTAACAGTCATCAATCGCTGATATTCTAGGCAGCGTGTTAAATATCTTTATAATATCTTTTCTAATTTGCTTCCCAACAACCATGTTTTATAGCTGGCTCACATTCTAGCTACTCTGACTCGTAGGCTGAATGATGGTCCTCCAATATGTCCACTTCCTAATCTCTGGAACCTGTGCATATTACCCTACATGGAAAAAGGGACTTTGCAGACATGATTAAGTTAAGGATCTTGAGATGGGAGATTATCCTAGATTATGTGGTGGGCCATCACATGGACCCTTATAGCAGGAAGGCAAGAAATAAGAGGAAGTAGGCGGTGGGACAATGGAAGCCAGAGGTGCAGTGATTTGAGGAAAGAGTCATGAGCCAAGGACTGCTGTCGGCTTCCAGAAGCTGAAATCTGCAGGGAAGTGGATTGTCCCCTAGAGCCTGCAGAAGGAGCCAGCCCTGACGACAGCTTGACTTTAGCCCTCTGAGACCCATTTTGGGCTTCTGACTTTCACAACTGTAAGAGAATAAATTTGTGTTGTGTTGAAGTCACCAAGTTGTGGGCATTTGTTAGAGCAGCCATAGGACACAAACACACTTACCATGGTCTCCTATCCACAAAGCCTGAGTGGTCAAAGGGAGGTCAGAAACCTGTTGTCTAAGCAGTTAGAACACACACACACACACACACACACACACACACACACCCCTGAACACCCGAAAAGGCTGGGAAAATTCACATGAAGGAGCAAACAAACATCTGAGAGGAAAAGTTGAGAGTGAGGATCCTTCCCCACTGGCCCTGTTAGTCCCAGGGAACTCCTCAAAGGAAGTGGGAAGGCTGCCACCCATTGAGGTCTCCAGCCGATGTTTTGTAGAAACCTTTTGGTATCTTGGAAATGGCTGTTCTCTTGCCCAGTGGCCCACTGACCCCTTAGACACGAAGCCTTCAGTCTGGTTTCCTGCCCTTCTTTCCAGATGGCACAGTGGCGCCTGCTGCTGGCTTACTCGTTTTGGAAGCAGCTTTTACCCCCTCCCCATCCTGCTGTGACTCTGGTTATAGCGCATGGCAGGTGAAGCCCTCTGCATTTCCCTTCCTTGCCATACAAGTCTCTCCTCTCCCCAGCCTCACCCTGCACTACCCCGTGTCAATTGATGAGGGCGTTGTAAGTGCTGACTAACATGGTTATTAGAGGAATGGATTATTTAAGGAGATGTGCACATCTTTCACCTGTCATGCATCAGAGGGAGGCTTGACGAGCATATTAACCTTAAGCACTTTACTATTTTGCTGGTGGTGAGGAGGAGGGAGGTGGTGGGGCGGGGCTGGGGATGGAGTGGGGGAGGGGTGGTACAAAGAATGGAACTGTCTGCATGGTAAAGAATTGGGAAGAGTTGCCCTGAGAAAAGAGGCAGATAAAAAAAAAATAGCTGAGCATAATTTGCAAGAGTATTTTTGGCTCCGAGACACTGTGAATTGGAAACACAGGAGAACTAGCACGGCACACATTCAGAGGCATCTGTGAGCATACGGACCAATATGATCACTGTAATTATAATCCCAATAAATGTTCTCTCGTGGTGTGACTTATGGAGGTCACCCTGAGATGAGAGAGTGAAGAGGAAGAAAGGAGGAAAGGGAAGTTATTAATGAACCTTAGACACCACACACACTCAGTGTTTGCTCACTGCTTTCCCACACTCGTCCCTCCCTGCTTGGTTCCCTTGCCCAGAATTGATGACAGAGGAGCTCCCTTGGTCTAGTATCGCAAGCTCTGGGTAGCTGCTCTTATTTCCAGAGGGACTGTTTTGTCAGGGGAGAAGGCCAGTTCTGGTTCCAGTCCCTGTTTGTACCTGGAGGGGCTTCTGATCCAAAAGCAAATTTTCCTTTTGTGGGGTAATAAGGTTTGAAACTGGATCTCTGGGTGGGATGGGAGATAAGGGTTGTCTCTGCTAGAATATGCTGAACTCAGGCTCCAAAACCAATTACTTTCAGTGGGAGGCCAGTGGCCAGCTAAGATGGCACCAGCCCCCAGTGACCTGTGTCTTTGTCATCCGTCAAACATTTGCTGAGTGGCAGATGGATGGCCCTCATCTTACAGGGGACACAGACATGTCAGATAAGATCTTTTCTCAGGAGCTTGCTGTCTTCTTGGGGAGTGAATAACAGTACATAGGTACTAGCTATAGAATATTATTACTATTATTACTGTTATCAGCACTGCTCAAAATATCATTCTCTACTATCAGAGAGTAATATAATTATCAGGTACATTACAAAGCTTTATTAGTAATACACACTACAACTACTAGTAATAAATAGTGAGCACTGTTATACCAATATGGATGTGTTTTGGACAGAAAATGAGCATTACCGGAGAGATTAAAAAGAGGAGAAAACTCTGGAGGCAGGTGTAGTAGTAATATTGATGTCTAACATCTGCAGAATGTTTTATAGCTTTTACCCACCTTCACATCTCATGGGATCTTCCCCACAGTCAACTACAGCCCAGAGAAGTTAGGTAGCTTGCTTATGTCACACAGCCGGTAAGGGAAAGAGCTGGAGTTCAAACCTCTTGTGATTATGCCAAGGTCAGGACTTGTTCCACCCAGCACAGCTGCCTACCTCACAGATGGTGATGTATTCCTATGTGGCACATGTGTTACAGTGCTCTGTGTTCCAAGTCCTTTCCCATGCAGTCATCTCCTTTGATCCTCACTGAGAGGAAGTGTATGAGGTAGGGTTGGGCTTGTGCTGGGTGTCTCAAAGGCAATCACTTGTTGGAGGACATGGCTTTGAGCCACCCGCTAGCTTATGTGTTTGGAAAGCATGGTGACTCCTGAAGAACACACACAAAACTCTCTCTCACACACAAGAAAAGAAGAAAAACACACAAAGCAAACAAACAACAATCATAAAAAGCTGCAACCAAAAAGAACACTTAGCGGTGTAACCATTCCTATAGCTCCCTAATGGCCACATATCAGTTAGGCTTTCCTACATTCCAGAAGGAGCACAGCAGATGATGGGTGGGGTGCATCCAGGGCCCCCATTTCCTCCTGCTGATTGTCAGGCCCAGTAGGGCATGGGTAGTTGTGCTGGTCTTTGGTATCATGGCAGAGATTCCTGCTCCTCTTTCTGGGATCCTGCGGTTTGCCCCATTCCTCTGCCACCATGTGCACAGTGGGGTCACCTATAGATTAAGGAGCTAAGGTGGAATTAAGAAGGAGTCTCCGAGCTTCACAGACACAGTGCTGGTTTTGTTTCTATGTGTTGAGTAGGGTGCGCGTGTACCCACAGACACCCTCCCAAGTGTGCCTGGGCTGAACTTTCCCTCCACACTCAATAATCTAGAGCAGCATCTGCTGTCTTGTGCATGGATCATTTGGATCGCCAGTTTCAAGGCAGCTTTATTACCTTATAGCCCCCTTACGATATTTCCTGTGACTGACAGCCACTGTCATATTTCTGCCTGATACACACTGAGCCTGGAAATGTTGACTTAGCTTAGGGATGTGTCACCTGGTTGTCTACCATCGCTCACCCACGCTGAGCCCACTGTTCATTTCAGCTGGCTTGTTTCCATCAAGAGAAGGCAGGAGCTGGGGAACCAGACGGCATGGGCCGGGGTTGCCCTTTGTCTGAGGCTGTGGTGCTTCTCTAGAGAGGGCTTCCCTGAGCATCCTGTCACTAAAAACAGGGAGGAGGTTGGTAGTGATAGTGAGACTTTGAGATTGCAAAGATGTCTAGTTCATGTTTCTCATCAGTGCAGCAACCACACCTTCCACATGGTCAGCACCTCTTCTTGGATAGAGGAAAGAGGGGATCACTTCATTCCAAGGCAACTCATTCCATTGCAAGGTTAGCACACTCTTCCTTACGTTTGGTCAACATGTGGTAAGATGAGATGAGCACTGGGCTAAGAGTTAGGCACAAGCTTCGTTTCTTCTCCCAACTGTCTTACCATAAACAATGGGACCTCAGGCAAGTCACATATCTGTCTGGGTCTCAGTTTCCTCTGCCTGTGACATGGGAGGGACAGGGTTTCAAATAGTGCTGTGCGAAGCTTGGGCTTTCTGGAAGGTTCCTCAAGGGCTGAAAAAGAGGTTGAGATGCGAGTTATGTGTTGGGTGGGACTCCAGCTACACTAAATGACAATAGTTATGATTTTGTGTTTTATATGTTGCGCTTTGTGTAAATGACTTTGTAGATTGAACAAGTTTAAAAAAAATAGGACTAGATAATTCAAGGTCCTTTCCAGTTTTAACTTTTTTATGATCATAGAAATCTGTGGAAATTACAATGAAGCCAATTTAGTAGAATAATGCCATTTTAAACCCATTTTATACAGAACAACTCTTACCTCTCTTATAAGACAGCCTTTTTGCTATCTCTGATTTTTTTAAAACCCATACATGCAGGTTGAAAATGAGAAGATTACATCTGAGATGTCCTGGCCAGAATGGTGAATTCAGAGAGGTTGATTGTGGTGTCCTCTTTCCTTACTTTCTTTCCTGAGTTATTCTCATCTGTTCCAGGGGCCCCTGTGCTTCCCTACTCCCCATGGACCATGAAACCTGGCCAGCTCTCATCCTGAGGCAATTATCTGATCACCTTCCCTCGATGAAGTGTTAGCTGATGGCGTGCTAGAGTTTTAATGTCTTCCAAAATATATGGGACTTCTGAGGCCTAAAGGTCTAAACCTGGTCTCCAAAAAGCACCTCTAAGTGATGAAGTCAGAGATTCTATGATAACTTGTGTTGCAGGAAGTTGTGTGTGCACAGACTGCAGCCCTCAGCTTTTTCTCCATCTTTTCCTTCCAGAGTGTTTGTCTTAGAGTTATATTTCCAATTTGCTTTACAGAAGCCTTTCCAAAAGAAAATCCCTTGGAACACTATTCCCAAATGCCCTGAGATGAAAGGATTGTGTGGCCAAATGCCTTTGGGAAAATGCTGGTTATTATGGTTCCCTCTTGGAGATTCACCATGCATCCTGATCTATTTCAGACTCTGAGAAATCCATCAGGGGAGGGCTCTTTATCTTTGTTTAATCCAAGGCTTCCCAAACTATTGGGCCACAGTATTCTATTCTCCTCAAAGGAACAACTGTTTGCATTCCTCAGAATGGGGGTTCCCTGGGACATGGTGGGGAGATTCTAGAGTGGTGGTTCTTATTGGGGATGATTTTGCTCTCCAGGGGACAATTCACAAAGTCTGGAGACATTTTTCATTGTCACAACTTGCGAGGCATCTTGGCATCTAGTGACTAAAGGCTGGGGATGCTGTTACACATCCTAAATGCACAGACAGCCACCCACCACAGAATTACCTGGCCCCGGACAGATGTCAGTAGTGCTGAGGTTGAGAAACCCGTTCAAGAGGTACACAGAGACAGGGTCTATTTAAATGCCGCGCAAGACCCTGCAAAATCAGGTAACTGAGCCTTTTATGATGAGGAATATCTTTTGGACAATGTTGTAAGAGGTGCACTCAGGTGACATTTCCCTGAACACCACCATAACAAAGCCAGAGCTGAGCACCCAGTTTCCCTGAAGCTCCCTGTGGGCAGGAATGAAAGGCCCCTTCTTGCTGCAGGGTGTCCAGTATCAGGGCTGACATGGCATGGCTCCTGGTTCTTGTCCTCCCTTCCCAGAATCAAGTGGTTTGGCACCATTATTGGAAGAGCCTCTTTTCCTAGCTTGCACGTAGTGCTTTATTTATTTCTTTAATCTTGCTCCAAGCCTCTTTTCTTTTTCCTGGACTGACAGGGTTGGCTGCTCCTCCTGGAAATGTTGTCTTGGTGGGAAAGAAAAATGTGCTGCTGCCAAGCACAGGAGCGTACCTAGGACTGGGATTCTTTAAGTCTTGGTGATTGATCTGTTTCCACGAAACGGAGCAATGATGTTTGTTCGACAGCAGAACTCACACCTGCAACCTCCCCTTTCGTCCACCTCCACTCAACCCACTGCATACTAGGGAGGACAGAGAAAACGGTTCCACTTCTCAGGGTTTCTGATTCTCTAGGTCAGTGAACATGGAGCTCTTTGGGGCTGTGGATCCCTTTGAGAATAGGATGGAAGTAATGAACTTGCAGAAAAATGCATACAGATGCATGCACATAATTTTGCAGGTGATTCGAAGTGGTGCATGGACTTTTGTATTCAAGAACTCACAATTCGACATGCCTAAGTTAGGGGACACTGTCGACACTGGATGCTTCTGTGATTGTATATTGAGCATCATCATTGGGGTGTACGAGAGAGAGAGCCACCTTGGTCCCTGGCCTCAGAGCACTGCTGCTCTTGGGAAAGGATAATTTAACACAGTGAGTTAGTAACTTCTTGTGTCTTAACTCATTCATTCATTCATGCGTTCATTCAGCACACCTTTATTTAGTTTCTGTATGTCCAGGGCAGTATTAACCACTGGGGAGTCTAAGGTGAGAAAACAGTCTTCTTTCTCAACAGTAATGGGTGTAGGAATTAAAAGAAAGACAACACATCCAGCAACATGAGCCCTGAAGATAGAAGCTAAGAGGGGCAGCTTCAGTTCAGGTGCAGAGCATCATCTGAGAGAATCCAAGCCATTCGGGACCAGGACTTCTCTTCTGTGGGCACTGGCTTCCTCAGTCTAAGATCTACCTGATGGAGTTGAAGAATTGGGCAGCATCAGGCAGGGTCAACTTGTCTTGGACTCAAGCCTGGCCTGAAAAGCACTTTAAGAAATGATCCAGAACCTCCCAGTGTCCCAAGGCAGCCTTGCCTATTCCTCCTTTTCAGTGTCCCCTGCAGAGCTGGGGCCACTTGGGTGATGTCCTATAGTTGTTATAGGAAAGGTACAGATGACAGAGTCCCACCTTGGGGTTGTAGGACTTGGATCCCACGTTGTGGTCCACAGCCCCTGTAGTTTTTGCTGAAGGAGGAGGACATGAGGCAGGGTGAGGTGGGTGAAGTGTTGTATTATAGAATCATGTCCTTGGTTCATTGCTGAGCCTCATAGGGGATAAGGCTGACTTTTCTAATCATATCTTTATTGAGGGGCTTGCTGACAAAGTCTCCATAGAGGGACCCCTTTATAGAATGAGAAACACCTTCATAATGAACCATGTTGATGCCACGGTTACCTCTGTTTGGTCTGCCTTGTTTGGGCTCCATAATGAATTATAATGAATCCAATAAAACAACTACACTCCTTTTTTCAGGCTAGGACACATACTTTAGGCAGCCTGGGAAGAGGTCGAGCTGGTCAGTTTGAGCTGGCAAGTACTTTATGCTACAATCCAGCCTCACCATCTGATGCTCTTGGGCAGGTGGGATTTCTTTTTCTAGAAACAATTTGTGTCTGCACGAGGTTGTGATGCCTCATCTGAAGAGAGACAGTGATGTTCTTCGTAGTTGGATTCAAAAGAGGAAATTGCTTTTCAGTAACTGGTGCCTTTCCATTCTTTAAAAAAAAAAAAAATGGCCAGCACTACTACCCCAGCTCTGAATCCCCAGTGAACAGCAGCATAGGGAAAAAGACCTTGCAGAAATTATAGTTGTAAGCAGGTAATGAGAACCAGCTACAAGCAGGCAGCTCTCTGCCCGTGAGAATGGGGTTTACAATTACAGATTTATATGGCTGCATTTTCTGCTTTCCATATAGCTGGTTGACATCTCAAACTGAGAAGCCCATCGTTGCGGCCTGGGCAGCCTCCTCCCAGCTCCTGTGTCAAGAGAAATTTATTATTCTTGTAAGCTCTGCTCATAGCAGCAACTCCCTCCAGATTGGCCTAGGGAGGGAGGATCTTATTTTATTTCATTTTGCTGAGAACCATGGCTCTCTGCAGAGACATTTGTTCTGTCTCTCAGAGTTGGCTCCTGAATCTACATGAAGAAGGTGGGGAAATTGAATCAGCCAGTGGCTGCATTGAAAGAAAACTAAAATGGAGCCAACAGGCCATTTATTGATGCATCATGGGAACAGGAGATTGGAACAATAGCTGTAATGTCCGTCAGTTGGGAACTGGTTAAAACAATCATGGTCCATCCACAAAATAGAATACTATGCAGCTATTAAAAAGAGAGGGAGATTTATTTCCACTGGTAAGGACAGATCTCCATGGCACAATGTGAAATGAGAAAGAAAAGTGCAATGCAGTCTTTATAAAGTGCAGTGCAGCTTCCATTTGTGTAGAAGTAAGAGTGATCTATAAATGTGTACCTTGCATCTACAAGAGTGATCTCTTGGAATATTCACAAGAAATATGTAATAATATTTGCCATCAGGGACAGACTTGATTGAGAGATGGGAAAGTGGGAAAGATTTATGAGGTCGGACAATTAAGTTTGCAAACTCATCCTAGAAAAAGTGCAACATGCTTCATTGCTGAATATCACTATGGTCACCTCTGAAGTCCTCCCCTTGGGAAGCTATGCACCGATGCCAGTGCCTAGTCCACTCTTCAAAGCAAGTTTGGAGCTCTTTTTCTGGAATGGCCATCAGAGCTGTTGTTGTATTACACTTGATGTCCTGAATATCATCAAAATGTCTTCCTTTCAATATTTCCTTTATCTTTGGGTAAAGAAAGAAGTTATTGGGGGCCAGATCAGGTGAGTAGGGAGGGTGTTCAAATACAGTTATTTGTTTACTGGCTAAAAACTCCCTCAGAGACAGTGACGTATAAGCTGGTGCATTGTCGTGATGCAAGAGCCATGAATTGTTGGTGAAAAATTCAGGTCGTTTTTCATCTAACTTTTCATGCAGCCTCTTCAGCACTTACAAACAGTAAACTTGGCTATTTGTCCAGTTGGTACAAATTCATAATGAATAATCCCTCTAATATCAAAAAAGGTTAGCAATATTGTTGCAACAAGTTTGAGAACTTAACTGTCAGAACTCATATGTAGAAAACCCTTTGTGCTTCTGATTTTTAAAAAAAATACGATTTCTTGTGTTACTTTCTCAAAAACCACTTAAGGCTAAAAAATGAATTTCAAATCTAATAATGCCTAGCAAAGTTTGCTTTTGGAATGATGAGCGAATTGTGGTTTGAATGTGACTAACTGAAGCTACCCAGAAATGAAAAGTTGTCTCCAGGAACTCCCATTATTGTGTGGGATTTATCACTGCTAATGATAAGTAAGAACTGGAACCTGTCAGGTGAGGTATGATTTTACCTTCATTTATGGGGATGAATTGAGTACATTATGGTCCACATAAATTGCATTTATACCACACCGATTTGTTATGTGCCATCTATTAAGGGTTGGACATCCTTGCTAATGACATCACTGTTTTCTACCACCCAGGCTCCCTGTCTCTTCTGGGATGTCACATTATTCTTTGGTGTGGTACTCAGTCCGTTTCTCTGGGTCTCTTAGAATTTTTCTCCTGGGCATCAGGGATCAAAGAGGTAGCATAAGTGTTTGGAGTGGCCACATGGGAGGCAGTTTAAGTCATGAGAACTTGGGCAACCAGAGGGTGTGCTCTTCCTGAAAACAACCAAATTCAGCTTGAAAAAATTCTGCAGGTCGTATCTTGTCCAAGGTCCAGGGAATTCTACAATCCCTTCCCTGAGCCTTTTTCTGATGTCCCATCTTCCTCCTTCAGTAACACTTGACCCTGCATTTCTGATAGCAGCCTCTGAGAGTCAGAAAACGACCTCCTAGGCATTGGTGTTGAATCTACGGGGAACATTGACTAGATAGCCGGGAGGCAGCCTGACTCTTTGTATCTCGGTGCCTTTTGCCTCAAGTTATGGAAAAGGTATCTCATCTTTTCCACTGGATGTCAGATTCCTGGAGGGTGAGGACTTGTTCCCCTCTTTCCTCAGGGCAAAGGTTGACACATCTTGCCCTGGGTGGTTCTTTGAAAACCCAGGTCATGCAGGGCATTGCTGGGTTATAAAATTGCAACTGGGAAGCTCTCTTCTAGAGCATATTTCTGGGACAGCAAATGTAAAAACTAGAACAGATTTGCTGCGAAAATTAAATAGACAAATGCAATAACTCTTAGCACAATATACGAGTATATTCAGAATAAGGACCTGAGAAGCATGAAAAAAAAAAAGGCTGCCCTTTGAAAGTGTAGCTGCAAGTGGAGTTGAGTACTTACTCTGTCCTACCCTAAACCCTCTACTGCTACCTCACATAAAGAATATCTGCAAAAAAAAAGAAATATCTGGCTGTGGGACTTCAGGGACAGTGTTTCCTCTGTCTGGCTTTCTCTGGCTAGTTGGGATCTTGGCTGTCCCAAGGCCCAACTTTGTGTGATAATTTAGGACTTTCTCCCTCATCTTTCTGTCCCTCCTTAATGGTTTGGCATGACTCAGGGGGTTCTGTGCCGACGCTGCCATAACTCTCCCTGGTAACTCACCCGTACGGGAGTTTCTTCCCTCAGAGCAGGCGAGCGCGAGCCCTTCCAGGTTCCATAGAACACTGCTTCTCTCCCCTGCAGAATCAGCCGTGTGCAGACTATAGCCGAATGCTAGCCACGGTGCTAAATAACAATGCAGCGGACAATGGTCCCTATAAATTACTGAAAGTGGTGTTGTAAAGACAAGGTAGGGTGCATAAATCCACATATTTAGCCAGAAGCCCATTAACTTAAGGCAGACAAAAAGAAAGGAGGAACATTAGCAAACCACTTCCCAATAGGAGTTTAGTAGATGGGAAAGTAGGAGAAGGGGGAAGAAAAAATAGCTATATTGGAGAGAAATCCAGAGGAAAAATAAAACTATTTTTCAAGATGGTAGGACAAAAAAATGTCCTGGTCCTGAATTGGAATCTCCAGGTAGACTGATTACCATTGGAAGGTCCCCTTGTCCCCACTGTCCTGATAGTTCTTCCCTGTCTCTGCAGTTTAATAATTTACTCATTTAGTGGCTCAGATGCCACCTCCTCCCTGAAGCCTTCTCTGATATTCCAGATGAAAACGACTTTCCCTCATAGGATTTAAGTCTGTTTCGTTGCTCAGTTCTCTCTTAGTGCTGATGTTCTATCTTTTATGATGGTTATTCATGTACCTGATCCTCCCTCCTCCCCTATAAAGATATAACCTCTCTGAAGGCAGAGATGATGACTTGGTGATGGACAATTTAACAACTGTTTTAGTAAACACTTATTATATACCACTCCCAGTGCTAGTGGGGGATACTTAGATGAACTTAGAAAGTGTAGTCGTAGCACTGGTAGCATTACCTTCAGCAGAATTAAGTACGGTTCTTTGTACGGTATATGTGCAATGTCTTTTGAATGAACCAGGATCAACCCCCTCTTCCCTGTCTTCAAGTTGAGGAAGTGAGGGCCGGCTGAGTGGCGCGGTGGTTAAGCGCTGGCTTGGGAAGCCAGCGGCCACAGGTCAGTCCCACATATGAGGGCCAGTGACACTGCCCTCAAAAAAAAAAAAAAAAAAGAATGACACTCTGAGCTTGCTTAAAGACAAAACTTAGGCACCTCTTTTTTTGCTCTATTTTGTAGCCTGCAGTGTCATTCTCTTGGTCAGTTGTCTCATGGATGAATAAGTAGGGCGGGGGGACCTGGAAATAGCCCTCACCAACACTTGGGAACACAGCTTCTAGGGTGCATTGAGAGCTAAAGAAAGAAGATGTGGGGATGACTGGTTGGTTCGGTTGGTTAGAGCGTGGCGCTGCTAACACTAAGGTTGCCGGTTTGATCCCCGCATGGGCCACTGTGAGCTGCACCCTCCTTAAAAGAGTCAACTATACCATTGTAGCATGAAAGCAGTGTGTAACTAATGACCGTGGCTGTTCCCCAATAAAAAATAAACTTAAAGAAAACAACAACATGAAGGAGCTAGTCCAAGCAAGGCCAGTGGCATGGTGGGTATGTCTGAGAAAGACTGAAAGTGGATTTCATGAACCCAGGAGGACAGTGATGAAGTGAGAGGGCTGGGCCTGGGGCAGGTGGTCCTAAGCTTGGGTGACTGGTGAAGTTCATACACAGGCAACTTTCTCTTGAACTGGTCAGTTTGTAGGTATTTGTAGACTTGCAGAGGCAACATGGACTCAGTGCCCTGCAAACAAACATATATCTGTCTAAGCTTAGCTTCAATCAGTCCCTTGTCAAACTTGAAAAACAGCCTTTCCTCTTCCTGGCTGCTATGCAGGGAAGTTAGAGCTGGAAGATAACTCAGGAAGCCATCTGATCCAGCCCTCTGCCTTTATGTCAGTAAAATATTGCCCCTGTTTAAGAGATGACTTGAAAAAAGCTCCATGGAGTTTAAGGGTCTGGTTGATGATAACCCAGTGGTGATCAATGGCGTGTGGAGTGGCCGTCTGTGAACATTTTTTCTGATTAGGATTTTGGAAGAAGGAAGCACTTCATTCAACTGAAACCCAGGCTCCTCAGCGACTGACTCCCCCTCCACTCTCAGCTTGGAACTCAGGAGTGCTGGAGTGGAAAGGCTTTGTACTCTGGCTGCTGTGTTTGGGTGACACAGAAAGACTTAGAGGGGGTGTCCATGCTGCTCTGAGATGGTCTAGAGCTGAAGTAGCTATAGGTACCCGAGGCCATGGTGTCTCCTTAATCCTTCCCTCTTCATTCATAAGCAGATCAGTTCTTCTTAGCTACCTCATAGATCGTTCAGAGTACTCAGCAACTCGGGGAACATTGGAGCTCTTTCCCAACTGGGGAACTTTAGGTGGCTGTGGTCAGAGCAGATATTTATATTTTCCACACCTCTTTCCGTAACAAAACCAGGGATTAAAATCTTTTGCTGAGACCAGAGTTGTTATATTTCTGTTTGGGAATCAAATCAGAAAGAAAGGAGGCAAAAGTGCAAAGGGAAGCTTGGACCAGTGTCTATATCCCCTGCAAAGAGAAGCTCATGTTTTGGGGGTGATGGTGGTCTGAATTAAAAACTCAGGGACCAAGAAAATCCAGAGTTATCCTAAAAACTCCTGGGCCTATCCTGGTAGAGGTGTCTAGGTGATGGGGCTTGGTGGGAAGATGATGGAGAAAGTGAAAAGTGAGATTGGGTTTCTATGCTGAGGCTACTGGCTGCAGCCTATATCTCCAGTGCAGCTTTGCTGCTATTTAGTCTCATCCTCCTGTGGCATGTGCTTGGTTCCTCTTTTCAACTCCATCCCATTCTGCTTTGCTTCACTAGATAAGCATGTTAACGACTTTAGAGGACCATTTGGTCCTTGAAGAGAGTGAGTATTTTATTCCCCTTGGATTGCTCATAGCATTTGTGCTGTTCCTGGTAGTTAGAAGAAACATAATGAAAATTTATCCTTATGGTCTTTGCAGCACTCCTGCTTTGGAAAGTGAACTTCTAAGTATTCTTGGTATCAAGGTGGCTACAGTTCTTCATAATTATTATTTCTTTCTGAAGAAGATTATTCAAAAGCAGCCTTCTTCATGAAACTTCTAATGACTCTGATTTATATGGCCCTACCATATCTAAATTCCTATGTTTTTATAGGTTGTACCTTATCTTTTTTTTTCCTTCTAGCCCCAGTTAGATTGTGGGCTCCTTGGTTCTTCCACAATGGCTGTGTTCCTTCTTTGGGGCTGAGTGATTTTTGGGATATTGATTTTCCAAGTTTATCCCATAATACGGAATTTCAGTGCATCAATATTACGTTTACTGGAACTTGAATTAAGCAATGAGTTGAACTGTGTGTGTGTGTGTGTGTGTGTTGTACATTCTCTCTCTCTCTCTCTCTCTCTCTCTCTCTCTCTCTCTATATATATATATATATATATATATATATATATATATATTCCAGCACATTGCTTATATATATTTCATATATAACTGCTTATATAAAATTATATATATTACACACACACAGTTTTTTTTCTAATTTTAATCTTTACAACAAATCTGGGGTAAGCATTGTTATTATCTTTATTTTTGAGGGAAAAAAAGAGATTCTTATCATTGTAGAAGTGAATTATTTTGAATGTCAAATAACATAACCTCATATGTGCAATTTTTTTTTTTTTTTACCTAGAGTGGCTGAATAGGAAGTTGAACTCTCTGTACAATAAACATGGACTCTACAGTTAGGGTGATTACAATAATGAGTCTGCATTCTCGTTCTTGCCCAAGGTCACACAGCCAGTAATCTGTGATCCTATAATTCAATCTCAAGTCTGCCTGATTCAAATGCTTCTAGTCTTTCCTGATTGAAAAACACAGTAGTAGAGGGCTGTGTTTAGGAATGTGTATTCTGCACTAAAGTTGATCATCGAAAGCTAGATGGGGAGCTAAGCGCGAGATTTGACAATATGTTTTAGTGGGATAACATTGCTAAGGGGTTGAGGCATGGATGAGAAGCTGTGGGAAGGAAAAGGGATCAGTTCAAGTCCATGGTATTACAGTATTCCAGGTAAAAGATGAAAAAAATTTGGACTGAAGTTGTGAGAAGATAGAGGATGTGATAACAAGTTGTCTTTGCAAAGATGGAATTGTTAGGGCTTAGTAGTGATTGAGTGAGTTCGAGGGGCAGTCAGCTCAATAATATGGCTTTGAGGTTTCCCGCTATGGGTGTTCCAAAGAGCAGTGACACCATTAAGCAAGACAGGAATACAAACAGAGCAGCAGGAGTTTTCTTTAGCGAGGGGAGGAAAGGAGAATGTGTGTGATTTTGACATACTATGACTGAAGTACAGTAGTTGAAAGGTTGGAATTTTCTAGGAGGTGGTTGGGTTTATAGGACTGAAGAATAGGGAGTGGTTCTGGATGGGAGAGGGAACTTTTGGGTCCGCTGGCACTTAGGTGGTAATGAAGCTGTCAGAGTAGATTACATTTCCCAGGAATAGCATGTGGAGGAGAGGGGGGGTAAAAGGTGACCTGGCAAGGACCGCAATTTAAGGTGCAGATTGAGGCAGGTCAGGGATGAAAGAGCCCAAAGAGATGCCTGCAGAGTATGAGAATGCAAGGACTGGGCCCTTTTCTCACCTCAGTTTCCAGGCCTGAAAAAGTTATGTGCAGCTGCTGGAGTCCTTGGCAGCTACCTCTGAAGAGTTCTAGGATCTCCTTATCTGGATCATTCATCCCTGAATTTTTGGAACAGCCATGATTTCAAATACTTTGTTCTGTTGTCAGACTTCATGCCCATATTTTTGTCAGATTTTGTGTCCAGGTTTTGGAAAATGTTGCACACTTATTGCTCAGCAGCTCTCTGGAGTGAAGCATGAGATATTTCCCAATGCTCCTGTTTGCCGTCAAGCGTTGATGGTTGAGACATTTTTTTATCACAAAGCCAAAGTGATAAAGAGCCAAGTGGCTGCTGTAGATGGGAAAGACAAATAGTGATAAAGGGAGCTCTGGGGCTCAGAACAGATGCCTGTGGTAGGGAGCGGAGAGCCCTTCAAAAGCCCAGAGGAGAAATAGCTACAAGAATCCAGGGGCAGTGGACCAAACGAGCCTCCATCAGATCAGAAGGATTTAAACAAAAGATCAAGAACAAGTATCAAGGTAGATAGTGTGTGTGATTATTAGCCAGCATAGCTGAAGAGGAGGAGATCTGGGAAGTTACTTCAGTAGATAGCACATCCCTCCTTACAGGTTTTGCTGCCAGGACAAGAGACTGGTGGGGTCACAAGTAGATTCAGGAGGGGCCACGCTGGAGCTGAACACCTTGGCCAAGTACATTGTCCCTCTGGATATCATAGCCTAATGCCCACATAGGGTTTGATGAGGATGAGGAGGCTGCTTTTGTCTACCCTAAGGAAGGCCCTAGATGGACTCAATGGGGGATATGGAAATGCTTAAGACAAACCACAGTGGGCCTGATCTCTACGAACAGCATTCTCAGGCATATTAGGTTTAGTTCCCCCTTTTTGTAACAAATGTTTTGAAACACTCACTTTACAGTACTGAAATGAAATTCAGAGATAATGCAACCTGCCTACACACATAATTAAAATCAACACAAAGCCCTGACTTGAATATAGAGAAGACATAAATGGAGAGTAATACATAACAAAATGTTTGTATTTCAATAAATGCTCGGGTATGACTACACTACAAGGTATAATGAAATCTTCAGGTGCTTGCTCCTAGACATAGAATCACCATGAGTGAGGCGGCTACAAAAGCAGACTGATACAGGTGTGTGGTATTGGCAATTCAAGCACTATAAATGATGTCGTTTAGCATATGATTTTTAAAAAATCACAAATACTTTCTTGTAAAGTTCTTAATAAAACAAAAGGCTTTCTTCCCTCAACCTCCATGGTAATTGTATGCCTAGAAAATTCAGTCTATTAATACTGTGCAAAAATATTTTCTGCTTACATGGGAAATGAATTTAGGTCCCAGGCTTGGTTAATGACAAACAAATCCTTCCCTGCAAGAATGTCTGGTGGCTATTTCAAGCTGCATGAGATGGGAGATGATTTTCCATGGAACAACACAATAGAATCATCAGCACTCTGCCTCTGCCCAATAAACCCAGTATTGCCTCATTGCGCCACATTTTGAAAATGCCCCCTAAGGGCCAATAGCTCTCTTGCTGATAACCCATGTAAGGTGTCCAATAAAAGTTTTGGTGGTGGTCAGGAGAGACCAGTTGTATTGGGAACTGACCAGCTCCAGTTAGCTCCTGTATCAATTCTTGGTACCCACAAGGAGCTGTCCCTGGTGCTGCTTAGGCTTTGGCCCAAGCTAATTTGATTCCTATGGCTGCATTGGACAGATTTCAAGTACTGCTTGCCTCCATGAGACCTCTTTGATCCTGGCTCCCTGATCCAAAGCTCTAGTTGCCAACTTTAGCTTTCTCCATGAGGTGAGTTATATGCCTGATAGCCAGGCTACCAACCAGGCCTCCTTGCCCTGCTTTCAACTGAGAACCATTCTGAGCAGTGGTGTGGCTTTGACTAAACCTTCTTGGTTGGATCAAAAAGAGGATAGGATCACAATTTCTAAGATGTCTTACAGAAAAGTTCTCGAGGAGGGATTCCATGGGTTATCTAACTTTGAGCTGGGTAGAGCTCAGTTGTTTTTTCACATTTGGTCTTAGTAGGTTCTGAGGTTTCCATAGTTCTATATTTGTGAAAAGCCTGTCAGTGCTTTTCTACAGCCAAAGCTCTTCACAATATTTTTCAAAGTGTGAGACTTGTAGTTCCCCTAGTACATGGACGTGGCTGTAACATTGGCTCATTTGGTGAGATAATTAATCCTTTATCAGTTTGCTTTAAATCCCTTTAGGGCTTCAAGGAGAAAACTTCAGTTTGGGGCTAGTGTGTCTTTAACACCTCTCTCTCTCTCTTTTTTTTTTTAAATTTTTGTTAGCTGAGCCATCCTGCCACCTGTTGGCAGCTCAGTGGCAGCTCAGCTTGAGCTGGGCATCGAACTGCTGTTGCTCAGAGCTCAGCTCGCACTCTTGAGCGAGCTCTTAACCAACTGAGCCATTCTGCCAGCCCCTTTAACATCTTTCTAACACTTGATAGTCTCCTATTTTAATAAAAAACAAAAAAGGCCACCTTCAGGCTCAGACCCCACAGCAGGGGACAGTGTTGACTAGATTTTAATGGCCTTATTTTCCCTGCTGAGCAATTATTTTCATGATTACGCTGCATGTATGAGAGGTGATACAGATTTTCCATTTTGGTAGTAATACCAAGTTTTCTTTCAAAATCAATTAATTTTAATAAAAAGAAGAGCCAATTGAAAGAAATGCATTAAATTTAGTACAGGTATCACACAGATGTAGCTTGCAGAGAAGGTGGTACATGAAGGATTGAGTGTAGGAAACACTGCCATTTTGTATCATCCCGGGGGCAGATGTCTGGGTGTAAAACAAGTTCTGGGGCAGAGGCTGGCCACATTTTCAGGGGATTGGCTGGTTGTCAGTTTATTAAATTATCGGTTTCTTGCACAGACCTACTCCAGACTCCTTACTCTTCTTCTTGCTGTCTTTGTCCCTGGATAGGAACGCAGCATGTTAATGCCTCACATAATCGGTGATGGATGGCCTCAGCCTGTCAGTCTCTGACACTCTGAGTATTCAGTAATTTCATTATCTGCCCATTTCTCTACTCTTTGCAGCCTAGCACTTATGACAAGGTGGCATTCATCCCTAATGACATGGGATGGGCTGGGATTCCCAAGAATCATGCTGCCTGTAGAAGGGGGGAAACGCTTTGAAAGAACACATTTCCTATTTTTGTCCCTCCCCAGTATAGAAAAACACAAGAAGCTGGGCCAGGAATATCTGCTGCTGCAAAAATAGAAGGGAAGAATAAATAGCCTAGGTAAGATGTCTGTAAAACGAAACCTTTAGTGACTAATGCAATTGCTTGAGTTAAATGTTTTCTAACTCAAAATGGAGTTTCAAAAGTTTTTTTCTAAATGTGATTAAAAAAAACATTGACACAGACTGGATGTCTACCAAATAAATAAGATCAAAGGAGCCACATTTGCATTGGTTTGAGGGATCCAAGCTGTCTGCCAAACCAACCTTGGCTAATTTTGATGCTCTGAAAAAGGTAGCAACATGTTGAATAAGAATCAAGGCTGATCTCTCAAAAACGGAGAGACAACCCATAAGTGTGCTGGGTCCTTACAATATTGGCTCTAGTTGCTTGATTAACTCTTATGTGTCACATACATTTATTTCACCTAATCATTATAGCAAACTATAGCTTCAGACAGATTAAGCTTCAGAGAGGTTAAGTCAATTTCCCAAAGTCACACAGCAGGCAAGGTGGGACTGGAATTTGAATTTTACATTTCTAGCTAATGTGTCTACATCCCAAATCCATACTTTGGGACTTAGCTACCTTTTTCTTAGAATAATCTTTCTAGCCAGAGTGGAAATATTCCCTCCTGCTCCTCTTTTTAAATTGCAAAACTCTCCCAAAGATAAGAATCACCTTGGGAGGCTGAAAAAAAAAATTATCTTGGATGTTTGAAAAAAGAAAAAAAACTGGGCCCCAACCCAGATCTACCGTATCAGCATTTCTGAGAGTGAGACCTGATGAATCACCTAACAAGCCCAGCAGGTTTGTTCAGTCATCAGGAGAGACTGGGAAACAGTGTAAAATTCTCGTAGGGTAGACTCAGGGTGCTATTCAAAATGGTTAATAACCAGCAAGGGCCTAATCAGAAAGGACCCTGGCTGTAGCTGGAGTTCTAGTGGCCCTCTCAGTGCCAAGTCTTAGCTCCGTGGTGCAGGATGAGACAAGCTGGGAGATCTAAGCAGCATGTCTGGGGCTACTTGGGTGGTGGTGGGACAAAATGCAGAGCTTGGAGCAATGGCTTCTTACTCATGGGCCTAGGTGTATGTCAATATTTTAACTGGTGTGGCTGTCTCAGTGAGTACCAGTTGAGTATCAGCCCTGATAACCCTCACACAAGAAATTGCAAGCTGCTGGTAAAGGCTTCCTTTTCTACTGTATAAGTTCCATATTTCTCTAAGCCTTGAGCCATCTGCATGAGAATCACAAGGAAATGCTATTTAAAAATGCACCTTTGATAACACTACACACCTAATAGAATGTCGAAAAACCTAAAATGCTGACAACACCAAATGTTGGCCAGGGTTTGGAATAGCAGGAACTCTGATGATGGGAATGCAAAGTGGTACAGCCCACTTGGAAGATAATTTGGCAGATTCTTTCAAAACCAAATGTACTTTCACCATACAATCCAGCAATTATGCTCTTTGGTATTTAACCAAAGGAGTTGATAACAAATGTTACCCAACATCTTGCATATGGATGTTTATAGCAGCTTTATTCATAATTGCAAAACTTGGGAGCAGCCAAGATGTCCTTCAGCAGATGAATGGATGAATAAACTGTGGTACATCCATACAATGGAATAATATTTGGCTTTAAAAAGAAGTGGGCTACCAAGCTGTGAAAAGACATGGAGGAACCTTAAACGCATATTTCTTAAGTGAAAGAAACCAACCTGAAAACGGTGCATACTATGTGATTCAAACTGTATGACCTTCTGGTAAAGGCAAAACTATGGAGATAATAAAAAGATCAGTGGTTGCCAGGGGTTGGCTGGGGAGGAAATAGGGGGAGTACAAAGGATGGTTAGGGCAGTGAAAGGATTCTTCCTGGTACTATAATGGTGGCTACGTGTCATTATACATTTGTCCAAACAAGAATGGATAACACCAAGAGTAAATGTAAAATAAGGGCTTTGGGTTAGACTAAGTCAGTCCCCGGAAGAACCTGAGTGTACAAATTTTCTTCCTCATTCGTGATTCCGCTGAGGACTAGGCTAATCTTCCCCTTATGTCATTGGATTAAAGAAGTGCCACTTCTGTGAAGCATTGCCTGATTCCTGTAGCCAGGACTGACTCTCCCTGCAAATTTGTAGAAATTAGTGACTATTTTATGGCTCTTTTCCCACTTATGTATTTTCACTTCTTTTAGTATAGAGAGGCAGCTTTAATGTAGTGGTAATGGGTACAGCCAGATGGCCTGAGTTCAAATCCCATTTCAGCCGTTTGTTGTTGGTGTCACCTTGGAAAGTCACTTAATCTGTTCATACCCTGGCTTCCTCATCTGAAAGCATAGGGGAACTAAGAGGGCCTATCTCATATGGAGTTTAGGGATAACAGATGAGGGTACAGAGGCTTTTATTATTTTCTACTTTCCCCGCCCCCTTGGAGGGAGACAGTGTTGGGGGTGGACAGGCTCTGCAGCCTGATAGATCTTTGATGTCAATCTTGGAAAAATTATCTAACCTTTTGAAACCATAATGTCCTCATTTGCAAAATGGAATTAAAAATGCCTACCTTTCAGGGTAATTTTGAGGGTGAAAACTATCACCCCTGTGAAAGGCCCAGATTTGTGATTGGTTCAGTTGGTGCTACTATCCCTTTTGTGCCTGTCACTCACCCTGCCATAAACACAGTGAGCGTGTGAATGAGTGAATTATGTATTGCAATGCAAATGGAATCTTTGAGGGTAAGATCCGAATCTGTTGCAAACGTAATTTTTGTATCTTAGGACTTTCATCTGGGCATGTATGTTTTGAAGCAGAGCCTGAAAAAAGAAGCAAATGTATTTATATCTAACACCAAAATCGTACGTGAATTTACAGATTTGTAAAAATTGATAGTGTCATTGTACTATACAGCTAGGGAGAGCTTCAGATCCTGTTAAAAAATTCAAACGTTTTGCCACTTCTAAAGGTCTTCAGTTGAAACACTGATGAGAATAGGACTTCAATGATTTTGAAAGATCCTGGCTTCTTTGATGCTAAAATGGGAATTGTATTCTCTGAGATCTATTCCCATTGCCAGCTCAGTAAGCAATTGCTCACATTATCTCCTTCCTTTTTATTATATTTTAAGGCATTTAAAATATTTTGGTGAGTCATTCTTCTTGGTAATTAGATGTAGTGATTAGAATAGCTTTTATATTCTGAGACATTAACTTTCTTTTATATACCTAAAACATCATCATTTTCAGTAATGACCTCGTATTTCACGATGGTTTCACAAAGATTCTAGATCTCATCTCAGAAGGCAAGAGATGGTGAGTGTGTCAGGTGATGGGAATGGAGGACCGACAATCTCCTCATCCTGGCTTTATTGGACCATTGAATCAGCCCAGAGGAGAAAACAGAAGAGATGGAGCACTGAAAAGCAGCCACAACAGAGATTGGATTTGTAGGGTTTATGCAAAGTTGTTTTTCAACATTTTGTACTAATTCTTGACAGTGAGGTAGCAGTTTTCAGCCTGAGCTGATAGGTCTCTTTGGGATTTAAAGAATGAGTTATGAGGCTGTGGTTACCCCAAAAAACTGTGGGCTCATTGTGGGAAGAGCCCAGAAGGAGCAGTGTTGGGAAAGTGGGGAACATGGACTGTGAAATCTGGTTCCAGCTCTGAGACCCCGATGGAGTCACAGTAGAGAGGAAAGGAACTCCATGCTATCAAAGTCTGGTCCAAGGATGCAGTCGGGACCTATTGAGCATATCCAGAATTCTTTCCCCTGAAAAATGAAGAATACACAGAATCTGAGTTCAAAGCTAAGAACAACTTCTAATGATTAAAGAGATCACTATTCTGGCATTGAGGCCAAGAGTTTATCTTGCTCAGAAAAGATCTTGGTAGGGGGGATGGGGTAGGAGATACCAAACTGAGTTTTTCCCATTTTTCTCTTTCCCTCCTACACACCTGATGAGTAGGTCACAGGGCACCTCTTAACATGCTGATGCTCGAACAAGATGGAGATTTCTGTCTCTCCTATGTCCAGGTGTAGGTGTGTGGTCCAGGGAGGGCCTATACCATCATCCAGGGACCCAGGCTTCTTCCATCTTATTGCCCCTACTAGCCTCTAATTTTGTCCTTTCCACGTGGCTGTAGCTAGTCATTGTCACGTCCATGATGGCAGTGAGAGAGAAAGAACGGAGTAAGTTTCTTTCTTTTTTTTTAATTACAGTTTATTGGGGTAAAGTTTAATGGTTAGTAAAGTTACATAGGTTTCAGGTATACAATGCTGTAATACATCTATAAATCCTAATCCTCCTGTCAGATGTCTTCAGGTCCCTCAGATTCCTCTCAGAAGTCTCTTGTCATTGATGGAGAGGCTGTGGGGCTGAGCATTGAGGCTCCAAACCTCTCCTCATCTAGCTCACCTTGACCTTACTTGCTTTATGTACTGGATTTCCACATCCGTTTCCTTTAAAGTAAGATTTCCTGGACTAAAATATTTTTTTGAAAACCAATGCTGTAAGCATTTTCTGTAATCCTCTGTAGTTCCCATCACTGGCACTTTTTTCCCCCTTCTACCGTATCACCTCTTTCCCTTTTGGGGTGTCTCTTGGTGGCTGTTTATAAGAAATGCATTTAATGTTCCTCTGTTGAATTCCCAGGCTCATTTACTCACTTAAGCTCTTACTGCAGGTGAATGATCCCATTTTTGCCTCTGGATTTCATGAAAGGCAGTATTATTTTCCTGGTTTTTTTTCTCCTCTGGCTCTTCCTGGCTGGTAGGTGTGAGCCTCCTGTGTGCCTTCAGAAAAGATCGACTCTGGACTCTCTGAAGCTTCATTCATTCAGTTGTGTATTGATTTACTCGTTCAAATAAGTAGGGTTTAGATAAGTAGATAAATAGAGGGAGACAAACCATGAGTGTCACCCCCAGCTGATTCTCAGGTGCTGCATGGACCTAATTCCATGTTCCAACAGAGCCAACTGAAATGTAGTGAACGCTTACTCTCTGGGAGCCAAACCTGTGATGTTCCCTGCGCTTCGGCTGGTTACCCTTGAATCGAAGGAAAGAGATATGTGCACACAGAACTAATACAACTAGAATGGGATTTGGTTATAGAAGAGATGTGACTAAAATGGTCCTGAGAGCACAGAAGACAATAGAGGATTCCCATGGGAGGATGTGGGGAAGCCTTGATGGAAGGGAAGCCGTAGCAAGAAGGCATCTGAGCAAAAGTTCAGAGGTGGGAAACGCCAGGAATTGTCAGGAAACCTCAATCTCTCACATTTTGGTGGAAAGTAGTTTGGGCTGGAAGACGTTAATCAAATTGGTGTGTTATGGTTCATTTCAGAAAATAAAAGTGGGGCTGCCTGTCATCCGAAGGAATTAGGACTTTCCTTGGAAGCAGGAGGAGGTAATGGGGGATTTCTGAGTGGAGGGTGATAGCATCTCTGAGAAGGCATTGAGACTGAGGCCACTCACAATCACTTTCCTCTTGAGGGTGGAATTTGGGGGTGGAGAGCAGAGAGGGGACCTAATGTATTAGGTTGTGGGAGAAGTCATGACGTATTTTTTCTGTTTTTCCTTGCGAAAATGCGTCATGACTTTCCCGACAACCCAATGTTAGTGAGCACAGCACCCAGACTTGCCTCCCTGTTCTCTTACACTGACACTCAATTACTGTCACTCTCCAACCTTCTCATGTTTTTCATCTTCAGTTTGCAGCCCAGGGTCCCCTTTTTCACACCCCCACTCTCTACCCTCTCACAAAACTGCTGTCTCTTCTCCCTGTTCCTTCTGCCATTTTTCCTTTCTGTTTTTCCTCCTCTTTTTCAAGAGTAAATCTCAGTTCTTTATTTTTAAACCTCTATCTCAGATACCCTGCTTATCTTCCTACAAGCTATCTCAGCCTGCATTAGAAAGCCCATGAAATGAGGGTGGGTATTGGGATAGAAGTTATGAACATTTGCAGAATAATATATATTTTTTGCCACTTTTAAATTTTTTGTTAAGGTATCCTTAGCTTCCAAATGAGAAATGAGGCACAGAGAGGCCAAGTATCTTTTTTAAGACCACACAGCTAGTAATCAGTAGAGCCAGGAATCTAAATAGGATACTTAAGACTAAAGGTCCATACTAGGTCATTCCACTATTTGAGGCTGTCTCCTCTGAGTTAATTTCCTGTGTCCCAGGGGTAAGTCTAGACATAGAGAGATTGGGAACCTAGTTACAGGTGATGCCATAGGATTATGGAAAGTGGCCTCAAATAACAGCAACACATCTGAATGTGACTAATGATGCTGTGAGCTCTAGAATCCTCTTCAGTTGGGGAATAATCATGCTGGCACTGTAGATCAGAACAACTGTTTCAGCAAGCAATATGGCAGGTTGTACCCAAAGCCATACAACCCAAAGTTTGTATAACATTGATCATGGCTTTCGACTAAGTAATACCACACCTTGGAATTTATCCTAAGAACTTGTTCAAAAATGAAAACGTGCTAATTACATGAAAAAAAAATCAATTTTTTTTGAAAGGGAAACATAGCAAGGTACGTTCCCTGATCAAGATAATAATAATTGTGAAGCCTTTATGGAAAAATGTGAATACATTCATGATAGGTTAGGCGTACACCATAAGGTAGCTTAAAGTGGTGTATGTACACAGGTCCACCTTTCTTCTAACCAGAAAGGAATCATAAAGATAGGAATAGTTGTAGTTATAGGAATAGAAGCTAGTGTGATTGTGGATGACATTTTTTCCCCTCTTCTTACAGTTGCTTTTGGTGTTCTCTGGTTTTCATAATGAAAGTGTATGGAAGACAACGGAGGGGTGTTCACTAGAGTAGGGTTTGCACTGAGCTGATGAGACCAGTTTGTATCTCCCTTGCCACTATGGATGATGACAAGCTCTTGAAAACTCCCAGGATCCCAGGAACTTTGGTGTGTGCGGGGGAGCCAGGTGCCATGGAGCCTACAGCCCAAACCTTTTCTTGTTGGATTCTGAATGCCTCTGGGAAGATCTCCTACGATGTGCATATGCCTTGGCAGCATCCTCAAACACTTCTGGCCTGATTCTCTTAAGAAACTTGTTTACTAATAATCTCTTGGCTAAGTTCCTCTCTTCTCTCTCTCTCTCTCTCTCTCTCTCTCTCTCTCTCTCTCTGGCTGTGTTTTCTTTTTGGAGGCTTCAACCTACCACCCTTTATTCTCTCAGTCTCAGGTGAGAGATAATGTAGGACAAGTTTTTTTGAGGGGGGTTTCTTGGTTCATGAAGAGGCTTAAGGGGATTCACGAATACCCTGATACTGAGTGGGAGAATTTATGTTAAGTATATGATGTTAACATAAGTGTGGAGAGAGGATCCATCATCTAGTTATTTCTCAAGAGCTCTTTGAACTTCTAAGTTTAAGAGAACTGAACTGAAGGTATTGGGGCAAGGAAAAAATAGATCACCAGGCTAAAGGAAGAGGAGATGAGTGGCCTTCTAAAAGTTTGAGTCACGTGTTTGGAGTCACCTAGGGGTGGTGGTGGTAGGGAAGCAGCGTCTATCCTCCAGGTACTTGCTCCATTCTTTTCTCTTCATTTTATTTTGTTTAACTTTAGGTTAATTTTTTTAGCTGAACTTTCTGAATATGAGGGTGACAGCTCAGAAGTTAAAATCACTCTATGACTTCCAACATTTGCTGCTTTCCCGGCTTGTAACAGATGGATTTATAGCCATCATTCCATAGAATATGATGCATGGGGAGGTTGTCCTCACACCATAAAAAAAGGCTTCATAATTTACCTTCAAATCTGGGTTTGAGTGAGTTCTGAGAGGCCTGACTCCACCATGGTGTGAAATGGATTCCCCGGGAAGGGGTATGGCTCAGTTGTCTGACCTTTACAGCATATTTAAATACATATTATGGTGTTCACTGCAGTAAATAATATAGATAAGGTTCTACGTGGAAAAGAGCAGGGGGAAACATTTGCAGTAAAGCTGTGGGCTGCCCTGGCGGGGAGACAGGCACTTGGCTTTGAACTGGAATTAGGAATCTGGGTGGGGGAGTGACAGCAAATATTTTCCACATGGGTGCCAGTTCCTTTGGCACTGAAAGAACTAGGGCTCCTGAAGAAGAAGTTGGTTCTGTTGATTGAGGGCACACTCTGCTTTTGTGAGGTGGCAGAGGACATAATAGCAGATCTTCCTTTATTTATTAATCCATTCACTAAGTATTTATTTAGCACGTACTGTATACCGGGTGCTTTTTTATGTGCTGGGGATGTAAAGCAATGACCTCTGCCTTCAACTAGCTCACAGTAAAATGCAGGTGGGTACAAATCAATACAGTAGAATAATATGCAGTTTCGTACAATCATGTGTAGAGCACAGGAATAGCACAAGAGGGACTGATTAGCGGGAGTGGTTAGCTCTTTATGGTGGACTCAGGGAGAGGTGCAATTATGGAGGTAAAATATGACTTGGTTTTTCAAGGGTGGATAGGAGTTCACCCTTAATGGATGGATGGGAAGGACATTCCAGATGGAAGTGAAAGCTTGTGGAAAGGCCTGGAGGCAAGAGAATGAGGCACTGGGTGAAGGCAGTTTATTAATGCCTCCAGGTAAGTGAGATGCTGGGAACTGGCAGTAGATGAGAAGACTGGGGCCCATCCTAATCAGGTACTATGTTCCTTGTTATTCGGAAAATAAACTAACATTTACTGAGCACTTATTCTATACCAGATCTTCTATTGGGTACTTTGGATGTGTTATCTTATTTAATGTATACAACAACTGCATAAAGTAGCTACTAGCATTATCTGGGTTTTACAGTCAAGGAAACAAAAATCAGAAATAAAGTAACTTGTCAGAGGTCATACAACAGAAATGGATTGATGGTAATGTGGAGAAGTGTGAGTGATACAGACCTAGGGAAGTACATGGAGTTGAGAAATATGTAGGTGACAGAATCTACAGACGTTAATGATGCATCAGATATAGAGGAATGCGGGAGTGGACAAAGGAGGATTTGAGGATGATTTCTAGATTTCTGTCACAAGCAATGGGAAGGATAATCAGTCATTCACAGAATACTAGAGGTTCTGGGAGGGGGAATATGAGTGGAGTTTGAAATGTGTTGGGTTTTAGTTACCTTTAAGATATACAAATAGAGTTTACAAGCTGAAATAAGAACTTATTTGTCATTCACCTCCCAAGACTTAATAGCTTAAAACCCATCTATTTGGTGTGGGATTCTGAGAGTCAGCAGTTTGGGCTGAGCTCAGTTGGCCAGTTCTGGTCTTAGCTGGGCTTCCTCCTGCATCTGCTGTCATGCACTTGTCACCTGGGGGCTCTGCTCCTGCAGGGTGGCTGGCCACATGTCTCATCCTACAGCAGCCTACCCAGGGTTGTTTTCGTGGTGGCTAGATAGGGTTCTAAAAAAAGCAGATAGAAACAGGCAATGTGCCTGGAAGCCCAGGCCCAGGACTGGAACATCATGTCTGCCATATTCGATGGGACAAACCAAGTCTAAAGCCAACTGATTCCAAGGCCAGGGTCATAGAGTCTGACTCTTAGGAGAAGAAGCTGCAAGTCACGCCTGGAAATGGACGTGGGGGCAGGGAGTTGTGGCAGTTGGGGCCATTGCTATGGGCAGTTGGCCCCTGTCTTCTCCAAGAAAGCAGGACCATGTGACAGCTTCAGAGCACTGCTTCACTCTCCCACCTGCCAGCTCCTCCTCCTGTCTCATGTATCCTCATTTAACAAGCGTTACCTGGTTGGTTGTTGTGTGGGCTAGTCAGCCACTCTGCTAGTTGCCAGGGATACAGAGATGAGTAGAGCATAGTCCCAGCACTGAGGTGAAGGGAAATCACACACCTGTTAGGGGTGAAGGCAAACCTGCTCTGCACGTCCTAGACTGTACCCAGTGTCCTTTAGCTGACATTCTCCTGAAGTAATTATTGTTGACGCCTCAGCCCCCTGGGCCAGGAACTGCTTCCTGTAGGTGCGCAGGAAATGTGTCACCCACCAGTGGGCTGGGCTATTTCTGAACAGGCTTCAAACAGAAAGCACGTTCTCGTGGAAGCACAGCCATATGCTACGTCTTGAATGTTAAAATTTAGCCACCACTGAATCATCTGGAGACGAAATAAAGGTTAGGAGCTTTTTAAAGCAGAAATAAAGGCCTTTCAACTCTATTTTTGTAACTTTTTTGTTTCTGATTATAGAAGACATAGGAGTATCTATTGTAAGAAATGAGAAAATCTCACAATATGTACTGCAGGAAATAAAAACCACCTATCACACACTGATGATTATGTCAATGTACATGTACATTTATTATAAACTTAGATTAATATTTTGTATAAAATGTTTGATTTAACATTGTCAGTCTACGGAATGTACATATGTGCATATCTATTTTTTCAAACACTTGTTAGTATTACATATACTGTTTTATTGACTGTATTTTACACTGAACACAATTATACATCATATTCAATGCCATAAATGAGAATGTGAACATAGGATTTTATCTCATCATATGGAAGTCATAGTTTAATTATGACTTTCCCCGTTTGTTGGAGATTTACATTGTTTCTGATGGTTTGCTATTATAAATAATGCTGTCGTGCCCCTCCTGGCACCTAAGTCATGTGGGTATCTGATTATTTCCTCTGGATATAATCTTAGAAGTAAAAATTCTGAACCAGAGGGAATAAGCATTTTTAAAAAAGATTTCTGATAGATATTGAGAAATTGCTTTGCAGAGAGATGGTATAGCAGTGATAATCTGATCTGAATTTTCTTTGATTCAGGAACTATCTGGAAACTTTCCTATTATGGAAACTTTCCCAGCAAGTACTTGCTTGTTCATTATTTCCTTCATTCAGTTATCTATTTATTCAGTAAACATTTATATAGAGATAAAGTACCTAGGGAGAAATACAAATGTCTAAGGCAGGTAGTTACACAACTTTATGCATTTGTCAAAACTTTTAGGACTGTACACCAAAAAGAGAAAACGTCACTCTGTGTAAATTTTAAAAATAAAATTTAAAAAAATGACTAAGATATGCCCATATTCCCAAGGAACTGAAAATCTCGTGAAAGAGATAAGACATACACATAATAATTACAACATTAAAATACCATATAGGAAGGGAAAATAATTAGTGCATTTGTGTGCTAGGTCCTGGGCCAGGTGTTCTATGCACTCATTTATTCAATTCCTGGGAATACAAAGATGAAAAACCAGAGTGACTGCTCTCAAGGGGTCCCAGCACCATGGGAGTCAGCCCTGCAAACACTTCCTACCGACAGGGTAATTACTGGAACAGATGCACAGGTAAGAGGAAAGAGCCTGCCTGGGGGAGCTGAGGCTGGTTTCTGAGAAGGAAGGGAGTTCGAATGAGAGATGAAGGAAAAACCAGGCTTTGCCTCATGTACTCCTCACAATGGCCTGGAAAGGTAGGGGCTTTGAACTTAGTTTACAGATGAAGAAATTGAGGCCCACAGCGGTTAAGTGACTTGCCCAAGGTCACTCACCGCAAAAGTGGCAGTCACAAATTCCCCCAGACCTGTGCTCTCTGTCCTAGTCATTAGATCCCTTAAGAGGGACTGGAATTTAGATTGAGCCTATGGAATGGGGTGGAGTTAGAGCTGGAAAGACTGAAGAGCAGCATCTCATGGGAAGAGACTTGGAAATAGGTCAGGTAGGAAACCAGAGCATCATTTAGGGGAGCACTGCAGGAAGGTATGGAGGAGCCATATATAAGAGGGCCTTGCATTCCCAAATAAGGGCTAGGGACCTTAGCTTGTAGATAGGGAAGCGATTAATATTTTGATAACAAGGAGGTTGTCTGCCAAGAGGTGCACATGGGAAGAGGTTAATCCAGTCGTAGCATCCTCAAGGATTTGGTGATCGGTAGATGGAGCCTTCTCCACCTTGGAGAGATGTCCTATCTCCAAAGGCATCTGACGCATGTTAGGGTAAGGAAGCCAGTGCATCCTAACCCCACGATCAGCTCTCCACTAGTTAGGCCCATTTTTAGTTATTCCAGGATTTTGTTTGCTATAGCAATTCTTTTATGAATTCAATTAAAATAGCAAAAAAAAAAAAAAAAGAAAGAAACCCAAAAAACTTTGACCTAGATTTTGTTGTATTATTTCAGTTAAAATAGCAAATAAACAAAACCTCTTCCACTCAAATATGATTTCCATTCTATTTTTATGTCCACTCCCAGCTCACCATTCCCAAAACAAAAAGCTTTGTTTTCTTAAATAATAGCACACAATGTAGAAATATTCTCGCGAGGGATGGGGCGGTAGTTGTGCATAAGGATGGGAAAGACTGGAATCTGAGAGTCCCAGCCCCCAACAGAGTCTGTGCAGGTCTGAACCAGATGCCACTCTTCAGATGGTCCAGGTGAAGCTCAGGTAGGTGAGTGGCCTGTGGTGGGGACCAGGTGAGGAGACAGCAGGGTGATGCTGAGGTGCTCTCCCAGAATCTCACCTGAGAAAGGTGCACATACAGGGCCCCCCAAAGGATAACCAGGGTGATACCTGATGGCAGCTTGGGCTGGTTTCTTCTCTGTTTCCTTGTTGATGGGGGGTGTGATGGACAGGCCGGTGCTAAGGTCTTTGCAGCCTTGGGCTCCCCGTCTGTGCAGTGCTTTTCCTTCTCCTCTTTTCAAGTGGCCGGCTACTTCTCCTGATCCGTTCACAGTTTAGAAAGGGCGTTTCTGACCTCTCGACGGGAAAGGTATCCTCTTTTACTGTTCTCTAATTCAGAGTGCTTCGTTGGAATTCGTAATTATATATTTATTTCTTTGTGTAGTTTACAAGTCTCATTCCTACTGCTAGGTTTAATACTACATGAGGATACAGACAGCCTATTTTCTACACTAATATATATGAATGTCCACACCCAGCTCAGTGGCTGAAACATAGAAGAGGCTTCATTCCTGTTTGTCAAATGATTGAACCCGAGACAGTCCATTTCTGTGGCCCAATCTGCTCATTTCCAGCATGACTGGGCCCATCGCACATCCTGGGAACAGGGGGGCTTTTCTTTCTTCAAGGTGGGCAGGGTGAGCCTTTCTGTCCCCCTTGGTCTCTCTTCATGGGTGGGACTGATGGCCCTGGTGTGAAGCTCCCACTGAACACATTCCGGGCTGGCAAGAATGACATTAGAAAAATAATAATCCATCTCTGCCATGAAATGAAATTAGTAACCAAGACAACAATGTTTTCATGAGTTTAGTAGGAAAAAAAAAAAGCTATCTCCCTTCTGTCATTGTCGTGAACATGCTGGAAATTCTAGAAGCTGTTTCTTTAGGCAGGGAAAAAAAATTTTTTTCTCACTGATAAACTATATTTGGAGTAGTCAATTTTTTTTTCTTTTTTGGTATCTATGAGTAATTTAGGAAAAGTCATGATTTTTTTTCACTCTATTCCAGAGTAGCTTTGCATCTTATCAAGTAAAATTGGTCTGTGTTCTTTCTCTTAATCACGTAACACTTCACTAGAATATCTGTTGTCTGAATAGCTTCCAAGTTGCTCGTCACTCACTGCAGTGGGCGTGATGTTGTTTTGAGTCTCAAGGCATTTTGAGAGGTGAAATCTGCCTTCCTCTGATGCTGGAGATAGGGTTCAGAAAGCAGCCTTCTGCTGCCTCCCTCTCTCCCTCCCTGACGTGACATGTGTCACTGGTCTTTTCTCTATTCCTTCCCTCCAACATTTCTGTACTCCTTCCTCATTCCAAGGACACACACTGCCCTAAATAATTGAGAGACCCCCCCTCAAAGGCCAGGCTTTCCAGGGACCCAGCCTCAGCAACCTCTAACTCAAACGCTGTGTTTGGGATCTACTTGCCTTTCTTGATATCATGCCTCTGTCTTTGTAGATATTGTTCCTCTTGCTTGGAATTGCATTTCCTACCCCTCCACCAACCCTCCCCCGCCTTATGGCAACTCCTTATTCATTCTCTAGGATTCAACTTACTATCACTCCTCCTGGAAGCCCGCCCCGGTTGCGCCCTTCCTCTGTTCACTGATAGCACCTCCACTGACCTCCATCAAAGACACTCTCCTTATGTTATTATTGTGTTCATGTATCTAATTCACTAAATATGAAATAATCGGGGGGAGGCAGGGATGGGTGTAGTTTATCTTTGTATCACTAGGACATACTACATGCTAATGTTAAATAATGGATATGGAGAGTGTTTCATTTGCTTCAAGACCTTCACCAAAATAAAACACAGCAAGTAAATTTTATGTCCTTAGCTCCTATTTTTCAGTCTCTCAGCATTACTGTATCTTATAAATATAGAGTTGATACTTAGGATTCTTCCTTTGGTCTTTGTCTTCATCATGAAATCCTAATTGAGCCCTGGTCTGGAATGAGAACTTTAAAGATGCGCTCAGTGGATAGGCTTGGAAGAAGAGGGAAGGTACAATTCCTCCTCTCAGAAAGCTTGCAGTCTGAAGGAGGAGGGCAGCATTAACAGAAGAAGGATGTGTGTGCATGCTGATCGCTGATATGTCAGCCAAAGCACACACATTGATGATGGCTAGCCATAGTAATGAAGAACCATTTGGAGGTCAGACTGTGGGGCTCCTGGCACAAGACATTCTTGGACTCATTTAAATATAAAGAAACAAAGATTTGAAATTGAGACACAAAGTAGATTGATCACGATTCTAATTATTTGTTTAAAAATATTAGTCTGTCTTGATTGTCACTTATGGCCATGTATAAAGGGGAATATATGTGCATTTCCACAATTACAGATTAAAGACACACACACACACACACACACACACACACATGCACACACATTTTTTGTAGGTAGACCTCAGTCATTACATAAAACAAAAACTAGTTTTCATTATGCATATAACTGTATAGGATATAATCCCATTAAAATAAAATATAGTTTATCAGTGGATATACATATTTACGTGTAGCTATAATAAGCATGAACATACTTTTTGCTCTAATTTGTAACTTAAGTAGGTTTCTACATTTCCCCCCTGTATTAATATAGACCATGTAGTTTCAGTTTCAGTTTGTAGTAACAATATGGAATGCATCCTAGAACATGCTATTAATTGCTTGAATATATTGTGCTGTTGGGTATTTAGATTGTATGTTTGCTTTTCCCCGCTGTGAGGGATAGCAGTGTTACAAACATTTCCATACAAATAGCTTTTTTCTCTTTTACTTTTGAATGATTTCCTTGGGATATAAGAATATATCCAAAGTGGAATTAGCAGGTTAACGGGCATAAATAACTTTGTCACTCTGCCAGAATGCTCCCTGGCAGGACCAATCAGCAAACAGTATTCCCTGGAGGATAAGAGGATACCTACCTGTTTCATTAGACTATCCGTCCACTTCATAACTTCCAAATTAATTTTCACTAATTCAAATGGTATCCCGGCATTTCAGAAATGAATTCATTTGCTGTTTGTAATCAGTTGAAGGCAGGCTGCTGGGTGTTTTTCTCGGATTGATTCACTTGACTTTTCTTCATGTATAAGCTGCCTGTTCTTTGCTTTCAGGCATCTCTGCCTTGCCCTGGTGCCTGTAAGCACAGCTCTGGGTCTTAGACTAACCAGTGGTTATCCTTTACAGTATAAGGAAAAACAGAACTGAGCTATAACACTTTGCTAGTTATTTTTCTTCTCCCAGCCTATTTCCACATTACACAAATGACACCCGTCCCAGGTCTGCCTGTGTGAGGGGAGTTTGTGAGCTTAGTAGATTCTTAGCTATGCCATCGGGGCCAGGCAGGGACTGGCTTCTGCTCAGTCACCTTCCAGGCCCACCAGAGGCTTTTAAAAACCACCTGGTGTTGAGGAAGGAGCAAGGGCTTTGAGGTCCGCTCTGTGCTGTGTGACCTGTGGATGTTTGTTAGCCTCTCTAAGCCTGTGCTTCCTCAGCTGGGTGATGGGGAGAACAGACGCCAGCCTGGAGGATTATTTGGAGCATCATATTGGCGTCCCTTAGAGTGATCTGTCTCTTTGCTTTACACCTCCTGTCACTTAACCTCTCACCCTTCTTTTCTCCTCTACCTTTTAAGAGAAATGGAACTTTATGGCAACAATTCTAAGAGCAGCTAACATTGCCCAGCATTTTTCTATGTGCCAACACTGAGTTCTTGATTGATGGTCTTCTTCTTTATTCCTCATTGCAGCACTATGAGGTCAGTGTGTCTGTGACAGAGGCCCAGATAGAGGCTCCAGGGGTTACCTTGCCCAAGGGCTCCCAGGAGGTGGTAGGGCTGGGATCCAAACCCCACGCTGCGTGCTTTCGGGATGCGGGCTTTAACTACAATATGTTTAGTCTCTAGGGTGTTTCTTTGCTACTGAATAATATGTACACTGGTATATACACCGGGAGCTCATTGTTGCTTTGCTTTAGCATTCTTCCAGCCAACGAGCGATACTTGCTGAGCAGTGCCTTTGAGTCAGTCCTGACCCCAGGTGCTGGGTGCAGCAGTGCAGTGCTGATGGGCTTATCTCCTGCTCAACACCCACCGTGGGGCAGCCCCGGAGGTGGGGGCCTTGGCCCGTTTCCTGAGCACTCCATCCTCCTTAGCAGTCAGTGGGGACTACTCTGTGCAGGCGTTGGCTGTCTGGTGGAGGTGAGAGCTCTACGAGATGGGCCCGCCTTGAAGCATAAGAACATATTGTCAATGGTGACTTATAGGCCCCCTGTGCCTGCCTCATGCCACACTGGTTATTGGGCAGGACACATCCCACCTTTGAGTGGAGCTTTATTCATGCTCAGCGCTGGGTTAATTAGAAGCTACTGAAAGTCCGAGTGATGCTCATATGTATAAAGGAAGCTGGGCTTCTGCTGAACCATAGATCTCAAATACATAAAGGCCCTTAAAGTATGTGATTCATCCTCCTCATTCAAGGCTGGCTAGGAATAAATATTTGGGAGTCCTGAGCTGTGGTGTGGCTCCCGACAGCTTAGCCTTACTCCCCTTTTTCCTGCCCCGTCTCCTTCCTCCAGACGATAGCTTCTGGAGGGGCTGCTCATGTAGTTCTAAATTGTCTTGAGTCACTGGAGTTCTGAAAACAAATCCAGCTTCCCAAGAGGTGACCGTGCCATCTGGCCTCCTCTGGAGGCTCCTGCAAATGATTCAGGTATGTGCAGGTGCAGAGCCCTTGTAATAGCCTGAAGCCCCTAGTGCAATTACTGACGGGATGACACATCCAGACACAGGTCAACCCCAGTGGGAACCCAGCTGCCAATGTGGAGCAAGGCTGAGCCTTCAGCCCAGGCACCCTGAATTTCACGTTGCCCAGATTCCGGGTGAGTGTTTCTGCAACCACCTTCGTGGACCCAGCTCCCTGTCTTCCGTGGCAGCATGTGTCTATTCCCCAAAGCTCAGAGGAGTTTTGCTATTTCTGAAACACTGAGCTAGGTGCTAACTTGTCCCTAAGCACTGCCTGCTTGAGCCTACCCCCTCAGCACTTTTACCTGCATGTGGTGATACTGCCACCTTGAAGGGGCGAGCACTGCTGCTGAGCATGTTTCGTGCAAGAACTGGCCAGGCAGAGTTGTATGTCAGAGGGAGAATATGGCCAGTGAACTTTCCTTTCCAGGAAATGAAGTGAAACTACCATTTATTGGGTACCTAAGATGGGCTGCACATGCATGTCATTTCAATTTTTAGTTTGCAATTGCAATAGTTCTCTGGTTTCGTGAGCCTGCCCTCTGAGCCCTGCCCTGTAAGTAGTCTGGAGCAACGAACTGAGAGTGAAGTGTGACTCAAAACATGGAGGCAGAACCTGGGTTTCGGGAGAATAGAGAGGCAGCAGAGAGCTATCTATAGAAGTAGTGTCATAGTCCTCAGTCCCAAATAGCTGAGGTTGTCCAGACAGCTCTGAAACCAGACCTGTCGTCTTATATATATTCCTTGACCACTGAGCTTAGAATAAAGAGTTGGCTTGAGATTGAACCTGTGGTTCTGTCTTGAGGATTTTGTGGGGTTTACTTTGAACTTAGCCTTGAGGAGATTCCAGAGGAGGTTCTAGTATTCACCCAGTTGCCACAGTAATTTCAGTGATGCTGAAATTGCTGAGTTAATTGATGCTCTTAATCAGGAAGGAGGTGGGATATGAGACATTGGGAGGGAACAGCTAGATTTTTGGAGGAAGAATATATCAAGTGCTGCCATTTATGTATTGTGGTACTTTGTTTAGTTACTTAACCTCTCCAAGACTGGTTCATCCCTGAAAGAAATCGGAATAATGATACTTAACATTTCATAGGTTTATTGTGAGGTTTAAATGAGATAATGGATTTAAGTGCTGACTTCTATTCCTACTACCAGTTTTAGTAACTGAAATTTATCAATTAGCTACAATTTATCCCATAAATGTTTACTCATCAACAGGTGCTTACAAGCATCTATTATGTATCAGGTAAGGTTATATTTGCTTATTTATTTGTAACAAAGATGAAGAGGCTCAAAACTTTCTCTCAAATATCTCACAGTGTAATAAGAAGATAAGATGTTAATATTACACTGCGCTAGAAAGTGGGTATAATGCTAGGATGCATGGAGGGTCACACAGAAGGAGTAATAGAGTCTGCCTGGAGGAGTCAGGGTTGGCTTTGTGGTGGATGTAACTTTGATCTGAGGCTATAAGGGTGGGAGGAGTATTTCAAGCGTAACAGTTAAGAATTTGAATGGGCTGAAACAAAAAGGAAGATTTATTGGCTGATTTAACATGAAATACAGAAGGTTAATATCTCCAGGTCAGGTTGATCCAGCAGCTCAAATGATATCATTGAGGACTTAGATTCATTTCGTTTCTCTGCTCTGGCTTCTGCGTGTTGGCTGCATCCTTAGGTTCCACACTGTGACCCTTCAGCAACGTCACGTACTCCTTTCACACTCGCAAAATGGTTGCATCCATTCTAGGACTCACATCTTCATTCTCTGTTATTTAGAAGGAGTGGGTCTCCTGATTTTCTAAAGGAAGGAAGAGAATACTTGTCTTTCCAAGCAGCCCCAGCAAGACTCATCTTGGGTCTCATTGGCTCCAGTTAGGCAACATTTTTCCCCTGAACCAGTCACTGTACTATGGTGGTGGGGCGGATGATTGGCATAGGCCAGTAGAGCCTGCCCTCAAGCTGAGGGTCAGTGCCATGGTTCATGCCATCTGAACCACGTGGTTCATCACTGGGAGAACTGGTTCCCCAAAGAGGCATTTTTCCTAGGCTGAGATGGGAGGGCATGGATTCTGGGCAGCATGGGGAAGCTAGCTCTCCACTTCATCAGTAATGGGGGCTTATAGTCTGCATTTTAAGTGAGAAGATAGCCGGGGTCACATGTGACTGAAGAGTGCCTGAAAAGTGGCTAGTGCGACTGAAAAACTGAATTATTAGTTTTACTTATTTAAATTTAAGTAACTGTATGTAGCTAAATGCAATCGTATTGGAGATCATAGCTCTAGCTCTGGAGAGGGTTTTGTAAGGAAATTAGAAAAAGAATGAGAGAGAGAGAGAGAGAGAGAGAGAGAGAGAGAGAGAGAGAGAGAGAGAATGAGAGAGAGAAAATGAGAGAGAGAAAATGAGAGAGAGAGAGAGAGAGAGAGAGAGAGAGAGAGAGAGAGAGAGACAGACAGACAGACAGACAGACAGACAGACAAGAGAAATCCTGTGTGTCCTGGTTTGGGGGAGAATTGAAAAAGTCACTCACATCGTTTCTCTATTCCATGGTTTGGATGAGTAACCCAGAAGTGGAACCCCAAATTGAAAAGCTAAGGACAGGAAATGAGACTAGAGATCCAGACTAAGGCCAGGTTGAGAAGGCCTTTATACTTTGCCATTCTCTTTTGAAATTACACTATAGGCAATAAGGAGTCATTGAGGCTTTTGAAGAATGATATAATCATATTTGGATGTTAGAATAGCAACCTGGCATCTTGTAGAACAGGCTGTGTGTCTAGATACAGGGAGCCCAGTTACAGGGTGAGAATTTGACCTTGGGAAGGAGTGGTAGAGATGCAGAGAAAGGTGAGGTATGAATATTAGGGGCAGAATAACAGTGTGTGTTTGCATGTGGTGTGGGAGGAATATAGCAGGTTACTGGATATGTGGCTTGGACAACTGGATGGATGATTGCACGCTCCTTGAGATGTGACATTCCAAAAGGAGGGGGGGCAGGTCTGAGTAGTTCCCTGATGAACACTCTTTTGGGCATGTGGAATTTAGCCTGTCTGTGGAAAGGTGTCTGATAGGTTCTTAATCTGCTCTCTCAAGGAGTTTTGGTTCTATCTATGGAGATGAGGTCCACATAAATCATGAGGAAAAAATTCCACATGCATAATGACTATAAACCTTAAATGCTGAATGCATTTTATGAATAGTGTGTCAGGTAACCTTTCAGTGTAACAAACCATCTCAAAGCTTATGGTGGAAAAGAAAAATATTTTATTATGTTCATAGATTATGTAGGTCAAGGATTTCAAGTGGGAGTGATATATACCATCAATGTCTGGAACCTCAGCTGGAAAGAGTCAAAACTGAGGCTGACTCGATGGCTGGGGCTGTAGTCACCTGAAGGGGTATTTCCTCATACCTGGTGACAAATGCTCCCTCTCCACTAGTCCTTACTAAGCCTGGGGACTAAAACCCCTGGCCACTGTGTGTGGTCCTTCCTGCTGTGTGCTGGTTTGGGCATCCTCATGCATAGACTCAGAGCTATCACTCTAAGAATGTACCAGCTAGCCTGGAAGTCACGTGGTACCACTTCCCCTATATTCTATTGGTTGAGGCAGTAACAAAGGTGGGTCCACTGTCAAAGGGAGGACAATGGACTCCACTCAATGAAAAGAATGTCAAGGTCAAGTTGTAAGATAAGCACATAGGATGGGAGATACTGGGCAACATAGTTTTCCACAGATGGAGAGATGAGGGTGGACTGAATTAATGAGGGATGACTGCTGAGGGTGAGGCCTGAAGAGCGGGTAGGCGGATGCTGGCAGGGAGAGGAGAACATGTGCTTGTTGGTGACACAGAGGACAGTTTCTGTTCCTTTTTGGGTCTTCTATATCAGTCTTGTTAGTGCTGTGGGAAACTTAATAGTCTAAAGATGGCATCCTGTTACTGCCACATCTCTGTGGAACACTTTGGGATACAGCAATGTCAAAGCAAATGGCTTCCTTTTGCTCTGAACACACCCAACATCAGGCCTAAAGTTCCCTATGCCCACTCAAGCTGATCAAGTGTCAAAATGTAACTTGATTTTCCCATTGTTTTCTGTTCTATTCTGGAGGAAGCCAAGTTCTACATGGAATCGGTAGTCACCAAAATCCTTCATTAGTGCAGTAAGTACCCTTGTTAGCACAGAAATCACATTAAATAAAATATTTGCTTGCTTGCCTGTTTTCCCCTGATTAGACGGAGGATCTCTAGAGAGAGGAAGCTATGTTTAACCTATTCCAGTTTCTGAGCAGAGCCAGGTACATAGTAGGTGCTTAGTACAAGATTCTTGGAATAAAATAAACTTGAATGAGGATTAAATGAAAGCAGTGCCGAACACCTGGGCGTTTTTATGCCATCTCAGTCTAGCATGAGGCACAAAGTTCTTTCTGCTCCTGACTTTTTATTCCTTCTCTTTATCTCAGAATCTGAGCAGCTCCTCTAGAATAGGAATCTAACCTTCCCCTAATTTCTGTTTCTGTACCTGACAGTTCCTGTCCCAGAATAGAGAGTTCCCAAGCATACCTTGTCTGCTTCCTATCATGGAGGGAGACTGTTTTGACCAGGGTCAACACACAAGGAAAATTGCCAGCTTCCTGTCCCCTTTTCCTTGATAAGTGTCCCTGGCCTGGACTCTTTTGCTGTAGCCAAGATATGTGAGGAACATATTTTTTTACAGAGATATTTTGCAAAAGATATATTTCTCAGGACCATTGCCGTGGATTCTTAGCAAAAGGAAGGACAAGGAGATATGATCAAATATGTGCTAGTGAATCAATACAAATAAGTTATGTGTTCTTTGTTATTATGTCTTAGGCTACACAAGAGAGGGCTCTTAAATCATCCACCATCAACTGCTGGAGGTTCTGCTCCTTTCCAGGGAGTTATTAGGAGAAAAAATCCAGGCTTGTGTTATTTTAGGCAATCCAGATACGTTTCTACTGGAAATATTGGTGTGGCTGCTAGAGGAATGCTGGCCACTGCAAAAGACCAGAGGGGAGCAATTCTTCTCTGGGTCTGGCATGGCCCTGATTATACCTTAAATATTTTCTACCTCTGATGTCTGGGATTTATGAGCACACTTTTGCTTGAATGGATGATTCTATGATATATGGTACAGACCTCTGGAGGTTTGATCAATAGCTTGAACACATTAAAATCTATTCCTCCTCCCCACTACCCACCCCATGAGTGGGGCAGTCCTTCATCTGTTATGTCTTGTGGTGTGGCTGTCACGGCCCAGTTATCTGCTATTCTGGGTCAAGACCTAGAGCAAAGCCAAGTCAGGAAGAACACGGAAAGCTAGGCAACCCACAAGGGAGATCCGAGCAAGCTGTTTGTGAGAAGAGCCCTAGAGGTGACCAGACCTATGGGCAAGGACAAGAAATGCTAATCTAAGGAAGGAGATTCTCAGAAGTTCAGGCAGTTAGGCAGGTAATAACAAACATGTCCATCAGTCTCTTAGGCAGATGGGCGAGAACAAGATGGGATAGAGGGAGAACTTTGGCCATGATCAAGAAAGGGAGGATGCATGGATTCAGGAAAATAAGTTGGAAACTCATCCAAGCAACCCACCTGGGGCATGAAATGAAGGTTAGGCCATGGGAATGCATGATAGGCCTCCTGTAAGTGCTGGAGCTGGATTTCAGGCTCAGGCCTTAGAGTTACAGTGAACCATTCTGACTTCCTGGGAACCTTGGAGACATGTTTGACTCCATTCTTTCCCATTATGCTCCATTTGCAATTTTCAGCAACAACTTCCATAGGCTTCTTTTATTCATTCCCTTCTTTGCTTTCTCACCTTCATGGCCTCAATTCAGATCTCTTATCTCTCATGCTTAGACTGTTGCTATATTTTTCTCACTAGCCTTCTTGTTTCTCTTCGTCACTGAACCATCCTTCATACTCTGGACAATTTTGTTTCCAAAATGCATGTGCCGATGGATCATTCACCTGCTCAACACATTAGACATCTCCATGAAATTTGCTGAGTGGACTCAAAACTCTTCAATCTGGTGTGGTGGGCAGAGCCGTGGACTCCCAAAGAGGTCCACATCTCAATCCTGGAACCTGTGACTATGTTAGGTTACAGGGCAGAGGGGAATTAAGACAGTAGATGGAAATAAGGTTGTCATCAGCTGAGCTTAAATAAAGAAACTATCCTGGGTTATCTGGCTGGTCCCAATGGAATCAGAAGGGTACTTAAATGGGGACGATGACAGCAGAAGAGCCAGTCAGAGTCTTGCGATATGAAAAAGACCTGACCAACCATTGTTGGCTTTAAAGGTGGAAGTGGGCCATGAGGAAAGGAATGGGTACAGCCTATAGAAGATGGAAAAGGCAAGACAATGGACTGTCCCCTAGAGCCTTCAGAAGGAAGGCAGGAACACAGCCCAGTTGACACTTTGATTTTAGCCCTTGACACTCATTTGGGCTTCTGATTCTCCAAACCGTAAGATGATACATTTGTGTTTTTTTTTTAAGCCACTACATTTGTAGTAATTGATTACACCCACAACAGGAAATTTATACAGCTGGTATTTAAAACTATCATTATCTGACCCCAGCCTGCGTCTCCATCTCCTCCATGTATCCGAAGCTCTAGCTTCAGCAATCCAGCCCCTGGTCCTAGAATATGATAAACAATTTCAGCCTAATTGTGTTCTCTTATGTTGCTTCTTTAGCCTGGAATTCACTTTGCCTTCTTCAATTACTAAAATAAGCCCAATCAAATATCATCTCTTGTAAAAATTTTCATAGAGGAAAATTCTCCTCCTTCACTCCAGTTAGGAAATCACTCCTTTTGATCCTATGTCAACCTTGCAGGGTTACTGTAAGACTCACATGAGACAATAGGTGTGATGTCTTCAGCTAATCTGCTGTAAGTCAGACCAATTCTGGCTTCACTGAATGTCATTGTACAAATGTATATCTCTCTTCTTGCATGGAAAGTACCTTAGGTCAGGGACTTTGTGACTCTCATCCTTCCATCCTTCACAATATTTAGCATAGTGTGTTATCATAAGAGAGACTTTGAACTAATTTGTAGGGTTGAATAGGATACAGGCTGTGATAAGTGCCAGATCATGGATAAATGCCAGGTCATTTTGCCTCACCCTGTGTGTGGGGTTTGGGATGTACTGGGCACTGTCCCAGGTGCTGAAGACAGATGTGTTTGCCTTGAGCCAATATAGTCAAGTCCCTGTTCTTGGTTTCATTAGAAGCATCTCGAGCTGGTAGCTACTTCCAGTCTGGGGAATTACTTATCCCCAGAAAATCCACTGGGGTCAGAAACTAAAATGGCTTGGGTGCGAGCTCTTTCAGCTCCTAAACCACAAGAGGGAATGATGCCCCTGACAGAAGTGGTACGAGGAAGGGAGTGTGTGTGCCTGCAGTCAGGGCTGGCAGAGACAGACCCTGAAATGGAGAAAGACTAGTGTGTAGGATCACACACCAGGGAAAATGGACTTGGTGGACCTGTGACCTTCCCAGTGCTAAGGGTGTCAATGCATGTCCACACAAAGTAAACACAAGCACCCAGGTCCCAACTTTTATCTCTACATCAGTGAGAGGCCTGGAGAGATTCTTCTGTATTTTTTGAGTTTCAAGTCATCATCACTAAAAAAGTGACATACTTCCTTTCAGAGACATGGCATTTCCCTACTCTGGTGGCAATTATGATCTGGTTTGCTATGAGGGATGGAAGGGACATAATATATACTGAGGGCTTACTTTGCACCTGGCATAAGTTACCTTTAATGTAATAATTCTCACAACAATCCAATGAACGGAAGGTTATTGACTTTATGTTCCAGATGAGGACACTGCATCTCCGCAGGGTAAGCCTTGCCTATGATCACAGAGTAAGTGACGAAGCCTGGATTCTACACCAAGACTGTGTGGCTTAGGGGTTCTGCTCTTGCAAAGAAACAGATTGCTTCTGTTTCCTCTGTGTGGATGATTATCCCTGGAAGCTTCACTCTAGTGGCTTTGGAGCCATCATTTCATCTTTCATTTGCTCATATCTCTTTCTGCCTTTGGCCTCCTCCTCAGGGTGGTGGTTGGATGGAAGGAGTGATGGACATGTAGGAAGGAAGGAGCTCAGGCCTGTAGTTAATGGTACACCTTGGGAGCTAATTAACCCTAGTTCTGGTGAGCTGTCATCATGGAATACAGACACTGGCAGGGAATTCTGGGGTCATTTGGCTCCACCCATGTTACTGGGCTGCATGCTACCTAATTATTTTCAAAAGATGGCTGTCTCTCTCATTTTCAAAGTTCCTTGGGGAATAAGAGTTAATGGATTTTTAATTCATTTAAAATGGCTCATTCCACAAAACCAGAGCAAACCCCTCTACTATTCAATAGCCATTTTTCACAAGCTCCTTGTTTCAACAACACTGCATTTCCATTTCCTTGATCTGTCACTTGCCTTATTCAGGTATCAAATTCTGCAAAGTACTTTCTTAACAATGGCCCTGTTTTAAATATGGATGACTAATGCTTATTAATTTCTGTATCTCTTATCCCTTCCTTGGAACATGCAGGAATAGACAAACCTGTGTTTGGATGCTGATTCCTGCCTCTCACTAGCTGCCTGACCTTTACATCTTGACAATGTAAATGATGCTATTTTCCTTTTACTGTGGTTATGCCCATTATCTATGTAATGCACATAGAGTGCCAAGCATAGTGCTAGGAAATTAGTAGGTGCTCAATATATATAAATGTCCCCACCTCGGCCCTATCTGTATTTGTTCTGCTCTTTTCTAAACTACTCTACTCAATCAAGTTTTGCTTTTGCATGTGGGTCTATTGTTTCCTTTAACCCACCTTCCATCAGGTATAGGTATATACCTTTGTCCTCTCTAGAAGTCTGTAGAGAATACAAGGCTCTTTAAAATTTAATACAGTCATATTTTTTTTTTTGAGGGAAGTGTCACTGTCCCTCTTCTGTGGGACCGAACCGGGGCCACTGGCTTCCCAAGCCAGCGCTTAACCACCGTGCCACTCGGCTGGCCCTACAGTCATATTTTAGAAGGTTGCTTTCATGGCCGGCCGAGTAGCACGGTGGTTAAGCGCTGGCTTGGGAAGCCAGCGGCCCTGGTTCAGGTCCCACATATGAGGGCCAGTGACACTGCCTTCAAAAAAAAAACATTCTCTAGAAGGTTGCTTTCACCAACTTCCCTTCCTGCCCTTGTGTCCCCTTTCTCTTACCCGCTTGTAGACAAATATTCTTGAAGTTGCTTCATAACCCACTTTGAATTCTTCCTTCTGGAGAGACTTGGCAGTCTAGCTTATCTAAGAAAAAGAAAACCTAGAAGTTCACAAAATACCCCAGAAAGACGAAGGCTGGGAATTTCTACCTCCTTCCATCTCTTACTTATATGATCTCACTTACACCTCTCATTTTCTATCTGGGCGTCTTGATCACCCCAGCTCAGACTCATCTTCCTCTCTTTTGAATGCCTATGGTGACACTTCCTGATGGTTCATAGCCACCATGTTAGGGATGAGTGTAATAATACTCTTGTAAAATAATAATGAGGTAAACAAGATCCCTGTTCTGAAGGAGTCCATAGATTAATGGTGGCGAGGCATAGGCAAATAGAAAATTATAGTCTGCTGGGTAGCCTAATTGGAACTATGTGCAACTAGATAGGGAATATGGATTAAGGGGGAATCAATTCTGTCTTGGAGGACAGGTGAGCCATCAGAGTGTTGATGATTTTTGAAGTGGACCTTGAGGAATGAGAGGGTGATCCTCAGGTAGAGAATGGGAGAAGGGCTTTCAGGGGAGAAAAAAGAGCTTGTGCAAAAATGTGGGAGCATGGAGCAGGGAGAAAAATGGGTATTCCTGTGTGGCAGGAATTTAGCTGTCATTTTGGGAAAGTGCTTCTAGAAGAAGGTTTAAATGTCAATTGGGGCTAGGTTGAAAAAGACCTTTCATGCCGTGATAAGGAATTTGGAGTTGATCTTAAAGGCAGCCTAAAGCCCCTAGAGATTATTTGGCTGTAAGTAAGAGCATTGAGCCTCTGTTTCGGAAAGATCCTTCTGATGTAAGGATGGAAGAGGGGTGAAGATCAGAAATTCAGCAAACTATAAATAGTTATTTTGAAAGCCTTTGCCATCATCCAGTAGCTAAATCCAGTGGTGCATTTTTAATATTTCTTGTACATGAACTGTCAGCAACATTTTACACAGCCAAGCACTCCTTCCTCCTTGAAACACTTTCTTTACTTGGCTTCCAGGACAAACACTCTTCTGGGTTTCCTCTAATGTCATAGACCATTCTGTGTCAGTGTGGGTCTCTGACTCTAGGTATTTTGAAGAGAAGACATTGAATTCAGGAATTGATTACAAGAGTGCTAGGAAGGTTGGAAAAGCAAGGAAGAGAAGGGCAAAGTTGCTCAAAGGTTGGTAATTGCAGAAACTATTCCACTACTGCCCAGAAGGAGGAAAGAAACAGTACAAGAGGCCAAGGGTCTCTGCCACCCAGAGTCTTGCTGTGTGCTGAACAGCATAAGCAGGAACCCCAGAGCCTGCACTTCCTGTCACCAATACCACTGTGTTGCTACCAGCAGCTCTGTTGCTGTTGGGTTGTCACCAGAACACAGAGAGTAGCTTTTCCTTTTCTTTTGCACTGGTCCCTGCAAGACCCCCTACCTCCACAATTGACAGAATCAAATTAGAAGCCAGTTGACAAGAGAGTCTCAGAAATACAATTCTCAGACTCTTGGTTCTGTACAGTACATGGGCAGGAAAGCAGGCCAATAGTAAATAAACATAACAATCCACCCCTTTAGCTGCTGTGAGCTTCTGTTTCCATCCCCTATTCATAAGTCACCTCCTCTTTTCTCATTGGTTTCTCAGTGGTAGCTTGAGAAACTCAAAATAGCTGGGTATTAGTTTCAGCTTCTTGTTCTATAGAACAGGTGTTTTGTCTCCTGGTGACAATTTCCCCCTTAAGGAGCCAAGATTTCTCTGTCAATAGAGCCAAATGTAGTGGGGACATGAAAAAAAATATTATGTAATGGCTTATTGGGTGTAATAATGAGAGAACCAATGCTACTTCTACCCCTTGCTTCTCAGACCTTTATATTTTGGCCACTTGGTGAGCATTCACACAGGACACAAATATCCACTGTGCCAATTTCAAGGAGTCCAAACACATACTGGTTTCCTTTCCTTAATTCTCTAATCTCCAAATGCCCAAATGCCCCAGCTTTCTATCCTCATCTCTCTATCCACACCTCATCTTTTGGTGATCTATTCTAACCTCAAGTCTTAAAATACCATCCAATCACTGACAACTCCCAAATTGATATTTCTGGCCTAGACTGTCTTCCCTGAGCTCCAGACTCATTTATCCAGCTGACCATTTGAGTTCTTCATTTGAATTTTTCTCAGGCTTATCAAACTTAATGTCTAAAGCTAAACTTCTAATCCTTGCTCCAAACTTCCTTCTTCCATAGTCTTCATGTCATAACTACTCATGTTTTCAATTGCTTAGTCCCCAAACCTGAGGGTTATCCTTGGCTATTTTCTTTCATTCACATCCCACATCCAATTTGTCAGCAAATCTTCTTGGCTCTTACTTCAAAATATAGTCACATCACATCCCTTTCCCTGTCCACTGCTATTGCTCTGGTCTAACCCACACCTGGATGATTGAAACAGGATCCTAATTCACTTTTGTCCCCTTACTGCCTTTCTCAACACAGCAGCCAGAGTGACCCTGTTCAAACCGAAGTCCTCTATTACAGTCCTCAGGCAGCTTCCTGTCTCACTCAGTAAGAGCCAGAGTCCTTACATGGTTCACAAGTTCCAGCAAGATCTGAGCCTCCCAATATCTCCCTGACCTCTTTCCTGCTACTTTCCCCTCTCAGTTCCAGCCTCATTGGCCTCTTTGCTGTTTCTTGAATATGCCAGACACACTCCTGCCTCAGGATTTCTGGGTCTGCTGCTTCCTCTGCTTGGAATATTTATTACCCAGATAGCTACGTGACTTCATCCCTCCCCTCATTCTGAATCTTGCTTGAGTGTCAGGTTCCTTGGTGGGCTTTCCTGGGCTCCTTATCTCCTGCCGCAGCCTGCAGACCCCTGACCACCCCTACATATTAGCACTTGCTCTTCTTTTTCTGTTCAATTCTTCGCCCCACAGCACTCACCATCATCTGACTACTGTCTCATTCACCTACTTATTTGTTTGTTTATCTCCCCTGCCAGAATGTAAACCTCATGAGGACAAAGAAGGTGGTTTGTTCCCTTCTCTGCTGAATCCACAGCACTTAGCAAACAGGAAGACTTCCATACATATTTGGTTAGTGAGTGAATGAAAAAATGATGAGGACCTGAAAGTGGATGATACAGTGAACAGCTACACATTTCAGAAGACTCAGCATTTCTCTTACTATGTGTGGGATAAGGGAGGAACCAAGGGTTATGCTGGGGTTTTATCATGAGCCACAGAGTTGATGATATGCTCTTTAAAAAACTGGGAAGGGGACAACAGTTTTGTGAAATTCTGTGCATTGTATATGACAAAGCTGATATCTCTTGTTGTCCTCTCAGCTAGATTGTAAACTCACGGTAGCCAGGGAGCACTGCTTACATTATTCTGAATTTGGGACATACCCAGCACAGTTCTGGAAACCCTGTTGGTGTCCAGATTAATCGTGTACTGAGGATCAGTTGGGTTATGGATTACAAACGTTGAATTTCTGTTCGCTGGGGGAATGCTCTTAGAGGTGGGAGGAGGACCCCAGGATTCAGACTCTGCTGAGACTGAACAATATACTCTCATAAGACATACCCTAGGAGTATGTTTTAGCATCCTTCTTATGTTACTTACCATTGTCAACTATGTAGTTTGGGTAAAGGAAGCCACCATCCCTACTCCAATGGGCTGAAAACAAAGAACTGTCAGTTAAGGACCAGAATGAGGTGGTAAGAGATGAGGGGGAACTGGAGCAGGGGGGACATGTAGAGAACCCCATGATTTAAAGGCACCAGGATTTCAGGAAGGCTTAATGAACTAAAGTAATTTTCCTTCAGAGTAAAATTTTACTGGCATTAAAGGTCCTCACTTCACTGAATGTGCTCACGGGCGAGAGCCTCCTAATGATTTATGAATTTGCAGATTATGCTTTATCCTTTCAGAGCACAGGATTCCCTCGGGGCCTCCTGCCTTCCTTCCACAGCTGAGTGCAGAAGCCAGCTCAACACACTCAGTCTGATTTGCAGGCTCCTGGATTGCCATTGAAGTCTAGAATAGATGGGACTTTTTCTTTTCTTTTTCTTTTTAAATTTTTTTTTAGGAGGAGTTTAGCAACTCTAGAATCTAAGTTCTCCCTTTCCCTCCTACCAAATAAGAATTACAAAGTACCCTGGTCTCTGGAAGAATAATTATCATATTAATAACTCGTATTTGCTCAGTATAGCTTGTAAAGCAGGTCAGCTTTCCTTATTTGATTTGAGCCAACAATGCTGTGAGGTTGGCAGGGGGATGTGTATCATTATCCCCATTACAGGAAATCAGAGTAGATCCTGAAAATGTAAGTAAGGTGCGCAGGCTTGCATAGTAGCATATGGTAAGACGGGGTTTAGCATGCAGCTCTCTCACTCCAAGCACCCTGTCTTCCCACGCTGCCACATGAGTCCCGTCTAGAAGGCAGCCAGCTGAACCCAAAGGGGTAAGTGACTTTAGACAGGGGGAAATTTAGAAGGATTCTCAGGTGGAATCAGAACTGATATTTCTTGGTCTGCAGTTCTGAGTATGGGTCACTCCGCTCACTGAGGAAGTGGTGGGGAGAGTGCAGAAAGCTTCCTCACCCCCCAAATATCACTTGTCCCAACCCTACCAGGGATTTGTACTCCTTAGTTCAAATACGGATAAACCCTGGGAGGCAGCAGGGTAAGGAAGACTGTACATTTCATGAGGACAGGAGTCATTTCTCTTTTGCCTGCTTTATCACCAAGAATCTTATGCTCTGCTGAGCATAAAGCAGGAATAGATAAATGGAAGAAGGGGAAATGAAAAATAAAGACATTAGTGACTGACACCATGTGTGTCTAAAGATCAGGCAGTCAGCTGAGGGCTGGCCCAAGCATCTGGAGGCAGCAGAAGACACTAGATGCCTGGGGATAAGAAAATTGGAGGTGAATAGTCAACAAAGACAGCAGCAACTAATTTTGTAAGAGGCCGGCCATGTCCCTTTTGCACCTTATTATATAAGACCCTTATGATAATATAGTTCCTTAATATATATTACTTATTATATATAATGTATATACTATATAGACATAAGTCTCTTATTATAGTATAACCCCCCTCATTGTCAGCAACCTCTTTGTTCTCACAAAAATTTTATCAGCCCATATTTGACCACAAAATGGGCTTCCTCTACCCTTCCTGCATAATTCCATTGTCCTTTTTGCCTTCTTTCCCACTTTGGCACAGTCTGACTGTGCCTCCAAGTTGAAAGAAGGAAGGGAGGAAGGCAGGAAGTGGGGGAATGGATCCATTTCCACAGATCCAAATTCTCACCATGCTCTATGTCCCAGGTCTTGTTATCTCTCTTTCATGAAGACTTTGCTGATAACATTTTCTGGACTTAATTGCTTCCTTTTATCAACTCTAACAGCACATTATCTATACCTCTTTCATACATTTATCTTTTCATCCCTTCTTTTATTGTTATTTATAATTCATTCAATGGACCTTGTATAGTACCTGCCAAATGGCAGGCAATGTGCTAGGTATTGGAGATGCAGAGTTGAATGAGACTTGATTTCTGACCTCATGGAGGTCCCAATCTATCAGACAAGACAGACATATGGAGAAGTCACTTTAACCCAATGTGTTAAAAGCTATAAGAGGTATATGAACAGAGTGTTATTTCAGAGAAGCTGTCAGGTGGCAATTTTAAGTTATGTGTGTGTTCATATGTGTATATGTAATTGTAATACTCAATATATACTGATAACAAAAGATGAATACAAGTCACATTTGACATCTGCAACTACAAGAGGTGCTCAAAGTGGTTCCCATCAGCATCCAGCCACTTCTGATTACGGAGAACTACTGCTTGAGCAACATTGACCAAAGTGTCCACTTGTATACATTTTTTGGCACCCCTGGTGTGTATGTGTGTGTGTGTGTGTGTGTGTGTGTGTGTGTATCTCAAAAAAAAAAGTACACATTTTAAGAGATGCTATCTATGTATTACTTTTCAAAGCTGAATCAAATTAGGATAGTAATGTGTACTGTGACGTTTGCTCAAAAGATGGTGTTTATCAAATGAATGCTAGTGTCATTCTTTGTATTACAATTTTAATACATTTTTTCCTTTCTTCAGATGTGTATAAATTTTTTTGGTGCTATATATATATATATATATATATATATATATCCATCTGTGAGGCTTGAGGAGCATATTACAAATGCATATGAGCTTTTCTAGCTATATTTACATATACACTCACATATATCTTGGATCTTCTCTACTATCTGTGCGTGTCTGTATGTACATAGCTTATATTACGAGAGAAGTGCTATTTACTCAAGAATTATTCTAATTTATTTTCATTTCTCCTGCTGTCTAAAATCTCTCCAGGATTATAGCGTGTTAGGTCAAAAAGGTGTTTATTTGACAGAGCATATTTGACGAACCTGGGTCTCTCAAGAATTTGTCTAGTTTCTTTTTTTTATTACATATCTCTGTTTCCTATTATTTTTTTCTCCAAAAAGAAAGAAATCAAAAGTTATCTTCACTCTCATTGACTATTTTGCAACTAACTAGACTTATTGGGGGATCACTTCATAAATTATATAAATGTTTAACCACTACACTGTACACCTGAAGCTAATATAATATAATACTGAATGTCAACTAAATTAAAATATGATCATGGGCATATAAAATACAGCATAGGGAATATAGTCAATAATATTGTAATAACTATGAACAGTGTCAGATGGGTAATAGGCTTATTGGGGTTATCATTTTGTGAGGTAAATGTCTAATTACTATGTTGTTTTGTACACCTGAAACTAATTTAGAAAATAAATAAATTTAGTGGTTAATGAAAAAAGTTATCTTCACACCTGGGCTTTGAGCCCTGGATTCCTCCCTGATTCCCAGAGGCTAGCAGGTACCTTCCTAATTCACATAAGAGGTGCTGTGTATTCCATGAATGAGTGATAAACTCCTTAAGGGTGAGGTTATGTGGTTTTTTTTTCTCTCTGTATTCCTACTCATTGCCTTGCACACAAAGCCCACATAAATATTTGCTGAATGGAGAAGCATTTCATTAGAGCAGAGCAAGCATGGTTGGGTCCCTTAGCCCTGGCTGGGAATGCTGGCTCTGTTTCATGCTAGTTGTGTACCTGGGGGACAATTTGCTTAGCTCTTAGGACTCGGTTTCCTCATCTGAAAAATGGGGATATTATATAACATTTAGTTTCAAAAGTTTGTTGTGAGGCTTGAGATGAACCCAGCATAGTATTTAGCACATCGGAGGGATTCAATTAATGTGTTCTCCCTTCTTTGAATTTGAGTGTTCACTCTCATCTGGGGGACCCTGCTGGAGGAGCATCAAGTTAGACTTTGTTATGGGTCCTTCACCCTTCCTGCATGCCATCCCCTGGTGATTCCTGAGGCACAGCTGCATCTTCTTTTTCTATTCTGAGCGCTTGCCTACCAGCCTGGGGCTTCTTAGGTGGGTTTACCACTTGTGCTTTCAGTTTTCTTCTCTGGTAATTCCCTCCTACCTGGTAACCTTTGGAAGGCTCTGGAGTGGTGAGAGATGCCAGGGATAGGAAGGGTTTTTGTTTTTGGGTGGCAGGCTTTTTGCTCTTGGTTTTGTTTGCTTGGTATAGAATGTTTCAAGGCAAAAGATTAGATTATCATCTCTTGATAGCTCTATTCTTGTCCTGTGCTGGCTCCAGGGGAAAGGAAGCTCCAGGTCCCCAATCCTCAGTCACATGATTTGGGACCTTTTCTCTGGTGAATGCTGGGGTGACTTTGCAGAGATCTCCTCCCCTACTGCTTGCTTCCTTTGTTAGGGCAAACTCAATTTAAAGGAAAGGATGATTTTCTAGGTCAGGGTTACAGCAAGGTAGAAGGGTGGTGTCATTTGGGCACAGAGTTGGAAGAAGGGTCATGATGTGATGGAGTAGTGCTCAAATTGTGGTCCTCCAATCATCACAGGAAGAATTCTTAACTCTACCCAGGACCCACTAAGTCAAACTGGCTGGGAGTGGAGCCAGGGAACCTGTGTCACTGCTCCCCAGGGCCTGGTAGGTGCCAGCTTTACTCATGGAGTGGGAAGAATAGTGGCCTTGACTCTTGGTCAAGGTCACATAGTATTGGGACTTTCACTTGAGTCACTTCCTCTCTCTGTACCTCAGTTTCCTCATTTGTACAATGAGGGTAACAGACTAAATTAATACCATCTCTTTCTGAAGACTATGATTTTTACCACCAAAACACTGTTAATGTTTCATTGACTCAAAAATGATTATTTTTAGGAACACTTTGACATGCTGGGTCTATCTGCTAGAGAGAAAGAAATGAACAAAACATGAACCATTCCTCACATTGTTCAGAATCCAGTTGAGAAGTTAACTCATGTGACATCCAGACACTATCAAGGTAGTACTTAACTAAGAAGCAAATTATGTAATTTGATTTTAAGCACAATAAGACATCAGAAGAGAAATAACTCTGATGGTTGGGATGAGCTTGGGCGGCTGCCTGAAGAAGGTAGATTTTGAGCTATTTCTTGAACAATAGGCAGACACACACAGGTGGTAATAAAAGGACTGAGCACAGGCAATGATGCAATTATACAGAAGGAAAAAAGCAAATAGATGTGAGAATGGGTTTGGATTGTTTGCAGCTCCTTGAGAAACTTGGATTGCTAAAGCAGGGGGTAGTTTCTTGAGAACTGGGGAGAAGTGGCTGGAGGAGCCAGATGGTGGAGTGCCTCATATACCAGCTAAGGAATATGGTTTCGTCCTTAGGCAGAGGAAGCCAGTAAAGATTTCTAATCAAGATAGTGCATGGATTCAGAGGCAGAATTGAAACTATCTACTATGAAGGCAGAAATAATATACATAGAGGCTTGGAAGGCTGTGTTTGTCTGGATCCTTCCAGAAGCAGACACCAAGATAAAATTAGATACACAAGAAACATCGTAGGGACAGACAAGATGGAGGAAGACAAGGAAAGAAGGAGAGTGGTCCAAGCATTGAGTGAGGAGACTGATAGAATGAGAATGGCTCTGGGTTCTTAGAAGGGCCTTCCAGACCCAGTTATTTGTTAGAAGCTCTAGTAATTAAGTGGAACCCCCAACATCCCTTTTTGTGGATTTTGCACTTTTTGGAGATTGTTTGATGTCCCTGTAGGCTGGACATTGGAAGAAAATTAAGAAACTGAAATGTCTGACTTGCTCCTGGAGAGCTCTAGATGGGTGTGCTGATCTATTCCTTGAAGAGTATAGTTTTCAGTTGGTCCAGAATTTGAGATGGCTTACAGGTGGCCGTTTTTGCATACTGATTGTGAGAATGACTCTGTAGATGAAAGAAGGTAAAAACGAAGGGGAGAAGAAGTCTGTTGTATGTAGGTGTGTGTATCAATTTAACACAACAGGAATTACCTGGTACATTGCTACGCATTTGTTTGTGGAGGGTGTCGATAAGTCCCTTGCCTTCATTAGCCCTTGGATTTAACAAGTGAGGAAACTCTGTGAATGGCAGAGGCAAGGACCATGGAATGACTGTGGGGAACAATTCTTTGCATGGGATGCACACTCCTTGCTGTTGTGCTATGCTAATAGGACAGGTGGCTTGGTAGATTTTACTAGTCTACAAATACCATGCCATTGATGTCTTTCTTGGCTTCAGTGTTTCCTGCTAATCCACCATCCCCATCACAGGATGCAATCAAAGAGGAGACCTATGAACTCTCCAGCACTGGCCCTGCAGAATAATTGAATGTCTCAAACCAACTTTGCCATGGGCTCTCTTTGACCTATAATGGGCCACATCCTTGCCTCTAATTCTTTTCTTTGTTTATATACAAGAAATGGAAATGGAACGGGCCTGCCCCATGGGGTGCTAGATGAGAATAAATACCCAAGTGCATGTTATGTCGTCAGTTAAGTACCATAAAAATGTTCAATATAATGGATGATTATTTTTCTTTAATCTGAAATGGATACCTAGGATGGGAAAGCCCATCTTGGTATCAGAAAATCATTATCTCAGAAAGAGTTTAATGGCTGCTGTGCAAATGAACTGGAGGCAGTTAAATTGTGGAATGGGAAGGAGCTGAGGAAAGTGAAATGAGTTGTGCATTAAATTTAGATAAACACAATTATGTATAACTGGATTATCAGGCATGCAGGCAGACACCATATATTAGGCACCTGCGTTTTGATTAACATCGATTCAGGTGCCTGCACTTAGCCCCCTTGTAGAGATGGAGTTGTGCCTAAGCCCCTGTTCAGGCACATGAGGGGCAGGTGGGGAAATGTCTGATGTCCAAGTTCCCAGCTGGAGAAGTTTAAAAGTTGTGGGACCAGATTGACCAGCCCAAGACCATTTCAGCAAACTGCTAACAGGCAGCTCAGCTCTGACAGGTACAATTTCCTTCTGGGTTTCATAATTTCAAGTGGAGTCAGAAAAGGGGTCCTGGAGTGCAGTGGAGTCCAATGACCTGCCTACTCCACGGTGGGGACAAATGCTGCATGGTAGATGGCAGATGGCCATCAGAAGATGTTGGGGTCTGGGCCTGCCTGCCATGCAAATATTGGTGACTGCCGAGGTCCTAGTGATGAAAACACAAAATCTCATTGAACCTCTTTGTAGACAGAATCAGGCCCAATTCTTTCTTACCCTTTTATCTCACATCTGTAAGAGTCATCTCCAGATCCAAAGCAAGCCCACCCTCTGACCTCTGGGTGACCTTACTAGTGAACACACCCAGCCGGCCCGTGCCTGACCTGAAAGGAGGACAGATGTGCCAGTTAATTCCTGTTGGCATATTTCATTTCAAAGGCAAAGCATCTGCAGGATTAAAATAAATGCTACCAGTTAGGGGATGCATTAAATTAATATTTGTTCCCCATTGCTTGATCCCATAATACTCCTGAACTCAATGGATAACGACTAAGCCCTCCTAGGGGTGATCTGAAATGTGTCGTATATTGTTACACAAACTAAAGTAAGCTTCCCTTTTCTCCCCCTTTTGTTCCTCTCCTCTGCCCTTCTCCTCATCCCTCCTCACAGGTTATACTTATCCTGACGAAGCTGTATGACTTCAACCTGGGGAGCGTGACTGAGAGTTCACTTTGGAGGTAAGTGGATGAGAGATTCTTAAGGAGCTACTTGGCTCGGCTCAGGTGAGACATGCCAGCGGAACAGCTGGGGCGCCTGGTTTGGAAGGGGCTGAAGGTGGGTCCTCTCGTGGGAGGCCTCTTTAATGCCCCCGGTGGAACTGGCTGCCCTGCCTGTGAATTCCCTTAGTGGCCTGCTTGTCTCCTTTGGGTCCTGTCACACATTCTCCTTGGCAGTGTTGTTGCTTCTGCGTTCCTCAAGTGTCTCATTCTTCGTTGGACACGGGCCTGGTTGGAGGGATCAGGGGAGCGTGCCTGACTCGAGAAGCTCTGGTAAGGGAGCTGCTGTAGGAGGGGCTGTTTCCAACCCTTTGTGTCTGTAAGATGTGGTCGTTTTTGAGAAGGTCTGTCCTTAGGAGAACAGACTCCTGAGGCAGTCAGGTCTGTGCGATGACTTTCATGGTCCCTAACTTTTGTGGGTTGCTTCCTTCATAAAATCATATTAAAAGATATATTTTATGAGTACATTGGTATAGACACAGATGTATTCAAACATTTTTTTCAGCTTAAAATTTCATATTTTATTTTGACTTTAAAAGAAATGAAAGGACTTGTGCCCCAGGCACTGCGCCCATTATGGGCAGTGGGACACAGGGGCATGTGGGACAGGGAGAGGGTGGCCGTGGGCAGGTTAAGTCTGAGAGGACTTGAATGAAGCTGTGAACCTTGGCGTTTCTCTCGAGAGGGAACACCCGCATACTTACCCTTCTGTATACCTCCTTATGGGCATATGGACGCTCAGGCTCACAGCTACACAGCCTGCAGTCACACAAGATGGGCCGTGTCATCAGTGTCATCAGCCACTGAGTTGGAGCTTCACACTCCATGCTTTTTCTGTCCATGGGACTCAAGGGCTGTGAATCGATTCTGTTTGCTTTGTTATTCATAAAAACTGAAGAGGACACTGCCAGAAAAGGTCATCATTGACTTGGCTGTTCTGAGGGCTTCCTGGGGTTTTGGAGCGGAGAGTTCTGGGCCATGAGGGTCTGCACACCTCGCTTCTTAATCTGACCTTTTTGTGTGTTTGCAGGGAGGGGCAGCAGTCACAGCATCTATTAAATATTTAGAGGTTAATTGCTCATATCGACCGAGGCCTGCCTCCATTTGCATAGAATGTCCAAAACCTAATTTTGCTGCTCTGTGAAAATTGGCAGAGGTATAAGTAACCAGCCTGCCTCAAATCAATGAAAACAAGCCTATTTCCACTCAGGTGGGACTCCAAGGGAATCAGAGCCTCAGAAACCGTACCCTCGGGCCCAATCACAGTGATACTAATGGTGATCCTTGAAGCCTGATTCCCATGCAGTCTGCATGGTGCAAATAATGAAACAAGGCAGAAAATTCTGTCCTTACAACGGCAAACAGCTCTACCTGGCAGCCCATGTTTTAGGAAAGGTCGGGTTAGTTTTAGAAGGTGGCCAGGCAAAGCCCAGGAGCCATGGCCAGCTGCTTAATGCTCTTAATGCTAGAAGTTCTTAAGTGGCCAAGTGTGTGTCCCATGGTTATCACAGCCAGTATATTCACTGGTGTATACCAAAGATGGTAGACAGCTGAGTGTCCCTAAGGATATATACTCTGAAGTCCAGTGGCCAGGATTCAAGTCCCAGTTTGCCTACCCAAAGAGCTCTGTAAATTTGATAACTTTATTTAACCTCTCTGATCAGTGTCTTAGGACAGCCATAACAAAGTACCACAGACTGGGTGGCTTAAAGCAGCAGAAGTTTCTTCTTTCCCAGTTCTGGAGGCTGGAGGTCTGAAATCAAGGCATCTTTAGGACCACATTTCCTCTGAGGACGCTTAGGGAGCATCCTCCCTTGCCTCTTCCAGTGGCTGCCGGCATCCCTTGTGACTGCATGACTCCACTCTGCCTTTGTCATCATCACGGGGCCTTCTCCTCTGTGCTTGTCTTTTCCTTTTCTGGCTCTGGTGAGGACACTTATCATTGGGGCCTAGGATAATCCAGCATGATCTCAACTCAAGATTCTTAACTTAATTACATCTGCAAAGATAGTTTTCAAATAAGGTTCCCATTATAGATCCTGGGGGTTCGAGCATGGGCACATTTTTTGGGTGGAGGGGGGGCACCATTCAACCCACTTCACTCTCTTTGTCTCAGTTTCCCTAAATATAAGTCAGATATAGTACAGACCCTACCTTTGCTCCTGGCTGCTGTTCCCCATACACACAGGCAGATTTGTTTGCCCCAGAACCCTTAAACTTGGCCCTTCCTCTGCTTGAGGTCTCTTCTGCCAGGGCCAGTCACTCCTTCACTTCCTCGCCTCCTTTGTCCACCGAATCAGTGAGGCCTAGCCCCAGGACTTCAATTTCATCACACCTTATCACATGCTATTAATAAGTATTTAGTTATTGATGTATTTATTGTCTACCTACACTCACATCTAAGCTCATAGAGAGAATTTTTTTGTTTTTCATTTTAATTTACTGCTGTGTGCTTAACACCTAGAATAGTATCTGACACTTGGAGGGACTTAATATATGTTTCCTCAATAAATAAATTAGTGGATGGATTGCAAGGGTTCAATGGAATAATAAATGAACAAACATTTAGGACAATAATCGCATGCAGGAGGTGCTCACTTAATTGTAATAATGATGGCTATAACCCTGTATGTCTGTATAGTTTTCATTCCATTATTGACTTTGTTGATAAGGATCCATTGTTGCAAGGGTTCATGTGGTAGAGATTGTAGGGCCCCAAGACTTATCTAAGACTTAGCAGAAATCTTTAGGGGGTGATGGTGGAGGATAGGGAAAGGAAAAGATTTAGAATGTGGTCCCTTTATTGACTTGGGGGGGGGATTGGAATACCAATTTCAACCTAGCCAAAGATGCCCTTTTGTGGACAAGATTCTCTGAGCTGGGTGTTGGGATGATGGATGGGATGCAATTTGGCAAATGGAAAGGGCAAGAATGTTCCCAGCACAGAGAAAAGGCCAGGCAAGGCTGGGCTGCAAGAGAGAAGGGAGCCAAGCAGGAGGCAAGCTGGGTGTTGGATGAGGTAGGAAGTATGGGGACTCCCCAGGATCATAGAAGGGGCCAAACCACAGGGGGTTACTCAGAGTAGCGTTGTTTACAGATAACAGATTCCATGCAGTGTGATATATTTTTTTAGGGATTTGAAAAGCTGGTGGTTATTATGGACTTTCCTTCTGGATAAATGTTATATAGGAATGTATTTTTGTGTTGTATTTCAGAAGGTTCATGGGTCTGATAAAGCCCAGCTTAGGAACTTCTGAACAGGGTAGGACTGAGGACAGGGACTGCTCCTAAACTTTGTGGGAATTTTCCAGCTGGCTGTGGCCTCACAGGGTGTCTTCTAATTTTTCATTGTCTTCCCTGTTCAGCCCTAAAGGCCTGTGTCTCCCACTCTCTTTTCTATACTGATGAGGACACATGTACAGTTAGAACCTAGGGTACTGTGTGATCTTTCTTACTAATACAGCGTGCAGGGTAAAGAAACTAAATTAAACATGTACCCTTTTGGTGTCACGATTTGGTCCAACATGCTTAACCAAGTTGAAATTGAATTTGGTGATTCTTCTTCAATTTTCTGTACAGATAGGAGCAGTAGCTGTCATGACAAGATGACACTCCCGGGCAGCTACAGTATATGATTATTTGCCTCACTGAATTAGTAATTCAGAGGCCATCTACTTCTAAATAGACAAAACTGTTTAAAAGCCTTCAACAATAGAGCCGTATCTTGTGTCCTTGTGACACTCTTTCTGGCGTTCCTTGGTGCTATTATATTGGAGGTGGTTAAATTTTTTTTTTCCCCACCAACACAAGGATGGTTGTGTAAATTGGCAATTAGCATAACCATCTGTTGGCATCCCTTACTCGAATAATATTTTGCATATAAGATTTCAAGCTTGAGGATTAGTGAGGTTAGAGGCTGACTTTTAAATAAAGAGCCAAGGCTTCACTGGGCCAGCCGAGTGGCTCAGTTGGTTAAGAGCTCACTCAAGAGTGTGAACTCTGGGCAACAGGATTGCTGGTTCGATTCCTGGTTTGAGCTGAGCTGCCGCTGGGCTGCCAACAGGTGGCAGTATGGCTCAGCCAGGGCTTCACTTTCAGGGTAATTTTTTCAGCCCATCATTTTTCAAGCCTGGAGGCTGCCTGTCAATCAAAAGTGATATTGGGCCCTATCTCTATTAGATTTTATAGAAGGAGAAGAGGTGAATCAGGGTCAGGAGGCTCAGCATCAAACAGTTTCCCCCTCATCAAATTAATTAAAGTGAAGGTTCTGGAACTGATGATCTGGGTCCAAGTCCATGCTTCTGCACTTAGCCAGTGAGAAACCTTGAACAATTTCCTTACCTGTCTCTGCCTCCATTTCCTTATCTGTACAATGAGGATTATACTAGCACTGACCTGACAGAGTGGTTATGATATTTCGCTGAAATAAAATACATAAACCGCCTAGAAAAGTGCCTGGCATATAGTGCCTAGGCATGGAACGTGCTCAAGGAGAGTTAGTCATCATCAAGAAATCCACAGGTAATGGAGCTGCTTCTCTATGCTGGTTTCTTTACCTACGTTATCTTGTTCTGTCCTTTAAAACAAACTTGAGAGTTGGGTATCACTAGCCCCATTTTACAGATGAAAACACTGAGCATTCAGAGGTTAAAGAACTTGCTGCAGATCTTATAGCTAAGAAGTAGGGGGATCCGTAGCTAAGTCTGAGATTAGGGGTGCTCCCTGGTTCCTGATCTGGGACTCTTCACAGTGTCGCACATCCTCCTAAATGGAAACCCTACAGCAGGATACAACTCTCTACTTCCTGTTTCCTCCATGCCCACTGAAAATAGGCCATTGTCATATGGTGTGCTGGCATCGTGGACTGAAAGCCAGGGCCATGTTCTTCCTCATTCCTCTGACAATGACATGACAATGACATGATATGTGGCATGCATTCTGGTGCCATTCATGCCCCTCTGCAAGCATATGTGTGTGTATCTCTGGCTCATTTGGAGGCATTCATGGCCCTCTATTTGAGAGCAAGGAAGTGGAAACTACGATAAGGCCAATGATTCTGCTGCCTGAGGTTTTGGAGTCTTTAGTTTTGAACATAAGCCATGGCTGGGATTAATGTTTCTGACTGGCAAATCGCTTCTTGGACTCAGTTCTATATGTCTGAAACATTAACACTGGGACTGAAAAACACGTTACCCTTCCCTCAAAAAAGAAAAATAGTTTAAGGAACTGGTTTCTGGAGGGAGATGAGCTAGCAAGCAATTCTCCGGCTTCAATGTGTCCAGCCCAAGGGCTAGTCTCTAACAAAGGTCCTTGAGTGGTCAGTTTCTGTCAGGTGTGAGGTCCTACAGACGCTTTCCTCTTGGTTTCCTGTCGGATCAGGGGCACTCACAGAGCTAAACGAATTTGCAGTTGTGGAGGCATAAGAGGAACCGCAAATCCTTGGCAATGGATGATCTCCCTCCACTGTTAACCTCACCTCTGTTCTTCTCCTCTCTCGCTCCATGTCATCCACTCCTAGCCCAGCAGTATGGGAGACGTTTTGCTCTTTGATTAGTAGCCAGGCTGCTCAGTCATTCCTCCTGTGTGCTTGGCAGCGCGTTCCTGGTTGGGGTGTTTATGGAATGTACCACTTCTGGGGCAAGCCCTTCTGGACACCTTCCCTGACTTTCCTCCCTGGATGGGGAACCCTTCCACTCCTCATTGCGGACATCATCTCTTTACACTGTGCTGTAATTGGTTCCCAGCCTGGGAATCTCGCAAGAGCAGGGGCCTTGCGTCTTTCTGGTTTCTGCATTTACAAAGCCTGGCGCTGGGGCAACACTAAATAAGGGCTTGAAGAACTGCACTGACGTCTCAATAGCCCTGAATCAATCCCAGCCCCAGCCCCGCCTTGCCCTGTCGCTTCCTTGTATTGAGTTGTCTCAACCTCCTGCCACTGGGGAATCCTGTGACTTTTCATATGCTTTGCAAGCTGTTGTCTGGGCCATTTATTTCCTCCGCTAATTGTTCTGTCAGTGACCTTTCTGGAGAAAGCTAGTTTTTCCTTTTTTTCTTTTTAATAGAAATGGGAGACCTTTTGGATTTATTAATTTTTTGTTTGCCAAGAAAACCCTGATAATAATTGCTAAGACTTTCCAGAAGTTATTAGTTTACAAATTTTAATGACACTCATGATTTATTTATGTGTTTTCCTCCTCTCCAGCTGCTCACCCCAATTCCTTAGTGGAATTCCTGCTGAATCTGAGTGAATTAATGGAAACAACCTGCAGATTGGAATGACTTTTTTTTTTTTTTTTTTGGCTATGTTGTTAAGTAAAAGCTTTCCGTCCTATTCGTTAGTCTCTTCATAAGTGAGGTCCCGAAGGCTGGACTGATACAGGCTGTGAAATCCTCCCTCTAGAACTGGGGCCTTCTCCTATTTGCTTTCAGTGGTAGTAAATCTGGTGGAAGCTTCTGAATGGGTCAGCGAGCAATCAAATGAACAAATTAATTGAGCCTCCATATGTAAGCAGCCCTGAGCTCACTGCTGGGAGATGCAGAATCAGTTATGTCCTGATTGCTATCCTCAAAGAATGTTGAGTTTGGTTGACAGACAAGATTAATGCACATAGGAAATGGCACCAGGCATATGCAAGAAGATGTATGTATAAATAAAATACAGCGCATTCTGCGATGCGTGGCCCTACTGTGAAAATACTTGTATTTTTCTTATTATCACCTTACTTCATTCTATAAAGGATGCAAAGCAATTTTAGGAATGAATTAGAGACGTGCTCAGTGTGCACGTATATTTTGTTTTGCTGTTTAATATAAACCATCTTATTTCTCCATTAGGATGTGACACTCTTAAGAGGAAAGACTATTTCATATACTAGCAGTTCCCAGAGTTCTCAGAAACACCTGGTGACCTAAGGGGATGAGTATGTGTGGCGGTTAAAGGAACGGGTTCTGGATTCAAAGTGTCTGGATGGGAATCCCAGATCTGCTTACTGGCTATACCACCTTGAGCAATGCTTTGATTTCTCTATGCCTCATTTACTCATCCGTACAATGGGGTGACAATAAGACCTATCTCATGGAAGCTTTGTGAGGATTCAGTGAGATGATTCATGGAGTACAAAATGCCTGCAACCTAATGGTTACTTAATATAATAATTATTTGCTCATAGGCCTATATCCTCTTAGCCTAGCAGCTCCCATCAGGCTACAGATATCAGCTGGGTGGGGTTCAGAACACCTGTAGGCTCTTAAGCACATAATGCTTGGAAAGGATACATTTTTACTGAGAGAACATTCTGGAGCCTTCTCCTTTAGTTACTCATCTGTGCTTGGCCAAAGGGGAAGGTTAATATAGTTCTTGGTTTTCCTACAGCAAATGATGGTAATGACAAGTTTGGGAAAAGATGCAAAGCACAAGCTGATTTAAGTTGCCCTAACATAGTGTTAGCTCATTCATTATTGGTTGTTTGCAATGCAACTCTTAGTGAATCTAAGCCCATTGAAAAGCTTTGTTATCTCCCAAGTAATTAATCTGGAAAGTAGAGTGAGGTCATGCGTGGTTCTGAACTTTGGCTATCCTGAGAATTATTCTTGGAATGTGTTACAAATCTAGATTCCTGGGCCCCACCCAAGAGATTCTAAATTAGAAAAGCTGGGTGTTACTCAGGATGTAGAATCTTAAAAGCTCTCTAGTGCATTCCTATCTTCAGGTAAGACTGGGGACCACAGAGCTCAGAGGAAGCTTGGGTTCTAGGCCCATCTCAGGTACTGATGGTTTGGGTTACTCATGCCAACCTTCTGTTTCTTCATAAATAAAGGGACAGTAATATCTTGGTTTGTGAGCATAATTTGTTCTGGAAATAAACTATTCATATTGCAAGATATTGCTCATTTACCAAGTTAAAGTGTATTAGAAATGTTTGTTCATCTTGCGGAACACTCACAAACCACATTACTTGCAATCCAAGGTTTTACTGTACTAGGTGAAATATTCTCTCAAGTGTCTTTTGATTCCAAGTCCAAAGATTCTACCAACTTCAACTTGGGAAGTCACACAGGAAGCACGCACATTAGGATTTATGATGGCCAGTAGATGAGCACAGTTACCCTCCTTAAAAAAACCTGGCAGTGTCATCAGCATGGACACACTCCACCAACATGCTGTTCACTCATGGGTAGTGGCCATTAGCCAGAACACCTGCCCAAACTACTTGATTTAAATTCATTAAAGGTAAGGAGCATGGTTCAATCTATGGAAGTCTTTGTTCCAGAAAACAGAATGAGAAAGGAGTTTGCTCTAACTACTGAGCCCGCAGACATCTTATTTTGCTAGAGAACAGAGAAATGAGAGCACTGGAGGAGCAGATCTGGGTTACAGATTTAATGCTTTCCTGTTTATTATGGGAAAGAGGGGTTCTTTTTATGGCCTAGTCTTTTTTCTTCTGCGAGGGAGGACCCAGACATGTATAAATCTTGATTTTGTCCAGAGGCTGAGAGAATGGAACACTTTTGTGTGGATTGTGTCTGTGGATTGTTATTTTATGGTGTTTTTCTTCTCCAATTGCAGTGCCATTTTATCACAATCATAAATAACCCCACCATTTGGAGAAAGGGTGTGAAATTCTGCCTGTCCCCCTTTCACAGCCTGAGATCCCTCTCATTTTCTCAGCAGTAGATTCATTAGCTTTCTAATGATGTTAATAAGTCAATAGGATCAGACAGTCCTTTCTAAAATAACATGTATAAATGGATACATTTTCCTATCCTCTAAGGTAAGCTTTAGTTTATTTCCTGCCAGATGTCCATGTGTGTAAAACTATGATAGGTGGGCCCTTGGAACGTGGTTTGAAGCCAGAAAAAAAGGTGGGGGGAGTGTGTAGATTTTCAATTCACACAGAGGCTGCCTATTTCCAAGTTTATAGGAGAATGGAGTTTTACGTACCTCATTCCTACTTATATATATATAACGACTATAAAGATCAGGTAGTCAGGCTTTCATAGTTACTTTCTCATCGTTTGGTGGCCAATTACTTTATTGGACATAGACTATAAATGTCTTCTGGCAGCTTCTCCACAAAGATCACTGCCCTAGACATTATTTGGGGAGAAATAAACTGGTAAAATGGCCTCTTCTCCTTGTCACGTGTCTGTGAGGCTACTTTTCTGGAATCACTGAACTTAAAAAGGAAGCATTTTGCCTCCCGCTGTTGCTTCTGCATGTATTGTGTCCAAGTTAAAGCTAATGTCAAGTCGTAAATTAAAATATGTAGAGTTTATCTTTTAAAAAATCCCCTTGAAAAGGTACTAATGTCTGACATTGATATCATGTTTTTAGTTATTGCCCACATGAACTCATGCACGTCTCAAATTTCTGAGAGGAGTGTGAAGCTTGTATAATTGAATATTCCATTTTACAGATGGATAAACTAAGGTCTTGAATGGGTTGGTGGTCAGTGATTATAAATCCGGGACCCAAATCTAGGTCTCTTGATTCTCAGCAGCCCTATGCTCTTACTGTTATGTTAGTAATCCCTCTTTCTTGGCCTTTCTAGCTTGGCAACCATTCATACCTCATAAGAGATCTGTGGCTAAGGGGCTACTCCTGGGGCTAGGAATGAGTTGCCTTGGATATTTGTCTCAGTGATTTTCAATTCTGGTAGATCGTGACCAGTGGCTGGGAAATAGAAGAAAAGTTTCCTGGGCCTTATTCTAAATCTACTGAATCAAGTTTTGGGGTCAAGATCTAGGGATTTATAAAGAACGCCTCACTTGATTCTGATGTAAGAGCTGAGCTAAGAGATGTCATGGCCGTCTTTGTTTCTGAAAGGTCCTTGGAAACTTATTTTAGGGGATCTTCCTCCTAGCACACTACCTTTTACCCATTTTCCTTATGGCTGGCTCAGAATGACAGGCACAATCATTCATGCAAAAATCTATAGTTGCACCCTTATCTTTATAAATGACAACCATAAAGGTTAATAATTGGAATGAGCTCTGGCACTTACTAATTAGCTCATATTCTGTCAGCATCAGGCTTGTTTAATTGGGCAATTAACATTGATTTTAGACAGTGGTGACATGAGAGAATGGTCATAGGTGCTGCTCTCCATGGAGCTGTGCTTGTGATAAACCCTATGAGGGTGAGTTGGCAGCTGGGAATCGAGGCTCCCTGGGATATCAGAGAACATAACCAATGGGGAATGATTTCCAGGTGACTTTGGAAGGCTTTCTATTCATAATTTTTGGTTGCAAGCGATAGAAATCATTACTAACTTAGGCCAGATGGAGGATCTGTTGGAAGGATACTTGGGATGGCTCAACATTTTGGGGACGAGAGAATGACAAAACCTGAGGACCAACAAAATGCTAGGCCTCTCCAGGGACCACAGCATGTCATGGTTCTACTGTTTACCTTTCCAGGCACCATGACAGTTGGATGCCATTATAGGACAACTACCTTCTCTGTGATTTAAATTCCTGAAAAGAGAATGGCAGGGACCACTTGAGTCACTTAGTTAAAGATGTATCTGTGTTCACAGATGGGAAATTTCCTGGCCTGGGCTGGCTCTCTTTTTCATTCCTATACACAGGGAGACTGAGACCACCAGAAGAAAGCTGGGAAAGGGCTCTGGGAATCCCAGATCAATAGCCTTCACAGATATCACAGGTTTTCTCAGGTATTCTAATGTAAAGGTGACTTAAAATATGCAAATTTTTAAAAAGTACAAACCTTTCATATTATACTATGGCATGAAAGAAATATAATTGAAAGACTTGGATGAGTAATGTGAAGGAATGGGCATGCTAGGTAAATAATTAGTTAGATTAAAATCCAGGAGGAGAGAATGACCAGGACACATTTAAGGAATGATTAGGAGGCCAATGGAGCTGAAGTGTGGATCAATGCAGGAAAGATGACTAAGAAGGAGACTGGAAAGGAAGTGAAAGTCACATTGGGGAAGACTTCAGTGCCTGATGGAGCATTTTAGATCCCTTTCTGTTGGGTAGAAGGAAAGAGCAAAGGTTTGTGAACAGCAATTGTAAAATAATAGCTGTGCTGTTGGAAAATGTGTTTAGAAAGAGTGATTTAGTGTGGGGAAAAAAATGTAGGTGGTGGTGGGAGGTCAGTTCTGACACAGTTATGCCATTGTTATTGGTTACTTTTCATCCATCCATCCATCCATCCATCCATCCATCCATCCATCCATCCATCCATCCATCCATCCATGTGTTTGCTTGTGACTTTATTTATCCTTCTATCCTTGTAGAATATCCAAGGATCTATTGTTTAATGGGTCAGAAATTAAAAAGGCAGGAAGCCTAAGCTCAAAGTCTTCTTGCTTGAAGGAAACAAGAAACTTCCTCTGTAGCCCCTCCCACTGAACCACTTACTGGCTTTTAGGTGTATAAACATGGATTCTAATGCCACTGGAGTTAAGGTGTGATAACTGGCTCATGGAGTCAGATATAGTGAGGGGCCATTAGGGGCAGGCATGCTTCATTAGCTTGATATACTCAAAGGTCAGACTACAGCATTCTAGAAGCTTGGGTCAGGGGATAAATGAAGTGGCCTGCATTCTTAAGCTTATTCCATTTCATTCCTCAACACGTGCTTGTTGTGAGGATCTAGAAGGCAGGGTAGTAACAATGCAGACTGTGAGGAATTTGGAATTGGACCTAATTCTGATTTGCTTTGATACTTTGATACTTTATGTTAGCATTCTCATTAAATGCATTTGCCTGGATTCCCTCAGACTTGAAAAATGAGGTATTGTACAAGACTTTGTGTGGCCAACAAGGAAGAAACTATGAGTTTCTTAAGCTTCCATGTTTTTCTCTTTTTTGCATATTTAAATTTTTATGCAAAATTTCACTAATAAAAATAATTTTTGAAAGCTTGAAAAATGAAAAGTACTGTAAAAATAGCTACCATTTATAATCCTGTTTAAAATCAAAGTTAAGTTTCAGCATATATATACCTATATATTTTTTTACCTATATATTTTACATAATTGAGATCCTCTTGTACAAATAATTGTTTATTTCCATATAACATTAGACTAAGCATTTTTTTATGTTGTTTAAAATGTTTTGCAAACATTGTAATGTTTGCATAATAGTGCATTGTACTGCTCTTTTGTAATTTGCTTAATTTTACAATTTACTTAATTTTACAAATTACTCTAGTTTTGGAGAGTTACATTGTTTTACAGTTTTTCACTATTTTAAAGTTCTTGTAATGAATATATAGGTATATGAATTTTTTTTTTGTCTGTGTTTTAGATTATTTCCTTAGGATACACTTTTAGAAGAGACATTTTAAGACTCTTAGTGAACGCTGTCAAGTTTGTTGAGAAAGGTATATTTCTGAAACTATTATGCCAGGGAAAAAAACCTCTGAAATTAAGAGGAAAGTTAACATAGTTTGTAATACGTGTGTGATATATGCATATTGCATACCTGGACTTACATGCTTTAGGGTCATTAGCATGTCTAACATTATGTGTAAAGGAATTGGAATAAGATTTGGGTAATGAGACGCTTGCAAATGATGTAGTCCCAGACTCCAAGAGGAACATGCATATCTTCTGCTGACTGCGACCATCCAGGCCCATCTGAACAGATAAAATGAAAACAATAGCGATCACCTCAGTAATAATTGCTGTGCACATTTACTGCTCACTGTGTGTCAGGCACTGATTGAAGTGCTTTCCAAATGATTAATCCAGCCTTAGGGTCAACCAGTTAGGTACATACTGCCTTCATTCCCATTTCACAACGGAGGAAGCTGAGGGCCAGTGAGTTTAAATAACTTTCCCAAGGCCATGCTTTTTGGTACATGGTAGAGCTGGTATTTGGATTCAGACCCTGGATTCTAGAGCCCGTGCACTTAACCCTGCTCTAGACAATCATTAAGTGAGACCTGACCCAGTCTGGAAGTTGTTACTGAGGGTCCCACAGGTCTGAGAATCCTACTCCTCTTAGTGTAAGATCCTTGTGGAAGACTCATGTGAAAGAAAGAGGCTACGAGAAAATTCCTCCTGGGTCAGACCATTGACTCTTCCAACCGAAGGCGCTATCTGTTATGAAATCATCAAGGGGTGTGGCATGGGACTAGCTAGTTTCTTTCCTTTCTGTAAAGATTTGAGATAAGCCTCAACTCCTCCTCATTTCTCCTAATGACCCCGAGGGACTTGTCGAACAGAAGCTTACCTACTCTGTACCTGTCTCATTGTAAGGGTAAAATTTGGTCAATCAATAACATAATTAGACAGCTAGTTTGCAGTTAGATGCACCCTGATATTCAGCTATTTTTTCTTTGTTTCTCCCCTCAATGGTTTCTCAAGACCACGCATACCTTGTTAATCCATTTAATTAACCAAATCCTAACCTGGAAAGAGCAATTTCTTAATCCTCAGGTGCCCAGACACCAATACACATAAAGCCCTAGGCCTCAGTGGTCCAGTCCGAGTCGCAGTCCGAAGTCCAGAGGTAGTATTATCTTAAAACAGACCAGACCACAGGAAGGACATCAGCCCTCGGACCTGTCTGAGTGACTCCCCCTTTCCTTTGTTCTTCTTGTGTATCTATCCAACCTTCTGACCAGTCTAGTAATGGGGAAATGGCCTTTGGACAGGAGTCCGCCATCCTCCCAGAGTGCCGGCATTCTGAATAAACCTGCTTTTCTTTCCACCAACCTTGTCTCCAGATTTTTAACTTTTTCAAGTGGTAGGCCACTGGACATTAGCATGGTCTCATTACCTGTCACCTGTCCCTGTTTACCTCTACATTCCTGAGCATCACTGTCCAGAGAGATGAAAAGCATCGTCTGTCTTACATTCCGCTTGGATTGGAATCCCTGCCCTGCCACCTCCCAGCTGTGACCTTTGGGCAGTGACTCTTCTGGGCTGCACTTCCTCATCTCTAAAGTATGAGTGATGGCAGTACCTACCTCACCGGACACCCTGAGTTAATAATGGTGAAGTGTTTGAAACCGTGCTGGCTCACAGGAAGGACGCGTTCTGTTGAGTGTTCGCTTCACTTCCAGTCAGGATTGCTTTGCCTTTTGTCCTAATTCCTCGAGGCTCCAGTGAGGGCTCATGCCTGCCAGGACTGAGTCCCGTGCTGCCCAGACATAATCAACAAGTGCTTATGGAGCGCTTCCACATGCTGGATCCTGCAGGTAGGGCAGGGGGTAAAAGGACATGCTGCCTGCCCCTTTAGTGCCTCCCTCCAGCATGGAGGCAGATGTGGATGGAGTACTTCCTGCAGCAGTTGAAGGAAAGCACAGGCCCCACAGTGGGGCTGCAGGATCTCACTTAGCAAGAGGATCACGCAGGCTATCTTGGATGTATTCATTTCCTAGGGTTGCGTAACAAAGTACCACAAACTAGGTGGCTTAAACCACAGCAATTGATTGCCTTACAGTCTGGAGGCTGGAAGTCTGAGACCAAGGTGTCAGCAGGGCTGGTTCCTTTTGCAAACCGTGAAATGCTTTTGCAAAGCATCTTTTCTATGTTTTCCTCTAGCTCCTGGTTGTTTGCTGGCCATCTTGGGTGTTCCTTGACTTGTAGAAACATCACCCCATTTCTACCTTCATGTTCACATGGTGGTCTTCCTGAGTGCATGTGTGCATACAAATTTCCCTCTTTTTATAAGGACAGCCGCCATATTAGTATCCTTATGGGTAGGGGTATTGTATCCAATAGGGTTTGGGGCACATCCTACTTCAGTATGACCTCATTTCAACTAATTACACCTGCAACAAGTGTGTTTCAAAATAAGGTCACATGCTGAGGTACTGGAGTAACGACTTCAACATATGAATTTGGTGGTGGGACACAGTTCAACCCATAACATCAGGGAAGTGCTCATAGCTGGGACCAAAGGATGAGATAGAATTAACCAGGAGCTGAGGGGTTGGGGAAGAGAGGGGAAAATAGTACAGATGGGTCTGTGCAAAGATCCTGTGGTGGGTGGGAACTTGCCCTTTCAAGAAACCAAAGTGAGCCAGTGGGTGAGTGAGGAGTGGTCCATGAGATGAGGGGAGGTGGCAAGGGGCACATCCTGTGGTGTCTTGTCAGAAATTTTATTTATTTATTTATTTATTTATTTATTTATTTATTTATTTTTAAAGATTTTTTTTTTAATTGGGGAATTGGGGAGGGGAACATCGTTGGGGAATCAGGGAAGGGTAACAGACAAGTTGCTGTCTTTTTGTTCTTCAGTCTGCTTGCGGAGGATGTTGCTTCACTGGCCCATGTTGGTATCACTATTGCGCTCTTCCCAGATGAGGCAGATCAGTCACCGGCCTCTGGATGGTCGCTCACCGCGGCTATTGGCAGCTCACACCTGCTGCCAGCCACTCACGCTGCCTGCCGGCCACTTACTGTAGCCTATGGCAGCCCACTGCAGCAGGGGCTGCAGCCTACATCGTCGCAGGGGCTCGTACAGCCCAGCTCCAGGTGGAGCTGTTGTTAGCTGTGGAGGTCAGTTTCGCTGGCCCTTATTCGTGGGATCCGAACCAGGGCTGCTGGCATCCCAAAACCAGCTCTTAACCAATGCGCCACTCGGCCGGCCCTTGTCAGACATTTTAAACAGTTTAGTTTTACTTTGAGCACAGTGGGAGGCAACTAGGGGGCTTTAAGCAGGGCGTGCCGTCATTTAATGCATGTCTTAAAGATTTATTGAACTTAATTTTTCATTGGTGAATTTTTATTGTGAATGGAACACTGTTCTCTATTTTGTTGTGTACTTGCCATTCCTCATATGCATTTTTTTTCATGAGTTTTTCATGAGTTTCGTGAGTTTATGTATTGGTGACTTGTTTTATTTATTTATTTTTTTTAGCAGCCCAGCTCCAGGTGGAGCTGTTGTTAGCTGTAGAGGGCAGTGTCACTGGCCCTCATATGTGGGATCCGAACTGGGGCCGCTGGCGTCCTAAGCCAGCTCTATAACCAATGCGCCACTTGGCCAGCCCGGTGACTTGTTTTCTTTATCATTTGGTACATTTAAAAAAATATACTGTATAACCTGGAAACATTGTTAAATTTGATGCCAACATTTCCCTTATTCTGTTTTATCCTATTACCATAGCTTTGTTTTTACAAAGTAGGAGTTTTACATTTTGCTAACCTTTATTTTAAAAAATCGCATTCCTTCTCAGTTTTATTGGTTAAGATGGAAGAGCTCTCACCTTCTAAATCTGTTTTTACGCAGCAGTAAACTCATCCTTTAGAAGGGAAATTACGGGCTAAAAATTGTTGAATAAGCTGTGGCATTCATTTGGGGAAACATCTGCTTGTTTTGTGATCAATTATCTCATCACTTCCTCCCCAAACCGTGCGAAATAGATACTGTTATACTTTCCTTCTTGCTGATGGGGAAACTGAGATTTTAATACACTGAGTAATGTGCTGAAGTTCACACAGGTGGATTTGGGCTCTTAACCCAGATGGGTAGACTCCTGATTTATTCATAACCAGGGAATTTCTCAGCTGGAAGCTTGAGTGGTATCTTGGGTAGGCTCCACCAATCACTTCAGAGTTGGGGACCTACTCTACAGATGGAAACTAGGAAGTGCCTGGCAGAGCAATTGCTTCCATCGAGCTCTTCTAGCCAGGCTGCTGCCTGCCTTTCTAGCAGCTCTGCCTTTCCTTCTGTCACTCCCTGTTCTGGAATTCCCTCTTCTCCCCACCGTCCCGCGTTTAGGACACATGTACTACTTTCTCCTGGAGACTCTCTCTTTTCTCATTTGTGTCACTTACAATCAGCTTTTCTACCCACTCATCAGCTACTTGGACTTAGCACGTGTGGCTTCTGGAGATCACCCACAACCCCTGGCTGTGTGCTATCGGTGGCCTGTGTGCTCAGTAGGTGTCTGGAATGTCTTTGGGTAGACAGAGGAGCCAGATGCACAGGAGCCTCCTTGGTCTTGACATTGGGAGTCTGTGGAAAGCCTGGCTGGGTCGAGCAGCCTCAGGTCCTGCATGTCCTCCAAGTGCCAGGCAGCCTCCTACAGACACTTAGTTCTTGATGCCGCTTGTGTTCCTGTCACCAGCTTTGCAGTGGCAGTGTTTCCTGCTCTGTAGCATGTTCTCTGTCACAGTTAGATGGTATAGGATGGGATAAATGGATATTTCAGAGTGACGATGTGTTGGAAGCCTGCCAGCTGATAGCTGAGAATGGCACACTGAGAATGCCACAGTTATTGAAATTCACTGGCTGTTTTCAGGCAGTTGCCAGATTGCTTATCAGGGTTGACAAAAGGAACGTTTCCAAGAGATTGGGGGATAAGTGGGGGCAATATGTGCTTGGGGGTAGTTATTGCAATTGTTAGCATATATTGAATGGCTGCTGTGAGCCAGGAATAGGTACTTTCTGATATTATCTGCAATCGAAACATCCTGATGGCATGATTTTTGGAGAAGTGCTGGGTATGGTTTGAGCTGAGCAGGATGCTACATATATGTTGCATGGCTTTCTGGCTTTCCTCTCTTGCCCAGAGATGTCAGAAATTGTGGCATATTTATAAAAGCCTTAAATTAAAAAAAAAACCCCAACACTTTAAATATATTTTTCTCTGCTAATAACCAATAGGAGTGGGGGAGAGGTTAGTGTTACTGCAACCACAGCCTGAGAGCCTCAAGGAATATGGCCCCCCTGGGACCACTGGATGAATGCAGTCACAGAGGGAGCTGCCCAGCCTTGGACATCTTAGGAAACCTCACTGACCTTTCTATTCACATTGACACCAAAGCCACACTCAATCCTTTCAGTGTTCAGCCCACTCCTATCACCAATAGCCTTCTGGAGTGCTGCCTTGGATTAAGCTTCAGAAAGTTGGTCCATCAGGATCTCACTGGGTGATACCCTCTTCTTTTCATGACCCTTTGGTGTGTGATGATGGGTGGCTTCAGCTAATGAATGCTGGACCAGGGTGCTCCCAGCATCTTTGCATCAGAGATGGCATTTGATCTGCCATTATGCTCCTCATTGTCCATGATGAAAGCGTTAGTGGTAAGGTGAAGACACCAAGTTAATATAGACCCATAAGAGCACGTAGTTGGATGATAATGTATGTTTCCCCAATTCACCAAAAACAAACGGTGCTCTTTCAGTGTCGAGAACAAATCAAGCTTTTCCTGTCTGCGGACTTCACATCTATCTGGAATAGTCTCATGTTCCTCCCTACCACCCCCTTTCCACCAGCCCTCAATCACATTTTTCACAAGCTTAGTATTTTTCTTTCTTTTTTTCTTTTTATTTCTTTAATCTAACCATCTCTCCTCTAGAGAGGTGTTGTCTGGCCATCCTATCTAAGAGAGGTTTCTGAGCTGGTCTGTCTCTCAGGCTCTATCAGCATTAATTATTGTACAACTCACAGTCATTTCTTTTTTTGTCTTATGTGGAGGTTATTGATTCCTTTCACTACTTTCCCACCAACCGTGGACACACTGAGAGCAGGGTTGTGTTTTGCTCATAGAACATGTTTTCTCACCACTAAGCACTGTGCTTAGGAGAGGGCTGTGATAGAGCCATGTGGTGGGAAGGAAGAAGGGAGAACGGAAGATGGGGAAATAGGCAGACAGGGAATCCACAGACAGAAGCAGGACAGACAGGTAGACATGGGATTTCCAACTTCCTGGCGGCGATTCCTGACCTAAGCCATTGTAGGTCTCTTCCTTTATAAATTCTCTCCATTGCTGATATTTCAAGCTAGGAGAAACATAAATCCGCAAGCCTTCCCTACAAGTTGCAGGGAAGAGGAAAGTGAGGCTCAGAGAAGGGAAATGACTTGCCCCATATCACTTGGTTAGGACAAGAGAATTGGACCAAAGCTGAAACCAGCACACTTTCAGGCAGGAAGGCAGGCATCCCTGAAAGAGCTTGGAAACCCAGTCTTTAGGGATTTGTGACTAAACCCTTTGCTTTTTAGAGGAACAATAGAAGAAGTGGGACACTTATGACATGAAGGCAGCAAAAAGTGGGCTTTCACCCAGGAGGAAGCTGTGAGTCTGAAAAAGCCTTCCTCTCAGAGGAACCTTGAACGAACATAGCTTTTTTTCTTTTCCCTCAAGAGAAGCTACAAGCTGAGCACAATGCACCTGACAATGAAAGCCAGGCTCCGTCTCAGAGCAGACTCGGGGTGGAAGCCTCGCTCATCTTTTGCCTCCTTCGCAGGGCAGTGCTTCACACACAGAGACTGACTGCCGAGTTCCTGTCCTTGGTCACGGGGCATTATGGGAGGAAGGTGTGTTGGGATCAGACAGTAGCTCTCTGCTCACTTCCCTCATTCACCAGCTTGTGGTTGGTATCTCATATGTATTGTCCCTGAAATCTGAAAAGGGTGGGAGCAAGGAAATACACTGAAAAGGCAGCTAAAACAGTGAACAGCGAATTAGAAAAAAGGCCTAATAGGGGAAAAGGACACCGCTGGAGTGGTTCCTTTTGAGAAAGCTAAAGTTTGTCTTAATGTTCAGACTCAGGCACTTGAAGCTGAGAGGTCTGACCAAGAAGAAAGAGGCAGATTCAGGCAAGGCAGAAAGGGGTTTATGTCACCGAAGTTAGTGACTAACATGGTGGGAAAGTGGCAGGATGGATGTGTAAACTATGTAGAAAGATATGTTTCTGAAAACCCAATTGTCTAATTGTGTTGACTGCCCTTTAAGGATAGACAGATTTATTGATCTAGGAATTCTTTAGACCATCCAGAGTTGGGAGCATTTAGGGACCATCAGCAATTGTTATGTTTATACCTTAAGTCTTTGAAGTGAAATCAATGTAGGTGCTTTTTTAGGCCATGCGAGAGAATATTTTGGTGTTTACAGAAACCTGAATGTAAACCCTGGGTACGTCAGCTACCTGCTGTAAAATCATGAAGAGATTATATAACCTCTTTAATCCTCGCGTTTATGTCCTCATCTGGGAAATGGAACAGGGTTTACTTCCGAGTTGAATGTGGACATGAACTGAAATAATCTTGAAGTGCCTGTTAAATGGGAGTGTTCATTTTTACTTTTTATCTTCAATGATTTGCAAAAGGTGGCCCCAAATCAGGATTGAGGAGCTCCTATTTTCTGAATGATTGTTTATCAACTCAGGTGATTTTTTTTTTTTTTTTCCTGAAATCTCTTTTGGAGTATCCTAATTTTGAACATGTGCCCATGACACTGTTTTCTTTTTTTTCTCCATGTACTTTAATATGAGTATGAATAGTTAGGGTTTAGGAGGGTTTTGTTGGGTTGTCTAGAGTCATTGGACACCATTGTCATAAAAGCTTTCACATCCTTGTTTTATTCCCATTCAACAGCTAAATTCCTGGAAGCCTACTATGTGTAAGACACCACCTGAGTCAATAGGGGATTCAAGTAAGAGGGTGAGAAAGATGGACAATGTCCCAGACAGGATAGTGGGGACAATAGTAGATGAGGAAATAATAAGCTAGGTGTTAATTGAACATGGTAAGTGCCACAGGGTGGTGTGACAGGCACCTGGTGGGCATGGGAGAGCAGAGGTGAGGGGTACTTTTATTAGAGTGGTCAGGGGCCAGGGGTGACCTCTCTTAGGAGCAGGGCTAGTACTAGGGTGAGGCAGGTGAGGTGCCCAGGGTGCGATATTTAAGGAGGCACTTACTCTTAGCGTCCTAGAAGGGCCTCCTTAAAATTTGAGCCCTAAACATCCTGCTTGCACAACTCATGCTTGTCCCAGTCCTGCCTAGGAGGTGACATTTGAGCTGGAACCTAAAAGCTAATAAGGAGCCAGGCCTTCCATAACTGCCTGGTTATCAGCTAAACAAGTAAGTGAAGATGGCATTTGCCGTGGCTCATTTCAGTGTGATGCGAAGATATCCACGGAAATCCTGTAATTGCCAAAATTGACCCATCAATGTTAAAGACCCTTTTTAAGTGGATCATTTTCTTCCTTTTACACAGCCATCAAATGCAGCACTAATGAGGGGTGGTATTCATCTTGTTTTACAACACTGAGCTGCTCTGTATTCATTAGCAGGACTCTGGCTCTGCATGGTTCTTGGGAACATGCATCCCCATCCTTGCTTTGTATGTTCATATCAGTTATTTTTAATTGCTGAGGAGCCTTGTGGCTCAGTCCTGGTGGTCCCATACATTTCCTCCTTTCCTCTGATTTCAGAAAGCGATAGGGGTTTTCTATCTGACTGAGGGGGAATATCTTGGATGCCTTCTTGGGGAAATGTCTCGTTATAAATAACATGTGCAACTGTAGGGCATTAATTAAAAGCACATCAACAATATTAATTCATCATTGCAAAATGCTGCATCGCAACGTTCCAAAATTACGAGCAAAGCTCTAATTCCTGAATGATGTATGATGCATTGCTCTTTCTGTCTAATGTGGTCTGAAGGATCACTTCCCTGAAAGAATCTCGCACAATTGCAAAGCTGTGTTCTCATGGGATTGATCAGCTCCTACACTTTGTGTAGTTTGCAAGGGATGCTCACTTGAGTCTTTCGCTTCAGGTAGAGGCCTCCATGATCTAGCTAGTCCATAGCCATGTTATCGGTCAGGCTTTGCCCAGCCATTCCAGAGATATTTCCCCCTGGCTCTGCTTTCCTGATGGCTTCTCTAGGTGGAGCCCTCTAGGCACTGCTACCACCTATCTCTTCTCAAACCAAAAGCAGAACACACTGTGCATTGTGTTTAAATTTTCTGGATTAGATGTTTGGACTCAGGAGTCCGTTGGGATATCAGGAAGCATGATCACTGCACATGCTGTGTAGTGCTGACTGCTTGGGCTCTCTTGCTGGCTTCATCATTGTTAGCTGAGACTCATTTACCGCGGTTGTTCCTTGATGTTCTCATCTGCAGAATGGGCATAGTGAGGATGGCATCCCACACATGGAGTTGTCGCACGGAGTAAAAGAGTTGACACATAGAAAGCTCTTAGAACAGTGCCTGACAAATCATAAAGAGTTCTAGTAACACGCTTGATTGTAATCATTATTATTGTCATTATTTCTATTGCTATTATACCATAAAATTGATGCATATTCTGAGTCTCAGCAGCTCTCAAAGAATGAGGCAATTTTACCCTATTTATCTTGCACTTGAAACATATAAACAAAAGCACACAATTAAATTACTATGTATTTTTTTCATCATTGGTCCTATGCTCTGGAACTGTCCTGTTGGCCAATCTAAACCCTTGGAAAAGAGACACATGGAGCCACCTTTAGTCAGTGACAATCAATTTATTCATTCATGCATCCATTTATTCAACAAGTATTTCCTGAGCCCCGCCCCTTGACAGGCTCCCTGCCAGCCCCTTGATGAAACTGACAGATCATTGTTATATTTAATCAATGTTTGGGTTCTTGTTCAACACGATTATATTACTTCAAAGAAAGGCAATATCCCAACTTGCTCTCAGCTCCTGGCATGCCAACGTGAGGGAAGGTTTTGAGAAAGACTTTTGGACAGGGAGTCTGGGGCAAGGGTGAGGCTTCAGGTTGCCCTGGGCCTGAGGGCAGCACAGGAGTGAACAGAAATCAGAGCGGGTTAAACAGTCCTATGTACTCATGGGAGACCTTGTGTGCTTGAGGAGATAAAGAGTCAGAGAAGAAACAAGCCAGCGGTGGCCAGAGGAGCCAGAGGGTAAAGTGAGAGTCATGTCTGTGGAGAGAGTACTCTGCTGTGCTCTGTTTGAAAATGCGCATGGATTAACTTTTTAAATTCTCACAAAAATCCAAGCAGCTGAATTCTCTCATGATCCCCATTTTGGAGATGAAGCAGTTGAGGCACAGAGAAGTCTTCACCGAGAGCTCCGTTGTGAATTAGGCCATGAAGGATGCCTAGGATTTAATTATGCAAAGAGAAGGGAGAGAGCTTTCCAGAAAGGGAGGAGGAGGAAAGGCTTGCGGTCTGTCTATGGGGTCCCCTTAGGTTAACTAGGGATACAAACTGGTTTTAAGAATCCTTCCTATTCCTCAGCAATGCAGTGTCCTCATTAGAGTCCCTTCATCTTAGAAACGTGCAGGCCCAACTCTTAACCCCACTATGTGCACCAGCTCTGGGGCTCCGGCAATCCAGGTGGACCCTCACATACAAATTGCCGAAAAGATAAATGAGAATTGGCAGCTGTATTTAATTATGCAGCCTTCTGAAATGTGTCTACAACAGCCATTTTTCTTACGGAGAGTAATTATTCTTGGCGTGCCCATCTGAGTGAGATTATGCTTTGGTAATTGGTTTTGAATCCTTGATTCATTTTTATTTGAGCCGCTGTGCTAGAACCCTTTCTATCAATGTTTGTGAGCTGAGGCCGAGGTGCTTCTGCCCCTGAGACCTGGCTTAAAGGTGATCTTATTTCTGCTCTTTCTGGAATCTCGTGGTGGGAGGCAGGGGGGTCCTGGGGTGGTGGGTTGTGAGATACGCTGGCTTAGCACTTTCAGCCCTGCTGAGGGATTTTCATCGTAACCCTTTGTCTCACGTTCCTGATTATAGTCTTAACTGATTAGGGCATAGTTGTACTTTAGTCAAGGAGGTCACTTCTGCTCTGTCCCACACTCTTGATGGCTCTGCTCACTCTAACTGCTCCGTTCACACAAGTAGCTCAGCACTTGCTTACTTGGCTGAATGAGGCACACACGGTTTATAACCTCGTCAACCAAATCCTACTCCAAGTCTCTATGTTCACATATAGCATAGATGTAATAACTGCCACACAAAACTTGCGAGATGTGAGAAATGCATATGATCATAATTGGCAAAATGTTTTTAAATTATACATTAAAGACAGGCATTGTCACCAGCCTAGACTGAACTTTGGCAGCGACTCCCCTATAACCTTTGGTAAATTGGTTTTATTTTCCTGAACTTTAGCTTCATTGTCAGGAAAATGGGGCGGGGGGGCGCCACCATATTCCTGGTTAAGTGTTTTTGAGAATGTGTTTGCATGCTGGGGCCTTTGGCCTGCGGAAGAAAATAGGGGACTCATTCTCAAACGGAGTGAGTGTGAATAACGACAGGCCACAGTCCTGCTTAAAATGCCAGCTTCTGGGCCCATCCTCCAGGGACCCTGGTCCAGCAAGTGAGAGGTTGACCCTAGGGTCCCTCATGTTCTTGCAAACATCCCAAAGGATTCGGATGCAGTTCATCCACCAACCATAATTTGAGAAGCCCTGCAGCAGCGAAGGAGGCAGCTATTTCCATTGACGCCTCCTTTTGGGGTACCTGGGTGTCTGACAAGTTTCCTTTCTTCAGCTCTATAGCCTTGTGTGTGCCTCATGGGCTTGCCCAAATGTGCACATGCACGCCCACTCCCACGCACCATGGCAAACAATATGGGTTGAAAAGTTTGTTTTCTGAAAAGCACAATATGCTGGAGTTTTGGCAGAAGGGAAATTGCGTTATGTGCTGAGAGCGTCGTCATTTGCCATGCGTGCAAGCTTATGGCTAAAAGGACTGATATTCCATTTGGAGGATGTGATTTATCATCACGTGCGCACACACAGACACCCATGCACTTGCCATTTGCGTATGCTCCCACTCAACAAATGTGTTAAGAAAAGAGCAAAGAGAGGCTTGAAGAATGCTCACCCTCTCGGCAGCAGAGAGCAAGGGATGCCAATGTGTCAGTCATTTTCCGTAGAGCTTTTGCTTCCTGTTTTCAAAAGTAGCTGAAAATAGAAACATAGTAAGGGCTCCTAATGCAGAAATGCAGTATGGGGTATAGAAAGCTGGATTTCATTGTCCTGGACCCACTTCCCCTCAGTGGGACAAGACCTCCTTTTTTTTTTTTTTTTTCCTCTTCTTTAGTTGCTGGTCAGATTTTTCCTTGCTGGGAACCCATTCATTTCTAAATGGGTTTGACGGCCCCACTCACCGCCAAGAGCTCCCCTTGCAATGTGTAACTTCTTGAGCTTCAGGCGCAGATCTGAGCAGAGCAGAGGAGGTTACTAGCCCCTTTTGGCCTTTCCTCCGACTATCTTCAAAAGACGTTCTATCTATCTGTTCCGAAGGAAAAGTGTGCATGAAAGGTAATATCCTCCTGCTTTTTAACAGTGGAAACAACCGCCTTTTGTGGGGTAGAGCCCCAGCGTTCTCTTTTGGATGCAGCAGTCATATAATCACCATTTGCAGATGCGCCATCGCTCATTTTTATTACAATTGTGGCATGTCTTTAATTTGCGTGGCATAATGCACTTAATCCATAATTATAAAATATGCAGCTAGCCCTTGGCCTCATTCTGCAATCCTACCACAGAGGCAGCTCGGTGTTTTTATTAATTTAACTTTACACAAGCTAACAGATTGCCATAAAGGGAAACAGAATTTCTCAACCAGTTCAGCTAATAGCTGTGCTTCGGCAAAGGGCCCTGTGGTAGGTGTTGAACAATAACTACCTCTCTCCAGCCTAACTCGCAGTTTTTAATTGAATTTCTGTCCCATGGATATCATGTTGGAATTATTCATCTGCTCCACTAAGTCTTGCGATATTAAACACGTTCTTCCAGGTTATTATCGTAATACAAATACTGCTAGACAGTTGATTTGCATTAAAAATTTACTGCCATGGTGAGACTAACACAGTGAAGGCAGCTTATCCTGAACAAGGCCGAGAAATCACATTAACAGGGGTTAGAATGCAGTGTGCTTATCATGTCTGCTTCTGTCACACCCCACCTCTACCCCTTTCTTTGTTTGAATGAGAGGATTTGGCCATGCTAACAAATTTGGATAGATGACAAGATACCAGGTGCTTTCGGACAGTCCTTGGTTTGGTTTTCGGTATTTGCCAGTTATATCTGCCACCAAGAGACACATACATTCAGCTGGGTTTCTCTTTTGCTTTCATTTTCCCTTTGCTACCTCATCTCTAGCATTTGGGGTGACATTAGGAACATCTGCCATCGAGAGCTATTCTGTTATAAGAAATGTTTTATAGGCTTTATTGTCCCCTGTTGTGTATGCTCTTTCCAGTGTTTGTCACCTATACCTCCTGATTTTTGTAGAATGACTAGTTCATTAAAGGTTCAGGACATTAAAACTATGGGGCCTTCTGAAACTCCTAAGAGTTTTCTTAGTAAATGGAAACAAACCTTATATGCAATAGGGATTGGTGAAATTAAGAGTGGCTACTGTATTCTTTCTTTTTTCTTTTTTTTGAGGGCAGTGTCACTGGCCCTCACATGTGGGACCGAACCGGGGCCGCTGGCATCCCAAGCCAGCACTTAACCACCGCGCCACTTGGCTGGCCCCCTACTGTATTCTTTCAACCCTGTGAAGGTGTCATAATGGATGGCAACTATTATCTGCCTACCATTATAGTTGTAGTACCTTGTAGTACATTGCCGAGTATACCTTGCCATGTTCCTTATTAGATCCCCGGTTTACCACTCTCTTCATTATCATGTCCTTTAATACCCTCCATGATGACTTCTCCATCCATATTAGAAGATCCATCAATACTCTGATCTCATAGTCTTCAGCTTTTTCAACCACTTACCAGTATTACCAAATATTAGTCCCAAATGGCCACCATCATTTGGGATTGTCTTACCTATAATACCTTGAACCTTGAAATACTCCTCTCTGATCACATTCTCTTATTTCTCCAATTATTTCACACTCTTATGTCTGCTGAATTTCTTTTTGTTTGAGTGCATGATGTCTTCCATTTTACCAACTTCTCCTTAGCCTCAAGTCCTCAAGTCATATGTTTTATCTTTTTTAAAAGATCGTCTTTTCTTCAAAGTCAGGAATCAAGAGTTCTACATACACAGAACTTTGCTTGGAATAGATACTCAGTGAATGTTTGACATTGGTAGATTTTTTCGAGTCAAGAATGTTTGACCAATCAAGAAGAAAATTATACCCTGACTTCTATTTCATGATATGCATTGGATTGAGGATGCTATCTTGGTACATATCCTGTTATTTGCACTTAGGTTTAATAATAGTGGTTTACATGAACAGCCAGTCTTGAGTTCAAGTCCTGGCTCTGCCACCAGATAGCTGAGTCATCTTGGGCAAGTTACTTCAAGTTCAATTTTCTCATCTGCAAAATGGGGCATGATGATAGGGTCCACCTTCTAATGATAGGGACCTTTATATAGGGTCCACCTAAAGTAACTGTGATAATTATATTAATTAATGTTTGTAAAGTGGTTAGCATAATTCCCAGAACTTAGTAAACTCTTAGAAAATAATAGTTATTATTACTAGAAGTCATTGACCTGCTAACGTTTCAAACCAGTGTTTGCTGAAAATGAACTCCTGAAATTTCAGGTTCAGCTCTGGAGCACTGAAGACATTTGATTCTATAAATTGTGGCTGAGTCCCCCCCCGCCGCCTGAACCCCCTGTGCTAATGAAATTCCTAGTTAGTTACTGCCGCTGGCCTGCTCATGTCCATTAAAAAAATAGATGGTCTCACAGGCTCAATGGTACATATTAGAAATGTTTCTAAATTGTAAAACCTGCATGCCTGTCTGAGTGAATAAGTACTACACTAATGGTCAATGCAAAGCCTTACAATGGACATAATTATTAGTGCTTTTGAATCTCTAGACACCATAGCACTGATGGGATAGCTTTAGATTGGCTAAATCGACTCACATGGCAAGTGGAAAAGTGCCTGGTTTTCACATAACACTGACAAACATAAGCCCGTAGCCTCCTCAGGTTTATTTTTTTGAACCATGTCTTTTCTCTCTAGTTAGTATTAAATCCATACATCAAGGTCAAATGCCAATAGGAGGCAAAACATATTTCTTACCTTGGCATGGTTGTTAGACCTGGCATTTCTTGAGAAAAAAGCAAACCCAGCTGACAAAGGGAGGCTGTGACTTCAACCATTGTAGGTCACTAAGGACAATAAACATTCCTGAAAGGGACTGTATTCTAAGGATTGTAATCATCTCCTCTTATAAGTGGTTTGTATTGGATAACTTTATCATCAGATGCTAATGAATTGCTTTGATTTTTTTGGGGGCTATTGGAAGGTAGTGCTTATTTTCATACTGCTATCTTTTATCTTTGGGTATCTGCCTTTTCTTTCAGCTATTAACCAAGCAAGTCAGCTTCCAAAATATTTTCTAGTTATGCACTCTTCACATTGATCTGTAGAAACACAGAGATTATGTAAATTAAAGATCTGTTTCCGTTGGGCATGATACCAGAGACTCTGAAAGACCTCTTGGTCCTTTTAGAAAATAGTAATTGCTCAGTTTAGTATAAAAGAAAGATACTGAGCTGGACATTATGAGTCTTGGCTTCGATCCTTGTTGACTGTAGAATGGAAGGGACACTTCATCCACATGCCCCAGTGCTCTGTCTAGTGGTCAAATGCTGACACCTCCAGGCACACCATGGCCTGTTCCAGGTCTACCTGTTTTAAGCAGAGCATTTCCTGTTTCTCAGTAGCTGTAACCTTGGCTTCAGGTAGTCCACCCACCATTATGTAGCAGGTCCTGTAGTTTCCCGTATTATTGTTTTTCCTTAAATGTCTTCCTCCTGTTTCTTTCTTTGCCTTTTTTACTTCCTCCCTATTTCAATGCTCAGTCCCAATTCTTTCTAACCCACAGTGATCTATATGATCTCAGGCAATTTTATTTACCCTTTAGAACCTGTTTCATTATCTGATAAATGGATACAATTATATCCTACCTCTTATGAGGATGAAATAAGTCAGTAGTCAGTGAAAAGGTATTTGACCCACAAAAGATGTTCAATAAATATAATTTCCCACCACTATTAATTTAGCTTATTGTCATTTATTCCTTCAAGCTTTGTGTGTATGGACCTGGATTGGGCAGTGGGGGTAAACAAGTTAGCCACTAGCTATACTCTCAAGGGTCTCAGAATCAAATAAAGAAAGATGTACACGAAGATTTCAAGGCCAGGTCTTATAAAAGAATGCTCCATGAGGGACAGAAAACAGGCTAAGAGAAGAGAGGAAAACTAATTATACAGGATGATAAGAAAAAGGTTTCCTGGGAAAGAATCAGATACCGTGTAGGTTGTTCTTGCTATATTATTGCCTACAATTTTCCAGTGTTTCAAAACATACATAGTTTGTGTCTTTAACATTATAACTTTGAAAGTCTTATCTCTATGTTATAAGGTTAGTTTTCTTAAGAGGTCTCTTTGGTAATGACATTTATAGTTTGAATTTTTTTTTTTACATACATACCTTACCAGTTTTCAGAAAGGATTTCAAGTGGCCTGATAGAATCTTGATGATCTTGAGTTCAGCTTTTAGAAAATATATACAGATTCTTCAACTGCATTTGTTCATGAAATTCTTTTGTCTTTTTATTGAGCCGTAGCTCAGGGACAAGGGTATAGCCATGGAGATTTCCATGGAGAGCTATATTTGTTCACTTATTCTACAACTAGATTGTGTCTACACACTTCATTTCAGGAAGGTACTATGCCCTTAGTGTATAGATGTGGGTATAACATTCATGGTCCCTGCCCTTGACAAGCTGAAGTTCTAGTTGGGAAGCACAGAGAAATCAGATAAATTAACAAGCAAAACAAAGTAATAGAGACTTTGAAGAAAATAAAAATATTCTGTAAGAGGGAAAGGAGGGTGATAGGAGTGGGGGTGGGGAGCATGTGGTGCAAAGGGCTGTTTGTCATGGAAAGTACTTGATATTCAAGACGATTTACTCAAAACCTGCAAAGAATTTGAGCTATTGCTTCTTGTGTTTCTTGTATTTAACTATAAATGTGTGTGTGTGCATGTGCATGCACACATTTGTGCCCATGTATGTATGTATTAATATTTGGAAAAGATGTTCATAAAAGAAAAGAATAAATTCCCCAATTAGGAGAATGCTTAAGTAATTTATTTTATATGATAAACTACTGTGTAATCATTGAAATGATTTACAAAAGTTTTAAAATAACATGATAAAACACTTGTGTGAGAAAAATTAGTAAACTTATGAGGGCTAGAATGTAATTACATGCAGTTATATCATCAGCAGTCATATTTCAGTCTCTATGGAATGCACCCTCTGTATTCCAAGTGTTGAGGGTTTAAGTACAGGGAATTAGAGGGACTTGTACGAGCTGTCGGAAGGCTGGGGGACCCTGGGCCGCAAGGCTGCCATTGAGCGCAATTGGGAGCCACTGTGGGTGTTTGTAAGGACTCAGCCTGCAGCTCTGGTGAATCTCTAGGAGCCCCTGGGACACACCAGCCTGGTCCACCCGTCTGCATCTGCAAAGTTGGTGGTTTTCAAGGGTAGCCTCATGTTATAAAAGGCAGTTTGGAACACATTTTTCCTGAGACTTCTGCTAGGCTTAATGTTTGAGGGTTTTAGGATGTATCATGTTTTCTATTGCTGCTCTAACAAATTACCACAAACTTAGGGGCTTAAAACAATGGAAGTGTATTGTTTTACAGTTCTCTTTGTTGGCAGTTGCCCACAGGTCTCGCTGGGCTGAAATCAACGTGACAGCAGGCTGCGTTCTTTCCTGGAGGCTCTTGCATCTATTTACTTGCTTTTTCCAGCTTCTTTGAGAGGCTGCTTGTAGTCTGTGACTCATGATCTTCAAAGGCAGCAGTGGCGGGTCAAGTCTTTCTCATGTCGCATCTCTCTGAATCCACAAGGCTGGGAAAAGTTCTCCATTTTTAAGGACTTACATGATTAGTTTGGGCCCACCTGGAAATCCAGGATAATATCCTTATCTCAGGATATACACTCCTAACCACATCTGCAAAGTCCCTTCTGCGGGTGCCCTTCAGAGAAGATCCCGGGGATTAAGGTGTGGACATCTTTGGAGACCATTGTTCTGCCTCACGTACGAGGTACGTGAGAAAGATGGTGTGGCTAGGCCACCCCTAGCCCATTGTCTGGCACACACATTCATCTAATTTGCCCAAAGGCATCTTCTCTGCTTGGACACAGCCCCAAGAAGATGGAGCCTGCATGTGAATTTGAAAAATGTATCCCTTTCACTGGACAGATGCTGCCCTGAGGAAGGCTTACAGCTGGCCAAGCAGAGGACGGATAGGGTTTTAGATCCAAGCCCTTCTTTGACAGGATATCTTTAACCTGCTCAACACTATACAGGGGCATTGGGTGAGGTCAAAGGGTAGAAACCTTTAGAAGAGAGGTGTTCAAGTTCAACGAATTTCACCTGCCACATGTTTCTCAGGGTGACGGGGATGTGGCGATGGTGTTGGTAAATCTGGGTGATGCCTTGTTGCAGGTGAGGATGCCACAGCTTAAATCCTTTTCTGCAGGGCACAAGCCATGCTGGAATCACTTCCTCATACGTTCATCTATACTTTTCTTTCTTTCTTTCTTTCTTTCTTTCTTTCTTTCTTTCTTTCTTTCTTTCTTTCTTTCTTTCTTTCTTTCTTTCTTTCTTTCTTCCTTCCTTCCTTCCTTCCTTCCTTCCTTCCTTCCTTCCTTCCTTCCTTTCTTTCTTCCTTCCTTTCTTAAGATTTTATTGGGGAATTGGGCAGGGAAACAGTGCTGGGGAATTGGGGAAGAGGAACACTGTTTTTCCCAGGACCCATCGGCTCCAAGTCAAGTTGTCCTTCAATCTTAGTTGTGGAGGGCACAAGCTCAGCTCAAAGTCTAGTTGCCGCTTTCAGTCTAGTTGCGGTGGTGGTGGTGGGGTCACCATCCCATGAGCGAGTTGAACCAGCAACCCTGTTGCTTAGAGCTCATGCTCTAACCAACTGAGACACCTGGCCAGCTCCACCTACACTTTTCAATAATTTTATGAGTATGTTGCCTCCCTAGCCAGGCAATAAGTTCCTGGAGGGCAGCAACCTGACATTTTCTTCTCCTTTCTTTCTTTATATCCCAACCTCATTATTAAATACGTAATGACACATGTGGCCTAAATGAACTAATGGCAAATAAAATGTGAGGGGAGTTGCAAAAGACCATGCATGCTAACCAACATATGTTGTCATTGTCTTATAGCAACACAGAGGAAAAAGTATCAGACAGCAAAGTTTTTGTCTTTCCTTCCTGAACATTCTTTTTCTCCATGGGACCTTTTTCCCTCCCATTTGGCTGCTGCTTGCTCTTTGCTTTTCCTGTCCTATGTCAAAATCAACGAGTCGGTCTTGACACTTAAGTGTGTTACATTGATCACTGATTCACCTTTAATGGAAGACTTTGATGCCTAATTATAGGAAAAATGTTTTTAGTTTGTGTTCAAATAATTGTCACGTGCAAGTGGGAGAAGCATTTTGAGGGAGGGGCTTTTTTTGGTACCTTAAATATCCTATCCCGTAGGTTGCCACCTCCTTACCAATGCCATTAGCAACAACTCTCCCTCCCGACCCCTTGGGTAGGAGGCATTCTTGCAGAACATTTGAGCACATTCTCCAACCTCATATTAGCAATCCTGCTTCCCCCCAGCCTGGCCCCCCTGTTTTGCTCTGTAATATTATGATGCAGAGAAGCAGGGGGATGGCTCATATTGATGGGGTAATTCCTGAGCAGGCTCCCCATTGTAGGCTATCCATTTTGCAGTGGGAATGTCATGATGTGAGCCACAATTGGATTGCAAAACCACATGTTTGTCACTTTACATGCAGGGAAGAAAGAGATTAATATTTCAAAATCCCTGAGATGGTTCTATGTATCTGACTTGTTAAAATATATAATCTCTGTAGTCTGAGAGAGAATGCCTTGAAGTTGAAACCATGATTATTTATTTGCCCCAACATCAGCATCATTTATGTAGCCAAGTATGAAAAAAGAGTTACACTCCTGGATAATATCACTAAACCCATATTTAATGCAGATTTAAAAGGACAGATGCTAGTTTACCGGTCTCCCCGATCATTACAAACACGCAGCGTTTTCAGCAGTTGTGTGATAGCTGTGTGCAGAGTACAAAAGAGATAAGAGTATGGGTGAGTGCATGCAGATTGTAGTTTAATTTCCTGAAATATTTTTACTAATCAGTTATTGTAGCATTGGTGGTGCAGTTATCCCCTTTCAACCCAAATGACCAGCTTATTTGTGAACTCCAGCTCCATGCTTGGCTGGGAGAAAGAATCAGGAAAGAAGCATGTTAGTGATGCACAGAGCAATACTTGGTAATCAGAATATTAACATTTTGATTGAATTGATGGAACATTTAAATGGAAATATTCAATTGCAAAGACCAAACTTGGGAGGGAACCTACAACATGCAGATAGAATCTGAGCCCTTTTTCATGATTAAAGAGAATTCTTTTAATAGAGGAACAAGTAACAGACTAAAGAACTTCCTATTAAGAATGGAAGGGCAGGCAGTGTTCATTTTGCAATTGCTTTTATTTAAATATAGATAAGCACACACATTGACAGCTATAAAGGCAGAGACTTTTATCTACTGATGATTGAAGAAGTATATAGTTGTTTTATCAACAACCAAGCAGAGGAGCAGAGCAGAAAGACCACGGAATGCAGTGTGCTATTAGATGTGGATGCTAGTGCCACCTCCATGCCTAACTTGCCATATGACCTTGGTTAAGTCATCTCCTTGTCTGGGCTCAGTTTTTCTCACTGAAAAAAAATGGGAGCAACAATACTTACCTTAGGGAGTTCACGTGATTTTTCATGTGCACCGAATGGGATAAAAGCTCTCTGCATCTTCAGAAGTCGGCAGGCGTCTCTGTTTCCCTCTGGGATAAAAGTGAACCCCCAAACAGGATCTAAAGTCAGAGGTAATGAGCTGCTGAGTGTGTGCACAGTGTCATTTCAAAGGTAGATTCTCCTTTGAAAATTATAGATTCCCCTTTGAAGCATTTTAATAGATCACTGTCATTGATAAGTACCCCAGTTTTCTAGAGTGGAAGAAAGGTCCGAATGTCTTTCCCAACAATTTGTAGGTGAGATCTATCTGATTTCCTTTCTACCTCTGCTTTGTTCTCAACCTGACTGCTTGGGAAATGCCTCTATTTATTATAAAGGTGGTTCCCAATTCACTTTTTTGTTATTGTTCAGCTTTGATGCATGATCAAAAGTGTGACTATCTCCTCGGTTAAAAGATATCTGGCTTCAGACACTCTTAGAGCAGAACTCAGTATGTGGAATGAGAAAAGAAAAATGACTTATCAGAGAACCAGCTTATGAAGCAAGTATCCTCAGAATGCTTAAGGTTTTAAAGGGAAATCACGAGAAGTGTGGTCTCCATGTTTATGATGGGAAAGGAGCATAGCCTCCGAGAACTGTAGAATTCTACAGAACCATTTTACACATGAAGAAACTGAGGCCTGAAGAGAAAACGCACATTGGAAAATGTGTTCATGGATTTGATGTAACCGTCCTCTTTAGGGAGGAAGCATTCGAATGGCCACTCCCTTGCCTATAACATACACTATGATTTCTATATTTCCTTGGATAACCTTCCCATTTGGTGCTTCCCAGTCCCATCTATAGCTTCCTACAATAGTTGCCTCTTCCAATCTGCCCTTCCACTCCCCGCTTCCAGCCTCAGCTTGGGATGAGAGACTCTTTGAAGATATCACAAAGGCTTGTGAACATGTGGACTAGAAAAAAGAATGTTAATTTACCATTTCATTGTCACACAGTGTTTCCCCTCTCATCCCCTCTCCCACTTCAAAGAGAATGCTGCTGATTTACAGGGAGGCATAGAAGAGAGCACCCTGGTCCTCGGGAGACCATCATCCCAGAGTCACCGGGACGAAAGGCACACGTTTTCAGATTACAGGCGGCTGTGCCATATGCTTGATTAGTTCTCAGCAGATAGGGTTGGGGCTTCATGCTTCTATTCCAGGGTAGAGCAGTGGATGTGGGGAAGTTCCCTGGACCTCATTTAAGCTGGTTGCCACAGGGTCTGGGGAACCCAGGAGTCTCTGCCTTGGGGTGAGCGGGTTTGACAGCAGAGGTGGGGAGAAAGTCTACAAGAAAGAGCTACCTAATTAATCCCAAGCTATCAGAGCCCCTGGCAGAAAATCTCTGCAGTCTTAATGACACCCCTCAGTAATGTTAAAAACCAAGACAATGATTTCATTGTCTTGGAGACACATGATTGATCTGGCTATTGGTGAATGGAGACAAGGTGGCTTCTTTCCATAGAAGGTGTCATTAGATGAGAAGATTAAGTGCCTTTGTGAAAATGCTTGAGAAGGCTGCCAGTGATTCACCGGCAATGAAGGGAAACTAAGAAAATTCTGAAATATGTATTTTTAAATGCAAAATCCTCGACTTTACCTCATTTATTAGCATCATAAAAAGATTGGTGGAGAGTCTGAGCTAAGCAAAATGGCCCCTTTGAGGGATGTTGCACAAAGCAGCCAATGGGGCTGGTATCAATGGGGAACATCTTATTTCTTATTGGTGACGCTCCTCTGTGCGCCTTCTAAGCATTTCTAGGCTCTGAAATGAGGTAGAGGGTTACTTGGAGTCTCAAGTATTAGGAAGCCAGTTGGGGAAACTAAATTCCTTTTCCTCTGAGCAGGCTGGGAGGTGGGTTTGTTAGAGTGGTGCCTGAGACTAATACTCCACTCCCTCGGAGCTTCCCTGAACTTCTTAAAGAAGACATGGTACCTCTCCTTTATGCAGCCGGGAACTATACCTTCAGTTGCTTGTGTGTGTGAACTGCAGGGGGACTAGCCTCTCTACTTTTGTAGATCCTACTGTCCAGCTGGGGATAATGGCTAGCACCACTGAACTATGAAATGCACAGGGCCATGACCTTATCGTTGAGTATTGGATTGTGTAAAATGCAGTCATACATGCAAAATACCTAGAAGTTATGGCTCAAGTAAACACTCAATAAAAATTAGTTATTTTTATGATTCAAATATTTATAAACTTAAAGTCAAGGATTATAGAATTAGATAGACAGAGGAGACTAAATGAGTGAGGCAGGGTTGGTAATATGAGGTGAGGATCTGGGGTTCACAGGAGTATTGATATCCGTTCTGAAGTCATTCAAATGCAGATTTTTAAATAGTTCTTGGAAGGCCAAATCAAACATGTTCAGGAGGAATTAGCCCATAATTTCCCATTTGCAGCCTTACAAGTGATAAATACCTTTAGATAAGAGAGATATTTAGCACTAGTATGTGTTGGTTCATTCATTCATTCATTCATTCATTCATTTCTTAAACATGGAGGGACTACCACGTGCTGGCTTATAATGGAGGAGATAAAAAGACAAATAAGAGCTAACTAGTAATAGCAATGTACGGTTTCAGATGGATAGTAGATTTGTTGGGGTTATCGATTTGTGAGGGGTGTAAATGTCTAATCATTATGTTGTTTTGGACACCTGAAACTAATCATAATAAAAAAGATCTAACTGGTTATATAAAGCAACCTAACATCTAGGATCTGTAATGTCACAATCAATATATTTTATAGAGACCTTTAACTGTAATACTAAAGTTAAAAAAGAATGTAGGATAGTGTACTTTGGATGCCAGGCTAAGAAAGCCAACTTTGGAAGCTGTTAAAGGTTTGGAGCGGGTGTTGGAGGATTAGAAATAGAAGTTAGGGAGAATAATCAGGTAGTACCATATACTATATATATGGATGGTCTTTGGAAAAGGAGACCAGATTCCTTTGGGTATAGACAGAGGGTGGCCTTTTTGAGAGGTACTATGAATACAAAACCCATCACACTTAAAACATTTGGGTGTAAGGAAAAGAAGACATTTCCAACATGAAGAATTGTTCCCATAGGTAGCAATTTAGGTGAGAAAGAAGGTGCCCATCAGCAATCTCTCCATAACCTGATTTCATGTACCTTTCTATCTTTTTTTTTTTTTTCAGAGGACAGTATCACTGGCCCTCACACGTGGGATCTGAACCGGGGCCACTGGCGTCCGAAGCCAGCTCCCAACCACCATGCCACTCTGTTGGCCCCCTTTCTAGCTTTTCTTTCTTCCACATCTCTCCTTGGATGCTTACTACCAATCACAGCAGATCGAGGCTAGTTACTTCGCCCAGAGCGTCCCTTACATTTATTGCTTTCATGTTGTTTTCTCATGCCATGTCTTCTGCTTCACTGAAGTTGGTAGGAAGGCAGGAAATTGTGGGTGGACTAGTAGTGCATTTCCAAGTCAGTATTTTAACAAAGAGTTCCCAAGAATTCAGCACAGGCCAGACCTCATGGCAGGAGCTGGGAATGCAGTGAAGAGGCTGATCTCTGCTCTAAAGCCAGGCTGATGAAAGGGAGGCTGCACTGCTGCCCACCCTTACAGGGAACATTTTCTCCCTATCCTCCTAGAGATGCTCCTAGACACAGCCAAGAAGCCCACGAACACCCCTGTTAGCCGTGTCTCTTTACTGGGTGTTCTGGAATCAAGCGTCTTGCCTTTCTCAGGGTCACGACAACAATAATCTCAGGGACAGCGGATTTCAGTTTATGCTGCCAAGGAGACTGTAGATTTTTGAAGGCATGCACACTTGCATTTCAAGTGCTCTAGATGCACTTCAGAGATGTTCTAACATTCCGTTCTATTCATTAGAACTTGCTGTGTAGGTAGTCCTTGGGGTAAGTGCTCAGCAAGCCTTCTCAAATATATCTGTGTATACTTTAACTTTGCTAGGATTAGAAAAATGTTTATGGTCATCCTCTTTTAAAATGCCTTCAGGGTATTAAGGCTTAGGAGAAAAAGGTTCTCCCTCAAATATAAAATGCATAACCAAAATCAATTTTGTTTTTGTTTCTTTCTACTTCTCTCCCATTTTCAATGGCATCCCACTTACATGAGGTGTATGTCATAAAGCAGATGGGGGCATCAAACTGGACAGAACATACCTAGGATGAATAGCGCATTATCCTGGGAATGTTTTGGGGACACCTTAGTGCCATCCAAACTTTTAAGGATTTCTACTCTTTTTCCTTAACAGTTCTAAGAATTTCTCTTAGCTTACATGATCTGGAGCTGAACAGTAAAGGCAACAATGTGAAACAGAATAGTTAGAAATGAGAGAGAAATAAGAGAGAACATACTTAAGTCTATTCTCTGTGACAGGTGATTAGGTGATGCTCAAAGTCAAGCAAAAACCTCAGAGCTAGAAGAGACATTCTAGTCATCCTCCCATTTATCAGATTGGGAAACTGAGGGACCAGAAATTTCGGGTGATGGTCTCACAGATATCCAGTGAGATCGTAGCTGTGTGAGGACTCACAGTTTATCTCTTTTGGATCCATGTTCCATAGTCTTTAAACATATCTTTAATAATTTTTATCTAGCAGTAGTAACTTGATTCATAGTTTTTGTACAGTGGGCTGGAAATGCAGGCTTTTATTTTGGGGGTTATGTTGCATAATGATTGGTCATCCCTGTATGGAAGCAGCAATATCTATTTGGGTCCTGTTGTTTTTATCAGCGGTTCTAAAATTCTTCTTCAAGTGCTACTTCTCTCTTTTTAGTATTCCTGGGAATTGAATTTGAATACTGCTGTCACAAGGGTAATTGGTGAATTCATTCTATTTACTTTATGGGTTTAATTTTATATACATTTACAGTTGTTCAGAATAGGCAGTTATACAGAATATATCCTAACACCATGTAAGTAATAAGTTGTATACACAGAGGGTACCAAAAAAATGTATATACATTTTAAGAAAGGAGAAAACTGTATTAAAATTATGCTGCTGGTAATCACTTTGAGCACCTCTTTTGTTTTCAGTATATATTGAGTATTACAATTTTAATACAGTTTTTTTTCTTTCTTAAAATGTGTAAACATTTTTGACCCTATATCTAGCTAGCTAGCTAGCTTATATTTTTTTTCATAAACATAGATTTGGAATTAGACTCTTTCTTTACATGAGAGCCCAAGACTGAGGTATTGATAGGAAATGGCATACAAGATAGAACCTATTTGTCATTATGCTATTTGTTTAAATTAATGTGTAAAATTTATAAGATAGTGGAGAAAATATTTATCCCTAGACTTCCTGAATAAAATGTTTACTCTTTTATCTATGGTGACAGATTTCAGAAATGCTTGGACTTCTCCCCCAACACCCCCCCCCCCCCCAGTTTAGCCACCACCTTTTTGGTCCAAATTTTTAAGTAATCTGATTGGGACTTACAGAGGTTATTCAGTTTCCTGCCTGTGATCTCAGTTGCAGTGCAGGTTGACAAGAACATTTTCCAAAAGCGACATTTAGGTGGAGTATCTGGGTAACCCTAGTGACTCAAATTTCTTCATTCAGCAAGTCATTTAGTGAATACCTCAGAGAGCATAGTAGCGAAAATTATTTAGAGTGTCTGTTTTACTGAAATTTATGATTTAGTTGGGGAGACCAAAGTTTCACATAAGCAGTAGTTATACGAAAATTCAAAACCCTATGTGGACAAATGGCATAGACACTTCACTGTAAAAGCTAAAGGACTTCAGAATAAAAAGCAAGCAATTGTTATGGGCTGAATCAGTTGGGAGAGATTCCTCAGGTGGGGTCAGCTGGAGCTAAGGCTGAAAGAATGGATAGGAAGAGCTGGGCAGAGGGGAGTCGGAGGGGACATTCTGGAAAGGTACGGCATGAGGTCCCCAAGCCTTAGGATCAGAGGTGAACAGAATTTTGTGGGAGACTTGGGATTCTTCAGTCCTGCTGGTGTGGAGATGAAGTGCAGAGAAACAACCAGAGATGTAATTAGTCATGGAGGTGGGAAGATGGAGATGATAGAGAGCTTTAAAAGCCCCAGCGAGGCGTTTGGACTTGCTCCTCTTGGCTTGTTACATAGACTGCAGCACACAGATAAGAGTCCAGTTATAGGAAGGGGTGGAATTGCCACTTGGGGTCAAGTTGTTGGGTGCTCACCCTAGGAATCTCTCTGCTCAAGGCTGCCAAGTGGTGATGTTGGTGCACGGCTCTCATCTAGAATTTTCTTTTTTTAAAAAAGATTTTATTGGGGAATTGGGGGAGGGGAACAGCATTGAGGAACCAGGGAAGGGGAACAGACAAGTTGCTGTTCTTTTGTTCTTCAGTCTAGTTGTGGAGGACATTATTTCACTGGCCCATGTTGGTATCATCATTGCACTCTTCTCTGGTGAGGCAGATCCGTTGCCAGCCTCTGGATGGCCGCTCACAGCAGCTCTTGGCAGCTCACGCTGGCTGCCGGCCGTTCACTGTAGCCTATGGCAGCCCACTGCAGCAGGGGCTGCAGCTATGCCGTCCCAGGGACTCACAGCAGCCCAGCTCCAGGTGGAGCTGTTATTCACCATCTTAGCTGTAGAGGGCCACTGGCCCTCATATGTGGGTTATGAACCCGGGTCACTGGTGTCCCAAGCCAGCTCTTAACCAATACGTGTGCCACTCGGCCGGCCCTCATCTAGAATTTTATCTAGGTCTCATGTGAACTGGTTTGTTTTCAGATGGTACCACTCTTGAGTTGTGCTTATCTCTTCCTCACCTCCATTAATGTATTGTTTTACTCATGTTTTTGTGGATGTTTTAAGCTTTACTGCCTCTGTTATGATTTACAGAGACCAGATCTGCATAGAGTGTCAGGTGCTTACACAGTTTACTAAGCCAGGCGACCTCTCTTATTTCCTGTATGTTTCCAGAAACATGGGGAGGGGCAAGCAAATGGAAACAGCCTGAGACCAATGAAAGTGCTTCTAAGAGTTGGGGTTTACGGTCTGCTTGTTTGAAGGCAGTTAGGAAGCTGTGCTCTCCCCTGGAACCTCTTTTCTTCTTGCTTTCAGCATTGAGACCTCAAAGATTTCTTTTAGAGAGCATTGTAAAACTGGTCCCCTTACTTTCCCTTTCTAAAGTCTCATACAATTGTAACAGTTAACCTCTTTTAAATGATTTTATCCTGATTTTTATTCCCCTGCTACTGAGAATAAAACTGAAAATTAAACATTGAAATCAACTTCCATAAATCCCTAGCTGCCTGACTGGCCGAGTGGTTGGGCCAAGAGACTTATCCGCAGGCTGATCCCAAGAATTGATTTTAATTGTATTTTCCTGTAGAACATCAGACTTTGTGGTGTTCAATGACAAATGCAAAATGGCCCAGCGGAAGAAGCCCTTCTTTTGCATGTTTCTATAAGCATGTTTTCTACACATATTACCAGTGCAAAGTAAGGGCGTCTGTCCATCTTTATTTTTTTGCTCTTAACCACCCCTCGTGCACTCAACCTTTTCTCTATGTTAAGGAATAGGCATCAGTCAGTAAATGGGTAAATAGAGGCTAGAGGGTTGGAGCAGGGCACTTCCTCTCCACAGCAGCAGGACTGAAGGATCCCAAGTCTCCCACAAAGCCATGTTCATGTCTGACCCAAGCCTTTGTTCATGCCATACCTCTTTCTAGAATATTTTCTATGATTCCTCTCTGCCCAATTCTTCCTAGCCATCCTTTCAGCCTTAGCAACAAATGACCCCACCCAAGGAATATTTCCCAACTGCTCCAGTCCATAATGGTTGCTTATTGTTCTGAAGTCCTTTACCTTTTACAGTGAAGTGTCTATGCCTCTTATTCACATAAGGTTTTAAATTTTCATGTAATTACTGCTTATGTGAAACTTTGGTCTCCCCATCTAAATCATAAATTACCCAGTCATGCTGGACAGATAGTACCCTTTTAGTTTCTAAGTTGTGGGAAGATTCGGGAGGTGGGATAAACAGGGAGGGCTGGGGAATACTTGGGGACCTAGGGGCACAAGCAGTCTACCAAATTCCATTATTTTAACATTATTATGGTTGGATATTAGCCCTGCCTATGCCTTATTATACTGCATGTATTTTGAAAATCTGTAAGTAGATGCAAAAACATTAGGGTTGTTATGTTTTATAGACAGACTGCCTACTTTATCATTATGAAATGTTCCCCTTTGTCCATGGTAAAATTCTTTTTGCTCTGAAATCTACATTTTTCTAATATTAGTATAGCAACTTCAACTTTCTTTTGATTGGTACATCTTTTCCCATATCATTTGGCTTTTAACCTATTTGTGTCTTTATATTTAAAGTACATTTCTTATTGACACCACATACTTGGGTCTTGCTTTTTTTATCCAATCTGACAATTTTTGTATTTGGAGTGTTTAGACCATTTACATTTAATGAGATTATAGATATGTTTGTATTTAAGTTTGTCACGTTACTCTTCCTTGGCTATTTGTCCCATTTTTCTTTGTTTCATTTTTGTTTCTTTTCTTCCCCCTATGGATTGATTATTTTTTTTATTCCATTTTATTTTTTTCTTTACTTTTTTTGTTTCTTTTTGGGTTTATAGTACACATCTTTAACGTATAACAGGCTAGATCTAAGTGACATTATCACCTCATATAAGATATAAAAACCTGGTCTGGCTGAATGGCTCAGTTGGTTAAGAGCTTGCTCAAGAGTGTGAGCTGAGCTCTGAGCAACAGCAGTTTGATGCCCAGCCCGAGCTGCAGCTGAGCTGCCAACAGGTGGCAGGATGGCTCAGCTAAAAAAAAAAAAAAGATACAAAAACCTTACAACAGTATACTTTCACCCCTACCAGCCCTTAGATCATTGTAGCCATGCATTTTATTTCTGCATATGTTATAAACCTCACAATACATTGTTATTATTTTTGCTTTAAACAATAATTTATCCTTTAAATACATTTAAATAATAAGAAACACATTTATTCATGTAGTTACCATTTGAGTACTCTATATTCCTTTGTGTAGGTCCAGATTTCCATCTGGTATCATTTGCTTCTGCCTTCAGGACTTTTCCTTATAGGGCAGGTATACAAGTGGTGAATTCTTTCAGCTTCCTTCAATAAAGCCTTTAGTTGCCTTTGGTTATCAAATACATTTTTGCTAGGTATGGGATTTCACTGAGTTTGTTTGTTTGTTTTGATTCATTCAGGACTTTTAAAATGCTGCCTCACCTTCTTGTCACTTACATTGTATCAAACAAAAAAATCTGCTCTTTGTTCTACTTTATGTGATTTATGTTTCTTTTCTCTGTATCCTTATCTTTATTACCAGTATTAAACTATTGGATTGTGATGTGCTTTGATGCTGTTTTATTCATGATTCTTGTGCTCGGGATTTTTGTGCTTCTTGGATGTTGGCTTATAGTTTTCATCAAATTTTGAAATTATTCAGCCATTATTTTTTTCAAATATGTTTCCTGCCCCCTCCACCATCCCATTTCAGGGACTCTAATTACACTTGATATGGTCTTGCAGTACAGTGATGTTCCGTTCATTTTTAGCCGTTCTTTTTCTGTGTTTAATTTTGTACAATTTCTATCATGTTTTCAGTTTTACTTGCCTTTTCCTCTGCAATGTCTAACTTGCCATTAATCTCATTTATTCTACTTTACTGTTCAGACATTGAAATTTTCATCTCTGGATGTTTGATTTGTGTCTTTTTTATATCTTTCATGTATCTAATTAACATGTACACTTTATTTCTCTAGCTTCTTGAACATATGGAATAGGTATAATAACTCTTTTAATGTTGTTCTTTACTAATTCTATCACTTGTGTCATTTCTGAGATGGTTGTGAATAAAATTTCTCACCAGTGTAATACATCTTAGGTTGACTTATTCTTTGTTGTTGAGGGGATTTCCTCACATCGTAGGACATTTAGCAGAATCCCTGTCTTCCACCCACTATATACCAGTAGTATCTTTATTCACGACAATTAGAAATTTCTAAATACATTGACTGATGTTTCCAGGTTGGAGGGAGTGGGAAATCACCCCCAGCTGAGAAACTAGTGGTTTAGATTGATTGATTTGTCTTCTCATTATGGTTTGTAATTTTTTGCTTCTGTCATGCCAAATAATTTCATTTGCTGCCAGATATGATTTTTATCTTATTGGGTACTGGATATTTTTGAATTTCTATAAATATTATTGAGGTTTGTTCTGGGACACACTTAAGTTACTTGGAAATAGTTGAAATCTTTCATTTTTATTTATTGATTTTAAGCTTTATAAGATGGGATCAGAGAACATTTTGTTTAGCACCAATTCTGCCCTATTACTGAGGCAGAACTTTTCTGAAGTATTCTGCCTGATGTTCCAAGTTTTACAAGGCTTACCACTCTGGGTGATGGAAACAGTAACTATTACTGACCTTGTGTGAGCTTCTGGGATTATTTCCCATAATCCTTTTATGTGGTTCTTTCTCCAGCCTTGGGTAGTTTCTTCACATGCATGAACTGATAAATACTTGGCTGAAGATTTGAGGGGATCCTCTGTGTATCTCTAGAGTTCTCTCTACTTATGTGCTGCCTTTTCTCCATTACTGTTTCTTGAAATCTCTAACCACGTTTGCCTGCCCAGATCCCCTGTTATATCTGCTCAACTTAGAAGATATTTCCCCCTACCATTCTCTGTCATAGTCCTTCTTTATGTTGCTCAGTGTCTTCCTAATTTTAGGTTTTGAATATACTTATTAGTGTACTCATTCATTGTTTCTCTCCCATTCTATTATATGAGCTTCATGAAGCTGGATTTTGTTTACTTTATTACTCACGAAGTGCTTGATTTGGGCCCCAAGGACAATGAGAAGGTGTACAGTTTACACGTGTTAGAATTTGTGTTTATAAAGTAGCATCACAATGCAAGGCTTATGGAGATACTGAGTAAGATCTCGTAGAGTTGAATCTCCAGCTATGTGAGTCAGTCCCCTGGGCATCACCAAGTACAAACAGCACCTCATCCTGGGTAGAGAGTGACTGATGACAATCCCCACACTGCCTTGTCAGCTTTGGCAATCAGAATAAGGTAGGGCATTGCTCACTCCAGTTTGATGCCACTCGTGGTATGATTTCTTGGCTTTAGAACTCTATCAATGGCATGTACTGATTAGTTTCTGTGCCTGTGGCATGTGGCAAATCTTTTGTCCTTCTTGTGTCCCGTGTCTGACTTTAGGCCCCCCAATCCTCTAGCGTGGGACCTTTTATTGGTGCTTCTGTAGAGTCTGTTTCTATGAATTAGGCCTCATTTCCTTCCAGGTCCCCAAGACCCCTTGCAGTGCCTGCTCTGCATGTTGAAAGGAAGCCAGTGGTCTCAATGGCAGGATGGGGAGCTCCTCACTTTTCCAATCATTTCCTTCTCAGAAGAGCCCCATCACACGTAGCAGCCCGGCCAGGTTTCTGCCTTCTGAGACACTTCTTTACTCATTCTGATAAGGACTTCGGGTTTTCTCCTGTGGAAAATTTATGCTTCTCTCCAGCACCTGTTCCTTCCTCCCTTTCTGCAACACTCCCAACAGACAAATTCATTTCATTGTGTAGCTGTGTCTACTCCTCGTCAATAAATTACTTCTCCCTGGCCCGCCCAGGCCCTCCTGTTTTATTCCTAGACCTTTCTGGGGGTCTTGTCCTTAATTATTCTGGCTGCTTACCAACTAGGCTTCCTCCCTGTTATTTGTCACGAACTTTGGTGTAATCTCCTTTCTTTTCTCCACCCTTTGCTTTCTTATCATTGTTTTACACATTTGTAACTGTCAAATGCACTCATTTTTATAAGCCCACAAGTTCTGTCAACTGCAGTGTTTCTCCCAAAAAGCCATAACAGAAAAGAAAAAAAAAATCATTGCTTTTTTCAGTATTCTTCAGCCACCAACTATTTCATCATTAAGCAATTACTGAGATTCAGTTGTGTGCAGCCCCCCACTCCCCCGGGTTGGGGGTGAGCCGTGCTGATGGTGAGTGCAGACAGGGTTGAGTACCAGAATTATATTTTAGAGTGAATATGGCACCATGAAGTTTCCTGAGCTGGATGGAACCTTTGTGCTCGTAGCTTTTGGAGGGTAGATTTGACACCACTTTGAACCCTGGACTGAGGCGGAGGATGTCTGGAGGCGGGGCAACAAGTAAGGGGCGTATTACAGCAGCCTAGGCAGCCAGTCAGGCAGACCATCATGCTGAGCTTGGGGAGGTCAGAAGGAGAGAGAGATTAATGCAAGAGGTGTTTCTGAGGCACAGTTCACAGGACTTGGCAGCAATCTGAGGGGAGCGAGGGGACAATAGTCAAGATGATTGTAATGACTCAGTCCTGGGAGAGTTGGAGGGTTTGGTCCCACTACAGAAGTAGGAGATAGGAGAGGAGAAGTAGGGAGGCAGGGGGTGGCGGGGAGTAGGCACAGGAGTGTTTTGGTGGGGGAAGTGATTAGCTCAGTTTTAGGATCCTGGAATTGCAATAGCAATGGTTCATTGCCAAAGCATTTGGCAATGTGGGTCTCACATTGAGAGGCTGGAGCAGGTTAAGTTTTGGGAGCCATCCAAACAGAAGAGGGCAGTAAACCAGAGAAGCAATCATAAGCATATTAAAAGGCAGCTGAAACTATGGGCACCTGGTGTGGACCCCCAGAGTGGTATGGACAGGTTCCGTGAGCTGTGGACAATCAGGCGGATGGGGCCTCATGATCAGGAGCTGTCAGGGAGGACCTTTCCAATGAGGTCCTCTGACCCCACCCATTGTGTCATTTGTATTATTTTATTTTTATCTTTTCAATCTCTTTCTGTATCTGGGCACTATTTTCATTTGTATTAGTAGTCTTCAACCTCAGTGTTTCCATTCGTTTCATTTGTTGTTAGTCTGAAAGTGGAGGAGGGTAGAGTGCAGAGGAAATAAAAACATCAGGTATAAATTTGTGTGTTGTTCCGTAGAGGCAGTGAGTGATAACCTCTCTTTGCAAAGCATGCTGGGCAGCAGAGAGGGAATCAGAAACTCCTACTTATTTCTCACTCACATGAGAAAGGAAACTATTGTAATTAAACAAAAGTGTTGTAGAGACCTGTGTGCATTTGGCCTTCCTAAGAACTTTCCTGTACCATGTGTCCTCTTCACTTGTTCAGAAAACTGGTCCTTCTAGCATTTCTCAGCTCTCTCTCTCCTTCCTGTCTTTTCCTCTGTATCTGTGTCTGACTTGTGTGCTAAAATGGAGAAATGAAGTGAGCTTCCTCAGCTGGTCCCACCAGCTATTTTCATCCCTGCTTCACTGAGTTGTGGCTTTTCTGGCAAGGAGAGAGTTCCTCTGCTCTCGGCATGCGTGCCTCCACCCCTGTACACACTTACACACATGTCAGAGGGAGAGTTTCGGAGGCTCTCGCTGCCTGCTAGCTTTGCCAAGGCTGCTGAATTAAGCAGGCAATTTCCTCTCACTTTGTCTCTCTGTAAATTTACCAAGCATATGGTATGAGGAGAGTTCTTGGATTATAAATAAACAACACTGCTCATAAATCTCAGAGCTTTTGTTTTTCCCTCCAATGGGAATAAATAGAACCCATAGATTTGTAACTTGAGAAAAATGTGTTGGAGAAGAAGATAATATCTTTCTCTATGTATATAAATATTACCCCTTCCCCCCTTCTCCTTATGCAATGTCTTTTGGTATCGAGAGCCAGCTCCCTGGCTCAGGTCCATTCATTTTTTTATTGCTACCATTTTCCAACCTGGAAGTAACCTGTTGCTTTGGACATCATGAGAATAGCTACATGGGCCTGGCCAGCTTGGGCTGACCAGATGGGTTTGGTGCATTTTTTCCCCTGCTGGAGATATCAGCCACCCTCTTCATAGGACACATGCTTCCTCACTGGCTGTGTGGCAAAGGAAGTGGAACGATGGATGGTTTCCATGCTTTTCTGGAAGAAGCCCAGCTTGGGCATTATGGATGTCAGTCCATTCAGTAAACTGCAGCTTGGCCACTCTTAAACTGTAGATACTTTTAAGTCATGAAGAATCACAATGTTTGGCAGCCCCTTTGTTTGCCTTCCTCCTACTAAAACTACAGTGAATCCGATGGGCATGCCAGTCACCAAGGACAAATGCCAGAATAGTGTTGGGGCGGTTCAGACAAGGGCCATCTCAAAGGAGGCATCATTCAAAGTGTGCATGTAGATTTTGGCCTAGGAGGAATGCTGAATGTTGGTGCTGCTAGATCTGCAGGATGTAATGGGAGCTCATGGTGGGGAGGGGTCAAGTAGGCAGTGTCAGAGGGCAAGGGTCAGCAGGCTGAGCCACAGGCCAAATCCAGCTTTTACATTTTTAATGATTGAAAACAAGTCAAAAGAATACTACATTATGACACCTTAAAAATGAGAGCAATTCAAATTTTAGTGTCCATCAATAAAGTATTGGGACTTAGCCAGCCTCATCTGTTTATGGATTGTCTGTGACCGCTGTTGTGTGACAATGGTTGAGTTGAGTAGCTGTAACAGAGACCATATGCCCTACAAAATGCAAAATATTTGCTACCTGGCCCTGTACAGAAAAATGTTTGCTGTCCCCTGGCCTAGGATCTCAGGAATTATGATTGGAATTGTGGAGGGCAAGTTCAGGGGAAGCAATAGGTTTAAACCCGGGCTCTGAACCCCAGCATGCTGGGTTCACACTGTTGGGGGACTGCCCATACACCAGTGTTAATTACAGGCAGGTCAGCTCATTTGCCATGCAGTATTGGGACAAACACCCATCCCTTGAGAATGTCGAAGAATTGACATCTTTAGCTTTTTGAGGCCTTGGTAGACTAGGGTTTCTCTTAGAGAGTTTGTCCAAGATGTAAAGATCTATGGGGCCATGATATTTCATTCCATCCTAGATCCTTGTCCTCATATATCAAACAATCTTCAACTAACATAATTCACCTAAAGAAATTGAACATTCAACACTTTGCCCAGGATTTTGCTTTTTCCAACAATGGTCTCAGTGAATGCATTTTGCTTAACCCAAAGAGATGAATATTTATCTACTCGTGGAAGTTGAGGCACTGGGGAGGCTGTTGGGGAACATTTTTTTGAGCTGGAGAGACTTCAGACATCACAATATATCCAGCCATTAAGATCAGTTCTACTAAAATCTGTAAGATTCTTTAAAAAGTAATTCAGATAGTTCAAGTTATTTGTTTTTCTTTAAGGGAAAGGTAGATTTTACTCTGAAAAACTATTAAATTTAAAGACTTTGATTTCTTCAGTATGATTCTTGTAACGATCTACTTAATGACCCTTTTACCCATTTTATAGTTTGGTAAACTATGGGATGATAAGGTATTAGGGGTCAGGGAAGGAAGCTAGAGAGAAAACTCTTATTTTTCTCTTGTAAGTCCAGAACAGTCTTTCTTGCAGGCGAAGCACTTGTTGGGTGATCCTGAGAATGGAATACTTGGAGCAAGCTCTGAAGTCAAGTTGATCAGGTTTTAAACACCCACTTTGCCAGTTATCAGATGTGTGAACTTTAGCAAGTCACTTAGCCTCTCTGAGACTCTTTCCTTCCCTCCTCTCTCCCTCCCTTCCTTCCTTCAACATTTTTTTTTATTGTGATAAAATATACATACATCAATGTACCATTTTAACCTTTTTTAAGGGTATAATTCAGTGGCATTAAATATATTCACAATGTTGTGCAGCCATCACCACCATCCATTTGCAGAACTTATATAGATTTTATTTATGTTATTTATTCATTTATTTATTTATTTTGAGGGCAGTGTCACTGGCCCTCATATGTGGGACCTGAACCGGGGCCGCTGGCTTCCCAAGCCAGCGCTTAACCACCACGCCACTTGGCTGGCCCTATAGATTTTATTTAGAGTAGAGGTTTTTAACTACTTTGGTGATCAAATTTGTTAAACACTTCTTCATTCACTCATTCATTCATTTATCTATTTATGTGAGAACAGTTAAGTTCTACTCTCTTAGTCGATTTCAGTTATACAATACAATATGATCAACTCTAGTCACCATGCTATACATTAGATCCTCAGGCATTATTCATCTTATAACTGAAAGTCTATCCCTATTCCCCCCATGCCTCCACCCAGGCCTTGGAAATCTCTGTTTTACTTTCTGTTTCTGAGTTTAATTTTTTTTTCTTCTTCTTTTTTTTTTTTTTGTTTTTTTTTGTTTTTTTTTGAGGGCAGTGTCACTGGCCCTCATATGTGGGACCAAACCGGGGATGCTGGCTTCCCAAGCCAGCGCTTAACCACCGCGCCACTCGGCCAGCTCTGTGAGTTTGACTTTTTTAAATTGTTTTAGATTCCACATATAAGTGGTATCATACAGTATCTGTCTTTCTCTGGCTTATTTCATGTAGCATAATGCCCTCCAGTTTCATCCATGTTGTTACAAATGGCAGGATTTCCTTCTTTTAAGGCTGAATAATATTCCATTGGGTATGTATATATATAGTGAGATACATATATCTATATATCATATTTCTTTATCCATTTATCCATGGACAGATCCTTAGTTTGTTTCCATATCTTGGCTATTGTGAAAAATGCTGCAATGAATGTGGGAGTGCAGATATCTCTTCAAGAGCCTGTTTCACTTCCTTTGGCTATATACCTAGAATTGAGGTTGCTGGATCATATGGTAGTTCTATTTTCAGTTTTTAAAGGAAACTCCATACTGGTTTCCATAGTGCTGTACCAGTTTGCATTCCCACCAACAGTGTACAGGGGTTCCCTTTACTTCCTTCTTAGGCGTGAGGTGATAATTGTGGTTTTGCTTTGCATTTTCTTGATGGTTAGTGATGTTGAGCATCTTTTTTTTCTTTAATTTTATTTTATTATTATTATTATTAGTTACAGATGTACAAAACAATGCAAATAAAAACCACAATGAGATACCACCTCACTCCAGTCAGAATGGCTATCATCAATAAATCAACAAACAACAAGTGCTGGCGGGGCTGTGGGGAAAAGGGAACCCTGCTGCACTGTTGGTGGGATTGCAGATTGGTGCAGCCACTATGGAAGTCAGTATGGAGGTATCTCAAAAAACTGGGAATGGAACCACCTTTTGACCCAGCAATTCCACTCCTAGGTATTTATCCCGAAAAACCCAAGACACTTATTCAAAAAAATATATGCACCCCTATGTTCATTGCAGCACTATTTACAATAGCCATGACTTGGAAACAATCAAAATGCCCATCGGTAGATGACTGGATTAAGAAACTGTGGCACATTTACACAATGGAATATTATGCAGCTATAGAGAAGAAAGAAATCACACCATTTGCAACTATATGGATGGACCTAGAGAACATTATGTTAAGTGAAATAAGTCAGTTAGAGAAAGACAAATACCATATGATCTCACTTATATGTGGAATCTAAAGAACTGAATAAATTGAGCTTCTTTTCATGTACCTCCTGGTCATTCATATGTCTTCTTGGGAAAAAAAAGTGTCTATTCAGGTTCTTTGCCCATTTGTTAATTGGGTTGTTTTTTGCTATTGAGTTGTATGAGTTCCTTGTATTTTTATATTAATCCCTTATCGGATATGTGGTTTAAAAATATTTTCTCCCATCTCATAGGTTGCTTTTTCATATTGCTGATGGTTTGATTCGCTCTGCAGAAGTTTTCTGGTTTGATATAGTCCTATTTGTTTATTTTTTCTTTTATTGCCTTTGCTTTTAGTGTAAAATCCAAAAGATCATTGTCAAGACCAGGGGTTGGCAAACTGCGGCTCACGAGCCACATGTGGCTCTCTGCGTACATACATGTGGCTCTGAAGTAAAATTGAAAATGAAAATAAAACTATCATGTTTTCATTTATAAAATTTGTAAAGAATATTATTCACATAATGGTGACTTCATTTGTTTTATGGCTCTCGAATAATTTTTAAATTGTTGTGAGAGACAGGATTGGCTCTTCTGTCACAAAAGTTTGCCGACGCCTGGTCAAGACCATTGTCAGGGAAATTACTCCTTATATTTACTTCTAAGAATTTTATAGTTTCAAGGTTTTTTATAATCCTTATTACATTTATTGGGGTGCCATTGGTTAGTAAAGTTACATAGGGTTCAAGTGTATATTTCTATAATACATCATCTAGATATCACATTGTGTGCTCACCACCCAGAGTCAGTTCTCCTTCCATTACCATATATTTGACCCCTTTTTCCCTCTTCTACCACCCCCATTCCCCTTACCATCTGGTAACCACTAAACTGTGTCTGTGAGTTTTGTTTCTTTGTCTTATTTGTTTGTTGCTTTCAGTTTTATATGCCACATGAGTGAAGTCATATGGTTCTCGATTTTTTATGTCTGAATTATTTCTCTTAGCATGATAATCTCAAGACCCATCCATGTTGTTGCAGATGACAGTATTTCATCTTTTCTTATGGTGGAGTAACATTCTATTATGTATATGTACCACATCTTTTTTATCTATTCATCTATCAAAGGACACTTTGGTTGTTTCTATGTCTTGGCCACTGTGAATAATGCTGCAATGAACATAGTGGTACATATGTCTTTACAGATAAATGTTTTCAGATTTTTTTTTTTGGTAGATACCCAGAAAAGGATTGCTGGGTTGTATGGTAATTTTATTCTTAATTTTTTGGGGAACCTCTATACCCTTTTCCATGGTAGCTGTACTAATTTACATTCCCACCAGCAGTGCATGAGGGTGCCTTTTTCTCCACAACCTCTCCAACATTTATTATGACTTGTCTTGTTGATAATAGCCATTCTAACAGATGTGAGGTAGTATCTCATTGTGGTTTTGATTTGCATGTTTCTAATAGCTAGTGAAGTTGATTTTTTTATGCATCTGTTGGCCATTCATATGTCTTCTTGGGAGAAGTGTCTGGTCAGGTCCTCTCCCCATTTTTTAATTGGATTGTTTATTTTCTTGTTGAGTTGTACAAGTTCTTTACATATTTTGGAAATTAATCCTTTATCAGAGGTGTTGTTTGCAAACATCTTCTCCCGTTTTGTTGGTTGCCTGTTTGTTCTGGTGATGGTTACTGTCCTTTGATATAGCCCTTATCAAACTAAAAAGCTTCTCATTTTAAGTTTTTAATCCATTTTGCATAGATTTTTGTGTATGTTATTAGGGGTCCAATTTTATTCTTTTGCATGTGGCTATCCAATTTTCCCAGTATCATTAATTGAGGAAACTATTCTTTTATCCATTGTATATTTTTGGTTCCTTTGTCAAAAATTAATTGACCACTTATGCATGGGTTTATTTCTGGACTCTATTTTGTTCATTGATATATGTATCTGTTTTATGCCAATAACATATTGTTTTGACTACTATGATTTTGTAATATAGTTTGAGATAAATAGTATGATAATGCCAGCTTCGTTTGTTTGTTTCACTCAAGATTGTTGTGGATATTTCTGGTCTCTTGTGTTTCTATATGAATTTTAGGATTCTTTTTGATATGTCTGTGTAAAATACTTTTGGAATTTTGATAGGGCTTGTCTGTATGGAATCTTTTTAGATCACTTTGGGCAGTATGGACATCTTAACAATATTAATTCTTCTAGTCCATTAAAAAAGAATATTTATTTGTGTCTTCTTCAGTGTCATTAATTAACATCTTATAGGTTTAGTGACAGATCTTTCACCTCTTTGGTTAAATTTATTACTAGGTGTTTATTCTTTTTGATGCAATTATAAATGGAATTATTTCTTAATTTGTCTTTCTGATAGTTCATTGTTAGTATATAGAAACACAACAGAGTTTTAATATAAATTTTATATCTTCCGTTTTACTGAATTTGTTCATTCAATCTAACAGTTTTCTGTTGTAACCTTGAGGAGTTTCTATATATAAGGTCATGTCATCTGCAAACAGAGATGATTTTACTTCTTTTCCAATTTAGATGCCTTTTATTTCTCCTTCTTGCCTTATAGTTCTGGCTGGGACTTCCAGTACTATATGGAATAAGAGCAGTGAGAGTCCTTGTCTTGTTCCTGATCTTAGAGACAACGTTTTCAGCTTTTCACCATTGAGTAATCATTAGTAATATTATGAACTGTGGGCTTGCCATATGTGGGCTTTGTTATGTTGGTTTACATTCCTACCATACCCAGTTTGTTGACAGTTGTTGTGTGTGGGTTTTTTTGTTTTGTTTTTTTTCATGGAGGGATATTGAAAGAACCTAGATTTATGTTTTTACTTGGTATCGTGGGGGAAAAGAAAAAAATACCTATGTTAATATAAAGTTTCTAACAGATTTTGTTTTCCTTCTATTATATTGTTTTGACCATCTACAATAGCACCAGGCAAACATCATACATCATAGCATCATATGCACTGCATAACCATTTGGCAAATTAATAGGTAATCAAAAAATTATATTCCTGTTCTTTTGGTGATGTGTTTCTGAGCATCTCAAGTGAACTCAGATCTTGGGAGCAAGAAGCTGTTAGCTGGTCGGTTTTTTGTGAATAAGACAAAAATACTCATTTCAAAGTTCTGAAACCTCAACATTATGTTCCTGTGGCAGAGATTGATTTGATATGAACTAAATCTGTTTCATCCCAGTTCAGGACAAACAGATGGACTGCATTCTTTCATTGTGAAATAGCCATGTGACTAAACTCTGTCTCATGGAATGGGCTGCTAGTGATGGATGCCACATCTATACCAGGTCAAAACACTGCTTGCATTGTTCTCTATGCTCACTCATTCATCCATCCATCAGTTCAATCGAGAATTTCTGAGATCTAGAGGATAGCAGAACCTCTGTGAAATGACCCTGGGTCTCCAAATCACTGAAAGGGCAGAGCCCCTTTTAACATAGTGTTAAGTCACTGAAATGTTGGTGGCATTTGCTATTTCTCTTAGCTACCTTGATGCATACAATGTATGAAATGGATATACAGCTCTCCTACAGCTGCTTTGTTCTCTGGCAAGAATGTCTATTTACGATTCCCAAGATATGCTGTGTTTTTCCAGCATCTCGCATAGTGCCCTTCACATCATAGGCACTCAATAAACATCTGTTGATTGATTTCTGGGTCAAAGAATGAAATAGTAACTTCCTATAAAATGCAAGCATGTTTTATGTTAGAGCTAGTATTTTGGAGGAAATATGCATTTGGGTGTGATTCTCAAAGACAAGATTTAGTACACAGCTTTTAAACAGGGAGTTCAGGTTACCTGGAACATTAAAAATAACATTAAATTTACACACACCCTTTCAGGGAGATTCCTGCCATATAAAAGGAAAATTCAGCCATATAGATCCTTAGAAGTGTTAGAATAGCTTTGCAGATAGGCTCCACCCAGGAGAGAGGGCTCCAGGCCAGAATATATGAACCAGCAGTGAATGTCACCAGCCTGAAGAAGTGGAGCATCCATGCCAGGTTTTCTGATCCATATTTAAATGCTTAAAATAGAAAGAGCTTATTCCCCTCCGCCCCTCACCCCTAACCTCCCCCACTTTTAGAAAGCCTTGCCTAGCTTTTCTTTCATGCTCTTGCACCTCTGATGAATTACATGGCCAATGCTGAAAACCCAGTAAATGACAACTACTTAGCTTTCTGCTGCTTACACAAATAAGGTCAGGAAATGGAGGGGAAGTGAATTATACTCCTGTACAGAGGCTGTGCTGAGGCAGAGAACTGTAGTTGTCCAAAGTTGTTTTCTTCATCCATCAAATATGTTGAACATTATGTCATCTTCTTTTTTTTTTTTTAAGATTTTATTGGGAAATTGGAGGAGGGGAACAGTGTTGGGGAATTGGGGGAGGGGACTGGCCAAGTTGTTGTTCTTCAATCTTCGTTGTGGAGGGCGCCAGTTGCCATCTGGCTTCCCGTCGGCCGCTTGTGGCCTCTAAGCTCAATGTGCTGTGTTCAATCTTAGTTGCAGGTGGGCATAGCCACCATCCATGCGGGAGTCGAACCAGCAGCCTTGTTGTTAAGAGTGCACGCCCTATTCATTGAGCCATCCAGGCAGTAGCTCAGCTCAAGGTGCTGAGTTCAATTTTAGTGGCAGGTGGGCGGCATAGCCACCATCCCATGCTGGAGTCGAACCAGCAGCCTTGTTTAGAGCTCATGCCCTATCCACTGAGCCATCCAGGCGGCAGCTCAGTTCAAGGTGCCAAGTTCAGTCTTAGTTGCAGGCAGGCGTAGCCCACCATTGAACAAGCAATATTGTTATTATAGCAGCTGAGCCATCCTGCCATCTGTTGGCAGCTCAGGGATAGCTCAGCAAGGGCGCAGCGTTCACTGGCCCATGTGGGATTGAACCAGTGGCCCTGTTGCTCAGAGCACACGCTCTAAGCCAACTCTTAACCAACTGAGCCACTCAGCTGGCCCATCATGTCATCTTCTTAATGCTAACCTTCATAATAGTAATGGAAGGCATTTGTTGAGTGTTATGTGCCAAGCTTCAGGTTAACATTCCCTTACTCATCGCTGTTACAAGAGAAGTGGTGACCCTCTATGGAGGTCACCACATTCCCATACCTGGAATGACCAGTGGCTGGCTGGTATGGGGCACAAAAGCCTGGCCCTTTGCCTTAGAATGGGCCAAGTGTGTGATGAGAGTTATGCGCCAGAGCACCCCTGTTGACCAGGCTTTACCTGGAGCCACATCCTTGCTTGTCTGCTGCACCTTCCCCATCTTGCCTCCCTCTCTACTGTAAGGTTTTGCCTAAAAGCACTACATCAATTATTCTTGAGCTTCCAAATAACTGACTCAGGCACTGATTCTAGGGGACTCAGGTTAGGATGTTTTTCTTATCTTTTCAAAGTAAATTTATAATCTGTTCCACAGATGCTGGCTTCACTCTTACTTCTGTCAGTCATAACACTATTCTCTTAGGCACTCAGGCTTGGAGTCTTTAAGTTATCGTTACCTGATCCTTCTCCTTCATTTCTGCCCAATGTCCAATAAACAGGTTATGTTTCTTCCCTTCACCCATTTTTCATATCTTACAACCTACTGTCATCAGGTTAATGAGATAGCTTCCTAATAAGTCTTTCTACCTTCGGGAGAACATGCTTCACCAATCTGTCATATACATCACCAACAGCTTAGTCTTTCCAAACAGGCTTATATCATGCTCCTACCCTATTCAAGAACCTTTGAGGTCCCCATTCCTTATAAGATAAAGTCCACATTCCTTAGCAGATACAGCTTATATAAACTTACTGCCTTTTATGCCTGTGTAAGAACATTTCTTTCAGTCTTGGCCCATCTCCTAAAAGTTTTCAGCAAATATTTGCATTCCAAGTCTTTGGACACGCTCTTTGTCTTCTTTGGGATTCCCAGTACTCTACCTTTTCCTTAAAGCTCACTTCTTCAGAGAAAAAGGAGCCTGCCTTTTTTTTCTCTGAGCTCTTCTAGCACTGTCATTATTGTCTTCATCATTGTCTTTTCATCATCATCATCACTGTCATCATCACCATCACCATCATCTTATTAATTATGGCCATCATTTATTAAGAACTTGTAATATGCCTGACATTGTGATAAATGCTTTATGTGCATTTCCTCATTGATTCTTCATTAAGATCTCAAACCTGTGAGGTACTTAGTTGAGATAATTTTGCCTATATTCTAGATGAGAAAGCTGAAGTTCAAAGACCTAAAGTGACTTGCCCAAGATCACATAGTTAGTGAGGGGTGTGGAACCAGGCCTTGAAACCAACATGTCTCCAATTCCAAAAACTTACACACTTAACCATTCTGCTATCCTACTGTATTTGTTCCAGCTGCTCCCTATACATTTATCTTTTATTCATTTATTTATTATAAATAGGGATTGAATGCCAGGGAATGGACACTAGGGACTCAATAGGGCTTTGTCTTCACAGAGATTTACCTAATTGTGTTCTTGAGCCCCTTTCCTAATTGCTACTTCCCTCCCCAAGATTCTTCCTCTCCTCTAATTTTTCCAAGAGGGGACTATATCAAAATGTCACTTCTGTGCTATGTCATTTTGCTCATCATTTCCTGGTGGTCAGGTATTGGGTTTAAAATGACATATGTTATCCTTTGGCCTTCAGGGCTCACTGCCCTGCTTTCTAGTTATTCAGTGAAAGATGGTCTTGTCTTACTAATGATTCTTTCTGACAGCATACCGTAGGTGCCTAAATTAGGTCAGCCATAGGCTGATAGACTTTTGGAAAACTGAACCCTTAATCCAGGGACATGCCCTGACTCAGGCAGTTTTGCAGAACCTCAGTGGCCTTCAGTGATGGTAGATTTGCATCCTTATAGCATAGATACACATTTTGGAAGCAACCAGAAGCCACTTGGAGCTTGATCAGATGCACAGAAGGTTGGAGATGGCAGGGACTTTTGAGATCATTAATTCCAACCCTCTCATTTTACAAAGGAAGAGAGTAATCAAACTGTGAATTATTGTTTTTGGTTGGACAAGGAATGTCTGTAACAACAAGATTCTGGAAACCCAATAGACCAGAACTTATAGGCTTGCTGAATGCTTCAGTTTGAGCCACTGGAGACAGTTAATAGCATCATGTCACTGCCAGTGCTGGTGTTTGTTAATGGGCTAAGAAAAGCTCTGTTCCCAGAAAGGAATCTGGCTCTTCTTACCACCTCAACTTGCCTAATTGAGCACTACCTTTCCTTCAGGGGATCAACCCATCTCAGGAAAGGTGCTGAGTTCCGGCACCCTGAAAGGACCTGGGTCTGAGGAATGCCTGTGTATGTTCAAGGAAGAGGGCTGAGGGGGAACTGGCTTCCAGAATCAAGGTCCCTACAGGCTTTCACATGGATTGGCAATGAATGTCTTTTGGTAAACAAACAAAAAAATAAAATGCTATCTTCTCTTTTCAGTGATACTTTTGGCCTGGGCTTCTGCAACCTTTATGTTCCACAGACCCTAGATCTATTATTGATGTCTGGGATAAAATATCTTTTTGTTTAATATTGGGTTGTCGGAAAAGTCATGATGCATTTTTGCAATGAAAAACATAGGAAAAATATGTTATGACTTTTCTGACAACTCAATAGATTGCTTAGACTATAGGAAGTGCCTGTCTTCATTGCATGAAGTCATTATTGTTTTCCAGAGGGTAAGTAGGGATGGGTGGTAAGATGGCTTTAGGAAGGAATGAAAGTGTGTCAAGGAACTAAGCTGATTCTTGCACCGTGGCTCTCCCAACAACCCTTCCTGGTGGCAATGATTATGCCTCTTTTAGAGATGGGGAAACTGAGGCCCCGAAAGGTAAGATAATATGCCCAGTGTCAGGTTGCTAGTAACTGGGAGAATAGGAATTGTAGCCTAATTTTGACTGCAGACACACTCCCTTTTAATACCTTTAATGCCTCCTGGTGGGAAATGCCTTTGGAAACCCCCTGAAAAGATGAGTCAGTGAAATCCATACCACGTGATACTTTGTGAGGCAGAAGCTCAGTTACTATTGCTTCAGTAAAAATCCAAGGATTCTAGTCGAGCATATGGGATTTAGAAAATCAGTTGACCAGGGCTTGAGGTCCAGCACTGTCACTTACTTCCATGGAGTCTCTATTTCCTAATTTTTATGACAAAGATAAAATACCTACGTCAAAGGGTCATTGTGAGAATTAAATGAAATATTTCAAGAGAAGGTATTTCGTATAGAGCACGATGCAAACGTCAGTTACTTAAATGCCACAGTGATTTAGGGTGGTGCTCTTCTGAGAAATCAATTACCGAGCCCGAGTGTATGCCAACGGCTTGATCCCTGACCTCAAGAAACTTGTAGTTTTGGTGGGGACCAGAGACTATGAAAATCAGAGGTATAGACCAAATTGTATTTGGGTGATAATCAGAGAAAAGGAAGATTACTGGAGGACAGGATGGATGAGAAAGCTTCACACAGGAGGCTGGAGTTGAATTTTAAAGGGTCTCGACAAGAACAGTATTTAAAGAGAGGGGAGATCCGTGGGACATCCATACCTTGTAATTTAAAAAAATAAAAAGCTGGACCGGCCGCGTGGCGCATTGGTTAAGAGCTGGTTTTGTGATGCCAGTGGCCCTGGTTCGGGTCGCACGTATGAGGGCCAGTGACACTGCCCTCTACAGCTAACAACAGCTCCACCTGGAGCTGGGCTGTGTGAGCCCCGGTGACAGTGTAGGCTGCAGCCCCTGCTGCAGTGGGCTGCCATAGGCTACAGTGAGTGGCCGGCAGCCAGCGCGAGCTGCCAGTAGCCACGGTGAGCGACCATCCAGAGGCCGGTGACCGATCTGCCTCATCTGGGAAGAGCGCAATGACGATACCAACATGGGCCAGTGCAGCAACATCCTCCCCAACTAGACTGAAGAACAAAAAGACAGCAACTTGTCTGGTCCCCTTCCCCGATTCCCCAACGCTGTTCCTCTCCCCCAATTCCCCAATAAAATCTTTAAAAATAAATAAATAAAAAACTTTCTGCAAGCTTCAATCCTCTTGGGATCCAGTAGTTGGTTGGCTTAGGGCAGCAGTTGTCAAAATGAGGTCCTAGGACCCCTAGGGCATATGCATGACCCTTTTAAGGGATTAATGAATTCAAAACTATTTCCTAGGGCCGGCGAGTGGCGCGGTGGCTAAGCGCTGGCTTGGGAAACCCACGGCCCCGGTTTGGGTCCCACATATGAGGGCCGGTGACACTGCCCTTAAAAACAAACAAACAAACAAACAAAAACTATTTCCTAATAAATAATAAAATGTTATTTGCCTGTTTTTATTCTCATTTTCTCAATAGTGTACAGTGAAGTTTTCTAGAAGCTGTATGACTTACGTGAGAGCATAACAGATTAAAGGCAGGAAAATATAAGAGAATCCAACAGTTGTTTTTCATAAAACTATGTTATTTGTGTGTTACTATTTATTTTAAAATGAATTAATAAGGATTGTAAAATTTTATCAAATGTAATTTCTAATATACTACATATTGATATATATATCATATCAATTAAATCTCTTGGGTCCTCAATGCTTTTCAGAAGTATTCAGGAGTCCTCCATCATAAAAGTTTGAGAACCACTTTTAAAGACATAGTATTCTGGTGTGAAGACACACACAGTTAATGTCTCACATATTTTTACAATGCTTTGGTGCCAAGGTATATGTCCTTCAGGCATCTTGGAACACCTGTGCCCAGAAACTTCAAAATGGTAATGCCCCATGTTGACTAGAATGCAGACAAATGGGTGCTCCCATATATTGTTAGTAGACATGCAAATTGACCAGGATATTTCTGTAGGACAGTTTATAACAAGAGCCTTAATGATAATTTTTACCCTTTGAATGAATAATTGCACTTACATGAATTTATTCTAAGGCAACAAAAAAATATCTGTACAAAGGTTTATGTTTAAGAATAAATACTAACATTTTTTTTGTTTTTGTTTTTTTTTGTTTGTTTTTGAGGGCAGTGTTACTGGCCCTCATATAGGGGACCCAAACTGGGGCCGCTGGCTTCCCAAACCAGCGCTTAACCACTGTGCCACTCGGTCGGCCCAATACTAACATTCTTGAATGTAAAAAGTTGGCCAGAAATTGACCAACTGGCCAAGAAGGGAGTTAAAATAAATTATGATACATCTGTACATTGGAATATTGGAAGGCTTTTACAGTGATTTTTTTGAAGAATATTTAACAACATGATGAAATGCTTACAATATTATGTTAAGTGAAAATACAAAACACCAAACTGTGTACAAAGAATGACTCCAAATTTTGTAAATATACTGATGCACACAAATTACAGAAGCAACACACCAAAATATTAACTGAGTTTTTCTCTGGGTGGTGGAGCTATAATTGATGTCTATATTGCCCATTATTATTTTCTATATTTTATATTTCCACCATAAATTTTCAGTATTTTAAAAAAGACCCTAGAGTGTGGCATTCTTTTTAGCTAAAGTCATCGGAATCAATCTACTGAGCCAGCCCGTGTCACCAGGGGTTCAGGTGAGGGCTGCCTCAGATCCTGGCGGGGCATTTCTCTAAGGGGCTTCAGGAATACTCTGTGACTTGAGAATAAACCCAACTTCTAGCAAAGTGCCTTCTTAGCCTTTCAAAAGAAAGCTTTAAAAAACTGGAATTGGTTTGGTGCCCTACAGCTCTGGTCTATTGTCAAGGGCAATTTGAGTGTAGAAGGGGAGGTCCAACAAAGCAATTGTTTAAATAATGTCATGCAGTTGGCCCAGTGAGGGAGCATAGCAGTCCATGCCACTTTCTTTTAAAGGAAGAGATGCATGAGACCTCAGGAGGCAGGGCCCATATGGAAATGGGGTGACTATGGTGTAAGAGACTCAAATAGGAGAGCATGCAAAATTCACTCCTTGGTGTCTGGGAATTTTCTCTTTTTTTTCCTGGATTGAGAGATGTCAGGTGTTGGAAGACTTTAGCCTTCTTTCTCCTCTGAATGACTAGTAGGATAACTGATAGAGCCAGAGCTACATAAAGGGACATCTGCTTTGTTGTTAGCCTCTCACAGCGGAAGGTTTCCACCATCAGAAGCGAATGGATCGGAATGTGACTATTTCAGTCCCTGAAGCACATTTGCTCATTTTGAGTAGCTACTCTGCCTGGCATTATTCTGCATGCATTAGGGGTTAAAAAAAGACACCCAAGGTAGTCCCGTGACCTCAGAAAACTTATTCTGTGCAGAGGAAGAAGCCTCATGCACCACAAATTACATAATGACATAAAACAATAGCAGATGAGAAGAGATGTATATCCTTAGGGAGCAGGTGCAATGCTCCCTGAGAGTGACAGATGCTGGGTGCTAGGAAACCAGAGGCAGGAGAAGATAGAGGCCTCATGGAGGAGGATAGCTGCAAGAGAAGAAGTCCTCTTCTCTCGATGGCTGACTGCTCCCATGAGGAATAGACTTGCATTCATTGATGAAATAATTAATGCATTGAGTGCCTACCTCATGCCAGGCTTTGGGCTTATCCCTGGGCAGAAAGATTTATAAATAAACGGGGCACTGAATTTAGCCTCTCTCATTTAGAGAGATGGCCTGAAGCCCTTCCATTGGTTCACATTTCTCCATTAGGCAGCTACCCATTTTATCCTGGGGTTTCTGGATGTGCCCAAATAGACAGAATTGCATTCATATAAGAGGGACCCAACTGGCTGCATGTCATTTTAAAGGGAAACGATAAACATCAACTTCTCAGGCAGAGATGCCTTGCAAAAACTGTCCAGAACCTTCTAATTCATGCTTCATTATTATTATTATTATTTTCCCCAGGAAAACTTAGTGAAAAAAGTTGAGTCTGTTTTCCCTAGGCTTTAATTTGTATGTGTCGGCCACCTGCTGCAGGCTATATCTGACTACGCGCAACAACCCCTCTGTCCTCCCATGAGCCTTTTGGGAGCTCACTGCTGATATGGTGGGAATGAGATGACATTAGCTGTTCACTGGTGCTTATGTAACTATAACTCAGCTGCTATCTGCCCAGAATATATGGTGCAATTCCTCTGCCGATGATTACATTATTGTTCTACCACAGAGCCTCCCAACAAACTGACAGGGAAGTGAAGTCCATGATATTAGGGCTATTTAAGCTTCACAGTAACCCTGTGAAGGCAATATTTATATTCCCATTGAGCAGATATGGAACATGAGACTTATGTAATTAGCCTGAGGTTCCACAGGCTGGATTTGAAACAAAATCTGCTTGACTCTGAAATGAATCCTCTTATGATTATGTTGGGCTGCCTTTTTGAATGCAAATAGTTATCTATAATAGAATTCCTCTATGGATGTGTTAATTTACTTTTCTGCATTGTAACTGCTCAGTCACAATTCACTTGATTGCGATTATTTTTAACTACAGGAGTGATACGCGAATACATCTTTTGTTTTAAAACATTGCAACATTACAAATAAACTGAGGTCCCTATAGTCACCCCACCCCACCCCACCCTCTTAACCAGAGTTAACTTCGATTACCAGCTGTCTCTGTATTCCTCTAGAATTGTTAAAGTGCACTTGTGTACACACATATAAACCTAATGGAAATATATTGTTTTGTTTGTGTACTGTTTGTGTATTTAGTATAATTATTATTCAATTGCCTTTTTCACTTAGTAATATGTCTTAGAGACATTTCCAGATATCTACCTTATTATTTAATGCTGTTATATACTCTGTGTGTTTGTGTGTGTGTAAAATATGCTGTATTTTATTTAGGGTTTCCTCTAATGAACAAAGGTACAGTGAACTACGGATGTAACATCTTCCTAGGGTCTGCTTATGCTTTCTTTTCTCTGGAGGGCTTCTTTCCTCCCCTCATTGGTATGACACAAACAGGCCTCTTGGCTGATGACATTGAGATCTTTTGGCATTTTGAATCCTCAAATAACAACCGAACAACCCTATTGTCTGAGCTGAGGTTCTTCAGTAAGAACAGAAGTGAAGTGCTCACACAGTGAGAAAGAAATACCAAGAATTAGAATGTTGGCTAACCCCCCACACTCCCACCTTTCCTCCTAGCTCTGTGTTGGGGTTCAGCAGCTCTTGGTTCTGTGTTTTCTCTGCTATAAAGCCATGAATTCTGCATGGTCTGCTTTCCAGACTCAGACACCCTCCAATTTCCTGCATTTGGAACCCAGTGATGGCTCTCATTCAAATAGCTGGGGCAGGAGGACATAGAGATGAATTAATTACCCTGTATCATTGTGCCTCTCTTTGTGAGACTAGATAATGCAGCTGAGGAGTCAGATAATGTGAAGGGGTCACTGAGAGTTTTGTGAGCTTCTGCCTTGGCATCAGCCTGCCTGTGGTTTTTCTGAAGCAGAGGGTGGGGCCAGAACTCTGGAGAATGAAGCTATTTAAATCACTTGCTTTTGACTTGAAGTCTGAAATTAGTTATATGGCTGGTTATTTGTGGTCAGGCTGGGCTTCTGCTATTACAGAGATACAAGTTAATGTGACTTGGGGCATTGGCCCTGAGATGAGGAGTGGAACAGGCCAGAGGGGAGCGTCAGTGGTTTCTCCATTTCAATCATAAAAACTCTCTGAGCAGCCATTGGTCTCAAGCTATGCTGTGGAAACTTCAGACCTTGACCTTGAAATGGGCTCTGTTCACCACACCCTGGAGCCCCTAATTGCCTTTGGGCTTTGATTGCTGACCGTCAGTGGCATACACTCAGGGGGATGACTGGTGGGTGTTTCCCAGGGTCTGGCACTCAGAAGCATGGCTTCTCATTTGATTCCCAGGAAACTGGCCATATTGTACCATCACGATGACAAATGGAAACAATGGCCAAGGATTCTCTAATGATTTATTTGGCATCCACATGCAGCACCTTTCGTTAAGTTTAAGGGCCTAAACCTAGGAAAAGAAAACAAGATGATTGCCCTTGAAGGAACGACAGCCTGGGGCGTTCATAAAAACTACAGCCATAAGCACTTGTGGGATGAGGGCTTTTATCCAATGCTAGGCCAGGCCTCTTAGTAGTCTCCACTCAGTCCCCATGACAACAGCCCCATTGTCTGAGTGGACGGTCGTAGAAGTTGAGCTCACACCTAGTTCTTGTGGCTTTAGTTGTCTTTGCACTGCTCCCATCTTCCTTGCTTTCTCCACCGAGAGCTGTGCTCTCTAATTTCAGAGATTCAAAACACATTTCATTTGTTATTTTACTGTTAAGGAGCGTTTAGCAATTGCCCAAATGAGTCAAAAGCACGTATGCATATTCAGAGAATAAATGAGGATCTCCTAGGTGCTGTTGGTATAAATGCAGAGGGTGGGTGTGGGCCGAAGTTGTAGGAAAAGTCTCCAGGATGGAATGAGACTGGAGCTGGGAGTCACACAGGAGAAAAGGCAGACAGTTGCTCGCCATAAGCTCATTGAGAGGGTGGCAAATGGGATATAAATGGGCAGACAATGAAGGCTTCAGATGCCAGGCCTAGGCAGGTTTTTGCCCTGACACAGCAGCCAGGCAAGGAAGGGTGAGTGAGGGCATCAGTGACCCTGGAAGAAATCTTGGGAAGTTTTGTTAGAGACCAAAGCGGAGTGGGGTAGTAGCTGCTGATGCAATCAGATGGGGCAGTGGTCACTAAGTTATGCACCACCTGCTTTTGTAAATACAGTTTTATTGTAAACAGTCACACCGATTCATTTACATATTGTGTTTGGCACTTTTTTTGTTGTTGTTGTTAGCTATAAGGGTAGAGTTGAATAGTTGTAACAAAGATTGGCATAATGTAAAATATTTGCTATCTGGCCATTTTGTAGAAAACAAGTTTGCTCACCTGAGCTAGAGCTACTCATAAGTGTCCACAAAGGGGAAGCAAAGCTTGTTTCCTGGCCCATAGAAGATAATAGAGAACAGATAGATATATGTTAAGAAATGAGCAAAACAAAATAAAATTGCTACCAGGACAAGAAACTAGCATGACTGTGGTTATTTGACAGTTTTAGATTATATTATTTAGAAGGGAGTCCATTGAGATGAGAGACTGATAAGAGAATCAAAAGGTAAAAGACTTGTAATTTCCCAGTTCCTTCTTTGGGACAAGGAGGAGGGGCTGAGGGACTAGGTGGTAAAGACGGAGAAGGCAGTGGCTGCACGAGGCAAGCAGTGTGCCCACCCTGACCCTGAGCTTCTGGTGGGTCTGGTGAGAACGGGCAGAGCCTTCCAGAGTCCTCTCACCTCTGGCAGGAACGTGACACTGGGAACAGGGTGTGGCACTCCAGCTAAGCTGACTTGGCTGTGTTGGATGGAATTTTTTTCTTTTCTGTTCTTTTACTTTAAAAATAGCAGCCCATATGCTGGTTGCCACCAGCCTCTCCCCAAGAAGCTCACTAGAGGAGTGGGAACTTACTGGGTGGATTAAAGCATACCAGATTCACAACTCACCTCTGCAGATTGTCATTGAGAGAGTGGCCTTGTGGAACAACCAGGGTTAGGACAGTTTGGGCTGGGTGGTTCTTCTGGAATGTACCACCTACACGGAGCTCTTCTGCAGCTTTGCAGGATGAGACAAGAGTTCCTGAATTGTTGAAGGGCTAAGACCGGGAGTCAGGGTCCTGCATAGACCCGTCCACCTCTGGGCATCCTCTCTGCCAGTCAACATCAGGTGCTGGGGAGGAAGCCACCCAGACAGCTAGAGAGGCGGCTGGGCAGGTGAAGGAGCCACAGAGCAGATGACATACAGTGATGCAAACAGGAAAACCAGGGCTAGTCCTCATGAGGCCAGGATTCAGGCCCCAGCTGCTGGCTTGGGCTCAGGAACTGGAATTCAGGACTCTGGAAAGAGAGGCAGTTGGGACAGGACCAGTCAGGAACTGTGGACTCAGGCTCTGAGAATGCAGAAGTACCCAGCTGCTGCAGCTGGAGACTAAGGGAGTGTCCCTTTGAAGGGACAGCCTCCTTGGAGAAAATACTGCGGATAACCAGCAAAGTGGAAGTCATACACAGAGTATGAAGCAGTAACTGTACATCAAGAGGTCGCCCCAGGAACACTTCTCTTCACAAATGCACACAAAGCCATGTACAAGAATGTTCATTGAAACACTGTAATAGCAAATTTTAAAAGAAAAAAAGATTTATCAATGTTTGAAAGGTAAATAGACCGTGGTTTATTCATAAGCTACAGTGGTCTATTACAATTTAAATGAATGAATTATGGCCAAGTGTCAGCATGGATAAATCCCTCAAGCTGAATGTTTGGCGAAACAAGCAAGCTTTGGAACATGTATCATGTAAGAAGATTTATGTAGATGGAAAAACTCAAAAAGGTTGTTTATGAACACAAGTATTCATTAAACTTAGTAGTGGGCATATGATTGGCATCTCGTGCTTTCTGTGTGCTAGAAATAATTCATAAAACAGATAAAGAAGGTAAGAGGCAGGGACACACACACTCAGGCATGCACACGACAGTGGAATTATCTGCTGGAATTGGAGTAACCTGAGCCAAGGCACAGAGGCTGGATGCCCTGGGCTGTCCACATGTCGTCTGCTGTCTTCCAGGTTAGCTGCGTGTATTGAGCAACACAAAATGGAACCTGGCACAGTGCCGAGTCCCTGGTGGGTGCTCAGTGCATATGTGTGATGGTTCCAGCTTTCTGAATATTTTAGCCTACTGTCAAAATTTGGGAGGCTATCTTTAAAATTGGGGAGATGAACCTGTTTCTGCTAGGTGAACCTACTGGCAGAAGTCTGGAGTCACAAGGTGGGGGATGGTGTGCTTTCTGCAGGCACAGCTGTCCCTAGCAATGGGTCTGAGGCTTCTCTTCCACCAGCCCTTTACTCCATGCAAAGGGGGCCTGCAGAGCCCCGTGGTCAACTAACTCGATGTGCAGAGTCTATGCTGGAAAGGAGAGTCGGGTCCCACAGGCTCACTGGCTCCTTGAGGCGTCTCTCGTGAGTGAGACTTGTTTCTGTCAGCCTGAATGAGCAGTGACTGCCCCAGGCATGGTGGAAGCTGAGATGTGGAGTATCCTTTGTTGGGAAGTCTCTACTCTCAGTAGCTATTTTGGGAAAACAACAGTCAGTGGGAATCTGTTGTGCTATTTGCAGAAAGAGAGACGGTGCGTGGTGCTAAGCATACCACCTTTGATGAGGGTTATTTGGATTCAGGAAGGAAATTTGTTTTGACATAAGTCATGCAGGGAGCCCTTAACTTGTATAAGTAAGATGTTTGTTATATGCAGTATGAGAAAAGTCACTAGTTGGAAAACAGCTTAGCACTGTGTTGGTGGGATAGTAAGATTTAAGTTCCAGAAGGAGCCTCTTGTATTGATGATGGAACAGGGCTTGACAAGATTCTCTTCTAGACAATACTCTGGTCAGGATTCTCGAGCTCTTTTTCAATTAGGCTCTGCCCTTGGATATATCCTAAGATCCCAGTTTTAGCAAGATTCCTGCTTGGTCAGTTTAGCCAGAATCCCCCACCCACCATACCTCATCATACTTAAGATATGAGAAAATTCCTCAACACCCACCATGACCCAGGTGATGTCTGATCACCCTGGCCTGCCTTTAGCAAGCATCCTGTCAGGTGAGTTTAGCAAAGAACTGCCCTGCATTCTTACTAATGTTTTATCAGCCGACCCAGCCATTTTCTTTGGCTATAAATTCTTGCTTTTTTTTTTTTGTGTTTGGAGTTGAGCTCAATCTGTATCTCCTACTGCAAGCCCCATTACTATCGCCTACCTAGCTCCATAGCCCTGAATGAAGTCTGCCTAACTATTTTAACAAGTGTCAGATTGGATTTTCCTTTCATGGGCTGAGAGAATTGGCTTGTCCAGGGAACACTTTGAGGACATTTCAGAATCACATCTAGAGTTGAGATTTCCAGACTCCAGGTTCACAATTTTTTCCTACACCATAATGTCTTCATACCTTTAAAAGTATAAAATCAAGAAGCAGTTCATTCTATAAAATGTTTTATTTGGGTTAATTAATAAAAGTATGCAACAGACAGCCTCTAGTGATTGTGGCCTGTCTCCTCCTCAATCCTGGGTAGGATAGGAGCTCAGGGCAATTGGTTATTTAATCTTAATGTTGGTCTGAGTGAACTATAGATCTTTCTCTGATACCACATGCTGCTAGACCTTACCAGATGTGCAGCATCTGAAAGGTCAGGTGTGTTTTCTAGCTGTGGTATGCGTTGAGTTGCTACTAGACATTAGCAGTTGGTCAAGAACTTGTGAGTAGGTTTGGGCAAACTCTCTCATTCATTTATTCTTGCAAATAAAGACAAAGCAAAACAATGCAAAAATCAATACATGCATCATTTGCTTTGTACTAGGCATGGTACAAGACATCTGTGCTGTGACAAGAAACAGCGGTTGCCCTTAGGGATTGTGATAGTCAAGGAATAAAAATGGTATGACCGAGACAGTAGGATAAATGCTAAAATAGAAATATGTACAAGATGGTAGAAGAGAAAGGACATTGTGATTAATTTGGCTATGGGAAAATTGGAAGGAGGGTGATATTGGAGTTGGCTATTGAAGGTTGGAGAGAAATTTGCCAAGTAGAGGAAACAGGGCATAGATAGTTCAGGCAAAGGAAATGATGTGTGCAGAAATGGAGGGGGAAGAAAACGCAAGATGTTCAGGAGGGTTTAATGAGGCTGGAGGGAAAAGGGCAGAGGAGGAAATGGCTAGAAACAAGTCTAGTAAGGGAGGTTGAAGCCAGGTTTTACATGGCTATGCTTGGAGAATACCAGTTTAGAGCATGCAGGCAGTGAGTCGTCAGTACCAGGGAGTGAGGTGGACAGATCTGGGTGGTTGAAATACAACCTGATGACAGCATAGAGCATGGTGGGAAGGGGAGAAGGTTGAAAGAAGACCATCCACTTGGGAGACTGTGGCAAAAATGGTGATGCATAAGCCACAGCATTGGAGTGCAAGTTATTTAGGACATAAAGTCATTAAGACTTGGGGACTGAGCTATGCTCAAGAGATAAATGCAAAGAAAAAGCTTGCGAATGATTGTCATGCATACATTAGAAGACAGAAGACAAGAAATCAGGTTTTGGGGGCTGATTATTAAAGTTAGCAGACCCAATGGCCATGTGGAGCCAGTAACCTAGGGAAGGATTTGAAATATTGATGTTTGTTTATTCAGGAAATGTGCCGAGTGCCCATGATGAGTAAGGCCTGGTTCTGTACATTTTTGGGAAAAGAAAAGTGAATGTCCTTTTCTTTTTCCTATTTATTTCTTAACATTTCAGTATGGCTACATCCTTTAGGAGGTTTCTCATGTGTTATATTTTTGCATCCTCACAAACGCCTTGTGAGGTTACTTTATCCCCACCTTTTGGGTGAGAAACCTGATGCTCCAACAGGTTCCGTAACTTGCACATGGTCATGCAACCAGACAGTTGCAGGTCTGGGGATGAAACAGATTTTGCTACGCTACCCAAAGTTCATGCCCTTTCCTCTCATCCTAATGTTCTATGAAGTTCGTTGTCCTTGAGGGGCTTACATTGCGACTGGGGAAACAGAACATACAGAAAGTAATCATGACAATGTTGAAGAGTCAAAAAGAGGCATGCATGTGTGTTTTGGGAGCTTAATGGATGGGGACATTAGTTCTGGAGCCGAGGAGAGATGAGTGGCGATTGGGAGGAGGGCTAGGAAGCCTCAACAGAGGTGAGCATGGGTAATTAAACTGGGGGACACGGAGTTTGCCAGGTTGGATGAGGGTATGGATAATCCTTAGAGATCATCACGCAGTGTGGCTACTAGGTTTGTAAAGCTGTGGGTTAGGGCAAGGGCAGAGTAGAGTTAGAAGGTAGATAGAAGCTGAAGGAGAAGGCAGGGGCAGGAAAGTAGCAGGGGAGACACACAGCCAGAGTCAGGAACTGAGATTTAAGGCAGAATGAAGGCTCCCGTGAAGTCAGTTGACCACAGAGAAAATAAACTGACCTCTCTGACTTTCTAAAGCTCAGGTAGGGGAAGTTGTGTGAGTCTAGCCAAGAAAGATGATAACAGAAAGAGAGGATGAGAACCTGATGATACTGGTGGTTTGAAAAAGGAGGGGAGTGTGTGTGGGGCAGAAGTCAGGGAAGGGTCGTGAAAGGGGGCAGGGAAGTTGGGTGCGTGAATCTCACTGTTTGACATGCACTCTCATTCCTCCGTCATGGAAAGGCAAGATAGAGAGGAAGGAGCCTAGGAGTTGGCCTGCCTTTGTTCCCTGTTTTGGTATGAGGTCAGAGCCCTGGAAATGAGGCTCAAATGAGGAGTTGGTAGCCCGCAGGATATTTGGAATGATGACTTATTGGCAAGCAGTTCAGTGTCATTGGCTGTTCCCCTTGACACACCATTGCTTCTGTGTGAAGCATCAAACCCTCTGCCTGGCATGGCCTGATTTGGCTACTGGTCCCCCCAGGCTCCTGCCTATCGGAGGGTCCCCTTGCTTCAAGCTCAGTGGTAGGGGCGTGAAGTTGGTTGCACCTCACTGACCTTCAGTGACAGCCCAGCCTTTCTCCCTGTGACCTGCTTGCACAACTCCTGCTAGTGGGAACGTGCCATGCAGAGAACCAGGGGCTGGGCACGTGGGAGGTGGCCTCTTCTGCGGCTCCTTTCTCAGTACATCTTCACAAAGGGCAGAAAACTAGGTCTCTGAGAAAGGCCGAGAGCAAAGACAAGCGAGCCTAGGTAGCAAGCAGATGCATTAGTCTAATTGCTCTTCTAAAATTAATGGGGCTTTTTATCTCTGAAAAACACTTTTAAGCACTCATGTGCTTTGGGAACAAAGGTGCTGGTCCGAGGGGAGCCTGCTGCCCTTTAAACACAATCCCCCATCTGGTAAAACAATCTTTGCCTTTCTCTCTTACTTGCAGATCAACGAATTATGGCACCACCTATGAAAAGCTGAATGACAAAGTGGGTCTGAAGACTGTCCTCAGTTACCTCTATGTCAATCCCACCAACAAAAGGAAGGTAAGAGGAGAGGCCAGTGGTCTGGCGCACACCCTGCGGGTAGCGGGGCCGCCTAGGGCCAGGAGTTCAGGAAAAACCAATAGCCATGGAATTGCTTCGAGGGGGCCTGTTTTCTGTCAAGGTCATCGCAGACACTTTGTGATTCTAACAATAGCCTTGGTAGTGGTAGGAGCCATCATAATAACAACAGTAAAACTATATAACTACGTGAGGGGTTCCTCTTAGTGCCAAGGGTGGTGCTCTGTGATTTTCACACCTTATCTCATGTCGCCTCACAGTGAATCTATGGGGTAGAATTGATCATTGTCCCCATTTTACGATGCAGACACTGAAGCTCAGAGAGATTAAGTAATTTTCTAGCCTGAAGTCAGGCAGCGGTAGGTAAATAACCGATCTGGGGAGTTGAGAAAGGGACAGCTTGACTCCAGAGCTGGGTCCTTCTTCAGCCTCCCTCTTGCTCTTCTATTTTCACAGCACTTCTCATAAACAGGGGGTCAGTCTCTGCCAAGGGAAAGAGAGGCAGCTCCTGGATTCGTCCTCTCGATCCAGAGCTGCTTCTGAAGTGCAGGAAAGCAGACCTGGCTCGGCTAGATCCTGCGTTTCTCTGTCTTTCCTCTTGACTTCACAGCCTGGACATCGGTGAAATCACATATGGTCTGATTTTGGTCATGGAGTCCTACTGGGAGGAGGGGGCCTGGATTCCATGGAATGATGGACAGTTTTAGAAAATAAGTGTTATGCAATCTATTGGCTCTGGGGAGAGGTGGTCTTTCCCCAACTAGGAAGGCACTGAGGTTTAGAAACTGAGGCAGGCCTGACCCCGATAAACATACCAGGCATGGAAGAGGCTATTTCAATGTTTCTGAAAGGCTGCAGATGGCTCTCCCATGGTCTCCTCTTGCACACTGATTTGCATTCCCCAGTGATTTTGCAAAGCTTCCCTTCAGTGAGGTGAGCTTCAGACCATGGTGCAAATATCCTTGATCTCCGGCTCCAACTCAGTTGAGTCCAGTGACTTAGAATGATGACGGTTTATGCTGCTCAAAGCAGCTTCGACTCAAATCCTTAGCATCACAACTCTCACCCCACCCCTTCTCCCCACCTCTACATCCGATGTCCCTAAGTATCCCCAGCAAAGAGTGGGAGCAGATGTGGTGAATCCTGGTTCAGGGTTGGTGATGGATGACAACGATGCAGCAGCTCCAGAAGTCCCCTGACCTGACACTGTGCCCATCAGCCAAGGGCCAAAACCCTGATAATCAGGATGGCTGTTTAGGCCTCTGTTACTGGTCTTAGCGGAGTAGTTTCATTTTTCTTTGTCCAAAAGTGTTGCCATTTTCACTTTGTTTGGTGTTGTTATTTGAATTACTGCATGTTAGAGCTGGAAGCGAGCATAGATTTCACTAATACAAACAGTTATTAATCACTTTTGAACTTCAACTCTTTTACAAAAGTGTTTGAAGCTCTAGATTTCCTTTCTAGAAATATGCCTCTGCACACAAAAATTTGAAAACAATTTTTAGGGGTTTGTGAATAGCTTGAATCCCACCCATGGACCAAAGATGTTCATAGAATCTCAGTTAAGAATCTTTAGTCTACACCAATTGCCTCATTTCACAGATGAGAAAATGGAAGCCAAAAAAGCCCAGGTAAAGGGCTTTACATAGCCAGGTAGAACAAGGAGCCAGGTTAGAACCCACGTCTCTTGACTCTCAGTCCAGAGGTTGACTCGCAGTCAGCCTCAGGTGACACTTTGCACTTTTTCCTCCTATACAGACACAGCGTAGGGTTTCAAAATTGATGATCTAGTCCTAATTTGGAAGCTTGAAACAGTTGCTTCATGACCTTGAATTAAAGCTTGGTGCCAAGTCCATGATGGACACGTGATAAAACTTGACTGAATGGAGCCAGTGATGATCTATCTCAGTTCTTCATCTGCCCTTCTCCCCTCATAGAGAAGGAAGCCGAGTCCCACAGAGGACAAACGTCCCACTCACGTCGCTCAGCTGCTTCTGAGCCGAGTTGGCAGTTGGTCTCATGACTCCTCGTTTAAAGCTCCTTTCATCCCACCCCAGTGACTGGGGCTCAGATGGAATCACACGGTGTGTATACACCTTGGGAGAAGCACGAAATGGCTGTTTGACACATCGCAGGTGCCCTTCAGTCTAATCTCTGCCTATGTGTGGACCACAACAGAGTTAATCATATTTTCATGTGGACGATAGGTCAGCCATCTTTACGAGAATTTCCTCAAGTGATTAATGAAGGGGTCACACCTGTTGTCACCCTTTTTGGTAATCATCTGTCAGATATATTTCCTGGTGGATTCCTACTTATAACAATATTTCTTTTGGCCTTTGCTGTTTTTCTCTACTCCTGGCACTCCCCTTAGCACAGCCTGGAGGTGCTTAGAAGTGTGAGAGATGAAGGTTAAGGCAGATGCTGAGGGTTTGGAGACCACTGGCACAGAAATGCTACCTCCACTTCTCCGTCACATAGGTGACATCCAGACATGCGCTCTCTGGAGCAAATTTTCACAGGAATTATTGCCCACTTAAAAGTTGGGTCTTTTTAGTCTGTCTTCTCTGAGAAACACCACCTAGCACAGTTAAGTCCCACCTAAAAGGTGCTGTCACTTAGACAGGGAGATTTTCTTCCCTCAAATTGGGGAAAGACAAATGACAGGCTAATGCCATGGATTTATTATTTTTTTAAAAAAAGACAATAGAATTAATTTCAAATGGAGACTATGTGATTCTGAAGTGCTTTCTGAATCATCCAGGCAAAGATAAAATTAGATTCTGTGTCACTTTATTGTTAAGTGTGTTTATTGTATTCTGAGCCTGTAGATACTGACAATGCACAAATATTCTTTATGGAGACTTTCTCCTAATCAGAATATTCCATTTACCAGAACTGCCCTTTTCCAGCCAAGTAGGCAAGATGGCAGTTAGATATTAAGGAAAATGTTCTTATTTGTTTCTTTATTGGTGTAGTGTTCTGGGTCATTATGACTTTGTAATGTGACTTTATTTTTAAGTGTCCTTCTTAAATAGGTCTTGAAGTTTAAACCTGTGGTTATCTGGATTCTCACCTCAGCTTGAATTATGCAAGATTCCCCTGATTCTCTCAGCACCCCAATTATCTGTAGCCCCGCCCGCCCATGTTCACAACAGCTAACAGCAGAGCTCTCCAGCAGATTTTTCAGTTAATCTTATAGAAACACTTTTCACCTAAAGAGTTAATTCTTTAACAGATGGTTACTCCATTCCTTTGAGGCTGTGAGTATATCAGAGATTTGTTGCCTTTGGCAAGACAGTAAGTTATGTTTGTATTTACATGGTTGTTCCTGAAGCCAATTGTTGATTTCCTAACACTTTTTTGACCACATAAAATCTCTAAATGCAGGTAACTAATAAGCCATGAGGTTGAAAGTAGGAATTTTAACATGTGTATAGTTTCCTTCTACCAGTAATAATCTTAGCATTAATTGAGCACCTACTATACTGAACTTCCTTTCAAAAGCTTAAACTGTATCATCTGCAATCCTCCCAGCCACTTTAAAAGGCAGGCAAGATAAGAAAGTAGACCCTGTGTAAAATACCCAGAAGCTCCACTACTTGTAAATGGTGGGCCTGCAACAGCCTTTCCATTGGTTTTATTTAGGGGATAAATTAATCAAGATACATCCAACAAGGCTAGATTCCCTTAAGAAAGTTGAGATTTGAACTAATAGCATCTACTAGACTTTCTCTAAATGAGAGTATTGATGTAAAGTGCTGGGAGGTGCTCTAGTTGAAGTGTTCTAGACTATCCTGTGTGGTGGCATTAGCACTAGTTGAGTGACTTTGACCTGCCCTGGCTATGTGTGATGCGAATTCTGCATCCCTTCCTGCTTGCCTTTCTCTGACCACTGGCCAATTAGTTCATCGCCTTGGTGATGTCTGAGCCTGGCACTTTGAACACCAGGAGTAGTTGTGTTAGTGCTAGAAGCAGGTATGTGCGAGGTTTGCCTCTGGGAAAGAGGCTCTATTCTGGTGGGGTCTGGGCTCCAGCTCACAGCTTCCTCTTCCCCTTTAGAAGATAAACATCCCTGGGTCTCTAGAACTCATTACTGCTCTTGACCTCAGGCCCATGCAGAACGGCATGTGCCAAAGTCAAGCCAGCATTTAACAGAGCTGTGCTTTGTACAAACATGCTGAAGTCCTTGTGTCTCAGAGAGAGAGGGACGTGGTTCCTATGGGTGTCTGTTTCAGAACAAATCTTTGTGTGGATAGGAAAATACAGGCATATCCTGGCCTCATGGCTGTGGCTCAAAAGTGGCTGCCACCTGCAGACTTGGAAACAGTGGCTTGGAAATGGCAGAGAGGCTAGAATGTTCTGACTGCCAGGGAATGAGGCCAAATTACTGCAAGGTAGAGGTGTGTGTGTCCATCTGTGCATGTGGGGGTGGGGGGAGGAGGGCTGTAAGGTCTACCCTCAGAATAGGATAATGACTTCTTTTTATTGAACTCCTGTAAGTGCCAGGCACTGGGCTAAGTTCATTTTTACACTGTTCTCAGTTTCACTACTAATCCCCTGAGCCTGGTGATTTTATCCCCATTTGACAGGTGAGAAAACTGAGGCTCAGGCAGGTGAGCCACTTGCTTCTTATAAAGTAGGAGAGGGTCCAGGATCCCCACTCACCTCTGTCAGACCACAAGGGCCACACTCTGATCTAATACAGGTCAGCTGCCTCAGCCACCGGTATAAAGACAAGGTTGAGTGCAGTCATCACTCTATTAGTAGTAACTCTGTTGCCTGGAGTTTTTTTGCACTCCCCCCTACCCACCCCCCCATTAGTGTTAGAGGATGAGCAGCTTCTTGGAGGAGGTGGGGGATGTTTAGATGCTCCTTTCCTAATTGATTGACCAGTGAGAAGGATAATTACTTCCTGGCTACCCTGCAGGAATACAGTGGGGATTACTAGTCAGATTTCTCTGATGAGCAAGCCACCTCTGTCAAGCCGTTAAGCAGCCTTGTGTGTGTGGCTGGATGCTGATTGTTCCTGTGTCATCCTCTTAATACAACAGCATAACCCTGAGCTCTCTTGGACACCTTGGCAAACCTCTAAGCAAAGCAAAACAGAACATTAGAGTATTGGAATCCTGCTTTCCCCATGTCTCCCGAGATTGTTAGAGGGCCTGGGAAAGTAAGATCTAGAGCCGTATGCTTTCCACTCACAGATATTAAAATCTCTACACTAAAGCATAGCAAAGCAAAAAAGAACGTGGAAAGGAAGATGATTTTAGGCTGTTAAGCAATTTGTTAAATGTATAATGTCCAGTTCTGAGCAAAGTATTTTGGAAGGGAGAAAGGAGGTTCCTGCTTTTAGAAATGTGCAATCTACCTGGGAAGACATGATGCACATAAAAACAACTGCATGCATCCACCTGGGATCTCAAAGTCAGAGGCATATAAGGGCCAGGCAGGTGATGCCACTGAGTGATGTGGGACAGGTGGCGACTGAGGCAGCCTCGGGAAAGGAGCTTTAGCTTATCAGCAACTGGTGACTGTTGTCCCAGGAGAATCAGGGCCCAGCACAGCGGTGACATCATTGTCATCATTTTCTGATTTTCTTAAGAGCGTTTCTCTGCATATTTTTATACAAAAGTTCCATATTTTGAAATGTTTTAGATAGGCTAGGATATGGAGTGCTGGGTGTGGGCTGGCAGGCTGTTCAAATCTACTTCAATCCTTTGTATCCAGTTGGCCTCCTGTGCCATATTCTGAGTAGAAAGTCTGTCTCCAGGTGAAAAGTAGGTATTGGCACAGTGGTCTTTGGGGCCACAGGGGAACACTTGGCAGCTGCTCTTGCTGGGCTGCTTTTTCATTATCTGTATAAGAGAGAAACGAAGTCGAGCACGGTTCCCCAAGTCCTCCCTTTGACTCAAAGGAGTCACATCGTAGGTCCTGCATTGTAAGACCTCTTGTGTCATGTAAGGGTAAGACCACCAGAATAGGAGGCAGACATCTGCTTTCTGGTCCCGAGGAACTGAGTATCCTTGAATCAGCCAGTCCCTTCTCAGAGCGTCCATTTCCCTGCTCATATAATGGCAAGGTCAGGTCCTCCTACATTTTTGAAATTCCTTCCAGTTTGAGTTGTCTGGATTGCCTCATTTGGACAGTGCTGCTCTGAGGATGACATGATGATATGTGACAATCCATGGACTTTGAGCTCAGTGGATAACCAGTTGGAAGGAATAACCCCCAAAGGTTCTGTGGCCACAGGTGGGCCAGCTAAGCCCTCCCATCCAGGCTAGCTTTCTTGAAGTTACAATTACTCGGTCAGAAGGTGGGGGTTCCCTTAAACTCTCTGGCTCTTCCGATGAAACTTGGAGCAGTGGCATCTTCTATGGCACTATTGAGGGGGTTCCATCAGGATGAGCTGATGCAACTTCATGTGACCATCACCGCCCTCATCCAGGCACGTGCGGCGCTCCTCCTGTGGGAAGCAGAGACACCTTCTGGCAACCCAGGGGGCAAGGGCTCGAAGAGTCACAATAACAGGCAGGGGCCAGCTCTGCTACCACACTTCCTCCTTCATGGCCACCTACTCGCTTCAGCCTCAACCAGGCATCTCGTCTCTGTGGGCCCTGCTTTTTCCATTCAGAAAAGGTGCATAATAAGCTATTTGTTAAAGAGCAAGTAAGAGAAGTCCCTCTTAGCGCTCAAATCTGTGTCTGTTTTCAAATGTAACATGTCTGTGATATTAATGATGATGATGATAACCAGTTAGCATTTTCTGAGAGTTTATAGTGTGCCAAAATCATGCTAAATGTTTTCTATGAATTAACTCATTTGTTACTTCCTCAGCAGCCCTGTGACGTTGGTACTATCATTATTCCATTTACAAATGATGAGTTTGGCACCGAGATGCCAGTGACGTGCTCAAATTTAGTTGCTGATAGTCACTTACCTTGGTCTAATGGGCTCATCTTACTCCCTTTCACTCATATTTAATTCTTAGACTCACTGCATGTTGGAGCTAAAAGGGCCTTCAGAGATTGTCTGTGCAGGCTCTCATTTAACAAAAGAGGCCACGCGGGGAAGGGCCCAGGTCATGAAGTCATTTGCAGCAGAGCTGGGGCTGGAACTGGATCTGTGGGACGCCAAATCCAGTGTTCTTTGCCAAAAGCCCACGGGCTTCTGATAGCTGGAATGCTCAGATCTTATGGGGAACCCTGACTGGGCCCAACGGTGAATGCATGCAGGGAGCAGCTGGGGATGTTGACTTCCCGACAGTCTCACTGAATGTGGGTTATAGCTGTAGGGTTCATGCAAACATCCATAGTTTCTCAGTTCTCTGGTCCCAAAACCCTAAGAATACTGCAGTTGGAATCACATTTCAAATGAACCTGGTGAGAAACCGAGGGCCTGGAATCCAAACACAGAGTGGTGGATTCGCGTGCCCAAGGCCAGCTGGCTATCAGAGAAGTGCAAGACTAGGTCCCCTGGGCCAGAGATGTCCAGGAAGGAATCAGGATTTTCAGGGTAGGGCTTTCTCTTAATTAGCTGTGGGGCATTGGGTAAATCACGTAAATCTTCAGAGCCTTTGTTTCTCAATCTGTAAAGTGGGAATAAAAGATCATTTATCTATCCCCTCCTTTTGGGAACAACATTAGGATAAAATGAGAAATACAATATTGCTTTGGAGGAAATAAACTCCAGAAAGGGAGGGAAGGTTATGACTGTTCAGATGGAGCTGGCGTCCTGGTAACAGGCCAGAAGTCAGGCTCACTGGCTGTGCTGTCTGAGTGCTGACTGCAGGGGCTCCTGGGCCTCCCTGTGGGGCTGCCTGCTTCTTGGCTTCCTTGGGGAGAATGCAGTTCCTAGAACCCTGGGTTTTTAAGAGCTTCACATCCTGCCCTATCGAGGAGGTACCCTGCTACCATCTTTTTTCCAATCTCTTCCCTGTCCCTTAAAACCAAACCTGCTGACTGCCTGTGAGAGATTGATTATTGGGCTGATGGAGAGAAATGATCCTACACTTGTTAATTCACAACCACTGTGTTTCTCTTGACTCATAAATTAATAGTTACCAGGAGGCTAGAGCAGTTTTTCAGGAGATGCATTTAGGGGAAAATATGTGAAAGGATGGAGTGGAAGAAGGAAAAGAACAGAATTTGGACCAAACCTTCCTCTTTTACTGATTCTGAGTCCAAACCTTTTTCTTCTTGGTTATGTCCAGAAAGAGACTCAAAATCAGAAAACAGGAGTGGTAGCTCAATGATGGGGAGACACTAGTTACAAATGTCCATCTGCCTTTGCAAGTGTGACCCGCAAAGCAGTGGATATGGAATGTGGTTCAATTCAAACTAATCACTTAAAGGAAAAGAAATCGAGAGTAATTCTTGGAAATTCACTCTTTAGTCACAAAGCCCCTTTCTCAGCAAATGTATGTATATATATATATATGTGGTTCCCTGTATAAATTACTGCAGTGTGCTCCAGCCAAGAATTTATGTAAAGGCTCATTAAAATGATTACTGGTTTTTTTTTCTTTTGCATTTTATTTGGAAATGGGAAGAATATAAACCTATAGCTTGGCTTCTCTCCAAAGTGCCCTTTGGGGTTTGCATTGAGTATATCATATTTAAAAAAATAAAGATATGGTTTGCAGTAAAGATTATTCAGGCATTTAAAAGGAATAATGAAAATTAGCCACTTACTGTACTTCTTAGTGGCTTATGGCCTAACATATTTTTCAGGTGTGTGTGTGTGTGTGTGTGTGTGTGTGTGTGTGTGTGTGTGTGTACGATGCATCTGTGTGTATATAGACAGTGTTTAACAAAGAGCATTATAAAAAGTTCAGAGTTAAGAAATGACAGAAACCCTGTTCTCTTCTGTGCAGCTCTGGTTTACAATGATCCAAGGAATTAAAGGAAGCCTGTATTTCTGGGTGGTCACATGAGATGCTGGTTCTGTTTTGCTGCCTGGCACATCCCAGGGACCCCGGTTGACTGCCATCATTACTCAGTCAAGCCTCTGAGGAGGAATTCCATTCAGGGGTGGGTGGCTGTCACAGGTACAGGCTAAGGCAGAGCCAGTAACAGGGGCAGACAGACCAAGGACCCAACCCACAGGAGAGGGCATTGAACTGCAGCATGAGGGCATCAGGCTTGATAAGAGAAAGTAACAGCATGATGGACACTGATGGGCTTCTAAACCGGGCTTGGAGGACCAGTGGGGTCAGGGGAATTTTATACTGATGGCCTATAAAGAGGAAGACAGTGCATCCCCACCTGAAAGAGTTAATACAGCATGGAGCTCAAAGAAAGCTATCATCCTGTGGCATAGTCAGAGCCAGTGAAAAGGAGAGGCAAAAATCATGCAGACTTTGGGGGAAAGCTTGGGATTTGGAGAAGGAGGGAAATAGGGCAATCTGGTAAGGAGTTAGGATGTGGGGGTCTTAATAGACATATATGGTTTAGCATTTGTAAATCGAGAGAGAGGCAGGGTGGAACTAGATATTGAAGATCCCCTCATAGGCTCAGAGTGGAGTTAGGACTCTGCAGGGAGCCATAGCAGGCTTCCTAGCAGGGGCTGATCGCCTGAGAGCTGTGTATAAGAAAGATTGACGAGAGCCTCTTGGACTGATGAGGTGCCTGTGTTAAGCATCCCACTCCATCTCTCCTCCCCTGCCCTGGCCTCACCAGATCTTCTGGGTGTGTTGTCTGCACATCACAGGCAGAGCAATTTTAGCACAGAGCTTGGGGAAGGCAGGGTGATGTGCTAGTGTTAATGGTGTGATTCATGGTTACATAGCAAATGGATCTCGCTGCCCCTGAGGTCGGTATATCTGTAACGGAAACCACCACCACCACTAGTGAAAGAATTGACTCTATTTTTTTCTTCTTTGGTGAACTCAACCAAGCAGAGCGATTGCTACTGGCCTGCATGCCTCGCCCCCTGGCCTGTCCCCCCATTACCAGCACAAGGTCAGCAGGACAGACATCGGGGCTTTGCATATGATCTGCTGGTGAGCGTGTCCACGTAAGAGGGGCGAGGGGTCCTTGGCCTTCCAAATGGCTTGGGGCAGGTGTGAAGCAAGCCAGTCCCCATCCCCACACACTGGGGCCTAAGCCAGCAGTGCAGAGTGAGACACTAACCTCAGTGACCCATGGAGGCCTTGCTGGGTCCTGGCAGCCCCATGCAGAGGGGCCCCCGGGGGCAGACTCAGCCAGCCAGCCCTGTCATTCAACAGCACCAGTGTAACTGAGAAATGGCTCTGCTGTCTTATGGTGACCAAACAGAGGAAAGAAAGGAGCCACAGAGGTGATGGAGCTGTGAGAAGTGCACGTGAGGACCTCTCCGCTTCCAGGGTTAGGAAAGGGTGCTGTTCAGTTTAGAAAAAGGCGGCTCTTCCTGGTTCCTTACTGGTGCCCAACAAGCTGATATGATGTGGACGGAAAGCTTCACGGCGTAGCCTGTGCCTCACTGGCTGTGCGACCATGAATATAGTATTTAACTTCTCTGAACCTTAGTTTCCTCATCTGTAAATTGGGGCTCATGACAGTATTTAAAAAGGACAAATTTAAGAATTAAATAACAGTGTATGCAGAGGGCACAGAGTAGGTGTTCAGCAATGTGACTCCCCCTGCCCCCGACCCCCCCACCCCCGTTAAATGAACCTTTCCTTGGCTTTCCCCTCTGCTCAGTGATACCTGCCAGATCCCAGGGACCCCATATCCACATAGCTGACCTTTCTGTCCTGGGAAATGGAAGCTATTTTTAAACTAGCTTTAGATAAAGTCTTTTTAACTTCTCAAACCAAAACTTGGCCCCTCTGTATGTCTCCTATTTCTCCCTCCATCCGGCCACCTGCCTTGCGTGCCTTCTCTTCTTACTGATCCATTGATTGCTTCTATCTTACTTAATGACGTGTATATTAAAAATTATGGGTGACAGCCCTGGGCAGTGTGTGCAAAGCGAATTTCTACCCATTATCACCCAAGCCCCATTAGGCAGATAGAACTGGTGGCACAGGGATTCATATCCAGGTCTCCAGATGCCCGAACCCCAGACAGCTTCCCCAGCATGCTACCCCCACCAGCAGCAGCTCCATCTGTGCAGACACACATCCAGATTCATGGCTTCCTCTTGATGCGGTACCCATCACCCTTCTTGATACCACACATGTGCGGAACTCCTTGGGGGACACTGTGCCAGGCCTGGGAAACATGCAGGCACTTCAAGCCTGGACCCCACACTAGCAGACGTTGTATTAAGTGGAACCCTCATTTGGCGGTGAGAGCTAGGAGAGGGGCCTGTGGCCCAAGACCTCAGAGGCTGCAGTTATGGCAGCAGCTGCTACACTCGACATCAGGACCAGCTTGGACATTATAAAGAAAAAAAGAAACCTAACGTTTACTGAGCACTTACTGTGTGTAATGCAAATGGTTTTACATGAAAATTTTTCTCACATACAAAAATATAGAAGGGAAATATTATTATCCTCACATTAAGAGAAAGGCAAGGAGGAGAAAGAGTGGGAGTGACTCAAGGTGCTTAAGGAGGTAGGGGGAGGGGAACACACACTGAGGCAAACATATAAAATTGTCCCAGCTCAGGAGCGGCCACACCAGGATTTGAATCCAGATTGTCCAACTTCTAAACATAAGCATTTATCGTGGAGTCTTGTTGGCCTCCCCAGGCTTAGATGGGCGCCATCACCCTCCAGACCCCCTCTTTACCTATCTGAAAAATGATTATAGATGAGCAGAGGGATGTGTTTCCTGCTAGTGCAACAATACCATGGCCCCGTGCTGAGAAGTGATGAAAAACGTTTCCTGGTGAGAGAAGTCAGAGTGCTACAGGGTTGATGAGTTTTCTTAAACACAGAACAAACAATAGGCTGGGGTAAACGGGGGGCGGGCAGGAAGCCGCCTGTGGAAAATGCCTTAGCATTCAATAATCCACAGGAGGGAGCAGCAGGGCTGAACTCTGGCAATTCCCACTTGGAAGCCCCCATAGGGTGGGGGCTGGCTAGGTTCCCAAGGGTCTATTTCCACTTGGGCAAGAAGCCACTTGGTGCAGATCCTGGCTCTACATCTTAGCAGCAGGTGGCGTGGACGCATTATTAAATATTTCTAAGTTTCCGTTTCCTCGTCTATGCAATCAGGATAATACTAGTGCCCATCGCGTAGGCTGGCAGGAGGATTAGATGAGAAATGTTTGTAAATGCTTAGCCAATGACTGGCCTGTGGTACTCAGTAACTACTATTTATTATGACTCTTTTCACCACCATAATCTCAGGACAACTGGTTCCTCTAAACGAGGTAGTTCCTTGTTGGAACTGCCCATTTATGGAGGGCGCTCAGCTTGGCTGGGCACTCCTGGCCCTCTCGGACATCAGGTGATCTGTTGGGAGAAGCAGGGAGCTAGTAGGTGACTGGAAGGTTGTCTGGTTCAAGCCTCTCATTAAACTGATGAGGAAACTGAGACCCAGTTGGGGGGAATCTCACTTATTCAAGGTTACACAGCCACTTCATGGCAGAACTATGGTTTTGGAAATCAGATTTCTGGCATGAAGCCCAGTGCTCTTCTTATGAAATTGCACAGAATGACCATTTACAACACAGGCAGACAGGCAGGTAAGGAGGATGCTGACAGCTAGTAGCCTTGAGTCACTCAGTGTCTCTGTCCAGTAAATGGAGAGTCTCCAGGGCTCTGGGATTAGAAGAGGCCAGGTCCACCTCTCAGACCGGGGTGACTGGTGGGGCCTTGCCATGGATAGCCAAGCTGGACCCATTGCAGCCAACAGCAGCAAAATCAAAGGAGAGTCTGAGTCAAGGTTGAACAAGGAGAGAAAAGGTCTAAAGTGAAGGTCTGATAATATCCGAAGGGTGGGAAAGGGACCCAAACAGAAAGATCAGCCAGTGGGGAAGATGGGCCATGGCATAAAAGGTGGTGGGCCTGGGCATGGGCTTCCAGACTAAGACTGTGAGGTTACTGGCAGCATGTTTTTATTGGGTATCTTTTGCTTGTTGGGGGGATGGTATTTGAGTGATTAAAGCAGTCAGTGGGCCAGACGAGAAGGACAATCAAATAAGAAGGGCAGCAGAGAGATAGGATGTAATTATCCAAAGTGGTCTTTGGCCTGAACCTCGAACCTTTAATCATCCTGGGGAAGGCAGTGACAGCATATATATATGCATGGAAGATTTCCTGACTCCACTCTGGACCTTTGGAGAGGAGTGAGTTGATGTCAGAGCAGAATCTTAGCAGGCGGGTTTGCTTCAGAAAGTTGGCTTGGAATAATAAACCGCTGGCTTCGTGGTGTCAACTGTCCCGCCTTAGACCCGACACAGAGAATCAGCATTCGATAGCTCAGAGGAGCCCAGCCTTGCAGACACGAAGTTGTTAAAAGTTATTTCTCTGAGGAGATTTCCTCAGCACTAATAGCTCTGTGATGTGGCTGTCTGGAGACACTGTCTTGCCTCAGCTGGACCCTCAGCCAATTGAAAATGGTTTGAAGTACTCCGTGTCTTCACGGAGTGAAGTACTCTTCCCTTCAGCTGCTATAAAGATTGTTTCTCTTTAGTCTCACAGCTACTTGCATATGGACTCATGCTTGCTGAGCCTCTGGAGTCTGAGGGCAGATACTTGGGGCCTAGACTATTAACCCCTGGAAGTGAGGAAGAAGGAAGTGATGAGGAAGCAGGCCATGGCTCCTAGCCAGCCCCCCCAAAAGAATACAGTAGTCCCCCCTTATCCCTGTGGGATATGTACCAAGACCCACAGTGGAGGCCTGAAACCACGGATAGCACCGAATCCTATGTATATTATGTTTTTTTCATACACACACACACACACACACACACACACACACACCTATGATAGAGTTTAGTTTAAAACTAGGCCCTTACAAACAGTAAGAATTAACAATAATAACTACTAATAAAATAGAATTATGACAATGTGCGTAATAAAAGTTATGTGAATGTGGTCTCTCTCTTTCTCACCCTTCTTGTGATGGCATGAGATGATACAATGCCTGCGTGATGAGATGAAGTCAGGTGAATGAGACATTATTTAGTGCAATAAGGGTGATGTGAGCACAAGCACTGTGACACCATGACATTGGATCTGATAACAGAGACAGTGACTTAGCGACTAGCAGCCAGGTAGTATACATAGTGTGGATACACTGGACAAAGGGATGGTTCACGTCCCAGGCAGGATAGAATGAGTGGGATAGTGTGAGATTTCATCACATTGCTCAGAACAGTGGACAGTTTAAAACTGATGAATTTTTTATTTCTAGAATTTTCCACTTAATATTTGCAGACCTTGGTTGACGATGGGTATCTGAAACCTTCAAAAGCAAAACCGCAGATAAGCGGGGATTACTGTACAGTCAGAAAATTTCAGGAATCACAATCTTGGTCATGTCTGTCCTTGCTTAGAAACTTTCAAGAGTTGCCCAGCATCCATGGGAGTTACATACGTGTGGTATAGCGAGTGGTTCTGAGCTTAACTGTCCAGTCCTCTCTGCGTCCTGCTCAACAGGATCAGCTCTGTGACCTTGAACATGTTTTAAATGCTCCAAACCTCAGGCCATTGTCTACGAAATGGAAATCATAACACCTATCTATATCATAATACCTACTGGGATGCTTTGGCTCTATAAGGTACAGAAAACTCTGCCTTAACCAGCTGAAGCATGGGTAACTCATTACTTCATGTATGAAATCTAAAGGCATGGCAGCTCCAGATTGTGAATTCATTGAATTCTTGACATTGTTGAGGACCAGTTTCTTTCTGTTTTTTTTTTTTTGTTTGTTTGTTTTTTAACTTTGCCATTTAGAGTGTTGGTCTTGGTCCTTAGGCTCTCTCCTCTTAATGGATAAGAGGGTGGTTGCAGAGGTTCGAGCATCACATCCTGACATGAAAATGTCCAGAAGAAGAATAGGAGACAACTTGTTTTCAGAATGAGGGAACTGTTTGCAGAAGTGCACAGCTCCTAGCATTGCGTCCTGTGTGCATGCCCCTGCCAGGGGTGGGCAAACCAGGGGAATCAGAGTGGGGCCCAGCCTCCTCCAAGCGCATGCCCACAAGAAGGGGGATACTTCAATGGAATATAGGTTCTGTTAGGAAGAAGGAAGAAAGGCATGGATGGATGTTGTCTAGGCAACCAGCAATGCCTGCCACACTGCCTCATAAGGATCTCCTGAGAATCAAATTGAGTTAAGCCATGTAAATCATGTAAATGTTAGCATTTTTCCTGTTTACCATCTGTTCTATCTTTATGTCTTGGCTCTTACTGAAATCTGTTCACTTCACCTACCAAAATCTTACTACTCTTTCAAAGCTCAGCTTAATCTTCTTTCCTCCATGAAGTTTTCCCTGACATCCCAGTATCTCACCCCCTTTCTTTCTCCCAAATAGAATGTCTACCCCTGATTCCTGAAACTCTATAGCTGGTCTAAGGATTGACTGCATCAGATAACCTGAGGAAGCTTGAAGAATATTGAATTTCAGACCTCATTTACTCTTGGAGATTCTGATTCTATAGGTCTGGAGAAGGTTAAGGATACATATTAGACAAAAAAAATATCTCCCATGTATTCCTGATGGATAGCCAGGTTTAGAAATAATTTCTAGAACTTACCATCTGGGCTTCATCACATACTATAAAGAGTTTTCTTCCTGAGTGGATAGCAGGGACCATACATCACATATTTTTTGTGCCCCTGGGTGTTGCTTAGCACACAGCCTGGGCACATGTATGCTATCAAGTCTTAGAGTAATTGTGTTTTCATTGAGTCTTTTAAGTGAGGATTTAAAAAAAAAAATCCAGATTTTTTCCTGTGTGTGTATGCTCATTGCATCAATACCCCTAGTATTCGAAGACTTACCACCAAGAGAGGTTTCCTGGTTGAATCCTTTGCCAGCTCCTGCCAAAGAGGAAGAAAGGTCTGCCTCCTCCTGCTCAGCTTGTCTTGCTGCTGAGGGTTCTATCCTCCTTTCAGAATTATAACCAATTAGAAAGTCTGACTATGACTTCCTTTAAGATTGCAGAGGCAGAAAAAGTCAAATTTGTCCTAACGTTGTCTCTGAAAACAGCCAATGCTGGGAAGGGGCACTTTTTGGACTGCTTCCTTTTACCAGCAATGATCTGAGTGGCAAGTTACAGCCCTTTTTGTTGGAGTGACAGAGAGCTGCTGGAGCCACCGAGAGGCAGAACAATTGTCTGGTCTGTGAGCATTTCACGAAGGACTGTGATGAACGTTGGCTTGTTTGGGGCACAGCGGGGAGTATGATGGAATAGGAAACCACATACCCGTACATGCTTATTCTGTCCTGGGGTCAGGGCTAAGTCTTTAACCCTTAGAACAGTCCTGTGACCCTTGAGAGTTAGGCACTGTTACTGTCCCCATTTTGCAGCTGTGGAAACTGAGGCCAGGAGCGTTTGAGAAGCTCACCTCTCTAAGAAGTTAATGACTTAAGTTTTAAACTAAGGTTTGATTGACCCCAGATTCCATACTCTGATCTACTCCCTCTACTGGAGTTCTAAAAAGTTTGCCTCACTGCTTTCAAAGGGTTTCGAGTCAAATTCATGGATTCTCAACTCTGGCTGCCCTTCCAGATTCCTGGAGGAGTTTAAATCATACTCATGCCCAGGCCTCCCCTAAGGGACTGCTTTCATAGATTTAGAGTAAAGGACTGGATTAGTGATTTATAAAGCTTTCTAGATGATCCTAAAGTGCTTCCATCATCAAGAACCACTGGTCTACTTGGAGTAAAGAAAAATTCATCCATGTGTCGAATATTTTGGAGGGTATCTTGTGTCCTGGGCCTTTGCTTTCATGGTGGCATGCCTGGGAGAGTGGTAGGTGCAATGGGCCACAGAGGAAGAAGGCACCAATTCCACCTGGCAGGGATGGGGAGGCTCAGAGGACAGTTAATATTTAAGCTGAGTCAGCATATCAGTAGGTTTACTAAGTACCAATGGTGGGGGTGGATTGGTGAGCATTTTCTGGAGAAAGAAAATAACATGTTCAATGCCACTGACATGTGAGAGAGTAAGGTGTGTCCAGGAAGCCCCCAGGAACTTTGGTGGGGTGGCATGTGAAGCGGTGACAGAGGAGGAAAGAGAGGTGGTATAGGGCCACGTGAGTAAGAGCCTCTTGTACTGGGCTAAGGAGTTTTGTTTTTCTGTCTTCTTCACCAAATAGGATGTCATTGGAACAGATTTATGTCTTAGAAAGATCACCTGGGAACAGGGTAGAAGATGGTGAAACTGACAACAGAAAGTCCAGTATGATGTTGCCTTATAAAAGCAAAAGGGCTTAGAAGTCATCTGAGTGCCCAACCCTGAGAAATTCATTAGTAAATTAAAATACATTAGTATGAGGGAATACTAAGTGGTTATTAAATATTACATTTATTGATATGAAAAGCTATTGGGTTGTCGGAAAAGTCATGACGCATTTTTTTTTCCATGTTTTTCATTGCAAAAATGTGTCATGACGTTTCCGACAACCCAATATTTACTATATATAAATAAAAAAAAGGTTATAGAACTATATGCTTGAAATAAAGCAAGCAAAAACTGGCTGACATGATGCTCTAGGCAAGGGGTGATGAGGGCATGGACTCCTGCAGTCGTGGATGGGGAGGAGGGACTGGCTATGAGATGTGGTAGAGAGCTAGAATCAACCCAGCTCAGTGCTTGCTTGGATGGTGGGACACCATAGAAGATTTTAGGGTGGTTCCCAGGATTCCATCTGAGTGGCTGGGTAAATGAGTGGGGGTTGGGGACATTAATAAGACATGGATGGAACACAGAGAAAGAAGGTTTTGGGCTAAAGATAATTTGGTTGGTTGGGGCATATTGAGTTTGACCCTCTGGGGCATCCAGGTAAGAAAGCTTTTAGGCAGTTGGATTTATGGGTCTAGATCCTAGGAGACAGGCTTATACTTAAGAGCACACCTAAGTCTTGGCAAACAGATAAATTCAACAATAAAGTCTGTTTTCAGTTCTTGTTGTTGAACAAAGGAGCAAATGCAAATAAACCCAGTTCACCATCAGTTCAGCAAACATTTGTTGAAAACTTACTCTGTGGTGAGCACAATGCTAGGCACTGGGATCCCCAAGATGAGTGAGACTTTGTTTCTATCCAAGGAAACACATTATATCAGAGATGTGTATGGAGTGCTTTGGCAACACCAAGGAGGGGAGTGATTCATTCTGCCATGAGTAGTTAGAGGAAGACACAGAGTGTAGGCTTCATTTGACGAGGACTTAAAAGATGAGCAAGTTTGTTCAGTGGATCAATGCTTTATGAATTGCGATTGCAAGTGGATTTCACTTTAGATGTTAAGATGTTCCAGGAAAAGTGGGGATTCATTTGAATGCCAGAGGGTGGAATACTAAATCCATTAGAAGAGCCTACTCTAAAATTCAAGAAGTTCCTTTCTAAGACAACTATTGGGTTGTCAGAAAAGTCATGCATATTTTTTCTGTTTTTCATTGCAAAAATGCGTCATGACCCAATAATACTGAATATGATTTGTAAGCCAACTTAAGTTCTCTCTCAGGGTGGCCAAAAGCTCTTATCACCTTTACTTATTAGGAGGCAAAAAACATGGAAGACCTGAGTCCAGGTGGATGGCAGCCGCGATAGACTTTCCTCCAGTCCATACTAGCCGCGTCAAGCTCCAGGCAGACGCTTCCCTTCCCACAGCTGCTCAAATAGGAAGGGTTGTGAACCAGTTCTCACTCCCCTCCAGGGCGCTTAGTGAAGGTCACTGAGCAAAGTCGTTTGAGAACCCCACTGCTATATGCACCTTGCCACACCACTGGGCATTTCCAAATGCTGCTTCCCCCATGTGTTTGGCTGCTCTCCTTTGGCAGCACTTGTGTGTACTTTTTACTGTTAATTATGAGGTACAGCAGTGTGTAGTGGTTCACATTCCAGCGCCGTGGGGATGGAAGCCAGCCAAGTGGTAGATGCCTGACCTGGGAAGGATGACTGATAGGCAGCATTTGGACTCCAGTCTTACCCTTTGCTTTTGTTGCAGTTTAATGTGTTTCCTGCACTTCTAGGGCGCTCTGTGCATCAGGAGCCCATTCGACCTCAGCTTGCCTCTTTCTTTACTGTTGTTAATGCCTGAAATTTGTGACTGGGAAATAAATAGAGTGCAGAGACCCAAACCTTCTCCAACTTATATGGCTCTCAGTAGTTGGCAGGTAAATTTATAACTGGAGGCATGGCTTTGCTTTGACATATTTCCATGGAATGGCCTTTATGGGTCAGGGGGGAGTGTTTTCCGAGAAGTGTTTTGTGAGATAATTTGCTCTTATGCAGTTCCCTGCCCTGCTCAAAATCAGCCAGTGACTGCCATTGCCTTTAGGATGTAGACCCAACTCCAAAGCATGGGCTTAAACCTGCCCTGTAACCTGCATCAGCTATGCCCTCCCGCCTCATCTCCCCATGCTTTTCTACCCTTAAAGGGCTCAGACACCCCATGTTTCCTTTTGGCTTCATGGCAGGTCTTGTGCTTATGCTCATAGTGTCTTCTTGCAATGTTCCTTCACATTCTCTCCCCCACTTATTTTAATTCTAACCACCTTCAGGACCCCATGTAGGAGCTATCTCCTCCAAGAGGTCTTTACTGGTCAGCTTGCTTAGTGCTTCCTGACACATTAAAAGGCATTTCCATTTTGCATGTTATCTTTTAACATGTCTCTAGCAGCATGCTAGCTCTTTTGAGGCAGGCACTACATTTTTCCCACTCCAGTGCCTATTGTAGTGCCTAGTGCAAGGTCTTGCATGCTTTCAGAGCATAGCATGCTTGTTGCTGCCTTGGAGGGAAGCCGTGGTACAGGTGTGGAAGGCAGTTCCAGGGTAGCTGGATTCCAGCCACTGTCGATGGTCGTCTGTGTTTCCCTGGGCAAAGCCGGTGAGGGCTAACTAATGAAGAGGGCTTTTGCTTCAGCTTTTATCCCAGCTTCTCAGGTCTGGTTTCCTGGTCCAGATGGCACCTGAGCTTGGCTGTTCCTTCTGGACTCACCTTCTGTATTCAGCATTTCCCTGGCCTCTCCTGTCATTGCAACAGGACTAATGGCTTCCAGCTGTAATAGCTTCTAGTCTTCCTCCAGATTCTTCTGCCAGAATTCAGAGCCTCACACCTTCTGTTGGGAGGAGAATGTGAGGGGACATTTATGGTGGAATTGACTGCTCCCTCCTTGGTAGTTTTATAGCATTCTGTTTATCTCCTGTCCTAACATGCATCTCCCTAACAGCTTAAACATTTATGTCTCGGTCTACCCACTAAACATTGAATGCCCTAGGGCCAGAACCATGCATTATCTGTCCAGACTTACTGGTACCTAACACAGTGCTTGGCACTGGGTTGACATTTATGTCAACTAAGCTGAGATCAATTAACAATTGTTGAATGAGAATGTTCCAGAAAGTATCCAATCAAAGGAAGTGAACTATCTGGACTCTATATTGTGTTTCTGTAGCTAGTCTGCTTAAAATCCTTAGGTGTCCCATTGAGCTTGACACTCTTGCACACTGGAACTTGACACTCTTGCACACTGGACATTTTCTGCCCTCTGGGTGGAAGTACCACTGGGGAAGAGGGAGGTCAAGGCAGATCAAACTGTGAAGGCTCTGAGGCCCTGTGAAGTGACTGGTCTCTCAAAAACCTACTCAAAAAACTAATTTCCTGGAGGATTTTTGCAGTGACTCTCTTCCAAAAAGTCCAAAGAGATTTGGGCATGGATTTTTTCTTGCTTCACAGCACTCACAGGGTAAAAGATAAGCCACACTTTTGAAAATGTTATTTTTTTTCTTATTGAAAAATGAAAAAAAAAATTGAGAGATCAAGCCCTTAATCACTAGACTTCTAATTCATACCAGTTATTTTTTCTACTCTCTCCTCTTTGGATCATGTAAAAATGCTGGATTTTACACAACCCAGGGAGAGAATGGGAGCATCTCTGACCTCATTTCAGTGATTGTCTTCATTACACTTGGCCCTTGACAAGTGTCTACCTGGCTCATTTGGAGATGGCTGGCCCTGAAGCCATTTTTACTCGCTCTGTGATGAATTGGGCTGTGTGTACCTTTTCTAGGGTTCTCAAGGCCACCAACTCTGTTCACAAGTCTAGGCAGGCACTCACAGGCACACCCATTTGCATTTCTGCCACTCCATTGCTGCTTATCAGACTCAGAGAGTTACAACTCTTCTTACAGCTATGGAATAAGACTTTCAGGGTTTGGACTCTTGTTTTTTTTTTTCCAACCAGACCACTAAAATGTAGACTATCTGGCTAACTTCCCTGGCCTGGTCTTGACCTTGGAGAAAAAAAAAAAAGATGATTTTTAGCATTGATTTTCAAATGCAGGCCTCTTTCTCTTCTTGCTCTGTCTCAAGCAAAGTAACAAAAGAGCTGGGAAGTTCCCACTGGGCCCAAAGAGAGCCCAGTCCTTGGATAGGAAGACCTGGCTGCCTGTCTGGAAGGTTTTATGTGGGGAATTGGGACTTGGCTTTTGTTCTAGCCTGATGAGTCTGGCGTATTGAGAAAAGAAGACACAATTTTATATCTTAATAGGTTATCCTGCTGTATTAAATGCTCAATAAATCATCCTGCTACAAGGACAAGGAGTGTCTTTTCTGTTTTAATGACAGAAACATCTTGTGTTCATCAGAGAGGCAATGCAAAGATAGGATGAGGATCAAGGAGATCTGATAAAAGATGAGGACTATGGAAGGGGAATCACGGAAGGAATCTGACCAATGAAACGTGTTGCAGCATTTTCCAAGGACTTCTAGGAGTCAAACATAATAGTCCCTAGAGCAACTGTTGAAATATTTTAGAATACTGAAACATCTTAAAGTCTAGTCCCTATTGGCAAAACTGAATCTGGGATTCAAAGTTTTCCCACCAAGTCACTAGGCCCAGAAGGCCTCATCAGTGAATTCTTCCAAATGGTAGGGGAAAAAATGACATGGATCTTGGAGAAATTCTTCAGAGAATAAAAAAGGAGGAAAGATTTCCAACTCATTGTGAGAGCAGCACAACCATGATACCCAAATCTGAGAATGACATTAAAAGAAGTAAAAGTTACAGATTGATTCCTCTCATTAACATAGATGCAAAAATCCTTAACAAAACATTAGCTAATTCAAGCCAGCAAAATATAAAAAGGATAATATATCACAATCAAGTTGGGTTTATGTCAGGAATGCAAGATTACTTTAATGTTAAAAATAAAATTTAATTCACCACAATTATGTAATAAAGAAGAAAACCATATGATGATCTAAACTGATACAAAACAAATATTTGCCAACACTCAACACCCATTCATGATAATAACTTGTAGCCAACTAGAAAAAAGGGAACTTCCTTAATTGGATAAAATAAATAAATAAATAAATAAATAAATATATATAGATATATATATATAAATATATATATATATATATATATATATATATATATATTTTTTTTTTTTTTCTTTTTAAATTGGGGAACTGGGAGAGGGGAACAGTGTTGGGGAATTGGGGAAGAGGAACAGAGAAGTTGCTGTCCTTTTGTTCTTCAGTCTAGTTGTGGAGGACGTTGCTTCACTGGCCCATGTTGATTATCATTGCGCTCTTCCCGGATGAGGCAGATTGGTGGCCAGGTTGGACGGCTATTCACGGCTACTCATGGTAGCTCACAGCAGCTGCCGGCCACTCACGGTGGCTTATGGCAGTCCACTGCAGCCCCATTGCAGCCTACGCTGTCGCTGGCGACTCACAGCAGCCCAGCTCCAGGTTGAGCTGTTGTTCACCGTTTTAACTGTAGAGGACGCAGCATCACTGGCCCAAATGAGATCTGAACTGGGGTCCTGCTGCTCAGAGCTGACGTCCCAAGCCAACTCCTAACCCATGTGCCACTTGGCTGGTCCCTAAAATACATATTTTCAAAAATGCTACAGAAAACATCACATTTAATAGTGAAATTTTGAATGTCATCCCCTAAGACTGGCAAGCAGATAAGGATGCCCACTATCACCTCTTTTATTCAGCCTAATAATGGAAGTTCTAGCCAGTGCAAAAGATAGAAAGAAAGAAAGAAAGAGAGAGAGAGAGAGAGAGCATGAGCGAGCGAGAAAGAAAAAAGAAAGAATCTATAAAGATTGGAGACAAAGAAATGATTACATAATTGTCTATGTGGAAAATTCAAAAGAGTCTGTAAACAAACCACCAGAATTATTGAGTGAATATGGCAAGGTCACTGGATACAGTATATAGATATAGACATATATAAAATTCTATATGATGGTAACAAGCAAATATAAATAAAAAATAAAACAGTTTTATTACCAATAACATCAACTAATGTGTGTTAAATATGTAGGTAATATAGTAAAGTGATGAACAGAGTAATAAATGATGAGCAAGACCTCAATACAAAAGACTACAAAACACTGCTGAGAGAAATTAAACAAGGCCTGAATAAATTGGAGAGAATGACTCAATATTATAAACATGTTAATTCTCTCCCAAACTCATCCATAAGTTTAAAACAGTCCCAATAAAAATTCCAGTTGACTTTTTATATGGATTTTGACAAGCTAATTCTAAAATTTATAGAAAAAAATGTGAAGTCCCAAGAATATATAAGACAATCTTGAAAAAAAATTGGGGGAATTATACTACTACATATTAAGATTTATTTAAGGGCCAGCCGAGTGGCTCAGTTGGTTAAGAGCTCGCTCAAGAGTGCGAGCTGAGCTCTGAGCAACAGCAGTTCGATGTCCAGCCCAAGCTGAGCAGCTGCTGAGCTGCCAACAGGTAGCAGGGTGGCTCAGCTAAAAAAAAAAAAAAAAAAAAAATTTTAAAGCTGCAGTAATTAAGTCTGTATAGTATTAGCAAAAAAGTGGAAAAATAAACCAATGGAATAGAATAGAGTCCAGTATGTATGTATGTGTGTGTGTATATGGTATTTTGATGTATAACAAAAGTAACATTGAAATTCAGTGATAAAGCGGTTATATTTTAATAAATGTAATGGTTTATTGGTTATGTAATTTAAGAAGATTCTTGACTGCTGTCCTACTCTCTGCTCAAAAACCATTTCTGATGGATTACAGATAGAAATGTGAAAGTTAAAACCAGAAAGCTTCCCAACAAAAACATGAGATTATCTTCATGGCTTCTGGATAAGCAAAGATTTCTTACACAGGCCACAAAACATTTTGACCAGAAAGGAAATACTGATAAATTGACCTTTAATGACATGAATACCTTCTGTTCAACAAGCATTATAAGAGGGTGAAAAGACAACCCACTTAATAGGAGGAGATATTGTATTACAAATGTGAAAAAGTCTATAGGTGCCAAAGGACTCCTCTGGAATATATAAAGAACTTCTACAAATCATTAGGAAAGAAACTGATAATGGAAAAATGAGCAGAAGGCTGAACTGACGTTTCACAAAGAAGGTATCTAAATGTCTCATAAACACATGAAAACTTGCCCATCAGTCATCAAGGAATGCAAAATAAAACCATTCTGAGAACCCTGTATATCACTAGCATATTGGGTAGACAATACTGAGTGCTGGTAAGGATGTGAAGCAACTGGAACTTTCAGACACTACTGAGAGGGATGTACATTGTTAAAATTACTTTGAAAAACTAGCAGCATCTACTAAAACTGAACACCTATATCGCCTATGACCCAGCGATTCCACTCCTAGGTAATAGCAGACAGAAATGCATGCAGATGCGCACCACATGGCAGGTAGAAGAATGTTCATAGCAACAATAGTCACAACCTGAACCAACCCAAACATCCATTAACAGTCACATGGACAAGTAAATTGTGGCACGCTTATACAGCGACTCATTCTTCCTCTTTACTATAAAATAAGCAAGCAACAAGATGGGTTAGGCTCATAAAATGTGGAACCATACAAGCAAGACAGAAAAGAAAGCAGGGTGTGGCTCTGCGGACACAACATTTAAAAATACTCAAAACTAATCAGTGTTAATAGAAGAAAGGACAGGGGCTACTTTGGGGGGAGAAGGGACACAAGGTGCGTTTCTGAGGTGCTGCTAATGTCCTTTTCCTTTATGTTGGAAGTGAATACACAGTCATACTCACCTGTTGTACCCTCATCATTTGTGAACTATGCATGTTGACTTGAATACGTGGTTTACATTAAATAATTTTGTAACGATAAGGAGGCCCCTTGATTTAAAAGTGGGGTGGTGTGTGGCTGCTCTGTTTGGCAGCACACACATTTTTCACAAAATTCATCACACATAAATACACACCAAAAAACACACCAAAGAAAGGTGTTTGCCTCATGCCATGCGTTGTCTCTGGAGCAGCATATCCCCAGTCATGTTGGGGAAGTGGGAGTGGCATAGCTGACCCTTCAGGGTGGGAAGGAAGGGCTTTAACTCAAGTGGTTACCATTTGCACCCAGCTGGTGTGGCTTTCAGAGCCCCCTCGTTGGCTTTAGGCAGACCTGAGTTCTAGGTTCTACCACATATTAACAGTGTTATTTTGTGTGAGTGGTTGAGTTCTGAAACCTTGAGTGTCCTTATCTGTAAAATGGGCATAAGATTAGTATTTAACCCTCTAGGGTGCTGTTGAGTATCAAATGAGATAACTTATGAAAGTGCTTCACACAGAGACTGGCACATAGAATGTGCTCAATAGAAGACAGGCTAGGTGGCGGAGACAATTGTTACCCGCTAAGGAGGGCATATGGGACTGTTTAAGAATCCCGTGGGGGGCCCAGATGAAAGTGTCGTGAATATAGGACTGCCAATCTTGTTCCCCCTCCTTTCTGAGCTCTCTTATCTTTCCCGTTGGGGCCCCCTCTGCACCCTCCTGTCTTCACAGTAGCTCATTCAGTCCCAGTCCCATTGCCCCCTGCCTGACTCCTACTCTCTTTCTATGAATGGTGTGTGTGGTTAGATGGAGGTAGCCTGTTTCCACTTTATCAGCAGAAACCCAAAATTGTTTGATCTGCACTTTGTGTAGCCCGACCCTTGCAGGGGCTTTGATGTGGAGATGGGGCATTCAAAACTCTTTGTAGAGGCTGAAACCTGTCTCCTGCTTTGACATGAGGTTGCCTGCAGGTCGTTTCCGCTGGCAGAGAAGGTCCCCGCCTCCCAGTATCACTCAGCTCTGCACGTCTCCCCTCCCCCCTCCCCTCCTCCCGGTGGGTAAGATTAACTGAGACCTTCTCCTTTCTCCCCTCCTTCTGCCTGAGAACCAATTGCAAGTGGCTCGAGGGAGCGAAGGCAGCAGAGCATGCTTCTCTTTATTTGGAGTTAATAGTTTACGTTTCCTTGGTAGGATTCCTGAGTCCTAGGGAAATAAGAGCCCTCACTCCCTCAGAGCCCCCAGACTGTTCCTTTGGTGTGGACACATGTAGCAGGAATGGGGACTACAGGGAACATGACACCAAACTTCCCTCTGGGAGTGGCAGGTTGGGTTGTTTGCTGAGAGAGGAGATGGCAGCTCACGGTCCAGGAAAGCAGCAGTGTGGCTTATACAATTAGCTGTTACTGGGTCTGATCTGCTATCCCCATCCTCTCTGCTCCATCACATCTTCTTTTGCACCTATGAAGAGCTCCTGTTTCCCCTTCCGGAGGGGAAATGTGGTTGGCCAAGGAAGGGTTCTGCTAGAGAGAGTGCACTTTGGAAAAATGAGGTTCTGTGGCAAAGCCTGGCAGAAAGATCTACACCTGCTGTATTTTATGCAGATTGGGGGAAGACGTCCCCTTCCCTGTGGGTACTAGAAAGAAGGACTGACACCATTAGGATTCACGTACTCCAGCTGGGACACAGGAGGCTCAGGAAATGCTGGAATTCAGAGAGAAGGGCCTCGTTTTCTTTCCCCTTGAGGGAGGCTCGTTGAGTCCCAAAATACAAAGGCCGCCCCAACACAGAGGTGCTGTCTCTTGATAGATGATGAGGCTGATCTGTGAGGCAGTAATACCTCATCCCATTGGCTTTAGAGAAAAGGAGTGCTTAGAGGGCCGGCCGAGCGGCTCAGTTGGTTAATAGCTCGCTCAAGAGTGTGAGCTGAGCTCTGAGCAACAGCAGTTTGATGCCCAGCCCGAGCTGAGCTGCTGCTGAGCTGCCTCAGGATGGCTCAGCTAAAAAAAAAAAAAAAAAGGAGTGCTTATCAGGGTCTACTTCCTACCCTAAAGCTGGGTTTGATGGTTTTTAAAGACCTTGGGCATAAGCATTCAAAAAACAAAACTGTTTTTGTCTGGACACTAGAGCTTTTTTTGTCATTGTAAAAAATGAGTGAGAATATTTAAGGACGCCTTAGTAAAGAGGACCCTGATGTGGGTAGGAATGGGCTTGACAATGAGGAATAAATAACACATATACAACCTTTATGCTCTTCTCAACTGAACATTGTCCAGCTCTCTGATGGATTCAGGATCCCGACTCCTGTCTGGTCCTGTCTTGAGTGCCCCTGGGTCTTGCTTACCTTCAAAGGGGTGGTAGCTGTGCCCCACCTGAGCTGTTTAAGTCCCTTTACAGTGTTCTGCTGTGTCTGGTACAGTTTGCAAAAGCAGCACACACAGCACAGAAATGAGGGCTTTACCAAATTAGTAGGTCATTACCAATGAATTCTGATGTGGGTGCCTCATGCAAGATGGAGAAATCAACATCAAGGAGCTGGGAAGCCAGCCTCAGACGTCACATAGGCATGAAAACTGTAAAGGCTGGGTGGGTATGGAGGTGATTATAGAGAAATGGACAAGAACCGGGCAACGTGGAGGTAAGTGGAATGGAATCATGAGAGAAGTGGCCCAGCTGGGAAATGAGTTTGCATAGTGATGAATTCACTTCACAGCATCTTCATGGCGCCAGGCTTGGGGACACAGTAGCTAAAGCCCAAATAAAGCCTTACTCTCATGTTAACTTACCGCTTTGATGTCTATGAGTGCCTTTGTTTCTTTCTTGCCTTTCTTTCCTTCCTTTCCTTCCCTTTCTTCCTCTCCTTCCTTTCTTTATTTTTGACCCTGACATGCTTTATGAGTCCAAAGGAAGAGTCTTAAATGAAAGCAAACTCCCCAAGAGGAAGAGCACATAGGAAGTGAATGAAGGGTCAGCTGTACCTCTCCTTAGGGGTTCTCAAAGGGGCTGATCTCTCCAAACCAAGCATGCCCTCCATTACCCCAGTGCTGTTGAGTCACAGTGGTATCTCTATGGGAAGTATTTAATTATAGGCCACTGTTCTCCCAGTCCCATTTGCTACCACCCTCATTCCTCTCAGCCACCCATTAAATATTACTTATATTGTCAAGGAATGTGAATTCATGTAATAGTAGCCCAAGTTAAGTCAAGTTAATTTGTTGCAGAAAAGACCACCATCCAAGACGTAAAGGGAAAAGGGCTTTTATTAGTTACCACTTGGATCACGCACCCCTCCCTGCCTTTTCCGTGGTATGAATAACTAAGCTTTTACAGGAAAAGTCAGGTTTGTTTTTTCTTCCATGTTTAAAAAATCAATAGGTCCCTTCAGTACACATAATTCCCGCCCCACTACAGAGGCAGAAAATTGAGAGTTGGCTGTATTTCTTTATTTATTTTTAAGATTTTATTGGGGAATTGAGGGAGAGGAACAGTGTTGGGGAATCGGGGAAGGGGAACAGACAAGTTGCTGTCTTTTTGTTCTTCAGTTTAGTTGCGGAGGACATTGTTTCACTGGCTCATGTTGGTATCCTCATTGCACTCTTCCCGGATGAGGCAGATGGGTCGCCGGCCTCTGGAAGACCGGTCATGGCAGCTCTTGGCAGCTCACGCTGGCTGCCGGCCACTCACTGTAGCCTATGGCAGCCCACTGCAGCAGGGGCTGCAGCCCACACCATCACCGGGGCTCGCACAGCCCAGCTCCAGGTGGAGCTGTTGTTAGCTGTACAGGACAGTGTCACTGGCCCTCATATGTGGGATCCAAACCGGGCCTGCTGGCGTCCCAAGCCAGCTCTTAACCAATGTGCTACTCGGCTGGCCCAAGAGTTGGCTGTATTTAAAATTGTTATGTTTACTTTGTCTTTAAATTGCTGTTTTCCACAGATACTATGTTTATGTTTGGGCATCAGTTGGGCAGACATGAAGTAGGGGGCGGGGAAGGGGGGAAACAGAGTTTTACTGCTGATGTGCTGTGAAGAAAGCGACGTAATTTTGAAAGTAGCTCATGCCTGGGAAGTCAGGTTTTAGTCGGAACTGGCAGTTCAAGAGAATGATAGATGAACTGAATCATTTTCCCAGTAACAGAGTGAAACAGTTTAATAGAGAAGACATTCTCTGAGGGGTTCAAAGTATGGAGTATTAAGGAAAGAAGTTAAATATGACTTCTATTTCTTGGGAAATTTGATGCTATCTCTTGGAACCCCTTGAAGCATTTCGTAAGTGTATTCTATTTTCCTTACACATAGATATATCATAAATAGCAAAAATCTGGCTTGGTCTAGGCTTTGGATCGTTGTAGCTTTTTGAGTAAAACCAAGTGCATGTTCAAATTTGCATCCCATTTAAGAAAGTCCACTATATAAACATTTTGAATTGTAAAATATGTAGGCTGTGAGTTTCTGTGTGTACGGAAGAGGGAGGGGTGGGGAAAATGGTGAATTTATTGGTCAGTTCCTTGGTGTATTTCACTGTTCATTTGCAGATCATTAGCTGCTTGGCGGAGAACTGAGGGGAGAGAAACTTTAAATTGCACATTGAATATCAATTTGAAGTGCAACGATAATGAGTCAGTGGAGGAATAAGATTCGATTTACAGAAGTTCAATTTGTGTGCAGTATTTGTTTAAGCTGCATGATCCTACCTATACAGCCACCAGGTGAGTCATGGAGAGCATGGATCTAAGATGCAGATGTAGGAGCCAGGACAATAAGACATGAGGTGGAGGTTGACCAAAAATAAAGTGTAGCAGCAGTGAAGTAAAGAAAGCAGGAGTCCTCTGAATTTTCCCACCTTTATACCTCTGTTCCAGTCTTTGCAGCACCTTTCTGCTTTATTTCCTATGAACCTTCTACCCCATTCAAGATGTTACCCTCTGAAATGAAGCCATGTGTGATCACAACCCAAGCTCATGAGGTACTGTCTATTGTCTTTTTTGATCCGCACCTCCCTCCCCCCCCAAAAAAAAGCTAATTTTAGGGCAGTGTATAATAGTAAGTTTGGGGGTTAGAAATATCAGATTTTCATTCCTGCAACATTACCTACTAGCTGTATGAATTTCGGTTATGTTTGAAAACTGGCTAGTAAAGAGTCCTAACTCTTACAGTCTTTTGGAGGGTTGAATGAAGCATGGGGTGAAAAAAAAAAAAAATCTTAGCATACAGCTTGACACATAGAAAGAGCAAGGAATATTATCTCTTATGATTGTAATTATGACCTTAAAGCTATTTTTATAGACCTCGTTTAGTTACAAAAATGTTTTATAAATTGGTTTTGGAGAAAACTTGCTGGAAATTTCCATTTGAATAGAAAGGCTAGTCCTAGCGGCTTGGGGAAAAAGCACCATTTTCCTCTGGCTCAGACTGCGGAAATGCTGCCTTAGATTAAAAAAAAAAGAGAGTGGGAGGCATATGTTTTCACCTCAGAAATCCAGAATCAGCATTCCCAGAGCATGCAGCATGGGTTGTGAATGTTCTTTCTACCAAGCTTTCCGGGGATTCTTAATCACATGAAACTTGAAACCCACAGACTTATATGTAAATGCTGTTCTCTCAGTCGTCTCATAACTAAAAGGCTGTGACCTAAATATCAATGATTCAGCGAAGCGATGTTATAACAGGATGAATGTTATAACATTCATCTTAAGTTGAATGTTTTTTTCTTTTTTTGAAGTAAGCCAAGTTTCTGGACCACACCACATCTGCTGAATCAGAATCTGTGATTTAATAAGATCTTTGGTGATTCCTGAACACCTTCAAGTTTGAAATGCACTGCTCTAAACTCGACCTTTTCTACCCTTCATCTTACATTGGCCCTTCCAAGTCGAGAGATCCAGGATCCTCAGGGTTTGCATTCACCTGTGGTACAGGAACAAATATAGGAGGTCCTTCTATTTTCCACCCTGTGACTAAGTGGAGAGCCACGCTTACTCTTTTCTAACCAGATTCGAGTTCCCCTCCCACAGGCTTGCCTCTCTAGCCTAAAGGCACACACAATGACACCAAATACTTGTATTTGTTTCCCTTTGATGTCAACTTAAGCTGGCATGACAGCCAGAGAGTAGCTGGAGTTGTGTTAACATGTTGTGAATTTGCAGGGATGGCAACTCTTGCCTATTAATGAGGAAAGAGAATGGCTGATTCCTGCTCATTTCTATTCAGAAAGTAAATGTAGAACCTGAAAGCAGCAGCTCATTGCTCCACAGTGGATGCTAATTACTTTCCAACCATGTTATGAGTAAATAGGTGCTGTTTAGAAAGCCTAAAATGTAGGCTTTTTAGGGGGAAAGCCACTCACCTTCTGGGGGCTTGGTGTGTAGTTAGTAGTTGCAAAAGGGATATTTGGATACCCCACTTCTGACGTTGAGGGGAAACAAATTCAGAGAAGGATAGCTAACAAATGATGTCCTGATTCTCTTGTTATAAGCAGTTCTGTCCCCAGTGCCACATCATTCTCTCATGTAGTCCCTGATTTCCCATTGAGTCCGTGGAAGCTGACCCTCGTGATGAGGGCTGCTTCTGCATTTCACTCTCCATTTCACTTAGTAGGAGCCCTCCAAACCCTCGTACCCTGTCCTTGATAGGGGCTATGAGGCACTAGCAGCTTGCTTCCATTCTGCAAAGAACTGGAGGAGAATTGTTTTCTTGCTACATACACTCTAATGAGGTGGTGTTCCCATTTGTATGTACTTTAGAATAATGTTGGTGATTGTTAACAGGCAGATTCAGGGCTCTGCTCCCTGAGTCAGAAATTCCCATTCAGGATGTCGGAGGTAGGACCCAGGAAGGTGCAGTATTTAGCAAGCACTTTGGTTGATTCTGACAGCCTTTTCCAAAGTGCCACAACTGGCTAACAATTGTATCATTGATAACTGTGGGATTTTAAGAAGATGGCTGAATCTCTCACATGCCCTCAACTGTATATTAAGATACTTGCAATGAATGATCTTGCTCTATAATAATTTTCTCAGAGTTAGTTAACCATTATTTCACTCAGACATATCTATTAACATCTGCAATGCACCAGATATTGTACTGAGTGCTGGGGTTAAGAATGATAAATCAGACACAGTCGCTGTTCTCAGGGATGTCACAGTCTGAGGACACACACATACAGAGCAATAAATGGCACTAAGCATACCAGCTGGATAATAGCAACAGGACATAGGACCCAAGAGGATCCCAAGTTGGGAAGACTGACATAGAATAGTCCCTTGTGTTCTGATAGCTCTCTATATTGCATTCTGTAGAGACAGCCTCAGCAAGGGAAGACAAAGAGTGATGGGGCACTCTTGGTCATGTGGGAAGGGCAAAGTTGTCTTAAAAAAATGTCCAGCCTAATGGAGAAGCCAGATCCAAATATTAAACTAACTGATTTTCCATTGAGTGACACGGGATTTGGTTACTAAGAAGCAAAACAAAACAAAACTGTTAATAAAACTTATGCTGCTAAGAGGGACTCTCAAAAGAGACTCCGGAGATTTGTGTCATTTTGGGGAAATATGGTGGTCCTGTTATTAAAAGCTTAGAAGGCATGTGGTTTACTCTATTGCCTAGAGTTTTGAAGGCTAAAATCTGTCCATTGCTCATTATCCAATAGAAAATATCATAGTGAAAGTCATCTTCAACACTTAAATATTGCTGGGATTTTATGGGATTGAATTGAACTGACTACCATGGTATTAAAAAGTCATGTGGGTGAGGTGCTTTTATAACACATGCTTCATAAAGCTGTATAAAGCTAGCACGCATGCCCTATCCTTTAAAATGACAGCATTCAAGCATGGCGTTTAGGCATGAGGGGGCTTCTGCTTGTTAATTAAACCTGTTGGTTATGCTAACTTTTAAGAAATAAGAAGAGGGAGCTTGAGGCAATTAGAATAGAATGTGTCCTGGGAAGGGTGGTCCACCTGGAACTGTCATTAGCAGGACATGTGGATTCTTTATAGGCTGTGGCTCAAGCTGGAGCTGGGCATCCGGGCAGACAGCAGACTTGTCACAAGAGTCACTAACCAGTAGTTGGCTGTGGGGTTAGTGCAGCTGTTCAGGCCCTCCTTACGGTGGGAATCTTGAGGGCCTGTCTAGAAAAGCTATTATTTTGCATTAAGCCGAGAGTTGATCAGTACACTAGTCACTTTACAAGCTGGATGGGAATGAGTGTTGTGCTTACTGGTATCTTTAGCTTAATATTATTGTCCTAATTTTGCTTGGCAAGCAAGAGGGGGGCTGAAGCTAATGAGTGCTGGCCACAGTTCTCTTATGTATTTTTCTTGAGATGTAACTCATATAACATAAAATGAACCATTTTAAAGTGAACAGTTCAGTGGCATTTAGTATATGCACAATGTTGTATAATCACCACCCCTATCTAGTTCCAAAACATTTTCATCACCCCAAAAAGAAACCCCGTAACCATTAAGCAGGGACTTCCTATCCACCCTACCCCCAACCCCTGGAAAACACTGATTTGCAATCTATGGGTTTACCTATTCTGGATATTTCAGATTAATGGAGTCATACAATATGTGACCCTTTGTGAGTAGCTTCTTTCACTTAGCATGTTTTTGACGTTCATCCATATTGTAGATGTAGCCATACCTTATTCTTTTTTGTGGATGGATAATATTCCATGTGTATGTACCAAAATTGGTTTACCATTCATCCATTGAAGAACGTTTGGGTTGTTTCCACATGTTAGGGCCACATTTTGTGAATAGTGCTACTAATGGGCATGAATGCACATGTATTTGTTGATCTGTTTTTGATTCATTTGAATACATACCTAGGTGTGAAATTCGGGTATATCATTGGTATAAAATATTCCTTGCCTCTGTCCTGCCTCTGGGATTCTCCTCCTGAGAGTATTATACACCTACCTCAATGGGAGCAGGCTTAGCCATGCAATTTCCTTTGGCCAATAAATGCAGTGAGAGCAGAGGCAACTGGTGCCCCTGTGAACAGCAACCTTATGAAGCATCTCAAGGTTCTGCCATGACTCCTTTGCATCATCCAGGGGCTCTGCAGTGATGGCAGGGGCTGCTCCTTCAGGCTGCATTCATGAATGCAGGCAGCATGGGCAGAGCAGTGGGTCTTAGAACTCCCTCTGAAATATACTAAATTGGGTTCTGGGGGGAATAAAAAGATGGGGGAAAATCTCCCTGTCACCAGGGAGCTTACAGATTTACTGTAATTCAATCAGGTAGTTGGGAGCCCTACAAAGCACTATAGAGTGAAGGGGAAGGAATCCATGGAGCTTTCTTAGAGGACTTTGGGTCTGGCCTTAAAGGACAGCTAGGGTTTAGGTGCACAGAGTGTGAAGAAGAACACCCAGGAAGAGGAATGGCCTTCAAGGAGGGGAAGTAGGATGTGTGGGCAATTGTGAATTGGGTGAGTCTTTATAAGAGTATAGGCACTTGGGGGACATGGGGTTGGAAAGTTCTATTGGAACCAGTGAGTGAAGGACCGTGACCTCCAGGCTAAAGAGTCAATTTCTGTAATCTGACATTGCTTATTCCAAGCAGGGCACAGTAACGGATGACTGTTGCACTGTTCCTTTCTTATGCTTTGAGAATTGGGCCTATCTGTCTATGACAGTGCTTATCAATCTTTACATTTCTGTATTTACTTCATACATCCCACCTGTGTAGCGTGAGTGATTTCCCCCTTCTCCTTCCACAAACTGATCCTGTACGTTTGCCCCCATCTCACTTGAGAATAACTGTTCTCAGCCACCATGGGGAGCAGAAGAGCAAAAAAGTCCCTGACATCTGCTGAGTGCAAATATAGGTCATGAGGTTTCCAAAGATTATTTCTCTTTTTCCTCTTCTCAAAACCTACCATGGTGGTGGTGGTAGTGGGAGGGGAGGGTACAGTTCCTTTTGTTGATTTTACAGTTGAGAAAAACTGAAGGTTTGAAGTCAAGGAGTTAATACATGACTAATAAATGGAGATAGAATTTGAATAATACCTTACTCATCCTCGTATTCCCCCACAGCCATTCTAGAATCTAGCACACAGTTGGAATCTCAATAAATGCAGGTGAGCAAATGGTTGACCACATGACTGAATGACTAAATGAAGCAAGGTCTGTTTGATGCGAAATCTAAAGGTGATGAGATTTTATAAGATTTTGGTTTACTCCAGGGCCCTCTTTATCACCACAAACGCTAAAGTAAATCCTCTGGAGCTGTGGTGAGTGTGGTCACGGTATAGGATGACAAAACTCTAGTTGAAGTAAAGGGGGAGGGATTCTGTGGGGTTCCTGGATGGAACTGACTCAGCTAAGAGAATATACCCATTTGTCTCTTGTCTCACTTCTCTGCACAGACTGCTGGATGCAGGAGAGTCCTTTGGTTGATTCTTCTGAAGCACATTGTCAAGGATATTTTTTGGTCCTTTGCTGTGGGATTAGAACTTTTTGAAAACCCTAACTAGAAAAGGGGGGAAAAGTGAAGAAAGCCAGTTGAAATGTAATTTCCTTTTTAATATAGACGATTATTTAATCTAATATAGAAAATGATTAGATCTTAAAATCCTATAAATTACATTTGACAACTCTCTGGTGTGCCTCTGCTTTCCCTCTCAGCAATTATACACAGCAACAGTGGGCTGGGCTGAGAGGAGCTCTCTGAATGCAGTTTGTTTATTGGCTCTTAATGAGAAGCAATTAATCTAAATCACCATAGGGGTGGATCCTTTTGCCGAGCTTAGGGATCCGAAGTGGCACTTGAACCTCTTGACAAATATGTTGCTCTATCCTTAACAACAAAAAGTTTATGAGGGTGTATGTGGTGTTGCTTTCTTCCTTTGAGCAATAAGGAAAACACACACACACGCACACATTCAGAGCAGTCACGGGGCAAAATAAAAATCTACCTTTGGGCACCTCCATCTCTTGCCCCTTCAGTCTTCCCTCCCCTGCCTCTTCCTAACCCCCCTGACTGAGGCAGCTGGAGCTCCTCATTATGCTGTTACTGAATGGCCCTCTGCTCTGTTTATTACTGTTATTGTGGCTTTCTCTTCCCTGCCTGCCTGAGGACCACCTGGCATGGGATGATGGGTCATCACAGGGAGTACTTGTCTGGCAAAATTGCTATCTTTCTGTCCCCTTCTCTCTGCTTCACGTTGGGAAAGAGAGGAAGCAATGCAAACAACCAGAATAACCTAAAAACCCAACAGGAAAACACACACACACACACACACACACACACACACACACACACGGCATTTGCTTTGGCAAAATGGTGTCAAATTTACAGTTGAAGGGATGAAAGCAAAAGGAAGAGGATGGTACAGAGAGCAGGTCCAAGAGAACACCATGGACAAAGACCCATGGGCTGAAAGCCTCCTAATTTCTCCTTCTGATTTCTGTTTGATTTTCTTTTTGCCTTTATTTACACTCACCCTGTCATTCACTTGCTGTGTCCTCTCTCTCTCCCTCACTATGTCATCAATACAGAGCACAGCAGGAAGAACAAAGCACTCAATTTAGGAGGTAAAGTTCTGAGTTTGAGCCCCCCAGTTTTAACAGTAGGTAACCAGCTGTAACCTCCAACAATTACACAGCTCTGGCTTGGGCAGCTCTTTGCCTGCAGAATGGGGCATGGTAGGCAGAATTACGGTTTCCCAAAGATGTCCTAATCCCCAGAATCTGTAAATATATTAAATAACATGGCAAAAAAAGGATTAAAGTTGTAGATGAAATTAAGGTTATCCATCAGCTGACATTAAAATAAGAATACTCTGGATTATCCAGGTGGGTCATTATAATCATAAGTCCTTCAAACTGTGGAAGAGGGAAGAAGCAGTGTCAGAGGGAAGCAGTATGAGAAAGACTAGACTGTGGTCCATTGCTGGTTTTGAGGATGGGAGGGGCCCAAGAGCCAAGGAATGAGGACAGCTTCTAGAAGTAGAAAACACAAGAAACGAGATTGTCACCCAGAGCCTTGGGAGAAAAATGTAGCCCTGCAGACACCTTAACTTCCACCCAGAGAGACCCATTGTGAGCCCTGACCTCCAGGACTACTAAGATAATAAAATCATGTTTTAAGTCATTGAACTTGAGTTAATTTGTTTTCAGCGACAGGAAACTAAGGCATAGGTAATAACACCTGCCCTGCCTTCTCCCTGGAGTAGGTGAGGATCTAGCAGAGAATAGCTGTAGAAGGACTTGGTAAACTGTAAAATGCAATGCAACTCAAAGCCTTTGATATTGTTTAACTCTACCAAAGGTGAAGGTACACAAAGCAGGTGTCTTGAGCTGCGGTAGAAAGCATAGGTAAAGCAAGAGTCTGCCCAGTTCCTTGCATATTTTGGCTCTTTTCTGTGTTCACTCTTTCTGAGAGCTAAATGTCTCTCCTTTCAGGGCGTGAGATCGGTGCTCCCTTTTCCTCAGGACAGTTTCTGCTTTAGTGACATCACTACAAGGTGCCAGTGGTTATTACAGCCTGGCTCTTCTGTGGTCCATTGGCCCAGATGGCTGTCACCTCAGAAAGTTGCCATGTCCGTGTTGATCACATCTAGCACTTAGCTGTATGTGAGCCCATCTCTACCCCTCAGAAGTGTGGGCAGTGACTGAGGGTGAGGAGTTGAGTTTTAGCGCATGTTCACATGATCACCATTCTTATTAGACTGGATGATGTTCCAGAATGCAGTGACCTTGCTAACAATACCCGTGACCATGAAGCTCTTGGCTGCATAGTCTCTTCCAACTGGAACAAGACAGGGCTACTCCCAAGCTTATTTACTTCTCGTGGTAACCTAAAGCTTGTCTTGCCTCTCCTAAGTAAAATAATCCTTCCCAAATATCTAAGAATAGGTCCCTGAAAATTGCCTTGGTTGAAGGCTTATCATATGAGGAATTTAAGATCCAATGGGAAAATAGAATTAACAGGTGAACTTATGAAAGCCCCTTGCCCCTCTTTTTTTAATGTTCATTAAATTAAATACTAAAGATAGCGCACTAGATAAATACTGTATCACTGACAATCTACAATTCTTAAATTAGTCATAATGGGTACTGTGCAATTAATTTCTGTTTACCATCCCTTGTGCACCAGAATCTTTTCAGGATCTTCCTCCCACGCAGCTTCAACAAGATGTTTATAAATTAGGTTTGTTGTGTGGTAGATAATACACACGCTGCTAAGCATTTTTTCTTTATCTCTGCATGTAGTCATTGCCTTTCCAGCTTTAGGATTTGAAGCAATGACTCTTGACTCTAGGATTTAAATACGCACAGTAGCAAGTTGGGTGCTCGAAAGACCAAACACCTTGGGTGATGTCGTTTCCCCGAGTACACCTGGTTATTTTCTGCGCTTGTGACAACATTGTGCCAAATCCCATGCCTTCCACCTTTCTAGCCCGTGTCTCAGCACCCTCTGCCTGATCTCCTGATTCTGGGTTTGCATCTTTCTGCAGTGCTCCTAATGTGGAGAAAGACAAAGCAAACAAACCAAAGTTCCCAGATCAAATCTCAACAAAACACGAAAGATAATTCAACCAAAGTCATGAAAATTATTTCCAACCCAGTCCTGTAGACATCTCCCAGGGTTAGACTTGCTTTTTAAAAATATTGGAAATAAACATGTTGCTGAAAAATAGCATGGCCATCTATTTGTTAATTTGTCTGTATTAGACTTTTAAAAAAGTTAACTGGAGGAGGCAGAAGGGGCTACTGCCCTAAGTGACAATTACTGCCTATGGGGCAGGTAATGTCTGGGCTGCCAGCGGGTGGTGCTTCAGGTAAAGTTTCTGCTAACTACTCTTTTTTGTTTGTTTGTCTTTTAAACTTTATTGGGGAACAATGTGTTTTTTGGAGGAACAATGTGTTTTTTCCAAGACCCATCAGTTCCAAGTCAAGTTGTTGTCCTTCAATCTTAGTTGTGGAGGGCGCAGCTCAGCTCCAAGTCCAGTCACTGTTTTCAATCTAGTTGCAGGGGGCGCAGCCACCATTCCATGAGGGAGTCGAACTGGCAACTTTGTTGTTAAGAGCATGTGCTCTAACCAACTGAGTCCCCCAGCCTCCCTGACGACTCTTACTGAGATGGAGCTAGCCTGTCTGGCCAGGGTGCTGGTGAGCCACAATCCAAGGCCGTGAACATTAGCACAAGCAAACTTAGAAACCTTTGAGAGACCCACACTCAGGCATGTGTCAGATGTTTTCTGAGCACGTGCTTCATTGAGCCCAGCAAAGATCAGAAGATGTGATATCACTGAAGTTCTCTGCCTTTAAAGAATAATATCTAGGGGGCAGAGTGAGAGGAATACACATAAAACAAAATATAACTATAATATTTATAAACTTTCAGAGATTTTAAACATTTTACAATCATGTCATATGAAATTTGTGAACCATTTCGGCAAAGATTTTTCTGCTGGAACAGTTGGGAGGCTTCCTGGAAGGGAGAGAAGTCTGGGCAGGGAGGCTGCTGGGTTTTCTAGATAGGGCAGAGGCATCAACAAAGACAGGAATGTTAGCGTAGGCATAGTGATTTGTGGGGAAAAGAAAAAAGAAAGAAAAAAAAAACAGAAAACTTTTAAGGAGTGCTTAGCAAGAGCATAGGGCTGTGTTTTAGAGGTGAAGCCTGAGGATAACATGGGACCCCCGTTGTGGGGTGTGAGGTGCCAGGTTTGGATCCTGGGCCATGTAGAGGCTGCTGGAGCTGTTTTGTGGTGCGGAAATGCCATGATCAGAGCTGGACTAGGAGAGACCCATTGTGCAGAGGATTGATGCGGGGGCGTGGGGGTGCCAGAGCTCTTTACTCCAGAGGGGAGGTCAGGAGTTGAGGGATGCCCTGGTTGCTGTCTACATTGAGGTCCCCTCGCTACCCTGCCTTCACTCCACACCTGTCCTGCACTCAGAGCCATGCTCACAACATGGACAGATATTATCCAGCTTCTCAGTTTTTCCAAGGGCAGGTAACAGGTAAACATAACCTGTTCTTGAAAGGGCTAATGAGGAAGTGTGTGTGTGTGGAGAGAGAGAGAGAGAGAGAGAGAGAGAGAGAGAGAGAGAGAGAGAGAGAGAGAGAAATATATTATAAAAGTAGTATCTTCTCATTGCAGAATGTTTGGGAAATAATAGAAAAATACAAAGAAAAAAGAAATTTCTCATGATTCTGCCACACAGTAACAACTATTGTTAACATGTAGTGAATTTATCTATGCATAAATACAGACATAAATATAACCAATTTTTAACAAAATTGAGATGATGCTTCATGTGTTTTTATCCTGCTTTTTACACACCATTTAAACATATGATTATTTTTCATGCATCCTAAAACGATTTGAACTCAAACTTAATGGACGCATAATGGTCTACTGAACGGATTTAACTTTAATCATTCTATCAGACATTTGGGTTGTTTCCAGTTTTTTGTTATTATAAATAACACTGAGATGAACATACAAGTGGATAAACCTTTTATCAGGCCCCTCATGGTTTCCTTGGACAGATTCCTAGAAGAGAAATTACAGGGTCAAAAGTGTAGATATTTATAAGATTCTTGTTTCATGTAGCCACATGGCTTTCCAGAACAGTCCTGCCAATTATACGTGCATCAATACAGCCTGCACACGTCACTCCACTGCCATTGCCATGGTCACCAGCATCTTCCAAGTTGCCAAATTCATTGGTTAATTCTAAGTACTCAGCTTACTCAACTGTCAGTTGCATTTGACACAGTTGAACACTCCCTTCCCTGATACACTTTCTTTCCTTGGTTTCAGGGTTTCAAGGGCACTGCAGTTTCCAGGTTGTCTTTTTCCTTCTCGTGCTCCTTATTGGATCCCTCCTTATCACTTTAACCCTTAAACAATGCCACAGAGCTCCGTTCTCCAGGCTCTTTTCTATCTGTATTTGCTGTCTTGGTGCTCTGCAGGTCTCATCTTTAAATGCTCTTCAAGCACTGACGTCTCCTAAGTTCTTATCTGTAGGCCAGCCCACTCTATGGAAAATAGGCCTCGTACATCTTTTGTCTACCTAACATTCCATTTTGGATGTCTAGTAGGCATCTAGCCTTTTCAGAACCAAATTCCGTATTTCCAAAGACCCCAGCATGCTCCTCCCATAGGCTTCCCTATCTCATAAATGCTAAATCTCTTTTCTCAGTTGTTCAGGCCACAAACCTATTAGGCAATTTGAGTTATTTTCAGTTTTTAATTATGATAAGCAACACTGAGATGAACATACAGGTCTAAAACTTTCTAATTTGTCTCCTCACTTTCTCTTACACACTTTATCTAATCTGTAAGTGGACCTTTTGACTTTTACTTTAAAATACACTCAGAAATGGACCACGTTTCAGGACCAGGGCACTTCATCTGAGTTCAGGCCATCAGCCTCTCCCACCTGGACCATTCCAGTGGCCTCCAGCTGGTCTCCCTGATTCTGTTCCTCTGTTCCCCACCTCCCACAATGCTCTATTCACCCAGAATGGCAGTCGGAGTGAAAGTATTGAAATGCAATTCATAGCCCCTCAGTGCCTTGCTCAAAGCCCACCAAAACTTCCACATCACTTGGGATAAAGCCTGGGTGCTTGTGTCACCTACTGACCCCATTTCCACCATTCTATCTCTTTCACTCACTTCTAGCTCACTGGATTCCTACATCCTTTTTCAAATGTTGCCTTCTCAATGAGGACTTTCCTGAACTCCAGAACTCTTTTCATCTTGCAGAACTAAAAGTCTGTACCTACTAAACCACAACTCCTCATTTCCTCCTCCCCAAACCCCTGGCAACCATCATTCTACTTTTGGTCTCTATGAATTGGACTACTCTACTTACCATATATAAGTGGAAATCATATAATATTTGTCTTTTTTTGTGACTGACTTATTTCATTTAATATAATGCACTTATGTTTCACCATGTTGTAGCATGTGTCAGAATTTCCATACTTTTAAAGACTGAATAATATCCTATTGCATGTATACACACCCCCTTTGCTTATCCATTCCTCCATCAGTGGACACTTGGGTTACTTCTGCCTTTTGGCTATTATGAATAATGCTATTATGAACATAGGCATACCGATATCTCTTTGAGACCCTGCTTTCAATTCTTTTGACTATATGCGTATATACTGAAGAGAAAATTCTGGATCATATGTAATTTCTTTTTAAAATTTTTTTGAGAAAATGCCGTACTGTTTTCCATAGCAGCTGCACTATTTTACATTCCCACCAAAAATGCACAAGGGTTCCAATTTCGCTAAGTCCTTGTCAACACCTATTATATTTTCTATTTTTGCATCCCAGTGGGTGTGAGGTGGTATCTCATTGTGGGTTTTACTTGTATTTCTCTAATGATTAGTGCTTCAAGAATCTTTTTGTGTACTTTTTGACCATTTTAACATATTTTTTGGAAAAAATCGGTTCAAGTCCTTTGCGCATTTTAATAGTTGTTTTTTGTTCTTGTTGAGTTGTTTTTGTGTTGTTTATTTTTTCCTGATTTGCCTCAATGATTATTGTTTCATTAATGATGCTTAGGTTAAATTCTGAAGGATCTGTAGATATAATGGATTGGGGTGCAAAGATATGGAATATAATCTTGACAAAGAGAATGGCACATATAAGTTATAGTAGGTGAAAGAGATATACATAAAAGCATAAATATGCATTGATGTCCCATCTGTAAAATGTATATGCGATTTACATATTTTTCCATTATAAGATATATAATAAGGTTTCTCACCAACAGGACTGTTGACATTTTGCATTGGATGATTCTTTGTTGTGGGACACTGTCCTGTGTACTGTAATATGGTCAGCAGCATCCCTGGCATCTACCCACTAGATGTGGTAACTCCTTCCCCTGCCCCCAGTTGTGACAATTGAAATGCCTCTATACATCGCTAAATGTCCCTGGCGGGGGAGGCAACCCTTCCCCTCACCCCAGTTGAGAATCATTGCTATAAGAGGAGATGTTAGATAGATAGATGGTGTTGGGGGAATGCTGGCTTGTTATTATATTGTGATTGAAAGCCTTATCTATCACAGCCTCCATTTGTGTGTAAGTCAGTATTCAGCAATATATCAATACTGTCAATAGGTTTAGCTATCATCCTAAAGAATATCTCTCTTATAGTCTTTGTGAGAGTGTATTGATATTGTTATTTCTTATTGAGTACAAATTATGCTAAGGGTCTCATTAAGACTTAATTGTATGAGGTCTGATAAAAAATATGGTGAATGTTTAAATTTAAAAAAAGTTATTATAGTAAAAGACACATTGCCATTAATCCCCCTCAAAGTACTCCCTCTCTCCCCACACTGTGAACACACTTATCCAGTCCTCCCCCCTTTCTCAAGCAGGTCTCCCATCATAACAATGCTCTGTGTCACACATCACTCTGGTAAGGCAATTTCTGTCAAATAAAAACATTATGATGTATCTTCATCCACCTTATTCACTGGATCTGTCACCGTGCGACTTCTGGCTCTTTCCCAAAGTCAAAATGGCCATGAAAGGAAAATGTTTTTAATTGATTCAGGACATCAAGGCAGACATGACAGCGCAACAAAAGACATTCACAAAAGAGGACTTCCAGAACTGCCTCAGAAAGTGGCAAGAATGATGGGATACCTGCGTTCAATGCGAGGGGGGTTATTTTGAGGGGGATTAATGGCAATGTGTCTTTTACTGTAATGAAATGCTTTTTATTTAAACATTCACCATATTTTTCGATCACACCTCCTACAGTAAATTATAATATTTCTCCTTTTCTATTCAGAGGAAGGCTACTTACTCCTATTCTGAGATTATTTTCAAGGCATTGGGCTAGAATTTGTTCCTCTGTATTTCTGGGATCTCTGGCAGAGTGAGAGAATGAGGAAACTTTAGCTTTCACCCACATTTTATAGCTTGCACACAAGAGAAAAAGAGAGGATGACAATTGAATAAAGCAACATATTCATCTATGGTATTTTAAGACTTGCCCAACAGCCAGAATGTGTGCATTCTGGAAAGATTTCTGGGAAGGATTTGACATCTCCGAAAGTAATTTGGACTGGTTTAGACATAAATAAACTTATGGGCTTTTGAAATTTTAAGTTGACTAAGCACATCCCCTGCCTGATTCCTGACTTCCACCATTTGCAATTCGCAACACACCGTTAAAATTAGGGCCACTATTATTCAACTTGCCCAGGAATTTTCTGCAAAAAGCATTACAAGTAAAAAAAAAAAAAAATGATGTTGCACCATTTGTATATGGGTGAACTCTAAAATTTGTCCATCTCTAATCTGAGATACAGATAATCCATGTATCACGAATGAACAAATACAGAAACTGGTTGTATGAGGTTCTCCTAAGGCAGTGGTGTATTTAGTTTCAGGGGTTGGAGCCTCTCTTTGAAGAGATGAGAGTGGTCATTCTAAGTGGCAGTTGTATTTAACAAATTGACAATTACCTACTAACTGGTGTTCATTTGGGCAGTGTTGATATTTGCTAATAGAGAGTGTTTTTCTTTTTTTCTTTTTCTTTTCTTGAGGGTAGTGTCACTGGCCCTCATATGTGTGACCCGAACCGGGGCCGCTGGCATCCCAAGCCAGCGCTTAACCACCGTGCCACTTGGCCCACCCGAGAGTGTTTTACTTAAATTGTTATCAGGAATGTAAAATGTACACAAAAAAAATGTAAACTATATTTTTTCTAACCCCCCTTTTATGTTTTTTTTTTCTAATTGTGGTAAACACACACACACACACACAACGTGAGATTTACCCTCTTATTTATTTATTTATTTATTTATTTATTTATTTATTTATTTATTTATTTTTAGCTGAGCCATCCTGCCATCTGTTGGCAGCTCAGCGGCAGCTCAGCTCGGGCTGGGTATAGAACTGCTGTTGCTCAGAGCTGAGCTCACACTCTTGAGTGAGCTCTTAGCCAACTGAGGGCGCTACCCTCTTTTTAAATTTTCCCAATTCTATAGTATTATTAACAATAAGAACAATATTGTACAGCAGATCTCTAGAACTTAATCATCTTGCATGACTGAAACTTTATACTGTTAAGTAACAAAAATTCAACCGAGTACATTTTGAAGCTATAATTGGCTTTATTAAATGATTCACGAATTGGGCAGCATCCCATCTAGGAAGTAGAGAGGTTTTCAAAGGCAGAGAGGGGTTCCTGGACAAAGGAGCTTATTAGCAATGAATGCATTTTTTTCAGGCAAAGTCGCCCCCTAGGGGGAATGGAAGGGATCTATCCGGGGATTACCTCCTAGCGCTGACCAGGAAATTCCGGGTTTGCTGGTGAAAGGTCCCATCCTGGAGAATGATTAACCTGTAATGAGGTTAAGAATTAAGTGTTGGTTTGCTGATGTGGGGCCTTAACACAGGAGACTCTATGTTGGGTCTGCTGTCCCTTTTCTTAACACCCATTGAACAGCAACTCTCCTTTTTTCCTCACCACCTACTCCTTTAGTTTTTATCCCCAAAGCTCAGTAATGATGAGAGCCAAGAGGGAAGCAAGTAATCCCAAATTGCTTCTAATTGTCTCTAAACAGCTTGGCACTGCTTCTGACTGTAGTTATGCTCTTCTTCTGAGTGATTTAAAGATAAAGGTTAATTTTTATTTAGCAGTTATGGGACAGTGTTAAACTCTTTTAATCATTATCTCATTTAAATATCTCAACAGCATGTTCGTTAGGTACAATTATTATCTGCTTTTTTTTTATAGATGAGATAACAGGTTGATAAAAATTGAATAATAGCCTCATGTTAACGCATTAATAGCAGACTGATGGTTTGAAGTCTGTCCACCTGCCTCAAGAGTGTACACCATTAATAACTCTGTAAACCAGATTTGAAATCTCCCTTCTCTTCTTCCAGTACACACATATACCCACTGCAGGTCTTATGTCTGAAAAAGCTGGATAAAGAACAAAAGCAAAATAAAGCACAGCGAAAAAACAAAAAAACAACAACTCAAGAATCTTCAATAGGAATCCTTTCCTGTTGATATTATGAAAGTCACTGAATTTGTCTATCAGTTCCAATAGTTTTTTTGATGGAGTCTTTGGGGTTCTCTATATACAGTATCATGTCATCTGCATATAATGACAATTTTACTTCTTCCTTGCCAATTTGGATGCCTTTTATTTCTTTTTGTTGTCTGATTGCTGTGGCTAGGACTTCCAGAACTATGTTGAATAAAAGAGGAGAAAGTGAACAGCCTTGTCTTGTTCCTGATCTTAAGGGGGTTTTAGCTTTTCCCCATTGAGTATGATGTTAGCTGTAGATTTATCATATATGGCTTTTATTATGTTGAGATATGATCCCTGTATTCCCACTTTGCTAAGGGTTTTTAACATAACTGGCTGTTGGATTTTGTCAAATGCTTTTTCTGCATCTATTGAAATGACCATATGATCTTTATCCTTCATTTTGTTGATGTGGTGTATCACATTAATTGATTTACGGATGTTGAACCAGCCTTGCGCACTAGGGATGAATCCCATTTGATCATGATGTATGATCTTCTTAATATATTGCTGAATTCTGTTTGCTAATATTTTATTGAGAATTTTTGCATCTATATTCATCAGGGATATTGGCCTGTAGTTTTCCTTTTTTGTGCTGTCTTTATCTGGTTTTGGAATCAGGGTGATAGTGGCTTCATAAAAAGAGTTTGGGAGCCTTCCCTCCTTCTGGATTTTTTGGAATAGTTTGAGAAGAATAGGTGATAGTATTACTCCACTATAAAGAAGAATGAAATCGTACCATTTGCAATGATATAGATGGACCTAGAGACTATTATGTTAAGTGGAATAAGTCAGTCAGAGAAAGACAAATACCATATGATCTCACTCATAAGTGGAATCTGAAAAACTGTATGAATGAGCAAAATAAACAGAAACTGTCTCATAGATATAGAGGAAAAATCAGGGTTGCTAATTGGGAGGGGGATGGGGATGAGGGAGAAGGGGAAGGGATTAGACAGCAAAAATAGGCAACTACAATATTGTCACTGTGATATGAAAGACAGTTTGGGGAATATAATTAATAATGTTGTAAATATTTTGTGGGGTGTCAGATGGTCATAGGTCTTGTTAGGGAGACCATTTCATGGATGGAGTAGAGGTTTTATCACTGTCCTGTATACCTGAAGCAGGGGTTGTATACCAACTGTAATTGAATATATATAGATAGTCACGGGATGTGGATTATACTGTGGAAGAGAGTCAGAGGAAGAGTAATAGATATATATGATATGGGGGGGAGGAGTGGGGTGGCGAATTGGGGGTGGGGGGTTGTCACTTTGAGGGGTAAAATGTATAACTATTACACTGTGTTGTACACCTGAAACTAATTAAAAATAAATGAATTAATTAATTAAAAAAAAAAAGAAAGTCACATACATGCAGAACTCACAGACATCTAAACAGGTATTCACTGCCATAGACCTAAATTAAACACTGAAAGGCACAGGTTGTAAATTTGTTTCAGTAGACATTCTGATAAGATTACCACAAGTCATATGCCTACTTCATGAATTCACTAGACAGATATTTAATTTGGGCACATTTTTTAAAAATTTTATTTGAGGGCAGTGTCACTGACCCTCATACGTGGGACCTGAACTGGGGCTGCTGGCTTCCCAAGCCAGCGCTTAACCACTGCGCCACTTGGCCAACCCTGGGCACAGTTTTTTAGATTCAATTTTAAATATTTTAAGGAAAGGTGTGCAATTTCCATTTTGGTGCTGTCCTTGCCACTCTTGGTCTGGCTTTATCTGCTTCACTCGCTCATATTACCTGCTTTGCCCTCCTAGGCATTTGTATTTGAAATCCCTGTTTAACAATAAAATGTGGGTGTGCATGGAATGATTTTTCTCTGTATCTGTAGTATATGAATAGATACTACATGTTTAATATATACATGTTTTATACATATTTATATACGTGTTTAATATATACATGTTTTAGCTTGAGACAACTTGTGATGAGGCATTTGGTCTCTTATTATTTTTGTTAATATAATATACTATGGTCACCGTTTTCCTCTCCTGTTCTTTGCATTCTTTTTTTAGCACTAATATTATATTTTCCTGTTGGATTCCTGTTCATTTAATTCTTCATGTCCACTTGGCCAGAGGTGGATAATTGTCAGAGGAGGAAAGGGCCTTTCTTGCAGCTACTGTGTATGTCTGTGTGTATGAGTGTGTGTGTGTCTGTTTGAGTGTGTGTGTGTCTGTGTGTGTGAGTGAGTGTGTGAATGTGTGTGAATCTGTGTGAGTGTGTGTCATTGTGTGAGTGTGTATGTGTATCTCTGTGTGTGTCTCTGTGTGTATGAGTGTGTGTGTGTCTTTGTGTGAGTGTGTGTATCTCTGTGAGTGTGTGTGTCTGTGTGAGTGTGTGAGTGAGTGTGTGTCTCAGTGTGTGTGAGTGTGTGTGAGTGTGTGTGTCATTGTGTGTGTGTATCTGTGTGTGTGTCTGTGTGTGTGAGTGTGTGTGTGTGAGTGAGTGTGTGTTTGAGTGTGTGTGTCTCTGTGTGTGTGTCTGTGTGAGTGTGTGGCTCTGTGTGAGAGTGTGTGTCTGTGTGTGTGTGTCTCTGTGTGTGTCTGTGTGTGTATGTGTGTGTGAGTATGTGTGTCTCTGTGTGTGAGTGTGTGTGTGTCTCTGTGTGTGAGTGTGTGTGTCTCTGTGTGTGTGAGTGTCTGTGTGTGTATTTCTTAGAGATGCTTTAAAAACAAAGGATGTCGAGCTGCTCCTCTGACTTCTACTTGTCCCTTGGTAAAGATATTAAAGTGCTGTGGTTTCGAGGTCCTGTAAAGGGTTACTGTAGGTGGGTGGGTGGGAGGTGGTAGTGTTTGACTTGATCAGAGGAAGTCAAAGTCAAATTGTTTTCCTCCTCTGAGCCTCAGTTTCCTTATCTGTAACATGCAAGTAATGACACTTCATATAATTTATGTGTGGCTTTGATAAAATATCCAGAAAAGTGCCTGACACTTTAGAAAAATAGAATATGTAGGTTGCTATTTCCTTTCCTTTTATTCTTCTCAGAAATAAGGATTGAATATAGACGCTGCCAGTGATATAAAAGTATATAAAAGGATTTCTGATGAGAATGTCAGGGAAAGGTTGCAATAAAAATGTACTCTTGTCAACAAAAGCTTCCTAAACCCGCCACACAATTTCAATATGCCTTGCATGTAAATTAATTTCTGTGTGTGTGTGTGTGTGCACGTATATGCCACATGAGTGTGCGTGCAAGCATATGTGTGCGCACACGTATGCGACATTTGTATGCGAATTGCAGTGTTTGTGTATGCAAGTGTGGGGGCGTGTGAAGAAAAATAGGGCTGGAGGGAGAGGATATATTGCATTAGCTACTCGATGGTAACCCTTACTCAGTATATTGTAACTCACAGTGTATAAAATAAAGTTTGTTTATGATGTTGGTCTTACCTTCTAATTAAAATCATAGGCATGCAGCTTCTTTATACCTGCATAAAATGAGCAGTTTAATTTCTCGGCGCCAGGGGAAAATTGATTTCATTGCCCGTTATGGAGCTCATCAGTACATGGTGTGAAGCAAGTGAGGGCAGTCATGAAAGTCTCCTTTACCTCTCAGGCTTTGCAAGGAGCATGGATGCATCTCTGAGGTTTCCTCAAGGGCAACAGGGAGCTTTTCCCAGTTGTCCCCAACCCATCATAGTGCCAAAGGAGGAGAAAGCCATTCTATCTGTCTCTGAATTGCCCATCTAAGAGCTTTCCCCCTAGATTATTCACACGTGAATGAAAAAATCAACAACAAAAACAATCTACATACTACATCCACTTCTTAAAAATTCACTGATAACTAGTAATAACTTATTTCAGTGAAGCCAAAGCAAATATTTCAGAAAAAGAAAGTAAGCTTGTCTTGGAAATGATTGTATAAAGGAATCAAAGAGGAAAAGGTCTATGAATCTTAGCAGTTAAAGGGATTGAACTTGTTTTAGAACTTACTTTATAATACTAATATATGATATGCTGACATTTTTCAAATCCTGTTATTTAGTAGTTTTATAATGTATGGAAATGTTTTTTGCTTAATTTATACATTGAGCCCCATGATTCAGACGATGAGTAGAGGTAGTCCTAACAACTGGTGGCAGTAGAAGCAAAGGCAGGAAAAAGTATATATGAGGAAATAAATCATGTGCTCATTCAGTCACTCAGCAAGCATTAGAAACTCAAACAAGGTAGATTGAGCTGGATACTAAAGGTCAAAATTGCTGCTGATGAAGCCAGCATCATAGTCAGGGGCAGATTTTGTCAGGCTTTTTAAGGAATTTAGAATAGAGGAGGATCGATGATAAACCATTGTATGGTTTTAAGTAGGGGAAGGTAGAGTCAGAGTTGTATTATAAGATGATTGTTCTGGTCACAATGCACAGAGAGGATTGGAGGGGACAAGGCAGAAAGCATGAGATTGGCTAGTAGTCATTTATAAAAATCAGTATAGAGATGATCACATTTTGGCCTAAGTTAATCAGCAAGGACAGAATCATCTGATTTTAGGCATAATTGGAAGGTAAAGTACACAGGGTTCAGAGACTAATTTTAGGAGGTAAGTGGAAAAGCAGAGTTAAGGATGACTCTCAAACCTTTGGCTTCACATAAATGGTTGGTAGAAACACTCACTAAGCCAGGCAGGAAACACTGAGGGGAGTAATAATGCTGGGATGAGGTACGTTGCAAGGCATGTTGGGTTTGAGGTGTTTGTGAGACATCCAAATAGATGAATCAGCCAGGAAGCTAAGTTTTCAAGCCTGAGGTTTAATTTGTGAGTTGTCCCTAGAAAGACTGTAATTGAGGGAAATAAGAGCAAGAATGAAAGAAGTCATTGAGTGTTGAATGAAAAGAGGATTAAGCTGAGGCTTGAGGAATGGTCATATGATAAGATAATAGAGAAAGTTGAGTATTCAGACGAGATGAAAAGGAAGACCAGACAAATATGGTGTTACGGAAGCACCTGGAAGAGAATGCTTCAAGAAGGATGGCATTGCCAGGGATATCAAAAATTCTTAGGAGTTTAACCAAAGAAAAGGTCTGACTGCCTAAGTGTCCATTGGATTTAAATACTGGAAAGTTGACGACATTTTTAGTGAGGCCAATGTCATTGAGTTACTATAAGTAGGAGCCAGATTGCACCTATTGGATGAGGGGCTCTTAAGTAAGTACCGAAAGGTAAATCACAATCATAGCTATCACTTGTCAAGAATATTCATTATCCCAAGTGCTTGAAACCAGTGTGGGTATCATCATACTCAATTATCGTTGTGGGAACCAAGGCCTCTAGAAGTTAAGTAACTCTCCAAGGTGACAAACATGAACAGACAAGCGTTCAGATTTGAACTTGCTTTCTCTGATGCCAAAGCCTTCATCTACACCCTTCTGTCCATTGGGCTTGGGGATGACAAACTTTCTCGAGCAGCAAGATTTGCCTTGAGGTCCTTTGGAGATATGCGCTTTGGAAAATATTGAGAACAAAGGGATCATGAAACCACTTCAATCAACTGAATCACTAAAACAATTCAGAAAGAACAAAATACACAGTGCAATCATAGGAGAATCCTTTTTATGACTAAAGAGCCATAAAAGCAATAGTGTGATGAGTGACACAGAGAGTTGAGTGGGAGAAGAGGAGGAGAGGGAGAAAGAGGTGTCCCCAAGGTCAGAGGACAGTGGACCATAAGAATATGCTCCCGGTACTTAAAGGAGAGACATCAAAAAAAATGGAACCTCATTTGTATGCAGACCTAACCTTGCACAATATTTCAGCTCAATTCAGAAATGAAGGACTAAATCAGGGGGAAAAAAATACCAATATTTCATATAGAGGCCCAGACACCCTTTTCTATGTGGTGATATATGAGTACAGATGACTTTATATTTATGCTTTAATTTCTTGTATTCATTCTCTCCGACTAACTCTATATTTTCTCCTCTCATTTTTTTTTTTTTTTTTTTTTTTTTTTTTTTTTTTTTAGATCATGCTTCTTAGTGATCCTGAAATGGAGAGCAGCATATTGATAAGCTCAGATGAAGGGGCAACCTATCAGAAATACCGCCTCACCTTCTATATCCAGAGCCTGCTCTTTCATCCCAGGCAGGAAGACTGGGTGCTGGCCTACAGTCTGGATCAAAAGGTGAACAAACACTGTTTTCATTCACATCTTGTCACCCAGGTGCCACTTCATGAAAAGCACTTGTTGTTAACCCAGATTTTGGAGGGGATTCAGTGGCATTTCATTATTCCAACCAAGCTGATTTTATCTGCAGCCACTAACTTTCCTTTGTACTCTTTAGTATTGAAATTTGCAGGCAGGTATCTTTCATTTATAGGCAATGCTGGTTATGATTTCACAGATACAAGACTGCTTTCTCTATAACTTTACTCAGTTGACAGTTAAAACAACCCTGCGAAGTAAATGTCCTCCCAGTAAATGTGAAGTATATTTATAATAATTTGATAGTGGCTGTAGTAAACAGAGGCGTTCAAATGCACCCAGCTCATAGCAGGAGGAGCCAGGGCTTGAATGCACATGGTCAGGCTCCAAGCCTAGGGGTTATTCCGTCACACCATGCTGCCGTGACTGATAAAATTTTAATATACCATTGTCCTGAGTTTAGCAAAGGAAGCAGAGCCCCAAATACGTCCATTTTGTTATTTTTTAAAAGTACATTCCCAATACAGGGGGCCAATAAGCCCTCCTCTTTGAGCTCCAGATCCATACATCCAGCTGTGTCCTTGACTTTGTCCTTTGTATGTCTCAAAAACCTCTTGATTCAACGTATTCCATAAATGAACTTCTGCTCTTTCCCCCTCAACATAGCTGGTTCTCTTCTAGTATTCCCTAATTATACCCATTTAGTTACAAAAGACAGAAACCTAGGAGTCATCTTAATACTTCCTTGTTCCTAACCCAGCAACTCTAATCCATCAAGCCTCATCTCTAAATATTTCTTGATTCCCATGTACTTTGTTCTATTACCACCACCCCTCAAACATAGGTGATATCTGTCATTTGAATTATTGCCAGAGCCTGTTCCGGTGTGTTCATATTATACTTGTAACCTGAACAATATATTCCCCAAATATAGATCTTATGATTTCATGCCTTTGTTAAAACTCCTTCAGCATTTTCTCATTGCTCACAGGAAAAAGACCACAGTCTTCAGTAGGATCTGTAAGCACCTGTTTGGTCTGATCCCTCCTTCTGCCTCTTGACTCACTGTTATCACTTCCCCCTTGAATGGTTCCCTTCAGCCCTTCTCCTCAGCTGTCTCCCTTGCTCTATTTCATGGGCCTAGAATCTTCTTCCCTAAAGTAAACCTCATCACTGTCAAATCACAGATCTAGTATCACTTCCTCAGGACTTCTTCCCTAAATTCTTTGATAAAGTTTTACCATCCTTGACATTCTTTCTCATAATGCTATGAGAAGGAGTGATGATAGCCCTTCAGAGAACCTGTCATGGTTGAGATTCTATGTTGATTCACGTGATTTTTGGATCATTTTCATTCCTCCCTAGGTCATAAGCTCCTGGAAGGTAAGATCGTGTCTGGTTTTACTCATTGTTGTGGCACCAGTCCCTAGCACAGTGCCTGGTACTTAATAAGTGCTCAGTAAATATATTGTTAAGTCAACGGGTTAGTGGATGAATGTATAAATACTGTGATAATGAACCCTCTATCATTGTTCAACTTATACTTCAGAAAATGGACTTTGGATGATTCTTCTTGGTATTTCCTGCCATCCCCAGAACCTAAGTACAATGCTTGATGCCAAACTATTATGTAATAACATTGTGGAATCAATCAATAAAGGGAAATAGAAAATTCCAAGCACTGTCTTGCATAGAGATATCCATAGAATAATCTTGGCTGAAATAGCTTCTTCTCTTTGCTCTCTTAAATCCTAAAGCAGTTGCTCTTCAGTATATATTTGAATATATGACTGTAAATGTGAGTGGTATGAGTGCGCACGCGTGCGTGTGTGATGTCACCACCTTTAAACAATAATTTCAACATAACCTTTATATCTCTCATTAATGGAGCCTTGAGGTGGGCGTCAGGTGCTTAATGCAATCCCCTAAGGACACCCACATGACATTTGCAGAGCAAAAGCCACTGCAAATACATTTCTTTCATGGCATCAAGTGGATATTATATGAAAGACTTAGCCAAATGTCAGGTACTCTGTGAGTTTAGATGCTCAGTGTCGCCAGGAATTTTGAAACTATATTGAAAAAAATAAATGATTTTGGTGTTGTTCAATGATTGGATAGTAATTTATTTAAAAGAAGCTCAGGAGTCCTAAACCATGTTTTTATTTATACAGAGACAGGCTACATTAGAAGCAACAGACCTCTCATGCCAGGAGATTGAGAAACCAAATGAAGTGTGCTCTGTGTTTATCCAGAAGGAGTATTCTTTTTTTCCATCACCACAGCAGCAAGAACCTTTGGGGCACTGCTCAAAAAGGACCTACCCTTGTGGATATAATGTATTCAAAGCACTTCCAGTCTTGGTGGCTACTTTTACATTTGGCAAAAATATTGGGCAATGTGGCAGTGAGTGTGGATGGGTTTTCCTAATGACACTCACATTTCTGGGTGCATTATTCCTTAGGTATTCTTTCTGGTTGACATCTTTTGTGTAAAGTGGCTGAATGTTCTTCAGGCTCATGAGGATTCGAACCGCTGCCCTGCCATTCTTTTAAATAAATGATGTGAAGAGGCAGACGACACCTCTGGTGACATTTGCAGAGATGACATAAAACACCCAGACCCAGTCATCCAGGTCACAGAAGAGTTTTTCTTTATTTTGGGAGTAATTTATCAGTTTAGAGTCGAGGAGAGCGATTCTATGCAGCAGCGAATGAAGTTGTAAGGTAGCGAAGATTGATATACAATTCCTGATTTCAGACTGGAGCCTTGCCTGATGTGCATGCACTGAAGCAGCTGGCTTCTTCTAGAGAAAATGAAAAGTGCTAGTGTTAAGGTAACTGCAGCATTGAAGGGAGATGCCTGTGATGAGGAGTGAATCGATGTTTCCATTATTGTGCCCTTGATGAAATGCATCTAGCAATTTCTTTAGAATTGGTAAGGCTATCTCATTCGTTCTGTTGTATGTATTACAAAAGACCTAATTGAATGATATTTTACAGGGACAATATCCAACTGCTTTCCCTTTCAAATTGCTACCCCAAAGCTGCAGGAGACTTGCTAGATCTCACTTGGGAAAGGCACTGCTGGGGAACTAGGGAAATGCTTTCTGGAGAGAACAAAATCCTATCCAGAAATTTAGTGATGCACATAGTGTTGTGTTAGTTGAGATACCCACTGGCAGTTTTTGAGTCAACTGGGAAACATGGCTACCTTGCCCTGGTGGCCAAGGCCAGGTTGTGGGTGAAGATCAGCGAAGACTTCCAACTTCCAAAGCTGCAAAGGGGTGGGGAGGTAAAGGGCAAATGCACCTTGCCCTTGACCCTGTTAGAGGGCCATGCCTCTCCAGTTCTGATATGTACCAATATAGCAAAGTCCTTTCTGTTTCCGGATCAGCCTGACTTGGGCTTCTGATCAAGTCCTTCCACCATGGCCATCCTATGGAAGTCCCAAATTCCTGCCAATTCCTGTGCCAGCTCTTCCTCTGCCCTACAGATTTTCCTGTAGTCTTGGATTTTAATATAAAAGGACTCAGAGAAAAGATTCTTTCTTGCATATAAGAATCTTTGGAGATGCTTTACAAGAATCTTTGCAATTAAAAAACAACCAACAAAAGGATTAGGTTACAGTTGACCAAATTGGAAATAATAAAAGAAAAGCTCCTCCACTCTTCTCCCTTCCCTCCCCTCTCCTCTCCTATGAGAACCAAAGCCTTAGAATGTCTTTCGAGAGCAGTATATTTACCAATTATTTAAGAGGAAGGGTTCTTTATTGTTGTCATCAGGTTATTTTCTCACTGATGACTAAAAAAGCTTACCTTGTGATGTTTTGGATTACCTGAAGGGTTCAGTAATCTTATTAAAACTGAAACTTTTTGAAAGATTTTGAGATAGGTTTCGAGGACATTGCAATCCTATAAATAGATACGTGCTATTCTCATCGCTGCAGAAAGCTGGTTGTTTAAATATCCCTCATTTTGACAAGAAAGTGTAGTTTTTAAAAAATGGGCATGTGCTCCTTTATTTACAGATGCATACACCCTGGCACAGGGGGCCTTCCACTGGAGATAGAGGACTAAAAATAGCTGTTTTTCTGCTAAGAGGTGGTATTGCAAAGCTCTTTATTATCATTTATCTTCTTGGCAAAATGAAACTTGAATAAATACAGCTGGCTTTGGAGATCAGAGATGAAGAACTCATTGGAATTTCACTCTATTGTTTTTCAGACATTTCTGGGCAAGACTGTTCTAGAATATCCAATGATTTCCATCTAGAAACCACTTTCTGAAATACTAGCACACTACTGATAGGTTGCTGTTACAGAGGTTGGGGAGGTGGGTGTGCAACTATGTTTTTTTGTTGTTGTTTTTTGATCACCTGCTACCAGCCACGTTCAGTAGCAGCTGACAGACTGATGAACTGGTTAACACATTTTTTGTGGGAAACGAGTAAACTCGTCATATAGCTTTTTATGCCCGCTTACAAAGTGTTAAGAAGCCAATGCAGTTTTAGGCATGATCACTGGCAAACGGAGTTTACAGTTGAGGAGGTGATAGAGGTTCCATGTGGGCTTTGCTCCTTGGATCCTACCTGGGGCTGCCACGTCATGCATGAGGCACTGGGGAATTAGAGTGTATCTGGAGTGTGGAGGGCATAAAAATTCAAAAGGAAATTTAAACCTGTATTTCTGGAATGCTGGATAAAAACGAAGCTGTTTCTTTAATTTATATTCTCATATAAACCCTCAGATTAGAAATGTAATTGTATCCAGAGCCTCCAGGATTAGTAGGTGATGATAACTTTCCTCAGTAGCGATGGGCAAAAACAGGCATCATGTCTCCCCACCTGGTGGGAAGAAAGCTGTTGGGGATTAACTAGGAATGACCATGATTTTGAAGCTTATCCCCCATGGAATAAGAGTAGGACTGAAGGGCACTTTTTATTTGAAGAAAAACATTGCATTTTCATTAGGATCTCTTCCATACCTACAAAACCATTTGCATATCCTTTAAGAGAAGAAAATCCATAGTCCCATTCACCTATGACAAGCTGACACTGCTCTTACAGATGCCTTGTCAGTACAGTGGAGATGTGCTATCTCCATCACCATAGAAACACCAGTATCCATGAGGCCATTTTCCTGTAGAAAACAAAAACAGTGGACCAACAATGGCCCTATTTTTTTATTAAGGAGGTGGAACAACCACTGTATTCTTCAAATAATACTATTAACCTATGTGGGCTGAGTTCTGAAAGAAATAACTGGCTTAACATAGAATATTAACTTGCATTCAAGGAGAGTGGTGCAGGAAGGATCTCCACCTGTTAACATTGTTCACGAGAACATGAGCTCAATGGAATAAACTTCAGCAAACTTATGGATTTGGTGGCTTTGTCTTTCCAAGCCTGCTTTTGCTATATCATGTCCCAGACTTTCTGTTCCTTTCCTCTACCTTCTAGGTGTCCAATTTGGTAACCTGACACATTTTTTTTTCCCCCCAGGGAAAAAGACATTTGCTAAAACAATGGAAATACAGTGTGTGTGTGTGTGTGTGTGTGTGTGTGTGTGTGTGTGTATGTGTGTATTAAGAAGGATACTCAGATACCTTTTTCCAGCAACATCTTTCTCAGGCAACTATGCTCTCATAGTAGAAATTCACCCTTGGTTCTATTTTGGTGAAGGAGGTGACGATAGCTATAGGTAGGGAAGGAGGTGGAACCATGGAGCTTCATAGCCTCCTCTGTGTTCCTCTACCTGCTTCCTGCATGGCGTCACCATGTCTTCACACATGCAGAGATTCTTTGTGCTCACACTTCTGCCCAATGTCCCTAACTCTGACCTTTTTGCCTAACTCACCCTTGGTTTCCAGTTTTCCAGCTGGACTCGGAAATTCTTCTGCCTGTTTCTTCCTTTGCAAGCCTTTCTATACTTATAGTCTTGTCTACTTGACCTGACCATGCCTTCTATCCTCCCTCCATTCTCTGTGTTCATCTTGACCACTCACCCGGGTATGGCAGCATCTAGTCTTTTAAAGTCAGGGTCAATCTTTAAACTACAGTGTAATGGACATAGAGGAAAGTATGCATTTCATGAGCTCAGTGAATTTTCACAAACTGACTACATCTAGGAAAGCGGCACCCTAATCAAGAAACACACCGTAACTGGCACCCCAGAATGTCCCATGTATACTTTTCCAGTAATCATCTTCCACACCCCCGTGGGGCTGCTATCAGTCATGGTCATTTTTAATTTTATGTTGGTAATTGATGACTAGCTAAACCAGTGAATGAATAGATACAAGATGAAGTCTTTGGGAGAAAGTTTGCAAGGTAGCAAGGGAGGTAAATAACAGAGAAGGAGGATTTTTTAAAGTATGAACAATAGAAGATTAGACTACACCAAAGTTAAGAATTCATTAATGTTGAATAAGTCCGACTAATCCAGAGACTTTATAAGGAAACTTTAAAAAAAGAAAAAAAAACACCACTCATTTAAAATGAACAGTTTTCATTTTTTAAAAAGTGCTCCTTTCTGTGCTATAAGGAAAATAACCACTGCTGGAAAAGTTGTGGTGAAACTCCTATTCTGAAATAGTATTGATGTCACGCACTTAAGTTTTCCTTCCTAGGAAAAATCTTCACGGTATGTGTATCAGAAGACATGTATATATTCATAACTTTGATCCAATGATTCAGTTACTCCACTTTTGAGGCTATACCAATGGAATAATACCATGCAGCTTTAGGCATAATATTTATCAAAGTCATTCATAATGGGAAAAAGGGGAAAAACGGGATAGAAACTTAGTGAAGTCCCAACATAAGGGGCTTTAAATTGTAGTATACACATTTGTCAGAATATTATGCAGCTATTAAAATGGTGGTCATGATGACCATGTAGAAACATGGATACATATTAATACCTATTTATTACATCTAGATCTCATGTTACATACATTTTATATATATATTTATAATATATACATACATATATATTCATACATAATGCATGTCCAATAAAATAGTACTCTTTGAATACAGGTATACAAAAATAAAATAAGAAACAGAAAGGGAGCAAAGAGGGAAGGATGGAGAAAAATTTTAAAAAGAATGGAAGCGTTCTGGGTTCTGTTAAGATGATGGAATTATGTTTATGGATTTTTTTCCACACCATTTGTTTTCCAAATTTTCTATTCTTTCATTAGATTAGTTTTATAATTAAAATATTCTGAAAAGTAATCTACCTTGAATAGCTTACATTCAGTCCTAATTATAAGGCAGTGCTCTTAAAAAAGGTTTTAAGTGTGAATAGGTAAAATCATTTTAGGTAAAATCATTTCAAATTATTATTTAAATACCTTTTCATGAGGCAATGTGGCATAGAGAAAAATTTCCATAAACTAGGAATACGCTGAGATGGAGGTTTCTCTTTTCTTCAGCTTTGCTTTTCACTATGGTCCCTGTTGAACTGTGAAACTCTAGGAATTATATTTTTTCTCCTAACAAAAAGTGTACTCTTGTTGGATATAACTTCAATCTATATTATTTATAACTCAGCGATAGATATAGGTTTTATTATTTAGAAGCACCCACTATGGATAGATGTTAAGGAAGTGATTTATTCTGGTAGTTTTCAGATGAATTTTGCAGCTATATCCCAAATTGAATTAGTATTTGGTTATTTGATTTGACAGCTGTAATGGAAACAAATACTCTGGAGCCAAGGGGTGTAGACATATGCAGGGAATTAAGGTTTGCGCCGAGTAACTCTTACACTCCCCATGTTACTCAGTGCTGGACATATAGGTGCTTCTCAGAAATGGAGATGTATGTGCTTAAGTATCTCCTGCATATGAGCACTGACAGGTGCTTTTACATATATCATTGCATTGAATCCTCATAGGAATCTGCAAAGTGGGTATTATTATTTCCAAGTTACAGGTGAGCATATGACTCTTGAAGGTGATATTAACTTGCTCAAGGCCACATAGCCTGCGAGGAGCCTGGATAGCTCTCTATCTTAGGCCTGGCTGAGGTTCACCTCCCCACCCCCAACCCCACCCCTGCCCTCCACAACCCCACGGACCACCACACCGTGTTCTTCCTAGTAAAGAGACAAACTTTCCACCAACTCAGGGCAGAATTCTTTATGAGCCATTTTTCCCTCAACCTCATCCCCAGAGAACACTTGAAATAGTGAGATGATGCAATCAGCTATGAAGAGACCAGATCTCCAAATGAATGCGGCAGCTCTTCGGTTATATCCTTTAGCTGATGGCATGATCGGGGGTGGGACTTTGAGGAACGAAGTCATCAAACTGCTTACTGATGGATGATAGGCCATAGGACTAATTAATTCTATGTCAGGCAGAAGATAAACAAGGCAGTTGTGGTTTTTTTTCAGATTTTGTCTAGCTTTGCTCACATTTCCCATTCTCTTGTTTCAACATATGAGTTACTATATAGGTTAAACCAAAATGTTTGCCATTTAAGTAGGTAATACTATGATCTGAAGATTTTTAAGAAAGCTTATGGAGACATCTTTAATATGGTAATGAGGTAGAAGTTGCAATCATTTAACTTCATTTACAAATCATGAATATGTATTATGCTTTAAATGAAAAGAAGGGCTAAAACAGATATAGTGTTTGTTCAATTTGCTAAAGAGAAGACAATTTGTCAAGATTTTTTCCCCAAAAACTCAAGCAATATGCAAATGTAGGAAAATCAGACCCCCGTGTTAATTCCATGGCATGATGAATATTTTTATAATCCTAATTAGCACCAGTCATTTAGTCTAGCAATTTTCCCCAATCTAGCCAATTTGAAATTAAAATAGATGCCTTGATTACAAAACTCATTAGCAAAGAAGCACCCTTCTCAGTAACCAGTTCATTTAAAATGCACACACTGAATGAAGTGGGGGAACACTCATGTTGTCAATTGGCATAAGTGAAGTGAGTCTTAATTGGAAGCATTGTGAAGTATTTGTATTGCTGCATGTTTCATTGCAGTATAATATATCATTCATTAAATGTAACAAAAGCAACTTTTAAATGGTTTAATTAAGCAGAGTTGGTGCACTTGGTTAATTTTTATGAAGTCGAATGTCACAATTGTTTGGATTTGAAGTACTGATGTGTACTAATGTCAGAAAGACGAAGCCTAGCTCTGCATTTATCACTCTGGTTATGCGGAGACTGGCAGGTTTAATGTGAAAGGAGAAAATTAAATTGTAGAACATTGACTTCTTACTTAAAAGTCCTCACATGCATATTGTCCTCGTGCATTTGTGGACGTGGAGACTCCAGAAGCGCCTGATATATGGCTGGGAAGGGAGAGGACTCCAAGTGAAATGGAGGGAGAAAATGAAAGGAGAAACACAGTTGGCGATTTTTCTCTTTGTAATTTCTTTTTAAATTTTCTCTTTTAATCCAGGGAGGAAGTAGTAGGTGGAGAGAAACTCTGTCCAGTACATTTTCATCTACTCAAAAGAGCAATAGAGATGCGCAGCAGTGCAGATTGATGTTCTGTCTAAGGCAAATGTGGTAGGAGTGGGAGAAGAGAGGGGAATTGGCTCCGGATCCAGGAAATGCTGGAAATGGGGACTCCACAGAAGTCCTGAATCAGGGCCAGATAGCAAGGAGTTCAAGGCAGGTTTTTCTGTGGAAGAGTCTACAGAATAAGCTGCCACAGTGGCAGTTCTATAGGTAGAAGCCACTGTTCCGCTGGTGTTCATTTTCTGTGTAATTCAGATGTCAGCTGTTACCTCCTGTGTATGGACTATGTCATCCCCACATCAGTGACGATGCAAAACTCAGCTATGGTGCTCATTTCCATGAAGAATCTAATTTTAAGCGGACACTGTTGATATCCTGCCCATGTTCATTCGGTCTTTCCGCTTTAGTCCGCTCCCACTGGCTTCTGATTGCTGAGATGTGCATTTCTGGGCTGGAGGGCTTTCTCCAGACCCTGAGGAGGCTGTTTCACTCCTCTGCAGAGCACGCTGTGGTAATATAGGGGCTTAACATGTGGGAGCAGCGTTCAGCCGATCACCCATGGAAACCGGTGTCTAGATACACGGGCTCTCTTTCTTCTCGTGTGGTTCCTACTTCTTTTCCAGAATTGCCCAATGGGATTAAACTCAGTTGCCCACAGAGTTAGCTGGCTTTTTAATATGCCATATACTGACTGACTGTTTCCATTGCCTGAGTCATTTCTCTACTTCTATACCATCTCCTAAATAAACTACTTAATTTTTGTCTCAGTGTCTGCACCGGAGGGAAATCTAACCAACTGTGCCAAGCATTTTGCACTTTAGGTGGTGGTAGCTGAAGGTTTGTGGGGTCAAGCACAGGGATCACTGCATGCATTTCTGTCACATTTCTGTGTTCCTAGCCTGCCCTGGGCCATGCCACCGCCTGTTCTTCCCCACTGTTGTAAGCTGAATAATGCCCCTCCCCAAAAGATGTCTACCTTCAAATCCCCAGAACCTGTGACTATGTTCCCCTCCAGGGTAAGAGGGATTTGGCACATGTGATTAAGTTAAAGACCTTGAGATGGGCAGAGTAGCCTGGATTCCCTGGGTGGGCCCAATGTAATCACAGGGGTCCAGAAAGGGAGACAGAAAAGGAAGGGTCAAAACAAGGAAACGTGATGGTGGAAACAGGCTGGCGTGATGCTCTTTGAAGATGAGGTCTCGTGGCAAGGACTGTAGGCAGCCTCTAGAGGCTGGAAAAAGCAAGGATAAGGGTTCTCCCCTAGAGCCCCCAGAAGGAACACAGCCCTGCTGACACCTTGATTTGAACCCCATAAGACTGATCTCAGACCTCCAACTTCCAGAACTGAACAATAATAAATTTGTGTAAGCCACTACATTTATGGTAATTTGTTACAGCAGTGATGGGGAACTGATTCATTGATCCTGCCCTCTCTTTAGTGGACCTTCTGCCCCACAGGGAAATCCTCCACTTACCTTCACCTGCTTCTTGGAAGCCCAAGCATCCAGACCCAGATACAGGCCATCCTGGTCATACTTGGACTTCTCTTCACATGGATCCATGCAATCTTGACATAAGAATAGTTCCTGCTGGGAGGAATTCTCATGGAAAAAAATATTTGTCATTTTGTCACATATTGTATTCGTTTGCTATTCTTAACAAAATATCACAGACTGGGTGGCTTAAACAACAGAAATGTAAGGTTTCATGGTCTGAAAGCTGGAAGTCTGAGATCAAGGTGTCAACAGGGCTGTTTCCTTCTGAGGCCTCTCTCCTTGGCTTGCAGATGGCCTGTTCCCTGCACAAGGTCTTCCCTCTCTGTGTACCTGTGTCCTGATTTCCTCTTCTTACAGGAATACCAGTCAAGTGGCATTAGGGCCTGCCCTAATCACCTCATTTTAACTTTAAAGACCCTATCTCCAGATACTGTGATATTCTGCAATACTGGGGGTTAGGACCTCAACATATGAATTTGGAGGGGACAGAAGTCAGCCCATAACATATATGCATGTCAAGGTTGCTGATTGGTGGGAGGCTTGTTGTCCTTTGTGTCTCTACTGCCCTGTCAAAGTCTCTTCCTGCTGTGTAGTCTGAGGGCTCCTGAGGCACATGGAATGGACCCAATCACCAGAAAAGGTTTGCAGTGGGGGTGGGAGATAAGGAAATGAGGATGGGGCCAGTCCCTGAGATGGAAACCAGATCCTCATGAGAGGCCCTGAGACTGGTCAGGAAGGTTTCAGTCTGTTCTTTGGCCTTGACCCTGAGTCAGGCTAGGAAATCATGGAGGGCACAAGAGAAAAGATGGTATCTGGGCCATGAAGACCACTGGGAGGAAATTTAAGGGAACAGAGTCTGAAAGAAATCTCAGATGGAAACAAACTTATATTGGAGAATCATGGATATTTGCTTATATAAGTTAGATTTATTTTGTGTTGGTTTTGGTGCTTTATTTTTGTTCTCTCTTTGCAGTTGAAAGGGTTAGTAGATCTCAGATGTGCCAGAAGTTACAGAGAGGTTTGGTTAGCCTGAATATGTTATAAACCTTAAAATTCATCATTGGCTTTCCCAGTCTTGGAAGATCAAGTTCTCTCACCACATAAAACATCATAGTTCTGTCTAACTTTCCACCCCTCTTCCCAAACACCCTCTACACTCATGCACCTGGGGCGCATCCTCCTGTTTTACCCCAAAATGATTTAGCACATGTGCTTTCCTCTGGGAGTCTGTTCCCCTTCTTCATCTGGCTACTTCTATTTATCTTTCAAAACTCAATGCAAGAGAGCTTTTGAGAGAAAGCTTTCCCTAGACTAACTTATCTATGGAAACATAAGTCAACTTATCAAGATTTTGAACAAAAATCTAGGAGGAAGCTATTTTCACATCTGCCCACTGGAAAGCTTTTTATTTTACAGCTTTACATTTTATAAGTACATAAGGGGTGGAGGGACTAAAATTTTTCTCAGTGTTTAGGACATCCAAAGATCATAAACTGTCCCTGGACAAGAGATAAAGAGAAGCTGAGCAAAGGTGATAATTGCGGGGTTGAAAAGAAAGGGGACAAATTATAGCATGTACACGCAGACTTTGTGACTGTCTAGAAGTCACAGGAAGGAAAGGTGCCTGATAACCCCAGCCATGATAACAGCCAAAAGGACACCATCGATCTGATAGTCTGATTGCCTGGAAAAATATCTAAGACCAGGGTTGTAACCACAGCATATTTCTGTGTTGGCAATGGAGGTGCTTGTTTCTCAAAAACGCAGAGTGAGAGAGGGGAAACCTTGGTAGACACTGCCACCAAAGTGTGCCATGGAGCGGGTAATGAATGACCTTCTTTTGTGGCTGCTGTTTTCTTTAGCTGCTTTTCTGATGTGTTGAGCATTGGAGACAGCAGTAGCTGTCTGATTAAGTTATTGAAACAAGGCTTTTAAAAATGGAGACTTTTTAATTTGAAGTGCTTGGTAGAGATACCAGAAGTGGTAATCTAGAAGCTTTATAATAAGCAACTGGGGAATGAGTGAGGGAAAAAAAAGATGTATTAACTCTTCTTTCTTTAAATACTACTGTGGTATTAATATTGGGTTTGAATGTTTTTATAATTGAGATGCTAAAAAATGTTTGAGGAATCCACGCTCCTGCATTTATCTCAGGCATGGATGGGCTCTGGAACCTTCTAGCCTAGAGACTAGACTCCAGCCCCGAAGCGGGCTTTCAAGTTTCAGTAATAGATCATTGCTCCTGATATAATATGTCTACCCCTAGATTTATACAATCTCTTTCCCTTTTTTGATTTTGAAAATGCCAGTTTAATAACCAGGTACAAAGCTGATATTATTCATGTAATTTCCATTACAGGTATCAGAACTTAATCGTTAAAAATAACTGAAAACTGGACCACATTTGTCTTTTTTTCCTCTCATGTAACTTACTAACAGATATCAGAGTCCAGCATGTTTTAACAAAGATTCATGTTTTTAAAATATTGATTTTTTTTTTTTTGTCAAGTGAATACTGGTACAATGAATGAGAAAATGAGGGGAAAAAGCATGGAGAGCAAAAAACCATTTCTTACCTTTTAGTACATCTCCTGGGAAGTATCAACAGCCTGTTTTTTATTACCTAGTTACCAGGTCAAGGATATCATATTAAACAAATACTTATTGAACATTTACTATGCACCTGGAGGATACTGATATTGTCTCTGCTGCCTTGGAAAAATAAACATTGACCAAATAAATAAATAATGTCAATGTGAGAAGTGCTTCAAAATACAAGTATCGATTTTTATCGAAGCATATATTGGGGAGACGACCTGACCTATCTTCAAAGATGTTTATATAATCACTGTATTGGAGAGTTGAGATATTGTCCTGGAGTTAAACAGTTTTAAGTGCTTACAAACGCTTAAAATAAAACTATGGTCACTCTATGAGTTCCCTTCAGATTTTTATAAACAACCTTATAACTGACACTCAATAACTACACAAATTAAAGTGTACATTTAATTTAATAACTTTAATAAGTTTTGACATGGATACACCCATGCAGTCATAAGTACAGTCAAAAAAATGAGGCTATCCATCAGCCCTCCAAAGTTTTCTTGTGCTTTTTTTTTTTTTTTTTTTTTTTTAGAGGGCAGTGTCACTGACCCCTATATGTGGGATCTGAACCCAGGCCGCTGGCATCCCAAGCCAGCTCTTAACCACCGCACTACTCAGCTGGCCCTCTTGTGCTCTTTTGTAATTCCTTCTTCACCATCTCCCAACCAAATTCACATTTGGGTACTTGCTTACTGTATCTATAGAAGAGTTTGCATTCTGTAGAATTGTATATAAAAGGAATTATAAAGTATATTCTCTGTTTTTGCATGGCTTTTTCCTCTTATAATTATTTTTAGATTCATCCATGTTGCTGAGTATATCAATAGATTATCCTTTTTTTCTTTCTTTGTTTGGCTGATATATGTTGTATGTATATCCCAAAATCAATTTATCCATTCCCCTATTAATAGACATTTGAGTTGAATCTAGGTTTTGGCTATTGCAAATAAAGATGCTATGGCCATTCCCATACACGTTTTTGTGTGAATATATACTTGTATTTCTCTTGGGCAAATACCTAATAATGAAATGACTGAATCATATGGTAAATTTTTTTAAATCATATGGTCATATGGTAGCATTTTTTAAAGAAAATGCCTGTTTTCCAAAGTGATTGTACCATGTCACATTTCTGCTTGCAGTATATGAGAGTTATAGTTATACCACATCCTCACCAACACTTGTTAAGGTCAATCTTTTTAATTTAATCATCTCATAAGTATGTAGTTGTATCTCTTTGTGATTAATTTTCATTCTCTCAGTGACTAAGAATGTTGTGAACATCTTTGCATGTGCTTGTTTGTTATCTATATATTTTCTTTGGTGAAGTCCCTGAACAAATAGTTTGCCCATTTAAAAATAGGTTTGTTTTTGTTTTATTATTGAATGTTGGAAGTCCTTTTATATTCTGGATAAAAGTCCTTTATCAGATACGTGATTTACACATATTTTCTCCCCCTACTGTAGCCTGTCTTTTAATTCTAACAATGTCTTTCAAGAAGAGAAGTTCGTAATTTTGATGAAGTATAATTTATTAATGATTTATTTTGGGACCATGATTTTGGTGTCAATCTAAGAAATCTTTGCCTAAGTCAACATCAAAAAGAGTTTCTCCTCTGCCCTTTTCTAAATGTTTTATAGCTTTAAGTTTTATATTCAGACCTATGATCTATTTAAGTTAAAAGCTATATGGTGTGAGGTAAGGATGAAAGTGTATTATTGTTATTGCATATCTTCACTCAATTGCCTTTGCACTTCTGTCAAAAACCAATTGCCTGTATAAATGCAGGTCTATTTTTGGACTCTATTCCATTCATCTATTTTTCTATTTTGACACAAGCATCACATTATCTTGATTATTATAGCTTTATAATAAATCTTGAAGTCCAGAAGTAAATCTGGACTTCCAAGTGATTCTTCTGTGTCAAAGTTGTCTTGGTCATTCTAGGTACTATGTATTTCCATATGAATTTGAGAGTCAACTTGCCACTTTCTACCCTCCAAAAAAGCTTTCTGGAATTTTGATTAAGATTATGTAAAGTCTATAGATCAGTTTGAAAAGAACTGACATTTTAGAAATATTGAGTCTTCTGATCCATGGCCATATTACACCTCTCCATTTATTTAGGTTTCCTTTCATTTAACTCAGCAATGTTTTATAGGTTTTAGTTTATAGATCCTGTACCTCTTTTGTCAGACTTATCCCTAAATAATTCATAAGTATGATTTTTTAAAAATAGTATTAAAAATTCAATTTACAATTCTTTTTTAATAGTTCATGGAACAAGCAGAAAGAAAAACCAGTGAGGATGTAGAAGAATTGAACGATATAATTAACTTACTTGGCCTAATTGACTTTGATAGGACATTTCACTCACCAAAAATAGAATGCACATTTTTCTCAAGTGCACCTAGAGCATTTGCCAAGATTGCCATAGTCTGGTCCTCTGTGACGGAGTATGCTAACTGTAACTCTTCATCTCTAAAATGGAAATTTTTACTAGAGTCAGAGAAAGATGGAATTACCTAATGTATGAGAAAGTATTTTGAAACCATTAGAGACAAGAATTAATAATATAAAAAGAGATCCTTACCACTGAAATGTCACTTTAAAATGTTAAATAAGTAAAAACTTCTACCTTGACATCCCATTGAAGAGCTAAAACTTCAGGAGTTACCTGGAGGGAGATTCCCCTGGGGTGTGTGAAAGATGAAAAATGTGGCGTGGGGGAGGGGCAAGGGGGGATGTTTTCTGGAATATGGTCAGATTAGCACATGGAAGAGATATTCTAGGCAGTGCAAACAGCCTAAGTAAACTTGTGAAGGTGGGGGAAGAGAAGTTATAGCTAAAATTAGTATGTAGTTTAGCTGGGGTGGAGCACAGAATGCATCATGGGGAGTAGTCAGGAGGTTAGTCTGAGGGCAGCCAATGGGGGCCTTTGGGTATTAGTCTCTAGGGAGTTTGTGCTTTATTATGGAGATTGGAGATTAGTTCTTTGCTTTTTAACATGGTCCACATGGAGGCTGGGAACTGTCTATGTCAAAATGATAAAGGCTATTTGAGTAAGCCATTTCTTTAACTGAACTAACCATTTAAAACCTAAAGAGAACCTTCAGTTTTGCCCTTTGTCAATATCATGAGAATCTCCACTTTGTCTCAGAATTTCAGATGTCAGTGTTTCTCTCCACTTCTCTTGGCCTGAGACTTGACCTTTCCATCAGTGGTCTTATCCCAATTAAGAAATCCATTCTAGATTGGGCAATGACCTGACTGTAATATGTCTCTGTTATAGTCTTAGAGAACAGCCCTTTGTTGATGCTTCCAATCCTTGGGAGAAGAAGACATGCCAGGGATTGGGGTGAGAGAGATGTATAGGGATTCTTTTCTGAAGACTGTTCCTTGGGGATTACCTCCAGAGCAATTAAAATCTGGGGCATACAGTTTAGCATTTAATGATTTCTTCAGTGTCTGTTTCATGTGTACACCTTGGCTCTGTAACAAGACCCTAATTTCCTCATGCCAGAACCTCCTTTTCACACTCTCCAAACCTTGACTGAGGACTTGAAGGATTTCAGTAGTTATATACAGCACTCGTGTGGATATAATGATGAATCAGATTCAGACCTTCCCTGAAGTAACTCAATCAGGTGGGAAGGAAAAATAATGAATCTTTAATCACATATGGTGTCTCTGGCATCTTAGGAATCAGTGACTTTCTGAGACCATCAGTCTTCGGTGGTAACGGTCTTCGATGACTACACAATGTTGGGGGAGTGAATGAGCTGAATTCTTGGAGAATGAGGGGAATAGGTTTAAAGAAAGGAACCTACTAGGTACTTATTATGTACGCAATACGTACTTGGCCAGAGGGCAGTTATTAGAAAAGAGGCTCAGTCAAGAATATATACTTTAGAGGACATCTCATGGTTAATAGCCAGCTGAAAGTGTACCTCCTTGAGTGACATAGTACTAGGCTCTGGAAAGAGAATTGGACTTAGACTCAAAAGGTATGGATTTAATTCATGCTCCTCTTTTTCCCAGATGTGTTACCTGGAGTGGATGGCTTAACCTCTCTGAACCTGCTTCATTTTTTGGTAGACTCGGAATAATGATGGAACACTCACAAACATTTTGTAGGAATCTTGTGGGAGAAGATAAATAGATATGCTAAGTCCCTTTTCATTTGTGAAATCTCTGCTTGGAATAAACCAGCTCTGTGTCCTCTCAGGCTCCACAGCTGAGTAGATGACACTAATTTTCATATGATCTTGTCTTTGAACTGGCTGAATTACCCAGACTTCCTTCTCTTTCAGGGCAGTTATTTATTTACCTTTAAAAATCTCCTCTTCCTTTGCTACTTTGAATTTTAACTTTTCTAAGACTTCAGGTGGTATTTTCTCTTGGGTGAAGTTGTCTGTCAAGATTCTTTAATGCCTAATTGTCCAGACTCAGAACTAGGAAGGCCAGAGGTCTTAAGCAAAGGAGGCCAACTGGGTAAGAGTTAGCTAATAGGACCGTCTATCATTGAGGACAGTATCCCAGCAGAAAATGATCAGCCACTGATTGAAATGGAGCATAGATGTCTGTGACTGGGCTGTCTTTGCTCATTAAGTCACAAGCGGGGGTTCTGAATGTATTTGCAATTCATCAGGGCCCATGTACTCTAATTATTGAGTTGAAGACAGCAATGCTCATATTTTCCAGTGCTTTCTCTTTATCATGGAAATATACACAGAGGAGGAAAGTTATGACAATGTGTGAACTATGACATTTTTAGCATTTCAATTATGCCAGCCTCCCTGGGTGGTGGTCTCTGGATTGGTTGTTTGTATGCATGCACTCAAACTCTGTTATAAAGCTGGAAAAGGCAAGAGAAAAAAACATACTTATTATCATTTATGTCATTACACTTTTTTGTTTTATTAATAATTCTAGGTATGGAATTCATTTTATATAACCTTATTGGCAAATATTTGCAGTTGTTTTTGCTGCTGCTTTTAACCTTCTCTCTTTTTATTTTCTTAATTAATTCCTATAGAATCTTTGAGCTGGACAAGTATTTAGTTCAATTTCCAAACCCTTTGTATATTAGCTCTGACTAGCAGTCACATAGCTTCTGTTTATACATTTCCAGTTTCAGGGAGCTCAGTTCCTTAAAGAAGCCAATTCTGGTTTTAGAGAATTCTAATTACTATCTAAGGCCTTACATAAAAATTAAAATTAAAATCTCCCTGTCTTAGTCCTGCATTGGAAATAGTTTCTCTTCATATACTACCTCATTCAAACATTCTGTTCTCTGAAATCCACAATAAATCCCCACCCCCACCGCCCACTGTCTCCTTATGAAAACCCTTCACATGGATGACACATAGTACCTGTGTCACTTATCCTCTCTGGGATAACATCTCTCACTCCACAAGATAACTTCTAAAAACTTGAATTACAGCCCTGTTGTGTAAGGCGGAGGCTGGAGAGTGCATGCCCCAGTGGTCCAATTGTTGGTCTTTTAAGTGTACATAGAAAGCTTGGAAAAATGCTTTATGCTCTGAAACTTTGGGTTCAACTCATGCATCCAGCCCATTAGAGCCCACAAGTGGAGCCAGAGATTACTTAGTGGCTCCCTGCTATTTTTAGCTCCTTCTCTCATATTTTATTTTACCCTACAGCCACCCTCAAGTGGTAGCAGATGAATTACCTTTTCCTTGGACCACCTGACTCTTGCTAGGTCCCAGGTCCTTCATTAGTGCCTCTGATGCTTTTTTTTTTTCTTTTTTCTTTTTTTGTGTAAAATTTTATTGGGGAAAAGTGTGTTTTTCCAGGTCAAGCAGTTGTCTTCAATCTATTTGTGGAGGGTGCAGCTCAGTGGCCCATGTAGGGATTGAGCCAGCAACCTTGGAGTTATGAACCTGTACTCTAACCACCTGAGCTAACCAGCCGCCCCTAAGTGCCCCTCATTCTTTTAATCCTTTTTACCCAGTGATGAGCGAATCAGTATGGTGGTCGCATAAAGTATAGTCTTCCTAAAAGTCAGCTCTATCATACATTCCTCTGCTGCATGAGTGAGTGAATGAATGAATGAAGTATAACAAAACCAAAAATAAATGTACCAAACCAACAAAGAGACAAGGGCAGACTCTTGGAACTTGCATTAGGGTAAAAAAGAAAAGAGAGAGAAAAATAGGAATTACTGAATACTTAGTACACATTAAGCATTGTGCTAAGTGTTTTACTTATGCTAAGTCTATTATTCTAACCTCTTTCTGATGCATTCATTAATTACATTAATTTCAAATATCATAGTTGTGTATGGGTGTCGGTGTGTGTACAGGTGTGTGTGGTTATGTTTATATTTTAAGTATTAGCTCATCTTTACACGGACTTGTCTAGTTTGCTTTATTACAGGATGCCCTGGATTATAAAATATCCCTCATACATGGTTTTTCATTTGTTTCTGCTTGAACCTTAGGAGTATCGGTGGATGTGGACAGATTTATATGCCTTTATCTACCATAGATTTCTGCATCATTCAGGTTGTGTGAATTCAAACTCCAGATCCATAGCTGTAGCTAGCCTTTTTTTTTCCCCCCTATATTCTCACCTCCCCCCCACCCTAATCCAAGGCTCTGATCTGATAGCAATTTGTTGCTGCTTGCCCAGATAGCTGTTAACATATTTCAAGGCTCCATGTACCTGGTGACACTTCAAACTTTATATATGGGCTGTTTCCAGATATTTACTTTGTAGGGCAAAAGAAAAAAGTCTTTTCCTTGTGTAGATATTAGGACCTAGCCCTTGGTTTCCAGAGTCAATATTAGCTTCACAAACACCATGAATCATGATCAAATCAGCTCCTACTTACCACTTTGGTTTTAAGTTCTGAATTTGATTTTGACACAAAGGAATTTACTTTTCAGCTCAAAAATTATTTAAGATTTTGAGTTTTACATTATCATGTCGAAATGTTTGTTGGGACATGAGGTCCCATCCAGTCGTGGCCTTTCTATCTCTCTTATATAGTCTTCAAATTAACCCTATGAGGTAGGTATCATTACCTTGGTTTTACGGATGATACCAAGGTTCAGGATGGTTAGGTAAGCTTACAGAGGTCACACAGCCAGTAAGTGGCAGAACAGAGATGTACAGCTGCCAGCAAAGGAAACAAAGGAAAAATGTTCCTAGAAGCAGGAGGAAAAAGTAGAAATGAGAAATGCCATGGATGTTAGGACAGGAAAGTGGTCCATTTGGACAAGAATCACATGCTCTTAGAGGGGTGAGGGCTGACAAAATCATTGTATTTAACCCTTTTCTAAAGAGAACAGAGTGTGTCTAAGTGATTCCCTGAAGCGGGCCTGGAGGGCAGGGGCTGTGCTGTGCTGCCCTTTTCCTTTGGTACCACTTGCAAATAGGCACTTAAGTACTTTTTGATGGTGATGTGATTATCCAAAACTTTCCTTGAAATTGCACTTCCTATCTGAAAAATTTATGCACGAACATGGGACCAGGTCCAGCTTTATACTCACCCTTTGAATACAGACCCCTTCAGGAAAAAAACATGGAAAGGAAGAATCAGCCAGCAAAATGCATATAGCACACTGGATTGTGTGCTAAGCTCTTCAATTTCAGTGTCTCTTTTAACCCTTCAGAAAAGGGTACAGTTTTAAAGATGAGGCAACTAAGGTTTTAGAGTACTGATGTGGTCCAAGGTACCAGAGCTAGAAATAAGAGAATTAGGATTCAAACAGAGGCTGGCCAACTCCATAGTGAGGAATCTACATTGTTCGATACCACAGTGGGATCTATTTTTGTCGTTGTTGTTTAAAAAATAGTGAAACTACTTTAGTAATTTGATTTAAAAAAAAATATTTAAATTTATTGGGGTGACATTATGTAGGTTTCAAGTGTGCAATTCTATAATATATCATCCATATACAACATTGTGTGTTCACCACCCACAATCAAAATTAAGAATAGAGACCATACAACTCAGCAATTCCTCTCTGGGTATCTATCCCCCCAAATCTGAAAACATTTATCTGTAAAGATATATGTACCCCTGGGTTCACTGCAGCATTATTTACAGTGGCCAGAACACAGACATAACCAATGTGTCCTTCAGTAGATAATTGGTAAAGAAAAGATGAAATACTGTCATTTGTATTGCAACATGGATGGATCTTGAGATTATCATGCTAGATGAAATAAGTCAGACAGAAAAAGTCAAGAGCCATATGATTTCACTCATATGTGGGATATAAAACTTAAGGCAACAAATGATCAAGACAAACAGACAAAAACTCATAGACACAGACAACAGTTAATTGGTTACCAGAGGGTAAATGGGGCGAGGCGGATGGTAGAAGAGGGTAAAGGCAGTAAGATCTGTTTTTGGTGGTTCTAGTAGTTTCCCTGGGCACATGGCAGGGGAGTGACTGCCAGAACAAAATGAGAGATCAGTGTGTTCAAAATTCTCTTCCAGACATTGAGATTGTGTGCCCAGGTGGGACCTAGGTCGCAGGTGATTCAGGATCTTTTTGGCTGCTGAGCTTCACCCACTGGCCTCTCCTTTAGAGCAGACAAAAGCAGAAGGCTGCAGGGGAAGGCATGTCTGCATTATGATGGAGGAGGAGGACATCAGAAGACCCACCCTGCTTCACATGGAGCCATTTCTCAACCTCGCTGAGATGATAGTTTCATTTATCGATTTCTTCATTCACCCTACAGGCATTTACGAGTTCATCTTAGCTGAATAACCCTTTATTTAGGACAGGCTGGTGAAAGCAATAATGTCAGAAAAGAGGGGAATAAGGGTTTATATCCTAGAAAGTGACACAGAGTACCTACCGTCTGTGAAGCCCTGAACTAGGGTATCAGGATGACAAAATGAGTAAGGTAGGGAAGAGGTGAGCTGGCTTATATCCGGTAATTGATGTGGCTGTACATTGAATTAATTATAAATAAATACAATAAAATAAATTATATTTCTCATCTATACTAGCCACATTTCAAGTGCTGGTGCCTACCATATTGGTTAGCGCAGCTGTGGACCATTACCATCATCACAGAAAGTTCTACTGGACAGTGTTGGCGAGAGCAAGGAGAGCCAGCACTGGCCCTGGAATTAGAAACCCTGGGTTGGAACCTGGCTCTGTCCCTTAGCAGCTGTGTGTTGGTGCATATTCTCGAGCAGGTTTTAAAAAATACCTCTCTGCCTTTCTTGTCTTATCTACAACAGAGGGAGCACAGTTGAACCATAAAATGGGCAACATCTTTCAGGGTGCTCCCTATGTTCCACGCACCTTTGTATCTGTTTTATTTGCACGAGTTAATCTAAGTGTACCCTGCGAGGTAGGTGCTGTTGTTACCTCCACTTCATAGGTGCGGAAACGAGTAGCAAAGTCATGCAGCTCATTAATAGTGGAGCTGATGTGAACCCAGGCAGTCGGGACCCGGAATCAGTGTTGTCAATCTTTATCATAATTCCTAATAATGGCAACAAGCTCATAGTGATGCTGGGAGAATTAAATCTTTTACTCCATTAGTATCTCAGTAACTGCCTGACACAGAATGAGAACTCAGGAAATGCGAGTTATTATCGTTGTGCCCTTCAAGCGAGTTACAGAAACTCTAATTCTTGTTCTTTTCAAGAGTCTAGGAGAAGTAGGTACCTTGTTCCCCTGGTTAGTGGAAAATAGCAAAATATGGCAGAAAAAGGACTGCAGTGGGAGATGGGCCCTTAGCTCTTGTCCTCCCTGCCTTGGACACCTCACTCCCCTTCTCTGCTTTAGTTTCCTCATCTATAACATGTGAGGGTTGAAAGAAAATGTCCCCAGACTCTATTTTCCTTTCCAAATTCTCTGATTCCATGATAAACAGGGGCTAATTAGCACTGTGCAGTCCCCAGTCATATATACATATTAGATTATGCAACCGGTTAATCACTTAATGACAGGTAAATGTGCAAAGCCAGGTGTTTAATATGTTTTCATAAACTGGAGAAATCACTTTGTGATTAATGGTGCTCACCCCATGTCCTAGCATGAGTGTATCCAAGCCAGGTCTTGCTGTGGATGCCTGTCCCCCTAACTTTTCATTCTGACCAGGTTCTAATTTATGCTGCAGGCTCCTTCCTACATACTTGGGGGCTAGGGTTTTGACAAAGTTTGTGTAAACAGTGAAGCCTTCAGAAGTGGAGGCGCAGGAGACATTATCTCAGTCTTCAGACAGGCTGAGCTCCTCGTGGGCATTCATTTCTCATCCAATCTGGGAAAAGATGGGAATTACCACTAGTTTACACCTGGATGTCAAGCCTTTTCTTTTTCTTCTTCTTCTTTTTTTTTTTTCCCCTTTAAGTTTTTTTCCACAGGAGATCCAGGCCGATTTCAGGGCAGTTCTGGGAAATTTCTTGGGTGTGATAAAGATTCTCTGGGTTTTTGCTCCATTGATTGCTATGTGATGGGGTCGCTATAAAATCAGAGTGGACACAGTGGAGCCTGCAGTGTGCAGGCTGCCAGGAGGGTGTGGGGCCAGCATGGGGCAGCACCAAGAAGGGTGCATGGTGACCGTGTGTCAGTCAGGGTCCAGGCCCAGAGGAGAAGGCTGGCCCTAGTAGAATTCCAGTGAGAACTGGGTGAAGGGGCTCTTTTCACAGGGATATGCAGGGTTTAGGGAGTCACTATGGCATGGTGAGGCACCCAGAGATTAGCAGCAATAGGAAGCTGTTAGAACTTGGAGCCCAAAGGAGCAAGCCCAGGACGTCAGCCCATGAATTCCTGGAGTGACCTGAAGCCGAGTGGGGGACCTCCAATAGCTGAAGTCATAGGAGCTAGGACACCAGCTAGAAATGTGGGTCCTAGGCAGGCAGGCAGGAAGGGATGGGGGTGGGGGGGAGTAGAAAGACAAATGCTAACCTCGCCCTCTTCTCACCTGCCAGACTCCTGCAGGTGCCTTTCTGTGGCTCAATCCACCTGAAAGGCACAGGCAAGGAAGCCAGGTGGGCGGATGCAGGCCATGGGGGTGAGCCCTGGAGGGGCACAGAACAGGCCAGAGAAGGGCAGAAAGTGGCTGTGGAGTGAGGACAAATGGAGACTGTCAGCAACGACAGATGTGGGCCACTGTGTGGTATGAGCTGTGAGGTAATGAAGTAAGTGGGGAGAAAGTGGGGAGAGGTAAGGGAGTGCATTGGAAATGTGAGGTTCGAGCTTATCAAATCCCTCCCCCACTTCTTCCGCCATTTTTAATCAGCCACTTTCTAAACAGATCAGCATGAAATATTTACTGAACTATTACTACGTAGGGGCAACAGTGAATGTGGAAAGGACATCTGCTTTGAATTAGATAGACTTGGGTTTTCTTTTCAATCCTGGTATATTTGCTTATTAGCGAGGTGGCTTTTGGCCAGTTATTTATCTTTCTCATCCTCAGTTTTTGTATCTATACAAGGGGACTAATCCTACAAACATCACGGTATTGCTATTAAGTTGAAATTACATAATGAATGTAGTACACCCAGCCCAGGGCCTCGTGTTTATTTTTGCATTAATTTAACAAACGTACTTTGGGGTGAATGGAATTAGAGCCCTTCCATACAGGTAGCCAAAAGTCTAGTTAAAGGTGGATATTCATTGTCGATACATATAAACAAACATGGGATGATACAAACTGCCATGCATATTTATATTCATAGAGAGGTATCCACATAGATTCATATACAAAGTGTCAAGAGGGTGAAGACCAATGTGATACAACAAGAGGGAGAAAGTTTACATTGGGGATCAGGGGAGTCCTCTCTGAGAAATTAGTGCTAAGGCTGGGGTTTGGGAGATGAATGGATGCTATTCAGCAAAGCCAGAGAAAAGCAGTCAGGAGGAGGAGGAGGAGGAGGAGGAGGAGTTCTAGTGGGAACAGATTCACGAGGAAGGTGGAACCCTGTGCTGCTTTGTGTCTTCTCCCTCAGTGGGGCCTCCTTCTCAGCAGCCTTTCACAGTTCAGCCTTGTCTTTCTCATCTCTCCAAATACTGAAGAGTCCTTGGACCTCTTCCCATCTCTGCTCTCATTCCTTCCCTTTATGATCTCATCCAGGCCCCTGGCTTTAAATACCATTTATTTCTCCTAATTATCAGCCCTGATCTTTTCTCTATACCCAAGACTTGTTCATCTCCAACTGCCTGCTTGACATCTCAATGTGGATATCTCATAAATATACCCAATATTGCACTCTAAACACCTGGTTTCTGTTCATTCCCCTTCACATATTTGCTCCTCACATTTTTCTGTTCTTCTAAGTTTTTAGGGCATATGCTTTGGAGTGTTGGCTCTTCTCTTTATTTTATACTCTACCATCATTCCCTAAGCAAACTGTCTTGTCTCTATTTTTAAAATACATCTAGAGTCCCAGCACTCCTCATTCCCCTCTCCACTTCTCCCTCCTGGTCCATGCTGCCATCACCCCTCCCTCACATGGGTTATTGTAACTCCTTCCTTCCTTGTCCCCCTACCATTGACTCTCCATAAAACAGCCAGAACTATCTACTAAAATGTAAATATTAAGTCACCCTTGTGTGAAGCTCTCCAATAGATCCCATCTCGCTTGGAATAAAACCTTAAGTCTCTTCCATGGCTCACCAGGTCAAGGATAGCCTTCCCCTGTTTGCTTGCCCTGCCCCTGCTCTGACCTCATTTTCCACCATTCCCATGCAGTCCCTGGGCCCCAGCCCACCAGGTTTCCTTGCTTTTCCCTCTCTTCCCCCTGTTGCCAAGTCCTCTCTCAGTCCTCTTCTCTTGCACTGTGTTTGGGATGAAAAGTGACGCATTTGGCTCGAGTTGTCACTGCCTTCAAATCTCCCCTCAAATCCATCTTTTCAGAAATGCCTCCTTCAGCCACGCTCTGTGAAATGCAACTTCTTTCTGACCCACTGCTGGCACCATTTATTCTGATTTATTTTTCTTCTTAACAAGTTGCCACCATACAACATGTTAACTCTTGTGTAGCATGTCGGTCACCCCCACCAAATTAAAGCTCTAGGAAGGCAGGGACTTGATCTCTTTTGTCCTGAGATCAGTACCTAGGTCATAGCCTTGCTTAGGACAGGTGCTTTAGACTTACCTGTTGACTGATGGGATTCGTGCAGGTGAGAAAGTCCTTGCAAAAGATACTCACTTTAGTGAGAACTCATTCCCCGAAGAAGGAAGGAAGGGGAGTTACTGCTGTCTAGCATGGCTGGTTCCCTTTCATCCTGAAGCCCTAACCAGTGGTGGCTTTTGAACCAGTTAGACAGTTAATATTCATTGGCAATCCATTTTCAATATAGCCCTCCTTTTTTTTTTTTTTGAGGGCAGTGTCACTGGCCCTCGTATGTGGGACTGAACCGGGGCCGCTGGCTTCCCAAGCCAGCGCTTAACCACCGCGCCACTCGGCCAGCCCCTCAATATAGCCCTGTATCAGGTTATTAGGTGCTGTAAGAATACAGAGAAACATGTGATATAATTTTCAGTTCTCAAGGGCTTTTGTAGTTTAGTCTTTCACTCTCTCTCTCTCTCTCTCTCTGTCTCTCTCTGTCTCTCTCTCTCTCACACACACAACACACACACAGAGTAATTAGCATTAATACCAGTAATATTGATAGCTATGTTCCAGGCACTGTATTAAAATCTCACATTTGAAATCTCATTTAATCTTTATAGCATTATGAGAAAAGTACCATTGTTATCTCTACACCTGCCACCTCCCCTCCCCCCACCCCCACACACTTCAAAGAAAGAAACAGACAGATGTGGAATGGAGGCCTAGAGTGCATAAGGAGCTTTTCCAAGGTGAGTGGGTACCAGTCTGTGAGGATGGGGGCAGTGAGTGAAGCAGCAGAGGCTGGATTACAGACCACCTGCTGGACTCTGGGTGCCGTAATTACAGACCATGTTTCCTGAACAACAACAAAAATAGAGCTCAACATCAGTTCACGGCATGCCAGTTGTTGTGATGCTTAATCATTGGTTGTGTATTTATGAGCATGCTTACTAGGTACCAGGAGGGTGTTTTGTGATGGACATAAAGTAGTGAGCAACTCCAGGCATGGAGCTCACAAGGTAGAGGGACACCAATCTGAAATCAGGATAACATCTGGAAATCCAGAAGTATGGTGACCTTCTTCCAGGGAAGAGTTCCCTCAGAGCTAGGATGGCTGGCTATGCCACAGAGGAAAGATTTAAGATTGGCCTAAAAGATGGGAAAAGAAATAATGTAGCTGGAGAGGAAAGAGGGAGAAAAAACAAAAACAAAAACAAAAAAAACACAGAGAAATCACTGACAAAACATGATTCTTAGTTTGGTTTCTGTTTAGCAAATGCTCACTCAGTTTTAGTATCTCTGGGAATTCTTTTGGCTCTCTACTGGGCTGTCTTAGATCCCTGCCAATTGCTGTATGGACATTTCTCCATCTCAGCAGCTGCCGCTTCCTATTATAGCCACCCCTTTCTGTACAGACTGAGGAACAGTGGAGAAGAAATCTTGTCTTTTTCTATTGTGAATCCCTCATGCCCAGGACATAGTAAATAGCCAAAGTTCATGGACTCAGGTCTGCATTTCACTAATGTCTAGGAGAAACTCCCCATGAAGGGATCTCCTTCTTGTCAACAGCTCCTGACCAACGATGTGTATTCAAACCTAAATGAACTTGACACCATTTTGGATGCATCCATCTCTCTGAGGTGGCTTTAAGCTATCACTTGCTGCCTGAGCTATGGTTTCTGTTGCATCCGAGTCATGAAAAGGGGCTGGAGGTGAGATACCTCATAGCCAGGATGTTTTTAGAGGATGCTGTCCATTCTACTGAATGTTACTAACAGGACAATGATGGATAGTTTTGAGAAGGTAGGATTGAGTCAAATTGTAACTGCACAGCTTTTTTCTTCTTTTTCCTCTTTAACTCTAGAGATAACGAACATAGACATGTGTTGTTTTATATTCTCGGATCTCACATATTTATTGAGCACCTACTACATACCAGATATTGTGCTATGTTTCCGTATGCTTTTTATCGCACAATAACCTGGTGAGTTGGTTCTTCTTCTCCGTTTCTGATTTGGAAATTGAAGAATTAAAAACAGGGCAAAGAGAAGTATGTGATTTACTCCTCTACTGAGAACTAGTAAATGCCAGAGCCAAAATGAGAAATTAATTGTATTAGGAAAATCTGGATAAGGAAGGAGAGTTTTAATTAAGAAAGGAGGCATTCAAGAAGCAGAGGAACACACTACAAATGTGTTTTGGGGCTTTTTGTGCTCCTAGCAGTAAACAGTTAATGCCAGGGCACATCCAAAGAGCTCTTATTTCACTCTTTTGTCCTCAGGAAGCTCACAATCCAGGTGGAGAGAAAAATATATCATTTTATTTCAAGAGAAGAGCAAAAGCATAGATCTTCTTTGTGAAAACGGGAGTGGGATGAAATATCAGCATGGAACTGTGTAGATATATGTTGGTAAGGCCTGGTAGAAATCCTAGGGAAATGAAAACAGTTGATCTATTGGAGTTACTGATTAATTACTGATTTTTTTTTAAGTCTTATTTTTTTATGATTTTTTTTTTTTCTCAATAAGTTTGAAACAAAACGAAAACAACAACAACAAAAAAACCAGGAGTGATACCAAAGGAAAGGCTGGCTAGCTTTTTGTCATGGTATAACAGGGCCCTGGCTGGAAAGGAAATTAACCAGCCTTCCAGAAGATCATAAAATGAAACCTCTTTTCTTCTGGTTTTCCATTTCTCAGTTTGTGGAAGCAGATAGAGACTCTTGGAATGTATAAACTGAAGGGATTGTGAAATCCCCTCCCTCCCCCCCTGTTTACAGATGAGATGGCTAAAACCCAGGGAGGTTCCAAGATTTGTCCCAAAGTCATTTGTAGCTTGTGGCAGATTCAGAGCAGAGGCCTGACTGCCAGCTCTGCAGTCACTGGATTCGGGATGAAAGGCATGGGTCAAAGGCATCTCTGTTGTTTCCTGTGCAACTTGGGTTCCTCATTTATCCTCTGGGTCTTAGTTCCTAAGACAGTATAGGAGGTAATAATATTTCACGGGCCTCTTAAGAAGGTTCCATGAAGAAACATAAATGTGCTTTGTAAACCATAAAGCACATATGAATGGCAGGGACTGTTAATAATTCTTTCCTACACCACATATTGAGGATGGTGAAAACTTTCTAGCATCTGCCACTTCTCTGCTTTGTTCTTTCTTTCAGAGGTGAAGGATACCGTCTGAGTTAGATAACAAGACAGAACCAAACAAGGTACAGTCATACCTTGGTTTGAGAGCATAATTCATTCCGGAAACAAACTACGCATATTGCAAGACATTGCTTGTTTACCATGTTAAAATGTATTAGAAATGTTTGCTTGTCTTGTGGAACACTCGCAAACCACATTACTCTCAATCCAAGGTTTTACTGTATTTGGAAATAAAAATTGTTTTTTCAGAGGAGACCTATTCAAATTGATAAAAGGGACCTCATCACACAGAGCCACTAACCAAAATCACCCTGAAGATTATCTACCTCTTAGGAGCTCAAAAGATCAGGGAACTATAGCTTTAAGTTGCATCTAGCTAATATGTGAGTTTCCACTGCATTGCCCCCGCTACTCTTGCATTCAATAAACATGAGGAATTGCACTGTAATAGCAACCAATGCACCCAGACACACACTGTAATTAAAGGAATACATCACACAATAAAGTGCATTTAAATGAAAAATCTTTCTATTGGAAACACACTTTCTATTTTTTTTTCTTTCTGTGGTAATTTTTTGATGTTTAAACCCTTCTAAGAGAACAAGAAAGGCAAACTAGGGTCAAGGTGAGATTCTCCAGGGAGATGTTGGGGGTTATGCCTGCTTTTGTCCAGATAGAGTATTAGTAGAGTGACAACTGGTGCAAACAACATGTGACCACACCGTCAGTGGGATGGATGACTGGAACTGGTGCATGCATGAGATGCTGTTCAAGGATTTCTTAGTCTCAGGAGGAGTGATGGCAGGAGAAAGGGGAAGGGCACACCAGAAAAAATCAATGCACTTCAGAGTTGACATTGCACTTTGTGGATATCTGGCCTGATGACTGTACACAAATCTGACTGCTATTGTTCTATGAATAGGAAACTGAGCTAAAGAGCCATTTGCCTCTCCTTGCCCTTGTTATGATTTTTTTTCCTTATAAACTTTATTGAAAAATGAGATATGTGTAATAAACTGCATTCATTTAAAGTACACAGTTCAATGAGTTTTGACAGTTGTAAGCGTCTGTAAAATCTCCACTAAGATTCAGAACATTTCTGTCCTGCCAAAGATTTTTTCATGCCCCTTTGCAATCCCTCCCTCCTTCCACCTCTGGCCCCAGGCCAGCACTAATCAGATTTTTATCACTGTAGGTTAGACTTGAAATAAATGGAATCATCCAGTATGTACTTCTTTTGTGTTCCTGGTGTCTTTCACTGAGCACAAGGATTCTCAGATTCCTCCATGTTTTTGAGCATATCAGTAGGTTATTCCTTTCTATTAGCTATGGTGTTTTAAAATGAATCCAGAGGTTCTTTTTTTTTTTTTTTTTTGAGGGCAGTGTCACTAGCCCTCATATGTAGGACCTGAACCGGGGCCACTGACTTCCCAAGCCAGCGCTTAACCACCGTGCCACTCGGCAGGCCCAACTATGGTGTTTTAAGATGATTATAATTCTTATCTTTATTACACGGCTATTTCTGCTGGTTCTAGTACCTGGAAATCTCTTTATGTATATCTGAGTGAGATAATTTGTGAACACATTTTAGGGATTTGGGAGCAGCTCTAGTGACCAGCAATGGTGATCAGCATTTCCCAGTCCAGGTTACAGAACGAGAGGTGGAGGCGGACTTCCCCTCTTTCCCTCTCTCCCAATTTCCCTTCCTCTTTCCATCAATATTTATTATTGATGTATACTGACTACATCCCAGGTGCTGCTCTAGGTGCCCGGTTATATCAAGAAACAAATGAATACTCAAAAATCAGACGAAAAACCCTCCCATCCTGAAGCTTGTCATGTTTGTTGAATTGAAAACAATAATAGAGTGTGAAAGGATCTGAGGAGAGTCTCTCGTTAGTTCTTTGGAAGAAGGTGGATAAAAAGAAACTTCTTTAAAGGTGGCAATGGTATCAGAATTCCTCCAGCAGGCCTGGTTTATTGACAATGGAGAGCAGGAATACATTAAAACTGTGAAAGGATCCAAGGGTGGTCCCGGGTCAGCAGTGAGCCCCTATCCTAGCTTCAATCCGTCCTTGGATGTTGCTGCCTTGCATAAAGCCATAATAGTTAAAGGTGTGGATGAAGCAACCATCATTGACATTCTCACTAGGAGAAACAATGCACAGCATCAACAGATCAAAGCAGCCTATCTCCAGGAAAAAGGAAAGCCCCTGGATGAAGCTCTGAAGAAAGCCCTTACAGGTCGCCTTGAGGAAGTTGTTTTGGCTCTATTAAAAACTCCAGCCCAATTAGATGCTGATGAACTCTGTGCTGCCATGAAGGGCCTTGGAACTGATGAAGACACTTTGAATGAAATTTTGGCATCAAGAAGTAACAGAGAAATCAGAGAAATTAACAGAGTCTATAGAGAAGAATTGAAGAGAGACCTGGCTAAAGACATCGCCTCAGACACATCTGGAGATTATCAGAAGGCTTTGCTTTCTCTTGTTAAGGGTGACCGATATGAGGATCTGGGCGTAAGCGAAGACTTGGTTGACTCAGACGCCAGGGCATTATATGAAGCAGGAGAAAAGAGAAAAGGGACAGCTGTAAATGTGTTCAGTACCATTCTTACCACCAGAAGCTATCCCCATCTTCACAGAGTGTTTCAGAAGTACACCAAGTACAGTCAGCATGACATGAACAAAGTTCTGGATCTGGAGCTGAAAGGTGACATCGAGAAATGCCTCACAACAATCATGAAGTGTGCCACAAATAAGCCAATATTCTTTGCTGAGAAGCTGCATCAGGCCATGAAAGGTGTTGAAACACGTCATAAGACTCTGATCAGAATTGTGGTTTCCCGTTCTGAAATTGACATGAATGATATCAAAGCATTCTACCAGAAGCTGTATGGTATCTTTCTCTGCCAAGCCATCCTGGATGAAACCAAAGGAGATTATGAGAAAATCCTAGTGGCTCTCTGTGGAGGACAGTAAACATTCCTGTGATGATCTCAAGCTTTTTGATCAGATTTTTAAAATCATATCTTTTCATTCCATATTATAAACTTAAATAGGAAAGTTTCTTCAGCAGGATTAGTCTAGCTAACTGCCTTCTGAAAACTATGGCCTATAAATCATTTTTCCAAACAGGCCCACACCAAGACACATAACAGTTAAAATGGCAAAGCTTAAAGACAAAGACAGAATCCTGAAAGCAGCAAGAGAAAGACAGCAGGTTACATACACGGGAACTCCTATAAGACTAACAGCTGATTTTTCTTCAGAAACTCTGCAGGCCAGAAGGGAGTGGCAGGCGATATTCAAAGTGACACAAAATAAAGGTCTACAACCAAGATTGCTCTATCACTTAAAATTGAAGGAGAGATAAAGAGCTTCTCAGAAAAGAATAAGCTTAAGGAGTTCATTACCACCAAACCAGCATTGCAGGAAATGTTAAAAAGGCTTTTTTAAACAGAAGAAAGGGGAAAACAAGCTAACCCAGGAAGACAAATACAAATAACAAAATGGCAATAAATATGCACCTATCAGTAATCACTTTAAATGTGAATGGGCTAAATGCTCCAATCAAAAGGCACAGAGTGGCTGCGTGGATAAGAAAACAGGACCCATGCATATGCTATCTACAAGAGACTCATCTCAGATCAAAAGACACACACAGACTGAAAGTAAAGGGATGGAATATGATATTTCCAGCAAACAGAAATGAGAAAAAATCTGGAGTAACAATACTTATTTCGCACAAAATAGACTTTAAAATGAAGACTACAATAAAAGACAAAGAAGAGCAGTACATAATAATAAAGGGATCAATTCAACAAGAGGACATAACCCTAGTAAACATCTATGCACCCAATATAGGAGCTCCTAAATATATAAAAAGATTTTGACAGACATAAAGACAGAGATCAACAGTAACACTGTCATAGTAGGGGACTTCAAGACCCCATTGTCATCAATGGACAGATCCTCCAGACAGAAAATCAACACGGACATAGTGGCCTTAAATGACACTTTAGACCAGCTGGATTTAATTGATATTTTTAGAGCATTTCACCTCAAAGCTATAGAATACACATTTTTCTCAAGTGCACATGGAACATTTTCCAAGATAGACCACATGTTAGGCCACAAAACAAATCTCAACAAATTTAGGAAGATTGAAATCATATTAAGTGTCTTCTCTGACCACAATGTTAAGAAACTAGAAATCAATTATAAGAAGAAATCTGGAAAGCTTACAAATACATGGAGGCTAAATAATGTGCTACTAAATAGTGAGTGGGTCAAAAATGAGATCAAGGAGGAAATCAAAAGATACCTCGAGACAAACGAAAATGAAAACACCATGACCCCAAATCTCTGGGATGCAGCGAAAGCAGTCCTAAGAAGGAAGTTCATAGCAGTGCAGGCCTACCTAAAGAAGGAAGAAAAATCTCAAATCGGAACTCGAAAAAAAAAAAACACAGCAAAACAACCCTAAAGGGAGTATAAGGAAGGAAATAATAAAGACCAGAGCAGAAATAAATGAAATAGAGAACAAAAACACAATGCAAAAGAGCAATGAAACCAAGAGTTGGTTTTCTGAAAAGATAAAAAAAAATCGACAAACCCTTAGCCAGACTAACCAAGAAAAAGAGATAGAAGACACAAATTAATAAAATCAGAAATGAAAGAGGAGAAGTAACAACAGATAGCACAGAAATACAGAAAATTTTAAGAAAATACTATGAGCAACTATATGCTAACAAATTCAACAATCTGGAAGAAATGGATACATTTCTAGAAGCATGAAATCTACCAAGTCTGAACCAAAAAGAAACAGAAACTCTGAACAGACTGATTACTGCCAAAGAAATTGAATCAGTAATCAACAATCTTCCAACAAACAAAAGCCCTGGACCAGACAGCTACACAGGTGAATTTTACAAAACATTCAAAAAAGAATTAATACCTATTCTCTTCAAACTGTTCCAAAAAATACAGAAGGAGGGAAGGCTCCCAAACTCTGTCTATGAAGCCACTATCACCCTGATTCCTAAGTCAGACAAAGATATTACAAAAAAGGAAAACTACAGGCCAATATCCCTAATGAACATAGATGCAAAAATTCTCAACAAAATACTAGCAAATCGAATTCAGCATCTCATTAAAAAGATCATACACCACTATCAAGTGGGATTCATTCCTGGTATGCAAGGTTGGTTCAATATCTGCAAATCAATTAACGTAATACATCACATTAGCAAAATGAAAAATAAAAATCATATGATCATATCAATAGATGCAGAAAAGGCATTCGACAAAATCCAGCAGCCATTTATGATAAAAACTCTTAGCAAAGTGGGATCATATCTCAACATAATAAAGGCCATATATGATAAGCCCACAGCAAACATCGTACTCAATGGGGAAAGTCTCAAAGCTTTCCCTTTAAGATCAGAAGCAAGACAAGGCTGCCCACTTTCACCACTTTAACATAATACTGGAAGTTCTAGCCACAGCAATCAGACAAGAAAATGGAATAAAAGGCATCCAAATTGGAAAAGAGGAAGTAAAATTGTCATTATATGCAGATGACATGATACTATATATAGAGAATCCCAAAGACTCCACAAAAAAAACTGCTAGAACTGATAAACTAATTTGGTAAGGTAGCAGGATACAAAATTAATATTCATAAATCAGTTGCACTTGTATACACCAATAATAAACTATCAGAAGAAGAAGTCAGGAAATCAACCCCTTTTACAATTGCTTCAAAAACAATAAAATATCTAGGAATCAATTTAACTAAAGAAGTAAAACACCTGTACTCAGAAAATTGAGACACTGAAGAGAGAAATCAAAGAAGATACAAATAAATGGAAATACATACCATGCTCATGGATAGGAAGAATTAATATAATTAAAAGATCAATACTACCTAAGGCAATATATAGATTCAATACAATTCTAATCAAACTACCAAGGACATTTTTCTCAGAAATAGAACATAGAATCCTAAAATTTATATGGAGCCACAAAAGACCCCAAATAACCACGGCAATCCTGAGAAATAAGAAAAAAGTGGGAGGCATCACACTACCTGACATCAAAACATACTACAAGGCTACAGAAATCAAAACAGTATGGTATTGGCATAAAAACAGACACATAGACCAATGGACAGAATAGAGAGCCCAGGAATAAACCCATCCATATACGGTCATTTAATCTATGACAATGGAAGCAAGAATTTACATTGGAGTAAAGATAGTCTATTTAATAAATGGTGCTGGAAAAATTGGACTGACACATGCAAAAAAATGAAACTGGAACACCTACTTATACCATATACAAGAACAAACTCAAAATGGATTAAAGACTTAAATGTAAGACCTGAAACCATAAAATTCCTAGAAGAAAACATAGGTAGTAAGTTTGCAGACATTGCCCTTAGTAATGTTTTTACTGATATATCCCCTCGGGCAAGGGAACTAAGAGAAAAAATAAACATATGGGATTACATCAAACTTAGAAGTTTTTTTCACAGCAACGGAAATCATCAATAAAACAAAAAGGCAGCCTACTGAATGGGAGAAGATATTTGCCAACAATATATCTGATAAGGGGTTAATATCCAAAATTTATAAAACACTCATGAAACTCAACACCAAAAAAACAACCCAATTAAAAAATGGGCAGAGGATATGAAGAGGCATTTCTCTAAAGAAGACATACAGATGGCCAACAGGCATATGAAAAAATGTTCAACCTCACTAATCATCAGAGAAATGCAAATATAAACCACAATGAGATACCACCCCACTCCGGTCAGAATGGCTATCATCAACAAATCAACAAACAACAAGTGTTGGCGTGGGTGTGGAGAAAAGGGAACCCTGGTGCACTGTTGGTGGGACTGCAAATTGGTGCAGCTATTGTGGAAATCAGTTTGGAGGTATCTCAAAAAACTGGAAATGGAACTGCCATATACCCAGCAATTCCACTCTTGGGTATCGACTCAGAGGAATCTAAGACGCTAATTTGAAAAAATATATGCACCCCTATGTTTATTGCAGCGCTATTTACAATAGCCAAGACTTGGAAACAACCGAAATGCCCATCAGTAGATGACTGGATTAAGAAACTGTGATACATTTATATAATGGAGTATTACTCTGCTATAAAGAAGAATGAAATCGTACCATTTGCAACGATATGGATGGACCTAGAGACTATTATGTTAAGTGAAATAAGTCAGTCGGAGAAAGACAAATACCATATGATCTCATTTATATGTGGAATCTGAAAAACTGAATGAATGATTAAAGTAAACAGAAACAGTCTCATATATATAGAGGAACAACAGGGTTGCTAGTTGGGAGCGAGGTGGGGATGAGGGAGAAGGGGAAGGGATTAGACAGCATAAATAGGTAACTACAATATTGCCACAGGGATATGAAAGACAGTTTGGGGAATGTAATAATGTTGTAAATATTTTGTGGGGTGTCAGATGGTCACATGTCTTGTTAGGGAGACCACTTCATGGATGGAGTAGAGAGGCTTGATCACTGCACTGTATACCTGAAACTGATGTTGTATAATATTGTATGCCAACTGTAATTGACTATATAGATAGTCACAGGATGTGGAGTATACGGTGGAAGGGAGTCAAAAGAATTGTAATAGATAGTATGATATCGGGGGGAGGAGTGGGGTGGCGAATTGGGGGAAGGGGTTGTCACTTTGAGGGGTAAAAAGTATAACTAGTGCACTGTGTTGTATACCTGAAGCTAATTAAAAAAACAAACAATAATAAAATATATAACAAAATATATAACAATAACTCTTATTATAGTAGTTCCTCTATAACTGACCATCTGTTGTTATACATGGCCATGAGAGCTCTGAGGAACATAGCACATGGAAGGGGAGTACGGACAGCCAGGATGGGGACAGCAGCTTAGCCTGTCTAGGGGCGGCTCGTGGAGACAGTGATATCTGAGAGAACCAGAGTTTCAGAGCAGAGGCTTCAGCCAGAACTGTGGGGCTCCAGTGTGACATTCACATCCACAACATGACCGGAAAGATGGGCAGGCTTTAAATAGCACAGAAAGGATGGAGCCTCATGACACCCATTCTCAAGTTTTCAAAGACTTTTGCCTCCCTAGAGCCTCTGTATTCGTAACAAGTTGATTTGAATTCTCTGTGGTGTTTGGTTCTGGGACTCAACGTAGAAAAGAATGTGGAGAAACTAGAGCAAGTTGAAAAAACATGTATGTTCCAAGTGAAGGAAAGTCATGTTTAGGAGCAAATCTGAATGACTTTTGGACATTGGATGTTGAGAGCGTGCCAATGTTTTCTGGTGAATCCTTTCAACATAAAGCTAAGTATTGAATGACTTAATGGTGAAGGTCCTAAAGAATCTGAAATTATGTGGGTGTGGGTGTGGGGTAAACAGGTTTAATAGATTTGTAAGTTTACATGGAAAGGAAATAAGTAGGACCATTCCTGTTATGATAGCAACCTGATAAACTTCTAGTCACTCCCCTAATAGACCTAAAAAAGACATTTTTTCATTTATACCTTTTCCCTTTGGTCTTTGAACATTTTGATTCCAGCAGTTCTAGCCCTCTTTTCCTCCCCACCCCCGCCCCCACACACACATCCACAAGGTTGACTTTCAAGGTCTACCAGTCAAATGTATTATTAAATTAACCTGTTGGAATCTTATTGCCCCAAGAACCAAAAAAAAAACAAAAACAAAAAAAGAAACGGACTAGATGCCCAGAGGACACTATGAAAACACTGTAGGTTGAGGCATTCTCATGAGTTGTTAAAACTTCAAAGTATCCAGAGAACTATGACAGAGGATTAAAATCTTGGGGGTTGGAGTCAAACAGGCCTGAGGTCAGGTTCTGCCTTTACCCATTGTCATAACCTTTCTATATGATACTCTGTAATGAGATTGTAAAGCACCTACTTCATAATATGAATAATTAATGAACTAAAATGAATCCAGCAGTGCATGCAAAAAGGAATATATTATGATTGAGTTTGATTTATTTCTAGAATGCAATATCATTTAATATTAGAAAAATGTAATATTAAAGGTTTTAGGAGAAAAACTACATTAACATTTTTTTGACTTATAAAAATTCTTGAATAGACTTCGGTACCCATCAGAGATTTACAAAACAAACAAACAAAAAATTCTTAGCAAACTAGGGGAAGAGGAGTGCATCTTTAACCTGATATAGATTATCAACCAAAAAAATACAAACATTATTTTTAATTGTGAAATATTAGAATCATTTCTTTTAAAATCAGGAATAGGACAAGGATACCCACTACTCTAGCTTTGAATCAATATTGCACTGGCAGTCTTAACCATCATAATAAAGTAAGAAAAAGAAAGTGAAGAGTCATTCTCAGTAGATAATATGGTTCTCTACATATAAGACTCAAGAACTCTAGACAAATTATTAAACTTAATAAAGCTTAGCAAAATCAAATGGTGTTTTATTCCCCAGTAATAATGAGTTAGAAAACATAATTAAAAATATAATTTACATGGTGTATCTTCTTCTTGTATCCTATAAGAATAAAGTTGTAAGAACTTTATGGAGAAAAACTTTATTAAAAAATTTCAAAGATACCAAACTAAATGGAGAAATGTACCACCTATGTTTACTAGAAGCCTCAATAGCCTAAAAATGTTAATTCTTGGTAAGTTGCTGTGTTTCAGTACAATTTAATCAAAATAGCAATAGGAGTTTGTAGGAACTTATCAAGCTCCTTTTCTAACACATAAAAGACACCAAAGGCCCAGGAGTAAGCCAGGCTTATCTGAAGGAGAATGATGTGTGTGTCATTGGACTGGGGTGAAAGCCTTAACAGTTCTCAAAAATTATAAATTTATACTGTATTCCTGTTCAGTTTGTATATACAAGCATGGCATGGGGAAACTGAAAAGTGGTACAGAATAGAGAGCCCAGAACAGATCCGTACAAAACATACATAGCAACTTGGTATAAGAGAGTTGGCATAGCAGAACAGTGGGCATAGGATGGCTATTTAATTATTATGCTAAAACAATTGTTTCTGCATGGGGAAGAAATCCATGTGGGTCTGAACTTCTTCACATACACAAAAATAAAATTCCAGATGGATTTAAGACTTAACTGTGGAAGAAAAATATTGACCTTTAAGAAGAAAATTTTAGAGACTCCCTTTTTTTACCTTATGATAAGAATGGACTTCTTAATTAAGAAACAAAAAATGCTAACCATGAAATGGATAAATTCAAGTTGTATTAATTAAAGTTCATAGTAATGAAGAATAGTTGTCAATGAGAAGATACCAAAAATGCTATGTGAAAAGATAAGTGAGAAACTTGAAGATATTTGCAAAAATCTCTCAGGATAAGTATCTATTTTATATGAAGAAAGATTACAAATTTATGTATCAGCAAAACATAGATTAACAAAACAATTGCAACATGAATGAAAAGGCTTAATACTGGAAACACTAGTAGAAAATAAACATGAAAAAAAATGCCTCATTCAGTAATCAGTAGAATGCAAATTGAGATGACTGACATATTGTTTAATATCCACCAGACGGCCACAACTAAGATATCTCATTATTTTAAGTATGAAGCAGGTTGAGCTTCAGTGGAAATGGAATCCTAGATGTCCTGGGTAGCAGTTTAAATTTGAACAACCACTTTGGAAAAGAAGCTGGCAGTACCTTTGACATCACCTAAGTGCAAATACCAGCATGGGACAATTTATTCCTGAGATAGACCCTGGGGAAATGCTTGCCAGGAGACATAGGCAGGAATGTTCATAATTCTTCTTATAGCAAAAAAAAAACAGAAGTCACTCAGATACCCACTGAATGGATGAATACATTGTGTTACATTAACACAGGGGAATATTATTCAGCCATGAAAATGAATTAAAACCACATTGAACCATGTGGATGGATCTTGGAACACTAATCCTGGATAGAAAAAAAAAAAAATCCTGTCAAAGCTGGCTTTATACAGTGTAATGCCATTTTTATAAGTTTCAGAAATAAGCAGTGCCTAACAATATTGTATCCAGAGTTGCATACCTATTGGGTAGAATTATTTTTAAAAGCAAGGGACCATGAAATCCCAGTTTTGGCGAGAGCTTACCTTGAGGGTTCGGGGCGGGGGGGCGGGTGGTGCGGGGAGCGCACAGTTAACTGCAAGGCAAGAGCGAGAGGCTCTAGCAGCCGACTTTTGGTGGTGAGATCACAGGTGTTTGTTACCTTGTGCTTCATCACCTACATGTATGTTACATATTACATCTTACGAATATTACATATGTATTCTATCAGCATAAAATACTACAGGATTCTTAAAAAGCTGAAATGTAGCACTGAAAAATCTGTAGAGCTCAAAAGTTCAGCATCGTGTCTGCAAGTTTAAGGGCTGAATGACACAAAAAAACAACTGTCACTTTTTTAACCGTAACTCTTCAAATGCTGATCACTTGTTCTGTGCTCCCACTTATATAAATTGTTATCATACAAGATGAAGGCTGCTGAGGGCTCTGTCATGTTGGCTGGAAGCTGGACCCTGGCTGCAGTCAGTGTCACCCTTCTTGGCCACTCCAATTTCTTGCCGTCCTGGCAAAACTTGAGTTGTCTCTCCACTCCGTGTGTCTGTGGGGGAAATGGCTGGCTGGCCTGCTCAATGCTCACCAAATGAATGTTATTCTGAGCTGCAGGGGGAAAAAAAAACAGTTTCCCAAAGCAACATACTGTATTATTAATCTTGAAAACCGCCTCGGGGGAAAGATGTGTTTAAACTGACTTGACTCTTGGAATCAGGAGAGAGGTGTTCTCATTTGGAGGACAGGGTTTTTAACAATGACTTTGATGCAATGCAAGAAAAGCTGTTATGTCTCATTTAAAGATTAAGTTTTGCTTGTTCTCTCATGCTAGTAATATTTTTTCCTGCCACTCTGGGTAATTATCAAGGTTATTTGTTGTTGTAACGAAGGAGAATTTTTTTGAGGGAGCCATTTGTTTCTTCTGCTGGTCTCTGCATGAAATGATTGTATGGGTGGGGCGTACGTCGCCAGGGGCAGGGTGGGAGAGTCCACCACAAAGGCATCTTAGCGGTGATAGTAGAAAGGCCCTGCCTTAGATGGACAGTCCTGGGTGACTGATTCACAGAAAGTCTGGTTGGATCAGCCAGACAGCAACAAGTTGCTAGGTAGTACTATAGAGTGGTTAAAGCATGGACTTTTAGACTGCACGGTCCAGTCTACAAAACTAAAATAAAATAAAATAAAGGGAAAGCAGTCATGGGCTTTATGGATTATATTATTAGTAGCAGTATTGCTTTTGAGAACAGAACTATAGTGATAGTAAATGTGAGAAGTTCTAGCACATAGAATGTTGTTCAATAAATGCTACAATTATAAAAAAAATAAATACAGTCCTCCTTAATTTCGTGTGTTTCACAAGGATGGATCCTTCTCTGTTAGTCTCCACTCTATGTCTCCTTAAACTTTGTTCACTCTTTTGTTGAGTTTAGGCATGCAGCTGTTTCCTACATGAAATCATCAGGTTCCCGATTAGCAAGAGTTGCACTGAGATCATTTTTTATATTCCCTGCAATGTCTAATAAAAATATCATTAGCCTAAGCACAGTGAACCAAACTCCAATAACTGGCCTCTTGCATGAAGTATTCGCTAGCTAATGTAACCTGCATGCCTCTCTCTGGATTTAGTTTCTGTATGATGATGCAGTGTTACACGTGGTTATATGAGGTTGGACAATTAAGTTCGTGAACTTTCCACTGTGCATGGAAATTTAATTGTCCAAACTCGTATGCTATGAATAGAAAGGAATATTTTTTTTTTTAAAGCAAGGAATATTTTGGTTGAAAGTGACAATAGTCTCACCTCAGACTGACATAAGCAAAGGGAAATTTATGAATTAAGGTAGCTGTGAATTCAAGGGAAGACCTGGCTTCAAGTGTGGGTGAGTCTAAGAGCTCAAACCATGCCAGCAGTGTTGTCTTTTTCTGCATCTTTCAACTCTTCTTTTTTCATGACACTGACTTTGTTTTCAGGAAACACTTCCCTCAGAGTGGCAAGATGTCTGGTCTCTCAGTAACCCTGGTGAAAGAGAACTCCTTTACCAGAAAGTCTTAGGACTGGCTCTGATTGCTTCCGATTGTACCACCTGCCACCCCTACACTAATCACCACGGCCACTGCCCTTGGCTTTGGCTCAGGTTACACACTGACCCAAATATCAGGGTATGAGCGGGGACAGTCCCACCCAAATTTCCTGAACTAGTTGGGGGAAGAGTGATACCACCAGGGTCAGTGTGACTGGAATATGGAGAAATGAACACACGGCAGCAAAGCAACAAAACAGCAAACAAAGGTGTCTTCTGTTGTTTTACATATGAACATGGATTTGACATTTTCCTCAGCTAAATTTTAAGATTATTACAAGTTAGGCTATGCTTTCATTTTTTTCTCTCTCTCTTAACTTTTAAAACAGAATATACAGTAATGACTCAATACAGACTCAACAGGGTTGGATTGGATTGCTCCCTTCAGTGGCTTCTAGAAGGAACTACAGCGGCTCACCCAGATTCTCCCCTGGCTAATTATAGTCACATACTCTAAAGTCAGTTTCACTCTCCCTCTTAAACTTGTGTTCATTGGGCCCCTGGGGAAATATTAAAAACCTTCTACCTCCTTGGTACTAATGCTTCAGATGTCTCTCCATGTCTCTTCCTTCCAAACTCCCTCTGTACTGACACCAAATTACAATTCATATGAAATGGCGCGTGTGATGATTCTTCAGAAGTCACATCTATGGCTCTTTTCTCATTTTACATGTAATAAAACTGAAGAGAGATTCAGATAACTGCTTAATGCCATTGAGTCAGCGCGTGGTATTCTGTGTGATGTGGTGTGTCATTCCCACACAAAGTAACCAACCAGTTGCTCTTCATGGCTCGTACTTCAAGTGAAAATTTGAAGCTTCCATTCCAGATCCCCCCACCCCCACCATTTCCACGTCTCCCCTTCAAATGCTTCATGTTCTAATCACGTCTGAGTTGTGTTCCATTCTGTAAACACTTGTTTTCTCTACCTCTTTCCCACCTTTCTCTCACTTCTCCAACCCACATGCTAATGACCTTCTGTGACTTGATGTCACTTTTTCATAAAACTTCCATTAGCCATCTAACAAAAAGTGATCTCACTTCCTCTGAGGCTTGACCTTACTTTCTTTCATCTAATACTAAGGGTAGCTATTCATTAAGTGTACACTGAGCTCCATATCCGATGTTAAGCACTTATTCTTCTCTGCTCAGTGATGCACACCTCCTTTTTTTCTTTTTTTCTTTTTCTTTTTTTTTTTTATTTTAACCCAAAAGCATGTTGGAATGAATGTGTCATATCATCTTTGTTACTATTCCAGCACCCAGAACAATACCCTGCACATAGAAGACCATTGATAAGCATTTGCTGAATGGGTGGATACATAAATAAGGAGGAATACATAAATGAACAAGGAATGCAGTTATTGCTGAATTTTGATCAACGTAATGCAGGGGCCCATTGTTTTCTGACGAAAGTGGCAGTTAATTTTTCTGTTCCATATCAGAAGGGTCCTGGTTACCATAGAAATGCATTCCCTTCTCTTTCCTTTTCTTCCTTGACTTTTGCAGAAGCACCAGCTACTTACATTTGATTTTCAAGGCCTTAGAGTGCTAATGCTTTAGGACTCCACTTAACTCAAGTGACTTCCCAGAGCCCAAGTTTGCCCTCTTTTGGAAATCCACTCTCTTTTTTCTAAGCCCTGTAGCCATGGTCTCGTCGCTGCATCAGGAAGTTTCCTCCTATTATGAGCCTCCATGGGGCTGTCCATATCTACCTGTCACTGGATATCCAGGACATGGGACCTGTTCTTCATGGAAAAAGAACCTTTTAAGGCAAAGGCCTCATACATATTGGCCATATAACACAGTTTCTTCCAAACAAAGTTGTAAAATCTTCAGTGGCTCTTCCTTGCCATCAGAATGAACTACAAGCTTGGAAACACAGAATTCAGCCTTTCCACAGTTTGTTTCATAGATGCGTTGTCCTCTCTGCAAACCTCTCTCTCTGCAAACCTTTAACCATAGGTTTATTGTCTCAGATGCACATTAGGGAATGGCAGATTAAATAAATAAGAAAAGTTTTGGACTATAGTAAATTGATGAGCACATGCCCTGCCTAAAGATATTCAAACTCCAATTAAAAATAAATAAATAAAATTTAAAAATAATAAAAATAAGTAAGGCAAAGCAACTCCCCTTTTATAAAGCACACAGAGACAAATAACAAAAGCTAGGTTGAGGTCCCTACACTCACACAAAAATGAATGAATGAATGAATGAATGAATGAATGGCACCTGGCCTACCTGACCTTCACCATGGCCAGCATCCTGCTGATGCTATTCTGTCATTGTACCATTGTTTATAGATGACTCTCTGCCCTTCCAGAAGGGCTGCCAACTGACACACCACCTTCCTTGTCTGAGCTTCCTAACACTAATTATCTGTACCTCCCCTGCCCCGCACATAATGTCTAACATTGTAGCAATTATTGCAACCATTACCACCCCCTCAGGAGATCATATGCTGCTAATGCACAGAGCATGTATCTTGGACATCGACATTGCCCCAAGTGCACGGAGCAGAGCTTGTCATTGCTCGATTATCAGATAACATCCTTTGGCTGGTGCTTGATCCATCAGCATGTATGTACACTGAAATGAAATTAACCAATCAATTGAATAAATATCTCTTCTGTGCTATTTCACAGAGTGCAAGCAGTATCTCCCTCCTGAACTCTGATACATTCCCATTTTAATAATGAATAATGCTAATAACTAGTAATTATAATAATGTTTCCTGAGATGGGATAATTTTCGTTGACTCACTTGACATATCTATAAACATGAATTGGATAACATAAAATACATCTGTGGTTTTGCCCTTACACGTATTAGGAATCACCAAGCTTTTGTTTCACTAGTTTTTCATGGTGTACCCTGGTAGACTTCAGAGATTACAGTTATGAGAGAAGAAAGTGGAGAGAGATCTTTTACACTTTTATAAGCTACTAGTGCCAGCTCTGTGTTTACACACACAAAGCAATTCTTCCATGAAAAAAACCTGGAAGAAACTTAAAATGCATATTGCTAAGTGAAAGAAGCCACTCTGAAAAGGCTACATGTGATATGTGATTCCAACTACATGACATCCTGGAAAAGACAAAACTATTGAGACATTAAAATGATCAGTGTTTGACAGGGGCTGGGGGTGGGGGGAGGGAAGGAGATATGAATAGGTGGAGCACAGAGGAATTTTTAGGGCAGTGAAAATTTCTGTATCATACTACAGTGGTGGATACATGTCATTATACATTTGTCAAAACTCATAGAATGTACGCAAAGAGTAAATCCTGATGTGAATGAAGTATGGACTTCAGTCAATAATAATGTATCAATTTTGACTCTTCAGTTGTAACAAATGTAACACACTAATGCAAGATGTTAATAATGATGGGGACGTGAAAGGGTATATGGGAACTCTCCATTTGTACTTTCCACTCATTTTTCTGTAAACTTAAAACGGCTCCAAAAAAAAATTAAAGCCCATTAACTTAAAAAATCTTAATTAAAATAATTAAGACAATAAAATAATGCTAATCATTAAGAGATGACCTCTTAGAAATTTTACCTAAACAACCATTTGGACATCCTGGGGGGAATGGAGAAGCGATGTTACAAATATCACTATGGTTAAGTAGATTGAAAGTAGACTGGGTAAACCAGAAATGACAGTTAATTCCTCTGAGCCCCTTTTCCAAACACTGAGCTTTAAAAACCATAATTTCTAAGGTGCCATGATGATCATTAAGTCTGTGATAAAAAGACTTTAGATGAGACAGGGCTAAAAATAGATTGGAGCGTCTGCTGGGAGGGAGTCCAAGAGTGACCTGGTTCTGAGGCTCCTTCTTCTTCCTACTTGACACTTATTCATGTACCTTCTCTCCCTGCCCCCAAGGCTCACTCTTGCTGGGAGAACTGGGGTAAGCTATTTCCATAAACTCGCCTGATTGGAGTTCCCACCAGACTCAACAGAATAAAACTGAAACCAAAGCTGGCAAATAAATAGGTCTATTTGTTTTTATTTCTGTTACTGGTTTCATTTTTTTTTTTTTTTTTAATTACTGTTGAGTAAACCAGGGTTGCAAGTAGAAGCATCTATGCAGATTTATTTTTTTGCTCTCTCAGTTCCTGTCTGCTGGCTGCTGTGTCTGAAATGGCTTGGCCCATGACAAGGGCTGCCTCTAAGTTCCTGGCCAGAAGAAAGGGAACAGAGAGCTCCCCATGTTGGTTGGAGAGAGGGGATCTGTGGTGGTGGGGCCACCTTTCTGAGTTAGGAAAAGAGCTCCTGGTCTTCCCTTCTTTAGCACTGATGGATTGAGTCATTGTGTTTGACATGCAGCTTTTTTGTGTGTGCCTGGGGCTGTAGCAGAAAGCTGTTTGACTCAGAGGCTGTGTACCGTGCCATCTTGGCAATTCTGTATTTTCAGCACTTTTGTCAATGCAAGGAGTAAGATAAATTGTAATTGAGGCTGTCTCTCTATAAATCATGCCCCAGAGAGTGAGCACGTTCCAGTGATGGGTCCAATAGGAACTCGCGTCCCTTGCCTGGGGACAGTGGTGGGGGCGGGGGTGTTGGGAAATCAGTCCGAGGCACCTCTGTGGTTGCTGAGCAAGGCAGTAAGGAATAAATGGAAACTAAATTCTAACTGTTTGCAAAATTGTGAACTCTGGACAGGAATAGGATCGTCAGAGACAAATAGCAAGAAGTTATCACACTACACAATCCAGGTGGAATTGCCAGGGCAAGGTCACATGCGGAGTAGTTCCAACGCACGTGTGTACGGGGCAAGCAAGGAGCTGGGAAGACTCTGTTTTCAGGGAGAAGCCAGCCTCCGCTTTCCCCTTTATTTATTTATTTATCTATTTATTTATTTATTTATTTATTTATTTTTATTAGTTTCTGGTGTACAACACAATGCAATAGTTATACTCTTTACCCCCCAAAGTGACAACCCTCCTCCCCCAGTTCACCACCCCACTCCTCCCCATATCATACATGTCCATCACAACTCCTCTGACTCGCCTCCACAGCATACTCCACATCCCGTGACCATCCACATATTCAGTTGCAGTTGGCATACAATACTATACAACATCAGCTTCAGGTGTACAGTGCAGTGATCAAGCCTCTACTCCATCCATCAAGTGGTCTCCCTAACAAGACATGTGACTATCTGACACGCCACAAACGCTTTCCCCTTTTTATCTTTGTCGTTTGACTTTGTCATGGAAACACTGTTGGAACTTAGTGTTCTTTGTGCAAGAACATTAACGTCAAAATGGAAAACAAAATGGCCAAAGGGGACATCTATATCTATATGTGATTCACGCTCCATATGTGACAGGCAATAACACAAAGCTAAACTCTGGGTGAGAATACACTGAACAGCCCCTGTGCGGTTTTGTGAGTGTCGTTCTGCTTTTCCTCAAAGGGTTGTGCCTACGTTTCTGTTCTTATATCCACTGACAGAGCTGAGAATTCGTTTGGCTATTGTCTTTTACTGCGCTTTGTGTATGAAATGCCAACACTGCGGGTTGTAGGCACGCTTTTGCAGCCAGACAGAGATAGAAGCGCATGTCAGGGTTATTGGCTGCAAAGCCAGCACTGAGCTCATGGAACCCTCTCAGCCCTGAAATGCAAAGCTTGCATGAAATAGGGATGGCACAGAGGCAGAGGCGATGGAGAAGAGGAAAGCACATCTTTGTCTGACCTGAGTCTTTGCTGTTATGTGCTTGAAGGAATATGAGTTTTGCATTGTTTACTCAGGGGAGTTTCCTCGCCCTCGATACCTACTCATTTCCCCCCCAAACAGCCACTGGCCTGGAGTTTTTACTCTAGTCATTTGTCTAGTCAAGAGACAACCAAAGAGTGTGTATAAATAAATGTGCATGTGTTCATGAGCTGCCTGCTTAAGAATTAAGCAGAGATGTTTTCTGAACATGGAGTTCTCAGACAGAATGTGTAAAAAAACAGGGTCTGTGTGCCTCGTACGTACATCCTTAGCTATTGTAGGGTCAAGGACCTCTGCTTTGGGAGTGCACCAATTTTACCATTTTTATTCTCTTTGTTTATTTCCCTCTTGGATTTCTATAGTAAATTCTTTTTGAAAATGCTGGCCTCTAACAGCTGTGATGAAGGGAGTCAGGGAAAGGATTGTGTCTTATCTTTCAGTTTCGTCTTAGCACTGGTACCACGGAGAAGAGTAGAAACAAACTCAGAGGAAAAAGTATCCTGCCTTCAACAGGGATTTTCCTCAAGAGAGCTATTTTTTTCCCCCTTGCTCAAACATTGGAGGAATTTGTGCTTTGTTTGTGGAGCAATCCCTTTGGCTGGGGGCTTTCAGTTTTGTTGGTGTCTCTCCCTGAGAGAGCTGTTCTTGGTTACACTTAAAAAGCAGCAAGCACATTTGCAGGCAAGTTCATTGGGGAGTGAATGCCTATGGGGATGCCAATCCTACTGTCTGTGGGCTGTCCTCTGAGCGAGGAGAGGTTTATGTGGCATCCTAATGTTACCTTGGCCACTAGCCTGCCCCATGAAGTTTCTAACAGCAATTGAATCATCAGCTGAGCTACCTGAACTGAAAACTCGTGACTGTATGTTTCTGAGACCAGCAAAATCACCCTTTCTCAGGGTTTTCTTTGTAGAAACCGGAGTTTCTACAGATTAGGGTTTTTGGAGCTCATTCCAATGCTTTTGCCTTTTTATTTATTTATTTATTTATTTATTTATTTATTTATTTATTTATTTTCTGTGCAGCCTTGGGCCTTGCCTGGCACCCTCTGGCTTCGGAATCTGTATTAAGATTCTTTTTAATAATCACCTGTTTTCTTGTTGGTTTTTCCCATTAGATTTCAAGCTCCTCCAGGGAGTTTTGTTTCTGCCTTATCCCTTAGACTTGGCGGAGCATACAGAATAAGTAATTTATGAATATTTAATAAGTTCCTATAACTTCATTATACTTTTGTCTCTTCTCTGTCTCTCTGTCTCTGTTACACACACACACACACAGAAGAGTAACATAATGCATGCAACTCATGAAACCCCCACAAACTCATTCCTTTCCCAGGTTTGATTTGCAGTAAATGACACCCCTTCCCACGGGCTCTCAATCTTGGAGTGGTCACTCTCTCAAACCCAACTCTAATACAGCAGCAAATCTTGTCGCTTCCACCTTCAAAATGTGTCCTGAATATGACTGGTTCTGTCACTTTCCTCCACTACACAGTTGACAGAGTCCCCAGGCTCAGGCTCAGAGTTATCTGTGAGGCCTCACAGCCATGCATTAGCACATCTTACTGGCGTTCCCTCTGGATATTTTGCAAATCTCCCGCTGCCATCCCAGCCCCATGACTGACATGCCCGATCAAGCCACCACAACCCGCCTCCCTGGACCACCTCAGTCATCTCTTCTATGGTCTCTTTGCTTTTTCTTTGTTGCTCCACTTTCTTTCCTTTACAGAGCAGGTTTAAAACTTCAATCGGATCATGGCAGCCTTCCCTCAAATACCTCCATACATTTCTATCATGCACAGAAGGAGGCCCAAGGCCCTGTCTGGGGCTGACATGCATTTTACATGATGCCATCCCTCGTTTTCTCTCTAACTTCATCTCCCACTGCCTCTCCTCTTGCACACGGCTCCAGCTACACTGGCCTGGAGTGTCCCTCTCATACGCCCCCCCCCCCCAGGCCACCACTTCAGGCTCCTCTTCCATCCTAGGTCCCCCTTCTCCAGATGTTCACACCACCTGGTCTTTCAGTTCATTCCGGCTTCCGCTCACATGTCGGCGATTCAGAGAGATCTTCTCCGACTCTGCCCTCACAAAAATACAATACTACCACCTGTCTTGCTCTATCCCCTTATCCTGCTTTAATTTTCTACTGAGCAGTTATCTCTGCATGACAGTATACAGTCAACTTCACTATTTAAAGATTCTGTTTTCATGAATTTACCTGCTCGCTAAAATGTACTTGTCAGTACTCCAGATGTTTTCGTGGTCATCCAAGGACGTGAGCAGAGTGGCAGAAAACTTGAGTTAGCGAACAAAGGGATGCTCTGCCTTCTTGTTTTGGTTCTCATACCGTATGCAATTGTCCTTTTTGTGGTCTACTTTGTGCCATGTTTTTTATAACTGCACTTTTCCTTGTTGTTTTCCCTGTGAGACATGGCTCCCAAGTATAGTGCTGAGGGTCCGTGCAGCATTCCTAAGGTATAGGAAGGCCGTTGTATGCATCAGGTAGGAAATGCCTGAGTTAGCTAAGCAGCCTTCAGGCATGAGGCCGATGTTAATAAATTAACAACAGATATTCAACAAGGTGTCTTTAAACAGAATCACACCTAAAACAGTGTTGTGTATTGATTGTTTGATGACAATGTTATGACCTGAGACTCCCAGGGAGCTAACCTTATATTTCCCCTAGAGGCAATGGTTTAGTATTTGCTACATCAGTGTTTGCTGTGAATTTAAAGAACACCACGACTGTGAATAATGAGAATCAACTGTAAATAAGTGCACACACATATGGTTTCTTATCTATGTATATATAAGTACCTATTTGTTTATTGCCCATTTCCCCCACTACCATGCAAACTCCAGGAAGTCAGGGATTGGCGAGCTGTGTTTCCCAGCATCTTGTTCTCTGCTGTATCCTAAGCACCTGGAACCATGCCTGGTTCATGGAAGGTGCTCACCCAATTACTGAGTGATTAAATGGATGAAAAACATTAGTGAAATAGAGTCAAAAATGTCTCAAGAAAAAAACCTGACAAAAGAATCATTTCAGCCTGCCAGACATTTTCATTGTACTAGGCGCCATGTTATTCCTATTCTTTTTTTTTTTTATTTTTTTTTTTTATTTTTTTTAACTGAGCCATCCTGCCACCTGTTGGCAGCTCAACGGCAACTCAGCTCGGGCTGGCATCGAACCGCCGTTGCTCAGAGCTCAGCTCAGCTCGCACTCTTGAGCGAGCTCTTAACCAACTGAGCCACTCGGCCGGCCCTTGTTATTCCTATTCTTGCCACAGCTCTGCAAGGTGCAGTCTTAGACACCCTCTCCCACCCACCCCCCATTCCCCCGCCTTTTAACGTGGCCTGCCCAAGTTCACACTGCAGCCTGGCTCAGAGACTCCATGTTTCCATGTTGTGAATCTTGTCTGTGTGGTTTATTGAGCACGTGGGCTGTGGAATCGGGCAGTCTGGTTTGCGTCTGACCTCCACACTTACTCTGTTTTTCATCAAGAGACTTAGTCTTCTCCAAGTCTTTGTCTCCTGTTCCATAAAATGAAGATAATCAGAATTCCTCTACAGAGTAGTGTAGGGACTAAAAAAGAGGGGATGCAAACCACTTAACCTAGTGCCTGACACATAGTAAGTACTTGTTAGATGTGTTATTATTATGTACCTGGGGCTCCTGCTATTGGAAAAATAGGTCAAAAGGATGTGAAACCAAGCCAGGAGGCACTCAGGATAAAATTCCTGGTGGGGCCCCTTAACTGGTACTAAAGATGAATACTTAAGAGCAGACGTAGGCAAACTTTCTGTAAAGGAGTGAATAGTAAATATGTTACGTTTTGCCATCCATCCATCAAATCTCTGTTGCAATAACTCAATTCTGAATGAGTATGGCTATGTTCACATCAACCTTTCTTTACAAAAACAGATCACAGTTTGCTGACCTCTGCTTTAGACCAAGAGTGCTGAACCCTGTCTGCACATTAGAATCACCTGGGAGCTTTAACGGTACCTATGCCCAGGTAGTCTATTCCCAGAGATTCTGATTTAAATTTCTGAGATGGGCACAGGCATCAGTGGTATTTAAAGCTCCTAGGAAATTCTAATGCCAAGATTAGAGCCACTGATTTGGGTCATTAAAGCCATGGACAGAAGAACCTCAAAGTCCTTGCTGTCTTCCTGTTCCCACCCCAACTCCCTCCTCCCCTCATTTTAGAATCCAGGGATCAGCGCTGTGTGAGGGCTTTGGGCCAGTGTTGGCCAGGCTGCGGTAAGTCCCCTCCGCTTAATGCTCACACCATAACACTTTTATATCTAGAGGGAAGTCTCATTATCTGTGTAATAAATGCTTCATGCTTTCAGGGAACACCGTCCAGCTGTTACTGTGCATTTTAGCTGAAGCTAGGCTTTTTGCTATTTAATTGTGCTTCAGCATTGGCAGGTGAACAGAATAATTTGGGGTGGAAACAGTCTGCCTATTTGCCTTTTCAAGAGACCGTGGCTTCTGTGATGGAGCAAGGAGTGGGTTCCCAGAAGTCCAACAGCGTCAGCCTTAAGGTCAAGTCATGGTTCTCTAAAGGGCCCTGGGGCAAGCTTGTGGTACCCCCATCTCTGAGGAGCTCCAAATATTAAGCTGGACATTGTCTATCTGTGATGGAGATAGAGGTTGACTGAAGGCAGGGGAATGAGCATAGTTATATAATATTGTATACCAACTGTAATTGAATATATAGATAGTCACGGGATGTGGATTATAATGTGGAAGGGAGTCAGAGGACATATAATAGATATGTATGATATGGGGAGGAGGAGTGGGGTGGTTAAATGGGGCAGGGAGGGTTGTCACTTTGAGGGGTAAAAAGTATAACTATTGCACTGTGTTGTACACCTGAAACTAATTAAAAATAAAATTAAATAAATAAATAAATTAATTAATAAATAAATGCCTAAGCTTCCCGAATTGTCTGGGACATTGCTTCTCAGTGGGTGGTCCCTCAGCATTTACATTAGAATCATCTGCTACCTTGTTACAAGGCCCACTTCTGGGCTCTACCGTTCACCTGTTTGACCTCCTGAATCAGAATTTCTGGAGGCATGCTTGTAATGTACATTTTTAACAAGATATCTGAATAACTTTGAATTTGAGAGCCACTGTTCTGGAGACAGCCCTTCATTGTACTTACATAAGAAGGCTGAGAGTGAGGAATTTAAAGTCTTCCTCAAAATGACCGTTAGGTCATTGATAGAACTAAGACTTGACTCTAGGCCTGTGTATCCCTAGCTCATGCTGTGTAACCAACTCTCCCTAAACTCAGAGGCCTGACATAGTAAATATTCATCATGGGTCACAGCCCTGTGGTTTAGTAGGGTGATATCTGGTCTCCGGGAGATTCATTTATGTGTCTATGGTCAGCTATGGTTGAGTGGGCAGCTCTGCGATCTTGGCTGTGCTCTCTCTTATGTTTGGAGCTCAACTGGCTACATCCTGGTCTGAGATGGTCTCTACTGGAATACCTGGGTTCTCTTCTATGTGACCTTTCATCCTCCATCCGGCTAGCACAGGTTTGTTCACCTCGGGATGACAGCATTTCCAACAATTGGAAGTGTCCAAGGCTTCTTAGGGACTGCACTCAGAGCTGAAACACTGTCATTTTGACTGCATTCTGATGCCAAAACAAGGAACAATTTAAGGGGTGAGGAAATCAATTCTAGCTCTTGAAGGGAGGAGCTGAAAATCCCTTCACAAAAGGTGTAGATACAGAAAGGGCTGGCTAAATCCACCAAAGCCTGCTACACTGAGTCCTGGGCCTTTCCCACAACATTTGAGAGCCTTTTAAAAAAAGTTTTAGAAGGCTGGCCGAGTGGCTCAGTTGGTTAAGAGTTAGCTTAACAGCATGAGCTCTGAGCAATAGGGCCGCCGGTTCAATTCCCACATGGGCCAGTGAGCTGTGCCTGAGCTGAGCTGTTGGTAGGAGATGGCTCAGCTGGTGAGAGCACATGCTCCAAACAACAAGACTGCCTGTTCAATAGTGGGCTATGCCTGGCAGCAACTAAGACTGAACTTGGCACCTTGAGCTGAGCTGCCACCCAGATGGCTCAGTGGATAGGGCGTGCACTCTTAACAACAAGGCTGCTGGATTCGACTCCCGCATGGGATGGTGGCTACACTCATCCGCAACTAAGATTGAACACAGCACCTTGAGCTTAGAGGCCACGAGCTGCCGATGGGAAGCCAGATGGCGACTGGCGCCCTCCACAACGAAGACTGAAGAACAACAACTTGGCTGGTCCCCCTTTCCAATTCCCCAACATTGTTCCCCTCCCCCAATTTCCCAATTCAAAAAAAGAAAAGTTTTTAGAGCTTTTACAAATCTTTAGGGTGCATCAATAGTAAACACTCCCTTGGGTTTATTCCTAGGATTATTTCTCTCGGATGTGGAATCCAAAATCTTAAGCGACATAAGAACTCACTGGTTTAAATCCTGTCTGACATTTTCATTTCCTGACAGTATCACCTAATCCAAGTGCTCATCTATTTTATACTGAAACACATCCCGTAACTGCCTGGAGAACTTGCTGCCATGCAAGACAGCTTCTCCTAGCCTCAGGGAGTTTTTTTTTTTTTTAATTAGAATATTATTTCTTACATCAAGTCACCAGTTATTTCGATCTAGATTTGACCATTTGGTCCTACTTCACCCTTGGATGCAGCCCAGAAGAAAGTTTCATTGTCCTTCCATAAAACAAAATTTTCCCACATTTGAAAACAATTATAAACTTCTTTGCACCTTGGTCAGTCTTCTGTGCCAACAATCCCAAGTTTCTACAAGTTTTCTCCTGGGGCATAGTTTGAGCTCCCTCACAATTCAGGGTGTTTCCTTGAAAGCATTCATTTCTGAATGGCAGCCAGGTATTTTTGAATGAACACTGATTTTTTGGAATTAGATGTCCTAGAATTTGCCTTGAGAACTTGAACAGATTCCTAAAACCCATGGACCTCCATGTTTTTCACCAGGAAGTATGGACAGAAATAACCATCAAACTGTGTTTACTTTGCATCAATTCAATTAGACAACATATACAAAAATGCCTGTCTGGGAAAATCTTCCATCAATGTTAGTTTCTTTTTCTTTTTTTCCTCTGAAAGATTAGCCTTTGAAGTATACACTATCTATTCTTTAATATCTTGAGTTTGAATTAATTCAGATTTGCTGGCCATATATTAATACTGCAATGATGAACATATTTCAAATGGTGATTCATATGGTAGGAATAGCAAAGCCTTCATATTTACCAAATTGAAGGCAGGTGTGTTTTGATACTTAGGGATAGTAATTTAAATTAAATAAATGACCTAAAACTAAGATATTTAAGTTCTTCCCACCTATTTTAGATTCAGGCCTTTGGAAAGGAAAAAACAGATCTGCACTTGGAAAAGAGTTAAGGACAAATTGGACACAGTGAAAAGGCCAGGATAGTAGGCAATGAAGTGGATAGTAATAATGGGATGTGATGTGAAACTAAACCATTAAGGAGAGAGAAAACACAGGTAAGGGGAGGAGGGGAATGTGGGTCAGGACAAATAGCTCACAGAAGAAAGCCAACATTTATGTTCAAAAGGTACTGCTAAATATGAGATGTTTCTGAATTGTAATGTATAAAAATGAATAGAATCTGATTGCAACAGAAAATGGTCAAGAGAATATGACTGTGGAGACAAAAGAATGGATTTTGGTAAATACTGTATAAATTGTAAGATTGTTTTACGTGCCTGTTAGCTCAGAAAATACTCTCCAGTATAAAAGAGGATAAAATGAAATAGGAAACTGATTTGTAAATAAAAGTGCTAGATAAATTCAAGGCAAAGTGTCTTTCATGCATGGCGTTCCCAAATGAGCCATTAATCCTAGGAGGTTCTATTAGCTTTTTTTTTTTTTTTTTTTTTTAAATCAAGCAGTTAACAAAAAAGGACAGCGCCATACAATAAAAAGAGTTTGATTCCAGCTCCACAACTAATTAGCTGTGTGACACTCGGCAAATCACTTAGGTTCTCTGAGTGTGAAAAGAATCCCCCATGTGTTTAAAGAATTGTCCCGATTATCTCTAAGGCCACTGTCAGCTATAAAAGTTTATTTTTCTCCAATTCCATGTTGTCGGGCAGCCCAGTGACAGTTTCTTTTGGGGATCAAGATTTCAGATGAAATTCCTCTCATCTAGGAGCCTCTAATCTATTTGAAGAGATTACCTGAAGTTTTGGTGCATAAGTGAATAAATGAATAGATTAATGTTTGGATGAATTAAATAAAAACAATGTGAATGCTTATAAGAGAAATTTGTCATTAGAATCAGGTTGGACACTGGGTGGTTAATGTAAGAAGAGATAATGTTTATAGGATACTCTCTCCTTCTTACCATCTTATGGCAATCAGCTTTACTAATTTGCTTTTAACAGTAGTTCTTCAGTTTTCCTGTTGTGATCTTGCCTCTTTTGGCCCAGTGTGGGCAATGATAGCTTCAGAATGGAGACAATTGGAACTAATATTGAAAGAAGGGTAGAATTTAGGGAAATTTGGGAAGGGAAGGGGGCCTTTCAGGTGGAAGGAGTGGAAGTTTAAAGACTTGAAGAGGAATATTCATGTGTTCATTCAGCAAATATTTATTAAGCATCTATTCTCTTGTACCTGGCACTGCATTATGCACGTGGGACTATTAAAATGGTGATCCCCACTACCTAGAATGGAAGACAGACATTGATCATATAATTATATAAATACTTAATAATTTCATATTTATATGAAGATTTATGAAATAAGAGAATAGAGAGTTGTGAGAGCTGATACCAGGCAGACCTGGTGCTATCGGGAGCATGAGGTGACTTAAAAAGGGCTTCCCGTAAAATGTGTTTCTGCTGACACCTGACATGAGTAGGAGTTCAGTACATGAATGGAAAGAGGGAGAGGGCATTTTAGGTAGAGGGGACAGAATGCAAAAACCCTGAGACTAGAGAGTTTATGGCATGTTTGAGAAGCCAAAAGAAGTCCAGTGAGGCTGGAACTTGGAAAATAAGGGGGAAAGAGAGAAACCTGGAGGACATGAGTATAGTGTCACCCCGTTGAGAGAGTGTAGACACCAATATCATGAGCCAGTTTCTACATGCACATTTGGTGGAAAGCACTCTATACTGTGGGGTGGGCACTGGGGAGTTTGGGGGCAAGCGTTATCTGTGCTGTGTGTTCTCAAATGGACCCCTAGAGTCACAGCACCTCTGGGCAGGATGTAGGACTTGGGAGATAGAAGGCTTTGGTTATCCAAATATGCATGTAGCCTCTGAAATTGGAGGCATAGTCAGGCAAAATCAGACTTACTATGTTAACAGACATACGCAGGATTTAATGCAATCACTTTCTTGTAAGCATGGCATTGTGAAAACTGCATTTCCCTTCAACTTGTCCCTTAAAATTAAGGACATGTGAATAAAAGTACTGCCCAGCGGGTGTCTCCTCATATCGAATCCAGGATTCCAATTGAAATAGGCACCAAGAAATGGCCACAACCCGGCTTGTACTCACCCAACACATAGTACATTTGAGTCACTCCATCAGTAGCACCCTGCCTCTAATTATGCCAACTATGCAACAGCCATTCTTAGTGTCACATCCCCCCTCTTCTACAAAGTAGGGCTCAAAAATGCACCCCTGGGGGTCAGTGATGTAAAGACAGTATGATCGACATGAAGTGTCTCTCTGGTGGGTCCACTTTACTTGGAAGATTTGTGAAGAAATTTATCTTTTATTCTAAGCATAGATATCTTATTGTCTATAAGATATCCATGGAATTTTACGATGAGAATTAGGGACTGGAAACATTTGCCCTTATGTCAGCCTGCTTAAGAGCAAAACCCCAGGTTACTGGTGAGATGCTTCACTCCCGTTGGCTGTTGGAGATGTTTTGATGAAAAAGTTTGAAAAGATTGAATCTCAAACCATGTCTGATACTGTTTATTGGATATCCTGTGCCTTTCTCATCAACTTCTTATAAGACATGAGTTTATGAATTTACTTTAGAAAGTAATTCTTCATTTTGTGTTGTAATCTTGCCTCAGGTTTCAAGGGAGGGTGTTTTGAAATTCACTAAACAAGTATGTGTCTACCTACATCTTTCTGCTTTTACAGCCTTGACCATCACGGCCCATCTTTAAGTCTTCATTTCATCCTCACACCCACACTCTTGTGAAGTTGTCTCCTCTTCCTGTTGAATCCTTTAGATGACCTTGTTTGGTTTCTTCTCCACCCTTTCTCCTTTCAGATGTGGCAGTTGGACCAATGTACACTGATCCAGGGCCAAGTGAATTGTACTTTAGGAGGAGGATGAGATAATGTTTCTGTTTCATTTCCAACATCTTCTCTAATGGCCAATTTTTTTTTTTTTTTAAACCTCTGTTAGCTGCAGTGTGTTGGGGGAACTTCTCCTTCAGGCCAGCTCCTACCCAGCATTATGACTCAGCTCATGGCCCAGGGCCCAATTCAGCACAACTGACCACTCCCTCCTTTGAGTTCTCCTGGCGCTCCTCTGCCTCTGCTGGCCTGGGCCCCCTAGTGTTGTGTGGCACTTACCTGTTGGCATGTCTGTCTGCCCATCTAGGTTTTGAGTTGTTGGAGGTCAGGGAACCCTGTGTTATTTGTCTTTGTGTCATCACATCTGGCATTAAGTCTAGCACTTGATAGATGCTCAACTAATGCTAAGTAAGTTGAGTGAAAACGATTTGAGTTAATTGACTACAGGGCGTACGTTCAATAATTTTGAGACTCTTTTCGTCACTTGGTGTCAAAGAATAAAGAAGCGTAATATAAGGGGTTGTGTCTTATGATCCTGATGCTTAGAAATGAAATGGAACAGGATTTCAAAGTAGGGTTGCGAGATAAAATACAGGGAACCCAGTTAAGTTTGAATTTCAAATAAATAACATTTAAAAAACTAAAAATCCCTAATGTTGTGTGGGACATATCTACACACACACAAAATTATTTTTTATCTGAAGTTCAAATGACCTGGTCATTCTGTATTTTTAATTGCTTCTATCTAGTAATCCCCCTTCTAGGTCGAATAGTCCTACCCGCCTCTTGGACATCTACACTAAGATTCAGGTCACAAATTGGCCCTCTTGATCAAGACATATCTTATTTTCCATGAAGCATGTTTTAAATTGTTTGCCCAAATTAAAAAAAAAAATTATGGAGAGACTTCCCATAAAAAAAAAAATCTGAAATTTCAGCTTCCTTTGGAGAACTATAAAGCCTGAGCATACTGCATGAGGTCTCCTGTTCTGCTAAGGAACAGCTAAGCCCATTTTCAGACGAAGCGTGAGTTCTGTGGATTGCATTTCTCCCAACCACTGTGGTGAATGTCATCTGTCATTCATGTCAAGTGTAATCACGCATGCCCTGTGTTTTCCTTAGAGCTGAAAGGAAAGTGAAACATTATTTTGAACTTCTGTCTCTATCAAAAGCAGGAAAATAAAAGATAGTCCTAGAGTGCTAAATGTTTCAATAAAAATCTTCTTGGGTAAGCAAAGAAACTTCCTTTGTGTGTTAAGCACCAGCAAAATGAACTCGTGTCCGAAGAATACAAACAATGGTACTATTTTTCTACACCTCCCTCACCTACTCACACTATGGACATGAAAACGTTTGAGTTCTTGATCTCCACTGGAATGTAAGGTTCCTGAGGGCAGAGGATTTTTGTCTGTTTGGTTCATTGATGTCTCCTAAACCCATAGAACAGTTTTTGGTCCTTAATAGAAATTTAATCAATATTCTTAATAGAAATTTAATCAAAGGAATGAATGATGTAAGTCATCTGAGAGAGAGAAAACCTCTGTAGCTAGAAATCTTCTAGGAGGGAAGAAAAAGGTTGCTTTCTACAAAGAATGGCATGACTGGTGAATACCTATGACTTTTTAAATAGATATCTTTGTAGATGCATTGTATCTTCCAGGGGCAAAGGAAGATGACTGCTGAGGACAGAAGCTCTTATGTACCCAGAGCTTTGAGGGACATTGGGAGGGATTGTCCCCACCAATTATCCAGAGAGGAGTTCTCTGGAGAATATCTGAGGAAGAAACCAGAGATACATACATGTTGGGAAGGACTATTTGCTGATGTGTGACCCTGGTTTCTCTCCTGCCCACCACAAACACTGCCACAGCCAGGGCATTCTCCCTGCAGCCCCACAGAGCTCAACCAAGCTCTCCCATCCCCTCTGTGGCCACCAAGGAAATCGATGCAGAGACCTTATTTTGAGGAGAAACCAGCACATTTTCTTTGAAAGACAAAATCACTGTGACCACAGTTCAGCAGAATGCTACCTAAACTCCACAGGTTTTGAGATAAAAAACCAGGGAAGTTGTACAGTAAGTTTGAATTTGCCTACAGTGGAAGCTTTTAGATAAATGAATTCCAAACCATCTTTCCCTCTACTTGAAAGACCTGCTGGCTCTAGGGAACCTGGCTGAGACACCAAAAGCTGCCATAAAAATGTGTATTTTGTTGCCTTTTCTGATTATGTCCAGTTGGTGCCATACAGTTATTATGAATTCACATGTATTCTTAAAAAATACTCTTAGGGGTGTGGGGAAAATGCATAAAACAGAAATACCGGCAGATGAGAGTTTGGCTTTGAACCACGGATTCAGCAGTCTGGACCTTAACCAGACATTGGCCTTGTAACTATGCCTAGGAGCGAAGAAAACAACCAAGTAATGTAGCAAGACCTGTCGTGATTCCTTCTGATGGTCAGTATAAGACACTCATATTAGACTCCTAGGTCTGCTGTAACAACATACTGCAAACAAGGTCACTTAGAACAACAGAAATGTACTGACCCACAATACCGGAGGCTAGAAGTCCAAAATCAATGCGTTAGCGAGATCATGCTGTCTCTCCCTGTAGGAGCGCTCTTCCCTTCTCCCTGGCTTTTGATCATTTTCCAGCACTCTTTGACATCCCTTGGCTTGTGGATATGTCACTGTAACCCTCTGTCTTCACGTGGCCGCCTCTCTGTGCCTTTCTGTCTATGTGTCCATGTTTCTCCTTAAGAGGATATCAGCCACATTGGATGAGGGCCCGCCCTGACCTCATTTTAACTTGATTACCGTTGCAAAGACCTTATTTTCAAATCAGGTCACATTCTAACATACTGGGGGTATCTTAACATATCATTTCAATGGACACCATTCATCCCATAGCCTCTTAACTGCAATCATATTATTCTTTGAACTTAAGCTTTTCAGATACAACTTGTTCTTCCTGTGGAATATTATTACATTGATTAAATTGCCTCTTTAGTTCTTCAGCTATCAGATGCTTTTCCCTGGCAGGCTGATGTAATTAGGGAACTAATAACTGAATCAATAAGGAAAAAAGCATGTTCTTTCATATTTGCCAGCTGTTCTGGTGATTCACTTAGGGCTGCGTGTGTGTGTGTGTGTGTGTGTGTGTGTGTGTGTGTGTGTGTGTGTTTCTACTGAGTATGTGCTTGTTAGAATATGAGACCATGACATATAGCGGAGAAGGGAAAGGAGAGGCTCTGGGTTGCTCCCTGACCAAAGTCCAGGACTGACACCTAGACAGGGAGGGGACATCATGAGGTTGGATATGGAGGAGAACATGGTCTCATATATGTTACTTTGTATAAAAAAACAAAATGTGTTTAAAGATGTTTATTGTTTGGAAAATATACTTTAATGTTGCATGAAACCCAGGTTGTTGAAGCCAGGCAGGACAGTATAAAAACTATATGAGCTAATCAACTGCCTGTCCAAGGAAGGGTTCACCACTATCCACAGTCATCTCTGTGAAGTAAGATTTTTGTGGAAAGTCCCACATTGCCTTGTTTAATTCCAGTTCCCTCATGAAAAGAATTGGAATTTTAATTTTTTGTCTTTAAAAGGTAGTCTAAGAGAGAAATATGATGTATGTATTATAATTAGAAAATTATTATTAAAGTATAAGTTAAAAAATACAGGCTCATATTATTATTAAAATATAATACATGTCCACTGTAAAGAAATCTTAAAATGATGGAAAGCTTTAAAAAGTATAAAAATTACCCATAATCCCACAATTTGGCAATAACAACTGCTAATATTTTGGCATATTTTTGTCTAATATGTTTCAAGTTTTTGCAATACTACTTTAAATAAAGTTGGTATCTATATTTGCACATTTGATTATATATTTTTAAATAAATGTCATGAAAATTTTCATATCATTCAATACTCTTCTAACACTTACTATTGGATGGTTGCCTATATGCTCTATTAGTTCGTGCTTAAAGCCTGGAAGTTGCTTGATATATTTTAGTGAATGAATGAACAAATGAATGAATGAAGAAAAGGATGCGCTAACATATGAACTGAGACGCTGCAAATATCCACCTCTTGGTCAAATAAAATTTGTTTCAGACTCAGCAACTTCCTGCAGATTGAGAGACGAGGTAGCTAACCCAGAGCCCTTAATGAATAGGAGGCTGTTCTCTGTTCGTCTGAATCAGCCTCGAGGCAGAGAATTCAATTTAATTTTTCTCCCATCAGTCAAACTGAAGAGCTGAAAAAGCAAAATCAGAGACAAGAGAGGCGGGAGGTGGAACAGGCTTGGATGAGGAGATCAGCAGCTGATCTCTTGTTCTTTCTCTGTTAGGAGAGCACGAGATGAGAGGAGCCATGCTTGTCTCAAGGGTGGGTACCAGCAGGAGCTGTGGTGGATGGTATCCTGCCACTACCATCATCATCTGTGATGGAAGGACTGATAATTTCTCTGGAGGACTGGGGTTCCCAGTATCAATGTGACCTTTGTGGTTTTTCCCTAGCCTGTCTCTAGAGTTTGCAGCAAAGGAAGACACAATCATGCTGGGTTTTAGTTGAAGGAATTTGGGGCTCTGTTTGCTAATATTGGAATCAGGGCAGACAAAGTCTGATATCTTCGGGTTATAGAAGGTTCCAACCAAAATCTCTTCTGTATTTAATTGGGAAACACCTGTCTTCAGTCTGAGCATCTGGCCCTCAGACACCTGCCATGGGAAGGAGAGTGATCCATTCCTTAAAACTGCAAGGAAAACTCAATCCTTGCAATAAAATAGATGGGGTATATACTTCTCAGTAGGATAATCTGGTCCTCACAAAAGCTTTCCTTATTCCCAGCCCTCACCAATATAAATGTCCATATGGATAGAGATAGAAACATCTACAAATAGTTAGATGGATAGAAAGAGAAATAAATTAATGAACAGGCAGACAATTCCCACCTCCTTTTGGACAGTAACAGTCATCACAAACCTCCTTCCCCTGCAAAGCTCCCCACAAGCTTGAGCTCAAGACCTTGACCATGTTGACACCTTGGTCATTATTGTCTCCTCCACCCAGTAAGATCTCTATCCATCTTCTCTTCTGTTCACACCATTTATCTCCAAAGGACTGACTCAAGATGTATTTCTCCTGGAAGCCTCATTGTTGCATTTCTACCCCTGTTAATCTTGCTCATTTCTCAACTTGTAGAGCTGTAGCCTTTACCCCACTTTCTCCCGTTATGTGGTGTACCTCTATGTCTATTTTGATGATCAGCGGTTACCCATTTTTGCTGCTTGAAAAATCAGATGTGGTTGTGTGTGCTCTGTAATTAATGTTGTAGAGTCAGTATGGTTTTATTCACTGAGCTGGTAAAGAAAGGGACTAAGTGATGGGGGAGAGTGTTGCCTATTTGTACCTGGTGCAGAGTTGGACACACATAGTAATTAGTACTTACTCATAGAGTGAAAGCCCATTTCAGATAAATATGATGAGAGTTGGTGTGGAGTTGGTGTGGTATAGTATAAATTTATCATCAGCTAAATCAGGAACAACATCCTGGTTTTCCATATAGTTGCAGTAGCAGCCACTTTGTAGAACTAAGTGTCAATATCTTAATCTATAAAATAGGAATGCAAATAGATCTCCTTAACTATCTTATCGGCTATTTTGAGTATCAAGGCAGTATATGTAGCAATCTCTCTCTCTCTCTCACTCTCACTCTCACTCTCACACACACACATGCACACACACTTTTTCTGTAGTTTATAGTTCAATGTTCAATGAATGTTTGCTGAATTAAATTGAAATGGGCCAAAATATTTCCCAGCCCCTCAAAGCTTTTTTGAAATCACCAGAAGTTCATTTAAAAATTATTTCTATAGGAGTTGTAAGATTATGGACTCAGAACTTAGTAGCAAAGTTGTCTATAGTGTGGTATGGTGTGCCGGACGGTGCCTCCCTACAGGCGAGCAACTGCTGGGGATGAAATTACAGAAATATACTTCACCTGACCCCATGGCTATAAACTTGAGGGCCACCTACTTCTGATTTCCTCAATTTCTCTACCTATAAGAGTTTGTGGGAGAAACATAACCATGGTGGAATCTTCATTATGAACTAGATACCATGATTCTATGGAAGGAGAGTTCAGCTAGACATCAGAAAAATTATATTCCAGTTCCTTTGACCAAAACTTAACTTCTTTAAACTGAGTTTTATTAACTAAGAAACAGGTTTATGTGTTCACCTGTTATGTGCTAGGCACGGTATAACTACTGATACATGAAGGTGAGTAAGGCATAGCCCCTACCTCTCTCTGACTCACAGTCTAGTATGGTAGCAGAGAGACATGTCAACCAGTGATAGCATAGTGTGCACAGCTTCTCAGGGGCAGACAGGAAAAACAGTGGTGGCACCATGGCATTAGTAGTTAACTCTGTCTGGCAGGATCATAGAATCCTTGGGAGCAGGAGTTTAAGTTAGTCATAGATGTTCTGCCTTCCTTTCAGTGTCTTTGCAAGGCTCAGATGGATGTGAAAGAGCAATATACATCCATAAAATAAGGGAATGTGGATCCTGACTCTATTAGCCCTGCAGAGGGTTCTGTTTTATTTTTCCAAAGTTCTGGGGCTCTTCTGGAATTCTTTCTCGTTCCATGTGCTGTTCTCCATCCTTCTCTACCTGTTTTTTATTTATTTATTTATTTATTTATTTATTTATTTATTTATTTATTTATTTATTTTTGAGGGCAGTGTCACTCGCCCTCATATGTGGGACCCAAACCGGGGCTGCTGGCTTCCCAAGCCAGCCCTTAACCACCGCGCCACTCGGCCGGCCCCTTCTGCCTGTTTTAATTATTGATTTATGCAGCAGGTATTTGGTGAATACTTTACATGTATTCAAGGTATGTAAACACAACTAAATAATACAGACAAACCTGAAACACATCACCATATATTACCCTGTGCTAAGGAAACAAGATAAAAGATAAAAAAAGATAAGTGCAGTGAACTGAGAAAGAAGAAATTCAGTGGGGTGAAGGGGTCAGGAAAAGAAGCCACACTCGTGCTGGCCCTGCATGGATGAGTGGTCTTTCCTTGGGCATAAAAGTGGCCTTATCTTTGCCATCTTATAAAGACATGGCTGTATAACTTGAGCCTGGTATCTTTTGAGATGATCTATAGGAGCAGTAAGAGATGAAACTAAAAGAGCCAAATATTTTGCATAGAATCTTGGTCAGAAACCAGCTGATGAGCATTTTTACATAGGTGACCCATTTTCCCTCTGAGCACAGAACCTACCTCTTCCTTATCTTGATATCCATCAATGTGCCTTACATGTAGGAATTGTCCATTAAATACTTTTTCCTTCTTTATTAAATTTATTATGGTGATATTGGTTAGTAAAATTATATAGGTTTCAAGTGTACATTTCTGTAATATGTCATCTGTATATTGCATTGTGTGTTCACCACCTAGAGTCATCAATTCTCCTTCCGTCACCATATATTTGATCCCCTTTACTCTCTTCTATCCTCCTTTCCCCTTATCCTGTGGTAACCACTAAACTATTGTCTGTGTCTATGATTTTTTGTTTGTTTGTTTGCCTTGTTCATTATTTGTTGCTTTCAATAATTTTTAAGTAAATGTTGTCAAGTTGCTTTAGATGTAACTAAAGACTTTCATGGGCTTTGGGGGGGGGAAGATATAATTTTACTAAAAGTTTTACCCCTAAAAGAGAGAATGATGGATGACATTAGAAATGGATTTATATTCAGCTCATATATATCAGTCTATTAGATATATATCAAGCACTGATTTGGTGCTAGAAGGCATGATGATGATAAGCATAGTACAATCATATTCATAATTTTATCTGGATAAAACAGATCCCTGCTTGGTGTATCAGGCACTCTGGTGTATTGGAATGTTCTCCTCCAGGGGGAAGCCCCATGCATCCATGTTGAAAGTGCCCCTCGATGCTTATGCTCTCCTCCCTTCATTGTTTTACAGCTCTACAGCTCCATGGACTTTGGGAGACGGTGGCAACTCATGCATGAACGCATCACCCCCAACAGGTTTTACTGGTAAGCCCCATCCACAGACGCACCCCGCTCTTGATTAAAGAATGATCAGACAGCATAGCACTCAGGGCAATTCTTGGACACCTTCGTCACTTGGAGACACATGGGTTCTAGCCCTTTGCTATTGTAAGTGCTTTGTGGACCAGCAGCATCAGTGTCACCTGAGAACTTTCTAGAATCTTAGGCAAGACTTGCTGATCAGGAGTCTGCATGTAACATGATCCCCAGTGATTTAATGTGGACATTAAAGTTTAGGAAGCACTGGGCTACAGAGAAGGTCATGGTCAGGTATTCTTAGCTATAGACTAATCCCCCTTCTTTTGAAAAACTATATATTGTCTGTACCTATTCTAAAAAGCAGTATTTCCTAAAATGGACTATGAAGGACACCAGTTCCACAAAACACTTCTCCTTTCATAAGCGCTTCTATGGCCAACTAATTTTAAGTACTGATTATGAAACTCTACCCTCCTGAAGATGCAGGATGTATTGAGGTATTAAAGAGTCTGGGGAAACCTGCCGAACTTTAAGTCACCTATTCTTATCTTATTTTACTACAGAATCCTTTTTTTGTGTCACAACAAATAAAAGCTTTAGAACAACTTCTGTGAAACACACCTTGAAAAAACCTTTTATAAGGAATGCATGTTCCAAATAGAAAATTAGCCCTCCCCGCAATCAGAAAGTGTTTTTATTAATCAGCGTTCCTTTATACATGCATACTCTTTTACCTTGGTTGTCACAAGACAAGGTTGGTTTAATATAATTTTATCTCTTACTCTTCCTTACAGTAATGTGAACTGCTTCCTGCTTGTATCTTGCTTTTATTTCAGGAGAGATAAAGGTCAAAGGACTAGAGCTTAGGAAGCATGCGCCAAGGTGTATACTATAATTCATCATATTCTTAATATAAAACAAAAACAAAATTCACAATGTTTGAAGGTAGTACCTCTTCCTAGTCTCTTTCTGAATACCTTAATTTTATTCCCTTACAGAGTCATGCGATGGCCATTTCTGTCGTACCTGAGATAGGGCTGGTGTGTCAGGGTACTTTGGACAGATGCACATCCTCACCACATCTTGGGAAGCAGTGGCTTTACCCAGCACCCTCTGCACCCACCAACTAAATCCAGAATTAAAAGTGATGGTTTCTGAAGCATACTGTGAAAACCAACTCTTTTTTTTTTTAAATGAAAGAAATGATTTATTTTGCCAAAAGCACAGTATAAGTTTAGCGGAATAGCTATTGACAGAATAGGCTTGGAAAAATAATTGTCAAAGAAATCATGAAAAGAATCAACTCTAAATGTAAACAGTGTGTCTGACAATTACCCATTAATACTTGGAACAACACTTAAAAATCTAGTTATAGATAGCTGTTTAGAGTACTGGGAGAGAAAAGGGAGTTGGGAGTATTATTACTCTTGACTCAATGTTTGGACTATCCCCACTTAAGTTGCTCTTTCAGACCAACTATTACTTTGCTATATAACTATTATTACAATTAATGTTTGGTCTATATTTAGAACTATTAAGATTTTTTCAGTAGACTAAGGCAGAAAAAGAAAACATTTGTTTCTCTGACATTCCAGCTATACAACTACAACCTTTTGCTCAGCTAATATGGACCAGTTTCTCAATGTGCCATCACTCAGAGGTCCCACAAAAAACAAACAAACAAAAAACAAACAAACAAACAAAAAAACACAAAAAACAAAAACAAGCAAAAAAAAAAATTATCTCTTATTTCTGGAACAAACTCTTGAGATGGTAAGGCAGTCCGCTAACTAGGAAATCATGTTGATGGCGAAGGAAAGTACAATAGCTCAGATAAGGCTTGTCATTGTTTCTGAAGGAAATTAAAATAGGTGGATGAGGGGCAGTGTTTTCCTACCTTTGCAAAGAGCAAGATGAGAGTATTCTAGCTGCTGTCACACCGCCCCCCTTCCTTTGTATAGCAGAACGAATAAATCCTGAGGTCTTGATAATTGTGTTTTGTCTCTCCTCCTTCTTTCATATATGCCCTCAGGGGAAATATAAATGTCAGTGCCCATGCTGGCTAGCCAAGTGATAGCTGAAAGTTCCATTTTTGTAATTATCACTTCTTTGTTTCTGATGCATAATTGCCATGATTATCCTTTTAGGTGTCATAGGAGTCACAGAGGAAGAACAACTTTTTACATAGACCTTTCTTCCCCCCCGTGACAGAATCTAAGGCCATCGAAAGCACTAAACCACTTATGTTGAAGAGACATGGTCTATATGTGTTAGAAGTGCAAATAGTCACTCAGCACCTGCTTGAGAAAAGACAAAGTGTTTGTTTCTCTGGGTGTAGGGTACAGCTTTGGCTGAGACAAGCCCTCTTTAAGCTGTGGTTTTCTCACGTGTGTAATGGAAACAATATTCTATAATACTCATCAATTTTGCAATGTGATTGAAAGGACGATGTATGGTCAGTTGGATCCTTGGAAATTTCATTTCTGCATCTCAGATTTATAATTTTAAGTTGTAAGTCTTTAAGTATGATGTTTATTAGCAGTTTTGAAGACCATGACACATAAGTGATTTGTCATTTTTCTGGGACACAAGTTTGAATCCCATGCTTGGTGAGACGGTCCAAGGACATCTAATAACAATTGAATGGGCTTAATTTACTTCCAGGGATCCATATCGCAATCTAACTTTATATCCCTGTACTCTTTGAGTCATAATTCTTATGAGGTAGTAAAAACAACAACAAAAAAAATACAATCAACAGCAAAAAGCCTTAAAACTACTTCTTTGCGAAGGATGGCACAGAGTGAAGTGGCATTAGGGACGGTGGGGGAAGTACTAGGGGAAGAACAATATGCCAAAAGCAAGATATTGAAATGAAAAGTGATGTTAAAAAGGCAAATAGAGTGAATATGTGATTGATGAGCAACATTGTCCAAATATTGTTATTTGCAATTTGGAGGTTTGCATATGTCTATGGACAGGTTTTTCATGAATGTCAGGTTTCTTCTCCCATGTCACCTTCACTGGATAGAAAGTAGTGGCCGGGAGGAGATTTCTGGGGAAAACACTGTGATCCAGAAGTGATTTCTGTCAAGGGTGCAGGGGGAAGAACCAACCACATGTATGCCTTATACTCTCTTTCTCATCTACAGTGACTGATGGTTGTAATGGCTGTGGAGATACACTGGAAATTGTAAGGGGCTATCATTTTTATTCCTTTCCTCCTTCGTGGCCCACAGTGCCTATGAGTTACTCAGGGCATGGGGCATAACATTCATTAGCATCAATAATAAAATCTTTATTTAGAGAGAAAGTTTTTTTTTAATGAATTCCAGATGTTTTGACTCCATTGAGCGAGGTCACCTAGGAATCCTACACTATAGAGTCACTCGGCCATCAAACTCCTGCCCCAAGAATAGAATTGAAAACTCCTTTGTATATGTGATCCTTTCACTCCTTTGATACCTACTTTACAAGCAGATTGTCAGGCCCGTCTTACACTCCCCATTCATCACCCCAACTGCTTTAACTATTAAATTTGCAGGAAGCACAACAGTGAAATAACTGTGCTAACATAATCCCTTTCTGGTCTCTGCTTGGGCAGAACTATCATGGGAGAACAGACAGTTTTTTGTTTTTTTTTTAAATATCCTACTGAGTTGCAAATGAATAGTATTTTCCACTCGTCCGCTGGGAGATATTTAACAGGCATGTGCATTCTGCAGTGGAAGATTGTTTTCTTTGCACATCCAATGTGAATACTTGCTGCTGTTCACAGCTTTGCCTCTGTGGCCCCTCATTCTCCCTAGGTGTCCACTGTCTTCTGGCATCTTTTTCAATGAGTTCGCAGGCCTCCTAGGCTTTGCTGAGTTCTGTGTGTGGACTGGCATCTTGCCTCTGGCCTCTGATGGCATTTGCTTGTATAGTATTATGGAAGAGAGAAAGAATATCTCAAACATCTCTTCCTTGTTTATTCTCTCTATGAAAGACCAGGGTCTTTGTATTTCTTTTCCTTGTTATCACAGTAAAAGAATGTTCTGATAAAGTAATACACCCTAAGGTGTTACGGACTTAAATTCCTACCCCTTTTCTGAGGTGTTTGGACTGAAACATGGACTGGTCTTGAGAGTAAGAAACCCTTGAAGAAGTCAGCAGATGGAGTAGAAATTCTAGACCAGCCTACTTTTGGGGATACAGTAAAGGGGTCCTTGGGGACTGCCCTTTTGAGCTGTTACGAGCCTGGTTGCAGGCTGAAGAGTGGCTGGGTCACAGGGACCATCAGGATGGGCTCCAGGTCTCCACTGCACTTGCCTAAGGGCAGCCTACTAATTGTTGATTTGTAGGATGATTATAGAAGCCAGCAGCTTCTTTTCTGCTCTTAAAGAAAGGCCATGAGGGAGATTGGGAAGAACAGAAAAGCTAAGCGTGTCCCTCCCAGTGTGTGTAGACAGGAGGTCCTAAGAAAATGTCTTTCGATTTTTTTTTTTTGAGGGCAGTGTCACTGGCCCTCATATGTGAGATCCGAACCGGGGCGGCTGGCTTCCCAAGCCAGCACCCAGCCACCGCGCCACTTGGCCGGCCCGAGAAAATGTCTTTTAAAGGAGGAAGGGATGACATGGAAAAAAAGAACAAACGGAAAGTCCTTTTGTTGCAAACTTTCCTTTCTAATCTTCCATTGTTCTCATTTTTCCCAGCCTCTCTTTGTATGCATCTATTCTTCTATATGTAGCCTTTACATATTACATGTGAATTTGTATAACCTGCCTTTTTTCTCTTGATGTTCTATTATAACAATTTTTATGTTATTAGAATAACTCTTTGCAACCATAATTTTTAGTTGTCTATGCATCACTTTATTGTGTAAAGATGCATACTTTATTACTATATTTTATTTTTATTGGACATTGAAAATTTTCACATTTTTCACTACCATAAATATCAGTTTAATTAATATTTTATGCATATTTCTTTAATACCTAGGATTGTTTTCTTGGACCAGTGTCCTAGGTAACCCAGCTTAAAACTTGATTGTGTTTTTTCCCATGTCTCAGCAGAGTGTCAAGTTTAAACGGTATGACTCAAATTCAACACCAAGAACCTTTCAGAGCAATGCAGATTTTAACAAACATTTTTTTGAAAGGGGTTACAGAGAAGCACTGCATGGTACAACACAGAGCAAGTGTTCCTAACACTGCTGTGTTAATATCTGTCTCCCCAAAGTCCTGATCATCATGGTAGCTCATGTCTCCTTTTCCTTCTCTTACCATGGCCTCTCAGTCACAGAGGTTTATTGTCTACTATGCATCCCCTTCCAGAGCCCTCTACCCTATACCCACACCCTCCTCCACAATATTATAACTTTTCTTGTGTAGAATGATCTACCCACTCTCTTTACCTCTCCATCGATCAGTGCCACCCCAGCCTCAGCAAATCACTGTAATCTGTCTTAGCTATACTCATATAGCCCTTAGCACATTGAGGAGGGAGAATTTGTATTGTTAAGATTTAATATTTTTGGTTTAATGACCACTAGGGGGGGAATAATTATATCAAAATATACATTTTTAGTATCTTTAGTACCTATAATAAAAATATATTAACAAAGTTGTGTGCTATTCTATATCCCCACATATAGCATATGACAGTATCGGTCTATTTGTAATGAATATGTTCTTCCTCCCTGTGGTAGGCAGTCTCCTAGGTGGCCCCCCATGATCTGTGTCTTCTGGTGACCATGCCATCGTGTGGTCCCCTCCATTTGAGTTTGGTCTTAATTTAGTGACTTGCTTCTGGTGAATAGAACGTAGTACAGGTGATGAGATGTCACCTCACAGATTTGGTTACATAAAAACGATGGTTTTCGTCTTAGGTATGCTCTCTTGCTTGCTTGGTCAAAGCAAACTGTCATGTTCCAGAGTTGCCTTCTGGAGAGGTCCATGTGGCAAGGAATTGAGGGAGGTCTCCAGTCAATAGTAAGGGAGGAACCAAGGTCGACTCCTGGCAACAATCATGGGTCATCTTGGAAGCAGATCCTTCTCCAGTCAAGCCTTCAGATGAGACAGTAATCCTGGATAACACAGCCCTTGTGAGCGACTTTGAGACAGAGGCACCCAATGGAGTCATGCCCAGACTCCCGACCCATAAAAGCAGTGAGATAATAAACATTTGTCATTTTGATATAATTTTGATAGTAATTTGTCACCCAGAGATAGATAACAAATACACCTCTCCATGACCATTATTTTTTGCTTGTTTAGTTTTTGAACATAAAGTAACTGCTTCTGTCTCGGACCACTTCCTCCATTTTCTCTTCATTGCTATCAACCCCAGATAGTTGCTAATTGTTTGGGTCTACCCTTACAGAAGGAAAATATCATGATGTCCTGGTATTCTCGGCCTCCTGATGCTCAGGCTCTATAGGGTTTGATGACTGAGTAACTGACCTCAGAGCCCTATCTTTAGCTTGATTGAGGCTCATTTAATATAATGAGGTTGTCTGACCTTGTCTGTTCTATTCTACTCTATTCCTTTCTATTCCGTTCCGTTCTGTTCCATTCCATTCCATTCCATTCCCATCTTACATTTGATGGCAGGAATGCATTTTCTGAGAATATTGTTGATTCTGAATATGTGTGCATGTCTGTGTCTATACGTGTGTGTACACACACATGAGCCAAGTATGCACATGCCCATTTAGAGAAAGCTAACTTCACTTAATGTATAAAAATCCCCTGTATCTGGGTCTTATACTTACTCCTCTCAGCCTGGTAATAGCTGTAGGTGTGGAGAACATAGGGCAGAGATGCAGGAGGTGAAAATGGGGGATAATTATTTTGAGATAAAGTGACTGGTGTGAACCCTTTTGCACCTTTACCTCGCTCGATTTAAACTCCGTAGATCTCACATTTTCTTGAATGCATTGTATGTTTTGCTGCAATATTTGGCTCTATCTATTCAGCCAGGAACTCATTTAGAATCTAGAGTAAGGTTTCTGAAGAACCATGTGCTGAGCCATCCTTAGGCTATTAATGCATTATCCACGACAGAGACAGAGTTAAGGAACAGGCAGAATGGCGTGAGATTGCTTCCTGGAAAATCAAGGCCTTTTCAAACAAAATTAACATTATAGGATGAAATTCTGAGGCTGCTCTAAATGTGCATGTACAATTTTGCAAACACAGTCATTTGCAATCTCAAATAATGGGATTTAGGCATCGACCTGATATAAGGGATCAGATTTAGAGGCCCTTTGCAAAGCAGGGTATGCCACAAATAATATTTAATTCAGCTCTCCCTTACATTTTTAAAATGGTGAAGCAATTTAAAAATACATTACATTCAAAATAATGCATGCAAGGTCAAAAGGGTCGAGATGTGAAATCTCAGCTTGCAAGCAGAAAACGGTTTCCACTTTGTGGGTGGGGCTGCCCATGCTGTATGTCTGGTTGCATCTTGGCCTTGGAAGAACTATCGTAATGCTAAGAGCAAAATGCAGTGCTCAGAATTTACACAGGATACTCTGCTAGTGCACTGAAGAAGACACAATCTTCACATCCTTGGTTGAAATCAAGGTATACTGGACTTATGTGATAATTATGCTTAGCCATGTGAGTTCTATGAGGGAGGGGAAATAAGGAACCATATGTAGTTATATACACAATGACTCCTTTGCTATGGAGAGAAAGGGTTACATTTGATCCTGCCTTGGGAAATCTGAAAAGATTTGTGTGTGCTAAATACAGGTTCAAAGATAGCCAATTCCACTGAATCCAGTATAACAAAATCCCAAGATGGAAATAAAAACACATTCCTGTCTCTTTTCCTAGCTTTTTGTCTCTTGTCTCCAGAATTAAAAGCACATGGCTTCCAAATGCTTATTCCACCCGGATGATTATGTGGAGGGTGTGAGAAATATTCATTCAGCTCAGAGGCAGTGGAACCTCACTGATAATAAATTTTCAGAGAAGAGCAAATCTGTACCTCCAGGTACTGCCCTTTGAGGGTGGGGTTAGTAGAGACCTCATGTGGAGTAGCATGTCTTGACTGCTATAGTCTTGCTGAAACTCAGATTGCTTTTTCAGGGCTTGCTTTTACATGAAGAAGCGGGGAGAGTGAGTGTACTGATAGTAATGAGTTGCTCTACAGCCTTATAACTAGGAAATATGAGAATTGGAGGGGCAGGGAGAGGTCTAAAGAGAGAAGAAATCCAAGGATGTGAGCTGAGCAGCACAAGGAGAAAACACCAAAATGAGGGATGGGAGGCTATTCACAATGTCAGTTGGATACAGGGTTGCAAGCAGGAGTTGTCTTCATCTTTCTCCCTGAGGAAATCTAAGTGTTCTAATCCAGCTTGGACTGGGGTGATAGGGCTGCCATAACAAAAGACCATGGACCAGTGGCTTAAACAACGCAAATTTATTTTCCCACTCTTTTGGATGCTGGAAGTCTGAGATAAGAGTGCCAACATGGCTGGTTTCTGGTGAAAGCTCTCTTCCTGGCTTATCGACAGCCACCTTATTGCTGTGTCCTTAAATGGTAGAAAAGAAGAGAAAGCAAGCCTGCTAGGATCCCTTTTTATATGGTCATTAACCTGATCATGAGGGGCCCACTCTCACAACTTCATCTAAACCTCATTACCACCCAAAGATCCCATCTTCAGATACCATCACATTGGGGGTTAGGGCTTCAACATATGAATTTGGTGGTAATTGGAGGTTAGGTGGTTAAGTCCATAACAGGGTAGAAAGCATGAAAGGGTTTGAGAAGAAATACATACTTGCTAGAGAGCTCACCAGCAGGAGTTCTGTGGCAGAAATCGCTAAGGCTGGTGGGAAAAGACGGAGAGGCAATGCCAAAACTACAAAACTCACGTTCAAAGGAAATGGACACACTTTAAGTACTTTATTCTAATTGTAGACACCCTACAAGCTTATTGTAGACATTTAAGAAAACACAGAAAATAAAAAGAAAATAATTACCTATAATTTCACTGCCTAGAGAACACCACTTAAAAAAATCAAGTACTTCTTTATAGACTTTTCCCCTATTATAATGTAGTGTAATTGTAAATATGCATTTAAATTTTTACCACAATTGAAATCATGCTGTTAATAAAATTTTGTACTTTTAAAAAATGAACTTGAAAATTTTCCTATACCATCCTCTATACTTTCTAAGCATGATTTAAAAATTGCATTCCTTGCATTGTATTCTAATTGGTGGATATGTACTAATTGGATCTTTTTTCATTTAACATTGATCTTGCTTCTAATCTTCTACTATTGAAGAAAGCATTGGAATGTTGTTTTGAAAACCTTTCCTTAATTATTTGTTCAAGGTCTGATTATTATCATTTTAAGGATAGACTGCAAACAATATATATAAATATTGTCATGCCAAATTGTTCTCCAGAAAGTTTATACTCATTTCCACTTCAACTAGTAAAATACCACTTCATTACACACCATAAAAATTTAATTTAAAAAGTAATCTAATTTAGTATGCAAAAATGGAGCTTCCTTGTTTTAATTTGCGTTTCTTATCAGATCGGTGAGTTTAGACATGTTTTCGTATATTTATTAGCCATTGTATTTCTTTTATGTGACCAATCTATTTTTCTTCTTTATTATCAGTTCTTTATATGGTCTCTCATTTTGTTTCAATATTGCCCTCACTTTGTTCTTTGGGTTTTAATTACCTTATGATTTTAACATACTTTTTAGTTTAAAAAATTGATCAAATATTTTTACTTTTCTCATTATAATGTATTCCATTACTTTATGTTCAGAGAGTACTCTCAGCCTATGATTATATAAATATTATCTGAAGTTTTCTGATATGTAATGATGATTTATTAAATTTATAATATATACAATATATACTACATATATGTTATATATATATATATATATTAGATAATATATCAGATAAAAACATGCTGAACTTTCTCCTACATTGTGCTTCAGAAATCTCACAATAATATTTCATTTTGTAGCTATATCATCATTTAATCAGTTTAATAATTTTATCCATACTGATAGATATTTTTAGAACTTATAAGATTTCCATTTTTTTAAGTAAAATAAAATCCAATGAACATGTCCCCACTTAATTATGTGCTCATATTTCTGTTTCCTCTCATAGTTTCCTGCAGGGGAAACTGGTCTTAAGTTAAGTACCCTTGAGGGTGGTGACATTTATCAGGTTTTATTCTGATGGATTAATCAGTCCTCTGTGCCCTCAGTTGGACTCCATGGTGTTTAATTTTTGCTTATAACACATCATAGTGCCTGGCTGGGCCAATCTCCTTTCCTGAAAAGCATAAGAAAAATAAAACTGAAATAAACACCATCTTCTTTTTCAAAATATTCTTGGCTTATCATACCCATGTATTTATCCAAATGAATTTGGAATCCCTCTTTCATGTTCCATAACCCCCCAATTGCCACCCTTAATAAAACAACTAATTAGACTATTGATGAGAATTGCAGCAAAACTATACATTTATTTGTAGAGAACTGAATCTTTTTCAATATCCAGTCCATTTTTCACCATATGGTTTGTCTTTCTTTTTATTCCATTTCTGTGTGTTCCTAGTAAAGTTGTGTAGTTTTCTTCATATCAGTCTTACATGGTTGTAGTTAATATTATTTTTAGGAATTTTTACCTTTGGTGCTATTTTAAGTAAAGATATTTTACACCCAGCATCTCTCTTTAGACCGGCATGACGGAACTCGGTAACCATGAGGTGTATCTGTAATTAGCCTACATACATATATACATAGTTCATACCCCAAGATTCTTTACACTATAAAGAATGTGTGTGTGTGTGTGTGTGTGTGTGTGTGTAACATTAAGTGATGGGAGAGTGTGATATAACTAGGGATTCATTTCTGTGGGAGTTTAGGGATCTAAATAAGAGGAGAGCTCTCTCCTTAATAGCTGTGTAAACTTGGGCAATTGTATTTATCTCTGTGCCTGAGGCTCCACTGGTTAGAAAGGACACCAGCTGGTCTACCCTGCCATTGCCTCCTGGCTGAATGTCAGTTTTCTCAACTTGACACATAGTAAGTATTTAATAAATATTAGCTATAAAATAATTATAAAACAACTTATGAGAGGATAATTGGAAGAGATAACCATCCTCATTAATTTGGTGGCAAACAGCATTTAGCATTTCTTTGAAACTAAACAAGGTTGGGGATGTCTGAATATTTTTTCCCCACAATCAAATCCCATTGCTTGATGGTCAGTATTTATATTTCTGGTCTCTTTTACCAGCAATCAGAATATGCCCTATCATTATACTTGTTACATTTATTTTTTAGAGAAAATTATTTCTGGCTTGATGTTACTAAAATTCATAAGACCATACCCGAAGTAATATTGTGCAGTATCGGTTCATGTGTGCTTTAACAGATGTGATGCAAATGTTGAGACAAATTCATAGAGATTGCTGAGGAACTGTGGCCAGAAATGGGAAACACACCAAAAAAATATTACAGGAAGTGTTATAATTGCTCAGAGAATGAAGGGCTCGGATTAGCCAGATATGCCCACCAAGGGCTTCTTGGAGGAGAATTGAAGAATCTTGAAAAGTGGATTGAACTGGCAAGTAAGAAAGTTAAAGAGGTTTTCCTGGAAAGGGAGAAAAACTGAGAAAAAGCCTAGGTCATGGTATGTTTGGAGAGCAGTTAGTAGGTCTACTAGGATGGGGTTCTGAACCTCAGCATTTTTGACATGTTTTTGACTGGATAATTATCTTGTGCTTTGTATAACATTTAGCTGAATCCCTGGTCTCTGTTCCATAAATGCCCACAGCTCTGCTTTAGTTGTGAAAATGTCTCCAGATACCGCCAAATGTTCTCTGAGAGGCAAAATGACTTCCCACCCTCCCGATGCTGCTGTTCAGAACCACTGTGATGGAAAAATGGGGTTGCATTGAGAGACAGTGAGAAATAAAACTGGGCCCATAGACTAGATTGTGAAGGGGGTGCTCAGATACCAGGTAAGTGGTTCAGACTTGTCTGTCTGGGTAGTGGAGGGCATTCATCTTTTGTGCAAGGAAATGACATGACATTCATGTTTTATGAAGATTTATTGATATTTGGTACTTTCCTCGAGGTGCTCAAGTGTATTTCTGTATAACTTTCTGTCAATAGATAAACTACTGATTTTTCTCATGACAGATGCAAATCTTTTAAAGCATCCTGATCCCAAGTTCCATTATCCAATGAAAAATTATGGAGCTGTAGACTTCTTAAAAGTATATACCTAATATATGTTTTTAAAAACAATGCATTTTTGTTTATACTCTAATGGATATAACATTATAGAATTTTATTAAACTAAGGATTTAATCATTTTAATACAACACCATGTATGTATGCTTTCTTGCCCTTTTCTAATTTTTGTACACATGGAAAGTATTTTCTCACAAAATTAGTTACATTATGTTCCCATTTTATGTCTTTTTTGTTTCTCTTACACCTAGCCTAAATAATTTTCTATATGTGTACATAAAGATCATTTTAATGGTGGAAGAATATTCCACTGCATTGGTATACTCTGATTTATACTAAAGAATTCTGAAAAAAATTAGAGTGGAAAGCATCCTGAAAGATGATCTGGTCTAGTGGTTTTTCTAGCCTTGCCCTTAGAAGTTCTGTGGGGTTCTAATAAGTGACCCCAGAACCCACCTGCTACAATGAGAAGGCTGTGGGGTGCTTGGTGATCAGGCCCTCCCATTTTTGCTTTGTCCAGAACTACTAAGCTTCTTAATTAGTTTTGTATATTAGACTTCTTCAGAATATTACTTTTGAAGGTAGAAGACCATTTATTGTACAAACTAACAAAAATGTTTACAAAATCATTGATCTAGACTTTTGTTTTTAGTTTACACAAACCATCTACTTGTCTGAGTCTTCAGGTTACCATTCCTCTGTGCTTGCACGACTCTGAAATGTTCAATTTCATAGTGTAGACAATGCTGGAATGGTTAGTCTGCCAAACTACTGAAGCCAGTTGTGTTAGTGAGGATGGTATCCATGGGCTCATCTAGTTTTTGTGAGATCATTATCTATACTCACATGAACATGATTTTGGCATTTTAAGTGCTAATTCCTGGAACCAGGTATGAGAGAAGATATAAGGCTAAGGTGACTGGGTTGGAAAAAATGGGCCTTTTGTTTTCTTGGTGGCCAGTGGCACTGAAGAGCAGTTAATCATACCCTAGCTTGTTTTGTTCCTGAAGGGGTGCCTACAACAGGAGATTTTCAGGAAGTTAGGTTTTTTTTCAGCTGTCAGCATATTGCTTTTCAAAGGCAGCAGTTTGCCTCGTGCGTACATGTTTTGTATAGATCTGAATCCGGCATATGCCACCACCCTGATCCCCTTTGGTTACAAATACAATAAGGGACAAAATTCTGACTCAAGACTCCATGGTGCTTCTCCTTAAATCCCCGCAAATCAGGACACATCCTTCCCCTTTAGTCAGCTCACTCACATCTGCTCTTTGGAAAGAGAGCCTGGATGATGGATTAGGGGCATGCCCCGCCCCTTCTCGTCTTCCCACTGGCCAGCTGTGTCATATTCGGACATTTTTCAGCCTTTTTCCTAGCAGTGTGGAAGAGAAGCTGTCAAGTAATTTGGCCAGAACTGTGCACAACGGAGGCAGAGAGAGAGCCCCTGGGGATCCCTGATCTGCCCACTCAGCATTTCCAATGAATTTAAGGCAACTGAACCTTTAAAAGGTCAAACCCTGGAACCAGTCTGATCTATAAAAGGCACCAAAGTATGCAATAATTGCCAACAAGCCAGGTCAAAAACACTTGGGTGTTTAAAATGGGATGGCTGTGTGCATTTGGTCCCAGTGATGCTGGGAGTGATAGGTCCAAAGTCCTGCTTCATACATTACATTTAGCATTGTTGTCCCCATTTAACAAGTGTCGTAAGAAGTGACAATGAACTAGAACAAATGGAGTTGGGATTTATGGCTATTTTCTACTTTTGTGGAAGAAGGATATTTGGGACATGAATTACATGATTGGGGAACCATGGCTTCCTTTCCTTTTCCTCCCTTATTTTTTTCTTTTTGAAATGTGAAATTTGTTAGGATTTTTTCCAGAGCTGAGAGAAATTCAATACATGAGGTAGAGAAAATCTGTGACCTTGAGGTGTAGTGGAAAGAGAGATAGGACTTCTGGGTGCTAATTCTACTCCCTTCTACTCCTGCCACTGGGATAGTGGCCAGGCACTGTGGTTTCTCTGACTTTCTAGGTATTCGTCTATAGAATTCAAAGGGCTGACTAGGAGGTCTCGGAGATTTGGTCCAGTGGTTTCATCCTAAGAGTCTATGACCCCCTTGCAGCCTAGATGTTCATCCAGCATTGGGTGTTGGCAGGAGAGGAAACCCTGTTCACTGTCCTGATAAGGAGGATTTTGTTTCTCAGACTATGGTCCAGGCAGAACCTGCATTGGATTGACCTGAGGTGCTTGTTAAAAATACAGATTCTTGATCTGAATCTGTAGACTTGGCCTCAGGAAGCTCTATTTTAACACTCTCTCCTGGCAGTTCCTTTGTATGTTAGGTTTTAGAAACCAGAGGAGGTGGATGGGCAGTAGTTTAAAAACCAGGAAGGCAATTCATTGAGGTACCAGGTATTATGTTTTGAAGGGTATACAGTCTGGGACCCCTTACAAAAACTCTCCCCTTTCTCTGCATTATTTGATACCCATAGTTAAAGAGGAATTGCAACCATTGAAAACGTTGCCACCTCCAGGTATCTTTTTTAAATGCACACTATCCCTGCTAAATGAGATAATATATTAAAGTGTGCATTGGAAGTTGTAAGGCATTATTAAAGTGTTTTGTAACTGTAACATGTTGTATAGAGGTTAGTTATTTATTATGAAAATAGTGTCTCTAGTTTTTATTAGCACTGTGGCCTAAATGAAGTTATTGATTTTCTCTATGTTCCTGTAGATGTACTTACTGAGGAGTACCATTCAAGGGATGGCTTTGAGTCCCTACTCTTAAGTAATAGAATTATTCATTTAAACTCGTTGCCATGTAACTTTGCACTGCCTTTTGACTGTATGCAGTAGGTGCTCCCTTAACCCTTTGACTGAGGGCTCATGCATATGTCTTGCTTTCTCCAGGTTTAGCAGATGTGACTCAAGCAAAAGCTAAAATGCCTACCTGGTTCGGTGTGCCTCTGTTGCCTCTGCCATCCCACGGTCCTGTGACCCTTCATCCCAGACTCTGTAATGAACACATGGGGCATGCCTGAGCCCAGGCTCAGTGAGGAGCCAAGCTCTACCCAATTTCTAGCTTGGAGCGGACCTCCCATTGAGCCCCACCTGCCTAGGCAAGTCAATCCCCAGCTCACCCTTAGATATATGAGCAAAATAATAACTGTTGTTATAAGCCACTGAATTCGGGGATGGTTCATTGTGCAGCAAAGCTAATTGATACAGTAAGACAAAGAAAAGATGAGACAAATAGACATGTGTCTGATGCGAAGGATAGTGGTGAAGTGCCATGAGAGAGGTACAACCTGGGGTAGAGGAATCAGGGGAGGTGGCATCAATAAAGCCTTCATGGAGGAGGTGGCAGCTGAGAAGAACCATAAAGTCTGTGTTCAATTACAACAGGCAGAGCTTTTGTATGTGTGCTTTGTCAGCCTTCCGGTGTGACATAATAGTGGGCATTTCAGGCAGAGTAAGAAGCCACGAAAGTAGGGGAGCATGGGGTGTGTGCAGAAAATCGTTAATTGTTCAGGCTTTTGCAAAGTTCAAGTTCTATGCTTGTGGCAGAAGAGATGCCAATAAGGCTGCAAAGAAGATTAAAGAGACAACTTAAAGGTTTTAAATGCCAGGTTGAAGAAGTTTGCAGTTAACACCGTACCCCTTTGAAGGGTCTGCTCAGAGCCAGGTGTGTTCAAGACTGGCTCTTAGGAAGGTCATTCTCGCAGTGGGATGAAGGGCAAATCATAGAAGGAAGAGCTGGAAACCAGGGGGCCTATTAAAAGGCTATTACTGGGGGCAGTGAGTACGAGAAAGAGAAGATGGAACTCCAGGAAATTCTAGGGGAAAAAAAATGTGCTTTGCAATTAAAAAAGAAAAAAAACATCTTGAAGAATAGAAAATAAACCCCAATCCTTCCCCCATCCTAGAATGTTGTCTCCTGTCTTTATAATGTCTAAAAACTCAAATTCTACTTGGCAATAAATCAACAGGTTATAGTGACCACAAATCTATACACTTTACAAATCCATTTTTTAATAAGTGTTCAAACTCAGTATAATATTTGCTCACTTCGTGGAAAGCCATGCTCTGGACTTAGGTGTAATGTCCCGCAGTATAAAACAGCACTGAAATGATGTTCCCTGAGAGACTTTATGTGTGTTTGTTTGGGGGTGGGGGTGGTTGTGGGCAGTGTCCCCTTGGTAAGTGGACTCTGAAGCAGGGACTATGTGCAGGAGGTTTCCTGGGAGCTCTCAGGGATAACACCCCCTCGAGAGGTGAGGGGCGCAGAGCAGGCAGGGGAGCGGATGGGCTGTGAGGCAGTTGGAGCAGCTGACTCTGGGGAGCTGTGTCCCTGGACGGCCCTTTGGAGATGCCCAGCCGTGAGCTAAGGGATTGGGCCTTTGCCCTCCACAATCACCAGCCATACACAAGGGCTACCACTGGGGGGGGGGGCGCTGTGACTTTGGTGAGGTGGCCGTCACCAGCTGTGGAAAATTCCCAGAGAGAGACTCAGCTGAGTCCTCAGGTACCCACACTTCCAACCCTGGGAGTGAATGCCAGAACAGAGTGGGGTCCGGATAGCGCACCATCGTATCCACTGGAGAGGCGACAGGGAGGCCTACTCCCAGTTTTTGTCCATGTTCCCAAGAGGGAGATGAATCTTTATAATAATAGCAGTAAATAGCAATGCAATCATAAAATAACATTGTACAATAAATAACAATGCTAATAATAAGTTATTTATCGGGGGCTTATGCTATGTCAAGCAATGGGCTAGGCCCATGGCGCCCGTAATTGCCATTGTCTTTTTAATGGGTGTGCAGTTAGAACAAGGTAGTGGTCCAGCGTGTGGGGTTGGCTGCAGACGGACTATGAATCATGGTTGCACTGCTTATTAAGCAGTGTGATCTTGGGGACCTAGGGCCTCAGTTTCTTCATATGACTAATGCCAATATTTCTTCCATAGGGTTGTGACAAGTATTATGTGAACTATTGGGTTGTTGGAAAAGTCATGACACATTTTTGCAACAAAAAACATAGAAAAAATATGTCATGACTTTTCCGACAAACCAATAGAAAACAGAGGGGCTGTTTTTTCTTTCAAAGCCCCTCCTGTCAAGTTTAATTTTTGGTGTTTGTCGGAGGGTACCAGAGAAGGGTACCACCATAGGGACCCTGCTCAGCAAGAGGGTGTTAGGGAGTTTGGGTGTGGAAGATAAATGCAGTGAAAGAGAGGTCTGATAGTCAGGTGGGTGCAGGAGGCTGTCAAGCTCACAGTGTTACATGCCTTTCCCCAGCAAGGGCTAACCTGGTCAGAAAAAAAATAAACCTAGGGGATCAACACTTCATTGTTTTGTACTGAATGCCTTCTTTGGTGGTTTGTCCAAGGAAGCTCTGTGCGTTTTTAACTTTCCCCCATGCCATGGATCATGTCTATTTAGATGCTTCCACTCAGGCCCACCACAGCGCCAGGCTCAATCAGACACTTTTTGATGGAGATGATGGTGTTTTGGGCTCAGAAATCTGCCCTGGTTATAAAAAGAGGCTCGTCACTCCAAGTATGATTGCTGGACTGGGAAGTGAGAGAGAAACAGCAGTGGGGGGAGGTGACCATGGAGAAACTTATGTTGTATGTCATTAATCACTAATTGCTGAATGATTTTATTATATGGCAGCCATAAAATATCACTTGAGGTTTTACAGGCAGTTCTAGCTTTAAGAAAACAATTCCTTATGTCAAAATGACTATTAAATTAAGTGATTCTGTATTAAGCATCCTATGGACTCCGGATGATTTATGGGGCTGTGTAATGACTAAGAACCTTTTCCTTCCGGCTGCTCAGAGGATCTCAGCAGCTATTTCTGGAACAGCCGTGGACTTTGGGAACCCAAGAGAGACAAGCTGGTTTCTAAGAGACCCTGGATGATTAGAGCTGGAGGGAATCTTGAGAAAACAGACCCAGAAACCTCATTTGACAGTTAAGGAAACTGAGGGCCCAGGGAGGTAAAATGGCTGCCCGGAATCACTCTAGCGACAATGGTGCAGCTTTGTAGCTATTGTGTTGCTGTTGCTAGTAATTATGGATTTTTCCCTTTGTTCCCAGCTACCCTTATTGTCCCCACTTTGTAAATGACAAACTGGGACTTAGCAAACTCTTGTAGGTTACCTGAAGTATAACCCCTTCTAAGGTAAGGAGCAATATCTTTTAATGACATCTATTTGTATTTGTTGCCCTGGATTTGCTTTGATGTGTTCTAGATGGTGGCAGACCCAGAAAATGACCTGAAACTACATTGTTTTGGCCTTGCAGTGTTTTTCCACTGAAGGATTTGTTCAGTTTCATACTTGGAGCTCTGTGGGGCCACTGGGTATATAGCAGTCCCTTCCTTCAGGATATTTACAATCCAGCCAGGAGACCCGTTCATACGGTGTCGAATGCCTTAGTATTCACCCGTGTAATACAGATAATTTGTGCCATAGGCAACCGAAGGGCAGTGTAGGTCTTGGAGGTGGGGACCTTTGAGCTAGTTCTCCAAGGGGGAGACCTGACAAAGCTGAAGAAGGAGGGTGGGGCCATGTTACCCAAGTAGCAGCAGGCGCCGGAGGTTCAGAGACAGTGTGATGTTTGGAGGTGCTGAGGCGCTGGGACGTTCTGACGCACGCTGGTCATCTTGGCCAGGCAGGGTGTGTTCTCATTATGAAGGACTTAAAACCCAGGCAGAGGAGCTGAAACGCCGCCGGGAGCTCATAGTGCCTTCCTGTTTATTTTTGCTGACTTTTCTTATTCACTGATCACATGAATTTATCCCTCTCCCTAACTAGATTAGCAGGAATCCCACCAGATTAACCCTCAGTGCATTGCCTCACCTGGTGTTAGATATATGAACAATTACAGGGAGGAAAGAAAGGACAGAAGGTGGGGCAGGGGGAGGGAGAAAAGGAAGGAAGGAAAGAGGAGGGAGGAACTGTCCTCCCTGCTGTATTGAAGGACCACAGGAAACACACCTGGAGAAGTTGCTAGGCAGGAGAAGCTGCACTGCTCTGGATGAAACAGCAAGTCAGCCAGTAGCATAGCTTGTGGAGTCAGGCTCAGCTCTGCAGCAGTCCTGGTGTCCTCACAATGGCAGCTCGGGGCATGCTGCTAGCTCCCCTGGTTCCTGCAGGTGGCTCCAGAGTGCAACCCTAGCACTCCGTTGCCACTCATTAATTAATTCTTCCAGCACACATCTGTTGAACACCTACTAGGAGCCAGGTACCATAGTAGGCACTGGGATATAATGGTAGGCAAAACTAACATGGTCTCTGCCCCTTAGCACTTACAGTCCAGCAGGAAACACGGACCGCGATCAAATAATCAATTAAAGATGTAATCACTAACTGTGATAGAAGCAATGAAGAGCAATTAAAGGTTGCCATGTGAGTGTAAAACCAAGAGACCCAGCATAGTCTAGGAGACTTAAAGGCCTTCCTCAATGGTATATGTACAACAAGGAACCTAACCTAGTCGGATATACATACACATTTAACAAAATCAAAATATGTGGCGTGCCGGTGAAGAGGAGTCTTCGTGTGGGGCGTCCGTCCGTCTTATTCTGTACATGCGTGAACCTGAGGAGGTTCAGTAAGTTGTGGATGGCATCAGTAGTCCTGGTTCTAACCTAACTCTCCTGCTAAGAAACTGTGTGTTTGTGGTTACTTGCTTTCTCCCTGTGTACTTCAGCTTCCCTAACTGAACAATGAGTGTTTGTATCAGCATCATTGTTCCTCAAATTGGACCAACATTTGTCCACAAACTGCTACTGGTCCATGAAGAAGTAAGTATAGATAAGTGTATCCATTGAGAGAGTCTTTGGAAACTTGGATAGCAGTTTGACATTTCATGGTATTTTTATTACGTTTACAAAAATATCATCTTATAATAGTTAGGGACTATATATTCATCCCAAGTGGTTTGAAAACCAAGATGACCTCTGAAAACTCTTCCAGTGCTAAGAGCTTTTGACTCTATGTGGATGGGGTAGAAACTTCTAGATCAGTGTTAAAAAAATACCCAAAGTGGGAGCTAGAGCCTGGATTGAGCAATTATGAGTGAGAAAATGTTATTCTAGAAAGAATTCTTCATCAGCTTGGGTCTCTGAGACATTAGCCAGGTCAACTTCAATGCACTGATCAAACACAGATATCATAATATCCTTGGAGTCAGAAGTTGGTATTCTAAGAAGACAGTCATGACAGTTCCTTCCTGGCGATACACCTGATCTCTAGGTCAAAGCTGAACACACCAAACCTTGCTCAGGGCATCTTCATAAAATAGGTTAGAAGAACAAAGAAAGAAAAATCCAATAAACTCAGGTGACCAAATATATATATTTGATGTTTGTTCTTTCTTAATCCATTTCACTCCCATCAAATTGCTCAAAAGCTACTTTGATTTCTAAATGGAATTTAGGAAGTGAGTAGTGTGAAATATAAGCAATTTAAACTTTGAAAAGTAACTCCCATGAAGCAGAGTAAAGGTACTTAAAGGATTTCTATTTCCCAAGACCCAGGGAACACAATGAATTAGAGTGTCTCTGTTTAACTGCCATTATGAATGGTCCCCTGGGTAAACACTGTGCTTTATAAAAAGCTAACTTTCCTTTAACTCAGAAAGGGTTTTTAAAAATTAATATTCATTCATGGGCTCATCCAGTGGAACAATCCACACTGATATTTTGTGACCATGTTTCACGAAAAACCTGCATTAATACTAAGAAGCAGCCCCTCCCCCAGGCCCACCCTTGCTAAAACCTTTCCCTGTGAACATAAGTTTCTTGGCTATCCCTTCTTCAATGTTCAAGGTAGGAGTATCTATTCTAGACATGTGGTCTTGCTAGGAAACAGTGGCCTTGAGGTGGAAATGGACATGAGGACAAGGATCTGTGTTTAGAGGTTGAAAGAGCTGGAGATAAATTAGGAACAGGCTGGGGCTTCCACCTCATTGGCCACAAAAGGCTGTTTTTTCTTACCAGGAGCTGAGCTGGTGTAAGGTTGTGGATTTGCCACATCACATTGGATCGTTATATCTAGAGACCTCAGGGGATATGTTATCCCTGTCTTCCGTTTATTTGGTAGGCACCCACTGCATATCACTCCATTCTTGAAGAAAGGGAAGCATAACAGTCCAGCACCAGCCATAACCTACTTCCTTGCACTCCTCTTAGTTGATTAGCCAAACAGGCCTTGCTCTTGCCACATAGTGTATTTCCCTAATTGTCTCTCCTTCTGGGCCTTATGTGGGCTAATTCAAACCTTTACCACTCACCTTAGCTCCCGTCTCCCTTCCCTGCCCCTTACTTGCAGCAATCATGGAGCCTTCTGTCTCACCAATATATATATATATATATATATACATAATATATATATTGCAAAATGTAAATGTACCCTACTTTTCCTTTCCCCTCTCCTTCCAGTTTCCTCTCTTTCCCTGTATTTCTCTGCTGTGCTGGAAGACTAGATGTACCTTCTTAGTGAATTTAAATCTCCATTTGCATTTAAAAATCTTGTCTCTCTCCCTACCTTTCAGAATCTTCGCTTCATCACTTGCTCTCTAGGTCTCTAGTCCCTTCCATTTAAAAAACATCATTAATTCTCTTCTATCCTGAAAAAGAAATGAAAAAAGGAAACAAATCTGTCCTTTCCACTCAGGTGACTTTCCCCTTTGTCTCCTTTTGTTCATTGCCAAGTTGTATAAAATTATTCATAATGTAGGTAGTTCCTCACCTTCAGACCACCTTTAAACCCACTCAGTCTGGTTTCTGCACCTCTACTCCCTGGATGGTGATTACAAGAGACTTCCTGGTGCCAAATCTCATGCTCTTTTTTTGTTCTTCATTCTACCTGACTTCAGCAAATGTGATGTCCACTTCCTCCCAGGGGCTTTGTCCTTCCTTGACCACTGTGTGTTCTTCTGTTTTCCTTCTATCTTCCTGATCATTGCTGTGCTGCATCCTTCATTGACTCCTTCTGATTTGGGAAACCCATACATGTCAGTGTTTCCAGAATGTTCTCTCATCATTGTCTTGTTTGCTTTTCAAAAGAGATCCATTTTTCTAGCAAGGCAGACCCACTATCACCATTACTGTTAATTCCTGTAAAGACCACCAAGCGCTTTCCCCACTCTGCACTCTCTGGAATTACAGACATGCACTCCCCGTAACCCACTCGACACCTCTCCCCCGGTATTGTTCACGTACGGTATGGCTTTACCCTGATTGGTCCCATATACCTCAAAGCTCAAACTATATATAACTGAACATATTGCCATTTCCCAGTACACAAAAATTGCATCTCCTCTTTCCCCCAACTTAAAATATTCCTCATGATTTCTTAGGTTATCTCAGTTAAGAATATCATCATCTGTCTACTTGCCTGACCTCAAGATCTCAAATCCCTCTGGACTCTCTTCCTTCATCCTCCCAATCATCCCTACCCACTTGATCTCCATGCCAAGTTTATGACACCTGCAAGGCCTCTTCCCCAACTACATCTTTTATTCCTATTGGCACTTCTTTAACCAAATTCTCATCACCTTTTGTCTGGACTAATTTCCTCTCTGCCTTCAGTTTTGCCATCATTTGAGTCAATCCTTTACATTGCCTTGGAAGTTGTCTAAAGGCAGACTAATTGATGTTATCCCTTGGTTAAAACTGCTGTTGAAGTCAAGAGAGAACTATAAAAGAAGTTGAAATAAGTGGAATGACACACTTGTGAGTCATGATTACTTGTGAGGTGTGTCACAACATTTTCTTGGCCAATAATAAGGAACTAATGTTGATGAGTTATCTCTCCTCCTCCATTTTTTTTTTCTAAATTTGAGGCAATTCAAGGTTGTCAGTAAAATTATGTCATTCTTGCATACATTCCTAAATGAACAGAAATCCATTGAATGATAGCTAATGTGTCCCCAGGCTCCCTGTCTCTCTTGTTGCCATTGTAAGCTGCCTTTCTGGACAGACCATAAAGAAATGTAGCAAATGCGAATCATCGCTGTGCAGGATTTCACTGGACATTATTGGAGATTTTTCTGAGAATCATGATTGCCTATTATGTCTTATCTGGCCAGCGTCTGCCATAGATTTTTCAGGGAATCAAGATTGTAGAAAAACTAAATTAGAGATTAAATTCCAAACCCTTTAACATGGCATAGAGTGCCTTCTCACACCACATACCTGAAACATTTTTCCAAACTCACCGTCATCTACTGATCTCACCTCTCCACTCATACCCTACACCTGGGGTTGGCAAACTTTTGAGATGGAAGACCTGCCAGGGGTCAGCAAATTGCGGCTCTCGAGCCACATGCGGCTCTTTGGGTACATACATGTGGCTCTGAAGTAAAATTGAAAATGAAAGTAAAACTATCATAGTTTCATTTACAAAAATTTTAAAGGATATTATTCACATAATGGTGATTATGTAAAAATATATTTATGGCTCTTGAATAATTTTTAAATTGTTGTGAGGGACAGGATTGGCTCTTCCAGGGGTCGGCAAACTTTTGAGATTGAATGTACCCAAAGAGCAGCATGTGGCTCGCAAGACTCAGTTTGCCCACCCATGCGCCCTAGACCCATCACTGGTGCATACATGCCATGAAATTGTTTATCTGCATGTCTTCAGGCATACATCCCCTATGCCAGGACGATGACAGCAGGGTGTGTAGTGCCAGGCAAACTACCTGATGTCTTCTGAAGTTTTGCTGAATGGTTACCTTACTTTTGCAACTGCCTGAACACTCACACATTTTCAGAGTTGTTAAGGACATGTTTCTTGAAACAGGCATCTTGGCTCCTTCATTAGAAGCTCTAATAATTGTGGAACATTTTCTAAACCTCAGTTTCTTCCTGAGTTTAGTGGTGATGATAATCATCATGTCGACCTCACAGAGTTACTGGGGAGATTCGTCAGATAATTAGCCATGCCTGGGGGTTCTTCAGCCCTTCCACATATTCAGATTGGTTAATATTTGCAACTCTATCAGACACTACATGGTAATACCACGCTCGGCTGGGGTCAACCTCACTTTGCATCTCTCCAAAGCATCTAGACTGTGGAGTAAATTAATTTTCAGTGATTAGATGTTGTCCCAAGGTAATTTACTATGACACTTTCCAGCAGGGAAGCTTTGAGATGCCATTCCTCTCATAATTAGTATGTTGTACTGCAATATACCCATCAGCAGATGGATTTATCCTTGCACATTCGGACTTGACAGAGGTCGGCCATCATCTCTCTCCATGTGTCTTTGTACACTCCTGGTAAGCTGGCCTCCTTCCTTTCCTTTCCCACCCCTGCCCCTCCATCCTACCCTGCTTCTTAATCTAGCCAGATCCTTAGCTCACTGGCTGAATGTAATTATGATTGCAGACTGGAGTTTGGAGGCTTGGAAGGACTCCACTCTGTTAAATTTCATTTCTGACTGGAACCATTGAGCCATCACATTATCAAACATGCCACATTATTCCTTCCAAACAATGGAGGACATAGAAATTGGATTCTTCCCAACCTTCTCTCTACACCTTAGACTCACTTCTGGTTTCAGTTCCATTTAAAATTTCTTGAAATGTTATTGGGCTGGACAGGATGACCATTTATCATTATTGTCAGCGTCTTTGCCTTTCATGTCATTGTTAGACCTATTCTACAGATGAGGGAACTGAGGTTGAGTGGTTAAGTAAGCAGTCCAAGTTCATACAACTTAATTAGTAAATGAGAAAGCCAAAATCCAACTGAAGGTTACGCCAAAGCTGTGTTAACCATGATTCTATACCACCTCTATGTGTCAGACTGGTGTCTCCTTCAAGACTCTTTTCAAGTTCAGCACCAAGGAGGTTTCTAGATCAAAGAGACCTGAATCAGGTATCTTCAGAGAAAGGGAGATATCCAATGTCCTTTGTCTAAGAGCCACTTCCAAGCCTATGATGAAGAGCTTCATATCATCTGTTTCAATGGATCCACTATTTCAAGCCCTTTTGAGAACCCTACACTGGAGGCAGACAGCTCATATTTTCTCCACAAACCACAAGACCCTCCCTGGATAGTTAAGTAGGATGATCTCCATAAAGCTGACAAGATGTTTTCATGTTTGTTAAACAAGAACCATTTGTTTAGCTCAGGAGCATCTGTTGAATAAACAAGATATCTGATGTGCCATTTGCTCATTGGAAATTAACAAACCCTTTAAAAATGGCAATTTATCAGGAGCTATATGAGGCAGAATTCATTCTCAGCAAGTGAACAAATTGAAACGTCCTTCCCAGACTTTCTAGAATCCCCCAGAGCCAGTTGTGCAGAAAAAGTTGTTAAAATCCTGCCATCCTTAAGGCAAATGGGCAGAAAATGATGGGGGAAGGGAAGCAATGTCCTGTTAGGGAAATTGAAGGGTCCTAGAGGTATGAGCTGTTCCCCTCCCGGGTTGAGTTTCCATTTTGAGAATGTAAGTCTCCTGCATGTGCGGCAACTGTTTCTCCTCCCGTGCTGTTTCCAGGCATCATTTGGTAAAACTGTCATCAGACAGCGTTGTTCCGATATGTGGCTTCCTATGTAGTAAGTTTAACTTACTACAGGAACAAAGGAGATAAGAAAAATAAAAGAAATTAAAAGGCTGTGACTTCTTTCAGGGGATGCAGCAGCTACGAGGGCACTGGCTAAGATGAAATCTGAACGTAGTCCTGTTTTTCCCATCAGGCACTAGAGCTTCATAGTGTCGATCCATTTGGACTTAATCCTTTGAATGAGCACAGTGCACTGGCACCAGGGGGCGCGAGCATCATGGACAGTGAGTATAGCTAGCATTGACTCAGCACAGGTGCCTTGCTAAGTACCTTCCAGGCATCATTTAGCTATATGCCCACAAAAGCTCTACTGTGACTCCCATCTATAGATGAGGAAACCAAGGCTTAGAAAGAGGTAGAAATTGGATATAAACCCACGCAGTTTTAGAGCATGGTGACTTGAGTATGAATTTGCATTGCTTTAGACAATCCCTGAAGATTCAGGGTCCCTGGGGCCATTGGTATGAAGACAGCGGAGAAGGCTCTGAATCCCTGAGCCCTACCCTGGGCAGAAGCGTGACTGTATGAAGCAAGATCCTTCTGAGAGTCCTGGAAGGACTGACTGGCTTGAGGTTACATGCAATTCTTTCTGGATTGCAATTCTAATTCTAAGTTTAGAGGGGTGTATGGGTGGGAGGGGTGAGTGCGTGAGGCGAGTCCTCAGGCTTTGTATTAATGTAAATGGGTCTCTGTGGGCTCTAGTTAGAAGCTAAGGAATTAGCTGACTCTGGGCCCAGAGGAACTTGCTGCCTCAACGCCTCACATTAACCTTCTTAGCAATTGATCTAGTAAACTTCTGGAATCAGAGAAATTAAAGATGAAAAAGGGTTCATTAAGTGATGTTGCCCCAGCCCTGGACTTGGCAGAAAGACTCCCAGGAGAAGAATCCAGAGTGTCTGGTTCAGCCTAATTATAATTGTCCCAGAGGGTGTTACTTCTTGCTCTTCCTTGGGCAGCCCTTCTCGGAGGATGGAGCAGGTGTGAGCAACACCTCAGAGGATCCTGCTGCCCTGTGTCAGGGTTGTGGATGCTCATCTTGGATTTGGTTTTCCAGAGCATAGGATTTTTCATGTGCTGGGACTCTGGAAGAATCATTTCTTGAGGGCAGATTAAATACCTCTACCTATAGATAGGATCCGTTAATTTTGTTTGTTTCTCTTCTTAGCCAGAAGATGTGCCCACAGCTGTGACTATGCAGGTAAAATTGGGAATGGGGGCTCATGACAGTCATGGAGAGTCAAAGGCTGACGATCTATTGAGAAGATCAGAAACACTAATGGCTAACTTGTGTTGAGTATTCTTAAGCGTATACTAGGCATGTCATACTATTGTCTAGTTTCATTCTTACAATAACCCCTTGAGTTAAGTTTAATTCTCACAACAACAGTTGGAGGTATGCATGTTCTTATTTCCTTTTCAGAGATGAAGATTCTGAGGCTCAGAGAGGTCAGATGCATGTCAAGGTCAATTAGCTGGGGGTGGGGTGGGGCTGGGATTTGCACCAAGGTCCCTCTGAGTTGCAAAGTGCATGTTTTACCCATTAGACTGTTGCTGCCTCGTAGTAAAATGTACTGAACAAGGTTCAAGTGAGAAGGAGAGAAAGGTGGGAAGGGACCAGTGCTGACTTTGAACTGAAGATAGGTAATCCTCACAGCAGCCAGGTTTAGTTTTCTAAATTGGAAAGTTTTGGGCTTGTGCCCTGAGCTCTCTGTGCTGATCGTAGGTATAGAGATCTTGGGGGTGCTTGCATATCTGTGTGGACCTGACTGTGACCCCTTCCAGGCCTAGGCTATGTGGGTATTTCATTCATGCATCTCCTGCTTAGAGAACAATGTTGGCCAGAACGTGTTCAGTGACTGGTTCATGCATAGTAAGCTCAGTAAATCCTTCACCTAACATCGTCGATAGGTTCTGTGACTTTTAGACAAATGGCATATAATAAAACCAATTTTACCATAGACTAATTGATACAAACAAGAGCAGAGTTCCTATGACATCTAATCAACATTATCACAAAACAACACTGAACAAAATGACTTTTTTGAGTACCTGCTTTATACCTGGTTAACATTGATTTGCCATGTGGTCCCTCCCAAGATACCCTTGCTTGCTAATAAAGGAGATCTTTCATTCATTCAGTTATCTCCCTTTGGCTGCTGTTGGCTGAGGGCCTGGGCATATGTATGGGCTGCTGGTGGTTGATTTTAGATCTCAGAGTATTATCCAGGAGGCAGAGACATGAGGATGGGAAGCATGAGCCCTCTGGATGTAGAAATCAGAGAGAGAAGTATTGAAAGGGGAGATGGGGTCAGGGATGGGGGTGGGGTCACCAGAGAAGAATTATCTATATCATGATTTTTCCCCAAGTTGTCCCTACAGGATTTGTTTGAAAGAACAGGAAACCATACATTTTTGTTTTCTCCCCCTCAGCGCCTTGTGTTTTCTGGATGTAATTTGATCTATGTGATATCACTCTCTGGAAACCATGAAGTACAGGGAAGCTCTGCTGAGGTTAAGTTACGGAATCATTTGAGTTCTCCATATTTTCTTCTTTGCTCCCTGAGAAATCTTGAGCAAGTCACTTAAATTCTCAGGACCTCCATGTCTGCATTTTCAGCTTGTGGGCGATGCATGCTTCATAGGTTTCTTCTTAGAGAGAAGTGACATAAAGGAATAAGGTGCCTGGCACAGAGTAGCTAATGAACGTGTGCTGGCTCTTTTCTTGCCTTCCTCTGCCTTTCTCCATGACATATCACAGGGTGTGCTCCAAGCTGAGTCCATCAGACCTGGGTTGGAACCCAAGAGCTGCCACTGATTAAGTGTAGTGGCTTAGACAAGCCACTTATCCCTTCTGAGCCTGCAGTCCTTTTTTTTTTAGTAAAAAGCGGACATAAACTATACATCCCTTGTGGGAGTTTTGAATTATTTGTTCAACAGCATGATTGGCGCCAGCTTTATTTAAGAAAGTGGAGTTACCCTGGCAGGCAAAGCAGGCAAGCCCCCTTCCTTCCAGAACCTTCCAATCCAGAGTGGGGGTCAGGCGTTATTCAAATAATCACATGAATTATTATGAGTATTAAACAAGGTGACACACACAAAGCATCGTGTCACAGGGACCAACCTGTCATAGGAAAGCATGTGAATACTAGCTACACATTGCCCTTGGGAACATCTTTATCAGGGTCTCTGTGTGATTATAACCTATTCCCTCATGCACTTGCCTATCATCTTCCACGTTTATACACATGAACTCATGAAGCAGGTGCCCTTTCTCTACCTGCTCCTTTCAACCCCAAATAGGTCTGGGACAGATGTGAGTAAGGCTTTCCTGTGATGTGGGCTGTCTACTGGGTAGACTCTGGGCAGCTGTGTCCATACTACTACAATATATCAGAATGTCTGCCCCTAACAATCCTGAGGCAAAGACTAGGAAATTCTGTTTTTATTCTCTTCAGGGCCAAGATGCAATTAAAAATGTTACCACAGTAATTGGCAATATCTATTCACTTGATGAGAATTGCCGGAGGCAGCACATTTTTCCCCTTCTGCACTTTATTAGTCTATAAATACACCTGGTCCCTTTCTCTTCCTTCTTTAGAACTTCCACAAAATATCCTCTCAAGCCTTCTCCTTAATGTCCTTTGCCTTTTAAAAATTAACTTTCTGAATTCCTCCAGCACTTCCAGTCGGTACCACATAATCTTGCATCGAATTACACCGTGGCCTCCTGGCTTATCCCAGAGGTAGCCGTGGAAAGCCCACAGCACGTGGGCTTGGGCTCAGTCAGCAGAGCCTGGTGGGAACCTCCGCTCTGCTTGATGGTCCTAAGTAACCTCTGCTTCCTAAGTTTGATCATCTGTCGAATGGGAACAATGATACACACCTACCAAGGTTAAGGCAATAAAATCAGACAGTGATATGAAAGTACTCTCTAAACTGTCAAGTGTGACAATTTGATCCCCAGTGGGTCCTTCACCTGTCCATGCCCTGCTTGCTCTTCTGGTCCCCAAGGAAGTGCAGGTACAGGTAGGATCTGACAGTATGAGGCTGTTCAGAGATGCCCTCTTCAGCTGGGTGTGGGCACTGCTGGGGAGGAGTGACACTTTGGGGACCTCACCAGCAGGAAGGTCCTCTGCCTTTTGGTGAATTCCATTGATTAGAAAAGTTCCCCTTCAGAGAATGGAGCAGGGAGGAACCCAGTGACCATGGGTATAAGATCAGAACAAAGGAAAAGCTTACATGTTCCGTTCTCCTCAGCTGTGGAGTTACCCAACACCACAGACTAGAGACAGAGAATCCCTGGGCAGCCTCTACTCCACAGCCTTCCATTTGCAGAGGAAGAAACTGCCCAGAGGGGTCAACTATCACATTCAAAGCCAAAGTGCTGGTCAGTGAACAGACTTCAACCAGAATTGACGTCTTTGCCCTCAGTTCAGTCCAATGCTCTTTCGACTACATTCCAATGCAAGTTTTTCATAGCCACTTTCTACATAATCAGTAGGTGATGACCTAGATGTGCATGTGTGTCCATATGTGTGCATGTGTATGTGTGTGCCCACCTGGATATGCTCCCTAAGATGCCTACAACCTAGTGTGCATGTTTGCTAAATGTGTGCATGTTTCATTTCTTTTCATCTGCATCAGGACCAATGATGAAGTTGTGATTATTATGCAGAATTGGAGGTTTAGAGAGGTTAAGTAACTTGCCCAAGGTCACACAGCTAGTGGTGTAAAGCCAGAATTGGGGTCTAGGATGTATGACTCCAAAGCTCCTCTCTTAACCACTGGACTATAGCGGAGACAAATTGTCCTAGAAATACATTAAGAGTTAAAAATAATACCCAATGTGACCAGTCGATCCCCAGCAAGCACTAACTGTGTCATCCCAAGCTCCAGCTTGGAAAATGTGGGGTAAGGAGAGTTTTGTCATTTCTACTTGTTTTTGTTTTACTGGAATAGTATACCCTTGAGAGATAGGTCTCTATACCTTTATGAACTGTTTCTCTCTCAAATTATATGCTGCCCCACTTCACCAACCCCTCCATTGCCTCTGGCCCCCTCCCTCATCTTATCACCAGTCTCCAAGGAGACTCACTCTTGGGGAATTCGTGCTTTGGAAGCCACAGGCTGCACTGGTGGCACACAGAACCAAGTACTCACACTCAGTGAGTATTCAGTAAGTACTTGTCAAGGGATTATTGGTCAGATTCCTAGTAGAGCAGTTGTTCAGAGTATTTAGGTAAAGCTTCATGGATTGTCACCACATTAACACAGTCATGAAACCAAAATGACTAGCTTTATGTTACTGCTGCCAGCATGTAGCATGGTGTTGGCTCTGGTTCACTGAGATTCTCTAGTTGAGATGAATCTCCTTGTCTGTTGGGAGTGACCTCTTGGTATGTATGCCTGGTCCTGAAAATATTTCATGTGATTGCTGGATTCGGTTCCACCATCTAGAACTTAGAAAAATATCATATTAATGGTATACTTATGACCCAGTATAAAGCTATGTTTTTTTTATATATCTTAAACAAAGTTACATGAAAAATAGTCTTCAATATGAGATGGTCTCTGATATTTTCTATTCCATTCCATTCCATTTTATTAAAAAGGGGGCTGAATCAATAAGCATATTTCTTAACCCACAAATGAATCACAGCCCATAGTTTGAGTGACACTGATCTAATAGTCAATGGTCCTTTTAATTTGCTGGGAGAACCAGAGTGCTTGATGGGACAGTAGCTGATCCAGGAGTCACGAGAAGGTCCTGTATATGCTGAGCAACTTTTGGGGGGAACTTTTGCAGGGAGGGTATTGGTAATGCCTCTCTGGTCGTAACAAACAGTAAATCACTTGAGCTAGTTTAATTAGAGAGAGAGAGAATACTTTGGCTTCAAAAGAAGAAATGCAGTTAGACCTCAAAGGACCCCTTTCTGTCTTTTTTCTCTGCTCCTTTCTCCTTTCTGGCAGTTAAAGGTGTCTAAGACAAGTCACTCCAAGTCTCATGCTACAGTTTCTCAAACCAGTACTAAACAAATATCTTTGACCCAGATTGGGTTGAGATTCTAGCCCTGGTCTAATCTGCTATAGACCAGGGTCAGTGCCATATAGTACTGACACGGGCCTGACGGTCTGTCGCTAGAAATCTGTGGATTTAAGGGAGCCAGCAGCTGACAAAGGTGGGATTGTTTGTGATTTGGGAAGAAAGCTCCCAAGTGCCCACTAGAGGAACTGTGTTCATTTGAACTGGATGAGACCCTGAGTTTTTGCTGCCTTAGCATTTTCATAGAATGATCACATTTGTCAAGCAAATCACAGATGACTGTGTGTTTGACAGGTCCAATATGGCTTTGAGGATAAATGGTGAAAATAGCAGCATAATAACGTAAAATGAAGACTTTATTCACTTAATTGCCTAGAGATTAATTAAACGAATGAAATCTGTTTTACCATATTTTGGAGCTGTTGTCAACATTTATCTTAAACATACTGCTGAGGTTATTATTGTTCTCACTTGTATATTTATTCATCTACTTAACAGATATTTAATAAATTCAGGGCAAGGCACAGTGCTAGGCACTAGTGGAAAATATAACTTAATCAGATCTAGTGCCTGTCTTTAAGACTGGCACACCCCAAAAGGAGAAGCATTTCAGGTACACAGATAACTGAAGTTGGAGTAAAATTATGTTTGTTTGAATCCGGGTTCCATCTCTTTCTTACTCTGTACCAATGGTTAGGCAATTTGACATCTAAAAATTTACATTTCCACATCTGAAAAAGGTTTTTACCACCTATCTCAAAAGTTATTCAAGGATTAAGTGCAGTATCATTACATTGATAGTAAAAATGTTGGTACATTAGGTGCTTAGTATATAGTTGTTGCAAATATTTGAGCAAAGACATAAAGGGGGAGAGTATGTGTGAACTGGAGAAATATATTGAGCTGAGATTATTTTGTAATTTAAGTGTCTAGCTAATCAGTTGATGAAGCATTTGTACTTTGATCTTATCAGTCTTTTGCCCTCAATACTGCTTCATGCTTACCCCAAGGTCCAGTTTTCTTTTTTGCTGGGGAAGTTTCTGCTCTAGGATTCACATCCACAAGAAGAGAAACACACAGGGGTTTAGCCCTGCCCCTTCCTCATGGTAGCCAAGTATGTTATGAAGAGGCTGGGCTGAGGTTCCAAATTGGACTCTAGGGCCACACAAACACAAATTAGCTGTGTGCTTTTGGACAATTTTGTGAGGCTCAATTTTCATTTCTATGAAATGAGGGGGTTGGGTGAGATCAGGTCTTCCAAAGTTTTTTGCATCCAGCTCCTCGGGCGCTGTTATGTCTGGGTGAGCCATGAATGTTCCTGGTCAGTTCCTATTTGACTTATTTCATATGTTGGGACTTGGAGACTGCTTTGAACTGAAAGCTCAGTTGCTGAAAGTCAACGTGAAGGCCACTTGAACCTTTTCAGGTACTTCCCTCAGAAACATCTGTGAGTCTATGACTCTAGGAGCTGATTTCTCTTCCTTCCCTGGAGGTTTGTCTGGCTCCTTACTGCCTGTCCTTGGTCTGTGCTCAGGTCTCAGAAGGGCTCTCAGTGTTAGGGAATAATCACTGCCCTCCCTCTCAGAGTTCTACACGATCCTAGCGTGTTGATGTTGGGCTTGTTAATTGTTATAAAATCATTTTCTTCCCTTTTCTGCACCAGTTGAGCAATCCTCATTGTAGATGCTATCTGACACACAGGTGGAAATGAGATCTCTTCTAGACATAAGAAAGGTTCGTCTTTGAGACCCAAGGATGAGCTCAGAGCTTACAAAGGGCCTCATAATGATTGTCTGACTGGATGAAAGTGTTCTATCTATTCATTCAACAACTATTTACTGATTATCTACCATGTTCCAAGCATGGCCATGTTGATATAAAGACCCAGCAACAGCCCATGACGTTATATGCCATAGGTAAAAATAGGCAATTGCAATCCCGTATAATGATTCCTACACTGGAGAGGAGAATAGGGCAGTTAGGAGCCCTTATGAAGAGTTGGTTCCTAGGGCCTGGCCGAGTGGTGCGGTGGTTGAGCGCTGGCTTGGGACACCAGCGGCCCCGGTTTGGGTCCCACATGTGGGGGCCAGTGACACTGCCCTCTTAAAAAAAAAAAAAAAAGAGTCGGTTCCCAGGATTTGTGATGTATAGTCAATGTGGAGAGAAAGGATTGTGCCTGAACAGAACTCCTCAGTAGCTGGGACTTTTCATATCCGTGACTAGAACAATGCTATAATTGTTAGGCGCTCAGCAAATGTAAAACTAAGGTATGAGGAAGGGAAGAAGTCAGACAGGAAAGCAGATGATTTTTATCTGTTTTTCATATGAAAAAATATATAGCTAAAATATAAAGAATGCTTCCTGTGTCAGGTGCCATTCTATATGTTTACTATTTAGCTCATTTAATCCCCATAACATGAAGTAGGTATAATACTATGATCTTCCCATTTTACAGGTGTGGAAATGAAAAAATCATTATATGCATATACAGGGGGTGCCAAAAAAATGTATACACATTTTAAGAAAGGGAAAAGCTATTAAAATTGTACCCCTCAATATATACCTATAACAAAAGATGAATACAAGTCACATTTGACTTCTGCAATTACAAGAGGTGCTCAAAGTGGTTACCATCAGCGTCCAGACACTTCTGATTATGGCGAACTACTGTTTGAGCAACGTTGACCAAAGTGTCCACTTGTAGACACTTTTTTGATACCCCAGTATGTTCAAAGTGTGATGAGGAGTTTGCAGAAATTAGCCTGACCTGCTTCCCTTCTTGAGAAAGAATGGGAAGGCCCGCTGGAAAAGATTACTTTCCCCCAATCATGTTAGGTTTCTGAAAAATCTTATGACAGGAAAATTCACCAGTGAGGAATTTTTAAATATTCATAAGAACTTTCATAGATTTATACCTATTCTTGATATTTTAACTCTATTTTGTTCTGTTATTCTGTTTTATAGTCAATTAAAACCAGAAATACAACATAACCAAATAAAGGCACTATTGATGACTGGTTTTCATTTTGCATTAGAAATAATACATACTGATCTAATTTCTTTGTGGTACTTGGTGCTTTCTGGAGACTTTCTGAGAGTTCCTTTCCATGTGGCTTCAATGGGATGCTTGCAAATTCATCATTACTTTCTTGTAATGATGATTACATTAAGTATGGGGAGCTTGAGCTGTCCCTTGGTCTGTTCTGTGCAGGATACTGCTGCTGGCCCTGTGGTGTCCCCTCGCCCCACTTTGGTCCCAGAAATGTAACTTGGATATAAAAATGTGAAAACAAAACAAAACAAAACAAAATAAACAAAAAAGACTTAGACACTTGAGATGGAAGAGGTGTCAGGGGCAATTATTTACCTGCTTGGCATATCTAAATAAACATGCCTCTCACTCCCTCCCCTGTTCTTATGACAGTTTCATGGTTCGTCTTACACATCTTGGTTCATTCTATTCTCATAGACCTAAAGAACAGTCAAGCGCAAACCCCAAATTTTCTTTTTTCAACTGTATTTATCTTTCTTAGACTTCTGAACAAAATCTCCTTTCATTGCTCCTCTGCCATTGGCCCAAACTCCTTTTTGTATCACCAACATTTTTCCTTCTTTTTTTTTTTTTTTTTTTTTGAGGACAGTGTCACTGGCCCTCACATGTGGGACTTGAACCGGGGCCGCTGACTTCCCAAGCCAGACACTTAACCACCACTCCACTCGGCAGGTCCCTCCTTCTTACTGATTATCACTAAAAGGGGTGGCTCCCAGATCATGTACTCTAGGTCCAAGATTTTCAGAAATATTGAACATGTATGCAGAATGCACTTATATTTACTATAGTGCTGCCCTATAGGACTTACATATGGGGGAAGAGGAGACAATAGGGCACAATGGTTAGGATCCTTGACTCTGGGAGAAAAGACGGGGTTCAAACCCCATCCTTCCTCTCACCAGTCAGGAGAGACAGCTTACAGGGGAGGTTCAGCTTGTGACTCAAAGCCATCTGCCTGGTGGGAGCCCTAATTTTGCTGCTTCCTAGCTGTGTGACTTTTAGCAAGTTGCTTAAGCTTTCAACACCTAATTGTACCCTTTTAAAATATGGAAAAAGAATGATTCCTGACTCATAGAATTGATGTGAGGATTAATGAGATCAGCATATATATTTAAATACCACCCGAAACACAGTATTTTATAGATTGTTATTATCGTAATTTTAGAATCAATAATTACTTAATCTTTATTATTATCCCCATTTTACCAAGGATGAAAATTTGATGAATGATGTCTCCCTTAAAGACTGGCTTTGAGGATTAATTAAGAAAATGCTTGTGAATGAAACACAATGTTTGACATGCAAATGGCCTCAACATCCATTAGCATTTATCGTTATTACCATATGAACTTTCTGGAATATTTCCACAAGTTTTTTCCTTACAACTTCCACACATATACCACCACCCCCATCAAAAAAATCACCAAATATCTGCATCTTGCTGTATTTGTGTGCACTTTCCTTACATTAGGTTTTTAGACGTGGGAACTTAACACTAAAAACTTAATTGAGTCTACCTGATGAACATGAAAGTTCCCTGGTGAGATGGTGTGGTCCAGAATAACAATAGTTCAAGGGCATCTCAGCAGTGTTAGGACTAGGTGAAAACTGAAATCTCTGCCAATTTTTGCTGCCTTGTTAGTAGGGGAGGCACAGAGCCCAGACATTAATTAAATGTGTCCAGCTAGGGCAGTGGTTCTCCAATGGGGTTGGTTTTGCCCCAAGGGGATGGTTGGCAATGTCTAAAGACAATTTTGGTTATCAGGGCAGCAAGGATACTACTGCCTCGAAGAGGCCGAAGATGCTGCTAAATATCCTGCAGTGCCTCGGGCAGCCCCCACCAGAAAGAATTATCCAGCCCCACATGTCAACAGTGCTCATGGTGAGAAGCCCTGTGCTACTGTGGGCAGTACTACAGAAAGTGGACAGTACTTTCCTCTGTGTGCTGGACAAGAGCAAGAGCGTCCTCCTTCCCCTCAGTGCCCAGGTTCTTCTGCTCAGCCTCTGGCCAGCTGGCAGCTTCATCTCTCCCCCAGTGACCCAAGGGCAGAACAGCTTTGAAGCACTAGTCTTTTATCCCTATTATTTAATCTGTATGTGTGCCTAATCTTGAGCAATGTGTGGTGGTAAATACGGAATTAGTCTACTTGCAATTGATGGATTAGACAAATAAAAACACAAACACCCTCACAAATAAAGGTATGGTATGGGCTTATTTGGATAAATAGTCTTCAAAGTTGGAGCCACAGAAGTCCCTAAATAGTGAAACAATTCTTGAAAAAGAAGAACAGTGTTGGAGGTATCATGCTCCCTGATTTCAAACTGTGCTACAAAGCTATAATAATCAAAACAGTATGTAATTGGCACAAAAACAGATACATAAATCAGTGGAACAGAATAGAGAGTCTAGAAATAAATCCATGCGTACATGGACAATCTATTACAGAGGAGGCAAGAATCTACAATGAAATAAAGACAGTCTCTTCAATAAATGGTATTGAGAAAACTGGACAGATACATGCAAAAAAAAAAATGAAATGACACCACTTTCTTATACCATATACTAAATCTCAAAATGGATTAAAGACTTAAATGTAAGACTTGAAACCATAAAACTCCTAGGTTAAAAATATAGGCAGTAAACTCTTTGACATGAGATTTAGCAATATTATTTAAAATATGATGCCTCAGACACAGGCAAAAGAAGAAAAAATAAACAAATGGGACTACATCAAACTACAAAGCTTTTGCAGAGCAAAGGAAACCATCAACAAAATGAAGACAATCTGAATGGGAGAAGATATTTGCAAATGATATATTCGATAAGTAGTTAATATCCAAAATATATGAAGAACTCATACAACTCAACATCAAAAAACAAACAAACAATCCAAAAATGGACAGAGCACCTGAATAGACATTTTAAGAACTATAGATGGCTAATAGACACATAAAAGATACTCAATATCACTAATCATCAGGAAAATGCAAATCAAAACCACAATGAGATGTCACCTCACACCTGTCAGAATGACTATCGTCAATACATCAACAAACAACAAGTGTTAGTGAGGACGCGGAGAAAAAGGAACTGTTGGTGGGACTGTAAGCTAATATAGTCACTGTGGAAAACAGTATGCAGTTTCCTTAAAAAAATTAAAAATAGAACTACCATATCATCCAGCAATTCCACTTCTGTATTTAGCTAAAGAAAACAGAAACAATAATTTGAAATGATGAATGCACTCTTGTGTTCACTGCAGCATTGTTTACAATAGTCAAGATATGGAAACAACGTATGTGTCCATTGATGGATAGATTTTATGTAGACGGAAGGAAATGAGCAATCCTGGATTAGGGAAACAGTTTTAATACTTGTTTTATTGGTGGTGTTTACCTGTTTTAAGCTTCTAAAAGGCAAAGAATTTTCTTCTTTTGTTATAGAGCGTAGCGCTTGGTGAACACAGCTAGGCTGCTTAGTCATTATGATTCCAATTCTGCCCATGCTATCCTGCCTTTGACCTTGGCAGAGGGTAAAAAATAATAACTGAAAAACCACTGATCCTGAGAATACCAACTTGCTTATACAGAAACAGAGAGGCTGTGGGACAGAAAAGATGTCTATAAAGTCTCTTTTGGTGCCCTCAGCCCTCTGTGTGTCTGGCCTCAATTAAATTTCGCATTGAAATTTTGGCATTATTGTGGGTAGATTGGGCTGTTTATTAATTCAGTAAACACATCAATAGCACCTAATATGTACTAGGTATATAGGTGACAAGAATTTAAAGATAGATAGGATCCTACTTCTTTAAAGTTTATATCCAAGTAGGGAAGACACAGAAGTGCAATCATGTAGGTGATATGACTGAACCATGCAAAGCAATGGTTCTCCATCTTGGCTGTGCATTGAAATCTCCTAGGAGACTTAAAAAGCTATTGATACTTTGATCCTATCCACAAACGTTTTGACTTCATTGGTCTGCGGAGGAGCCTAAGAATTTGGTTATTTCAAAGCATGCCCAGTGGCTCTCATAAGCAGCCAAGTTTGAGAACTCCTAAGGTGAGGATGCTATGGGAGCAGATCAACGGTTCTTGGGTGAGACAAGGGATGGAAGGGCTGCTGGAGGGCTGAGGCCAAGTGAGATTTGAAGGAAGGGTGAGAGCTGGCTAGGTCAAAATAGGGCAGGGAAATGGTTGGATACAAACAACTTTGCAAGCAAAAGGGAGGAAAGCCAAGAAGGAGAGGAACAGCTCTTGGCTGAGAAGTCAGTAAATCTCTCTAGTTCTGGCCTAGTCCCTGTGTCACCTTAGATAACACATCAATTTCTCTGTGTCTCAGTTTCCCATTCAGCCAAATATAACTCATGATACCTGCAGTCCTTACCTTAGGGGTTTGCCCTTATGATCAAATGAGATAAGGAAAAACTGAAAGCTACTTTATCAGTAATCATGGGGGAAAAAATAAGATAGTAAAGTAAGGCCTCACTTATTTAGCTTCTTTGGAGAAAAATGTATTTTATATAAATGAACTTTGTAAGTAAATGAAGTTTTTTTGTTTTGTTTTGTTTTGTTTTTGAGGGCAGTGTCACTGGCCCTCTTATGTGGGATCCGAACTGGGGCCACTGGCATCCCAAGCCAGCGCTTAACCACCGCGCCACTCGGCCGGCACATGTTTTTTATTTTAACAAAAATTCTTTTCTCTTTTTTTTTTTTTTTTTGAGGGCAGTGTCACTGGCCCTCATAAGTGGGACCCGAACCGGGACCGCTGGCTTCCCAAGCCAGCGCTTAACCGCCGCACCACTCGGCCGGCCCTCTTTTCTCTTTTCTAACATACACCATTTGTAACCCTAGTCTCTTACACAGGGTGCACTGATATCATTAGCCCCCCTGTTTCCAGTTTTCTATGCCTTTAGTCCCACAGTATAGACATCAAACACTAATGCTATAATATAGTAGTGGCCTCAAGGCCATTGAAAAGTATAGACATTTATGGTGTGGGAGATTGGGTTTTGAGTTCTTAGGTCTGGTTTTCATATGTTTTCTAGTTCTCTTGCTATCTGGGTATCAGCTGTCGATTCTCACCCTTTGAAATTCTACTTCTTTCTAACTTGCTGCTTCTTACTTGTTGAGGACTGGAAGATCAGAAAACCAATCTTAGAATGATATTGAAAATAAGAGTAAATGGACTATGAGTAAGGGCTTGAGGAAGAGGGTAGATTATGTGGTTTCTTTAGTGCATGAATGTTTTAATGTCTGTATTGGCTTTTTTAACTGATATTCTGGGTCTTACTCTGACCTGGATATCTCATGCAAGAGACAGCTGACTAGGCTTTATGCATGGAAGGTCTGTGGCCCAGGGGGATTAGTTTGTAAGGATTCTCATTTAGTCGTCTTCTTCTTCTGTCTCTTGGCGATAGACATTTCAGTTTCCCTACTCTGATCACCAGGAGATTTTGAATGTTTGTCACCAAGCATTTATTGTTTGCAAGGCATGAGGAAGGAGGGGTAGATGGATCAACTCAGAAGGGCAAGAGTGCCTTGAATCAGACACCCAGGACTGAGGCTAATGCACCTTCCCCAGGTGACAGCACTGGGTAGGGAATGGCACAGTCTCACAGGGCGGGCAGAAGAGGAAGTTGGGGAAGTAATCAGGTATGGCAAGATGGAAGGAAGACCAGGAGGAAGAGAGAAACTTTTAGAAGGTGTGAGATGGTAAAGGAGGGACCAGGATGGAGATTTAGACCAGCATTGCTATGGACTGTGTGCTCTTTTATGTTTTGTGACAGGAAGCCATACAGCTGGGGCTGGCCGGTAGCCATATTCTATGGATCTGCATGGCGCAGGACAGTCCCTCTTGAGAAAATGACCTTCTGAGCTAGTAATCACCCTGAGTACTTCCCATTTGTTGTCCATGGGCCTGCGGTCACTGAGCTTCTATCTCCCTTCCTTCCCCAGGTCGGTGGCTGGATTGGATAAGGAGCCGGACCTGGTACACATGGAGGCGAGGACGGCTGATGGATGTGAGTGCTGCTCCTGCCAGGCTAGGCCCAGGGAGGCCTGCCTGGAGCTCTCTCCTCCCCCAATTTGCATTTTAATGACTTGGGAAGATGGAAAGCCCTAAACTTCATTACTGCCCTATCCATTCTTATTTCCTAGAGTGGGGGAGAGGCTTCTCCTCCCAGAGGAGACATTTCATTGAAATAAACCCTCAGGAATGAATTCCCTGGGGATGTGAGTTAATGTGATGAATTTTGAGGCTCCTGTTAGTAATTTTCTGGCATCCTCGGTGCAGTTTGAGTTAGGGATGCCACAGCTCATCACGGGATTTTGCATTCACATGGTGAATTGCAGGAGTTGCCAGCTTTAAAAAACAAACCCTTTCTAGAGTCTAGCTTACCAAAAAAGTAACTGGGCAGTTATTGGCAGAACTTGTTATTTATTCCTTCCACAAATAGTTATGGATGGCCTACTATGTGCCAGGCATTGTTTTAGGTTCCGGAGGCACAGAGGTGAGCAACGCCTATGCTGTTCCTGCAAACAGGCAGTGAAACCTTGAGATTTGGGACATGTGACACCTTTGTGCATCATGCACCTATGTACATCTTGGAATTTGAGCAATGAAGCATCATTTTGCACCACTTTAAGCATTTTATTTTTCCTTAGTTGAGCATATTTATAGGGCTCTTCTGTATGCAAGAAAAATGAAATCACCGAAAACAAAAATATACAGAACATGTGAAAATGTATGATATATATGAAATACATGAAAATATAATTAGCCTATCCTAGGTCAAAAAGAGAGCCAAATACTCTATGGAAACAGCGGTCACCAGGGAACGCAGCCCAACAGGCACCTGCGGTGAGTTGGGCCACTGGGTTCTGCTGCCCATTAGCCTCGAGACCAGGGGGAGCTCCACAAACTCTGTGCTTTTACTTCCTCTATTACCTGAGACTACTCATTCTCTTGCCCTGCCCATGCTCAGGATTACAGGTTGACCAAATGGAGATGGATGTTGCAGAAATTATAAAATGTTGTACAAATGTAAGGAGATTCTGTTTTAACCTGGCTGTGCATACTGGAATATCATTTAGAAATACATGGAGTAAAAATGCATGTGTTTTGTCCAAACATGGTTTTGAAGCCAAACACAGATGCATGCCAGAAACATGCATTTTGGGTAATGTATTTGCTTTGTTTGTCTTTTCGAAGAGTTAGAAAGCAATCAGCATTTGTTACTATATGTCTGGCACTCTGCTAAATAGTTGTTTGTTTGTTTCTGTTTTTTTTTTTGGCCAGGATGGGTGGGGAGTCCCATTTGATTCTTGAATAAATGTAAGTCTCTGCAGCAGACAGGGATGAGGAATAACACAGGTATTTAAAAATAGTCTTTAATAGAAGAGCTATTTAAGATTTAGGGAGATAAGGTCACATACTTGAATTCACTGATCAGAAGGGTGACGAAACCCAGATGCAGAGAGCTTAAAAGGACAACAACAACAAAAAAAGAAAACAAGCAAACAAACAAAAACACAACTGGGGGAAGAGTGTTAGGTGTAGGGGTTTGAAGGAGCATAGTAGGACAGCAGAAAGAAGAGAGCAGACAGCAACTCTCAGATGATGAGCAACAGGCCAGCCATTTTCCAGACAACCCCGCCTTGACTTTTGCGTCCCATGTCAACCTTTTAGAGCTGTACATGTGATCCATGGTGGTTGTATTTCAGAGTTGGAGGAAACTTTACAGGACTATCTGACCTCACACTTCATGTAGGGATACCTTCCCCCAAAACCTCTACAGCGTGTCATCAGGCTCCATGTGCTCAGGCATAAGACGCATCCTTTGCTACTGCTGCACAGCTCCTATTTTATTTTTTTTTAAGATAATTTAATTACATTAAGCTTAAATTTATTTTCTGTAAGCTCAAGAATTCTGGTCCAAATCTGGATGAGACCTGTGGTGCAGGAGTGCTGTGAAATTTTATGAGATTAAAAATGCAAAGCACATAGAAGAGTTTTGGGCAGATTGTCAAGAATTGACAAAAAAAGGAGAAATATAGCAAGAATAAATGTCATATGCTACACTCAGGTTAAAGTATAGAATTTATTAATTCTGTTCCATTTTCTAGGGTTTTTTTAAACTCAGTTTTTCAATAGTTCAAAGAATCTTCTCTCAACCTAGTGAATTGGCTCTAACCCACCTTTATTTAGAGAGTGCACATAACAAGACTGCATTAGCTTGGGGATGTTTTTTTTTTTTTTTATATACCCTAATGAAATGCATGTCACCTTCCTTTTGTGACATGGTGGTGAGTGCTTTCTTACACTCATACATACATGCACATCTTTATCTTTTGGTTATCACAAAAAAAAGCACATAGTGGTATTTTATTTCCTTTTATATTCTCTGATGTAGTAGCTTAGACTCAGATTTGACCAGATTCATACAACTAGCCTACTGATAAAATAAAAACCAGAACACAAAACTCTCAACACACTACAAATAGAAGGGGACTTCTGACAAAATACCTCTACAAAGATGTACAACTAACATCATACTTAATGGTGAGATCTTAAATGCTTCCCCGCTAAGGGCAGGGAAAAGGCAGGGTTATTTACTCTTACCACACCACACCTCTTCATCATCATGTTGAAAGTCCTAGCCAGGGCAATAAAGGAATAAAAATGAAATGCAAAGGGAAAAATAAAACTGTTGCTATTCTTGTGGACTTGATTGTCCATGTAGAATATCACAAGGAGTCTACTGAAAAAGCTTCTAGAACTAATCAGTAAGGCTGAGCAAGGCTGCAGGATACAACATATCCAGTGGAGGGATAATATTTTTGTAACGAATGGTGGAAAAAAATGGGCAATCATATGAGGGGAAATGAACTTTAACCTATGATTCAAAATTTATAAAAAATTTAACTTAAAATGGATAATATTCTAAATGTAAAATATAAAATTACAAACTTATAGGAGAAAATATTTATGACCTTGGATTGACACCAAGAGCAAAATTGACAAAATAAAGAATTGGTAAATTGGATTTAATCAAAATTAAAAACTTTTGCTGTTCAGAAGACATAATAAAGACAGTGGAAAAAATATTTGGAAATCATATATCTAATAAAGTACTTATAGCCAGAACATATAAAGAACTTTAAAAATATAGCAATAAGGAGCAACTCAACTTTTTTAAAAAGTGGGATAAAATCTGAACAGATGATATATACCAGAGAAGATATAAGAATGACAAATAAGCACATGAAGTGATGCTCAACATCATTAGACATTAAGGAAATGCAAATTAAAACCATAATGAAATATCATTGCACACCTATTAGAATGGCTAAAACAAACAAAGCTAATAAAAATATTAAGTGTTGGCAATGACATGAAGCAACTGGAGCTGTTATACATTGTTGGTGAGAATGCAAAATGGTAGACATTCTGGAAAAATATTTGGAAGTCTCTAATAAAGTTTCACACACCATAAGATACAGGAATCTCACTCCTACATATTCACCCTAAATAAATGAATGTTATGTTCACACAAAAACCTATATACAATGTTTGTAACAGATTTATTAATAACCACTCCAAACTGAAAACAACCTAAAAATTCTTGAGTGGATGAATGACAAGCTGTGGTGTATCCTATAAAATATTTAGAATGCCATTCAACATCATTGATCCATGGAACAACATGGATGAACTTCAAAGGCATTATGTTGAATGACATAAGCTAATTTCAAAATGGCTACATATTATATGGTTCCGTTTGTATGACCATATAGGAAAGGCAAAACTATAGGGGTGGAGAAAAGATTAGGGATTTCCAGAGTGAGGGAACTATTTGACAAGGAAGAGCAGGATGAGGGAATTTTTTAGGGTGATATCATTTTTCTGTAGCCTGATTATATGAATCTATATATTTATTAAAACTTGAGAGCTGTATGCCAAAAAGGCACTGTGTATAAATTGAAACAAATAACTGTTTTAAAAAACTACTTAAATAAAATAAATGGTGAAGAAGAAAAAAACAAAAACTAGAATGACAAGTTCTTGGCTTCTATTTCTAAAGAACTTTCTACTTTTTCTACTTAATTAATCCATTTAGCTCTTTTATACACCTGTATTTATTTAAAATGTACATGTGCTGGGCACTGAGAAGGCATGCAGGTGAACGTGATATCATCCCTGTCCTCAATCAATGAGCTTATAGAATTTTAGGGAAATGGATAGGTATTTACATGATTTTTAGTACAAATCCCAGTTCTGTCACTTCCTAGGGCTGTGGAATTCAGGCAAAAAACTTAATTCTCCTGGGCTTCCATCCCCTCATCTATGAAATGGGGATGATAAGCATCATAACTCCTTGTTGGGTTGTTGCCAATAATTCTCGCATGATTCTTTTGTTCTTGCAATAATCAGTTAATGCATGTATTTCCTGCAACACCAGATGACACAGAGTGAAGCATTCAAAAATGTTATTTATCATCATCATCACCACCATCATCACCACCATCATCATCTCCATCATTATCACCCAGTCATCATATTCAGGATCAGTTCATTTGGCAAGTGGAGTGGAGTGAATGGAGTGCCAGGAGTCCTAAGATATTCAAGGTTGCTATGATGTCTATTACTCTGCCAATCCTCCCCACCTCTGTGTGGCATTAGAGGATACAGACACTAGAATTCTCCTACAGGCAATTAAAAGTTTCATAAAAACTCTGAACTCATAAGCACAATAGGAAGGAATGGAAGCTACCCTTTTTGGCTCGGTGCTTTTGTTTGTGTTTGGTATCTACCATGTCTCAAGTGCTGTATTAAGCATTTGCAGCAATGCCAATGTCTTTTTCTTTTTTTCACTATGCCTACAAACAGGTTATCTCCACTCCCCCACCAAAGAGAAGGAGGTTTATGAAAGATAAATAACTTTTAAGAATTTCCTGGAATCTATTTATACTTATTTGCATTTGCGAGTTAATGTTCTGATTTAAAATAAACAGCTTTTGGGTATTTCTCTAAGAGAAGACCCGAATAGCTGAATTTGCTTTTGTTCACAATTTTAATTCCCTTTTGCAATTTTTGACTATATATTACCCAAAGAGATGGAAGTTGAGTGAATAATGGAACATTTTTTTTTCTATGAAGTGGCAAGAGGCATGAAGTTTAGGATAGTCTGAATATTTAATAATCTCAAAGGCAAAACAATCACTAGTCACAATGTAATTCAACGTAACAGAAATTCGTAGGCTTTTAATGTAATTCAATTCAGTTGAAATAGCATTTGCTGAGGCTTTATAAAATCAGCCTGAGGAGAGAAGAAACAGAAATGACTACAACTTCATTCCTGCTACTAAGGAGGTGACTCTTTGGAGAAGGTTTGGCAGGGTGAGAAATGTTGGACTGTATGATGAAACTTGTTGATATAGATAGATGAGAAGCTTGTCTCACTGAATGGAGAAAGTTAGAGGCTGCCTCCCCAGCCTGGACACAACTCCTAGCAGGAACGCTACTCCTTAGGAGGAAAAGAAGGCTAAGAATGTCGGATTATCTCCTTCATTCTCTGTTCACATTCCCTAGCTCTCTCTCTGATCATCCTCTACCCAGCACAGATCCCAAAGCACGTTCACTTGTGAATAGCCCGTCTCTGTCATTGGCCTGGGATTCTCCTGAGGCCAAGAACCTGTCTAATGTTCTCATCTTCCTGGTGCCTCAGAGAGTGCCTGCACCTGCAGCTTCTCTATACACCGTAAGCCAATACAGAGGAGTGAATCAGATGGTCTGAGGCCTCCCCTTCTCACCGTATGAGACCCTTGGTCCAACATCTAAGGTGAGACGCTGTGGAGTCTGGACACACGAGGGAGATGGCGCCACCTTCCCTGCAGGTTCTGCTAGCAGCAGAGCTAGCTAACATAGGACCAGGTCTTTCTAGTTATCAAACTAGTTCTCTTCATTCACTGTGCAGGGAGCAAAGTCTTTGACTTTTAGTTTTTGTAAGTGGAACAGTGGCCACACCAGAAAACATATTAGAAAGACAGTTGACATTTAGAAATACATTAATTGTGATGGTAATGTGACTCTCAACCACTGGGGGAATCGTTCTCTGGCTTTCCCAAGGGGCTATGCAAATGAGATCTTCACTCAACCTGGTCTTTCTAGTTTTTCATCTGAGGATGTTTCAAAGAAGGGGAGAGAAAATAGTAGTTCAAGAATAAGGATTAATCCAAGTCCACGTGTAGTTATGTAGCGCCTCCCATGAGCTTTGCCTACCTAAAATCTGTGTGCAGTTTCCAGCCCTCTTCCAGGAATTCCCGTCTCAGGTATCATAATTCTCCATCCAGGCTAAACCCAGGACTGCCGCTTCCTTGAAGTTCTTGATTATTCTAGCGCACACACCCTTTTTGTCTTGTCTGAACATCCATAGCACTTAAAGAAAGTAAGCAGTGATATAAATTTGGAATATGCTTTTACTAGTAGGCCCTGTGCTATCATGGTCTTTTGATTCTCCACCATAAAACACACCATCACTTATTATTAATTGAATGCATGAGGCATGCTGAATGTTAAATCCCCTTCCTTCTCTCTTCCCAATAAAAAAGAGCTAGCATTTATTGACCTTTTAAAATGTATCCAGCAATGTACTAAGTAAGCATTTTTCATACTTAATCTTATTTATTCTCAATGACAAGCCTGAGGCATTTGCTAATTTGTCTGCAGAGCACAGATAAAATATGGAGTTGTTACTTAGCCATGGGCAGTTGTCAAGTTGCAAGGGCAGGATTCGAACTCAGCGCTTTCTAGCTTCAGAAGTCCTGCTCTCACACATCCCAATATGCTCAAGAGGTCTGGACCACTTCCATTTCACCAGGCCCCTGGTTTTATTAAAAAGCAACACCAAAAGGCCCCAGTTGTTAGAAGCCTGTTTTAGGATTTCAAGGTATATGATAAATAAATTCTTTCAGTTTAACTATAGAACCTTTTAGGACTATATTTAGCCTCATTTGGAGAAAATGTCCACAGTCCAAATTTGAGAATTTTTGCAAATGCAAGGCATGAGTCACATGGTATCCCCGCTCACCTTTAACACCCAAAGTCCCTGATGACCCACAGTCACCTCTATCTGGTGGCCAAATGCCCCTGATAGTCTACTCTTCCCAAGCTCGCACTTTGGCACTTATCATCATGTTTCTGTGTTTTGAAAAATAAGAGCATTGAGACTTCTAATACACGAGTCCAGCTAGAGGCTTCAAGGTCCCTGAATTTTATGTGGATTTCAAAAACTCATTTCAGTGCTGCTTTCCTGTTAAATTGGACTTTCCATTCCATGCTGGCCAGTCGCCAAGGAGTGGGATGAGTTTGGCATAATAGCTCACCTGCCATGGGCCAAGGTTTACGTAGGTGTTGATTTTGTTTGGGGTGGCCTTGAGTACACTTGATTCTGTTTTCAATGTGTCCAAATGCAAGAGTGAATCATAAAGAGACAGGGGAAAATGAGCTTGTGGGGGGGGATAAGCAGATGGCCCCCTGTGTGCACTTTTGATTGCCGATATAAGCAGCTTTCTGAGATACTTCTAGCGAGAGGGACGTGAGTTGTCATGTCAACACTTGTGGTTTCTTTACATGTATTTACTGCAACTCTTAGCTGGGTTTTTAGTGCTTCATTCTAAGAGCAAATTACTGAGTCTGTGGGGGTTCGAGAGAATTCCTGGTGGGCAGGCCGTGTGCTCCAAGGCATAGCCTGGGCTCCTTGCCTCCCCTTGTTCTCTCAGCCAGGAGTGGAAAGCCAGGCCACACTTGGCTTCCTCTGTGAACAAAGAGGGAGGGACGTGCAGACTGGACTTAAAACGGAATGGTGAATAAGCTGGTTTAGCTGACAGGTCAGAGAATGGGGGCGGTGGTCTGTCTTTTCCCTGGAGAGGCAGGTAGGGACCAAATTACAGATCAGAGATGGGAAATGAGTGGCTCCCAGGGCTTGCTCAGGCGGTAGCATTATTTTGTTTGGACCTACAGTGTTTGGCCTGTGCCCTATTTTAAGTTTAAATTAGCTGTCAATTTTTTTGTTTTAAATTCAGGAAATTTCACATTAAAAAGTAGGGACCATTAACTTTATTTAGAAACTCAGAATGTCTTATTTCTGCATGTCAATGATGAACTAACACTGAGAGCAACGCCCCCTTAAAGAGGCAGCATCGGCCATTTTTCTGTGGCCCCCATGACTCCTCAGTGATCCCTGACACCAAGATCACGTGCCAGCCACCATTTGTCATATTACCCCCGCTCGTTTTACTCTTACACAGTATTTGCCCGGATCCTTCTGTACTCGATTTTATTTGGCTGCTTTCTATTGTATAGAAAGACGTTTGGGCTTCGTTCTTGAGCACTTCATCATGTCGGTGGTTTCGAAGCTGGGAGGAATTAGTTCAGGTTTAGGTTTTAGAGATGACCCCTGCTCCTTGCCTCATGTCCATCCAGTCCCCAGTTCATCATGCACATGAACACAGGTGGTGAAATGAATGCAATAAAAAACATGGATGAGAAGGACTTGTCCCAGGCAAGTGGCAGGGATCGTGGAGAGAAACGACCCTGGAGGCACTCCAGAGGCAGAATTGTCAGGGCTAGAAACCAGCTGGATTGCATGCTGTGCAGAAGAAAGAGAAGTTAAGAGGCTTGAGCTACCAGACAGATGATAAAGCTGCTGACGACGGAGAGAATGAAATCGAAGCTTGGCCATGTTTGGATTATGGATACCCAAGCAAATAGACTTTGTTCAGATGTGAACATTTGAGAAGCAAGGATAGAGTACGAAATGAATTCATTTTCTACCAAAATATGTTTTGTTGTTCAATTAGAATCATTTATAAATACATGTGTGTCATAGCTACCTACAAATAATATGAGCAAGCCCCTTCCTACAGAGCAGGTCCTTTTAGAAAAGAAAACCTCTGTCTCATTCACTGCCATATTCCTAGCACCTAAATAATATCCAGTACATTGCACGAACACAAGAAATACTTGTTGGATCCATCAGTAAGTTAATTAATTAAAGATCAACAGTCAGGGATAATGTTAAGTACTTTGTTTTAAATTCAACTGTTATATATTTTTTCTTATTTAAACCTTTTGCCTTTGTTTATCTCTAGTGACTGCTGTCCCTTCCCTGTAGCCCTTGACACCTATGCACACATCCAAGGGGGCAATTGCATTAGATACATGTGGCAGGTAACGCAGGTGGTTTTAGATGATAGCAGGTATACTATGTTTTGAATCCTAAAATGATCCCTACTATTCATTTTGACCATTTATTATTTTTAAATACCGTTAAATGAATAATAAACTTTTTAAAAGAAAATGTATACACTCGTTATCTTCACAGACACTTACCTATAGTTTTTATTAAAGAGTAAATAACCAAATGGATTGTCTTCCTTGTCTGACTCTATAGTCAAACCCAGAATGCCTGTGAGAGACAAGGATTTCCCATTCAGCTACAGCTTGCTGCCATTATTTATTTATTTATTTATCTTTTGAGGAGAGTGTTACTTTAAAGGGGGTTCAGCTGCTGAGATCTTTAGAAGATTTAACAAGTCGTTTATATAAGCTTTTTAAGTTTTATAAAAGTAATAAGTAAATAACACATTTTTATTGTAAAAATAGTAAATATCTTACTATACATGTTGCTAAATAATTTTTTTAAACGTTGCAGAACAGTGTGTCTTGGAGAAATCAAATGTGGAAGCCTATATATCTACCTGATCCTCTTACAACAGAGCAGTCTGTAATATGTATAACTTAGTTTATTTCAATGTTCCTGGATGCACGGAGCCTGTTTCTGCTTTTTCACTGCTGTGAATGGTGCCACAGTGACCATCTCTGTCCTTGCCTCTTTGTGAAAATACATGAGTATTTCTCTAGAAAACACCCTTTGCATTAGAATTGTTGGCATAAGGCATGCACATTTAAAATTCTGATACGTATTTCAAATTTGTTCTCCCAAAAAGTTATACCAATGGACTTCTCTGCCAGCCTGATTTTATCATTTAAAAACAAAAATATTACACATTTTGTGGGCAAGAAAATGAACTCTTGTTGATGTTTTACATTGTATCACTGATTTCCCCAGAGGGCGGATGAGAAGTCTGCTCACCGTTTCCCCTTGTCGCTAAGCGTCGCTCTGCCCTCCGTTTCAGATGCCCACTACCTCACCTGCAGAATCCAGGAATGCGCCGAGACGATGCGGAGTGGGCCCTTTGCTCGCTCCATTGACGTCAGCTCCCTGGTGGTCCAGGATGAGTACATCTTCATTCAGGTGAGTCCAGAAAGCGCAGTCAGTGACAGAGGGAGGATACACAGGTGATGCCGGCTGCTTACTAGGAAAACGAGGATGACTTTCCTGAGGTTGCGAGGGTGTGGAGCCTACTGCTGTCCCTTGCTTGCTTTGAGGACAGGGCCCCCTGGAGAGATCACAGACCTCCAATGAAAGTTACAGGCATTGAGGGTCAATGTCATCTTCAGTGGCCCACTGAATCCTTCGGTTGGGCGGCTGTCTCATTATACCAAAGAGGTCTTGAATTGACTGGGACTTGACCTGGGGCTTGAGGTTACTGAGAGTCAAATCTCTAATGGTAGTTGAGTTTAAGAAATTTATCCAACCCACATTCTATTTCTGTCCAAAGTGACTTGTCTAACGGGAATGAGATCTCCAAGAAATTGAGCATCTCTAGGGTATTCTTTCTGGGAAAAATCTAGGACACACTAAACCTCCCCTTCTCTTTTCAGTGCTGACTACCCCTTCAAATGTCCAAATCCAAAATCCTTCATTTCAAGAACTCTGACTCAGAGGAAACTAGGTGGGACTCCCATTTTTGAGGCAGGCGAGGGAAGCCTTGTTTTCGGTTTTCGGTTTCACTGGAAGAAGGTGTGAAATAGACCAAAAAATTAGGAAAAACGAAAGATGATGTTCTACTAGGTGTGTGTGTGTGTGTGTGTGTGTGTGTGTGTGTGTGTGTGTGTGTGAGAAATCACACTTAGTGTTTGAGGGCAACCGTGATGCCCCACCCCCCGCCTTTCCATCCTTCTTCGATCATTTATTTTATAGACTGTTTCCTCTAGGAAACTTGAACTTGGGAATCTCTCTGAGTTACAAGTTGTTGTTTACATCTTAATGGATCTGTCTTTTTCTTTCTAAATTGTATTTTACGTTCTCTGAGAATAGGGACAATATTTTATGCACACAACTCAGCCCTCATCTTTGGCCCTAGCAAGATGACTTTGCAAATCAGGGATGCTCGATGACCTCTTGTTTTGATAGATTGTGGATGTAGCAGTTACTTCTTCTTGCAAATGAGTTGTGTGAATTTTTGAGCTCTAGTAAAATATAGGAAAAGTAGTCAACCACTCAGAAACCAATGTGAAAGAGGGAGTGAAAGAGAGATCTTTGTGGCTTAAAGAAATCGCTGTTTCTCAGCTTGATTAAAAGCCAGAATTTCAGAAAGATGTTCCTCAATTTGGTAGGTCATTGGCACTCGCACTCCTTTATTCATAAGTATTTATTGAACACATACAATGCAAACTAGACAGCCCCAGGCACAGTTCTCATTGTCCCCGAGCTTTCTGCCCTTGGCCTGCCTCTCTTTGCACCCAGTACTCATGGCCTGGGAGGTCTCATGGTTTTGAATGCCATTTCCATGCGCTGATGACGCTGAAGTTAATGAGCTGTGACCTCTCCCATGTACTGCAGACCTATATAGCTAAAGGCATATCTCAATTTGGATGTTCCACAGGTAAGATAAAAACAACATGTCCTCCTTGAACCTGGCACATTGATGGAACTTCTACCTTCTACTAGGCACTCAAGATAGAAACCTGGATGTCTGTCTATGTTACCATGTTAAATGAATCCACAGCTTCTGCTAATATCATCCTTCATTATTTCTCAAGTGCTTCCTTTCTTTCCATCCCCATTTTCATGGTCCTAGTTTAAGGCTTTATTATCACTTTCTCTCTATTTAATGTTTTTTAAGGTAGAAACACAGCATTGATTTATGAATTCACCAATCTGATTGCCCTTTCTTAATGCTAATACTGCATATAATGATGAACAGGTCAGAACTGTTTCTGTGAAACATGACTTAGAATGTAAAATGCTGAGTTTTTTAAAATTTCATTTGTCCTTGTATTGCATAAAGTTTCCTGTAACTCTGCAAGGAGATACGTAGATATTTTTTCTAACTATTTTGAAACACTTTTCTCTTTTTTTATTTTTTATACCAATAGGAGTTTTCTCTTTTATCAGCATCAAACTTGATTTTGTTTGAAAGAGATATAGCTTTCCATTATTCAATAAAATTTTATTTTCTGCTATGTTCCAGATCCCCTGTTCTAGATGCTGAGCTTAGATAGTAAACACAATGAATTTCCTCCTTGTGTGGCATTTACATTCTAGTGGGAGATAGCAAAAAACATGTATATGATGTATATATCCATATATACATTAATATGAAAGGCTATGACAGAGTGGTTTAGAGCCTGTAGTTTGGAGACTGATGGCCACCATTATCCTGACCTTGGTTTGCCACACTTAGCTGCATGACCTTGAGTTGTACCTCATTTGACTCATCTGTTCAAAAAAGGATAAATGCAGCACCTACTTTATGGGTCACCAGGAGGATTATATTTTTTGCTTATATCTGTAGCACCAAGACAGTGTTATATAACTATTGCTCTCTATCTTTCTATCTATCCTGTAGTGTCATCTATTTCTATATCTACCATATATATCAGGTGACCACAATACTATAGATAAAAATAAATGAGGGACTGTGAATATTAGGAGTCTGTAGGTATTGCTATTTTCTTTAGAATGACCTGGGAACATCACACTGGACAGTGAACCAGGGAGAGGGTGGCAGAATCAGCCATCATAGGGGGACATGCAGCCAGGTGTGTTGGGCTCTGAGCTCCTTTGAGTTTCTCGCAGAGATGTAGGATGGGCAGGTAGAGATTTGCAGCTAGGTATAGAAGTGGGGTGGGGTGGTGGGGCCGAAAATATAAATTGGAAGGGTGTCAGCATATTGATGATATTTTTGAACCACAAAATTGAAGTCACCAAGGGAGTAACTATAGACAGAGAAGACAAACAACCCAAAGACTGGGCTGTGGGACACTCTAATACTTAGTTTAGGGAGATGCAAAGGAAGTAGAAAATGGGATCCAGAAGGAGAATTTCGACATAATATCAGAAAGGTATAGGGCGGTAGGTCCCACAGGGCCTTGAAGGCTGGCTTAAGGATTTTTTAAAAAATATGAAATTGATGAGAAGCAATGGAATAACAGTGTCCCAAAATAATGCCAATCACTCTTGAGAAAACATTGAATTTCATTAATTATCAAATAAACACTCATTAAATGCTATTATTTTCAACTATCAATTGGCTAAGATTGAACCTAAATAAAAGAATGTTAATAGGTGTCAGATAAACAATTATCCATACTATAGGTACAAATATAAGTTGGTTAGCCATTAGTATGTAATTAGAGAGACAATTTCCTTCTCATAGGTGAGTTTGGCTAATTACTTTGAGTAATATGACAGAAATGTCTTAGTTCTGAAGTGTATGCTTAGTTTTCAGGTATAATTGCTTTTTCTAAAAGAAACTCATTATATGGTCTGTTTTCCTTGCTCTCCTGCCTATGTGTTTCTTTGACAATTTGAGTATTTGTTCTAACTACTTAGCTTTATAGATATAACTTTTTATAACATGGTAAATCTTCTATTATTGGATAATATTCATTGATTTCCCCTTGTGAGCAATTATACGATTATTGTATTTCCATGAATTTCTATTTCCTCCCCTTCACTTTAATTCTTCCACCACTCAATTTTGCTTGATTGTATTATCTTCTAGTGTTTGCTTTTCTAGCTTAAAATATAATTCTGTTAGACTTAAACAGTTTATGAGACACTGAAAGATAGGTGCGGAAAAATAGCATGTGTTTATGACCTTTTACTCTCTCCCCTCTATCCAACCTCAGCTTTTTAATTAAATTATTTAGAGTATTTACATTTTGCTCTGAACCATCCTCCCTGCATTTATTTTGATTTTAATTTTATACATAAATGTATTCAGTGATGACCACCAGGTCTTTTATTATAATTTTCTCATTTATTTCTTAGTTGTCTGAAAACTGAAGTTTGTCCTTTAGTAGTGTCTTCAAGAAAGGTTCATTTTTTTAAAGTTGAAAATATGTTTCTCTATCCCCTTTATGGTTTAATATTGTTTATAAAATCAATGCGTCATTTGTTTTCCATGAGACCTTCATTCCATTAATTTACTGAATGTTACTGTATCAGGTCAGGCTGATATTTTTCCCCTTTAGGTGTCTGATTTTTTTCCCCCTTGATACCTTTTTTCCAAAAATATATATTTGAATACTATTTACTTTATTCAGCATATGTTTTGTGGTTGGTCATACCTCATCAATTCTTTCCCCTGAAATATAAGTCTCATTCAATGGGTTCAGTTTCTCCTTACATTTTAATTTCTCAAAAGTTTCTATGATTTATATTTTGACATGTATGTTTTATTTCCATTTCATTGTTTTGGCTCTCTTCCTGCAAGACACTTAGCATGTGTACAATAGACAGGAAAGACAAAGGAAAGCCACCATTTCTTTTCTTTTTTTTTTTTTTTTTTTTTTTATTGGGGGATTGGGCAAGGGGAAGAGTGTTGGGGAGTTGGGGAATTGGGGAAGGGGAACAGCCAAGTTGTTGTCCTTCAGTCTTAGTTGTGGAGGGCGCAGCTGGCTCAGCTCCAAGTCCTGTTACCATCCGGCCACTTGTCAGCAGCTCTGGGCTGCTCAGCTCAGGGTGCCGTGTTCAATCTTAGTTGTGGGTGGGCGTAGCCACCATCCCATGAGGGAGTCAAACTGGGAACCTTGATGTTGGGAGCACATGTTCTCACCAGCGGAGCCATCCTGCCGTGGCAGCTTAGCTGGGGCGCAGCTCACTGGCCCATGTGGGAATCAAAACGGCAACCCTTTTGCTCAGAGCTTGTGTTCTTAACCAATTGAGCCACTTGGCCAGCCCCATTTTTTTCTTCTAATCTATTTTAATTCCCTGAGCAAAAATGAGATTAAAAAAAAAAAAAGTCTTTTCCACATTATCCTTGAATGAGTAGCAATGTCTAAGCCACTTGACCTTTTTTGTTGCTATTGTTATCTTCTTTCCTGAGTTTTGCCAGCTTATATTTTACCCCTTTTTGTTGTCTCAACACACCTCTGCTCAGTTCTTGTATCTCTGCGGTGGACTCTTCTCTTACAGAGGTGATATTGCCAAACAGGTTCCTTTGGGCAGTACCGTCACAATTTTCATGCGCTCCATGGAAGCGTTTTTCATTGTACATCTGCTCTTTGTTTCTCCTGTCCTTTGTCCTCTTTTATTTTGCTGTATTGTTTTCTCATCCTTGTGCTGTTTTCTTTTATTGCTATGTTCTTAACCATTTTATTTTTTAATGTCATGAGCTCTTCTTAGATGAACTGGTTGAGGAGATGTATCTTGGTGATACATCAGAACTCTGTTTCAGCTTAACAATCCTCCTTGGGCCTCTGAGCTGCCATACAACTCAAGACCGTTCTTCTCTTGCGGAAGAACCACCTGCGTGGCTTTTCTCCTGCCATGCCTCCCCAGCATGTCCTTGCCACCACTGAGTTCCTGGAGTGCTCCCACTGCCAATTCCTGGGCCACATTCCCTTGGTTCCAAATAATAGATTGTTAGTTTTGCTCCTTCGGAACTGCCATCTTTGGGGAATTCTAGTTTTCTATCTTAGGATCTAAGATTTGTAACTGTAGGCATTTTTGCCCTAATGACTGTTTATACCCTGTTTGTTCTTCACTGCATTTGGCTTCTGTTTCATATATATTGGGTTTCGGGGTTATATTTTCATTAAGTATAGAGTTTGCATTTTTCTTTCTTGTTTTTCTAGTTGCTCCAGGGTGATTTATAAGAGGAAAAGGGGGAAGCACCATTATTACTTGGTTATTTAAAACCATTTATAAACCCTTATCATGTATTTTTCTGAAATGTTGCAATAGCTTGCTAACTGACTTCCCTGCTTCCAGACTAGTGCTCCGCCCTCAGATCCATTCACAACACCACTTCTAAAGTCATTTATTTCAAATAAAAATCAATGTTCCTGACTTCAGTGTCTGCTCATCGCCTATAGGTTAAAATCCAATTTCCTCAACATTGCCTACAAATCCCACCTGCTCCATCAGCCCCATGTGAGTTCCTTACCCGCCAGTGTCCCCATAGACCTTTGTTATCTTTTAACCCATCAATAAAAAATAAATCTTATTTAGTTTCCATGCACACACCATGTCCTTTTTGTCTAATACGCCTTTTTTGTACTTTTCTTTTTCCCCGTTTGGAATGTCCCTTTACCTGAAAACCCATTCTTTAAGATCCAGCTTAGGCGATGCCTCCTCCAGGAAGCCTTTCCTGACCTCCTCAGTCGGGATCGGACCAAGCTCCTTTGCTGACTCCTTATCCATGTGCATTATGTCTCCCCGCCCAGGTCTTCTGTTAATTTTAAGAGGAACAGGACTAAGTCTCATTCATCACGGCTTCTGCACTGAGCGTAATGACCGGTACTCAATAAATGTGTGTTGAACTGAACTGAACTGAGGAGATAAGACACCGTCTTTATTCTCAGGGAGTGTCGTTCGTTATCTTTTTAAAACGAGGGAATTTTGTTTCTCCAGCTAACACTATAAGACGGCTTAGGATAATTGGCAGTTGCTCACTGCATAAGAAATCGCCATATGGGAATGTCTCTGCATTTTTACAAAACTGTTGTCCAGAAATTATCCATCATGTTACTGTGTGTCCTTTTTATATTCATTCATTTAAATATATTAAAATGCATTCAGCTCAGTGGGGCACACAGACAACGAAACAATTATAAGGTAGTGTGCTGAGGGCTCTATTAGCGGGAGGCATGTGTTGCTGTGGGAGTGAGCGGGCAGAGCTGTTCACCCTGCCCTGGGAGGGGGATCAGTACACACTTCCTGGAAGGGACACTGAGCACCAGTCCCCCAGGTGAGGGAGAAAGGACATTCTGGGCAGAGAGGACGGCGACGTGACAGAACAAAAGGCACCATCAGGACCTCTGTGAGGGCAATAGTATTTGTGGGAGGGAGTCAAGTGGCAGGCAAATAACTTAGAGAATTGTCCTGGAGGGGTGAACCTTTGCTATTTCCTTTAATTAAATATAAGTGATTTTGTGTTTCCCTGTTTATAGTTGCTACAAAGCTCAGAACTAATTTTTGTATCAATTTTAGCAGCTTTCCCACACTAAACGTTAGGGTATTAGTCTTCCTTTCTCCTTTACCATTGGTCATTTTTGATTACTTGGCTGCTTTCTTTTAATCTTTTATTTGTGTGTTTGTTTTATTGCTTTTTAAAAAGTGTTGGAGCCATCTCAAATAAATTCTGAAATCAATGTAGGTTTTTAATTTCTTTTTTTTTTTTGGTGGGTATGAGTTTTAAAAATTGAAACGGGAGTCAGACAAGGCAAAGGTAAGATTTTCACTGCCATGATTATTATCTGCCTCTGAAGCAAGGAAAGGACTAGAATTCCTCATCCTTTTTATTGGGATAAATCTGCCTTGAAGGCTTTTGTCAGAGCCGACAACTCTCAGACCAACAGAAGCTTCTCTTCCAGGGTTGAAACCACAGATTTGTATCTAAACAAGGTATCCAGGTATCAGGGTGAGACATACTCTACCTACCCTGCCAGAAATCTACTAAGGAATGATCTTGCTGTCGTACAGCAAGGCTTGGAGCCAGGCCCCCTTCCTGGCTGACATCTCCAGGGAGGACCAATAAGGCAGAAGTGACACGGAGGATTATAAATTCCACTGAAAGATGCTTGCTGCCCCGCCATAGTATAGCTTTTAAAGAGGAGCCTTATAGAGGCACTTTTTTTCCCTCTATGCCTACAATTTGAGCAGCTAAATAATAGCGGGACGGGCATGTGTGGTTTTGGTGGGTTTTATTTTTCATAATTTAAGGGATTTACCCTCCTCAATGTTCGAACTTTTTAAAGTATTAATACTATTTAAAATATTAACATATTTTGTTTTTGTACCACCAGAGATGTACAACTCTGAGGGAAAAAAAGAAAAATCCCAGAAAAGGGGACCAGTCAGTCAGTCTGTCCCCTCACACGCTCCTGACCTTTATGTGCCAACCGTGTTTCTTGGTCATTTTTACAGGGAGTCTTAGGGAACTTAGCGGGGTGTCTGGCAGGATGGGAATCCAGGACTCTTAGCCCCTCCTGAAATTGATCAAATCTAATTTCGTTTACTCTGTATATCAGCACTCTTGATACTTTTCCGTTTGTTCAAAGGAATCTGCTGCTAAGAAATGTTTGAAAACCACGGACATTTTGTAGCACTGCTGACTCCATGGGTCCAGGGTCAGGCATTTTGTGCGTGGACCACTGAACCGCTAGGAATTCAGGTGACATCCCGGCCTGTATCCTTTCCTTGCACCTTAATAAATGTGATGTAGGTATGTGAGGCATAATCATTTATCCATCAGTGAGCCATTATACACAAATGTACATGCATTTGAGGTTGCAGTTTAAATAACCAAAAACCTAGGTACCTTCTTCTCTCTTTCCCTTCCTTCCCTTCTCTTCCTTCCCTTCCTTTTCTTTCTTTTTCTTTTCTTTTCGTCCTTCCCTTCCCTTCCCTTCCCTTCCCTTCCCTTCCCTTCCCTTCCCTTCCCTTTTTTTTCTTGGGCAGTGTCACTGGCCCTCGTATGTAGGACCCAAATGGGGCTGCTGGCTTCCCAAGCCAGTGCTTAACCACCACGCCACTCGGCCGGCCCTAAGTACCTTCTTCTTAATGAACTTCCCATGATATTCACTTTGCATTAAAAAAACAAAACAACAAAAAAAAAAAAAAAACCACCCTCTCCCATTTGTCCTCTAAAGGAAAGCTTCCATGCCTAGTCATGATTTCCTTTTTCTAGACATGATGTTATTGTTTCTGATCTGTGTCATCTGTGTGGTGGAAAGGTCCATATACTACTCATGCAGCTGCTATAATTTAGAAAGACTCCAAAGTCTCTGCCTCATCTTTTATGTTTCCATTGACAAAGAAATAAAGGAAACCATCCTAGCGGTTTAGCTGGAGGGTTCCTAGTGTTAGATCCCCTGCTGTTGGGGAAGCTGAGCTGGAGAAGCACAGAAAGCTGTGACATTTGTTAATCTGTCAGTGCCTTTTCTGTGCAGGGGGCCCAGGGCCTGCTATTTCCTAGTGAAATCAAAAGGAGCTAATCCTTCCCAGAAGAGCCCTTGTCTTAATGGGAAAGAGTCTGCCTGAAATGTCTCTGTTCCACATGGATAAAAGAGAAATAGGCTTACCTCTGTTGGGGCAGGGAGAGAGAGATGTTTGTCTCTGTGTTCTGCACTAAACTGGTTAGAAATCCTGCCTTTTCTCCTCTGGAGGAGCTATTCTAGTGATGATTCTGGAGAATAGGTAGTTCAGCAGTGGTAGCGTTAAAGCCACCCTCTGTGATGGGCTCATACCCTGGCTAGTAGGGAGTGTGATGAAGACACAAGAACAGAGCCTTCGTAAGAGACGTGTGTGTCATTACTGAGCGCAGGAATCCCAGCCCCACCCGCCCTGCATGGCACAGGACGAGGCCTTCAATATAAGGATTCCTTCACTCATTGAATGCATTTCATGGTGCATACAGTTGTTTTTAAAAAAGAATGTATGATACTGATGTATCTTCACATATCTGAAATGCAAGAGGAAAAAGCAGATTGATAATAAAGAACAAATCAAGTACTCTAGAGGGGTGGAGAAAGCAGAAAATAGGAGGAGGGAAGGCCATCTCCACTCTTCCAAATCCTGCCCCACATGCACAACTAGACCAGTGACAGTGTGTAGATCTATCTGCTACCTCATGTTACTTTCATCTCCTAGTAATGTTGTGTAGGTACAGCCAAATGAGAAACCCCTTCTATAGCAAGGCATTCTGAGTACGCAGCAATGGCACACACAAGAGTGCTTCTAGAATAATCCCAGCACTGCAGTGAAGCCAGTCGATAGTTTGGACACATGATGTTATTCGTTTTTAAGAGTTCTGGATATATATATATATATCTCACTGTTTTAAAGGGTTGGGAGGTGTTCTAGGAGTTTTGGCAATTAATAAGTACCAGTAACCAATGAACAGATATTTGGTGAGCCCCTAAAAGTGTGCCCAGTATCATGGAGCATGGCAGAGATAGAAGACATTGTCCGTGCTCTCAAGAGCTTTATGATTCAAGTGGCTAATGGCCTTATGTGGGCAAAAGAACCTTGAACTTAGAAACCTGGGTTGTCATCAGAGATCTGCTGTGTACTAGCCAGGGAACACTGGGCAGTTTCCTTGGACTCTCAGAACACGAATTTCCTCATCTCTGTAGGACGGACTCATGCTACTTGCCCTGCCTAACCAGGAAGGTTGTTGTGAGGATCAAGGGGGATAATAAGGGCTTTGAAATGCTTTGGAAACTACATAGCCCTATAAAAAGCAAGAATAAGACTAATCCACATGCAAATATCCACCTCACTATAATGTGTATGCACATTCTCTTTGAGGGGTTTTTATAAGCCAATCACACACACAAAAAAAAGATTACTAAATCTTTTCCCCAAATTCATTTTTTAAATTATTCATAGATTCAATTCATGTACTGACATATGTGCATGATAAAATCTTCCCACCTACCATTCATAGTGCTGGTTATCAAAGAAACCAACTTCTAGTAATACATAGGTAACTGTAGATATTCTGGGGTTTAATTATCTCGCAAGACTCTTGAGAACCTTTTTGTAGCATCTTGGTTCCCAGCTCACCTGGGTTTTGATACTTTGTTTATGACCCTGCTCTACGCGCCAATGCAGGAGGTAGGAATGTGCCTCTATGGCAGGATTATTGCCCTAATAAATTATCTTTCCGAAGAAAAAAAGCCCTGAGGCAGAAATTAATAGAGTGTAATTATTCAAAGAAAATCTATTTGGCAATATTTTAAATGATGTTAATTTGGTCTTAATGGAAGAGATTTGAAATGTTAAATAAATAGCAATTTCATCATTAGGGACACATTTGCAACATAGGAGTTTAAAGGAAAATGAAAGAGTTGCGGAGACAATTTTCAAAAGAAATCCAATGAAGACATCTTCAGGTGAATATTCTTGACGCTGTTTGAGAATCTTAAAAGTGTTTACAATGGCTCCCACTAATGAAAGTTCTTTAAATAGCAGGTTGCTGGGATATGTCTCCTCTACATGTAATGATTTTAGTAGCTTGAGGCAAAAGTGGCTGTTAGCATTTGAAATACTACCTTGAATAAAGGCAAATTAGTGACCTGACTGTGAAGTAGTGATGTTTGGTTGACCTTTGTTGAAAGTCCTGTGTGTCCCATCTCACATACTTCTGGCTCGTGTCTGCTCAGAAACTAGCTGTGCCCAGAGGTGACCTTGCCTCAGCCACACTGTGAGCCTCTTGCTTTTTGTTCTGGGGCTCGTTTCTCCCCAAGTGGGATGCTCACAAGAGACCCCTTAACCATTCAGGTGCAGATGCAAACCTCCAAGTGGGAAGTGCCAAGACCTTTGGGACAATTTGACCAGTAGGAGTCTGGAGCCAGTGCTAAGTACTCCTCTCTTCCTGTGTCAAGAGGGCAATTCTGAGCCTCATTCTTTCACAGGGTCCCCAGTGGGATTGAGCCCCAGCCTCTCATAGTAATAACCAGTTTAGTAACGTGCCCTGGGATGGCTTTTTCTTCCTCTTTGATACCTACATCCTACTTCTGCCACTCCTGTTCCCTGGGATCATTTCTGAAAAACAAACACCGCCCCCCCCACACCCCCCCAAAAAATAGCTGCATAAAAGCTCTTGTTTCAGGCTCTACAAGTGGGGGAAACACAACTCAAGACAACCTTGGAAGACTCAAATTTATTGAGTCCCTACTATGGATCTAGCATTATAGAGTGAATAGAGTGAACTATGCATGAAAAGTACAGAGAGCCTACTTCCTCCCCTTGTAAAATTCCTCAATCCAAACACCCAAGCCCATCCCGTCTAACCTCTCAGGGTCCTGGCTTTATTGATTAGCCTTCTTTTCCCTATGTCTTTAGCTTATTCATCCCTATTTCAGGTTTTTGGTTGTTGTTTTTTTTAAAGTATTTTTTAAATACCTACTGTCCTTAAAACAAAAACAACCAAAATCCCTTTGACCTCCACATTCCTTTCTATAAATGTCTCATTTCTCATGCACAATCATATTTCTTGAGAGCTATCTCTATCCATTATCCATTTTCTCATTTCCTTTTCTCTTTAACTCACTCAAGACTGGGTTCTGCCTCTGCCACTCCACTGAAATTACCTTTGCCAAGTTCATCAAAGAATTACATCCTGACTAGTCTCTTCATAATTAACTTAGTTGACATTCGAATCTCTTGACTGCTGCTTCCTTCTTGAAGTGCTCTCTCCCCTTTACTTCTTTGATAATGTTTGGTCCAGCTTCACCTTCTACCTCCCAGGGTGCCTCTTCCTCTGCCTGCCTCTTACATATGTATTTTTCCTTGGTTTACTCCCTGCCCTCTCTCTGAGCAACCCCTCCCCATCCAATCTTATAGCACAGCATCAATCACTATTCAGATGCTGATGAGGCTAGTGTCTCCTGCTGGGACGGTGGCCCCAGGGAGGGGCTCCTTATTTACAGGATGCAACCTCTCCATTCCATTCAGAGCTTTGCCCTGCATGCCCCCTAATAAATTATTAAGACTTCCTTCCCAAGATGTATGCTGAGGTTCCACAGAAGTTATAATACTTGTGTCTCACTTGGCCAAAATAGCAAGGTATGTTTTTCCTAAAGCTCAGAGACTTGTTCTGTAATTTCCTCCGTATTATAATGAAAGTACTTGCTTTCCAGTGGTAGGTGGTTGGCATATTTCTGGTTCAGGGGTGTCCAGTTGTTTTCCTTTTGCGTATCACCTCTGAGTGATTGCTAATAGCTCCATAGAAGGCTGTGCTCTTGGGGTTCAGTGGGAGAGTCTTGCTGTTAATTAGTGTTGTCTCCGTGAGCATGGGAAGGAGGAGTGGTGGCATGTAGGCTGTGCAGTGCCTATTACAGGGAGGGTGGTGTGCATCATGTTTAATTATCCACAAGCTTCATTGGATTAGAGGCAGCCTGTGGGTTCTGGTCTGGAAGTCCAGGTGGACTGGGTCTTTGTTGTCCAGGGGACCACCAGCATTTCTGTCTTCAGCTCAGAGGAGTGAGGTCAGCTGTACCATTCAGTCTCCTGCACTATTTGGAAATCTGCAATTCCCTGTTTGCACAGCAGGGATTCTTCAGGATGTCCTTCCCACCCAGCCACACCGCCCATTTTTACCCACCAGTCAGCAAACTGAAAGGATCCTTGTCATCATTGGAGAAGGATCTCACATGTATCCTGTGCCACATTTATGTCTGGCATGGGTGCGTTTTACTTTTTTTTTTTTTTTTAGCTGAGCCATCCTGCCACCTGTTGGCAGCTCAACTGGCAACTCAGCTCGGGCTGGCCTCGAACCGCTGTTGCTCAGAGCTCAGCTCGCACTCTTGAGTGAGCTCTTCACCAACTGAGCCACTCGGCCGGCCCTACGTTTTACTTTTTTAATTCTACGTTCTTTGTCACAGGATCTCAGTGTGGTCGATATTACCCTTAGTTTTCAAGGGAGGAAACGGAATTTCAGAGAAGTTTAGAGAATCACGCTTTGTCATACAGCTCCGTAAACGGTAGGGTCAGGATATGACCTCAGGGCTGCCCGGGTTTGTAAAGGATGACAAAGGCGGGCAGTGATTTATTTCTCATTTCATTTTCCCAGTCTGAGGATCTTCCCGTTCTTGCAGAACAGCTGGTGTTTCCAGAAACTTTTCCAGATGACTGTAAAAGAGACATAGGCAGATGTTGTCCCCGTCTTGGTAGATACGAGGGCAGGAAAGCCTCACTCCTCTTCTTATTTAGTAGGCTATTTGTCTGGATCTGTTTCAATTTTGTTTCCGATCAGAAACTTTCTGCATCATTAACCAAAGAAGAGCCTAATGGGATTCGGTACAATGTAATCACGCACACACCTCTGAGAGCTGTCCCTCAGATATACTTGCAGGATTATTTTATATTTATTTATTATTATTATTATTATTATTAATAGTTACAGATGTATAAAACTATGCAATTGCAGGATTATTCAAACACTCTTCACTGGGGTGCCACAGACGAGTGGCAGTGGTTAATCCTTGTTACCACTCTGCTCTAGCCTTCCCCACCTGCCTCGATCCTCTTGCCAGGCATTATCCCATCCCCATGATGTGTTTCGGGGCACAGCGTCTCTTGAGCCCCATCCCAGGGTACAGAGGAGCTGTTGAATCATGACACAGCAGCGTGTCCCCATTGTCCTTCCCTTCCAACTCCCAGCAAATCCCCAACACTCACTCGGCTAGGCCCCACTCCCAGAAGGATCCATTTTCTGGGGCCTTCTCCTATTAAAGATAATTATATTGTTGTAAAAACAACAGTGCAGATAATGAAGGCAGTTGGGCTGCTGACTGAGAAGGAGACTATTAAGTCCAGTTCTCTCCCCATTACCATTCTAACTACGGCATATATCTATTTATTTCAGCATTTCAGCTTTTAAAAATTTTAATCGCTCTGCCTTCGATTCCATAGCTAGCTGATGGAGTAAACAAATATTTTGGATTTCTGCAAGCAGCTTTTAAGAATCTGGTCATCCATCATGGTCATCCAGAATAAGGTCTTCTTGGGGTTTAATAGTGGCAGAGCCGTTCACTGAGCAATCAACTTGGTTTAGTTGAGTACCCACTGTGTACCCAGGGCTGTGATAAATTCTGTCTGAGACAGAAGCATTGATTGACTGATTCATTCATTCATTTAAGAACCATTTATTGAGCACTTAATATGCCCCGTTACTGTTCTAAATGAAGACATAATGGTAAATAAATGGTATAATGGTAAATAAAACTGACAAAGGGATTGTCCTCATTTTGTGTTCAGTCTAGATGATGAAGTAGGACTTGGTGGCCTGACACTCTCTGCAAGCAAAACTCAGAAACACTTAAAACAGTGATAGGCGCCTTCTCAGAATGAATGAGATCCATGAGGCTTGCTATGATCATGGATGCTTTCCTGAAGAAGGCAGGAGACAGAGTGCCAGGGATGGGGTGGGAAGGTGCGGAGGGGGCAGTATCCCTTGATTTAAATCTGGTCTCATCATTAACTCACCCCGTGACCTTGGGCCATCAGGTTCCCTCCGTGGAGCTCAGTTGCCTTATCACAAAATGAAAGAATCACATCAAAGAAGAGCTTCTGAACCTTGTGCTATTGCTGTCCTTAGCAGTGGGAACTACTTTTCAGACAACATTGTCGAAGGAATTCCAATATATAAAATGAGTGCAGGTGGAATGGACCTAGTTTTAGAAGGGTTAGTGGCTGTATCAGCAGCACCCCCAGTCACCCAGCCTCTTCTTCACCCTGTTGTAGATACCCCCAAGGCATCGCTGTAGAGCTCTAGAACTCCATAGAACCCACTTGGGAAGGCTGTGGTCTATATGACTCCAGACGTTCAAAAGTCTGATCACTTTACGAGACACTCCTTTTACTTAGACACAGAGAGGGGACCATTATTCAGAAGTATTTCCCAACTTATTACCCCACTGTCAAAATAATAGTAATGTAAAAAAGATATTTGGGGTATAGTTAACTTGTCAAGAGTGTTGCTGAAATATTCTTTCCTCCCTTCATTCCACATACATTTACTGAGGGCATGATATGGAGGTAATGCAATAGATCAAAATTAAGAAGCAAAATAATAAATAAGTTACGATCCCTGGAGATCATGCAGCATATAAGAAATTAATATGCAAATAAGAAAGACAGAGTTCCTGCATAGGAAGGTTTATAAGGTTTATAGGAGGGAGGAGGGGAAGAGAGAGAGAGAGAGAGAGAGAGAGAGAGAGAGAGAGAGAGAGAGAGAGAGAGAGAGAAGCAAAGCAATAAATAAGAAAAATGATTGCATACTGTGATAACTTTATGAAGAAATGTAATTGCAATAAACAGTAAGAGCGGGGAGGGCATTCATTTGTTCATTCATTTATTCTGTCAGTCCTTCAATAAATATTTCTGGAGTTACTATCCACAAAGCATGGGGCCACACTCTAGAGATTTTGGAATGAACAAGACAGACCCAATACTCTTCTCATACAAGCTTATGATTTAGAAGAGTCTCATCTCTGATAGTTATTAGGAGACAAAACTAAAATAAAATAAAAGCACAAATTAAGAGAAAAGTGTGTGTGTGTAAACTATCCTTCTGGGACATAGGAAGTGATTTCACGACAGGCAGATGCATGCATGCTCTCCTTTCACGCTTCCTAAACTGGGAGTCAGAAGATTTGAACAGAAATTAATCACGGCAATTTATTTTTAACTTCTTTCTCCTTAGCCAGGATTGATTTTTGTCTGTGTGATCAATGGCACAGAGAATAGCTCCATGGCCCAAGCAGCTGTTCAAGCGCTTGGTCTGGTCGGCCCCACATCTATTGAACAGAACATTAGAAACTGATTATGAAAGTAATAGAATGAAGATGTTTAAAGGATGGGCCTGATTGCCCCAGCCTTCCTGGTGAGGAATGCCTGCAGGGAGGGGCTGCTGTATGGGGACCACACAGCAGGCTAGGTGGACACGTGGCCTGTCCCCAGTGGGTAGAAGCTAGCACAGCACAGCCGGTACAGCCAGAAAGAAGGGAGGCACAAGGGATTAGCATCTTGTTTGCTAGCCTCACTCCCTCCCTCCCTTTTTCGCTCCCTCTCTTCCTTCCTTTTACTACTTCATCTTTACTATACCAACTACTATTAGATTTGGAACTGCAAGTGAAACATCTGTTGCATAAATGGAAAAAGAAAGAAACTGATTGTTTTTTTGTGGGTTTTTTTTTATTTTGTGTTTCTTGTGCTTTAAATTTATCCAATTCTTTAATCTCTGTTGTCTCGTCTTCCTTCCTTGTTTTCTTCAAACCCAGCTTGTGTGTGATGGGGATATGAAAGTAGCCACTTCCATTCTCCCCCTTTAGCCTTGTAACTTCTCAAGGCCAAGCACGATGGCTTACACTTTCTTCTCTGAAAAAATGTTTTGGGAAGGTCTGCACACCTTGTAATAATGCACAGTGGGTAATTCCACCGAACGCAGTTAGATTGGAGCCCGCCATCCCCAAGGACTGTTGTCAGCTTCTCTAGAATAAACGCCTGCAGTTTGCCTGCCTGCCTCCTGTGGCCATGGCTTCCAGATGGCAGCATGGAGAAATCATCAAAGTGCTCTTAATGCGACTGTGTTTATTATTTTATTGTGTTATGCAATTGCTTCTAGGTGCTCTGTGTGTTCTGTGTGGGAGGAAGGCTGAGAAGTGTTGGCTTCCTTACTCCCTGTGAAATACCTAAGATGAGTCTTTGTGAAGTAAATTGAACATAACTTTTCTCTATGTAGTTCTCAGCACTTTCTTGTTTAAGATGTGTCCTCAGCCTTCATCTATGATTTTGACCTCCTGATCAATTTTCTTTTTGAATAATCTATAATTCTTAGAAAATCAAGTACATGTGTGGTAACGGCCAAGACTTACCAAGTGGTTAGTATGAGCGAGGCTTATTATTCACGCATTTAACCTTTATGAAATCCTATGAGGTACATCCTACTCTTACCTCCATTTCACAGAAAAGGCACAGAGAGGATAAGTCATTGTCCCAAGAGCACACAGTATAGAGTGGAGCAGAGCCTATGCAGTCTAACACCAGAGCCTCCTTTCTCAACCACTGCACTTGTTCTGCTCTTTAAATGAGGGTCACGACCTCCACTTTCTTATTTGCCTGAGGCACATTGGGTCAAGTACTGTGTCAGGGGCAGTAAGTGGGGGTGGAAAGTATTAACACCAAGTACCTGCTTAAACCATGTTTGTGGAGTCATTGAATGACCATTGAAGAATCTGATAGCATAGGTATGCAGATACAGACCTTCCTGCTGAGGAAGCCAGGACCCAGGAAGCGAAGGAATGAGAACATGGGGGATATGATACTTTTGAGATGATACTTTTGAGTCCCTAATCTGTGTCAGGCGATGTTGGGCCTCATGCCCTGAGTGTGCCTGTGAAGCTGAGGTCTGGAAGGAGAGTTCAGCGCTGTCCCCAAAGACCCATACTAGCCAACAGGGGAAGGGAATCCAAGCCTAGGCTTCCAGTTAGAAACTCTTTGTTAATTTTCACAAGTAACTAAATAAGTAACCCAAAAGGAAGGGGGAAGATAAAATTCTTGGTAACCCAGCTGTATCTTTTGGGCATGTTCTTGAAGCAGGACTACATTCTTGATGTGAACCACCTCTGCAAAGATAAGCAAACAAAAAACAAATACAATTAGAATAAGATGATTGCACAGTGTAGTGCAGACTTTCTATAGAAAATGTCAAGCAAAAACGAATCACCATATGCATGTTAGATTCTGCATAGCAAAGGCCCTGGGTAAAACTTGTGCACACTCACTATGTCTTGTTTTCTCCAAAGTACATTTGCCAGAACCTATAACCAGGGACCCACCCTCTGGAACATCTCTTCCTGTAACCAATTCAGCTTTGCTGGGGATCTTCTTCTTTCAAGATCCAGACCCTCATCATCCCCACCTTGCCTCTCATCTCTCCCTTTGTTATTTAGAACCGTTCGGCCAAGCCCTGGTTTCTCTGCTTTTCCAACCTGAAATCTGTAACCACATTTAGCAAACAGAACATCCTTCTATATTGAGAACGCAATCTTTACCCCAGGCTGTGGGAGTGTAAATAACTCCTGTCTGTGTACTACATGTTACAGGATGTTCGTATGTGTGCACACACACACACAGGGACATGTGCTTATGTATGTCACACTCTGGAGGGTGATATAGGGGAGTGGCTATCTCTACATACCTGGAGTTAGACAAACATGAGTGTGAATTCCAGCTCAGCCCTGTGCCAGCTGTGTCCATCTACCACCTCTGTGTCTTAGCCATATCATCTGGAAAATGGAGCTCGGATGAGTGTGGTTTCTACAGTGCCCAGTGCTGATTTTATTGTACTTCTAGAAGGAGCATGAAAATAAGTTGAGTAAACTATTGTGGTTCTGAGGAGGGAATGTCTCTACCTAGCTTTTATCCTGCACAGGATACCATAACATGATCACTGATCTTATATTGTCATGTGTACATTTTATATGTTAGGCCTGGTTTTACAAAGGAATAGCGAACTCCGTGAGGTCAAAGCCCCCTGACTTGTGCCGTGCCTGACACAGCCTGGGTACAAAAGCCTGAATAGGTATACTTGCCTATGGATTGGTAAATGTAACACAGGCTAGAACTGGGGCCATATCCGTAATGGGATGTCTAAACATGATTAGTGTTTAGGAATGATGTGCATTTGCCTGACCCTTTAATTAATATGGGAATTCAGCAATGGGTGGGAAAGAACATTTTGTAATCTGCTTCCCTGTTTCCCATAGGAAAGTACACTCTCTTATCGCCTTGGGTTTTCCATGTTGTGTTATTGCCAACCATTCAAAGGAGTAATTGATATAAAATCATGACCCACTTGTAAAAATCCATACAATTATTTCCACTTTGTATTTTTTTGATCTTGACTTAGAGAACACAGACTGAAGCAGCCTAGCAATGTGAAAAGAGCCTGGCACTTCAAGTCAGAAGTCCTAAGGTTGGCTTTCAACCTCACCTTTTAGTAAAAAGGTGAACTAAAGTGCCCTGTCCTGGCCTCAGCCCCTTAATTCTGAAATGGGGGATGTAATTAGGCCTTCCTTGCAGGGTTGTGCCCTGACTAAATGAGATTCAATCCAGCAATGAAAACTAATGCCATAGAGTAAGTGCTCTACAAACATTAGTTGTGATGGCATGGGTGCCAGGTATTAAGAGAAGGTTAAAGTGGAACAAGAAATATTATCTACCTTTGAAGATAGTATAATAAGAGACCTAAGCAGTACCCACTTTCCAACAATTCAGGAGAGCAGTGGGTAAATATAACAAGAGGGCTATCAACCAAGAGCTGTGGGAATCAGAGGAAGACAATAAGATGAATTCCAAATGCAAAGCTGGGGTGGTGGGGAGGCTTCAACAAGGGGATACCTTTTGACAGGAGTCACTGTGAAATTCATTGATGCTGGAACCTTCTAGTGATCCGCATCTGAATGGATCCCTCCAGGTCACTGGTTCTAAACTAGCCATTCTTTGAAAGGGCTCTGCAGTAGACACTTTAGGCTCATTCATGGTTGCAGAGTATAGTAGATATTGTCAGGATTTAAAGACCCAAGTTCAAACTTGGCTCTGCCACTTGGAAGCTGAGTGATCTTATGTGTGTCAATTAAGTTAGGAATAAAGCAGCCCTGCTTCACTGATGGCATCTCCTCTCAATGGTCATTATACAGGAGAGTGGACAGTGCATAGAAAGTGAGGAGCACAGACCTTCATTCTCCAACATGGGTGCTTCTGCTGGTGGAGGACAGGAGAGGCGTGACAGTGCAATGGGGAAGCTCTGAGGCATAGCAGTTGGCATTTCACAACTATTCATGGCTCTCTTGGAGAGGTGGCAGTGTTTTCTGAGAAACAGCTTGACAGATGGTTTAAATCCGTCCACTGCCATCCCAAAATTCACTCATGAGGCATGCAAATCCCATGTTGGCGAAGGTTTGCTGTTATATCTTGCAGCCCGTCTGTATCTCCAAGGCCATCTGGAAATCCCATGTCCCAAAGAAACATCTTTGCTTCTCTAGAAAATTAGTGATTTTCTTTGCCTTGCCCTTTTAAGGTATTTAAAATATTTTGAACATACCAATAAAATGTATCATGCTCTCAGCAGCTATATGCACCTGCTGTTTATCGCATGTGGCCCAAGGGCTTCTGTTGGGTAGCGCTGCCCATCCATTCCCTGCTTCTCTTGCCATCTTCCTTATTGCCTCTAGCCTTTCAGTCTCTGGAGAGCTATAGCCTCACTGGCAAATGTCAATGCCCCACACAATCAATAGAGTGGGCATATCTAGATCACCAGCTTGATTTCTCTTTTATGGCTGCTATAAGAGAATACCATAAACTGGGTGGCTTATGAAAACATAAATTCATTTCTCATAGTTCTGGAGGCTTATAAGTTCAAGATGAAGGCACTGGCAGATTTGGTGTCTGATGAAGGCCCACTTCCTGGTCCATACACAGCTGTCTTGTTGCTGTGTCCTCATGTGAGAGAGGAGCCAGGGAGCTTTCTGGGTCATCTTTCAGAAGGGCACTAATCCAATCCATGAGGGCTCCATCCTCATGACCTCATTGACTCCCAAGAGCCCCACCTCCAAATACCATCACATTGGGGGTTAGGCTTCAATGTATGAATTTGGAGTAGAGGAGGCAAACTTCAGTCTATTGCAAATTGTCAATGAAAATACTTCCATTCATAAAATCTTTAGGTTACTGGATACATATACCACAGGTCAGTTATAACATCCTAATCATATTTGTAGAACACTTTATAGTTAAATGAAAGCATTTTATTATTTCATCTCATGTACTTCTCTGTAAGAGAAGGATAATTATTATTCATTTCATTTTTGTAGAAAAAGAACCCTGAAACTCCAAGAGATTCATTACCATGCCTAAAATAGCATGTCTGATAAATTATTGAGCTGAACTCAAATTACAGATGCTAAAGATACTGGACAACTTATCTCTCTTCTCCTTTTGCTCCATTTTGTTTTGATTTTCTGAAATTCTGAGATACTACAGAAAAGACAGAGGCTAATATATAGGTTGGGAAGATTTCAGTTAATTAATTGACCTCATAATCTCCTTCTGTATAAAGGAAATAGGCCAGGATATCTTGAGTCAAAGAGAAAAGCTTACATAAGTGTAGAAAGACTTTATAAGCTAGACTCCTTATAATAACTTCTCTAGCTTCTTCTCAGTTTCATCTTTTACAAAACGACATTAAACTCACAGTCTGCAAGAAACAGGGCCAGTTTTAAAAGAGGAAGGGAGAAGGCGTTTTGATAGTAAGTTAAAATTTCTCTTTAGGATTTCCATGAGTAGTGTTTTCCTTTTTGTGTGAAGCTCTGGCATCCTGAATCTGGAACAGTCAAAGTATACTGTCTAGGTTTTAGCTTTTTATCTATTATTATATTAACAGGGAATATCCAGATGTTCCCAAATTTTGTAATCCAGGGTGACAATTTAAATCTGTATCTGTTCTTTTTTATTTTTGCACTTATCCTTGCCTTTCCATCATCCCCCTCTGCCCCCCCACCAAAAAAAAATGAGAGGAAAAACAAAGAACTTCTATTTTGAAGGGTTAGACAAGCACCCCCTCAAAATTTCCCTTCCCTCTAAATCATAAAGATCACAAAGTTAAGACTTGCAGCCATGGATGGTTAAATCTCTGGCGAAAACACTTTGGCTTTGTGGTTTCCATGGGTGCTCTTCTCCACAAAGTCATCCTTGCTGTAGACAAGAAGAGTATCAGCCCTATATCCCTGGTCAGTTGTGACCAGGTGGTCCACGTAGCTACTCCAGCACTTCCTGAAACCTCCAATTTGCATGTATAAGCTGTCACCATGGTCAGTTACCATAAGGCCTCCAAGATGTTAGCCTGATGCAGGCATCTCTGTCTTCCATTCAGCAAAGACAGATAATATGCATTGAGTACTTTGTAGGTGCCAGGTCCAGGACTAAAACCTTGATATGCCACATTGTGTTTAATCCTCATGATAACATGTTAATAGGTAGTATTAATATTTCTGTTTTCCAGAAGAAATTAGGAAGATGAAATGACTGGTCCAAACTTACGAAACCAGCAATTGGGAAAAGCAGGATTCAAACATAGGTCTGGGATTCCCAACCAAAGGCACTATAATGCTTCAAAATCAAAGGCAAAATCCGACTCTTTGAAAATATGTAACTGGAAACTTATCAAGTCCAAGTCCTTTATTGTATTTGAAAGAAACAGACTCAATGAACCGGGGATACTGATTCTTCTTCTAGTGCTGTCGTGGTTTAGACACATAGTCTCATGCTTTTCTAACATCACCTCTTTTCTGCCTTACTTACATTCCCAATAGATAGTAAAGGCTTCAAGAAGTTTCTTGGCAGAGCTGACGAAGGTGGCATTTCATAGGTCAGTATTTTTTGGCCAGTGACAGTGCTGACAACTTTAGTACAACCTTGTCCCTCCAACACCACACACACACACACACACACACACACACACACACACACTCACACACTCACACACTCCCGAAAGAAAGAGAGCAATATTGGCAATATCAGTGTTGACTATCTTTATCCCAAATTTGGTGAAGCTATTTTGCGTTGTTATGTTAGGGCTCTAATAAAAATTTTATGTGCAAATCTGTTTCAAAAGAGGTTCAACCTCAGTGCGAGGACTGTGTTAGATATTAGATGCACTCTTTCTAGAAACAAACAGATAAAACTGCATATTACATTAATTTCACAGAGTCTCCAGGACATAAAACGAGCAACCACAAGTTTGACGAACACTAAAATTCAACATCAAATGGTTCAACAGAGGAGATAGCTTCCTGATAGGATGTCTCGTTATTGCCAGTGCTGTACCACCATTTGAATCTAGACACGTAGGGTGGTACTTTAGCAAAGCACTTTTGGAAAATGAGGTCACGAGGGCAGTGGCAACATAATCTCCCATGCAGAAGCTCCCAGGATCATCCTGACACTTCAGCCAATATCCATGCGAGACCCATGGCTATCCATTGACTCTTGTGACCCAGGAGTCAGAAGCCTGTTTCTTTGTTCTTGAAAAAGAAATGTGATCGTTGAAGGAATTATGTAGGAGGAAAGGAGGAGAAAGACCTAACAACGTAAACATTTATTTCAAATAATCTGAATAGGGGCCGGCCGAGTGGCGCGGTGGTTAATCGCTGGCCTGGGAAGCCAGCGGCCCCGGTTCGGTCCCACATATGAGGGCCAGTGACACTGCCCTCAAAAAAAATAAAAAAAAAAATATATGGTTTCAAATAATCTGAATAGAATTAATGAGCAAAGAAATTGGAAAAGTTAATTGTGCATCATAACAACTTGGCTGTTCCCTTCCATTTCTTTAAGGAGGGTGAAGCAGTGTAGAGGCTGTGTGAGCAGTAACTAACGTGTCTGGAAAGGTGGTAATTTCTCTTGGCTTAGACAGATTATTCACATTACAGTGGACCCGGCAAGTTCCTCTAGCTGGAAAAGCTTCTAAATGTCATTTTCTATGAAGGCAACAGCTCTTGTATAAGCCAAATTTATTTCCATTATGGTCCCTCTTATTCGCAGATTCCAATAGCAGCACCATTCACTCCTCTGCAACAATACTCCATTGATTTCTTGGGGCTGAGAAATTGATATGAACCCTCACATAGAAATATCTGCCTTTCTGGTGGGCATCTTATCTGGGAAATTGGAAATTGAGTGGCATGTGATCCATTTCCCTCCACAGAGAGGTTTGAAAACCTCTCATAGCCGGAGGAACCAGCCTAAGCTTTGTAGTCAGATAAACTTGGGTTCAAATTCCAGGTCCACTACTTATTTATGGTGTGTCTTCAAAGACACTGAAGACTGATATGCACACAGGAACAATGCTTGATGTATATTAAATACTGAAACAATTTTGTTATTAATATTTTTATCTTGTAAGGTGCTAAAGCTCTTATCAACAATAATATGAATAGTAATCATGGTTATTGTGGATGTTAAATAATGTCATGAATGTAAAGCACACACCATATAATTAATACTCAAGAATGTTAGTTTCTGCTTTTCTTCTCAGATTTTTGCCTATGTATGAATTTTAGAGACATTTCAAATTTTCTTCTGTCTATGGAAGAAACAGGCTTAATATGACTCAAAGCTCTCTAGTTCCATTTTTTTTTTTTTGCCGGGGGGCGGGGGGCTAGATTTCTCTCTCTCCTCCAGGGCAAGCCATTATTCACAAGCGAGGAGAAATGAAAAAATAAAGGATATGCCAAGTTAGACTTGGTTACGGCAAGAGGGGGAACAAGTCAGAAGAGACAGATGTGTTTAATGGCCAATGCACTTGTCCAAAGGAATCATTTTCACTGGCTAGGAGCCCAATTAAACCTGTAAAATGGAAATCCAGAAAATCAGATTAACGAGCCAGTCATTAGCGAGGAAAAGACCCAGCTAATTCTGTGTTTAGCATGACGGATGGGCTCAGTGCAAATAACTGGATGACATTCATCAAATATAAAATAAAAGGTGTCACTGAAAGGGAAAGCAGTAATAATCTCTGGGATTTACAATGCCAACCAATTTGCTTGTAAGGAAGAGAAAAGTTCATCAAAATAGATTAGTAGTCACTAAACTTTATTCCTTCCTTGTGTGGTTGCCAGAGAGCCACGCAAATAGTGGAGAGGCAACAAATGCATTAGCTTGGTACCATTGCACCCTCATGATGATCCTGCTTTCAAGGTGGAGTGCCCGAGCTTCTGTTGCGAGATAAGATCCTGTGTCCATCCAGGGATTGGGCAGGAATGGAGAGGTCTTCTCTTCCTGCAGGATTTAGTCACGGGACGCTGGAGGAAGTGAAACACAGTCTCTCTGGTTAAGCAGGTTAACTATATTTCATTATTTAGTCAATAAACATTGACCCACTGCCCTGTGCCTAACATTTTGGGGATGTGCTTATACCTAGTTAAGGGCCCAGCATAGGCTAGGGTCATACACTGGCTGTGACAATGAAAGGCTGTGACCACTATCAGCCTCAAGTTCTTGACCTATAAAGTAGAGGAGATATATATATATATATATATATATATATATATATATATATATATATATATATGTTAATATGCCAACACTGCACCTTGAAACCAATGAAAAACAATATAGGTTCAGAACAAATGTCTTATATACACTTAATACATAATATATGTATATGAGTTATGATTTATAAACTGCTTATCATAGTATCTTCCATGTCATAAGCTTTCATGGCAGTTATTATTACTCTTTTATCCCCTCGCCTCTTCTTTAAGAAGACATAATTTTTTTCTGGGAATCTGAAGAAACACAAACATATAAACACATGCAAATTACAGACACTTACACATTTTTTTAAAAGATTTTGGACTCACGGTAACGTACTGTTGTTACGGTGAGATGAGTAGGATGAATGGAGGACTCGTCTTAGTCACAGGAGGTGGAGAAATTTTAGAGCCAAACTTCATTAGGTTCAAATTTGCCTTGCCTTGGGCAAGTCACTCAGTATCTTATAGCCTCTGTCGGTTGTCGTGAGGATTAAAGTATATAATTTATATAAGGGCTCCATGCAGTTCTAGAGCACGGTAGGCGAACTCAATCAATGACAGTTTTATCATTATGTGCATCATCTCATAGCCACTCATCTCTTGCCACAAGACCAGCTCTGCCTAGAAATCAAGAGGTTGCAGCCTTCTGATAAGACATGGAAAAATAGTTACAGGAACCTGTATACCGTAAGGGTAAATGTTGAAAATGCTGAAGAAGTGGAAATAACAAAGTTCACAAGTTTAGAGGAGGGAGAAATTATTATGAATTGGTGGCATCCAAAACCCTTGCAGGAATTCTGGGTCTTACCAGGAGGTTTAAAGCATCAGTTGGATTTTGACAATACAGAGAGGGGCGTGGCCAGGATCAGGGCATAGCTGCGGGAGCCAGCTTGTGACTGGTGGGAGAGACTGTAAAAACAGACTTCCGGGGGGAACCTCTGGGCTCCTCGGGCTTCATGTAGCCCCTGAATATTTTGGGTTATTCCATGATGGATCTAATGTGTAACTTCTGTCTTCATGATTTACTCAACCATGAGCTCTTCCTGGTTGTAAGAACTGGTGAAAGTGAGAGAGTCTGTACTTATGAAGGGCTATAGCAGGCTGGCTGGGATGTGTTCCCAAGTCATGGGGCGCATCACTCTGTCAAGGGAACTGCTGTGTTCTCCTCTGGGCCTCAGTGATTTGGCAATCCTAAGGGGTCCAGCCTTGCTCTGTGGTGCTGATAAGAGGCCTGGCGATGCTATCATCTTGTTCCCTGTGGAGGTAACTGCCCGGGTCTTCTGGGGAAATGCTTCTTTTAATTGCTGAGCTCTGGCCAGCATTCAGAGATGGGACGTGTCTTCTCTGAGGCCTAATTCACTAAGGGCAAGGCTGGTGAGGGTCAGCATGTCTGGTACAGAGCAGAGGGTTTAATCACAGGAGAGGTGACCAGAGGATATATATATTTTGGGGTTTAAAAACTTTATCACTGGGTACAGTGATAAAGTTTGGGGGTGATGAAAGTTTTCTAGAACTATGTAAGAGTTGATGGTTACACAACATTGTGAATGTGCTAAATGCCACTGAATTATACATTTTAAAAGTTTTAAATTTATATGAATTTCACCTCAATTAAAAAAATGTATTTTCATTGTAAACACCACATTCAGGAAGATAGCTACATCTGGAGGGAGGCAAGGGTCAGGATAGGTGAAGAACACAGAGACAAAAAGGTGTGAGTCAATTGTTGTTCAAGTTCTACTTCTGGGATGCTGCAGGTAGGGCCCCCAGAACAACAACATCAGCAGCATCTGGAAACTTATTGGAAAAGACAATTCTTAGGGCCTACCCCAGACTGACTGAATCAGAGACTGTGTGTGGGGCCCAGCTGACTGAATTTTAATAAGCTTTCCAGGGGATTCTGATGCATGCTAAAGTGTAAAAACTACAGATCTAGGTTTGGGGTTGGCAGGTATGTTCACATGTGTTGGTTTTATAATTAAAAATAAAACCAGATTAAACAAATAAATAGGATCCTGCAAAAACTAATGATGAGTGTGTATGTAAAGCCAAGGATTATATTTTAATCTGATTCTATGCAGTTGAGATTTGTTTTAAAATGGAAAAAAAAAAAGACTGCTCAGCAACTCATTGATCTTAATATGTCAGCACCCCACTTCGAAGCCAATGAACAACAATATAGATTCAGAACAGATGTCTTATCAAAAAAGAAAAAAGTCCTGGAATACAAGACAAAAATGATTCTCATTAGAAATAGAAGTATAAGGATAGTAGTGAATATCAGGGAGAAAACCTGATGAGTTTCTCCTTTAGGTTCACAGCCTAAGTCTTTGCACCATTTTTTTCCCCAAGGTTTAGCTTTTACGCTGCCTCCAACATCTGCTCTACCTGGCAGCTTATGGTGCCTGCTTTGTGGGCTTCCAATCTTTGCAGAGCCAGGTGGAGCCATGGGAGATGCCATCTCTCAGAGGGAGGAGTGACGTGTGCATTTCAATGGAGATGTTAGACCTCTCCTGCTCTCAGCTGCTGTGGTGGATGGGTGCCAGGTCTGGGTGAGAGTGGGAGGATTGGCCTGTCTCCACAAGTGCTGGGGCCTCGGTGAACACAGAGCCTATGCTTCCAACAATTATGTCCTCAGCACAGCAGCCTGGATGCTATTGTCATCCTGCTATTTTCTCTGAACAGGCTGTGTTATCTTCTTGTGAGTATTAATTTCCCCTGAGTTAGGCTGACTGGACTGACAGCAGCCATGTGCAGAGCAAGGCCATGCGGGCAGGACTTTTCGCCAAGCCAGGCCAGAGGACCGTTTCTTAGAGTGGTTTTCAGGTTCTGTGACAAATCCATTTGTTTCTAAGTGAGGCCACAGAGTTTGACTCTCTAGTTATGAGATAGCAGAACTGGGAATCAAACCCAGGATTTCTGGCTTTCAAATCCAGAATTCTTCCTCTGACTTTTGATGCCTTTGAGTAACTTGCTCATGGAAAGAGTCAATAAATATCTGCTCAATGCTTTAATTTATAAATATGAAGAGAAAAATTGTGCTCAGATCAGAAGTGAAATTAATTTCAAAGTAATGAGAACTTTAAGCAATAGTAATTATTCAGATCAAGAAAGAAATTTCTTTGGCAATCATGTTATAGTTACAATGAATTTAAAATTGTTTAAAAAAAAGACAGAATAAATAGATCATGGGTATAGCCCACATAATAGCTTTTCTGTTTTTAATTGAAAATATTTATTAAGTGTGTAGATACAAGGTCTGACAATTAAGTTCATGAACTTATTGCAATGATGTTGCTAACCAGTTTTTTATTTCAGAGGGTTTATTCATTATGAATTTTTACCAACTGGACACACAGTTAACTGTGTACTGTTTGAAAATACTGAAAATGCTGTGTGAAAAAGTTAGACAACCTGAACTTTTCACCAGCAATTCATGGTTCTTGCATCACGACAATGTACCAGCTCACACAGCACTGCCTGTGAGGGAGTTTTTAGCCAGTAAACACATAACTGTATTTGAACACCCTCCCTACTCACCTGATCTAGCCACCAATGACTTCCTTCTTTACCCAAAAAGAAAAGAAATATTAAAAGGAAGACATTTTGATGACATTCAGTACATCAAGGGTAATATGATGACAGCTCTGATGGCCATTCCAGAAAAAGAGTTCCCAAATTGCTTTGAAGCCATGGGGGAAGACTGTTGTCATCGCCCATTTATTCTCTAAGCTTGATGACATAGGAGCAACTCAGGGTGCCTTGGTTGGAGGTTCAAAGCCAGCAAGAGATGTTCTCTAAAAGGTTGTCACAAGCCAATGGTGGCTGTTGATGGAGAGGCTAATGCCTGCCTACTTGTGCCATGATCTGTGGCTCCATCTGACCTCTTTGTGTTTCCCCATCATCCAGGTAACAACTGGTGGAAGAGCCAGCTACTATGTGTCCTATCGAAGAGAGGCTTTCGCTCAGATAAAGCTGCCCAAATACTCGCTGCCAAAGGTACGCACCCCCTGTATTCTTGGTCCTGCCAGACAAAGCCGCATGGAGAGACTGCCTTGTTGGGCTGTGGGAGGTTTGATCGCTGCCTGGGAGAGAGCTGGCATTCAGTCTGACTTACCACTGTGAGGTTTGGCCTTTGCTGATGCTGCCGAGTCTGGGTTCTGTACTCCCCTCTCAGCAGGAGTTTTGATTTTCTATGACTCAATCATCCAGCATAACCTTCGGTCATTCCCCAGAAGTGGTAGTGAAAGGAGCACTAGCTTTGGAATCTCTTCTGAGGACCTGTTCCTTTTGCAAGGGCCTTACTGCCAAATGGAGGGACAGGCTCAGAATGGCCCAGGCAGAAGCACAGATGCTATATGTCTGTGTGCATAAAGGTGCACAGGTGAGTCTGCTGGTTTTCTTCTCTCTACCTTTGAATGCTAAATATAAATGCACTGCCTGTACTTCCACTCCCTTCTGCCACTATGAGTAATTAGAAAGGAATGATTTACTATAATTTTTGTATCAAATGATGGCATTTTAACTCCTCTATTGGAAAAATCATAAAACTTACCCTGAGGACCCCACCCCCCTGTGAACAACGGCTTTTGGGAGATGGATCTTAGGACCTCAGTATGAACATGGACAGGAAACAATTGCATCACCTAATGAGGTTGCAAAGAAGCAGTCTCAGGTTGGACACATATCAAATCTAATGTTACAAAGACTTAGGTCTTTATGCTGGTCCTGGGACACATATTATGAAAGGCTAACAGAGCATAGAGGTAGGAGGGATGATGGGATAAGATGGTGGGCAATTTTCTACCCTTTGGTTGTTTTTATTCATTCATTTATTCATGGATGCATGTATCAACCCATTCATTCATTTGTTCCTTTTTTTTTTTTTTTCATCATGGAACTATTTCTTCCATTTAAGTTTTTACCTTGTGCCAGGCACTGACCTAAGCTCTATGGGTAGAGTAGTGAATAAGACGCAAACAGACCCTGCCTCCATGTTCTAGTAAAGAAGAGAGGCACTAAACAAATGATGGTAAGTAGAGAGTGTTATAGATACAGAAGCTCAAGGGCCATGATGGCATAAATGTTGGAGCTAACCAAATATGGGTAGTGAGGGCAAGTTCCTACAGAAAGTGATGTTTAAGTTGATTAAAAGAAGAAGAAAAAATAAGACTCAACCATGCAAACCATGCAAACCATGTAACCATGCAAACAAGTGACGGGGAAGCCAATAGAAAATACACGCATAGGCTTTCTTGTAAGAGAGAGTATAGTTCATTCATTCAAATAACTAAAAAACCATGTTGACAAACTGGGTAGTCAACCCAGAGGGGCAAAGAGGCTGAAGAGGTGGGCAGGGCCTGTATGAAATAGCCTCAGGGGCCATGGGAATCCATTTCTCATTTTCGCCAGCCTCTCTGTGATTGGCTTTTATAGGGTGTATAGTACTGTGGGCGTACCCATCAGATATTCTAAAGCCAAGCAGAAAAGAGGTGGCCCTGCCTGGAGACGATGAGGAAACAAAGTTCAGAGTCATGCTCTTTGTAAGGGACAGTGACCCCTCACAGTGACCTGATGATTTCTATGTATTGGCCTAGGAGAAGCCGTTCAGGAACTTTCCAAGCCTTCTTTCCAATCAGGGGAGGGCCTGTTTGTCCTGTGCATGTGTGCATATTTTCTGTATTTTTACTGGTCTCAGGAAAACAAACAGTTTGCTTCCCCTGGGCAGTGCAGCTGCAGGTGAAGACAAATGAAGCCTGGAATTGATCACAACCCTAGAACACTCCATTAACGATTAGCAACCCCATGGCCATTTATTGTGGTGAAGTACCATCCATGCAGCTCCTTTTATAGAACCTCATCCAGAGCAGCTTCTCATTAATATGAGGGCTGCTGTGAAAATAGCTGGATGGTTATCGATCCCCTTTATTAGCTGACATTGGCCCAGATTTTCATCGCCGAGGCTGAGGAGGTGAGGACAGAGGGGGTGGGGGGAGATTGGTCCCTCCTATTGTTTAAAAGTGGCAATGACTTTTAAGCAAGTTGTTGCTATTCCATGTAGTCCTGTGGCTGTTGCTGAGCATCTTGCTTAAAAACAAAACCACAGAGAGGCTCCCTGCCATTGCTGCCCTCACACCTCTACTCCCAGCCTGTCCAGAATTTGCTCCCCTGGGGCCCTCTGGGACTTTGGAGTGCTTTTCCAAGAATAAAATGAATGCCATTAATAATAAGCAGCATGATTAGGGGCAGCAACCTGGTGCTGAGTCTTCCAAACCTAGTCCCTGGGCATCGGGCTGGCGCTCTGCATCCCACAGGCATGAGAAGCATGACGCAGCGGGGGAGGGGAGCCATGGTGACCGCAGGACAAGGCGACTGAGCTTCAGAACAGAAACCCTGAGCTCTCATTCCAGCTCTGCCACTTACTTCTCCAAGAGCCCAGGTCTTCTCATCTGTGAAATGGACGTCGTTATACTAGAATATTTGACAAGGTTGTGAGGGTTCAGTGAATGGCTCCTTATTGGTAAAGTATAAAATGCTGGCCAGATAAGTCTATGCAATGTTTGTGACCTAGGGGGCAATACATGCTCTTAAACTTCCAAGGTGGAGATTAGTGCTCCTTGTGGGGCCGTGTCCTCGCCTGCCCTTGGACTCAGTGTTGCCCTAGGCTTTCACTTTATCGCTCTGATGCTCATAGGCCCTCTTTTGTCGCTTAGATTCTGGATTTATTCTTAACTTACTACTCTAATAGTCTTTCCACAAGAGAAAATTTGTTTTTTTTGTTTGTTTGTTTCTGTATGGGATTCAACTTGGTAGTGATGATGTTGATCTTGACCTGAGTCCTGTGCTTCTGCAAAACAGCCGTGTTTAGGAAATACCCCTACCCTTTTGTGTTCCTGGACATGGCTTACTACAGAGAACTCCCCTTCCCTTGATAAGATCCCCTGTGTTTACCTCTGACAAGGCCAGATTTCCATTCCTTGTCTCATAAATGATTAGCTGAACTGTCCGTCCCCACTGGCCGATCTGGACAAAATGCTTGCTAATTTGACTTCCTCACCTTAAGTTCAGCTGTTCTGCTTCTCTCCAGCCCCTAAACTCTGACCACTCTGGAGCATATGTGAGCATTGGGAGCTTACACAAGCGCTGGAACTCAGCACAGCCGCTCTTAACAGCCCCTCTGAGAATCACCGGGCTCTAAGGCGAGCAATTTCCGATTTAACTGCTTCATTATGCCACCTGCTCACCCCACTCCCCACACTCAGTTCTTTGTAGGCTTGTTTTAATTCTTTCTGCCTTTACTCTGAGGTGCGTGCTGATGTTATGGTCAGAGCCATACATTTTTCAAATAAAGTCTCTTCTTCCTTTAGTCTGGGTTTGTTTTCATTTGACAGTAGAATATTTTGAATTAGAAAGGTAGAAGGAAGTAAAGTTTAGAGAATTTATTATAATGATAATGACAATGATATTAACCTTTTCTTTAATTTCCTTAGGAAAATTTTTTCTTAATTTTTACATTTCCGCAAATGCTGATATATCCTTCTTTGCTGTGTCACAGCTACACTTCTTAAAGGGTTAATTGTAATTCTAACCTCTTTTCTCACTTATTAGTCACTTTTCAACCCACTGCTAGTTGTCCTCTGCTCTCCCACATCCATCCCCTCCCTATTCCACTAAAACTCCTAGCCATTGTTACCAGTGACTACCCACATGTCAAATCCAACAGACATCTCTAGCTCTTTATCTTTCTATGCCTCTCTGTAACTTTTGACACTGTTGGGGAAAAAAGAAGTTCCCTACTGGATACTCTTCCCTTTGGTAGTATTTTATTCTGATTTCCTTTTCTGCATCCCCTTCCCCTGGCCACCCTTTAAATGATGATTTCCTAAATTCTCCCTGAATTCTGCATGGTTCCTGAGTGACCACATCCCTTTTCTTCATACTGTGGCTCCTGTGTCCATAGCTCCAGTCTATATCTTTCCATTGAACTCTGGAAAGTATCTCCAACTGCCTAGATGAAGTATATCCCCTTAAGCACCCTGTTTAACAACTCCACAGCTGAGTTCAGAGTCTCTATCTTATTCCTTCATATCACCTCCTTCTCCCATGTTTACTTACTTCATTTAGTTATTCGATAAACTTTTCTGGGCTATCTCCCATGTGCTAACTACTGTGATAAGTACTAGGAATAAAATGGTAAATAAGAGAGGCACAGTGTCTGCCCTCTAGGAGTTTACAATCTGATCAGAAGAGAGACAGATATCAAACAAATAATTACACAAGTGAATATTTAATTACAATTTTAATGAACACTAAAAAAAGCAGAGGATTTTGTAAGTCACATACCTGAGATATTAAAGATATGCCCTTCCCCCTTACTCCCTCTTGATTCTACCTCCTTAATATCTCACCGATCCATTTCATCAGGTTCTTATAGAAAACCTACTCCTTATTTCAGGCCCTCATTTGTTACTACCTAGATGACCTTTGAAATGACCTTTTAAACCTTCTTCCCTGCCCCATTTATATCCACTCTTTATACTGCTTCCATAATGAATATGATCATGCAATCAAGCTAATCTTCTTCAACCCGATCCGATCCTGGCATCAATCAACTCTAATCATTTCTCTCTCCTGCTTACAGTCTTGGGATAGCTTTGTACTCCCCTCTGGGTAAAACTTACGTGTGCCGTGCAGAACCCCATGTGATGTGACTACTCTTGATCCTAACTGCCCTCAGAGGAAAACTGCTTTCAAGCTATTCTAAGTTCCACACGTTTTTGAATGTGCCACCCTTCCTCTCACCAATATAATAAGTCTTTCTACTCCTATCACCATCTTCAGACCTCAGTTGTAGCACATACAAGTTCATGGATGGCCACGAGAGCATGTGATATCTCCACCACCAGGTGGGCATATTCTCATGTTATGTTCTACATTTTGTCCCTCTCTGTATTTATATTGTGGTGTTTGGCACATTGTGTATGCCTAACAATGTAAGTCTTTCTATAATGAAGTTACCTTAGGCTCGGATCACAAGAAAGTGTTTCAAAAACAGGGAAGTATTTTCACCTCTGTTCACCTAGAAGGTCACAGGTTTAGGTTTTCAAAAAGCAACCCTGATTCTGCCAAGTTACCCTATTGGGAGTGTATAGGGGGACTGTTATTTATAGCTATTTTAGTAAGTTGGTGACACATGGTTTGGAGTTTAGGTTAGGGTAGCAGAACTCAAGAAATGAGCTTTATTATCTTTCAGATCCCTGTTGGACCAATTTTAATGAATAACAATTTTCTTTATCACTGAAGACAATATTCTGGCTATTGTTGATTGATCCTTATTCAACCATAAGACCCATTAGGAGAGAGGACACATAGTTCAGAGCTTTTCAAAGTGTGATTCCTCAGACTGCATGTCCCTGAATCACCTGGAGGGCTTCTTCAGATGGTAGACTCTAAGGCTCCACCCCAGACTGCTGAGTCAGAACCTCAGACAGTAGGACACATGAGTCTAGTCTGCATGTTACTAATGTCTCCAGGTCATTTGGGATGCACAGTTTCCTGATTAGGGTAGCCTTGGGTTTAAATCTTAGTAATATCAATTTTTAGCTGAGTGACTTTGGCAGTTTAAAAATTTCTCAAGCTGACATCCCAGAATCCTACATTCTAGAAAGCAGTCTTTCACCCCAGAGCCTGCAGTATCTGTTCACCAGGTAACAGAGTCCCAGCGCACGTCTAAACTAAGATGCACTCACAGCAAAACTGGCTGCCTCAAATCCTGACCATACCTCAGTGTTTTCAGTTGCTTTCTTCCCCCCACTTCTTTTACATTAGTTTAGTCTAAAATAACTTAGCTCATTCATTTTTATGACCAAAACATCTGGGAAAAGCCAGGCATTTTTATTACATTTTTAACAGAGTAAGTGAATTTAATCCGTATTTCCTGCAGCTGCTATTTCCCCTCCTACTGGGTTCTTGGGCTTTAATTCCATACCAACAGCAACAAGATATCATCACATGGTTTTTAAGAGTAAGCCTTATTTCCATTTTCAAGCTCAGCAGGAACCTGTAATTCTGCAAGGTGTGTACATGGGGTCTTAGTTGAGGTGACCTAGGGAGTTCAAGGTCAGAGGCTGAGATGTGACAGCATCCCATTGCAAACACCCAGGACTTGCTTTCTCACTTTCCCCACTTCCCAGTTGTCCCAATCAAATGGGCTTGCTGCTTTCGAAATCATCTTGGAAGAGCTCTCCATGGTTCTGACATTGTAGACCTTGCTGCCTCCTTTTATTGTTGAAACCATTTCTGGGAAAGGACGGCAAAATAAGGTAAAGGCTAGATAGATTCAGCCTGATTATCTACTTACTGTCCACTCCAGTTGCCTGTGCTCCTATTACCAGTGCTTTCCACCACAATGACAAGGGTACCTCTCCTGTTTTCTTGGGATGCTGTTACTCTTTGGCACATGTACTTGTATAGCTATGCATTTTTTAACTATTCCCATTTTTTTCAAATGTGTATCCTTGTTAAAATTGCCTCCTGACAATGTAAATTCCTTAAGTAAGAACCTGAGTTTGTGATAAACTTTGTACAGTGTCTAGCTATATATGCGAACTGGCTTTTATAAACAATTTTGAATTCTGAACTGTTAGATTTGACTTTATAAGTGATCCACTCCAGGAATACAATCTAAAGTGATTTCAGGGACCAGGAAGTTACCAGCACTATGTAAGTGGCAGATAATAAGAACATTTGGATGTATAGGACTGAGACTCCAATGAGTGTTGACTCCACCTAAAAGACTGCATTTTCAGGTATTGCATAGACGCTATGGTCAAACCAATATTGATGCATATTTATTTTGTGAGTCATTGATTTGCATCTTCTCATCTAGAGGCTATGTATCCAAATGGTTAGAAACTAATAATTAGGTTAGAGTCATATCATTAAGGTTAAAAACTTGATTCTGGCACTTATTGTTAATAGCTATATAATCAGAAACAGGTTGGTAAAGCTCAATTGCCTTAGTTTACTCCTCAATAAAAAGGGACTAATCACACTACCTTCATGATAGAATTTTTTGGATTTTTAATTGAAATAATGCATTTAGATAAATTAGAACAGTGCCCAAATGTTAGTTATTTTTATTGGTAGCATAACTTCTTCACTATTTTGCTAAGAAAATTGGAGCACTGGAAGATTGCCGCATTGCACATCATAAAGCCTATTTACAGGAGTACTTATATTATGACCCAGAAAACTAAATTCCAAGTTGAGTATCTTTTCCTCCATCTCAGTGATTTAAAAATATTATTCTATTAGCAGCAGAAACCACCCCCTCACCTTTTACTCCTTAAATATTACACAAAACTCCAGTATAAAACAGATTTAAGTGGTTCTGCTCTGGTGAAAACAGGGTTGGAAATCCAGAGCTCTACCCCCCTGGCAATGCCTCCATGCCACCCATCTTGCACTCCTCATGACACTGAAAATTCCAAAGAAAACTGTTGCACTAAAATTTTTGAAAATATAAATGAAGATCTAAAGGAGGCATACACCCTGCTTTCTTGGCATGTGTGAGTTTTCTTTTGCAAGGCTGTATGTCTCTGTTAGCACTAACACTAACTTTCAGGTATAAAAATAAAAAATGAAAGTGGATGAATCCCTGAAAGCCATGGAAAATGATAGCCACCAAAGCCCCTTACACCCATCTTGCTGTCACTTAGCAAGGAACAGAAATCATGAAACTCATAATTTATAGCCTTGGTCTGACACAGAATTGTTTAACATTGCCTATAAATCAAGCTTTTTCTCAACCATCTCATAAGTCATGGTAATTACTCTGGGTCCCCATGGGCAGGGAGATATGGAGATCTGCCGCCTTTATAGGCCTTCTGTCTTCTTCCAGGACATGCACATCATCAGTACCGATGAGAACCAAGTGTTTGCAGCAGTCCAAGAATGGAACCAGAATGACACATACAACCTCTACATCTCAGACACACGTGGGATCTACTTCACCCTGGCCATGGAGGATATAAAGAGCAGCCGAGGTCTAATGGGAAACATTGTTATTGAATTGTATGAGGTATGTAGCTGAGATTACCCACCACCTGGGTGTGCCTCTCTTTTTTATGAGTGCTAATGATATAAACACAAGCCTTGGAGTCAGATAGCCCTAGGTTCAGATCAGCTGTACCACACCGCACTTACGTGACTTTGGTTAAGGGACTTAATTTCTCTGTGCCTCAATTCCCTCACCTGTAAAATGAGGGTAAACTATTTATCTAATGAGATTATAGTGAAAATGAGAGATAATGTTTGGAAAGCATCGAATGTGGTGGTTGACTCAATAAGCTTTCAACAAATGGTAGCTAATGTTTTTGTGTGTATGCGCATAATTACAAGCCAGATATGAAGGTGGTTGGCCTTGGTGATCTCTTAAATAAACTATTCAATTCTATGCTCTTTCTTATGGACTCTGAGTGGAGGAAGTAGTGTTATTTATATGTCTTAAATTATTTGAAAAATCATATTTTATGAACAAAATTTGTAGGAAAAGAAAAACAAATAGTGATGGAAGTGAGGGTTTCCTTAAAATTCCACCAAACACCAGCAATCTGCATGAAGAAGAACCGGCCTTGACTTACATTGAGTTGTTTTTTTAATATGAACATCTTTATTGATTTTGCATATATATATGTATATATATACACACACACACACACACACACACACACACACACACACACACACACAGAGGGTGCCAAAAATATATATACACAAGAAAGGAAAAATTATATTAACATTGTAATACTCAATATATACTACTAGCAAAAGATGAATACAAGTCATGTTTGACTTATGCACTTACAAGAGGTGCTAAAGTGGTTACCATCAGCATAATTTTAATACGGTTTTTTTCCTTTCTTAAAATGTGGCACTCACTAATAAGATGTGAGTCCGTATGATATCGGGGGTGGGGGGCGGTGGATAAGGGGAAGGGGGTTGTCACTTTGTGAGGGATGAAAAGGCTATCTATTGCATTGTTTTGTACACCTGAAACTAATTTAAAAAAAGTCTCAAAAATCTCTCTCTCTCTCTCTCTCTCTCTCTCTCTATATATATATATATATATATATATATATATATATATATATTTTTTTTTATTTTTTTTTTTTCACCAGTTGAATAATTTAGTGAGGAAAACAAGTAACTCCATATAGGAGCCATTTTAGTGACCTAATGATGAAGTGCTTTTTTATACCTCTGACAGTGTATGACTTTGACCATCCTGGCCACAGTGAAAGGACTTGACTGTCCACTTCAGTGTGATGGACTGATTTGAGCAAAGGCAATATGTCTCATTATCCAATGATTCACTAGTGACTGGTGGTCCAGCCCACATAGGCTGTGCTGGTTGAGGTCATGTATACTTATGGGAGGTTAAGTGGTGTGTTGTACGTGGTAGTGTCGGATGGCTTGGGCGAGCTGCTCCCTTGTGAGGTTTTCTCTTTGAGGAGCGAGTGGCTTTCAGTTGAGGGATCAGTGCATGGGAGTCTGCTTTGCCGTGGTCTCTCCTGAGCTGTACCTGTGAAAGTTTCAGCATCCCTGCACTGGTGTCTAAGTTGGCTGCTCAGTTACTGATCGTGGTGGAAATATGTAGGATTCCAGTTTTTTATTAGGTGGAAAGAGGATTCAACAAGGGTATGGGATGAATGGAAGTATATTTTTAAAAAGAGAGAAGTGAATGTTATTGGTTATAAAACAAAATCAGTAGAAATATCCTGGTTTCCTAAGGAGATAATTGACAAATGCTGAAATAATTCTTTTAGCAACAAGGTCTATTTGGAAAATGGCCCAGATAACTTCCTAGAGTTATGAAAACTGATAAAGATGACTAAAGTGTATAAATAGTTTTGGGAAGCTTCCATTTCCATGTCTCCAATCATACCAGGAAGCAGAAATATACCTTTGTTTTCTGGGAAATAAGTCACATCTCATGGGAAGGTTTGGGTAAATTTCCCGCGGACTGAGGCCACTCCAACCAATTTCCTGTTTGCACAACTGAGGCTCTGGAGATAAGGATTATCCGTGCTCCTGTGGCCAGAACCCAAGGGGAGTGGGGAGACAGTGCTTCCAAGGACCTTTAAGGACAAATCCCTGTCTTTGACCCTATTGATAACGGTGGGTAGGTTTGCCACTGTTCTGTTTCTTTCCTAAGGGAGCCTGAAACCCCTTGGTCAGTTAGAACAATGAGACACTCTGATTTGAAATGGAGTATGAATCAAAGTGAAGAATGTGCTTAAACCAAAGTAATTTTATTTCCTCTTGCTGAAGTCAGTCTTGCAGTTGCAGTCTTGCTTGGGGGGAGGGGAGGGAAATGCATGAGGTCATTGCATCTGTAGAGAAGCAAGATGTACCAGGCAAGGCAACTTCTCTAAACCCAGTGCTGTTTGGATGGTTCTTCATTCAATTTTATCAGGGTTGATTGTACCCCTACTTTGTGTTTAAGCCCATAGGGAAGATAGGAGAGATGATGACTCTTGTCCTCAGGGAGCTTGCAGACTAGTTTGTTGGGCATCGAGGGTGATCAATAAACAAATTCCTGTTTTTACTTTCCCAAGATTGGAACCAATTGATATAGAGACAAAGGATGAGACAAATGGAGATCTTATATCAACTGTATCACCTTAAAAGTTATATAAGAGGAGTGGGCTTGCTAAAATTGCACTACAGAATTTCATTCATCCATCCATCCATCCATCCATCCATCCATCCATCCATCCATCCAGTAAGAGGCAGAAATAGTAAATCAAAAGATCCCCTATGGGGCCGGCCGAGTGGCGCATTGGTTAAGTGCTGGTTTTGGGATGCCAGCGGCCCTGGTTCAGATACCATATATGAGGGCCAGTGACACTGCCCTCTACAGCTAACAACAGCTCCACCTGGAGCTGGGCTGTGCGAGCCCCGGTGACAGAGTAGGCTGCAGCCCCTGCTGAAGTGGGCTGCCAAGGCTACAGTGAGTGGCCGACAGCCAGCGTGAATGGCTGGCAGCCAGCGCAAGCTGCCAATAGCCGCGGTGAGTGACCATCCAGAGGCTGGCAACCCATCTGCCTCATCCGGGAAGAGCACAATGACAATACCAACAGTGAAGCAACATCCTCTGCAACTAGACTGAAGAACAAAAAGACAGCAACTAGTCTGTTCCCTTTCCCCGATTCCCCAACGCTGTTTCCCTCCCCAGTTCCCAATAAAATATTTTTTTTTTTTTAAAAAAAAGATCTCCTATGGAAGCTTCTATAACACCATTACATTGGGGTACAGAAGACTTGATCTTTGCAGGCAGATCCCAAAAATGGCAGATGTGGGGATGAGTTGTATATGCCCAGTTCTTTGTCTCAAGATTACCAGTCATTATCAGTCCCTTTTCCCTGGGGATGAAGAAATGAAGCAGTGGAAGCCATTCCATATATCAAGGATGGGATGAGCCAAGAATTGGATGGATGGTATAGATTTGTAAGACTGTGAGCTAGCCAGTCTAACTGCATGGAATAGGTAGATGATTGTTAGGTACAAGGATGAGTGCTGCACAAATAGCTGGAGTTCAGATCCTAGAAGACATTTCATACCAAGGGAATAAAATGGATCCTGACACTATGTAGACCATGAACATATTTGAAGGTTTTTAGAGAACGATGCTGTTTTACACCTGGAGAAACATTCTGTGATTTGGAGACAAAGCTCAATTTAATTGGCCTTTGGAGGTCATTAGACTTTCGCCTTCTTCACTGGAGATTCCTGTAGAACCTGACGTTGTGTGCCATATGGCAGGTGAGCAAAGAGACTATAATTTTTCTGGACTCTCAATGCCCGTGAGTAATGCATCTGGGAAAACCAGTAAGCTTTCACATTCAATTCAGCTAAATTAACACACTTTCGTGGAGTGCATTTTGTTTGATGAAAGGAGGCTGATGCATGAAACCTACAATCTGTTGCAAAGATATGTGACTCTGTTAGGATAGTCTAACTTTTATTAAAGGTATGATTCCTCATGTTGTGGCATCACTAAAATGAAAGGTTAATTCTAACTTGAGGAAGTTGGGGAGACTAGTAGGTGAGTTGGTTTAAAAGATGAATCCTGGAGCTTGGGAGAAAGAACTTGCTTGGTGGAATCCCAGCATGAGAAGAGAACCGTAGTATGATGAGTAGAGGTCCCTTTTGTGTGTGTGTGTGTGTGTGTGTATATATATATATATATTTTTTTTTTTTTTAATTTTTTTTTTTGAGGGCAGTATCACTAGCCCTCATATGTGGGACCCGAACTGGGGCCACTGGCTTCCCAAGCCAGCACTTAACCACCACGCCACTCGGCCGGCCCAAGGTCCCTTTTTTATAGACTATTGAGTCGCTTTGGGGAACAGTAGAGATAAAGATTGCAAAGATACCAGTGAAGAACTTCACTGAAGAGCTGAGCATTTATTCAATATGCTAGTATTTCTCTGTTTTTCCCTACATCTACATATGTAGGGAGTTATAGTTCCATGCATCACATAGTCCCCTATGCCAAATTTATGTGTGACTTTATATTATGATTAAACAGGGCTCTACACCTGAACTCCTTTATCTGAAATGTCAGTGATGCATTCAGGTAACACAGATGTGAGGTGGCTCAGGCTGACCATGGCTATTAAAGCTACTGGTATGTCACTCTACCTTCCACATGGACCTCGCAAGCCTTTTCTTGACAATGAAAAGAGGACAAAGAAAGTGAGAACTTATTTGAGAGTTCACCTTGCAGGTCTTGGCACTGAGAGACTTTGGAGACCAGTGGGGATCAAACTCACTAAACTCCCTAAAACCCAATAAGGCAGAGTCCTTGTTCATTTTCTAGTCTGTTGGAACCATCTACTGCTATGTAAAGTCTCTTGCTGGTTCTCTCTTTAATCCCTGCCTCCAAGTACAATATTGTCATGGATATAATTATGTAGTCAGATGGGAAAATAATTCTTGAAGGCCTAATAATAATGCATCTCTTCTTTGAGGTTTCAGAGCCTAGTCTATCAAAACAAGTCTGATGTTGACCTTGAATGTAGCTCATTATGTATGTTCACCATTGTTCTTATGACACCCTTGTCATATAGAGTTCTGTGGTGATTTCTTAACACCCCTCACTATAAACTTTATTTCTTCTTAGTTGCTCTCCACTGATAAATGAAGAAACAAATATTCTTTCCAACACCCTCAGCTTTATTATGGAAACAAGCTCTAGCTGCCAGTTAGATGTATTTGTTTCAATACTTTCCTGGATATTAAGCATCCAACTTATAACTCGTTATAATAATAACAAAAACAGCATGCTACGCAATGCCTTACACTGGCATTATTGAATAAATTCGTAATGTGAGCTGCACATGGACTTTTAAATTTCTACTATGCACATTAAAAATTTAAAATGAAGCAGGTGTCATTAATTGTAGAGATATGTTTTATTTGGCCAAGTATCTAAAATATCATTTCAGTATATGTTCGGTATGAAAAACTACTAATGCGATACTTTATATTTTTTTCCATACTAAGTCTACAAAATCCTGGGTGTATTTAATACTTCCCATGCATCTCAATTCATATGCTAAACTTTTATCAGAAATACTTGATCAGTATTTACATTTCATAAAATTTACAGTAGAAAAAGCAGATTCATATACCCGAATATACTTAAAGCTTTGCCAATAACTGAATTGGGTACCCGTGTTTAAATTGGTTAAAGTTAAATGAAATTAAAAGTCAGATCCTTGGGCCCAGTGGTCACATTTCAAGTGCTCAGCAGCCATATGTGGCTAGTGGCTATGGAATTGGACTGTACAACCCTAAATGACTTGCATACTTCTTTTTATTTATCACAATATCTCTTTGTGGTAGGTGCCATCTCCATTGTGCCTAGGAGAGTACAGAGATGCAGAGAATTTAGTAAATGTGGCTCAGATCACGCAGCCAGTAAATAGTGACACTAAATTTGAACGAACTCATGTCTATTTGACTAAAAAGCCTAGGCTCTTCCCACTATAATTTTTTTCATATTAAGTTTTTATTGAGATATAGTTTACATACAGTAAAATTTAGCCTTTGTGGTATACAGTTCTATGAGCTATGACAGGGGTATACAGTTGACTAACTACTATCACAGTTGAGATATAGAACAGTTCTATTACCCCCAAAATATTCTCTCTGATGGCCTTTTTGCAGTCAACTCTTCTCCCACCCAAAGTCACTGGCAAACACTGGCCTGCTTTCTTTCTTGCTCCAGTTTTGCCTTTTCCATAGGAATGAATGATACAATAGTTATTTTTTTGAGTCTGGCTTCTTTCGCTTAGAATGATGTATTTGAGAATCCCTTAAGTTGTTGGATATCAATAGATAGTCCTTTTATTGCTGAGTGGTATTCCCTTTTGTGGATGTACCTTTGTTTATTCATTCAGCAGGTGAAGGGCATTTAACTTTGTTTCCAGTTGTGTGTATGAACAGAATTCCTATAAATATTCACATGAACGTAAGTTTTTGTTTCTCATGGGTAAGACCTAGGAGTAGGATTGCTAGGTCGAATGTGAGTATATGATTAGAAAAAGTTATCAAACTGTTTTGAAAATAAGCACTACCATTTTTCATTCCCACCAGAAATGTATGAGAGTTCCAGTTGCTTCATATCTTTACCAACACTTGGTGTGTGTGTGTGTGTGTGTGTGTGTGTGTGTGTGTGTGTGTGTGTTTAGCCATTCTGATAGGGGCCTCGTATTACCTAATTGTGAGTTTAATTTGAAATTCCTCGTTGCTAATTATGTTGACCCTACTATACGTGGATGGATAAAATGCAATTGTCTGAGCCAGGTTCAGTGTTTTGATCTCTTTGCCCATCTTATTGATGTTTCCTTGCCTTCTTGGTCCCCAGTGTTGCCTTCTACCCTGTTTTATCATGAACTTAGATGACCCTTCTTAGGCCAGATGGACAGCTGCTTATAGGCTCCACAGGGACATTTTTCCAAACTGACCTTCATCAGTCCCTCACCACAGGTCCGACTCTAGGGACAGCCCAGAGCAGACAATGGTAATTGCTTTTCTCAGCAGAGCCCTGGCTTTCTTGTCCTGAGGGCCCAGGAAGTTGAAAACAGATGACCATGCCACCTGGACTCAGTCTGCCAGGGGGCGCTGTCAGTTTTCCTTTGCAATTCAAACTGGTTCCCAGAGGGAAAGTGGGCCATGCAGGCCTGAAACTTTGTATTGCTCTCCTATTGGGGCCATCACCAGCTGGTACCCTGCTCCTTGAATTGCTGGGCCCAACAGCAACCCCCAGCTTTCTCATGTCAAACAACAGTAGGAGGAAGCATGTTTAAGGCAGATGCTGAGTACCTCCTTGGATGGAGAAGAGTTAAAATGTATATTATTCAATTCCTTTACATTGCATGTATGAGGGTATGTTGTGTTTCATGATATATATATATATATATATATATATATATATATATATATATACATACACACACCTATATGTGTACATATACGTACATATATGGGTCTCAGTCTACTAGGCTGCAACACAATTGTATTTTATTTTTATTTATTTATTTATTTTTTGAGGGCAGTGTCACTGGACCTCATATGGGGGACCGAACCGGGGCCGCTGGCTTCCCAAGCCATCGCTTAACCACTGCGCCACTCGGCCGGCCCAACACAATTGTGTTTTATACTTGGGTTGCAGTCAAAGAGTCTGAAAGCTGTTGGCCTAAGTTACACGAAAGTAAAGTGAACTCCACACGTGTCATCCATTTATTCAGGATATGGAGCCAAGAAGCAATTCAGTGTTAATGGAAGGGCGTTGAACAATCCAAATACAAAGGGAGAAGTTCTCTGGCTCTTTCAGACATGAGTGAGCTTGCTTTGGCATTATGTGTGACTGCAAGAGAAAGCCCTCAGAGCTATGGGGTCCCTGGAAGTCTCCCCTTCCTATATCTTTTCAGTCTCTCTTCCTCTGGTGTTGCTTTCTGAATATGTGGGACATACAGAAAATGCCCACCTGAGTGGTGGAGCTCTCCGTGGGAAAACATGGTGGAGACCTTTCCATCTATCAGATACGCTCATCCAGGACACAAGAGGCAGCTGAATGGCTAGTAATGCGTATTATGACGCATTGTGCTAGGAGGCATGAGGTGGTGTCATTAACCCCATAGGAGCGTACTTAGGAGTTTAACTGACTCTATATGTTCTTCTGGGACATGGATAGCAAGGCCCTAGGTGCACTGGAGGAGGATCATGGGTCCTAGGGGAAGAGAGTTCCTGGAATAATTATCTGTATCTATAGCTAAAGAAAATACCAAAAGGCAGGAGGGTCTAAAGAAAATATATTTCAGTCTCTGCAAAGAAAAATTGGCAGTCAGGATTAAGAAAAACATCTTTGCAGTTGGTTTTAAAGGCTGAGGTGATCTGAGGGTCTCCTAGCATCTGGAGGAGCATATAAGTTGCCAGCCTTCCTGAAGTGGCACTGACTTTAAGCCACTAGGGCAGAAAGGGTACATCTGGGAAAGAAAAGGGTGTAACTCTGACACCACTGCCCTGCCCCCCATCTTGGCTTCTCTCCTTACCCACCCTCTGTTCAAGTTGCGAATTTAATCAATTCCATTGTTGGCCACTTGTCAAATTCCCCTGGTGGTGTCCTTCCCAGATAATTCTGCTCTCCTCCTGGCACCCTTTGTCCATTTTGTCTGTTTGTTTGTTTTTTGTTTCTATTTGGGTTGTCATTCTCTTTCAAGGCCAGTCAGGTTATTATTACTTTTTTAATTTTAAAAAACACTTTTTATCAACTAAATTATGTCATTAAAAAAGTAAAAGAACTCACTTCTGTAGAATTCTTCTGCCTGGTGTTCTCTCAGGACCACAGTAAACCTCAGTTAACCATGATCCTTAATGAATGGGGCATAAATACAATTAAAATTTTGAGATCTCTATTATCCAGAAAACCTGCCATTAAACCTCTTGTTTATATGTATTTAAACTATTTGAATTACCTTGCAGCTTTGGAACATGCTGGGATTGTGTGGGAAATGAAGGAAATCTTTCTTTGATAGAGGATGCTGTCAATATCCTTATTGCCCAGAATGTAGGGAGAGTGGGAATAAAAGTCTCAGTGAATCTGTACTTACTCCAGAACCTTCTACATCATACACCTCTTTTAACCCTCTAGCTTCTTGTTCTGTGGTGATACTCTTCTTTCAAAATAGTAAGAGGATGCAGATCTCAATAATCGGGAAAGCTGGCGAGAGTGCCCTGTATTATCTCATGTACCCTCAGCCGACCAACGGGGGAAACCAAGGGATGGGCAGGGCTGACTCTGCCTGCTTCAATGTGACCTGTGGCTGGGACCCAAAGATGATATGGGAGTTATCCATAGTCACCCAGTGAGCTAGTGACACAGCCGGAGAGATTCCAGGTCGCCACGCTGAGTCATCTGCCCCCAAAATATGTCAACTTCCACCATTAAGGATTATACCTTGATGCCTTGAAAACCTGTTTACAAGCCCTTCCTGAGCAAACACCTATGTTCTCTAGGAAGGGGTAACTCTGTTGTCATCAGCCACTCCCACTTCAGAGGAAATGCTAATAGTTAACGAAGGATAAGGGCCTATGAAACAAAGTACAGACATGCAAAGTGGAAAAAGCAGGTGGAGAAGAGGGGAATGAGACTTCTGGGTTGGGGGTGGAGGATGCCGAGGTGAACCTAAACTTCTCTCAGAGACCACATGTCATATTTCTCACTATGTTCCACCTCTTCTCTTTGGTACCCCCAATACCCTGTGGAAAATGCTGGGGCTTCTCCCCAGACTTCTCCAAGACTATAGGTGTCTTGGTCCAACATGGTTCTCCATCTCTCCCTTTTTCCTAGGTAGCAGGTATCAAAGGGATATTTCTGGCCAACAAGAAGGTGGATGACCAGGTGAAGACATACATCACGTACAACAAGGGCAGGGATTGGCGCCTATTGCAAGCTCCAGACGTGGACCTGAGAGGAAGCCCGGTACACTGCCTGCTGGTCAGTCACTCAGTCTCATGGGAAGTCCCCAGGGAAGGCTGGTTCCCTAAGGATGCTCTGTTAGGGGCATTCTTCCATCAGGGGCTCTTAGGAACTTGGTTGATGTTGGGCCGAGATTTCCTACAATTCCCAGGGTGGTGACCTGTGAACTGAGACTGCCATACCTCTTGGATGGAAGGTTAAGTTGAATTCCACAGGCATTTACTAAGAAAATATCATGTGCTCTAACTCCTAGTAAGATAAAGAAATATATAAGAGAAAGGGCCTGTGTTTCAGGGTCCCAGATAGAGCTTAGTAGTGGCAACACATCAGCTAACTGAGGCTGATGTGATACCATTTGAGAAGTGTTTGATGGATGTCAGTTAAGCAAAAGCTGCCTTGGCAGGCCAAGAAGGGCCAGGCTGGTACATCATATGAGGCAGTTAATCTGTCAGCACTCCCAGGGTTCCAGCTGTATGCAGTATTGGGGCAGGCACAATGAAGGACAAGGTGTCTCAGATGCTACAACTCCTGATATGGAGGGAAGACAGATGATGAACAGTGACACGCACAACCCTCAGTGCCATCTTACAGCAGGCCCATGTGAGAAATTATTCTCAGGTCCCAGAACTGGTTATGTTTCACCTTAGCAAAAAGTTGCTTTCTGCTACTTATGAACCACTTATCATATTCTAGACATTGCTTTAAAAACTGGAGATACAGTGGTTAATAGGGCAGACAGGGCCTTTCCCCTTTTGTAGTATCAGTCCAACTCCATGGTTTTTACCTGGAGTACTAACTAGGAAGGTAGGAGACAAATGCCTGTGTATCTCTAGGAACTGGTCACAGCATGATTTCTCCCTACCCAAACCTTACCTTACCCATGGATTCATCTTATTTTCCTAACTGAATTTTCCCCTTTTTCCAATTTCATCATTTTCATATTTTAAACATATATATATATATATATATATATATATATATATATATATATTACATCCCTATAAATCCCTAATTCTTTTAAAGAATACCCAAATAGGTATAAATAAGTAAACAAAGAACACGGACTTAGGAGTTTTTGATAACGGCTTCAAATATTTAAAAGTAAAATTACAGGGCCGGCCGAATGGTGCATTGGTTAAGAACTGGTTTGGGGACGCCAGCAGCTTCAGTTTGGATCCCACATATGAGGGCCAGTGACACTGCCCTCTACAGCTAACAACAGCTCCACCTGGAGCTGGGCTGTGCGAACCCCGGTGACGGTGTAGGCTGCAGCCCCTGCTGCAGTGGGCTGCCATAGGCTACAGTGAGTGGCCCGCAGCCAGCGTGAGCTGCCAATAGCCGCAGTGACGATACCAATGTCCTCCACAACTAGACTAAAGACAAAAGGACAGCAACTTGTCTGTTCCCCTCCCCCAATTCCCCAACACTGTTCCCCTCCTGCAATTCCCCAATAAAATCTTTAAAAAATAAATAAATAAAAAAAATAAAAATAAAATTATAAACAGGAACCAAGTACATCAAACAGAAACAGGGACAATCTAGTTGACGAAGAGGGTAGAGGACTTGGAGACTGCTTGACTTAGCTTCCCCTGTTCACCCCTTCCAGTGGTCCCCTAGAGCCCTAAGGAGCAGAGTGTGATGGTCGGGGTCACATATGGGAGAAGGTCAATGTCATGCTATGATAAGGAATGCTCAGGGAGGCTCCATAAGGCTGACCATGAACTGGATCTTGATGGATTGGATGAGGCTGAGGAAGAGAGGGGCTTGGTACACAGGTGCTCAGGGCAGCTTCTGATGCGAACAGATCGCTGATCTCGGGTAGCGATGACTCCTGCCCCAAATTAAGTGTGTGTCTCGCATCCAATCCTTACCGTTTCTGGAAGCCTCAACATCTGGAAGCACCATCTCTGGTGGGGTGGGGTGGGGTTGTCAGGTTACTGGAATGAAGCTGTTGTTTCCTCTTCCATTGTAGCCCTTCTGTTCCTTACACCTGCACTTGCAGGTCTCTGAAAATCCATATTCCTCAGGAAGAATCTCTAGCAAGGCAACAGCCCCAGGACTTGTGGTGGCTACAGGTAAGGAAGATGGTGCCTAGGCTCCTTCCTCCCAGAGGGCTGCTGGGATATGTTTATAATCTCTTTGGACTCATTTGAGCTATGGAGGAAAGCTATGGGCACTGTCCCCAGAAAATAGGCTGAGTTCATGCATCCCGACAGCCATTCTAACAACCCAGGAAAGAAGCTCCAGACCTTGGAAGTTGTAGCTTAGTGCTCCATCCCACACAGTCACAGAGTAATCCGTTATGCCTAGCCAGAGGCCAGAATTCCTCTGAGAGTAAACCAACTAATCAGAAAGATTGTTTGTAATAGAGAATGTTCACTTTAAGAACATGTGTTATATAAGCTTCCTAGCTTGCCAAATGCAAGTTGGGTAGTTCTCTCTTTACGCAGAGATTCTTTGCAAAGGTTTCACCCCAGAGCTCTTTTTAATCATGAGGGGTCTGGTGTGTGTAAAGGTTTGTTTACACATGATTAACCGCTTGGCTGAGAGCCTGGGGGAAAGGGCCGAAAAACTTAAGACTGCGTTGTTGGAGCCACTGTCCGCTGAACATTCATCAGAAATGAAGACATCCATCACACGAAAACCAAAGTCTTCCCTGGTTGGTGCTCCGATTAGCTTGTATTTGATTTACATACACCCTTTCAGGAATACATTGATGGTATAAAGCCAGGCAGGCTTCTCATCTTAGAAGTTAGAGCACTGGGATTAGGCAGCTTTTTTTCTAATGAAAGCAGATAAATTCACAGTGACTTTCTGAGATGGTACGTTCTGTTCTTTCTTATCAACCTGAAGCTCTGGCCCGGCCGTTACTACTCTCCTAGACATGGCTCCTTTGTCTAAGCCTCCAAATGTGCCCCGTTTAAGTGCCACCAGTGCCCTGCCACTCTGGTCAGATTGACATCTAGTGTAGCCTGCCAGCATTTCAGGCAACAACTCTCAGCCCCTTAGGGTGGGGTCCCCCATGTTTGGTACCACTGTCTGCAGGGAGCCCAGGACAGTGAGAGGTGAGGGCAGGCTCTGTTGCTTTTCTCATGACTTGGGGAGCAATCCCCATGCTCTGTAATCTATGTTGGTTGTACCTCCCAACTCTGGGACTGCTGCACCTTCTGCCTTCCCCAAGGTCTGCAGGAGGCCCTGGGCTGGAGTAGAAGTGACACTGGAAAACAGTAATCAACGATAAAGGTTAATGGTATTTACATGTGTACTATGTAGCCAGGCTTTGTTCTGTGTGGCTTCACCACTCTGAGCTTCAGTGTTTACATTGGCAAAGTGGGAATAATAGTACTGACATAACAGAATTGAAGGATTAAATGAAGCATTAGATTTAAAGTGCTCAGAACAACTTCTAGGACATTGAATGTTCAATACCTGTTAACCTGTTATCATCATTAATATTACAGAAGTTTAAAGCCACTGTTTTTGCAACAGAAGACTAGGATTTCCACATCTACTTCAGTAGAATCTCTAAATGATGCATATGCACTATACACACACTGAACGAATGAATACACTCGGGAACCTTGTCATCCTGCTTTCCAAGCTGAGCTCTAACACTTACTAGCCTCGTGAATTCAGCTTAGTTCTTTAACTGTTGAGCTTCATTTTCCTCATCTGTAAAACAGAGATGTTTTCTACCTTGTGAGGATGTTTAAGAATTAGAGATGGAAGAGTGTCTAGAAGACCCAGCGGAGGCTCAGGGCGTAGTGAGTGGGATTACTAGTCGTTGTTAATGACCTGTGACCAGCATGTGCCTCTAAATTAGTCTAATGTTAAGGCTTTATAAAGGAAACAAACGTGCAGCCATTAAAGATTAGTGTTTATCCATATATTTCAGAATTGACTAATTCCTTTTTCTCTCTCTTTTGTAACTTTTTAATATGATATGCCAGTTCCTGGGACATTGGTAGGGATATAACATAGCTGACAGGATCCTGATGGCAAGCCAGAGCTAGATAAACTGGCACAGGCCTCCTCATACCCAGCTTCCCCTTACCCGGGTCACCAGCTCTCCCAGAGAGGTTATTTGCTATCAGAAAATAATTTTGAAGTTAGTCAAGGGTTTCCCCAATGGCCTGCATGGAGCCTGTCTCTCCAGGGCCCTTTCCCACATCCTACATTTCACCTGCTTTCAGGTGTCTGTGACCCTGGGCTCTTTCCTGTCCATTCCCACTACTCACTGCCCCTTCCCATCTCACATGGAGATGTGGTCTCAGGGAAGCCACATGGATGGAAGTGTACCCCAGGTTCATCTCTGATTCCTGCTGAGGCTGCTCAGAAGACAGATGGAATTCCCGTCTGTAGGGCTTGACAATTGCTTTATGCAAACAGAATCACCAGGGTTCTAACTATCCTTACCACTGTGGTTTCCAGCTGGTACTCACATCTTCACAGTGCAAAGCACTTTCAGTGTGCAATGTACTTGCCTTGCTTTGATTACACAATGACTCTATGATGTAGAAAAGGCTATTACTCTTCTCCTTTTCTCCTCAATTACAGATGAAGAACAGAGGCCAAGGAGTGTCATGCCCATGCCCACATTCCCTCCGGCTCCAAGGCTAATCTGTCCAGTAACCAGTCAGCCAGACCTAGCCCGGAGCTCCCTGCCATGCTTCCTGTAAACTCGAATGTTCAACCCTAGTGCTGCCCCCTCCATGTAGGCACTTCCCCTCCCTGCAGTGGATGGTATACTGTGTTACCCACTCCTCTGAGCCCTCAGTTGCCCTGAATAGGCAACAGAGGTGGTGAGGGGAGCATCTCTAACTCCAGGGGACTCCAAAATTCATATCCTCTCTCTCTCTCTGATTCTTCTCCTCCTCTTTCTATCTCTACCTCTTCTTCCCTCCCCCCAACATCCCTGCCTCCCGTTTTGTTCACAAGTGTTTAACTAAGGAGCGGAAAAGGGGTAGCCCTGGGAGGAAATGCAGGTAAAAGCGAGTTATGTAAAGCTGCACAAAAGGATAACCGACCTCCCTGATTTGCCAGCTCAGCTATTGGTGAGAGAAGCTCCAGGTTTTTCTCTATCTCGCCCCTCCTTCCTCCCCATTGTCATACCGCTTGAGTGGGGAACAGCTACATCTTCCAACCTGTCCAGCGGTCGCTTTGGTAAGCCTCCCCAGTTTCACTTTAGTGAGGCACATTATTCTAATCTTCCTTCTTTGACATGACATCCTGACATCCTAGCTCTTCCTGTCAAAGATTTCCCATAAGGCCACTTAGGGGCTGAATATGTTCAAGGATCAAATCACCCTGGGTACATTCTTTCTGTCTCTTCATCAGGGAACTTACTTTCTGGTCCCTGTGTTCAGCAGTATTTCTTTTAGGGCTCCTTTCATTGACAGAAGATATTTCGAAAAACAGACTTCACTGTCAACCTTGGATTCTCACCACCTCAAAGCCTTCACAATCAACCTGGTTGAGCTTTGAAGGGGAGGATAAGGGTGTTGGCAGAACCCGCTCCTAAAAAGAGTAGGTAAGAGGCGATGAGACAGATTCTGGGAACCATGACAATCATGGCATATCCTAGCCCTAAGGGAAATCTCTCCCCATCTACCCTTTTCCCCCTTCCCCCACTTCCCCCTCCCCCTCTTTCCCTTTCTCATTCTTTCTTTCTCTCTCTCTCTGTCTCTCTCTTTCTCTTCCCCTCCCTCCCTTCCCCCTTTCCCTCCCTTCATCCCTCCCTCCCTCTTTCCCTTCCTCTTTCCCTCCCTCTGTCTCTCCGTCCCTCTCCCCCACCTTCTCCCACCCTTTGTAGACATTACTAATCAATCACCACACTCTATTCTGTTGAAAACAAATATGATTTCAGAATCCTTCTTAGTACTGGGCTCTGGGCAACCATCACTAAACAACTCAAATTGACATTCTCTGCCCCATTCGTCTTATCTTTATTTATTTTCCAAAACGTGTATCAGGAGAATGGAATTCCAAATTCCCGACAGATCTCCCCAGGGCTGCTCACAGTGCCTTTCCCCACTCACTTGCACCTATTGCCTGAGCCCTAAGCCCCAGGGTTATTTTTAGAAGCCCAAGTGTCAAAACAAGTTGGCTAGCTGTGCACTCCTGATGCTGATGGGAGCTTGACGTAGCCTGGCTTTAATTTCTCATTTTGAAGCATTAAATGTCAGGAGTTCAATTAACATGTTCATTATTGCATCTTTATTGTGCTCTTATTTAGCCTACAGATGTGTGGGAGCCAGCATTCTCTTCCTGCTTTTTTTAAAGAAAAATAATATCAGTCAAAATGATGAGTTCTTACATGTTTTGGGTACTTTCCTAATTTTTAATACCTCCCCAAATGCACATTAATATTAGAACACGGTTTAATCATTTGTTTACTCAGTCACTCATTCCACAATTAATTATTTAGCAACTAACTATACTCTTGGGGCACTGTTCTAGGCTGGGGGGGGCATCCATTAGGGGAAACTTGGGCTATATAGATCTACTAGAAAATCTTGACCACTTTCCTTTATAATAAGCAAAACACAAGGTGCTGAAGTGTAAGAGGAGGAAAAAGAAGGGGACAGAAAAAAAGTGGATGTGAAGGGATAGAGGCAGTAAGTGTGGTCAGTCTCAGCATCAACCAGGTGACTTCTTTACCTGCCATGCTTGCTAAGAATAGTTGTCTTATTCTGGGCACTCTATACTTTAGGTTACATAATCTCTACTATTGGGTCACTTAACAGCCTTGCATGTAACAGATATGTAGACAAGTTAAAGTTGGAAACACACATACAGACACATACATGGATGAGCACACACATGCACGCACACTCACACATACCAGGATTTCTTAGGCTAAAATATATACGAGAAGGAAGGTATCCCTAGGCCCAGCTTTTCCATGTGTGTCTACTCTTCTACTCTTTGACATCTTGGCAGACCCTTATCAAGATTTGTTTTTAAGAGATTAGTGGTATACAGAATGAATAGTTCAAGAGATCTAAGCTAATCGACATTTGGTCTTTGAATCTTATCATTTAAAGATGCAATCGTGTTATGTTATTTGCTTCCGCCCCTTTCCCCCCCACCCATACTGGGTCTGTCTTCCTGGTCGGTTTTGATATGACACCAAGAAAGAACTTGCACCAATCAGCTTTGTGCATCATTGGGAAAACCTCCGTTCCCTGCTGCCCTCTCCCCTAACCTCAAGCACATGTAATCTGTAAGCTGTCTGACAATTTCAAATACTTTGCTTATGTTTCAGGGAACATTGGGCCAGAGCTCTCATATACTGATATCGGTGTGTTCATTTCTTCTGATGGGGGCAACACGTGGAGACAGGTAACTGGGAGATTCTGGGGAGGGAAAGAGGGATTTACAACAATTTCTGCCAACTTCTCTCCTTCCTAGAGACTCCCAGGCTTTTGATGACTTTGTATTTGCAAAGAAATGGAAGCAGCTGCTCAGTTTGGCAGTAGGGTTGACATTTTGGATGGGAAATGGGATCAAATGGGAAGAGCACTGGGCAGGAACTAGGAAGAACTAGAGTTTTCCCAATTCCTTTTTTCTTTTATTCAGCAATATGTATGAAAAAGCCACTGGATGCTAAGTACTGTGCTGGTTGCTGAGGATACAACTGATAAAATGGTTTCTATCATTACTGTGCCATGGGATCTTGGCAAGCAGGTCTCTTCACCTTTCTGACTTTGTTTCTTTATTTGCAAGATGAAGGTAGTAGCCTATTAAACCAGTTAAGCCATAGAAGTCTGTAGTTAAGTATTGTGTAGGTCTAGGCATAAGTGAATGTGACACAGCTTTATAGATCTGTAAGAACATGAAAAAGTAATTCAATTGTATAAGCTTTTGTAGCAGCACTGTCCAATAGAACGTTCAGCGATGATGGAAACGTTTTGTGTCTATGCTGCCCCATGTGGGCTGTTGAGCACTTAAAATGTGGCTGGTGTGACAGTGGAACTGAATTCTTAATTTTACTTTGTTTTCATCAATTTAAATTTGAGTAATCTCCTGTGGCTATTCTGTTGGACAATGCAGATTTGTACAATGTCAACTAGGCGTCAAGTACAAAACTGGGGAGGCAGTTGAATACCTCAGATCCCTTTCCTCAAGGAGTTCAAAATTAAGTAGAGAAAATGGGCTCATAAATGGCTAATTAGAGCTTAGGCTGACTGTATTACTATAGTGGCATACTGAGCATGCAGAGAAAAGGGAGGAGTGAGTCTACTTTGGGGAAACTGGGAAAGACTTCATAAGAAGAGCTGGCATTTTACTCAGTCTTAAAGGTAACTAGGTTTCTACCTGGGGAAGAAAAGGGAAGAGCACTGAATATCTTGATGATATAGATGAAGTCACCATCTGAGATCTAGTTTCGTAAGTTCCCGTTTGGATCCCTTAATGAAGATTATCATCACTGTCACCAACATCGTCATCACCATCCCCATTGCCAACACTCTCTCCACTGCCACTACCAAAAATGTTTACCAAGGACCTACTAGACACACAACCCTTTAAAATACTACAAGGTTGGGCTGGCCGAGTGGCTCAGTTGAGCTGAGCTCTGAGCAACAGCAGGTGGATAAGGAAGAGACACATAAATAAAAACATACCTTCAAAATACAAGATCACCTAATGATTAGTACCAAATGAAGCTGGAAGCTGGAATGCAAATTCTTCTAGTATAGAAACTCCAAAGAGACAAACCATTGTCCCTCCAACTCAAAAAATAGCTCACCAAGCCAAGTGGTGACTGCGACATTCCTTCATTGTGCTGTCAGTACTTGGGTTTTCTTTCCTGATTTCTCAAACAGCTAAGGATTCCAGTTTCCATTCTAGTGCTGGACAGGGCAAGGGTTGGCAGTGGCCAGAATGACAGTATCAAGAAGAAAGCGAGCAGAGCCACTTCTCTCTCCTCTCCAGTGTCACAAACCTTCTTTCAGTCCTTATCCTCATGCTTCAATCTAGCATCTCCATTACATGTCTTATCACAGAGCCCACCTATGAGCTCTGGAGAGAAAATGTTGGCATTACAGGTCCACGGTCTATAATTGTATCTGAGATATTAATGAATTCCCCTTATGTCTTTTATACATTAACACTAACCATTAGTTTGGACATATTTTTTTCCTTAAAAGTCAAATATAGCAAAGGAAACCAATTGAGGTTTAGGCCTGAGAAGCCACTTGCTTTTTTTCTATAGTGTTCCCTGGGGCATATGTATAGGAGGCCCCATTCCGCCTACTCCTTCCCTCTCAAATCTGCCTATGCTTCCTTACTCCTTCTAGTACTTCTCATTTAACCCACCACTCCAACCTCCCCACCCAGGCAGTAAGAGCCATCATCAGTGCTTAAAAGCTAGAGGAATTCTCCAATTCCACTTTCCTCTAGAAGATCTTAAAGTAGGGGATTGATTGTCTGCTGGAGAAATGTTTTTTCCTGTTTCAGATTGGAGATTTGAAAGTCATATATAATAGAAGCCATTGCTATATGTGGGATTAAGTCTGAAGTTCTCTTAGCTCAGAATCTTGTAGATGCTTAGTAAATGCCTACGTAGATGGATGGGTGCATCACTAAATGAGTTAATGAGTAAGGGGATGGGTTAATAGGTGATGGACAGATAGATAAATCAAAGAATGAATAGCTTTAGGTCCCTGGAAGTACTTTGTTCTAATGAGCATTTAGAGTAAGGATCCCCAAGCACCAACTTTAGGTCTTCATCCATCTTTGAGGGTAACTTAGGAGATGATGATTAAGTCTAAGAACTTGGTCATCATGAATACCATACTTTCTAGAGAAATGTGTTTTAACTTCCTAGATAATTTATAAAGCACTATAAGACACAGGCCATTTATAAATTAGCCAATATCTGAATAGATAAGAAAGAAGAGAGAGCTGAGTAGTAACCTACTAAACTAAAGACAGAGAAGCTTTTTGGAAGCTACATTTTCCTTTGGATTATCTAGTTGAACATTTTTCTTGTTATCTCCCCTTCTTGTAGCACACTGGTTTACAGTGCTGGTGGAAAGAACCATGGAAATGTCATTTCCTTAGCCTAGGGAGAGTTGTTTTTCCTCTGCAAGCCCATTTTTTCATCTATTAAATGGGGGTGATATTACTTGCCAAACTGCCTGATAAGGTTGCTGGAAGGCTCAGAATCTAGAACAATGTATGTGAAAGACTTTGTAAACGGTCAAGCACTATGCAAACATAAGGTATTGCTATGATTGTTGTTGTTGTTGTTGTTCCAGATCTTTGATGAAGAGTACAATGTCTGGTTCCTAGACTGGGGTGGCGCCCTCGTGGCCATGAAACACACACCTCTGCCAGTCAGGCATTTGTGGTAAGGAGAGCTCCCTACCTTATTAATGAGAAGCTTGTTTTAGTGTAAACAATTGGGGCAAGTTATTCTGCATGGTTTTGTGCCCATTTCCTCATCCATTCATCATCCATCCATCCACCTAATATATTACATCATCTATCTCTTAGGTAGCTCTAGTAGGCCAGATAGTTTAGATGGGGAAGTATGATCAACAGGGTGAGGTAGCAAGAGTAGGTGCTCTGATAAGTCTAAAAAGAGCAGAAAGGAGCTCTGAACTCAAGCAGACAAGATTAAGAATCCAAAATATGGGAGGTGGAAGTTGCTTCAAGAAGAAGGTTAGGTGCATGTAGCAGATGCTAAGTTCAATTTGAGATAAGTTGAGTTTGAGATGACTATGAGTATTCAAGCAGAGGTGACCATTAGTTATCAGACATATTCATCTGAAAGTTAGGAGAGAGGTCTGGGCTGACACTCTAGATGTAGAGTCATTTAGCCAGCAGATGGTAAAGTGTGGCAGTGGGCTCAATGCCTCAAGAGAGTGGGGACAACATGAAGAAACACTGGACTCCTATGGAATGCTGGTGAACACCAACAAACAGAGCGGAAGAAGAAATTATGGAACACACTAAGGAGAAATAGCCAAAAAGATGAAAACCCAGGAGAAATGTTTTAATGGATGCTAAAGGAAAGGGTGATCAATAGCACCAAATTCTGTAATCAGATCAAGTCAGTTATGGAGTGGAAAACAATCTAGGGTTAAGTAATATAGGAGGTCATTGGCTATTTTTGTCAGAGTGGATTCAAAAGAGAAGTGAGGTTGAAAAGTAGATTGCAATAGGTTTATGAATGAATGAATGAATGAATGAATGAGTGATAAGTAATAGGGTAAAGCAGAGACAGAGTAGGTAAGTTTTCTCAGGAAAGTAGATTGTGGAATGAAGTTAAGTATATGTATACAAGACCCTCCAGTGAGGACAAAGGGCTGAGTGAAGATATATTATTAGGATGATGACTATAAGGATGACAATGATGTTGCTGTTGTTTGTTTTTGTTTTTGGCAGGGGTTGGATAAGTCTCATGTGTGTTTATATCCTGAAGGGAAAGAGTATCAGGCTTTAGATTCAGCTAAGTGAATATTTGGTGGTAGAAACATGCAATCTAGAGTTCAGTGGGGGTCGAATTAGCCATGGGCTGGGAGATGGAATCTGGTTTAAGTACCAAGATCATGATTTGTTGAATAAGAATTTTAGGAGTAGGAATTTTACTTACTCTAAAGCATCGTATAGAAATCAAGAAAAAGCAAAGGATCCCTGAGTACCAAATCCAAGCTTTAGCTACGTTGGCAAGGACTTAAGAAGAGTTCTCTGTCTGGCCATTTATTAAGTTAAACCATGTGAAATTGGCATTTTTGTGAGTCAGAATGGTCAAATATTATTAGTTTCTTTGAGCTCAACCTAACATAAAGTAAAAATGATTACACCTACCACTCACTATATCTTAGAAATTATTAGAATAAATTTTAAAAAGATGCACGAAGCTGTGTGTAAGAAAAGTACCAACTCAAGAATGAGCCTGTAAAAGTTCCCAATGCAATTGTTTATCACCATTTTACTACTAATCACATACTTTTTGGGTAGTATTACAGGCATGGAATTACTTGATATTAATGACAGCATTTACTGAGGGATTATTACATTCCAGACACTGTTCTAAATTCTTTGCAGGAATTACCTAAGTTAATTCTTGAAACAACCCTATGTATATGGGTATTCTTTTTATCACATGCTTATAATGAAATTGAAATGCCGACATATTAAATACCTTTCTCAAGGCTACACAAGTGAGTATGTGGCAGCACCAAGTTGGGTCTATGTCATGGATGCTCTTCTGTTTTAACTACCAATTTTCAGACACTTTAATGAGTACACAGGAGCTTATCGCATGGTCCAGGACTTCTAGGAGATCATCGTCAAGATAAGGAGTTAGTTCCCATATCACCAGAAGTGAAATCAATACCTGTTAAAGGGTATTGGATGTACATAGTGCTGAAATCCTGAAGGTAGATGGAGTCCTGCCTCATATGTAAGGGTATTTCATGCAGTAGGACGCATGGGGGTCGATTCTTGAAAAAAGGATGCCAGGAGTAGGAGGGGGTGATGGGAGGCAAGCCAAGGGAAGAGAAAGCTCTGATCAAGGCCAGGAATTCAGGTAATGTAGGGAGTGTTCAGAATCAAGAATGTGAGTAAGAGTGGGTAGGACTCACAAGAACTTAAATGCCAGTTTACGGGGTTCAGGTTGAGTCTGTAGGTAATTCCTTCCACTATAAAGACCTGTCGCTTTCTGTGGAGGGCCGAGCTCCCTCTTTTGAGGACCGAGTAGGACTTGCACTCTCAGAGAAGACAACTTGACTCTTAAAGCAAGTTTGTTTGTTTGTTTGTGTTTTAACTAAGAAATGCAACAGTTCTTAACCCCTCTCATGATATTTTAAGAGCCTCCATCTAAATCTCAGTGAGACAATTGATAAATGCTCTGCAGGCAGATATAGCTGGGCAGATTTCTTGCATTTAAGTCCTAGTAGAAGAAGGTGACAACCTCATCTTACACTTGACCAACACCCTCTACTCTTTCTCCTTCATCATGGTGGGAACCTAGCATTTTCTTAAGGGTTGATTTTTAGAGCCTTTAGAACAAAATTGTCCATGTTTTAAGAAAGAAAGAAAAATTGCTGCTGTTGTTATTTCTTTTTGGTGGTAGAAGGGGAGTATATTTGGCATGGAAGGAGCGTATGGAGCCGAGGGACTTGAGAGAGTTCTGGCTTTGGTGAATCTTCACATCCTTTCATCTTACTGTTCAGTCTGTTCTGTGATAGTTTCTCTCCAGAGACCTGCTCATGTCCAAAAGGAGTACTTGTCTGGGATATTCTGAAAGGAAACCATCTAAGTTAGGAAAATAATTTCATATTCACTCAGGATCAAATCATGCCCTTTCAAAGTCATCAACACAAAGTTTGAGTATTCCTTTGGTCTATCACATATCTCTTTTGTTGGTTAAAAAAAAAAAAAAAATATATATATATATATATATATATATATATATATATATATATAAAACTCAGAAAAAAAAAAGATGCATTCCCATTGAATGTCCTCTGATAATGATAATACTACCCTGCATTTGTTGGCCTAGTCCAACTTACGCAATATTAAAAGTGAATTTTCAGGCTAAGCTTTTGAGATAGAATTTTCTCCATATAAAGGATGTTGACACTGTCACTTGTCATAAATGCCACAAATGTCTCCCTGAACTTGGGCACCACCCACGATTTCTGCTTACTTGCTTATCTAGGAATGCCTTTCTGAAATAATAGCTGCAATGGTTAAATGCCAGCTATTGAGTGTGTTAGAAAACAACACACCCAAAGACTCATTCAGGGACTCTCCTTTGCACTTGTGTTTCAAAGGCTAAGTGAGTGTTTTGTAAGGTCTTTGCCCATACCATTATCATTAGTGTTGCCTTACAAAAGTCTTAACTGATTTTGTCTCCTTCTTATGAACTGCAAGCTCGTGAAACTCAAACACAGTTTCTTCATTACCAGTAGCTTCTAATTAAGCCACCATCTTCAAGATAAACACATAGCTCATTTTAAGTGGAAGAAAGGTTAACTAATCAGTTCATTGTTATTTTCTATTGTATGTCTCAGACCGACATTATTTTGTAAACAGATGTGTATGTGTATATATATATGCACATATATACAGTGTGTGTGTGTGTGTGTGTGTATGTGTGTATATGTGTATGTGTATGAAAAAGACACCAACCCAGCCACTCTCACACAAGGGCATAGTGGCTCTCAAATTTAAATAATAGCTACATTGCCTTTCAGAGAAAATAGGAGTCATAATTGAAAAGCTGGGGAGACTTTAGCTAGGCATGCTATTTCCTATAAACTGGAATGGGAGGGAGCTAGATGTGCATGAAGACAAAACAGCATACAAATGAGCCCATCTATTTGTGACCATGGACATTTGGATGCATAGGGATTAGAACCAAAGTGCCATTTCAGGTAAGCCTTCCATCCAGTATTACCTTTGTCCCTTGGAAGCATTAGAGTGAAATGAACAATGGAGCCCCACGGAATGCAGAGTTCTAATGTCACCTCACAATAGACAGAGCAACTAATCTGCAGGTAGTCTGGATCCTACTGTTTGCTTAGTCCTGACAAGCTGTCAGTGTCTCCTTTCAATGGGATGCTCTTGGAAGCAGAAAGTGAAACATTACCTGGTCTTCTTTGTTCCTTTGTTCTCCTATAAATGGTTGTGAGCATTTGTTTTTTTCCTTCAGAGAAATATTCGCATGAAAACAATAGTTCTAATCCATGCCTCTGAGAAGGGAAAGTGCATGTGCCATCCTGAAGAACTTTCAGGGGGCTAAAATGCCACCACCTCACACATTGCAATAAAATAAAATGGAGCAATGCATCTCACCGAAGGGAGGAACATTGATCCTCTATAACCATGACAACTCTATTTCTGTGTTAGAGATTTCCATGGAGGGTTCTGGTTGTTCTTGGAAGATTCTGTTCCTTTTAGTAGATCTCATCTCAACGTCATAAAGTCAGACTCAAAGAGCAAGTAGGGGTCTTAGAGAGTATGTAGTCTACTTTCACACCTAGTATAGCAGGTACCTCTGTGACACCTGAGATGATCATGCTACTTCGCCAAAAGACCACAATGCTGACCAACTTGCAAATACCCAAGACAGAGAGTTCCCATCTTGTATAATGGTTTCTGTTTTTTAGAAAGATTGCTTTATGTGCTGAGCAATTATCAACCTACTTATAATTTCTATCCATCAGTCCCTGTTCTGCTGGCCACATCTACGCAGAATGTCTGCTCCAGAATTGCATGTGATTTTCAGAGCCATGGAAAGAACCACAGCTGGGAAGGACCTCAGGAGATTTCTTTGCCTAGCCTTGATATGTTTTAGAAAATGATCAGATATGCAACTCGAGACAAACTCTATGCATTTTTTCATTTATTCCTCATTTATTGCTCATATATTCATTGAGCATATACTATTTATCTAGCATTAGTATATGGATTGGGATATATCAATGAACAAGGTGAAATACTTTGGAGCTTACATTCTTGTACATAAATACTTAACTATAATCTTTAGAGGATTATGAGAATGGAAATATTTTCTCCCTTATTCTATTTGTATTTTTAGTTGATATTTTCATGTATTTAACTATATTTTCTCAGGTTTTCTTCATAGACATTACCCCTTTTCAGTAGTCATTAACTAGGGTTGATTTTGTTTGTTTGTTTAACTATTTGGAAGCTTTCTTACAAAAATAAAAATGCAGTGGTAATTAATTCAGTTCCATGCTTCTTTTCCCTATGCTATCTTCAATTCATCGATCCTATTTCTAGAACAACCTACTTTTTTTATTTTTACCTTTAATCATTGATTATCAGTTTTCTACAATGATTGAAATTGAATATCGTATATAGGATCTGGTAGAAGGATAATTTCTATTATTATGCATGTTATCTCTCTGTGAACACATACTGGACTCAGTGGCTTGGTTACCTCTCACAGTTACGCTGTTGCTGGGAAATACTCTGTGATTGACAATGACCCCAGTTTGTTATTTTAGCTTATTAGTTATTATTTTCCTTTCTCTTCTTTCTCCTGCTGTGGAGATTTTTTTTTTCCTTTTTAAATTAAGCATCATGCTTTAATTTGATCCTGCCTTATAAGTGACTTCCAAATCTACATTCCAGCTTTGATCACTCCCAAGAAATACGATCCATTCATCCAAAGCTTTCCTTGACAGTGTTACAACCTGGAAGTCCAGAAAGCTTCTAAACTTTGATGTGGAGCAAACAGAAACAAACAAACAAAAAGTGTTGCTTCTCCTTTTCTTTCTGTTTCCCTACCTCAATTGCTTAACCCCCGAAATTCATGTTGTTTGTGATTTCTTTCTTTTACTAAAGCCATCTATGCATTCCATCACCAAATTCTATTCATTTCCCTTCTAAAAGTATCCTAAATCTTTCCACCTCTTTCTATCTCCATTATTATAACCTTTATCCAAGCCCTTTATCTTACTTGGTCTCTTACAATTGCTGTGCCTCCCTCCAGTTTATCTCCTTGCATCCACGTTGTTTCCTGGCAATCCGTTCACCACAGAGAAATAGAAGTTATATTTTAAAGTTTAAATCAAACCATATCTCTCCCATTTCAACTGGGAAAATGTTCTTTCTGGTCTGGTCCCAGCCCTACTTTCGTGACTCCATTTCCTTCTACTAACTTCCTTTCCCACTAATCTACAACCACTAATCATCTTTCCATTCTTCCCATAACTTCTTTAAATGTCACCTCCTCAGAGAGGACTTTCTTAAATTCCTCTCAAAGTAGCTGTTCAGTCACTATCATCACATCACTCTGTTTTAAACTGTCTTGATGACACTTACTTCTTATTCATGGTTTTGTATCCATTTATCTGCATGCTCTCTGTCTCCTCAAACTGGAATGTACGTTCTGATGAAGCTAGGTCCTTCCTTTTCATGTTCATTGCTATGTCCCTAGAACAGAGGCCACTGCCAGACCAGGTACAGAGTAGGCAACAATAAATATTTGATAAATGAATTTGATATCAGTTTGACTTTGTAGTCCTGCCTTGCCACCATATTTAGGTACACCATAAATACAAAAATTGTTGTCTGAGAAACTAGTTATTCTAGCTGGATAAAGGTATTGACTTTCTAATTTTTAAAATCATTTTATTGAGGGAGAGGGGACAAAACAGTGAGAAAGAGAAAGAGGCAGAGAATCTGAGAGGGGCAAAGAAGATATAAGTATGGAATGGACTGAGTAGGTTGGCTAATAATGGGAAGAGAGAATTCCACATCCAGCTCATGAATGCCAGTATAAATCATGCTTGAAAAAAATGATTGGTGGATTAGAAGAGTGCCCTTAATCATTCCTTATTTTTTTCATTAATTTATTCATGTAACATTTCTATAGTACCGTGTGCCAGCTTTTCTGCTAAGTACTAGGAACGGACCAAAATGAATGGTATGGTCTTTGACCTCAAAAAGCTCACAGTTCAGTAAGAAAATCAGACATATTTTTTGATTATATATATATATATATATATATATATATATATATATATATAATATCAGGAAAGAAGCACTGTAATAAAGTTATGTAGGTGGTGTTAAAGGGCCATTCAATGAACATAATATACATAAACCCCCCTGAACTCTCAAAATTATAATGTTGAATTGAGGGATTCAAGATAAGTTAAGAAACCATCATTCAGCACTATTATAGGAGAAGGCCTGGATGTTATAAGAAAACAGAGTTTCTACCGTTGAACCCAGAGAATCCTGTGTTGTGAAGTCAGAGAAGAATTAAGAATTAACCTGACCAAGAAAGATCCCACAGAATGGGGCAAATAAAGCTGCCTTGTGGAAGGGGTATCAGGAAAAGCTTTCCAGAGGAGGTGGACTTTTGGCTCTGCCCTCTGGTTAAATCAATGGCAGACAGGTACTTGATAAGACCAAGAAAAACAAGGAAGCAAGCACACAGAATCACTCAAATCTCCTCCATTAGTAGCATTCCTTACAGAGTTTCTGACGCTGTATCCACAAAGGGCCAGCCCTTCTTCTTAACTTTGGATGAAAGATGGCACAGCACTAGAACATCACGGACACTCAATACTCTTCTCTGAAAGCCCCTTAAAGTGCCATCAGGGGGGGAAAATGATCCTAACAACCATTCTGAACAAATAGGAAATTGCTTTTTTTTAAAGTTTGATCTGAAAGACACACACCTCCCCTCCCATGGGGTACACCCCCACACTACTCAATTTATCTGTGTCAAAAACTCCAAGGGCTGAATTGATTGTGCTGTAAATGGAACCTCAGGTTTTACTCTGAGGACTCAAACCGTGACACTCCATCCACTAAGCCCTCCTACTTGGGTTGTTTTTTTTTTATTTTAATATGTTGAAATATATCTGCAGCTCTAGTGCTGTCTCTGCCTGGGCCAGGAAATGCAGTTTTGATCAAATCTCATAATAATATGGAGAGATGTTGGAGATGAATGCCTATTGATAATCCAAGCTGCCAGAGAGCAAGATGCAGAGACTTTAATAACCTGAGAAGATGGTTGCAGAAGAGTGTGGTTTCATTTTAAGTTGTCTCTTTCATGTATTTGTCTCCAACCCAGGGTGAGTTTTGATGAAGGCCACTCCTGGGACAAGTACGGCTTCACTTCTGTTCCTCTTTTTGTTGATGGTGCTCTGGTGGAGGCAGGAATGGAGACCCAAATCATGACGTAAGTACTTCTTTTGTTATGCTCAAGAGGAGTCCAGAGACCTGGGTTCACTTTGAAAGAGGCCAGTGGTTTTCCCAGGGAGCCCTACACCAAAGCATTTCAATCTATGGGACAATGTCTCCTCCTCTGTAAAATGGAAATATGTCTGCTTGTACCACCAGTGGAACAGCCTACTGATAGGGTTAGAGAGGATAAGCTTCTGATTGAAGGGTTAAGATTTCTAATGGAACCTAAACTAGTATTGTAACAATCAATAATTAAACCCAAGCGAACAGAAAGCTTATGTCTTTAGATGTGTGTCTAAAGCTTATGTCTTTAGATGTGTGTCTCTGTTTCCAAAACAGTCCAGTAAGGGATATGGACAGAGGGGAAAAAAATAGCCAACATCTTGAAAACGGGATATTTTAAGGGCAACTTCTAGAGTCTGTAACGCACACATATACATATTTGTGCACTCACGCACACACACACACACACACACACACACACACACTCACAGTTGTACTTGTTCCACTTTAGATTAATTTGCTGTGAAAATTTTACTACACTCCACTGCAATGCTAATAGATGGTCAGGATATAGATCTTAAAGCCATAAAAAGCTCTCAAGTACCTTCTGAATATTAAAGATAATAATTTGATACTGTTTTTAAAAAGTATATCAAATTTTAATTCTTAAAAAGCTGATCATCTCTCTGTGTTTGTGTGGATATGTGCATGTAGGAAGATATGGGGATTAGTTATGATAACCCTCCACCTTCCAATACCAACCTCCCCATTCCTGTAATAAGTGGACTCTATCATTAAGCAGCCAAATCAGTTTATTGAGAGTTAACAGTATTGTATACGAGTTTAGCTGTAGAAGCTTTAAACAGTACTTAAGATGTAGTATGTTATTAATGCATAGAGCCTCAAACTTCATCATTTGGTGGATATACAGTAACAATATGTTACACAAATGTGATGTTCAAAGACAGTATCATAATATAATTTTTTCCTAAAATAGAAATGATTTAGTAAATATATATGTATATGTGTAGTAACTATATATGTAGTTTTATATATATATATATATATATATATATATATATATATATATATATATAGAGAGAGAGAGAGAGAGAGAGAGAGAGAGAGAGAGAGAGAACAGAGATATGATGAGAAAGATATCCCAAGGATGTAGGGTCCTTGGCAAGACCTTCGTAAAGTTACACTGTGAAAAAAAAAAAAATGGTACTACTTATGAGCCAGGTACTGTTCTAGATGAAAAAAATCAGAGAGAAACCCCTGTCCTTATGGAATTTGCATGTTTGCACATTAAATAAATATGATGTAAAAATGGCATGTTACCCAGAATACTCTGCCAAGAGATTAAAAATTGTCCTTATGAATTTCAGGAAGTAAATGGAATACTAGGAATATCGCCATCTTTTTTTTTTTTCTTCCTACGAGGATCTCCTACCATGAGCTGATTTTTTTCCAAATTATTTCCCATCCTTCACTTAATCACTAGATATATAAAGGAAACCTTCCTCTTTTCTAGGACTTCCTCTGACGTGACATCAAAGAGTTTAAGTATTGATTTGAAATTCTGTAAAGAAAAGTAGACACGTTCAAGGAGATCGTGCAATCTGCTTGAATTTATCAAGCTGGATGTGGCTGCTCATCACGTCCAAATCTGATATGGTCCTAGCATCTTGGGCAGTGAGGATGTACATGGTCCTAAAGTGAGGCATTCCCTGTTTTTGTACCAGAGAGATGTATTTGTTCTCCTTTGATTTTACTTTCTTCGCATCTCATAGCATGGTTTATTCTCTATTCCCTTGGATGAGGCCTGTTTGAACTCACTGCATGCTTCTCTTGGGCATCGCATGCACATGTGAACAATATCACATATACACTAATCTCTACACAGCCAGGCATTCCTTAGCAAGTTTAAGGTCACAGTTTAAATTCTGTGTTCACCTGATCTTAAGTGTTAAATTTTTTTTTTTCTCTTAGCTTCAAATAAAGTTTCGCTGGTCACATGGAAAAGAGGAAGATTGACCTCAGGGCCAAACCACTTACTGAAAAGACTAGAAAACACTCCTATTTCCTCCCCCCACCCCCAACCAAACTCCTCAAGAGCATGGCAGAGCTTCTGCCCCCACTTCTGCCTTGCTTATCAAGATGCCTCAAATACTAACAAGTAGAAAAGGAAGTAGAATAGTGCGTGATTTTCTTACATGAGATTTGGGACAGAGAGGTATTTGTCCTTTCATGAAATTAATGAAATTAAGATGAGTTTGGAAGCAGTCGTCCACCCAAGTGTAAACAATTCAGCCTATAGTTTTCTTTTGTTTTTGTTTTTAGAACTTAAAACAATTCAGTTCGATGCCCAGCCTGAGCTGAGCTGCTGCTGCACTGCCAATAGGCGGCAGGATGGCTCAGCTTAAAAAAAAAAAAAAAAAAGAATTTAAAACAATCTTTATAAAATTGTGATAAATATATGTGACATAAAACACCATTTTAACCATTTTTCATTATAAAATTAAGTGGCATTAAGAACATCCACAATGCTGTGCAATGGTTTTTAACTTTTTATTAAATTCAGAATTTCTCTAGTATGCATGTGATACAAGTTTTGCCAGGGTTCCTCAGACAGCCAGAAGGGTGAGCTCTGGAAGGGTTGCCAAAAGTCAATTTCTGTGTCTGTCCTAGATTTGAAAAGGACTTTAAAACTAAGTAGCCCATTAGAGCCAGTGCTTTTCCCTCATGGAATGGCAAAGATTATAGCAGGAGTTCAAATAAAAAAAAATGTATCAATTCCTTAGGCACTGCCAGGATGGGGAGTCCATTTTCGGGACAAAATTTTTAACCTTGCAATGTAACCAACAACTTATTCACGATGTAGACTATTCGAATTCTGCATCTTTTCCTCCCTGTTAACAATGTAACCAACAACTTATTCACGATGTAGACTATTCGAATTCTGCATCTTTTCCTCCCTGTTAACTCTGACTGCTGCTGAGCTGTGGTCCAGGAGAAAGAAGGTCTAGCCTACTCCCATTAAGATTTTACTGCCTTTTCTTGTGATTTTGTTTGGAAGGTTTAACTCTTTAAATATTTGTCTTTGTTAATTTGATGTGTTCTTGACTGGGCCACCACAGGGTGCCTGGATATTGGGTCCAACATTACTCTGGGTGTTTCTGTAAAGCTAATTTTGGACAAGATTAATATTTAAATCAGTAGACTGAGTAAAGCAGACTGCCATCCCCAATGTGGGTGGGGCTTAACCAATCAATTGAAGGTCTGACTAGAACAAAAAGGCTGATGCTTCCTTGAGCCAAAGAGGTTTCCTCCTGCCTGGCTGGCTTTGAACTGGAACATGGCTTCTTGCCTTTGGACTCTGGCTGAAACATTCTCTATTCCTGGGTCCAAAGCCTGCTGGCCTGGAGACTGGAACTGTACCATTGGCTCTCCTGGGTGTCCAGCTTGCCAACTCACCCTGAATATCTTGGGACGTGTGTGTGCGCGCACATCTCCTGTTTATCCTGTTTCTCTGGAGAGCCCTAATACATAGGTTATTCATTTAAAATCATTTAGTAAGCCTCTAATACGTTTCAGGCCCTCTTGAGGGGTATTAAAGAGGTAAATACAATTCTTTCTATCTTTACAGTGTTCTCAGGTCAATGTATCTGGGGGAGCAGAGGTATGCCAATCATCAGGGAACCCTAGTTATCGAACCAGGATATGAGTAGAGGGAAGTGAAGACTTCACACATACGAAAGGCAACCACTGAGTTGGTCTGAAAGCTTCAATAGCAGTTCATCAGTGGAAAACTGATGGATAGGTAATAGAACGTAAGATTGAAGAAAACACATATTTTTAATAGTTTTGTTGAGTACTGTAATCTCAGTGCCTACATGAGGGGTTGGCACTTAGTAGGATGTCAGTAATTATGTTTTGAAAGAATCAATTATGTCAAGGCAAAGGACAGAATACAAAGGAAAACACCATGAAAGAGCATGACTGAGTGTTAAGGGGTTGAAACTGTGAAGGGTCTTAGGTGATATTTAAGAATTTCATCTGTCTCCAGACTGAGGTACTTGAATTGAAAATATGGTAATACCACCCCTCATCTAGAAACCCATGGAAGGCTTACCATTGCCTTTAGGATAAAGTCCAAACTCATTGGATGACCTAGAAATATCTACACTGACCAGATGTCTGGGACCTCATTTCTGGCCCCCATGCTCTGACCACCCCTTTCTGATCCATTGGTGCCATCCTGCCCTAGCACCTCTGTCTGTGTATCTGTCAGGAGTGTGCGTGCCCTCCCCATATGAACAACCAAACTTGTAAGTATCTTTCAGGTGTCAGCTTAAGTCTCACTCCTTTTAGCATCCCTTCCTTTAGCCCACCAGATGAGGTTGGGTCCTTGTGCTATCTGCTGTCCTTAGCCCTATTTATTTCTCTATTCATGGCCTTGTCTGTTTAGTAGCTTCACCCTCCACCTTCATCCACCCTTAAGACAGACAGATACACCTGTGTATGCATGGACACAAACATGCATAAGACTTTAAGTTCCCATCAGGGAGGATCTTTGTTTATCTTGTTCTTTGAGTGCCATGTTTATCAATTTTGTGCTAGCACTGAGGATTTAACGGTATATATGTATTAAATGAATAAATGAAAGTGAATGAAGTAACCAGTGACTCATATGGTCCCTAGTAATCTTATCAGTTTTGCGATTGTAGTGACTTCTTTGGTCCATAGCTCTGGCATTTTAGGAAATTGATTGTAGATTACTAGGAAGGCTGAAGTGCTATGATCAGAATCCAGTAGTTGCAGGTTATGGAGTAGGAGTCAGAGCAGTCTGTGTCGATGTGCAGAGGTGTGTAGAGGGGGGTGATAAAGCAGAAGATGGAATGGCACATGGGCACAAGAAGGCATCTAGAGAATGAAGACCCTCCTAGGAATGATTTCTGATTTCCCCCACCTTCCACAAGAATCTGTCCATCTTCCACTTCTCAGGAGGGCAGAAGGCAGGAGCTCAGGACTGAAAACTGTAACCCTGTAACTGCAGGGGAATCGGTGTGGGAGAAACACTCCTCAGCTTGTAGGTGTCCGGCTTGCCTTTATTGCTTCTTTTTCTGCTGTCTTTTCAAATGTTATTATAGCAATATCTCCCTGGTAACCTTGACAGGAACCATCGAGTCTAGCCTAATTCACAGTGAAATGTGACCGTTCTTATTACTTACGGTGGAGGACAGGGCTGGATGATTGACAAGCTGGAGGGCCTGTTGCCATCTCAGGCAGTGTCTCTCCAGCTGATGAGATGCCTGTGATCGTTCGAGCACTTGAGGCTTCTTTAGTCGACTGCTTCTTGAAAAGTTTGCCCCCAGAGTAGCACTTTTAGGAGAGGTTTGTTTTGCTTGGATCAGATATGGAATCAGATGGATAAACACAGTAGTCCCTCATCCTCAAAACTGCATTTGGAATTCTTTCCTGATATGAAATGTTTGAAACCACTGGCTGTGATTTAACTGATCTTTCATAAAGGCCAGTGAGACTGTAACAGCCTCCCAGAAAAAAAAAAAAATATGCCTAAAAGGAAGAGGCACCACTTTCATAGAAGAAAGAAGGCACTTCTTACCAGGAGTGAGCAGCAGCCGACTTATCTCTGTTCAGCATCTTCCTGTCATATATCTTGCTGATCCCTTTCTTTACTTGATTTCATTGAAATGTCCCAACAACCCTGCTAGGTAGTCAGGTTATCACTGGGCTTCTGAGGACGCTGAGGCTCAGAGAAGTTAAGGGCTCAGCTCACAAGTTTTGTAAGAGGCAACATGAAAGCAAGGGATATGAATTGTAAACTTCAGGCTCGGAGCTGATATTTGAGGAAAGGGACTAGACTTCTCTACAGTTTGCTCAGTGAAGGACTATGGTATGTGGGAGGACTGGCCGGTCATTTGTAACTCACCAAGTATGATGAGTATCTATCTGGCTGCCAGAAACCACAGTCACAGCAAACCCATTCAGACCAATGTTTTTTTGTTTTGTTTTGAGGGCAGTGTCACTGGCCCTCATATGTGGGATCCGAACCGAGGCTGCTGGCTTCCCAAGCCAGCGCTTAACCACTTGGGCGGCCCCAGACCGATGTTTTAAAAGATATGACACACACGTAAAGGGGAAAATTAAATGGTAAGGTCTGGGACAAATTATAGTTACTGTTTGATAGCAAAGAAGTGACTGAAGATAGAGTAGCTATGCGTGGCTAGGCCGAGAGGAAGGAGAGAGGGCATTCCAGTGGGGGAGCCATGAGAGCCAAGATGGAACAGCAGGAATGTGCCTGGCCTGCGCAGGGGAGAGCGAAAGGTGGGAAGGGACAGCGGTGACTTCAGCAAATTGTCTAGGGCCAATTGCCTTGCTGACTCACTGTATAAATTCGATTCTAACTGGAACATACCAGCAAAACTAATAGCCAAAGTGAAGGGGAAGAGAGGGCATTTTGCCTAGGAAATTATGCAAGCTGTAGAGGTTTAAAAATAAAACAAGGGCCTTCTTTTCACCTAAGAAACTGTGACCACATGGTTAGCAGGAAACATGCTCTGAAAAGAGCCTTAGCGCAACACGGAGCCCCAGCCCAGCGCTCAAATGCATTGTTTAGTCTCCAGTAACTGCATCCAATAAAGCCATTGGAAATGAACCAATGCTGCTTCCATTGATCTGTTTTTCAATTCTCTGTTGTTTGCTGGAAGAGCCTGACTTGACTTCACAGAAAGTAAGTCACTCGGATAATTGGCAAGTCCAGGGGAACTCCGAAGTCATCGCCTCAGGCTGGCTGCCAGGTTCACATCCTTCAGGTTGCCATTGGGCTTGCCATCATCTCAGAGGCCCATTCTCATGTGTGCCGAGGACCGCAAAAGCAGGACGTGGGCCTGCATAGGGGCTTTTGGATGATACTGAGATGTACTGGAGGCTGGCAGTAACCTGGGTGGGGGTGGGGGGAGAAAGGCTTACTTTGACCAATAGATTCCTATGTGGTGGGGAGGAGGCTCACAATCTGGGTTTTGGAGGTGGATGTTCCAGGCACAGCGCTTAGGTTGCCACTTCCCATGCATGTGACCTTAGATGCTTTATGTATCCTGCCTCTTTGCCCAGGTTTCATCATGTGGAGGTGAGAGTTCAGTGAAATAACCTCCATCGAGGGACATTAGAGATGTTTGCAGTCTCCACAGTCTAATGATCAAGAAATGGGCTACCTGTAGGAAAGATCCTTGGCCAACCACAGCAGTGGTCAGCAAATTTTTCTGTAAAGATTTTAGACTTGGCTCGCCATGTGGTCTTTGTTGCAACTGCTTAGCTCTCCCCATCTAGTGTGAAAGCAGCAACAGACAACATGTAATGAATGGGTGTCTACTTTACTTATGGACACCAAACTTTGAACTTCATACAATTTTCACATGTCATGAAGCATTGGTTTTCATTCTCCCTAACCTCCCAAACCATTCTAAATGTAAAAACTATTGTTCGCCTTTAGGTCATCCAAAACAGGTCATGGCCAGATTTGTCCCACAGGCTGTACTTGCAGAGCCTGAACAAGAGTGCACGTGGACATTTATTCATTGTGGATATGTTACAAAGGTCACCCAAATTTTTGACATGGTTTCTACAAACTTCCTCTCCCTGTAAACTACTTCTCCAGGTGCACCCTCTTATGAAGTCTTGAATAGCCAAATCATTTGAAATGGCTTAGAGGTGTCCTCATTTCTGACCCAAATCACGCAGACAAGTCTTACCTCTTTTAGGAAGCCCTCCACAATTTGTCCAGCTCCACCTCATTTCCTTTCAATGATTTCCTATCTTAAGCTTGAGGATTTGGCTCACAGGTGTATTTCGTGTGGTTTGCACTGTTTTTTTGTTTGTTTTTTTAAGGAAGCCACAATTTGCAAAGTCAGAAATATCTGGCAGCATTGAGCACAAATGCCCATAGTCCAGCAGTCTGCTAGAGCTGTGTGGCAGCTGCCCACTTTTGACCAGACATGCTACTTCTTGCCCCATCTCTTCCCTGAGGTGCACGCGCCTGCCCCGTTGTTTCAGCTCACTCATTGTTCATTTAAGTCGCCCTAGTGGCTCCTGTAAGATTTTGCGTATGTGATTCCCAATATAAATTCTACACTCACAATTTTATATCTATATCGTTTCTTTACATTATTTTTGAAAATTTTAAAAAACTCAGTTAAATACAGAGAATAATGTCACGAGCACCTGTGTACCAACCACCTGAAATGAATAAATATTAACACGTTATCCTTTGGCTCCCACGTAGAGTCGGTCTTCTCAATACTGCCCATTTCCAGACTCCTTTTTCTATTTCCTACCCAGTTCAGTGGCTGCCATGTATTTGTTGCATATCCTTCTAGCACATGAGTTGATGCGTAGAGTACATAAGAAGATCAGACAATTAAAGTTTTGCGAACTTTCCACTGTGCACTTACACAGTGTAAAGTTTGCGAACTTAATTGTCTGATATTCATTTTCATAGAACTATAGGTGGTATTGTTTTAAGTGTTTTTAAAATATATAATGTATCTAAATGCTCTCATTCTCCTACATGTGTCTGTCACTCAAAATGATCCTTCTTGGGGTAGATCCATCTGGTCCAGAAACTTTTAATGCTACATAGCATTCTGTCATGATATGAATATGCACAGTTGATTTCTTCTATCAGTGGACATTTAGGTTGTTTCTGGTTTCTCATTATTACAAACAGTGTTGGCTTATCTTTGTACACGCCTTCGAGTACTTACCTAGAAGTTCTCTGAGCTACAGACCCACAAGTGGACTTGCTGGGTCACAATGAATTATCATTGTCCCCTTTATTTTGCACTGTTTCTTAATTGTCTTATGTATTGGTTGTGTTTGCAGTTAGAGTGTAAGGTCTTTTTTAGCCTTTAAGATTCATGAGGTTTGCAACTGTCTTATTCATCATCCCCCACAGCACCAAGCATGGAGGCTTGTGCATAACTGGTGCTCAGCAGACATATGGTGAGTTAATAATACTATTGGATTGGACTGCAAGCTATGTAAGGGAAAGGGCTGAGTTTTACGCCTTTTCTGATGTTTTTAGCTCTTGGTTCAGGATTTGCCACAGAGTAGGAGACTGAGAAGCATAGTGACGTCGGAAAGCCCATCATTCTGCTCCTCTCTTACCGCTTTTTTAATTCCCTTATGTTTCCTCCTCTCGTAAACCCCGTCTTAGATTTCCATCTTCTCCCTCTTGTTTCCATCTGTTAAGTTGTCCTACATCACCCAACTCCTGGCTTATCTTTCATAGACCACAGTTTCTAGCCCACTGTCATGGACTTTAAGCTTTCAAACCCATCGACAGAGCTTATTAAGGTTTGAGAATCCAAGTGGTTTGGACATGGAATGATTTCTTTAAATGAATTTTTTAAAGTTAGCTTTCTTTCTTTTGCTTCTTCAGTTCCAGTGCCTTTGAGTTTCTTAATCTTCCCTCCACCCACCTCCTCTCTCAGTATTTACTTTCAAGCCTTTTAATCCCTGCCTCTTTCTACCATCTCACCGATCATTGCATTGTGTAACTAGCACAGGCTCTGCTGGCAGGATTCCTTGCTGTTGATCCCCTGCCTATTTCTATTGAGGTCTAGTTCATATCTCACTTTCACTCAATGACGTTTCCCTGTAGCTGCTGACCTCCTTTACCACTAATCCCATCTACACCCTAATGGGAAAACAATCAGGTGGCATGGATGCACACCAATAACCAGAGATGTGGCCTCAATTTCTGGAGACCCACAATTGCTGGCTGCTGATGGCTGACCTTCTCAGAACGCTCCTCTTTCTGCTTTGATTTGAAATCTGTCCTCAGCAGCTTCCTCCATGGAAGCAAAAAGGAGGGTTTATGGAGGCAGGAGGCAAGAGGAGGCATGGGGAGCCCACACCTGTCAGAGAGAACTCGACTTTTCTAAGAATGTTTATAAAAAGGACTCAGGGGTCCTCATGTATCAAGTTCCTATTACAAGAACATTTATTATGTTGTTACTCAACAATATGTATTGAGTGACCACTACAAAGGAAGCAGTGTTCTAAGAGTTCTGGGAGCCAGGCTAAGACATAAACAAAATAGCCAAGGTCTTAGCCGCTGGAAGTTTTATGTTCTCAAGCCTCCCCCACACCTTACAGAAGAAAGATCAGTTTTATATGAGGCTCACTTCAGTTCTAGTGTTCGTGGAATCTGTGCTACAATCCAATTTTGAGTTTTTCTGATTGATGGTGGTGGAGAGGGCTTGTGTGGAAGAAGAAGAAGGAGGAGGAGGAGAAAGAGGGGAGGGGAGAGGCAAGGGGTGGAGAGGAAAGGTGAGGAGAGGAGGGGAGGGTGGGGGAGAGGAGAGAGAAGAGAGAAGAGAAAGAGGGAGCGATAGAAGGTATTATAATACCATAAACCTCAGAGTTTCTCTGAGCTCCAAAGATTCTAACCCTGGCTGTGGCTTCAGATTATTGCTTATCTCCTCACCTGAGAACAAACAGCATTGTCAATGAATGAAAAGGGACATCACAGAATATTAAAAGTGGTTACCTCCAGTGGGATTATTAATTTTCTTATTTAGAGATTTTTATTGCTTTCAAGATTTTTATGAGAATGCATTATTTTTATAACGAGAAAAAGGAAATCATTTATCAAAATATATACATGAAAAAAAGTATCTCCCCAATTAATAAAAGGAAGAGGCTGCGTTTAACTCTATGTGGGTAAGGGTGTGGGTGGTATTTACTCTACCTTTGAGGTGATGACTAAAAGAAGGGAGAATCGTAACTCCCCTCCATCACTTCCCATTTCTAACTAATGCTCGGAGTAAATTGATACTACATAATTACAAATAAATAGGCTCCTGGAACCCAATGAAAGACAAGAATGGAAGACAGACAAGCCCCACTTGCAGAATAAAAATTCAGAAAATTACTAGATAGTGGTTTCTGATGAAACAGTGCTCTAAATAATTTCTTCAAGGTCATCTGGTTAATTTATGCTGCGTATATAAGTTATTGTGTATTTTAAAAATTAATGAAAGATTTAATTATAGTAGGGTTGCCTATGACCTTTTGTGAAATGACTTCATTGTAAATTTGCAAGCATTTCAGAACAGTTTTCCAGGTTTCTAATAATTTGCTTTCAAATTAATGACATCTAGCCAGTGAAAGACATTGAGGCTGGGTAAAAGCATTGAGCTGGGATTTGCCGTTTCCTAGCAATGACTAATTCTGAGTCCTGGACGGAGATGGCAGAGAAGATGGTGTGTGACTCACCGGTATCCACAGCAGATTTAACTGTTTACTTAGAAGAATGAGAAATAAATCCAGTGTGTCAGTGGGGGGAATTGCACATAGCCAGACAGGGTCATTGCAGAGTATTTGATTTGGGGCATATTAATCTACACGTCAATGTGAAGGCAATGCCGGGATCCATGTGAGAATTCTTCTTCCACCTTGGCACTCATAGAGGTTCTCCCTCAGAAATGGAAGATCTGTGCCTGCCCTCAGCTTGCTGGCCACCAGGGAAGTCTAACTAACTTAGACTCCATCACCCTAGTAGCTATCATTTTCACCTACCTTAGGGACTCAATGAGAACAGATGAACTGTCCCTGGAGGAGGGCAGACTCATTTCCCCAGAGACCAGGATACATCATTGTCTATTCTGATCATTCATTTGAGCCAACAGAGTGAGGGGGAAGACTGTTTAGAGGAGTGCCACATCTTAGCACACCAAAGAAATTCCTCTCTCTTAGAAACAGGTGGCACGCATCTGTAGTTCCAGAGTGGAAGGCTAGAGTTCGGAAATCCCAGGGCACCCGTTAGCTCTAGCAGCCTGGGAGAAAAGCTAGCAATGCGTGGATTGGGAGTCTTAGCTGAAGACCTCCCTGGTTAACTGTAGCTCTGGTTGTGATCGCTTATCTACCTACTCTGCATTCTTCCAGCAATTATTCATGGTGCTACTGTCATTTATGGTGTACCGTGACTCAACCTGCAGGTTGCAAAGGTTTCCCATGGAAAGCATTCAGTGTGGGAGACAGAACTGGGTTTTAGGAGAGCTGGGTTCTTGTTCTTTGTGTTCTTGAGCAGACCACTACTTTACCTGGGTCTCGTTTTTCCCCACCAGTATATGAAGGGTTTGGGTCAAAAGTTCATCCCTAAAGATGCTTCCAGTACCACAATTTTATCATTCTGTTTGTTTTCTTTGCATGCCTCAGGGACTCCCAACTAGAGAACCAGTCAATAAAAATTTTCATAGTCAGGTTCAAGTATGTAATTCCCCACATGTTAGATGCTTTAAACCTTGAGACAAGTAAGGCCATAATTGAAACTCTCTATATACATCTCTTCAGATTTCTCTTTTCTTCCATTCTCCAACCATGCTTTTAGTTTTATATATTTCAAGGTGTTTTTGCCTCTTGTGCCTGAAGCCTGTTATGAGTTAGAGCTAAGAGGCAACCCCCCCTACCCCCCGCCATGCTCATACTTTAGTGACAAATGTGCAGCCAAGTGATTGCTAATGAGCCACAAAACACTTAGTAAAAGGGGTATGAGCCTTGCTGAAAACAAAGTGCCGAGAACTGTGTTTTAACATGAGCAGCAACTAAGTTGAACTCGTGGTTCCTGCATCTACTTGCTGCATAACCTTATTAGATGAGCTATTTAACTTCCTTGAGCTTCATTTTCCTTATCTGTCAAATTGAAATGATATATGAAATGAGATAATCCATGCAAAGTGGTTAGCACATTATAAGTGTTCAATCAATTCTTATTAATATTGGCATTATTATTGTTATTTGATTGACTTCTACTAGAGTACCTACTATTTGGAAAATGTTGCAGTAGAGATCATGGAACTATAAAAGCATAAGGCACACTACTTGCCCACAAAATTCTAAGACATTAAATTACACTAATTAAATACTATTATATAAAAATAAAAATATTAATAGTTTTAAGTTATTCATTTTTAACTTATACTGCACATTATAGATATACAACACATTTATTAAACTTCAGAATTCTGTTATGTACTGTTATTATCTTCATTTTGCACATGAGGGAACTGAAGTCTAATTAATATGTGTAAGGAACTTTCCATAGGTCCAGGATCGGGGCTGCCATCTCCCCTGTCTGAGCTAACACCTGTGTGTTTGACCATTTCATTCTACTGGCTCTCAGGCAATAAATATATGACAAGCACTTGCGATGTGCAAGGTTCAGGTTATATAAATTGCAAATTTCTAAGAGTTTAAAATTTAGCATGGAGGATAAAACAGTTATGTACATATTGTATGACTTTTGATGCCTGTGGAAGTGCTAAGGGTAATACTTAAAATGCAGAAAGCAATGGTACAAAAAAATCATAGGAAAGAGATATTTTTCTTCTTCTGAGGAAGGAAAGGAAAGAATTGAGCAGGAAGAAAGGTCATGGAGGGCATAACAGAAAGTTAGCATTTGAATTGAAACAAAAAGGAGCAAATCCAGAAGATAGAATAATCTCAAAATCTTTAGTGTTGTTATTACATAATGCAAAAACCTACAAACAAAACACAAGGTGAAATGGAAGATTTGAAATATCTTAAGGGAATATTTTAATAAACTTCATGTAGAAACTATTAAGCCAAGCAGTCAAAAAGTTAGTATGATTTTGGATATGAATAATACTATTAGCAATTTTTATTTAGAAGACTTTTATACAACCTCCCCTCAACAAGTAGAGAACATATATTCTTAAGCAAACGTATAGTATTTTTAAAATGACCATACATTGTACTAATTTCAAAGAGCTGATATCATGCTCTCTCTAAACATTACCATTAGATCAAAATTTTGCAAAAAAATTATGATAAGGAAAATAAATAAAGGGGTAAATCTCATGTATTTGGGGAAAAAAAACCTGGGTTATTTAGGAGTAGTTTTGTTTCTTAAAGACGAAATCAAAATCATCACTATGAAATAATTAAAATTAAAAGATTTCCCTTCCCTTGGGCCGGCCGAGTGGTGCCGTGGTTAAGCGCTGGCTTGAGAAGACAGCGGCCCCGGTTCGGGTCCCACTTATGAGGGCCAGTGACACTGCCCTCAAAAAAAAAAAAAAAAAAAAAAGATTTCCCTTCCCTCTTTTCGCCCTCCCAATAATTATTTCCTATATTGTACTTGAGTCTTGCAGCATGGGTAGGAGTTGGACAAGGTAAGGTGCAAAAGGCATTCAAAGCAGAGGAAAAGCAGACACTAGGAAATTACACTTCTTTTAGTGGAGCAAAATAGAATTCTGTTTGAGCCAAGTAAAAAATGGGGAGTAGAAGGAGGTAATGCCACAAAGGTAGATGGAGGCCAAGGAACTAGGTTCTTGAATAAAAATCGAAGTTATTAGCATGAAATTCATGAGTAAGTCTTGTGAGAGTTCAAGAACAAGGGCACGTTCCTTGGAAGTTTTCTACATGGAGGTTGAAGTTGCGGAAATGAATAGGCTTGCCAAGGTCAAGGGTAGAGATGGGACAGAGAAGAAGAAGGCTTACATTATGACAGTCATAGATGGGAAGAGGAAGAGAAGGAACCAAAAGTTTAGAAGAGGGACAGATCAGTTCAACTTGGGATACCTAAGGATTGCTTCTAAGAAGAGGTGACATTTAAGTATGGGTTTGAGATGGGATTAGGGCAGGCAGAATATAAAGGAAGCAAAGAACCAGACAAAAAGAAGGTATGAACCAGGAATGTGTCTTTGTGTGTGTTAGGGACTCTGCTAAAGTTTCCATAGCTATTATCATTAGTGCATGTGTGTGCGCACTAATCAATGTATTATAGAATAGACATTTGTACAAAGGTAATAGACTAGTTTGTCTAGAACAAAGAGGGATGAAGAAAGAAAAGTTTGGAAAGGAATGCGAGGTCCAGTTCTAGGAATGTGGGCTATAACGATAGTTTCTGAGCAGGCATGTAGTGTCATTGGAACAATGCTCTAAGACAACTGTCTGGAAGAAGATGAAGGATAGGTCTCATGAAATTGGATATTTTGTGTAAGCAAGTGAAATTAGTGAGGAGGCAAGAGGTATTAAAAGCATGGATTACAGTCTTCAGCAGGAGGAAGAGCAGCCAGTAAGAACTGGGGCTTCACACAAATGTCGACTTGACTACCAGCTCACCCTTGATCTTGAGCATGGTCTTAGAGCTCAGTTTCCTCATCTGAAATTGCCGTGCCTCTGACTCTCAATGCACTTTGTGGAGTATTCGGAATGATAATAGTTGTGGGATGTTTATTTAAGAGAGTCCCTGACACATAAGCTTGTTGTCAATGACAGCCATTGTTATCAGGGCACAGGAATGGAAGTCAAATAGTTGGTGAATGTGAGAGGTTTTGTAGGCTGGTAATGAAAAGGATCCAGTGTCAGGCTGGAGGTTAAGAGAGAGGACTGAGTTGAGGACTGAGCCTGCTGAGGCAGAGGTTTCTAGCCTGGTGATTTAAAACTCAGTTGAGGCAATAATGGAAAGAACAAAGTCAGGAGGAAACCAACAGTGTCAGTTTTGGCCTTGTTCTGTTTCTTCAGATTTTCTTCAGGCAGAGAAAGATGGGAGAGCTGGTGTTTTAGAAGAGCTCACGATGCAGGTCCTAGAGTCGGAGAGGGAGATACAGGAAAGGAGGAAGGTCTGCTGCAGGTCGATAACAACACAATATTACCCGGGTTGAATTCAATCAAAGGATCCCACAAGAGTCAGTCTGCAGTGAAGTCTTCCTGATCGAATTCCCCAAGTGCTGTTTGATCTTTCTTTTCCACATTTCTAGTGGCCTCCTAGTATGAATCCTCCTCCTTTTCCTCTCTGAAGGGTTGTGGTCAACCTTTCTCCCCTTGAAACTGCCCTGGGGTTTTACAACTATGTATATAAGTTGGTGTAATTAGAGATGGAATTAAAAAACAAAAAAACAAAAAAAAAAACGGGTTGCTGTGCAGGAGAGAATCAGCTGACCCAGAGTTGCTCTCTGGTAAAGAGAAAAACATCTTTACAGAGCCTACTCCTCTAATTACATTTAGTGTGGCATTGTTTCCACCTAAATTATAGCAATTAGATACCAAGATTCCTCCTTTGAAATCACTTAATTAATGAGTAGGTAACCCTCTTTGTGTATGGAATTGTAATGAAGTATTTTATTTGTGAACCACCACCCTCCCTGAAATTATCTACTCTTCTCCCCACAAGGTTTACTGAGGTCTGGATGGTGGATTAGAGAAGATGTATTATTCAGGACCCTAGTAAATCATGTTGTTGTGAAAAATCCTACCATAGTCATGGATAACTAGGGGCAGTGAAAGTGCTATTTTTTCCCCGACATTGTTTTTGTCCTTCTGAACCCCAAAGGACACACAGCTCAACCATGTTCTTTGGCCCAGAAATAAGGGCAGATAAAGCTATTACCCCAATTTTGGAAGAAATGAATGATTTGATAGATTAATCCTATCTATTAATCAACCCAGAACTATTTATTGAGCATCTGTTATATGAAAGGAGTGTCAGTGGAGACAAAGATGAATGACTAGATAAATCCTTTGTGTATGGGGTCACCAGGAGATAGATAGCTTGTACACCTGGAGCCAGACGTAAGGACTGAAAGAAAATAACTCCTGGAAATTGTCTTGAAAGGGCCACATTATGTCTAGATTATTTCTGCATCTCATCCTTTTGAGTATATATGTCACTGATTAAAAAATCGTCTCCTGTAAGGAAGCTTGAAAGATGAAGTTGTTTGCTCAAGGTTACCTAGCTAGCTAATTTAGTGGCAGATGAGGAGTAGGGAATGATAAGTCTTCTATTCCCTTGCCTAGTGCTTTTGCTATCATGCCCAGACCATCTGTATGTTACAAGTTAAGCAACAGCACAAAGCACAGGACAGTACTCTGTGACTGGAGTCACATTTGCAGTGTAGACATTTAGCACCAGCGAAGGGTGGGGTGGGGAGAGAGAGAGAGAGAGAGAGAGAGAGAGAGAGAGAGAGAGAGAGAGAGAGAGAGACTGACTCACTCACTCACTCTTAGGTTTGTAGAGCCCAAGAAGAAGGTGAATCTTGAGTGGAGCCAAAACTCCATGAAAGTCTGGCAACATGGCAGGGTAAAAAGAAAAAACTAGAAGTAATACTTTTTAATTGAGTTTTTTCTAAAAATCCATACAGTGAGAAATGGCTTAGGGAATTCATTTATTTTATCCTGTGGTTGGGAGCAACTTCTTCAGGGTAACTAAAGGGCAGGCTCTGTTTCCAGACAGAAGTTCTACACACACGCACACACACACACACACACACACACACACACACACACACACACACACACAAAGCACCTGTGTCTGAGGTTAGTGTGTACCTTGTATAAAAGGATTCTGAACCAAACCTATGGAAAGCTCTTGCTGAGCAGGCCTTGGGGTTCCAGTAATAAGAATAATGGTGATGGTAATGAACATCCATTGAAATTCTCAAGGTTTTCACATACATTATCTTATATGATAGGGTTTTGATTATGTTGATAAAAAATATACTTTGAGTTAAAAGGTGGAGGAGGGGCTGGGAATGCATCTCTGAAGAAGGAGGTCAAAATAGTTTATCTTGGTCATTGCAAGGAAATGGGACTGTGGATGACCGTGGATTTGGCCATGCTAGGAATTAGCTTCTGTTTGCCACAGACTTGAGAGGGAAATCACCCTCTATGAGTGCCTTTTGCCATTTACACTCAATAATCAATTAGCCGTTTTTTATCAAACAACTACTGTTGAAAGGCTCTGTGGGGCACAAAGTGCAAGAATCCTTCTCAGCCTTAGAAGCTTTCTATCTGGTTGACAAAAATTTGACCAACAGTACAAGAAAATCAAGAGAGTCTGAATAAATGGTCTAGAGCAGTGTTTCTCAAGGGTGGTCCTGGCACGAGCCACATCAGCATCACCTCGGAACTTACTAAAATTATGCATAGTCAGGAACATAAAACACTATTCAGGAAGTCTGGGGGTGGGGCAACCTATATTTAACAAGCCTTCTAGGTGATTCTCCTGCAGGCAGTGGAGAAGCTCTGGTCTAGAGGTAACAGGGCTATTTGAACTTCTGAGGAAAGAGAGCTTGGTGTTGCTGGAAAAGCCACAGAAGACTTTCTGGACAAAGTAGCACCTGATTTGGGAATCACATTATCCTTTTAGAGATGTTCCATGTCTTTGGTTCCTCTCTGTCCTACCCATCTTTTTGGTTTTCATATTCAATTGATATATGAACCACTTTGTTCCCCAAAGCTACCATGAGTGGGATGAGTACACTGCACCTACTTTATTGGTGATAAGCTCCCTAACCTTAGAGAAACATTTCCAATGGATAGAAAAGTTTTATCTAAAAAATTGATGTATTATTATTATTATTATTATTATTATTATTATTTTTATTAATTAGAAGCTATCTGGGCTTTCTATTTTCCACATCCAGAACCAAATGGACCTTGTCAATATTTATCACCCAAAAGTGATGGACATGGTTTCTGATGAGGCCACCCTAATTTCTACTCTGGGTGCTCCCTTCCACAGGCCCTGTTGTGAATTTTAACATTTGTTCAAAGGGTAGTTATGAAAAGGAATGAGAAATGCTTGAATTTAAATTAGTCCTTATTTTATATCCTGCTTAGTTTGCTGTGTTTCTGCCATTTTCTCAGCTTCCATGAGCTCTAATCAGGAGGGCAATGAATGAATGCGATAGTGAACACAATTCGGGAAGCTAGAGCTGTTCAAATGAGAGACCCTGTGTCAGAGTCAATTATGACCCACCAGAGGGGGCCCACAATGAACATTTTTCTTTCCAAAACTGATAATGGATGGAGAGATGGGAAATACATTAATGTCTGAAATTTGTTAAGAAGTTTTACCCCACCTATCTTAGTTGGGGTCCAGTAAGAAAATGAGCAAAGCTCATAGTCCTAAGATTAAATGAAAGTATTACACCTGCCTAGGGAAGTGACCACACAGGAGATAAAATTAGCATACTTCCAAGTAAAAATATTATTATATCAATTTACAGTTTAGGGAAAATCCTGGGACACAGTGTAAGAAAATCTGGGATAGAAGCCCAAAAAACATAGATGAAAAACATACACCTGCTAAGATCTCAGAGAAGAAGACTCTGAATTAATCCACAAGTCCTGACTGAGCACCTATTTCTGTGTTTAGTCCAGAAATGAGCACTCTGAGATCATAAATAGATATCCCAAAGGTTGGGAAGACCAACAGCATGGACATCCTCAGAGGCTCAGGGTCATTTAGGCCATGCTCCTGGGTGATGCTCGCATCTTTCTCAACATCAGTCCTGAGAATGGTTAAGCCTGAGCTTGAAGTTCTGTGTTCACTAACTCTCGAGCATTACTTTCTATCTCTGGGCAACTTTGTTAGAAAGATCTCTTGCATTTTGTAAACTTGCACACTTTCATTCTATTCTATTCTATTCTATTCTATTCTATTCTGTTCTGTTCTGTTCTGTTCTGTTCTGTTCTATTGTATTGTATTTATGTATTGTATTGTATTGTATTGTATTGTATTGTATTGTATTGTATTGTATTCTATTCTATTCTATTCTATTCTATTCTATTCTATTCTATTCTATTCTATTTATTTTACTCAAGAGATCTCCCTAGAGTGCCCACTTTCTGGTCTTTCCTCTCCTGTCCCTTCCTAAGCCATCTCCAGGTTAACTAGCCAAAGTTTTTATGCCATTTCTTAGATAGATAGGTGGAAAGTGATCTCAAATCATATCACCATATGTATTAATTTCCTGTGGTTTCTTTAACACATCATCACAAATTGGATGGCTGAAAGAACATAAGTATTCCCTCACAGTTCCAGAGGCCAGAGTTCAAGATCAAATGGGCAGCACTCCCTCTGGTGCACTAGGGGAGAATTTGTTCTATGCCTATTCATCTTCTGGTGGCCTCATAAATCCAATCTCTGCCTCTGTCTTCACATGGCCTGCTGTCTTCTTTACCTCTGTCTTTGCATGGCTTCCTCCTTTTTGCATATCTCTCTACTTTGTAACGCTTATAAAGATAGTTGTCATTGGACGTAGGGCTCCCCCTGATAATCTGGGATGATTTTGTCTAGAGATCCTTAACTTACTTACAAATCAAAGAACTTTTTCCAAATAAGGTCGCATTCACAGGTTTTACAGGGACTAGAACATGGTCTTGTCTCTTTGGAAAGCCACTATTCATTTCGGTACACCATCTTAATCACTTTTTTTTTCAGTGATCCTTAAATTTGGGGAACCTTTGAAAACTTCTGGGTGGTGAACACACAATGTGATATATAGATGATGTATAACAGAATTGTACACTTGAAACCTATGTAACTTTACTAACCATTAGTACCCCAATAAACTTTAATTTAAAAAAAGGAAAAAAAAATCTGATAAATATATGTAATTTCTCCATAGATAAATGCACATGCCAAAATGCATATTTTTTTAAAAAAAGTTCAGGAGATTCAAATTCCACTATCACCACCAAAGCCAATATATGTACTATACATTAGGATACTCTATGTCATTCTTGAATGGTGACATCTAAAACTAACTTTGTGATCTAGTTAATGTAGAGTGGATCAAGATATTGCCTCTTTTGCTCTAGGTAATATAAAAAATTATGTATTAAGTAATGCATTCTTAAATATGTTTGGTATCTCTGAAGTATATACTTAATATTAATTACATTGTATGTGAAAACTCTTAAGCTGCCATTATTATTATTATTATTATTATTTTTTTTTTTTTTTTTTTTTTTTTTTTTTTTTTTAGGGCAGTGTCACTGGCCCTCATATGTGGGACCGAACCAGGGCCGCTGGCTTCCCAAGCCAGCGCTTAACCACCATGCCACTCGGCCGGCCCCTTATTATTATTATTATTAATTAACCTAAGCTTCACCAAGCTCTGTTTCTTTTGTCCACTACTTATGTAATTGTCAAGGGGAGAACCTGACATTTCTTCCTGTTGTTTCACATGTTATTAAATTTAGTCTGTCTCTCATTTTGTCAAGACCTTTTTGATTCCTGATTCTGCCATCACATATATTGACTATTTCTTCCAGCTTTGTGTCATCTGGATATGTGATTTCCATTGCTGACCATTATTTTCATGTCTTCAAGTCATTAATAAAAATGATACACAGGGAAGAGCAGACAGCAGAACCTTTGAGCTGACTCTTCACACCCTCCCTCCTGGTTGATTTTAATGCCTTAATCAGGTACTGTTCAGCCAAGTGATTTTACTAGCTCCTGGCTCATATTTTTTCATCTTTTCTTCAATATTGCTATGGCAGATCATGTCAGGTATCTTGCTGCTAGGTAAATCATATGCCCCATATTTCCCTCTTCTGTCTGCCTATTCATCCTTTCATAGAAAGAGATGAGATTAATCTGACATGATGTATTTTGTGATCCATGAAATAACTGTAAACTATTTGGAGTAGGCAGAAGTGTTTGGTTTGGCATCACTAATATCCTGCTATTCAGAGTAGTCCAATCAAGGAAGACTTACTCGAGAAGGTGGCATTTCATTGTGGCAGGATTTGGATGGGCTGGATAGAGAGGAAAGAAAGCATTCATCAAGGCCTTCTCCCACTGCTTTTGTTCTGTTTGTTTCCTGATAAGCTTTCAACTTGCCTCTCTTCTTTTAAAACAAGAGGACATTTTTTTTTTAAAATCAGAGATAATTGTTTTGTTAAAGATTGAAAATGGACTGGGTCATGACCTCTCCAAGAAATGAACCAGAACTAAAAGGTAGAATTACCTTAGTGGGGAGCTGTCATGGATATATTGGATTTGCAGACCACTGGATATATCAAGAAAGAAAGAGAATAGAGAGAACCAGGGGGATACTTACATTCACTCTGCTCCATACAGTAGCAGCCACAGAATCCAGGATATTCAGTCCATGGCCTCTGCTACCTAGTGTTAACTTCCTATTCATCCAAAGACCATACAGTTTTACTAAAGGAGACACCCTCAGTCTGTCCTCATAGTCTGTTTAATTCTCTTTTAGACAAAGCTCTAAAAATCTTTATTTAAAATTTAACCAATGGAACATTAAAAGTCATTTCCTGAGATGAGTTGTGAGTTGTGTGAGCAATACAACAATCCTATTTCTTCCCCCATTTCACAATTTTATTCAACCCCCACCCTCCCAAATCATCCTCATCTTTCAAGTTGCAGAAGGAAATGTCCCTTGAAGAGAATTAGTCTCTTGGTGTCACCATAAGTGTATTTTAACATGAGGAGAAAAGAATCCAGGGCTGGGAACATGATTAAGTCTTGATGAAATGGAAGCCATCCAATTCCTGGAAAGACTTCAGTTGATTTAAGCTCCCAGCGTGATTGTTCTTTCCTTTATATCATTGTGATAGATATCTTGCATTGTAATTATAAGACATGCCATCCGAGTGGAGTATGGATGATCAATCTATTTTTCTAGAAACAATTGATTATTCATATTTATAGGGCTATCAACTGCTGGGCTTTGAAAAGGTCAGTATTGATTATCTAAGCCACACAGATGGTGTGCTTCTTTACTATCCATAAATATGAGTTTCTTTTATGAGACTCCTGTGATTTTTCTGGGAAGGGGGAAGGAGATGGTAGTCATGGGAATTATACAATGGGGATAGCAACTAAAACACTCTTAGACTTAGTCAGAATTTTGAAATTGGCAGGGTCACACTTTAGATTAGCTAACACACCCCTCCCCCTAACATACACACATATGATCTACTTTACAGATGAGGAAATTGAGTCCCTGTCAGTGTCATCGGTAAACAAAATACCAGTGCCTGTAATTGAGGAGCAAAAACACTGTATGTCAAAATATGAACAACAGTTCTATCTGGGTGGAGGAATTTGGACTACTGGGCAATTTTTTTTCCTTTCTATATTTTAAATACTTCCTGTGAAGCATGTATATATTCCCTTTTCAACAACAAACAAACAGTTTTCAGCCCACTGTGAATGCCATGCCAATTAGCTGGAGTTATGTGGACAGTGAACTTTCTCCTCAATGACCTGCAAAGCACTTACTTAGGAAGAACCGGTGAAGCCCAGATGCTGTTCACCATTCAGTCCTCCATCCTCCCAGTCTTGGTGCATTTGTGACTCACTACAAGGCTCTCTCTGTTTGTCTTTCCTATCCCTTCCCTGAACACTCAGCGTTTTTGGCCACTTCAGCCTCCGTTCTGAATGGCAGTTGGTGAAAGTGGACTACAAATCTATCTTCAGCCGGCACTGCACCAAGGAAGATTATCAGGCCTGGCACCTGCTCAATCAGGTAACCGCCCGGGGTGGTGGGGAGTAGTGGCTCTCAGCAGAGGAGCTACTTGCAAGCCCTAGTTGGTCATACCTGGGCCTCCCTATTTAAAAGAGGCAGGTAGTGGGCCTTGTGAGGGTAATGGTGGATTTGGAGGAAGGGTTGAAACCCACATACTCAGATCCAGCAGATGGTATTTGAGATCATTTTGCATCCTGGTATCCTGATGTATTCATTGACATCTCTGAGAACAGGGGGAAGAGGTGACAGTGATAACGTGGGATTTTAGCTCTATCCATGGAAAAATAAGTTCAGGGAGCCAGGAGACCCTTGAATGATTCTATCATTTTTACCTTTCCATGGGGAGGGTGAGAGCATTTCTCAGGCCAGCCTGAAGTAAGGGGCCTAAGAACACTGGGAAGAGAACCACTGAGAAAGAGTGAGGGGTGTACATCAGGGCCTACAGCAATGGCAGCCATTTATCCGTACACAGTGTCCTCAGGCTTCTGTGCTCTTCAGAATCACTGGGACCTCGTAATTTGTACCAACTTCCCTTGCTCTTTCTGCCCTTGATTGGAATAAAGACTTGGGCGTGGTTGTTTATCATGGAGAGTGAGCTTTTGGGTCAACTTCAGTTTTACTCTGAAGATGATATGAAAAGTACGTGTATGCCAGAAGTGGGATCCTTTCCACTAGAATTTCTGCTGATGTCATTTGGGCAACTGCCTGGTGGTCTGTGAGGCAATTCCCTGTGGAGATGGGAAAGAAACAGAATGAGGTAGCCATCGTTGGTCAAGGTGGGTGAAGGAGTAGTGATAGGCCCCAAGGGGAGGCTGTCCCTTTTGTGTGGTAGTAAGAGAGCAGCCTTTTTATCCTTAAAACTCTAGAATGTTTCCTGGGAATGAGACTGCTACATAGAGTGACCAAAAGAGAATGAAAAGCCTAATGCTTCTTGTTGAGGAGCTAGTTTATTTCACCTTCTTTGTGTTTTTCTGCCTCTCTCACTATGGACTTTCTTTCTAAGGGGGAGCCTTGTGTCATGGGAGAAAGAAAAATATTCAAGAAACGCAAGCCCGGAGCTCAGTGTGCCCTGGGCCGAGACTCCCCGGGGACAGTGGTCTCAGAACCCTGTGTCTGTGCCGACTGGGACTTTGAGTGGTAAGTGCCTTGGCATCTCATTGCCAATTCTAGCCAGACATGTACCTGTTTGTGGGGTGAGGATGAAGAAAGAGTTAGGGGAGGAACTCCTGGCCTGACTTCCTCAGCCAGATGGAAAGTCTGTCACAGTGGAGGAGGGACAGAAGGAGGCATTTTCACTGGGAAGACCACTGTTCTATCAGAGCAGCATGTCTGAAGGGACTTCATCTCATCTTCAGTTAACAACTGTATTCGAAAGTACCAGAAAGGTTGGGCTGGGCACTGACTGAGTTCAGGGAGATACCGCCTTGGACGTAACCTCCAGACAAGTTCTCTCAAATTGTGCTCTTCCATCTGAGTTCTCATCATCATTTCCTTTTTTTTTTAATCCTCCAATGACAACCACAAAGAACAAAGTGAAATCTCACCAATGAGTTACAAATTTGCAAATATTTACCGCCAGCCCTGACCTCCTCCTATAGCATGGAGACACTTGTGTTCATCTATCTATCTATCCAGCATTCATCTCCCCTTGAATAGGGATTTCAAATTTAATATGGCCAAAGCAGAACTCTTCTTCCATCACCACTATGGGAAGCAATTTTTTGATTCTTCTTGAATCCCCACCCCAGTGCAGACATCCATTCAGGTACTTAAATCGAAATCCCAGGGGAGCTTAATTTTCCCATTTCCTTCCCCCTCAGGTCCAAGCCATCTGCAAGTCTGTGCAAATCTCTATCTCTAAAAGACATTCTATCTCAAAGCACATTTACCCACATCTAGCATTGTCTAGATCCCTACAGCAGTCTACTAACTCTCTACTCCCACCTTTGTCACCCTAAAAATCTATCCTCCTCACAGCAACCAAAATTATATTTAAAAAAACCCAAATCAGATCTTATCATGCCTTAGTTTAAAACACTCCAATGGCTTCTCCTCTCCCTTAAAATATAAGCGAATCTTCTCACCTTAGCTTGCTTCATTGTAGGTGATTTGGCCTGCTGCTACCATTGTGCCTTAATTTCTTACTATTCTTCCCTTGTTCACCATTTTGCAGCTGTACTACCATCTCTTATACCTTAATTAATCCAGTTCATTCCTAGCAGAGGAAATAGCATGTGCTAGGATTTCTTCCAAATCTCAGCATGGCTATCACCTTTGGATCACTCATGTCTCAGTTAAAAATATCAGCTCCTAAGAAATGTCTTCTGAGACCATCTCATCTCCCCTACACCCTGGCATTCTCTAGAACATCAGCCTGTTTTAATGTCTTCTAACTATTAGTCACCATATGGAGTGATCATGTTTTTCAATAGCTTTATAATCACCTGTCTTTCCCCAGTGAAACTTAAGTGCTATGAATGCGGAGTTTTAGACTGTCTTTACCGTTACACCCTCAGCACATAGCCAATAGTAGGCATTAAATATTTATACCATGTTTCTTTTAGGAGAGCCCTTTTAGGAGAGTCAAAAACATCCCAAGTTCTGGGAATGGGTGCCTATCACTCTGATCCCAACTGGATAAATTGTTTCTCTGATTCACAATCAAAAATTGAAGTTCAGTTTAGATGTTTTCATAAGCCATTCCCGGTTAAAAGACAAAGCTAAGAGCTCAGGAATGAACCTGTAAACATGGAAGGGGTAGAACAATGACAGTTGCACTTTTGCTTTTCTGGTGTTGAATAACAGAAATGAGTCCAGATGATCACAGAACAGCTACCTCTGCCTACCTCTTCCATCATCATTTCATACAACCTGTTCCTCAAGCTTTCTTTGTGCTGGAAGCCATCTTTGTTCTGCACTTTCTCCTAGGACTATAACTAGTAAGCTTAAGTCAGCCAGATGACTGTGACTGCTTCCTACCTTCTCTCCATCCCTGAACACATGCCTTAGAAAGCTTAATTTCAGGGAGAATCACTCCAATGAGATGTGCTAAATGGAATTGAAATTTGAAGACATTGACCCTTTGGAAACAAAAGACATCTTCACACTTGGGAAGAATAATTTTCAATTATTAACCACAATCCAACAAAATAGTCATAGTAATGTGTACAGTAGGCCTCTCAGAATTATGAGGCATGAAATATCTATGTCAACCTAAATATTCAGAACATGAGTATCAGGCTTCTTTGTGGCCTTGTGTAGACTGACTCCATGGAGTTACACTGTCTTTGCATATGTTATGCTACATTTTCTCCTGTGTCTCTCTGGGCCCTAGTCCCTCACCCATTGTTGGGAGACCTCATAATTGAAAAAGAGTAAGAATCATAACATAAATGTATTTTTTTTCCTTCAGCCATTCTATTTACGAGTCTAGAAAAAACACACAACAAAATCCCAGCTTTGATATTCACAATTTTTGACCTTGGGAAAATGTCTTAATCTCTATAATTTTACCTCCTCAGCTGTAAAATACAAATATATAACATGTACCTCACTGGGTCCTAGGGAGGAATAAATGAATTAATATATATCACTAACATGAATGGGGCATTTATCCTAGTGTTTTAGGTATCCACATGGTAGCTGTTGCTGCTGCTGTTGTTAATCTTGTACCCCAGGGTTAAGTGGTCCCTGTGGTATTTTTAGCAAGTAAACCAGTGCTTATACATTCAAATAAGCATGATCTTCAAAGTTTTACCTTTGAGTGTTATCCATTTATTTTAATATTGGTGGAATAGCTTAAAATATTTTGAACTTTTCTTTGGAACTGCTGTCAGAATGCACCTGTCAGTAAAGCAGGGGCTGCAGGGAGTCCTTGCAAGGTGTCCTGTGGTCCTCACGCTTGTATTGAAAGAAGTACTACCTGGACCCAAGATCCTGTAATGTCAGCATCATTACTACAACATTTTTAATGAGGAGAATGGGCATCTGGAATGTAGATTACTTGACCAAGTTCCCATAACTGAGAGAGAAAGAGCTGGTGGGTTCAAATGTAAGTTTACCTAAATACCGTGCTTTCTCTTATACATCATGCCACTTCTCAAGAAATCAAACAAGTCTTTTATTTTAGTTTCACTTTATGTTTCAGAAGAAATAGGGTTCCCAAGTTAAGTTATTCTAAAACTAAAACTCATCCTCAAATGACCTAGCTTAACTGATATTGATGAAGTTTAATATAGAGTGTTCCATTAACTCTAAAACAGTTATAAATGAAGTAGCTTTGACCATTGGCACTGGAATTGTAATAGGTGTATGGTAGTCAAGAAGGCTTTATAGAATTCTGGAGGGTTTATATAAGGTATTGCATGTTTGTCTTTCTATAACCAATCATACCTCATATTAAAAAGAAGATAGAAGAACCACTTGAGTCTGTGATAGAAGAAACAGGCACTCAAGGCTGGATGCTAGGTTACTGGTCATAATCTGAGAACAACAGTCAAAAAAAATCAAGGGTCCTAAAAAGTATTTTTTTTAGTACCTTTGTGTATGGAATAGGCTGTTTGATTCCTGAGATTTCCAGGATTTTTACAGTGATTTTTGTGGACAATAGGACTGAGTATTTAAAATGGTCTGTTTTATAGTCAACTTCAATAAGCATAGATATCAGTTAAAAAATATAGTTTTTCAATCAAATACAGTTTGTTTGTCTTTAGTGCTCATGCTGAAAAACAGTATATAGCCTGTGCCTTTCTTGATGGTCCTTCCTACCAGGAAGTATTATTAGCTAAGGAATCTGAAACTCCCAGCTCAGTTAGTATAAATAATTATCATACATATTCCACTTAGTTGTTCCCCTAAACCATATCAGGTCATAGCCATTTGAATGGTCCAGGCAACTTTTAGGTCCCAGAGATAGCAGGGAGAATATGTAGCCCAGTTTAATCAGATTGGGGTTGGGGAAAGCTTTGGAGACTGGAGAAGATGATCAAATATCTTGATGTTGGTGGAAAAGTTAAGGAATGCAACCTGGATTAACAAAGGAAGGGTGTTATGTACCTGTATCCCTCCTCTGATTTGAGAAGGAAATTTTATGGATTCTCAGAAGTATTTAATTATGGAACACCGTTAGCTTTCACAATTTTTACTCTTCCATCCAGAGCAGGTGTTAGTCATATATGACTTTTGTGGAAATAAGACGTTTCTACTTAATAGCCTTGTAACCCCCACAAGCCTTATGCTCACTTTAGGGAGGCACTTTGCAACAACCTCCACCATGACACTGGCGAGGGGCCAGGAACAAATCTTCCTTAAGAATTAAGAGACCAGTGGATAATCAGAAAAGGTGGCATAAAGGGCTTGCTTTAAAGCCCTATGAGGGCTCCTAGGAATGAGTTTCCCTTGGGACACCCAAATATACTTGTTTAGTGAGAAATTGTGTTGGAACAGAGGTTACGCCTAGCAGTTCTCTTTTCTTACTCACCCAGCCATTTGCTTAGCAATAACTCTTGCTGAGCACCTACTATGTACCAAGTTCTTTAGATGGATTATTTCTCTTAATCTCTCAAAACAAGAGCCTGTTATTATAAGTGTTTCATAGATGAAGAAATGGAGACAGAGAAGTTAAGTAATTCACTCAAAATAATGTTATGATTCCAGAGTCCCAAGTCTTAGGATGTCTTACTGTCCACCATATTCAGTGTGGTTTCAGATCCACAGAGCTGTTTATAAAGTAGTAATATAGGAGGTAGAGCGGAAAACATTTCGGGGTGCCATGGTACCTAAATCAGGTGTGCCTGAAATCCATTCAACCTTAGTATTCTGCATATAGAGCACAATCACACATGTTTTTTCTATAGAGTAGGCATTGTAGAAAACTCAAAAATGTGTAAACCAGTTATTGGACTCAAAGAAGGCATAACAGCAAATATAATCAGATGCTGAATTTTATGATCCAGGTCTATGCTTGTCCAGTTATGTAATAGTAGCCACTAGTCATGTGATTATTTGCATTAAGCTTAAATAAAATTAAACATTTAGTTCTTCATTTGCCCTAGCCACATTTCAAGTGTTCAGTTGCACCATGTGACTAGTGGCTGCCATATTGCATAGCATAGCTATAAGACATTTCCATTATCACAGAAAATTCTATTGGACAGCACTGGTAAGTGCTAGAAAGGGTCAGAACAAAGAGAGCACTGAACTCTAAGGACTGGAGTAATGATTGAAGGGCTTCCTGCTGGAGGTGGTGGTGGAGCTGTGTAGCCTTGCTGCTGAGTAAGTACAGAGCAAACAGACAATGCTTCAGGGAAAGCAGATGTATGAGTAGAAGGATAAGGCCAAATGGGGTTAGATTAGAAGAAATACTTGAGGGAAGATTGTTGCGTTTTCCAAACACTTTCTGAAATAATTTAGATGTAATTGTCTTTCTCTGTGGCTGTATTTAATTTAGGCTTATGCCTTAGCTAAATGATGAGCTTATTATTTCATTGTTTTTGTTGTGCTTGCTTTTCTGTTCGTTGAGTGTTCACTCAGTGCATACCAAAAACAAAAACAAAAACAGAACTCTCTCTGCTTGATCCCAAACCCAGCATTCTGTGCTGTCTCCTAAAATGGGACAGGGGTACCTGTGCGACACTGATCCTGGAATCCCAACTGCCAAATGGGAGAATGGAGGCACTGGGGGTCACTGAGACTCTGATGGAGCTGTGTGTAGTCTGAGAGTAGCAGAGTCCATGACTGCTTGGCTGGCTCCAAGAGTATCAGAGAGTCATTTCTGGGGACCAGAGGTCCATCCCTACTGATGATGAAATGGACGACACTTGGGACTCTATTAATGCTGACCCGGGGTCAAGAGTCTCGATTATCACCTCCGTTTATCATTGTCAGTTATGCACATTCTTTAACAAGTTGTTTCTCCTCATTTTGCTCCTCCTTTCCAATCAACCAACTGAGGGGATTGGACCCTAGGAATATAAGAGTCCATTCCTCCCTGACATGCAGAGGATTTATTGATTTCTGAACCTGTCCTGTCTCCTTCTTCTTTAGATTGTTAAGGCTTCTCCCTGGATCCCTGGATGGGATTTGTACATACAGGTGCCTAGAAATGGACAAGTTTTCCCCTAACCTTTTAGGAGTTTTAAACCCTTTTAAGAAAGATGCAGAGGTAATATTTCTTGAAGGAAACTGTTTGAGTGTTTGCAGAAGCTGTGGCAGCATATTTCCCTGAGGCAATTCAAAGTTCCTGGTACATTCTCTCCAAACTTCATAATTCAACAGAAAAATGCCTTTCCCCAGGCAGCTGGAGCAGCAGCTGAAACTGCTTGTTTGTCTTAATCATGCAAACTCCAGAGCTGAGAAGGAGGTTGGGCCGTATGAGAGAAATGAATATACATGCAGCAGAAGTTAATGAAGGAGTCCACAGCTTGGGGGCAACCAGTGATATTTCCATTAATGTTATTAAATATTAATGAGGTGCCTTTTATCTTTGGGGCAAAGCAGCATGCTTGATGCCCTCTTTTTAATTACTGTATCATTAACAGGTAGCGGAGCTGAACAGCACCGCTAAAGACGGTTCCATTTAGCAAAGAGCATCACGGCATTTCTCTCCCTCCCAAAGCTGCTTAGGAGAGCACCCTTCCTTCAGAGATTACTAAATTTCATAAGGTTAGCAGGACATTCAACAGATTTATCTCATAAATAAACTGGGGAATTTTCTAGAAGTAATGCAGACACGTTGAATGTTTCTACAGAGAAACAGTGCTTAAAAATCAGGTATTCAGTGGTGTGATGGTAAAGATTTAACTACCGGTTCTCTGGGAGCAAACAACTAAATAAATAAGCCCTAATGAGTAGCCTTTGCTGATTGCTATAAATATTCCCAGCATAGCCGATTTTAGGCTACCGACATGACATCAGTGAATGCAGAGTTGGAAAGAGTTGTGCAGTAATAGCCCAACATTATATAGTATTTCTGGTGTACAGATATATAGATATAAATAACCTCAAGAGAGAATATGATAATATGTAATAACATTTCATACAATAGATATTAATATATATATATATGTAGTAAAATAATGAGGAATTTCTGTTTTGAGTATTTATTACTTTTTAAATGTAATTATGAATTGAAATTTTATATAATTTTTAATAATGGTTGTATTTACCAGCCATTGCATAGCCAGCAAAATCCCTGAAATTTTAAGCCGGCTCTCATGGGCTGTTATAAACTGGCTTAACACCAAGTCTCAGTGAAGTCTCAGGCTGGGAGATTGCCAATCCTCAATCAGGAGGCATGACAAAAGATTGACTTGTCACACAGATCCCTTTCTCCTTCTTTCCTTTCAGTTTCATTTAAACATGGCCATATCAAAGCTGGTCTTGGGTTCTACCTTTCCATGTAGAAATTACAAATGACTGTAGCTCACACTCACTCCACAGACAGCTGTTGGGCACTTGGGGTGCTCTGTGTGGCCCACACTGGAAAGTGAACTGTGGGTTCACAGTCTCCCTACAGAGACAGACCCGATACAATGGCATAATTTAGTGCAATCATTTAAAAATGTAGTTGGAGTAGCAATTCACCCAGTAAACACTTATTTAATACCTTCAGTGTCCTAGGTTTCGTTCTAGATTCATATTGGCCAAAAAAAAACAAACCCAAAAAGCATAACCAAAACACACAACAAAACAAAACAAAAAAACAGAGGTCTCTGGGGAACCATAGATGGTCTCATTTGACCCAGATATTGAGGAAGGATATGTAGGAAACTACCAAATACAGAAGGCAATGGAGTGTTCCATGCCCAGGGCAAACACATATAGAGATAAAGAGGGCTGAAAGGTTGGCCTGGAGTGTTCAGATGTGAGTTTGGTATGGAGGAAGATGCTGGAAAGGTAGGGCAGAGTCAAACTGGGAAGATAATATATAATCTCATTAATCACTTGGCATCTTTACTGTACAACTTCATACTGTTTTATACCATGTTATGCTTCATACTGTATTATTCTGTTCTTTCGTTGTATCCCTATTTTCAAAAGACTGAAAATCCCTTGAGGATAGAGGTTGTACTTCTCTCACAGGACAGGGCACATATTGAGTGATAAAGAAATGTGGAATTAAACTTTCATTCCTACCTTCTTTTCAGTCCCATCCTAGTTACACACCTAGACAGTTGGCCTCTGATTTCACTGGACTTTCATTAAATATTGGCCCAAAGAATATGAGAGCAGAGAAACAAAGGAGGAGTGGGTTCAGAGAGAATGATTTCCCTTGCCGTTTTATGTTTCATTAACACTCGGTGGATCGATATTCAAATGTCCAGATTGCTCTCCACAGCCTGTGGGTTTCAGGAAACCCTTGGATGCTTAACTGAGAAGCATAAATTCTCTTGCCAAGCGAAGGCACCCGCAATGACCTCCGGTTGGTTACAGAGCAGTAATACTTTATTGCTTTTTTTCTACCCTGACAATTACATATCTGGGAGCCTATGAAGTTCCAAGAAGTAAGGAAACATCATTTGGAATTCAGGTGGGACCCTCATCCCCTACCCCAGTTTGCTAGTTTCTCATTTTGTAATGGGGAGGAAAGCAAAAGGGAACCTGACTTTCTGTCCTCATTTTATTATGGGTAGGCTTTTATGAAACCAGGGAAAAGAGCTACAATTTAGCGTTTGTCTTGTTAGTTTAGGAAAACAGGGGACCTGTGTTATATGTAGTTGGGAGAAGTTGGAATGACTAGATATGTGTATACTTGAATGCAACTGTATCTATGGATTTGAGAGAGAATTTGCAGGAAACATGAAAATAAAATCCGTGAAATCAATTTTCAATAACACATGTGGAATCTTTACACAGAGATGAATCTTGACCTTTAAAGCCATTTTCTTTGTTGTTATCTACTTACTTCAGTAATTTAACTGTGATCCAAAATATATTTTTAAGCTTACAGCCTCCGTCACACCCACCCCAAACCAGTGTACCTGCCGCATTATGTATATCCATACCTTTTTTAACCCAGAACCTCTATTTGATAATCCACTATTTCTTTTATAGGCTAGACTCTAAATGACTTGGAATTATTTCTAAATCTAAAAACTAATTCTCAAGGTATGAAGATTTGCCCTCACTGGGAATATTTTAAAGACTGTGTTGCAGCCCTTTGGATGGCTATAGGGATGTGTTGCTGAGTGTGTGTGTCTCTGGGTATTTTAACATTTGTGCATCTGTGCCACTTTGCAATATTCATTTTCCGGACAGTGACTATGGCTATGAGAGACATGGAGAGAGCCAGTGTGTCCCAGCTTTCTGGTACAATCCAGCATCCCCATCAAAGGACTGCAGCCTTGGTCAAAGCTACCTTAACAGCACTGGGTAAGTAAAATACCTGAAAAACTCCACTCACTGTCTTTCTTTTCTCTAAATTGAGGTTAAAGGAAGCATCACTATTGATGTAGGATGGAATATAGATAGAGTTTGTTTATGTGATTTTTGAGAAAAACTGAGGTGCTCTTTAGCTGAGAGCAGCCTTTTTAGGAACATCAGAATATATTTCTGATTACCCATTTTCAATAATTTTTGCCATTTTGACAGACCATAGCTATTGTTTTGGTCAGGCCTTCTCTTCTGGAAAAAGATGCCTCCTTGTTTCTTGGGCCCTGAGGGAAATAAATTAACACAAGTGGTTTGCAGATATTGTAATGCTCTCTAATGACAGGTGAACTGAAGCTCTCATAGACCAATGATGAAAACTTAAAATGAAAATTCAAAAGTCCTATCCTAGGAACACCTTGAATAAGGAGGTCAAGACCCACTTTCTGTAATTCTCAAATTATGTGTATGACTCTCTCATTGTTCACTTATTATTTACTCATTCAGATGCTTGAATATTTTTCCTTTGCCATTTGTTTCCTTCCCCTTTCCTTGGATGCTTCCATGGCCCAGAATAGATTTGGAAAGTGGATGGGGGGGGAGGTGTCTAAGACATCACTTCAAAAATTTTTTTTAATTGAAGTTTATTGAGGTGACAATTGTTAGTAAAGTTACATAGGAGAAGATTTTTTGCAAACAACACCTTTGATAAGGGACTAATATCCAAAATATATAAAGAACTCATAGAACTCAACAACAAAAAAACAAACAATCCAATTAAAAAATGGGCAGAGGACATGAATAGACATTTCTCCAAACAGGACATACAGATGACCAGTACACATATGCAAAGATGTTCAGCATTACTAATCATCAGAGAAATGCAAATAAAACCAAAGTAATGTAACACCTCACATCTGTTAGAATTGCTATCATCCACAAGACAAATAATAACAAGTGTTGGAGAGGCTGTGGAGAAAAAAGAACCCTCATACACTGTTGGTGGGAATGCAGATTGGTGCAGCTGCTATGGAAGGCAGTGTAGAGGTTCCTCAAAAAAGTTAGAATAGAATTACCATATGACCTAGCAATCCCTCTCCTGGGTATCTACTCCCAAATCTGGAAACATTTATCCTTAAAGATATATGTGCTCTGATGTTCACTGCAGCTTTATTTATGGTGGCCAAGACATGGAAACAACCAAAGCGTCCTTCGATAGATGATTGGATAAAGAAGATGTGGTATAGATACACAATGGAATACTATTCTGCCATAAGAAAAGACGAAATAGTGCCATTTGCAATATCACTTTTAATGTTCTATGAATTACCTGGGGATCATGTTAAAATGCAGCTTCTGATTTGGGATATCTGGGTGGGATTGAGGTTCTTCATTTCTAACAAGCTCCCATGCGAGGTCAACATTGCTGGTCCCAGGGATCTTTGAGTAGCCAGGGTCTAAGGTGTTCTGGACTCCAGTATCACCTCCAGTGCATCTTCTGCCATTCCCACTATATGCCATTGCATGTCATTTCAACATGTAACACTAACCACGTTTTAAGTGCTCAATAGGCACAGGTGGAAAGTGGCTAGCACATTTGGCAGCACAGCTCTCGACCCATTATGAGCTCAGTTGGTAATTGAAAATAATGTGTATTTACAAAAGGATATATTGTAATTCTATCTGAGACAATAACTACATACAACATTTGCTCAACATCCTCCTGAGATCTCTAGATGGAAAGTACGCCTAGTAGTTCAGCAGTGTGGTGGGGGGAGGGGACAGGACAAATATCAGGTATAGTGGAGGACCAATGCCACACATAAAGAATCTGGTTTCATCTGCTTTCAAGGCCACCAGAAGAAGACAATATGGCTGGGCTGGTAAATTAATCCTGATATAAAGGGTGAAAAAGATGATGATGATGGTGATGATGGTGATGATGGTGGTGGTGATGGTGGTGGTGGTGGTGGTGGTGGTGGTGGTGGTGATAGTAGTGGTGCATTTATTTTATGTAGTTTTACTAGAATGTTGATTTTATACAGCCTTATAGATAGTGCTGGGCCTGGAAATAATATCTGTCATGTAGGTTAGGGCTGTGGGCAAGCTCTTCTTGGCTTGACTTCACACGCTGGGGTTGGTGGTCAAGTGAGATGATGTGGCAGCACTGGGCACAAAGGTGTCCTTATCCTAGAAGGTAACAGCACCTTGTGGGGGGTTTACCCACATGGACTTCTTCTCTGAGGTAATTTTACCTCAGCTGGGTTGAGTAGGAGCTTCAAACTTGTGCCTCTAATCTGGCATCTGTGTTGATTGGGAAATGAAACATTAACAGAGAAAGAAAATAGGCCATAACGTATCCCAGTGGCTCCAGAGTCAGGACTGTTAGGTCCTGAGGTATTGAACGATATCCTGGGGGTGGAGAGGAGACAGGAAGAGGCTTCCTGATAAGTGAGAGTTAGAAGTCTCATCTTCTCACCGCTTTCTGGGACAGAGAAAGCTGGGGATGGCCTCAGGAACTAGAAATAAGACTCCCTTGGAGAGAAGTACCTGCTTTTCTTGCTCCCTGGGTCCAGTGGGTCTGCCTGCCTCCACCCCTCTTGTGTGTGAGTCAGACATTGATTTTTCTTGGCTGGTTTAGACACTAATGTGATCCATGGTTCACCAGGTAGGATCAATAATAATGTTTAAAGAACCGCTCTTCCTGAGGTGCAGGATGGCGGCTCCTCAGCATTTGTTTAGCTCCCTAAATGGCTGTCTTTGAGACTCAGTTTTTAGGAGCAGCTATGCAACGTATCTGTCTTACTCTTGCTCCCTTGCACTGTCTTCCTAACACACGCACGTACAACACAAACCACATGAACCGCACCACTGACAATGGTCAACACTCCTTAGGTACCGGCGGATCGTGTCCAACAACTGCACAGATGGGCTGAGGGAGAAGTACACCGCCAAGGCCCAGATGTGCCCTGGGAAAGCCCCTCGGGGCCTCCACGTGGTGACAACCGATGGACGCCTGGTGGCAGAGCAGGGGCACAATGCGACCTTTATCATTCTCATGGAGGAGGTAGGTGCTCGCCTGGGCCTCTGAGGTCAGAACTCACAAGCAGGTCATTCCCTGTTCTCTTGGAGGAAAGAAGAAAATATGGTATATTCAGGTCCTTGCCCCAAAGTCAATGTTGAGAAGTTGAGACTTCTAGGAGAAGATAGAAAGAGGGGAAGAGGGTTTGGGGTGTTGAAAAACCTTCTTCCCTTCATCCTATGACGTAGACTCAGACTTAGGCTGCAGTTGGGCCTACTTGTCTCTGGGCAGAGCAGATCTGGACATATTCTTTGAGGTTTCCCTTTAGGCTCTGCTTTGTTGAAGGAATGTTTATCACCATACATTGTGAACTTTGCCAGAACAGAAATGCAAATTTTATCTATTGCTTTCAGGAGTCTGTTTTGCTTTATTCTATCCTTTAACCCCACTGATTACAAAGTCCACAAGGCTTTCAAAGGGTCTCGAAACTATGAGTGTGAGGATGCGGGGAGAGTATTGAAATCCTTTTGATGTATCTTTACGAAGACTGTCGTATTAGTTGCTTTTCCATCAGCTAGCTGCTGCATTAGTTCATATTTTAGGGCCTTCTGTACCTGGGGCAGGAAAATCAGACTCCATTCATTCATTCATTCCAGGATGGAAATAGCTCTGCTGTATGCTTCTTACTCCCTATATGAGCTGTTTCATCTCTTCCCAAATCAGAGAGGTTTTCAGGCACTCCTTGCTGAGGCTGTAGGCCAAGAAGGTTTGCGTGATTTACAGAGCCCTCAAATTTATATGCAGATTGTTCTGTGCTCTTCAGACTTTGGAAAGAGACCAAAGCCAATCAGGACACTTTCCCCCAAGAGTGAATACTTTAGAAACCTTTAAAGCCAGGCCTACATTGTACAGGATGGTGAAGGTTTCTTATCCTGGGGTGACAGATTCTTCAGCCTTCACCTACACTGGGCACTTGAATTTAAAAAAAAACAAAAAAAAACAAAAAAAACAACTTTCAGATTCAGTGAAGGTCATTATCACATTTCCACTAGGGAGTTCCAAGACTAGTGTTATAAAAGCCTTCTCTTGAATGGATATGAAGAGCCATGATCTTATCCATTTGAATTGCCTCCAGTTCATTTCCACTTTAATTTATATTCATAAACTCAAAGATAGTTGACATTGTATGTGGGGCAAGGGAGCAGCTATCAATATTTCACTCACACCTGGGTTGCCATGGAGGAAGAGACAGAAAGCGAGACTATGATCGATGCACATTCACTGGGCAGAAGGATTGGCTCATGATTCCAAAGTGATGTGTTTCTCTTTTCATTCCATCAACTGCCTTTGTATATAAACAGAGAGAGCCGATTCTTCTTTTTCATCGGGTATCCTTATTTTGTGGTCAGGTTCAACTGCATTTATCCAAAGTGTTGGTCCATTATAGTGAGGGGGGAAGGGCAAAAAAGGATGGGGGTCAGTATTGGCCCTTAAGAAGCTGAGTATTGGCTTGGGGTGGTAACATGCACTCACCTGAACCATTGATATCACATTACCAGGTCTCTTGGCCTTCTAAGAGGCAGAGGTCAGAAAAGGCTTCAGGGGAGTGAGGGCTTAAGTGGGTGAAGGGAAGTCCAAGGTCCACAGAGCACAGGTGTAATCTTGGCTGGTATGCAGCGTAGAATGGGAATAACCATCCTACCCCATAGAGCTATTTTGAAGGTGATATTATATAACATGTGTTAAATGGTTAGCATAATTCTTGGAACATAATAATAAATATGACAAAATAAGAACAATTATAATTATAGCATGGTGGTTGAGGATATTAGTATTGAAACCAGACTGCCTAGGTTCAAAAGTTGGCTCTCACACTACTGGCTGCAAGCCTTTGGTCTAATTACTTTATTTTTGTCCCCATTTGTAAAATGGTGACAGTAATATTTTCTACATTACAGAGTTGTGAGAAAGTTAAATTCTTGGAACTGAAAAGAAACGATGAGTGTAAGCTCTTATTATTATCACTATTGTTGTCATTATGACACAGGAGAGGAATAATTAAGCCATGAGAGAGAGAACCAGGGAAACCCTGGGCTTTCCCACTTTAGAGTTTCATGGACTTGCTATCTCACCCTTTATTGCCAGTGTCTCATCAACTCAGTCTGCCCGAGTGTTGGCACACGGGGACAATAGGTCCATTGTACCTGGATATAGTGCTCAGTGGATAACACATAGGAGCCTGATGATTGTTTTGAGGATGTTTTAACCCCCTGGGAGAGACTTTGGTCCTCAGAGAGTGATGCTGGAGACACAGGACGAAGCATCAGATAGGAGTTAAGCCCTATCTGATGTGAATGGGCTCAGGCCAACTGTTCTTCCCTTTTGCAGGGCGATCTCCAAAGGACAAACATCCAGCTTGACTTTGGGGATGGTATTGCTGTGTCCTACGCTAACTTCAGCCCCATTGAGGATGGCATCAAACACGTGTACAAGAGTGCAGGGATCTTCCAGGTGACGGCTTATGCGGAGAACAACCTAGGCTCAGACACAGCTGTCCTCTTCCTGCATGTGGTTTGTAAGTAGCAGGAGCCATCCCTTTTCTTACATTCCTCCCAACTGACAACTCCCTCTGTCTAGACTTCCTGGGGTTGAGAGCTGAGACTGGACTTGGTGTGAATACTACCCTAAATGAGGACCTCAAAAGATTGAGATGCATGCTCATCTGTATTTCTTTTTTTTTTTTTTTTTGAGGGCAGTGTCACTGGCCCTTGTATGTGGGACCCGAACCAGGGCTGCTGGCTTCCTAAGCCAGCGCTTAACCACCGCGCCACTTGGCCGGCCCTGTATTTCTGAGTTTCATGATACTGAAGTAGACTGATTATTTTGAAAGTTTGGATAACATATTACCAACTGCCCCTTCCTTTTCAGCTCCATTCTGTCCTGACAGGAGTGTGCACATGCAGACACACACTGAGGTGAAAATCCCTTCCCTTTGTTGTCTCTGTTGGAAGAGCCAAAGAATGATTAAAGAAATACAGGGTTAGATATTTTTTAATGTAGAACTGAACACATGAAAGGTTTTAATTCTCGCATCTAAGGGCACTGCAAGTCGATTCCTATTGCCAACAATTCTAAGAACTCTCCAAAATGTTTTTGCTGTCCTGGGATGTATTTCATTGCTATTGGCTATTGCTTGGCACAAACCAAAGCAACAGCTGAAGTTCTGAATATTTTGTTTGTACTGGATGCATTTTGTGTATTTACTATCCTGGGACTTGACACTCATGTAAACTGAAACTTAAATATTATGATTTTTAGAATGTTGAATCAAGGAGGTGGTGTTGTGGGGCTGGGATTGGTTTCCTAAACCCCTCTCAGTAATACTCATGTGTGCAAGGACTTCTGTGGATCTTACTTATATACCCCACAGTGTTATTTTTTGGATAATATACTATACATATGGTGAAAATTGTATGTTTTAAGAGAGTCTTAAGGGATACAAGGAGCACCTTTTCTATTAACGACTCAGTGATGATATAAACTTCACTCTATAGACAATCCACATTTAAAATGTCCTTGGCAAACATTAATCTAGCTAGTCTCCTAACATTTCAGTCACAATAGTAGCACAGGGATCAACAGTGATAGGGCTAGTACATGGAAGGAGACCTGGATTATAGATCTGTTATATTTCTAAGGTTGCCAGGCTATGTGGCCATGAGGTAAGTTATTTCATCGTTCAATGTTCTGAACTCCAATTTTAAAATGGATTAATTGTAACTGGTACCCTGCCTCATAGGGCTCTTATAACAGTAAGTGGGAAACATAAGTGAAACACCCAAACATTCACTAATTTATTCAACAAATATTTGTTGAGTTCTTAATATATGCAAGGCACTCTGCTAAGCCCTGGGGAGGCAACAATACAGATATGGCCCTACCCTTGCAGACTTTACATTCTGGTGGGGAAGAGGAGTGCTGTTAGAAAGGGGCTATCGACGGTCCAAGTGGTAATAACCACACCCCACCAACTCTAATAGTTGTCAGGAACCCGGATGGGTTGTGTGCAGGGTGTTCATGAGCCCAGGGTTCAGAGCAAGGGGGGCAGTCTGTAAGTATCAAATTGTATTATCTATGTGTGTCAGGGACCCCCAATATCACCCCCAGGCAAGGACTAACAGGACTCAGCCTACAGTTGGACTCATGGCTATAATTTATTACAGTGAAAGGAGACAGAGAAAGATCATCCAAGGGAGAAGGTCCATGGGGCGAGTCTAGAGGAAGCCAGGTACAAGTTTGCAAGTCTTCCCCCCGTGCAGTCAGGCAGAACATGCTTAATTCCTCTAGCAAGGTATTATAGCAATATGTATGAAGGGCCGCCTATGTGAGAAACTCATTGGAGACTCAATGCCATGATTTTATTGGATTCTGATCAAAGCGGCATCCTCTGCCTAACACAAACCGAAGGTCTAGACTCCCAGAGGAAAGAAGGTGTTCAGAATAAATCATATTGTAGACAGAATGAACCACTCTTAACAGTTAACCATTGAATGGAAATACTCCCAGAGTCAAGTTCCCAGATGCTAGTCAAGGGCCAATCTTGTACACAGATCTTTCAAAAGATGGCAGTTTCAGGTCTGTGTTAACATTTTTTTTACACAGTATGCAAAATGCCACGTAGCACCCAGCTTAGCCTGTGATAAATGTTACCTGTTATGATAGTTAGAGTTGACCCTTGAACAACATGGGGGTTGAGGTGCTAACCCACTGTGCAGTTGAAAATCCATGTATAACTTTTGACTCTCCAGAAACTGAACTATAAATACCCTACTGTTGCCCAGAAGCCTTACTGATACCATAAACAGTCAATCGACACATAGTTGGTATGTCGTATGCATTATATACTGTATTCTTACAATAAAATGTAAGAGAAAATGAAATGTTATTAAAATATCATAAGGAAGAGAAAATATATTTACAGCACTGTACATATTTATTGAAGAAGATCCACGTGTAGGATCAACTGTATGAAAGTCTTCCTGTTAATTTTCTGCCAAACACTTCTGCTGCATTTAAAAATGAGGTCAAGAAAACGATTACTTTTGTCTATCCCAAGGACCTGCCCCATCCATGTTCCTAATTTTGACAGGAGTGGGCCTTGCCTGCAGGGTGCAAAGATGGTATATTAGTGGCAAAAACACAACAGCAGGAAACAGGCTTATACGTGGGTTATGTGCATGAAGGAGGAAATGTTCCTTGAAACTTTTATCGTGCTCATAATTCCCTCCAAATCAATCATGGCTGCATTTACCAGACAGTTATTATAGTGGAAACTGCTCTTGGCCTCACCTTGGGCCATTAGCTAACAAAAGTAGTTGTTAGCTGCCCATAATAACCAATCTCTCACAGATTATTAGGTTGTTTTTTTTTTTTAAATCAAACAAGAGTACTATTTGACTGTGAGGATTTTAGGAGTTTGCTGTGTTCTCTCTTGAATCCCATTAGCGCTCTTCTCCCTAATCCATGATCTATCTCTAGAGTGAAGCCTGAAGCCTCTGGCTCGGGCTATTCGCCCTAAGAAGCTACTAACATGTTGTTGTTCCTTGAGATTCTATTTACCCAAAGATGCTGATCCTGAAGCTGGAATAAATGTGACCCTGTTTGATGGAGTTCCAATTCATGGAAGCCCCATCCCTTTTATGTTTGTATGAGTTTAGGGAGAAGGAGGTGTTCTTTCATCTTCTTGGGCATCCACGCACCTGACAGCGTGAGCTGTGGCCCCTGAGTGACAGCATGCTAAGAATCTGCAAAAACATAGCCCTAGAGGCCTCATTTCTTCACTGTGGAAAAACCCTGGTTCCCTTGAGCTGGCCAGGGAGGGAATTCCCTTCAGGCCATTCTCCCACGAGAACAGCAACATTGACTTTGAGGGTGAAAAAGTTCTCTTTCCTGGCAGAGGAAGAATGAGGGGCCCGCACGTAGGCATGGAGAAAGACTCTGAGGTTTTAATGTGAGAAGAAGATTTCCCATCTTCCTCCTTCACCCTGCCTCATTCTCTTCTCCATTAATCAGTAAAGCACAAACCACAAAGGAAGATAAATCATGTAAACTCCTAAACACCAGTCAATAAAGCATTGAAAGTAGCCAGTGTTTTCTGACACCTTGTGTTTTGTTTTCTGTTTTTTACTCACATCAATGGTGGAACCATACAAACAGAACTGAATAGTATTCCTTATTGAAAATAATTAAGCCTTTAGCCAAATGTGTATCTGAAGTGACAAGGTTCAAATTATTTTCTGGAAGAAACCTTGAGGTGCCATCTGTCTGGGATCAGGTCAGAGAGCTGATACACAGATTCTCGAAGACTTGTTGACTAGTACTGCCAACGCAAGGCACAGTGGCCGATGGTGAAAGAGGATATGACCAACTAACAATGGAGAATAACAGAAGAGCTCTGCATTCAATGCATTGACCCCAAATCACAGTCCAGGCTAATTGTCAGGAATGAAAGAGACTGCTGTTTACCTTCCTATTTATTGGCTGAGCGTCCAGTAAACTAGCTTTGTCTTTGGATTGGAGTTTCATAAGTATTTGTGGTTGGGCTCATCAGATGTTATATTAAGTTCAAATGTCATCCAAAAAAGCTAAAGTCTGATTTGATTTCCCTGTTATACGTGGTGCTTCATTTCAAGTACACACACACACCCCACCCCTCTCAACATCTGTGAGTTTATAAGCCTTGCTGTATTACAGGTGATGGTCAAAGGGGTTAAGATTAAGAAGCTGACTGTTTATTCCAGGGATTTAAACACTGACATTGCTCTCCTTGTTCCTCTAGGTCCTGTGGAGCACGTTCATCTCCGAGTTCCCTTTGTCGCCATCAGGAATAAGGAGGTCAACATCAGTGCAGTCGTGTGGCCCAGTCAGCTGGGGACCCTCACCTATTTCTGGTGGTTCGGCAACAGCACAAAGGTTCGGTCCTTTCTGCTCGCTGCCCGATTAGATCTGTACTGAGTGCTCCTAGGCTCCAGCTTCTATATTGACGTTGGAGGCACCGGGGATGTGGGCAAGAGGATGTACTTAATGAAGCTATGAATCCACATAATTGAATGCCACATACCTCCCCACACCACCTTCATAATTACAATAGGGAAAGCTCAGATAATTCTATGGCAGAGAGTACTTGGAGGAACTATACAAATCTGGTTGTTCTTGCTTCTGTAATCAGTGTTTCTAAAACATCTTTTGCTCTTTGTTTTAATCCTGGCCTTGCCACTCACTAGCTATCTAATATCAAGGAAGTCACTTAGCATCTCTGAGATTAAGTAACCCCATCTGCAAAATCTGAATTGATATGCAAAGAATTCTTATCAAGACCTACTAGATGTCCTGTGAAGGCCAGAGTTCCCTCTTGGGCATGGCTCTGACATTGCCAAGTTGCTAAGAAAGGAAGTAAAAGGGCCAGACTCTGGACTTTGCACAGACTCCCTGCTCCCAGCCCCTAGTGATGGTGACACTTGTGTCAAGAATGACTGTGCTTGTAAATAGAAGCTGAAAGCAGTTAGGCTGAGGGTCCCTCAGTTTAGGGGATTGGTATTCTTCTCTGTCCCTGTTTTAGTCTTTGCGTTTCCCTCGGGCATTCTTGATGTGATTGGTATTGCTCACCTTAGAGAGACCTTTAATTTAAAAATAATAATAATTTAGGAAATCTTATCAACTCAGACTTGGAAACCCTGAATACCTACAGCAAGGCTGATAAATACGCAGTTACTGGTGTTGTAATTCCTCTAAAACATGGATGGAATGATTCTGGCTTTGTTCGCCAGTTTTGCGATGAGCAAAGGAAACTTTGGCCCCTGTACAATCAGAGTGGGTGATGCCTCATCCTGCTCTTTCTTAGGGAGGGAGGCAGCCTGTGATGGAGAGAACAGGGGCACAGGCATCAGAGAGACACGGGTTAGGTTTCCAGGGCCCCACATGCTCACAGCTGGCCCTGTCAGCTCCATCAGGACATTTGACCTGAAGTTGAATTCACTCCACTGCAGGCTGGAAAGAATATCTATGTCATCCTGGTACTCACTAAATGAATACTTTTTATTTTGTCCTAGACACTGTGAGTTAGGATGGATTGATAAAAGATAAAACTAGATTCATGGACCCGAGGGCCCCCTTTCTGTTTGCACTTTCCATGCTATGCACTTTCAGGTCCGAGGCATCTCTGGGAGTATTGCTTACCAGGGCAATGGATAGGGAGGTTTTCAATAAGACCCCCATTTGGTACATTAGAGGAGTGAAGCTCCCTGTGTCAGATGAGCACCCCAGGATCTAACAGCTGGTTAATTGTAGTCAGACCTGAAACCCTGGTCCCCTCACTCCCATCTACTACGCACTGCCCTCTACCCCAGGATGCTTTAGCTGCACCTCTGTCACCTAGAGGTTACAGACCCTAAATTTCTGCCTCAAAATCTGACAGACACAGTGAAGGGAAAAGAGAAGCTCATTTGAAGGGAGAAAGCAATGAAGAGAGGGATTTTAAGTTCGTTTCTCCTCTGATGATGTGAGGTTTTGGCTGACCGTGTTCACTGATGATCTTTACCGAGAAACCAGTGAGAGCAAGGGGGCAGTTTTTGGCTGTTAGCAACATGATGGTTTACCCAACAGAGAATTGAAGGCACAACGTTTCTCTACAGCATATTTCTTTTCCCCTTTGAGTGCTTATTCTAAGGCCTGATACACCAGATACACAGAAAATGGATACAGGTTTTTGGAAGTCTAGTTTTTATTTCTCTAATGATTATCTGTGTTAGCTTGAACAAATCACCTGATCTGAGCCTCAATGTTCTTTTCTCTGAAACAAGGGTACTAATATCTAATCCATGAACACTGAGTGATTATTTGAAATATCTATCTATCTAGTCTATATTATATCATATTATAAGAGGGACATTTTAAAATTACAGAAGGGCATTGCAGATTAATTTGTTTTTAATATGATGACCTGAGGTATTCCTTTGGTTAGGAATTTTCCATCTATAAACTTGGCATAAAGTGCTACACAAATACCCAGACCTCAAAGGTTTACTAGTTGCTCTTGTTCCCCACAAAACCAAGAGAAAACCCATGAGAGCCATTCAAAGAGTAATTTTGAAATTAGACAAACTTGGGTTGGGATCCAGACTCGGATTTTTCTTGGCCGAATGCCTTCAGTCAAATCATGTAATTTCTCTGGGCTTCAGTTTTGTTCATTGTAACACTGGAATAATAGTAGTAGTAGCTATACTCTAATATTGCTTTGAGGATTAAGTGAAAAACAAAAGGTACTCTTTAGGACACATGCAGGCACTTGAAAATATCAGTCGCTGTTGTGCTTGCTCATCATTTGCATCTACGTAGATCTCAGTGACAAACCTGACTCGATTCCATGGATTTCCCTCTCACCTCCACGAATGGTTACTTGGTCCATTTGAAAGAGACACATTTTCAGTGATTTTTCCTAATGCAGTGCTATAAACACATCAAGGTGGCCTCTGTACCCAGTCACTGATCCGATGAGCACCATATTTGACTAGCAAATGAATCAGTCAGTGTCTTTCAGTGTCATAGTGAGTTCTCTGATTTTAGAGCTATTTGGTTCCCTTTGACTAGCAAACTGACCTGTAAAAGGAGTTAATATTAATTTTAAGCATTCATTCCTAGTACTGCTTTGTGTGAGACTCTTCACACACATTATTTTATTTAATCATTATGTCATCACTGATAAAGGAGAAATGACCCCATTTTACAGAGAAAACACTTAGGTTAATAACCTTGGAAGGCAGTGGTGTGTGTGTGTGTGTGTGTGTGTGTGTGTGTGTGTGTGTGTATGTGTGTGTATGTGTATTGCAATTAGGTCAATTAGACAGGCTCACCCAGGTGGTTGAATTAGGTCAATCTCTCAGTAAGAATCAATTAACACCCCCTTTATATCCAGCCCTCTGCATGGTGCCTTTAGGGATAAAACAGCACACATGACATTGCCCCGATGTTCGAGGAAATTACATTCCACATAGGAGCCACGATGAACACACATGCAACAGTTGGTGTGCAAGTGTGAGAAATAAGTAAATAGAAGAGGACAAGCATTCCTGAGCTCCAGCTATATGTTCCTGTACCTACAAACCTATCAGTGGAAGGTGTGAAATTGCATCAGGACCTCCATGGATCTTTTTCAAGAGCCTGTGTTTTGTGCTAAGTGTTGTGAGGAATACAAAGCAGTGTGCATCCCATTTGTTGCCTTCAAGAAATATAATCTATCTGCGAATAGAAGTTAACCTGCAAAGCTAGATTCTATAAGGTAATAGATACTCTACGGTACTACACTAAGGAATGTCATCTTACTGGCCCAGTCCAGCAGCCTAGAGGATGATGGATGCAAATCTTATTGGTCACGGAAGGTGTCCTGGATGAAGCCGGACCTAAGCCGGCACTGAGTGAACAGTAGAGCCAAGGCAGAGAGGAGGGAGAGGGATTTGTGTGTAAAGATAAGACTTTTGGCATGGTTATGGCCTGTGTAGACTGATTCAGACAAAGCAGACATTTCTCTTTAGCAGAAACCAGATTAAAAAATGAATGGTGGGGAGGACAGATGACAGATGGCTTTGAATGACATAAATAGATGCTTTCTATTTTGTCAGACACTAAGATTTAGGATAGAATGATGGAAGATAGAACCAAATTCATGGACAGTGATACTTTAGACTCTGAGATATTTTTGAAGAGCTTCTGTGTGTGTATTTGAGGACTTTTTTTCCTAGCTGTGAATTTTCACATTAACCACAGAGTCACAGATAATAGTTTATATATAATATTTTACTTTATTTCTTTCAAAATATTCTTAGTGTGTACTTTAGAGCTCTTACATAGTTCTAATCATAGCATATCCAAATTATATATTCTGCTTTTTCTACTTTATATGATAAGCCCTTTTCACACATTACTGTGTAATCTGATGAAGGTTTTAAGTAAGGCAAGAATATTGATTTCATAATCTGCCCAATTTGGGGATGGCAGTTTTCAGCAAGGTATATATTGAAATTGTGCAGATTTTTATAATATTCAATATTAACTTGACTTACTGTGCCTGGCAAATTGGTGTAGGCTACATCCAAAGATTGCCCTGAAGTTCCCTTTTCCCTTGGTCAAGTGAAAATCTCACAACTAAATTGTCACTTGGAGCTTTGTCGATTTCTTGCTGGGCTCTGTGGCTAATATGTGACCTGCTGCACCTCTCTGTGTAAAAGGATGTACTCCAAAGCCTAGGCAGGGCATGAGGTATCACCATATTTTGCAGTGTATGACGTGCATCCACATTGTTGGCCCAAATTTTCAGGGAATAAAAATCTTTTGTTTTAATTTTTTAATTCAAATTTTTATTTGTTTATATTTAGGTACTTGTTTTTTTTTGTATTGTAGAGGAATTTTAGTATTTATTTATTATTACACTTTTAACTCATAAGCATAAATAAAAGCATTGAAAACATTTAAGTAGATATGGAATTAGTACTACCCATGTATAATGCACATCCGTATTTTCCCCTCACAAATTTGGACCAAAAATGTGTGCATTATACACGGCACAATACCGTATTCTAAGAAGCCTCTTTGTGGGCTGACCCTGCAGCTTGGACAACTTTCAGAGATGGAGACATCATTTGGCCGCCTGTTGGATTTGTCGGGCTCTGAAAGGCTAATTTGCTGGGATTAACAGAGGTATGGCTTAATAAAATGTGTCTGCTTGCCTAATAGATTTTGTAAATGAACCTTAAAATAGTTGATTTAATTTAGCATTGTTCGCTAGATATCGGTAGCCAAAAAAGAACTCAAGGATCCTGTTGAGCATTCCAACTTTGCAAGGAAGGTGATATCAGCCATGATGCCATAACAGCTGATGAAAAATAAAAGCAGTTTTAAACACAAAATTAGCTTCTGCCATCTCCTCAGCACAGAAACCTATGGCCTGCCACCCGGAGACCAAGTGTTACCATTCAGCACAGTTTGTTTGCTGTGGCTCAGATCCCTGACTGGCTGGTGGGATAGCACACTCCTTCCCACCTTAGATGACATTCTCTTGTCCTGCTGCCCTGTGTCTCTGGCCCATGATTCTCCTAGGGAAGCAACTAGATGGAGAGAAGATCCAACCTGCTGGGACAAGATGAATTCCAGTCCCCTCAAAAAGGGATGTCATTGGCCAGCACAGCACCAACCACTGAGTCTAAGACAAGAAGAGTGTGCACGGAAAGGAAAGGTAGCCACGTAGGCCATTGAGAGCTGTAGAAGGTGACATGGAAGTATTGAAGGTTCCCTAAAGAACTAACAAGGGAGAAAAATATCATGGTGTACGAGGTGAGAAGAGATGAGAGATAGCTGAGGGCAATCACCAAATGGAAGGGCACGATAATATAGTCGTGGTCCAGGAGAGGTCATTCATGGAATCAAGAAAAATAAAACCACATCGATTCCTTTTTTGTTTTGTTTTTTTGCCAACATTTATTATTGAAAACTTCCAACATACACTAACGCTGAAAGAGTTTTACAATGAACACCCATATACCCACCAGCTATAGTTTACTGTTAACATTTACTATGCTTGTTATATCACATCTGTCCATCTGTCCATCCCTCCATCCATCATCAATTGATATTCATTTTTTGATCCATTTCAAAGTAAATTTCAGACACTTATATTCTCGGTCCTAAATGTTTCGGCTTGCAAATCATTAACAAGAATTCAATATTTGTTTACCCTCTCCACTCAAGAGTGACTGTCACTCTTCAAAGTTCTCTCATGCCCAGTCTCAGTCAGTCCCCATCCCCAAACTCCAGAACCAATCATTTTTTCATCATAGATTATCTTTGCCTGTTCTAGTGCTTCACATAGATGTAATCATACCACATGAATTCTTTTATGTAAGTTTTTTTTCACTTCTTATAGTTTTAGGGTTCATATATACTGTTGTGGATATCAGCATTTGTTCTTTGGTGTTTATTGTATGAATATACTATAACTTTTTAATTCATTTTTCTGTTGATGAATTCTCCTAGGCTTTTTTCAATTTGGGTCTGTTACGAATATACTGGTATGAACATTTTGTTAGTTTGTGGACACACATATTTTTTTTATCTTGATGAAATTTCCAGGACTGAAATTGCTAAGTTATAAAATGTAAAATGGCACAACTACTTTACAAATAACTATTGCAAGTCCTTGTAAAACTGAAGTTTTTCTAAGGGAATGAGGAAGTTGAAGGGATTCTGACAGATAAGACCTAATGGGTTGGCCAGTAGGAACTAGGAAGTGTGCCTTAAGCCAGTCATCTATCCTGTATATGCCAAGCTGAGTGAATCCTCACAGCTTTTCTAACCCAAACCCTTGATTTAACAGAGTAAAAACAAACAAACAACAGCAACAAAAAACCCACTGAGGCCCAGAAAGCAAACAAACTTTGCCCAAGTTCATTCATTAAAATAGTAACCGGAGCCAGAGTTTCAAGTCTCTGTTCTTGTTTTACTAGAGGTGGCGACCTATATATACGTGTAGTTTTTCCCTTATTCAGTGACCTTGGTCAACATTGCTATGCTGAGCCCAACTTGACTTCAGATTCCTCCTCAACACAGGACACCAAACAGCCACTGTTGGCCCACTGGCATTGCAGTGCATCACAGAACCCACTCATACCTTATTTATTGTTTAATGAATACAGACACACCTTTGTGTGTCTCATCACAGAGCCATAAATACAGAGAAGCATGCTTGAATTCTGGGGTTTAGCCTTAGTTAAGGGAAAGAGTATATCTCTTTCCATATTCAACCTCTTTCATTCAGCAAACAGAGAAAAAAAGGTATCAGAGCTTAGAGCAATATCTCTCATCTTCCCAAACTCCAGCCATCAGCCTGGTCATAAAAATAGTGTTATAGAATTTTAAAGTAGAAGAAATCAAATTATTACTTCAGTGTCCCAGTTGAAAATCCTGAGCTAGGAAAAAAAAAAAAAAAAGAGCCAGTCTTGCATGTAGCAGGGATGCTGTCTGAAAGCTCTTCTCTGACCCATACTTCCAGGCCATGTTCAGTTAGATACATGGGTTTGCTGTGTAAACACTGGCTGACACCCACCCCCTTAAAAGGCTGCATTATTACTCTCTATCCCATTTGTTGTCCTGACATAGAGGAGAGGGAGTCTGCCCCTCCGGGCTTGTGATATCTCTTTATGAGCTGCCTTAGAGAAGCCTGCTAGTATTACATCTTACATTGCAAACACCAGGGAACTTGAGAGGGCATGGGCTCAAGATGACCACTGAATAGTGACTCTTCAATCTTAGGGTCTTCATTCTCTTCTTTCCAATAAGTATCTGATTTTATCAAAATCCTAATTCGCAGGGGGGCGGGGAATCATTCTGCTTCTTTCTTTATCCTTGGCAAATCTGTATCCATTAGGATAAGGAAAATAAAACAGAAAAAGAAACATTAAAAAATGATCACAGATAAGTAGTTTTATGTTTTCTAACCTATTAAGGATGTTAGAAATATCTTGCAGTGTAAAATAAATTAAAAAGACAATAATATGACCTTATATCCAACTGTTCTGCTGTATGTAACATGATATGCCAAGTACAGGTGATATAGAAGTGAATAAAATGAGGTCACTTCTCTGAATAGTCTTATAGTCCAATGGAATACAGGATGAAAATACAAGCGACATGGAGTATTGGAGAACTGACATGATCTCCTCCTTCCAGAGCCAACAGGAAGAAGTTACAAAGGGTGCTTCTACTTTGCCCCAGGAAAATAACAGGCAAAATCCATGGTGTCCAGTCTTATCTTCATCTCTCAGGATGCACATTTTACAGTGTATTTCGAGTGTATGAATTCTCTTCCTGGATACTGGATATAACACAGTTTAAGGAAGCTGTGTAATTTTCTGTTTTCTTTTTCAAGTTAGGATCCCTTGAGGATATGCAAGTGTTGTACAGAATTGTGACAGTCTGAGACTTACAGGAAAGGAGGACATCTCATACCCCCACAGAGGATTAAATTGGTCTTTCTACTCTCGTTTAGCCCCTCATCACCTTGGACAGCAGCATTTCCTTCACATTCCTTGCAGAGGGAACCAACACAATCACTGTTCAGGTGGCAGCGGGGAATGCCCTTATCCAGGACACGAAAGATATTGCAGTTCATGGTAAGCCCTGGAAATTATCCAGTGATGCCCCCTCCTGCCCAGTCAATCCCCTCTACCCATCCTAGTGACAAGTTCTGGCTGCTTGGGAAACTCCCTAGACCTTGGGGAAATTATGTAAGACCACAAGAGGTATGCAAACCTTCTTTCTGCTTTGTTCCTGAATAGAGAAGCAGGTACAGACAGGCATTTGTTGTCTTCTGTGATGTATCTGCATCACAACCTGATAGTTTCATTAGACAGAGACGTCATATGTTGAAGTGGTGCTAAGCTGAAGATAGAAGCATCTAGATCTTATGTCCTGATGAGGTATCTACAATACCTCATCTACAATGTGGCACACATGTGAGAATGGGGACCAGTGATTCCAGAAGCTGGAGGAGTTATGGTCCCTGACCTTGAAGGACTCATAGTTCAGGTACTGAGGTGACTGCACATAACCTATGTGATTTCCTGATTGGCGGAGATTCTAACATCATTGGCTGCAAAGGCTAAACATAAGGCTAAGAATATGACAGACAAGGCAGGAGGGTGGTAAATATGGCATTAAAATTATTTTTAATAAAGTTGTGCTTTTACCACCATCCCACACAACCTCCCCCAAGCCCCTAAAAACAGCCATTATACCAGGGTTTTTCTGGAAAGTTGTACTAAGGTCCTCTGACTCAGACCACATCTCTTCAGCCTCTCTTCAGGAAAATGGCGGCTCCTACATGTCTGCAAACTCGATGTTCAGGCTTTCTCATTGGGTACCTAGAAATTTTTTTTTTTTAATTAAGCATTTTTTATTGAAGTGTAGATTTAATACAGAAAAGTCCACATCATAAGGGTTTTAGCTTCATGAATGACCACAAAGTGAACAAAGCTGTATACCTACCAAACCGGTCATGAAATTGAATGTTACCCACACCCTAGATACAGGGTTTCGATGTATTTTTAACTTCCTGAGGCAGTTGCTAGCAGGATGGACAAAGGAACTGAGAGGAGGAGAAAAAGCCCCCTGCTCATGAAGCCCAACGTGTTTAAGCTTTGTCACTAGGTCTGCACGTTACCACTTACAGTAGCAAAAGTCTTCTTCTGGGATCTCATAGTTATGTTTCATTTCAGGTAACATTCTTTTGCAAGAAGAAGGGCTTAAGATTTTAGGAACTAACAAAAATGGTAGGAGTACAAATCTACTTCTGGTCATCAAATCCCACTTCCTTTCAGAAGCCAAGGGACAGGCTGAAAAGAAGGAATTATAGCTGACTCTACATGAGAGAGTGGGCCCTTCCCCTAAAGCACAGTGATCGTGTTGGCCCCTTGCCTGTCACACCATCTCTCAGCCTCAGTCACACACTCTCTCTTCCTGCAGAATACTTCCAGTCCCAGCTCTTATCATTCTCTCCTAACCTGGACTACCACAATCCTGACATTCCTGAGTGGAGGCAAGATATTGGCAATGTCATCAAGCGTGCTCTGGTTAAAGTAAGTTGGCTTTATTTTTGCTGAAATCTTTAGGAACAAAGACCCAGATCATGTCCTCCAGAATAATTTTCATGGATTAGAATCACCATTCTACAATTAGATAAAGATTATTTCTGAGAGAGAGAGAGAGAGAGAGAGAGAGAGAGAGAGAGAGAGAGAGAGAGAGAGAGAGAGATGAGTGTTGGAGGATGAAAATTGGCCTCATCTTTACCCTAAATGTTTCTAAGACAGGAGCTTGACCCCTTAATGAAATAGTGAGGTCCACTTGTTAAGTCTATACTATCATTCACTTTACTGGCTGTTTGCCCACCAAAGTGGTTTTCTTCACCAGATACCCATTCAGACTTCAAGACTACCATTGGCCACGCATGGCAATCAAAGCTACAGACCAGGAAACAGAGCATGCCAGTAGACTCTGTAAAGTCAACCCAAGGTCAGATTTATCTTAGAGAAAGTTTTGAGGGCTTTGTTAACTTTTGCTCAGGGTGAGGCACTAGAATATAACGATGACTAAAACATGGTCAATTCTAATATGCAACTCATTCAGTGATAGAGGCATGGCCAACATTTCAAATGAGCATGGAGAGAAGCGTGAGACTCTCTGTCCAGAAAAGTGAAGGCTTAGAACATATTTGTGACTCAATACATGCTTGTCAATTATTAGGATGGTCTTCAGAGAAGATACTTGAACTCTGTTTTAAAGGCTAAACAGTAGTTAACAGAGCAGGATCTTGGGTTTCAAGTAGAATGAACAGCATGTGCTAAGCAATGAACTACTGAAAAAGTACAGCATATTTGGGAAATGGCAAAGTTTAGTGTGGGCAATCTTCAGGTTTTAAGGGCAAGTGTGTCTAATGTTGAGCTAGCTTGATTAGGTAGTTTGTGAAGAGCCTGAGAAGCTAGCAGGGGTTTGACATATCTCTTATAGGCACTGGGAAGTGTGAGATGTGTTGTATTTATTTTACTAAAACCCCTGACAATAGATTTACATTTCAGGCACCCATTCTGGTAGCAATACAGAGGATGGACTGCTGAGGTGAATAGGGTGGGGGGGAGATGTCACAAAAAATGACCAGTTAAAAGACTGGTATAGTTATCTAGAGATAAACGATCCTGGAATTGAAACATTCAAAGGCTCCTTAGGAAGCTGAGCAATATAATTAATGACTAATAGCATATTGTGTGGGTGAGAGGCAGGGAGGAGCTTTCTGATTACAAGATTAGGTAAGAGATGACCTTGCTTTTCATCAAGATGAGGAATATGTAGGAGAAATATCTGGGGGGAACAATAATGGTTTGGTCTTTTATGTGTGTTTAGAGCACATGAGAAACAATTGGGTAAAGATAACCAGGAGAGTTGAAAATATGGATCTGAAGATCAAGCAGAGGTTCCCACTCCAGGTAGAGGTAGGAGTTGAGGCTGTGGAGGTACTTATACATGCCTCCCGCCCCCATGGGGGGACAGAATAGGGGCAGAACAGACATGAATGTTGATGCTTCTTCAGGTATAGGAGAAAGATCCAGGGATAGACATGGATAACAGGCTGACAAACAGGAAGAAGTGAAAGAGAGTGATGTAAGAGCATTCCTGCAGGGAGTTGTCTAAAGGATGAACTTCACCTCAAATCATTTTATAAAGAGATTGTTCATAGACAAGGATGAAAATGAGGCTGCTCTTGGATGCCTTTGACTGTGAAACATCTAGCATTGTGTTGTATTTTCTATGATTGTATTTATTAAAAACATATGAGCTTTTTAATAAATATCTTTGTAATTGTAATAATAATCCCAATAAATCATAATAATCAGCCATGCCAGTTCATGCCATGAGTGATGACCAGTCACTCATACACCTCTTTGGATGAGATCAAGTGACTCTGGACAAGTGTCTCCAAGTTCCTTCCAAGGTCCCTCACTGGCTCATGCTCCCTGGAATGAAGGGTCACACCGTCACAGCACTCACAGGCTCACTCACTTCACTCCCCTGGGTAATTCTCTGCCTTTTGCTCCTCAGTCTGGCCTCTGGAGACTTGCTTCCCCTAGCTGGTTAGGGTGAGGCTTTCTGAAACCATGCTCCAGCTACTTGGGGTCATGCCTTCCAGTAGGATATTGAGGCATCTGGCAAAGCCACCTCAGGTCCCAAGGGGATGCTTCTCTGCCTGGTGAACGTTTTAGTCCTCTGACTGCAACCTGCTATTTCTCCTCAAGTCAAAATTCACTCTTCACTATCACATCTCTGATAATCATTTCCAATCTCTCAGCCTAGTTCCAAATAGGAATCAGAGCTGAGCAAATGGGAAACAACTAACCCCTCCACTTCTATTCAATCCAGCAAGTATTTACTAAGCCTCTACTCTGCCAGGCATCTTTTAAAAGAGTGAGGTTGCCACCAAGACCGCCAGGAATGTCTGGGCAGACATACAGTAAGGACCTATCAGACAAAAGACAGATGGATGTACGTGTCAGAGACGCCATGATCCAAGTCCCTGAAATGTGGTGGAGATGGTATTCTGGAAGTGCTTGGGGTGCGGGGGGAGGGGGCTGGCATGGAGGGGATCACTGCAGGCAGAGGTAGTCAGGGGAGGAGGGGGGTATTCCTGCTAAATCAAAGGCAACAGTACCATGAATGGATTAGGAAAAGATGAGATGTTGCTGCTTCTGATAAAAGACACATAGGGAAGAACAGACATACTCTTGATGGTGGGGAAATTCAGAGTTTTGTTTTCTTTAGGAATTTGCCTTCAGACAGAAGCTTTTACATTTTTATCAAAAGCAATATAACCCTTTTACTAAACACTCAAGAGTAGAAAAATTAACTCCCAATATCAGCATCTTAACATAACTTTTAGTGTTTTGTTTTGCTCTTTTTCCTCCTACACATTTTTATTTTTATAGAGTTGTAACCAAAGAAATGTAAAGATCAGAATGCAGCTATCATAAGTGTTTTGTTGTTTTTTTCACTGTACTAATTATAATTTTTTTTTTTTTTTTTTTTTTTTTTTTTTTTTTTTTTGAGGGCAGTGTCACTGGCCGTCTTATGTGGGACCCGAACCGGGGCCGCTGGCTTCCCAAGCCAGCACTTAACCACTGCACCACTCGGCCGGCCCACTAATTATAATCTTAACGGTGGAGTAACATTCTGTCAGGTTGATGATATCATCAATATTTACTTAATGTTTTTGAATATTTGCATTTTTCCCACTTATTGGCTATTATAAAGTTTTAGGCATTTCTTCCTGAATATGCCTTTTTCCTATATTTTGGATTATTTCTTTAGGACAAACATTTCAAGTTACAGTTATGACCAAAGGGTCTGGATATTTTTATGGCCTTAAAGTGAGTCTTTTGAAAAACAAATTGGCAATATGCATCAATTTTTAGTGCTGCCAGCAACAAATGAGGGTTTGTTTGAAGCTTCTTAATTGAAGCTTCACCAATATTAGCTATTTTAAGTTAATAAAAAATCCTGCTTTCGTAAGTGAAAACAAGTGCTGCTTTGCTTTTTTCTTTAATTTACATTTCCCCATGTTTGTTTGTAACTTCTTATTCCTCATTTGCAGCCAGTCTATGTTTTACTCAGAAGCTCTCACCCACTAAGTACAGAAAAATAGAAAATATGGGAGGAACGTTTGCAAAAGTTCCCAGCAAACAATAATTTGGAAAGCATTTGCAACAGTATTTTAGTTTCAGTAAAATGTATGTAAGAGCAGAGGACCTAATGAAACTAAGAATTCTTCGCCTAGAAGTTAGTTCTAGAGGAGCAACAGAAAGAAAGCCTGGATGTGTATTGGAGCTTGTGCCTAAAATGCTGCATTTAAAAACCATGCATAAGGGCCGGCCGAGTGGCGCGGCTTGGGAAGCCAGTGGCCCTGGTTCGGGTCCCACATATGAGGGCCAGTGACACTGCCAGAAGAAAACAAAACAAAACAAAACAAAACAAAACAAAACATGCATAAGCCTTCGACTTGTGCATATGCTACTCCTTGTCGCATCCTCCTCTAGGACCACATCTTCAGTCTCAACATCTTTGCAGGTAACCAGTGTCCCTGAAGACCAGATCCTTGTTGCTGTGTTCCCTGGCCTCCCCACTTCAGCCGAGCTCTTTATCCTGCCCCCGCAGAACTTGACAGAGAGGAGGAAAGGCAACGAAGCGGACCTGGAACAAGTAAGTGAAAGGAAACTTGCCTGAACGTCTCATTCTAAGGGGATCCAACGTTGATTCCAGCCTAATGAGAGACAAGCTCTCTCCCATTGGCCCATCAGCCTGTCACTATTTGCCCAGCATCCAGGGCTTTGAGGAGCTATCAGCCTCACTCAGAATAGACACGAATACACATAGATAGGAACATTTAGCCACACTGCATGGAAAAGCACCCCCTGGCATCATTCATTCAAACAGTGGGCATTCCTACAACTTGCTCCCATCTCCCATCCAATGACTTGTCCTGGGGGAGAAAAATAGGGGAGAGAAAGAGAGGAATTTGAGTTTCCCTATCTATTTCTGGGGAAATGTGCTTCTTGTCTTTAGAGATTCTGATCAGTCTAAGTTCTGCTTCTGGGGAGAACATGAACTCATGTTTCTTTGGACAGAGGGATTGTTTCATCTCACTTTAAGTAAGGAAGCAGCATTTCCAAACAAGGTTGTGTTATACTGCTCTTACCAAGTGGGCATATAGTTCCTGTGATCTGCACACTATCCAGGAAGTCAAGCAGGTGGTTGGTCCCATGGTTCTCCCTGTCTCATTCCCTGCTCCTACTGGGGTCTTGCTGGCTGTGCTGTTTCCATCTTCCCTGACTTCCTGTGATGCTAAGTCAGAAGTAGAAATAAGTAAGAATGAGGCCGCTAGAAATCGGCATGAATCAAGCACATTTTCTCCCATATGAGGTAATCATTGTATAGACATCTTCCATGTCCTTCTGATACCTGGCCATCACCCCATCCCCTCATCCATCTTCAGTCCTCCTCAAGCAGCGCAGCTGTCATCACAGTCCGTTTCTCTGGAAAATGAAGCAGACCCTTGCATTGCAGGGTCGCACACTGAAGTTGGCCAGGAATAAATTCAGCTTCTCAGTGCATACGTCAGTTTTACAAGACCTCTTTATTCTGAAATAGCAAGTGGCATGTGTGAACTATATTTGGAAGCTACAATATCCATCCATTTAGATAAATAGGTAATTATGGTGATGAATAGCAGCTGTGATATTAAAGTGTGTACAGCCAGATAAGAGTTAGGGACAACAGCCTAAGTCTGCCTCTGCTTTCATGTGGGAATTACGGAGTGATTAAATCGATGTTATGTGTTCTGAGACTTGCTGGGGAAGAGTAAAGAGGAAAAATTATCCCATAAAAAGGAGGCAGCTTCTGCTTTGATGTTTGCCTCCCACTGTCTCTAAGAGAAAAAAATAAAAATAAAAACAGAGGAGTGGGCTGGGGCATACGTGCCTGTTTCAATTCTAGCCAGGGCCTCTCTACCCTGTGTGTATTATTTGATCAGATTAAAGAACTAATGATGGGTTGACTTTCTTTCATTGGGATTCATGCATTTTTCTATGGTAAGTTAAAAGGTGTGGAGAAAAGAGCACTGAACTAGGAGATGAATGAAACATTGATGTCTGCTATCAACTCTGATTTACTACGTGACTGGACACACTTATTCCTGTCTCACCCACCTCTTTAGTATACATGAATAATCCCAGCTCCTTCTTTGGCTTCACAGGGCTCCAAGAGAACCAACCTGATATAAGGTTCCAATATCCTGTCCTCTGATTGAATAGTCTTTTTTTTTGCTTATTGACTCTGATTTCTTATTCCATGAGGGAACATTGTCACATGTCATGCCTTCTCATGCAGCCGCTCTCTCTTTTTTTCTAGATTGTAGAGATACTGTTTAATGCCCTAAATCAAAACTTGGTCCAATTTGAACTGAAGCCAGGAGTTCAAATCATTGTGTATGTCACACAGCTGACATTAGGTGAGTGAGTGCCTGCTGGGATTCAGGGGTAAATGGGGATTCTGATCTGTTTTCCTGGAGAGACAAGGGAGGAGGTAATTACCAAATGCTTCTCCGCAAAAGCCTGCAAATGGCTTGGTGGAAGGGCTCTTTTGCATATAGATGATTATGAAAGATTAATTACATCCTCCTCCAGGCTTCCTGTTGAGATGGCAAGAAGATTTTGTTAGAAGTGGCTGTGTTATTGAATACTTGGATGATCTGGGGGAAAACCTACAATTTCTTGGGGTCTTCACTTTATTATTTGTTTTAATCTGCAACAGCTGTGATTATATTAGGTAGCCCTCAGGCTCTCTTAATTTCTGCATTTCTCTGATTCTGTGAATCTTGGTCTGGAGGCCAGATCCAACAACTTTAAAACTCCCTTCTATTTATAGTGTATAAATCTAAATTGAAACGGGGTCAACTCTAGTTGGTTGATTTGTAAAAGTAATAATAAAAAAAAGACATGTCCCATTGGGCATCCACTACTGGCCCTCTGGGAGAGCCTATTTGCTAAATGTGTCTTGTTAATAAAATACTTTTCAGATGTGCAGATTCCAAATGAGCTCATCTTCACCAGAACAGGGCAAAGGAAGAGATTGAAATGTTTTATCAGTGTTGATCCAAAGTTCCCAATGGGCCACCTCTAGTCGTGTTAACAGGCTATGAAAGAGCATCTGAGTCCTACTTCTACTCCCCTTATTGATACACGTTGCTCAGTTTACACAAAGAACAGCAAGTCTCCCCAGACAGAGCAGAGGAGTTTACTTTTCCTAAGAAGCTGTGATTGGGGTACCATTTCATCATTGAAACCAAGCTTTCTGTGCCCAGATAGCATGCATGGCAATTGGGAGACTGGATTATAGATGGATACCGCCTGGCCTCCTTTCGCCCAGTAGTTATTCCCTCCAGCTAATAGCTTCCAAGTGAGCATACCTGTTCTGTCCTCCTAGCTCCATTGGTGGACTCCAGTGCTGGGCGCAGCAGCTCAGCCATGCTTATGCTCTTGTCAGTGGTGTTTGTCGGCCTGGCTGTGTTTTTGATCTACAAGTTTAAAAGGTATGTGCTACTATCATTCAATTTTGATCATGGGGCTCAATTCATGGGAGCTGATTCTTCATAAAATCAACATTCCTAAACTCAATCCAAATATGTGATATTAATTCTCCTGGGGTCTCTGTTTGGCATTGAGGAAAAGCAGGAAAATGGTTGAGGGTCAGGGAATAAATAAGTTTAAGAATCTGAACTCTATCCAATTTATAAACATATTGAGTTAGGGAAAGAAGGGGTAGTCTATGAAATAAATTTACTCTCTTCAAGAGAACAGCCAGGGGTTTTCCAACCTCACCTAAATTTCTTAATTCACATCTCCAATGTTCAAGATACCTTTTTCTACAGCTTGACAACCACTCAGAGTAGTGGAGTAGAGAAAGTGCAGCTGAAATCTGGTAAGCACATGCGTATGAACACACACACACACACACACACTTTCTTGTGTAATAGTTATGCAGTATTTTTGTTTAAATTTGTGTGCTAAAAACATTTGATCTCTCCCTGCCCCCTACCATTTTCTCCCCCTGTTTCTAAAGGAAAATTGATCTGGGAAACCAAACTTTACTTGTATTCAGAAATTATTTTTGAAGGCCACAGGAAGAGTAATATAACAGGATACTTATTTAAAATGTGAAATTGAAATCAATAATTCTGTACTATTATTTGAATAATATAATAGTCTACCAAGAGGTATATCATTTAAGAATATGAACTCTGAAATCAGACAGACCCAATTTTAACTTTTAGCATTTGTAAACTTGGGCAATTGAATTTGCCTCTCTTAAGCCTTAGTTTCCTCATCTGTAAAATGGGAGAAACAATAACGCTTTATAGGATTGCTATATGGTTTAAATGTAATACTATCTATGCCTGGTACCTACTAAATAATCAACAAATCTAAGCTATTGTTATAAATGACAAAGGACATACCTTCCAAAGGTGCTCTTTGTGTCACAAACTGGCACATCATAGGCTCACAAAAATCATATCATTGCATAGAAATATGCGTCATTGGAAGTCTGGGTAAAGTAGAACTATCATTAATTATGTGTTTTAAAAAAATAACTTTGTTCTGGGAGTGTTTCTAGATACTGGAAGCAATGCTTTTAGATTTTGGAAGCTATCAGTGGTAAAGGTGCTTCATTCTAGCCCCTTCCCCAGCCCTCTTTTAGCTCTCCTATGGCAGATATCTCAGGCTTAAGAACACCAGTTTAATCAATATCCACCTCAGCATTATCCACAACAGCAGGAATCCTTCAACACCTTCCAGCAGAAGGACGGAGAGAGGTTTACCTTTCTACTTGATTTATAGACCAGTGTGCGAGTCCATGTCCTCTTGGATCACTGCCCGAGTTCCTTTTGAATATGGGGGGAAGACCCTTCATATCACAGTTAGAGAGCAAAGAGTCAATACAGAAACAGTCTCGTCAAGGCAACACCCATTTCTGGATGTACTTCAGTTACATGCAAAGCACACTTTCATTCATCCAAGGATTTGATTGTGGGGAGGCCTGGTGGTTATATTTATCCTTCTGGCTTTTAGAAATCTATGGTGGCTGAGGGCAGGGCCAGTAGAAATCCGGCAAAACGGTATTTGTGTCAGGCATCTCCAAATTCAAACAAAACTTATCCTGTGACTTACAAAGTTTTCTGTTCTCTTATAAATGCTGCTGAGCTCCTTAGACAGTCAACTTATGAAAGTAGGCATCTCTAAATGTGTACACTTCAGTACTTGAGTCTATGCCAGGTAGTGCCAGCTTGGAATTATTCTACCTCTGTCGTCCCTAAATAGCAGCCAACCCTTTCTATGTCCCTGACAGTGAATTGTGTGGCTAAGCCTGCAGGAAACAAACACCAGTCAAATTGGATAAAGAGCAGAATCAGCTAACAGTTACCGATCAGCAGTTTTCTTTTCTAGCCACCTTTTCTAGAAGTTTTCCTCCCAATGCTCAAGACCGTTGGTGGATATCCTGTTGGATGTTCTTTTCTGGCAACACTTCTTTCCTCCGCATCACCTGGAACTCCAGTGTTGGTACTATGGAGGGTGCCAGGATTGCTGACAAAGTCAGGTTCTTATACCCAATTCCCAGAGTCTCCTTTCATTGCTGTCCAATAGAACTTTCTACAGTGATAAAAGTGCTCCCAAATTGTACTGCCCAACACAGTAGTTAGTAATGTAATTGAGGAGCTGAATTCTGAAATTTATTTAACGTTAGTTCATTTAAATTTAAATAGCTACACTTGGCTAGTACAGTCTGGGGAATGGACAGTGCTGTTTCTGTTTCCATATCACTGGCCATGCTGTTTTCAGATCCAAAACTTTCTGTGACCACTAGCATTAACTCGTTAAGCCAGTCATTCATTCAACAAACATTTATTTCATGCCTACTGTGTGCCAGGCACTGAAAAGAATCTCAGTATACCAAGTCATCACCTCACAGGGGAAGATAATAGAGTTATTGTCGGCCCCAAGCTTCCTGTAAGTAAATATCACCCTGTCTCCCACATTTGATTTTGTTCTTGGATAGTGACTGCCATTATCTGATGTTTTAGGCAATATAATTAAAAATCATTATGAAATAGTTTTTATTTTCTGAAAACTCTGCCTAATAAGACCTTCATTTTCTACTGTAGATTTGTTTTTTCTGGTTATCCAAGATAACTTTTGAGGTTTTATATTTCTTTCATTCTTTGTGGGGGTTTTTGTGTATTGTTTTTTTTAATTTTTTTTTTTTTTTTTTTAGTAAGGCTTTCATTAGAATGTGTAGCCTAAGATGTGCCTCTATACCTCTCTATTTCCCACCCTTTCTTATCTACAAACTTTGGGTTTAGTCTTAGAGTCTCAGCAGTACTACAGAAGGGAGTGTTAAGAAATGAAAAATAATTTGACAAGTTTTTTAAATGCTGAAAATTGTGACATAAAATTCATTCCTTTCCAACCATCTGTTAAAAATGTTGAATAAACCTGCCTGTTTTCAGAGACTGAAATAGAGTGAACAATCTTTCTAAGGGCAAATTTATCTGAATCCTCACAGGGATCATTAAGAAAGCAGGAGAGAGTGGGGGCGAGACCATGAACCCTGGCTGCTGCTCTGATGTATACAGGCTTGTGTGATCAGGGATGGTTTGCCCCCAGCACCTGATAAATGTTACGGTGGATCCCAGTGTTCATGAGTAATGTGTACTTTTATGATTAGAAGAAATTTTAGTCATTAGGCTGCATTTCTATTTGGATAAGAAGAAAGTAAGGGCCAGCATGAATTTTTAATTAGACACATTTAGAGAGCCTGCAGTTTGTGGCCTTACCTACAGTCTATTCATTCAAGGTTCTTTTTTTCTATTATTATTATTTTAAGATTTTATTGGGGAATTGGGGGAGGGGAACAGTGTTGGGGAATCAGGGAGGGGGAATAGACAAGTTGCTGTCTTTTTGTTCTTCAGTCTAGTTGCGGAGGACACTGCTGCACTGGCCCATGTTGGTATCGTCATTGTGCTTTTCCCGGATGAGGCAGATCAGTCTCCGGCCTCTGGACGGCCGCTCACCGCGGCTATTGGCAGCTCACGTTGGCTGCTGGCCACTCACTATAGCCTATGGCAGCCCACTGCAGCAGGGGCTGCAGCCCACACTGTCGCCGGGGCTCACACAACCCAGGTCCAGGTGGAGCTGTTGTTAGCTGTCGAGGGCAGTGTCACTGGCTCTCATATGTGGGATCCGAACCGGGGCCGCTGGCGTCCCAAACCAGCTCTTAACCAGTGCACCACGCGGCCGGCCCTTATTCAAGATTCTTATGAATTATATTAAGCTGGTTCAGACCAGTAGGAGTCACAAGGACGCTTCCCTTAGTATATGCAAAGCAACCATTAAAGACATGAAAACCAAAGGTAAAAGAAAGGTATAAACTACTCATGTTTTAAACCTATTTTTGGATCTTTCCTTCTTAATTAGCTATGGAAAACCTCATGAAATGCCCCCATCCCCTATCTCATTGGGGATTGGAGTGGAGTGGAGAGGGAAATGTAGAAACTTGAAAATACCACCTGTTGGTGTTAGGACAACAGAGTGATTCTTCTTTAGAAATGCATAGAATGTTCTGGATTGGGGTGGGGGTCAGATGTCTCAAGTTTTGATGACATTTATGCCAGTAATCAGCATCATGAAATGTCAGGACTTCAGCCCAGTTTCCTCATCATTTACTGAGGTAGAGATATCTCTTCTAGATGTAATATTCCATGATAAAAAGTGTGATCTTTTTGTGTACAAATATATGAAAGGAGAAAGAGCACAGGTTTTGAGGTCATGTATTCATTCCTTCCACGAATTCTTGCTGGATGTAAACCACATGCCAGGCACCTTACTAAGTTAAGTGTATAACAGTGATGATAAAAGCCTAGACCATGCACACACGGGGCTTTTATAGTCTAGGGTGAGAAAAATAGAAAACCAGTTAATAAACATTGCCTATTACATCACCCTAAACCAACACCCTATTCACGTCTTTCCTAGACACAGTCCCATTACATTTCAATAACAGGAGAGGCTGGGTGGTCAGGAGAGCCCCCCTTGGAAAGGACATGTAAGCCTTTCTTAAGTTCCAAAAGGCAAGAAAGACACCATCATGAGAAGTGTAGAAGGAGATGTGTTACCGATAGAGGGAACAGTTAGTTCAAGTTCACCAGGTGGGAAAGAGTTGGATGTATTAAAGTCTTTCACCTCAGAGTTTGCATCTTAGACTAACGACATCAGCATCAACTGGGAGCTTGGCAGAAATGCAGAATTTCAGCCCATCCTGTCCAAACCTATAGAGTCACAAATGCATTTTAACAAGAAGCTGGGTGATGTGGAATCACATTACAGCTTCAGAAGCACTGGATTAGAGGGATTCAAAGGAGGTTACAGAAGTGGGAGCACAATGGGTCAGGAGATAAGAAGATGAACATTTGAGAAGATTTTAATTTGAAACTGCCTATTCTCCAAACTCAAGTCTGCCTGTCTTGTTTCCAAACCCACTTTGTGTCTTTGAAGGAAATTGTTTAGCTTCTCAATATTTGCCTTAATCCTCTCCACAATCCTAAAAGGAGGCTATTGTGATTCCTATTGAGCAGATGAGGAAACTGACTATTGAAGTATTTAAGATAATTGGCCCACAGATGGTGTTCTGAAAATGGTAGCAGTGGCTATAAATCTTTTATTTCTTGGCTATTCATAAAGGAAACCAATGAGAATTGATTAAATTGATGCAATTTTCACTATGATTCAACCTTATGAGTCTCAAAGTTAGCTCCTTTAAAAACTTATTAACGGGTCAATGTTTTAGGGGTTTTAATGCATTTCTGAATGACAGCATTACCCCTCCGTTTACACGTGCTTGTTTTTTACCCCAGAAGAAAACTCATTACTGAGGGAGTTCTGTTTACATCTCCCTGGGCATCTGAGTCTCTGGCCTTGTGTTTCTTGACCTCACGGCCACAGTGAGTCTGGGCCACCAGCCTCTTTCCCTAACATTGGCTTTTCCTATGAATAGCTGTTTCCCCCTCTCATCACCCAGGCTTTCCAACGCCCCACATTTGACATGCCCTGTGATCCTAATCTGATTTTATTCCCCCACCACCACCATGTAGGAAAATCCCCTGGATTAACATCTATGCTCAAGTTCAACATGACAAGGAGCAGGAGATGATTGGGTCAGTAAGCCAAAGTGAAAACACCCCCAAAATCACACTCAGTGACTTCACTGAACCCGAGGAACTGCTGGACAAAGAGCTGGACACCCGGGTCATAGGTATGTGTGCTGCTACCCCCAAGGGCTGTGTCCTCTGTCCTCCAAACACGAAGTCAGCCAACCCACTTAGCCTAGTCTTCAGATGACACTGGGCTGGAGGGAAGGGCAAAACAGACAGGAGCATAATCGTGTTTGAAAATTTGCCTGCCACCTCTAACGACACAAAACTGGCAGAATGTTTTCCCCTTAAAAGTAGATGGAGATTGAAAGTGCAGGAGTTGGAGTGGAGGAGGGATGAAGCCAATTATCGATCACTGTTGGCTTTTTAAATTTTTCTTCTCTGAAGCAAAAACATGATCTGTTCTAATTAATAATCACAGGAAAATGGACTCTGTCATCAGATAGCCCTGGGTCCATTTTCTTGCTCAGCCCATCGACTTGCTCTGCCACCTCCCTGGGTCTGGTATTCCTCACCTGTGACATAGGGATAACAGTATCTGCCTTCGGAGACTGTTGTGATAATGAAATGATGTTTCGTCTTTAGCACAGGGACTGACACATAGTAAGTGTTCAGTACATATGGGCTCTCACTAGAGTAAAAGACGGCAAGGTATTGTTCCTGCCTTGTGTGCTGGTGTGGGAAATGGCAAATGTTAAATGTAGATACAATAAGCCAGTGAGCCAATAGGATGGACTATATCCAGGGGTCCTATGAAATCAATACATAGTAAACACCTGTTCAAGGTGACTGTCTTTATTTAGCAGTAAATAAAACAAACAAAAAGATCCCTGCCCTTGTGAAATTTACATCTTTGTCTTCCTGTCTTCTCTCCCCTGCAGGAGGCATTGCCACCATTGCAAACAGCGAAAGCACAAAGGAGATCCCCAACTGCACTAGTGTTTAATATCGACAAGCCACGCCACCCGCCATCTTTTTGACTTTTTATTTTTGATGATTACTATTACTATGGAAAAAAATGAAAACATCCTTTTTAACCTGTGTTTACCGAGGGCCCCTTCATACACAGCAGGCAGATGCTTAGCTTTGGGAGGCAAAGGGATTCTTAGCTGATTAAAATGAGACAAAAAGGATGAATGGCTCTATTCATGCTATGGGCAAAGTATGCATCTTCCCATGGCCTTTTCACTTTATTATGCCATTAATAGTGCAATGGCTCTCTTTTTCCTTGTGGTGTCTCTTTCTTTTTACTTTATAAGTTGGGTTGGCTTTTCATTAACCTCCCATTTCCATTTTCCATCTCCTCCCCCAGCACACACACTTAAAACATAAACCATTTCCCAGGTCGATCTGCAGGAGGTAGGTTGGTGGGGAGAGAAGTAGCTGCCGGAAGCGTGCACACCTTTACGAAAGAGGCCCTGCCTCGTGCATGTCAATAGCAAAGCTCCTGATGGCTTATTGTATATAGCGACACTGTAAATACCTTTTTATTTCCTAAGAAATAATTTAATGTTTAGTAAAAAAGAAAACAGGAAAAAGAAAGATGCGTGTGTTGGCTTATGCACTCACCCTCAGAGCTGACCAACCCCCAGGCCTGCTTGATGTGTTGGGTTCTGGATATGCTCCCCAGTTGTCTGTCACAATTAACTCTTGCATCTCTGTGTCCATGCCATAGTTGGTTTCCACTTATATATATATATAAGGGGGGCGGGGGGAGGGCTTCCTTTGGACAATTGGTAAAGGAACGACTATGGTGACATCGTAGAACATGGGGGTCTTTTTGTTCCATCAGTGACATGGAAGAAGTTACAAGATGAAGCCCACTAGAGACTTCAAACTGAGATCCAGATGGGGATACAAGGCTTTCCCTCCCCAAAGAAAAAAGTTGAGGATATTATCAGCCCAAGAAAATGGTTTCTCTAACAAAGCCATGCAATGGATCTAAAGATGAAAATGGTCCTGCTTTCTGGTTGTATTCCACGGAAAATGTAAAATGCCTATAGGGGATTTGGGGGCTGTTTCTAGCTCAGAAAAGTCCCCTGGGTACTAGATTTAGCCCAATGAGTGCCTCTTGACATGAGAGGAGTTAGAGAGGTTGGGAGGGAGGTGACATTTGTGGAATCACAAGCCCATGCAAACCCTGCAGGCCAAATAGGGGTCTAGTCTTTAATGATATTAGTCAAAGATGATTTTAGCAAAGCTGTGCTATTTGCTTGTCAGATGTACACAACTCCCTTAAAGTCAAATGTCTGCCTTCAGTTCCCTTAAGATAGTTTTTGCCTCTTGAGTGACTGGCATTTAAAGCCAGTATTCTCTTTTCCAGCACCCAGCCCCTTTACCCATTTATGCATATCAATTGTTTTTAGTTGGATCACTTTAAGTCATGCTGTAATCTTTTCTATTTTTTTTTTCAGGCTTAGCCTGTGCACACTTTTAGAAAATGATATACTGTATATATGGGAGGAAAGGCCAATTTTGTACCTGTTCATACTTGTGAGATGTTCACATTTTTCTCTGTGAGACACTGAGAGAATGTGATCTACAGAAATCTGACTGGCTACAGCATAGATCAGGATTAGGGGTATTTTTGACGATCCTGCTTTTTTGTTTTGAGGGTTAAATGGGGCAGACGATTGCAATACTTGTACTAAACACTGGAATACAAATGCATGAGTCATATCTATATATACAGTATATGTACATATACTGTTCTTGGTTTTATTGTTCCATTTGAATATTTCTACTGTAAAAAAAGACAGTGGTTTTGAAATTGTTGAAAATAAATGTATTTTTGTACATCAAAGCTATATAGTTGTCTGAGATTTCTTTATTTGGGCAGTTTTCTTTATTATATCAGCCAATTATTGTTATAATAATGCTACATGGCAAAAAAAAAATCTGAATAGCTTGTAACAACTGATATTTATGTTTTTTTTTGCTCTTGAGTCTTCAAGTCGGCGGTGGTTTCTCTGAACTCAGTGGGGACTGACCAGGCTCACCTGGGCTAGTTTGGATGCAGGCTTCAGTTGCCTCAGGTCTGCTCCATGAGCTGTCATCATTCCGAGACCCGCAACTACCCAAGTGATGTTTGTCTCATGGTGGGTTACAGAATTCCGAGTCAGGCTGACAGAATACCTTGTGTCTCTAAGGCCTTGAATCAAAGCGGTCATTTTATTTACCCATCACCTCCATTCCATGGGCTAAAGGAAACCACATCCCCATGTCCAACATCAATGGACTAGGGAAATAGACTCTGCCTACTCTGGTGTAAGACATGACTAAGCTACATGATAAAAGGTGTGGGTAGGTAATTCCAATCTAGGAAGGGTATGAAGGATTGAGCACAATAGTTCAATCTCCTCTACCTGATCATTTTCTAGGATCCCCATGGGGAGCCCTCATTAGATGGCCCATTTGAATCAATATCCAAGTTTTCCAACCCAATGTTTGTGGCCAGGACTTCAGAGCAGATGTCTGGGGAACTGCTTGGTCTTTGATTGTGGCCTCAGCTCCCAGTGAGTGGTAGAGTTGGAAGTCTTGAAGATTTCAGAAGGAGTAATAAAAATAGGAGAGGAAATCAACAGGAAATATTTCTCTTTCTCTCTCTCTCTCTCTCTCTCTCTCTCTCTCTCTCTCTCTCTCTTTCTCTCCCTAACCATTTTCATGCTGTTTAATGAACCACACCAGTACCATCTCCTTCTCTTGCCTGTGCTGAGTAAGGAATTTGAAAGGATGAGTGAGTGTCTCTTCATATTAGGTAATAGGGGAATGTGAACTAAATATCTAGAATAAGAGCTATAAGTTGGATATTTTCGGGTTTTTCAATGTTTCAAAATATATGATAAATTTCCACAGATTCCGAAACCCAAGAAACCCAAAAGCTTTGTTCAGTAATCTGTTGCCATATTTTGCATACCAACTGGCTATTCTGGAATCATATATTCTGAACTCAAATGGAACATGTAAGATTAAAAAAAGGTGGGGTTTTTTGTTGTTGTGTTTAAGAATTACAAATTATTGTTGGTATAAGTTGTTTTGAATTGTATTGCACCTTTTAAACAAATTTACATTATGTAAGTACCTTCCTCAAATACTGAGGAGTCACTTATGGTACCTCTAAAAGAAGCAGTTGGTTCTTTCTGTCTAACTAGTAGTTCATAATATAAAGTGCCTGTCTGTCTTTAAGGGATTTTTTAATGGTTTTGAGCTTAACAAATAATGTAAAGTGTCTAATATTTTTATCCCAAGTCAAAGGTGAATTTTCTAAATGCATTAGTTTTTGCTTTCCAGTGGAATCTAAGTTCTTCCCATGTTACTTTTATGCTAGGTTGAAAAAATTGCTCTACCAGATTGAAAAGGATGAAAGCGAAATAAAGTGGTAAAACAGTATGAGTTAGGTGGTTCATTTGGGCTAAGCCAAGCTAAGAATATGGACTCTGGATCCAGCACCCGATAGGGCTGGCAGATTTCTCAGTAGTAGACAGACGAAGGCAGATGGCAGGGAGTTGACTGGCTTTGTAGCTACTTCTGTGCTGGGCTTCTCCCCAGTGGTGAAGACACTGCATCAAAGTTGTCTTCTCTAAGGCAATTCTAGACCTGATAAGTCAGCCTGCAGAAGCACTCTGGAGCTGGGGCCCAGCTATCAGCACTGTAAGCAGATTCTCTGAGGATCCTCGTGTGCCCCAATGTTTGAGGATAACTGCTCTATTTGCTCCTGAAATAGTTCGGGGAGAGTCACTGGGTAAAAGTCACCTGCCCTGGCTCCTGTCCCCATGATATGGGCACCTTAATCTACAGAAGTGAGAGCAGCTTCCAAATTTGCTCTTTTCCTTCTGGGCAACAGCTGCAATTCTGACAGAGTCACCTAATTGAGTTATCTGGAACAGACACACACTGTGAATCAAGGTGGTGATGGATTGTACTTTGGAAAGAATAGTAAGCCAGGAATTAGGAGATCTCTGACTTTCAGCAAGTAATTCTGGACCACGATTTCCTTATTTGTAAAAGGAAAGCACTTACAGCCTGCCTCACTGGCTAGTTTTGCTTTCCAGGGGTGTGAAAAGCACATGGCCAATTCCAAAATGATTGAGAGATGACTATGATGGGCTGTATTTAGGAGAATCCTCTTCTTCTGTAGAGGGATATACTGAGACTCAGAGAGGAAAGTGACTTCTCTAAGGATGCACAGCAAATTAGCAAATCAGCTGAAGCTAGAATCCATGTCTTCTTTCCACCATACAACCCCCTAACAGATGCAAAGCTGATGGAACTGCACATCATTGAGAATCAGTAGGGAGCCCCGTGGTTATGCCAGTATGGCTCCCATGTTTATAATGTCCAGAATGGTTTACATTGTAACTTCCCAAGTGTGCTCATTGTTCAGTGGCTCACATCCTTCTACATCTTGTTGCCCTGCTGACCCACTTGTTTAGCAGCCCATGGCCTGATGGCCTTGCTTCCCTCACTGGACGGAAGTCTGGCTGCTCAGTAGACAGCTGCCAGCTTCACATGCTGGGCTGCTCTAAAGCACTTGGCGTTGTTCAACAGAAAGAAGGCCAGAGAACACACATAAGCAATGGGGATGCCTCATCCTGACACATATACCAGATCCCGCCAAATTCTCTGGCCTGTTTCAATGGCACTGCCAAAGGAGACCAGATGTAGCCCAACAATTCCCTCTCAAAGTACTATGGCGTCGTGATGTCCCTTAAACTTATTTTTGTTACCATTAACTGTACAGCAGCAGAGTGCCCTTTAAAATGCTCTTTGCTTCTGTGTTTTCAGACCATATATCATCATGAGATATCGGTTCATTCAGAGAAACATGGTATACAAAAAAAAAAAGGGGAGGCGAGCCTGGCCAGAGTTCAATTTATTCAGAGATTAAAGTCTCAATAAAACTTGGATCCATGACTTTTTAATTATCTGAGGCCCAGATGGGTAAAACGACATAATCAGTATCCAATTTCCCTTTCTGTAAATCAACGACAATGACATCTATCTCACAGGGATGGTACCCAGATCAAATGAGATAATTTGGGTAAACACAAAATCACTTGGGCCTGACAAGATTTGAATCTGAGAAGCCCTAGTTGTGTTCTTCTGGGTTCTTTTCCTCTTAGCCATGCCCCACACTTCCCCAGCCTCAGGTTGTAAAAACGATCTGACTGGTCTCTCACCTAGGGCTGTGCTCTCAGGGATGCAATGCAGAATTACCTGGGGAGACATCCCTCTCAGCTCCCCCTCAGAAGGAAGAGAATTTGGGTTAAAATCCACTATGGACAGCTTGATTCCAAAAATCACTGCCCCTTGTATTGCTTTCTTTGCTTTTCTTTTTTTAATACAATGGATTTAAGTTTCCTTGGACCATATGAAAGAGGTAAGAAATGGACGCTTCTAATCAGGACTGCCAGGAATGCCTCATAAAAATAGACAGAAGGCTCTCAGGCTCTGAAACGTGCTCCTTCTTGCTGAATGTAATGATGCCCTGTAGGCAGCCATGCTACTAGGACAAAAACAGTTTGGCTTTGCTTGTTTATGGTTTTGGGCTCCAGTATTGATAACTCGCTTCTTGTTGAGGCTCCCTTCTTGTATAAACCTTTTGTGATGATGTTTGCAGTTTTAGGTCCTGGGGTCCCTCAAAGCCTCTCTGAGGGTCACTGACTTGAGTTCCTTCATCTTCACACATTTGAAAAATAATCAGATAAAACAATTATTTGTAAAAAATATATATGCCTCTTATATAACTGGAGGTACAAAGGACATGGGTTCTTGCCTTTGATTCTGGTCACAGCTCAAGGAAAGCTCTTTCAGAGCATGAACACAACATGGAGATTCTTTTCAAAATGTCAGGAAAGACAGAGGAAAGTAGATCATGACAAGCATACATGCCATCTGTCATTACGGCTTAGTCTCTGGCGACTGCCACCGTTTGCAGCTATTAGAAATGAACCAGATAAAGTGGAGCCTTCAGTAATTTGCTCTTGCGAAAGTATGTGGCCTGGTCCCTGAAGAACAGAGACCTGCTCAGCTGAAAAGTCTGTGCCCAAAGTGTCCCATGTGTTGACGGCTGCTGGGCCCCAGGGATGTCTCCCCACCATGAAGCCCTACTTTTCCTCCCTGGAGCCTCTCCCAGAAGCCTCTTCTTATGATGTAAGGTCTTTTGGTGTTTATTCTCCCTTGCAAAGGGTTATTGAATCAGTCTTTCAAGAAGTGGCTGCAATTAACATTGTGTACAAGCATGGTCGATAGGAAGAGAAAGGAGGCTGTGCAGAAGTCACAGAGACAGAGTAGTTTTTCTCGTCACTAACTATCTTTTTGGTTTCTAGATAGAATCACCTGGGAAGCACAAAATTGTCTCCATAAACAGCACACCTGTTCCTTGGAGCACCAGAATGGTTTGCTTGCACTGACCTTCCACAATATTATGGTTTAATTAGAGGATTGTTGGGCTTTTTCCATTAACAGCTGGGACATTTTGAGAAAGGGATACCCAAAGGGAGAGGAGAGATGAGTCTAGAGCAGGGGTCAGCAAACTGTGGCTCACAAGCCACATGTGGCTCTATGGGTACGCACATGTAGCTCTGAAGTAAAATTGAAAATGAAAATAAACCTATCATAGTTTCATTTATAAAAATTTTAAAGGATATTATTCACCTAAGCATGATTTCATTTGTTTTATAGATCTCCCAAAACTTCAAGGGACAGGATTGGCTCTTCCGTCTCAAAAGTTTGCTGACCCCTGGTCTAGAGAGATAGAATTAATCATTGTTCATTACAAAACTCTCCTTGGCACGCTCTCATTCCAACCTGTCAATTTCAGATTCTCTTCCGTGAGGGGAAAATATGAATTCTCCCCAGATTTCTAATCTACTTATAATGGTGACAAGACGACTCTAGGTAGCACATGCTGATCATGAGCTAATCATCCCGTGCTGTGCCTTGTACCTCCTAATTAGCATCATCTTGGTTGCTTACTGATCAAGTTGGAGCCTCAACCAGGCAATAGGTAGAGGTGGGCAGGTAGGGGGAGAAAGAGCTCTGAGCCCAGTGGAGCTCAGGTCTTGGCAGACATTCCAATAACAGGAGGACTTCATACCTTGCCTTGAAATGCATCCGCTTTAAAGAGGCAGCCACCACTTGCATGGGTGATAACAGGAACATGGCAGATTCCCATACAGGTCTCCTTTCTAAGAGTTCTCCATAGCGAGATGCTGTCCTTCCAAAGCCTCTTGTCTTAATGGTTTAGACCCAGCAAGTGACATTAAGTAGAATAAAAATAAATAATTAAATGTGCATCTGTAGCTGACAATGGGACAAGAGCCTGTTCATTCATTCACTTGAAAAATATTTATGGAAAACCTGCTCTCTGTCAGGCTCTGTTCTGGATACTGGGAATATATCAGTGATCAAAACACACTTAAGATAGGGTAACCATACCATTTTTTTTTTATCCAAAATAAAAAATCGGACATGGAGTGGAGCACTTTTAATAATTACTCTGGGAAAACAAGCATGACACAGGACTCTCTCAAGCAAACTAGGATATATGGTCACCCTAACTTAAACTTCAGAGGGAGCATAAAGTTATAGATGTATCCATGTTCCATTTACCCTTGGATTGTTATTTCCCTTTCAGACCATGACCTATGGATGGAAATCTTTTCTTTGAGCCTAAAAGCTGTTTATGGAGATCCCCTGTCAGCTTTGGAGTCTTCTGAGGGACTCTCACTGGGGTGGTGGACTCCTACATAATCAAGGTCAGTGAGCATAGCTTTAGGTTTTTTTTTAATATATTTAAAATATTATATCAGTTAATAAGAAAACAGACACTGGTCTTGGCTAATTCAAGCAAATAGGAATTTATGGGAAGGTGTTAGGAGCACATGGGTTCAACTCAGCTTTGGAGAACACAGCTTGGAAAGAGGCAGGAGGTAAGCTAGCTTTGGAGGGATAAGAATCAGGAAACATAGGAATGTTTTTCTGGCAGATAGCATCTTACTGAAGGTCTCCTCTAGAATGACCTCTAATTTCTTCTATCCCCAGTTTACTGAAGATTGAAAATTCCCGATAAATTTCCCAACTGGGCAAGTATAGGTGACATGTATCACTGCATGATACTAGTGTTATAGGCTAAACTGTGTGCCCTTAAGTTACATATGTTGAAACCCTAACCTCTAGTACCTGTGACTGTATCTGGAAATAATGACTTTAAAAAGGTGATTAAGTTAAAATGAGGCTGTTCTTCTTATAAGAATATCAGTCAGATTGGAATATCAGTAATCCAATCTGACTGATATTCTTATAAGAAGAATTTATGACACTGACAGGCACAGAGGGAAGAACACGTAAACACAGGGTGAAGATGTATAAGAAGAGATGTTAGTTTCTCAGAAGAAACCAACGCTGCTGACACCTTGGTCTCTGACTTTCAGTCCCATAATGTGACAAAACACATTTCTGTTGTTTGAGCCACCCAATCTGTGGTAATTGCTAGACTAGATTTAGAAAACTAAACAGTGAGGAAAATGTTGGGAATAGACCTGTAAGCATGGCTCTGGCTTTTGAAATGGGAGTGGAATTTATTATTCCACTTAAACTGCTAGGTACATGAAAAGAAACGTTATCCCTCTACCACCACCAAAGGCAAAACGTGAGTGGTTATAAAGGTACAATGTCCACTACAATAACCCTTCAAGTAATTTGTAAAATCACTTTCAATATTTATTAAGCAAAACCTAAGAATCTAAGTGCCTGGTACTGTGTTAGGTGTTACAATTCCGGATGTGAATATGCGAGCCCTTTTCTGGTGTGGTGGAACCTATAATTTAAGGACCATGCTTTTAAGCATTCTGTTTTCTATCATACTTTTTGGGGAAACAGTGCTTTGATAATTTTGAGAAAGGTAACAGAATGGTGGAGAGGAGTAATTATGCTAGCAGTGGAAATTAAGGAAGAATTATCAAAGGAAAGTACATTTACACTAGGCATTAAAAAATGTTGGAATTTGTTCACACATTTTTTTCCACTGAGAATCCTTTTTTCCCTTCTCACTCTGGCAAAGTGATAAGGGTTTTGAGGAAGTGGCAGAACTGGAGGATGAATAGGGATGGAAGAATGATGGGAAATGGACTAGAAAGGCAACTATGAAATAAGGAATAAAAATTTAAGAGATGGATTTAGAAAAATATTGACCTAATCTGCCCATGACAAAGTCTGTATTTTCAATACTATTCCAACTTTTTATAATGAGCATATATTCATTTCATAATTTAAAACAGTAAAGAAGAAAGTAAAAATCACATTAAATGTCCATAATTGTGTTCAAGATCTAGTGGAATTCTGGGTATTTTACTAGAGTCCTTTTTAATAAAACTTAAAAAAGCATAATGAGATTGTTTGGCAGTACTGATTATTAAGCATCGTTAAAATAGGAACATTCATGGGTCAAAGATGGACAATAATTTCAAACAAGACTTGTAGTAGCATAATATCAGCTAGAGAATGGTTTGTTGGTCTTTATAAATGGAAAAAGAAACTATAATTACTTAGGTCCTTCACAATGAGTATTAAAGATGCAGGAAATCATCACTCAAGATTCTTGGCAAAGGAAATGGCTTTTATGTTGCTCTCTGCTACTCTTTTGTCTTACTCCTTTCACAAAAGTAGACATTTTTGTGTTTCACAATTTTGCTGGCAATGCCCCATCGTAAGTAATTTGCTAACAAATGTTGGAACAGAATGGCACAAATTAGGGTTTCAAGTGGTTATCAAACACGGCCGGCAATTCCGCATGCTCTGTGAGGTAGAGAGCCTAGCAGGAGGAAGCATTGCCTGGTGTTGGAAGATATATATATATATATTTTAAGATTTTATTGGGGAATTGGGAAGGGAACAGCATTGGGGAATTGGGGAAGGGGGACAGCCAAGTTGTTGTCCTTCAATCTTAGTTGTAGAGGGTACAGGTAGCTCAGCTCCAAGTCCGGTTGCCATGCGGCTGCCCATTGGCAGCTTGTGCAACTCAGCTCAAGGTGCGGTGTTCAATCCTAGTTGCAGGTGGGAGTAGCCCACCATTCCATGCAGGGTTCAGGAGCATGTGCTCTCACCAGCTGAGCCATCCTGCCACCCTTGGGCAGCCCAGCAGTAGCTCAGCTTGGGCACAGCTCACTGGCCCATGTGGGCATTGAACCCTTGACCCCGCTGCTCAGAGCTTGCGCTCTTAACCAACTGAACCAGCCAGCCAGCTGCTGGAAGATATTTTAAGCAGAAGGGAAACTGGGACCAAATGTCTTCCCTGAGCCTTAGCATCTATCTGATACTCTGAAACAGGGTGATGCCTAAAGGCTCAGAATGGAGCTCTGGAGGCTACAGGCCTGGATGAGATCACTCAGTGGAGAGACATCTAGTGTTGGGGCTCAAACTAGCCCTATCAGCTTTCTACAATGGTCTGCTCTCTAAACAATTTTTCATTTACAGAATATACTTTTTATGAGTGTTTATCTTTGTATCATGTAAACTCCCTTCCTTCAGATGCAGCCTCTCCCACTCTGAGCTCTCAGAATGAGGGGATCGCTTCCCACCGCAGACTCATCTAGGCCATTGCGTCCACCCCTGGGGGCAGGAGAGTGATGTTACCCTAAGGATTTAGCCTTTGAAGAGCTAGAGGTCTGGGTTCAATGCCAGCTTCTGCTATTATTAGCTTTGTGGTTTTGGGTAAGACTCTGACCTCCCAATCCTCAGTTTTCTCTTTTGCTCTTATGAAGAAAATAATGATAAATAGAAAGCATATCATAGGTTCGGCATAAATGCGCCATCGCTTTGCCTCTACCTTTCCTCTGCAATTTCCTAGGACACCTGTATGGCAGAGCCCATGAGTCTCCTTGCAGGACAGAAGCATAGGAAGGCTCAGATCCCCAGGGGAGCTCCTCGCCCCCTTGGCCACATGGGCCCTGCCCTAACCTATCCATCAACCCAGTACTGCCTCCCCTCCCTTGTGTAGGAAACAATGAAACATGTTTAGAAAAGAGTGCCCCTAAACCAACCCCACCACCCCATGAATGTTTACACCTGTTTTTCTGTCGAGTCTCAGAGAAGAACTCAGATACCAATGATTTTGCAGAGGCGAAAACAGGGCTGGGATGGTGCAGGAGACACGTGGTCAGGCCCGTGACATCACTGGTGAGCTGCTGTAGGATAAATGCCACGTTGCTCAGTGCAGCCATGCCTGCCAGCTGTATGTCTCCTTTTCATTATAACAAATCCAAGACCAAGCAAGGTCCTTCCCAGAGCCTATCATTAACTTTGTTATTATGGTTATTATCAACAATGTGCCAATTTCCCTGCATCTTTTAGGGACTTTCAATGATTGCATGCTGAGTCTTTTTCCTCCCTGTCTTTCTGCGGGCTTCTCTCCTCCCTCCCTTCCTTCCTTCTCTCCATCCTTTCTCCCCCCACTCCTCCCTCCTCCTGCCGCAAATGCCAAGGTTTATTTTTTTTCCTCTTCCCAAATTATTTTCCTTATAAAAGAATGGCAGTGACAAGGGTGGAAATGCAGAATTTGAAATCTCTTTGACTGAGGGGAAAGCAATATTTGTATATTATTCAGCGTCCTCTGAGTTATTTATCAGAAGTTTCATTTTTCACTAAAGTCTTTTCCTTATCTTAAAGTCACTGACACGAATATATATCATGACATTAAAAAGACTGAATTACACTTCGCTGGCTACTGCTAAAATTCATAAAGGCTCCAAGCCCTGGCGAGTCCCTGAGTGTACCAAGCCGTGGCGTTTTATGTCTTTTTTTTTGTTTTTTCCTTTCTCAGCAAACACACACTAACAGGGTTTGTCTCTTCTTTGTAATATGGGAATGATTGAAAATATTCCCTGTATTGCTTGATAAAGACCTTTGCCAAAAGGAGAATAGTTCTGTCATTTGAGTATATTTCCCAGTGGACTGGAAACGAGCTTGAGGTGGGTTTAATCAGATGTGTTTGAGCAGCAATGCTGCCTACGAGCTGAGGGCAGAAGCTTCTGTGTGGGGTCAGTGCCCCAGGGAGACTATGGAACGCCCATGTTTCCATGCAGATTATAACGCTGTTTGGCTGGCTTGTTTCCTCGTAGCAGAGGTACCTGAGCCGGGGCAGCCTGGTGATTCATCTGTTCACACTATTGTTGTCAAGAGGGTTTCCAAGAGCAGACCCTAACAGGCTGTGTCAGTCCCCTAATTCTCTATGACAGATTACCACACACCAGGTGGCTTACAACAATAGAGACTTGTTCTCACAGTTCTCAGGCCAGAAGTCCGAAATCAGGTGTTGGCAGAGCTGGGTTTTTCTGGAGGCCCTGCAGATGAACCCATTCCTGTTTCTCTCCTAGATTCTGGTGGATGCTGGCAATTCTTGGCATTCCTTGGTTTGTAGATGCATCGCTGCAACCTCTGCCTCCATCTTCACATGGCTTCTCTATGTGTTCTCCCCTTCTTATAAGGAGACATTGTCATTGGATTTAGAGTCTATTCAGTTAATTCATAATGATCTCATCCAAAGATCCTTAGCCAAATCTACAAAAACCCTTTTTTTTTAAGTAAGGAACCTGTCACATTGACAGGTTCTGGGTAGATATATCTTTTGGAGAGCCATCCTTTTAGCCAATTCCACAGACCCATTCTATGAATGAAGATGCAGGGCAAAAGGATGATGTTTGAGATAAGCAGAATATCTGTGTAGGGACCAACATTACACAGTAGCCCTTCATCCTTAGCAATCAGCAGCCACTGCCAAGTCCCATGATTCATGCCTTTTCCTTACCTCTTCCTTCTCCATCAGAATGTCCCAGGCCAGTGTCCCAGTCCTTTGACTCTCTGCAGTCAACCTGGGTTGCAAGCTACAAGCTTGCTCTTCTGTTCCACATTTTGTAAACTTTATCGTTATTATTAGATACCTTAAGTCTTTCAGTCCCTTAAGCCTGGTAGCCTATTATTAACAAATTACTTCCCACTGATACTCCTGCCTCTGCTTTTCTTTGAAGGAGGAGAGAGAGTGATCCCATTGCTCAGATTCCAGGGCACCTATTGGGTTTCCCTTGTTTTTGATTGGGGTCACCGTGTCGCTACGGTGTGTGCCATTTTTTCAGCAAAAAAAAGGGAGGTATTTGTTTTTTTGTTTGTATTTTTTGTATGCATTCTTGCACTTTCTATATTTTCATGAGCTAGACAGAGCCATTACTTGCTCTGATTTCACTGGAGCTCCCGGAGAGGGGAGGGTTGGTGGAGAGGCCTCATAAATGTCTAGGCTGGGTCACGTGCATCACTCAGATTTCTCCAAGCATTCTGCATTAGGGTTTATGGCCCAGGTCTTAGGAACAAGAAAGTGGCAATTTTTTTTCCTTTGTACTTTACCCTGAGGGTCTTGGAAACCTCTTGGGGAGGAGTGTTTGAGACAAGAGTTGGGAATTTTTGGATACTTGGTGCTCTAGTAAACCATCTTAATTCTATTAAACCCTATCATTACTTCATAGGAACTGCATATGGTGATGAAAGGGCTTTATTTCACTTCATCTGATGATGGAAGGCAATTTTATGCAGCTGTCCACTGTCTAGGACCACTTTTTCAAGAGTTAACACAACCAGACCCTGCAACTGAATTTAGAAGCCAGAGAAGGAGGTGGGGTGAGTACACGGAGAGCAGACAGCCACATGGGAGATGAGTGAGGGGAAAGACAAGCCACAGTGATTGAGGATCCCAACACAGACACGCAGCTCCATATTGCTGGTATAAATCTAGCCCGTCTCCAGCTTGATTCACATGCTGCACTCCAGAGGTACCCCAATCGCTCTGGTCTCTGTATTACCTGAGCAGAGCCTGGGAAGCCTCGTTTATCCATTCATCTAATCCTAACCACCATGGGCGAGACCCAGCATAGATGTGGCTCCCTCAACAAGCCTTTTGATAGCCCCATCTCAATTCTTCTCACCCTTCCCTGCTTCCTACAGCAATTCGTTTGCTCTACTACCTACATGCTTGCTGTTGTCATTTGGCTTTTCTCATTTTTTACCATGTGAGAGAGATGTAGCAGAAAGGACACAGAGCGTGAAGTCACATGTCCTAGATTCTAGTTCCATCTCTTCTCATATTATCTGGCTTACTTAGGTTAACAAGTCAGTCTATCTGGGCACATTTCCTCCTCTATAAAGTAGGAGTCTGTACTGAAGAGAAATTATGTCTGCCCTGCATATCTTATCAAGTAATTGTATGTATCAAATGACAGACCTCATCCTGTAATGAATTTAATATACTGGCTCAGAGCTGCCACAACAAAGAGCTGAGTATGAAGGCAATTTCCTGGCTTTTCCTTATACCGGGATTTGCACTTTTTTGCAGCAGTACACCCAGCACCAGCATCTGTGTGTGTTGGCGCTAATGTCTCACAGCTGCTCCTGTCCCAGAGAGATCCCCATTTCTCCTGGAAGTAACACCCCAACCCCACTTTTTGATGGTACAAGTCTGTGGTATAATATATGCTCCAGAGGACCCTGGGGGTTCAAATGCAAACTAAATTTAACCTGAAACTGCACCCTTGCTCGAGTCTTTCTCCTATTTCATACATCTTTTTTTCCCCCCTTGGGATGCTCTCTCAATAAATTACATGGCTCAAATCCTTGGCTCATGGTATGCTTCTAAGAAACCCAACCTAAGGCACCATCCCGTTAGTAGTCAGATCACACAAGGTCCCCATTTTTATGATTCAAAGTGTACTTACAGATAGGAGATATGTAGGACACAGCGATGCAGTCCTCAATAGAATATCTCAAGGAGCAGGAAAGTAGGCTCCCCAACTACCCGCAAACACAGATAGCTGAGTGCTGCAGCTCTGGTCTCCAGTAGTGAGCGAGAACTGAGGCCCTCTGGGAGATGGAGGGCGATGGTCTTGTGTGTGTCTAGAGGGATACACAGCAGGCTGGACCCTCCTCCCAGCCCCTCCCTCACACACACACACACACACACACACACACACACACACACACACACATTACAACCAAGGCTAGAGCACCAGGGCCTGTCATAGCACTACGCCTTAGATGGCAGCCCTCTCTGCAGCAGGAATTTTCTTCCATGGTTGCTAAGCCCTCCAACTCAATAATTATTATCATCCACAAGCTGAGCTTTCCTAAAAGTGTTTGTGTAATGGAAACATCTGGTGTGTGAATGGAAGGCTTACGTATTTTTTTTCTTCCTCCCTCGAGTCAACACTAAGTGAACGCTGGCTGTCCTGTTTCCTTTCCAAGCACGGCTTCATGATTTACCTCTATGTTTTCGTCACTGTTTGTCATGGAGCCCTTGCCTGGCGGGAAGGGACATGAGTCACAACCTATGAGATTTTCTTGCTTATTACAAGTTTCCAACATCTCTGTTTGCCAAAGAAAACATGGCCATATTACCTTGTTCAATTATTGCTAATTAAGTAGGACCAGTTTGTCATTCCCCACAACAATCGCCGTAAGTCCTGTGGATTTCTCTTTTTTTTCTTTTTTTTTTGCTTCGATATATCACACACACACGCACACACATTTGTGTGTATGGTAGATATAAGCTGGGACCTTGATGTTATAAAGAAATTGAAAATTGAATATGCATTCAAACATTATCTTGTATTTAGTTAAATGGACTTTTTCCAGGTGACTCTTCACAGCTGTCCTCCCCAAAGGCAATGGCTCCTTGGAGCGTGATCGGTGAACGTATAACTTGGACTATTGATTGTCTTGCTGCTGCCTATGTTATGTGTTAGTTTGGATCAGAAGTCTTCCGTAGAATGCCTTCTGCATAAAGTAATAATGAAGACCATGGAACTAGAACTGGGTCTTATCTGTCACCTCTGGCTGGTGACTTTGGCAAGTGACTTAAAAACACTAAGACTTTAGTTTCTGTTCTATTGATCTCAAAATATGAATAATAATAGTAGGGACTTCATGGTGTTGATTGAGGATTACATGAGATCATCACTCTTATTTATCAAATGCTCATCTGAGTACTTTTGGTTTGTGTTAATCTTGTAACTTGATTTGCTATTAGTGAAAAAAAAAAGTTTGATTGTATAGGAATTAGCCAAACCAAACCAACCTTTTTATTCTAGGTAGAACTAAGAGTTAGTGTTTAGACTATGGCTTTGTAGCATAGAGGGACCAGCCAGTCTGTCAAGTGAGCCAAATATCATCATCTGAAGTGATGAAGCAATGTTTCTAAACACCATAAGCTGCAAGTCCCCTCTGCTCAGCGCTTTGAGTCTGAGCTGCCCTGTCTGCTGAGAGAAAATCAGCTGCCCTTCAATAATTGAGAAATTCTCTGCCCCCACATAGTGACTTTAGCTGCTGTTTTCAATATTCCTGTTATGCCTTTTCCAGGGAAGCCTCAGCACAGAGCTTTTTTTTTTTCTGTTTTCCACTCTGAGAACTATTTGAGGATGGTTAACATTGTACCTTGTTTTCTGTGTGTCTGGTAAAGAGTAAGAACTCCAAACATGTTTGTAGAGAGCATCAAGTTGTAATCATGAGAAGATAGTGTCTTGGATAAAAGCAATGTCTATGTTAATTAGGATCTTTTATTATCATGAATTTTGATCTTGAGTGTCTTGCCTTTGGATGGGACTTTGTTCTTGGTTTCTGACTTTCCAGTTCTAAGTTGCAGCTCTTAGGAGACTCAGTGGTAAGCCGACTCTCTCTGTCTCACAGGAACCACATGGTCTCTCATCTCTGATTCCCTCTGCTGACCTGTCAGCCTGCCTGCCCATATTCATCCCTATTTTTACTTGCTCTTCAAGCTCGTGCTCCTGCGACAAGAAGGAATCACATAAAGAGTCCTAGAGAAAAGTTTTAGAGATAGAGAATTCGATTATTATAGCTTGTTTTTTTGAGCAAGCAAGTCATTGTCTCTGTTGAGTAGCTGCCCATCCCCCATCCCATCAGCTGAGACATGGATGGCAGAATATCATGGAACAGAGCTTGACCATTCCTTTCAGTTGAATACAGATAAGGAAGCTTCTCTGAGATAGGGATGGGATGGTTACTGCCACAGAGGCAATGTCTCATACTCTCTTCTTTTTCCTCCTCTCCCTCAAGCCTGCTGCATCTTTTATGAATTAAAAATGATCAGAGAAAATACCCCCTCTTGGAGCATATGTTCATGGTCCTCTCTAAGCATGAAATTTAGATTACCTTCTGAGCAGAACGCTAGGAAGAATTCGACATGCGGGAAATGAAATTAGCCATCTGTAGAAAAACCTACCCTAAATGGTAAGCAGTTGAACTTCCAAGTTCAATGATTTAGGTGTCATCAATCTCAGGAGAGTGTGGTTGCTCAGCAGAGTTAAAGCTGTTGCCTTCTTCATCCTCCCTGGGAGGAAAGAATTTGCTAAGAGAAAGGCATTTCCTGCATGATGAAAAGAATGTGGGGATCCAGGAGGTAAGGCTTGGAATAACAATATCCAGCTCTCCTCTGTATAGAAAGGAGGGGCTCCCCATCATCAGACAGGAGCTCTCCTGGTTTGGATCGGGAGGTTTTGTATCTTATTATCTTCACTTCAGTTTCCACCTACTTTTCACCTTTGTGCATCTGACTTCATTTCCCATTATTCTTTGAACATGCTTTGTCTGAGTTTAATGATTCGCCTCACCTCAGCCACCAAAATTCTTGGACACTTTCTAATCTTCAGACAATAGTTTGACAGGATGAACACAGCCAAGTGGAACTCTTCCTCCTGGAAATATCCTATTAAACTTTCCCTTGTGGACCTCCTTTCTGCTACTGCAAACCTGATGCATTCAAATCTCCTTGGGGCCTTTTTTTTTTTCTTTCTTTGTTTCTTGCCTAACCATTTTTTTAAAAAAACTTTTTAAAGCTCTTTACTCAGTCATCTGCCTTTATTACTTTCCCCTAGGTTAATGTATCTATCCTAAGAGTTTTACTATCATCTGTATTCTAATAAACCCTAAACCATAGGCTCTAGGGCCCAAGAGTGTCAAAGTCTTTCTCCTGGTCTACACATCCGAGCCTCTGCTTCTCTAACCGACAGTGAGCCAGTAAATCTTTCACAAGGAGCTTTCATGGAGAGAGGGAAGAGGGGTTCTGATTTGAATATGTCAGTATCCATGATATAAATATATTGATTAGGGCTGATTTTCAACTACCAAGTGGGTATTCACCAGCTCACAAAATAACTGAAAATGTAACAATTGGCTCTCTAGCATTGGTGTGAGCCAGGTTCAACACGCCATTGCTTCTGTTGGAAATGTCATCCTTTTCTAATTTTTAAAATTTTTTCAATGAAAGATCATGCACAATAGTATTTTAGTTTCAGGTGTACAACATAGTGATTAGACATTTGTATAACTGACAAGTGATCACCCTGATAGGTCTAGTACCCACCCGACACCATACATAGTTATTACGATATTACTGACTGTATTCCCCATGTTGTAATTTACATCCCTGTGACTATTTTTATAACTATCCTTTTGATTAACCCATAGAAACTTCAAACTCTACATAGTCAACGCTGAATGTCTTATAGCTTGGGTGATTGTTTTCCTCCCAACTGGTAATCTAAATCATCAGGACTGACAATGTCATTGCCAAGAGAGCAGGGACTGTATTACTCATATTTACTGTCTTATCTACAGCACCTAGAACCCTGCTGGCCCCTGCACAGTGTGCTCAAACAATACGGTGAATGTTTAAATAAAAAGAAATTATTGCAGCAAAAAACACATTGCCATTAATCCCCTTCTAAATACTCTCCCTTGCTTTGAACACTCTCATCCCATCATTCTTGCCACTTTCTGAAAGTAGTTCTGGAAGTCCTCTTTTGTAAGTGTCTTTAATTGAGCTGTCTTGGCTGCCTCAATGTCCTGAATCATTTTGACTTTGGGGAAGTTCCAGAAGTCTCACAGTGCCAGATCCAGTGAATAAGGTGGATGAGGACACACCATAATGTTTTTATTTGACAGAAATTGCCATACACCAGAAACAATGTATAACACGAAGCATTGTCATGATGGAGGATGATTTAAGGCACACTTTATTCATTTATTTATTTATTTTTTGGTAAAACATTTTATTAGAGAAAATGTTTCCAGCAATACATATCATAGAAACCCTCTTTGCTTCTTTACTCTCATTTGTTGATATGTCAAGCAAATCAACAGTTCACATAATAGCTGTGGAAAGATACACACAGGAACACACACAGAAGGATGAATGCGCTGACAGCAATGGCCTGCCCTCAAGAAGCATACACTATAAGATGCAACATGGTACTGATATAAAACATGCAGATGGGAATGGCTCAGTGGACTCCCCCTACATCACATGCCCTTTCTTCTCAGAGGAGCAGGGAACCATGGCTCAGCTTTCATGACAGAAAGAGTATATCAATTCTATATGATGAAGAAAATTTTATGATCTTCGCCCAGTTCTTGATATGCTAATGCATCTAACATGATTCAGAAAATCGATTTTTTTTTAACAAAGCCCATATTTCAAAAGCATTTTTTTTGCTGAAGACAATAAAAGCATCAGTTTGGAGGCACAAAGGCAGAACAATGAAATGTTTGTAGTAGCAGAATACCCACTTCTCTGCCCCTGGGCACTAAGTGCCATGGTCCAGTTGTGGAGACAGAGTCATACAAGGCAACATAACTTAAGGGAGAAATTACAACACATCATTTAAGGCACACTTTAAAACACACCTTCTTTCAACCGTAGCTCACACCCTACTGACTCCACCGAACAAGTTGAAACTTGTCACACACTGTTACTAAGGTTCCGCTTGCTGCTTCTCATATTGAAGATCCCTAACTTTCCATTGGCACTTGGCAGCAGGAGTCACAATGGAAAGGCTCTGAATCACACAGCATTTCTGGTATATCAATTTCTGTCAAACATTATGGTGTGGGCTGGCTGAGTGGCATGGTGGTTAAGCACTGGCTTGGGAAGCCAGTGGCCCCGGTTCGGGTCCCACATATGAGGGCCAGTGACACTGCCCTCAAAAAAACAAAACAAACAAACAAAAAAACATTATGGTGTGTCCTCATTTACCTTATTCACCAGATCTGACACCATGTGATTTCTGGCTCATCCTCAGAGTCAAAATGACCGTGAAAGGTATACATTTTGAATCAGTTCAGAACATCAAGGCAGACGCAGCAGAGCAACTAAACACACTCACAAAAGAGGACTTCCAGAACTGCTTCAGAAAGTGGCAAGAAAGATGCGGTAAGTGTGTTGGAAGTGAGGGGGAGTATTTTGAGGGGGATTAATGGCAATGTGTCTTTTACTGTAATAATTTCTTTCTGAATTTAAACATTCACTGTATTTTTTGATCATACCTTGTAATACATGATGAATATTTGTGGAATGGATGAGACATTATGCCCAATATTCCAGTCTGTTTTCTGGCCCAACTTAGCCTTATAAATAATAAGTTAGCATTCTTATTTATATATCAAATTCTGTGCATTTAACGAATTAGTTTCTGATGGACAAATTGAATTCTGAATGTCAAGGCTGAAAACCCAAAACTGGACTGTGGGAATCTACCAAGGGCTTGTGCAGCCAGATGTCACCTCCTGTTGTAATGCTCTATAAATGTGCCAGAGGTAATAGTGTGGACAGTTTTGCTGAAGTGCTATAAATAAGGAAACATCACCATATTAAAATCACTTCAAACAGATTGCATAATCTACTGAGAGTGGAAAGTGCATGCGTTTCAGATGATTCTAAATCTGTGCTCAAATTCCAGATTGGAGAGTTGTTAAGCTGGTGGCCTTGGATGAATTGTTCACCCTTTGTTTTTTCAACTATAAAGTGCTTAGTATAATATCTAACTTGCATAGTGAGGACAGGAAATAATGTATGCAATACAGCTGGTGCTCCATAGTGGGTTCACAAAAGATAGTTTATAATATTTTTGCTATAAAGAAAAAAACAACAACACATTGTTCTTGTTTCGAGTAGGTTTAGATTTTAATATTGATTCCTACCAGAAATGTACCAGTGACTTGTAAGCTGTAGGTATACATTTATCAAATAAATGAACGAATGAATAATTGTACCAAGAGATTAAATGATTTGTCCTACTCAAGCTGTGATGAAAGGCTCTTTCTGGAGAATAAGAATTGTCAGGAAGATGCCTTGAAGCTAACAGGGATGAGGTCCTATGAGGACCCTTATCTGAGGTACCTGCTGATCTGGCTGTCAGTGACAGAGAAGAAGCTAAATCCTTTTGTTTCCCAAACTGGCAATGATTTCTGTTAGTGGAGAAAGGGTCAGAGCCTGTGCAGCTGGCTCTTCTCTGTGCCAGGCTGACGCATGCTGGAGGAGGGATGGGGGCTGCGTTGCATTGCTATGCTGCGGGCGCTGCTGTCTGGAGGAGAAAGTCTCCCCAGCATTGGTAGTTTCTGGATTTCTGCTCAGCAATCAGCTATGACTTTAGGAGAGGCCTGAGCTGGGAAACAAGCCCTGGAAAGGCCTCTAAGTGGACCCTGGAATTAAAAACAAAATAAAAATCAAAAGATGTGACTAGAATAATTTCCTTCTTCCCCAGATGTGATCAAGTCACCTGGCTACTCCCGGGCTGGCTAGAAAATTCCTCAAGGGATTTTTCTTTATCTTAGACCTCAGAAGCCCCTGAGATTTGTCTGTAGCTTATGGCTTTGGCCACCACTGACAAGCTCAGAGCAATGCTGAAAACAGCAGGAGCCCAGATATAAAGTCTTTAGAATCCTAAGGACTTAAGTCCTGTACCTTAGAAATCCCTGTGGCTTTGTCAGACTCAGTACTGGAAAACTCATTGACTCAATGATTCAATGGCTTATAACAAGTTGGGTTAAGTCAGTCAGCCATCACAGCATAGCTTAGAGGGCAGATTTTCCTCAAGTCAGCAATAGAGATGAGACAGAGAAGGAAAATTCCCCGTTTTCCACCTGCCTTTTATAGGTAGCCCATCTTGGATCATTCCGTGACACAATTCTAATTATCTCAGCGTACTTCTGACTTTTATGATGATCATGGCACCCAGGAATTCAAACTGTTGGGTGACAGCCAGGCCTTTCTGGCTGGAAGATGTGGTTTGTGGTCCATATAATTATTTAAACTGCTTTATGGAGGCATGATTGAAGTAAATAACTGTACATGTTTTAAGTGTCAATTTGATAGGTTTTGATATAGATATACACCTATGAAACCATCCTCACAATTAAAATAATAAGTATTTCCATCACTCTAAAACTTTCCTCATGCTAGTTTATTATCTATCCCTCCTACCCACACTGACCTACTTCTGTCACTGAAGATTTGTTTATATAATCTTATATTACATCCTGGGTTTTTTTTGGTCTGGCTTTTTTCATTTAGCATCATGCTTTTGAGATTAAACCATTTGGTTGTATGTATCAGTAATCTGTTCCTTTTTATTACCGAAAGTATTCCATTGTATAGATATACCATTATTTTCAAAACAAAATCCATTCAACTGTCAATAGGCATTTGTGGGTTATTTGTTTGTTTCCAATCTTGGCTATCACAAATAAATCTGCCATGAAGATTTGTGTACAAGTCTTTGTGTGCATGTAACTTTTCAGTTGTCTTGAGTAAAAATTTAAGAACGTAATTGCAGGGTCACATAGTAATTGTCTGTTTCCCTTTTGAAGAAACTGTCAAATCATTTTCAGAGGTGTATTTTATTGCTTTCCTACTTCTAACATATAAGAATTTCACTTGTGCTGTGATCTGCAACTATGGGTATGTCTAGTCTTATAAATTGTAGCCATTCTAATGGATAAGCAAAAATATCCCACTGTGTGTTTAATTTGAATTTTACTGACTAATGATGTTGTACATGTTTGCATAGTTTTATTGGGCATTTACATATCTTGTTTTGTGAACTATCTGTTCAGGTCTTTGGTCCAAGTTTAAAATTGTGTGTGTGTGTGTGTGTGTGTGTGTGTGTGTGTGTGTGTTTATGTACTTGTAGGAGCTCTTTATGTGTTCTTGATACAAGTTCTTTGTTTGATATATTATGTTACAAATATTTTCTCCCAGTCTGAGGCTTCCTTGTTCATTTTAACAGTGTCTGTATTAGTTTTTTGTATTGCTGTGTTGAAAAGTGGCTTAAAACAATACCCATTTATTATCTCACAGCTCTGTGGGTCATAAGTTGTCACAGCATGGCTGGAATCTCTGCTCAGTGTTTCCAGGGGCCAATATCAAGGTGTTGGCAGGAGCATGTTTTTTCCAGAGACTGGGGAAGAATCTGCTTCCAAGCTTATTGAAGTTGTTATGGTAATTTAGGTCCTTGCCATTGGAGAACTAAGGACTCCATTTCCTCAACATGTGCCCCCCTCCATCTTCTAGCCAGTAATGTTAAATTATCCAAGTGGTTCAAATCTCTCCAGTGTTCCCTTCTGCCTTCCTTTTCCGCTTCTAAAGACTCGTGTGATTACATTGGGTATACCCAGAAATCCAGGGTAATCTGCTTGTTTTAAGGTCAGATGATTAGTAACCTAATTTTGGAATTACAAAGTTTCTTTTTTCATATAACATATACACAATCAACCTAGGGATCTGAGCATATGGTCTTTTTTCTTGGGGGGGAAGGGGTGTCATAATTCTGTCTCCCACAGTGTCTTTCAAAGGACAAAAGATACTAATTATGATGAAGTCCAATCTTTGAAATATTTTGGGGTTTTGTGTGTGTGTGTGTGTGTGTGTGTGTGTGTGTGTGTGTGTTTTGAAAAATTTGCCTACCTCAACGTTGCAAAGATTTTCTCCTATGTCTTCTACTAAAAGTTTTATAGATTTTGTTTTGTATTTAGACTATGACTCATTTCAAATTAATTTTTGCAGATGATGTGAGATAAGTCAATTTCTCTTCCCCTTCCATCAGTTTTTCTCCCCAACCCTCCAATACGGATATGCAGTTGATCTAGCACCATTTGTTAAAAATGCTTCCTTTTCTCCCTTGAACTGAATTGATTTGTTTGTTTGCTTATTATTGAGTTGTGATAGCTCTTTATATCTGCTGGATACAAATGTGGTTTTCAAATATTCTCCCAGTTTATGTCTTGTCTTTCAAATTTTTTTTCACAGTGTCTTTCAAAGAGATTCAATTTTAATTTTGATAAAGTATGTTATATCCATTTTTTTCTCTTATGGTTTATGTTCTTTGTGTCTTATCTAAGAAATCTTTGTCTAACACAAGGTAATGAATTTTTTTTTCTATGTTATTGTGAAAAGTTTTATGGCTTTAGGGTTTATAGTTAGGCCTATAATTCACTCTGAATTAAATTTTATTATGTGTTAGTGTGAGCTATGGACTTTGTTTCTTTTCTTTTCTTTTTCTTTTGATATGAATATCAAATTCTTCCAGCATCATTTGTTGAAAAGATTATCCTTTCTTGGTTGAATTGTCTTGGTCCCTTTATCAAAAATCAGTTGACCAAATATGTGTAGATATGTTTCTGAACTCTATTCTGTTCTTTTAATCTATGTGTTGATTACTATAGCTTTGTAATAAATTGAAATTAAATAGTGTGAGACTTTCAACTTTGTCCTTTTTCACAAAAATTGTTTGGGCTATTTTAGTTCCTTTGCTTTTCCATTTAAATTTTAGTTGGTTCACATCTACATGACTGGAATTACATTGAATCTATTTTATCAATTGTGGAAGAATAGGCATCTGAACAATATTACCCTTCTAATCCACAATGTGCTAATACCTCTCTCTGGTTTTTAAGTATTTTAAAAATTATTTCAATACTGTTTTATAGTTTTCAGAATAAAAATGTTTTGCATATTTGACTTAGTTATACCTAGAAATGTCATTTTGTGTATGTGCTTTTCTAAGTAGTACTGTTTTTTAATTTTAATTCCCAATTGTTCTTTGCCAGTATAGATGTATGTGTGGCTTTTGTGCAGATTCTTTGGGGCTCCTTCTTCATCTCTGATACTCCACACTGTACATTCCAGCCATCTCAGCTTCTTTCAGTTCTGATCTCTGCCTCCTCAACTCAGAAAGACTGCCAAGGCCTGCTTTGACTCTGGCTTTCTATACTGTGGTCAGGAAATGATCCCCAGGTAGAAGGCTAAGCAATTGTGGGCCTCACATTTTTAGTTTCCCTCCTTTAAGCGAACACAGTCTTATGCTGTCCATTGTTCAATACTGAAAAAATATTGCCTCATTTATTTTGTCTGGTCTTATAGGTATTTATGGTTAGAGAACTATCTCATACCAGTTGCTTCCTCATGGCCAGAAGTAGGTGTTCCTCCCATCGTTCATTTAACCAGGCAACTATTAAACAGATGTTTACATTGTGTTCTATCTTATGTTTACCTAACATGCTGCAGTGAAGGTCTTTTAAATATGTCACGCTGAACATATGTAAATTGGTCTATAAGATAAATACATAAGAGGGGTCTTGTTGGGAATGAGCACCTGAAAATTTATACTAGATATTGACAAATCATTGTGTCCATTTATAATTCTACAATCATCATGTGTGGGCACCTCTTTCCATAGCTCACCACAGCAGTTTGTGGATCTTGGCTTAATGGAATGAATAGAGAACTCACAGAAAAGAAAATATACATGGCTCTCCACCATTTAAAAAGATGATCGATCTCACTCATAATTAGATATTCACAGACTAAAGATACCATGTCTCAATTATATCAGATTAGCAATATCATGTGAAGCCTTCTTTTTATAGCAAGTCTACATATAGTTGTAAAAAGAGTAAGAAAAAAAAAAGTCATCTAAGTCTGGGCAGATTGAGAGAATGGCAGTCACTTGCTGCTAACAGTTATTTGAAAGGAACACTAACCACAGCCAAAGAGCCCCCTAAAGCCTCCATAGCTTGCTGCCAAACCTTGGCTACCCACTTGGTACGGTTGGTCCTTCCTGCATTCCAAGAACTGACTTGTGTCACTGGCATTGCCAAGCACAAATGACGGATTGCCTGAACCACTTCCACCAACACAAAATCTGCAGAGAAAAAACAGCACCAAGTCCCGAGCCAAATATTCAACACACTTCTTAATTACCCCATTAAATCTTGTGCAGAGCTGTGGTGAAAGTGCTCTGTTCCTGGCAGCCAGTGGCTAGGAGAAAGAAAACCTGTTGGGGATTTAGAAATTGAGTCTTATTTTGGATAAAGGAGGTTGGATTATTTCCACTCATTGGTTTTCAAGTTCCCTTTCTGCCTTTAGACATGTTAAGCTCAGGGAAACACAGTTAAAATTAGACTCATGATTTGCAATATGGACAGTCTTTAAAAGATATCCTAAATATAGATATGCATTGCCAAATATCTCTATTTAGAGTGTCCCAAAACACATATATTTAAATATAGCTTGTTTTTCCTGAGGCCTTTAGTTGAAGATCTCTTATCTCACAAAACCTCAAGAACCATGACTAGACAATCTAGATTTGGGAGATTGGTGAGTAAGTATACAAGGCTCTAGAGTCATCATGATGGCATTCCAATGCCAGAACTATTCCTAGTGGATATAATAAGCCTGGGCAATTATCTAACCTTCTCTATCCCAGTTCCTTTACGTATAAAGCGGGAGTCATCATATATAACTTACACAAATGTTCTTAAATTATATTTGATTCCAGTTGAGTATTAATAATAACTTATTTTTTGGAAAGTATTGTCATTATTTTTGTGATTATTATGTATGCTTTGATAACCACGAATGAAGATGCTTTGAAGAATGGCTCCAAGAACAGTATGAGAATGGCTGCTTATAGATTAATTAGTAAATTAGCCAACTATTTTGAATTGTAACTGTATCCTCAATCCATGATCCTCAGCTTTGTGGTGCTAGTGGACTATTTATAAAATTCAATGGATAATATATGTGAAAGTCCAATGTAAGGAGGAAAGTATGAGAAAAAAAATGTCAGTTGCTATTGTCATTTAGTTAACAATTCAGGAGTTACATTCTTAACACCATCAACAAACAAGCCAAGATTAGCTATATAATGAACTCAGACTTCTATTACTTTGCTTTCCTTGGACTGTTGCAATAGCCTCCTAATTGCTTTTGGAAGGAATTAAACTTATATCATTGACATAGTCCTACTGCTCAGTCTGACAGGTTAATCCTCTTACAGTTTATCTCTGATCTTGTCAACCTACATTAAATACCTTTAAAAACTTAGAAATGACCATGTGTCCAAACTCAAATTTTTAGCATATTTTTTATCTGTCTGTCCTACTATATTCTTACTCATCATGCTCATCTATCCCTTTCTTATGTTAAACCAAACTACTTACTTTTCCCTTGATAAGGCTCATGTCAAGTATCCAGAACGTTTATTTCAGATGAAGTTATCTTGCTCCCATCTGTAGTCTCATAGCACCTTGTCTACACATGATATTTGAAATATAAATGTCACCATACATTTCCCTGAATAACTATATCTACAAATGTATACACTAAGTGGGAATGCATACATATAATACATTTATCCAAAGATGTTATAGCCTAATGGCCAAGTGCTTTGTTTCTGGAGTTAGACAGTTCTGGGCTTACGTCCCATCTCTGCCACTTACTAGTGATATGACCTTGGACTGCAGTGCTCCAGTTCCATCATCTAGGAAGCCCTCTGAGATTGTTGTGAAGTGTCAGTAAGAAGATGTATGTGAAGCCCTTATATCATACATAGTGCATGGTGTGTCGTGATTCCTCAGTGACTCGTCTCTCAAATGTTAGCTCTTTGGAGCAAGATCTACATATGATTGGTTATATTAGCAGGGTATCTAGGCTAGAAATATATACAAGGAAGGTATTTAAAGTATTTGATGAATAAAAGAATGAATAAAATTGATTTCTGATACTTCATGCTCCAGACTGTAAAATTCTTTGAGTTCAGGAGAAAGAGTGAAATGTGGACTAAAATCATGAGAAATGTGTTAAGAGCTGGCTTGGGACACCAGCGGCTCTGGTTCAGGTCCCACATATGAAGGCCAGTGACTGCCCTCAAAAAAAAAAAAAAATCATGAGAGATGTCTTTCTAGAGCAATTGGGATAACCGAGTTGAGCCTTTAGGAAAGAGAAGGTTATGAAGAATTAGAGAGCAGGGCAAGAGTAATGCAGGCAATGCATTTTGCTTAAGGTAGAGAAGATTTAGAAGACAGCGATGCTGCCAAACAGAGAAAACCACACACTTTCAACCAGGCAAGACAGTCCAACTTCATGCCCAGAGAAACAGGCTAGGGACAGCAGCAGCAGTTCCAATTTATACATTTCTCAATGAGAAGTGAATGTAGTTTGAAAACGGCTTTGCTCTTTTTGCAAAAACATCTTCATTGTAGTGACGTTAGGAACCTTAATCCTCATCAAGGATGTTTAGGCTGTGAGTCAAATCATAACAGGGAGAAAAAATATGGAGTGAAGATGATGGAGTTGTGGACTGGGCAGCTGTTGATGAGTGGCCCATCACTCATTACCTGGAGACTTTATAGCAGATTACCTACATTTCTCTAGGTTAAGTTCCTCAGGAACAAAATAGAAAAAAAAAAAAAAAAGAAGAAAAATCTAACCTATCTCCACTGAAAGGCTCTTGACTGTTTTAGATATAAATGCACTTGAAATAATTCAAACTATTTGCAATTTTATTTTGTGGTTAACACCCTTTATAGGTGCTAATGCAGAGGAAATAGCTGCTTTGCTGTTTCCAAAAGTATTTTAGGCCAATGTTAAAGCTAAGAGGTTGGTAATGAGTCTGTCTTTGTGCCTGGATGGTTAATGGTAGAAGTGTGTCTTATGGAAAACTCAGGCACCTTTTAAATTACCACAGACAAGAACACTATTAAAATGGACAGTGTGGGGGAGCAAACATGTCCTCATTCTTCCACAATTCTCTCATTAAGAGGTCGACCTATTGTCCCTCCCCTAGAATCTGGGCTGGCCTGTGGTTACTTTGACCAAGGAAGTTGAAGTAAAGTGACACTATGCCTTTTCCAGTTTCTGTCTTCAAGAGAACTGGCAGCCCTAGGTTTTCATGTAGTAGTAGTTTGATGACCCTACTGGAGATACCAATAAAAATGCCCATGTGACCCCAGTCAATATTATACGGAGCAGAAGGATTTCTCAGTTGAGCTACTCCCAAATTCCTGATCAACAAAATCAAGAGATGTGATAAAATAATGGTTACTCTAAACCATTAAGCTTTGGGATATTTTTTTTTAATGCAGCATATATTAATGAGCAAGGTGCATGCATAGAAAGTCATATGGCAAAATTGGGGAAATGATGGACAAAGCGGTTTGACACCCTTGTAGTATCTGCAAGTAGGAATGTGGGAACCATCAGTGAAAAGTTTCTCGACGCCGATCTAAGTGAGATGTCTTCTTCCTTAGTCCTGACGATCATTTAAAGTAATGAAAATGTACAATTCTGAATTCAATCAATGCTTGTTTCTGATACTAATTTTCTTATCAAATTTAAACAGGATATTTTGTAGTGTGAGGAGCAGATCATGCCCAAATTTTACTTTAAGATGAAGGCAGGCACAGAGCTCTTTAAAAATGCTTAACAATAAGTGACTGCCATCTTTACCATAACTTGCACCTCGGAAGCTGTGCACATCTTAATTAATTAAGCCCTGGAATGCCTCTGTGATGGCAAAAAGGAATAACAAGGAATCATTTTACCCACTACTGAAATGTAGTCACCTCTTGGGTTGAACACAACAGCTGTTCAGCAGCTGTAAGGGAATCCTAAACTATCATTCTGGGCAGCCACGCTAAGGAGGATAACACATCTGATTGAAATTGCAAAAGAAATCTGAGCAGACAGGATGCAATTACCTGACTTGGAGCCCAGCCAGCTCACCAGGGTTAAGTGGCAAGCAACTGGAGCTGGAGACCATGCCTTCTGTATATTTCACAGATTACCGGGGATGTTCCACACCCTGTGTGGACAATAATCAGAGGCTGCATAAGCCTGTGATCCTGAACCTGCATTACGTCTCCCTGAAATATGTCTTTTTCTAGGACGCTACATTCATTCTATTAAATATACTTGGGAAACAGGGCTCATATGAACCTGATACTTGAACATGGACAATCAAGGTGAATCAATTTGACATGAAACCTTCAGACTGCTCCTTTTTACACTGTTCAAGGCACAGACTTTTTAGCATCTGAGAAACAGTAAAAAAAAATATCACAAATAGGTGTCTAAAACTCGTGGTTTCTACACTGAGACACTTATAAATATATTGTGACTATTTTAATAAACCAGAAGTACATGATATAAGCAATATTTGGGTTTAAATTAGAGAGGCACTAAGGCTTACATTTTCCTTTAAAAATGTGAGGAAAGACTGAAGATATAGGAACTAAACCTTTCTGTGAGATATTGGGCACATGATGAAACCAGGGTCTCTATTTCCTTATCTGAAAAACAAGAATTTTAGAGAATATATATTCTGACAACCTGCTTTACCTAGAATTCTGTAAGTCTGGGAATCTAAAAAACAATTGGTGGGCTTTTCTCTTATGTGAAGCAACTCATTTTCTGAAAGCATGTTAAGGCGAGGTCACTAACTGAACAACGTTAGTGAACTGAAATACATTTACCTAAAGAGAATACAGTATTTTTTTAAAAAGTTAAACAAGGACCCCTATGCCAGCATCTGATTATTTGGGTTACAGAAGTACTTGATTTTCCTATGTAATTTACCTAATACTCTCTTATGAAAGGCCCCCCTCTAAGTGCTTAGGGTAAGCACAGATGAGAAAACAGACACAAGGCTGAAATTAAAGGATCATCTTACTTAGAAGAAGTAAATTATACATACAAAAATTTGCAACAAAATCATCTTAACACTTTACACTTCTCTCTCGTCCCACAAAAGTTTTGTGGTATCAAAATGCTATAGTATATCTATTCAGCTTTCTAACATAGCGTCTGGCTATGTTTTCGCACTTGTGTACTCAAAATGTAGCACACATCTGCAGCACTGGCCTTAAATGGAGAATTCAGAGTCCCAGGTCCCACCCCAGACCTGCAGAATTGGAGTCTGCACTTTAACAGGATCCCCATGCAATTCGTAATCACATTAAAGTTTGAGACATTCCACTTTAGTGTATTACATTTTTGAGGAGTCCTGCACCCCTATAAATTATTTGACCTTGTTTAACTCAGTACCTGTCTTTGAATATTACCAAGGATCCAAGCCTAAATAAATATACAATGGAATTTTATTTCCTCTAACCATAGTCACTTGGGATTTTCAATAATGTTTACACTTTATTCAAGTCATTGTTGAAATAATTTCTTTATCTTTGATTTTTCCGGGTCTTATGTTTAAGAAGGAATTTAAACTACAAGTATTAGTTTTGTAAACCAAAGACTCAAATCAAAGGTCCTTTTTACTCTGCCTTCAATTTCTCAACCATAGCAATTATTTCCCGTATGCTAAAGGATTTACATGTTTGTGATACCTCGCTACATTATGTAGGTCTATTGTGAGCTGTAATTTTACACAAACTTTTTCCATTTAGCTTAATAATATCCATTTATAGCTCAGCTTATAATTCATTCTCTACTTGAGAGTAATAAAACTGCACTTTGTTAACAAAACGTCTGTAATTTAGCTTTGTTACTGAGTCATATTAGCCTCATTCTTCAAAATTAGTGAGGCTTTACCATATTTGTCATGGTTGCTGACATTAGCCAGAATGGTATGAATAACACCAATAATGAATTCTGAGATTTGGAACTTGTTTAGAGATTGCACTGTTTCAAGGTGTGTAAAACCTGCCTCTTTAAGACCCAGAGGACCTGTGACGTCCTCTTGCATTCTCAAGGTTGAGAGTGGGGAGTGAGGCTAATTTAGACTGGCCTTTGCATCAACTTTCACTTGAAGGAAGGTTTATACAGCTAAGAAGTTTGAAGCTCACTCAGGCTTGTCCAGTTTCTCATTCACTGTGAATATGCCTTGGTGAGGAGAGCCAATGGCTAATGGACATGTACTGCCACAACCCACAAGTCTTCAGAGTCAAGACAATCCTCAGCATAAGCCCCCACTGCCATATCTGTGCTACCCAACATATCACAGCCACAGAAGAGAGCATCCCCAAAGGCTCCTTGGCTCACTCTCTGCTTGCCATGCCCACGAGCATCAAGAAATAGTAGCTTCAGCTTCACCTGGTTACTACATCCTCCTAACAAATAGCCTGGGTTAATCCAATCATGTCTCACATAGCTGTTCTCTGCAGTCCTCCTTGCCAGGACCACCCCCACCCCACCCCACCCCCGCTCCCTTCATACTAATCTCTGTAGTTACTTTTGATTTCTCACAGAACTTTCCCCTGAGACCTCTGGATCTATGATCTTTTAGCTGTGTATTACCCTATACCATGCCCATGTTCCTAAAGTTTCTCTTTACTGTCTTGTCCTAACAGAACTCTGGATGTCCCCTTACAAATAATGGTCTCCTCTAGAGGAAGCTACATGGCAGGCATTGCCTTTAACCTAATAACCTCAGAGCATGCACATACCCACTTACAAATCACTTCTTTTTTTTTTAAAAAGATTTTATTGGGGAATTGGGGGAGGGGAGCAGCGTTGAGGAATCAGGGAAGGGGAACAGACAAGTTGCTGTCTTCTTGTTATTCAATCTAGTTGCAGAGGATGTTGCTTCACTGGCCCATCATTGCGCTCTTCCCGGATGAGGCAGATCGGTCGCCGGCCTCTGGATGTCGCTCACCTCGGCTCTTGGCAGCTCACGCTGGCTGCTGGCCACTCATTGTAGCCTGTGGCAGCCCACTGCAGCAGGGGCTGCAGCCTACACCATCACCGGGGCTCACACAGTCCAGCTTCAGGTGGAGCTGTAGAGGGAAGTGTCACTAGCCCTCATATGTGGGATCCGAACTGGGGCTGCTGGCATCTCAAGCCAGCTGTTAACCAATGCACCACACGGCCAGCCCACAAATCACTTCTTTAGTTCTCCTTCAAAACCATTGATTCTGTGAATTTCATGCTGTCAGATCTTGTTACATATCCCAGTGCAATTGCCTGACTCCTTCATTCATTGATAACTTAATGCCTGGCTCATCATCTTCTCTTCCACCTCTGCTCCTGAGACCATCCATAATGATTTCAGTGTACCTTTTTAGTAGATTTCCTCTTGGTTCTTTGACCTCCAATAGTTCCCTCCTTCTATTCTTTTCCTCCGGAGAACCTTCTAAAATAAGTTATGTCGTGTCACTCCCATGTTGAAAATTCTCCAATGACATTTCATTGCATTTAGAATAAAAGGAAATTCTTACAACCTTGTAATAGAAAGGTTTCTAGACTGATAAATCCCTATACGATCTGGCTTCTGCCTAATTCCTCTCTGATTTTACATTCTTCCCACGAATCTCAGCCACATTGCCCTTCTTTCTGTTTCTCTAGCATATCAAGCTTACTTCTGCCTTTAGGACCTAAAAAGTTATAGCCTCTGGTCTTCACAGGCCTGATCTCTCTTGTCAATATCCCAGTTTAAATATTATCTTCTCATTGTACCCCTGCCTTTATACCTGATCTAGAAAAGCCACTCATTCTCCCTATCACATCATCCTGTATTAAATTTCTGCACAGCTAGTACTACTTTTTGTGCAGAGGTATTTGTTATTTGTCTGTCTTTCCTCATTAGAACATCAGCTTCATGTTGTATCTTTTTTGTCTTACAATAATCCCCATTGCCCAGAAAATGGGTCAGCGCATTATAGTTGCTCAATAAACATTTGTTGAAAAAAAGTAATAAGTGGCACTTCTTCTATTTCAATATCACACAAAGCCAAGGTATGCCAATCCTTGCTGTATTTCTTCCCAGATCTATTCGTTCTATTGAACATCATCTCTTGGTTGTATAGGCAAAGTCTACTTTGGACTATTAACTTCAGAACTGAATTTACTCCAGCCTCTGGAATAGAACATCAACATATGTCTTTTTTTCTTCGTAGCTTTTTTCCTTGGTGATGGCTTTTTGCTGTGGCTAAAATCTGGAATTCTCACACTGCTATTTGGTTTGTTTGTGTTTAGTCTTTTCATTACCTTTGTCACCAATTGTCTCTATTAAATTAAAATGAAGCTCTAAATACATATAGTGATTTCTGTTTTTTTGAAAGGACACTATGTGATACACAAGGATGATAAAATATTGTAAGCTCTTTTGTTCCAGACATAGCTTTCATTTAGGTTATTGACTCACATTAGATTATTGAATCACTGTAAGTAAAACTTTACTTTAGTGCACATATAAGTGCAATGAATTATTGATACCCTAAAAGACTGTTACTTATACAGAGATCATTTAATACTTATTCATATTTTCAATAAACTCGATTATGGCCAAATTGTGGGGGAAGGGAGTGTGTCAAATTGTGTTCCATGTACCAGCAGTATGAATATCCCCTGGGGACTAGTTAGAAATTCAGAATATCAGGCTCCACCTCAGAACTATTGAATCAGAATCAGCACTTTAAGATGAATTTTAATAAAGCATAAAGCATGTCTGCTGCCATTTGAAGTACTATGGTGGCTTCTAGGGGGGAAAAACAACAACAAAACACTTGTACAATTGTTTGAGTTGCAAGCTGAACTAGCCATTTTTTTCATAGAACGCAGTTTTTACTTGAAAGGATAACTGACAGAAGGAAACTAAGGTTATTCAGCTTAAGTATTTGGCAACACATCTTTAGAAAAATAAATGCTGGGTGACACTTAAAGAAAAGCAACTCACACTATTTGTTACCAATGGAAAATTTAAGAAAGTTGGAATTTGAAAAAGTTGTTTAACTCACTCTGACTTGACGGATTAAGAAAAATTTAAAGACATTTCTGATGAGATCAATGGTGATATTCATGAATGTGACTTGCTTGATACTTCATAATGAAATGTGTCAATATTAAAGCAATATTGAAGCAATACTTTCCATTCAAAGGTATAAAAAGAGCTACCCAAACACAAGATAAACTAACCAATTTTAATGTAATAGAATAGTACAAGTTCATTGATATGGCTTCAAATTCCATACTGCATTAATAATTAATACTTAGGTAATGAGTTTCCTGTCACTGATTGTGTCTAAGAGTAGATGGGAATTAGACCAGAGCTTCTCAAATGTTACTGACCATCAGAATCACCTGGTAATCATGTTAAAATGTGGATTCTGATTCAATAGTTCTGAGGTAGGACCTGAGATTCTGAGTTTCTAACTAGTCCTCAGGGGATGTGCACACTGATGGTACATGGAACACACTGGAGCACTTTCTAGTAATTAGAAAAGAGTGAGCTAAGAGGACTTCCCAATTTGGTTTAGTTGTAAGAATAACCTAGTGTCCCTGTTAATCTAGCTCTCTAGGTTTCTTCCCTGGAGATCATGACTTTGTTGATATCAGGTTGAAGTCCAGAAACTGTGTTTAAGAAGGAGATTCTATCAGGCAAATTTAGGAAATGATAACTAGATGATCTTCATGATTTTTCCATAATGCTGTTTCTGTTTCTCAGAGGGCTAGTCAGCTATTGATATATCTTTTGTTTTCTTGAAATGTTTTTTTGTTGTTTTTATTGTTAGTTTTTTATTTTTCTTTTTTTCTTTTTTTTTTTTTCTCAGCGACAGGACGATTACTACTAGATGGAATCTCATCCCCTCTCTTTTATTTTTAATAACCAAGAATAAGCACCCTATATGAACCTGCTATCATCATTTGGTGATAAAGTGACTTGGGTAAGTGATATGATCTTATTTGTATGACAGCTCTGAAGGTTTATGCTGTTTCCCTCATTGTGTGGATTAGAAAACAGAAGTCGATAGAGGCCACGTGACTTGCTCAAGGTCACACGGAGGAGGAAGTTGTAGGGTCTGCATGTGACTCTCCTCTCGATGCTAAGCCCTGTCACTCGGACACCACCGGAAGCCCGATACCTGTGGTGCTTGTGAGGCCCGGCGCCTGCGCACTGAGCGCATCTGCTGCTCCTCCCCCCTCCAGGTCTCCATCTCCAGGCCTTCGTCTCCCGCTCAGGACTTCATGCTCTTACTTTTGCATCTGCTCTGCCCAGGTCTGCCAGCGCTGACCGTCTGCCCTGATTCTGACCAGCGTCGGGTTCACACTTGCTCTTTCCAACCTCTCTCTGGTCTTTGTGAACATCCATATTTGTCTCAGCCTGGAGAAAAAGCCAAAGTGTGATGCGATGAGGTTCCTCTGACAGGCCCTTCAGAACAGAAGTAGAATATATTCCCAGTCAGAGCGAGCTGGTGGGCACAGAGCCACGTGGTGGGGCTGGTGGGGTGGGGAAATTAGCCCTCCTAGGTGGTTAATAACACCTCTTGTTGGTTCGTTTCTGTGCCTCAGGGATCATTAGTACAAATTGCATGGAGATTATTTGTTGAACAGATATGCCCTGAGCACCTGACTGCACTGTGCAGGGTACTTGGAGTTGCAGGGCTGAGCACAAATTGACATGGGTGGTGTCCTCATGGAGCTTCTGATTCAATGAGGGAGACCATTTCATTAATTATAATTCACGTGTGATTATAAATAGAGATCAGGGCTTTGATGGAAAGGAACACAGATGTTAGAATAAAGTGACAAACGTGTAGTAGAAATCAGCATACAGGTCAAGCTAATCTCATTTTTCTTTTTATCCTCTTTAGTAGAGTTCTAATGTTTATAGATGTAAACGAGCTAACATTTATTGAATCCTTATTATGTACAAGTGGTTTCTTATAAATACTTGATATGCTTTATCATATTATAGCCACACATAAACCATATTAGCTCTAAAAAATAGCTACTCTCATTCCACTTCAGTTTCTTCATTTATGAATTTTGAACAGAGTCTACAGCAATACAGCCAGTGAGCAGTGGGTGCCAGATTGAACACAAACTGTGGATCACTCATTGCCTTAGGGAAACATGATGGCCTTGGTGTGTCAAGAGTCAGTAGGGATCACAACAAATAGTCTCATGTCATCATTAAGCTCAAGATGGAGAGAGAGTGGCAAGATGTAAGAATAATTAGGTAGACTGATAACTGGTTGAACAAATAGAGCCAAAGGGGGTTTTTGGATGGATGACCAGTGGAAGGAAGCTTTGTAATGGTGTGGCCTGAGGCTCTGTCCTTGGTCCTATCTGAAACATTTTGTCTATGGACCTCTGTGAATGCATGAAAGGGGAGGGTTCATCACACCTGTGGATGAAAAATGCTGAGAGGACGAGCTAATATGTTGATTGATTAAACCAATATTCACAAAAATCCCTATCAACCAAAATGAAGCTCTATGTCAAGTGTAAAATTTAATGCAAATGAAAGTGATGTCTTACCTTTTGAGTTCAAGGTATCAACTACATAAATACAGACCTGGGGGGATGACATTTAACATTTTCATGTCGATATTTTTGTGGCTAGGCTGCTTCAGATGAGACAGGCATGTAAGGTTACTTGTAAAAAGAAACCTTAATGAATTCTGTGTTTCACTCTGAAATGAATAAAATTTGGGAAAATTTTAAAACACAGAGGAAATAGGAGACAGTGTTGCTTGATCTAAGCTGACAATTTATGGAAATAGGTATTCTATGTGGTTTGGGCACCTTAAAGTGAAGTTATATATAGACCAAGTCATTTAGAGAAAAGAAGCCAGCATGGTAAAGGCTTGGAGATAATTTCATATGAGGAGAAATTAAAACTTGAGTGAATAAAATTAACTAGATAAGATTCAGGGTAGTTGACAAGCTGTGTTAGCATGTGGACTCTTCTAGAAGAGGCATGACATCAGGTGGGGGTTATAAAGAAGGTGTTGATGAGACCACTGAGCACAGGAAGAGGAAGTTATTTTGTTTCCAACTAACAATTGTTTTTAGTCTCCATTTTACAGATGAGAAAGCAGAGGTATAGCAAGTTTCCGTACCTTTAGTCTGACTTAAGTTCTTGTTCTATAAATCAGGAGAGAGGGAAAGCAGAATAGGTGAAAGCTTTTAGGGAACGCTTCAGAAAGTAAATCAGAAGTCAGTACAATAGGTACCCAGCTACAAAAATTAATTAGCGGTAAAAATGCATTGTTCTTATGATATACCAGCCGTTCTGTTCAATGCTTTACATCCCTAGTCTCATTTAATATTCCTGGTAATCCCTTTTCAATTTTAAAGAGGAGAAAATTGAGGCTGAGGGAAATGAAATGGCCTGCTTGTACATAGCAGAGCTGAGACTCAGCCATATCTGGGTTAGGGTCCAGAATCTATGCTAATAGCCAACTCTTTGTGCTTCTAATCGTGTAGAACAGGTAGAAACCAAGAGGTTGGGGTTGAAAGGCCAGGGACACTAGGGCTAGAAAAAGAGAGGTATTTGCTCAAGGGGAGATACTGCAGACTCTAGTAATGCATTGAGCTGGAGATACAAGTGGCCTGGATGGGGAGTGATCATATGAAGAATTACAAGTCACTAGAATAATGAATAATGAGGGGTGTGGCAGCCCCTGGAAATCACTGGCTATAACCAACTCCAGGTACTATCAGTCTTCCCTGGGGTTGGGTCTTTTTCCATAACACATCAAAATCCTTAGACAAATGCATCCAGCACAATCTCACATCCATGTCCTTTTGGGGCAATGTCGCTGTGCCTGAATGGTGTTTTCACCTTCTTTTGTCTCCACAGGTTGTCTGCACTCACTTTTTAATGGAAGAAAAAAATCATTAAGGACTAACAGGACACATACAAAGTGCTTAGAACAGCAGGGCTATCACACCGATGTCCTAATTTGTATTGATGTAGTGTGTCTTTCCCAAGCTTTACATATTTTCTCTCTTGTCGATGTCACACGTTTAGCACTACAGACATTATCTTTCTCCCCAGGTACCAGGGAAAGGAAAGACACCATGCATTGTAATGTCGGACTTAGTTCTGGGGAAATGGATGCTGGCAGGAGATGATCTGAGTCCTCAACCTCAAAGACCAAGTGACAGAGGAAAACCATAGGTTAGACTTTGCTTCTCAAAGACAATTCCCCTCAGCTTGCTGTCTCTGCTCCCAGAATGGAATAAGGCCACTTCTGGAATGGAGCAAGGGCTTGTTGGTGGGAAAAGGATCCTACTCCTGCCCTGGGGAGTCCTGGCAGTGGATGTCTCCCTTCCCCACTCTGCAACAACTTCCACCTGAGTTAACATCTCCCTCCTCCACATCTTGCTGTGTACTGCTTTATTAAGAGGAATTACTCTTCAATTTCTTGTAGTGATTTCAAATTCCCAAGGTTACTGCAGCGCCTTGCTTTACAGCCACAATTACAACCCACTCCCTACAGTCTTAAAGGATTTGGAAATACATCCTTAGTGGAACCTTGGGATGTCAGATGCCACCAGCTTGCAACCACATTAACTGTCATTAGCAACTCCAGTGTGAGGTGCTTGGAGGTGAGAGGAAGAGAAGGAGTCCCAAAAGAACAGGGAGAGGGTTCTTTAAATATCCTGGCCTGGCCTCAACATTCAGGGAGAGGGTGCCTTCAGAGAGGGGATCACAGCATGGGAACAGCCATTGGTTTTCTCTTGCAGAGAGCAGTTTCATGTTTGCAGGGGGTCGGATTTCTTTCCTCCAGCCTCTAATCACATAGCCACATAACTCTCCTCCCAAGAGTGGTTATTTTAAATGGTTAACGTTTTCAAAGAAAGCTACTGCTGAGGTTCTTTAATCTTCAGAGCCAGTTGGTAGGGTGCCTCTATTGTGCTTCTCTTATGGTCCTCTAACAATTCCTTCAGGTCAGAATCTTTAAGAATCATACACTCTCTAAATGGGATTGGGGACTATGCTACAGGCCATCAAATGCAACTCCTGTATTTTTAAGGAAGCTGACCTTCAGAATATGCAGCTCAAAAGCTAACATATTCTAAGTACATTGGGAGACATTATTCTTATATATTTATTGCCCATAAATCCCATATTCATCACACAGAAGAGTGATGCATTAACTCACCCACAGGTTGCTTTGTAAAATTGTTTTAATCTGATATGGTCTTTAATTCAGTTTGGCTTTATAACAACCCAAAATTGGGGTGGGGGTGGGGGCTTATGAACAAAATAAATCAGGAGCAAGCAACCTCTGGTTCTTGAATTAATTTAATCTATTTAAGAGGAAAACAAGATATACAATCCCCATTTATGACAATAGTTAAAGACCAAGTCTTTGAGAAGGGTTAACAGCAGCATCACTGACAATCATCAGATGAGAAAGTTACGCCACAAAATTGTGACCTCCTACAGGACTCTCTCAGGCAAGAGGGTGGAGGGAAAGAAGGGAACTACCCAGGATTACATGACCCCCAAATCCCGACATCTATCTGCCTCCTTCTTTATTATCAAGCCCTAGCTTCATTTTGGCTATGAAATCGTGGTTTGTAGGAATATCTATCAGTAGGAGAATAAGTTTGTAATGTCACATGACTATTTTGTAAACAAAAGAATATAATACTTCATGTTTCTCCTTCTAGCAATAACAGCAGTAGGGATTTTCAAATAGGGTGCAGAATAAGTGGAGGAGTACAGAAATAGAAGACCTAGGCAACTATTGAAATTGAGATCTTGGTCAGAAACCTTGCCCCCAAATCACTTATTTTGTTATTCAGCAAAGCAGTGTTTGAGTAACTACCACATGACCAGCACATGTCTCAGTCTTTGCTTTTGGATGGGAAATACAGGAGCAAAAATTAGTGTTAGTAAAAACTCAACTGGGAGACAATCATGGCATAGTAGTCTACTAGGAAATTCAAGAATTAAAGTTTAGGAGAAGAGGAGAGGAACAAGCATCTGCTAAGCCCTCTGTCCAAGACATCAAGCTGGATGTTCTGTTAACATCACAATATTTTCAGTTATGAAAGGTATTTAAACTCTGCATGCCCCACCCTCTTTTTTTTTTTCCAAAACAGTTTAATTACATTAAGTAACTTTCCCATGGTCTCACCTCTGGTAGGTGCATCAGAGGTTGGAATCCAGATTTATCTGTGTCCAAAGCCCAACAATTGCCATTATTCTGCATGAATTGCTCATTGGTGCAAGTTTTATATATAGGTGGGGGTCTAATAAAACCTCCAGGTATGTTAAAATTCATTTTTATAATGTCTGTCAGAGCAGAGTTTAGTCAATGAGAGATAAGTTAAACCTAGTTCAAAGTCAAGTAATTGCTACTTTTATAGGATACCATGTCATAGTGGTTACCAGCCTGGGCTCTGAAGTCCATCCTTGTGATTTTGAATCCTAGTTTAACCACTTGCCAGTTTTGTGTTGTAAGCATGTTGTTTTATCACTGTGAGCCTTAGTTTCCCTAATATATTAGTCAAAGTCCTTCTAGGAAAAAGATTGCAGGATTTGAGGAGGGCTAAATTTTTTTTTTTTTTCAAAGGTGTGGACAGATTCCTGGAAACCTCAAGGAAAGACTTGGTATCCCCAGCAAGTGACAGTGTCAGGGGCAGCCATTTCCCCAAGGCTGAAGAGAGTAAAGGAGGGAGAATACTGGAACTCACAGAAGAGGGGGAGCTGGTGGAAAGGGCTGACTGGCAGAAGAAGTAGGCTTCAGGCAAGAGGTGCATCCATCCAGAGGGGACCACACATTGTGGGAGCTGGAGACTGAATTCCCCAACCTCACTCTCATTCTTTCCTACAGTGTCTTACTCCCCATTAGTAGAACTGTAACAGAAGCCAGAGAGAAGGAATACCATTCACATGGGTTAGCCTTCCAAATATTCCAGGAGGATGGGAACATGGAAAGCGGATCTAAAAACAAACACACATCAAATGGGGATGGTAGTAGTGCCTACCTCTGAGAGTTGTTACAAGAACGACATGAATTAGTGCAGGTAAAGTACTGACATTGATACTGGTCACATGACACACTCATGTATAAATTCAGAATTGAACTGAGAATGATCGACTCTAACATCTTCATTTGACAAATGAGGACACAGAAACCCAGAGAGGAATCACTTGCCCTAATTGTGTAAGTAGGGACAGAGTCAAGACTGAAACTCAGTGCTTCCCATCTAGTTGCTAGATACCTGTGTCTGTAGCTTTCTACCTCAGGCAGGGCACAGACCCAATCTCAAGCCCCAGAAGGTGAACAAAATGAGCTCTTGGATCAGCTGAGCTCATATCTCCCTAAGACTTTCAACATGTTCCCTGTAATTGTCTGCATTCCCCAGAGTGGATTGTGAGTTCCTGGTATAGCAAGTCCTCAAATAATGTTCCGTTCAATTTTCATTGTAACAATGCTGAGATGCTATAGGAACTTAACTCTTGTTTGTGTCAACTAGCCCATAGTAAAACTAGTATCATTATAAGTCATTTTGCTTAAAGTTGCAAAACCTATCAACAACATTAAATGAGGACTTACTGTAATTGGTGCACTAGTTAACTTGCATTTTTCTCTCTCATGGATTTCTCTTTATAAATAAGAATCTACATAGTAAATCTTAAAGGGCCAATAAGCAAAGAGTAGGGACCCCCTATTTCAGGCCCACCAGTTTAAAGAGCAGACCCCGTGGAGTTCACAGTGTCCATACCAGAGTAGGAGGCAGAGGCAGCACACACTCAACAGCAGCCTCCTCTTTTCAGGAACATAAATGCTGTGCAGGGGCAGCTTTCACCTAGAGCCCATCATGATAACTGCAGCCGATTACAGTGCGGATAACCAACGCAGTTTGCCTAGTATTGTCCTGTTGTATCACAGAAAGTCCCGTATCCTGCAACAATCGCCCATCCCACCCCACCCCGGGCAAAGCAGGATGGTTGGTCACCTTAGATGATTTACAGAGTTCAGATCAGATGAGAGCCCTGTGCTTAGGTTCTTGGTTGGTGCTTAATTGCATCCTTTGGAATTTAAACCATTGTGTTTCTAAGTAATAATCTGCATTTGCCTCAGGGAATCCTAATAAGTATATAGTAATAAATCAAAAAGTGGTCACAAGGATAGAAACAAAAACTAAGAGGCAGCTTAAAAACACAGGGAGCAGATGATACAAGTAGTAGTATTTCGTAAAACACTGAATTCCGGCCAGAAACTGCTCAAAGCACTAACTATCTAGTGAGTGAGGACCGGTGAGGCCACTGGAAAACCTGGTGGAAAATACTGAGGGTCTCAGACAGATTATTGGCTGGGTCCAGGAGACACAGTTACCCAAGGTATCCCCCATAGTATCACATAAGGAACTTAGACTATGAAAGTGTGCAATGAATTCATAGTGAATTATTGAGGGAAGAGAAAGAGAAAGACACCTCAACTGCTACAAAATTTTGAGAAGAGCATCTTCAATGTCATTATTTTTAGATGTTTGTTAATTTAAATTTAAGTTTGTTTCCTTGGCCAGCTTGCTGTCACCCAGGTCCCATCCTGAGCCTTGTCTGACATGCTGGATTACTGGGAGGCATCAGGGAGAGCTGTGCACTGTCAGCCTTGGATGCACAACAGCAGCTCAGTGAGATCCTGATTACACTTGTGACGGGGAAAAAACATTACACATACCTGTGGTGATCCTAGCCGTTTCCTGTTCCTGAATTAGGTAGTTTGGCCCATTACTGTTTATTATGATTTTTTTAATTGCACCATATGAAAGACAGCTCTGATGTGCCTGATAAATTCTTGGAATATTTGTGGTTGAAAATTGGATGGAAGGGCAGGAGGGCTGGTTTTTTGGTTATTCAGGAGAAGAGAAAATGAAAGGGAGAGATATTAATGGGACTGTGATTCACCTTCATAACATTCTAGAAATTCAAATTAGCAAATTGAATTAATTTATGATTAATTTTGTCACATGAACTATGTTCTTTTCAAAATATCACCATTGTGGGACAGAAACACATGGCTCATGAATCTTTGCATTTAAGATAATACTCTGCATGACACATTTTACACTTCTGATAGAATATGGCAGGGAAATAGGCTGTGCTGGTATTTTACAATCACACATAGCTGTAACTTTATATCAGTGAATACAACTTGCCCTGACAAATATTCAAATCTATATAACAGCATACAATTCTGTTATATATTCTGTTGACATTCTATCACCTAAAATTTTACATACAATTATTGCATTTTCAAACCTGTCTATGGTACAAGGTAGTCTGGATAATAAAATAGTTTCACTAATTTAAATTACGGCAATTTCATTCAGTAGGAAGTACATGGGACCACAAATCAGCAAGTCTGTGCAGCAATCCCAGCTGGACCATAATTTGCTATGTGTGTTTGGGGACTTTCATTCACCTCTTTAGGGCTCAGAGTTACAATGTATAGAGTCATACTCACAAGATTTGGGGAATCAAACCTGACCCAAGCAAGCCCAGTGAGAAACATCTCAAAGTTCTATACAAATGAAAAGTTGCTGTTACATGCACTGCATGAATGGAAACTTGCTAAAGAGTTAGGAAGATATAAAATGTATCTATTATTAAGTGGACTCTACTTTTGATCTTCCTGTGATGATTCAGGAAGAACAAAGGCAAAGCAGGTTCCACAAATTGGTATGGGACAGTTTGCTTCTATTTTGGATTTGACCATCCAAGTATTAAAATTTTCAGTGCGCGTTTACATGGCCTTGAGGCTTGCCCTATACTGAGTTAGAGACCACTTCCTGTTGCCTTTCCCAGCTCCTCTGCACACACTGGCCCAATCTGACTGGCCTCTGAATACATTTACCGTAGCAACCAGTGATTGCAATCTTGAGCCAGGCATGCCGTGGGCTCCTTATTTTTAACATTAGCTTCAGTGTTAACCAGTACTAAGGAACCCTGTCAGAGAACCCCAACAGGTAGCAGGACAAAGCAGTCTCTTTTGCAGCAAATCCCTGATTGCAGGATGTGTCTTTGTCAGGACAAGATGGAGGAATGAGCAGCCAGAAGGAAGCTTTGGTAGTCGGTGGAAGCACATTACGTATTAACTTCTTGAGCCTCAGTTTTTTCACCTATAATATGAGGCAACTTCCTTGTAAGGCTGTTTTGAGGACCACATGAGATCATTCATGTTTAACATGTAGTACAAGGTGGGGCACATACTAAAATACAAGGTACCTACATTTTACCTATTATTATTTTCTGACCTACGTTAAGTCAGTTTCCACGGTTATATAACTCTCACAAAACTGGATTCCTTTTCTTCATGACTCTGATAATGGCTTGTATTTGATCTTCATTATTGGCATTCTTTGCTTAAAATCTGTCTCTCCTTGGACATCGCCTCAGGAGCACAGCATCCACATCTGCTTTTGCTCAGTGCTGTACCTTTAGCTACCAATACAATGTCTGGCATATTGCAGGTGCCCAATGCATATTTGTTAAATAAATAAACAGTGACCCCCCCCCCATGGAATTTATACTAATGATCACTAAAGCACAGAAAAGAAAATCAACAAAAGTCATTATTAACCGCCTAAGGGAGTTAATTTCCCCACCCACCAGCCCCACCACGTGGCTCTGTGCCCACCAGCTCGCTCTGACTGGGAATATATTCTACTTCTGTTCTGAAGGAACCTCATTGCATCACACTTTGGCTTTTTCTCCAGGCTGAGACAAATATGGATGTTCACAAAGACCAGAGAGAGGTTGGAAAGAGCAAGTGTGAACCCGACGCTGGTGAGAATCAGGGCAGACGGTCAGCGCTGGCAGACCTGGGCAGAGCAGATGCAAAAGTAAGAGCATGAAGTCCTGAGCGGGAGACGAAGGCCTGGAGATGGAGACCTGGAGCGGGGAGGAGCAGCAGATGCGCTCAGTGCGCAGGCGCCGGGCCTCACAAGCACCACAGGTATCGGGCTTCCGGTGGTGTCCGAGTGACAGGGCTTAGCATTGAGAGGAGAGTCACATGCAGACCCCACAACTTCCTCCTCCGTGTGACCTTGAGCAAGTCACGTGGCCTCTATCGACTTCTGTTTTCTAATCCACACAATGAGGGAAACAGCATAAACCTTCAGAGTTGTCATCCAAATAAACTTTTTATCACTTAATGAAATCACTTAGTGACCTATTGATGATGGCAGGTTCCTATATATAGAGAGTGCTTATTTTTGGTTATTGAAAATAAAGTGGATGATACCTTCCAGGAGGGGCTTTCATGTCCCTGGGATGAAACAACCCACTGAGACAAAGCTGGAGACAGGTATCTATTCAAAACCTAGCGTATAGCCAGCCCTATGAGAAATAGAGAGAAACAGAATCACGGAAAGTCAATATTGAAACCCACCTTAAAGATTATTTAGTTAATATTTCCCCAAATTGATCATAACAATTATGAGGTCAAAAACACAAATTCCAGACTTCCACTGAAAAACAACTAAGGCCGCCAAGGCCAGGGCCTAGATCCTGGTATTTAGGACAGTGCCAGGTGATTCGTAGTTATTTCAACCTTTGCTAATTATTTGAATTTCTCAGGATTCAAAGTGTGATCCTAAAACCAGCAGCATCAATACCACCTGGGGGGGTACTGTTAGCCTTCCCGAATCTCAAACCCCACCCCAGGCTTGCTGCATAGAAATCTGCAGTTTAACAGGCTCCAGGTGACTCCTGGCATGTTCTGTTTTGAGGAACGCCCACCTACGCCATCTTCACCTATTCTTGGATGCAGTATGTGGTAGGGAAACCTCTCCACTGGGGAAGCTTTTTCGACCTCCTGGCACTTCTGACTATTTTAAAGAGCCACTGCCTTCCCTACGGAGCCAACACTGTTGAGGGTATTTAGGACCTGAGCCACAGTTTGCGACATGGACTGGTAAGTGCTAACCATTCCAGAACGCCTCATAAAGGTGAGTACTAATTCACTTCTACAACATTAATCCTCAAAATGAAAAAAGGTGTTTTGTGATTCCCGTTAAAACTGTGGTAAAAAAGAAAAAAAAAAAACACCCCATCATGTAAATTCACCCTCTTAACCACTTTAAAGTGTATAGTTCAGTAGTGTGAGCTATATTCATATTGCTGTGCAACAGATTCTAGAGCTAGAACCTTTCCATCCTGCAAAACTGAAACATTATATCCAGTGAACAGATACTTCCCCGCCCCCCATGTGCCTTACCCTCTGCCCTGTCTTTGAAAGAAAAGAAGCTGTCTTGTTCTGAGAGGGTCTATGAGAAGGTCGCCTGGCCATGAACTACAGCTGGCTTCCAAAGGAACAAAGCCCTGCTGACACCTTGATTGCAGCGTTGTATTCTGTGTGTCACTTTAAGACACTGAGTTTGTGGTAATGTGTTATGTAGCCACAGATTTCAAATACATCTCGGAGTGATACTTGGAAATGGTGCAAATATCCCATTCCCCGTCACCTTCATCTAATGATTTTTATTCTCTTGTTCCCTTTATATGATTATTCAAAGAATTATTCTACATTCTTAATTGCCAATTTTCAGAGTGTGGAATTGGTATAATAACAAGCTCCAATAGTATATAGTAAATGAGTTTTTCCTGTTTGTTATTATTATGGACTCATGGGTTTTTATTTACTAAATATGTGGCATGCAATTACAGTCACTTTTTTGTTCCACACAGCTCTTGAAACATCATGTCATTTAACTTGGATAACATGTTTATTTTAAGAAATAGAATTTGTCCCTTTTAGTTGTAAGTGAAGTCAGAGGTCTTGGGCTAATTGTTCCTTCCTGGAAGAGATAATGAGCATTTTCTGTTATTTAGAAACCCCAGGATTCCCGACTCAGTTTCACCTTGCAGACCTACACATTCAGGAGACTTTTAGCAGATTCAGATAGGAATCGGGCTATTTTGCATTTGTTAATGCAATTCTTTTTTTTTTTTTTTAAAGATTTTATTGGGGAATTGGCAGAGGGGAACAGCGTTGGGGAATCGGGGAAGGGGAACAGACAAGTTGCCGTCTTCTTGTTCTTCAGTTTTAGTTGCGGAGGATGTTGCTTCACTGTTGGTATCGTCATTGCGCTCTTCCCGGTCGAGGCAGATTGGTCCCCGGCCTCCGGATGTCGCTCATCGCAGCTATTGGCCGCTCACGGTTGGCTGCCAGCCGCTCACGCTGGCTGCGGGCCACTCACTGTAGCCTATGGCAGCCCACACCATCACCGGGGCTCGCACAGCCCAGCTCCAGGTGGAGCTGTTGTTAGCTGTAGAGGGCAGTGTCACTGGCCCTCATGTGGGATCCGAACCGGGGCCGCTGGCATCCCAAAACCAGCGCTTAACCAATGCGCCACTCGGCCGGCCCCTGTTAATGCAATTCTTAAGTTGTTAGTTCTTGAGAAACTTGTGAATACTTGTAGTCAGATCATTTAGAGCAATTCTAACAGTCAGGAATTCTTTTTTTTTTTTTTTTTTTTTTTTAGCTGAGCCATCCTGCCACCTGTTGGCAGCTCAACGGCAACTCAGCTCGGGCTGGCCTCGAACAGCTGTTGCTCAGAGCTCAGCTCGCACTCTTGAGCGAGCTCTTAACCAACTGAGCCACTCAGCCGGCCCTACAGTCAGGATTTCTTTAAACATGTATTTCTTACTGCAAAAAACACTCCAGTCTAGTTTCAGAAAGCATTACTTCACTTTAAAACACACAATAAGAGGCTGAGGATTGGCCCCTGTAGCAGTTAACTTTCCAGTGTTTTGTTCTCTTCTCTCCAGGGGACCTCATTCTAAGCCTTAGTTCTGCCTGTGTATGAGTGTGGGTGCCTGTTTTCTGGAGCATCGGTCCTGTCCTTGGACTCCTTGAAATAGTGCCCTCCTAAAATGCACTCCCCACTGCTCTTTGTTGAAATTGATGAGCCACTAGTCCTTGTGGATTCTGCTCCAGTAACGAACTTCTCCAGCTGGAAAAGGGAGAAACGCTGGCTTTCCTTGGGAAGTATAAAACTTTGGCATTGGCAAGCAGAGTAGACAACATCATGAAACATTAATGGTCAAAATGCAGCAGGCAATTTTGTACCAAGCACAATGACTGTGTGTCTTGGGAAGCAAGCCTACCCTGTCATTAAACTAAGAAAATGTTTGCTTTCAGTTTCAGTGAGAGTAGAATCTAAACTCTAAGAACTGAGAGGAGATATGGCAGTTACAAAGGGATCTGAGAAATACAGAAGAGAGAAAAATATATACACTATCATTGCAAAATGTAAAGTCATTGAGAAAATGAAAAAGGAGGTTTCTGTTAAGTTCAAGAGGTTTGTGTTCTGGGGTTTTTTGTGTTTTTTTTTTTTTCCTTCTTAAGTGAAAGAAGTCTTGGAGATCCAAATACTCAGTAATGCCTTTACTGTTGGTTAATTCATCTAAGAGAGGGTAAAAATGGTAGAAATAGTCTTGAGCTGTGACCTAGGGATCTGAGCTCTAGCCCTGGGTTCCTATTGGGTTGTCAGAAAAGTCCTGACTTATTTTTTCTGTTTTTCATTGCAAAAATGCATCATGACTTCCGACAACCCAATATCTCTAATTTTGTGTTCTCCTATAAAACCATTATCTTTTCTTCCACTGTTCATTTTCATGAACCCACATGAAAATTCTTTTGCTACATCGGTAAACGGTAAACATTTAGAATCAAATAGTATTAGAGCTAAAAGGTCTAATAAATTGATAAGTCAAACGTGTGATCCTGTTGGTGTTTAATAAAGAATGGGTGAAGCAGCCTGGGTTTATATCATTGTGGTAACCTTAATTATATTACTTCATTGCCTACCTATACACATGGAGGGGTGTTCTTTATTTCCACAAAGACGTACGAGTATACTCCAGATTTTTTTTTTTGAAACATGGTAGCTTGGTCCTTTGTTATTTGTTTTTCTTTGTTTGATTAGAGTCCTGGGGCAAGAGCCAGAACACTCTTTTATAGTAAATGATCATTGGCATGCAACCTCAGTGTCCACAAGACCAGAGGAACAAGACTGTGATAAGCATAGAACACAGGAACACTAACTAAATGGAACAGCCTCTTTTCAACTCTGCAAGTTCTGCATAGGCTATGACATCTCTTGAATTTTTACAATGAAGCTAGACACTTAAAGATTAACGTAAAAATGACAGAGTTTAAAATGTTGATGATTAATTACAATTTTTAAAGACCTGAATAGGCCAATACTGTACAAACTGGATCCTATCCAAGGGCAACTAACTAGCCATCTGAATGAGTTTGCACGTCATTTTAGGACATTAAGGAAACTTAAATGTCCTAAAGCTAGTTAACTACAAAACTGAGAGCAGCACCTTCTTCTCTAAACTCTGTGTAGAGAAACATACAAATACAAACATGCCCTCAAAAGATACAATGTGAGATGTGTGCCCCGCGTGGACTCTAAATCTTGCTCTCTGATTTGTTCTTCCATTTCTTAGTTGTGAGAATCTGGTCGATTATGGAGCAAAGCTTTTATTCAGTTTTTAAACTTTAATGTTGGTTAAAAAAGTAATAATGCATCTTTAAGGCTTGTATTGTGGTGGTAAATATTTAAAGTCTCATAGATCCACCATGACAGATTCCTAAGTCACTGAAAATGGAGAGCAAAACTGAAATAGGCACATTTTCCAGTCCTCTGTCGCTCCACATCCTTTTTTCCCTTTTGCCTCAGTTCCTGGATATTCATAAGGAGGCTTTCAGTCATCTTAAATTCTCTTACAATCTCTGGATTTTTCATTATGAAACATTAGGTGAAGGGTCTCAGATATATTTATAGGAAAGATTGATAGTAATCAATTGAGTTTTCTCTCACCCTTTTCAACTGGCCCAAAGGACACTCAAAACAACTTTTTGCCACTTCCCAACATACTGAACTATACATAATTCATGGATTCAAATCCTAGCTTAAGTTAAAAGTAATATATATATATATATACTATAACATAATATAATAGTATATATGTATAAACATATGTAATATATATTTTATATAATTTATGTACTTATATATGCCATATATAAATATATAAAAAATTTTCATATATATTTTCTAGTTTTCCCATGTACAGTCCATTTAATGTGCTGGGTTTTTATTATTAAACAATCAAATGTTTCTTAAGCACTGATGTGCCTTGTGGGAGTTGTGGGGGACCCTTAAGGAAAGGATATTCCTTTCTGGCTTATTGACTCGTGATACATGATGCTGTATAAACTTAGAATCTTCATGGAAGGTAACATAATTAGGAAACACAACAGAAGAGAATGTAATTGTACAAAGAAACTTTTGAGGTGTCTATGCAACTGATGGAAAACATCTTCTTTGGAGAACATTTCTACCACACCCTGTACCCCGCACCTACCGTATCTACCGACAGGGATGAACAGGGACAACCATATACATGGGCCATGAATGAATATCTGACCTAAGCTCAAATTGAATTTCTCCCCTTAGAATTTTGAAGTGTGCTTTCTTCACCAGCAGTTGTATGTACTTGGGGGGCATGGAGGAGGAAAGGGAATAATGAAGCAGGCATGCAGAGAGAAACAGAGGCTAGAGATCCAAGAGTGATGCCGAGAGACCACAGGCTTGATGTCTAAGCTCTCTCACATTCCTGGTTTTAATCTTTTGCTAAATCCTGCAGTATTTCTTGCCTTGTATTTCTTGCCTCACAAGTGGCCTTGGGAGACAGCCACTTGTCTTAAGTATATAAGCACACAAATCTCTTTATTTGCCTGCACTTCTTTGAAATCAGTCCTCTGCTTGCAACCAGAAATGTTGTACATTAGGCAAGTATTGCATGTTACATTTTATTTTTAGGCTGGGAAGGCTATAAAATGTCATTGTGGGGACTCATAACTGGATATGAAAAGTCTCTGGGACCTTTAAAATAAAATAATGAAAAAAGACAAATTTGTTAAAAATAAGTGAACATAAGCTAGGAAAGAGAATGACATCAATCCAATATTTATAGAGCAATTTATGGCTCACAGAGAACTCTAAGTCTTCATTCTAACCCCAAGGGTTCAAAATAATTATTCCTATGACATAGAGGAGAATATTATGGCTCAAGGATGTTAAGTGAATCCTATGGCATCATAGCTGCCTCTATATAGGGTCCAGCATGAAGAGAAGATCAGCATGCACTAAGCAAATGCATAGCACTTTGTATAATTATGTACTATATTGCTTTTTCTTGAGGGGTAACATGATGATTCTCAACAGTTATCTATTTGTAAGGCAATAACTAATCAAATAGCAAATAAGTTGGAAAATGAGAAACTTGTGTTTTCAATTTGGTACAAGGTCTTGTGTGCAGAAAGCAAGTTTTATAGTCACAAAATGATAAAACATACAAGGCAGCATATGTGAAGTGCTAAATAAGCAGTGGACTTGAAGACAGAGGAAAAAAGTTACCCTACTTCAGACACAGATATCCTTCAGTGCACACAACTATAAATGCAAATTCAGATCTGCTCAGCAAAACTTATCCAAATGGTATATATAGCCTGTCCATTGTGTGTGCTTAGATCTCGCCATTGGCCAGTGAATGTTTGCATTTGCTGGGAAGCCAGATGTTCATTCACTTACTTTGTTTTTTATAAGGAACAACAACAACAACAACAACAAAACACGTGTGTGCGTAACAGAATGAGGGCGGGTCTTTTCTGGCAATGTGAATTTGACTCTGAGAGCAATGAGAGTCTTCCTCTTGGCTGCATGGACTCCATGTGCTTCAACCAGCCATTCATTCATTTATCTGAAAAGAAAAGAAGAATGAGGAAAGAATCTCCTTATGTTTGAACAATGTAAAGCATACAGTGGGTACTTAAGTATTCAGTGAGGTTGGGTTTAATTTAAAAATAACAGTAAAAACAGAAGGCAAGAAAAACATCAAGAAGAAAACCACAAGAAGGAATGATTGAGGGACTATTTGGTAAACGATGCTCTCTTCCAAATGGCAAATATAAACACAGAGCCCAGGAGAGAGAGAGAGAGAGAGAGAGAGAGAGAGAGAGAGAGAGAGAGAGAGAGAGAGAGAGAGTGTGTGTGTGTGTGTGTGTACGTACGTATGTATGTGTATGTTGCCTTTTAAATATGGCTAGCCCATACAGTTGCAGAGGCTGTGATTGTGAGAGATACATGGTAACATTTAGGAATAATGCCTAAGGATCCCATCAGGCTGGCTATGTAAGGCTGAGAAAGGGAATGGGGAGAGAATGAGAGACTGCAGAGTGACCCAAACTGTTTCCTGAGCAAACATAAGATTCTCTGGCATGGTGGGGAGCTTGAATTAGAAACTGTTTTCTTTGAGGACACTTTTTTTCTGAAACCAAACTCTCTACATATTTGAAGCTGAGAGATTAATGGACTCTAGAAAATAAAGTTAAGTGAAATTTTTTTTAAAAGCATAATGTATAAGGGTTCCATTAGACATAATGACACAGCCTGACAATAAAACCTCTCTCAGTCAGGATTAATCTCTTCCCCATAGGCTTGTCGTACTTTGCACTTACGTTATGAAACTCATCACAATCTGCAGTATATTATAAACAGAAAGGGAACTAATATTTATTGAGAGACCATGATGTGCCACTCACTTTCTTATATTGTCTCTTTTAAGTTATTCATAAAACAGGATATCTGACATATCAGAATTCCTATTCCTATTGTACAGAAAAAGCAATTGAGGTGTGGGAGGTTAAATTATTTCTTAATTAGTAAGTTCCAGGGCCAAGATTTGAACCCAGATTTGTCCATGTCCATTTTTTCTGTATGTTTCTGCACATGCATGAGCATCCAGGAGGAAACTCATATCTTTCTCAGCTTAAATGACCTACTGTGCCAAGTAGGTGCTCAATAAAGTCTTATTAATTAACTCTAGTGAACACATGGCACTTCAGTATGTCATTTTGCAAGCTGAAGTCTCAAATAATAACCTTTAGATGCTTTATTCAAATTGCAATGTAGCTGTGAACTTTGGACTAGGATCCTCTCATTGTTTTGGACAGAAAAACTCCTGAAAGGTCATTAAAGAAATAATGATTCAGAACTTCTCAATCTTTACATAAAGGATGAACTTCCTTATAGATAAATAGAATAAGCATGATCTGTTTCCAAGTCATTTTGATGAGTCCTGAAATGTCTGTGTCAAATTCCCTTTAAAGGACCTAATGCCAATGGAATGTCTACAGTTTCCACTATTGGAGCTAATGCCTTGTGTGAAATTAGAGTCATTTAAAGACTTCAATTAAATTGTTCATCTAAATTAAGCATAAATAAAACACAAAGCTCCATTTTATAGTAATGAATACATACACATAAGTCAAAAGATTGGTTTACCCTAGAGAAGATCTAGGGATCAAGGGAACTCCACATGCAGGTTTGGACGGGAGAGAAGGAGAGAAAGGGTTAGACACCAAGGAGAGTCTTGCCAGCCGCATAATGTGGCCCAAGCCTCGTTTTGAAGTAGAAACACATTCACCTTGTCTGAATGATGTAACTAAAGAGAATCTGAATCAATGTGACTTTGATATAAATGGTGTTCTTTGCCGCCTGTGTAATTCTACCAGGGTGCTAGGCCTGGCAACTAGGGCCAGACTTGGGGTCCTGAGTCATGTGTGAGCTGGGGGTCCCTTGGGAAATGAAGCTTTGGTGGTTCATGAAGGCAGGGCCCCTGGTGTTTCAGTATTTAGTAAAGTCTGCTTATCAATAGATGTCCTAGGAAAGGTCCTAAGCAATGACAAATTTGGAAAAATTGTGGGAAAACAAAAAAGGTAGAGTCAAGATGATCCCTGGCTGAGACATATAGAATCTAATTATGGAGAGGTTTTGTGTGTGTGTGTGTGTGTGTGTGTGTGTGTGTGTGTGTGTGTGTGTGAGAGAGAGAGAGAGAGAGAGAGAGAGAGAGAGAGAGAGAGAGAGAGAGAGAAATGAGTGAGAAGAGTGGAAAATGTTGGGATAGTGCCTTAAAGTTACAAAGATTTTTCATGTTTATTCCTTGGACCTTCATAAGAATTTGAAGAGAAAAATATTTTTATGTCAGAAAATTAGACCCAGAGAAGATAAGTTGTCCCAAGACAAATAGCTAGAAAGTGACAGCTTGAAATAAACTTTCTCTCCTGGGTCCACATCTCATTTTTTCATGTAGGTTATGCTCTCTGCTGCATAGGAATACAGAATATAAGACATTGTATAATCTAGGTGCTGCATTATGTCAAATGGGATACAGAAAGGACTGGGGTAAAGGATGGCTTCCTGGGAAAAGTCATATTTGAGATGACTTGTGCATGATTTGAGAGGAGGGTGGCTGAGAGTGAGGTTTTGAAGTGAGATGGGCTGAATTTGAAGTTCACCGCTGCCATTTTTCAGCCATCTGAGCTTGCCAAGTTAATTAACTTCTTTGTACCTCAGATTTCTTATCTGTAAAATGTGAGTGACTATTGTGAGCACATATGGGGTAAGACTAATAAAGTATCTAGAATAGTCCCCAACAATTGTACACATCCAATAAATAACATCATTGTTAATATCTAAGGGGAGATTAGGCTCCAGAGGTGAAGCATTTGTTTGTCCACACATACAGTCATCTAGTATTTATGGAGAGTCCCCATGAAGGCTAGACAAGGCAGTGCTCATGGCACTTAAAATAAATTACCTAATCTTTTCTCTGCTGGCAAATCACGGAACAATGCAGAGATACGGCTGTCACCGCCTGAACCCACCAATCAATCTTAACATTACTAAAAGTGAGACAGGCATTATGTGCCTCCTAGTGTGATGCAATCTAAACGACACAGCACCACCTGTGAAGTATTCTTGCCAAACTTGCTTAACCTAAATCTAATGCAGCCTTTAGGACTAATTTACAGCCTACAGTCCATGTAGGCAACACAGGGGATAGAGGGACAAATACATGACACTATGAGGAAATAATTAGCCAAATCCAGAATGTGGAACTTTCTCCAAGACCATTAACCCAGTTTATTAAAAATATTTTTTAAAACATGAAAAAAATAAAGGAAAAGAGGGGCTATTCTGGATTAAAAGTGGCTGAAAAAGGTTTAAGAGAAAAAACAACTAAATGTAATAATGGACATTTTCTTTAAATACCCATTGAGCAAACTACTTGTAAAAAAGAGATTTTTGTAGACAATCATGTACAATCATAGGTATTATATGCTGTTTTAAAAATACAGCTAATGCTATTAAGTGTGAAAATGGCCGTGTAGTTATGCTATGTAATAAAATTTTTCTTTTTGAAAAAAGGGAGCCATGAAAAAAAAAAAAATATATATATATATATATATATATATATATATATATATATATTAACTTCCTTTTTATTTGAGACTACATGGATAAAAGTAAAATGAAGTGAGACTGGCTTTGAGAAGCAGATGGAACTATTTAAATTAAGCTTCTTTCCTGCTTTCCTCAGGACCCCAAAGGAGCCCCACTGAGTATTCTGGACCTTTATAGAAGCCAGCATCTTATCTGTGACCTCATTTTATTTGAGAATCTTAAATGTTTTACCTGCAGAGAGGAGCTTATCGCAATGTAGGAGCTAGAAGAAAGATAAAGAAAATGAGAGAAAGACCAGAAGGTGACAGGAGGAATGAGACTGGAAAAAAAAAAAAAAAAAAAAAAAAAAACACATCTGAAACCCACGATGGAGATATGTAAGGGACAAGGGGATGAGAAATAGAGGTTCAAATTAAGGTGAGGGCAAGGAATCTGAGAACCATAGAGTTCAAATTCCTAAGACTATGGGCAATGGGGCAGCCAGTGTTCTAGGGGTTTTATTTATTTAACACAAGAATACCTTAAAGTATGTATTATCCTTGTAGTTTAGAGGAGGAGGGAAAGCCATGTGATACAGAAATTCCATTTCTAAGTTATATTCAAAAGAATTAAAAGCATGGTCTCAAAGAGATAATCTATACACCCATTTTTATAGCAGCATTATTTGCAATAACCAAAAAAGGTGGAAGCAATGCAAGTGTTCATTGATGGATGATGTGGGAAAAATGTAGCATAAACATAGAGTAGAATATTATTCAGTCTAAAAAGGAATGAAATTCTGACACATGCTACAACATGGAAGAATCTTGAGGACATTGTGCTAAATGAAAGAAGTCAGTCACAAAAGGACAGATAGCATATGATTCCACTTATATGAAGTTGCTAGCATAGTCAAATTCATAGAGACAGAAAGTAGAATGGTTGTTGCCAGGGACTTGGGGGGAGGGGTAATGGGGAGTTACTGTTTAATGGGTAGAGCTTAAGTTTTGCAGGAAGATCAGAGTTCAGTGGATGGATGTGGCGATAGTAATACAAGAATGTACCATATTTTGCCATATATAATGCACATCCTCATTTTTGGCCCAAACTTTGAGGAAAAAAAAATCTTTCATTTTAATTCAAATTTTTATTTGTTTACATTTAGGTACCCGTTTTTTTTGTATTATAAAAGAATTTTAGCCTTCATTTTTTTAACATTTTATGTACAAGAAATTTTATGTAACAAATAATTTCAAAACACAAGAACAGATACACGGTACAAGAAATTTTATGTACCGGTAACAAATTTACAATATTTACATGTCATAGAAGGCCAAGAACTCTTCGACTTTGCAAGTTCGTCATAAGTTCAACAAAACGAATTATCTTATTCCAGGGTATTATTTTGCATACAGATATCATTGATTTCTAGAATTACACTTTTAACTCATAAGCATAAATAAAAGAATTAAAAACATTTATATAGGTACAGAATTAGTACTACCCATGTATAATGTGCATCCTTATTTTCCCCTCACAAATTTGGACAAAAAAATGTGCATTATACATGGCAAAATACTTAAGGCCACTTAAGGCCAGTGAACTGTGCATTTAAAAAGGGATATTAATATGGCAAAGTTTATGTTATGTATATTTTATGTATATTTTGCCACAATTAAAACAAAAAAAAAACAAATAAGGAACAACAAAAATAGTTAAGGCACTTTAAAACAATCCATACAGTTGAAGAGTCAACCACAAGGATTCCACCTTTGTCCTGATATCTTACCTTGATTGAATTCAATTCTTGTTACAGAAACAAAGATTCCATTTTGAAAACACTGTGGAAAATAATTTATCTCTATCCTACTTCTGCTTTTGGTCATCTCTACTGTAAAAAGTATAATATTACCTTTTAAATATATGTACAGTTTTGTGCAGGTATTGTTCCCTCTACCTGGAGACCACCCTCTATTCTGAAGTATGCCCTTGGACATACGAAGTAACACACAGAAACATACAATACCACAATGCCTGCTTTTCAAACTCCTGCCTATCTCTCAAAGCCCTGCTAAGAACCTTCCAAATATTTCCTGGAAAGCCAGAAACCTTCATGGGTACTTGCCCCATGAAGGTCAAGACAATCTCAGCCTGCCCTGTGCCTCTGTTAATATTGCTCTTATCTCAGTATATTTCAACTTATTTGTTTGCATCAATAATTATCCTGGGAGCTCTTTCAGAGTAGATTCTGTCTTTCCTCTATCTCTAACATTTAAAGTATTATACCTAATAACATTAATCTTAGCAAGTTATTTAGTGACTAAACAAAACAAAATAAAATTCTGAGACTGGGCATTACATGTCTCTTTAGTGTCTAGCACTCACACCCCTTAAAAGGCTCTTGTCCCTTGAATCAACCCATCAGTGTCAGTTCAAATTGTCTGCAACGTCTAATAAACCCAGCATCCTGTCCTGTGCTCACCCACTGCTGCCTTCAAATATGTAAAAATGTCATGAAATACAGCTTTCCCTTCTGGAAGAGGATGATTAAGTGCATAATTATTGTAAAAATTGCAGCAATTTTCTTTGATGCAACAGTATTTTGCTGTTTCTCTCCCTGCAGCATGTAAATGGAGATGAACATAGAAAATGGGCTGGTTTCCAGTTGCTGGCACCTGTTGCCCTCCTTTCCTACTCTGGAGGGAGGGGAGACCTAGGTTTCCTTCTCCCCACTTTTGGAAAGAATATTGCAGCTATTGGTTTGCAGGATCTCTGCTCGAACACAGCCTTTATTCTGTACATGCATCATGGGACATAGGCTCTTAGATGCACACTTTGTTATTTATAAGTCGCGGAGGGATGGGCAAGGAACAAAGCAGGAAAGCACAGGTTTTCTCTCCGACAGTCCTAAGCTTTTTGCAACATACGTGTTTTTGTAATTGAACTTGGTGAATCAAATGCTGAGACTCCCAATCATATAAAATGTAACGAAGGGGGAAGTATTTAGACATAGACTTTATTGCCGTTAAGTCACACACCTAATACCAACACCTATGTGTTCTTCTTCATTCCAGGTTTTCACCTACTAGATTATTTGGAAGAGATATTTATTTATCACACTTACAAGGCTATAAGCTGGGTAAGAGAGAGGGGCAGAGGTATGAAAAACAAGCGGTGGGACCAAGAAAGCATTATAAAGAAAAGAAGTAATACTGGAATCAGTTAGAGAGGTTTGGTTCTCATCTGTAGGATTCTGCCAGTAAATGGTTAATTTTCCTTCCTTCCTTCCTTCCTTCCTTCCTTCCTTCCTTCCTTCCTTCCTTCCTCCCTTCCTCCCTCCCTTCCTCCCTTCCTCCCTCCCTCCCTCCCTCCCTCCCTCCCTTCTCTCCTTTTTCTATTTTATGTATAGGTATAGTATGTGCTACTGACTAGTTCATCTCATGCTGTTTGTATAAGACACTAAATGATAATGGTAGAAAAATACAGTAAAAGTTAGACCTTGACTAACTTCTAACTCCAAATCTTGTAATATTTATGACCCTGGAAATGCATGTGATCTCTTTGAGCCTCAATGTCCTCATTCATCAACTGTTGAATGATGTCTGCCTTGCACATATTATGAGTTTTGGTTTTAGTGTTGGTCTGAGCACAGGCAGCACGGAAGCTGTGGCACAGTGGCAGTGGCAGAGGAAGGGCCATCACTTGTAGGTTGTGGCTTCAGGAAATTCTTCCTAGGGAGGCCAGCAGGGGACCTGGGCTTCCATGGTTGAATCAAATTTAGCAGGACAGGAAGAGGTGGAAGATGGGGGAACACATTTTGGAGCTGGGAGAATAACTTAGAATACCACTGAAAATAGACAGCCTAGGAGGTTGTTTGAGAAAGAATTAGTTTTAAAAATTTAAGAAAATGATACTATACATATTTGCATGCATTTTTATCCTCAACTACTTAAAAAAAAAAAAAAAAAGATGTTACCAGAGCTAAAATGAAAGGTTATCAGGCAGCCCTGTTATTAGTTCAACACAAAAGGGGGGAAGAATGAATGCAATTAAATTGTCAATAGAGCTCTCCTTACATTTGGCCTTTCAATACCTCCCTCTCTGTGCTGCCTCTCTCTGCAGCATTGATTGGGTATTGTTAACCTTTATCTATCTCTTGTTTACGTTTCCCTATTAGGGCCAAACATCAATATGGAGCTTTTAGAAAGGACAGAGGCAACTAACAAGGAGACATTGGGAAAAGGTCAAGAATCTCTGAGATGAGTGCGCTGTTCTCAGCCAGGTCTGAGAAACAAGCTGCGGCTGAAAGAGCAAGGTCAGGACTCAGCGGCTGGCATCTTCAGTGCCTGCCTTTTGAGAAGACGTAAGGCAGGAAACGATGATCAGCGCCGCCTCGGTCAGAGACAGACACCCAGCCTAGGGGGCAGGGGGCAGCAAAGGGGCTGCCTTGCCCACGATGGTTGTGAAGACAGGGAGGGCGGGTTGGAAGGTGAGTCAGGGCAGGAGGAGGAACAGTGAGTGGTGCCCACCACTGCCTGGCACGTTACCCACAAGCCCTTGCTCTGTTCTGCAAGGCTGGGATACACTTTTTTATTTCAAATGGAGGAAACTGAGGCCATGAGAGGTTAAGTGGCTTATGCGGGTCCCACAGTGGCAACTCAGTTGGGTTTCTCAGTTTGGAAAATCCACATCTCCATCTGAAAAACAGAAAACTTTTGCAAAACTGGTATGTACCATGTATCCCCAGATTGGCAGGATTTTCCTTTTTTTGTGCATTACAAAAATAAAACATATATTTACAAATACTAAAGGAGAATATAGTCTAGTAATGATTATACTATTGAAATGCTCCCTCCCTCCACCCCTTCCACAACCTCTATGTTAGGGTTCGCTGCTCTACACCCTAGCTGAGCCCCGGCCTGCTCTGTGGAATACTCTCCCCAGGTCTCAGTTTCTGAATACTCACACTACTCGAATACTACTACTTTATAGGCCACCTACTCAGATTTTCATGAACCTTAGACTCAATCCCTGGACCGCCTCCCTGGAGACCCCATATCCTAAGTTACTTTGCTGTAAGTTTGGGCCATGATATTTGTGTGGCCTTCTTGACAGAATTCTGGCCTGCGTCAGAGGCAAAAGCAAAGGTAAACAGCATTTTAGGAGCTCTGAATTGCAATGGGGATAGTCAACTTTCCTTGTGTCCACTGAGAATGGAAAGGGAGAATTAGGCCTCAAAGCAACTAGATGGCTTTTGACAGGCCGGGTGTGATTTTGCTGCCTGGACATTGCCTGGCAAGGAGACTGAACAAAGCTTGTGACTGTTCTTTCAAGGAAGCTGAAAAGTTTCTTGGAAGCCACACAGTGCACCCATGATTAAGACAGAGACTCCAAGCTGAGAGCCATCACGTGGCATGCCCAAGGTCACTCAGCTGGATGATGGCAGAGATGGACAGGTCCTGATTGGTCAGTTCATGACTCATGCCGATGTCCTCTGCTTCCTGCAGAAAGGGGATAGAGTGTGTATGGGGTGGAATCAAACCCTGAAACAAACAAATAACCAATGAAACAAAGGAAATACAAAAACACAGAAAGCTCACCAGCATGTAAGTTGGGATGCCTGGGTGACTTTCCCAGTCTGATCCTCATTCTCCTTCTCTATATAATGGAAGTGGTTGCTCGGTCCTGCTTGCCACATTAATATATTGTAAACAAATGTAATAAAAAGCATTTTTAAATTGCCATATGTAATTTTTATAGGCAGTAATACAGGGCTGGCTGTCCTTAATAGATGGGTGACCTTGAGCAAATCACTTTACTGACCACAAAAACAAAATGGTAGTAGGAGATTTTAAAATCCTCTTTCCTTTATGCTACATCATTGGGAATGAGAATATCCCTTTGTTACATGGCTTTTTCTGAGATGTGTACTGACATGGGATGGTGCCTTTGTGTCCTAAGCCTCCCTGGGCTGCACGTGCCCAGACTTGTCTCCTCGGAGGCCAATGCGGCAGGGCAAAGGCAGGCATTTTACTCACACACAGGTGCAGGAGAATTCCACATTTAGCCTTGTTATGGAAGCCTAGATTTCAATGATCCCACCTCAATGTTGCAAAGTCTCCCTCTACTTGTCAGGCTGCAAGGTATGATTCCGGGACTGGCCACACTCATGGTTGTAGTGAAGGCACTGTTGAGGGCGGGCCCTGGGCAGGGAAGGGCCAGGTGTTTGGTTGCACAAAAACACAGCTAGGAAGAGCTCTCCATCCATCCCTCACCGCATATAGGCAAAAATCCGCATATGTCTCATAGGAGCATATTGCAAGTCGTTAGGACTGTGCTGCAGCTTTGGTGACAAGATTCTTCTTGATCAAAAAAGAAATAAAAACGAGTTCTTATGGATGTTCTGTTTCATAACTAACTTCATACTTAAATGTCTTGGGGATAGGTGGGTGGGTGGTGGTTGTGATTACAGGGTACTATAGAACGATCCAGCTTGCAAATGTTGAGTCCTGAAAAACCACCTTTGTCCACCCATCCTTCAGTTAAGTCTCTATGATTGATTAACATGCAAATATCTCTAAATGGGGAAATATATTAAGTTGTGCTGGTCATTAGCAATTTAGTGCTAATGTGGCTGTGAGATTGCTTCTTTTTTTCTTACCTAGACAACCAGCTGCCATTACTTTTCTATTAGGAATAAAATACATTTCAGGTCTGGTACCTGTGGAAAAGGGAAAGACAGAGACTAGAAATTGAGCCCTGTTTGAGAAGCTCTGTCCTGACCATATTGAAAGTGTTCTGGTGTTCTGGACCAACATTAGAAGGAAGGACACTATTTTTTTTTTTTATCCAGGTTATATTAAGGGCTACAATCTTTACTCGTTCATCATCCATCCATCCATCCATCCATCCATCCATCCATCCATCCATCCATCCATCCAATACATATTTTTGAGTAATTGTTAGTATGTTGGTCCCTGAGAGTCTAAACCAGAAAGAGCCAATCTCCCTGCTGTTATAGACTCAATGGTTTGTGTTCCTCTCCAGTTCATATGTTGAAGCCCTAATCTTCAATGAGATGATATTCGGAGGTGAGGCTTTGGGGAGGCTACAAGGTTAGATGAGGTCATGAAAGTAGAGCCTCCAGAATGGAATTATTGTCCTTTTATGCAGATGAAGCTTTTTCTGTCTGCCATGAGAGGATACTACAAGAAGCAGTTGTCTGCAAACCAGAGAATAGGCTCTCACCAGACGCTGGAACTGCTGGTGCCTTTTGTTCTTTTTTTTTTTTAAGAGAAGGAGCCTCTATTTCCTTGCTTCACAAATAAAACTAGCTCAGCTGGATCTGCTGGTGCCTTGATCTTGGACTTCCAGGCCTCTAGAACTGTGAGAAGTAATTTTGTGTCATTTAAGCCACCCAGTCAATGGTATTTTTTTTGTAGCATCCCAAACTATGATACCTGACCTCAGAGAGCTTAGTCTCATACTTGTGATCACAAGGACATGGACAGTTATGATAAAATTTCAAAAGACCTACCCTTGGGGTAGAGGGATCCACTAGGTTATGGGATGGGTGTTTTGCTATGTAGCTGTGAGGAGGTTAGAAAGAGTCATAATGCAACGTTTCATTTAATGTTCATACTAGTCCTGCATGGTAAACTTTTAACCTAATTTTTACGGATGAAAAAACTGAGGCCCAGAGAATGTAGCATCCATAATTGTAAGAGCAAAAACAGCCAGCCACCATTCATTAATCACCAAACCCATTACATGTGCCAATGAAATGCCTAAAGTCACAAAGCCAATAAAGTCGAAAGTCTAGATTTGAATAAATGCTGTACCTGAATCTAAATGAATTCCTCATTCTTCAGTTTGAGGAGGAGAGTGAAAGGGAACAGGTGGAGAGGGTGGAGGCTGAACCAGAGAGGAGAGTGGTCCATTGTTATTCTTAAGCCCTAATGAGATTCATAATGAAAAATATGCACAAGGAGGCCTTATCACCAGTCAGCTTTTGTGTAGTGTCTTTTAAACAAAGAGCACAGCAAGACCACAGTTTTAAAATGTCACATATTCCCTAATCATCCTCCCTCTGGCAAGAGCTCTGCTATTTTCCTTCATTCGGAAAGCCAATTGCATGATTGGGTTTGGTCCCCCTGTTTCTTCATCTTCTCAGCTGAAGAGGCCATGGGAACTGCCCTTTTAAAGTCCTTGAGACAAGGATTGGAAGGAGATATAATTTCTCTACTTGACGCAGAAGAAAGTAATTCAATAAAGGATTAAATAATGCTCACCCACCCCACGCACTGCCCTGAGCTAGGCACAGGAGGCTCTATACTAAAGATGTTTGCTGAGACTTCCCCAGATTTCGTAAGAATGGAATTTCTCTCCAGGCTGTCAAGAATCAAGTCTCAGCTCCCTGAGAACATAGAATTGCTCTAAGAGGATTTATGAGTTTTAGGAGAAGAAAACCTGATTCCCCCCCTCACGAGGCTCAGAGGAGGCCCCCTCTTTGTAAATATCCCTGCCCTGATTGCTAGGAAAGAGGAAGAATCAGGAAGCCACTCCCCGCTGACCTAGGCTGTCGATTGCTGTACTGGCCTTTGCATGACTTACTGGCTGGGCTCGGCTGTGTGCATGCTCCCCAAAGCCAGTGGTTTGCCAAGGGTACAATTTTATAAATCACAAGTAAATAAACAACAAGAGTTTCATCTGAGTTTGAACTGAGCAAGCGAAGTTCAAGCTTTCGTGCTGGTCACAGGAACTGATATAAGTGGCTCCAGGTTTGCAGAGGTCTGCCTGCTCTCATCATTACGGGCATAAATAAAACTCAAGGTAGGCATATTGGAGAAGTTCAGCTCGCATCCCCATCACACACCTTCTTGACTTCTGTTCCTTTGTCCTGTATTGCTCAGCATTGAAAAGATTGCAAAGTACAGAAACAAGAATGTGAGGCTTGTTTTGGTACTCCTGGAGCCTGACCAAGATCACCTGGATTGTGGGTCCATCTAATAATCTTTTTAAATCATGGGGAGGTAGGTCTGAGGACTGGGAAAGCAATTAAAGATTTGAGGTGTCTTCATGAAATTATGGGAGGCAATCTCCTACCACCCCTGACTGCCTGAAGTACTTAGGCAGAATGTCACTCTCAGCCTGTCACTTTCATCAAGAGTAACATAATGCACAAGATCAAATATGACAGTGAAGCCTACAGAGAGGAGTCAGTGTACAAGGTTGTGAGGCAAATGGCAGAAATCATATTGCTCCCTTTGATTTTTTTATACCATCATTCTCTCTGGATTCCCAAAGTGAGCATACAACTTACAGAGAGGCAAAGCTATCTGTTGAGTGGAGATCACAGAAGGGTGAAAAACAATGACTAAGGGACAGAGTCATGTTGTGAAGTCATTTAGAGGTAGGGCTGTGTCTGCTTGAGATGAGAGAAGCAATATAAAGATTGGCAATGCGGTAAAAGAGAAAGGAACTGGCTACTGAGATGACAAACCATGAAGGAAGGCTGCCTGCCTGCCGTTTCTCCTGATTTAACCAAAACATGTTGTTACAGGGTTTAATACTGAATTCCTCTCCTAATGCAGAATTAGAAAACAGGAACTTCTGGGGACAAGTCAACGTTTGCAAAAATTAGGAATAAAACACTGATTCATAATGCATTGAATGTACACATAGCCCTTTTATTTTGAGGAGCTATATAAAGTCACACAGGGTGTCTCCTTAATGTTTACTTCTTTCTTTTATAAAGTGAGCTGATTAGCAGAAATGGGGCAAACTGTTGAAGATCAAGACAGTGGAAGTATCTGAGGAAGCCTCACTGTCCCCACCTCCTAGGCAAGAACAACTGGTTTAGGTTCCAGAAAATAACGATTCTGAGTTTTGCACCTTTCCCCAACAGAGAGAACTCCAATGTTCATGCTTCAAAGAAAATGCATTTGCAGACGTCTTTCTTCTGTCCTATCATATTTTCATCAAATTATAGCCAATGGAATAAAAATATTGCTTTACAAACTATAACATTCTAGCATTTCATAAATAGGTTATTAAACACATGCAGAGTGTCTGCAATAACCAAGGAAAGTATCCCACAAGTGCACCTTGCCTAACAGGACAATGACAAATGCATACTAACTTTTTAAAGCTTTGGGGCTTTCCTTCCACCACCCCCTAAAATAATCTTGTTAAACAACAATTTAAAGAATTTGAACCCTGAGAGTTAAGATAAAAGGAAATAGGATTATTTGACTGGAGGAACAGAAAGACCAGGAGGAACTTTATAATGTAGATTAGACATGGACAAAGATCTTACAGAATTCATGGCGATTAGCAATCCTTTATCCTCACTGAACAAGGGACAAGAAGAAAGAGCCACCGTGGAAGGGGTTCCAAGGGCAATAGGCTTTGCCTAGGATTATAATAAGACTGTCCACTTCTCCCCATCATCTCTGCTACCTCCTGAAGTCTGAGCCATCAGCTTCTCCTGGGTTGCGTTAACCTGCTAACTAGCCGCTGGCTTTCTGCTCATTCCCTTCTCCAATTTATTCTCTCAACAGCAGCTGGAGTTGTCTTTTGAAAATGCAAATCTGATTATTTGGATTTGATCATTTTCAATGTTTGTGTCAAAATGTTGAGTTATAAGTGGCCTACAAAGTCTGGCCTATGCCAGCATCCCCTCCATCTAAACTTGGCACCCTTCTCCACCCTCCTAAGTGCTCTGACCATATTGACATTCTTTCTGTTCCGCAAGTGAAAGCATGTCTTCCTTTTTCAAGTTCTTTGCATATGCTGCTTTCTCTTCATTATGCTGTCCTAGCTAGTTTTCAGCTAATCCACTACTATTCATTGTTCATATCCCAGATTTGACATTCTGCCTTTATCTTGCCTACCATTTATCAGACTTGTAATTACTTGTCCAATTAGATGGCAGCTCCCCGAGGAGGTATGTGTCTTATTTGCTCCTCTGTTGCCTTAGAATCCAGTTGGTGCCCTGCTGCATAATAAAGTTCCAATAATTTATGAAATCAGCAAGTGATTCTACTAGGTGCTCAATACATATTCATGGAAGAAGTGAATGGATGAGAGTGGGATTGGCAGAGAATCACAAAAAAATCAGGTCAGTTGGGTAACCTCCAAACATGTGAATTGAGGTTGTTCCAGTCTGATTTTCAGTCATTTATTTCTATCCAAATCCTATGTATGGGATTAAAATTAGACTGGTTAGTTGAAATTTTATGATGATCCCAGCCTTTCCACCATTTGTAACAGGAATGTTTCTGGAGGGTTTCATTAATTGGGCCCTTTTATGTGCTGCTGGTGGGAGTGTAGACTGGTACCACCTTCTTGGAAAGTAGGTTGGGAATATCAATAGCCTCAAAGAAGTGGGATTTCATACCTTATGTTGAGGAAGATTTCCTAGGTAAATATTATCATCATCAATGCAGATAAAGACAAAGATTTACACATTATCATGTGCAGTGCCACCATTTTTACAGTGACTGCAAACTTCAAACCAGCGACACGTCAAACAAAATTCAGCTGTTTGAGTAAATTATGGTACATCTGTACTGTGGCTGTCAATAAAATGATGCGTTTAAATAATTTTCAAGAATGGGGAAGCTTCCAATACAAATACTAGGTGAAAAAAGAGGAATGTTGTATTATACATCAGAAAGACCTTGACACTGCAACCATTGTACTATCATAGAAATATTTGGAGGAAATGTACCAATATGCTTATATGTTACTATAATATGTGTGGGACAAGTTTATGTGTGGCTTTGACTTCCTCCCTTTAGATTTTCCAGCCTCACTTTCTAGCTCCCATGCCAGCTACACCCTAACAAGAAAACCTCAAGGGGGAAAAAAACAAAACTAATAAACATTGAAGTGTAGATTCTTTTGAATAATAATAATAAAAGTACAAATGATAATTTTGGAAAGTAAATGAGGGGAGAAAGTGGAACATTCAACTTCTGGCTTTTTAAACTTCCAGCACATGTATTTATTGAACAACTCTCATTGGCAAAGGTTTATGTAATCACGCCGCTGTGTATGCCGTATACACACACTGTTCCTTTAAGATGTTAGCTAAGCAAATGGGATGGAGGCTATGTCTCGTCCTTTCAAGCAATCCATGCTTTTTATTGGCTTATTTCAATTGGGAGGCACTCACATGTAAGCTATGTCCATTATTTACAGTCCAACCTGAAATGATACCTTAATCCCAAATAATAAATTCTGCATGGTGGGTTCCACAGGCATTAGAGCAGGTCTTGCATGGTGAGGAGACATGGGTAGAGACGAGTCCTTTCTAGTGCTCCTCAAAGTGAACAATTATTCATGTGGAACATTTAGCTGCCATCAAGATCAAGATGGGCGCTTTCATGTTGTCTCTGCACAGGAGTGCGTAGTGGGTGTTATTCACCCATTTTGCAGCTGAGTTGAAAAGCTATGTGACTTTACTACACTCTCAGGATAGAAAGGAGCAGAGTAAGATTCTAGCTGCGGTCTTTCCGAATGTAAACCCTGCTCGGCTGTCAAGGTGAGATGCACCTACTCTGCCCACATTTAAAACTTAGGCTGTCCTAAAGAACTAAAAATAAAAATGCCTTGGCTTTGAGCCCATAAACTGCTGTGGTCTCTGATCCCCCAAAGACAAGTGTATTGAGGATAACCAGTGTTCACTGTGTGCCTGGTGCTGTCAGAAAGCCACGATGTGTTCATTCACCACCTTATCCTGACCACTCTCAGCCTGGCACATAGTAAGTGTTCAAAACAGGGATGTTGAACAACACGTGAAGGCATTCATTATAATTATCCTCACTTAAAAAATGGGAAAACTGAGGCACAGTTTAGATTAAGTAACTTTGTCAATGATGTACAGCAAATAAGTGGAATTCACAGCCTAACAGTCCAGTTTGAGGGCCCATAACTTGTCAAATGTGGGGCCCAAGCCACCTTTGGTTCCATAGAAGTTACCAGACTGGGTTATATGTGAGGCTTGTTTGGAGAGCTTGTTACTATTGTAGATTTTGAAGTCTGCTGCAGAGGTTCCGATTGAACAGATTAGAGCTCAGTATTATCATCTGTGTATTTAAAAAATGCCTTCAAGTGGTTGGAAAGCAGCCAGTTTGTAGGACTACTATTTAAAATCAGAAGTGCTGGCTTGGAACTCAGACAGATATGGTTTGAACTCTGGCCATTTACTGTGATGGGGCAGATTATGTCAATTTTCTAACTTTAGATTTCTCATCTGTAAAATGGTTATATTAGCAAACTCATAGGGAAAGTGTGAGGATTCAATGAGAAAAAATCATTGCTTAGCACAAGGCCTTGCAAATAGTAGTAACTCAATAAATGAGCTACCATAGGAACAGCTGTCATCTTTGTTTATTAACATTATTTTATTGTTAATTGATATTAATAATAAATTATTCATCAATGCTAATCAATATTATTACCAATAAAATATTGATAACTTATTATATTACCTTAGTGCCATTAGGATTATTGTTATTTTTACCATTAGGAAGGATAGCTATTGTCTCCAAGTCATTAGAAGAACAGGATTTCTATAACTGCAGCCCGATCCAGCATAGCTTCCCGAAAGCTCGGCAGCAGCAAGAATAACAGAGGAGGCTACCACTTGTTTACTTTCGGTCCTTGTAGCCAGCAGCTAACACAGCCCAGTCTTAGCATTATCAATATGGATTTTGAAATCACCCATGGCTAATAGCCCAAATTAATAGCCTCGGGGTGACTCCAGAGCAATTGAGAAAGAAAATCCATAAGTTCACTAAAGATGCCAGCTGCTGTTCAGGGAGAGAGGTCTATATTAATTAACAGCTGTGAACACTATAAAAACTGGTGCATTCAGGAAAGAGAGAGGCAGTTAAAAATCACCCAAACACAAGAATCCCATAAGGCTCTCCAGGTTAGGACGCAGAGGGAGCTGGGCTGCAGGCCACCCTGCCACACAGGGGAGCCAGCTCCATGCTCCTACCAGACTGGCCTCCCGTGGCTCACAGCAGCCTCTAGGGCAAGCCTATCCTCCTAGCATCAGCTATAAACTTTGGGGACATTCCTGTCTGGAATGGTCATAAAACGCTGTAGTCCCTCCCCTTTTTTTTCCCTGTGACGCAATCACTCAATACCAGTGGCCTCCTTTCTTGAGGTCCCTCCTAGATACTTTGCAAGGCAGGAGACTCCATATGAAGACGGTTCCGCCAGTAAAGAGGACTGAGGATGTTAAAACTGTGGTCATTATCCTTCAACAGCCCCTCTCTGGTGCTTTGACATAGAAGGAGCAGTGCCTGTGAGCACGTATAATCTCAGAAGGAGAAAAAAGCATGCACTTTGGAGAAGCTGGGGTGTCCAGAGCACACAGCGATCAAGGAAGTTATACCAAAGGAGTGAGGTTTGCAACCAGGCGTCTTGGCTAATGACACCCACTTTGTCATTTCCTACTTGAAGTAATTTAGGGAAGCCACTTCCCACCTTTCCCATTTGGGAAAGGAGATGAATACCACCTACCTTGCAGAGCCATAGTACGATTCCTGAAAGTAATATATGTTACATATATTGTATTTCATTCATATTTTAATTATATTTTATTTCTTAGTACATTTCCCTTATTTGGTCTTATTCAGTGGTACAGCTTTAAATAACACCAATAAGCTGAAGACTATACCTTTTATTTCCAGCCAAGACCTCCCTCCTACACCACAGACTATATATAGACTTGTTTACTCAACATTTTACTTTTGATATTTAATAGGCATCTCAAACTTCACACATCCGAAACTGAGCTGTCACCCTCCGTTCTTCATCACACTTAAGGACTCAAACCCAAAACCGCGAAGTCATTTTTTTTTCTCCTATTCTTCACAGCCAGTCCATTAGCAAATCTGTTGGTTCTGTCCTCGACATTTATTCAGAACTGACTCCCTTTCCCCGCTGCCATCACCACGCCTTGGGCCAAACCACTAATATTTCTCAGGATCATTCCCACCCTGCTTAACCGGACACCCTGCTTCTGCCTTTACCCCTCCCAGCCTGGTTCAGTCTCTCCGCAGCACTGCAGCCAGAGTGAGCCTGTTAAAATGTCAGGTCACCTGACCACTGTGTTCCAACCCTCCTAGTGGTTTCCCATCTCAGAGTTAAAGGCAGTGTCCTTGCTTTGACCTACAAAGCCTTAGGTGGTACCCACCTCTCCCTGCCATCACCTCTCCAGCCTCATTCCTCCTCTCCGACCTGTTCACTCTTCTCCAGTCACACTGCCCTTCTTTAGTCTTCCTTGCACCTGAGAAGCAAGCTTCTGCCTCAGGGCTTTTGCACTTGCTGGAATACTTCCTGAAGCTTTTTTTTTTTTCCCCTCAGAGAAGTCTGTCGCTTAGCCTTTTTACTGCTTGCAGGCTTCTGCCCAAATATATCAGAAGTAGTCTTTCCCTGACCCCCTATTAACATATCACCATGCCTTGCTCCCCTGAATTCCCTTTTGCACTACCTGCTTGCTTTTCTCCATAGCATTTATCAACATTAGACATGTTACATATTATCATGTTACCTCCCAACTGTAATACGAAATCCATAAAAACATTACATTTTCTGTTCCCTACTGTAATTCCTAACACCCAGCACAGGGTCTGGTACCTGGTAGAAAGGTAATAACTATATATAGTCAAATCAGTGAATGCATGAATAAATGATTATCAGTTGAGTTGGTTTGTCCTTGAAGACTTTTGTGAAGTTAGTACAGGTCCAGAAGCACTGATGATGTATATGTATATCCTTTGTATTTGTTTTCCATGGTGACTTGCTTTGTGTTTATTCTTCCTGGTTTCCCCAGTCTCATAGAGGGAGGGTCAATATGAGGGTATAAAAGTACAAGTCTCCCTGTCAGTGTACTAGGGAACCTCAGCATGACCCCCGAAAGGAAGGCTGCATCACACTCATCCAGAGTGAGAGAGGAAACCAGGAATTTCTGTGCCTGGAGATTCCTGGAGAACCTGGATGTGATATTCACCAAGGGAAATGCCCTGGACCCAGCGGACTCTCTGAGCAGGGCCACACACTGGCTTGTGTACAGATGCTCTCATTTCTCCCAAGGTGAACTGATGAAGAGGGTTCCCCACACACCCCTGTAGCTGTACACACAGGTGAAGCTTGTCCTTAACCCCTGTGAGCAGAAATACTGTTGGGTGAGGCTGAGGTCAATGACTAAGTGGGGCTTGAGGAAGCCCATTTACAAAGCAGAGTTTTGCAGTAAGAACCAGAGAGTGTTCTAGTATTTATTGTGCAATCACTACCCTGCTAGACCTTTGAAAAAATTTCTAGGCTCTCTGGTTTTGGTCTTGCCAACTGTTTAAAAGGGCTGGTTAAGAGAATTGGCCTTGAAGTCACCCCGATTTGTATTAAATCCTGTTTCTGCAAATGAAACTGTGTTACCTTGGGCAAGTTACTTAACTTTCTAGGACTTCATCCTTTAATCTGTCAAATGGAGGTAACAATTGATGTTGAGGTTATAATGTAAACTGAAATAAGGCATATGAGGGGCTTAGATTTAGGCCAGTCACATAATAAGTGCTCAATATCTTTATTATTATTGACATGATCAACTCCATTAAAAAGATCCCCAAATTCCTCAGCATGCGAATTGGCTGTCAGAATTTTCTTGTGAGACATAATTTAGATGTATAACTCCATCTAAACCCCTTTTGTAGAATTTCTGACCTATAAACAGACAGACAGATAGATAGATGGAATTATAAATCTAAATTGTCTCACAAGAAAAATTTAAAATATGTACACATAAATAGGTATGCACATATATATACATGGGCATATTTACAAATATATATACAGAGGGTGACAAAAAATGTATACACATTTTAAGAAAGGAAAAAAACTGTATTAAATTTGTAATACTCACTGGGCTGGCTGAGTGGTGCGGTGATTAGGTGCTGGCTTGGGAAGCCAGTGGCCGCAGTTCAGGTCCCACATATGAGGGCCAGTGACACTGCCCTCAAAAAAAAAAAAATTGTAATATTCAGTATATACCAATTACAAAAGATGAATACAAGTCATGTGTATACATTTTTTTGGCATCTCCAGTATATATTGCGTTGTTGAAAAAGTCATGACACATTTTTGCGATGAAAAACAGAAAAAATACATCATGACTTTTCCGACAACCCAATATATACTTAATATCTACACTTAGGTGCCTCAATAGTACCTTAAATAAATATATCTGAAACTATGTCCTTTCTGAAAAAAGAAGTTATGTATGCTGGTTAAGAGGATGGACTCTGCAAGCTTAAATAACTTGTCTGGCGTCACACAGCTAGCCACAAAGAATTGCATTGCCATATCTGGAAAATGAGGTAACAGTAATATGAAGAGCTGGACACACCATTTGCAGAACTTTGTGCAATATGAAATGTGAGGTCCCTTGTTCCAAAAGCAGGATAAGGCCATGAGGTACTAAAGCATACATCTTTTTTTTTTTTTTTTTTTTTTTTTTTTGCAGTGTGTCTCTAGAATTGTCATGGTGTTTTTTGTTTGGGTTTTTGCTGTTTAATGTCATGCTCCTTTAGGTATAGAAATACTCATAAAGACACTCACAGGTGTCCAGGGATTCCCCCTGCCCAGCCAGGTGCCAGACCAAGGCATCATGCTCCATTCAATCTCGCACTCCATGGCTGATGGGGACCTCGAAAGGTCAGATCTTGGTGCCAGAATATGCTTGGTACCTGGATGGGCGTCGGTAGGATGCTTGTCCCTGACAAGTCATCCACCAAACACCCTGTGGTGCTGGCCAGCGCTAGGCGGTGGGTATGGATGGCCACCACCATTTTTTTAAGCTCCATCTTACACTCTTGTGAAGGGGAAGCCCCAAGGATGATGACGGGATGACTTGGTCACTGTCTGGGGGAGGACTGCCAGTGGTAACAGGGCGTAAGGGAAGAGAGGAGTCCCAGGCAGAGGGAACATACTGTGCAAAGCCTTACTCATTTTTAGATTTGAAAATATCACTTCCTTCAGGAGGTCTCCTTTGAGCTTGCTGACTTGCTAAAATGAACCCTATCCTGTGACATGTTCTCAAAATACCCTGTGTTTTTCCTTTATAGAACTTCTAACAGTTCCAACTGTCATCAGCTATTTCATGATTATTTATTTTATGCGTCTCTTTCTAAGTAAACTCTGAGTACCATGCAGGCAGGTTCCATATCCCTCTCTTTACTGTCATACCCCGGGGCCTGGTTGAGGGTTGAACAAATGGTAGATTCTAAAATATTTCTTGAATTATGTATGTCCGGTGCCAAACAAAAATGAATAGGTTATTTCTAATCACTTGAGATTATTGTTTGGTAAAGAATGCTCTTTAATACAGGTAAATCCTGGTTAGGTTTTTGGAGAGAGACTAGTCTTAGGTTTCTTTCTCGTCTTGCTTGCTCTCCTAGACTTTCTGATCTCACCACTTTTGTGTTGAAAACCTTTTCTTCAGCTTTTTCCTGGTATCATTTCTCCTTTGTCCCCCTGTATTATCATGCCTCAGCAAAAGATATGCATATGTTTCTTCTCCCTAGCCTTTGCTTTCCGATTTTGCCCATCATTTATCTTGTCACTTAACCTTCTTATTTATTCAGTTGATAGTGTTTTTACATCACCATTTTCTGTAATTTTCTTATAAACTGTTTCATATTATTTCAAGGTGGAAGAGGTTCAGGGATGCAGCTGGCAGAAGAAAATGGTCTTTTAAATAAAGAAATATGCTGGCCTGTGTACATAATGTTGTCACATAAGCTATACTGAATTTACCTGTGCATTTCAGCTGTCCGTAAACAGTTTGGTAATCAGAAAATGGGGCAGGAAACAGAGCCCATTGTCCATAGCTACTGAGTTTTAGGAGCACTTTGAGGTGGTCCCTAATATATTTGTCATTGTCTACAGCCTAATAAGGTTGTGCTTCCTTTTCACCTTTCATTGGATCACTGTCTTTAATAAAGGGATGCATTCATTTAATCCATAAATACAGACATGATGGCTTTTTCCTGTGGTTATGCATCTTGCTTTAAAATAAGGAATCAAAATGATAAACAAGTGCAGTCATTTACCATAATTACAGCAATGAAATAGTCCTTTGAATTAATCATGGTGATGCTACACAGTTTAGAAACATCTAGTAAAATCTGCTACATGGAAGAGAACAAAGAGAGAGTAGCAATGAGCTAGGAGGGCGTGCATGGCTTCCAGCCACTAACCCAGACAGTTGGGAAAAATAAATGCAAGCTGGAGGACTCGGGGAAAGGTCTACCCTGGGAGGAGATGTCCTTGTTTTCTCGGCAAAGCCCGCCAAGTTTAGGAGACTTGCCACAGTTTAATTAAAGTCTGCAGCTGGTGTGAAAGCAAAGGAGAAAAAGAAATTAGGGCAGCACAAAAACTAATGAAAGTCTAGGATCTCATTTTAAACTTTTTTCTCTACTATGAAAGAAATATGACTTGTCAGATGTGCCCCCATTCACCATGACAAAGCCCTCAGGGAAGGAGTGTTCTGCACGAGTAAGAGAAAAAAACTTGTAGTCACAATTTTTTGGACTTGATTGCTACTGCCATTTTCAGTAAAAACTAGTCAACATCTTTTGTTTGCTTGGTTTTTTTCTTTGTTTGTTTGTTTTAATACCAATTGGTAAAAGAGAGCAGCAGCACAGATTAAACAGCTCTGAGTCTATCTACCCACGGGAAAGTCCAATGGAACATTGAGGCAAAGAACCGACCTTTGCAGTCAGAGTTGTATTAGTCAGAGTCTCCAGAAAAACACAGCCAATGGAATACATTCTTTAATGTATTCCAGTTACAGTTGATACCCAATATTGTTTTATATTAGTTTCAGATGTATAGTATAGTGATTAGACATTTATATAATGTATGCAGTGACCACTCCCATCCCCACACCCTGCAATTAGCCTAGTACACCCTGGCACTCCACAGTTGTTGCAACATTACTGACTACATTCCCTATGCTGTACTTTTCATCCCTGTGGCTATTTTGTAATTACCAATTTGTATTTCTGAATCCCTTTGTCTTTTTCACCAAGCTCCCCAACCACCCTCACCTCTGGCAACCGTCAGTTTGTTCTCTGTATGTGAGTCTATTTCTGTTTTATTTGTTCATTTATTTTGTTCTTTAGATTCCACATATAAGTGAGATCATATGGTATTTGTCTTTCTCAGTCTGACTTATTTCACTTAGCATAATAACCTCTAGGCCCATCCATGTTATCGTAAATGGTAGGATTTCATTCTTTTATGGCTCAGTGATATTCCATTGTATATATGTACCATTTATTCTTTATCCAGTTGTCTATTGATGGGCATTTTGGTTGTTTCCATATCTTGGCTATTGTAAATGATGCTGTAGTGAACATAGGGGTGCATGTATGTATCTTTTCAAATTAGCGTTTTGGATTTCTTTGGATAAATACCCAGAAGTGAAATTGCTTGGTCATAAAATAGTTTTATTTTTAATTTTTTGAGGAAACTTCAAACTATTTTCCATAGTGTCTGCACCAATCTGCAATCCCACCAATAGTGCACAAGGGTTCCCTTTTCTCTGCATTCTTGCCAATACTTATTGTTTGTTGATTTATTGACGATGGCCATTCTGACAGGTGTGAGATAGTATCTCATTGTGGTTTTTATTTCTCTGATGATTAGTGACTTTGAGCATCTTTTCATATGTCTATTGGCCATCTGTATATCCTCTTTGGAGAAATGTTTATTCAGACCCTCTGCCCAGTTGTTAATTGGATTGCCTTTTTTTGGTGTTGAGTTATATGAGGGTTTTTTTTTTGTTTGTTTTGTTTTTGTAAATTTTGGATATTAACTCTTTATCAGATGTATCATCTTGGCAAATACCTTTTCCCATTCAGTAGAGTGTCTTTCATTTTGTTGATCATTTCCTTTGCTGTGAAAAAAAAAAACAACTTTTAATTGATGTAATCCCATTTGTTTATTTTTTCTTTTTTTTTTTTCTTGCCTGAGGAGTTAGATCAGAAAAAACATCTCCAAGACCAATGTCAGAGAGTTTACTGCTTATGTTTTCTTCTAGGAGTTTTATGGTTTTGGGTCTTGCATTTAAGTGTTTAATAAATTTTGAGTTTATTCTTGTATATAGTGAAAGAGGTGGTCCTGTTTCATTTTTTTTTTTGCATGTATCTGTTCAGTTTGCACTTATTGAACAGACTGTCTTTACCCCACTTTATGTTCTTGCCTCCTGTGTCATAGATTAAATGACCATATAGGCATGGGTTTATTTCTGGGCTCTCTGTTCTGTTCCATTGATTCATGTGTCTGTTTTTATACTAGTGCCATGTTGTTTTGATTACTATACTCTTGTAGTATAGTTTGATATCAGGTAGTATGATACCTCCAATGTTGTTCTTCCTTTTTCAAGATTGCTGTGGCTATTTGGGGTCTTTAGTGATTGCATATAAATTTTAAAATTATTTGTTCTAGCTCTGTGAAAACTGCCATTGGCATTTTGATAGGGATTGCATTGAATATATAGATTGCTTTGGATAGTATGGTCATTTTAACAATGTTAATTCTTACTATCCATGAGCACAGTATATGTTTCCCTTTGTTTGTATCTTCTTCAATTTCTTTCTTCAGCTTCATATGGTTTTCTGAATACAGGTCTTTTACCTCCTTAGTTAAAGCTATTTCTAGGTATTTTATTACTTCTTGATGCAATTTTAAATGGGATTGTTTCCTTAATTTCACTTTCTGACAGTTCATTATCAGTGTATAAAACAATGCAACCAATTTCTAAATACTAACTTTGTATCCTGGTACTTTACTGAATTCTTTTATCAGTTTTAATAGTTTTTTTGGTGGAATCTTTTGAGCTCTCTCTCTCTCTATAGTATCATGTCATCTACAAATAGTGACAATTTCACTTCTTCCTTTCTGATTTGGATGTCTTTCTTTCTTTCTTTCTTTCTTTCTTTCTTTCTTTCTTTCTTTCTTTCTTTCTTTCTTTCTTTCTTTCTTTCTTTCTTTCTAAAATTTCCTTACCTGATTGCTGTGGCTAGGTCTTCCAATACTGCATTCATTAAAAGTGGTTCAAGCGGGCATTCTTGTCTTCTTACTGAGCTTAAGGAAAATGCTTTTAGCTTTTCTCCATTGAGTGTGATGTTAACTGTGGGTTTGTCATATATGGCCTTAATTATGTTGAGGTACACTTCCTCTATTCCCACTTTGCTCAGAGTTTTTACCATAAATGGATGATGGATTTTGTCAAATGCTTTTTCTGCATCACCAATAGGATACATTCTATTGTAGGGGCTGGCAAGTCCAAAAATCCATAGGGTAAGTTAGTAGGCTGAAAATTCAGGGAAGAGTTGATGTTGTAGTCTTGAGTCTGAATTCCACAGGACAGGTCAGGCAGGCTGGAAATTCAGGCAGGGTTTCTATTTTGTGGTTGAGGCTGAATTTCTTTTTTCTCTGGAAACCTCAATCTTTCCTCTTAATGCCTTCAACTGATTGGATGAGACCCACCCACATGATGGAGAGTAATCTGCTTTTCTCAAAGTGTACTGATTTAGATATTAATCACATCTGAAGAATATACCTCCACAGTGACAGCTAGTCTGATTCTTGACCAAACAAATGGAGGCCATAGCCTAACCAAGGTGACACATGAAATTATCTATCAAACCACCTAATATTAAGAATAATATAATAAATGTATAACTATTGCACTGTGTTGTACACCTGAAACTAATTAAAAATAAAATAAAATAAAAAAAGAATAATATAATAGAGTTAATATTTACATAGCATTTCCTTTCTGCTAGGTACAGTGAACTCACTTAATTCTCCCATCAATCTTATGAGAGCTGAGCAAATAGCATTATTCTTATCTTATGGGTGAGAAAACTAAGATATAGAAAAGTTAAATAACTTTCAAAATTCACAGATAATAAGATACAGAACTGAGATTTGAAGCCATGTAGCCTTACTCCAGAATTTGGGTTCTTAAGCACCACAATATAATGAATTGGTCAAGTTAATTAACTTCTCTGAACCTTTGTTCCTTTATGGGAAAACATATATAAGAACAAATAATGTGTGGTTTCAGGGGAAATTAAATTAGAAAATGCATATAAAAATCCTAGCATACTACCTAGTAGTAGTAGCTACTGAATAAAATTGAGCGCTTGTTGCCTGACCTTAAAATTGTTTGCATTTATATAGTGTCTTATGTTTTAACAATCATTCACCCTAGAAAGTCTCACTAAAGCATTGAGATGTTAATGATATTAAGTATAATTACTTTTGTAATTATCTCCTTAATGTTGAATTCTCCTGTTAATCTCTAAGATTCTATTTGGGTAGAACTTGTATTATCCCAGGTTGTTCCTCAGCTCTGAACTCAACCCTTGACATATGAGATCTGACAATTAAGTTTGCGAACTCATCCTAGAAAAAGTGCTACATGCCTCACTGCTGAATATCACTGCAGTCACCTTTGAAGTACCCCCCTTGGGAAGCCATGCACTGACACCAGCACATAGTCCACCCTTCAAAGCAATTTTGGAACTCTTTTACTAGAATGGCCATCAGAGCTGTCATCGTATTACCCTTGATATCCTGAATGTCATCAAAATATCTTCCTTTCATTATTTCCTTTATCTTCAGGTAAAGAAAGAAATCATTGGGGGCCAGATCAGGTGAGTCGGGTGGTGTTCCAATGCAGTTATTTGTTTATTGGATCAAACCCCCCTCACAGAGAGTGCTGTGTGAGCTGGTGCATTGTCGTGATGCAAGAGCCATCAGTTTTTGGTTCAGGTCGTTTTCATCTTTTTCACACAGCCTTTTCAGCACTTTCAAATAGTAAACTTGGTTAATTGTTTGTTCAGTTGGTACAAATTCATAATGAATCCCCTCTGATATCAAAAAAGGTTAGCAACATTGTTGCAAAAAATTCACGAACTTAATTGTCAGACCTCATATAGTAAGGTCTCCAATTTATGAAATTAATCAGTAAATAGATTTAGAAATTAATTACTTTTATTTTTAGTTGATAGGAAACTGAAGCACAGAATGATTAAATGAGTTTCCTAGGTCTATGAAATTTCTGGGCATGTGTAGACTAGTGTGTTCAGGTCTCCAAAATTCCATTTTTGTTTGTTTCTTTCTTTTCAGAAAGCAGTGTTGGATATAAGCAGAGGCATACACAATCTTAAGGTTCAGCATCTCTCTGCCCAGTTGGAGTCTGAGAAACTCTAAATAAAATTCAAGTACTGAGTGATACTGACCTTCATGCCTGGCTTCCACGGAGGGGTCCTTATCAGTATCTGAGGGCTATTGATCCCAAGAGTTTTCATTTGGAGTGGACTTCTGATCAAGCAGATGAGTAGCTTTGGAACTCAGTAATTAAGGGGTCAGTGATTTATGTAAAGCAATTCCACATTTAGATACATATAACTTGCACTTTAACAAAAAATGAGAAAAAAAAACCACACCTTCATCCAACTTTCATTCCTCCTGCTCTCTCACTTTCCTGGAAACTGATGAGAAGCACCTCTGTAATTTAAGCCTAATGACAACTAAAGTGCAAAGTCATTACCTACTTTTATTGATTTGTCTTCTGTTTTATAGACTAATTGAAGGAATGACACATTGCTACAGAAATCTGTGTGCTCATCCCTAGTCAGCCCTGATTCCTCTTGCCTAGGATTTGCTGTCTTTACTGTAAGGAGACTGATCTTGGACTTGGAGATACAACACATAAGACCAGTTCTGGCTTGGCCACTTACACACTGAATGACCTCAAGCAAATGCCTGACCCTCTCTCTCTGCCTCACTTTGTTCCTATGTAAAGTGTGGGCATTAATGTCTACCCTGACTCTTTCATGGATAAGTGAGATTTCCATGAAGTGACTTATTTAAAAGTCATTTGAATAAGACAATGAAATCTATCAAAACGCAACAAGAACATGTACAACATAAACTATTATTATTACTATGGATTTTTGCAAAGGAAAATACATCCTACTTGGTATTTAGTTGCCTTTGCACAATACAGTCAAAGTTTAGATTTTAAGTGCAAGCAAATAGATGAGCAATTCACCATCTTCCAGACATTACCATCTTTGGGTCATCCTGGCTCCTCTCTGAATGCGAAAGTTCCCATAGGTCACCCTTTAACTCCTGATCTATTATTGTTTATACTTGCTTTCCAATTTCCATGGCTACCACAATTCAAACTACCTTTTTTTTTTTTTTTAATGAGAGGTCTTTTTATTTCCCCTCTCTCCTAGACTGATCTTCATAATGGATCTCTTCCACTGCCTAGAGAAAAGTCCAAATTTCTTAACTCTTTACCATTTGGAACTATCAAGATAGTACTGCTTTGTATTTTCAATTTCCATAAAGACACCCTCTGGCCCCCAAATGTGAGAGTCTCATTATTCCCTCAAAGCTTTAACGTAGTTTATTAGAGTACTTTACAAATTTCTTTTTTCTCATCCTATGAACCATTCATCACATTGGGATTTTACTCATTTTAAGAAAACTCCATGGTCCTTATTGCTCTCCCTCTCCTGAAAACTTAGTGAACCCACACTGGCCTTAGACCGATACCCCTGAGACCGATATTTAGGGTCCTTCATTATAATCTTACTTAGGCATTCCACCCCAAACAAGCCATCCTTATCCAATGTGAACACCACCTTGTTTCTTGATACTGCTCCCTGGTTATTCTCTTTTCCTGTTTCAAATTCTCTTCCTGCCCCTTCTCTACTCACCTAAATCCTAGCAGTTTTATGAAAAACAGCTCATGTAAAACATCCCCATGACACTTTTCTCTTGCTGTGTGTTTTCCTTCACTGACCTCCAAGAATACAGAGAAGGTAGCGTAGTGCCAGAGAGGCAATAAGGCATTCTAGAAATAGAATTGCATTTGGAGTCACATAGAACTGGGGTTGGCACCCCAATTTGGCATATAATATTGGTGAGTCCTTGGGAAAAATCACATAATTCCTTGAGTTCCTGTTTCCATATCTGTGAAGTGGTAATATTAATTAGAATCTTACATAGATTGTAGTGATTGAATGAGGCAATTTATATAAAACATCTGCCACATAATAGTCATTTAATAAGTGGTAGTAGCTACTATCATTATGAGCACGGCCTGTATTGCTCATTTGGCATCTACCATATGCCACCTTGAGTTATTATTGAATTACTTTGTGGGTTTATATCTGTCTGTCTCCTCTAAAAGTGGCTTCATGGACGTGCTGTGTATTAAACTTATTTTGAATGTCACTGTACAATATAAGCACAGTGATGGTGTCTTCCCATTTATTAGAAACCTCAGAAGTTCATCCCTTAAAATATTCATTGTAATAGTACACCTGTTACTAAAAGTACATACAGTTATCTGAATATTACCAACACTTATAAAGTGTTGCTAAGTAGAAATCCTTCTGGATTAGTTTAGCATGTTCATTGAGAATCATTTTTCAGTCCCAGTCTATTGCCTTGATGAAATCATTTGAAATTTAGGAAGGAACTCAGATTATCTCTTGGGGTAATAATAGATCATTGAGTCCCCTCACCTCAACCACACTGAAACAGAATATTTCACAATTTATATATGTAGTGAGCACACTGGAGGATTCATAATCGCTCTGGTGTCTGAGAGCTCTTGATATAGTTAGGGGAAGCTGAGCAGCTTTGAACCACACTCTTTACCTCACTGAACCTCAATTTATTTTCTTAAATATAAATTACCTTGGCCACCATAAATAAAGCTGCAATGAACATTGGAGCACATATATCTTTATGGATAAATGTTTTCAGGTCTTTTGGGTAGATACCCAGGAGAGGGATTCCTGGGTCATATGGTAACTCTATTCTTAATTTTTTGAGAAACCCCCACCTTGACTTCAATGGCAGCTGCACCAATCTACATTCCCACCAACAGTGTATGAGGGTTCTTTTTCTCCACAGTCTTTCCAACACTTGTTATTAGTTGACTTGTTGTTGATAGCCATCCTAAGTGGTGTGAGGTGATATCTCATTGTGGTTGTTATTTGCATTTCTCTGTTGATTAGTGATGTTGAGCATCTTTTCATATGTCTATTGGCCATCTGTATGTCCTCTTTGGAGAAATGTCTATTCAGGTTATGGTGGCCAAGACATGGAAACAACCAAAGTGTCCTTCAATAGATGATTGGATAAAGAAGATGTAGCATATAGGAGTATATACAATGGAATACCACTCTGCCATACGAAAAGATGAAATAGTGCCATTTGCAGCAACATGGATGGATCTCGAGATTATTATGCTAAGGGAAATAAGTCAGACAGAAAAAGTCAAGAATCATATGATTTCACTGATATGTGGGATATAAAACTGAAAGCAACAAAGGAATAGGACAAATAAAGAAGCAAAAACTCATAGACACAGACAATATTTTAGTGATTACCCGAGAGAAAAGGGGGAGGTGGGTGTCAGAAGAGGGTAACGGGGGCCGGCCGAGTGGCACAGTGGTTAAGCGCTGGCCTGGGAAGCCAGCGGCCCCAGTTCGGTCCCACATATGAGGGCCAGTGACACTGCCCTCAAAAAAAAAAAAAAAAGAGGGTAATGGGGGTCAAATATATGGTGATGCAAAAGAACTGACTCTGCATGGTGAACACACAATGTGATACATAGATGACATATTACAAAATTGTACACTTGAAACCTATGTAATTTTACTAACCATTGTCACCCCAATAAATTTTAAATATATATAAATTATCATAGTTCTTCCCCATAGAGCTTGTTAAAAAACGTTCTGAGCCCATTATCCGACAGATAGTAGTTGCCTAAAAGCCGTAGGCTTTGTTATCCTTGTTAGATTGGAGGATTGATGATTATTCTCCAAAGGTGACATCCTATACCAGCTGGATCCTTCCTAAGGAGCAGTCTTTGGACCAGCAACCTGGGTATCCTCTGAGAGCTTATTAGTGTGGAAGTGCAGAGTCCCAGGCTCTATGACTAAAAAACAGAATCCAAATTCACATTTTGACAAGAACTCTGAAGTTAACAGAAGGCACATTACAGTTTGGGAAACAGTGGTCTAGATCATATTCTGAATCAGTAGATCTAATAAGGGACCCAGGTATCTGCAGGTCTGACAAGCTCCCAGGTAGCACCTATGCTGTAAACCCACAGACCACCCTATGGGCATCTGGTTTGGACCTCTGGTCCCAAACATGGCTCCACATTGGAATTCACTTGGAAAAGAATGTCAGAAAATACAGATGACTAGTTTCTGTTCTCATACATTTCATTGGAATGGGGTACAGCCTCAGCATAGAAATTCTAAAATTAACTAGTTTATTGTAAATACACATTGAAGTTTGAGAACCACTACTGTGGATTAATTTGATTGGGAACTATCTTTTTCTCATACATAACTCAAAAGTATCATTTCAATCATGACATTGTATGAATCATAAATAATATATATTTTTTTCAGGATTTTATTGGGGAATTGTAGGAGGGGAACAGCGTTGGGGAATCAGGGAAGGGGAACAGACAAGTTGCTGTCTTTTGTTCTTCAGTCTAGTTGTGGAGGACGTTGCTTCACTGGCCCATGTTGATATTGTCATTGCGCTCTTCCCGGATGAGGCAGATTGGTCTCCAGCCTCTGGATGGTCACTCACCGTGGCTATTGGCCACTCACGTTGACTGCCGGCCACTCACTGTAGCCTATGGCAGCCCACTGCAGCAGGGGCCGCAGCCTACACTGTCACCGGGGCTCACACAGCCCAGCTCCAGGTGGAGCTGTTGTTAGCTGTCGAGGGCAGTGTCACTGGCCCTCATATGTGGGATCCAAACCAGGGCCGCTGGCATCCCAAAACCAGCTCTTAATCACTCGGCCAGCCCCCATAAGTAATATTTTTAAAAATCCATCATTGAGATTTTACGAGAGATATTTTGACAGAAACAAAAATGTAAATATATTTATGCACAAACATATAGTCATATAGATCAGTTTAAATCTTTTCAACTCCTTACGTGGTCATGCATAACAATAACAAAACAAAGTTGAAAGCCTGTGAGAAACCCTGTTCTAACATAGAGTTCGAGCACAGATAGAAGCTGAAATAGTTTGGAAGGAAGCTTCACTGAGCGCTTGAAACATTACGGAAGCTGCACATGAGGGGTCCGCATTGCCAGGCTGACTTGTCAGTACATAAGAATTAAGGTTAAGCCTGATAAACTGTTAACAATGTCGAATTTGATTGTTGCAATATGGTCTAAATCATGGCTGCCAGGGATAGGTCTTGCTGACTGTTGTGTCTTCTTCCCCAAACCTCAAACGAGTGACAGATGGACATATCCTTTTCAAAGTGTAAAAGAAGAATTGATTTAGAAACAAGTGATACTTTAGTGGAAGAGCTTGTGTGAAAATATTGCACCTACGGGTAAGGCCCATGAAAAACCATATTGGGGGTTTCATCATTAAAAAGAGTGTAGCATTTCATCAGAATGGGTGGGGTTTTTTTATTTCTCTCTCAGTTTTAAGCAAAATCAATATATTTTCAATAAAAAACACTGTATGATGCATCATTGCTCTAAAAATTCAGTATTTGACAATACTCCAGGGATGTTCTTCATGTTAAAAATAAGTTCCAAAATTTTGTTTATTCACACTAACTAATAATATACCAGAAGTCAACTTTGAATATGTTTATGCTTACACTTTTTAAAGATGGCATTGATACTCAACTTTACAAGGAAAAACATTACAAAATAATTTGTACCCATTCATTCAAAAATATTTTTGAATGCCTACTGTTACTATGTGCTAGACATGTTTCAAAGACCTTAAAATAACCCTGTCTTCTGCAATTTAGTCTTAAATTCCTTCATGCAAAATATTTCATTGAGGGCAATAGGCAATATTAATAATCACAGAAATTAGTTGAGAACTGAAATGTGCCAAGCACTGTGCTTGGTCCCCTGTGACCTTCTTCTGTTTAGTGGTCATGGTAACCCCATGTGGATGGAACTTGTATTTTCCCATGCTTTAGGATGAGGCAGCTAAGACTCAGGGAGACTAAGTAATTAGAGAAACAGTAATCAGTGCAGCCAGCATTTGAAATCTGACAGTCTGAATTCAAGCCCAACTTCTTCATCATGATGGAAAAAGCAAGTGTACCTGAACTTTACTGGGCTTGTTGTTTTAGCTGACGCACAGCTCATCCAAATCACACTGTATTTACTGTAAAAGTGATTCTTGTTCACATGGAGAATTGTCTCTACTCAATCTAGGCAGCTTCCACTAACAAAAAACAAAACAAAACAAAACCTCCATAGTGTCGATACCCTCCAGCAGAAGTCCGTTCCTAACACACTGGTAGTTGGACAAGTTTTGTTTATTATTCATTGCAGTGAGGCAGAACAAACACCACAGGAACGGGGGATGTCTCAGTAAGACAGTGTTCAAACAAACAAACAAACAAACAAACAAACAAACAAAACTATTAAAGGACTTGGGCTTCGGTTGGGTCATTGTATTTATTTAATTTTTAAGGGTTTAAGGACGCAAGAATTTGCTCTGGATGGAATCCATTGAGAAAGTAGAGGCAAATCTATGACATGGTATCTCAATACATTTAAAGTTTGGTGGAAGCAAACTGGAGTGAGAACGAGGCTGTCATTGTAAGTAGAAGCAGCTGCTACTCATGTGGGCTGCGAGGGGAGCTCATGGCACTTTGTGGTTTGCCCTGGGACCCTGTCTTGTCTGTGCTTACACAGTTATGAAGTGGCTTTGCCTTGTTTTGTCTCGCTTTATCTTGGTCTCAGAATGACTTTGTCTGATGTTCATGTTTGGTAAGGTTGCTTATGTTCAACAGGAGAGTAACAGCCTGGCTATGAGCATCAGGACAGCCTCTAAAACCACTAACACCTAGCCGTGCCAGGCCAGTTTCTGGATGTCAAAGACTGTGGTTTTTTTTGTTTTTGTTTTTTCGTTGGTGTTATTGCTTTCTCTTAGTAGTCTACTGAGAAAGGTAAGACCCCCAGTACCTGGGCTCTGGAATCTTCTGTACCTGGGCTCTGGAATCTTCTGTACCTGGGCTCTGGAATCTTCTGGGCAGCAATCTGAAATACCACACATTGTGTCTAGTTCTGTGTGTGGTTGAGAATATAGAAATACCAGAGGGAGGGAGAGGAGAGGGGAGGGGAGAGGATGGGAGAGGGGAGGAGAGGAGAGGATGGGAGGGAAGGGGAGGGGAGAGGAGGGGACGTTCATTTCCAAATGTCAGCACAGACCAGAGAGGGCCTATTATTTTAAGAAAGATTGAGAGTTGTGAACTATAAAGGTTAAGGAATGCTTCTTAGGTCAAGTGGAAAAGACTTGAAACCATGAGATGGGAATGAACGTTTGGAAAAAGAACTAATAAATTTATCATTTAAGTTCTTTTTCATAAGTTGGATTATTCAAACAGCACTGCTTCTGTCCTCATGAGGGGCTTGTTTATTACCTTCCCTCACAAACCACTCGTCCAGCAGTCAACAACTTTTGTAGAGTCGACCTCCACTATACCGCCTAAGGATTTCTTACAAAAGCAATTCAAATATACATAAACGCACAGGAATAGAGTGACCAGCATAAATGTCTCAGTTTTCCAGCCTCCCATCTAAATGTGTGAACCTCCTGAAAATGAAGGTATCTACTGTTTTTACCCCTTTTAAAGACTTTTTCCCCAAAAGTTATTTATGAAAGTAAGAATCAAATAGTGCTACAAAGCTTCCACGAAAACATTTTCTCTCTACCTTCCCCTACTCCACTTTTCCCTGAATACCTTGCTCCTTAGAGTATACTGTATAATATACAAGATATATATACTCATACATACATCTCTATCTCTATAAATAAAATTTGGTTTGACTTCCCTATTTCTAGTTACTAGTATCTATGACAGTAATTACAATAATTATTATAGTATCTATGATACTATTAGCTTTTGTTAATTTGTACCTTTGAGCATTATCTCTTCAATTCATAGTGATAAATAAGGATTTAACACTCTTTAACGTTGGTTAAACAGAGGTTTACTTGCTACATGATAGTCGTGTGCCCCATAATGACGGACTGCATATACGATGGTGGTGCCGAAAGATTATAATGGAACTGAATTTGCTGCAAGAAATGGAAGGATATATGGTTCAGAAGTTTCTTTTTCTCTGATGAGAACAATAACTGTGGGGCTTGGTAATAGATTCCCTCTCACTCACTGTGCCTCAATTTTGAGTGCACAGGTGACATCCCACTCAGTCAGCCACTGACTGCTTCAGCACAGAGGAGCCTGTCTCCCCAGCACTGCACATTCAGAGAGCTCTAACGCCCCTGCTGATCCAGCTTGATGTCTTCAGAGCACATTACTACACAATATTTGTTGAGGACCTGAGATCTTGTACAAAGACACAGGCCCACAGGAGCCACCTTAATAAGTGTGAAGTGCCACTGCAGTAAACGCTTTCGGTGGTAGCGTGGAGCCAGCCCATGCCTGTACTTTGGAAATATTTTTAGGTTCTAGTGATGTGACTGGCCCTCATATGTGGGACTGAACCGGGGCTGCTGGCTTCCCAAGCCAGTGCTTAACCACCGCGCCACTCGGCCGGCCCTAGCACCATCTTTTCTTCTTCTTCTTCTTTTTTAATGAAGTCCACCAAGTTCCTCAATCTGACCACTGCTCCAACATGCAGTAGCCAAAGCCACATCACCATGACAATCCCTATGTTCCTTCATCTCCCCATCAGGAGTTTTCTCCCTGGGGGCCTTGGGCCCCCTGTCACTCCCTCCCACGGACAGTCATTAACATGGTGACCCACACCTCACCCGGCCAGTTTATCCTCTACATTTCCAGTCAAGCCAGCCCATGTCCCTGTTCATGGAGCAGCACTGACAGCTTCCATGTTCCGTTTCTGACCCTGTTGGATGGAATCAGGGCTGGTAGGACAGTGTGTATGAAGTCTGCAACCATGTATAATAATGTCCTTCTTCCCACTCACTCCCCACTCACTCACTGATTCACCCAGAGCAGTTTCCAGTCCTGAGAGCTCCTTTCATGGTGAGTGCCCTGTACAGGTGTACCATTTTTATTATTATTATTATTTACACTGTATTTTTTACCATATATTTTCTATGTTTAGATATACTATTTATATACATAAATACCACTGTGTTACAATTGCATACAGTACAGTAATATGCTTTACAGGTCTGTAGCCTAGGATCAGTAGGCTACACCATACAGTCTAGGTGTGCAGTAACCTGTACCATCAAGGTTTGTGTAAATGAACTCGACAATGTTTGCACAATGCAACATCACCTAATGATGCATTTCTCAGAATATATTCCCATTGTTAAGTGACACATGACTGTATATGACTACATAGGTCTTATTCAGTAGTAAAGGACTATGATTACATTTTCTTTCTGGCATCACTTGGAATTAATGATTGCCTTTATAAGAAATGTGCTTAAGGGCCGGCCAAGTGGCATGGTGGTTAAGCGCTGGCTTAGTAAGCCAGCGGCCTTGGTTCGGGTCCCACATATGAGGGCCAGTGACACTGCCCTCAAAAAAAAAAAAAAAAAAAAAAAAAGGAATGTGCTTAATTTTCGATATATAATCATTTTCCCTCCAAACTCTACAAAAGAAATGTAGAATCCTTTAGGATACCATTTTATACAGAAACTGAGCTAATATCTATTTATTTTTTCTTTTGAAACAGTCTTCCCTCCTGGACCCTTCAAACTCTGCTTCCGGTCTACACTGGTTGCGTTCTGAACTGCCCCACTCATTTCTTGGGACTTTTCTTCACTCCTTTTGTGGTCGATCCAACGTTGCCTGAATTAAACATCTTTGTCTTTCTTGGTCTCTTCCCTCATTTTGGAGAGATACAATTTCAAGTGATTTTCTGAAAATGATACATGAGGGGACATCTTGAGACCTTGAATTTCTGGAAAATGTAATTTGCTATCCTCATACTTAATTGATAATTTGGCCAGGTATGGCATCATACATCAGAAATAAATTTCATCTTAGAGTTTTGAAAGCATTGTTTCATTTTCATTTAGCTTGTAGTACTGCTAGTGAAAAATCCTAAACCATTGTAATACCTGTTATTTTATGTGTGACTTTGTTTGTTTGTTTTCTAGGATATTTTAGGATCTTATTTTTTTATCCTTGGTTTCCAAAATTTATATTTGAAGCCAGGTGCTAAATAGCTGATTGTGAGGTCTGTGTATGAATGAGAATCTGTAAGTGATTGGGTAGAGTCCTGGTAATTGCGCTGTGAGAATTCCAAATTGCTGTAACTTTGTGTCTTTTTCTCTTATGAATTCTTTTTTGAAAGGAGAGGACAGCAAGCTGTATATTCAGCTCAATGTAGGCTCAGGGTTTGGTGTGGGTAGTGATAGAGGAGTCAGCACCAGCATTCTTGGGAAAAAGAAAAGTTGTGGGTGGTGGCTGGGGTAACATCAACTTAACCTTCTTATGTGTATCACAGCATCTTTCTCACACTAAGTACCATCCCTAGCGTCCCTTCAAATGGAACCTCTCTGGTTTACATTTCTTACAGAATAAACCTCAGACTGGGGTGGAGAAACTGTAGTTGCCTGATTGGGTGAAATAGAGAATGGACCAGGATACTGACTTTTCTCCCAGTTTCTCCCCTTTTTATTTCTTCCAGTGCTTCACTGATTTCTTCCCAGGTTTTGATGCCTAAATTCTGGAATTCTAATTGACTTGTACCCTCCAGGCTTCCCCCTGCATAAACATTTGGGATTCAGGTTTCTTAGCAAAACTAATCCCTTTATCTGCTTCCCAAATTCTAAAAACTCCTCATAATCCCCTCTCCAGTTCTGCTCCTTTTATATGTTTACAATGTAATTTTATTTATATTCTTACATTTTAATAGGGTTTGATGAGGATACAGAGATTAATTCATACCTGTAATTGATGATGTGCAATTGGAAGTCTTAGACTTCTCTGATTTCTGAATTATCAATTGTTGCATAATTAGCCAGCCACATGCACATTGTCCTCATGGGAGATGATAATTATGTCGCCTGAAACAGCCTAGTAACTGCTTCAAATTTTGTGTGGAATATGGTGCAGGATATATATATATATATATATATATATATATATATATATATATATAAAACTGAATAAATGAAAAATAAAATAGTGTCTGTTTTTTTTTTATTAATACAGTAGAACAAGAAGAAAAAACTTTTTTTTCCAATCAAATAAAGATGGTCTTTGAACATCTGGTTGAGTAATAAAATGCTTTGGCTCCAAGGGCTTTGTGGAGTAGAGGGCCAGAATGTGAAGTTAGCTTCAATAGCTGCGCAGACTGAATGATCCACTGGTGTTTTTTCACATTTAGTACAATGAAATTATCATTCAGTTATTACACACAGGAGTTTGGGTTTCAGACTTCTGGGCATTGCCAAGTTTTGACGGTGATGTACAGGAAAATGAGGAACAGTGTGAAAAATCCCCAATCCCTTAATAAACATCCATCCTACTCTAATCAGCCACAGTACCTCTGGACTTTTCCAATATTGATAGCCCTCTTTATATAGGTGAATTCTGAAAGCTGTCTCATTAATGCATTGAATGGATAGTGGTGTTTAACCAATGCCATCTTCCAGGTCTCCCTTATCAATGTATAACAATCCATCATTGACGTCAGCTTCATTCCTAGGCATTTCTCACTGCAGAGTGTTTTAGAAACCAAAGCTGCCCTTTTACTTCCCTTTAGCATCACTCTTTCCCTCTCTCACATTGGAGGTATGCCTGTCTCCTCTATCATATTCTCTGTCTCCCTCCCCCTGACCCCCCCCCCCCCCCCGTCTCCCTCTCCCTGTCGCCCTCTCTCTCTTCCTCACTCCCTCTCTCTGAATTAATGCCCTCAGGGCTCATCTTTTCATTACTGATAATGTGTTTGACAATCATTGATGCCTTGTTCAGCTTTAGCTCATGGGATAAGCAATGTAAGGCATGAGCTTTCCTGACAGATTAAAAGGTGTGTTGTAACACGGGGAAAATCAAGTCAAATGCCTGTCATAGGGAATCCAAGCTGTGTTGGAAGGCAGAAAGGGAATGAGAAAAGCAGTCACTAGGAGAAGGTACAAATGCAGTCTAACAAGTAAGATGCAAATACCTGAGAAACAGCATCAATTGGTGAAACAGTAGAGACAGGGCTCTAAGGCTCTGGAAGGATGTCTGCTTTCCCGGTTATCCACTGAATTTTAATAAGAATGCTATGCAAAACTAGAAAATACAAAAAAGCTGAATAAAACCACAGTATCTCCAATCAGAGGAAGTTTATGTAGCTATTAAAAATGTTGGTTTTATGAAAAAAAATTGTAATAGCATGAAAAATGCATACTATGTCATGATAAGTGGGAGAGTGATACAGAATTAACAAAAGCAGTATGATTACAGCCAGGTAAAATATGCATAGAGAAGAGAAATACCAACAAACTAAATCTAGTGTAGTGAAGTGGTAGAACTTCATAGATAACTGATTTCATATTTTCCACATTTTCTTTAAAGTACAAGCCACACTAATTTTTTCGGGGGGAAAAAAAAGCCATGTCTGTTTTTTATAAGGAAGAAGTCTAAGCAAGCTACAGGCCCTAGAGAAAAAGATTCAACTACAAAAGCATGAAGAAACACAACTGAGATTATTAGCTATCCTGGGCCTTCCTTTGGTCTAATGAAAATGGAATAATAATAATAAAAAAAGACAAGATTAATGAGAAGGGCAAAGTCACAGTAGAGGTTTATAGGAATAAGATTATAAAAGCTAATGGAGTAAGTTAGGCACAGTTTGTAAAAAAAAAAAAAATGTCAGGAATATATGATATTTTCCCTTCATTTTCATTTGTATTTTTAAAGGTCATAGGTGTTCCAGAAACCTAGAACCATGAAATATATTGAGAAGGGTCTAGGAACCAATTCGGTGTAGGAAAATGTATGGATAATATATTTATTTCTTACACAAGAATTAATTAAACTATGATACATGAACCTGTTAGTAGTATATAGCCATAAAATGATAAATATCAAAATTATAGAAGCATGAAAAATGCCTACAAAATATGTAAATAAAAAATGCCACACAACTCTACGTGAAGAGCTATTACAACAATGTGAAATGTAATGTGTACATAGAGAGATTTAAATAGTTATGCTAAGGGGGACAAACCTTCATAAATATTTTTCTTTATAACCATTTAATATTTCACACAGTTTTATTTGGTAAGACAGATTACTGATATGGGCCAAATGCATGTGACTCAAATTATTTACAAGCCATAATAGGAACCCAATCCAAAAATGGCATTTTGGAGTATTTGGGGTTATTTTGAGGGCTCGAGTTGAGGATGGGAGCATCCAGAAAACCACTTGAAGACATTTGCATTGTTAAAAGATGGTTGGGGAAAGAGGTTAACGAACTTGTTCATACCAAGCACTTTTAAAATACTAGGCTATGCCCTAGGCACCTGATGTGTATTATCTAGTTGAATCCATTGGCCACAATTAGCTTCCCCTATGTGCAACACTGAATGTTCTTTCAGTGCTGCTGGCTGTTGTCCTCTCAATTTAAGAAACACTATCTAGCATTCAGGTAAAACATCAATGCCTTCCTATGGCCTTAGGGTGAGAATCACACTTTATTCTGCCGGCCTACAAGTTCCCACGTGATAATCCTGGTGGACTCTCAGACTCCTCTGATGCCCTCACCCCCATCCCCAATGACCCTGGTTCATTCTCATTCTAGATTTCCTCCTGCTTCAGTGCCTTGTTTCCTCTGCAGGTTTATTGCACCTCTTCATCCTTCCGCCCTCTGTTAAATGTCATCTCTTCAGAGAGGTTTTTTCCCATTACCCTCTCTAAGGTATGACTGGCAGGCTGGTGTGCTATTCCCAGGGTACCTTTATAACATCATAAACATTACTTATTTCATTTATGCATTTATTAATTAATTTATACTTAGCTTATATTTCATGAGACTTTAAGTTCTATAAGGGTATGGGATGCTATCTGTTGTTGCTAACCGTTTTATCTGCAGTGCCTAGCATAGCCTCTAGCATACAGTAGGTATTCAATAAATATTTTTGAAATTAATGACTTTCTGACTGATTGATAGATTAAATGAATGAAATGTCCTCTCTCTTCCCCTCCATCTCATCAAGTATTTGTTAGAGACTATTGTGCCTAGAGATACCACGAGCTTTCTGAAACCATGGAAATGACATCTCCTTTATTTGTAAGTTATTTAAATTTGCTTTTATCTGAGGGCCAGTCTAAGATAGGATGACAGGTCTAGGTTACACAGATTTATATTCAAAGCCTTAGCTAGCTCTATGACTTTAAATTAGTTACTAAAACACCATCTGGTCTCTCTCTCCAGTACATAATAGGTTACTGTAAGTACAAGGTATTATAAATTTTTTTAATGTGTTATTGATATTATTCTCATTATAGCTTTCATTTCAAAATGATTTCAGGTGATGGTTGATGTAATTAGTCTATGTGGAGTTCCTTTATTTCATATAACTTCTTGGTGTGAATTATAGTCAAACGGTGTTACAATACCAATATCAAATCTATTATAAAGCTATCAAACTTTAACCTCCATTTAAGGGGCTTTCATTATGTGAAAACTCAAAGAGCCACTTAATAAATGTTTCCATAACATAGTACACGGTATCAATATTTTAGCACAGTAGAAAATGGGAAATACAGAAATTAAGTCAAGACAACCCAGTCTGGAATGAACTTGAATGTTTGTATCTTTGTAAATATGAAATCCCAAAAACTTCATAACACAGTATCAAACTGAATGGGCAAGCAGGTCCTAACTCCTGCCCATCCCATAATAAAGTCAAATTTTCTTTATTATGGAGTAGGGGAAGGGAAATATGGAAGGTAGACTAAAGCCTGATCATTTCAATTATCCTTGCAAAAATGCAACTGGTATATATTATGTGGTTGAATTTTTTTGGATACCTCTTATTGATATATGACAAGATATTTTTATACTAATGAGGAGAAACCACCTTCACTTCTCCCAAATGTATATTACAGATGAAGCAAAAAACAAGATTTTACCTTGAACCTGTAACCATCTAAGAGAACCATCCATAGAAACATTCACTGAGCATTATTTTTGGTGTAGTGATTTATAGCTTTTTAGTGTGATCTTCTTAAGAAGTGGTAACTATTATAGCTTTGGCATGGGCACTTAAAGTTGATTAAAACTGGTTTCTGTTAAGGGAGTATGACAATCAGGACAGCTTAGAATATGCTGTGATAACAAACAATCCCAAATTTCAGTGGTTTTAAGCACAAAGGTTTATTTCTTATTCACATGCGATATCCAGGTAGGTTCAGCTGGGCCCTCTGCTGCAGTGTTGTCATTGTCATCACTTTGAAGTGTAGGTTGACAGGACAGTTGTCATGGAAAAGAGAAAAAAGAGAATGAGGTGAATCATACACTGGCTCTTAACATTTCCATACAGGAGTGTTTCACATCAATTTCCTTGATTTCATTGGCTTGGCAAGTCAAGCCTGATTTCAAGATGACACGAAAGTAAAAATCTTTCTGCAGGAAGAGGAGAGGAACTAGATAATGATAAATAGTAATACAGTCTGCCTGGTAGTTAAGTGAAAGTTTGAAATCCTGACTCCTCAGCTTGCTTTGTGAAACCACAAACATGTATGTATACATATAAACATACATACATACATGCATACGTGGTGTGTGTGTGTGTGTGTGTGTGTGTGTGTGAATTCAAGTCTGGAAATAATTCACTCATATTCCCATGGCACAGAGGACCATATTGGGGCTAATATTTTCTTCCTTTTGTATATCTATATATTTTTTTTGTATATCTATATATTTTTTTGTATATCTATATATTTTTCTATAATTAATCTTCGATTTAAACAAAAAAAATTATTTTGTTGTTCTAAAACAACTGGTTAAATGTTTGAACTCTAAGTCTGACCTTTCGTTCAGTTATCCTCCGAACTGAAAGAGATGGGCCATATGTTCATCTGCGATACTGCTACCCAATGCATCAAATCTGCAACTCACATGATCAGCCATCTTTGAAATGGAGGACTTTCCCTACACAGGGCAAGCAGTACTTGTATGAGCTTGGTTTCAACCAGATCTCTTAACACAGTTTAAGCAATGTGCTCTGGGGAGCTGCTACTAATGGTTGCTCAGGTTTGGATGGTCTCGTAACACACCATTGCAACCAAACAAGTGTAACGAGGAGGAGTAAATAGGACAACTGCAAAGTGCTCTCAGGAGAAAGACGCTTACATAAATGCAAAGTGGCTCACTCTCGTTACTCACTCTCATTGCAGCCTGTAGATTGCAGTCTCAAGGTCCTTCCTGAACCGTGCTAAGTGGAATGAATTTTGGAAATGCAATTTACATTAACTACCTTTTACTTATCCATCGATGACAAACTGAGCTCTTGACAAATTTTCTCCCCTGTGATGCACTGTATGCTAATTGACTGGCTAGGGTTAAAGCTCTGCAGTAAAGAACGTATGCTTATTACTGGAACTCCATCCTGGCTCATTTTCATAATGATATTTTATGATGGTACAGCTGGAGAGAAAAGGATTGTGGCAGTTAGGGGATGCATAGGAAGTGCTAGAGGTGCAATTTGTTTCTACCTTGCCACCTTATATTTGTATAGCATGTGCACAGTATAACAATAAAAAAATGAATTAAAGCTAATGAGAAACAAAATGGGACACATTGAGGTAAAGGGAAAATAAGAGTAAAAATGTCAGATGACACCAACGTAAGATTGGTCCACCACCCATATGTCTCGAAGGTCTGTATGTCTACTAGGCCAGACTTTGGATTGTAGGTATCTGGGCATCTATGGAAAGAGGGATGCACAGTCATTTTATAACACATTGTGACCAAAATATTAACAACAACAATAACAATAACAAGCATTTAGGAGTCAAATTATTTCTGCTAGAGAATGCACTCAGAACTGTCCTCCTGGGTTACTTTAGACATCGAGTCAAAGAGGAACCCAGAGTCAAGCCACTTGGGTTCGAGTCCAAGCTCTAAAATTTACTGGCTGGCTGTGTGTTATTTTTGGGAAAGGCTATTGTACACCTTTGGGCTCTTTTTCTCAACACTAGAGTCAGTCACACACAGGTTAAAGACAGGGCTATGTTCTGAGAAATACATTGTTAGCTGATTTCCTCATTGTTCGAAGTCATAGAGCACAGTTACACCTATTTGTTACAGCCGACTACTGTAATTGTGAGTGTCATACTTTCATATGACTGGCAGCTCAGTAGGTTGGTTTACACCAGTATCCCCACAAAAACAGGAGTAATTTAGCTTAAGGCCAAACAGGTGGCTTTTCTTTTTGTTATAAATGCCAGACTTAAGCTTTGATTGCTGAGATATCCACTTCAAAGAGGCATCTGATTCCCGGAAGGCTGTCCCCAGTGAGCACTGGGCCAGCCACAATTAGATAAAGAGCCAGGCTGCCTCCCCCACTGAGCCTCCTTTACTTTAGAGGTCTTGGTTGATTTTATAACTGCCCTTGGGGATACGTGTTTTTTCCCCTCTTCCCAGGCTTTAAATTCCCACTCTTATGTTTTAAATTCACCAATATTAGGTGATCCCCAGAAACCCTGGGCCTCACCCGTGGCCCCAGCCTTGGCTCCTGGACCCCTCTGGACCTGAGCTCAGCCTCCCCCCGGGGCGGTTCTGTGTTCTCTCAGCGAACCGTGTGTGCTCCAGAACCTGTAAGTAATAAGCTCTTGTTTTTCTTCAAACTTTTCTAAAAGTTATCGCTGACGGGTGTCTTGCAATGGAAATAAGAACTACAATGGTCGGTCCAGTTGTAACATTGGTTTAGAAAGGAGATATTTCTATGGGAAGCTCACCTGGGCCCAGGTGAATGCTCCCAGGCATTTCTAGGCAATAGCATCACCACCAATAGACTGAGACCCACATACAACCGTAATGCTTCGGGCTAGGACTTACACAGCTACAAAGTGACTAGGCGTTGGGAATTTTTCTGAATCATTATAACCTTAGTGGTATATTTGGTCTGTTGTTTACCCAAACGCTGTTATGCAGCAGCATGGCTCTAACTGGCAACAACTGCATTCATCTCATAGGATGGTTTTTTGAGGATTTGGACAGTACAAAGGGAAGTCAGCATTGTGCCTATTCATAGCAGCAACTAGAGTTGTATGACTGTTCATGTTTAATGTAAGTAAGTTTTTTCACAATAATTTCCCTATGAATAAAAATAACAGGTTTCAGAGTGCATAGATATAAAGTAATAGAAGCATAAAGAAGGAGAAAGATTTTGGCCAGTAACTGTGGTTCTATGGAGTAGCAGGAGGGTGAGCAACACAACCTGGACTGGGTGAGACGGCTTTGGGGGGCACCTTTGGAGCAGCTGGCAGTGTTTCCCTGAGTTATGTGACATGGAAATTGGCATAAAAACGGTTCTTTACCAAATACGTTTGGAAAACTCTAGGTTAATTAATTGAAGTGTTTTTTACTTCACGAATCCTCAGAGGTTTGTTGTAAACCATTTTGTGTTTTGAATCTCCAGAGGGGGATGTGATATGCAGCATTTGAAATTCTACAAGATCTGCAAAGAATTCACTGGATACCTTGTGGAATTTATGTCTGAAAGACACACTTAGGAAATGCTGGTTGAGAGGGGTGACAGAATTGCACTTCCTCCAGGCAATTGGTCATAAATATTGTTTTGATCAGCTGAGTTTTTGAGTTTGAAATTTGAGTGTAGCTGTGGTTTGACTCCAATTAAACATGTCATTTCTCAGCCTAGTTGGAAGAAGGGATAGGTAGTCTGCTGTATATTTTGAAAAGACCAAGGAAGATGTGCCATTAACGAATCTGTACCTTTTAAAACCAACAAATTGGTTTTGGTTAAATATGTAAATCTTTTTGTTTTTCTTACCCTGAGTGGTGGTGGTTCTCTGGGGTTTTGGTGAAGACTTATGGAACTTGGAGGTATCATTCTTGCTCCTGAGTTCTCTGGGTCACTGATACACATCCATATAAGTCCATACCATCAATACATCCTTATCATGCTAATTGTAAAAAGTCCCAAATTCCTATATATACAAAGGAAAAAGGTAAAAAGAAAAAAAGTTCTGACAGTGAGCGCAGGATAAAGTAGCCTTTGTTATGATGCCTGTTCTTTTACGCACTGAGAATCATGATTTAAAGTAAACACAGTTATCAATTACACAAAGATACTCATCAAAGTCACACTTAAGTTTTTGTTTGTGTGTAAGAATGCTCTCCATTTTGATAAACACCAGAAGGTCACAAACTTCCACACCCTCTGGAAGCCAGTGAACATGTCGGTGTTCACTACACAAGAGAGAACTCAGCCCAGGGAACCTTCTGGTAAGCGTCTCATCTCTTCCCGGGCAAGCGAGTCCCCTGAGATGTACAGAATGTTTACAGACACCTTCTGAGTTTATGCTTTGGGGCAGTAATCAACTTAAATTTTGCCTGGCTATGTTGCTTGTCCAGACATCAGGAGGGTTTGGCCTTCCTGATGCTGTCTGTGGCCAATCACATTTTCTGCTTCTCCAGGACCTCTCTGTAACTCGCTGCCTGTGAGCCCTGATGAGTATTAAGAAAAGCAATGACTTGTGTGCCTCTTGTCACGTTAGAAGAGGTGCCTGATACTGTACGGTCACCACTCACTGGGGAAAGGGATGACTTGTGTGCACGCCCGCTAATTGGTCTTGAGTCACATCATCTCACATCGCAGAGACAGGTATAATTCAGGATGCCAAAAGGTTGAGCCAGTCTCTGCCCTACCAGGATCCAGCTGGTGTTTCAAAGCTGCCACAATTTAGCAATTAAGCACCACCCCCTCAATCCAGAACTGAAACACATTTTGCTTTAAATTGCCTTAATCTTCAGGTGAAACAAATTTCAGGGACTCAGAGAAGTCAGCCCCTATGATTAATGCACGCTACAAGGTTGTCTTTCTCTGTCCTGTGGTCAATGACGAGAGGAATTGTGCTGGATGTAGAGCTTAGAATGGAGGTTCATTACAGCAAGGGAATAGCTTGACTCTTACCGAGTCCTTTTCCACTGGCTTTTTTTGTTGCTGTTAACTGCCCTGATTCTCATGCACTCAAGCTCTGTGTGTCTTAAACTTACAAGAAAGAAACCTCTTCATTTCAGAGAGTTCCTTACAGAACCCTGTGAATTTCCACTTAGGACTATTAGAAATGATTTCTTCTGGAACATGAAAAAGAAGAGAGAAGGTGGTCTCCAGGAAACAAATTCCACTCAAATCCCCAAACGCCATTCCAGGATCCTATACTCCTAGTTTTCTCGGCCAGGAACACCCTTCCTCCACCTTTTCGTGCTCATGTGTACATTCAAAAGCACTCCTCATTGTTTGCACAGTATCTACAGGCCTTTCTTTTTTCCTCTGCCACAGCATTCTGTTTTGTTTCTTTATAGAGTGTATCCCAAGCTTTATTATTGTTCATTAATTGTTCTAATTGCGTGTGATCTGTGTCTTCCACTAGAATGCAAGCTCCTTAAGAGGGCAGGGATTTTGCCTATATTTTTCACCACTGATTTATCAGTGCCAAGCACATGGTAGGTGCTCAATTAATACTCAAGTAAAGGGGGAGACAGGAGGAAAGGAAGGCAGGAGAAAAAGGGGAAGGAAATAGCGGGGTGGGAAGAAGGAAAGGAGACAGGGAGATGAGAGCAAATAGGAGGGAAGACAAATTAATGTTAGAACATGTGTGTTTGCTTAAACAACTGGTGTATTAGTCAAGGTTCTCTAGAGACGCAGAACCAATAGAATACACGTGAAAATATATAAAAGGAGATTTACTATAGGAATTGGCTCATGCTATTACCGAGGCTGAGAAGTTTACCAATCCGATGCCTGCAAACTGGAAAACCAGGAACACCAGTGGTGTAATTCAGTCCAAGTCCAAAGGCCCAAGAACCACGGGAGCTGATGGTGTAAGTCTGAGTTTGAAGGTCCAAGAACCAGGAGTGCCAGTGTCTGAGGGCAGGAGGAGATGGATGTCTCTTCTGAAGTAGAAACAGCAAATGTTGCCCTTCCTCGGCCTTTTTATTGTATTCAGGCCCTCGGAGGAGTGGGTGATGCCCACCCACATTGGTGATGGTGATCTTTCCTCAGTCTACAGATCCAAGTGTTAATCTCTTTCTGAAACACCCTCAACAGACACACCCAGAAACAGTATTTTACCACCACTCTGGGCATCTCCGAGCCCAGTCAAATAGATACGTCAGATTAGTCATCACACCACCTCTGCTTCCACTATGGCAGGACTCTGCCTGAATGACGTTTCTTAATCTGGTTTTGGATTATGGGATCTGCTGAAACTGTTCATGTTTCCTTTTTTCTTATTTGAGCATGTGTCATATTTTGTGTATAACAAGTGGAGAAAAGGCAGCTGTGGGGCTTAGGGATGAAGCATCACAGAGTGGTCCTGGCAGCCAGTCTGATGGATGCTGAATTGGGGAGACGGGGGCAGAGAAAAAAAAAGCAGCCCTGCTCTTCACAGGCAGCAGTTTTAATTTCACTGTCGACACCCAGCTTGCCGCATGGCCTCCTGTGTTGGGTTGGCTACCGTTTTTAAACACAGCTTAATTAATTTAGTCAGAGCTTTACAAGGAGAAAAATGAAAGAGAGCTAAGCCAAGTGTTTAACTTTAATTCAAAACGAATTACCTAATTTCTTTTAAGGGAAAAGCTCCTTAAGCTTCACAGAAGCACTGGCAGCTTTTTTTTCAAAGAGACATCTTAATACATGGTTATTTCCATGTGACTTTTAGAAGCCGCTGTTCCTGCAATGTGAACCAAAAAAGTTTGCATGATGACTTTTGTTTTGTTTTGTTTTTTTACTTGCTGTGGAGATAGGGATTAAGTGCTTCTTGGGAATGCTAAAACTCCCTGCTCTGACAAAATATGACTTTAAGGACAATGTAACATGTTATGAATTCTCTGCCGCAGATGCTGGAAAGCATTCAGATTAGCATTGATCATGGCCACCTAAAGGGTGGGTCTGGAAGGTATCGACCCTGTTTACTCTGAGATGCTCTAGGGATCCTTTGTTATTTGTGGTACTTGAGACTTGTGTGAAGAGCTTGTCAAAATGGAGATCACTGGGTCCTGCCCAAGGGATTCTGATCTAGTATGTAAGAAATAAAGCCCAGGGATTATTTTTTTCAATATTCTAGGACACCATGATATGATGTGGTTTAAAAACACTACTCTGCAGGATTTAAAAAAAACAACAAAAGATAACCTCTAGCTTGTATAAATGTAATAAGTGGATCACTGAAGTTGCTTTTTGTTTTTTTTTATTTTTTTGAGGGCAGTGTCATTGGCCCTCATATGTGGGACCCAAACCGGGGCCGCTGGCTTCCCAAGCCAGCGCTTAACCACTGCACCACTCGACCAGCCTGAAATTGCCTTTTAAATAGTCCCAAATGATTCAACCTCTTCTCAACAATTAGATGCTGTCCTTCTCCTTCTTAAGACCCTACAATGGCTCCCTGAATCTTCCAATATCCATTTCAAGTATTTTAGCTCAACATTGAGGACTCTTCATGATCCAGAACAATGTTTGCAAAGAGAGATTATTAAAAATATAGATTACTGGGCCCCACTGAATCAGATTTCTTGGACCCAGCCAAGAATCAATCTCTTAGTAAATTTCCTAGATGATTTTGAGGCATTTCAAAATCTGAGACCTTCTGTTTGGGATTGTCTCTGGCCTGTTTCCCACTATCGGTTGCATGCATTCTCTCTGGCAACCACTGCAACCTGCTTAAAATCCTCTCAACATCTCGGGCTATTACAAGTCTTCTGGGATGCCCCATCATATCTCCCAATCAGGTAATGCTTCATGTCTCTCCCAAACTTAGCTGAGGCCCCGTATCCTCCAGGAACCCTCTCTTGCCTTCCCCATGTGAAGCTCATATATCTTTTCTGTGCTCTCATAGCATCCTGTACATATCTCCAGCTAGAAATTATCTTGCCAGTTAGACATTATCAGTTTATTCAGAATTCCTTGAGATCTGGGAACACATCTCATTTAATACACTCAGTATCACCAGTGATTTACACAGAGCTCATATGCATACACATGTGCTTGATCTAATGGTTGTTGAATGAGCTAGAATGATCATGCAAAGTAGTAGACAAATAGCTATATATATAGAAAGGTATGGTTTTATGCATAAAACCTCCATGTATGATTGACTGGAAAGTTTTGTATATGCTTCAGGTAATCTGGGATTATTTCCTTGAGGAGGGCTGTGACCAAAGAATATGGTGAGAAGAAAGGGACAAGCTGATATAATCAATGGGAGGAAGGTTGAGGAGCCTAGAGTGTGGGTACCCCCAAGAAGTGCTAAGTGTGTGTGAATGAACTAGAGAGGTCAGAATGTGAATCAGGGAGTCTAAGGTCTGGAAGGAGATTTTATTTAAACCACAGGGGCTGAGGATGCTGGTTTGCCTGAGGGTTCTTCGTTTTAGCTCTGAAAATGTCATCTGAAGATTAGCCTTATCCATGCAGCCTTTGCTCACAGGGTATCTCATGTGCACTGCGTGATTCTCTGCCCCCTTGGACAGAAATCATTGACAATGATCTATCATCCTATAAATCTTTCCTTTTCCTCTTGCAAACCTTGAAGTAATTCGGCTCCATGATTTACAGCCTGCTTATTCTATAGAATGTCAAGGCAAGATTTCAGTGTGCTTATTCTGTAAGAAAGCAAATATCTTGATCTAGAAAAATGAGAGGGATATTGAGAGAGAGAAGAAAAGGAGAGACAAAGATGAAAACAATGAGAAAAAGAAAAAGTTGAACAGGCTCTAGGTATTATTTATTTCAAACATGTTTGTTTCATAAAGAAACAATCAAATTAGAGGTGATACTGCGTGTTCACTGTCCTTCAGAAACTGGAAACTTTGAGATGAGAAGTTTTACGATGGAAAGATGAGTTTTTGGATGGAAAGATGAGTTTTTGAAGGGAAGAGAAATGTTAATTCACTCTACCATATTTAGTATACAAGTTAATCTACAATTTAAAGGTGGATTGCTTCATATTTTTCTAATTGCTTTTGTAAACCACTGGGTCCATTCTGCATCTTTGGGTATGAATTGACTTAAAGTGCTTGGTCTCTTTTGCCTGCCCCTCGAGGGCCTTCATATCATTGTTTCTGTCTTGTCTGCAGGGACCCATTGCCAGGATCTCTCAATCAGAGCTCTCCATCATATCCAGCATTAAAACCACTGACAGCTCACACAATTTCAGGTGGCACTGATTTTAAGTCCTAACCATAGCCTTAGCTTTAGATTAGATCTAGTGAATTTGAGACTTTTGTGGGTCAAAAATATTGAATTTCATCATTTCAGAAGATGAAGAAAAAAAAATTAGAGATAGCAACTAACTTAAGTAAATGATCATTCCATTTCTCTATTAATGTAGGTCAGAAACCTGGAAATCAATTTAGGCATTCTCCCAGCCTATCTAATTTGTCATTCAGTTTTGTCCCTTTGAGCTCCTCAATAGCTCTTCAATTCAGATCCCCTCCCTATCGCTTCTCTTCTTCCCTTTAGACCATCATTAAGCTCAGTGTAGCTGCCTTTCCACACTTCTTCTTGCCTTCCTTTCCCCTCCCTCCAGGCTCATTCTTCTCACACACCTCAGTCTTCTTCATTTGGCCAACCATATGCATTCTGCAAGAATTAGTTCTTCCAGGTATCCTTATGATTTGCCTCCATCTGTATTCCAAGAATACCACATTTCAGTAATTATCACACCAAATTAGAATTATTTTTTGTCTGCTTCCTTTCCTAACTCCAAGGTCCTTATAAGCATGTCTTTTACCTCTGCATGCCCAGTGTCTAATATAATGACTGAACCCTTTGCAGTGTGTTTTCTTTCAGGAATCATGTAGGTATCATTTTATGTGATTCGTGTGTTTAATCTTGCATCCTTTAACCTAGTGATGGTCATAAGAGCAGGTCAGGTTAATCAGAAAACTCCCCAGGACTCTTCTGAGAGAGATTTGGGGAAGATGTTCTCTTCTTTTAGAGTCCAAAGCTCTAAGGTGTCCAACCTGAACATCTCATGGCTGTTGCTCCCTTCTGAATGAAGGAAACCATTTTTAATAAGACATTGAGGCCAGTAGTCCAAAAGAAGCAGAGCCTGAAATCACAGGGAGAGGAGAGGGGAGATGGAGAGAGAGAGAGAGAGAGAGAGAGAGAGAGAGAGAGAGAGAGAGAGAGAGAGAGAGAGAGAGATGAATGAATATGAATGAAAGAGAAATAAAATATCATTTAAGTCCTCTCTCCAAGGCCCTGAATGCAGCCATAAGTGAGACTGTTTCATACCTCTATACTCTTTAGTTATGTGAGCAAATACTTAAAATACTGTCACTTGAAAACAAAAGAAGTAAGATGATCAACTAATGCTTATTGAGTGGTGGATTAAAAAAAAAACATCTTTCGTAAGATGAAGGGAGGGGAAAGATGGGGTTAAGGGGGATAAGGGAATCAGAAGGTATACACCAGTCAATCGAAATAGAATACTTACCTTTAAATACCCTTCTAATACAGGAGGGAAGATGATAAATACACAGACGGAAAACACACATATAAATTGATGGATTATAGGCTTCGAATTAATTGTTGAAGAGACAGACTCAGAGCAGTCTGACTGGCATGAGGTTCCAGGCATAGCAACACTGCTTATAGCCTCTCTGAAAGGGTGAAAGTCAGGATTTAACATTACAAAATGCATTTTGTTAAGTTATCTTATCATTCCATTTGTAGCACATACCTAACGCGGGGTTAACTTTTCAGAGTTGCACTTCTGGTCAAAGAACAAAATGATGAAACCCACGAGGAATGCGTTCAGGATCCAGTGAGACTGATTGGATCTCGTTTGTCATGGTGAGTGAAATTCTGTAAACAGGGCAGAGACACTACACTCAGCAGCTGACCTCAGCTTCTGACCCTCTGTGACTGCACACAGGCAAAGGAAAGCCACAGCCAGAACGAAGGGCACAGCAGCAGACGTGGGAGCTGTGTCTCCTGTCTGCCCTTCACATGGCAGTTCTGGGAATTCATATCCATTTCTTGACTCTGTCAGCTTATACTTTGCATATAATGGAGGATAGGAAAATCCTTGTCCCCCTTTAATAAGGTTAAAGATAATGAAAATGAGTTGTTTCTAGACAGATACCTACTCTATGCGGAAGTGATGTGAAAGCTGCTTACAAATCACATGGGGATGCTGATTCTAATCATGATTCATTTATCTAAAGATCCAGTTATAGGAATAGCAGAAATATATTTTCTATTAAGAACTAACCAGGCAAGGAGTTGGGTACTGTGGGGAGCAAAACAGATGCGCAGTTCCAGAGGTAAACAGCCAATTAATTCGTGATCATTAATATTAACCACTCCATCATCACTTTTCAAAACACAGTAAGGAGTATAAACATTGATTTATTGAAAAGAAAAATAATGAATTTATTTTTTTCTCACATATGATCAGTTGAGGAAGAAGAGGGTCCTGAAACAGATAAATAATTTCAAAATGTACCAAATTTTTAAATGACAAAATTGAGATAATATCCAAAGTCTAATACTGGTCAATTGCCAGTCTCTTTTTTGGGTGGGGAGAAGCAAAGAGCAACAACCAATACTTCAACTAACAAAGTAAAAATAAGGGAAATTTTAGCATACAAAATGAATGGATATTGTCAAAATGTATTTTAACATATTAAACTTTTCCCTGAATTTAAAATGTCCATAAATATTTTTTTTTTCATAATTTCAAAGGAGAAAAAAATGTTTTCCCGTTCTCCTAAAGATCTCCACAGCTATGGAGATATAGTTTTCTTTCACAGGACAGCATCTCATCTAATAGACTTTGTAGGGTATTAGTACGAAAAGCTTGTTTCATTATTAGCATCCAGGGGCAAAAATGGTTTCACGTAAGTGGACATTTTAGAATTTTTAAGAATGTGGGTATCTGGCTAGTAAAGTGAGGGCTGCAGTGGTGGTGTGGTGTGTTGGAAGTCCCCTAGCATTATCCAAGCAGCACCAACCCAGAGCTTTTCAAATTCTTTCTACAATGAGGTACAAACCATATTGTTTTGAAGTTAATTCTTCATGAAAAATCTATTTTGCAGAAGTGTTCATATCTCTATGCCATCCTCTTTCAGAGAAATCAGGTTGGGAATCTCCTAAGCTTAGGGGCAACTCTTAGAGATTTGACTTACAAGATCCCAGTGCTTGTGAAGCCCAAGTCTGTCTTGGCAATGTCTTGCCTTTAGTAAAGCCTCACTTCTCTTAGGAAGTGGCTTTGCATCTGAATAAGACATTAGAAAAAGTCTCTTTAAAATATCACAGTATGCATATCATTCATCATACATGGGTCCCCTCCTATTTGTCACCAACATAATCCAAAGTCTGAACCCCACCCATCTGATCTTACCTGTTACTCCCCCATATGAACATATGTCACTGCCTCATCAACACAGTGAAGTAACCTGCCACCCTCCTATCGTTTCTTGCCCTGGAACATTCTTCCATATCTATGTCCATCCAATTTCTATACTTATAATCTAATCGTCCATTGATAACCCTCCCAAACTGCCCAAGTCAATGGTGACTATCATCTCACATCATGGAAATGCTGAACATATAATTATTTCCTTATAATAATGAGTTTAAGAGTCCCTATATTTATCATTGGAAAATTCAGAGCAGCGGCCAAGTTAAGGAGACCTCCCACATTTCCCAAAGAGTCAGGCATGTGTTACACAGATACTAACTAAAACAGCCAGGAAATATTTAAAGCCTTTTGTGTATAGCATATGTGTGTGTTGGGGGGAGCATAAACTGTCTCTGCCATTTAAGTTACTGCCACCTATGAGTGACAGCTAGGAGTATCACTGAGAACACTTGCCAGGAGTAAGAGCTGAATTACATTACTTTATTGGGTATCTTTATGAGGCATTGAATAATCATTGGAAAGAACTGCAATGTGTAATCTTTTATACGCACGTATGTAAGTACATATTATTTAGCACTGTAGGTAGTTTGCACTGTGCCTTTGTTCTATTGGTTTTTGTACTTTGCTCTCCAGGAACCATGGGGGACAAAATGTTACCATTCATTTTCTAACATTATGGTGATTTATGTTGTAATACAGAGAGTGAGTACAGCCTTCAGAGTGTTGAGAAACTTCACCACTTGTACAGCAGATGTTTTCCTTTTTTCTGTTTTTTTTTAAGATTTTACTGAGGAATTGGGGGAAGGGAACAGTGTTGGGGAACTAGGGAAGGGGAACAGACAAGTTGCTGTCCTTTTTTTTGTTCTTCAGTCTAGTTTGGAGGACGTTGCTTCACTGGCCCATGTTGGTATCATCATTGCGCTCTTCTCGGGTGAGGCAGATTGGTCGCTGGCCTCTGGACGGCCGCTCACAGCGGCTATTGGCAGCTCACACTGGCTGCCAGCCGCTCACGCTGGCTGCTGACCACTCATTGTAGCCTATGTCAGCCCACTGCAGCCTCAATTTATCCCACACCATCACCAGCCATCTTAGCTATAGAGGCAACCAGGTGGAGCTGTTGTTCACCATCTTAGCTGTAGAGGGCAGTGTCACTGGCCCTCATATGTGGGATACGAACCGGGGTCCTGCTGCTCAGAGCTGGCATCCCAAACCAGTTCTTAACCAGCGTGCTACTTGGCCGGCCCTATAGCAGGTGTTTTAATAACAACAGGTGCTCAAGTGTAAATAGCCAAAGCCATAACCTGAAGGCAACACCTCACCGACAGCAGGGAAAGAGCCTCTTTCTTACTGTAGAAATGCTCACTTACCATGCACAAAGCTTCTTCTCCATTCACCATCACTTCAACCCAGTGAGGAGCTTGGTGGCTGGGTTACCCCTTCAAAAGTCCCTATTTGCATTTTAAGATGTTGTTGCCTATATGAATAGTCACAGTAAATATCCTTAATAATTAATTTGCATTTATTTAACATAAAATCATGCTATTAAAACTGAGTTAAATATCTAGCCCAGGATCTTAATGGAACTTATTACCCCCAAAATGCAAAATCCCCTTTTAATTAGACTCTTTGCAGCAATAATTGTTATAATAATTGCACCAACACACTTACATTTCTCTCTTATCATCCCGAACATGTCTCTCATCTTGGCACTGTAGGATATCTTTGTGTTGGCAGGATATTAGTGAAGCGTGTTGTAGTTAACACTAATTAATTCATGTTGGTCTCTTCACAATCTAATGAAACAAAATTAAACCTGTACTTGTTCATTTGGTTCATATTTTCCAAATGAGATACCTAATGGAGACTTCGTAAAGGGCATGTCAACTCTACATAGCCTCTCTGTGATTTTTTTTAAGCTTTCCAAAGGGAAAACTCTGAACATCATGGCCACAATAATGATAATGATTATATAGCAAAAAAGGAAATGCGTTTTCATAAAGTGGCTTAAGATTTTTCAAAACCGATTTCTTGCTATGAATTTATAACCATGTAATAATTTTGTCCTAGAACTAACATTTAAGGAATAAAATTAAAGAGCTGAACTTTTTCAAGGTTTCCTTGTTTATATAACATAGGAAAGCTTAGATCTGCACTGCCAAAAATTGTTCCGCAACTGCAACAATTATCCAAGTGATTTTTAAAAATTGGCTTTTGTTATGAGAATCTAAAAAAGTTAATTATCCACTTGGACATAATGAAAGTGAAATTTTCCTTTTTTACATGCTTAATTTTTATTTCAATTTTTATTTGTTTGATTTATTATGCTGTTTTGGTTAGATAAGCACTTCTTTGAAAATAACAATGATTAAGTTGCTTATAATTTCAAATACTTACATGTTAGGTCCTGCAAAATATAGCCAAAAGAAAGCTTAAAGACTCATTTTTTTCCCCTGGTTTATTTTCACCCAGTACAATTGTATATACATTTTGGAGAGTACTCTGTGATATTGGTCAAATTACTTTTCACTATGTTTTGCTGGTGTTTTTTTTTCTCTTAAAAAAATATGATCATGTTGGTCCATATGATCTCTCAAGGATAAACATTCAAAATCATATGATTCGAAATGCTGCCAAATAATAAGCAACCAAATAATGCAGCCAAAAAGCTTATTCAGAGGAAAATTCTTAGTCCAGTAACTGTAGCACTTATTACTGAAAATAAAAATAGATAACACTTATATATCACTTGCTATATGCTATGCATAGATACAAATGTTTTACAGAGAGGAACTCCTTTCGAAGAGAAGACCGTAGTTACCTTCTTGCCTAAACCAGAAGCCCAGACACCATGCCAAGACAATGAGCCAAAAAGAAAAAAAAGCAAAGATAGACTAGCATCTGAGATCATGGAAAAATATCCAGAACCAACCAGTCTTGCATATTTCAATGCCTTGCCTCTGGAAAAGTACAAAAAATTATATGAGAATCTCTGCTTTCAGAAGGTTTTATGATATAGCAGGGATTATGTATAAGCATTGACTGTTTTCTAGAAATGGAAATGTGCAAAATTCATATTGTGTAGAGAGTTCAGAATATTGTATATTATGTACCTATCACCTCCTGCCCAGCATAATTCTCTGAATTCTATATAATGAGTTCCCTATCTTAGTAAAATGACATTACTCTCCTCCATGACTAAAGTAGGAAATCATGGTTATATTCACTTCTTCTCTTCCCCTAGTCTCTCACATCCAATAACCAAGAGCTTTTGTTTGTACAGAAACTTCAAGTTTTTAAATCATTTTCATATCAATTTCTACCCTGTTTAAATCTCAATAATCCTGTTATATAGGAGATCAGTATTTCTATTGTCACTTAATTGATAATTAAAACAAACAAACAAAAAAGAAGGCCTTAAAATGTGAAGTGATGTATGTGATATCACATGTGATAGTATCAGATCAGAAACTTGGATCCAGATGCAAATTCATGCATGGCCTGAACAGATGTTTATACCTCTCATTTCCCCCATCTGCTAACCTACAGTTCCTACTTTTCCCAGGAAAAACTTCAGGGACCCTAAGCTCAGCAAAGTGTATGGGGTCATATGTAATTCAAAACAAAAAATAAAATTAAACCGTAAAATAAATAAATAAAAAGACCAATGTAGACCTAAGCTTCCCTGGACAATTTTGATTCTTAAAAATATTAAGTATCATATTGTTTTCATTTTTCCTCATTTATTTGGTATCCCTTCTTCATTAGTGCTCTAAGTATAGGCTTCAACTTTCTAGCAATCATACCACTACATTTATATGCTCTTCGTTTGGAGTTGGAAAGTAATTTTATCTACATATATAATACATATACACGTATCATATATAAATATATAGTTTTATATATAGGTGTGTGTATATAAGAATAGTTTCCACACATGTGCACTCCTTTCTCTGTCAGTTACTTTCTGTTTCTGTCTGACTCTCTCTCTTCCTCTCTCTCTCTCTCACTTTCTCACACACACACACACACACACACACACACACACACACACACACAGAAACACAAAAGCATCATGCAGTTTGGCCCATATGTTTCTTTCAAATGTTCAGATTCCAGTTTCAAAGCCACAGAATTACTTTATCATCACTTATAATATATCATATATGTGAAGGAAGATTCCTAAATAACTAGAAGTCTTAGGCAGCTGGACTTTACCAACAGAAACACTCCCTTTGGGGTTGTTCTAATTCAACATTTACACTGAACGCTCTGGACGGCCTCCCTTTACATTTAAAGATAGAAATGCCTTGGAGATTCCAGTTTGAGTTGCTGTGTCAACTCATTGCTCTTAATTTCCAGAAGGGAGATAATTACTAGTTTCCAAAATGCAGCATTTCCCTGAATGCCCTGGTTTCCAGCACTAGGCTGAGCACTTGGATGGGTGCGGGAGGCAGGAAAGGACATTCAAAGGAGTGACAACAGTCCAGTCATGGACAGCATATGTCAAGACAATGAAAACAATAGTAGGAAGCAATGAGAAATAAAAAAATAAGAAAAACAGTAATCAGGGGCCAAATATTGATTATTTAGTCTATTTTAGCAGTATGAGCTCAGAGAAAGACACTAAGGATTGCAATGATCAAGGAAGCCTTCCAGAAGGACTTCTGTAAAGGCAGTCATAGTCACGCCTGTTCCTACACATTGCCATTGCAATCAACCAGACATTTCTAAGCATCTGTTTGTGCAAGTTACTTGGCACACTGGATTTGATCGCCATTATTGCAGACTCGGTATTATCTAGTCCCATAAAGCAAACACCAGTCGTTAGTAAACTATACAATTAACAAGGCCAACAAATAGGAACCTTTAAACACATGGACTCTAGGCCAGGTGATGCTCCTTGAGACCTCAGACTGGATGGTCTTCATGACTCATAAAGAACCTCATGCAAGGCCAGCAGGGGTACCTGTTTCTCTGGTAGAGAACCAGCTTCTCAGCCATTACTTACATCTCTGTATATGGATAAGTGGGGAAGACGAGGCTGTCTAAACCTCATAGAGTGGATCCAGTCTCCCCCAGGGCTTTGGGCAGCCTGATGGACTGAGTAGGTGCCAGAACAGGAGCCTAGGGAACCCACCACACTGAGAAACGAATTCAAGATTCTATTCTCCCAGTGGAGCCCATTTCAGGTGTGGGAATAGGAAGTGGCATGGACAATCCTACCATCTTCAAATAGATGTAAAGTTACCCCATGGTTGTGGTGCTGGCCAAGCCCTCCAGGACCTGGATTCCTAGCTTCCAGGTGGCTTTGGTTTCTACTGTGTTGTTAACCTAACTCAATGGACAGCTCATCTCCTGAAAGCTTATTAGACATACAGAAACTTAGATCGCAGCCCACCGCTACTGAAACAAATCCATATTTAACAAAACCATCAAGGGATTTGTATACATGCTAAGGTTGCAAAAGCTCTGTAATGATGAGCATCAAAACCCATGTCTTCATAAACTTACTGTCTAGTTGGGAATACAAACAATAATATGAGCTGTAAGACTGGCCCTAATAATGACCAACATTGATTGAGCTATGATTAATTATCAAACACTTGCTTAAGTGTTAGATTTGTGTTTATTGTGTTAATTCGTTTAGTTCTCATGATGATCTAATGTTAAAGTGCTATTAACCTCATTTCACAGATGAAGAAACTGAGGAATAGCAATTTTGTTTTAGCCAAAATCACAGTAAATGATGACGTTAAGATTTGAACTGAGGATTATTGGGCTCCAGAGACAGCCTCTTAATTACGACATTGTACTGGAGAACATTGAAGGCAGAAACAACTCATAACTCAAGCTTTCCAGAAAAGTGATGAGCAAGCTGAGATACAGGAATAAGGAGGAAGTAGCCAAGGCTGTGGTGTCCATTCAGCAGAAATGAGGTCTTCCTTTTGCTTTGCCCACTCAGCTTGACTGCTTCCATAGCATGTCCCTTAGCTACATGAATGTCGTTTCTTTTACAGCTTCTCTTTGACCCTCTTTACTTACTCTCTGGTTGCAAGCAGGACTGCCCTCCTCTGGGTCTGTCCCCTTTTTCTTCTGTCTCCTCAAGGACGCTTGCTCTCAACATTAGGAAATGACTTAATGTCTCTTAAACATGCTTGGTCTTCATCTGTGAGCTTTTCAATTTATTCCTGCAATATTTTATGCTGTTGAATAAAATAACTCTTTCAGCCTAAAGGGTTGTATAACAAGGCATATCTCTAGACAATGATCAATAAAATATACTCTCTATCCTCTCAGATTAACATGCTTTCCTTCTGAGATCCCCTTTTTTTGGAGTAATAAGTAGCATGTTTAAAAGGAATAAACACATTTTGTGTCAGCATTTCCTGAATGTTTGCAGGGATCAGGGTTTGGGTCAGGCTCCATCCTTTATACTCTGGCCTTCCCTTTGATAAGCCTGACTTGCCTCAGCCTCTTCTGGTTACAGAAGTTGAACTTGATATTGCCTTAGAAATGAGTGGTTCCTGCAGACACATGAGAATTGCTCTCAAGATGATTCAGTTAATATGGAAAGGCCCCATCCCTCTGTTTACCTTTTCTCCCTAAAACATGCTTCCCCATTCTCCATCTTTCAGCATGTTAAATTGAGTTTAAGGTCCTTCAGAATTCAGGAAGAGGAGTATGCAGACCATATAATACGTTTAAGGCAGTACCACACACCTGATAAGCTCTCAGTGAATGAAAGTTGGGATTGTACTCACTTTCACATAGTCCAATAAAACAGAGTCAACCCTTTGTTATTGGTGCCAGCATCTAAAGGAACAAACGATCTCCAAGTAATTTCTCTTTAGATTTAGACTGCAATGTATTGGTATACATATTTTGCTGTCATGGTTGTTGTTGGTTTCCATTCTGAATAAAGTTTGTTTCTGCAGAACACAGGCTTATATCTAGAATCCAAATTCCAATGGGAGTACACCACCTGACCTGATAATAAGGTTGGTAATTTATTTCATATCAGTGGGGAATGGATCAGTAGGTATGCATAAGACAATTGGTTGTCAAATTATAAATACACATAATAATAGGGAGATTTCTAACTCATTGTATTCCAGATTCATTTTTAGAAGTTAATAATAAAAATAAAGTCATTAAAGTCATTAGAAAAAAGCATAGATCAGTGTTCATCTGGTTTCTGGGTGGGAAATCTCTCTGCAATAATATATAAGGGGAGATGTTTGAAGGTAGGGATCAAGGATAAGGGCTCTGGCTCTGGATAGAACTTGTTCAGACTGCCAGATCTGCCTCTAACTAACTGTAAAACTTGGATTAATTGTTTAATTTTTCTAAACCCTAGTAAAATAGGCACAATAATAATATTTAATTCATGTGGTTCTTAAGATTAAAAGAGATAAAGCATATGAACTGTTAGGCACATTGTCCCACATATAGTAAATATTAATCTTTTTGCTATTTTCATCTCACTTCATAAAATAATTAAATGTCTGTATATAAAAATTTCTAAAAATTAAATTGAAAATCAAATACCAGCTAGGGAAAGATCAAATCTACATTATAGGCAAAGAGTTAATACCCTTAACCTCCAATATCTATCGCAAACAAGCAAGGGAAACATATTGGATTAAAAATAAGCGTAGAACATCACAGCCAATTCATAAATAACAAACCAAAACCTGCATATAATGGCCAATGATTATATGTAAATATCATCAGCCTTACAGGTAATCAGGTAAATACAAATTACAAAATAACATTTCTACCCATAAATTTTTTAAAAATCCTCTTTAGGGTATGAGGATACATGCAGTCCTACAAAGTGTGGCAAGGATTATAGGGTGCATCTTTCCTAGGGTAATTTGCCAAGGTATGTCAGAATCCTTTAAAGTGTCCATAGCCTTTAACCCTATACTACTCCCACCTAAAATTAATCATAAAGATAGCATCAGAGATATGTCAAAACGCTTAAAGTGTTTAAGCATTATTTTCAATTATGAAAATGTTGAGACAGCCTAAATGTTCAAAAGGAGGAAAACCAATCAATAAGTCATATTATAACATTGGGCCAACAAATTACATCTATATGAGAGATGTAAATAATTTTAATAGATTAGGAAAAATGTATTAATAATTGCACTTCTAAAAGGTTATGAAACCACAAAAAACATAGTACTGTTACTAAAAGTAAGGGAAATATATGCAACATGTCACCAATTCATATGTTTGTAGTCAGGTAGTAAAATTACAGATCATTTTTCACTATATATGCTTCATACATTTTTCTTCTTATGCTTTGCATTTTTTTTATACTTTCCAAATTTTCTCAATAAATATTCTTTTTAATAAAAATATAAGATTTATTTATTTTTTTTGAGGGCAGTGTCACTGATCCTTATATGTGGGACCGAACCGGGGCCACTGGCTTCCCAAGCCAGTGCTTAACCACCGCGCCACTCAGCCGGCCTTCAAAATATAAGATTTAAAACAATACCATAAACATTTCACCCCAGAGAAGCTTCATTCAGACAAGAAAGAGATGATTGTGACTACTCTCACAGTAAGAAACCCTTTATCTTGAATAAGATTTAGTAATATTTACAATATCTGACACCAATATTCTGGTTGGGACATCATTCCGGTAGTTATAGGTCCTAGATTTTTGGCTGTGGATGGGTTGTGAACTTTCTGGTTCTTAGAGGTCTGCAATGTTTTCTCCATTTGGTGAGGACCTCTTATCCAGGGAAGGATTGGTTAGTCACATAATCTTAGCATTATGAAAGGTGTCTGAGAGGTCAGCTTTCTTATGATCAGCTTTATTATCAGAAATTAATTTTAGGGCCTCTCAATCTTTATCTGAAACTGTCTCAGTGCCTAGCACAGTGGCACATGAAAGTCACTTAACAAAAGCTGTGAAATGATGTGATAGAGTCCCTTTAATGGCATCTGTCTATAGGGTACTATTCCACTGTTCTCTGAATATGTTGAAATCTGCTTCTCCCAAATAAGCATGGCTCTGTCACTTTTTGTTTCTTTTCTGCATTTTCATGTAGCTTTCTCAAAATATCTTATTCAATTCTGAATCACCAGTTGGTTCTACTTTAATGGACAGAATTATGAAAGAAGGGGCGGCTAATTCATTTATTTATTAGATAATTCATTCACCATATTTCAACTGTTGTCTGGAATCTTTCAAATAGATGAGAGATGAGTCTATGAATTAAGACTGAAATATGGACATAAGATATATATTAATCATTATAAAGTCAGTAATTGAATTTAAATTTTACACAATTAAAAAAGAAAGATGCCCAAGGAAACACAGCACCAGAAAAATGAAAAGCTCAGAAAGATGTACTTTCTGTACCACTTGTTCTTAATCATAGGTTAAGACTTGGAAGGAAAATGTCACCTTTTCTAATTTTCTACTTTAAACAAGCAATGTGGTCTTGTGATTCTTGGGTTTCTTTTAACTTACTTTTTAAACTTTTTAAGTATTTGTATGTTTTCCCTCTATTGTATGTCTCTTCTGGACAGTTTCTTGTGATTTATTATAATTTCTACATTTTCCAATATAATATGGTACCTGCAACAGACATCCAGAAATTGGTGCTGGTTAATAAAATAGGTGAATTTCATATTAAATGTCAAGATTCCTAGCAAATCTGGAACACTATTCCTAACCGAACTTGACTTTACCTGTATCTCACATCTGTATGAGCTGTGTGGGTGAACAGATTTCCTTGTGGTATTTTTTTTTTTTTTTTTTAGCCAGAATTAAAAAGCGAGTTAGCTACTCAAATGTCTGTCAGTCCCTATCCCACAAGTTAAGTGATACCATAGAAGTGGTAGTAAATCATTATTGAAGGTAAATAAATACATTAGGTGGATCTCACATGGTAGAAAATTTTCAACAAGTTATAACTTTTATGCATTTTTAGTGGGTGGGAAATCCAAAGTTGAGAATGCCATTATGTCAATAGTCCAAGTATTCAATAGACAGGTGACAGAAAATTTAGATTTAAGGATTCTATGTGAAATAGAGAATTCGCAAAAAAAAAAGAATAGATCTTTAACATATAAGCAAGTTAAAAAGACCAGAAAAAATGTCTTCTTATCTTAGATGAACAGCCTTTTATACATTTACCAGACACAAACACACCACACACCACTCCACCCCACACACACGCACACACACACACCACCCCACACCACACACACACCACAGACACACACACACACACGCACACACACACACACGCACATACATCTCTTCAGGGAGAGTTTAGAGCACTATGCCCTAAAGCATTTAATTTTACCTATAGTCAAATTAGTAACACTGATTAGTGTCCTGTGGTCTCCCCAGATGTAGTGGAATTGTTTTAATATTTTTACTTCAGTTTAAAGATAGTAACACATAGTGCCATTAAATGATCTGAAAGGGTAAAAAATATATGTAAATGAAGTGGTTTGAACTAGACCTCTTGAAGGAGCTGTGCTTTTTAGAAATGTTTCATCTCTTTCTCTCTTTTCAGTTTAGTACTACTAATATTTTCTGTTTATATCTTTTTTCCTAAGCCCTTTTCAATATTTTCAAAATATTAAATCTCTAGCTCCCAAAGTCCTTGGGGAGTTACTGTGATATTTATTTTACACAAGCCGACCTGAAGCTGTTGGAAATGAAGGGAATAAATGTCACAACACTTCAGAGTGGTAAGGAGAGGAACCAGGCGCCAGAGCCCGAAGTCTCCACCACTTCTGCAGGACTTGACACCACCTCATTCAGAAATGAAAAAGAAACTCCAGACAAAGGTTTAGGCTGAAACTAGGCATGGAAGAATATCTAGGTGGAGAAATTTATCTTCAAAACCAACCCTTTAATCTTCCAATTCAATCAATGCCTATTGAATACTATGTTCATTCATGAGGTTCTACCATGCAAACTTCTTGTTTGATCGAGGAATGGAGGGTAGGCAAAAAGCATAATAGGTCTTTCCTATTCCATTAATATCAACAAAATAAAAAATGTATTAAAGAGATGGGACATATAGAATGTTTCATATGTACTTGAAAATAAGATCAAGTACAGTAAAACCTTGGATTGCGAGTAACTTGGTTTGCGAGTGTTCCACAATACGAGCAAACATTTCTATTAGGTTGGTGCAAAAGTAATATGATTTTTGCCATGACTCATAATGGCAAAAACTGCAATTAATTTTGCATCAACCTAATAATACATTTTAACTTGCTAAACGGGTCATGTCTTGCAATATGAGTGGTTTGTTTCCGGAACGAATTATGCTCGCAAACCAAAGTATTACTGCATATTTAACTCTAAATAATTGAAGAAGAGGCTTGCCCCGCTCTGAGGAAGGGTATTGTAGAAACTGTGCCCTAAAGAGGGTGTGTGTCCAATGAATGGTGCTGTGTGTTTACTGGCACCTTAAAGATTGGGGAAACCAACATATGGTTAGATAAACAGGGAAACAATGGAGGCCTTGTTTTCCTCCCAGATGATAAATAAACAGCATTATGAAGAGGAAACTGCCTCTACATTAACCAAATTTTACAACCAAGTCTCTCTCTGACTCATCTCGCTCCCCCTCTCATTCATCTCTGAATTCAACAAAGACTGACTGTCCACTGTGGGTGAGATCAGCACCTCTCAAGGATGCTCTGAGGGCCCTGGTTTCCAAGGTCTTTTGGAGGGTCCATAAGATCTCCTCATCCTCAACTACTTACCTGTGTGAGCCTTTATTTTCTTTGTAGACTTCAGTCAAAACAACATAATGCTACAGACTGAATGCGGAAGCAAATATGAGAAATATGAGAATGTAGCTGTTTTCCATTAAGCCTGGCATAAAAGACATTTACAAAATGTAAAGCAATGCCACCTTTCTACCATTTTTTGTTTGTTTGTTTTGTAAAACAGTTATTTTTTTATTAAAGCTAGGTTAGCCATAAGAAAATTAAAAAATGATAAGACCAGGTGTGCATTCCAGGATCAGCTACACATTTATAAGAAATTTTACAGGCACTTTTATAGGCACTCTTTCTTCCTCTGTAGATACTTCTTGGTAATGATATATTTTAGCCTGGGAATATTGAATCTTTTTATTTTTTTATTTTATTGAGGAATTGGGGGAGGGGAACAACGTTGGGGAATCGGGGAAGGGGAACAGACAAGTTGCTGTCCTTTTGTTCTTCAGTCTAGTTGTGGAGGACGTAGCTTCACCAGCCCATGTTGGTATTATCATTGCGCTCTTCCTGGGTGAGACACTCATTCACTGGCCATTGGATGGCCATTCACAGCAGGGCATAGCAGCTCATGAAAGTGCATGCCAGCTCCTGGCCAGCCCCACTGCAGCCTATGCTGTCACCAGCGACTCATGGCAGCCCACCTCCAGGTCAAGCTATTGTTCACCATCTTAGCTGTAGAGGGCGCAGCATCGCTGGTCCTCATGTGGGATCTGAACCCGGTCCCTGCTGCTCAGAGCTGGCATCCCAAGCCAACTCTTAACCAATGTGCCACTCGACTGTCCCTGGAAATAGTGAATCTTAATTTGGGCAATAAATTCCAAGATAATAGAGGTGACTTAATGGCTATATCAGAGAAAAGCTTTCCTGGAATTTGTCATCAGTACCAGCAGAGCATAGGCTTAATCTGAACCAATTTGGGAAAATAACTCCTGACATAATGCCATAATTCTTGTGTCCCTGTGGAAGGCCTTCAGAGATCATAGAGGAGCTCTGAGGCAGGCAAAAGATTGCTGGATTATTTTATCAAAGGGCTTAGAGTATCTATGAGCCTCTGAGAATAAAAAGTGTAGTTTCATAGAGTTCTGATGTTGTCATCTGAAATCAGTGGGATTGGAAGATGTCTTGGAATAAGGCTTTTTTGTTGATCTATATTTGAGGAAGATAAACTGAGGGCATCCAGGGATGGTTTGTGGCTAACACATTTATGCCTGCCACCATTCGTTTTATCTCTAACATGTGCATTGGCTCAGATACGGAGAAGAATCAGGAAGCTCAACTATTTAGAGCATCTAAGATAAATGCCACCTATCCCTGAGCTTGAATTTTATGTACCGTGACTCTTTTTTCCCATAGTCCTCCTCTGCATAAAAGAACAATGTTCCTGCTCACAATTTGTTTGGAATTTTCCTGACTTCTTTGTTGATAAGTGGGGTTCAATCATTACACAGGTTTTCACTTGCCTTCCTTGATAGAATGCTGCTGTCAGTGTTCATGCTTGCAACAGACTTCCCGGACTTCCTGATGCTCATAAATAATAGGAAGATGAAATAGCCTTCTACCTGCTGCATCCATAGTTTCAGTTGGTGAGGGGCTTGAGGTGACTGACCTCAGGCCCTCTTTAGCTACTAAGAAAAAGCTGCAACTTCAGGCTGGTGACCATCGTCTTGAGAGCATCAACTGCTGTTTCCTCTACCTGAACACTTTCTCACTGTTTTCTTTTAAATCGAAAAAAATTCCTTCTTACCTTGTAGATCTCAGTTCAGATGTCATTTCATCTAGCTACCCCTTTTTGGTCCTCTCTAGAATAAGTGACAGTCTCCTGTTCTTTCTGCTATAGGAAGCCCTTATCATATTACTTATAACATTTTACTATTACTGGTCATTTAATTGATTTCTAGCCCTTAAGGTCCGGAAGCAGCCACAAATCTACAGTACCTAGATCTGTAATTGGAAGACAGGTCACAAGTAATTTACTACTCAAAGTAAATTATGAAGTTTTTAAGTTATTTTTAATAAATTAGAGTGGATTTAACATTATTTTAATATCACTTACATCCTAATAGGCTTTCCTAAAAAAATCTTTAGGGGTAGAGTTCCAGAAAATACTATGGGGATATGTAGTATATGTGAACATCATTGGACCTGGGTATCTCATTGGAGATATGATTAAGTTCTAATGTACAAACCTACTGAGAGTCCATGGAAATCACTGGATTCAAAAGTGAAATTTTGTACCAGTGTACATTGGAAAGGGCTGTGGCCATTTGATAATGAGATTGAGTTTGCAAACTACATGGAAAAGCAAATATTATTTAATAATTATACAATGTGTAGATAGATGATTTTGTGTGCGTATACACACACGCACACAAAAAAATGTCAGACATTTTTATCTGCATCGTTTTACTGGTGTTTTATTATGTGGAGCTCAAGCTAAGAGGTACACTGAGGATAATCAGATACATGAAAATAAAGAACAGAAATGTACATTGTATCATTTCAGATAAAAACCAGTGATGTATATATGTATACAGCTGGGTATATAAACATGAGACTGGATAAACTTTAGTGTTAGATGGGCCTTAGGAAGTCAAAGACAAAGCAATCTCTTTACCTACTTGATAACTAAGGTCCTGACAGGACACATGCTTTGTGCTACAGATCACACTATTAGTGTTCTTTGCTGTTTTTCCTGCAATAATAATACTAATATTATAATAATAGGTAAAATGTTTTGATTCTATTTCTTCTTCTCACAGATACCAGGCACTGTGAGAAGCTCTTTACCTATGTTCCCTCAATTTTTCCTGTTACTCTATAAGGTAATGGATTTTTAAAAGAGGAAGTAGAGGTAGAGAAAGGTCATGTCATCAGTCCATGTGGGGATTTGCACGCAGATGAAGGAAAGTCTCAAAGGTTATGTTGATACCCTTTAAACCACGCTGTTACTACTCTGTCATTAGAGGGAGAAAGTACCAGAGAAGCAAGCATTTATCAAAGGCATAGAAGCAACTGCACCAAAGCACTTACAACTTAAGTACATTGCTATTGCTTCTGTATGCTCCTCCTTAGACCTCAGATGTGGGTAATAAGTTGTCATTCAATCATCATAAAACTCCAAAATACATAACATACATAATGACCTTGTCCAGTACCAGGTATTTTGTGGGTCCTCAAAAATGCCAACTCTCTTTCCCTCACCCCCTTATAACAAGTCCACAGATTTAAATTTTGTTCTATTTCAACAATTGCTACTCAGTGCAAATCTTTCTTGGGCCAACACTTTTGCTTGGTGCTAGGGATGTATGAGAGGTTGTTGACAAAGATGAATGCAGTTGTTTACTGTTTCAGCATTTCTGTCAGTATATTAGGAGGTATAAAACATTATAAAAATGACTGGTGATCTAAGCAAAATATGCCAAGAATCATACACAGCAGTCATAAAGTTTCAGTTCTGCCAGATGAGTAAATTCTAGAGATCTGCTGTACAATGTAGTGCCTGTAATTATATGGTATACTTCAAACTTCATAAAAGGGTAGAGCTCATGTTGTGTTCTTACAACAACTAAACAAAAAACAAAGAAAAACCAAACAAGATAAACCTAAAGAAGCACAAGAAAACTTTTGGAGGTGATGGGTATGCCTATTACCTTGTTGGTGGAGCTGGTTTCATATGTGTTTGCATATGCCCAAACTCATAAAATTATGTATATTAAATATATGGCAGTTTTTCTATACAATTGTATATCAATAAAACTACTTTAAAACAGAAATTTTCTCATTTCATCTGAGTTATCAAACTTATTGGTATAATGTTGTTCTTAATATTACCTTGTTTTTCTTTAAATGGCTGTAAGATTGGTAGTGATATTGTATCATTTATACCTGATTTTGACTAACTCATGTTTTCTAATTATTGTTGATTGTCTTAGCTACAGGGTATCAACTTTATTAATCTTTTTAAAAAACAAATTGGATTTCAAATTTTATCTGGCGTTTGTCTCTCTTTTCATTGATTTCTGCTCTAAAATGTATATCCTTTTATTTATTTTAGGTTTAAAATGTTTTTGTTTGTTTCCCCTTAAGGCGAAAGTTTAGATCATTTTATTTTTTATTACTTTCAGGTGTACAAAGCAACATAATAGACATTTAAACCCCTCATAAAGTGATAACCCACCCACCAAGCTATTATCCCTGAGACATCTTATATATCTGTTATAATATCATCAACTATCTTCCCTATGTTATATTCCACATCCTGTGACTATATATACCTATATATTTAGTTATAGTTGACATTTAGTACTATTGTACTTCAGCTTCAGGTGTATAGTGTCTACACAGTCTATGATGTGATCCCTCTGATAAGTCCAGTGCCCATCTGTCACCTTACATGTTTTTTACAACATTGTAGATTATATTTCCCCTACTGTATTAACTACCAATTTATATTTATTAATGCCTTCACCTTTTTACCCTGCCGCCAACCCCATTCACATCTAACCCTGGTAGATCTAGTACCTATCTGGCACCACACCTAGTTATTACAATATCGTTGGTTTTATTCCTTATGCTATACCCTATATCCCCATGACTACCGTGTAACAACCAATTTGTACTTCTTATTCCCTTCCCCTTTCACCAATCCTTAGCCCCCTTCCCATCTTGAAGAAGTCCCTCTAAGGTTCCTTGTGATACTGGTTTGGAGGTGATGATCTTCTTCAGTTTTTTCTTGTCTGGGAAGCTCTTTATCAGATCTTCGATTCTAAATGGTAGCTTTGCTGGGAAGAGTAGTCTTGGTTGTTAGTCCTTGCTTTTCATTACTTGAAATATTTCCTGCCACTCCCTTCTTGTCTGCAAAGTTTCTGTTGAGAAATCAGCTGAAAGGCTTACGGGGGCTCCCTTATAGGTAACTAACTGCTTTTCTCTTGCTGCCTTTAAGATTCTCTCTTTGTCTTTAACCTTTGGCATTTGTAAAACTAGGATTTGTCTTGGTGTTGGCCTCATTGAGTTTATCTTGTTTGGGACTCTCTGTGCTTTCTGGGCTTATATTTGTCTATTTCCTTTACCAAGTTAGGGACTTTTTCATCCTTATTCCTTCAAATAGGTTTTCAATTCCTTGCTCTCTGTCTTCTCCTTCTGGTACCCCTATAATGTGAACATTGGTATGTATGATATTGTCCCAGAGGTCCCTTAAACTCTCTTCAATTTTTTGGATTCTTTTTGCTGTTCTGGTTGGGTGTTTTCTGCTACCTTATCTTCTACATCACAGGTTGGATCCTCTGCTTCATCTAATCTACAGTTGATTCCCTATAACATATTCTTCATTTCCATTATTGTATCCTTTATTTCTGACTGGTTCTTTTTCATAGTTTCCATCTCCATTTTTATGCTTCTTATCTCTCTGTTGAAGTTCTCCCTGAGATCATTGAGCATTCTTATAACCAGTGTTTGGAACTCTGCATCTGACAAATTGCTTATCTCTGTTTCACTTCGTTCTTTTGCTGGAGCTTTGTTCTGTTTTTTTTTTTTTTTTTACATTTGGGACATATTTCTTTGTTCCCATTTTTGCTCCCTCCCTGTGTTTGTTTCTATGAATTAGGTAGGGCTACTATGTCTTCTGGTCTTGGTAGAGTGGCCTTATATAGTAGGTGTGCTATGGGGTTCAGTGGCGCAGTCTTTCTGGTCACCTTAGCCATGTACTCCAGATGTGTCTCTTATGTGGGTTGTGTGTGCCTTCTTCTTGTAGTTGAGACTTGGTTGATAATTGCACATCAATGGGAGGGACTGATCCTTGGGCTCACTGGATGTGAAGACTGGCCTTGACTACAGTAGAAGAGTTGTTGTGCAGGGGCTGATCCTATGGAGCAGGGCCTGCCTCAGCAGACCTCTGGTGTCTACCCGATCTGCCTCTAGGGTATTTTGTACTTAGAGATGGCTGGGTGATGTTCCAGCTCCTTTTGAAGCTGGCCACTGGTGGCTACAGCCCCAGGACCACCTTGGAGGGTATCCACTGTAGGTTTCAGCCACAGCCAGTGCCCTATCTGGGGCCACCCAGCCAGAGCCAGAAAGAAATCTGCAAATGGCTGCTACCTGTGCTGTGCTTGGAAGTGCCTTGAGAGGCAAAGCCATGAACCAATGCTGGCTGCTGCTAGTGCCGGCCTCGGGTTGCTCAGCCAGAGGTACAGGATACGTTCAAGCCAGATGGTGCTTGTCTGGGTTCTGCGAACCTTTGAGAGACCTTAGGAAAGTCTGCAGCTGAGCCAAAGCAGGCGGTCCGCATGAAAAAGCCACTGAAAGCAGCCTGGGTGTGCCCGAAAGTTGGGTGGGGCTGGGTCTCGAATTGCCAGAGTGTGGCAAAGGAATGGCAGAGACTTAGATATGGCAGACACCTGTGTTCACCCACTGGGAAAATGGGAGGGCTCAACAAAAAAACAATGACCTCTGCCAGCTCCCCCGTCCAGGAGAAAGCTGCCTCTCCAGCATCTGTCCCAAGCCAGAAAACTCAGTTCTCCCCCATATGTCCCTGCTGCATTTCCAGCTGCTGCCCCAGTGTTGGAGCTCAGAGCAAGTGATTTCATTGGTGGGTAAGTCTGCACATGGTCCCTTTAAAAGGAACGCCTGTGAGCGCAGCCACATTCAGTGTCACTCAGTCACAATCTGCTGGTTTTCACAATCAGAAATTATGGCTGGGATCTCTCCCTCCTCTAGAGGATAGAGGGGACCCCCATGGCCAAAATAGCCCTCCCAATCTTTAATGGTGACACACAGGTGTGGGACCAGCCTGTTTTTAGTTTCTGCACTTCCTACCAGTCTGGAGGTGGCTTCTTCTGCATGTCCTTAGATGAAAGGCTTCAGTTCTGCTTGATTTTAGGTGATTCTCAGTAATGGTAGTTTTGTAGATTAGTTGTAATTATGACGTGGTAGTGAGAAGGTAAACCCAGCATTTACCTACTGCTCCATCTTTGTTGTCCTCCCTATAGTTGGTCCTTTCGTTTTCTTTCAGCCTGATAATCTCTGCCCTTTACCCTGAAATGTTTAGTTTATTTGCATTTAACATAATTATTGATCTGATTGTGTTTAAGTTTCCCATTTTGCCATTATGTATAAGTATGTTATTTTGTTGTACTATTGAGGATAATCTACACATCTTATTGTTCTTGTTTTGTAATATAACTTTACTGTTGTTCAAAGACTGTCCAACATAATGGTTCAATCCTTTAAAAAAATGTTAAAACCTGTGTTATAGCTCTTCATTGGTTTTTATATTGTTTCTATTGGTGAATATTTCATGAATATATGGAAAGTTTTCTATTTGTATTATTTTATATATAATCTCTCTACTAATATTTGGCTAATTGTTTATGCTCTTTGAATTTCATGTTATCATATCTATTATTTTAGCTATATATTTTGCATTACATTTTAGTGGTTACTCTGGAGTTTATACATATGACTTTTCTCAGCCTACTTTTAAATAATATACAAACAATATTATAATACTACACCAGTGTTCTTGTGCTTCATACTCTTGTTTTCATACATTTAAATTACATATGTTACTAACTCCATAATGCTTTCTTATTGTTTTTACATTAAACATTCAATAGTCTATACAAGGCATTAGAAGTTGAACATTGTAAGTCTATGGATATTTCTCTTTGCTAATCAGGCCAGCTTTCACTTTCTTTACTACCATAGACTGATAATTTATAAATCATTGAATTTGAAGGAAAGTTTTCATTAGTTTGGGTTAGACGAATTTGGTCTCTTCAAATTCTTTAAATGTGTTTCAGACTTGTTCCTGTAGCAGGGCTTGGGGCCAAAGACTGTAAGACTTCTCTATCTCAAGGCTGTGGGACTTTAACTCTGGTAGACCTTAAAAGTGTACAACTGCTAGATTTTTAGACTTCTAGACATTAGGTCTCCATGAAACTGTGAAACTTCTAGATTTTGAGACCATGAGTTTGGAACGCTTGGAGATTGTGAGACCATACAACTATGTTTCGTGGAGCCTTTCCTTACAATACTGTGGAATGTGAAATTGCAGGACCATGGGACTTCGAATTTGTGAGACTGTGCAAATGTAAGTCTGCAAGACAGCAAGACCTTGATATTATGAGAATTTGAAAGTCTGAGTTGTGACATTAAGAGATTTTTTTTCAGCCTTACCTCTACATATGCTTACCCCCAAATTTCCCTTGTAAGAGAATCACTTGGCAGAGAGAATTACTTTGTGTTTATATTCAACTTCTATAGGTTAATACACATGTTGGACAGAAGTTCAGTTGGTTATAGACTTGCCTTTCCCCTGCTGTCCTCCAATCTTAGCAACTGGAACCAAGCATGAAAATGTTCTCTTGTGTTGATCACCTAGGAAGGGCTCATCACTCTAGAATTTAGTGGTTCTTTCTCCTGTTCCTCCAGTTGTAAATGAAGTTGTCGCTTTATTTACTACCTTTGTGATACTTTCCTGTCCTCTCTTTGCCTTTCAGTTCTTCAATTTCCATTGAAAATTTCTTTATATGAAATTATTTCTACTGAAATACATTGCATGGTTTCTTCTTTCTGACTGGGCCCTCACTGATACTTTTTATTTTTACTTTTGTGTAGTGGACATTAGGTATTTTATACTTCAAAGTTTAGAGATAAAATTTCAAAGAGGACTTTTGCTGGGGGCAGGGATATTTTAATAAGGATTTGAGCTGATGCAAAGCTGACCCTCACGAACCCATGTACATCTGGTTCGCACTTATGTTTACAAAGCAACCTCTCAACTCCTCAATTAAAATCTCATTTGTGAGTTAGAGCCCTCTCCTTTAACATGGCTTTTGAACACCAGTTTTACTGCCAGACCTGTAAGACTACCAATCATTTCAGGTGCTGCTTTATGCTCATATTTATAGCCTCTTGGCTGCTGTTTTTAAATCAGCAAATGCCTCAAAGAGAAAAGCAGTATCAAATATTGGGCTCACCATTTAGGGCTCCTTGCTTTCTGGGATATTGACCCTAAAAAAATTTCACTTCCTACTGGGAGAACTAGAAAGCCATGTGCAAAAGAATGAAGCTAGACTGCTCTCTGTTACCGTGTACCAAAATTAACTCAAAATGGATTAAAGACCTAAACATAAGACCTGAAACAATAAACTGCACAGAAGAAAACACAGGGTTCAAAGAGGATTTTATGAATTTGACCTCAAAGGCAAGGGAAGTGAAAGCTAAAATAAATGAATGGGACTAGATCAAACTAAAAAGTTTCAGCACAGCAAAAGAAACCATTGACTAAACAAAGAGGCAACCAACGGAATGGGAGAAGATATTCACAAACAACACCTATGATTAGGAGCTAATATTCAAAATATATAAGGAACTCATACAACTCAACAACACGAAGATAAACAACCCAAATTTAAAAAGGGGAGAGTTTCACATACCACATATCAGTGAAATCATATGATTTTTGACTTTTTCTGTCTGACTTATTTCACTTAGCATAATAATCTCAATATTCATCCATGCTTTACTAATAATTGTCACCCCAATAAACTTTAATTTTAAAAAATGGGCAGAGCTTGAATAGGCATTTCTCCAAAGAGGACATACAGGTGGCCAATAGACATGAAAAGATGCTCAGCATCACTAATCATCAGAGAAATTCAAATAAAAGCCACAATGAGACATCACCTCACACTGGTTAAAATGGCTATCATCAAGACAAATAGTCACAAGTGTTGGAGAGGCTATGGAGAAAAAGAACCTCTTACACTGTTGATGGTAATGCAGATTGGTGCAGCCGCTATGAAAGATGGTGTGGAGGTTCCTCAAAATTAGGAGTGAAATTGCCATATGACCCAGCAATCCCTCTCCTGGGTATCATACCTCTAAAAAATCTAAAAACATCCAATCTAAAAATCCAATGTTCATTGCAGATTTATTTACAGTGGCCAAGACATGGAAACAACCAATTTCCTTCAGTAGATTATTGGAAAAGAAGATGTGGTATACAATGGAATAGAATAGAGAGCCCAGGAATAAACCCATCTATATACTGTCATTTAATCTATGACAATGGAAGCAAGAATTTACACTGTAGCAAAGATAGTCTCTTTAATAAATGGTGCTGGGAAAATTGGGCTGACACGTACAAAAAAATGAAAATGGTCCACTTACTTACACCATATACGAGAACAAACTCAAAATGGATTAAAGACTTAAATGTGAGACCTGAAACCATAAAACTCCTAGAAGAAAACATAGGGAGTAAATTTGCAGACATTGCCCTTAGTAATGTTTTTACTGATATATCCCCTCAGGCAAGGGAAATAAAAGAAAAAATGAACATATGGATTACATCAAACTTAAAAGTTTTTTCACAGCAAAGTAAATCATCAATAAAACAAAAAGGCAGCCTACTGAATGGGAGAAGATATTTGCCAATGATATATCTGATAAGGGGTTGATATCCCACATTTATAAAACACTCATGAAACTCAACACCAAAAAAAACAACCTAATTAAAAAATGGGCAGAGGATATGAGGAGGCATTTCTCTAAAGAGGACATACAGATGGCAAACAGGCATATGAAAAAATGTTCAACCTCACTAATCATCAGAGAAATGCAAATAAAAACCACAATGAGATACCACCTCACTCCAGTCAGAATGGCTATCATCAACAAATCAACAAACAACAAGTGCTGGAGAGTGTGTGGAGAAAAGAGAACCCTGATGCACTGTTGGTGGGACTGCAAATTGGTGCAGCCATGATGGAAATCAGTATGGAGGGATCTCAAAAAACTGGAAATGGAACTGCCGTATGACCCAGCAATTCCACTCTTGGGTATCTACCCAGAGGAATCCAAGACGCTAATTTGAAAAAATATATGCACCCCTATGTTTATTGCAGCGCTATTTACAATAGCCAAGACTTGGAAACAACCGAAATATCCATCGGTAGATGACTGGATTAAGAAACTGTGGTACATTTACACAATGGAGTATTACTCTGCTATAAAGAAGAATGAAATCGTACCATTTGCAATGATATGGATGGACCTGGAGACTATTATGTTAAGTGAAATAAGTCAGTCGGAGAAAGACAAATACCATATGATTTCACTTATATGTGAAATTTGAAAAACTGAATGAACGAGCAAAGGAAACAAACAGTCTCATAGATATAGAGGAAAAACAGGGTTGCTAGTTGGGAGAGGGGTGGGGATGAGGGAGAAGGGGAAGGGATTAGACAGCATAAATAGGTAACTACAGTATTGTCACAGGGATATGAAAGACAGTTCGGGGAATATAATGTTGTAAAAATTTTGTGGGGTGTCAAATGGTCACGTGTTTTGTTAGGGAGACCACTTCATGGATGGAGTAGAGGCTTGATCACTGCACTGTATACCTGAAATTGATATGGTATAATATTGTATGCGAACTGTAACTGAATATATAGATAGTCATGGGATGTGGATTATACGGTGGAAGGGAGTCAAAGGAATTGTAATAGATAGTATGATATTGGGGGGAGGAGTGGCGGAGAGAATTGGGGGGAGGGGGTTGTCATTTTGAGGGGTAAAAAGTTTAACTATTGCACTTTGTTGAACACCTGAAGCTAATTAAAATAAATTAATTAAAAAAAAGAAAAAACAAACAAAAACAAAAACAAAAGAAGATGTGGTATAGATACACAATGGAATACTACTCTGCCATAAGAAAAATTGAAATAGTGCCATTTGTGACAATATGGATGGGTCCTGAGATTATTATGCTAAGAAATAAGTTAGACAGAAAAAGTTGAGAACCATGTGACTTCACTGACATGTGGGATATACAACTGAAAGGAACAAAAGAACAAGACAAACACATAAAGAAACAAAAACTCATAGACACAGACAATAGTTTAGTGATTACTAGAGGGTAACGGGGTTGGGGAATAGTAGAAGAGGGTAAAGGGGATCAAATATATGGTTATGGAAGGAGAACTGACTCTGAGTGGTGAACATGCAATGTGATATATAGATGATGTATTACAAAACTGTACACTTGAAACCTATGTAATTTTACTAACCATTGTCATCACAATAAATTAAAAAAAAATTCACTTTCTTGGTAACTCCCCATGACTACAAAAAGTTTTAAACTTTTTTTGTCTATATTATTTACTTTTTCTCAGTGGAAATTTCACACTAAAACAAGCTAACATCCTCCTCTTCCTCTTTCCAATGTCAAATGAAAATTTCTTGAGTTCTTCTATTTACTTTTCAGTTGTCACTTGGCCCTCTGTAATGGCGGTTTTTCCTAAAAATGCTATAAGAAAAAATTTAGGAATTCATCCCCAAAAACCCCTCAAATCTCCTGATCTTATGTTTTTACATATAGCCTCCCTAGAAAAAGCAAACAAAAAATTCCACCTTGATCAAATATTATTTGAACTGGACTGTTAGAATGTCGGTTAATAGCTCAGGTCGTCCCTATTCTTGGACCAAGCGAGATACAAAACAGTAACAGGATAGGCGAAAGTCTCCTTTGTTTGTTTGTTTTAAATTTACTATTATAAATATTCTATTTTCAGTGTTTTAAAATCATAACCATAATTTCAAAGTATAAATTCAAAACTAACATTGAGATTAAGAAATCTGTGTTGTGCATACATTGTAGGACATTAAGTAGCCTTTTTTTTAAAGTTTTTTGGAGTGACAATTGTTAACAAAGTTGCATAGATTTCAGGTATACAATTTTGTAATACATCATCTATATATCACATTGTGTGTTTACCACCCAGAGACAGTTCTCTTTCCATCACTATATATTTGATCCCCTTTACCCTCATCTACCATTCCCCACCCCTCCTTACCCTCTGGTAACCACTAAACTATTGTCTGTGTCTGTGCGTTTTATTTCTTCATTTGTTTTTCTTGTTATTTTCTTTTCAGTTTTATACACCACATATCTGTGAAATCATATGGTTCTTGACTTTTTCTGTCTGACTTATTTAGCTTAGCATTATAATCTCAAGATCCATCCATGTTGTTGAAAATAGAACTATTTCATCTTTTCTTATGGCAGAATAGTATTCCATTGTGTATATATATCACAACTTCTTTATCCAATCATCTATTGAAGGACACTTTTGTTTCCATGTCTTGGACACTGTAAATAAAGCTGCAGTGAACATTGGAGTACATATATCTTTACAGATAAATATTTTCCAATTTTTTTGGTAGAAACCCAAAAGAAGGATTTCTGGGTCATAAGATAATTTTGTTTTTAATTTTTTGAGGACTTGCCACACTGCCTTCCATAGCTGCCTTTTAAAATTATGTTTGAGGAAAATGTTTAAATTATGCAGGGTGAAATTTGAGATATATTTTGGGTAAGTTATATAAAATGTATCATAATATCTCAAATATGTTTTAAAATTACAGGGCAGACTAATTTCCTTTGAATAAAAAAGATTGTATAAATTTTTTCTACATTATTGTACTTGTCTATGATTTCCCATGATCTATAATCATGCATAATTGTGATAATCAGGAAATTGTTTTAAAAGAGAATAAGAGAGAAGCCAGAAGTAGAACAGTGGTTGCCAGGGCTTTGGGGAGAGGGAAATAGGAGTTGCTATTCAATGGGTATAAAGTTTCAATCATGGCAGGTAAAAAAATGTTCTATAAATCCACTTGACTGCACTGTGCTTGTAGTGTACTATGCTGTACATAGTACACTAAAAAATTGGTTTAACAATGGGTAGATTTCATGTTATGTGTTTTCTTACAATAATGACAATAATAATAATAATGATAATAATAATAATAATAATAATAATAAAAAACCTGCAAAGGCATGTGTATATATTTAAACAAACTGAGAATAAACAAAACATAGCTTTTCAAATGATGGTTCCTTTTTAATGTTATTATAAAAGTGCTTTTTTCATGACCACTGGCGATTTTTTTCTCCTCTCAAGGTTTAGCAATAAACTTATTTTTAATATGAAGAAAAAGAGAAAGTAAGAGAATGAGGCCCTCTTCAGAGTGTTAAATCACCATCTCTGTAGCCTATTTAACCTGCATCAGCCTCATGCATAATTGTAATATCTTTTCTGTATCCATTTGCACACCTTACAGCTGCCTCCATCCCAGTTTCTTCTCGCTGATCTCTGGGAATATGCATGTCCACTGGCATTAAGTAGATGCTGTCTTCTGTGACTCCCTTGGACACCATCAAGGCAAGCCAGTTGTAAAGGTTATATTTGTTGGCAAAAGCAGAGAGCCCATAATTCAGTGAGGTGAGAGTGTAGAACAGTGTGACCATTACAGAGAACAAAGGGCAGCACTTAGCCAAATTAAGTGCAGGGGCCCTTTGACACAACAATCTAAGTTTTATACAGGTTCATGAGATAGAGACCGGTATATTTAGAATTGGAGGCAATCCATTATTTAAAGAAAGGACAGTCAGAATATGGTGAATACAAACCATAGAGTATCCCATTGCAAGTAGAAACAAAGGATAAACTCATACACACAGTCATGAATATGCAATTAAAAATGAAGTATCTTAAAAACAGTGCTGAGAATAAACTCATCAATAGGAAGAATGCTATAATAACATACATCAAGTTTTTGAAAATACATATAAAATTAAAATATAGAAAGTATATAAAGATAAGGTAAAATATTTCAAAAATAATTAAAATTTACAGTTCAAAAATAACCCCAAATGAATGAATTTTACAAGAATAGTATATACGAATTCATAGATACATTCAAAACTCATTAAAATAGTGGCCTGTATCTGGGAAAGGAATGCTATTTAGAATGGGGGTACATGGGAAAAAATAAACGAGTAAATAAGGTAGGAACCAATGATGACGGTGTTCTAAACTAAGGTATATGAGTAACTTTTCATTTGTACTGTTTAAAAAGGAGAAAAAAATCCCTAAAACTCTTTTAAGTGAACAAACCAAAAAATATAAAGGAAATGTTGGCTATATTGCAATTCTCCTTACGCTAAAGGCAAGCTTTTTTTTTTTTTTTTTGGTTTTGTTTTGTTTAATGACTTCTCCCAAAGCATTTTGTATTTGGTTCCAGAGTTTGATTCTCTTAATTGAAATATGATCCTGCTATTTTGAGTGTGTTAGATAAAGATAATGTGACAACCTTAAAGTATTGTTTAGTTTTTTAAAATGCCTAGTTCTTCTCAGTGATTATAAGCAATAGCTTCTCTTTTAAATTGCCCTTGGATATGATTTTAAAACACATTTTCCATGCAGCTACACAAGTCACTGAACACAATGTCCAATACTACCTAATTATGTGTAGTCAGAGGGAAGTTTGTTGGTTTTCTTTGGCATCTCATTTTCACAACCCAGGTGGCACAGAGCAAATACCGGTTGAGGCCAGACCCCCTTCTTCAGTATTTATCAAGCAACAGCCAAACCAGCCCTGTTATCCCCGGTTATCACTGCAGTGTCAGGACCGCAGCTCAGTTGCTTTGTGTAGGGTGTTTATTGCTCAGATATGCACAATCAAGAGGGTAAGAGGACTGAAATCCAGACTGCATCCTGCTAACTAACCTGTCTGTGTGCACACAGGCTACATTGTCCCAGAGTAGAAATGCCATTTTCTTATTCATCAAAGGACCCATATGGGCTTGCAGCATCTCTATTCGTGCCTCATTTCACTCCATCCTTTTCTACTCCCCAGTTCCTTCCAATGTCTTTTTAGCCCATACCTGCCCCCAGACTTGGGGGAGGAGAGAGAATCTACAACCCTTTTCTTCCCTATGGAGGGTGGGATATTTCTTTTCATCCAAAGCTGAGTGAGAGGAGGCTCCAAATGAGTAGAGCTTGGTGTATCTATAGTCAGGGAACCCTGGCACCTCACTCTCATCCTGGTAGGTTGTTCAGTTGTGGAATCTGAAGTGAAGAGAACGGAGTGGAAATGTGTTGTAACTTCTTGGTCGAGCCTGACACTTGTCCCCCAGACTTGGTGAGAGTTTCCAATGAGACTAGGGACTGCTTCTCACATGGGGGGTGTTTGAAGAATTGCTCAAGTAAACTGCAAGTTGGAATGAATGCATGGTGTGCGTAGGAAGAAGGAATGGGGACTCACACACAATGGAATTCTCATGGCAAAGAGGTAAACTAAGGTTCGCTGCCTTAGAACAACCAGAGCCCAGTTATTGAACAGAGATGGGGCAAAGCCTACCTCAAACCGCAAAGGTGCCACACAATATCAGAGAAATTGTTCCCGAGAGGACAAGCTGGGAGACGTTAGCAAGTGGATATGGCTGGAAATGGATGCCGGAGAAAAAGGCCGGAATTCTATAACATGCTTTCTATAATATGCTTTCTATAATTCTATAATATGCTTCCAAGTGAATTAAAAAAATAAATGAATAAATAAAGCAAGGGCCATGTCTGTGAGGTTACCCACTTGGCTTCCAAGAGAGGGGGGAACCCCACCTACAGAGATGATAGCATGTGTGGAAACCTCAGGGCTGAAAGGAGAGACAGATATTGCTCTCTGAGTCCTCAGCAGTGGAGGGGCCAAAGTGAAACTTAATTTCTGTCTCAAGAAATCACTCATGGTGGCAGAATTACCACACTTGTGGATAGCATCAGAAACAAATGGAGTTAGCCTGAATCAGGGTACAACCATGGACGCCTTCCTGCCACTGACATACTTCCTTCTTTCGTCCTCTCTCCTATCTGCTGCCTGACACAGAGGTAGGAGGAGAGAAGGATTCCAGAAGGCCATGCACCCCCATCCTCTGAAGTGTTGGAATGTGTGGGTCTAAGTTAAAGCTACACACCCCACTTGCACCCCAAGTCCTATAGAGTGAGACCTGCTCAGGGAGGGGGAAGTTGATACTTAAATTGTTTTTGAGACTAGACTCTTAAATCAGCCTGGGCTAAGGTACTTTTCTAATGTAAAGTGGTTGCGTGACCATGGAATCTACCTAACATTGTTCAGAAATCAAAAACTTTGGTTTGGGGCTGGCCGAGTGGCGCGGCGGTTAAGTGCTGGCTTGGGAAGCCAGCGGCTCCGGTTCGGTCCCACATGTGAGGGCCAGTGACACTGCCCTCAAAAAACAAAAAAACAAACAAACTTTGGTTTGACAAACTATGGTTGAACACATGGATTTTTTTTTAAAAAAAGAAACTCATTTCCACTCCTTTCTATTGACTTCAAAGTCCACAACTGAACAGCATGCCAGGATAAGAGTGAGAGGCCAGTGTTCCCTGATTATAGATGCACATCCACTTTGTTTTTATACTTCATGTTCAAAATGTTCAATAAATCAGGAAATGATTATCAGGTACATCTATAAATACTGGCTCTTGAGCCTGAAGTAAAAACAAACCAAGGTGCTGTAAGTTTAAAGGCTAGCTAGGTATTACATTGGAAGGTCTTTTTCAGGACTTGAAAAGCTTTCCAGTTAGGTATTTCACCCAGGAAGGCCTTTTATGGGATTGATGTGAGGGAGGCACTGGCCACTTTTCAATCCTTCTGCCATATGTTTATCCAACAAGGATTTTTCATCACTCTCTGTGTGGGCCCTGGCAATAGATACCAGGTATGCGGAAGTGAGGAGGACAAGATTCAGTATAGCAGATAAAGATGTCATATAGAGAGATTGAATTCAAAGAAAAAAAAAAGACTGCAGAAAGAGAGTAAAGAGATAGGAAAAAAATCAGGTGATATTTCTGAACTACTAGATCAAACCAACCATATACCTTCCTACCTACAGATGAGCTTCCTATTTACATAAATCAATACTTTCTGTTATTGTTCAAGTCAATGTGAGTTATGTGAGACTAAAAACATCAAAACAGCTGGTGGAGGCAGTGCGACTTAGGGGAAATGATTTTCCATCATTGGAAATAGGCAGACTCAGATTCTCCTCCAGCCACTGACTATGTGACTTTGGGATAGTTGTGATGCCTTTCAATACTAAATTTTTTTTTAGTTATAAATTTGCAGTGGAGTAGTTTTCATGCCTGATATTGCATGGTGTTGTGAGCACCATATACAATAATGATTTTGAGTGAGAAAACCTGAAAGCCCTGTGCAATTGAATCGTAGGTGATGTGATTACCATCAGGAGATCCTGCAACCATCAACGTGATTATTATAGTACATCACTTCTTTTTTCCTGCATTGCAGGAGACAGGAATAATTTATCAAGATTTGTACTTCTCCAGAGCACTTGATGGAAACAGGAGTGGAAGTTTCTAAAGCAAAGCGGATTTCATTAGGCTGCTTAATAAGAGTATTTATATCCAAATTGTTTCCCAATTGACTCTGCAATCCTCATTTGTGATTCATAATTCTTGGTGAATAATTGCAATTATCATCTGCTTAATGAGCCAATGATTCTCTCTCTCCCCTATCTTCATTTTCCTTTTGGTAAAACCTTGCATTCAGTGCTATGTATGCCACAGAAAGTCCGTTAGGAAGCTGAACCCTTGACGCATACTCACAATGCCAGGTCAAGGGGCAGAAGAAAAGTTCAAGGGTGAAGCAGGAGAGTGCCTATAAACTTGTCTGTAAGTGATGCTCCTTCTTTCAGATACATGCACACACAAAATGTTTATGATTGAAATGGGTGTAAGTGGCCTACGCATACATGCCTTAAGTGAGGTTATCATATATATATATTGGTTTTTGTTCAGTGACCCATTTCAATCATATACATTTTGGGGGGGGGCAGAGAAAACACCGTACATTTCTTTTGTAAGCAAGGGAAAGAAGAATGATTGTAGGTTTTGAGTATGATAAATCATTTTAAAATAGCTAGCATCCATAAAGAGCTCACTATGTGTGAAGTGATGCTAATATTTCTATTTTTTTTTAACTTGTTGCTCTTTCTCTTAATCCATAGCACTGTTCCCTGGATCACAAAGAGGTTAAAGAAGTTGTCCTATGTCGTAGGACTGATCACCAGCAGTGTAGTTTTTCACCTGCCCAACTCTTAATGCCTTCATTCCTAATGTATCTCAATACTGCTGTATTTTTTTAAAACACTGTTTTAAGAAGCTGAAAATGACATTATTTTCCTGAGAAAAAGAGGTCATACATAGTCATTGGTTTTTATTTTTTGTTATTTTTCTCTATATTTTTCATAACCACACCAACAAGAAAGAGAGCAGCAGTATTCAATTAGAGCAGAAAAAGACAATGATATATTGTTCTCTATATTCACTTACAGAATGGGGAGTAATGGATTTTAATTAATCAGCTCATATCTTTGTCTCTACTGATGATAATGATTGAGCAACTTTGGAATATGAGGTTACCAAAAACATGCATGGGACATACACAGACTCAGCTATATGTGTCTGCTAAAGAGACAGTGAGAAGAAGCATTAAGAGAAAGTTCAAGCTGTGAGCATCTGTGCCTGTGTATATTATTATTATTATTATTATTATTATTATTATTAGTTACATATGTACAAAACAATGCAATAGTTATCCTTTTCACCCCTTACAAAGTGACTCCCCTCCCCCTCCTCTGCCCCTCACCCCCGATATCATTCATATCTATTACAATTCCATTGACTCCATCCCCACACTATATTCCACATCCCATGACTATATATGTGTTAAATTATAGTCAACATCTAATATTATTCAGCTGCAGCTTCAGATGTACACTGCAGTGATCAGGCCCCTACACTGTCCATGAAGTGGTCTCCCTGACAAGACATGAGTCCTTCTAGTCCCCTAAAAAGTAATTTACAATATTCTTGATTATATTCCCTAAACTGTCTCTTCTGTCCCTTCAGTAGTCTTAGAGACACAAAGAAAAAACTGTGCCTATGGGTTTACCGATGGCTCTTCACTCAGCTACGACTCAGATAGGACATGATTTTGTAGAAGCAAATCTTCTCTCACTGTCCATTCCTAGCATGAAGATTCCTCTACCCTATTTATTGTTCTGCAATTTAGAGATAAACATTTTATTTACGCACACTGACTTAAAATGAAACTAGCTATTGCACTTGTTCTCCAACAGTTTCAATTCCAATGTCAGAAGAAAAATCTAGCACTGTTTGAGTTTTAAAAACTTTTGGATTTGAAATAATTATGGGTTAATAGGAAGTTGCAAAAATAGTACAGAGAGGCCCCATGTATCCTTCACCAATTCTCCCCATGGTTACATCTTACATCATTAAGCACAATATCAAAACCATGAATTTAACATTAGTACAATGAGAGTGACATTTTCTCACATGTAACCACCACTGCAATGAAGATGGAGAATTGTTCTGTGGCCATCAGGATCTCCCTCATTCTGCCCCTTGATAATAAGGTTTTATAGCTTGCTTGCCCTAACCTCTGGGAACCAACTAATCTCTTTTCCACATTTGTAATTTTTCCATTTTGAGAATGTTAAGTAAATGGAATCATACAGTATGTGACCTCTGAGGTTGACTTTTCATTCAATAGTGCCTTGAAAATCCCTACCAGTTGTTGCATGTATAGAGTGTTCTTTCATTTTTATGACTGAGCAGTGTTAATTATGTAGTGTTGCCTACGATATGAACCACAGGTTGTTTAATTACCTAAAGGAATAATAATAATAATAATAATAATAATAATAATAATAATTCACTCTTATTAGAAAGTGAACATATCATTTAGCAAGTGAGTCAGAAGGAAATTTCCAAGTGCAGAAACTGCTACCTGAAGAGACCTATTGAACATTTTCTCTTTTTTTCTTACCGTTGAGAGGTGTAAAATACACCCATGTGTCCCTTACTGTGAAGAAAATGTCCTCAACTGCTCTAGACTACTAGATCCCTAAAAACTTCACAGATGTCACCCTGGAGTGCATGTATGTCTGACCACGTGGCCTCCATCTGCCACTTCTCGCTCATCCAATCTTACTGGAATGACGTCCCAGATGTGGTGTACCAATGTGATGCTCTGCAGAGTGGCCAGGTGGTCCAGGCATTGTTGGGCAGTATTATGACAAAGAGAAGGATTGTTGACATAATCCTGTTAACATCATACATATGTAAAGCTGTTCTCTCCACAACAACTTGAATTGCTTCTGAATCTCCTGTCTTATTGGATGGGACACAGGTCAGTGGGCACTTTCCACACACAGGACACGATGATCAATCTACTGGGTTAATTCTATAGAAACATTCTTTCCCATCCTACAATCCATATTGTATTTTAGGGGCTAGAGTGATGAATTAAATGAAGATTTAGCAGTGAGTAATTCCTCTCATTTTTTTATGTCTTTGAGGGTGTCAGTATATGTATCATTTCACTTAGGAGGTATTATTGTTTTTTATCTGTTGTCTGTTTTTGGTGGGGATTTCAAAAGCATCCATTTCAACTACCCTAATGCAATTGTTCTTATCCTGGGTCTAGGAACTAGTATTAGGATTCTGACAACTACAAGTATGACCTTTGCAAATAATACATTTAGAGACCAAGAGAATGATCACCAAGTTTGTTTGCAGATACAGTGGATCAATTTTTAATCAGACCTAAGCCAGAGCTTTATCCTGCATCCCATATGCTCCACTCTAATCAGGAATTATTGGTATCAATGTCAATGCAGGCCAAGTGTCTAGTCGTCCATGTATCTAATGCTCATAATCCTGAATATTTCCCTTCCTCTGATGTATGTTCAGTTGAGTAAATGACCAAAAAGCTCTCTGAGGAATTGCTACTGAATTCACATGTCACAGCATTTCAGAATCTTTCAAAAAGATGCCACGTCTCTTTTGTCCAATTAGCTCTTGGTATGAAAAATGGCTCAGGCCTAGACACTAGTGAAAGGATCATGATATTTTATTGATGTGTCCACCCTCAACCTTAAGTTCATCTATTTTTTTAATTCCATGTGATTGTACTAATTAAGTAATGTCCTTGTTGGGTGTTCATCCATCTTGCCTCCAGGGACCCTGTGTTCTATTAACCATCTCTATAACTCTTTGTAGGTTAGGCCTCTGTGACTGCCACTGCTGCTGATGACCACTGGGACCATTGTACCCACTTGATTTAGATGGTTAGGCACTGCTTCCTAGCCTCTTTTATTTGGGGACTTTATCATGTTCTGTTGGTATCCAGGGAGCCCAGTTCTGTAACTGAATAGCCTACCATCTGCTCCGGCCACCACTGAGATTCTCAGCAATGCTGGTGCCCTTCTCATCAGCACATTCCTATCACATTGGTAAATCATGTGTCTTCTGGGCCTTCCAACAGAATACCATCAGCTGGTGTAGTATATTCACCCTAGAATGAACCACTTCTCTGAGGCTTCTGATCTTTTCTACCATCAATGTTGGCTTGTAAGATGTCTGCTCAAATAAAGCTTCTCCTTAATGTTTGAGGAGAGTAGGGTTGCTGTCTTCTAAGAGCGGGAAATGGGCCACTTCATGGGACCCTGCAGATGAAGGTAATCGTGGAGTCAAAGGCTCTGAGCTTCATCTTCTCTGGCTAATCGGGTCTTGATATTGGTAGAGGTGACTCTACAGGACTGAGTATTGAGGCTTGTCTGGACTTCTATTACTCTCCATTTCTTATGTTGGTCCTGATCACAGGGGTAAAGCATTCAATCTTAGAACATTATGGTGTTTAGCTGTAGACTCTTTGTAGATGTTGTCCATCAGCTGAGGAAAGTCCTTTTTACTCCTAGTTTTCTGAGAAATTTCATCAGGAATGGATGTTGGATTTTGTCAAACATTAAAAAAAAATTACTGAGATGCTTGCACTCTTGAGCAAGCTCTTAACCAACTGAGCAACTCAGCCAGCCCACATTGAATAATTTTTGAATATTAAACCAAACTTGCCTTCCCAGAGTAGGCTCCCACTTAGTCATAATGTATTACCATTTTTAAATATTGTTGGAATTGACTTGCTAGATTAAAAAATATATATCTTCAGTCTAAATTCATGAGAGATATTACTATATGGTTTTCTTGTAATATCTTTGTGGTATCAGAATAATGCTGGCCCCATTAAATTAGTTGGAGAGTGTTTTAACCTCTTTGGAGAAAAGTTTACTTAGATTGGAATTATTTCTCCTTAAATATTTGGTAGAACTCACTAATGACACCATTTGTGCCCAGTGATTTATTGTGGAAAGGGTTTAACTACTAATTTGACTTATTTAATAGATATAAGGCTATTTGTTTCTTTTTTTCTTGAGTGATTTTTAGTAGTCTTTTAATGAACTTGTCCGTTTTATCTAAGTTGTCAAATTTGTTGACATTAAGTTGTTTATAATAATTTTTTTTATTCTTTTAATATCTTAAGAACCGTTAGTAATATCCCCATCCCTCATCTTGATTTTAATATTGGTAATTTGTATTTTCTTTCTCTTTTCCTCAATTGTCTGGCTAGAAGTTTATCAATTGGATTGATTTTTTTCAGAGACATAGCTTTTAGTTTCTTTCATTTGTCTCAGTTGTTTTTCTGTTTTATATTTCATTTATTTCCACTCTTATCATTAATTTATCCCTGTACTCCTTACTTTGGGATTAATTTTCTCATATTTTTCTAATTTCTTAAGATGAAAAATTAGCTCATTGCTCTGCAGTCTTCTTTTATGGTATAGGCATTTAGTGTTATAAAAATTTCCCTAAGCACTGCATTAGTTACAGTCTGCAAATTTTTATGTGTTTTCAATTTCAGTTCAACATATTATCTATTTTTCTTTCAATTTCTTTTTTGACACAGTAGATATATGAAGATGATATTTAGTTTCCACATTTGAGGATTTTTTTCAGATAATCTTTTGTTATTGATTTCTAATCGATTTCTATCTCAGCCAGTAAGTATGCATTTCTCATTTATGTTCTGATTATGATGAACCAGATGAAATGAATCCTGGGCATCCTGGATTTTCTGTTAGGAGATTCTGGATCCTATTTAAATCAGTTTTAGCAAGCAGTCACCCTGTTTGGATTTAGCAGGTAGGTCTGGCCCACTTTTGTGGTCTACAGTTTCCATGACAATTTGGATTCCAATCCTTGCGATGCTCCTGTGGTCTGCTTAGTTCACCTGGTGCCACTGGGGCTTCTGCTTGATCCTTGCTGATGCCCACCACAGGGGAAAAGTACTTCCTCGTGCCTACTGATGCCAGGTGAGGGATAGGAAAGCCTTACCTGTGGTTCGGTGATGCTTTTCTGGGTCCATTTTTCGGGCTGTCGAGTGTTGATGGGTCTTGCGCTGGATCCCTGCTGGTATTAGCTTCTGGGACAGAAGGTGTTTCTTTGAGTCTCTTTCTGCTGGGGGTGAGGGTGGGGTCAAAAGTTGTTGATCCTGGGTCATCCTCTGCTTCTGGGTGGGGGGCCAAGAGACATCAGACTTCTATCTGCTACTATGAATGGGAGCGGGGATGGGAGACCGCAGGTATGCTGCTGCCACCAGGGCAGGCAGAGCAGGGTACCTACCTCCACCTGGTGAGAGCTGCGGAATGGAGCTCTCTTCCATTTTGCCCTGCTGATATGGGCAGAGTGGGCCACTCCTTTTAGTTATTAGAAAATAAAAAATGCATTGCTATTTTTGCTCTGGACACTTAATGATACTTTTTTTAGATAAGAAAGAAATGATATAATATTTAGTCACACATTTATCATTTTTGGTGCTCTTTATTCTTTAATGTGGATCCAGATTTCTATCTGGGAGCACTTTCCTTTTGCTTTAAGGGCTTCCTTTAACATTTTTTTCACAGTAAAAATCTATTGATAAAGTCTTTAAGCTTTTGCATTTCTGAAAAATGTATTTCTACTTTTGGCTATAGAAATCTTAGAATTATAGGTTCAGAATTGTTTTTTCTTTTAAATTTTCCTTCAGAACTTTCAAGTTGTTTCTCTACTTTTTTCTGGTATGCATTGTTTCCAATAAGAAGTCTGTTGTCATTTGTAACTTTGTTCTTTAGTACATAATGTATCTTTTTTCTCTTTACTACTTATTGCTCTTTATTACTTATTTAAAGCAAATAGATTATGATGTTCCCTGGTGTAGTTTCCTTGAGTTTCTTTTGCTTGGAGTTCCTGAAGATTCTTAATTCTGTGGGTTTATAATGTTCATCACTTTGGGGAAATGAGAATTTGAAAATGGATTTCTAATCCCTTTTTTCTCTTGTCTCCCTCATGGATGTCAGTTACACAGTTTGGAATGTTGAGATTGCCCTACAGTTCCTTGATGCCCTGTGCATTTGTTACATGCCCTTTTACTCTGATGCTTCATTTTGGGTAGTTTCTATTACTGTTTATAGTAGTTTCCCCTTTCCACAGCTTTGCTGTCCCCAATTGCAGTAGCCGACAGTCAACCACAGTCAGAAATTACTAAATGAGAAATTCCAGAACTAAACAATTGATAAGCTTTAAATTGTGTGCCATTCTGAGTAGCATGATGAAACCTCATGCTGTCCCTCTCTGTCCCACCCTGGATAAATCATTCCTTTGTCCAACATATCCATACTATATATGCTGTCCCTCATTCCACGCTGTGCATGCTACCCCCCATTATTCACTTAGCAATCTCCACTATTGGGTCAATTATCAGTTAGTGAGAAAGGGAGATCACATTCACATACCTTTTATGGCAATATATTTTTATAATTGTCCTATTTTATAATTAGTTATTGTTGTTAATCTCCTACTGTGACTAATTTATGAATTAAACTTTATCATAAGTATGTTTGTATAGGAAAATCATAGTGTACTATCCATGGTTTCAGGCATCCACTTGGCTCTTGGGACACATCCTTTTCAGGGAAGAGGGGACTACTGTATTCAAGTTTATTAATCATTTATCCTTCTATGTGTAATCTGCTTTTTACTTATACCAGTGTGTATCTCATTTCTGACATTGTTTTTCCATCTCTAGAAGTTCAATTTGGTCATTTTATTATATAGTTCATGTCTGTCCTTAGCATGTTTCTATATTCCTTAGCATGTTCATATATTTCTTTACCTTTTATATATGGAAGATATATAAATGTTGTAAGGTGCTTATCCACTAATTTTATGATCTGTGTTGTTATTTCTGGGTGAGAGTAACACATATATATATGTCTGTTTATGGCTTGTGTTCTGCTTTTCATGCCTGGTAAATTTTTATAGATGACATGAATTTTTATTTTTTGGGTGCTGGATATTTTTGTATTTATTGAAATATTTTTGCAGTTTGTTCTGGAATGGGCTGAGCTATTTGGAAAATGTTTGATCCCTTTGAGGATTGCTTTTAAGCTTGCTCAAGTGGTACCATAGCATGCTATAGGCTTGGGCCAATTTTACCTTCATACACAGGTAGCACATCTTGTGAATGTTCTACCTAATGCCCTATATGTTGTAAGAATTTTCCACTATGGCTGGTTGGAACACCAATTATCCCTTGTTCATTGTGAGCTCTGTGGATTTCCTTGCCTGCTCTTTACTGGTTGTTCTTTCTCCATCATTGAGTAGTTGCCTTACATACATGCTTTAATCAGTACTCACGTAAAGATTTGGAAGTGGAGTGGAAGGTTAGGCCTCTGCGTATCTCTCTCTCTCTCTCTCTCTCTCTCTCTCTCTCTCTCTCTCTCTCTTTCTCTGTCCCTCTCCCTCTCCCTCTCCCCCTCTCTCCCCTTCTCTCCCTCTCCCCTCCTCCCTTGCCCCTCTCCCTCTCCTCTTTCCTTCTCCTCCTTTTTCCCCCCTTCTCCCCCTTTCCCTCTCCCTCCCTCTCCCTCTCCTTCCACCTCCTTCTGTCTGCTTTCCTCCCTCTTCCTTTCTCTCCCTCTCTCTCTCTTCCTCTATTTCTCCCTTTCTCCCCCTCACTCCCTCACTCCCTCTCTCTCTCTTTCTCTCTCTCCTCTATTCTTACCTTCTTCTCTTTCCCCATCTCACTCCTCCCTGGTACTCTTCTTTATGAATCTAACTATATTGGCCTCTTTGGAAACCCAATTCCATACTGAAAGGGAGACCAATAGTCTGTCTCTACCTGGGATCCCCTTCCCTGCACCTCAGACTATAAAGGTTCTCCAAATATAAGTTAAGGGGCCAATCATAGGTCTTAACCCATCTGTTGTTCCTCTCTTGGGAATCTCTGTTCTGCAGTGCCTATCTTCCAATACTAAAAAACCATTGTTTTATATATTTTGTTTCCAGTTTTTACTATTTGGCTAAGGCAACTGGGTAAATCCAGTCCCAATTACTCTATCTTGGCCAGAAATCAGAATTTCATGTCCTATTCTCTTTTAAATATTGGGTTGTCAGAAAAGTCATGATGCATTTTTGCAATGAAAAACATAGAAAAAAAAAGAAAAAGAAAAAAAGAGGGCCGGCTGAGTGGCGTGGTGGTTAAGCGCTGACTTGGGAAGCCAGTGGCCCTGGTTCGGGTCCCACATATGAGGGCCAGTGACACTGCCCTCAAAAAAAAAAATAGAAAAAATGCATCATGACTTTTCCAACAACCCAATACCTTGCATGTTTCTTTAGCAGATGTCTAGTTATTTTATAGGTCTTGTTTGATTGTGAATAAGTACTCTTTTTTTCCATTATGCTCCTTGATTTGTTATTACTGCATATAAGAAGCATTTTTAAAGTGATCTTAGATTTTCTAGGGTGATAGTTAATATCACTTGCAGAATACAAATATTGTTACTTAATTTCCAAAAAATCTTATCTCACATTTCTGTTTGTTTTTATTTCACTGACAAGATTGTGTTGTCAAGTAATAGTATTTGGGATTAATTAAAATATTTTCCTTGATTTAAATTCCAGTGATTCTAATATATCATGATTAAATATGATATTTGCTCTAGATTTAAGAAAGGACCTCTTTATTAAGTTAATGGAAATTTTCTATTCATAGTTTAATAAGAATGGGTGAATTTCATCAAAACCTTTTTAACATTATTTAGATTGTTTTATGTTTCTTAATCATTAATACTGTGAATTGTATTAATAGATTTCCTAATGATATGATATATTTACCTTCCTGGTAAAAATCCTTATTAATCATAAAGTGCCATTCGTTCTTTTAAAGTATAGCAGCATTTAATTTTATATGTTACTTAGAATATTTGCATGTACCTTTCTAAGTTTATTATTTTCTAACTGTATTTCTCAAACTGAGACCCATGGACCCACGTGTTTTATAGATTAATTTTCATTGCAAATTACTGCTGTATTGTGTTCTATTTTGATGCTATTCTAAAATTATACACATCTGAGCACATTCTTGAAAATGTGGGTCACCACAATACGATGGAGAACTTGTTTCTGAGTCCAGTGAATCCTATTTTGTCTTTGTGCTTAAAATGGAGCTCTCAACAAGGACAGCTAAAAAAAAAAAAAGTGGCAAGGTGCACAGATGATAAGACGTAGGAAAAAAGTGAGAGAACTGGGTCATTCTTAAAGAACATATTAATATGGCAGACCAAGCCCAGAATAATTTAATCATGGTGGTTACTAATTTGTTAAAGCTATGTGTATATGTATTTTGTGAATTGGAAATAGTCTGCACTTCCTACACTTCCCTGGGCCTTACCTTAGATGAAATGAATCAGAATCCATAAAGTTGGGCTTGACGTATTTTTCTTTTAAATCTTTCCAAAACATTGTAATGTGCAGCCAGAAATGGAAAACACAGACATAGATTGTTGCCTCGAAATATATTCAATTGAAAAAATAAATGAAGGTATAAATAAGTAATGAAGATTTTGTCTACTCCTATTCCAGCAATAAAAGGTAATATAGCCATTTATGTATGCTTTAATAATACCACAATGCTAATTTATGTTTGAGTGAACTAGGCATATTCACAGATTTGTTACATGGGACTTGATTAAAATTGGTGCTTGAAGAGTGCAAGATTGCTCATTAACACAGTTTTTGGAAAATTGTGTGTTCTGATGATTTGTACCTAGTAAATCAAACCTTGAAATTATTAGTAATTCTTCTTGACATACATTTATGTGAACTGGCATATACTCATTATCAGTTTTATTAAACTTAAAACAGGAAAAAAAAATAGACCTTCTATCAAATACTATACCACTTAATGTAATGGTTGAAATTGAGTGGCTAGGAATATATTATTTTATACTCTGTCATTTTCATAAGTGTGCACTTAATTTGTGTGCACTTGGTTTTGGATTTAAATCAGCTATAACTAAATTGAAATTTTAACTTACTTTTTGTACATATATGAGTAATTCTGTAAATCAAAATGGGGGGCCTGAAATATTTATTTTTCCTAAAAGGGATACATATATTACTAAAATCTGAGAAACTCTCTTCTATACATTTTTTGGGGGTTGTGTTATCTTTAATTTGCTTTCAGACTTTTTTGCTTTACTGAGATACTTTCTGAATTCTACTCAGTTCTTATCATTTAAATAGTACAATAATCAGCTCATCTTTGATGGTGTGTTGCCAGTCTTTAGTGAAACACACTGAGTCTAGCTTTTTTTAAAGAAGAATGCTAAATCTATAACTGTATTTTATATCTACATTTATCCACTAAAGATTCCATCTTCTGAAAATATATCCTCTAGAATTTTTTAGCTTAGTGTTATAAACTATCATTTAGTATTTACTCATAATTTCTCAAATAGCTTATGTATCTATGGTTTATTATTATTATTCATGTTATTGTTTCTTGTTCTTTTTCCCTTTTTTCTCTCTCAATCATTTTTTTGGGGGTTGATCAGATTTACTGGTTTCATTTTGAAATATATAATCCATAACAGTAATTTTTGCTTTATTTTTTAATCTTTTAACAAATATTTTTGTATGTACATGTTCCCCTACTATACATGTTTACTCAACTAACAGTAAATAATATTCATTTTCTGTCCTAAGCTAAGCTCTTTTTATCATTAGATATCTAGTGTCACTTAAAGTTTATGAGATTTACAATAGTTACTTTAATATCTGTATTTAAAGGAGAGAGAAAGGATTCTAAGGACATAAACAGATGGAGACAGAATATTATTACTGATCTGGAATACCCAGTTCAGAGATGTTTAAGAGTCCATAGGAATGTAGAGTGATGTGAAAAATGGAATAAAGTGTTAGGAAAACAATGTATTTGTTTATTTATATGTTCAAGAGAGTCTTCTTAAATACCTGCTGAATGTAAACCCTTTAGTGGAGGGTCGGATCAAAATGCTTTCAGACCAATGTGGATGATACCAAGAAATTTATACAATGGGAATTGTTTTTTATTTGCCAAAAATATATCAGAATTAGAAGAGCAGAATGAGAGAGTTTTTGAAAATAAAAATAGAAAGTCAGTTTGAAAAAAAATTTACTGTAATTTTCAAAATTATAAAAACATTTTGGTTATATATATATACACACACATATATGTTACATATTTATATACATATAAAACCAAAATGTTTTTATAATTTTGAAAATTACAGTAATTTTTTTAATTACAGTGAATTTTTTTACAGTGAATATGTATTTAAAGGAAATATCAGGGTGCAGTGTATTTTGAATACCAAAATACCCATCTGTGTTTTTCTTCAACAAATTAGTTATTATAAAGTGATTTACAAATCCTATGTGCCATTTGAATACTAAATGACTGAACTCAGAGTGGAAGTAGCAGGGTATCAGTATTTAAGGGGTTACAGAACTTAGAATATTTATATATATTTGGAAAAGAAGAAAACTGAAGGGCCCAAATAATAGTGGGAAGCTTCTAAATACTCCTTTGATCTAAAAAGAGTAGAAAGCTTGGGTGTTGTATTTTTAAAAAATCTTTTTTGTTTATTAATTTCAAATATCTTGGAAATTTAGGTAACACTGTTATACCCCAAGTGGTTCCACAAGAAGAACTTAAACACATATATGTGATTGTTCCTGACTACGCAAAAACTAGGTCAGCTTCTAATTATCCTCACAAATACTTGTACCTGCACGTAATTCTCCTGTAACTGCTAAACCAGCCTTGTTAATTGGACTGTTAATCACAGAGGGAGCAGAGTTCAGGCTGCCGGAAGGGCCATTTCTGTTTGTAATTGTTTCCCTACAGAGAGTAACCTGCGACCGTTCCTAGTAATCCCAAACCTTAGTTTGAATAAATTGATCTGATTGTTTCTATGTTAGGAAAGCCATCTCCTAAAAGTATGCCTTGCATAAAATAGGTACGTGATGTATATTTGCTGTGGATCATGTTATCGATGCAGACAGTAGGAGAGGTCTGAGTTCTATTATTAGTAGGACAGCCATTAAAAGGGCAGTAGAGAATATAATGGCAAAAGTGTTACTCTCTTTGTGTGTATGCTACAGTTGATGTTTGCTTGGAAAAATCACTTGAGATTTGACTTTAGAATTGTTTTCCGTAGAGTAAGCCAAAGATTCTGAGATTCTGTCTCCAATTTTCCATTAACTTCTGTGGCTTAAACTTATGTTATTAAAAGTCTTAGTAGTTTAGAGCTTCATGGACCCTTCATCTGGTTGCTCTTCTCACAGATGAGGACGCTGTGACCCAGACTAAGTGAATTGGCCAAGGTCATCCAGGTGCCAGGCCTAGCTGTGCTGTTCTCTCCATTGCAACTAGAAACACACTCTAGGTCAGAGTTTTACATAAAGGTGGAAGCGCAGCGGTTTTATATTAGTCTAAAGTGTTAATGTTTTTAACACAAGAAAAGCATGGACACTCAAAGCATGAAATAGCCTTAAAATTATCCAGTTAACCTTTTCTTCCTTATTTCACAAATTAGGAAACTGAGGACCAAAGAAGAGTAGCAATTTCCCCATTGATGTACAGTCATTTAGGAGGTCAGGCAATTAAATTTGGGAACTCACGCAAGAAAAAGGGCCACATTGCTGACTATCAATATGGTCACCTTCGAAGTGCTCCCCTTGGGAAGCTATGCGCCGACAACAGTGCCTAGTCCACCTTTCAAAGCAATTTTGGAATTCTTTTTCTGGAATGGCCATCAGAGCTGTTGTCGTATTACCCTTGATGTCCTGAATGTCATCAAAATGTCTTCCTTGCAATATTTCCTTTATCTCTGGGTAAAGAAAGAGTCATTGGGGCCAGATCAGGTGAGTAGGGAGGGTGTTCCAATACAGTTATTTGTTTCCTGGCTAAAAACTCCCTCACAGACAGAGCCATGTGAGCTGATGCATTGTCATGATGCAAGAGCCATGAATTGTTGGTGAAAAGTTCAGGTTGTCTAACTTTTTCATGCAGCTTTTCAGCACTGTGAAATAGTAAACTTGGTTAACTGTTTGTCCAGTTGGTACAAATTTATAATGAATAATCCTTCTGATATCAAAAAAGTTTAGCAGCATCTTTGCGACAAATTCATGAACTTAATTGTCAGACATCGTATGTACATAATAAATGATGCTACCATCAGTGTAAAGTGAAACTATGATCCATTTATACTCCTAACTAAGGCAGGGATATGTTAATGCATTTTAAATTAATTTTTCCCTTGGTCAGCTATATATTTAAAGGTTTTTATTTTTCTATTATGTGAAGGCTTAATCATTCTGGTCACTCCATCCTAAGAGACATTCAGTAAATGATAGAATGCTGCCCTATTCACTGTGGAAATAACTGAACACATGAAATTATTTATCTCAAGGGGTCTGCAGCTCAGTATTGCCAGTGAGATAACCTTAAAAATCTGAGTTTCCAATTTTTATCAAAAGCATTAAGCATTGTAAACTTCAGACATGTGTCTGCCTCTCCAGTTATCAACATTTCAGTTAACAATAGCAAAATTAGTCCATTGTGCAATTCTGTCCAGTTTTTTCCAGCTTTTTGTCAGTCTCCTGGGAATCACTATTTGACTCATAGGTACCAATATCCATATTTTTTCTTATAATATTTAGCTTTGTGCCATTAAAAGTGTTAATTAACAGTACTCCATTATTATCTTTCAGATTTTTCTTTGCCACTAATACCCGATTGGTAAGCTCTGGAGCTGGTACATACCAGTGACAATGGAAGGTTTTCACACAATAACAAGTTGTTGGAAGGATCAGAACAATACATTCCTTCTCAAATGATCCTTAAATGGTTTCTTGACTGAAATGTCAAGGGACCTAGTCATGCCATCAGAAATTATAACCATGTTAGTACATGCCCAGGCAGTGACAACCAGCACTGTGTGACCTTCCACGGCTTATAGAAACTGTTAAGATTTGACCCTGATTTTTGAGATGTTCATATTTGAAATAGGAACAAATGACCATTTCTGAATTGATGAAACACACTGCATTACCTCAGGCATCAAGCCATCTATCTTCTATTCTTTACTAAGGAGAAAAGCAAACGTAACAAAAACAAAGCACGTTCATTCCTCCTTCCCCACCTGTAGCCCTGGCTCTGGCTGAGTCTAACATATTTCCTCTGCTTTTTTCCCCCCTGAATTCAGGGACAAGTTCTTTGTGTTATAGTCAAGCGGCCCCACATTAGACTTTTCATCTGAATCCAATTTTATGAACTACATCAAGGCTTTTACTCCACATTTTCAGTCCTCTCAGGGTCAATGCAGCTTTGAAGGATACCTCCTATAATGTGAACAGTATAATTTAAAGCATTCTCATCCACAGCTTACCACAGTTGAGGTTCTAAGCAATTCTAATGAAACTGGATTTTTTTTTAACTTGTATGTTCACCAGGTAATAACTTCCCTTACCACCACCCCCCCCACACACAAAAAAAAAATTGCAAGAAACTTCTCCAAACCTGAGATCTACTCTTTGCTACAATCCAAATGCATTTTCCCTTTGCCTGTGGAATGGCAGCTATAGAACTGCCTGAATCTCTAGGATAAGCTTTTGATTGGCCCACAGCAGGACCCCCAAGCTGGGGATGGAATAGGCTGAGTGATGAGAGGGCAGAAGATACCAGCCAGCTATGAGCACAGTGTTCATTGCACATGGGCACAAGCAGACAAAAGATACATGTCCTAGTCACTTCTTTAGAAAAAGTGTTTGATGACAACAAAAGCAAAAAGCTAAACTATCACTTAAGCACTTTAGGCAAAGCAAATGTATTATTATTCCTCTCAACAACATTGTTATTACACAAGATTACTCCCTGTCAGCAAGAGATGGGTCTCAGAAACTATTAGTGCCCAGTGTATAAACATAGCACGCTTTGCAGAACTATTTTTTCCATCATTCCGTAGTAGTCCTTTCAAGCCCAGGTAATGATGCTGGGTATATTCTGTTCCTTTCTTCTCCCTCTACAGTGTGGGTCAAGACACAGGACTAGCCAATCAGATTATTCAATCTCAGTGGTCACGGTGATGGTTCAGGATCAAATGGGCCCATGGGAGCCCCATTCAAGATGTTGCCCTAACTTTTGGGAGAAACAGTCTCATGCTTTAGGATTTGTAAACCATAAGGCTGATATTCTTCATTTTAGTCCAGATAGAATAAATTACGTTCCAGTAACCAAAGCCCCCATATCACTAGAGGAACACATCCAAGATTTATTTCAGCACTTATCTCTCACACAAAGTCAACTATAGTTCCAGGCAACTCTCCACATGGTGACTCATGTATCCAGTTAGACTAACCCTCCCATGAAAGAGCTGCGCCATCTGGAACACGTAGCCTCTTCTGTCAGTGTTACAAGTAAAACCATACTGGGGAGGTCTGAGCGTGAGCCGTTTCCTGGGTCTGTCTGAGAGTGACTCATGTCCCTTCCTCTTCTAGCACACTGTCCACAGCTAGTGACATGACTTGCCTTACTGTAAGAAGATTGGAGATGAGTATCATTATCTGTGCCCCAGCTTCTGCCTTTATGCCACCATCCCATTGCCATGTGGAAACAGCATGACAAGGAAGCTGGCAGAGTCCAGAGCTTTAGATGAAAATTCCTGATGAAAACATTTAAAGCCAGGACCCAGCCAGCCTGTAGCCTTGACACACTCTGGCTCCCATAGGCATCCGAAAAGGCAGAAGCCACACACATGTATTTCTTTGTGTACACGTGTGTCTTATGCACACTAAACATAAGAAATAGACATGTGCCCTATGGCAGGTGAGGCACAAAAATTGTAAAAAAAAAGAAAGGAAATGACTGAGAATCCAAGTTCTAAAAATTGTCACGGAATTCATGCGGTGGATGTAGAAACTTATCTACATGTAGCTTTCTGTCCTCTGTTATGTGGGTGAATAAGCAAGGTCATCAGAAGGAATGGTAGACCTTTAGAGTTAATTAGAAACTAGGAAAGCAAAGCCAGACTTACCCTTTATTTAAACTTAAAAATCTTCTAGGGGAACATTTGGCTGTGGCTTGTTGAGATATATGATAAGCCGTCAAAAGGAATTATATCACCAAGCTGCTCTTTGGCCTTGAAACCAGCTTGTAGCATGTTTGAGTCCATGTGGGATAAATTGTCAAGGAGTTTCTAGTCTGTAAAGTCTAATAATAACAATAGTTGATCTTTCTTGAGTGCCTACTATATCCCAGCACTGTGCTAACTGCTTCATTTAGGTTATATCTGTTAATATTGACAATAATCCAATGAGTTTGATAATAGTGGGATTCTATTATATAAATTAGAATATGGAAGCATAAAGAGGTTACATGATTTGTAGAAGACTGATGTGAAATTATGACTTTGCTGATACAGATTAAGAGTTTGCATGTACAACTAAATTATTTCTAAGTATTTGTATTTTAAAAGACAATATTTATCAAATGTTACACATAGCATCTCGTAAAATAACTTTTGAAAAATTGTGTTTGGATTTTTAAATGAAGGTTCTAATTTTTGAAATAAGACCAGCAATGAGTGGAAACTGCTCATTTCTGTCTCAGATCCCCCGAGAGCTGATGTCTCATAATGAAGCCTAGGACTGAGCCAATTAGCAAACCAGGAAGTACGTAGTGGTGCCTGCTAAACTGGGCAGAACTAAACAGAAGACTGTAAGGCCTAGTGGTCACTACTCTTACTTTGTCGTGGTTTCCTTGGTATGAGGGTAAACTCAGGGTCTTTTGTGTTAAATAGCCTGGATTTGAATTCTGGGCTTCCCATTCAGTTAGCTCCAGGACCTTTCACAAATTCATTAACATTACATCTCAGTTTTCTCACCTGTAAAACAGAATTGATACACTAATCGCATCTATCCCTTAGGCTTACTATAATAATTGCATAAGACGATCCATGTAAAAGGGCTTATCAACCTGCCAGACATACTACATACTCATAGCTTCCCAAGGGGAGTACTTCGAAAGTGACCGTAGTAATATTCAGCAATGAGGTGTGTAGCACTTTTTCTAGGAGCTTACAAAATGTTGACTATCCTTGTCACTGTCATCACCGTCATCATCAGAGTGGTCATTTTTAGTTATAATCTTTTACCAATTAAGCACACTGAAGCAACTAACTTGGGTCAATGATCATGTTTTTGAGAATTTAATTTCTGGAGGATGGCTGGATTCTGATTCTGAGTTTTGTTAGCTGTATGTTCCCTCCCCAATTTTGTAATTAGGGACTGGAAACACAGTGATTCAAAGTTAAGAAACTTATGATAATAAGATATAATTGCAACTTGACAGGTAGGAGTTAGTGCTATTTGAGACACAAGCACAGGATAATTGGAATATTTGGTTCAGAGTTTGTCCAGTGCTGTTGTTTTGAGAGAAGCATCAAATACCAATAATGCTCCTGCTATTTTCTATAAATAAAAAGGCATTTAATGTTGTTTATACGTATGCTTGGAATTTCAACTTTATTCAACTGCAAATTTACTTATTTGTTTGGAGTAAAGAAGTCCGCAAGCAATTAAACATAAGATGGGGGGGAAAAATCGAAACATGGCAGTGATAAAATAAATGAAGGAGCAGTGAATTTCCAGGCATAAAACTCACTTAGATAGCAATAAATTATTTCTTTGGTGGAAAGTTGTTAAATCATCCTTCTCTTCATCTTATTTGTGAGGTTAGGTTAGGATTCTTCTACCATTTCTTTTTCTTCTCTTTTCCCTCTGTTACTGAGCAGGAACCAATCAATGCTAGTGACTTATATATGAATGTGAATGATATGCTCCTCTTTGTCTGTTGGTCATGAACAATTATATAGTGAAAAAGACAGGAAGTAAATCAGCAATTACTATGTAGATGAGTGATCTCAATCTCATGGGGCAAGTCAGTGAGTGCAAAGGATGTTACCAGATCCAAACTTGGGTGTGTGGGGAAGGCTTTCTGGGGGAAGCAACTTCTCCACCCAAGTTCACAGGATGAGAAGTGAGTTACATTGTATGTGAAGGTGAGGAAAGGGAGACTTTAAAAGAAGAGCAAATAGCATGTATGGAAACAGATGATCCTAGCATGCTGTGACCAGGACACCGTTCATTATTGCTAGAATAAGAAGTTTGGGTTTAGTGATAGAGAAAGATTAAAGAGGTAATCTAAGGATTGACAGATCTTAAGTGTTGCTCTGACATGATCACACTTACATTCTGAAAAGAACATCCCAGCTATACTAAGGAGAATGGATTTGAAGAATATGGAATACGTTTAGCAATAGGGGGACAAATTAAGAAGCTATTGCAGTTAATTCAAGGAAGTGATATGGCGATCTGAACTAAGGTGATGGAAGTAGGGGAAAAATGTACGTGGGTTGAAGAAATGATAAGGCAGAAGCATGAACAGATCTTAGTGATTTCTTGGGCAGGGGAGAGGGGAGTTTCCATTTGTGACAAAGAAGACAAAGAATTCAACAGTGCTGCCCAGGTTACTGGCTTGAGACAACGGGTGGACCCATTCATGGGCACAGGGAGCCCTGGAGGAGGCATTCATCTGTGAGGAAGAAAGTAGAGCATCTCTCATAAGGATGGGAAGGAGTAGCTCCCAAAATAGACTGAGAAGGAACAGCCAAGGAGGCAGGAGGGAAAGCATCGGAACACATTGTCACAGCATCTAGGGAAAGGTGAAACGAGGTTTACATATGTGGGTATGCACACTGGGAGCTGAGGTTATATGATGTTTGTTTGTTGATGAACTAATAGAACATGAGGAAAAAGAGTGAGTACAAATGTCTCTTTCCTCTCTAATTCTAAGTGCATGTAACAAGCAAGGGATGCTTACCTTGTTTAGTTGTAGTCAGAGTGGGGTGCCTGTGCTTCCCAACAAATCTCAATTAGGGAGAGAAACTAAGATAAACTGAAAAACTGTGGGAGGGAAGATAAATAGGATTGTTTAAACCTTGGAGCAAAGTTCCTATTAATAATGGATGCCTATGTACTCAATGAGGGAGAGAGGAAGAGGAAGGGAGTGGGGTAGGGGTGGGGGCACAAATTCTAGGACTGAGAAGCACAGTTGTGAATTTCCATGAAAATATTCTTCTTAGCCAAATGGCTGGCCATGCTGCTGGCACACTGGCATCTTTTTTCCAGTGGCAAAATCATGCCACCTGGTTTGTTTCTTTAGGAGCTCAGCATCTGTATTGGCTGAAACCACTTGAATGGTTAAGGAAAGCCAGCGATAGATGCTCCAGAGAAGGCTGTTCTTGTTCCAGAAGGCATATGATTGCTGCTGCTGCTGCTAATAATAATAATAATAATAATAATATAATACTCAAATTCCTACTAATACTTTTAATGATGCTATTTATTAAGTGCTTTGCTAGTCAGACTCGGTGCTAAAGGTTTTACTTGCATTAGTACTTAATGCTTACAAGTGCCCAATCAAGCAATTACTATTGTTACCCTAACTTTATAGATGAGAAGATAAGAAACTGAGGCTGTGAGATACTAGTGAAATTGCCCAAGCCCACACATCTGATTTGTGGTAAAGTGAGGAATTGAGGCTTGGCCATTCTGGCTTTTCACTTTGACATGGTGATGGGAAGAGCTTCATTATTATAGTAAAAACACTATGAGACAGCTCAAATTTATATAACAGGTAGAATACTAAGTGCTTTATGGTCATCATTCCATTTAATCCTCATAACAGCTGCATGAAGCAGGCACTGTCGTATTCCCATTTTATAAAAGTAGACATTGTGAGGTCAGGGGAGTTTCCTAATGTTACAGAGTTAATGCACTGCAGAGCTAGGACTTTATCCCAGTTGTCTGACTTCAGATCCGGTGCATTAAACCATCTCCCTGTTGTGTATTAGCCTGTGATACTTACGAGTCAAGGATTGCCTGGGTCCTGAATTGGACAGAGGCAGAATGTTGTAGTAATATTTAAAAACATGGATTTGGCCTCCCTTTTCCTGTCTCTGGAAGGTGACACACATTTGTGCATTGTTCAACTGCTTAAGAAAAATAAAGTATGGCCCAAACTGGTCTGAGAACCTACAATATGCTGGCCATAAAACTATAAAAAAAAGTTAAGAGACCAGGGGATGAGTCACAGAGCCTCTGGGAGATGTGAGGGGAAATACACACTTCTGGAAACTGATTCAAGACAACTTTCCCAGCTGAAGGATGTTGTAGAATAACCTTAGCATCCAGCTGAGAGGCTGCAAACTAGGGTCTGGCTCAGGGTTTGATCCTGGAAAATGGCATCTGTCTGAATTGGGACCAACAGATTACCTGAGACATTCTTTCAAGGTGCTTTTTCTTTACTGAGTTTTGAAGAAGGGCACCACTGTCTTGATGCTGGATCAGGAAGTGGTTAGATCATGAAAAACCTGTCTGCATAGACCTTATCCCTAGAGAAAGAGAAGGGAAAGATAAAATTTCTCTAAAATCCCCACCACTTGCTGAGAGCTACTAGAGCCTGGGATGATTTTTTTTTTTTTTAATGTAAAAGCTAAAGCCAGGGGGAAGAAAGCTAAAAAAAAAAAAAAAAATCATTACTATACAATTTACACTAAATAATAAATGAGGAGGGGATTTTGTTAGGGATGCATGTAAGAGATTTCATTGGCTTTGTTCTCTGAGAGTTCCATGGATATAGCCCATAGATATTTCGGGTTACTTTTTTTCTTTGTGAAATAATAACAGTGGCTTACAGGACCCAGTTCTGCTATATGTTCCACCTCTACACCATTCACAAGAGGTAAAATAATAGGCTTTCAATATGAACTTAGGCTAATAAGTTTTCCTTGAACTTCACATAAATATACAAAAACATACACAGACACACAGCAGGTAAAAGAAGAAAATATTTTTTAAAATAACGATAACTTTAAGGATGTTTTTGTCACATTTTCTCCTGATTTGTTTTCTATAACTCAAATAAAATTTATTATGCCCATTATTCTCATCAGGAACATACTAGGTGCTATGGGTAATAAAACAATGAGTAAGAGATGGCTTTTAAACTCAAAGAATTTATAATTGATTGAGGCAGGCTGTGGAGTATGTACTTTATCATAGTACAATACAAAGCAGACTATGCTAGTTGTTATTATAACAAAAACACAAACAAAAGGTTCAAGGGTGCACAGAGGAACAAAACATAAAATTTCAATGGATAGGTGGGTTATAAGAGTTTTGACTTCATGTCTCTAACCATTTACTAGTTCTGTAACTTTGAATAATTCTTACCTGCTCTAAACCTCATTTGTAAATTGAAGATAACAGGAGAAATAGTTGGATTGAAAATGGTCAGAAGACCAAGTAGTCAATTAATATGGGGTGTTTCTCTTTTACGAGGGGTTGAAGAAGGCTTTTTAGGGGTGGTGATATTTTAGTTGACCTTTGAAAGAAAGTAGTGGTTTTGATAGAGAGGCAGGTGTGAGAAAGGTTTCCAGGCTGAGTCTACACCAATCACTCAGCTTCAGGTGAAGCTGTTGTAGAAGACGGTATACTCCCTTACTGCCTCCTACCTGCCTGACATTTCTCACTATTCGGATTACTCCTTTGGATTTATACCAAGGAACTCCCTCTAATGACCAGACTCAAACCTGACATCTTGTGTCTAAAATGTGTGGGAGGTCTAATTCTCAGTTTTGAATTCATTACTAGCCATTGACTCAATCATTTGATCAATATAGCCAACTAGAGTCATAGGACCAGAGTGGGAGGCCTTCTGGAAGCTTCAGGACAGGTAAGTTTAGTTGGAATTCCACATGTGAGCAAGGACAGAGAGATGGGGCAGTGAGTGCCCTGAGGATGCTCCCAGACAGTACAAGGCCACTGCAAATCTGGTGGACCTGGAAGACTGGCCAATTGCAAATGGCCTACTTTCAAATTCTGCTAAAGCCCAGTTCTGGCCATGTTTATCCGCCTTGTCTAGGTGGAAGTGGAGAATAAAGGAAAGGGTGGATGAGGGGAGAGTCAGTGCTGAAGGCCATGTTACTGACTGCTTCATGCGCAGGGCTGATCCGCCTTAGCCACAACTACAAATAACTCGCATTGACTGCCAGTTGACTTTATTTTAATCTGGTGTTGAAAATCATCCCCAAGGTGACTGATACCCATATTCTCATCTCATTGTCTACTGTTTTCTATCAAGAACTTTCAGTCCAGGTGTGGTTATCTAATTGTTGCTCCTCACCTTGGAAGGCAGGCTCCCTTTCTTCATCTATTGCCAGGTTGAATCACACTGACTTTTCTTCCATGTGCTGGCTTCACTCAGACTCTTTCCCTTGGCACTCCACATCTCTTACATCTGAACTCAATGTCCATGCCACTTCTCAGGTGTGAGAATACAGTGCCTAATGGAAGAAATGATTTATGTTGGCAGCTCTTTTCAGTTTTTAAGCTAGAATGTTGGTCCTCTGAGGAGAGAAAGGGACAGAGATCTGTTTTCCTCCTTACAACACAGCCTAGAGCGCTAGATATGTCCCTTGAATATTTGCCTATTAGTTCATATAGGATCAAAAGCAGACACACAATCAGCAGAATTCTCAGTTCTTTTCAAATCCTGTATCCTCCCATCATGTTCCCTAACACTTAAAAGATTTTCATACCAAGCCATACCTGTCTCCTTTTGCTTATAACCCCTTCCCTCCCTCCTCACCACAATGAAGCTTTCCTTGACCCAAAATAGAAAATGTGAGAAATTTTATTAACAAGAAAACACCAATATAAATGTATGCTTAGGTCCTGCCTGTTTTCTACATATAGAAAGTTGTCTATGTACGAGCATCCTAATTTGTTGTTCTTGTTGTACTAAGTTTTTTCAACTAGCATAAGCATAGAACAAGTACATGCCCATATGCATTTCCTCTTTTTGGGAAGGGAGAAAACAAAACCCAGAGATATTCACTAAATTACCCAATATTACAGAGCAGAGCCTGGAAACCAGGTCCTTTCTACTCTCATGTCAGGGTTCAAACACTGTGCCTTTAGTTAGAAATGACAAAGCTTGGGATGGTGACAGTGTCACAGTTGGCAGAATGATTCGCCTATTCTATGAAAATGTAGCTCTCCTTTCAGCAGGTGAACAGGAGTTGTGAAACATGCTTTAACACCAGATTCTCAGAGCAAGTTCTCTATGATCCCTGTGTTTCAACAGCCCCAGTGTCCATGTGTAGCCCATTCATTGTCTAACTGGCCTTACACACATTGATTGTCAATGAAGGTTTTTGTTGCTAACAGAGTAGTCAAGACCTAAAATTAGCCCCTCACTTCTTATGACTCCAGGACACCCATCCAATGTTATATTTATGAATGTTACACCAGTGAACTAAAGGCAGCCATTACACAGAAATGAGTCAAAACTGCTCTTCATCCCAGACATACCAAAAGGAAACGAATGCTCTTAAACTGGATGGCAAGGTGTTTCACCCAATTCTTGCCTCTGCATATTTAGAGGTGATTAGGAAAGACAAAAAAAAAAAGGGAATGGAAATAATAATTATTGAGTTTATACTATACACCAGCACTTCCATATATAGACCCAATAATTTGCAAACATAGTGTTTGGCATACATTTGATATTTATCATTTATAAAGTACTTAACAAAAAATATGTGGAAAGGTGTATGGTGTCATTTCCATTTTTCTGATGAAAATGCAAAGCTCAGAGGTTGAGTAATTGGTGAATGTTATACACATTGTTATTAAAAGGACCGAGACCAAAACTCACTTCTGTCTCCAAATATCATGCTTTCCCTGTCCCTACCTATTGAATGTCACTCTATCCTATGAGTTCCCATAAAACTTTTCAAATCCTGTATTAGGAAACATATTGTATTGTATTTTAGTATTTTCTTTGCATAACTGTCTGCTTCCCCCCTGAGTCTTCAGTTCTAAATTCTGGCCATCTCTCTTATGAACTTTATAAAGGTGGCCAAATCATTGGACAATTCTGTGCCCCACTTTCTTCAAGTATATAATAGTTTCCTCGTCACATATTTTGTGAATAATTAAGTTAAATGAATATAGGGCTTGCTACTCAGTAAGTGCTCCAACAGTTATCATCCCAGGGCCTAAGAGTATTAGCAATAATGGCAAATCATGTATATTCATTGTGAGCAGAATGTGTGTCTATCTTGTGTACCACTATCATAGTACACTGCAAGGAGTAAGCATATACATACTTATTGGTTCAACGAGGGAGTGGACACATTGTTTGAGGGGCCCAGGGCAGTAGGTATGGCCTTGGTGGTCCTCAGCCAGTTGGCCATGGACCCTGAGGACTAGCAGAGCTATTGTAAGAGACCTGTAAAACAATGTCTGATAATGTAAGTCTCACGCATTCATGGACTATTATTTTTATGCTGTACACAGATACTATTGTGATACCTGAAATACCGAATTGTTTAGAAGTGTTACTCTAGTCTTAATAGCACCTTGTCATTTGTTTTCCCATTCAGTGGCTAATACAATTATGACTATCTCATGGGGATTGTCTGTGAAGTTTCTGAGCATTACAGTAAAAGTGGCATGCACATATAAAAGGTTGAAAAAAACACTCTTAAAGCACTGAAAATTGGTTGTCAGTAATAGAATTTGATTTTTTTCTCATAACACAGAAGAGAGGGTTCTGTTCATTAAAAAAAAAAAAAGTCAGAACATGGAGAGCCATCTCTATGTCCTGTTAAACTTGTCCTTATTTGCTGCTGCTATTTTTATGTATTAATGAAATAGTATAAATGTGAGTTTGAAAAAAATACCTTGAAATATAAGAAATGCACCCTCCCCTACATCCATAGGAATAAACCTCTGTTAGCCCTGTTTTGTCTGACATGGCCTCTTTCCTTTGACTGCCATTGATTGGTTACAAAGGGGCGGGTTTTATCCCAGTGTCGGCCAATCAAATTCTTTCTTCTGGAAAGAGAAGTGGGTTGAGAAAATGTAGTGGAGTTCTTGGCTGGAACCCAGAAAATGGGAACTCAATGGTCACAAAGCTAAATCAATAAAAGCGAGGCTGAAGAGAGGATGAGATAAATGACACAGAACCAAGAAAAGATCATGTACAAAAACCTACAAGTTTATAAAAAGAAGCTTTCCAAGTTCCTAACAGCTTCCTAGTTTTTGGTGAATCCCAGATTAACTGCTTGCTTTTGAGCTGTATGAACGTAATTGTACCTTGATTCTTTAATTCAATAATTATTTCTTGAGCATCTACTATGTTCCAGGCACTGTGCATACAGTAGTGAAAAAAAAATTAACAAAGAGCCCTCTCATGAAGCTTATATGAAAATGTGTGAAATACGAAATAAGATAAATAACAAAAATATACAGTATGGTAGATAGTGGTAAGCACTAAGAGAAAAAAAAGCACTAAGGAAGTGTCCTGCCTGGAGGACGTTCAGTTTTGGTTAAGTGGCTAGTTAAAGCCTTAGTACATACATAGTTGATATTTGAGGCTAGGGAAGGAAATGAGCTTTAAGTAATGACAAAAGGCATTCCAGATAGAGGAAAGAGCTGGTACAAATCCAGGAACATACCTGTGAGGGTACAATGGAGTAAGTGAAGAATGAGGGTTAATAGTTGATGAGAACAGAGAGAAAGTAAGTCAGATTGTATACAGTTTTGCAGCCACAATAAGCTCCCCTATTCTGTTTACTTTGAACATATTTGGAAGCTATTGAATCAATTTGTGCGCGGGAGTGACATGAACTATTTACATTTTAACAGGGTCACTTTTAGAAGCCATAATTTTTCATTTCTGTGATTAGGCTAACATGAGTTGGTCTTTTCTACTTATGGTACATGAAGAATTCTTAACTAAGATATCCTTTGTGTCTGGGTTTTGAACCAAAACAGCAGATCATTGTAAAGAGTGCTTGACTCCATTTCTTCCAACATTATTTTTCCTGTTTTCAATTGGTTTTTGACAGGGTGGCTTGCTTATGTCTCTGACTATACTCAGCAGCATAGACTTTTTGGTCCCCAGATTTGAAAGAGATTAAGGAACACAGGAGTCAACCTTTAATAGCAGTAGAAATACCATATTTGATAGGCTCCAGAGTCCGTTGGGTTCATGGGAAAATATTATGTAGTAAAGCAATATATGTAAACATCTGCAAATCTTTCAGTGTATCAAATATCCAAACATGTAGCCCTTATAGAAGACTAGTTAAATCACAAGAGGAAAATATATCTTGATAGAGAAGGATCATAATTTATTTATGGAAACTCACCTTGAATTGTCTATTAAAAACAAAATTCCAGAGTCAAGTTGAAATTCGAATCTCTCTGAGAAGTAATAATTCATTTTAGTTTGGCTAGATTTAAAAAATGGGAAATTCTGAAATATTATAAATTTAGAACATTGAGGAGGGATTGTCTTTTCTTATTAACCAATTCTTTTGAAGCACCAGTGCATGAACACAAATAATTTATCCATATAACTATAGTGCTAACTCATTGACTTTGAAATTAGAAGGCAGGAATAATCTCCCTATAAAATATGTGATAGCTTCATTGCAATTATGACCAATTATTACTAATCTGTGACATGCATGTTAAGTTGGACTAGTTTAGGGACCATCAGATGATTTTGCTTTATAGACAAAATCTAAGTGAATATTATGGGAAGGCAGCTGGGGAGGAGAGGGGTTGTGACTCTAGTTGCTTTATTATTTTATCCAATTTGATGCCTGCTTCTTTTGTTCTCACCTAGGGCCCTCTATTGTGATGTGTGCAATTTTAAAGAAAACTGGAGGGTAAAATGAATCAAATGAGTCTTTTGCTCCTAATACCCCAATCCTTGCCAACTGAGAGTCACAAAGGGAACTTAGTCTTATTAAAGGGCAGTGGTTCAGACCACAGAATCCACAAAGCTGCTCTTAAGGTTCAGTGTTCTCGCTGAGTATCATTACCATTGAAACCAACAGTCAAATGACTGTGCAGCATGCCAGAGAAAGGTAGTACGTTCATTTGATGCAGAAAGCTTAAAATATCCCAATGAAATGTGTTATCAAAAGCAGGTCTCGGGGCCTGCTGAGTGGCGTGGTGGTTAAGCGCTGGCTTGGGAAGCCAGCGGTCCCGGTTCAAGTCCCACATATGAGGGCCAGTGACACTGCCCTCAAAAAAAATAAAAAGCAGGTCTCTTTGCCCTTCTCTGTCATCCTCACCTACCACTTTGTTTAGTCTTTTGCTCCCATGAGTATTACAACCCCAAACTGAGTCAGCATATGAGATGTTTAAAATTTATACCATTTCTTTAAACCTATGCTCAGGTGGTGACCTGGCTCCCTCTTGGCACTATTAGTATTTGGGGCAGCATAATTATTTGTGGTCAGGACTGTTCTGCAAATGTAGGATGTTTTGTAACATCCTTGGCCTCTACCCAGTAGATCCCAGTAGCATCGCTCAGCCGTGATAACCAAACATATCTTCAGATATTGCCAAATATTCCCAGGTGGGACAAAATCACCCTAGGTAGAGAACCACCACTTTAGAGGTTGAAGCTGAAGGACTGATTATCGCCCTCAATAAGACAGCACATGCTAGCCACTGTGTCAAAATGTTTCTCAGGAAGAGAAAGCATAAAATAACTTGTACAATATCCCAGGCTGAAAGAAACTCCCTTCAGTGGTGTAGAAAGGGAAAATTGACATCATGGTTATACTTGCTTGCAAAGCATAGTTAGGATCTGCTGTGCAAAATTCTCAATTCTAAAGAAAAACAAACAAACAAGCAAACAAAAACCACAAAAAGACCTCCCTCCATCCTTAGTAGGGGAGTAGGTGATATTGACCTGAAAAGTCTGGAGTCTGGTTTGGCTGTTCGTCTGACTCACGGGATGACTGCAACAATACATGGCACCTCTCTGGGTCAATGGCGATAAGGTGCCAAATGCCATGCAGTGATGCAAAACAATATCTGGAAAAGGTTTAAGTGCTGGGAATCAGAGTCCTATATCAAAAGAAGGTGTCACAGATACATTTGTGGCTAGCCACCTGCCCAAGCACTTAACCTGTCAGTGGTATAGTAACATGACTTCCAAGGAGACTGATGTAGAGAAGAAGGATTTATTCAACTTCCCAACTAATAAAAATAGTAGTGAATATTTATTGAACACTTATAATGCACCAGACCCTCTCCGGTACACTTTACATGTATTAACTTGTTTTATCCTTATATCAACATTAGTAGCATTTACTATTTTTAAATAGTAGTCAAAATAATATTTAAAAATGATTGTTGTCTCTCATTTTACTAATGAGGAAACTGAAGCACAGAAAGGTTAAATCACTTTAGCAATGTCACATAGATATTAAGTTGTAGAGTCAAGATAAAAACTCGTCAGTTTAGCTCTGAACCACTACAATATAAATGTTAAATCAGCAAACATGTATCATGCACCAGGTGGTCTGCTCAATGTTGGGTGGTTAAAATAAACATGCCATATTTTCTGCTACCAAGTAGGTCACAATCTAGTGTGGAGTCTGTTATATAAATAAGTCCTTCCTTACAACTGACATGAGCATGATGCTTTTAGCATAGCAGAAATTGGAAACTGAGTAGTGGGACAAAGGAAGGATGATGAGCTCAGCCCTGAGGGGAGCAAGGAGAGTTTGTAGAGGAGATGGATCCAAAGCAAGGCTTTGTAGGATGAATAAGAATTCACCGGAAGATCTGATGTGTGGAAGGCAATAGCATCATCCAAGGTCCATCGTGCTTATCATGAGTTTGTCTGTGTTTGGACCCTATGTGCCCATGGTTAACCAGCCCATTCTTCAAAGCTCAACTCACCTGCTATATGATCCTTTCTGTGAGGTCTTTAGAATATACTCACTCTTATTATTGTTCCAGGTCCAGATCCTTACGTTAGCACTTACTACCTACTGCTTTGTGTTTGTTGACTTTCCATCATTACCCCACTGAACTCTAAGCTCCCTGAGGGAAGTTAATCTGATTGTGTTCACTGCTACGCAGTGACTTATGCTAGATGGTGCTAGATGCATGTTGAATTAAATGATGAGGTGCATAAAACATTTGTGGACATAACACAATGTAAACCTCAAATCAAAAAAATCATTGAATCTGTCCTATTTTATAAAAGATACTTTCTAAGATATGTCAAAGGTACATTTGGAGGATATATTTTGATTTCTGGGACCAATGATCCACTGCAAAGTAACTAGGAAAAGAAAAAAAATGTGCTAAGTCAAATGTGCTTCTAATTCTGGTAGGGCTGGACCTTCGCTTTCCCTACAACAATGAGGGGTTCTCAAACTTGGGCATGCTTTAGTTCACCTCAATTGTTAAATATTAAACTGCGGATTCTTACAGACTTTTACAGATTCTAAAGCACCATCATCCTAAGTGATTCTTTGGAACACATTTTTAAGAAGTGGTTGAGTTGTAAAAGTAGGCAAATGGTTTGGATGTAGGAGGGGAAAGAACTATTAATAGCATCAAACAAACCATGAATTTAAGAGCACTGTGTTGGCCAGCAGAAAAATACATGCATACATGCTACATACATACATACATACACACATACATAATTCCTCATTATCTTGTTACAGGTTCCTAAAATTCCAACGAAAGCTCATTCTCAAAATATGGACTCCACCCTATCTATTATATGAGAAACTCTGACAAGGAACCCTGGTATTAATAGTTTTTAAAAAGGCTCTGAGATGATGATCATGAATATTTTGGGCTGAGAATTAGTTCAGGCTCTAAAAGTTACAAAATGCAAATATCTCAGGATGATTAACACTTTAGCAAGCAAATTTGCAGTCATTGTTAACACCTGAGGTTAAATTAATTCATTTGTTCTTTATTAAGTGGCAGCCAAGTAAACTAATTCCCTGTGGGAGTGAAATACATGTAAAGAAAATTTTAAGTGGGAAAATTCAAGGAGTAATGCATAAGAAAGCGAATGGCCAGGTGGGGGCTGTTTAACAGAGAAGAGAAAGGGAGGAAGGCAGGAGCACAGATTTCAGAGCTCGCAGTAATGCCAGACACTCTGACCTGAGGTCCTCAGGTCCCTTCTCAGAGGAAAGTAATTCAATGAGAAATATGTTGAAGGCTGAAGATGTAACCAGGTAATGGAGGAAACCGATAAACAGAGTTATCAGTGCCCTGGGCTTTTCCAGCTTTTGGCCATGAACTAAACTGTTTCTTGGATGGTTTTCAGGTCTTCAAGAATGGGGTGAATGTGAGCAGGGCCTCTGGTTTCATTCTGGATGAAAGAAAACTGATATCCGAAAGAGGGCTGTGTTTAAGGAAGGGTGTGAGCTATTTTCAAGTGAGGAAGGCGTCTTTTTTTTTTTTTTTTTTTTTTTTTTTTTAAGATTGTATTGGGGAATTGGGGGAGGAGAATATTGCTGGGGAATCGGGGAAGGGAAAAAGACAAGTTTTGTCTTTGAAGGGAGAGGCACTGTGGAGGTAATTACAGCTGTGGCTGAGACTACAGAAACTGGCTTGTTCTTAACTGCTATTTGTGGCTAATCACTTCAAAATAACAAATGAATAGCACAGTAAATGTTAGCAGGATAATTTTCTATTAATCAAGAATAATGAGTGAGTAGACTAATTCCCTCTCCAAACATCCCGAATTTTAATGCTGTTGCGTGTTGCTGCTTCAGATTGATTACATGGTGATTTAGAGGGAGTGAACTGGTGGGGAAACTCAAAATAAAAGGCCAGATATTGTTATTTCCTGCTACATTCATGTAGAATATCAACCTCTTGCATGTAAATTCTTTTAGAAGATAAACACTGCCTTTCCAAAAATGATACTAATACAAAGATATGCCCATATTTAAGTGTGTGTAAGAGAGAGAGAAAAAAAAGGAGAGAAGAAAGAATGAAACAAAGAAAAAAGTTGTTTTGATTGCAAATAGAAGCCACAAAACCTACATGCATAAAATCTGAAATAACATTAGGGAATTTGCCTAAACTCATTGATATTTCATTTAAACACTCACAATAAAGATATATACAGAGTTTGGTTATTTCACATTATATTGGACTGACTTCAACAGCCTGGGTCTTGATCCTTCATCACATCAGACTTTCCAAGACGTTAGATGTAGTCTCAGCCCTTTCAGGAGTGTATAATCTAGTGGAAAATCAGCCACAAATGAAGCAAAAGCAATGGGCGAGATTGTATGTAATAAATATGCAATGGATTGGAGAGAAAAATCTTTGTTGTTGCAATAGTTCAAAGAAAGAGGGACTATTGTGGTGATAAGCATTCCATGGTGGGGCTGCTGGATGTAATTTGAAGACAAGGTGTGATGGATACCTGTTGCCCCTTGCAGATCTCTTCACCCTTGTCTACCTACCTTTCTCCCCCAGGAGGCTGATGTGTTTGGACTACATTCTACATTAATGGGCTCCTTTGCCTTCCAGCAGTGGCCTTTGTCCAATGAGGAGCTCCAGGGGAGATCAAAAGGAAGGAGGGTAAAGATGGGTCTTTATCTTCCTTCTCCTTTTGAGGTTATACTTGGTAGGTTTCCTCCCTCAGAGACCATAGCTTCTCTCCTGGACGCCCTCTCCACTCTTTCTCCTATTAGCCTTCAATGACAGATCCTCTCTTTTCCCTTTTCACCTAGAAGAGGTCACAGATGGGGCAGGTTGTTGCTGTCCCCTGTGATTTCCCTAAACTCTGCCCACATATTTGTAAATAGTCTCTTTATTAAGTTTTCTATGAGTTATTTGAATTCTAGAGCATCATCTGTTTCCCTCTGGGTTACTAGATAAGACACGTAACTGAGAGATGGTGTGTGGACATATCAGGCAGTAAGAATAACTGTGAAGATACATTTAATTTATGGCCAGTTTTCATAATGTAGGGTACTAGCTCATTCCTATGCAAAAAGTTGATGGGTAACTTGAGGGCAAATAAGATGTAAAAACCATATAATATGAGGTCATAAAGGTGTTACAGATACACAATTTTGCTAGATTTGAACCAAGTTCCACTCTTTATTTCAAAGTAAGAAGGGGAGCAGAGATGAGATATTCCCAACCAGAATCTTTGATTTGAAGAGAGGAAGGGAAGCAGAGGGTTGACAGATTATAAAGATCGCCATAAAAAGGGTCATGTTCTTTTTTAAGTGTCTGTTCACCTCTAAGAAGTTGTACTTGAGCCCTACATGTTGCGTATTAGCCTACCTCTCCCTGCAATCCCAGGTTGTATGAGATTCAAGCAGAAGCTTCCATGGATGAATGTTATCCCATGGTTTTCCTTTCAGCAATTTTCAGATACAAGCAAAGGAAATATTCTGAGGTTCTGATTTTTTATTTATTTAGATATTCATTTATTTATTCGTGCATTTATACATTTAACACACTCATGAATGTATTAAGGACCCAAACCTAAATGAAGTCGCATGTGGCAGTGATACCTATTCCCTCAAAGCTCAAGAGGGTGATACAGTCACATGTAGACAGGTGCATGGTTTTCCTCCAACAGTTCTAACTAATTTGTTTAGTCTGATGGACAGAAAAAGAGCGGTAACTCCCCATCATATTTCCCTATAGAATAAGAGAATCTTTGATGGATTGACAGATGAAAAAGGAGAGTCCTTGTGGATGGCTAAGCAGTAGGAAAGTGTGTAAAGCTAACTAAATGCAGGAAAGACAGTGAGGCCGCGTTTAGCACTTCTGTCATCCTCTGGGTTAACTTGTGTAAGATATTCCTTTGAGTGAGACAAACCCCTCACATGGAAAGGGTGGAGTTTTTTTTTTTTTTTTCCCCCTTACTGTTATTTGTTTTTGTGAAGAGTTTTGAGATCTTTGACATCCTGATCGGAGTGTGGACCTTCATTCAAGTCAGATAGAACCAGATTAGAATTCCAGCTTAAAAATGTCCTACCTGGCCTGGCCAAGTGGCGTGTTGGTTAAGAGCTGGCTTGGGATACCAGTGGCTCCAGTTCAGATCCCACATCAGGGCTTAGCTGCCCTCTACAGCTAAAATGGTGAACAACAGCTCCACCTGGAGCTGGGCTGCTGTGAGTCCCCAGGATGGCATAGCTGCAGCCCCTGCTGCAGTGGGCTGCCATAGGCTACAGTGAGTGGCCGGCAGCCAGTGTGAGCGGCTGGCAGCCAGTGTGAGCTGCCAATAGCCGCGGTGAGCGACCATCCAGAGGCCGGCGACCGATCTGCCTCATCCAGGAAGAACGCAATGACGATACCAACATGGGCCAGTGAAGCAACATCCTCCTCAACTAGACTGAAGAACAAAAGGACAGCAACTTGTCTGTTCCCCTTTCCCAGTTCCCCAACCCTGTTCCCCTCCCCCAATTCCCTAATAAAATCTTTAAAAAATAACATGTCCTACCTGTGTATCCTCAGCAAGTTTTTTTTTTCCTGTCTGAAATTAATTTCTCTTCCCTGCAAAAACAGGACCATAAAACAACCTTTCAGAGAAGTGCTAAGGACTAAATATGGCCAGGCTGGTAATCCACTGATGATAGAGGATAAAAGCAACAGCTGTTGTTGCTGTTTAAAACAGAGATAGCTGAGCTTCCTTCAACCTGACCACAGAATGGTGGCGAGAAGGGAGACGAACACAGGAACACAGATACTAAAGCTGCTGTGAACGGTGAGCCTCCACCCATTGGGGCTTCTCTTTAGTGCTTGTCTCCTACAGGCTCTGGGCACCTATTTCTGGCGATAGAGAGCTTTTTTACCCATTCAGTCACTGATTGAATTTTGCAGCAGCCCCAGGCCTGAAAGCATTCTCTGAGGTTATGGAGATAGAAAGGTAAAATGAGAAGAGTGTAACTTTTAGTCAATCATAAGCCAAGATGAATGTTATTTATGTCATTCACTAGCTGTGTGGCCACAGCAAGCTCCATAAACCTCTCTGGTCTACTTTTGTTTTCTAGTGTATTATTTTCAAGAGTAAAATGGCAACTTTTAAGGACCAATGAGATGAAATATGAACATTTTAAGTACAGTTGTTCCCACATCATGGGTACTTAATATTTTTTGTTTGTTCCCTTCTTTCTTTCCGTCTGTTGAGGCAAAATCTGCTTTCTTGTCTCTCAACCACGTATCTTCCATCCAGCTCTGGATTGATATAGATTAAGTTGAGTTCCTCTTTTATGATCAGTTATTCACTTTTTTTTTTTTCTTTGAGAGCAGTATCACTGGCCCTCATATGTGGGACCGAACCGGGGCCGCTGTCTTCCCAGGCCAGCACTTAACCACCGCGCCACTCAGCCGGCCCATTCACTTTTATTTACCTCTGTTAATGATAAATAACTTCTAAGTTCTGGTGCATTTTTGTAGGACATGACTGTGAGAGTGTTAAGGGAAAGAGATGCAGTATTTGTATATGACTAAAGAATAGGAATTGACCTTACACAATATTCAAATATCAAGGTTTGGGAGGCCAAGTACCTTCCAATGAGTGTTTTGGTTTTTTTTTAGCAATGCATTTCTGTGACTTGTATTCCCAGACCCACAGACATCACATTAATATGGAAGAGAATACATTTCTTATTCTTACAATAAATCTTTCTCATGTGACTAAAGCACATAGGCTCTAAGAGACAACACTGTATTATTATTAGGTGCCTCACAAACCATGCAGGCTAATTTTAGTGACCATTTTGTCTGTTTTCATCCTTCATTTGTGTAGTTGGCCTTGCAAACAGAATAGTTTGAATAAACATTATAGTCATATTTATGGGTATTCTTGTTAAGTGCTTCTCTTGGAGATGCATTATTGGGCATTCAACATAAACTACAGAGATAGAGTTATTTATCTTTATTAGCAGGCAAATAAGGATAAGGGAAACAAGGGAAGTTGTTTTTATCCACTGTCCTGGGCCTGCAAGAGCCTTTATCTAAATTTAAGGTAACAAAGGGAGAGGAATCCCCAGCTGATTAACTAGGAAGTTATGGGGGGAGGTAAGAGGAGAATTTAAAAACCTGCATGCTGACTCTTAGTAGCAAGGTGGAAAAGAAAGGCTTAAGCTGCCAAGAAATTAATACATACTGGGTGCCTACAATATGCTACAGTCTGTGGTTAGAAAACCCCCAGTCTTATATCCTGTAACAGGTAGATCTGTAATGTGATGTTCAGTTGAAGGATAGGTGTTATTACTCTTGTTTTGTAGATGAGGAAGAGGAGGTTCAGAGATGAAAGAATTTGTCTAAGTACAGGGAACTTGTGGCAGGGTTGACAAGTAACCCTAGGACTGGCACGAAGCCCATCTCATATACCATCTACCTTTGCAGTGCCAGGTGGGCAGATAAAACAACATTGGGTATTAGTGAAGACCATCTCTGTGTCTGTATGAAAATATAATCCATGGATTATGTAAAGTCAACAAAAACCTCCTCTGGGCCTTTGAGAGAACTGTATTTGAAAAAGAGTTAAGACAAGGAAAAAAATCCACTGACTCACTGGGAGTTTATGAGAATAAGTAGAAACAGCCCAGATGTTCCACTGGACCCATGGCAAGAAAGAGAATGGGAGTAGAAATAATGTGTTAGGGGAGAGTAGAGGAAAGAGAGGATGGAGAATGAGAGTGAGAAAGGAAGAAGGTATTGAGAGGGGAATGAGAGGGGGCAACCTCTTATATTTTTCCCAGTGCTTTTATGTGTCATATCATTTATCCTTATTCTAGAATTATATAAATGATGATGTTTGTCTTTGCAAAACAAAAAGAGTTCACAATGCTTCTGATTATTTCAAGTATTTTCAAGATCATCTGCATATAGACCACGTCTATTAGGAAGGAAGGAAGGAAGGAAAGAAAGAAGTGAGGGAGAGAGGGAGGCGGGAAGGAGAGAGGGAAGGAAGCCAAGATCTAATAATGCTCTAAAAGATTATTTGTGATATCAGAATAATGGCTGAAACATCTTACAAAGACAAGCATAGACCAAACATACCCACTGGTCCGTCTGCAGTGACTCCATCAGGCATTGTTGAATACCTGTGGGAAGTAGCATCATGGACCTCTGTTTCTTCTCTCCTGTGACATTGGGCAGGGTCATTGGTTACCAGTAGCCTATTGTCCATGTCTATAGTCAGTCTGAATGGGAAGGAGACATCCAATTTTGTCTGATCATGAGCCATTGTCAGTAAAATTGAATATAATTCCAACATTCGAAGAAAAGTAGTCAATAAATCTAGGTGAAAAAAAATATCTTCTCGTTGTTACTCCCCCCTCTTTAAACAAGTACAGTTTGATTTTTATAATGATGGTAATTCTAATGCATTTCATTTCTTAATTCTTTCTGTGATTAGTCATCCTGCGAAATAATCACTAGGCAAGTAGCTTGGGATTAGGTTTCTCATTAGGACATTAATGCGTGTTGTGAACTGTGATAGTCTGATGCTTGCCTCTCCAGGTAACCCACTAGCTCATTCAGCTCTCTTTATAATCCTGCAAGTCTGTTCACTGTTGTTTGTGTTGTTGCTAACTCACTGATTTACAGCCCTATTTCAGTTATGCTAGGCATTTGGATAGCTGGTTTGAGATCTAGACTGCTTCATTAGTAATTTTTCTATTCAGATGTGTCCAATAGCAACTGCCATTTAACATTGCAGTGACTTTTCCCCCATGTTTTTCATGTCCATAGTCCATTATATTTACTATAAATTGTCAGGGATGAGGGTCAACTGATGTTTTTCTGACATTGGTGATTTTCACTCATTCTTAACTCATTTGAACCACTGTGATTTATTAAATGGTTGCAGAAAGAATTTAATGGAAACAGTGTGTGTGTGTGTGTGTGTGTGTGTGTGTGTGTGTGTGTGTGGTGTGTGCACACACACATACGCTACTGACAGATCCAATTTTTATGTCTGTCATGGCTTGAGAAGATACTGTTTGTATGTTGTTGTACAGTGACTTAATATCAAAGTTACTTCAACCTTCACTCTGGGGAAAAAAAAACTGTGACTTGATTAACCCATCACATATTAGGTGAGTTGCTACACAAGCTTGAGCAATTTGTTAGTCTTTGAGTGACTACCCTGAAAGGGTGTTGCTATTGTTATTTTTCTGGATTACTGGAAAGTGTATGAGTCAAGATAGGTAATACTATCTGCTTTAGTAACAAACCCTGAAGTTTCATGGTTTAACCAAATAAAAGTTTCTTACTTCTTGTTCCCATAAAAAGTCCAGTGAGAATGTCCTAGACTGGCAGCTGCCCTTTGGAGCAGTGACTTTGGGATGTGGGCTCCTTTCATCTACTCAAGAAAGTCAGGGCTCCCCTAAGTGTTTGGAGTTCTTCACTGGATCCCCTTCATCTGACTAGTGAAAGTGGAGGAGGGGGAAAAGGAGAAGGGAGAGGCATTTTGTAAGAGAGAGAAATTTTGTAAGTGATTTTTAGAGGTCATTATTCAAAGAATCACATATTATTTTACTGGTATTCCTTAACCCACACCTGAGTCACATTGTCTCACCACCTATAAGGCAATTTGCAAAGGTAGCTTAGCTGTGTGCCCAGGAGGCAATGGAAAGGTGTGCGGAGCATAGTGCAGTGTCTCAGCTGTGCTTTTGCCTGGCTTAGAATTATATTTAGCACGGCTGGGAAGGAGCTAGCCTGAAGTTCCACACAGACTGTGTCCAGCAGGGTCTCTGGGTAATGAGCTTTTTTTCCATCTCACTATAGGTGGTTCTTCCTAGTATAATACCTATGACTTTAAGAGACAAGCTATTTCCTTTCTTTCCACATCCTTCATAGACAATGGTAGAATAGGGACAGGCTAACCACAGTGATTCTGACATTTGCAAAATTACAGAAAGAAAGTACAGAGAATTCACTGGTTTGATTTGCTGTCCTCTGTGTTTTCACATGGTCTTCCTTCTGTACCAGTTTGGTCCAGATTTCCTATTTCTGTAAGGATACTGGTCATATTGGATTAGGAGTCACCTTAATGACCTTTGTTTAACTTGATCACCTCTGTACATACCCTGTATCAAATAAGGTACTGGCAGTGAACACTTCAACATTTGAATGGGAGGCGTGGTATTCAGCCCATACATTGTATGATCTTTTGATCATAGTTCGTTCCGTATGCCAACATTCTCACTCATATTTCTTTCCTGCACTTATGTTTCAACTCTCCTTTATTTTGTTTCCTCAATCTCACACTTTTCTCTCTCAAGGTAATGGTGGCTTTCAGACTTAAATTAGTATCCACACTCAAATTAGATAGTTTTCTTTAGACATTTTTCTTATGCGAGTTTCACTAGACCACTAACATTTAAAACTTTTAAAAATTCCATCTCCTATTATTTTTGTCTAGAAATAAATATCTTTTCTCAAAATAAGGCCCTTGCTTTGTGACTCCCTCTGTTCCCTTTCATGTCTACTTGCCAACCAGCCCTGATTTTCATGAGTTATCTCTTTCTTGCAATGCTTGTTAAAGCAGGTGATACTATCTCCCCCACACTAACAGACTGACTCTTCTAATTCTTTCCACTGGAGCTGCTGGCTCAGTAGGCATGTGATTTGCCTTCTACATTCTTGCAGGTGGTAGCTTTACTAAATGTTTTGTCTCTGGATGACACAGGTTCCCATCTTTTGAGCCTCTATTATCAGTCTCCTGAGTGCCTATCACCTAACCTCTAAGGCAAATATATTACACATTTAATTTTTGTATTGCAGCAGCACCTTTTTTTTAGTTAACAGTTGCCATATTGGGCAGGTTGAATAATATTAGCTGTTGCAGAAGCAGCAGTGAAATCTTAATAGCTCAGAATTGTTTAACTTTATTTATTGCTCATGAAAAGTCTTCAGGTAATATAATCGCCATCAGCTTTCCTGAATGGCTTTCCTCTATAGAATCCAGGCTCCTTCCTCCATTGGCTCCAATGGTCCTCAGAATTCTCCCCTGGATCCCTGCCCTCCCCGTGCAGTTCACCAATGAAAAAAGGAAGAGCATGCATGCAAAGAAGCATGGGAGAGTCCTTAAGGACAAGCTGTGCAAATAGTATGCATTACTTCTGTGCACATTTTATTGACCATGACTTAATCCCATGGTCCCTTCTAACTTCAATGGGACTGGAAAATATACCGAGGGTGCCAAAGAAATGTATACAAGTGGACAATTTGGTCAACGTTGTTCAAACAGTAGTTTGCGGTAATCGGAAGTGTCTGGATGCTGATTGCAACTACTTTGAGCACTTCATATAATTTCAGAAGTTATCGGTATGTATTGAGGATTATAATTTTAGTACAGTTTTTTCTTTTCTTAAAATGTATGTACATTTTTGGCACCCCCTGTATTTCTCTTGAAAGGAATGAGTTTATGAACATATAATTCTAAGACACAGGAGAATTGCATAAAGTAACACGTGTAGGGCTCTTGGCATAGGGCCTGATGCATATAGGAGGCACTTAATAAGAATTGGATAGCACTAGAGAAAGCGTTTTATGGACTGACTGGTCTCAATAACTCCTGAAGAATCTCGCTTACATAGGCACATGGCTTAATCAAATATATCATTAGAAATAAGATGACGTTTTCACTTACTGAAATTCTGACAGCTCATAAATCCTAAAATTTAGGATCCAATGTGAAGAGCCAAAAAGTGAGCTGTATTCGTCTAGTATGCATACAGACTTTTGTGCAATTGCACATGTATGCACATACTCAAAGAGACCAGTGAAAACATTCCTATAAATTCCTTCCTTTGTGCTCTCATGACCCTTTTTAGACACATCTTTAGTTAACTGTAATGCAGCTTCCCATTTAGCCTGAGAAAGAGTAGGTGTGATATTTGTACAATGACCCTTCATTGTTCTCAGAATGAGGAACTTTACTGCATGGGAGGTGGAAACATTTCCTTTGTCTCTTCTGTTTGGGAACATTAGTGAGAAGTCCCTCTGGCTGGGGTTTGGGCAAAAACACTCTCTCGGTGTCTGCTCCATCTAGAGTAGGCTGTGTTCACGGGTTCCTGGGGGCATCTAGTATGTGGAATGTGTGTATGAGGAACAGAATTCTATCTTTGGAACAAAATGCCATCTGATCTTTACAGGATTAGGTAGAGGGAAGAGTGCCAACCAAAAGCAATAATAATGTAAATGAAACCAATAGCTGCAGAGAAATTTCTGGCAAATGCCACTCATGAGGAAAAATGTCAGAAAAAAACATTAATAGAAGAAGCATCTGATGGAATTTGCATTTGAAACAGCTGGCAAAGGGCAGATATTTATAACAGTGTTCTATTCAAATCAGATCTATTATGGGCATACAAGGTCCCCCAAAAGGTTCAATTGAGTTCACTACTGGTTTCCAAACTAAGATTCTAGCTTAAGTAAACTTCAAGCATGTAGCAGTTTGTTCTAAATCCCAGGGAAAAAAGATGCCAGAATCAGTTATTTGCACCACTATCTTTCCCCCTCATGTAATTGCAGGAACATATTTATTCTACTTTCCTTGAAGTAATTTATTTTTTTGTTTTATCAAATAAGTTTTAGGTGTAAAACACTACAATTCAACATCTCTATATACTACAAAGGGATCATGCCCCAAAAGTCTAGTTACTATTCATCACCATACAATTGACCCCCTTTACCTCTTTAACGCACCGCCCCCCACTACCATCCCCTCCGGTAACCATCGATCTGTTCTCTGAATTTATGGTTTCTTTTTGCTTGTTTGTTTTTTAGATTCCACATATAAGTGAAATCATATGGTATTTGTCTCTCTCCTGACTTATTTCACTTAGCATTATACTCTCAAGGTCCATCCATGTCTCAAATGGCAACATTGTCATTTTTTATGGCTGAGTAATATTCCCCTGTATATATGTACTGCATCTTCTTTATTCATTCATCACCAGACAGACACTTGGGTTATTTCTGTGTCTTGTATATTGTAAACAATGCTGCAATGAACATAAGGGCGCATATATCTTTTCTAATTAGTGTTTTTGTATTCCTTGGATAAAAGAGTGAAATAATTAGATCATATGATAGTTTTTCTTTATTTTTTGAAGAACATGCATGCTATTTTCCACAGTGGCTGTCTCAAATTCCAGCTCCATTAACAGTGTATGAGGGTTTCCTTTTCTCCACATCCTCTCCAACACTTGTTATTTCTTGTCTTTTGGGCACAGCTATTTTAATAGCTCTGTGGTGTTATATCATTGTGGTTTTGATTTACATTTCCCTAAAAAATTAGCGATGTTCAAAATCTTCTCATGTCTTCTTTGTAAAATGTCTATTCAGAACCTCTGCACATTTTTAATAGGTTTTTGTTGTTATTGAGTTGTATGAGTTATTTATATATTTTGGATATTAGTCCCTTATTGGATGTATAATTTGCAAATATCTTCTCTCATTTGGTAGGTTGCCTTTTCATTTTGAAGATGGTTTCCTTCACTTTGCCGAAATCTTTTAGGTTGATTTAGTCCCATTTGCATATTTTTGCTTTTGTTTCCTTAGCCTTTGGATTCAGATCCACGAAACCATTGTTAAATGTCAAAGAATTTACAGCCTATATTTCCCTCTAGAGATTTTATGCTCACAGATCTTGTGTTCAAGTCTTTCATCCATTTTGAGTTAACTTTTGTGTATAGTGTAACATAGGGGTCTAGTTTAATTCTTTTTTTTTTTTTTTTTGCATGTGGTTATCCATTTATCTCAACACCATTTATTGAAGAGACTGTCCTTTCTCCATTGTATGCTCTTGGCCCTTTTGTGGTAAATTAATTGTCCATATATAGATGGGTTTATTTCTGGGCTCTCAGTTCTGTTCCATTGATATTTGTGTCTGTTTCTGGGCCAAGACCACAGAGTATTTATTTGATATTTTTCTTGTTTCTTGAGGTAGGCCTGTCTTTCTATGAACATCCCTCTTAGAACTGCCTTTGCTGCATCTCACAGAGTTTGCTATGTCATATTTTCATTTTCACCTGTCTGTAGGTATTTTGTTTTTATTTCACTTGTGATTCCTTTGATGACCCATTGATTGTTCACTAGCATTTTAATTAATCTTCACATTTTTGTGGTTTTTCCAACTTTTTTTCTGTAATTGATTTCTAGTTTTATACCATTGAAGTGAGAAAAGATGTTTGATATGATATCAGTCTTCTTGAATTTATTGACACTTGTTTTGTGGCTGAATGTGGCCTATCTTGGAGAATATTTCATATGCACTTAAGGAAAATGTGTATGTTGCTGCTTCTGGATGGAATGTTTTGTGTATATCTATTAAGTACATCTGATTTAATGTGCCAAAGTTTTCTTATTGATTTTTTGTGTGAATAATCATCCATTGATGTAAGTAGGATGTTATAGTTCCCTACTATTATTATATTGTTTTAAATTTCTCCTTTTAGGTTTGTTAATATTTGCTTTATATATTTTGGTGCTCCTATGTTGGGTACATATATATTTATAAACATTATGTCTTGTTAGATTGACCTCATTATCATTATGCAATAGCCTCTTTTGTTTTTTGTTAAAGTCTTTGTTTTAAAGTCTGTCTTTTCTGATATGAATATAGTTGCTCCAGCTTTCTTTTTCATTTTTATTTGCATGGAATATCTTTTTTCATTCCTTCACTATCAATCTAATGTGTATCCTTACTCCTGAAGTGTGTCTCTCATAGGCAGCACATGGATGCATCCTACTTTTATAATATTCAGCCACTGTATGTGTTTTGATTGGTGAATTTAGTATGTTTACATTTATGGTAATTATCGATAGTTATACACTCATTGGCACTTTGTGAATTCTTTACTGGATCTTTATGTAGTTTCTATCTGTTCCTTTCTTCTCTTTCTTCCCTTGTGGTTTGATGGCTTTCTTTAGTGTTATGTTTGGATTCTTTTCTAATTTTCTTTTGTGTATTTAATATAAGTTTTTCCTTTGTGGTTACTGTGAGGTTCACATATAATATCCTATTTATACACTAGTCTATTTTAAGTTGATAGCAACTTAAATTAGAACACATTTCAAAGCTTTACAATTTTATTCCCCCTCATTTTATATTTTTGATGACACGTTTTATTTTATTTTATGTGTCCCTTAACTAATTATTGTAATTTGAGTTTTACTACTTGTTCTTCTAACCTTCATATTTGCTTTATAAGTGATTTTTTCCACTACATTTACTATATAGTTACCTTTCCAGTGAGATTTCTTTTTTACCTTTCTAGCTTTTCTTATTACTAATTAGTGCTGTTTCTTTTAAATCTTAAAGAAGTTCCTTTAACATTTCCTGGCTGAATTAGTGATGATAAACTCCTTTAGCATTTGCTTATCTGGAAAACTCTTAATCTCTCCTATTTTGAATTATAATCTTCATTTTTCCTTTCAGTACTTTGAATATGTCATGTTACTCCCTCTGGCTTGTAAAGTTCCCCCTGAGAAATCTGCTAACCTTATTGGGTTTCCCTTATATGTGACAAATTGTTTTTCTCTTGCTGCTTTTATGACTCTCTCTTTATCTTTAAGATTTACCATTTTAATTATGATGTGTCTTGGTGAGGACCTGTTTGATTTCCTCTTACTTAGAGCTTTCTGAATTTCCTGGACCTGGATGTCTGTTTCCTTCAACATATTAGGGATGTTTTCAGCTTTTTTCTTCATATAATTTTTCTGACGCTTTTTTTCTCTCCTTCTTCTGACACCCATATAATGCAAATGCTATTCAGCTTGATGTTGTCCCAAAGGTCCCTTAATGTATTTTAATTTGTTTTAATTCTTTTTTGTTTTTGCAGCTTTATTTTCACTGGTGTTTTTTATTTTTAATTAATTAATTTATTTATTTTGGTTTCACTATTGAATCTGGGTAAGCTCCATTCCTTTTTCTTCCAGTTTGCTGATTCATTCTTTTCTATCCTCCATTCTGTTCTTGAACCCCTCTAGTATTTTTCAGTTTAGTGATAACTTTGGTTTCGTATTTGCTTGTATTTCCCCTTTGTTGAAGTTCTCGCTGTGTTCATCCATTTTTCTGGGTTCAGTGAGCACCTTTATGACCATTGCTTTGAATTCTTTATCAGGTAGCTTACTTATCTCTGTATCCTTAAGGTTTTGTTCTGAGGTTTTGTCTTGTTTACTCCTTTGCAAAATATTCCTTTGCTTTTTCATTTTGATTGAATCTCTGTTTTTGTTTCTATGTATTAGGCAAAACAGCTACCATTCTGTCTTGAATGAGTGGCCTTGGATAGGGAATCACCCTCCTTAAACCTTGCCCTAGTTTTTCTTGGTGGTTCCTTGAACCTTTGTGATTATCTTGTCTGCCTGAGTTATTCTTGACATGCCTCCATTTTTGAGGCTGTTCCAAAAGGAGGAATCTCATTTAGCACCTAGTTGCAGGTGGATTGGAAGCCATATCCTCACACAGCAACTTTTATAGTATGCAAATTTATACAGTCCTCTGGGGCCACAATGATTATCCCTGTTGGTCTTCAGACCAGATCTAGAGGTGTCTCCTGGGTGAGAGTTGCTGAAATTGACACCGAAGAGAAGTGCTTCAGCACCTTTTTGGAAGTCTCATCAAGCTGTAGTGAGGCCCAGGCGGTACACAAGGCCGGTGTCTCCCTGCTTTCATTCCCTAAGAGTGTCTCCTTTGCCTCTACATATGTGGGAAGCCTGAAGCTGGACCTCTGGCTGAAGCTCCTGACTAAGTACTGTATTTTGCCGTATATAATGCATACTCCATTTTGGGCCCAAACTTTCAGGGAAAAAAAAATCTTTCATTTTAATTTTTTAATTCAAATTTTTATTTGTTTACATTTAGGTACTTTTTTGTATTATAAAGAAATTTTAGCATTTTTTTTTAACATATTATGGTACAAGACATTTATGTAACAAATAATTACAAAACATAAGGACAGATACAAGGTAAAGAAATTTTATGTACCAGTACCAAATTTACGATATTTACACAGCATAAAAGGCCAAGAGCTCTTCACTGTTGCAAGTTCATCTTAAGTTCAACAAAACCGATTATAGTTTTCCAGGGCATTATTTTGCATACGGATATTGTTAATTGATTTACACTTTTAACTCATAAGCATAAATAAAATAATTAAAAACATTTATATAGATACAGAATTAGTACTACCCATGTATAATGAGCATCCTTATTTTTCCCTCAGAAATTTGGGCCCAAAAGTACGCATTATACATGGCAAAATGTAGTAAATAGGCCTTCCTTTTTCACAGGAAGACTGAGGGTGAGTTTCAGTCTGCTGTTTGTGTGGTGCCCTGGGGGTAATGGCCTGCCAAGATCTGGCTTCTGGATTGTTACAGTTCTGTGGGGCTCAATTACACCAGCCCCCTTGTCCATTAGGAGATAAAGGGCATCCCTTTTGTGGATTTCACCTGCCTGCTGTTGAGTGTAGTGGGTGGAGCTCACTCACTAGTTTCAGAAGGGTCAGGGGAAAACACCTTGACTATGCATGCCCGCAGGCTTCCGTAGCATGGTGAGAGTTTCTTGCCTGTGCACACATGCTGACTTTAGGTTGGGAGCTGGAGCATGTCGCAAACTTTCACCCTCACTTGCCTCATTCAGGCAGTGAGGGGGTGTTGCAAACACCTGCCCTCTCTGGTTTAACAAGGCAGTGGGAGAGTGCCTTGCATGTTCACCCTGCCTGTCTTAGCAGGTGGCAGGAGGGTGCCATGTCCAACCTTACCCAATTGCATTAGCAGGTTTGGTAGGGTACAATGATGGTTTTATCCAGTGCCTCTGTCTGCAGTAAACCTTTAAACTGTCTCCTACCCCTTCAGCTGACAGTTTTAGTTTAGCAAATGAATTTTCTTCTTATATAGTCTGGGCATTTTTCAAAATCTGTTTTGTTTTGTATTTTGTTTGTTTGTTTGCTGTGTCTTGGGGTGAGAAAGAACACAGGAAAGCCCTTTAAGAGGAAAACCTCAGTTTCCTATAGCATTTTGTGTCCCTTAAAAATCAGCCCCATTGGTTTTCTAAGCCAGATATTTTGGGACCTCATTCTCCAGTGCAGCACCCAGGGGCTGAGGTGCCAAATGTGGGGAATCAACCACTTGCTCCTTTGGGAGAAGTGACTGCCTGGTGAGATTTCTTCCTATTGTGTGTCGCTCCACTGGAGATGGGCTGTTTCAAGAATGTGTCTCTGCCACTCCAACCCATCTTCATATGGCCCTTTATCCTTTGTTGTGGGGAGCAGTTAATTTAGTTTTCAGGTCATTTTCAGGCAGAAGCAATCCATATGTAGCTGTAGATTTTGTGTGTCCATGGGAAAAGGTGAGTTCAGGAATTTCCTATGCTGCCATTGGACCCCTTCCCCTCCCCTGAGCAATTTGTTTGAGTCTACTTTGTTGTTGTTTTCATCTGATTCACTTCATCTTCTCCAAGATATTATTAGTCCTTAAACTATTTTTATAATTTTAAAAGTTAAACTATGTTTGGTATGAAAGCAGTACCTTGAGAAGCACAAAGGGGCCATCAAATATTTAGAAACTTGGTTGTATACTAAAAATGCTCAAATTTGTTTTGTTCCATTTAATTGATTATAATGAATACCATTTGAGAATAATAAAACTCAGAACATCAGAAAAGAGTCAAACTAAAGGAAGAGAAAGTGTCATAATCAGGAACAGAAGGTCATTACACTGTGTAAGTCAAAACACCAATCCATTAGGGGGTCAAAATAACTAAATCATAGAAAAGAGCATAAAATAATTTAAATGGGAACACTTTAAAAAGCATCAGATATAGATTGTGGTTGAACCAAGCTTCATCTTAAGACTTCAAGGATCAGGTTGGTGGGAGCAGATGGGTGGGTCTCAGCACATAAGAGATTGGAAAAAATCTGTACACCTTCCATGTAGGTCATGGGAAGCCCACTGGGTCATGGCAAATTGCCTCGAGGAAAGAAAAAACTCATTAATTATATTTAAAATGGTGATCTGGACTGTAAAGCTGATCCTATTTTTTTTTTGAGTAGGCATTCTCAATCATGTAACTATTGACATTTTGGACCAGAAAATTCTTCGTTGTAACAATCATAGGAACCCTCTTAATGAAGTCCTCTAAGTACTATAGTATTTCTTTCTTTATTTGGAATTTTGCATTTCTTTTAACCATGCCAGTATTTTTATTAGCATTTTCATTTATTCTTATAGTACTCTGGTTACTAAGTTGCATACATTGAGTGAACTACTGGGCTCCAAATTTTCCCATAATCCCTGCTAGAGCTTGAGTGTGCAGAAAGTAAGGAATTCTTTTCAGAAATGCACATATCACTTTTTAACAGAAACACTTGCACCTGGAAAAGACCTAAAAAATGATTTCATCCAGTCCTCGTTTCCCACTCATTTTATAAATAAGAAAATTGAGACCCATAGGTTATGACAGTGATATAACTTGTTTCCTGCTTTACACTGTAGCCACAAAGTCCACAGCCACATTTTGTGCTCCAATACGGTATATTGCCTTAGCTTAGTTAGATGGGCTGCTGAAAAAGTTCTCTTTCTTCTCCTCCTCTTTCCCATCTTCCTCCTCCTCCCCATCCCCCTGCCTCTCTCAGACCCCCTCTGCCTCTCCCTCAGGTTATTATCTTGTAAAAGAGTTCTGATACATCAGTGGTTTTTATTGAAAGCCACCTCCAATCTGTTTTGGAAATGGGTAAGGTATAAATAGTAAATCATGAACTGAGGAGCAGAGAGATTTGTATGGATTGTTGGCAGCAGAGCTGGGACTGGACCCTAATTTCCAATTCCCAACCCAATTATCTCTTCATAACATCCTGTGTCCCCCATGCATTTGCGGGTCTTCCGGTTTATACCATTGTGGCCTTGAAGACTCAATAAGTAATAACCATGGCGTTTCCAGGTTCACTCCCAGATGTTTCACTTATATGCTCAGCTAGGCCAAAGTTTAAAATCAGAGCTGTCTGTATTGCCATTTTATGTGAATATAGAATTATTCGCCAACTAATGGTAGAGTAACCTTAGGTTATTTTATTTTATTTTATTGTCCAGAAGTATAGGTTATACATGGTAATTCACAATCCTTTCAGCTCTGGTTAGTGTAACATATTGTTCTTTTTTCTTTGACAGTTCATGTAAAAGTATAACTTTTAACCTGGCTTTCATTCGTAGCAAGCTCTAATTTCCAAGAAAAGAAAACTGTTATTACGAGTCCACAGTTTCTCCCCAGCAACTCCTTCCCCATTCATTTTCATTTTTTAATAGTCTGTGGAAAAATATTCCGCAAACAAAATGGAGAAGGATTCAGAAACGGCAGTTTAAAAAAAAAAATCTGGAATAACAGTAAATATCCATGAAAATAAATTGAGTGAGGGAAAAATATTATAGCTTGTCCTGAACTAACATGAATATGAAAAAAAAAATTAAAAAAAAAAGGTGGAAAAGGATAAAAAGAAAATCACCAATGAACAGAACAGTTTGCAAACATGTTGTCTTTAGGCAGAATATGACCTGCAGTTGAACTTGGATTGAGAGGCCTAGAGTTGGCCCACAAATACTTTATCAGTTTCAATGTCTTGCCAACATTATGGAACTGGAAGATTTCATATAATCATCTAAGTTTCTGGCTGCTCCTAAAACAATATGAAAAACTGCGCCCCAAAGACCTGTGTTTCAGCATGGCAACCATTAGCTGGAGCTGAGGCACATGGGGCACCTTCTCAAACCAGCGCATGGTCCAGTGTCTTTCCAGTCCCACTGCTGATTGCTCTCCCAGGAATGAATGGGACCTGTCTGGTTCCTCTGGGCATTTACACACATGCGCCATGTAGTGGAGCCTTCTTAGCTTTGTTAGACACATGCCTTCCTAGTGTCTTACGTTTTTCTCCACATGTAATATGTCAAATATTAACCTGTAATTATACCAAGATGTGCAACTTCCAGGGATTAAACTTGAAGTTTCAAGATTCACTCCAGTTCATGAAGGTTTTCAGAACTCTTCCCTGCTGCTTCCATGCACCTTGTTACAACCCTTTGGTAAATCTCTTATTGGCCCTTAACTGAAATGCACAGTGCAGCACAGCACAGCTAGGGCGATAAACTTTTACATAAATGATGGGCTGCATTTGAACCTATCCTGACATCGTTGCTGCTACCTTCAATTACACATCATGGTTTTCATTTCTTGGCACAGTAGGTAAAATGTGAAACTTGTCAAACAAAGTTTTCCATTAAAAGGGGATGCAATGATAGAGGATAATTTTAATAAGGCATGAAAGGTAAGGTAAATTGCTTTAGAAAAAAATATGGATTAAAAAGAAACCCTTCTTAACTATTTATGGTTAAATTACAAACTGACTTTACACTGTTAATTACACATATAAGACTAACTCACAGCTATTTGCAATTTTAGTTTTTCAAAGCACTTTCTTTGATTACCTTTGATTCTCAGAACTCTCCACTTTGACACTATTGCCACCTCTCTTTCAGTTCACAACGTTATTTGATTATTTCAGTTCTGTTTTAAAAATTATGTTTCTGGTCTCTATCTAGACTCCTCTTAGAATCTGTGAATTATTTTGCTGACTGTTGATGAATTCAATGATCTATTTCTATAGAAACATGTTGGTATTTTGTGCCTACTTTTGTCCTGGAAATTGTGTTTATTTGTTTTTATTTAAGTTTTTACTATGAAAATTTCAAAAGTACACGAAAGTAGAGAGATTAGTATAATAACCCTCACATGCCTATTATCTAGCTTCAACAACTGACAATGTATAGCTAATCAATAGTCTGTCATACACCATATGTTATATAATTTTGTTCATCATACAGATATGTAATTTTATTGTATTTTTAACAGACAATGGCTCATATTAATCTAACACCATTATCTAATTGTTAATATTGACTCAATATTAGTACTAATTTTACTAGAAAGGATTTTAACTACTATAAAAACTGTGATCAAATGTTATTAATTGTCCTGTGTGTGTCCTTAAAAATTAGCATGATGTTTTTACTTCCTGTTTGAATCTAGCAACTTAAAAAATATATGTAGGGCCGGCCGAATGGCTCAGTTGGTTAAGAGCTCGCTCAAGAGTGCAAGCTGAGCTCTGAGCAACAATGGTTCGAGGCCAGCCCAAGCTGAGTTGCCGTTGAGCTGCCAACAGGTGGCAGGATGGCTCAGCTAAAAAAAAAAAAAAAAGTATATATATATATATATATATATATATATATATATATATATATGAATGCTTAATGTGAGATCTACCCTTTTAACAATTTGGAAGTGCACAATACAGTATTATTAACCACAGGCACACTGCCGTACAGCAGATCACTAGACCTTATTCATCTTGCATAACTGAAGCTTGGTACCATTGAAAAGCAGCTCATCCTTTCCTCCTCTCCCAAACCTCCAGCAACCACCATTCTACTCTCTGTCTCTATGGGTTTGACTATTTTAGATAATCCATATAAGTAGAATCATGAGTTATTTGTCCTTCTGTGGCTGACTTATTTCATTTAGCATGATGTCCACTAGGTTTATCCATGCAGTCGCATATACCATGGTTTAACTCTTGTTTAAGGCTGAATGATATTCCATTGTGTGTATAAACATTTTCTTTATCTAATCATCCCACAATGGACATTTGGGTTGTTTGCATATCTTGGCTATTGTAAATAATGCCCCAGTAAACATGGGAGTGCAGATATCTCTTCAGCATTCTGCTTTTAATTATTTTGGATATATGCCAAAAGTGGAATTGCTAGATCATGTGATAGTTCTGTTTTTAACATCTTGAAGAATTTCCATAGTGGCTGCACCATTGTACATTTCTGCCAACAGTGTGCAAGAGTTTCAATTACTCACCAACACTTGTTGTCTTTTGGTGTTTTGATAATGTCTTATTTTTATAGTTGTTTTGATCAAGTAAGACTTTATACACTATATTCTGTTACTGCACATTATTTTGCTCTATAACATCCCCTCCCTTCTTTTCTTTTTTACTTGAAAATTCTATGTGGGAAAACCTGAATTTTGTAGAATTTCCTGTAGAAAATCCTGTAGAATTTCTTACATTCTAGATTTGGCTGATTAAATTCCAGTGATGTTATAAATAATGAATTCGTCTTTATACTGTCTGTAAATTATTTATTATATCTAGAGCTTTGATAAAACTAAGGTTTGATATTTTGGGGTGAGGATATATCATAGGTCATGCTGACTACTGGCTACTGCCTATTGTACACCAGTGGGAACAATGTCTGCATGATTGTCTTTGTGATGTTAAGGATGAGCCTCACTTTCAGATGTTATCCCTCTTATTAAGTTTCCCTCTAACTTTGATTTAAATGGCTTTTGGCATCTTCTTTCCAGAGACTGTAGGAACAGAATTATAACAAACAAATACAATAACCTCCCCCCAAACAAATAGAATACTGCATCTACTGCTCAGCCCTGGAATTATTTTGGTTTCTGGGATCTTTGCCCTTCCTCATGATCTTCATCTTTGTACTTTGATTTTTCCAAGTCTCCTTTACACAACCAGCTCTGAGACAGCCTGCCAGCTCAGAACCTCACTCTGCTCTTGACCACTGCCACTGAGCTCCACTAATCATAAAATATAATTTTTCGTCTGTCAGACCCCCTTACGAAGTCCAGGGAGGTCAGCAGCACTCCTTGTAGTAAAGATCCTTGTAGTAAAGAAAGAGGAATAGGAAAATAATAATATGTAATGGATATACAGATATTTTCTTCCCCTTTTGGCAAATAAAACCAAAGCAAAGAGAGGCAAAGGGGCTTTACAAAAGACACACAGGAAGATGATAGGGAGTGAGCTGAAGATACTCGTATATTATGCATTGTCAGTCTAGTGTGACCCTCCAAAGTGTGATGGTTATAAATGTAATAGCCAGAGTAGGTTGACTTTTGGGTAAAATACACAATACTAAACTGAATTAATTTCCTAATTAAAAATAAACATTGTTATTATTCTTGTTGTTTTTATTGATATTCAGGGTAACAGCATTGTCTCTCCTTAATTCATACATCCCCTACAGAACAATTCTGTATGTTAACAGACCAATTGATTCATGCCAAGGTAATAGCTATGGGCTATTTCTCTCTTGGCTTTCTGGTATCCCTTCGTAACTATCTCTATTCCTTTCCATGTGGGAAATGATATTTCTAAAAATGAAGGTGAAAAGAAAGATGGAGAAGACAAGATACTAGAAGATAAAGGAGATGGCAGAGGTGAGGAGATAGCAGAGAGGAAGGTGATGGGGAGGGAAGACTCTTGTGATCTATTTCCAGCATGGTCCTGCCTAGAAACACAAGTACACACTAAGGATCAAGATTGACCGATGTCCTCCAGCCTCAAGGTCTTGTCATCATCATCATGACCATAGGTCATAACTTTATTTATTCAACCATTTAGCAATTCTTTAAGAGTTTACTGTGTGCCAGGCTTGAGGATGGGGAAAAGAAAACTAACATAGTCCTTGCTATCTTAGAGCTTAGAGTCTAGTATAGGTGACCAGCAATAATCAGACATGCAAATAAATATGAAATTATAACTGTAACACATGCCATAAAGAAAAGGTACATGATGCATAACAGAGAGAGCCTTTCTAATCTGTATCATCAAGACAGGGTCCCTAAGGACATAACATCTGAGCTGAAATCTCAAGGATGAATAAGGCTGACTAGACAGAGAGGAGGCGAGTGGCATCTAGGGATAAGCATTATTATGTGCAAAGTCCCTATGGCAGAAAAGGAACTGAGCCATCAGGGGACTGAAATAGTGAATGAGGAGATTGTGGAGTGAATTAAGGATATCTTGGTATAGTGATGGCAGAACGTACAGGGCCTTGCTTATATATAATAGCAAAGAGAAGCCAGGAAGGATTTTATTAAGTATCACCTGGCATGATGAAAACTAATGGGAGGGCATAGTATAAAGAACCATTGGGAACAGAAGTGGTAATGGAGGTCACCTAGATGAGTAACAGTCAAGGGATTAAGTTGACATTGGACAAAAGATTCAACAGGAAGAAACCTATCTCTTTGATGGGGAAATCTGCTTTGGACAAATGTAAGAATTGAACCAATAATGAATTCAAGTAGGCAAGATGATATTATTGAGGTAGGAGAGGGCTCCTTAAAGGAAATATCTGTGGGGTTAACTTGAACCCAGGGAGGAGAATTGTGTTTCTGCATCCTGAGGCCCCCTAAACCTTCTGTAGTGCTGCCTGACACATAAACCTACCTTGGTGTAGCACACTGGAGTAGACAGAAGGCTGTTGCCAGGTAGAAAGGGTCAGCTTCAGACAGCCCAACTTTCCTGGGCCTGCCTGGTGGCTGAGGGGAGTCATCGTTCTTAGCACACCTTCAAAATATTTGTGGCACCTCCCTAGGGAAGCAGTGCTCAGCAGCATTGGACTGGAGAGACAGGAGATGGTAAGTTGGGTGGTTATGGGGTTCCCTAACTGTGTTCCATGATAGGCTTTTTGCAGTGAAGCTCAGGGGTTACCGTAGCAGGGCTGGACTCAATCCTCCTATGTTCATATAAACAATATTCCCATTAATGTGTTTTATATATTGGGGATCCATATATAAATGCCACATTTTATTTAAAAAAATGACTGAAAATAGGTATTTAAAAGCCACTGATCTTATAGAAAAAACAAACCTGGGACAAAGGAGGTTTGCTTGCTTCTCCTAACTTCCCCTAAATAATTGGGGAAGTCCAGTAAGTCACTTACTCCTTGGGGTTTCAGTTTCTCCATCTGTTCCCCTGGGATGTGCATATCTGCCCCACGTATCTCACAGGGTTGTTGTGAGAACCCAGAAGTGAGACAGTTTGAAAGATTTTACACAACGCAAATGCAAGACTTTTTTCCCTCGTTTTATTTTTTAAGTCATAAACATTACTTACAATACAGAGCCTTTCAGAGGATCAAAAATCTCTTAGATATCCCAGGAGAGGGAAAGTGTCATTAGACACAAAGCTGACATTAGACATTTAAAAAAGTAATAATGGAAAATTATTTCAAGTTTGGTACACTTGAGTGACTCAATACATGTTTCTGAGGAAGTCTGTGTGTTAGGCTGAAAATATATCTCCAGAGACCTAAGGACAAGGTAAGGCTTTCTCACCAAGGTACAGTGGCAGGTTCTGCATCGAGCTCAGGTGGGGACATCAGTGAAGAGCTATGGACTCCTGATTGTGACAATGTTTAAGAGATGATTCCTGTAATGGCTGGTACATGCAAAACCTAGGGAGAAGAGACTCTTGGAGCTTCCCTTCCTGTAGGAAATCTGATCATTTCAGTAGTGTATCATGGGACAAAAGTTGCATGGGCTCCCTGAATTTTTTCACTCAGTTTAGTTTTCTTTAGCTTGAGCACAAGCCCTACCCAGACTTACGCTCCACATCAGCAGTTCTCAAAGATATTCCAGAATTCATTTGAATGACCCAATCAACGTTTCTTCCACAGATTACCCATGAGGTCTCTTTTAAATATAGAGGAAATAGCAAGTCATAGAGGTATCCCATTACCTATATCAATCCTCTCTTAGACATTTAATGGCTTTATGACCTCTATCTGAATTCTCACCTATAAAATAGGTATAAATAATAACAATATTATATTATTAAAGAATAGGTAAATAGCATCATCATCTTCATCATTTTCATTATCTACCTACTAGAGTTATTGAAATGATTAAATGAGATAAGGCACTTATTTTCAATGGTAAAGGGCCATAGAATGTTATATACTAAAGCTGTTCCCAGATCATAGTGCCCTGCTTTTGGAAGGTGCTGTAATACAACCTAGGAGTATGTGTCATTCAATTATTTAGTGGTTCCTCATAACATGCTTTTTTATATGCCGGTGTGTAGTTCTGTCTTGACTGTCTCATTTAGAGGAAAGAAATGTACATGCCAGGATGAATAGATAAGGGAGATGGAAAGTACATAGTAAAGGAATTCCTGGAGAGGCATTTTATAATTTATAGGAAAATGGGCACTGGGTATGGCTGGTTAACTTGCTTGCTTTATTTATTTATTCATTCATTCATTCATTCATTCATTTCAAAGCATACCTCAGAGACCTTTGTTTTTCTTCTGTCTAGCATCTACCTTTCTTTAGAGAATTCCTTCTCCCTCTGTTCCAATCATGTGGCTGCTGGGCCTCCCAGTTTCAGCTCTCTGACTTGCTGGTGCTTGTGAGAAAGGCCCTGGGCGAGCAGAGGCCATACCCAGACCACAGTGGTTGAAGCAGGGCGGATATGTGCTTCAACTTAGCAATCAGCACTTCGCCCAGTCTGTTTGGGGCTAAAGGAAAGGTACCAGGCCTTTAGGATTATGTTGCTGGGAGTATGTGAATAGGTGATTGGCAGCAGTACTCTCCTCCACATGTCATAGAAATTGAGACAAACACATGAAAATAAGAGGGATTAAGGTCACCCTGAGTTCCTGTCCCCACTGTGACAAAAACCAGATCTTCCCTTATATTTCCCAGTTACAAAACACAATAAAATAACTCTTTTCTCCTTTCGACTTGAGCCTATCTCTTACCACTAAGAGTCTTGCATAAGCAACTTGTTATTGATAATATATGTATTGAACACCAATATATAGGCTTTTACAATTTTACCAATTGATACTTTTCAATATCTTGCATATACATATTAATTTTAACTCCAAATGTCAGATATGATTTGGGGAGGGGAGAGCACTTGACAAGAAAGCATGCAACTAAAAAAAGAATTATCATGAAGTATGAATTTACTTTTAGGTGATTCTGGCAAGATATTTATTCCAGCCTCTATCCAGGAAATACTTATACTTAAAATACCTTTGCTGATAATATAGAAGTTCAGCAGTCTGCTTCTGAGGCTTTATTTCCTAAGAAAATCCTATTATATTTTGGAATCAATCGATAAATACAAGTATGATATGATTCTCCTTTCAGAAATAGCTAATATCTTTATCATTTTCAAGATACTTTTCAGATACGGTCTCAGAGATTTTATTTGGAGTCCTCATAATTAATTCCCATGAATTTGAACAGGAAGGGATTTGTTAAATGGCATTAAGTGGCTTATAACAATTTCCAGGAGGATTAGGGGATTATGCTTGGATGATATGCAGGTACTGGTAGGAAGACAAACTAAAAGAAATGGGGTTCTGGGGAAACCCCACTGGCCCCCAGGCTGCTTTTTGGAGCCTATGAAACTCTGGACTAGGTCACTAGAGCCTTCATCACAGCTGCCATAAGAACCAAGGGTCTGTTCCCCCCTCCTCCAAAGTAGAAACCGTCTGCCCTGTGTGACAGCTGATGTCCTTTTCTTGCTTCTTCCTTCCATACTTCATGTAAGTGTACCCATGTAGCAGAACGTAAGCTGTATCTGGAGGCTTAACTAAAAAGGAATCTCCAAAATAAAGCTTTCAATGTCCCAGCTTTACGGTTTAGGAAGCCTGGTGGAAAATATTTAGAATAGGTGTTGAGTGGGCCAATCTGCAGTGTCCTCGGAACATTTTATCTGATTTTTGGCTCAGATCGACCTCACGAGGTAGATATTTTGATGCCTATTTTAGAAATGAGAAGACTAAGGCTGTGTGATGGTGGGACTGAAATGAGAAATTCTCTTAGTACAAAGCCCCTGTTTCTTTAACCTTGCCCTGCTGTTTTACCTGATTATTTCTGGAGCTTAAGTGCACTTTCTAATAATATTTCTTCCCACTACCATTTCAACACAGACCAGGATAGTTGTCAAAATTGTCACATATAAAAAGGCATTTATCATCCACATTAGCCACTGTTCAGAGATTAACATTTTAAGAATGGAATCAACAACTGGGTTAGAGCTGTCTCAGCCCTGTGATTTGGGGATTTTCTTAAATGACATGTTCTAGGACTGTATGCCACACAAAAGAATTATTCATGGTTGTCCCTTGACTGAACCCAATTTGACATTTTCAATAGGCCTATTGTCAAAATAGTTAATACCAGCCATGCCATAGTCTTCAAGACTGCAGTAATGATATACATACAGTTAAGGTCCTTACAAAATGTCTTTTAAATGTGTAATATGATTTGGTGCTGGAAAAAGAGCCACTGTTTTTAAAAATAAGTGAAAGGCACATAAGACAAAGAAAGAAAGAACCGATTCACATTATTGAAAACTAGTGTCTCATGCATTTACTCATTTAAATATCCCACCTACCAATGAAATTGTCATTGTATGACTACAGATCTCTCTAAGAAATTGAGGGAATTCCAGCAGAGTTTGTATGCAGGGGCATTTCAGCCTTTGCTCCAATTCCCTTTGGTTTCAAAATACCCCATGGAAGGTACGGGACGGAGATAGTGAAACAAACAAACTAAAGAAAGCTTAGGACTGATGAGCTGGAGTCTATATATCCAAAGTCAAAATTTATCTAGCCTTATAAATAAAGCTGGGAATACTTATGATCTTAATTTGAATATTCAGTCCCTAAGAATAAAAGATTGCTAAAATTGAAATGGAAAAGCTGTGTGGAGATCTCCAGTTTAACCTGAATCTCTTCAAATACGATCTGTTGGTAATAATGAGAAGGAAGGGAACACCGTTGTTGTTTCAGAAGGCTGTTACTTTCTATCTTAAATGCTTTGCTAAAAGATAACCTGTCATCAGGAGATGAGTGAACTTAGTACTCTGAATAGAATAAAATGTTTATGACAGGTTTATACATAAGATGGAATGGGAGGGTGGGGAGTAATAAAAGGATTGCATGAAAGCTCTGACAATTTAGTGATAGTTGTTTAATTGTCCGGAGTGTCAGTAGTTGTAAACCATGATTTGTAGTGAGTTGCAGAATTTTATGCTTTATGATTCATCTACGCATCCTCTGTCCATTGGCTATAAACTCAGCTACTAACCATTCTTCACACCAGAGAGCCTATGTTAGCCAGTTTGCTGTTGCGTCAATATCAAGTTCTTTTGGTAATGATGATTAAACTCCAATGTTGTGGTGAAAGTACAATGAGTAAGAGTATGTATATGTCTCATACACATTTATGAGTTTGTACATTACAATGAAAGCAAGATATGGAGTAAATCTCTAGTGCAGAACGAATCTTAAATGTGCAGTCATGCATTAGTAAACCTGCACAAAAATATGACTGGTACTACAGGTTAGGAAATTTCTACCCTATGCCCTCAGGCACTCTGACAAGCACCTTGCATAGAAAGCTTTTTCCAAGGTGGACACAATAAACTCTGATAGCAGGATCAACTAGCATTGTAATTTAGCTAAGTGGTAGGGCCATAGAGGAGGTAGAAGAATGTGAGGCTAAGAAGGCTCCAGAACTCAGGCTACATTCAAATTATTGGACTGCAAAGTTTGCTGGCTTCCTAAATTTCCTAAAGCTTGGTAGAGCCTTTGCAATCTTTCTAATTTCTAACATCCCTAGGTGATTTTAAAAACTTTGGTGTGGATTTTGATAGATATATGAAGTGCCAAGTAACAACATCTGAATGTTTCCATTCTTGTTTGCAGTAGTTCATTTTCTAGTTAAATACCCTTGAATTATCTTGGAGTGTATATTTCTATAACAGTTCCTCAGGTTTTATTTAACTGACCCTAAGGTGTAGATTAGGGTTGAACAATGTGCAAGCACATGTTTCACAAATTATACACATTTATTTTTTTAAATAAATTATCATGCAGACACTATAACACACACCTACATCATCTTTTTTGCCATTTTTGGAGCTGTTTCTCCATGTCCAGAATACTTTGACTGTTTCTTTCTAAGGCAAACATAATGGTAATTGACAGTCGCCATTAAGACATCCTTCCCTTGGCCCTAGAATCCACAGAAAACTCCCTTGGACACCTATCACTGAATACCTTGTATAGTAACTCAGCTCATTCAGATGTTTAGATCTTATTTCCCCAGGTAGAGAAAGGCCATGTATCATTTCTCTGTAGCTCTTTATTTATCCATCATAGGGCTACACACCTTGGATACCTTGGAGGCGTGCTCAATAGATATCTGTTGAATAAATGAATGAATGATAAAGGGAATGAAGGATAAAGGACATAAAGGGACCATTAAGCAGAGCTCCAATGTGCCTTCCTACTGATTCTATTTAGGGGAGATTTTGTGGTCCTTTTAACTTTGTGATCCAGACTTTTGAGTCAGAAGACTTCTGTGCTATTTGATTCTGGAAGTAATATGCTTTCAGGCATCCACTTTGACAGCTCAAGGCAGGTGGCTTACTGTTCCCCAGCTGTAGCCTGCAGCAAACACCAACAAGAGAAGGCCTACAGGAGTAGTGCTATGTGAAGACATTCTGAATCTTGAGCTCTAGGTGTCTGCGAACCCCCATCCTAACAAATATGCACACGTACATACATCACACACACACACACACACACACACACACACACACACACACACCACAGCCCTACCATTTACTTTGTTGCCTGGCATTTACACAGCAGCAGATGTGCTGTAAATAGACACACAGCAACAGGGCTGGCATAGCAATGGACCCAGAGGTGAGACATCTGGTAAAACAGATGCCACGTGGCAGGGGCACACAGACTGCCCAGAAAGCACTCATCTTTTATGCACAGCACCAAGGACCTGACCAGTGCCTGCTTGGGCACCATGCCTTCCAAACAGATGGGAATAGATTTGAGCCAGTAAGAGTATACGGAGAAAGTCGTCGGATCGCCTGTGACATGGATGGTCCTGTGCCAGAAAAGTTGAAGCAGCCCTCTACTTTTAAAAGTCAGCTCTTTAGTGTCACCTGGGCACCACACATTCATCAAGTATACTGTCAAGTAGTTTTTGCCCAAGTTCCACCATGGCCCAGTAAGCTTTTACATAAATGCCTTACCTTGTTCACGGAGATGACAAGAGGATTAATTAGTTAATGTTAGCAGCACTCCTGCAAGATCAATGGATGAAAGAAAACTCACACAGTGTATATTATTAATAAGGGAATGAGGTCACACTTCATAAAAGCCCTGTGAAATGTCCCATTTTCAGTATAGAGTAGCCATTTTGTGTCAGAGTCCCAGTTTTTTACTGAAATATTTAATAAGCATAATGTAATGTAATTTGTGTTCTTAACTAGGAAAAAAAAGTGCATACAGGAGAAATTGTTGGAGGAAAAGCATTGAATTCACTCATCTTTTTACTTCTTTTGAGTGGTCTGGAAGCAGGGTTATTCTTCTCCAGGAAGGATAAGCTTACTTATTCATGGCTCTAACACTTTCAATTCTTTGCATCTAATAAATTAAATACTATAATACAAAGAAGAAAAACTTAATGTAAGGGACACATGAATCTTCAGCTATGCAAAAATAAGGTGTTAGACATGTTGGTATAAAACAACATCCTTGAATAAATATAATTCTCTTATTCTCAAGTGCATTTGGCACTGGAATGAGGATAACGATTATTTCTGAAGAGGAAATCTCCGGGGGGGGGCGGGGATTATATTCAAAAAGAACAACCACAAGATGAAGAGCAATGAATCTAGACAATAGAAACTTGAAATTAGCATAATTCCTTCTACCAAAGAACTGCGTCACTTCCATTTCTAACTTTCTAAAGCTCAACTTTCTTTCAATGATTCTTGAATTTCATCCCCCTTTGTGAGACACACCAGATCATCTCAGCCCTAAACTATTCTCTTAAACCTTACATCCATTACCATATCTTTTACCATATTTACAGTTTTTATCATTAAGATTGAATTTAGGGTATGAATATTTTATTTCACCAAAGTGATCATGGCTCATATAAGGTAGAGTCAGTATTTCATCTCCTATGGTCTCACTTACATTATATTAATGTAGTAGGTCCTCCAATAAGTACTTGTTGATTGGTGCTTTAAAAAAATGATGATAATAAAAGACATATATAAAACACTCTCACTCTGCCAGTAAGTGTACTGTCTCCATGCATTTTCTTATTCTAGTCATCACAATACTCTGTGAAGTTGGTACTCTTGTCGTCTCAGTTTTACAAATAAGAACAATGAATCTCAAACAAGTTTACTAAATTGTCCCAAAACTGTACAGCTAGGAAGGTGCAGGGCCTTGGCTAGAATCCAATTCTAGATGATTTCAATGATACACTGTTATATTGCCTCTAAGTTTCTTTCATTCCTTGAAGAAGTCCCCACCCCCATAATAATGAATCATTTAAGGTTCCTTTAGAAAAAAAATTATTATGTAATATCTTACAGATAAACTGTTACTCCTTAAATTATAATAATAGCAAGTACACATAGATAAGAATACACTAGTAATTGGCCAGTGAATATAAGCTGGACCCAGCAGATCTAAAATAGAAAAGAAAGCTTGCTGTTTTAATACAGAGTTACATTCATATATTGAAGCCACCCGTGATATGTCTGTCTCCAAGCCTTTCCAGTTACCTCAGTTCCCACCAAGGAATCCTGTGGGGACTAATTAAATATTCCTCACAGGGTGTAAAGTAACAATATAACTGATGATAGGCCATCTCGGAGCTCTTCTGCTGCTATGAGATCATTTGAATACAACCATCTCTGTGGTCCTAAAGCAGTAAATAACTTGCCGCCAAATGGCTTTGACATTCATGTTCCTGGCTTTCTGATGCACTGGATAATTCAATGCACTCTAATAGCTTGAGCTGGCTACTCGTTTTCTTGATTGACTATTAATGGTGAATTGCTTAGTTAGTTAACAGGATAACTGCTGGGGAATGGAAAGTAAAATCATAATGGCATATGTTTGCAGAAAATGACTTCTCTCTAGTAAAAGATTTATAACCTTATGCATTCATTCATTTGATAAACATTTATTCAACACCATCCCTGTGCTAGGCATTGTTTTAGGTGCTGTGGGTACTGAGGTGAAGAATACAAATTCCCTGACCTCTGGAGCGTACAGTCTATTAAGCGAAACACAAAATATACGTCTTTATGTTATCATCTAACTTCAGATAGTGATCATTATACAGCAAGGGTACAACAAGAAGATAGAGAAGGGGAAGGGGGTGGTAGATGGTTGGAAAAGGGCCGTGTGGAGGTGGCATCAGCAGATACCCTAATGTTGCAGAGGAGCAAACAATGAAATTGGAGAGAGGAACATTCTGCCAGAGGAAACATCAAACATAAAGATTCTAAAGTGGGAACAAGATTAGTTGTTTGAGAAATGCTAAATAGCCATAGTGGCTCCTGTAAAATGAGGGAGGAGGAAGTTCTAGACAAAGAGATTAGAAAGATAGGCAGAGGCCAGACCATACAGAGCCTTGGAGGTCATCTTTGAACTTTAATGTAAAGCCATTGGGAGATTTTGAGCAAAGGAATGACACACTCAGATTTACAATTAGAAAGGTCACACTGACTGTTAAGTATATAACACTGTATAGTATTCAAGAGAGAAGGAGGGGAGACCAATTAAGAACTACTTTAGGAGATGACAACTTTTTGGACTATGGTTTACGATGGAGAAGATGAAAGTGTTAAGATTCAGGATACATTCTTGAAGCTACAGCTGTCAGAATTGGGGATTAAATGGGTTGTAATATTGGAAAATAAGAGAGAAATTCTATATTCAAGGGTTAAAAAGAGACTTAAAATGAAAAAGAAAACAACCCCAAAAATAGGCTTTATAAACTGTGTTTTCTTTTTAGCCACATTTTTACAGTTCAATAGACTATTCCCAGTGGGAATTCCTCAGAATAGAACAAAAATGTCTTACTCTTTTAAAGCTAAAAAAGCTAGTGTTGTAAAAAGTCCTTCAGTTTAGCAATCTTCTCCCAGCTCTGTTGTTATTTTGTTGCCCCAGAACAGGCTCCCCTCCCTCCCTAGACCTCAGTTTCCACTGATTTGAAAAGGGTTAGTGGAAGCAAGGATCAGGAAATATCTAAGGTTCCTTCTAGCTACATTATTTAAGCAAGTGGTTAGATTTAATAACTTGTAGGGTTTAGTTTACACATACATGAGCAGTCTATAGACATATATTTTCTAAAACTGAAAATGATCATTGATGATAGAGATTTCTCACCAAAGTTAGAATAGATTCTGGAAGTTGATCTGGTTTGGGAAGTACAGTCTGAAACAATGACAGGTAATACCTATCAGAGCAGTGTCTGTGGGTCTTTCATTCCTGCTGGATGTACCTATGTTAGTTTGGAATCCTTGTAGTGAAAATATTTCCCTTGCACCTTCACCCAGTGTAACTACTAAATCTATGAAAGTATTTTTCCTTTACTCCTCTCCTTCTTCCACAAGAAAATGTTGTTTGGTCAGCAAGACATCTTGACACTAATAATAATAATAATAATAATAATAATAATAATTGTCAAAATATATAGCTTCCAATTAGTATCATTATGGTCAATCCCTTGTCATATATTGGGTTGTCGGAAAAGTCATGACACAATTTTGCAACAAAAAACAAAAAAAATACGTCATGACTTTTCTGACAACCCAATATTTGAAAATTCTTTACTTTCCTCATCAAGAATATGAAGATGAGAATAAGAACAAATATTCATTTTAAAAATATGAATGCTTCAAATCTAAAACAGTCAATTTAAGAGAGATATTAACATTCTCTAATTGGTCTTAGCCTGGATTCCTCAAAGCAGAACCTGAGCCCAAGGCTTATACACCTGTATTTTAGTAAGAAGTAAAATCAGAGAGAAGCAGAAATGAGCCAAAAGAAGAGGGAGGAAGGGTAGGAGGGAAAGCCAACACAATGGTGCTTATTGAGCTGGTGCCACTGAGAATGGCTGTTTGATGTTGTGGAACTATCTTCTGAGAAGCTGCATAAACTCTGTCTCAAACAGTTTGTCTGAGTTGGGAATTTAAACAGCACCTCTCATGGTCTGGTCAAAATTAATTCCATGAGGTGTTAGCTCTCTCACATGCCTGATTTGCACAAACAGGGGGACCGAGTGAAGTCGTAGTGCTTGTTCATCCATGTTAGTAGGAAAGCCCTGGGCTGGGATGCAAGAGACAGTACGTAGCACAGGAATGGGGCGAGATGCTGTTGGGGTTCCCCTGTATGCAGATGGACAGAATGATGCAGAGTCAGTCTCCACAGCAGCAGCTGAATTCAGTGCATATCTGAAGTTGTGCATAGAAGGTTTCTGATTCAGATTACTCCCCTACTAACTATACAGATGCAAGGTAGAGGGCGGAAGTATCTCATTAGCCAAATATATGAGCACTTAGAGGACTTAGCCCACGGTACCAGTGACATGAGTTAACTACATCATGAATCTGCCAAACAAAACAAGACAAAAATCATTCCATTTTGGGCACCCTTAAAAAGGACAGAGTGCCAAGAAGCAGGAAGATACTAATATTGTTTTACTCTGTACTAGTCAGATTACACATAGAGCAGAATATGATCAAAGAAAGGTGACCGTGATAGCTAGGCAAATGACAAATTATGATAGATAAAGGGTCACAAATAGAGCAATTGGGAATTTTTTATTTGTGGAACAAAAAGGAAAGAAATTGTGTTATTTATTCTATATCCTAATACTTGAGAAGTTCAAATGGAAGACAGCTGACACTTATTCTGTGAGGTACAATATGTAGAAATAAAAACAATTGGATAAAGTCATTAGACAATTTTTTAGTAGTAAAACCTTTTCATGTATGGAATATGTGCCTTGGGGCAAGGTAGAATAATCCTAAAGGTATTAGTATACCTTGGGGAAATGAAGAAATAGAACATGGGATTTTTGAGTCAGAGGATGTGTGTTCGAATATAGACCCCAGTATTTCTAGTTGGGTAATAATTGAAAAGTTGCTGATACCTCTGAGCCTCAGTTTCCTCAGTAGAATAATAGTAGTACTTTCAGGGTTAATGCAAGAATTACAAGGTAGGAGATTGAGGGGAGAGGTTGTTCAAGGGCATTAAACTTTCAGTTATAAGAGAAATAAGTTGCGATGATATAATGTACAATATGGTGACTATAATTAACACTGTATTTCATACTCGAAATATGCTAAGAGAATAGATTTTACAACACTGTCATAAAAAGGTAATTATGTGAGGTGATGAATGCATTAATCGACTTGATTATAGGAATCATTTCACAATGTATGCATATATCAACTCATCATATTGTACACATTAAATACATTGCAATTTTATTTGTCAGTTGTACTCAATGAAGATGGGAAACAAGCAATAAGGAAATTTCTCAGTAAAGCAACAATAAGGAAATTTCTCAGTAAAGTAAAAAAAAAACAAAAATAAAAAAACGTGGTATGTGGCTGCATGTGACTGTCTAGGAGTTCTAAGCATGATATACTGGTATCAACATTCACTTTTATTACTGAGAGGTGAGAAGTACGTTAAAATAAAAGAACAGAGGAAGAGCTTCTTAGGTTGGGTGGGTAAGCTTAACATCACACCCATGGCTGATGTCCCCAGGTCTAGCAGCAGCGTGGGCGCTGCAGAGAAGTCTGTGTTCTCTGAAGCCAACACTCACTCAATGGCAAGAAATGCTATGTTTTAAAATGAGTTCATTTAAATGGAAAGAAAGAAGCTCAAATTATAATGAGCCTCCAAGGCATTTTATAAAATTCTCATTAGAAAATAACATGGCCAGCAGGCTGTATGGGTACTAAATCTAAGAACAAATAACATGAATGAGACGCCAAACATTCAAAGCCTGTACTGTTTGCATAAACGCATAAATTCAGTTGGTCAGATGCCAAATTAAATGTAAGAGGGACTAACAAAATATTACCATCACAGAAAACATTATTAGAAATTAAGCAAATGAATAAACATTCCCCCCTCTGGTGAATATTTGTAGCAATTATTGAAAAAATTTGCAAGCGTATGGTATTTTAACAAACCTTAGAATTCTATGATGTGCGGTTGTATGAGGGGAAGCCCTGGGGTGTTTTGCTCTGAGAATTGAATGGTGCTCTGGCCTGTCTCCTAATGAGAAGCAAGTAAATAATGTAAAGCATCAATTCGGCCCTAAGATGGTGCTAATGAATGCACAGCACAGACCGCCAGCTCTTCTCATTTGGGACATGAGACCCCATGTGTAGCAAGCTCTAGACACTAATGAGAGATTAGGCTGTCCACAGTTTCCATGAGGTGTAGTCACCTTTTATAGGAGACATCTTTGCAAGCTGGTCCTTTAGAGAAAAATCAGTTTTTTTAACAAAAGTCATTAAATTTAAGTTGGAATCACAAAAGTTATCAAAGGCACTTAATCTCCTACTTTTGTTTGACACCATCTAAGAACTAACTCATATATTGATCTGTCTATACAATCACTATCTATCTATCTATCTATCTATCTATCTATCTATCTATCTATCTATCATCTATCTATCTATCTATCCATCTATCCATCCACTGGTCATTTAAAGCATGATTCCTAGACTTATGCAGCCAGGTTTCTAAATCTTGAGCCTTGACTTAGTAACAATATAACTTTGGGCAAGTTATTTAACCTTCCTTAGCTTTAATTCCTCATGTATAAAATGGGGGTAACATGCTTCTTACCTCCATAGAGTGCTCCTCATGAGTTAGAGAATCAAAAATGGGTCAGGAACATAGCAAACTCTCACTTAGTATTAGAAGTAATAGTAACAGCTGCTATTTTTAAGATTTGAATTACATACCTACTAACCACTGATACCCAAAAAACTATGCTTAATCATCCTTCTGCTGTCAGGCTCCCTTTCTTATTTTCCATGTTATAAATACGAGAGGAATCATCACTAATTGAATTTTGTTCATCTCCAAGAAGCAGGATAATTCTATAGGGCTGTTATATGAATGCCCAACCTGCCAACTTGTTTTTTCACCTGGGCTACTTCTTATGAGTAAAACATGAAGGCTTGTATTCTGAATTTTCCCAGAATTCAAGATACCCTTCCTTGCAATCAGTAGCAACCAGGACATGGGGTGGAATGTACATAAACTGCTTTGGCACTTTTCATTCCTAATGAACATCAGTTTGAAGGCAATACATAGCCCTTGGCACACAGACTATCCTGAAAATAACTCTGTTATTTCCTAAGGGACCTGAATAACGGATGTGTCCCTGGGCCACTAGCCTTCACTCATGAGACAGGTTTACAAAATGCACCTCACAGATTGAATCAGTTTTATTTTCTTCACTGGATAAAGCCCTTATGCGCCCTCCCTGCCACCTTCTTAGTGCACACGCTTATGCGTGCACACACACACACACACACACACACACATTATATCCTCTCTCTTTTCTGAAATACACTGTCCCAAGTGAACTGGACCTAGTATCATGTTAATCTAATTAATAAAAATGAAACATTTGTTTGAAATAATTAGGGAGATAATTAAGGGTGTAGAAACTTGAACTAAAAAGTGAATTTTAGGGGGAATCAAATCGTTTTTACTCAAAATCATAGTCAAATGCAACATTATGTTACCAAGGGAAGATTCTTAAGTACAGCTTTCATAAAGAGATTAAGACTGATTAGTTACAAGCATATTAAGTCTATGCAGATGAATGCTGATGAAACATTTGCAAAGTGTATTTGCATAAAAAGCTTCAATTTGTTCCCAACATCTGACACACACACGCACATGCGCGCGCACACACACAGACACACATGCAAGCACAAACACATGGAGTTTGGCAGTTAAGTTCGTGAACTTTCCACTGTGCACTTACATTGGCAGCACTGTATAAATAGCTCAGTAAGGTGTCATAACCTTGGTGTATCAGTGCCTCACAGCTGTGTTCGTGTCGACGTGTGGCAGTGTCTTGCTGAATGGTGTTCATTATTGTTATTGCATATTTTTGTGTGCCATCGCGAGAATGCCTGAGCTTGAATTAGAGCAATGAACAAACATTAAATTTCTTGTTAAACTTCGCAAAAGTGGAAGTGAAATCAGTGACATGTTAGTCCAAGTTTATGGAGATAATGCCATGAAGAAAATGGCAGTCTACACATGGATTAAATGATTTTCTTAAGGGAGAGAACATGTCACTGATGTAGAGACGTCTGGGCGGCCAGTAGTGAGCAGAAGTGACAAAAACATTACAAAAATTTGTCGAATTATGCATCAAAATCATCGGCTGACTGTGAGAAGCATAACAGCCCAAGTAAACATCAATAGAGAAACAGTTAGGAAAGTCTTAACTGGAAATCTTAGCATGAGAAAGGTGTGTGCAAAAATGATCCCCAAGGAGCTCACCAATGAACAAAAGCAAAGGAGAGTCGAAGTTTGCCAAGACCTTTTGCTGAGGCAAGACGATGTTTTGGGCGGTCTTATCACTGATGATGAAACATGGGTGGACCAATACGACCCTGAAACAAAGCGTCAAAGCACACAATGGAAGTCAGCCAATTCTTCATGACCGAAAAGTTCCACCAGTTAAATCAAGAGTCAAAATGATGTTGCTAACCTTTTCTGATATCAGAAGAATTATTCATTATGAATTTGTACCAACTGGGTAAGCAGTTTACCAAGTTTACTCTTTGGAAGTGCTGAAAAGGCTGCATGAAAAAGTTAGACGAAAAAGACTTGAACTTTTCGCCAACAATTCATGGCTCTTGCATCACGACAATGCACCAGCTCACACGGCAGTCTGTGAGGGAGTTTTTAGCCATTAAACAAATAACAGTATTGGAACACCCTCCCTACTCACCTGGTCTGGCCCCCAATAACTTTTTTCTTTACCTGAAGATAAACAAAATATTGAAAGGAAGACATTTTGATGACATTCAGGACATCAGGAGTAATATAATGACAGCTCTGATGGCTGTTCCATAAAAAGAGTTCCAAAGTTGCTTTGAAGGGTGGACTAGGCACTGGCATCAGTGCATAGCTTCCCAAGGGGAGGACTTTGAAGGTGACCATAGTGATATTCAGCAATGAGGTACGTAGCACTTTTTCTAGGATGAATTCGCTAATGTAATTGTCAGACCGTGTGTGTGTGTGTGTATGTTTATTTACTTATTTTATTAGTCTGAGGTGGATAAAGCAACATAATAGACAATTACACCCCTCACAAGGTGATATTTCCCGCAATGTACCCCTCTGACATCATATATAGGTGTTACAATACCGTTAACTATATTTCCTATGTTGTACTTTACATTTCATGTACTTTTACATTTCATGACATATATTTAATTATAATTGACATTCAATATTATTCAGCTTCAGGTGTGTAGTAAAGTGGTCAGCCATCTACACGTCCATTAAGTGATCCCCCTGATAAGTCCAGTACCTATATGGCACCCTGCGTAACCTTTACAACATTATTGATTATATTCCCTGTACTATATTTCATATCCCCGTGACCATATTGTGACTAGCAATTTCTACTTTCTAATCCCCTCACCATCTCCCCATCCCACTCTCCTCCCATCTGGCAACCATCAGTTTTTTTCTCCCTATCTCTGAGTCTACTCTGATAAATATTTTCATTATTATTTTAAAAACATTTTTGAAGGCTATGGCACAGGTAAAACCTCTTAGAATTTTGGAAAAACACAGTAAATTACTCAATATAACTGACACATTTCTTGCCATTCTTCTACCAAAATATAAAATAAAGATACATAAGTAGATAAAATATGAAATTAAGACCATAAAGAAAGAATAGAGAAAAAAGTAATTTACCAAATCCCAGTCAAAAGTTTTGAATGTACAACTCAACTTGGTAAAACAAGCTTCCTCGAATAAAGGAGGGAAGAATGGAGGGGGAAAGGAGAAAGAGAGGCATAGGAGAGAGAAGGAAGGCGGGGGGATATCTCTCTCTCTCTCTCTCTATATATATATATTATATATATATATATATATATAATATATATATATATATAAACATATATATAATATATTTATATCTATATATGTTTATATATATAGATATGTTTGTATATCTTCAGTCATACAGAACAACATAGTGATAAGTCTACCTTATTTTTTATAATGAAGAGCTTCAGTAATGTTGAGATATTTTGAAAATCATGGTACTAAAACATTTCCCATTATTAGATACTTGAAATGTTTCTAATTTTCATTTATGCTAATGAAGCAATAATGAACACCTTGGCATCTAACTCTTGTTTCTTCCATTTGAATTCCTGTGCATTTGACACTTGTTATCAAGATTTGGTTTTTGTTTTCTTTTTTTTTTTTTTTCTGTAAAGGTTTTGCCTATTAACATTATCTTATAACAGATACTGTGAACCTGACCTTCTGTGTCCCTCATCTTCCATTCCTACCTCTCCCAATACCCTGTTCACTTGTTTGTGTGAAACGGTTTCTGCCTGTCTCATTCTCATTGTATTGTGGCAAGTTCTCTACTTCCATTAAGTGCAATAAAAGGGGTTGGGAATCATGCATGATGGAGGGCTCAGGTCTTGCCTAAATGCAACACTTCAATAACTGTTTAATTAGGCAGTTCTCATGAGGAGTTAGGCTGCTACCCAGAGATTTAAGAGCACTTAGGAGGGTGCACGTTGATACAAAGACAGAAATCATAGGGCAATCTTTTGCTTGTACAGATCCATGTGACCACTGACAGACAACAAACCCCCTTACAATATGAAGGTGTGCTGTTCCTTTCTGCATAGGCAGGTGAAAGTGGGGTCTGCAGGCCTGGGAGTGTTCCCCATGTGGCCTTCAGTTGGAGTTCAGTGAGGCTTCGGCAGCAAAGTTTTCCATCATTTACAAACATATCCTGGCAGGAGAAATAGAATTTGCATGGGCAGGTATACAGGATTCATTCAAACTGTTTTGGGCAGGTGCATATTGGGTAACACAACTGAGTTGGAGGGCACCCAAAGTGCCCACTGTCATTAAAACTGTATAAACATATCTATATATATAGATATATTATCTATATATGTTTATATATATATATATATATATATATATATATATATATATATAGAGAGAGAGAGAGAGAGAGAGAGAGAGAGAGAGAGAGAATAACAGCAATCTTTGAATGATTCATCACAATGTCTGCAGCCTGGAGTTAGGCATGGATGAAAAGAATGAGATTTATTCATTTATTCAGCATATATTTATTTAGTGTTTATTATATTCTCAGCACTCTTGTAAGCATGAAGAATAAACCAGTAAATAGGAAAGGCAAAAGTACCTCTTTCATAGAATTATATTTTATTTGGGGGAGGACAGATAACATACAAATAGTTAACAATTTCAGATAATGATGAATGCTATAAAAAGAATGAAACAAGGTGGTATGTTAGTATGTAACTGGATTGGCTTAGAAAATGCTGCCTAAAGGGTGACATTTGAACTAGAGCTAAACACCAGGCAGGATGTAGAGATAGCAGGAGCGGCAGGTACAAAGAGCCAAGGCAGATGTAAAAGGGAGGCCGGTGTGGCTGGAGCTTCATGGATTACTGGAAGAAAAGTGACTGAGATAAGTGTGGGGACACAGGAAGAGAACAGGATGTTTAGAGCTTTATGAGAGGTTGAGTTTTATTTAAGTGAGATGGAACGTAATTGGAGATTTCTAAGTCTCCTATTTTCTCATTTACCTTATTTTCAATTGTTCATGTAACATTTATTTTTTAATGAGCATATATTAGGCTAAATGTAGGCCTCATTAAGTTCCAAATAACATAAATTGTACAGGCCATATTCTTTTCTCACAATGACATAAAATTAGCAATTAAAAATAAAAGAAAAAAATCTATTACCTGGAGATTTAATAATAATAATAATAATAATAAAGACTCTTACAAAACCATTAGACCACAAAGGAGTCAAAACTGTAATTTTAGGCTATTTAGAGAATAATGAAAATTAAAATACACTTTCATTTCTAGCTATGAGCTGGACTTAGAACCCTGAACTACTCTCGTACTTTAAGTGAAACTCCTGCATCAAATTTGTAGTGGAAACTGACTAGATGTTCACCATCCACTTTCCTTTCTCTGAGTATACAACTTAGCTTAGCTACATTTCCCAAACCTTTTCATATCTACATGAAATTATCTGTGTAGTTCTTGCCTATAGAATGTGAATTAAAAGCAAGAGATGAGAAAGCAAAGAAATGGCTTTTCTAGGATTTTAAGGAAGAACTTTGGATTTTGTTTTTGGCACAATAAATTGGCTGGGAAGAAATAGACCAGAATCCAACTAAGTGCTAGAGGGATTTAGTTGCCAAAACAAAACAAAACAAAACAAAACAAAACAAAACAAAACAAAACAAAGCAACAAACCAAAACAAAAAACCAAAGTCAGCAAACAACAGATTTAAAACAACCTTCACACCACCATATTTTCATGAGTAATAAGCAGATTCTATAATGCTGTACAGCCTCAAAGATAGACCTGTTCTCCCAAAGTCATGTCAATGTGGTCATGAAAAATGAAGAATCAACCATGTGATGATGAAGCCAGGAATTAAAAATTGGCAAAGGCACCCCTCCAAGAGCAGACAATTAGAGCCTAAAGGAGGAACTTCCCCCAATATCTAAGCCTTCTCAATATCTTCCAAGCAGAATTTTGAAATTACTAACAATTGATTGTTTAGCATCTCTTAGTCTTACCTTTTCCAAAGAAAATCATTGTTGATTTTTTGTTGTTCTTTTGACTATGTTCTTCACTGCATATTGAGTGTAGAGGAGAAGCTGACTTATCTTTTTAGTTTGTTGATCACAAGAAAATGAAAAGCCATGTTTAAATTTGGTATTTCAAATAGACTGTACATCTCTAAGAGATGTTGAACCCTGAGCTGGATGCATGACAGGATGTGGCATTGAAAGTTATGATAGAATTAACACAGCCTTAAGTTCTTTGCTACTCCTGATATTGAGAGGTAGAATTTAATCTCTCTTTCCTGAATTTTGGCTGACCTTAGTGATGGTCTTGATCATTAGAATCCGGCAGAAGTGATGCTCTTAGACCTTTGAGGCCAGGCCATAAAAGCTTTATAGATTCTACTGAGAATCTATAAGTCCTTTTGAAACACTCATACTTGGAACCCTGAGCTTTCTTACAAGCCCAACTGCCCAGAGACCACCATGCTATAAGAAGGCTAAGCCTTCTGCAGAGATCATGGAAATGGGGACTTCATAGAAATGGTAAGACATCATGCTGAACCCAGACTTTCAGATGTTATGCAAAGGCGTCAGGCACATGAATGAAGTTGCCTAACCCAGCAATCTGATGACCCTAGTGACCTGTGCAAATCATTGGAAGCATAAAATTGCCTGTGAGCCCTTTCTGAATTTCTGACTTACAAAATTAGAAGATAGAAAAATGAGGTTATTGAAAAATAATAAATCACTACTGGTTAAAAATACATAATTTAAAAAATCTGGGCAAGCCTCTCTGATTTTGAAAATAAAAAGTACATACTTCTAAGTAATTCAATCAATAACAAAATAATATAAATTATAACTTAGAACTGGGCAGCAACCAAACAAACTGGCCCCATACCTAGATGTAATGGTTGAGAATTGAGAAGGATATCTTGGTGGTGGAGGTCCTCCCTGAGAAGTGAGGGGTCCCAGTTCCACACTGGGCTCCGTAGCCTAGGGTTCCAGTGCCAGGAAGAGGAGTTCCCTACAATATTTGGCTGTGAAAATCAGTGAGGGTTTTGCCTGTACAGATAAGACAGGAGGCTGCTAGAAACCCAGATTTTTTCTTTTATTTCCCAAAGAGCCTGCACACAGACTCACTTGAAGGTATAATCCTGGGCTCTGGTCCAGTTGTGGAGGGAGAGCAACTTGAGTGGTGCCAGAGATATACAGGAAAAGACTGAGTATGTGTGGTTGCAGTGCGAGGGCTAGAGGGACACCCTCCATTATCCCTATGTTGAGCCCTCATCCAGTGTAGTCTACAGGTGGGCACCATTTTTCCTGTGTTTAACCGTCCCCCACACACAGCTAAATCTGAAACTGTATTGGCCTGGTGAACTCTGCTCACTCCACCCCAGTGACTCCCTGGGACGCCTCCCTTCTCAAATCACACAGCACCTCCAGAGGCACTTCAATGCCTGGGCAACCAGCCCTGCCCCTCATACCACAGGAGTTTCTATCAACAGCAAACAGCAGGTCTCTCAGCTTGTGTGCTGTCTGAGGCACTTTCGGTGGTGGGCTGCCAGCCCCAACCCATGCTACAATCTTTCTTGGAAAACTGTTGGGGGTTTGTGGACCTAAATCAGGTGATGGCCAGCCATGATGTGTTCTGAGATTTTTGTGATGGGCTCCAGACTCAACACTGTCACCCAACCTGAATCTGCATTAGCCTGGTGAACACTGGCCCCACCTTGGTTACTCCCTGGGATCCTGCCTCACCCAACTTTCTCACTGACTAAAGTTTCTTCAATGACTGAGCCTTATGGGAAGCCAGCAGATGGTGTCAGGCCTTGGGGTGCCCTGGACCTTTTGCTAAGCTTCTCCAGGCCCTGTACCAGTGACAACCATTCTCAATTCACAGTATGGCCTCTCCCATACATCCCCAGGTCCAGCACAGGCAGAGACTTACTACTTTGTAGTTCCTACCAGGTAGCCCCAGATTGGTCACAGGCAGCAACTGACCTTGGCCTGCATAGAAGCCACTCTCAAGATGCCCCAGAATCAGGACATCTGAAGGCTAGCTTCAGACAACAACAGAGCACTACCCGATTAGTTACAATAGCAATACACCCAAAATGTGATCTCAAAAGACCCAAGAGCCCACAGCTCATATTCTGTGGATGGGCCCAGTTCTCACAGCCAGTCAGCCTGAGAGTCAATCCCACCCACTGATGTGCCTAAAGCAATCAAAGCTCAACTACAACAGGAGGGAAGACACAACCCATACAAAGGAGGCACATAGTGCAGGTGATAAGGGAGACTGTACCACTGGGCCTTACAGGACACCTACTACCTAAAACTACCTGGCAAAGAATGAAAGACAGAGGAGATCTACCTAATACATAGTAACAAACACAGAAAGCCAGCAAAAATAAAGAAACATGTCCCAAATGAAAAAAACAACAGAAGACTCCAGGAAAAGAACCGAATGAAATGGAGGCAAACAGCCTACCAGAGACAGACTTCAAAACACTGGTTATAAGAGTGCCCAAGGAACTTATTGAGAACTTCAACAAAGAGATAGTAAGCATAAAAAAAGACATAGAAATCATAAAAAAGGAATGTCAGAAATAAAGGACACAATCACTGAAGATAGCAGATGACATCCTATTGGAACAACAAAAAGAATTTTAAAAATGAGGATTGTTTAAGGGATCTCTGTGATAATATTAGGGCTAACAATATTCAATATATATATATATGTATATATATTGAGAGAGCAAGGAATCTAGAATCTGTTTGAAGAAATAATGACTAAAATCTTTCCTAAGCTCATGAAGGGAATAAACATGCAAGTCCAGGAAGGTAGAGAGTCCCAAACAAGATGAGCCCAAAGGGGCCCCCACCAAGATACATCATAATTAAAATGCCAAAGGTTCAAGACAAAGAGAGAATCATAAGATTAGCAAGAGAAAGGAAACTTGTTATTTACAGAAGAGCTCCAATGAAACTGTCAACTGATTTCTCAGTAGGAACTTTGCAGGCCAGAAGGGAGTGGTACAAAATAGTTAAAGTGATGAATAGTGAGGACTATGACTGAGACTACTCTACCCAGCAAGCCTTTAAAATTGAAGGAGAGATAAAGAGCATCCAAGACAAGAAAAAGCCAAAGAAATTCAATACCACAAACCAATATTATAAGAAATGTTAAAGGAACTTTTTTTTTTTTTTTTAGCTGAGCCATCCATCCTGCCACCTGTTGGCAGCTCAACGGCAACTCAGCTCAGGCTGGCATCGAACCGCCATTGCTCAGAGCTCAGCTCGCACTCTTGAACGAGCTCTTAACCAACTGAGCCACTCAGCCGGCCCTAAAGGGACTTCTTTAAAAAGGAGAAGGGGGGAGGAAATAAATATGAATAATAAAATAGCAGTAACCAACACCCCATTAACACCAATAGACAGATTTTTCAGTCAGAAAATCAACAAGGAAAGAGCAGACTTAAATGACACACTAGAACAGATGGATTTAATTGGTATTTTTAGAGCATTTCACCCCAAAGCAGCAGAATATACATTCTTTAAAAATGCATATGGAGCATTTTACAAGATAAATCACTAGTTAGGCTACAAAACACTCTCAATAAACTTAAGAAGACTGAAATCATCAAGCATCTTCTCTGACCACAGTGGTATAAAATCAGAAATCAATTTCAAGACAAAAACTGAAAAACACACAAGCACATAGAGACTAGATCACATGCTACTAAACAATGAATGTGTCATCAAGGAGATTAAGGAAGAAATTAAAAGATACCTTAAGACAAACGAAAATGAAAACACAATGATGCAAAACCTATGTGACACAGTGAAAGCAGTTCTAAGAAGGAAATTCATAGCAATACAGACCTACCTTAAGAGACAAGAAAAATCTCAAACAAGTTAACCTTACATTTAAAGGAACTAGAACATGAATAGTAAAGCCCAAAGTGAATAGAAGAAAGGGAATAATAAAAATCATTGCAGAAATCAATGAAATACAGTCAAAACAAAAAAACAAAACCAAATACAAAAGGTCAATGAAACCAAGAGCTAGTTCTTTGAAAAGATAAAATTGATAGACCTTTAACTGGACTCATCAAGAAAAAAAAGAAAGAGGACCCAAATACATAATATCAGAAAAATGAAAGATGAGAGAAGAAACACAAAGGATTGTAAGAAAATATGAGAAATTATACACCAAAAAACTGGACATTCTGGAAGAAATTGATTAATTCCTAGAAATATACAGTCTTCCAAGTCTAACGAAATTGAATCAGGAATCAACACACTCCAAACAAAGAAAAGTCATGGATTAGATGGTTTCACAGGTGAATTTTACCAAACATTCAAAAAAAAAAAAAAAATGAACAATTATTCTTGTCAAACTATTTCAGAAAATTTAAGAGGATAGGAGTTTCCCAAATTAATTCTACAAGGCCACCATGGCCTTAATTCCAAAAACAAAGACATTACCAAAAAATATAATTATAGGCTGATATACGTAATGAACATAGATGCAAAAATCCTCAACATATTATTAGCAAACTAAATTCAGCAACACATTAAAAAGACTATACACTATGATAAAGTGGTATTTATGCCTGGGATGCAAGGTAGGTTCAATATCCACAAATTAATTAATGTAATACACCACACAACAGATTGAAATATAAAAATTATATGATAATATTAATAGATGCAGGAAAAGCATTTGACAAAATCCAGCATCGATTTATAATAAAAATTCTCAGCAAAGCAGACATAGAGGGAACATATCTCAGCATAATAAAGGCCATACTTGACAAACCCAAGTAAAAGCTAAAAACATTTTCCTTAAAATCAGGAACAAGACAAGGTTGCCCACTTTCACCACTTTTATTCAATATAGTGTTGGAAGTCCTAGCCACAGCAAACAGATAAACAAACAAACAAACAAACAAATAAACAAATAAAAGGCATCCCAATGGGAAACGAAATAAAACTGATATTATTTGTGATTAACATAATACTATAGAGAGAGAACCCTAAAGATTGCACATAAAACTATTAACTGCACATAGAACTGATAAATCAATTCCGTAAAATAGCAGAATACAAAAATTAATATTTGGAAATCAATTGCATTTTATACTTTAATAAGGAACTATCAGAAAGAGAAGTTAACAATCCCATTTACAGTTGTGTCAAAATAAATAAGTACCTATATGTAAACTTAACTAAAGAGGTAAAACATTTGTACTTAGAAAACTATAAGACACTGAAGAAAGAAATTGAAGAAGATACAAATAAATGAAAGCATATACTATGCTTATGGATAAGAAAACACAGTTAAAGTGTTTATACTACCCAAAGTAATCTAAAGATTCAGTTCAATTCCTATCAAAATAACAGTGGCATTTTTCACAGAACTAGAACAAATAATTTTAAAATGTATATGGAGCCCTAAACAACCCTGAATAGCCACAGACCTATTAAGAAAGAAGAACAAAATTAGAGGAATCACACTCCTTTATATCAAACTATACTACAAGGCCATAGCAATCAAAACAGCACAGTACTGGCATAAAAACAGATACATAGATCAATGGAACAGAATAAAGAGCCCAGAAATAAACCCATGCCTAGATAGATAGATAGATAGATAGATAGATAGATAGATAGATAGATAGATAGATAGATAGATATAGAGTCATTTATGACAAATGAGGCAAGAACATACAGTGGGGTAAAGACAGTCTATTCAATAAATGGTGATAGGAAAACTGGACAAACAGGAAGTGCTGGCAAGAATGTTGTGAAAAGGGATCACTCCAGCACTGTTGGTAGCATTGCAAATTGGTTCAGCCACTATGGAAAACAGTTGGAAGTTTCCTCACAAAGTTAAAAATAGAACTACTTTATGATCCAGCAATTCTACTTCTGGGTATTTATCCAAAGAAATCCAAAAGCACTAATTCAAAATGATATATGTTCACTGCAGTACTATTTACACTAGCCAAGATATGAAAGCAACCTGAGTGCCCACAGACACTTGGGTAAAGAAGAACTGATACATATATACAATGGAATATTACTCAGCCATAAAAAATGAAATCTTACTATTTGTAACAACATGGATGAACCTAGAGGGTATTATGCTGAATGAAATAAGTCAGATAGAGAAAGACAAATACCTTATGTTCTCACTTATATGTGGAATCTAAAGACCAAAGAAAGAAAATAAAACAGAGACTCATTGATATAGGGGATAAACTGATGGTTAACAGATGGGGATGGTTTGGGTAGTTGGGTGAGAAAGGTGAGGGGATTAAGAAGTATAAATTGGTAGTTACAAAATAGTCATGGGAAAAAAAAATTAGTCATGATTATTATATAAACTACAGCATAGGGAATCTAGCCAATGATATTGTAATAACTATGTAGAATGCCAGGTGGGTACTAGACTAATCAAGGGGATCACTTCATAAATTATACAAATATCTAATGACTACACTGTACACCTACAACTAATATAAAATAATATTGAATGTCAACTATAATTGAAAAATAAAAAAAAAATGGGAAAAAGATAATTGAATGGAAGAAAATATAAGGTAATTTTAAAACAAGTTTATTCCAATAAATTTTAAAACATATTAAACCAGCAAGTTACTAGAAACACATACTTTATTAACTTATAAAGCTAACTCAAGAAGCTATCAAAAATAAAAGCAACTTGCACATAGCAGTGTAAATTACAATACCTTAAAAAGCAATTTTCGTTAGAAAGACATTATCTAGATGGGTTAGAATGATTATACCTTGCTTTCCTTGAGATAGTTTCAATTTATAACTATTGTCTGAGCTTAATTATGATGAGTGGTGCCTTTCTAATGCAGTGTGATTCCAGGGTTCAAGTGTGGATGCAAATCCTACAGCCTAGGAATTCTACTCTCAGGTTTTCACCCCAGAGAAAATCCTATACTGGTAAAAAGAAAACAGGTATAGGGATAGTAAGAGGAAGGTTATATGTAGAAGAGAAAAGAAACACAAATACTGGAACCAAATGAACTATTCATCTGAAACCTGTTTTATAAAATATGATGGAATACCATGCAGCAGAGAAAAGGGATGATCTACAACTCCATGAATCAATATTGATGGACTTAAAGAAATTAAAATTGTGAGGAGGGGAACTGGTTACAGCATATATCAGTGTGACTTCATTCACATAATGCTGCTTAGAAATATACAAATATGTACTCAAGAGAAACCTAAGGAATATACCAAGGAGATTAAACACAAAATTCAGGACAACAGTTATCCTCAAGGATAGAAAGTGTTGGAATCAGGGAGAGGCATAAGACTTAAAAAGTGCCAATTAGTTTGTATTTCTTAAAGTGTGTTTTTATACTTTGTATCTTCCTTGTGAAATTTACATATATAAATTGACTCTCATTAAAATAAGAAAAATGATAATAGTAATAACAGTTACTAACACTTATTGAGTACTTACTCTGAGCCAGGAATTACTCTAAGAGGTTCACAGCTCACAACAAGAGTTTTAATTCCATGAAGGAGCCATTGTTATTTTCTTTTCTTTTTTTTTTTTTTGAAAAAACAAAACAAAAAAAACAAAAAAATACTGGTCCATGCACAGTGATGTTATGTAAACTACAGGGTCACACCACTAATGAATGGCACAGCTGGGTGTTTTAACCACTATGTTTTACTGCTTCCATAGTCTGTCTCTAGTTTTACAGTTTTTCTACCATAACTATACAAGGTGCGATCGAAAGATACAGTGCACGTTTAAATAAAAAAAAAAAATTACAATTAAAGACACATTGCCATTAATCGCCCTCAGAATACCTCCCCTCACTTTGAACACACTTATCCCATTGTTCTGGCCACTTTCTGAAGCAGTTCTGGAAGTCCTCTTTTATGAGTGTCTTTACTTCATCCTCCATCATGACAACGCTCTGTGTCACATATCGCTTCTGACACAGCAATTTCTGTCAAATAAAATATTATGGTGTGTCCCCATCCACATAATTCACCCGATCTGGCACCATACGACTCCTGGCTCTTCCCCAAAGTCAAAATGACCATGAAAGGAAAATGTTTCAAATCGATTCAGGACATCAAGGCAGCCATGACAGCGCAACTGAAGACACTCATGAAAGAGGACTTCCAGAAGTACTTCAGAAAATGGCAAGAATGATGGGATAAGTGCATTAGAAGCAGGGGAGTATTTTGAGGGGCATTAATGGCAATGTGTCTTTTACTGTAATAATTTTTTTTATTTAAACATTCACCGTATATTTTTATCATATCACATATATAACATTTATATTCAAAACAAAACAAACATTATAAAACAATCTTCAGCGTAGCTTCTGCTGGAATTCTTAAAAATCTTGAATTAATTTGGGCTAAATTAAAGATGTTGTAATGTATGACTGAAAGCAGTTTGGAGCACATTAATAACCTACAGTGTAATGCTGATTACATGGCACTTTCAAAGTTAAAAGCATGTTGCCATAAGCCTTCATAGATGCCTCATAAAGTACGTTTATACCATCATTTGCATTTTATGTCATGTGACTGTCTATTCTTCACACAGAAAGGAGTCATCATCTTGGATACAGACATTTTCTCTACCTCTTAGCACTTATTCACATGATATATGTCACCCTGGTCCAGAATAGTATTTTATTTCAACACTGATTCTAAGGTATGGTCTACGTATAAAAAATGCTCACCTTGAAAGTTTCACTCTTCTTCAAGGGACTGGTTATACATCAAGGGTGTTCAGAGAATATTTGAAAGAAAATGAAAATATTAGACCATGTCTGGTGGCTAGGAGGGGATAGGATCTCAAGGAAAATGTGTTTTTATTAAACTGATGATTCTATGTACATTTATTTCCCATATGCTGGACTTGGTTTAGGTGATGTCTCAGTGGGGCTGACTACTGGCAAAAATGTGAAGTTGGAAAAGTTCATCTTCTATGATCTGTTTCTTTTCTTTGAATTTATTGCTCTTGATTCCACATTCTTCAAGCACCTGGATCTTATTTCTGCCTCATGCCTTCTTCTTCTGTGTTGGAGAGGATTGAACTAACTGGTTCAGTAGAAGAGATGCCTTCTAAATCTAACATTTATGTCTCTATAGCTATAATGTGTGATTAGAAAATTGCCTAAGCTATTACTTCTCCCAGCAGTATCTACAATTACAAAGAAAAGACTTTAAAATCTCATCGGTTTATTCAATCCCTCATTATCTCTTATAAGTGATTGTAACACTCTCCAAATTTTCCTTATTTTGGTCATCGTTTCCTCCAGTCTATTCTATACACTACTGTAAAATAAGCATACTAAATATTGATTCTTCTACCCTGCTTCCTTCATGGATTTCTTCATCTTATTGACTTCACTTCTGCTGGCATTAGATAGGAAGGCAAGTGAGGGAACATGGAACTACTGTGTGCTTTATAAAACTGACCATGAACAAATAGTAATGGGTACAACTTGCCTGTAATACCAAGGGTTTCCTGATTCTGTTTAATTTAATATGTTCACTTTTCTTTTTAAACTAAATTCACTTTTAATGAACCAACCCTTTCAAAACTCCTCTAGTCCTACCCCTAAGGTGTAGCTAACGGGGCACACATGGCTCTCCCCTTGGTTAGAGCTTTTGTGTTTTGTTTTTCTCATTACAATAATAACCTGAGTAGAAAAAACAGCTTAGCAACATGCATGTGTGCCCTGGGGTCGTTAGTTTCTCTGGACCACTTGCTCCATTTGCTTAAATTATGAGTGCTCATTTTACTCTTCAGGTCATAAGAATAAAACCATGTTGCAGTTTTCCTTTCCTTGTCTTCTTTCGACAAGGTCGTTCTGATATGATGTGTTCCTTTAAAGTTATTTATAATACCTAAATATGGTACATATTTCTCCACCAACACCATGGATTTCTCTTCTTTGCAATAGTCTGAACATACAGAGTCACTCACCTTTTCATGGTTCCCTGTTGCTCTTAGAACCAAAACCCAGGCCTTCAAAGCTTATAATCTAGTTCCAATGTAGCTTTCAGCCCCATTTTACCCTCTATTCTTCCTGTCTTAACTCCTGTCATCCCATATCCTAATTTCTATTGAATAGTCAGAACTAGTCACTTTTATTCATTCCCATAAGGGATAATCATATGAATAGTAGTGGCCTTTCAGAATTTTTAGTGATGATTAAATACTTTAACTATGTAAGGGTCTAGAACATTTTAGAACACTTATAAATTATTTATCAGTAAATAGTAGCTATTATTTGTTATCATTATTCATATTCATGCCCCTGTTCATGCAGCTTCTATAGGGCAGAATTTCTTTCACAACTCTATTTGTTGAAATTTTACTTACTCTTCAAAGGTCATCAGAAATGTTAGAAACCTGTGAAGTCTTCTGTGACAATTATATTCATAATTAATTGTTCCCTTCTGTGTGTTGTCAAGAAGCTTTAGTTATATTTCTACTTTAATTCATATTGCAGTTATTTATTTCTGTCTCCACAATTAGATTGTAAGGTTAATGAGGGCAGGGACCAAGGACTATTTGTTACTCATCCTCATTATCCCCAGAGTGCCTATGACTGATTAGTCAGCCAAGAAATGCTTATTAAAATGAACTTGGGAACAGAAGATGAAAATTCTTCAGGCAACAAAGGAGATAAATTATAATGATGAAACAATGGGTGTTTGAAAATATTTTGGGTATTTTTTAATGACAGCCTATTAATTTCTAGGGCTGCTTCAATTTGAATGGTCACCTATCTAAGGTCAGCTATGCAGTATACTCTTGCTAAAGAGAGTGGAGGCAATAAAGAGATTTATCATATATTTAAACTGAACATTAACTTTGTCCAACATATAGTACCATTGCTGGGTATTATGGAAATATTAAGATGATATGCATCTACACGCAAGGAAGTTACCATGCCAAAGAGAGGACTGACATGTGCAATTATAACAGAAGGTTATAACAGAAGGTACAGGGCGAAGACATTAACAATGCTAATAATGCTAATAGTTGTTCATTTTATTGAATGTTTACTCTGTGCAAGTAACTGTTCCTAGGACTTTACATAAATTAACAGATAAACCATCATCTCACCACCCTGAATTAGTATGTAGTGTCACTCTCTCTATTTTGCAGATGAAAAAATGAGTGGGAAAAACATGGAGGGCAAGAAAATGTCTCAGTCATGTGTGGGCTGCTTCACATAGTGATGGCCTTCCAAAGAGGACAGTATGGGAGGGTGAAAAAAGAGTGACTTTATAGTTGGAGAAACCTAGCAAACACTACTTCAACCAGATAATCAAAAGTGATTTCATGTTGATAGTATGTACCCTTGATATGATGTGGTGAAAATGACACTGTGTGGTCTTTCTCCCAAAGATTCTATGACATTCCCCCCTTCCCCTGGAACCTGTAACTCAAGTTTGACTATGAGAAAAACATCAGGAAACTTCCAATAGATGCTCTTCCTACAATATACCTGACTAATACTCCTCAATACCATAAAGCTCACCAAAAATAAGGAAAATCACAAGGTAGCATGACGAGTATCTAAATGTGATGTGCTGTCTTAGATGGGATCCTAGAACAGAAAAAAAGAACATTAGGATCATTAGCATATTAGCACAAAGGGAATCTCAATAAATGATGGACCTTAGTTAATAATCATGTCTCATTATTGGTTCACTAATTTGGTTCATAAATCTACCTGTTGTGGGTTTAGCAGTGTCCCATAAGAATACATGTAGAACTCCTAATCCTGTGTCCCTGTGAATGTGACCTTGTTTGGAAGCAGTCTTTGCAGATGTAATCAATTTAAGAAGAGGCCATACTGGATTAGGATGAGCCCTACATCCAATGTCTGGTGTTCTTTAAGGAGGCCATGAGAGGAATAGACACACACAGAGGGCAGATGGTATGTGTAGAGAGAGGCAGAAATTGGAGTGACACAGCTATAAGCCAAGAAACCCCAAGGATTGCCAGCCATCAACAGAACTGGGAAGAGGCAAGGAAACTTTCTTCTCTAGAGCTTTCAGAGGCAGCGTGAAACTGCTGGCGCCTTAATTTCAGACCTCACCCTCCAGAACTGTGAGAGAATACATTTTTGTTCTTTTAAGCCATCTAATTTGTGATAATTTATCATAGCACACCAAGGAAACTAATACAGCATCGTGCTAATATAAGATGTTAATAATTGAGGAAATGGAGAGGGGGAGCGGAGAATATGTGAACTCTCTAATACTAGCTGCTCAAATTTTTTGTACATCTAAAACTGATCTAAACCATGAAAGTTTAGTAATTAAAAAGCAAACCAAAATGACAATGAGGCATCACTTCACACCAGTAAGGTTGGCTATGACAAAAAAATAACAATAACAAGTTTTTGAAAAAATGTGGAGAAATTGGAACTCTCATACAATGCTGATGAGAATGTAAATTGATGTGGCTGTTTTTAAAAACAATTTGTCAGTTTCTCAAGAGGTCAAACATAGAGTTGCCATATGACCTGGCAATTCCACTCCTAGGTCAATATCCAAGAATATTGAAAACATATGTCCAGAGGAACTTGCACATGAATGTTCATAGCAGCATTATTCTTAATAGGTAAAAGGTGGAAACGACCCAAAAGTCCAACTGATGAGTGGATAAACAAAATGTGTACCCATACAATGGAACACAATTCAGCAATAAAAGGAAATAAAGTACTGTTGCTGCTATAACATAAATGGACTTTGAAAACATTATGCTAAGTGAAAGAAGCCAGTTACCAAAGACTATGTATTATATGATTTCATTCATAGGAAATATCCAGAAAAGGCAAATCCATAGAAACAGAAAGTATATTGGTGGTTGTCAGGGGCTGCAGGGAGGGTGGGAGAAAATGGAAAGTGGTGGCTACAGGTTTTTCTTGGGGGAGGTAGTGAAAATATTCTAAAATTGGTTGTGATAATGCTTATACAATTCCGCCAAGGTACTAAAAACTATTGAAATGAACACTTTAAACAGGCAAACATGGTATAATATATTAATTACATCTTAATAAAGTTGTATTTTTCAAAAGTGCCTTGCAGAAAGAACATTGAACTTGTCCAAGGTCACATGGCTATTAGATGGCAGAGCAAGGATTAGAACCAAAGCAGTCTGACACTAAGGGTCTACACCCTTAGCCTCTCCATAGCCTGTATATTTATTTTCTTTTCGTAGAGGTTTCAATCATATTATATGAAAGCATCAAGGGAGATGCAAGCCTAAAACTGAAAGGAAAAACCATCAGAATGGTGACTTTCATAGCATTTCCTGGCTCAGAATTGCTCCTAGAAATAGACAAGGGCAGACTCTGAGGAGAAGATATCATTAAAGTCCTGATTACATTCACAACCTCCTGTAGGGAAAGAGGGTGAGTTTTTGTTTTTTGGTTGTTTTTTTTTTGTCGTTTTTTTACCCCCTTTGTAATTCTGAGAAGGGTTATATGTAGGGGAGCAGAAGAAAACACATTCTAAACAATATGTTAACTACATTCCTTGTACCCACTGAAGTTATTTAGATGAATGACAAAGCGTCATTTAAAACCAACTTAAAATGAACTCTAATGAGGCAATATTGCCTTCCGTTTTACAGCCTGTCACACATTTGCTTTTCTTACATGATTAGTGCTGCATGTCTATCAAACAAAGTCAAGATTTGTTTTCCCCAGTAACTGAAAAGTTGTTGCACGTATAAAGGTATTTTTAGGGTGTGCCCTGTTTAACTTTTTATTTTTTAAAGTATTGGGTTGTCAGAAAAGTCATGTCATATTTTTTCTATGTTTTTCTTTGCAAAAATGCGTCATGACTTTTCCGACACCCCAATAATACAGGCTGGACCCCACTGATCACACTATACTCTGATTGTTGTTTCCCTTAGGCCGTATACCAGATGGAGTGTCGAGGTTGTGCACTCTTCTGATCCATAATGACAAACTAACTGTCCAGCCACTGAGCTTGGGGCAAGCCCTGAAGGCAACCAAGTTCGGAGCAAGACAGAATTTTCGGGGCACTTTTAGAGGAATGTGTGGTTGGGCAGAAAGAGTCCCAAGGTGTTCAGACAGGCAGGATCCAAGCTGGGGAGGGCAGTGTATCTCATGCTAAGGAGTTTGTATCTTAGCCAGAGGACATGGACGGCGTCTAAAGGGTTTAAGTGTGGAAAAAACATTTAATATTTGAAAATTATTTCTGATGGATGAATGCTGATTTGAGGGGCCAGGGGAAGAGACAGTATAACCTAAATGGATAATCATACAACGACATGTACTTATTATCACCCTATTTGTTGAAGAGTTGTACAGACTGTGGATTACAAAGACTGGAGTTTAAATTGTGTCTCCACTTCTGACAAGTTATGCAAATTTTGAATTTTTTTTTTAAAAAAATCACCAAGGCTCTTGGAAAGGATTTACAGGTTAATCCTTACCTGTAAAATAGGGATAAAATGATACCCTCTTCAAAAGGCTTGAATGAAAGTAGAATAAGAATTATATGTATATATTTAAGATACAACACACACACACCCCAAGGTATTTATTTCCTATTATGTTTTAATAATAAATAAACTAGAGAATTAGGCAATGTTGACAAATGTTGCTGGTTCCTGATGAGATGGGTGCTTAACAATAAGGAATCCAATGATTTATGGGCCCAGGAACTAATATAGTTGAATTCATCTTGGAGATCTTCATGATATCACTGAAAAATTCATCAGGTACTAATAATACTGTAAAAATGTGCTTTTTAATGGGGTCATAATAATGAACTGGAAACTCCAGAGATACCCAGAAATCTCAGAGATTCTTAGAATACCAGAACTTATACTGAGAAGAGTAAATTAATTCACTTGTCTATCAAATATGCTTGGCATTTTATTCAGTCTTCAATTTGACAACCTTTCATGAGTTCCTACTTGGAACTAGGCACCAGCGACAGGTGATGTGTAAGTAGACAATACATGACTAAGCATAAATCATAGCTATGGAGAGAAAGCAGGATACTATTCAGTGAGCATTGTCTCAGTAAAGACTCTGATGTAAGAAATTATGAGGCATAATCAGCAATAACAGATAGAGGATGCCTGGCTGGTAAAGACACACAGCCTAGAAAAATAAACTATGACCCAAAATGCCAACTTTAATTTCATGTATAATACAGGACAATGAGAATATTGGAAAAGATCAAATTTTTAACGCAAGAGCTATTTTGATTTAGATTTATCTGTCAAAAATAGGCAGGATTGGAAGAGGCCATAGGTAGCACCAGGGAGTTGGGCAGCTCATAAAGAAATTTTCAGGAGAAATGCGAGGGGCACCTAAACTGTTGCAACAATACTAAAAAGAGAGAACATGTGAAACTGAATGTAAAAGAAATACTGATTTATTATGAGAAGACAAGGAGATGGCAGGATGACAGACCTTCACCCTGGTATTATTTGGGATAAAAAATTGCTTTGCATATAGAGAGTTATGCAAATGTATGAAATTATACACATTCCTTCATTTTGTTCTAAAAGAAAAAGACATACACAGACGAGCACAAAATGACTTAGACACAATTTATTTCTCTTTGAAATGAAAGCACACAGGGGCCATCAAATTTGTCCAAGGTTACATACCACAAAGTGGCAGACTTAAAACTTGAACTGGCATCAGTTCTTCTTTATACTATAGTGCAGGTCTCTATAGACAAGTGCACTTACATCAGGTCTAGAAATACAATTACTCGAGTTGGTGCCATTGTGTATGCTACTGAATTTGCTTTTGCGGCCAACAGGTCCCTCTGAGCATACCTTATGCCTTTATCACCTGTTGCTGAACACATTGTAATGGTCAAAGATATCTCCTTGGGTTGTGAAAGGCTCCATTTTCAAAGCGTTTGAAGATAATGGCTTACTTTGTCATGGACACTCAGTAATTTGGAAACATAGGACATGTTTGCTGTACCTATGTATTGGAAACTGAACTAGGAGTTCTAGTTGCTGCAACCTCTCCTAAGATTCTTTGTGTTTTGGGATTTATGAGCATCTGCCAAAATAAGCTCCTTGAAGGTAGACATCTTTATTTTATTCAGTGATAATCTCAAATGCTACAATGGTAGCTGGCATGTAGTAGGTGCTCAGCAAATGTTTTTAAAATGTATAACTCTTTTTCATCTAGATAAGACAGATCACAATGTTTGACTTAAACTATCCAGGAAGCAAGGGGCTTAAAACCTGTTTTATTTTTCTCTGAAGAGGCCAAGTAAGACAATTTCTTCATTACTAGGTATCTCTGAGTCTTTATGACCAGGGAAGCACTACAAGACAATCCCAAACATAGTCCTAGGGCAATGGCTTTATTCACTGTTTGATTTTCAGGGAGTCTATAGGCAGAAACAGTGAATGTACGGTTAACATGAGCGGAGCCACTCTTGGGCTCCTTGCAAATGAGGGGAACTCTATTCTGTCTCTTTCCTGTCTGTTATCATCATCAGCCTGAGTGATCTCTGAGGAAGGGCAATGTGGTGAAATGGAAAGAACATGAGCCTGAGACCAGGCAAAAATATCCTTTGACTCCCAGCCAACTACTCATGAGCTGTGTGACCTAGGACAAATTATACATTTCTCAGTCTATGAATATGTACAGCATCCTCATCCGTACAATTGGAAACAGACCATCTACATTAAGTTGCTGTGAAATTAAAGATAACTAGCATAAAGGTCTTGACACAAAGCAGATCCTTAGTAAACATTTATTGTTTGTAGTTTTACATATGTTAGTTTTTTCTCATTATCCCTTTATCTCTGAAGATGAAGGTGAAAGGCAATGTAGGAGAAAGAATTGTGTGCCAACATCTTGTGGCTACAGGTAGTTCAGGAGTGCAAATAGCTGGGGGCAAAAAAACAAACAAACACAAAAAAAACCCAAAAAGCACCTTCTGGTGTCTCTCTGGGCCTGTTTAATGAACCCTGTGTAAGGGGCGTGGAGGCTGGCTCCCTTTGTTCATTAAAGCCCAATGGTGTGTAGACTCCAGGGGTGAGCAATCAGAAATTCACCTTTAAAAATAAGATCTGCTATGATTTGCTCTAGGAACTCTGGCCTAGGGAATACATTGCCAGTTCCTGAGGCTGCTGGCTATGTGGGAGAGTGACTGTCACTGACTTTCAGCTTGTCAAGCACATTTCTTAGCCATCAGTATTTACCCCCGAGGGAGCCATGCTGGGAGTACCAAAGTGGAGGGGAGTTCTGCTCTGCCTTACTGTCCATTGGGTTTATCTAATGCTTAATTAATGTCAACTTGGTGGCCAGTGCAAGAGTGTGCCCTGTTATTTGATTGTACAATGAAAGGGGATGAGTAGTTTGGATTTACAGCTGAAACTGAGGTTCAGAGAAGTCAGATAACACATTCACAACCACCCAGATCGTTTTACAAAACAAGATCCAAACCCACACTTATCAATTTTTCTTTGGAGAAAAATTGTCTGCAAAGGAGTCAGGTCTGAACTTGCTAGTCTTAGACCTTTTAACCTTGACATGTTCTCAGGCTCACCCTGGTGTTGAGCACACTTACTCTTCATGCTTCTATTGGTCTCTATAAAAGCCTCTCTGATCAAGTCTTGTCAGCCTACTTCTCACTAATTTGATGAGTGCAATTTTGAGTTGGTTTTGAAAGATACAAACAGGACCAAGAAATGTGAAGTGGACAAGTGTAACTTGATTCCCGTTTGCTGAGATCCATGATAATAATAGTCAGAATTTATTGAATACCTACTCTATGCCTGGCAGGCTTCAAAGTTTTTAGACATGTCTTAATTCATTGAGTCCTCTTCCCAATAACCCCAGGAAGTAGGTATGATTATCTGAAACTTACAGGTCAAAAACAGACACACAGTGAGTGATTATGCAACTTGCTCAAGATTATACAGCTAATAAGCAGCAGAACCAGGATTTGAATCCAGGGAGATGCCTCACAACTCCATCAGACTTACTCTACTTCTATCTTTACAGCAACATTAGAAGGAGAAAAGAACATAAAGAAATAATAGCCTTTGCTTGCTTTTAAAAGAGAAGACAGAGTGAGCAAAGATGAGAGAAGGAAGATATCCTCAAAGCCCATTTAGACAATGGAGTTACCAACCAAGGAAAGGTGCTTGAGGCAGCATTGTTGGAAATAATTTTTAAACTAATTAGCAAAGCATATTAAAAAAAAGGACCTAAAAATGCTGCCAGGAGTTATGCTTGATTATGTCTAGTGGCTTCCATGTAAAAGGTTTAGGACACATTGAACAATGTTCTCCTATCTCTGGTATTGACTGCATGCCAGGGGGAAAGATGCAATGATCAGAATCAGAGAGTGCATGAAAGATACCAAACAAAAATGTTCAGGTACTATAGAATGTCCTTAGTCTTGGCCATGGCAATCTCTACAGGGGTCTCACAGTGGACGGCCACCTGCCAGGATCCTGAGAGCAGATCTGGGCATTGCAACACTGCATTCCCCATGCTGACCATGAAGTTTCTTTGGTTTGGTTTTCCTTCAGCCCAATTGGTGATTCTTATGTATTCCCAAGCTGAGAACCAGGGATATAGGTACATCACTGTTTACAAAGAGCAAGAAAGAATACTTGGGTGTTGTCCTGTTGAGCCAGCTCTCTAGTTACCTCTCAGACAATTCCCACTCATCCAGCAGAACTCAGATCAAGTGTCATCTGAAGTCAAGTTCTCTGAGACATTTTTGACCCTTTCAGGCAGAGTTGATCACTCTGCTCTTGAAGCTCTCGCTTGTCACGTATAACCTTCCATTATTACGTGTCCTTCCACCCTGCTAGTCTGCACCTTTATTGGGAACAATACCATTCATTTCTATATCCCAACAACTAACAGGAGCTACACACACAGTGGATGCTGTATGAATGAATGAATAAATAAATTACTGATTTGTTTATCAATGCCTGAAGGGTTAGGAGAGAAGGCAAAGAAGAGAAAAGTCTTAACAACCATCCCTGGGTACCCCAAAGGCAGACTTTGGAAGAAAGAGATGATGTTTCTACCTCAATGTGGCAATTCTGATATCACAGTACCTCTCAGCCTACTTGGGAACCAGCGATCAGTGGGAAACAACTTTTTTTTTACCAACTTCTGGAATGAATTTTACACACACACACACAGACACACACACACACACACACACACACACACACACACACACACTCAAAATTATAAAAGCAGTTAAAACCCTAGAGTGATACTGCACACCATCTTTCTCTCTCTAGGTCTCATATCAGCCACGTCACCTTCTTGCCTATTAAAGTAGCATGTGTCAACTGAATGGGGTGAAATGATGAACGAACAAGTTGGTAGCAGATTTCACAAAGGCCCTCTTTAGTGATTTTTAGAAGGCTGCAATTTTCCTCCACTCACCCAGTAATTCAAATTCCCCAGGAAGGCCCCTGAGCTATCTAGTATATTCCTGATGTATATCACCCAGCCCCACCACACACATAAGACAAGTGAATTCCCAGCCCAGCAGCTGTTGGCTTGATTAGGTTGCAGCCTGTGCTCTAACTCCAATCACTTGCATGAGCGGCCCTGAAGCGGGAAGCAGAAAAACCAGTGATCGGCCACAATCACAGGTCACAGAGAGCTCAGAGGCGAAGGGGAACACAGCGAGTTTTGCCACCTCCTTTTCCATCCTGAGAAATGCCTGGGGATTGCCATTGTTTGAGAGCCTGGTACCATTACAGCCTCCTGACAGTTTATTTTAGATGTGTCCTGAGGGAGAGAGTATCAAAATTTCCTACTGATAGCTTGTGTAGGTGAGTGATGCTGTGACTTGTTCAAGCAGAAAAGAAGAGCTTAGAAATATAATGGAAACTTTGGCTTGTTTTCATTGCCTCTAAAGCCTTAAGTTTTCTATTATGCAAAATCCACAGCGCTTGAATCCTTCAGGAGGTGGTACAAGAGGGTTGGAGGGCATTTAGCCTCATCCCTCACACACCTGACTTCATCTTACATGATTGCTTCACTGCAAGACAGCATGTTAATGTGGATGATGTTCTGGGAAGAAGCCTTAATCCTTCCAGAAGTCCTATTAATACTTTACAAGTAAACCGATGAGAACCTATTGTTTCTGAACATAGATGACTATGAAGACAGTAAAGGGAAATGTTGTCAAACGTGCGTAAAAGAGCCTAAATATATGTGCTAAGGACTGCTTTAAGGCAGAAAGATAAACTGGTGACAGGAGAAAGGGAGCAAAGGTCCCCTCAAAGCCAGATCAGCTCCCAACTTCCTGTGAATAAGTTGGCCTCTCTGCTTTAGAGATGAGAGTGTGGCTCATAGGATGAAGTCAGTTACCCAGAGTCGCAGCATTAGGGAGGAAAGGTTTCAAGTTCCTGCTCAATTCTCTCTTCTCTGATGCCTCCAGGTAGGGACTTAAAAGGAAAAGAAGTTGGAGGACAAAGAGGAGAAAGAATAAGAAGGAAGAAGATGGCGGTGATAGAAAAATGGGCTAGTGTATTCTTGAGCAGTATCCTTAGAATCACCTGGGGAGCTTACTAAAATGGGGACCCTATCTATCCCTCTTGGTGCATAATACACCACTCCAAAGCTGGACTTAAACAAAAACAACCTATTTATTTTGTAATGAGTCTGTGAACAGACCAGCCAGTTCTTCTGACTCAGGTGGGCTTGACGGAGGTGTTGAAATGTCTAACAGGTCCAAACTGCATCATTCGCTTGGCATTCTTTGCTAGCTGCAGATGTGTCTGGGGTTTTCAGTTAGGTGTCTCAATCTGAAAAAGGTGAAGGGAGTAAGTACAGATTGGTAGCTACAATACAGTCATGAGCATGTAGGGTCATGAGCGTAAGGAATATAGTCAATAATATTGTAGTAACTATGGTGTCAGATGGGTACTAGGTTTTTCAGGATGATCATTTCATAAGATATATGTGTCTAATCACTATGTTGTACACCTAAAACGAATACAATATTTTATGTCAACTCTAATTGACATACAATATTTTTAAAGCCTGCTTTATGCTGAAAATCTTGGTTAATTCATTAATTGGCAAGGCAATAGGTTTATTGATTGTGAGAGAACGTGGTTCACTGATCTGGAGAGAAAACAATACAACCAAAAAAATTTCACTAAAAATGCTCTTTGTAGTCACTAATAACTTCCATGTTACTAGTAAATGAACATTTTCAATCCTCATCCTTCTTGATTCCTTACCAGTATTCAATATTGTTGATCATTCCCTTCTTAAAATACTCTCTCTTTGCCTTCTGTGAGCTCTCTCCTCTCCTTCCCTCTCCTCCCCTCCCCTCCCCTCCCCTCCCCTCTTCTCTCTCTCTCTGTCTCTGTCTGTCTCTGTCTCTCTGTCTCTCTGTCTCTCTGTCTCTCTCTCTCTCTCTCTCTCTCTCTCTCTCTCTCTCTCTCACACACACACACACACACACACACACACCACTTACTTCTTTTCTACCCCTCTACAAGCTACTTCCAGTCTTTTTTTTTTGTTCATTTTCTTCTTCCAAACCTCTAAATGACATTTTCCAAGTCTTGGTTTCAAGTGCTTTTCTTTACTCATTCTGTACTCTCTCCCTAGTCAATGCCATACCCACCAATGCTTCCATCCTCAGCTATCACCTTTATGCAAATGACTCCCAAGTTTATGTGACTAGCCCAGATTTCTATTCGGGGCTGCAGACTTATATATACAACTATTTTCTCTTCACCTCTTCTAGGCTGTCTTAGAGGAAATTGAATGGCAAGTGTCTAAAACTGAACTCACTCTTCCCCTCTTTCCAATTCCAAACTGTTCTTCTTTCAGTGTTTATTATTTTAGTAAGGTACACCATCGTCCAGGTAGTTCTGCAATGGGAGCTTAAAGAATAACTTGGTCACTTCTCTCTTCATCAACCACCTACACATATTCAATCCATCACCACTCTTGTTATTTTACGTCTTCTAAGCTATCAGCCTCTATCATCTCCTCTTGCAGCACCTTAATCCAGACTGCCATCATTTCTCACCCAGAAAAAACAAAATTAAGCTTTCTAATTCCTAGCATTATCTCATTCCTTTTCCTTCCACCCTCATGACCCACTTTTTCCATGTGTTAAGCAAAGTAATCTTTTAAAAACATACCCAATTTATATAATTTTATTTAAAGCTTTCAATATCTTTTCAGTACTTTTAGAATAAAACTCTTAAGGTGATTCATGAGATCTTTTTCTTTTTTTATTTTATTATTTTTATTTTTTTCAGCTGTACAAAACAATGGAGTAATTAGAAATTTATATACCTCACAAAGTAATAACTCCAATAAGTCTATTATCGACCTGACACTACATAGTTATTGGAATATTATTGACTATATCCCCTTTGCTGTACTGTATATCCCAGTGACCATTTTTTTGAGTTATAGTTGACATTCAATATTATTTTATATTAGTTTCAGTTGTACAGCATAATGGTTAGACATTTATATAATTTATGCAGTGATTTCCGGGATTAGTCTAATATCCATCTGACACTATACATAGTTTTTACAAATTATTTACTATATTACCCATATGTAATTACATCCCTGTGACTCTTTTCTAAGTACCAACTTGTACTCCTAATCCCTTCACCTTTCTCACCCAGCCCCCTAATCCTCCTCCCATATAGTAACCATCAGTTTGTTCTCGGTATCTGTGGGTCTGTTTCTGTTTTGTTTGTTAATTTATTTTGTTCTTTAGATTCAACCTGTCAGTGAGATCATATAATATTTGTCTTTCTCTGTCTGACTTATTGCATTTAGCATAATACCTTCTAGGTCCATTCATATTGTTGCAAGATTCTGAATGACCGGTTTTGCTTCCTTTCTAGCCCCTTTTGCCAATCTCCCGCTTGTTTTATGGGGTTTACCTGGCCTGGCCTGGCCTTCTTTTTAATGTACAAGTGTGTCCCACCTGAGAAATCTGAATTCCTGCTCACCCCATTTTCTTACTAATTCTTCAGATCTCAGTTCACAGGTCTCCTCTTTAAGGAATTGAGTCTTCTCCATACCCACCAGGCTACTTCAGGACTTTTTGTTATCCCACTCATAGTCCCAGGGGCTTCTGATTTTTAGACTTAACCACAGTTTATGATAATAAAATCTATTTGTGTGTTTATTGTGTGAATGTCTGTTTCTTTCACTAGACAGTAAGATCGATGAGGGCAAGAACCACATTTTTCTAAATTACTATCTCCCCAGTGCCTATAACATAATAGGTACTTGAACATATTTTTGAATGAATAAGTGAATGGAAGAAGGAAGAAAGGAAAATTCATGTTAGAACTGTAGTCTTACCCAGGACCGCCATCTTTAAGGTTAATTACTGGTTTCTTGAAATTTACATGTGTCTTTTTCTGTTGGAGCTCCCTTTATCATACTGCTCACGTCTTCTATGATAAACTACTCCTGCCAGGACTGCTTCATTTTGTTCTTTGACAGAGGGATGACTCCTTCAGCACCAGCATCTCGAGCTGCCCTCTCCAAAGCCCCCTACAAAGGAGACTCTGTCTCCTTCCAGACATATTTTAGTCTTATGCAAAATACTAATCTTCTGAGTCTGTGCTTGCTGGAAGTAACGTACCAGTGGTGAGCTGAGTCCCAAGGTTCAGTAATATTGCTCTAACTTGGATCCATAAGATTTTAACACAATGCAAAACTTGGCTTCCAAAGTTAAGTAAGATAAAACACATCTATAACATGATCAAATGATAGCAGGAGAGTGTGGGGGATTGCTAAAGAAGACAATTTTATGCAAGTAAACTGCCAATATTAATATTAGGATATATCCCATGCACATTACTTGAAATCTGCAGGATATCCCCTTCCTGTTTCCAAACAAAGCTTGCCCTTGAGAAGTATAAGTTTGTTTGGACTCTAACCTTATATGAGTTGTATTTCTGACATGACAACCTTCGGCACAACCAATCAGATCGAGATGCTTTGACATGCTAAGATGACTGAAGCTTACTGAGGTCAATTGATTAGACAGCATTATTGTTCATTTGCCTTCAACTAATCTTGTCTGCCTTGACCTACCCTAGGGAGGATTACTCAGAGATTTGGTTGCTGTCATTTGGGAGGGTTAAGTTTGTATAGGCTCCTAATAATTACTGTGCTTTGCACTTTTATTGGATATTTTCATCTTGGTATTCTCCTTTCTGCCCATTTGCACACCTTCCTGAATTGATTTGTGTATAGACTAGCTTCATACTTTAGTGAATTGGAAAAACAGTGCTCAGCAGTTTTGCTTTGGGGAAATTATCTGCATTTGATTAAGAATGAAAATGATTATTTAAAAGTGAGAGTTCTTAGAGGGTTTTTATAGGGCCCTAAACAACATGGTTAGTTCATTTAAGAACTTGAACCTTCCCCTGTCTCCAGAGAAGCCTCTCATTTGGTGAGCTTCACTAAACTCTGGATAACAACACCAAAATATCTGCACAAGATATTATGCAAGTAGTTTTGAAATTCATGGATGAGGACTACAGGGTTTTTCTTTTTTTTTTTTTCCTTTCTGAATTTGACAATAGAGAAAAGACTAGGAATAATATACAGTATGTTCTCAGATCACAGTGGAATGGAATTAGAATTAACAGCAGAAAACAGTAGGAAACTCAGAAATAATTGGAAGTTAAACAACACAGTTCTAATTAACCAATGGGTCATAGAAGAAATCAAAAGAAAGACTATAAAATACTTTGAGATAAAAGAAAATGAAGATTCAACATACCAAAACTTATGGGATACAACTAAGAACTAGGAACTAAAGTTGTTAGAGGAAGGTTTATCTTTGGAAATACCTATATTAAGAAAAAAGACGGGCCGGCCGAGTGGCACGGTGGTTAAGCGCTGGCCTGGGAAGCCAGCGGCCCCGGTTCGGTCCCACATATGAGGGCCAGTGACACTGCCCTCAAAAAAAAAAAAAAAGTCAGTAAAAAAAAAGAAAGACCTCAATAAGTAACCTAACCTTTATATTAAAACAGTGGAAAAATAAATATTAGAGTGGAAGATAATGAAATAGAGAAGAGAAAAAAACAATAGAGAAAAATTAGTAATACCAAAACCTGGTTCTTTAAAAATATCAACAAAATTGACAAACTTTTAGTTAGACTGGCCAAGAAATAATAAGAGAGAAAACTCAAATAACTAGAATCAGAAATAAAAGAGGGAAGATTAGTACCAACCTTAAGAAATAAAAAAAGAATCGTGTGTGTAAAGGAATAATTGCAAGCTAACAAATTATATAACTCAGATGAAATTAATACATTCCTACAAAGATACAAACTACTGAAATTAACTCAAGAAGAGACCACCTAAATAGATTTGTAACCAATAAAGAAATTGAATTAATTAAAAAAAACAAAAACACCTCCCTCAAAAGAAAACCTGCCCATGATTGAATGCTTTGGCCCAGATGGCTGGATTGCTGAATTTTACCAAACATTTAAAGAGTTAATACTAAGACTTTACAAACTCTTCCAAAAAATAGTAGGGGAGTAAATGCTTTCTAGCTTGTTTTATAAGTCCAATAATCCCCTGATAGAAAAAACAGACAAAGATGTCACAAGGGAAAAAAAAATACAGACCAATAATTCTTATGAATACAGATACCTAATTTCACAACAAAATACTAGCAAACTGAACCCAGGAATGCAAAGCTGGTTCAATATCTGAAAATCAATTAACATAATATATCATGTCAATAAACAATAACATGATCATTTCAATAGATGCTGAAAAAGCATTTGACAAAAATCTAACACCTTTCAAAAAAAAAAAAGCAAAACTAGAAACTAGGAATAGAAGGAAACTTCCTCAACCTGATGAAGAGCTGAAGAACATCTATGAACAACCACAGCTAACAAATTTAATGGTAAAAGACTGGATGCTTTCTCCCTAAGATTAGGAATAAGACAAGAATGCCTGTTCTCAACATTTCAATTCAAGATTATGAAAGATTCTAGTCAAGCACTTAGACAAGAATAAAAGGGTATCTGGATTGTAAAGGAAGAAGTAAAACTATCTGTATTTGTGAATGACATGATCTTATATATAGAATCTACTAAAACAGATGAGCAAGGATGCAAGATATAAGATCAATATACAAAATTCAATTGTATTTTATGCACTTGCAATGGACAATTTGAAAAAAAAGAAATTGAGAGAACAATTCCGTGCACAATAGCATTGAATAGAATATATTTTTTTAGGAATAAATTTAACCAAAAATGCAAGATTTATACTTTGAAAACTATTGTTGAAAAAGTTAAAGACCTAAATAAGTTTTTTAAATCCCATGTTCATGGATCAGAAGTCTTAGCATTTTTAAGATGGTAAAACTCCCCAAACTGATCTGTTTATTCAACAAAACCTTATCTGAATCCCAGCTGATTTCTCTGTAGAAATTGACAAGCTGATTTGAAAATTCATACAAAATTATAATGGACACTTGATTATCAGATTGTTCAATGACTGGGTTCCCCTATTAATTCCTGAAGCACTAACAGTTTCAAAATTATCATTATAAACAGCATGTTTACTTCTGTTTTTGAATTATCTATCATCTATATCTGTATTGATCATTAGACTATTTCAATTAGGCTAATAAGCCTTTAGAACATAAATTCTATGTTAATTTACAATTTACTAGTATCTAAAACTGCACCCTAGAAACATTAAACTCTAAAAATACATTGCTACATCTTCAAAGTAAATTCAATAATAAAAGATAAAAATGGAGGACATGCATGCTTTGATTCTGGCTCTAATAACTTTTACATCAATAAATTTTCTTGAGCAGGGGGAAAAAATGAAATTTTCTTAAGGAAGACATACTTGATACCATTTTGAGGTAACTTGGTCAAAAGTTCTGTATTTGACAAATGAGCAGGTTGCACTTGTTTTAGCCCACAGCAGATTTTCTCTGTTAACAAGTTCTAGATTCACAACAGATGTTATATTTATTTCAAAATTATAGATTTAGTGCATCTTGATTTCCTTTCATATTAGAGACTAGAAACTCCTCAATGAGTTTTCAGAATTAAATCCTTCTTGACAAGATAATGTGGCATACATAATGATGCCTCTATTAGGAAATGAGTATATTAAAACTCCAGGGCGGGCCAAGTGCCTTGGTGGTTAAGTGCTGGCTTCAGAAGCCAGAGGCCCTGGTTTGGGTCCCACATATGAGGGCCAGTAACACTGCCCTCAAAAAAAAAAAAAGAAAGTAAAAAAACTATAGAGGCTGGCTGAGTGGTGCATTGGTTAGGAGCTGGGTTCAGATGCCAGTGGCCACAGTTCAGATCCCACATATGAGGGCATGTGATACTGCCTTCTACAGCTAACAACAGCTCCACCTGGAGCTGGGCTGCACGAGTCCTGGCACAGTGAGTGGCCGGCAGCCAGGGTGAGCAGTTGGCAGCCAGTGTGAGCTGCCAAGAGATGTGGTGAGCGACCATCCAGAAGCTGGCGACCAATCTGCCTCACCCAGGAAGAGCGCAATGATATACCAACATGGGCCAGTGAAGCAACGTCCTCCGCAACTAGACTGAAGAACAAAAAGACAGCAACTTGTCTGTTCCCCTTCCCTGTTTCCCCAACACTGTTCCCCTCCCCCGATTCCCCAATTAAATCTTTAAAAAAAACAAAACAACAACAACAACAAAATGCTTCCATAGGTAGGAAGAACAGAAGATGCATGTTTACAAACAAAATTATAAGAATAATAAAAAATTAAAAAATTAATTTGGCATCTCTTTTTCTTGAAGAAAAATATTGTCTCCAATTCAAAATAGGTCTTTATAATTCAAAGAGCTCTAGGATCTCCTTGTTATACTTTCTAATTTGAGATTTGATTAAGCCTGAATATTTCTATTATACATTCTAATCTTCCAGCCACTGAATAATCTATCTGTATCCTTCTTTCTGTTACAGTAGATAAAGTGCCTCTCCATACACTCTCCAATATAGCAATCCTGCATGTATACACACTTCTCATTTGACCTCTAGGTGAGTGTGTGTGTGTGTGTGTGTGTGTGTGTGTGTGTGTATGTGTGTGATATAGTGTTATATAAAGAAAAGAAAAAAACCTGCTACTCCTTGAAAAATTCTTTTATTGTCTTCCTCTAATCCATAGTCACTCTTTCTATTCTAATACCAGGGTGCCAAAGGCTCTGATGCCAATGCAGGTCTCTCCAAAAGTGCTGCTGAGGCTGCTGTGCCAGTACTGTTGACATTGGGCTGAGATCAATGATCCATGGATGTTTAGAGTGATATTCTTCTAGCATTTCCTTTGTTTTCTTTTCTCTTTACCCTAAGCCAATGTCCCCAGTGTCTAGACAACAGGACAATCTATAAGATATGACAAGTACTATGCGGCACTCATCAACACCTGCTGCTAATAGCACGTGATAGTAGCTACAGGTCATCTGTCCTAGAAGCAGTTCCTTCCCAGAAGCTCCTTGGACCTCATGTAATAAGACTCCTGATGACTATGTCCCATACATGCCCCGCTGCTCTCGAATACCAGGACCACCCCTGATTAATCTCAAGAGGGATATTTGTTATTACATTAAATTATTTACTTGAAAGGTGCATAGAGAACAAAATAAACTTTTGCTTGGTATTTTTTAAAATTAGAAATTGTTTTAATAAATTCAATCATGTTAAAATTTAAGTTTCATTTGTCAGTTTTCCAAGGAGCCTCTTTTCGCTAATGGGTCTTGACAATATATACACATTGAACTAATGGAATACACATGATTACATTGGATCTGAGGAGAGAATGATCCTTAAATACAATCTAGCCACCTATTGGCCTCAGATAGGAGCCACTTTGCTTATTTGGCAATGCTGCCAATTGGCAGTAAGAAGGTCTCTATGGGATTAACCTTTTTTTCTTGCCTCTTTCAGAACCTTTGCCCCCTACAGATCTCCTCTCTCACTCATTCTGAGAGCAAACCCCAATCATACCTATTCATCTGAGAATTTCAAAAATCTCATTTCCATTTATGAGTGCCACTCCCTCTGCATTCCTCCACTCAGGCCCCAGACCTGCCTGTTTGGACAGCTGGCATTTCTTGATCCTTCCTGTCTTAGCTTACCTACTGAAGTTGTTTGACCAACTGCCTGTTTATTGCTTCTTGATTAATCTTCATTATTGTCTACATCATTGAGTTCAAAGTCTTCTGACCCTTGATAATGAGCAGAATCCTCCGGCCATCCTACACCCACCCAGCCCTGGCTTTCTGTATCCAAGTGAGATGGGACATCTTTCCTCTTTGTATAGGCTTGGCTGTAAACAGTTGACAGAGATTTGACTTGGGGTACAGAAACCAGCATGGAAGATATAAATTCTGTTTTATGTGATTTCTTCTGAGTCAAGGACAGCACATCAGTTTTTCCCTTTAAAAAAGGAAGCTAAACTCAAATGAGCCTTAATATTAAGACTGAAATATGAAGATGACAGTGATAGCTGGAAATTCCTATATGATAGTACATAAAATAGATGGAACATTAAATAAGGCATGATATATAGCAACTGTAATCAAATGTATTTACTGTTGATAATTTTAATTAAGGAAGTTGTTAATGGAGCTGTGTATATTCGGGAAGGATTTTGTGGCTTTATTTTTAGAAGTACAGACTCTCAAATTTACAAGTCATGAATCAAATGAATCCAGTGATCTACATGTAATTGAAAGCTGTCCTTCCAGTGCAGGAGAATAATTGTAATTGCAAATGCTATTAAGCTGTCCTTGTGAATCTGTTTATGTAAATGAAGTTTCTATAACAGGACTACTATTTGGTTGTTTCAATGTGTATCATACAGTCATTAAAGACCTCCAGAAATTAAAGCAAATACCTTTCCCTTTCACTTATTTGTTGAAATATGCACTTCGATTTAGTTTCATGAAAGCCTGCAATATGGGTTGATAATGTGTTTTTGTCCTAATACCACCAACATTGACTCATGCAGGGACCTCAGTTCTTCAATAGTTGTGAATGCAAGATTCAAAGAAAAATGAATCAGCCAAGTTCAACACAGCACCTGCCTGTAACACAGAATGGAGGGACTCTAATTTTTAGAGGCAAACATGCCCATATGCTCCCTATTTGCTTTTATACAGGACACAATTTGTAACCTGAATATTCATGCAACATTTGGAGTGGCAAAGTTTGAGATGAATTTCTAATCAGCTCTCTTTGAAATCAATCGTTCATGTCCAGAGGGGTCAGAGAAAATGTGAACAGAGAGTATAATCTTGAGTTGCAGCATGCTGCCAGTTATTTATTATTTCATATTCTATTCATATTCATATATGTATAATATAGATATTAATATATAAAGAAATAAATATTGTGTATAGTGCAAAACATGTATACACATTTTAAGAAAGAGTAAAACTATTAAAATTGTAATACAATGAAGGATGCTAGCATTTATTTGATTAACACCATCTGTTGAGCAAACGTCATACTACATGTTGCTATCGGAATTCAATTCAACTTTGAAAAGCAATAGATAACATCTCTTAAAATGTGTACATTTTTTTTACATCTCTGGTACATATGGGATAAACTAGATGTAGCCCCAGTCCTGCTTTAACTTACTGACTAAATCAAGGACTTTCTCTGTCTCAGGAATAGAGAGTTTTATCCAGGTTCTTAATGGCCTTTTTCTGTGTACACTGAATAATTGTGCTCTTTCAAGCTTTGGTTCAGAGCAATGGATCATGAAACGTAGAGTTAGACCTCATTAGGAGTCTTATTTCCTTTGAGACCTGGGGCAGATTATCTAACCTTTTAGTTACACACATATGGTTGTCCTGATAATATATGCAAAAATATAAAGAGCTGTTTTCCTAAACGAGTTGTTATGTTTTTTAAAAGACATGCTACAAGGAAGCATGGAGGACCTTGCATCTCATCACTTCACAAGAAACTTTAAATACTAGTGTTCATAAGGCACTTATGAACTCTCAGAGGACTCACTTAGTCTGATAAGTATATTGAGTGTTGTACAAATAGAAATGTAAGCCTTGCAAACAGGCACTTTGTATGAACATGCGTACACACAGATAGACATGATGGAGAGTTGTGTCTTATATATTAGAATTTAAAGCTTTCTTCTTTATTGGGGAATTTAGAGTAGTTTAAAAAGATACATACTCATGCATACACTCAGATTTTCCTTGGAAATTTTGTGATAACAGTTGCATGATAAAAATGCATAACTTACAAATGTCCCTTGTCTCATAGGAAGCAAAAGACCTTTCTGCTCTCATCAGTTTACATAACACAAACTTCTCACCCCTTGCAAAAATTTTTATAAGCAAACTTATGTGGCAGGGGAATCACTAAAAATTATTGATCCAGAGTGACAATGCCATTTATTTTTGGAAGCTTTGTTTATCTTTCTTCATGAAAAAATACCTTTACAAAAAGCAATAATCCTGATGGTGAATTAATAACTGCATTTTGGGGCTTTGTTGCTGCTTTTGTTTTGTCCATGGTTCACTGGCTTCCTGGGTTTGTTCTATGTACAGGGCTATTTACATAGTCTCTGGGTTATTATCTGCCTTCAAAAGTGACAAGGAAAGCTCTATGACTTCTGGGAGCTGTGAGAAGATTTGTTGCATAGAGGGAATGTAGTTTTTTTTTTCCAGACAAACATATCCAAACAGTGAAAATCAGGGTTATGAAGTGATAAGGGCAAAAGGATAGAAAAGTAGAAGGTAGAGAGAATAAAACACATTGTTTTAGTAGAACTGTGAGAAACAAGGAAGAATCAGATTACTTCATTCACATCACTTCTGAAGTTCTCAAGGGAGAAGGAATATATTCGATAACATATACATTCAGAAAAGCAACAGGATTGCCTGGGAAAGAACCAGAAATTGGGACCCAGATGGATAAGGGCTGGAATCCCTATGCTAGCACGTTTTAGTGCTACTGATCCACAAGTAAGTTGTTTCTTTTCATTTCTTGATGCTGAAAATGGAGTCAGTAATACCTACTGCAGTGGGTAGTTATTAGAAATAAATGAGAATAAGTTGAATGTGAAAGAACTTGGCCAGTAGTAGGGACTCAAGACATGCCCCTTGTTCTTAATGGGACACATGGCCTAATATTTGGGGGACCAGTTACTGCACTTAAGGGATTCTTGGTTTTATTCAAGTACAGTATTGTCTGTAGGTCAACAAAGCAAATAGAATTATAGCTATGGCTTTTCAGAAGAGTCTTTGTTTTAAGATATTAGTCAGTTGTAAAGCTGAGTTTAAAAATAAATAATGCATAAGGAGGAAGCCGCTGGACTGATCTTTCTGGAAGGCAAAAATTGTATATTTAAGTTTGTGGTGCTTTGATCATGGAGGAGTTTTTGGTTAAGTCGTGGGGAGACTACCCTAAGATTAAAATAATAAAAGCGACTGAAACATTCTTGAGTTTCTACATTTGAATTTTGAGTTCTGAAAAATGTAAAGAATGCCTTCTTTTGGTTCTGCTACAATTGTCTGTGTCATGATCCTGCCATCAAGTCAGACCCTGCTGTGCTCTATTAGAAGCTCTTTCTCTCAGAAAAACAACACTCTGGCATATTCATAAAAGCTTTGGAGGATAATTTTGTAAGCCCATTTGGTTTTGTCTAAGATGAGTCACTTGAAATTTTATCTAGTACAAGATTCCTCTTAGCTGCTGTAAACCATGGTGCTTCACAGCAATTCTGAATTATAACTTATTTGAGGGCAGTAAGACTAAAATTTCCAAATGTGGGACCATGTAAATCCTACCCTGATATTAGAAATCAAACTCATTTATTTAAATTACCTACATATGTATCTGCTGAAAACCTTGCTAGCCTGGTGTTGTAATTAAGTGTAATCTTTTGTGACACAAATTTTGAGCCAGAAATTTCTTCACCGAAATTTGTAATGATAAGGAGAGTTATATGTCGATAAGGAGACAAGAAATGACAACTCTGGATTGCGGAAATTAGTCAAGCCTTAGAAATAAAACACGTTCATTTCCTTACTTGCACATCCAAATGTGAGAGAGCAAAATCCCTTGTGCTTTCAGAGTGTTGTTTGTTTGTTTGTTTCTATTTTTTAAGATTGCTTTTATTTCAGTTGGAGAATGATATCAATTAAACAATGTGGTATTAGTTAAAATAGTAAATGGTTTCTAAGTTCTGATTCAGTGTAATGCTCCTGACCTGGATTGTGTAAAATTCTAGTTCTTGCATTAAGGCTACAAAATAGGCACACTGTCAACTTGCAAAGTTTTGACTCTAATGGAAAGGGTCTTTTTTCTTTTTCCTTAAAGAGAAGGATGAAGAGAAAAGAATTGTTACTGGGAACCAACTAAGCCAGGTTTCATGATGTTTAAAAGATGAACCTAATATCTTAATGCATTCTGGAGGATGGGTCTGATTTATGAAGCTTAATGTGCACTTAGGATATATTTGATTTACAAAACTTTCTTGATTATTCAGGAATCTTTTCTTGGTCCATTATAATAGGTGTGTAAAATAACTCAGATTACCCTGTAAATACAGACTTTCAAGAGGAAAGTGTAGTCCATGGTGTTTGAGAGCCCACTGTCACACAGAATTCATCCCTTGGCCATGTCCCCCTTACTAGCTGTGTGGCCTTGGACAGGTCCTCAAACCCTCTAAGCCTTAGTTTCTTATTTGTAATATGGGGATAACAATCATAAATACCTAATATGCAGATTGTGAGGATTCAATGAAATCATTTCTGAAGGCCTTAGAAGAGTTCCTAAGCCATATCATGGCCTCAGTAAATTATAGATGTATTTTTGCTGTTATTAATCCAGTAATATTTTATATGCACACAGACAGCAACCACAATACATTTGAGGAAGGAGCCAAAGACAGCTTTCCAAATTGCATTTTCTGTTCCCCACTTTATCCCAAACTCCTCAGTCTCTCTCTCTCTCTTATTCTTTTCTCTCACCTAATTTATTCTTTTATCTCTCTCATTCTTGTTCTCTCCTTTTTCCTAACTACTTTTCTTTCCTTGTACTAAATACCATCAGCTTAGGGTCAAATGTTTTACATGTGTAATTTCTAACTCTTAGAAGCAATACAAATGTAGCTATTTTATTATTATTATTATTTTTATTATTATTACTATTACTACTATTACTGCTACTACTACTACTACTACTACTAATTTTCAACTGAGATAATTAGGTTAAACCTTGACAAAGCTAGCCATTTGCATACTATAGCCAGTATTTGAACACCGGCTGATCTACTGAAAAACTAGCTCACTTTTCATTATAGTACATTTTAAAATATTTTTTATCTTTATGATTTTTTTGATCATCAAAGTAACACATGCTTGTTATAAAACACTGATGTTTATGAGTAATCCCTATGTTCTCTTCTCAAGAGAAAGTCACTACAGCCAGCAGCTTTATTGAAATTTACATAATTATTTCCATTTCTTAGACTTTTAGGTTGTTTCCATTATTAAAGATAACATTTTGACGAATATCCTTGTCCATAGATTCCGTTCACATTTCTGATTATTTCCTTTGTGTAGATTCCTAGAAGTGGAATTAGTGTGTTACAGGGTATGAAAATTTTCAAAACTCCTGATGCACAGTGCTAAATGGCTTTCTGGAAGGACTGTACCACTTATACTGTGGCCACATTTTACGAGCATGCCCAGGTTTCCCCAGCCTCACCAGGGTTTTCAGAACTTCTTTCAGCCTTTTTGCAAGAAAGCCATGTGGCTTAGCAGAAAGCATGGCAGTCAGATGTTCGACTAATTCTGACTAGCAATCAGAAGTCCTGTTTGTTTGTTTGTTTGTTTGTTTGTTTGTTTGTTTGTTTTAATATTCTAAGACTTTGTGTAGATGACATAATGCTGACATAACATTCTGCAACTTGCTTTTCCACTTCCCATTATGTTCTTGCATATGTTTCTTTGGATTCTATTACCTTTGTCTTTTATGTATTTATTTTTAAATATTTTTATAAAAATATAGCTATAATACAATATTATTTTAGTTTTGGGGTACACCATAGTTATTCAACATTTATATTCCTAAAGAAGTGATCACTATAAGTCCAGCAACCATCTGACACTATACCACACTATCACAATATTATTGATTATATTCCCCATGCTGTACATTACATCCCTATGACTTGTTTTATACCTAGAAATTTGGGTCTCTTATTCCCTTTCACCTTTCCCCCCTTTTAAATTTATCATTTACAGTTGACATTCAGTATTATTTTATATTAATTTCAGGTTTACACCATAATGGCTAGACATTTATATAATTTAAGAAGTGATCTCTTTTACTAGTCTAGTGCCCACATGGCGCTATACATAGTTATTACCATATTATACACTATGCTTTATTTTACATCACCATGATTATGTTGTAACTATCAATTTGTAACTATCAATTTTTAACCCCTTCACCTTTTTCACCCTGTCCCCCAATCCCTCTCCCATCTATCACCCCAACAAATCTAGTACCCATCTGACACCATACATAGTTATTACAATGTTGTTGGCTATATCCCTTATGCTATACCCTATATCCCAATAACTACTGTACTTCTTAATCCCTTCCCCTTCTTTCACCGATACCTCCAAACCCACTCATGTCTGGCAACCATCAAAATGTTTTCTGTATCTATGAGTTTGTTTCTGTTTTGTTAATTTTGTTCTTAGATTCCATATATAAGCAAAACCACATTGCATCTGTCTTTCTCTGATACTCCATTCAGCACAATACACTCCAGGTCTATCCATGCCACTGCAGATGGCGAGAACTCTTCCTATCCATGGCCAAGCAATATTCCATTATATATATATAAAATCTCCTCTTTATGCATTCTTCCATCGATGGACACTCAGGCTGCCTCCACATCTTTGCCACTGTAAAGAATGCTTCAATAAACATATGGATGCACACATCTTTGTCAGTAACCTTTGCAATTTTAATTATAATATATCTAGGTGTGGGCCTGTTTGGGTTCATCCTGTTTTGGGCTCTCAGCACTGCCTGAATTTGTATGTCTATTTTGTTTGCCAGGTTAGGAAAGTTTTCAGCCATTATTTCTTCATTAGGTTTTCAGTTCCTTGCTTTCACTCTTCTCCTTCTGGTACCTCTATGATGCAAATGTTGTTATACTTCATGTTGTCCCATGAGACTCTTAAATTATCCTCAGTTTTTAAATACGTTTTTTTTTTCTTTTTTCTATTCTGATTGGGTGTTTTCTACTATGTTGTCTTCTGAATTGCAAATTTGATCCTCAGCCTTATCTAGTTTGCTGGTGATTCCTTCTAGTGGATTCTTCATTTCAGTTATTATATTATTCATTTCCAACTGATTCTTTTTATGGTTTCTATGTCCCTTTTTATGCTTGCCATCTCTTTGTTGAAATTCTCACTAAGTTCCTTGAGTATCCTTATAATCAATGTTTTGAACTCTGTCTCTGGAAGGTTGCTTGCCTCCATTTCGTTTAGTTATTTTTTTTTTTTTTTTTGGCTTTTTCTCCTGTTCTTTCATTTGGGGTGTATTTCTTTGTGTCCTCATTTTAGCTTCCTCTCTGTTTGTTTCTGTGCATTAAGAAGGGCTGTTATGTCTTCCATTCTTCTCTGGGTAGCCTTATGTGGTAGGTGTCCTGTGGAGCTCAGTGGTACAGTTCTCCCTCATTACCTGAGTCAGGTGGTCCAGCCAGTGACTCTTGTGTGGGTTGTGTGTGGTCTCCTGTTACAGTTGAGCCTTGATTGTTATTGGCACATCACTAGTGGGATTGACCCTCAGGCTGACTGGCTGTGGGGTTTTGCCATATCCAGAGCTTATGGGCTGCTGTGCAGGAGGCTTACCCCAATGAGTGAGAGCTCCCATAGTGGGCTTTCATACCTGTTAAGATCACCTTTTTTGTGTGCCACTTGTGGGACTAATTTAGCAGTGCTCTGCTATGGTCTGAAGCCAACCCAAAGAGCCTCATGTGACTCGTGAGCCAGAGTTTGCCGACCCCTGCTCTAGACCATAAGATCTATTGAGCTCTGGTTTATAACTCCTCCCTGTATTGTATGTTGTATCATTTTGACCAAAGTAAGTCACAAAGTCCAGATGCAAGGATTAGGGAAATAATTCCTTTGGTGAAAGGCATTGTGAAGTTGTATTGCTGAAGAAATGATTATAGGAATGAATGAAAAAGTGAGAACATTTTAGCAATTTCCATACCAGATATTTTGGCCCCTTGCATTGCTCCCTGAACTTTGAGTGCCTAGCTGCCCTCTTTAGAGCAAGGTATAGTAATTAATGGCAAAATTTGTAGTTAAGAATGAGTACAATTGAGTGTCTATAAAGTTGTATTGCAATTAAAAAACAAACAATAAAAACCGACCTTCAGAATTATTGCTCAGCCAACTTTCTTTATTTTGTTAACCAACTTTATTGACATCCCCAGAAAAGCCATGCATGAGGTAGAAATAGAAAAAAAAAAAATCCACACAATAATTTACAAACACACATTTCTATTTTTTTTTTATAGCCTCAATAGGAATAGTTTGGGCTGCATAACCCTATGGCAACAGAGTGAAAAGTCATAGCAGGTATCCACTTCCAAATTTATCTTTGCCTAGAGCCCCATCTGATTTATTTTTAAGTATATTTCACCAGAATGCTCAAAGTCAAAATGTTATTTACAGTGTGGGGCTAGCAAGCAGAACACACTGCATCAATTTCTCCAGAAGAAGGAGCCCAGAAATCCATTCTCATGAAGGCAGGAAAATGCAGGCCCCTTATTTGTTTATTTATAGCCCTCTTCCTTCTAGAAAAGGGTTTAAAGTAGCTTACACAATTGGCTGCAAGTTAATCCACGTGTATTTGGAAATAGGAAATCAATCGTTTTGTAACAGTCCTGCCTTTTATTGAGCAGCATTTGTATGTTTAAGGAGGGGAAAAAAGAGAAAGATTCAGCAGGTATTGATTCCAAAGTCATTATCACCCATGTTCAGTGATAACAAACCAGCTTTCTGTTTCTACTCAACATTTGTTTGAATTAAGTGGAGAGCACAAGGATACAAAAGAAAGTGGTTGCCTCTATAGGGAATCTTAGCCTGGATCTTGAAACTAGGTCTTCGAAGAATCAATTTCTCTCTCTGAATTTCCCTGGGACATACATATAGACACACCTAGCCAAGGAAATTCTCTTCATTATTGTTAAGTTATTTGAGTTACATGCCAAAGGAATTTTATTCTTGTCAGATTTATGTCTCTGAAGCTGCAAAAAGCCAATTCCAAATAGCAGTATCTTTAAAATCCTCATTTTCACTAGGAATTATAAATAATATATTTATTTATTTGTTGAATTCCAGCAGAGACCTGCTGAAAGTTTCATTCCACACAGAAAGGTACATATGATAAATATTCTGAAATTTCTTGCTAGGAAATTTGAATGTGAAAGAAGTCAGAGTAATTTTCTTTATAGGCTTCATATTGCCGTACAAGAAAGAACTGGTTATTAATGTCAAGTCAATAAATGCTGGTTGAACACCAGAATGCACCAGACAGCATTCCAGCTGCTACTGATCATATCAAAATGTAAAATATATACTGAACTCGAGGTTGCACAGTGCCTTAGGTGACATGGCAACATGAGACACACTACTAAATATAAATAGAGAAGCAGGACCCAAACACAACGCAGCTCAGCAGAGCGAAAGTTTGCTTCTGAGTAGAAACGATTTAACCAAGAAAGACTTAACAGGAAAAGGAGACATTTCAACTGGTCCTCTTCTAGACATGTTTAATATCTGTATTGCCTAAAATTGTTGGTTGCCGTGGCTGTTTTCATTTTGTATTGTGGTGTACCTCCACCTACCCAAAGCTAACCTACCATGTAAAATGTGAGTACTATCACTCTCATTTTTACTTTGGAATGTCCCTTAACTATCCATTTTTCCTGTGTGATATATATATATATATATATATATATATATATATATATACACACACACACACACACACACACACACACACACACACACTCAAGTTTGACCAGTGTTAAAATCAAGGAGGCTGGTAGAGGGGAGAAACTGAAATTTCCCTACCTTCATTCTCCTTCATTCACTTGCAGACTTGCATGGTAGAGCTCTCCAAACTTGTTCTATCTACCGTGAGATGTATAAATACATTTTTTTTTTGTATTGCTAAAAGCACTGTTGTGGGTAATTTTTGTTTGTTTTATTTCGGGAGGGTTATTTTGTTTCTTTTTGACTACTAAAGTTAGCCTTTTCTGAGGAATGTACCAATATACCAGGCTTTGATTCTGAAGTAAAATAAGAGAAATATAAAAACAGAATATAACCATTATCCACAGTAATTTTGTCCATAGGAAGGTAATAAAAATTGTTTAAATATATTACCCCTCACTCTTCAACCATCAAACATTCTGTGAAACCCAATTGTCCAACAAAAGCCTATACTATAGACTGAAAGCAAAATCTTTGTATCAACCACAACCACCAATCAAGCCACATCATTTCAGACTTACACAAAATTCCTTCTTGGCATTTTAGAGGACTAAAAGCTGGGTGAGCTGTCAATGTAGCTTAGGAATAGCTTGAGTATAGCCGAGGAAAAGAAATCCTTCCAAATTTTGGCATGTACTAAAAGAGAGTTTAAGTAAACTCAAGTTTCATTTCATAATTTTAATACACCTTCACTGGAAGCTTGCTATGGGGCAGATACTATGCTTAAAAAATGGGATACACAAAAATGAATAAGATAATGAAATCTGCCCTTGAAGTATTCACACCCTGGTGGCTGCATAAATGTAAAAATAACTGTGGTACATATTAATGGATATGAGTGGAAGTTACAGATAGATCATAAAGGAGAGAACACCTCATTCTGACCAGGGAGGTACAGGAAAGGCTTCAGAGAAGCCATGGTAATTGACTTCCTCGACACAAAAATAGGAGTTTGGAAACAAAAGGCAGAGAAAGACATATGTGAAAAGAGAGGCATGCACTAATGTAGTGTATCCATGGAAGGGTAAGGTGAATACTACTACAGGACAGAGGGTGAAGGCAGAACTTTAAAAACGTGAAGATGGGAAGCCAGCCGAGTGGCTCAGTTGGTTAAGAGCTCACTCAAGAGTGCGAACTTTGAGCAACAGGGTGGCTGGCTTGATTCCTGGCCTGAGCTGAGCGGCACTGAGCCGCCAACAAGTGGCAGGATGGCTCAGCTAAAAAAAAAAAACAAAAACAAAAAAAAACAAAACAACAACAACATGAAATTGGGGCTTTCAAATAACCCATTTTGAAATGGGTTATTAAGCATTAGTTTAAAAACATATAAATGGAATTAAATACCTGGAGAAAGCATACTGAGTGAAATGTAGATGGTGGTGGAGCTTCATGAATATTCCCATTGAAAGAAGAGCTAATAGAGGTGGAGAACTACAAAAGGTAATGCCATGAACTTCAAGGATGCAGGACCTTGTTGGAGCAAGGTATGGTCAATGGGAAAAGTACAACAGAGAGAACAAGGGTATGTAGGTTAAAAAATACATAACTCAGGATTTCAGAGTTTAAAGGCATTAAGCTTAGTTTGGGTGGGCTGTGAAGGCAGAGGCTAGATTGAGGTGGGAGAGCTAGCAGAATACCTATGCTGCTCCATTCCTTTTGCCATTGCGTGGCTCTTGCATGTTCTTTTGGATCTAGCCCCATAATCCTATGCATTTAGGCAAATGCCTGTGGAAAAGACAGCCCAATGACCAAGTGGGAGATTTCATAGGAGCAAGTCCTGAAATTGTACTCATCACATCACTTATATTCTATCAGCCAAACTCAGTCACGTGGCTTTTTCTAACTGCAGGGATATGGAAAATATCATCCAGCTGTGTAGACAGGAGGAAGAGGAAAAAGAAATAGCTGACACTATGGTGGAAATCAATTTGCAGTATATGAATGTATCAAACCAACATGCTGTATACTTAAACACAATGTTATGTCAATTATATCTTGGAAAAATTAAAAATAATCAGGGCAAATAGGAATAGTGAAAACACATCAGTCTCTGTTGTAGCTTTTCCCTTATGCTTTTACAGAAATACAAAAACAAATAGCAAAAATAATTTCTGAGCAAAAGAGACATTTAACAGGGAATTTTCAGCCTTTGCATTTTTTTTCTCCCTTATTGAAGCTTATTTCTTAGGAGAGACACAAAAATCTTTCTTATTAAGGACAGCAGAAGCAGCCAGTTTTTAAAAATCCCATTTGCTTTCCATTTTGAAGGAAAATTTTTACATGTAGTCGTCAGGATTCTCTGGCCACACAGGGTATGATATTTGGATAAAGTTTAAAATAGAAACAAAAAATAAAACCACTAATGGTAATTATAAGGAACTTTCTTGCTAGAAAAATAAAATACGAAAATTTCCAAATACTGTGGTACTAGCAGATATCAGTTATCTAGACAGCAGCTGTAAATCTCATTTAAGTTGGATCTGAGGTATAAATCTGAGGAAGAATTGGGATGACAAAAGGATTAATTAACTGACACTTTTGCAACAGGTAGTGCAACTAATAGTGTTTGCAACTAAATGTAAAGAAGGAAGAGAGAGCACAGCTGTTTTGGGCAGAAAACAGTATATTCGCCATAACAGAGAAGGGATAAACCTGTTAGTTCCTATTTTTCCTATCTTTCCCAGATATTTTTGTCCTCAATTGGAAAAGATAGAAGAGCCATTGCTTCTCATTATCAAAAAGAAACAAAAATTTAATGTAGCAGTGGAAATATATTATATATTATATATATATATATACACACACTATATATCTATATTTCATACATATATATGTATATGTATGTATATAAAATATATAATGTATGTTTTAGCTGCAGTCTAATGAATTGTGTTCATTCAGACCCAGATAAAGTTAATTCAAGGGTCTGGAGAAAAATGATTAGAGGGGTTCATGTTAAAACAATCAATGATCTTTGAGAGGTTTTAGAGGCTGGAGGAGAAGCCCTCAACTGAAAGTAGAAAAAACAGAAAGATGTTCATTTTTAAAGGAGCAGAAAAATAGATTGTAAGGAAGAAACACTCATCAGTCATTTTGCTAACAGCCTACTACCATACTTTATAACTTATAAACAGATGTTTATGTGCACTTGAAAAAGTAAGCCACACTCATTTTAATATAGCCTAAGTTTATTCAGGATAAGGTGCCAAACTATCTTCATTTCAGTTAAGTGGTATTGATAAGTATTACAATCGTATTAACCATATGGAAGTCTAATATTCAAACAGAATTTGAGGGCAATTTCCATACATGTGGAAAATCTTTTTTGTTGGTTTTTCTCCTTTTTTATTTAAATCAACTTATCAGTCAAAGAAGGCATTAACATATTTTCCTTGAAAAAAGTTAACATTATAAATAAGTATAGAGGCTACTTAGACTATCTCAAGGAATTCTGTTCTCTGCTTCTTCCTAAAGATGAGCCCTATTGTTGCTTTTTTGTGCATTCTTCCAGACCATTTTCTATTTATTTACACATGTACATACATATACACACCAACACACACACACACACACATATATATATATATACAAGTAAATATTAATATTTTGAGTAAATTTTCAATATGTAAAATATATATTTTCCTAACTATTATGACCATTTTATTAAAAAAATACTAACAAATATTTCTCAAGACATAAAAGGATCTAACTTATTCTTTTACTGAAAACGATAGAATATTCCAGTGTATAAAATATCACAGGTTATTTAGTCATACTTTAGAGCCCTTTTTTCCTTTTATATGTGAATCAAAGATTAGATGATTTTCTTCAGACAAACTAGCCTCAAATAGCCCTGTGTTTATGTTTGTATAAAAGAGTTCTACGCTTCCTTTTGGGAGCTATTGAATTGTTGTACAAAGCACTTGCTAAATCCTATTTTTAGAGTTTTTTTTTTTTTTTCTATTTATTAGATTGATGGTCCACAGTGACAAATTAACTCTGTCTCTTTCTCTTGCTCATAATCTGATAGGAATATTATGAGGCTTGCTCAGGCCAAATTTAGGACAAATTGAATCTCCCAGATTCAATGCAGTCTAGGATGGCCAGAAGCTCCCCAAATTAAAAAAAATTGGAAATGTATTTGGTGTTTCCATACATCGAGAAATATTCAAGTTATGACACTGCGCTAGAGGAGTCTATCTTTCATTCATTTTTGCATGCATTCCTTCATTCAGCTGAGTTTGGTATGATTACTTTGTGCCAGATGCCATTCTAATCAACGGAGATGCAGTCATGCAGAGGTAAGAAATATGTTCTCACAGCATTTCCCTGTCAGGTTGAAGGTTATTGAAAATCAACAAGTAAACAGTGAACAAGGTACTTTGAGATAGTGATAAAGATTTGAAGAAAATAAAATAGGTAAATGTGTTAGAATGGCAGTGAGGAAGGGAAGCAAGTGTTTAAATAATGACAATAATAGCAATAACGATAGAGTTTAATATGCAAAGACAGTATTCTAAGAGAATTCCATTTATTAAATCATTGAATCCCCTATGTTGATTAGTGAAGTAAGTAGCATTTTTGCCCTTCTCTTATAGAGGAAGAAACAGAAGCTCAGAGACAGTAAGTAGTTTTCTAAGGTCCCACAGCTTGTAAGAGGCAGGGAAGGCATAGTAGGAACAGTCTCTTGAGTAGGAGACATTTGAGCTGAGACAAGAATGAAGAGAAGCCACCCATGGCAATCAAAGGAAATATCAACTGCAGATCTCTTATAGTGAGTGTACTAGACCTATTTGTGGAATAGAAAGGCCAGTGTGGATAGGTTTCCGGGGCTGCATTCCTTATAGTGTATTCTGTCCAAGCAATTTAAGGACACCCTGTTTCTTTCTGCATGCTGCTCTGCTGGAAAGTGCCCTGCCCTTCTTTATGGCGGTTTGGGACTTGGCGGGACCACAGGGAGGGGAGAAGGATAGGTCCTGGGAACAGTCATGTTTTCTTTTGCCGATGTGGATACTGGAGTAGAGCACTAGGGAAATTATCCACATTCAGATCTCAGCAAAACATGCCTTTCTCAAAGAAGAGCTAGAGAAGTGAGGCCAATATTAAGTGCTTGCATTATTATACCTTGAAAGTGTCTGATTAATAGCTTAATAACAATAAGTAAGTGAGTCATTAATATCACGCCTCCAGGCTCTATCCTTGCACTTGGCACAGTCAACTTTTAACAATTCCTTTAATAAAAACATAGAAATAGGCTTATTAAATTGTGGATGGCATAAAGCTATTTTTAAGTACAAACAGAGGATGACAGAATCAAAGTTAATATGACTTCAATAGACTACAAGTAAAGGTCATACTTATAAGATACAATTTAAAAGTGAAATTATGAAGTTGTGCATTAAGTTTAAATCCATTCATCCATACCTATGTATGTGTGTGTATGCATGCATGTGTGTGTGTCTGTGTGTATATACTTATAAATGCACAGTCAGAGAATAGAGGAGTGCCGACTTCATACATGTCCTCTCAGCATGGGTGTCAAGTCTAATGCACTGTTTGGAAGGTTAACATGTCAGATCCCTCAGTAGTATGGAATCTGCCTGGTTCATTGTGAGAAATTTTGATCAACAGGAGAGTGACTGAAAACAATCATAGTGAAAATAAGCGTTCTAGAAATTAGATCATATATGGATAATCTGAAGAAAGGAAGAAAAAAATTAGCCTGGGGGTTGGGGGAAGGAACTTAGAGTCTAAGAAATGTCTCTCCAAATATTTGAAAGCTGTTTCATGAAACAAAGTACAAAGTTTAGGGCAAAAGACAATGGTTAAATCCAGTCATCAATTCATTTAATTTGTCCAGTAGCATTAGCTTACATAATATGCAAATTTGAATTGATCATGAATATGAATCTCCCAGATTTTGAATATGAATCTAATTCCCTGCTCTTGAAGAATTTGAAAATCTGATGATACTGGGCCATACTTTTTCATATTAATTACTGGGGCTGGTAACTATTTTAGAAGGTAAATGCATGTTTCAGTTGATCCAAGTCCCCACCATTCCTTATTTTTTAATTCCAATTTATTATCTTATACTTAAGCCAAGTCGTTTATTAATGATCATCTCGAATTCTCTTACCTATATGGCACAATCAGGGCCAAGGCTCAGCAGTTTTAATGAGGCATATTTGAGCTAAGCATACAGGGAAAGCAAGTTATAGGTTTGCCCACAAGTGGAGCTATTGCCGAGAGGCAATAAGCTCCCTGACACTGGAAATACCGAGAGAAATCCTGGGAGACAATATTTAGAGATATTAAGGGATCTGAGTTGCCAATTCCAGTGTGTAGTGGTGGGGGATAGGGGTTGGGATTCCTCACAGCAACAGGCAGTTCTCCCACACCAGCTGGGTGTCCCATCCTTCAACTCAATTCTGATGCTGTCTACCGGGAGATCACATCCGATTCCAATGTTAAGGGCTCGGCTCTAAGAGACTGCCCCCCACCACTACCACTTCAGACACCAGATGCAAGTCCAGGTCATCACCTCTGCTTCTGACTGACCAGTTATAGGTCAGTCAGAATGACCCCTCCTTGGGTTTATTTAATTTGCTAGAGCAGCTTGCAGAAATCAGAGAAACATTTGACTTTCTATATCATCAGTTTATTTTAAAAAATATAACTCAGGAATAGCTAGATGGTAGAGGTGGGTAGGGCAAGGTATATGGGAAGGGGCCCAGAGCTTTCATGCCCTCTCCAAGGCTGCCACTCTCCCCGACTCTGCACTTGTTCACTAATCTGGAAACTCTGAACGCAGTGCTTTTGGGTTTTTCTGGAGGCTTCATTGCATAGGCACAATTGACTAACTCATTGGACATCAGTGATAGAACTCAAATTCAAGCCTGTCTCCCTTTCTGGAGATCAGGGACATGGGACTGAAAGTTCCAACCCCCTAATCACCTGTTTGGTTCTCCTGACAAGAAGCCCCTATTCTTAAGTGCTTTCCAAAAGTGACCTTATTACAGTAACAAAAGACACTTTTATATAATAACTTAGGAAATCCCAAGGATTTTAAGGAGCTCTGTGTCAGGAACTGTGGAAAAAAATATTTATTTCTTATTAGACATCACAATGCCACAGGTAGTATGCAATAAATATCTGGATTGGGTCTGTAATAAGGCCAAATGATAAGGCAGCCCTGTGCCTTATTCTATCACAGGCATACCTTGTTTTACTGTGCTTCATTTCATTGTACATTGAAGGCAAGACCCTCCATCAGCAAAAAGATCATGATTTGCTTTATTGCAATATTCGCTTTATCATGGAGGTCTGAAACAGGACCAAGGTATGCCTGTAATATATGCAAAGTCACAAGGATAGGCGGAGGGAAAGAAAAAAGTTGTGAGAGAGAGAGAGAGAGCAAGGGAAAGAGAAAAGTACCATTAGGTGACCAGACAAGAAAGGAAATAAAACAACAACTTAAGTAAAAATTACAAGGAGTGTCCAAGAAGTGGTGGGAGCATATAAAACTAAATGGTGGTTCCATGTTTCAAAGAGAATTGTAAACTTATCCTCAACAGTTGTAATTAAATGAGGTGTATCTGGGGCAGCTGCCTTGATGCATTAGGCAGCCAATGGGAAAAGTGAAAAACTAGATTTCCTCTTCATTTAAAGAATCACCACAAACTCTAAAGGCTTGGTGTGTTAAGGATCTAAAATCAATTTAGCTGATGTGTTTTATAAAGAACACTCATCAAATCATGTGTGGCCCAGGAAGGATTAGCCTGATCTGTTTTTATGCATTATAATTGGCTGATGGCTGCGTGCATTGCATGTTCTCCTTAATCCTGAAAGCCACTAACAAGCAGGCAAATAGATTTAATTTTTCTGTGCCCCTTCTTTACATTTCAAGTGTAATCTTATATGACTCAGCTATTCCAGGTCACTAACAACAAACCTCACCAAACTGACTGTGAGTTTGTTCATCTATGTTGCTGAAAAGAAAAAAAAAAGCAACAGCTCTATTTACAGGCTGGGAGATAATGAAAATCTAGGCAAATTCACAGAAGAATAGGAGGGAATAGGGAAGAAAAGATCATTTCCCCAAAAAGATCAGTTCATTTCTCTCCTCTGCATGTATATTGTTGAAAGCTCTTGTGTTTAAAAGCCATGGTTGGTCAGCTTGCTCACTGCCTCTCCTTTCATCTCTTTAAGATAATCACGTATTTTTTTTTTTTTTTAGGGAGATAAATACATTGAAATGTTGATCTTTCTGACATTTTTCCAAATCGCAGGTAAGTTGGTTTTCTTTCTTTTTTTTCTTTTTGTCTTAAAACAACAGCAATTCATTATTCTCATGATCCTGCAGGTTGACTGGAAGCAACTGAGAGGTTCTTTTGCTCTCTGTGGTGTAGCTGAGGTCACTCAGATAGCTGCATTCAGCTTGGAGTAAGTTTTTTACATTTCATCCCAGCCCTCTCTGTAAAGGATTATCGGGGGAACTTGCTAAAAGTATATAAATTCCTGGGTCCCTCCTTACAACCACAAAAGCAGAATCTGAGGGGAGTGTGGCCTGAAAATATATATTTTTAAAATGTCTTGCAACATTCTGATGCACATAGATATGCGAACACTGCTAATAGAGAGCCACCCTTTCTTTGGAGTGTCTGGACAATGTTTCAAGCTTCTGCTAACAGGATTGGGGTAGTCAGAAGGAGCAACATGGAGTGGAGATGAAAGACATCTGTTTTTTGTTTGTTATAGCTGCTGAGAGCTCTGGAGAGAGTTATCAGTTTTTGGTATCCTTGGTAAATAAATTGATTGCAGTTTGATGAGGGGTGAAGACAGGAAGGGAGAAGTTTTTTTCAACCTTAATAGGGTACCTTAGAACGTGCATGCGTTGATTGATTGCCAATCATACCTATACTTGTTCTAAAAGCTTGCACTAAGCTACATAAACTTTGACCTGGAAAAAAACTTCCAATATCTTTAGTCATGCTATTCAGCGAAGAAGAGAAATGTAGGTTTTTCTGGGCAGGGAACTGACTACCATTCAGCAGTACTGAAAATAAAAAATAATTATGATACAGGTTGTAAAGCATGATGGATGGTTTGGGGAAGGCCAGTTGGCATTTTTATTTACCCTTTCCTATAACAGACAACAAGAGGACACTCATTCAAATCGGGAAATCAAAAAGCAGAACATTTAAAACAAATGAAAGGGAACTTCATAACCTATTAGGAACTCCAGACACTGTGGCTACAGATTGCTAAGGAAGATTACTGAAGCAATTAAACACTTGTATGAGAATGATTATAGCATTTTGCAAACTAAATAGACAGAAAAATAAATCCTGTACTTTTGGCTAATGTTGGCTTCTTTTTCTTTAAGAGGTATCTATCTTCCCACTTGGGGGGGAAAAAACAAACAAAAACAAAACAAAACAAATGGATCTTCAACTGGATACAAAAAAAAAACCAAACAAAAAAAAACCCCATGTTATTTCTCACTTAAACGGATGATAAAATGCTCTTGTCCAGATTCATTACATCTATGAGATAAATGGGGCTGTCTTGAGGATCTCCAAGACCAGACAGACCACTCTCAGATTTGGAGACTGGTTGTAAAGGACCCTTGAGACTCTGCATATCATTGTACTTGTGACTAAGTGTTATTACCGCAGTGTAGTAGCAAGGATACACAGCCATATAATGCAGGGGAACACAGGCTGAATCTGGAGGAATTCACATGCAGGCTTTTTTATGCTCTCTTCCTTCCATGAAGGGTCATAAGTACTCACTCTTCTCCAGCAATGAAAATACCGCAACATGAGTGATGATTGTGCCCAGGAAACCCATTAGAGAATAAACACCCAAGGTTTTTGTTGGGAGCTCATTGCGTAATCACTGTCTGCTTATCAAGTACCAAAATCCTTGGCTCACAGAAATAAAGCAAGTGTTCATCATAAACCGTATTGTTTCCACAGAGGCACTCTAAAAGCCAAGTTCTTAGATCCAGCTGAGGGCAAAGCTTACAAGCAAGGCTTTCTAAGGATAGCATTCTCAGACCTCCTACATTAACTTGTTTCATCATAGGGTAGTGACACAGAAAGCTGTGGTGAATTCGGGGTTAAAAGGACCTTTAGATCTAAAATCAACCAGTGGAGTAGAGGCTTGATCACTGCACTGTACACCTGAAGCAGAGGTTGTATACCAACTATAATTGAATATATAGATAGTCACGGGATGTGGATTATACTGTGGAAGGGAGTCAGAGGAAGTGTAATAGATATGTATGATATCAGGGGGGAGTGGGGTGGCGAATTGGGGGAGGTGGTTGTCACTTTGAGGGGTAAAAAGTATAACTATTGCACTGTGTTGTACACCTGAAACTAATTAAAAATAAATAAATTAAAAAAAAATAATAATAAAATAAATAAAATCAAATCAACCAGTGCCAATTACTATAGATTTCACTCCATGGCAAAATGAATCACTGAACAAGCCAAGACAGCAAATTACTTTATTGTTTTAAGACATGGATAAACACATAATCATTAATTTTCATAAAACTTTTTCTTATCTTGCCCTTTATCAATTGGCCTATTCACTCCACTCCCCATAAAGCATTTGTAATCTGACTCCGATGTTAATTACACTAAAAAATTAGAGCTATTTAGGAACTCCAGAAACCTGGGGCTAATATTTGTCCACTTATTTATTGCTTTCTTATGTGCCTTTTAATATGCCTTCTCAGAAAGGTGACCTTTAAAACTGCCTATTACACTACCTTAAACACAAACATACAAATGCTTCATGAATTTCCACTTTCCACATGTGTCTCAAATCTCCAGGTCTCAATACTGAAATAGAGTATTGGCTTTACTTAAAGACTGGGGATGAAGGTAATAACGCATTCACTTCTAAATATAATTTAAACAGTGGCTTTGCACATTGAGTAATGAAGTCTCACTAAATCTTTTTAAAAAATAATTATCTCTCAATATAGACAATTACCTATAGTCATAAATATATTTATCTGGGCAAAATCTGGAGTACATTCATAATGTAGTAGCTTACATCATGTTTAAACATAGTTATAGCTCATTGGAAACTGCTTTATTTGAAATCAATGAATGATTTTAATTATTTCTACTTTTCACACTTCTAATTTAAATTCAAGATCTAGATGCCTCAAACCTGTACTATTCCAAAAGTTAGCTTTATAATCTTTCTGTCTCTAATACCTACCCATCCAATATATGTCATTGTCAAATGAACCTTCCCAAACATTCTGCTAATGTAATCCCTTGCTCTCAATTCTTTGATAGATTTCTTTCAGCTTGAAAAATCTCTAAAACTACAACCATCACTCTCAGATTATTCGAAATTTAGCTCTCTAACTTAAGAAATAATCAATTGTAGTCCTAGACCGGATGGCTTCACAGTTGACTTTTACCAAACATTCAAAGAAGAATTAACACACCTATCCTTCTCAAACTACTACAAAAAATTCAAGAGAAGGGAAGATTCATTTTATGAGGCCTCCATTACCCTGATTCTAAAACCAGACAAAGGCATTACAAAAAATGAAAATTATAGGCTAATATCCCTGATAAACATAGATTTAAAAATCCTCAACAAAATATTAGCAAAATGAATTCAGCAATGCATTAAAAAGGTCCTACATCATGATCAAGTGCTATTTATTCCTGGGGTGATACTTTCAAATCAATGTGATACACCACATAAACAAAACAAAAGATAAAAATCATATGATCATATCAATAGCTGCAGAAAAAAGCACTTGACAAAATGTAGCATCCATTTATAATAAAAACTCTCAGCAAAGTGGAAATAGAAGAAACACACCTCATATGAAGACCATATACAATAAACCCACAGCTAATAACATAATGGGGAAAATCTAAAACCATTTTTCCTGAGATCAGAAATAAGACAAGGATGTCCACTGTCACTCAACATAGTATTGGAAGCCCTAGTCACAGCGATCACCCAAATCATCCCAATATAAGGCATCCAAACTGGAAAGGAAAAAGTAAAACTGTCATCATTTGCAGATGACATGATACTATAAAGAAAATCCTAAAGATTCCACCAAAACACTATTAGAACTGATAAATGAATTCAGTAAAGTAGCAGGAAGAGAAATTAAGAAAACAATCCCATTAACAATTACATCAAAAAAAAATAAAATGCCTAGGAATAAAATGTATCTAAGAAGGTAAAAGACCAGGACTCGGAAAACTATAAGACACTGAAGAGAGAAATGAAGAAGACAGAAATAAATGAAGGCATATACTGTGCTCATGGATAGGAAGAATTAACATTGTTCCATACTACCCAAAGCAATCCATAGATTCAATGCAATCCCCATCAAAATACCAATGGCATTTTTCAAAGGACTAAAACAAAATAATTTTAAAATTTATGTGGAACCACAAAAGACCTTAAATAGCCACAGCAATCATGAGAAAGAAGAACGAAAATGGAGGTATCATTCTCATATACTACAAGGCCAAAGTAATCGAAACAACATGGCACGAGCATAAAAACAGACACATGGATCAATGGAACAGAATGGAGAGCCCAGAAATAAACCCTTGCCTATATGGTCATTTCCTATATTACAAAGAATGTAAGACTATACAGTGGGGGTAAAGACAGTCTACTTAATAAATGGTGCTGGAAAAACTGGACAGAAGCATGCAAAAAACTGAAACTGGAGCACCTTCTTACACCATATACAAAAATAAACTCAAAATGGATTAAAGACTTAACTATGACTCGAAACCATAAAACTCCTAAAAGAAAACATAGGCAGTAAACTCTCTTAGTGATATTTTTTCTGGTCTATCTTCTCAGGTAAGGGAAACAAAAAAAATAAACAAACATATGGGACTAAATCAAATTAAAAAGTTTTTGCACAGAAAAAGAAACCATCAACAAAACAAAAAGACAGCCTACTGAATTGCAGAAGATATTCACCAAAGATACATCTGATAAGGGGTTAATATCCAAAATTTATAAAACTCATATAAACCAACACCAAAAATCCCAAAAACTCCAGTTAACAAATGAACAGAGGACCTGAATAGACATTTCTCCAAAGAGGATATAGAGATGGTCAATGGACATATGAAGAGATGCTCAAAGTCACTAATTCTCAGAAAAATGCAAATAAAAGCCACAATGAGATATCACCTCACACCTGTCAGGATGGTTATCATCAATAAATAAACAAGCAACATGTGTTGGCAAGGATGTGGAGAAAAGGGAACCCTTGTGCACTATTGGCGGGATTGCAGATTGGTGCAGTTTCTATGGAAAGCAGTTTGGAGTTTCCTCAAAAAATTAAAAATAGAACTCCTTTATGACCCAGTAATTCCATTTTTGGGTATTTTTCCAAAAAATCCAAAACACTAATTTGAAAAGATATATGTATCTCTATGTTTCCTACAGCACTATTTACAATAGCCAAGATATGGAAACAACCAAAACGCCCATCAATATACAACTGGATAAAGGAGATGTGGTACATATATACAATGGAATAGTACTTGGCCAATAAAAAGGAGTCAAATCTTACCATTTGTGACAACATGGATGGACCTGAAAGGTATCATGCTAAGTGAAATAAGTCAGACTGAGAAAGACAAATACCATATCATCTCATTTTTATGTGGAATCTAAAGAACAAAACAAATGAACAAACAAAACAGAAATAGGTACAGAGAACAAACTGATGGTTGTCAGAGGGGAGGGGGATTGGGGGACTGGGTGTAAAAGGGGGAAGAGATTAAGAAGTACAAATTTGCAGTTAAAAAATAGTCATAGGGATGTAAAGTACAGTGTAGGAAATATAGTCAGTGATGTTGCAACAACAGTGTATAGTGCCAGGTGGTAATGGACTAACCAGGGGAATCGCTGCATAAATTTTATAAATGTCTAACCACTATGCTGTACACCTGAAACTAATAAAAAATAATATTGAGTGTCAATTGCAATTGAAAAAAAAAGATTTTTTTTAAAAAAAGAATAAAGGAAAAGATTATTTATTAGTGTCAGTTGGATGGTAGCAGGAGAAATCAGAGTTAAGAAGACAAAGATAACATTGATGCGCAAAACTAGTGTAGATTGATAGATAAATTCTGCTTTGAAACATAAATACGATTTTCGATTTTCGAGGAATGGAACAAATTAATAGGCTTAGTATCTAAAAATAAATCGATACTAAATGAATACAAAACGTAGAAATAATCAATTGTATCTCTTATAACAACCATGTTGATATTGAAGAGAAAAAGGGTTCTGTTGTGACTCTAAGAAAGAGAGAAATAACTAGACTACCCTCCTTACACCTCTACCCATTAAAGCCTTAGATGCATACACTGTTGCCATCTTCCATATTGGATGCCTGTGTTCGCCCACTTTGATGGTTAATTTTCTATATCATCTGGACTGGGCTAAAGGAGGCCCAGACAGCTTCTAAAATGTTATTTATGGGTATGTCTGTGAGGGTATTTCTGGAAGAGATTAGTATTTGATTCAGTAGACTGAGTGAAGAAGAGATCTGCCCTTACCAATGTGGGTGGGCATCACCCGGTTAGTTTTTCAGAGGGCCTGAGAGAGGGCAATTGCTCTCTTTCTTCTTGAACTGGAGACCTTTTCCTGTCCTTGGATATCTGGAGCTTCTGCTACCTGGGCCTTGGAAATCTGGGGTTTACACCAGCAGCCCCCTGGTTCCCAGGCTTTCCGATTTGAATGGAATTATACCATCAACCTTCCTGGTTCTCCAGTTTGCAGATGGCAAATTGTGGGGCTTCTCAGCCTCCTTAACCACATGAATCAATTCCTATAATAAATCTCTGTTATTGGTTCTGTTTCTCTGGAGAAGGCTAATTAGGTCTTCCTTATTGATTTGAAAAAGGGAGGAGACATTCGTAGGGCCCTCTAAGAAATTTTGCCAAGTGTGTGTTTTTCTGTTCTCAGGTACTCCATTCTAATATTCCTACTTCTCTTTGTTCTCTGACCCCTTCTGGATACTCTACCAAGGTGATTTCAGTGTCTCACCTTATCTCCTCTATCAGCCACCACCCCAATAGCACATTAGGAAAGTTTCCAGGTGCCTTTGCTGTGACAATCAATCCTGAGTTATGGAAGAATGCTCCCATTTAATACTGCCCCCTCTTCACCCTCACGACCCACTCCCACACTCATCCCTCTGCTGTCTTTCTTTCTTGGACATGGAATCCAGGTCCTTGAGTTATTTTGGGAAGCAAACTGTCTCTGCTGCAATAGTGATTATAATTTTCTGTTCAGGTTATGTTGAAACCTGTCAACAATTATCTGAAGGCCTTGAGTTAGAGTCGGATGAACATCATCTTGAAAATAAGGTGCAGTCTTTGGAAGCCCTCCAGGCAAAGTAAAATCTTTGTGTTTTCTTTTCTTTGCAAGGAGATACCGGCTGCTTCTGCCAAGCCCCTGTGTTCAGAACAATCTGGAATTCATGATTCTGAGACCTGTCACCTGTGCATCTTAAATTCAGATCTCAGATACTATGCTCTGCTGTAAGAGCTTTGACTTTAACATAAGAGGCCTGTTATGATTATATATTTAATCTCCTTTGTAACTCTGCCACCTTTACAGTAAAATCTTGGGCATGGATTTCAGCTGAATCTGCCCTATTGCTGTAGAAGATAAGGATCTCATTAAACACCACTGTGGATGCCTTCTGGCTTTCACGGAGCTGCTTTGGAAATAAAGTCAGTGCTCTCCACAGCCCTTATAATTATTGGTGTCCACACAGTGTTTACATACCTGGATTACTACATAAGCTAATACTCCACCTTCCTAATGCATCACAGGTGAGAGTCTTAGTAATTTGTTGCTACAGCAAACCAGGAGTTATGATACTCAAATACTAACACTATTGTGTGTGCTCTCATTTCAACACAGACATCATTTGAGTGATCCCTTTTTAGAACCCCAGGATTAAAAAGAATTGGCAAGATTTAGAAGAAGACAGCAGATATTTTGTATAATCTTGAATCATTAAATATTTTCTGTAAATGTCAGTTTTATCCTTTTTTTGCATAGTAGATGCTCCATAAAAAATTATATTAAATTAGCATGGTCTTGTTTGCTGCCCACTTCGAATTTTCTGGAGAAAAGCAATCTCAATATTAATAATTTGCGAAGTAAATATGAATAAAATACACATGAGTCCTCATTTTAGGGAATATAAATCTAACTCCTCTCCCTACTGTCAGTTTTAAATTAAACCTGTCTACTGTAGATGTCTATGTTAGAGTTAGATAAGATTTTCTGAAACAAACCCTAGATAGATACATTTGCAGGGAAACAATTATCTCCTTTGGCTATTATTCCACTCTGTTCCGTGCTACCGGGGCTCTATCACATACGAAGTATTGAAAAATCTTGTTTCTTCCCTTGTCAATGACTTATGTCTGCCCAAGGAGAGGAGGAATAACTTGAACGGAGGGTGAGATAGGGAGAAGAGATCTGAGCAATGGAAGCCCTATGCCTCACCTCTGTCTTCAGGATTGGTGTACTTGTATCATGAAGCTTCCTCTTTCCCCAGGGTTAGCAGTCACATTCGAGGTGGTGGAAATGGTGCTGATGGGCAGAGGTTGACCTGGTTATGTACAGTTTTCTACCTTCTGACCTGTGATTGAGTGGGTGAATATCATCACCCCTGGAGAATCAGCTAGCTCTTACCTTGAGTTGATTCCAACTTTTAGACTCCAGTGTGTCAAAGCAAATTGAGATTTTCCATTTGAATAACTGAATTTCATTTGTAAACTATATTGCTAGAAGATAAAAGTGCCTTTAACTATGCTCCCAATTTTAAGGGACTAAGCAGTCTTTTTAAACATGTATTTGAGTTAATTAAAGCAAGATAATGAGGTTATAGGTGTTTAATTGTTGTAATCATTTTGGTTAATAAAATCAACTTCTTATGATAACCATAGATTGATAAATTTAAATTAATGTGTAGTTTTCCTTATAAACATTTTAAAATACTTTTTTATATCCATTTTTAGTTTTAAGTTTATAAGTCAGTGGTGTGGTTCCAGGTGTCTTTGCCTAGTCAAAAAAAAAACACAAAATCTTTGTTTAGTCAACAGTCAGAGAAAATTGTAACTTATTTTAAAAGATATAAAATAAATATAAACTTACCTGAAATTCTATGGAAAAATATACCAACTTTTCCTTTATTGATCTAACAAGATATAAAGGCAGGTCGGGATTACTTCTCTAAGTACCTGTGTTAACAGTCTCATTCTTTCATGGCTAAATTAATAGCTTCTAAAGCAAGGACTGAATCACTGATTTCAGTTATGTTTTTCTATCCAGCGTAGAGTTTTAAATTACGGAGCTCATAAATTTCTGTTTCTATAAGGGCAGCCTGATTTTACTTGCAGTTTGAAATGGTATTTTCCAATCCATGATTTCTAGCAACAAAGACTATTTCTTAAACAGTAAAATCTCTTAAGAGTAGGGATATGGTTAGCACCTCAGACAAACCTCCATTAATAACGGGGGTGCCAAAAATGTATACACATGACTTGTATTTATGTTTTGTTATCAGTATATATTGAGTATTACAATTTTAAAACAGCTGTTTCCTTCCCTAAAGTGTATATACATTTTTTTGGCACCCTCTGTCTATCCCTTATAATAATGACCAAGACCTCTTCCATTAGAAAATTCTCTTGTCATAAGTAATTCTGACTATTGAGTTAGCATAGTCATATAGGACTTTGAGAGCATTTCAGTCTTTTGTGATGTTTTTAAAGATGTGAACTTATCTTTGCCATTTTCTCTTTTATATTCTTCCTCACTATTCCTTTTCAAGAGAGAATAAGGTCCGGATTCATAATGCCATGTTCTAGTGATTATGTTTGTTCCTGAGGATTAAAAAGTGTGGTAGAACAGGATTGAAGTGTTGCTGATAGGAGCCCCTTTAGAGACCATAGTTTAGAGGGCACATTTTGTAGGTATAAATTTAAGCTTGCAAATAAAAATTAGGCTTCTGTTTATCATTCCCAAATCTTGTATAAAATTTTAAACTGAAGTTTTTTCTTTAATAGGAAGGCTGTTGTCTCAAAGGCATCAATGCATTTGTTGGTGAGGTAAAGAAGACTAAGACCTGTTTAAGCTCGTCATCACCAAATGCATTTTTCTTTATTCAGGGGTAATGTGTATATAATAAAAAGCAGAGATCTTAAGTGCACAATATGATAAGATTTGACAAATGTATGCATCCTTGTTACCAGCACCCAAATCAAAATACACTAAATTTCCACCCAACCAGAAAGTTTCCTCATGTCATTTTCCAGTCAACCTCTATCCCTACCAGTTCCGTGACATCCACTGTTCTGATTTGTATCATAATTGATTGTTTTGCCTGCTCTTAAATTTCATTTAGATGGAATCTTAGCATGTGCCCTCTTTTTGTCTGGCTTTGTAGGCTTGTGCATGTTGTTGCCAGAATCATTAGTTTAATCATTTTTATTGTTGAATTTTAGCCAATTAAGTGATTGTATCACAATTTATTTATCTATGGTCCCATTGATGGGCATTTGGGTTGTTTGTAGCTTTTGGAGTTTTTCAAAAAATGTTTTTCTGAATATTCTTGTGGAAGTTTTCTTGTGGACATATCTAGGTGTAAAATGACTGGGTCATAGAGTAGGCACATTTATTTATAAAATAAATGACAGATTTTTTTAAAATCAAGGTGTTTATATTATTTTACAGCCACCCTGGCAAAATATAGCAATATATTTAGTTGCTCTATATCCTTGCCAGTGTTTGGCATTGATTGTTATTTTAATTTTAGCCCTCTAGAAAACATGTAATGCTATTTCATTGGCTTTAATTAACATTTCCCTGATGGCTAATGATGTGAGCATCGTTTTTATGTGCTTATGGGCCATTTGTATATCTGCTTTTGTTAAATATTTGTTCAATTACTTTTTCCATTTTTAGAAGTTGGGTTATTTGTAGTCTTATTAATGAGTAGAATAGTCTTTATACAGGTGCTTTGTCAGGTATACTATGTACTGTGAATATTATTTTCCCTAACCTGTTGCTTGCCTTTTCATTTCCTTAATGGTCTCTTTGATGAACATAAGCTTATAAGAAAAAAGAAGTCTAAATGCAATTTATAAATTGCCATACTTTTCTATTGTTGAAAAATTAGAATAGGATATTTTTTCAAAATATACAAATTTTAAATATCCTACAGTGTGTTTAGTCAGTTGATTTCCTTCTTGATAATCTTTTCAGGTGTCATAAAAGTTGTTTTAGTAGCTGTTATACTTGTAGACTTTGAGAATGAGTATGAAAGAGACATAGATAACACACGTGTACAATCTTTGTGGTTTTCTAGGTGTTTTCAAATTGAAGACCTAGGATGGGTGTGTTACTTGCAAGTGAAATGAAACTCAGGAGGCAAGTTTGGATTGAAAGGGGTTATGTTGGTTCTAAAGCCCATGGCCAAAGTGTCATACGGTGATGGCCTTTTCCTAAGATGCAGTCAGGAAGCATAGGCTCAGTACCTGATAACATGAGGTACTTGCTCTCATTGTTGTGGCCGAGAAATACAAGCAGAGTTAAGTTTCTCATGAAACCATGAATCTTCAGCATCAGAGCCCTAGACTGGAATGGACCCTTTCCAAGACCCTGGGAGGGGTACTGGTCACATACTGACATGATCCTATACTTCTTTTGTAAACTTTGCAGAAATAAGACACTTGAACCACAATAGGTTAAAACTACCATCTTTCTCCACTCTGATTTCCCTCTCTCACATTCACCTTCTTCTTTCATCAGTTGATCTTGGAGTACCCATGAGCCTTTGGGGATCTAGTTAAGCTGGGAAAGTTGAGATGAAGATACATTTAGTTTTGATTAGTTGGATACATCTATGAAGTTTGTAATCACCTGTGTTTAATTGTAGCTTTGCTGGTCATCCTAGTGTAGGAGAGACTTCTAGAAACAGTCTTAGCATCCATTATACCAATACCTCTGGTGTCATGACATGGTAGTACATTAGCAGAGGTTATATGATGTTGTCTTTTGGTGGCGGGTATATTTTCTTCCACATACATAGGGGAAGAAAAAAATTGAAATGTGTATACCAGAAATTAGTCTGTGGAACATTGTTCTAATCTTTAGACATATTAAAATGTAAGTGATGGATTCCTCTTTTATTAACAATCAAAAGTTTATAATTAAAAAAAAAAGTTTATACTTCAGAAACATACATGAAACAAGGTAGAGAATATTCAATTATTAGCACACTTTACTTATTTTTATTGGACTCACATGAAATATAGTCAAAATTTTGTGTCTGTAAGACACACAACTTCATAAATATTATAAAATCTACATGTGTTTATTTGTTTGTCTTCACAAATTTTATGCATCCGAATATTTGAGACCTTTGCTAAGTATATCTGAAATATCTTGTCCCAAGAGAGTTCTGGTGATTCCGGTTTAAAAAAACAAAAAAGGCCCAACACATTACTAACAACAAAAGGAAATGGTCTGAAAAAACAAGTGTGCCATTATAGAACTTCCACATGTATTTATCAGTAAGTTAATGTATGTAGCATAAGGATTATTTGATTATGCAATTATGTGGCTCACTACAATGTAATGAAATTTTATATACATTTGCATTGCTTTTGTGTGCATCTCATCTCCAGATTTAATTTTTTTTCAGAATAATTTAATGAATAAATGGACTCATAAACTATTCGATAATCCAGTTAAGTAAGAAGAGTGGATCATATAAATGCATTGGAAAGGTTTATATTTATTCCTAATTGGAAACAATTTACTGAAACAGATGACAATAAGATAAAATTTATAATCTATCTTGACAATAAGGATGTCATAGACAAACTGGTTAGATTATGGTCACTTTTTCCCCTCATTTTTTAAAATATATTTTTATAATTTCTTTTTATTTTTTAATTACAGTGGACATTCAATATTATATTACCTTTCAGGTGCACAGCATAGTGGTTAGACATTTATATAGTTTGTGAAATAATCCCCCCAATAAGTCCAGTACCCACCTAACAATACACATAGCTATTTCCTGACTTTATTCTCTATGCTTTACTTTACATCCCCATGACTATGTTGTAACTACCAATTTGTACTTCTTAATTCCTTTACCTTTTTCACCCTGTCCCCCAACCCCTCCCATCTGTCACCCCTATAATTCTAGTACTCATCTGACACTATACATAGCTATTACAGTATTACTGGCTATATTCCTTATACTATACCCTACATCCCCATGACTACTTTGTAACAACCAATTTGTACTCCTTAATCCCTTCTCCATTTTTCACCCACCCCCTCAATCCCCCACCCATCTGGCAGCCATCAAGATGTTCTCTGTGTCTATGAGTGTGTTTCTGTTTTGTGTGTATATTTTGACCTTTAGATTTCACATATACATGAAATCACATTGCGTCTATCTTTCTCTGTCTGACATACTCCACTTGGCACAGTAGCCTCTGGGTCCATGCATGCTGCCACAGATGGCAAAAAGCCATTCCCTTCTACGGCTGAGCAATATTCCATTGTGTGTGTGTGTGTGTGTGTGTGTGTGTGTGTGTGTGTGTGTGTGTGTATCACCTTCTCTTTATGCATTCATTCATGAGTGGAACACCCAGGCTGCCTCCACATCTTGGCTATCATGCTGTAAACAATGCTGCAATGAACATATGAATGCACACATTCCCTTGAAGTAACATTTTGGGTTTCTTTGGATAAATACCTACAAGTGGGATTGCTGGCTCCTTCTTTGTCTCTTGGTATAGCCTTTGTTTTAAAATCTATTTTGTCAGATAGAAGTATTACTACCCTACCTTTTTTTCCCCTCAGTTTCCATTTTCATGAAATAACTTTTTCCAACTCTTTACTCTCAGTCTCTGTTTGTCTTTCAATCTGAAATGAGTCTCTTGTAGGCAGCATATGTAAGGGTTTTGTTTTCTTATCCATTCAACCACCCTATGTTTGTGATTGGAGCATTTAATCCAAGTACATTGAAAATAATTGTTGATATATATGTAGCTACTGCCATTTTATTATTAATATTTTTGATTTTTTTTTTTAAGAAGTCACCCTAACATTCCTTGTAATACTGGTTTAGTGGTGGTGAATTACTTTAGCTTTTCCTTGTTGGGGAAGTTCTTTATGTGTCCTTCAATTATAAATGATAAACTTGCTAGGTACAGTAGTCTTGATTGTAGATTCTTGCTTTTCATCACTTTGAATATTTCCTGCCAAACCTTTCTGGACTGCAGTTTCTTTTGAAAAATTGGCTGACAGTCTTATGGGAGCTTCCTTGTAGGTAACTGACTGCTTTTCTCTTGCTGCTTTTAAGGTTCATTCTTTGTCTTTAAACTTTTGGCATTTTAATTATGATGTGTCTTGGTGTGGGCCTCTCTGGGTTCATCTTGTTTGAATCTCTCTATATTTTCTGGACATATATATGTATTTCCTTTGCCAAGGTAGAGGTGTTTTTCATCATTTTTCTCCAAATAGGTTTTCAATCTCTGGCTCTCTCCCTTCTCCATCTAGTAACCCTATGATTTGATTGTTGTTACACTTGATGTTGTCTCAGAGGTCCGTTAAACTATCCTCTTTTTTTTTTTTTTAAGATTTTATTGGGGAATTTGGGTAGGAGAACAGCGTTGGGGATTCGGGGAAGGGGAACAGACAAGTTGCTGTCTTTTTGTTCTTCAGTCTAGTTGCGGAGGATGTTGATTCACTGGCCCATGTTGGTATCGTCATTGCACTCTTCCCGGATGAGGCAGATCAGTTGCCGGCCTCTGGATGGTCACTCATGGCAGCTATTGGCAGCTCAGGCTGGCTACCAAGGCCAAGGGCATGCCAAGGCCAGCTGCTGTTTGTTTGGGGGTTGTGGATGTTTAAGAGTTTTTAGGGCAGGTCACAGCATGGGCTAAGGCTGGCAGCTTGTGAGTATCTGCCATTGAAAGAGGTTGGATCTGTGTGCAAGGTGGGTGGGGACATTTCTTAGGGAATCACTAGGATGGGGCAAATTTGATGGGGACACAAATTTGGCACCTGCCTGCACTTGCAGGCTGGTTTGGGAGAAGGCTCAGCAAGCACAATGGAACTCTGCTGGCTTTGTGGAGGAGGGTTCAACAAAGGAACAGAATGGTAGAAAGAGCTACCCCTCCAGTCCTCACCCTGAAGTCAGACAGTTCAGTTCCTCCCTGTGTGTCCCTGGCACTTTCAAGATGCTGCCCAGCACTGGAACTCAGAATGAGTGCATCTGTCAGCACGTAAGTCCATGCACTGGCCCTTTAAGAGGACACCTGGGTTTTCAGCAGCCCTCCATCTTGCCCAGATGGAATCCTTGCTGATTTTCACAGTAAGATGTGAGGATTCCTCTTCCTGGCATTGGAAACCCGGCTGGGAAGCCTAGTGTGGGGCTGAGGTTGCTCCCCAGGGGGAACCTCCACAGTAGAGATATCCCTCCAGGTTCTTAACTACCACACTTGGGTGTGGGACTAGGCTGTTTTTGTCTCTGCCCCTCCTACCAGTCTTGAAGTGGCTTCTTCATAATATCCTTATATATAAGAGTTCTGTTCAGCTAGTCTTCAGGCGGTTCTCAAGGGTGGTGGTTCTACAATTTAGTTGTAATTTTAATGTAGGCATGTGTGGACGCCATCTTGATCAGAAGCCTGAATATGGTCATTTTAAAGATTGTTTAAGTTTAGTCACTCCTAAAGACATTTGAAGTGACCTAAATTTTTATAAGTCATCTATGAGAGAAGCTTGAAATAACCCTAAAAAATAGGCATGGAGTTTGGAACTGAAAACACCTTTTTCAATTTATCAATAATAATAGAAAATGTTTTCATCAACTGTGATAGAGGAAAGACTAAATTATCTTTCTGTTCTTATTCGAGAAATCATATTATGAAACCACTCCCATAAGAGAAGAGGTAATCAAATAAATTGCAGCCAAGGTAGACAAAAATTATACATTTATCAGACAATTAATTAATAAAAATGTTAATGATTTGTAGGAATACTAGTTAAATGTCAACTTTTAAAAATGTGGTTGATATTATTCTGATTAAAACATTCTGAACAATCACATTTGTATCATATATGGTTGAAATTTTATATTCTTTCTTTTAAGGAGAAACACCTATTTTTTTTTTTCAGGCTTCTCAAAATTTAATATAGAATATGCCAGTATATTATCCTTTCACAGACATTCTAGAGAAATCCTCACAACAAAGAAAAGCAAAGTGCCAGCCACGTGGGCTGAATGTGTCTGACAGCTTCTTATAAAATTCATCATGGACACAATCAATCTTGGATCAAGTACAAAGCTCCTATCAAACACTCTATCCCAGTATGCTTGTGCTTCAAGTGTCATGTCAATTTTTAAAATTTCTATACTTTTATTTCCATTGTAATTGTCAGCTTTTCCTGTAATCATTTCCAATATTCTCATTGCTTTTACACTTATCAGACATGATGATGTTAATAAAATTCATTTGTAAAAAGGACTTAAAACTAAGCATAATCTCAGCAAACACCCAACAGATTACCAATAAATTGGTTAAGACTAAAATCACTGTATTATATCCAATGCCTCCCATTAATTGCAGGAAAAGAGAATGCATTTGAAGCCAAACTTTGATCACATTTTATTGAACGTTATAAAGTTACTATTTTTAAGATAAGGAACTTCTTTATTCAGAATATGTAAAAATGAAGTATCTATACATAAAATGTACTCAATAAGCAGATGCAAATAACCACTGTGATGTCTGTCTAGGCTTCCTGAGCCTCTGTTTACTTCTGTAGTTGACTACATTAAATGTCTTCCTGTAATAAATTCATTTCAGAGGCCATCTGGAAGGAGATGAAGGAAATTACTTGGGATAAATGGGGACTGATATAATCAGATGGAACAGAAGCATCATTAGCCCATATAACATAATATAAACCATACACACACATGTGGCCTTCCCTTATTTCTCCTTTCACAGCCCCTTTCTGAAAGAAAGGGTCTCAGGTTCCACCAGCAGGAATTCTTTTCTTAGTGATAGCAGGCTCTTCTCAGAAATATTCTGAAGAGTTAAACATTGAGTTGACTTTCATTCTTTTAGACCTTTGTGTAAATAAATCTAGTGGCGTCTCCTCTCATAGCTCCTGAGATTGACGGCCCTTTTCAAGTAGTCAGTAGTTGCAGAGAGTGTGAGGAGTAGGAAGGAGGGAGATGTCATTTTGAAGTTTGGGTCATCAGCAGACTTAGATTTGAGAGTAATGAGTGTTTAGGGATACAAAGACAGGAAATGTCTCAAAGTAAAGAAAAGAAATTCAGAGAGAATCAAAGCCAAACTTCACTTATTTTGCCTCCAGTATTACCAAAGGACTCTCCTTGGAATATACTCTCTTAAATCATTTTTTTTTGGTTGCTCCATTACACCATCCAAGTCTTATATATAAAATATCACCTACTCAGAATCCTTCCACTCCACCCCTAATAGAAGTTGCTCTCTAGGTACCCTCTGTTTTTTACTATATTTTACTTAGAAATCTTCTCTCTCTTATAATCTTTTAAAATTGTGCTTATTGTCTGTTTCCCCTACTAAAATATAAACTATACAAAGACCAACGTTTTTCCTACTACTGTTATTACACTAAGTCCCAGAATAGTTCTCAGAACTTAATAGATTAGTTGGAAGTGTTTTAAGTTCTCATAAATTCTTGAAGTCTAACAACTTGTTTCAGCCACATAAATTGGCTATAGTGAAGACTACAGACATGTGTAAAATACTGCATTTAAAAATGTTTCTCGGGTCGGCCGAGTGGCACAGTGGTTAAGCGCTGGCTTGGGAATCCAGTGGCCCCGGTTCAGTCCCACATATGAGGGCCAGTGACACTGCCCTCAAAAAAAAAAAAAAAGTTTCTTATTTGTAGTAGATATAGGTCAAAATATATAAGAAAACTACATTTTATATGCATAAAGTTTCTATATTTCTTTAAAATAAACCCTTAGTTTTAAGCCAGTATGCTTATTCTATGAACTGATTTAGTCTCCTGTAAGACTATCTAGTCATTAGAATGTTAAAGAATTTAGTGGTATGCCTCAGCCTTCCCTTTGCCACTTAATAACCCCTTCAAGTGTAGGGTAAAATAAGTCACAGAAAATGTTGCAACACATTTTTTATTTCTTTTGGTTATACTAATATTGGTACTAATTTGCAAAGAAGGCAGAGTCAAACTGAGAAGTGGTGAAAGGCACCCAAATGGGATAGAAGATAAAAAGTAAAAACTGTGGGATTGAGAATTTGGGGGGTGATGTCAGCAAGGAAGCATTCCTAAACTCATTTTACAAGGCTAGGATTACTGAAGTCAGATAAGGCCACAACAAGAAAAGAAAACTACAAACCAATACCCCAATGAATACAGATGCATAAATTCTCAACAAAATACTAGCAAACAAGATTCATGAATTGAAAGGATGTTATAGCCAAATCAAGTGGGAATTACCCTTGGGATGCAAGGGTGGTTCGACACACTTAAATTAATAAATGTGATACACCACAATAACAAAAAGGAAGAAAAAATCATACGATCATCTCAATAGATGCAGACATGCATTTGACATATTCAATATCCCTTTATAATAAAAACTCTCAACAAATAGAGTATAGAAGTAATGCATTTCAATGTGATAAAAGTCATTTTTGACAAGCTTACAACTAACAAAATACTCAATGGTGAAATATTGAAAGCTTCCTTCCATAATCAGGAATAGGACACTGTCATTACTCGTATTCAACATAGTACTGGAAGTCATAGCCAGAGAAATCAGGCAAGAAAAAGAAATAAATGACAGCCATGTCAGAAAGGACTGGAAGATGACATGCCTTATGTATAGGAAATCTTAAAGACTCCATGAATTCTACAAATGAATTCAATAAAGTTACAGGACATGAAATTAACATACAGAAATTAGCTGTGTTTCTATACATTAACAATAAACTATCTGAAAAATAAAGAATCCCATTTAAAATAGTATCAAAAATTAAAATACTTAGGAATAAATTTAACCAAAGAGGTAAAAGATTTGTCTACTGTAAACTATAGACATTGATGAAAGAAATTAAATCAGTTACAAATAAATGAAAAGACATTCCATGTTCATGGCCCAGAAGAATTAATTTTGTCAAAGTGTGCATACTACCTAGAGCCATCTACAGATTCTATGCAATTCCTATCAAAATCCCAATGGCATTTTTCCCAGAAATGAAAGAACAATCTCAAAGTTTTCATGGAATTATAAAAGTAGCCAAACATTTCTGAGAAAGAAGAACAAAGATGGAGGCATCACTTCTTGATTTCAAATTATATTACAAATCATACTAATCAAAACCTTATGGTACAGGCATGAAAATAGATATATAGACCAATGGAACAGAATCAAAAGCCTCCCAAATAGCCGTCATTATAGTCAGTCAATTAATATTTAACATGGGAATTAAGAATACATAATGAGTAAAGAATAAGCTCTTCAGTGATTAATTTTAGGAATACTAAATATTCACAGGCAAACAATGAAATTGAACCCCTTTCATAAACCACTCACAAAAAATTAACTCAAAATTAATTAAAGACTGAAATGTAAAAACTGAAACCATAAAACTTCTAGAAGAAAACATAAAGCTCTTTGACATTGCTCTGAGTAATAGTTTTTAAAGTGCAACACCAAAAGTGTAAGCAATAAAAGCAAAAACAAATGAGTGAGAGTATTTCAAATTAAAAAGCTTTTACACAGCTAAAGAAACAATCAACAAAATGGAAAAGCAAAGGGAGATAATATTTGCAAAACACATACCTGATAAGAGGTTAATGTTCAAAATACATAAAGAACTCATACAATTCAAAAATAAATAATCCAATTAAAACTTGGCAGAGGCACCGACTAGACACTTTTAGAAAAAAAAATATATATAAATTGTCAACAGGTCCAAGAAAAGGTGCTCAGCATCCCTGATCATCAGGGAAATGCAAATCCAAACCAAAATGAGGTATTCCCTTGCCTCTCTTACAGGGGCTATTATCAAAAAGACAAGAAATGACACATCTTGGTGAGGATGCCAATGTTGGTATGCACGTCAATTGGCACAGCAGCTATAGAAAAGAGCACGAAGCTTCCTCAGAAAGCTAAAAATGGAACTACCATATGACACAGCAACCCCAACTTCTGGGTATATATCTGAAGGAAATAGAATCACTATCTTGAAGAGATATCTACACCCTCAGTTCATGATCATAGAAGGTCACCAGGGAGTCTCATGGCATGCCTGAAAGCAAACTGGAGTAGGTTCTCGGAGGGTTTCCAGAATTCCCAGCTGTTAACATGAAGTAGCTATGGGAATTTTAGCAAGTTTCTTTGGCATCTGGGCTTCATTCTCTCCTTTGTACTATTGGTTACCAACTCTGATTTTTTTGTGCACACCTAAAATTTATGAGTTATATTTGATTGCTCCTTTTTTATCCTAATATCCCACATCCAACACAGGATTTCCTATTGGCTTTAATACCAGCATATATCTTCAATATCCTTATTGTTCACCATCTCCTCTACTGCCACCAGAGTCTAAGCCACAGGGACTGCTCTCCTGGACTTCAAAAATGACATCATAAATGGTCTTCCTGTTTCAAATCTTGCTTTCCCTATAGTTTATTGTACACAGGGCCTCTAGTGTGCTCTTTTTAAAAAATAAGTGAGAGTCTCCAACAGATTTCAATTCCAATTTGAATAGAATCCATATTTCTTACCATGTATGGCTGGGCTTTTGCCTGTTTTTCTGTATTTTTCTTATAGTATTGCCTTTATTGACAGTAGCTTAGCCACTCTGGCCATTTTTCTAACCTCCAAACATACTGAGCTAGCTCCCATCTAAAATCTTTTGCTATTCCATCTGCCTAGAACAATCTTCTTCAGGATTTCACCTTGTTATCCTGTGAATCTTACAACCGAGATAACTTCCTAAAACAGATTTTTCTGGGTCACATAATCCCACATATATTGCCCTTGCCTCACTTTCATCCTACTCTACCCCATAATCTCATTTGATGTACTTCACAGCACTTTACCAGTATCAGCAATTTTAAATAATCTATTTGTATTCTGTTTTTTTTGTTTGTTTATTTGTCTTTTTCCTCCATAAAACCAGAGACTCATTGAGGGCAGGGAATTTGTTGTTCACTTTTATTATTCCTAGTAAAAATGTTCTTTTTAAAAAAAAGAAAAATTAAAATTTTTTTTTGGTGACAATTGTTAGCAAAGTTACACAGATTTCAGGTGTATAATTCTGTAATACATCACTTACATATAACATTGTATGTTCACCACCCAGAGACATTTCTCTTTCCATCAGCTTTGAATGAATGAGTAATCACTGAATCAGTAGAGAGGACTGGTAACGAAATTTTTCTTAGCAAGAGATGAAACTATATTTTCTGGCTCACTCTAACACTCAGAGATTTTCCTATTATATAGCAAAGTAAAGCCTTAATCATGTGAGTCAAGATTCTTCCATTAGATGATTAATCCAACACTGACCATTGAAAATGTATGTTTTGAATTATTTCCCAACGTTAAAGTTTAGATTTTGTTTGTTTCCTTGCAGGGATGAAACAGTAACATTCTAATTACATTAAGTGTCTACTACTAGCCACCAGGCTTTATTTTGGGGAAACACTAGTTTTTCTCACACTCCTTGCTTTGTTTTGCAGCATTCTGGGAAATTCTCTTCATCGATACTCCTCAGTGTCTCACATACCTCCCCTATCCTCAATTCATTTTAAGGTGTTGACTCAAAGGAAGAAGACAAAATTTTTTAGCAAGGCTAGGACACCTCAATACTTTCTCTATTTTTTATTTTATTTTTATTTTGTTTGTTCGTTTATTTATTTATTTATTTATTTATTTATTTATTTATTTATTTATTTATTTAGCTGAGCCATCCTGCCACCTGTTGGCAGCTCAGTGGCAGCTCAGCTCAGGCTGGGCATCAAACTGCTGTTGCTCAGAGCTCAGCTCACACTCCTGAGCGAGGTCTTAACCAACTGAGCTACTCAGCCAGCCCTTATTTTCTCTACTTTTACTTGAAGACTGAGTCCCTTTTTTCACCTGATGAAAAGAACAAGAATTGGATACAGATTACAGAACAAGGACAAGATGACCTGGCATAGAGCTTTGGACTGTGATTCTAGACTTGATAGAGGTTCAGACAGGAGACTTGGATAAGTTTTAAGACCCAGGCCAAGAGAAATCTTTTCGATTTTAATCTTTTTAAACTACCTCTGACTTGGATCTCTGCACAGTACATCCTGGTCTCCCCACAGGCAGTGTGAGACTGCGCTTGGTTGTAGTACCTGTGAGTATATTTACGAAGACTGAAAGGATCATACCTATATTGAGCATCTACCGGCTTAAGATAAAAGAATGTACTCTCCATTGTATACCAATCTTCTCTTTATTCCATTTATTTCCAGAAAAGGAATAATTTTAATATGAAAGGGGAATTTGAAAGGAGCCATAATGTCATACTAAAAGAACTGCCAAAACTAGCCTGCCATGACAAAGAACTACTCTAAAGTTAAAACAAAACCTATTATCTCCTCACTTCCTTAAACAGATTGAAAACAAATGACAATTTATGCTTATGACCACATTATTTCAGAAATGGTCTTTTGCTAGAGGCACATACTTGAATTCTCTTAGAGCAAAGTCCATCAAAGACAATTTCAGTAAGCTTCCATGGTCTAAGTACCCTTTCTTTCGTAACAGCTGACTCCAGAGCTTTTCCACAAAGCTGTAAAGGTTTATTGAGTAAATAATGCCCACTTTGCCATGGTTTTAACCCATATTCACTTTACAAATATGTGGACACATGGAGGAGTTGAATGGCAGCATTTTGTTAAGAGCTTCAAAGACATCCTTCCAAGGAAAAAATGCATTGAGACAAATAACCCCATAATATTTTAAGTGCTTGTCATAATATTTAAAGGCATAAGGATATTTTGCAAACAAAAACTTTAGGTTAAAAAATTTTAAAAATGATTTCAGTGTATATAGAATGGGTGAGGATGGATGGCTTGCACATGGCACATGTTTTTTGTTTTTCCATATCATTTTTTCTTATTAAACTATTGATACAATTTTCTAAAACGTATGTCTCCTATGCAGTTAAAGCTAGACTAGACTAGAAACATTTTCCACCTCAATTAAAACCGAGAAGGATTTGTTTGGACCAAATGATTCAGAAGGTATTAAAATATTGATTTAACTGTGGCATCCCTAAAAATTTCACACAGAAAATTTACACTTGGAATTGTGGAGCTTGCTGATATAATTGGTGTCATATTTGTGATCACTAATTTTCTAATGCTATTTGGGTGAAACATTTACCTCTCAGCCTCTGCTATAAGCTGCACACCTTTTGGAATGGCACAATGTAATCAGATTCTTCAAACCCCAGTTTATACCTAAGCGGCTTTGCTGTGCACAGCCTGAAAATATACGCAGATGAGGGCCGGCCGAGTGGAGCATTGGTTAAGAGCTGGTTTGGGGATGCCAGTGGCCCCGGTTCAGGTCCCACATATGAGGGCCAGTGACCCTGCCCTCTACAGCTAAGATGGTGAACAGCAGCTCCACCAGGAGCTGGGCTGCCCGAGTCCCAGTGATGGTGTAGGCTGCAGTCCCTGCTGCAGTGGGCTGCCATAGGCTACAGTGAGTGGCCGGCAGCCAGCGTGAGCAGCCAGCAGCCAGAGTGAGCTGCCAATAGCTGCAGTGAGCGACATCCAGAGGCCGGCGACTGATCTGCCTCATCCGGGAAGAATGCAATGACGATACCAACATGGGCCAGTGAGGCAATGTCCTCTGCAACTAGACTGAAGAACAAAAGGATAACAACTTGTCTGTTCCCCTTCCTGGATTCCCCAATGCTATTCCCCTCCCCCAATTCCCCAATAAAAATCTTAAAAAAAAAAAAAAAAAAAAAAAAATATATATATATATATATATATATATATATATATATATATATATGCAGATGAGTTTGTGAGCACAGTAGGAAGACATTCGGGTAGGGGAGAGACCATGTGCACAAATGCAAAGAACAATCAGGGCCACCTTGCTCTGCTGAAGGGTCATGTACGTGAGCAAGGGCTGCACAAATTTGTTAGCAGCAACATGTCTGCACGGACACTTTGAACCTAGTAATCTTTGGCATCTAGTGAACTATAACCATTTCATAATTGTTTTTTTATGCATGCAGTATTTCTAACTCCAGAATTGATAACAAGAAGTATGTCCGATGGCAAAATATTGGCTTAAAAATTCTAAGAATGGTCATGATTTATTAATGCACTTGTCTACATTTGTTAGAGGGAGCTTTCTGTATGCCTCAATGGGAATCTTGATATGTTGCATGTGACCTGAGGAGAAAACAGGCCTGTAAATTACTGCTATTTTGTATACCATCCTTATAAAGGCTTATGGGGAGCTATGGTTTTGTTGCACCCAAACGAATTTGACCTTTCCATATAACTTAATTAATGAACAAAGCAAACATTTCTGATGTGATATAGTTGGAGTAAAGCCAAGGCTTGTAGTTGATGTATACAACTATCTTGACAAATTTATGTGAAGGTTTAATTTTATAGCACTATCCCTGAGATAGGAGTACCAGGTTTATTTATATATCTCCCAATTGCATGCACAGTCAGCAGAGTTGTGTGACTCAGGATTATGCCAAGACTAATTAAAGTCCCGAATTTACTTGACGTTCTCTTATTCCCTCTTTACTATGGTAGAAAACAAATAAAAGCACACACATCATAGGGATTACTTATAAATAACTTCATTAGGTGGTAAGAAGATGAGGTTGTTGCATTTTGCAACATTTGAATACAGAAAAAAAAAGATGTCCTCTCTACATGTTCCCAGAAATGAGGTTACAAAATTCTATAGCAATTTCTATGTAGGAAAGCATTTAAGATACCAGTAACATCCTTGGAGCCACTGGAAAACTATGAAAACAGATTTCACAATGAGGCTTGGACATTTTAGTCCAGGAAACAGATGTACTCTCACAGGTAAAAACTGCATGGGTTCCTGAGTTCCATTTACAAATAAGACTATTGAATTCTTTTATAAATGATTTGAAAATGCTGGATAACGTGAAAAGATGAATCACAGCAGGATGAGTTTTATTTTTAAAGTACGATGCAATTGTTATTGAATGCAAGCACCTGGAACTTGCATTTCTAAAATTAATACGAGATACTTAACTGTCTCAGAAGCCTATGTCTTGAAAATGTTCAGTTTTGTCGTAATACATATAACATAGAAAGATAGATAGATAGATAGATAGATAGATAGATAGATAGATAGATAGATGATAGATACAGAGAGAAGCAGAGAGAGACAGAGGGAGATCAAGGCCCATGAAAAGAAGGACTTCTGGATAGAATCCTAGCTTGTAGCACTAGTCATACTCACTAGGTAGTGATTGAGAGTAAGGCCAACCAAAATTAGACCAGCCCTACAACAAATTAAAGCCAGCTCTAAATCAGCTTAATCTCTAACTTCATTACACTGATCCACCCACTGTATCAGTTTGCCATAGTGAAAATATATTGCCTTTGGGCGAAGATAATATTATCCAAGGTGGTAAATTATTTTTATAATTTTTATACACATTTGCTATTTAATTTACCAGGTATAGCATGAGATAAGACTAAATAAATGAAAAATGGGAAAAGTGTTATCAATATAAAGAGATCCAAATAATGAAATTCTTAGACATGGGTGTAAAATATCTATAATTTGTATCTTCAAGAAAATATATGATGGAGTGGAGAATTTTAGCAGAGAAAAAGATGTATTAGAAAAAGAATCAAACAAAAAAAAAAGAAAAAGAATCAGGTGGAAATTATCAATTTAGTCGTAACTAAAGAGAATATCAGTGAACTAGGTGAAAGTTTGGTAGAAAATATTCAATTTGAGGTAGAGAGAGAGAGGCACTAGTCCTAGAAGCATTAATGGTAAACTTCATATATTAAAAAGAAAAAAAAAACTCTTTCAGAGACAGCATTGAGTGAAAAAGCAAGCTATAAAGTAGGAGCTATGTCATAGAAATATCCAAAAAGGGCTTATAAGCAAAACACAAAGAAATCATATTGGTCAGTAAGAAATCCAAGAGAAAAAGGAAAAAGATTTGAATAAGCATTTCACAATCTCAATCTCAGTATTTCTCTCTCTCTCTCTCTCTCTCTCTCTCTCTCTCTCTCTCTCACACACACACACACACACATACACACACACACATCTAAGCATCAGTCATCAATAAGAATTCACAAGTAAAATCATATTGAATTATGCACCACACACCAAACAAACTAGCTAAAATTTTAAAAGGTGGTTAATACAATGTTGGATGACAACTGTAATTGAAAAAAGTGAAAAAATATACATAGAAAAAATTTAAAAGAAAAACTGTGAATGCTCACTGCCAAGGTTTTGTGAGGGCGGAGAACACCCATCTAGACCTCGCTACACTGCTATGTTGACTGGGTATTAATTGGCACTGTCCCTTTGAAAAACTATCTGGTGGTATTTACCCAAACTGAATTTGTTCATATCCTTTGTCTAGATTAGACTCCCTTGAAGGCAGACTTTAAGACAATTCTATTGCAAGAAGTTTATTTGGTAGGAAATACCTGTAGAAGAACAGATAAGTGAAGCAGTGTAAGGAAGGAAGCCAAGAAGAGTATGTGTTATCAAGGACCTATCAGTGTGGGCACCTGGAACTTACTTACTAGGGATCTCCGGGAGACAGTGTATATGATGCATCAGGGTGAAAGTCAGCTACTGTTTATGGTTTACTGATAGAAGTGTGAATCCCCTGACCTCTAGCCTGCTGTGTGTGTGTGTGTGTGTGTGTGTGTGTGTGTGTGTGTGTGGTGTTGGGGGTCAGGTTACTAAACCTGAAAATGGCCTGAAAAGGTCATCATGCAAAGGATAGAACAGTAAGAACCAAGTGGTTATGGGTAGACTATCAAGAATTTTTGCTCTACCATGTAACCCAGATAATCTATTTTCAGGTATATATCTAATGAAAGTGCAAACTTATTTGTACATTAGAAGACATGTACAAGTATATGTATAGCAGCAGTATTTTGACAACCCCAGACTGAGAAAACCCAAATGTCCATAAGAATAGCATAGATAATATATTGTATATTTTATGATAGAATATAAATAATGAGAATGAATGAACTACTGTCTTATGAAACAATATAGATAAAACTTGTAATATCATATTGATGGGAAAATATCAGACAGAGAAGAATACATACCCTGTTTCCCTGAAAATAAAACCTAGCCAGAAAATAGCATGATTTTAGGAGCAAAAATATGGCACCTTGGCATACACATGGTAGTGTCTGGCTCCATTTACATAAAGTCAAAATCAGGAAAAGCCCATTTGTGATGTTAAATGTCAGGACAGCAGCAGTTACCTTAAGAAAGGTGGTCCGTGTAAGAATGGTCAGGGATAGCAAGCCCCTTTCCACAGTGTGTGGAATATTCTATTTCTTGAAGAGGATGGTGGCTATATGAATGTCAAGTCTTCGCGAACAGTACTGTAGTGCACTTACTATTTGTAGCCTTTCTATATGTATGTTATCCTCAAATAAAAAGTTTTTTTTAACATGTATAAATCAGAAGTCATTTAAGAGCTAATGGCAACATTGATTTCATATTCCTTCAGAAGGAGGAATTCTGACTTTTAACAGAAAGTGAATGCTGCACACTTTAATTACATTTTTGAGCCATTCAGGTGGAGGGTGCTAAAGGACTCAGCACCTTAGTCTGTGATTAGATGAGAATATTCTGGAGAAATGGCTGAGCCATGCCAAACATTAAATCTTCATTATCTTATGTTCTCTTTTACAAGTTTCTAGCTTTAACCCCATTTTTATATTTCCTTTAACAGTCCCATATTTCTGAGCAATTGCATGGTTTTTGCAAAATCCGTCTTATTATAAGAGAAAAAGAATATGTCTCTTCTGAAAAGTTCAGTTCTTAGGAATCACTTGTGTAACTAACACCCCCCAAATATCCTTTCTACACATATTAAAACTCTCCAGAGACTGATCTCTAGGCAGCTCAGATTGCACTTCTATAAGTTTTTACAGAAACATAATACATGTTTTGTCCACTATCGAGTAAAAAGATATGCTCTTTATTTTCTTCCTGAAAGCAGTCCTAGACAGGATAAGCAGAGTTATCTGGGTTCACATATAAATGGAGACAGAGCTTAAGTATTTTTAGAAACGTAAGTCAAAGCCAATAGGAGCTGCTTCAGAAATGCAAATGAGAATCGCATTGCCAGGAGGCTGATGTTGTAAGAAAAAAAGTACGGGAATGTAGCATGTTATGCTGTCAGAGGTTATATTTGCCATTTTTCTCATTTCTGAGAGAGGGATAGTAGGAAATCTCTTTCGACTAGTACAAATATCCTTTCATCACACGCTCCAACTCCTCAAGTTTATAGAGAGGTTTATAATAATTACGCATATAACTGTCAGTCATCTGATGGTCAAGTATAGATTTCCATATTCTTTCCAGAACAGAATACAATAAGGACTAGAGAGAGGTATAAGAAGGGAGTGTAGGGGAGAATAAATAATTTTTCCTCTACCCTTCTAGGTTCTAGGCTGAGACTGTGTGTGTGTGTGTGTGTGTGTGTGTGTGTGTGTGTGTGTATTTGTATATGTGTATATATACACAGTAATACCTTGGTTTGCAAGCACAATTCGTTCTGGAAACAAACTACTCATATTGCAAGACATTGCTCATTTACCATGTTAAAATGTATTAGAAATGTTTGCTCATCTTGCAGAACACTTGCAAACCACATTACTCGCAATCCAAGGTTTTACTGTATTTATATATAAACAGATTAACATGAGCAAAGCACACAGAAGTTTAAAAACAAGTATAACTCCTGTATACATGGAAGAGACCCAGGAAAACTGAATAACTCTGCAAAATTTTCCAAGTCTTCAGCTTGAATATCACCTGCATCTAAAGACAAAAGATGGGGAGAGGGGCAGAGACTATGATGAAAAACATAGTAAAAGAGTAAGGTTGTTATGCAGATTTAGGTCTGTGCCTTCTCTATTGATAAGTTTCTAGAGGTTTAGCCATCTTTTTCTTCCTGGTACAGAGTAGGTGACACCCTAGCAAATGCCATTTGGCCTTCTAAATGTAAATGCCTCTTATAAAAAGGTCAACTGGATTTTCAGAGCTTTCCTTATGTCTGCTGTTTCTTAAAAAAATAAAATCATAAAAAACGTCTAAAATAATTCCTATGCCTAAATGGCATATCTTGGGGTAGCAAATTCTGCTCTCCTTCAGAAGCAAGTAAAGAAAGATAAAGGAACGGATGAGAGAAGATAAGTTGGAATCAACAGTTTGGCTGTGTGATAATAGAACACAAGAGGTGCTGATCCATAAGAATTCTTTGTTTTTAGCCAAAAAGAAAATTAAGCATTGAAAGGAATAGATAGTCAGCAAGGAAATCAATATGAAACTGCTTAATATTCAGCCCTGCACAAAGCTGCCCGAAGGACATGAATGCCTGTGAAATTACAGTAGCTTTATGGTTTGTATTCCAATGGTTAACATTGTTAAATATAAAATCATGTTTTTGTTCTAAATGCTGGGAATTGAGATAAAAGTGAGAAAACTACTTGTATTAGAGACATCTAGAGAATGGAATGGAGGTTGAGAGACATTCGGCTTCAGAGGTAACTTTTAATGGAGATTGGTTGGATTTTCCCACCTATGTTTTGATCTATTTGGGGACATTTAAATATGCAGCAGTATTTCTTCTTCCATTCTCACCTAACCTCACTTTAAATTTCTGTTTTAAATGAAAAGGAAACGATCAAATGGGAGCTCTGCCAAAAGAGATGAGATGTGACCATTTATTAAAAATGGATAAGGTTAAAAATAATTTGAGGCCCAATTAAAGGTACCTTTTAGCCTTTCAACTGGGCAGTGTTGGATTCTATCATCTCAGGTTATGATGATAAGAAACGAAACATGTCAGACTTAATGGTTGGTCCCCTCAGCCTGACTAAACTTTGGACAGGTTTCTTCCTGACTATAGGCCTTTGACCTCCCTTTTCTTAGAGGATTTATTTATTTATTTTTATTTTTTGTTTTTAGCTGAGTCATCCTGCCAACCTGTTTGGCAGCTCAGCGGCAGCTCAGCTCGGGCTGGACATCGAACTGCTGTTGCTTAGAGCTCAGCTCGCACTCTTGAGTGAGCTCTTTAATCAACTGAGCGACTCGGTTGGCCCTACGATTTATTTTTTAAAACTTGGAATTTTAAATAGTTTCTTTGCCCCTTTGAGATGGACATCTTCTATTAACGAGGGATGTTATTCAAAGGCCTGGGAGCCATCTATTTGAAATATAATTATCAAGAATGGTAACACCCCAATTTTCCAGACTGTGAGAACCTACCTTTGATAAGTGTCAATAAGCAAACATGTTTGGTCTAATCACGTAGACCAGCCTTCTGCCCAGTGTCCTGTAGTGCTTTTCCACTAGCTCATCTCAATGCTTAAACAAAGAAGTTGAGTTTAGTGTCCCTCCTTTATTGCAATATTCTTGAATAAAGTCTTCCTTGCCTTTTTTAACAGGTCAGGTGCCATTTTTCTGTTACAAAATTTTACAAAATGTTGCTGTTAGAATAAGTGCATTTGAAGAATGCAAAGAGTCTACAAATTATGGAGTTGCAGTTTATGTTGATATTGGAGAGTGCCCTTTCCCCAACATAGGACAATGCAGGAAACCACACAATGTTTAGAAATGTAGTGACACCATATGCAATATTTAGGAACTCCTATAGTTTTAAGGTGGGAATTTCCTAAAGGTTTGGGCAGGGATCTAGCTAGAATTTGTATTTCTGATTTAAAAAAAAAAATGAACTAAAAGAAGGGAGAAATGTACATAACTGGGGCAAGTGGAGACAAGGTCTACAAAGGCTTTTGATTCTATAAATGAAACCATTTTCAAAAATTGATTCTTCCAGAAATTTAAACTCCTTACCCTCTACTGACATTAATATTAACAGCTTGTCTTCTGATCATATCTTTCATGTGTATGGAGAAAAGCTGTTCTTCAACCTCACCTTCACTTCTTACATAACTCAGACCACAATCTTCCTTTCCCTTATATTAAGAGCTTTTAAAACATTTATTCTCCTATCAAATTCTAAGGCCAATAAGCACAAAGATGGTGTTGTCTTGTCATAATAGTATCTTCGAATGATCCACATATAATGAATATTTTTGAGTAAATTAATTCCGAAGTTGAATATTATCAAATTTGTTTCATGACTTTGTCATTGGCTAACAGAAGTGTCGATTCCTTAAATTTTCAATTGTTTAAAGTATTTCACTTTAGAAATATACTTCTTGGGGTTTAAATGAGCTGTTATTTCATGTTCAAACAGGAAATTATTTGCTTGATTTATCTTTTCAGAATCTGTTCCAAGTCATCTTTTCTCTCCTCCTCCCCAGTTGCTTGTAATTAAAGGCCACTCTAAGAAAAAGTAGTCTTTTAAGATTGATGATACAACTTTTATCTGTAGAAAAGGGAAAGTTAAAGCATCCATGCAAGGACTAAACTCATAATGACCAATGAACCTCCAACAAATAAGCTATTTGAAACATGGGTTTACTGCACTTGCTTTTTCCTCTCATTATTGAGAATCTTATTATTATGTATAAATGTATATGCTACACAGAAAGCCACATACCATCAGCCTATGCTATATTGCATCGTTGTACCAGTTGGGTTGTGTGTGCTAAGTGTATCAGAAAGCTCCATGACACTGATTAACAATAGCAGATAATTTTCACTCATAACAAGAAGTCTAGAGGTGGATAATCTCGTATTATGGCAGTGGCTCAGTGATGTCATCATCAATGATGACTCTCTGTCTTTGCTGTTCTTGACATGCTAGCTTCTGTCCTTTTCCTTATCTCTTCCTGGTGACCATATAGCTGTCTCTCTTAGCAATACAGGCAGGAAGGAAGAGAAAGGGAAAAAGAGAGAGTCTAAGCCAGCCATCTCTGTCCATTTTAATAAGTAAGAGACACCTGTCCTGGATGCCCCACCCAGAGTCTCCTACTGACTGCCATTGGCCAGTTCTGTACAATGTACAGGCCATGTGTTAGGAGAGCAATATGCCTGGATTAGAGCATCATGATTTATTTTCTGGGGCTGCAATGAATTCCAATCACCCTGACATCAAGGGATCTCTAAATCTGTTGTGTTTTTTTTTTTTTAAAGAGAAAAATGAGAATGGGGAGGTTTGGATCTTGTTCAAGCAGTAAATACTGTCTACCACAACTTTTCTTTTAAATATCAACACTGACTGGGAACTTACTATGTGTATGGTATCATATATTTTGCCGGAATTAGCTTATTTAATGCTCACAACTCTATAAAATAGGTATCTGTATCTCCATTTTACGGATGAGGAAACTGAGTAGGAAGAGTTTCAGTAATTTATCCAAAGAACAGAGCCTGGACTTGAACTCTATCACTTTAGCTTAATGCCCACTACTTTTCCATGTTGACTAGCTTTATTCTAAGTCCTATTTGTGGCTTAATGATACAGGTACAAAACCAGGCTGATTTTCTGATACATGATTTTAGGAACAGTGATATTTACAACAAAGAAACCAACATTTTGCCAAAGTGGTTTTGATTTATGAAACATCTAATGGAGATTTTTGAAAGTAGTTACATATGAAGTATTCCTCCTTTTTAGTTTGAAGTGTTGAAAAAGCCCAAGTCCCATATATAGCTCTTGATTTAAATTGAATTCTACAAATCTTAATGGACTGCCTGCCCACTGTGAGACAGAAACCACAAAATTGGAGCTTGATAAAAAAAAAAAAATACCCTGTCCAGGGAGACAGGCTTGTAAACAAATAATTATTACATGACAAATGTTATCATAAAGAAATGTACAATTACACTAAGTTTGACACATTTACCTAAGGCTAAATGTGGGAGCCTGAGAACACTATGAAGGGAGGTGATAATTGAATCGAGCTTTGAAAGAACAAATACATGAAACCTACTGGAATCAGTAAAGGTAATCAAGTTTTGTAGAAGCAGAATCTTGACAAATTAGAAGCTGTAGTAGGTTTAGATACCTTTTAAAATATGGGTATATTGAATTCACAATCAAAGAAAATTGATGTAAATGGCAAGAACTACAATGAATCTTTTGATTTGCAGGAAAATTATCCAAATATGAATCACTATCAGCATCAGAACTTAAGTGCTAAAAGCTACTGTTCTAGAGGTTTAAAATTCTAAGCTTTGAATACAAAATATGTAGCTTCATGATCAAATTTTACTTAACTCATGAAAGAAGTTTGAGAACAAATGCATTGTAAGCTCATACATATGTAACTGACTTTAGAAGTATGTTGGATTTTATAAATACCAATACCTTTATATTATCAAAAACTAATACAATGGATAGGTGGCTAGATATGTTATAAAGCAAATATAACAAATTGTCAATTATAGAATCTACATGATGAATATATGGATGTTTATCATATAATTTTTTCAAATATTCTTTATGTTTGAAAAATTTTGTAATAAAATCTTAGGAAATAAAAGCAATGCAATATGTCCCTTCAGGAAGGTTGTGAATTACCAGGACATAAAAATTAACCCATGTAACTCTTGCATTTGGGCAAAGTTGACAGCTATTCTGTATCTAGGCCTGTAGGTCAAGGCACTTGGCTCAGGTTTAATCTAATCAGATAATCTAGTCCAATCCTTTAGCCATAGTTATTAGTTCACTCAAAGACATGTATACAAAGATGGACTATTCAGAGTGAAGTTTATTGAAGCCTTCTGAGAAAGGAAATTTCCTCATTCTTTAGAGAAAATTCTGGAACCATCTGTCTCTTGGGTTGTGGAAGAAGAAGCCCATGCTTACAGGAATTGTTGAGAGCCATGGCGGAAGGAGAGTAGGTACTTATTACCACCACTATAGAGCTGCTAAATCAAATCATATTTATTCTTTGTCTTTCCAGTTAAACATACAAATAAATCCATTTTAATTTATTCCAGTGTATGTTCTATTGAATTTATATTGTTGCCGATTTCTATGTAAAGCATACGCAATGTTCACACACCTCTGTGCAAGCTATATCTGCATGCTGCAATGACAGTTGATGTCTTTGCAATGTTGATTTTCAATAAAAATTGTGATATAGTTGAATTGTATTCCCCCCAAAAACAAGATATGCTGAGGTCTCAATCCCTGGTACATCAGAACGTGGCCTTGTTTGAAAATAGCATCTTTGCTGATGTAATTAAGTTGAGACGAAGTTATACAAGAACAGGGTGGGTTCCTACTAAAATGTGACTGATGTCCTTATACAAAATGGCCACATGAAGACAGATACACACTGAGAGAAGGCCATGTGACAACTGAGGCAAAGATGGGAGTTGTGTGGCTGCAAGCCAAGGAACACCAGAGAAAGCTGGCAAACCACCAGCCTCTGGAAATAGACAAGGAAGGTTCCCTACAGATCTCAGAGGGAGCATGGCCATGCCAACACCTGGAGTTTGGACTTCTAGCCTCCAGAACTGTAAGACCATAAGTTTCGATTGTTTTAAACCACCCCATTTATGATACTTTATTACAACAGCACAATGAAAATAATACAGACTATTCTAATTCTTATTATGAGAAGAACATTATCAATAGATAAGAAGGTTTAAGGCATATCTTAGTGCCTATTTACAAGTATTGGGAGAGAATCACCACTTGGGAAGAAAAGTCTAATTCTGTAGGAAAGAGGAGATCTTAAGTCCTCACAGCTCAGAGCTTCTTAAAAATAAGGTTTAGAGAAAGGAAAAAAAATTAATTTACCTAATAGTACTCCTTATTTTATTTTACTGAAACAGTTCCAATGAGAAGCATGAAAGGCTTTTTATTGTCATATCAGATTTACATGGTAAAATTTAATGTACTTCTTGTCAGCTTTAAACACTGAAAATATCAATAAAATGTCAAATTATATTTGACTTCAAACCCAAGTGGTTATAAAAATGCAGTACAAATTTACAATCATTTAGTCTTCCCTTTTCCCACAATAAAATCCCGTTTCATTCTTTATGGGAAGCTAAACTTATTTTGCTCAAAGCTGGCGATTTATTAGGGCTTATATCAGACCTGAAGTGTGTTTCTCTTAGAAATCAATGGTAGGCCTGGAAGTAGGACCAAACTTTTAATTATGGCTTTGAAATAATGTAATTGTGGTTTTTAATGCCCTGTACATCTGCTTGAAGGGTTATATGAGTTTGTTCAAAGTTCTGGAAGCAATAAAATTAATTTTTTGGAAAGCGAGCCAGCAAAGGGATACCAGTGATATTAATTGAAGCCTACAGCATAATATCTCTTAATGCATTTTGTGATCTATCTTACACAAGGAAGATCTTGCTTGGAGTGTCAGCAGGAACTGCTTCAAAGGAGCTTTTGTTGGCCTTCTGTTCAGATGTCTTCTTTTCTCTCTTCCCTTTCCCATGTTCCTGGTATTGGAACAATTGATTCTCTCTTGGCTGAGAGATGCAATGGCAGGCAGCTGATGTCTTTCAATGTTATTTATGAGTTTTGGCAGCTAAGCCTGTTTTACAGATTTGGGTTTTTAGGCAAAGACCACGTCAGTGATGAAGCACTGCAGTCATTGCTTTCAAGCTAGCACAGCTACCTGGGCCATAACCATGACCAAAAGGAAGTGAAGGGTAGCACAGGACAATGCTATGGAAGGAGAAGGAGAATGCTGGAGAGAGCAAATAAGGAGAGGCCCCTGGAAGCTTCTGTTCTAGCGCCTATTCTTGGATTCCCAAAGAAAGCATCGGTACTATTTCGGGATACTCAGATCTGCAGTTTGTAAACTACTCAGAATAAAAATTAAAAATCAAAACTGAGTCTTTCCCCTTTCCATGCTTCCTCCTCCTGCACACATTTGTGTTTCTGTTTTTCAATTTTGTAATTATGTGGCATCATTTTTGCCCCTCTAATGTAATTTACCTAGAAAGATTAGTATCTAGGTTGTCTAGAGATACTTACTTGCTACCTAATTACTCACATTTATTTTTTCTAATTCTCCTTCTTCTACAACTAGTTCTTATATCACTAACTGACAAAGTTAAGATGAACTTTGTGTATAATGTAAGTTGGTTTGTATAAAAAGTAAGTGCTGAAATTACAAAGGGAGTTTATAAAATTATTACTGTAGTTGCAATGTTTTATTGGAATCAGCTATTTGGCATTCAGAAAACTTCACTTTCCATGTCTGTCTCTTGCATTTCTCAAAGACGGCTCTGTATCTTCTCCACTCCCCTCAGACATCTGGCCCGCCCTTCTACTTTCTCTTCTTTAGTCAATGGCTTGGTAAATGGAACCACCATTCACCATGTTGCTTAGACTAAAATGCTGGGCATCATCCTTAGTCCTTTCCTTGACTTCACTGCCCTACCCACATTTAATAAACTGGCCTTTATATTTCCCCCCACAAATGATTTTTATTTTAATTAATTAATTAATGTTGCTGGCTGCTTGTATATTTGCCATTTGGTGCAAGACGCACGGTAATGGGATGTCAGGAGCTCAAGTGTGACTTGGATAGAAAAGAGCGAGAGTCTTTCAAGTTTCTTTTTGGTGTTTTGCTGTTTTGATGTTAAAGAATCAGACTGTCTCTACTTATGGCAGCCTGCTTAGTCTAGCGCCTCTGGAAGCCTGGTGGTTGGTGGTGGCCCCTCAGGATGGGGGCTCGGCTTTGGCTTTACTAGTCTGTTCACCAGGTTGCTTCCTTGTGGCTTTCTGAGCCTGGTCGCAGGTGATCATGCTGCTGGAGACCTGGGGGGCTTGCGAGCACTCTGGGGACTCCAACACCATGGCCATGAATGGGACAGTGGAATTCCGGAAAAAGTAGTTCGCCCACCAGAGGCCCAGGTCAGCCTTGGGGAGACCGAGGTGTGGGGGATGGCTTCCTCAGGGTATGTGGCATTCCCACAGGAGCTGTTACTGGAAGTAGGACCCAGGTGGCGCCAGTAGTAGTTGTGGGTGGCCACGAGCCAGTCGCTGGAGGGGCTGGCTGCCCGCTCTTGCTTGTGGGCTGGTGGAAACCTCAGCGGCGACCCATCAAAGGCCTCGGCGTGAGGTCATGGGTGCTGGGGATGCGGGCGCTAGGCCACAGAGGCCATTTGCAGAGGAGACTGTGGGAGGCCGCTCCATGACCCAGATACACAGGGGATGCCCCCCCCGCCAAATGATTCTTAAATCTGACACACTTCATTGATATTCACAATCATGAGTCTGGTACAAACCTGTATCATTTCTCACTGGACCATGGAAAAAAGTCTAAATTTTTTTTTTTTTGCCTGAAACCTACTTTGAAAATGCAAACCTGATAGATGTATACCCTGTTCCCAAGTCATAAATTATATTTACATTTATGATACAAGGGGGGAACGTTCTTAATAGGACCTAAAATCATTCTATGATTTGGTCTTACTCCCCATTTGCCTCAAACTAGCCTTTATCCTTCGTAGCTCAATGTGACTATGGCTTTTTCAGGTGGATCTTTACTTTGCTGCCCTCTCCTCACTTTTCATTCCCTGGAATGGCGTTCTGTTCTTCTCTGTTGCCTCACTCATCATGCCCTAGGATAGAAGTATTACTTATCTGATTGGGCATGCATGGCTCAATTGTTCTTTTTGGGATTTACTTCTCTGCAGTAGCCACACATCTGCTCAGCTCTCTCAGCTGAAACACTGAGCTATGAATGTAGTGTTGAGATCTTAAGATTTAATATTTTTCTTCTTATTATTATTCAACATGGTTTTTAAATTCTTCATCTTTTCAATTCTTATGTCTCTCAGTTGCATTTAGTTTCAGGTAGGGAAGAGAGAGGACTTTATTTAGTGTGCTCCCTAAATGTATAACTCCTAGCCCAGTTATAACCCCCTCCCTCAGAGATCTCCAGAGTCACCACCCATGGCATTTGTCACAACAATACTTATGTCATTATTCGTGTATCATCTGTGAACCATCTTTTCTCACCTCAAATAGCTACATTCTGTGAAGGAGAAGCTATGTCTTTTCATCGTATTTCCAGTGTGTAGGGCGAAGCCTGGCACAGAATGGGCAGCGTGGAAATGATTGCTGATAGAATCCAAGGCAAAAGTTACACCTTTTTACAGGAAAGGCCAGGGAGGTGTCCGAGGGCAGGCAGTGTCCCAAGAGGAAACGTGATGCTCTGAGACATGGAATAAAATTGATTTCCTTGAAGGGCCAGCCGAGTGGCGCGGTGGTTAAGCACTGGCTTGGGAAGCCAGCGGCCCCGGTTTGGTCCCACATCTGAGGGCCAGTGACACTGCCCTCAAAAAAAAAAAAAATTGATCACCTTGATTTTCCAGACTAAAAAAAAATAAAAAAAAAATAGAAGGCATCATTTTCTGAAAAATTATGTGGTTTTTATTTATAATGTGGCAACAAAGTACTGCAGTGTATGAGAAAGGGAGGAGACGGCCAATGGAATCTAATATGAGGTATCTCAGAAAATGTGATCTTTGAACTTTAGTCTGGGTTTTCTCTTACTGTATATTTTAGTATCTGATTTATTGATTGTGGTGTTTAGATGGATGTAGTCAATCCATGAACATTTTTAAGCACCTCTGGTATATAACAAGTGTTGTGGGCCATGTCAGAGTCCAAATTTCAGGACCCTCATGGAGTTTATGGTCTGAGCACAGAGCTAATAGCAGGTGGCATGCTTTAAGTGGGCTGAGCTCTGTTGTTGTAAATGTTTATTTCTTTAATAAATTACTCTGGCTGGGTTTTCCTAGAGCTTTCCAGCATCTCTTTCGAAAGCCCGGTGTATGTCTTTTGCCACCTAAAACGCTAGGGGCAGCATGCAAGAGAAATGAGCTCATCCACTGGGGAGTCCAGCAATTCCATTAGAACTAGACAATTCTCAAGGGAAATTCTTCTTGGGAAAGTAGCTCATAGATCAGTATTGATATACAACAAGGCTGAACTCAAGTCCCAATTCTGCTTCTCAATTGCTGTTTGACCTTGGTAAGCCTCTCAGGCTCTTCAGTCTTTCACAACTTCAGTGTGGAATTAATAAAAATTACATCGGAGTTTTTTCTTTTGACTTAAAAAGTTTTAGATTTATAAAAATGTTGCAAAAATAGTATAGAGTGTCCATATACCTCCAGGGACAGTTCCCCTATTATTAACATCTTATGTTAGTATGGTACATTTGTCACAACTAATAAACCAATATTAACCAATATTAACACACTATCATACATTATTACACCGTATCTATACATATATGCATTACTATGCACTATTATTAACTAAAATCCATACCTCATTCATATTTTCTTAGTTTCTACCTAATTCCCCTTTTCAGTTACAGGATCCCATGTAGGATATATCACATTCACACATTATGTCTCTTTAGCTCCTCTTGGCTGAGACATTTTCAGAGCTTTGCCATGTCTTTTGTTTCAGCCCTTCCAGAGCATAACTGCAGATAGCACAGAGATTCTTTAGGCTGTAATGTGAATGGTTTTTCTGGGGGGTGGGTGGGTCAAGTGAGATTAGGGGGAAATAAATAATGCAGCAGGAATGACAGTTGGGAGGATAATGCCATATTGAAAGATGGTGGCTAACAAAGATGGTGGCATGGAAGTGAAGAAGAGTAGATGGTTTTGTATATATTTTGGAGAAAAAAATATTCAGATCTTGATGATGGAAGAGTATGGATGCTATATTGTTATCTATTACTGAGAGAAAGAGTATGGATGCTATATTGTTATCTATTACTGAACAACACATTTCCTCCAATTTTGTCAGTTTAAAACAGCAAACATTTATTTTCTTGAGCTTTCTATAGATTGGAAATTTGAACACAACTCAGTTGGGTTGCAATCAAGATGTCAGCTGAGGTTTCAGACATCGGAAATCTTGACTGGGGCTAAAGGATCTGTGTCCAGAATGGCTCACTCACTTGCTATTGGTTGGAAACTTCATACTGGTATTTCTCAGTATATGGATCTCTCCATCGGGTTGCTTGAGTGTCTTTACAACATGGCAGCTGCCTTTCGCCAGAATGAGCTATCTCAGAGAGAGGGCAGGTTAAAAGTCATAATGCCTTTTCTGAACCAGTCACTGAGTCACGCACTGTCACGTTTGCCATATTCTACTCATTAGAAATGAGCCATTAAGTTGAGTGCACACTCAGGGGGGTGGGAATTAGCTTCCTCCTTGAAGGCAGGAGTGCTAAAGAATTGTGGAGCGCTTTAAAACTACTATGAGTGACTTCCAGGATTCAAGCTTGGGCAGTGATACTGCTCACTTTTATAGGCCCACTTTGAACACTCCGATAAGGATCAACAATTTTGTGTGTGACAGTTTTGGTCAAAATGAATGAGTATCAATAAATTTGCATAATAGTTGAGAGAAGAGATAGGTGGATATAACCTGATGTGGCCAAGGGAGACTTAAATTTGAGCCAGGCCTTGAATGATGAGTAGGATTATTACAGGGAGACACAGGATGGTGATCCAAGTAGGGAACTCAGAACAAGCAAGAGCATGGAGATGAAACAGAAGGATCCCACTGAAGCCACACATTTGATTTGAGGGCAATAGGAGAGGAGTCAATACAAGTTCGGAGCCAGTTGATGAAGGAGTTTAAGTAATTTCAAACTAAAGAGTTTGTATTGGATTCAGCAGTTGAGAATTTGAGATAGTTTTCAGAGAAAAAAGAGGATTGTTGACAGCAGTTTGGTATGGCTCAAACTTGGTGTAGCCAAATGATGCTTTTGTTGTTGACTTTTGTCCAGATGCAAGACGTGCTTCCCAAACATAGTGATACCAAGAATCTAACATTTTGTGCACCAAACGGATGAACTGTGAATGAAATTATTCATCAGGTTCAAAAGATTTATGGAGGAATCCTGAAGGAAAAATCTCCTGTCACCAAAGCAAGATTTAAACCACTTAAGTGCACATAAGTCAAACAGAAATTATGGTAATTGGACTTAAACTTGCTTTCTTTTCTGCATACTGTAAATAAAAGAAGACAGTTTAAACAAAGGAGCAAGATGTAAATATAAATATGAGATCAAAGCAAATCTGGAATTTAATTCTACACAGAGAAAACAAAATCCAAGATATATGACCAGCACTTTGTAATGCATTTTGCAGCACTAAAAACTGGCAGCCTAAAATATGATTTGTTAAGCATGTCTATAAAGAGTTTGCAAAGCAATTCAGACTTTGCATTTCCCAACTATCTCATACTTAATAAAGTCATGTACTAATTCTTCACTGAAATATGTACAGTGACTCTTGTATTTATACACAAATGAACTACCCCCTTTCCTGAACTGTGTTTATCACGTAAACCACCCATAGTCATGATATTTATATGTTATTTTCTTTAGTGATAATGTAATTCTTTTTGAAAACCAATGAACTACATTCAATGAATGGCCATTTTTAGGCATAGAGTTAGACTGGTGATATAAGATTGCTAATGGAATTACTAAACCTTATAAATTTATCTTAATAAAGAATAATTTGAAAGTAAGTCTCTAAGTAAATATGGCAAAGAACAAATATTCCTTTGATAAGGAAGAAAGGATGGGGACAAAGTTGAAGGAGATATTGAGGCTAATAGATATAGGCAGAATACAGAAATAGGGCAAGAAAACAAATGGGTAATGGAAGTGAACTAATACAAACATTACTAATTTATCATTTTTAATCAAGGCAGTGACACATGTGCAGAATTAGTATTTGCCAAACCACCCCACAATTAAGATCTGGCTGGCTATATCTAAACAGAAATTTCTTTTTAGATCATAAGTTAATATATAAATAGCATGCATTTTCAATGCACATGATCTTGTCCCCAATGGGGTGGAAATTGTTTATTGGGGCAAAGCTTTAGTTTGTTTTACGTGTAAAATATACATACAGTACATAAATAGATAGACAGCTCACCTATGTATTAAAATTTATGGAGGAGGGCAATTACATAAAAAAATGTCTGAAGGGCTCCTTGTGCATGTGCGTGGTTGGGAAGGGCTAAAAAAAAATAGTTGACAAATATTGTTCTATATCGCAGTGTCATAAGTCTTCTGTAGGGATCCAGAAGAGTTTAAGCTCTTTGAGCACAAAGATTTTTTTTTCATTAACTGTTGTATTCTCAGTGCCTAGAACCATACTTGACACATAGTAGGTATGTATCTAAATATTTTAACCAAATGAGTCCTTTTACTTTAAAGCAGAGACACCCAGGATGATAATAACAGTACCCGTATATCCACTGCTCTTATGATCAAAAATAATAATCTAACATTTGGTCAAGTTCCTCTGGTCCAATCCCTAACTCCATGTCCAACTCCATCTATGACCAACACCCCTCTTAAGTGGCTTCTATCTCCCCAGTCTGGCATCTTACATATTCTCTGTCCTCCCTCCTGTTGCAGGACTTTAGGTATAGTGTTCCTTTTACTCTAAATCTCTTGTCTTGCAGACTAATTAATACTAGCTCATCCTTCATTCAGATCCTCAACTGACTCAAAGTTTTTGTAACTCCCTAGAATTCTTTTTCATAGCATTTAACACACGGATGAGATAGCATGCTCATATGTAACATATCAATAATGCCTCTTTTACGAAAAAATAAATTATAATTGCGCAATATGATAAAGGTATTTGATGCTACTGTGGTAATCATATTGCAATATATAAATGTATATCAGTCTAACACAGTATACACTTCAAACTTATACAATGTTATATATCAATTAAATAAATTGCTTAGAAAAAATAAAATAATGCCAATTTTACCACTAGACTGTAAGGCCCATCATTTCTGTTTGAGTTCATTATTTTATTCTCTGCACATACCCCTCTGTCTAGTATTACACTCAATAAATATTTCCAAATAACAAAAACATTATGAATTCTGCACATCCTAGAATTCAATGAATGCAAGTGTCTCAGATGTGTGATCAGGATAAAACAAGAACCATACTAACTTCAGTTAATATAAGAAGCAGTTATTTTCTACTAATTAGTCCCTGCTGAGCCACTTGGAAATGAAAATGAATTAATCAATAGGTAGTAACTGAGAAAGTACCTTGTGCCCAGCTCTATACTAGAACCTGTATTTCAACAGCTTTTTAGTGTCTGTAGATGTTTGGCATAAGTACTGAAATCTAACCATTTGGCACAATGTGGAGTTCAGCTTAAGAGAAGACTCTCTGATGTTTCAACTCCCTGATAAAGGGTTTCCTTGATCTAGAAAAATGTGATAGGTTTCTTAGAGCAAAACACATTCTTTGTTGAACACTATGTAATACACACTTCACATGCATTCTCATTTAATCCTCACTAATTTTACGTATTACAATATTATTATCCTCATTTACTTGGAACTAGGGTAGGTTCTTTTAAGTAATGCCCATACTTGAAAAAAAAAAGATCAGTATGACAGTAAACAAAGCTTTTAAAGCAAGGATTGGCAAACTTCTTCTGTAAAGGGCCAGATAGTAAATATTTTAGCCTCTGTGGGCCATATGATATCTGCTACGACTCACCTCTACCATTGCACTCAAAAGCAGCCATAGACAATTTCTAAGCCAGTGAATGTGACTATGTTAAAATAAAACTATTTGTGGACACTGCATTTGAATTTCATATAATTTTCACACATCCACAATAGCCTTCTTCTTTTTATATTTTTCAACCACTTAAAAAATGTAAAAACCATTTTTAACTCCTGAATTATACCAGAAACAGTGGGACAATTTTGATCCATGGGCACCTGTTCTGTTACCAGTATTAGTAGTTATAGCTAATATTAATTGTCCCAGTGCTATGATAAGCACTTTATGTAAAAAACGGTTTACATAATAGTCACTTCTCTTATCAGGTAGATGGTAGTTATATTTCTGCTACTTGCTCAAGATTACACAGCTATGGGATATGGAAGACTCAGGATACAAATCCTGGTCTTTTATATTCCGAACTCTAAGTTTATAATATATTAATGAATGAAAACTTATTTAAACAAATCAGGAGTGTGACTGGGTATGAATTAATGTAGCATCTGGTATGCATAATAAGAGTTCAGAGATGAATAAGTCCATAGCAATGGAAGTAGAATATGGAAGAACCGAGTCTTAAGTTGGGCCTTGAGAGGATCAAGGAGGTTCTTTATCTAAATTTTAGGTAGGAGCAGGTATTACGTGGGGTGGGTGTGTAGCATAAACAAAGTGAAAAATAAATTCAGTGTTGCTTTCACACTAAGCTTGGTTATTTTATGTATACGCTTGGGTACATTCACATAAAATCTGGAGCATCACAGTGCATTTTAAAAAGCTTTTCAGTAGACTTGTTGGGGTTATCACTTTGTAGCTCATGTAAATGTCTGATCACTATGTTGTTCTGTAGGCCTGAAACTAATTTTTTTTAAAAAGACATTCTTACTATTTTAAAAGCCTTTGAATATATCAATGTTGGTTTCTTAGTTTTGTCTACTGTACAAGGGTAATATAAGCTGCACACATGAAAGAAACTGGGGTAGGGTTAACAGGAACCTGCAGTATCTTTGCAACTTTTCTCTGAATTTAAATTATGAGGGAAAAAAAAGTTTGTGACCAAAAGCACTTCGATATTTTTCAAATGCAAGGTTGAAAGCCAACCAGTTCAAACCAACTCCCAACTCAAATAATTGATTCAGTTTTCTCTGTACCCACCCTGGGGTTAATCTGAGGTAGCCCCCTTTTCCAGAGGAGGGAACCTCAGATTGGTTTAGAGATGAACATGCAAGATGTAATATGCCATCTGCTATTGCTTTTGCTCCGAAACTTCTTGATATCAGATCCATGGCATGGCGGCTTTTTGATGTTGGATCGATAATAAAAACAACAATTTTGAGTGACAGCTTAATCAAGTTCAAACTCCAACAATCTTTCTTCAGAGGCACAGAACATCTGCTGGAGATCTTCTGAGAATCAAAGGATGAACCTGAAAGAACTTAATATAGTAAAAAAAGGGGTCCCAGAGGCCTGCTCTCGAAAGGGTTTCTTTTCCATTAAAGAAGATTAATGACAAGTCAACAAAAGGAAAGCCTTTTGTTCAACCAAAGAGAAATCTTCGCGCCAGGTGAATTCGGTGCCAGAGAGATATTAGAATACAGCTTTGAAATGATCTCCTTCTACAGTTCCTTTGGCACCCTAAGTAGATATAGTCAATCATTATTATTTAGCCATACTCAGAATATACTCGACTGCTCTGTAGCATTGCAATGCTCATTGTAAAGAAAAGCCATTGTCTAGAGACTCCTTAATGTCAGTGAGTAAACAAAGTAATAAATTATCCACAGTTTCATTATCTATAAGGTGCACATATTTTTCACATGTTAATTTCTCTGAAATTAGTCTGTGTCTTAAAATCAACTGTCTTACAATTGGGTTTTCTCAGAGAAGGTTTACATCGGCTTCTGTCAGTCACCCGCGAACACTTACCAATCTGAGAGATCACTATAAATCAAATTCAGGTTTTGGGACTGCACTGGCAGTCAGACTTAGACTACCCTGACTATGTGTTTGGTGAATACATATTCAGGGGAAATTTTTCTTCCCCTTCTTCTATTTCGTGCCAAGTTTGCAACATGTACATTTTTTGTGGACTCTTTCTGCATGGTGGGTTGATTTCTACCTTACCTTTTCAGGGAGCGTCAAGTCCCTTGCTATCATGGCTTTAAGCATCGCTTTCCTACTAACCTCCCTATCTTGGGCAGCTTGGATCTTCTTCCTGAAATATACAAAATGATGGTGCATCTTGAATATCTTCTATTCAGTGAAACATGAAAGTCTCTTAAGTTTGAGTATTGTTTTTACATAGCTGCTATGGTAAATGTTTACATATATTAGATCATCAAATTCTCTCTCTAGTTTGAGTATAATCATATTTGTCTGTAGTTTGTCTTTTCCTGAATGCAACAATGCAATATTGTGTTTTCAAGCATGTTTTGGACATGATGTGTGAATGATTGCTTCTGAAGCAGTAACTTTGGTTTAGTTGATTTCAACAGGAATTCACACTCTGGATGCACTGGTCTAGCCATCTAATCAGGAGACTGATTTCAGAGAGAACTAGGACAAGCATTTCTGTTATTTTGTTATATATCCTAATAGAAAACAAATGCTTTACTAATTAGCAATAAAATCCAATTAGAGATGGGCTTTATTGATAATGTTACAAGCTTATTAAATAACATGACAAATGTTAGATGTGGGCTCTCATAGATGCCATTAAAGATTTCAATATAAGCAGTAGATAAAATATAGAGTCTCCCTTCTCTTGCAGAACTGGATATAGGAACCTGATCTATCCCTGGGGCTGGTACCTGAGACTCAATTATTAAACCTGTACCATTGGTTTGGAGAATGTCTATCTGCCTGTTGCCAGGTATTAGGCAAACAGTATCCTGCCCCTCAAATGTTGCTTTATCTGTGTTGCATGAGCATGTCATGCAAGGTATAGTTGGAACATCCAAAAGGAAAGAGAAGTGGAGTTTGAGTTTACTAAATAGTTGTTTTTGCCTACTTACTATGGAATAATTAGTATGTGCCACTACAAGTAGTAGAATTTCCTCTTGAGTCACATAATTATAACCCAGTAGTGAAAATGTAACCCTGCTTAAGGCCACCATATTTGTTTGTAAAGTCTGTGTCTTATTTATGGGCTTCAGGCCAAGAGAGTGTGTGAAAGCTGACTCCAGCCTTGCCTCTGTTTTCCCAAGAGCCCTGTGCCAGAAAGGGCTGCAAAAGCTCTAAAAGTGCCCTTTTTTATGTTGTCTATCCAGAAAGGGGTGTCTTTTCCTAATTTACACAGAGGTGTTAATTTAGGCTGACTGAATCCCAAACCCTCAGCTATCTCATGTTTCATAGAGGGTCATTTTTATCTGACAAAAACAACCTAGGGTTGCAGATGATGCAACTGAAAGGTACCAATATTTGTTTATTTTACAGAAAACGATAATGAAATTTAGAGAATTTAAGAAATGTACCCAAGTTCCCATGTCTTTGGGCTCCAAACCATGTCTATCTATATCCAGAATCTGAGTCCCTGGACCGGCTTCTCTTAAATCTGACATCTCTTAAAACCATCATGAAGACTTGCAAGAGCACAATGAGCTTTTGCCATTGCTAAATTTATTTGTAACCATTAGCTTATTGTTACAGGCATATTTTACTTTTTGCAGTAGCTGAATTCCTGAAGGAATATGGGACTTGTGTGAATTTAATTTCTATAAAATGCACCTGATTTTGCTCACTGACTTAAATTAGAAATTCATAAACAACATCTTGATCTCATGTTCTCAAAAGATAGCTAAACTGTGCTATGTTTCTATGGTCCCTATCTAACCTAGTGGTATTTAGGCCCATATTTAAGTGAGCCAGGGGATCCCTTAAAGAAACCCCACAAAATTAATTCATGAAATAGGGATACACACACTATACCAAAGTAGTAAGTTTTTTGTTTTCACCAACAATTAGGTGTTCCTGGTGGATCACCTGGTGACACTGTAAACGAGAAGGTATGTATATGCATGCATGTAAGAGTGTGTACACATACAAGCATCATTCTGATATAAAATATGGCAGAACAGCTTCTGAGATGCAGGTTATTACATCGAGTTCATAATAAGGAATGCGTTTAGAGTTATAACCACTTGCTGCTCAAAACTTTCACAGGTGCTGACTCTAGAGAAGAAGCTTGATGGAATTACAACATTTTAGTATTAAAATAGACCTTACAGGACATATAGTCCAGCTCCTCCCAAATCCTAACTGTCTTCTATCACATTTCTGACCAGATGATTAATTTATTGGAGAATAACAATAGAAGACTAGAAAATTATGTTTAAAACATTGCTGCTACAGACTGAATTTGTATCTCCCCCAAATTCATGTGTTGAAGCCCTGCTCTTTGATATGGTGCTATTTGGAGATGGGGCCTTTGAGAGTTAAATAGATGTGATAGTTAATGTTGTGTCAACTTGATTGGGCCATGAGATGCCTGGATGGCTGGTTGGACATTGTTTCTGGGTGTGTCTGTGAGGCTGTTTCTGGAAGAGAATAATATGTTAATTGGTGAACTAAATGGAGTAGAAGGTCCTCCTCAACGTGGGTAGGAATCATCCAACCCACTGAGGATCTGAATAGAACAAAAAGTCAGAGGAAGGTTGGATTTGGTCTTTGCCTGACCGTTTGAGCGGGGACATCCATCTTCTCCTGTCATCTGTGTTCCCGGTTTTCAGGCCCCTTAGATAGGACTGGAATCCCCACCATTGGCTCTCTGGCTCTCAGGCCTTCAAACTATGTCATCAGCTTTTCTAGGTCTCCAGCTTGCATGCAGCAAATCCTGGGACTTCTCACACTCCATAATTGTGTGAGTTAAATCTTCTAATAAATATATACATTATATGATGCCTATCTATAGATATGGATATATAGGCATCTCCTATTGGTTGTGTTTCACAGGACAACCCTAATACATTAATACATTAGATTTAGATGAAGTCATGAAAGTGGGGTCCTTATGATGGCATTAATGCCTTTATAAGAAGAGTTATCCGAGAGCTTGCTTTCTCTCTCTCTCTCTCCAAATGCATGCATTGAAGTGATACCATGTGAGAACACAGTGAGAAGGTGGTTGTCTGCAAGCCAGAAAGAGAACCCCTACCATGAATCTAATTGGCCAGCACCTTGATCTTGGACTTTTTAGTTTCCAGAACTGTGACAAACAAATTTCTGATGTTTAAGTCAACCAGTCAATGGTATTTTGTTCTGGCAGCCTGAGTTGACTAAGAGAGTTGCTATAGCATGATAGCATTTCAAATAATATATTAATGGGGATATAATGAAATGTTATACAAAATAAAGATTAGGAGTATGTATAATATGCAATACATAATATGCTCTTATAAATATGTGTACAGGTGGTATAAAAGAAGCTAGATAAAATAATGATTCTTTGGCTTTTATAAGTTCTAGATGAACTTCTAAGGTAGGATTAGCTTATGGTTCATAGATAAAAGACATTGTTTTGGTCAAATTTCTGATTGCTTTTGTGACCTGGACCCAAAGTATGCTAAATTCAAGATTTCTATTACTGAAAAGCTAGACCTCACTCATCAATTTTAACAATTAATTAGTGGTTATGTGGAATATTGTGTGCTAAAGACTTAAAGATTTTGATTTTTTATATGGGTCTTATTTTAAAATATTCAATTGATTCTCATTTTATTGACTAGAGTTCTAATTTCAAAGAAACAACTGTAATATAACTACTATGACCACAGAAGCCCATTCTAGATGGCCTTTAAGGGCTCTGACCAATGCTCCTTACAGAAGTACTAAAAACTAAACTATAGATTCATGACTGGTTTATCTTCGAGATAGCGAATATGCCATTTGGAACACACACATTATTTAAGGCAGTCAGAGTAACCCAACATTAGCTTGGAGGGTGTAATCCAGGCAGATAAAACCCAGAGAGTTTGGGGAACACTATTTCCAAGTAGCAGAATCACAGAATGTTACAGTTTGGAGGTTCCCTAATAACCAACAGTCCAATTCCTCAAATACAGGCACAGAAACTCCTTTTAGAGAATCCTGATCCAGTGTCCAACTCCTGTTTTACAATGCCATCCCCATCCCATGGCTGGGCAATTCAGGGGTCAGGAAGTTCACTTTGGGGTTTTTATATGTGTCACATAAATCCTCATATTCATTCTAAATCAACATTTTGATGTAAAAGAATACAAAATTCCTTTTTACTTTAGAGATATTAATATTTGTGTAGTCTTTTACTTAAAAATACCCAGTTTCTCTGACATGGCTTTGTGCAACTTTTTAAAAGGCTTCCAGAGAGGCAGCTAACAATGCAGTAAGGGAAATATGAAGAGATGTATAAGCCTGATCCAGCTTTGCATAACTGTGGCCCATTTTGGGGTTTGTGTGAAAGGTAGGCACAAGTGCCTCATACATAGTAGAGTTCAAAGAAATGCAAACTAGAATTATTTTTAGTTCACTTCTCTTTCCCTTCTTTTGGAGTCAATTTACTTAGTCCATGTCCTGCATTTTGTATATTATAGTATATTATGGGTAGGAGAATTATATATAATGCACTTTCTCATCTCATTTTCAAGCCAATTGAGGGTTATCCAGCTGTATTTGAGGGGGAACATACTTTTCATCATAACATTCTTTGTAAGCCTTGATGGAAACTTTCCCAGTGGAAAGTTGTCCCTGTTTTTCTATGGTGGGGAAAAGTTTATCATGCACACACACACACACACACACACACACACACACACACAATCATATGCTGTACATGGTCCTGACAAGTGTTCATAGTATTCATCAATACATTTGGAATAACTTTATTTTATTAGCTCCCATCACTATATGACCTAGGAGACACCAGGATAATTCCGTAGAAATGGGAGAAAGGAAATGTTGGCTTTGAGGGAGAGAAGGAATTTGGGTGGCGTTAAGGAACTTGTGTGCGGCTCTGTTGATAGGCGAAGGACGTGGGTGTGTGTGTGCGTGTGGTTGTTGTGCAAGCTGGGTAGCATGAATTGCCAGTGAGCATATTGTGATGTGGGAGGTAGAGTGGGATGAGAGTATTCATGAAAAAGATGGAGGAAGCCGAAACTACTTTCGTGAGTTGCCGCCTTTTACCTAGTGCTTCCTTACGGGCCACTAGCCTCTTACCCTAATACTCCATTCCCCCACCCCCCCACCATTACCATTGCCCCTTTTTAGAGAATGGTCTATATCCTTCTTCCTGTCATTATAGAATAAAAACAAACAAACAACATGTGAGTGTCGCACCTGTATGTTATGTGCATCTTGAGGACTGCAGCCATGACTTTTCACATAGAATGGCTTCACCTTGACACAACAAAATATTGAAAAAGATGTCATCATAGTCATTTGCCTTTGCTTCTAGTTAATACCCTAACACCCAAATAACACATCTGTATCCTGTTTGTAGAGTAAAACTTCAAATATGCCCAACTGAAAACTGGGGTATATACCGCAGCCCTGCGGCTCTGAAGAAAGAAACATTTGATAAAATTTAAATAATAATAATAATTAAAAGAGAAAGAGAGGAAGATTTAGGTGCAGAGATTGTGGCATCTTTAGAGAATCCTTCTTGGCTTCACAGAGAGCTTATTTCTCATTTAAGATGTTGGTCATTATCCTTCTACTTTCCCATAGCTTAACAAAAGGTGCCAATGAATCCACCCAATGAAAAGGTGATGTCAAGTTTGAGAAGTTGACTGAAGGTTGGAAAATATGAAGTAGAATTTTTATTTGTGTTATTTCACTAACCCATTACAGGATTGAAAGGGCTCCTTCCTGGAGGAGATACAGTGGTCAGCCCCTTTCCACCTTTTGTATAGGAGATCAGGAGAATAGCAGTGGTAGAGAGGACCATAACAGACTGAGCTGGATATGTGAAAGTCCATTCTAATCAAACATTCGGGAAGTCCACAGGTAGGGAATGCGGGCTAAATATACATGATGCTCCCCTTTCAGACAGGAAGTTCTGGGATATGATGATCTGGGTTCACACTGATGCCAGAGATCTCTTGGAACGATGCATTTGATGATGATCCTGCCCGCTGTCTCACATAGGTGGATGGTGCTTCATTGTTTCAAACCCGAGGAGACATCATGGACATAATGAATTAGTGGAATTTCTAGGTATTTGAAACTTCAAAACTTTGTTATTATGAGTTTTGAAAGTTTTTAACCTAAATCCTTTGATTAATAAATAGAACGCATTGAATATAGATTCCCCCCATATTGTTCCTATAACACATGATAATTCTTGTGAATATAAAATGAGACTCTGGGAAAGTTTTGTTCTCTGTCTCTATCTCTTTCTATCTCAATCTCCCTCAGTGCTATTCAATTTTCTTTCTTCTTTGCACATAATAAGGGTAGAAGGTATAAATGATTGCCAGGGTCCCATTGAGCTCCAAAATTGGATCATTTTCACATTCCTGCAATTTCAAGTAAGTCAAATACCTGCCCCCCCATTCCTCAATACATGTACTCTACCCCACTTCTTCCCTTCGAAATGCAATGAGCAGCTTATTAAATATAACTCTTCAAAAGCCCAAAGGCAATTCTGCCACTTTGGAAAGTTGTCTCCCTAGAAAGCTGCTTAATGTGATGGTTATTATTTGTTTGTCAAAGCCGACTGTTTATTCAGATTAATTAAAACCAATTGTTCCAGCTTACTATAGTAGTGCTCCAGTAGTAATGAACATTTTTGCAATCCCAGATTCATCAGCTTCCATCTGATCCCCTTGGAAAGCCTTTAACCTCACTCTGCAAGGCAATACAGCTCAGCCTGTCTCAGACCAGTGGCAGTATATGCGTCTTTCGTTGCTAAGATCTGACAGCATAAAACCATTAGGGATGGCCCTCCAAATGGAGACTGCTGAATTGAGGGTCTCAGATGAGGCAGTGGGGGCTACAAATTAGACAATTGGAAGAGAAACTGAGCTGCTAAATCTTAAATGCATCGAAAATATCCTCTTCTAGTAAATGATATTTTCAAAAGTGTTTTGCTGTTTTGATTATCAAGAGTCCTTATGTGTGATGGATTAGCAGATGCTATCATTTCCCAATAAATAAAGATATTTAATCAGAAATAGCTATTTGATCAAAATAAACCTAATTTATTTTAGTTGGTATAATCTGTTGAGACCAAGTACTGTTACCTGTAGTTGCTTTCCTATCCAAAATGATCTCCATATAATTAAAAGTCTGCCAATTTAAAAGTTTAACTGATTTGCATCTATAATATTAAAAATGGGCTTTTAGCTTATACAGACCTGCTGAAGAGAGAGGAAGAGAAAAGGAAGTCATTTTCTATCTATATATGACGTTGAAAATTCATCTTAAATTCTCTAAAACGGTACATTGTTGCACAGAAGAACTCAAAATACTTCACACAAAACCATTTGCCTGGACATTTACAAGTGCTTACAAAATTGCACCTTAGAATGTAAAAGAAGTGTGACATATTTTGCTAATTAAAAGCCAGATGATGGAAGACAAATTCTTAAAATGGATACGAAGCATATTTTTTAGTCTTGATTTATAAGTTTGAATGTATAACATTTTTAAATAAAAAAAAGCCAGATGACCATAACACTTCTCCACTGTCATTGCTGTTGGCAACACACGGTCCTGTCCTGAGAACCCACCAGTTATTTGGAAGCCATCTTCTAAATGTCACTTCTAATATTGTTGTATACCCCTGTCCCCTCTTCCCCCGCACAATTTTTACCTCTGATCGTCCCTCATTAGGTCTTGGTGCTACTGTTTTTATGGAATCCAGTAGGAAATTAATTAATCTGCAAAAACACTGACTTCAGTAGGAAATTTTATATATATATATATATATATATATATATATATATATATATATATATATATATATATTAAACAAACTTAAAATGGGTCCCAGCGTGTTCCAATGATTGATTTTTCTTCTAAGAAACACCCTGATGAACCACTTTTATTCTTCAATAAAAGTGGATTCACTCTGGGGCTTTTACCCTACACACCAACAGTTCTTCCAGGACTTTGTCGCTGTAGCATCTTTTATGCCTTTCAGTAGTAAAAAATAAACAAGCACCAGTTGTCACTCCACTGTCCCAAAATAGGGGCAGGCCTTCCTGCCCTACCTATATACATTTCCATTTAATGTGGGGGGTTCATTATGGGGAATGTTGCCACAGGGCATGGGATGACAAGCCAAGGGCCCCTTCCAGAGCATCACTCTAAAATAGAAAGGTGAAAGGAATCATTTTTATTTTAAGAAGCTCCCTGTTAACTCAAGCTCTTATTTATCTGTCAGGGATCATCCCATCTCATTAAATAGCAGGGGAGACCAGGAACAAGTATTTGACCAGTTCAAGAGGTGACTCTTTCACAGGAGTGGCTTCTCCTAAGAAAAACATTAAACCGTATCAGTCCTGACAGCTGCGCAGATGCCCGGAGGGCTGTGCTGCAGAAACCAAGCTTCCATACACCTGCTGGCTTTCCAGGGTCCTCCCTGGCTGCCTGGTTAAATGAGATGAGATTGAGTTCCAGATCATGATAAAGGAGATGGTGGGAGTGGGGAGTGGAGAGGAATGCCATGGGTGATGGGGAGGGGGGAGAGAGGGAGTTGAACAACAACTTAAAACCCTAAAATGATTTCATGATGGCCTCAAAGTTCTAATCTGAGAAAATGCATACATCTCAATCCAAAATGATCCCAGTCACAGTGTGCAGCACCTAGCCAATCCTCAGAGGGATTAACCAATGTGTTTGCAGAAAGTTAGGATGGGTTCTACTCACCAGAATATTTCTCCACCCTCAATTGTGTTCCAGTGTTTAACTTTCCCAGAAGTAGTGCTATTGTTGCTCTGGAGATTTGAATGGGAAACAAACAAACACCAATGCTCATATAATAAAGGAGGGAAACCTACTAACATGGATTACAGATTTTAGGCTGTCCCAAATCCTACTCCCCCTTTCCAAGCCCTAACGATGTCTAGTCTGGGTCTAGTCTTGGTGAGATTTCTTGACACCTGGGGAAAGAACTCCAGCTGTGGTAGTCTAAAAGCCTCTGGTGTCAGAGTGGGAGACATGGCCAACAGGGATGGCTTCTCATTGCTGATGCAAAATAGGAAAGTGTGCGGTGCTGAACTTTCATCTAGCAATGGGTGATGAATGCCCAGGAGAGAGTGAGGCACTGTGGCCTTCTTAGTTCTCTAAGGAACACGGTAGCCCCAAGTGCAGAGTCCTGCGTACTCCTAATTCAGAACGTTCCAGCCAGCTAATGGGTAAAAATGGAACCTAAATGACTAGCACTGAAGATGCCAAACACATTTAATAACATAGTTTATTAAGAATTATAATAACGGCCGGCCGGCCGAGTGACGCGGTGGTTAAGCGCTGGCTTAGGAAGCCAGCAGCCCCGGTTCAGTCCCACAAACGAGGGCCAGTGACACTGCCCTCAAAAAAAAAAAAAAATTATAATAACAAAAATAATTTCATTTCACATGTGCATGATGTGCATGCATGTAATATCTTATTTAACACTTCATGACCCTGTGAAATAGTGCTATTATTTGTGCCACTACATAGATTAAGACCTGCTGTCAAAAAAGAAGGTGGACTGGTTTCTCTATAGTCGTCTAAAGGGTTATACATTGTGTCACTATATTGACATAACTGTGAATTCTGATTGTGTTGTTTATGAATTGTGTGATTTTCTTCTTTCTGAGCCTTATATTGTCACAAACGATAGTAGATGTATTGTGGGGATGAAAATAAGATCATAGCCCTAGTTTCAGATAGATCAGATAGTATATACCACAAGGACTGGCACAGAGGAAACACACAGAGACTCACTGAAAAATGAGCAGATGGTATTATTCTCAATTTAAAGAGTAATTAACTGAGATCCAAAAAAATCTAAGGGATTTACCCAAGGCCACACAGGTAGGTAGTCAATTGTATAACTGAACTAGAGACTAGAATTCTGAGCTAATTTGGTATTCTTTCTACATGATCACAAATTTACTTTAAGGGACATCAATTCACATGTTGCCAATGGAACTCTACTCTGTAGAGAGGTCAGATAAAGAGAAATGGCCTTCTTAATTCTTTCAAACTTAAATTTGGTGAATCAAAATGCTTAAGATTAGTTTCCATTGTTGGATAAATGAAAATGAGACATTTTAGCTTTGTAAGAGTAAAAGGCAGTAGCCTTAAATTTCATGGAAAATAATCTTTGGGAGGTTCTTCAGCATGGAGTGGTGAACAAAGACCTCTTAAAAGTCTTCAGTTCTCTATGATCAGGACTAATAAGATCCTTATCCCAGTCTCCTACCTTTCTTTCTCTCTCTCTCTCTCTCCTTCTCTCCCTCTCTCTCCCTCGCTCCTTCCCTTCCTCCTTTGCTCCCCTCCCCTCCTCCCTCCCTCCCTCCCTCCCTCCCTCCCTCCCTCCCTCCCTCCCTCCTTCCCTCCCTCCTTCCTTCTCTTTAAAAGCCAGGCTAGGGCAGGTAAGTAACACTATAAGTAGAACATCTTAATTGCCTCCCTCTAAATTGTTGCCTGACAAAATGACTTACATTTACCCATAGATAATAATTTGTTTTCCCAACTCTAAAAATAGTATAGCGAAGACTTTCCTACAGTCCTATGGAAATAAAGCAGGACAGAGAAGTGTTTACAAATATAAATATATATATATATATATATATATATATATATATATATATATATTCACAAGAAAAAAAATATATAGTCTTTTCTCCACTTTTCTTTCCACAATTTGGCCAAATGGCATCTGGGTCAAATAGGTTGTAGTTGTGAATATTTTATCAACTTTGTGACAGGGCATCCATCTCACTGTAGAATGAGGCTAGATATTGAATCACCTTAGACAGTTTTGCTTCTTAGACAGTCAATAGGCTACCAGTTAGGAGATCTGGGTTATATCTGGCTCCTTTGAATGTAAGATGGCTGAGATCATTGAGATTCCCTTGATAGTTTAGTACTCGAGCTATATGAGACAGTTGAGTACTGTCACAGCACACATAGTAATTTTAAGTGAGGCTCTAGCAAGATTCAGTTGAAATAGCATTGTTTGTAGCCTGAACCAACACTTTTGTTTATGGTGATGTCACATCTGTGTATATACGCAGTGTAAACTCAATCCATGCTTTCATTAAGACTCAAGATTTTCTACTGCCATCCAACTTCTTCAAGTTTTAGTTGTGTCAGAGTGATTATCAGTCACCAAGTTCTTAGCCATGCCTCAGAGTTCTAATTAAATTTGAGGATTTTATCTTGAAACCAACAGAGAATAGTTAACTACAGATTATATGTTGGTTGATACAAAACAGCTAGTTTCATAATAGTTTGCAATTAAAAATTCAATATCTTATCTCCTTCCACCAGCAATTTGGCTGGAACAGGAAGTACACTGTCCTGAAATATTTGGGTCAATAAGCAGACCACATAGTCTATTCTATTTTCTAGAAAATGTACCTTTAGTTTTTTAAAACATTGGGAGGAGGTGAAAATAACAGGTGTTTGAGAGCAAACTGTATTAGAACTCAAAACTCAGCAAAGTAAAATTTACTTTTTGTTAGTCATCTCTACAGAACTTTTCCTGAAGGTATCATTTTGGTGGCTTTTGGACAAAGGCTCTGAGGCTGGAATCCAAGAATGGAGGACCCATTTTATTTTATTTTTTTTTGTCATTTTTACTCTTAGGTTGTTTTCAATTTTTTATAGTGGACAAAAAATAATTTTTAGTAATATATAACTAATATATAAGTCCGTGTGATCAGCACCCCGTATCTTAGTTTTGGAACTTTTTCTTTTAAGAGCAAAGGAATTGGGATTTAATTCAGGAGTTGTAATGTCATTTTCCTGTGTAAAATCTGGACATATTTCCATTTATCTTTTAGTCTCAAATGGGGATAATAACAATCTCCTCCAGTTAGGTGTAATGAGCAGATAGAGTCAGGTGGAGGAAAGGTTTTGTGCAGGGGCAAGTACCATATAACTCTTCATTGCTATGAAATAATTCATTGAAGAGTGGCTCTTCCAACTTTATGTGCAAAATAATAACAACTGAAAAAAAAACCCACAAACATCTTTGAGCACTTATCATCCCACATGCTGTTTTAAGGGCTTTGCGTATATGGACTCATTACTCACAACAAGAAATGTGTAAGCGCGTATTATTGTTGTCCCTTTCACAGATGAAGGTACTGAGAAATTAAGTAACTTGCCTAAACTGACACGGTTACAAGTGGTGGTGCTGGTACACAGTCGGCCTCACTTTCCATCATTTGAGAGAAGGAAGGTCTCTAAAGGAATGCAGCTGAAAAACTGACTTCCTGTGCTTTGTTGTGGAAGGAAGTTTTGTTTTGTTTTGTTTCTTGAATTAACCCAGGTTTTGCCTTTCTTCTTTGCATGTTTTCCAAAGTTTGTACTCTAATTTGTCTTTCAGATGATTTTTTCCCCACAACCACCTACACACCATACAGCCCCTAGGAAAGAAATCACAAACTTACACATGTGTAAGAACAGAGTAACTGACTCTGAAACTGCCAACCTCTAGTTGTGTTCTGCTTCAGCTCCTGCAGATGGCTTTAGAATCTTAGTATGGCGGGGCTAGAACATTTATGCAGTATTCTTGCATAAGTCTTCCATCAAAGTAAAAAAAAAATAAAAAATGATGACTTGTATCAAGAAGACTATAAAGTTAAAAATGGAATTGTAAAACTGAAACAGGAGGTAGGATCCTCTGATGTGAGTTCGGAGCAGGAAAGCCGTGCCTTCAGTGTGGTCAGGCACTGGAGTGGACAGCAGTCGGAACTGGGCATCTTTTCTTCTTTCCTCAATTCTGCTTTCAATTTGGTTTGTGGTCTTGAAAGTCATTTCTATTCTCTGGGATACATTTGTCAAATCTGTACAGTGAAATGAATGGATTTTTGATTGATTTCTGTAAGTACTGTTATTTGGTGTCCCTACATGATTTCTATCAGCGTTTGTGGGGAGAGGGTGGTTACAAATAGGGGAGCATTCGTTGCACTGTTGGGAAGAAATGCTTTTATAAATGCCTCAGGCTGAAGAAGACTTACAGAAAGAGGTTCTTCCTTCTATGCTTCCCAAGTCAAGGCCACCAAGCAGAGGGAGGCAAGCTCACAGCTCATTCTTGAAATGAATTTCATTTCTGAACTCCCCTGCCTGCGTTTGTGTGACATTTCATGTTGTTTTTGTGTGTGTGTGTTGTTGTTTTTTGCCACTTACAAACATATATACTTTAAAATGATGTGCTGGAATGCTTCAGTGACTTCTAGCAGAAAAATGCAAATAAATGTAGATTTCTGTTATTATCAGCTTCATCAAAGCAAACAGGCAGAAACAAGAACGTTATTAGAGTTTTATAAGAGTGTATATTTGAATGATTTCCCCAGAGGACTAGGGAAAAAAACAATCTCCAATTTCCTCTTGTAGAGGAGCGCCTGTTGTTTCTTGCGGAATTACCTGCACACACCACTTGTTCTCCCCACCCTCAACCCCTAGCCCTCAGGGTTGTTTTACTTTTTTAAATATTTTTTTATCATACGAGAGCTGCCCTTTAGATTTCTGAAATGTAATTTCAATAAATGGTAGACTTGATGCAAGACATTCAGGCATAACCAGGTGAGAAAAGGCATGAATAACATAATAGAGCATCTGGGGATTCATCGTTTCAGAAAGCAACATTTATATCACAGGAAAAATAAAGGAGGACTCAGAGTGCTAGGTCACCAATTAGAATTAATGAAAACAAGAAATCTTGGGACTTCTTGTTGCATTTCCTGTCTGTACCATATCAGTTGCCCTTAAATATAGTTTGGATTATCTTCTGAAATTTTTTTCCCTTAGAAAATCCAAATTTCTGTGTTAAGCTTGGTATACTCCTAAACTCAGCACAGAATACTCTTAATAAAACTAATGCTGATTGAGTGACTTTGTAATCCACAACAAGGTCAAAATTGAAATAGTTATTTGATGGCAAGCCAGTCTATGTGACTAGGCTTGTTTTAAACATCTTATTATTCATTCTAGAAAAATATATCCTTTCCTTTGCTGAGATGCAAAACAATCAATTAAATGATTGTCTCCTAAAATTTATAAAAGACCACATCATTCTTAATATGTATTCTAGAACAAAATGCCTAAAATGAAATGAAATCACTAACTGTATTTACTTATTTATATTTATTTAAATTTATTGGAATGACATTAATAAAATTTTATAGGTTTCAAATATACAACTGGATAATACATCATCTGTATATTGCATTGTGTGTTTACCACCCAAAGTCACATCACCTTCCATCACCATATATTTGACCCCCTTTATCCTTTTCTGCATCCCCCCTTCCCTCTTTTCCTCTGGTAACCACTAAATTGTTGTTTGTGTCTATGAATTTTTGTTTCTTTGTTCATCTTGTTCATTTATTGATTTCAATTTATATCCCACATATGAGTGAAACCATATGGATCTCAACTTTTTCTGTCTGACTTATTTCTCTTTGTTGTCGCAAATGGCAGTATTTCATCTTTTCTTATGGCTGTGTAGCATCCCGTTGTATGTATGTACCACATCTTCTTTATCCAATTATCTATCAAAAGACACTTTAGTGGTTTCCATGTCTCGGCCACAGTGAATAATGTTGCAATGAACATAGGGGTACACATATCTTTACATATAAATGTTTTCAAATTTGTGGGGGAGTAGATAACCAGAAGAGGGATTGCTGGGTCACAGGGTATTTCAACTTACTATTTTTTTTTCTTTTTTGTTTTTGAGGGCAGTGTCACTGGCCCTCATATGTGGGACCCGAACCAGGGCCGCTGGCTTCCTAAGCCAGCACTTAACCACCGCGCCACTCCGTGGGCCCTCACAGGGTATTTCAAAACTCAATGAGATTTCAGAAGCAATTCCATAACAGATGGGAAGTTTTAGAATGATTTCTCCAATTTTTCATATCAACAACCTTGGGAAGTTTTGAAATAACATCATTTCAATACTGATTGCATTAGAGCTGGATAATACTCAGCAAGTCATTGTCAAAAGATCACTGGACAGGAAGTAGAAGGCTTGAGTTCTGATTTTAGCTCTAGTTCACTAGCTGGGTGGTCGGGGGTAAGTTGCAGGTTCTGGGCATAGAAAGGAAAGGTCCCTGGGAGCTGAGTTCATTCCCTGGGGCAGTGGTTCTCAAGATTCGCAAGGCATCTGCATCACCTGGAGTGTTTGTTAGAAGTGACTGCTGGGCTCCACCCCAAGATATTTTGATTTAGTAGATCTGGGGAGGGGGTGAAGGCTTAACCTTTCCAGCGAATTCCTAGGTGAAGCTGGTGCTTCTGACCTGGCAGTCTCAATTTGAGAACCACTGCCTGAGGGGAAAAGACTAAAGAGGACCTCTAGCCTCCGTGTGCTTTGGCTGACTATCTCTTGTCCTCCATTGCATTCACATGTTTCTTCCGGGCCTGCCCAGTTTGCCCACCTGGGCTCTCTTGGAGGGCTGTTTCACTGCAGGAGCCGTCAGGGATAACACCATAACCACAAGCCTGGCTTCCTTCTTCCATTCCTCCTAATGAAGCCTCAAGTCTCCGGAGCCACTTTAAACTGCCCTCTGCTGCTCCACCGAATCAGTGCTCAAAGTAAACTGTCAGACCTCTGCAAACAAAGACTACAGAGCCTGGAGCTGTCACACCGCTGACTCCTTGCCTCTGGTGCTTCACACCGTTTACCCGGCAGTCTCCTTGGCCTCCTGTGGAAGGCTCTGTACTCAGACCTTCTCGCTGGGGAGCTGGTGAGTAACAAGGCTTATTAGTTGTGTAACACATTCACTCTCAGGGCAGTGTCACCGATTTGTTCTTATGGGCTTTTGGAAAGCATATTTCCCCAGGCTCTCAGGGAAGAGAACAAGTTTAACCATATTGGGCAAAGGAAGTGTAAATCTTCCTATTGGGGAAAATAGGAAAGAACAGAACAATGTTTCGTTAGTGATGCAAGACAGCCAGCCTGCTGCCTCTTCAATGTTTTTAGCTAATTGTTGACCCCATAATGCATTCTGGAGAATGGTTTGCCAATAAATGTGTGGTGGATGCTATGTTTCCCTTTGGATGTGAAACAAGAATTAAAGGATAGATCCACAGGTCTGGCTCCTCCAACCCCTCCCTCGTATATTCTCCTCCCTCTCCACACCCCCCGGGCATCTTTCTTTCTCTATAGCCTCCATCCTAAGTGGGTTTTACTAGAATCTTCACTACATTGAAATAACTATAATCATGATTTATGGTGATTCCAGACTCTATTTTGTTAACTTTCCCTTGTTTTAGGGATGTACTGTGGTTCCAGAATTTACATGGCTTCCAGCCTAACCCCTTCTGTCTATATTTCTTCCTACTAATGCCTAGAAAGCCTCTACTCTAGCCAGGCTGACGTTTTCCTTGAATGTTTTTTGACTCAGTGCCATCCTCCATGCTCTTCATCCTATTTGAAACACCTTTCTGAACTTTCTGGGTGTGTTTCTTTTCTCCTTCCAGTGTCATCTTTATTTTCTTTGACTGCGGTGATATAGTGATCCAATTTATTCTTTGCCAGATACCATACATGCGAACAGTACTTATTTATTTTTACTTTTTTTTTTTTCCCAGTGGGTTAGAATGGTCTTCTCCTTTTAAAAAGAAACCTAAGGGCCAGCATTTGAATTGCACACATCTTTGTAGTTTAACAAAGTCTTGTGTGTTTATCTTTTGGTAGGTGTCTCCTTCAAATCAGTTGATTCCTTTGAATCCATATTTCTATATTCCTTCTGCCAATGTTTTTTGCATGCACATAATGCACAATAAATGCTATAATAACAGCTACTCAGTTTGTTGTTATACATGTTACCACATTAATGGTCATTAGACACCTATTATCATCCCATCCCACTCATCAATCAACCCATTTATCTAAAACTTAAAGGACATGGTCCAGAGAAGTTATGTAAACTGTACAAAAGAACAGAGGTACTAATTAATAGAGGTGAGATTACAAATTTGGGTCCATCTGAATTTAGAAGTTCCCTCCTATGGGTTCTACCTGAGTCCTAGATTATTGGGGCAAAAGTGACCTTAATAAACATAAATAGCTTGCCTGAGGTCACATCACAAGCTGTTTATTAAAGAGATAGATAAACATGTATTAAATTGATCATTATGTTATACATAGATAATAAACCCTAGAAAAATCACTCTCTTTAGAATTTGTGTTGGTGAACTCCAGTCCCAAATTGATTGCCCATGTTCTCTGTTTGCTATTGTACTTTCTACTCCCTAAATCTATCATTTAAAACACGTGAAGTGATGATAGTTTAGCTATTTTCAAGCAGCTGATATGAATCCATTTAAAACGAACAAGGGGTTTTATAATACCCGCTGTCTCCAAATCTCCATGGGATAAATAGCCGGAAACATCCTGCCTGATATGCTAATGAGAGCCAGGGCTTTATGATTATGTATAAGAAGCCCCTACAACTGCTTTAACTAATAACATTTTAATTTAATGCATTTCAGATTTCCATATTTATTGTGCTCCAGTCCTGTTTTATGAGGAGAGTGTATGGAACCCGATGTAACTGATATTTAGTATGTAGGCAGTGCACTTTCCTCAAGAGGTTCCCCTGCTGAGCACAAATGTAAAATAAATATAAATAAACTAAACTTTTTGATAGGCCTCCAGGGTGCCCCAGCCTAGCAGATCGACTTGGCCCCTTCCCTCCACTTAAAGAATTCTCTGCAGAAATGAATCAATTGATTAGAATCAAATCTCCTTGCAAAACTAGGTTTCCTCTTTCAAGCTTACCAATCTGTCTCCACTCAGAGCCATGTTATTCACCAAATAGAACCTGAAAGGAAGGTGATTGCAATTCCACGACCCTCTAGATGATGAGTTTTTGCTTGGAAGAAGGGAGCATAAGAAGGAAAAGGCTTTGGTAATGTCCAGTCTGTCCATCTTATAACTAGCATCAGGAAGCATCTGATCTGCAAAGAGATCGATCTGACTCTTGTATCACAGCCAGACAGGGACCTTTAAGGAGATGGCAAAGAGAAGATGCCCAGGTTTCTGAGAATTTTAGTGACACTGAAGGATGCACTAAGGCAGAGTTGCAAATTCTCTGACCAGATTTCATTTTGTGATTACCTAAGATAACTGTGAGAAATGGATACTTCATGCCAATTAAAACTACAGTTATATTTTCTGGTCACTTCAGATATAACAATTTATATACCTTCTACCTTGTGATTTTCATGTCCTTCAGAATTAAAATCCATGTTCTTTTTCATTTTCAAAATGTGGGTACTTCTAAACTAGAAAAAAAAAATCATGTCTTTTTTTTCCCCTTCATTGAGAATCTTTTCTTGCTGTAATTCAAATAGGAAAGCTTTTGTTTGTTTGTTAAGATACAATATGTTCAAAATAATTTTTAGACATTCAAAATAAAACACTTTGGGAGTTAAAGCCATTCATTCTAGATTAAAGGAAATGTAATTTGGAAGCTAGTATGAATATCAATTGATATCAATAGCATTATCGGTGTTAAAGAGTAAATATTTGAAACAAAGTATTTTCAGTTCAACATCTCCAATATTCAAAACCAATTAAGGTAGTTTGTATGCAACAGATAGTTCTTTAGGGAATAGGAGGGTGGGGATATCCAGGCTCTAAGGGTCTCCTATGATGATGCAAGAATAAATCTTTGCTTCTAATTCCTCTGGAGTCTCTTGGAGCTGAGTTCATAGCATCATCTTTCTTAAGGCATTAATGAAAAGCATAGCTGCTCTTCTAGAGTGGTCTGCAATGATCTAGACAGATGCTACTCAGGGGCTTGATGACTTTCAACATTTCTGCTTGTCCTGGGACTCTATTACTTCCTTATAATTTTGCTTTTCAATCTATAGCAACTTGTCAGATCCTGTGGTGGCCTATCCTCAGTGTCAAACAAAGGAAAGAGAAAGGAGAATGGAGGCTAATGGAATTGCTGTGTGCCAGGAACTATGCTCCTATATCTTGTTTTATTCCCTCCAAAACGGTAAGCAACATCCTGGAATCCATGTTTTATAGTCGAGGAGCCTAAAGCTCCGAGAAGTTAACTAACTGAGCTTGTAAGTAATGGAAGTGGCACTGAAACCAGAAATACCTGGCTGCAGCTCTCTCTGCCTCACCTACTGCAGTGGTCTCTCAGGGGAGGCAGAGGTTAGAGAAGCGGAGGGGTGCCCAGAATTTCATAGAGGAAGGAGAACTTCAGCTGGGCTTGAAGGAAAATGTCACACTGGCGATTGAAAAATAATCCCAGGGAGGCGATATAATGAGAGAATGGCCATTTGCAAATACACGTATGTGAAATGAGCTGGGAAAGTCAGTAAACTAGTTTGGTTGGAATAGAAACTTCATAGGTAACATAAGGTAAGAGAAACTAAAGACCAGGTTGTTCTTTTATCATTCATTTTCGTGGGGTTCAGAATGAAGTCCTTCAAAGTCATTCCTGTGTTTTCTAAGGTTAGGGTCATAGGAGGAAATCACACCTGCGCGGTTAGCTTTGGAGGTCAGCGTGAAAGGTGTCTCTACAGAGGATTTAGATAATATTTAAAGTCTAAAAGAGAACCAACAGCATCCTGTTTGCAAATGCGGTACCACGGGAGGAATGATCTGTGTGTTCAGGAAACTAAGAAGAGCAGCTGCTGGAACGCAGTGAGCTGCAGGGGGAGGGGCCCTCGGCCCAGTGGGCAGGCATCCTGGGCAGGTAATATGCAGCCTCGTGGGCAGTGTAAGGAGTCTGATTTTGTAAGCACTTTAAGGGGAAGCAACTAAGGGTTTGTAAGCAGGGAAATAATATAATCCACTCAGGCTGTGGGGTGAAGGAAAAGCTGAAAGGGACTCGAGCCACTTGGCTTAGTGCAGGCCAGAGGTCATGGTGACCTGACTGAGGTGGTGGAAGTGGGGCATGGAGAAAATGTATGGCGTTTGAGACATATGTTGAGGATAGCTTTGTCAGCACTTGCTGATGAATTCGATTTTAGCAGTAAGGTAGAAGAACCCATCAGGAAGTATTTCTGGCTTGAGTAACTTACGTGTTCATTTTGCGATATATTGAGGAGTCTGTGAGTCCTTTAAGAGATGTCTTGTAGACAGCTGCATATTTCTCCTACTTGGACTAGAGCTTCAAGTCTTTATAGCTGGTCTTGCCCTTAGACCAATACAAAGATCAAGGTATGAGTAGGATTTCTGAATAAAATACAGGGTGTCTAGTTATATTTGAGTTTTAAATAAACAACAGATGCTTTTTTTGGTATAAGTGTATCCCAAACATTATTTGGGATCTATTTTCATTTAAAGAAAAGAAAACAAAACACAACAAAAAAAACACACTAAAAAACAACCTATTGATTATTTGAAATTCAAATTTAGCTGGGTGTTCTGGTGGTTTTTTTTTTTTTTTTTTGGCTTTTATTTTTTGTTTTTTGGTTTTTGGGGTTTTTTTTTGGTTCAAATTTGCCTGATTAATCTTTTGCCTGAACAAATCTTTTTCTATTCCTTGATTGTAACCCTTCTTTTGTGATTTTTTGTGTGTCATCTGTAACTGGTATATCTTATTTTATTTTGAAATGTTAATGTCTTCATCTGGATTTAGTATTAGGGTAATGCTGGCTGCGCAACCAGTGTGTAAGAAGTATTCCCTCTGCTTCTTTTTTTTTTTTTTTTCTGGAAGAGATTATGGAGAATTTGTATTATTTCTAACTCAAATATTTGGTAGAATTTACCAGTCAAACCATCTGGTCCTGGTGTTTTCTTTGGGGGGAAGTTTATTAATTATTGATTGAAAAAATAGATATAGGCCTATTCATCTTATCAGTTTCTCCTCATGTGAGTTTTGTTAGTTTGTGTCTTTTAAGAAATTGGTCCTTTTCCTCTAAGTTATCAAATTTATGGGCATAAAGATGTTCATTGTATTTCTTTCTTTTTAATGTAGGATTGATATTGATAATCCCTCTTCTATTTCTGCTATTTGTAATTTGTGACTTCTCTCTATTTACCTTGGTTAGTCTGGCTATTATCGCTGTACATAGTGACTTCCTTTTTTTTTTTTTTTTTTTGAGGGCAGTGTCACTGGCCCTCATATATGGGACCTGAACCGGGGCCACTGGCTTCCCAAGCCAGTGCTTAACCACCGCGCCACTAGACTGGCCCCATAGTGACTTCCTTTCAAAGAGCACAGGATGGCTGGGGTATCTTTTCAGTTGGAGAAACCTGACAAAACACCACCTCAGCCAGTGTTCAAGGTCATTATCACTAGTGATAAGTGACTTCGATAATATGTACTCTTGATACAGTGTGATGAGAATCACACTTTTCCTTTGCTGTCTTCCTTCCCAAAACCTATAATCCTAGTCTAAGTGTGAGACTAACATCAAACAAATTCCAAGAAAGTTTTTTGTGAAAAGCTGGGCTTGCTGTATCATGTCATAAGAAGTGAGATAATTAGGGTTCCAGCGTGAGATCTTATGTTAATCTTGCTAAGAATTGGGTTGTGTTTTATGTTTATTGTAGTTGTGGGTGTCAAAGGCTTCAAATTTCTTTGTATTTTCATTTTTAGTTCCTTTGTTATCTTTGATTTTACCTAAGAACTCTTTCAAAGACAGAATCTGTACCTTTCATCTCTTTTGGCTGTAGTACACTATTATCTTGAAGCCCATTTAGCATGGTGGTGAAGTGTGTATGGGGGGGGAGGAGTATTTATAATCTTATAATTAAATTTCAGTCTTTTAATGGACACATGTGTTATCAAACCCTGATATTTGAGTTTGTCTGTTGTGCACACTAGAAAAAAAAAATTCATGAGCAGGAATTTGCAGTGAAGAAAGGAAATGATTTATTACTTATAGGATCAGCCAGTCTGGAGTGTGGCTGAGCTGGTGGCCTGAAAGACCCAACTGCCCAGTTGTGTGTAGGTTACAGATTACATGGGGCAAAATCAAAGTCACCATGGGTTAGGGGTTCAGGGTCATGTTAGGAGATGATTAGTCAGAGGTGAGGTATGGCATGAAATCATTTCTTCAGATCTTGAGGACAGCTCTGAGGTCTGCCCTGGCATCTATCTGTCTGGTTTGATGGAGAAGTAGCCGGTGCGGGTGGGGGTGGGGGCTTTCCACCTTAGGGCTCAGGAGCTGAAACCTAACTTAGGTTAGGATGTCATCATCAGCCTGTCAGAGGCCCCTACCTCGTGACCATTAGTTGGGCCCAGGCTGTTATCTTTTGCTGCCTCAGAGATATCAAGGGGAAAGGTTAAGTTTATGAGGTATGTAGAGAGAGGGAAATATGATTACTAAAGCTGTAGTCACAAATCAAATCAAGAGGATTCTACAATAGTTTCATATATCCCAGGGCATCATCTTCAGATGGGTTTCTTAGCTTTTTCTTTCTCATTAGACAGCTAGAGTGAGAGAGATCACCTTCATCCAAGTGAGAGATGGCTCTAGAAAAGCCTTTTCATCTGGAGAGTAGGCCTTTATCATGAAGAATGTCCTGTGTACGTTTCACAGTGGTTACTCTCCCTTCCCCCTGACAAAGCCAGAAGGGGATCTTTCTCAGCTTTTCACACTGAGAATCAACCTGGTGGTGGGCTTCTGGAGTAAAAACAAAAATTTGGAGGCATCCTACAAGTGCATACCCTTGGTTTGTCTACCCTCAGACTGCAGAGCAATTCATCAAAATTTCCATTTAATTGTTCCCCCCAGTTTATAGCTCTAGTGGCTTCTGCTTCAGATTCACCTGTGTCTCCAGATTTTTTTTTTTTGAGTGGGGGAGGTTCTGTTCTTTTGTTCTGTGTCTCAGTCCTCTGATAGGTCCAAGGAGAAGTATTTATTTATTTATTTATCTTGTTCAGTTCCTTTTTGTGTTTTTTTTTTCCTTGTAATAACAACAGGAGTGAAGACTTGCAAACTTTATATGTTGGGCCTGAATTTTTTCAGTTTTATGTTTAAATGTTAATAATTATATTTTAATTTTTATGATCTCTGGATACCTGTTAATGTAATAGCCTCAAGAATATTTAAAATTCAGAACAAATATAAAAAGAGTATAAAATGAGTAAAATTGATCTTAATTTCTTGGGTATTAGTTTCTTGGGTGTTTGTTCAATGACTTGCCTTCCTTTGAGTTATTGGTTCTCTTCAAATATTTGGTTCTATTTGCCATTTACAAGCCCTGCTCTCCCTTGTGTGGATGCCAGCGCTGACTGCAGAAGTGTGTTTCTGAGTCTTCGGGAGTGTGGCTGGATTTGCTGCTGAAGAGGTTGTGCCTCCTGCTTTGTATTCGTAGCAGAGGATCTCTTTGTTGCTCCTGGGGTAACCAGCCACCTACAACATTGCCCTAATTTTAACTCCCAATGGTAAACTCCCTGGAAGAAAAGGCATAAATAAGAGAAGGTTTTAACCAGCTTGCTGCTCTAAAAAAAAAAAAGTTTCTTAGTTAAACACTGATGATTTCCCCTGAGCCCTCTCATTTTCTTTAACTTAATCAAATCTGAGCCTGAGCAAAGGGAGGGAATTACGCCTCCCTTTGTAACCATTTTTTTTTCCCTATATGTTTCAGTGTGATCTGTGGCCGCCATCATTCATCCAATTTCTCCATTTCTACCTTTTAGAAAGCCTTTGACATTTTTAGTTTGCTGATTACTCTGTCTTATTTTCCAGCTTTTATTGTTAAAAAATGACATTTATTGCCATTTGGGGTTCACTCAGGTCATCTTTCTATGACTAGTCTCGCATATCACAAACACTTATTGACTAGAATTATTTGCTAGGAAATTTCCAAATTCAAGATAGCCAAAGCGGTCATGATTTCTCATCCCCATCAAGGAGCATGACCTTATACTTAGCAGATCTTCATTATATTGTGCACCAATTAACACATAAACAAAATGTATTAGGTTGGTGCAAAGGTAATGGCGGGTTTTGCGATTATATGAAACGGCAAAACCCGCCATTACCTTTGCACCAGCCTAATACTTAACAGCTATGCTGTATCCTGTTTGAGGGCCACAAATATTCAGGAATTTTATTTTTATAACTAACGGGGATCTCTTTAGTTTGGCTTTCAATGAATTCGAGGAAGAAAAAGAAGGAAGAAGCAATCTAAGAAGCAAAAGGGGTTTTATTCCTGACCACACGCACGGAAGAGAACCCTCCCATAGGCCCTCTGACATTCGCATTTCTCTCCGCGGTTGCGCTGTTCTTAAGGCACTACGCTCATTGGCTGTGCACTGTGAGATCCTGCATAATGCTTCTTTTTGGTTTTTGCTGCCTTACCTTATAAAGGTCTTCATTTTTCTTTCTCTGGATCAAAGGCAGCTGTTTTTAATTTGAACAGGCTGAATGCTCACCTAGCCCCACTCAGTCGTGGGGCTGATACAGAGAAAGAAAAGCGTGTGCACCGCACCAGTGCTATGTTCTGTCTAATTTATCTTCATACGATTACCTGGTGGAGTGATCCTCATACCATGCTTTTTAGTCTGTGGAAAAATAACAGTAGTCCTTGTAAGAGCCCAAAGGTATATTTTCCCCCAGTCTACCTATCAATTAATAACATGAGGAAGTATACAGCTAGTCTTCCTTTGAAGTGAAACCTTTCTCACATCAACCATGAAATTTTATTTGAATAATCCAAATTATTAAATTACTTTCTTTGCTGTGTTGTAGATCTCCATAAATTCAAACAGTCTTCTCTCAAATCATTATCATCACTTGTCAGAGGTCCAGTGATACTGAGTAAATTTTAACCTGGATCCAATAGCTTAGCCCATGTTTGAAGTATTTTCTTTAAACACTTAGTATCTGAAAGCACTTAGAAATGCAGTAACCAAAATCTTGGAATCATTACTAATAGCATTAGCATTGTTATGATCTACAAAACATAAGATAAAACTTACATTCAACTTAAAAAAATGGAAAACTTGGAATCAAGAAAGTAAAGTGGATTTCTGGCTTTGCTGAATCACTTTAAAAAAGTTGAATAATATTCCTTATCCTGCTTTCAAACTATAAAAGTATTGTATTATGTATATATTTGAAAAGTCTGTATTAGCTCCAATATTTCATCCACTGCATGAAATTACTATGCTCATGCATTTGAGGGATTGAAGGTTTAAATTAAAATACATTTATATTGCCAAATATTGGCCATTTATGGGGGAAATGCAATTGCTGTTACAAGGGGGGGGGGTGGTAACGGAAGCAAGGAGCAAAAAGGTGGATATTGTACTCCGTGAAAGTTGTCACACTGAGCAATGAAGCAAGTTTCTACTCTTCTGTTGGTTGATCAATTCAAGAAATTTTTTTTAAAGGGTCATGACAAATCTCACATTTTTGCTATTTGTTTCTGTGACCAACCCACTGAAAGTATTAGTGTTTTTAAATAGCCACTTCCCTGTGGAAAGTTTATGGAGAACACTGTCAATATACCTTCATTGACAAAGGCAACCCATGAACCTGCAATGAACCAATGTATCCTTTTGGCGCATTTTGTTTCAGCTACATGTCTCCTGCAGAGAATTTTTTTAAAAAAATGCATGAATATTAGGGGCCAGCCAAGTGGCTCAGTTGGTTAAGAGCTCACTCAAGAGCGTGAGCTCTGAGCAACAGGGTTGCCAGTTGGATTCCTGGCCCAAGTTGAGCAGCCACTGAGCTGCCAACAGGTGGCAGGATGGCTCAGCTTAAAAAAAAAAAAAAAAAAAAAGAAAAGGCGCTATCACTGAAGGTGATTGGCATCTGTCTGTCTCTGAGCTACCACCTTGAATTACCAGGACTTAAAATTCTCTCCTGTACTGGGAGATGTCGGGGCCCTTATACAATCTCCTTGGAAGCTATTAAAAAGGCCCAATTGGAACTGCTCTTTTGGTCTCCATTGTGACACCTCCTGGCCTATCAATCCATGCAACTCAGAGGCCCAGAATAGAAGCTGAGTCTTGTCTCCAGTCTCCAAATCTTACTCATGCTGGTCTGTGGGACTTCACTGGCTGCATCTAGGAAAAGGAAGGGGCATGTCTCCATCGTCACTGTAACTCTTAATGACATTCCTATGAACTAGTCTTAATATTTTATATTTCTATGTCCTTAGTGAACTGGGATTAACAGCTCCATTGTGTGTAGATCAGAAGACAGATAGATGATTGTTACTACCAAAAGCATCTGTCTCCCTGAAAATAAGCTTTCAGAACTCACTGCAAATATCTTGCCAGTCACTTTCTGGATAAGTCCTTTCATCCCCTTATTTGTTTGGAGACGTCATCCCTGTGTTCTGGGTTCTTCATCACCAGCCTTTACATTTTTCCCAAGGGCCCTTGGGATCATCTTCCAAACAACCTGCTCAGCACTTTCTAGTGGGAGAACTTTGAAAATAGATATGCAGATTCACTCCCACCCCATTCCATTCCAACCCCAGGACCACATCGCATAGTAAGGCAGAACTTTTCAAGTACAATGTGAGTTTGCTAACAACCCCACAGGCCAAGAAAATGGACTCTAATGATTTGTGAACTTGCTGTAAAACTTCAGATTTTTTCAAGCTTTTAAAAAAGTACTTCAGATATTTCTTTGCAATCTCTTCACTTTTCCCCTTTATCATTTCCTGGAGTTAAATATATCCTTCTCTATTTACTCTGCATACCCAAACCTCAACACATAATTTCTATCTTATGATGATTATAAAAGTATAGTTATATAAATGGATAGATAAATAAATGTAGATGTATTGGACACTAGATATATTTGGTAAATCTCTTGCCATAGCAAGCATCTCTTAGGGATATGGAGATAAATGGCATCTTAAGATTTGCCTCATTTGCATATCATGGCAGGTAGAACTCTTAGGCCTGTAGCCCCCTCTATTGGGTGCATTTTCCAGATTTATTTTGTATACCTGAAGCTGGAGATCTTTGTCCTTCTTTGAGTGCTCTTGATTACATTCTAAATTAACTCAAAATCCTATCCCTCTTCTGACTTAAAGGGCCCTACATAGATTCAAGCTTCTAAAGCACATGAATCCTGTTTCAAACAAAATTTCACCTTAACCCATTCTGATGATTTGGTGATGGGTCCGAAGTCCATGCTTTTAAATTAATTGAACAAGAAGTCCATTAGACTGAAGGGCTCTAATGCTGTGGCAGCCTACATAAGCGAACCAAAATCTAAGCCTGTATAGTCTTCAAGGTCATGTACTAGAAACCTAAGGACAACCAATCACAAACAGCCACCTAGGCTCTGAATAATTTCTTGACTTTCTTTCTGCCTTTTCTCTATAAAAGTCAATCCTTGGGCCTGCCGAGTGACGCATTGGTTAAGAGCTGGTTTTGGGATGCCAGCGGCCCCAGTTCAGATCCCACATATGAGGGCCAGTGACACTGCCCTCTACAGCTAACAACAGCTCCACCTGGAGCTGGGCTGTGTGAGCCCCGGCGATGGTGTAGGCTGCAGCCCCTGCTGCAGTGGGCTGCCATAGGCTACAGTGAGTGGCCAGCAGCCAGTGTGAGCAGCTGGCAGCCAGCATGAGCTGCCAATAGCCGCCGTGAGCGACCATCCAGAGGCAGGCGACTGATCTGCCTCATCCCGGAAGAGCGCAATTACGATACCAACATGGGCCAGTGAAGCAATGTCCTCCGCAACTGGACTGAAGAACAAAAAGACAGCAACTTGTCTGTTCCCTTCCCCCAATTCCCCAATTTAAAAAAAAAAAAAAAAGTCTATCCTCGAGTTTCCATTGGCAGAACACTCCTAACCACTGCCAGTTTGGTGCTGCCCAATTTGAATCAATTTTTGCTCAACATAATTCTTAAAATTTTTAATATGCCCCAGTTTATCTTTGACAACCAATCACAAACAGTCAATCACAATGCTCATCATAAAGATACCTTTATTTACCTTTTTGCCTCCCAAACCTCTGGTATCATTAGCCGATGAGGTTATTTAGGACCAAAAGCTCATGAATTGATTGTTGAATGTAATGTATTGGATGCCTATCACATGAGCTATACTAGGATCTGCAGGTGCAGAGAAAGCTGAGAGGTATTTTGTTCAATATATTTCCCTACTTTACATTTGTATATGCTTCACCAACAAACAGCGATGGAATACCTGGGGTAGATGCATTTTTTAATTTGTTTTCTGAAATGACTTCATGGACCAAAATATTCCCCCTTTCTTAAAAAAAACACACCAAGTTTTTCAAAGTTACTTCCACACACTTAAGTCAACACAATCTGATCTAAGCAAAGTCTTGATCAGGAGGGAGAAAGAAACTACTCACAGTCCTCAGAAGTAAACATGAGCTGCCTGAGCAGGAGAGCACTGCCATACTGGGAGGCCTTTGGTTTGCAGCAGAGGGAAGCCTGGTTGAGTTATGAGATTTGGGGAATATGAGCCAGTATTTACTTCTTTCTTGGGGCTAGAAGGGTAGATATGACAAAAATGGAAATGAAAACTAATGATCAATTTTAGGTTCCTTGGATAATATTAATCTAAAAATATCAGAAGTGTGGACACATATTTTTTTTTGTATCATACACAAATGCATAATTGTGCACTGATTTTATAATTAGGCAAAAGTACATACATATGTGAACTATAAGCCATATAATATGGATTATGTCTTTTAGATACTTATTAGCAAAAATGGTCTCAATCATCATTATCAATCATCATCATGATCATTCATTATGCTAACTCTTCTCTAACTATTGTTTTCTGTTGGCAGTAACCATGTTGGAAATCAGTTTTGAGTGTTGGAGGTCTTACAGAGAAAGAACCCAACTGCTTGGAGGAGTAAATTTCAATTGTGTCATTAAGTTGCTATCAGCGCACAAGAAAATAGAAGCTCTGAATGAGAATATGGAGCTTGACATAGCTTTCAGCCCAGTTCCAAGGGCTGTATGGTATTGTTTGAAATCTCTAGAAATAGGCAGGAAAACTCCCATCTATAGAAAAGCACACAGCTTTAAAGGCAAACTTTTCCTTCTTTTTTCCTTCCCTTCTTGCCTCTATCCCTTACCCCCCTCCCTCCTTCTCACCCCCACATACAGTTCCTCTTTTATTTCTGTTTCCAAGACACAAGACATGACTATTTAAACCTGTGGGCCTTCACTATGATCTGTGCCTGGTACCTTGTTTGGTTTTAGGGTGAGTGCTTCTTTAAACTTTATAACTTGAATCCTTTTACTCTTGATTGTTTGTTTTAAACCAGGAGCCATATCTGAAGGCAAAAGGCCTCCCTGTTCATGACTCTTGAAAAATACAGTATATACAAAGGGACCAAGAATAAACTATTGTAAAGATGGCCACATAGGCAGCATTAAACAGAAGGCATAAACATCTCTTTAGGAGTTAGGTATTAGTGTTAAAATAAATATTGAGTCAGGGCAGAGTGTTTCAATCTTTATCTTTTTCTAATTCTTACTAGATTTTCTTCGGTTAGTCACACTTCCCTGGGGACTTCTAGGAAAGCATATATTATAGTGTCCCAGGATCAAATACCAAAAGAGAAACTCACCACTCCTCTAAGCCTGAGGTTCTTTTATGGAGGACTAGTTTTCTCTGGCACAAGGATTCCATTGCTTATCAAGATTCCATTGCTTATCAAAGTCAACTTTCAAGAAGAGAGATAAAGGTAATTGTTGAATGTGACAAAGACTGACAGCTGATAGTTCACCTTTTCACTCCTACTTCTATTTGCATCTTAGTGGAACCATGTTTTAAACAAAGGGATTTGAACTCCTCTCTGGGAGTTCTGAGTCTGCTTGGAGGGATTGTGAGGGGTCCATGTAGATGGGACATGGCCTCTTTCTGGCCCCTCTCTTATCCTACCCCCTTCCTCACTGAATTCATATTAAATAGACATCTATCAATAATACAGGCAACTACATTCAAATCCCGTTTCAGCCATTTGCTAGAAATACACTTTGGGCATTAAACATGACTTTAAATAGTAATGACAGAAAGAGAAGTCCTTATAATTAGGAGATTATTATTAAATTATTACAGTATCAAACTATAACCAAATTCATTTAAAGGGTTATTGATAAGGCAGTGTGATAGGAGCAAAACAATAAGAGTTGAGAAGTCAATGATAGATGGAGGGGGTAAGGGGATAAAATAAGAAAGCTCCAAAGATAGTAAAAGAAAGCTGAAGACCCTGAGAGATGATGAGCAGCGAGGGCAGGGCAGATCCATGTAGTCGTATAACATCGCGCCCAAAATCACATTTGAGCTTCCAGGTGGCAGGAAACAGGGCTGGGAGGCTAGCCTTAATGTGGAAGAGAAGGACTTTCCCCACTGGGGGACTGTGAGGAAAATGGAAGTATAGACATTGCTCGTCTCCTCACTCAGAGTGTCCTGAAGAAGGGTGTTCCGAGCACTTCTGACTCAGTTAGCACAAAGGCCAAAGCGACAGTGATGGCTACACATTTCAGTCTGGGCGTGCGTTTCTGTCTTAGAGCACCTGGTCGTTTTGATCCAGTATGTTCCTCTCTCTTCTCCTCTCTTCTCTCTCTCCCTCCCTCCTCCCTTCTCCCTCCTCACCCCCCTCTTCCCTCTCTCTTTTCTCTCTCTCTCTCTCCCCCCCCCCCCAAGAATCCCAGCCAGCCTGCAATGAGGAAGGCTTCTCCTATGAGAAAGGCAGGAGGCAGGCCATTTTGTATGTTTGCGTTTTAGGTCAACCTTTGTTAGAGATGATTTGACTTTTTTTTTTTTTTTTTCCTATTTCCAAGCCTCAAATTAAGCCTAGGCATTTCTCATTAGTCTGTTTCCAAAATCCTATCATCTCATTTTTCTCACATTAGAGTTGGTGGGTCTTTGTGATATGCACTCATCTCCGGCTTCCTTCCCTTTGTTTTTGCATTGGCGATGGATGGGGGAGGGGAGTGGCACATCACAAAATTATCAGCAATTTGTGTTATACATACTTCAGTTACTTGAATTTGTATTTTTAAAATCTTTCAGGGCCCGGCTGAGTGGCGTGGTGGTTAAGCATTGGCTTTGGAAGCCAGCGGCCCCGGTTCGGGTCCCACATAGGAGGGCCAGTGACACTGCCCTCAAAAAAAAAAAAATAATAATAAAATAAATAAATAAATAAAATCTTTGATGTGCAAAGGAAAAAAAGCTCATGAAACCAGGTCTTTTATCATGGCAGGATTAGGTTGGCTTGCAATATACGTATTCAGTTCAGCTAGTGGATCATTCAGTATGAAGATGCTGAGTAGTTCCTACCTGAAGGTGGGGGCAGATCATAGACAGCCAGTACTGCTGCTGTGTACTCTGCTCTAAGTGAAAGTCAGAAAGGGAATGATGAATTTTCTTAGAGCTTTGTTATCAGTGACTCTGCTCTCTTTTCCTTTGTAGTGAACAGCCACAGTGTTTGTGGTATGTGTAAGGAACACTGTCTGGGGTGAAGTGGGTCTGGCATAGTATGCAAGGCTCTTCATGGAGGGTAGGGCAGCAGTTTTCATTGCAAGGGACTTCCCTTTCCCAATAGAGAGAGCTAGCTGAAGGAGACTGACTCCATTAAGGTATGCTGGGAGGAAGCAGTATTGTTTATTTTGGAAGCAGTGCCCAGGTGAATATATAAACAGAGGCATGAATTCGGAGATATAGGTCTAACTCCTGGTTTAGGGCCCGATCTCTGGCAATAGTCTGAGCTTCAGCACGGACTGGACAATGGAGATTTCGCTGGGCTAGGTACTCCTCCATACAAAAGATGATCTTGATGCCAGATTTTGGCCCTGGGAATTAAGAAAAATCAATAGCAGCACATTTTGTATTCTGAGTCTTGTGTCTGCTAGATTTCTTCAGCCAGCCATTTCCTGGGATCTATAGGTAGTCCCAGGAAGTTAGAAGCAAAATTATATATACTGCCTTGATTATGCCCTTATTTTGCATTTTCTCTGAATTTTCTGGCTACAGTGTGTGCAGCACCCTTTTATGTTTGCTTGGCTCTGGCTCCTCCCAGCCACCCCCCATCCCAAGGTTCTGTGGGGTTTGAGAGCAGGTATTTGCATCTTCCCAGTGTCCTGCTCATTATTAGTGACATATCAATCATTTGTGAAATTAATGAATGAGTACCTGAATGACTTCCAGGCCAAAAAGCACTACTCGCTGCGTTTCCTCACTGAAAATACCAAGAAAAGGGAGGTGTCTTTTTTAGAGTCAACCAAGGTCTCTTGCTTTGTTGATCATTTGTTCATTAAACAAACATGTATTAGGTACCAGGAAGAAAGAAAAGGTAGATTAACAGATGGCGATCTCTTTGCCATAGTCAAGGCACATTTGAAATATGCTTTGGGCTAAATGCAATGAAGAATAAAGTATGTTGTCTGCTTTTAAGCAATCATCGTCTATGAACTACACGAGGAGGTAAACACAGAGTTCATTGCACATGTGCTAATTATTGTAACAGAGGTGCAGCTGTGGTGCTCTGTGAGCACGGAGAGGTAGAGCTACCTTTGGGAGATTTGGGAAGGTGCTAAGAGGAGGTATAATAAGAGCTATATATAGCCTTGATCTTTAAAGAGAAGTTAATCTGTCAGAGGTCAGGGTTTGGGGCAGGGGAACAAAATGGGTAAAGCGCTAAGAGGCACAGGGCCTCTGATGATGAGTCGGACACCTTACACCATAGCGAATGAATGAATGAAGAAAGATGGCCCATTAACTTTGCAATGATCCTCTGCTACATAGGCACAGCCATTAGAGAATTCTTTTCAGGGTGTTTCCCTATTATAGCCATTTGGAGATGTGAGAAATTACTTTCAACAGCCCGGAAAACTACCCCCAGAGCTTTCATTAGCATATGTGTATCATCTCCTTGTGCTGGTAAATATCTAGATTCCTATCTCCAGTCACTCTGCTCTAGTTTTAATGCTAGCAAATAAAACCCTAGCACTCATCAGAAAATAAAATATTTACCCTGCGCATTACCATAAGTGGAGCTATTGGAACAGTTGCATCATTTTAATAACCATTGTGTAAGGGAGTTTGATAAGCTACATGAGGTATTTTAACCAGATCATAAAGATGTACTGGTGGCAATCAGAGGAAAAGTGGGGAGCGATTTCTCCAGCTAGAGTCGCCCCAGTAGGAAGGCTTCAGAGAAGGCGGGTGTGATCTACTAAAGCATTTGATTATCCATTTTCCTTTCATTCTATGTGTTGATGGTGCTGGTTTTCTGGCAATGTGGCAACAACCTGATCACTGCATGCAGGGCCCCAAAGCAAGCCTGGGGTGAGGATACCCCCAAGGAAAGAGGAATGATGGTGTCTTCCTATTCTTTTATGTGTATCATCTACCGTCTGCTGCTTCTGAAGCCAGAGTGGATATTAAAGAAGAATAAATTTTAAAAAAAATCATCTGGGGCTTTAATCCAGGGCTGAAGGAAAGGCTACAGTAAATCTATATTTATGCCATTACTTTGATTCTATGGTGCTCTAGTTAGTGAGAATTTGAGGTCCTGGCTACTGCAGCTCTGTTCTTGTCTTTGAACATTAATTTGCATTTCCCAAAGTCAGTCACACAGTTGGTTTCAAAATGTCATGCTTCTGTGCACACTGTTCTCTCCTGGCAAACTCCTATGCATCCTACAAAACCTGAATCCCAGAAACACAGAAAAAAACTGAACCCCTCCCACCTCCCATGCAGTATTCTTCCTACAGGTATGTACCGTAAATGAGAGCAGAGCCATTGTTTGCCTTGTGAACTACTCTAATTCCTACACCTAGAACAGCTTTGGCGTAGAATAGATGCTCAATAAGTATTTGTTGCATTAAGGAATAATCAGTGCTGGACCCTGGCCAAAACACGGAGTTTTACGCTTTAAGAATCACCTGCCTTGCAATTGCTGGTTAGGCTTAGGCCATATTCAGAAGCATGAGTGTTGGAGGGAGTTCCCCAAACACTGATTTATTCCTTGGTCACTGATTTATTAAGTTTGCACTGGCTCAGGCAGCAGCTGAGCTTTCCCCATTGACGTATTGGTGTTGCTGAGATCTGGGAGGACTGCATTACAAATGCCACCTGGCTTCAACTCTTCTCCCTAGTCCTGGTTTTAAGTAAGATGAAATGTTGCCGCTTTCAAAACGGTGAGAGTGAGGGCGCAAAGCCTCTGTGTGATATGCAGAGGTCTTTCCCCAGCAACAGAAAACAGCAAGACCCCAAACAAAACAAAATGGACATTCCCTCCAGAGCAGACACTGGGGTGTGTGCACTGCAAAGGGCAGCACAGCGACTAACCCTGGGGGAACTGCCACATGCCTGGGTGAACTAGATCACAAGTGGTGAGACAACAAATGGGGGAAGGAGTGAGGATTTCGACTGCAGGAAAAGATTTCTGGAGGAGACTGGACAGAACCAGGGTTTAAAAAACAAAAAGAAACGAAAAAACGGAAAGCCTCAGGTCCAAAGAGAAAAGAGTGAAGGGGCCGAGGCTGTGAGCAAACTCTGAAGGCAGACAGGTGGGCAGGCACAGATTGTCCCCAGCAGAGGGGCGAGGCACATATCCCTGCTGCAGAGCAGTAGGGGACAAAGTCAGAGGCAGAGACCTAAGGGCCTGGAATGTCAAGGTGAGCTGCTTGGACTTTACCCAACAGGAATCAGGTCCAGTTCTGCTTTCTTCTCTTCAGTCCTCATGCCCTATCTGAAGGACTTGCTCAGCCTTACTGGGAAACATTTCGCGTACATATTCGTGGTTGCTTTTTGTGATGAAGTCTTTTGTGCATCCCTCCTCAGGGGTCCCAGGAGGTTAGGATCCTCACTTATTTGGGAACAAATGCCAGAAGCTGCTATACACTGAATCTTCTCTGTACTAGTCAAAACCAATTTCTTGTGCTGAGAGCATCTAGAAACAACCCAAGGTTTCCATTTCTTTGTTTCGCTTTGCTGTCAAGCTCAGAGATGACCATGGCAGCTCTGGCCTGGGTCCTGAGAAGGGAGGCTGCATTTTAATGAAAGGAGATAAGTACACAGCTTTGTGCATTCTGAAGCTATTGATAGGAAAATTTCCTTAGCCCCATGCTGACAGTCTGAGCCCACACCGGTGTCTAAGAATCTCTACATGCTAATTCATGGTGGAGCTGAACAGTGCACTTTTTGAGATGCATTTTCAAATCTGTGGTGTTGTGTGAAACATTATTAAGCGTGTATTATTACCTTCGTCTATCTCAGTGGCGGTTTAACTATTAGAGGATTTCACAGCATATATAACATTATCAAAATGAATCAATACCTTAACCTCCAAGATGATTCCTCAATTACTGCGAGTCCCGGTTGCTAATTGGCATGCTTTTTCTACCCTGTGCTCCCTTTAGACTGCCCCACCGCCCATGTGAGTACAACCGAGGAGCGCAGATAAATTCAGTATGAACAATTAGACGGTTCAGCTTGGGGTGTTCCGAAGAGAGACGTGAAATGCCATTACATGGCATCATGGTTTGGAATGTCTGAGCTGAGGGGTGACTGTAGTTGACTGCATCTCTTAGTCCTGGCAGGAGTGGAAGATGGGATTTTTAAAGGCCTGAAGCAATTCTAAAGCACCTGATGTTTTCAAATGGTAATGAGGAGTTTCACCAAGATGCTTTACATAGCCTCTAACAGAGCTATTATCAGCCTAGGATGCTACTCAGTGGGGCTGCCATTTAAAGCTTCTCTCTTTAGGCAGAGAGAGGATCTGGCTTTGATTGAAGGATGCTAAGCTTCTGTCACTATGGGAGAGGTCTTACTTTACACTAGAATGTAGGCAAGTGGCTCCATAGTCAGAGGACCTCCAGTGATCAGACGTGGCTGGGTGGGGAAGAGCTGGGACCACTCTTTGCTCTGACTTTGGCTTTAGCCTGAGACTGATTTGCTGCCCTTTGAGGAGATAAAATCGCAGTGGCAAAATAACTGAGCTCCAGTGAACAAAGAAATAAATCTGGTAGTTTTCCATGGTCCTCACAGCAAAACAAATCAAGGGTTCTTCACTGACTCGTCACCAAATGTGTCAATGGCTTTACTCACCCACTATTATCAAGTCACCGTTTTTCTAGCAGGTCGAGAAGCAACTGGGTGCTTAGAGCATAACCCAGGCTGATAGACAATAAGATTTCTTCGATTATGATGAACATACTGAGGATAAAGTTCTGCATTTCTGTTTTTTCCCCTTTTTTTTCCATCAGATTTCTGAAGTAATTGAAACCTAGGGGAATAACAGTGTTTCTTGGGCTCAGTTAGTGGCGCAAACCTAAATGCAAACCAAGGCTGGGCAAGTAAATGAATTAGTATAGTGCAAGGTGTTCTAAATTCTACTATGAATACAAATACCCTGGGAAGCTTGTTAACCCTCAGATAGCTGGGCCTCTCCCCACAGATTCTGATTGGACCGTTTGGGGTGAGGCCAGTGAATTTGCATAGCTAACAAACTTCCAGGTGATGCTCACCTGCTGGTTTGTGGACCACCCTGTGAGTAGAATGCAGTGTAAGTGTAATGGACAGGACTGAGGGAATGGTGAACCCAAGAGTCTGCTTTACTAAAGGAAGTAGAAACTAATTCACTTCAGCTAGTGTCTGTGCTGGGATGGAGGGCTTTTGTTGCCAAAGCATCTGGATTTCAGTGAAATCTTCTGTTTCAGGAATCTAATGTGCTATTTTTTCCTCTGAAAATTCTACTAATGGAAATTAAGACCCATGTGTCACATAGAGGTGGTGGGTAGGTCACCAGGGTGAGACACCTGGCCTTGTTATGTGTCCTGAAGCCCAAGTGGGACAAAATCAACAGGATGCTTTTCTGTGGGCATTCATACAACATGTGAACAAGGCTATTGTATATTTGGCACCTCCCGTGTGTTTCTCAATTAATTACTATGAACTGCAACCTGGCTTCATTACGGGTATGGAGGCCTTGATGAGGGATGTTGGCAAATGATGTTGTTCCTTCCCTCCCTCCCTCCCTCTCCTTTTTGTTGTTGTTGTCTACAGCAAGGCCAATTAGTGCATCTGGGATGGTTCAGGAAAATGTAAGCTGAAATGAGTGACGTTTGGAAAATATTTCTTTTCAAGCTCTATGTCGTTAGGTAGCTTCCATGCACTGACCTTATACTTGAAATTCAGCTTTCAGCTGGTGTATCCAGCATTAAAGGTGACAGGGAAAATAAAAGTCTTCCCTCCAAAGATTGTGTGTGCCTTTGGCAAAGGTTATAGATGTGATGTCGGTGAGCATTCTTCTTCATGATGGCTCTGTCACTGGAAATGGGCAGAGAAGAGGGGAAATCTGCAGTGAACTAAAGCTGTTTTCAGGGTAATGATTGTCAGATTCTGTATCTCTTGAATGCAGCAACAACTGTGGGTTTCATATTTACATTGAAATATCTGCTTAATTTACCACTTTGTTTCCCCTCTCTCCTCCCCTGTCATATCTTTGTAGACATAGGATGAAAAGGAGAAAATATTGCATTAAGCAAAGGTAAAATGCTCCAGCCTTATCTAAGCTAGTGATTTTTGAGACTCAAAGTGACTGGTTAACTCTTGCTGGTACCAGACTTTTTTCCATGGCTCACCTTGGCTTTTTTTTTTTTAGCCAGGAATACCAAAAGGCACAAATATAACACGTGCCCCTTCTAGTCCTCTGTTCATGCCTGAAGGGATGCAGATGTTTCTAAACATGCTGGTTACAGGTCATTATCATTATTTCAGTGATTATTCATTTACTATCCAGGGTGGGCTGGGAATTAGAGACAGGAATAAGAAATGCCCCTCCCCACAACAAACAAACAACCACACACACACCCAAAAAACAACCCAAAAAACAAAAAAACACATTTAGATTTCTAGACCCTCAGATAATTTGCTATGCACAAGCACACTCCTTTGATTGCTCAGGCCATTTCTGGAATATTCATAGCACTCCTGTCTCCTCATCAGAACCCTACCGACCAGCTCTAATGTACGTTCTCCTTGAAGGTTTCTATGCCTACTTGGGCTAGCATTCTTACATAGTTCAACACTTGTTAGGATGAGACCATTGTGGGTTCAATCCTGACACTCGTACCAACAATGAGTTGCATGCCCTTGAGCAAGCTTTTACATTTATAAGCATATTTATGATTGTCTGTTGTCAGCTTGGCATGATTACAAGCCCCGTCTCCAAGGTCCTCTGTATAGCAGAGAAAAGTCTGGAACAACACTACCCAGAAGCCTCTTCCCCAGGTGGTTCTCAAGTTTCATGGCATTCGTGTGAGTTCACCATTGAGGGAGGGGAGCGATTATTCCCTGGTGACAAATGCAGGCAGAGCCATGGGTGGATATGAATGTCATGGCAGCACTTGGGTGCTTAGAGTAGCGTCCCGTGAAGGTGATGCAGCAGCCTCTTCTTGGGATCGCTGCTGTTTGTAGCTCCTTCTGGGTGAACATCTTTAACTTCCTGCTTTGGTGCCGTAGATGGTAAGATCCTAGGACTAGTTTTGTGATCTTCGAATTCTGCCCGTGGCTTCCTTGCTTTCCATTTCCTTTCTCCAGCAAGGCACCCTAGTGGTTGTGCCAGCCTCTAATTCCTGTATTAAAAAAAAAAATATTTTTACTTGAACTACCAGGAGGGCCTTTAGTTTTCTTGACCAAACCCTAAAGAATCCAAAGTCTCAATTTCTTATTAGCAAAACAGAAATGAAAGATACACCCACCCAAGAAGAGTATTATGGGAACCGGGTAACATAACGCATGTGAAGTGCCTGGCCTGTCACTTAGAACTCCATGAACTAAATTTCTTTCTGATTTCATAGCACAAAGAACCTGGGCCACCACAAGCACTTGGTCCACAAACACTCAGTTTATTAATACAGTGATCATCCCAGTTATAATAACACCAGAGGCACTGAATAAATATTTACTGATACTGTAATTCTTAGTTTGGCCAAGCTGATTTCTAGCACATCTGTCACCATCTTTCATGTCATAGTTAAAGAATCCTGGGGGAGCCTTCCAACCATTCATCTTAAAGAACCTTGATAATTCTAGGACTTGGGATCAAATCACCCCAATTAAGACTAATAGTATTATGTTTCCTAAAACTAAAAGCAGAGTTATATATCACTGTCTTCTCACCTTTTTTCTAGGAGAAAACATGGGTTATGACTATGGATTTAAGCTGTGTGGAGGATGAAGACACTTAGTACCAGAACTGGTTTAGAGGTAAAGGTGGCCTTATGGGTATCCACATGTATCATTCCATCATTCTAGTCATCAATCAATGAAAAGAACAATAGCAATAAATTTTGTTACTTTTCATTTCTCTATAGAGTTAAGTGCCCTGCCTCCTTGGGGCTCTCCATACGTGTAACAGCTATGATTCAAACTAACTTGTTTTTAGGGTCTGCACGTAGTGATTATTGATGGGACACACTGTCTCCTCTGCAACATCGATTAGGGAAGCCAAGTAGACAACGAGAATAATGTTATTATTTTTGGTTGCAAATTCTTTGGCTTGTTGGCCTTTTCAGTTGAGGTAAAGTTTTCCTGGAGTAGGGTCTCTCAAGGAGGCTGCTGTTCATTTCCTGATGAATGTGTGTTGTTTGGCCTCAATGCAATTTTTCCAAAGACACATGATATCTCACCAGCAATATTCCATTTCTGATACCCTTCAAGGTAGCATGGTGGCTTAGCCAGCCTCTAGAGTCAGTCTGACTTGGTTCAAATAATGTTTTTGCCAATTAAAAGCTGTCTGACTTTGGGCAAGCAATTTCACCTCTCTGTGCCAGAATTTCCTAATCTGGAATAATAAAAAAGAACGTGAGGATAATAATCACCACTGCTTTAGAGGGTTACTGAAAAGAATATAGAGGATATTTACATAAAGTCTGTAACAGCATTGTCTGTATAACTCTTCAAAAGATTATCATTTGTTATTATGGTATAACCTCATTATAAAAGATAGCTTACATTTTTTTTTTTTTGGACATTTACCTTGTTCTACAAAGTTTGCTAATTGTATAGGAAGATAAAATGTAAGATGTGGTGTTTCTCTCTGGTGTTATGGGGCTCACATCTAGTGGGAAGGATATGACCCAGTGTAAAAACTCAAAACACAAGGCAGAAAATGTGAAGTCTTTTAAATTTTAAAATGGGGGCAGACATCTGGGTGCATGTCAAGGATATATCAATGGTGGCAGGTCTCAAAGGATGGATATCGTTTAGACATGCAGACATGACCAGTGGGGCAGACAGGGAAAGGACTTTAGGCAAAGGGGTTGGAGCCATTAAGTGGAGCAACGGAGAGAAACAGAGTGAGCATTCAGTTAATGGGCCTGACTACATCTGAAGAAAAAAAATCCTGAGAGACTGGTTTGACAAAGATATATTTTGCTGGGATCAGGCTGTTTAAAGAGAATGGACTCAGTTGCTGTATTTTAAAATTGGAATTATTTTTGAAGTTTAGATATCTGCTTTTGTTGAAAACTAGATGATGGAAGATCTAGCTTCATGCATTCTCATTCTGTCTAGATGTGTATTTGTATCTGGCAACAATCCCTCTGGATAGTGAGTTATCCACTGTGTCAGAGTACCCAGGATTCCTTACTGCCTCACATGCTGGTGCCTCAGTTGTTTGTGTCCTCACAGTTGACTTTATAGGTGCTTGAGGTTTCTTCTCCTGTTCTAGAGGCTGTGAAAGAAGGATGAAGAAATTGTACCCGGAAATGGAGAGCTTTTGAAGGGGTAGTGACAGTTTGGGTGAAAAACACCAGGTTGGATCTGTTAATTAAGTGATAGAAGGAGGTGCCTGGCAGCATGCACAAGGAAAGAGGAAGGTGACATGATTTTATACATGTATATGACTTCAGAGCCATCAGAAATGACAGTAGCTGACACATAGCGGCCTGGGTCCAGGAATTGACCTCCAGGGGAGCGGATGAGTCAAGCTCTCTCAATGTCCTACTCCAGGGGGTGGCATGAGCACAGGCTACACACTCCAGGGGTACCTTTCAGCCACAAAGGTTTAATAAATTTTACTGGTCGTTATTATTACCATTATCATCATTATGAGCAACTTAGCGTATGGCGAGAGCTCCGGTATCTCCACTGGTGAGGACACGGGCATCCTTCAGCACTAATGGAGCATCTGACCCTCAGCACAGTGTAGAGGTTTTAGGAACATGGAATTTTTTCTTTCAAATCTCAGCTTAAAATCTGACTTTGATACATACCAGCAGCATGACCTAGGTGTGTTATTTCATCTCTCTGTTGTCTGCAAAGTGGGGTTAATAACACTTGCCTAGTTGGCTTTCTGAGGATTAAGTTATGTACACAAAGTGCTTATCAGGGTACATAGTTAGGATTTGGTAAATATTTCTGATTGTTATCATTACTATCATCATCAATATGAACAAGTTAGCATACAGGTCAGAGTTGTAGGAAGCATGAGAGAGTTGGAAGGCCAGCCTCTGGGAATCACAGCTTTCTCAGTCTCTGCCACTCTGAGTTCACCTGGTCTGAGGAATCACTTGTTGCGGAATTATTTTGCAAGGGGCAATATGAGCAAAAGTGTATACCACACAAATCAAATAAGCAGAAATGGATTATAAAATGTTAACTTTGGACATTAAGAAATAACCTGGAAGTTGTTAGGAATGTCATTCATCAAAAATACAGTGGGCCCAGTACTTGGCACAGAATGAGCACTCAATGCTCCTGTTTTGTGTCCAGGGGGCCCTGGGGTGCCCAGATTAAACATTATTTCTGGGGATGTATGTGAGGGTGTTTCTGATGGGATTAGCTTTTGAATTAGTAAACTCATCAGAGTAAGTTGCCCTCCCAGTATGGGTGGGCATTATCCAGCCCCTTGAAGGCATGACTAGAACGCAAAGCTTATGGAGGAGGAATCCCCCCTCTTTTTTCCTACTGGAGCTGGGATGGCTATCTCATCTTCTCCTGTCCTCAGACTGGAATTAATACCATTGGCTATTCTGGTTATCAAGACTTTGGACTCAGAACAAATTACACCACAGGGTTTTCTGGGATTCCAATTTGCAGATGGCAGATTGCGGGACTTTTCAGCCTCCATAGCCCTGTGAGCCAATTCCTCATGATGAATCAATCTCTCCCTCTCCCTCCCCTCCCTCCCTCTCTCCCCTTCTCCCTACTCCTTCCCTCTTCCTCCCTCTCCATCTCACTGTCCCTCTCCATATGCACACACACACACACACACACACACATACATATGAATATAGATCGATAGATAGATAGATAGATAGATAGATATAGATATAGATATAGATATAGATATAGATATAGATATAGATATAGATATAGATATAGATATCCTGTTGGTTCTGTTTCTCTGGGGAACCCTGACTACTATAACACCTTATCTAAGTTCTCACACCTACCTTATGAAATAGGTATTATATTTGTATCCATTTAATAGATGAGGAAATGAAAAGTTAAGGAAAGTAAATAGCTTGCTCAACATTCCATAGCGAGTCAATGAGCTGGTATTTGAGTCCAGACAGTCAGAAAGCGGAGCTCAGGATGCTGTGCATGGCCTCCTGTGATCTCTCTGCTTTATGGAGCAGCAGCCCTGGAAGAGATGGACATGCAGACTATGTCTCATGCCTGCAATAAGAGGTACAATGGAGGTATGTAGAAGGGTCTGCCTGAGAATGCATGAAGAAAACAGCTGTATTTCTGAGCGAAGTGAGAAAGGATTTCCAGAAGGCTTGAGGCTATAGTTGAATCTCGAAGACTGCTTAGTTCTTTGTGGCTGTGAGTGTCAAGGAGGTGTATGATGCCAGGAAAACTGAGAAAATATCAAGAGGCTGTGTTCATGCATCTGAGATAGCAGGCTCAAATGGCCATCTATTAATACATAAATGAGAAAAAACAAAACAAAAAAACGTTGGGTCAGCCGAGTGGCGCATTGCTTAAGAGCTGGCTTGGGACACCAACGACCCCAGTTCAGATCCCATATATGAGGGCCAGTGACACTGCCCTCTAAAAAGAAAAAAAAAAAATACATAAATGGTCCATGCCTTTTGTAGCTGTAATTTCACTAACTGTAAACGGGTGAAAAAATGAACAGAAATGCTCATCTGAAATATCGTTTTAAATTAGGGAAAATAGAACAATATAACTTGTACAAAGTAATACTATCCAGTCATTAAAAATGAAGATGGGTGCACACTCATAATTGATCACCCAGTGACAAAAACAGATAGACAGACACACACACACACACACACACACACACACACACACACAAAATCTATCTATCTATCTATCTATCTATCTATCTATCTATCTATCTATCATCTATCTATTTATCATCTGTCTGTCTGTCTGTCTATCTATCTACCTATCTATCTATCATTGCACTCAGACATGCTTTAGGAATAGAGAATAACCTGGAAAGATTTCACCAAAATATTAAATGTGTTTTTTTCCAGATAGTGCAATATGGAGGGGTTTTAGTTTCTTCCTTTGTTTTTCTATATGGCTTGCATTTTTATAATAGACAGATATTCCAAAAAAAAGTTCAGGTATAAAAGAAAAAAAAAAAAAGCAAGCATGGGCGACTAGACAAACTCAATATTAAGCCAAAGAATTATAGAATAAATCTGTTGGGATGAGGCATAGAAAGTGAAAACACAAAAATTAAAACAAACAAACAAACAAACAAAAAACAAAGCACTGATGTTCCTAATAGCTTTCCTTTTATACATATATAACTGATGACTTTGGTGACAGTGTGATTTAAGGAAATGGTGCGATTCAAAGCGGAGAAAGATCACCTGTTTAGGAGATTTCAGAGCTGTGATCCCATAGACCTTTAATTCTTCAAGGCAGCGCTACCCTCTTGTGTGACAAGTCACATTGTTGAATCACAGTGGGTTATGAGTGTGCACATATATCCATCTTTCAGCCTGGGGTATGAAGGCTGAAAAGGTTGAGACAGCAAAATCAGAAACCACTGGTAATAGACTGCGTCACCTGTTTATTCCAAGACACCATTAAACCATTTTGTTCTATGTCAGCTATGAGGTGAAAAATGGTTGGGGATACTGCCTAAAAAGGCCATTTTATTTGGCCCATTGTGTTTGAAAAGGGTACACTGAAACTCAAATAAGTTTAAAGACTTTCCCAAGGTCACATAGCTCATTAGGTAAGTAAGCCAATCACTTATTAAAGTAGAAATAACAATAGTGACAAGAAATACAAAACAAAAAGATATTGAATCATAATCAGGATAGAAGAACACACACAAAAAGAGCTGAATGCCAGGATTATTATAGTCCAGCAAGGTACATTGCCTCATTGCTTCCAAAGGGCCCTGCCTGTCTGTATCTGACATTGATCATTAGGGATAAAATTATCAGCAGGAAAGAAATGAATAGTTGAAAATTCAAAATTTTAGCATTGCTTATACAGTTTGGTAGGCTTTGCTTGTTTCCATCATAGAGGTTTTGGTTTTGTGGGGTTTTTTGTTTGTGTTTTTTTTTTTTTTTTTAACAATCTCTATATTAAAGACTTTCTATTTTCATGGTGTTGTCTTCTGTTGGAAGGTTCAATTCCAACTATTGATGAGTTATGATATTTAAGTCCATGTTTGTCTGGGGTGTGACTCTCAAGATGGCCTTAGTTGGGGCATAGCTGTCAGTCACTGCGTGGACTAGACCATTGAGATCTGAGGCAATTTGGGAGCTGAAGTGCTCACTTTGAGAGGCTGCTAGTATGTTTTCTGAGGCTGAAGTTCAGTTTCCACTTTATGGTATATCCATCCTCCACTTCCTAAGCCTCTCAAAGCCAGGCTCCTCAAAGTCTTTATTAAAGTTAAACAACACATTGGCCCTAAACTCCCCTCTTCATCCCACAACATGTATGTCTTCTCATTCCTACCTCCCAGACTGCCGAGCTGCATGCATGCTCACTGTTCCTCTGACTAGTCAGGTGAAGAAACAGGGAAATGGCTCCTATAGTAGTTTGATAAGTGCCCCCTCCAAAGATGTCCACACCCTAATCTCCGGAACCTGTGAACATTACTGTATATGACAAAAGGGACATGCAGCTGGATGATTAAATTAAGGATCGTGAAATGGGGAGATTACTCTGCATTATCTGGATGGGTCCTAAATGTAATCACAAGTCCCTCACAAGGAGGCAGAGAGAGATTTGATTAGAGAAGAGGAAGTAGGAGATGTAATGATGGAAGCAAGATTGATGCAAGGAAGGAAGGGGTCATGGCCAAGGAATGCAGGCAGCCTCCAAAGGCTAGCAGAGGCACGGAAACAGGCTGTCCCCCAGAGTTTCCAGAAAGAACATGTATACCAACACCTTGGCTTCATCCTGGTGAACTTCTTTTCAGATTTCTAGCCTCCAGAATTGTAAGAGAATGAATTTGTGTTGTTTGAAGCCGCAAAATGATGGTATTTTGTACAGCCACGATAGAAAACTAATGGAGCTCCTTCGTGCATTGTACTACCTGTATTACCTCTGTGCACTTCTAACCTGACAGAAAAGCACATTTATGGTTCATTTCCATTTACTACTGATGTCACATCTCTATTTTTCGCTCTTTATTTTACCATTGCCTATTTTACAGATGAGGAAATAGAGCCTTAGAAAGCAATGCAATTTTCTCAAGGATGCATCATTAGTAAGTGAGAGCACTGGAGGGCATTCTTTTCTGCTTCTGAAGCTTGCAATCTTTCTCTTGCATGAAGACCTTTCCCTGCATTTGAGCTTTGCCCTTTGTGGTGAATGGAAAGCACGTAGTCACTCTCCTCTTCACTGTGTATTTTACTGAATAAAATGTCAGTAATGGCCATGACTCTAATAATGATGAGCTCTTGACTTAGACATGCTTGGAGATGAGGCTTCTTGGAACATTTTAATGGTCTACTTTCTATTAATGGCAATAGAAGAAGAGAGACAACATGTCATCTTTAAAAAAATCATTCACTCTGACCTCTTAGTTCCCTGAGAACTGGATGAGTCAAAGAATGGTTCAAGAGGTTTGGGTCACTGTCCCATTTTTGGTAATGTTTATGGGGGCTCTTTCCTCATTGAAATGGGCTTATTTTTCTCTGCCTATGATTTTTGTTTCCCTTGGAGGTAGAGCTATGCTCCCTCTTTCATGTTCAGCCCCAAAGTAAGGTTGCTGTGAATCTATTGTTGGTATTGATGATGATGAAGATGTCTAACATGTATTAAATGTTTACTGTGTGCTGAACTCAGTGCTAATTATTCTTGCATGCACATTTTAATTCTCACAACGTATGACTTAGGTGCTTGTGTTCCTGATCAGGATTCTGAAACTCACAGAAGTTCAGTAACTTACCCAAAGTCACAATGCTAGTGAGTAGGAGAGCCGACAGTTGATCCAAGTCTACCTAATTTTAAGCTCATGTGCTTTCTATGTGCTTTCTTTGAGAATGACACTTCCTCCCATCCACTTCTAGGAAATATTACCTCTCACTCATTCTGTTTCTACTTAAAACTCTTTGGATTCTCTCAGTATCTATAATCTACCCTTGCAGCTCCTTGGTTTTGCCTACCCCTTTGGACAGAGTCAGGTACTTCCCAATCATCCCAACCTCTTCCTCCTCCATTCTTCCTGACCCCAAGTTCACTGGCACTCCCTTTCTTTAGAAGAGCTGGGCCTAGAGCTAAAATTTTGCTTTATTTTTTATACTCTTTCAAACCTATCATCAAATAGTCTAGTCTTTGACAATGCACTTCCCTTCTCTCCCATCCCCCATCTCTCCACCACAAAGGTGGGATTAAACAGAGCATGTTAAAAGCAGGGACTTGATGATTGATATTTAGAAACTGCATTCTATTCCTCTTAGAAAATTGGTCCAGTCTCAGGGCTCCCAGAGGTGTGATATGAAAAAATGCAAACGAGACTCAGTGAGGATTTTTCTGATGAAGGGCAAAGTCAAAGCCCAGACTTGCTTGTTCACGGAGGGGATCATACAGACCCCATTGTCCTCTATAACACATAATGATGTTCTTTTAATTGAGCTCCATGTTCACTATCAAGGAGAGTGAGTGAAAGATGAGAAATAAAATGCTTCTATTCTTTTCCACCGGCTATTACCTCAGTAATGGCACTGGTAAAGGTGGCATTAGAAAGAACTGGGAGAAAAATCATCATTACTCTTGGACCCATAAGAAATGATAATTCAAAAGGTTATTACAAGTAATAGATTCATATTCTATGTGTGAAATGATTCTGGGCTTAGATTCTAAGCATTTGGTTTAGTGATGGTTTTCCAATAGAAGTCACACACTGTCTGAATAGAAGTGGAGTTTTAAGCCTGGGAGGGAAAATGAGGGGGCTTTGTTTCAAGTGGGGACCCTAGAGCATTGTCTTACTGTAAACAATGGTTGCTCCCCAAATCTGAAAAGCCCAGCTAAAATCGGTTCCTGTGCTTGCCAGAATCTTAGAGGACAGGGAAGAAAGACAGTGCTAGATCAAGACAAGGTGAACAAATGAAATCTGTCTAGCTCGAATGAGCACAATGTCCAAAAGCTATTTCAGGAATCTGAGAGCAACTGATCTCGGATTGCTCTGTTCACACCCAAACTACAGCTGATGCATTACATTTCCCCTAAAACCTGAGTGTACCAAGCCATGAGTTGAAATGAGCAAAATGTTGCCGTTCTTACCCCAGAAATGAAGGGATTTTGAATATCTCCCACTGCTTAGCTCAGAACATACATTTCAAAGGCTCAATGTATGTATGAAATTGTTATTGCCACTCTAAAGCTCTTAGGTTATAATTACCTTTATCATGAATTCTACCAGACGAGGAAATGTAGGAAAATATGAAATCACACTAATGCTTTTTTTCTTGCTTTTTAAATTTCAGACAAAAGAGTAATTATTAACTGTGGTTTTTACTTCAGTATTTTCTTCTGAGATGAAATAAGAGTCCTTCATGGCATCTATCATGGTGGAGTAATAGGAAAAGCCCTACTTCAAGAGCGAAGAGCCCTAAGTTAGATTGTTCTGTCTCTAATATCCAATAATTCAGGTCCAGAACTTCAGTGTTACTCTTCATTTCTTTTTCTATTATTTTCATCTATTCTTTCAGCAAATCTAACCACTTTTCACCATTGCTACCATGACTCTACCAAAGTCCATGCTATCATCATTTTTTCACACCGCTGCCAGAATACTCTTTGAAAATAAAAATCAAATCAGATGTCTCCTGTTTCAAACTCTCTAATAGCTTTCCAGCCCACTGAGAACACTCCCCAAAGCTCTTAGCATGTCCTAGAAGACATGGCCCTTAGATAACTCCCACTGTGTTGTCTAATTTTCTTTCCCTCCTTCACTGGGCTTCAGCCGTACCTGTCCCCTTGTTCACCCACAGGCATATCTCAGTGTGGAGGTGCCCTGTGATGTGACTTCACCTGGGATGCCTTTCCCTGGGCTCCTTAGAAGGCTTGTCTTGGAATATCACCTCCTAAGAGAAGCTTCTCTCACGACCCTCTTCAAAGAGGCCACCCCTTGACTCTCTCTAGTCCCTGTTCTGCTTTACATTCAAGGACTCATCTTCACCTGTCACTATGTTTTATTTTATTTATTATCATCAGTTTCCCTCATTAGAAGAAAGCTCCTGGAGAGGAAGCTGTGGTTTTTGTTGCTTTGACTGGTATTTTTTATCATGCACTCGCAGTGCCTGAAAAGCCTGGCAGACGGAAGGCGCTGGATGGATAAAGTCACTGAGTCACTGCACCTCATTTGGTCTTAGTTTTCTCATCTTTATGATTAAGGTTTGATGTTAAGGATTCTAAGGTGCCTTTTTGATTCCATATTTTGGAGTTCTGCAACATTTATTTGTTCACTAGTCTATCTGTAATGCACAGACACCAAAAATGTAGTCAATGCAGATAACCAAAAAGAAAAAAAATAACCCATAAAAACCTATAGCCAAGAGATGGACACTATTAATGTCCATCCATGGTTATTTCTATGTGGCGTGTGTGTGTGTGTGTGTGTGTGTGTGTGTGTGTGTGTGTGCGTGATACCTTTGTTGCTCCTCAATGAGGTGTGTAAACCGAGGAGCCAGAATCTTTACTTTTGGGTCTCAGCTTTGGCACTTATGCGTGATTGTCGGTGAGCTATTTACCTCCTGTATGCCTCTTATCTCCTTATCTGGTAAATCGGAGATAAAAACTTGTGGGTTATGTTTTTGAAAGAAGTAAATTAATACATGCAAAGAACTTAGAACACTGAATAGCATATAGTAAGAACTAAAGATATTAGTGACTATGTTTCATCACATTTTATTATATATGTCGCCTTATTCTCTGGCCACTTTGACGCTTGCCTGCTCCGTTTGTCATTTTGTCTGTTCTGTGGGCTCTGCTTTCTCAAGTTTTGCTAGTCTGATCTGCATGGGGACTCTCTCCATCTGTTTCACAATCATGGGTTCAATGTCATGAAACATTCATTAGGATTAACCAATCAATTAGAAATTGATCAAATTTCTACCTGGGCATCCAAAGAAGTGTAAATGCTGACTATTTCTCTCCAGGTGCTTATCTATTAGCTGGGGGCATGTAACACCCCTGACCCCCCACACACACACACACACACACGCACACGATAGCAATTCCAGAGAATGTATCAAATGCTACCATTAGTAAACACTGAAGGAACTCTGAGGAGGCAAAGAGTCTTATGCTCAAACTCCTTGAAGAGGCATCCAGAGCTGTGTGCCATCTCTGCTTACCTTCCCATCTCATCGCTCTCCATTCTCCCCTATGACCTCCTTGCATGTGGCAACTCAGTCATACCTAACTTCTTTCCATCCCTCAAATGTCCCTCTGTTTTGTCTCGGAGGCTTTGTACATGCTCTTTCTTCTGCACAGAACACTGCTCCCCTCCCCCACCTTCTCTACATTTAGCTAACTCCAACTCAACTTTCAGGAATCAGTGTGTAGGACACTCTCTCTAGGAAACCTCCCCTAGAGTGGTTTGAGATATGCTTGAGAGCCTTCCTATCCTCTGCATTAGTGTCCTTCACATGGTAACTACCCGTTTACATGCTACATCCTCTCACTAGAGTTCATGTGGGGAGTTCTCTGTGTCCGTAGTTCCCTGCTGCACCCCCAGCACATGGCACAGTGCCTTTCATGAAATGTGGGTTAAATACAAATGTATTGGGGAAAACAAGTGACTCTGGATCAGCTACTGTTTTGGAAGAATTATTTATCTTAGTTCAGGAACACCTCTTAAGACACATAACAAAAAGTAATTCTTCCAGAGCTGTGAGGGCAGCTATTTTTAATAGCCAACAAAGCATTGATCAGAAGACAGACTCAGTGCTTGGGACTGACACAGGGTCTTCATTCTCTAATTTGTCATTAAGTGAATCTCCTTGCCTGTGCAATTGCAGGACATCCCAGTCATTCTGGAAGTGTCCACTTTCCAACTCTGGACTAGTCAGGTTCACCTAGGGTGCCATCTTGTCATGGTTCTGTGGATGGACAGATAACGTATCTGTTCCCATTATGGCAGAGCTATTCCTTTCCTGTTCCTTTATCCCAGATATATTTTCCATGAAGGAGAAGGTGTGCTCAGAGGTGATGTGGCTTGACTATACCCCATATGACCCTGCATTTTCCCTCCAGGGCCCAGGTCCTGCCTGGTTTTCCCTTAGGGTACCTTCAAACAGAGACCTTGGAGTGGCCTGACTGGCGTTTCTACCATCTCCTTGTACAGTGTGCTCATTCCACCATGTTCCATGGATCATGCTTCTCTAGGTCTGGGTGACTGTCTGAGGACTAGGCTAGATTTGCTAGATCCCTATTTGCCCTTAACCTCTGATTATGAATCAGGGTTAGAAGTTGCCACTTTTGCCCCCTTTTGTCTCACATTATAACTAATTTTCTCACACACACCCCCCCCGGGACTTCTAGAGTGTTATGTCTTGCTATAGAGATTTCTAACTGTTTCTTGGGGAACAAATTCCATCATAACTAGAAAACATAACGTACCTTGTATTTCCTCTGTAGCCCCCAAATCATAGGGGACAATGCCAGACATATAGAAACCATGCAATCAATCTCTCTCTCTCTCTCTCTCTCTCTCTCTCTCTCTCTCTCTCTCTCTGCCTTTTTCCCTCCCTACCGTTCCCCTTCTGTGTGTGTGTGTGTGTGTGTGTGTGTGTGTGTGTGTGTGTGTTTAAACCTTTAAGTCCCTGGGTAGGGAATTGAAAAAGATTATGAACATAAATAAAATTTTAAGAGCCTGCATTACCCAGTTCAATGTTCTTTGATTTCCAAAGAATTGATAAGAAAAGGGGTAACTTTAGTAAGAATTCTCCTCTTTCTGAAAATGCTGGAAAAGAGAAATAAAAGATGCTTTCTGCTTTCAAATTTTTGCAGCCAGGCTTCAATTTTTACTGACAGATAACATCTTTGACAAGGGACTATTCAGTCCTCAAGGCCAGTGCTTCCCCCTCACATGCCAATGACTGCCAACTCCCGTGTGGACACCTGTGAAAGCCATACTTGATGCTGATACACATAGACACCTCACAGAGATTTCCAGTCCTACACCTGGAAAATTATTACCAGGCTCAGTTGGACGCCAGAGACCAAGGTGGTTCTGTTTAATCTGAAGACTTTTTAAATGGTGCCCAGGGAACAATAGACTGCTAACGAAGAAAGTGAATTTGTTAAAATGTAATGTTCTTAAGCTGTGGTTCCTTATTAAGAATTCCCTTAGATCAAATATGCTGGCATTGTTTGTAGAGAGCAGAGCATCCTTGGACTGATGACCCTTGCACATTAATTGTTCCTGGTATGGGGACGTTATTGCAAATACATGACATCCCACCCCAACTGCCAGAAGTCTCCCATATTGTGCATGACATTTATTCCTGAAGACTTAATTGTGCTGCTTCAACTCTGATCTCACAAAAGACCTCATCCTCTGGTTTCCTCATTTAAGGGTGTATTTAGTACATATTTAATATAAGGTATCATAATAGATGGAAGGGACCCAGATAAACAAGGCACAGTCCCAAGAAAGAGGTCACATGATCTGTACACCTTCATCTAGACTTCAGTCTTCCTGAAGATATATCTTCCAATTAAGAAAAAAATAATAATTTTCTCCCTCCCCCACAGTTTAGAAATGAAATATGCAAATGAGGATAATGTGTCTTTAGTACAAGTATCTCATTGCATCCTTGGGATGCAACAAGACATAGGAGAGGCAAACTCACTGTTTTTGTAAAGATCAAATGCCAATTGTAAAGAGGTACAGTCTATTAGAAAAACAAACATTAATAGCTGAACCAGGTAATGACAGCTAGATAATAAGTATTATAAAGAAAATAAATTACATGATGTTAGAAAAGTGTGTGTGTGTGTGTGTGTGTGAAGTGTTCCTTCATAGAAAGTAATCAGGAAAGACCTCTTCAGGGAGTTGACACTTGAACTAAGATGTGAAAGAACCATCCATGCAGTTATCATAGGACTGAATATTCCAGAGAGACACAGGCCTTAAGCTTAGCCTGTCCTGGTGAACGGAATCCGAGTTATAAACATAAGGCTCACAACTAGGGGGTGGAGGGGGAGATGAGATAAAATGGGTTGGAGAGGAGGGCAGGGGCATAGAGATCTTTAAAGAAATTTGGACTTAATTTAAAGGCAATGGGAAGCCCGTGGAGGGTTTTATCAAGGAAATAAAATGATTGGCTTTACATATCAAGGATTGTTCTTAATTTCTGAAGAAGAATGAATTGTTATCATGCAGAAGGGGGACAGATAATCAGCAGATTATGGAAGTAGTTCGTGAAACAAATAATCCTGCCGTGGTGTTGTGTATTTGTAATGAAAGTAGAGAGGTTCAAGGCGTGTGGTACGTGTAATCATGATCGGAATTGCTGCTTCATTGAAGGAAGATGTGAGAGAGAGGGAGGGATGGAGAGAGGGAGGGAGGGAGGGAGAGAGAGAGATTGAGAGAGGGAGGAAGAGAGAGAGAGAGAGAGAGGGGGGGGGGAGACAGAGACAGAGACAGAGACACTGACTGATTTGTGGTTCAAAAAAACTTTCCAAAGGAAGCAATATCTTTATTGAGACCTGACGGATGAGACCCATATGGAAATTAGAAAGGAAATGTTTTCAGGATGGAAAGAGCAATAAGTGTTAAGACAATGCATTTGTGCATCTGTCTTCTTGGGCAAAGCATATATTTTTAAGGAGCATGATTCTGAAGAAGCTGGAAAGGCAGAGTGGGGCAGATTGTGTAACATCAAGCAAGTCATGTTATATTTATCTTTAAGAGAAAGGGGTGGAGTAATATCAAAGTTTTGTGTATAGGTGTGTGATTCTAGTTCTAATAAGACTGAAACTTAGAAGAGCTTAGATATCCAGACAGCTGTCCTAGAGAGATGGTTGTATCCAGACCTAGTATACTAGTATTTAGAAAGTATATAGTGAATACATATTATGTCACTAGTTTTCTCCTGGATCTGGTAGGAGAAATAAACATGTGCCACTGTCTGTTCACAAGGGAAATTCATTTACTACCTTGTTACAGTTTTCAAAAATAACTCAGTGACAGAAGACAGAACATTTATGTCCTGGAATAATCTTGGAGCTCAAAGCAAAAATGTACTGGAGAAAAGGAAACAGACTGCAGTCAGTCTGAACTAAACTTTGTTGAAACAGGAGGATGGGGAGTGTTTAAGAGCAAGCACTGCGGAGAATTTTAGGCGCTCCCTGTTTGCTACTGGTCTCACCTAAAAGAAAAGTAAACTTTCTTCTGTCTTCATGACAGCAGGGGGTTTTACAACAAAGCACCCATAGTACTGGGTTGTTGGAAAAGTCATGACACATTTTTGCAATGAAAAACACAGAAAAAAATACATCATGACTTTTCCAGCAACCCAATAGTTAGACCCCCACCCTCTGAGAGACTTGGAGATAGGGGTGCTATTTTCCTTGATGAATAGATTTCAAAGAGATGGCTCCCAGTTCCTTGAGAAAGACATTCCTGGGTTGTAAAACTGGCAAGAGACCAGGAAAAGATTCACATCTCAAAGGACCAGATACAGGATTTGTAACAAGTATTCTAAAATGAACGCTCTAAGGAAAGCGAGATCATGGGCCTAGAAGTAGGAAGGAACCTGTCTAAAGTTTGGCCAACTGAGGGGTACCTTGAGGCTGATTTGGTTGGAGCACAGTCAGAAGCGACCTACCATATGCACAATATATTTTCCAGAAATACAATTTTATTTTAAACTCATATAGTGTGTGTGTTGTATTTCAAACTATATGTGTTTATCAAATGTAAAGATGGCGTTTGCCTTATTTGGGCTCAAGAGCAAAGCCTGAAATAAAGACTTGACTTGGTACAGTTTCTTTGGGAAGTGATGATTATAAGAAGCAGTAGGGAGAGAGAAGAATGAGGGAGGGCAGGTGGAAAATTCAAGAAAGGCATGTCATGAAGGTGTACTATTGAGTTGCTAGTCTGGCAAGAGAGCAGAACTTGGCAAGGACCTCTGAGAGTAGTTTACAGAAAGAAATGCAAGGAATTTAATGGAATGTGCTCTAAGCTTTCTTGCTGCAGTTGGCTCTGAGAGTGAAATTGATATTCCTTATGCACTTCCTTCATCACCCATTCTAGCTTTCCCTCATCTTCAGGGAGAACACCAGCTCCAAGCTTGCTTGTAAGTTGTGGTGATTCGATCCTTCATTCCTGACGTACTGTAGCCCCTTGATTTTCTTGCATTTGTCAGACTGTGTTTGCTTTAAGTTCCTACTCATGGTTAAGACCAGTCAAAAATAAAGCCAAAAATATATGCTAGTAACTTACCATAGTTCCAAGTATAATCCTTCTCATTGCCATGAGGTAACAGCATCCCCAGCTTCTCATGGCATGCAGGGTTGATAACCTCAATCTTTCTTTGCCTGTTGGCCTACCTGCGTGTGGAACCCAGAGTGATCTGGCAACATTTGTAACTTCAGGTTCAATGGAATTCTCATTGTGTCTCTCAGCGGAAATATTCTTTGTTGGAAAACAGGATTTTAATCTAACAAAGCTTAACATTGTGGTGCCAGAAAGCACAAATTCTATAATTGGTTTCTGGGAGTAATGAAAAGAAGGGGCGATCGTACATCTGTCTCTATGTTTCAAGTCTGATGCAGCCTAATGATTGGTTCTGCTTTTAGTGTGGTGCATATACAGCATTCTTGAGAATAACTTCTACCCTACAGTGTGTCGTCCACAAGCTGATGCCTTAGCTGAGCCTTTAATGATTTATTAAAATTATATCAGGACATCTGCTTTGAGGTGATAAAATCTATGGTAGTAAGAATTAATACTCTGGTCACGAGTCCATTGTCACATCTCGCTTGCTTTAAAATGAGTCTCTTGGTCCAATGCAGTATTTTATAGGATTCGTGTTACTAAAGCAGGCTGATCTTAATAATTTTGTAAGCCCTTGGATAATGGGGCTGGCGGCATGCTATTGGATGGGATGCCAAATCCATATCTGAAGTAGTTGTCATTTTGAATAAAGAAGAATCACTGTTTATTTAGGGTTGAACAAGTCCAGTGGCATCGACTTGCACCAGGTAGGTGACTGGTCTTTTTGAGGGATAATCCCATATTGACTTCTGTCACTGGTGTTGACTGGTTGGGTGTTTATGAGCAGTAGTGGCTAGATCACATTTAATGAGAGGGAGGAAGGGAGGGAGGGAGAGAGAGAGAGAGAGAGAGAGAGAGAGAGAGAGAGAGAGAGAGAGAGAGAGAGAGGCCATGCAGAGCCTCCATCCTTGCCACCATGGCTGATAGCCCCATTGCACAAGCCCTGGAGTGGTTGAAGATGGAAGCTGGCTGACATCCACTGGGTGAGCCATTCTATCCACCTGACTCTTAATTGCTTCATTCACAGTAAAGTTCTCTGCTGGGAATTGAAGTAAGACACAAAGATCTGCACACTTTGCGCCACATCTTAGGTTCATCTATATCCCTCCTCCCAGGACCTCCATTTTTCCTTCTTCTAGAGTTGCTTATTCTGGGTTCCGGACTCAGCTGGGAGGTGGAGTCTGTGGACTCCTTACTTACGTTTACCTTTTCCTCTATATCAAGTCGATGATGAGGATAATGAATCTGGAAAATGTCTACTTGGTGAGTCCAAATGACCATTGGACCAACTGTGGGATGGACTTAAGCCAATACTGTATTCATCACCTGGCATAATTTTTTTAAAAAATAGACTTCCTCCCAACTACAGGAAATGAGTGTCTTTCACAGCGTGCTCAAAGGCAATAATTTTCTCATGGGATCCTGCCATTCTCTTTCTTTAAGTTGTCTATAGAAATTAACAAAAGCCAACCAATTTTGCAATTCTCAAACTTGCTATTATACCCAAACTGTCCAAGTGCTGGAGGTACTACATAAACCAATGTTTGCCCTTATACCTATGATATATCACAACCTACAAAAAGTTAGAATCTTAGTAACTGTGATAGATGTCATCATTACTCCACTAACAATCATCCATGAGGTCTGTATTGGCATCAACGTAGTCCAATATCAGAATTTCATGCTGAGGCTCGGTTTCCTAGGGTCATTTCTACAATTCTGGTTTAGATTTCTCTTATGATAGGAGTTGGGTACAGGTATTTCATTTGAATCGTGATCCTTCGAAGCAGGAATCAGGGAGTAGAGGGGTGAGATGAAGTAAAAAATATATATATATATTTTCATTATCAAATTTGCTTCTGTAGAAATGGAGACTCAATTCCAAGAGAACTTCTGAGAGATATACAGATACCTCCCAGAATTACCTCACAAAGAATGAGAGGCTCAGGCATTTATCCATTGGTTCTTGTCCTCCATTGTTTAAGAGTTGCTTCCAAGGGTTTTAGTAGTTCTACAATTGTGAGTGCTACCTTTGCATGGACTGAGCTAAATCCCAGAGCCTGGGAGGTAGAAACATTGAGAGATTCATGATGGAGCTGGCACCATCAGCCTGCACAGGGTTGTTCACAGCCTATGACTCAAATTAGAGGTGGGCTAAGTAGATTCTGATGCTGGGCACCAAAAGCACATTACCATATTTTCTCCTTAAGCATCCAAACAGAACAAATAAACAGATAACAAAACCAACCAGCTAGCCAACAAAAACATGCTCTAGAATGATTAGTCATGAATATCTCATGAGCCTTGATGATGGTTGATATTCAGCTGCTTTTTACTGAGCTTTTGTATATCTAATCTTGAGAAATATGATAGGAAAACAACTTCCTCATATGGTAAATATTCTAACAAGGGAATGCAACATTATGTATTTGTTGCCAGACCCAATATTCTCAGTTCAGGAGATGCTGCCACTTGAAGCAATTCCTAGGCAAACAGGAAAACTTGTACAAGTGGGCAAAGTGAATAAGGCTCAGCATAAAAGAAAAAAAGAGAGAGAGAGGAAGAGAGGGAGGGGTTAGGGGGAGAGAGAAAGAGAGAGAGAGAGAGAGAGAGAGAGAGAGAGAGAGAGAGAACAGAGGGCATGCTTTAAGAGCTCAGTGAGGAGGGAGAGATCCCTTTAGCTGGGAAAATCAGTATGTCTTCATGGATTAAGAATCAGTTGACTTCGGCTTTGAAATTAAACAATAAAATTATTGAAAAATAATGAGGACATTTGAGACAAGTCCTCTAAGTGGCTGGAATAGAAGAAACCAAGATGGAAGTGCCAGGGTGTGTGTTGAATACCAAATAGTTCTATCTGGGCTGTTCCAAGATGAGTTAATTAATTTTTTTCCAAAGTGAGTAGTTCAGGAAATAAATACTGTCAAAATCTGAAGGAAAAAGTATTTTGTAAGTTGTTTGAAGTCCTGCCAAAATCACCTCATGATACAAATTGGGAATATCATCCACTGAGGATGAACTGTCCAACCATGAGTTTCTAAAGCCACGAAGTACAGACGCCAAACTCAGAGGTTTGTGTGCCACAGCCATTAGGCAGTGTCCACAGTTTGAACTGTGTAACCTTAGAAGGAAAGACTAGAGCATGGTTTCGAATAATGGTCAAGGTCTTCCCAAAGAGAACACAGAAATGGAAAAGGCAGCAAGGCAGAACTGTGATTTTCTCTAATTTTTTCACTCTTGAAACTTGAGATTTTTTCCTCAAAGCAGAACAGAACTGCTCCTTTTAATTTATTTTATTTTTTTCCCCCCCAAGGGTTAGGCTCAGGTTTCAACTTTAAAGTGCAGGTGGGCTTTCAAGTTATAGCTCAGCAGGACACCCTGTTACCAACAACAAAATTTCTTTCATCAGAGCTCCATGTTCAAAGGAAAGGAAAGCTTCAAATGCATGTGTTTTCAAAGGGACTAAAGGGACTGATCATCTATAGAGGCAGTCACACCTGTGAGCTCAAGACAGCTAAAGTCAGTCTACAAACAAGCTTAGGGGAAAAAAAAAAAAAGTAATCTCTTAAAGGGCAAGTACCCTGTTTTTGATATCCAATGCCTTGCAGGTACTCCGCTCCAAGGTGATGAGAACCAGGGTCATAAACCCTTTATTTTCGTTATCTTTTTTGTTTAAAATTTATTATTAATGTTGTCATTATTTCAGGTGATTGAAAGAAATGAAGAAGATAGCACGAGGAGAAACAGTTTTCCCTTTTAGTTAGAGACGGTGCTGGTATTGTCAGGCTCATTTCTGGATTTTGGCCAGTGAGCAGTAAACTTTTCTCTCAATATTCTGAATATGTCATATGGCATCTGACACTGGACTCCAAACCAGAACCAAGTACAGGTTCAGAATGAAGTCAATTGGGTCCTGGCCCAATGGATAACAAAGTCTCCTCCATTAGCACTTTTCCATGAGGGGTGTTTCCATGATGGGTGTACTAGAGCACCCCCCTAAATGTGTCCTAGTCACATTTAGGGGGGTGCTCTAGTACACTGCACTGTGTGGTTGGTGTTGGCGATTCTGTTCCGCTCTTCGTGTCTTCCTTGTCATTCCGTAACAATGCTATCCTTTGGGACATGAAAGGCTCCCTTGAGAACTGTTCTTAGTATTTTCAGGAGTAAATTATGAAAATGTTCTGATAGAATAGAATGATTACATTCCCTCAGTAATTAATAGACAGCATCCTTGTCATTTTCTTCTTGGAGCATCTTTAATTACTGGATTAATGGGGGATTATGGTATGAGTAGAGGCTCAAGAAGGGGCTTACAAGTATTTCAATACATGTTAGCCTTCTTTTTAGAGACTCTGACCCACAAAATACACCAGTCAATTAATCTATGCATCTATGTTGACTAAATTTAATTTAAGACAAGGATTCTTTAAATGTTAATTTTATATGGACTCTGTAGTATAACAAAAACAATTATATTTATACTCAGTTATCCCTTGAGCTTAACACACGTATATTCACAGAAGAAAAAAGAAAACTATATTTTATATACAACTATTAAAATGTTATAATTGATTTTATTATTTTGTTTATATATCTACCTTTCCTTTATATTTTGAGTAACTTGAGGATGGAGACCAGGATTTTTTTTAATGTTATTTAACTATTTTATCAACTTGTTTATTTGATCCCTAGAACTTAGCTCAATATTTGGCTATAATAATAACAATAATAAAAGTAGCTAATATTAATTGTCTGATATTTGCTCTGTGCTAGGTGCTATTCTAAGAATGTTTACATGCATTATTCCATGTGATAACCACAACAAATGAGCAAGCTGAAACAAAACAATTCAAAGATACATATATTGGGTTGTTGGAAAATTCATGATCTATTTTTTCTGTTTTTCCTTGTAAAAATGTATCATGACTTTTCCAACAACCCAATATTACCCAAAATCATACAGCTACTATGATAAAAACAAAGTTTTGAGCCCAGGTATTTTAACTCCAGAATTCATATTCTTATCCAGTTAGGTATGGTAGGCTTCTGTCTATGGTTTGAGTTCCCTAAGAAGGGGAGCCTGAGACAAGTATTTGATTGCAAACTATTTATTTTCGGAAGCGATCCAAGAAGTACTGGTAGGACAGGTGGGGAATGAGACAGGAAAGGGAAGGCAGCCAATGACAGGCTGCACTGGTGAGCAGGTTACCCTTTGGAGATGGTAGAGGACACACTGAGAGTCATCATCCATTAGCAAGGACGTGGATCTACCAGCACCCACTTGCTGAGGGTTGCCCCAGGTGGTCAACTCTCCAGCCTGTCTGGCCTTCCTTGTATGGGGACTGAGCACAATCCCCTGGCCATATGAAGCTCTGAGCAGAGTCACAGGTGATTACTGCCACGAGCTGTCGTGTAAGAGTTTGTGCCAAGGAGTCATGTGTAATAAGAATAATGCCTACTGCTGCAACATCAGCACATTTTTGGACAAAAAGAATGGTTGGAGATGTGATGTATGAGGTCTGACAATTAAGTTCGCGAACTTGTTGCAATGTTGCTAACCTTTTATTTTGAAATCAGAGGGATTATTCATTATGAATTTGTACCAATTGGACAAACAGTTAACAAAGTTTACTATTTGAAAGTGTTGAAAATGCTGCATGAAAAAGACAAAAAACGACCTGAACTTTGTGCCAATAATTCATGGCTCTTGCATCATGACAATGCACCAGCTCACATGGCACCGTCTGTGAGGGAGTTTTCAGCCAGTAAACAAACAACTGTATTGGAAGACCCTCCCTATCCACCTGATCTGACCCCCAATGACTTCTTTCTTTACTCAAAGCTAAAGGAAATATTGAAAGGAAGACATTTTGATGACATTCAGGACATCAAGGGCGACATGATGACAACAGTTATGGCTATTCCAAAAAGAGTTCCAAAATTGCTTTGAAGGGTGGACTAGGCACTGGTATCAGTGCATAGCTTCCTAAGGGGAGTACTTTGAAGGTGACCATAGTGATATTGAGCAATGAAGTATGTAACACTTATTCTAGGATGAGTTTGCAATCTTAATTGTCTGACCTCGTATTCATCAGTTCTGGTTCTTTTGATGACCAGTTAAAAAAAGATCAGTGCAAGTTCCATGTGGGGTCTCCAGTTGCCATGCCAGTTTTGTGGATCCCAGCTCTATATGAAGTGAAGTGTTTTTAGTGGCATTTCAAAACTTTTCAGACAATTACTTCATGGACATATTCCCATGTCAGAGATAATGTGCCCAGCCTTCCCGGGCACCAATTAAGTAAAACAAAAAAAAAGGAAAAAAAAAACTTAGTTTCCTGTGTTGCTTCATTGCTTTACTTAATTGAGCTGTCTGAGTGTGTGCCTGACTGAGTGTATCTTGTTAGAGTGACAAAGTTAAAAAATCAGCTTAAATTTGAATTTCATGCAGCTTTCAACAGAGGTCAGTTTATGGTTGTTGATGGTGGGGTGGTAACAATATGCTGAAAGGAAGAATGTGTGTTTAGGAAAAGGAAACAAATTAGTAACTTCATGTACTCAGGTCTTTAATAATACAGTAATCTACAGCTGAGTTATTATGAATTCTGAATCAGCGTTGTCTGCTGTTTAAAATTTCCCAGGGCTTACTGTCAAATATATTAAAATGGATTTGGAAAATCTATAAGCCTTGTAATCATGGATAAAATATATTCTTTTACAGGACTCTAAATTTGTGGTAATTATGTACCATTTAGTTAATCTCCCTACATTATTTACCAAGCATATTTTGTAGTCAAATACTGACGAGTTGACAGGGTAACGTTCAGCAGCAAGTATGAGCAGAAATGGGAGAGAGAGGTTAGGGGGGAAAAGCATCTGAATGTGAAAATGATTTGTTTTCATGTTAATCATTTATGGATTATTCCATTCAGTGAGTAAGATAGTTAACAGAGTCACCTACATTCCATTAAACACTAGTTTGGCTGTGTGTGAACATGTTAGAAAATAGTCTTACAAGAAGAATGACCCCCAGAACAAAAAGTGGATCTGATGAGACTCAGTATTAAGGACTCAGTTGTGGTACCCATGTCACAAATACTGGCAAATGGCTGAGGCCTCTGGGGACAGTGCAGCTGCCTAGATATCCTGGATCCCCAGAATAATTGTTCACAATAAATAGCTTTCCTGGAGCTGCTCCGCATTGGAAGGGATTTATTTTCCCAAATCATAATTGACAGAGATAGAGGAGGATGTTGTATTATGCATCTGGCCACTGGATATTTCCAGATCCTCTTCACTCAGCCTTGGTGGCTGAAAATGCATTGATATTTATCAACTCTCCTGCTGATGAATGCCATGCTGGGAACACTCAGAATGACCACATGGCTTCATGGGAAGCCCAAGGAAGGGGCATCCAGACTCCGCCATTTTTAACTTGTGACTGTGGAACAGATAAGCAGATACAACTTGAAAGGGGCAGGTGTCTGGTCTGTTAGCAGGCAAAAATCCACCTTTTGTTTTGTTTGCTGCATGGTGGTTGAATGTAAATCCAGGACAAACATAACTCTCGTCACACACACTCAGCCAGGAAATTTTATATTAAAATGAATATATTACAACAAACAATACAATACATAGGTGATCACTTTAAAGTAGGACCTCAGCCACTGGAGGTGCTTCTCTTGGCCATTTGCATTTCACACAGCAAATGCACACATGCATGGGAAAGGATGTACAGTGCTTCCTTCCCCATATGTAGTTTTAAGTTCATGAGTCAAAATGGTTAATGAGCATTAGCAGTGTGTCGTTCTTCATAGGACTTCCCTCCTAGCCTTACGCCAGCTTTACTCACCTACGTGTTTCCTAGATCCCTTTCATTGCCTTAGAAAAGGCTTGTCAGAAGCTGCTGCATTTCTATCTCTTTAAGGCTGTTAATTCTACAAACGTAGGTTTCTCCTAACACTTAGGCTTACCAAATCTCAGGGGGTTTTATTTATTTTCAAATAAGGCTAACGATGCTGGGCACCATGAATGTTACTCTGAAAAATTCCATTTTCTTCTTGTTTCCCATGTGAGATGTGTGCACGACTGTAATTCTTGGTATGGGGTATTTTCTTGTGGAGAAATATAGCAACACCTACTGCATTAGACTGGAAGCTCCCTTGGGGCACATAGTCTGACTCAAGTGTGTGTTTCCCCAGTAACCAACACAATGCCTTTTATGAAAATGGTCCTCTGTTGAAACGAATGGAGGTACAAGACGGACAGGCCAGCTGTCTTAATTTTGACTCTTTTTTTTTTTTTTGAGGGCAAGGCAGTGTCACTGGCCCTCATATGTGGGATCCGAACCAGGGCCACTGGCGTCCCAAGCCAGCTCTTAACCATTGTGCCACTTGGCCGGCCCTTGATTTTTTGACTCTTAAACATCTTAAGCTTTAACCAACCAAGGGAGGCCAGGCACTGATGTCCATGAGTAGCTAATGTTAGCAATCTTAGGATGCACTCCCTGATTTTGAGCTGATAACATAAATATTAAAGGAGTTTCTCTAAATAGGATAAATACAAGGTTATTTTGCTAGAAACTCTAATATCCAAAGCATTTGGGAGCAGAATGGGCAGGAGGACAAATTTATCTGTTCTGGGAGAGGGGTTAGGAGGAAATAAAATACCACCCTTTTGAACTTAGATGTTTCTCGGTTTCAGAGTTGTCAGAATTCAGCTCATTCTGTTTGTAAACCAATTCATTAAAATATAGGGAAATGACAATCACACCCATTATTCCGAGGGCAAAACAGAGATAGAGAGTGTGTAGTTTTTGCAAAGGCATTCAGTTGGTGATGGTGATGAAATAGAGACCAATCCTCTACTGAATCTGAGTTCAAGGCTTTTCCTCCCCAACCACATTAACACTGAATTTGTTGTTCAACTTCCCCTGTCCAATAAGTAGCTAAAATATGTGTTGGTGCTTCAGGCAAACTTGAAATACGCAGCCGCGTCTGAACTCCTTCTGAGGTCAAATGAACACATCTTGAAAAGGAAATATATAGTGAGTCTAAAAACTGAATATTTCATTTCAGTTTGCATACACGATACCAGAACAGAAAGGGGCTTTTCAAAGCTTGCTTATTTTGACTTATAACATCACATAAACTAGCCTCGTAAATAATGATAGTGTTTACTAGCTTGTACAGAGTACTTTATACAAATGGGAGCAAGTCCAGGAGATATGGTAATTGTATGTATATGCATATAATTGTGTGTGTGTCATTTATTATTATTTTTAACAAGTCTGCTAGCTCTTACAAGGGTAAATGCTAGGAATGACTGAATCCACTGGTCTTTTATATTTTCTTTAGATATAACTCTCCATAGGTGACAAATAAGTGGTAATTTTAGTGACTAATCTCAGATGCTCTAAAAAGAAAAACACATTATCTCTTCTTGTACTATTTGTCTGTTGTTCTTTAAAATGATTTTAACAATAAACACTGCATACAGGGCCTAGTCAACACATGAAAGATAATGCCAAATCAGAGCTATGTTCATGAGAGATCATGATTTAAAAGGTAAAAATTAGTGTTGCCTAAAAGAATCTAACTAGTTTGGTGTGATGTAATTCATAAAAACAGAGAGAATACATTATATTTTGAGCACTCTGTAATGCTAACAAAATTGATCTTAAATTATAAAGAATATCTCAGGGCACTTCAAAAAGTAGAAATGGCATAGATGACAATCTTTAGTCATAAATTAATACATGAAAAAATTGATAAAACTAGAAAACAAAGAGAACAAGGAGCAAATAAAAGCAAATTACAGAATTTATTGGAAGTAAAATTTAAAAGGTTTATACTTCAGCATAGGAGATACAGCTAAAGCAATGCGAAACTATAAATATTTTTATTGAAACAATAAAAAGTAAACATAAATAAGTTAAATATCCACATTAATATGTTGGAAAGTAATCAACAATAAAACCTATAGATAGTTGAAGGAATATAATAAGGATTTAACAAAACTGAATTAGAAAAAAATAGTTAAAATAATAAACCTATTTGTCATTTGAAAAAGTAAAACAAAACAAAAACTAGATTATACATTGAATTGAAAATAAAAGAGGGCAAAAGCACATACATAATGTAAAATATGGGAATGGAGAAATAACTTTTGATACAAAGGATGTTCCTAAACTAAAACTTATCAGTTCAAATCTGTTCAAATAGATTTGAAATCCATATGAAAGAAATGTCTGTCTTAGCAAACAAATTACTAACTCTACCCACAGAATAAAATAAAATAAAATAAAATAAAATAAAATAAAATAAAATAAAATAGGACAATAATGGACAATTATTCAAACAATATTCTTAAAAGTGTACCAGGGCCAATGGTTTGATGGGTATATACGACGGAAACTTTAGGAATAGATGAGAAAGTGTTATTTAAACTCACTGAAACATAGATGAAAAGGAACATTTTAATATTCTTTTAAAAAATATAGTTGGTATAATATTAGTAAAAGTTGATATATATGTTTAAAAATCTGAATATAGACTAATCTCGCTTATTAATGTCAATGCAAAAATTCCAAATAAATATATCCTAGAAACATATTAAAATAATATTTAACAGTTCAAATGTGTTTTAAAACAAAATACAATGATCTTTTGAAATCAGATCAGTTGATATATTTCACAACTGTAGTAAAAAAAAACCCCACAGAAAGCCATTTCAATAAATGCTTGAAAATTCAATAAGGCATTGAATTTCAACATCTCTTCCTAATTTAGTGCATGGCTTTATAGACTAACTACATTTTTCTTCCAAAAATATGATATTTTTGCACATTTTAAGTCCTTTATGTAGACGACATTAAACTGCATGTCTTTTTGTAACTTTTGAAAGTTTCACATCATATTTATGATATTTGACTATATTGATACTCATAGCTTAATTATTGCAAACATAACTGGTGCTATTGATTTATTTATGCACTTTCTTGTTGATAAACATTTAAGTTGGTTCAATATTTTCCTTTATAACAATAGTACTGAACACATGCCTTTACCAGTCTTTTTACAAACAAGTGTAAAAGGTTCCCTAGGTTACATTCCCAAGAGTGTGAATAATTGCTTGTGGAGCATGTGTATCCTAGTATTTACTAGAATTTCATTATATTTCTCTCCAAATTGGTGTTATAAATGTAAGTTCCTAATAGCAGCATGCACATGTCACCTCATCTTTTCTAATACTTGGAATTTACAAATTTTAATTATTGTTGCTGTCTGATATGTGTGAAACGGTATGCCATATTTGTTACTTACATTTTCCTGATTCCCTGTTCAGAGCACAGAAAAGGAAGAGATATTTATTTATTTATTTATTTATTTATTTATTTATTTATTTATGCTGAAACTCCATATAAGATACATAATAAAACCCAACAAAGATATCACACAAAACATAGAAACGAAGGCCAATTTTCCAGATGAATAGAAGAGACTAAATACAAAGTTGTCAAAATAATTTAGAACACACTGACAGAAAATATTTAAATAACTGTGTGTAGTGTTTTTTTAATTTTAAAAATGATATACAAAAAGCTATACATAATTAATGTGTACAACTTGATGAGTTTGGAGAGAAATACACACCCATGAGGCCATCTCTACAGTCTATGGCATAAACTTATTCATCACTTCTAAAACTTCCTTCTCTCTTGTTACTTTTTATTTTGTGATAAGATCTACCTTCTTAGCAAATTTTTAAGTACACAGTGCACTATTGTTAAGTATAGGCACTATGCCCTATATAAATGTTGAAGACTTATTTACCTCATATAACCAAAATTTTGTACTCTATTGCCTCCTGGTGTTCCCTATGCAACCAATATTCCATTCTCAGCTTCTATGACTTTGACTATTTTGGATTCTTCATATAAGTGGTATCATGTAGTAGCTGGCCTTCTGTGTCTGGCTTAATTTAACATGATGTCCTCCAGGTTCATGCATGTTGTTACAAATAGCAGGATTTCCTTCTTTTTGAAGGCTTATATATTCCATTGTATGTATATACCACATTTTCTCTATCTATTAATCTGTCCATGGACATATAGGTTATTCCATCTGTTCGTTATTGTAAATAGCGTGACAATAAACAAGGGAGTGCAGATAATTTCTTCAAGACTCTGATTTCAATTCTTTTAGATTTACACTGAGAAGTGGGATTGTGGAATCATATGGTAGTTCTATTTTTAATTTTGGGGGGGAACCCCCACACTCTTTTCCACAGTGGTTGCAGCAATATACAGTCCCACCAACAATATACAAAGGTACATTGTTTTCTTCACATTCTCACCAACATTTGTATTCTGTTGTTATTTTGATAAAAGCCATCATAATAGGTATAACATTTTGTCTCACTTTGGTTTTGATTTGAATTTCTCTGATGATTAGTTGCTGGGAGCCGTCAGCACCCCAATATATGACAAGGTTTCATGGTTGGTTATAGTCTCCATGCCTATGAACCCATGTGCCTTTTCTCTACATCAGATCCTATAGGAGACAGTAGTTTCACTGTATTTATGACAAGTTCTTGTGGTACCCCAATGAATAACTACGCAGCCAATGACCGGTAAGATCTCCTAGAAAAGAGGGGAGACAACCTAAGCCAGGCGGTAGTTCCGTGGAGACCCCAGGACTAAGAAATAGGGGACTCAAGCCCCTTGGAAACAGGCCCAGACCCCTGGACACATAAGCCAAAAAGCCTGGCTGTGAGTAACTAATAATAACGTAATCCGTTAAGCTCGTTTGCCTAAGATAATCACAGTGAAAAGTCTCCTTGGAGACTAAAAGTCTCCAGGCCATGAGAGTTCCAATAAGAGACAACTTGCTGACCATGAGTTATGTTAATCTATAGCCTTAGTTGGATTCTTTGCCTTGTACATTGTTGTAGCAACAGACACTGAAGCTTTAGCTCAAATATATGCCCTGTGAGTCTTACTGCTGGACTAGATAGTCAAGGTAATCATGGTAACCATTCTTTAGGTGATATGTAGAAACTGAGTTTGGGTCATAAAGAGATTATCATAGGTGAGATTATCCTTAAAAGACAAGGTCACAGTGTGCCCTGGGGAGAACAATTATAAGGAAGTAAAGACTAAAAGTCTTAAGAAAGAAAACTACATCAAAACTTTGTGGAACTTAAACTTGTGATTGGATAATGGTCAAAAGTCCCTATAAAAAGGACATGTTATTGCAATAAAGTGTGACACTTTTTTTCTCTTTAACTCCCCCGGTGTCTCCACTGTCTCCCTTCTTTATTTTCCTCCCCCACCGACTACGTGTCCACCTTCTTGAGCCCTGATCAGCGGAGGCTGGTCCCCTGCAATTAGTGATGTAGAGTTCCTTTTTATGTATCTGTTAGCTATTTGTATATTTTCATTGAAGACATGTCTATTCAGTTCCTCTGCCCATTTTTTAGCCTGGTTATTTTTTCTTATTTAGTTGTAGGAATTCCTTAATATTTTGGTTATTAACCCTTGATCAAATGTATGATTTGCAAATAATTTTTACGATTCCTTAGGTTGTGTTTTTATAAATAAATTAGTGATATTAAAGTTGGAAAGAAGTAAATAAAAACTATCATTCCCTGCAGATGATAAATTTGATACTTGGGAAATGAAGTGATGCAATTAAAAATATTAAAAATAGAATGATGACTTAATAAGTTTTATACAAAACTAATCTGGTTTTCTGGTCACACATGATGCTTATAATAGAATAGACTATATAACTTATAATAACAAAAATATACTATCTAGAAATGAATTTATAAAGAAATATATGTATATAAATTAGTAAAAGTGGACTAATAATACATAGCACCATATATTAAACACACATTATACCAGTAATTAAAAGAGTATAGTCAATTAGTGTACCAAGGACCAAGTTTAGAGATAGAATTCAAGTAAGTTTTTTATTTATCTTATAAAATAAAATTCTAGAGTCATAAGAATGATTTATTAAAAAACATTATAGAAGCAACTCATAAAACTCTTGGAAAAAAATTGTATTTTTACAAAATAAATTACATATGGATATTCCACTTTTGGCATGAAAAAGCAATTTGGTCTGGATATGTTTTCTGCCCCCAAAAAAACCCTTTAAAGTTGAAATATATATCTATTTAAACATCTATTTAAATATATAAGTATATATTTAAAACTAAAAATAAACAAAAAATATTAGAAGGAACAAGGGGATAAAAGATGTAATACATACAGGGGAGTGGCAGTAATGATGATAGCTGACTTCTCAGAATCCATGCAGATGAAAACATAAAAGAATGACATCTTTAACATGCTATAAAAACAGTCAATCAAAAAATCTATATCTGGTGAAAATCGTTTTCAAAATTAAAGGTAAAGTAATAGCTTCACTAATCTTTTTAATATCTTTGGTATAAACTATTCACAATTTTTTTAAAGCCCATTTTATAGTCAGCTGATCCGGTCAGTGCTCCTAGAGGATTCTGTTTATAGATGTGTTAAGGAAAACATGTTAACATTTTAAATTAAGCTAAACCAAAGCCAATAACATTTGCCACTCTGTCGGTCCATGTACTGGATGTGCTCTCTTCCACTGTGCCTATTCTCCACCATTGGCCACCCTCGTACCACCCTGGGATTTTGTTCTTCATTCGTGGTGCCAACAGGCTCACTTGCCTTATAACTTCCGGTTGAGTTTTACTAACTGGAGGTACCAGTAGAGAGTGGAGGGTGAGAGGAAAGTCACTCTTCATTGTCCTAGCTCCCACCCTGTTGAGCTATGAGTTGCCATGCTGTATTCCTCCATCAAAGATCAGGCTCTTTGCCATAGCCACAGCCCTCTTTCTGAGTTCTGTGTCTTTCCTCCCCTGACTTCTTTAGAAGAATAAGGATATTGACTCCCTGCTATTGCTAGCTGCAGAGTACTGTCCTTTGTAGTTTGAACACTGTCCTCACCTTTGTCAACAGTGTTCTTTTAAGCTACCCTCAATTATCATACTGATTTCATCATCTGTTTTCTACAAAAACCTAGACTGATACAGTCAGTATTCTTATTTGCAAACAACAGGATGAAATCATGAAGTTTGAAGCAAAACAGGAATATTTAAGCTCACACAATCTAAGTGCTAGAAGGCCAGGGACACTGGCTAGACAGTGGGAACAATACCAACCATTCTGCTAACCAAGGGTCCCTGAAAACCCTCATGCTGCTATTGCTCAGCACATATACACACACTTGCACTGCTGACATCAGCAGTGTCAGGCCCTGGACATGCTGACCACTGACGCAAACCCAGGGAAAACAGGTCAAAGATGCTGGCAGCCATCTGTAAAATTTGTCATTTTGGCTATCCACACAGCTTTCTTTCCAACTTCTAGTTCTTAAAACATAAAGAAAGGTAGTTTTTCTCTAATTTAACATATCATTCCTCATACTATTCTCTTACTTCCTCATCAAGAAAAGTTTAGCCCAGAAATTCATCAGTTACTGCATCATATTCTAAATCTAGAATCTCTGCATAATGCTTATTCTTCTTGTTCTATGATGATTGTGTTAGTCTTGGAAGCAGAGGATGAGATGGGATTAAATAAGCAATGATTTTAGGCATATTAAAACATTTAAGGATTAAATAGGTAAGTTTTCCAGATGACTCCTTTAAAAAAAAACAATGAGGGGTATGAGAGAGATTAGGAGGGGTGTCAGAATATGATGGTGGTCTGACCTCCCCCTCCCCCAGCCAGTGAAGAGTGGGGAGGAAGGTAGAGTGGGAGCGTGCTGAACTGCTATGCAGTCTAAGGAGAGCTCAGCAGTGTCATCGAGAGTCCTGAGCTGAAATACTTAATAAGAGGAGACTCATGTCTCCTGGGAAAGGGCCTACATCAGTATGGCTGCCATGCTCAGCTACTGGCTTGGAACAGTCAATGCAAAGCATAGCCTCAGCACCGATGCTGTTTTGGATTTCAGAGCACACACCCTGTGTTTGGGGATCCTGTTTTAATGTTCTGTAAACTGTGGACTATACTGCAGGGTCAACCATCAATATGGCATCCTATATCAAATTATAGGGCAAAGGAAGAGGAAAATTCATTTTAAAAGATGACTATGTAAATATGTGAATAGATAGGTATGTATATACATGGCAAACATCAAAACAAACAGTTCTTGTTTCTGTAATTAGCCCGAAGGGCATAACTGGTTCTTATGATAACCCTTCTTTCTCCTTTTACTGTTTTCATGTTCAAATTGTCCTCAGCATGTATGTCAACTGGAAGTTTTCTGTGAGTTTTTGATAGCCTTGTGTATGGAATTCCTGCAGTCTTCCATTAAAATTTATCCCTGAATAAAACAGTACTAATGTTTAAGGATATCCTCTTAAGACCCATCAGCCTCTTTCTCACCTGCACTGTGTAATAGCAAGACTAAATCCCTTGATAGTGAGAATCAACCCTCCTGAGTAGCATTGTAACCTATCTTACCATTTTTGCTTATTTTCCTTGGTTGAGAGAATCTGGCCGGGTGACAGTCTCAGCTTCATTTTAATAGGATCATTAGTTTTATTTTCTCATGGTGAAAGAGTTCTCTGTTGAGTATCAATATTTTGAAGCCTACAGAGTCCAGTTACAGGACAGGAATGATATTATTTGAATATTGTAAATACATCTGTATGTAGACTAGTGAGAACTGCGCTCTCTCTTCTACACTTGTATTCTGCCTAAGAGACATATGCATAGTACCCAACATCTTGCATCTTGTATTGTTGGTGATTTCCTTGATTAGAACCTATGTGGTGTTGAATATCATGATGGTGAGTAGGATATCCTGAAATTGCACAGAAAATGATTTTGACAGAAGACTGGCAGGCAAGGAAGGAATAGCCAGTTTTAAAACTGCTTCTCTTTTAGTGAAGGCAAACCATACAACTCTCCAGGATGTAAAGGACCCAATGTAATCACCCTTTCTACTATAGCTCAGGGATAAAATACCATTTGGGTGACTTGATGTTGGTTACTGCTATTGCAAAATCAGGCATTCAGCAGTATGCTTAGGCCATCAAAAACATTGAAGATGGGGGCCAGCCGAGTGGCTGAGTTGGTTAAAAACTTGCTCAAGGGTGTGAGCTCTGATCAACAGGGTCGCTGGTTCAATTCCTGTCCCAAGCTCAGCTGCAGCTGAGCTGCCAACAGGTGGCAGGATGGCTCAGCTAAAAAATAAAAATAAAACAAACAAACAACAAGAAAAAAACATTGAGGATATTATTTGTCCAACTCTCTTTGCCAGAGAGCCATCCAATGACTAGATTTTTCAGGTTAATATGAAGCTGTGAGCTAGGACCTTTAGATCCCTCTGATTCTTGCTAAAGGGAGTCAGCTTCAGGATTTGATGATGAGATCCAGAAAAAGCCACGTCATGAATGCAAAACAAGACAATAACAACATAGAGAGGAGGAGGAAACTGTTCTTCTCTCAAAAATAATTCACATAAAAGGCTCTTTCTTGTTCATTTAAGAGGCTCTTTCTTATTTATTTAAGAATGATTGGAGATTAATCACGGGGGCACTAGAATAGCAGTTAAATATTTTGTTGATGGATTTGATTTTAAAATTCTGTCTCTATTGTCAGTTATATGATCTTAATTAAGTAGCCTTTTCCAATCTGTTTTCTTACTAGTAAATGGGCAAAACTGTAATTCTTGTACAAGATTATTATGAGATAATGGAGATAGTTTCTGTGAAGTACTTAACAGAGCATGGATGGTACACTCTAAGGTTTGATAATCATGACTCATTTTTTTTAATATTTAATTTTTTTATTTTTAGTTGAGTGGCCCTGCCACTTGTTGGCAGCTCAGCTGCAGCTCAGCTTGGTCCAGGAATCGAATCGGTGACTCTGTTGCTCAGAGGTCACACTATTGAGTGAGCTCTTAACCAACTGAGCCACTCAGCCGGCCCCATGACTATTATTTTTAAGTAAATATAAATTCTTTGAAAAGCAAATTAAAACTAAAGTGTTCACAGGGCCGGCCGAGTGGCTCAGTTTGTTAAGAGAGTGCGATCTGAGCTCTGAGCAACAGTGGTTCGATGCCAGCCCAAGCTGAGTTGCCGTTGAGCTGCCAACAGGTGGCTCAGCTAAAAAACAAACAAACAAACAAACAAACAAACAAAGAACTAAAGTGTTCACAATTTAAATTGAAAAAAAACACACAAAAAAATGAAAAACAGAAAGGGGATAGTTTATGTACAATCCAGAAAACAAAACAAAACAAAAAAACCCACTAATGAGTGCATTCTTCACTTTCAAAGATGAGAGGTATTCTATATAAGTATTCTGGTCATTGGAGATTATATATCTATATATCTATATCTATATCTATATCTATATCTATATATTCCATCATTGGGCAGGCTTTTTATAGTTAGGATAAAATTTCACTAAATAAGTAAATATGATTCTTGGCATCCCACCCAATATTTTACAGGTCACAATTTTTTTAAGTTTTTCATTGTGACTTCAACATTTTTTATTAAACTCAGATATAAAAAAAATTATGAATTCAGGTGTACAATATAGTGACTTGACATTTTTATACCTTACAATGTGATCACCCCACTAATTCTAGTATCATCTGTCACCATGCAAACTAATCACAATTTTATTGACTATATTCCCCTTCACCTTTTCCAGCCCATCACCCCTTCCCTTCTGGTAACTATCCCCTTTGGTCTGTTTTTCTGTGAGTCTATTTTTGTCTTGTTTGTTCTCTTTTTTGTTGTTGTTCTTTCTTTGTTTTTGGTTTCACATATAAGAAAAACCATACAATATTTGTCTTATTCTGTTTGACTTCAATATTAAACTTAGCATAATACCCTCCAGGTCCATCCATATTGTCATAAATGGCAAGATTTCATTTTTTATTACTATATAACATTTTGTTTCATATATATATATATATATATATATATATATCTTATATCTTCTTTATCCATTCATCTATCAGTGTATTAGTGGACACTTAGGTTGCTTCTTGGCTATTGTAAATAATGCTGCAGGAAACATAGGGGTTCAGGTATCTTTTCAAATTGCTTGGTCATATGGTAGATCTGTTTTTTTGAGGCGTCTCTATACTGTTTTCCATAGTGGCTGCAGCAATTTTCAGTCCCATCAACAGTGCACAAGGATCCCCTTTTCTCCACATCACCAACAGATATTATTTGTTGACTTTTTGATAGTAGCGATTCTAACTGGTGTGAGATGATATCTCATTGTGGTTTTGATTTTCATTTCTATGGCTCACACATTTTAATTTGAAATCCTACCGGTTCTGAAAACTGAATTCTGTCTCCTTATCATGCTCTCTTTCTCTCTCTCCTTTTCTCCTCTTGGGAATTTTTCAGGAAATTTATTTGGTTAAAAAATCAGAACTGTGCTAATATGACACTATTTTTAGTCATTGTACTCCTTTCATCCCACTGCTGCCACAGGGCTCATTAGGAATGTTGGATAAGCATCATGAAAATTACTACATTCTGAAAATTACTACAAAACCATAAATATTCTAAATTCTGAAACATGTCTGGTACCCGTGAATTGTGATAAGGGTATATAGACCCAAAATTACCAAACTAGCCTTTCAGGTGTCCTGACATTGGGATGGAGTGTCCTATAAAATAGGTAAGGGTATTTTAGACACTGGAAAAATAAAAATCCTACTTAAACAGTGAATCAGTGTCCCCCACCAACTGATAATTTCTCATTTCTGGTTCTGCCAAACTGAATATCCTCACTTCAGGCATTGCCTGGTTCAGGGACTTCCCACATTGGTTATTTCTATTTGATATTTGAGTGGCAGTTCCACTCTGCTATGAGTCTGCATATTCAATCCTCAAGACCCCCACACCTCACTTACCGCCTTCCCCCTTCCCCCAACCCCGGCTCAGGCATGCTCCTCATGGTTCTCCACCTTTCCCAACAGCAAGGTGGTACCAGTAGTACTGGGAACTTCTGCAGCAACTGATGGAATGATGTCCCCTTTGAGATGCTACCACTGATACCCTAACATTGCACCTGCAATAAGGCTAGTTTGTTTTTCTGTGTTAGCTTTCTTCTTTTTTCCTTTACTTAGGAGGCTAGACTGCTTTTTAAAGTCGGATTTCTAGAATTCCAAAATGTAACCCTGCAAACTGAAATCTTTTTAAAAATTTTTAATTACATATTTTATTTAACCTAATATATCTAAACTATCATTTCACTATAATTAGTATAAAAATTCTTTTAAAATATTTTGTGTGTATATGTATATATTTTAATTACAGTTGATAGTCAACATTATTCTATATTAGTTTCGGGTGTATGATGTAGTGGTTAGATATTTATATAACTTAGAAAGTGGTCCCCCTGATAAGTCTGGTACCCACATTGCACCACACATAGTTATTGCAATATTGTGACTATATTCCCCATGCTGTGCTTTATTTACATCCCTGTGACTGTTTTGTAACTACAAATTTGTACTTCTTGATTCCTTCACCTTTTCCACCAAGACCCCCAACCCCTCTCCTATCTGGTAACCATCAGTCTGCTCTCTGTATCTATGAGTCTGTTTCTGTTTTATGCAAACCTAAATATTCAGATTGGTTCTTAGGTGGAGTTTAAAACACATACATGTGCTCATATATGCCTTAGCAAATAATGAAACTTTATAGCTCTGTTCAAATGGGCGGGTAATGATTGGAAGAATAAAGCAATTAAGATCATAATTGGAGTAATGAAAGCAGTGATTGTGCTAGTAGTAGCAGCATCAATAGCAGTGACAGTAACTACAACCTCTGTGGCCACTTGGACACCAATTACCATAGTCTCAGTGTCTATGTATGTGGTATGTACTCTTTAAGGTGATTTATAGCTATTATCTCTGACCCTGTTACATAAACAATACTAAGCTCATTTCAAGTGGAAATTTACATGATCAGAGTACAAGTAAATTTCCCAAGTTCATGTGGCTGCCAGGTGATGACGCCATGTTCTGAACACAAGTGTATGGGAATAAAGGGATAATCATTCTGCCATTTTACTTTGTTTATTTTGTTGTCACTAGTCTTCTGCAACTTTTCCCTTTGTTATGTGACTTTGTAAATTATTTCCTCATGCTTTCCTGTCCTCAGGCCCCCCCCCCACCCGTCTGTGGAGTAAGCTTCTCAGCACTTCTATTTTTTTTGTACCTTCTCTCTGTCCACTCAGCTTCTGATCACAGGGTTCTGAACACAACAGTTGTTAAGTAAATGTTTGTTAACTAACTTTCCCTTTTCTATTCATGTAAAACATCTCCCACAGTGTTCACTACTCTGTCAATTACCTTGTTTCAAATATCAAAGTCACTCCATAAATTAAAGCTTAACAGGGGGCTGACACCATCTACAAAAGCTGTTCATTTCCCCAACTAAAACTTGTGAAAAACACCAGTGAATTTCTTAAAGAGGAGATATGAAAAACAAAGAAAGGGATTTGGGGTTAAGTAGGTAAATACAGAACTCAAAGCTTGCAGTAGTCTAGCTAAAGAAAAGGAAAAAAAAAAACACAAGCAAATAAATAAAAGTTTTGTAAATTAAACTGTTCAGGGAGGGATTAGAACAGTTCAACATTTCTCACAGTGAAAACCTTGTTGGTCTATTATACCAAAGGAAGAAGGTAAATATGCATTTTCCTCATATCTAATTTTTACTTAATGCTGAGGAATTAAATCATATTTGCTGAAGAACTCAGAGACTGCTGCTAATAATTTCACTTAGGTTACAAAAAACCAAAACAAAACACCAACAACCTCTTCAAAAAAAAAAAAAAAAAGAAAAAAGATTTTTTTTACCCCTGCCAAGGCTCTTTTCAGTGAACATTAGCTTTTGAAATTAAAGTTGAACAGATGCTTTTAAAGTTTGAAATTAATTTTTAAAGTCATATAATTTTCAGGGGCTTGTTGGCTGATACTTCCTATTCAGGATGAGTGATTAGGGGAAGGCTTCATAGGACAAATAATAAATGACACTCTGGAATAGCCAACTTTGATCAAAAGAGAGAAAAAAGACTGCTTTAGCTTGTCTGTGCAGCTTGATCAACAAATTGGTCCCAAGTAGCTGGGACATGTAAGTCAGACTTGGGGCTGGCAGTCAGCCCATCAATCCCAATCTCTTCATAAGCTAAGGCCACCTCTTTAATGAGTTCTATTCTATCCTGTCATTATTCAACTCTCTTCCAATCAATATAAAGCAAGATAAAGGAGCCCTCACTTTAACAGCTGGAAAGTGAAAGAGCTGTGCTTTTTTAAAATTTTTTATCCAAGCAAGCCCTATACAATGAAATATACAATTCTTCCGTACTAAATCCTTGGCCTTTATTTGTAAAACAAAACCAAAAACAAACAATAAACTTTCCTCTTTCACTCAATGACCTAGTTTCTCCCTTTCACTTGGAGTAGTAGCCAATGATAATAATGAAGCCCAAAGCTTCTTCTCTGAAGTTAAAAAAAAGTTCAATTTTTTGGTGTACAAGCATCTGTACATTGTCTAAAACATAGAATGGACCATTTGAAAGCATGATGAAAATTGAGAGCTATGGTTAGGTGTGAGTATAACACATTAGGTGAATAGTTAATAAAATAAGCTCTGTGTTTTTAATAGGATAACCATCAAATATAGAAATATGAAGAGGTTTACTAAGAAGCAATAGATTATGTACTCACACATACCAGATCCTACCAGGTACATTTTGGAACCTTGAGTGTAGCCTTGAAGTGGTTTATAAAAGAGGACTCAAGATAAGTAGCATTGTATTGGGTTTTCGGAAAATTCATGATGTATTTTGTCTATGTTTTTCAAAGGTCATTTATTTATATAAAGAACAAAGATCAATCAACGATATATTGCCCATTTTGTTTGGTAACCTTTTGCCATCTTTCAGTGAGCTTCATAATTCCTTTTTCTTAGAAGGACCTGTCTTTATCAGCGAAAAGCTAAACAAGGTGCTGATTTACATCCTCATCTGAATTGAACATTATACCATGCAAGGAGTTTGGAAGAGAGCAAAACAAGTGGAAGTCTGATGACTCAAGGTCAGGAGAGTATGGTGGGTATGGCAACACATCCCATCCAAGCTCCAATAATTTTTGACGGGTGATCAAACTTGTGTGTGGTCTCACACTGTTGCGATGGAATACAACTCCTTACAATTAACAAGCTCTGGATGTTTCTGGATGATGAATTCATTCAAACTGTCCAATTGCCGACAGTACACATTCAAATTGACTATTTGGTTCCCTGGTAGGAGGTCGGAAAACATGACACTTTTAAAATCCCACCACACTGAGAGCATAACCTTCCTCTGAGGTATGTCTGCTTTCAATGTTGTTTGAGGCAAATCATCATGTCGGGACCAAGACTGTTTGCACACCACATTGTTGTAAACAATCCACTTCTCATCACCAGTTATCAGTCGCTTCAAAAAAGGATAATTTTCCTCATGTTTAATGAGCATATTGCAGATGTTTATACACACCATCAAATGAACTTCTTTGAGTTCATGCAAAACCGAAGTATCGAGCTTGCTTACTTATCCCAGCTTCTTCAGGTGGCTGTGAACACTTGAATGATGGATGTTCAATATTTCTGCAGTCTCTCATGTCATGTAACATGGATTTGACTCCATCAATGCCTTTATTTTGTCGTCATCAGCCACGGTGGACCTCCCCGACAGAGAAATGTCGTTGAGATAGAAATCACCAGCACGGAATTTCGTGAACCATCGTTGGCACTGACGTTCTTGTAGAGCATTGTCACCGTAAACTTTGTGCAACTTTTCACAAGCTTGATGCGTGTTCTTCCCTTTATGGAAGTAAAACAGTGAAATATGGCAAAAACGCACAATTTGGTCTTCCATCTTCAACTTGTTGTAAAATCTCCAAATCTCCAAAACTCAACCAAATCACTCAATTTAAAAAAAGAAAAATGAAGCTAGCACTGTCAGTTGTCAAATGACATAGCAATAACATAGATGTGAATGACTCTAGTACTTCCAAAAATGAACTAGTGCCATCTGCTGCAAACATGAGTCATGACTTTTCTGACGATCCAATACAATGCCTCGCCCATAGAAAATACCTAATATTTAGTTATTGAATGCAGTAAATAACCCATTTGACTGACTTGGCATATTCTATTTTTGCTACTATCTTCCTGTTTCCTTCGAAATAGAGGAAAGCTGATTTAAGTTTTCATATATATATATGAAATTATATATATATATATAATATATTTATAATTAAACATATAATTAAATATATGATATATAATGATATATAATATATAATGATATATAATATATAATAATGTATATATATAAAATGGCCTGGGAGGAAGCTGAGCAGAGAGCAAGCAGGGCTTTGTATTGGCTACACCACTTCCTGGACTGCTTTTGTGATTTTAGGCAACTTATTTAACTTTAATAGCCTTAGGCCTTGTTGACAAGCCATGGGTAAACAACTAGATGAAGGTAGGCCTCTTGGATTAGTACCTTAGTCACATTTAATCTTTAAAAGTAGCTATGGGCTGAGAAAACTGAGCTCAGAGAGGTTAGGTTTGTGAATGTGCTTTGACTCTTGAGACTATACTAATATTTCCTAAGAAAGCACTTTATAGTTGACAGAAGCCTGTTAGTAAAGACAGAAGAATATATGAGATTGTTGGAAAAGTCATGACACTTTTTTCCCTGTTTTTCATTGCAAAAATGCATCATGACTTTTCTGACAGTCCAGTATCATCACTTCCCCTCAGCTTTTACTTTCCTTTCCAAGCCACAAGGGTGCAACAATGGTCAGAGAAACACTCTCTCTTCAGTAGAGATTCTAGCCTGTATGAAAGCCCGTAGGAATGGGATCAGTTGTGTCATATGTGATGATGCTGTAGCATGGAGGGTCTCTAGAGAATCACTGTCCCCAGTATAAATTCCACATCATGGTGGCAGTCTTGTGCTGTACTTAGAATGCTGACAGTGACCATGCAAGGGTTATGAACCTAGAGAACTGAGTTCTTATTCCAGTTCTCCCATGGACTTTTTTTTTTTTTTTTTTTTTTAGCTGAGCCATCCTGCCACCTGTTGGCAGCTCAATGGTAGCTCAGCTCGGGCTGGGCATCGAACTGCTGTTGCTCAGAGCTCAGTTCCCACTCTTGAGCAAGTTCTTAACCCATGAGCCACTCGGCTGGTCCTTCTCCCATGGACTTGACATATGGCTTTAGGAAAGATGTTTTCATTTTCTTCTGATTTCCAGAAGCATCTGTTCTCAACCTTGAACAAAACTTGGAAGGATCAAATAAGCAAATGCACACAAAAGCACCTTTACAGTATAAAGCCCTTTACAAGTTCTGGGCCTTCCAAATCACAAGAAGCTTGTCAAGAATTGGTGGTGTGTTTTAGACCAGTGGTTCACAACAGAGGCAGTTTCCATTGTCTGGCCCTTTCCCAGCCTGTGGATAATTTTGGCTGTCACAATGGCAGGGGGATTAGGAATTGTCTGCTGCTGGAATTTAGTAGATAGAAAACAGGGATGCTGATGAACATCCTAAAATTCACAGGGAAAACCCACAGTAAAGAATTATACGGTCCCAAATGTCAAGAGTTAGGCTGAGAAACCTTGGTTTAGACAAAATTCCAAATAAGCTAGAACAGGGGTAGGCACACTTTTGAGATGGAAGAGCCACCAGGGGTCAGCAAACTGTGGCTCGTGAACTGTGGCTCTGGAGTAAAATTGAAAATGAAAATAAAACTGTCATAGTTTCATTTATAAATTTTTAAAGGATATTATTCACATAATGGTGATTATGTAAACATATTTATGGCTTTTGAATAATTTTTAAATTGTTGTGAGGGACAGGATTGGCTCTCCCAGGGGTCAGCAAACTTTTAGATGGAACGTAACTGAAGAGCTGCACGTGGTTTACGAGCCACAGCTTGCCAACCCCAGGCTAGAAAAAATATAATAAGAGGAAACCCTTGTAATGGTGCATTCCTTATCCTCCTCTACTTTCCAGCTCCCTTCTAAGGTAATAGAAGAACCATGGCAAGATTTCAGAGTCAGACAGATTCACGTCCTCTGGTGGCCCCAAAATCAATTCAGGGCATGTGAAATTCAACCTAGATAAAACTTCCCTCATCAGCCAGGGAGTTAGGAAGTCTCCCAAACCACCTTCCCCCAGAAGCTGTGCAGTCCTCTCACCTCTGACCCCTAGGCTTCAGTAGACAACAGAGCATCTTTCCATCCTTTGGGCTACGTGATTTATTTCACAGGTTTGGTTGATTGTCCACATGCCTGCGCTCAAGGCATTTCTCATCTTATTTGAAAGTATATAAGGAGCATTGTTCAAGCTATCACCAGTGCTGACTTGCTGCGGTCATCCCAGACCCACTTAAGTGGGGAGATGAGAAGTCTGAGTGGATTCAGGGGGCAAGAAGCACAGTGAGTGCCAGGGCATGGCTAATTACTCTGTTGTAGTGTGCTCTCTCCTGCTGAGTCCTGGCACCACAAAGAGCCATTATTTTCAGCAGAAATAATGGAGGTGCCAATTAATTAAGCTGAATTTCTCACTCCAGGTGCCTCTCCAGTATAGAGGAGTTAGCTGATGCTCTTTGCAGCTGGAAGGATATGAGAGCACTCTGTGGGAGGTACCATCCTCCGTATTTCACTCAGCAGCAATGTCAGTGTCCTTGCCTGACCTCTGTCAGCTAGAACACTGAGCACAAAAGAAGTCAATCTCTCCAATGGAAAGGGTGGAAGAGAGGAAGAGAAAGATGTGAGGGCAGGTGGAGAGGACCCTTCCTAAGAGGTATTTCCTCTCCCGAAGAATGATTTTTTTTCTTTTTACACTGCCCATTGCACAAAACTAAATTTCTTACCTGGATCTGAGAAGCTGAGAAATTGATTAGAGCAGGTTTTGAACAAGCTAAGAGCCAAGGTCAAGGAACATGGCACAGCGTGTTCCTGGAAATACAAGGAACAAGATGAGAACAAGGCTAGCGGTAAGGTGGGCTGTATGATTCTATGATAGTCATTCTTTAACCTTTGTGCACTCTAGAATTATCCAAGGGGCTCTTAAAAACAGTAAGTGCCCAGTCTCAGCCGTGGGGCTTGTGATTTAATTGGCTTGGGGTAGAACCAATTATCTGTGTTTTGAATGCTTCCTAGGTGATTCCAGTGTGCAAGTGGAGTTCAGGATCATTGGAACAGTGAGGGTCCCAGCAAGGAGCAGGGGCATTACCTGGGAACTTGTTAGAAAAAGAACATATTGATTTCCACCCAGACCTGCTGAATTAGAAACTCTAGGGGTTGAACCCAGCAATCTGTGTTTCACAAAACCCATCAGATTATTCTGATGCATATTCAAGTTTGAGAGCCACTGCATTGGAATAATGAGTTGCTTGGCTTCCTTGCCTTCTCTACTCTCCTATTTAGAAGTTTGGTACTGGTGGAGTCCTGGTCTTGGCACCTTTTTTCTAAAGCTCTCCAGCGTTGAAACCTATTTCTCTAACCTTTACAATTAGGATCATGTAAAGTCCAACTGTATGTTAATCCTGGTCTTATATAGTTGAGCCAATCCCTTCCCTGCAGGCCACTTAACATGAATAATAATGGTAATGGATACTTACTAAATATTAATTGCAAGGGCTCATCACGCTCATGATAGCTTCATCCCCATCATATTCAAAAGTCTCATCAAACTGCCTCCTCCGCCTTTCCTGGTTGCTAGTTGCTGGGAAGGAGACACACTTATTTCAGATAGAAGGTTGAGAATGTAGCTATTCACTAAGGGTCAGTGCTCTTTCTTATTTGAAGGAGACTGGAAGTTACAGTACCATTCTCTTCTTGATCCACAATAAAAAAAAAAAATAACAAAGACGACAAATCACCCATAGCACCAGGTATCCTGGCAGACTGGAAAGCAAACAGCGTGAGATCTGGATGTTAAGAGAACTTGCTTGAAAAGTAGAAGAGCATAAAGTAAAACCTGAGAGAAATGCCTCCCTTCCTACACAATGAGAAGGATTATTAAAGTAATGCCAGTGGCTGTTGGCACTAGACATAAACTTGAGACTCACCAGGGGAGCTCTCAGGGCAAGGACAAGGGCAAATGTGTGTCCTGTCGTTGGCGGGAGGTCAGTGAGGTGGTGATATGAGGCCGTATCCTCCTGGACTCTAGATTTTAGAAGGCAAGGGGAGTCAAAACCCTGGTGATTGGCCTGGGTTGAATAATGAGAACTGTTTTGCTTAACAAGGGGATGTTCTACCTCTGGGCTTCTGGTAGAATAGATATGAAGCTCCAGGAATCAATGAGCATATCCTAGCAAGTGTCCTCCCTGTGACTGCCATGTGTACAGTCTGTGCGTTCCTGAGTTGCCCCTTGGGAAAGTGTGGGCATGCCATGTTAAGTGTTTACTATGCACCTGCCACCAGATTGCAGCAGTCTGATTTCTGACAACAGATTAAATAAAAATTAAGTTAAAACAAAACAATATGTGAGCTTGCTGTCTGACATTAAACTTTTATGAAAACAGATGGGTGAGCATAATCTCTCAGAGGAGCTCATTCAGGCTCAGGCTCTTTCTTCAGGCTGCAGTTATAGACATTTCAAGAGCCCCCTGGGTCTCCTTTGGAAGAACAGAAGTAAAAACAAAATCTAACAGAAAGAGTAGCACCATACACGGTTCCCTGAACAAGGTATTTGAAACTATTCTAATGATGAGTGAAGAGAAAGAAAATCCACATGTACGTCCATGTTACATAGATGGAACATGTAGATATGGGTCTATATGATTCATTGATTCTAGAGATCTATCAATGGAAGTTTGAACTGTGCTTTTAAACTTTCTGGTATAGTTACAGGCTTACCTGCCACCTGAGCAGTCCCCAAATTATAAAGGTACCTCAAAGAACAAAGAAGGAAGGAGATTCTAGTGGATTAGGCATAGGTAGATAATGGGCTCTGCAAACTGAAAAACAAACAAACAAACAAACAAAGAAGCAAAATACCTCTTTGAATCCTAGCTTTGTATCTGATTAGCTCTGCTACCTTGGGAAACATTCACGCTTCTGTTAGCCTTAGTTTCCTCATCTGTAAAATAGAACTCTTCTAAGAATGAAATAATCTAGTGTCTGTAAAACAATCAGCCCCATGCCTATTAAAAAAAATTATGGCGCTAAGATTTGGTGGCTAATTTTGGGGGGCTTAGATATCTATCTCAAATCCTCAAGTCTCCACCAGGAATTAACATGGTAACCCATTCTATATGTATAATATAATATAAAGTACACTTATCTGCTGAGAGTACAATAATTTAAATCAGCACAGCTATATTTTAATACCTGTTATATTCTCAGGGATTTAGAATTGTTGCAAGTCTGGCCAAATTACCTGATACTGAAACCTATAAATTGAAATGCCAATATAAAATCTAGAATGTATACAGAGAACAATTTACAGAGGAAATAGACACAGGCTCATTTTTGGAATGACAGTTCACTCCCTTCCCTACCAGTTAACTTACTTATGGGAATCTGTTTTTAATTTGTCATTTGAATTTTCTTGTTGCTGCTTGTATTAAGTAATATATTAACTCCCACATGTTTATGTCTTGTGAAGAGGAAGCACTTCTGAACTACTATTCTACACTGTACTCTTTCAGCCACCGAAAATGGCACCGTTGACTAATTCAGTCCAAATTTATTGAACTCTTATAAATGCGCAGCGAGGTGTTGAAGAATTGCAAGATGTGGTCTCTGTCCTAAAGAAATGTGTTTTCTAAAACACATATACTTACTGTACAAGCCATAATAGAATCAGAAATATAGAAGAAATATAGATAGCTCTGGAAATTGAAAGGAAGGTCAACTGCCTTCAACCTGGAAGATTAAAAACTACAAAATAAAAGATAAGGAGTTTTAAAGGACTTTGGAAAAAGAGTGTGGATTGTTCCAGGTGGGCAGAGGATGAGTGTATAAGAAATTCTCATATAGAGAGCACCAGAGGAGTGGAAGTGAGAAAGAACAGCCATATGTTTTTATGAAAAATTCCAGTGTGCTGGGTAGAGAGGTTACAGTTTAGACTTTCCATGTTGTGATTAGATTACTAAGGATATGGTGAACTAAGCAGTGTTTACCTAGAGCTAGCATGTGATAGTAAAACTTATAGAGTAATTTGGAGAATAATCAAAGCTTCACAGTAAGGTGAATATGGAAGCTGGAGATAGGACATCTTAGTAGTCAAGTGCATAGTATTCAGGCAAGTGATGGGGTCAAAACTAAGGGAATAATATAGGAACAGAGGCATTGGGAAGGAAAAAGGGCACTATGCTTTGGGATTGAGAGAGGATTCAGAGATAAGAGCGTGAGTGAGAGATAAGACATAACTTCCAAGTTTTATTCATGACCTTTCCTTCCTCGCTCATCCTTATGGTCAGGAAGTGGGGGATATGTCAGGAAGGGGAGATCCATGCAAAAGTCCTTCTGGGTATATGCAGGGATGCAGCAGTAACTGAATGAATAGATGTCAAGTTCAGGGAAGAGCTGGCAGCTCTACAGGCTTGCGTTTAGGGTTTCATGATAGAGGATAGCAGAGGCCAGAGAGGAGTCATCACCAAGGAATAGCATCATGCATTACCTCTCTTATCGGCCCAAAACATTAGTCACTGACTAGTATTCAATGCTGAAGAGTGAAAGAAGACATTAAGGTAACAGGAAATACATGTAAAAATAAGGACATTAACAGTGCTACAAATCAGGAAAGGAGCCAGCAGCGATCGTTTCTTTTGAGTAAATATTGGAAGATAGAGAACAGATAAAGTCCAGTTGAAAGGTAAAATGAAGCAGGGGGTAAACAGAGTCACCTGATGAGATGCTAAGCTTCATTCAGGTCAGCATACATAAAGAGCAGAAGTAGGCCTGAGACAGTACTCAGAGTAACTCATTGTGAATTGCTTTCAACACAGCTGAGCTGGCTGGGTGTACCCTCCTCTGACTCCCTGCTGTGTTCATGCACACAGAAACCTGACCTTTTGAGAGAAATCTTTAGTGTTATTGCCAAAGAAACATGTGTGAGCTTTCTGGAGAAGAGTCCTAGTGTGGATAATGGGGTCTCAGAGAACACATAATTCAGACCTCATAGGTAGCCATGGTGAGGAGAAAAATATAGGTGAGGGAGGGGAGTGGTAACTCCACCATCCAGAGTGAATTATTTCTTACTCTAGATATTCTAGACACCTGCCTTGCCTTTTTTTTTTTTTTTTTTTTTTTTTTACCACACCAAGCACCCTGCAGAGAAGACTGGCTGTAGTCCTATGCAATGATACAAAACAGTCAGTCTTCCCATTTATTTAATGAAATCTCAGATCACCCCAGTCAATGTAACAGAGAAACAATCAGTAATTCATGGGAGAATGAAGACTGAAGACAAGGTGACCTCAGTGTGGAGGGAGGTAGGGAAGGAGGGATGGGAGAGGTCGAAGGGAAGGGGATGGAATTAAAGAACCAGCTATCACAGCATGGCTGTGCTCATGCTACTACATATGTCAAACTCTCTTGGATGGCTCTTTGAAACAGATATTATTTCTGTGCCCCAAACCCAGAGTACCTGACTCAGTGGGTCTGAATTAGGACCTGAGAATTTGCTTTTCTAACAAGTCCAGGTGAACTGCCCCAAGGACTAAGCCTGAGTAGCATGACTCTAGGATATCGGGGAGTTGTAGGCTGCACGGAGATAACTGTGAGACAAAAGTAGAAGTTACTGATTGCAAAGAGCTTGATTTATAGAGCTGGCAAAAGGGTGGCTGGACAGGCAAAGGGGCCGGTAAAGAGTAAAGACTAGGCAGCCTTTTGAACATTGTGCAAGCTTCCTATTGCTGCTGTAACAAATTACCAAAACTTAATGGGTTAAAGACAATAACAATTTATTTTCTTACTGTTCTGGAGTGCAGAAGTCTGAAATCAGTGTCACTGGGCTAAAATAAAGGTGTCAGCACTACTGGTTCCTTCTAGCGAGTCCGAGGAGAGATTCCTCAGACTATTCTCTGTTCCCTTAATGTCTTCCTTCAGTCTTCAGAATTGAATACTCTTCACTAGACCTTTATTTTGAGAACCCCACTTCCCCCATTTCCTTGCCTTGTTTCAGCATCTAGTGACTGGCTAGAGTATTCCTTGGCTGAAGTCTTTACTTCCATCTCAAAATGGATCCCTTAATCTCTGCTACCATCACCATGTCCCTTTCTCTGATCTGCCTCCTGTGATTACTTACACTGGACTCACCTGGATCACTTAGGCTAATCTCTCCATCTCAAGATCTTTAACTCAGTCACACCTGCAAAGTCCCCTTTTCCCTGTAAGGCAACATTCATATGTTCCAAGAATTAGAATATAGACATATTTAGAGGGACATTATTAATCTACCACTAACATGTTCAGTAAAATGGCCTTTTCTTTGTATAGCCCTCTGGCTCTACCTTGCTATGTTGTACTGAGAAGCGGAACGAAAATCTGTCAAGCTCTAAATGCCCAGAAGTCATCTAGTTCTCTCCCCACCTTACCTGAAGGCATGTCTGTTCTTCACCTATCAAAGCACCTCTTATGTACTTCATAGTAGCAGTCATTATATACTTTTCAAGTGGTACCAAATACAATGCAACTTAAATTCAGAGTTCATCTTACTGGGATAGTCATTTTAGACCAAAGGGTTTCTTTTCTAAATAAAGGTTAAATGATGAAACAAACAAGCAACTTTGATAGACTCTAGTAATACCTTTCAGGGCCTAGTTCAAAAACAGCTGTGTCTGCTATACTTGTATCTAACGGTAATGACCAGAAACGATTGTTTAAGGGTTTGGAACTTCCTCCGATATAATTACTGAACTTATTAAGGCAAGAGTAAGAAACATGCCCAGTAGTCACTGATATTTCCTTCTTCTTATCGGATCATTGGATCCTGGAGAGTGAGTCTCGTGTACACCTCAGACTGACCCCCTCATTCCAGATAACTCATTGGCCGTGAGGTACTTGCTTGCATCTCCTTCTCCCCTTCTCCACATGTCCTGACTTGCTCTCGCTTCTCATGAACCCACTCCTGACATCAGGCAAAAGACCCTTTTCTGTCTGTTCCCATTATTTGTAGTTTGCTGTCCCTCAAAAGCAGATGTAAGAGTGCCTGAATAAATGTTTTGTATGATACAATACCATATGTAAACAGCCTACTCGGTCCTCTGCCAGAGGGTGGAATATGGCTGCTCGAGAGGCTGCGTCAGCCAATGGTTAGGAATGAGAGGTCTGCAGGGTCAGACTGCAGGTTTGAATTCTCACTCAGCCCCTTGCTAACATTGTCACTGTAGATAAGTGTCACTTTATTTTCTGGGGCTTCATTTCCTCTTATGTAAAATGGGGATGATCGCCATAGTTATTTCATAGGGTTATTACAGGGATTGAAGGAGATAAACCATAAAAGCTGGAATGTAACAGATGCTCAATAAATCCTGGCTCTTTGAAATTTGAAGCTGGGAGTACCATCTTTTTAATATCTTTATACCTTCATAATCAGTGCAATTTGTAAGTGGCTTACTCTGTGATCATAACCATAATGCTATAGTCACTGGAGGCATTGATGCATTTCACCAAAAAGCACATTTGCCATTTTGAAGTATTTCTTAGTTTCCCCCAAACAACTTATCTGAGAGATAGCTGCCATTATTTCAAATGTGATGAGTTCATATTGTATCTATATATTTTTTTCAGAGTGATAAAATATGGTCTTTGTAAAATAATATAAAATCTTTAGTTATTTTTTCTCACATTTAAAAAGCAGGCATATACTATACTCTCGTATATGATAAATATATTTTACCACAGCAGTATAAAGCTACAGAAAATCTTGGAGGGGAAATTAGTATTTAAGTAGCCATCATCCAAGACTATCAGAGCACACTATAATTCCTTGACTTTTCATATTATCTTTAAGTTATGGCAATATTTTATTGCTTAAAAATGAAACTTTTAAAGACTGGTCTTTCTCAAAAGAATCAAGAAGGAAAGAAAATAATAGAATGAGATTTTCTTTACTTTCCAGAGGAGAAAATTGGAGACATGATGAAGTTATCCAACCCAAACAAAATAAAAACTTTCAGGGTATGGCAATGTGCCCCTAAAATTAGAAATAGCTATTATCGATGTGAATAGAGTGAAAAAATGGATTTGAATGATGAATTTGATGTGTTCCCTTGCTCTCGATTCATTTGTAGATAAATATAACCTCTTTATTAAGGCTTACAAGTTTCCTGAATTTAGCTGGACTTTTCATTTTCTGAAGTTGAAGATGTGGGGTAAATAAAAAAAGCATTTGATGCTGTTTGAGTCCATTTCCTGGTCTCTAATGAATTTCCCAGTGGTCTGACATCTTAAATTAGCACACTCATTCCTACCTTGTTTTTTTGAAATTGAACTATCTGGAATCAAAAGAATACTGAAGTAAAGTATTTTCCAATTAAATAGCACCAGGAATCCATGCAATATTTTGGGGAGAAAAACCTCACATTACAAAACCACTGTGCTTGTCAAGTATTGATTGGGTTAAGTACTTTTATAATGTGAAGTTTTCTACCCAAAATGTTGCATGGATTCCTGGTGCTATTTAATTGGAAAACGCTTACTTCAGTTTTCTTTTGATTCCAGATTAGTTTAATTTCAGAAAATAACCAAAAACCGGCACTTTGTCATCGGTCACTATATGAGGTGCGATCAAACGTTATGGTGAATGTTTAAATTAAAAATATAAATTACAGTAAAAGACACATTGCCATTAACCTCTCTCAAAATATTCCCCATTGATTCAAACACACTTATTCCACTGTCCTTGCCACTTTCTGAAGCAGTTCTGGAAGTCCTTTTTCACATGTGTCTTTAGTTGCACTGTCATGGCTGCCTCGATGTCCTAAATCATTTTAACTTTGGGAAGAGCCAGAAGTCTCATGGTGCCAGGTTGGATAAATAAGGTGGGTGAGGACATACCATAATGTTTTTATTCAACAGAAATTGCCATATACTAAAAGCAGTGTATGACATGGAGCATTGTCATGATGGAAGATGATTTACGGCACACTTTAAAATACACCTTCTCTCAACCGTAGCTCACACCCTACTTACTGCACCAAATAAGAAGAAACTTGTCACACACTGTTACTAAGGTTTGACACACCACTTTCCATACTGAAGCTCCCTGCCTTTCCTTTGGAAGGCAATCGGCAGCAGCATTCACTGTGTTTTGTGATCACACCTTGTATTATCTTCTCCCTGCTCTCATTTCCCTTATTTTATTTCCTTGTCTCAGTCTTTTTTATAATTTATTATTTTATTTTTCAATCACAGTTGACATACAATATTGTCACAGTTGACATAGACTCAGGTGTATAGCATAGTGATTAGATATTTATAATATACAACTTATGAAGTGATCACCCTAGTAAATCCATCTGACACCCTACATAGTTATTACAATATTATTGACTATGTTCCCTATGCTGCACTTTATAGCCCCATGACTGTTTTTATAACTAACAATTTGCACATCTGAATTCCTTGCCCTTTTTCACCCAGCCCCAAAACCCCCCTCCCATCTGGCAACCATCAAATGTTCTCTGTATCTATGAGTTTGTTTCTGTTTTGTTTGTTCATTTATTTTGTTTCTTAAGTTGCACATATAAATGAAATCATATGGTATCTGTCTGTCTCTGCCTGACTTATTTCCTTTAGCATGATACCTTCTAGGTTCATCCATGTTGTTGCAATCCTTGTCTCAGTCTTTAAGGGACAAGTGCTCCCATATGAATTTATGCCCCTCAGGTTATAGAAGAACCACAAGCATATAGACTGATCATTTTAAACGTAAATGGCTCAATGTGTTACCCAACCCAGGGGCATTGCACCTGATAGAGAATGTACAGAAGAAGGCAGTGCTTATCCCAAAGTTATTCACGAGAGAGGATGGATTTTAGGCATCAGGTTCAGGACAAAGTGGTGTAGTGGAAAATTCAATGTAATCAGAGTTACATCTAGGTCTATCTGGCCCTACCTTTTCTCTTACTAGCTGTGTATCTTGGGCAAATTACTTATGTCCCATGATCTTCAGATGACAATTCTGAAAGAAAAAAGAAAGCCTAATCTTTTCTTCCATCTTATGTGTATAATCATTTTATACAACAATGCCTGTATTCATAGCATTTTATATATATATATATATATATATATATATATATTTATATATATATATATAATTTATAATGAACTATTGTAGACATAAATGTATTTTTTAAGAATTTATGGCCATTAAGTATTGACATCCTTATGCTAGTCAATAAAGGGACAAAAATATGAGAGAAATGTTTTCTACTTTCAAGGAGCTTACAACCTTGGAGAGTAAGAGATTGACAAATGGAGGCTTTGCCAATAAGAAAGTGGGGAGGTTTTATACATATAGTAGAAGAGGAATGCAAGGTAAGAGTTGGGGATCAAAATTAAATTGTGATAGATTAGTAGCTGGTAGACGAGAGCGCATTTTAGGTAGACAAAAAATATGAACAAAGGTACTGAGGTTGAAATCAGGCTGAAACACTTTGGGGGCAGTAAAGAGTCAACATAGAGGGCAATAGAGGATGCATGCTGAATCGTGTAGAAATCAAAATGATCTAAGTGGGGTGTAAGGAAAGGTCAGGAAATCTTCTGGGTCAGGGAGCTGTGTTTGAACTTGATGTTATAAGGAATCTGGTGGTGTCTCTCACTGTATTTGAGCAATGTGGCGATAGCCTGCCCGCTTAGGTGACAACCCAAGTGTGAGGTGACATATTATGGTTCTCCAGGAAGCTCCCACTTACCAAGCCAACTTTTCCTAGAAGAGAAGTGGCCAATTTGAGGTTTTAAATAGGATAAACACAGATTGTATTGATTGTCATTGTTGAATGTCTTTTTGGACAATAATATCTGCTTCTAATGTTCCTTTTTTATGTCCCACTGGTACTTTCCCCATATGGGGCTGGTTGGTGGGTGCTTTAGGACATGTGGTCCAGAAGTAGATTCTGAGACTATTATTGATAATCAAGTGATTTATAAAGGAAGTGCTCCCCCAGAGGAACCCATGAAAGAGTAGAGAAACACACAAGGAAAGGGAAGAAGCCAAGCTAGAAAGCAATTCCAGCCAAAGAACCCTCAATGGGATGCTGCTGAGGAACTCTCAGGTGTGAATTATGCCTGAGTTTATCCTGAATTCATCAAGTCATTGGAGATTGGGTTTAACTTCCTTGTACCAGTTAGTCATTGGCTAGGGAATGCCCTGGGGAGGGAATAAGAAAGTAAACTTCCAGGTACTTCTAGCTCTCTGTGCTGGCAGCAAAGCAGCCCTTCTCTGAAAAAGAGCTGGAGATAGTACTCCATACTATGGAGGCCAAGGGATGAATTCCCAGAAAAAGTAGTGGGGGGGATCTGGGATGAGCACCAATAATAGGAAATGCTTCTGCGGGGCAATAAGGAAAAAATAAAAAATGTGTGTGTGTATATATATATATATATATATATATATATATATATATATATATATATATATGGTTGTCAGAAAAGTTGACGCATGTTTGCAACAAAAAACATAAAAAAATACATCATGACTTTTCTGACAACTCAATATATATTTTATTTATTTATTTATTTATTTATTTATTTATTTAGCCCTCCTTTCATATTGTCCTAAACTTGTAATTTTATCCCCATCATTTCACCTCACCTGAGAATCTGAAACAGAGTTTGGCGGCACCAGCTTTCCAAGACAGCCACTACCTCTTGTACCCCTCCAGTGAGAAGTGTTTGGATTTAATCCTGCTTCACAGAAAATAATTAGGCCTTTAAAGCCTATAAATTACATTTGTCAGCAGCAGAGAAAACAAATGGAGTTTCTGGTTCCCTGGTGGCAATGATGAATGGCAACATTGAGCTTTTGCTAGGAGAAGCTTGTGTGGACCTCGGAGCTTGTTTATTGACTCCTAAGGAGAAAACCTATTAATCCAAACCATTTCAGATGGTGGTGGCCAAGCTCTATGCATAACTGGGCTGGGGGTTGTCCTACTGGATTGGAAAGTTCAATATGGCTGACATTCCCTCCCATGACAACAGAAAACGCTGCCAGGACACTAATTAGATAGAGGAGAATGTGTGGCAAAAGGGTGCAGATTAGATAACCCATTAACTAAGATTTACACAATGCTGGTATGTATGAATAGGATTGAGAGTGTCTGTACAGAACATTGATTTCTATACAGAACATTGATTTCTGATGAACGTTCATGATGTAAACCCCTTAGCTTCTGACTCCACATGATGCTTTAGCAGCAAAATTTCTAAGTTTAAGGTTAAATGTAATTAATTAAAAAATTATTCTGGAGGTACAGAGCATATAGGCTGAAGAAAAAGCTGGCTTTGCCCTAAGAACTGCTAATTGCCACTAAAACCAATCTTGCTCTGTTTGCAGTCCTTGAGGAATGCGATGCATAGAAAGGTCCAGTTTGCTCAGGGAGGTGGGCAGATTCAAAGCCTAGGGACATGGGAAAGCAGATCATATGCTGTGCATTTGGAAGTGGCTGAAATTAGAACTGCTCCCCCCACCCCAGTCCTGCTCCCTCAGTAGCCATTAACTGTGCTGTACTGTTAAAGCAGAAGGATACTAAGGCTGGAATTAACCAAGTACACTGCCCCCACCACCACCCCCCTCCCCTCCTCTCATCCTGAGGAAGGAACTTACAGCAGATGACTGTATTTAGGCAAATGTGTGTCTGCAAGTCTTAATCAAAGCTGATTTGCATCCTCTAATATCTTTAGGAGGAACCACATTAGACAAATACAATAAATAGAAAGGAGAAAGAACAAAAGAGGCAAAACAAAAAGAAACACTCAGCCGGCATCTCAGCTTGCTTCTTAGTAATACACGCGAGCAATCAGCAGAGTACACTAACTCTGATGGTAGACATTCTTCTGGCTTCACGCTCCTAGAAACGGGAAAATCCATTCAAGGTCTCCGTGTGATATGGTTCAGGGAAAAAGCTTTGCCGAATTCAGGTTTCTACACAATTCAGTTACTGTGTCACCATCCAGAAAACCTACATTTGTATTCATAAGTCAGGAATGTTACTGTAAAATACAGGAAAATTCTCTATGCTCTATGGGCTCAATGAAGAAAAAAAACAATTCTTATCCTTTTGAATCAATAAAAATGTATGGTAAAGGTATATAAAAAGCACTTTACGCTTCCACATAATTTCTCATCACTCTCTTCACTCCCTGGAGAGAAAACTACTCTTATGTAAAGCATTCATTTCATCCTACCATGTGGTGGAAGGGACAATGCTACACTCTATGGAGGCCGCAGACATGTGTGAGGCTTGTCTTCACATCTCCAGGGGATGCTCCTTGAGGTCGGGAATCCAGACAGATACAGAAATAATTACTGTAACAAGCATCCTGGGCAACTCTGACCACACAGTTGCAAGGGCTGCTATGTATTTAGGAATTGGGTAGCTGGGGAAGACAGTATCAGTAAAAATGGGCAAAAGACCAGGTGTTGCAGCAATGCATTCCATATAAACCAAGCTGGCCAAAATCCATGGCAGTCCCAAGCAAGCTAAAAATTGAGCCCTTCTACAAAGTAATATTTCTTAAATATTTTTTCATTATTTTAAATGAATTTGAAAAGTGTTTTTTTTTCTCAAGAATATATGAAAAATATTGTAAATAGAAACAGATTCCCTCTCAAGACTTCACAGCTATTGGGCAAAGACAGTTTGAAAAAGCTATGAGCAAAACAATTCCTGCTTTCATGTAACTTTTGTTTCAGCTTCAGATTCATTTTATGACTTGATAAACTAAACTTCTAGAGAGGCATAGTATTGATAATGATACCTAAGGTTTATTGAGTGCCTGTTCTGTTCCAGCCCAATGCTAAGTGAATTAAATTATCTTTCTAAAACTTCAAAACAACCTTGTAAATTGAGGCCTCTAAGTAGCCTCATATAATTAAAGGGTCTAAAATATAGAAATTAAAATAAATTACTAATTCCCACAAAGATCATTAAGTCATGTATAACCTGTGTTTAGAACTTCAGTTTACTATGGATACAAATGGAAGCTGCAAAAATTAATATATAGACACTTGTGAAAAAGAAGTGGCCTCTTCCTTTACATTTCCTTGGGAGGATGCTGTCTACTGGGCTGGAAGCTTGATCAATTTAGTTCAGTACTACTTAACATGTGGGTGGCCTGAACTTCATTCTGATTTGGGGGGGTCTACAAAAATGTCCCCCATACCATATTTTTATCACTAAGAAATAGTTAGTATGACTGATATTTAGTGTTAGTTCTGGTTTTCTTTTCAATTATAGCTTCAGGTAGCAGTTAAAATAATCTTCAATTCTTAAAGATAGAAATATTCTTATGTTATAATTTGACCCTAAGATTGTCAAAAATAAGTGGGGAATTTAAAATTTTTCTACAAATAAACCAAGTCATCCACTAACTTTCCAGCATATCAGGAGCTGACATTGGGCTTTTAATACCTGACATGTTTCTTAGGGAAATTTCATTGCCCTTCAGATCATAGGTAATGGAAAATACACCTTGCAGATTATAACATTCTGTTTTCTACCCTATAAGATTTTCCATTGTCAAGCCATCCTGCAAACTTGTGTTAGTTAACATTTAAAAAGAAACATAAAATCTTTCTTCAGCCTCCTTCAACAACCTATCACCTATGGATTATTATTCACAGATAGGGAAACTGAGGCTTAGAGAGGTCCAAGTTCATGAGGACAGTAAGTGGAGAAGCCAGAATTCAAACTTGGCTCCAACTCTAAGAATCTTCAATCCTTCATTGGTAAACTGCAGCCCTGAATTCCACTGTCTATATCATGCTGACTCCATGGGCTGTGGATCTCAGTGTGGGCACATGTCTGGTCATGTGCATGTGGAAAAAATAAGACACTTCCAAAAGGCAGCACGACATAGAGAACAGAAGTTCAAAAGGCAGCATGACATAGAGAACAGAAGTTCACAGGGACTGGCCCATTCAATCTTGCCTAAATCAGGACATTGTGTGAACCTTGTACTAATAGGGTCCCAAATTACTCCCGTGAGTTGTTTCACAGGCTTGTGATGGGGGAAGAACTCACACTAGCCCATTTAGCTTTATCATAACACTTGTTGCTCTATTTTCTGGTGTGTTAATTGCTGTATGTCTTCACCTCCCAACCTTTCTATCTAGAATTCAAGCTACCAGAAAGCATTTTCCTTGTTCAACATACCCCTCTACTCTAGAGCCTAGAACAGTGTCTGGAACAAAAGAGGCAATTCCTCGATTGACTGCATGAAAGGGAGAAGGAATGGATTTCAAAGTCTCTGCACAATATCAAGAACTCTTTTGTTATCAGGCATTGATATAATTTTATCCTCATCATTACACTGCAAGGTGGTTAATCATTATCCCCTGTCTCCATGGTAGATATGGTCTTTGGCTTGATTTGGTATCTTATTATTAATTTTGGCTCATGGTATTTGGAAGTTTTAGATTGTACAATAGACTTTTTTCTCCCATGAAACAGATTCACACACAGACATGCAGATATTTGGGACTAACGACTAAACATTAAAACTCATAATCAGGAAGAGCCAGACAAGCTGTTTGGGGCACTCTTTTCTGGGAGACAATGAAGACATAAAATAGAGAGAAGTTTGGGTAGATTTTGTTTATTTTGTTTCTGGTAATTGACTTTCTCCTGAGATAGAAGTGTAATTTTTTTTTGTGGACACTGAGCCTCCTCCAGGCAGCCAATCGGCAGAGAGCTTAACCAGTGAGAGAGGGAAGGACAAAGAAAGTCCTGCTTTTCCCTCTGATGGTTCGTGTGTTTCCATTGCCCTGAAACTGTGTTAAAGCACTTACAAAGCAGTTAGTTTCCTGGGCTGCTAGAGCCATCCTAAGTCCATCCTTTTTATCACACCATTCCTGCCAGGGACCAAACAGTTTGGAACCGGTGTAATAGAACACTATTAAGAAAAATCACTATTTGAGTTCCTGATTTCCTAGAAAACTCAAAGCATAAATATACAGGTTTTATTTAGATAAGGTTTCTACCAATTATAGAATTTTATTATTCCACTGTCACTGATAGATAAATGGCAGCATGGAAGATTTTTTTTTTTTAATCTTTGTTTTCATATACTGAGGAATGGTATATCTAGGAAAATCCTCAACATTTTATTTGCTTTTTTCATGGAAGATTTTCCTTTTTTTAAACATTTTTATTGGGGAGTTGAGGGAGGAGAACAGCATCGGGGAACCAGGGAAGGGGAACAGACAAGCCGCTGTCCCTTTGTTCTTCAGTCTAGTTGAAGAGAACGTTGCTTCACTGGCCCATGTTGGTATCCTCATTGCATTCTTCCCTGATGAGGCAGATCAGTCCCCTGCCTCTGGACAGCCGCTCACAGAGGCTCTTGGCAGCTCACTCCAGCTGCCAGTCACTCATGCTGGCTGCCTGCCATTCACTGTAGCCTATGGCAGCCCACTACAGCAGGGGCTGCAGCCCACATGCTTGCCGGTAACTCACAGAAGCCCAGCTCCAGGTCGAGCTGTTGTTCATCTTAGCTATAGAGGGCACAGCATCACTGGCCCTCATATGTGGGATCCAAACTCAGGCTGCTGGTGTCCCAAGCCAGCTCTTAACCAATGGGCCACTCGGCCAGCACTTTAAAAAAAAACAAAAACACACAAACCAAATGTAGTGACCAAATCTCTGAAACACACACTGGAGCATCTTGCATGTGCAGTCAGGAATGGGGAGAGGTTCTAGCTAAATGATCTTAATTTCTGCCAAGATGTGCCTCCACCATGTAAACACAGAGTTCAAGTAAAATTCATAATTAGAAGAAAAAAAAATCAATATTTCTTCCCTATATATCAACAGCGTAATAACATTTACTGAAAAAACACTCACCCTTCCATCAGCCCATTCCATTGTACCAGATTCTATAGAGCAAATTGTCTGGCATCACTCCTCCTGTGTTTTCAAGGTGAGAGATCTGGATGAGAGTATTTAGGTCTTGAACTCTTGCTCCAACTTTACTTCCGTGATACCATTTGATGTACAGAGAAGGCTGAAATAGAGAAATCATCTGATGTCAAATTCAAACCTTTTTAAAATCTATAAAACAGTGATTCAACTTAACAGAAAGCAGTCCCATTCTAAAACAATCCGTTAGATGCAAATTAATATCTTCAAGAAATTAAATTGGCTCACCAGTTTGCAAAGCACTATCACATACATAAGCTCCTCTGAGACTTGCTACAGCCTTTTGGGAAAGGTTGAGGGAAGAGACTCTTTATCTATAATATGGAGACAGTAAGTTTCAACTGGGGGTTGAAATTACTTACTCCATGTCCCACAGCTGGAAGATGGTTGAACTCAGACAATTCCCCAAATCCCTTACTTGTTTTTCATAAAGATTTATTACAAAGGTCTTTTAAATAATGAATCCCCATGGTGCATTTCAAGTAAAATTTGGTATGCAAAAATTTGATTTACATATTTACATACCACCTTTCCCAGCCCTTCTTTTTTTTTTTTTTTTTGAGGTCAGTGTCACTGGCCCTCATATGGGGTACCTGAACCAGGGCCGCTGGTTTCCCATCCCTTCTTTTGCTTAATGCTAAACAGATATTCTAGAAGGCACTTTTGGGTATTTAATTTATGCTGGTCTCAGAAAATACCAGCAAGATGCCTCCAGCTCAGAAAAAAAAGTTACATTTCTGATGATAATGTTGAGGTCCATAACACACCAAGCCCTGAGTTCTTCCAGTGAGCCACTTGGGGCCTCCATGACTCCATCTCCTCAGCCTAAGATAGTTCTGAATCAGCAGTGAGACTAAAGTTCTTAGCCTACAACCAGCTCAGGCACTTGCTTTCCTCTCCCTTTTCAACACTCCATTCCAGCTTTATCATATTACAAAATTTCATGGCACCTTTTCTGTGCCAGGAAACTGTTGTAAATATATCTATTTGTGTTATCTTCTCAAGAAACAACCTTTGGAGAGGCAGAATAGTGAAGTGGTTAAAAAAGCGTGCTCTACCAGGCAGCCCTAGTACATTATCCCATCTGCTTCTAGACCAAGAGTTCCTTGAACATAGGAATTTTGTTTTGCTAATTAGTTCCTAGCACATATTAAACGTTTAATAAATATTTAATAAAGGGAAGAATTAATAAGTGAATGCCAATATTGCTTGAAATCTTTTATTTTTAGATTCCATGTTGAAAATTGTTATGCAAGAAAATCAGTCTCATTTCTCCATAATCACCCCTCGTTTCAATCCAAGAATGGTATTTTCCAGCTTTATGAACCATCTTAATCAGTAGACTTATTTCCAACTGACCTTTGGATAGTCCCACAAAATCAACCAAATTTCCCCTGAAGGAGATCAGTGTAAAACAGAGTTTCTCAAAAGAACTGGATAATTCTTTGTTGTGGGGTGGAGGTTGTCCTGTGCATTGTAGGATGTTTAGTAGCATCCCTGGGTCTACTCATTAGATGTCAATAGCATCTCTTCTCTCCCCAGCCCATATTGTGACAACCAGAAATGTCTCCATTCATTGCCAATGTACCAGAGGTGTGAAGGCCTGGTTAAGAACCGCTATTGTAAATTATTAAGAAGATTGTATTTTTTTTTTTTAAATGAGCTGCAAATGTTGGTTTTCTGGAAGTTCTCCAAAAAGATGCCCAGATGTGATTTGAGAAATGACAGCATTTTTGTAATAAGTAACATACCTTTGTAAGAGGGTAATTTTGAAGGGGATAACACACATTTTGATTAAGTTCTTGTGAGTTTGTATACATCGAAAAAAATGTTTGAACTCTTCATTTCATTGTCATGTAGCACAACTTCCTCTGTCAAGTCCAGCAGTGCTCTTTAATGAATGCTCTCATTTATCGGAAGGGAAACAGATTCAAGGGCAGACATACAGTGACTTGGCTGAGTTGACTGAACTCAACCCCAGGCAGTCTGCCTCTGAGAGAGAGGCCTGCGCTCCTCCCCTGAGTGGGACCCCTTTTTTGGGGTCTCACCTCCCTACCTCCCCTTCAACTGTTTGGCCTCCAAGAATTCACACTGCTTTTCCAGAATTGCATTCACTTCACAGTTCACCTCAGATGCCTCGCTGCCTGTCAGAAAGGATGAGAACATCTCCCCAAGAGTGGCAGCCGCTCGCCTTGCCTCATCACCAGCCCCACAATTACCGGAAAACACACTGACCGTGCACAGTTGTGGGGATGATGGGCAGGTCATGACAGATAGACTATAATGCCAGGGTAAACCACTCCTCTTCCTTGGCCTTGAAGCCCCAAATGAGAAGAGCAGACGGCTGAACAGCTCATGCCCTTTAGCTATCAATTTGATTTAGCAACTGTGAAGCTACTCCGACAGCCCAGCAGCCAATTAGTGGCCTGTGATCATCAGCATTAATTTGTTCACATTTCCCCCTGCAAATTGCTAATTGGTTGAACTGAGCAGCGGCTGGGCTGGGCTGCTGGGGAGGAAGAAGGAAGCTTGAGCTGTCACTTTCTTGCTGAGTATATTTAGATTAAAGGGGATGCTAAAGGACAAACTGCTTCTGAACTTTGTATGCAACTTAGAACAACAGTGCTTTATAGCAAGATGCTATTTATTATGTATATTCTGGATAGTGCTTCAATTCTTTCTCGTTTACCAGTGCCTCATTTGTTAGAGTTGTTTAAAAGGCGAATAGACCAACACATTCTATTACCACTCCTTTATCAGGCTTTTTCTGTGTGCATTTCATTCCCATAATTGAATATTAAGATATCAAAGACACCTTGCTATTCAGTTAACCGGTGCATTGATTATTCTCCACTGCCATCCTCCTTTCCCCAGTTCCCAAATATTTGTTCTTCTCTGCCTGCTTTGGTTCTCTGGGAGACTGACTGCTATGAACCCTATTACTCATTCTTGCCTTCTGGTTTACCAGGCAGTTTAGCTAATAAAAGTCACAAGAAGGAGATTGTAATTCAGGAGGTGGGGAGCAGAGTTCTTGCCCATTTCTTTCCTGCTGTAGTGCACATCTCAGGTATTAGCTGCTGCCCTCCATAACTGCATTCGTCACAGATGACAATGTCCACTTGTCCATTTGTCATCAGGCTTTGGTCATATTGTAACTCACCATGCTTTTCCAAGTGTAGATACAATAATACTTCTCACCGCTGATGGTTTCTAGGTGCCCAGGTTCCTTCAAACCTGACTACTTTTCTGCGAATAGCCTTTTCACTAAATTGTCTTTGATGTACCATCTCATGGTGCTATTGTTTATTTAATGTGCCTGATACTTCCCATAACCTTTCATTTAACACATGTTTATTTTGCCCGTAATATGCAAGGAGATGGGTGTTCAGCTGTGAGCAAGATAGGTAGCATTGCTCTCCTCATGGAATGTGTGGTCTGGTTGGGGTGTTAGAGATTAAATAATTGGCAATGAGATCTTGTACCATAGTGGGGATTGTAGAGCAGGCATTCTAGAACCAATTGTCATCCAAAGTCCATAGTTTATATTAATGTTCACTTTTGGTGTTGTGCAGTCTATGGATTTCTTTTTTCTTTTTTTTTTTTTAAGATTTTATTGGGGAATTGGAGGAGGGGAATATCATTAGGGAACCAGGGAAGGGGAACAGAAAAGTTGCTGTCCTTTTGTTCTTCAGTCTAGTTGTGGAGGACATTGCTTCACTGGCCTATGTTGTTATCATCATTGCGCTCTTCCCTGATGAGGCAGATCGGTCGCTGGCTCACAGCCCTCTTGGCAGCTCACATCAGCTGCCGGCCACTCACGCTGGCTGCCGGCCACTCACTGTAGCCTATGGCAGCCCACTGCAGCAGGGGCTGCAGCTATGCTGTCCCGGGGAATCACAGCAGCCCAGCTCGAGGTGGAGCTGTTGTTCACCATCTTAGCTGTAGAGGGCAGTGTCATTGGCCCTCATATGTGGGATCTGAACTGGGGCCGCTGTCTTCCCAAGCCAGCTCTTAACCAATGTGCCACTTGGCCGGCCAGTCTATGGATTTTGACAAATGAATAATGGCATATATCTAGCATTGCAGTGTTGTACAGAATAGTTTCACTGTCCTTAAAATCCTCTGTGCACTGCCTTTTCATCCTTCCCTCCTGCCTAATTACTGGCACCCACTCATATTTTTACTATCTCCATAGTTTTGCCTTTTCCAGAATGTTTTCTAGTTGCAGTCATATGTTACATAGCCTTTTTAGATTGGCTTTTTTCACTGAGTGATATGCATCTAAATTTCTTCTCTGTCTTTTCATGTCTTGATAACTATTTCAGCGTGAATATTATTCCATTGTCTTACTGTACCCAAGTTTATTCACTAATCACTGAAGGCTATCTTGGTTGTTTTCAAATTTTGGCGGTTATGAATAAAGATACTATACAAATGGTTGTGCAGGTTTTTGTGTGGACATAAGTTTTTAATTCATTTGGATAAATAAAAAGTGTGATTGATGGCTCATATGGTAAAAGTCTGATTAGTTTTGCAAGAAACTGTCAAACTGTCTTCCAAAGTGCTTGTACCATTTTGTATTTCTACCAGCAATAAATGAGAGTTCCTGTTGCTCCACATATTTGCTAGCATTTAGTATCATCAGAGTATAGTACATTATTAGCTAGTCTAATAGGTATGTAGTGATATCATTTCTAATAGGTATGTAGTGATATCATTGTTTTAAATTTCAATTCTTAATTACATGTAAGGTTGAACATCTTTTAATATACTAATTTGCCATTTTTATGTCTTCCTTGCTGAAATGTCTGTTAAGGTCGTTAGCCCATTTTTTAAATTGGATTGTTTGTTTTCTTACTGTTGAGTTTTAAGAGTTCTTTATATATTTTGCATTACAGTCCTTTATTAGATGATTTGATGTGTTTTTTGCAAATATTTTCTCCCAGTCTGTGGCTTATCTTCTCATTCTCTTGACATTGTCCTTTGTAGAACAGCAGTTTTTTTGTCTTTTGTTTTTTGTCTTTTAAATTTTAATGAAGTGTAGCTTATCAATTATTTCTTTCAGTGATCTTGTCTTTGGTGTTGTAGCTAAAAAGTCATAGCCATACCCATCTAGGTTTACTCCTGTTATCTTCTAGAGTTTTCAGAGTTTTGTATTTTAGATTTGGGTCTATGATCCATTTTGATAAATTTTTGTGAAAGGTATGAAGTCTCTGTTTTGATTCATTTTTTACATATGAATTTACAGTGTTCTAGCATCTTTGTTGAAAGACTATCTTTGCTCCCTTGTATTGTCTTTGCTCCTTTGTCAAAGACATTTGACAATACTTGTGTGGGCCTATTTCTGTGTTCTCCATACTGTTCCATTGATAAATTATCTATTCTTTCACCAGTGGCACTGTGTCTTGAATATTGTAATTTTATAGTAAGTCTTGATGTTGGGTAGGGTTAGTCCTCCAACTTTGTCCTTATTCAATATTGAGTTGACTGTTCTGGGATTTTTCTTCTACAAATAAACTTTAAAATCAATGTCAATATCCAAAAAAATAATAATTGACTTGGATTTGATCAGAATTGCATTGGTTTTAAAGATCAATTGAGAAGAATCGACATCTTGACAATTTTGAGTCTTCTTATCCATGAACATTAAATATCTCCATAAGTATTCTTTTTTGATGGCTTTCATCAAAGATTTGTAATTTTTCTCATATAAATCATGTACATATTTTATTAGATTTATACCAAAGTATTTCATTTTGGGTGGGGGCATGATACAATAAATGGATTATTTTTAATTTCAAATTCCAGATGTTCATTGCTGATAAATAGGAAAATATTTGACTTTTGTATATTAACATTGCATCCTGCTAACTTGTTATATTCACTTATTAGTTTCAGAGGGTTTTTATAAAATCAATTCTTTAAGATTTTCTACATAAATGATTATATTATTTGCAAACAAAGCCAGTTTTATTTTTTCCTTTCCAATTGGTATACCTTTTATTTCCTTTTCTTGTCTTATTGTATCAGCTAGGTCTTCCAGTACAACATTGAAAAGCATTGATGAGAAGAGGCATTCTTGCTTAATTTCTGATCTTAGCAGGAAAACTTTTTGTTTTTTACCATTAACTATGATGTTAGCTATAGGTATTTTGTAGATATTACTTACCAAGTTGAGGAATTTTGCCTATATTCTTTCTTGGGCTGACAGTTTTTATCATGAATGGGTGTTGGATTTTGTTAAATGTTCTTTCTGTATCTATTTAAATGACAATGCCATGTTTCTTCTTTAGGCTTTTGATATGATGAATTACATTAATTCATTTTGAGTGGTGAACTAGCCTTGCATATCTGGGATAAATTCACTTGTTTCTGGTGTATAATTATTTTTATATATTGTTGAATTTGATTTCCTAGTATTTTCATGAGGATTTTTGCATCTGTGTTCATGAGACAGGTTGATCTGTAGTTTTATGTTCTTGGAATGTCTTTGTCTGGTCTTGGTACTAAGATGATGTTAGCTTCATATAATGACTTTAAAAATATTCCCTCTGATTTTGTCTTCTGATAGAGATAGTAGAGATTTAGTGTAACTTCTTCCTTAAAGGTTTCATAGAATTCACCAGTGAACCCATCTGAGTATGGTGTTTTCTGTTTGGGAAGGTTATTAATTATTGAATCAACGTTTTTAACAGCTATAGGCCTATTTAGATTTGCTATTTTTTTTTTTTCAGCTGAGCCATCCTGCCACCTGTTGGCAGCTCAACGGCAACTCAGCTCGGGCTGGCATCAAACCGCCGTTGCTCAGAGCTCAGCTCTCACTCTTGAGCAATCTCTTAACCACCTGAGCCACTCGGCTGGCCCTAGATTTGCCATTTTTTTATTATTAGTTTCAGGTGTATAAAACAACATAGTGATTAGACATTTATACACCTCACAAAGTGATAACTCCCACGAGTTTACTACCTATCTGACACTGTACACAGCTATTACAATATCATTGACTATATTCCTAGGCTGTATTTTAACCCTATAACTATACATTTTATTTTAATTATAGTTGACTTTCAATATTATTTTATATTAGTTTCAGGTATACAGCATAGTGGTTAGGCATTTATATAATTTATAAAGTCAGACTGAAAAAGACAAATACCATATTATCTCACTTATATGTGGAATCTAAAGAACAGAATAAATGAACAAACAACACAGAAATAGACTCATAGATACAGAGAACTAACTGATGGTTGCTAGATGGGGAGGGGTTTGATGGGAATGGGTGAGAGAGGTAAAGGGATTAGGAAGTACAAATTGGTAGTCACAAAACAGTCATGAGGATGTGAAATACTGTATGGGGAATATAGTCAATACTATTGTAAAAACTATGTATAGTGTCAGATGGGTACTGGAGTCGCTATTTTTTTCGTGTGAGCATTGGGAGATGTATTTTTGAAAGAACTGGTCCATTTCATCTAGTTTATGCGTTTTTTTTAGGTATAGAGTTTTTCATAATATTTCTTTATTCTTTTAATGTCAGTGAGATCTGTAGTAACACCTCCATTCATTTCCGAGAGTAGTAATTTATGTCTATTCTATTTTTTTCTTAGCTAGTCCAGCTTGAGGCTTATGGGTTTTATAAATCTTTCAAAGTACCAGTTTTTGGTTTTGTTTATTTTCTTTATTGAGAAAAGCCCTGCGCAGCTACTAATGAGCACATCAAAGGCATTCTTCATTTCTATTAGTGTTTTTAATCTCCAGCATTTCTTTTTGATTTTTGCTTAGAATTTTTATCTCTGATTAAATTATCTATCTGTTCTTTCATGTTGTCTACTGATTCCCATTAAATCCCTTATCATATTAATCATAGTTTTTTAAAAATATTGCCTGATTATTCCAACATTCCTGTCATCTGACTCAGACTCTGATGCTTGTTCAGTCTCTTCAAACTATGTTTTGGTTTTTTGTTTTCTTTTTGTCTTTGAGCATGCCTTGTAATTTTTTTGTTGAAAGGTGGATGTGAAGTACCGGGTGAAAGGCAATACAGTAAATAGGTCTTTAGTAGTGCAGTGGTAAGCTATAGAGGGAGAAGAAGGTTTTTATGGGGATTATTTGGTATCAGTGTTTTTCTGAGTCTATGTCCCTGGACTATGAACGTCATCTGTGATTCTCAGTGTCCTTACCGTGACCCCTGAGGTGGGCCAGGCTGGCTGGAGGCGGGTAGAGTTGTGATTTTGTTCTTTTGTCCCACATGAAAGGCGATAGTGGACCAGAGCTGGGTACTTTGCTTCCCCCAAGTAGTTTAGACTCTGATATAACTAACAGGTTAGACTGTGGTAAGATACAGTCATGAGCTTTCTAATGACATTTCAGTGAACAACAGATCACATATATGACAGTGGTTCCATAATATTATAATGGAGCTGAAAAATTCCTATCGCTTAGTGATGTCATAACATTGTAGGGCAACGCATGACTCACATGTTTGTGGTGATGCTGATGTAACCAAACCTGCTGAGCTGCCAGTGATATACACATGTAGCACACACAATTAAGCACAGTACATAATACTTGATAATGATAATAAACAACTACGTTACTGGTTTATGCACTTACTATGCTATACTTTTTTATTCTTTTAGCGTGTGCTCTTTCTACTCATTAAAGTAAAAATTGCTGTAAAATAACAGAATGCCCTATTACACTGGCAGCATCCCCATACATCTAATGTTTACTGCATCTCTTGATTGCATTATTTTTTCCTGTGCCTAATTTAATTTCATGTTGTTTTGTACAGTAGCAAGCTATACAGGTCTGTAGCCTAGGAGCAGTAGGCTACACCATAGAGGCTAGGTGTGCCATACGCTGTATCATCTAGGTTCCTGTAAGTGCACTCTATGATGTTTGCACAAGGACAGAATTGCCTAGTGACACATTTCTCAGAACATATCCCAGTCATGAAGTGGTCCATGATTGTACTTTTTCTTGAGGGCAGATCTTGTTAAGAAGGGAATGCTGTGGTATATTTCAAAATTGTTTCTTTCCCTCTCCCCCTTCTGGAAACATGAGGTGATTCTTCTTTTGTTTTCACCCTGAGGACCTGGTAAAGCTCGGGGAGGTAAAACTCCCCAAAGTATGAGAGCCTCTTATGACTGAGTTGCCTGGAGTTTTTCTCTCTCAGGTTTATTCACCCTGAGCCTCCAGCAACTTATTAAATGCAATTCAGGTTATTCTACTCCCATACTGGTTCCCAAGAAAGCTTCTGTTCTGGTAAATTGTGAATCTCTATATCTGCCTACCTGTCTCTCCAATATTTGGGGCAGTGGTGTGTCCTGTAACCACCCTTCTTTGACCGATCTAGGAAGAGTTTTGATTTTTTTCTATTTATTCAGATTTTTACTTATTGTTAGTACAGAATGAAGACCTCTAAGCTCCTTACATGCCAGAAAAGAAATCAGGAGCCCAATATTGCCATCTTTATTTCATGGATTATGAAACTTAGCTCATAGTAGTAAACTGTGTTGTCCTCAATCATGGAATGAGTAAATGGTGGCATGGAGTCTCAATCCCAAGTCTACTTATTCCAAAGCCAATGCTTTTAGACCCCAGAGTACATGGAAATTCACTCATGCATTCTCATTTTTAGCCCAGTGACTTGAATTATGTACTTTAAAAATATATTTTGATGAACTTTAAAATAAATCTAGTATTGAATAGAAAGACCCATTCTGCAATATTTTTTGACACCAATGAGGTTGCATCTGTTTTTTTCAGTCATATGATTAAATTATCTATTCACAATAGAGACAAAAGCTTAAACACTGTCTTATTTCTTTTTTTTTTCTTTTCAATTACTGTTAATATTATAAGGGCCCAGCACATTTGAAATATGGAAGACCCTAAAAAACCATTCATTGGGAAGCATCTGCTTTAGAGTTCAATTGTTGAGATTCTGTGTGCCAAAGTTAAATATTTCTTCTTGTGAGAGTTCAGAAATGTTTTATCTTTATTTTTTATTTTGCTCATTATCTTTTTTTTAAAAATTTTTGGGTGACAATGGCTAGTAAAATTGCATAGGTTTCAAGTGTCCCATTCTGTAATACATTACCTATATATCACAGTGTGTGTTCACCACCCAGAGTCAGTTCTCCTTTCATCACCATATATTTGACCACATTTACCCTCATCTGGTAACAACTTACTCTTTGGTAACCACTAAACTATTGTCTGTGTGTATGTGTTTTTGTTTCTTTATGTGTTTGTCTTGTTCCTTTATTGCTTTCAATTTTATATCCCACATCCCCTACATGAAAGTGGACACTATGCATTTAAACATAACATACAGGGTAAAGAACAAAAATAAAACTTTTTTTGTTTGTTTTAAAGGAAAAAAAATAATTTGCTACTACAACACAGAAATCAACTCACAGCAGAAGTAGGGATAATTTATGACAACTAAAACATAAAAGGGGAGAGAGTTAAGGTCTGAACTAGCAAAGGGGAATGGAGAAAGGAAGCATGCTGAGGAACAAGGAATACTGTAAATATGAAACTTTCTTTTACATAAACTTAATGGTAACACACAAAAATACCCAGAATTGAAGTATATAACACAGAAAAGGAAGAAACAGAGGAAAAGATCATAGAATCCCAACACACCGAAATAACAGACAGCAACAAAAAGGCAAAGAAAAATGGACACACCGACCTACCAGAAACAAAAGAGAGAATGATAGGAAATCCTCATATATCAATAATCATGCTAAATGTTAATGGACTGAACTTACCAGAAGTGTGTTATCTTAATCCACCCTGTCAAGCCCAAGCATGAGAAGAAAAAAACTAAGCAGCCTGGCTACATAAAGGGTTTGAGGGAGAAAACCTTTAGTTTCCAGTACATCTTTTCAACAGTAGAAAAAGAACTGGACTGAGAATAAACAACACAGGCTCCAATACCATTTACAGTGACAACTAACAATATCCCTGAAATCTTTGGACTTACTTTCCCATGAGGGAATTAGAAAATCAGGCTCTAATATTTTAAGATTATAAATTTAATAAAAGAATACTCCATTGCTATTCCTATCTAAAAGGAAGGGAGCGCTCACCTAGAGTTTCCTTCCTTTCAAATACAAAAATCTTAGAGATGGGAGATGGGTGAACACTCATGTTGTCCTTTACTTATATTGATTGTCCTTTTCCTGGGTGGATTGTCAACATAATTATGGAGTAGTAACTTTATAGCATTCTTCAAGGGAATAGACTCTGGTAAGATTTTCCATCTGCCACAATTTTTATAGTCAGAAAATAAAAACTTGCTGAAGACATAAATGATGGGATTAAATTTGTTATGTCTTTTACAGTGTGAGGTCTTGTAAAAGTCTCAAGTGGTATAGGAAACACACTACCATTCTGGAAGAGTTTTACATCTGCTTAGAGAAACAAAACCAACACGCATGAGACGGAGGGCAAAACAAAACAGCACTGAGGTGGGGGGCAGTGAACCAGGACCTGGACTACTGATTGTGCTACCTCTTACAACTCACATCACCTCATTAAGTCTATTTCATCTACAGGGTGATGATAATAAAGATGAAGTCACATGGGGTCACCCAATCATGCTGATCACTTACTTCATTTCACACTCATGACAGTTCTCATGTGGGCCCTCAGTGCTGCCTAGAAATCCCACTGCATTCTCCTTGCCCTTACATTCTCATTCCCCTTGAGGACTTACACTTTCTCTTCCTCCTCCAGGAGTCCCTTTCTTATCTCCAGTCTCATTTGATGACCTCAATATCCATTTTGTGAAGAAAATAGAAGCAATTAGAAGAAAATTTCTGTAGGCTCCCTCACCATAGGTGCACCATCAGTATCGTACACTCACTTTTCTTTCTCAGTCCTATAGGTGATTTTTTCATGCTCTCAAGATCAGCACCTCTCCTGTTACCCAGATCCTATTTCCTGTCACCTCATTAAAGATACCACTTCAGGAATTACCTGTCTGCTCTCTCTTTCTCTTTATCCCTTGTGTCTTTAGATTTTTTCCCTCAAATAAATTATTGCCTGAGATCACAAGCATACTAGATATGTTTAATATGAGACATATGTATGTGTGTATCTTGTTCTGATTTATAGTAATACTTCAGTTTGTGAGCATAATTTGGTCCAGAAACAAACTACTCGTATTGCAAGACATCGCTTGTTTATGTATTATGTATTAGAAATGTTTGCTTATCTTGCTAAACACTCACAACCAAGTTACTCGCAGTCTAAGGTTTTACTGTATTTATTCAGCTAGTTCAATCACTCTATCTTCTCTCTACTCCATTTATGTCAAATCTCTTTGAGAGAGGTATTTATAGTTTCTCTCCAATTTATCTCCTCCAATTCTGTTCATCTCATTTCTGTAAGTATTTACATATCCATTGAACCTGCTCTTGTTAAAAAAAAACCCAACGGGGGCTGGCCAAGTGGCGCGGTGGTTAAGCGCTGGCTTGGGAAGCCCGCGACCCCGGTTCGGGTCCCACATATGAGGGCCAGTGACAGTGCCCTCAAAAAAACAAACAAAAAAAACCCCAAAGGATTCCACATTCCTAAATTCAGTAACTAATTCTCATACCTCATCTTAATGATCTATAGGAGTATTTGACATTATTGATCACAGTGTTTCTTGTTAAACTACTCTTTGCATTTGGCTTCTTGGACACCACATCCTCCTGGTTTTCCTCTTCTATTATTCGACATTTCTTTTCCACTTTCTGCATTGCTTTCTTTGCATCTTTCTGACAGCTATATATGGGGATGCCCCAGGGCTCAGTCCTTACACATCATTTCTTCTTTTTGTACAACCATCCCATCTCATGACTATATTTGTTCATCTATAAATGAACAAATCTGAGACTTATATCTCTGAACTGAACATATCACATGAACTGCACACCTTTATATACACTGACTTCTGAATATGCATTTGCATGTCTAAAAGGCATTTCACAGTTAATATGTTCAAAAATGACTTCCTAGACCCTGCTCAAAGCTGGCCTTACAGTGGTGTTAGCAATGGCAGCTCCATGTCCTATGCTGCTCAAGCCTTGCAGTTATCCTCCACTATTCTCTTCTTCTTACACATCACACTTGAACAAATCTTGTCATTGCCACCTTCAAAATATGTTCATAAAGTGTTGTATATCTGAAACTAACATAATATTGTATGTTAACTGTAATGGGAAAATAAAATAAATACATTAAAACTAAATTAAATAACTATAAATAAATATATATTCATAATTCTATTTCTTAGCACCTTCAATCCTACTACCCTGATGCAAGTTACCATCATTGTTTACTTGGTTTATTGTAATAATCTCTCTTGATTGCTCCTTTATTTCCCTTTAGTCTATTCTCAGCACAATAACAAGAACAAATATATGAAAATATAGAATGTATTGTGCATGCCTCAGCTCAAAATCTTCCATTTCATTCTTAATTGACTCAGAGTAGATGCCAAAGCTCTTACAATGGTCCACAAGGCCCTTTGTGTTCTAATCCCCCAATATTTTTCAGAGTTCACCTATGATAACTCCTTGGTCTTCATCTCATACTCCAAGAAGTCTCCCACCTCAGGGCCTTTGCAGTTCCTCTTTTTTCTTCCTGAACTTCTCTTCTCTAGATAGTTGGATAGCTCACTCCATCACCCACATCACCTTATTGAGAACTCCCATTTGTAAATAGGAGTTCTCACCCCAACGCTGTTTAATGATCTGTCACTCTCTATATTTATAGGTTCACTGTCTGTTTATTCTCCCTGGAATCTCAGTTCCTTGAGGGCAGGGACTATGTTTTACTCGTGGCTGCTGTCTCAGTAACCATAAAACTACTGGAGAGATAGTGGAAACTTAAAAACAATATATATGTTGAATGAATGAAACAATGAATACAATTGAGAAAATGTTTTCAACTCTGGTACCAGTACACATTTGTGTTTCATGTGGGCCAGAGAGAAGAGAATAGAACACAAAGACTATAAAGTTTGCCGTTATCTCTAGAGCCTCCTCCTCTCTTTAGTCTACCCCTCCTTTCCCGCATTTAGTGATATATTGCTACAGCTTTAGTTTCAGTCGTAACCCAAGGGGGGTCTTTCTTCTATTCTCAGAGTAAGAAAGCAAAAGAAAGATGAGACCAATCTGTTTCCAAATATACCAGGAGCCCACATACTGCCACTGTTCTAACAAGGTGGTAGAACCAAAGTGTGCTCTCGAACAGAGAAATAACACAGAGAACAATTTCAGGGAGGAGAATTAACACAGGTCAGTCAGTCCACCTGAAGGAAGCTCCGATGCTTTACAGACGTGGCTATGACTCACAGACCCTCCCACCACCAATACAATTTTCAGAAAATACTAATCTGCAGCTATTATTCAATTTAAAGACCATTGCTAGGTTCTTGAATTTAGGAAGAAAAAAGCATTAGATTTGCAGCGTGGGATGAATGGGCAGTGGGGGTCATTAAGGAGACTGATGACAATGGAGGCTCTTGTTGCTGAGTGACAGGAAGGAGTATTGCCGGGAAGCAAGACCCTGTTGTGGAGGGCTTTCCATGTCAGGTACAAGTATTTGGTTGATTCAGTAGGCAGTCAAGAAGGACTCACTGTATATTCTTAGATGGGGTAAAAGTGGTGACATGATGAAAGCATTGTTTTGAGTGACTAAGAAGCCTGATTGTAAACCTTATTAGAAAGTAGCCCTTAATCTGCATAAGAACCACACTGGATGAATACTTTTCATTGGTCTGGAATAGACTCCAGTAATCTACATTTTAATCAGAATCTCTGTGGGTGAGGCCTAAGAATTTGCTTAAAAAGAGCCCACAAAACAAAACAAAAAACCCACCACCAACAAAACCACCAAACCAATTAAATGCACACTAATCTATGGTATGCATTACAGCAACTTTTTCTCAATCTAGAGGTTGAAACCCATTACTGAGCTGTAAAATAAATTTCATGGAATGCATCGGGTAACATGTGGGTGCATACCTTATGCTTCCATTTATATAGACTTCATGAATAGACACACGTAATCATAGTGAAAGAAGTCAGGTGGGACAGAAGGCTAACTGAAAAGGTGCACAATAGAAGTATTGAAGAGTTGGACATGTTCCATATCTTGATTTGGGTGATGACCTCCTAGGGGTATACATTTATCAAAACTAATCTAACTGTACACTGAAAATCTGTGCACTTTTCTTTGTAAATTATTCCTCAATAATAACAAAGATGATAAAATGATGTAGAAGCTATCAAGGCATTACTCGAAATAGGGTTAAGCTGTGTGCATATGTGTAAGTGCGTATGTAGGTGTGTGTGCACTAATCCATGATTATTCAACATGAGGGTAAGTGTTGTTTAAAGGTATGTTTTTATGTGTTTGACACACTGCATTAGAGGGGTGCAGGCTAGCAATGAAGGGGTCACTTATGTTCACTCTTCTTTCTTTTTGTTTCCTGTAGCTTGATACTTTGATTTTTTTGCAAATATCTTGCTATCAATATTTCCAGTATTTTTTTTATACTTATAAGGCTACTTGAGTTTGTTGGTGGCATTTCTTCCAAACAGCACAATATGATTCTATTTCTAGAGTTTCACTATGGTGCAATCTTTTTTGTTTCTGTTGCTTAGTGGAGTAGTAAAGCCTGGCTACAGAAAGATTGGCTAGATTTGTTCAACAGGGCAACTGATTGCTTCTGAAAGCTTCATATAAATGAGTTGTAGGCATAGGGTAGATCCATGTATCTTCAATAAACATTGCATTTTAAAGCAATTAATACACTGTTCAAAGGGAGATATTTGGGGGCTCTTCATTTCCTGTTTATATAATTGGGAACACTGAAGATTCATACAAATAACTCATGCATACACTTGTTTTTTGCTTAACCTTTCCTTGCTGTAAAACATCATAAAAACTATGATGCTCAAGTTCATTTTCTTGGGGGTAGCAAGTACACTACTGTGCCTCAAACAGAATTTTTTCCCGACAGTACTGGATATTGTTGATTTTCAGAATGAAAATTCTCTTTATGTAATGAGAATTAAAGATTTATCACTCTAGGTAGAAATGTGGACTGTTTTTATAAGATTAAAAAGAGAGAAAGTCAGATTGAATTGGAATGAGTTATGCTGACTGTTCAAGTTGTAGGACTAAGGATTGTTGTCTAGTCAGAGTCTGCTTTTCTCCTACCTTGAAATCTACTTGGATGTATGGCATCTCTTCTAACTTCCTACATATCCAGGATAGTTTTTGGATTTTTTTTTTTCAACTTGGAGTCTAATTATAATTTCATGCTTCACTGGCATTCTATTTCCTATGAAAGAGTTATAAAACACTGACCTAGGCTTATTTTAATGTGGAGATACTTAGAGGGGTTTACTATTGATTTAGATAGGGCAAGCTTTTCAAGATATATATGTGTCCAGATGAATCTGAAAAATGTAAAGGTTCTAGTGCACAAAAGAAAGTCAAGAATATTGGAGACATATATTGGGAAAAGAGTAGATAAAGTTTCCCTTTTCTGTTTTCTGTGAGTGCTCTTAGTTGTGAGATATGGGATGCTATGGTCATAAGTGTAGGTGGGAGGTGAGTGAAGGTGGCTGGTTAGATAACTGGAATATTGGAAAAGGCTCCTTCAATGAGGAAATAATAAGACATGTTAGACATTTGAGCTTCACTAAGATCACCATGTTGCCTAACCCCATGATGTAGGAGGCACCATAATGTCAACACATTTTCATAAGATACTGTGAGATTGACTAGCTTATTTTGTCTTTTCATTACCCTAAAAAACCAAGCAGCTCATGGTTGAAATGAGAAGTCCATACAGAAAATACTCACTCACAGAGGTCTCAGGTTATTATTCTTAACACAATCTTCAATAGGACCCACTTGTAGGAATTTATATAACCAGATGGCATCCCCATAGAAGCGTTAATACAGAGATACTAACAGTTTGAAGAAATAACATGAACACTTTAAGAATTTTGTTTCATACCAAAGGAACATAGAATTACAGAAGTAGCATGAAGTCTGATGGGAACATATAACAAGTAAGTGTTCCCAATGATGAAGGCAACAGAGGTCCATTAGGAGTCTTGTTTGCAAGTAAGAGAAACTGAGTTTGTCTACGTAAAAGGATGACTGGGATGTGATAGGATGTTATGAATTTGGAAGAACAGACTTAAAATGGGTGGTATTCAGGGAGTCATAAAGCTTGGGATGAAATCATCTGGCCAGGAAATGACACACAACATGCATTGCACACAGACACATTTGCTAGACATCACCTCTGTTTCCAGACATATCACATCACCTCTGGGCATGCTTCCACTCTACTGTAAGTCACTGCCTTCCTTCGTCCAGATTCACACTCCCGAGCCAGAATATAGAACTCTCTACTGTTAGCTTGTGTGTTTAGATCCTAGGTGTAATGAAGCTGATAGAGGAAGGATATTCCATATTTAATTTCTCTATTGAGAAGTAATGTTCTCTAATGCCTCCTTCCCCTTTCCTTAAATTAGGCAAATGGGAAAATTCCTCTACAAAGAAAAAGAGAGTTTATTACTATTATGCAAGAAGAAAATAATATACATGCTCACCACAACGTGTCTAGTAAGTGGTAATCTTTAGGCAGAAGTTGGATGGGTAACTAGAAGTAATATTGGGCGTAGCATTGATATATTGAGAGAAGTTAGAAGAGAGGTACCTGGTCCAACTCTAGGCTTCTATGAGATATGGGGACTTCGGAGTTACTCCAATGTAATTGCTATGTAATGAAATAAAGCTGGGAGCTCTGCGTTCTCTATCAGGAAGCTTCATGTTGCTTTCTAGCTGTATGGATACATTCACACCGCCACCCATTCAGAGCTGGGTCTTCATTAAACACTGCAGATTGGCTTATTACCACTAGGGGTCATTGTTTTACATGTGTCATTCAAAATGATCTTAGAGGAGCTGATTGTCAGACAATTCGAGGCTTGTTTTCTTTCCAGAAATTTAAACTACTGCTACAAATTGTATTTGGTGAATCTGGGGTGACAATGGCTAAGTTCAGAATTCATTGCTATGGGGCTTGTGCTGCCATTCAAAAATAAACAAATAAAGGGCTGGTAAATAAAACTGGCACTTTTTACTACAGTCCATGCAATTTAATTTTCATTATAGGATTCCTTTCACTTTAAGACCTTTCCTCTCTGTCCAACATCAGAACACTCAAAGAGCATTTCAAAAGTCTAGTGATGTTTGGGCTAGTTACAATAGTGAGGTTATGTTAAAACATGAGAATTGTAACAAATCATCTACTTATGTTCTTTCATTTATACTATTCCTTCGAAAAACTAATTTGGTATTCCCCACCCCCACCCCCCAAAAAAAAGGAGAAAAGAGAAAATGAACAGAATTAAAACTATAAAAATGTTAAACATATAGATGCCATAAATTAACATTAAAAGGAGACGAGTTTGTACATAATCCTTTTGGGATTTAAAGGTACATGTCTAAATTTAAGTATCCTTGTCACCACAGGATGAGTAGTGGCCCTGCACCCTGTGTCCTCCACCCAGGACGGGCCCTGAGAGCTAGTGCACCAGTATCTACGTGGTCACCACACACATTTGCTCTAGCATACCACACTTTATCTCAGCCTTGAAGGACTTGGACTTTGACTAATTCCTTTGTGAAGACATGTAAAAGTTAATATAATTCACTGTAAAATGAGTTACCTTTCTGCTCTTAATGAACATGATCAGTTACCAATAATCATAATGATTAGATAACAAATTGAGTCAGTTAAATGCATCACAGATGGAAGAAGCTTCATGTTGTACTGTCAAGCTCTATGGACCCTGCCACTGCTTCCCTACACAGTGAGACTGAACCCAGTTTTCATATTTGATTGCAGAATGTTTGATTACAAGGGGAGGAAGAACCTTCCTGACATTGACACTGCAGGCCATGGGCCCTCAGAGTCCTGTGTCTGAGGAATAAAGCCCAGTTCTGATCACATGTATTCATTAGGGCTGCCATGCTGTTCTGCAGTGATAATTCTTTCCCATTAGCCTTTTCCTGATATTCAGTATTTAAGCAATCCTCTATTATTCCTTTTGCCTCCCTTTAACATCCTTCCTCTGCCCCACCCATTAGTCTTTCTGCTGTGGGAGAAGACTTTCATACTCCTTCCCAGTCTTCTCCTTGTCATGGCTTCAGTGAGGGACAACTGCAGAGCAGTGAAGCACAGTGACACTTGATTGGATGCTTAAGAACACAACACGGAGAGATTCTACTGAGTAATTTAATGGGCTCTGTTTTCCCAGAACTGCAGAGAGAAGGAATAAAAGGTAGTACACAGGGTTCCTGCCTTTTTCTTATTGCTGCCATGGGGATAAAGATCAAAATCTTTATCTGTGATTATCCATCAGACGAATGCAATAAAATGCCCAATATGCAGTCAAGACTAACCGTATGCTGTCTTTCAGAACGGTTCATCTCTGAATCTTTTGAAAACCTTCCCTCCCCGAGGCCCACAGGGCCTGTGAGGAAGCCACCAGCAGCTCCAAAATCTATAGATTGTTATGAAATAATAGGCTCCCTTGGGGCAGGGCTGCCCTAGGGAAGTAGGGGGACTTAGTAAATGCACCAGGAGCCTAGCGGAATTCCTTTGGAAAAGAAGGATTCAGAGTCAACCAACATGGCATGTGTCCTTCAGGAGCTTGCTGTAGAGTTGGGCTCAGGGGTAGAGTACATAACAGACATATGCATCAGTGAATCAACAATACAGGGTGAAATAAGGGGAAGTTGCTTGCAGGATTGAGACTCATCTGAACTCAACTTGGATCCACTGGCCATAACCTACCCTCCCCGCTTTATTACGTGTACTCCAAATGGTTCTCCCTCATGTGGACAGCCCTGGGTGTGGACGGAGAACAGTCTGCCACACACTGAAAAGGATGGGCGACAAGGTAAAGAAGAAAATCCATTTTCTCCCACCATCAGATGTTAACAGGAAGAAAAATGTCTGTCGTGCATATAGAAAGCCATAAGAAAAGCAAAGATTCTCAAGTGGTTTCTGTTGAAGGGGAATCTTTATTTTCCGTCCTCTCTTTTATGTCTTTATGTTTTTCATCTTATTGTGTGTGGAGTGTGAGGGCCTCTCGTGTGATTGTTGAACCTGGGAGAACCTGACATTTGTGATGCATTCCTCGGAGGGCAGACAGGGTCACTCTCTGAAATCCAGACAATGTCTCCCTCTTCGGTCATCTCCCTCTTGGTCTCCTTGATCATTTCTCCTCTTGGCTTCTTGGGCTTCCAATTTCTGGAAGAGAGGGTTGCCTTGCTTCCTGTGATAAGCTAATCAAGCAGAGTTTGCTTTTCGGGAGCCAGCAGGATGTCGATCTCTTCATTCCAGGTTCGCTGCCTGCTATGGTTCACTGTGGTCGGGCCGTATTCAAGCCTAGGGTGAGGCAGGATGTAGGAAACCTGGCTGAGTGCTCTCATTAGCTTTACCATGAGCAAATCTCCATTGGACTCATGTCTTCTCTCAAATGGTTATAACACAGAGGGGAGCTGTGGCTGATTCAACTACATCCGAACTTCAGTGACTCTTAATTGGGGTCATAATTTGTTACTTCTGGGACATATGTCCCTTGGGATATCCTGGTCTAAATTTTATCATTTTCTAGATAAAGAAAGTAAACTCAATCATTTGTATTGTGGTGAAATATCATATAAAATGTACTATTTTAACCATTTTGTACAGGTCAGTGGCATTAAATAGATTTACATTGCTGTGCAATCATCACCAGAACTTTTTCATTTTTTCTAACCTGAAATTTCATATTCCTTAAATGACTTCACATTCTCTCCTCCCGTCAGCCCATGGCAATGACCATTCCATTTTCTTTGACTACTCTAGATATCACATATTAAGTGGAATCTTATAGCATTTATTTTTTTGTAACTGGTTGATTTCACTTAGCATGGTGTCCTGAAGTTTCATCCATGTTGTAGCATGTGTCAAAATTTCCTTCCTTTTTAATACAATAATATCCCAGTGATGTATATACCACATTCTATTTATCCATTCATTCATCATCTGTAAAATAGGGACAGTGACATTTTCTCTGCCATTATTTTAGAATGATGCTGTTTAATTGTCAGTTTGTTTTCATAGGAAGGTCCATTGGACTTACCCTTATGGGAAACATAAAGCACAGTGACTCCAGACAAGTAATGATTTATACCTGCCATGAAATTTTATTAATAAAAAAAAAAGTCAGGTAAATATATCATAATCTAACCCTTGTTAAATTTTAATGACTCCCTCTGGTCTGTTTACTTTTATCATTTTAGAACAAAATCACAATTGCAACAACAAGCTGCACATGCACTTAATTTAAAGAATTAAATGGTCTTACAAATTGTGGCTGGAATGATAACTGTTCAACAAAATCTGTGGCCTCCTATTTTTCCCTGCCACATAATCAGGTTCCATTTTCCAACCTCTGTGGCAGTTAGGAGTGGCCACGTGGCTGCATTCTATCAATGCAGTTGGGACAGAAGTGGTGTGACCCTCTGAGTCTCGCCCTTCACAACTTCCAGTGTGTGCTTTTGCTCACCATGACAAGACGGGATAGTGATAACCTTGATTTAGATGTCAAGTTGAAAAAAGTAAAGCTTTCTCCTAGTTGAGCTCATGGAAAACAGCCATACACACCATACAGAAACATTTACCTTGGGCTGTTAAATGAGTGAGAAATAAACTTGTTTTGTGTTTGAGGCCATTATGAATTCTGGGGTTTGTGTGTTACAGCAGTTAGTGTCATCCTAATAATAATATACTGCCTTATAGTAATAGTACTCTCTTGCCACCTCCATTATCTCTTCCCAGAGGCAAATATTTTCAACTCTTTAAATTGTTTATTTTAGTATTTACATCAAAATCTCTAAATAGCAAGCTTATATTGCTAGTTCTTTTTTATTTTTTTTTATTTTAATTGCCTATTGACTTTTCATTATGGAAGATAAGAATATATCTTTCACCACCATCCTGCCTACTCCTGCCCACATCCTTACATTGTAATTGTAATTTAAACTAGGTCAATATTTATTACTTAAATTATTTTTTGCCACATTAACACTGTTCACAGCTGACACATGTAATTTACAGCATGGTTAGTTTTCCTTTCCTGTGTAAGTTTTTTTTTTTTTTTTAATTTGGAATTTACTCCCTTTTCCTTCACATCCTCGTCACCCTTCTCTCCTTTCACTTGCTTAGTTTTCTTATCATCAATCCTATTCCAAATCCATTACCAGCTGTTAAATCTTCTCTCAATATCATGAAAGAAATTAATTGTTGTCAATTTCATTTTTTTGGAAATTCTTTTCTTAAAGTAATATCTCCCTTCCAACCACTTTCAATCTTGAAAGTAACTCTGTGAGCCTGCTGAATAATTGTCTTTGTAAAAACTCCTTTTTAAAAAAAAAAAAAAATGTGGGGGGAATTGAGGGAGAGGAACAGCGTTGGGGAATTGAGGAAGGGGAACAGACAAGTTGCTGTCCTTTTGTTCTTCAATCTAGTTGTGGAGGATGTCGCTTCACTGTCTAATGTTGGTACTGTGATCATTGAGCTCTTCCCAGGTGAGGCAGTCAGTCACTGGCCATTAGACTGCCCTCACTGCAGCTCATGGCAGCTCATGAAAGTGCATGCCAGCTGCCGGCCAGCCCCACTGCAGCCTACGCCGTAGCCGGCAACTCACGGCAGCCCAGCTCCAGGTTGAGCTGCTGTTCACTATCTTAGTTGTAGAGGGTATAGCATTACTAGCGGCCCCTTGTGTGGGATCCGAACTGGGGCCCTGCTGCTCAGAGCAGGCGTCCCAAGCCAACTATTAACCAACTTTCCACTAGACCAGCCCTAAAAACTTTTAACATCACCAATAAGGAAATTTTTTACCTGCTACTTTTCTTTATTTCCATATCACATTTTGTCTTCTTTCTTGATTTTTCTCCCTTACATTGATAAAACGCATTTTCATATAGCTTTCCCCACACCTTTTTAATAGAGTGCATAGCAGGTAACTTTTTTTTTTTTTTGCACAACTGAGAATATCTTGACAATCTATCTGAATATACAATTCTATTTTGAAAAAAAAAAGTTTCTAAGAACTTTAAAGATATTTGTCTATTGTGTTGTAGCATCTGGAATTGCTATTATGAAGAGAAATCTTAAGCTGTTATTATTCCTGACTATATGAATCTTTTTTTCCTCATCAGAAAGCTTCTGGAACTTTCTTTTTATCAATTGTATCTTCAAATTTGCAGTAATACTCTTTGGTTTCTGTTTACTGGATAATCATATCTCTCATTTCTGGAAAAAAAAATTGAATATATATTTGATGATATCCTCCCTCCATTTACTGTAATCTCTTATTATTTAAACATTGTACTTCCTGAATTAGTCCACTAATTTTCCAATCATTTACCTTCTATTCTTCATTACTTTTCTTATGCTTTGTTCTCTATGTGATTTTCTTTATATTCAAGATGGTCGATTATTTAAAAATGTTTCTCTGTTATCAAGAGCTCATGTATGTTCTATGCATGTTCCTTTATATAGTCTTCTGTTCTTCTATCACAGATACAATATAGCATTTATCTTTTTGAGAATATTGATAATAAAAACTATTCAGAGTACATAAAACTAAAGAAACTGAAGTTTTGAAAAATTGTTTATTTGGTTTCAGTCTGTTTCCCACATTCAATACTTGTCTCAAATGTCTAGTAATCATTTTTTTCTCCCTCATGTTAAGTAGTGTGGGATAAAGAGTTGATCAGAAACCCCTATTCATTTTATTGGCACTATTCACTATGACCCTAACTCTAACACCATTTGAATAAGCTATTTCCTTTGGGAATCCTTAGCGCCACTATCTTTAGTTCTTTCAGCTGTGATACTTTAGAAGAGAATGACTTCAATATTCCTATTTGGTTGGGGGTATAAGGTCGATGCTAGCATTCTATGGGCAATGAAGGAGAAGATTGGAAGGGGGCAATTCAACATTCACTCTGAAGCTTCCACTTAATTCTTTATATATCCCAAATGTAGACACTATTGATTCTCTAGTAGACACTAGAGAATATACTACTAGTTATCAGCTCAGGTTGAGGAAAGTCAGCCATGTAACTTTACAGAGTCAGGTACAGTATCTGTGGATCCTACTCCTGACTAAAGAGATCTTCAAACAATCCATTTAGTCCCATGTTAATCCCCACTGCCAAGCTTCCTATTTTTTCCAAGCCCTAAGCCTTTTAGAGATTCATCTGTGTACATAGACTTTGTCTTGGCTTTCCCACTTCAAGCACAAAATTCAGGTTTCTTGGTTCTGCTAACAGAGTTTTCGCTTGTTCATTTGCTTCCAGCTTCTAGAATCTTGTTGCTGTGGTCTCATCCCCCATTCTTTTGTCACGTAACACATGACAAAGAGCAATGAGACTTGGGAAGGGGCAGTGAAGGTAGGAAATAACACAAAGAAACAGTAGTTTAGGTGCAAGCTGGGGCCAAGGGACCAATAGTCTTGCTAGGACTGAAGGACCTGAATTGGGCCAAGCCAGAGCTTTTATTAAGAAACATCAAAGGAAGAAGCATTTATTCTCTCCAATGTCTGTGATAAGTGTGTGCCTGCTGGCTATCTCCCCGCAACTCCCATTTGCTTTCCAGCATGTACTGTGCCTTCATGTACCCAATGTATCGAATCCACCTCCATGCACTGAGGTGCTTTATCTGCATGGAGGCCAAGGTAGCCTCCAGATGTTGAAGTGCTGTGCCAGCCTTGCAAAAGCAACAGCCAGAGGGGCAAGCCTTGCTAACACCCCTCCTTTACTGCTCCTCGAGGGTATGTCAGAACCCAACACATTTATTCCTTGTCATTTTGTGCATTAAACCATTTCTATAATTTTTGTGGGGATTAGGAAGTGGATTAAATGTACACACACATGTGCACACACACACTATATATATATGTAAAATTATAGTTGACATTCAGTAATTATAGTTGATATTCAGTATTATTCTACTTTAGTTTTAGGTGTATAGTGCAGTAGTCAGGCATCTACACAGTCTATGATGTGATGATCCCCCTGATAAGTCCAGTGGTCATCTGGCTCCCTACATAATCTTTACAACATTATTGATTATATTCCCCATACTGTATTTCATATCCCTATTACTATTTTGTGACTATTAATTTGTAATCCTTCACCTTCTCCCCATCCCCACCTCTCTCCCATCAACAACCATCTGTTTTTGTTTTTTTTCCATATATCTGAGTCTGTTTCTGTTTTGTTTGCTCATTTATTCTGCTCTTTTAGATTCTACATATAAGTGAGATCATATGGTATTTGTCTTTCTCAGCCTGACTTATTTCACTTAGCATAATATTCTCTGGGTCCATCCATGTCATTGCAAATGGCAAGATTGCATTCTTTTTTTTGGCAGAGTAATACTCCATTGTATAAATGTACCACAGCTTCTTTATGCAATCAACCATTGATGGGCATTTCAGTTGTTTCCATATCTTGGCTATTGTGAATAGTGCTGCAATTAATATAGGGTTGCATATGCATTTTCAAATTAGTGTTTTGGATTTCTTTGGGTAGATGTACAGAAATGGAAATGCTGGGTCATAAGGTAGTTCCATTTTCTTTTTTTTAAAAGATTTTTATTGGGGAATTGGGGGAGGGGAACAGCGTTGGGGAATCGGGAAAGGGTAACAGACAGTTGCTGTCCTTTTGTTCTTCAGTCTAGTTGCCAAGGACATTACTTCACTGGCCCATGTTGGTATTATCATTGCGCTCTTCCCAGGTGAGGCAGATTGGTTGCCGGCCTCTGGATGGTCGCTTATGATGGCTCTTGGCAGCTCACACTGGCTGCCAGCCACTCATGCTGGCTGCCGGCCACTCACTATAGTCTATGGCAGCCCACTGCAGCAGGGGCTGCAACCTACACTTTTACTAGGGCTCACAGCCCAGCTCCAGGTGGAGCTGTTGTTCACCATTTTAGCTGTAGAGGGCAGTCTCACTGGCCCTCATATGTGGGATCCGAACCAGGGCCACTGGCATCCCAAGCCAATTCTTAACCAACATGCTACTCGGCTGGCCCAGGTAGTTCCATTTTCAATTTTTTGAGGAACCTCCATACTGTTTCCCATAGTACTGTACTAATCTACAATTTGACCAACAGTGCATGAGGGTCACTAAAAAGGTGACTTCCTCGCCAACACTTGTTTGTTGATTTACTGATGATAGCCATTCTGACAGGAGTGAAGTGGTGTCTCATCATGGTTTTTATTTACATTTCTCTGATGATTAGTGATGTTGAGCATTTTTTTAATATGTCTATTGGGCATCTGTATGGCCTCTTTAGAGAAATGTCTCTTCATGACGTCTGCCCATTTTTTGATTTGGATTGTTTGTAGAGATGGTGAATCTTAATCTCCAATTCTCCAAGGAGGATAGAACAATGTAAGAAACAAGGCTGGACAGATAAGAATCAGACAGACTGGGATTGAAATCTTAGCTTCACAACTTGCTCATAATACGACTATAGGGAACTAAGTCTCTGATGCCTTTCTATAAAATGGGGAAATAAATACATATTCACAGGGTTATTCTAAGGATTAAATGAGTTAATGTAAGTAGAAGACACTGGTAACATTTTAAATATTATTATGAATATTTTAATTTTAAATACTTCTAGATAGCTAAGTGTGTATCTTAATGTTTGTATTTCTATCGGTTTAGCACATGATAGGAGTTTTTTTCTTCTAATATTTTTATTGAAACATACACATAATATTCACCATCTTAATCATCTAAAATGTATGGTTCAGTGGTATTAAATACATTCCTTACATTGTGCTACTCTCATTAACACCCATCTCCAGAACTTTTTCCATCTTGTAAAATTGCAGCTATGCCCATTAAACAATCACTCCCCATTTCTCCCTCTTTCCCTGGGCCCCTGGCAACCACCATTTTACTTTCTGTCACTCTGATTTTGACCCTTCTAACTATGTGGAAGGGATTTAAAAAAAAAAAAATTATTGACTAAAAGAAGCAGCCCCCTAGTCTAAAGTTAGCTAGGTTTAAAACAGCTCATGGAGAAACTGTGAATTCAACAAGCTTTTCTCTGAGCCCTGCTGGCCACCACTTTCAGCTGACCTTTCAATTCTCCTTTTTCTGTCCTCCTTTTGTCATCCTGGGTTCACATATGTTCTTTCACTTTCTTTGTCCCATATTAAAATTTAATTGTAGGAAATAAGAAATGATTTCTTAGTATCCAAATGTCATTTTTTTTTCTAATTTAGGGAGATTTGGGGTAGAAGTATCAGGAACTCCTTCTTTGACTGCCTTAAAGGTTATGGAAATAAAAATTTTAAATATATTAAGTACTGCTTCAGGACAGAACTCAGGTATGTCAGTTCCACAGCTCAGTCACATTATTAGGGACTTCTTTTTCTGTTCTGACAATTACAGCATTCATTGGCTTAGTCCTTGGGCTGGTTAGCATATGGAAAGATGGCTGCCTGTAATAACATGGACTACCCACTTCATAATTCACATCAAACATCCAAAAATTAGAAATGAAACAAAAAATATTTTTCATAATTATGGAATAAACGATCTTCCATTCAGTGTTACTGGACCAAGTTAAATGCCAAATTCTACCTCAAGCACTGGTTTAAGAGTATTACATTCCGCTGCTAATCAGCTCTACCCTGGAGACTCAGAATGAGGTCATCTTCCTCCAGGCTTGAAGGCTACCTGAGTGGCTTTGTTAGGAAGGAGGAATGGGGAAATTATGTTCTCTAGACAACTCTTCATGTTAAATAGACTTCCCTTCCTTTGAAAATGGCTTCTTCTTATAAAAGAGCCTTCATGACCCAGTGAGCAGGTAATAGGGTTAATTGGGAGGATGACAGAGCAAATGCCTCTACAAGACTTATGAATATGTACCTGAGGTCCCACCCAATAGGGGATCAGGACTTTTGTGCCTCTCATTCCCAGTGGATTTGAATGCTTGGGAACACAGAAAGATAGTCTGTATGTATCTTCTACTGGTTTTCTAGCCTGAGTCAGCCTCAACTTTATTCCTAAATCAGTCTAGACTGTCCCCACTCCCCATACGCCCCACTCCAGTTTCTCAGAGTCACTTAGAAAAGACAACCTGTGAAACAAGCATGTTGATACATTTTCTAGGAAAACCTCTTTTTTTCAAAAACCCCTCCAGAAACAGGTGGCATCTGAATTCTCCAAAAATATACCATAAAATGTCCTCCCTCCCTGCTACTTTTTAGTGTGGTCTACAGAGATAGCATCTGAGATTTGCCAGTGATACAGGCTTATGCATACCCATTCCAGCCTGTTTTCTCATAACCTCAAGAACAACTATTTGGTTCCATCAGCTTACCTTCATCACTACTGTCAGCTCTCCTCTGAGCTCAGTTCCCTTTGGTTTCTCTTCATCTTTCTTACTTGCTCTGTCTTCGTCTTTGTCTGTCTTTCATTATTTTTGTATTAAGGAATGTGAGAGGTGGATTCATTGACATCCTTGCTTACATGGATTGTAGCACTCTCCACAAATTACATACTGAAAAAAAAAAGATAAATGGCAGAGCTTGTGCCTTTGTAAGTTCTGGGGACAAAATGTTTGTTTTTATATTTGGTTTTATGATAAAGTCACAAATATTTGGCAGAAACAGTAAAATTAGGGATTAAGAAATTAGGGATTTAAATGTGAAAAAGAAAATTGTGTATCCCTGTGTAATATGTGTGATGGTCCATCCACATAGAATTAGAATCTTGGGATCTTAAACATTTTTTTTAGCATGAACCCATTTGAAGACAAGTGACAAGACCCTAACTCTAAATGGATTACTGAAAAATTAGATTTATTAGAAGAATGGCTCAGTATTGAGCAACGAGTAGAATAATCAAATTTGTTAGAGACCAGAACTAGTGCAATGATAATAATTAGTTTATCACATATTACTATAGGCAGACATTATTCCTAGAACTTTATTTTAACTCATTTAATCTTGAAGCACTTCTGTTTTGGTCATCTTGGTTTGGATGCTGAAAGCAACAGCCATTTTATTCTCTCAGTTTTCTGGGGTCAGAGATTCAGGCAGGGTGTGCCTCTGCATTATACTTCACACAGCATTGGCTTCGATCCCTTGGTGGTTTCCCAGTAAGGCTGAGAAGGTCTAGACCAGGAGTCGGCAAACTTTTGAGATGGAAGAGCTGGGCCATCCAACATGGTTCTAACACACCCATGGCATGTTGAGAATGACTGGAAGGCTAAGTCTGGGCTCCTCTGGGCCCCTTTCACTCTCTGTAATTTCATGGACTCTTCAGTAGAGGGTTAGACTTGACTTCTCAACTAGAGTGTTGGAAATCTTATAAGGTGGCCCAGGGATATAAAAGGGAGTATTCCAAGAGAGAAAATGAAAGTTGTTCGGTTCTTAAGGCAAGGAAACTGGCACAATGTCACTTTTTCTATATTCTAAAGCAGTCACAGAGCCCTCTCTGATTCAAGAGGAGGGGACATAGATCCTACCACTTGATGAGAGGAATATCAAAGATATCGAGACCATTTTTATTCTGCCATAGCCCTATGAGGTAGAGGCAGTTATTCTCATTTTACTTAAGGTCACACTGAGCTAAAGAGAAGATACATAACTTTTTCAAGGTCTCATAGTTAGAAGAGAACTATGGATTTGAACCTAGGTAGTCTGGCTCTAAAACCTGTATTTTTAACCACTTAATGGTCCTTAATCACTTCTGGACATTGGCATTTTCATGCATTGAGGTTCTTCGTGTTTCTTGGAGGCTAACTTGTAGTTCTCTTTTCTTCTTTTGGCAAGGGACATGGTACTTGGCAGCTCCAGGCTCAGAAAACAACAACAACAAAACATCCCAGATCCTAATTTAAAAGTCTCAGGGAACGCCTTGGCTGGGACAACAGGGGTAATGAGCCTATTCTTGGATCAATACTTATGGTCAAAGGGTAGAGATACTCCATTTGGTTTAGATTAGGTTCTCAACAACCTCCATAACCAAGCAGACCATGGTGTGTCTAGAGAGAGAGATGAAGGGCTGCAAGGCAGCCCATTGAGACCCAGAATCCAGGACAATGGATATCTAACCAACCCTATAGCCTGGTAGTTAAATCAATCCTCACTCGATTCCAGTTAAGTGTTTAAAACAGCTCAGCTTTCCAGGGAACTCATTGCCTCCCAAGGATGCCCATTACTCTATAAAGAGTTTCCAGCTTCAGAATTCAGATGAGAGAAGTGTTTTGGAGTGCCAAGGATTAGGATTGCATTAGGATTGTGCTACAAAAACCTATCTGGTTTACTTCATCCTCTATATGTTTCCACCATAGCATCCTTAGAGTCTAGCACAGAGGAATGGATGGGTGAACAAACCTAGTTCAATGTAATTTAACAAGCACTTATTGAACCATCAGGTTGATTGGTTTTCTCCCCAGAAAGACTGATAATTTTGGCAGTGAGGGTAATAACAGATTCAATAGTTGTAGAAGAGTCCTTAGGGAGTTGAGTCTCCCAGAGTCAAAAATGGCTGTGCAACTTCTCTAAGGGAAGGGAAATCCTGTGCAGAAAGTCACCCTACCCAGCCAAGCCTCTCTTTACATAACAGAAGCTATCAAGTTAAAAGTTTCCATGAGGTCAAGGGGATCTGGGCTATTAGGTGCTACCTCTGTTTAAGCACTTCCCCTCAGAGCTCACATGCTAGAATTTAAGCTGTGTGATCAATAAGGTATCTCCCAGCACTGTCTATGATTTATAATTTTAGTGCTGAAAATAACCATTTCCTGGAATGCTCTGTATGAATTTTCCTTTGGAAATTAACTTATATTGTAAATGTGCTTGAGTAATGCAATTTAAAGGAAACTTTCATGAAAAAAACAAATAATTATTCTCTATAATCTATCCATTGCTCAGTATTTGTGTAAACTTGAGTTTTCACAGATTAAATTTGTCTAAGCTGCCTCTGCAGTGTCTCATTTCCCACAAGACTTCTCTGGATTTTTGTGGCCCCACATAGAGCTACAAGAAAGCTATTAGCTGGTGATCTGCCAGCTGTACCTTCATCAATCGACATTGAAGTAATCTAGGGAAATCCATTGCACTGAAGCACCAAATGAATTCAGAACCAACACAAAAGGGAGTCAGTCCTTTCAAAGTGCCCCTGCAGATGGGAGGAGCTAAGTGGTGTGTTTCAAACACAATCATATTGGGCTTTGTTACAGACAAGAATTATGGCTCCAGAAATCATATCCATTGTTGTTTTGGGGAATGTAGTCAGTATGTCCTGGCTTACTAGGAAATATACAAAATTTATACCCATTCTAGAGTCACAAAATAGAATCTTTAAGCTTAATTCAACTTCTCTTTCCAAAAAAGAGAAGGATTTAAATTCCTTGAGAGTATTTATATTAATAAACCTAATTATTATAGAAAATACAAATATGTATGTATGAGTGCAATTTTCACACAAGTACATAAACGCATTTGTTACAAAAGAGTCGAACTTCATTGTGCCAGCAATGCAAACAAACAAACAAACAACAAAAGAAAACAAAATCCACCCCTGATAACCTTCTTGTAGGGACCTGATTCAAAGTGAACTCCTAATTCCTTTTCTCATGCAAGAATATTCCAGGGCCGGAGAGGGGCTGAGCAAGATAAAAGGGGCAGTTACTTCACTGAAGAAAATCAAATACCTGATCAAAAGGAAACATTAGACTCAGTCCATTAAGTCATGTTTTGTTTTATGTTTTCTGAATGCAATCCCAACCTATGTAATGGGTAGATATTTATTTTTCTTTTTTGTTTTACTCTCAAATTATAGGGCTTTAATCAAAATCCATGGAGTCAGGGAAATAAAAGTGGATATACTCCCTTTAGATTTGAAATAAGGCCGATGGAATGTAACTTAAAGACTGCATAGGTGTGTGTGCATGCACACACACACACACACACACACACACAGAATTAACAAGTATGTTGGATCTATAGCAGGGTTTCTGAACAGCAGCATTATTGCTATTTTGGACCCGATATTCTTTGTCGTGGGAGGATGTCTTGTATATTGTAGAATATTTAGCCGCGTCTCTCACTCTATGTACTAAATGTTAGTAGCAGTCTTCCCCTTAACTGAGTGTCTCCAGACATGGCCAAATGTTGCTTGTTCAATGAAATTGACTCTGAATGAGAAGCAGTATTCTAAACACCTCGATTACCTCTCCATTCTGACCATCCTAAACATTCTTATGTACTATAGATATTATTATCAAAGGTATATTGTTGAGGCACTTCATTTAGTTCTTCCCTCTTAATTTTAAGGTTATCTATCTTAGGTTTTATTTCTTAGAAGAGGATCCTGAGACCGGGATTTGTAGGCAAGGAGTTTGTCAAAAGAGTGTTCCATGGAGAAATCTGCAGGGAAAGGAAGATTAGGAAAGAAGAAGGAGCCCTAAATATATGGGTTCAGCCTAGGTCTAGCCTCACTCTGATCCTTAGAAAGCTCTGAAGTATAAATTGCACTAAGGAAATGGTCAGCTTTTGAAGGAAGGGTGCTGGGCTTTTGTACCCCACACTGTCAATGGCTGTCTAAGTGCCACGGGGATGGAGGTTGAAAATTGGCTACACTGAACTACACCAAAAGTACCTGCCTTATTTCTTCGGAGTGGGGGTGGGGGGATTTGGATTAGCTTGATTGGCTTAAATATTTTATCCAGAGATAAATGGTTATGAAAATGGAAACACACTCAGAATGACCTATATTGGCATTAACCTTAATCTAATACAAACCCCTTCATTTAAAATACAGCTTTTTTTTTTTTTTTTTTTTTTTTTTGGTAAAAGATGTTTTAGTAGAAACTGATTAGTAACATTTCAAAGTGTCTTTTGACTGTAACTATGTACCCAAGAATAAATTTATAGGACATCTCTTAAATTTGTATTTGATCCACAATAGAAATATAAATATTTAATCAGAATGGCAGTAACCCAAATCTCCAATACCCACTTGAAGTATGTCTTTCGTCCTCTTTTTCTATTAGTTTGTGCTCAGGGAAATTGAAAATGATAATAAAAACCACAACGAAAGGAAGAACATTACCTTATACAGCAATGAGTAGTTTAGATTGGAAGAGGTGAGAGAAATTTAGAAAAAAAAAATTAACTTCATTCTAAAAGCCAATGCTGATTAATTCCTAATTATGCCATGGGGTTTTGTGCCATTTTTTCCTTATATTGGAGCAAATTGCGTGCACACGTGCACACACACACACACACACACACACACACGAACACTATGGAAATATGACTTACTATGAAATTGCCCATGTTTTAAAAAAAAGTAAATAAATTTGTATAAAGCTTCATGTGAATGCCTTTTAATGTATCTATCATTTAGATGTTGTTTATAATTAAATGAGATGTACAATATTATAAAAATGAACAGATATGAACCTGATAGAGAGACATCGTTATCTGTGTTCGAAAAATGGCAGTGCACACACTAGAGGAATTTTAATTATATGCCTACAAGTACTTTAAGTGCTCTGTTAATTGCTGCCATGGAACATCTTACTTTTTCAAAGTTTAGCCTAGGTAGTAGGTGAAATAAACAGCAGGAGAAGATGACAATTAATTCAGGTCATACAAGTATGTAGATAAACAGGTGGATATGAGATAAGGAATTCTGGAGAGAGAGATGCTTTTTTGAGGTAATTGGAACACACTATATGAAGAAGGGGGTATTTAAATTAAGTTTTGAAGCTGCATTAAGTAACTCATCTATTCTTATGCAACCTTTAGCTATTCCAAAAATGCAAAATTTATTTGTGCTGTTCTGATTTCAAGCAGCAGTGCTAGCAACCCAAAGGGAAAAAAGTGACGGTTTCTCTTTCAAAATTCTTTTTCCTATTTAATAAATTATATGTACTTATTTTAAAAATTCCAAAAGTCTAAAAAAGAAATTAAAGATGGTCCATAATGACAACACCCTGTGTAAACCATTATTAAAATTTTTATAAATATGAATGGATTTCTTGTAAGAGTCTGAGAAGCGTGACACTGCCTTAGACACTATAAATGGTCTAGACATGATGTGAGAAGTTATAGTCCAACCTGTGTTATGTATGCTTTAGCACCCATTCACTGACAAATTGCCATCCAATGTCTTCTCAAACCACTCTGTGACAGGAAACCTACTAACTTCAGGACTAACTTCAGGGGTAATCCCAGAGTACGAGTATTTGCAGAGCCTTAATGTAGTTTGAAAATGCTTTAATATAGTATATATAAACCTTTCACCTCTCAGCTCCTATATATTTCCCTGATCCTGAGTGCCCCAAGAATAAATCAAATCTTTCAACCATGAGGTTTTTGTGGCTTCTTTTTTCCCTTCTCTGTATCTTTACCAAGACCCTGTTTACTGCCCACTGAATACCCTTGGAGGGGGTTCACAAAATTTGCAGCAGTAATATATAATGGAAAAAATCCTAGGTATTCTCTAAATTGTGCTTATATAGATCAGAACTGTATTGTGTTTTGGAAAAAAAAAGTAACATATCTAATCATTGTCGCATAGTATGAACAAAAGTATTGCTATTATGTAGAAAAGTCCTTATTACTCACCAACTCGCTGCTCCCCACAAACTCCCACAATGAACAGCTTCAACAATATCTCCTGGGCTTTTTTATTCAGTATCTAACAATAATTATGTGTGTCAGCTTTCAGATGTCAAAAATATAAAAGGGAGAAGATGACTTATAACAGAAAATTGAAATTTCAACAGTTTGCATTTTTATAAATCCCTGTATTTTTAAGAGAGCATATATTGTGAAGCAGTAGCTTGAAGCCTTTTGAAATCTCTCTGTCTGTATCACCCTTTTTTTTCCCAGTGGTCACCAAGGAGTGGTAATTAATTAACTTAAAAAAAAAAACAAACAAACACGATGTGGGCCAAACAAAAAAGTTATGTTGGCTGAATTTGGACAAAGACAATACCTGTTTGAGACCCCAGACACAGAGATTCTTTTAATGTCAATGAATAAGCCTAATAAGCTGCTCAATTACAAGGATCTAAGAGAGGGTCACAGTGCTCCTGGAAGGGGGAATAGGGTTGAGATGGGTGGAAGGAAGGGACTGGGAACATCTCACATGGAAGAAATCAAAATAGAAGAATGGGAATAACCACTAATGTGTGCATGTGACAGTAGAGTGTTGCAATGTTTGAAGTATATGGGACTAACTGAAGAGGAAAAGAGAGCTTTGAATGGGCCGCATGGGTTGTGCTCATAAAATATATTTAATTCCAGACAGAGGGGAAACTATACGCACACATACACACACATGTGCACGTGCACACACACACACATACATACACACATACACATACATATATATGTATTAGGAATGGTTTGAAACAGAGAGACAATAAGATAAGAGTATTGGAGCAGAAGAATGGTACAATACAAGCAGCATTTAATAGAGAAGTCTTTTGAAAGGGGTGCCCAGCATGGTAATCTGGGTCATTCTGGAGATGGTGCCCTTTGTTGATCACCCACTATTGATCCAGTGGAGGAAGTTCAACCTAGAGAAGGTTGTGGAACACCTAGGCTAGTTAGGATATGAAGAGAGCTATCTTTTGGACTATTAGGACTTGTAAGTGTCTTCCTACTTTTATTTATTCATTACTTTGTTTATTTATGCCACAAATATGTCCTGAGCACCTGTTCTACATCCTGTACTATACTAAGAGCTAAAGGCTGAATCAGAAAATGAAATGGAAGTAAATAATTGCAGGTAACACTTGTTTTTCAAGGGTGAGACCTGTGAGAAAGGAATCCAGGGAGCTGCAGGAGCATGTGAGACAAGCACCTGGACCTGTCCTGGGGAGTGTGTATTCAAGAAATGAATTCCAGAAGCGCCATCTAAGCTGAAATGTAGAGGATCCATAGGCATCAGTCTGGCTAACACAAGAGACAAGAGAGTTCTTGGGACAAGGGAGAAGGCAAATATTAGAGCTATAATGGGAAATGATAAACTTTTTTGTAATTAAAGTTTATAGGGGTGACAATGGTTAGTAAAGTTACATAGGTTTCAAGTGAACAATTCTGTATTACATCATCTATATATCATATTGTGTGTTCACCACCTAGACTGCTATCTGTCACCATATACCTAAATTAACTCAAAATGGATCAAAGACCGAAACATAAGACCTGAAACAATAAACTGCATAGAAGTAAGCATAGGCACTAAACTTATGGACCTTGGGTTCAAAGAGGATATTATGAATTTGACCTCAAAGGCAAGGGAAGTAAAAGCTAAAATAAATGAATGGGACTATATCAAACTAAAAAGCTTCTGCTCAGCAAAAGAAACCATCAACAAAATAAAGAGGCAACCAATGGAATGGGAGAAGATTTTTGCAAACAATGCCTCCAATAAAGAGCTAATGTCCAAAATATACAAGGAACTCATACAACACAACAACAAAAACCCAAACATTCCAATTAAAAAATGGACAGAAGACTTAAATTTACATTACTCAAATGAGGACATACAGGTGGCCAATAGACATATGAAAAGATGCTCAACATTGCTAATCATCAGAGAAATGCAAATAAAAACCCCAGTGAGATATCACCTCATACCAGTCAGAATGGCCATCATCAACAAGACAATAAGTGTTGGGGAGGCTGTGGAGAAAAAGGAACCCTCATACATTGTTGGTGGGAATACAGATTGGTGCAGCCAAGATGGAAGGCAGTGTGGAGGTTCCTCAAAAAATTAAGAATAGAATTACCGTATGACCCAGCAATCCCTCTCCTGGGTATCTACCATAAAAATCTGAAAACATTTATCTGTAAAGATATATGTGCTCCAATGTTCATTGCAGCTTTATTTGCAGTGGACAAGACATGGAAACAACCAAGGTATCCTTCGATAGATGATTGGATAAAAAATATCTGAGATAGATACACACACACACACACACACACACACACACACACACACAATGGAATACTATTCTGCCATAAGAAAAGATGAAATAGTGCCATTTGTGACAACATGGATGGATCTTGAGAATATTATGCTAAGCTAAATGAGTTAGACAGAAAAAGTTGAGAACCATATGATTTCACTGATATGTGGGACACAAAACTGAAAGCAACAAAGGGACGAGACAAACAAACAAAGAAACACTGATAGACACAGACAACAGTTTAGTGGTTACCAGAGGGTAAGAGGGGAGGGAGGTGGCAGATGAGGGTACACGGGATCAAATATATGGTAATGGAAGGAGAGCATTTAAAAATAAGCCTGGAATGCGAAAAGAAAGGGGGAACTGGCTAGAGGTGAGTCTGAAAGGCACTCAGGAATCACATTCAGTGGGTCTCGGTGGCCTTGTTAAGGAGTTTGGACTTTTTCCAAACAATCAAAAAATATGTTTAAAGCTGGAGAAAAATAACATCCAATTTTATTTTAAAAATGAATTGGCAGCAGTACACCTGGAGGCACAGAAACAAGGATTTAAACTTTTTTTTTTTTCCTTAGAAACTTGACCTTATCAAGCAACTCAAAAAGCCTTTCTGGTGTTTGGACACTGAGAGAAATAAATTCAAGCCCCTGAGCTCATGTCCAGAGTTGTGCCAAAGACCCTAGGAAATATATTGATGTCTGAGTATCACAACTCTGGTTGGTCCAAGGTAGAAGGCATCTTAGAGACCATTGTCTCTCACTCTTTACACCAAAGAGGTAACTGAGGTACCGAATGGGAGGGACACACCTGGGATCATAGAGTGAGTCAGTGGTGGCACAGTCAGCACCCAATCCCCCAAAACTGTTTCTTTTCTTAGTATGAGGGATGAATAATCTGTTCATTAAAGTAGAAAAAAAATCAAGGGATATAAAATTTTTAGTTGTAGAATTCCACACCCATGGAAAAAGAAAGGAGCTACCCCAGTCAGTCCACAAAGTAGAAAACAGACATACAAACAAAACAAAACAAAACAGCATTATGTATTCATACTTTTATCACTGCCTTTATGGTAATTTCAACTATGCTTTTTTTTTTTAATGAATAATGAACTAGATTCAGGGAAGAAGAACATTGCATTATTTTTGCCATCTATTTTTTTTTTCTTGGCTAAAAATAGGAATTGGACAACCTTAGGAGAAAATAAGCTTTTCAAATGTCAGAGGAGCTTCTCTTTGAGGATATAGAATCCTGGGGTGTCAGCTCTCAGTCCTTCCAGCCCTCATATATAGAATGAGGAGATTAATTCGAAGGTGTTTAAGGGTCTCCTATTTCACAGGTTCCTTGACTACTGATAGCAAAAAGCAGATTTCCTCACCATTTTTAATATACCTAATACTTCAGGCAAACAAGTTATTTAAATATATATATATATATATATATATATATATATATATATATATATATATATATATATATAAAAATAGAAATGGATATTAATCATTTTGGTAAATAGATTTCAGTTTACTCCCTAAATACAGAACTGAAGAAAGATGCAAATTATAAATGAACAGAGGGGAGCAAGGAGGTAAGTTCTTGGAACTGCTCATTGTTAAAATAGTTTATGAATTGGATTTAAATAAGGCCTACTCCGTCACTAAACCAAAGTAAGTTTCTGCACATAAACTTTGTATATGGATCCTGTTTCTTCAAGGGCAAAATGAGCTGGGTGTTTCAGGAAAACCCATGCATATACCAACTAAGATTGCCACCTATCCAGCCATTCAATGCTTGGCACCTAATAAGCATTCAATGAATGTCAGCTAAGTAAACCAACAGACTCATCAAGATGTAGCAGTGGTTAACCCCTTGAGTAATATATGCTTTTGATGGGGAACAGCAATGCTTAACCAAGTGAACCCATTTTAATGGTACAATTCTTGGCTGCTGTTAAATTTAGAGAGAAATTTGGGGACTAGAGGTGCATTCCAGTGCTATTTGCAGAGGCCACTGATTAAAAACAAAAACTGTGCTTCTTATATAGTAACTGAACTACTGATAAATTTTATCTGTAAGACCATATTCATTTATTCAAGAAAGACATCCTGGAGAACAAAGAATTTGAGAATAGCTTAGCAGGAGTTTAGAAGATGTTAGAATCACAGATACCTAGAATGAAGAGCTATCACCTTGTGGCTCATATTTTTCTTACTCCCAATTCATTACCCTTCAAAAAATAAGGTTTCATTTTCTATGAATTGACTTAGGTTCATCAAGTGTAAAAGCTTGGCACGTTACAAAGCGCAAACATATTGCTTTTCTGTAACTTGAATAGTCAGAATAAGTACCTCTACTAAAATATTTTTGGCATTTGCTACATATATATTTTTAGGTGGGGCTCCTGAGCCTGCCTGTATATTAAGAAATCTTGAAGGCATTCAGTTTTACTAGACAAAAGTAATATTACAAGTAGCAAAGATGGGTGCACAAGTCTGAATTATATTAACGTGAAAAGACAATTATCTACATAAGACTGGTTGTAACCATTTCCCTCAATTGAGACAGAATAGTGCATTACCCCAAGAGTCATCACTAAAAATTTTAAAATACTTTACGTCATATGGAATCTGGCAAACATCCAGCACAACTGACATTATTCCAATTTTAATACTTTAGACTATACACCTGGAGCAACACCACTGACAGACAATATGCAAGATGTAGTAATACTGGAAGACAGAAATTTTCTATTTTTAGTCATTTCGCCTGCTATCACCTGGAAACTGCCCAAGTAGCCAATCTATTTCATTTCAGACCTATGAAATAATGGCTGCTCGTGAGTTGTTATGCAGGCAAGTCCAGAGAATGCTGAGGAAATTACTATTTTTCTTTTTTAACCCCCTTCTCATATAGTCTACTCTACTGCAGTGGTAACACAATTCTATAGATTAAGATAAAGTTGCCTCAAGTTTTTTTTGCCCACAAGATAATAAGCTGCTAAAGCAGCACTAGTCTAACATCTTCATACTTTGTGTTCCAAAGTTGTGGGAGCCAACATGATAACCCAGAGCAATAGCACACGATCGGTTTTCTCATTCTCTGGAAGAATCTCAGCTGGTTGGCACAAGACTTCAGCTTGCTCTGAGACCAGTGACACGTAAGGAGGAAGGTCAATTGCATGAATGTTCATAAATAGACATGACTCAGAGTTCAGGCCTGAGAATCGGAAGGGTTCTTAGAGGTCAACAAGCCCAACCATTACTCGCCCTCCTGGTTTGCCCCTGGACCTGGGGGAGTAGACTAGAGTTTGAGCATCAAGACAAAGTTAGAAAGCACCCCTCAGCACCTGGGAGTATATTCCAACAACACTGCACAGCATCAAATCTTCTGTTCACACATACTGTTCTTGCTTCAGCCAAAATCCCAGACAACAAATGAAGGGGGCTTCTGGGCCGGCCAAGTGGCACGGTGGTTAAACGTTGGCTCGTTGGCTTGGGAAGCCAGGGCCCCGATTTAGGCCCACATATGAGGGCCCGTAACACTGCCCTCAAAAAAAAACAAAACATAAAAATACAAATGAAGGGAGCTTCTAATGTAGGTTTAACAGAGGCTCAAAGTTGTTACTGCATTATAACAGCTGCCCCAGATGGCAGTGTTATAGATTTGTATCCAAGGTCTATAAAACTGATAAATACCAGTGTCTGGAGGTTTTAGGCCACTGGTGTAACATATTTGGTAAGTACAAAAAGTTTAAAACAATGTACAAACACTATGTGGTCATTTCACTGAAAATTTAATTTTCAGAACAACCCTACAAGATAGTTGTTATCTATGTCTACAGATGTGGCAACTAAGGCATAGAGAAACTCATGTATGTTGGCAAAGATCACACATAGAGAAGCCCAAATTCAAATTCAGGTACTGCTATTCCAGTGTCTCTGATCTCAAACATAATCCTAAGCTGTCACAGGATCTGTCTTATATCTCCTCCCTATCTGACCTTCCCTCTTTTTAGGAGATTTGGAACTCAGTTTGTGTGAGGATGCTGAATGATGTCAAAAATGGTGTCCAGACATCTCATTACTGAAGCAGTGAAATACGTGATAATGAGGGATATAGGTCTTTTGGATTTTCATGGTAGAAGTTTTTGAGGACTCCGTAGACAGTTTTATCTGCGAGAGTTTTCAGGCTAATGGTCAAGAGCAACAGCGTATAGATGTTTTCAATGGGAAGCTTTAGCAAAGAGGGCTGTTGGATGTGGGAAGGGGGGCTGAATGGCTCTGTCCTGAGCAGCCCCACAAAGAGACCATCCTGTAAAGAGATATCTATGGACCCACCCCAGTCTTCTCCACATACAAACCAGATTACATCATCACAAGAGGAGCTCTGTATCTTATGAAAACAATGTATATCAGGATGACAGTTCATTACTTTGTGATCAGAACTGTAATGACCTTGCAGACTGAAATACTTGCAGCAGCATGGCCTACACATTCTCATCCTGTAGGTGGACCAATGCGGGAAACTAAATTATGATCAGAAGGTTACTTGATTAGTATGGAATTATGGAAAGGACAGTGAGTTAGATGATTTTAGGCTTAATGATGTGAAACAAAAACAACCTGATGTGTCCATCTCCACAGCAAGGAAGGCCTTTCAAATAGCAATGTGCGTATAGCACTCAAATTTCACTGACCTCAATTCTCTCTGCCCCTAATGGAGCTTGGAGAGGAACAGCCAACTTTTCTCTTGTGATTATTATTTTTCCACAATTATTTACTCACCAGTCTCTCAGATAGGGTTATCTTTGTTTTGAATATGTTGAATATTGTTAGTTTAATTTGCTCAAGCCAAAATCTCCTCTTTTTTTTTTTTTCCAGGTTACTTCTAGGAGCTATTCTAATGCATCTTTAAAGTCTTACTCAGAGATTAGTTCAGGTTCCAAGTATTTCCACATACTATTAGCTCAGCAGAATAAAAACCTCAAAGGAGTAGAATATGAAAAGCAAGTCTTTCTATATACCCTCACTTATGTCTGCACATTTTGCTTATTAAAAAAAGTTAACAAAAGTCAATAAATAAAGTTTTGAAGGAGATTTTAAAAACTGATAGTATATAGTACTCAATTTACATTCATCTCAGACTCCCATATGTTTTTCTATCTTTAGTCCATGATTCAAGAGGATTGACTCTGAAAAAGATTAGTTTAATGTCTTACAAGGTCCTAGACATTGAACAACTATCTATTCAAGTTTACTGGACCATTCTTATTAAAACAAGTAAAGTAACTCTGACTGTTGAAAACTATTTTCATCAAGTATTAAAACCAGAATTTTAATTTATTTTTTAATTTGAAAATTCAATTAACCAGAATCCTCTATTCCCAAGCGTTTGGCTCAATTGATATATTTACACTTAATCAAATCTGTACAATGAGATTTCTTATCGTTTTGACCATGGTTCAATGCCCAGAGCTTCCTTTAGGCTTGGTAAAATCCTAGAGGAATGAGCTAGGTTCTTATTGTAAATCCATGCTTTCTTTGAATTACACAATGTTAGCAAGTGTTTCTTATTCCCAGGTGTAGCAGTTCCTGTTGATAACCTGTTCTATATCTACTCATTCACCTCTAAGCTTACTTGAAGCTTGGTGGACACTTCCTGAACATCCTGAAAGCTTCTCATGACAAGAGCTTGTATCTGTGTTTCTCTGCGTGACAGATTTCTTCAGCAGGGCACCCTAAAAATGCTGAAATGTGACACCTTAGTGTAGTTGGTAGACAAATCCCCAGCTTCCATGAGACAATTGGGTAGAGCATTTTTGTGTGTTGGTTTAGCTTTTATTATATAATCATAAACTTAACTCTGCAGCTAGACTTGGAGGGGGTGAGGAAAATATGGACCCCAGCTAACTGTAGTGAGAGCACAAAGATTATGGGTGTACCAAGCAGATGGGGCAGCGGTCCTCTCCTGACTACAGAAGGAATGGTCTGGTTAGGATAAAACTAGTCAAATGCATCAGAGTTGTCCACATTTAGCAATTGTAATGTTCTTGCTTGTCTTGCCATTCCTGGACCCAGAGCGCTCCATGGCTTCCATAATATTCATGCTGTCTCTCACTTTGCAGAAGACCACAGTCTTGCCATCCAACCATTCAGTCTTGGCAGTGTAGATGTAAAACTGGGAACCATTTGTGTTGGGTCCAACATTTGCCATGGACGAGATGTCAGGACCCATATGCTTTAGGATGAAATTCTCGTTATCAAACTTCTCCCCAAAAATGGATTTGCCGTCTGTGCCCTTATGGCGTGTGAATCCACCACCCTGGCACATAAATCCTGGAACAATTCTGTGAAAGGAGGAACCTCTACAACCAAATCCTTTATCCCCAGTGCTCAGGGCATGAAAGTTTTCTGCTGTCTTTGGAACTTTGCAAACAACTCAAAGGAGATACGGGCCCAAAGGCTCGCCGTCAACAGTGATGTCAAAAAAAGAATGGGGTTGACCATGACTGGGCATGGGCAGCTCTGAACAGTGGTGTCTGGAAGGCCTACAGCATTTTTTAAGACATCTGAAGGTTCCCAGAGGGATTGAGTCCCAATTTCCAGAGCATCACTCACTCATTCACATACATCCGCTGCCTCACTTTCACCACTTCCTCACTCTTCTTCCTGGGATTGTGTCTCAGGTAAATTGTACCTGTGTCTTTGTGTCAGGGTCTGCCTTTTGTGGAAAGCCAAGAAAAACAAAGCTCCCACTTCCAATTTTCTGTCATGATGTTAAGTTTGTTAACCACAATCCACAATCAAACACAGAGAATAAGTCCCTGTTCAGAACCACTAAGTGATGTATTGGGTTGTCAGAAGTCATGACGTGTTTTTTTCTGTTTTTGTTGCAAAAATGCAACAACCCAATATATAGACCTCTATTTAGTACTTCCCTAGAACTTAGAAAGAAAATTTGTTCCTGTTTCTGAAGGTTTCTCAAGAACTACAGGTGATTTTAGTTTTGCTGATGGCCAAGCATGATTCTTTAGCAAGAATCCAAATTTTGAATTATCATATTGCTTTTAGAAAGTAACTTGATAATATATTTAAGAGGCAGTAACAATAGTCTTAGCCTGTGACCCATTAACTCTACTTTTGGGAATTTACTTAAAGGAAATACATATCATAAAAGGCATATATTCTAAATACAGAAAAACATGCATTTCAAGATTGCTTAAAATAGCAGTTGAAAAAAGCTTGAAGGTAATGTAAATGTCTAGCAATGAGGAATGGCCAATTAGATCGTAATGCATTAACTAGCAATAAAATTATGTAGCCAGAGAGATGTCACTAACAATCATGGTTTTGATGTGATGGTAAATGAAAGGAAGCTACAGAAAAGATCTATTTGCATTACAATTGCCTTGTAAATATAATGTTTGCATGTGGACAAGAGATGAAACAATACTGGGTAAAGTTACCCCCAATCTATTAAAACAGCTATTTTCACTTCATCTACCACCAAAACCAGATATGAGAAGCAAAGAATGTTGTCAGGGCTATAAAAACATTTTTTTCTTTTGTTTTTTATTTTGTTTTTGTTTTTTTAATGCATGTAGACTACTGGCCTGTATATCTGTCTCTAGTATTAAGTATCGGTTAGAAACGAATGCTGAGTATCTCACCTGACTTTTTTCTCGGCAAGAAATGGAGGGCCGGCTGAGTGGCACAGTGGTTGAGCGCTGGTTTGGGAAGCCAGCGGCCCTGGTTGGGGTCCCACATATGAGGGTCAGTGACACTGCCCTCAAAATAAATAAATAAATAAATAAATAAATAAATAAATAAATAAATAAATAAAGTTTTGGGCCGGCCGAGTGGCTCAGTTGGTTAAGAGCTCGCTCAATAATGCGAGCTGAGCTCTGAGTAATAGCGGTTCAATGCCCAGCCAGAGCTGAGCTTCCATTGAGCTGCCAGCAGGTGGCAGGATGGCTCAGCTAAAGAAAAAATAAAAAAGAAAGAAATGGAATACTCACCTCTTGGCCTCTTTCTAGTATGTTGTCTTTGAACAAGAACTCATGGTAAAGATAGTGTCAAATAATTATAAACATTGTTAGACATTTACCTTTACCATCCCAGAAGTAATAGGTAAAAGTATGAGAACTATACCCATCAACTTATAAATCTTAGATTCAGAATGTTAGATAAAAAGGCACACAGAAAAGGAGAAATGATCCCAAAAGATGAAGTAATTTGCTAAAGTTAATTAATGGTGGAGCCAGAATCAGTTCAGGTTCTCTGACCATCAGAGTAGGGCTCAGTCAATAGTCTTATCTGCAAATGGAGTAATAGCTCCTGCCCTACTACAGGTCTTTGGCTCTTATAGGAATTAAATCAAAGGAAATTCATAAAGGGATAGTGTACATTGCAAACCCAGCCCACCATGAAGCAATATAGAGTTTAAAAGTCAAGTGATAATGGTGGTTGCCTGATTCATAATCTGTTGAGGGCCAGGAAATAAATTCTTGGAGAGAGGATCGTTATCTGGTATGTGAGTTGCAAGACCTTGGCTGCTCCCAGGGTAGGCACTGAAGGATGGGTATCTTAGCCAGAAGTGTGGTGGATCAGTTAGAAGCTACTGCTGCGTGCGATTCCTTTGCCTCAGGCACAACGGTGCCCATTCTTTGAACCTGCACCACCTGGGGGTGATTCTGGCAGGGAAGAGCTAGAGCTGTCAGCTTCAGCTCTGTTTCCTCTTATCCTCATTTTGCAGCCATACTGCACGCAGTGTCTCCCATGACACTTTGTTCTCTCCAACCAGGTCCTCTTTCCCGGTCCCAGCCAGGGGCAGTCCAGCTCAGGTTTTTAGAAAAATCCATGCTGAACTCCCCCAATCCTCTAAAGGCTTTTCGCAAATGAGAAGCCTGCTAAGAGATGTGTGGGGCTAAGAAAAAGGAAGTGTTTGCACATAGGAGATGCCAAATACGCGCTAAGAAAGGATAGAACTCTGTGCAAAGTGGCAAAAGGTTCAAATTATGAATTAGTACTTTAAACATTAAAAACACTGTTATTCTCAAGTATCACCTATGTTATGAAAAGCAAAGATGTAATAGAGTAAACAAGGAGCAAACTGGAAGGCTTAAGATCTGGGTTCTGTTCTCGGTTTGGCCACAAACTCAGTCTGTGACTGGAGGCAGTTATTTGAATGTTCGAGGCCTCTTTAAAAAGTAAAGTGGCGCAGTGGTTGGGAGCTGGCTTGGAACGCCAGCGGCCTGGGTTCGGATCCCACATATGAGGGCCAGTGACACTGCCCTCAAAAAAAAAAAAAAAAGTAAACAGTTTTTCCTAGATAATCCCTAAGATTTCTTTAACTCTGAAGTTCTATTACTATATATGAACAGCATTAAAATAATTATGAAAGATCATATATACATATATATGTGTATAATTATATGTGTGTACGTATATGTATGTATATCTATATCTATATCTATCTATCTATCTATCTATATATATATATATATATATATATATATATATATATATACATATATATATATACACATTTATTTCCTTGATAGGGAGGCCAATTTGGGGTGTATTTATATATTCCCCCCCGCTGCAAATTGGCCTCCCTATCAAGGCAATGGTACAAAAGTAAATTAAAAAACTTTGTAATGCATATTGCTCAATACTAAATCAAGCAGAGTGTATATATCAAAGAAGGTTTCAATAAATAAAGTTTCAATTTGGCTGTATAAAAGCAGAGTGCAATAAATAGTATATTTCTGCCAACTTTTTGTTTAAGGAGGGCTTTTTCTTTCTCCATCTTTCTGCCCTCCCCACTATTTTACTGACTAGCATAGATTTTAAGATCACACATTTAGCCGGATTGAGTTCAAAGTCAAGGTCTCCTAATATCTAGCTGGGTGACCTTAGAAAGTTAAACTTTTCTCTATCTCATTAAAAATAATTCTAATAATAGGACTATAGTACTTACCTTGAAGTATAGCAGCAAGTATTAAATGACATTATGTATAAAGTTCTCAGAACACTGGAATAACAATATGTCCTAACTCTTAAGAATACAGTTAAACTATATAAATATATTGGGTTGTCGGAAAAGTCATGATGTATTTTTTTCTATGTTTTTCATTGCAAAAATGTGTCATGACTTTTCCGACAACCCAATAGTTTATATACATTTACCCTTTACAGATGGAGGATTACATCTGTAAAGGGTAATAAAGGAGGATTACATATAGAGAAAAAGGTAAAGAATTTGATAATGGGGTGTGTTGAAAATATCCAGGTAGCAATACCTAGCAGGCAGTTCAAAACTAACTGTAGCTCAGGACGAGATCTAGGCTGGAGGCTTGTGTGTCAGGCTGCCTGCACAGGTAGAGATTTCATGTCTAGAAATGGCTGACATTCGATGAACAAAAACTGTGTGTGGAGAGGCAGGAGGGTAAAAGAACGGGACTTTCTTTTGCCACCTACTCTTCAGGAACAGGTTAATGTAAAGGAACCAGTGGAAGACACTGAGAAAGATTGACCAATGAAGGAGAAGTGAGTGACTCCATAAAAACCAAAATACAAAGTTTCAAACAGGAGGTTCTCAAAACAGTCAATTACGTAGATTTGAAACCAGATAAAGGCTGAGGAAAAAGTCGTTATATCTGACAATTCATAGGCTATTGCAAACCTTTGAGAGAGCCATCTTGGAGGGATGATGAAGGTACAAACCAGACTTCAGTTGGTTAAGGAATAAATGGGAGGTGAAAAATATTAGGTAGGAAATATACGCTGCTATTTGAATATATTGTCAGGTAAATGGAGCTCATAGTCTGATAGAGCAGAGAAAAGAAACACGATTATTCATATAGGTACATACCAAGAGAGTCATGTATTTTTTAAGACATAATGTTGTATGTTGTGCATTTCATCTTGGGGAAGTCTTTAAAGCAATGATAGGCAGTAAAGTTTTAACTGGAAAATTGCTTTAAACTATTGTAGCAATATACTGAATTCAGGGGATTACCACTAAAGTACCTACTTAATAAATATCAAAAAGGCTATATTCTTAGTTGGTTGTTATAGGATCCAGTCTATATGATACCCAAGCAACCACAAGTTAAGTGGGAAAACTTAATCAGCCCATGTTTTGTGTGCATGGTCCAAAAAGCTGCTTTGACTGATATTCTCACTAAATTGTCTCAATGAAACATTTAGAGAAAACCCACAGTGTTTAGAGAGGTCATTACTTGTTTAAATTGTACTATCTGACTCTGCTTTACTCATCCATAAAGGTGAGGCAAGACTAAATATGTACATATGGGTGTGTGTGTGTGTGTGTGTGTGTGTGTGTGTGTATACATATATTTACATATATATATATACAATCTTCCTACACTGTTTAGCATTTAGCTGTCTAGCTAATTTTTTTAAAGCTAAAAATTTTTTTTCCTATATCTAGCATTCTTAGGGTGATGATTTTGTGTGTTCTACATTATTTCTTGGCTAAATTTATGTCAGAGGAGACTGAATCACGTTACTGTTTATAAAGCTAATTATATTTGAGATGGTAGAAAGTGAACAAACAGAAGAAAGGTGAAAATGTGCCAAGAACTAGGATTTTGAATAGAGTAAGAAAAATAAAGAGAGATGAGAAAGCTGAAGGCAAAACAAACAAACAAACAAACAAACAAACATTGCCTCTGGAAATTAGAAGTCAGCTAAGTGTATCTCAAGATATCCTTGCTGATGAAATCCCCTCTTATCCTGGATATTTTTTCCAACTGTCAAATTGAGACATTTTGAGGAATATATCTGGGGTCATTGCTGAAAATTTCACATCAGGATTAGTTTAGATCTCCAGATCTCTGACTCATGAACTCCTAAACAGAATATAAATTTGTTCTCAGGAAAAGGAAGGCAATTTAATCTAGTGGAATGCTTTAAGTAGCTTCCCCAAAGAAACATTTTTATATGTCCTGCTTAAATGGGAGAAAAGGCTAAATTTAGCTCTCAGAGACCTCAGAGTCATCCAATAAATACCATCGTGACTGCTTTCAATAAAATAACCTTATGCCAAAAAGGAAAGGCCAGAGAACCTAATATGAATACCATTATTATAAATAACTAATTCAATATCTGTCACCATTTTAGATTTGTTCAGCAAGGAAGAACCATAATGATTATTAAGCATTTGTTATTGCAAACATTTTATATGAAAAAAAAAATCACTCTTTCTCAAAGTAGATTTTGAGAAATATATATGTTAATGTCTGATGTGGTATCATCACAAGAACATGCAGCTAGTGAAGAAAGCTCAGGCAGAGGCAGACTACAGATTCACAGAAGTGTGAGAAGGCATAATGCACAAATGCAAACTGGCCATGTGTTTTCTACCATTCCATAAACTCTACCTCCATATGTATGTCGTACTTGTCTTAAAGAAGTTGTCCAATTTATGTTTACTCAAAGGAACAAAAAACCAGAGACAGAAGCACCAAAAGCAAAATTATAAAGGAGGATAAGTTTGACATAGGCACTCTCTTTATTCTTCTATACACTCCTTATTAACATACTTCTTATTCTGGGTTTTGATTTTCAAGGATTCTACTCCAATAGGAATCAATAAAGATGTAGGCTAACTAAGTAGCTGTTAAGATTTAGTCCCTCCAAGGTATCTGAATTTTAAACAATCGATCAACAAAGACTCCCAGTGTCTATTTTATGTGCACAGCACTATGGGATTACAGAAGATCTAGACATTTCTCAAAGCATATTATCTTAGTTGGGTTGATGCAAGATGGTACAGGGAACAGCTAAGATGATACTTGATCAAGTGCTATTGATAGAATCATGTCTTATAGCATTATCTTTATCCTAACAATTTAGGAATAAGATGGAGTATAGCCTTCTAGTTAGAATTACAGCATCTAGGGCCAGCCTACTTAGGGTCACATCTTGTTTCTGCTATTTACTAGCTTCATGACTGCAGGTAAGTCCCTTCAACTACATGTGCTTCAGTTTTCATATATTTAACATGGGACAAATATAATACCTTCATCATGGAGTTGTATTAAATTAGTGCTATATACTAAATTATTATATATTTACATATACTTGTATAGTGCTTTCTATGCTCCAAGTAGTCTAAGCATTAGAGTTGTTTCTATAAATAGATGGTATGATAATTGGGTACCAGTATTTATTTTACTTGAGGGAACACATAACAATTGGCCATTATATATTAAATACATTATTGGTTTTCAGATAAGTTATGCCATGAGTTCTTCAGTTGGTTCAAAAATACGTATTGCGGTATTACTTTGTTCAAACACTTTTCAAGGTGTTATTTTATGGAAGTAATCTTTACAAAGTCCTTGACATCCATGGAGCTTACATTCTAGTGGGGGAGACAGATAGACAGATATACAGTCTAATAATGTCAAGTAATACTGACTGCTCTGATGATAAAGGCATAGTGAGTGGTGAAGGTGCCATTTTTAAATAGCATTGTCAGGAAAGGTCTCTCTGAAGACTTTGTCTATGAGCAGAGAAATGGGTTGAGTGAAGGGGAAAGCTGTGTGAATAGCTGCGGAATAAATATTCATGACAGGATTGGTAAGGCCCTTAGACGGGAAGGTACTTGCTGTGTTCAAGGAATAATGGAGGTCATTTTGCTTACTGTGGAACGAGCAAAGGGCAGGGTGGTGGAAAATGAGTACAAATGAGAAAGCAAGGTCAAGATTATACAGAAGCTGGTGGATGAGGGTTTTATTCTCAATATGTGGATAAGTGATTGGAGGATTGTAAGCCTTGGTGTGACATGAACTCATTTACATTTTAGAAGTATTGGTGAGGTTAATGGTGGGGTATAGTCCAGAGTGACATTCAGACATTAGTAGAAAAAAAATGAGTTAGTAATCCAAGTGAAAGCTGGAACTTGGGTGTAGGAATGGTAGAGGTGACACATCACCCACCTCCCCGTACTTGTGGTGGCTGGAGTGATCTGGGAAGGCTATCTAGGAGAGGTGAGTTCTGATCTGGGTCTTTAATGAGCAGTGTAGGTTTTGACTCAGAAAAAAGAGGATGAAGGAATTCCATGGATGACCAGATATTGAATATGACAGTCTCTCCAGACCCTAAAATTGATGCTATGAAATGGAATGAAAGGCAGTGAGCTAACACTTGGGGAAAAGAAGTCCAGGTTACTTCTCTCTTTAATTAAATGCTGTACACATTGCTTTACCTTCTCTCTAAGCTCTTGAGAACAAGTACACAGGAGAAAATATCTTGATGAGAAAAGGGAATTCTAGTGCATTTTCTAGCAGTATTTGTCATTCCTCCCTTTCTGTGAGACTTTGTGGTGTGGGACGCACCCTGCCAAGCAAGCCCCTCCAGCATTCTTTCCAGGTATAGCAGGTAGACATGAATACAAATGAATCATCATCTCTAATTAGCATAACATGGTCATCTGATAGGACTACAGCTGCCTCTTTATGTAGCCACATTAAATTTATTTTCTTTTTCATTGGAGTCCAGATGGCTACAGAAGAAAGGCCAGAAACCACATGAAAAACTGGTGCCAGAGTCTGGGTGATACAGGGCTACCTCATCTTGTGCTTTGCTTTATTGCCCTTTATAGATATTGTGGCTTTTAGAAGCTGAAGGCAAGACTCCCACCAGCACAAAGATTATTACTCACTGTATGGCAACACTCACTTTATTGTGGTCTGGAACCAAACTCGCACTGTCTCCAAGGTATGCCTGAAGCAGGAACAGTCCCTGTCACTGTACCATAAGGTAATGGAAGTCATTTAGCTCAGTGACATCAGTCAATGCATTCTTCCTCACCAGTGGGAGGGGGCATAGATCAGCTGGTATGAGCAGCTCAGGCAGCAGTTATCTGGAGGTGAGGAAGTCAACACAAAGATTTTGTTTGAAGAGAAGTAAACATTTCAGCTGCGAATAGGAGGACAGCTGGGTGGTGACCTGACATTTTTGGCTTGCTACTCCTGGAACTCTCCCCAGCACATGCCTTTGCCTACCATTTTCCTGCTATTGGTAAGTCTCTCCCCATTCTCTCCCTGTGCAGAAATTTTATTTGTTCTTCAAAGCTGTACCAGTTAGGAATGATAAACTGGGTTCTCTCTCCCCACAAAATGTAAAACTAAAACAATAAAAACGGGTAAAGAAAAATACATATAGACTTATACAACTAAAATACACATGTTAAGTCGAGGGGTGGGGGCTTACCTGCAGGCATGGGTGGGCTCAGTGTTTAAATTATGTCATCAACAATAGTGATGAAAGAATAGAAAGATGCCAGTCTACACAAATATAAACAGCTCCACCCCTTTCTCACTTCCTACTTTTCAATATGAAACTCCTTGAGATCCAGAAGAATTGGAGGTAAACTTATGCCAGTGTAGAGAAGAAAGCAAAGAAAAAAGAAAGACCAAGTTGAAAACATACGGTTTTGTTTTTTGTTTTTTAAGATTTTATGGGGAATCGGGGAAGGGGAACAGACAAGTTGCTGTCCTTTTGTTCTTCAGTCTAGTTGTAGAGGACATCGCTTCACTGGCCCGCGTCGGTATTGTAATCATTGCACTCTTCCCAGCTGAGGTGGATCCATCGCTGGCCACTGGACAGCCACTCACAGTGGCTCATGGCAGCTCCTGGGCTGCCCGCCACTCACTATAGCTTACGGCAGCACACTGCAGCCTACAGCATCGCTAGTGATTCACGGCAGCCCAGTTCCAGGTCTAGCTATTGTTCACCATTTTAGCTGTAGAGGGCACAGCGTCACTGGCCCCTGTGGGATCCAAACCGGTGATCCAGCTGCTCAGAGCTCACCCTCCCAAGCCTACTCTTAATCAAGGAGCCACTCGGCTGGCCCAAAAACATCTGTTATATTTATTTATTTTTTAATTTCCATATCCCAGTTACTCTGGAAACAAATTACAAAATCTCACACAACCTTGAAATTCAGCAAAAGAGCAGAAGGGAAACTAACGGTAGCTTTGTCCAAAGAAATCATATACTTTAAGAGAAGAAGAAATCATAGCTTCTGTGATCCATCCATTACTCTGATATATTTTATATGTGTGAACTATGAATCTAAGACAAAATTAGAATCAGGCAGTGGTGGCAGGATAGTTAAGACCTAGGTGGCTATAAGCAAAGCCTGTATATCTGCATATAGCTGTTTCCTAAATATTATATTGGGATTGGAATTTTTTATGTTTGATTTGTTCCACCAGAATTCATTAATTGCACTGGAGACTACATTAGTCTGTATTTCTTTCTTCCATGGAAATCTGATGGATCTCTTTAAAATAAAGACTTCCTCTCTTCCCATGGAATAAATAGTTATGTAAGATATAATGGTGGTTAATAGGATTCATTTTGGAAGTACACAAACATGAAGTTATAGCTTAATTGCAATTTACTAGTTGCGTGATTTGGGATAAATCATTTAAGCCTTGCTAACTTGATTTTCTAATCTTATAAAATAAGGACATTAAAAATACTGTCTTCTGGGGTAGTTGTGAAGATTAAATGCAGTAATTGATGTAAAATACAAGAATAAATTACACAAAATAAGTGTCCAGTAAGTATGTTCTCGGTATTTTTGATTTTCATTATTTTTTATTTTAATTGTTCCCGGTGCTTCTGCATACTATGTGTATGCTTTATTTATGTGACAATGCTAAGCATAATGTTAACATAATAAAATCAAAAGAAAACACCTTCTTTCAAAGCCGATATATATTTTTTAAATGCCTTTTTTTAATCCCATTGAATGTCAGAGATTTTTGTTGAGAAGATTTTGTTCTGCTGGAAGGCCACGTAGATGTCATTGATCAAGGATGGTGACCCAGTGTTACTTTCCTCTGTGTGATTCCAGTCCTTTAGTAGATGAGAAGTTACACCAATGAATGGTCTTACATTTAAACAGTAATGCCAAAGATATAATTTGACAAAGTACAATTTATTAAGATTTCTGAAATACGATGAAGAATTTCAAGGCTTCAGGAATTTATTGGACTTTCAATATAACTGAACGAGGTTGGGAAATTCAGAGAGTCTTGTAATACCTAAACCATCATAAATACATTTGAGTTTCATTTCCAGTCTCACGGTTTCATACTAACATTATCTGAGTCATATTTAAACTTTCATTTTCTCTGCAGCCCCATGTTACCTGTAAACCTGCTTAAGAAAGGCAAGTGCCCAGCAATTTGTTGATAACTTTGAGAATGGAGGAATTTAAAACTAGAATAAATGTTAAGGAGTAAATAATATCTGCATATGCATATTACATATTTTAAATGTGGTGTAAATATCTCTTTGTGAGAAGATACCCACATTCAGACAGTGGAATGAAATTTGAGTAATTCAATCATAGACCTCATCAATGACCCTAATCAGTCTTTTCTCTATTTTCTCACTGATAAATAAGACTGATATCACCCTCTCACCATATGGCTTTCAAACTGTACTTGATAAATAAGAAAATCTCTAACTCTTTTAGAGAAAGTGCCTGAAGGAGAGGATTTCGAAAGAAATTTCCATTGATTCGGTTGGAAAAAGATTATTTCTCTGATTTTTGTACTTGAGTGGCAATATTTTGTAGTGGTGAAGGGCACATACTTTGATTCAGTCACATCTGGATTTAGATCTGGATTCTAACATGCACTTACTTGGTGTCTCTACATCTTCATGTCCATCATAAATGGAGAGTGATAACAGCTGTTGTGACGACTATATGTTCAGCACAGCGATTGGAACATATGTGAGTTTTATCCATCATCATCATCTGCATCAACATTATCCTTTCCTCATTTAAGTCCATGCATTCAAGCCTGTGTGAGTGCTTTATAAATGAGCATGTATTCTAAAAGCATTCCTAAGCCCAGGATGTCTCTGTCTATAGGTAGACCTCATCTTCTAGGTTCCAGAGGAGGCACAGAACTTCTATAAGGGGTTGAACTCCCACAGATGTTAACATTGGTGGCTTCACTTAGGTAGAAAAGTGAATAGAAGTTAGGCCAGAACGAGCAAAGATGCTGACAAACATGTCCAGTGATCAGGAGTCGTGAAAATTTTGCCTTCAGGCCTTGGGGATACTATTCATTCTGATTGCAGTTTTCCAGTTCAGAAATTGACATGGCAAATAAGCTCCGAAATATGAGCCAGAAAAAATAAAGTTTAGGCCTAGACTCAACTCTTAGGTGAATATCAATTTCCTCACTCACAAAGTTTGGAGTTATTTGAGGGGTTACTTGGTATAGACATAATATAGGTGTTTCATAGTAAATAAATCATACCTGTTGTGGTTGTAATATTATATGCCTTGCGATTATCGTATCTTATCTTCACTTCCTCTCTCAACTTGGTCTAGTTATAAGGAATCAATAAATGTCCTTTCTACCAAAGGGTTGAGAGTTATCTATTTTCTCTCAAGAGAATTGTCTACTAATACGTGGAATACAGTGGTGCTGCTGGGATCATGCTTATAGTAACCATCTGAGGTTGTGTCATTAAAGTCTCCTTAAATCAAAAAGGAAAGAGAATCTAATGTGAGAATGCATAATACAAATGCCTAGCATCTCATCAAGGTCTTCTTTCAGCTACAATCATAAGTTACACTCAGGGACTGAGTTCCTGTTTATTTGTTAGGAAGCTGATCTTAGCCATTAAAATTTCTGCTCTGCAAGTGGATTTCAACTACTGGCAGATTTATGTTCCTTTTCTGGGAGATTATATCTACCAAACCAGTTCCCAATTCATTGACAGCAACCTGTTTTCCAAGATTTAATGACTTTTCAAGAGCTCTCCCAAAATATATATATTTTGGTTTCAATGAATGTAACCATACACCTGTGACAAATTATTCCACATATAAAATTTACTTCATTTGACCAGCATTCACTTTGTGTCTATTGTGTGCCTAAATGACTGTCCTGCCTAGAAGGCTATTCTAAATGAAGTCACTTGGATCAATCTTTATTTTCTAGGATCAGCAGGCCTAAGAGTATGTTTTAAGAGTATCACAGATATTATCATGACTTGTCTTTAGAGTGATGGTGTTTAGATGCCTGGGAAGCAAAGCTTTCTTCTTGCCTAGTTCTAGATTTGCCTTGTTGGTAACACAGGGCCGTTATCAGATGCAGAGCCACAGAGTGCTGTTTTTGTGCAGGAATCAATTCTATCCAATGCAGCTGATCACTCTATCTGTCTTTATGTCTCTGTTGTCTCTATCTCTGTCTCTCTCTCTATCTTTATCATCTCTCTCTCTCTTACTCTTGCTCCACGTATATAAATTGGCCCTCACACTCTCCCATATTATGCGCTGAACACATCAGGCTGTGTAGCTTTTATGTGTTTCTACCATAATTATGCAGCTTTGACCTTTACACATGAATAAGGTGCCTGTGTGGGTGGCAGGATGGAGAGTTAAAGAGCACTGCTATTGTCGAACAAGAGTGTGGGAAATAGAACAACACAATGACTTAAAAACTTTATACTCTCTTAAATAGCTTTCTGTTGTGGTTATATTAGAGTGAAGTCTCAAAAAGGATTACCAGCATGCTTGTTTATTCACAGTTGCATTTATTCCATCTCTAAAGAAATCACAGTTTTTTAAATCTCATCCCTGAAGGTTCATGTATTGGAAGGATCCACTCTTATTAGAATCATTTGTTTACATCAAAGCTTACATTCATCTTTCTAACCAATGGGTACTTTTATTCTATCTAGGTCAACAGAAATGAAGAAGCTAAATACAGGTGCTAGCCTCTCTCTAAATACAGGTATGAAATCTATGTGAAATATAAATAACGATAATGTCAGCAGTGCTAATCATGAAAGTTACCAAAATGTTAATTATCCTAAGGTATTTTACTGGGTGTGTATCAGGATATGTATGTGTGTTAATGTGTGTGCACAGAGGGGTGGGGTTGGATGTGGTTAGAAAGACACTAGTTATCAAGATGCTAAAACATCATGTTCCTTTGTATGTCTTTTTCATTAAATGCCACTTAGATTCAGAACAGTTGCTTCCAAGAGATGACTAAAAGCTTGTTCTGAAATACGACATTTAGATTTCTTTCTTCCAAGACTATGCTATTATAAGCACTCACAAAGAGTCCACACACCTAACAATGTACAAGGGATCTGAATAGAATTTAGGGAATCCATATATCCCTTTTATGTCAGAACTGTTATTGAAGGTCAGGGTGATCCACAGAAGGTAGCAGGAAAGGTCAAAAAGGAGGGAAGGGATTAGGGCTGTGGAAGATGAAGGCAACAGGTTATGAATTGAAAGCAAACAAATCCATAAATCAAGTTAACTAAATTGTCCTTTAACTGAACTGTGTCTTATCAGAGGTATTAATGAGTTTGACTATTGACTGAACTTAGATGCTATAAATAATTACTTAAGAATTTCAAATATGAGTTCACTTACTCATGATAACTAATGACTACTAATGTCCATAACTTAGACAGAGGCTTTCACAAGCAAAACTCATCTCAGCGGACAGGAAACAAAAAATCACCGTTTATTCCACATCATACACATAAATTAGGAGTCAGTCTTTCACCTCAATGCTTACCGGCTAAAACTGAGGATAATTTGGACTTACTGATTTCAATATAAAATTTATAAGATGGGCTAATATTTAGGCACACTATAATCATAAGGATCTACTATATGCTCTGACTGCAGAAGGGTATAGGAAATATTAATAACCATCACTCTCTAAGAGTGGATACAAAATTAAGAATGTGTGCGAGAGGATAAAAAAAATAACCCAATTTTTATTTATCTTTACATTTTAATTACCATTTCAGGTGCTTTATAATGTTTATGCTTTCCGGTTTGGACAGCAGTTAGTCATTTTTGGTTAATTTTTAGAATGCCTACTCCCATTAGTAGCAGCCTGAGTTTGTGTTTTAGTGGGGATATCTCTATAAAATACAGCTGCCTCTCAGAGCTCCTAGCGTTTCAGGGTTAATTGGAGTATTAGTTTTATCTGCCATCGCACCAGATCAGTCTCCTGTTCTTATAATCAGAACCAAGGCTTTGCAGCATGCTTATTAAATTTTTCCAGCCCCAAAGGCATTGTTTAAGAAACAAAGGCAAGTGGCTTTGTCGTTAAAGTCTCTGGAGGCATGGGTCAGATGAGAAAAATAAGTTGTCCTCAGCCTAGAGTTGGCAGACTTTGGGAAAGAATCACACAACTGTTTTTTGTCAGACTAAGAATGTGAATTTCAAAACATCATTTAGATCGAAAAAGAAGCAACTACTACCCTAATCAATAAATACCAATGGGATTTCTGCTGATGAAATAAAGAATTGTGAATCTACAGGACAACTTTGCTGTGGTCTAGGGATCTGCTGTTAACACTGTGCTCTGAAGACATGGCAATGGGTAAAACAGCATTCATTAATGAAGCTAGGGGAAAAGCAAGGGGCAAGTGCAAGGGGCATGATGTAAAGTCCTGGCGCTGTGTCTTTGATAACCTATCAGTTGCCTGTAAAAGAAGGTTGTAGGAAACAAGTTCCAATCACAGGCATTGTATGAATTGCCAAGTGTGGGTTGGTTCTCATTGAATCACAAGGAGTGCTGAGAGACCAGGCACCTGCGGATGCCTCAGGCAGGCGGCATAGGACCAGGTGGCAAACTGTTTAGCGCGTTTGCCAAGGACACATCGTTGCAGATAAAGGCAGACAGCCTCAGCCCACATTAATTACAAGCCCACCCCCTTGCTGTTTCTACTCTCTCGGCCTGATGGCAGTTTCCCCCTTGCCCCACTTTAGAATCCTGTGAAAGAGAATGTGTTTTGTTTTGTAAAAGTGCTTACTTGGCAAACAAACTCTCCCTCTTCTCTCTTCTCCCAAGCACCATAATAATAAGCACCACCGAAAGAGGCTAATTTTGCCAGACTTGGATCCCCATCAGCCAGCGCTTTCCAAAGATGGCCATGTTATTACAAAATTAGACTTTTTATTACTGGAATAAATACTGTGCAGTCTTTGTAGCCAGTACTTAATGGATTCCTTTGCTAATTCCCCTGAATAACAAGGATTCCTTGTGAAAATAAAAGGCAGACAAGGTAGAGTAAACCGGCAATTACATATAATGTGCTGCTGTTAGCCTGCCAAAGCGGTTCATAAACCAGGCCGGGAAAGACTAGGGCATTTTTCAGGGCCTTCACCCCAATTGCCTCACTGAACGCCTCCCTCTTGCTGAGCTGTTTACATGAAGGGGAATAGATCCTGCAGCTGTCTCTTTCTGTGGCCTGGTAGGAAGGCTCTATTACCTTTTTTCCCTATTCCTTCCCTTCCCTGGGAGAATTCAGTTCCCATCCTAATACCTTATTTGTTTACAAGCCAAATCTGTATGGGAGCCCATAATATGAAAGAACCCAGTAACAGAGATGGGTCATAGACTGCATCACTTGTATCTTTGACAGGTTGTATTGGTTCAGAGCATGGGTTTCTGTGTTAGGAAGATACGAGTCCAATGTCCTATAGCCATCAGATACATGCAAGCTGGGTGACAGTGGACAAGATATAACTTTCCTCAACGTTGGTTTTCCCGTCTTTAGGATGGACACAATGCAGCGATGCTCGAAATTTAGCACATGTGAGAGTCACCCAGAGAGCTAGGGTCAGCACACCAGGCAATCGCTGGGTTTCTGATTCAGAAATACTAGCCCAGGGAACAAGAATTTGCCTTTGTAACAAGCTGCCACGTGATACCGATTGTGCTGGTCTAGGGATCTACAGCACAGTGATACTGTGAGGATAAAAAGGCAATGCATCAAAAATGTTCATGTTGTACAGTGCAGCCATTTAGTCATCAATCCGTATTCTACATGTCTGTGTAGATATGCACCATTTGTTTCCATGTTTTCACTGAGCAACTGCGGTTACCTTCTTTTTACCTCCCCAAACTCTTAACTTATTCTCTTCCTGATACTCTTTGTGGACCCTGTTGTTTACTTTTATTTTGAGAATCTTGAATTTTTCCCTCTCCCTTTCCCCTGTTTTTTAAAAATTGTTATTATTGTTTTTACATATTGGAATTTATTTGAATGGGACTCAGAATTCACTTCCTACATATTTATCGATCCAGCAATCTAGTTTCCTGATTTCTATTCTACATCCTATAAAGCCGTTTTGTTTGTTTGTTGTTATTGTTGATTTTGGAATGATGCTGGTACCCACATAGCAATAGCTGTTTTGTCCATGCATTCTGTGATCCTCAAGCTTAAGTGGAATTTCTTCACTTGTCAGTCATCATTTTAACTTGTTGACACCATGAGAGAAAGGGGTAAGACTTCCTCATATTCCTGGTAGAGGGAGGAGAGAGGATGGCCCACCTCACATGTGGCTTAGTTCCTCTGACCATGTTGTATATGTATTCTGGAGGTTTCTAAAGGATCTGGCCCCCAGAAAGCAACCCCTTTCCAGCCAACACAGGGGGAGCTGTCCTGGGGAGTGACTGAAATGTGAGTGAGCTGCCACTGTGGTGAGTGGGATCCTCACCTTCGTTCAGTCAGTAGCTACCTGAATCATGTTGGCTGATTTGCTCACCATTTCTAGACTAGGAGTGTCAATCTACAAAGACTGCATGTAAGACACTAGGGAAAAAATTATTGAAGATCCCCATTAGTTTCTCAATTCTGTGTTTCTTTGAGATCCTTTCTAGAGATCTTGCACATAAACTATTAGTAAGGGTTTGGGTAACTTTGCTTATTTCCCTAAATTTTTCAGATGATATGATTAAATACAAAAAAGAAAGAAAGAAAAAGGTAATTTGGGGGGAAAAAAAAGGCTTGACCAGCATTTCTCAAACTGTGTTTAAATAAACAATGTTCTAGAAAGTAATAATAGATACATTGCCCTCTCCCAGTTCCAGTGTTTAGTGAGCACCTGATATTATTGCCTCTTTTGGAAATCCACATGGCATATTAACACATCAAAGCCTCCAAGAAGTCCTGTAGTAAATAATCACAATTTGTTTAAGCCCATCTCACTTGAACTTGCATGAAGGGAGAGCATACATTTGCAGCACACACACACCATTTTTTCCACACCAATTAACATTCTCCTGAATACTAGCTCAGAAGAATCCATTTTGGGGAAGCTGACCTGAAACTGAGTCCTAAACAATTTGGTTCAAGCCATCTAAATTTCAGGAAATCAGAGCAGAAAGAGATCACAGCAACAGCTGCAGAAAACAATAGTGCCACGGAGACACTGATTTTGCAGAATGGGTAGAACTGGGTTGCTGCACCAGGTATGCGAGTATAGTGCCCAACTGGTACCCACCACACCTGTGAGTGATGAGCCCTGAAACTTCTCCTCCAAAGCAACTTGCACCGAACCACATGGTCAGGAAATAGAAGGCATGTTAAATAAAGCACAGCATTCGAGACAGGTACACTTTGTACTAATTCCTGTCCTATGTCCCCTACGTTTGCAACATACCTTCATCATAAGGGAAGCAGTTTAACAATCTGACAAATGCCAGTGTACATTAGCGACAGTGAGCATATGTGGCCAGAAGGCTGCCTCAGAGATATTTTCCAAGGATGGGACTTCTTGTTCCACTCCAATGATAACTTGCTGCAACCAAGATTGTATATTTGTACAGAACCTGTCAAATACAACATGCCCACTTCTGAGTGTAGTGTGCATTCCAGGTCATGTGCTACCAAATACACATTCAAGGTCTGAAGCTTGTAAACAGAACATGTATGCACTTTTATATATGCAAGATGCACAGTAGGCAATGTATCAAAAGTGCCATCCTGGCTTTCTCTTACATAAAGGAGCAGCAATGTGGCACCTGCCTTTGAGTTAGAGATTCCATCTTAGCCAGTTTTCTATGTCTGGGGGTAAACCCATTAAATTTTTATGTACATAAGTGTCCATATATTTTTTAAAATTTATTTTTCAATTATAATTGACATACATATTATATTAGATTCAGGTGTACAACATAATGACTAGACGGTTATATACCTTATGACATGATCACGCAAATAAGTTAGGTACCAATCTGGTACCATGCATAGATACTACAATATTATTAACCATATTCTCTATGCCATAGTCTACATCCCTGTGACTATTTTTATAACTGGCACTTTGTATTTCTTAATCCCTTCCATCTTTTTTACCTATTGCCCAACCTCCCATACCTCTGGTTACTATTAGTTTGTTCTCTATATGAGATTGTTTCTGTTTTATTTGTTCATTTATTTTGTTTTTTAGGTTGCATATATAAGTGAAATCATATGGTATTTATCTTTGTCTGACTTATTTCACTTCATATGATAGCCTTTAGGTCCATCCGTGTTGTCATAGATGACAATGTTTCATTCTTTTTAAAGGCCTATTCGTATTTCATTGTGTAGATGTGCCACTTCTTTATCCTTCTTCTATTGATAGACACTTAGGCTGCTTTCATATCATGGCTATTGCAAATAATGCTTCACTGAACATAGGGGGCATTTACCTTTTTGAATTAGTGTTTTGGATTTCTTGGGATACACACCCAGAAATGGAATTGCTGGGACATATGGTAGTCCTTTTTCTGATTTTTTGAGGAAACTCCATGCTATTTTCCATAGTGGCTGCGTCAATTTGCAACTCCATCAAGAGTGCGCAAGGATTTCCTTTTCTCCACATCCCCTCCAACACTGTTGTTTGTTGATTTATTGATGATGGCCATTCTGACAGGAATGAGGTAGTATCTCATTGTGGTTTTTATTTGCATTTCTCTGATGGTTAGTGGTTGAACGTCTTCTCATGTGTCTGTAGGACATCTGTATGTCTTCTTTGGAGACATGTCTATTCATGTTTTCATTTTTTAACCAGGTTGTCCAGATTATTTTGTTGTTATGTTGATCTGTATGAGTTATTTATATTTTGGATATAACTCTTTATTGGCTATATCATTTGTTAATATGTTCTATTCCTTTTTGTTTTAATGGTTTCCTTTGCAGTGCAAAACCTTCTTTCAGTGTCACTATCTTAAACAGGGATAATGGCTGGGCCACTAGCAGCTTCTACACTGTCCACACTCTGCTCTCCTCATGGGGTAAGGACAAGCACTATGCCAAGTGCCATAAAGCTTACAAAACTTCAGAAAGTCTCCATGTCAGAATTGTTCTTTGAGCCATGTGAGAGGATGTACGTGCTTTATCGCCTTATATAAATATGAGAAAGCATTATTATATGGGTAGTATTAGTAGAGATTTATTTATTTGTATTAATTATCATTTTCTGGAGATTCCTATTTTACAATGTACATATCCCAACAGTATTAATGCTTAAACTTGAAACATGAGTGCATTGCATATATTTGGGAGGAATGCGAAAGAAATGAGAAATGGAGGAAGATAGCGGTGATGCCAGAATTCCAAATGGAATCCCACCTCCCGTCCTCTGTGGCTTTGCCCAGGGATAGTCTGAGGAGGTCTCGGAGGCAAGAGAGTGACAGAAGTCTGACCTGTCAGGGATCCATGCTGAGATGTATTTGGTGAGACTATTTTTGGCCACAATAAGAGAAAAGAATCAAATGGACATAAAAAAGTAAGGCAGGAAGGGGAAGGAAAGGAAATCTATTGGGAGGATCTATGGAATAGCTCATATAATCCAGGTGCAAATGAATAAAAGTTAAAACGTGAGGAATTGAGCCAACAAATAAGAAGTTAGGAACAAGGGTTACTTCTCACTTTCTTTAGAGCCACATGGCCTCTCGTCTCTGCTTGTTTTAGTGTAACAGCTTCATATTTTCACTCATGAGACTAGCTTTTGCTGCTTGCCATGAGTGTGCCAAATATGGTCATTCCTATTCTGATTTTATCACACCTCCAAATTTTGGAACCTGGCCACCCTGACCAGTCCCTCTAAATCCTTCTTCTAAATTCCCAGGATAAATTGCATTGGTTGACATGGGGTTAGTACCTATTCCTGAACCAGTTGTCTATGGCCAGGAGGTAGGCCATGCAGTGCAAATTTGGCAGAAAGTCCCTTATTTGGGAAGAAATTTCTCAGAATTAGAAGCCCATAAGCCGGACAGAAATTCCAAAATATATGCAGCACATTTTGTGACTAATACAGTCATTGAAAAGATACACAGACTGACTTCTGTGCATGCAGAATCTGTGGGAACGAAAAGTAAAGCGATTTGAGTTAAGAGACTAAGAGGCAAAGCAACAAAAGCAATAAAGAAGATGGGTTGGGTGAGCTTGTGCATGTCACGTGCACAGGTTCCCAGAGATACACATTTTACCAAGTTGTTGAAAAATACCTTTATTTTAGAGGGACTTTCTCCTTTCATTTCCTATTCGTCCCCTTGATGCACCAGTGAGGAAGAGGGAATACAGAATTTGAGAACAGCAAACTTTCCTTAAGCCATATCCTAAAACTGATACATGTTTCCACTAAACACTGTGGTTTTGTGCCTCTCTTTCATCGTATGTAATATGGGGATAGTGGTATCTGTCTTCTGAAGCTTTTGGAGAGGACTGATTGGGGTATTACCTGTAAAGTACTTAAGGTAGTACCTGCCTGTAGTCAAGAACTGACATATTTTAGTCATGTTATTGTTGTTATTATTACTGAATGAGCATATAACAAAACATATATGAGCATAATAATATATACAGTGTAAAATTTTAGGAAAGGAAAGAAAATACATTAGCTTAAGACAGACTTTAGAGATGAGACAAGGCTTGTCATTCACATGTGTTTTTATTACCAGACAGAGTATATGTGGTTGGGTAATCTCTTGGGGAAGAAGGGGCAGCAGGTGGAAAAGCACAAAGGTGCAAGGGTTTCTGCTGTAATATGTATTATGTTCCATATAAAAACTTGGTTGAAACATAAGAAATATTTAAGAGGATATTTAGGAATGCAACTAGTCAGACTTTCAATCCCTGTCAAACCTCTTTTTTAAACAAACATAAATTCACAATACACAAGAGATTATGAATCCAAAGAAATGCCCTTGTGCCAAAGGAAACAAACAAACAAACAAACAAGCAAAAACTAAACACAAAAGAGAAAGAAAAAACAATATAGAAATACACATTTACTTACCCCTTCCAAGATAATTTCCATGCATTCCACCTTTCTAAGATGATTTCAGTTTACTCCAAGAGGCAGTCTTATTTAATCTGAATCAATCCTGGTACTTTTTTGTAGTAACTATGTAAGGACATCCTTCCATTATGTTATTTGGTTGAAACACATTACAGTGATATAATTAACATGGCTGTCAAGGAGGAGTGTGGTGAATTGCTAACCTTCTAAATGTGATTTGCCAGACAAAATTTACATGTGTATCTTCTGGAACTACAGAGGTATAAATATAGCAGGTCAAGGTAACACTAGGGCCCTTTGAACTTGTGTGATGAGTTCTGAACAAGACCGGTAACAGAGGAGAAAAACATTATCTGAAGACTCACAGAAACATGACCATTATCGTCACCATCATTATTGTCATTATCATCACACCACTGTCATCATTGTCATCATCATCAACAACATCATCATCTATTCAGCACTTGTTATGTGCCAGGATCTCTGTTAAGTGCTTTACATGCAGTATTTATAAGCTTTTCAAGTCACAATGGGGTATATATTATTATTACCCCTTTTAATAGATCCTCATCTATTAATAGATGTGAAGACATTAATGAAATATCCATTGTTACACGTTTATTAATAGTGGAGTTAAGGTTCAAATTCCAGCTGTCTAATTGCAGAATCTCAATGCTACTTCTATTTTATTTTATTTTATTTATTTTTATTTTTTTATTTTTTAACTGAGCCATCCTGCCACCTGTTGGCAGGTCAGCGGCAGCTCAGCTCTGGCTGGGCATCGAACTGCTGTTGCACAGAGCTCAGCTTGCACTCTTGAGCGAGCTCTTAACCAACTGAGCCACTTGGCTGGCCCTTCAGTGCTACTTCTACATTCAACTTTACATACTGCATATTTACAATGACATGCTGGAAATAAGTAGATCTTTCACTGTTTGGCTTCCCCAATAAAATCTTTAAAAAAAAATGGTCAAACAACTCAAATAGACACTTCACAAACAAGAGTATTCAAACAATCCGAATACATTGAAAACTTTCCCAACTTGCTAGTCACCAGGGAAATTCATATTAAAACCACAATGCACTAAAACTGCACAACTGCCAGAATGCGTTAAATGCAAGCAGGAGATACCAAGCGCTAGTGAAGACATGAAGCAACTGGGAGTCTCATATCCTTCTGCAGAGAATAAATCTGTGCAACCACTTGTAAAATTATGTGTGAATGTCTAGCAAAGCTGATCATATGCATAAACTTTTATCCAGAATTTCCAGCCTGGAGTATGCACTACTGTTCACACCAATGAGGACAACTCAAATGTCCTATAGGAGAATGGATAAATCCTGGTATATTCATATAATAAAAACTAGACTGAACTGAGAATAAATGAACTACCATTACAATCAAAATAGTCACACATCTCACATTGAGTAAAATAAGTCAGATGCAAAACAGACATATTACATGATTCTATTATATAAAAGTTCAAAAACAGGCAAAAATGATCTATGGTGGGAAATTCAAGATTGTGGTAGTCCAGGGGGAAAGGTAGCAAATCACTGAAAAGGAAAAATTAGGAGGAACTTCTGGAGAGCTGGTAATTTTTGTTTCTTGATCTGTGTGTATGTTGGAGGCATGTGTTTCCTTTTAGAAAATTTATCTGACTGTAAATTTGATTTGTGAACTTTTTTGTAACGCTTTGGATTTTATTTCAAGGGAATGCATATTAGGGAAAAGAAACCAATGAAAAAAAAAATCAACTCTGAAATTCTTTTCATTTCGGTAATTCTTGCTGAAAAGTTCCACAAAAATAACCCTGTGCTGTGGTTAGAGCAAATGTCTGCTTTGTATAGATAGCACTGCTTGTGTTTACACACTCTATGATTTGTAAGCTCCGGGCACATGGGTTGATTCCGAGAGGACAGATGCTTTATTTGCAAATACTCACCCTCTTGTGCTGTAATTAGCAGCCTGCTAAACAGACTGCATACAGAATGCACTGAGATTTACAGCTGCAATGGACATGCTCAAGAAAAAGATGGAGAACATGGGTCTAACCAACGATTCCATGGTGATGAAATGGCAAGATATTGTAAAGTCATACAATATCCAACAAAAACAGAGGAGAACAATTCAGTGGTCCTTGGGCTGGAGCCTGAAGGAAGGATAGTCTCAGCATTTCCATTTCCATGACCTCCGAATTCCTATAAGCTGGAGTCAGTGTTGAAGCATCTTCCCAAATTCTCCACTCAAAAAAAAAAATTAAATTCCTCTGACCTGATCATTTCTGGCAAGACTCTGTGAACTATAATAGCAAAGACACAAGTGATGTGGTAGAAACACCCTCTGACATCAGGAAACTCACCAGGTAATCCTCTGAGTTTTGAAAGACCAAGAAGCATCTCGCCTTCTACTAAGCTGAACTTTAGATTTTGAATTTAAGAAATATTTCACTCAGAAATTAGCCTCATTTTAGGCTTGCAAGGTGAGTTCAAGAACTTTTCTTGCCAACATTGTCCTGCCACCCCTCGTGCACACACATCCTGAGTTTTATACAGTGGAGCGTTTGTCTGCATTCACCTTGCTCTGCCTTCTTCCTTAGTTTGTGGGGGCTGGTAGAACATTGAACAAACCTTGGTTCTCAAAAGCAGCAATCAAATACAGGGGAAAGGCTGCATCTCAGATAAAGGCACAGGCTTTGTACATTTAACCTTGGCTTCCACTTTTATGATATTGCCCAGCTATGCGTGCAGCTCCCATCAAGGCGGCCATAGCAGTAGCCAGCTGTCCCACGCGGCCTGAAGACCTCTCCATCGTTGACTGTATCCCTCCGACTCCTTTGACAAATGTTGGACTAGAACCTCAGCATCTGATTAAACCAGCCAATGGGTCTGTCTGTGTGCTGTGAAGGGGGTTGTGCGGCAAGTGAGTCCCATTTTAATTCTGTTGAAATGTTAAAATATGGGAAGATATTGAGAGTTGCTAGGTCAGGGAGCTTTCTCTGTAGGTTACATGATCGATGGAAACTCCAAATCTCATTATTTCCTCAAACTGTATACACACGAGAAATCTGATACAGGAGCAGTGATGATGCAGCACAAACAGACATGAAAGTAGATTTGGGGAAGCCCTTATCTTACACAGAGTAATAGACAGGATTGCCTTCGCTGCATGGAGCCATATACTATTTCTGCTGCATAGTGTTTCTCCTGTAAAACCTAAATTATCTTTCCATGTTTAATAACCAGAAAATGAGCCCTGCCACATGACTGGCAGCTGCATCACACTGTAGAGGACATGCACTACATCCGATTCTGGGGCTGACTGAATTGAATGCCCTCAGAGGAGAACAGAAGTTCAGAGAGAATTCTCACACTTCTGAACAGAGAAACCTCAAGCGGTGTCATCCAGGGAAACTGATTCCAGGACTTCCTTCTTTCACAGGAAGAAAAGAGTCAAAGAAGGCATGTGGATATTTAAAAAAAAAAAAATCAACACAACATTTTAAACTCCTTTAGACTTAGAAGTTTTTAAACTTTATTTCTCTAACATTCTATCTTGGTATTTTAAAGTAGACTGCCCACAGAATTTCTCTCACAAAAATTATCTATCAAACTTGTGTGTGTGTGTGTGTGTGTGTGTGTGTTGTGTGTGTGTGTGTGTGTATATATGTTCATATACAACATATGTATGTATATATGTGTATACATATATATTAAATAAAAAATACATATATATTATATATAAAACACATATATATTATATTGGGTTGTTGGAAAAGTCATGACGTATTTTTGTAATGAAAACCATAGAAAAAAATAAATCATGACTTTGGACAACAAAATTTGTAAAATAACAAACTGATATTTAACTAATGTCCATAAAGAAACCGATGTTGGGTGATAGGGCCTGGATGATTCAACACATGGAATTGTCTGTATAGACAGATAAAGCTAATGAATCAGGAAGAAATGGTGTGTACTTAGCCACGGAAACTATACTGAACCACATAATAGCAACAATAACTACAACAACAATAATGGAAAGTCAGAATAGAGGGAGTGTAGGAATGTGTATAGATTAAATAGTGTCCTCATGAAGTAGTTTGGCTCCAGGCCTGTGACAAACCTTCACACATGACCACAGGCAATTATAAGGATATACCTGCCAAGACTCACGGGAGGTATTGACCTATCCATGTGAGACTTGAGCAAGTGCCTGTCAGTTTTCTAGGAAGAGTTGCATTCAAGGACTCCACCCTCCAAACAGGGGCCTCCTTATTGGGGTTCACAATGAGGAAATTTCCAGGCACTTCCATCAAGATCACTTTATTATGAGCCTTGGCTGAGGCAGTTTTCTGCACTTTGATACACTATGTTTTCATTTCTAGCCCTTTCTTGCCTCCCTACCTCTGCCTGTGTCCATAAAGGGACAGGATCCCTTTATTTTGGGCTTCTTCACTGTGAGAAGATTAGATTTCCTCTGTGTTGCATCTACCTGACCCTTCCCTGGTACTGTTCCGTGGGGATACATGGACACATTTGTCCCCTCTGGCTTGCACTGTGACAGTAAATAAACAAAAGTTTGATTGTTACATTCAGTTTGACCAGTTGTTCTAATTGACAATCTTGACACCTGATCACTGGACAAAATTAGAAAAGCCTACAAGTGACGATTGCTTCAGGTAAGGCAGAAGAGTTTTTATCAAACCATTCTACAGAGAACAACTATTACAGTTCAAATAAATAATTTCAAAACCTCCCAGCTATTTGAAGACATAGAAAACAACTAAGAGGGTCAGGATTCCATGGGCCATAAGCCGAAGAGGTTGACATCACATTGAGGTAAGCTAGACTTGATCTATCACTTTCCCACTGAAGGCATTAGCCCTTCTTAAGTGTCACTGGACTGGGAGAATAATCAAAATTGAGAGACATGAGCTTCCAGCAGTTTCGTAAGGTAGAGATATAAAAAATAGAAACTGGTATTACCAAAAACCATAATTTTGGGGACAAGAAAATCAGGAAACCGAAGTCTAATATTCAGCATCACTTTTCTCCTCAGGGCATTTTTTGATTCCTAATCTTCATGAAACAAGTAGGCTAGAAGCTAGCAGAAAGTGGATGTTAAAGAAACCTATGTAGTTTTGTTGACCATTGTCACCCCAATAAATTTTTTTTTTTTAAAGATTTTACTGAGGAATTGGGGGAGGGGAACAGCATTGGGGAATTGGGGAAAGGGAACAGACGAGTTGCTGTCTCTTTGTTCTTCAGTCTAGTTGCGGAGGACATTGATTCACTGGCCCATGTTGGTATCGTCATTGCACTCTTCCCGGATGAGGCAGATCGGTCACCGGCCTCTAGATGGTCGCTCACCACGGCTATTGGCCGCTCACGGTGGCTGCCAGCCACTCACGCTGGCTGCTGGCCACTCACTGTAGGCTATGGCAGCCTACTGCAGCAGGGGCTGCAGCCTACACCATCGCTGGGGTTTGCACAGCCCAGCTCCACCTGAAGCTGTTGTTAGCTGTAGAGGGCAGTGTCACTGGCCCTCATATGTGGGATCCGAACCAGGGCCACTGGCATCCCAAAACCAGCTCTTAACCAATGCGCCGCTTGGCCGGCCCACCCCAATCAATTTTAATAAAAAGAATAGAACCTAAAAAGTTTAGCTGAGCTTTTGATATTCTCATAGTGATGTCAGGATAAAAATTGGACCAGAGAGAAATAAGAGGTTGGAGCCCAGGTAAAATCCAGGTTTTCAATTGAGAATGTGCAAAGGCAACCATCCAACAGTAATAGCATCCTGTATAGACCAGGCTTCATGGAGACTGAATCCCATGATTGAGTCATTTGGAAAACAAACTGGATTAAGGCAATCTTCTCTTGCATTAACTGTCTGGCAGGAGACCACCAAATCTTCTCTGGGTAAAGATAACACCCCAGAGCCTCAGAATATTTTAGTTTATATGGACTGAACTCAATTTAAAAAAAGAGCATCGGATATGCCTAAAGACAGGACCAAGACCAAAATCCAATAAAGAGAGGAACAAAATAAAACAACAGAAAACAACAAGCTAATCCCACAATAGAAACAGATCTAGATCTTGAGTTTTCAGATACAGATTATAAAGTACTTGATATTTCATTTTTGTTTTTTGTTTTTTTTGAGGGCAGTGTCACTGGCCCTCATATGTGGGACCCAAACCAGGGCCGCTGGCTTCCCAAGCCAGTGCTTAACCACCGTGCCACTCAGCCGGCCCTGATATTTCATTTTTAAAGAAAACAGATAATAAATTTCACTAAAGAACTAGGATCTATAAAAAGAATCAAATCAAAATTATTATACTACAAAATGCCATAAATTAATTTTTTTAAAAATGAGGGCGTTTAATAGCATATAAGACACAGCAGAAGGAAAGATTAATGATTGGAAAAGAAGCCAGAACAAAATACCCAGACTGAAGCACAGAGATTCAAATGGATGGAAAATATACAAAAGGGAGTAAACACCTATGGACCATGATGAAAAAATTGAACAAATGCATTTGGAGTCTTGGTGGAGAGAAGAGAACGAATGGAGTAGAAGTAATATTTGAAAAAATATTGGCCAAGAAATTTTCATAATTAATGATAGACTATGGATCCAAGCATAGTAATCAAATGAAAATATACGTAAACACATTAGAAAAATAAGTGTAAAAACAACTGTTAAAAAACAACCGTAAGTACAAAATTTTTAAATAAACCAAAGAAAAAACTACTACTTTAAAAAGTAGTAAAATATAGAAGACTGACTTGTGAATGAGACAACGGATGCAAGAAGGAATAAAACGCTATCTTGAATGATCTGAAAGAAAATTGCTGCCAAATAGCTGCCAGCCTAAAATTCTATATCGAGCAGAAACATCCTTCAAAAATTCTGGGAAAGGAAATATTTTGAGCCAAACAAAATCAGAGGAATTGCCAACAGTTTCACCCCCATTCAAAATACCAAACCAAATTTTTCATGTAGAAATGGCATTAGTTGGAAGCAGGGTAATACAAGAGGTAATGAAAAGCAATACATGCATACATATGGGAGTAAATTTAAATAATATTAGTTGCATACATAATAATTAAAATGTCTTATTGTGTGATTTAAATTTAAAAATTAAAATACAGGAAAACAGTAGCTTGTAAGTATGAAAAATATGAAGGGGGTAAATGGATTTAATTTTTTATGAGGCTTTCTCATTACTCAGGAGATCTAAAATTTATATTAGAATTAAAATGTCAATTTTGTATGATGTACATTACAATGTGTATGATAACTCTAACATTAGAAAAGTATATCACTCTAGTTACGAGAAGGAGAAATGTGACAATGATGATGATGATGATGATGATGATGATGATGATATTTGATTAATGCAAAGACAAAGGAGACAAAGAAAAATAAATGAGAGAATAAAGAACAAATGGGAAAAGTAGACATGAATATTAATATGGTAAATTTATCCAAACATATTAGCAATTACATTAAATACAGAAAAACATTGTAATTTTGTTAGAGGATACAGAATTTCAGTCAAGATGTTTACAAGAGAAACACCTTAAATAGAGGGTGCCAAACAGGGGACTGGAAAATATATAATTATGTAAACATTAATCAAAAGAAAACTTGGGCAGTTATAGTAATATGAGTCATGTTATTTATTAATTAATCATTCATGCGTTAATCCAATTTGTTAATCTGTAAACATTAACAAATGTTACTACAATTCTGGAAGAGAGTAGTTCATAATGACAAAAGGGTCAATCCACCAAGAAGACATAATAATTCTAAATTTGTTAATATTCAAAAGACTGACACTACTGTTGATAAATGTGTGGGGCACTTCAAATCTCATTTCATACATTGCTGCTAGGAAAGTAAATTTTTATAATTAATTTGGAAATCTATTTGGCAAGTTATATAAAGTAAAATACATGTTTACCTTATTTTTCAGCCAAGCCTCCTGTAGGTGTATTCACAGAATAAATAAAAGCATATGTCCACTGGAGGACCATTTTAAGTGTGCTCACAATAGACCTAAACTGGAAAACAAAACAAAACAAAACAAAAAACAATGATGTAAATATCTATCAGGGCCGGCCGAGAGGCGCAGTGGTTCAGCGCTGGCCTGGGAAGCCAGCGGCCCCGGTTCAGGTCCCACATATGAGGACCAATGAGACTGCCCTCAGAAAAAAAAAAAATCTATCAGCCAGAGAATGTATAAATACACGTTGGTTTATTCATAAAATTAGAAACTAAAAAGTAATTGAATTGAACAATCTAGAGCTATGTGCAATGACATGGATGTACTTGTATGTCATAGGCATAGGATGCATGAAGTAAGCTAGACACACAAGAGTACATATTACACAATATTACACATGGCCTTGTCTGTGAAGATCATGAATAGATAAAATTATCCCATGTGACAGAAGTCACCATGTTCGTGGGTGGCTGGATATTAACTTCTGTGGGTACAGGAGATAATGGAGAGTTAGAAATGTCTATATACTCCACATGTTTGGTGGTTTCAAGGGTGTTTTTATGTACATGTATGTATGTATATGTATGGTGTGTGTATGTGTGTGGAGCTCACCAAGCTTGACACTCAAGATTTGTGTATTTTATGGTACACTGAAATTAAATGTATACAGCAGAAATAAGCAGTAAACAAACACAAAACTAAATATGTGAACGCTTTAACTTGACCATGTTCTGGGCTTACCTCCAGTGATCTTCCTCAATAGAAATTCCTGCAAATTGAAACCATATCCAACTATCAAGGCCCAATTCAATCTCCCACTTCTACATGTTACTCTCCTTGAATCCTCAGACTTTTACATTCTCGTTTTTGACATTGAATATCCACAATGCTTAGTGACATTCATCCACCTCAACTTTACTACACACTGTTTTGCAAGTTACAAAGCAATAGCAAGACAGCCCCCAAATGAATGGTCATATTATCCAGTGGAACAGAGGATCAACAATTCCACCTTGTGTCCAGCGGTGAAACAAAGGAAAGAGAACTTGGGCATTGAATCAAAATTTCAACTGCAAACAGCCCGGTATAGCTATCTTCTGCCCAGATGCCTAGGATGAAAGACTAATCATTGGATTTTCAAAACTTCAGTGATAAAAAATATGGACATGTCAATTTTGAATTTAAGTGTGATACCCATTACTAGCTCTCAAGAAATATAGATATCAATATTCTTTTAAGAAAGATTGTTTCTTGATGTTGCTTTTAAAATACAAGAAAAAACAATCTTTAAAAATACATAAATGAATGTTTCATTCTAACATAGATAAAATGCTAAAAATTTTGGGTTATAAGGTTGTTTCATCTCCTTGGATCTATGTCTCCATGTCCAAAGAAAGATAATTTATTATGCAAATTGAAGCCACATCTTGTCTGCCTGCTAGGTTACTCTTATCAAAATGTGTCTTCTCTAACAGAGAAGATAGAAAGGATGGGAGAGGAAGGAGAATCCTAGTTTCCACATGGTCTCTTAGACTGAGTTTGTAATTGAAGGACAGGAGTTAGTTGCTTGCTTTCCAGAGAGACTTGGTTAGCTCTGAGCATCACCTATTGCCCTCTGGAGAGTAGAGCAGGGTATCATTCTTCTCACCTCTCTTTGGAACCTACCTCTGCTCTAACAAACTCAGCATTAGTACTTACAGTGAATAATACATTGTTCTCATATATATTTTATGGGGTTATTTATGATATATAGGAATGCTACTATTATTTTTTACATTGATTTGTATCTGGCTGTCATATTGTACTACCTTATTTCTTCTTAGAACATCTACTAGGTCGGTACCCAAAATAATCATTTCACTGTTTGCAGCCTTTCTAATAGCTAACCCATGTATAGTTAACCCATGCACTCACCTTGCCTCATCATCTTGGTTATAAGATACACTTTAGCTAATTGCAAAGGAAATGGTGTAGGGATTGCTGAGTATTTAAGGGAATGCTGGCTTTAAATACAGAGATACTAGAGGTAGAGTAACAGCTAGAGCCACAGCAGTGACACTTTAGGTGCTGTGGGTTACGACTTAGACTGGGATTCAGCCTACAGAGAAAGAAAATATTATGCTTCAGATATTTTACTCAAATAATTCACTATAATTGATTATATGAATATAAAACAAAGGAAGTGCATAGACTTTAAATCTAGAACATACTATCTAATTCAGAGGTTCCAAAATATGACGGGTCATTGAAATAAATTCTGGAAGCTTTTCACAACAGACATCTGGGACTTGCTGAGTCAGATTGCATAATTTCTTAAAATAAATTCCAAGGATCAGTTTATCAAAGTTCCTGGATAATTTGATAAGCCAAATTTGGGAAGCAATTTCAAATTAACAATGATTGAAGAACTTGCTATAGTCTAATATTTACCCAAACGTATTTCTCAGGGAAGAGTTTAATGGAAATTGAAATTCTAAGTTGGAATATTGTTTCTAAGAATTTTATTTTGAGAAAAAGCAGTATTTGGATATTCTTCTGTGCTATAATATCTGGCATTATAACTGCAACTAAAACATCTTACAGGAATTTATATCTCTGTGCTTTAAAAAAATGATCAAAGCAGCTTTATAAATACCGTTTAATTTGCAATTTGTAGCCTGAAAATTAATAGCAGAGTTTACCAAGCATTTATGTATAACCACATACTATGCTGAGCACTGAGCATGCATCACCACAGTTAATCTTTACGACAACTCAATAAACAGGTATAATCAATGCCTCTGTTTCAAGCCAGTAGATTCTATCACAGAGACTGACAGAGACCAACAAATCGTCCAAGTTGACAAAATTAACAAGCGGTGAAGTGCTAGCTCATAGAATCCACCACAATCCCAGGCTGTGACCATTATACCAGTTGTAGGCCCATGATGTTCAACTGGTGACACACCTAACATGTCCCTTATGCTGCAGTTTGTGGCCTATGGGAGCAGTAAACAAAGCAATGCAAGGCACGTTCCTTTGTTTTTATTTCCTTGTGGTTCACTTGCTAGTTAATTCCATTAAGTGCAAGTTACAGAAAACCAGTGTACTTCTCACACTTCCACGTTTTCAAATATTTAGTTCTCTCTCCCCCAAAAGTCTGTTCTTGCCATGTGGACATGATGAAACTCCAATCATGCTTCAGGCTTGCATCTAAGCAGGGGATGGCATCCATACCTTCCTAGAGAGAATGGGGACTGTCTGGATGTGTACAAGCACCCCCCACCAAGAGAGTAAAGGGAATTACCATAGTAATTACCCTAGTATGGCCCCATTTCAAGGCCAAGGGAATGAGGCTGATGGTAAATGAAGCAAAGGCCCCTTTCTGCACGTGCTCCTTACAGAACCTTAGATGACAGCCTCTCCTATGGCTTTGAGGCATCAGCAGTCTGTACTCCGATAAGCTTCCTGGCATTGCCCAAGATAAATTCTCATGGGACTCCTGTCCCCCAACCCCCCACTCACCAGCCCTTCCCCAAAGCTTTGGATTCAGCTCAGCCAAACCTAGTCCCCTGATCACAGGAGAAATAGAGAGGCCTTTGGATTGTTATCAGACACACACAGCAGGGGGAAAAGGGGCAGGCTGTTAGACTTGGTCTTATGATCATATTGAACGGTAGTGCCACCTCTTCTTAGTGGGCCTTGTGAATTTTCTGTTTTTCACATATCCAATGGAGAAAGAGTTCCCATAAATGACTGAAAAATCAGGAGAAACAAGGTGTCACCTAGTCCCCAAGAAAAGTATTTCTGAGGTTCCTGAATTATAGTAATACATAACATTTATAGGGTACTCTCTCTTTGCCTGGCACTGTGTCTTATAAGCATTTTGCTTGTGTGTTATTTACGTCTCATTACAACCACTGCAAGGTTAATGGTACTTGCGTTCTCATTGCACAGATAGGGAGGTAGGTCCAGAAGTAATAATAATAATAACAATAATTGATAATAATAATAATAATAGTAAACAACACTGGAACCAATCTTCTTAAACAGTTATCATCTACCCCAAACATCAGGCTGTGTTTCAATTCACTTTATTAGGCAGCTAGCATCAAATGTCTAAATATATTGAGCTATTTCAAGAGGATTGTTCTCTGCCAAGTGCTGTCTATAGCAGTTTTCAGGCTACTCTAAAGTGAAACAGATTAATACAGGTAAGGACATGAGTATATAATAAATCTCTATCAACTTCACATATAAATCCAAAGCTATGTGTCTCCATGGAACATCCCTGCTCTTTGTCCACCCTCAAAATGCCCATTCATTATTAATGCTCTGAACTGCTGGCACTTGCTTTCCCAGTCCCATCAAATAGCTAATCGTCACTGTTAAAAAGACACAGAGTCAAATCAATAAAAGCACTAGACCAAAATCACCATTCCCAAATGATATCAGAGAATACTTCAGTTTCTATTTTATCGGAAGCAGTTATCAAATAAGTATTCTTTAATATTCTGAATGTTGGCCCATGTAATGTATGTATAATTCCCTACTCTATCTGGCTTTGCTTTTTAACACATGCAGATGAAGGGAAAGTCTTCAAGGCTGATCCAAGACAAAAAGCTAAAAACTGCTTTTTCTATCATCTCTGCCTTTATGAGGATAACACGTTCCACATGTGGCAGGACACCATCAAATGAGCATTTGTTTCTTAAACAAATTATAGTTCTAGTAATTTCTAGAGATTTGTGGAGATAGAATGCATGATGTGCTACCATAAGCAGAGCTTTCTATTCTAATTTTCTTCCCGGGATTGAGAGATCTTCCTGCGATAGGACCTACATGTGTTTGTTTGTATATGATCAGTGCAAAGGCTGAGAGTAGGTGGTCAACACATTTTTTTAAAAAGGAACTGAACATGATTAGTGCCCATGTACCTTCCTACAGTGTCATCTGTTCAAGATACATTGAGCACTTGTTTGCCAGAGACTCATGTCAGACATGCTTACTGTTGAAGTTTCCTATGTACTCATATAAGAGCTAACTACATTATTTAAATGCTCTGTGAGATGTGGGTGTCTAAAATGCGAATTTTCAGAAGGCCTGCTTTGTCAGTACAAAGAGGCAAGGACATAGGACAGCATGTCTTGAGAATAGAGAAATGTACACAGACAGGGGTTCAAGGTAAACATCTCCAAAGCACAGGTCCATAGTGTCCAGTCTCCAAGGAAGCAGAAACGTGATGGGTGAAACACACAGGCCGTAGGATCAGCATTGAGCCTGCCTCTGTCTGTATCCAGCCGTGCTGCACTGGGCAAAGCACATAATCTCTCTCAGACTCAGTTTTCTTACCTGAAAGTGGAGAGGATAACGCCTTCTCACAGAGTTGTTGGGAAGACTAAGCGAGCAAAGGGGTGGACACGTTAATACCTTTTCTAGCTTAAACTAGTAGTCCCCATTAGTTGATTACCTATTATTTCCAGTGGGGCACAACAAGGCTGTTCTGTCCAGAACTTGGCATTTCTTTTAAAACAACAGTTATGGTTATGATGTTGATGAGGTTTATGCAGAGTCATAATTCAGGGCAATTCTGGATGTTGCTGCTGAGCACTCTTGTTTATGTTTTGGTTTTAAAGCTATGATGCCATGTTCAAAATGTGTTTGCTCCCCAATGGTATTACCCAGACAAGGGAGGCATCAGAGTAAAATGGTTTCCAAGTATAGAAGTGGATACGGGAAGTAGCATAATACTGAAGTCACACCTTGGCCCTGTCACCTACTAGTGCTGTGTACTTGGGTTAGTCTTCCAACTGTCATGAGCTTGCGTTTCCTCATTGACATAATGTATAAAATCATGTGTCACACTGCCTATTAGGTGGGCCTTTATCATTTGGTCAACATGATGACAGGGCTTTGGGGCTGTCCTATACACCCTGGTTCTCAATCTTGGGCACATATAACATTTCAATTCCCCACTCATTTGATTCATTTTAGTAAATAAAATGTAAACAGAAGTGTCCTGTCACTTCTAGGTGGAAGCTTAAAGGCCAAGGTATGCTGAACTCTGTTCTCTGCCTTCCTGTGTCAAAATGACCAGCATATTATTCAAAGAAGGAGATGCTCCATTAGCCTAGAATCAAGCAATCAGGCAAAAGAATGACTGACATAGAGCAGAACTCCCAGCTGTTTTATCCCACTGAGATTTTAGCTTTGTGACTATAGCCTAAACTCGTTTACCCTTTCTGATATTAATAATGATATTAATATTAATATTATGATTATCATTATTGGTAGGACCTTCAACTTTGTTTCTGAGTTCTTTACAACAAAAAGAGAATTAATACCTGTTTGATGAGGTAACAAGTCTCTTGAACTGCTAGTTAGTAATAATAATAACCATGGCAATGATATTTGCTTTCGAAGGCTAATTGTATATTAAGTTCTGTTTTATGTAATTTCCTTATATTATAAGGTTTAATTTTCACAATGATCCCATAAAATGAGCACCATTTACCTCATTTGATCCATGAGGAAATTGAGACTGAGCCTTGAGTTTGAGCCTTGACACACCCACCTAATCACTTATGTCTGTGATCTGGTCCAAGCTACTTAAATTTTCTGTCCTAGTATAAAGCATTTTCCCCTAGGTCTCCAAGGGAGGCTGCCAGAGTCCAGCATTTTGGCAAGGCTTCAATATGAGGTCAGAGAAAATTAGGAAACATGAAACTATTTAGAAAGTTATATTTTGTTTCTTCTTTATCGTTCATAAAATTTGAACTGATTCATTTGCTTTTGTTTTAACTATTGTCTTACTATTATTTTCCTTTCCCATTTTTGTTCTGTTTTGTTTTGAGCATTCCTCCTCTGTCAGGGACAGTGAGTAGTTCTTCCTTTGGGCCTATCATGGCTAAAGTGGAGCTAGGTGCTTACAAGTAGATGATTCATATTGATTTTTCTGTTATCTGTGTCTTCCTATCCATGTTTCTCCTTTTGTTTTGGACCCTTTTCTACCTGAAAGGTGGTATGTTAGCAGACAGAATGGTAGAACTTCCTTCTATCTTATCTACCTCCACAGGAATATCAATCTTTAAAAACAAAGAAGGGGAGTTTACATTTTCTAGACAAACTATTCTAGTCTCAACTCCCTACTTATAAAGGTGCACATCCCTGTAAGCAGAGGCCATGCTCTGCCACGGATATGGGCTGCGTGGGGCTCAGGGCTGCTTAAAGGGACAAAAGAGCACCAGTGTCCCCAGTAGGGGGAATGGTCACGGGGAGGAGAATGTGTCATGGAGAACTCTAGACAGGCTTCTGTCATTCAGGAACTAAAATCAGGCTATAGGAGATGAGGCACATTTGTTCAATGTTTTAATTTGCTCAAGTTTAACATGTGGTATTCTGTTACTGGGCCAATATATCACATTTGTTATTATGGCAGTATATCACATTTGTTATTTTAGATAGCCTCCAGCCTATCTCCAGTCACCCTCACCAGAATCATGCCCTCTCCCTTCACAGCTTTCATCTTTCTCCTGGAATTTACTCCTTTCTCCAGGTTTAAAAATAAATGAGACTCACCCACCCTAAAACAATATGAAATATTTAGGATGTAGAGGTAAAGATGGGCCCGAGGAAGACATACATGCCCATGCACTGAGCCTGGTTGAAGGAAGAAGTATTTAATAATGTCTGTTGTTAAAAAGAATAAGAAGGGCTGGCCGAGTGGCACATTGATTAAGAGTTGGCTTGGGATGCCAGCTCTGAGCATCAGGGCCCTGGTTCAGATCCCACATATGAGGGCCAGTGACACTGCCCTCTACAGCTAAGATGGTGAACCACAGCTCCACCTGGAGCTCGGCTGCCGTGAGTCACTGGGGACGGCATAGCTGCAGCCCCTGCTGCAGTGGGCTGCCAGGAGGCACTGTGAGTGGCCGGCAGCCAGCGTGAGCTGCCAAATTGCTGCTGTGAGAGGCCATCCAGTGGCCAGTAACCTATCTGCCTCATGCAGGAAGAGCACAATGACTATACCAACATGGGCCAGTGAAGCAACATCCTCCGCAACTAGACTAAAGAACAAAAGACAGCAACTTGTCTGTTCCCCTCCCCCAATTTCCCAATGCTGTTCCCCTCCCCCAATTTCCCAATAAAATCTTAAAAAAAAAATAATAAAATAAAAAGAAGAAGTAGAAGGAAAGAAAAAGAAGAAGAAAGAAACCTGATTATATGTGGATGGTCTAGCCTACTGTTCTACTGAAGATATAAAAATACATCTGTTTTAATCTGTCTCAAATAATCTGAGCAACTGCAAAAACTCTTGAATGAAAAATTGTGCCTATGGTTTGTGGGAGGCAGGGAATATATCCACATGGGACACAGATACACCAGGTTTATCTAAGAATGTCAGCCACAGGCAGATACCTCAAATGCAACTTGATGCGATCATCAGAAACCTCCCTGAGACAAGCGAGGTGCCTTTGATCTTGATACATCCCTTTCCTTTTCTCCATTAGGAGAGTTGCCTTTCACCCGAAAGAAAGCAGGGTTGTTTTCTAAAGGTTATTTTCTAGCAGGGCAGCTCAGCCGGGGCACTTCAGCAAAGCCCCACGGACTGCACTCGCTCCTTCTGTATGAGTTGTAACCTGGACCTTCCTTGCTCATGAACCTCCTTCTATGTGGACAAGCAGAGCAGTATAAAACCATGGAAACCCAAGAAGGCTAGCTCTGGGAGCCGGTCAAATGTGTGGCTCATGAGGACTCTGGAACAATCACTTTGTCCTATTTGTTTTTACTTAGGTCAGGATCAACAGCTTTGTCACAGAACATGCACCAGAGAATAGTTTCTGGATGAAAACTTTGCACAATGCTGTTTCAGTAATTTTACTGAGTGAGGCTATACAGAAAAATAAATACCTTCCCTCTCTCAAATTTCTGAATAAGCAAAAAAAAAAAAAACCAAACAAGAGAGGCTCTTGAAATTTGAACCTTAAGAACTTTCTCAGAGATTCTACTGCATGGCTACATTTAGGAACCAGTGAGTTAATAATCAAACCTTCTAGTATAACCTTGGATTTCCTTGATCATTTCCTTAAAATTGGTCACCTAGGTGCTGTTTAAATTTCCAGTGACAGGGAATGCAATAAAATTCTACCTGGTACATTTTATTTTTGGATGGATACGCTTGACAAAAGAGTCTCTTCTATATGACTGGATGATACTTTTTAGTAGTATCTAATGACTTTTACACTGAGACATGTGTTTTGGGAAATGAACTTCCAAGTGTATTTGAGAAAGAAAAGTTCCGTGAGTTTCCATCTACCTGAAACTCTGGAAGGAAGCAGTTGTGATGTGAGAGGCAGGAAAGGCAACCCTGAAATTCCATTGCATTGGGATCGCTTCAGAGATGTCCAGGTTTTCCTGTGCCTCTAACAAGGGTGCAAGGTATGCTGTGAGGGAGCTGATATATCCAAAGTAGCTATAGATGAAAAGCTACCTGGCTCATAAAACTGAGCATCGGGTGGAGATGTGGACATTTTGTTGGACACAGCCATTCAGTGACCAAAGCCCAATGAAGACACGTTACATTTCAACAGATGCCTCAAACAGGAGAAACAGGCCATGCAAGAAATGTCTTCTGAAACCAGGATTTTGCATCATCTGTGAAAGATCTATTAATAGCTATGAATTTAAAAAAAAAAAAAAAAGAAGAAAGATGGGAAACATTCTGACTGCATTAAACTTTAAACCTCAAGTAACTGAGAAAACACTAAAACACCTGAGTTTACACAGAAATGACTAAGGTAAAATGGAGGTTCAATAGGATGTTGAAGTTGAATTTCAGAAAGATAAGAAGATACAATAGTTACTTTTTTTGTCATTTGCACATTTGAGGATACGTCTTGAAAAATGTTATACCTACTATATATTGAATTGAAATTGACCTCTCTTAAATTCCTATTCATTGTACCTTCTGGAATCATTAAAAATATCATTTTTCACATGAATGCTCTACAGAAATTGAAAGATACCTCAGATGCTGTTGCTAAGTCACTTCTTTCCCAGGATAAACATGGTCATAATAATCCAGCTGATAATTCAATTTCTTGATTTCCAAAACTTTTAGCATCTTGGTTTCCCTTCTGCCTACATACTGGTTTTACTCAATTCTCCTCCATCAGTGGATGACAAACATTTCAGGGGGAATTTTATAAACACTACCAAAGTTTTGGCTCCACCTCCAAGAGTTTTTGATTCATTTGACCTGGGTTGGGGCTTGACTTGAGTGTTTTTGAAAATTTTGGTCATGATAATAATTTGCCAATGGTCTTAGAGATTAAAACCCAGACTTGAACACAGTAAATATGATATGAGTAGTGTAGGCCTACATGATCATTTCCCTTTTTTCCCCTAGATATTAGTTCTTCATTATGGCTGCCCAATATCGTATTTTTCCCTAGGCAGCCACCTAGCTAATGGTATTACCCAGTCATCTAGCCTATCTCCCCTCTACCCTTTTTTGCTGATGAAGTGATTGGTTCAGTATTAAACCAGTATTGATTAAGAGTACCCTTGGTAGAGTTCACAGTGTCTAGCACATTGTGTCATTGTTAGTATCCTACACAAAGATGATATAGGTATAAATTATATCTTGGAGTAATTTATGGTCTGGTAGGAGAGACTGAGAAAGAGATAACTTCACTGCTGTGCGATGAGTGCTAAAATAGATAAAACTATACTAGGCATTCTGGAGGAGCACAAAAAAAAAGAGGGGTTGGTTACAACATCTGGGCAAGCAGACAATGTAGGGATACTAAAGGAATAGCAGGAGTCAAGGCAGGAGAAGACATGGGTATGCATCAAAGCTGGGGAAATTCTGGACTGGAGTACAAAAAGCATAAGCTAGGTGCTGACCATTCCTGAAAAAACTGATCATCAAAGTGCCATGCTTTCAAAACAAGAACAGAAAACGTGGTTTCAGGTAACTCAGGTAAGTGTAACAATTGAAAACTCCTTGCCTAGTTAGCTAATAATCTCACAACTAGATCAGTGTTTCACCAAAGGATAATTAATAATGGGCATACTAATCCTGATTCCACAGGTCTAGGGTGAGGCCTGAGACTCCACATTTATGATGGCCTCCTTGAAGATGCCAATATTTCGGACCCGGAGAACACATATTGAATAGCACAGTACTATAGAAACACCAGGTGAGAAAGGAAAGTTATGCTCTGAATCTGGGGAGCAAAAAGGTAACTGCTTCTCAGAAAACAAATCAACAGAGCACAGAATTAGAGTCCTCATCAGCACAGGAAGAGAGGACATTTTCATTAATTGATACTAATTTGCCACCAAATCATCAACATGACATTTTCAGAGGAATTCATTGCATAAAAGGATGCTCATTGGTTTGGTAATTGAGGCTGTGCAGGCTTCTATGCTGCCCATCCATAAACCCTGTTTCTTGTCATTTTTTCTAAGGTACAGTTTAGCGATAGGTCCCTATTTATTCCATTTCACACATGAGTCCATTTCTGTGAGGGAAGCGACACATAGGAAGTGTATCTGGTATGTGATTCAGAAAGGCGGCCTGCCAGCCCTACTCCTGCAGCTCCTATCCACTCCGGCTAATTTATCCTATGTGGGAATTCATGTGCATGTCAGGGAACATTGGAGCAGATTGAAACAAAGCCTTTCATCCACTTTCCCTGCAGATTTTGAGTAGCAGTGCATGATGGCTTGGGCAGAACGTTCCCAGAAGCAGGCATCAGTTCACATTGGGAAACCTGCTCAATTTCAGATATATCAACTCTTTAACAACATGTCCCTGTTTAAAACTCAGAAAGACTGCTTCCGGGGTTTCTGTAGGCTCCTGCTAGTTCTCAACTCTCTTGGCCACAACACTGTTATTCCTATTGTCCTGCTTTTCAGCCAGACATTTCCTGTGCCATGTGGTAGGATCCTGCTAAAGGTCTTTATCTGGCCTAGGTTCTGAACATAGTGAGATTGGTTTAATTAGCATTCTTCCCTGGGTAGTGAGCCCCAGAGACACTAATGGAAAGTCTAGAAACATAAAACCCTGGTCCTCATCCTGGGTGTGCTGCGTCAGAGTCTCTTGTCAATTTAAAAAAAGAAAAGAAAGCCTCACAGGTGATTTCAATATAGACCTCTGGTTAGAACCCCTGGATTAAATAAAATAAGAATCTCTTAGGAATTGGATTGTGGGATCCTGAAATAGAGGGCATAGGATTTTCTTTCCTCAAGTGCTGTAAGATTTAGGCAGATATGAGGAGACATTTTCTATGCAGTCTAGGACCGAGAGCATAAGGTCAGAATTCTGGATTGGCAGCCTACAGATACTTCACCCTGATTTCTAAAACACATTCAAGCTCAAAACGATGCAATCACAAAGCACATTAATACAGAGAGGCTCTCCAATCTTTTACCTGCAGGAAATCGAAAAGGGCAGTAAGCAAATAAAGACCATTCCTGAGTGACCAAATTAAAGTTCCTTTTCAATGGCCTTCTAGGTTTTTCTGTGCTGATTAAATGAATAATGTGGATGAAAACTTATTGCACAGGGTAGAGCACATAACAGTAGCTTAAATGCTATTATATTTCCCTTCCAGACAATTAAATTTCTGCTAGCCTATTTTTAACATTCATGGAATTATTATTTCCTATTTGGCCTTTTTATATATCACTTGGTTTGTTTTGCTTGTATTAATTATCTTATTTTTGAGGTTATTTTCTATTCATTGGAACTATTTTCATCAATTTCTGTGTGTGTGTGTGTGTGTGTGTGTGTGTGCGTGTGTGTGTTTATTGGTTGATTTCTGTCTTTTTTTTAAAAGTTCTATTCAAACATCTCGTGTGACCTGACTATATTCCCAGTTTATAGTAATTTACTAAAAAGCTGATGATCGGAAGCTCCATGTTTGTTCATATTGAATCTCACTGTTGGGTCACCAGATAGCCATTTCATTGGAAAATCCTGAATGTCAGTGTACGGGATGTTTTTGTTTGTTCTGTTTTGTTTTGTTGGGCTCATCAGTTTCTCCAGATGAGAATTCTGCAACTTTCTGCCTAGACAGCTCTGTGTCTGTCAGCTGAACACGGGAATGGAGGTTGCCCTAGTCACTAATGGAATGGTAGTCAATTCTGGAATGTCAGTGCACCTTGTCATCCTGCCCTCCAATGACTGGCTTCCACATGTCTTAAATGGCTTTCTAGTTATAATTCTCCAGGGAGTAAAGCTTTCCTCTTTGGTAGGTAGACAGGAGGTGGCGTTTGTCTGACTGGAATAAAGAGGGGCTCTCTGGCAATTTGATACCTCTCTGGTAATTTTACAGTCTTTCAGGAATTCCTTTTGTTTTGGGCCACTCCTCACATATGCTGTAAGAGTTTCAAAATGCTGCCATATCTAAGCCCTTCCCATGTACTGAGCATGGGTGAGCTTCATATTTGCTGGGATAAGTCCTCTTCTGGCACAGATGTTTCAACTTTCTCCTTTCTGCTAAATCATTTTGCCTTCTTCTTTCTTCTTCCCACCTTCCCAACACTGTTTATGTTGCTCATTTGCTCCAAACTACTCTCCCATTCTATTAGTCATTTAAGACTGAGAGCATTTATTAAAATGTAGTTGTTCCTTTCTAACGTCCCATTAACATAGTAGTAGAGATACAGGTGTGTGTTCAACCTGCCACATAATGCACAGAGGTGCAGTGCAATGGTGGTAGACAGAAGAAGGCCTCCCTCCAAAGATGTCCCTGTCGTAATCTCTAGGAACTGTGAATATCTTACCCTACAGGGAAAAATAGAAATTCTCAGGTGTGGTTAGGTTAAGAGTCTTATGGTGGAAACTTAAACCTGGATTATCTAGCTGTCATGAATGAAATTGTAGGGGCCCTTATAAGAGGAAGACAGAAATGTTAGAGAAGTGGTGATGATGGAAACAGGGGGGTGGGGGGGTGGAGAGAGAGAGAACTATTGAGAGATGCTACTGCTGGCTTTGTGACTGGAGAAAGGAACCACAGCCAAGCAGTGCAAGCAGCCTCTAGAAGCTGAAAGAGGCAGGCAAGAGATTCAGCCTTAGGGCCTTCAGAAGGACTGTCTCTCTGCCAACATTTTTATTTTAACCCTGTAATACTCATCTCCAGGTTCTGACTTCCATAACTCTAAGAGAATAAATTAGTGTTGTTTGAACCTACCAAGTCTATGGTAATTTGCATACAGCATAAATAAGAAACTGATAAATTGTTTTTAAATGGCTGTCATAAAAGAGTCTTACAGCAACACAATTCTGTATCTCCTTAGAAATCTATGCATACTAATATATTTGTATGTACAAATGCATATCTCTCTAACCACAATGGGAAAGAAGATAAGAATTATAGTCACTAAAATATTAGTAATGGACCAAAGCCTAAGTTTATGCAGGATTTTAAGTTTATTTTGTTGGCTTCGCTGTAATTTTTAAATAGCCAAAATTGTAAAAGAATTAGTTTTACAATTGAACTTAATTTTTTAAATAGTCAAAATTTTTGCCTTAACATGTTATAGTGTTTCTTGCTATAGGGGTCAGGACATTTATAGCAATTTGCTTTCCCTAAACACTCCAAGCTTGGTCTTGCCTCATGGCCTTTGCACTTGCTGTTCCCTCTGCTCACTCATTTCATTCAAGTCTCTGCTCAAATTTTACGCTATGAGAAACGCCTTCCAGAGCATGCTGCCAGCACTCCCACAGACACAGCATGCGCTCCTCGCTTTCCATCTGCATATGAGGTTTTACATTTCTCCATGGTGCTCACTGCTGCCCATTATATATTCATTTCTTTGTTTATTTTTTGGTACCATACCCACTGGAATACAAGCACCTGAAGAGCGGGGCTTTGTTTTGTCCACTGCTCTAGTTTATGCCTTTGGGAGGACACATACAACAGTTGTTGAAGAAAGGAAAGATGGGAAAAGGAAGGAGGGAAAGAAGGAAATAGGCTTTTGGAAATTCTGTCTATTTTGACAGTAGAAAGGACATTTATCAGTATCCTGGTGATTCTATCAACTGTTTTTCTTCAGTCTTGAAAATATTATTATGTAGTATGCACAGGGGTTTTTGGGTTCAAATTTTGCTTGCTAGCTTTAAGTTCCACCATCATGAGCATATAACTTTCTTTTTTTTCCATGAAGACTTATTTACTGTTTTGTAAAATTAGAATAATCATATTTCATAGGATACATTTAGGATTTTAGGAATAATAGCATATGTGATGGTGCCTAGCAGAGTGCCCAACACATAGCAGACATCCCAAAGGTTATTGGTGCCCTCTTATTTAAATATGACATTGCTCTCCTAGTTTTCAGTAAGGGAAGCAGTCACCCTTTTTTCAAATATCCAGGTTTACTTGGCAAGACTAAAAATAGTACATTTACAAAGGTAGGAATTTGAGGAAAGGAAGAAACCAAAAATAAAAAGTTAATGAAAAAGGAGTCTGTCTTCCCTTCCCACTTTTAAATAAAGCCAATTTGGGCTGGGCCAAGTGGCGCAGTGGTTAAGCGCTGGCTTGGGAAGCCAGCGGCCCCGGTTCAGGTCCCACATATGAGGGCCAGTGACATTGCCCTCAAAAAAAAAAAAAAATTAAATAAGGCCAATTCTCATCAAATATATTAAATGGACAAAATTTCTTGTACACCTTTCTGATTTTTATCACCACTTGCATCATCTGCTTCTGCCATTATAGGGCCTTTGTCCTGTTGGTTGAAGGTCTCTTAGGTGTTATTCTTCCATGAAAAACCTTAACTTGTGGGTTAATATGTCTTCAGACCCCATGAGAAACAGATTGGATTGGATCAGTGATGCACAGCCTTATGTTCTTTGGGTTTCCATCAGGCCTTAGATGGGAGTATAGCTCTAGCACCCTTCAATTTTTACCATGGAGAGGCTCACCCAGAAAAAAAGGAATTCTCTCCTCTATAGGACAAATACTGCGTGTGTGTTTGTTTGTGTGTGTGTGTGTGTGTGTGTGTGTGTGCGTGTGCCCTTGAAAAACCATTATTTCCCATTATAATAAGCAGCTCACTTAGGCTAACCAGGAAGAAGGCAGATTTGTAGCACTGGAGTCACATGACCAGGAAGGGATTAACACAGTTGTCAGGCTTTTTTTTTTTCCTATTCCCTCACCCATTGGAGTGACTCCACCTGCCTTCCCTATCTCTAGCTCTGCTTGCCCTGGGGGAATTTGAAGCCACCCCATCTACCCACGTGTGTCCCTTATCATAAACCTCACTTCGTGCTAAAACCCTTCAGAGATTCTTTCCTTCCTCTTTGTTACATGTTTCACTGTTTCTTACAGAATGAGGCTTGGAGCATTCCTGGAGATGTATTATAAATAATTAAAATTGGCAAGGCCCCCTTTGCCTTCTTTTTTTTTTTTCGTGTGTGTGTGTATGCGCGCGCGTGCGCGTGCATGTGTGTATTTTTTCCCCAAAAGCTTTGGATCTAACATTGCCATTGAATGCCTTCAATCTTAATGGTGTTTTTCTTTTTTTCTGCCATTGAATGTTTTTTTTTATGATTATTATTTTGGAAAATAGGTGATTTCTTATAAGAAAAGAAAAAAAGAAAGAAAGCCAAATCAAATCAAGCACAAAACTTGGGCTCTATTATGGCATTACATTTTATATCCCAGAGCAGGTCAGGGCATACCTTTGATATATGAAAATTTGTCATTCCTGGGTACATTTCATTTACTGAAATGTTGTTTGAGAGCAACTTTATTAAAGATGCAAGATACTGGTACAATGCCACTTTATTTTGTGTCACTGCTTTCATATAAAATCCTTTCTCCAAACGCTTTGGAGAATTAAATAATATGAGACAGAAGAGAGTGTTCAGTATAAATTATATAATGCTGTAACATAAGGAATAATTTAAAGAATCAGTTAGAAAGTCAATAGCTAAGGCTCAGAGAAATTGGAAAAAGTAGAAGAGATTTTTCAGATTTCTGAAACAGAATTCCTGGTGGAACAAGGGGTCAATATTTTACCATCCAAAAATGCAACCTTCTCACTGCTTCCCTTCTACTATATCACTTTTGAAGTTGTCCCCAGTACTTTCATTTTGTGAATAACCTATGAGTAATACTAATAGGCATTAATTACCTTTATAATTTAATTTTCTTGAAAATCTTAAAGTTCAAGGTTATTATCATATATAAAGATGAGAATCACAGAGGTAAAATGGCCTATATACATGGGCATCCATCTGCCAAATTGTAAATCCTTGAGTAAAACCCAGACAATATTACATTCTGGGCCTGATGCTTGCTACCACCCTAGTGAATTTAGCAATAACTAGAATTAATGAGCCACATCTCTCAGTGAGCATATCCCTATAGTTTTATAATAATGCCATGTAGTCAAGCACTCCCTATCTTTCTTCGAACATGAATCAAGATCCTTAATTCATTAAAAAAAAACAACACCCAAAACCCAAACAACCCCAAAAAAAACAAAAGTAGCTAGTATGGCATGAATCTCTAAGAGAAGTTCCTATAAACAATTTTTATTGTCCTAAAGAGATTTCTGTTTTCATGCTCTTTACACCAACAATTGTGGAGAGTTGTGCCATACCCTATTCATCTTGTGTACTAAGGTGACATCACCTTCCATCTCACACATGAAATAAACATGGATGGATGGTGTGACAAACATGCTCGTTTTCTTCATTCTTCCTAGCAAGAACCCTGATTTTGTTCTGGGAGAGAATATGCTCACTTTCAAGTGATGGATTTGTCTAAGAGCCAATGAAGAAAACCTGGTTCACGGTTTCTGAACATCTCTTGTCTTAAGGAAGAGGCATAAATCCCCGTCTTGGCCAATGAGATGGAAGCGAATAGTGCTGCTCTCGTTTTTCCCTCCCTTCTTCCTACTCTAAATGGGGCTGCAATGACTGGTCTGCAGGATCCATTTTGCAACCGTGGTGCATCAAGCGTAAAATGAAGCGCTGAAGGGGAAAAAGACCTAGACTTCAAAAACAATGATCAAATAGCTGCTAACCTCTACATATTTGATATGTGGAAATAGAAACACTTCTATTTGTTTAAGCAACTCTTAGTTTGTTGGTGGTTTTTATTTCCAATTGAACTCAATCTTAACAGATAAACATAGGCAATCAAAGAAGATACATAGATTTATATGAGGAGGGAGGATAGGGTTGAGTTATAGAGGTTGAGTGATAGCCTATAAATCAAGGCTAAAGAGCAATAGGATAATTCCATCTGTGATCATAGTTTTTGACAAGGTTACACTTCTTTATGACTTCTACATTGTAGATGTGACTACCAAGGTTATGCATGATTTCAAATGCCAACTGACTAAGTAGTCATACATATTACTCATCTAGCATATGTAATTATTGCCATATTTTCTTGACCACATGTGATTTGGCTCATGTCCTGGTAAGCACTTTTACATGTAGCTTTATATTATAGGCCAAGAACTAGGATACAAGTTAATACAGTTATACCTTGGTTCGCAAGCATAATTTGTTCCAGAAACAAACTACTCATATTGCAAGACATCGCTTGTTTACCATGTTAAAATGTATTAGGAATGTTTGCTTGTCTTGTGGAACACTCGCAAACCAAGTTACTCGCAATCCAAGGTTTTACTGTATTTGGATTCTGCCTCTGGAAATTCTACTTACTAGATGGCTATATCTCTGTGTAGGCTAGACTGTGCTGCAATATAAACAATAAACAATACAACAAATATTCCCTGAGACTAAGTGTCTTAAAATAATAAAAGGCTTATTATCTGCCCATACCACCTGTCCATCATGGATCAGATAGGATTCTTTGATCTATGTTGACCTCACTCAGGGACTTAGGCAGAGGGAAGCACCATCTCCCTGCTTGCATACACTTCCTGATAGGAAAATTGATAAGGGAATTTACATATGACTCTTAAAGCTTCTAACAGAAAGTAACACATATTACTTTGCTTAATTTTCATTGGACAAATCAAGTCACATGACCACACCTATCCTTTTGAAAGCAGGGAAATACAATTCTAACATGGAAGCTTGAGGAGGAACAAACACTTCTTCACACAGTGACTCTAAACATGTAATTCCCCTTTTGCAGACTCCTTTCCTTCATCTTTTCCAAAAATGTATTTCAAACCTATCCTTGACTACTCTAAAGAGACATAATCCCCCAGATAGATTTGTTTGGTTTGCACCCATCATTCACTTAAGCTTGGGCTAAACTAAGCAGCTGCTTGCCATCAAGGAGACAGAATCCAAGTTACCCTCTTCACCCCTCTCATCTCAGTAATTAAAAGAGGTTGGGCAGCTACCGGAGAATATGAGGTATGAACACCTGTGCCTTCTCTGCTTCAACAAAATAGTGAAATGCAATGTTTCTGCCTCAACTCAGTATCTCTGGCTTTCATTTATATGAAGGCAACAAAACGATAGTTTATTTGGACTCCCAGTACACCCTCTGTAGAATGCTAGTTGGCAAACTGTGCTCTTGACCCATGCTGGGTAAACAACACTGGGTGTTGATAGATGGGAGCCTTTTCTCTAAATTTGGTAGAGAGCCTGATTTATCCTGGAGGCACAGATTTCATGTAGATGTCTTCTTTAATGCTCAGTAGGAATGCTCTTTTCTAATGGCCACCTATAGCTGCCATCATCTTTCCCCAAACTACATTTTGTAAGGAGAGAAAGCCCACGCCTCATGTTGAAATAGCATGTCGCCATTAATCACAGAATCTAGAAATAAAACCTCTAAGCTTTTCCCTACTTTGTGTGGTTCTTCAGAATCTTCTCTGGACTTCTTACTCCAAATCTCACCGCTCTTCTAGCACATATGTGACTTACTTAAAATGAGTGGACAAGTCACTTTTTTCCTAACGTTTCACATTGAGGAGATATGTCACAGACTTCAGACCAACTTTTCAGTTGCCATGGCTGAGGAAAGAGTTCTGAAGCAGCAACTTCAACGAAAGCAAACTTTATTACCACTGTAACCTGGTATTTTCTATTTTTTTACTGCAGGGAAAGTAAAATCATTATCTACATGTTTATAGGGCATGAAATAACAAGTTGGTCTTAACATTTTTTAAGTCAGAATTATTCAAATATTTTGGTTGATTTGAGAGGTTAAGCAAAGTCCAGAATGATTCCACTTTCACACCTTCATTTTTAAGAGCTCACCCTTGCCTTTTCTCCTCAGTTATACATAGGGGATGATTCCAAATGTGAGTGACAAAGCTGCCAGAGGAATGATGAATATTTCCTTCAAAGCTGATAAAACAATTTCTCCATATCATCATCCAACAAATCACTGAACACTTTGAATGTGATTTGTATTATGTAGAGGTTTATTTGCTTCAATTTACAATGAATTGAGTTTTCTAAATAGAAAATAAAAGCAAGAATTGATCTATTATGGGAGCACCATGCCAGGAATGAAAAGAAAAAGAGTCTCACCCAATCTTTGGCCTTTGCTATGTGCTCCTTTCAGAATGACAGTTCTTTCTTCACATCTTACTGAGCAAATCCATGTTATAGATTAAGAACAGAAGGGATGAACTCTTGATGGGTGAGATCCCAGGAGAGCAATTAACATAAAGAATGGCATAAACTGTAATCTAACGTTAGCAAACAGCTCTTCTCTCTCTCCTTTTTGTGTTATGTCCAATTGAGTCATTCTTTATTTTTCTCTTGTTCATCACTTAACATTCTGGTTCCTAGGGTTCCCTTTTACACCACCCTATTTCCCATGTGATGTACTATTCTGGATGATATCATATCCCCTTCTACTTTAGTTCCCCGACAAGTATACAAATAAAGAGTTCAAATTTAACATATTCAAAACTAAGGGGAATTTATTTTGCCCATCTCTACTCTATTTCGTATTTCAAAGAGTGTTACTGTCATCTAGTACAAGCTAGAAACCCAAGGAACTATCTTTGATTACATATGAAGAGCAAGGGAAAAAGTAGACTGAGCCTACAAATCTCTTAATGTTTTACTCTTAAAATCTTTCTTTCCCTCTTCTCCTCTCCTTATTAGCAAACCCCAGCCTTAATTTAATCCACTGATTTATTTGTCTGTTAAGATAAGTAAGAAATGATGTTCATTCTATTTCTTAAATTACTGAAATTATCTCCCAACTGTTCTTACCTCCAGTCATCACCATTGAAAAGCCATGGTCCACTAGTCCACACCATAATATATGTGAACACTCAAAAACACAAATCTGTTCATATCACATCTCTATATAAAAGTGTTTTTTGTCCAATGCTTTCAGGGTCAAATTTCAATTTATTAGTTTATCATATAAGAGAAACTTATAATAAATAAATGATGGCCCATTCCTTCATGGAAAATAGAGTTCAGTAGGAAGAAAACTAGACAAGTAAATCAACAGATACATCCCAGTGTTATGAACATCCTGATAAAGACATGCATTCGTGCTATGGAGGTATAGTAATGAACTACTAAATCAGACTGGAAGTCAGAAAGGGATACCAGGGAGGGAATGCTTGAGCTTAGTTTTATAAAATGTGTAGGATCTAGCTAGAGAATAGGCAAAAGGTAAGCAGTACTTGGTATATACTAGGTGTTTGCCCAAAACAACAACAATGGTAAAATAAAGTATGTGGGCTAAAATATGTATTATATGTGTGTGAATAATTTCACACTATATTTTGGACATTTATCTGGATTGATTAGTCATTTCCCAAGCACCTATGAGATGTGACTCTTCTAGATAACTTTTTTATTTTATTTTATTTTATTTTAAGATTTTATTGGGGAATTGGGAGAGGGGAACAGACAAGTTGCGTCCTTTTGTTTCTCAGTCTAGTTGTGGAGGATGTCGCTTCACTGGCCTATATTGGTATTATCATTGTGCTCTTTCTGGCTGAGGCAGTCACTCACCAGCCATTGGATGGCCGCTCACGGACACTCACGGCAGCTCATGTTGGCGGGGGGCCACACTTGCTGGCTGCTGGCCACTCATGGTAGCTTCTGGCAGCCCATTGCAGCAGGGGCTGCAGCCTACTCCAACAACAGCGACTCAAGGCAGCCCAGCTCCAGGTCAAGCTATTCTTCACCATCTTATCTGTAGAGGGCAGTGTCACTGGCCCTCATATGGGATGCGAACCGGGGCCCTGCTGCTCAGAGCTGGTGTCCCAAGCTAGCTCTTAACCAATGCGCCACTCAGCCAGCCCCTAAATAACTTTTTTAAAAGATGAGAGTTAGATTCAATGATTGTTCTCTAATTAAAATGTTAGAATCTTAGAAGAGTAACTATTAACACAAGGAAAATACATTTATTTGCAGGCAGAGAGGGGCAAACTACATATAGATAATGGAAACAGTGAGGATTCTAATAATGTAATTTGGGGTTCCCTTGTAAACAATGGAAGTCTGGAATTGTAGTTGTTTTAAACCATATATCAACTTCCTGGCATTTTGCAGAAAGTAATTACAGAGTTCTCCAGCCTTTTTTCTATTATTTATCAAACATAGCCTAGTGACTACCTCCTCTTTTGTTGTCTTAAAATATTTTATCATAATGCTGGTAGATGTGAGTTATCCATAGCAGTCTGAATATTTGATTTCTTAACAAGAATCTTCATTTTTTTATGGTCAGATTGTGAGGCACATAGGTCAAGAATTTATATGGATTTCCCAGAATTAAAACTGGATTTCTTGGTATAAAATATGAAATATACCAACCTGATAACATTGTATTCATCTCTCCACATTTGTCACCTATGTTCTTTATATGAGGTAGATGTTGTTGGTGTTATTTTTGGTAAGGGACTGAAATCAGAGGAAAATGAGAAATGCTGAATAGGGAGAAGCGAATTCTTGTGAGATCCATAAATCTTGGTCAAAAGTGAATCCCTGTGAGGCTATTTTGTTCCTTATCTAGCTCATTGGTTGTACAGGAGAAAATAAAATTTCCCAGGCGGCTGATTAGACTATATAAATCACCCTTGGACACTAATGGGCCAGACTACTCAAAAAGGAGTCAGTAATATAAGATTCAGTTTGATCTGTTATAAGAAGGATGTTTTGCTTCTTTATTAACACACCTTCCTCCTTTTAGGGCTCTTCCAGAACTAACTAGAAGGCAGTAGTGCACTCAGCTCTGATCTTCCCTAGTGTAAATCAGCTCCCCCGAATTTCCCCAAATGATTTTTGTCTATCAAATGTATCTGCACTCTCTGAAATGATCACATTGCTGGGAAAGCATGCCCCATACTGAAGCAAAACCCAGGAAGCCGACTTCCGCTGCCTATTTCTGCTCCCCTCTTTTGCCTGGTGACTGGTGACAGTGTTTTGGCTTCTCAATTTACTTGTCAATTTACAAACCACTGTCTCTAGAAGACAATAAGGTTTGCCTAGCTAATATTTGTAAAGGGCATTAAAAAAAGTAATTGTTCGAGATTTTGATGAAGAATAGCAGGCACAAAGAGAAAATCAATTCTATATCTGTTCACTATTAAAAACCAGTGACAACCATAAGTAAATCTTGAGTAATATTTCCGAGACATATACCTCTTTCCTCCCAAAGGAAACCAAAGGATTTGAAAAGTTTACCAAAATGAAATATTGGGTATATGGGAAAGAGGGAAAAAAATAAGAACCCTAGTGATATTGACTGGCTTTATTGTTTTCATTGTCCTTTTATAACCCAGGAAAATGACATTTCTCATTAAAATGCCATATTTCATTCTGTTGGACATAATTTGAACTAAGTTCTTCTAGTATTATTATTATGTTTTATAAAAAGGCACGAGTATTTCAGACTTAATGCCAACTTGCTTTGATTTTTCAATCATTCGAGATATATCCTTAATGTTATTTATTTTACCACAGTTAGAAATATAGCTCTATGCCTCTCTTAAAGAATGGAACTAACAAAGAAAGCACATCATCCTTTCTATTGAAGTCTTGAAGTGGATTTAAAATCAATTCTACATGCTTCTTTTCTTTTCTATTTAATATTTCTTGTCATTGATAGAACTAGCAGCTTCATAAAGTGAAAGGCCATGCACATTATTATTTTCTGAATCTGGACTAATGTGGTTTTGTTGATAAAAGAGAGACTGTATCCTATATAGGCATGAGACGTCTCAGGGCATCACGATATAGTATAAATGAGATGGGTAGCCACCCTCCATGTGCTAGCCCTCTCACTCAGTGAAAAGCCCAAGTCCTAACTGTCACCGTCAAAGTGGTAAATTCTCTAGTCTCTTTTTATATGTCTTATGTCTTCTCCTAGTAGTTTCCCTTTTCATAATTCTAAAAGTAAAAGGGTAATCTTTATTTGGGGTGTAAAACTTTGAAACGACATATATACTGCATGATAAACCCAGTTAGGATAATGTGAAAATTTCTGAATCTCTGATACGAGGGAGAAGAAATAAATGCTAGGACCAAAATGCTACTTTCTATGGCAACCAAATCTACTTTTTCTACATCTTTGGTTTTTGTTCTTTCATACAGTTTTAAGTCAACAAAACGCTTTTGATTATGATTAACATGTGATTGTAACAATAAGTTGATGGAATGCATTCTCAACAAATATGTTGGAGTGAAATTTAGATATTTTTAAGAACTTGGACATTCTTGTGGAAGGACACATCCATACAAAGAAAAATGATCTAAGCACTGTACTCTGTAATCCTTGCACCTATTTCTCTTACATCACGTATCATGTGAGTCATCTGAAAATTTTCACCTGTACAATGGGGCTATTTCTACTGACAGCCTCATAGAGTTTCTCTAAGGATTTCATGATATATTAAATGTAAAATAACTGAAACAACGCCTGACATGTTATGTAGATGTTAATTATCATTATCCGTACTATTGTTCCTGTAATCATTGACCTAGTTGGCTTTCTCTCTCCACTAGACTCTGAACTCCTTGAGGGCAGAATGCGTGTTCAGTACTCGGCACACCAAAAGCCATTTATGATTTTATTGAACAAATCATGCTTTGATATGCAGTGGGATCCAAATTTACTCAACAGGTTTCTGTTTTCACTTTGTTTTTGTTTTTACCAATGAATAGATGGTGCTCTTTGATTTTTAAGATGTGACATGTTATACAGACAAGATTTGGAATTTTAAACTTGACAAGCTGATTGACTACAAAGCCCTCTTCAAAGGCAGCTTAGAGAAGATTCATGGTAAAGATAAGAGGGTGGCTTGTCTGCTCTTTGAAGAGGGTACACAAATCTTTCTCAGGATTGCCAGTGCACCCATGGCTGGAACCACACATAGAAATGATAGCAATAACCATAATAGTCATGATACCATGTCCTTATATTTGTATAGTACTTTATAACTTTCTAATGTTTTTCATATTCATTAGCTATGAATCTCAGATTTTGGGGGGAAGAGTTAATAAAAAAAAAATTAATCTTGCCCAGAGAGCTTGTTAAATGTTAACACTTAATAAATATCCATTTCCTTTTGCTCATTTGAACCTTGTTCAAACTATAGGAAACACAGAGTGTCAGACGTAGGTATTCTTTTCTCCATCACCTCCACTGCTAGCAGCCTCGTCCAATCCAGCATCACAGCTGCCTGGACCATGCAGTAGCTTCCAATTTTATCCTCCTGCTTCTTTTATGACCTCCCTGAAAGTCCTTCAGAACATAGCAGCAATCTATTAAAAACATAACGCGAGACTTTCTTCCTTAGAATCAGTCAGTGCCTATCCATTGAACTTAGAATAGAATCGAAGCCTTTTGCAATATTGTCCTTTGACTTCTTCTTAAGTCTCATCTCATACCCCACTGATCTTTCTGCTCCCTGTACTCTAGCCTCTCCTGCTTCTTTCTGTCCCTCAGCATAGTAAGTCCAATCCAGCCTTATGGTGTTTCTAGTCACTTGAACTGCCTGCCTGGAAGGCTCTACTCCCAGAATTTTACTTGTTTGCCTCTTTTGCAACATGCAGGTTTTAGCTCAAATGTCACATCCTCAGGGAGACCTTCTCTGTTCACAGAATCAAAAGTAGCCCACTGCACCCCAGTACTCTCACAGCACCCTGTTCACTCAGTGGATTCTTAGCAAATATTTGATTTTCCTTTTGTAACATAAGGCAAAAAAAATAGTCCAGAGAGATTTGAGTGGCTTGCCTGGGCTTCTAAGCGGTGTGCTTATATAGAAGCTACGTCTCTAGAGCCCTGATAAGGGTTCTGTTTCCACACTCGTGTCATTATACATTACCTTTCCTGCCAATACAGTTTCAAGGGATTAAGATATATGAAAATATTTCCAGTACAGCTATCCAATGATATATACATTTTTCTGTTTTTGTTCAGGGGATTTCCATTAAACTGAATACAAGGATGATGATGGCCAACCTTTGTCCAGTGAGGAATCCCCATCAGAAATGGTATAAACACATTCAACACATACATGACATTTTTGTGTTAGAATTTCTGCACTTTGTAAAAAGTTAAAAATATATACATCCAGGATTGAAAAATGTGAATGGTTGCACCCTCTGTGAATATACTAAAAATTACTGCATTGTATCCTTTAAAGGAGTTATGATATATTATATATAATATATATCTCAGTAAAGCTATTATTAAAAATAATCATGAAGTTTTATCCTTCTAATCCTACCTTTTAATTTAAATTAAATTGGATAATATATTTAGTTTAATTTATTGGGGGGATATTGAAAACCTATTAAGCTGTGTCTCCTCTATATTACCAAATAGGGAAAAAAACATCTATCCATGTTGTAAGATTCTCTGTAAGTATCACTTTACTCACAGTGAAATTATTTAATTAAGCATTTCACCAAAAATAAATATCTGCTGGGGAGGGAATGAATCAACTTCAGGCCTTCGTGAAACAAAAAGCCATGGAAACATTTCCCTTCGCCACAGAAAATCTCCTTAGAGCTAGGTTCCTTCCCAGTAAAACAAGGATTTACTTTTGGTTTCCCTGTGCAATCTTTTTAAGTCTCCTGGTACATGTACCGATGGATTCCTCTAATCTCTTTCACTGATTTCCTTTCTTGCAAAATTAACATTTTGTATTTAAGCATCCCCTTCATGCTCTTGTCTCCTGCTCTTAGCGGCGGCCCACCTGGGAGTCTAAAATAACACACACCATATTAACGCCTCTCTGTTGGGATGTTGATAACCGACACCTGCGCAGTCTAAGTAGCTCTTGACTTATTTCTTTCAGAATGTGTTAATAATTGTGGCCACGTTTATTTTCCTCCAGATGTGAATTTCAAATGCTGCAAGGGCCCATTGCACTGAAAACTTGGGAAGTAGATTAAGCTGCCCTGTCTTCTTCACTCTCCCCAACACCATTTTGCCATCTTTCGAGTGCCACACAGGGCATGTCCATCAGTCAGAGAGGTGCTGGGCATCCCAGGAGCAAACTGCAGGTGACAAGTTTCACCACAAATATCTTAAAGTGTACCCTCACTAACTGTTTCTGTCAATAAACATTCTGCTATTTAAACAGCAACTACAGCTGCTACATGCAAATATAACAATGTCCATTTGACTCACGTATTCAAATTAGTCTGCAAAGGAGGTGTCACAGAATAATAAGACAGGACCATAATCCACTCTGCCATTTACATCCTTTAGAAACTATATTTTAATCCATGGTTGCAGCCTTACCAATGTTTTTCTTTCTCTAGATTAACATTTAAAATAGTCAAATTGGGAGGCATCGCAGCTCTCATTAAAATAAGTTATTCTCTGGATTTTAAAAATGTCTTTGATGAAGCCCACCCCTAACCACTGGGTTTGGCTCTACATTAAACATTTCTTTGAAGGGGTTTTTTTATTTCTAGGAAGCAACTTTGTATTTTTCTAGCCACATGAGATCAGATCTCCTTTTGTCGGTTACTTTATAACCAGAGCCTCTTTCTTGATTCTGAAAGCCCATAAGGGAAGAAATTCAGAGAAACAGCTGGGCAGTTAAACCAAGAGGCTTCTTTCTTGGTTGTGTTGTTTAATCAGCTTCAAGAACTGCCTCCCACTTTCATTCATCCATTTACCCACATGCCCATGTCACATGGATTTCCCCACATCTCCCCTTCACACACACAAGATCCCCTAAATATTAAAATGCTATCAACAGCCATATTAACTGAACACTGAGCCATATAACAGTATTAGTCATTGGAGAGGTCAGTTAAGAGCAGCAAAAATAATGGATTAAAAGAGAATGAATTGCTCCCTTTTTGGAAGGCCTTTGCCCCTTTTAGTGCATCAGGGTTCCATTTAGCAAATGACCTCCTTCTGAAAATGAAGGAAAAATAATGACCAGGATTGCAAAGGATAAATTATGTCTTTCACTCATGAAATGCTGAGAACTCTGCCTGCCTCATGCTGTACATGTGAGAGAAGTGGATACCGGCATTATATCTTTACAGCTTTCCTTATTCTGTATTTAAGCTTCACACTATGTTAGATAACGCTGATTTTTGTAATTTACTCTTCCTTTCTCACCCCGGGGGAAGGAGAGTTCTGAGCCCCAGAAGGGAAATCTCTGCTCTCGCGAACACTGCTAAATTCAGAAAAGGAACATCATTAATGTAACTATTGGATAGTACATTTCCCAGGTATTCTGCAGAGCTGACCATTAAAAGAAAATACATTCCCCATGGAAAAAAAAAAGTATTCTCTGATAAAGAATATCATCTACATCTATGAAAATTGGCTAAAAAGAGTTCTAAGATAAGTGTGGTCAAATTGATTTCATGAGTAGCTGTTTAATGGCTTTAAGTGCAGAGTAAGTGTAGACATAAGGTTGGCTGGCTTTGTAAGGTACCCATTTTGTTTAAAAGTTTGTATCCTAGGTCAGTCATTCTGGAAACGTGGGCCACCCTACCAGCCCACAGTCACCCCCATAGTCATCCATAGGAATTACTTGGAACAGCCACCTCCTTACTGGGCCCCTTTAATCCAGCCTTGTCCCCATCTTCATTCCTATCTGCATACAGCAGACTGAGTCATGCTTCTAGGATGCTCAGCTGATCATGTCAACCTTGGATTGCAAACCTGTCAGAGATTCACAAAGGGCGGAGGCTGAAGTCCAAATTTCTCACCGTTTTATACCAGTGGCTTCTTAACGGATTTTTTTTGAGTTTCACTTTTCACCATTCACCATCTTATTCCTAACACCCCAGGCAGACTGAATTTTGTGGAAGGAAAGGACCAGATGGTGAAGCATTCAATGGACTGATAGATCCTTCCCTATAGGTCTGGCCTGGCGATTACCCGCTCATCATTCAGATCTCATTGTAGGAACTTACAGGAGGGTTGTCTTACAGGAGGCTCCTCATTTAGGAACTTACAGATCAGACTGGGTTTGTCTCTGATGTGCCCCCCACACCCCAGCCCATTTAGCCCATTGTCTACCTATTCTTCCTATCATATTTTAGCCTTATTGTTTGTTTGTTTGTTTGTTAATTAAAGCTTATTGGGGTTAGTAAATGTTACATAGGTTATGATGTAACATGGTTAATAAAGTTACATAGGTTTCAAGTGTACAATTCTGTAATACATCGTCTATATACCACATTTCATTTTTTGTTTGCCTTCACTGACTGTAAGTTCCCTGGGGGCAAAAGTTGTATCTGTTTTGTTCAAAGATTATATTGTATCATTTTGCATATTCGCAGTACCTAGCATGGATGATATTGAACAAGCCAATAAATGAATGAAACTAGTGGCAGAGGAGTTGAGGAAAAGTAGGTGGAGACACACCAGATGGTTGCAACCTGGAAGGATTGGCTTAGTAGAAAAACTAATATATTCTTAAATGGAATCAATTCATGTATCACATAAGGAATCCTACCCAAAAATTCTGGCCTTAGTTTTCCCATTCTGAGTGCCTTTTCTATAAGATTTCTTACATAAAAAAATGCCCTACAATTAGAGATTCATTGTGGGAGTTAAGTTTCTGACTTACGTGAAATGTCCCCTGGGTAGTAACACTCCACATAGTGTAAATATAGCCAAACTTCCCAGGAATTGTTTCAAGAAGTCAAGGAGAATTATTGTACCACATGTCTGAGGGCAGCAGGGAAGATTGAGATGGTCCTGTTTTTCAAGAACCATAAATGAAAGTTGAAGACAAGAGTAAATTAGCTCAAACTCTGAAAAATATTGTGTTCTCTACATGCCAATGGGGAATCATCAGGCTTAAAACACAGCAGGCATTTCAGGATCTTTTCCTGACTTCCTCTTCCATATTATCTTCCACTACTCCAACATCCATATTCCATGGAAAGAGACCTCAGGAAATTACTATCAATACTCCATGATGTGAAAAGTCCATCATCCCTTCCATGGATTCCCAATTTATTTGTACAACAAATACTTATTAAGGACCTGCTACATATCAAACAATCTTTTCACTTGGGAATTCAATAGTAATTTCTTTCTTTTTTTTTTTTTTTTTTTTTTTTTTTTTGCTTTTTTATCTCATGGTGATTATATTATAGTAGAATTCCTCCTGGATAAAAAGATAGGAACAGGTTGAAAGCTTATTGACTAAATTCCTTCATATGTGATTGAACAAATATGCTATTATTAAGGAACAAAAAAAGTTTAATATTCTTATTTTTCTCCAGGATTTCCACAGAGATGATATAGTATCATGGTTAAGAATTTTGGGCCTGGAGTCATAGATAAAGCTGGGTTTTAATTCTAGCTCCACCGTTTATATCAGGGTGAACTTGGACAAATTATTTTATTCCTCTAAACCTCAATTTTCCCACTGTAGCATGTGGTAATTTTATAGTACTTTGACTTCATACAATTGTGGTGGGGATTAAAGGAGAATAAATAAATAATCTGATAAATGAGATGACAGCACAATGTCTGACAGTCAGAAGAGAATGCTAGCTAGCTTTTATTTTCTAAGTTTCTAAACTAGATCAATAAAAGGAAAGTTGATTATTAGTATATTTTGCATTTTATAAGAAGAAATTTACATAGTCATACGGGGCAAAATTTTCATATTCCCAATTGTTAGATCTGATTCTCAAGGCAAACCATACAAACTCCTCCTGCCTTCCTGTTGACAGCCACCTTATTAAAGAGAGACACTCACATCAGGAGATATGGGACAGATCATTTCTGAAGGATGCCATTTCCTTACCATGCCTGACGGGGAGTCAGAACGCTCTGGAAAGAGAAACAATGCACAAATGCCCTTGGAAAATGACTGTATAAGCAGCAGCATTTTGTGCTAAGTGAGAATTATCCTCTCACCAGGAAAGCAGAAAGGTATGTCTGATGCAAACATCCCAGGAATTCTGATTAAGTGATTATTTCTCTTAAACCACATTCACCCCTTCCTTTAAGTGTGTTTGTTTGTTTGTTTGTTTTGTTTTTACCAATTTACACCTGGGAAATACACACATACACACACAAATACACATGGATATAAATATTTTTTCCCTTAGGGTATGGTCTTAGAAGAGAAAGGAACCATATTCCTTGGATGAAAGGTCTTCAAGAAGTTGATTCAACTTGTGGTGCATGAAATGTGATCCTAACCAAGTCATTTCATGAACTTTCATTTTCCTAGCATCACTTGTTTTTATCAAAACGTGGACAGGCCAGTGGAAGAAATCTCCACTTTTAAATGTGATTTACTTGTGGTTCGTATTGGGCCTTTATATTCATTTCATTGTTTCTCATTTCAGTATTTTTACTTTATATATATATATATATATATATATATATATATATATATATATGACAAGAGGAGAATGTCAGTGAATGTCACTGATTCTAAGTCTAAGAACCTTAAGTTCTCTTTTGCTGGCAGCCAAGGATCTTCCTGGAAAAGTTGTATAAAGCTCCATAGTTAATATAATTTAATTTTTTATTTTTTTTTAGCTGAGTCATTCTGCCACCTGTTGGCAGCTCAACAGCAACTCAGCTCGGGCTGGCATCGAACCACCATTGCTCAGAGCTCAGCTCACACTCTTGAGCAAGCTCTTAACCAACTGAGCTACTCAGCCAGCTAATTTAACTTCTAAGAGAGAGGCACAGAGACAACTTTAGTTTAACAGCTGAGATGGAAAACATGTCTAAATATCATTAATGAGTTAATTTGAATAAAAGAAATAAGCAGTGAGTCCATGATTGTTCTACCTCCTATTCTACATCATAGAAAGTTAGGTATTTTATAGAATTTAACTTGTGGGTAGAATTTTAGTTATCTTTTGAAAATTATTTACTTTGTAAAAATTGACTTTAAAATGATTAAATATTATTTTAGTCTTAATTCTGTAATATTTAAACAGAATTCTTCTTGAAAGCTTCTTTTTGGAAGAATTAACATAGGGCTCTCTCTACGTGAGGAATTCTTAGGATTTCTCTATCTTGCCTTACCAGGCAAGCCAATCCACTTCCCAGTTTGTCTTCCATGAGCAGAAGGTGATGGCTGGTCAACTTTCAAGTTTACTTCCAGCTATTAAAATCCAACAGCTTAAAATTTATTCTCCTGAGGCTTGTTGGATATTATTCTATAGTTTTTCATTTGTTCATTGAGCAATGTTAACTATAATCGCATTTATTTTTTTCTCCATGAAATAAGCATAAATGAAAGCAATAATACTTGGCAAAGAGGGTACGGTTAAAAGATTTATAATTGACTCTGTTGCATTCTTGGAATGTAGGCCATTCCCAAACACTCAAGGGTAATATCTTAAGATAAACTTAAGGGTCTGAGTAAGTTAGAAATGCTACCAGGAGAGACAAAAAGGAAAAAAAAAATAGACTTTATGCTCAGAATTTTATTTTGCATATAAGGATTCTTAAATATTTCATTTGTACCTAAATCCTAAATAAGGTAATCACATTTTTGAACTAGAGTTATGATGAGATAAATTAATTTATACTAATAAGTATAACATTACTACCAAATTTATGGGCCAAATTCTAGAAAAATAGAGATTTACATTTTTTTCTAGTACATCATTTCTAATACTTTCATGGCTTTGCTTTTTTATAAACATCTTCTAAACAAGTATTGTACAAAAAACTTTTTTGTGTGATATTAATAAATACATTCTAAGAGAAATATTTTTAAGTGATCCAAGGTCATATACATTTTGGAACACACAATGCAATATATAAATAATGTGGAATAGAATGTATACTTGAAACCTATATAATTTTACTAACCAATGTTACTCCAATAAATTTAATAAAGATAAATAAAAGAAAGGTGGATGATTAATTTGAAAAATCATCTGCAATGCTGTGGCAGACAAAAGGTTAATATCACTAAAACACAAAAAGGTCTTATGAATCAATTAAAAAGCAAACAATAAACACATCAAAAGACTCCACAGCAAAACACCTAACATGATACTTTGAAAGTACAAAAATCAATGAAAATATGAAAAAAGATGTTTAGTCTCACAGTTAAACAATGCTGTATATTGTCTAATATTAACAAGACTGACAGAGTTCACTTTTGCTGAGGATGATGTGAACTGGGTTACTTTCGGTGACTATATAAAATGTTGAAACATTTCTGGTGAATAATAGAATACTTATTTTAAAATACGCATACCCATTGATCCAGCAACTTATTCTAAGAAAAGTGCAAAAAAAACCCAAAAGGTATGCAAAAATATGTTCATGGCACTAATATCTATAATCATAAAAAACTGGAAATGACCTAAGCGTCCATCAATAAGAGAACAGAACAAATTTATTATAACACACACAAGGGAACATTATGCAGCTCCTTAAACTCACAGAGATTTTTTTTTTCCACATGGATGACTGAGACATCCATTTTGAGTGAACAATCAAAAACATATCACATCAAAATATGGCTAAAAGCATTTATTGATAGATTATTGAAAGGGAGGAATTTTGACAGTGGTTTTTCTGGGAATGGTGGTCTTAGCCGATGCTGTGAGTACTCTTCCCATACCCCTTAGCTTCCTTTTTCCCTGTGCAAGCTTGACAGTGTTCTGCAAATGTCTGAAACACTGCCTCTGGTCTTCCTCTAACCCCACATATGAAACAATCTGGAAGCAAGGAAAAAAAAAAAGATGGCATAGAGGGGAGCCCTCAGACAATGATTAAATGGTATTTGGAAAATGAACACTCCAGCCTCCAACCCCTGGGGGAGAGTGGGTTACTACTCTGAGGCATGTTCCTTACTCTCTCCCAGGGGTCTCCCAAATTGAGGTCTAATTGGCCTTAGCAGTAACCTACTCATCATGCCTTCCTCACAGAATTCTTTCCCTTTTCTTCTTCTTATTTTTTTTTTTTTTTTTTGAGGGCAGTGTCACTGGCCCTCACATGTGGGACCGAACCGGGGCCGCTGGCGTCCCAAGCCAGCATTTAACCACCGCGCCACTCGGCCGGCCCTCTTTCCCTTTTCTTGATTCCACCTTCCTCTAAGAGTCTTTCCTAGGGTCGCCTTCTGCATACGGCAGTTGCACTCTAAACCTTGCCATGGATGCTGCTTGTAGCCTAAGAAATGAGCTACTTGAATTTATTTTCGTCATACTCTTTTGTACTTTTAATATTTAAGTTTATTGATGCACAGATAAAGACTCTGTAGTCCTCAAAATGCCTAGTCCTCTCATATGCCTACAATGGACCTTCTTGACATAGCAACACCCTATTTATGAATGAACTGATATTTCACACTGCCCTGAAATTCTTCTCTGGGTCTTCAACTACTACTTTCTAAGAACAGCTTGTTTTCTTCATTGACCAGCTGGAAAGACATATGTAGCAGCTTTGAACACTTCCCCTTCCCCAAGACTGTACTCAGTATTATCATAGTGCATGACACATATTCAGGACTTAATACTATTTGATAATTACGTGAATTAATGGATGAATGAATAAATGAATGAATGATGTCAAAGCTAGAAACTGTAACCTCTAAACTTCTGCAATCTTTACATCCTGGGAATAATGGGATTGTGCTTTGGGTAAGATACCTTTTATCAAGATATTATTCATCAAATATCTATCTGAGAAGCTGATCATTATATATTGGGGTTGGTGTGTGTGCGTGACCTGAACAAGCTATTTAAACTGTCCAAGACTCAGTTTCCTGTTTTACAGTGATGTAGTATTGATGTGAGGACTATAGATCATTTTTGTGACGTACATAGAGTGAATAGTAGGAGTTCAAACATTAATAGCTCCTAGAGAAGTGAGGTTTATTGATATGCCCAACTCTTCAGGGACGTATCAGGACACAATGTCATCTTTTGAAGTGGGCCAACTGTACATTGTACTGTGTGATGCAGTCCTTTGTAAGGAAAGTCTACTGGCACAGCTATAGATTGGGATTTACATCACTGATAATCTGAGAACTGTCTCTGTATTCTCACACCTAATCTAGAAATCTAAAGGCTTTTTGCTCTTTGTTTATGTTAGAAATGAGCTCCCCAAATTTACAGGTTCCAAACTCTCTAAAAAATTTATTTCTGTGGGCTTCCTATTGTCCTGACTCTTGGTTTTTAAAAGCTGGGCTTTCAAAAAGTGTTGGAATGTTCCTTGTGTGTTAGACTACACGGAATCAAATTTTTAATTACTTTGCATCGTAAAATCCTCTTAAGGATATATTATAATTTCAAGAAGCTTTTACAACCACATTTGTCCACATTTGGAAACGGCAAAAGCATCTTTCTTATACTATGTAAAATTACCATTAAATAACAGTTATTAAGAGCTGCCCTTCTCGGTACAATGTAAACTGCTAGATATGGCCTCCACAGTATTAAAGCTGTCACTAACTAGCTTGTCTAGAGACTTAACCTTATTTAGAAGCCCCATTGGTAGAGAAAGCTCCACATATGTGAAGTGAAGTTTTAGCTCCTGAACATGCCTCCTGGGTGACAATAGGCTTTGTCTCTTTTGCCTTCGTGAGTTTGTCTATCTGTCTGTTTCTCGTTTCTCTTTCTCTGATTTGCTTGGCCTCTATACCTGTCCTTCTACTGAATTCAATTTTGACCCCTTTGTCACTGTAGATGTGTGACCTTTAGAATTAGTTTACTAAGTTTTTATTTTTCGCTTGACCCTAACTGCATTTCCAATATCTTCTACATTACCTCAATTCCTGTTGAATATACATGTTTGTATACAAACCAGAAAATGCTATATTCATTTCAAAGAGTATTGATTTAAATATAGACTCAATGTATCTTTAAGGCAGAGCAAAAATTAAAGTCATGTATAAGAGGAAAAGCTAGCATAAACTTATAAAGCATGATTACATGGGTCTATATACATTGATAAAGTAATTTTTATATTAGGCTTGCAAAATATTTCTGCACTTCATAATTAATTCCATATCAGTATCTCAAAGATATGGAGTGACACAAAAGGTTTGGAAAGGATTCAGAGGAGATTATTAAAATGAGCTGAATTTGCAGAAAAGAAGCCAGATGGCTAATCTAATATTTGCAATGGATATACAGAGCGTGGCGAGTGGTGGGGAATGGGGTCACCTTATCTCCAGTTTCACTATTGATAAAATGGAGACATTTTTAGGAAAAAAGGAAGAAAAAAAATGTTATTGGTAATTTTAAGTCCTTGAATCCTATGTTTTTTTTTTTTTTAAGAATTATGAAGTATACTTTAATAGGAAGTTAGTATGTTTAGAAGTTATCAAAAGTAGAGGGACAGGTTAGTTATTAGCTTATCAAATGTTCCACTTCTTTGAACTTGTAGCTGGTTTTTTAAAGCCCAGAGAAAGTGTAAACACAACTATAAACAGGTGGCAAATATACAGGAAAGCCACCGGGCCTGAGATATGTTATCTTTTGCTTTGTTGGTGGATAAGTAAATGTCTTCTCTGCTTAACCTTGTCTCTTTACCTACTGAAACCATGGGAGCCACACCTTCTTTGGGCCAACTTAGAAAAAGAAATACAATTAGTGAATATAATGCTATTTTATGTTCCTTAAAATGCAAATGAAATGTCTATGTCCATGTCACAAAGCCAAAGGTAGACCCATGTGGTCTGAAAGTTATATTCAAAACATGTCAGGGCTGATTTTGTCTTCATCTATGACTGAGACAAATTAAACAGCAATTGTATGAGACAGTCTTTTGTCTTCTTGGAGAACTAAGACATCTTTTATACATGAAAAGATGTCTCATTATCTTGTGCTCTTGCACTTTAATTTAATGGCCTAGTTAATTCTGGTTGAATTCAAGTCAAACATTCTGTATAAGTGCTAATGAGCAGGATCCATATTAATACCAAAGAGTTCATTAAGATTTGTTTTCTTTGAGTAAATACCAAGAAAATTAACTATGATTGGGCCATTATTTTGAAGTATCCTGACTTCAACGTTTGTTTGTTTTTCTCTTCTGGACAGTTGTGTTTTATAAGAATGAAGTAATTTAGACATATTCGATATAGGATCTTGTAATCATAAATTAATAAAATACTAAGAAAGGGCATGGGAAATGTTCAAGGTGCCAGATAATCCAAGATACATGTTTTAAGAATAGTTGAGGTGTGAAGAACATTAGGTCACTTTAGTTGAAGTGTCCATGGATTAAAAACCTTCTTGAATGGAATACCATCTCACCAAAATTAGTACCAATGTTGATACAAAAGGCAGTGGATATGTGGAAGAGGATTTAAGACATGGTGTGATTGCTACAGAAACTGATCTTCAAACGAGTCCCCCAGGGCTAACTTGGAATCACATTGCTAAACTTGGCCTCTCCTATATAGAACACGTGGAGCCACCGTTCTTGACTATAATTTAAGAGAAAGCGAACACTGATTCCTGCACTTACATTTTTATGAAGACTGCTTGTGAAAACCTGTCAGTCAGGTGTGCATTTAGAGTTGAGTTTATATGCATAAGCCACACTGGGAGTGATGTGGATTCAGTTCTCAGTGTCATGAGGGTCATCTCTGAAAGTCCTTCATGCCTACATATATCCGTTACACTCTTCCCACTGTGGAAAGCAGCCACTGCAAGGGATGTCCATGTTGTAAGACGAAGAGATACAGAAGCAAAGGTAGTGAGGCTCATGGGTCTCATTCCCCCTGTAAACAGAACAGTTTCACTCATCTATTTTATGCCCCACCATTCTGTATAAAATTGCATTTGGAAAAAAAAAAATTCCACTGCTAAGTATAATGGCATCTCATGTATATTATTATAATAATTATTTTAACTATAATAATATGTAGTCTAAATATACAGTGTATTTAAACAAAAATATATTATGAAATATGTATTGCAATATATATTATTTATTTCAAAATACATATATTTTCATTAAGATTGAGGTTGGCAGACTTAGCACATATAGTTTCATTTCCCTAACTCAATCCACTTAATATAGCAGAAAAAGAAATTTAGAAATATATTCCCATGGGTAGGAGAGGGATCAGGAAGCCATCAGCAGAGCAGGGATTGTGAGAAATTCTTATAAGACAGAAGGCAAATTGGTAAATGTAGTCTGCCAGTGTTCTTGAATTCTTACTACTGTACTGTATTTTTCTCTCATTCTTTTGGTTTGACTGATAGGAAGAAAACATGATGTGTAATTATTTTACTTTGAATATTTTTTTTTCCTACTAGTTTTGTGAACATTTTTCTAACAGCTATTCATTTGAATTGCCTCATGATAATTGTCTATCCATTCTTTTGTTACATTTAGAAATTGGAATTTTGAGGTTTTATTATTAATGTATTGTAAGTACAATCATTTGTCTATCTGTGATTTTTGAACTTTGTGTTTTTTCTTGTTTTCTATTTGTTTTGTTTTATAGCTGTTTCCCAATTTCAAGTTTGCTTTTAAATTTTATTTGTGGCATTTGTGTTTTCAATCTGTAAAATGGGAAAACAATTTTGGACATATACTATACCTATTGTCTGTGGTTAAAAAAATAACAGAACACTTAAAAGGATAAAAGTAGGAAAAGCATTCACAACCCTCATGGTAGGAAGGCACATTCTAAATTCCTGGTTTGCATAGGTGTTATATCAATAACTTCAGTGAGTTTCAATAATGCTTATTATATTCAATTTCTAAATTGTATAGAGAGATTAAATTGATTATCCTCTCTTTCAACATTTTTAATTGCATGTTACTATCCAGATTTTGAATATCCCATAGATCATGCAGAAATAGATTGAACACATTAGATTTTTCAAACCTTCAATTTGACAGTATCTTTCATTTCTTAAATGAACGTAATTATCTTTGGCTATGAAGTGTGATAATTCACTTATATTGTACTTTGAAATTAAAGGCATTTCAAGATAGTTGTGGGCAGCTTATTGGTTATAAGAGGGATGTTGATCTGAGATGTAACTTAATCATTGTTTGAATTACTGCACATGGATTGTATTATTCTTCTGTGAAAGGAGCTAAAAACTGCTTTCAGTTTTAAGGATGTTCTGAAGAAAATGTGAAAGCACATGTTCATATATTTAGGAATGGTAGATAATCTTAGTGAGCTTTGCAATTACAACTAATATTAATGACCAATAATTTGGGTGGCATCTATGCTAAAATCCACCCAACATTTATTATTGTGTCTTCCAGATAAGTGAGTTCCTTTCTTGGCCATAATATGATCTGTTATGAGGCTTTGGATAAATCAATTAAGTGAATTTTGTGTGTCACGAATATTTATAAGTGAGATTGGATAATGACATGTGAGTTTTATATTTTATAAGACTCTAATCCAAATGGAAATTATTTTTATTATACTTACACTTCCGTTAAGTACGTTAGTTGAATTAGTTGTATGCTACTTTTAGCTAAAATAACTAGGCTATCTTAGACTAAAAATGGAGCTCACTGGTTTACAAATTTCATTGATTTCCATTCAATATCATCAGAGTGGTCTTTTTCTGTCTCTTCACTGTTTTCCTGTGTGCTGGCTTTATTTTCAAATACATGAGGTGGCCAAAAAGCTCCAAACTTGTATCTATGCAATCTTATATATAAGCAAACATGTATCTAAATTTTCTAAGCACTCCAGCAGAAAAAGAACCCCTCATGCTGGAACTTTTGGGAAAACACAGCAGGAGTAGCTTTGAGCTTCACGCCTGTCCATGAAACAATCACGGCGGCCAAGGGAAATGTGGTATTTTGGCCACACCTATACCTTTGTCCAATTCTGAAGCCAAGGCATGACTGGATGTGAAGAGAGAGTGAGTTCCCTAAAGGAAAACTGAGGTGCTGATATCAGAAGGGGAATAGATACTGAGCAGGCAAAAGCACCAAATATTCTCAATAGTTCATCAGGAGACTCCTGCCAGGCACCATGTGCTTTATTTAATTCTATTTTCGCATCCATAAATTGATCAGAAAATGTATTGAGATATCCTGTCCAGGACTAACATTATGTACGCATCTGAGTCAGAGAATACGTAATTTATGTTTTCTGAAGGTCTTGTTAAATATAATTACAGATAAATTCTAGAATGCATCAGTGTAAATAGGTCTGAGTAACTATGATACAAATGATCCTCTAACTTGGAAATCATAAGCTCCAAAGACTTGGCTTTGTTTGCACTGGAAGAGTCCAAATCCTTGTGACACTATTCACAGCTATACGGCTTGGTTTGAAAATGGAATGTCCTGAAGTCTGCTGTCAGGTTAAAGGTTAGGAAACCTGACCAGAGAATATTACATAAAATCATTACTTAGATTATTAGACAATAACTCAACATATATCATCAGACATCTACAAATTGATAAAACATTTGTATTGGCCCTTGATTTTCAGAAATTAGAATTTCAATCTCAAAGGACTTTGGGGTTTTAAATTTCTGTATTACTCATGGTACTTAGCTTTCCTGTCCCTTCTGGGCCAGTCTGACTTGGACATTCCCACCTCTTCAAAGTTACCCCCACCCAGTGAATGAGCATCTTTCTTGCAAATCATTCATTCTAAGCCTTTGTTTTTTTTGTTTTGTATTTTGCTATTGGAGGCATTTGTATTTTATTAGTAGGAATCCTTTGTGTCATATATTACACTGCCCAGATAATAGACACATGTTCTGTGGTGGCTTGAATAACATTCAGTCACATCTCCTACCTCTGCCCCATATAAACCCTCTCCGTCAGACAGGCTAACATACTTCCTAATCCCAAAAAACACTGTTTACTTCTCAGAATAGAGCTTCCTGGGCATGGGAAGGGACCCATTGGACTTTTTTTTTTTTAAAGGATATTGGATTAATTCTCTTTATGTCATAACTCCTTCCCCTCCAAGTTTACCAGCACTTGGGTGTTTACTTTGATGAAATTTATTCTCAGAGCAGTCAGGGCACATTAATCCCTATTCATAAACCACATTTTTACCTTAAATTACCACATAAAGACCTGGGGTTTTTGCATTTTTCCCCAGTGATATTTGGATTTTATCTTCCTATGTTGAAAAACTTTAACAATAACTATTTCTCTTTCCATATGAGGTCCACAGATTTTAGGAAACTAAATGATCTGGAGGAAAAATCAATCATTCCCATTTAATTTTAACAAGAACCACCTTTATTGCCTATTGATTTTTATCTTCACAATCAACTAAACATGAAGAAGGGGGATTGGACTCCAACATGGGTCCTATCACTGCTAGCTCCGTGAGTCTCTGGAAAAAACGATAGTGCACAACTTAGAAAAACAAATGTTATGTAACAGGCCTTCCATGCAAGTCCTCTTCAACCTGACACTAATCTTCCTTTCAGTAATATCTCCTCCACCTGATATACCTACATGGGCCTTCTCCTTCAACCATTCTGATCAACACACTTCAACATAAGAGTATCATATTTATTTCTCAGAGTAGAGGCTTCTTCATGTGGAAAAGGAACTTTGAATTGAGACTTGAAAGATGGATTCGATGGCAATGGTCAAACATTGCCCATATCTCAAGGCTTTCCTGAACTTCCTAAGTAACCATCAATGTCTTTCCATTGACCTTCTAAACCAGAGAGAATAAATACCACTCCCAACTTCAGACATTTTGTATAGATCACAGATTTTTTTCTGCTAAGCTCAAATATATTTGTCACGTTGTATGTTATACTAATTTATTGGCTTATTGACTCCTTCCCCACTAGAATGAAGCAGGGGTTTTTGACTGTTTTGTTCCCTGCTATACCCATAGCATTTAGAATGGTGTCTCACATATAGTTGGCACAGGATGCTTGTTGAATGAATACAGTTCAGAATCCTTCTGAACCCAGCTACTGTCTAGCACTGAGTTAATTGGCATGAGAATTAAAATGGAATTCTATTTTCCACCTTCATTTGCCACTTTCTTAGGTGACTATGTATTTTGTGTTTATAATGAATATATCTTATCTGCCCCATCACTAGACATGTAATAAAGCCCCAAACTAAATAATGTTAGCTTTAATTAACTTTTTTAAAGGGGAGGTTACATCCTGAATAATGATCAGATACCAAAACTTTCAGTAAATGGGTTTCCACTGTGGTAGCTTTGTAATGTATCAGCTTAGCTGTGCTGAAGTACATCTCCAGAATTTCCTTTTATTCATGTTTTTGGTTTGGATGGGCCTAAAAAGAAACCTTCCTTTGAGATTTGGAGAGAGGATGTGAAGCAGCAGCTATCTGATGGCTGTGTATTGGCTTGCTTACCTCATTAGCACGAAGTAGAAGTTGGGGCTGCGACAGTTCTACTTTTGCCCGGATCCTCCTTTGCTTCTTGAACTCCTAGGCCAGATGTGTGTTGGGTCCATGTCAAAGCACCCTAGCTTCTGTAGGACACCCCCACCACCAAGGCCACAACCAATAAGAACTGACATAAGGGTTAGTTTGTCCTCCTGAGTTCTAGCTCTTGCCTGTGGGTTCTAGCTTATTCTTATTCTCCCCAGCTTTACATCCATCTACTATTCCTGACTGCCTTACTCATGGGCTGCAAGCTCCAGCACCAGTCATGGAGACAACAGCCTTACAGAGGTTGTTTAAACAGCTATGACAACTGCCTAAGATCAAATCCTTGTCCAGTGTCTGTCTGTCTGTCTGTCTATCTTTCTTTCTTTCTTTCTTTCTTTCTTTCTTTCTATCATCTATCAATCATCTATCCATCCATCCATCTATCCATCCATCCATCCATCCATCCATCCATCCAACCATCCATCCATCCATCCATCCATCCATCTATCATCTATATAATTAAATCCTTCTTGATATACCTGCTATATGCTAGGAACTAAGACGGACACACTGTCTCCAGCCTATTCAACAGTACTACGTATTATAATTATCCCCATGTTTTAGAAGATTCAAAACCACATCTGCTTGCTTCCCAAATCTGTTATCTTTTCATACGCCATACAATCTCTTTAACTGCATATTCTTTTCTCAACATATTTATAAAATAGAACATTTCTGCATCATAAATATATTAACAGTATAACACTAGCTCCTGCCAAAGTGTTTTGCATTTTAGAGGGAAAAAATAGCTGATGGAAAACAAAACACAAAGAGCAGAATGCTTCCCCAACTAAGGTCCATCTAGAAACTTGTACAGTGTGAATTTTGAGAATTTGCATGAATTTTGATTGAAGCATCAATTTTAACATCAGCTTAGGCTCTTAAAACTAAAAGGCTGGGCTATGGGATAACCCTTGACTATATAAAATATAAAAACCCCACTAAATAAATTCACTACTTATATTGGTGCCTTTGCCTTTTAATCTATGAGATCTTTACTTGAATTTTGAGAAGTATTTATTTATAAATCTTTACTTCAAGAGTGAAATAAAATCTTTTCTGAAGGTGATAGTCTATAATTGATGGTAAACAAAATTTTCTATTTTTTTTTATGAGACTGAACAATGGCTCCTTTCCTCCCCCAGCTCCCACCCTAAACTATAGTCATCTGTCTACTACTAGCCATATAGAAATCTCCTCAATGGGAAAATGTATGTAAAGTTCCTAGAATCATGCTTAGAACAGTCAGTTGTAACAAATGTTAGTTATTATTATTTTCATGTTAATCTTTGGTTTCTGCCATTATTTTGTTGGAGCTGGTAAGAGACTCTTCACTTAATCTCAATCAAATAAATTCTGTATCCCAAAGGCACTGGGTGATTTCTATGTTCACCCCATTACAAATACATAAGGCTTCTAAGGTGTGTATTGAACTCCATATGGCCAGCAGAGGGGGCAAAGAATTCTTTATAATTAAGTACCGTACTTTTCTGCCTCAAGTTGGCAGAATGGAGATCAAGTACTCATGTGGAGGGCTGGTCAGCATCACACAGAATAGTATCACAGAGAACCAGTGCTTTTCATTTCCAGCTGTGGAATGGAAACAAATATTGGCATCTCCTCTTGTCTTCCGATTTTATGGGCCAATGTCTTCTAGCTATAGAAATTATTGAAAAACTGAGTTCACCATGAACTGTTCATTGCTTCAGTAGCAAACTCATTCAGCTTACAAATAACTAATCCACAGATCCACTTATTCATTCATACAGATAGATATTAACAAAGGCTTATAAGATTCTAACTGTGTGGTTGAAAATGTGACTCATGTTTGTAGGGGTAAGAGGAAGATTAGGTCAAATAATAAAAGCACAGAAATTAGAGGTGTGCATATATCTTTTGGATGCCAGTTTGAAGCCAACTACAATATGATGTTAACAAGTCATTTAATGATCTGACTTCTCATTAGTGATAATTTTTAACACATCAATATTATGCATATCTGTTAATTAGCTCCTGGATATGGCTCCCTCCTGAGGACCACAAAATGAGATTTTTAATTTTTCAAAACAGCTTTGACTCTTTTCCCTTTGAATTTGCTGAGCATCTTATGATTCTCAAAGTAGGTTGGCAAACATAATCACATTTGATTCTTGCAGTGGACCTGACAGGCCTGAAGAGCCATTATTAACTTTACATATATAAGAGTCCTCCATTGTTCATTGTGTATGGGGCGTACTAAGTACAGGTCATTGCTGAATAGACTCCACTGGAATTTAGGGTCCTGATTTTCAACTCCATTTACTATTTATGGTAACATGATCCATAGTAAATATTCAGTAAATACCTGCTGGATGAAAATCTGGTACTGCTCTGCCTTGCTTTGTTTTGATAGTCTCTAATATTTACTGATTATCAATGAGAGAGAGAGAGAGAGAGAGAGAAAAGAAAAAGAAGAAGAAGAAGAAGAAGAAGAAGAAGAAGAAGAAGAAGAAGAAGAAGAAGAAAAGCTCTGGAACTAGACAAGGGTGATGGTTACACAATATTGTGGATACCAAATGGCACTGAAATGTACACTTTAACATGGTTAAATGGTAAATTGTATATTATGTGTGTTTTATCACAGGTTTAAAAATGGTATCAATAGGGGGTCCTTTGCATTCTGGGGGTGACCACAGAAAGGGAAAGGTACAGATACCTTGGAAGTCACTGTAAAGAGGATTCCTACTCTGAAGAACAGGTAGCTTAGATGATGTTCATTATTCCTTCCAAACCTTAAATTCTATGTTTCTGATATTCTGATTAATCAACATGTTGATTTAGAGTTGTATTTCTTCTGAGAGAAAATTTCTTTTAATTATATTCAACTAATTTCTATCAAAAATCCACATGACTTAGTTCTCAAAGTGGTCATAGACCTTTAAGACTGAAAGTGTATTCCCATAATAAGTGTTGAAGTAAAAACAAAACCAGAGCCCATCTGGGGTAAGGCATTCTTTCAGTGAAAACTTCAAGGAGTTCTCCTTAAACTGGCTTAGGATTGGTGAGAGAGGAGTTCCCATACGGGGTCTCAACCCTCTGACAACCATATCAGAAGTTACCACATTTGTGTCGAAAGAATCTCTATTGCGATGTTCAAAACATTGTGAATATTTCTCCACAGTCCATTAAGGAGAACACTTCTTTTTTCCTCATCACACTTTAATCATAAGCTTTCTTCTGCTCTCTTTTGCCATGATATATTACAGGCAAGCCAGTTCCCAACCTGTTATCAGCTTTCTCTGGAATGTAAAAGAGAAAAAAAAAACAGAAAATCATGGCACAAGGTAAGGAATTCAACATTTGCTCTGATATTTAATTTTCCTCATTGATAAGATTTCTTACTTTAATGATGTAAAGGCCTTGAAGCAACTTCCGTGTAGGGTGTTTGAAATGTTTTATTTTTTAGGTGCGCAGTCATCTGTGCATGGCTCCTGTGGCGAGGTCTGTTCCTGAGCACAGTGAGACTCATTTTGAAGTCCTCTGCTGATCAGGGTCAGGAGAATGGCTTCAGCCTCCTAGTCTCACCTGAGACTTTACCTGTGAGAAGTGAGCAAGGATGAATGAGACAGAAACCGACTGCTTTAACTTTCTTCCGTTTGCAATCTGTTTAACTTACTAGCTTTCTTCTACTGCTTCTCATGAAAAATTATTGCTAGTTTCCCTATGGTATGTTTAGAGTACACTATAAACTTAATGTTGCATAACATTAAAAATTCTTAGACTCTCCAATGAAGGCAGCCGTTTTGTGAATTTATTAGCAGTGAGCCAAAATACATACCTAGAAGTGAAGATACTCAAATCTGTCCTTTGTAGCTCAACATTTTGTGCCAAAAAATGCCCATTTCCTAGGATGCGTAAATGTTGAAGTACTCAGGATCAGATGAAATCTACTCTCCTATGTCAGGTTGTTGGCTAGGTTTTCCATGGCACCTCCAGAAGTTTAAGGATCACTCTCAGCCTGGTTAAAGGCAAACATTGGTATCTCCTCACCAATGGCACCTTCAAGATTCAACCCTATGCCAGGCTCCTCATTAGTCATGTGAAACTGTCTTTCTCCTTCCCATACAACATCTAGTTACAAACTTTCCAGGTGATTTCCTGAAAGGGACAAGAGGAGTGAGTGGAGGATAATACATCCTGGCACTTACAGATGAACTAACCAACCTGAGGAAAAAGAGAGGAAATTCGAAGTGAAAAGATTACAGACATATGTAATATGAGGCTGGTGTTCATGCTGTGAGCAGCATGACAGCATCATGTACTGGCCAGCCTTCATTCTGATTGGTTGGTGTCTTTGCCATAGATTTGTTGAATATTTTTTCGAACATATTTTTACTCCCTTTCATTTATTTTTTCCCCAGGTTTATTGATATATAATTGACGTGTAGCATTGTGTAAGTTTAACATAATAATTTGGTATATGTATATATTACAAAATGATTACCACTATAATTTTCTTTAACATACATCACCTCACGTAATCATAATTTTTTTTCTTGTGATGAGAATTTTAAGATCTACTGTCATAGCAGTTTTTAAAAATACATTACAGTAGTGTTAACTATAGCCCCCATGATGTGCATTGCATTCTCAGAACTTATTTATCTTATGGTTAGAAGTTTGTAAATATAGATCACCTTTATCCACTTACCTATGTTTCCTTCCCAGTGTGCACATGTGCACACACACACACACACACACACACACACACACACACACCCTCGTGTCTCTGGTAACCACCAATATGTTTCTGTTCTCTCTCTCTATGAGTTTTTTGTTTGTTTGTTTGTTTCTGGTTTTGTTTTCTCCCCATGTATCAGTGAGGTTGTACAGCATTTGTCTTGCTCTCTGATTTATGGCGTGAGTGAACATTTTTGCTATTCATGATCTTAGAGGAAAATCACTCATTTTTTTCTGTTAATATTAGCTGTTAGTTACATGAGCTGTGGGCTTTTCATATATGGCCTTTAATATGTTGAAGTAATTTATTTCTGTTCCTCATTTTTTGGCAGTTTTTAGCATGATAAGGTGTTAAATTTCAGTCAAGCACTTTTCGATTTACTGAGACAATCATGTGATTTTTGTTTTATTATGTTAAGGGATTATATCACATTAATTGGGATTTTTGCATATATATTCATCCAGGATATTGGCCTATAGTTTTCTTTTCTTGAGATGTCTTTGTCTGGCTTTTGTATCAAGGTAATAATGGCCTCATAAATTGAGTTAGGAAGTGTTCCCTCCTCTTTAATTATCTTTAAGAGTTTGGGAAAGATTGGAATTAATTCTTCTTTAAATGTTTGGTAGAATTCACCAGTGAAACTCTTTGGGCTTTTCTTTGTTGGGAGGTTTTCAATTACTGATTCAATTAGTGTTGTTTTATTGCTTCTCAATTACTTTGAGAAGATAGAGAAATAGAGCCTCAGGATATGTAAATGTGTGTCAGGATGCATTTCCCATGGGAACATTAAAGACTTTGGGAGTTACCTATTGGTATCTGTTCAGAAGGATGGCTAGGTAATTCTAGCATTGTCCCCTGACACCCTCCACCACACGTAAGACACACGCACCTGTTCCCCTTTTTATCTTAAGTGGAATCTTTTGCAGCTGCTTCCGGGCTTTCTCCTCCAGTTAATTGTCAAAGCATAAATGCCTAATACAAGGCTCCTGCTACCTTCTATTTATTATCAGTCACTGACTCAGTAGGATGAAGTAGGACAAATACTCCTAGAGAAGCCTTGGGGTCTGGGGAATTCTGCACTCACTCCAGTTAGGAACATTGATTTTTGCTTCCATTAGGGAAGATATAAGAGAATGCCTCTCCCTGTCTGGACGGAGTCTTCATGGTTTGCCTGCAAGAGGCGGAAGCTAGAGCATTACCAAGTTACGTGCAAGTGACGTGAAAATTTAACAGGTGCTTCTTGCCCCTCTTGTTCCCAGTCTTTTTGTCTGTCTCTTTCAAAGTCCCAAGCTACCAGCTAAACTCTTTGTCACTGCCCATGAGTCTGTAAATATACTCCCCCCTTGTCTATCCAAAGAGGAAAAATGTACACTGACCAAATCTTGGCCCACTGGAAGTCTTTTACCTCAGTTACCTTTGAACATAATTGCTGGTGTGGCGGCAGTTTGGTTTTGTTCCTTCTCTGTCAGTTGTTTATAAGCGACCCATCCCACTCCATGTAGCCATAGGTGTGAACCCATTTGACAGTGGCTGTTGATACGGGGCTGGACTGCTTGCTCATGCAGCTTATCTGTGCCCCCTCCCAGGTGTATTATTGCTGTCATAACTTGGTGGGTCAGATAGAATTACCCAACTCATGATCACATGGCCACATGCTTCCTTGAAGTCCTGTTTGTCAGGATTTCTGTAGCTGTATAAGGCCCCATAACATAGTAGGTGATAGAATTTTGTTGGTAGTTTTCAAATGTGTAATTTTCTACTGCCCAAGACATGTCCTTGCTCCAGAAAAATACTGGTGTTTTACAACCTATATTGTGATGCTTCTATTGGAGCCTCAAAAAAAATTCCATATATATTTTTTCTCACCATAAACATTTCTAATACTATAGGATTTGCAGGATTTAAAGTCCAAATGGTAGAACTACTTCTACCCATAAACTTAATCTGGGGAGCAATTTCTTATTTTGCATTCTAGTCAAATCTGGTAGTCTTTTGTATCATCTAGAAATGGGTCAGATCAATGTTTCCAAATACGATGAAATGCGTTGCCCCCAGAATCTGGACAGGTTTACCAGGATACCATGCTCTATTAGCCATTTGCATAGGTTTCTGAAGGTCAGACTATACAGCTGCTGACATAGATGCTTATTGTTATGAGCTAAATTGTGTCCCCTCCATATTTATGTTGAATCCCTAAGCCCCAATGTGACTGTATTTAAAGATAAGTAATTTTAAGGAAGTGATTAAGGTTAAATGAGGTCATACAAGTGGAGCTCTAATGTGATAGGGCTGGTGTCCTTATAAGAAGAATAAGGGACATCAGGAATGTGAAAGCACAGAGAAAAGGCAATGTGAGGACAGAGTAAGAAAGAGACTCACTCTGCAAACCAGAAAAGAGCCTTCACTGGAAACCCATCCTGCCAGCACCTTGATCTTGACTTTCTAGTTTCCAGAAATGTGAGACAATGAATTTCGATTGTGTTAGCACCCAGTCAATGGCATTCTGTTATTGCAGCCTGAGTAGGCCAATATGCTCATTGTGGTAATTGTAGCCACCTTACTTTTGATGAAAATTTTGCCAGCTAGCTTTACTATTGCTAATACTGAATCCAGTTGTGCTACAGTATCTTCAGTTGTGAGCTCTGGTGAACAGAAGCCACCACCAAGCTTGTCTGTGATACTCAGTGATTCCTCTCTCCAGCACATTCCTTGTCACTTTGGTACATAGAATATCTCTTGGGCCAACCTACTGAACTACTCAGCTGGTATATTTTCCAGCCTTAAATATATACCCATTTAGCATGATCCTTTCTTCCACCACCTACCTAGCCAGTTATGGAACTTATATCTCACTCCCTAAAAGATTCTAGGAGTCATCCTAGCACATGTTAGCAACATCTCTTGGGATCCTTACCAGGTATTAAATTCCGTGTCACAGGAGAGTGCTCACATATCAATAAATTTCATTATCCAGCTCTGTGTTCTGCCCATGTTGATCTAACACCTTCAGAATTCTGTCCCATATGTATTCTTTTGCCTTCTGCAGCTATCTGGTTATATCTTGCAGCTTCTTCGGTATGTAATCTGTTTTCTCACTTAGAATACCCACCACTTCTCTGGCCACGTTATATGGCGATCTCACTCTAGTTTTGTTTTGTTTGTGTTTTTTGTTTTTGTTTTTGTTTTTTAATCTGATGGCCACTGGGAAGGGAGATGGAGGTAAATGTTGCAAGGCAATCACTTCTAAATTTTCTTCAAGCAATGGGAGTTCTCTGTCCTCTAATAGGGAGGAATGGGCCACTTCTGCAAGTAAAACGAGTTCCAAGGGATCTGCGGTTTTAAGGCTTTTGAGGGCATAGACTCAGATATCCCCATGTCAAGTCTGAGGGTTCCTTTTTTTCCCCCGCAGCGGTAGATCCCCTACCTTTACACAGCAGAGTAGCGAATGCTGAAAACTCAACCTTATCTGGAGTTCTGCTGTGCTTAATGTTTAATGCTAGTTTTCTTGCCTTAAGATTCAGGAAGTAAGTTTCTTTATATGCTGGCACTACGGCACTTTAACTTTCACACTTCCCTTTTGATTGGTGATTATTTACTCTCATTTTCCATTGTCTTTATTCAGTGCATCATTGGCACTGAGCAAAAACCATCAGATTACCTTGTCATTATGATTAGTATTTACCAGATCTTCTCATATTGCTCCCACCAGTTTCTGGCGCAAGATCATTACTTTGAAAGTTTAACAATTTTACCGATATACCATGCTAGGATTGGTCATTGTTCCACAAAACACTACGGTTTTATTTTATTGTCAGTGAGACGGTAGTCCAGCTGTAAAGCCCATTTTAGAGTTTTCTTCCTTAGGCCATTTCTGGTACCAACTGTCTTAGATTGATTTTTCAGAAATAAAATATGAGAATGAGACTAGAGACTTGAGAATGAGACTTCCAGTGAACAAAACCTATAGTGTGTGAAGGCACTCAAATTGGCCAGAGGGAGGAATTGGGTCATGATGGATTTGTAACAGAGGCCTCAGTCAATGCCACTGGAAGATCTGGAGCTGGGACACATTTTTAAAAATTACATCTCCTAAGATAAGGGGGGTCCGGGTTTTTATAGGCTCCCACCAACAAGGCATTGGCCATAAGCTACCCCTGTTCTTGGTGGTTTGTCTGCTGAGGACAGTGCTCAAGGAGGAAGTCAGCTGTGAGCAGTCACCAATGCTCCCAGCAGCTGGGGGAAAGCATATCTCACTCCTGAAGGTATTTACTGCAGGCCAGCCTTATCTTTGTGTCTCATTTCCTTAGCTATGCATTTAAGAATAGGACCAGCCTCATAAGGCTATTTGAAAAGATTAGATGATTTAATTCAGGTAAAGTGCTCACTAATGTATAGTAAACATTCCAGACAATGTTAGGTTCCAATAAAATATGCTAGTGTTTTAGTAACATAACTGTGTTAAAACTGTGCAGGCTTAAAGAGAGACTTGGCATGCCATGCTGCATTAAGTAATCCTCATTAAATTGTCTTAAATAATTCAACTTGTTACCTAAAAGAATACCTAAATAGATAGAAGTGACATTTGATAAGACTAACTCCAGATGTTTCCTTTCAGAAACTTCTTGCTACCATCTTGCCATATTAGCTGACAGGCATTAACATAAGAGTATAAACTTATCTGATAGTCTGGGACTGCCATTGTATAGGAGGTTTCCATACCATAAGTTACAAATAAGGATGCTCACTCTGGGTTCTAGGAGTGAGAAAGTTGGGGGAAAAGGACAAAATTGAGTCAAGCAAGAGATGAGGGTGGGAGTTCTGGGCAGCCAATGTAGAGCCATGGGAAAAAATGTTACTGACTATTTTGTAATAAAAGCAAGACATGGGTATTTCTGGAGTGAGGTAGGCTTGTTTGTGAATCCTGAGTCAGATTTGTAGATGTAGAGGTTATCTTAATTGCTTATAAAAGATTATAAAGCAACTGTTTCTCATGACTTGTTAAAGGTTTATGATAATCCTGTATGACTCATAGTATTGTTGTGAGAACTAAGACCAACTATTTAAAATCCTCAGCACAATGCATGGTATATGGTGAATAAGAATGTTTATTGGTTGTTAGAGTTATTAGTAAACATCTATCAAGAGGAAGGCTATCTACTTGGGCAAGCAATAGCACTGATCATGATAACACGCATGCAATAAAAAACTATTGGGTTGTCAGAAAAGTCATGTCATGTTTTTTCTATGGTTTTCGTCGCAAAAATGCGTCCTGACTTTTCTGACAAGCCAATAGTTAGCCTAATCTTTGTCCTCAAGGAGCTTACCTCAGATATGTTGTAGTACATGACACAGTCTCTGAACCTATGGATAGAAGTCCACAGTTAAGCGGTGTGTTTGGAACCTACGAGAAAGGAACTGTACATGTTTCAGATGTAGAAAGACATTTCAATGATTTGCCCATTAGCCAATCCTTTCTAGCATCTATGTTATCTCCCTTGTTTGTTTCCTCCTTTAGAAAAGTGTTTACAAACTCCTTCTTTTAATGACAGGCAGTAAAAAGGGCACTAGTTCTGCAGAAACCCCCTGAGATTTGTCAACACTGAGCTGAATTTGGATAATCCACTCATTATTTATAGATCTGTTCACATAATGCAAGATGTTTCTTTTTCTTTTCCTTTTAACAAGCCACACAATAAAAGTTTTAATTAATGGTATGTGAAAGTCTTAAGCAAAGATTTACTTGTTTTATGGGTTTAGCAAATTCTTTCAGCTGCTTCCTCCCAGATGCTAACAAGCCTGCTTGTTTATATTTATTGGCTCTTCTGAAAACCAGTCAAGTATTAGGAATATTTATATATATATATATATATATATATATATATATATATTTTTTTTTTAGAGGGCTGTGTCACTGGCCCCCACATGTGGGATCTGAACCGGGGCCGCTGGCTTCCTAAGCCAGCTCTTAACCATGGCGCCACTCGGCCGGCCCTAAAAGTGTATTTTAAGAAGCACAGGTAATCTCTGAGGTAGGGGATGGAAATCTTCAGCACCTCACTCATCACACATAGACCGTTTATAGAGCACCTCCAGCTCCTTAAAACCCTTTTGCTGTGACAGTCAGATATATCTGAATGAATATATCTGAAATTTTTGTATATAAAAATAATGTCATTTATATACAAAGCAGCTCAAATTGTTATTATTAAATGCATAAAATAGTCAAAATATCAACATTTTGTTTTTTGTGGATTTATGACACATTTTGAAATAAAAAACCTGAAATCAATTGATTCAACGAGAGTTAAAGGAAGGATTAGATAAACCAGCCCCACCTTTCTGGAATAAAGAGAGCAATTTTGCATTAGATAAAAACAGCTTATTATCAATTACTTACTTATAGACTTACTTAAATACATTATTAAATTCATTAATGATGTATTTTTCAAAAATCTTCCAGTGTCTTTTGGATTAAAAAAAAATTCCTTTAATTATGATTGAAAGCAAGACATGCCATTAATTTTAAGTACCTCTGTTCACATAATTGATGTTTTATATTATATTTACCAAATGATTCTCATTGTCTCAAAAACTAGAGACCTGTGCCTCTCTCTGTAGGTGAGCAACCTAAACCCAGCTGGTCATTGAAGCATGATTCCCCAAAGTTTTATGTTGCACAAGGAATTGGTATGACACCACCCAAAAAGACAGGTCCTGGAAATAATCATTTGTTCATAGGTGGGCCTCAAGTAAAAAATGAAAGATCCTGCTATAGCTCACTTTTGCTCATTTGTACTGAATTTAAGTAGAGGTGTTCTCATAACTTTTTCTGTGCATTGACATTCTTTGAAATCTATACCATCTCAGCTCAATGTTTTAGCAACCAGGTTAACTTCACTGCTTACACATTTGAAAGCCAGAACACACACTTCCTAAAACATGTGACAACATGGATGAATCTGGAGGTTATCATGCTAAGCAAAATAACTCAGACAGGAAAAGTCAAGGACCATTTGATTTCACTCATATGTGGGATATAAAACTGAAAGCAACAAGCAAATAAGACAAGCAAACAAACAAAAACGCATAGACACAGGCAATAGTTTAGTGGTTACCAGAGGCTAAGGAAGTTGATAAAAGAGGATAAAGGGGACCAAATATATCGTGATGGAATGAGAGTTGACTTTGGGTGGTGAACAAACATACAATATATAGATATATTATAGAACTGTACACTTGAAATTTATATAATTTTACCAACCAATGTCACCCCAATAAATGTAATAAAAATTAAAACAACAAATACCAAAACATGTCTCTCTTCCACATGGCAACAGATTTATTTTTAGTAATAATCATGAAATGAAAAGATTAGCCAGAAATAATATCTGGGAGTGGGGTGAAATGTGCAAACTTAAAATTTCTTTTATAGACATTCATATATTTAATCATGCGAATTAACAAACAAAAATAATTAAAAATAGTATAGTATTAAAAAAGGAAAAAGAGTGATAATTAATGATTTTACATACTTTAGTTTATGTTTTTAGGAAAAGTGTGAAAATGCATACCTACATATTGGTTGAATATGACAATTTCTGTCCTTACATCTTACCTTCTGCAAATTAGTAAATGAACTCATCAAAATTGATCCTTTTTATATATTCTTGTTGAATAAACAGTATAGCAAGATTTGTCAGTCTAAATCTGTCTTCAGTGATAGTTGAAGAACACATTTTATTACACTTAAATTCACCAGTTTTTTCACCTGAAGCCATAGGCATATAGATAATTAAGAAATGCCTTAGGGCCTGCCGAGTGGCTCAGTTGGTAAAGAGCTCGCTCAAGAGTGAGAGCTTGAGTTCTGAGCAATAGCAGGTCAATTCCCAGCCCGAGCTGAGTTGCCACTGAGCTACCAACAGGTAGCAGGATGGCTCAGCTAAAAAAGAAAGAAAAAGAAAAAGAAAAAGAAATGCCTTAAACCCCAGAATAAGTTTGCCAGCCTCATAAAAATTTCTTTTCATAATAAATTCCAGAAATAACCATAATTTATGCCTTTTTCTTTCAAATTGATCCTGTGAGCTTTTATTTATTTAATTTATTATTATTATTATTACTATTATTTTAAGAATGAAAAGTATTTATTTGAGCAAAAAAGAGATGCAGCCCAGGAAGCACAGATTCAGATAGCTATCTAAATTTTGTTCCACTAAGACAGAGGGGAGGCTGCCTTTTATAGTGAAAGTTCCTTCTCAGGTTCTCAATTAGTTCCGTTTCATGTAAAAGAGATATCCAAATTGTGTAGTTCTGATTTGTGATGCTGTCATCTTTTTAATGTTTCTTCAGTAGAAAACAATTTTGACACAAATAAAAAAATTCTAGGAATGGTAACATTAAAGTAACTCAAGTTCTGTATCTCAGTCTTTATAATACCTGTTATGATTATTTCAAATCTTCTTTTTCAATGTAGGAATGTGTAATGCCAGAGGGCTTACAGATGAACTGTGCCTGAAGCAAGTTTAAACAATTCTGAACATTAGAAACACAGAACAAATGTGTTTTGGTTAGATTACCTTCCATGTAGAATACAATGCTTATTAAAAAATAAGTAATAAACATATACTAATTTGGATCTTATACATGTTTTTAAATGCCACAGTAATGGGAACAATTATTTGTTTTTTCCTGAGGAAGACTATTTTATCATTGACGTTATTTAGAATTAAATAAAATTAGAATGACGTTATTTAGAATTGACTCAGGGTGATAATAGAAAGGACACAGAGAGATGTCACTACATGCCTATTAGAATGGTCAATATCAGAACACTGATACTACCAAGCATTGGTGAGGATGTGGAGTAAAAGGAACTCTCTTTCATTATGGGGATGCAAAATGCCATGCTTTGGAAGAGAGTTGGACAGTTTCTTACAGAACAACATACTCTTACCATTGATCCTTGGTATTTACCCCAAGGAGGTGAAAACTTACATCCACACAAAACCCTAAATATGAATATTTATAGTAGTTTTATTCATGATCGCTTGCACTTGGAAGCAACTGAGATGTCCTTCAGTGGGTGAATGGAGAAATAAACTATGGTACACCCAGACCATGGAATGTCATTCAGTGTTAACCCAAATGAACTATCAAGTCATGAAAAGACAAAGTGGAATGCTAAATTTATATTATTAAGTGAAACAGGGCAATCTAAAAAGGCTGCACACTGTATGATTCCAGTTATATGATATGCTGAAAAGCACAGAGCTACGGACACAGCCAAAATGTCAGTGGTCACCAGGATTGGAGTGGGGAGGAGGATTAATAGGCAGAACACAGAGGGTTTTTAGATCAGTGAAAATATTCTGTATGATACCATAATGTCATTATACATGTCATTAAAGTAAAAATACAAATGTAAAAACCATAGCATGTACAACACTAAGAGTGAACCATAACATAAACTATTGGCTTTTGGTGATAATGATGTGTCAATATAGTTTCATTAATTATAACAAATATAGCACTCTGTTGGGGAAAGCCATGAGTGTGTGCAGGCAGGGGGTACATGGGAAATCTCTATACCTTTCCCTCAATTTAATTGTGAACTTAAAATTTCTATTTTAAAAAAAACAACTCTTAATTTTTAAAAAAAGTAGACTGATTTAATTTGGTTTTATTATTGTTTTTAAATTTTCCAAAGACAACATCCTCTGTCCCCATTTTTACCTATCCTTGGATGGACCACCCCCACCACTTGCCTTTGGTACCTAGACACTGCTCTGCTTTCTGCTGGGGCTTCATCTCTTACCATCTTTCAACAATTCCCCATAAGACTGATGGTCTTTATCACAAATACACCAGGGCTATTATGATCTGCTCGAAGCCACTCTCTACATTTTCTGATAAATGTGTCAAACCAAGTAACCATGGAGGAGGACTGTGGGCGATTTTAATTTTTTTTAAAGAATGAAAGTAAAGAACATGTCTGAAAGCAATGGAAAGTGGATGAGACTCAACAATAAATCAGAGAGCCTGAAATGCCCCAGCTAATTTTGTCAGAAAGAAGTAAACAACGCAGAAGCTATTACCTTTAATGCATTAGGAGAAAGAAACAGAAGAGGGAAAATGACTAAGTCATATTGGTGAATTTCACACTTCACACTTTGTCACTTAGCGCTTCTGCCTTGCTCCTATTATCCTCCACTGATACACCACCTAGACAACAGAGAGGCAGGAGTAATGTGCTCCTTGTTAGACACATTCATCCAATGAGACACACATAAGTATACTCCTCTAAAAGAGATTCAAAAGCAAAAATATATATTAAAAAAACTTCAGTGAGGAGAGGCAGCAAAAAGGCAAATGCTGGGTGGGAAGAGGAGAATCTGAGCCGTTGAATTGTGAATTCAGTGCTTACATCTATATACTCCTTTTAATAAAACATATTAATAATTTATTAATGTCAAGTATTGTTCCAGGTAATAAAAAATACAAGTATAAACTAATCTCTATGATTCATGCTCTGATCCTCTGGTGAATTCAGATTGTCACATTTATGCAAAATACCAAATCTCAATATTCTGTACCTCTAGTTGTTTGATTAGGACACAGTCCAGTTTTCACAAGGATACCCCCTCCTCTAGTTTTCTCTGTAGACTTCTTTGGGATGGAGTGGCCCTGGGGGATTGTCTGCCATTATGAAGCCCATTTTCCTGGAAGATTAGGAAAGGATCGGGTCATAAATGTTTTTCATGCCTTGCAATGGTGTCTGGTATATTTAGCTAACAGGGAGCCTGGTATATTTAGCTAACAGGGAGCCACTGAAGGATTTTAACCCATGGCAATGACACAGACAGATTTATGTTGTTTTAGCAAATCAACACTGGTGTGGTGGGTTGAATGGTGACTCCTCAAAAGATATGTCCACATCAAATCCCTGGAATGTATGAATGGGATCTTATATGGGAAAAGAGTCTTTGCAGATGTAATTAAGTTGAGGTCCTTGAGATGAGTTTATTTTGGATTGTCTAGGTGGGGGCTAAATCAAATGACAGGTGTCTTTATAAGACACTGACAGAGGAGAACAGACAAATCCAAGAGACGTCCATGTGAAGATGTACAGGGCTATGTGGCTACAAGCCAAGATAGCCAGGAACCGCAAGAAACTGGAAGAGGTGAAGAAAGGATGCTCCTTTGGGCTGGCCGAGTGGCGCGATGGTTGAGCACTGGCTTGGGAAGCCAGTGGCCCTGGTTCGGGTCCCATATATGAGGGCCAGTGACACTGCCCTCAAAAAAAAAAAAAAAAAAGGATGCTCCCCTAGAGCCTGTGGGAGTAGAGACTTACATCATCTACATATTTTTGTATCACACAAAGGAGTTGGTACGCTGCTTTGCACAGAGTAGGGACTAAGGTTGTGTCTGTACAACTGAAAGGAAAGGAGGACAAGGATGAGGAACTAAAATCGTGTTCTCACAAAGATACAATGAGTATCTCTTTCCAAATTACTTGTGTATCACAGGAAAATACAACAGCGAAGCTCTCTTGGGGGACATCTGCTTTCTATTTCTCCTTCCACCCTCAGCTCAGAAACCTCTCTTTAATATGAACTCCATTTCTATTTCTATTGATGATAGTTTGATAATATATGATTATATACAATCATATGATTATATATGCCTAACATCCGTTCTTCTCTGACAGATGTGTGCTCCATTCCATTTCTAACTACTTGTGTGGATGTCTCCAAGTCTAAACTGTATTATTCCCCCTAATTACATAATCTCAAAGGACTACACCTGTAAGGGGAAGACTCCACACATCTACAGAGTTTAGGGAGAACTACCTTTCTTTTGGGTCTTCTCCTCAAATGTTAGGAAATGTAACTGATTATTTTGACAAGCAGAATTTTTCCCCCTTAAGTCGTGACTTGGTTATATCAGATAAATTCAAAGCTTTGAGGCAAGGACCTTCAGGCCATATCTCTTTTCCTCTCACAAGTTTTTGGCTGCTTTCCTTCAAACTGCAAGTGGGCAGACTTTATTCTTTAAAAGCTTAATAAGCTGAAAACCCACCAGACCCCCTGAAAACCTATAGTTCTCAGCCTTAGAGCTTGAGGATGGATGGAGTAGAAATCTAATGCACTTGACCTTCTTAACTCCTGATCATAGCCCATGCCTCCTGTTACTCCCACTCAAATCCTCACTGAGGCCAGAAGTACAGAGGGCTTTTTTCATGCAGACATCTCTAGAATAGTTGCTGTACATCTCACAGGCAATTGGGCCTCCTAGGCTAGAGTTCCTCGAAGTGTAATCCCCATCCTTACACTAGCAGCATCAGCATCACCATCACCTGGGAATTTGTTAGAAATGAAATTCTTGGGCCCTAGTCCAGACCTCCTTAATCACAAGCTCTGAAGGCGAAACCCAGCAAGCAATCTGTGTTTTAACAAGCATTCCAGGTGATTCTGGCGCTTACTAAAGATTGAGAATCACTGCTTGAGGCAATTGAACCAATAGCATCCAGCTGTAAGCCATAGAGACATTTATAGCATTGCAAGAGCCATTCTGAATCTAGATCCCAGAAATTGTGGGAGTTGGTGAGCTCATTGTAAAGGAACATTACTCAACTTTCAAGGTGCTTCCATAGCTGGCTGCACGCATTTGAACAAACATGACGTACTCCTCCGAAGTTGTCCAAGGAAGCTGAAAATAACCAAAGGATTCATGTCAAATGTAAGTTGTTACAAAGTGGAGTTGGCAAAGGCGGGGCTGGGCATCCCAGAAATTACTTTATCCTTTTAAACTTGATGATCTACACTCAGCTATTGTTTTCTTCCGTTCGTTTTATCCCATAGATCTTGCTTTTCAGTGTTCTTTTCATCAAGGGTGATTCAAAACAAGAAAGTATGAGGTCTTACTGTGTGTAAGGTACACAACCAAAATATATTTCTCAAAAAAAATGGAGAGAATCAGGATTCTAATTTTATGATACTCAAACAAGAAGTTACCTATTATATGTAAATGTGTTTCCGGGAAAGCTTCTTTGGAATTCAACCTCCTGGAAACAATGAACTTTTCTCTTGGTGCCCTTTTTCTACTGCAAAAACCACACAGTACTGCATAGATACCTTCCTAGAATGCAGGATATTTACTTGCAAAACTGCGCATTATAGTTTTCTGGTAATCCAAGCATGCAAACTCAGTAGAGACACTCATTCTCTAAAGAAAGTTTCCAGAGAATCTGTTTGATATCCACTTAATGGTGTATGTTTTATTTCATTTTAACAAATCTAATCTTTCATTCAACCAAGTTTACATAAAGTGGGATTCAATAGAGTTAACATTTAATAGAAAAGAGGCAGAGCATGTGGACACATGGTTTGGGGGTTATAGAAACCTTTTTGTGAGGCTACAGTTTGAGAAGGTAGACATAATCTATATATGAACGCATGTGAAGTTGAAGTCCAAAGTAACCTATCTTTATATTGGGAAGGAGGGGACTCAGGTTCTAATCCCTTGAGAGTTTCTCTCCCTGCCTCCCTCCCTCCACACACACACACAACTTAATGCCAGCTTCAATGGATTGTTAGGATGATCTAACAACACAAGCTATTTGATCACCATAAAATATTGTCATTGTAAAGAATTACTAGAACTGGAGGAAACCTACAAGTATCCTTAAATCGTTGATACTTACACTTTCCTTTGTGACCCATTACAGGCCATTTCACCCACCCCATTTCTCTGCTTGCTCAGCTCCACCCCACCTCTCTCTCTCAGGGTGGGCTAGTTTTAGGAAAGTAGATAATTGTCAGCAGCTGAAAGGGTGAGTATAGGATTTGGGACTGTTTTATCAGGAGCAATTACACAGCAACGTTCCTTTTATATTTTTATCTATTTTATATTGAGGTATAATTGACAGATAACCTATTATCTTCAGCTGTACAACATAATGATTCAATATTTGTATAGTTTGTGAAATGAGCTCACCATAGGTATAGTTAACACCTGTCGCTGTGCATAGTAACAGCTTTTGTTTTTTCTGATAAGAACTTCTGAGGTTACTCTCCTAGTAATTTGAAATATGCAATACAGTATTATTAACTGTAGTTATGCAGTATATTACATCCCCATTACATTTATTTTTCTAACTGTTTGAACCTTTTCAAATATTATCCCCTCTTTGTTCCTCCCCCTGACCCTCCTCCCCTTCTTCTCCCAGTTGATGAATTTTCTGTGTCTGTGAGTTCAGGCTTTTTCCCCCCTCTAGATTTCACATATAAGTGAGATCACATGCTATTTGTCTTTCTTTGCCGGATTTATTTCACTTAGTATAATGCCCTCAAGTCCCATCCATGCTGTTGCAAATGTCCTTCTTTTTTTATGGCTAAATAATGTTCCATTGTTTTATATACATACCTGTATCTACTCAGTGCTGGACACTTAGGTTGTTTCTATATCTTGGCTATTGTAAATAATGCTGCAATGAACACAGGGATACATATGTCTCTACTCTTTTCCAGTTATGTTTTCATTTACTTTGGATATATTCCCAAAAGTAGAGTTACTTGATCATATTTTTAATATTTTGAGGAATCTTCATACTGTTTTCCATTGTGGCTGCACCAATTAACATTCCCACCAATAGTGCACAAGGGTTCTCTTTTTTCCACATCTTTACCAACACTTGTTATTTCCTGTCTTTTTGATAACAGCCATTCTAACAGGTATCAATGAGATGATACCTCATTGTTGTTTTGATTTGCATTTCCCTGATGATTAATTACATGGAGCATCTTTTCATGTCTGTTGCTGTCAGTATATTGTTTTTGGGCAAAACAATCTTTTCACATTCTCTGCCCATTTTTAAATCAGATAGTTTGTTTTCTCTTTCTACTGAGTTGTCTGAGTTCTTTCTATATTTTGGATATTAATCCCTTACCAGATATATGATATGTAGATATTTTTTCTCATTCTGTCGGCTATTTTGTTGTGCAGAACCTTTCATTTTGTTGTGCAGAAGCTTTTTAGTTTGATGAAGTCCCATTTGTTTATTTTTGCTTTTGTTGCCTTTGCTTGTGGTATATATATATATTTGTCAAGGAACTTACCACCTATGTTTCCTTCTAGGAGTTTTATGATTTCAGGTCTTATGTTTGATCACTTCACAAATTTGTGTGTTATCTTTGCACAGGAGCCATGCTAATTTTCTCCATATCATTTCAATTTTTGTATACATGCTGTCGACGTGAGCATAGCAATGTTCCTTTTAGCATCTCAATGTATGTTTGTGTGTGTGTGTGTGTGTGTGTGTGTGTGTGTATTGGGACAGCAGGGATTAGTTAATCTGAGATGCAAAAAACCCACTGCCTGTGCTGCTGAACAGTAAATATCATACCCTGTTGGAACAAACAGCCATCAACTAGTAGAACTGCCTAATCCATGAAATGCTGACTTATGTTCACAGCATAAGCAATAGGTTTGCTGTGCTTTTCCCAAATGTACACTTCCCCCAAGGAAAGATTTAAATTGACCTTACCCTCTGCTAGTGGAACTTGAAGAACATTGAGTTGTAATCTCTTTTAGTTTCCACTCTCTAACCTCAGGGCTGAAATGTAGAATCATTTCTCCAAAGAGAATGTTTTCCTCCAGCACATTGTGCAGCGTAGCATTCCTTACAGAAGAGTGTGTGGGATGCTGGTCCTGAGAGTGCAGGGCAGAGACTGGCAGTTGAAGCACTGTCGATGGGGTTGGCCTCTGGACCTGGCATTACAAGGGTCTGAGTCCCCAACCCTTGGGCCAAGCCAAAGGAATCAACCACTTTATACCTGTACTGTGGAAACCACAGTGAAAATGAGCAAGTGACCCCGCTGTCACAGGATGTTACCCCAGCTGTTTTCTGCTCACAGTCTGGTTCTGAGCAGACCAAGAAAAACATAGGATGTGGCTGTGCTCAGACTCAATTATACATGCAAATTGCCTGTATTTAAAAACCCCTAAAAACCATAAGGGCTTAATTAAGCTAGTAGCTTCGTGGCATGATTCCCCTCACAGCCTAACTCCAAGGCTTTTCTCTTTAACTGAGAAGTCAGTGACAATGTGGCCTTCCTGGGATGGCCAGCTGCCAGGGAGGGGCGGGTTCCAGGATGGGAAAATAAAGAAAGCAGATCTTGGTGGAAACTAAATTCCCTTTGCGGCAGATGGTCTACAAATCTCTGGTCCTTTGGAGTCCATAAAACAGCGCTCTGGGGAAAAGGTTAGGCATGACTTTAGGTTCCAGAAAGAACTGGGCAAATTTTCACATTGCAACGTTGCCTCTGAAATCCATCAACTCAAACACTGGGTGTCAAAGAAGAGAAAGTGGGATAATGCAGGTTATGGTATGCATGTGACCAGAAAAGAAAAGAAGACCCTGCTTTCAGAAAGGAGCGTCGCCCCAGCCCCTTTGTCTAGCTAAATGGCATCATTCTTACTTTCCATGCCCCCCATGACATGTCACCTTGGAGGGGAATTTTAATGTCATTGAACAGACTTGAGCCTCTATCTAGAGGCAGCCAAGTGCTGAGAAGTGGGCTTTTCTGAGTCACCACCAGCTGCTTTACAGAAATGGCTCGTGAGAGTGCAACAGTTTCATTATGAAAACACTCAGGTCTCTTGATGTTATTTGAAGAATCCTTTCTTTAGAGAAATGTTGAAACATTTGCCCAACACAAGCATTTACTTAAAAAAATTAATTGCTGATCACCTTTATTTTTTAAAGTGTAGCTGAAAATGTGGGCTAAAGAATCAGACTTTTTTCTTTTTTCTTTAATATCACCTCCCTCACTAGCAATGAAGACGTAAGTTAGCATGTTCATTTGAAGTTAGCAAGTTCACTTTATCTTTACAATGGGATAATAATACTAGTTCCTACCTCACAAGTTTGGTATGAGTTACTGAAGTAATTTATATATATATATATATATATATATATATATATATATATATATATATATATATATGATATTTAGCATAGTGCCTGGTTCTTAATCACTCAATGTTAGCTTATGATATTATTATTATCATTAATAATTTCAGCAAGCTGCCATTCTATAGGATGTTTACTTATGGCAATACCCAACAATTGTGTATTTATCATGGGTTAGGTAAAGAGTGAATGAGACACATTTCCCCGCCGGCCTCTCAGGGTCACGGAGAGGTGGTGGGCAAACCAGATTCACTAAGTTTTACTCATTTGGTATTCTGGTGTCTGTGTTTTTATTTCCTCTCTCACAGCTGTTTGCATTAGCTTTTTGGGAACTAGGTTTTGGTTTTTTTTTTTTGTTTTTTTTTTTTTCATTTTTAGGAGCCACATGTTCTCTACCCTTAAATCAAAGGTGAAAAGCAGCATGCCATGGCAGGAAGCCAAAGCTGGGAGCCACATGGACCTTCTGGTTTAGACTTATTTTCTATGAAGTCGAAACTCATCCTTTGCTTTTGAAAGCACCAAAAATGATTAGCTGAGACAGTGGTGAACCAACCAGGATAAGGAGGCCCCTGGTGGCCAAAATGAGGCTTCTCTCTTTCCGTTTTATTAATAGAATGCAAAAAGCATTTCATTTCCTATTAGCCAAATAGAAATGTCTTCAAATAATGTGAACACCTTTATGGCATAAGTGACTTTGTAATGTATCTCATTAGAACTCCTTATCTGTGTAAATTAGGCATCATTGGGGCCTGATTGCCAGGAACATATTTCTTAAAAACTGACTATTGGGGGCAGCTCACAAAATGTTAGCTAAATAGCACTGGGGAAACTTCCAGGGGATGTGGCAGCTCTAGCCTTTTCTGAAGCACAGTGACTTTCTGTCATGTTCATGCAGGTGACACCTTTGTGTCGCAGCTTTACCCAGAGATGAAATCAGATTTCCCAAGTGCCTCTCAAGGACCACTAGGAAAAGTCACCCAGTCATAAATGGAGGTTGGGACATGACTGCTCAAAGTGAAGAGAAAAACCCCATCCTGGAAGGGTCTTCAATATGCCTTTTGAGGATGAGGCCCCAGGTTTCAAAAGTGCCCTTTTTGAAAGGAAGTTTATAGACAATCTAGGCTGCTTTGCTGATTTTAATGTCGAAGAGCCTAAAAAAAAATCAGTGTTGGAGAAATTTCAAAACAACACCCAACCCTCTAACACCAAATGCAAACCAACAACAAAAAGCACCCTTCTGAACTATTTCTGTCTCTTCAGAATAGAAGGTTAAGTTTTGTTTGAAGAAAATGGCTTACCTGAGGATGTGCATGGAAGAATAGGACACATTATATTTCCCAACTCCTATCTCTACCTCTTTCCATCCACCCAGGGGCTGTATTACACTAAGGCTCCTACTATTCTGTTCAGATTTACTTAAAATGAAGAGTCATTTTTTTTTTTTAATTTCTCGAGGTGACTGCTAAAAGCCCACAGTGTCCATCATGTACATTATTTTTCATTCTGTAAGTTTCTCCTTATAGGACTGCCTCCCAGTAAGCTTGTATTTCCTAGGGAACAGGCACTATTTCCTTTGAAAATGTGTTCACTCCTTCCATAAAGGTTCACTGGCCTCTCTTGTAAAATATGAGCATACTTTCATCATAGAGACAAACTTTCTACATTCAGATATTTTGGTAGGTGTTTTATTTTTTATTTTTATTTATTTTTATTTTTTTGCATATGAGTTTTATGACTCAAGCTTGTTTTCCTAAAATGCAAGTGCATTTGATTTTTTTAAATGCTGACATTTATCTTGCTCCATAAATCAATTTTCTCTACTCTTCTCCTCATCAATACTATTGATTTTCAATTCCTCCAAGTGTATTTCAGGTAAATGGTTAAATCAGTGTGGTAACCGTTAAAGACACATTAGAAGTCTCCTGCTGAGACAGAGAAGATGAACACAGTTAATGGGTAAATGATGGGGATAGGCCATGTTGAAGTGAACATTTACTCCCCACTACAATAAATCTCGAAAAGTGGATATCAAAACGAGATGTCAACAATCAGTGTGATGTGCCATATCGTTTCAGAATAGTTTCATTAGAAAGGCATGGGAATTCTGGGAATGAAGATGGCAGTGATTCTGTGGTAGGATTTTGGTCCTATAAGGAAATCATCCTATACATGAAGGTGAAGATGATAATCTCACTGATTTTTAAACTTCATCTGCATTAGAATCTTTTGGGGTGCTTTTCGATAAATACAGACTCCTAGATCCCACCCACATTCTCCTCAAATAGGTATGGCCTAGTGCCCACCTAACGTTTCAAAGAAGACTGAGTGCCCCTGGAACAGACAAGCAAGGGAAAGTAATTTTGAGAAATACTGATTTAAATTCCACTCTAGTCATTGTGCCTGGGAGGTAAGTAATGACTGAAGTAATCAACACATCAAACAAGCAACCTTTATTTAGAGACAAGTATGTTGAAAACAATACGGGCATGTAGCCATTAAGAAGTACTCACTTGCTTATCGTTTTTCTCTGTTCTGTTCTAATAAAATGGTAATTTGGGGTTCTTACATTTGAGACTGGACACAGTACGAACAAGGTTTACTGGCATATTTTATCCATGAGGATTGCTGAAGGAATCTCTTTAAAAATCAGTTCTCATACTTGGAGACACAGCTTTCTCCTAAACACAAATTTAAAAAAAATTACAATACTATTATATAAGCTTAATGAAGTAGTAAAGTATTGGAAAATCTTTTGAGGAAGATTGATAAAAAATATGATAAATTGGTAAATGTATCATTCTGTGATAAGTATATCCTTATCAGGAACATATTTTTGAATATGAACCCCTCAATAATGTATGTTTATTATAGACTATAAAAGCATGAAATTTTACTAATATTTATATTATTCAGTAGGAACAATAATATAAATAATATAAATTTAAAATATGATAAAATAAGTACCTAGAGTTACAGTATTTTCTGCCTGTATACCAACACATCATATGTGTTATATTCTCAATGTGTTATATTCTCAATTGTCCTAGTAGTCTTGTTTCTTTAGCCTGGCATTGTGTATTTTAAGTGACTCTCTCTTTGATATAAATTTAAGTACTTATTTGGCACATAATTAAAGACTAAATAATTTCCTAAAGGTGGAACAAGAACTTGTTTTTGTGGCCATGACATAAGCTAGTGTTTCTCAAACAATGATGTTGTTGGTAATTTCCAGATACATCTTTCAAAAGAAAAGTCATCAGTCTACTTTTCCCCATAAATGGCAGGGGGGGAACTATGTTAATGGATAGACTGTCCTCAGTTTCCAGTTTGTCCTCCATAATTTGTATTTAAACCATTGGTCCCTTGTTCATCTTTATTATTGGCTCTAGAATGTGTATGTACACTAAGATCCTGTTTCAGTTTTGCTGTATTTGATGTTATTGCTTGATTCTTTATAACTCCTGTTGAATTTCCTTGGTCTTCTTTGGGATCTTGATAAAAGCAGATTCTTACTCAGTGATGTTGAAGCAGGGGCTGAGTTTCTGTATTTCTAACAAGTTTCCAGGCACATACCTGATGCTGACAGTCTGTGAACCAAAAGGTCTACATCGCACATTTAGTTCTCACCAAGTACTACAGTCTGTTGTTGGTCACATTTTCAGACATGTGCCCTATGTATCCCACTGTATATATTCCCCATGAATGGGGAGCTTTCTTAGCAAATTCTCATTGATGATGATAACATTCTTGACATCAACTCTGTAGTCATTAAAACACTTCTTGTTTTCTAAAAGCAATACTCCCAAGAAAATATCTTGCAATCATGAATTGATCTTGGAAAGGAGTCAGAACACTAAACATGCCAAATTTTTGTCACCCTTCAGAGATTTTTAAAGACTGTCTGAAATTTTATTGTTATTGTTGCTATTTACTTCTGACATGGAAAACAAGAAAAGCATGAGATTCAATACACTGAAATGATATCTACCAAAATGCTGAAACTAAATATTTCTGGGAGGTTCTATAACAGCAATTTTTAAAGATTTTTATTAAAATATAGATAACATACAATATTATATTAGTTTCAGGTTTATGCCATACTTATTTGACATTTATATACCTGAAGATGTGATCACTATGATAATCCAGCCACCAACTGACACCATGCCATGCTATCACAGTGTTATTATTGACTATATTTCCTATGCTGTATATTACATCCCTAAGACTTATTTATTTTATACCTAGAAATTTGAACCTCTTATCCTTTTACCTTTCTTTCCCCTTTAAAAAATTTTAATTACAGTTGACATTCAATATTATTTTAAATTTTAGTTCTATAGCATAGTGGTTAGACATTTATATAATTTAAGAAGCAATTCCCCCTGACTAGTCTAGTACCCACCTGGCACCATACACAGCTATTACCATATTATTGACTACATTGCCTACACTTTATTTTATATCTCCATGACTATTTTGTAACTACCAATTTGTACTTTTTAATCCCTTCATCTTTTCCACCCTCCCCAAACCACCCTCCTATTTATCACCCTGATAAATCTAGTACCCATCGGCCACCAGACATAGGTATGACAGTATTATTGACTACGTTCCTTATGACCCTACACCCCCATGACTACTGTGTAACAATAGCAATTTTGATTTCCTTCATTTTAAAACTGATGTTTTTCTACATGTTTTATGCTTCTCATGTATTTTATAATAATGTCATCATTATGAACTTTCAAAGACCCAGAATAGCTTATATGTTTTATTTTAACACCTCATAGAAAATACCCAGAATTTTAACTATTTTCCATGATTTCTTAGTCCTTGTTTCCTTTTGACTCGTCACATTGTGCTTGTTTGGCTAGCAGTATTCACTGGAGAGACCTTTTCATAATCCCACATTTCTTAGCACTTTCTTAAGGACATAAAGTGTTCTTAGGATCTACCTGTTGATCGAATGTCCATTTTCTGGATTTATTGAATTTTTATACAGATTGTATAGAAGGAAGTTTAGCATACAAAATATTTGCTTAAAATCATCAAGATGTCTACGATTTTCTCATCCAGCTTTATATCAATACTGAATTTTACATCCCAAGTAAGAGCACAGTCCTATGGCTTAGTACACGGCAAGAGAAAATACTTGGTAAGGTATCAATGGAAGCCCACAAAGAAAAAAATTAGTGGCTGTTACTCAAAGCTTCTCATCTCTTAACTCACCAGTCTGTGCACATAGAAATCACTGTAATTCTAACTGATCCAGAGTATTGATGGGCTGGCACTGAGTAGGTTCTGGGATGACAAGCTAAATGCTGCTCCCAGTCTGGAGAAGACACTAGAGAAAAGATGGAAATTACTTGGGGTAGCTGCAAATATCATTTCCTTTTTTTCTGCCCAAATTCTGCCAATATATTTTGCTTGATTTAAAGCACATATGATGAAAATGTAAAAGAGTCTCTAATCACAGTTATTAATTACCAAGTACTAAATTCAAAGAGATTTTCTAATTAAATTTTCAAAGTCTCCTAAATATAATGTTAACACTTGACTGATGAGGCAACACAGGAGGTTTCTTTAGAACAGACTACAAAGCATCAAGGAAGGAGGGAGATGCCCAAGTGTACACAAAAGTAGATCCTTTTAAAAAGACGTTCTCAGAGAGTTTCCATCCACTGGAACAAGCCATTCTTATCATAGTTGTAAATCCAACAAGGTCAAACTTGGACTTGCTGTGAGTGAGCCAAGAAACGGGTAGAGCCATGTGCTGTGCAGAAATACAAACGTAAGCTGGTAGAACGTGATGGAGATCCATGGGATCCAAGAATAACCTACAGGGATAAGTAGGAAATAAGTTGCACTGCTTTATTTATTGAGCAAACATTTACTAGTTGCCTACTGTATGTCAGGTACACTTCTACGCACTTGATATACATCAGTAATGAGATGAGCAAAGATCCCAGCCTTTATGGAGTATGCATACAAGCAGGTAGAGAAAGACAGTGAATGGTATATGAAATCCATAGGTACCTTCTGTTGTCTGTATGTGAGAAGATAAGAAGAGATAAAAGTAGAGTAGATAGAGTGCTGGTTATAAGGTGGGATGGGAGTAAGGTGAGATGTAATTTGAAGTAAAGCTATCAGGGTAATCCTCATTAAAAAGGGACTTTTTTTGTTGCTTGAAAGGGTTTTTTTATTTATTGGGGTGACATTAGTTAGTGAAATTATATAGATTGCAAGTGTACACTTCTATAATACTTCATCTGTATATTGCATTGTGTGTTCACCACCCAGAGTCAGTTCTCCTTCCATCACCATATATTTGATCCCCTTTCCCTCTTCTACCACCACTCCTCCCCATTTACCTGCTGGTAACAGCTACACTGTTGTCTGTGCCTAAGAGTTTTTATTTCTTTGTTTGTCTTGTTCCTTTGTTGCTATCATTTTAATAGCATAGATATGAGTGAAGCCATATGGTTCTAGACTTTTTCTGTCTGACCTATTTTGTTTAGCATGATAATCTCAAGATCCATCCATGTTGCTGCAAGTGGCAGTATTTCTTCTATTCTTATGGCTGAGTAGTATTCCATTGTGTGTATGTGTGTGTGTATATATATATATCTTCTATATCCATTCATCTATTGAAGGGCACTTTGGTCATTTATATGTCTTGGCCACTATAAGTAATGCTGCAATGAACATCAGAGTATATGTATCTTTACAGATAAATGTTTTCAGATTTTCTGGGCCGATACCCAGGAGAGGGATTGCTGGGTCATATGGTAATTGTACTCTTAACTTTTTTGAGGAAAATGTGAGGGAATGAGCCATGCAGCTATTTGGGGGAAGTGCCTCTTTCTGTTCAGTACAAAGCCCTAAGACAAGAGTATGCTTGCCACATTTGAGAAGCTACAAGGAAGCCTGTGTGTGTAGCATGGAGTGGGAATGTGGGGAATAAAATCATAGGACATGGTTTTATTAATGTAAAAGAGGCTCAGATCAGATGGATGATTGTAGGCTCAAGTTTCAACTGCAATATTAGTCTCCATTCTCTCTATACTTTCTTTTATCATTCCTTTTAACATGATTTAAAACCCTCCAGTCCTATTCCTACTCTGTTCTCTCTTACTACCTGTATTCCTGCAGTAAACCCCCTGATTTATACCCTTGCTCATTCCAATTCATACTAACACTGTGGGAAAATTTGTTTTCTTAAAGTACAGGGAGCCTTCCCTTCCTTTTAAAAACATCATCTTGGCTTGTCATTGCTTCTAGAATTCAGTCAAAACTTCTGTCCTGACCTTGGAGAATCTGGCTTCATCCTATTCTTCAATTAAATAGTTTTCTGTGCACTATTCAATTGTTCTCTCCAATTTCTATCCCTTTGCTTGTGCCTATTTTCTCTTGTCAACATATTTTTCTTTCTTTATATTTCCCCAAATGCCACAGTCATTTTTATCAGTGCCCCTAGTTTCAGCAACAAGTGGTTTCTCACTTTTACCAAATCCCCAGTGCTTTATTTTTACTCCTCTTCGTATAGACCCTCTGTTCTTGAATGATAATAGTAGGTGGACTCAGAATACATTGGGAGTCAAATCTGTGTCTTATTCATGTTTTCATTCCCACAGAACTTGGAAATATTAATGCACTGCTAAATATTGATAGGATAAATGTCAGTACTCAGTGTGTAAGCATAGGTAGGGACCTTTAGCAATGTTGACACAGACACATTCTGAGCACAATGGTCAGCCCTTCATCGTGACCCATGGGCATTTAGCATTGTGGCTATAGATATCTCTGTACTTCTTATGACCGCTCATGTTTCAAGCCCAAGACAAGGAATATGAGATTAATTTAGGAATCCATCATATTTTTAAAGCCGTGACAACTAGCTGTATCATAAATACAGCAGATTGCCCAGCAGTATAAATAATAGAAACACTGCTGTGGGGGCAATAAAAGTGATTGATTCTCTCAGTTGCTGTTAACCCTGGTTACCCTTGCTCCATGTGGGTCTTTGTGGCCTTCCTGTGTGCCCGAGATTGGCACTTCAGAAGCAGTATCTGTGTGTGTGTGTGTGTGTGTGTATAACAGACGTTAGGCATCTGCAGTACTTTCCTAGTCTAAATTTGCAAATGAAGGGGAAGGTATCTGATCCAGAATAAACTGGGTCTACACATACAGATGTGTCTTATCATATTAATGATTGGGGGACACTGAAAAAACTTAAGGTGTGGAATAAGGATAATTAGGTTACCTTGGAGTTACATTTATTTATTCATTCATTTACTTATTGATTTGTACTCATTTTTAAAGTATTGTTGGCCTTCAATATTAGTTGCAGGTGTACAACATAGTGATTTGACATGTATATACCTTATGATGGGATCACTATGACAAGACTAGTACCCATCTGTCACCATACGAAGTTATTATATTACTGACTATATTCTCTGTGTTATTACATCCCCATGATTGATTGAATTTATAATTGGAAGTGTGTACTTCTTGTCCCCCTTAGCCGTCTTTCCCAACTCCCCCCACCCACCTCCTCATGGCAACCACAAATTCGTTCTCTGTATTTATGAGCCTATTTCAGTTTTGTTTGTTCACTCGGTTTAGTTATTTTAGATTCCACAGAAAAGCGAAATTATATAGTATTTGTCTTTCTCTGTCTGACTTATTTCACTGAGCATAATATCATCTAGGTCCATCCATGTTGTCACAAATAGCAAGAGTTCATTCCTTTTTATGGCTGAGGAAATATTCCATTGTATGTATACATACATACATACATACTTACATCTTCTTTATCCATTCATCTGTTCATGGACACCAATGTTGTTTCCCTATCTTAGCTATTTAAATAATGCTACAATGAACATAGGGGTGCAAATATTTTTTTTAATTAGCATTTTCGTTGTCTTTGGATAAATACCTAGACTTAGAATTGCTGAGACATAAGGTAGTTCTAGTTTTACATTTTTTGAGGAAGCTACACACTGTTTTCCATCGTGGCTGCATCAATATATAATCCCAAGAGTGCACCAGGGTTCCATTTTCTCCATATCCTCTCTAACACTTGGTATTTGTTGAGGTTTTTTTTGTGGTACCAGTTAAGACAGATGTGATGTGATATCTCATTGTGGTTTTGATATGCATTTCCTTGATGATTAGTGATGATGAACATTTTTTTCACATGTCTGTTGGCCATCTGTAGGTCTTCTTTAGAGAAACATCTGCCTGAAGTGTCATGCTGCACTCCCCTCTGTTTCCAAAATGCTTTCTCATCCCTCAAGGCCCCATTCATTGCCATCTTTTCTAGAAGGCTTTCTGCAGGCACCAACTGTGCTCTGCCATCCAGTCCTCATCAGTTCTATTTTTACAGTCGAGTTATCTATGGACCTTTCCTATAACAAACAAACCCTGGTATTCCCCAGTGGGCCTAATGCAGTAGTTTTATAAAGAGTAAGATTTTAACATAAATTTGTGTTAGGAATAAATAAATTGATAATATAGATCGAGGGTAGGACTTTTCCTCCAGAGTGCCCTCCTTTACTGCCCCGTTCTATCCAGGATATATTTAAGTGGGTGAGGGAATCTTAGAAAGTAGCTGGAGTCCCAAATCTGTCCATTCAACTCAAGCTGGGCTAAAATCATTCCTTCAGAACCAGGCTGCAGGATGACAATACCTTGGGTTGCGTTCCAGAGAAACAGGCTCTGTGAGAGAGATTTGCATGCATATAGTTCATGGAAAATTACTTTAAGCAACAGCCCCTGGGAGGGTGGGGAGTCAGGGAAGCAGACATGGTCAGAGGGAGACGTTATGTAATGCAGTTATAGCACAGGTCTTGGCTTATTTTATCAGAAACCTGAGAGCCAAGATAGCCATTCAGAGTTGTCTTTAACTGAATTTAGAGAGTGCCTTAGTATTTTCTTAACAATGGCGGAAAAATGACCTCAGGGGATGGGCCAAACTTTGGGAATGGCAGCTCCTCTAGGCCAGCTGAATGACTAAATAGACTCAGCTCTGAACAGGGACCAGTTGCTCCCAGCAGCTGGAATTAAGAGTGTGATCTGGGGGATGAACCCCAGCATCAATTACAGACTTATATAAGGAAGGAGAGGTGAACATGTAATCCAATGCCACACATGAATATACTCCCTTGTTTATGTCAGCTTTGAAAAGTCTTATTCCATGATGTTCACAAACGTGAAGCGGTGGCAACCAAAGTCTGCACGGGGATTAAAAATGTGTGTAGTCAGAGGAGAAAATCTCTCAAGTCTCTGGCAGGGCAGATTTTCATGGGTCTTCAGTCTCATGACACAATTCTGAGCAAAGAGGCCAGGAGAGCAAGTGAAATACACTGAGTGTTCAACATACCCTGGATGTGAACTGGGTGTTCCATTTGTGGATCATGGGTATCAGGACCACTTAAGGCACTTGGGCTCCACTGCAAATCCACTAAATGAAACCTTTTGCACATTGAGCTTAGAAATACGAATTTTAACAAACAATAAATGGCTTTAATGCTTAGTAAAATTTGGGAACTTCCACTTTAGAAAAGAATTATATACACACGCACACACATGCATATGCACGCACACACACGCACAGTCAGGAAGGTAGAAAGAGAATCAGACAGATGAAGCGTCTTTTGCAGAATGCCCTGCCCTGAGAACTTGTTATAAGTCTTCTGTAGGCATCTAACCTTGGGAAATAATAAATACTTAGGCTTCTTCTTCACAGCCATAGTTTCTGGTTAAAAGACAGCATGCTTCCTCTGGGACCTATGCACTGAATATAAATTAAGTCCTGATTGGTAGTGTTTGTTGATTCTCCTGGTGTAAATACTGCCATCATGACTAATTTCAAATTATCAATGGTTTAACAGTGAGCTTGCAAAATTCCTGAATGTTTAACATCTATTCATCTAAACTAGTGAGAGCTGATTCCAGCACCACATTGAAATGTCTGTCATTCCAATAAAACTTTATTTACAAAATCAGGTGCTGAGCTGGATTTGGCCTACAGATCATATTTTGCTGATCCCTGTTTCAAATCAAGTGGGCAACAGAGTTTCTTAAAGAGCACCTGTTACTCCAGAACTCTTAGACGATAATTCCCATCCCACCAGTGACCCCTAAGTGTGGTACCCATACCTAAGATCTAACAGAGGATTTCTCTTCCTACAATGAAAATGGCATGAGTGGGGGATAGAGACAAAGGAGAATTAAATGCTGAAGGAGGGAGACACCACCTAAGTCTCACTAACAGATAAGCCCAACAGAAGTGGAGTCCAGCTGTGGCTCAAGCTTGACCTCCTAAATTCTTTCTCTGGGTTAATTTCTGTGAATCACCCAGAGTATTCTCCCTCAATCAGAGTAAATACATCTCCCGAACAAACCTACCAGGGCAATAAAATTCAACAATTTGACATAAAATGGATAATTTAGAGAGAAGAGCAGATAGGTACGTGAAAGTATCAGTTGCCTCACAGAGTGATCTTCTGGGTGTCTACAGGCTTAATTATGCTATTCACTTTATCCTTCTTAACTGGAGAGGCCAGTCCATTGCCAAGAAGCCTAGGCAGAATATTGTTTTGCTAAAAATGCTTTGTTTCCAGGAGTGGGGATGTGAATTGTCCTTTTGCTATAGGTTCGGAAGTTCCTTTCACGGCATTAAGAGATGGTCCAAACCAGTTTTGGAGACAGTCACAGCTTTCCATCTACACTGTACTATGTGGTACATGAAACATACTGTTCAGCCTTTGAAATTTATGTAGCAACACATTGAAACATCAGAACATACAGAGACCAAAATAATGTCTCTTTGTGATAAAAATGGGAACAAGAGAGAGAGGCGGTGACTCAAACAATGTAGGAGGTTCACCTCTGTCTCATAAACTCAGTTTTAATATGCTTCCTAGAGAGCCTCAATACTCCTCCACATTTCCTCCAGTAATCGCTCAAAAATATTTCAAGAAAACTATCATTCAAAGAAAATTATGATCCTTACATATTCTCAATTAGGCCACATTGGGGATGGGGGAGGAAGACAATAGTTGCTCCAAGTGAGTACTTCAAAGAAATGTTTATTTTGTCAGTACTAAGTTTCAAACAATTGCATAGTTCAGGAAACCTGAAATGGGGTAGAAAACCCTTGAGAATTCAGTCCAGCGTCAAGCCTGGCCTCTCCCGACAGTCGTTTTCCTTCCTCTTAGTAGAGGGCATCTCAGTCTCAACCTGACTCATCCGGGAGATTAATCCAGAGACCCAGGTGCTCCATCAGTGTGTTGCAGGCCAGAGATCAAGACATGAGCCCTTTTCCTATGTCATGCTATACGCACAGACGGACCCTTCTTCCTCCCCTCCCCAGTGAGAGTCAGAGCGGCAGTTTGCAGAAAGGGAAACTCAGACTTACTGTAGTGGCAAGTGGTTGTTTGACATGGGTGTTTGTGACCTTGGGGCTATCTATCAAAGGCTCCTGTGGTGGGTTAGCAAGTGGGGATTACATTCCTGGCCTTCAGCCATCCTCTTGGACATGGAGGAGACCTGAAAGTTCTGCCTAAGAGACAAAATCAGGGGGAGGGGAAGCTACGTTTTTGTACCTTTAACAAGGAGAGGTTGCATTACAGGGAAAGACTGCCACTCATGCAGTCACAGGTAGCTCAAAAACATCTAGGCCTGTGGTGGACCGGTCAAGGCAGGATTTTAGAATGTCTTTACATTTTCTATTTGTGAGATTTTCTTTGTTTTCTTTCTTAAAAAAAAAAAAAATCATTCACATTTTGGGAGTTCCTATTTAGTGTTCCACAGAGAAAAGGTAGACCACAATCCCCAATATTAAACCTGCCTGCTGGTCCAGATTTCCTGGCTCCCCCAATTTGTAAGGTCTAATTGGAAGCAATAATGTTCTTCTCCAGAGGGATTTTATCTACACACCAGAGACTGAGTTGGAGCAACCTGCTTGACTAGCTTTGTTACTTTACAAGAGTCTGGGGAGTTAAGTCTCCCTACAAAAAACAGGCTGTGTTACTGTGTGATTAAATGTTTCCAGACTTGCCCACGCTCAGAGCCAGCATCAGAAACAGGCTTCCACTGCCCTCCGTGGCCTTGAGCAGGCATCCATTTACATTGTTAGACTGTGGAGGAAAACTCAGCAATCCTCGATAAGCAGAATTTAAAGATATCCTTGCAACGCAAATACATTGAATTTCACAGAGGCACTGTCTTATTCAAGATTACATATGAGCAGCTCAAATTCATCATCCAAAGGGCATAATCTATGAGAGAAAAGGGAAAATATTAACTAATGGTAAATACCTATAAATCCAAAGGTTATAACCAAGATTGTTGAATAAGCTGCTATTGTAGAAGAGGGACAAGTGAAATATCAGGAATTTCTTCCCATGTTTATTTAGGCACAGAGAGGCAACTGTTGTGCAGGAGGCCTTGTGAAGATGAGCAAGTCAGGTAATTTCTCTAAAGAACAGTCAGCCCATGGGTCTTCTTTTGTCTTGGTGTGCTCTTGTTGAGTGTGACTCTTGGTGTTTTGTGGCTGCTCATTCATATATTTCAGCCCTTGCTCTGTGACCTGGAGCGTTTGTTTGATGTCTTGGGGCATCTATTTCTCGTTACAAAATAAAAGGATAGACTAAAGTGATCATTAAGTTTCCTTATATTAATGTATTTTAAAATGGTGTCATTGGTAAACTATCTTAAGCTGTGTATGACATGTACTATACTTGCCTAATATTTATTTCTAAACCAGCTTGCTATAAAAAACACACCTCTAAAATATTATTTAGACTTCACCTTAAATGCGACCTATGAAAATATGGCTTTGACAAGATAGTTTAACTTTTAAAACCACCACTAAAATAAATACTTAAAAATTATTTACTCTCTAAATTATCTCAGTGTCACATTAATCTGCCTCACAGCAATTAAAAATGAGAACAACCAAATCCTATAATCAGAATGTTAATTTTTCAGAAGATTTTTTTGACATTTCTCAGGTGTTTTTAAAGTTAAAAAAAAAAAAAAGCAAATGTTCTTATTAGAATCCAGAGAATGAGAAAAAATGGTTTAGCTCTAAGTTACTTTCTTCCAGGGGACCAACAGGCCAACATGGCCATTGATCCTGATTTTCTCTGTACCGGTTAGAATCTCTGCACTTTAATTGACAGAATTTGACAAGAGTGAATCTTAGGAATTCAACTTATCCTTTCTGCTGCTCTCCTTAGGCCAACTTGAAAGGAGAATTACCAACTTTCAGCTCCAGATTTAAAAACAAAACAAAACATGATGTTTCATAGCAGTATCATTTAAAAAAGTTAAGAAAGAAGAAGGGAAAAAAAAAGATACATACCCTAATAACAGGGGGGCATGTAATGAAATTGCTTCCTCAACCATAGCTTTAGCAGAGCTCAGCAGATACTGTAATAAATACTTTATCTGGAAGGGTCCACCTATAATTATCTGAAATAACAGAAACATTTACTATAATAATTAAAGTCAATTACTTTTATTTCAGGATCAAAAACAAACATTACTTACTGTGCTTACATATTCTAATTTCCATAAATCTAACATGGTCTAGCATTGCCTTAGTAATTACTGGACACGTGGTTACACCACACACAACAAAGGGAGGTTAAATCATGCTGTATCCGGATATGAGGTGGCTGCCTTCCTCAAGAGCAGCAGAACTTATCTCACAGTGTGCTAGAGAGCTTCACTTCATGAAGTGAATGAGCATAATTGGATCTTCCCTCTTTGTTATTAACTCACACTTTTTCAGGGAGAAAATACACAGAAGTCTGAATGAGGAAAGAAATAGAGATATTGGCAACATTTTTAACTCAAACAAACAAACAAACAAACAAACAAACAAAAAACTTGGTTTCAACTTAATGTAACTGGCATGTTGCATTTAACCTGCCTGTTTGGAGCTACTAAAGATGTTTAGAAATTCCTAACTGATTTTAGCAAGAGTGGTGAATGTCTATAATCCATGTCCAAAAATGAGTTTATGTTGAATGCATAATCAAATTTTTTTTTTGCTATATCAAAGCAAGATATCAGCTTATTACTGCTTTTTTTTTTGCTATATCAAAGCAAGATATCATCTTATTACTGCTTTAAAAGAATGTATTTTTTGCAACTTGATAGACAAAAAATCATTCATAGAACCACTGTATACCCAAGGAGGAAAAGGCAGAAGGATGCTAGAGATCTCTAAGTTGCATCACAGTTATTTTAAAGGTATATGTGTAATAATCATGTTCCTTCAGGGTAGGGGGATCTAGCTTTTCTAAAAAAAGAGTAATATTTTGCAGAAAATTTTAAAATAATTATTTAGTGAATAGGTATGGAGGGATGTTATAAACATTGGGAAGGTTTCCATTGGTCAGAACTAGGACTCTTTAGATAGCTGGGAACGGTTATGATGATTCTAGGTGTTTATCTCTGGAAGGCACCTCAGAGATCATTGAATCCACACAATTTCTTTTTGAAGATGAGAAAACAGAAGGCTGCAGATGTGTGGTGTATTGCCTGAAGTCTCATGGTTGAAATACGAGCCATGGCTTAAGCCAAGACCTCTGACGAGTGATCTGTGCTGTAGAATTCAGAACCCCTGCTATACCTTGATTTTAGTCTGGTTTATACAACCAGAAACCATGTAACAAACCAACACACTCGTGACTATACTGATAGGGTGTGGTGTTTTTTACTCTTGGAATGAATCCTAATAGAAAAACTACAATTGACTTTCCTAGAACGTGCTTTGGAAGACAGTCCCTTTCACTGATTAGGAGAAAAAAACACCGAAAGTGATTTGGCTGTGATTGATCTGTCCATCACTAACAACATAAGCAAGGTAAAGCAGGCTTATGTGCTTATTGGTCCCTCAGACAGAAAGAACATTCCTGATAGGTGGGACCCTTAATTTCCTTCCCCTGCTAGTCTTTACACAAATTTCAAGATCCAGTCGCTGGTTCAATGAAAAAGTTAACCTAGAAAGTCACATTAGATATTCATAGTGTGGCTCTCGTTTTAAAACTTAATTGTGTGTATGTTTGTTCATGTGTTTTCATGGGGTTTTACATACTCAAGAACTCCTAGCTCATTTATAAAATAGTAACTCTTTAACATAATAATGTTCAAGCATAGCAAAGCCAGATGTATTGTTGTGTTGCTAAACTAATCCTTTGTACTAGAAACAAAGCTCTGCTAAAAGACCTTCTCTGGAAGTATGTTTGTTTTGGTCTCTGTCTAATTCAACTGGTATACATCTATAAGCATGTCCACATGAGGTGTTTGAAGATTTTTCTACCTTAGCAGTGAAAACTACAGCGTTGTTTTCTTTTCCACATGAAAGTTTATTTATGGTGATTACTGAATAAGGTTAAAAAGGGGACTCCAGATGAATCTCACACTCTATGTGGCTTGAAACTTACACTCTAGCATCAAGACTCCATATGACAAGTACACTTTGGAAGAATGAAGCTATCAGTAAAATGCCCTGGAGGATAATAAAACTCTGGGAGAGAGGACAGTGTGTATATGCAAGCAGACTCAATAAATTTGGGCCATCAATATCACAGTAGGAACTGTTCTCATTCCCTAATGAGTTCCATGCCCTCTTATGAAATGGCTGGTTCTGCAATCCGTTAGAGAGCACGGAGGCCCTGAACATGCAGTTCTCACAGTGGAAGCAACACTGCCGCCCTGGGACTGACTGATGGGTTCGCTGGAATAAGACAGAAGGGCCCATGTGAACTAAAATCTCAGACCGTAAAGCTGTGGTGATGAAGCTCAGAGGAGAGCTCAGACTTCTTACTTTGAAGAACTGCTGTGCATCACTTGAGACACACAGTGAACTGGGTTGATGTTTGTATTTGATCGTTTTTAATAGGAGTCTAGATTCTAACTCCTGATAATTAATATTCCAGGTATATATTTATCTTTCTGCCAGCTTTGATCTTACATGCAATAATGTGTAAAAACATACATTCTAAAGAACTCTTTAAAAAAATAACTTGCGTTCTTGTAAAAGGACAAATGAATTAGATATTCTCAATTACTACCTCATATTATCTACATATTTTAAATTAGAAGATACAAGCAAATGCAGATTTATAACATATAATTGTATTAATACTAATAAAATAAGCCCATACCCCTCCATCCAATTAATGAAAATGAATATCATCAAAATAGCTACTTTCGGTTTCTCCTTGATTTTGTCCCAGTTTCCACATGATTTTTGCATTTATTTCCAATTTTAAGAATTGCTATATGTATTTGCTATCATAGATACATCTTATTATATTTTGCTCTCTGTATGAAATATGCATATATGAAATATTTTACTGTATATATTCCTGAATGATAGGTCCTTTAATTTTCCAATTTTTAACTTTAGATGGTATTATCTTATTTTATCACTTTATTACTCAGCATTATAACTACACCCATGCTGATATGTGTAGTAGTTTTCCATTTTTACTATCTAAATAGAATTTTGTATGAATTTGTCATAGTGTATTCATCTGTTTATCTTTTTCCCATGATGAACAGCTCCTTTGTTCCCAGTATTTTTGTTTTGCTGTGTATTTGTGTGTGTGTGTCTCTTATAAACACAATTACCATAACATTTCTTATATATGTTTTTAGGAATATATGCCAAGACATTTGCTGGCATGTACACCAAGAGGTATAAGTGCTGGAATATAGATATGCAAACCTTCAAATTTAGTAGATAATGCCAAATTATTTTCCCGAAACATTGAGAAATTTACACACCAACCAGCAGTGTAGAAGAATGCCCATTGTTCTTCATCCTTGTCAGTGCTTGGTGATCAGCTCTTCATTTTTTGTTGACAAATTGATAGAGGTAGGGCCGGCCAAGTGGCATGGTGGTTAAGCACTGGCTTGGGAAGCCAGCGGCCCTGGTTCGGGTCCCACATATGAGGGCCAGTGACACTGCCCTCAAAAAAAAAAAAAATTGATAGAGGTAAATTTCTATCTTATTTTGATTTTGAATTTTTTCCCACTGCTAATGATTTTGAGCAACATTTTGTGTATTTACTCATCATTTGACTTATTCTGTAAAATCCCTGTCCATGTATGTAATCAATTGATTTTCACTTGAGTTTTTCACTCCATGTCACAGTATTCGATATCTATATCCTTGTTAGATGTATACAGTATCTTGGTGGAAGGGCTAATGTTTTCTTCCTTTGACCGTGAACTTGGTCATTTGACTGGTTTGGGTCTATATGATAGGAATGCAAATAATGGAATAATGACTTGAAATGCACTTACATGTTTGGGCAGTCCCACTTCAGCTTTGAGCCATGCTAAGAGAACAAACTACAGGTAGCCATTGTTTACCACTTTCCAGCTTGGGCCCTAGAAAGAGACACAAAGAACGGAGCTGCTCCAGACCTACAGACCCATGAGTGAGATTTGAAAGTTGTTGGTTATGCAGTATTATTGACACAATGACTGAGAGAGATTTACCAGTTTTGTATTGAATTTGATGTCCTTGTTTTTATAAATAGATTTGTAGGAGTTCTTTATTTTTTTGAATTCCAAATATCTATACTCCCAATTTGTTGCTCCATTTCACTCAATTTATTACTTTTTTCATGATATATTATTGTTTTCTAGTTTTATTGAGCTATAATTGAAGTACAACACTGTATAAGTTTGAGGGGTACAGCATAATAATTTGACTGACCTGTATCATGAAGTAATTACCACAGTAAAGTTCATTAATATCCTTCATTGCATATAGATACAAAAAAAAAAAAGAAATAATTTTCCTTGTGATGAGAACTCTTAGGATTTACTCTCTTAAAAGGTTTTGTGTATATTTTATAGCAGTGTTAACTGTAGTCCCTATGCTTTATATACATCCCTAGTCCTTATGTATAAAATAAAATTTAAAAAAATTGAAAGTTTTGACCTTTTGACCAGCTTAATCCAATTCTCCCTCTTCTCACCCCTTGCTTCTGGTAATCACAAATCTGATCTTTTGTTTGTTTGTTTAGAATTCACATATAACTAGGATAATATAGTATATGTCTTTCTCTGTCTGACTTACATTTAGCATAATGCCCTCTAGGCCCATCCATGTTGTTGCAAGTGGCAGGATTTCTTCCTTTTAATGGCTGAATAATATCCCATTGTGTATGTTTGTGTGTGTGAATATATATCACAACTTTGTTATTTATTCCATCACAACTTTGTTATTTATTCCAACATCGATGGCACTTAGATTGTTTCCATATCTTGCTATTCTACATAATGTGGGGTGCATATATCTCTTTGATATATTGGGTTTTTGGAAATGTCATGACACATTTTTGCAATGAAAAACACAGAAAAAAATACATCATGGCTTTTCTGACAGCCCAATAATACTTTTATTTCCTTTGGATATATTTCCAGAGTGAAATTTCTGGATTACATGTTAATTTTATTTTTATTTTGTTTTGAGGAACCTCCGTACTGTTTTCCACAGTGGCTGCATCAGTTCACATGTCAACAACAATGTGCAAGGTTTTCTTTTTCTCCACATCCTCTTGTCTTTTGGCTGCTAGCCCTTCTAAGACGCAACAGGTGACCTATCTCATTGTGTTTTGATTTGTATTTTCCTCTTCACTAGTGATGTTGAGCATCTTTTTATGTATTTGTTGACCATCTGTATATCTTCTTTGGAAAAATGTCTATTCAGAGCCTTTGTCCATGTTTAAATTTGATTATTTAGTTTTCTGCTGTTGAGTTGTATGAGTTATGTATATATTTTAGATATTAACTCTTCATCAGATATAGAGTTTACAGATATATTTTTTCCCATTCCATAGGTTGTGTTTTCATTTTGATGATCATTTCTTTAGCTGTGCAGAGCTTTTCAGTTTGATGCAGTACCACTTATTATTTTTCATTTTTTTGCAAGTGTTTTATGTGCCACATCCAATAAATCATTGCCAAAACTCATGTCAAGGAGAGTTTTTTCTGTGTTTTCTTCTAGGAGTTTCACAGTTTCAGGCTTTACATTTAAGTATTTAATCCATTTTGAGTTAATATTTGTGATTATTATAAGATAGCAGACTAATTTCATTACTTTACATGTGAATATCCAATTTTCTCAACACTGTTTATTTAATAGACTGTTTTTCCTTCATTGAGTATTCTCAGCTCCTTTGTCAAATATGAGTGGATTATATATGTATAGGTTTATTTGTGGGCTCTCAATTCTGTTCCATTGGTCTATGTGTCTGTTTTTATGTTAATAACATAACGTGTTGATTACTATAACTTTAAATATAGCTTGAAATCAGGAAGTGTAATGCTTCAACCTTTGTTCTTTTGTCTCAGGATTACTTTGGCTATTTGGGGTCTTTAATGGTTCCATATAAATTTTACAATTTCTTTCAACTTCTGTAAAAAATGCCATTGTATATTGCATTGAATTTATAGATGGATTTGGATGGTAAGGACATTTAACAATCTTAATTTCATGAGTCCATGAACATGGGGTATCTTTCCATTTATTTGTGTCTTCAATTTCTTTATCAGTGTCTTATAATTTTCAGCAAAGCGAACTTTCACCTCCTTGGTTAATCTATTATTAAGTATTTTGTTGTTTGATGCTATTGTAAATGGGATCATTTTCTTTTTCTTTTTTTTTTCCAGATTATTTGTTTTTAGTACATAAAACACTACTGATTTTTACATGTTAATTTTGTATCCTGACACTATATTGAATTTGTTGATTAGATCTAGCATATTTTTTTTTGGTGGGGTCTTTATGATTTTCTTTGTATAAAATCATGTATGTCATCTGCATATAGATACAATTCCATTTATTCCTTTCCTATTCTGATGCCTTTTCTTTTTCTTGCCTGATTGCTCTGGCTAGAACTTCCAGTACTATGTTGAATAGGAATGTTGAGACTGGGCATACTTCTCTTGTGCCTGATCATAGGGGAAAAGCTTTCAACCTTTCACCATTGAGTATGATGTTAATCATGAACTTGCCATATAGCCTTTTTTATGTTGAGGTATGTGCTCCTTCTATACCTCATTTGTTAAGAGTTTTTATCATGAATGGATGTTGAATTTTGCCAAGTGCTTTTTTTTTTTCATCTCTATTGAGATGATCTCATGATTGTTTTTTTTCATTCTATAAATGTATCACATTGATTGATTTTTATATGTTAAACCGTTCTTGTGATAAACTCCATTTGATTATATTCTGTGGTCTTTGTAATGTGCCACGGAATTTGGTTTGCTAGTATTTTATTGAGAATTTTTGATTTTGTATTCATCAGGGATATTGGCGGGCAGTTTTATTTTCTGGAAGATTCCTTTTATATAGGGTTTGCTTTATAAAATGAGTTTGGAAATTGGTTTTTGTTTGTTTGTTTGTTTGTTTTTTTTGTTTTGTTTTTTTTTTTTACCTTTTCAGTTTTTTGGAAAGCTTTAAGAGAGATTGACATTAATATTGCTTTAAATGTTTGGTAAAATTCAGCTGCAAAGCCATCTTGTCTTGTTTTTTTTTTTGATGCTGTTGTAGATTTTTGATTATTGATTCAACCACCTTACTAGAAATTGGTTTAGATTCCCTATTTCATCCTGATTTAGCTTGGTAGGTTGTGATTCTAAAAACTTTTCACTACTTCTATGTTGTCCAGCTTGATGGCATAGTTTGTTGTAGCCTCCTCTGATTCTTTGTGTTGCTCTGTTGTAAGTTGTAATGTCTCCTTTTTCATTTATAATTTTGTTAATTTGGATCCTCCTTCTTTTTTCTTCAGTTATTCTTGAAAAAGTTTTGATAAATTGTTTCTTTGCAATGAACCAACTCTTAGTTTTGTTAATCTTTACTATTATTTTACTGTTCTGTTTCATTTATTTCTTTTCTAGTCTATTATTATCTTCCTGATACCTGATGAACTGATAACTTTGAGCTTAACTTATTCTTTTTCAATTGCCTTAAGGCATAGAGTTTGATTATTTGAGATCTTTCTTATTTCTTAATGTAGTGATTTATTGGTATAAGCTTTCCTCTTAGAACTGCTTTTGCTACATCCCATAGATTTATGGTATGGCTTTTTTTTTTTTTTCATTTTTGTTTGTCTCAAGAGACTTTTATTTCTCATTTAATTTCCACTTTGGTATTCAGTAGAATTTCCTTGTGTTTATGATTTTTTTTTATTTTTTATTTTTTTTAGTTTCCATTTTGTTATTGATTCCTAATTTCATACCATTGTGGTTAGAGATTGTGTGATTTCAATCTTCTTGAATTTTCTAAGACTTGATATGTGGCCTAACGATATGTAGTCTATCCAAGATAATATTCCATGTGTGCTTGAAAAGTGTGTGCTCTGTTGTTGTCAGAATGTTCTCTATATGTCTGTTAGGTCAATTTGGTATTTAATGTTCTTCAAATTCACTGTTTCCTTATTGGCCTTAAGTCTGAATGATCTATGCATTGTTAAGAATGGAGTATTAAAGTCCCTAATTATTATTGCAATGTTCTTTATTTTTCATTTTAGCTCCATCAGTTTTTTTTGTTTTTGTTTTGCTTTTATAATGATCAGCTATTTATTAACCAGCTTATAAAATAGATTCGTTCTCATTTTACAGTGATGAAATTGAAGGATGAATACATATCTAAGCCAATAAATCAGTTAGAGTTAGAATTTACCTTATTCATCGGATAATATTTATATTGGCCCCCTTGTTAATTTCTTTACCTGAAATTACCTTTTCATTTTGGAGAGGAAGGATGGAGAAGCATCTGTATGAATTAATTGATCACACTGCTCAGCTCATGGCACTGTGCACAGTGCCTCTAGTACTAATACTTCTCCCTTTTCCCCACATGGTACCTTACCCATAACTTCTCAGAAGTAATGTGTATGTCAGTATAAACTGCATATAGTGTTGTTTTGTGTCTGTTTAATTTGCGTAACTTGTATTGAGCTATAAATCTTGTATCTTTGTTATGTTTTTTTTTCTGCTAAATTAGACCATTTAGACCTAATCATGTAGCTCTAAATGATCCTTTCTTATTGCTGCATAGTGGTATTCCAGTATACATATATTCCACATTTCACTTACTCCTCACTGATGACCTCCAAATCTTTGTTACCATGGAAAAAAATAATCTGCTGCAATGAACCTAATATCTTATGTACTTTAAAGTTTCTCTGGGTTCCATACCTAGTTATGGCATTGCTGGGTCCATAGGATACATTCTTCCTGTTCGCTTTCTGAAATGGCTGCTCCGGGTTCACATTCTTCTGGCACTGCATGAGGTTTTGCTTCATATATTTCAGTGCTTTGAAGTTAGGTACATAAATATTGACAATTGTTGTATCTTCTTGATGGATTAACCCTTATTATATAATGACCTTCTGTGTCTCTTTTTAGCATTTTTAGTTTAATGTCTATTTTGTCTAAGTATAGCCACTTCTGCATTTGTGGACACGATTTGCTTGAAATATCTTTTTCTATCCCTTCAATCTGTCTCTGACTTTAAGGCATACATAGTGAGTCTCTTGTAGGCAGCTTATCATTGATTGTTGTGGTTATTCTGCTTGTTTGGTTGTTTGTTTTTCCACCTATGTCTTTGTCTTTAATTGGATAATTTAATTCATTTACATTCAAGGTAATTGTTGATAAAGACTTACAATTGCCACTTTGTTAATTTGTTTTCTGGCCTCTTTGTAAATCCATTGTTCCTTGTTTTATATACTACTGTCATTTTCTGTGTTTTTTGATGTTTTTGGTTCAATATGTTCTGACTTCTTTCTCACGTTATTTTGTGTAATTACTATAGGATTTTCCCTTTGGGTTATCATCAGTCTTACATAAAATATCTTAAAATAATGGCACCCTATTTTAAACTGATAAGTTAATCAAATTCCACAACTTTATACACTTACTGCTTTTTCTCACAGTTTAGATTATTAGATTATAGTTCACATGTATTGCGTAATTTAAAACAGATTATTGTAGTTATGGTTCTTTTGGGCTTTTTTTTTACTACATTTGCTTTTTTATTTTTTTTATTTTTTAATTTTTTTTTAGCTTTTAAACCGGATTGTGAGTGAATTATATACCACAATTACCATGTTAGAGAATCTAACTTAGGCTGTATATTTATCATTACCAGTAAGTTTCACATTATCTTTTGTTTTTGTGATGTTAATTAGTGTTCTTTTACTTCCTCTCAAAGAACTCCCTTTAGCATTTCTTGTAAGGAAGGTCTAGTGATGATAGACTCCCTCAACTTTTGTTTGTTCAGAAAAGTATGTATCTCGCCTTCATTTCTAAAGGACAACTTTGTGGTTATATTGGGTTGTTGGAAAAGTCATGATGTATTTTTTGTATGTTTTTCGTTGTAAAAATGCATCATGACTTTTCCAACAACCCAATAGAATTCTTGGTTTACAGCGTTCCCTCTCCTCCCCTATTTTGTATATTATCCCATTCTATACTGGCCTGAAACATTTCTGTTGAGAAATTCAGTGATAGTGTTATGGGGTTCTTTTGTACATAATTTCTTTCTTTTATCTTGCTGCTTTCAAAATAATTTCTTTGTCTTTCATTTTTGACAGTTTAATATAATATGTCTGTTTTTTTTTTTTTTGAGGGCAGTGTCACTGGCCCTCATATGTGGGACCCAAACCTGGGCCTCAACCACTGCGCCACTCAGCCGGCCCTAATATATCTTGATATAGCCCTATTTGAATTCAAGCTCTTTGGGATCCTTTAGGCCACATGGATGTCCATTTCTCTTCCTGGGTTTGGTATGTTTTCAGCCATTATTATTCTAAATATGCTTTTTGTGCTTTTCTTTCTCTTCTCCTTCTGGAATATCCATAACATAAATATTGTTTCTTTTGTGTGTCATAAGTCTTATAGACTTTACATTCTATTTCATTTTTTTGTTAGTTCATTCTTCTGACTGGATAATTTCAAGCATCCTGTCTTCTACTTCACTTATTTTTTTCTCCTGTATGATAAAGTCTGCTTTTGAAACTTTTTATTGAATTTTTTAGTTCATTCATTTTTCAGTGCTAGAATTCCTGTTTTTTATTTTGTTTTGTTTTTGTTAATATCATTTCTACTTATTCCTCAAACTTCTCATTTTGTTCATTTATTCTTTTCCTATTTTCATTTACTTCTTATAGTTCAATAAATTTGTTTAAGAAGAGAGTTATTCTGAATTATTTGTCAGTTCATAAATCTTTGTTTTTATGGAGTTCATTAGTTTCAGTTAATGGAGCTTTATTAGTTTCCTTTGGTGTTGTCATGTTTACCGTTTTAGTGATCCTGATTTCTGACATTGATATCTGCACATTTGAATAAACATGTTCACTTTGGCAGAGACAGTTCTTCACCAGTCAGCTAAGTTTGGGTTTCTGGACGTGTCTTCTGGTAACAGCATTGAGCAGGTAGGTATTGCTTCCAGGGTATTTTGTGGGGCAAGGTCACTGTCTTAGTTCTGAAGTTGAAACTGGGGGGGTGCTCCAATGGCTGAGAACTGCTGATTTTGTTTTCTGCCTATGTGTGGCTGTAGAATGGACTCTGTGGTTGCCTTGATTCTCTCAGAAATTCATATTATGTTATAATGTATTGATCTTTCTTTCCCTTCATGGTTTGTTTTGTGTGTGTATGTATAACCTTGAAAAAGTAATTATTTACTACTCTAGGTTTATAGAGACATAATCTCACCTTTCACTCTAATATTTTCATTGTTTCCCTCTTATATTTAAGTATTTTATTTATCTGTTAATAAATTTTATGTATGCTCTGAGGTAGAGACATAATATTTTTCCCCTCTCTTGGATAATTAATTGTTCCAGCATTGTTTGTTGAACCCTTTCCTCACTTATTTGTAGTGACATTCTAAAATATGTCAAGTTTCTATGTATGTGTGTTCTATCTGGTTTTCCCTGTGATAACAGGCTGTTTTAATAGTTACCATTAATAATAAGTCTTGTTATTCCATAGAACAAATCATTCTACCTTATTCTTCTTTATCAGAATTATCTTGGTTATTTTTGGTCATTTTATTTTCTAATGTAAATTTTGATTATAATTCACCCATATTTCTCTACTGCTCTACTTGGATGAGACACTACTCTAATTTACAGTCTGCTAGAATATGAACCTGCTGTAAATAGTGGAAATGAACTTATCAGAAGACTCTCATTTAAGGTGGCTACGTTTTATAACTTAAAAGCTGTCATGGGATACATCTTTACCAGTACAAGTGTTAAAGCACATCTTGGAAGAGAATTATGGTCTCTTTCCATTACTTAATTACAGGTTTCAAAATGATTCATTTATATTTTAATCTCTTTTTCTTTCTTGATCCATCTTTTTGTTCAATTACCTTGCTATGATCTAAAGATTCCTAACCCCCCCCCAAAAAAAAATAAAAAAAAATCATGTTATCTAAAGGAGTTCATAGTTCTCTCAGTGTTGATGAACCAATATGTGATATCATAGTGAGAGGCCCTGCAATATATTGTCTTGGTGTTGTTTTGTCATGTTTTTAATTTTTGCTGTAGCCAGACTGTTACCATAAATTGGCCTTGATTATTTGAGAAACAGAATCATAACCTCTAGTGGTGGTTTTGGTATCAGAAGGCTGTTGGAAAGCAATAAGAATATCTGTTCATAGGAGTGAAGGAAAATGACTGTATTGTCCATAAAATGATGTCTAACCATACCTTTCATGTTGAGGTTTAAAAATGGGAAACCCAGATTGAAGGTACTAGAGTAACTTAACATTTAATTGTCCAAAGAGAAAATATCCTTTTCTCCTAGAAAATGTGAAGCAAAGAGCAGGTGGTTGAGATTTTGACACTATATAGACATAATCAGACTTCAATTCTGAATTCCATCCCAATGCTGCAATAAGTTCTCTTGTGAATGGAGGATGGACTGCTTTAAATAGGTATTGAACCAATAGTGTCAGAACAGGAGCAGGAGTAGTAACCCAAGATAGCCTTCCTATATGTGGTTCTGATAAATAAAGATCCCTCTTATAGTCACAGCTAATTATCAGACATTGTATGAGATTGTCACATTTTCCTGTGAGTCTTTGGATATAGCTTGCCCAAGCTAGCAATAGCATTCCCTAACAACATTCTAGGAAGATAAAACACTTATTTTTTTTTATACCACCTCACTCCAGTCAGAATGGCTATCATCAATAAATCAACAAACAACAAGTGCTGGCGGGGCTGTGGGGAAAAGGGGACCCTGCTGCACTGTTGGTGGGATTGCAGATTGGTGCAGCCACTATGGAAGTCAGTATGGAGGTATCTCAAAGAACTGGAAATAGAGCTACCTTTTGACCCAGCAATTCCACTCCTAGGTATTTATCCTGAAAAACCCAAGACACTTATTCAAAAAAATGTATGCACCCCTATGTTCATAGCAGTGCTATTTACAATAGCTAAGACTTGGAAACAACCAAAATGCCCATCGGTAGATGACTGGATTAAGAAACTGTGGTATATTTATACAATGGAGTATTATTCCGCTATAAAGAAGAATGAAATCGTACCATTTGCAATGATATGGATGGACCTAGAGACTATTATGTTAAGTGAAATAAGTCAGTCAGAGAAAGACAAATACCATATGATCTCACTCATATGTGGAATCTGAAAAACTGTATGAATGAGCAAAGTAAACAGAAACTGTCTCATAGATATAGAGGAAAAATCAGGGTTGCTAATTGAGAGGGGGATGGGGATGAGGGAGAAGGGGAAGGGATTAGACAGCAAAAATAGGCAACTACAATATTGCCACTGGGATATGAAAGACAGTTTGGGGAATATAATTAATAATGTTGTAAATATTTTGTGGGGTGTCAGATGGTCATATGTCTTGTTAGGGATACTATTTCATGGATGGAGATAAAACACTTATTGATGCCTCTAGATATCATGTGTACTGTATCATGGAGATAGAGCAGCTAATAAACACTCCATGGGAAGAATCAGAGAAAGATTTATGGAAAAGGTAAACATTGGGCTAAGAATTGAAGAACAAGCAGGTATTTTTGAGGTGATCAAGAGAGGAAAGAATTCTTGATAAAAGAAGAAACCTATGAAAAACTAAGTGGTAGAAGAGAATAAAAGTGGAAGTAAAAGTTGTTTACTAAGACTATTGGGATATTAGAATGACTCAGTACATCGAAGCCAAATTTGAAGTACCTTGTATGTCATTCATGCAAGGGTAAGCTATTGAAGAATTTTTCATATGAACGTGAATGTTCTGATATGAGTCTGAGAAAGTCTATTCTCATAGCAGTTTAGAGAATGAATGGAAATTGGGGATGGTGTGGTAGGCAAAAATAATGACCTTCCAAAGATATCCACATCTTAATCCCCTGACCCTGTGGATATGTTACTTTACATGGAAAAAGGTACTTTGCAGGTGTTAAGGAACTTGAAATGGGAAGGTTATTCTGGTTTCTCTAGGTGGGCAGAAGAGGATATCACAGTGATGCTGTATGAGAAGAATTCAACCCACCATTGCTAGATTTTAAGATGGAGACAGAGAGCCATGAGCCAAGAAATGTACATGGCCTCTAGACTGGAAGAGGCAAGGAAGCACATTCTCCCCTAGAGTCCCCAGAAAGGAAACAGTCCTGCTAAAAACTTGACTTTAGCCAAGTGAGGCCCATATTGGACTTTTAACCTAAACAACCAAACATAAAACTGTAAAAAAATTAATTTGAGTTATTTTATGACTCAGTTTATGGTAATTTGTTATAGCAGCCATAGACAACTAATACAGATGGTGAAACTGCTGGCAGAGAGATAAATGAGGCAGCTACTATAATCCATATCAAAGGAAACATTTCATGAAAAGTGGTCATTGATTTTGACAAATGTAAGGTTTTCCTAGAAAGAGTAAATGCCAGTAGAAGCTGTCCTAAAAATTAAATTTTCCAAAACGACGTGAAACATAATTCACTTTGAACAAAGATAAATTACCCATTTGCAGTCAATATCCTTCAATGGAAAGCAATACTTCTTTAAATCTAGAATGAATGGAGCAGAAGGAAAAGATGACAAGCTTTTTCTTCTGCTAGAAGAAAATTCATTTTAATCAAATTAGTGGCCAATTTACTTGATCTTTTAAGAATATATTTATTTTAATTAGCTATTAAGTGATGGTATCATTATTAATTGATAATCAGCCTCTAAAGGATAATGTTTCCCCATGTCTAGACTTGAACAGTTTCTTGTGTCATGGACCTTGGGTCATGGACCACCGATGATTTAGTTCTTGCAAAGACTATTTAATTGATTCAATTTATAAATTTTAAGCAAAGAAATATAATAAAGTTTAGGAATTCTCACAATCTGAATTCAAATCCTGGCTTCACTGCATAGTAGGTGTGTGACCTTGGGTGAATAGTTGAATTGTCTTAGCTTTCTCATCTATAGGATGAATAAGAATAATGATAGCACCTATTTTGTGTTCTTGTGAGTATGAAATGAGGTGTTTGTTGAAAGTATTGGGCTTGATGTCTAGTGCATGTAAAAAATAAGCATTCAATCAAATTTAAGTATTACCACCCTAATATTTATTACATACACAAACACATGGTGGGGGTGGGCAGGTACAAAGTAGGTGGGAGATATGAAAAACACTGATCACATTCTGAGTGCTGTATTGTTGCTATGTGGAGTATGGCGGTCCTCCCCTGCTAAATTTGATATTTCTTTGTAACAAAAAGAGACTATGTGCACCACACAGTTTGCCAGCTACTCCAGAAAGGTAAAGACTGAATTCTTGGTATATTGCTGTAAAATGTGAGGTAGGAGAAGATTGACTGCCAAAAGGGCCTTGATATTGACCTGTAGTTTGAAAGACATAAAAGATTTCAGAGACTGAAAGAGTGTTCAAAATAAAGAGAAGAATTTGGTGTGGGTGAGGGGCAAAATTATAATTTTAAATGTAAGGATAAAGTTAAGTATGATTAAAATGTAGGGAGTTTTCATTAGGGGGAGTGATAGGATATCGAATTGCTGCATATCAATCAGTAAGGCACTAAATCATTTTTTTTTTAATTTTTTAGGACTTATTTTTTTTATAACTATAAGTGTGTAACTTTTGCCTACCTTCACCCATTTTGCCACCCAACAGCAACTACCTCTGGCAATCAACAATCTGTTTTCTATATCTATAAATACTTTTTTTTTTAATTCCACATATACATATTAGTAAAATCATATAGCATTTGTCTTTCTCTGTCTGACTTTATTTTGCTTATCATGATAATCTCAAGATCCATCCATATTGTCGCAAATGTCAGTATTTCATTTCTTCTTATCAGCAAGTAATATTCATTGTTATATGTGCCACAACTTCTTTATCCAATCATCTATCAAAGGACACTTTTGTTGTTTCCATGTCTTGGCCATCATGAACAATGCTGCAATGAACATAGGGGTATATATATCTTTACAAATAAATGTTTTCAGATTTGTTGGGTAAATATCCAGAAGAGGGATCGCTGGGTTTTATGGCGATCCTATTCTTAATTTTTTGAACAAGCTCCATACTGTTTCCCATAGTGGCTGTATCAATTTACATTCCCACCAGCAGTATATGTGGGTTCCTTTTTTTCTCCACAACCTCTCCAACAATTGTTATTATTTGTCCATAGAGTGCTGAAATACTGGATTAAATTTTTAAATTACTCTGGTCATGGGAACTGAAAATTGACCTTCTAACTCTGATTTTCTATAAATTATCAAGACAGACTTTAATCAGTACCTCAAATTTTGTATCTGTAAAACAGGGATTCCTTTTTCACTATACATTGAAGTGATGTTAGAGAAAAATGCAATTTGTTTGAGGACTAAATCATATTGAAATTTACTTATTCTAAAGTTGTCATCTGTAAATGTTTAAAGTACAAGAGTTGAGAACTAGTGTTCTGCTATTCAGTTTTCTGTTTGGTGGTATGACTTAAGTCATAGAAACCACAGGTTACTATAGTAATTGCACTGCTCTGAACACAGTACTCAGGCACGGACTTCTAATACTCCAGTAAACCCATGAACTCATGGGTACTAATGCAGATTCAAGTGCCTTTTTGCTTTCCATACATACATGTTATAACAGCAGTAGGGCTAGAATTGTGATTCTTTCTGTCAATTTTAATTTATTAAATACCAACCTCTCTGAAGCTACAGCTATAATCATACATTACACAATAATTATAGATGCAATTTTTATGGTTTCTACTTTCTCACAGATCTGTGGAGGTGAGAACAGACATTCTCTAACTCCATGTAAAGTTGTACAAACACACTCCTGGCACCAACGTTGTGGTAATATACATCAAGCATGTTGTCAAGAGCACCTCAGCTATGTTGTTTAAAATTAATCTTCTGACCACAGCCCACCACATTTACTAAAATTCAGTCCATTTTTTGTCAAGATACAGAATGATATCTATTCCCAGACCTTATCAGTCAACCTCCTTAAAATGTCTAGAGGGCAATTCTACTGTACCAAAACCAAGTTTAAAAACCTTAAAGAGAACACCAGAATAAATCCATCACAGAAATGGAAGAGAAAACCATTTTTCCCCTCAAGAATAAAAAAAATCTATGAAAAAGAAATCAGAAGTGGCCAGCTAAATTAAATGTAGTGTTTTCCCCATCTGTCCCCTGCAGGAAAAAGTGAAATGGCCTTTTGCAGAAAGCAGATTGCTTTCTTATCTGCTGTAATACATACAGGCAGTTGTGAGTTATTGCAGTCCATTCATTTGTCAGTAAGCACAGAATGAATACCTAAGAAAAAAGGACCCTGTACTCTTAAAGTTTACAGTCAAGTTGGACAGGAGAGCCATTGACACCCATAATGAAATCACAGGGTTATCGATGAGAACTTCTTTGAAAATGCAAGAGAAAAAGGTCTTCATCCTCGAACTCATTGTCAGTATCAGTGTTGTCATTCTCATACTCGTCATCCTCATCTTCCCCTGTCCATGTATTTTTATCTTTATCATCATTGTTGTTTTTCTCCTCTTCCTCCTCCTCTTCATCGTCAAAACCAGGACATTTAATTGTGTTCAGGTCTTTAAGGACGCGATCTTCGAAACCTCAGCAAGGCAGTGATGAATATTACCATTTTCAGGGCTAATGATGAAACAGCAGCAGAGACTGTTTCAGTAACTTGTCCAAGTCCACACAGAAAGTTGAATAACAGAGCCAGGACTTCCGACATCAAAATGTCATGTTTTTCCTTGAAATCCTTTCAAGAGCCCCTGTGTGGAATGAGCTTCTCAGAACCAGAAAGACTGCAAAAGACAATGTATCTTCTTGCAAGGTGACCCAGCCTGAAAGAGCCACCTTGAAAAAATTCTCTCCATGTATGTGTCTTGCTTCTTCCCTCTCATCTGTTGTCCACCTCCGCAAGTTTCATGTGCAAATCAAAGCCCGATTCATACCTCGTGGCACATTCTGCAGTTTCATTTGTCCTATCTACCCAGCAATTCATGGCAGCACAGGATCCTTAAGGAATAAGGGTTTTATCCTTAGAGCTTGTAACCCGAATCCTGGGAACTTGGTTTCTGAAACTGCTTTGATTCTGCAATAAGAGTACAGAATTCCTGAGATCATAGCTCAGCTCTGCCATAAAATCTGTGACTCAAGGAATATATCTTTTCTTGGGACTTTCAATTATCTGTCTGTAATTGATGTATGTGGGATGATTGGGCCACTGTGATAACTTTAAATTTCTTTCTGAGTTAAGATTCTACATGTTAAAAGTAAACTTCCTTAATTTGATTTACAAGTGAATTAATTCTTAAAGAAACATTTAAATCCCATATCCACCCTCCCCACACATACAGGCAATAATTATAAGGGAAATCCTCTTTCCAGCTTTTTCCTTCCCTGTATTTATTTTTTAGATAGTAATGAATGTGTTCTCTATATAATTTTGTACCTTTTTTCACTCGACAAAATAGTGTGAACAATTACTGTGATTTTAGAGTCTCTATAGCAATACAAATCACTGGCAGCATAATAATAATTGCATGTAAATTAATGTACTGGCTTTTATATAAGTGATCCCTAGCTGCAGTTATTTAGGCAATGTTCAATTTTTCATTGAATTGCTGTGGTGTACATCTTAATATATAGGTGCTGCTGGAAATATATCATAATCAAAAGTATAGAAAATGCTCTGAGGATTTCCAAAGCACATTTGCATTTCATTGGATATTTGAAAGTAACTGAGTTGTCAGTAATGTAACTATTGTTGACTCTGTCTATGAAAAATATGGGGCCAAGTCCCCAGAGCTGGATAATGGCAGAACATAGCACTCATCCCTCTGCTTTCTGCTCCAGGTAATGCTGATAATATTCCCTGGATTCCTGCTTTCCCTGGGGAACTCCATTCCCTTCACTGGGTCCCTATAAACCACTAACACTAAAATCAGTGACTCCAGGTCCCAGCCTTCCTTGGAGTTCCACATCCAAATTTCCAGCTGCTTTGAATATATTTTTTCTACAGATATTCCTGTAGAATTTTGAATGCAATATATCTGCAACTGAGCTATCTTCCATCCATTCTCCTCTAGTCTTGTGTCACTGTTCCTAGCCCCAAATAGATCTCTCTTTCCACCTTTCTCACAATAAATCAGAGTGTAAACCCAGCAGATTAATTTCCTGAATATGCTCTTAAAAATATGGTCCTCTCCTCTCTATTCTCACTGCCAGGGTTCAGCTCACCATTTTGTCTAGCCTGGAGGACTGTAACAACTTCTACTTGCTACCTTGGCTTTCTTTTTTTCCTTCTTCGTTCTGCATATTGTAGTCAACATTCTGTCGCTAAACTAATTTTTAAAATTTCTTCTTTCTAGACAAAACTTTCAATAACTTGCTACCAGACTCCTAATCATTATGCATATGCACAGCTCTTCATAATCCATTCCCCAGCTGAAATTCCAGCTCCATCAATCATATCGAATTACTGATGGAGACCCCCAAACTTGATGAACATGCAGACCTCCAGGCTTCCCCCAACACACAGACTTTTTACAGCTACAATATATTGTGTTTTTCTTTCTCAGTGAAACTTCCACTTCTCTTTTAGCATCAGCCATCACTTCTTCAGGAAATCTTGCTTTTTCCCATACAAAGTTGTGCCTGATTTTTTTTTTTTTTTTGAGGGCAGTGTCACTGGCCCTCATATGTGGGACCCGAACCAGGGCCGCTGGTTTCCCAAGCCAGCACTTTAACCACCACGCCACTCGGCCGGCCCAAAGATTTCAAGACGTTATGATTTTTTTTCTTTTTTGAGGGCAGTGTCACTGGCCCTCACATGTGGGACCCGAACCGGGGTCGCTGGCCTCCCAAGCCAGCGCTTAACCACCGCGCCACTCGGCCGGCCCTCCCATACGAAGTTGTTATGGCCTCCTATGTATTCATGCCAGTTTGTACACCTGTATATTAAACCATAGAGTATACTCTCACCAATTTCTTTACTTCTCTGCCTCTTCCTTTACCCTACTTTCCTTAATGACAGGGCATATTCATTCATCCATATGATCATAGCAGGTGGTATTTTCTCCAGCACTTGGAAGTTAATAAGTGTATCTAGTGCTTTCCTATGCTATCACATTGTCCATAATACAAAGCTTGTTTCAACCAACCAAAAACCAATCTATCATAAAGTGGATTCCCTGGCATATGGAGGAAATTGCATTGCCCACAATGATGTATTATACAGACACTTTGTCGGAGAGAGCTAAGCATGGCTCAGAACCAGAGAGTTAAAGGTGAAATGATAGCAGTAAGTGACCCAAACCTTATTCTTAGCCCTCCCTGTTTTTAAAGGATTCAAGCCCTATATTAGTTCTGATGATTAAATTTTTTTTTTTTTTTTTTGAGGGCAGTGCACTGGCTCTCATATGTGGGACCTGAACTGGGGCCTCTGGCTTCCCAAGCCAGCGCTTAACCACCGTGCCACTTGGCCGGCCCTGATTAAACTATTTTTGATACGAACAGGAGGCATGATTTGAGCTATAAAAAAAAGAGAACAGATTCTAATGCATGTTCAGTCATCAACATAGCAGCTTTATGTTTTTATAACATCTTCTTAATAATTTCTCTGTGAAGACTGTGTCAGATATATTGTGTGAGACGGTTCTTTTCATGTAAACTTTTCCTTATACTCCTCTATACATAGAAGTTAAGTTTTGTTAACAGCACCTAATTTAATGTAAGGACATTTTAGGGAATTTGTATATAGATAAATATATTTTTAAAATCTATTCTCTAATTCCTAGGTTTTGCTATCTCTCTTTATTTAAAGACTGACAGAAGAAAATGTGGTTAATGTTATATTTACATAGGGTTTCTTACTTGAAGTCTAGATAAAATCCTGGGTACATCTACTAACTGGGTCTATCTATGACAGTAGTGATTGGTTTTCAAGAGACAGAACTATTTAGAGTAGCATTTTTGTTTTTATTATAATTTCAAAGGTTAAAAGAAGTCTGAAAATTAGTTATTCAGTCTTTATCTTCCTAAACCAACTTTTGATGAGAAAATAATTAGACTATAAATGAGGAGTATGCATTCATGTACATATATCTGTATTTGCAAAAAGGTTCTCTAAGACCATGACTTTTTCCCCAATAGGAATAAAAGCATGGCTGAAAGTTACAAGTGCAATATCTTTATCCCTAACAACTGCAAACATAAACAAATACAACAAATCATAAAACACATATCTAAATCACATTGAATTCCAGAATTATAACCATCAGGAAAGGTTCCATTTCTTAAAGTTATAATATGTAAATAAAAATGCAACCTACTTTCTAGGAAATCAATAAGGGTCATTGAAATTTGGGTTGACTATTTAAATACAAACTAACAAAATTGATAACTAGATAGAAATATGGCAAATAAATTATATATAACTCTCCACTTTCTGCTAAAACCCATATAATATCCAGAAAGATTAAAAAGCTAATTTTAAAAATCAAGTGATAAAATCTAATAACTTATAGGATGAGATATTGTTCAAAGTCAGTAAAAGAATAAAAATATTTGGAACAAAGGGAAAAAGTCTCAAAGAGAAAAATTGACAGATTCTAATATACATTACAAAACCTATTAGTAAAACCAACAAACTAAAGAAAAACAAGAACAATGACAATTTAAGTATAATAGATACCTTGAACATGGAAAACAGTTAATGTGTACAGCCTACAAAGACATGTCCAAATTCAATAGGATGACATCAAGATAGAAATAAATCAATGGTTAATAGTTACTGTCAAACTATATCAGGGGAAATATAGATAGGAAATGCACACAGAATGATGCCTTGATTCCTGTATTGCATCATGTTCACAAATATATATACATACATACATATAGATAGATAGATAGATAGATAGATAGATAGATAGATAGATATTTAGTTTAGATATGAAAACATGGTCTACAAAGATTTGCACCAAAGTTATGATAGTGGTTACATCTGGGGACGAAGGTGAGAATTAAACTGAATACAGGAGATGGCACATTTACCTTAACTAATATCATTAGAATTACAATAGCCATTATTTATTACCTAATGGGCTCAATTCTAAGTACTTGTCTACACTATCTCATTCAATACACTATCTCATTCAATTCACATTGAATTCACAACAACTCTTTTAAAGAATTAAAACTATCTACATACTACACATGAAAGAAGTGAGGGACAGAAAAGTTACTTGCCCAAAGCCATGCAAGCTGTGACTATTCAAGCTGTGATTAAAACTCTATATTTATTAATATTTCTTTAACAATGTAAAACTTGAGTGGCAATATTTGGTGAGATTTCTACACATTTTCTGTATTGATGATCTTGAAAATCAATACAAATTGTTTAGAAAAAAATGTATCACTATGTAGTGAAAGCCATTAAGATTCACACATACACACCAGTCCAGCCTTTTCCATTCTATGGAAACAATTTAATAGAGCAAAAATATATTAACTGTAGTATTTATTGAGGTAGCATCTGTCAAAGAAAAGCTTTGTAATTAATCTAAGCTTCAATGTACTGAAGTTCATCAACATTAAAATTGTACTATGGAAGATTTTTGACATAATGTTATTAGAGTGAAAATACATTTACATACAAAACATAAAAATAAAGTACACTTTTAGATTTGTGAGTTTTTGTTATTTAAAACTTCCTTAATTATGTTATATATTTATTAAAAGATGTCCAATGTAGCCATTTTTAATAAATGTAAATACATTTTTAAATTTTAGAATAAAATACAGAAAAGTTGTGAGGATAGTACAGAGTTCCTGAATATTAAGTATCCAGTTTCCTATATTAACATCTTACACAACTGTGGCACTTTTATCACAAACGAGAAACCAACACTGATCTACTGTTCTTCACTAAACTCTATACTTTATTCCACTTTTGTTAGTTTTCCATTAATACCCATTTTCTGTTCCATGATCCCATTTAGGATACTATATTGTATTGGGTTGTCGGAAAAGTCAGGATGCATTTTTGCAAGGAAAAACAGAAAAAATACATCCTGACTTTTCCTACTACTCGATATTTAATTGTCTCCTTAGGCTCCTCTAGGGTGTGATAGCATCTTGTCATAGTTTTGATGACCTTGATCATCTTGAGAGCAAGGCCAAGTGTTCTGTAGAATGCTCTTTCTTTTGGGTTTGTCTGATAATTTTTCTCATGGGAAGACTGGAGTTATTGGTCATCAGGGAAATAGCCACAGAGATGAACTGGTATTCTAATCACATATCTAAAGTACAAGCTATAACATGACTTATCCTGGATGATCACCTGGCTATGGTAGTGTTTGGCAGGTTTCTTCGCTATAACATTATTCCCCTTCTTTCACACTGTATTATTTGGCAGCAAATTACTAAGCATAGTCCACATTGAAAAGACGGGCTGTGCTCCTTGAGGGGAAACTATCTGCATAAATTATTCAAAACCCTTCTATATGATTTATCTCTTGTCTTCTATTTTTAAATTATTCAATTATTTATTTATATCAGCATGGACACATAGTTATTTACTTTATACTATTGGTGATAATAACACATTATCATTTCTCTATATTATTACTTAAATTGTTCCAGCTTCAGCAACTGGGAGCTCTTTCAGTTGGCTCTTGTGCCCTTTGACTTTCCCCATCGTTTTGTGTTTTTGAGCACATCCTTACTCTCTGGCAATCCAAGAGCCATTAAGCTCATTTTGTATATTCCCTACCCCAACCCTAGAATCAGCCATTTCTCCAAAGAGCCCTGGTTCCTTTTGCTGGAAGATAGTAATAGAAACCAGTAGAGCATTGGACACTGGGTGTAGTCACTTTTTAAACAAATGATTTGCTCAAGGGCTAACAGTCAATGACAGAATAAGGATCACAACTCAGGCCAGGTCTCTTGAACCTCCACTCTCTACTCAAATATTGTGCCAATATGGCAACCTTCTGTTCCTACATGTGGTCACAGAAATTGGTTTGTAGATAACATGCATTTATACCCTCTGGAGAACTTGAAAATCAACCTACCACTGTTAAATTATGCCTTAAATCATATGCCTTTATTCTTTATATCATATGTAGTGACTAATCTGACTGTTGGTCATTATACATGCCTTTCTCAGTTCTATAGTTGTACAATTACTTCATCATCAACTCTTAAAGAGAAACATTCCTTTCTCCTTTAAATTTCCTTGGCCATCAAATTGTAATGTTTCCATTCTTGTGCTTGAAGAATTCATGAATGAACTTCACATGAGGTTGGACTTTTGACCATCTCTGTATTCCATGCTCATTCTGGAAGAAATGCTTGATGTTTTCCACTATTAATTTTAGAGTTTCATATTTTTGCATCAGAAATATTCTGACCAATTTTAACATTTCGGTACAAGAAGTTGGCTCTAATTTTATCCTTGGTTAAAGATTGGGGAGAGAAATTTGATAATAGGCATGGTAAAAACTTGTGTTTTACTTTTCTTTACCCAAGACAAGGCATTTCTGTTTGGTCTAAGAGAATGTTGAACCTCATCCTCTAAAATAAACAACAAAAATGGAAAATAATTATATTTTTCTATTTTAATTCATTTTTATAATTGGGATAAATAATTATAGAGAAAATGCGATAAAATGCTCTCATCAGCTCTATTGCAATACTGAAGTGTCTTTAATAGTTGTTGTTCTTAGACTAGCTCATCATTTCCTATAAAAGGTTAAGAAATAATTGTTTGGGTACTGAATAAAGTGATAAGAAACACAAGTAAGGGAGAAAGAAACAAGATTGAAATGTCTAAATCCTATGTTATTTTTAAAGGTTAGGGAAAAAATGCATATTTTGTTTCTAAATGTCAATTTAATCTGAATGGCAGTGAACCTTGAATAACATTTGAATTTAATGTAGAACTTTTGAAAATGAAGCAATTGCTTAGCTAAGTGCTTGATTTGCTTTTGTCTGAAGTTCACATTTGGCTTTAAGCTGATGGATAGCTGAAGTATCATTTCCATTTGGAAGTATAAACATAATAGTTGACTGTTATTAGAAGGTAAGAGAGAAGCTTTATTTGTTGGCCGGTCATCAATCTGGGATTTCTGAGGCTCATAGGACTGGATAATGAATGGAGTGATGCAGTTCAGCTGACTGGATGCCTAATTAGAATTAGAAGGGACCAAACACTGAGTATTATTCTGAGCATTCAGGATTTTTAAATGCCAGTTCTATGTAGTGTCTTTAAACAGAAATGCTTTTCTCAAAGCAAGCTTTTCAGAGGAGCTAAGTATATAGCAGAATTCTTCATAGACCATATATAAATGAGGAGGTTTTTGGTAAGCATGGGAAGACAATTGGCTAGTAGACTTTAACTTTCTATTAAAGGAATAAGTTGAATAATTTTGTTTCCACTCTTTGGTCTTGACCAAACTATCAGCTGAAGATACCTAGGTTCAGTATTATACAAATTTGGGCCTGGAAAGAGTCAGGGGTCAGAAACATTGGAGGCGTTTAGGGTCATAGCAGAGAAATGAAGGCAAATAGCCAGTATTCCGGATAGTAGATAGGGGATGATGGCAGGGAGGATTTAGCAGTCCCTTGTACATTCAGAGTGACCAATATTGTCCTATGTGAACCACCTGAGTTACAACTAATCCCTGACTCTCAGGATGTGTCCAATATTCCTGATGTTCTACTGGGGTTACTAATTTGTATTCTCTCATATTAATATTTCTGGAGATGACAGGCATTATTCCCAATAAAATGTCTGCTGGAGCAACATTTTAAAACTTATGGACATGTGGAACACTTCTTGATCCCTAATTGCTGAATAAATTTGAGGAAGGAAACTTTCTTCTACTTATCAAAACATATTGAAATTGGACTAAGTCCCCAAGGTCTTGTAGGGAGATAGATATATATTAGACTTAAAAAAACATGCGGACTATTTCAAAAGTCCGTATACTCCAAGGTAAGCAACCTTTCTAACAAATACCTAAAAACAAAAACGTTGAGTGAAATTAAATTATTTTAACATGGCATTAACAACCCCCCCTAAATGAATCAGTAGCTCTTTTTATACCTTACGTAATAGTCTTTCAAAATAGTTCCTTCAACTGCCTTTGCTTAACAGTTACAAGTAGGATGTCCATAGTTTATGCATCTGGCTTCAAATAAAACTTGGAAAGAGAGTTATGAAGAAGAAAAGGCCTACGAAGTACATTGATATCAAAGTTACACTCAAGGGCTGGCTATCCTTTAGTATAAATTCCTTATTAGTGCAGATAGAAAATGTATCAGGACTATTTTAGACCCTATAAAAAAAAAACAAAAAAAAACTAAACACCATAGTCAGAACAGAATCTCGGGCTATCTCCATACAAAGATGTTGGAATAAATATATACTTTCCACTCCTCTACTGATTGCAGAGTCAGAAGACTCAAACTGCCCTAGGTCTGATCTTCCTAACTGCAGATCCAGAGAAGAATAAGAGTCATGTGATGCGGCATTATGCTATCATGGCAAAACTTTATTGGAAGTGAGTTATCAAGATGACTTTCATACATTCTTTATTAAATATTTATCAACAACTATGTATTGCTGATAGATTCTAAAATGGATTCCACTCATTGCTCATTCTTATCTTTTTTGATACTATCAGATCTCGTCAATGACCTGTCTTCTTTATATACCGATGCATTAATAACTTAACCAAGGTGATTGCATGGTGTGATTTTTCTCTCTCCCTCTGAGTACTCCAAATTCCATATCCCATGTTCTGCCTTGTCACCCACCAAAAGGAGAAAAATATCCTAGGGCTTAGTCTGATTTTCTCTTTGAGAGAGCTGGGCTTTCCTAGCATGCTTGACATAGGAAGGGATCTATGGATTCAGACTGGAATGACAGACAAGCAGCTGTTGGCCTCTCCTCCTTCAATATCAATTGCCTGCCATCAAGTTTGCACAACTCTGCTTGTCACAGTTACTTTTTTAGCAAGCCTGATATCGAACTGCTGATGGCCATCTACCCTGAGTAAAGGAACCTAGGCTCAGAATAAAGGCTGCGATCAGAATGGGTCTCCATTCTGTGAGTCATCCTGTTCCTGGCACTCAAACTGACTTAGTGTTCCAGGGTTTTACTTGAGCTAATAACAGCAGGAAGTCATCCATGGTTTGGTCTACCTGGATTCTGCCTGCCCACATATGATAATTCCAACATTGCTGGTTAGCTATAGTTCAGTAGATTCTTTGAGAAAAAAAAAATGTAGCAGATTATCCAGATCTTGCTTGCTTATGGAATACAATTCTATGTTTTGATTGCTTGTCCAGCTACTAAAGCTTCCATGGTATTTAGTTTCATGAGCTAAGGTATCATCATTCTATTCCTAAGGCTCCTGGTAAATATAACCCCAATAACAAGGTATTTTTCTTGGGGCTATCGCTCTGACTCAATTTATACACCAGCATTTTAAGTTTTTTGTTTTTTTTTTAGCTGAGCCATCCTGTCACCTGTTGGCAGCTCAGCTGCAGCTCAGCTCAGGGCATCGAACTGTTGTTGCTCAGAGCTCAGCTCGCACTCTTGAGTGAGCTCTTAACCAATTGAGCTACTCAGCTGGTCCCAGCATTTTAAGATTAACAAACCATTTTAAATACTTCACCCTCTACATGTAATTGACATTTTTTTCTAAATTGGTACCAATCTAATGTCCATATTACAAGGCACTTTTCAAAGAAAAAACGGATTCAATGGGGGAAAAATGGTTCTAATTAAAATGTAAAATATTAGTCCTCTTAAGTCCACAGAGATAGATAGATGCAGAGAAAAACCCTACTCTGACAATTTCAGGAGATCTTCTAGGTCAGTTCTATCAGCAATTAGCTTTACAAAAGTTTTTCAGAAAAGCAACTGAAGGCCCTGAGAATTAAACTCTCTCCCCCAAATCATATAATGAATATTTTGGCAATACAAAAAGTTATCAGGATGACCTGAAAAGTGCACAGATCTTAAAACTAATCACAACTGTCTATCAGCTCTTGTTTTGTTATGTCTGTTTGTCCTCAGAACAAAAACTAAATCTTTCCCACTCCCTCTGCTGTGGACAACATCTTCAGCAGCAGCTTCGGTTTCTGACAGCCAGGCCTTCTGTGGTTCCAACATCTACTCATAAACAGGCATAAAACTGCCCCTTCATTTATCCCTTCAGCCTAAGAGTGAGGATGGCTCCCTTATACTGCCAGTCACTGTCCCCTTACTGTCCTTTTACCATCTGTGTAGTCCATTCTTTGTGTTAAATTATCTCCATTTCTGTTTTCTTAGAGGAACCATGCCCGATACACAAACTACATGATTTTGAGCAAGTTACTAAAGTAGGTTATGGCTCAATATATATTTTTTTTCTTCACTTTACAAGTGCAAATAATAGAAGCCTTTGGAACTACTGTGTAAATGAAAGATAACTTTCTCTGGTATATAATTGGAACTTAACAACTCATAACAGTTGGCTGACTGTTATGATGGTGTTAGTTTTTGTTAGTTATGATCCTGTTTATTACTAGAATGAAAATTAATATTTACATCTCTGATTTTTTCCCCCTGCAACACCCTGTTGGGTCCCAAGAGCAAAACTGTTTTCCCGATCATTTTATCATTTGAAAGCTCAGTGAAAAATGATGTAAGCAAAGTTTGTTTATATTTTTTCAACCAATGAAGTCATCAATGAACCTTAAATATTTGAGAATATTGCTTGTAGATAAGGGTGAAAAAAACAGTCTAACTTATGTATATATCATGCATAGAAAAACCTAGTGGGAATCTGTTCTCTGTGGGGAGACACATAGAATTTTGTGAGAAGGGATACATTTCTTTTCAATCTATTTCAATATTGGTTATATTTCTACAAAACAGTTATTATGTTATGTTTTTATATCGTTTTTCAAATGAATTTTTCCTAGCCTTTTCTGTTTACTACATTAAGACACCAACTCACCACTTTCCCCTGAAGGTTTTACAATTTTTTAATGTCAGTATCTAAGGTGAATAAGAAACCCAGGTCACATGGTGTCTAATACCTACTTCCTCCTTCTAAGAATCTAGGGTAGTGAAACCCCATACAGCTCAGCCACTGGAAGAAAACTCCTCTCAAACTGAAAACTAAAAGCATTTCCATTTTTACAGTTAATTTGAGTAGGTAGGCAAACTCTTCACTGGCACCATGGAGCAAAAAGATCAAAGATGTTGAAGCCAGGAAAGCCTGGTACCCAAAGTTTGTTATGCCAGTTTCCGGCTCTATGACTTTGAGCAGTCCATTTAATCTTTCTAGGCACTACTTTCCTCATTTGTAAAATGGTACTAATAATAGCTGCTGTAGGAGGCCAATGGTGACAGTGATGGCAGGTCCTCAAGAATATAGAAATAAAGATCAACTTCCCCTCTGAGAACTTAGTAATGAAATCAACTCATGAGAATTGAAACATTAGATTCTGAAATCACATATGGCTTGTTTTTTACCCTGACTTATCCACATAACACTTTGTGGTCTTGATGAGCTTATTTAAATTCCTTCAAACTCAGTTTCCTAAATTTGGAAAGCAAGGATAAACAAAAATTACCTATTTCAAGGAATTTCATGAAAATTAAATTTAATAAAAAAGTTGATACAGTCCCTGGTTTATAACTGAATATCAACTCACTTGTTGCTGTAATTGTTTACAATAGAGATGGTCAAAAGTGTCTTAAGGAGGCCCTAGCCAGCAAAGTATGAGGGTAACCTGACTGAAGATATGAACACACCAAGAGTCAGTCGTAAATAGAATTGATCATCAAGGAAGGAATAAATATAGAAAAAAATGAGTGATGAGGTAAAACATTTGTGATGTACATATATTTAAACTGGCCAGTAGGAAAGGATGTCCTATCAGACTGAATTTGATGTCTGGGTTGTCTGGCAGGCCTAACAGAACCCAATGGAATTAATTATAACAGATGCCTATATTACAGCTTCTATTTTTCCCTTTATCAGATTTTGATCACCAAGCACACTACTGGGACTTTGACTTCTAGGTAACAACCCTTCAACAAGACAATCCTGGTTAGATTGAAAGGACTGTTGATTGATCCATACATTTACGTGCCTCATGGAAGATTAGCAAACTGTCATTTTGGTTTCACGTATTGATTGATTCCATGTCTTGTTAGCATGACCCAGCATCTCCGAATCCAGGCAACTCTGGGCCTCTGATGAGGCTATCAGTGGAGACATCTGGGTTTAAGAACTATTGACATGAGCCACCTGGGCTCTGACATTTGTCAATGATTGAATGTTTGTCAGATTCCTGGAACTCTGATCATAGGTTGTTGTAAAAATTAAGTGCTTCAAACCACTTAGCACAAAATATGTGCTATGATAAAAATCTTGAACTTTACAAAATAGAAGTGCTCTCTGTACTGGGGTGAAGGAGATGAAGGAAGACAACTATTGATATCTATCTTTCCTGTTTTGTTAAATTTTTCAAAAAATTGTCTACAGATAAGCAATAAAGTAACTGTCAAAAGATAACATACTGTAAACTTTTCTTCCTCAAGTAGAAATGTAACTGTACTGATCCTATCATACTTTCTTTTAAAATCAACTAAATACTAATAACCTAACTTCATTATTTTATTAATTCAGTGACTCCATCATCAAATATGTAACTTAGTCATTTATCCCTCAATGATTACATAGTGGATGAGAAGTAATATCTTAGGACACTGAGAATACAAAAATGATATAATTTGTTTCTTCCAATAGTCGAAGTATTGTAGTAGGGGAAAAAATAGAAAATAATATTTCTACATAATGTAAACAGAAAATTACAATATAGCAGAATAGGTTCTATAATAGAAGAATACATTAACTATTATGAAAACATAAACAAAGGCAGGAACACAAAGTAATATTTGATATGGATATTAAGGCTAACTAGTGGGCAGGAGTAGGATGGATGTTCCAGAAAAAGAAAGGGGCAGAGGAAGTTGCATAAGCTTAGGTACAGAATTCTGTGAATGTTTGGGATTAGTCATAAATTCAGGATTTCAGAGTTCTACATTTTCAGGCTAAAAGATCAGGCGAGGGTAGAGAGATAGATCATGGTAATATTTTCATGGTCTTTTTCTATGTTGTGCATGCTAAGAAGTTGAAACTTTGTCCCAAAGATAGTGGTGCACCAGAAAAAAAAAAAATATATATATATATATATTTGATTTTATTGGGGAATTGGGGGAGTGGAACAGCATTGGGGAATCAGGGAAGGGTAACAGACAAGTTCCTGTCCTTTTGTTCTTCAGTCTAGTTGTGGAGGATGTCACTTCACTGGACCATGTTGGTATTATCATTGCTGTCTTCCTGGCTGAGGCAGTCGCTCACTAGCCATTGGACAGCCACTCACGGCAACTCACAGTAGCTTAGGAGGGCGCACGCCAGCTGCCCACCAGCCCCACTGCAGCCTATGCCGTCGCCCGCGACTCACAGTAGCCCAGCTCCACGTGGAGCTGTTGTTCACCATCTTAGCTATAGAGGGCACAGCATCACTGACCCATGTGGGACCCGAATCGGGGCCCTGCTGCTCAGAGCTGGTGTCCCAAGCCAACCGTTAACCAACGTGCCAATCGGCCGCCCCTAGAAATAGTTTTTAAAACATTGTCTATAACACTTCGTTACTATGCTTATATATTATAGCTGGTTATGCAGAGACATTCCAGGACAGGGGACAAGTTTTCTCTTGGTTATATTTCTATTGGTATTGCCTAAATGGAAATAATATTGATGAGTTTAACCTTACTATCACCATTCTTTAAATGAATCATACTAGTCACAATTGTGATAACACACATATTTAACACAGTCACTATTTTTTTGCCAACTCTCTTAGCATTTAATGTCAGCTAAATTTTTTATTCCAGAGAAGAAGGTGGAGCAAATTACAATGAAATATTATGAAAATAGCCAGCAAAAGTCAATTGGATTTATTACAGTCAACGTAATGGTGTCAGGAAAAAAAAAAGATATAAATTAACCGTTCAACTAATGAGGAAATAATACTAGACATAATCTGTCTGGATAATTTATATAATTTTAATGTTTACACCTAATTTAGAAAGTTAAATAGCCAAAATATTTCTACTTTTAGACCAGTCTATTTGAAAATTTTCGATAACACAGGGAAGATTTTCCAAGGATATCTCGTCACCATCTTTTGCAAAAGCTACACCCTATATTGCCATCATTAATCTTGGCTTTCAACACGTCAGTGCAAGAGATAAATAGACTATGTGAATTGAAAAGCAATGATTGATTAGATTTGAACCCTTGACAGGAAGACCTTGAATTGGAGTTGTGTACAGATCCTTTTTTCTCATATATAATTTCTAACTTAGCCACATACATTGTGACTCACTGACTCCTTTTTGCCTCACGGAGAACATGCCATTCACATGTGTGGTTTGGAAAACCTCAGCCATACTTAGGGAGTTGCATGTCACAGTGGCTGTTCTGATAACCACGCCAAGGCAGAGTGGGACTCAATTACGCAGAGCAGTCCTCCAACTAAAATTTAAGAATAATGTCCAAACTCTAGAAATGTTGTTTCAGGGAAATTTGAAAACTAGAAACAGGAGAACATAGGAAAGTTGGTGTTTACTATTAGTAATACTATAGAAAGGGACACGGTGTTTGGTCTGAATGGCTTGGATCTTTATATTTCTGAAATTTCACTCAACTGTACTTTCCAAAGGACTTAAAAGTAGGAAGAACTGAATGAAGGATTATCTGAAAAAAAAAAGTTTAATATGGAATCCATTGACATTAGTAAATTCTTACTTCTTTATTAAAATAACAGGAAAATATGAGAGCCCAGGGTCTCGTACTGATACTATTCACGGTCTCATACCACTGGTTGAGAGAGTAATAAATTCGCTTTCAGAAGATTCACCACAAATACAAGGTGGAGGTTAGCTTTCTGTTATGGAACAAGGGACAAGAATGCTGAAAGAACCCCATCGCCAAGGCCCAGGGACGTGGAGTATACCTGAGGCTGGGCCATGACATAACTGCCCGTCTCCCACCATCAACTTGGCAAGCATTGAATTGTGAGCAGTAGGAGTTTACTACTCATAGAAAGCTAAGAGCATGTAAAGACACAGCCTCTGAAGCAGAGATACAGAGTGGTAGCTAAACGGCAAGGGCAGGCAAAAACACTGAGAAAACTCTTCAAAATCAGAGCCTCCTTTATAAACACCAGGCATCATTGAAGGGATTTTATATTTGTGGTGCACTGAAGGTAAACAGAACAACAATGAAACCTACCCAACTAATTTATTGATGAGATAGACTCAATCCTCCACATTTGTTGATTGAAATGAAACAGTTATATTTTCACACATGAAGAGTACATAACTTAGTCTCTAACATACTTCACAGAACGTTAAAATGCTTGGTATTCAATCAGAAATAAAAGACAGAAGAAAACAACAACAAGAATCCATTGTCAAGAAAAAGTGCAATATAAAAGAAGGTCTGTATTTAGAGATGACCTAGTACTTGGTACCATCAGCCATACACTTCAAAACAGCTATGATTAATTTTTAAAGATCTAGTGGAAAAGATGAACAACACACTTGGAGACGTGGGAAATTCCATCAAAGAAACAAACTAAAAGTAAAATGAAAATGTTGTCAAAATAGGTAAAAGATACACCAGAGAAAGAGAGAGAGAGAGAGAGAGAGAGAGAGAGAGAGAATACAAATTATTAATATCAGAAATGAAAGATATAAGTACAAGTTTTATTGACATTAAATTTTATTTAAATATTTTATTTTTTCCTTGAGACTTCTTTGATCCACATGTTGTTTATAAGTGTGTTCTTTAATCTCCAAATATTTTGGGATTCTCCAGCTATTGTTTTTGTTATTGATTTCTATCTTAACTTCACTGTGATCTGAGAGCAGACTTTGTATGATTTACCTTCTTGAAAATTTGTTAGGATGTGTTTTATGGCCTAGATTCTCATCTGTCTTGGTGTATTCCATGTAAGCTTAAGAAGAATGTATGGTCTGCTAGTTTTGAACGGAATATCTGTTAATCTTAATTAGATTTAGATGATTGATGGTGTCACTGGGTTCAACTATATCCTTAAAGATTTTCTGCCTGCTAGATGTGTCAATTACTAATCAACAAGTATTTTCAACCCAACTATAATAGTGGATTGTCTAGTTCATCTTGCAGTTCTATCAGTTTTTGTCTCATGCATTTTGGTACTCTCTTGTTAGGTGTATAGACATGTAGGATTTGTATGTTTTTATTGAGAATAAATTTCCTTACTCCTCCTCTTTTCTCTGATAACTTTTCTTGCTCTAAAGTCTGCATTGCCTGAAATTAATATGGTTACTTCAGCTCTCTTTTGATTATGTTAGCATGGCATATCTCTTTCTATCCCATTTTTAAAAATCTATTTGTGTCTTTATATTAAAGTAGGTTTCTTATAGACAACATGTAATTGGGACTAGGTGAGGTTTTTTTTTTTTAATCCACTTTGTGTATTTTGACATTAACATTTATAGATATTATTGATAATGGTTGTTTTCCTGTCTCCCACATTAGTAAATGTTTTCTATTGCCTTTGTTTTGTGTTTCTCCCTTTCTCTTCTTCTTTACCTTTCTTTTTCTTCTCCCCTTTCTTAGCATATTGATTATACTTATTTTTAACTTTTTTAAATATTACTTTATTGAGGTATGGTTGGCATATAAACAGTAGTATATATTTAATGTATATAAATTGATGAGTTTGAAGATAAGAATACATCCATAAAACCATCACCACAGTCAAGGTCATAAATGTATCCATCATCTCCCCAAATTTCCTCCCACCTCCTTTATTGTTCTCTATGTGTATGCATGGTAAGGATACTTGACATCAGATCTACCCTCTTAGCAAATTGTCAGTATACAATAGAGTTTTGTTAGCTATGGACACTACATTGTATAGTAGATTTCCAGAACATATGAGTATTTATCCTCAATAACTGAAATGTTGTAACTTTTGCCCACCGCCAGTCTAGTTTCCCCTCTCATCAACCCTTGAGTACAACCATTCTACTCTGCTTCTATGAATTTGATTATTTTATATTCTACCTATAAGTGGTATCAGATGGTATTTCTCTTTCTTGGTCTGGCTTGTTTCACTTAATCAGAATGCCTTCAAGATCCAAACATACTGTTGCAAATGGTAGGATTTGCTTATTTTAAAACTGAATAATATTCCATTGTATATGCATATATACACCACATTTTGTTTATCCATTCATCCATCAATGAACACATAGGTTGTTTCCATATCTTGGCTATTATAAATAATGTTGCAATGAACATACGAGGGCAGGTCTCTCCTGAAGATCCTAATTTCAGTACTTTTGTATAAATATCCAGGAGTCTGATTGCTGGATCATATGGTAGCTTTAGGCAGCTTTGAGGAAACTCCATGCTACTGTATGTCTCATAATGGCTGTACCAATATACATTGGGACTTTGTTGAGGATTTCATTAAATCTGTATATTGCTTTGGGTGAAAAAAAAATTTCTTTTGCAATTGCAACAAAAAGAATAATATATCAAAGAATAAACTTAAGAAAGAATTTAAAGGACCTCTACACTGACAATAAGACATTATTAAAAGAAATTGACCAAGACTAAAGAAATGCAAAGAGATTCCCTGTTTATGGATTGGAACAACCAACGTAGTTAAAATGGCCATATTACCCAAAGCAATATACATATTTAGTTTTAACAGGTTTTAAGAGGAGTCTTTACAGTTTTCTCTATATAAGATGATATATCTGTAAACAGATACAATTTACTTTTTAAAAAATAATTTTAGTGGTTTTGGTTTGTTTGTTTTTGGTTTTCTTGCCTAATTGCTCTGGGTAGAACTTCCATCATTGTGTTGGAAAGAAGAGGTGAGTGTGGGCATTTTTGACTTGTTGCTTATCTCACAGGAAAAACATCCCAAGTTTTCATCATTGAGTGTGATATTAACTGTGGGATTTTCATACATGGCCATTATTATGTTGAGGTACATTCATTCTATACCTAAATTTTTGAGAGTTTTTATCATGAAAAGATGTTGAATTTTTAAAATGTGTCTGAATCTTTGTGATGATCATATTCTAACTGCCCATTTTGTTAATGTGATATATCACATTTATTAATTTCCATATATTAAACCATCCTTGCATCCCAGGGATAACTCCCACTTGATCATGGTGTATAATCCTTTTAATGTGCTGTTGAATTCACTTTGCTAGTAGTTTGTTGAGCATTTGCATCTGTGTTCATTAGGGATATTAGCTTTTAATTTTATTTTTTTACAGTGTTGTTTTCTGGTTTTGTATCAGGATAATGCTGACCTCATAAACTAAGTTTGTAAGTGTTCTCTCCTTTTCAACTAAAGGGAGAAATAGACAAAAATACAATAATAGTAGAAGACTTCAATACTCCACTTTCATTATTGGATAGATCACTCCCACAGAAAATCAACAAGAAAACAAAGGTTTGAATAACACTATAGACCAAATGGACCCAGCAGATATATATATATATATATATATATATATATATATATATATACACACACACACACACACACACACACACACACACACACACACAAGCTGTTCTCTCCTGCAGTAGCAGAATACCCATTCTTCACAAACACATGTGGAATAGTCTCCAGGATAGATCATATGTCAGGCCACAAAACAAGTCATAACAAACTTAAGATGAAAATCATATCAAGTGTCTTCTCTGACCAGAATGGTATGATATTAGAAGTCAATCACAGGAGGATAATTGAAAAATTTACAAGTGTGAGGTAATTAAACAACACACATGGATGAGTCTCCAGTGTATTAATCTAACTGAAAGAAGCTGGATTCAAATGTTTACATGATTCCATATATATGACATTTAGAAAAACAAAACTATAGGGACATAAAACAGATTAGTTATTGCTACTGTGGGGGCTGGAAGTAGGAAATTAAGCAGAAGGAAAATGAGGGAAATTTACAAGTAATAGGAATGTTTTATATCTTGATGGTGGTCATGGTTATAAGACTGTGCGTTTGCTAGAATGAACAGAATTGTACATTTAAGAAAACATTAATTTTAATCTATGTAATCTTTATCTCAATAAACCTTACTTAACCACACACGCATGCGTGCGCATGTGCGCGCACACACACACACACATACACATGATTACACAATTATTGAAACTGCACCCAGCATTTCTGATTTGGTAGATTTGGGGAGGGACCCCAATATATTTTTATTTAGAATAAGTTTCTTGATTATGCTGATATTCCGGGTCTGTGGCTATGCTTTGATAGCCATGCCTTTAGACTAGTGCTTCTGAGGTTTAAATATGCACCGAATCACCAAAATTAGTGTTAAAATATGTTGTTCTTTGAGTTACAATTGGATGGGAGCCTGAAATTCTGTTTGTACAAGTTCTACTGTTGTTAGTCTATGGACCACACGTTGTGCATAAGTTTACACATTATGTATTCCTCAGAGACAGAAACTGGGGTTCATAGAATGCTAAATAACAGCCACTGTGTGAGAAACAAGGAATGAAGCCTTACGTTTCTGACTCCTACTGCGTGCATTTGGCTGATGAAAGAACAAGCAAATTAAAAATAAGAGGGTTATTTCTCCCTGTTGAAAATAAGGGAAGAGACTTCACCCCATCATCTTTCCTTAGAGAATTTACTATAGAAAGCTTGTAACTGTCAGATGTTTTTCTCTTTGAAATGTATGTAAATCTTTAAAAAACTAAACAGGATGCTCACCAGTTTTAGGACCCAGAAATGTCTTTCTCAAGGACCTGAGAACCACATCTTTCAAATGTAATTATCAATGGAGAGAGCACTTTTGTCTCCTGGTTTCTGTGTGAGAGCAGGGGCCAATCTTGCACCTTGCTTCAAAACTACTTTCTGTCATAAAGATATGACAAGTTTATTTTTCCTTTGTAGAAAGCCATTTGGCTAACCCAGATGGAGACCCTATTTACCAAGTAGATCTAGGATAAAATAGGTGTGGCAAATGATACTGTCAAGTTCTCTTACTTAGAATTAGTTACTGCTTATCTTGAGAACATGTATGCAGTGGGCTGTATCTGCTTGGCTATATAAAAGGGTAAGTGTTTTTGTTTTTCTTTTTTTCTGTCTTTCCAATTCTTTTAGTGGATTAACTGTGCAGAGCATCTGGCTTAATGCTTATTTAATAGTAAAATTGTTTTCTTTCTTTTGGAAACCTCTTTGTGAAGAGGCTTCCTGAGTTGGAAGGAGGCTTTATTTTTAAGTATATTTGCACAACACTGTTTACATTTTTCTCACTTGATGAAGCCCAGCTAGTAGATAATTCTCCTTGGAAGAACAGACCAGATGCTAAAGGAGTAAAGAAGAGAAAGAATGAGAGAGAGAGAGAGAGAGAGAGAGAGAGAGAGAGAGAGAGAGAGAGAACATAAAATGCACCTCAGTCTTCTTCACTAAATAATAAACACATGGAAACACAAATAAATGCATATATACATACAAGAGAAAACTAGTATGGACAGAGAAAACAAAACAGTCCTCATACTTATAGAGCAAAATCAACAAAACAGGTCCCTTTGAAGTACGTTTGTTTCCTTAGGAACTTTCCTATTTATTTATTTATTTATTTATTTATTTATTTATTAAAATTTATTGGGGTGACAATTGTTAGCTAAGTTACATAGATTTAAGGTGTGAAATTCTGTAATACATCATCTATATATCACATTGTGTGTAGAACTTTCTTATTTTTTACTCCCTACAGGGACTAGGGCATGGAAAAATGAGGAAGGGAGAGTGATTCACAGAGTTATTGTAACAGTCATCTAGTGCTTCCTAAAATGGTGGACAAAATATACTAAAAAATAAACACACATTGATTGTAAAGATTCTCCATTTGGGAAAGCAGGAGTTTCTTGTTTAAAACTGCTCTCTAAGGATGTTTCATTATTTTTTCTGTATTGTCTTACTTCAGGAACTGCACAGAGGATCTCATTAGTGTACTTTATTCCATCATTGGAGAGTGTGGACTTTGGCCATTGTATACTAAACTGTGGATCAGTCTGCCTTTAAAGCCAAATTCCAATTAAAAAGCTAACAAAGTGCATGTGGTTATTGTCTAGACGATATCCTTTTAGGAACCACTTGAGGAAGTCCATTTCTGGAGAAAAATGGACTTGACGAGTCAATCCAAACTGCAAAAGAATGCAGCTCATGGAGAAATGTAGGCAAGTAAGATTACACTTCAATTAAAATACTTTGTTATTTCAAGGACAGAAATATTAGATTATTTCTCCAAAGTACCAACTCATTAATATGAATATTATTATCAGTAATATCTCAGAATTTTGCCAACTTCAAATTAAAAGAACAAACATCTATAATGAAGCTGCATCTTACAGAAACATAATAAAGTTGACGCACAAAGGAATAGTTTATTAAAACAGGAACACCAAATTACAGAAATAACTCAAACATAAAAGATTTATTAGGAGACTCACCTAAGTCTACATTGCACAACAGTCTACCCAACATGAGATTATTACATCCTGATCACTGCCCTCCCTACACGATTGCCTACTGCGAAGTCCCGCTTACGTGAGCTGTCCACAAGTCCCTCCATTGCCTCCACAACCTGGTCTCAATCTTTCCATTTGGCCTTATCTCCCAACATTATACACTCTATACCAGGGGTTCTCAAACTTTGGCATGCATCAGAATAACATGAAGGGTTTGTTAAAACACAGATTGTTGAGATTTACTAGCAGAAGTTCTGATTCAGCAGGTGTGGGTGGGACCCCACAGTTTGCATTTCTGACAAGTTCTTATGTAATGTTGCTGCTGATCTGTGCCCCACACCCCTTGGACTACTGCTGTAACTGCCTCATAGCATAGTTGTTCTAATAATCTCCAGGGGTGGCTTTTTGTCTCAGTGCTTTTGCACCTGCTGTTCCACCTTCCCCAGCCCAGTAATATCCTTTACATGCATCCGAGAGAAAATATGTATCTTACCTCTAATCCAACTTGCTCTTAATTCTATATAGTTTTTCAGCAGATATTATTAAGACCTCTCTATCTGCAAGCTACAGTATTTTCCTGTTAAGATGGCTCAGTCCCAATATGAAGCATGTGTTGAACGTCCCCACTTAAGTACTTACGATGTCCTGGAAAAAAATCAGCACTGATTGTTTCTTCTTTCCTGGATTTTCAGTGTGAGGATCTGTATATTTCCTTTTTATCTGAGATTTTTATCTTTCTCTTAGTTGATGTGAAAGATCTGTTCAAGTTTGATAGTTTTATTTTCTTATTTATTGATTTTCTTTTTAAAGGAGGACATTGGTAATACCCTTGTGACTAAGATATTGACTAAAGCTTGAATCCTTAAGTTTCAGTAGGCAAATGCTGAATGTCACAATATTTCAAGTATTTCCAACAAAGTCAAGAGAAGCCTGCATATTGAACCAAGTTCTCAATAGCTGATTGTCCATATATACTGATGTGATGAGATTTTTATTATCCTGTTGGCATGGTGGTAAGATTTTGTGTGAAGATTTGAATGAGTTTTGGAAAAAAGTTCAAGTCATTCAACAAAATCAACTGATATTATTAAGATCCTAGACAGTGAGGGCTTTGTGTTCGGTGCTGGAAATATATCACTAAACAAAAAAGGATAATTCTATGCTTTGTGGAGCTTATTGTTTATAAGCTTTGGTCAAATATATATCCTTTTGGACTAGTTAGAAACCCTTTTCAACCTGGTTTATCATGGCTTTGAAGACATCATGACATCAGTGAAATATTCCTTACACTACCACCCAACTGGTCACAATTTCTCAAAAGTGGTCCTGATAATAGGAATAATTTGACATGGTTGATGATTCACAAGTACACTAAACCTACACTGCTGCCATGCTTTCTATCCACCCTAATTCCTTTGGAGAGTCCTCATCCCTCTTAAGTGGAGACACAATGCAGTGTAATCGATCAAGGCGGCAGAACAATAATCGTAACCAATTCATGTCCTGGAGTTTCCTCCTTTGGTTCAGTGGCAACCAGTTAGAAAAAATGAGACAAAGTGTATTCACAAAATCCTGATATAATCACATTGGCTTCATCTATTCTGTGGGTGATATTAGAGGTCTTTAGTGCCTCAAATTTCCTGAGCTGGCAGGCTCAATAAAATCACTTTAACTTGTAATACAGGACCTCGTCACTCCAATTTCATCCCATCAGTTATTCATGATACAATGTCTTCCCCCAGGTCACCAAGGAAGAAAAAATTTATCAGTGCTTTTCAAACTTTATTTCATATGAATTTTACAGAGATGTGTTAAAATACGGATTCTGACTCAATAATTCCTAGGTTAGAGCCCAGGATTCTGAATTTCTAAGTTCCAAGTGATGCCAGTGTTGCTGGATTACAGAAAACATTTTGAGTAGCAAGTTCTATGCCATGTGCTATTTCTCCATAATTCCAGCTTATTTACTTATTGCATATCTCATTATAACATAATTCACATGAGGAAGGGGTTCCCACAACTAGACCTTGAAAGTTATGTCAACACAGTGCAATAGTTATACTTTTTACCCCTCAAAGTGACAACCCCCCTCCCCCAATTCACCACCCCACTCCTCCCCGCCATATCATATATATCTATTACACTTCCTCTGACTCTCTTCCACAGTATGCCTATTTGACTGCTGTCCCATACAATTATAATGGAGCTGGAATATTCTTATCACCTAGTGACATTATAGCCTTCTTAATGTCATAGCACAAGGCTATGACTCATGTGTGTGTGGTGACGCTGGTTAAGCAAACCTACTGAGTTGCCAGTTGTATTAAAGCATAGCATACAATTATGCACAGTACATGATATTTGATAAGGACAACAAACAACTATGTTACTGGTATATATATTTATCATACTATACTTTTTATGATTATTTTAGAGCGTACTCTTTCTAATTATTAAAAAAAAAATGTTTCCTGTAAAGTGGTATGCTGTGTCCCAATTCTCCTGTTTACCTCCCCTCTTGATTGCATCATTTTCTCTTGTGGTTTAATCTTGTGTTGTTCTGTACAGTAACATCCCGTACAGGCTTGTAGCCTAGGAGCAATTGGCAACACCATACAGCCTATGCGTGTAGTGGGCTGTACCAACTAGGTTTGCGTAAGTGCACTGTATGGTGTTTGCACATGATGAAATCACCTAACGACACATTCCTCAGAATGTATCACTGTCATTAAGTGGTGCATGACTGTATGTCTACCCTGAAATCAGTGACCTCATGTATTCTGTTTTAAACAGCTATACCTGATTCATCACCTTTTTCAGCACATAGACTTATTGTCTAATTAGTTCTACCCAGCATTCATACAAAAAAGAAGTACTTATCTGAATTTTCCTGCATCTCTTTTCCTCTGAGAAGTTACTCCAGTCATTGTGAAGGATACATTCCATTTGTCCATCCAATCCCCTCTCCCATTTTCTTCATATCACTCTGTGCCCTAGGAGTTTGCCTAAAATGACTGTGTCAACGTGCTTCTTTGACCTCAAACTTTAGTCAAAGGGGGAACAAAAGGAAGGGAAATTAAGGAGTAGGGCTAGAAGAAATTAAGTTTGGGGTATGTATTCCCTAGCCCTTTCTCTGCCCAGTTGCTGTTAAACAATTCTATACATATAGCTAAGCAGTCAGAATTCATTTTCTCCTTTTCCCTGCTCTGTCAGGTGGTGTGAATGTTACCCAGCTGATACCAGCACTGGGGTACTGCACTATTCCTTGTTAGCTTGCTCAGACTCTGCTCATGACTTTATCAATAGTTCTTTTATTAAACTCTTAAATGACTCCATTTGAAATTGCCATCAGTTTTGCGCTGCTATCCTGACCATTGTAATCAATAATGTGTTTTCCTTGCACTTTTGGATAATATATTATAGGCAAAACTTACCAAGCACTATGGAATAGAAAGGGAGTCTTCATAGTATGCCTTGTATCACTGGGAAAGCTCTGAACATTTCTATGCTAAGAAGGAACCATATTTATCTCTGACACCAGATAAGGTCTCAGCATACAGGTGATAATTAACATGATTGTTATGGAGCCAGCAGAGGCTCTGCAATCTCAGCATTTGACACAACAGAGTTGACAGTGAGAGTGCTGATCTTTGGGACCATTCATCTGTGGAAGGACATTTTGGTTGTTTCCGTATCTTGGCTACTGTGAAAAATGCTGCGGTGAACATGAGAGCACAGAATCCTTTTAATATTCTGATTTCATTTTCTCTGGGCATCGACCCAGCAGTGGGATTGCAGGATCATTCGATACCTCTATTTTTAATCTTTTGAGGAATCTCCATACTGTTTTATATAATGACTATACCTATTTACACTCCTACCAATGGTGTATAAGGGTGATTTTTTTCTCCACGTCCTCCTGAACAATCTGTCATTAGCTATTTAATGCTGTATGAGAAATAAACCCAATATATTAGCAATATGAAATGATAGGCATTTGTTTCTTCCTAGTATCTGTGGATCAGTGGCATTTCACCTGGTTGAGGCTAGGCTCAGCTTAGCTTGGCTTCTGGGTCCAGGTCTTAACCACATCTCTTCATCATCTCTGAATGGGAAAATGCTCAAGGCATGTTCTTCTGATAGTAGAAAGGCAAGAGCAAAATAAAAGGGTAGAAGAGACATGTGAGGTGCGTTAAGGCCCCAGCTAAGAACAGTAAACTGAAATTTTAATCGACATTCCATCGTGCCAAATCAGTCATATGGCCAAGGCCAACATTTTGAGATGAGAAAGCCTACCCTTCCTTCGATAGTTGAAGGGAAGAGTGACTATTTACTCATTAATAATTGAATCTTTCACAGTCTCTAAATTACTATTTTCAGTAGTGCTCTGTCAGCCTTGTACCACTTAAATTTTGATGACAGAATTCCCTTGCTTTGCTATTCTTGCCAAATGAATGAATTAATACATTCAATGCAGTTTTAATTCAATGGTAATACAAATAATCACTCTATGCTTTCCATTTGCTAATCATCAATATATATGTGACCACCAAAGTGTCACAACTGTCAATGAACCAGGGAAGTAAAAGTGAGTCATGTAAATGTTGAACAAAGAACTAGTATTTTGGAATTACAGAATGCTAAATATTTTTAAATAAGGAGATTATACTCAATGGATACTAGAGAGGAAGGAACAGAGTTTACACCAATTATTCAAGGTCCTTAGCTAAATAATAGCATATCCAATTTGTTATGCTTTCCCTATATTACTCTTCCATGGCCTTTATGAGCTTTGCAATCTTTCATTTGGTTTTGTGCGTGCAAGCGCATGCATGCACACACATACACACACACACACTTGCATAGTATTAGGAAGGAAGTAAAGAGAGAACTGCGTCTCAATTGGAATGATATTTATTGGGTTCCTGTATTCTCTATGACTAACCTCTGGATTTTGTGTTAGTTTGGATTCAATGGGAATGCAGGTGGACGAGGCTGGAAAATGAAAACTGAGATAGCATGTATGACAGATAATGCTGGTTGGGAAGTATGGCTTAGATCTGAGAGACAAACCAGCTTTCTAAAGCTTTCTCCTCCTCTTACTTAGATCATTACCTTAACCCATTCCCCAATCTAGCTAGGGACAGCCCACACGAGGAAAGATGTCAATTCTGCAGAACAGGTTCTGAATCGCTAGCCTTCAGTGGTCCAAGGAAGAGAGGGAAAAGACAACACTGAATCCTCAGTGCCCACTGCCTTATATGAAATAGCTCTTCCCAGTTGGGATACGTGTCCCAGTATTCACCCACAATGGGCAGTTATATGTGGGGAAATGGGATAGAAGTGGACTGCTAGGCCACTGTGTTGCTTTGGGGAAGTTCTTACAGATGAAAACATTAAAGAGTAGGAACACCTTCCCAACATTAGCTGAGAATTATTGAGGTCACCAGTTCCTGTCGATGAAGCATTTCAATAGAACGGATGTGGCTGTCATTGTTGAGACTACAATAAAAACCACTTGATATCAGTTAGGTTGATTGTAGCACTGCAATTCTTACACCGTTTTAATTAGTAATGCATATTGATCTCTGGAATGAGGCTGAACCCGGATCTCATGACATATGAACAATAGTACAGGACTGTACTCATTTAGCAACCAATAGCCTTTGGAAACTCCATTATGTTTATTCTCATCATTTTGGTTCCATTTGATGTTTCCTTTCTTTGCCTGCCTCTTCATCATTGTAGGCAACAAAACCCCAAGGGAGAATTCTAAAGAGCTTCATTAGGAAAGGGACGTTTTCTCAGCATAAGGAAATTGGAGCTGTGCATCAGAAATTGTGGGTTCTCTGGATCGCCCTGCTAACATTCCATGTGTCATCAATATGCATTCAATGCAGATGCAGTGTTCAGGGAGAAACAGAATCACTCAGCACAGATCATGTATTTGCTTGCTGATTTTATGTCTTCATTTTCTCTCTCTCCTACCCTTTCTGCGGACACCTGCCTACAAGTTCTCTTTTTCCAAGAACTAGCGTTAGGTCAAGGCACAAACTTGTAAGTGCTGGAATATATTTACTTCCATTTAATTTTATTTAAATAAGAATATAAAATTATTAATGGTGGTATTTGCTCCTCTAAGGCAACTGTTTTACTCAACTGGACAAGGCCAGTTAGTTATTTTTCTCCAGTGCCAAAAATGGTATTGGTCAATGGGGACTTTAGAGTTCAAAAGTCTATTTCTGCCCCAGTGAAGTTTTCTGTCTTCTAAACAAGAGTAGACTCCAGAGATCTTGTGGCTTATTCATGAATTTTTGGAAGTCTGAGGGCTGTGGTGAAAAAGGTTTTGTAGGCTGTGGGAGGAAAGCATCTAATTTTAGCAGCAGGCTTGGCAGGTAAGGTGTTATTTGTAACATCTCCTGGCATCTCATAAAGAATTCCTTGGCATGGAATTCAGTACCTATTATAACTAGGTTTATTCCTCCCTTTTCATTCTCACTCATTTTGTCTCCTCCGTTCTTAGTGGATACACCCACCATTCCCCCAAACCCAGCAGTTCATTTGACTTCCCAGTGTAGTTATGCCTATACTATATTATCTCGGAAAAATATGAATCCCCATCTCTCTCATATCCATCAAACCAACTCCAATATAATCTTCCATGTCCAGTTTAGTCTTATCTCCCATTTTTCTTCTCATATAAAATATTCCATTCCCCCTCATCTTCAGGCAAACTTGAATTTTACTTTTGCAAGCTTTCCTGGAATTTGTAATTTAACTGTATTATAGCTTTGCTTGTGTTATAGGAAGTTGCACACCTCTGATTCTTTAATTAGAGTGTGAGCTCTGAATGGACCAGTACTGTGTCTTCTTCTCTTATCCCCAGAGCAGAGCACAGTTCCTGATGTGCAGGTTTGTTGAATCAAATCAAACACAAAAACAATAATGTCATATAAAAGGATGCATGGATAGATGAATAATAACTGCTGAGTTGTGTGGGCTTTTAAGTCACGAGAGGATCAGTCACTTCAGGGAGGCTGTTCGGCAAAGTGCTATATCAATCAGGGACCAATTTTCAATTGGGTGGTGACAGGTTTACTCTCTGGCTGTAAGGATATGAAATATGTTGTATGTATAATTTATTGTGTTTCATAAAAACTGAAGCCCAAATTCCCTGACAACAAAAGATACATTCACAGAGCATCAAGCGGAATAATATGAAGGATGCTTACTATGAAATATTTTTAATGCAGGTAATATTGAGAAGCTTTTGTCGGTTAAAAAATTCCAAAACTAACATGAATATACTTTCAGAAGAATGAAAATGTGTTGCAATTTAAGCTGGACAGAGAGTAACAACTGTACTGTACACCAAGGAAATAAAACTCAAGTTCCCCTATGAGGCACTCAAAATATCAAAATCCCCACATTGTCCAGAGGGGAAAATTAGTATATATTTCTTTTATCTCAAACAGATACAATGTAGAAAATTCACTTATAACTGTTCTCCATGAATTTCCATCTTTCCAGTGAAATGCCTACTTTCCTTTGTTCCTGCTCCATGGTATCAATCCTCTCTCCCCCAAGGAGGAAACAAAAAAAAAATGCAGTATCCCTGCTTAAGAATAGGAATAGGTTCTGAGAAATGTCATTGGACGATTTCATCATTGTGCAAACATCACAAAGTGTACTTAAACAAACTTAAGTGGCGTAATTCACTACTGCATATAATTGTATGTGTTATAATTTTATACAACTGGCAGTACAGTAGGTTTGTTTACACAGCACTACCACAAACATGAAAAATGTGTTGTGCTATGTCATTATGACATTACAACATCACTAGGAGATAGGAATTTGTCAGCTCCCTTATAATCTTATGGGACCACAATCATATATACTATGGTCCATCACTGACCAAAATCCATCCCTCCCTCCCTCCCTCCCTCCCTCCCTCCCTCCTTCCCTCCCTCCTTCCCTCCCTCCCTTTCTTCTCTTTCCTCTCTTCCCTTCCCCTCCCCTCTCCCTTCTCCTCTCCTAAACTAAGACTCTCATATTTGCAAGAAATATATAAGGCACCCAGTATATTTCCTTTATTCTTGGTGGGTCTGTGTTAAACACTAAAGATAGTTTAAGTCCAAGATGGAATAGATTCTAAAAATGAGCTGTAAACCTTCTTTAGTAAATTGTATCTAAAGAAAGTCACATTTATTTAAAATGTAAATACTTCTATAGGACCATATAAACGTTCAGTCTGGTGTTCATATAGCAGCATTTTGTTTTTGTTGCTATTGTAGTTGTTGTCTGCATTAGAAAACAAAATCATCCGAAGGGTGTGGAAGAGGCAGTTATTACTCCAACACGCCAAACATTCAGGCTTGTTTTCTTCAAGGGCACTGAGATAAGGCATTGTGTTTTCAAAGCTGAGACCCTCTTCCTAATCCTAAAAGGAAAGGAAAAAAAAAAGTCACTAATGATTAAGCTTACAGTCCAAATGGGCCAATTTTAAGAGAATGGGGCTTTTGTGCCAAGGGATAAAATTGTGTAATTGGAAACACTGGAATGAATTGGAGGAAAAGCATTTTCAGCAAGTAACCTTTTAATTGGGAGTGGAGCGGAGGTGTAGGGGACTGAACTTGAATAACTGGGACTCTTCCAGGGTTAGGTAACATAGTGGTTTACCATGTTAAATTTCTACCAACATTTTGTGGAAGTTTCTGTTGCTGTATATCCTCAACAGTACTTGGTATTTACATTCTTTTTAATTCTAGCCAGTATAATTTACTTGTACTTCACAGTTCCAATTTGAATTTCCTAATGACTACTAATGTTAGGTGGTGATCTATGTACTTATTCATCATACATATATCTTCTTTGGTCAAGTACTGATTCTGGGATGAAAATCAGTATATATCATTTGCATATATTTTCACTGGGTTGTCTTATCAGTAGGTCTAAGCTTTCTTTATATAGCCAAGGTTGAACTCCATTGTCAGATGCATGTTTTGCAGTTTTTTTCTAGTGTGACTTACTTTTTAAATTCCTTAACGGTTTTTTCATTATTCTAATTTGAAGAACTGTGAACTATCAGTAGGAACTGTGCAATGTAAAGTTTAACGTTGAATGATGTTAAGTCAAGGTGGACTTTAATAAGTTAAAATTTAACACATAATTAACCTTAGAGAAATCACTAGAAAGAAAGAAATCAAGAAATCAAAGAAAGGAAGTATAGCTAGAAATCCAGTAGAGAAAATAAAATGAAACATTCTAAAACTTTTTCATTAAACCTCAAAATCAGGAAATGAGCAATAATACTACTAATAAATATCAGATGGTACCCACAAAAGAAGAAACAATCACAACCTGAGTGTATCAATAATTATATTAAATGTCAATGGAAAAAATATATAAAATTTAGAGGTAGAGATTATTGAACTGGGTAAAATAAAAGCAAGAAGAAAATCTACCAAATTTGGCCTTGTATAAAGTACATTTTTTTGCCCAAATTTGTGAGGGAAAAATAAGGATGTGTATTATGCATTATACATGGGTAGTAGTAATTCTCTATCTATCTATCTATCTATCTATCTATCTATCTATCTATCATCTATCTATTTATCTATTATCTATCTATCTATCTATCTATCTATCTATCTATCTATCTATCTACCTCTAATTCTTTTATGTACTCTTTTGAGTTAAAAGTATAACTCTAGAAATCAATAATGATGTCCGTATGCAAAATAATACCATAGAATGGGATCATCGGTTTTGTTGAACTTCTGACGAGCTTGCAACAACGAAGAGTTCTTGGCCTTCTGTAATTCAATGCATAAATGTCATAAATTTGTTACCAGTACATAAAATTCCATGTACCTTGTATCTGTTCTTGTGTTTTGTAATTATTTGTTACATAAAATTTATCATACCAGAGCAGGCTGAGTGGCTCAGTTGGTTAAGAGCTCGCTCAAGAGTGCCAGTTGAGCTCTGAGCAGTATGGCTCAGCTAATATATATATATATATATATATATATATATATATATATATATATATATATGTCATACCATAATACATTAAAAACTAAATGCTAAAATTCCTTTATAATACAAAAAACAGGTCCCTAAATGTAAACAGAAAAAAATTTGAATTAAAAAAATTAAAACAAAAGATTTTTTTCCCAAAAAAGTTTGGACCAAAAACATGGGTATACATTATACATGGTAGCACATTATACACTGTAAAATACAGTATTCTGGCTATAAGAAACATGATTTAGATAGAAAGATGCAGGCAGGTTGTAAAGGTAAATATTTATATATCTACTTTCAGTAAGTACAAAGTTAGCATGGCTATATCAATATCAGACAAAGAAGACTTTAGGACAAAAATATCATCTTAAGAAATATAATTTCTTATTGATAAAAGGAGCGAGAAATCAGGATGAGAGACATAAGATCCTAATTGTATTTGTACCTAGTAACAGAATTTCAAAATAGTTGAAGAGAAAACTGACAGAAAATAAAGGGAGAAAACAATTAAAAATCATAATGAGATTTGTAACTCCTCTCTCTTCACAATTACTAGAATAACTTGAAAAATATTAGTAGTGAGCATTCAATTTTCTATTGAAGCATCTCCAAGGAATGCAAGTATGAGTCAACATTAGAAATTCAACCATAGTAATAGAATAAATTAGAAAAAAATCATGACCATCTCAATAGATGCAGGAAAAAAAATTGACAAAATTCAATACCCATTCATGATAAAAAATTATAAACCAGGAAACAGTAGAAGAAACTTCAATTGATAAAGAACAGAGCTAATATCATACGTACAAGTGAAAAACATTGAATGACTATTTCACCTTATGAACAAGGCTAATATGCCCACTTTAATCACTTTTTTTTTCAGTATTTTACAAGAGGTCCTAGCCATATCCATAATGTAAGAAAATAACAGTAAACGGCACAATTAATAGAAAGAATGTATAAAACTGCCTATAGTTACAGACAATATGTTTGTGGACAGAAAACCATAGGAAATCTAAAACCCTATGAAAGACAATAAAGGAATTTAGCAGTTGCAGTATGCAAAGTCATTATAAAAATTCTATTTCTATATATTAACAAAAGAGAGTGGGAACATAAAATTTAAAAATAATAGTTGCAATGACATTAACAAAACTTGCAATAAAATCAAGAAAACATGCAGTGCTTTTGTACAAATTTAATCAGAAATGCACAAGACCTCTTCTATAAAAGCTGCATAACACTAATGAGAAAAGTTATAAGTGACTTAATATTCATACTACTGAAATATCCAGGCCAGAAGAAAATAAAAATATGAAATTCACTTCTAGTTCAAACTGTATTTAAAAATTATTTGAAATGAATCATAAAGTTAAATATAAAATAAAAAAACATAAAGGTCTAAGAGAGCATAAAATAAATATTTGCAATCAAAATAAAAATAATTTTTAAAATGAAGAAAATACTATTTGTATTTTGTAGTAAAAAGTTATAGATAATATAATTTACTTCTAGGTAAAACTTCAAAAGCCCCTTTTCTCTAAGTTAATTCAGCTACTATAAAAGACAGAGTAAGATAAGTGGTTTTTCCATAACAGTGTCCCATATTTCTCTATTGAGAATGCAATACATTTTACTTTTAACCTGACACTGACTCATCTATCTCATCTTTGGGCAAATTCACCTCTCTCTGTTTCAGCTTCCCAATTCTGAAAATGAATATAATATTATAATCTAATTATTGTATGAGGTTTAGCTGCAAAGCCTATAGAATAGTGTCTAGTTCTGTTGATATACTCAGTGCTGCTACTGCTGGTTTTGGTGATGATGAGGCTAATATTGATTATCATTCCACTATTTCATTATGTGAAAGGTGGTATTATGTCTGGTTAAAAGCACATTCTCTGGAGCCAGAGGACTTTGGTTCAAATCCCAGCTTTGCCACTTACTAGCTGTGTGACTTTGGACAAATGACTTCATCTCTTCATGTCTCTCCATTTCTCCACTGGTAAAATGGGAATTATGATAGCAAGTTTTCAGGGCTCTTAAGAGGTCTAAGAGAGTTGATATTTATAAAGTGCTTAGAGAAAAATTTCTGCCATTGTGAGTGCTATAATGTATGCATTACTGTTGTTATTATTCTTAATATTAGCACATCACTGTCTTTTCTCTAATGGAAGGCTAATTCTGAAAGATAGAATTATTCCATTATCACCAAAAGAACACTCTTTCCCTATACCTGTGTGGCTATTCTGACTTCTGTTAATTTCTAAGACTCTTAACTTCTACCCTAGAGCTAAATTTAACTTCCTGATCATCTATTTTTTTAAAAAAATACAGAACCAAAAGAAAATTTTCACAAGTCTCTGAGGCAAGCCATTTGCTGACACCTGTTGACTCAGGAACCCGGGAAATTATATCCATAAGCTTGTTCACTTTTTCCTCTTGGATACTTTCTTAGGTGAGATACCCCAGAAATAGACCATGAAATGAGAATATTTGTGCAAGTGCCTTATTGAGGAAGAGTTGTTGAGAGGAAACAATAAAGGAGAGGGAAGCAGAACAGGATAGGGGAAGAATTTCAGGCTATGGTCTGCCTCAGTTTGGCCTCTCCTTGAGTAAGGCAGCGGGGATGTCCTGCATGGCGCTGGAATGCAAGCTGCTATGCAAGCACAGCGAATGTGTCAGTCTTGTTCATCATCCGCATTCTGTGTGACTGGCACAGTAACTGCTTCGTAAATACTTTTTGACTAGATACAGTAGAAGAAATTTGTTCTGAAACATCAACACACATCAATTAGATAAGTGAAGGCTGGAAGAGCTGTCTGTATAAACCTATCCATTTGGCTAGACAAAGGTTGTTGAGTCATTAAGCACATCATCTTGAGGTCATCTCTCTTGCCCCAAAGGTCTTCAACAGCCTTGAGTCAAGAGTGAATCTTCTCTTGGAGGGCCCTAATGTCTGCCTGTTCCACAGGTAAGGATTAAGGAGTCAGAAAAGTTTGCAGAGAATTTCACAAGTAAACATAAATACCAAATAAGGAGAAAAGTGAAACAAGGAGATGAGAAAGGGAGGAACAACCAAAAAATCACATTGGTATCATCATCAACATAAAAATGATAATTAAGGTCTGTTGAGCATTTCACCTATACCATATATTTTCTGAGCATTTTCATCATAGATTATCTTGAATCTATCCCATAATGTTTGGGTTATTATTATTATCAGATACATCTAGAAACAGAGAAAATTGCTCAAATCACATTTCTTTAATGCAGTGGAGTTTGGAATTGAGTCCACATGGTTTGATGCTAGGTTTTACACAATTGGACACATTTTATAGTCTTTCCTACTTTATGCCTTACAAAGGGCATTGTTTTCATGGACGTTGTTTAATATATTTGAATTTTGCTCTCAACAGATAAGGCAAAGCTAAATGAGGCAAATTGATTAGCCTAAAGTCAACCACTTGATAAATGATGGAGCTTGGATGTAAATATCTTTGTGCTTCACAACCTTTACTCTTTTCATTTCAGAAATAGAAATGGAAATTACAGATATAAAGCCTCTTGTTTCTTTGAACTCAAATATTAATGCATCTGACGAGATATGTTCCGTAGAGGCAGTGGTCCGTACCCCAAGGAAATTAGACATAAACTGGAAAGATTCTCCTTCAGCACAGTGACCGACAGAAACAGATAGTCTTGAAAATTGAAAGGGATCCTGACTTGTTCTTTTAATTCCAGTTGTGGTGATAGGGGGAGGTGGGAGCAGCGGTTTTAGAAATGAAAATGGTTTCTGTCTATTTATAAACCCTGTGAAGAGTTATTGCTGCTTGCATTGCCTCATAGGGATCAATGTGTGGCTTTTAAGTCCTGCCATATCAGTCTGGATCTTTTCTGGTGTATTAGCATATTCTTCTAAGTGTTATGACTGTTGTGTGTCAATCACAAGCCCCAGTGCATCCTCAGTCTTCTTTGCTAGGAGTCTCTGAAGATAAAATGTTGACCATCATAGTATTGTCTATAAAAGTAGTCAAATCAAATGCATTGAGATTTCTGCAAGTTTGGGAAAGAAATACCAGCAATCTGCTTATGATTTTAGACGATATTTGGTCCTATTTTCTGAGCTGTAGACAATTTTGTAGGATTCAAAAAATTGTGATCATTGTTTTAAGTATATTGACAACCACTCAATCCAGTTAGTGCTCTTGGTTGCAGCCAATAGACTTACAGATTTTAAACTCCTCCTACCTCCTAGACAGTCTCATCTTTAATTCTAGTTACAAGGTTCTCAAACTAGGTTTAATATGAGATCCAAAGTAAATGAGGCTCATGGTAAACTTTTCTGTCATAGCATTACATATTAGCTCTTGTGTGCATGCACACACACACACACACACACACACACACACACACACACAATTCTGATGGGCTCCTTTTTCATCTCTAGAAGGAAGCTGTTGTCTTGTAAACTGTTGAGTTTCACCAGTTGCATTTTTCCCTGCATTTGAGTCAATTTTCATAATGCTTTCGAAGAAAATATGATCAAGCTCTTAGATTGCTGTGCTTCTGTGTTCATAGGTACATTCAAACTGCTATGAACACTCAGTTTATTCCTGATATATTTATTCAGTGTCATCAACTGAAACCGAACATATTTTGCCAGCTCTATCCAATTACATCAGTAATACTCTTCTCCATGCACTGAACAAAGTTATTTTCTGATTTTGCAGAAAGGCATATGTCACTTAGAGACAAAAATTCATAAAACACTCAACTTTCTGAATCCAATTTGGTGTCTCCCTAAATTGCATTTTGGGCAGTCTCCTGGGGAAATGCATAAGTGTAAACCAGGTTTTGGAAATAGGCAGGGGTTTTTATGGGCTGTTTCTGTCATTATGTTCTTTGTGTAATTATTTTCTTCTACTTTTCCATTTCTATTTCTCACATAAAGTCTCCAAATTTGAAGTTTTCATGTGAATATATGTGTCTAGTTGGTGACTCTCCAAAGTGCAGTCTGTAAAAGTAGACCACGTCATAGGTTGTTAAAGTTAGATGGGGCCCTGGGGACTAGTTGGCCAATCCCTGTGATTTTCGAGATGAGAAATGGAGGCCTGGAGAATTAGGGAGACTCATCTAATCAGTATTACAAAGATAAAATCAGAGCTGATTAAAAAAAAAACCCAAAAAAACAGAGTAGTACCCTCATAAAAATAATGATGTGAAAGATAATATTTGCTGGGAGCTATGATAACCATATTAAATGTATAATTATTAAGTACTGTGGCATAGTTTTATTAGTAGTATTGTTATTGCATTTTAAATATCACAATAATCATATGAAAAAATGGTTCTATAAATGTGCCAAGTATATAGATGGAAAATAAAATCCCACAACTGAAAAGATTATGGGATGCGCCCAAACCAACTGAAAAGAAGCAGGCAATAAAGCCCAGGTTGCTTTCCCCCAAGGTCTGAGCTCTGCATCACTCCACCTATTATTTCCTTCTCTGATCTAATATTCCTTTCCTGCGTTTCCCCACCCAAACCCTCCCGAGCAGCACTCCTGAGCAGTACTAAAGCCAAGATGGAATCCCTTCCCTACCTCAGTTTCCTCTCTCACTTTGCTCTTTGCTTGGATTAAGTGAACTTTCAAAATGCTGTGCATTTTCTGAAAGAACTGCCTCGTTAGTTAACACCATGCTATGGGATGCAGGTCTCTGCTGCCTTCCTCTACTGGCTCCAAAGGTGCCATGTTTCCTTATGGAAGAATAAGGCTTGGTTCAAGGACTCCCAGAAATCCCTTAAAGCCAGATCACAATAAATATTTAGGGATGAGCCAAGAAAAAGAGCTTGGTGGTCTTCTGGCAAACTTTCCCACAGGCCTGGAGAATAAGCAATATTTTGGAAGGAGTTAGTATGAGAATAAATTGTCTTGCCTGGAATTGTGCTCCGCTTTTAATTTCATATCTTATTCACTTCCTCATTTTGGCTAATTCATGGAGACATATGGGGCACTGAGATGCTGAGATGAACGTAACCTTGTTCCGTTGTTCCAGAAATTTGTCAGAGTGGGACTTCATATGGTTTACATTTTGAGATAAGTGTGGAAGGTAGTATTCAAAAGAAGCTATGGAATTTACATATTTTATGAATAAAACCTGAATTGGTTGAATTTCTCATATCTTAATTAAGAATATATGTGGGAACAGAAAGGCATATCTCTGTATCTATCTATATTTATCTCTATCTTTATATCTACATATATCTATTTTTCCAAAATATATATCTTTAAAATTTGCATAACATATAGGATAGTGACTTTATTTTTTCAAATTGTCTCCTGACTATATGTATAGAAATATCCTTTTTTTTCCCCCCTTTCAAATTACAAGGGGATAATCTCCTCTCTGTCAGTGTGAATCATGGAAAAGCTCTGTACTATTCTCTCAGAAGTAATTAATCTTTGACATTCACTTTTCAAAATTCACAGTATTTCAGATTTATGGTTTCTCATGGGTCTCTATGGTAGGTTACAGGGGAAAAAAACTATTTTTATGTTTGACACCAAAAATTCATCTGCCCAACAAATGTTAACTTCTATATTATTACCAAGTTGCTGAATGTGCTAATTTCTATTCCTATGAGACTTTCAACCCCATAATGCTGAATCAAATAGTTCACATTAACTTTAGATAAAATATTCAAACTTGTTCCAACCTCCTCCAATTCCCATGTTCTGCCCATCACTAGTTGTAAAGCACCCATCATTTCTGATGAGTTGAGTTCACTTAAAGGCTAAATGCATTTGTTATCTTGCATGCTTCACACAAAGTCAGAGGGGAGTTTTACTTCAAATATGTGTGAAGGCACTATGTTTTCAATAATCATTAGATGAACTATGAAAGAAATAAAATATGCAGGGCCCACAGACACGGTGTATTAATATCCCCTGGTTTTTTATTCATCTTAAGTGTTTCCTTGGGGGATTTCAGTTGTCTCTGCTTAATGTAGGAGATCAATCAGCTTCTTCATAAGCCATTTAAAACTACTGTGGAAAACTTTATTTTTATGTCTCTTTAAATGGAGCTTGATCCAAATGCTAACACTGAAGTCGTTTTGCTACTTATAAGTCTCTTATCAGCTCAAAGCCATTGCTTTTTCTCACTTTCAGGTAGGTGATCTAGACTATTGAAGCAGTGTGATTCTGTCATTTTGCCCTAACCGTGATTGACTCAACCCTTTAAGTATCTACATACATTCTATTAGTATTTGTAAGAGTAAACAGAAAAAGTTCCAAAAGGTAAATGATTAGTGTACAAACTATTACTTGATATCAAACAGCTCTCCTTTGTCTCTCCTACCAAAAGAGAACTTGAAATGAAAAATCATAACTTAAATATGAATCTATAAGGGAGAGAATGAAGATAAACTACTTGAATGCATTTTTCTTCTAAAAGCCGTTCAGAAGCAGTGAGACTTTGCTTTCCTGATTTTCTAGAGATGCTCTGTGTCTCCAGTATTCCGTCATCACCTCCTGTGTATACCTCTGTCTCAGCAGTCATCACGTGGCATTGGGAGAGCTCATGAGCTTGTCCCTCATCCCAAATAGGCCCCTTGAGAGATTAGAGTTTATTAAACTCCGTATTGCCAGAGCCCATTGTAATATTTGGCATAGAGTATAAACTTGTTAAATATTGAGAGAGAGAGAGAGAGAGAGAGAGAGAGAGAGAGAGAAAAAAAATTAGTTGATCATTTATATAGAAAATGGAATCCTAATGTTAAGAAGAAAATAAAAAGTACTAATACATTGCTGTAGTAAACTGGTTTGAGGATTATTTAATATGTAAATGTATACAGTTTCATGATTGCAAAATAAAACATTCAGGCTGATTCTAACGTTTTCTAATACCCAGTAAGTACTGCCACATTTGCTGACTTTAGATCCAGGTAGTAACTTTTAATAAATAGTGAATGAGGTCACTGGATGAGTATAAATTAGCAATTAAAACAAAATTTTTAATTTCATTTAAATCAAGGCAAAAATATTACAAATGTAAACTGACCCATCAACATTGTTTTTCCTTAATACTTCTTTCTTTTTTTCAGGCTTATTCTCTATTCACTTTTCAAACTGTACAGTATTACATGATTAATGTAAGGAAACATTGAAAAGGTGCTGAGCAAATAGGAAAACAAACACAACAAAATACCCACCCACAAGCTTACCAACATAACACAGCTACTCAGTATTTTGAGAAAAACCCTTCTATGTCTTTATTTTCATGCATATATAAATGTTTATTCAGAAACTTTAAAAAGGCCTTGTATGTTGAACACACTATTGAAACATGATTTTGAAATTAATAGTAAACAGTTATCAAAAATGTAAGTCTCTGATTTCTGATAATGATAGAACAGCCTAATCAGATTACTCATAACAATGATATAATCTAGCAAAAAATGGGCAGCATGCTATTTGAAGGTAGAAAGTGTAGTGGAGACAACCTGTCTTGTCTGCTCAGGCTGATGTAACAAAATACCATAGACCGGATGACATCAACACTAGAAATTTAAGGTGAGGCAGGCATGGGATAGACATTCCCGTTCTGATGTGGATAAATAAGAAAGAAGGGGTGACAGATCCCAAGTAAGTCCAAAACTTGGAAGGCAAAATTCTGTTACATCTTAAAACTCAAGAATAATGCACATTAGTCCAATGTTTTGCCATCCAGGGCTACCAGGGTGGCAATGTTACACCCAAGCCATGGCAGGGTATACCTGCAGCATTTGCTCCATAGGTTGCCACCCCTATGCCTATCTGGCCCGGCTCCGTGAAGGTGACACTGTCTCCTTTAGTTTCAGCTGGTGGTGTCTCTGCTGATAGAATTCCATCTCTATTCCTGGCTTTTGATGAGATGGCTGGTTAAGCTCCTAAGTCACGTGCATGTTCTCTTCATCAACCACACTTTTTTTCATGTTCTCTTCCAAACATGCTCTCTCATTTTTTGCAATATGGACAGGTTGAGAATTTCCCAAATCTTTAAGTTCTGGTTCCTTTTGTTTAACAATTCATCTCTCTTCTTGTATTTTACTGTAAGCAGCCAAAAGGAACCATGCCTCTCCTTCAACCACTTTGCTCAGAAATCTCCTCAGCTAAATACCCATTTTCATTGCTTACAAGTCCTACTTTTCACAATACACGAGGAACACAAGTTTAATCAAATCCCACAATGGAGTTAGGCCTAACATGTTTCATTCTCTGTTTCCTTAATAATAAAATAGGGATAGTGATGCCTGCTTACTGATTCATAAGGGGGTTGTAAAAGTAAAATTATAACAAACACTTTTTCAATCACCCACTCTGTTTATTCAAGCATGTTTCCACTTACACTCCATCTCATACCTTCTAATGGCAACGGAGTACTCACCCCCATTGCCTCCATACAAACTGGACTCTCCTTCTTCCATGCCTTTGATATGCCAAGATATGAGTTACAACATTCCAGTGAAGTCAGGAGACTTCAGCAAAGAGCTTATCCATTATTTAAGGCCAAGTTCAAATGCCAAACCTTTCACAGGCATTTCCTTGAATGCTTCTTGGCCAAATTCAATCTTTTAAATTTTTTCCTGTAACCACCTTGTATCCTTGACGGAAGTTAATTATTTCACATAATACCAGTCACCATAAGGAGACTGTATCTGACTTTCCTACTAGATTGTGCATTCAATGAAGACCAGGACTCACTTTACTTCCTATGATTCAGTACAGCACTGGCACTGTGCCTTTACAATCACTGGCACTCCAGAAGTGTCTCTTGCCTTGAAGTGGGTTAGCACATCTACAGAATTACTTCGCATATATGAAAACAACCATAACAGCAAGATTTCTATTTTGATGTCTATTATCTCATTTTTAGTTGTGCCAATTATGCAGGTGTTATTAAGGTAGTGATTTTTAGAAGATTCCCAAAGTAATTACTATTTCAAATAGAGTCAGGGACATGCAAATACCAATTAAAATATTTTTCCCCCCAACATTGAAAAACATGGATATTGATATTACAGTAAGGAAGCTGTATGGAAATGGTTAGACAGAGGGCCTCCTTTTAAGTAGACTTTTACACAAACTTGAGTTTCTTTAATTCTCTGATAGACAACTTTCACTGTAGACAAACTGTTAAAGCTGAATTTTTGACAACCCAGTGGATTTTTCTTTGTTAAGATATGGACAGGACTCTCATTTTGCATGGGTTTTATTCGTGCTATGATCTGAATGACCTGAGAAATAGTCATTCTATGTTTCCTCTCAGTCATCTTAGTAGAGTCAAGACTTAAGGGGTGTGTGTGTGTGTGTGTGTGTGTGTGTGTGTGTGTGTGTGTGTGATATTAAGCACATATTACACCAGTCAATTCCTCTCAGATGTTTATGATGTTGACAGGATGGTTCTATGTTCTATGGGGATGAAAACTGTACAGTAAAACTCTTAATATTGCTGTTCCCTTCCGGGGAGTTAAGTCCAATATTGTAATTCAGAAAGCAATGATAGTGATAAGACTTCAAGTAAAAATGTGCCCCCTCACTAAGTTTTGCTCATGCCAGGGACGTCCTTAATGATACACTCAACAACAATGAGGGTACTTAAATCTGGGGTCCACTGCTCCTGAAAGCCTGATAAAACAATCTATCATTCTCTCTCTCTCCTTCTCTCTTTCTCTCCCCTTAATCTGCCATTGCAGATCTAGTGAAATAGTTCATTTATTGCTTTTTTAATGCACAAACATGAACTGCAAGAAATATAATTGACCTTTCTGCAAATGCAGACACTAATGCTCCTCCATTCCTCATACTTTGGGGAGTATAACTAACTATAAGTTTAAGGTAAGATGTAGCCTTTTTTCTATCCCTTGCTTAGGCTGAGTTCACTCCAGCAGAGAGGTTAAATATTCTGTTTGCTCTTTAAGTAGAATCACTATCATACCACTGTAACTGGAAACACTTATAATGCTTTGATTTCAGCAAATCCTACAAAAGTGTACTTAATCCTACCATACAGATACCCTTGTAACGCAACCTTAGCTACACCAATAGGAGAGACGTGATAATAACCCTCCATTGCAGGATTCTTTTAGGGGGAGTGTGCATAATTGATAGAGGAATGAAGAGGCCTGAAAGAAAAAGCAAAGCTTTGAATCAAACAGAACTGAGTAAACAATTTGGGGCAATGTATACTAAAAGCAATTTAAAACAAGAGATTTAACTGAATTTTATAAAAGCAAATTGAATAAAATAGTTACAAAAATGGAGATGGCATTTGGGAAAAGATGTACATTGATTCAGATAAATTAGGCTTGTCACATGTAGTTTTAATTTTTGATCTCTTTCTCAAATAGGGGAAATGTCATTTTCTCTTTTACCCCTAGCTTACTGCAGGGGATGCAGGCCAGTCCCTTTATTTTATTTACCTAAAGAGTGTGGTCATTAAAGGAAGCAGGGATCTTTTAAATCCATCTGCATTATGATGTTAGAAGGGATTTATAATGTTGGAGAAGGATCTTTAGCATATTATCTGACCTCAACATTTTAGTCCAGGTAGAGGCTGTCTCTAGCACTCAGTTGCAGCACAGCCATCACATCCCCAATAAGCAGTGACCAGAGCTGGCATGGCTTGAACTTTAACAGGGAGTTAGATCACCAAGAGAATGACTTTGACTGGACAGTTGATCTTTACCTGGGATTGGAGTGTGGGAATTGGTAAATTTCTTCGCAAGTGGCCAAGAAACTTCATCAAGGATGTGTTCTTTTTATGTATGTTTTATTCCTTTTAATTTTCTTCCCTTAGTTTTTGAAAAATAACTTGCTTAGGAGTTAGGTATAATCAGGACTTATAAAGCTATTTACCTCACCTGTGTGATTCCATTTATGGGTGAGAGATAAAAGGAGAGGCAGGGGGAGGGAGGTTTATTTAATGGTGTGGGAGGTCCTTTGTACTTTTTACCCAGTGATTATGTGAGTAGTGATTAAGTGCTAAGTGTGGTATGCTAACCAGAGGTATTCACCTAGGATGTTAGAAATGCGATTCTCAGGACCCCACCCTACACCCACTGAATTAGGTAGAAACTCTGGGGATGGGGCCCAGCAATCTAAGTTTTAGTAAGCCCTCCAGAAAATTCTGATGCACATGGCAATGGAGAGCCACTGACTTGGAGTAAGCATCTGCTTCAAGGTAAAGCCCCCATTACCTTGGTCTTGGTTGCCTTGGGTTTTCATTGTGTGAACTGAATGTGATTCTGCATTGGAAGACCAAGTATACGTTTTCCATGCAGTGTGGCTGTTACACACATGCCAACCAGTTTGAATATTATTCAAAGTAACAGCAATGTGTTAAATGTGAGAGACGAAAATAACTATACATACTTCCTGAGAAAAGGTGGTGTTCAGTGCTCAACATTAAAATGTTTTCCAAAGGAACTTCGGACCAGATGCAATTTTTGCCTTAGAAACTGGCTTTAAAATGTACCACCGTCATGTACACAAAAGGTAATTTCATGTAACTGCTCCCTATGTTTTTCTGAAAAAAGATTCTTGACAGGTTAGGAAGATGGAGAAAATGGAAACCATTGAAAAGATGTTTGACATTTTTATTCATGTGATACTTTGTATAGTCACAATCTCACTCCATAGACCTTCATGCTCCCACCATTTGCCAAGTTGTTACAGAGGACCAAACCGAGTTTTCAGAGAGCTGGAATAAGGTTTTAGAGGGTTTTTGTTTTTGTTTTTTTTTTTTTGGTGTGTGTGTGTGTGTGTGTGTGTGTGTGTGTATTTGTGCTAAGACTCACATAACATAAAATTTACCATCTTAACCATTTTAAATATACAGTTCAGTAGTGTTAAGTATGTTTACATTGTTGTAAAACCAGTTTTTGTATCTAATGAACTCGAAACTCTGTACCCATTGAACAACTCCTTTATTTCCTCTCCCCTCAGCCCCTGGGACCCACCATCCAGTTTCAATGAATATGATGACTTTAGGACAGGAATGACTTAACCAGGATATGAATCTGAATCTCTTCACTTCCAAAATCTGTATTCTTTTCCCTTTGCAACATATTATTTGTCAAACTAAGTGAAAACAATGTTCTTGGCATTTAAGGCTTATTCCTTTCTTATGGACCTGAATGTGTATGTATATTTAACTGTATCAAGGCTGCTCTTTTGACAGTTTCTTATAAGCACAGGGTATTTTACCCCCATTTCTGTTTTGCATATCTTTAGGATGACTCCCTGCTTCTTCTTATCTGTGAAAACTCCAACATCCATTGAACTTCTAGTCAGTTTTTCCACAGTGGCTTCTCTCTTTCTTTGTCCTGAATTCCTTAGAAATTACTAATTTTCTACACATCTTGTCAGTAAGAATGTGGACTCTTGAGCCAGCCAAGTGGCGCATTAGTTAAGAGCTGGTTTTGGGATGCCAGCAGCCCCAGTTCGGATCCCACATATGAGTTCCAGTAACACTGCCCTCTACAGCTAACAACAGCTCCACCTGGAGCTGGGCTGCGAGCCCCAGCGACGGCATAGCTGCAGCCCCTGCTGCAGTGGGCTGCCATAGGCTACAGTGAGTAGCCGGCAGCCAGCGTGAGCTGCCAATAGCCACAGTGAGTGACCATCCAGAGGCTGGTGACCGATTTACCTCATCCGGGAAAAGCGCAATGACGATACCAACATGGACCAGTGAAGCAACATCCTCTGCAACTAGACTGAAGAACAAAAAGACAGCAACTTGTCTGTTCCGCTTCCCCGATTCCCGAACGCTGTTCCCCTCCACCCAATAAAATCTTTAAAAAAAAAAAAAAAAAAGAATAATGGACTCTGTTCTTGTAAGGCCCTTAAATTCCAATTAAATCAACAATTCATCTGGTGCTTGAAGCCCCTCAACAATAGAGTATAGGCTTGTTCACCCTCAAAATTGCTTGGTGCACATGTTACTTTTGCACACTTCCATTCCAAATCTCTTCCTTATTTGGAGTTAAATGTTGTGCCAATATAGCTTGTAGCCACTCGTTGTTGTTGTTGTTGGTCTCCCCCTTGGTGCTATGGGGTGAATCTAATGCCTTTTACATATAGTATTCCTTAAACTATTAATATTCTTCTGAAACTTTTCATCGACAAGTTAAATACTTACCATCTTTAATAATTTTTAAAGGTCTTCTCTGCTTTGGGTATCAGCTTAAAAACATGACTGATTAGGGCCGGCCGAGTGGCGCGGTGGTTAAGCGCTGGCTTGGGAAGCCAGTGGCCCCGGTTTGGTCCCATATATGTGGGCCAGTGACACTGCCCTCAAAAAAATAAAAAACAACAACAACAAAAAAACCCAAACAAAAACATGACCGATTGTTTTTTCTCTTAAAAAATGATACTCAAAACTAACTCAGTTCTATAAATATGTTCTACCCAGTAGAGATAAAAAAAACATTAGTTTCCTCACACTTACATTTACAAAAGGCTAAGGTATTATCATTATTGTCATTATTATTATTGGCAGCCAATCTTCTTTGATGACATCTATCAGCTCACCGTTCCTATTCCTATAAAGTTATTGTTTATAGAAACTCTTTAAATATGTGTCAGCTATGTCATTAAGACAAATGAGGCCAATCCTGATTCTAGCCCCTTTTATAAAATTTTCTCTCTATTTTGCATGTGTGTCTTTCATGTGTGTCTGTTCTCCAGGAAATACATGTGGTCTTGCCTTATCTAGAAGTTGTAGACACAACTTTTGTTAACCCCCTCAGGAGAACATGGTTGAGCATACTTAATAAGCGTACGTGAAGGGAACTGTGCACAGATTTTGTTTGATTATTTTTACGTTATTTTTATTTATTTATTTATTTTTAATTAGTTTCAGGTGTGCAACACAGTACAATAGTGATACTTTTTACCCCTCAAAGTGACAACCCCCTTCCCCATTTAGCTACCCCACTCCCGCCCCCATATCATATATATCTATTACACTTCCTCTGACTCCCTTCCACAGTAAACTCCACATCCCGTGACTATCTATATATTCAATTACAGTTGGTATACAATATTATACAACATCAGCTTCAGCTGTACAGTGCAGTGATCAAGCCTCTACTCCATCCATGAAGTGGTCTCCCTAACAAGACATGTGACCATCTGACACCCCACAAAATATTTAAAACATTATTAATTATATTCCCCAAACTGTCTTTCATATCCCTGTGGCAATATTGTAGTTGCCTATTTTTGCTGTCTAATCCTTTCCCCTTGTCCCTCATCCCCACCCCATCCCAACTAGCAACCCTGGTTTTCCTCTATATCTATGAGACTGTTTCTGTTTGCTTTGCTCATTCATTCAGTTTTTTAGATTCCACATATAAGTGAGATCATATGGTATTTGTCTTTCTCTGACTGACTTATTTCACTTAACATAATAGTCTCTAGGTCCATCCATATCATTGCAAATGGTACAATTTCATTCTTCTTTATAGCGGAGTAATACTCCATTATATAAATGTATCACAGTTTCTTAATCCAGTCATCTACCGATGGGCATTTCGGTTGTTTCCAAGTCTTGGCTATTGTAAATAGCGCTGCAATAAACATAGGGGTTGCATATACTTTTTCGAATTAGTGTCTTGGGTTTTTCAGGATAAATACCCAGGAGTGGAATCGCTGGGTCAAAAGGTAGTTACCCTAAGTCACCTCAGAATTCTTAGGTCTCACAAAGTTAACACAGCACTCCCAAACTTTTCATCAAATCCCGCTCAATTTTAGAAGTTTCTAACTGTCTCTGAAACCAGGTGCGTTTTAAAAATTACCCTAGTTAACAGTTCCAGGACCCATGCCATTAAATGTATTTATAAGCAGACATTTCTTGTTCATGAAACAGGACCGGGAGAGATGAAGCCTTGATGTCTATTCCTGGCTCTGTCACTGATTCACCTTTCATTGCAGTGAAAACCAATTAACCTCCTCCAGTTTCCCCATTTGTGAAATGAAAAAAAAAATTAAAAATACTGGGAAATTTGAAAATAGAGGTTGTAGAAACTTTTAATATGTGTAGATAAAGGTGCTGTGTAAATGTAAAATCAACTTCTTTTTAATGTAGACTATATTTGAGCAGGCATTATGGATAACCATCTAAACCATTTTTAGCAGGCAACACTTAATATTTATTTGTATATCTATTGAACGTTTATACTGAAAATCTCCAAACATTGTGTCATGTGTCTTAACTGTTTCATGAAATGAGGTAAAATGTATTATTTTAAATGCCTAGCAGATGCTTTAATAGCATAAATCCTGAAAGCTAGAGGAATCCATATGAGGGATGACTAGTAAAACATTCCAGTCCCCTAAATTCTTGAGGGTTCTGACAATGAACTTGGAATTCAACTCTACTGACCTAAATGAGAAGATTATGACCAAAATGTCATTAGATGTGTACAGAAAATTTTCATAGCAGATCTGGTCAGATCTCTATATTTTATTTTGTTCTTATTAAAGAGTTACATTTTCAAGTTGTCTGAACAGTCTTGGACCAATCCATGTGGGTTCTTTAATACCACCCAATTTCATTATTTTAGGTATTTTCATGATCTGTAAGATTTAGTATCTAGAATTAGCAATATGGGCTAACAAACTGATCATGGGTCCTCATCAAGATTATTCTCTTTCTGAATATTCATCTTTTCAAAAATAAGCCAAAGGAAGTCTTTAATTCCTGTATACCAGGTTAGAATGATTCTGCCTATAAATGTCTCTCTTTAAAATATAACTTTAAAACACCAAACAGCCAATTGAAATGTTCGCTTTCTTTTAAGTTGAAAAAAAAAATCACAAAAAAACTATTAAATTCTATTAATATTGGGTTGCCGGAAAAATCATGACGCATTTTTGCAACAAAAAACAGAAAAAAATACATCATGACTTTTCTGATAACCCAATAAATAAAATAAAAAGTGTTAAAAACAATAAGATTCATTTAAGAACATTAATATGGTGGTGTTTAAAAAGATTGAGTCATTTAAGTTCTAGGGTATTTGAATAGCATCACATAAAAGTTCTAATAAGTTGAATGTTATTAGATTAACCAATGCCTAAAAGAAAAATGCTGGTAAACCATAAAGGCTCTTATTATTGAAAGTAAATTTATAAAAAAAAAATGTGGCATGATTACAGAAATATCTCTTGGGCCAGCACAAGCCTGTCTGTCTGTCTGTCTCTCACCGTTTCTCTCTCTCTCTCCCTCTGCCTCTCTCTCACACATACTCACTTACACACACACACACAACTCTAACTAGAATGGTCTGACAGCTCCTGGAAATAAAATTGCAGCCTACATTAAAGCCAATATGTAGCCCAGTAGGAATGCACACTACTTAATTCTTTGTCCTGAGGAACATGAATAGATCCTGTATATAGATCCAAATGGCCTAAGAAAAATTCCAATTCAGGAAATCATACTTCAGCTGTGTCTACGTGAATGTTCACATAATGATATACCAACTCCAGGAAGATGTTCTTGATTAATTTACAGTATGTGTTGAGTTCACATCATATTGACTCATCAGCACCACTATTGTTAAACACTGTAAGACAACTTATTTGAACATCAAGTCATCATTTCTGAACACTTATACAGCTTTATGTATATGTGTCTTTCAGCAAAAGTCTAGAATGGTGCCTTCTACACGGTGGAAACTTCATGCATGTCTTGTCATAATTGATTTAAAAACTTAAGTTTTAACTTTTGCGAGTCATGGGAATTCTACTCTCACCCTAGATAATTAGTGCATAGGTAATTACAGTTAAGCCACATATGTGACAGCATGTAATTTTTGGGGGTGAGTGAGCAAGAATGACTGGAGGATAAAGTGGAAAGGGAGTTGAAAGAAGAAAATTAGGTGATGTGATGAATTATTCAAGGCCTATGTTCAATATGGAATTAAGTGAAGCTGGAACTAAGATACTAGAGTGGTATATGGGGGAAAAAGTGAAAAGGAAGGGGAAGGGTGGTCTAGATTAAGAGAAAAGGGGATAAGGAGTTGAAGTCTAAGAGAAAGTTAAAGACCCTCATTTTTGCTGAGTCTAGCACAAACTTAAAATCCTCTTCCAAAGTGTATTACTGGCAGCCACTACTGATTGATACAAGTGTGCATTTGAAATGAAAAACTCTTTGGTTTCCATTTTTAGATTCAGACACTTGGGTGGTTAAGTCTCCTGCCTTTGATGGCAATAACTTGAATTAATCACTGCTCAGCAATGGATGTCAAGTAATGGCGTTTAAGAACTTGAGTGACTATATCTGCATCAACTGCCTTATAGTGGAGAAAACAATACCACTGTGAGATCTAAGTCTGTGGCATTTAGGGAGCAGCAGGAACATGCTACATTGTGACAACATTTCATTTCACTGACAAGAACATGTTCAGCTGTGTGTCTCAGGCACTGAAACACCAGCCTCTCTAGATTTCTGGGGGAAAAAAATCCTTTGGGCTAATGATTTAAGGTGACACCTACATTATTGTATTCCACCTCAGTTGTATCAGCTAAAATGATATGATTTGCTAGAATGCAGCATGGGTCACCATCAACCCCACCAACTACACAGAATATGTCAAGGTTAATTAGAAACAGGTATTTCTCTTATTTATATGGACTGGCAGTCACACTCTCATTTTTGGCCACCCCTCATAGTGCTCGTCCAAAATGATAGCATTGAGAGTGATATGTACTAAGATAACATTTAGCTGCTTATATTCAACAAATCCTTCCTGTTTACCATGTGAATAGAAGAGCTGGTAAGCTACAGGAGATGAAAAGACAAAGCATGTAAAGTCTTTGCACAAATTCAAAGTCCATCAGGGAAAACTCTTGTATTTATTCATCCTTCATGTCTCAACACAAATGTGATTTCTTTAAGATCAGTTTTCTCATTAATTCTTACATGTACTTATTCTTCACAAGACCCTTGACGGTTGCAATGTCTCTCCCTGGCTTATGAACATTATGAGGCCATATTCTGAGTGTGTTTGTTTTCCATTTATAACCTCAGTATTACCTGACACATGGCAGGTACTCAATAAATATTTTTAATAAACAGATAAAATAATTATTGTAAGAAAAAGCAATAACTTGTTATGTTGGCATAAAGTCAATGTGCCATTGAACTTTGGAAGAGAAAGGAGTTGCCTCTATCTAGAGCAGGAAAATATTCATGAAACATTTGACCACGACTTCAAAACGTAGAGATCATTTGTTTGCAGAAATAACAGATAGTGGTGAAAATTGAATACAAAGTCAAAAGGAAATTAAAACAGAATAGTTCATGCTAGCTAGCTAGCTAGCTATCATCTATCCATCAAATATAGGTTGAATAAGACCAATAGAAGTAGAAACATAGAAATGGGTATTGGGTCCACAGTATGGACCCAATATGTTGTAGAATGGTGATCAAGAAAAATTAAGAGGCTAAAAAAAAAAAACACAGCTAGATATATGTTTCAGTTGTATTAAGCTATCAGTGGCATATAAAGGCGAAGAGACTGAAGACCATAGCAACAGGTAGGAAGCTTTGGCAGTCAAGACAGAGAGGATATGGCAATGGAAATTGGGAGTGAGAAAGTTCAAACAATGTTGTGAGGGAGTTGGAAGCAATGGGAAGTTAACTGAATGCAGAAATAGAGGTGAAAGAAAAAGAGAAGAGTAAAAAGCTCATTGGTTTATTCGACATGTTTGTTTTTAATGAGCATTTACTATGTGCCAGAAAAATAGAGGTTTTAGAGAGTGAATGAGTATGGTAGAGCATTAAAAATTTTTTCCAGTTTTACTGAGATATAATTGACATATAGCACTGTATACCTTTAAGGTGTACAGCATAATGATTTGACTTACATACATTATGAAATGACCACAATAAACTTCATTAACATTCATCATCTCATATAGGTACAAAAAAGTAAAAGAAAAAAATATTTTTTCCTTGTAATGAGAAATCTTGTGGTATTATACCATACAGCAGTGCTAACTACATTTGTTGTGTTGTCCATTACATCCCCAGTACTTATTTATCCTATAACTGAAAGTTTGTACCTTTGGATCACCACCATACATTTTCCCTCCCCTCTCCCTCACCTCTGGTAACCACACATCTAATCTCTTTTTCTATGTTGTTGTTTTTTTTAATCCCACATATCACTGAGTTTATATAGTATGTGTCTTTCTCTATCTGACTTATTTCACCTAGCATAGTGTTCTCAAGGTCAATTCATGTTGTCACAAGTATATATTATACACATATACACACACATATATGCCATAACTTATTTATCCACTCATCTTTTGATAGACACTTAGGTTGTTTGCATGTCTTAGCTATTGTAAATAATGCCATTGTGAGCAAGAGTGTGCAGCTATCTCTTTAACATAGTATTTTCATTTCCTTTGGACACATTCCCAGAAGTGGGATTGCTGGATCATATGGTAGTTCTATGTTTAGTTATTTGAGGGCCCATCATACTGTTTTCCATAGTGACTGCACCAGTATATAGTACACAAGGGTCTCCTTTCTCCACATCTTTGTCAGCATTTATTTATTTTTTTGATGCTAGCCATTTCTGATTAAGAACAACTCAAGAACTTGCTTAGCTAACTGTATTTTTATCCTTCTTTAATCCATGATTAATATTAATATATAACAAGTAAAGCAAACTACTTTATTTGTTCAAGTACTAATTTTGATATGGACAGCTCCCTATAGCCTACACATTTTTGTAGTGGAGACTCCATTGCAAAAATTATTTAGCAATAATGAAAATTAACTGTAAGTAGTTGCCTTGAAACTGACTGAATAAGGCTAAAAGAAGAAAAATGATTCATTTTTTAACGTATTTATCTGGTAGTGACTTCCTGTTCTAACTAATCACGCATGGGCATATTGTTATGAATATTCAAAGGATTTTTAATGGCTTAATAATTTTTCTTTCTTTGTTTCTAGGAACAGAAATCATAACACACATTGAAATAGAGGATCACACATGTCAAAAGCAGATAAAGTAATGTATCATTTGATGCTCTATCTTTCATAGTACCAACAAAGGCAGACCAGCCATCAAAGAAAAGCACCACTCCTATCTGGATTTTAAGGCAGAAATAACACAGAGCTGGCTTAGGCTGGATTCCCTTGATTAAAGTTAGAATATTCAAAGGAAAAGTTTCACTTACCAAGAGTCATCACTATCAAATGCATGTCACAGTTCTATCTGAAGGAGATAATATGTTAGCTCCAGGTTTTCCCAGCGTGATATTTCTGCTCACTGCTTTCTACCCAGTACATAGAAATTGGTAGTTGTGTAAGTCACCTGGTAGAAAGAATAAGCATCAAATTTTGCTCAGTTTAATTGTGCTTCATATAAAACAGTAATGCTTGTTATTTACACTCCTGTTTCTTCTCAGACCCACCCCTTGCCCTTCTTTGCACCCTGGGATACTGACCTCATACACTGGGTCACTCAGGTTTCCTTGCCCTCTGGCTTCCAGCTGAGGTTGGCCAATGGAAGGCTCTGTCAGGAATTGGAAGGTAGGAGCAGCATGGGATGTTTATTTCCTCTACTCATTCACTGGTTGTAGTTTCTGGTAGATGCACACAATAATTACTAGTCCTATGGGATGATCTCTTTTTCATGGCTCAGCATTTTCTAAAGACTGCTGTTATAGATCTCCCTTGTCCCTCCAACAGACCTGGGGACAGTAATGCCTTGTCTCTTTTGCTAGCCCTTTGGTCCCTCACTATTTGTTGTGCTTAGTTAGTCATATACCCAGAACTCTGTATCTTAGTAGCTCCCTTAGAGTCAGTATATCAGTAAGAATCCAGAAGTAAACAGATAGTAACCTCTAAAACGTCTTGATTTTTGTTTACTTTTAAAGTACAGTGTACAATTTTTCAGGAAAGAAACATTACTTGGGTTTTTGTCACTAAATTACTACTCTTCCCTTCTGCATTTGCAGAAGGCAAAAATATAATTTACAGGCAAGTGGTTTGCAACTGTTCTTCTGTCATACCAAATAATATGTGCATGTCCAATGCAGAACTATACACAAGATAAGGCTAATACTTGTCTGAGTTAAGAATTTCTTTAGACACTTATGAAGGCATGTCATAAAGTATGTCAAAAAAAGGTTGTCATGGATAACTTTAAAACTGTGAGACTTTATTTTTAAAGAATTGAATTTTCAAACTTTTAGAAGAAACATACTGTGCCACATACCACAGATGAAAAGATAATTCTCTTTTAGGTGTTTCTAGCATAAGATGAGTGACAAATTGTGTTATTTCTTCCATTGATTATAGTAGTCCAGCCCTAATGACAAGTCAAAGAAATATGAATTTAACATTGACACAAAAACAAATATGATAGATGTTTCAAAACTTTTTGAACTATGTTAAGATTAGTTATTTACCTGGAAACCATGAATATTGTTAGATATTTAAGAAGACAAGAGAGAGAAAGAGAGGGAGAGAGAGAATGTCTTCTTGACTAGTCACCCTTAGATACTTTAGATATCAATAGCTGTTATATTCTTAAACTGCACAATGTTCACTGAGCATCTACTATAGTCAGCTTCAGAGTAAAATCTGCACTGTAATGAGCAAAAAGCATTAACACCCACACAGAAGGATACTAACAACTAATAATCCAAGTAGCAGACTTAATTCTCTAAACAGTTTCTGATTCTCAGTTAGAAAAGAAGCAAATGAATCCCCTTAGCATTATCTTTGTGAGTGAATAACCTCATAAATATTTTGTAAATTATATATTTCAACCTCATATTGTTTACTTTTCTTGAAATCACAACACCCTGACATATTCATAAATGGCACTGTGCTTATAAATTTGTTATTAAAACGTTGATATATAGCTCAATGTAGCCATGCAGATTTGCACACATATTTTCCCCACAAATTTAAATTGCACCGTTTGTTAACTGGATTGTGACTAATTAGCAAGATCACTGCAGACTACATCTTCAAAAATAGGAGACAATATAGAGGCATTCAGAGCTATTTTATAGAACAAGCTCTGCAAAACTTGTCCTTGTGAAAGGAAGTACCTTTATTCAACAGCTTTGCTGCACAGTACTCAGTTTATGTTTCCTGTTCCTTCCTTCCACTTTAGAGAAAATTACAGATTTGAAGGAAAAACAAGCTGAATTAAACATTTTGTCCTATATATAGATATAGATAGATATAGATATCGATAGATATGTTTTCCTCACTCTAGCAGGTAAGAGGCTTCAGAAAAGTCCCAACATCAGAGATGCGATGGAACAACTACTTTAAATGAAAGGCACAATCATTTGTCCCATTTTCAGATTAGACAGCTGAGATCTGGGCAATATTGGTATCTGGCTTGTTCACTTACTGAGCTAATAAGTAATAGAGTCAGGCCTTAAAAGGCGAGGTTCAATTCCCAAGGTCCTTTTGATATACAAGAAGCATCCTGGTCAACATTATACAAGCAAAGGGGGACAGAATTGAGAGCACCGGCAAATGCTACAAATGATTTAAAACTCAGTTTCATCTGACATTCAGAATAAAAGGAGCCAAAGTATGATGTCTTCTTACCTCCAGATAACTGCTTTGCCAGTGTCAATCAGTAACATAATCATGAAATAATACAGATTAAATGCAGGTTAAAATGCCAATTTCTTCACCCTACTGCGGAGATTCTGATTTAATGAGTCTGGAACACAGTCCAGGAATCTGGGGTTTTAGTAGCCACACTGGATGATACAGTACCAGGATTCGGGAGCTATCCTTTGAGAAACGTTGCCATAGAGAATTGAAAGGTAAAATTTCAGGTTTTCTATTGGTTATCTTAAAACACACCCCCACACCCACACACACAGTATTCCCAATGTCAAAAAGTCAGATGGGCTTCATTGTTTGTCATTGATACTTCTTATTAAATCTAATTCTAGAGTTATTGAATTTAAAAAAAAATCACATTTAACAGAGATATGGGGATTTCATCACCTGTTTCTAGGAACTAAAAAAATCTTAGATCTGTTGCTAACTGATGACATCACCAGTGAATACAGGTAATGTGATAAGGTAGTGCCAGTGTCCAGGAGAGCGCTCCTGAATGTAGGGGAAGAAAATTGTGTGTCCAACAAAGCAGACATTATACTCAAAACTAATCTCTCACTTGAGGAAAGTGGATAAAGGAACCCCAAAGAGGGTCGGAAAAGTTCTTCGGATCTCTTTTATCCTCGTGTGCTACAGTTACAAATGTCAATAAGTAATATTTCTTTTCTTTTTTTTTAAATTCAAGTTCATTGGGGTGACAATTGTTAGTAAAGTTACATAGGTTTCAAGTGTACAATTTTGTAATACATCATCTACAGATCTCATTGTATGTTCTATAACTGACCACCCAGAGTCAGTTCTCCCTCCATCACCATGTATTTGGCCCCATTTACTCTCATCTATCATACCCGCCTCCCTTACTGTCTGGTAACCACTAAACTATTGTCTGTGTCTATGAGTTTTTGTTTCTTCATTTGTTTGTCTTGTTCCTTTGTTGCTTTCAGTTTTATAGCCCAATATCAGTGAAATCATATAGTTCTCAACTTTTTCTGGCTGACTTATTTCACTTAGCATAATCATCTCAAGATCCATCCAATATTTCTGAGCCTAGTGGCACCTCCAAAGAGAGAACAATAGTGACATTTCAGATATCCCCCACGCCATACACACTTGACCCCAGGAGCCATCCTTATGCTACCTGGCTAAGGTGAGAGATCCTCCAGGCAGCTGGTAACTGTCATTAGCTGTTAGCACAGGTGAGAGAGTCAATGTCATATATGTTACCTTTCACCCAGTAGTTTCTCGCAGGACTAAAGTGATCACTAACACATAATTTGAGGTAGTATTGGGTTGTTGGAAAAGTCATGATGCCTTTTTGCAGCGAAAAACACAGAAAAAAATACATCATGACTTTCCGACAACCCAATATATTCTCTTGGCTTTAAGCACAGTCTTGAAGTGAGGGTTATCCTAGGCCCTGAAGGGTAAAGAATGGAAGGAAAGGGCATAGAAGGAGGGAAACTCCTTCAAGAAGACATATAGAGTCTGTGTGTGCTGTCTATGTATCATCCTGGTGGGAGGCAGCAGCTGGTGCATACAATTGATTTTAGTATTGAAAAGAAAATCCCTGTCATTTGAAGATCATCAGTGGGTAGTAGGTTTGGTCTGAATGTTTATGAACTTCGCAAGGCATGAAGAGCAAGATCAATAAAGCCAAACCAGGAGTTCCAGAAATGGTAGCGGAACTACACTTAAAAATCTGCACTTACTCAGAGACCTTTGTCTTTGGCTTCAAACCGAGTTTAATACTCATTCAGATGTTGCTGAAAAGTGCATTTACAATTCAGTTTTCTTATGTACTTATAAGTTTCTGTCTTCATTATAATCAGCAGATCATCTAGAAACTTTTTATCTATGCAGTTTTTATTAGTGTCTTTTTCTTTTTTTTTGCATAAGGATCCTTTTTAATGACATAGAGGACTAGCCCCAAATATATGGTGAAGATGCTAAGCCTTATTTTGCAGGATGTAAAGAAAGTAAAGTGGCTTTATTCCTATCCTGTCACAGTGCCATGAAAATCCCACCAGGTCTTCTAGTTTTGATATTTTCTCCGGTTACAGGATAGAAATGCAGATGTAAAGGGGACCTTATCATGCCAGAAGCACCCAATGGTCCCCATGGTGAGCAATCAATTAAATGGATCCAACAAAGTTAAGTTCTGATTGACAGAATCCCAGGAAAATGAATAATGGAGACACCCATGTTCAGGGGCTGCAGGAGGGCAGTCATGAATGGTACAGCACAGCCACATCCTGTGTGGCTTAACAAAGGTGCCAAGAAAGAACATTAAGTAGAAAAGGAACCAAAGTTGAATATAAGTATAATGTAGAATTTTTGTAGGCAGCAAAATCATATTGTAGAAAAATAGCTGATAATTTGGGCTTGTCATAAAACATATTAAGTACAAAAAGCTGATACAAGTGAAAATACTCGGTCTGATCTCATATTTGTATAAAAGAATTATAAAGCACATTTTCAGATCTTTGACCAGTTACAATAATAAAAATCTAGTTCATGTTTGAACTAGAAACATATACAAAATTTAAGCATTCAGTTTTTCTGAATGTATGTTTAGTTTTGATCTTACTATTTAGAGTTAACAAGAATGTGAAATCCCCACTTGTAGAGATTAATGATTTACCACTGCTGCAAAGACAAAGACCAGAGCCAAGAGCAGAACTAGCTTCTGAATGATCATTCAGAGCCCTGGGGTTTTTGAGGCTCTTGGAGGCTTTTGATCTGTTTTATTCTGACATTGAAGAATTTTCTGCATTCCTGGATGGCCAGATCACAGTGCTCAGGGTTCTTAACTTTGCATACACCTTCAAATGCTGCTTCCTGTCTCCTTCCATTTTTTTTTTTTTATTTCCTGAGTGAATCTCTAATTCATACACCAGAAAATGTAACATAGGTGTCGAGGCTCTCTCAACAGATAGATGACAGAAACAGATGATACCCATATGTGTATATATAGATAGATGTTGGATAATATAGACAGAAGTCAGATAATTAAATGATACTAAAAGTGGTAAGAACATGATGCAATGAGATATAGTATGGGGCGGAATGTAAATTGTTACAAAGACTTTGAAAATAATTTGGAATTATTTTGTAAAGTTGAAAAGGCACATATTTTACCAATCTATTTCTACTCATAGGCATTTACACTGTGGAGAAATTCTTGCATTAGAATGAAAAACAAGTGCCTGTAGCAGCATCATTTCAAACAGCAAAATCTCAAAAACAAAGCAAATGTCCACTGAAAGGAAGACGCATGATAAATAAAGGTGTATTTTGATCTAGTTTGGGCTTGAATAAACCATAACTACATGCATCAAAATTAATGGATCGTAACAACAATGTCGCTTGATAAAATGAAGTCACAATAGACTGTAGAGTCTAAAATCATTTATAGAAAGTTTAAAAGCAATAAAATAAAAACCTAAAAGCTGTTTCATATAAGGATGTGTGTCTCTATTTTATAATTGTTTTAAAGCAAGGGAATGATAAAAACACATGCTCAGAATGGTGGTGATTCCTGTTTTGCAGGGTGGGGAGGGGATGATTAGAACAGCGCATGCTTTAGCACTGTCCTGGCTTCCAACCGGTGGGTGAGTACACAGGTGGCCATTAGATTGTTTTTATACCTTATATAAATATTTTCCTACGTATTTGTTTTATATTTCAAAATAAGCAGATTTATGATATCATAGCAAAAATAGTTTTACATTGTATCAGAAATCTCTGTTCCTTGAACTAAAAAGAAATATATACTATTTACAGTAATACACATGATTGTTGACACGGAGAAGAATGGTGCTATGGACAGGGGAAATACTGACTATTGCTTATGTCTTATAACATATATAAAGTTGTCATTTTAATTCTGGCACATGGTGAATACTTAATATATGTGAACTCCTTTTCATTATGACGAAAACAAGAAGTTGGCTTTGGAGTCATGATTATGTGGCAAAAGGACACAGTGATTAAGAATGGGAGAGTGTGTGTGCGTGCCCATGCGTGTACACCTGTGCGTGTGCATGTGTGTGTTACTGAGAGGCTGAGCTCGAATCTCAGCTCTGAGTCACTAGCTATGTGACTGGCCAGGTTTCTACTAATTTGTCTTCGAATTTTAAAAACTGAGATAATGAGCTCTCTTTTATCTGGCTGTCCCTGAGTTATATCCTTTTATAATAGTAATTTAGTAAAAATAAATAAAATAAGTTAAAAAATGTAAAACAGATAACAATAATAGTTATTTGTGTTATTGTGAGGAGTAAATGAGGTGAAATCAGACAAAGAGAAAATGTTCATTTAATAATTTTCATGTGCCAAGCACTGTGCTGAACCCTTTATATAAATTGATACAAATATCAACATCACAGCAATACTAGTTGCTTGGATGATTCTGCTCATCTACACATGCTTCAATCCATCTAATGTTAATGAACTTAAGAGATTAATAGGAAAGTTCAAGGTGAGTAATATCTATAATCACCTGGTTTAAGTAGCTCAACTCTCATTACAAAGTACCAATTGCTTTGTTTTTGTTGAGAAATAAAAAGATTGAATCTCTGTTCTAATGATCTAAGAAATAAGAAAGAAAAAAGTATAGAAGATCTTGAAATAAAAAAATAACATCAGAAAGATCACATGCATATTCCTGAAATTAAACAATTTGATTAACTGCCAGGCTGAATTTGACTTGCAATATGTTAGAACAAGGGAAGATTGCTGTGAGGACAGCTTAAGGTCCAAATATCCACAGCATCAGAAAATAAAAGTTTTCATCTCAGACAGAATTCAGTCAATTCCTCTGGAACAAACAGACCTAATGTCAAGTTCAAACAGAATTGGATATGCATACAAATTCCCATTAAGTGTGCTTTTGTTTCCTTAAGTGAGCACATTGCCAAATACCAGCTTTATTTATCATGACCCTTGACAAAAATCTCAATATGACTGTGGGGGATTTGGATTGAGTAAACTATATTTGAAGAAACACATATAATTGTATTGTCATCACAATAGAGTTTTCTTAAGTTGCTAGCTCCATTGAAATACACCTTGCCACCTATTAGCAATAAAAAATAAAAGGAAAACAACAAAGGTGGAAGGCTGACTCTACCTGAATTCAACTTACTATATAGCTACAATAATTAGCACAGTGTGGTGTTGGTTAAAAGAACAGACAAATTAATGGAACAGTAAAAGAACAGACAAATTAATGGAACAGAATAGAAAGCATAGAAATATACCTTCACGAATACAGTCAACTAACCTTTGACAAAGGAGCAAAAGCAATACAATGAAGCAAAGATTCAAATGATGCTGGAACAACTGGACATCCACATGCAAAAATAAAAGAAATCTAGATACAGACCTTACAACCAAAACAAAAGTTCACCCAAGATGGATCATAGACTTAACTGTAACATGAAAAACTATAAATTCCAAAAGATAATCAAGAAGAAAACTTAGATGTCTTGAGTATGGTGATGCCTTTTTAGATACAAAACCAAGACATAATCCTTGAAAAAATTAATTGATATGCTGGATTTCATTACAATTAAAACAAACAAACAAAAAAAACACAAAAAATGGATATCAAGAAAGATGGTATCAAGAAAATTAGTAGACAAGTCACCCATTGGGAGAACATATTTACAAAAGATGCATCTGTTAGAGGACTATTAGCCAAACTAGGCCAAAAGCAAACAAACAACCAAAAACTACAGTAAGAAAACAACTCAATTAAAAAATAGGTCAAAAACTGTAACAAACACAAAAGAAAATATACAAATGACAAATAAGCATATGAAAAGATGTTTGCCATCATATATCATCAATGAAAAATTAACTGGATGGGGGGAATCCTTTTACAATGTATATGTATATGTACATCAAATCATTAGATTATACACTTTAAATATCTTATCATTTGTAAATTACTTCAGTAAAGCTTAAAAATAGAAAACTATCAGTGGTTGAGGGGGCAGGCGGTGAGAGAGATAAATAAGCAGATGCATAGGACCTTCAGAGCAGTGAAAATCCTCTGTGTGAGATTATAATAATGGATATATGTCATTCATTATATATTTTCCAAAACCCATAGAATACACAACAGAAAGAGTGAATCCTAACGTAAATTATGGACTTTGGGTGATCATGATTCATCAATGCAGGTTTACTTTTGGTTAAAAATATATATATTTATCTAGCATTCTTGTGACTGACATCAATCATGGGGGAGCCTAGTCATGTGTGGTGGCGTTATGTTTGAAATCACTGTATCTCCCTCTCAATTTAGTTGTAAACTGAAAATTGCTTTAAAAATAAAGTCTTAAAAGAAAAAGCATAAATGGGGAACGATAAAGCCGCTACAAATTACCAAGTTAAAAAGGCTTCTGCGGTTGAATACATTATATCATATGACTGTCATGTTGACTGGGTTATTGCCTGAAGAAAAAGATGGTGTGGGGCCGGCCAAGTGGCAGTGTGGGGCTGGCCAAGTGGCGCAGTGGTTAAGAGTTGCCTTGGGATGCCAGCGGCCCCGGTTCGGATCCCACATGAGGGGTCAGTGACACTGCCCTCTTAAAAAAAAAAAAAATGGTGTGTACATTTAAAGGAAGTATAGGTCTTTAAAGGAAGGACTTCTCACACAAGTTCTGTGAATACAGGCATAGCTTGAGTGACCCAGGATGTCTCAAACCAGACTTGATATAGATCCACTTATAAAAGGTGCCATTTTATGTATTTGCTTGTTTCTATAGTCATAAAGGACCAGAAAAGAAGCTCAACACATATCTTACTGTGTTTTAACTCATTTGCATTTTCTCATTGAAGGAAAACTATATGTCAGATTATAAATTAAATAACTCATGGTCTGTGAGTGACATATATCACTGAGTGTAATGACTATGTCAAGAATACAGAGAACAGTAGAAGCGATTTATTTGCATCCCTCCACTTACCTGATGCTACCTGTCTCCCAGTCTACTTGGACGTCACATAAGCTTAGTCATCACTGGCACATCACCTATTACCCCAAGCTGGCTTAGCCCCTTGAAGTGAGACCCCACTTCTGGCATGGTTTTTATTATGTCCACTATGGTGTGAGCCAAAGCAGCACTAGTAATGAAGCCTGAATGGACCATAGCCAGAGAGGCTACTGTTCTGTCTAGATTCTAGATTAAGGAAAGCACTATGTATCAAGTATGAGCTCTAGTTTCCACAACTCGTATCCAAAGAGGCCTGGCAATTCACCTGGAAATACAAGAAATTAAAGCCTTGTGGTGATTAGTTAACAATACTGCATTGTACACTTGAAAGTTGCTAAGAGTACACCTTAAATCTTCTCACCACAAAATCAACAATAAAAATGGTAATTATGTGAGGTGATGGATGTGTAACTAACTGCATTGTGGTCATCATTTTGCAATTATACAAGCATCAAATCATCACATTTTACACCTTAAACTTACATAATGTTATATGTCAATAAAGCTGGGGGGGAAAAAATCTTAAAAGCAGCCAAATATCACATATAGGGGAAGAATAAAAATGAAAGCTGATTTCTCATCAGAAACAATGGAGACCTGAAGGAAAACGGGATATCTTTAAAGCACAGAAAGAACAAAATAAACTGTCAACATAGAATTCCATGTTTTTCAAAAGGAAGGATGAACTCACAGGAATTGAAAGTAGGAACTCAGACATAGACATGCCAATGTTCATTATCGCATTATTCACAGCGGCCAAAAGGTTGAAACAAGCCAAGTGTCCATGGATGAATGACTGGATAAGCAGAATGCTGTATACCCATGCAACGGGATATTATTCAGCCTTAGAAAGGAAATATTGATACCTGCTATAACATGGATTAACTTTGAAAACTTATGCTAAGTGAAATAAAGCAGACACAAAAGGACAGATATTATATGATTCCGCTAATATAAGGTATCTAAAATAGGCATTTGTAGAATCATAAAAAAAGTAGGGTACAGGGGCTAGGGTGAGAGGTAAGGAGGGAAAAATGGAAAGCTGTTTAATGATTACGTTTCTGTTTGAGGTAAAAAAAAAAAGTTTTGGAAGTAGCAGCGATGGTCACCCAATATTGTGAATGTAACTGATGACACAGAATTATACACTTAAAAAATGTTTAAGGGCCGGCCGAGTGGCACATTGGTTAAGAGCTGGCTTGGGATGCCAATGGCCCCGGTTCGGATCCCACATATGAGGGCCAGTGACACTGCCCTCTACAGCTAACAACAGCTCCACCTGGAGCTGGGCTGTGCGAGCCCTGGCGTTGGTGAAGGCTGCAGCCCCTGCTGCAGTGGGCTGCCATAGGCTACAGTGAGTGGCCGGCAGCCAGTGTGAGCTGCCAATAGCCACAGTGAGTGACCATCCAGAGGCCGGCGACCAATCTGCCTCATCCGGGAAGAGCGCAATGACAATACCAACATGGGCCAGTGAAGCAACGTCCTCCGCAACTAGACTGAAGAACAAAAAGACAGCAACTTGTCCGTGCCCCTTGCCCGATTCCCCAATAAAAAAATCTTTAAAAACAAACAAACAAACAAAAAGTTTAAACTGTCACCTGTCTTCCGTAAGCCTCCAATCAAATCAGAGGTCCATGGTGATATTGAGTCCTGTGTCATCAGTGCCAGCTCATACTCTGTATCTACGACTCGTTATGGGTTCTCTCCAGTATAGTTATATGGTTAATGGCTTAAGGTCCCTTCAGGGAAGGACTGGCCGGATGTTTATTGTATTGACTTTCAGTACATTTCAGGGTCTCCACCTAAGTAGGAACTGACCTCCTATTCAGTTGGTGGGAACTGCATCTGAAAACTGGGAAGGGAGACACTTTTCCATTAAGACTTCTGACATCAGCCTTCTTAGAAGCTCTTTCATTTTTCAGTTTATACAAGCCAAGCAGCTACCTCGCTGTCTTACCCAAGTAACCTATGGTTTACTAGTCAGCACCAGAGATATTTAGACAAAAAGTTATCCTCGTTGCTGCTGCTCTGTCCTTAAAAAAAAACAAAAAAAAAACAACAACACAAAAACTCCACCTTGCCTCAGGTGGTTAAGTTTCACAACCTCTTCTATTTTGATTGACATACGGAAGCTCAGTTTCATAGCAGCATCTCCTAATGCCAATCTTGTCCGAAAGACGTCACTCACCACTAAATCAGGGATGGGTTAGATGTGTGCTTCAGCTAACAGGAGAGTTTTCCCAGGAATTTACTTAGGCATTTCCACCCTAATCCCAGATCTTAGGTCCAATATGAGGTCCCTGGTTTTCTAACTGGAATTTTGTATCTTTTGATTCCCTTTACTCATTTCGCTCACCCTCACTCTTTGCTTCTGGCAACAGCCAATCTGCTTTCTATATCTATGAGCTCAATTTTTGCTTTTGCTTTTGTTTTTAGATTCCACATGTAAATGATACCATATGATATCTGTCTTTCTCTGTCTGGCTTATTTTACTTAGCAAATGCCTTCAAGGTCCATCCTTGTTGTCTCAAAAGACAGAATTTCCTCTTTTTTTTTTTTGACAGAATTCTATTCCATTGCACATACATACCACTTCTTCTTTATCTATTCATTCATTGATGGATACTTAGGTAGTTTCCCTATATTGGCTATTGTAAATAACGCTGCAATGAACAAGGAGGTGTAGATATTTTTATGAGTTAGTGTTTTCATTTTCTTTGAATAACTACCCAGAGGTAGAATTGCTGCATCATATGACAGTTGTTTTAATTTCTTGAAGAACCATTATACTGTTTTCCATAGTGGCTGCACCAATTTACACTTCTACCAATAGTCCATGAGGGTTTCCTTTTCTCCATATCCCTGCCAACACTTATTTCTTGACATTTTGATAATAGCCATTCTATCAAGGGTGAGGTGATATCTCATTGTGATTTTGATTTTCATTTCTCTCATGACTGGTGATCTGTACCTTTTCATGTACCTACCACACATTTGTATGTCTTTTTAAAAAAATTGTCTATTCAAATCCTCTGTACATTTTCATTTTTTAAATCATTGACTTGGCACAAAAGAATTTTTGGAGTCAATGTAATTGTAATAGATATATATGATATTGGGGGTGAGGGTGGTGGACTGAGGAAGCGGGGAGTCACTTTGTGAGGGGTGAAAAGCATAACTATTGCATTGTTTTGTACACCTGAAACTAATAGTAAAAAATTAAAAAAAAAACACCTGAAACTGAAGAAGAAAAATCAAAAAAATAAATATAAAATAAAATAACATCTTGCCTGGCATAGCTTTACCTTAGATATCCAACAACAACAGAAAAAAAAATTATGTAAAAATTTAAAATAAAATTTAAAAATAACTAGTAGTAACATGGAAAACTGCTTTTGCTATGATGTTGAAAAACATTACAAACTTGCATATGTAACTTAGAAGTTTGGTCGCTGTGAGGAAATCGATGTCTATAAATCTTATTTTATTCATATGTAAAATGTAGGTAGTAATAGCTTTTTTTTATTGGACTGCTGTTATTTCAAAAAATGGCTCTCCCTGTTGAACTCTTAACTCAGTGCCTACATTCACAAGATGGTCAAGAAATGGTAGCATTTTTAAAATTTATCTTCATCTATACCACTCATCAACTAACATGTTAGATATTCATTTTGTAAATGTTTATTTTGTGTCTCTTCTCAGTAGAGCAGGGATTTGTTCAATGATGCAAAAATAGAATTGAATAAATATTTTTATTAGATTTTTAGTGCACCTTTGTATTGTTCTTTTAGTGGACTAGAGAGGTGTGCATATTTGTCTGTTATTGTCTACCTTAATTTAGTATATCTGTCAATCACATCTAGAATAATGCAAGAAACTTTTAAGTTTATTGCTGTTTAACCCTTCTGACTGTGTTTTGTCATTCATATAATTTCCTTTTACATATTAAGATATAATTATTGTTGTTTGTGCAGTTAGTATCTTTCATATTTACCCCCGTCTTTATCCTTTCTGTAATCCTTCATTCTTTCATGTAATTCAAAGCTTTCATCTGAAATTATTTTTCTTCAGCCTAAGAAACTTCCTTTAGGGTCTCCTGCAGTGTGAATATTCTGGTAATAAATTCTCTCAGCTTTTGTTTGTTTGAAAAAGTCTTCATTTTTGCCTTCAGTTTTGATCAGTGTTTTCACTAGGATTAGAGTTCAAGACTGGAATTTTTTTTTTTTTCAGTACTTAAAAAAAGTAATTTTATAATGTTCTGGGTTCCATAATTTCTGGTTAAAAGTCAGACATTCATTTTATTGTTGCTCATTTGAAGATAATGTATCACATTTTTTTCCCAGTGGCTTTATGGTTTTTTTCCTTTAACTTTAATTTTCAACAATTTGATTATGAGGTGTCTAAGTGTGATTTTCTTTGTATTTCTCCTATTTAGATTTCACTGATCTTCTGGAACGTGTGGGTTGAGATGTTTTATCCACTTGGGACAATTCTGTTATTATCTCTTCAATTGCTGCTTTTTCCTTTCTTCTTTCTTCATGGGTTTCCAATTATGTATGTTAGAAGATTTGACCACATCCCACATGTCCTTAACATTGTGTTTAGTTTTTCATTTTATTCCTTTCTGTGCTTCAATTTAAATGTTTTCTATTGAGTTGTCATTGAATTCACTAATTCTGTTTTCCAGTCTGCCAGACTCTCTTTATAGTTATTCGATGGGTTTTAAATAATGTATATTGTATTTAGTTATAAAGTAGCTATTTTTAAATCTTACAAGTACTAATTGTAATTCTACATGTTTCCTTAGGTCTTATCTATCTTTTCCTCTATTAACATTTTTTAATAGTTATTTAAAAATCCTGTCTCGACTCTGCTATCTGAACAAATTGTGATGAAGTTACTTTTATCTGTTGTTTTTCTTAGTTTCCTATCAACTAATTCTTTTTAGAAACTAATCATGATTTAGAGTTTTTGATTGGATGTCAGTCATGTGGAAAATCTGTAGAGTCCCCAAAAGATAACATATTTTTTAAATAGATTTCTGACAGATCAACTTAATTTTTAAAATGATGGAGGTTTTTAACACATTGTAAGAACTGGTCTATTTCAGTTTTGCCCTTACTTTTAGGGTTTATCCCTTTGGGGTTTTGACAAGAAAACCTTCAGAGTTTATAAGCCCCTCAAACTTGGCAGGACTTGAACTAAACCATGTCTCCTTAGCTCCAGGCATCTATTTAAATGTCTGTTCAACTTCAGACCTTACCTGTTGCTGCTTCCACTGGGTTTCCTGAAGTCTTGTTTAATGTAATAGTCAACCAACGATTTAAGAGGAACTTTCACATAGATTTAGAATCCCCTTTCCGTTTTGATTTCTTCTTCTTTGACATCACCTTCTGCCTCCCCAGCTTCAAGTTTCTATAACAGCTTCATGTCCATCCACTGCAACTTTTTCCTTGGATTTCATTCTCCATGCTGTAGTGAACTAGAGTGCCCTCAGATAAAAAGCCAAGTAAATGTGGAATTTACCTAGTGCATTTCTGGTTTTGTACAAATCATATTCCTCAGATTTCTTCCTGCTTTGACTTGTCTCCAGTGCCTTCAAACAATTTTTAATATGTTGTCGATATGGGTGGTAATATAACTAGAATTAATTTCCTTAGCAGCTGCCAGAATCCTCACATTAGTTCCATAATCCATAGATTTAAAATTATTAATAGGTAGGGCCACAGGTAAGCCCCTAAAACTAGCACCATCCTGACAGAAATAGAAATTGACACATTATAGCACCCCATAACCTTTTACAGGGATAAAAACCACCTCCTACAAAAATCAGAGTATTGTTTTGAATTACTAGTGATTCCTGTAAACCTAACTGATATCCACAAACACAACTGTTCTAATAGATAAGGACTATTTCTGAGACGAGGTCAACACAGCCTCTTGAACCTGGTATGCAGCTATTTATCTGACAAAAGTGTTCTTTTGAAGCCCCATCAATAATGGGAATACAATTGAGTTTGCTTTTATAACTCATCCGGGCTAAGTTAACTCTCCTGATTGCTGTCATAATATAGCTCACAGGAGGTTACCTCAATTTCCTGTTCTGAGGGACACCATGTTAGAGCTCATCATAGATGATATTATGATCAACAGCAGCAATCTATGACATTATGGAAAGGCTACATTCAGAATCATGTCCAAGCAGATTGAGAGAGGACTGCTTTATTTCACTAACATGTAGACCAGATACCCGTGCCCCTCATCTATGCAGCATCAGTAGTCATGGGTGTGGGCTTGTGTGGCACTCCCTGCAACCAGACGAATGAGAAGTGAAAACTCAGCTCTTCTGCATAGATACCTTGTCCAAGTATACCAGTGCAAGCTCAAAGTTTTATTCTGCCACTCTACAGCTTGTCTCCAGAATGAACCTGAAGGACAGTAGTGAGAGGAACTTCTAGAAATACAATTTGTCAATTTTTTTTTTTTGGGTGGGGAGAGAGACATTGTCTGAATAAGGCTATATATGGACTCATGAAAAATTGCAGATTTCTTGGCAGGATGGTCAGAGGACTGGAAAAAATTTGAATATCAAATCCAAAAAGCTTTGAGGTAGGTACATATGCATGAATCTATGTTAGTTGGCACTAAGAATATGGATATGTGTGTATCATATCAGTGATGTCATACATAGAAGACCCACTACAGAGGAGACTCAATAACAGGTGGGCAGAATGACTCATCCAGTGGATGTTAGCAGCTTGTATATTCTGTCACTCTTTGGCTTGTGCTATACACTCACAAATGGTGTACCCATTATGATGAAATGCAAAATATTTTAAAACAGTAACTGTACCCTGAGAAGCACTGATAAACTCACGTGAAACATAATAGTGATATGATATGACAATTAATACCTATTTCAACTTGATATGGTAGGTGTTCACAGCACAAGTTTTTGTTTTTCCTTTTTTCTGAACAGAAGTAAACAGTTTGCTGCACAGAAGAGAAAATGGCACTACTTGAATTGCAAATTTCTGCTGCATGCATTTGTTTCCCCTAATATTTTCCTGGGTGACTTGTAATTTGGACCATTTAAGCATTTACAGTTGTAATGCATTGCCCTTACTCATAAGCACCTTGAAATGCTTGTTAACAAGATCCTGATAATCCCTGCCTTATAGTTAAAGTAACCAAATTGTGCAAAAAAAATGTTAGAAAATTATGACCAGTTTCATTACTGAATGCTCTTTTGTCACTATCTACCATTTCTCTCCTTAATATTTGTGTATTTAAACACAGAACAAATCTGACAATGTGTCATTATGCTTTAACCACTGGGCCGGAATCTCTGAAGTGGAACAGGTTCCAGCACATACTATCAGCCTGGCATTTCCACTAACAAGGTTTTCCAAAGGCACTGCACTCTTTTTACCAAATGAAAAAATGGAGTCAGGAATTGTCTCAATTTTATCAATAGGAAAATCCATTTACTATGTTATCCAATTCTAAATGCTTGGCCACCAGAAAGAACAAAGTTTTCTTTTGTATAAAATAATGAAACAGAAATAAAATGGAAATTAAATGAAACCCAATGAATGGTGAATAGAAGCAACCTACGTCCACTTACTTTAAGGTTATCCATCAAGGTTCTGAGCTACTCTATGAAATATCAGAATTCCTTTAACTATTATAGGAATTTTCCACATACTCTGAGACAAGTAGCTGCTTAAGTAAGGAGCAAACTGTTTTTAATCACATTGTAATTTAATGGAGCTCCCAGGTACGCACTTGGTAAATACATTGTAATTATATATTCCTGCTGACAGAAATTGCCTGCCTCTAATTTCATTCCATACTGTATGTTGGCTGGACAGCATGGAGCACATTGAACAATCTGTCAAAGTAAATGTTCATTTATATACAGCCAGTTGGAAGAATCTATTGAGTTCTGTAATGATATAATATTCAAAGCACAAATGTTTAAGGAGTTTTCCCTACACTGACTTCTCTTTGGTTGTGGGAGGTGGGGAAGGGAAGGGCACTGCCATGTTTTGGAAAATGGTCTGAATTCTAGAATTACCTCCTCAGTGCCTTTGGTATTTTCATTTGTAATAATAAGGATGGCTTTTCCTTATAGGTTTTGTTTGATGTGGAGATCTCAAAAAACACTTCATAGGTATTGTCTCTTTCTTGCAGTCTTCCTGTCAGGTGTAAGGAACCAGGCAGAGCATGCCATCTGTACTTTGTCTTTATATAAGATAAGTCACCTGGGGTAGGACACAATAGGCCAGGCTCTGACAGGGGTACCCTTTTCACTGCTATTGAATCAACCAGGTGGTGTGCAATTTTTTTAATGGTTATTTTTGGATCAACATTTCAGTAACTCAGTTCAAGTCACTGAAAACAGAATAATAAAGCATCCATCCAAATTGCTGTGGAAATCTATTTGTATGAGGGTCTGAAAGTTCGCTAGTACCTGCCAGCAAGCACTCAAAACCATTGAGAAGCATGTAAGTATTTTTGGAAAAGCACTTGTTTATCAAGGCTTTTGAAAATAAAATATTAATGGAAATAAAATTCACACCATTGCGACAAAGAAGAGTTTGCTATTAGGGTCTCTATCTCAGTAGCTTGGAACAAAAGAGTGGAACTGAAAGAAGTCAAAAGAATAAGTCTTTCAATGAGAGAATGAAATTATTTTTAGGGTAGTGGTAATTTTTTTTTAACAATTTGGTACACTTTTCAACATGATCTATATTAATTTGGCAAAGCCAAGACTACCCCATTCCTACCAGATGGAATAATCACATTGGGCATTTGAAAGTAATAGATGCTAAAATATTATAACACCCATTCTAAAGAAATTGTAAGTCCCCAAAATAACCCTAGGACCTCATGCACAAGGAACCACATCAAAGAATAACAATTGTTTTCTGCAGTACTTTGCTGATGCAAATATTGCCTCTATCTACTGTGTGCAAATTAGGCAACACAGACTAATACTCATTATGAAAACTGTGAAAAACAATCAAGAGCTTGGATGCGAAGAGCCATGAAAGTAATAACAAAGACACTAGAGTCACTTAAAAGTCACACAACTAATTAATTAATTAAAAAATGTGGTTTCCCCTGTTATGATTCATTGGTCCCTGGCCCCTTTATGCTGTATCAAGTAGAATGCTGGTTTTCTTTTCTGTTTTACACCACATTACTAATAGACTTTCTACTGTTTCCACCAAGAATACACAATTTGTGGGCACCAAGCTGATCAATGTGATAGTGTGACAAACTTATTAATATGCTGCCTGCTGGTGGACCTCAATCTTCCATTCTTATCTACTTATTTGTTTCACCATACCTTCACTTCTAATTATCTCAGTTCTAATTCAAACTTTCATCTCTCAGATTAACACTCTTATTTATCTATGCAGGTCAGCCCTCCACAATCTTTTTTTTAAAGCTTCTTAATCCATTAGTATTTAAAATGCATACAGTATCATGGAAAATGGGAAAATGCAGAATCATTTAACAGACACAATAGAAAGGTTTTTGTTAGACCTTAAGACCTTCTGCTGGACGCATCTAACTGGAATTCACTGGATTTTCCAAAGACGGGAATGAATGTCTGAATTGTTTTAAACTTGGCATAAAGGCGTTTGGATAAAGCTTGAAATGATCTTCACCAGGCTTCCAATATTAAAAATTGGATAAATGAGTTGTACGTGCCCAACTTATTAGCATTTTATTCATCTTCTTTGGACACTAATGCATCAGTTTGGATAAATTCTGTCTAAAAGTTAGAAATAGATTGCAATAAACAGAGATACCCTAATAATTCTGCAAGAATCTAGAATCTCTTTGGGCTTCGAGAGAGTTCTAAGTATGAGACAACAGTCCATTTCTCAGGCAGGCCCCAACTCATTTTTCAGGCTACGACAACTGTTAATAAGGAGGCCAGTTTGAGTGAATGGCTCTGGTCATAATAATTATTGATTTCGGAAATACTATTGGGCTGTCAGAAAAACCATGAACAGTTTTTCTATGTTTTTCTTTGCAAAACATGAGTCATGATTTCTCCGACAACCCAATATATAATGGTGAGATATAAGCATGGTTCTCTCTGTGCAAGGGCAGAGAGATGACAATCTAGGGAGCTAAGAAATGCCATATTGCACCATTAAGTATCCAAATACTTAAAGATTCTAAGACATAAGTAGTCAGGGACCATGATGTGAAGTGTCGAAGAGATCAACTACAGTGCTCACCCACTTCTCAGAGCTGTGTGAGGGTGAAAGGCCATGCTCAATTATTTTATATGATTCATATAAAAAGTAAAAGTGAGATTTAAAAAAATAAAATATGGGCCGTGAGGGAGAGGTATTTGGAACATTAGCCTGGACTGCACAAGAAGCACTTGGCTGTTACATAATCAGATAAGATTGACTTCAAGTTCTCCTTTGTAAATTTTTGCATTTTTTTTTTTTTTTTTTTTACATCCTGGGGAAATCTTTCCCTTATTCATCCCATATTTCACAAGGCTTCTTGATCAACCCTGCTCAGCCCGCACTCACCTAAATGACAATATATCCCTGCACAGAGAACACTACAAACACCAAAGTCTGTGGTTTAAGTCAAGAATGATACTAGTTCCTACCCAGCAATCTACACCAGCATGGGATTCCCTCCCTTTATTGCTGTTCCTGCCACTGTGATTTCCACTGCTGATGAGTTTGTAGGCTCACCCTAACTTCTACCACCTGGTGATGGAGACAGAGCTGGGCTTCCAACCCAAGAGGCAAAAACTCCGGCATTGACAATCGCAATAAGTGACAACTTTCTTCCTGGATTTCCTGTCAGCTGCAAAAACAAACTTCACAGTAGGATGAAATATGATGTCACGGTGCCTTCCAAAGAAGCACTGTCATTACTGGGAGCATTCTGTCACTGCTAGTCAGGACCAAAGGGCCAGCATTGTCTGCTGTGTCTAATGCAGCCCTTTGGGTTGCAAGGAAGTCAACTGTGTGATAATTGGGATATTTACTGCTTAGTACTTATGCATCCCTTAAGTCGTGTCAGATCATTGACATTTCTTTAGTCTTAGAATTTGTAAGGCAATTCCAGAGGTGTTCTTCGTAGTTATAAAATCTCTAAAAGTTAGACTACATACAATTGTTGTTCTTCAAAACCCAGGTTCTTGTCATTACATCAAACTATGTATAAAAAAAATCTGAGCCTGCAAAATGCATGTTCTCTCTTTCCAGTTAGACTAGAAGCATCATGAAAATAATAATTATCCCTTTTTCTTGTGATTCTCTCTCTCTATCATCCCAACAGACAGATGTCTAAACAATAATCATGGCTGATTCCCTGCTTTCTATAATCTATATTTCTGCCAGTTTTATCCTTTTGAATTTTTTTCAAACCAAGTTATTATTTTACCTGGGAAGTCCTTTCATATCAGACTAAAGTCTTACATTTTCTTTCAAGGGAGCTCATATCCTTCCTTATCCCAGACATCTTCCCATCAGCTCCATTCTGAATTTTAACTTCTCTCCTCCTACTCCCATAATATATTGGTTGGAAATCAGATCACTTACTCCTCTCTGTCATCTATTTATGCAGCTTTCTCTGTCCTTTATAAGATCATGAGCATCTAGAGGCTGGGACATTAATTTTTGAGTCCCAGAGTCTAACCAGTAGCTGACACATAGTAGATACTCAAATGTTAGATCAAATTTATACCATTTTGTCCTTTTAGGGAATAGTGTCATATACCAAAGAAAGAATCATGTACTAGAACATAGTCCCCTTGATATCAAGAACCATTTTTTAAAAAAATTATTTTCACAGGGCAACAGCGTACTTTTTGCCTATAGATATGTCTCAATAAATGTATTAATTATAATAGTAAAAATGCAATGTAAGTTTTCATGATGCTTAAGTTAGTGTGTGGCTTTCTGTTCATTTTGTAATATTTATATTATTTACTAAAGAAAAGTGACAGGGTTAAGGAGTTATCACCCAAGAAGAACAGCTGCAGGGCAGAAAAAATGTCACCATTTTTAAAAATGCCCTTTCTCATTGTCTGTCCTGCAGTGCACAGAAAGAGCATCATGGATGAAAAACAAACTATCTTTATGGCTTTCTCTCAATAGTAAATCACAGGGCTTGCTGCTTCTGGTGTTTGTCAAGAATGTATACCCCCACACTCATTAGGGGACTTGCCATTATTTGAGCAGTAGCCAGTTTAGGTAATACTGGGGAGCCATAAATAGCAATTAGAGAATCCTATAAAAGCTTTTTAATTTGTTACTCCACAGCTCATTTACATTGTATGCTATATGTCACTGGAAATACACCTTCTACATTGCAGGAACTGGAGAGAAAACATTATGCACATCGTATGTGTTATAAAAATGTACTTTTATATCCTCGCTAAGGGTGCTGCAGAAAGCAAGAAGCTAAGGACTTTAAAGCCACAGCACCTATTTCAGATGTAGAGCAGCCCATACCTGTGTGGGCTTGTGTGTTTTAGACAGTTGGTAAGAGGAGTGGTGCTCAGCTTTTGGGACTAAGTGAAGCCATTCTATAGGTTCCAGGTAAACATGAAACACTGTGTTACATTCACTGGGGAAAAAAAAAAAAAAGTTTCACTGCTTTCCCTTACTTTTCCAAACCCTAATGAGAGGATAATTCATTTTTACATTCTTAAGATCATGTATGTCTTTGTAAATCATTGGGACTTTTTCTTAATAGTGGATTTACGGCATTCTGGATGCTTTTATTGTGCAAATTCACAGAGGTAAAAAATGACTGTGCAGTCTAAAGCCAAGGAGCCTTTTTTTTTTTTTTTGGTCCATTTATAAGAAAGATACTTTTCAAATCCTCCAATTTTCAGATTCCCCGAAATCCCATACTCCTTTCCAAAAATCTTTCATCCAACATGTAACAATCTTACAAGGATTGACCTTAACTCCCTTGCTTACACTCTACATCCATACCTTCTTCAACAGTAGCTAATGATGCTAGTGCTTGCTTGATCACACCCATTGTCTCATAAATCATTGCTTTGAAAATTAATATCTAAGCAATTCCTGAAGAAGGACTCATGCATAGCATTCTTATTTCAATCCCAGTGAAACAGGGGCTGGGCCACTTTTCTCTAAATCTGCATGCTGGTTACCATATGCTTATATTTGCATCAGAATTTTACATATTTCTTAACATTACTAACAATAGTCTGATTTACAAATCCTTCCCTTTCCAACGTACAACAGCTACGAAGCTAATTCTTTGGTGAAAGATATTTTGGAATATGGTGACGAATTTATGTAAAGATGTGATTAAAGGAGTAATGAGTAGATATTTCAAGTTGCAATGGTACCCCATACTTCAACTAACTTAGACTTTAAGCATATTCATTTACCTTAATAAATAAATTGCTTCGATCTTTAAGATTTCAGACATGACCTAAGAGTTCTCACCAAGTTTGAGGGCTGATACTGTTCTAACAAGATTGACTGGGGAAATACCAGAGTTATGGCTTAATTTGTTTCTAGAAGTTGATAGCAAACAGCCATTGAAGAGCACTTTTTATTTCTTTTCAAGTGTAGCTCTAAAAATTGGGCTTCACATCTTGGAAGCTTGTTAACTATTCTTCTAACTTATATAAATAACATAATATTATGTATTTTAATAAGCATTCTTATATTTTAATTTAAAACTGACAATATAAAACTATTAATATTATTTCCACTTTTGAAAATATAAACCAAATGCTCTGGGGGAAGCTCCTTAAACCATGGGTCTGGTAAACTTTGCACTGAATATTTTTTTCTGTTTTTGTCTAGTAAAGATCTCCTTAGTAAGCATTCCTCAATGATTGAAGGCAGCAATCAGCATCAAAAGGCCTGCAGGCCAAATCTGGCTGCCCACCTGTTTGTGCAGATAAAGTTTTATTGGAACACAGCCCTGTCCATTTGTTCACACCTAGTCTCTGAAAGCTATCAGCCTAACATGGGTGACTTGTGTAGTTACAACAACAACCATATGGCCCACAAAGCCTAAAATAGTTACTATCCGGCTCTTTCCAGGAAAGGTTGTCAACCCCTGGTTTAAGGAAGTTCATTCAAAGTAGATACATCTGCCTCCAAGAGTGCCATTTTCTTTCTGATATCTATAAATGCCTCTAAAGTCCTCAGAGTCCATGTGCTAAAGAATGCAGTGTTTTCTACCCACCTTCTTATCCTCTTCTTCTACTTCTCAATACAGAGGAAAAAAGGAAAAATGTGGGATCTCTCAGATGGAGCCGGTGGAGGCAGGGAAGGGAGATGAGAGGAAGAACGTTCTTTGCTACCTTATAACCAGATATATCTTTTTCTGTTTTTTTTCTGTTTTTTGTTTTATGGGTGGTTTTTTTTGCCAGTGTAGCTCTGTAAATATATGCATTTCCAGTAGTGTCCTTGCACTTAATACAGAAAATAGTTTTCCTCTGCAATTATTTCCATAAACTTTTATTGGAATTTTTTTGTTTTTAGGGGGACTTACAATTTACTCTGTCCTCAAAAGTTGTAACAACAGGGTCTCCTTCTGAGTCGTGTAATGTTTAGCAAACACACTCTCACTTCCCCCTCTGGGCTTGTTAACCTCTAAGAAAACAGGCATTGTCTTGATCAGTATTCATTCTTGATTCAGAGGTATGATTCCAGATATACCCCAAGTTTTTCTTCCCAAGAATTATGTTATTTGAAACTCCTGCATTTCAAACATTTCTAATTATTTTTCTAAGTTTATAATTATGTGTAAAGTGAAAATTTTGATTTAGAGACTAGCTCACTCACTTTCACTTAGGAATTTTGTTGACTCAAAATATTTTACTTCATTTCCACAAACGTTGACATTCTAGGCATCATTGTTTCATTTTCTTACATAAGAGTAAAGTGATTTCTAAGTTTTAAAAAAACAAAGAATAAAAGAGTTGTGATAAAGATTATTTTCTCCTTATTCCAAAAGCAGACTGAATTGGTCACGTGACCTCACACTCTGTGAGGATCATCGATGGGATTGATGCTATGGAGACAGTTGTCAGCTCTTCATAAATAAAAATTCCAGCCATTAATGTAGTGTTCTTAAAATGAAAGATTCATAGAGGGATGTTGAAGTTCAAAATATCTTAAGTCTGAAAAGTTACTCTTTTTTTCTTTCAGTAATTATATTTTAGACTAATTCTGTGTGCATGGTCCTATCATTAAACACATAATATAAAAATGGAGTCAAAATTAATAACCCAGAAGCCTTCTTTGTTGGATAATAATGAATATAAGACAAAAGCTAAGAAGATAAAAAAAATACTGGACCAGATAAAAGAACACTACATTCAGTTTACCACTAATATCTTCCTACAGAAACCTTATAGCCTGGTCAAAATGAACACTCAGTGTTCTCTTACTAAGATGTAGAAATCAGTTAAGAATAAAACTGTGTTTTTAAGTGAAAAATAGAGAAGAATGTAGACTCATTTACTGAGATGGGAAAGAATAGAGGAACATTTCCATGGGAAGTTGGGGGACATATCAAATGTGAGATGTTTAGGTGTATATCTCTTAGTACTTTCGTCTCCATTTTGATGTCAAAATTTAGAATTCAAGGGAGACTGAGTGTCTCTTGATTCAAATATCAGAGTCATCAGAGCGCTGAATATTTGAACTAAATGATAGAAAAGGAGAAAGAGAGAGAGAGAGAGAGAGAGAGAGAGAGAGAGAGAGAGAGAGAATATGAATCTGAATAAGAACTCTCAACTTTCCAGTATCCAAAAATCAGGTAGAGAAAGATTAGCAATGAAAGTAGAGTGAGAAAGAAGAAATGCCCAAGAACTAATTGAGAATAGTTCCAAAATCTAGGAGAGGTTTATTTATGGTGGGAGAGAGAGAGAGAACATGTCAAATGCCACACAGAACTGTGTTAAATGATGCTGCTGAGGTAAATAAAAAAAATGACCACTGGATTTGACCACTGAAAAGAGCAACTTCATTGAGGGTGGAAACAGATTGAAGCAAACCAAAGAGTAGATTAGAAATAAAGAAGATAGTGCAGAAAGAGTAGGGACTTGTCAGAAGATATATACTCTTTTCAGACCATTTTTACAGCATCAACAAGATGAGTTCAGATCGCCTTCTCCCCATTAAAAAAATAATCAGCAAGCAAAGAAAAACCCAAGCCATAAATATTGTAGTTGACTGTTCAAATTAATATCTTTAAGGTATCCAGGTGGTGTCTGGAATGACCAAGTCCTTGTGGCTGAAGAGAGAGACCAGTGTGTTAGAGTAGGTCATCATATAATAATATGTGAACTTTTTCATCCCGGAATGATAAGATAATGTCGATAACTCATGTAAAGCAGCCCTTGCCATTCACTGGAAGCTACTGAGAACTGTATGGTCAGTGGCGACCACAAGGTGAGATCCTATCATGTGGCATCCAACAGAAAAAATAATTCATTAGAGGAGTATTAAAAACAAGTCTTTGTCCAAATGAACGACATGGATACTTCAGAGAAGTATCATTTTCTACATTATTTTGTTGGAGCAACAATGTAAGGAGTGACATAAGAAAATCTCTAAAATCAGAGTTTCAGTTGTGTGGCAGCAAGACAGTTTACCTTTATGAATCAAAATCCTTTCCCCTGCTACATAATGATAAACTATACCAGAGCCACAGACCTTATGACTGTGAGGGTCAAAGGAAGGCAACTCAAAAAGAGGATACAAACTGATGGATTTAGGTGCTGCATGAAAGTACTGAAAGGTGAAAGGAATTGCGGACAATGGCTGTCAGGTGCAGTAATTTATTTCATTCTATTGGATTCTGCCAAGGGAGATTCACATGTGAAATCAACAAATGACCTGCAGAGCACAGCAGTTTGGGTTGAACTTTTAAACAAATTATCACTAAATCTGAATTTGAGAGAGAGGAATCTGTTCACGTACTTAAAAACATACCTGGGTTACAATGGTAACAACAACAACAACAACAACAATATATGGGAAATGAACAGAAGTATGAGGTTTTTTTCTGGGGAAGGCCATTTTTCATACAAGGGCTACAATATAAGGATTTTAAAATTCGGAAATATGCATTAGGAATTTATTATTCCCCAGTGCTTTTAGAAGGGGAAATCAGCTTTGTGTCTGCTAGTGAATTATAAGTGAAGGCATATATTCTCTTTTTGCAAATCATTAGACAGTTTATTCCAAAAGTAAAATTCTTGATTTGGTTTATGGATTGTGAAGCTGATTGGAACTGTGTAGAAAACTGAAGACTCCAGGAGGACAGCTCTCTCTGAGATCAATAGAGAGGGCAGGGATGCTATTTCTCTGCTGATTGGAGTGCACATTTTTTAAACATCATTTTATGCTTTTATTGATCATGAATATGATACTTGGTGATGATAAAGTTTATCATGATGGTATTGAACTGCTACCCTTTTGAAAAAGGAAATATTAATTCAAGAGTGAGTTAAAATAATGTGTTCTTGCAGGAAATTTTATTTGTGACTTGAAACACACTACATTTTTACTATATTGCTGCATTTTTCTTCAGATAAGCCTCTGACAAAACTTTCCATAGGGAAACCAAGGGGTTTATTTGGAGAAACTTTCCCAACATACTCAGAATAATAGTGATAGGTGTCAGAGTAACAGGTAATAGGTACTGATTGCTTATTTAATTCCACTGTACACATGCATAAACATCTTTAATCTTTACAAATATCTTATAAAATGTATAACTTTATTCTTACCCTATAGGCAAGAATATAGGGCACTGAGGTTTTAATAGATTGAGCAATTTATTCAAGGTCAAAATCTAGTGTAGAATAGTGCATGGAATTTGGGCTTTTTACTCAGAGCCTTTACTTTTAAACTCGCCGGTATACTGTATAGACATGATTGATTAGACATTCAGAGCCTGAACAAAGATGATGTGGGTTTGAATCCTAGGTTAGCCTCTTACTACCTCTGTGTTTTTGCACAAAGTAACTTATTTCCTTGTCATGTCAGTCTTTTGATTAGCAGAAGATAATAAAGGGGCTGATATTCCTATTAATTTCATAGAGCTGTGGTGATGATTAAATAAAACAATGTATGTAAAATATTTAGAATTAACCCTGGTACTCTGTAAATGTTTTAATACACAATATGTTTTCACCACAAAAAGAACACAACAGTACTGCTGTATAATTTGAAAACTTTCCTCATCATTGAAAAATGGATGTCAATTGGCAGAGAATAACAAAAAGACATTTTAAAATTGAATTAGCCAATGATGTGCATTATGAAGCTCAAATTAGAACTTTTTTTTGATCTTCCTACTATCATGCTAAATTAATAATTTTAAAGGGACAAATGAGTTTCCTAAATTCAGTGTTGTCACCATGAACTTTCTTAGCTCATAGTGATTTCAGCTGAAATCGTTCTAAAAGTAGTATACCTGCCAAAAGGAAAACACATAGAATACATTTTGAATTGGACAGAACATTGGGATTCTATGAGAGAAAACTAAGCCTAAATTTAGAATGCAGCCTTAATCCGAATCAGCCAATTTGATCATGAAATCAAATGAAATTCAAACCCATTCTTTCTCTAAAACCACCATCTTTGACTTTGTAATTCTTTAAAATTTTATTGTCAACAAGCATTGAAAGGGAGGAGAAAGATTTTCAGGTTGCCTTTTCTTGTTAAATTCCCATCAACAGTTTGAAGGCAACTTCCACCTGTCAAACTGATTTTGACTCATATGTACAGAACAAGTTCATACAGTGAACTATTCAGCAGTAACAAGAAATGACAAATTCTTCACAGATTCCTTATCAACTCACTGCTCACTTGAGAGAGTAGAGGGGGATTCAGGTGGGGGTCAGTTCAACAGGGTGCATTTCATTGTCAGGAGGTTATAATAAAGAAGGTGATTATCCTTAAAGGGCCACACTAGACAAACTCTCTATAGAAGTTTCTAAAAGAAATTGACTATGTGTTTATCTAGTGATCATATACATATTATCTAATATGTGAGTCAATTGTAATGAGGGGATTTTTAAGGTAAAAAGAGGTTATTTGTTCAAAGTATGAAATATAACAAGATATAATTGCCCACATTGTGAAATACTTAAAAGAAATGCTTAGAGGGAAACCATTACAATTTAAAAAGGAGCTCTGTGGGCAAACAAGTTGAATCTCTGAATATTATAGATCTCTCTTAAAGATTCATGATGTACATTAGCAAATAAATGCTCTCAATAATCTGCAATTAAATTAACCTATTTAACTTTTTCCAAATATGGTCATCCTACAGTTTAGCTACCATGGAATCATATCATGGGTTGTCTTTCCAGATGAAAAAAATAACATATACACATTGTTATGAGTTAGAAAAGTAAGCATAGTGCATAATATGGAAATTACGAATTTTCAATTTTGTTTTACACACAAAATATTCACTTATTAGTACTAAATGGTTGGGCTTAAAAAAATACATTGTCAGAGAAGTGTATCAAAAAAAATGATATAGGCCTTGAAAGCTAAGGAGTTAATTGTTGCTAAATTTAAAAATACAATATTAACATTAAAACTGATGATCATTCTACTTATAAAAATAATGTGTTCAAATAAGTTTTGAAAAATAAAACAAGAAAAATCACTTTTAATTTAACTGAAGTCATTTATAAAATATGAAAACAATACAGAAAATTATAAAACATCATGCAATTTTTACTTAGATTTACATAATTCATATATTAATATCTTCTACAAATATTTTGAGCACCTATTAAGTAACATACTTTTCCAGATACTGGGGATACAGCAGTGACTAAGACAGTTTTCCTAACCCTCATGGAACTTATATTCTAATGCAAGAGAGAAAGAACAAACAAATATTTTAACAAGTATGTAATGTGAGGTGGTGACATGAACACTAAATAATCCATGCTCTTGTGAGATTTTAGTGCAAGAGACCAATAAGAGACAAACCATTAGTGTAAAATAGTGTTAGATAATAATACAAACTATTAAAGAAATAAAATAGAATAAGGAGATGGAGAGATATTGGGGTTGAGGGAAATGAATCATTTTAATATGGTGATCAAGAAAGGCCTTCTCGAAGAATCTACATTAGAGCAGTGTCATGAATGAAGTGAGGAAGGAAATCACTCACTTTCCTGTTTATGGAAAGTTAGGTTAATTTGATATTTTTGTTAATATAAATAGTAATAAAATGATCAATTGTTTTTGTCTCCTTTTGTACACATTGAAGAGTTTCTTTAGGGTACATGACTTAAAACAGAATCACAAGGCTGTTTTTCTTTAAGTTTGCTAGATACTGTCTTGTACATCGTCCTCCAAAATGATTGTATGACTGTACCTCTGCCCAGGAGCACAAAAACTTAGAGGCAAATAAACTTCCTCTATGATTGGAGGATCTGTGATCCCAAGAGGTTGCAGAAAACCCTAGTTGGTGTTTTTTTTTCTTTCTCTGTCTTCCTACTGGCCAGAAAGCTGGAGCTTTTGTTATTGTATTCTGCCTTTTCCCTGGTATTGGCACAGTCATGGAAAGTACATTGCAGGTAGAGTAATTCAAATTCAACCTTTCTAGCCAAAAGACAGAAAAGGGAAATACCAGGGAACTGGAAAGCACCAGGGACATTTTGGAGAGGGAGGAGCTGAGGAATGCAAGACCATGTAGTTGTTTGTGAACTAACAGGTTTTAAATGATATAAATGCCCTAACAAAAAGAGAGATGGACAAAATGGGTTTAAAAAATTGACTCAACTACATGCTATTCACAAGAAACTCATGTCAAATGAAAACATACAGTTAGGTTATAATTAAATGGATGGAAAAATATCTATCATACAAATGATCAAGAGAAAGTTATACTGGATATATTAATATGGAAGTGTACTTCAGAGTAAAGAAAATTACCAGAAATAATTAAGTGGAGAGTTACATATGATAAAAGAGTAAATCCACCAAGAAGCCGTAACAACCTTAAATGTATATGAACAGAAGAAGAGAACTTCAGAATGTGAAGCAAAAACTGAAAGAACTGAATGGAAAGATAAAAAAATAAAATCCTCAATTATAGTTGTGAATTTCCTTTATCAGTCATAAATAGAACTCATAGGCAGAAAATCAGCAAAGATATAAAAGAACTGAACAATACCATCAGCCAATGGGTTCTAACTGATAAGAATACTTCATAACAAACAGCAAAACTATATATAGTTTTCAAGTGTGCATATAACATTAGCCAAGGTGACTATATCCGGGTTCATAAAATAAACCTTAGCAATATGCTTATAAAAATAATTGAAGTCATACAAAATGTGATCTCTCTAACCATAATGAAATTAAAGTATAAGGTGATAACAAAGATAACAGGTAAACCTCCAAACACTTGGAAATTACACAAGATACTTCTAAATAATACATGGGTTCAAGAGAAAGTCTCAAGGAAAATTAAAACATATTTTCAACTGAATGGAAATATCTAAATTTATGGGATGCTGCTAAAGCAGAGATTAGTGGAAAATGGATAGGATTAAATGCTTATTTTAGAAAAACAAAACCCATTGTCTCAAATAAAAATGGTACACCGATTTTGTAAGAGTTTGTCAGATTCCTGTGAAGCTCAGTAAACACTATCCTGCCTATCAATTCTGCTTCTAGATATTTACCCAAGAGAAATGAAACATTTCCACACAAAGAATATTTGAAACTGTATATAGCAGCTATAGTCATAATAGTAAAAAAAACCAAATATCCGTCAACTGTGAGTATATAATCTAATTATGCTATATCCATACAATGAACTAGCAATCGCCAATAAAATAAAAACTGTTGATACATAAAACAATGTACATGGATCTCTGAAACATTATGCTAAATAAATGAAGCCAGGCACAAAAATGTGCTGAGAGTAGATGTCCTTGTCTTTTTCCCAAACTCAGGGGCCAATATTCAATATTTATTCACAAAGAATCATATTATCTGATGCCCTTGCATTGAAACCCTTTAATCATATTAAGGAAGTTTCCTTCTACTCCAATTATGTTAAGAATGTTTACAATGTGTGTTTGTTTAATTCTATTGAATGTATTTTTCTTAATCCGTAGTGAAAAAAAATTGTTAATAATAGGTTTTTAAATATTAAGCCAAGTTCTTTTACCTGGGATATACCTTGTTTGGTAATGTTTTAAGTATATAGCAAGATTCAATTTACTAAGCTTTTGTTTAATATTTTTGTCTTCCTGCTCAGGAGAGAAAATTTTCTTTCTTACTGTGCATTCCTTAGGTGGTGTTACGATAACTCATGATAGCTTTATAAAATGGGAAACGTTTACTTTTCATCTTTTCTGAATGCACCTTTTTGTGCCTTGACTATTTTGTTCATCATAATGACACCGGAGCTTGAGGTTTTAAAATTATGGGTTCATTATTTTTTAACAGATACAAGGCAATTCTTTTTTTTAAATTTCTTCTGTAACCTTTATTAAGTTTCATCTTGTAAAACAAAATATCAAACTCATCAATGTTGTTAAATTTATTGGCATGAAGTTGTTCATAATATCAGTATAGTTTTTTTTGTGTGTGTGTGTTTTATTTAAATGTTTATTTTTTTATGACTTAGGTTTGATAGTGATGTCCCTAATCTCCTACACTGTCTAACATTTAGCATAAATCTCTTGGAAAGTATCAAATCAACAGGCAGGAATGCCCACTCTGTACTAGTTCTTTTATATGTTCAGTTCTTCAGGACAATCCAGAAGCAATCAAGAAAAGATCTGCTCATTTTTCTTTGCTGCAACAGAGTGATTTGCCTACTATTCATGTTAAGAATAGACAACTGGGGCCGGCCGAGTGGCACGGTGGTTAAGCGCTGGCTTGGGAAGCCAGCGGCCCCGGTTCGGTCCCACATATGAGGGCCAATGATACTGCCCTAAAAAAAAAAAAAAAAAAAAAATAGACAGCAGCCTGTGGTAGAAAGTAATATAATTCTCCTCCTACTTAGGAAGAACTAGTAACCCTTTGAAATTTGGTCTCTAACAGACTAAACACACACGCACACTCACTCCCTAGAATCCAGATCTTGGTTTTAAATACCATACTCTAATCAAAGGAAATAGGGCTCCCTGGAGAACTGGCTGGCTCTGTGCTGGAGCAGGAAATATGTAAGATGAACTAGAGCATTTTATAAGAAGAGAAAGAAGGGAGATGCTAAAACAAACAAACAAACCAAACAATTTTTATAGGGGTATGTCAAAGGGACACAGGTGCCAACTGAAACAGCTCCCAACGGACAAAACTAGCAATTTGTACAAAAAAAACCAAAGTAGTGTTGGATGATTACTCAAAGTGTAAACTAAATATCCTTGAATCCATAGTAACATAAATAAACGGTTGCATCCATAAATGGGGAGAGACAAATCCATTATGCAGATTAATTCCAAATAATTTATGTAGATACTCCACCCTCAAAGAGGGGGAGATAGCTCTCCACTCCTTAAGCATAGGCTGTTCATAGTGATGTCCTTCCAAAGATTTTAGTATAAAAGGCCTTAAAAGAGAAACTTTACAGTGGAGAACTCTGAAAAATACTACCTTATCCAGGTGATCAATCTCAACAGGATTTGATAGTATGTACCTCTGATATAATGCTCTGAAATTGCCCTTATCTCTATGGTTTCCCTCCCAAAAGTACCCATAACAAACAACAATCTAATCATGAGAAAAACAGCAGAAAAATTATAACAGAAAGCCCACCTACAAAATGCCTGACCCCTACTCCTCAAAAGTGTGAAAGTCACCACCAGTTATCAAGAACCAGGAAAACCTTAGAAGCTGTCACAGCCAAGGGGAGGCTGAGTTATGAGAGCTAAATGTAATGTAGGATCCTTGATGGAATCCTGGAACAGAAAAAGGCTATTTGATAAAAACTTAAGAATCATAAATAATCTATGAATGCTAAATACTAATAGTGCATTAGTATCAGTTTATTAGTTGTAACAAATGCACCACACACTGATATCAGTTAAAACTAGGGGGAAATGGTAATGAATATATGGGAACTCTCTTTACTAACTTCTCAAGTTTTCTGTAAAGCTAAAGCTGTCCTAAAAGTAAAGTTTATTTTAAAGAACTTAATAATAATAAAATAAATGTCATTAATATTTTTTCCCTGTATTTTTGTCCCTGTGGAAGCATGGGGGGCGGGTAAGGAAACTGTCTAAATCATTTTGCAGTGTGTAGATGTTCATTTGCTGTAGTGGTTTACCATTTGCCTTTTAATATTTAGTTAGTTTTCTTCATATCATTCATAAAATAATCCTAACTTTCTTTTCATAATCATTTCTTCACCATACATTTAATTATTATATAATTAAATCAATCCAATAGGACTTATAGTGATTGTTAAGTGACTTTTCTAGCTACTGACTCTAGTACTTATGTCAGCTCTTTAACTTTTCATTTCTATGTATCTTATCAGAAAAAAAGAATTATGTTTGCTCCCCATCTATATATTTCTCAATCCAAAGAGACTTAATTTCATTATCCCTAAATCCAAATCTCTTTATTATTCCCCCATTTAAAAAATGCAGTGTTTCCAAAGCTCATTGGCTCTTACAACATTTAATTTTTATTTTAAGCCATTTTTTTTTTCAGGCTTGGCATTCCACAGAACAGCTATTTATAAATCACTGACATAAATAAAGTTAATTAAAACCCAAGGTATATAAGTTTCTTGTACATTCAGCTAATAATCATTAATTTTTTCATCTTTACTCACGTATTTACCAATGACTTGTGGCAGTTTGAAAAATACACAAGAAAAATATAAAATACAAGAATTGCATTTAATATTACACCTAAATATCTTTTTAAAGCATGATTTCAAAGAATAGGTTACAGGTTTAAATGAGTACAACATGTACATAAATCTCAAGATACCATTGCCACATATTGATATAATGGTTGGTAGACTCACTGAGAATGTCTTACAACTATATATTGATTCCTTAATGCTTTCATCACCTTTATATTTACTTACTTGTCTTGATTTGGTTTTTACATTAAAAACTTAATCACCGTTCATGGGTTCACCACTTTGCAGTCTTTTACAAATTTCAAGAATCTCTTATTATCATTTGGGACTAAATAAGGTGACCACTGATCTTGGAAGGTAGAAGGATGCCTTATATATTACGTTCCATAAACAATGCTTTTATTGGAGATTTGTTGTCATTGTTGTTCTGTCAGCCTAAATTTGTTCTCCCAGGGAAGCTAAGTAATATTGACCTATGAAGACAAGACTTGCCTTGTAGTATATCTAAGGAGTCATCTTTCATTGTATTATGAGGCTAGAGAATACCTTTCTCAACCCTCAAACCAAAGTATTCCCTTTTACACACTCTACATTAGTATCAAGTTTCATTCTTCCTACCTCTAATGGTAGCTGTGTATAGACCCTGTAGGATGAAGGCAGTGAGTTCATCCTTTTCTCTCTATCAGGGTGATAATAAACACCCAAATGAGGCAAAGAGTCAGGTGTTACAGCGTGAGGTGTTAGGTGTTATAGTAAAAGAAGAATAATCTTTGAAATCCTACCTTGCCAACAAAATTAATTTACCCACACTAGCTAGTTATCCAGGTCCTGCTATTTTCTTGCTGAGCTACAAAGCCATACTTGATGAGGGAGCTATAGGATATCATTGAACCTTAACACATGAAGATGATCTTGTTTGTGATTCTCCACAATCATATCACAGGGGAAGACTGGACCTTTTTGGTACTCAACATTATAAATCAGGATTAAATTCTGAGGATATGAAGATGTTATCAGCATCCCTTCACACAATTCCAAAAGAGTGTGTGAATGTGTGTGTGTGTGCGCGCGTGTGTGTAAAATGGGATAAAAATATTATTTTTTAGGTTATGGCTTTTATAAACTAGACTGGGCCATCTAGTGAACTTGATTGTTTTTCCTATGGCACCTTGATAGGTGATAAAATAGAATAGGCTTGAGAATCTGCGTTGGTCTGAATCTATTCAAACTTATGCATTACACCTTATGTTATGACATAAAGGAAGGCCAAAGTCACACCTATTGACACTAGGACAAAAGCAATAGTCAGACAGAGACTGAGGCCAGGAGAAAGCATTTCTTTTGGTATGTCAAAGCGACACATGAGCCAACTGGAAATCTCCCAGTGGTCAAAACTGAAACAATTTGAATGACAAAATCCAATAAAGTAGTATTGGATTACTACCTGAAATACGAGAAAAAATAAAAATCTTCAAGTCCATAGTGATGTAAGTTAATTAAGAATTATCCATACAAAAAAGTTCATGTTTCCATATTCCAGGCAAATCCTGATTTTTCCAGAGTGCCTAAAATTCAGATTAGCACCATGGTTTTGTATTTCCTCAGTTGTCATAATCTATACAAAAGGCTAAAGAACATGAGATGGAGCCTCTCACTGGACTTGGAGTAAAATTCTGATAGTAGCCCTTTGATCCTATTTTCTGGTGGAACAGAGAAAATACTGCCCTAAGACATAATCTGGCAAAATTTACTTTGCTGTGACTATGGCTGTGCTGATTCAGTTCCTCATTCTAAGGAGAGTTTCTTGCTCAAGATGGCCCATCCAATTTTAGTGACTGTATTATATGTCATCACTTAGACCACAGCAGATATGAGAAAGCAATTGATGTGGTACATGTTTCACTCGAATCAGTATTAGTTAACAAGCAGTTTTCCTGCACTTCAGTCCCCTGCTGTAGGCATGGGAATTCGCAGCTGTGTCTGGCTTCCTCCTGCACTCCAGGGGCAGAAGTGACTTGTAAAAAGATCATCCAGATCATAAAAGATTAGCTTCAATTTTTTGGTAGTATTTTCTCAAAACTAAACCCAGGAACTTCGTTGCCTATTAAAATTTGTATTCAAAGTGGAGGCCATGTTTGTTTCCATCCACAATTTCAATGACTTCTATAACAAACTCAGTGATAATAACATGGAAGTAGAATGTCTGTGCTTCCTGATCAAAATCGTTACCAATTTTAATGAGCCCACAGACAAATAATTTTACATGGTTCTGGAGAAAAGATCAAAGTCAGTGGAACAACCTCTATAAAATGGAGGCTGTAGGATGGGCTTGAAGGCTCAGGTCCAGGATAAAAAGCCAGTTTACCTTAAATGTGCTGATTATGTCATTGAGGTGACACTGCCCTCACTGTTTGCTGATCATTGGTTATATGTTACTGGATTGATTAGGTCCCGAAGGTCTCGAAACACCTTTTGGAAAAACTGTCAATATTTCCAATATGATCTCCAGTACTTAGGACCCCAGGCAAAAAGCAGGTCACTGAAGAAATTCACAGCTTCAAATAAAGTACATTTACATATTTGCTTAATGAGGAAAACTAAGTCTCAAGATAAAGGACAAACTGCTGACATTTTTTTAAATAGGAAAAACCTACAGATATGGATGCAATCAAGACTTTAAACTTAAAATTGAAAACACATCATGATAGAGTCGAAATTACAGTTTAGACATAGCAACAGGGTCCCCTCCGGGTCCTCTGTGGCTGATTTACTTACAAAACTAGGATTAGGGATCTGCAAATGTGGGTTCTCTGCCCACTCCCCTCTTTACTTCCTGCCTCCTATGGTGCCATGCAAAAAGCATGGGGAGAGCTGTTCTGCTTCTTGTGAACCAGTTGTCCAAGACCAGTCATGTCCTTAATTCCTGGACAGTCAGGTGTGTGGCCATGGACTGTGACACCAACCTAATGTTCTAACAGCAACGAAAGAGAGCATGGAGCTTGGGATAGTGAGAGAGATATTCAAAAGCTAACAGCTGGATGGGGGAAGGAAACTTCCCATGGCATGCTCAGAAGTTATATGGTATCCTCTGAATATGCAAATGAACAATGATGACTGTGTGTGAATATTAAATTGCTAGAAACATATACACACACTGAAAAAGAAATCTGTCTCCATAATCAACAGAACCGCACAACAGGCTCATAGTCTGAAAGATAAAAACTCATTTTACAAGGGAATTCTTAAGGTTTTACTCCTTTAAAACAAACAAAAAACACTGTAGCCTCTTCATAAATGTTGAAGATTTCATGTCTACGAACAAAAATTTTCTTTTCATCTAAAACGTTTTCCTAGAGAAATGTCATGACCATTGAAGATGTATGCATGCCATCATTACCATTTTCCAAATGGCTAATTTCTTACAATACCATGCAGTTTCCCGCCATTGCTGAATGTCATTTTCTCATGCACTGAGTCAAGAGGCTTCTCTGGGCTGCAGAGTATAAAGCAATTCTTGGAGGCGGTATCAGGTCGAACTCATGCACATGCTTCCTCTAATGTAATTCTTAGCATTGGCAAAGTAGTGATTTTGAATTTTGAGTCTCTAGCCCTTGTTGCACAACAAAAACCCACATGACTCCACTAAATACGGAGATGTATGGAATAGAGCGTGTTTACTTAATCTAATGCTATTTACTGTGCAAATAGCATTAAAGGGAACAAGGTCTGTTACCTCCATACCTGAGTGTTTGGTCTTAAAGTTGGTGAAGTTGTCTCTGAGGCTTCAGGATTTTCAGAAATTTTCCAGCAAGAGTTGTGGTGCTTGAGTTCATAAAATTAAAAAGATGTTTGTGGTGACTTCTGCACTGATACTGGAGCAAGTCAAAAGGCTATAGTTGCTCACTCTTACCTGTTTCAGCCTTGGACAAGGTTGAGCTAGGACACTAGGGATACTAACCAATTGAAATTTTGGAGCTATGTGAAGAGATCATGCCTTAGGATACTGGGAAATCCAAAAAGCACACAGGTCTTCTGCCCACAGCATTATTCAAATAGCACATAGAGACTAGCCCCGGAATATCTACCAAACCTCGCTGTGTGGATTTTGCAGCCATTTTCATTCAGAGTAGTTCTTTGCTAAGAAACAAAGACTGGATCTCTCCTTTATTAGTGAAATATTCTGTAATAAACAGTCCTTGCAAATGTTAGTAGCATTATACCTATATTTTGCATTCTCATTCTGATTTGCATTAAGCCATTCTCCATTGCCTTACCCATGTTGATGTAACTTTGCTCCTTATAATATATAAAAATGCCTTTTCTTAAATCTATGGTATTGTTCGTTAAAGAAGTAAATAACTGAGTATATAAATGAATGCATAGATGAAAGAATTCAAGCAAGCAAGCAGGAAAAGGGAATAGGTAGTACTCGTGTAAGGATCTTTTGTGTTTTGTTTTTTGTTTTTGTTAGGTAGATCAGAGAAAGTGTCAGAAATGCAACATGAGTCAAGTAAGATCTGGCAAAAGGAGCTGAGAAGGTAAGCCACCTGCATTCCTAGAGGAATAATGTTTCAGGGGGAGGAAAGGAAAGAAAGAAAAAAAGAGTGAGACAGAAGCACACTTGACATGACGGAGGAACAAAGAGAACAATGTGCCTGGAGTAGAATGAATGAGGAGAGAGACAGGACCTAGGTCTTACTTGCAGAGGAATCTGATCGCTTGGGACCTTATAGGCCACAGTAAAGACCTTGGCATTCAGGCTCAATAATAGATACTTCACTCTTTTAAAAAATCTAGATGAAATTGAAGTTCATCCTTTCCTCAGCACTCATTATAATTCATTTGTTAGGTGTTATTTTTCCAGTCGTGGGTGAGTGTTGAACCATCCTCTTTATTGCCAATAGTCTTACTAGTTGGGATTAGAGCCCTGTAGCTAAATTAACTGTAATTCTTAGTGACTTACTATGAAATATTAATATTCTTCATTAGTTCATTATTTTGATGATTATCCCTAAGCAACTTCTATGTACTGAATTGTGTTCTAGGAACTAAACTGTAAACTCTGGGAGGATTGGGACCTGATTCTTTCCTACTGCTCTTGTTCAGAATTAGCACAGTTTACACTATTAGCAGCCACTCAATAATATATGCCGAATAAATGATTAATATGGGGATACAATGGCAAAGAGAGTATATTTTGTGCCTAATATTGTGGAACTTACAGTTAAGTGAAGGGGGATTTTTAAATACATGATTATATTACATAGTCATAAGTGTGGTGACATATTATTTCACAGTGATAGTAATTAATTTTTGCAAAAATTAATAACATGATGACTATGATCCAACAAAATAACAATAACAGAATCCATCAGAATACTGATTAGTGTTCCTAGAGAAAATTGGGAGGAAAGGGTTAAGAGTACAATTTTCAGATATTACTTGTTTGAAACATGATTAGGCCAAGTGTTAAAATGCACCTAACAAAATTAAGTCAACTTTATAAATGGTGCCAGGATTTTTATTGGATTTATTTAGGGGTTTCTAAAACAATAATCTAAGATTTTGACAATTTACTGCAAAGCTACATCTATGGAATATATAACAGATCTATGGCCTTGGCATATTCACCAAGAACAAGGGCCAGCATAAAAACTCAAGAGCAATTTCAAAGCAGATATTGACATCTCCCACATCTTATAGATAATTCATTGAAGGCTTGCAAGTGTCAATTCACAAGTCAAAGACACATTTGTATCTTCGGATTCTTACATTTAAAAGGGGAAATGCATCCATGCATATATGTAGGAAACATCATTTCGATTTATAATTACTGTCCGGTTTCAGAAACAATGAATATTCAAGGACATAGGAAGAGTCCCACAGAAACAAAAACATTATTGATAGTCCTGGAAGACATTGAGTAAGGTGTGTATTTACAAACCTTAGTGTGCATCTAAAATTGCCTAAAGCTTTTCTTGTAGACATTAAAAAAATAAATAGAATTTAACCAACAGAGTCTTGATTACAAGTGATATTTATAGTTTCTAGAGCACTAATCAGCTGACTTTTTCTTTAAGGGTTCAAACTAAATATTTTAAGCTGTGCAGGCCCACCATTCTCCTTCAGAGCTCTTGAACTCTACCTCAGTGTGAAAGCAGCCTCCACAGACCAATAAGTGTAGCTGATAAAACTTTATTTACAAAAGCAGGGAGCAGACCAGATCGGATTCAAGAACTTTAGTGTGCAGATTCTGTTCAATCTAGAGGACGCTCAGATGTAAAAAGACCAGGGGGTGCTTCATACTTCTATGATCACAACCAGGTATAGTCTACTTCTTGAATGTTCTAGTATCTCAGGTAATATCTAGCCTGATGACTAAGTCCTATTTATGTGACTCAATGAAAAATCCCAATGCAAACTTCACCTGAATTGCCCACCATTGATAAATTTGGGGAAACATGGGAAGGAATTTTTTTTTAATGACATAAATTAATCCATAAAAAGATGGTTAAACAAGGTATGCATAAATCAAGTGTTTTAACTGTTTTTTTTTTGTCTGAGCCATCCTGCCACCTGTTGGCAGCTCAACAGCAACTCAGCTCTGGCTGGCATCAAACCGCCGTTGCTCAGAGCTCAGCTTGGACTCTTGAGCGAGCTCTTAACCAACTGAGCCACTCAGCCAGCCCTTAAATCTTCACCAGAGGAATCATCTGAAATCTATGAAAGGAGAAAATAGATTAAACTAGAAGCCAAGATGCCTGGGTTCTATCACTGACTTTGCTACTAAGAGCTCACATGACCTCTACACTCTAATTTTCCTAATTCTCAAAAAATAAAAATAAAAATAAATAAATAAATGAACTAAATGAACTTATTCTAAACTAGAAAAGTTGCTAGCATTATGGATGAAACGGAATCTTTGATGATATCTATTAACAATAGCAGGGACAGCCAATGATAACTAAGAGGACAGGAGCTCCATCAGGCACATCTGCTGTTATCACTGAAAATTGAGTTGCCAGAGACTTTTTTAATGATAATTACAGCAAGAGGATCTAATGCCTTATGACATACATGCCATCACATAGATGTCATACATTATAGGCAGAGTCTGCAAAACAACAAGAACAAAAAAACAAGTAGACACATGTGCTTCCAATAATAGTTGCTAAAATATTTAACTGCTTGCAAAGTAGAAGCAAATGTGGTTCACATCAAAGCATATGAAGCATAGCTTTATATCCTGATGCATTTATATCCTTACATTTCTTTAGAAAAAGTCAATTTTTACTTTACTATATTTGATTATTGAAATGTAAGATGTTGCATTTAATTGTGAACCTATAATAGCCTCAGTCCAAGTAGTTTTCAGAAAACATAATCTCAAACTCCCAGAAATTCAGCTATCAAAACTCAACAGAGAGAACATATTGACAGAGGACTGCCTAAAGGAAATGCTGCCTGTGATTAGACATGAATTTTTCAAATCTACCTTTCCATTAACACATTGTCTGTGGGAAATGAGTAAACTCGTCATATCGCTCAAATGCCCGCTTACAATGTGAATGTGGGAAACGAGTAAACTCGTCATATCGCTCAAATGCCCACATACAATGTGTTAAGTCAGACCAACAGAGAAAGAAACTTCTCACGTGCTTTATGTTGTCCATCCCACCTGCTCACCATAGAATTGCTTTTGCTGAATTATACTGTGCTGTGATGCTATCAACATAAATTAATGATTCTATGTACAGTGTGACTATGTGCTCTGGTTGGCCTGGGACATTCCTTGTCCCAGCACAATGACTAATATAATGCCCTTCCCAGCACCATTTTGAGAAGACTTCAGTGAAGGAGACGTAAACAATCAATACCTTCAAAAATCGGAGAAAAACAAACAAACGAACAAACTCTTTAATTCTTCCTCTTATTTTCCTTACACCAAGTGGGAAGAAAGAAAAGAATCCTCGACCAAAATATTTCCACCATTCAAGAACTGGTATGATACATGTTGACATTGAAGGAAAAGGACAATTAGCTTCTGTTTCTTGATCAATAAGGAAGGGAAGATCTGTGTAATCATGAGAGAACAGCAAGGTTCAGTGGATGGACTACAGACAAGGGAGGTGCCTAATTGTTAGCTCAGGCTGCCCTGAAGAGATGACCAGAGAGACCCTTACTTTCTGAGGACCAACCCTCTTTGCAAGTAGTCTAGCATGCAGGGCCTAGAATGTTTAGGGAAATAGAAATCACCAATCCTTTTAAAATACATCACTTCCCTTTAAAGCATTTCTACTTGTACCTGAATTCAAATAGCTACATGATTCTCAAATTATATCAGTCCACTATATTGTTAGAATATACAAACTTCAACTAACTGTGGGACACCACAATGGTTAAATGAGAGAATAATATTTGTTTTGGGGGAACCAGTCTTCCTATTGTTATTGTCTAAACCCCCTTTCTTTTTTTTTTTTTTTTTTTGAGGGCAGTGTCACTGGCCCTCATATGTGGGACCAAACCGGGGCTGCTGGCTTCCCAAGCCAGCGCTTAAGCACCGCGCTACTCGGCCGGTCCCTTAAACCCCCTTTCTTAATTTACATTTACTATAGTGTCTTGCCTGCATTTTTATATCATTTTAAGTCTTTGCTGGAATAAGGAAGATTATAAATAATTGAATAAAAAGTATGTATGAAATAGTAAGATGGCATGATATTTCTCAGGCTTTCTCAAATCATGCTGAGACTTTCCAAAGACAGGATGGTACTGTTCATTTAACAATTATTAAATATTAGCACTATACACTGCTTGAGGGAATACTGAGTCACCCTCTCTAAACTGTATATCATTTATTTATCTTCGTCTATTCCTCCAATAGTGGAGTGCAGTTGAATATAGAAAGCCCCTCTCTGCTGCCCTACTCTTTTTATGAGCAAAGCATACGTTTTCTCAAAGGATTGGCCTGAGAAAATGAGAAGCAATGGATGGCTTTGTCCTATCCACTAAGGTATTTAAAATTCTTTGGCCTGTTCTGAATCCTACAGGAAGAGAGAGAGCTAACCCAAGCTTAACTTCTTAGAGATCCAGGGATAAATAGGAAAATGGGATGGTAGAGTTGTCAGTTAAACTGTGTTCCCCAAAAAGATAAGTTGAAAGTCTACCACCGCCAGCCTCCCCCCAGTTTCTGTAAATGCGATCATATTTGGAAACAGAGTCTTTGCAGATATAATTAGTTAACATAAGGTTGTGCTATCTTAGGGTGAGCCCTGTGTCCAGTGACTTATATCTGTATAAGAAGGCCATGTAAAGACAGAGACACACAGAGAGGGAAGGCCACGTGACAATGGATGCAGACACTGGAGGAAACAGCCATAGGATAAAGCTGCACACATCCGAGAAAGCACGTGAAAATCCCTCCGCACAAGAAAGGAAAGGAACCATTTTCATCATTAAAGTGACTGTGGAGGAACTGGTGTTCTAAAATTAGGCTTCTGCAGAATTCTTTTTTTAGTTCAATTCTATTATTATATATATTTTAGGCAGAATATCAGAAATTCTATTCCTACTGGGTATGTTACTTCAGCTCTCTGAGCTGGTCCTGCAGTCTCCCACACCCAGGGTTTCCCTCGAGTGGAGGCACCACGCTCCAAGCCAGGAGGACAGAGGGTCTTCTTTGGAGCCAGTCTTGGGGTTCACGGTGAGATTGTGGGAACTTGTCAGACCCCCTCCTCTCACTGAGTTGGGTTTGTTTATTTGTTCTTAACTAGCACCAGTGGGAAACCTTTTCTCTATAGGTCAATGATCAGGAGAGTACTCCCTGGAGTCAGACTGCCTGGGTTTACCATTCACACCATTAAAAATCTGTGTGAACTTGGCACGTTAGCCTTGCATCTGCACCTGAATCATGGACCTAAAATAGTGCCTAACACAAAATTTCATTCTGAAGGTGGAATTTGGAAGCGGAAGCTCACAGCATAGTGCCTGGTATATTGTAAGCATTTAACAACTACTAGGATAAAGCGTGGTGATAATCAAATTGTATCCTACCTTTCACTTTCTCCTTCCTACAGTACAGCACCTCCCTCCGCCCATGCTCCCCCATCACCTTATACAAACGTACTCTGAACACAGGCTGGCATTTGAGAATCCTGCATTCTCACGAAGGGTATGGACATGGAGGATCCCCATGGCATCGGGTCCTCTGTGCAGATGCAGTGACACATCTGTCTGTGGTTACACTTCTGTATCTTAGGCACAGGGGAGTCTCCCAACTACAGGATTCCTCTGGTGGTGATGGTGTGAGAGTGGAGAGAATCATTGTTGGACAGAGGCTCAGAATGCAAGGGAAGTACAGAATTTAAACCTGGATAGATATTTTAGATCAAGACACTTACTATAATAGATGAAGACAAGGAAGCCAGAGAAGTGACATGCCTGACTGAAGTCTGGATTCACTGAAATCCAGTGAATTAATTGGATTCTGCCTCTCTCTGTGCCCCTATTCCTGCTCCTACCCCATCTCCCTAGAAGCTTTTAGCCATGCCAACCAGAAGGTAGCAGAGAAGAGACTAACCCCCCATGGGACCCACTTGGGGGAAAGGGGATAATTTTGCACCGTTAACTGATTAAATTTTAAAAATCCAATGTAGTATTTCCTTTTCTTTCTATCATGCCTTGGAAGAAAATTTGAGGAAAAAAAAGAAAAGAAAACAAACAAACAAACAAACAAAAAAACAGTGATGTTAAGCATTCTTATAAGATTATTTTAGTATTTTAAGAAAACTAATGAGTGTTTTAAAATGAGGATCTAGTTTTCCTGTAATTTAATTTTAACTTTTGATTAATTACAGAATTATATCATTCTAGCTATAATTTGAATCTATCCAGCACATATAAAGAGCTTTCCATAGTATGGGAAATAGACGATCTCATGAGGAAAGGGATTGTTTATGCCTTGTGATATTGACACATTTGCTGATACTCATTAAGTGGGGTGAGGGTAGGGTGTCATGTATTCATTTAACACGTGCATTGAGTAGGTACCATGCAAGGAATCATATTGGCTATCAGGAATATGAAAATAAGATTTGGATGTTGCACTCAAGGAACATATATAATCTAGTAGGAGACCCTAGATGTTAATTATTAGAATAAGTGACAGTAAATGCAATGCTACAGATATGCCCTGTGTACTAGATTAACCTTAGAAGTGAACCCTAAATCACACTGGAGCAAAAATAAAAAATAAAATATCTCCAAGGAGCTGACTCTTGATCTCTTGATGAACAAATTGTATGGGAAGGAGAAACTCTTTGAATTAAAGAAAAATGGGACACTTTGATTTTAAGTTAACAGATAGCTGGCAAAATCTGATCCAGCCTCACCTCACTTTCCTTTTAACAGCTTATTAAAACCAGACAAAAAATTACAACTGGGGATACTCATTAAAAACTTGTAAGAGTCTATGGGGAATTTTTATTAATCAAAGCCCAGATGTGGCCTTATGGCCAAATATGTAGAGAACACTAGAAGAGGCTGATTGTTCCTTAGATTAATTTCCTGCTCCTATCCCAGCAGTAAGATCTCTATTTATAGGCAAAAGGCAAGAACACTGTGGTATGTTTGTGGCCCTCACTAGATCTAATGGTTCTGGTTTTGCTGTCTTCTGCTCAGTCCATGACCTTAATAATTAGCAAATTAACCAACCTCTGTATATGAGGTCACCTTTTCCCTTTATGGGTTTATGAAAATGATAATCTAATTACTCGACACTTGGGATGTTTATTATTTTTAATGTAAAGGCTACTTGTTTCATTAGAAACAAGCATCAGGAAAGAGAGTGTGAGTTGTGGTAGCTTTCACAGATAGCTGTGGTCTATCAGAGCACCCCCTATTCTTGTCATTACCTCACATTCATAAAAGTTTAAGTTTAATCTCCAGGGTGGCATTAGAAAAGAGAACTCAGCGACTGGGACTCTGATTGGGAATCAATATACAGGATTTTAGCCTTCAATTACAGAAACCACAACCAATTCCTTGGTTTCGGTCAGTTTAACAAGTTCATACGGTCATTAAACAATTATTTATTGAACATGCACCCCACTCCAGGCACCATTCTATGTGCTAGAATATACCAGTAAATAACAACTAGGAATGTTGGCACACTGATTGTTTCTGTTGAGCTGGAAAGCTGTCCATCAAAATGGCATCGGAGCACTTACTTGTCAGTCCAATTGCTTGTCAGTTTTATTGCTCCTCAAAAATAATAGTGAATTTATCTCCTATTCAGCCTTCAGGAAATAGGAAAAGTTTGAAATTGGTAATTTCCATTGCAACAATGACTGCTGTAACAAATGGACAAAAGCGGGAGGAAGTTGTTGAAACAGGTCCAGGCTTATTAAGCTTTTCAAGCTCCTGGCAAAAATAAAACTCCAGATTCCACCAATTATAGAAACCACTATAACCCAGCATGAACAAAACAATCATGAGAAAATAATTCCTGCCAAAGATAATCTCACATCAAAAATTACCAAACACATGAGGAAATGATCCTACCTAATGGATAGTCTGTGGGCAGAATTTGATATAAAGGGGAAATCTGGAAAAAATAATGTCTAAAAGAAGTATGTTAAAATGAGATAAAAGAATATTTAAAATAATATATGACTGGAGACATATTTTATAATGGTAAAATTATAAATCAAGCCTGACTATATAACAAATATATTAATATGTACCTAACAACACTGTTCCAAAACAAAATTCATAAAGTAAAATGTAACATAATTGAAGTGAGAAACAGGCAATTCAACAATTTAGTTAGATACTTCAATACATCAATTTCAGTAATGAATAGAACAACTAGATAGAACTATAACAAAGATATAGAGAGTTTGAACTACACTAAATCAACCAGACCTAGTAGCTGATTTAACACTCTGTCCGATAGTAAAGGAATACAAATTATTTTCCAATGCAAATATACCATTTTCTAAGATAAATCAGATGCTAGACCACAAAACAGGTCTCAAAAAATTTAAACACATTAAAATCACACAAAGTACATGCCCTGACCACAATACTATTAAATTAAAAATTTATAACAGAAAAAAAAATGGTGAATTTCACAAATATATAGAAATTAAGTGACACATCACTAAATAACCAAAAAGCCAAAAGATAAAACACAAGAGGGATTAGAACATTCTTTGAGATAAATGAAAATAAAAATACAAAATATTAAAGCTTACAAGCCACAACTAAAATAGTGCTGACAAGGAAATTTAGAGCTGGAAATATCTACATTTAAAAGGAGCAACTATATCAAACTTATTAACTACCTTAAGACATTTTTAAAAAAGAAAACTGAACTCAAAGCAAACATAAGGAAGGAAATACTTAAATGGATGGAAATAAATGAAATAACAAAGAGAATCAACAAAAACAAACACTAGTTCTTTAAAAATATCATCCAATTGATGAATTTTTAACTATTGTCCAAAAATGAAGATAAAATGTTCAAATTTCTAAATCATGAGCTAATAAAGAAACACTGTTACTAACCTCACAAAAATAAAAAGATTATAAGCTAAGAATACAACTGTATACAAATAAATTGGATAAAATGGGCAAATTACTAGAAAGATACATACTACTGACTCAAGAAGATATACTAGAAAGCATAAGTACATCTTTAACAAATAAAGAGGTTAAATTAGAAATTTTAAAACTTTTATGAATAGCCTGAGAACATATGGTCTCATTTGTCATTTTTAGCAAACATTAAAAAAAAAAAAAAAAAAAAAGAACAGTCACCAACTCATTCTATTAGGCCACTATTATTAGCTCAATACAACACCACACAATGACATCATAGAAAAAAAAAAAAAAGAACTACAGGCCAATACATCTCATGAATACAGACACAAAAATATTTAAGAAAATATTAGCAAACCAAATCCAGCAATACATAAAAAATGAATTTACACCATTATCAACTGAGATTTAGCCCAGGATTTCAAGGTTGAATTAATATTCAAAAATCAATTAATGTATAACACCATATTAATAGAATAAAGGACAAAAACATATGATCATCTCAATAGATGCCTAAAAAGTATTTAAAAAAAAATCTAACCCATTTCATAATTAAAAACCACTCAGCAAGATAGGAATAGAAAGAAACTTCTTCATCCTAATAAAGGACATCTATGGAAACCTGTAGTAACATCATATTTAATGATGAAAGAGTGGATTCTTCTCTCTAAGATCAGGAATAAGAAAATAACTGAAATCCTAACAAATGGGAATAAAGACATGGGCATTACTTCAAAACAGTATGATTGACTATAGAAAGGCAAGAAAATCAAAACTCTTATAACTATTAAAAGATCAGAGAAACTGAGAAAATAAAATACATATAAAGCTACCATTAGTTTTATAAATTTATAAGGAATTTCTCATACTCTTAAAACAAGAACCATATGACTTCACTCATATGTAGGATATAAAACTGAAAGTAACAAACCAACAAGACAAACAAACAAAGAAACAAAAATTCATAGACACAGATAACAGTTTGTGGTTACCAGAGGGTAAGGTGGGGGGGTGGTAGAAGACAGAAAGGGGGATCAAATATATGATGCTGGAAAGAGAACTGACTCTGGGTGGTGAACAACAATACAATATATAGATGGTGTATTATAGAAATGTACACTTGAAACCTATGTAATTTTGCTAACTAATGTCACCATGATAAATTTAATTTAAAAAACAAATGTAGAACCCAAACCGATAAACCATAAAACTTCACACCAATAAATATTAAACAAGCTCAAAAAAATGGAGACATTCACATCTAATGGGAAAAAAATATATACAGTAAAACCTTGGATTGCAAGTAACTTGGTTTGCGAGTGTTCTGCAAGACGAGCGAATCTTTCTCATACATTTTAACTTGGTAAATGAGTGATGTCTTGCAATACAAGTAGTTTGTTTCCAGAATGAATTATGCTTGCAAACCAAGGTATTACTGTATTTCTATTTTGATCATTCCCCAAATAATATATGCATTGAACAAAAATTAAGTAAAACCCTGATGACATTTTTTACAATGTTATCTTACAGTTTACTAAAACAAAAATTCCAAAAGCCTATGAACTTTTGAAGATTTTTTTTCTTTTAAGAAAGACCAAGGGCATATCTGTCTTATCAGATATTTATAGGGCTGTAAGGCTTCTGCAGCTTTGCATCCTTACTGGAAAGGCACATCATTAGAGTTTAAGTTGATTATCTTCTCTTTAGTGAGCAGAGCCAATCACTTCACAGTATAATTTTTTGAGACTGAAAAATTCACCTTGAACTCACAATCATCTTTGTTGGCTGTTTCCAATGACTAGCCCTGCTTGTCCAGAAAAGAAAATGTGTAAGACGATTCCGATGTTTGGTGATTAAGGAGAGCAGGTAGGGTAAGGAGGGTTTCTTGGCTAGTATCAGATTTGGTGCCAAATCCAATAGAGTCAAAACAGCCCAAGGGCTGGCTTATACTTGGTGTGGCTATGTAATGGCTGTGTTGTACTCCACCCTCTAATACTTTGAGTCCAGTGATTAAGCAAGATCTGAGGCACTTTTTCCCATAAAGGACCAAACACTTGGACTCCCACCAGCACCAGAGGTAGCGGACACAGCAAGGACCCAAACTCTGCCACTTCATCTCATGCCCAGCTCTTGAGACAGCAGCCCCAGCAAAGTCCTACTTAGTCCCCTTTCGGTTCAAGTCTTTTAAGGATAAGACTTCTCTATACCTTAGATTGGAGTTCTTGCTTTCTTCCAGGGAGTCTCAAATGTACAACATTTCTGAACTGTGTCGTGTCCTGTGGGCTACACTTTGAGGTCCATCAAAACCAGCGCACCACAGCCAGATGTCTACCACCTTACCCCCACGAGGTAAGAGAGGCTATGCTGTTTTGTCTGGAAATCTTCCACCAGGGGTCAATAAACTCACTGAACTTTCATGTGAAATAGCTGGGAGCCTTAGCTAGTATTGGGGGTGGCACCATTCTAGTATCTATGGCTGGGACCCGGCCAGGGCTTGGTTCATCTTCTCTGCTATGGACAGAACAAGCCAAGGCTGTTTTCAACTCAGCCACAGTTCAATTCCTGAGATCAGGCAGAGCCAACCTGGGTATTCCCACTCCAGGTACTCACAGGCACTATAAGCCCCTGAATAAACTGCAGGAGATTACAACGTTGGGATGGGTGGCTTTTATACTCCAATTTATTACTATCAAGTTATGAAACTTGAGAATTTGTACTCTCCTACCACCTACTTGATAAGAGAATGTCCTCTCATCTTCCCATGAAAAGATGAGAACCAGCATTTATATGCCACATTTTAATATTTGCAGTCTCATTTAACCTCGCAATATTTCTATGTCAGCGAAGCTTGTGAACTTTCTCCTCCGGACACATTTGTCCTTTTGCTCCTTCCTCAATTTCACTGCTAATGGACACACACACTTCTCATTGTAGAATAAATCTATTTCGAATTAATCAAAGCCAATAAACCTTATCATTCAGAAATCCTGAGAATCTCAGTGAAATTTTCCTCGCTTTCAGGTCTCTCTTATCAACTATATTTCCAAAATGCTCCTGAAAAATCCCTGCTCACTTCCAAATTCTCAAATAAAAATATTTGCAATTGCTGGAGAACAAAATTGTTTTTCCCTAGAGCCTTTGGATCTTTATCTAGTTATTTAGTTCAACCCTGAATTATATCCTCCATAACACCTTGAGGATGGGGTCTCTGACCACATTTATGGATAAGGATCTCATTACACCTCACACTCTTTGGATTGTTCTCCCTCATAGGAAGCTGTTCTTTGCATTGTGCAGAAATCAACTGCCTTATCACTTCTCCACACTGTTCTGAATGTGCCCTCTGGGACCAGGTATAAAACCAGTACAGCCTTTGTCTCTGAGTCCTTGGAGCACATGCTCTTCATCCAATCATGCACGTGACATGCCTTTTATGTGGTGGCATTTTGAACCTTTCCCTGCAATGTTTCTCTATGCCATTGACCAGGATTTGGTCATACTACTACATCATCTGTGGAATCAGGTGACAGGGTACAGCTCATGAAGTGGTGCTGTGAGGGTTTCCGTATATATACCATCAACTAATAGATGTTGCCAATAGCCAATTCCAGTTATTTCCCATTTCTTCACTTTCCCTGCCTTACTTACTTTACTTGACTATCATAACCTGAAATATTTATGGCTTCTTTTTCACAGAGACATCACATATGATTTCCTGCAAAAAGAGGCAGAATCAGAGAAGAAGCTTGGTGCCAAAAGTTTGCAGAGTAAAGACTATTTTCTCAGCCATTTCACAAAACCATGAGTTATTGCTGTGGTTTACTAATCCTCACTTTGTTTGTCTCCGTGTTTCAATATGAGTTACTATGAGTCCCGCTTTCTGCAAGGTAGTGATATGTTCTCAATTGCTAGTTATTTTCCAGGAATATCATTTCTTGTCATGTATTCAATTAGTCACTTTAAAAAACACATTTATTGCTATAAAGCAAGGCTAGAATTAATGCTGACCTATTTCTTTTTCCTGGATTAGTGCATTTTTCCTCTTATTTGTTCCTCAGCACATGAGCCCTATGTTCTTTTATTAAGAAAAAAAAAACACAAGAAAAATGTTTATATTGGCCAACGTCAGTGCCTTTTGTTCAATGCCATTTATTCCAAAATTTCCATCTGTGCTCTGACCAACACTGTGCATATCTGAAAAGGCTATCATATTATTTAGTAACAATTTCCTACTCCATTTGGGGTCTCCTTGGTCCAAGCACTAGCACATATTAAACAACCCATTTCATTTATTAATCTCTTTAGAACTGGAACTCAGATTTAGAAATAGGATTCTCAAACAAATCATAGTCAATGATCAAAAAGTCAAAGTTATTTCCCAAATTATTTTAGGGCTTTAAGATGCGGAGAACAGAGGCATGTTCTGTGTAGGGTAGACTATCTTTCCGGTGGAATCAATTTGTTTCTTTCCTCTTGTGAGAAGCAAAATTGAACAGTCTCATAGATGATAGAATGACCCATGTGTGGTATGGTTCTGTTCATAAAGTAAAAACTGCTTGAGCCTATGCTAGCCATATCCTAATCCTGTTAACCTATGTGCAGCAACTGAGAAACAACAGCTGCTTCTGTGAACATCAGATCTTGCCCAGAGGAACTCATATGTTGCTCCTCCAGTACATATAGAAACTTCTCTTGCTTCCTTCACCATGCACATCTGGTGGGCTGTCATGGCTCACAAAGATGGCAACAACTGAACACCAACGGAAAGCAGAAATGGCTTTGGGACTGTTTTGCACATAGTGACCTTGCTCAAGGATAAAGACAAAGGGACATGACCTCATGAGGTACATACCCCTGCCAAGGGAAATCAGATGCTAATAACCATCACTGACACTTGCATAGTACTTTATAGCTCTCCAAAGGATATTCAAAGATATCATCTCATTTTAGTTTTCAACACAATAATGTGAGGTAAAATAGTAGACATTTTTAGTTACTGTCTCAGAATCTACCTAGTTATTTCACTCTTCCCAACAGCTCCAATTTTTGTTGGGGAAATTATGTGGGGCAAGAGCTGCTTCCTTTTTAAGCTCCATGGTAAAATGCATGACTCAATCTGAGTCAATTGGCGTGTTTAATTTCTCTGGTTACACAGCGATTGGTACTGACATGGACATGAAATCTATGCTTATCCAATCAGGGTGAATCTCAAATTTTCTAAGCATCCCAGCATGAAGGCATTATCTCTTTCAGATTATATGTAAATGGCAAAGTACCTGACCCTGGAAGCCTCAGAAACTCATCTTGAGACCAGGAGGGAAATTGACCATAGGATAAAGCTGATATATTGGAAGGCCAAGTAGAACGATGGAGAGAAATCAGATCTTAAGAATATGGTAAAAATACAGGCATAAAGATTCACATGAAACTACTCCTTCTTCTGGAAGTTGTACTTGTGTGAATCAATAAAACCCCTTTATTGTTTCAAGCAGTTTAAATTTGGTTTTTGGTTAATTACAATCAAAAGTGACTTGATAAAGAGGCTGCCTTTGATGAACTCTCCAAGAAATGGAGCCTGAGGCAAACACTTGGGTATAGAGTTTATTTAAGATAAAATTCTAAAGAAAGAAGGATGCTATAGTATGTAGATCAGGAATTAGTACCATTTTTTCTATCATTTTGCTTTAGAGAGGCTAAAATATATCTTCTAAGTTTAAGAACTAATAAGCAGTGGTTGTGACAGAACAGTCCTGAAAACTGATACTTATTATACTTTAACTACAAAAAGGACTTTATGCCAAGTCCTTTTTCTGTATTATCTCACTGAATCTTTAAAATAATCTCTTGAGATAGTTATTATAATATCCAATATATACAAAAAGAAACGTCCATAGAGAAAATTGTGGAGTATACTCCAAGCCACATGTGGAACATGCCAGAGGTGGGTCCCAGATTCCGGTCTCTCTGACTTCAGTACCACGTGTGACACTACTTCCTCCCCACCACACCCAAGAGCAAGAAGGGATGGAGCAGACACCAACAAAAAGGCACATGTTCATTATTGAAGGACATGTTTATGTGAATCCTCTGAACCTTTCCAGAAATTTTAAAATGTTATTTAATTTAATTTTTATTTTTTATTTAATTTTAAAATAACGATGTCCTAATTTCCCAAAGGTTTTATTTTACTCTTTGATAAGATGAAAGAGTTGGTCTGTGTTACCTCTAAGGGCCCTCATCACTCTTAGATTATATAATTGTCTAACACAATATTAAAATGTCAATAGAACTGAGCTTAAAGTACTGTTCATAACTGAGACATTACTTTCTAAAGCATTAATACCTTTATTAATACTTTTTTAATAAGTGCAGTTTCAGTGTCCCTTTGTGATTTTTCTGGGACCTGAGGATAGTGACATGTGTGGAACCATCAGATATAAATATAGATTAATAGTGTTCAGTCTTTCAAGAATATTTATTGAATACTTGCTTTGCTTCAGACACTGTGTAGACACTAATATATCAGTCATCAAAAACAAAAGGGAACAAAAGATGCCCAACAGTTGTTGGCAACAAATTGCATGCCATCAAAGTTATTTTTTGTTTTCTGTTTTGTTTTGTTTTTCCTGGAGTAGGATGAAGGTAGTATAGGTTGTTGAGATCAGGAAAGAAAAATAAATAATTCTAATTTGCATTTTATTGTTTGCCAAATCTTGAAGCTGGTGAAAGACTCATCTAAGAGGTCAAAAATTTTACATAAGCCTATATGTACATACTCACACAAACACACACATCTATAATGTGACAGCTTCCTCATATGGAATATGAGGGGGTGGCATAACCTGGTGAAAAGAACAATGATTTGGGAATCAGACAGATTCAGGAATGAACCTCTCAGCCATTTTCTAACTGGGACACTTTAGCTCTCTGAGCTTGAAAATTCCTATCTTTTGAGCAATTTATTGTAACTGCAAATTTGTCAGCTAGTGCCTGATCTAGGTATTCATATAGAAAAAAAAATATTAATAATTACTATTCATTGAGAAGGGATTTTAGAAATTATTTAGCATATGTGTTTTGAGAAACTTTCTTGGAAAACAAAATTTTTTCACCTAAATCACGAAGTGAATTACAGTTTTTAAATGTCACAAATGATTGTATGTAAACAACAACCACGGACAAGGTTGTTTTTTTTTTTTAACCTAATAGTGATTTTCCCTGGGATCTAAATGTTAATTTGAGAAAACACTGGTACTCAAACTAAATTCACTTAAGTTTAGGAACTGTTTTTGTATTTTAGCAGCCTTCTCCTTTGTTTTAATGAAATACATGTTTGAAAGGAAAGGGCTTAGAAAGCTTATTTTTCTGAGCTATCAAATATAGCTGTTATACTTTTAAATATCTGAGATCAAAGATAGATATCTAAATTTTGGAAAAATCATAAATATTGAAGCAAAGACATCCATATGTCTATATGATTTTATCGTAGACTGCGTTAAATTAATTCTGATTATCAGAATTCAAATGGGTGTATAGGATAAAAATTTGGCCAAGAAATGGGTTTGAATTCTCAGATTTTTCCCTTTAATGTTGATGAGGATCTTCAGACAGTCATGTGATTTGTTTCTAAGTCTTCATGTATTCTGTGTGACATTTTTGTTATATTACCTTTTCTTGTTAATCTTTGTATGGAAATCCAACTTTTCTATGGGCTTACATACTTCCTCCCCGATAGGATTATAGGATTCTTGGTTAAAAAAAAAAAAAAAAAAAGGGACGTGTATGCTTCCTCTCATAGCCCCTGAGGTTTGTAGTACATATTCTTTATGCACAGCAGAAGCCTAGTGTGTAATCTATTTAGCGTTTGGCTGATTATTTCACTCATCGCCAACTCTTCATGGTGATTTGTTTCTGCTCAGTAACCCGTCCTGCAATTTGACCTCTCCATCACAGTCTCCGTTTTATCAAATTCCCTCCTCATTTTAAATCAAATCAAGTCCTTCTGTTTACTTTCCACTTACATTACTGCCTGCAAATGTCTATCAGGTATACTTAGACCCAGGTTGTTTATGTTGGGACTGTAATGCATTTCACAGTACCTTATGCAGCAGTGATGCTCTCAGAGCAAAGCTCTTTGCCATTTTATTACATCGACTCGATTTTGTCAGCCTACAACTCCTCCCAGTTGTCATTTCCACAATCGTGCCAGAAAGGACACTGATTGTATGAAAATTTTACAGGATTCCTCTCTGTTCAGTTTGTTTTTTTGTAATCAGTTTACTTTTTTTCCCCTGCTATTCCCTCATAATTATCTCCTGTTCCAGACTCTTCTGTATTTGATCATTTCTACAGGCTCCTCCTCCTTTCATGTAAATCTGGTCCATTTCAAGTATGAGCTTTTCTTTAGGGACATAATCAGCTGCTCCACATGCCAAAAAAATGTTTGAAACGTAAGCAGGCCACATCACTCACATGAACAGAATGTAAGGTGTGTCTCTGATTTATCTGCTCCTAAGGGCAAAGGTGACAAAGGCAGATTATAATTTGCCTGTTAGATTACATTGTCTGTTAGATTACACTAACATGTCAGAGTGACAACTAGCTACACTGTAACTTTCCGCAAGTCGCTGGTTGTCACTGGACCTGCTTCCTTTTACAGATGTAAGGGACTGGGGGAGGGGCTAAAGGCTCTCTGACATGTTTATTTGTAGGCACTACCAAAACATCATCTGCCTTGTCATTTGCATGATGTAGAAAATCTATAGCTTTCTCTACTGAAACGGTGCTTATTTCATAGTTATTCAATGGTAAGAAAAGACACTCTCAAATTCTAACTGGAAGAACTGCAACAGAGCTATGGAACTGTTTTTTGGTGGGTGTTCTCTCTGATTTTTGAGACTTCCATCTCAAAGGAAATATCCCCCTCCAAAGGTCAAGGCAGATGTCTTTTCTGAGACAACTATAAAATAGGCAGTGAAATCTGAGAAGGGAGGATTTGCTCCTAAAAGCCGGCTGCCAAAGCCACATCTTTGTGCCATGCTCTGGCCCATGAACAAGGCATCTCCCAGGACTAACACAACTTAAAGGAACTAAGCATCTGTTTCATGCTGTTGACAGACGCCATGTATCTTTGGTTGGGAAAATAAATCAATACTGCCTTTAAAACAAACTGTTTTCGAAGCCAAATTGTAATGTGGACTCTAGAAATATGCATATCCATCTGGGGTTATCAGAATAGACTATATTTGTCCAGGAGTATTTAGGCTATATAATCACTGCAGTCACTGTGCACGAGTCGCTTCTCTTACCATAAACTCCATCCTCTGGGATACGCCTGTGGACTTCTGAGAAGCAATCCTAAATAGATGAACTTAAGAACTAATCAGATCTGGTGGAGACAATCTGCTTTTGTGTTCATACCTGAGAATAAAATCAGACCTAAATGGACTTTACAAATTTACAATATAAACAATGACGCCTTGTTAGTGATCTATGTGACACACTTAACCATGCTATTTTTCTAAACTGCATTAGCAAATTCACTTGGCTTTTGGGGGAATTCATTAACAATGGAGGCTGGTTGGGGACAACTTCTATTTTGATGCATCTTTATTAAAAAGGCTCGAATTTAGACATATCTAGAGAGTGCCACCTTGTGGACAAAAGGCAGTAGAGGTAGGTGGAGAAAAGCTCATAGAGAGGACATGGAAATCCTCACTATCTGTACTTGATTGCTGTCCTATTAAACTTGACAATGGAAATATTTCTTTGATCATACACATAGGTCACAATATAAGAGAAAGTAGTGCAGATTGACTTAAAGACTATAGGGAAATCACTTTTTTCTGTTTAAATATTATTATGCAAGGAAAATTATAGCATGTTACATAAAAGAGGAAATGTGTTACATAAAAGGAAATGTGCAACACACACATAAAATGTCACTTTGGTGATGTTCATAAACCACATGGAGACAAAAACGTCAGTACACATTATTTAAGATATCGATACAAAATTTACCTTCTACCTTCATGTTTCTGTTATTCAGCCCACCCTCAATGCAATATAATTATTAATTCTCAGGTACATGAAATTAAAAACTAAGAATAAACATTAAATTATGTTTAGTGAAGAAAAATGGGGTTATGGGAAAAATCAGAGTACTGCAATGCGTTGTTGGTGGTGGCAACCGCTCATTCAATATGTCATGTTAACATTATGCAGCTTTAATTAGAAAGAAATACCTCTCAATTCTGGAGATACCTGGTGTAACACAGATTTTTATGACCTATAAACATGTGCTGTCTTTGATTCCAGAATGATAAACTGGAAAGAAATAATGAAACTAAATATTCCCAAGTAAATATTGGTGTTATTATTTATATCTGTAACTGTTTATATTCATCTTACTTGATACTTTAATTCACCTCTCAATATACGATGGCTTTGAATTTTTCCAAATAATGAGGATTTAGTACAAGGACATTTCAGTAATTATTATAAAGAAATCAACTACTTCCTGGTTTACCAACTATTTTATAGATTCTCATGAAAACGATAGTGAATAAATCAGCTGAACACTATTCTAACCCAAGATTAAAATATTTGTAAATGTATTGGGCTAATTTGCCTTATTTACAAAAACTGCTGTGTTATTTCATTGTCTTTGGAAAGTCCACACTTTTGCACTCTCCTACCAGATACCCAAATGCTAATCCATTGTACATCCTCGTCTCCACCTGCCCTGGCCAAGTCCTAGAGGTACATATCACAAGGGAAAGAGAAGGTGCTTTCATTAGGAAACCCTTGCTCCCCCTTTGCTTCTTTCCATTTCTTCCATAAAGTCACCCTTGACTTCTTCAGCGCCCATCAACTTGCCTCCCCTTAAATCTCCTATAAATCTTCACCACACAATTAAACCCTTAATTATATAAGGTCGTGTTTCATCCTCTAACTGTTTTACAAGTGTTCATATTGATGCCTCTCTATATAGATTACACATTTTATTTTTTCAAAGCCCTGCACGGCATCCATCACAGGACTGAGTACGGCCAGTGCTCCATAAATATTTTTAAATAGAATGCATTTGGAGTGTGACTGGGCCTTGTCCTTGTCCTGTTTAATATTTGGGGAAATGACTTACAAGACCTAGAAGAAATGCCTTTGAAGTTTGCAGATATCTTAAAATTCAGAGTGAGGGCTCATGGTCCAGTAGGGAGACAGATATGCATGCAATTAAATTACCACACATAGTCAAATATTAGAGAAATGAAGAAACACTGTAGGGAACTTAAGGATGAAGAAACTAACAGGCTGGGAGGAGTCAGTAATTACTGAGAGAGGATATTTGAGTTGAAAGAGAAGGACCTTCTGAAGGTAGGTGGCATATACAAAGCAACAGAATAAAGAACTACCCAGAATTATTTGAAGATGCATGTATTCAGAAAGCAGAAATATACGTGGATGGGGGAGCACTGATGTACAGTACTGTAGAAGAGGTAAATGAAATACAGCTGGTAAAAGATCTTATTTGCCTTGCAAAATGGCTAGAATTTTGCCATTTTGGGGGATAGAAGCCCATGGTTTCTATCCATCGCAGTCTTCCTCTTTCTATTTCCAGTGCCACTACTGCCAAGTCCCTCATTCTGTCTTGAATGAAATACTGCAGTAACCACCTAATTGGTCTCCTCATCCCCATATTTTTTCTGTATAAATCAATTTTCTGCTGATTGAATAATATCAAGTCACTTGTGGTTTTGCTAGTTCCTATCAAATTGAGAATAACCTTTCTGGCAGTAAGTGCTCTCTGTAGTAAGACTGTGACCTAAAGAGCCTGCATCATCCACACGCCTCCTTAGGAGACAGTCAAATCCAATTTCCCCTGGCTCCCAAAGCGATTTCCCTTGGGGGAAATTATTCATTCTTTCAAATTACACATGCTCTTCATTTTGTTTGAAGTACCTTACTACCCGCTTACCAAATTCTGTCTTTTTCAAGTCTCACCTTGAGTGATAAAGTCCTATATCAATTATCCCCAGAAACCCTCCCAGACTGATTTCTACCTCCTTTGAATCTCCCAAGACCTTGCTTAAAATATGATGACTTGACATACATCTTCTGTCCTATATAGTTATGTGTGCTCTTGTCACATGATCGATCTCACCTTGTTCTCTAATTGAAGGAAAAGATGTGGATTCCAGTGACCTTTGCAGACCCTAATGCAGTTGTCACAGTGCCTTGCTGATGTGGATTTTTTTGCATTGTACAGTTTTTTGTTTGTTTGCTTGTTTTTACTTTTGGTAATGGTATGATGTGCATTGTCCTGATACTATGGCTGTACTGGAGGATCTGACACTATATCCTCCTCAGAGCCTGCAGTCTAGATGGAGAGCTTATCATGTCTGCACACAATAAAAGAGAGTGAGAAGTGGGGGAGGCTGATGGAATTGCTAAGTGGGGGTTCATGACGGAAGTAGCAAGATTCCACGACCCACACTGAAACCGTGTGGCCTGGTGCAGACTTTGAGCCTATCTCCGAGGTCTGGTTAGTTGATGAATGTGATTTCCTAAGGAATCCCATGAAGAGGAGTATAGGGGGTGAGGGCAATCCTAGACTTCTAGGAAGGGGTGCGTCCTGTGACACTCCTTACCAGGATGCATAGGCTGAATTGAAGGGATAATGGGCCCTCTTTCACAGCAGAGCAATATTAGTTGTTTTTTTTTCTTATGTTTATAATGAAGTACATACTTCTTGTAGAATATTTGTAAAATGAATACATTCATACAGAATTTTAAAAATCTTTATGTTATTTGAGATGACATTGCATAACGCTATTTGAATTCTGTGTTTTTTCACCTAGCAAGATGTTCAAAAGACTTCCCCACTTTGTTAGTGTTTAAAAATAATGGCTGTATAGTACTGCAGCTATGCACCATAGCTGATTTAACCAATTGAGTGGGGCCACTTTTAAATATTAATACTTCTGTGTTTGCAGTGAGGACTACACAATCAGCTGTATTTTCAAAATTGGATTCAATGAAAAGCAGTTGTTAGGGAAAAAATTATATGGCCCTGACAACTTAGCTTCATCCCAAATTTACTTCAAGATGATTTAAAGTTAATGGAGACTATTTCTGGGTAATTTTTCTCCTCTTGTATTCTGGAAACATCACCGAAGGAAGCATATAATGGGGACCTGGGTTGATGGGGTGCATGTGATTCTGCAGTGAAATAACTTAGTTAATTCAATTACCTTCAAAGGCAAATAGCTCAGAGCAGAGAATGAACCTCATTTCTGTATTAAGCACCAGTGGCTTGTGCAAGATGGGCCCCAGTTGGAAGGCAAAGGGACAATTGCCAGGGAAGTGCCCGGAAGACTGAACACATGTTCTTATTGACATCAACCTTCCTCCAATGAGTTTTCCTGCCCCAGAAATTCGCACACCCAAGACACATGGGGTAGGCTTTGAGTCACCCATCCCTACAGCCTCCTTCATAAGCAGGCACCTTTATCTCCATCTAGATCTAATTGATAAATTAGATCTGTTAATTGATAAATTACAGCTGTTAATAATCAGTGTTAATAATAATGATGAGTTACCCTTAAAATTGATGAGGAAAACATAATAACATACTTGTCCAGAGACCACCGCAGATTTATTATTATTATTATTATTATTATTATTTTGAGGAACAAAATGCCAATTCTATGAACATGTGCATGTTACAGTATATTCGTAGATGGAAGAAAGGGAAAGAAAAGGCTAAACATATGCACAACCTCAAACTCATTTAAGAATGGATTCTATGATTCTTTTAAAGTCCTAACATGTAACCCTATGTGTGTCAGATAAAGATACACAATCTAGATTTATCCCTGTAGATGCGGCATTATGCACAAACACAAAATTGAGTACTAAGTGTTTTCTATATATTATGCCCTTCAATCAAGCAAGCAACCCAAGGGAACTATCAAACCCCTCATTCTCTGGAGAAGAAAATGAACCCCAGCTTTGCCACTGATTTGACACCCAGCCAATCTAAGGTTAAAGGCTTTGTCCTCATCATAGACTACTATTACTGCTGCTGCCACTGTAATAGTCCTGATGCCTGTTTATGGCATTGTTATCATTTATTTCATACTTAGTATCTGTTTATTGAGTGTTTGCATTATGAATTAAGCTAAGAGATTGATACATGTTATATTCTTTTAAACTCTGTGGTGCCCTTGACTCATACCATTGAGCGGATACCTCTTATTTGGCAGTTACAATATTTGATTGTTTTTTCCTTTCTTTTGCAAACTTCCCCTTCCCTATCCTATGAGGTTCTTTGTGGGGCTTCTAATCAAAGGCACTTGGACCCCTTGATGCAGGGACAGGCATGAGACCCCAGACTAGCACAACCAGAAGCTCTCTCCCTGAAATCTGAGTGACATACACAAGGAGAGGGGTTCTAGCTGGAGCCCAGTCGTCGGTTCAGAAATGCCCAGCTCTGCTCTGGCTCTTCCCGATAAGCTCCATTGTTCGGTACTTCCTTTGACTCTGCAAGCTACAGTAAAAAAAATTGATTGCATCCTTTCAAAATAATTATTTTTCAAACATAAATGTGTCACTTTGATGCCTGTGTCTTGTATTCAAATTACTGTGCTCTAATTCACAAATGGGGCCACTGAGGTTCAGAGATGAAACCGTGATAGGAAGATGTGGAAAGGACAACCACGGAAGCTCACTCACCTACCAAGTAGGATTTAAATGCAGCTCGAGCTGCCCCCCAACCTGTGCTCTGCTGTACAGCTTTGCCCCATAACAGTGTCTCTAGTTCTGTACCAGAAGCCTCTTAAGGAAGCTAAGAGATTCCAGAAGTTAGGGGAGACTAGGGGACACTAAAAGATGCACACCTTTTGATTAGAAGCAGGCACTGAGCAGTCACAACTACCCTCATCTATGGGCTGAAACACAGGCCGACAGACCACCTGCAGGGCCAGATGCCAACTGGGATCCTGGGAAGTCTGCTGGTACCAGGAAGAAGCTAAGTGTCAGGTCAGCGGAGGAACTAGGTGGGTCAGGACATGGCTATGTAGCAAATGGTATGAAAATATTTCCTTTTTAAAAACCACACACGTGGCCATTCCAGTACACAAGGACTGGATGGAAGGTGATTTCTGAAGCAACAATTGTTAAAGTGAAACACGCCAGGCAGGAATAACCGCAAAATCTGCTTCTGGTACCCAGAGGTAGATAGAAGCTTTTTCTCCATTGCTGCCCAGGCTGCCGGGGACAAGATAAGGGGCAACCTGGTATGTCTTCCCTGTGCTACAAAACATCACACGTTTCCTCTCCCATCTACATTGGAATAGCGTGGAATAATTCATAATGGAAGGCCATCTCTGGACTGAAACCAAAGGAGAAAAAAAAAATTCAGGACAAAAGAAAGAAAAAGCTGTGATGTGGCAATGACTAATTTGAAGTATGGATACTCTGCTGGCTGGAATGTCTGTGCCCCTGAATACCTGTTGCAAAAGATTCTGCAATCAAAGAGGTGGGGACTTGGGAAGCTTCTTTTCTCCAGCCAGGAAAGACCCAGGACCTCCCTTGAGACTTCTGTCTGTCGGGCTGAACTTGCAGGGAGGAAGAGGATGCTAAGGGTGTGCAGAAGTTCAAGCTTTCGCTCCCAGAGGCAAGTTTCCCCCTTTTGTCTTGTGAAGAAACAGTGCTTTGCTCCCTGTTTGAACTCTCTGTCTGTCCATAGGGAGACACATGCCCTTTGCACTGATCTTTGCTGAAATAGAACATGTGTCCATGTGTTTGCCTTTTGGTGCGTACGTATCAAACGGCACCAGGTGCTTCCCGTGTCCACCTGGAGGGCTTGGCACAGCCTGAAGTTCCCCATGCCTCATTAGGAGGCCTGTTTGAACTATGTTACATGGTTCTGCTTGAAACAGAGAAGGTGGGCTCACACCTTCACTTTTTGCCTCACTCACTTGCCTCTTGGAAACGGCAAATAGCTTGTTCCTCCATGAGGCTCTGCATGAGTTCCCACAGTTCTATGTGATTTGTTCTATAAAACTGTTAACTGGAATCAGGAACTAAAGCAGATGAATTGGACCTGAGGCGATGGCATACAATGTGCTGTGCACCCAGACAACTTCATTACTTTAATTACCAAAAAAATATATAAATAGTTTGGCAGGGTAGGAATCTCATTCCTCAGCCTGCACAACAACAGTGACTGGGGGAGATGGTTCTACTCTTGCTATTGGATACATTGCCCTAAAATTTTTTTTTTTTTTCTGGGAACAGACCCATTGAATTATATGTGTTATGTGGTATATGTCCTTAAAAATGGTGGAGGGGCTGGCCTTTGGACACTCGGGATTGGGAAAGGTAACTGGAATGATTATTTATGATAGACCTCCCATGTGCCGTTCAGTGAGTAATGACTATGTAGCTAACATGTGTCAAGTACTCGTCTAGGCACCTGGAATGCAATATTGGGAAGAGCCAAAGTCCTTGCTCTCATGAAGGTTATGTTCTTGCTGGGGCAGGAGGAGTAGGAGAAAACAAAATCATAATTAATAGTAATAATACTAATAACATAATACATGGACACACTCTTTCTAATTGTTGAAGGAGAGATAAATGTGAAGATCCAGGGACAGACCATTCCAGAGAAATAAAAGACAATGCACAAATGCCCTAAAGCAGGAGCCAGCTTGGCATGTTCAAGGCTGGCAAATCAGGTGGGCTTAGCAGGTGGAACTAACATTATGTTTGATAGCTTCGCTCTGCCACTTACTAGCTGAGGAAATGTAGGAGAATCATTTAACATTTATCACCTTCACTTTCCACATCATAATATGTGCTTAACAATGCTTCCCTTACAATGTTTTAAAAAGTTAACTTACAGAATGTATATTGACTACTTAGCACTTGACAAACACAAAAATTTAAATAAATGATATTAGGTTGTCTCTGACATTGACATTAAATTGTAATATCTTCTCATCTTCCACAGTGTCCTATACTCCAATGGAAACCATTATTATTCTCTAAATGTGATATTTTTTTCTGAAATGCCATCCTTCATCCTGAATGCCATACACAAAATACTCCCCACGACCACGCTAACAACTTTTTCTATCAACTTGCTCTAAAGTTTTATTATTCTTGATACCTCTTGAATGACTCACATTTGATGATGCCAGCTAATGAGATATGTATTACAGGTCTCAGCTTAATTTTATATTGTCTTCCCCAGTGTTCAGACACATCAGGGTAGCTCTCAAGATTTTATAGTTTCAGTGCCTCTCAATTTTTTATTTTTATTTTTATTTTATTTGCATGGGACTATGTCAGCGAAGTAACACCCATTCCAGATAAACAGTAGATTTTTTTTTAAATATTTTATTTGGGAATTGGGGGCAGGGAACAGCGTTGGAGAACCGGGGAAGGGGAACAGACAAGTTGCTGTCCTTTTGATCTTCAGTCTAGTTGTAGAGGATGTGGCTTCACTGGCCCATGTTGGTATCATCATCATGCTCTTCTCGGGTGAGGCAGATTGGTCACCAGCCTCTGGACAGCCGCTCACACCGGCTCTTGGCAGCTCACGCTGACTGTCGGCCACTCACTGTAGCCTATGGCAGCCCACTGCAGCAGGGGCTGCAGCTACGCTGTCTCCCAGGGACTCACGCAGCCCAGCTCCAGGTGGAGCTGTTGTTAGTTGTAGAGGGCAGTGTCACTGGCCCTCATATGTGGGATCTGAACCAGGGCTGCTGGCGTCCCAAGCCAGCTCTTAACCAATGCGCCACTCGGCCGGCCCAACAGTAGATTTTTAATATAGAAAACTAGTTACAAGATATGGGAGATGAAATACCCAACAGCAGGCAACTCGGAAATAGGCAAATGCAGCAAGTCATCATCATCCTTCAGCTATGAAAATGAAATATGGAAACTGGAATTCTAGAGCCCAAGAGACTGACCACTTGAGGGGTAGATATGGCAGGAGGTCTTGCCAGAAAGAAAGGAGATGTCCAGCAAGAGTAGGATGCAGTGAATGCTCAAAGTGCCAAAATCACAGAGAGTGAAAAATAATTCAGGCTCTCCTTTTGCCCCTCCCTCCAAGCCCTTGTTAGTGATTGCCACTGGTCAAACCTATCTGGAGGCCAGATGGAGAGGAAGTCTGGGAAATAGTTTGCAGAGGTCAAGCCCCTGTGACAGAGAACGGAGCAGGGGATGGGCAGGAAATATACCTGAAGCACAAACAAACCAAACGAACACCACGGGAAGAGACACCAGGGCTCCCACACCATACACTGCATATCACAACCTGAGTATTCAGCTATGACATTTATGCAGCACATATAGCCACCTTGGGATGTAAACAGATACCTAGGAAACAATTCACCCTCAAACAAGAGTCAGATATCTATCCCTGCCTCGGGAGAAGGACAATTTGTGAGCACTGTACATTGTCAGTCACACTCAGCCTCCCCTTCCAGCCTGAGCTTAGCCCCAGGTGATAAGCTTGCGCTTTAAGGAAGGGCATTCTGCAAACCAAACCTGAAAACGCTGATTAATTAAAATCTGGAAAGTAGGAATCCCAAGCAGTGCTGCCATAAATTATGAGTAACAGAGTATGATGCAAAGGTACGGCCAAGAGATTAACCTCATGTTAGCACAAATTAAAGTGATTTTTGGCATAGCAAGTACTAATCACTCTTATAGCAACAGCAATTACTGCTCTCCATAGATGCCTTCATGCCCCAGATCTTGACTGCTAGACCTCATTGCAGGCATCAGCAATATCAGCACAGTTTATTAGGTTCTAGATGTAATGACCACATCACTACATGAACTAGAACCTGAATGTCAAACCACACACTGAATTGGATTAAGAATGAAGACAAAAGTAGGGATATTAAGGTAGCTGAAAGGACTATCTATGAGCCCAGGATAATACCTATTGTTATATGTTATATACCCCTATGTTATATTGTTATATGTTATATATATAACAGCATATATGCATGTTATATAAACATATGGTTTATATAATTCTCTTTCACTACATTGAAAACACTTTAGATTCAAATTCATATCTCTACCTCAGAGATATTACAACAGAAAAAAATAAATAAACAGCATCTAAGAGTCACTGAAACGTAACACATATATGTATATATACCTACATACATACATACATATAATTATATGTAAGTATATGTAATTCTAAGAAAAAACTATTGAAGAATTATTTTTTATCAGGTACTACTTCAAGTGATTTTGACGTTAGTTGGTCCTTATAACAAAAATAGGGCAGAGGGGAGGTACCTCATTCACTCCCATTTTGCAGACGATGAAAGTGAGGTTAAGGAATTTGCCAAAAGCTACAAAACTATTAAGTGGTGTACTTAAGTGGAATTCTAGCTCCAAAACTCATGCTCGCAACCATTTGTTTGCATGGTTTCCATGTGAGACACATCTTGAGATCTCCCAAAAACTGTTGGGGCTGGGAGAGACTACAAAGAGAGGACATATACCTAATAATATTAATTAGGAGATAGAGCTCTGTAGGAGTTTTGTTCTGTTATTATGACTTGATAGATACAGCCAGTGTGTATGTGCATGCACATGGACGCACACACCCCTTGCACGAATACACAATGATGTAGCCTAACAAAAGTTGGACAGTCCATGACTGACAGTGATTCAACTTACAATTTTTCAATTTTACAATGGTGCACAAGCAACACACATAATAAATTACATGAAAGAGTCAACACTTTATTGTAAGATAGACTGTTATGTACTTTGTCCATCCATAGGCTAATGTAAGTGCACTGAGTATGTGTAAGATAGGCTGGCCTAAGATGTAATGCTTAGTAGGTTAGATGAATGAAATGCATTTTCAGTTTACAATGGGTTTATCAAGATGTAGCGCCATCATATAGTTAAGACGCATGTATTTTGTTGGTGGGTCTGGTTATGTGTCTCTCATTAATATATACTCCACAGCATGCATACCAGTGACTTGTATTTGAATACTCAAAACATATAATCTCAGTAAGTGAATAAATTAATGAAGCTGTTGTGTATTCAAGGGGGGCAATGATGCTGGGCACAGAGCGTGTGAGAGACTGTTCCTAGCTCGCTCAGAACTTAGCCAATCCGTGAATATAGGCATAAGCAGGAGGTGCCAGCTGGAGGGTTAAATCTTTTTTAATGATACTGGGGCAGTTGCAAAAGGGGGGATGTTTCATACATTTTTCACTAGCTAAAATGATCAAATATTTATTCAAAACTCACAATTAATCTTTATAAACAGATTAGGCTTTTAATAATTCAGCTGCATTTCTCAGTAGTCTTGTTTGTTCCCACCCCATGGCTGAGCAGAAACTGCTTTCTGAAAATATGGGGACCATTTTTTTCCCAAGAGCATCAGCTCAAATTCCTGTAATTACATACCATGGTAAATATTAACTCATTCTAAGTGCTTAGCCTCATTCCCAAACCATTTCTTAAAGCAGACACATAGGCCATTCTTTTCCTTTCATGCCCACTTGAAATCTGTATTCCTTTGTATATTCATTGGTTGCTTTCTTGTTTTGACTTCTAATTAGCTCTGAAGCTCTGCAGGTTAAAAAATATACCATGTATAGCTTTGAGGATGTAGCTATCAAAGGGCTGCCTAAAGGGTAAATGGAGACCTCAAGTCCTGGGTCTGTCATCAGCCTGCTTTGATAACAATGGCTTTCTAGTAGACCTCAGTTTCCTTATTTGGAAAATGTAAAAGCCACTCAAGACTTGTTTTGACTTAAATAGCTTGCTTGAACCTGAATCCTATTAGTCTATGAGTTCAAGCACATCTGGTTCAAATAAATTCTGTAGAGTGCACACAAAGTAATAGAGGTAGAATGATACATCTGATAAGAGGTTAACATCCAAACTTTATTTAAAAAATCATTCAACAGCAAAACCCAAACAATACAATTAAAAAATGCGCTGAGGACCAGAATAGACATTTCTTCAAAGAGGACATACAGATGGCCATTAGACATATGAAAAGATGTTCAACATCACTAATCAGAGAAATGCAAATAAAATCTACAATGAGATAATACCTCATTCCTGTCAGACTGGCTATCATCAATCAACAACAAACAAGTGTTGATGAGGATGTGAAGAAAAAGGAACCCTTGTGCACTGTTGGTGGGATTGCAAATTGGGGCAGCCCCTGTAGAAAACAAAATGGAGGTTCCTCAAAAAATTAAAAATAGAACTACCTTATGACCTAACAATTGCACTCCTGGGTAGTGACCCAAAGAAATCCAAAACACTAATTCAAAAACTAGATGCTCAACTATGTTTACTATAGTGCTATTCACAATAGCCAAGATATAAAAACAACCAAAATGCCCATCAACAGACAACTGGATAAAGCAATTATGGTATATTTATACTATGGAGTATTACTCTGCCATAAAAAAGAATGAAATCTTACTATTTGCTACAACATGGATGAACCTAGAGGGTGTTATGCTAAGTGAAATAAGCCAGACTGAGAAAGATAAATATCATATGATCTCACTTACATGTGGAATCTAAAGAACAGAATAAATGAACAAGCAAAACAGAAATAGACTTATTGATACAGAGAACAAACTGATGGTTGCTAGATGGGAGGGGGCTTGGGGGGATGGGTGAGAAAGGTGAAGGGATTAGGATAAATTGGTAGTTACAAAATAGTCATGGGGTTGGGAAGTACAGTATTGGGAATATAGTCATAACGTTGTAAAAACTGTGTATGGTATTAGATGGGTACTAGATTTATTGAGGTGAATCACTTTTTAAATTATATAAATGCCTAACCACTGTGCTATACACTTGAAATTAATATAAAATATTGAATGTCAAATATATATATATATATATATATATATATATATATATATATATATTACATATATATAAAGTTATGTGATATACAGCATAGGGAATCTAATCCATGGAATTGTAATAGCTATGTATGGTGTCAGATGGGTAGTGGACTTGAGGTTATCACTTTGTGAGGTGTGTAAATGTCTAATCATTATGTTGTGTATACCTGAAACTAATAATTTAACAAAAAGGTAATAGAGGCAGAGCCTTATCAACAGAAATTATTTATTTCAGCAGACAATATGACAGATGTAGGGGTCTTTCAATTTTTAAAGACTTAAGGGTTTCTGTAATCTAGGTCTGCCTCCAAAGCAAAAAGCTCCTACAAAAGCTATGGGCTCGGTGTGTTCTGAAGACATAATATGATCGTTTCAAAAACATACATGTTAAAGTTCTCTGTTTATACTCTACATCTTTGTCTGTAGACTCATCTTGAGTTCATAGGATAAGAACACAAATCAGCATAGAATTTTTGATATGTACAATCCCCACCCAAGTATGTCAATTGCATTGATATAGTCTTGGGGGGGGGGGAGTATGGCTTTCAAATTAGATCTCCAGACACAGGAGTTAAAAAAAATATTTTAATTCAAGCAGATAAGATCTTCCAGCTCTGTCCCCTCACCTTCTCTAAACTTCTGTATTTTCTTCTCTTCCTTCCCCTAATAATATTATTTGTTCCCGTTCTTTGCTTCTACTTTCCTACTCTAACAACAAACTTTAATACCAAGTGATAAGGCAAGGTTGCTAGCTAGGCTAGGATACTTAATCTTGAGCCTACTTTAGCTACCAAGAAGTAGCACTAACTTGAGGCTCAAGTTAGTTCTTTAATGATGATATACTCATTTAGATCCAAAATCTACATTACTTTCTCTTTTGCCTTGATCCATTAAATCCATCAATGAGTCTGACATTTTTGGCCTTCTAATATACATGCAAATTTCTATGTTGCTGTAAGATAGCAAATCCTTTGTGTATGGGTGCGGGGGGAGTTTAAAATGTGCAGTGAGCCACTTCCTTAGGTAAGTCAGAGCTTCAAGTAACTTACTTAAGAAAAGTCAACTGGGAAAAGTTTCAGGGACAGGAATTAGGTATACAAAATACCAATGTATTTAAATAAACATCTTGTATACATCATATTTAAAATATTATGGAAATGTTCATCATTTGTGACCTAAGAAAACATTATGATTGTCCTATTACTCATGCTAAAATTGAAATAAAATGATATTAACTTGCCCAATGTGGGTGGGAGAAATACATTAATCATCCAAGCAGGACTCAAGGCTAGATTTTTAACTCTTGGTCTCATGTTCTTTCTCTAGTTAAGCTCATCCCCCACTGTGTTCCACTGGAGATAATATTCCATAATATATTGATTCTGTTTCATATTACACCTTCCTCTTGGAGAAGAATTACAAGAAGTCAATTTGCTTAAAGTTATGTAACCCAGGTTTCTCAGTGAGTCCTATCCCACTCCTATTTACCCAGAACCACATCCCAACTCAGAACACCTAGTAATATCCTGCCAACATATTAGCTTTGTGGATACAATTGGAGGAAGTCAAGTGAGACCATCATTAGAGCACTATCAGATGGTAGTTGGAGTTCTGACTGTTTCCCACAGTCTGACCTGCCTGCCAGTCCTGGATTCAAAAGTCTGACTTCTGTTGCATACAAGCTTAGACCACTCATTCTGGTATATTAAATTCTCAAGCCTGCTTCTTCATTAATAAAATGAGACTAATAAAAATTCTACATGCTTGTTTTCAAAATTAAATAAAGGAATATGTGTATAATGCCTGACTAATAACTCAATGATCAATCGTTGTTATGGCTACTACTTGGATTGCTATTTCCATCTGCTGTTGGACTCTGACAAAAGGACATGCTATGTAAGTATTGCTGCCCTCTACTGAAATTATTAGAGCATGTTTTGCCTCCTGTGACTATGGTCATTGATCTTTTCTCAAACCCTCTCAAATTCTTGTCAGCCCTTCACCCAGGACTGTCTTTCTCAGCCATTGATACACTGACCTTGCAAATTGTAAGACATGGATAATTAGCAATGCTCTGAAGTCATCCAGATGATCATACCAGTCACTTTAATGTGAGGTGCTAAAATCTGAGAATTTTATGAGGCTTACCCTGCAGATCCTAACTATAAAATACACCATGGGTCATGGATAGCTGGGGGAAGTGCTAACTGAAATTTAAAATACGACCCAAACAGAGCTCGATCCCACCAACCATGGTTCACAATCAAAAGGGAGTGTTCTTGCAACAACCGAGGCATCCATAGAAATATTTCTTCTTTACCCTTGCTCTCTCCTCTCCCTCATTTATGATTGAATATTCTCCTAAATTAGTCTCACACAGATACTGTTGAGGTATATCACTTCATATTAGGGGGGAAAAACAGAGTGAATATCTAAAGATATAATTGTTGAAGTCATTTTCTCCTATAAATAGTGTACAGAATCCACCATCATCAGTATTTATAAGTGTGGGTCCGGAGACATCCATCTCCTTACTTGAATTTCTCTGGCATTTTCATCCTTGATGTCACAGAGCTTCGTCCCCCATCCCCAAAATAGCTTTTCTCACTTATCCGCTCAGCTTGTCAACAATCACCACGTTAATGTGTCCTGTTTCCTCTTGCCATATCATCTAAGGATTTTAAACTTGCCCTATTGATTCTGTATCATGAAAATATTTCTTATAAACGAATATATTCATTGAGGACACACCAGCAGCTATTATTAACAGTAAGCAAATCACATCGGTAAAGTTAACATAAATACTGCAGAGGAATTAGAAAGTCACTAATGCGCTAATCCAAATTCTGCCCCTTTGGTGGAAAAAAAATGGTTTTTCTTACCTTTTCTTCTGATACCAGCTGTGTCGGTAGGCATCTATGGTTCCCAGGGAGGATTAAACTGCCAGGGACCTCCTTTTTAAAAACACTATGACTTGGAGCCTGGAAATAGAAGATTTTTATGATTTTATGATTTTTTAGAAGTGACAAAACAGAATAAATATTTATAATGAAGTTGATCTCTCAACTATAAAGAGTCTCTGAAGCTGAGTTAGCTTGTGTGTGGACAAGCACAAAGGCGCTCAAGATAATGTCCAAAAACGAAAGTTTATGAGATACCTCAAAGAGCAGCCAGACCAGTTCAGTCACCCACATTCCGACATAGAGATTGTCTCTCCAGAAGAAGCTCACTCTTCCTCTTGCTTTTGGGTTGGCTTTTGACTCCTGGGTCTGCTTAGGACAACAATTCACAACTGCATGCACATTAGGAGCACCTGCCTTTCCCCCAGATTCATTGAGTCAGGATCCAGCCTCGATGCTTATTGTTAAAGTGAGACCCATGTGCCAAGAGCACCAGCATCACCTGTGAGCTTATCAGAAAAGCACAACCTCAAGCCTCAGTCCAGACCGAAGAAATCAAAACCTACATTTTAACAAGATGCCCGGTGATCTGTATGCACATAAAAATACAGACCCCTGGCTCCCCATCATCAGAGAATCTTATTTAATTGTTTTTAGTTGGGGCCTCTGCAGTGGTTCTCAAAGTGTGGTCCCTAGACCAGCATTATCATCATCACCTGGGGAGATGTTAAAAATACAAATTATTGGGTCCCAGATCTACTGGATCAGAAACTCTGGGAGTGGAGCCCAGTAACCTGTGTTTTAACAAGTAACAGAGTGATTCAAAAATCAAAAATCCTTGCTCAGGGCAATATGCTGAATTTAACAGTATACTCCTTGTCTATTTCCCATTATTTATGGGACAAACATGGGCTTATAACCCAGACCTGCAGAATCAGAAAAAATTAGGAATAGGTATGGAACCAAATATGTGCACCTGATTGAAGCCCAGGTTTCTCTTGCCTAAACACAATCCAAGGTGTATATTATTCAAGATCCATGCCAACTTGCAGCCAATATGAGTGAAGCCAGGCTGAAAAATGACAGTATCCCTGGTGACAGGGGTACATGAATTTCTGAGTCTTAACCATTTGGGAAGCAGGGCCTATCCTGACTCTCATATTAGCTAATGAGTTCCCTTATAAGTGAAGTGGGTTTGAGTTGGCTAACTTCTTCTTTGAAACAGAAAATCCTTGTGTGAAAGCATTTCTCATGTCCAGTGGAAAAATTAGAAGAGGACAGTACATGCCTCTGACGAGAGGTTGTGCAACCTTTATGTTCATACCTCTAGCGATCAGAAATTTACCTGCTTCAATGACACTTCATTCCAGCTTAGAAGATGATTGTTAGAAATACCCTTCTTATATTGAGCTGAACTCTTATAAAGTTGTATGTGCATTTTACATCCACGCCAAAGCACCTGATTTCCCCTACCATGAAACAACCCTTTAAGAATTTGAAGGTACATCTGATTCTTCCCCACAAATATTCTGTTCTTTAAATAAACATCCAAATTTGTTTTCCATGATAAAATGATTTTGAATGCCCTCACCATCGTAATTGTTTGATCCTGAATACTTGGCATTTTATCAATTTCTTTTAATCACTGTGTTGTAAGTATGATTTGATCCATGCAGACAGCACACCAAATATTCTCGTTCTTGAAATCTTGGATTGAACTGTGCATGATAGAATTCTCCTCTTCATGTTGCTGCCAACCTATGAATTTGTGAGGCAGTGACTCCCAGTTAAGTAGGACAGAGGTTATAAAAGCAGCCTGAGAAAACTCTTTTGTTTGTTTTTTTTTTCCTCTCCAAATTTTATACACCTCCCTCACCTTTTATAATTACTTTTCTTTGAGAACTAGGGAAGTTTCAATCTGCCTTATAAACAAAATCTGACTATCACTTTTCTGATCCAATCACATCACGGATTCATTCTCTTTGTGGTTATTTGCAACTTCTTAGCATGTTAATTCTAACACTCTTCTCTATTTATTCTTAGCTCTTCTACTTTCCTAAGGCTTAGTTTCTGCATGTATAATATGGGGATAGCAATCCCTTTTTCTTAGGATAGTGCAAAGATTAAATTACATATATATATATGTAATTTAATATATATATTTCAATGACTTGTTTCAATGTCTGCCATATATTCAGTGCTGATAAATCTAGGCTTAAATATAGAGTCATGTAGCACTTTCACGAGCTGGATTATACGTATCTTCCAACCTTGGTAATTTAGCTCTTGTATCCTAAATTTCAGCTATACTCAATGATGCATAATTTTCATAACATGCATATTTTTTAATGTCTTTATATGCATCCAAATACAATACTGAAGTCCATTTTCACATGTACGTATTTCTATTCTACAACATTATTATACACTTGTCCTGTACTTTCTGTGGACTAAATGGTTGCACTGTACAATAATCAAAATTCAATTGCACCTTAGCAGATATGGTTTATGATTTCAGCATTAATTTTTTTATTCCAATTCTGTCATATAATGCATGACTTATACCTTTTCTGCCACTATCCTTTAAGCCTTAAGTAAATAGAACTCTGATAGAATAAAATTTCTGATATTTAGAAGCTTATATATGCTAAGACACAACCAATCAAAGAATAATGGCAAAATAACACACTAACAAGTTAGAAAATATATACGATAGAGTATATTAAGATAATTAGACAAGTACTAAATGGAAATCTGGATAAAAGAATGATCAGAGAAGGAAAATTTTGGAAGACAACTTGGAGAAAACTAGTTTTGAGGTCGAACTTAAAGTAACCTGTCAATATGGACTAACGAGCAGGAAAGAAGGGAGGTGTGTGTGTGTGACAAGGGTAGGGCGCAGGCATGAGCAAGCTCTATATTATGAAATAAAGTGGATATAAGTCTTTCCAGACTTATTTCCCTAAGGTAAGTAAACACTTATACTTTGATTCTCTACCTGTGTCTGCCTAAAATGATTAGGGGTTCTGAAAATATACCATAGTTTCTAGATGAACCTTTAGCATGTTTTTACCATTTTAGAAGTATCTGGCCTGAAATAGTATGTGATTGGTCCACGCTAGGAATTTACATTCCAAAGAAAAATTCTGCCACTGTGGAAAAATATTTTATCCAAATCTTTTGAGGTAAAGAAAGGAGAGAATTTAAATTATGATTTAAAAAGGCATTTATGTGTTTTGCTTGTTTGATTAATCTTCTCTGTATTGTATGAATACTCACAATATGCAATGTACCATCTGGAAAACCAAACACAGGAAAGCTGCAGGGATAATGTTTTATAAATCTTTTGATTGCAACATTTTCTGGTCTCCAAAGTATTATAAAATAGGAATAGAAGCAACAGACTGTTTCCACTTTTCTAACCTTCTCTCTCATAACTAATTCGTTTCACTGTTACAAAACTTGGACTGTATCTGCAAATCTCCAAACATCCAGATTAAACTATTTTGAGCAATTACTTAAATATAGTGAAAAAATGACAGCAAATCTTTTCATAGTCAACATTTTTCTTATTAAAAATTATATTGGGGGGCTGGCGGAGTGGCACAGTGGTAAAGAGCTGGCTTGAGATGCCAACGGCCATGGTTCAGATCCCACATGAGGGCCAGTGACACTGCCCTCTTAAAAAGAAAAAAATATATATATATATTGGGTGGCTAATTTGAACAAATCTCTACTAATTGACATTAGAAGTTTATAATGCATGAGGGTACTAAAACATGTACACTATTATCAAATATACATGACAGTATTGGGTAAGAGATAAGAAACTCAATTTTCAATCATGGTCATTAAGGAAACCATTGGGAAAGAGGTGGAATAGGAACCAGGACTGAGCAGAAAAAATATGGTCAGTGTTATTGAAGTTGAGGAAGCCTTGCCTGGCAGTAAACAGGGCAGGAGTAAAATGGTATCTTGTTTGCTATGAAAAATTTTCATGGATTCCTAGCAAAATAAATTCAGGTAAGCTGGTAGGCTCACAAATATCAACCAGTCAAAACTGATTATATGCTGAATTTGCATTAAGAAGGTAAATTTTGTTTGGCAGGGCACTTCGTTGATCATTTCAATGACATGTATGTTAGAATAGCAGGAACTTGTCATTTTTTTTTGTTCCTTGACCCCATGAACACCAATTAGATTAAGTGTATAAATATCTAAAAAATTAATGTAAAAATATATTATTACTTAGAATAGAATAGTGAAATCTTTACTTTAGAATAGAACAAAGAAAGGAAGTGTTAAATATTAAAAATTCTGATAACTTGTGACAATTAAAAAATTTACTTACTCTCCAATGGTTGCTACATAACCATTTTATATTGAGATATATATAAGCCTAAATATAGGAAGGTATTCTCCTAATTTAGAAAACAATCCTCTGAGCTATATAAAACACAGGGACAGCATAATTCTTAATTAAGATAATGTTTTTTTCTGAATCAGACTTGGATATATTTATTGCCAAACAAAACTGGCTATTAAGGTCTTGAAACAATTATATCAGTAAATGAATATAAAAGTATGCAATGATCAGAAGGCTATAAATTGCTAACTGATCCAACACAAAGTAAAAGATCTGATAATTCTTATAGGAAGGTGGTTCTGTATCACTGTGAACCCCATCTTTGCAAGTTTCAGGTATTCAGACTGAACCCAGAACTTGACTCTGGGATGTTAACAAAGAGAAATGAAATATATATTTCAATATTAAATAATGTTTGGTGTAGGTTTCTGCTTTTGTTCTTTGTACTTATTTCAAATATTTGCTTTGTCAATGAATCAGTTGTTATACCTTCGTATTTGTGTAATTCTGTAATATATCCTTGTTTTTCCCTCTTAATTCCCAACATATTGATATAATTAATATTGTTAGTACCGATCCTCCCATAATGATTTTCCATGTACACATAAATGTGTGTGCATGTGTGTGTGTGTGTGTGTGTGTGTTTTCCCTTCCTTTTTTCTTGTTTTTTGATTAAATAGGATTATGCAATATATATATTGTTCTATTTTCTCCTTGCGAGCAATAATTCTTTGTCCCTCTTACCAAATCAATACATTTAGACATAAACCTGTTTTGATTAGTTGTATACTATTTGATACAATGAATATCTATACCCTCTCAAACATTTCCCCTGTGATGGACTTTTATTTTTCTCAAGTATTTGCTGCCAAAGTGCAGTAAGAAACATCCTTGTATACATATCCTTAAATACAGATAGTTTTATTTCGTTATGACAGATGACTAATTGTGAGATTACAGAAGCAAAGCAAAGGCATATTTCAATTTTAAAATTATAGATGAAAGTCATTTTTACTATTCAAGAAGATAGTTGTGGAAATTTATACTCACACCAATAATCTATGATGGAGCTTCTTTCCCTGCACCTTTTTCGTCATTGAATGCAATCAACCTTCTCCATTTTGCCAATGGGAAAAAAGACACATTATTATTCTAATTTGAGATTTCCCAGCTATTAGTGAATTTGAACATCTTCTTGTGAATTTTCTGTTCAAGTTTATTGTCCATTTTTCTATTGGATTATACTTTTTTAAAGAAATCTGTAGATCCTTGTATGTAAAGATATTAACATTTTATCACTTTTTTTTTAATTAGTTTTAGGTGTACAACACAGTGCAATAGTTATACATTTTACCCCTCAAAGTGACAACCCCCCACCCCCAATACACCACCCCACTCCCCCCCCATATCATATATATCTATTACTCTTCCTCTGACTCTCTTCCACAGTATAATCCACATCCCGTGACTATCTATATATATTCAATTACAGTAGATATACCACCTCCGCTTTAGTAATACAGTGCAGTGATCAAACCTCTACTCCATCCATGAAATGGTCTCCCTAACAAGACCTATGATCATCTGACATTCCACAGAATATTTACAACATTATTAATTATATTCCCCAAACTGTTTTTCCTATCCCAGTGGCAATATTGTAGTTGCCTATTTTTGCTGTCTAATCCCTTCCCCTTCTCCCTCATCCCCATTCCTCTCCCAATTAGCAACCCTGATTTTTCCTCTATATCTATGAGACAGTTTCTGTTTACTTTGCTCATTCATACAGTTTTTCAGATTCCACATATGAGTGAGATCATATGGTATTTGTTCTTCTCTGACTGACTTATTTCACTCAACATTATAGTCTCTAGGTCCATCCATATCATTGCAAATGGCATGATTTCATTCTTCCTTATAGCGGAGTAATACTCCATTGTATAAATATACCACAGTTTCTTAATCCAGTCATCTACTGATGGGCATTTTGGTTGTTTCCAAGTCTTAGCTATTGTAAATTGTGCTGCTATGAACATAGGGGTGCATAACTTTTTTTGAGTAAGTGTCTTGGTTTTTTCAGGATAAATACGTAGGAGTGGAATTGCTGGGTCAAACGGTAGCTCTATTTCCAGTTCTTTGAGATACTTCCATACTGACTTCCATAGTGGCTGCACCAATCTGCAATCCCACCAACAGTGCAGCAGGGTCCCCTTTTCCCCACAGCCCCGCCAGCACTTGTTGTTTGTTGATTTATTGATGATAGCCATTCTGACTGGAGTGAGGTGGTATCTCATGGTGGTTTTTATTTGCATTTCCCTAATGACCAGTGAGGTTGAACTTTTTTTCATATGCCTGTTGGCCATCTGTATGTCCTCTTTAGAGAAATGTCTCTTCATATCTTCTGCCCATTTTTTAATTGGGTTGTTTGTCTTTTTGGTGTTGAGTTTCATGAGTGTTTTATAAATTTTGGATATTAACCCCTTATCAGATATATCGTTGGCAAATATATTCTCCCATTCAGTAGGCTTCCTTTTTGTTTTATTAATGGTTTCCTTTGTTGTGAAAAAACTTTTAAGTCTGATATAATCCCATATGTTCATTTTTTCTTTTACTTCCCTTGCCCATAGGGATGTATCAGTAAAAATATTGCTCCAGGTAATGTCTGCAACATTTTATCTCTTTTATGCAATGTCAATATTTTTTCTATAATACATTTTTTTAAAATCTTTCACTGTTTTTGATTAACTTATCTACATAAACATGCTAACTATAATATCATCTAATCTCTCAAGGCTTATTTGTTTATTTGTATTGCTCTTTATGATTTCTGAATTTTGTGCTTCTTCCTACAAAATTATGTATATTTTCTTCAAATGTTTTATAGTTTTATACCTTATATTTAAAACTGTAACATATCAGGGGTGTGTGTGTGTGTGTGTGTGTGTGTGTGTGTGTGTGCGTGTGTGTGTGTTGCTTGTGATATATGATGAGGCACATTTTTAAATTCTTTACAATAAATAACAACACCAAATAGTGTCCTGGCAAGAACAAGATAGCACATTCAAATGGGGTAAATTAGAAGGTTTAATAAAGGCACTATTTATAAAGGTGAGGCAAGGTTGAGAAACCAACAAATAGTGAAGGGGCCTTTTCCTTCCTTCTACTTGTAAGGGGAGGAACAGCAGAAAAGCCAAGAGGAGAGAGTGGTTACTAGAACTCTGCAGGAGAAGGCCACCAAAAAGAAAATTATGGCCTTCAGGATTAAACCAACTCACAGCCCAGCAGGAAGTTATATTGAGGATTAAATACATAAACCTCACACTCCTTTCATTCTAGATTTCTCCCTTTGGTGTCTTTCTTTGGCTGGGCTCTGCAAAAACCATAGAACAAGGGGTTCTGGTCAATGTGGTCCACATCACTGGTCTCACCAAATGGTGAAGGCTGGAGAGATGATCCAATATGGCAGCCATTGGTTACATGCTGCTCTAATTACATGAAATGTGCTAGTTTGAATTGAGATATGCTATATTTTTCTCTGTAAAATAGATATTGGATGTCAAATAACTAACAGGAAAAATAAACAACAAGAATAAGAAAAATCTAATTAGTAACTCTTTATATTTACTGCATATTGAAATGGTAAATTGGGTTAAATTTCTATTGGATTAAGTGACAGACAAGGTCTGACAATTAAGTTTGTGAACTTGTTGCAACAATGTTGCTAAACTTTTTTGATATCAGAGGGATTATTCATTATGGATTTGTATCAGCTGGACAAACAGTTAACCAAGTTCACTATTTGGAAGGGCTGAAAAGGCTGCGTGAAAACTTAGACAGCCTGAACTTCACCAACAATTCATGGCTTTTGCATCAGGACAATGCACCAGCTCACACAGCACTGTCTGTGAGGGAGCTTTTAGCCAGTAAACAAATAACTATTGGAACACCCTCCTTATTCACCTGATTTGGCCCCCAATGACTTCTTTCTTCACCTGAAGATAAAGGAAATATTGAAAGGAACACATTTTGATGACATTTGGGACATCAAGGATAATACGACAATGGCTCTGATGGCCATTCCAGAAAAGGAGTTCAAAATTGCTTTGAAGGGTGGACTAGGTGCCGGCATCAGTGCATAGCTTCCCAAGGAGAGTACTTTGAAGGTGACCATAGTGATGATATTCAGCAATAAAATATATAACACTTTTTCTAGGGTGAATTCACAAACTTGTCTTACCTCGTATATATTGAACTTTTCTATGAAATAACATTTTATATAAAAAAACTGTCTATTCTGTTCTGCTTATCCCTAATCACATGTCTATCCATATTATAACATGCCATTAAGATTAAGGCAACTTTCTAGAAATTTCTAATGTCAAAGAGATATAAAAACTTTCTCAGTGTTGGCTTTCTTTTTTGTTCTCTTTCTTAACAATTTCCATATATGTATTATTTTATGTGCAGTTGAAAATTGGCCGATTATTCTCTACTCTTAAAAATGTCAATTGATAGTCTGAATGAAAGTATATATTTTAAAAATGCCTGTATCAAAGTATATGTGTATATTTGGAAGAAAATGTCACTTTTATGTTGTTAATTCATACCATGACTCAATTTATCAAGATCTTGTTTAATGTTCTTCTGTAACATTTTATAGATTTCTTCTTGTTAGGTGTTACATATTTCTTGTTAAATTCACTTCTGGGTATTTTATACTTTTGGTCATCACAATAAATTATTTTTTTCCATTTCCATTGTTTGAATAAAGAAAACTATTGGGGTTTACAGATTTATTTTGTTATCAAACAACAAATGACTTATTAATTCTATATATTAGGTTCACCTGAGTATTTTAAAAACACAGGTATGTTATTTGCATTCTAAGTTAATTTTCTTTTACTCATTATGACCTATACTTAGTCATATTAACTAGATAAACTATCTAGTACAATGTTAATTAGTAGCGGCTGTAGCAGTCATCCCTGTTCTAGTCCAGATTTTAATGAGAATGGCTTTACTATTTCCCTTATTAAGATAATGTCTGCAATTAGTCTTTGATAAAATGAATAGGATTGGATATAGGCATTCTCTTACTATTTCTATTTTACTCACATTGAATTTTATTTACAATGAATTTGTATTCTTCATTTACTTATTGATGTTTTATATTTAATAAGCTGTAGATATTATTTTTATGTTAGTTTAAGTATATTGTTCATATTTTGATAGATTACCTAACATTGAACAATGTTGGTATTCCTAGAATAATCCCAACTTTCTCATGGTGTCCTATTATTTTTAATATTTAACTTATTGATTTTTTTTATTGAGAATTTTCACATATGTTTATACATAAAATTTTCCTATAGTTCTGCACTATATTTTTTTAAGTTTGAGTAAGACAATTTGTGTTAATCTGTACAATTATATGGATATATTTTGAGATTTTTCTTCAGTATTGGATTATCAGAATTATATAAAAGCTTTATGCTCAATTCTAATGTAATTCTTGAGAAAACTATAACTCCAAGACCCGTCTGTCTTTGGCACCTTTTAATTTTTAACTACTTAAAAAACTTTTACAGTTTTCCTATGATTGTTTTTCTGTTATGATTTTATAACTATCCCTCAAAGAGATATTTATATTTTGTTACAAAACCACCAATTTTCTTATACTTAAAATATACTATTAAGGTGTTATTCACAAAATTATCTTCTAACTTTCTATAATTTTATATAAATCATTTTAAAACGTTTTGTTTTTAATGTTATATGTATTTGCTTGCTTTTTCTAGTTCCTTAATCAAACCAACCAGCATTTCAAAAAATATCTATTCATTGTATGTAATCTTTCCACTTTTTTATTTCATTAATTTCTATTTTTCATCTTTATTAAAATATTTATTTCCTTTTTTTTTGGTTAATTCTTAATTTCATGTTACTAGTTTCTTAAAAGTAATAATTTATTCACAAGTTTAATTTCATTTTTAATTTAAAAAATATTTAAAGCTATCAATACTCCCCTGAGTCTTAAACTCTTATTTTACTATGAGTTGTTACTTTCATTAATTTCTAGGTAATGTTTAATGCTGGTATAACATCAATTTGATTAGGAAATATTGGTTTCTTAATTTTTAAGGAGTAAAATTTTGTTCCCTTTTAATAATGTTTTGGATTTGTATATTTCTCTGTATTGCAGTCTTCGTTTTCATTGTCATATTGTCTTATTGACTATGATCAAAGGATTTAGCCTGTAAACTAGCTAATATTTGAAAATTTAGATTTTTTTTGTTGATAATTATATTAGTGTAGTTTTCTGTAAATAGCCCTTCAATTTAAAAAGAGAAAAATGCACATATGAAATCTCTTTGAAAATACTTGATTGTATTTGATTTTTGCTTACTGTGTTTGTTTGATTTTTTTGTGTTTATTTTTTGCTTACTGAATTTATCAAATTCTGTAAGACCCATAAATACCTTCATTTATTTATTTTGCTACTATAAGGTTTGGTACCATACAGTAATGGCTGGTATATTATTCTAGATTTTTTTTTTCTTTTTGGATAGAAAGATATTCCTTTTCTTTAACTTAATATATTTGGTATTGAATAAAACATTGATATTAATAAAACCAATTTCTTGTTTGCATTTACATTCTACAGATATGAGTATACAATGTATATTATAAATGCACATGTGTGCTTATCTTAACTAAACTTTTTAATAGTTTTACTGAGGTATGATTGATAAAAAAAAGAACTGCACATACTCAACATGGAATTTGATGAGTTTGGATATATGGAAACAATTGCGAAAACATCACCACAGTTGAGATAATGGACATATCCAACACCTTCCCAAATTTTCTCTTTGGGATTTGTTTTTATGTTTGTATTTTGTGGTAATAACATTTAACATGAGATCTAGTCTCGAAGAAATTTTTAAGTGCATAATATTCTATTGTCATCTGTGGGTGCAATGCTGCCCAGCAAATCTCTAGAACGTATCCATCAAGCATAACTGAAAATGTACACCATTTGAATAACAACTCCCCAATTCCTCCACCCTCCAAGTCCTGGCAACTACTATTGGATTCTCTACTTCCAAGAGTTTGATTATTTGGGATGCCTCTTGCAAGTGGGAAAGGATTCGACAGGCATTTCTCCAAAGAAAACATATAAATGGCCAACAGGTACATATAAAGCTATTCAACATCAACATTTTAAGTAAACTTTTAATCAACACATAACATTCAAAAAGGTGAAAATCATAAGTGTACAGCTTGCTAAATTATTATGAAATAACTATATGTCTATAGCCACCAATGAGGTTGAGAAATACAATATTCCCAGTATCATCCTAATGGAGTTAGTGAGACCTGTGACTTTTTTCTAACCAAAAAAATACAGTAAAGGTGATGAGATGTCACTCTGCATTTAAGTTATGTTATATATGACTTTATATTGCTAGTGAATTGGTTTTAGAGACTCTTATTCCTGGCTTGGTGAAGTAAATAACCATGTTGGAAAAATCCACATGGCCAAGAACTGAGGGCAACTTCTAGGAACGGCAGAAGCGTCTAAGACCCTGAGAGCAGCTTCCAGTTGACAGCCAGACAAAAGTCGTCTCTCATTCTTACAACCACAAAGAAATAAATGTTGCCAACCACCTGAATACATTTGGAAGGAGACTCTTCCCTGGCCAAGCCTCTAGATGACAATGCAACTGAAAAGATACCTTACCTTCTTCTTCGGGGTACCCTAAGCAGAGAATCTAGCTAAGCCATGCTTGACCTTCAGAAAACCCATAGATATTGTGAAATAATAAATGTGTGTCATTTTAAGCCTTTAAGTTAGTGACAATTTGTCATGTAGTGAGGCATAACTAATATTCACCCCAATTCTGAATTCTATCAACATAGATTTGCCTGTTTAGAATTTTATATTAATAGATACATTTAGTGTATGGTCATTTATATCTGGCTTCTTTAACTCAATGGCATAATACGTCTGTAACTCTCTGATGTCTTAATGTATATAAGTTTAAAATTTTATATATAGTTTTCTCTTCATATTTATGAGAGTAATGGCATGTATATCTGGCTCTCCACCAGGCACCCACAATCAGTCCAAGTTACTTTATGAGTTACAATGCCAAACAAGTGGCAAGAAGTGTAGATGAGGAAAACCTATTTAATTGGCCATCTTCCCTCATTCCCCTCCATTTTACTTTGTTACCAAATTATACCAAATAACAAATCATGCCTTTACTTCTAATTTTTTTTTGTTTGAAATCATGCAGACAAATGTATCTTTAATTCAAGTTGAAATTTTAATATTTCCCATTATTTTGGGTGAATGCTACTTAGAAAATCCTGTTTTTTAAGAGAGTTTTATTTTGCCACTAGCTAATATGGACTATTCTCATAGAGCTGTAAATGAGCTCAATATTCATTATGCAAATGAATAGAACCAGACAAAATAAAATGGGTTCAGCTTTGTGGCATTATTTCAGAGATCTAATTTGGGGGTTTCAGGCCTTTAGGCTAAGAGAGCTATGGAAGTCACATTAAGTTGTTCTTGATTAATAATACAGCACTTAAAATAGAAATTGCAGTGAAAGGGGGATGGCCTACAAGGAAGAAAGGTTATAGGGAGATGACACTAGGAACTGATGATACGTCCATCATAAACCACTCCATCCCTAAAGCACTTTTAACATTTAATTTCACTTTATTTGTTTCTGAGACCAACTTTTAGCCCACATATTTTAGGCACCTGTCACCTATTTTCACCAGTTTCTTCTTGGTAAACGAGGAGATATATATTCTCATCTATTTAACTTTTTAACAGATAGATAAGAGTTAAAAAAGGAATTTTTCCTTATGTGGGTACCAAAAACCTAAATCTAGATATTATTTCTGTGTCTGCCACCAAAAATGCTGTATACTTTTGAGTACATACTTTATCTTTTAGGGTCTTGATTTCCTCCTTGATTAAAATAATAATAATAATAATAGTAATAATAATAATAATAATAATAATAATAATGTAGGTGAGATGGATGGACCAGATGAGCTGATAGACAACTAACATCTTAGATATTGAGGTGCAAAGAATATTAAGGACACTCTAATTCACCACTCTTCTGTGCAGAAGGGGGAAACTAGGCAAGGTAAACATCTTGTGTCATCTAGTTAGTAACTAGGTCCCAGTTTTCTTGAATTCAATTTCTGATTATTGTTTTTCGTTTGTTTGTTTGTTTTTGTTTTTACTATGACACTCTAATTTTTAAATGCGCTTATTTACGTTTCAAAAAATATATACATGATTCCACATTCTTTTTTCCACAACATAAAAATGTCCAAAAAAATCTGCAGAATAGTTGATAGATATATTGGAAAATATATCTGGAACTCTTTTGGTGAGTGAAATAAGTTCATCAAAGAATAAAAATTTATTGTTTATGGATGATATTCCATATATTCAATTTTATCACTCAACAATTTGGAATGGCTAAGAGACAATGACTACCACCCAAAGAAAATATGCTAGGGTAAATTGTAACGATATCGCTCTGAATATGGTTTAACAAAACTGAAAGTTTTCACAATGAGGAGTGACTCTTGACCAAAAAGAAACAAACATAATTTTTGCAAATCTTTTTTCTCATTTAAGAAACAAGTGAATGGTTATTATAATAATAATGACTTTATTTCATGGTTAAGAAAATGTCTTATATATGTAATATAATATGATTTTCTACTATGCAGCTAATGAAAGGTAGTTATTATTATTGCCAGATATAAACTTCATCTGCATGTCTCAGGTGGAAATATTGCCTCTATTTCTGTGGTATCATCTAGAAAATTTGGGACATTCTATAATTGGTTCAGAACATCTGAACATACTTAGACCAGATCTTTAGAGAGAACTGTAATTACTTTGATGAGTTTGTCTAAACAAGCAGCCATCCTGTCTTTGCAGGATTAGATGCAAAAGAAGCAGTTATTTCTCTAATACTTTTTGCTATCTCAAGAAAATGTTTTCAAATAGGAAGGGAAAGTTCCTCATGTCCTTTGCAAGCTATTTTAAAAGTATTATTATCAAAATAATTGCAATTTCAAACCAATCAAAGATATGCTTACTAAAATGAGCAAATGTTCAACGCTAGCATTCATCATGGTGCTCAGAGAATTTTGTATGCTTATCGCAATTTCCATTGCTAGCATTATGTCCCTCATTCCTCCAAACCCAGCTGGAAAAAATCTCCCATTTTCTTCTGGTGTTGAAACCCTAAGATAAAACCAAACGAAGTCAATTGCTTGGCGTGAACTCCTGGCAGGTACCTGAAAATGTCTGCACCTGTCAAGCAAAGCCTGATCTCACTTCCCCAGATCTTACTCCTGGTATTATGTTAACAAATAGTCATTTTCACTATGCCATGCATTATATGACATCTCCAGCAATATTGGTATGTGTTTGAACCCATGTGTCATAGCCATAAGACGGCAGTATCACCTTAATGAGACATTTTCCTTCCAGTCTTAGTGACTATTTTCAGGTATCTTTTACAAAGGTTATTGGCAGTTATTTCAAGATTATATCAGAGAAAATTAAGTTACCATAAATCAGGGTAGATTTGGGTGGAACATTAGGAAGAATGTCCCATTTACTTGGGATAAAAAACAGAAACTAGTGACAGAGGAAGGCAGAAAATCTTCAGGAATAAAAGAGACAAACAACGTCCCTTTCAGGAAAAACTTGATGGGCAGGACTTTTATCACATGACCTCTTCAAATCTTAATGAAAAGATAGATTCACTTCAGGTATTAAATCTCAGCCTTTAGGCAAAGAAATAGTCTCAAAGAAGAGCATAATTTGATAATTGTTTATCTAATAAACTGGAAAATTTACCTCCATTGTTTTTATAGAGTTTATAATCTTGTTCTCAAATCCATCTCCCAAATTTTGCCTATTCCAGGTGTTCAAAACACACTAGTTGAGTAAAGATATAAAGGAATTAACCATTGTCCTTTATTTTATGGTAGCGCTATCTCCATTCTAAAAAGATAAATGATTCACCCAAGGCCCCACAACAAACTCTGAAGCTCACTCCTAAAAAAAAAAACACACGAAAATAAAAATAAAAAATCATGCAGGAGCAGAAGCGTGGAAGGAGAAGGCCTGCAGTCAGCCCCCAAGCCAGGCCACCTACAACTCATGCCTGGGCCTGAGGGTCGGCACTTCTGCCTCTCTTCAGTGACTCTCTTTTCTTCTTTCTTTTTTTTTTAAATTATTGGGGTGACAATTCTTAGCAAAGTTACATAGATTTCAGGTGTACAATTCTATACTACATCATCTATATAGCACAGTGTGTGTTCACCACCCATAGTCAGTTCTCCTTCCATCACCATATATTTGATCCCCTTTACTTTCATCGACCACCCTCCTCTCCCCTTGCCCTCTGGTAACCACTAAACTATTGTCTGTGTGTATGAGTTTTGCTTCTTCATTTGTTTTTCTTGTTCTTTTGTTGTTTTCAGTTTTTTATCTGTTCGGTGACCTCCTAACGTGGCAATGCAGCAAAACGTGACACTGACAAATTCCTTCCCCAAACCTCCTTTATTGAGGTCCAACATTTCATTAGTTTATCAAGTCGGTTGCTCACTTTACTGATTAAGGTGCTTTTTGGTTTTATTTTGTTCTGTTTTGTTTTAAGAGGGCAGAGTCACTGGCCCTCATATATGTGGGATCCAAACTGGGGCCGCTGGCGTCCCAAGCCAGCTCTTAACCAATGCGCCACTCGGCCAACCCAGGTGTGTTTTTTTTTAATTCTTTTACCCTAAAGCTTCTAATTTGCACTTCTTGTGAAAAGCTTTTGCTTAAACACCAGCTTGCTGTATATGAAGTGTATGTATTTTTGAACCTGAGAGTTAATCATCGTCCAATTATCATCTTAGGTATCACTTGAGAACTTTGTTTTTCTTGTTTTTTTATGCGCCTGATGTATCAAGAACAGGTTTGTGTAAGGGAATCAAGAATGCTGTTGCCATATATTTATCAAGATTATTAATATTACCCGAATGGACTTAAAGGGTGGATACAAAACAGGCAGATACTAAATAAAGAAACAAATCTTTAGACTTCTAGAGGCATCAAGTCACAGGATAAAAAGAGACTCTAAAGGTTATCTTTCTGTAACATCCTTAGTCACTCTACTTGTGCTTGAAAATGCCAATTTTCAGTCTCCACCATCCATTCTAGGTTTCCCTCCCTCTTGGCCAGCACTTGAACTGATTGTAATGGCCTACCGGTGGGGGATGACTCAGGCACTTATCCCTGACTTATCTGTGCCCTTAATGGTCCTACTTTTTAAAAGGCAAGGTTTTGCAAATGTTCATTCACTTTTATTGCTGCACAGAAACACAAATTGTCACAGGGAACCCCCTAGATTAAAGACATTTCTCATACTACCTACTATGTAAACCAACCCAAGCTTCTTTTGGTAATCAAGGTGTGCTACTCCCATCAGTAGAATGAATCTCTCTCTCTCTCTCTCTCTCTCTCTCTCTCTCTCTCTCTCTCTCTCTCTCTCTCTCTCTCTCTCTCTCTCTCTGATGATTGTTCTTCTAGCATAAAAACCCAAAGCAACTAGAATGAAGTTATAGTTTAAAATTCAACAGAACACTTAGCATCCCTAAGAGAGCATTATTTCTCCCAAGATCTATGACCACTAACTAGGCAAAATCTAAAGTCAGGAGGACAGAGGGCCGGCTGAGTGGCGCGGTGGTTAAGCGCTGGCTTGGGAAGACAGGGGCCCCAGTTCGGGTCCCACATATGAGGGCCAGTGACACTGCCCTCAAAAAATAAAAAAAATAAATAAAGTCAGGAGGACAGAGAGCACTGATTTTATAAACAGCTACCTGGGAGGAAGGTGAGAAGAGCCAGTCCTACTCCTGTAGCTTGGTTTCCACACCCAAATATACTAGCTACTATGAACACTATCCGTCAAACAGGCTGCATGTTGGTGGTCAGTGTCCCAATTCCCAGAAGGTTGTCCCTGAACCTTTTCCTTAGTTGAATCTTTAACAGTGTAACCTAGTGTTCTGTCTGGACAATGGAATTTATGGTAAAACTAATATATTTGTTATCATGCAATCATTGGCATAGCCCTTTTGCTATAAAAAGTCCCTTGTTCTGAAACAAAGGTGTGTAGACTACCGTGACAATGGATTAGCCATTTTGTAAGTTCTTCAGTGGTGATGATGGATGCAGTGCTGGTAGGGAGGGGAAATCCATGCACGTAGTACTTGTCAATTCTTCCCCTTCCGGATGGAAAAAAATCTAATTTAATTGGCCTGTCACCAAATGGATAGCTGCTTCTCTGGAGCAATTATGTCATATGGAGGGATCATCCTTACAATGTGCCTAATTTTCAGTGCAGTCTGTGCTGTGGCTTCAGCAGATGAAAATCTCCTTGCTTCCACAGAGGCTATCTGGCTTTAGTGCGCTTTTAGTTATCAATTGGCTGCCATGAACTTCTTAATATTCTTATTTCAAGTTTTACAAAAAAGCACCAAACAAATTCACATTCCTTATAATTATCATTCCCCCCATGTGATTCAAGCCCTCAGGTAGTACACAGCCAGTGCCTCACCTTTCACCTGCACTTCATTCTGATTATTCACAAGTGAAACCATCAATGGTAATGACCACCCCAGTACAACCAGCAATAAGATTCTTATTGCCATCAGATTAGAATCTAGCTCCTTTCTAGAGTCACCCTCAATTCCACTGTCTTAAAGTGTCTTCCTGCACAATGTAGGGTCTAATGTAAAGAGGTACAAACTATTGCTCTACCAGGGTACTATACAAAGGAGCACGATCAAGGGAAAAGAAATTGAGGTAGGAAGCAAGAGAAAATATGAGGATGTGTTATGGAGCTAGAGTTCATGAAGTGGGTCTCATTCAATTGTCATCCAATAACCTCGATAGGAGATAGAAGGAAAAACGTATCCGTTGGGTTTCATTTCTCATTGATCAAAGTTTTGTACCACAGGACATGAATTCCCATGTTTTTCTAGGCTTCACAAATGTGATCATAAAGTGCAGTCCATGACAAAGAATGACCTGTGTCAATACAGAACACAATAAATACATGGCGCAAACATGAATCAGAGTACCACCAGTCTGGGCCTGGGTGAGGCTAGTTTGAGTCCATTCTGCCTGTAGATGAGACTTCACTGCAATCTCTATGGGAAGAAGCCTCAGGTAAGATCAAGAAGGTCTGAAGTTGTACATAAATGGCGCCTGATACAGTGAATAAGATTGGGAAGAGGTAAGTGAACTTGTGGCATACTATGGCTGCACTCTTCCCTGGAATCATTCATCTTAGAAAGTCATTCACCCAATTTTATAATACTATCCTTAATTAAAGGACCGAAACTTTCCCAAACTTCCCGGTGAATGAGAAAGACCATGCGGTCAGTTGAAAGCTATTAAGTTCTCAAATTGTAGATGGGGTTTCTTGTCTGATCTGATTTGAACATATAGGCATCCCTGCTATTTACTGCCTGAATAGAAGTACAAACAAAACGAAGGAACATAACACATATCTTCTTTTGACTGTCTAAGCTGAGAGTAATGAAAAAAGCAAACTTCTAGGAATGAGGAAATATAAATCCAATTTATAAAATTCTACCAGGCCTGATAAAACAAGGTATAGCATTAGCTGCCCAACCAAAAGGCTTCTATTTTATTGGCATTTTTACTGCATTCAATTTTGACATTGACAATATTCTTTTTAAGGTACTGCTTATATGAACATTCTATTCAATGTTTAAACTTAAAAAGCTGTAGAAAAAAAGCGAAGATCACAGCTCTCAGTAAGTAAACTAAGGGTCACTAAACTAGGTTATAAATTACATAGAAAAATTATATCAGAAAAAAAGAATTTCAGATGCCATAGAATTACATGATACTGCAGCATATACCCTCCCTTCACACTTACCCATGCCTTCTAATACCATTTGGCATTCTCTCCATATTCCAGGAATATGCCTGCCACACACTGCTGAAAAAAAAAAAAAAGGCCCAAAGAAATTTACCCAAAGTCTCACTCCATCCAAATAAAGTAATTCAAAAAAATGGACTTCAAGATGACATTAGTCATACCAATGAAGGACAAGAAACTCATGGCTGTCAAAACAGGGGAATTGCCAAAGTGGATACTGATGCGGAATTTCACTGCTAAAGGCATTGCTGGAGTATTTCAAAGAGGTTATTACCGGTATTACAACAAGTATGTGAATGTTAAGAAAGGGAGCGTCACTGGGGTTTCTATGCTGCTGGCAGATTATGTGCTTTTCAACTACTGCCATTCTTACAAGGAACTCAAGCATGAGCGGCGACGCAAGTACCACTGAAGAGGGCTCAGTGTGGAGGGCACACTGCATTCCTGACCATGACCTTTGCCCAGCACCCCTGAATCCTTTTGTATCCTGATTGACACCTAATAAAAGATGAGCTGACTGCTAAAAAAATGTGTGACCTCAAATAGTCAATTTTGTAAAACAAAAATAATTTAAAAAAAATAATACACACACACACTTTGTGTGGCTCCTGTTTGCCAAGCTCTGGGCATTGGAAACATAACATTGTAAACAGACAAAAATGCCCACCTACACAGGGATTACATTCTAAATGTGGAAATACATACTAAATATGTGAGTGAGTAAAATAGAGTACATAGTATTCCAGTTGATGGTAAATGCTATGGATAAAATTAAGCAGGGAATGCCAATGGAAACGGAAGGGGAGGATCTGTTGCAATTTTAAAAATGGTGGTCAAGGTGCTACTAAGAAAAAGAAAAAGAAAAAACCACCATAAATACAGATGGCAAAAGCAAAAATTGCAAGTGAGACTATATCAAACGTAAAAACTTTTGTATAGCAAAGGAAACAATCAACAGAGTAAAAAGGCAACCTATAGAATGGAAGAAAACATTTGTAAGCAATATGGGCAGGAAATGGTTAATATAAAATATATAAGAAACTTTTACAAATCAATAGAAACAAACAAACAACAACAACAACAAAACCCCAAGAACTTGATTTTAAAATGGTCAGAGACTTAAATAAATATGTCTCCAAACAAAACATACAAATGGCCAATAGGTATATGAAAAGGTACTCAGCATCACTAATCATCAGGGAAACACAAATCAAAACCACAATGAGATATCACCTCACATGTTAGGATGGATATTATCCAAACAAACAAAAGATAACAAGTATTGGTGAAAATGTGGAGAAATCAGAACCTTTGTACACTGTTGATAGGAATGTAAATTAGTGCAAACATAGTGGAAAATAGTGTGCAGATTTCACAAAAATTGAAAATTGGAACTAATATATAATCCAGCAACCCTACTCCTGGATACATATTCAAAAATAGTAGGTTAGAATTTCAAAGAGGTATCTGCACTCCCATCTTTATTGAAGCATTACTCACAATAGCTAAGATATGGAAACAATCTGAATGTCCATCAACAGATAAAGGGACAAAGAAAGCATGGTATATGTGGAATAGAATATTATCATTTAGCCTTACAAAGGAAGGAAATCCTGACATCTGTGACAAGCCAGGCACAGAGGACAAATACTGCATAATTTCACTTATATGAGCTAACAAAAATAGGCAAATTCACAGAAGCAGAGAGTGGGATGGTGGTTACCAAGGGTTGGGGAAAGGGGAAAATGGGGAATTGCTGTTCGATAGGTATAAAGTTTCAGTTATTTAAGATGAATAAGTTCTAGAGATCTACATACAGGAATGTGATTATAATTAACAGTGCTATGTCTTATACTTGAAATTGGCTAAGGAGGTAAATCTTAAGTATTCTAAGGAAGGAAGGAAGGAAGGAAGGGAGGGAGGGAGGGAGGGAGGAAGAGAGAGAGGGAGGGAGGGAGGGAGGGAGGGAGGGAGAGAGAAAAAGGGAAAGAAAGAAAGAAAGAAAGAAAGAAAGAAAGAAAGAAAGAAAGAAAGAAAGAAAGAAAGAAAGAAAGAAAGAGAAAGAAAATTAAAAAAAAAGAGGATTGTAAGGCCGGCCAAGTGCGCATTGGTTAAAAGCTGGTTTTGGGATGCCAGCGGCCCAAGTTCAGATCCCACATATGAGGGCCAGTGACACTGCCCTCTACAGCCAACAAAAGCTTCACCTGGAGCTGAGCTGCACGAGCCCCAGTGATGGTGTGGGCTGCAGCCCCTGCTGCAGTGGGCTGCCATAGGCTGCAGTGAGTGGCCGGCAGCCAGTGTGAGCTGCCAATAGCCACGGTGAGCGACCATCCAGAGGCCGGTGACTGATCTACCTTATCCTGGAAGAATGCAATGATGATACCAACATGGGCCAGTGAAGCAATGTCCTCCGCAACTAGACTGAAGAACAAAAAGACAGCAACTTGTCTGTTTCCCTTCCCCGAATCCTCAACGCTGTTCCCCTCCCCCAATTCCCCAATAAAATCTTTAAAAAAAAAAAAAAAGAGGATTGTAACAGTTTGAGGTGATGGATATCTCCATTATCTTAATTATGTGGTTACTTCACAGTGTATGTCTGTATCAAAACATCAAGTTGTACATCTTAAATATATACAATTTTTATTTGTTAATTATAACTGAATAAGAGAAAATATAAAATTAAAAATAATTATTCAGGGTGGGAGATTGGGGACAGGCAGAGGGAGGAGCTCGTCAGCTATCCCAGGGCAGTTTATTCCAAAAAGAAGGAGCAGCAAGAGCCAGGCCCTGAGGCAGAAGTGGCCTGATGTGTCCCGGGCCCGCAGGAGAGCAGAGTCAGATAAAAAGGAGCAGGTTATGAGGTCAGGGAAGTAACAGGGACCCCAACTGTTCTGTAAGAAACCATGTGGCCCAATATAAAAATATTGCCTTTCATTCTGAATAAAATAGGAAATCTTTAGAAGGCTTTAAGAAGAAGTGTAAAATTCCAACTTAATGTCACAGAAAAAAACAGAACAGATTAAGTTCAGCATTGATTAAATATTTAGATGTACAAAGTATAATGGCAAGATTCCTGTTCTCCAGGACATGAAAAAATATATAATCTGAGGACCAGCTCACTAGATAGATGATAGATAGATAGATAGATAGATAGATAGATAGAAAGATAGATAGATAGATAGATGATAGATAGATAGATAGATAGATAGATAGATAGATAGATAGATAGATAGATGATAGATAATAGATGGTAGATGATAGATAGATAGATAGATAGATAGATAGATAGATAGATAGATAGATAGATAATATATGGTAGAAAGATGGTTGATAGACAGATAGATGGATGGATGGATAGATAGATAGATAGATAGATAGATAGAGAGATAGATAGATATCCTAGACATTAAATAATACAGAAATCCCCAACTCTATCATCTCTCACTTTTCTTTTTTTTTTTTTTTTTTTTTTTTTAGATTTTTTTTTATTCTTGGGGAATTGGTGGAGGGGAACAGCGTTGGGGATTTGGGGAAGATGGAACAGACAAGTTGCTGTCTTTTTGTTCTTCAGTTTAGTTGCGAAGGATGTTGCTTCACTGTTGGTATCATCATTGCGCTCTTCCCGGATGAGGCAGATTGGTCGCTGGCCTCTGGATGTCGCTCACCGTGCCTATTGGCAGCTCACACTGGCTGCCGGCAGTTCACGCTGGCTGTCGGTTGCTCACTGTAGCCTATGGCAGCCCACTGCAGCAGGGACTGCAGCTATGCCGTCCTCAGGGACTCACAGCAGCCCAGCTCCAGGTGGAGCTGTTGTTCACCATCTTAGCTGTAGAGGGCAGTGTCACTGGCCCTCATATGTGGGGTACAAACCAAGGCAGCTGGCATCCCAAGCCAGCTCTTAACCAACACACCACTTGGCCGGCCCTCTAGTACCTGTCTTGCTAAAATATTTAGCTTTCCCTTTTTGGCCTTGAAAATAGCAAGTTGCCATGTTGTAAGAGAGCCTATGGTGAGGGCCATTTGACAAAGAATTGCAATTGGCTTCTAGGAGTGAAAGAAAGAAGTCATCAAGAAGCCTGGGACATGTGTCCTTCAACCACAAGGAAATAGATTCTGCAAACAATTAGAGTAGACTTGGAGGCAGTGTCTTCTCCAGTCTAGCCTCCAGATGAGAATACAGCTTGAGCATACCTCTATTACAGGCTTGTGAGGCTGAGAATTCAGCTAAGCTGTGCCAAGATGCCTAACACACAGAACTGTGATATAATTAATATGTGTTATATTAAACTTCTAAACGTTTGTTAATTCATTACATGGTATAGAAAATGAATACACGTAAAAGTAGACTAACCATTCTAACAATAATATTAGAATACAGTTGTGACCTGGGTCATTGCAGATGGATAAGATAGAGAGTATTATGGTTAGGGCCCTGACTTATTCTGTTTCCTTGAGTCACTCCTTATGTGACATCTTTTCAGGATGTCATCTTTTCAGGATGTCATCTTTTCAGGATGGAGATTTGGAGCCACAGTGAAGTTATTAAAGAAGATATTTGCTCATCTTGGTCCTGAAGTGTTTCTCCTGTAAACTCCCTTGAATAAGTGAAAGATTTGGGAAAACAAACAAACCCAACTTGTTCTTCCTAGGGTGTGTCTCCATGACTAATTTGAAAACCAAATCAGCAAGCCTGGTTAGATATTTGTAAATAATATTATAGCAGTGAGGAAGGATACAAAGAACAAAGTATCCAGGTAAGTGTCTACTCACTCAATTGATTCCAGTGGTGTCACTTGATTTGTCAGAAACAGAAGTATTCTAGGAGATACGCCTTACACCTGTGTAACTTCTTAAACTGAGCACAATAGCCATAGCAGCTGATTTTTTTCAGGGGACTTCATTGTATCAGAAGACGGACTCACACAATTGCAGCCTTTATGTGCTTCTTCTAAGATGTGGTGCTGAGGTTCCTTTGATGCAGGTTTCTCAGCTTTGTCCTCCATTCACTGTTGGAAACTGGGTGAGTCATGTGATTTCTTTAAACACTTAGCACACCAGGTAGCGCTAATGATTCTTAAATCTTGTGACAAAGCTTGAGAGTGAGAATATATATATATATATATATATATATATATATATATATATATATTGATTAGGACTAGCATTTTTGACATATATTTATATATTGATTAGGACTAGCATTTTTGACATCAAACGATTCTGTGTTTGATTTAAAGCTCTAACTTTTGTGAGTTGTGCCCATGAGTGACTGTGTTAGCGTCATAAAGCCTCACCTTGTAATGTCCTGCTGGGTCCCTGAACAACATATACTTAGAAGAGTGTCTGTCAGGCAACAAATGGTAAATAAATGTTATCTATTATTAGAGAAATTGCAGAGATGAAAGTGGTGTCTTGTCTGATAAGTGCACAAATCACCCTGAGAATTAACAAACATTAACTCCCCTGGAGCAAGATTATAATTCAAAGCCTTACGGGCACCAGACCTACTGCTTCATTCTAGAAACTGCCCAGGAAGATTGCTGAGTATAAAAAGCAAGAAGAACAAGAAAGATTAAGGCGTGCAGTCAAGGAGAATATTTGAGTGACAAAGAATAAGTCCTTGGTTATACTTCGAGTTTTTAAATACATGAGGAAAAAATACATGAGGAATGAACTAAGAATTGTTTTGCAAAACAACATGTAACTTATTTAACACTGGAGTAGGATTAGTTATTTTAATTTTTTTGCTAAACTGACAAACATTACTATATATCTAACCATATAACTTTGCAGTAATTTTAGGGACAACACACAAATATCGAGTAAGTGTGAAATCTGGTCTGACCACATGGTGACAATATCATGCCAATTTCCCTTATAATGCATATCAAGAGTAAGGATAATGGAAAGAGTGGTTGCAGAGTTTTACATCTTTCTTATTTAAGAAGTGGAGAGAAATTAGTACAATGAGTAATAACAACATTGTTATTTGTACAGGAGGAAACAAGTGAAGATGAAAAATACAGATAATATGGATTCATGCATTCATCTTAAACCACATATAGTTACATGGGTAAACCATAGTATATGATTGTATAAATATGACAATTATAATTTATTAGGAATTTTATTTCCTTATAAGCAAAGAAGAAGATATACAGGTCATTTAAAATCTTACCACCTATTTTTAAAAGTTGGGTTGAATTTTATCAACAACTTACTTTAGGGAGAATTCATATAAGTAGAAATAAATGCCAGACAAACAGCACTGATGGTTTGTTCCTATAAGTCTGCCAAAGGGTTGCCTACTCACAAATAGAATGTATTCTATTATTCATGTTTTCAGCATTACTGCAAAACTGCAATGATTATCCACTTAGAACCACAAAAAGAAACAAAAACAAAATCAAAAAACTTTCTCATTCCTGCAGAGTTGTATATTCAGGGGAAAAGAAGAGAGAGAGAGAGAGAGAGAGAGAGAGAGAGAGAGAGAGAGAGAGAGAGAGAGAGAGAGAGAGAGAGAGAGAGAGACTGTTCTCTCAGCAAAAATCATTGCAGGGTGAGAAGGTAACCTATTTCATCTCCCAGCCTATTACAACTTTAAAGTTTTTATTTTTTTCTTCTTCACACTTCTTTTTCTAGCTGCTTATTATCTCACCAAATTTTCTGCATTGATCAGATGTCATTGTTATTAGCCTGTCTTGTTAAAGGTGACAGATGTTTCTAGGCTATTTGCATTTGCTCTTTATGTTTTGTCAAAGAAAAGAAAATTTCCTTCTCTTTAATCAAATCAAATTTAAGGGACAGGTTTCTACATGCATAGGCAATGGGGATGAACAGAATGGAATGGACTGAAGGTAGCATTTAAACTTACAGAGACTGGTTTTTATTAGGCTAGTCAATGAACCGGTAAGCTATTTGTGTGCTAAGCATCCTGTGTACTAAGGTACCCTTTTCCTATTATACACAAAGGGGGATAATAACTGTGTTCAAGGCTAAGTATATAAAATAGCCTAATAGCATTCTCTTCTGCAAAGCAGTACTAAAACTATGTATTTAGTACTGATGGAAACAAAAATAAAAAAAAAAATCTAGAAATATTCCAAGTGATCATGCTATTCTAATTAACAGGAGGGAAAAGTTGTTAGCAGGATATTCATTGAAAAACCATGTTTGCTCACAGGGGCCTGGCTAATTCTTTTCCATGACCAATCAGTACTCTATTAGAATCAGTTCATTATTTCTGTGTTTAATATTGAAATTCAGCTTAGGCTCAGAGTAACGAAGTAAAGAAAGAGATAAAATTCAAGCTTTACTTCATGAAAGTCGGATAGTACTTTGTATATAAACACTTACATTGAAAAGTGACAAGTAACATCATGTTGGCATTAGAATCACCAGGGTTGATTCTTACAGAGGGAGACAAAGGTTTGATAATAGATTTGGGGCATCTTAAAACAAGGAAACTAGTGATTATAGAAATTCTATTTGGCATATTACTTCCCTGCTTTGTCAACATATGAAGTGGTGCTGTTGTGAAGTACACCAGCAGTGTTTAGTGGTTTATACTACTCAAGACTGAATTTCAATGTCATTGCACTGTGGAGCTTTTCCAAGATTTATGACCAACGCATTGTCACATTAGCTCTGTCTTGCACCCTCAGGGAAGAGGGGATTTTCTTTTGTTGAAGTCTCCATGCCATAAAGGTTCTTCAAAATTAGTTAAAGTTTTCTCTCTCATAAGATCATTTTCTTAAACATCATTTTCCTTGTATACCCACCAATCCTTGCTTGAAAATAGCCTAAGGCCTGTAGAACCCTTAGATCAAGAGTGATTCATTATTAGTGGTGATATCAATTTGAGGGGCACTGGACTAATCACGGTATTCCTCAATATTTGCTCTTTTGATTAAAATTTCAACATGGAAAGTCCAATTCTAAAAGAAATGCAGCTTCTCCTGTGAGAAATATTATCTTATATTTTAAGAGGTTTTAATTAATTGGGGATGATATCTCAAAGCATGTAGCCTGGAGCCTGAGCTATGGAATAGGCAATGCTTAGAGAGTTGGTGGAAAGGGGAATGGGGAAAAGGAAACAGAAAGAGAAACATTCATTCATTCAACAAGCATTTATATATATTTATATGTTTGTGTGTGTGTGTGTGTGTGTGTGTATTTATATATATATATAAAACATATGAGCAGCTCATATGTCAGGTGGTCTGCTCTGCTAGATACTGAGATAGAGAGTGGACATTCAAAAAGATAAACAGGCCTTGTCCTCATGGAGATTTTAGTGAGAAAAGATAAACAATAAACAAATAGACAGTAAATAATTAAGATAATGTCAAATGGTGATAAATGCTGAGAAGAAAATACGAATAATCTGGTAGGAGTTATGGCAGGTAGGGGTGAGGGGGCGATAGTTTAGATGGAATGATCAAGCATAACCTCTGATGAAGGAACATTTGAATGGAGACTTGAAGGGAGAGAAGGAGTCAGTCTAAAAACTACCAGGGAAAGAGGTTTCCAGACAGACCAACTTCAAGTGTCAGAACTTTTATGACTAATTTTTTTTCCCTATAAACTTAGAATGCCCAAGGAATACAAGTCAGTGAGTATGGGGTGTAGTGGGGTGAACAGAAGGAAATAAGCTTGGGCAGGTGGATAAGGCCAAATGGAGGGTTTCAGATGTCATGTTAAAAAATTTACATTTGGGGCCAGCCCAGTGGCGCGGTGGTTAAGCGCTGGCTTGGGAAACCAGCGGCCCTAGTTCGGGTCCCACATATGAGGGCCAGTGACACCGCCCTCAAAAATAAAATAAAATAAAATAAATTTTATTCTGAGCTAACTGGGGAGTGATTGAAGTATTTTAAGCAGAGAGCGTTTCTCTTCTAAGGCTGCCATAATAGAATACTGCAAACTGGGTAGCTTACACAACACAATTGTATTTTCTCACCACTTAAAGGCTGAAAGACCCAGGCCCCTTCCAGGTTTGCAGATGACCACTTCCTTACCATGGCCTCATATGGCCTTTCTTCTGTGAGCACACTCTTCTGGTGTGTCTACCTTTTCTTAAAATGGTACCAGTTCTATTGGATTAGGGCCCTACCCTTATGACCTCATTTCATTTTAATTTCCTCCTTAAAGGTCCTATTTTCAAATACAGTTACTTTTGGGGGTAGAATTTCAACATATGAATTTTGTGGGCGATACAGTTAAGTTCATAACATAAGGGATGGATAATATCATTTTACATGGTTAAACTACCCCTCTAGCTGCAATGCAGTACTTGGATGGGTAAAGGCATCACAATAATGCGTGGTCAAATAGAATCTTTCTTTTCTGTACTATATGCTAAAGTCTTCTCCCACTCTCAAATCTCGCCATTATTAGAAGCAAGTAAACAAACAGAAAAAAGCTATTAGCTGTTCAGGATTGACATGAAGATCAGGGTTCAATCCAAAGAAAAGAATCTTGGATATACTGAAACAAAAACCACAAAATTCTTGTGTAGGATTGCTTTTCTCCTGTTTTAAGGATTACAAGGTCACAATTGTTTTGTTTTGTTTTCTTCTTTAAATTTGGAGCAAGGCACGGTTGGATCAGCTGCAATATCAACACTGTAAAAGCCTCATAGAGCAGAAGCCCCTGCCTCCTGCACAAGTGTAACCTGTTGTTACGCTAGCCCGGAAGAAGCAATTTGCTGCCTGTGCCCCCATTTACCCTTTCAGACCTGGGATGATCTCTCTGAGACATATTAACACAGGGAATTCTTTTCCCCAACCACATCTCACTGGAGCAGAAAGTGAGAGGAACGGGATAGTAATAACAGCTATAATTTCTTAAGCCTTTAATATATGCCAGCTAAGCACTTTACGTCATCTCCTTGAATTCTGAGAACAAACCTCTGAGGTAGGTTTTATTAGCACAGTTTTAGAAATGAATAAAATGAGTCTCAGAGGGATAAGCAGCTCGTCCAAAGACACAGGATGAGTAAGTACAGAGCCAAGTTCTGACCCTATGAGGCCTCAAATGCCTCGATTCTATGCTAAGTTCAATGGTAAACACCTCTGCATACCACTGGGGGTTCACTTCTGAATTTACCCAATACAGCAAACGTTAACAACGTTCTTTTAGACTTTACATAATCCAAGTGCATACCCAGATATGCGGATTGTGAAACAAGTTCTTGTCTGTTCTGATAAAAACTGAATCATCTTTTACATGTACATATCACTTTATAGCTTCTAGAGTACTTTGACATACATGATCTCATGTGACTCTCCAAATAATTCTGTGCATGCTTAACATTGCTTATTACAGATTACATCTAAGAGATGAGAGGCACTAAGAGTCTAATGGTCATGTGGATAACAAGTGGCAGGTCCTGTTTGAATATGACCAGGATGGTCTCTTGCTTCCAGGCCAGTATGCTCCCCATAGATCATATTGTCCGTACCACAGCCACTCCCTGCTGCCTGATCAACTATAGTCCTCCCTTTATGCCTGCTATGTTTGGACCACATACAGCTTGCTAAAATTGAGCAGCAGAGAAGAGTGAAGGCTATGGGATCAGACAATATTGTTTGAATTCCTCTTGACCCAGTGACCTCTCTTAGGGGTCAAATTACTTAATTATAAAAGTCTCAAACATCAGAAAAGTTCTGCCTACCATAAAAGTAGTTTATCATTTTTGCTATTAGATGACAAAAAGTCATTGGTTGGCTGTAGCCATTTACCTGGCTCCTAGTGATGTGCTAGAACAAAGAAGCTTAAATTCTGTAAATTAGAACAACAGCAGCAGTAACCTTACAGTTGGTTGTGTATTGACATGGAAGTATGTGTGTGATGTATTGAGAATAGGAAACATGACATAATCTGGAATTCTTTTTTGTTTTCGTTTGTTTGTTTGTTTTAAGGGTATGGGCATGTGTAATCTAATAGACTGCTTAAATAATCTTTAGGTACAATAAGAAAATACTGTATTCATCTCTGCCCCCTCTCCCACTTGAGCCCTACTTGTGAGGCTGGGTATATCTTTACTTCATATTAGAATATTGAACAGGCCCCATATCTTATTCAATCATGCTCAGAGGAGATAATATTTTCCCATTGGCAAAAAAAGTCTCATTCAAGTAACTAACAGATTCAAGTCTGTGTGGCGATCAAAATTTTGAAATTCATGAAATTTGGTATTCATTTAAGTTGATATAAATTCATTGAAGTTGACAGATCTCCCTCTAAAAATAGAACTACCCCAGTGAGGAAGCCTGCACTGGAAAATGTGGGCATACACATTACCTTCTCTCTTCACAGGAAGCTTCACTTTTGTCCCACCTCCACTTCTAGAAGGAGGGAAGAGGGCCAGCCAAGTGGCGCGGGGGGTTAAGCGCTGGCTTGGGACGCCAGCGGCCCCAGTTCGGGTTCCTCATGTGAGGGCCAGTGACACTGTCCTCAAAAATAAATAAATAAATAGAAGGAGGGAAGACAGCAGCAGGGTAGCTAGCTGCAGCAAAGGTCTTACTGACCGTGTTAATGCAATTTGGCATTTGTTTCCTATACTTACATATAAAACACTTTCCTTTCGGGACCCTTTGCAATTTCTTTAGAAACAACTACCGCTGAAGATCTTTTCATCTACAGCTCTGTTGGCTCATGGAAATGTAACTCCACCAGTGAAGTCGTGGCATGTGGTGGCACCCTCTACCTACTCTTTCAGCTGAGGGTTCCTGGCTCCTCCAGGTGACTCTCAGACATTGCCAGGCCTGCTTTCTTTCCCACATAGTTCGTAGCTGACCAAGTGAAAACTTGCATGTTTGTTCAGCCATTTATAAGAATATGATTGGGCCGGCCAAATGGCGCGGTGATTAAGCACTGGCTTGGGATGCCAACGCCTTGGTTCGTATCCCACATATGAGGGCCAGTGACACTGCCCTCAAAAAAAAAAAAAAAAAAAAAAAGAATATGATTGCTTCTCAAACACAGCCCTCTCCTTTGCTGCTTCGGAAATCTTCACAGGAGACACATTTGACTTTCTCCTTGAAAGGATGCTTGAGGTGAGAGAGAATTAACCCCTTCAACCTTCAAGGCATGGATGGAGGGAACTCACAGAGCCAACAATTCTTTCCAAAGAAATCTTTTCTGTAAACTCAGCTATCTCCTTTCTTGGCTTTTTCAAAGTCTGAGAGGATGAAGATGGGTGGTTAATTGTTGCAACTTCATAACCAGCCAGCTAGTAGTCAATTCTTCCAAGTTCTGCATTGTTGGCCTAGAGACTCATTTTGAAATGTGGAGTTATTGACTCTTAGGGCTATAGATGAAACTGAGTCCGAATATTTATGGGCATAAAAATATATCTGTCCAAATTAGCAACCCTGATTTTTCCTCTATATCTATGAGACAGAGGAATGGGGATGAGGGAGAAGGGGAAGGGATTAGACAGCAAAAATAGGCAACTACAATATTGCTACTGGGATAGGAAAAACAGTTTGGGGAATATAATTAATAATGTTGTAAATATTCTGTGGAATGTCAGATGATCATAGGTCTTGTTAGGGAGACCATTTCATGGATGGAGTAGAGGTTTGATCACTGCACTGTATTACTAAAGCGGAGGTGGTAGACCTACTGTAATTGAATATATATAGATAGTCAAGGGATGTGGATTATACTGTGGAAGAGAGTCAGAGGAAGAGTAATAGATATATATGATATGGGGGGGAGTCGGGTGGTGTATTGGGGGTGGGGGGTTGTCACTTCGAGGGGTAAAATGTATAACTATTGCACTGTGTTGTACACCTGAAACTAATTAAAAATAAAATAAAATTTAAAAAAAAAAGAAAAAGAAACAATAATGAAATCAAAACAATATAAAAAGTATACACTTGACCTAATAAAAATCTTGTTTAAAAAAAAAATATATATATATATATATATATATATATCTGTAAGGATATATGGCATGCTATAAACAAAGGTTATATTATATATCTGTAAGGATATATGGCATGCTATAAACAAAGGTTATATCTGGGGAGTGGATTTAAATGGAAGGAAATTTTCTACACTATCTCCATTTCTTCCCATTGAGAATTTATTATTTTATCATTTAAAAATAAGACTTTAAAAAAAAAATATCTTCTACCTCATGAATTGTTGTAATTGTAGAGGGGCTTTGTGCAGATTAAATCTTGGTTAAATGGTAGCTGTTATTACTATACTTATTATTATTATAATGTATTCATTTAGCAACTATTTATTTGAGTACTTCTATGCAAAGCACTGCGCAAATTCCTGGGGAATTCATAGTAAATAAAACAAACCTATTTCCTGACTTCACTTCTGTTAAAGGAGCCCAAGTAAAGTAAAAAAAACAACAACAAACAAATGAATAAATATAATTATTACAAATTATAATTAATGCTATGAAAGAAGAGAAACAATGAAGGGACTGAGAGAGATTAAAATGATCAGTAGGAGGGCCGGCCGAGTGGCGCGGTGGTTAAGCACTGGCCTAGGAAGCCAGTGGCCCCGGTTCAGTCCCACATATGAGGGACAGTGATACTGCCCTCAAAAAAAAAAAAAAAAATGATCAGTAGGGCCATATACTTTACCTTGAAAGGTCATGGATAGCCTCTCTGGGCAGATAGATTTAAACTCAGATCCAAAAGATGAGAAAGCTGGGGGGAAAAGTCTGGGGAGAAATGTTACTCTTGAAGAGAACAGCATTTCCCCAGGCAGGGAAGTACTTTGTATGTTTGAGGAACTAAAAAGTAAGACTAGAATGGCCAGATTATAACGAGCAAGGGAGACTGTGGTATGAAATGATGATAAAAGACAGAAAAGGGCCTCCAAATGCACAGTCTTGCAAGGCTGTGCTCTGATTTAGATTTCGTTCTAAACAGAATTATGGTTTTCTTTGGTTCCATTACAGCATGTCATACAACATAAACCTCAGGAGAGTGGAGGTGACCCACTGAAAGAATTCCTTTTCTTTAGAACCATAAAGATTTATGTTCCTTATTCTTTAACATAAGCCCTCTGAAGATAAAGATGGCTACTGCCCTGTTGACTATGGTATCTCCAGAACTTAGAAAATCATCTGGCACAAATTAAATCTTCAATAAACACGTTGAAAGAATGCATGCATGTGTGCATAATGTCAATATCACATAGCAACTAACTGCTTGAGCTCTGGAATCTGACAGACCTGTATTTGAATACCGACTTTACAAGTTTATTGGACGTGTGGCTTTGAACAAATGCATTGAACAATTAGACATAAAGGCTAACTCCAGGAATGCTAGATTCTCTGAAGGATGGCCTCCCAGAGAGGCCCAGAGAGGGAGTTGGTGTCCTACAGAGCAGGGGCTTTTGGGAATTGAAACTTGCTCCATGGAAACTGGCCACTGTCAGGAACTTTAGGCAATTAGTCATAGTTATAGGCCTGAGGCTGTTGATAGTTTACTGGAGCAGTATGGCCATGTCATATAGTGGAGGGACGAGCTTCCCACCAAGAATCAGGAGCAGGGCAATTGTGACCACACCAATGCAAGGATGCATGGACGCCTGCTTCTAGTTATGCCAAGGGAGGGATGAGTGCTCCATCAACCCTGAGTTCTGAGGTGCAAGAACAGAGCTCCAAGGCCATCAACCCACCACCTTATAAGCAGCCAGCTTCATCCTCATCATGTAGCTGAAAAGCGGCACAACCCGGAGCCAAGACTCTTCTCTGCATCTGATATTGGTCTTGCCTAGACTCCTACTCTCGGCCCAGAGAGCAGTGAACAGCGGGCAACCACATACATACCCAGGTTTCCTCTGAATGGGTCTCCCAGCAAACACTATCCCTAACCTGAGGGGTGCCAGCTGTCAGGCCAGTTTCCCTGGTTTTGCTCTTCACTATTTTAAGCCTGATTTCTTATCAGTAAAATATGTATAATAATCCTATCAATTTTATATGGTTGTTTGGGTATTAAACCAGACAATGTAGGCAAACAGTGGAGCATCTTACTACTGAATTTGTCTTTAACGTTTTGGTATTGTTTTAAATGGAATGTTGTGTTAATTTTGATTTTTAAATTATCGCTTTAAAATACTATTTATCTTGATTGCTTGGTTGTTTCTTGTTGTTGTGTTTTGTTTTGTTTTTGTTTTTAGGGGGGCAGCTTCTTAAATTTGCCTGAGTACCATACTTGCCTCACCCTAATCTTAGCCTTGCCTTATCTTGACGTATATTAAACTCTAAATAAGTAGTATGCATTATTTATGTTGTTGTTGTTACGATTATATAATTAGCTTTTACCTTTCTCTCTTCTCTCTCAATTTCTGTTTCCCTCTTCCCTTCTTCATACACACACTCTGAAAGGTTACTACTACAGCTGCACAGTAATTTATTGATACAGTGCTTGCTTTCTGAAAGACAAGATACATAGAACATTCATCTTTTTTATTTCTAATTACTCCCTATCACAACACACAGCATGTTGTTTTATAAAGGATTCGATGCTGGAATTGCTGTGTAATGAGGCTTTATCTGTCACTAACATGTGCTGTTGCTATAAGCAACATTTCCATCTGTTTGGGGAGGTCATCAAGAAGACATTATGGTAGGTGTGACCAGAGCTGGACCCAGGCAATTGGAGGCTCCCCTCCCCTTGCCCTGTCTTTGGAAGTTGCACTCCATCTGACTTCCCCACTCCCAGAAGCTGCCCAAGGACACAGCCCTGAGATAGGCATGTGGTGTTGAGACCATCCGGGCTGGGTACAAGACTAAACCCAGTTAACCCCTGCGTGTGTAACTGAACTGAACCTAGTTAGAGCCTCTATATAAGCTTCTAAGAGTTGGAGGATCTTTGTGGAAAACTACTTGCCTTGTGGGGGCCAATGACAAGCCTCATAAGTATCCTTTGCTTATTCATCCTGCCACCTACCAATCTGGAGTGGTCTGCCTTTTTCCTCAGTCTACCCCCTGCCCTCCACATAGCAGAGGAATTTTCAGATTGTATCTGGGAGACTCCCAAGGATATTGTGACCCAACCTCTTCCAATCTGATTTAGAATTTCAACAATTCTAAGATTGTGTCTCAGGAAACAGGCACATATTTAGAGCTTAGCATAGCCTCTTATAATGCCCATCATGAGAAAGTAGCCAAGCAAAGGTTCTTGGATTGTTTCTGGTATTCTGAAATAGGACAGTGGCCAAATGAGAGAAATTTGCTTTAGAAAAGGAGTTGCAAACAACCTCACTACGCATTTTTTTTTAAAGTATAGTTTAAAAAATGGCCACTTATTTATTACCATGGATTTTACTAATTTCCCTATGTTTTTAGAAAATATCAATAGTTAATAACAATGTGCTATTTCAGCAGCTATGAGGTTTAACCTCCTTCCCCATTACATGAGCATGCTAATATTTTTGATACATTTCGTACCTAACCTTTGGCAACTACGGTCATTGCAAAGAAGAGGGAGTGGGGGGGACAGGAGGAAAAAGTGAGATGAAAAGGGAGAGAAGGGGGAGAGATGGGGAGACAGAAGTGGATGCTTATAAATAACAGAACATTTGGTCTTACAGAGAACAAACCTAGGACTAAAATAAATCTGGGAGCATCCTAGTCAAGATTTCAACATGAATGAAATGTGAAACCTACTCTCAAATGCAGGTGATGGTCCCTGGATTTTCATGCTTCCTGACAACAAAGGGGTTTTTCACTGATTGATCACAGAATCTGAGCACTGATAAAAAAAATAAAAAAAAAAATCCTGGGAAGAATTAGGATTAAAGCAAACAAAAGACACATGGAATTGCTTCCCGTTAAATGACCTTCTAAAGACTCAGAGGCTGTATCTATGCTGGTAAAACAGCCTGATTATATTAAACTAGGCGCTGTCTTGAGAGTGGATGGAATTTATGAAGTCTCTCACTGGACCCTGTAAAAATACATCTTTCTATTATCAGGTTCTATAGAATTGGAGAGGACCAGTGGGAAGAGAGACTTTCATAAGTGATTAAATAATCAAAGGAAATAAAATGAAGATGAGCTGCCAGCAAACCCAGGAGGGTCATGTTATGGGCATAATAAAGCTGACTTGATATAAAATCCTTCGGAGTAGTTGTCATTTGGGTTTACAGATAAGCAGCAGGAAGAATTAATGCAATTCTTGTAGTGAATGACTTTCTCTGGACTTAGCGTATGGGCAAGTCTCTCTTAGGACCTTTTTTGTGTATGTATGAAGTCTATGCAAAATGGAACCATCTCATGGAGGGTATTCTGAGCCTCTCTAAATTAATGAGATTTCGTTTTTCCCTGGTGAAGGAAATATGTCCAACTTCCTCTACGGGAAATGCTAAATACAAGGCCTGATTTTAAACTCTAGGAGGGGAGCCAAAGGAAATTTTGTTGTTAAGGAGCTTTATTTTTCACTTTATGTTTACCGTCCATATTTACATCTATTTTCCCTGACCCCAAAGTGACATACTATGCACTATTTATAGGCTAATAATGAGCCCATAACAAGCATTATGTGTTCTAGCAGACTTTTAATAAAACATAATTGTCCATGGATAGAATAAATCTCAGATATGTATCCTAATAGCAAATGAATTCTAACAATCTGAATTTTGATAGTCTTAATACACAGGATTTTTAGACGGACTGTTCTCATAAAAGCAACAGCTGGCCAAAGCTATAATAGGTTATATCTTTAAGTATTTAGAGGCATAATATTTTACATTAAATTAAGCATTTTATATAGCCCACATTCTTAGGATGTCCTCCTGGGTTAAAATGCTGATAAAATTTAGAACAGTTCCAAATTTACCTGTGAAGAGTCCTGAAGGAAATATTCAAGCATACCCCACCTTGTCATTATTGTTTAAAGTGTACTAGAAAGAGAACCACTAATGGCTGTTATTTAGGATTCCAATAATGTATCTACTTAGTTAATGACTGTGGTGACCAGCTGTCATAATACAATTAAGAACCAGCTTCATATTTGCCGTATACTGGAAAGGAAAAACACCATTTTGTATGTTAATTTTCTTTGGTTGTTTGTTTTTGGTTTTAAGTGAACCTACAGAGTCCTATTTAGTATTTTAGTAGAAGAACTTAAATTGGGGACAAAAACATTGTTTCCTTTTTAAAAGTTATTCAGGGCCTATTGGCATTTGGGTATCACCGTGATGGAATAATCCCAGAAAGACAAACTATGAGAAGCTGTTATAATTTTTTTCCCTGTCTTTTCTGAGACCTTCAGATGAAAGTGAAAATGGATGGGTAAACAATATCCTCATATCCACTCCTGGAGCCATCACTCAGATTCCCAGAGGGTTTTTCTATACCAAAAGACAGGGTATATGTTTTGCTGCAGTGGGCTTGAGGGTGGAAAGGAAGGCAAATTCAAGAAGTTTAAAACGTATTTTCTTACATCTCAGAAGCTGTGTCTGAGCTGCTCTGTTCCCTGGACACACACTTACCAAGGTGATACCAGTGAGCAATGCAGCAACATGGGAAACGATGTCAGAGCTTACTTCTATGCAGAGCTGGGCATCATGGTATAACTAAAGGGAATGGAGAAGCCTGAAACACTGTAGGACATCTTAGGACACTGGGGCTAACCTATCTTAGGAGATGTGGGAGGAAGGCAAAGGACTAACAAATAAACCCACAGCATTAGCCTAGAAAAGCCAGCCATGAAAACAAACCAGACACCACAATAAAAATTCCCTCCCTCCAGATCTCAAGGTCCTTTGGTAATGTCAACTAAGGACTTCAGTCAATCTGAAAACACTGGGAAATTCATCTTTCCAAAGTACAGCTCTAAGTACATCACTGCTTTGCTCAGAAGCTTTCAACGCTGGACCCTCTGCCATCTGGCTACTAGTCTAAATACTTAGCCTGGTACTCAAAGCCTTGAATAACCTGTTCTAAACTACGCTTCTAATCTTAGCTGTCTTTTCTTTAATACATTATAATCTCCAGCTTTACTATTCTTTCTAGTCTTCAATTTTTCACTTTATGTCTTTATTGCATTTTGCCTGTAATATTCAATTCTGCTCTTCCTTGCCGTATATCCTAATCTGGCTCAACCTACATGCTACCTCTTCCATAAAATGCAACAAGATTTCCCCCAGCATTATATACTTTCTCCTCCTTTGCTGCTTCTTTGCTCCTCATAACTCCGGGTCAGTCCACATGAAGGAAAAAAAGGAACAGAGGTATAAACTGGGGTGAAGCAAACTTCACAGGGTACTGAGTGTGTAATCGTTGACATGTTAATCTTGCTTCATTTCAATTTCCTCATCTCTACAATGGTAATAAGAGGAGCCTCCAACCTCAAAGTTATTGCGAAGACTGGGTACAGTGACATGGTGTAAGTGTGCTAGCCCAGCGTTTACCCTTTATTCATTCCCTTCTTCCCCTTCCCGGGTAAACCCTCTTGCAAGAGAGCTGATGAAGCTTCACCCCTGTGGTTGCAGCCAGATTCCATGTCAAATCTCTGCCTCCATCTCTAGTTGGAAGCCAGGATTCTTCCATGTCTGGTGGGCCTCACACTCCCTATGCCCGAAATCAAGCCTATCACCTCTCCGTTGCCCTCCCCAAAACTCTACATGATCGTGAATGTTCTATTTCCCAAGTTTACGACAAACATAGCATCACAGATTATTAGTCAATGGACACACAAGGAAATTGAGGTCCAGAGAATAAAAGTAACCTGCTGAAGAACACACGGTGAATAGAACCAGAACCTTTTGAATATCCAGTCATTGAAATCAAAGACCTCAGGTTTCTTGTTCAGGGCTGTATCGCTCAGAGCTAGTACATTTCAGATACTAAGTAGATGTTTTAAATACATGAATGGAGGAAGAAAGGACTCCAGACCCCCTGCCTCATTATCTGGTGCTGTTTCTATTGCATTCTGCCATTCAATTTCTTAGTAGTTAGTCTCTGGTTATATTCTTTACTCTGGGCTTCTCTGAAGAGATGAGGGCAGGTATTGTCATTATTCTTAAGACAGCCTTTCAGTCATGAAGTCTGCTCTCTCGGAATGCCTCTTGCAATAGCACCATTCTGATATGCTCACATTTTTTTTTTTCTGGTCATACATCAGTGGGTTTAATTAACTTTTTAAAAATGGCATTAATTTAGCTTCCCCAGGACAGAGTGTGGACTCTGATGGTCTACCACAAAATCAATGTCTGTGTCTGGATCTTCTACAAAATATATAGCCCCTAACTTTGTCTTTCAGTGAGTGATGCAAATGACTTCCTTTAGGTCTTTAATCATTTCAGGATGATAGCACCTCTTATCTAGCCATGGCTAAAACTTGTCTCACTAAAGAAACTGGTTGTGCAAAGAATTTTTCTCCCATGGAGAAGAGGCTAAGTCTTTTGTTAGAAAGACAAAGTACAGTAGCTGTGTATGGATGGCATACCAACTGTTTATTGGAAATTACATACCAAATTATTTTGTATCAATGTTTTAAATTTATAATGCAAATATTTGTTATCTTGATAACACCTGTTCTCCTAGTCAAGGTAGGAAATGCTCCCAAAGTATTTTGTAGCCATATTTGGGGGTGAACAATAGGTGCTTTCACTGTGCCTGCACTCCTTTCCACCCACCACACTCAGCAGGGATGTGCGGCCTCCAGGCCCTTCTTCAAAATTCTATTTGCTCAAATGGCTGCTTGGAGAGGCCTAGTAGCTGCTTCCACGAATCATGAGAAAACCAGTGTGCCAAGATTGCTATATTTTTTTGTCTCCAGAGCTTGCAATCCTAATGCCACTAGGTCAATACTAGGTCCCATGCAGATGAAGAAAAAGTTGCTTTATTATGTATGACCATAATTAACCTAATACTCAGGAAAATCCTGTTTGATAGCTCTTGTATTAACTTCATTTTACAGATGATGGAACCAGAGAGCCCAGACAGGTAAAGAAACTTTCCTAAGTCACAAAGTTAATAAAGTGTTGAAACCTAGAAAATGCCACCAAGTGATTATTACTTTGCAAATGGCATCATCTAAATTGTATTACTGCATTAAAATCATCTTCAAACTCAAGCCCTATTCTTGATGCCTTATCACATGTGCAGGCATACTCACATGTATATATTTAAAAACATAATGTTTGCACTGTAAGTATTAAATATCAAATTGAGTTTTAATTAATTAGACTCTGGGTCAATAAATAGCAGAGAAAGAAAACAAGGTGGGAGAGATTAAAAGGGAAACATAAAGAGAGAGAACAGGACACATTAATTAGGAATAATTTTAACTGAGTTGATAGTGTCCTCTTTAATCTTTTTGAAGCAGAATTGTGCAGTGAATAGAAAGAGCCCTGAACATGTGGCCCAAAGATTGTTGTTTAAATCGGATAAGCCAAAACTTCTAAGGGCTTTATTTAGTTCCTTTACCTGTAATTGAAAGCAGGAATGGCATATACTCTCTTGAGTTCCTTATTCTTCTGGCATGGTATGATGTTACAGGGAATATAGTAAAATGCATACTCAGATATTTATAGCATACACATACATATTTGTTAATAATTCTTTCCCTTTATCAACACTTCACATGTCCTCCTGATGTGGGGAGGAGAGGATGGGTAGCTTTTTGCAAAATCCTTCCTACTCTGAAAGGCAGAATTAGGTGCTTACAAAAGAGTTGGAAGGGGCAGAGTGGCACCAGTCAGGGAGTTACCTCTGGCTTGCTGGCTCATTAAATTTAAGCACATTGTGTTGCAGCTGCAGCCTTGATCTTAGCCAGTAGCTGCTGCCATCAAGCCTTAAAGACCTTTCACCACCATAATTCCGAAACCTAAAAACTCAACACTAGAGCAAGCAAGAGACATCAGCTGCTGCAAACAGTTTCAGTGGCTCCCACAGAAGCTGATGACCTCTGTTTGAGCTACTCCCAGCTGGATTCTGGATTGGCACATGTTCTTCTAAGAGCAGAAACGGATTCATAACCGGACCCACCTGCAAGGTGGTTTCAAATTTCCTACCCTATCTAAAGATAAAGTAGGTAGAAAAGAAGCTGAGAGACCCCATACGGACTATCTACCTACCACACATGGTAACTAGGATCAACAATGACAGCATAATATTGGGTTGTCGGAAAAGTCATGATGCATTTTTGCAATGAAAAACATAGAAAAAAATATGTCATCACTTTTCCAACAAAGCCAATATAAACGTTGCTTATAATTAACAGTCCCAGAAGTTTCCCCAAAAGAGTAGCTTTGCATTCTCTCCTCCTAAGTTCAATGCAGTCAGTTTTACTTCTAGGGTTGCAGCAGATTGTTGTATTCTACTTTGGCACTTGGTGTATATTTAGCAATAAGGATTTTTTTTTTCAATCTTTAGAGCTACAGTCAAGGACACAGAATGCTGAGGCCTCCAGGGAATTGAGAGCAAGTGAGCCCTAATGCTCAGCAAGGAGAATGACAGGACAGATAGCCTCAATCTATGTTTATTATTTCTTTCCTCAGCTTGTATAGTTGTATTTGCATATGTTATATACTCGTATGGTTCAATTGCAGTAACTTTATTAAGTGTGTATTATTTGTGTCTTGTACTATGCTCAGGACTATGAACAATACAGGTATTCAGTAAGCATGGATCCTTACTTCAGGGCTTGGAGAAAATGCATGTGCACACATATCCAAGCGAGAAGGAACTAAGCAAAAGAAACACACAGATTACCGTTTAGGGAGTTCACAGAACAGGGAGCGGGTCCCTTTTAACTGGAACAAGTAAGCATCTGAGATAAACAAATGTGATGATATATGGAAACAAGTACATATTAGAAAGGGTCTTTCCATGCCTGGGTGCAATTCACCAGATTTCTATCACTCTAACAAAATAGTGCTGACCTTCCCCTTAAGAGTCCGCTGTACAATAACATGCTTTCCTGGTATTCATTTGGCCGCACTTTTACTCAATTATAATTTGTTTGGTTGCAGCAAGATCATTTCTATGCTATTAGTTTGGTTCAATTTGGGGCATCTTCCCCTTCTTTTTTATCCACCGCCCCTGCTCCAAGCCTCACAGGTCTTAATGTTTTCTTGGTTCCAGGATTTTATGTGTAGAGAAAAGTTTCAGTGTGAAATGTTTCCTTCTATTCTTTAGTAAAAGCTTAAGCAGAGAGAAGAGAACATGCTTTGTGTCTTTGTGTGCTGGAGAGGAAGGAGGATTTCTATGTTAGCAGCTCCTAAAAGAAGAAAGGGAGGTATTTTCCCGTGGCCAAGTAGGTCTTTGGGTTTCCCAGGCAGTAGGCACAACGTGTTCTCCAATTCTGGGGAACTGAGAACATATCTAGAGGATGGAGTTTAGCAACCTGAGGGTGGCCATTCCCAGGCCCCTGTCTCTCATTGACTTGGTAAAGAATCACATGTCAACATGTGTCATGGAATGCAAGAGCCACCATTCTTCCAGGAATCGTGTGGACTTGCGCAATAGGCCAGTGGCCACACTCATGACAGACTGGACAGCAGAATTCACTGGATGTTCCCAGAGACACATAAACCTTCCATGTGTGGGTGAGACAGAATTCCCCGCCGTGTTTCCTTGTACACTTGAGTTTGGGAACTAAGTCGCCTGTACCACAGGCATTTCCCCAACAAAAATCAATATTGATTTGCGGCTCTGTGTCAAAGAAAAAAGTAGTTGTGAAGAGAGTTGTATGGACTTTTCAGACAAGGAAAATAAAACCCTGCTGACAGATTTATCTCTAGCTGTTGCACAGCAGTACAGACTGGACCTGGCCACTTCAGGAAGCAGGAGCCCTCTCATCTCATTTTGTCTCTGGTTACTACTTGTCAGACATCATTTCATTTTCACAAAAACAGGTAGACTTTTATCTGCTACTGTAAAGCTTCCCTGAAGCCATTCTCCTTTAATCAGAACCATAGAATAGGGAGAAAGGTCAGAGGAAGATTGCGATCTATGTGGTCCAGCCAGCCCAATACATAGAGCTGTGATTGGAAATAACAATCCCACTTTGGAAATGTGTGCACAGCTCTGAATCCCTAACGTAAAAGTTTAAAAGTCTGTTGGATTTTTGGCATTTTCTCCTAAAGTAAAAAAGAAAAAAATACCAGAAACATAGTATATGCCCTATTGATCCCTTGGGTGGTAGGGGAAGGGGAAAGGAAGCCATCTTATCGACCTCAAATTATGAGTTGGTTTCTTAATTATTGTTCTATTATACATGAAAGGACAATCTGGGGAATGAATATATACTGAAGAAACCTCAGACAATATTAGTTTTGATAACTAAAAATTCCCATGATGGAAACAACTTTAAAAGGAGACAAATGAATTTAAAAGGTATCAGTAGTCATTATTTTTAATTGTGAGTGTCGGATATTTTTTAATAATCCTGTTGAAGATTGCTTTAAGGACAATATAGTAAGTCATTCCATGATTCAGACAACCTCTTATTTTTAAATCCGAATGGATTAAAAACGAGAAAATTGTCCGGACTTCTCATGATCTAGTGCCATATCTAAGAATAAAAATTTTAGGGGCAGCCACATAGATACATTCAAAACACTTTATCTCAAAAATTTAGAGAGAAATAAACATGGTATACTCTAGAAACCATGTTAGATGACTCAAAAAGGGACTGTAATAATAATGAAAATAGGGTGGCAAAGAAGCTTTAAAGAACGTAAATAATGCCGTTTTATGGAATATGGGGAAAACATCATTATGTTATTTTAAACATGCATTGGTAATAATAAACATCTATTTTATGTATAATTATAAGACTTTAAATATTAGAGTTTGACAACAAAAGGAAAACTCTTTAAAGCGTATGTTCCATTAGGGAAAACTTTTCATTTGATATGATTTTACATATATATATATATATATATATATATATATATTATATATGTTACTGTATTCTTATAGAACATAATATCAGAGAGTAAAATAGTGGCTATCTTCATTGAAATTTTTATTCTTTAACTTTTTCTGTTTGAAATGACTGTAACAGAGAAAGAAAAAAATTATACTATACCTAGTAGTACAGAGTTCCCTTATACTCTTCATACAGCTTCCCCTAATATTAACACCTAACATAATCATCATAAAATTACAGAAACCAGGAAATTAACATTTACATCAAATTATTAACTAACAATCTTTAGGCCTTTGTTAAATCTCATCAGTTTTTCCATAATGTCGTTCGTTTTTCTGGTCTAGGATCCCATCAGGATCCCACATTGCATTTAGTCATCAGGTCTCCTTAGGCTCCTACAATCCGTGACAATTCTCAGTCTTTGTCTTTCATGGTCTTGATACTTTTAACAGTGATCACTTTCTGTAGAGTATCCTTTAATTGTCTTTGATATCTCTTCTGATGAATCAATTGAGGTTGTACAGTTTTAACAAAAGTAACACAGAAGTGATGTTTGGCTTCTTCCTGCATCCTAACAGGGAGGGCACACATGACGTTCATATATTTTATGAACAAGTATTGTTAACCTTGATTACTTGGTTTAGATGGCTCCATTGTAAAGGTGTTAGCTTTTCCTTCATAATTAATAAGTACATGTGAGGACCCTTGGAGATTGTCTACATGTCTTGCTTCTCGGACTTTCCCCCACCAGTGTTAGCATTCATCAGTGATTCTTTCCAGTAACAATTATCAGTGTAGCATTCCGTAACAATGACTTCATTCATTAACACTGTTCAAATTGTTTTTCTTCTTCAGGGATCCTGCTGATACTGTTATCATTTCCTCTTTGCCTATGTTCTATTCCAACTGCTTTTTCTGTGAGCATTTTTAGTGGCTTCTTATCTCATTTTGCTTTTTCTTGGTTGATTCCCTGCCTTTCTTGAAAACCACTGATTAAATTTTCATTTCAGTCTATTCTCCCTTGGACACCTTGTTATTTTTCAGTTCTGAGATAACTTTGTTTTCGTCTTCTGGGTCTTTCTTGAGTCCAATCAAGTTTCTTTCCATTTCTCCTGTTTTTTTGACCATTTCAATGTTTAATTTTTGAATTTCTCATTCCAGGTGAATTTCATATCCTCAGATACTTGTTTGAGTATATGTAATTCTGTTTGGAGTGTTGATCCTGAGTGTGAAGACTCTATTATGTCAGCGTAAATACTTAAATGGATTTTATTATCAGTCTTGGGAGGAGTGGTTATAAATCCTTAGATACTGGGGTTTGCAGATTCTAAACTTTGTTTGCAGATCTTACAGTTTTCTTACTTCTTTTCTTTACCCAGTTCCCAAGGGTGATTCTTTTTCCTTTTTTGCCCTTTTCTTTGTTCAGAAATTAGGCATATCAAACTGTCTCTGAATTTTTATCTCTTGTTGTAATTCATGGTCTGATCTACCAAGAAATTTGTTTAGGATTTTCATACTAATGGTGGTGGTTTTATGTTGAACCTGGCCTCAAAGTTAAGTGTTCTCCTGCACAGCTGTCTTTGCTTGCCACAAAGCTTGGGGGCAGGTGGGTGCAGGGGCGCGGATAAGGGCAGAGATCGAGCATGAGTGACTGCAGCTGAGATCTGGGGATTTTCTCTTTCAACTTATTGTGAAAATTGAGAATTCTCATCTTGAAATCATGCATAGGGCATTTATATATATATATATATATATATATATATATATAGAGAGAGAGAGAGAGAGAGAGAGAGAGAGAGAGAGAGAGAGAGAGAGAGAGGTGTTTTTTTTTGCTGTATTGATATATATCATTGATACACACACACACACACACACACCTGTGCAAATGCATATTTTCCTTTCTTGCTGTTCTGTATTGTTTGGGGGAGGAAATACTGAAATGTGGGTAGGCAGCCTCCATCTTCAGCCACCTAGGTAGTTTTATAAAACTCTATTTATTATCTTTCTTGTTCTTTCCCTTCTTTATAATCTTTGTCCCTGTTTACTTCCCAACTTCTTCCTTCAGGATCTATTATATGATTAACATATGTCTTAATATTTATAACATAACCATTTATGCTTGGGTTCTTCTTTATGAAATATACAAACAAAGGAGCTATGGTATAAAAAGGAGTGATGCTTCTTCCATGCCGTGTGGCCTTCACTTTTTAACCTAGAAGAGAGTAGGAATGAGCCTGATTTATAATTTATTTTTTTTAAAGATTTTATTGGGGAATTGGAGGGGGAGCAGCATTGGGGAACCAGGGAAAGGGAACAGACAAGTTGCTGTCCTTTTGTTCTTCAGTCAAATTGTGGAGGACATCCCTCATTGGCCCATGTTGGTATCATCATTGCTCTCTTCGCAGGTGAGGCAGGTCAGTCGCCGGCCACTGGACAGCCACTCACAGCGGCTCTTGGCAGCTCACACCAGCTGCAGGCCAATTGACACTGGCTGCCGGCCACTCAGTGGGTAGCCTATGGCAGCCCACTGCAGCAGGGGCTGCAGCCTACACTTTCGCCGGGACTCACACAGCCCAGCTCCAGGTGGAGCTGTTGTTCACCATCTTAGCTGTAGAGGGCAGTGTCACTGGCCCTCATATGTGGGATCTGAACTGGGGCCCTGCTGCTCAGAGCTGGTGTCCCAAGCCAGCTCTTAAGCAACACGCCACTCGGCAGACCCTATAATTTAATTTTTAATGAAGAAAGAATACCATGGCACTAATTCTTATTTAATTTTACATATACATATATCTTTGATTGTGTACTTTGAATCAAAAGGGGCAAGGTGGGCCAGCCGAGTGGCGAGGTGGTTAAGCGCTGGTTTGGGAAGCCAGTGGCCCCAGTTCGTGTCCCACAAATGAGGGCCAGTAACACTGCCCTCAAAAAAAAAAAAAAAGGGGGCAAGGTAACCAGATACTTTGAATTTTTACATGTATTTTCACTTGTTTAGATCATTTGCATTATATAGCTAAAACATCAAACCATTTAATGGAATTATTTTTCTCACCTCACTTCAATATGTAGCACATCTTTTTCACAGTGTTTATAGTTCCTTTAAAGTTTTCATGAATCCCTAGTCATAAATGTAGAAACATATTTAGATACTTTACAAATTATGAATGTTCACATTTTCAGTCTTTCTTCATTGTATAGTGCCAGACTTGCAAATGATGTGTGTTTTGTGGTTCACTGTCTTTGGATTTCTCTCTTCCACGTTATTCTGACACACCATCTAATTGTTAAAGTCAGGCTACGGTTAGGGGAGACCAAACCACTGTCGTCAGCGGGGTGACATTGGCACTGAGGGAGCCAGGCACAAAGAAAAGTGGAAGCAACAGCCTCGGCAAACAACTGCTCAGAGTCCCAGGGTGATAAGGCTGGAGTTAAGGCTACACAGCTAAGGGAGGTCAGAGAGCAATTCAGGACATGGGGATGAACAGACAGGAGAGCTGGTAGGAAGCAACAGTCAGGATTTCCCAGAGATCCTAAAGCCACATCTAATTCCAGTCCAGACCAAACTTCTTTGATTCCAATTATATCAGGACTTTATTTTTAGACAGGTTCACGGATAGTTTTCAACGTGCATGCTAGCTCTAATCAATTGGCAGTGAATTATAGAATTTTTGAGTAGAGAAACAATATATCCCATATTGTCTAGGATGTTCCCATTTCATACTTTTTACTAAAGCATTTATTAATAGCTTTTACTTTGAGTCTCAGGAGAGTCCTAGTTTCAACAATCAATTATGTTGTCATCTCACTTATAAGAAAGATCCTGAGTCTTCCTAAAGCTCTGTGAGAATATTTTTCATTGATTTGTGATGTCTTCCCAGGGTTAAGAGTTGCTTAAAAAGCTGGGAGAGTTGGCAGTATAGCATATGTACCTTGTGTTTGTCATGTCCAGGTTAATAGATGAGCCTGGTACAAATACTTTGTTTAAATAGAAGAATAGGAAGAATAAAAGAAGTCAACAAATGGGAGGGTACAATTTGACATCATAGTCTTTGGTGCGTATTAAAATATTAAAGAGAACAGTGATGATAGTAAGGTAAAGTGCTTAACAAAATTTGAACTTTTTCTGATTTCATTGATAACATGCACATTTTTCACATTGTATCATTGTCGAGATCAGGAAATATCTTACAGTTGATGAATTATTTTAGCTTAATTAACAACATATATGTTCATAGTGATACATAAATAGCACATGTCCTAATTTACTTTTTTTTTTCATTTATCTCCTTGGGAGGTCTATTCTCAAAGTACATGGGCCTATGAATTTACTTCTCCATGAAAAGACCCTTAAAGAATAATTCTGAAGTGAGTTGACACTCCCAAGTTTCCCTGAAGGACTTTTTTTGAGATCACACCTTTGTGTGGCTTTCTCCCTGTGCTAGGCAGAATAATGACCCTCCAAAGATGTTCGCATCCTAATTCCAGAACCTGTAAATAAATCATATGACATGAAACAGGGAAGTTAATGTTGTAGATAGAATTAACTGCCTAAAAGCTTTTCCTGGTTTACTATTGTACTTAGGTAGAGATTCCCAGTATGGCTGACAAGATTCTATATGCACACCTTGGTCTACTCTCCTTTCCTGCCTCTGCTCCAGCATTCTGTAGAGACTCCTGCGAACCCAACTCCTTTCCTTTCACAGGTTTACTATGCTTTCTCCTCTCTCTGGGACACTTGTCCTTCCTCTTTTCTCTTGACGAACTTCTACTCATCTTTCAAGTTCTACTTCAATATTATTATTGTTTTTTTCCCTTACAGAGGACTATCATGATTTCCAGACTTCTAAGCATTTCACTAACCCTGCAAAAAATTTTAAGTAAAAAATCAATATAGTAATCTGATGTTTTAAATTTCTCTCCCCTGCTCAATGGTAAATTTCATGAGAGCACAAACATGTTTGTCTTGTTCATCCTTATGAACCCAGACTTAGTGCAAACCCTGGCACAGAAATATTTCCTGATTGGATGATGAATTCTATGAGGCAGATTCATAGGAGATAAACTTGAAGATCAAAGAAGATAATAATGTGTCCCAAGAACACACAACTGGTAAACGTCAGATTTATGATCCAAATTAAGCTTTTGTTGTTGCTGTTGTCCAAATTTGAATGCTTATCATAAATTATCTTGCCTTCCCAAACTTTTGAAAATTAACTTCTGAGCATAATAAATACATGCTCAGAAGAACATATAATATAGAGCAGGACCAGATATATAGAAGACGTTTAATATGCTAGCAGTGAATGAAGAAAAAAAAAAAAAAGATAGTTGGAAAGTATACCTGGACAAATAGAGAAAATAAATGAGTGGAGTGGACAATAGCATTATCATGAGAAAACGACACTCTGTCCTCATCAGAAATGCCAGAATTTTAATCATGTGGGAGCAATTGTAGGTTAGACTTCTGATGGCTTCTCAGCTTCAAGATGCCTTCTCAGTATAAAAATAACATCAACAGTGTGTTGACCCAATTCTGCAGGCTCCATGCCCTACTGTGGTTTTATTAAATGCTACCGGGAAAGTTAATTTCTCTGAATTACTCAAGTTCAACACTGGTCCCTGAAAACAAAGTTATCCTGCCTATGCATTAATAAATTGGCTGAATGTTCAATAGCACTTTAATTTTGTTTCATTAATGTTCATTAAACAAGCAGAAAAGGAAGGAAGTTGATTATGTCAAGCTCACAATTTTTAATTAAAATGGAAAGAAGCAGGAGCTCCTAATTTGCAAACACAGAGCTTCAGACAGCAAACAGATAAAGTTTACTGTGCACACCATTGGAAAGAAAAAAAATGAGCCATTAATTAAAACTTTAGTCATTTAAATGTCTATGTCAAACACAAATTGCTACTTTGCATCTACCCATAAGCCTCCAAACTCTACGGAATTTCTCATATAAAGAATTTTAAATATTGGTGGCATGAACCAAGTGTATTTGAATACTTTATAGAAGGAGCACAGTAGTGAAGGAAGCAAAGGCTGGGAACCAAAATGTAGTTCCAGTTCTGACATGAGTTTTATCTGATTCATGGCTTGACTTAAAATAATATATCACAAAATCTTCCTCTGCCTCAGTTCCCTTCACCAATAAAATGAAATAGCACTTGCTCTTGAAAAAGCGGCTGTGTGTTGTTATTGTTAATTTACCTTTATTTGCGTGTTTGTACGTTTAGCAAGAGGTATTTGGACTGCATTAGAACTCCTTCAAGGCAATCCAATGCCAGGAAAGAATATTCATAGAATCACTCACTTTGTCAGCCTGACCCTTGGAGAATTTGATTCAGATTCAAGGTAGCCTGACAGCTCAAAGGCTGTCTAGAAACCACAGACTTCCTTTTATCAGTACTGTCTGAACAGACAAAGGAAATATGCAAACTTTTCAATCCTGTTTCTTACAACTGAAAAAAGACAGGAAAGTTATGAATTCCCTGCAAAGTATCCACTTTTTAGAGCACTGCAGGTGAAAATCACTTTATGGTACAGATGTGCTTATGGGAGGAAAAGATATATAATTTAAGTCCTATTTCAAACATACTTGGAGAGCTTGCAATTTAAGAAAGCTTGCAAGGAATACATAAAAACACAAACTTTTAAATACATATATTACACCATTGATTTTATTTTTATCTTTTAATTTTACCTCTACCTTAGGTGCACAAAATTAAGTTAAATTAAATTTTTCATGCCGTCTCTCACCACTAGCTCTTGCACGGGCCCCTCTTTTATTTCCTTGTATTATTTTTCCCTTCATTCCTCACCCCTACTGCTATTCTTTCCCTGAATGGTACTCGCACTCATGTTTTTTAATATATATCTTTCCAATTTCCCTTCTGTGTACCTATTTTGATATATATGTATCCTTGAAAAATATATAGAGTTGTTTAACGTATTTTTAATTTACATAAATGGTGCTATAAATCTTATTTTCAATCCTTTTTGTTATTAACATGTTTGTGAGATGGAGCCTAATTGCAATAAATCTGGCTCTTTGCTTCTGACTCTGCATCATATTTTATTTTATGCATATACCATATTTGATTTAATCATTTCTCTGGGAATGGACATATAGGTTACTTCCAAAGATTGACTGCCACCATCCAAAAGAAAAAGACTGCTATAAAAATTTTTGTACATGTCTCTTTATGAATTTATGCACTGTTTCCTTTTGGATATAAAACTTAGGATAAAATTTCTTGGTCTAAATAAAGTGATATAAATATATATCCTAGGCATTGGGAGTTCATAACGAATGGACAGTTTAATCACCTACCAGCAATGCACAAATGTTTATAATAGTCTCAGCAGTACATTTATATTTGCCAACTTTGTAATTTTGCCATTTAAAAAATTAAATTAAGGAAATGATCTTTTATTCAAAGTTGTCTTTTTTATCCTAGTCATATAGAACATTATGATATTTCTGCATATTTTGAGATATTTATGTGCATATATCCTAGAGTCCATTATTAACTACAGTTATATTTTTATAATTTTAAAACATGATTACATTTCTAGAATAAACTTATTGGTTCATGATGTATTGTTTTTTAACACACTATTATTAGCTTTTGTTAGATTTATTTAAATTTTTACATGCATATTTAAAAGTAAAATTGGCCTATGATTTCTCTTCATGTTCTACTTTTAACTCGCTTAGGTATCAAGATTATAATTAACTTCATTAAATGAATTTATACCTTTCTTTGTATTTGATTTGATTTTATGTTTTATATTTCTTATATAAAATTCAGATTATCTGTTTCTTGAAAAATTGGCAAAATTTACCTTTAGGCCAGACCTGGGCATCTTGGTGAAAATGGAGTTAGAGTTTTCATTACTAATTAAATTTTCTCTTGTTCATTCATTATTCACATGTTAATTTTATGTTTTGCCAATTTTGGAGTTTTATGTTGCTAGAAATATATCAAGTTCAACTAGATTTTTATGTTTACTGATATATGAATTGCTAAATGTATTCTTTACTTTTTAAAATCTATAATACATGTACTTATTTAAGAATAGAAGAAAAATGCAAATAGAAAAGAAAGAATAAAGAGGGAATGTATATTCCATGATTATTGACTATAAAGTTCTACGTAGTTTATGTTTTATGAATTTCCTACATATTTGAACTATAATTGTTCATTTATTTTTTTCTCAAATAGTTCTTTCAACTATTAATTATGGATTAAAAATTATATAATTTAATACATACTCGTATACAGTAATCATCATTTTGATATTTCTGATGCATTTTTTTTTTCTTTCATGTGCTCTTAAAACTGACTTAGTATTGAAATTTCTAACCTGGATTTCTTTTGGCTTATACATTATTTTCAAACACATCAAAAATAATTGTTTGAGATGCTATTTTTGTATAATAATATTAGCATATCTTGATTTTTATTCAATATGACAGTCTATCATTTGATCAAGAAGTTTAGCATATTTATGTGTATTATAATTACTGATGTATTTGTACTTATTCCAAGTGTTTTCTACTTGCCATTTGTCTTTTTTTTTTTTTAAATCTTTCTACTTTGCCTCTTTCCTGCCTTTAAAAACAGATGTAGATATTTTCCTCACGATGCAAATTTATTCTTTAATTTTTTTTCTGGTGATTCCTCTTACATATGGATGATAGTGAAAATGATCCCTATTAACTTTCTAAGCTCAAGAAGATTTCTGCCTCTAAATTGTAATCACAAACATGAAACTAACACATTCTCTCAAAGACTCATCACCTCTGATATCCTCTCCCCACAACACCCAGTATAGAATTTTAGTAAAAAAAAAAAGTGTCTGTTATGGGTGGAATTGAGTCCCCCCAATTAGGCTGAGCCCTACCAATTATCAGACATGTGAATTTGGACAAGAAAATAAAATGCTCCAAGGTGAGTGTCCTCTTTTGTAAAGGGTAGTGGTTTACTGACACAGCGACCTTATAAGATGTTTTTTGGTGAATCATACAATGCCAAAGAAGGGAAGACATCTATGCACAGTGATATATCACCTGAACATAAGGTTCGATGGGCAGGATAATATGTTAGCTGGTAACATGAATTGACTAACTAGATTCTAAAAGAAGACAGCAGACATTTGCCACACATAGCAGAGACATACTTGATAAATGTAATTGTTGCTTTAACCCTAGGACAGTGCTTAAGAAGCGAAGGGTTGGAATGGCTTGCAATGATTGCAGAAGGCCAAACTTTGAGTTCGGTCAACACCAAAAAAAAACTTCACCTAGTTCATGTTTTTCTATAATCAAAGTACTAGTTTCTCATCATGCTTTAAACATATGAGGTGTGATCAAAAACTACAGCGAATGTTTCATTTAAAAATATATATATTACAGGCCGGCCGAGTGGCTCGGTTGGTTAAGAGCTCGCTCAAGAGTGCAAGCTGAGCTCTGAGCAACGGTGGTTCGATGCCAGCCCGAGCTGAGCTGCTGCTAAGCTGCCAACAGGTGGCAGGATGACTCAGCTAAAAAAAATAAAAAATAAAAAATAAATAGAAAAAACAATTAAAAAAAAAAATATATATATATATATATATACATTACAGTAAAAGACACATTGCCATTAACCTCCTCAAAATTCCCCACCCCCTGCCCCCTCGCTTCTAACGCACTTACCCCATCGTTCTTGCCACTTTCTGAAGCAGATCTGGAAGCCCTCTTTTGTGTCTTTAGTTGTGCTGTCGTGGCTGCCTCAATACCCTGCATCATTTTTACTCTGAGGAAGAGCCAGGAGTTAACGGTGTCAGATTCAGTGAATAAGGTGGATGAGGACAGAATAAGGTGGATGAGGACATGCCATAAGGTTTTTGACAGAAATTGCTGTACCTGAAGCGATGTGTGACACAGAGCATTGTCATGATGGAAGATGATTTATGGCACACTTTAAAACACACCTTCTCTCAACTGCAGCTCACACCTGACTGACTGTACCAAACAAGTTGAAACTTGTCACACACTGTTACTAAGGTTCAATGCTTCTCTTCCCATATTGAAGATCCTGCCTTTGCGTTGGATGGCATTCAGCAGCAGCATTCACCGTATTGTTTAATCACAACAGAAAGGCTCCATGTCACACAGCACTTCTGGTACAGCAATTTCTGACAACTAAAAACATTACAGTGTGTCCCTATCCACATTATTCACTGGATCTGGCACCATGTGACTTCTGACTCTTCCCCGAAGTCAAAATGATCATGAAAGGTAAACATTTTGCGTTGATTGAGGACATCGAGGCAACCAAGACAGTGCCATTAAAGATACTCATGTAAGAGGGCTTCAAGAACTGCTTCAGAAAATGGCAAGAATAATGGGGTAAGTATGTTAGAAGTGAGGGGGTGGGGAGGTTATTTTGAGGTGGAATAATGGCAATGTGTGTTTTACTGTAATTTTTTTTTAGTTTAAACTTTCACCATATTGTTGATCACACCTTGTATCATTAAAACAAAAACATGATATCTGAGAAACTCTAAGCCTTGGTAGACTTCCCATACTATGATATCAGATAATTCTAAACAGACTGCTCCTGACATTCGGGGTGCTAGGAACAAGAGTATAAATGAATTACTGTGACCTCACCCACAACTACCATGCCTGTCTGGCATGTGTGGACACCCACCTACACATCCAGGCTCTATCCCACCCTCCTAGGATCAGCAGTTATACTCAATAAATGGTCAGTCTGCTCACAACAGGAAGGGCATGGGAAAGAAGTCCCCACAAGCAGTGAAATAGACTAGAGACAGGTTTTCTGGATCCCAGGTCCCGGACCATGCTGTAGAAGGGAACATGCATATACCATTGGTAGACACACTCCATTAGTTCCATGGTTGTCTTGTCCCAGAGAAGGGTGTGGACAGCCAGAGAAGGGCAAGAACAGTCCTTCACCTTGTAAAGCATGGTGTCCAGGGAAGTGACCCCATCAGGTTGCTCTGGTGTCAGATTAGTCAGTAACCCCAGGAGGCATTTTCTCCAAAATGATTAAGCTTTTATATTATTACCTATGAACTAGCTTAGTGAAGCAGTTCCTATGAGTAGTGTGACAGAATAACCTAAGGTGTTTTGGGTTTTTGCTTATTTTTCTTTTTAGCCATCATGTCTAAAAATTTTGATTCACTGTTTTTAAAGTACAGTTGGGAATATATATTGGGTCGTCGGAAAAGTCATGATGCATTTTTATAATGAAAAACATAGAAAAAATATGTCATGACTTTTCCGACAACCATATATATATATATACAAATTTAAATCTCATAAGCTTTTCTCCCTTCTTTTATTTTTTAAACCACTTTATTAAAGATTGATACACAAAAAGTTGTACATATTTAATATGTACAACTTGAATGATTTGGAAAAAAGTGTACAGCATGAAACCATCAGCACAAACTATGCTATAAATATATCCATCACCTCTAAAAGTTTCCTCCTGCCACATGTATGTATGTATGTATTTTTGGTGATAAGAACACATCATATAATCTACCCTTGGTAAATTTTAAGTATACAATATAGTAGTGTTACCTATAAGCTTTATATTTTCCAGTAGATCTTTCTAAAGGAGGTGCTAGTTAGACCCTTAAAAACTTCAGAGAGCAGGTCTTATAAGAAGTGTTCTTTTCAAACACAAACACACACACAAAAGTAAATGAATACAAGCCATCTTTTAGAGGTGTAAAATGTGTTTTTTATCTTGATTGTAGTGATGGTATCACAAGTATAGGCAGCTGTAGAAAATGTGCAAATTTTGTATTTTAAGTATACCTCAACAAAGCTGAAAAAAAAGAAAATTACGAAAAGACCATTTAACTAACTTTAAAGCTTAGTTCAGACATCAACAATTTTAAAAACGATTATAGGTGGTCAGAATTATAGTACACATCATGGAGCTAAGCACCTCATCAGAATATGAAATTAAAATTTGTAAGTTGTGAGGAACTATATAGTGTTATGTAGGTTTTTTAAAAAGCCATTGGATAAAGCTGACAGTGAGAGTAAAAAGACAAAAGAATATTGAACCAAGGTCACAGGTGTCAAACTATCTAGATTCTAGTCAAAAAACAAAAAACAAAAAACAAAACAAAAACAAACAAAAAACACTGCTAACTGTTGGCTTTTCTAGGCGGCTCAATTCACTTTCTGGACCAAGTTTCCTCTGTGAAATGAGGGATTTCAATGAGATAATAATTATGTTTTCCTTTCATCTCTAAAATCTATATAGAACAAAAGTCTGCAGTCCCATATTAAATCAAAATCTAGTGCCCTTTTTTAAGACATCCTGCCAAGTACCAGAATCTCAGTGTAGGTTATAGAAAATGAAAAATGGCCTTCAGTTTAGAAGAGTCTACCTTATAGGATTGAAAAGGAGGATTGCTTGGTTGCTTTCAGTAAATTAGTCTCAAATGTGGGATTCTGCCAGGGAGAAAGTCAAATTATATTTTAATTGCTCTGACAACCAGCTCAATTATATGTGTTTAACGTCAGTAGATATCAAAACGCACAGATGTAGGAATTTCAGTATGTTCTCCCACGCCAACACTTTCTAGTTAGAATTCCATTCGAATTTTGAATAGAAGTTTGGATTTTACAAGGAAAGATGGAGTAGTGGAAGGAACACTTATGAATCATAACTTCAACGCTAATATTTGCTGCCCGGACATTACTTTGTCCAGGTGTCCAGGTCACATCACATGTTGAAGGAAATAACGGCCATCATATTGGTAAGAAAAGGGTTCTCAGGGGAGACATAACAAGAAATCAATATGAAAGGGTTTTAAATTGTTTTTAGAAACTATAGACTTTTATGCACTAATTATGGCATTTTGAAATCCGGAGAGAGTGGCACTTGAACCCTGTGCTGTCTGGGGTAGGTCAGGCTTGCACATATGTTTGTAGGGGAAGGAAATAGAAAAAGAAGACAAATAAGCAACATAGCAATGCTTATTATAGTGATCAGGCTGATAGGAGAAAGGAGCTACTGTGATTAAAAAAAAAACAAAATAGGGGAATGAGATCACAAATTAGATGTTTTCAAGTTTTTCTAAGACAGCCCTGTTTTTTTATTTTTTACCCTTTCAATCATTAAACATGATGCTTGTTATCCTATTATTTCTATGAAGTTATACTCAATAGAGTGTCACTGCATATGTAAAGCAAAAGGATTCATGTTGCTATGCATTTCTAGATAATATTGTCAACTCTGTATGTGTAATAATATATAATATGAATATTCATTATATATATATATATATATATATATATATATATATTCATGAATATATATATATATGCTATGCACAGCACATAAAATCGAAGTTGAGTCTGGTTCACATGAAAGTGATATTCTGACAACCAAGAAGAAAATTAGAAGTATAGAATAGGCATGTGTTTTAAATATTGATGATGTGATTTGAGGGATGAAGAGACAAAACAATTTTATTTAACGTTCAGTACTCAATAATCACTAAATCACTATGCCTGACTTTTTATACATTATTCTCATTTTATCCTGCCAAAAATATGTATTTAGAGATGATGATTCTGAGATGTGCCTAAGGTCACAGAACTATTCTAGTAAATTATACCAGAACTGAGATTTGAACCTTGGTCCACCTGAGTCTGTGGGTCAGGCCTTTCCTATACAGCTATGCTGTATCCCCAAAGGTAGTCAGTTATCTTCATCTGCTTATGCCCATGCAGCCTCCCTTCACCTTTCTCCATCCACCTCTAAGAAGAAGCAGGGTGCTGTGTATTCCAGTTAACTCCCTTCATATACATTTTCATCTTTCCCCTTCATTTCACCATGACACTTATCACAGACAAGTGACTGGCCCATATTTCTTTCTGCTTCTTTCTACTTCACCCTAAATAGAAAATATTTGGACAATATTCTACTTTCAATCAATTAAACAATGAGGTTAACCATAGTCCATCAAATATTACTAAATTGATAAATTGACCAATTTAATGTAACTATGGAACCTGTCATCATGTGCTCTAAATAAAGGTATTGATTCTTTTCTTTATTTTCAAAATCATTTGTGTGTCAATCAAACTAGAAAAAGGGACACCCCTCTGTCACTTGAATATCAGATATAATACACACAGTTATCTTCAGTGCTATGAGAATTTCATTAAAGGACTTCTCTGTTCTTTTGGTTATGAGTAGATAGACCAAGCACTCTAGATTCTAGTATACGAGTATATCAGGACCAATGAGTGCGGGAATTACTCCCGGAATCATGAAAACAGTGAAAGAAATATATTTCACTAACAGTTATAAAACAACCTTTTTTTTTAAAAAAAAAAAGTAGAAAATAGTACAACTCTCACAACATATTATTCTTTCTATTTCTCAATAACCTAATACAATTTGAATAATTGATTTTTACGTACAGATTTTTACCCCATATATCAAATTATTCTAAAGAAAATAGACAAACAATGGAAAACCATCGGCATTTATAAGATTGGCTCACAATTAAGACTCTAAGTTAAGGATACATATTAGATAAGGATAAAAGTGATTTTACTTGGAAGCAATGGGATGGAATTGGCATGAATTCTATAACTCATCATAGAACTCATCATAGAAAGGATGAGTTATAACACAGATTTACAAAAAATAAAATACATAAATAAATAACTTTCCACTACTCCACCTGTCAAAACAGAATGGTAATCTGGGAGAGCCGCTTCACACATTTTCACATTTGGGGTGACAGTTAATTTTATGTACAGATGGTAACACTTCCTTCATGTATAAAATTATCAGCCACTCCAGCTAGAAGGAAGGCATCTGACATTTTTACCACTAGCATCTAACACTGACTTCTCCATATGCTGCAGAATAGAATTCACAGGCTTTCTTCATGTGGCCCAGTGGCTCTCATGTCAGATGACAGGAGGGAAGTTCAACAGCTAAAGTGGTCACCATATAAAGTTGATGTCATCACAAGAAGCCCTAGCATTGAAAGATCAGGGGGGGCCAATAGAATCATTACAGGCATAAGATGACAAGAATAATCTTTTAGGTCAACATTTGTCAAAAAGTGTTTTATGAAATAATAGTTCCAGAAGATACTCAACAAAAAAGTTTCATTGAATATGTAGGTTTGGGAAACACTCAAAATGCAGAGCTGCTTTGCAAATTCACATGGCACTCTAGCCTATTAAAGGTACTGAGAATTCCAGAGCTTTGAAACATCTGTTTAACTTTCCCTAGTGTTATTAAATGTACTTGAAAACAGAACTTTAAAAAAAAAAGCCTAAAGATTTTCCACCAAAGATACTTGAAGAAATGTTGTCTTATACAACACAAGTAATATAAATTATTTCTATATACAAGACTCAGTCTTTCATGGAAGGATAATTATCCTTCCTTCCCTCTAATTATATGAAGAGACACTTTGTTTTTAGTAAGCTCCAGGAAAACAGAAATTTTTGTGCGTTTTTTTTCTCTCTCACTATATATTATATCTCCAATATCTAGTAGTAGAGTTTCTGCATAGCAGGCACATCACAAATATTTGTTGCATGAGTTAAGACCTTCTTTTGCCATTGGTTCCTTATCTGTTCTCATTTTCTTTATCTCCCCCTTCCACATCCATAAGTTCTCTTAGTTTGTTTTAATTGGCCTGGCTGTTAGCTCTCCCACTTTGCCTGAGTTTGATTTTGGAGTCTTCTTTGTTGTAAATCATCTAACTGAATTGTGACCCACTGCTTGTGATGACTCCATTTTGATCCTCCCTTACCTCAATACCGTTCTACTCTGACCTTTGAAATTTTTTTTATTTCTCTACCTTCTGCTTCTTGTTTTCTAGTTCTGACTCCTGTCCTGATACCCCCAATCATTTGTGAACACACATAACGATGTGAGAATCACTAATTTGAATAAAATCCATCCAAAGAAGACAGGGCAATTAAACTTGGAGACACATCTAGGAGTGCAGTGAATCAGAAGTTTTCTCAACAGTCAGGAAACTCCAATGGGGGGCATATTAAGCAGGGGCTCAAGCACTAGAAGTAAACCAATGCCAACATGAAAGTTAAGGGAGTTGGATGTATATTAAGACTAAGAATAGGAAATCAGCACATCTAGAAAAAGGTGAGTTGAATTCAAACAAAAATTCCCATTACCTACCTTGTGCAAAATTTCCCAAAGAGCCTGCATGAGACACAAAAGGGCACTGATATTGAGATAACTTATGGTTTAAACCTGAAAGCACCTTGAATGCTTGCTTCCTTCTTGAATAGGAAAAACCTCTTAGCATATAGCAGTTTGGTGGCCTTGATGTATTACTACAGCACCGTAACTCAATCAAGTAGAGAAACCTTTTAGTTAGTGATGCCTTTTAGTTATCTTACTTTCTCTACTTTCTTTTCACAATAAGAAAACCCATGTGCCAGCAATCCAGAGAGGCCATACTCCACTCCCACCCCACCACAGGGACTCTTCGTGTGAGGGACTGCCAACTACTGTCATGGATAACAGTCAGTGTACAGGACACTGGAATGCCACTCTGGGTAGGACATGCAATGAGGGTGGGACAGAGCCTTGAAAGCTTTTCTGTTCTTCTATAATTCAGGCAAACTAGAGAGTGAAACATAATTAAGGTTCAGCTTCATTTCTGTTCCATTACAGAGTCAAGGTACAAGGAGAGATATAGAAGCAAGAATAGAGAGGATGATTGCTATCCTGAGGTGGTGTGAATAAAATGAATTAATTTTCCCACAGCACTCTTATGACTAAGCATGCTGTGCTGAATACGGCGAGTCTGTGAACAAGTACCAGGCATTTCAAGGCAGTCCTGGACCTTTTATTATGTTTAACATAGAGTACCTCCCATGTGCACAAAGACACATATACAAGGACATTCACGGCTTCACTGGTTTTAGTAGCAAAGGATCACAAACCACATAAATGTAAATCAATAGGAGATAGAATAAATAAACAATGGTACATAGATGAACTACCCGGAAATATTAAACATCGCTGAATATATCTGTGGCATATTGTTACTGGGCAAGCCATAGAACAGCCTGCAAAATGTACAAGTGTTTTTGTATGTTTAGCATATGTGTATGTGTGTATGTATGTATGTATGTTTGTATGTATACATACAAATACAAAAGAAACTGGCAATAGCTGTAACCTCTGAGACAGAAAAATTTTACTGTATAATCTGTTGTGCCACTAGTAATTTTTACATCCTTGTATTAAGAAAAATAACACATCCTATTTAGATACAGATACCTATATATTCTCTTAAAACAAAGAGGAAGAGGAGAAAGGGGGTACAGACCATAAGTCACACTTTTATTCTAGTATGTAATGTGTGCTATCTTTACAATTAATCCATTTTATCATCTGCATAGTAGGAGTCCTTAGCCTCAAGTCCAGATCTACAGAGGATTTACGAATATCGAATGGAACATGTGAGTGCATCTGCTTATATTCATTTTTTCTAAGAAGAGGGTTCAGAGCTTTCATCACATTTTCAAAAGAACCTAAGAGCTAAAAATAAAAAATGTTCAGAAACACTGTTCAGCTGAGGCAGACTTTATGGAAAGGTTTTGTCAATTTTTGTCAATTCTTTCAATTACATATGATATTATTAGATAAAATACTCATGAAATATGTTTGCTCGACAATGTGATAAATATTCATCTTTTTTTAGTTGAATACTATGGTTTGTAATTTGATCCCATAGTTCCATAATATGAATTTGTAACAATGATACCTTACTCTGTGCTTTTTAAATGAGAAAACACAGCCCCCCATGGTATTGCCAGATGGCTGGAGAGTCCTTGAGGCCACAAAACAAATAGAACATGACTTTTGGCACATCCATTCTACTCAGGAATTGTGAAATTTTATACTATAGTAGAACAAAGTTAGATTGATTATGTAATATTTAAATTAATGTTTGAAATAATATTTGAGATTAAAAACATTTTTTTTTGCTCCAGAGAGGGACCCAATTAGTGACTATAGCCTCAACACTTCCAAAATTTGCATGTCTCTCTGCAGTAGCTTGTTGAAAGCATTTGAAAATGTCTGTCTTACAATTATTAATGTTTTACAGTTTACAACACATTTATAGTCCTTTATTCTTTTCTTCCTTTCATCATCGAACACTTGAGTAGATGGTAGGCACAAACATACAAAGTTCATAACCTCTTGGCACTAATATTCTAGTCCAGACACATCATTTTCTTAAAACAACCATACAAAGTATATTAGAATGAGTTTTTAGTTAAATAACTTACCTCACCTAAACAGTAACTGAAGATAATCAAAATACAAAACCCGATCAATTTTTACTACTTTTAGCATAATAAAGCTTGAGGCCTGCTATTCCTCATAATTACTAGAATTTCTCACTTCTTAATTTGTGTCCCTTTGGTTGTCCATTTCTCTGACCTCATAAAACAAAACATATGCATATTAAAAAGGAGCAAAAGGACTAAAGTCTGGCATGTAATATGCTTGGAAGTTGCCACGCCACCCTAACAACAAGAAAAAAAGCTGAACAAATTGAAAACCAACAACTCTTATTAGACCTTCAAAGAAGTGAAGTCACAGGGAAAACTGCTGCCCCCAAAACTGGGGAGATAGATACATGGATATGGAGAATCACAACTTAACAGCCACAGAAATCCACAGGAAAGAATCAGAAATCTTTGTGGGAACCACTATTGAGGTAGGAAAACCTGAACTATAACTGACAATAGTCATTCTGCAGTCCATGGATCGAGGAGTAATTTTGACTTTCAAGTCTATTTCTTAAGAAATACATTTTATAAAGCTATAGCTGTCATAATTAGTGATTCCTGTGATGAATCCGGGCAAAATAACTTGAAAACCTTCTGAAAACGATTCATCCTTCTAGATGCCATTAAGAATAATCGTGATTCGTGGGAAAAGGCCAAACTATCAACATTAACAGAAGCTTGGAAGACGTTGATTCGAACCCTCATGGATGACTTTGAGGGAGGTTCTAGACTTTTCTGCAGGAAGTAACTGCAGATGTGGTGGAAACAGCAAGAGAGCTAGAATTACAAGGGGAGCCTGAAGATGTGACTAAATCATAATCTCATAATAAAACTTTAATGGATGAGTAGTTGCTTCATATGAATAAGCAAAGAAAATGGTGTCCTGAGAGAATCCTCTCCTGGTGACAATGCTATGAAGATTGTTCAAATGACAACAACAGATTTAGAGTGTTACATAAACTTACTTGATGAAGCAGCAGCAGGATTTGAGAGGATCCACTCCAGTTTTGAAAAACGTTCTACTGTGGGTGAGATCTAATCACACAGCAGCCTACACAACAGAGAAATCATTCATGAAAGAAAGAGTCAATTGATGCAGCAAACTTCATTGCTCTTATTTTAGGAAACTGCCACAGCCACTCCAACTCCCAGCCACCATCACCCTGATCAGCCAGTAGATACCAACTTGAGGCAAGATCCTCCACCATCAAAAGGATTACAATTTGCTGAAGGCTCAAATGGTGGTTAGCATTTTTCAGCAATAATGCATTTTTATTAAGGTATGTCCATTGTTTTTTTTTATACATAATGCTATTGCACACTGAATAGACTATAGTATAGTGTAAACATAAATGTTATATGCACTGGGAAACAAACAAAAAAATGTGTGGCTTGCTTTATTGTGATATTTGTGTTATTGAGATGGTCTGGAATCAAACATGCAAAATCTCTGAGGTATGCCTGTACTCAGCTCTAGCAAACTCTCCCCATTATTGTTTCCTATTTTCTTTTCACTTTTCAACTATATTCTTTCAGGGTATAGAATTCTAAGCTGATGAGTTTTTGTTTTTTCCCTCTCAATACTTCAAATATTTTGCTTCACTCCGTTCTTGTTTCCATGGTTCCTAACAGAAATGAAATGTAATTAGTTTCTTTCCTCCTCTATAGGTAAAGTGTCATTTTCTCTTTGACTTCCTTCAAGATTTTTTCTTCATGTCTGATTTCCTATAGTTTGCACATAATATACTTTTTTTGTTTTCCTGCTTGGTATACTCTGAGCCTTCTGGACCTGCAGTTTGATGTCTGATATTATTGGGTTGTCATAAAAGTCATGATGCATTTTTGCATTGAAAAACAGAGAAATATGTCATGACTTTCCCAATGACCCAATGATTTGGGAAGTTTTTTTGTTCATTATTGCTTCAAATGTTTCTTCTGTTCCTTTTTTCCTTCTTTTCCTGTTATTCTCATTATGTTGATTATACACCTTTTGTAGTTGTCCCACAGTTCTTGGATATTCTGGTTCGTTTTTTCAGTCTTTTTTGTTGTTGTTTTAATTTGTTTGTTTTTGTTTTGTTTTGTTTTGTTTTGTTTTGTTTTGTTTTGTTTTGTTTTGTTTTTAGTTTGGAAGTTTTCACTGTCATAATCTCCAGCTCACAGATCTTTTCTCTGACATGCCCAGGCTACTAAGGAGCCCATCAAAGGCATTCTTCATTTCTGTTACATGTTTTTGACCTCTAGCATTTCTATTGAATTGCTTCTTGGAATTCATATCTTTCTGCTCTTATTCATTTTTTCTTGCATTTTGCCTAAATTTTTTTCATTAAAGAGCTTAGCATATTAATCACAGTTTTTTTAGAATCCTTGGTCAGATAATTCCAACATTCCTACCATACCTGACTGTGGTTCTGTTGCTCATTCAGTCTCTTCAAACTGTGATTTTTGCCTTTTAGCATGCCTTGCATTTTTTTTTTTAATTGAAAAGTGTGTATAATATACTGGGAAATGGCATATAATAGGCCTCTAGTAATGTGGGCGAGAGGAATCCTCCTATAGACTTATGATTAGGTTTCAGTCTTTTGGTGAGTCTTTGCCCTGGGTTTGCGAACTTCCCCAGTGCTTTTCAGGGTATTTTTCCCATTAGTTTGGTACAGGCATACCTCAGCAATTTTGCATTGTTGGTTCCAGACCATCTTGATAAAGCATAATTCACAATAAAGCAAGTTAGACAAATTTGCTGCCAGTAGATCTGCCTTCAATGAAATGTTAAAAGAAGTTCTTCAGGGAAAAAGAAAAATTATATGGGTAAGAAATTCAGATCAACATAAAGGAAGGAAGAACATTAAAGCATGAATAAGTGAAGGTGAAATGAAATCTTTAGTTTTTTATATATTTTCATAAAATTGTTAAATTAATATTTTAAATTCTGAGATTGTCCTTACAGCCTTTATTTTCCCCCCAATTACAGTTGACATTTAATATTATTTTGTATTAGTTTCAGGTATACAACATAGTGGTTAGGTTAGACATTTATGTAATTTGTGAAGTGATCCGCTGATTAGTCTGTGCCCACCTGACTCCATACATAGTTATTACCACATTATTGACTATATTCCCTGTGCTGTACTTTACAGCCCTGTGACTACTTTGTAACTACCAATCTGTACTTCTTAATGCCTTGACACCCTTTCCCCACCCTCACCACACCTTGCCATATTACTAAAGGCCTATCTGCCTTCTCCTAGTATATTATACACACTTTTCAAAAGAGAGAGAGAGAGAGAGAGAGAGAGAGAGAGAGAGAGAGAGAGAGAGAGAGAGAGAGAGATCAATGATATTTCAGAAAAAAAGAAAAAAATTGGGGATACACACAGGTTCATCAACTTTTGATTTTGCTTTGTGTAAAAGTTTTTATTATTTTCAATTACTCTAACAGATAATAGCTTATTGAAAATAATAATGTTAACTATATAGTCATTGATTATAGCTTATAGATGAATGAATGAATGACAGACTGTAATAAGGGATGGGAAGGAGACATTAGGACTATTTTGTTACAAGGTACATACATTACCCATGAAGTAGATTTAGATGAGTTATAATTTTATATTGAAACTCTCAGCCAACCACTGAAAAAGTTACAAAAATATATAATTAGTATGTTAAGAATTAGATAGAAAAATAGAATCACATAAAATGCTCAATTAGAATTACAAAACAGAAAAAGTGTAGAAGACAAAAATATGCACAAAAAGGCCAACACATAGAAAACAGCAACAAATATAGTCCATACTTATCTATCAATAATAATGTTAAACATCAATAGTTTAAATATTAAATAGTTTACCAATTAAAAGACAGAAACTATCAAAGTGGATCAAAAAACAAGACCCAAGTATATGTTGTCTATAAGCAGCTCACTTAAAATATAAAGATACGTACAGATTAAAAATAAAAGGATGGGAAAACATACACCATGCTAACACCAATCAAAAAAGAAAAAAAGCAGGAGTAGGTATATTGATTTTAGAGTAGATTTCAGAACAAGAAATGTTATCAGGGATAAAAAGGGACATTGCATAATAATAAATTTTCCAAGAAGACATAACAAACCTTAATGTATATGCATGGAACAAAAGCACCAAAATATACGAGGCAAAAAGTAATAGAACAGTAAGGAGAAACAGATAAATCCATTATTACAGTTTAACACTCCTCTATCAGAAGTGGACAGATCCAGCATGCGGAAAATTAATAAGGACAGAGTTGAACTCAACAGCATCATCAATCAACTGGATATAATGGACATCTATGGATTACCTCATTCAACACCAGATTACACAGTCTTCTCAAGGTCACAAGGAAAGTTCACCAAGATAGGACACAATCTAGGCCACAAAACACATCTTAGCAAATTTAAAACAATACAAATTGTACAATGTCTGCTCTCAGACCACAATGAAAATAAACTAGAACCCAATAAGAGAAAGATAACTGGAAAATCACAAAGTACTTGGAAATTAAACAGCACACTTCTAAATAACACATGACTCAAAGAAGAAATCTCAAGAGAAATTTAAAAAATTTTTGAATTAACTGAAAATATCACACCAACATTTGAGGGAGGCAGTGAAATCAGTGATCAGAGGGAAATTTACATATTTGAATGTATATAATGGAAGAGAATAGAGATTCCAATAAGATACCCACACAGATACAGTCAACTGATCTTGGACAAAGGAGGAAAAGCAACACAACAGAGCAAAGATAGTTTGTTTTTTTGTTTTGAGTTTTGTTTGTTTGTTTTACCAAATGGTGCTGGAACTGGATAACCACATGCAAAAAAGTAAAACTTGATTCAGACCTTACATCCTTCACAAAAAAATAACTGAAATGAATCACAGGCCTAAATATAAACCACAAAATTCTAAAACTCCTAAAAAATAACATAGGAGGAAACTTAAATAACCTTGCATATGGCAATGATTTTTTTTGATACACCACCAAAGGCAAGATTCATGAAAGAAAATTTGTCAAGCTAAACTTCATTAATATTAAGATTTTCTTCTTTGGGAAAGATAATGACTAAAGAATAAAAACACTGGCCACAGACTGGGAGAAAATATTTTCAAAGATATATCTGATATAGGACTATTATCCAAAATAAACAAAGGATTCTTAAAACTCAATAAGAAAACAAACTACCCAAATTAAAAAGCAAACAAACAAACAAACAAACAAACAACAATAGATCTGAATATATACCTCACCAAAGGGGATATACAGATAGCAAATCAGCATATGAAACGATGTTCCACATCATATGTCAGCAAGGAATTACAAATCAAATTAAAACAAGGATGAGAAATCACACATACCTAGCAGAATGCTCAAAATCCAAAACAGTGAGAATATCAAATGCTGACAAAAATGTGGAATAATAGTAATTCTCATTTACAGCTGGTGGGAATGCAAAATGGTGCAGCCATTTTGCATGAGAGTTTGGCTGTTTTTTACAAAATTAAACATATGAAGTCTGACATTGAAGTTCACAAATTTGCCACAGTGTGCCTACATTGGCAGCACTGTACAAACAGTTCAGCAAGGTTTCATAACCTTGGTATATCAGTGTCTCACAGCTGTGTTTGTGTCGACGTGTGGCAATGTTTTGCTGAGTGGCATTCATTATTGTTGTTACGTGTTTTTGTGTGTCATCGCGAGAATGTCTGAGCTTGAATTACAGCAATGAACAAACATTAAATTTCTTGTTAAACTTGGCAAGAGTGGAAGTGAAATCAGGGACAAGTTAGCCCAAGTTTATGGGGATAATGTCATGAAGAAAACAGCAGTGTACAAAGGGATTAAGTGTTTTTCTGAGGGGAGAGAACATGTCTCTGATAACGAAAGGTTTGGGCGGCCAGTAACAAGCAAAACTGATGAAAACATTGTAAAAATTCATCAAATTGTGCATCAAAATCATCGGCTGACTGTGAGAAGCATAGCAGATCAAGTAAACATTGATAGAGAAACAGGAAAATCTGAACTGAAAATCTTGATATGAGAAAGGTGTGTGCAAAAATGGTCCCTAAGGACCAAAAGTGGTCACAACAGTGCACCAGGTCACACGGCACTGTCTGTGAGGGAGTTTTTAGCCGGTAAACAACTGTATTAGAACACCCTCTCGACTCACCTGATCTGGCCCCCAATGGCTTCTTTCTTTACCCGAAGATAAAGGAAATATTGAAAGGAAGACAATTTGATGACGTTCAGAACATCAAGGGTAATACAACAATAGCTCTGATGGCCATTTCAGAAAGAGTGCCAAAATTGTTTTGAAGGGTGGAATAGGTGCCAGCATCAGTGCATAGCGTCCCAAGGGGAGTACTTGGAGGGTAACCGTAGTGATATTCAGCAATGTGGTATGTAGCACTTTTTCTAGGATGAGTTTGTGAACGTAATTGCCAGACCTTACAATATAATCCAGCAATTACTCCTTGGTATTTACCCAAATGAATTGAAAATTTATCTTCACACAAAAGCCTGCACATGGATGTTTATTCAGATTTGCAGTTTTATTCATATTTCCCAAAACTTGGAAGCAACCAAATTTTCCTTCAGTAGGTAAATGGATAAATAAATAGTGGCACATCCAGACAATGACATATTATTTAGTACTTAAAATAAATGAGTTATCAAACCATGAAAAGACATGGAGGAATCTTAAATGCATATTATAAAGTGGAAGAAGCCAATCTGAAAAGGTTACATACTGTATGATTTCAACTATATGACATTCTGGAAAAGGCAAAAAATATGGACACAATCAAAAGATCAGAAATTGCCAGGGATTGGGAGAGTGAGGGAGGGATGAATGGGCTGAGCAAACAGGATGTTAAGGTAGTGAAATTATTCTGTATGATATTTACTACCATGGTGGACATTTGTCCCAACCCATAGAATGTAGAACACCAAGAGTGAACTCTAATTTAAACTATGGACACTGAGTGGTGATCATGCATCAGTGTAGCTGCATCAGTTGCAACACATGTGCCACTCTAGTGTGGGATGTGGATAGTGGGAGGTTGTGTCTGTGGGGAAAGGCAGTAAGGGACAATTCTATATGTTCCACTCAATTTTGCTGTGAACATAAAACTATGCTTTCAAAACTGTATTAATTTAGAAAGGAGAAATATGAAAAGTGCTCTCAAGAAAAAAATGCAGCTTATTTTTGTATGGGTATGATTGATTTTAATTAATATAAAAATTAGCTCTTCCCATCAAAAAGTTTCTAGTAGAACAAAAGCATGTGGTTAATCATATAGAATTTGGTGGAAGGTATATCCATTGGTATAAAGTTTTAACGGCTTGCTATAAACACAGAGAATTTAGTTAATTATATGCAAATAAGCCTCACTAATAAACACCTAAATAACTCAGTCTTGTCTTCATTAAGCTCGAAGATATAGTACATTTCTCAGGGAATTAGACAAGGAATATTAATCAAGGATACTTGTAAGTCCTAATGAGTTTATTGATTGTTGACCTTCATGTTACAACCAGCAGCAGAAACTCAAATGACAAGTTATTTGAGCAAGCGAATGCTGATCTTCAAAATTTAGAATTAAATTGATTGTTCATTTCTGTGATATCCGCCCTGAAGTTTTTGTACAAATTCTTTCTTTTTCTTTTTCTTTTTTTTTTTTTTTTGTGGAGAGGAAACCTATATTTAATGTTGTCTTTACTGTCTGCTGTGCACTAAGAATCATGGCAATTTCTACTCTGCAGAAATCTGGAGAACATTTGTGGCTGGAGGGGTGGGAAGTTACTCTATGAGTTCAGGGCCGAGAGAAAAGGGCAAGCAACAAATAAAAGGCAAAGGGTTGGGAAGCAAAACTGAATTTCTTCATTACTAGCAGTTGACTTCGAAGCTGACCTCTCCCCTTACTCATGTATCCTCAGATTTCAATAGCTTCTTTTCATTTCCCCTTGGCTAAAGTGGCTGAAGAGTACATCCCGTCCCTAATTGGGCTTACTGCTATCTAAGTGCTTTCAACACCACCAGCAATTCCTGAAACATGGCTGCCTTTCTGTACAGTAGTTGCTTGGTTACTTTTCAGTAATAAAACACTGCTTTCTTTACTGGTTGATGACTCGATCGAAAGTTTCAAAGTGTAATTTAGCCCTTGTTATTTTCTGTTTTAAACCTCTCTGATTAGGCCTTTATCCCATTCCTTGATACTATTGATTTATTTCAATTAAGATGCCCCATGTTCAAGTACTATAATTAGCTACTGTCACTATTGATCCCCATTCCCAGAGATTTGTACATGGTTTCAAAGTTGACCACTGACAGTTTAGCACTAGTCCATTAGGGCCGAATGAAAAGTGAAGGCAGCAAGAATCTTTTAGCAAAAGACTTCATCATAGCAATAAAAATAGCAACTAGAAAAAAAGTACTTATTATCTAGATGTTATTCTATAAACTTTATATATGGTAACTGTTTTCATTGTCACAACAATCCAATAAAGTGGTACTATTATTATCCTAATTTTGCCAATGAGGCAGAGAGGTTAGCTGCTCAATTCACTGAAGCAGTGAATGATGGAGCCAGGATCCAAACCAAGGCAATCTGGATTCAGAATCTGTATCCTCTACCAGTACCATCTACAGTCCCTACAGTAGATATTGAATAAATGAAAATACTACTATTAGTAATGGCTGCCTGTTCTGATAATATAAGCTCCTTTCATAGTTATCTGCTGGCTCTATAATTCAATGGTTCTTTACTTGTTTCAAGTGATTGACATTGACTCATGAGTAGTGATCATTTATTTAGCTAATGGGAGAATCAGGACCAGAATTCAAGGTTCTCCTGGTGCTTTACTCAATTTTCCTTCAACTATATCAGTCTTACTAGGGACGTAAAGATTGAATCATTGTGATAAATGACTATTGTTTTCTCTCTAACAGTAACTTTCTTATGTTTCAATCTGATATGTAAGAATGAGAGTAGCAAAGAGATAGCATACGCTGTTGATGAAGTGAGGGGTAATTAATTGGAGATAAATGTTCCTTTGAGTGAGAAGTTAGCATTTTTGGCAAAGCCAACTTCTTACAAAATATACCACATACAGTGTATGAATGCCAGGACCTTTGTATCTGAATCTCCGCACACGGTTGAAGGGGATGGGGAATTGTAGAGGAGAATAAGGAAGTCAAAGATATGGTGATGAAAGAGAACTGACTCTGGGTGGTGAGCACACAATGTGATATATAGATTATGTATTACAGAATTGTACACCTGAAACCTATGTAGTTTTACTAACCATTGTGACTCCACAAATTTTAATTAAAAAAAAGGCAACCTGGATGATACCTCTCTAGAGGTAGGTTACTTGAGGTCTTATCTTTTTGAATTGTTGGTTTTTCAAATAATATATTCTCCAGGGGACCAACTGGTTACCAGGTTGTTGTATAGAGTTTGCTCTTAGAATTATCGATGTATATAACACAGCTATGCCTCAATTCACAACCAATGCTTCCTTTGATTTCTCTTAATCTTATTTTTTACCCCCATCACCTCCCACCATGTAGTACTTTCCAAATTCTTTCTATTCTACCTATCCTGTTTCCTGTTACCCTCATAACTTCTTCTGAGCTCTTGTAGTAGTTTTATAACTCCTGTCTGAGCTCCTCCCTCTTTTGTTTGCCCATCACTTTGTTGTCATGGTACGATTCCTGACATGCACACTGTTTGTATTATTTTTGTATTTCCAAAAACAATCAGTGATTCTCCACTGATTACCAATGAAAATATTCTGCCTGACATTTGAGGCCATCTATTCTCCAGTCACAACATGCTACCCACTTTTATGTACCCTGCTTACCTGCATGGGCCAGATTTCTCATTGTGCCCATCTGTGCCTCCATGTTCTCACCTCTATTCTTTTGCTTAAGTTCTGCCCTAACCCTATCAGTGTTATACTTACTTTTCAAGATTTCACTTGAATGTTATATACTTACAGGATAAAGGAAACTAACCACTTAACCTCTCACTTGGGAATAAGGGTCCCCTGTTCTAAATCAATGCATTCTACTCTTATATAAAAGACTTCCCATATTTTTTACATCCTCAATATACCTGAAAGTTTCTTGAAAGGAATGACTCTGCCTTTAACCTTTTAATCCCTAATATGTATCTTATACATAGTTAGCAATAATAAATAGTAAAATAATAAGTGAGTGAATAATACAGAGGGTGCCAAAAACAAAAACAAATGCACATTTTAAGAAAGGAACACTGTATTAAAATGTAACACTCAATATATACCAATAACAAAAGATGAATACAAGTCACATTTGACTTCTGCAATTACAAGAGGTGATCAAAGTGGTTACCGTCAACATCCAGGGGCTTCTGATTACTGTGAACTACTGCTTGAGCAACATTGACCTATGTGTCCACTTGTATACATTTTTTAGGTACCCCTGGTACATTCACCCCAGGAAAATTTCAAGACTCCTTTAACAATTTTTATTCTATAGGCCTATTGACTATATTGCAAAGAGATATTCATGGTAGTGAAATGTTCATATTAAGAGACTGGACCTCAAGCACTAAATAACTGTTTTTAGCTTATACTCTAATATATTTGGTCACCATTTATTTTATATAATATTTAATATCTATTTGTCAGTCTCTGAAATTTTAGATTATTTCTGTCCTTTTTGCATCTGTGTGCATTATCGCTGTTTCTCAGAATGTCTTTTCTCTACCTGACTTTCTGAGTCCATTTTAAAACATAGCTCTAATGTCTCTGCTGTGAATTTGTTTCCTGAAATTCACTCTGGGAAGAACTGACTTCTATGTCCATTATTGGTGTACCTGTATTGATTCCGTCATCACCGTTCATATCATATGGCATTATAATGGAATTGTTTTCAAGTGTTTCTTTTTCTAATCTAAAAAATAAAAAAAAATAAAGCTTTCAAATTCAGGCCAAGGGCTATTATTGACAAGTGCTGGCCTGAGAGGAAGTATATTTTAACTATGTACTGGTTCTTCAAAAGAATGATTAACAAAGTGCCTTAATACTCCCTTACTAGCTCAACATCCATCAAAAATTGTACATAGAGCTATGGGGTTATAGGCCCACTTTTGCCAGTTATGGCCTGTTAATAATAAGTCTCAGGCTAGGTTTATTATTCTTTAAACTAAAATTATTAGAAGTTTAATAAAGAACCCTAGAATTTTCTACTTTTTGAACCTGGCTATAATTTTTCTGAATTTTATAAATTACACACAAGGCAGATTAAAGGGTTAAACACCTTGAGATCAAAAATCAAGATTGTTGCTTCTGTTTTGGTGAAGAGAGTATAAAGTAATAGATAGAAGGTCAGGCACCAGGGTCAGATTAAACCTGATTTCAAGTGCTAGTCATAGGACTTAATTAATTGAGAGATTTTGAACAGGTTGCCTCAACCTCCTAAGCCTCTGTAAAATAAGGATAGTCCCAGTATCTAACTCAAGGTGGCCATAAGGTTCAAATGACATAAACCTCATACAGGCCTAAACATAGAGTCCACTGTAAAATAAATGATCAACAGATGCTAGCAGCTGTTCTGTTATCTTCCTGACAATAGGAAAGCATGCACACATCATGCCAGACATAATGGCATTCACATTATTCTTAAAAATCTCAGGGGGAGAAAATAATGTGTATCATAGCTCATCTTCCATTCCTGTGGATCAATCTGCACAACTCTATCTCCAAGCTCTCCTCTGTTGAGCCAATGATCCAAATGCCTTTGCTGCAAGTCAGGTTTGTGTGTGTGATTTATTCCTCAGCGCTTTGATGGCCCATGCCCGGATCCATAGTTAGAATAACCCAGTATTGCACGTTTACTATGTGTTCTGTACAATGTTAACATTTTCATAGATATAGTTACATCTACTCTGAAAAACAACATTTTGAAATCTTTTGCAGATGAGGAAATGCATGTGTAAAGATGTTTAGGTGTTTGCCTCAGGTTGCATATCAAGTAAGTTGACTTCTCATACAGTTTTGGGGTCTAAAGGCATTGAACTTAGTATCCACTATCTTTAAGTGCTTACAATCTTCAGCATCTTTGGAAATGTTACCCAGCCTTATTGGAAGAATTCCTCATTTAAGCTGTTAGTGCACAAAATCAACAAGCATTTAAGAGCTACCTATTCTGAAGGCAGAATGTTTAAATATCTAAATGCAATGAAAACATCTCTGTCCTCAAAAAACTCTTCTTTTATATTCATGATTCAACATACATGCAATTTTAAAAAGGTAAATGAAAATTTTCCTATTGCATGAAACATATGCATATGCTTGCAACTTTTGGAGTATTATTAATGATAAGAAACCTTGTGCCACACCTCCTATATAGTAAGTTCTTTTAAAAAATTCATGCCATGCAATTATCCCACCTTAACCTACTTTATGTAGTGAACACATTATCATCTCTTTTTTTATATTTTAAAAGTCATGGGGTCTTAAATATGCTAAGAAACTTGCCCAGCTAACAGGTGGTAAAGTCAAAATTCAGGGTGATACCTGGATTTTTAATCACAACCTATATTACATTTAACTGAAGTCCTACTAGAACTTAAACCCTTTAAAATTCAGATCATGCTGTATTTTTGTTTGTGTCTCCACATCTCTTAGTATACAAATAGTGTGTTGTATATAATAAATATCCAACAAGTATTTGTTAGGAGAATGATGAATATCTACAAACTGATCTCCGATGACCCCATGGTGAGAAGGCTATGGAAAAATAAACAATTCATGCCACTTAAAAATAATTTACTTGAAACCAAATCAGGGATTCAACGGGCAATAAGTGATAATATAATAATCCATAATCCTCAGTCATCAACCCATTTATTTCTTTCCTGGAATTAAACCTCTATCCTTTTCATTTTATTAGAAACAACAGTAGCTGTGTCTTTTATCCCAAGAAGCATGTAATTGCTGTATGTCACATTTGCCCTGGAAAATGAGACTCTTCCCCAGCAGAGGTTAGCACAGCCCATCTCAGCACAGGGTTGCCTGGCTTACTTCCAGGACAGACCAGGACAACCCAATTCAGGCCATCTCAGATGAGGCTATCATAGCCCACTCCCAACACAGGATTTTCTACTTTGATGAACTTTGCACGGCTCACCTCAGCCATAGGATTGAATATCTCCTTCTAACTCCACCCAGCAAGAAAGCTGGTGATGCTAACTAATATCAATGTATCCTTGATAGAGAGTGTAGCTGAAAAAGGAACAAAAGTAACACAAGTGCCCATTCAGCTGAAAGATATGCTATGTGAAATTTGGGCTTTTGAAATCTAAAATTGTGAACTAACCGAAAATCTGATCATGACAGGATTCCATCATATAATACATTTCTCTTCTACCTCATCCACTGTGAAGCGAAATCACAAAAGCCAAACTTGACCTCCTCCTTATGATAACAATAGGGAAGTCAGCCTGAAATTCTGAGGAAACTTGCCTTTTGATTCCACCTAAAAATTCCCCAAATGGCCACGTTCGTGGCAGCAGGCTACATAAAGAACAGGGAAGTAGAGAGGCCATCTCTGGGGGCCGTGGCACCAAAGCCTCCAACCTTCTGCATTCTAAGGAAGCTTGTCAGCAACCAGCAGTGAGCTGGTGACCACAGTCGTACTCATATGTCCATTTGGTGTTTGCAGTGTCCTTATTGAGAGTTTAGAAAAATGAAGGCTTAAGGAAGTTTACATGAAACAACCTGTTTTTTTTTTTTTGTTTTTTTTTGTCGCTGCTCGTCAATTTTGGGTAACTCAGGAAGTTGAGCCTGACACTAGTTTAACAGAACCGTCATCATTAGATAAAGGCAGCTTATTTTATTTAAAAAAAAAACAAAAAACCAAAAAACAAAAAACATAGTTTGGTATTCCTCTATGTCGATGATTCAGGGGAAGTATACAAAACCCTAAAGAAGCTATTTCTATACCAGTGTTGTCATGTGGTGCATTCTGCAGGTAGCGAATTCGATGGAATACTAGCTGTCAGCCCACCTGTAACCTGGAGTAAAGCATACAAACGCCCACCTGTTGGTAGAAGTCCTGATGCATATATGCAGGGGAATGCTGCAGGTAGACATTACGGGTGAAGGACTGACTCGCTCTGCTGGGTACGCAGGTAGTTCTTAGACACGCCCCCAGAGTATAAATGCGGGAAGTTTCCGAGTGCTATGACTCTGTGATTGGCCTGTCTGTGTGTGGCTGTGTGGGAGGAGCAGGGTGGATGGACAGAGTGCGTCCCACCCATAGAGAGGGCTCACCCCTGTGTACGCTCAGCCTGGAAGACAGAGCCTCAGGGGCCTGGGCTATTTGAACCTGGCCTTCTTTCTTGGGAACATCGAATGGGTCCTAAAGTGGGGACCCTCCTCCACTCCGGTGTGAAATAGGATGCTGAATCCCCACATGGACATATGTGTCAAGCTGAGAAGGAGGGGGTCCAGGCTGATGTCAGAGATTTTGTATTAGCCATTTGGCAGGAAACACATGTGGTGGAGGGCAAGGGATCAATCCTGAGCCTCACTGCTACAAAAGTCCTGCCCAGATTTAGACTTTTGGTCTTATTTTCATAGCAGGTAATATAGAAAGCCACTGGAATTTTATAAAAAGTGTCATTTTTTTTTTAAATGGAAATTTTGTTAGATGGAAAATTTAACGTGTCAATGTATTAAATGGAAGATTTAAACATACCTCAATTTGCATAAACTTTTCTCATTTAATAATGTAGCAGTAGACTCAAAAAAATGGAAGTCTGCACCTTGGTGTCTCTTGACCAGGAGAGATGTTGACTGTAGGGTCTGAGGATATCCTTTGGAAACCTGTTTCAGCCTATTTTTATTTCCTGTTAGTGCTTTTTTTCTCGATTGTTAATCAAATTCTTTGCTAATGCCAATGTCTCAGTTTTTCTAAAGAAAACTGGCACAAAGATTCTATTCACTTAGGCTAGAGAGGCCGGCATGGTGCTAGTGAGAGAGAGGAGGGTCCAAAAGACACCAAGGCCAGGCGAAAGTTAGTGCATGTCAATCACAGAGATGAAATGTGGGGCACTCATGACAGTGCATGGCCAACTCAAATTTAGGTGACACTGCATTTCAATTTTCATGAGGAAGGCTGCTACTGTACACAGTACATTTCATTCTCTGAGGCCCCTGTTTGGACATGATCAAATCTAGCTGTTCCATTTGACAGAGATGTGGCTATATCTAAGCCCTCTCTGTGTCTGAGTGACCACAGGGAGATCCAGCCAGAGTTACATCCTGCTTTGTGTTTCTCTGACTGCTCAGCAGTTAGCTAACATAAGAATTTCTTCTCTGAACTCATGGAAAAGCAGGAAGAGCAGCTATAGTCTAATTTCCTGCCTTTCACACAACCATGACACAAGAAAAGACCAAACCTGTATAATATTATATATATAATAATATTACACATATAATTTGGAGCCCATTGCTAGTTCTGTTGCAACAGAACTAAGTGTTTCTCTTAGAGGACACCTAAAAGGCACATGCTAATTGAAAACTTGAGGATGGGGTTGAGCATCAATAAAGAGATAGTTTGCCTTTGGGAGGCATTTTGTCACAGACACCAGATGGAAACAAAGCTCATGCACTGATCCTGGAACAAGCTGAGCAAGGAGAAGTTATCTATATGCATGCAAACACTGCGGACTGGTTTTCCACCAGGAAGCACTGGGCTCCTGCTGCTGCCGGATAAAGCGGATCCAATGCTAATGCTTCTTGTCTGTGTACAATGTCTCAGAGCATTTGCCATAGAAGGGAGACAGTTTTCAGCTCCGAGAAACACAGCTTTATCTGCTCGGCTACAGAGTGTCATTAAATGAGTGCACTTGTTGAGGGTACAAAGGCAGGAGGGTGAAGAGAGGGGTTGAAATTGATACAAACTCACGAATAAAAACTAAGCTTTCAAACTCTGTACACAGCACCTGACCCAGGTCAGATGAGAGTTTAAAAGCAGGTAGGATGGACAGCTGTCCACTGGGATAATTCCCTTAGGAGGGAAGTCAGAAGATGACTTATTCACCTCTTCACCCCCAAATCAACAGTGAGAGTTAAAAGGCCCTCACACATATATTTGAAAGGGTCTAAACTAAATTCTTTAGTGTTTATTGAGGGGTTACAGAGATTCCTCAGTTCAGTTGCCTTTGTAATCAGTATGTGTGAAATGCTTGTCCCTAAATAAGCATCCCCACCAGAACCACCTGGACCCTGTGATGCCGCTACACCGATTCGGAATCTCTGAAGAGGATCCCACAAGTAAACCCTTCCCCACAGGCCCCAGGCCCTGGTGATTATGGAGCGTGCTGATGTTTATGGTCCATTGCTCTAGAACTTCCAGGGGAGATTTATCACTGAAAAGCTACCTGGGTTGTACCTCATCTGAATTTCCTCACTCATACCCTGAATCGATGTTTTCAGTGTTGTTGTTTTTTTTTTTTCTAACATCTGGTATTCTTTTCCTAATTTTTACATCTTGAAATAGCTTGTTTGTATATAGGTATGTTCTTTTTCCTTATGTGTTTTCCACACTGTGATGGCAGCTGTGTCTCTAACTCTAAGGTTTAGCCCATGAGTCTTAGGACTATCCTCTCGAGTGCCCAGGCCGCACTCTATAGGAGCTCTTAATAGCAGCACCTTGAAAGCATGCCTCGACTTTTCACTATTATTAATTCCTTTAAGCCTTAAAAGACTTTTCAGTGTTAAAGAGTACCTCTACCCCCACTAAAAAGACCGTCTCATTAATGGTGAGCAATTTAGCAATGTTTATTAAACAAGAGTTTTAACTGTATTTAATTGCCTAGCAAATAATCAGTGATATACACTAAAATAGATATTCATTGTGACATTATTTAATCTACAATGTTAAAAACTTGGAAGCAACTTAAATGTCTGTTAAATAAAATGTTATACTCCAAATGGAGGAATGCTATTTATATGCAAATGGATTTACTATGTAACATGAAGTGTAATTTTAAAAAATAGTGCTAAGTCTGATTATTTAGATTAGACTCTACAGCATTTGTCCCCAAAGCTACCTGTTCCATTAAAAAATGAGAGTGAGAGAAACTGAAAAGGAGGAAGGAAGGAAGAAAGAAGGAAGGAAGGAAGGCAGGAAGGGAGGGGTGGAGGAAGGGAAGGAAAAGAAAAAAGAGAAAGACTTAAAATTTAGAATGGCTGGAGGAGGTAAAAAAGAGAACAACAGAGCAAGGGAATAAACAAGCATAAATAAAATTGTTAAAGGATAAAATAAGTAGAATACAACTCCAAACAGTTCATTAAGTAGGGCAACCCCACCCCAGCCAACTGGCCCCATAGTGTTCTCACTCATGTGGTATTCATCAGGGACTCAGTGAAGTCATTGGTTTAGCTGTTGGCTGTGAGAACAGCCCTAACTAAAATTGTGTTGCCAAAGGCAGTGAAACTTGAGAAAAGGAGCCTCCCCACCCCAGTTTTGGTACAAAAGGAACCTTTCCCCTGGCCAACAAACATTCTAGTGTGATCATGGTTGTAGGTAACAAATTTGAATAATTTTTTTGAACAGCAGAAAATTCAACTATAAGAATGAATTTTGGACCACAAATTGTCAGATTCAAAAAACAGAATATTCTTTAATTTTCTGCATCACAACTCAATTTTTATTTCAAGCCCCCTCTCTGCCAAGGTACAGGAATGCTTGATCTATTTAAATTTCTCTGCCCTTCACAGCTTTTCCCTCTACATTGACTCTGAATACCAAGTCATGAGATCTCATTATGCTGTTAGTTCAGCTTGTCATTGTTAAGTATCCTTTGTGCCCATCCACAAAGCCTCTTTCTATTAACCAGCTCTTTCTATTAACTTTGTGCCATTGGTGAGTACAAAGGAATCTTCCTGATACCTTTGTGCTTGGATATCTTTGTGCTTTGCCAAAGCCCTGGAAATATCTGCAAGGCTGCCTAAGGGCCCAATTGTCTAGGCACATCACATAGTCATTTCCCTTTTATGGGACCTTACCATCTGTCCACAGATTCTTCAGTTCTCTGTATCCTTGAATTTTCTGTGTGAATTTGCCTTTCAATTCTTTGAATCTGACCTGTATCTTGTTTTAGCCAACATGCATGTAGCAAATGCATGTAGCAAACATGGTACAGGCAGAGTCTCTCTCTCTCTCTCTCTCTCTCTCTCTCTCTCTCTCTCTTTCTCACACACACACACACACACACACACGTGTGTGTGTCTGGGTATACAAGGTGTAATAAAAAATATGATGAATCATTAAATTTTAAAAAAAAAATATTTCAATAAAAGACATATTGCCATTAACCCACATCAAAATACTCCCCCTCACTTCGAATACTTGTCCCATCATTCTTACCACTTTCTGAGCAGCTCTGAAAGTCCTCTTTTATGAGTGTCTTTAGTTGTGCCATCATGGCTGCCTCGATGTCCTGAATCATTTTGACTTTGGGGAAGAGCCAGAAGCTGTAAGGTGCCAGATCCGGTGAATACGGTGGTTGAGGACACAACTTAATGTTTTTATTTGACAGACTTGCTATACCAGAAGTGATGTGTGATGACACGGAACATTATCATCACAGAGGAGGGTTAACGGCACACTTTAAAGCACACCTTCTCTCGACCATAGCTCGCACCTGACTGACTGCACCGAACAAGTTGAAACTAATCACACACTGTTATTAAGGTTTGACTTGTCACTTCTCATATTGAAGATCCTGCCTTTGCGTTGGATGGCACTCAGCAGCAGCATTCACCATATTGTTTGATTACAACAGAAAGGCTCCGTGTCACACAGCACTTCTGGTATATAGCAATTTCTGCCAAATAAAACCATCACGGTGTGCCCTCCTCCACCGTATTAACCAGATCTGGCACCATGCGACTTCTGGCTCTTCCCCAGAGTCAAAATGACCATGAAAGATAAATCTTTTGAATCAATTGTAGATTATAGACACTTTTCAGATATATTATAGTATCTAGAATATATAGAGAACATTACAATTCCATAATAAAAATGGTATAAATAAATTTTCAAAATATCCTTCTTTTTTTAAAAAAAAAAATCTCTAATTAAAAAAATGGTCAAAGTGTTTGAAAGAACATTCTCCAAAGGTATAAAAATGATCACTAAGCACATGAAAAGAAGCTCAACCTCATTAGTCATTAGAGAAATGCAAACCAAGCCCACAGTGAGATACCACTAAGATGGCTATGAACAAATACAAAAACAAAGTTTCCCTTAAATAGCAAGTGTTGGTAAAGACGTTTAAAAATTGCAATGCTTATACATTGCTGGTGGGCATATAAAATGGTGCCGCTACTGTGGGAAACAGTTTGGCAGTGACTTGGAAAGATAAATACAGAGTTACCACCAGCCTCAGAAATTCCATAACTACCCATAAATTGAAACTGAATATGTTCAAATGGAAACTCATACACAAACATTCATAACAGTGTTATTCATAACAGCCAAAATATTAAAACAACCCAAATGCTCAACTATGAATTTTTTTAAAAAATAGTATATCCATAATGAAATATGACTTAGCCATAAAAGAATGAAGTACTACTAGTCCATGGTACAGTATTAATGGATATTGAAACATTATGGTGAATGAATAAGCAATATGCAAAAGGCCATTTGTATGAAATGTTCAAAATAGACAAATCCTCAGAGTCACACAATCAATTAGTGGTTGGCAGGTGCTGGGGTGGGGGAGATGAGAAATGACTCTTAATGGATATCGGATATTTTTTTTTGGGGGGAGGGATATTCTAGAATTAGATAGGAGTGATAGTTGTATAACCTTGTGAATATAGTAAAACTCACTCATTTGTGCATTTAAAAATATTAGTGTATGACATTTGAATAATATCTCAATTAGATAGAAAAGAATGAGAAGGTATGGCCATTGTGATAAGAAAAAAAAAAGAGAAATAAAAGAGAGAATACGAAATTAAGTGAGAAATAGAAGCAGTATTGTTAATATGAAGTGATTACCTACATAAAAACCCTGTGTTGAGACTGATTCTGTTGTGGACTAAGAATTAACTATTGGACTCAGCAAAAATGGAGTTTGTTGCTCATGACAAGGCTTCCAATGGAGTAGTAGCAATGGAAAAAGTTGAGAGAATGGGAGATAGGAATTGGAAACAATGAGTAAAAGAAAAATTCTCCCAAGGATTTTTGTTATAATGTTTAATGGAGATATGCAATTGTACCTGAAGAGATTTGGTAATACTAGAGAGTTGTTTTTCCTTTTTTATTTGTTTTGGGGAGATTGTAAATTTCACAGCATAATTGTATATTGATTGGCAAAGATACAGTAGACATGGAAAAAGTGATGATACAAGTGAAACCAGGGATAGTAGCAGGGATGGAATCCACAAGAAAACAAGAAAGAGTGAAATTTAAAGCCTGAGTGTAAGATCTGATTAGTGACAGAAGAAGGACATGCCATACATAGTGATAAGGAGAAATGTCAAGAGTGTGAATGTGTTTGGTAGATTCAATGGTGGAAGATAATGTTTATCACTCACCATGAAATCTTCATTGAGAGTAAGGGAACCTAGTGGAGAATATGGGATTTAAAGAAAGATGACAAGCAAAACATTCTGAAGAGAGGGAGAATAATTTGACTAGGGAAATGTCTAAGTGTAATTGGGCACTTCTGAACAGTTCTGAATCCTCACTTAAATTTGCCATTACAAATTTAAATTGAATCCCAGCCTTAAAGTGTGTGATTCCTCTAGACACTGCTTTATGGGAGCAGGAAGAAAGTAGGGAGAAAAGCAGTGTTGGACTTTTGTGAGTGATGATAGCAGTGGGATGGAGTACAATGGGATTGAAAGTACATAGAAATAAGTGACAACAGTGATGGACCATGAAAGCTGGGGAAGGGAAATGAGCACATATAACAGGACAAATGGAAAAAGGGCAGGATAACTGGATTAGAAATCCAAATGCAGTCAAGCTGTTGTTATGATGGAATGAAATAAATGAACATAAAATGTAGGAGATGGTTGTCAGAGAAATTAAAAAATGAGTTTTTGGAGAGATGGTACATTTACTACTGGTAATACCTCAGCAAGGAATACAGGACTGGATGGCTGAGGTAGAGTGGTAAAAAATGTGAGAGTACAGGATTTACAGTGGATCATCTCCATGACCATTACATCACCAAGAATTATTTCAAATTAATGATCAAAAGAAAGACAGTAAGCCTCATGCTAAAATTGGAAGGTCAGTAGATGACAGCAATCGAAATGGGTAGCATGTAGTTAGGTGTGATATCACGCCCTTCACAGGAACAGGGGTTCTTAGAGGAAGAACGTTCTGGAAATAATAGCTAGAATCAAGAAGTAATCTCATCCTGGGACTTGTGGTGTAAGGTGTATGGCGGTAAACAAAGTGACAACTTCCTAGAGCTGCAAGGGAAGCAGTGGATTCAGGAGAGGGCATCATCCTAGATACAACAAGAAGAAAGAGACCAATAGCTGAAGAAGTTAAAGAGATGGGAAATTTTATTGATGATGGATTATGCGATCTCGAGGGTTTTCGGGGACTGAGGAATAGCATGGACTCAAATCATGTTGGGGGATATACATATTTAAATGGTAAAAACAAACCCACCTAGCTGTAGAAACAGGGAATGTTAGGTGTCGAATGGTGACTGGGGTAAACAAGGATATAAAGAATGATTGCTCATTTGCAAGCAATTTACCAGAGAAAGAAGGACAATTCTAACAATATCCTCTCCTTGAGATTGGTTGACATTATGAATCACAGTTCCTATGGCATGGTCTGGATTAATGGTATACCAAGAAGGAGAACAGCTTTGCAAACTCTTTGTATCGTATAGCCAATAAGAACAGATGGAATCCTAAAGGTTCTGTATAAATTCAGAATCTACTCATTTTTAATAAAGCCCCCTAAGCTGGCCCTTCAGAAATGAGGCTGTGGCCATCGCAGTTACCAAGCTGCCCTGGATTTTATAGAAGAGCTCTGAGTCTTGATGATGTAGGTCAGCAGTTCCTGAATAGGAAAACAATGACTTTTACCTTTTCTCCATTTTTTGGATGAGTCTGTCCCCTTGCATGTGGGTAATGCAACAGAAACAAATTGGGCATTAGCAAGGCTCTTCAGCAAAATATCTCTGATGTGCTCTATGCAGACTTTGAAATTTAAAAAGGAACTAGGTAAGTGGGCTGTGGAGTCCTTAGGTCTCTGCCTTTCCTACCTAACACATTCATTTCCAAATGTCAATGTTAATACTTTTCCACTTGTACTTGCTAAAATGGTGCAGAAGGATTATAACCTTATCAATAAAGTCAGAATGAAAAAAAAATGCACTGAAAGATTTAATTTTCAGATCCCATGAATTTCTATTGATTTGGGAGTACACAGCCAGGACTAGTGAGAAAGTAATCAGCGATTTGTATCAAGGATGCCTATTTCAAATGCCTTTGTGTTCCGAAGCTGTTACATTGCAGAAAAAAATAGGTAACCAATTACCTGATAGGAAAATTCATGAGAATCTTCCTAGATATTTTATTTTCCTAAAATCAGTTTTAAATGTGAGAATAAAAGGTGGTGATACCCTAGCAAAGCTGTGAATATATCTACTTTTAAAAATTAAAAAAAAAAAGTAAGTAAAGTTATGAAGAGGGAAAAAAAGATCATATTCAAAATGACCTTACAAGAAAACTTATATAAGAAAGTTTTCCTTGCAATTATATCTTAGTATTTACCCTTTGGGCTTACAAATGTCTAATTCCCACAATTAAATAAGAATTAAAAAACGAACTATTCAAAAAAGAATTTTGCCTACAGATGTTGAATATTTCCATGTGTGTATGTTTTTTCAAGTTGAACTAGAATAAAACTAGATGAGTAAACTTAGAGAACCAAACAAGCAAGGAGGATTACACAAATGACTGCTTTAAACATGGTATTTACTCGGTATTCTCTATCCTATATAATCCAGGCACTTTTACTTCTAGATCGAGAGCAAGTGGAATTTAGAGTGGATGCAAGCAAATATGATGCTTTCTTACTCATCAGAGTCACATAAGTAGAGGACATAAGCAGGAAAAACATCGTCTCTGCAAGTAGAGAACTTATCCTGCACTTGCAGAGAGAATAGACATGAAACGGTATGTACAGAAATCTGAAAGTTGCTCGTAAGAGTTCTTACAGGTCAGCATTTCCCAAGGAAAATTGGAGGAGGCTATGGTTCAGGAGGCAGGGGGCCTTAAATGAGTGAAGGGACATGATCTGGAAAGGAGGTGGTTTTGAGTATAAGAATTTGGTCAATGCAGAACCAGACAATGAAGTCTTCAAGTACATAGGACATATCATTGTTTTTGCTCAAACAGCAGGTTTGCCTCAAATTACCCATTGGTATGCTTGGATTTGACAAAATGAAAACTTTTTTTTTATCGACTTAACAAGTTATTTTGAAATTGCATTTTTTTTTTTCATTTCAGTGGCCATATTATACTAAGAAAAATCAAAATTTCTCTGTAGTTTTTCTTTAAAAAGTAATAATTTCTATGGATTGTTTGTTCTTACAGTCTTTTTTTTAATAGTCTTTTGAGCTGCAAAATGAAAAAAAAATACACATCCAAAATTACTTTATATATAATTCTGGGTAGTGATGAATTTCTTGAATCACTTTTAGACCCAATACACCAGGTTAAAAGTCCCTATATTGCTACTCTGTAGTGCACATTTTCTATTAAAAATATCACAATGAAATGCACACATTTATCTCTCTGGGAATTAACATATTATGTTTTGTAAAAGAAGATTCACATTAATTAATATGTTGTATTTCCCTCTAGTAGTATTTTTTTTGTTTGTTTGTTTGTTTGGCTTTTTATGACAGATGTGAGACAGATCCAAAAAATAGACAGGATGGTATACATGAACTTCCATACACCCATCACAGAGCTTCAGCAATTAGGAACTCATGATGAATCATGTTAAATCTATGCCCCATCTACCATCTCTCCTCCCATATTATTTTGAGCAAATCTTATCCATCATGTAAGTCTATTCATAACTATTTCTGCATGCATCTCTAAAAGGTAAAGATCTTTTTTTAAGTATAATAATACCATTGTCACAAAAAATAATTTAATCATTATTTCTTAGTCTAATCAAATTTACAACTACTGTTGAAATTTTCAAATGTCTTTCAGAAGCCTTACTTACTTTTACTATTTACAGGAATCAGGATTCAAATAATGTCAACACATTGGTATTGGTTGATATGTATTTTAAGTCTTTTACTCTACATTTTCTCTCTCTTTTCTCTGTCCCTCACTTACAATTTCTTAGTCAGATAAACTGGATCATTTTCCTTGTGGAATATTATAAAATCAAGATTCTGTTGACTGCACTTTCATGGTACACTTTAATATGCTCCTCTGCCCTTTATATTTCCTATAAGTTGGAAATTGGATCTCAATGCTTGGTCCAATTTAGATCAGCTTTTAAGTCTTTTTAAAGACTATTTCGATCCTTTCGGAGTTCATAAGTGTGATGATTGGGTGTTCATGCTACTGTGTGAGATGTGCCTCCCACAAACCTTGTTACGACTTTGGCACATTACCCATCTGACGTAAAAAAAAAACAAAAACAACAACAACAACAAAAAACTATTTCATAAGGGATATCTTTTTTTCTTTGATGTTGAATACCTAGACTTATTTCTTGATTACAGATTGAAAATGGTGGTATTTTAATATAAACATTCCTTTGTACTCATTGCTTCTCCCCTTCTATTTGGTTACTCAATGAAACAATTTATATAAAAAAGCAGGATAAATACTTGATTCTTTCCCTTTATTTAGCAGCTTCCAAATAATGAACTGGTTTCTACTATCTTTTAATGATAATCAATTTTTTACTTATGATCTCAGATTTAAACATACTTGAGGTGTTTTAGTTAATTACTGTTATTGTCTGTATTAAATTTCCACATCATGGACCAGTGTGAGCCCTTTAACTTGACTCTTGCTATTTAGTATAAGATCCTTCACAGTAGTTTTTCACATACTAGGAACCTAATGAAGAAACAAAAAAAAGAAAGCTAGGCATCACTTGTCACTAATTGAGCACCTACTACTTTAAGCTTGAATTTACAGATAATATAAGAGAATACAAAGACATATGTCTTGCCACTCTGAAGGGAAAATAATTGTGGAAACTAGATGTACATACATGGAGTATATAAAAGATGATGCCTATTGAACTGAAAGATCGGTACCCAATAATTAGCATAAATGATAGGTACAATGAATTGAAATGAAGAGAAAATTTCCAAAGTACTAGGGTGCTAAGTAGCTGCTATTGTATTTCAAATTATATCAAAAAAAAATCAAACCACCTCATTGACAGCATAGTAAATATGAGGTTCAGCTTTTGCTGAAAACTTCTGTTCTTAGTCAAACTCCAACTCTACTCTCTATGCAAAGTATTTGCGGGCTGGATCATGAGAAGGGGGAAAATTTTATCTTTGAATGATTTCAGAGTTGTTATGTCACACCATTAAAGATTGAACATGAATTAAACTTCCTTTTGTCTAAAAATGGCTTGGAAAGCCAAGAGGACTACCCAAAAGTAATCCACATTCTGGGGAAAAGGGTCCATAAGTCCAGTTTAGTGGGAAAATACAAGAATAATGTTGTTCTCATGACTACACCCTAGAAAGCTCAGCTCTTTCCAAAATCTGAATATATCTAATTATTGTCCTGAAAAGGGTATAGAATAAAGGATGAGTCCATGGAGAAAGCATAGTGCCTACCTCACAAAATAAACTATTACTAGACAGAGTATATGGCAATGACACTATAGTTTATTTTATTAGACATATAATCATTCAAACTTTGATTATCTACTACATGCCAGACAGTGGTTTGATTTCTTGGGTTATGACCATAATAGATATGCAGGTCTCTATTTTAATAAAGTTTAAATCCTAGCAGGGGGAGATGGATAATAAACAAGAAAATTAAAAATCAGAAATTTTAAATAATAAATGTTACAAAAAATAAAACTGGGAAATGTGATAGAGAGTGCCAGTATTTCGGAGGGGGTTGGGGGGTGGTGGAGAGAGGACGGTACTGAATACAGCTAATCAGCTAATCCGGAAAACTCTTTCTGAGGTAATATATGAGCAGCGATTTGAATACTGAAAAGGAGTCTGACCTGTGAAACATCTGGAGGATAGACACTGTAGGCAGTAAGAATGTCAGATATAAAAGGCCCTTCGACCAGGTATATCCCAGGAGTGAAGAAAACCAATATGGCTGCAGCAGAGGAAGCTGGAGGGACACAGAAATTAGGTTGGAAAAGCAAAACCACACAAGAGCTTAGAGACCACAGTAATGCTGTGCTACGTATGTTGGGATGTCAGAGTGGGGGTCATGGTGCAGACCACTTAGGGAGTTTAACACATGTGATTACTTCAGTTCACACAGGCGGCAGCCTTTTGAATTAGAATAAATCACAAAGTATGCCCCAGTAAATATAGGTGACTGCTTGCTGTGCTAGACACCGTGTGACTCTTAAAATGCTCTAATTTTTATGCTACAATTACCATTAAACACAACTCAGAGCATATTATCCTATATCAATGTGTCATGGGCCTGTTGAGGCATGAACTCCAACAAGAAAGAGAACAATCTATCTTAGATGTGCTTTTCCATCGTATCAAACAAGCTATTTCTTGACCTTAGTAGTAAGGAGATGAGTTCCCAATGTATGCCAGGCTAACTACTAGATATAGTCATGTATAGCCTAAACAATGATGGCTAATGAATTCCTGAAGCATTCAAGTAGCCTTGCCATCTATGCAAGGTAATTGCTTTGTTTAAAAGCATTGCCTCCCCTTCAGAGCCCTTTCCTGGGACTATGTTGTTTTAGAATTGCCTGTCATGGCAGGATACAATATTAGTGTATTTTCCATAAACCCAAATTCTACGCATCTTAATTAGAAAGTAAATATTGGGCCAGCCGAGTGGTGCATTGGTTAAGAACTGGCTTGGGACGCCAGCGGCCCCGGTAGGGATCCCACATATGAGGGCCAGTGACACTGCCCTCTACAGCTAAGATGGTGAACAACAGCTCCACCTGGAGCTGGGCTGCTGTGAGTCCCTGGGTTGACATAGCTGTAGCCCCTGCTGCAGTGGGCTGCCATAGGCTACAGTGAGTGGCCGGCAGCCAGTGTGAGCTGCCAAGAGCTGCCATGAGCGGCCGTCCAGAGACCAGTGACCAATCTGCCTCATCCGGGGAGAGCGCAATGACAATACCAATATGGGCCAGTGAAGCAACGTCCTCCACAACTAGACTGAAGAACAAAAGGACAGCAACTTGTCTGGTCCCCTTCCCGCAACACTGTTCCCCTCCCCCAATTCCCAAATTTAAAAAAAAAGAAAAGAAAGAAAGTAAATATTAAGGGAAAAAAGAAACCCTATCTATAACAAACATTCTTAGTCTGTTTCTCATATACATTTTATATATTTATATTATTTTACAAATGTTCTTATATTCTTTTATAAATTTTATATATTTCTACGTAAATATATGAAACAAATTATATAAACATATGTTTTTTTCTTTGTCCTTGCAGAACTACAAATTTCTCTTACAAGCTCATTATGAGAGAGAATCAAGATCCATGTCACCATGTCTTGCCTCAGGCAGCTGTATATGTCTGCTTACTCCCCACGAAGGGAGGATGAAATGCAAAAACACACCATCCAGATGGAGTTAGCTGTGATTAGCAATGCACCTTCTAAGAAAGAAAGATTAACACTTAATCCACCGCCAAGAAGTAAGCAAGATTCTCCTAAAGCTCAGATCGGGGCATCACAGGCTTAGTGGTTAGAAACTCCTTTGGACTTACGTTATTGTATTTCACATAGAATTAGCCTGCGGAAATCTGGAGATGACTGTTGGAACTTCTGAGGCTCCTTGGACATGTTTCAACTTAAGCCCCCTTTCTCACCAAAGTCTCAGGTAACTTTCCAGGGCTGTCAGCCAGAAAACCTCTCCTGAAATGCAGACGTCCTTAATACCAGAGTTCCCCTCCTCAAACTTCTCAAATTCTTCACCTATCTGTCCAGGGTGGGAATGTACAGAACCTAGAGGGATTCCACAAATAACCAGGGGCAGGCGAGGGATCATTTCAAGTTCACTGTGTTTGAAGTCTGTGTGGGTGAATTCATTTTTTATTTTAATCTTCTTGATTCTTTGATTTCTTTCTGACATTCACTAAAATCAGTGTTGGAGACTGTGAGAACATTTCCATATCTAGGTGGTAGTCAGTGGGTGCTTTTGAGTAGCCAGCAAAGTGGCTTCTACCATTGTTTTCCAAGAAAGTTAACTGAGCCCAGGGCCCTCTAGGACCAGGGTCATGTCTGAGTGCATTAGAGGCATGCTGGTTCTGCCACCAATATCCTCTGTGACCTTCTCCTTGGTTTCCTTTTCTGTGAAATGAGTCATGACAGAGTAGGTGCTCATTAAATGTTAGTCTCCTCCCCCTTTTCTAATTGAGACATTTCTGTGTTTCTCAGAGTCTCCAACTGGAATGCTGAGAAGTACACTCATGAGGAACCAGTGTTGATGGCCACCCTTCCAACCAGAGCACAGAGCTCTGCTTTGCCCAATGCTCTAACCTGAAGACTTACCTGAGACTTTGGTGAGAAAGGATGGTTAAGTTGAAGCCTGTTCAAGGAGCCTCAGAAGGAGCAGGGTAATTACTCCTATCCATGAAAAAAACACACAAATGAATCTTTTAGCTTACTTGCCCCTTTAATATATATTTTCTAGCAAAATAGATAATCCACAGATCATGTGGTTCGAAACTAAAATTATGGAGACATTTTCCTTCTCTTCCATCTTCATCCACAATTGCCTCATGACCCATATACACCAAGCAATTGCAGTTCTCAGAGACTGTCTGGCACTGATATTCTCACACATCTCTGCCTCTGCAAATTCTACCCTCTTTATTTGGAAAGCTTCTCCTATCTCTCTCCCTTTCTGGCCTAATTTTTAATAAATACAGCTCAGTAATTATTTACTGAATGAGCACAGGTCTGATATGGCACAGATGAAACCTGATTGGAACTCTCAAATAATTTGCATTCAAGTCAGGGAGAGACAGACATGTAAACAAAACATGTGGCATAATGAGTACCCACCTAGAGCTTGTCCAATGGTGGCATGAAGAGGGAAGTTTTAGCTTGTAAAGCTCAGATTATATTTCTTAGAAGAAAGGAGTAAGCATTCACCAGGCAGATCAGAGTTGGGCAAGGGCATTGCAGTTACAAGGAAGGCAACATCATGGAAAGGCACAGAGGTGCAACATAGCATGGCACATGGGAGAATTCCAAGTAGTTTACCATTGCTGAAGAAGTAAGAGTCATTTTTTGTTTCTTTGTCTTTAGTGGACACAAACAAATAGATCAAGGCCAGGACTTGGAGTTTTTTATATATCATACTAAAGAGTTTGGAATTTATCCTAGACAAAATAAGGAATCATTGATTTTTATTTTTATTTATTAGTTTCAGCTGTACAACACAATGCAATAGTTATACTCTTTACCCCCCAAAGTGAAATCCCCCTCCCCCAGTTCGCCACCCCACTCCCCCACATATCACACACATCCATCACAACTCCCCTGACTCCCCTCCACAGTATACTGCACATCCCGTGACCATCCACATACTCAGTTGCAGTTGGCATACAATACTATACAACATCAGCTTCACGTGTAGAGTGCAGTGATCAAGCCTCTACTCCATCCATGAAGTGGTCTCCCTAACAAGGCATGTGACTATCTGACATGCCACAACATTTTTACAACATTATTATATTCCCCAAACTGTGTTTCATATCCCTGTGGCAATATTGTAGTTGTCTATTTTGGGGTTAGTGGGGAAGGGGAAGGGATTAGACGGAATCATTGATTTTTTAATGCTGAAGTATGACATTACTAGATTTAGGTTTTATAAAGATTATTTGGTGACAACACAGAACATCTCTTAGAGGAGTTTGAGAAATTGGAAAACTATAGGGAGATGATTAATTTAGGGCAACTTCATCCAAAAAGCTTTTTCTCATCTCCTAATGTAGATTGTCATATAATTTATAATCCCAACAGGATGCTTCCCAGGGTGAAAATTGGGTGCCATCAATAATTACCGGAGAACAACAAGAGTAAACCAGAATTGTCCCAGCAAACCAGGACATAGGGCGATCTTAAATTTAAAGTTCCTTCAGAGGCTCCAATAGCACTGTTTGTTTAATGCTTTATATTCCCACCTTTTTGCACTTGTTACTTTTCTTGTCTATTTCCCCCACTAAACTCTATGGGCACTAAAGACAAAGTTGCCTCTCACTTCATTTCTAGTCCCTAACATTGGAACATCCAATGGGAGCACCCCAATCAATTTCTTGATCAAATCTGACTGACAAAAAATAAATTGAAATTCAATTCTAATTGGAATTAGAAGGGTTGGTATTGGATTGCATCAGACAGAAAGATAATTTTTCATGTTAGGATATTTACTCGTGTTCTTTGTTATAACACCCTTTCAAATACCTTCAAATAAATGACCTTAAGATCTGTTTCCAGTCTGTAAAATGGTGCTAGGCAGTGCTGACTTTCTATATAATACAGAATACCAGATGAGATCATAGAAGGGAGAATGCTACGAATAATCTATATAAGGTAATTAGTTTTTCCATCCACTAAGTTCCTTGAACTTTGTTTTTTGTTTTGTTTTATTCTTTACAGCCATTTGTAAAAATGTAGCAATAACTTAGGAATATAAAAATCAGAAAAGCCTAAAGGAAAATGATTTTTCCCCATTCTTTTGGCTTTCTATGAATTTTGTACTTTGCTAACATGGCCTGAATGCCTAGATTTTCTTACAATTTTGGAAAACATTAATTCTAAGAACTCCAGCAGCTGAGTTTTCTTTCTATAAATATCTATTCAACCAAAACTGCAAACAAATAGTCACCACTACCTTGTCTCACCAGAGTTCTGCACAGGATTTTCCCTCACAAGTAAACTATGTGATTTGCAAAGAAAACTGCTGATCCCTGCTGCATTCTCAGACTTTAAGAAACAAGGGACCCTTACCCAGCCAACTAGTTAGTTTTGCTTTTGGAGAATACATTTTTATTGTTACTTTTGGGCTGTAACAAAACCCTGATGCAGCTTGAATTTGATGGGCTTGATGAGATTAGTTTTATTTTTAAAGCTTGTCCAAAAAGAGCAGAGGGGTGGCGGGTGGGGGAAGTGTGTATCCACTTAAAAGAACCCACCAATATAGAAATTAGAGTAACCTTTTTAAATACCCTCATTTGATATTTTAGCAAGATGTAAGGTTATTTTAGCTAATAGTTTTTCCTGTCATATTTAACAATCTTCGGTTGTGCCTCCTTTGCTTATGTTTAGTGATTAAATTTATTTACACAGCAATGCATTCACATTTTATAAGTCAACTAATGATGACATAGAAACCATAGAAATGACAACAAAATATGCCTTCTAGGGTGTTAATTTATTTTGTTTCTTTCAATAATAGCTTTTCTTCTCTGCTTAGATTTTGTCTTCTCTTCACATTTTGGAAATAACCCCTTTTTAATTTAGCTTGGCCAAAGGAAAATGATGCCCCAACAATTTTCTAGCCCTACATTTTCTTCTTCCAAATGATTGATCCTGTGTGGGGATGATAACTATCAAATGCTGAAATAGAGGAAGAATTGGTCAAGTACCCATAGTATAATAAAATTATTATTTACTAGGAGTGAGGCCAGGTGGGGGATCCTCTCCATCTTAAAAAAAATAATAATAACTAATAAATGAGGAAGCTAAGAATAGAAATCCCTCTTCTAGGTATCTGCCCCCCAAATTTGAAACCATTTGTCTGTAAAGATATATGTACCCCTATGTTCACTACAGCATTATTCATGGTGGTCAAGACATGGAAACAATGTAAGTATCCTTTGATGAATGATTAGATAAAAAGGATGTGGTACATATATACCATGGGATATTACTGAGCCATAAGAAAAGATGAAATATCGCCATTTATGACAACATGGATGGACCTTGAGAGTATCATGCTACGCAAAAAAAAGTGAGACAGAAAAAGTCAAGAACCATATTATTTAACTCATATTTGGGATATAAAAAAGAAAACAACAAATGAACAAATAAATAAAAACAAACAAGCAAACAACTCACAGATACGGACAGCTGTTACTAGAGGGAAAGGAAGGGTGTGGGGAAGGTTAAAAAAAAGTAAAGGGGATCAAATATATGATGACAGGAGACTCGACTTTAGGTGGTGAGCACACAATACATTATACAGATGATCCATTATAGAAATATACACTTGAAACCTATATAATCTTATAAACCAATGTCACCCCAATAAATTATATATATATTTTTTTAATGACAGCAACATTGTTCTGAGATTATTGCCAGGTATGTAACTCGTTTTAAACATCTAAGGACTGCTGTCCCACAGGACTATTACATACTGGTACTAAAGACAAAGGTTCTGGCTCAGACAAAGAATCCTTATTAAAAAAAAAAAAAAAAAAAAGAATCCTTATAAACTTCAAGGTCAAGATCAATCGTTGCTTGGTAGGTTTTGCTGCACTGTAAAGGAAGGTTAGATCCTGAAACCCTTCCGCCTCTCGGAGAACCAAACTGTGTAAAACTCCAAAATTCTATTTGACATTTCACAGCGGGGACGGGGAAAGGAACAAAAAGAAAAAGAGAGAGGAACAATTTCAAACGCATCTTTTCAAATATAATTTTAAGCTCCACCACTCAGATGGTCTATATCAAGCACGATAATTTCCTTCATAATTTCTTATGGTCAGGAGTACAGGGGGGAGTGGTAGATACTTCAGTCTACAAACTAACGCTTTTCCTCACCGAAGAGTGTTGGCTGGTGCCTACACTGGGGACAGACTTGCCCTTTTTGGGAAGAATCACATGAAATGAAAGATTTAATCTGTGGCCTCATAAAGCCTATGATCATTTAGAGAATGTACATACATATGTTTCAGATGTTTAACCGCTACTGTGCTAAAAGACAAAAATTACTTCATGGTCAAGATTTTTATATTTAAATTATTTGCATTAATTTGGGGGAGTAGATGGGGAAAATCACTGCTTTTGCAGCTACCTGTGATAGATGATAATTTCAAATTTTGGTATGCAAACTGGCTCTGAGATATATTGACAGAGAACAAGATTGAGACCCCTAAGATCTTGATTCTACTCTTGGCTCAGAACAAAAATAGCTCTGTGACCTTGACCCAACCCACTTTTCCTCTCTTGGTCTAAGATCATTACCTAGGGAGACATAGACTACAGTTTTACATTTTTCTGAACTCTAAAAATGGGATTCGTGGTGCCAGAAGTCTGAGTATAAGTCAATATCCAGGCTACCGCATTCCACTAAGGTCTTTCAAGCCATTGATTTACCACTTTCCCAAATTAGTACTGCTAGTGGGAGGTAGACTATTTCTTCACAGTTTAGATACAATTTAGGATCCCCTTGTGTCCCACACTATTTCAAGGTGATTCAATTTTAAATAATATGAATGGATAAAATTCTGGATCTCAGAATAATTAGACAACTATATCAGAACTTAATCCTCATTTCTTTAGGGAAAGCACAGATAAAGGTTCTCAGAGGGTGAGCTGACTTTCAACTTCATCTCCACATATATAACATTTCAATATTTTGAATGATCCAAAATGCAAGCAGAAAGACTGGTTTCATCTTCCATTACCATGTGTGAAACCAGACACCTCTTTAAATAGAAAAAACTGCTTTGGAATCCTGTTTGCTGGCTGTGGGTGCTGATTTGCTATTTGTGGAAGAATTTTTGTTTCAACTATAAGTAAAAACAAATGCTTATAGTCACTAATGAGTATGTCTATATGGGAATGATAAAGATCCCTGTTACATTTGGTCCACAGGCTGCCTAGAGCCCAAGCTGTGTCCTCTGAAGTTTGAGTTTGAGATTTCAAGCTGAAGCTTGCGGTAATTTAGACAAAGCATTGGAAATGATCTCAGCTGTACTAATACAAATGAGTTTAATTGAAACATTTGGTTGTAGGGCAAAAGCAAATCAAATATTGTGATATGTTTCAATTGTAGCGATTAGTTCTCTTGAAAGAATGGTTTCGCATGCAATAATTTCATCCTATGTTCCATTTGCTTCCCTGATCTCTTAGGAAAGCCAATTTGATGTCAAGCTTCCTTGCTATAAAGAGAATTAAATTTTACCGTTGTATAGATGACATGCACCATTTTGCTGCCCAAATGTTTACCAGAGTTATGAATAGGAGCAACGGCTTGGATTTTGTCTCTTAGCAATATTCCTCTGACTGGGTTGCACAATATAATTCACTGGGATAATGGAAGCAAATATTAGAATTAATTTATTTGTATTTATTTGTATTGAAAAATAAAAAGGTAAGCTCTACTAGTATTTCTATTGCATCTGTGGTTGCTGTTGTGGTTACTCACCATATGTAGTCAGTGGTGTCCTCATAGAAGAGGTAACTTTAAAATTCAAACAGTTTAATAAAAGCATCCCCAAAATCTTCATTTATTTACAGTGTTCTGCAGCTTAATGTGTTTGTGTTTGTATAGTTAAGACAACTGATCGGAAAATTAACCTATCTTACTAACCCTCACAAAATATCTAAGTAGCTCAAAAAATTCATAGAAAGGTATTGTGGCTTGAAAAAAGAAAATATTCATGAGACAAGCAGACAGCAAGAAAATGGAAAAGGATACTCCCCTGATGTTTAATGGGAGTCCTCTCTTTTTATCCTCAGACCTGAAGTACAAAAACTTCACCTCATTCTCCACTATTTCAAATTTAAATTTTCTTTGATGCTCACTTCAACTGCCATCTTGACTATGGCAGCTGAACTTCTGATTACAGACTTCCAGAGGCTGGTATCACTTTAGCTAAACTTGGAGTAAAAGCTATTCTTCTCATTGCTTTGGAATTAAGTAGGCATGACCTTACCATGATGGCTGTTGTACTAGTATTTAACCTTTTGATTGTGTCTTCTTTCTCCAGTTGTACTATGGAGGATATGAGTTTTGTGTTCTCCAGTAGAGAACTTTGTGTCCAGTAGAACTGTCTGCAATGAGGAAATGTTTTAAACCTGCAGAGTCTTATGGAGTGACCATTGGCTACAGGTGGCTTATTAAGCCCTTGAAAAATCACCAGTACAACTGAGCATTTTTTGTTTTTTTAATATTTACTATAAATAGGTTCATGTGCCTCGTAGTTGTCATATTAGACAATCCAGCACCAAAACACCTACCACGGTCTCCAGAAAAAGAAGTGAAGTATTCTTTTTTTTTTCTCCTTTGCTTCAAAGATGAAGCCTCATGCATTTAGTCTCCATATGCCTCAATGGTCCCTTGATTAAAAGTCTGTTATCACTTATTAGAAGGTTAATTTCTTTATTTGAAAGCTGCTTTGCTGCCAAGTCATTGAGCAGTTCAGGGATAGGGAGTCTTATTTTGTTACAAGCGTTCTACCACATTCAGCTCTGAATGTTTCATGCTGTGATTTTGGGTAGAAATGGGTAATGCTAAGATCTCTTTTCACTCTTAGTCCTGACCTTCCTCTCTCATGTTGAACTTGCCTTGGCATTTTAATATCTACCTCATTAGAAATGCTTAATTGGAAATAAAAATATGGAGCAGCCACACACACACGCATTTACACACAGGGTATTTTTTTTTTTTTTATGAAGTCATGACTCAGTTCAGAATACCTGTGCCTTCCTTATTCTGGATAAATTGCTACATTAATATCCCCATACCAATTGGCTACCATCAAAACAAGTTCACACATGAAATTAGAGAGCGAATAGAAATGGCCAGAGCAAGAGGGGATATAAAAGAATTTACTGGGCCTGCCGAGTGGCGCGGTGCTTAAGCGCTGGCTTGGGAAACCAGCGGCCCCGGTTCGGGTCCCACTTATGAGGGCCAGTGACACTGCCCTCAAAAAAAAATAAAATAAAAAATAAAAAAAAAAACAATAAAAAACATAACATTTCATGAAAAAAAAAAGAATTTACTGTTTTATCATTTTAATTTTTCAAAAGTAACACCATATCTATAGATATATAGATATAGATGATATAGATAGATAGAGATATAGATATATAGATATACACATAGATGTACAAAAGAAAATTTTGAATTTATATAAACAAAACTCTTTTTTTTTTTTTTTTTTTTTTTTTGAGGGCAGTGTCACTGGTCCTCATATGTGGGATCCCAACCGGGGTTGCTGGCTTCCCAAGCCAGCGCTTAACCACCGTGCCACTCAGCCAGCCCTATATAAATAAAACTTAATAGCAGTTTTATCTACAGGATAGAATTTCTAGAGGTTCTTTTTAAGATATTAATGTGTTTCAAGTGTACTAACTTATACAAATTGAGAATATATTTTGCATGTGTAATAAAAACACTCATAAAATAAAATTTTATATATATATATACATTTAAAATCTGATATTTTGATTATATATCAAAATATTTGGAATTTAGTTATGTGATATTTTGCATTTCACTTATTCTCTGATTTTAAAGGCCATCTTAGACACTTGCCTATGTAAACCTAAGTCAATCTCACATGCATGCTCACAACACATCTGAAATTGGCCTTTTTATTTGAATACATTGCTGAAGTAGCAATGTTTGTCATTGCTTTTAGCTGTATCACAGATTCACATTTTTTAAATTTTTCATCCCTGTTCCTTGTTTAACAACTCTTTTAATCTCAAGTTATTTCTGGTCATTTTTCTTAAGCATTTTTCATGTTCTGTGCCTCCCATTCGATCATTCAGCTCAATATTGTAAACTGTTTGACCTTCTACTGTCTATCTTACTCTCATGACCAGTCCCTTCATTAGCAGGGAGGACTGAAAGGAAACCACTGCCCCACAAAAATTTGTCAACAGTGAGCCGGACCAGGGAAAAAGACAAGGAATTAGGGATTCTGAGTACTGGTGCCTGCTATGCCACTAACAAAGTCATCCATCAGTTTATTCGATAAGTTAACATTTACAAAATGCATGTTATATACCAGGTGTCTCCTAGGTATCTGTGGGATGGCAGTGACGTCTCTGCCCCATTGTTTAGCACTTGGGTAAGCCATTTCACTTCCCCTGATTTAGCTCTCTTTTATTTGAGGGGGTGGGAGGCTTTCAAACGTCCTCTGTACCTCTGTATCCTGTGGATTTACAGTTTCTTTTTCACTCCATTAACTCAGAAACAGAAGACTATGGCTCTACCAATCCTAAAACAAGGAAACAAACATAATTTTGGAGAAAAGGGAAGGGGAAGACAAATGTGAACTCAGAAATTTTCAGTACTGCTATTTGTCCTGTGAGAGATCTCTGACATCTTTAGTAATAAATGCAGCAATGGTAATCACATTTTGTGTTAATGACCTCATAAATATTTTTACTACCTTTCCTTGAAATCCTAGACATTATTGGATCAATGATAAAAATAAGAAAGAAAAAAAAAGGAAAGAGAAATAAGAAATGAAAAAAGGAAAAGATTGTATCACATACTATTTGGCATCTGGCTAGGAAAATGGCCAGTGCATTCTAGAAATGGAACTACTTACTGTGTACTACTTTTCTTGTGTGTCAGAGAACAATGGATTCAGTTTCACACATAGATAATTGTGTATCTTTTGTTCACACATTTAGATTCAACCTTCAATTCTATTGTTCAGAATGTACATATGATTAAAAGTATGGTTCCCACATATCATTCAGTGAATTTCTCCTTACGAGGATATCATTAACAGACCTAGCTGCTTATGTTTCAGTGTTCGAGTTCATGGCCATATACACATATCTCAAAGGATCAGGTTAATGGTCTGAGATATTATGATGTTGAGCAAGATGAAGACTGAGGGGAAAGAATCACAATAAAATAAAATGAAACAAGGGAAATATCGTGTGGTCAGTTAATCTATTCCCATTAAAAAGAAACTATAATATGTACAGTGCCATGTGATTTGAAAGGCAACGCAATGAGGACTAGCTTCCCAGGCCTCATCCATAAGTATCTGGTGTTGTCTTCACGCAATGTTGAAAGCATTAAGGGAGATGCCATCTCTAAAGAGTGAGGCAAATGGAGCCTGGTGTGCAGATTGGGGATGTTAGTAAGCAGAGTTGTGCCTTACAAGGCAGCTGTTCATGATAGGCATAACTTTGGGGAGGTTACTGCAAATAGAATTTTCAGGACACCTTGCTCTGTGCTGTGCTGTGTAATTTCCCATTCATGACCCCTTAAGTAAACCTTCAGTAAAGATGAAAATTTCAAACCTTTTGGACTTGTTATGCCACCATTTTTTGTATCGCTGTGCTATGGCCATTTGTATGATGGTGCAAAACGAACCATTTTTATTTAGATTACCTATGAATGTTGGTGAGGTGGAACAACAGAGTAGAAACCACAATACTGACTTTTAAGTCTAATAGGCAAAAGTTACAAAATATCTTTCCTATTGCCCTCAGAACAGTCATGAGTTCTGATCTGAAATTATATGCAACTAATTCAGTAGACTGATTTTATTATTACCATCTGTTCCTGGGGTGTATTGGAGATGGCTTCTATACCCCAAATCCAATGATTTCATATCATTCCTGACCAACTACGTGTTTCTCTCCATCCCAGCCCATGGAGGGTAAATTATTCATCACCGTCATTATTATGAATTTTAATAGCGTGAAATTAAATAATGTGAAAGGATACCAATTAAGAACATTTAGTTTTAAGGGAAAACAGATCTGACTGTATTTTAATTTTGGCAAGCTATTTTGCTTAAGCCTTTGATGTTATTCAGCCTGTTCAGAGGATCCCAAATATACATCACTACTTTGTCATTTCAGATATTCCTTCTCTGTTAAGTATACCATTATTTTTGTCAGTCCAATGAAAATGGATTTTTGATCATTTATGGAACTGATTTGCTATATTATCCTTTCATCAACTTTTTTTTTTTTTAGTTTTTTTTTAAAATCAGGAACCTAGAAAATAATGACAAATTCTCTGTTAAAACTTTTGTCTTAGAAAGACATGACATAGTGCAAAATGGCTTTTGGAGTTTTGTAGACCTGAGTTCAAATTCTGATGTTAACTTTAAAATATCAGCCTAACTATTTTTATAACTATGAGAATCAAGGTATGATGCTTAACTTCTCAACCCCACTTTCCTTATCTATAAAGATAAGAGTATACCAGGGCCGGCCCAGTAGCGTGGTGGTTAAGCGCTGGCTTCGGAAGCCAGCGGCCCCGGTTCCCACATATGAGGGCCAGTGACATTGCCCTCAAAAACAAAACAAAACAAAAGAGTATACCAGGGATGCCAAAAAAATGTAGGCACATTTTAAGAGATGTTTTCTATGTATTACTTTCCGAAGTTGAAACGAATTACGGTAGCAATGTGTAGTATCATGCTCATTCAAAAGGTGGCGTTAATCAACTGAATGCTGGTGTCACCATGTGACGGGCAGGACAATCAGAGTAAATGGTGGAAGCACAGGTGTCCTTTGAGGAGCACAAGACCATTTTGAAGTGGTATTTGAAATTGGAGAAGGTTGTGGAAGTCCAAAGACAATGGATGCGTGAGAATGCGACAGAACCTCCAACATGCCTAACAATTGCATGCATTCGTGGTAAGTCTGAGATGCACGGTACTATGTGTGATGGGTACAAGGAAAGACCCGGAAGGCCCCACAAAGCAACAAGTCCTGCTTCTTCTGCTATGGTGTTGGAACAGTTTACATGCTCCCCAAAGAAGTCTACCAAACAATGTGCCTGTGAGACAGGAGTTGGCAGAATAAGCATATGATGCATTCTTAAAACAGCAAAATGGAAAGTTTTCATCCTAAGATTGTTACATGCACTGATTGAAGATGACCCTGATTGATGGGTGCAGTACTGTGAGTGGTTCCAAAACATGATATTAGAGGATGAGGAGCTTGTGGGGAAAATGGTTTGGTCTCATGAATCACAGTTTAAATTGAACAGAAGAGTGAACCAACATAATTGTGTGTATTGGACTACAGAAAATCCACATGTTCATGTGGAAAATGAAGTCAGTGTACCAGGCCTTAACGCCGGATGTGGACTGTCATTAAAGAGACTAATTGGATGATTTTTTTTAAGGTACCATTACTGGTCAAGTGTACCTACATATGCTACACACATCCATTTTACCTGCAATTCGTACACTTTTGGGGAATGATTGATTTTACTTCCAACAAGATGGCGCCCCACCACACTTCTCTGAGATGTGAGAGCTTATCTGGATGAAAATTTGCAAGGACAATGAATAGGACTAAGAGGTGCAGTTGAGTTTCCCCTACATTCTGACTTAACACCCTCTGACCTCTATTTATGGGTGGCCTTAAAGGATGTGGTGCACCATAGAACTGGCTATGTTGGCAGTACTTCAGTAAGAAATTGAAACAGCATATGCAGCGATACAAGTGGACACTTTGGTCAACATTCTCAAGTAGTATTTCACTATAATCATAAGTGTCTGGACCCTGATGGTAACCACTTTGAGCACTTCTTGTAAGCAGAAGTCAAACGTGACTTGTTTTCATCTTTTATTATCGGTATATATTGAGCATTACAATTTTATACAATTTTCCTTTCTTAAAATGTGTTATACAGGTCCGGCCGAGTGGCACGTGGTTAAGACCTGGCTTGAGACGCCAGTGACCCCGGTTCAGATCCCACATATGAGGGCCAATGACACTGCCCTCTGCAGCTGAGATGGTGAACAACAGCTCCACCTGGAGCTGAGCTGCTGTGAGTCCCCAGGATGGCATAGCTGCAGCCCCTGCTGCAGTGGGCTGCCATAGACTACAGTGAGTGGCTGGCAGCCAGCGTGAGCGGCTGGCAGACGGTGTGAGCTGCCAAGAGCCGCTGTGAGCGGCCATCCAGAGGCCAGCAACCAATCTGCCTCACCCGGGAAGAGCACAATGATGATACCAACATGGGGCAGTGAAACAATGTCCTCCACAACTAGACTGAAAAACAAAAGGACAGCAACTTATCTGTTCCCTTCCCCAATTCCCCAACGCTGTTCCCCTCTCCCAATTCCCCAATAAAATCTTTGTTAAAAAAAATGCGTATACATTTTTGGGATACATATATACACACATGTGTATTTTGGGCATATATATATGTATATGTATATATTTTGCTGTGGGAAATGATCTCACAAAACTTTAGGCAACTTAGACTATAGCTAAATAAAAATAGTAGCTCAGTTGTTAATTCAGAATAGAGAATATTGGTTAATGTAAAGTACAGGATTCCCAAACATCTGTGTGAACACTTTTTTGTAAAAATAATAATTTTTAACATGAGGGAAAAATTCCCCAAAATTCTTTGTAACTGAAAGAAAAATCTTACCCAAATTGAAAAGGAGATAATTTTATTAGAATCATACTCTCAAAACAACAAATAAAGAGTGAATCAACATTTTATTTTCTGTAAACAGAAAGTACTTAGAATCTTAAAAATTTGATCTAAGAAGCAAAACAATACACACACACACACACACACACACACACACACGGTGCCAAAAAATGTATACACATTTTAAGAAAAAGCTGTATTGAAATTGTAATACTCAATATATACCAATAAAAATAGATGAATAGGGGCCAGCAGAGTGGCGCGGTGGCTAAGCGCTGGCTTGGGAAGCCAGTGGCCCCAGTTTGGTCCCACATATAAGTGCCAATGACACTGCCCTCATAAAAAAAAAAAAAAATAGATGAATACAAGGCACCTTTGACTTCTGCAATTACAAGAGGTGCTCAGAGTGGTTACTATCAGCGTCCAGACACTTCTGATTACGGCAAACTACTGCTTGAGCAACGTTGGCCAAAGTGTCCACTTGTATACAGTTTTTGTGAGCCATACATACATATATTGGAGTTTTGGGGAGCCATATATATGTAAACTATATATACTTGAGTCTTTGGGCATGTGTCTAATCTTCCCATGGGATATGTTATAACTTTATTACTTAACTAACTGATCTAAGGCCAACATGTACCATCAGTAAATGAGATGAGGTTACAAATGTCGGTTTCAACTTTTGTACAATGTGGGGGTTCCTAGTCAGTAATTATCTGGATCTGAGTAACCAATAGTGTATATCATGAAGAGTTACGAGGAGTTAGCCAAGAGGTTAGCCATGAGGTAAGAAAATGAAGATAATTGATGGTGGTATTTTAGAACGGTAAGGAACAGGCAGTTTTGAAGGGCTAAAAGAAATGGAGAACTGAATATATTCCCTGAAGCAGTCTCATGTTTATGATGGCTTTTGTCTCATAATTTTGTCTGGCAAATTTGCAGACAAATTTTAAGAACCTTCACTAAACACATGTAGATACTACTCAAACTTTGCAAAGGGTCTTTTCCCACTCTTCATGGTATTTACCTAAGCAGCATTATGTCAGGGTCTACTTACTGTACATGGCTGCAGATCTCTGCTCAGTAAATAAAGCCAGACCCAATAACAGAAACACACTGTTATAACCATTTCATCCAAGTATGCAAGGAATTAACTGCTTTAAAGGAGAAACCACACCACAACCCAGAGATTTTGATGAAACCATCTCTCCTCAAATCACAGGATGTAAAAATGTAACTCAGTGATTGAGTTTTGTTCCATGTAACTCTGAGATAAGGTAGGTTTCCTATGCCTTTTGGGTAAAGATGACAAATGAGGAAGATCAGTTATAGCACAGGTAATGGGGGTGCCTCAGATCATTCTAGCCAACAAAAGATATGTCAATCAGACATACGCAATCCTGACTTGCCTAGAAACAACCTAATAATGTGCCTAAAACTGCTTCCTCTGCCATCTTTTTATCACAACGTTAATAAAAAAATCCTACATATTTTTCAAAACACTTTGGGCCTATATAGGCTCAAGTGTAGCAATTATTTTCCTTGCTTCTGGAGGGATTAAGAGAGAGAGAGAGAGTTTTAGAAATAAATAACCAAACCTAAAAATATAATTTTATGTCTGAATAAAACAAAGAAAATAGTGGTATTCATTTTACAAATTACAGAAAGTAAAATTTAACAAAATCTGTGTAGCTGTGGGGAGAGGAAAGTTTTAGTTTTTCCTAGTACACAATACATAATTATATCATAATCTGAAGGAAAGTGGAATTCTTCCTAGGGTTGAGATACATTGCATTAGTAAGGTAATCCTTCTGGCAGGTAAAAAGCAGGGAAATAATATTTGTTTGCGATTAGTGATCTGGTGATAAATGTGTAAAGCCTCAAGAAAGTACAAATATTTATCTTGTGAAGATATAGCCTCCAGGTCCCACCATTAAATTAAAGCTACACTCAGCGCATCACCTAGGCCACCATGTTTTTGTGATGTTTATTTAGTTAATTGGTTGAGTTATTTGCCGCATAAATGAATCACCCTTGATAAGAAAGAAGAGCCACAGACAATTTTTAGACTGATAAAGAGTGATTTTGAGTCACTGTAGACTTTATGCTTTAGAGTTTAAGAACTTACCTGCTTCCTTGATATACTTGGACTTGTTAGGATCAACGATGTTAATGGACAGCACATGCTCTATAGGATCCTCTACACCTGATTTTATAGTTAAATCTTTCTATCATTCCAACCATTACCAGATAACTAATGACTTTACCCTGGGAACAGTACTCAAACTTCTCTTCCCTTATTGTTTTCCCATAAAATGAAGATAACAATGCATTCTCAAATATTTTTATTAGACATGTGATAACAAATGCAACATTGTCCATCTAGAAAAATGGCCAGACACGTTCCACAGCTCATTAATGTGTTCCATAGCATGGCATTTTAAACAACTCTTATATCGTAAATATTTAATTTGTTTTGAGAATACCTATTTGGATTACAGACACTAATGATTAAAGATATGGGGACAAACTTTACATAAGAAAAACCAATGATTACAGTTTTTAATTATTTTTGTTGTTGACTTTTTAAGATCCCAGGAAAAAGAACAAAATAAAAGCTTTCTTGGAGTTGTATGCCAAAAACAGTAAAATTTGAAAATATTCCATTTGTGATAAGTTTTGGAGAAAGAAAATTCATTTGGGGAATGGCCAAAACTGAAATAGAAATTAGAAGAAGCAGAAAAATAGACAGTCAACAATTTATTTTTTAAAATAGATAGAGGAGAAAAAGATTAACAGAATAACAATAAATGGAATAGCTAAAAAATACAGGGTTTTTAATCAAACATTAAAAAATGACCTGGGAGTTAAAACAATAGCAAATATTCATCTAAATTTCTGGGAGCTTTTCCAAACTACTTACTCCAAAATTCTAAACTTGTGGAAATCTACTCATTATACTTTCTTTTTTATAAGATGTTAATAATAAAAATAATATATTGTTGTTATATTTTAATTTAAAGATGAATCATTTAGGATTAATTCTCCAAAAAGAGGTTTTACTACCTCACATTAAGTAAGCTATTAACGGTTATTATTTTGAGAACCTACATATGTCCTTGTACTGACTGTCCTGCTATCGAAAAAATACTTAAATTTAGCATCTAAAAATACCTTCTTTTTGGCCCCAGGTGGCTTCTAGTATAAAAATGAAACCAGCATTCAATGCTGCTTTGAGAATTATAGAAGAGAAACACAGTATGCTAATTTAAAAAGAATCTTGGTCACTTGTGTTCTACAGATGACATCATTGATGCCCAAAGAGATAAATTGTCTTTCAGGATGGGCACTCAGGAAAAAAGAGAGAGTAGCACACTAATTGCTAATCAAGTTAAGAAAACAAATTTGAATCAAAGACAAAGCTGAGAATAGAAAGAAACTATCAGAATTATTAACACAATCAACCTTTAGAAGTGAGAGCCATATCCATGCAAATATGTGTCTGAGTAGGGGTGGTGGGCATTACAGATTCAGTAGAAACGTTAGCTTCTCTGCATGGATCTGGGCAGAAATACAAGAAGCACAGATTTTTCTCCATCAATGTAGAAAATGTTTGACTAATCTTTGATTGTTATTTTACCCCCATGGTTTTGCCTATTATTAGGTTTCTTGGCAAATCAGATTCTTTCATTTGCAGTGGCTATAATCATAAGAATTATAGGTTTCATTACTCACCTCACCTCTCCCAGTGGGAAGTATCCTTCTGTCATTTTCACTAGACAAAAGTAACATTTGCCAATATCAATGAGATATCAAAGAAGCTCAATTACACAGTCAATCCCTGCCATCCCTGGACATCCAAGAACCTTGTGCCTTGTCCAGAGAGCTGTGCCCTGATGGAGAAATGCATAGTGAATGTTTGATTTCCAAAGTGTCCTTGTGGATAATCTGCATACTGATAGTTATCAAGAATTGGTATAGCCTGCATTTTTCTTGTTATTAGGAACTACATCTGTGCCTCCCTAGGCTATTAATCTTCATAAGACCTCAGAATTTCTGAAGAGTATTCAAACTTGAAAAGACTACTGGCGTTGTAAGAAGTTTCATTCCTAGTTTACTTTAACATTTTCATTTCAACCCTGCATTCTAAACATCTACACAGGAAGCTTAAAGAAAACACTTTTAGAATCTAGGCAGAAAGGTAGACATGCCTATACAGATATGGGTCATACCAATTACAGATATGGGTCATACCAATTAAATGTTTGGGAGGATGAAGCGAGATAGGGAAATGAGCATTGCTCTGTACAGTGTGTGGCCAACTGGAACTCATTAATCCCATTTTCACAGGCAAAGAACTTAATTAAGTGACTTTTTTGAGGCCGTGTAAATTAGGACTCAACCTAGACATCAATTCTTCTGAAAAGCTTTCCCAAAAACTTTACACCCCCAAACTTCAAACTGCAATAGGTGTTTCTATTGTTACCTGCTCTTTCCTAACAACAATGATAGTAATAAAAATCATAATGAAAAAGAAAAGAGTTCATCCTTCACGACTTAGTCTGTGAGCTCTATGATGAGTAAATTTCATCTATCATCTTCGTTGTTTCTCAATGCTATAAAAGTTGTGTTGTTTTCATCTTTTTACAAATGAGGAAGCTAAGGTGTTGAGAAGGTAAGTGACATCCCCAAGATTATAAAACAAGTAACTCTGAACTTTAATTTCAAACTCCAACAATTTTAGTCTAGAGCTCATCCTCTTGTCTTGTCCTCTCTGATCACTGGGTTACATATTCTTCTAAAGCAGAGCCCTCTCAACCTTTTATTTTTGTATATTCAGGGCCTGCAGAATGGTCCATAACACATGCCTAATACATGTTTACTTTCCATACTACAGACCTCCTAAAATAGGCTTTAAAGTATATTTTCAAAATGGTGAAGTTCTATTTAAATATAAGAAATTAATTGTAGAAGCTAGGGTGCTCAGGTAAAGGGATGCTCCTAAGTTTGGTTATATTTGAATCTTTTTCTTTCTGTATTATTGCATTAGGGAGTACTTTAAGAAGTTGATTTCTAAATTATTCTTAAAGGAAAGAAATCCAAGGTTTGCTATTCCATATGCAGGAGTTTTGACAAAAAGATACAGATTTAGAGAGGGTCATGATAGAAGGGAAAGCATCATGGAGAAAAAAAAATGATATTTTGGAAAATATGAATGAGGTAGCTTCATTTTCTTATGGAACCTATTGCTTGTTTTATTAAATACTGTATGTGTGTTTTACCATATGAAATAGCTCTCAAAAGTTTTTATATAGCCCAAGGATTTAAACATTTAATGACAGAGAATTGTTAACCTAAGCAATAATCTAAAATCAAAGAGAATGGTTCTTTTCACTTCTAAGAATTTGAAAGCAATAAGAGCTGAACCCTACAGGAAAGTAATGAGGTTCACCTCTTATGCATGTATTTTTACAGATATCCTTAAGGCATAAGAATTTATCCTTTCACCAGAGACTACAATTAATATTTCAAGGCTGAATTAGATCTGCTCCCAAAGATGGTACAGAACACCCCAAGGAAAACACTGTCAGGAGAAGGGCATAAGAAAAGACAAGATGATGCCTGAAAGTATATCATAAAAAAGTATGGAAAGCTTCAATTAAAAAGAAAAAAAATGCTGCCACTTTTTCCAGAGAAAACATAATAGAAATTTCTGTACAGGGGAATCACCTTCTGCCTAAGGTGAATATTTAACATTTAGATACAGTATATCCTTTGGAAAATGGACTATCAAATCACTTGAGAATCTGTGAATCTAAAACACAGGACTGAACAAATCCAAAGAATATAAGACATGATCAAACAATACAGTGAATGTTTAAATAAAAAAAGAACTTATTACTTTATATCTGCTTGATAAATTTACTGAGACTTGTTTTGTGGCCTAACGTGGTGTATGCCAACTGTAACTGAATATATAGATAGCCATGGGATGTGGAGTATACTATGGAAGGGAGTCAAAGGAATTGTAGTGGATTTGTATGATATGGGGAGGGAGGAGTGGGGTGGTGAACTGGAGGAGGAGGTTGTCACTTTGGGGGGTAAAGAGTATAACTATTGCATTATGTTGTACAGCTGAAACTAATTTAAAAAATAAAAATAAAAACAAAACAAAAAAACAAACGAAAAAAGAATTTAGTACGGTAAAAAAACACATTGCCATTAATCCCCCTCAAAGTACTCCCCCTCACTTCCAACACACTCATCCCATCTTTCTTGTCACTTTCTGAAGCACTTCTGGAAGTCCTCTTTCATGAGTCTTTAGTTGCACTGTTTTGGCTGCCTGGATATCATGAATTGATTCAACACATTTTTCTTTCATGGTCATTTTGACTTTGGGGAAGAGCCAGAAGTTGCACAGTGACAGATTCGGTGAATAAGGTAGACGAGGACGCACCATGATGTTGTAATTTGACAGAAATTGCCGTATACCAGAAGCGATGTGTGACACAGTGTTGTCATGATGAAGGATGATTTACAGCACATTTTAAAACACACCTTCTCCCAACCGTAGCTCACACCTGACCTACTGCACCAAACAAATTGAAACTTGTCACACACTGTTACTAAGGTTCGATGTCCCACTTCCCATATTGAAGATCCCCGCTTTTCCACTGGGTGGCACTTGGCAGCAGCATTTACTGTATTTTGTGATCACAGTGGAAAGTTCCCGGTCATACATTGCTACTGGTATGACAATTTCTGTCAAATAAAAGCATTACAGTATGTCCTCATCCACCTTATTCACTGTATCTGGCACCATGCGACTTCTGGCTCTTCCCCAAAGTCAAAATGACCATGAAAGGTAAAAGTTTTGATTTGATTCAGGACATCAAGGCAGCCATGACAGCTCAATTAAAGACACTCATGAAAGAGGACTTCCAGAACTCCTTCAGAGAGTGACAAGAACAATAGGATAAGTGTGTTCAAAACAAGAGGGAGTACTTTGAGGGGGATTAATGGCAATGTGTCGTTTTCTGTAATATTTTTTTTTAATTTAAAAATTTATCATATTGTTTGACCACACTTCATAATTTAAAAAGTAATGCCTTTCCCTATAGCTCCAAGTCAGTCTTCTGAGATTTCCAAATTAACTTATTCCCCCAGTCCAAAAAACAAATCCAATATTGAAACACTGATTCACAAAGAGAAAAATCAACTGCTCTCCACCAACTCTACCTGTAGATAGTTGGTTCCTGAATGGAGTCATTATATTTAATAATCATTTCAGAAATAGCTTCAGATAAAGAAAGATCCAGTTAGAACCCTGGTATCTAAGAATAATTGATTACAATGAAGTATAATTCTTATTAAGCCCCTTTTTATTGACATCAGTGCAGTTAACTATCTGAGCTAGTGCTACATCTATAACTGGCACTGGCAAATTATGACCCATGGGCCAAATTTGGCCTGCTAACTACTTTTGTATATGTATGAACTAAGGATGGTTTTCATATTTTTGAATGGTTGAATATCACTGAAAGAAAGGAATATATGACATGTAAAAATTATGTGAAATTCAAATTTCAGTGTACTTAAACTGTTATTGGATCACAGCCATGCTCATTAATTTATGTGTTTTTTCATGGCTGTTTTTAACCCTATGACAGGCAAGCCAAGTGATAGTAGCATAGAATATATGTCTCTGAAAGCCTAAGATATTTACTGTCTGACCCTTTCCAAAGAAAACTTTATTGACACTCAATCTACCACAATTCTGATTTTTTGGGACAGAATTCAAATATTATCTTCCTATGACTATATACATCCTAATTATTTGATAAAATATGCTAACTATGAATCTCCACCTGAATACTATAAAATGACTTGACTCCCAAAATAATCAAGTTCATGGCATGAAATAGGCACTTGGAACAGGAAATTGTTATTCTTTGAGTCCTTGTTTCTCATTCACAACTTAGGAAAGAGTCCAAATTTGACCCATATTTTATTCAACACTGAATGACTGTAGGAACATAGTAAAACACCTTTAAAGATGACATGTGAGTGACTTTATTCAATAACTTTATCCCTGTATTGAGCTAGCAGTTGTGCTTAGGAAGTTATCCAGGTTCTCAAGTGCATGGCTTGAGAAGGAAAGACATAGTCTCTATCCTCAAAAAACTTTCAACAAGGGCCAGCCGAGTGGCGCGGTGGTTAAGTGCTGGCTTGGGAAGCCAGCGGCCACAGTTTGGTCCCACATATGAGGGCCAATGACACTGCCCTCAAAAAACAAAACAAACAAACAAAAAACCTTTCAACATATGGAAAAACATCACATAAGGTGGGAATGCTATTGGGTTATAAACTGGCTCTGTGGTTTTGATACCATTATGAGAGTTCTTTACAGGTTGTTAGAAAATGAGGAAACTAGAATGCAATCGTGTTTTATGAAGACAAGTCTGTGCAATTTAAAAGCAATTATTTATTTCAAATTTGTAATCATTCTATTTTGAAAATAAACCAGTCTTTATTTTATGAAATAATGACATAAATATAGATGGCATTTTTTTATATTTTTAGTTTGTATATTAATTACAGTCTTATATATTAAGGGTATTTGCAAACCCTAACATTAAAATAATTAATAATTTTAATAATAATTAATGCAATCCCAAAGTCTGGAAATTACTGGTCTGGTTGTCAAAACCATAGAGTCCAATTAGTGGAATAACAGTTGGAAAGGTTCAAAAGTGAAATGGGTATGTTCAAATTACCCAGAATCGTGATGGCCAAGCAGAAAACTTTCAATGTAATTTGAGTCAAAGGGGAGTCATTAAAAGTGTCTGAGCTAGAGAATTACATAATTAAAGCTCTGCTTTAGGAAGATTAATTTAGCAGCAGGAAGGACTGGCCGAGGAAGAAACTGGAAGCAGAGATCATTTAGGAGAAGACTGCCATTGTCCAAATGAGATGGAATTAAGTCCTGAATCTGATCATGACCACAGGAGTAGACAGGAAAGACCAGATGGGGGACACATGTGGAGTCAGGCTTGACAGGACCTTGTGATTAATAGGATGAAAGAGACAAGAGACTAGAAAAAATCAAAGAAGATGCCATAGTTTAGTGCTTGGCAACTGGATAGACTTGGGTGCCATCAACAGAAATAGCAAACTGTAAAGGAAAAACAGGTTTGGGAGGGATTGCAAATGAGATATTAATTCTAAAATGAAGAACAACAGCTAGTATAAATGTAAGGCACAGGGTATGGCCACTGAAAAATGAATCTGTAAATGGTATAACAGTGAAATTGTACACCTGAAACTTATGTAACTTTACCAACAATTGTCACCCCAATAAACCTGAATTAAAACAAAAAGTAAATGCTATGACACTGCCATTGCCTGTTTATTATAATTTTTATAGATATGCCTGCCAGGGGCCCATAGGAACAGACACCTATGGAATTGTATTTCCAGAGGACTATAGAATTTTATAAATGTAAGTAAACAAATACAATAAGAGTCATCCCTCCTTAACTGATAAAGCATCCCAGAGAAATTGTAGATCATAAAATTCTAAAATCCTTACAGATTCCTTTGTCCCCAGACATTATAATGGCTCTCCAAGTTCCCACAAGAAACCAGCATTGTCTGTGTATATGTTGCCTGGATCCATCAGTGAGTCATTGGGCTCAGGGAAACAGACAGTGTGCTGCCGTGTAAAATCATCATTCCAACTGCCTTAGTTACTAGCACCTAGGACCATGGATCATAAATAATTCTAACAATTCTAAACTTCAAGAATGTAATGAATTATGAGCTCTTCATCAAAAGACACAAGAATCAATAGAAGCAGAGGGTTTCTAGATAAGCACATTTCGTAATTACTGCTTAGGACTGAATAAATCAATTTAATACCACACTTCAGAAAAGTTTTCAAAATGCATTTTCCTCCAGATTTATTAGAGTAGTGGTGTGTTGGTTCATGGTTCCATCCCATCTCCTTCTTAATATAACCTTTTAAGGAAATTTAATTTCTACTTCAAAAGGAGTTACATGAAACATCAATTCTCTATAACTGGTTTTGACACATTTATGCTTTTTTTTTTTTTTTTTACCCTTGAGGAGATGAATCAATCATTCAGTTACTTTTCAATTTATCTTATTTTTTCAGTGTGCCAGTAACTTAAATTTATCAGGCTTCTTCAGCAATTAGATAATAAAACGGTATTTAAATATTCTTTACTTGCAATCTAATAGTATAGGTAATGAGGCTGAAATAGATTTCATGATGCTTGTGAAGCTGGCCACTTCTTTAATTTCATAAACCTTTTGTAGAATAATAAAAATGCACTTTTGCTGATTACCTAAATAGCTTATAAAACTGTAAATAATTTAACACTTTCATATTCAATGTCAATAATAGTAAAATAAAATCATTTGGGTTATTATTTCCATGGTAAGAAGCACATAGTGATTAACATGGGTCATAATACAAATGGATATATTTTTTTTGTGGTGTGTGTGTGTGTGTGTGTGTGTGTGTGTGCGTGTGTGCAGGTGTGTGTGTGTGTGTGTGCTGATACAGTAATATACATGTATTATATAATTAAAAATCCATGGGTCTTCTAAAGAATTGTTTGCAGTACATGAAAGAAGATTGTTTAACAGCTCAACACTGCAAATGCTGCAAAGATGAAATAAATGATGATGTTTTTGAAAGTGAAAAAAGATAAAACTAATATCATCTAAATCTCTAAGCCTTTCTTACTGTTCTTGACAACTGAATAATGTATTCATGAGTTTTAAGCATGTATGAGTTCTGCTAAATATTCCATCAGAAAATAAATTGAGAGGTTTATGAGTACACAAAAGAAATAAAAACAGGCTAAATATCAGAAAGCTCTTGCAGAAGAAGGGGTATTAGATGTTTAAGACAGTTACCAAATGATGAACATGGAAATTATTTTGCTATTGCATTAGGAATTAATGATCAACTAGCCAAAGAAGTTCAAAAATTTAGAGTGAAAAGGAAAATAATACACCTTAGTGGTCATGCAGACCCCTCCTTCTCACTCAAAAGCTTGAAAACGAAGGAGGGCCAAGCTAACACCCTCTCTGCCTTCTTCTCTATTCAAAAGGCCTCAGAAGGACACAACCTCCCTGACACAGGGTCCTGAGGCCATATCATTATAACTCAACCCCCCAAAAAATCAAGGTATTTAGAAATAAGTGAAATAATTTTTGAGGGGAAATAGTAGTCAAAGGTAGTTACAGAAAGAGCACTTCTAGAATTAATTTCAAATCAAAGAAGCATAACATTTTTAAGTGAGATGTTGGAAGGAACGTTTGGAGAAACCATCACACTCTTTTATATATTATGTAGTTTTTAAATCTCTGGCAGTGTGAAAATCAGTTTGGAGTCTCATTTTTTTTTTTTAAATCTGACAAGCAATTTTCATAAGATGATGATTTTATTTTTTAATTACAGAGGCTTAAAAAAATCTTACCTTCTATTTTTAATGATATACTTAATACAATAGGAACCTGAAAATAGAATGGTGATTCTTCATCCTTTATAAAATGTTTCTAATAAATAAGAATCTAATATCAAGAATAGGTTCATGAGCAAACAGAGTTACAGAATGAAAATTTGGTGTAACCTTGGAAGTATTTGTCAATATCATGAACTTTTACTTAATTTAAAAACATCAGCTAGTGTCAAGATGGTAGAATAGGTAAACACTATGCTTGTCTCCTCCCATAACCACATCAAAATTGTGACTAAACTACAAAACAACCATCGCTGAGAAACACCTGAAATCTGGCTGAACAGAAATCCTATAACTAAGGACATACAGAGGAAACCACCTGAAGACTAGTAGGTGAAGAGGAGATGCAGAACAGGCTCATCCCATACCACGTGTGATGACTAAAAATCAGGAGGGATATCTCAGCTGTTGAGGTCCACCTGAGAAGAGAGGGGACTCAGCCCCATGCCAGGCTCCCCAGGCCAGGGTTCCAGTACTAGCAAGAGAATTCCCTCAACTTCTGGCTGTGAAAACAAGCAGAAATTTTGGTCGAGTGAAACAGAGGGTAACTGGAGTCCCAGGCATTCCTTTTTAAGGGCCTGAACATGGATTTACTCACTGTTGGACTTGCTTACTCTGAGCTTCAGCATTAGGGCAGCAGCTTGAAAGGTTCCAGGAACACATGGGGAAAACTGAGTTGTTTGGCTTTGGGATAAGGGTTGGGATAAGGGTTGCATGGGCAGCTATATCCCACACTGAAGTGCTGGCAGAATCCATTGTTTCTTTGTCGAGCCTTCCCTGCACCCAGCATGCAGATTTAGGCATGTACCATATCTGAGGCTCCATCAACCTAATTAACACCTTTTGCCCCACCCTCATGATTCCCTGAGACTCTGCCCCATTCAACTTGGGGGGCCAACCCAAGTTGCTTCCAGTTGTTTTCCATGCAACTATCCTTGGCTCATTCTGTAGACTTTTTTAAAACCTCTGAAAGGTTCACAAACCTGAAACAAGCAAACCTGGCCTCAGCATGCCCCATAACTGCTGCCCCAAGCCTACAACCAAGGCTGAACTAAAGCAGGAGAGCATACATAACCCACACTAGAGACATATGTGGAGTGCCTGGCTCAGGTAACCAAGGGATTGTGCCACTGGGCCCCATAAGACACCTTCTACGTAAGTCCACTCTGCTAAGACTAGGAGACATAGCAGCTCTCCCTAATACATAGAAACCAACACAGTGAGGCAGCCAAAATTGGGAGACAAAGAAACATGTCTTGAATCAAAGAAAAGAACAAAGCTCAAGAAAGAGCTAAACAAAATAGAGATAAGCAAGCAAGCAGAGGCACAGTTCAAAACACTGGTTATAAGGATGCTCAATGATCTCAATGAGAACTTCAACAAAGAGATACAAAACATAAAAATAGAGATATAAATACATATAAAAGAACTAGTCAGAACGAAGAATATATTAGAAGGAATCAACATTAGATTAGATGAAGCCAAGGATCAAATCAGTGATTTGGAAGATAAAGTAGCATAAAACACCCAATCAGAGCAGCAAAATTAAAAAAAAAAAAAATCCAAAAAACAATAAGGATAGTTTAAGGGGCCCCTGTTACAACATCAAGTGTATGAAGATTCGCATTATATGGGTACCAGAAGGAGAAGAGAGACAGCAAGAAATTAAAAACCCATTTGAAGAAATAATGACAGAAAACTTCCCTAACCTGGTGAAGTAAATACACATACAATCCCAGGAAGTGAAAAAAGTCCCTAACAAGATGTATCCAAAGTGACCCACACCAAGACACCTCATAATTAAATGCCAAGGGTTAAAGGTAAAATGAGAATCTTAAAAGCAGCAAGAGAGAAGCAGTTAGTTACCTACAAAGGTGCTCCTATAAGACTGTCAGCTGATTTCTCAACAGAAACTTTACAGGACAGAAGGGATTGGCAGAAAATATTCAACTTGATGAACAGCAAGTACATACAACCAAGATGACTTTATCCAGCAAAGCTCTCAAAATCTAAGGACAGATAAAGACCTTCCCAGACAAGAAAAAGCAAGAGGAGATCTTCACTACCAAATCAATATTACCACAAATGTTAAACAAATTTCATGAAGAAGGAGGAGGAGGAGAAGGTAGGGGAGGAATCAAAAAACATGAATAATAAAATGGCAATAATTATATATCTATCAATAATTACTTTAAGTGTAAATGGATTAAATGCCCCCATAAAAAGACATGTACATTTGAAACCAAAAACAAAACAAAACAAAACAAAAAAACACCAAAATATCAAAAAAGACACAAGGTAGCTGAATTGATAAGAAACCAAGACCTTTACATATGCTGTTTACAAGAGACTAACTGTAGATAAAAAAACACACACAGACTGAAAGTAAAGGAATGGAAAAAGATATTTCATGAAAAGGGAAACAAACAAAATCAGGAATACAATACTTATGCCAGACAAAATAGACATTAGAACAAAGGCTATTTCCCTTCTGGGTATTTATTAAAAAAATAAAAAATAAAAAATAAAATAATAAAAATAAAAATGCTAATTCATAAAGACATATGAATCCATTATTTACAATAGCCAGTTATAGAAGCAACCTAAGTGCCCATCAATAGATGAATGGATAAATAAGAAGTGGTACATATATACAATGGAATATTACTCAGCCATAAAAAAGAATGAAATCTTGCCATCTGCAACAACATGGATAGACTTAGAGGACATTATGCTAAGTAAAATAAGTGAGACAGAGAAAGTAAAATACCCTATGATTTCACTTATATATGTGATTTATACAACAAAATAAATGAAGAAACAAAATAGAAACAGACTTATGGATACAAAAAATATTTTGATGGTTGCCAGATGGGAAGGGGGTTAGCAGATGGGTGAAAAAGGGGAAGGGATTAAGAAGTACAAAACGGTAGTTACAAAATAGCCATGGAGATATAAAGTAAAGCATAAGGAATATAGTCATTAATATTGCAATAACTATGTATGGTGTCAGATGGGTCCGAGATTTATTGGGTGATCACTTCTTAAGTTATATAAATGTCTAATTACTATGTTGTACACCTGAAACATAATATTGTATGTCATCTGCAGTTATAAAATTTAAAAGAAGATTAAAAAGGAAAAAGGAGTAAACAAAAATCTTCAGCAGCTTGACAGAGCAATGTTATGTCCCTTGAATCTAATCAAACATTGGGGCTTGTAAAAAAAAAACAAAAAAAGAAAAAGAAGAAGGAAGAAGGAAGACGAAGTAGAAGAAGGAGACAGGCAGGCTTCCCAAAGCACTGTAATTTGGCTTTGGAAATTAAGAACTTGCATTAAACTATTAGTAACGCATAGACCTTCTAACCATAAAGTAATATATACATATACATTTTAGTATTCATTTTCTCTGTTTTATATTGAACATCAAATGTCACAGTTGTGTTAAATTCTGAGAATGACACTTAGCAAACCAACTGAAACCAACCAGACAGAGAAGGGTGACTTTGAGTTATGAATATCCCAGTCATTGTGCCCGCCTAGTGGCACGTGGTTAAGCGCTGGCTTGGGAAGCCAGTGGCCCCGGTTCGGGTCTCACATATGAGGGCCAGTGACACTGCCCTCAAAAAAAAAAAAAAAAAAAAAGTATCCCAGTCATTAAGGTTGTAACTGAAGTTAACAATCAATCCCTGGTTGAGACATTTAATAAATTATATGTTTGTGTTACAAATGCCTCTAAGCATGAATCACAACTAGAGGTATGTTTTTCAGACACTCGGCAGAACATTGAATTTCCTTCCCAATGTCTGGGCCCTGCTACCAATAACTTAGGTATCTCAGGGTGATTTTTCTGCCAATGTTACAACTGCTGCTAATCCTACCAAAAGGAATATTTGTGCGAAACCTTTTTATTACACCAAGCTTCTCGGCATACAACATCCTTCTCAGCTCTAGTGAAGTATCATCCCAGGGAGAGGGATGGCAGAGACAGAAAGGAAGAGAAGACCCTGAGGAGATGTTTGCTGCACTCCGGAAACAGGGATCCCGTCTTTCATGGCTGCTTTGGCTGCACATTTTAAGTCCTTTGGAGAAGCCAGGATGATGGAAGGGCCTAGCTCAGTATAAAACCCAGTCATCTCTATATATGAAAAGATTTGTAAATAGTTATTATGAAAAGCTTTATAAATAGCAAGTATAGGGGAAAAAAAAACAAGGGAGACAATAAATTCTTAATTTCAGATACTGTAAAGAATTGGTCTCTAATAGATCAGAATAGAATCACACATCTGTGTAACCAGAAAACCATCGTTTGCAAGGTACATCCATAGTAACCCTCATTATGGAAGGAGGGAGGAAGGGTGGAAGGAAAAAGGAAGGGTAGGTATTAAAGAGGTCACATTAGTAAAAAAATTAATTAATTAATTAATTAATTAGTTAATTAATTAATAAAAATTGTAAGTGATTATTAACACACAGAATTTCCTTTTCAAAAGGCTTTCAGATGCTCTCAATGGAAAACTCCAATCTGGTCATAATAACACCAAAATGAATTTTTTCTTGTGTTTAATGTTATTGAATATCACTTTCTGCAAAAAAATAAAAAATAAGTTAAAATGAGTCCAAATTGTTGTCATCATTTCATAGAAAAAAGTATTTACCAAATATTTTGTGTCATCCATGATGCCATACATGTAGTAATAACCTCTGTGTCCCTTTTCTACATAGTGTTACCACTATTTTAATAAGGAAAGGAAATGCAGTACAGTAATTAACAAATATTGGCTTGAAAGTCAGAAGAGCATCACTTCAATGCCCAAATCACCTATTTCTAGCTATGGGATCTTAAGAAGACATTTGGTGTCAGTCCATTTCATATTTGTCTTTTACATTTTCTTGTTAAATCTTACCTCTTCTTAAGAAGATGTACTGATTTACAAAGTAGATGAAATTCTCTAAATCCCCTGGGAACTGTAAAGAAATTTCTGCCATATTATTTATTTATGCATTTGTATATATTGGGAAGATGTCATATGAGACATTAAATGAGAAATTGGGATAAAATTGAAAGTTTTCATTTTTAAAAATTGTATATGTGTCGAATTACTACTCAGTGATTCTGTTTTTCTAATTTCTGTAAAAAAATGAAAATGAACATTCTGTTATATTGAATAAACTGTATAGTTTGAAAAAAAGAAGACAATTTGGCTTTTTTATGTCTTAGTTCTCTGAATTGTAAAATGATAATAGTATCTATCTAATAAAAGAGTTTTGAGTACTAAGTGAGATGCTGTAGAGTTTGTGAAACGGATGTGTCCAATGTTACTTGTAATTATTATAATTATGGTATTGATAGCAGGATTTTTATCGATGTTGAAAATTATTTGTATTACCCACAAGCAGTTAATTCTGCTCCTCGCGGTAAGTATAACAGAAAACTTAAAAAAAATAAAGACATTCTTAGCTTCAGGCTCACACAGAACTACTTTTACATTTTCCCCTTACATCTTTTTTTTTTTTTATTCTAAATTTTTTTGAGGGCAGTGTTACTGGCCCTCAAATGTGGGATCCAAAGCGGGGCCGCTGGCTTTCCAAGCCAGCACCCAACCACCGCGCCACTCGGCCGGCCCTCCCCTTATATCTTAGAAAAGAGAATATTCACTTTCGGGGAGGATATTTCTGTACTATGGCTGCCTCTCCTTATCTGCATTAGAGAACTTTTTATTACCCCTTGCAGTGAAAAGGAAGAATAAAATGAGGAATATACGTGCAAATTCATTAGGAACAAGATCAGTGAAAAACACTCAGACCAAGTGGTATAGACCATAAATGTGTGGGTGGCAACTATTTCCTGAGACAGAGCACATCAAGAGGAAAACAAAATGCTATTTTTTAAAAAGGTGCAGTGAGATCTTGGTAAGTAGTCTTTTTATAAACTTAGTGCATTATTGTTAGTACTCCAAAGAATATTTTATTCATAATGCAAAGGCACCATAAAAATCAAAAGTCCTCGAACTTGAGAAGGTCTTTGTCCAACCTTGAAAGGACATTCAGAATAAATCAATGCGTGTTCTTGCAATTTAATTTAAATTGCAAATTCAAATCTCTCTTCACTATTGTATTTTTCTTCTATTTGTTAATGTTATCCTTGCCTTAGGAGGGGGAATTCATGAGTCAAAATGCTCTACCTGACAGGTAGACCTTCAGAGGTTACTTGTAACACCTGTCAATGTATTGTACAATAATTCTGTAAGCAAGCCATTTATGGAAAAGATTTGGATAAACATCTAAAGATTTAATGTTTGCATGTTCGAGTTCAGATCATTTTCATTTCACAGCCTGTCATTGATTGGCAGTGGGGCCACCTCTAAACATTTTCATCTCAAGAAAAGTAAGTCAGCATAAGGAATCCATCAAGGCAGGAGTTACAATTAATGCCACAGAACTGGAGACTTGAATCAGGTTCAAGCAGTAAATCCTAAGTGTTGTGAAAGAGACCCATATACCACTCTTTAGTTAAGCCAGTTAAGGCCATGTTGCAGAGGCCAAAGAATCTATAGCACATCACAGACCCTGAGAGCTTTAATTTCTCACCAATCTCACTTGATAGATTAGGTAACAATAGAGAGAAATGAACCACAAAGGACTTCTTAATGATATACAGCAAGAGTAATTGAAATGCAGTCATTCCTCCAACCATCTGACATTTATTGAAGACATAGGGCATATATGGCACCCATAGAGTTTATAATCTACTAGAGGACAGACTTGTAAACATCTAGCTATAACGTAACAAAGATTTTTGGGAAGTGTGGGTATTAACTGATGGATGCTTAGGGCTATGATTATGACTTCTAATAAGAAAAAAATAAAATTACATTCACATCAACACCAAAAGCAATAAAAATGAGGTACCCAGGAATAAACCTAACAAACAATGCATAAGCCTTTATAGACAAAATTGCAAAATATTAAAGTTATTGGTGCTTTTCCTAATTACATTACTGTGTTAAACCAATATAAATTATATTAAAATTCAAATAGGGTATGTCATGAAACTTTAATAAATAATGCTGAAATACTTAGTTATTCAAATGAATCTGTACTTTAAATGGTACACAAAAATATTAAAATCTAAATATAAAAGACAAACTTTAAAATTTTTTTAAAAGAAAATATAGGAACACATTTAATGGCCAGAACATTGAGAATAAATTGAGAATAAATTAGAAAGATAGAAAAGGTATAAACTATAAGAGCAAAGATTGATGTATTAAAAATGATTGTATAAAGGTAAAAGTTTTACGTAATAGGTAAATACATAGGAGGCTGAAAATAATATTAAAAGAAACAATTTAGCAATGCACAAACTTGACAGCTTTGTGCTCAGAATATATAAATCTCTCTCCTTCACATCTTATAAATCAATAAGAAATAAATAAAGGCACGAAGTATATAAATAGACAATTCACAGACGAGAAAACACAAATAACCAATGAAAAATGAACAAATGTTCATTTCACTCGAAGCCTGAGAAATGAAAATATAAATAATAATATATTACATCATGACCATAAGTCTTTCTTTTCTCTTTAAGTTTGAAAATGCCAAGTATTGACAAAAATACTGAGAAACTAGAGTTCTCATATGCTATTGGGGGGTGTAAATCGGTACAACTATTGTTAAAAAAGTATTCTGGTAATATTGTATGTATAGGGAACATGTGCATCTTTCTCCTACCAAGCAATTCCTCTTTTAAGTATGCACTTTTGAAAAACTCCAAGTAATATTCAGGGAGACATATAAAATAATATCTTTCACATCATTGTTTACAATATTGAAAATTAGAAACAATCCAAATATCCATCATAGAAGAATGAATAAAAATATTGTGGTAAAGCCATAAAATGGATTACCACAAACATCAATCCAAATGACCTAGAGTTATATCTATATCCACACCTATTTTACTACATCCTGGCCTAGATAAATCTTAAAAAAGTGATGTTAAGTAAATAAAGAGAGTTACAAATTGAAAATATGTTGTGATACTACTCATATACAATGTAACAACATGAAGAATATATTACTATACTATATATTTTATATAATGTACTCTTAAATGTTTATATATTTTTTTGTTTTCAGTGCATGTATATTATTGATTATTGATAAAAATATATATGAGGAAAATAAAGATCAAATACAAATAGTCGTTACGTTTGGAGCAAGAAAGAAAATGATATTGGGAAACATAGAAAGGCAGAACCAACTGTGGCTGTAAAGGGAGAGCAAATGAAGAGCAAAAGTGCAAGTTAAATTTAAGATAGCAATATATAAGGTTTGTTAAAATTAGGTGGTGGATACAGGTGTTAGTAATATTATCTATACTTTTCCTTATACTTGAAATAATTCACTAAAATTATTTAAATAGTTGGCTGACAATTATTAAAAATATCTAGGCTAAAATACTTGAACTTGAACCACTTAATGGGACATCTTTGAAGATTTTTAAATCATAGAGCAGCCAAAAAAAGTCCTTACTTTTCTCAGCTTAGTGGCAAAAAGATCTCATTTGCTGCAATTAAATATGATCAGCCCTGACCTAGTTTTTGAACTCACATATAGGGCTGCCTCTACATCTGTACTTGAATTATCTACTGTAAATGTCCCAAATAAGGTTCCTGAACTTCCATCTAAAGTGTGCTGCTCCCGGAGTCCTTACATTTTTTGATAATGATAAGTCCATCTTTGGAATTGCTTAATAAACCTTGGAGTCCTTCATGACACTTTATTCACTTGGTCTATCTTCAAATCCTTCTGGCTGTACATGCAAATATTCCCAGGTTCTTACCATTTCTTACCACTGTTATTACTAGTCTGTTCATCCAAACCACCATCTCTCTTGCCTTCATAATTGGAATGACCTTTAAAGAGGTCCTTCTATTTCTAGCCTTGTTACTCTATATATTAATATAGATTCAGAATGATGCTTATGAGACAGTAAAATAATTTCAACATTCTGCAAGAAAATCTCCAATACCTCCCTCAGGTGAATGCTCTGGGTGGTCATTCAGATGTCCACTGTGGCAAAAGGACACTCATTCCCTCAGCTGCTGGGAGTGTGGGCTGCTAACTATAGCCGAATCTTTTTCCAGCAATTGCTCTTGGCCATAGGAAGAAGCCTCACCCAAGGGTGAAATCCATTCCCTGACTCAGCTCTCATTCATCCAATGACTGGTTAATGCAGGGGTACAAAAGTCCAGGTTTCTTGTCTCAATGCAAAACAATTCCTGGAAGCCCCAGCTTAGCTCTAGAGACCCTCAGAGGAGTTTGAGGTTCTGTTGCAATTACATCAGGCATGGTTCATCTCCTCCCTTTGCTAAATCCCACTTCCCTCAGTTTCTTACAGGTTTTGTTCCTGAGAACACTTCCCAGTCAACCTCCTGCTAACCTCTGGCTACAATTTCCTAGCAATGCTGCTTTCTTTCCGCCCTCTTCATCTTTTCCTTTTCTCTCCCCCTCATACCCTCTGCTCCAGTCCACTGGTCTCCTGGAGGGTTCTGGGAGATAACCAGGAACACTCCCACCTTAGAGCATTTGTATTCACTTTTACTTTTACCAGAAATACTTCAGAGATATGCTACTAAATCCTCATATCCTTCAGCTCCATGTGTTTAAAATCTACCCTTTTCTAACCACCTGATTTAAAACTGTAACCCTCCCTCCACTGCTCCACTCTCACATTCTGTATTCTCCATATTGCTTGATTTTTTTTCTACAATGCACTTGACACCATTCTGTATCAATCTCTTTTTTTTTTAATTTTCATTTAATGTCTTTATTCTCCAACTAGAACATGATCTCCAGGAAGGCATGGGATTAGGTCACTGCTAATTTCCTAGGGCCTAGAACTTGACCTGGCACACATTGGATGATTCAATGAATGAAAGTGCATACATGACAGAATTAGAAAGGATAATCTGCATTTCAAAGAAAATGATTATATTTCCTATTCCAAATGTCTCCATTTCCCCTCAAATAAGTGACTCTCTGAAGCAATATCCTTACCACCAGTTGAACCACTGATACCCTTAAGAGGGTAGGAACTGGCACCCATCTGGGCAAATATAAGTACATTTTCAGAAATTGTATATCCCTAAATGCAACTTTCTATTTAGATAAGCTGAATTTTTTATAATAAACAAAATGTATTCATCCCCCTTACCTCCCTAGATGTGAGTATGGAGGAGATGGTTGATTTTGAAAAGGATCCCAGATTACAGTCTTGGGGACAAGGATTGAAGCAAAAGATGGCAGAAATTTCAATATTATAAAAGTGTAATGAAAGCAAAGGCCTAATCATTGATTAGTATCTCAGTAGTAATGTATGGCTTATAGGTCACAAAGTCATCAAAACCTACATTCCTTCCTCAGCATTGATTAATATATCCCTTACAAGGAACAAGGAAAACAAACAAACAAAATAAACTCCTCAGCCTCTTTGATGAGATAGTATTAAATATTCTGTATATGGAATACATTCATGCACGTCTAAACTGACTTTATATTCATTATCACATGTGATCTTCACATAACTGTACTAGTGCGATCAATAGGACCAGCCTTATTCCCGTAAGGCATCAAAGGACAGTCAAACATAAAAGCTTTGTTGAATGCCTAAGGTCACACTAAATTCATCAAGGACTTTGAATCTTTCTGCGTAATATATTGCTCTTTACTATTTTCTGTAAGAAACTTCTGTGTTGTATGGGGACTGAGAGGTTTCAATGGATAATTCTGAATCTGAGATCAAAAAGTATTACGTTTGTGTCAGAAAAGATCTGTTAAGAAAATCCAAACTGTAAAGACATGAAAGTATCACACAAGAAAAATCACAAGCTCATAATCAGAAGAAAAAAAAAAGTCTTTCTTGAAAGAAGATCATTTAATACCAGTAAAATTTCAGTTTATTGCACATTGATAAAACAAAGGCATATTCCCTTTGTTTCCCTTCTAAATTACAAGTAACATCAATCACTCAAGAGAAAAGAATTAGGGCGGAATATTTTAAATCCCCTAAATTCAATAAAATACTTAATTGGTATAATTCAGAGTAACCTCCCCTGAGATTTCTTAAAATCTTGTTTTATTATAATTGAAATTTAATCAATATGCAGTTATGATTACTCATACTCATGAACAAGTTATTAAGACTGTGCATACAGGCTGCCATAACTACAAGTTGATTAAGTAAAGGGAGAAAAAAAGGGGAACTCACTGTTACTGCCTTAGAGAATAACCGTGGATTGACTCAATCTCATTTTCAATGATTGTCTAGGTAGAGTTTAAGTCAGTTCTCAATTATGTTCACTCATCTGCTTAAGATATGAAAAGCTATAATTTCTTTGCCACATTGCTCTCCATCAAGGGAGTTTAAGTTTGCAAAAGACTCAAACAGAGTGAGGCAAGTCAACGGTAAAAGATACCCAATACTACCTTACAAAAAAATCCACAATTATTATTATCATCATAATTGTATGTGTGTACAGCAAACTCTTAAATTTGTGAATAAATCATGAAAAATTGATAAATTATTGAACATTTGCATATACTCTAGGATATATATATATATATATATATATATATATATATATATATAGAGAGAGAGAGAGAGAGAGAGAGAGAGAGAGAGACATACTGTGGAAAAATAAAAGAAACACAGTTAAGGGCATCAAATATGTGATGGAAGGAGAACTGCCTCTGGGTGGTGAGCACACAATGCAATAGATACATGACGTATTATAGAAGTATACATTTGAAACCTATATGATTTTACTAACCAATGATGTCCCAATAAATTTAATAAAAAGTTTTGTTTTTTTTTAAAAAGGAACACTAAAGAGAGAAGAGAAACTTACGATGAATAAGGAAAGGGTACATTTTACATACCTTATTGTGGCTTTAAATAATCGACCTCATCTTGGTCAATTAGAAAATTTGTATGCAAACAGGTCCCTAATTTCTCTAGCCCAGACCAGAATTTCTCAAATGGTTTCCGGTAAAGAAAAATTGTTCCTTCCCCCACTTTCAAATCCACCAATGATGGATATTTTTATAAAACACAGTGAATATGGATTGCTAGAAAAATTAAATTAAAAAACTGGAAAGCATATAAAACACAGCCCCTTATTTATTACACATTCAATAGATATAACATGACTGTGTAAACTTGCTTTAAAAATGTTTAAATGGGGCCGGCCGAGTGGTGCATTGGTTGGGAGCTGGTTTGGGGATGCCAGCGGCCCCGGTTCGGATCCCACATGTGGGGGCCAGTGACACTGCCCTCTACAGTTAACAACAGCTCACCTGGAGCTGGGCTTTGCGAGCCCCGGTGACAGTGTAGGCTGCAGCCCCTGCTGCAGTGGGCTGCCATAGGCTACAGTGAGTGGCCGGCACCCAGCGTGAGCTGCCAAGAGCCACAGTGAGCGACCATCCAGAGGCTGGCAACCGATCTGCCTCATCCGGGAAGAGCGCAGTGACTATACCAACATGGGTCAGTGAAGCAACGTCCTCCGCAACTAGACTGAAGAACAAAAAGACAGCAACTTGTCTGTTCCCCTTCCCCGATTCCCCAATGCTGTTCCCCTCCCCGATTCCCCAATAAAATCTTAAAAAAATAAATAAATAAATCTTTATTCTCAAATTCATTATTTATCTCATCATGGAGTAGTAATAGTTTGTAGATTGACAACCCCCTAAGAAACACCATGCAGCAATAATAGATTGCCTATTGGTCACGATGAGGATACTGTTGATGGTTTAGGGTTCCTGAATGCTTTCTACAGGTGAGGTATTGTTCTAAATTATTTATATGCATTATCTTGTTTAATCCTCACAACATTTCTGTGAAATCTTTATAAATGTTAGCCCCGTTTTACAGATGAAGAAACAGACCCAGTCTAATAAGAACTTTGTGAAATCAGTTTAGCAAGTATCCTCCCACCCTTGGTATCTTAGCACCCTTAATATGTGATCAAGTTCCTCATCCCCCACCTTTCATGTCTGAGTCCTTAGCCTACTTTTAGCAAGAATCAGGTCAAGTTATCAAGAATCCCCTTATCCTTGATGTCTCCTCTTAGTACTTTTTCATCCACTAACCCTCTCACTCTGCTCCTTCACTATAAACCCCCAGCTTCTTTGCTATATTCAAAGTTAAGCCTGGTCTCTCTCCACTATTGCAATAGTTTTAAACAAAGTCATTCTTATTTAACAACTGTCAGAATAATTGTTTCTTTAACAAAGGATAGCCCTTCTTAAACACTAAACTCAACAAATAGACTTCTAATAAGTAAAAAAAACAACAAACATATATTTTAAGAGACCATTTAAATGGTCCACATAATTGTTTTTCACTGACAGTCAGGGAGGGACTGTTTTTGTTTGTTTGTTTTTTTATCCTGTTATAAGCAGTACACCACAGTGGTTAAAAACATGAGTATTGGAGACAAACGGTCTATGTTTAAATTCTGGCTCTGCCACTTACAAGCAGTAGGACTTTGGGTAATTATAAAGCACCTCTATTTTTCATTCCTCAGTAAGATGGGAGTGTAGTACTTACCTCATAAGACTGTGAGGTAAATGTAAAGCAGGTTCAAAATTGCCTGTCACAGAGTAAACATTTAAGTGTTATTTTTATTTTTTTCACACTCCTACTCCGTTTAAGGGTTTTAGATATTGGATAGAAAATTTGGTACTCTGGAAATGTTTTCTTACTGCTGTGTAAAATCCCATTTAATCCTAAATGGGCTTGGTTAATAATTGGGTTAACCCTATTGGATTGGATATGATAGGAAATATTTTTTGGAAAAAGTGTCCAGCACCATATGCTTGGTAATGCAAGAAAGGATTGTTTTAGATCTCATGATCACAAAATGATGTGGTTATCACCATTAGGACCTCTAAAGTATCTCAAAACATATATTTTTTTTCATTTTCCATGAATGTTACTGACGAATTCTCAGGTACACGGATAATGGCTTATCCTCCTGCCAGATTATTCATTTGCAGGCTTGGCTAAGGAAATTGTATTTGTAACCGACTCTTGATTTCTACTTGGGATAAACATAGACATTTAACCTTTCACAGTGAGCATTCCATAAAGAAAACCAAGTTTCTGAAAAGAAAGCTTGGTTCAAATCATTATATTATGAGGATGCTTCTCCTAACATTTCATAGTACATTTTAGCTTTTGGTAATGCTGCTTAATTTTCTAACTAGAGCTGCAATTTGCAAACTTCAAAACCCCTGTCAATATGGGTGAGAGGCAAATCCACTACCTAATTACCACTGACCATAAAATAACTTAATTCACATAAGTAGGCATCTTTTATGTTTTTCTTCCTTGTCATTACATAGTCACATGCGTAATAAAATTGCAAAGGTCAAGAAGAAAAATGTCTCTGCCCACAAATCTCCCGGGATATCATTTGAGATTCTACAATAGATTTTACCAACCCTCTTAAGGGAAGGAGAGGGGTCAGGAAGAATGTCACGCCTCAGTGACCCCTGAGTCACATGGATGTATGATACATTCTATCCTTTCAGTGGCCAGGTAGCTCATGATGTTCAGATGTAAAGGCAGGTATTTTAACCACACTTGGTACCTTCTGTGCATAGGAAATGAAGCCCTATTTTCAAAGAGACCTGTTCCTTAAGAGATTTTTGACAAAGGGAAGAAATTGGTTTCACTTTTTAAAATTCTTTATGCACCTGATTCCACACATGCACATAGGTAGCACTACTTTTTCTGACTCATATCCTGATATACAGGTGCCTTTTTGAACCTTGAGTAAAGAACTAATCAGAGCAGGCCTTATTTCAGAATTAATTATGTCTTTGCTGTTTTCCAACCTGATACGAATCTCCTGGATGGCAGAAACCACCTTTCTTTTATCTTTGCATCACCTACGTTATCAAAGTGTGATTCTTTGTACCCAGAGGCATTCAATATTTCTTTTTAATTTAGTTGATTATTGTTCATCTCAAAAAACAGAAATGGTGTGTTTATCAAGGGAAAAGGGGATTTTAATAACGTAACATCTTTAGATAAAATATGTTATTTCCCCACTGTAATCACCATGGATCTGAGAACAGTTACAGAGATGACTTTAATATGATTAAGGACAGGAAATAATTGTTGCTTCAGTCCAAACTGCCAATGTTCTGAAATTTATGTCACAAAACTCACCATGGAAACATGTTTCTTTACCAAGGCTAAAGGAGGAGGAAGAAAACTGTTCAGTTTCAATAATGAAAGTGGGTACAATGTATCCTTAAAAGTCATGTAGAAATTGTTTTTAATGTTTCCATAACTGTAATTACCCTGGGGCTGAATGTTGTAAATACAGTCTATAAAACAAAAAGGGAAATACAATTAACCTCACTTTTTAAATGATTATACCTTGTGACTGGGGGGAGGGAGGACATTGTTTCTAAAAATGGCATTCCTCTTTGGATTGCTGAACAGAATAGCTCATAGGGAGGACTTCTCCTAAACAGAATTATGGAACTCTTCTGATGGCTTCCTATTTAAATAAAATAATTGAAGACAGTGGATTTTAAAAATGATAATCAGAGAATTGAAATATCCCATTTCTAATGTGTTTTCTGTGCTATTTAAGATTTAACCCACACCCAAATGATTTTCTTTGGCTAAGGCTTTATGGAACTACGCATATGTACCATAAACCATCAACCAAAAAGCTTGTCAGACTATGTGACAGAAACCACAGACTCTACGGTGGTTCTATGGGAGCCAAATGCCCTCCCAGTGCCCATCTCTGCTTCATAACACCATCATCAGGAGTCTAGGGGAAACCTGACCCACTCAAAACTGGGCTGGTTTCTGGTTATGCTATATTACAGCACACAAGTAGGCTAGGTCACAGATACCAATGGAAATAAAGAGGTCTTTGTTGTCTTCAATACAGAGATGAGAAGCAGTCTGTAACACCAGCGGGGGATTAGAGGAACCAGCCTTATCTCACCCAAAGATCTGGGAAATACCAGCACATGTTGATGAGAAAGTTAGGGCAGAATTGTTGGCACAGAAATGATAAAGGAAATGGAGTTCTCTTTGTTTTAAATTATTATTATTATTTATTATTATTAAATCTATCTCTGTATACAGCTAATAAGGTAATATTTTTCTTTACTACAAAATCTTGAATTCTTCTGCAATGAATTTGTTACTTGAGCTAACCTTCAACAAGTCAGTAGTATACAAAGGATTTTAAACATCCCCCCCTCAAAACCAAAGGTTCTGAATACTATTAGCACTTGAAGTTCTCCTATCTGCCCACTCTTATAGAATCTGTCTAAAGTATCTCTATTATATTCAATTATCATTTTGTAAATATTTGTTGAGCACCTACTCTATAGAAGACACTATGAGAAATACAGAGAATAAAATGATCTTTACTTTCTAGTTACTCAGAATCTCATGGCAACACATTATAAGGAAAATAAATTATTGTAACAAGAGAAAGCTGTTAATACAATAGGCACACATAAGGGACGAGCCAATTCTTTGTTGGAAATCCATGGAAGATTTCCATAGAAAGCTGATATGGGAATATAAAAACAAACAAACAAAAAAAGTAAGTATTTACAAGGTGATGGAGAAAGGAAAGGAGGGTTCACAAAGCACAATAGTTTAACTGTGGAGCGTAAAGCCATTCGTGGCTCCCTACTGCTCTTAAGATAAACATTCAAGTCTGTTTTACCAAGGTCTTCATGGTCTACATGATTGGATTTTTGATGAACTGTCCAGCATCATCACTGGAATTTATTCAACATATTTTTTTAAATATGCATTTTACAAGTTAAGCTTCTACCTTAAACCAGGCATTGTATAGGGCCCTGCAATCACAATTATGAATCAAAAAGACACTTACTGTCTTCATGGCATTTAAAATCTAGTGGGGGAGAAAGATAAAAAGCAAATCAACTAATAACCAAATAACATTGTGGCATACAGACAGTGGGATGAAATAAATAAAGATGGTGTGGTAACAGATAATGAAGTGAGAGTTAGTCCAGGGTTGGGGCTAGGGTTCATGGAGGAAGTAATGTTTACGCAGACCTCTGAAGTTAAAAAAGGAACTTGCCTTTCTAACAGCTTAGGAAAAAAATCTTTCCAGGCCTACAGGCCTGTTAATGCAAAGGTCATGAGATGGAAATTAGTTTATCCTATCCTAGAAAAAGAACAATATCAGTTAGTAGGAAGAAGGGAGGGGATCAGTGACACAGAGCTTTGCAGGCCCCTGCAAAAAGCGTTGATTTCATTCAAGCTGCAGATAATGTGCCCTGCACTCTCTCACACCGAGCTTTTGCACATGTGGTCCCCTCCTCCTGACCTACTCTCTCTACCTTCTTCACTGGGCACATTTTTAGTCATGGATATCACAGACCAGGTCTCATTTCATATTTGCATCCTCAGGGTTCGCTTATATTAGGTGTTTAATGATTGAAGAAAACAATGGAGATATGAAGACCATCCTTTTGCTTAATAAGACTTTTGATAATTGTGAATTAATCCCTTGTTTATGTCAATGAGAACAGAGCAAAAGTTATTAAGATCTGATGTAAAAGGAGGCAACTAACTCATGTTTGAGAAAGGAATCTACCTGCCTCCTTTGAAGACGATGGACAAAGTATATATTCTTTACCTTTAGAATTGCCAAGGTCGAATTCTTTACTTTTTGCACTCAGTATTTTAAAATCAATACTTTGGTCTTGATTCATCCCATCCCTTTTGCAAGTATATATTTTTTTAGTTTCATAGTGCAATAAAAAAGAAGCAGTTTTACATTAGGTCACCAAGGGTCCTGAAGGAGAACTAGCCCCTCTCTCCTTAATGAAGACTATTGTTTTTTTTAATTATTAATGAGGTCATTGATATATAGATTGTAAGCAATAGGATACAGGTTACCATCTAACAGTATACATCTAATGATGCTGTTATGGTACTTGTACTAGCAATGGGAACTTGGCTATCACTGCTGTCTTTGTCAAGGGTATGCTTAACACATTCCACAGGGAATTTCTCAGCTGCAGGAGGAGTCTTCATGGGGCCAGTTTCCAGTAACAGTTGGGAACAGGGGCATCATCCTCTCTGAATAAATGGAGATCGCTCCAGTTGTGCAAAGGAAAAATGAGCCAGTTGCCATGAATAATGACTAATTAGGAAAACCTTGACAGGGGTATAATTTCAATCGGTGATTCTCAGCACTGAGATAGTTTCACGCTTTATGAAAACCATTTGGTGAAAATTTAATTCAAATCAAAACTTTATTTTTGTAGGAATACAGTGAAATTTATTTGACATTGGGTAATGGTTTTATAACAAGCAATCAAAATAAGAGACCTTTAGGGAAAAGAAATTTAAAGGCCCTCTTTTTCACTATGTGATATCTAGGTAGCATCAGAAAGACTTTAGCAGCTATCCATATATATAATTCAACCTCGGCTAGGAAAAATAAGCCTGTATATTGATTTAACCATATTCACTGTTCACTAGCAGAACAACTGTAAACATTCATTTGACTTAATTTACGTACTTTAACATGTCATTTTGCCACATTGAAGACAGTCTTTGGAATTCTTAAATATGAGATAGAAGGATCTCTATACAGAATTTGGAATTCAAAAGTAACATCAAATTCTTTGCAAATTCTCCACTTCTTGAGATCTTTGAGGGGAATTGCATTTTTAAAAATTGATCTGGCTAATATAGTTCTTCTTTCCTTTGTAGTAACTATTTCTCAGTGGTAAATACATCTTTAGTGCAAGGAGGATTTTGATGGACATTAAAACAAAATCACAATTCCACAATGTGATTCATTTTCTATGCTGTAAAATATCCAGTAAAGAGTGTTCTAATCAATTAAGTAAACAAATATTGTAAAATTAGTTTATATACTAGTAGAACAGGAATCAACAAATATTTTCTGTTCCAGATAAATATTTTAGATTCTGTAATCCATACAGTCTCCATCACAACTATTCAAAACTACCATTATAGTTCAAAAGAAGATATAGACAATATGTAAAGAGGTATGTCTGTGTACTAATAAAACTTTATTTACATAACAGGTTATAAGCTAAATTTGGCCCATGGGTCGTAGTTTGCTAACCTCCACTACAGAGGAATAAGAGGTAGTTCATATTAAATATGTTTTAAAGAAAATATTTTAACATTATGTAGAAACCATCAGTTTTTATTCAGAAAGGGCCAGATATTAAGCAATATTCCATAGTAATATTTCATAAAAATGAAAGTAGGTGTCAAAAATATTAGTAATACTTTGTAGCCATTTTTACTAACAGTAAAAATATTGCTGTAAAATTATTCCAGATTTGAGAAATTTAATAATTTCTATTTTTCCTTACACATACTAGCCCAAATGGACAGCCAAGTCCCATACATTCGACTTCCTTAGTCTTTGAAATCTGTTCACTCCTCTGATTTCTGTCCCATGGTCATGTCACCAGCATCATTGCCTTTCTTTCTTTTTTTTTTTTTTTTTTGAGGGCAGTGTCACTGGCCCTCACATGTGGGACCGAACCGAACCGGGGCCGCTGGCTTCCCAAGCCAGTGCTTAACTACCACGCCACTCGGCCGGCCCATCATTTCCTTTCTTGACCTCAGCAATAGTTTTCTAAATTATATCCCTGAAGTTAGTTCCCCATCTTGCTTCACAAGCCCCCGTCCAAATCTCCATTCAGTTGCCAGAATAATCTGTGATGAATGAAAATCTAATTATCTCTATTTCTCTCTCCTGTTTAAAGCTTCCAAAGCTTCTGACTATGTTTAGGATAAAAACCAAAAGTTAACATGGTCTGCAAAGACTTGGCTTGATTTTGCCGTCTCCAATTCAACACCACTAATCTTTCTTTCCAGTCATCAAGATCCCTTTGCTTAAGGACATTTGCATGTATTGTTATCTTTGCCTGGAATTCTTTGCTTAATAATTGCCTTTTCACCAGGTTCCATGAAGGGAGGAGAAGTAATGACTATTTCAGCACTTGATTCAGGGTTGATATACAGTAGATAAATAGGTGCTCAATAAATATGTGTAAGGCATAATTTAATGAATGAATAAATTAATGAATGAATGAATGATATCCTAGAATGTGAGTTAGACATTTGCTGAAAATATGTTATGGTCCAGTGATGGAAATGGGGCAAAACCATTCATATTGCTTTTATCAATGGCTAACTGTATGTATCTATGTGTATATATAATTGCTTCCTGGTCCACAACTTTTGCTATAAAGTTTTCTAAAAACCTTTGTTCCTCCCCTGCTTGTGTGGTATTTCAATCAAGTTGCATAAAATCCAATTGCTTGGGTAACAGTTTTTTGTTACTGTTTTGTTTTGTTTTTCCAGATAACTAACACCAATTATCAACTAGGAGCCTTCATTTTCCTTAAAGCATTCCTAATCTGTGGTCCTAGCAGGAACTTCAGAATAATGGAGAGCTAGAAATACTCCCAGATTCAACCTGCTGACAGCTTATGATTATAAACTATTCAGAGTAGCAAAGCTGTTATATTGATTTGTCTTGTTGAAGTTCTAAGACAGTTGGCTCATGCACACTTTCTTTCTGATATGTTCAGCAGTCTACAGCTCTTTTGCTGAGCTGACGAGAGACATGACTTCCCAGATGTTAAAACAGCTGTCATGTTCACCCCGGAGGGACCACAGCACTTGCTAAAGTTTGGTGTTTTTTTTCCTTCTGCACAAAAGCTGCAAAATGCTTGAAACTGCCCTGTGAGAGCTGATCTTCAGCATTTAATGCTGTTACAAATCCTCCTGTATGTTTGTTTGTGAGTTGTGTTGGTGTGAGGGCAGCAGTGCAGAAAGGGTAGAAAGGTCATCAATGAATTTGGGATTGGATTTTAGGAGAACTAGTTGTTTCTTGAGTTAGTAGACTAAAGAGTATTTTTATTCCAAAACTTAGTGATGGGGTCCAGTATTTAAAGAAGGCCCAGCAGAAAGAAATCTGAAAGTACCGGAAATGCATTAACATGCACCAGGGGCTGGATGTGTGTCCAATTCCCTGGGATTGTCTGAATATATACAATCATATTGTAAGTTAAATATTATTGATTAGGAGTCTAAGTACATTCAATCATTTTAGTGGTTTCTGGCAGCATTTTTGTGATGGTAAGGGGAGAGCACAGAGGTATATAATGTATATGTACACATAATATATACTTATAAAATACAATGTGTTCCCAAGTCTTTGTGGGAGGAAATAGAAATCCAATTATAAATGCCTTATTTTCAGGTAAAGAAACTTAAATCAAAACAGGAAATTTTAAATAATTTGCCCAATATCACAGACACAGTTATTGATACAGTTTGAACCAGCACCCAGATATCATGACTAATAGTCAATAATACTTTATTACATCACACGGAGAGTTGTATTAAAAAAAAACAACCCTCAACTATATCTGTCATTTTACAAATAAATTCCTAGTTTAATTAAGATGTAGGATGATTTAATTTTTTAACTGCTTTAAAATTCACAACTCTAAATCTCATGCAAATAAGACTTTCCCTATCTGGTCTTAAGAAACTGAGTAAGGTTCACACATCAACTTATGCTAATTAGGTACATTTGACATCCAAAGGAATAGAAGCTTTCAAGAAAAAAAAAAAAATCCAAGGAAAATAATTCTACATATTCTTTTTACAAGGAAGGATTTTTGTGCTAAATCAGAGTGGATAAATTGCAAAATAAAAGCCCTGGGGCTATCTGCTCCAATTAATAGTTTATCTTCAAATGCAGCTTTAGCCGTGCCTAACTTCTGCTCTCCAGAAATTAGGACAGGTTACTTACAGTACAGCACCAGCATACCTCCTAAAGCCCAAACCTTGTTGTTTGCATGTGTAAAGCAAGAATAAATCCCCTCCCGCCTTGGAAGTTGAACAAAGAATGCTCTTTTTTGGCAATGATATAGAGTCACATACATGTACATCAGCAAGTTTTACCTAAATAAAGGAGAAAGGTTATAATATAAGGGGAGGTGATTAATGTAATTCCTAATGGAGTAATTGTAGTAATGTAGCAATCGTAGTAATAATAGCACTAGTACTACCAGTGACAGTAGCTATATTTTTTCCTCTTCTGCCCTAAACAGAAGCCTTGATACACCTAGTTGTTACAAATATGTGGCTCCTGTGCCATAAAATTCAAGAGGTTCTTTGAACTAAAGGATAAATGTTGTATCTTTTGTCACACAATGATGCAGTTGCCTACTAATTCAAACCCTGAGCCAAAGGAAGTCATCTGTAGACAAGACATTAGCTTATGAGATCTCCTGGGATGAGAACTCAGCCCAGAAGGTCACTCAGCATTGCACATTGAGTGTTGAACCTGATCCCATCAAAAGATCTTAGGGTATTTGAAGGCAAGATTACATACCTGCACACAAAGTGCACGGCATTGACACTGATACAAAGTGAGTATGAATAAATGAAACCAGTATTAGTAATTGCTATAGAAGCAGCCTAGGTAGCACAGAGGCAAAAACCAGCCAAGTGATGAGAATGACGAGCTATTGGTAGACCAGATTTTTGGTTACAGGGGTAATTGTGGACGAATGCTATTTCTCCCTAACAAGTCATTGATGAGTTACCAAGGTAGCTTCCTCAGCATCCTGACTTCCTTTTATTTCCTTAAAATTAATCCCATCCCTTAGTCCATCTCTGTCCTCACCACCTCAACGAGCCTAACTCTATAGACCTGTTACAAATCACCTTGAATATTTTATCATATGTAATGAAAGACATTTACTATTCTCAGGGAGAGGGAGCAGTGTCACAATACCAACTTTCTGTCCATTAACCTTCTTTAGTGAACATGCTAATCACTGATAGAACAGAAGCAAATGGATTTCTATTTGTAAACTTCTAATATTCAGAAGTATGCCTTATATAAGGAGGCAATAGAGCCACCCTTCCAATATGTCTGAATCAACAAAAAATATTTTGAAAGAAAACTTAAGATTTAAGGAAGACTGATGAACATTCAAAACTCAAGAATTGACTGGTCTTTTCAAGATGTGCCTCGAAATGGCTGCTGCATTGTCTCTCTTTCCTTTTACTATTTTGGACAAAGCTGAAAGCAATGATTAGCCAATGCATTAACATATGCCAATAATTTCAATAACTGAGAAAGCAAGACAATGCCATTCGAAGGTGGCACTGTATTATAAAATGCCTGCAAACTGCACAATGTCATAACAACATCAGATAAGGGCACTACATTGTAATTCTTACCTCTGATAATAGGGATGAAGACAATAGCATGTCTGATTTCTTTTCACCTTAAAAAAAGTAAGAGTTGAACTAGAAGAGATCAAGAAAAATAAAGCAACCCATAAATCTGGATAAAACACTTAACAATGAAGTGTGTTCAACTGGAAATTCTATGGGGAGAGAAGGGCTAGTACAGACTTAATTAAGTGACTTAATCTTGTGAAGGGCATATAATAAAATGGTCCCTGTGGTTGCTTACTCTGCCTCTCTATCTGTTTATCCATGAGTCTATAAAAACATGAACAAAAATTTACTTTCTAAAATTAAAGGCCTAACATTTAGGAAAGTTGCAATGAAGAGTTTCTGTAAGCAACATGTATTTCAGAGTTGGTTTCAGTAGTTGACCTGGGGATATTGTGGTTACTCAGTGAGTATTTCCTGATTTGTAATGCTTAATTTCAGAAACTGGATCGACTTTAGATAATTGTCATTTATTGAGCACATCTACTGAACCAGGCATTTTACTTAGATGATCTCATTTCATCCTCACATTAACTCCAACTAGGGGCTATTTTAAGGAAAAGATAAATGAGGCTTGATGAGGTTCAGTGACTTACTCAAAGACCTATTGTAATAGCTATGTATCTATCACTAGTAGAGTTCAAGTCCACATTTAGTTTTGAAAGTCTGAACATTTAGCCTTTGTCTTTGGGTATTGCTTATTCTAACCCCCGTTTTTTCCACAAGGAAAAAAAAAGAGAGTCAAGAAAATAAGAGTTTTTTGTGTTCTCTTTCCATTTCTAGAATGTGACAAATTTATGTTTCTGTGGCCAATGATATTATTGCTAATGTATTTAGCAAATAACTAAGCTACATCCCCAACTTTTGATCAAGAAAATCAGTACAGTATGATTTCTAGGATTGTAGTCATGGTCTAAGGAGTCAGAAAACCTAGGTTCAAAATCCAACACCATTTTCTAGTTTTGAGAACTTGGGTAATTTACTTAATAGCTCTGGATTTCAGCACTCTCATCTGTAAAATTAAATATTGTCCCTACTTTAGAGGGTGGACAGATTAAATGAGATGTGTCACATAAATTCTGAAGAACTGGCAAGACTAAGCACTCAACAAGTGGCAAATAATGATCATGATGTTGATAATGATAGTGACGATGATGGTGCTTTTGGAACATGTCCTATGATTACAAGGCTTAGAAGTCTGTTTCTGTACTGTTAAATATAAAATAAATTTGTTCCCAATATGGACATAATATTTAATTATGAAGTTCCATAAAAACTTACATAGAAAAACGTATATAGATGAAGATGAATGATTATAGTTATAATTAAGATTAATAGAACCAGAAGTCATATGACTAGCATCTCTCACTTTCTCCTCCATGCCAATGTCCCTCCCTCCCCTTCCTCTCTTCCTCCACAAGCCCATTCCTCTCTACCTCAATCCTTTCTTTTTTCTCTCTCTGAATACATCTGATTTAAATGGATGGTTTCCCTAACAAGACAATAAAAATAAATTTATAAGGATATAAAACTGAATACAGGATATATCAAATTGTTAGAAAATATGGAAATATATATTACATCCTTATGTGTATACCTATATGTATACGTGTGTGTGTATGAAAATTTCTCCAAATGTGAACATATCTAGATTGTGGAATTATTAGTGATTTTTAAATTTTTTTCTTCATAAGTTTTTGCCTTTCAAAGTAAGTGTTCATTACATCTAGTTTAAGAGGCAGACATTTTATGTCAATAAAAGTCATAGCAAAAAAGCTGTAAAACATACAGATGGCCAATAGACATATGAAAAGATGCTCAGCATCATTAATCATCAGGGAAATGCGAATTAAAACAACAATGAGGTGTCACTTCACACTTGTCAGAATGGCTTTCATCAATAAATCCACAATCAACAAGTGTTGGTAAGGATGTGGAGAAAAGGGAACCCTCATGCACTGTTGATAGGATTGCAAATTTGCATAGCGACAATGGAAAACAGTATGTAGTTTCTTCCAAAAAAATAAAAATAGAGCTACCTTATGACCGAGCAATTCCACTTCTCAGTATTTGTCTGAAAAAACCCAAAACACTAATTTGAAAAGATATATGCACCCCTATGTTCACTGCAGCATTATTTATAATAGTCAAGATATGGAAGCAGCCTAAGTGTCCATCAATAGATGGATGGATAAAGAAGATGTGGTACATATATACAATGAAATGTTACTCAGCCATAAAAAATAAAAAAAAATGAAATCTTGCCATTTGCAACAACATAGACAAACCTAGGGGGTATTATGCCAAGTGAAATAAGCCAGAGAAAGAAAGACAAATACTACCTGATTTCACTTATATGTTGAATCTAAAAATAAGTAATAAACAAACGAACAAAACAGAAAGAAACTCATAGATACGAGTACAGAGAACAAACTGATGGTTGCCAGAAAGGAAGGAGGTTGGGGGTTGGAGGAGGTGAAAAAGGTAAGGAGAGTAAGAAGCACAAATTGCAGAAATAAAAATAGTCACTGGGAGGGCCGGCCGAGTGGCGCGGTGGTTAAGCACTGGCTTCAGAAGCCAGCGGCCCCGGTTCGGTCCCACATATGAGGGCCAGTGACACTGCCCAAAAAAGAAAAACAAAACAAAACAAAACCCAAACAAAAATAGTCACGGGGATGCAAAGTACAGCATAGGGAATACAGTCAATAATATTATAATAGCTATGTATCGTGTTACGTGGGTACTAGACTTACCTGGGTGATCACTTTGTAAGCATATAAATGTCTAATCACTGGGTTGCACATCTAAAACGAATATAATATTGCAAGTCAACTGTAGTTGAAAACATTTTTTAAAAAAAGAAAGAAAAACTGTAAGAAATCAGCCTTTCAGAATCTTAACAATAGTTATTTCTAGGTAGCAGGATTAAAGGTGGTGTTCATTTTACTCCTTATCAGCTACTGTTTTCCAAATTTTCTAATCGAGCATGCATCCTTTAAAAATTATTTACACGGTGTGTAAAACCACATATAAATACTCTAAAGTAATATGGTAGAGAGATTTCTACCCACTATTCAACCATTTCATTTATGGGCTTAAACAGTGTCCTCAAGAGACAGCTCTATCCTCACACTTCAAAAGGTCTCAAATTGTTTGACATTAAGCAAGTTATTTAATTTAGGCCTCAATTTTCCCTTTTGGAATAATATAAGATAAATATTTCCCTTGAAGGATTATCATGAGAATTAAGTAGGAAAATGTACCTGGAATGCCTTTATCAGTGCTTGGCACTTAATTGACCACAAAGCACAGTCGCTTCCCTGATTCCAACATTCTCCTCTATCTCGGCTGCAGAAAAAAGATGGAGGCCTCGTAGCCAACCAACTGTGGCTGACTCCAACCTTCCCTCGGGCCCCTAGCACACCTAGAAACTCCCATCCCAGGGTAATTTGTTAAGAGTTCTGCCAAAGATCATAACCATTAGGATGATACCACATAATCGAAGAATTACTACCTAATTTAACAAAGCCAGTATGAATGTCTTCCAAAGGCACAAATAGCGAGTTGAATTATGATCCTGACGCAGAGAACTGTTCACCTGAGTGCTTATTTGCAGGCTTCCGTGCAGGACAATTTGTCTACACAGAGTGGTGTCAATGCACAGTTGCTCTCATCAGTACTGGTGCCCTTCAATGATGTGGCTTTGAATGAAATGGTTATGGATAAAAAATATCACTTCAATTCCCTGTGCATTCAAATTTCACATTGTTAATTCATCATTTCTGCCATGGGAATTCTACAGCTCCTTGTTTACTGACAAAACAAAACAGTAGGGTAAACTTAGAGGACACACTTGGAATCTAATCCTCAACAAGAGGAAATCCTGAGATCTGGTGTTTACTGTCTCATCATGTATGCAAGGGTCTGTCTGATCTGAAATGACACAAGTTGGATGACAAACGCCATGCTAAAAAGAATAGTGTTACTCAATCAGGAACTGCAGTCACCAGTTGGCTGGGCCAAAGGCAAAGTAGACATTTTTCCCATCGCTGATTATGAATGGTTGTATCAGGGGTTTTGACCCATTAGGCATTTGATAAATGCTTATTTGAATAAATGGGTAAATAAACACAAAACTAATATTAACGTCTCATCTGGATTTTACTTTCTTTTTTTTTTTTTTTTTTTTTTTTTTTTTTAAAGATTTTATTGGGGAATTGGCGGAGGGGAACAGCGTTGGGGAATCGGGGAAGGGGAACAGACAAGTTGCTGTCTTTTTGTTCTTCAGTTTAGTTGCGGAGGATGTTGCTTCACTGTTGGTATCGTCATTGCGCTCTTCCCGGATGAGGCAGATCGGTCGCTGGCCTCTGGATGTCGCTCATCGCGGCTATTGGCAGCTCATGCTGGCTGCCAGCCACTCACGCTGGCTGCGGGCCACTCACTGTAGCCTATGGCAGCCCACTGCAGCAGGGACTGCAGCCCACACCATCACCGGGGCTCGCACAGCCCAGCTCCAGGTGGAGCTGTTGTTAGCTGTAGAGGGCAGTGTCACTGGCCCTCATGTGGGATCCGAACCGGGGCCGCTGGCATCCCAAAACCAGCGCTTAACCAATGCGCCACTCGGCCGGCCCTGGATTTTACTTTCTTGATTAGTGTAAATGGGTATCCCTATGGCTTGCTTTACTAAATATGTGAGCTTGGTATTTTTAAATCCATACTTTCTATTTTTGGCTGGCACTGAAGCTGGGTATGTGGGTGCTGCAGAGAAAGGGTAAAAGGAATACAGAACCCAGTCACAATGAAAAATAAATAAATAAATTAGAATTCAAGAAATGTTTTCAAGAGCTTTGTATGAATAGCTCTAATGTATTACTTATTATAGATTAGGCATTTTAGTTTTTCATTTCCTGTTTCATGTAGCCTTCCCAACACAGTCGTATCACATTTTTCACTATTGCCTTCAGTTTGCAGATGATGGAACAGTTTTATTATTGTAGTTGCTAAATAAACTATGCCTAAGTTTAGTGGCATAAAACTACAGCCATTTTATTATTCATTTTATATTTTATTATTTATTGGGATGGCTTTTCTTGGCTCCACAATGTCTGGGATCAATTTCTGTGAAGGCTCCAAGGCTGTGCTGACTCAACAATTGGAAGATGGAATGATCCAGGGTCTCCATTCCCAGGCTTCACAATGAAAACCAAGACTACTGAGGGGATTGGCTTCCTCATGGCATGGCATGGCAGGATTGGCAGACTTCTTACCTGGTGGCTCAGAGTTCCAAGTGCAAGTATTCTGACACCAAGGCAGAAGCCACAGAAGTCTCTTTTATAAGTGAGACTCGGGAGTCAAGCAGCGCTTTTTCTTTTGGTGCAAGACTCATAAGCCACTCAGACTCAAAGGGGAGGTGCATAGTCCCCGCTACTTGCAGAGAGGAGGGTCAAAGAATGTGGGGGCTATGAGATTTATGGGGATTAAGGAACATGACAAAGTTTTAGGCCTGGAATAGGGTCCTGCATCGTTTGAATCAAAAATATAGGACTTCAGTCTCCTACTCAGACAGGAAACTAAGGTTTTCAAGGAGGACATTCTTGGAATATGTTTCAACAACAAACGGAAAATGTGGGGGTAACATGGCAATCAATAACTTAATTTATAATTCAAAAAGGTTCATTAAGGTAAAATATTTCCCTATAAACCTTCAGTATGTATTTCTTCAACAAATCCTTAAAGGAAAAACAAAGCAATAATGGTATGGTGCAGCCAGTCTGCCTGAGTTATAACAAATATCAAATTGATGAAGTCTGAGTTAATCATGGTTAATGCAGCAATAATTGTGCAGTCCGAGTGAAAGAAAGCAGAATAGTCATTAAGCCTTTTAAGGTACTTGCTAATGGACTGTGTGTGTGTACCTGCAAACTCAGTGTTTGTCAGGAATGCAAATGTGTCATATTTTAGAAGACTTGCACTGATGAATGCAGACTACAACTCTAATTATACCAGAATCTACTCCTAGGCTTGTCAGTTTATACTGATTTGAGAGATCCAGTCTAGGGGTTAGCAAATTTGATCTATAAAGGACAGAGAGTAAATAATTTCAACTTTGTGGAAGATTCAGCCTCTGTGACAACTGCATGACTCTGTTGTCATCACCCAAAAGCTGCCATAGACACGACATAAAGGAATAGGCATGACTATATCTGGTAACATTTTATTTACTAGCTTACAAAAAGCCATATTTGGCCCTTGAGCTACAGTTTTCTGACAATCCCGTCCCCGCCACCATTTCATTTTACAGGTGAGAAAACTGAGATTTGGGGAGCATAGTATAATTTGCTTTTCCATGTGAACTGAAAAATAATGGATTTAATGGTCTAAATCTAGAAAAAAAAATCCAATAAAAACACATATGATTGATGTCATATATTTTAAACCATCCTCTGATTCTCATCATCACCAATGACTACGTATTGAATATCCCCATGAATGCAAATTCTATGCATTTCATTTGGCTTGCACAGTGTCCCTTTAGCTGGGTTTCATTCATTGTACTGTTTTCTCTGTTTTCTTGCCAGATCTACTCAAAATCCCTCTGGTTGCATCAGCTATCAGTATATGCAAATTTGAATGTGTTTGATTTTCCTTTATTAAAACTTCCGTGTATACTTCTGTTTAGGAGGCTCAGACAACAAGTGATACAGGCCTCTTAATGCCATCATGTCTCCCAGCTAATGGCAGTTCATGTTTGTTTACTCGTACAAAGCAGCAAGTATCTCTGATCATCAAGCAGATAGAGATGTTTGCAGTACCCATGGAACAATCATCATTTCTTTGCTCCTCTTCTGAGAATCAAAACCTGAAAACACATCAATCCTCTAGTTTCATGGAGATGTTCTTCTGAGCTACACATGACACAATAGGGGATTAAGCGTGGTTTTGCTCTTCAGCAATTCATTGCATCAAGCAATAAGGAGATATTTATATTCCATTTCATTTGTGAAGAAAAATGAATATATAAAAGAATGTGGCAATTTAGAATAATCCATCTTTTTCATGTTTGGGGGCATGCTGCCTCTCTCAAAGTCAGTTTCAGATACATACAGGAAATTTTCACTTGTTTTTAAGACATAAGTGAATAAATACAAGAACAGTGTTAAGCAGTCTCAGGGGCCAGTGAGGATTTACACATCAGCAGGTAATTGCTGATACTTCTGATAAACTATGTCTCAGGTGTTGCACAAAGGTAATGGCCAAAACTCTTTAGCTTGGCATTCAAGGAAGCCAACATATCTACCTCAGCCTTCTTTTCCAGCTCTACTGTCTGGAATTTTCCTTTATCAACTCTACATTTATCATGAAGTTTCCCCAAACAGTTTTGTTATGCTTCACCTTGCAATGTACCATTTCTCTTGCCTATAGCTCTTTTCTTCCTTGCCCAATACCTTGTATACTTCTACCCCTTCCTTGAGGATCATTCAAATATCTATTTCATCATGAAGAACGCCACTCGGCTGGCCAAGCCTTCTTTCTCTTTTACACACTTCTAAATCTTATTCAAACACAAACAGGTTCTTCTCCCCACCATATGGACATTTGCTAATTGTTTAAAGATGAAAGGATAGTTGGATAAATACATTGTACATTTTGTCTCAGTGATTCAGATTTTGCATTATTCTACATCATAATGACATTGAGATCATGATATAGACTACATGGTATAGTACATGTTGGAAAGAGATGTAAAGTGTAATATATGTGTGTGTGTGTATATATATATATATATATATATATATATATATATATATATAATGCTTGAAGATACTCTATTATTTGAGAACATCATAAGACCACCCCTCTCAGAGAATAAGCCATGTCCTGAAACACTTAAAGAATGAAAGAATTTATACAGATACGAAAACCATCTAATTTCATCCCAGGATATATTTTATATTCTATAAAAACATGATCAATCATGCCTAATGAGAAAAAAAAAAACACTGAAATTAAATATTGATGACTTTTACCTCCTTCATTTCACATAACATACCTCATTTATCCTTTCCTTATATACATGGTCTATTTTATATCTACTCAAATTCCTCAAGAGATTGGCTAATTTATTGTAATAAATAATACTCCTTCTCTTGCTATTTGGGACCAAAGTCCTAAAGAGAATGCTTTAATCTTTGATCTAATAGACTAATGCATTTTTACTAAAGCCAACCAAATATTTTCCAAACTATTGGGTTCAAGTAGATTTCAGTGATCATGTCACCACATAATATTTCCTCCTTGCCCTTGATTGAGGCTAGGCACTATTCTTATCAGCTTAGGATATTTTTAAATGTCAGAAGGAATTTTAATTTCGATACCCACAACTTTTAAGTTACCCTGACTCCTTTGGTCCCAAGAAAGTTTAGAAAAAGAGTTTTGTTGTTTGTTTATTTATTATTAATCAAAAGAGTGTTAAGTGACAATGTTGGAATATAAAAATCATGGGTCTTTTCTTTTGAAGACTATTGGGAAAGTTAGAAAACAAAGAGAAGACAAACACTAGCAGCCTTGGATACAGAATTCTTGTTAAAGGAACTTCAGCTTTGGCTGCAGTTTTATCTAAATGACATACCAGACAGTAGCTGACTGTTGGCCAGGAAAGTGGAGAACACCATTTTTTGTACTAAGTAACTGGTAATGGGTTACTAGAATAATACCCCAAAACAGGAAAATTTAAGTTGATCAGTTGAGATGTTACAGCGTAAAAAATAATGAATTGGGTCAAATAGAGTCTCAGGAACTCAAGCTAAAAATAAAATGTTTGAAAATGAAGAAAAACTAGGAAATTAGGCTATTAGCAGAAGGAAGAATAATCAAAGGATGCCTTAAAACAGAAGGTGATCCATGCCAGGTCTTGAAATGTCAGAGCTATGAGTAAAGCAAAGTTATAAGAAAAATAAAAATCATAAAGGGAAAGAAGGATGTATAATATAGAATAAGAAAGATGTCAAAAAAGATATCATTGGCTTCCCAGCTGCATCCCATTTTACTCTGAGTTTAGATTTTATAGTCAGTACATATGATAAACATTGAAGATAGTCACCATTTCCTTTGAAAATCCTTTGGGAAAATGCCCCTATAAAGACTAAACTATCACTTTAGTTTTTCCTTCTAGCTTTGGAGCAAATCATGGTTTCTCTCATTGAGTACCATGTGAAGTGGCTGTCTTGTTTTTGGCAGAAATTTTGTGTGAAAAATATGCTTCTTTAAACATTATAATCTCTCATGATTTCATATGATGATGTGCTTGCTATGAGAGAGCATGACCAAGGAAACAGAAAATTCCCATCTTCCAGCTCATTGCTCTCTCCTGGACATATATTTATTAACTGAAATAGTTATAGGGATGTACCCCACATGTTAAATCCATCTCCCCTCTCAGAAAAGCATGTTCAGCACACTGTAATCTGCATGAATTAACAATACCTATTTCAAGATGCACCCTGGGATATTATACATGTATAGGATCCCAAATAACCACTGATTCTTTAAGTAAAATAAGAAAGCTTCAGTTCCTTGCAACCAGTAGCAGCTAATAAAGTGGTAACACCATGTATTTTATCACTTTATCTTCCTACAGAGAATTAGACAATCCAAAATATCTAAAATTATCACTGTTTAAAAATCATCAAGGAGAACGCAGGGCATGTAACATACAAAAATGTTACACTTCTGAGCTGAAAAATCAATGAGCTAGCTTATGGTCTTTTTAAAAATAGCCTTTGTTTTCCCAAGATGGATTTGCCCATTATTGTTTAGTTATTTCTCTTTTGTTTTACTTGGCATTCTCTATGAATGCACAGTATGCTTCCCCTCACCATCCTTGTGGCCCAACTCATATTCCAACCAACTCTCATTATCTCATACTTCTCATTTATAAATGGAGATTCTAAGAGTTCACAACTGATAGGATTAGCAGAAGGAGACAAAAACTGTATAACCTGCATAGAAACAACAGAATAGAGACTGGCACATGGTAAGTACTGAATAAAATGTGAGCCAAAATTACATCTTCCTTTGTATCACTTCTCAGTAATTGTATGAGTTGTAGTGCTTTATTAAACGTTTTCAACTTTAAGGAAATAATATATTTTATTAAATAAATGTATATTTCCTTTGTGATTAATTCCCATTCACACTTGGGGCAGCTATGTCTTGAAAATGTAATGAAGATGTTTAACTCAGTGATTGTGTGATTCTGCTCATTTCTGCCCCGGACTAGCTACATACATGATGTAGTTTGTATTCAATGAATGTGAAACCTAAAATAACTGATTTTCTGAGGCCACACTTTTAAGGAGCACATTTTATTTGAAGTACAGTGGTTTCCAATTTTCCTTGCTTTAATGAAATGATGACACACGTCAAGTTGAACTTTTGTCTGTGATGCTCTGTCCTTCCCATATGAGTTGGACACACACACACACACACACACACACACACACACACAGCCAAAATGGAGCTATCAAAGATGGTTCACCCAGCCAATAAGAATACTTTATAAGCTGAAAAACCAGCCACAATAGGGAAAATACACAACAAAAATGCCTCTCCTAATTCAGAACTTTTTAAAATTGTTATTAACTTTACAAAAGCACATTTTGCACCCATCTGCTGACATTGTGTTCTAACCATATTAAAAATTCTTTCTCTCCATTACATGCCTTTGAATCTTAATGCTTTTGGGAACCAGTGGACTAAAAACAACATTATTTATGTTAATTGTGTTGTGAGCTACATTAATAAAAAAGTTTTAAAGATCTTTGTGATGGTATGTATTTAAATACTATCTATATCTTCACCCTTTGGTGACAGCGGCGTTTACACAAATGGTAAAACACTGAAAATAAATTCATTTTTTTGTGACAAGTTTGCAAATGTGAAGGAAAATATTAATGGAAAGGCATGGGCAAAAGGAAAGCACTAAATTTTTATAGGAGAGAATTTCAAGCAGCACTGCATCCAAAAAGCAGAGTTTCAGAGTAAGCAGGGGGCCAGCCTAGTGGCGCATTGGTTAAGAGCTGGGTTTGGGACGCCAGCAGCCCCGGTTCGGATCCCACATATGAGGGCCAGTGACACTGCCCTCTACAGCTAACAGCTCCACCTGGAGCCGGGCTGTGCAAGCCCCGGCCTCAGTGACAGAGTAGGCTGCAGCCCCTGCTGCAGTGGGCTGCCATAGGCTACAGTGAGTGGCCGGCAGCCAGCGTGAGCTGCCAATAGCCGCAGTGAGCGACCATCCAGAGGCCAGCGACCAATCTGCCTCATCTGGGAAGAGCGCAATGATGATACCAACATGGGCCAGTGAAGCAAGGTCCTCCACAACTAGACTGAAGAACAAAAGGACAGCAACTTGTCTGTTCCCCTTCCCCAATTCCCCAATGCTGTTCCCCTCCCCCAATTCCCCAATAAAATCTTTAAAAAAAAACAAAAAATTGTAACATGGCATGCAAAGACATGCAATCTGGTCTCTGCTCACTCTTCCCAATACTCTCTCCACATTCTCATCTCAACCACTGTTAGCTTCTAATGCAACCCATACTGCTTTGCACATACCACTCTGGCAGCAAGCAATTCTCTCTCATCACTCTATTCCTTATTTATTTATCACTTACTAACATTGCAAGTACACTTTTCTCATGAAAGGCATATTCCTTTGTGAGTACTTTGTTGAAGAGTGGTATTCCTTTCCTTCATAGAATTTATCTCAGTTCATAATTATGTAATATATTTAAAAATACATTATTGTTTAATGAATGTCTTTCTATTAGACCTGAAGTTGACAAAGGCAGGGGCTGGCCCAGTCTAATAATGTGCACTGGTGTACCTTTATGCTTCGGACGTAAATGATCAATAAATATGTTCAAAGATGAATCAGTCAACCAAGTGGGGCCCACTCGTCTCTCTTCTTCTGTAGCTTGCAAACAATAGAATTCTCAGAGTTAAAGCAGTGCGTATTGTTAAATTCTTTAAATTCTTCTGAATTTCTTGAACTGAAATGAAGTAGCAAAGTAATTTTTAAAGGAATAAAACAAATTCCCTGAAAACTAAATACAGGAAGCAGGTCTCATGGAAGTTAGAAAACAAAAGAGAATCCATTCTTAAGATAAAAGGGAATTGAAAAACTAAAATAAAACTAAAAATTTTGTGTTGTGGTCTGAAATGTAATCAACAATTTTCAAAATTGGAGAGAAGAAAAAGATTCACAGGGATTCTGACATAGGTCTGCACAATTTATCCATTGTTATTTCATGTCAGTCTCTACATGGAGTTAATCTCTTGGAATTCTGTTAGAATTAATAAGTACTGATTGTAAATAGATAGATCTTGGGTAACCTCTCCCTCTGTCCTACATCCTACAACTGATGCAGCTAAGAAGATTTTCATTTGCTGGCTCTAGAAGCAAACCCCATGGGTCCTGCCATTGCTTGTTGTTTTGTTGATCAGATATAAGCTACTATGTATCAACATCAAATGAGGATATCACATGGGTCTTTTTCAATATTATCTTTGACTCCAAGGAACTTCTGTAGAGAACACTTGGTTAAACTATCTCTATGAACACCAGGGTAGATGTTGCAATCTACATCCCAAAGTGCAAACACATCTGCTATATAAAAGGAGGCAGTGGTATCTAGAGTCAGCCATTCTCCTATTTCTGCACAGAAAACTAGAGCAAATGACATGCTTTCTTCCTAGAGCATTAATGGTACCCTGAATCCAAAAACACATGGATTTTAAAAGTTTAGGTCAAGGGCCAGCCGAGTGGCACGGTGGTTAAGCGCTGCCTTGGGAAGCCAATGGCCCCGGTTCGGGTCCCCATTATGAGGGCCAGTGACACTGCCCTCAAAAAATAAAAAAAAATAAAAGTTCAAGTCAAATTGATTATAACATTATTTCTTCTACTCATGACACACATAGCATCTCTGCTCATTTTTCCCTTTCGGGACAAGACAGTTGAGTCCCCAAACCATACAGTGTGTATCTCTGCAAATCTTAGATTATCAGTTTATCAGTGTCATTTGAAGTGGCTGCCCAGATTTTGATGGGAAATGTTGGAATGATGGCTGAGGTTTACAAGCTCTTTGTAAGCCGGTTGAGCTTTAAAGCAATCTGGATACTTCATGAGGAGACATGGGTTTTATTTTCAGAGATATCAACAGAGCAGAGATTGCATGCTGCCTCTAGTCATGCACAGAAAGCAGCATGGAAGCCATTTATCCGGACCATTCATTCCGTGCTGAGTCAAACAAGCTGCCAAAAACCTTCTCTTATTTATTAGCACACAGCACCTGATTATTGCCTAAATTCTTTCTTTTACCTTGCCTGTGGGGACAGTCTGCCAACATTCAGGGCTGCAACCAAGAATGACAAGAACCCACAGGAGGCCCCATTTGGCTCTTGCCAGTGAAGGAAAGAACTGGAGCAGAAATACAAGCTACTCATTAGACTTTCCCAGTTGATTTCAGCTTTTATCTGTCCTCCTAAAAGTACCTGTATTTTTCATATGTACGTTAGAGATCAAATCACATGCTTCACTTCAACTACCCTATAAGGCTGCTATTTTTCATGGCACCCAAGTTCCCAAACACCCAAGGATTTGTTGAATCAAAATCCCCCAGTCTATCAAAAGGTGCTGTCAGTTTCAGGATGGAAAGGATCATTTGATTCTTACGAAACATGCAGCATTGATCTGTTCTGCTAGATTCCAAAAAAAAAAAAAAAAAAAAAGCGAGTTGATTATCTTTTTAAGAAATGTGTGGGCTGAAAACTCTGCAGTTCAACAAGATCGCTCTCATTTACATATGCAAGTAGCTAAGGAGAGTCCACTTTATCTCAGCCATAGAGTGAGGCACTTTTGGATTTTAGGACTGGCTGTAGAAACATAAATAATTTTATTTTTGCCCTTGCCCCTCCCACCACATGAAGAGAATACAACTTAAGAAAAGAAGGATTTATGCACAATCACTAAGTAAAGGATTATGTTTTTAAAAAACCTTAAATGGAAATCAAAGAAAGAGGTTTACATATCAAAGGAGGAAGATGTCAGGGGAATAAGTATGCAGGTAAAGAATAGATTAGAAAGGAAAGGAAATGAGACAAGTCATTAGCAAGGTCTTCCAAAGCCCTGGGGTGTCTTTGAACATGATCATCTTGGTTCAGTTAGAGCAAAGCAAATAAATAATTTAAAAAAAAACAACAAAAAAAAAACACTCAATACAGGGAATTTTGCATTCCCAGAAGATGTGATTAAAGCCAACACAAGGGTCTATGCACAAGGATAAGGTGATTGCTAAAACATAAAAGCTGTGGGAACTAATAAGTACAAGAATGACAAGGAAAAACAAATGCCCAAACCGTGAAGAACTGATGTACTAATGTCCTTATGCTGTGTAACAAGTTATCACAAACCTAGTAACTTCATCCAACACATATTTATTTTCCCAGAGTATTAGGAGTCTGGGTTCAGTGTAAATGGGTTCTCTGCTCAGGGTCTCTTTTTTGGAGAGGGAGGTCATCTTGAAAGCTCTTGTGGCTAATGACAAAATTTAGTTCCTGTGGTTGTAGGACTGAAGCCCTCCTAAGGGCTGACACAATTTCTTGCCATGTGGCCCTCCCCATAGGTGTTCACAACAGAGCACCTTTGCTTCTTCAAGATAAGCCAGGGGAGTCTCTCTCCAGCCTTCCAAGGCTGAGTCTTACATAAGCTCTCATCATCTTTGCCATGTAACATAACCAATGACACCTTGGCAATGTTCTATGCGTTAGAAACAATTCCATCCATACTCAAGGAGAGGGGGTTATACAAAAATGGGGATCATTTGGTGTCACCTTAGGATGTGCCCCCCCACACACACACACACATACATAACACACACACACATAAAAATAATGTAAAGGGAATTACAGACCTGGTATAACATTGATCAACAAGTGCAAATTGGGCACCTATCTTGGTCCAAGTATGAAGTATCATGATTCATTTTCCTTTTTCCTGTGTTTACGAAAGAATAAAATTTATACACAGTGGCAACCTCAGACTTAGGGAACTGGACTGCTGCCCTGGGTCATGCACTGTGGCACACTTTGAGCTGTGTCCCTCCATATAGGAAGGCTGCTGTGTGGGGCCAAAGAAATAAACCCAAAATGGAGCCCACATAGCTCTGCTTTCGTGCTGCCCTCTGAGCGCTTATACTGGTAGCACTCCCTGCCCATGTAGCCCCATGCCAGCCTCCCAAAGTATGCAGCCCTTTGCCTCAGTCTGTCCTCCTACGGGCAGAGCATGCCACTGATGTGAAGACCTTTACATCTTAGCAGTGGTTTCAAGAGGTCAACAGAACTGGGACTAACAGTCTGAGGTTTCCTGGATCTCCACAGTGCAAACAAGAACCAGGCCAAGGGATTGAAGATGTGTGCATTAGACAGACAACTCTCCATTTGTCCTTTGTCCCTAGGCCTTGCAATGTGAGAGGTGAGCCTCTTTACAGAGAGAACATAAAACTCCCACTCTGAGCAGATAATTTCATTCATTTCCCTGATGTTCCAGTACAACCCACTCAAATACATTCCCCTTGCTGGGAGAGAAGCTGTTTCTAGAGACGTTAGAATTCAAAATTCTACTTCATCCATAAAAGCAAATACATGATAAAAAGTTGCTACTATTTAGGAAAAAAAGAGGTTCACTTTAGGGTAATTGTGACATAAGGTACCAGAGACACTTAAATATTTTAAATTATACATTTTTTAAGAAGGTAAAAAGGTGTGTGAGAATCTATTTGGATGCTCATCATATAGGGCATGAGAGAAAAAGTAAAATGTTGAATGTAAAACTCAAAAGATACTCTGGGGGAAAAGAAATTTTTTTCATGAAAACATGTTAATTGGAAATATTGTTCAGAGATAAAAAAAAAAAAAAACACGACATCGCTGACTTGAGGTTTTAGTGCTGAGCACAAGCACTTCTGTGCATCCTCTGTAATGAGTGGATGGTAAGAGGTTCAGGTATTAACGCTACCCCTTGGAGGCTGTCCTGCCTGTTTACAATATGGCATCAGAGAGGTTTTGGAATTCAATTGCTTTCTTCCAAGTTTTCATTTTCCAACCTTTTGGCCATTGCAGATAAACATCTGTGCTTCATATCGTGTGCTGGGCACATTGCTACTGATCTGATATCAAATGGCTTTTCCTCCATCTGTTGCCTGCTGAGGTAACACTTGATTAAATTTTTAAAGCAATTCAACCAAATCTCAACTTCCACCAAGTTTGACCCCGAAAAGGAGAGAAAATCTAGGCAAGAACTGATTTAATATTAATAGCAAAATGAATTTGCATAGATTGGACTTTGTGCAAATTTTTATAATTGAAGAATCTTGGGAAGCGTGAAGCATCTTGGCCATAGGTTTAGCTTAGTGCATGCAGAATCATGCCTGAAACTTTGGTGGCAGAAAATGCATCTGATAGAAAGCCACATATTGGTGGATGTATGTGGATAATGTTACGCAGAGCTTTTCACTCTCCTTGGCCTACACACCTCCTTTTGTTCCTCAGGAGCATGCTTTCCTATATGGCTGGGTCACACCTAAAGTAAAATGATGGTCAAGAAGCTGAAGTCAAGTGGGGCTGAACTTTCCACATTAGTCCTGTCAGCACTGACTTAACTGCCATTTCAGTTTACCAAATATTTTTTTTTTGAATAAAAAGTGACAGTAATTTCCCTCACGAGCCCCATATTTTGAAAGCTTGGTCAATCAACTACATGGCATGTATTAATTCTTAATATGACTATTGTTTATTACAGACTCATATATAATTGCCAATCAATATGACTCATCTCCATGAAATCATCCCTGGTTCCTGGAGTAAGTTGATCTATGTCAAGGCAAAGCAAAAACAAAATAATTGTTCTTTCAACTATATGTAGCTAAGGTTTTGAAATATATGAGAGTCCATTAACACTTATTAATCTTGGACCAAAGATTAGGAAGGTCTTACTCTTGTAAGAGCTGAAGATTTTAACAAATCATTGTGAAACAAAGAAAATGAAACAATATGATTTTTTTTTATTATACCAAGCATGCTATTTTTTTTTTTTTTTTAGCTGAGCCATCCTGCCATCTGTTGGCAGCTCAACAGCAACTCAGCTTGGGCTGGGCATCGAACCGCCGTTGCTCAGAGCTCAGCTCACACTCTTGAGCAAGCTCTTAACCAACTGAGCCACTCAGCCAGCCCCCAAGCATGTTACTTTTAAAAATGTCTTTTATTGTGAAATTGTTCTTTCCACTATTTTTTTTTTTTTTTAAGATTTTATTGGGGAACCGGGGAAGGAGAACAGACAAACGCTGTCCTTTTTTTTAAAAGATTTTTTATTGGGCAATTGGGGGAGGGGAACAGTGTTGGGGAATCGGGGAAGGGGAACAGACAAGTTGCTGTCCTTTTGTTCTTCAGTCTAGTTGTGGAGGACGTTGCTTCATTGGCCCATGGTGGTATCATCATTGTGCTCTTCTTTGGGTGAGGCAGATTGGTCTCCAGCCTCTGGACAGCCACTGACAGCAGCTCTTGGCAGCTCACGCTGGCTGCTGGCCACTCATGGCAGCCCAGTTCCAGGTGGAGCTGTGGTCCACCATCTTAGCTACAGAGGCAACCAGGTGTAGCTGTTGTTCACCACATTAGCTATAGAGGGCAGCATCACTGGCCCTCATATGTGGGATCCAAACTGGGGCTCCGCTGCTCAGAGCTGGCATCCCAAGCCAGCTCCTAACCAATGCGCCACTCAGCCAGCCCTCTTTCCATTATTATTTATTAACATCATTTTTTCCCTACAAAATAATGTTGATAGCAAATCTATTTTCCCACTCCTTCTTCTCCTTCTTTCCCTTACTCTTTCCTTCCTCTTTCTCCTCCACCACTGCCTGACTCTGGTCTCTGTTCTAAAATTCTCAATAGGTAATTTAATTAACCAACCTATGAATGGCTGGCATCCATTCATGTTCTAATCAACAGTTACAACTGAAGATAGGATCACCTGTCACAAACATGTTACCTGTATGTGACTACATTTTTAAAACAAGTTGCAATCCACATAGAATGCAAATCAGTATGGATATAAAGGGTACTCTTTTGCAAATGAATAAAATTGTAAAATGCATTAGGGAAGACAGAATCCTCACCTCTGCTTGTTCCACAAAAGAGACAGGTAGCCTTATACCAATTTGAGCCTGGTTCCAGAGGTGATATGCAGTAAGAAAAAGAAAAAATGATAAGCATTTGAAAATCTCATTACAATTGCAGACATTGCCCATATCATGTGGTGTAATGTAGTATCAGTCCTTCAGTATTCTGACACTACTAATTTCTCATAATTTGGGCGCTGCAGGAATGTGTGGTGAAAGGGTTGACAGGGGAAATCAAGCATAAGAAGGGCCAAAAGGATAGCATTAGTTGTCTAGACATTTAGAAGGCAAAATTTATAAGCTGATTTGTAGGAGAAGAAATAGTTTTATATTAATTCATCATCAGAGAAATGGCCAGTCATATACCCAGAAATAATCAATTCTGCATGAGATATTATAAACATAAAATATGTAATGAATTGCCTAGCGCAAAGATCACACCATGTTCTCAATGTGGACAATAATTTGACCAATGGGTAAAAATTGGTTCTTGAGGGGTGAAATAAGTCTAGATATCATAATAGATTATGGCCCTCCAAACTGTCAGAATATATAATCAGATATATGGCATACCTATGGTATTAAAATTTCATGCTTGGGATGCTAATTAGAAAAATATGTCTAAAAATGTTTCTTAGAGAGGAACAATAGTGAGAAAAAGGTTAAGAAACACTGGATTAACTCCAACACATAGAAACTGTGAGAGTGGTAGTGATGATAATAGGTTCAAACAACCATTGCACAGCTAGATGAAAAGAAAGACTATAGCAGGCACGTTTTCCAAGTCAATGTAATATGCTAAATGTTTGTGTGCTTGTGGAAGTACTGGGACACAATGTTGACATTGTGGGTGTTTAGTTATTTTATATACGAGAAAAGTAAAAGAAATAGAGATTTCCCCTAAGAAAATAAAGATTATATGCAACTTTTAGCATAGGTCTCTACATGGCTATTCTGTATGTAATCAGCTTAGATGAAATTGAAATATTGCTTCACGTAGCGTTGGAACAAGAATAAAGGAAGATATCAAGAGTGAATTTACATGTAGACTTTCTAGAAAGTGGTTCAGAGCTGGTAACATATATGGAAAAGGATTAGGCAAAATCTGCCAATATAGTCTAATTTAGAAAGGAGAGGCAAGAGGGGAGGGTGGCCACGAATGAGACAGTGGACACACATGTAAAAGTCTACTTAGTGTGACAGATTACTGAATATTGCTTAAAAGCATCTGCAGTGTAAATATGGAGCGTACTGAGGCTACACCAAGTCAAAAGTGAGCAGGTGTCTAGACATATCATGGTCAAGCAGGAACCCTAGAATATATGGTAAGAGAAATGAGACAGAGTCATATAATATGCAAAGAATAAGCATTAGATATATGGAGTTCATCAAACCCACAGTTTAGTGTGGCCCCTTGATGTGAGGGCCCCTGACTCTACCTTCTTTCTTCTCTGCAACAACCAGAACCCTTAGATGACTGACTAGACAGTAAATCTCACATCATCTCTCTACGGATCTCCAACTGCATGAATTTGGACAATGAGGGTAATCGAGGAACATATTAAAAACTTGACATTGTACAAATTAATGGACTACATAAACCTCTACTGAAACAATGATAAGTTGTCTGTGGGAAATATGTAATGCAGTGTATGAAATATTCCACAACACAAAACAATAACAACAGGAAAAAACATAGCACTTATATTTCAAAGGAAGAGATATTTTGAAATTAAGATGGATCACAAGAATCAAAAGACAAGAGGGAAATCAGTAGAATCAATGAGAATGCTTCATCGTGATTGTTACATGATACTTTTATGATAGGATTCATAATATTCCATTATATGTATATACCACATTTTCTTTATTCATTCATCTGTGCATGGACATGGAGGTTGCTTCCGTATCTTGGCTATTGTGAATAATTCTGCAACGAACATAGGGGTGCAGGTTATCTTTTTGAGATCCTGATTTTAATTCCTTTGAATAACAACGCAGAGGTGGGATTGCTGGATCACATGTTAGGTTTTTAATTTTTTGAGGAAACACTATACTTGTTTTCCATAATAGGTGTACCAGCTTACATTCCCACCAACAGTGTGCCAGTGTTTCCCTGTATTCACATTCTCACCAACACTTTGCACCTTTTATTTTATTAATAATAGCTATCGTAAGGAGTATGAGATAATAACTCATTGTGTGTGGTTTGTTTTATTTGATGTTAACTTTTTTTTTTATTAGTTTCAGGTGTACAAAGCAATGTAATGGTTAGAAATTTACGTACCTCACAAAGTGATAACCCCCTCCCACAATCTACTATCCCTCTAACATTGTATATAGCCATTACAATTCCATTGACTCCATTCCCTATGCTGTACTCCACATTGTCATTGATTTGCATTTCTTTGTTGTTTAGCAGTGTTATGCACTATTTCATATACCTATTGGCTATTTGTGTGTCTTCTTTGGAGAAATGTCTAGTCAGGTTCCTCATCCACTTTTGAATCAAGTTATTTGTATTTTTACTATTCAGTTGTATGAGTTCCTCATATATTTTGGACATTAATCCCTTTTTACATATATGGTTTACAAATATTTTCTACTGTTCCATAGGTTCCATTTTCATTTTGTTGATTATTTCTTTTTCTGTGCCAAAGATTTTTAGTTTGATGTGATCCCACTTGATTATGCTTTATTTTTTGGCTGTGATTTTGGTGTCATAAAAGAAATTCTTGTCAAGATCAATGTCAAGATTTTTTGCCCTAGGTTTTCTTCTAGTATTTTTATAATTTCAGGTTTTATGTTTGTCTCTAATTAGTTTATTATTGTGTATGTTGTAAGATATGCGTCCAATTTTATTCTTTTGTATGTGACAATTCAGTTTTCTTAACACCATTTATTAAAAAGACAATCTTTCCCCATTTTGTATTCTTGGCACCCTGTCAAAGAGTAGTTAACTATATATGCATAAGTCCATTTCTGGACTCCCTATTCTTTCCCATTGGCCTATGTGTCTGTTTTCATGGTAGTACCATACAGTTTTGATTACAAGAGCTTTATAATATAGTTTGAAATCAGGAAAGGTGATGCCTTCAGTTTGTTCTTCTTCCTCATGATTGGTTTGGCTATTTAGGGTCTTTGTAGTTCCATATGAATTTTAGGGGTTTATATATATTGCATTGAATCTTTAGATCATTTTGGGTAGTATAGACATTTTAACAATATTAATTCTTCCAATCCATGAATATAAGATATCTTTCCATTCATTTTGTCTTTTTCAATTTCTTTCATCAATGCATTATAGTTTTTGGTATACAGATCTTTTATCTCCATTGCTTTAATTAATGCCTAAGTATTTTATTCTTTTTAATGCCACTTTAAATGAGATTGTTTTCTTAGCATCTTTTTCACATAATTTGTTATACATGTATAAAAATGCCACTGATGTTTGTATATTGATTCCATGTCCTACAAACTTACTGAACTAATTTATTAATTCTAACAGTTTTTTGCTATGGAGACTTCAGGATTTTTATACATAAAATCATGCCATCTGCAAAGATGATTTTACTTCTTTCTTTCTGATTTGAATGCCTTTATTTATTTTTCTTGCCTAATTGCTCTGGCTAGAACTTCCAGCACTATGTTGAATAGAAGTGGCAGGAATAGGCATACATGTCTTTTTCCTGATCGTGAAGGAAATGTTTTCAGCTTTTCAACACTGAGCATGATATTAGCTGTGGGTTTGTCATTTTTGACATTTATTATGTTGATATACACTCCTTTTTTATGAGAATATTTTATTTCAAGAATTAACATTTTTTTCAAAAAGTAAAAATAATATAGCTACTTCCCAGAATATAAAGAACTAATCCTACAATAAAAGACAGTTACAAAATTAAGTAAGCAGAAGTATATAATGTTCACTCAATTATACTCCATGACACCTTTATTCTTAAAAATATTATATACTTTGGGATTTTAATTAATGTTTCAAAAAAAAAAAAAGAGCTCATTTTGCACTAGTGCTGTTGAGGTATTTCCGATCTATCTTTATCCAATTCCAGAGAAATCTTTAAAGTAGTGCTATTGATATTAAGGTCAACAGATTCCATATTACATATGAAAGAAACAGTATTTCTCCTCAGTGAAACTGGTCATTTACAGTTTCCACTTCCAGTTCTTCAGCAAGGACCAGCAGGACACTCCTGGCACCTAGCTATTAGGTTGTCGGAAAAGTCATGACATATTTTTTCTATGTTTTTCATTGCAAAAATGCGTCGTGTCTTTTCAGACAACCCAATACATCTCCAGCATGTGAGGAAATACATTGTTTGCAGAATTCAATTCCTTGCAGCTGTAAGAAAGAAGATATCCATTTTTTGCTGGAAGCCACTCCCAGCTTTAGCAGCTGCCCACAGTTTCTTGTCATGTAAGATTTCCCCAAAACGGCCACTTGTTTTCTCACAGTCAGAGTGACAGAGATTCCAGCAAGATGAGCATTCCCATTTCATGAGACATAATCTTACAATCACATATGCAATCACATTCATTCTATCATCTTTGCCCCATTCTATTGGTTAGAAGCAAGTCACAGGCTCTGTCCACATTCAAGCAAAAATAATCATGTAATGGCATGAACACCAGTAGGTTAAGGTCATGGAGGCCCACCCTCATGCATGTCTGTCATATGGGGCAGAATAAATATTTGTCAAATAAAGTGAATCACAGTGTCGCCAAAAACTCTGGCATTACCAGTCACCAATGCAAAACCCAAATAGGACAAGAAGTTCTTGCTATTATATGCAAAGATAGGGGAGAGGGAGGAAAATAGAAGCATTAAAAAAAAAACATGTAATTAGAACTTAGGTTTGATTGATTTAAAAAAGTTCTATTTCCTCATATATTTTTCTGCATTATTTACATTGTATAATCCAAAGGAAAAATGGAAAGTGAAACATTAAATGACAGCTATTACATTTTGTAAGAATTTCCAAAGATCTGCTTCAGTTCCCATTATCTCTGAGGACATCTATCAGTGTTCCCAATTTTTTGTCAGATGAGGTAGGAAAACCTCTGATATTTCAAAAGCATCACCCTATTCAAATCCACGTTTTCTGGAATGATTTCAGAGAATGTATTACAGGCTTAAGGAAAGACCTGAATGCTTTTCAAGTACCAGAGACCAACCTGGAAAAAAAGGTGGGAAGGAAAACAAGAAACCAGGGCTTTTAGATCAGGTGCCTTTGCATTCCTCATGATGGAGGCAGAAAACTGTCCATATATGCTTTGAAGCAAATGAAAGCATATATTTACACAGATCTATAACGTCAACTCTCCAAATGACATATTTTAGGTTTTTCTAATTGTAATGCCAAGCCCCAGATTGTCTGGGGCCAAGGAGAAGCTATGTGCATGAAACTTTCCTTAGCCAGAATTTTCATCTACGTGCTGCAGGTCTTACTAGACTCCAAACTGCCATGTCCCAGTGATTGGACTGCAGACATTTAGGCTGAGGAATTCCAGTCTATTAAGTGTGACTTGGGGGAAATATATTAGCTCCTTTAGACCCCATTTAACTCTGAGAAATGAGAGCACATGTCTGCCACTTCCACAGCCAGTCCACGTAGCTGTCCCAGGCTATCTTTCAAGACATTGTCTGGGGAGCTTGTTTAAAAATACAGATTCCCTGACCTCTCCCTGTGAAGATTCTGATATTACAGGTTAGGCTGATCTGAGAATATATATTTTAATTTTTCCCCCAAGAGGTTATAATGTAGGTTTAGAAACTGCTGACCATTAAGTATACCCTGTATCCAACATTCTAGGATTCTCCTATCAGCAGAGATCCAGGTCTTATAGGTCTTAGGAAGAAATGCTAACCATACAGCTTGAGCCCTAGGTTAACTTGATTTGGAAAAGTGAATTACTGTCTTTTACGGCAAGAAGATTTTGAGAGGGTTTTTAGCTGAGGCAGACTTTGCCTTAATTTTAAACTCTTGTTACTTATAGTGTGTTGCAATTGCTCTAGTTTTGTTGCCCATGTTATAGACTTAATGTTTGTCTCCCCCAAAATTGATATGCTGAGGCCTAATCCCCAACATGATGTTTTTGGAGGTATGACCTTATCGAAGAGCTGAGGTCATGAGGTTTGGGGTGCTTATGAATGGGCTTAGGCTAACTCAGTTGTAAAAGAAACCCTAGAAAGCTCCCTCACCTCTGTCTCCATGTATCCGTGTGAGGACACAGCATTAAAAATGCTGTCTGTAGACTAAGGAGTGAGCCAGCTCTCAACAGACACCCAATCTGCTGGCTCCTTGAACTTGGACTTCCCAGCCTCCAGAACTGTAAGAAATAAATTTATGTTGTTTAATAAGCCTTCCTGTCTATGGTATTCTGTTATAGCAGCCAAAACACACTAAGACAACTCACGTCACTGCCTTAACCTCTGGTTAAGTTTTATTATGGAGGGATGTTTCATCTGATCTTCTGCTTTATCCCAAACCATGTCCTTTACGACTTAGAACTAAGACTTTTGTTTCACGTCTGCTCCTGTGCATTCCAGCACCGGTTTATTGGCCTTCCAACTTCATTCATAGCCCATAAACTAGGAGGATGCCAAAACTCCCATTATAACATTTGGCACTCTAGGATCCCAGTTGCATTGTAACTGGCAACATAGATGCTAAATGGTAGTCCCAGGTGCTGGAGGGTCAAGGAGAGGACACAGAAATATTAGAACAAAAGGCAAAAATAGAAATAAGTTTGAAGCCTGCTAAAGTGATGGAAATACTTTATTATGTGTGATGATGATCTGAGTTTCTTTATGAAACATAATCTCCTTCAAGGCTCCTCCTTCTCTGCAGACAAGAAAATCCCTTTGAGCAATTATTCAAGGCTTTCTGCATTTAGCCTGTTTACCTGTGATAGGTAGAATAGTGCCCCTCCCCCAAAGTGCCCTCATCATAATCCTAGAACCCCTAAATTTGTTACTTAATATGGCAAAAGGGATTCTGTAGGTATGATTAATTTAAGGACCTGGGCATAGAAAGATTTTTCTGGATTATCTATGTGTGGCCAATCTAATCACGTGATCCTTAAAGTTGGAGTGTGTTTCCTGGAAACAGAGAACCAGAATGATCCAGAGCAGCACAACAAGGACCTCACCTGCCATTGTTGGCTTTGAAAATGAAGGAAAGAGTGAAACTGAACCCTAGAAGCTGGAAAAGGCAAGGAAACAGGTTCTCTGCCGAAAGCCCCTATGAAAAATGCAGATAGGCGGATGGCTCAATTTTAGCCCAACGAGGACTTGTAATCTACAGAATTGTAGCAATACATTTGTGTCATTTTGAACCTGTAAGTTTGTGGTAATTTGTTATAGCAGCTAAAGAAAACTAATGCATCACCCAATAAAATGTTCATCATTTCCCCTGAAACATTTTCTCCAGGGTAACTGGTAAATAAACTCTGTACACCTCTCTCAAATATTTTGCTTTCTTGAGTTTTATGCTTTTGGTCACAATTTTACCATTTGTGACTTTCGTACTCTACCTCTATTTGATCTTACATTTCTTTTAAGATCCAAAGTCCAACTTTCTTTATTCACCTTGTTCATATCACATCCAAATTTGTGAACATGTTATTCAAAGTTTCATATCATTGTATTTAAATTCATTTCACCTTGTTTCAGATTTTAACTCTTAAAAACACACATTTTTAAAAGACAAATACTATTTCATAACACAGTAAAACCCCAATTATGTCCTGAAGTATAGAACAGCTCTGTATGTAAATAATATATGCATTTGCTATAAAACCCATTCACTAGGTGGAAGACGTCTAATAAGACAGAGATATTTAAAGTTAGAGATGAGAGAAAAATATTTATGACAGTTATTTGATCAGAAGGAGAAAGGGGATGATAAATGACACTAAACATCATGTTCTAGTCACAGCGGAAGCGTGGTGGTTAGAGGACTTGCTTGAGAAATGGTAAAGGGAATGAGAAGATCTTGACTAGGAAGTTTATTACCTAGCAGGTAAAGGAATCTAGTAGGGCAGTTAGTTCCCAACCAGGGTAATATTGCTAACAGGACATTTGACGATGTCTAGAGACACGGCACCCTATAACAAAGACTTAGTCGCTCAAAATTTGATAATGTTGAAGTTGAGAAATTTTAGTGTGGAGAAATTGTGACTCCAGCCTAAAAAGGAATATTGACTGGTTAAATAAAGGTGGTAAAATTTTGAATGAACTTTGAAATGACAATTAATTGTGAATACAATTATCAATTTTACTAATTAAGCTCTACTACTCTATATGGATGTGAAGACTGGCTGTCAAATGACTAGCATGGAATTTTAGGTCCATTTTTTAACATTCAGGTCATAAGAGTGATTCCATGGCATTTGACTCTGGAAGGAAGATGGCTTGAGAGGACTGTGAGGTTCTAAGAAATGTAATTCTAACCACACAATTGTAAAGTAACTCAGTGAGGTAGAGAAGAGAAACCAGGGTGGTTGTGTAACAAGATCTTTGATATGAAGAAGGATATCATGATAAACCATGATGATCATTTTATCAACAAAACTAAAGCTCTTTTCTAAACAGCATTAAGGAAAATGAGAGTTCCCAAAAGAATCAATTGTTTTAATGCTGGTTGTCATCAAAGGTAAACTTTAATTATTCAACTCCTGCATTTTTTTTTTTTTTTACCTTTTCTGATGAAGGAAATGATGTACAAGAAATTATGGTAAATAGTTACAGAAGCCTAAAGTGGGTGAAAAGGTTGAAAAAGATCGTAATAATTGCAGGCTCAGCTTTAGGAGGTCTGCATCCTGGGATGCTGAGGGAAATGAGTTTGTCTGAACCACATTTGGGTACTTGGAAGTATCAATAAAATGGGAAGGATGCAAAGAATCTGGAGATGGGCTAATATCTTTGCAAGACTCAGAAGGAAAGAGGCCCATTTTACAAACATCTGACTGGCAAGTTTTATGTAATTTCCAGCCAAGAGCTCTAGAATGATGTTATAATGGAGTAGTTTGCAGGTATTAAGAGACACAAATGGGCTAGCTATATACATAAGTGATTGGAAATGAACAATATCAAACTAATCACATTCCATTTTTTGTAGAGTTGAAAGATAGTTAAGTCAGACGTTGATATACACATGGTATAGTTGAATTGCAATACAGCATTTAAAAATCCTATATTGATATCCACATGTAAAGTATAAAAATGAGTTTGAAATTAGTACAATTTAGTAGAGTCATAACTGATTAAAGTATCATGTCCAAAGAGCAGAAACTAATAAATCAATTCCCTACAGCACTTTGTCCCCAAACTATCTCAATCAATATTTTTGTCAGCAAAATCAATATTTTGCTGAAGGTGTTAGGGGTCATATTTATCAAATTTGCAGTGACATAAAACTGAGAGTTTTATGATTACAATACATAAAAGAAACAGGATTTTAAGTTTTCTCGCTGGGGTTATAGAGAAAACATAACAAATATTCATAAATTCATAGCATATTTAAGTTGGAGAAAATTTTAGTCAAAATCTTTATTTTGCAGGCAAGGAAACTAGGGCACAGGAAGGTAACTTTATGTAGCTCACATATGGGTTTACAGGCAGATAAATATAAAATAAAATTGAAAAAATACAGGGTTGATTGTCTCAAGCAATTTTTTAAATTTCAATAAATTACAGCACTACCAAATATCACAGAAACAAATAACAACAAATTATCAAAAATCAAAAAGACCTCCTGCCATTCTATTCTGTGTGAATGAAGCTGTAGTTGTTGAAGACAAACAGGTAACTAGTTCCAGGATTTTTCCCTTATTTTTAGTACATTTAAAAAGTCTAATATGGCTATTTATAGATACTAAAAGGGAAATCAGTTTCTCTGTATGCTGAGATTTTGCCTCTGAAAAATGATCCACATGGGACTAACTAAACATATAAAAAATGACTTTACAAGGTAAAGAGATGCGCTAGGGAACCAAAATGTAAAATAAAAATTTAATGTTATCAATGATTATTATAGAAATGATAATATATTGTGCAGTTCTGGGCGCCTGGGTAATGTCAATAGATGCATGCACTGGCCTAAGTACTTTCTGTCACTACCAAAATCAGTCAGATCAGATGAGGGTGTTCATTTATTTGCATCAATGTGTGTCACCCAAATTCAAAAACCAAGAAGTCCTATGTTTTCTTAAGGATAAGTGGAAGTAGTGGTGATATTAGAGAAGACCAGGCTATTAGAAAAGACCAGAGAGAGACTATAAGTGGCAAAGACTCCAGATTTTCAGTCTCATTGCTCAGTGGCATGACCTAAAGGGTCTAAGATCTTGGGCCTAACACTAACCTAGGAATCTGGAGACCCATGTTTCAGTATTGGTTTTGGCAACACTAAGATGAGTTACCTTGGAAAGTTATTGAGCTAATCTGAAAAGACAATAAGTTAAACTGTTGAACTCTATATTTTCTTTTATCTGTTTTCTGCCTGTGTATAATTTTGATTCCAACTGGAGAGGCAGCATTCTGACTTGGACTTCCATTGTATAAAAGGAACGCCAGTGAGCCAGTTCAGAGAAAACCACACAAGCTTTAGAGTCAGACACAACTGGCTGGGAATCCTGGCTCTGCCACATCATAACTGCATAACCCTAGGTAGATTTACTAAATCACTCTGAGTTAGAAATTCCTCATCAGCAAAAGTACTAACCTTGAAGGTGCTGATGAGGATTAGAGATAATATATGCAAATCACCAGGCATCAGTGCTCAAACAAGGGTGGTGTAAATCACTTGGGGTCTTACAGAATCTCTGGGCATAGAAACTTGAATGTGGAAAGGATGAAAATCAGAATTAAAAGTCAAATCCGGCAGCATCTGGGTCCAGTCCAGCAGAGTTCTGTCTCAGGGCTGTTTAATTTCTCCCGTGAAACATCTGACGTGTGCTCCGTCGTGACCCAGTGGTTTTCCAGCTTCTGCATCTGCATTGCCCTGAATCACTCTTCACTTTCAGCCCTTGGCTTCCTTCCTATCTCTGTCTTAGGGCTATCACCCAGTCTACTCCAGTCTCTCCAGATTTGGATGTTAAATGAATATAGACATACCTTGCTTTATTGTGCTGCACTTGATTGCACTTCACAGATGTTGCATTTCTTACAAAATGAAGATATGACCCTCTACCAGCAAAAAGACTGACTCACTTAATTGCGACTTTATCGCCGTGCTCTGGAAGGGAACCCGCCATACCTCTGAGGTACGCCTGTATTTTGATGCCTGCCTCTGGTTTATCATATGGTGGCTATATCCCTGAGTGCTGCCTCTTCCTTCATTCTAGGATGTTCATACTGATAAGGATTTAAGTAGCCAGTATTCCTAGTAAAAAATAAACTGAAACAAAATGCTGTTTTCAGCTCACTGATTCCTCTATGAATATAAAAAAAGCAATCGTGCTGCTATAAGAGCAGCAACAGATAATGGAAATAATTAGGAAAATCAAAGCAAGATTGAATGGGACCTTTAAAGGCAAAAGCACTGGTCCCAACACAGGACAGCACTGTGAGAAATTGTGCATTTGTAAATGTAATGGTGAGAGAGAGAGAGAGAGAGAGAGAGAGAGAGAGAGAGAGAGAAGAGAAGAGAAGAGAAGAGAAGAGAAGAGAAGAGAAGAGAAGAGAAGAGAAGAGAAGAGAAGAGAAGAGAAGAGAAGAGAAGAGAAGAGAAGAGAAGAGAAGAGAAGAGATCCTAGGGGAAAATATTATCTCCTGTAATAAATAACAAGAGGCTGGCATTCCCACACCCTGGTAACCAAGACAAGGAAGGATTCTACAAAACCACCCTAAAGCTGGTAAGACTTTGAACATCTGAATGTAGCAGTCACTCTGGAATCACCAAACCTAATGTTGCATTTTTGATAGCCGTAAACACATTTGATTTATTCAGCAAGGCAGTTGCATTTCTGATAGCTATAAACAAATTCAATTTATTCAGCGGGGCAGTCCAAATGTCTGATCCACTCCTAAGCTAGCCTAGAGGTAGGAGGATGATCTTAATGATGTATGACAAGAATTGCATTACAAAATAATTTCAATTATTAGACATGTTAAAAGGCTCCTTTGCAGCTGTTAGAAACATTTATAAATAGACTTTAAATACATCTAATGCAAAACAGGCTTTAACCTTCCTGTTCCAATGCCAATGTTACTCTGACTTGTGGAAACCAGCTGGGGAACAGATTCAGGGATGAGGACAGGGTGCTCCCAGGGAAACTGGGATAAAAGGAAGCAAAGAAAGACTTCTTCCAACTTAAAGATACTTCCTTACCAGAGTGGTGTCATGGACCCAAATGAGGATGGCTCATTACTTCAGTTATTTCAAATTGCACCAAAATCCTGATTCAACTTAAAAACCTCACTGTATGGGCAACTAGAAAATTCCCCAAAGATCTTTCCAGGGAATTCTCACCAGACTCCTCAGATTGGTGTTGGAGGCTCTCTATGAACTGGTTCATTGCGAGTGCAAACTTCAAAAGCACAAACTCTGCAGGGAGATATGTGGTTCATTTTGCTTATCACTCTACCACCTATAAGCTGGCTAAATTGGGCCAGTCACATAACCATACAGAACATGTGTTTTCTGGACCGCAAACTGGAAATTGGGCCTTCTAATGTAGGTTTGTTTGTTTGTTTGTTTGTTTGTTTGTTTGTTTTTTAAAGATTTTATTGGGAATTGGGGGGGACAGCGTTGGGGAATTGGGGAAGGGGAACAGACAAGTTGCTGTCTTCTTGTTCTTCAGTCTAGTTGTGGAGGACGTTGCTTCACTGGCCCATGTTGGTATCGTCATTGCACTCTTCCCGGGTGAGGCAGATTGGTCGCCGGCCTCTGGATGGTCGCTCACCGTGGCTTTGGCAGCTCACGCTGGCTGCCGGCCACTCATGCTGGCTGCCGGCCACTCACTGTAGCCTATGGCAGCCCACTGCAGCAGGGGCTGCAGCCTACACCATCGCCGGGGCTCGCACAGCCCAGCTCCAGGTGGAGCTGTTGTTAGCTGTTGAGGGCAGTGTCACTGGCCCTCATACAAGGGATCCGAACCGGGGCCGCTGACATCCCAAACCAGCTCTTAACCAATGCGCCACTCGGCCAGCCCAGTGTAGGTTTGTTTTGAGATTTGACAACACCACATTCTTCAGATGACTAACTTGACACTCTAATAAGAACAGTTCATATTATTAAGGCACGTCTGCTGCTTCAGTCAAATTGACTTTCTCGTTCTCCTAAGGTACCAAAGTTTTGCCATGAGTCACTCAGCAAAAATAGGCTCTTGAATCTTGTCTAACCACACATTACCTACCTAACCTATAAGATGTAATTCAAGTTTCCAATCTCCCTCAAATCCTTCTCTGGACACCCCACACCATATTCACCTATCCCTTTTCTGAACCATCAGACTCAATGGTACCCCTCATTCTGACAACCGTATAGAGCTGTCTCCCCCATTCAGTTGCTTCATGTAACCAGTCCTATCTTACAAACCAGAAATGAAATTTTAGGATGACAAAACTTGGCTTGTTTTTGTTTGTTTGTTTGTTTGTTTTATTAAATTTACTAAGGTAATAGTGGTTAATAACATTATATAAAAATGGGCAAATGGTTTCATCCTCCATCATGACAATGCTCTGTGTCACACAGTAATTCTGGTATGAAAATTTCTGTCAAATGAAAACATTATGGTGTGTCCTCATCCAAGTTATTCACCAGATCTGGCACCACGCAACTTCTGTCTCTTCCCCAAAGTCAAAATGACCACGGAAGGTAAATGTTTTGAATTGATTCAAGACATTGAGGCAGCCATGACAGTGCAACTAAAGACACTCATGAAAGAAAACTTCCAGAACTGCTTCAGAAAGTAGGAAGAATGTTGGTATAAGTGTGTTACAAGTGAAAGGGAGCATTCAGAGGGGAGATTAAATGGCAATGTGTCTTTTACTGTAATGATTCTTTTTTAAAAATTTAAACATTCACTGTATTTTCTGATCGTACCATAGCTATGTACCACATATCTTTTATCTATTCATCCAGATCTGGCTTTTAAACTTTTTGTTATGTCCTTCAAGACCAAATATCACAATATCCAAAAGCAGTATAAAAAGATAATTCTCAATAATGTGTCCATATGTATACAAATTTTCTATAAGCTCAGTGCTCTCAAACATATAGTCTGCCATGGCCACACTGCCACAAAGACACCCAAGTGCACAGCTTAGAAATCAATACAAGTTAACATCTATTGTGGCATCAAAATGAGCAGGACATTAAATGTTTTCACTGAGTCCAATTTATAAGGGAAGGCAGAGAAGATGACAACAAACATATCAGGAAACCTGAAATGGAACCTTAAATTGAATATTTCAGGAAAAGCACTTTCAACACCAGATAACAGAAAATATGATTCAAAATGGAAACTTACTTGTTCCCATAATGAAGAGGGACAGGAATGGGACCAGCTAGATACTATTGGGCCTGATCTCCCTTTGTCCACTAGGCCTGCCCAGCTGCACTCTCTGTCTCCTTGGGGTAGTAATATAGCAGATTCAGGCCTCCATTTTGTCATGACAAAGTAAAGGAAAGTAAGGAAAGAGTGCTTTTTCCTCAGCAACCTCAATAAAAGCCCTATTTGACTCGGATTATCTGCTTATCACTGAACCAGTTATTATAGTTAAGGGTGTGTAATATTCTGATGGGCCAGGCTAAGAACATACCAACTCCCTGAGCTGGTAACTCCACAGAAAACCTGCAACCTGAAAGTGAGATAACAGGTGGTTCCCCAGAGGAAAGCTAAAATGTTATCAGAAGGAAATTGAATAGCTTCTGGGCAATACAAACAACATATGCCTCTGTTACAGATGGGAAATGACAAGTTGGTTGATATTTAAATCTATAGATCAGGCACTGGTTTAATTATCCCACCTCACCTCACATGCATTTTTTTTTTAATTCCTGAAAAAAATACTCAAGAGCTCATTGTATTGAATTAAGAACAATTCTTTAAATACTATAGTTCACAGTCTGAGTTTCCCCATTCTTTGGCCTGTTAACTTCCCCAGATCACTCAGCAATATTACTGGAATTCTCCAAGTTCATTTTCCCAGGCTTCCCGGAGGGACAGACATGAGGTAAAAGAACAAAGTCTGGTTTCACACCTCCCACAAGGAATATACCACAGAGCTTTGGAAGGTCATGGACAGTAAAAAATAATCTTCCAGTATAATTTTTTTTCTTTTCAATTAGATGTGAAAACAGAATCCTAGGAACTATATTAGTTATGAATTCTCATCCCCCCTCCATTTTCTCAAAATCAGATTTATTCCACTTTGGTTAATTACAAGCTGCTTCCAAAAATATTTAATTTAGGGTTCAGTATCTTTTTGCTTTATTTTCAGTTGTACTTCTGTACTGTGTCTTAACTACTATAATTCAAATCAATTTAGATCTTAGTCTTTATTTTTTTTAATAAACAAATCTATGCCCTATAAAATATCAATACCATTGTGCAAAACAGCAACAAGGGCATATACCATAAAAGAAAGTACTGTTACAGTCTCAAAAGACAATTTCTCTGGAAGTGATAAAAATAGGGCAACATGTTAGAAAGGGACTGAGAGTCAAAGGATAATTTTTCAGGAGGCAATAATATGTTGAATCTGAATGACAAGAAAGACAGCCAAGCATGAGTAAGGGGGGAAAACATTCCAACACACCCAGAGCAAAAACCCTGCTATGGCTTGAGTATCTATGTCCTTCCAAAATTCACATATTGAAGCCTTAATCTCCATTGTGATGGTGGTATTTGAAGGTGGAACCTTTAGGAGATAATTAGGTCACGAGGAAGGGGCTCTTGTGAAGGGAATTAGTGACCTTATAAGTAGAGGCCAGAAAGCTAGCTAGCTCTCTTTCCACTATGTGAGGATGTAACAGGAAGTTAGCTATGTGAAAACCAGGAAGTAGGCTTTCATCAGACACCATATATGCTCTCACCTTGATCCTGGACTTTCCAGCATCCAGAACTATAAGAAATAATTATTATCTAAGCTACCGAGTCTCTAGTGTTGTTATAGCAGCTGGAGCTAAGATCCTGAAATATGGTATGTTAAGAACAGAAAGAAAACACTGTGTGTGTCTCCCTCTCTCTCTCTGTGTGTGTGTGTGTGTGTGTGTGTGTGTGTGTATAGTTGTTTTGTTTTTCTTGATTACAATAAACTTGGAGAAGATTGATGTGAAATAAGTTTAGAGAGTGAGCCAGAGGCCTGGTCATGTAGAACTTTGTAAATCAGAATAAGGGATTAGATTAAAATTCTAAGTTCCACTGGAGAGTTTTATTTTAGCAGAGGAAATCAAGGTATCTGTAAGGTTTTTTCTTTATTTTGTTTTGTTTTTTTAAGATTGTTTGGAAAGTATACCAAAAATTGTATTGGGGAAAAAAAAAGAAAGAAAGCCGAGTATTTATTAAAGAAATCCAGGTGAATTAGATGGTGATTTGGATGAGAGCTGCAACAGTTCAGACAGAGAAGTGGGTGTGTACCCGATATGTTTTGAAAACAGAGTCGAAAAATTGGGGAGTGGATCTATGAGTGAAATATAAGGCCAAAGATGGCTCTTAGATGGTTGGCATAAGAGCCTGAGTGGGTGATTTTAATATTTACTTGAGTGAGAAAGAATATAGGTTGAGTAGAGTGAGGATCAGCAGTAATCTAGAATTCTAATTCATATCTATTAAGTTTGAGACATCTATTAGAAATCCAAGTAGTATGATAAGCAAGTAGTTTCATATACAGGTGTGTACTTGTCAGAAGAGGTCATTCTGTGAGCATTGAATTTGAAGATGGTATTTATAGGCAGGATGCTGATTGAGTTCACCTGGGAAGAGTGAGTAAGTTGGGAAGAGAAGATGGTCCAGGACTGAACCATGAGGCAATGCAACATTGAAAAGTGGAGCAGAAGAGCAGCCATCAGTGCAAGCCAAGAACAAGTAGCCACCAAAGTAGGAGAAAAGCCAGGAGACTCTTCTGTCACAGAAGCCAAGGGAAGAACATTTGAATACCTATGGAATAATCACCCATGGTTAGTGCTTATGAGAGTTTAAGATTAGCCCAGAGAAGTAATCATTAGGCTAGCAACATGGATGTCATTGATAACTTTGACACAACTATAGTGTGTTGGTAAAAGAACACAAGATAATAAAGGATAAACAGCAAGCACACACACCACTTCTAAGAATTTCATTAAAAAAAAATGAGTATAGAAAAGTAGGATATAGGAAAGAAGCCTGGTAGGCAACAGAATGCATTTAAGATAAAACATATTTGGACATGCTTTTACTGAGATATGGAAATTGCCCAGTAGAAAGGGAGAAACTGCTGATGATGCTGGAGAGAGTGTGTATAAAGCAGGAGTGAAGCCCTTGAACTGGGAAACATAAAAAGAGTCAGCTTTGTCTGAAAACAAGAACACATCCAGGCATTGTAAGATCAGTGCAGTAAGAATGAGTAGCAATGTGGCTTGGTAAATATAATGTTAGAAAGATGAGCCAGTATCTACTGATTGTTTTTCTTAGTTCAGTAAATTATGAGGGAAGTTGTCAGCTGTAGGTAAGAGATTTTTGAAATGGAGGAGGGTTGAGGAGAGTTGATAAGGCTGTGTATACTCGTTTAAAGAGTGGGAAAATATAAATAATTGACATGCCTAGAATTGCTGTTGAGTACTATGCCTACATTTGAGAGAGAGAATAAACATAATGTAAATAAAATCACTATGTTTGATTATTCTTCATCGCTCTTTGGCATTTACCTGTAAGCGGGGGGGTGGGGGTGGGGGGTATAGTAATCTTTTGAGGTAGGTCCATTATTTCTGTAATATAGAGTCAGTTGTTAGCCATGAACATCCAAGAAATGTTTGCTCAATAAAGGACACAGAAGGTGTAAATATTGACCATACAGAGCCAGAAGATACTGATAAAGGAACACTGAACATTCAGAGCAGAGAGAAGGGTAGGAAGCTGGGTTGTACACACAAAGCAACACCTTTCCCCAGTAAGTAACTAGCAGCATGGAGGACTAAATATCACCATATTGGAAGACAGCAAAGTCTCCTTGCAAACCTACTGATAGATGACATGAGTACCAGCTGTGCACACCATTTGCAGTGTCTGCCAAGTCCACAATCGGTGTGTCCCACCTACTCAATGCAAGAAATGGGCCCCTGCAGGCTCCTAGCTCTAACATTCTTCTCACCCATGGTCATTGCTGATTCTTACCAAGATAGACACCTCATCCAAGGTGGTCGATCCACTTTGCCTTGGTTATTTGAATAAGGAGTAATTACTGCTAGTCAGTCTCTACCGGTCATTTGAGCTAGATCTGTAAACTCTGGAGCTGAAGAATGAAGGGGAAATGCTGAAAAAAGCAGTGATAAAATTGAGTGCATAGAAAGGGAGACCTTTGTTTAAATCTGCTTTGATTCTTAAGAGTTTTATAGCCCCAGGTTTCAGACCTCTCTGAGACTTGGTTCTACTCCCTAAATTAGGGTTCTGGAAGAAAATCCTATGTCCTTATAATAAAACCTGTTCTATGGTCTAAGCATTGGGTGTGGGTTTTCGGGATTTGTAAACAACAAGATTCCCAGGGCTTAAGGTGATCTTTGAGTAAGAATATAAACAATGGCAAGTAGCTCCTGAAAAATCATAAGGTGACATGAGAAAGTAAAAGGTCAGTAAAGTCTGCAATATGCTGAGTCACAGGACATGAAGAAGAAATTAAGCAGATTCAGGTTCTATGAAAACAGAGACTCTTTCCTCAGCTACTCCCAGCTGAGAGATTTTACAAGCTAGTTAATTTAGAAGAATAAAGATGCAGTATCCCTCTGTATAATATCAGGAGTTGCCATATTTAATCAGGCTAATATAAGTTATGTAACACAGTATATGTATATATTCAATAGAGTGGATACAGTCTTAATCTTTCTGTGATCTTCATGATGTTCTCAACCTAAGATTCCTTCCAGATAGTGTTCACAATAAATAAATCAGTGGAACTGTAACACACTACCTGGCTATTTTAGACATGATTCTTGTGGTCAGAGTTGGTAAAACGAGACCAAGCAATATATCTGAAAAAACAACAACAAAATGAACTGTTGCTTTCACCACACTTATATAGACTTCCGTGTGTTATCAGTACTATTACAATTACACATTATGATGAACGCTGGCATTTGGAAGAAACATGGAAGAGAAAAGAAGCAAAGTAATTGTCACGGTTGCCAAAACCCTGCTCCCTGAAGCTTGCCCTTTGTTGTCAGCATGGATGCCTTGAAGAATGCATAAGGATCCACAGTGTTTTCACTACCAGGTTTCCTGCCCTCTACATGGCATCTTCCCAAGAACAAAAGATAAGATGGAGTCGTGGAAAAACTCCAAAACATATACCAGGTAAACAGAACTTTTTATTCTAACATTGCCAGTACTTCATGGATTGGCTTTAGTACACTAAGTGTCTCTAAGAATTTGTGGAATTCTGTTGGTTAGTTTTTCTTAGCTACAGTGTATTTTTCTCTAAGTGGATTTAGCTAATTTCTAATAATCATGGGTGCTTTACTGTATATGATATTAAAACTTATGTAGGTTTTCAATTTCCTTAACACAAAGTTGGCAATAAAAATATTTACTCAGTATTAACCTTAAAGGGTTGCCACATACGTAAGCTACCACAGTTACTCTTCCACGCAAAGACTGTCATTGAACCCAATGCAAACAGATTAACTTATATTTCTATTTTAACTATTTTATTACTTTCTATGAGCCTATAAATATGGACTGTTTGATCTTTCAGTCAATTTAAAAATTTACACAAGCAAATGAGAAATAAGTGTGAAGGGCACTGCATTGATTCAATTCAATTTGATGAATGTTTATTGAGTAATTATTATATGCTGATCCCTGTTAATAGGTACATATTGTGACATGGTCCCAGATTTTGAGGTATTCACAATGTTGAAGGGATAGAGAGTTTTATAAGAAAAGTATTCTAAGGAACTATACTGAGTAATTCCAATAATAAATTATTATATGGATATGTGTGTGTTCATATGTATGGGTATGTACATACACAATTTCAAGTGAAGATAAAGAATAGTAACAAGTAAATGGGTAATGGGCAGAGGAGGTGGATATTCTAGCTGTATTAATCAGATAAGGTAACATTTTAAAGGTAATCAGGAGGTAACATTTTAAAAATATGTAAATGAGTTAGGGGGGTGAGCCATATGAAGGTGTAGTGTTCCAGGCAAGAGAATAACATGCTGCTGAAGTGGGTACAAGTGTAGAATGCTCAAGAAACCATGAGATGGCCAGTGTGGCTGAAGCAACATGAATGGGAGGGGGCAGGAGCTATGGCCAAGGAGGTAACCCACTTGACCACTAAGAGGCTCTTGCTGCACCAAAGGTCTCAGAGGTTTCCCGCAGGGCCACTGGCTGAGACAGTGATGTAGCATAAGGCAGATGGATTTCAGTGATATAGTATAAGATGGATGGGTTTCAGATTTACATAGTCCTTCATTGAAATATCAGATACTAAGCCTCTCTGAGCCTCTCATTGCTCGTGTATAAAAATTGACATAGTAATTTGTTTCTTTCAGGGCTATTAAGAGGATTAAGTGAGAAAATTTGTGCTAAGTCACATAGTATTGTATCTGTATTACTAGATTCCAATCCCCTTGAAAATCTGTATTTACTTATATTCCAAGCTTCTAGCTTGTGTCTGTGGAAAAAAGCTAAATGTGTATATGTTGAATGAATAGCACATGGTATACAGGCTACATAATAGCTGCTTCATTGGCATTGGGAATCAGCAAAGCAGCCTGTGGATTGTCTCTTTACCCTAGATAAAATAGGGGGCTAAGAAAGGTAAGAGGGCTCACTGCTTTAACTCTAGAAAGTACCGCCTCCTAATTCTGATATTTTCCTTCATATCCATATCACTGGGTACTTGCTAAAGAGACCACAAGTGTCCCAGACTAATAGAGATCACCCATTTTAGATGTAAGTCTTTTCCAGGCAGTAGATTAACATACTTGGCACATAGCCTCATCAACACTACTTATGGTAAGATGCTTTTACTATGGGAAATTAAATGGGACTGTCTTGGGAGCACTGTTTTAGACGAGGGTATTCCCTGAGACATGAGGATACTTAGGGAAAGCCATGGTGCTGCTACTGATTGCCACTTTGAAGACAGATAATTTTTTCAGGGAACCCAGCATAGAAAGACTGTGTGTGTGTGTGTGTGTGTGTGTGTGTGTGTGTGTGTGTGTGTGTGTCTGTCTGTGTGTGTCTGTGTAAGAGAGAGAAAGACAGAAACCAAAATAATGGGGATCAAGAACAGCCATAAGAATACTCAAGTGCCTTTCCTAACAACAAAATAAAAGGTCATAGGGACACTCACTGAGTATAGCCAAATAAACAATGTATCAGTACAATCATGAACATAATGAAAGGGACGTGTCGTACACCACATATATTGGGAGAGTTGCTCTACACCAAGGAGATAATACAAAAGGCCCAGCAAGAGCAGACCAAACAAAGGCCAATATTTTCAGCAGTGACTTAGCAATTTAGATCATGAGAGTCAGACAGACCTGGGTTTGAGCCCAGCTCTTTCATTTACTAGCTGAGTAACCTTGGGCAAGCAATTTCTACTCTAAGCTTCAGTTTGCTCATCTATAATGGGGAACAATAATAGTACCTAGTTTATGGGGCTGTTAAAAGGTTTATAGTGGGAATGCAAGCACAATGCCTGGCATTTATTAGAAAACCAATAAATATTGGTGAAAGTGGTAGTAGTAGTCTGTGCTCAATAAATATTATTTGTTATTATGGTCTAGGAACTGGGCTAAATGCATTTAATCCTCCCAACAACCCTATGAAGTAAGTACAATTATTTTCTTCCCAGAATAAATGAAAAGACTGAGGCACAAAAGATGAAGAAAAATAACTATGAATATATAGTTGATATGTGGAAGAGTTAGAACTGAAACCAAGGTAAAATGGCTCTGATGTCTGGGCACTTAACAGCTAGGGTGGTGGTGATGCTAGTGGTAGTAGTAGATTTATAGAAATGTAGTAGCTTATTAAAAGGCATTAATACCATCCTTCTTTAATCAAGTATTTAATAATTCATTTATTCATAAAATAGGAAATGAGTATTAGCTTCCTGGCAAATACTCAGTGACATTTAGAAAGCAGTGACTAGTTTTCATGGGAATGAGAGAAAATGTATATAAACACACACACTCTGGGATTTGAATGGAAACCCTGCTAATGCCATGTGACATGGGGAATGCTGCTTCACACCCCCAGCTTCAATTCCTTGTTTGATAATCCTCACAGGATTGCTATAAAGGTTGAATTAAAGTGGATAGTCACATGATGCACATAGAGTAATTGATAAATGTTAATTAAACCCGTTGTTGTATCTCTTTCCTTTCAACTAGTTGGGTAGGTTTTTATTTACATATGAAAAGTTAATTAAAAAATGGCAGTTCAGTGACACCTTAACATAAAGCATGCAATATCAGATGCCTTTTTCCTTGTGTTTCCTTCTGCTGATCTTCCTTTCCTTCCTTCCATCATGCACCACAGACTGTAAATGCACCACATACCATGCCGTATGCATAGATAGCACTGGGGTTGTAACAAAAAAAAATCAGGCAATAAGTATATGATGAGGTGCCATCATTAGTGTTCCACAGGGAGAGCCTACTGTGTGCTGAAATGATCAGGGACAGTCTTGTACATAAGATGAAGCTTGAGTTAGCCCTTGAGGATGGAGGATCTGGGGAGGCAAGGCTAATCTAGGAGAGGGGAAAGGACAGAAGTAAAATATAAGAAGACAGACTGTGTGAGATGTTTGCTTCTCAGTAACGGTTCAGTAAAGTGTTCATAGAGAACAGCCATTATATATAATTAGTTCCCCCAACATCTCTATGGAAATTTTTCTTAACAATAACCTTGCCATGAAACCCAATGAATACACCAAACAACACAGCTATTCTGATTGAAGTAGGAAAAAGGAGTCCAGAGCTCTTTCCAAGAGCATATCTTTTGCTCCTGGGCATCTGCGGAGATCCCTTAGCAGTTTTTGGAATAAAAATGTAAAGCAGAGGAAAACAAAAAATCCTATAAAAAGAGCAGTGAAAGTTTAAGTCTTCCACTGGGAACAGCCTAAGGAGAATTTTAAATACAAGTCTGAGTAAGCTTGTACACAACAGATATCAAATGAAGAATGTGAATAGAAAAGTAATACAATGAAAGTCATGTTGAGGAAAAAAAAATCACTGGACTTAGATGAACAGTTTGATTTAGGGGATTGAAATATTGTCTGTGAGGTGACTAAATGGATATTACTACAGTTTCATTTTAACACACTCCAAAGATTCTGATACAAAATCATGATGGTGTGAGTTGCAGTGAAGATCTACCCACAAATTTGTATATAGCTTTGAGTATCTCCTTCAAAAAAAAAAAGATGATGGACTTCTACTATTTCCTATCAATTTTAGAAGTGTGAACACATGAAAAGCATGCGACTATCCTGCATGACTTCCCCAGATCTGTGACAATTTGAATCTACATTACTACATTGTATCTTTACCTGTGATCCAGAATCCCAAACACAGACAAAACTACACTCGGTAAATTAGCATCTGATTTTACTCAAGACATGTCTCACTGAACAATTCAGATATTATAGGCTAACAGTACTTACTGATGTACCTCTTGAGAAATGTCAAATAAAGCCTCTGAGATGTTTATTTTCCCAATTTCTTTCTATTCTTTGTGTGGATGATGTAGTAGGTGGAATAATGACCTTCCAAAGATGGCCATGTTTTAATCCTTAAAACCTGTGAAAATGTGACATTATGTAGCAAAAGAGACTTTTCATTTGTTGTTAAGCAACAAAATCTTGTGATAGGAGATTATTCTGGATTATTTCAATTGGCGTAATGCAATTGTAAGAGTCCTCTTACATGAAAGAGGGAGTAAGAGTCAGAGAAAGAGAAGTGATAATGAAAGCTAGAGTGACACAATGAGAAAGACTCTACCTGCCTGTGAAGATGGAAGGGAGGTCAGAAGCCCGAGATTGGGGGTGGCCTCTAGAAGACTGAAAAGATAAGACAAGAGATTGTCTTTGAGAGTCCCCAGGAGGAATACAGTCTTGTTGACACGTTTTAGCCATGTGAAACTTTTGTTTTTCTGACTTTCAGAACTGCGAGATATTAAAAGTGTTTGTTTTAAACCTGTGGTAATTTGTTATAGCAGCAATGGGAAACTAATACAGAACAATTTCAGTAACTTGAAAGACAGAGAATGTCTTGAAGGTCAAAAAGGCTCACTTATTAACTCATTGTTAGAGTTAATTCTTAGAATATTGTTTTTCTGGACACTTTTCTTAGAATTTCTCAGTGACTATGCCCTCAAGTTTTCAAATCATCTTGAAAACAATTCTCTAAGACATTAATCAGGTATGGATTCATGGAGAGTTAATTATCCTCTCTACATCTCAATTTCTTTAAAACAAGGTCAATGAAAACGTATTTTTTCATAGGCTTTTTTGTAAGGGTGAAGGGGGTCCTAAACTTAAGAATTATATAGTTCAATATGTTCATTCATTTAAAAAAAAAAACTGTAGAAAACATATCTACTTTGTACTATGCATTTTGTTATACCCTCAAAATAAACAATACAGAAATGGCCCCTACCTTCAAAGAGCTTAGTTTTACATACTGCAAGTGCTCTTTAAATACTTATCTTTAATATAGTATGTGTTCATAATAATGACATTTAGTCAGTTCTTACCATCATAGCTGGTAAATATATGTTTTGCTAATACAGACATGGTGGGCTGCTCAATACTTTTAAACAGTGTTAAGTGTTTCATATACATGCAAGGATGTTATGTAAACATGCAAATATGTTCTTCATCACTAATCATAGCTCATATGACAATTATTTGAAATGAGCTACATTATGGCTTGTGTCATGTGTCAATTGATAGTCAGTTCTACCATGATAGTTATTCTCTGCTAAACTCCTTTGGAAGAAATCCTTTGTAGTTGCAAAATACTAGGTTTTGTGCTTTTCTGTCCCATGATGTTACAGAAAAGTATGAATGCATAATCAATAATCAATACATTAATGCTCAAACTAATGAGTTTGAACAGCTTGTCCTATATGTGACATGGGACATTTAGCAGATGCAAGGACGTTTTGAAGCAAAGGCAGTTTCCTTCTTTCCTCACTTACTACTGAATTTTTCCAACATTCATCTCTCCCCAGGAACAGCACCATGCACTCCTTAGATGCTGCCAAATGAACACAAGAATACAGATAGAGTGGTACCCTGTCATTTAAGTCATACCAGCCTTGAAGCCTGGGGAAGGGGGCAGGGTAAGCTGGACTTTCTTGAGGACAAGATTAAAGTGCAGTTCAGGGAGAAGTCAGTGTCGTGAATACTTCATATTCGAAGGCAACATATATTTACAGAAAATGAAATCTTGGTTAAAATATTTTTGAATCATGTCTAAGTGTTTGCTATAAACTTGAAAGATTTTGCTTGATTTACTTGGTTCAATTTCTAGGCTTTGCCCCCCACCCCCCACCCCGTGCTAATGGCGAGTGATCAATCATCAAAATGGTAATCAAATTTTGCAGAAGGCCACCGGCATCATTTTCAATCATTTAAACTTTGCCAGCCTGCCTCCCTTCTTTGTAAATCACAGAGATTAATATGAAAGGATTTTTAAATGCATTTTAGAAAAATTAGCAAATTATGATTGTTCTTTAACTCAGAGCTTACCGGTTCACGAGGCATTATGCATTGTCTTCACTGTGGCTTCAAATAGCTTTATTGCTTAGAAGGAGAAAAATAGGGAAGGCATCCTCTATTTAAGATGGGGATGCTCTTTGGACAGATAACGCATACATTCAAAATAGAAAGTTCTAGATAAAAATGCTTTTGAGGTTATATGTTTCTCCTGAGTTATTTTTCTGAATAAATATCTCTCAAAGTAGGCTATGATATATATATATATATATATATATATATATATATATATATATATATATATATATATATCTCCATGAATTTTGTCTCCAGGCTAGTCACCTTTGGAAATTCTTCATAGCCACTTCTGGTGCAAGACTTTTGTTTCAATTTGAATGGGAACATTTTTAGATTTTTAAACATAAAATTTTCTTCTAAAAAATCTTTCCAATCCATTATAATCAGATTATGTTTTTCTGTTTATGCAAACATTGCATGCTCTTTTAAAACAGCAAATGAAAGGAAAAAGTATAGCAAACGAGTGAAAAATGGCCTAAAATCCCATCAGCCTGAGGTACCGAGCATTAATTTTAATACAAGTCTTACATACATGCGGATTTAGTTTATCGCTTACATTCTTGTTCTTCATTCCTTCTCTTACTCTAGTTCTTCCTTTTGCTTCTATCTTCTCCCTTTTCTCTTCACACTCCACTAGCCATAATCTCTCTGTTCTTTCTCCTCAAACCCACAGTCCTAAACGTAAAATGCAAACCTATAAAACTCCTAAGAGATAGCATCAGTGAAAATCTAGATGACCTTGGGTATCATGGTGACTTTTGGGATATAACACCAAAGGCACAATCCATGAAGAAAATGACTGATAAATTGGATTTCATTAAAATGCAAAACTCCTGCTCTGTGAATGACAATGTCTTTCTTATTTTCTTGAATAAGAACATAGCCACAAAATGGAAAAAAAAAAATTTGCACACAACACATCTGATAAAGGATTGTTATCTAAAATATACAGAAAATCTCTTAAAACCCAACAAATAGAAAACAATCAGATTTAGAAAATGAGCCAAGAGCTAACAGACACCTTATCAAATATACACAGATGATAAAGAAGCATATGAAGAGATGCACCACATCATATATCAGGACACAGAAAATTAAAATAACAATGAGACACCACTATATGCCTATCAGAATGGCAAAAACACCAAAATATGCAACACTGACAACACCAAAGGCTGGTGACAATTTGGAGCGATAAGAACTCTTGTTCTTTGCTGGTTGGAATGCAAAATAGTACAGACACATTGAAAGATAATTTGGGAGTTTCTTACCAAAGTAAACATATTCTTACTATGTCATCCAATAACCATGTGCCTTGATATTCATCCAAAGAAGTTGATAACTTATGTCCACACAAATCCTACATATTGATGTTTATAACAACTTTATCCATAATTGTCAACACTTGGAAGCAACCAAGATGTCTTTATTAGGTAAATGGATAAATAAACAGTGATACATCCAGACAGTGGAATATTATTCAGGACTAAAATAAATGAGCTATCAGATCATGAAAAGACACAAAAGAATCTTAGATGCATATTATTAAGTGGAAACACCCAATTTGAAAATGCTACATACTGTGTGATTCCAACTATATGCCATTATGGGAAAAGCAAAATTATGGCGATAGTAAAAAGATCAATAGTTGCCAGGTTTTAGATGGGTGAGAGAGGAATGATTAGAAAGAACACAAAGGGATTTTAGGGCAGTAAAACTACTCTTCATGATTCTACAATGATGGATACACGCCATTGCACATTTGTCCACATCCACAGAACGTACATCAAGAGTGAACCATATATTAATTAAGGACTCTGGCTGATGATGGTGTGTCACTGTAGGTTCAGTTGTAACAAATGTCCCACCCTGGTGCAGACACTGATAATGGGAGGATTATGCATGTGTGAAGGCAGGTGTACGTATGTAATCTGTTCACATTCCTCTTAATTTTCCTGTGTACATAAAACTGCTATAAAAAATAAAGTCTTTTAAAAATTGTTTGAAGTATAATTTCAAGTCTCTGGATGAGAGAATTTATTTGCTTTGGCATCTGTAGCTAGCTAGCCAGAGGCCTACTGTCTTAATTCAATCAGCATTTGAAATCATTCAAAGTTTTGCTTCAGTCCTTGAGAGGGCTTTCAATTCCCAGTTTACTTTTATTCTTAGGATGTAGCACATCAGGGTTCCAAGCCCAGGTTGCTTATTAGGGCCCTTCCTCCTTGGTGGGCCACGAATTATTATGTTTTGTTCTCCTAGATAAAGACTATTGAAAGCTCTGCTCAGGTTTTCAACCGTGACATTGACTTTCAGAAATGGCCAAGACAACCAACGATTAGAAATTATCTCAAGAGGAAAAGCAATGCCCATTATCAACCTTATTTTTTGTTTAAATTCCTTTGCCTTCTAGATACTGGCCCAGCAAATTATTAATGCCTATAGTAACTCTGTCATCCCTTCTAAAAGATCCATGTTCAATATTTTATTTAGCTTTTATATTTGTTCTTAGTGGGAGTTTGTCTGAAACAAAATAAGCAGCTGGAAGCACAATACTTTTGTAAATGTCCTATTCATTTCCTGGCCCATTTCTCTATTGGTCATTTGCCTTTTAAAATAAATTATAAGAGCTCTTTACATATTTTAATTTTAATTAGCAGCAATAACCATACCTTTTACTCACAAATCAGGGAAGTTTTGCTTTCCTCATTTCATTTTCTTTAACAAAAATGTTTAATGGTTGCCCATTTGTGAAAATGGCACCAGGTGCTGGGGTGCAATGAACAAGATAGTCACAGTTCCTGAGCTCATGAAACTCACTGTCTAGTGGAAGAGAGAAAATACACAGATATTTCCCTCAACATGACTAGACATGTAATGCTATGAGGAAAATGTAATGCTATGTGTGGTATGTAGGGGGAGGTGAATCTTGCTTAGTGAGAGGAGTCAGGTAGAGCTCTGAAGAAGTTAGTTTGAAAAGAAATGGGAGTTATCTGGGCAGCTGAAGAAATGCATATGCAAAGGCTTTGCCTCAACGAGGAGCATGGCAGTTTCCAGGAGTTGCACAAAAACGGCATGACTGATGTTTTGTGTGTCAGGAGGAGTGTGGTACAAGATGCACCTAGAGGCAGAGGTATAAAAGAGATGATTTGGGTTCTTATAAGACATGCATGTTATTTATATGCTACAGAATGACAAATTATCACAAAACTTAGCAGCTTAAAATAATAAGCACTTATTATCAAATCCATTGTTTGTGGGACAAAATTCCAGGAATTGGTTAGCTTGGGGGTTCTGTCTCGTTAGCTCACCAGGTTGCAATCTCTCATCCAGGCTGTAGGCATCTGAAAGATAGACTGAGGCTAGAGGATCTACTAACAGGGGGCTCATGACATATGTGGGAAGTAAGTACTGGTTCGCTGCTCATCACGTGAATTGCTCCGTATAAGCTGCTTGACCATCCTCAAGGTATGAGAGCACACTTCCTCCACAGTAAGTGATCCAAGAGGGGCTAAGGTAAAAGCTATAACCTATTTTATGACCTAGCCTCAGAAATCACATCTGTCTTTCAAGAAAAACCCTATTAGTTACATAGATCAACCACATTCAGTGTAAGAGGAATAAAAAAGGTGTGAATATCAGGAGATAATCTTAGGGGGAGATAATCCACACCATTATGGATTTTTGTCTTTGCTCTTAGAGCGATTGGATGTTTTTTAAGGGTTTTTCCTAGAGGACTGGCATAATGGAATTTAAATTATAAAATGGTTTTCACTGCAATTGTGAATAAAAACATTGGAAAAGTAGCAAGACTGGAAGCAGGATACTTATTGGAAAGCATATGCTGTGATTCCAATCAGAGAGAGTGGTGGTTTGGATCAGCCTAAAGGCAGGAGAGATGGAAAGAAGCAGAGAAGGAGATTTAGGATACAATTGTTTCAAAATTTTTGTTTCTAAAAATCCTGATGAGGGTTAGAGCACTGGCCTTAGAAAGGCCCTGATGGACTCAACTAAAGGAAAAAAAAATTGTCATTCCTAGTCTCTCGTCACTTTTTCAGAGCTTTGATCCAATCCATATAACTCTGCCTCATAAAGAAGATGCTAGCATTTCAAGATGACACACCCTCTCCTCCACCCAAAAGGACAGATGTTTGAAAACATAAAGAGATATTATTTTACTGAGGTACAGACACCAACTTGAAGTATAAAGATTTCTTCTTAATAACAAGGATCATTTTTAATTACAGAGTTGCATACAGGAGAAAGAAAATGCGGACCCACCAAGGAAAAAAAATCTAGCAGATGAAGGCTCTCATAAGCCCAAATTCCCTGTGGCCAAACCTTTGTGGAATTTCAGCCTCTTTCCCCAGATTGTTGTTTTATATGTGTGGCCCTCCATGAACTTAGGTTCAAAATATGAATCCTACCCAGAATCATCTGCCAGTTTCTTTTTTCCTTGCCTGAGCTCAAGCCCTTAGATTCCGTACTACCTGGAGTTGCCAATTTTGATCCTTGCCTGAATCGTTCCCACTTGAATCTTAGTGTGCCTTTGATGGAGCAAATTCTTAGTTAGTGTTGGAGAATTGAAGTTATTAGATGGTAAATATGCATTATCCATATATTGCTTTATTCATTCCCTCATACATAAAATATCTACAAAGCGTTTTGTTAAACCATGGGCATAATGATGAATTATGTAGACCCAGTGAGCCCCACCCTTATGGAGTTTAATCTCTCCTTGTCAGATTCATAAGGACATTGCTACTCTTATCTGCTCTTCCCTCATTCCTCTTGGAATCCTAGTAAAAACGTCCCTCGAGCTTTTTTACAAGCTCTAATTGGCATTCGTTTTAGGTTGATTTTTTAAATTTTTATGTAGTGGTTGATTTGCACAGAAATGAAAGACAAACAATAACATAATATTAGCTAATTTGGAGAAACTTTGCCAACCAGCTCTCCCTGTGAAACAGATTTAAAAGTTTTATCCATCTGTGCTACTTCCTCTAGACGTTCACCTTCATTGGCATCAAGGATCAAGGGTCTATTACTCAAATCCCACTCCTAGAAAGTGTGTGTGTGTTGGTGTGTTGGTGTATGTGTGTGTGTGTGTGTGTGTGTGTGTTATTGTTCGTTTAGTCAAAACCAGTGTCTGTTGTCTGCTTAGTGACGATGGTGTTGGTGAAGAAAGAGCAAACCATGTAATTTTTGTAAAATCTTCATTTCAGACATAAAAGGAGGTCTTAATCTCATAAAATGAAAGCAAAATCATTTGCCTTGTTTAGCCTCATGACTTGTTTAACTCTATGCTTTTATCTATACTATGACCCTATTTGACTGCCTCTCTAGATGTACCCTGTCCTTCCAAGCCTAGTTCATATCCCACTACTTCGAAAAACATTTTTTTATTACACATGCTTCCCTGATGGTTATCTTATTCAGTACCATGCATTCAATTTCATTTCATTTCATTAGTTGCCCTTGTCTTCGAATCAGGTTTGCTGTTCCCGATGTCGGGACTCATGTAGCAGAGGTGTCACAGAAAAATCATGATACTGAGCACATAGCAAGAGATTGAGGGATCCTATGTGAATTTTTATTCATTTTTCATTCATTCATTCATTCATTCAGGAAATAATCACTGAGCATCTAGAGGTTGTACTAGGCATATAAGCTATTAATGAGACTGTCATAATATGGTAGAGAAGGCAAGTATTACACAAAAAATATTTGGAAAACTTGATTTATAATTATTATATGTTGATAACTGAAACTATATGGATGGCTGTAACTGGAGAAATCACCCCAGGGATATTGGAGTGTATAAAGCAAATCAGATGAAGAGTCCTCTTCTATTAGAGTCTGGTAATAGAGGCCATTCTAATTGGCTGTAGGGATTAAATTGTTTCAGAGCATGGCAACTGTTTAGTGATCACAGGTCTTTGAAGGCCACAAACAAAACAGGGTCAGTGCCTATTCCAGATTCATGTCCTAGTGATTCTCCAGTGTAAGTGGCCTATTGAAGGTGCTCTGAAAAGGTCTAGCGTTAGTTCTTCAGCATTCCTAATTGAAACTCAAGTTTAGGTAGTTATATCCTTTTGAGTGTTTATAACAAATAAGCATTTTTTTCACCTCCTGTGCAGTCTTATAGGCTGGATTATGCCTTTCCCAAAAAAATTAATATTGAAGCCCTAACTCCCAGTGCCTCAGAATGTAACTGTATTTGAAAATAGGGTCTTTAAAGACATGATTAATAAAATGAGACCATTTGGAAAGGTCATAATCTAAAACGACTCGTGTTCTTATTAGAAGCCTTCAAGTCGAAGTCCTCTTTACATTGAACATGATGAGTCCAGGAATGGATGGCATTGCAGATACAGAAAAATCATTCATTCTACCAATGCACTGCTCTCCCCCTTCTTAAGATATTCTGCCACCCCTACGTTGCCAGGATATAGTGCTCCTTTCCTCAGGCAATACCTCCTCTAAATTTTGTTTCCTATGAAGAGAAAAATGCATAACCCCTATTCATTTTAGCCAGCTAGTTCCTGGCCCATACCTGCCTTTTGATGACTTGTATCCTCTCCAGATTCACTGAGCTCTCTTCTGAAATGCTATTTTTGAGCATCATGAATTAACTTGCTGCAAAAATTTCTGCAAAACAGCTAGATAAACTTGATGTACTTGAGGGTCTTTGATTTCTTATTTTTCCAGTTTCAAGGGGCTTCTCAAAGGCATTTTAAATTCAGTATTAGAGTTAGGTGTGCCTTTGTAAAAGGAACTTTATAATACACAGATGTCTCATTCATCCTTGTTCTAAAGCAATATTGTATAAGCATAAAATAATCTTCATTGAATTCTCTTAAAGCACATAAAATTCTGGGCAACTGAGAAAACTCTTTCCTGGAATTAGATATGGAACACTGCAGAGCATCCCTGGTTCTTTTTGGCTGCCAAGGTACATTGTGTGTGAGGGTCAACGCTTGTATGGCTCAAGAAAGTTTGATCTGAATCATCTAGAGTTCAGAAAGTTGTTTAAACATGTCAGAGAAGAAATAAATTGTTGTCAAAAAGTGGTATAACAGTTAATATGCAGGAGCTTCTCTAAGGCATTGATAGTCTCCAATACTTGCTTGTTTTAAATATAAATCTAATATATAACAAATAGAAATCCAATGCTTTTAGCAGAGTAGAAGCTGATAATCTAAAGGAAAGTGGAAAGTGGAATACACCAATCAATTCATCAGTCAGTCAGTGATAATTATTTTTTCATTTTATTATCGTAGTTGAAATATAGTTGAATTTAATTCATGGAACTTCAGGAATCTGCTATTAGCAGAATAAGAACAGCAAGAACCTTATTTGACATGGTCCATTACTCACTGTTATAAAATGATGAGTTACTCAATACCCAAAATTGGAATTCCACCTCAAAAATAGACAAGTGATGAAGTTAAAAAGAATAGTCTTTTTGTTCATATGTTTACTACTTAAATCAGAAAAAGAAGATAGAATATTGGAAAATAATTTTGAAATGCTGTTTTCAGATAGGTTTTGTTAATTGGGGAATATGCTTTGAAAGCTAGGATTCAGTTGGTTAAAGCTTTGGAGTCATGCAGATTTTTTTACCTTTTCTTAATCTAGAAAAGGTGTGCATAAAGGAAAGGATTTTAGGTGGGAATTAGAGGCCATGTATAGTAGAAGCAGAAGGGTTTTTTCTACCATGTCCACTTTGGCAAACTGCCACATTCTCTTACTATTACTAAGCGTCAGACAGTAACCCCACATCGGTTCAGTTCCTTCGTAGTCCTCAACACTCACTTCTCAAATGAGAGTTTATCTAAACAACACAATTCTTTTAAAATAGGAGTTTATCAGAGGGTCAACTCTTTGATAGTTTAATCAGTCTCCTGATAAGCTAATGTCACACACTGGTCCTCAATGTCATTCATCCAACCCCACTGCTTTGCTTATAAAAAGTCTGAGGCCCACAGTCAGGGATCTAATTTTAATGGAACACTTGGTTCCCTTACTCTTAGGCCAGGACTCTTACTACCCCAGCAAACATGCCTTCTAGTTTGTACTAGACCAAAGGTCCATACTGGACCTTTCATTACACATTGCCCATGCTCAAATTTTATCTGGCCTTGAGAAGCTATGCTCTTTCGAGAGATTTTCATGGGTGAACAAAGGTAGAAACAAATTAAATACATTTGCTTTAATGTCATATATGGCATTTCTCCTAAAACTTATTTACATCATCATTAGACTCAAATACATTTGTGAAATAATTTTCAGAAATTACTCGTTTGAAGGCCCTCGGGTCCAGTCAATGAATTGGGACTCAGGGGGAATCGTTCATTTTAGATAGGTTTATCCTTCACAGCATCACTTATTTATATGACTTATATCATGAATACATTGAAGAAAGACTCATAACTTTTTCAATATACCAAAAGAATAGTTAAATACTCTATGTGACATGTCAGAATATTTTGGGGGGTAGTGAAATGGTACCAGATATACCATGATATTTAAGTGCTCATAGACTGATGTAATATTCTTGGGGGAAAAATGTACTTTAACATCCCTATTCATTTTTATGCAATGCTTAATTATACTACTGGAGACAAAAGAAGTACAATGTGAGAAAAAGGAATCTTTTTGAGAACTCTTTAGAGAATGAAACCTATGGAAGATTTTTACTAATAATTAGATGGAACAACTATTCTTGCTCTATAAAAGCAAAACAGCTCTTTCCCTTTTGATCTCACACTTAAATTTTACCAAAACTTTTGAACTTAAAGTAGAATTTTATAATTTGTTCTTTCTTTTCTCCTTAATAGAAGACTATTGCCTAAATAGTGAGTCCGAAGCTACAGTTTGAATTACACAGATGTAGCCTTTACTTTAAGTTTATTCCTTAACAGGAATAAATTTAATTCAAAAACAGAGGTATCCCAAATGACTGCATTTCATTCTTCAATATTAAAGAATAGACATATCTTCACTACTCTACTACATTTCTTGTGACTGTTGCTGATTAATTCATTAAAATCAACTAATGTGTATTGAGTCCCTGCCATGCCCCAGGCATTGTTCTTCCTATATTCTAGTGGAAGTGACAAAAAAATAATGGAACACATATATCACATATCAGCTGGTTGTTCCTGGGGGAAAAATTGAAGCAGGGAAAGGAACATGGAGAGTGAGGCATCACATGGGTACTATTTTTATATAAAATGGGAGATAACCCTATAATAAAGCGACAAGTTGAGCAGAGACTGGAAGGGAATGAGGGAGTAAGTCAAGCAAATGTCTGGGAGAAAAACATTTTAGGGAAGGATAAAACAAGTACAGAAGTCCTGAGGTGGGAGTGTGCTTATTATGTTAGAGAAAAAACAAGTGAGGCTGTGGAAACTGAAGAAAAATTATTGAACTTCTGGAGTCTACCATACTCTCTCATGGTGTGATAGCCTCAGTCAGATATATGGAGGATTAGGGAGGTTTATGAGTACAAACCGTAAGGAACATAGCCAGTACTATTATAATAGCTATGTATGGTGTCGGAAGGGTACTAGATCTATCAGGGGGTTGGGGAACAGGGTGAAAAAAGTGAAGGGATTAAGAAGTACAAATTGGTAGTGACAAAACGGTCATGGGATATAACATAAAACATAGGAAATATAGTCAATGATTGGTAGTAACTCTGTATGGTGCCAGGTACTAGTCATGGGGATCACTTCTTAAATTATAGAAATATCTAACCACTTTGCTGTACACATGAAATGAATATAAAGAAATACTGAATATCAACTATAATTGAAAAATTTTAAAAGGCAGGAAAAAGATAAAGGGGAATAAAAGGTTCAAACTTCCAGGTACAAAACAAATAAGTCATGGGGATGTGATGTACAGCATAGGGAATATAGTCAACAATATTGTGATACTGTGTACTCTATCAGTTGGTTGCTGGACTTAGGGTGATCATTTCTTTAAGTATAAATGTTGAATAACTCTGGTACACACCTAAAATTGATATAATATTAGATGTTAGCTATATTTCATCAAAAACCTTTAAAAAGTCATTAACTTAATCATACAAGGAACATTCCTTTTGGCCATATAAGTAACATATTAACAAGTTCAGAAGGCTAGTACATGGGCATCTTTGGGTGCTATTTATTCTGTTTACCACATGATGCTAAAAAAAATTGCCTAACAATTTCAAAAATATAAAATTATATCTAAAGCTCACATTATCCACCTTGCTAATTTCATACAGATGAAAAATTTAAATGTTAGTCATGAGAGTAGTATTTATAAAATATTTGTTCAAGGAAAGAACCTTACTGTGCATGACAGAAAAGTCAAAGGCAATAGTGAAAACGTATGAAGGTTAATTTTATGTGTCAAATTTGGCTGGGACATGGTGCCCAGATATGTGGTCAAACATTATTCTGGATGTTTCTATGGCAGTATATTTGAATCAGATTAATATTTAAGCCAGTGGATTTGGAATAAAGCAGATTAACCTCTATCAATTAGGTGAGTCTCATCTAAATAGTTGATGTTCTGAGCAGAACAAAAGATTGAGCAAACTGAACTACCGGGAATTCTGCCAGCAGGTGGCCTTCAGACTTGAACTGCAATATCAGCTCTTCCTGGTGTCAAAGTTGCCAACCCATCCTGCAGATTTTGGACCTGCCATTTCGTAAAACAGATCTCTTCCTCTATCTATACAAATCCTATTAGTTCTATTTCTCTGGAGAACCCCAAATTAACACAAAACTTTAATGGCCAAACAAACTATAACATATAGAACAAAAACACTAAATATCCTAAATATATAAAAATTTATTGCAAATCAACAGTAACATGAACAGGAAAATACTGGGCAGGGAAAGAAAGAAAACATTAAAAAAAAGTTCAGATGTTCTAGTTTTCAAAAAGATGCTGTTTAAAGTAGTAGAACACAAAAACTAAAGGTAAAGACAAAGATTAAAGGTAATGGTAAGATCCAGTATTGCTTGGTATGTTGGCATCAATACAGATGTTCCTTAGCTTACAATGCAGGTACAGCCCAATAAACGAGTCATAAGATGAAAATATGATAAGTTGGAAAAGCATTTAATATGCATAACCTACCAAATCTGATAGCTTAGTCTACCTTAAACACGCTCAAAATACAGTATCTAAAAAATGCTAGCAACACCAAATACTGTAGAATATGAGTTGTTTACCCTCTCGATCATGTGGCTGACTGGAAGCTGCCACTGCCCAGCATCATGAAAGAGTGTTGTATCATATATTGCTAGCCTGGGAAAAGATCAAAATTCAGAATTCTAAGTATGGTTTCTACTAAATGCATATTGTTTTCACACCATCCTGAAGTCAAAAGATTGTTAAGTCAAACCATTGTAAATTTGGGACTATTGCTGTATTCATAATCTACTGTTTAGAATGCAAACTGACATGTTACATACTAGAAATTTAGTTATATGTATCAAAAGGCTAATAGAAGATATTTGATCCATCAAGTCTAGCTGTCTGAATTTTTTATTAAAGATATATTATCAAATGTGCAAAGATATATTCAAGCTCATTTATTGTCAGGATGCTAATGAGATGGGTTAACACAAGCAGACTAATATCCAATAGCTGTGATTCTTTAAATCACAGTAGAGTCTAAATGAATAACCATTAAAAATTAAAGCATACGTATCATATAGAGAATATACTTTATTTTAGAAACAATAATAAATAATGAAGTATAGTATCATATATTTCAACAAATATATTCTATGTACATATTGATATATGTAACATGTCTGTATGTGTATGTATATGGGAAAACCTGTAAATGCATCAACAAATGTTAGAAGTCATTATCCCTTGGTGGTGGAATCTAAGTTGGTTTTATTTTATATTTTTCCCTTCATATATCTGCATTTTTCTTTCCTATTCATTAACTATTACTTGCATATTTTAAAGTTTCAAAAATAGGTTTACCTGCAACACTTTTTTAAAGCTATTCCACATAAGAAACGTAGTGTTGTTATATGGTTAGTTGTTTAGTTTTTAAATAAATGGTTAATAAATAAATAATGGAGAGGGAACACAGGAGTAACCTGCTTTAGGAGGAAAGTAGGTGAGATCACTAACATTCTGAGACAAGATAGTCCTTTGTAGTTGAAATTATATTTTCCTTAGGGTACAAATAAAAGGATGGCAATCAAAGTTCCATTTCAAAGCTCTTAGGATAAGTTGATTCATCTCTTTCTGAATGATCATTTAACCAAATGCTGAGATATGGACAGTTCAGGGACATTTCAATATTGTCACAAAGAGAAAATAAAGAGCTCACAAGTGTTATTCAAAAATTCCATGAAACCTACCATATATTTGCATACCTCTCTTTTTCTCTGTCGCACTTTTTCAAAATTATCATCTCTAAATTATACTATAATTATTTAATACAATTGTGGAAAAGTCATATTAAGTTTGTGGAAGCTTATATTAAAAAAAGGTTCATTCAGTGATGCAGATGCCAGCAAAATGGCGGCATAAGGACCAAATTCAACCCAAAAGATCTTCATAAAGGCAAAAAGAACGCTAGTTAAACCAGAATCAAATCTTTTTAAGAACTCTGGAAATTAATCAAAGTTTTGCAGCAATCTGGGGAATGCTTATTTAAGAAAAAAATAGCTGACTCTCAGTAAGAGCTCCAAGATTTGTGGCAATTTAACTTTTGCTTTTTCCCAGGTTCTACTCCTCACATCTGCAGTATCCTCGAAAACTGTTGGTCCACAATCACAGTGAAAACAACCTGAATGAGGTGAAAACTCCTTTGAAGCACAATTCCCAGGGAATTCTCATTATTTGACCCGTCTGTTGACTCCTTAAGAGACCACATTTGCAAGGCTGACTTTATTTGATCTGATTCAGCACACACAGTACAAAAAGCCTTGGCCCCAAGGCATTTGCTGAAAACCAGAGGTAACTGTTAAACACTGTGGTGGCCTGAAGTGCTGTATAACAGGGCAAACAGCTCACAAAAAGCTTAACAGGAAAAGCTGAGGAATGAGGTGTCTATAAGTGGATCTGAAAAGCTCAAAAATATTTCTAGGAAAATAGGAAGCTATACACATGTATAGGACAGTGTATATGCTCAAGAAAGACCTGAGAATGCCCTAACGTCTCACTTCTCACCAAACTTGAGCCTATATATTGCAAGCGGAAATTAAAGGTTAATATGGAGTTGTAAACTGACTAGCTTAGCATTGAAAACACCAACACACACACATGGCATCCTCAACAAAGACTGGGAGACTTATTGCTTCCAGACATCAAAGGAAATATCTGTCCCACCATCAACTGACTGTTAAGCCAACAAAGCAGAGATTTTAGTGGCCACATATGAGAGAGTGCACACTTTATATAATTAATTTGGAAAAGTCACTAAACAAACAATAAGAACAACAAACAATGGCAAATGAGAAAAATCTGACTTCTGAAATTGTCACATTACATTATTTAAAATGTCCACTTTAAAAAAAAAAAAAGGCAAGTCATGCAAAGGAATAAGAAAATATGCCCTATGGGGAGAGAAATAAAGTAATCAATAGAAACTGAACCTCAGCAAGCCCAGAGATTGGATTTTTCTAGGCAGAGCCTTTAAATCGGGTATATTAAACAATTTTAAAGCCCTAGAGTAAACCACGTCTAAAGAAATAAAGGAAAACATTAAAATTACATCGAATCAAGCAGAGAATTTCAAAAAGCAGATAGAAATCATTTTTTAAACAATCAAATATAAATTATAGGGTTTAAAAATATATAATAACAAATAAAAGAAAAAGAATTACTGCAGGGGCTCAGCAGCATATTTTAACAATCAAAAGAAAGAATCAGCAAAATGAAGACAGGTCAATTGAGATTATCCTCCCTAAAAATACAAAGAATAAAGATTGAGGCAAATGAACAGAGGCTTACAGACTTGTGAGATACCATCAAATGTACCAATATATGCAAACACATTCAGGAGGAATCCAGAGCATAAGGGAAAAAAAAAGGGTCAGAAAGAGCACTTGAAGAAATAAAAGCTAATATATACCACATTTGATGAATAACATCATCCAAGAAGCTCAAACTCTAAGTAGGAAATTTTAAAGATATCTACTATACCTAGACCTATCATAATCAAATTTTCAAAGATAAAGAGAATATTTAAAAGCAGAAAAAGAGATGCATCTCCTCATGTACAAGGGCTTGCCAATAAGATTAACAGCTGATTTAATATCAGAAATCATGGTAACCAGAGGAAAGTGAGGTGACATATTCAAACTAAAAAAGAAAAAAAGAACAAAAGACGGTCAACCAAGTATTCTGCATCATTCTGTAATCTTTACCTATGAAAGTGAAGACATTTCAAATACACAAATCTAAAAGAATTGTCCATGACAGATCTGTCATAAATAGATGTCTAAAGGAGTTCTTAAGGCTGGAATGAAAGAACACTAGAATACTAGAAAAAAAATAAATCCACATCAAAAATTAAAGAACACCATTAAAGATAAATACATAAGTAAATACAGAAGACACACTATATATATATATATATTTTTTTGTTGTTGTTGTTGTTGTTGTTGTTGTTTGTTTTTGTTTTTGTTTTTGTTTTTGTTTTTGAGGGCAGTGTCACTGGCCCTCATATGTGGGACCCAAACTGGGGCCGCTGGCTTCCCAAGCCAGCATTTAACTACCACACCACTCAGCTGGCCCAATATATTTTTAAGTAAAAAAAAAATTTCACTTGTTTGTTTGTAAAACCACCTGCATAAAGCACTAATCAGAAATCTGGACTGATGTATATTTAATATGTAGATATGTAATTTGTATATATTGTAAAAGACAATAACAACACAAAGACGGGAGGAGAGAATGGGGCTATCCAAGAGTAGTTTTGAAATGTTATTGTAATTATTTGGTATTAATTCAAAGTAGATTGTTATAAACTATGATGTTGAGTGTAATCCCTAGAGCAACCATGAAAATATAATTTAAAAAAATAATATATTAAATAAAAGGGAATTTGATACACTAGAACACATTTATTTAATACAAAATAAGGCAGTAAGAGAGAAATAGACTAATAAAATATGTGTGACAAATAGAAAACAAATAACCAATAGCAGATACAAATCTTAACTTATAGGTAATTACATTAAGTTTAAATGGATTAAATGGTACAATTAAAATGAAGAGACTGGTAGAAATAATTTTTTTAAATTACGTAATTATGTACTCATACAAAGACATAAATAGGTTGAAGGTGAGAAGATGAAAAATAAACATACCATGAAACAGTAACAAAGGAAAACCTGAAGCGGGTATACTAATATTAGATCAACAGACTTTCAGACAAATTTGTTTAGTAAAGACAAAGAATGGCATTTTATAATGATAAATCTAGCAACGTTAAGAAAATATAACTGTTATAAACATATGACCTTCTAACAAGAGTCCCAAAATAGCAAAAACTGACAGAATTGCAGGAATAAAGGGAGAAATGGACAATTTAATTAATAATAGTCAGAGATTTCAGTATTATAATTCAGTAACATATGAACAAGATAGAAGATCAGACAAAAAATCTCTAAGAATAATATAAACCGGTTAGACCTAACAGATGTGTATATAACAGTCCACTCAAAAGCAGCAGAATATAGGTGATTCTAAAGTGTGCAGGTAGCATTCTCCAGGATAGAAAGATGTTTGTCCATTAAATAAATCTCAATATATTAAAAAAAAAATTGACAGCAGTTTGATGCCCAGCCTGAGCTGAGCAGCTGCTGAGTTGCCAACAGGTAGCAGGACGGCTCAGCTGAAAAAATAAAAAATAAAAAATAATTGAAATCACACAAAGTATATCTTCTGGCCACAATGGAATGAAATAGAAATGAATAACAAAAGGAAATTTGAAATATTCACAAATGTGTAAACAACACACTCATAAATAACCAAGATTCAAAGAAGAAATCACAACAAATTAGGAAATACTTTGAGATGAATAAAAATAAAATCACAAAATACCAAAACTTACCAGGTGCAACAAAGTCAGTCTTTAAGGGGAAATTATACTTATAAATACCACATCAAAAAAAAAGAGAACAGATCTCAAATTGACACCTAGTCTTCCACCTTGGAAACCAGCAAAAGAAGAGCAGACTAACTCCAACGTAAGCAGAGGTAGGAATTAATAACCATTGGAGAGATCAGTAAAATAGAAAATAGAGAAAAATCAACAAAAGAAGTTGTTTGTTTGTTTTTACTATCAACAAAATTGATAAACCTTTAGCTAGACTGACCAAGACAAAAGAGAAGACTCAAATACTAAAATCATGAATAAATAAGAGATATTGCTATTGACCTTAGAGAAATGAAAATAATTTTATGAATTACTATGAACAATTGTATGTCAATAATTAACTTAGATGAAAAATAACTTAGATGAAATGAACAACTTTCTGGAAATACAGAAACTATTAAACATGATTCATAAAAAATGAAATTCTGTCTAGATATAGAAAAAGGGATTAAATTAGTAACAAAAAAATTTAAAAAATTAAAATCCTACAAAGAAAAGTACCAGATAGCTTCATGGATGAATTATACCATACATTTAAAGAAGAATTAATACCAATCCTTCACATACTCTGCCAAAAATTAGACAATGAGAATACACTTCCCAATTCAATGCTAAGGCCAGTGTTACCCTGGCCTTAGAAACAAAAACTAAAGATTAATGTTCCTCATGAATACTGCCATGAAAATCCTCAACAGAATAATAACAAGCTCAATCCAAAAACCTGTGAAAAACAGTATACACCATGACCATGCAGGATTTATCTCAGGAATCCCAGGCTGATCCAACATATAAATATCAATAAATATAATACACCATATTAATAGAAGAGAAAAAATAACCTACATGATTAATAAAGGACAAAAACCAATCTCAATAGATACAGAAAAATCATTAGACAGAGTCCAACACTTTTATGGGAAAAACACTTAACAGACTAGGAATACAAGACAATATCTTCAACACAACAAAGTTATCTGTGAAAACTCACAGTAACTCCATAGTACTACAGTAGACCAGAAGTGTTCCCTCTAAGATCAGGAACAAGGTATGGATGGATGCTCATTCTCACCACTTCTATTTAATATTGTACTGCAGGTCAGGAAATTAGGAAAGAAAAAGAAGAAAAAGACATTCATTTCAGAAAGAAATAGAAAACCATTGGGTTGTTGGAAAAGTCATGACGCATTTTTGCAACAAAAAACAGAAAAAATATGTCATGACTTTTCCAACAACCCAATATTTCTGTTTGCAAATGACATGAACTTGTACATAGAAAAGCCTAAGGAATCCACCATACAACTATTAGAGCTGATAAATGAGTTTAGCAAGTTGAAAGATAAGAGATGCATATATAAAATACAATTGCATTTCTAAATACTAGCAGTGAACAATCTGAAAATGAAGAAAATAACTCCATCTAAAATAGCATTGGCAATAACAAAATACTTAGAAATAAACTTCTCAATTTATTCCTGCAAGAGATGAGAAGTGTAAAACTTATACACTGAAAACTGTAAAACATTGTTGGAAGAAAGTAATGAAGGCCTAGATATATGAAAACATATCCTATCTTCATGAATTTGGAAGACTTAATGTTGTTAAAATTGCAATATCCTTCAAATTGATCATCAAAAATCCAACTGTGTTTTTTGCAGAAACTGACTAGATGATCCAAAAATTTACTTGGAATTGTAATGGACCCAGAATAGCCAAAAGTTGGAGGGGAAAAGTTGGAGGGCTTGCTCTTCCTAATTTCAAAAGTTACTACAAAGCTACAGTAATCCATATAGTGGTAGTACTGGCATAAGGAGAAATGCACAGATCAATGGAGTTGCGAGTTCATAGATGGTTGGGTAGGTAGGTAGGTAGTAGGTAGATAGATAGATAGATAGATAGATAGATAGATAGATAGATAGATATCTACACACCCATTATCTCACACATCCATTTATGTATTTGTATATGTGCTTGTAATGTGTAGCACTGTCAGTTTTTAATGTACCATGTTATTATTTTTGAAACACAATGGCGATGTGGTAGAAGTATATCTAACTTTCAATATTAGGTATTTTATATCAAAGGAAAGCAGCCATACCAGAGGATATAAGTGCCTCTATGTACTTGGTAAAAATAAACCTATATGTTAGTCCAACTAGAATTACTCATATAATTACATTCTTTCCATCTTGGTATCATCTGACAGTTTTAAACATGTTTTATTAACTTTTCTGCAATTACATCTCAGATTATTATAGAAAATAAAATTAACGGTGTCCTAGTAAATACATAAAGAAAAATTAATTAAATTACATTTGTAAGAGAGGCAAAGCAAACAGGAAAATATGACTGAACAGAGAAAGCAATGAAGTAATATCCTTTTAACAGCTGGGCAATCTATATCTGCATACAATAACACAGACTTTCTTTACAAACAAAAGTGCTTAATTGAATTCTACATTACATGGCCTGCAACCTTCCTTCTAGCCCCTGATTGGAAATATATCATTGTCCTACTTTAAAGATCAAGACACCTGCTTTGAGCTATAACAACTGAACAGAGAATAACAAGGTGAATAAATTATCAAGCCCCAGAAGCTCAGCTTCTGTAATGAAGTCTTTTGTTACTTTTCAGTAGTGATCCTTGGGAAATGCTGAATGGGAAACAATACTTTCATTGATGAGCAATGAAGATTATTCTCTCTTCCCTATGATGAAAATGTATGAGAAAAAAATAGCAAAAAAAGGAATTGCATTATGCCGATGTGTTACTATGAGAACAGGCAAGAAGATAACAGAAAAGTTTATTTCTTCCCCAGAGTTTGGTTTCTGGTGGGAATGAATGAAAGTTCTCCAAATGAATGAAGCCCACTGCCAACTTAGAAAATTATGATATTTTTAGAGTTAAATTACTATTTCTTAATTACATAGTTCAGGTGAGTTAATGCCAGGTAGGATAATTTATTCTAGTTGGAAGTCCCCAGGAGGTATATCATATCATATCATATCATATCATATATCATATCATATCATATCATATTTTCTTTTGCTACATAATAAATTATGACAAATTTCAGGGCTTCCAACAAAACCCTTTCTTTTTTCCACAGATTCTATAGGTGAGAAGTCTGGAGGTGGCTTAGCACAGTCCTCTGCTTTGGGTCTCACAAGGCTACAAGGCAGCAAGTCAGATGGGCTGCATTCTCATCTGAAGGGTTGTTGGGGAGGAATCAGCTTCAAACGCATTGAGGTTCTTGGTGAATTAATTTCCTTGCAGCTGTATGACTGATGGGTCTAAGCATTTTGCTGACTGTCAGATAGAAGCTGCTCTCAATTTCTAGAGGAAACTCCCAGTTTCTAAAGGACCCCAGGAGCTCTTTGCTTCCTGCGCTTCTTCAAAATGGCCACACAGTTCATGAAACACACAAAGAGAGTTTCAATCTGCTAAGATGGAGTCTCACATAACATAATGTAAAACTGGAGTAACATCTTGTCACCTTTGCCATGGAACATCAACTAATCATGGGAGTGACACCCATCACCTTTGCCATGTTCTTTGGGTTAGAAGAAAGCCCTAGGTCCTGCCCACACTCAGAGGGGGAGGATCACACAGGAGTGTCATAGCAAGCAGGAATGGTGGCTATGACCCTACAGGCTGTCCGCTACACTGCTCTTTGGCTAATTCCAAGCTCAAAAATTCATTCCAAAAGACTAAAAGTTTAAAAACCTATTCTCAAAATAAAGCAGACATTTTCTGGGACTCACTTTGTACTGCAGTCACTAATAGGCATTGCTTCCTTCAGAGTATCACTGCTTTAACAACCAAAAGCTAATTGGAGCCGACAAGATGGAACTCTAATTTCCTCATCGGCACCCCATTGGTTATATCCATGACCCTTGCATCAAAAGCCTCTGCGATAGGAATACTAACGCAAGCCCTAGGAGAGGCCAATTTAAAAGATAACAACTGCAAGCTGCATTGCAATCTTTCATGGGAGGAAGTCGTGTGTATCTTTACGTTTTTGTATTCTGGGCATAACTTTCTTTTGCTTCTGATACTAGGAGGCTCAGTCCTTGGTGCCTTGAGGACCCAATTAATCGAAGGCCAAAATAATAGAACATTTCTCCCTTTGTTTTTTTTCCAACTGCAATTATCCAAGGTTAAAGTGCATGCAACTGCTATATCTTGGGGATGAGTGGAACCATACCTGTCACCTGCACATATGTGTAAGGAGGAAAAAGGTCGGAAATCCCTCCATGAGCTTGGCTTGCTTTAAAAAAAAAAAAAAAAGATATGTTTATTTCCTTTCATTTTGAAAGAATAAATTATGCATCAGACTCAGGTATCAAACTAATGACAGAATGCTTCAAAAGCAAGCATTTGTTGCTGCTTTTGACCTAGCATTGAAACATTTTCAAACCCAAATCTCAATTCTGGCAAAAGTGACAAATTCTTAGGAAAGAAAAAATGATGGTTTCAGGTGTGAGATGGTGGGGGAAGGAAACAGTCATGGATTGAGAGTGCAAAACAGTTTGGGTTGCCAGGAAATTGGCAATATGATTTGTAAATATTTGTTTTCTTTTTAAATTCTTGAAACTATTTTCTATGCTGATCTATTTGAGACATGAGCAAACAATTAGTTACCACTACTATTTAAGCACAGACAGTTATCTTGGTATATAAAGCTTTTTTTTTTTTTTTTGAGGGCAGTGTCACTGGCCCTCATATGTGGGACCCGAACCAGGGCCGCCGGCTTCCCAAGCCAGTGCTTAACCACCGCACCACTTGGCCGGCAAGCATTTATTAAAAGACCATTTTTTAGCTCCTTTGCTCATTAAGAAAACAAATTGGATAGTAGAATCCTGCTATATAAACGCCTCAGCACCCGCTCCCCTCCCCTTGCGGAAAGCATTCAGGGTAAATTCATTCCACTAGCCATTTTGATCAAATACAAAGTCATAAAAACTAAGTGGGAGAAAAAAATTACTCCATCAAAGAAGAAAGTATCTCCTGATTTAGGAGATGGAGTGGTAGAAGAGAAGGGAAAGAAAAGGCATGCGAAATAGCTTAAATTATAGGCCAGACTCATACATTTCAAGTGACTTGGATGGACTGATTTCAAAAGGGTGTCTATTCAGTGGTGCATAATATTGGCTACACATCAGAACTATCTGGGGAGCTTTTAAAAATGCTAATACCAAGGCCTAGTCTAGACTAATTATACCAGCCTCTATGGAGGTGAGGCCCTGGCATGAGATTGATTTGAAAGCATCCCAGGTGATTGTAATGTGTAGCTATGGTGGAACTCCTCTGCCCAAAGCTAGAAAGTTTCAATTTTATATGAACACAAACGCCTTCCTTAGTGATAACCCTCTTGGGCTACACTTGTGAATTCTGGGAAACATTTACAAAATCAGTACCAAGCCCGCTGGGGGTGGTGCTCTGAATAATTTTTCTAAGCTCCCAAAATGATTATGGTGCAACCCCTTTGGCTGGTTCATGATTCATAGGCTTTTAGAAACCACTGCTCTAGGCTGATGATCTTGCTTCTTTTTTTCTTGTTAACCACTAACCACCTGGGGTTTAGGATGCAACATTTCAGATGGGGTTTAGTATCTTGGGAAAATGATCTATTATCTACTAGACTCACAAACAAATATCATGTCTACTTTGGGCTTAGGTATACAAAGGTACATACAAATTGGTTCTTGTCCACATGTTGCCAACAGCCTGGAAAGCCTCATATTTATCAGTGTTAATTATTGCTTGAGGGATTCAGTAAAAGGAAGAGGTCATGCAGAGCTTGGGAAGGCAGAAAATCATCCCTTTAGAGTACCCATAATGGGGGACTGGAACTGCTGATGAAAGAAGTGATTGTGGAAGGAGGTATTTAAATAAAAGGTTAAGTCATATTTGAGAAATAGTAAATGGGTTTATGCTGAGGAATAGTATTAGATGATACCGAAAATGAGGGCCTAGAGAGAATTGAATGCCAGTATTTTGTATTTTATCCTAGAGGCAGTAGATCACGGTGTTAGATGACAAATTTATGAAGACATTTTCATGTTTATTAAGTTGGACAACAACAATAACTGCAACCACAACTAGACAGATATTAGCCAAAGGTGAAATGAATATCTACAGATTTTCTGTGAGAAAACTTGACATTTATTCATTGTCCAGGCTTTGTCTACTTATAAGCAGTTTTCTTTTGCCTCTTCTATTATATATTTGCAAACCAAATACACACTTTTACATGAGACAATAAACAAACTCATTGTGAAGTGAGAAACTTTGCTTTTTGTATGTTGCTTGTTCTCTAAAGGGGATCATGCTAAGACTGCAAAAAAAGAGGTATCCAACACTCAGCACAGAGACATTAAGATATAGTGAAAAGATGACTTGGATTTTAGTTTATTTTTGCTACTAATTAACAGTGGGACCTTGGAAAAACTATTTCCAACTTAAGGAGCAAATTTCTACACAAAGATAGAGACAGAAGGAAACAGAAAGGGAGGGAAGGTAGGAGAGAATTAAGTCCTTAATATTTCCAGAATTACATGCGTAAGCCATGTTTTTATTCATTAGTAGATGCAGTTGGGCATTTTTCAATAAATAAACCTTACCATCTGCCAACAGTAAGGTAATAAAATATCTATTTTCAAGTGAGCTATTAGAATACATTTGGAATCATCAAGCTGACTTTATTTGAGGTTTGTCAAAAATTCTACCTATGCTCTCACTGTGGTCATATCTTCTCTAACACTCTACAAAACATTTACAGGTTTTGCAGAAAAACAGTAAATATAAAGTAGTCATAACTGATCATTCATTACACATCCCCCTATAACAGTCACACCATTACTACATTAAAACCAAACTGTTTTATAACATTAGTGTCTTCTGTAGATTTCACTTGGATTTAAGCAGCAGTTAACTACCACCTTTCAAAAATTGCATATAGTGGTGTTTAAAACGACCTTTTACCACAGTGGACATTTTCAGAGTAAAAGACTTTTCATTCCACATAAAGACAGATGTAGACATATATTTAAGCACAAGGTGAATAAGAAAAAGTTTAAAAAAAACCCCACAACAAAAAGGATTAATGCCTGTTTTTGCAGAAATAACTCACTGATAAAATAAAAACTTTTATTGCATCCATTCCCATAAACTTATTCAATGGATTATGAATTGGTTGGTAATGCTATGGATGAGTTTGACACAAAAATGCTTTTGATGAAATGGTTCAAAACTAGTCAAATCAAACATTTTCTAGGAACTAACCTTCTCTTTGCCCTGAAAAATCATCCTAAATGTGAGCAGTGTATTTCTTTCTAGACATATAAAACCATTTAGGACATAAACACCTTCAACACTGGATAGAGTTAAGAATAAAATTCAAAATATATTTGCGCCACACTACCTGCAATACACAAGAGTGACTTTTCAGGTTTCTTTAATTCTTCTTTCCTCGTCTTGCACATATATGTTTCTCAAGCTTTAAAAAAAAAAAAAAAACTCTTTTGGATTCTAAAACATTTAAAATATGTACAGAAGTAGAAATAATAACACAAAGTCCCAATACTCAAAACCTACTTTTAATAATTATTAACATAGCCTAGCCAATCTTACTTTATGCAAATTTCCTACTCCCTTTTTCCTTCTCCCAAACTTGGTTATGATGTCATTCCCTCTGAATACTTCTGTATTAAACTCTAAAAAAAGAAGGAATTTGTTTATCACTTTCAAAACCATTATACCATTATCATACCTAAAACAGTTCAACACAACTCTATAATATCATCAAATATTCAGTCATTATTGAAATTTCCTTGTTTTATTTATGTTTTGCGTAGTCGGTTTCTTTAAATTACAGTCTAGAGGGCCAGCCAAGTGGCTCAGTTGGTTAAGAGTTCGCTCAAGAGTATGAGCTGAGCTCTGAGCAACAGCAGTTCGATGCCCAGCCTGAGCTGAGCTGCAGCTGAGCTGCGGCTGAGCTGCCAACAGCTGGGCAAGATGACTCAGCTAAAAGAAAAATAAATAAATAAATAAATTACAATCTAGAGAGGTAACATAGATTTAGTATAAATCCCTTTGACTGCCTTTAAGTTGTTTTTGTGTTTTCGTTTTTTAAGTTCATTGGGGTGACAATGGTTAGTAAAATTGCATATGTTTCCAGTGTACAATGGAAACAACAAAGTGTCCTTCAATAGTTGATTGGAAAAAGAAGCTGTGGTACATATACACAATGAAATATTATTCTTCCATAAGAAAAGATGAAATAGTGCCATTTGCCACAACATTGGATGGATCTTGAGACTATGTTTTTTAAAAAAAAAAATTAATAAACTTTGTTTTGAAAGTTTTACATGTGCAGATAATTTGAGAAAATAGTGCAAAAGTTTCCATATTCTGTCACACCCAATCTCCCCTATTATTAACATCTTGCATTACTATGGTATATTTGTTAGAATTAATGAACCAATATTGAGTCCATACTTTACTTAGATTTTTCCTGATGTCTCATTCTGACCCATAATCCCATCCAAAATACCAAATTACATTTAGTCGCCATGTCTCCTTTGACTCCTCTTGGCTGTGACAGTTTTTCACTTTCTTTTTTATTGATTGCCTTGAGAGTTTTGAAAAGTACTAGTCAGGCATTTTGTAGGAAGTCCCTCAACTGAGATTTGTCCAATATTTTCTCATGATTAAACTGGGTTATGGGATTTGGGGAGATAACAGAGGAAAGGTGCCATTTTCATATCATATCAAAGTATGTAGTATCCACATGGCTTATCACTGTTAATGTTGACCTTGCACACCTTGCTGAGGTTTCCCCTCCCCCTTTGCCATACTGCACCCATTGGAAGGTAGTCACTATGTGTAGCCTGCATGGAAGGAGCCAGTACTTATGGTCCACCTTATTGGGGGCAGAGTATCTACATAAGTATTTGGAAGTATATTGAATGACACATTTTTCACTTTATATATTCATTCAATTGTTTATTTATATCAGTATACACTCATGAATATTTATTTTATTTTGTGTGATAATCCAAAATACTTTGTTTGGATTTATAATTCAATACTACTTTATTTATTTTGTTGCTCAAAGTGTTCCAGGTATAGCCGTGGCAGCTCTCTCAGCAGACTTCTCTGTCCTTTGACACACCCTCATTGTTGTTTTGTTATTGCTTGTTTTTAAACGCTTCCTTATTTTCAGGGATGACAAGATACTCCAGCCTCATCTTTTATATTTCTGCTGCAGTTCTAAAATCAGCCGTTTTTTGATGGATCTTGGATCCTTCTATGGGAGAATGGTATAAGAAACCGAGATCTGGCTATTAGGTATGCTCATTGTTACTGGGGTTTCATTTTGTTTAGGCCTTCTCAGGTGACAAAGAGATATTTGTGTGTTCATTAATCCATGTATATTCATCTATCTATAAATTTATATGTAACCATCTATATCTATATTAAGCTCAACAAAAGTTTATACCATTGTCTCCAACTCTAAGTCATTGCCACATGAGTTATTCCAGCCTCCTCCATACTTATCTGTAAACTCCCACTCTAGCAATAAGAAAACTGGCATACATAATCTGCCATCCATTTATTTAATTGTTTAATTCTAGTACACATGTATCATAGTATATTTGATAACCTGCATCTCTATGGGAAATAACTTTATCAACTGGCATATTGTGCTTGTGCAGTTTCTTTTGCTTTATTTTTACAACCTCTATTCATTTCCAAATTATGCAAGCACCTTTCTCCCACCCACTTCAGTGAGTTGTCTCATGTATTTGTAATGGAGCTAGATCGTTTTGTCACATTTTGCATTTCATCATGGAATCCCCCCACTTCCTAAGTGATTTTTTAAATTTGCATACATGAATGTTCATTCTTTGTGATATAAAGTTCAATGAGTTTTAACAAAGGCATACTGTCATATGCCTACATGTGATATCATACAGAATAGTTTTACCACCATAAAAAGTCCCGTGTGTTTCACCTACACAACCTTCCTTTTGCCTCCCAAATTCCTGACAACCACTGATGATTTTTTTCACTGTCCCCAGTTGGCCTTTTGCAGATTCCAAATAATTAGAATCGTATGGTATGTCATCTTTTCAGACTGCCTTTTTCCATTTAGAAATATGCACCCAATATTCACCCATATCTTTCCATGACTTGATAGATCATTCAGTTTTATCACTGAATACCCCATTGTATGGATGTACCAGTTTGTTTATTTATTTACCTCTTGAACACTGTGATTGCTTTCAGTTTTTTGGTGAATATGAATAAAGCTGTTAACATTGAATGCAAGTTTATTTGTGCACATTAACTTTTCAAATCAGTTGGATAAATACCTAGGAAAATATTCCCTGCATGATAGAGTAAGACTTTATTTGGCTTTCTAAGAAACTGATCAACTGCTGTCCAAAATGGATGTAGTAACACTCTGAATCCCAACATTGAATGAGAGGTCCTGTTGCTTTCAATTATTACCAACAATTAGTGTATTCCTTTATAATTGTCTTTTAATCAATGTGTCCCTCTTCCTGCTTTATTTTTCCTTGCAATTAATGTTAAATGAAATGGATTTTTGGTCTTTGCTATTTTGTGGATTTTTCTGATTTACATCCCAATTTTCCTCTGTCCTCTATTTTGCTTGGAACTGAATGTTAAATCTAGAAGCATGAACAGATTTAGGTTTAGGTTTGACTTTTTTTTTTTTTTTTTTTTTTTTTTTGCAAGAACACTTCATAGGTGGTTTAGGTTACCAGTGATACATATTTTTTTTTGGTTGACTCTTTTTGTGACCTTATGCCTGATAAATAGGCTTAGGTGTAGTCAGTCTGATACATCATTTATAATGGTCTATATCAGCTTATCTTTAAATGGATTTAGCATTCATTGCCTTGATTCATTATTGAGGATTGTCTCCCATTTTTAAACAGTGCCCCAATGGAAATTACTCTGACTTCTGTATTTTCACACCTGTTTTTAGGATTTGTCTACCTTCTCTTACTATTATAAAGCAACAGCTTTGTTAATACAATATAAAGATGATGTATTATAGAATTATATATTTGAAACGTATATACTTTTATTAACCAATGTCACTCCAATAAATTTGATAAAAAATAGAATAGAATAGAACAGAATAGAATAAAATAAAAAATAAAATGCCAAATATTTGTTTTCAAACTCTAGGGTCCTCATTAGATTCAGATATGAATCCCTGATGGAATTTTGTTAATGTCCCACTATCTCATGATAAGTCAATACCTTCCACTAATTTTACGTGCTTTATGCTATTTAAATAATTGTGTCACTGTATGTCTTCATTTCCTCTATTTTCTACCGCATTTTTGCCTGACAGAACTCTCTATAAACTGTCTCACATCATAAAGTCGTACTTAAGATTTTTAATCATTCTCATCTTTTCTAAACTGTCTCTGATTTATTTGGCAACTTTTGATCAATGTGCTAACTAAAACTCAAAGCCGTATTTCAAAGGGACAATTAGAATTGACATCTATCTCAAAAGACTGTTTTAAAGATGAAAGAAAATAATGTATCTAGAGTTTCCATTATATTGTTAACACAAAATAAATACTTAAACATTCCTTCTTTTAACTCCCCCAATTTTATGTCCTATCCCAAAGTAACTTCATTGGTACATATAAAAATTATATTTTTTCAGAAGTTTGAAAAATGCTGTACTGCATTTTCATTGTAGAAAAATTTTAAGTCAGCATAAAATGGCACACAAATATCATTCATAATCCTAACTCAATAATGATAATGATTCTCATTTTAAGTTATCTCCTTCACGTTTCTCTACACATTGCTTGCGTAGTTAAGCACATGTTATATATACAATTTTGAATTTTGATTTTTTATTTATCTTATAACTTTCCAATGTCTTTTAAAATCTTGGTGAATCTCATGCTTGATGCTGTACTATCTTTCATGCGATACTTTTGAGGCAATTGTTTCTCAACTGCAATTCTCAGGTCTATGATCCTATTTCACCTTTTCTTCTATCCCAACTTCTAACTCACACCAATATAATTCATATCCTTTCAAATTTAAAACCCTCTCTCCTCTCTGTTGGGTCAAATATTTCCAGGGAAGCCTCTTGTAAGACTCAAACACACCCCAAAACAAAGAAATGTCTTTTAAGATATCTCTCTTTAAAAAAAAAAAAAAAATGAAAGAAGAGGAGGAAGAGGAAGGGGAGGAGAAAAAAATATATCAGAACACCTCTTAAACCAAATAGAGCATTCACACCTAAATAAAAGCCTAAATTCTTTATCTTACCTTTAGCTAACAGAACATTTTACTTCCAAATTCTATTAACATCCACCTTCTCTTTAAAATTAAATTTACAAAAGGGGCTGGGGAGTGGCCATTGTTCGCTGATCTCATTGGCATGCATTAATGTGTTAAATTTTTCATTTTTCTAAACTGATAAAAGTTTCTAGCAACAAAATTATCTCTTTGTGATCTCAGAGGAGTTATTCAAATTCAGTTGCACTTTAAGCCCAAACGGATCACAATAGCCTACTGTTCCCTAAACTAGATACTTTGCTGTCGATTTTGTACTGTTTGAGACCTTAAGCATTTTTTCAACCCACCAGGTGTTACTCATTTTCCAGGAAATTTACTTTGATGTAAATTTCAGTAGACAGTATCACAGATAATAAAATAAAAACATATTATAATCATTTCCTTTCCATAGTCTATTAATTTGGTAATCCTATCAAAAAGCTATTAAATTCCATCTGCCATAATTTTTTCTTTATAAACCAGTTCTATTTATTGTTCATGATTTTGTTACCTTGGAGAGGTTTTTACCAGTTCTTTTTTAATAGTTGTCTCATTATTGAAGGAATTAAGTTACATTCACTGAATCATAATTACCATGATAGGCATTTCGTTAGATCCTGGAAAATTGATAGTGTTGGCATTCAATTTTGTCATTTTCTAGTTCTCAGTAAAGTTCATAAATAACCATCATTGGTGGTTCAGTAAGTTTTTCAACAAAATCCATTAACACCTGAGATGGTATATCATTCAGACCTTGCACGCTTATTTTGCCCAAGTGTACCCTTACCTGTTTTTAATCAACAGCTATTTTTGAAAGTATTATGTTACATTGGAATCCTAGAGTGAAAATAATGGTTTTGTATAAAGCAATTTCTTTGCTTGAAATATAATTCCCATATTTGCTGTACAGTAAGAGTGGCAGTATTCTGGAGGTACACATATGGGCTTGATAACACACAGTGTGATGCCTGTGTTTAGAGAGCAGCTCCTCCCTCCGATAAGTGCTCCAACTTGTACTTTCCCCTCTTGGTTATATGGAAGATATCTTGCTCATATCCCAGGATATCTTGTCTAGCTTCTGAATGTGAAAATAAATCACGTTTCCCTAAATATATGATGGACATTATTGTAACTTGAATAAGTGACCCCCTCAAAAAAAAAACACCATATACCCACATCCTAACCTCCAAAACCCATGAATGTGATCTTGTTTGGAAAAAGAATCTTTGCAAATATTATTAAGCTAAAGATCTCAGGATGAGATCATTCTAATATAGGTAACTTTATACCTATATTAGAGAAAGACAGAGGGAGACCTGAGATACAGGGTTATGCAGAGGGAAAAGTCATGTGAAGACATAGGTACTGATTGGAGTTATACAAGAGATTGCCAAAGGTTTCTGGCCCCCAGATGCTGGAACAGAGGTATGGAGTAGATACTCCGTCAGGATCTCCAAAAGGAACAGATTCTGCTGACACATGGATCCTGGACTGCTGGCCTTAAAAACGTTGAGAAAATAAATTTCTATTGTTTCAACCTGTCCAGTTTGTGGTAAATTCTTACAGCAGCCATAAGAAACTAAGACAGATGCTTTGCGGGGAAATGGTAAAACTGTGGTCAATAATATAAAATCCCTCTGTGTTTAAGCCATTTGTGTTCAAGTAAAAGAAAACTGTGAAGTTATTTTTTAACTAGAACCTTTACAAAGCTGGTATTATTTGTGATGATAGCTTTTCATTTCTAATTTCTGTTAAGTCATAATCATATCTACAATCCAATAGATTTACCTAGAGGGTGAGCTGGAAAGGTGGATTTTTTCCCTAGAACTGGATAACATTTTTAGTGCTCAGAGTCAGTTAATTTAACCATTGAAGAGTAGAATGAGTGAGGGATTTACGGGTTTAGCTGTTTGTTCCCCTCACTAGGTATTGGCATGATTCTTATCCCTAGCCCATACAACTTAAACAAGTTGACTACAAATGAAAAAATGAAAAGAAACAAAACACTTGTGAAACTTTAAAAGTGATTTGATGAAGACAGAAATGAAGGCTTTAGTTGAATATAATTGCCCTATGAAGAAACTAAAATATTCATAGGTCAGGAGTTACATGTGTTTTACTGCAAAGTAATAAAGTAACTCATCCAAAACTATCTTTCTAGGTCTTTAAAACATGGCAGATACAATCCCTTCTACCTGGTGCCCTTGATTTATCACAGTTCATTTGGAGACTCATGACATCTGAAGGCATGGAACTGGCTCAAAGTCAAGGCACTTCCTCTGAGCAAATTCTTCCTCTTTTCACTTGTGCGTGAGGGATCCAGGAAGCCATGCTAATCTAACATAGAATACCAAACAAACTAAAAATGATAATATTCAGCAATGGCAAAGGCACAGGAAACAGGCCCCCCGCCAGATAGAGAATGGAGGAGACTACAAGGGAGCTGGCAGAGCTCAATAAGAGAATAGGACCATATTTAAAATGATCTGTGATGAAGAACTAATTGTTATGGACAAGACATACTACTACTATTCATAAAAGGTTAAGTGAAGGAAATAGAAGGAAATGTCTAGATATCTGATAAAAAATAAAAATGGTAGACATAAGTTCATAAGGCTATTAATTGTTGTGCTGACTATCACCATGAGATATCAAATGTACTAAAAATAAAGATATAGAAAAACAAAATAGTGTAAAGATGTAACTGGAATTAGGTTTAGGGAGGTAACAGAAAACATAAAATAGTGTTTTAGTAAAATAAATCCCATATATATATTATATATAAATCATATATATAAATTGTATATATAAATCATATATATAAATCATATATATAAATCATATATATATAAATAAGTCCTGACCTGATGTGTGAGTTTCAGAAAGTTTTCAGGCACCCACATTTCCTCTGGTTTTCCACTATGATAAAGGAGTGACCCTCATTTGCATGACCCACAATGGCATTCTAGCAGTCATATTTATATTTCAAGCTGTAGAATGGAAAAAGAGTCCAGCAATACCTGACATCTATCTCTTAAAGAATTTCCTAGAATTTGATAGATAACATGCTTACATTCCTTTGGCCAGAACTTCATCATCTAGTGGCATGGAGGGTGAACTTACTGTCTTGATTTAAGAAGCCATGCACCCAAGAGAAAGTTATATAATACAATGAAGGAATGGATAAATAGCAGTCTCTGCCAAACGTATCTACCATGAAAAAGAGAGAAAACATTGTTTCAAATATCTATGGATTACATGTACTAAAACTGAGCAAAAATTTATCAAAAAATAAAACATTAATAGATTCTCCAAAACAGAAAAAGAAATGGCATTCTTGAATATGCAATAAAATCAAAACTGAATATTAAATAATAATAAAAAAAAAAAACTTCTCTAATTTTAAGATTAAATAACTGTAGTTGCATGTCTCTGAACAGTTAAATAGGACCAATGGAAAAAATCAAAATATTTACATTATAAAAAGTACATAATGAGAAAAATAAAAATAAATGGTAAAATTTAAAGCAAGGAGATAGCTGGAGTGGCTATATTAATATCAGACACAGTAGATTTAGAACAGAACCTACAGCTAACATTATATTTGATTATAAAAGACTTAAAGTTTTTTTTCCTGTGATATTAATATGAAGGCAAAAATGTCTATTCTCATTATTCTTAATCAACTTTGAACTAGCAGTCCTAGCCTACAATAAATCAAGAAAAAGAAACAAAAGCAACACACATGGAAAAAGAAAAAAATAAATGTCCCAATTCACAGATGAAATTATTGTCTACCTAGAAAGTTCCAACAAATCTACCAAAAAGATATTCCTAGAACTAATAAGTAAGCTTAGCAAGGTAACAAAATGCAAGGTAAATATACAAAATTATCATACCACTATATACTATCAACACATTATCGTATACTGATATTTAATAAATAATATTTAAAATAACTTCAAAAAAATATTTTATTATAAATCCAAGAAAACATGTACAAGATCTATATACTGAAAACTAGAAAATGCTGATAAAAGAAATCCAAGGTGATCAAAATGAATAAAAGAATATAATGTGTTCGTGGATTTGAAGATTCAACATAGTATAGATTTCAATTCTCCCTAAATTGATGTACAGTTTCAATGCAATTCCTATCAAAATCCCAACTAGTCTTTTGTAGACAAAGATAAACTCACCCTAAAATTTATATGGAAAAGTACAAGCTCTAAAATAGCTTAGTAATCTTGGTAAAAAGAGAGAATAAAGTGGGAGGAATCGCTCTACCTGATTTTAACACTATTGTACATTCACAGTAATAAGACAGATGGTATTGATTAAGGGATAGACACATATATCAATGGAATAGAATATATAGTCCAGAAATAGACATAAAAAATATGCCCTTTTGATTTTTTTTTACAAGTTGCATAGGTAATTGAATAGAAAAAGATAGTCTTTTCAACAAATAGTACCAGAACAATTGGCAAAGAAAATGAAACTTAATGTAAAATACATACCTTATATAAAAATCATATGCCTCAATATAACAGTAAAACTAAAACTTTAAAAACAAAATCTAGGAGAAAATATTTACAACCTGCAGATTAGGCAAAGAGTATTTAGACATAACTCCAAAACAATGATGCATTAGACTAACTATTGATCAACTGCACTTCAACAGAATTAAAAACCTTTGCTCTACAAAAAGACACTGCTAAGAGAATAAAATGATAAGCAAAAGACTGGGAGAAAAATATTTTCAAATCACTCAACAGAAAGACAAGTTAAACCCAATTAAAAATGAGCAAAAGACAAACATTTCGCCAAAGAGGATGGAAAATCAGCATAAGAAAGGACATTTTATACAATTTGCTGTTACGAAAATGAAAATTTGGGCCGGCCGAGTGGCGCATTGGTTAAGCGCTGGTTTTGGGATGCCAGCGGCCCCGGTTCGGATCCCACATGAGGGCCAGTGACACTGCCCTCTACAGCTAACAACAGCTCCACCTGGAGCTGGGCTGTGCAAGCCCCGGTGACAGTGTAGGCTGCAGCCCCTGCTGCAGTGGGCTGCCATAGGCTACAGTGAGTGGCCAACAGCCAGCGTGAGTGGCTGGCAGCCAGTGTGAGCTACCAATAGCCGCGGTGAGCAGCTGTCCAGAGGCCGGCGACCGATCTGCCTCACCCGGGAAGAGCGCAATGACGATACCAACAGTGAGGCAACATCCTCCGCAACTAAACTGAGGAGCAAGGGGACAGCAACTTGTCTGTTCCCCTTCCCCAATTCCCCAACGCTGTTCCCCTCCACCAATTCCCCAATAAAATCTTAAAAAAAGAAAAAAAGACAATGAAAATTCAAGTGTTAATAATATCATTAAAATCCTATTAAATTGGCTAAAATGAAAAACATTGACAAGACCAAGTACTGAGAGGACATATACAAAGAAACTGGAATTCTCATACATTGTGGGAATCAGTCCCTTATGAAAAGAATTTGTCTGTTTCTTATAAACATAAACTTACTGTACGACTGCCATAGTCCCATCCCTTGGCATTTAACTTAGAGAAGTGAAGTTATGTCCACACAAATACATCGGCAAAAATGTTTATAGTGTCTATTAATAATCACATAAAACTGTAAATAATTTAAATTGTCTTCAATTGTGAATTGATAAATGAATTATGGTATATCAATATAGTAAAACACTACTCAAGAATAAAAAAGGAATGAGCTGGTGATACAACAACTTGTATAAAGCTCAAAGACATTACCAGTGAAACAAATGTCAAAAGTTACATTTCTGTGTGATTCACTTAGATGACATTCTTGAAAAGACAAAACTGTAGTAATGATTAGATCAATGATCACCAGCACGTGAAGTTGGGACTACAGGTGTGTTGTGCAGGGATAGTATAAGGGACTTATTTGGGTGATGAAATTGATTTTTCCTGGCTGTGCTAGTGTTTACACAAAACTTCCACATGCTAAAATTTTCTACAACTGTACATCAACACAAATTAATTATATTCTATATTTATTTGAAAACAAAGTGATTCATAAAGTTTAACAGACAAAGATAACATACACACATTCATATATGCATGTGAACTTTCTGGAAAAGTAAACAAAAGGTTAACTTATTAAACTGAGTCTTTTGGTAGATTTGAAGTTTACTTTTTATTGTATGTACTCTTCTACTATTTGCATATGTTAGCATATCATTGTTTCAATTAAAAAAGAAAAATGAAGAGGCAATAATATTTGGGAAGGTTCAAATGATAAAATAAGAGGGATTGTAAATTCTTGCAGAAATCTACATTTTAAATATCTGAAATAGGTTCTAAATATCTGAAACTCAGATTCTCATAGTCTCCTTTCTGCCTTCAGTCCAAATTCAAACCCTGCTCATGCAAAAAAATCAAGAGTAAAGAGTCAGCCTGAGAAAAATGTTCTGAAACTATATGTGATCACTGACAAATGTAGAGTGATTGCCCTTGGTTGGATAAGATCAAGTTAAGAGACTTGGAAGTATTTGTGAAACAAAAAAAATCAATAGTTTTGTGTATTTAATGTCTTCTCTGGAAGCAAAGTCAAAAAAGAAAACAATATCGCTTTATATGTAGTAGTCTATAGGAGATAAATCCTTTCAAATGATCTGAGTTGGAGGTGTACATTATCTGAGAATTGGCAATTTAGCACGAGCTGATAAATCATTTCGCTTGACCTGAAAACATGGAGAGAAGATGTGATAAAATGGGACCCAATGCATACTGTCCTGTAGTGCATGTTTTACATGGATGACTGATGGATTTTTCACTTGTTCGCTCTAACATAAATTTAATGTACTATTTCAGACAGGGAAAGCAGATTTTTTTTTAAATTTTAAATTTATTCACTATTCAAGCACATTGAAAATCTTAAATGTCAAGATTTGGTTTGTTTCTGATTTCTATTTGGTAACAATAATGCATGTCTAATATAGCCGTCCCACATCCAAGTAAAGTGTCCATACACATTCACCCCAGGACTTTAACCTGCAAATATAGATCAAAAGTGCAAATAGGTATAATCCACAAGGTCTTATATAGTCTCATTTCACAATATAACTCCCATGTATTATGCCTTTTCCATTCCAATCTCACTATCTATTCAGGTCCTGTCAGCCTAATACTGCCTCCCCTCCCCGCCCCTTAATGGATGTCCCCACACTGTTCTTCCCCAATTTCATTGAAACGTATATATAGTGCCAGATTTTTCTTCTTAAAGCACTGTTCTATTAACAGTCTTCTTTCTTCAAAATTACTTAATGGTCCTCCATTTTTTTTTTAATCAATCATAAACACCATTGCATGACACTGAAAATTTTCTGTAATCTATCCTCTGGCCCAATCCTGTCCCATACAGACACATACCCTAAATCCAGTCACACTGGACTGTTTACCATTTCCTGAACACATTTGTTACATTTCCATGAGATACTATTATATATACAGTATATACTGTATATAAATATATATACTATATATAAACATATAGACGCAAATTATATATTATATCGAGAGAGAGAGAGAGAGAGATCCCTCCATTCTAATTTAATCCCTACCTACGTAGACCCTTACATTCAATAAGCAAATTTCAAATGCACTTCCCCCCATGAAGACTTCTCTGATCTTTTCACAGATAAAGGTGATCTTCAAAGTCTCAGTGCTTCATAATGCTTACCATTTAAATTCTGTGGTAACCAGTCACCAAATACAGAACAGAATCTGAGTCCTGCCCATTTTCTACACCTTAATAATTACAAAGGGAGTAGTCTTCCATCTAGAATTCACAGAGTGCTTAATCCATACCTGACACACAGAAAGTATTCAATAAAAACATGCTAAATGATGAACTATGAAACCAGCCATGGTCGACACCAGGTTGATAGTGTACCTATCTTTCCTAACACCTAAAATACTTATATTCAAAATCTGAATTACTTATATTGAATAATTATATCTTTGTTTTAGCAATTTTTTTTTCCTTTCACAAAAAAACAAAAACCCATTTTGAAGTAAAGCTATTTCTGGGAAGGAGAAAGAATTACGTTTCTGATATTTTATATGTGGCAGACTCCTGTCTTTTGAGAAACATTTAGGGTCCCTTGGTACGAGAGTTCTTAGAGCTGTGTGAATGGGACCAGAGTTGACAAACAGTGGAGGGAGGTCCCTGAAGACTCATCATGTCTCAGGTCTTCAGCACTAATGAGAGATATGACGAGCAATAATAAACAGGCATTAGGTAAACCAAGTAAGGCGCGCTCAGGAGGGAAGAAATATTAATTCATGGAAGAAGCTAATAGCAGAGGTAAGCCCTAAGTTATTTACGGTCCATAAAGGGAGAATCATACTAAAATGTCCAGTGATACCTTAAAATGAAGGTCTTCCCCAGATAGTAGGAAATGGAAATTTAAGGGGAATAATGTTGACCACGTTCCAACCATATGCTATGCATCTATTACCTTATTTGATCCCTATGGAAGATAGATATTATTACTCCCCTTGCATACAGACAAATAGTGATGTTGACGTACTTTCCAAAGCACATGCAGTTAGAGGGTATGTAACAAGGATTCGAAGACATTTTTGTCCAAAGCCAATCCTATACTCTTTTTAGTACCTCTTGTTGTTTTTGGAGAGGTTATTTTTCTAGGATCATTTACCTTAGGCTTGGCCCAATTTTGGCACATACATAGTTACCTTTACTAATTCTAGAGTAGACATTAGGAGCTGAACTCAGTACTCTTTCAGCCATATTCTGCATCAGCATCCTTCTAAACCCAGGGATCTGAGAGGCCACTGGGAATCAGAGTTCTTTATATAAGTTAAACTTATTGGACGTTTCTCATACCAGTGACATTCCTAGCAGCAATGAAATGAATAGTGTGATCTCTGAGATGATTTCTGGCCTAGAATCATATCAACAGTTAACAACAACAACAACCAGTTAACTAAATAAACATTCAAACTTATATTTTCCTAAATAACAACATTTTAAAAATATAAACATCTAAAGAAATATATTATGGAGGCAAAGTTTTTTGTTTTTTGTTTTCTTACATACATACTTCAAAACTATTTGGCTACAAAATTCTTTATGAGAATGTATAAAGAATTGTTCAGCATATTCTAAGTGCTGAGTACTGTACCAGACTTTTAAAATAAATCATCCCTAATAAAATAGACTAAGTCTGGTTACAACGTTTGCTACTCCTTGTGTTCCAAGTCACCTGTGTTCATTTGACAGGTGGTCCTGACCACATAAGTATCCCTCTTCTCCACAATCTGACTGTTTACATCTTCTTACAAATCTTCACAATTTCTTGAAAAAGAGGGCCTTCCCAAATAGAGAATAATTCTTTGATCAAAGCTACATGCTATCCACTGGAAATTCCCATATAGGTTCTTCAAGTCCATTTGTAAGAGATAAAATTAGCAGCCTCATGGCAGCCTCCACAGGTACCTGAACTAGCTAAGGTACTATGTCAGAATAGTTATTTGGCAGTTACAGGATATAGGGCAGCTAAAAATTGGGCCCATTAGTTGACTAATCACTCTCCTCTTTATCTTTAAATACATTTTCCATGTGTCTATGGAACCAGAAAGAAGTATTCTACTTATAGCTAAGTACACTGGATTAGGTTTGCTTTTTCCTGTAGCAGAGTTCATGTATTCTTGGACCTTGCTTATGATTTTTCAGAAAGAGTTTGTTTTTGTAAGCCTTGGACGATGATTAAGCTGAAAGGGAATTGCCTCCAAAATATCAATCAAACACAGGAAGTTTATGCTCCTGTTTGACTTCCCCACCCACTCTGAGACTAACAGTTTCCTGAAATAATAATAATTACTATTGTTAGCAATGTTATAAGCTGGTACAGAAGCAATATTTCAATGTTAATTCTTGTGTTGGCTCATCAATATTTCATCTTTCTTTTTCAAAGGTTATCGTATCTTCCTACTTCAGCTGCCTTCTCAGGAGAAAGAACCCAGCTGATTCATCATTAGAATACAGACTCAGAGACATCAAAAGGAATAAAGAAAAAAGAAAAAGAAATACAAGGCACACATGAATCCTATTGCATTGATGTCAGGGATCTAAATTCTGAAAACCAAAAGTAGGTGTTGTCTTAAACCTTTTGAACCCAAATCAAAATGATTAATTTCCTTGCTCTGGTTTCTGAGCTTGGTTGGGCAGATGGGGACTTTTCAGCATAATCTAGACTTTCATTTAACAACTGTATTTCTAATTCAGATCTCCTGACATTACTAAATTACTTCTCCAGACCTATTCACTTAAAAATAAGTCCCCATTTAGTTGCCTGAGACTTTGTTTAAAGGTCTGCTAGTTTATATGTAGCAGTAGCAGGACAGGCTCCTTAAAGAAAAAAAAAAAAAAAAAGCAAGTGTGGTTATGTGGATTTGGTGTATTTATAACTTTAAGCTCTTAGTGGAAAAGAATATTTTACTCTTCTATCCCCAAACCTCATAACAGAGTACTCCTGAGACATTTGTCCAAAAAATATATTTTCAAATTACCAGTATCATACTTTTACTGTGACAGTTCTGATTCTCAGAAAGAGAATATCCTAGTGACCATTGTCCAATAATTCCTGGTTAATCGACCATCTCTAAAGTGATCACAAGAAGTAAGCTAACAACTTGAGATTGGTGGGCATAAAGGTTATTACTTCTTATTTCAATGAGTCCTTGAAACAGTGCTTTAACAAAGTCACTTTTCCTGATAGTAAATGGAAGATATGGAGTAAGATATCACATTTATCTTCCTAGATATCCTGAGACACAGTTGCCTTTGAATGACTCACAATTACTTTATTCACTCTTCAATAAATATCAATTGAGCACCACACATTTGCCTGGGATGGTATACGTGCAAGGGTTTTGTCATATGCATTATTATTTCATGGTGAAGTTATGTCTAACCTGTGGGATGTCATTAGGAAAGAGTCAACAATGGCCCTTTACTGTATAGAGTGCATAGAGTATCAGCTGATCTGAGATATTAATACATTGTATGTGGGAAACGAGTAAACTCGTCATATAGCTTTTTATGCCCGCTTACAAAGTGTTAACACAACTTCTACAATCAGCTAAGATGAGGGTGTTCCTTTGAGTAGGAAACCCAAATGGAGCTGAAGGACCTCAGGTGGGCAGTAGAAAGTAAATGTTTATGTCAGAATGAGTTGAGGCAAAATGAACAACTGACAAGCTTTTAGGTACAGGAACTGAGCTGTGAGCTGCGTCACAGAGAAATATGCTGGGAGGGAAGGAAATTCAAAATGGCCTCATAAACCCATTTTAAGTCTAAAACCTAGATTGTGCTTACGGTAGCATCAGCACATTGTGCTGCATAAGCTTCACTAAGTGATGACTCACTTAGGTCCTTTCTATTGTTCCTTAGTATTGAAAAGTATTCCTTTTGAAAGTGCTGGCATAAGGATAGAAAAGAGGCTGGATATGGTGATGGGAATAAAAACTAAGGCGAGGGAAACGCCATACCTACATGAGAGGCCTGTTACAAATTCATATTGCAGGGCCTCCCTTCAAACTTACTAAATCAGAATTCATGGAGCAGGGAACCCAGAAATCATTATTTTAAAAAATCATCTTACATGATTTTCAGGTCACTAAGGATTGATCCTTATGCCCGAGGGGAAGTTTAAAATCAGAAATGTTGCCTTCATCTTCCCTTTCTATCCAGAGTCTCATTATACATTCTCCTCTGTCAAATTCTCTAGGTTCAATGTCTTCTTTACATAGATAGATTATTTTTTATCTTACAAGTTTTTTCAATAGATTTCTTTTTTATTTCACCAGTTTCCCTTGAGTAGTAAAAAGAAGTCATTCTAAGCCTCAAAAAAGTAAATTTGAACAACTCCTTACCTACCCAATATCCATTATCTTTCGAGACTCAATTCAGCCATCAACTTTCCATGGAAATTTTCCCTTATCCTTCACCCTATTTCAGTCTAAATTAGGTATCCCTTCCCTATGTTCCTAGAACACCCTGTGTTTACTACTGAGATGCTGTGGTAGAATCATCTATTTACTGATCTGTTTCCTAAACCAAAGATCCTTCATATCAGACTTTGTGTTATTTGTCATTCATATTTTTACCTCTAGCTTCTCAACCATCACCTGGAATATGATAAGTATTCAATAAAAGTTGTTTGAAAACAAACATTCATGCATGAATAAGTGCATGAAAATCCAATTCGGAAAGGAACATTGAACTAAGCAAGCCTGAAGCTGCAATTTTAGGAACTAAAGTTTCATTTTCAAGTTGATAGTTAAGGACAGAGACAGACTTATCTGGGACACAGTTCAGATTATCTGAGTTATAGAACCTTGAGAAAATAAAAGCTAATAGTTATCTTCCAAAGCATAGTTTTCCCAAAGCAACTGAAGGTAATAGCCAAACCCATTATTCTCTCCTCTGGTTCCAAGGTAACTAATGTCTTGAGTGCTTTACCAACAATAACAAATGACAATTGTTTTTACACTAAATAGGTTTCCCGTTTGCCATGCAGTGTACAGATCAGAAAATATATTTAACCAACTAAAAACTATAGAGTAATGAAAAAGAACACAAGACACCAGGAAAGGAAACAGAATTCGTACTCTTCTACAAGCCCTTTGAGCTCTTAAAGAATGGTGTCTTGCCAAAATGGAGAGAGATTTTCCTACCAAGGTGAAACAGATGTCATAGCCACATACATATCTACTGCAATGGTACATTTAACTGTACACAGCACCGAAATTTAAGAAAAACAAAATATTTCCCCCAGTGTTTGTTTTTACATAGCATGATGTTAGATTGTATAATATTTTGAGAGCAAGTTTTCAGTGGAGGGCAACTTTCTCAGCTCATTTCCAGTGGATGGCCTCAGTGTCACCAGCTCAGCAACTAATGAGCTCTACTCTAGTTGCTTTCCCACAAATCACCAATTAAAGGTAGCCTCTTCTTGGTCTAGATACAGCAGAAGAAAATAAAACAGGTTTCCCAGCACCAGCCTGCTGAAATTAAGTGGGCTATAGATTGACTCACAATGGCTCCTTGCATAAATCCATAAATAAAGGATGTCTGCAAAGAATCAAGCTGAGAAGAACGGCCTAAAATAACCACCTAGCTAAGGATTGCCCCTTAAAGGCTCTATTTTTCTGCTGTAATTTAACACGCTCCCCCAAATTATATATATATATATATATATATATATATATATATATATATATATATATATATATATGAGAGAGTGCATATTTTAAACTCTTCAAACTGTCCATAATGGTTCTGGTTTTGCTAGATGGTGGCTTAATGGAAACAAGCCAAGGCTTAAGGGAATCTGCTTTTTTTTTTCTTTGAGATTCTAATTGGGAGGACCAAAATAACTTGTAAACAATTAGCTCCAAAACAAGCATTCATCTTCTGGGATTTCCTTCTTAAACTAAAATAATTTACCCACACATGAAATGGAATCAAAGCTCTCCATAGGAGATACTCGGTAAACCTGGGGGCCAGAAAACCTGTTAGGAACCGCTGGGGCCCCTAGAGACCTCTTCTCTAAGCTCTTTCTAGCTGATAACATGAAAATGGATGCTTTGGCAGAACTATACATGTCATTAGAAGATTAGAAAGCCATGGGGATAAACAAACATTCACCACATAGGTAAACCACACCATACGAAACATGGTTAATATTACCCCAAAAGGGAGGCAGCTAGGCAACCCAGAAAATACCACTCATGATCCCAATGCCCCATCCTTCCATAATTATTCATTTTTCATCTATTCTGGAATTACATTTAAAGTCAAAGAAAACTTCCCTTATTAATAACAGTCCTGGTCATTGTCAATATTTTGGAGGTCTTTTTAATTGACAAGCACAGTTTTACCTTTTATATATAATATTTCATTCAATCTTCTCATCCTATGGGATAGGAGCTATTCTCACTGTAAGTTTTTTTTCATTCTATTTAATATTGTTTTCAAATTAAAAAGTGATATGTGCAAATGGTAAAATGTCAAACAGAATAAAAAGGAATAGAGTAAAATGTGACTCTTCTTACTTATGAGCTATGGTGTTCCAGACAATTTAGAGAAACCATTACCACCAATTTCTGGGTCATTATTCCATAAATAATCTAAATGTATAAATATGCAAGGAAATATAGCATTTTTCATGCATATGGAAAGACACTGTGCACTATCTTCTACAGTTTGTTTTTTATACTTAACTGTAACTTATAGGCCCATGAAGCTCTATCAGATTCTTCTTTTATTCCAATTACAGTTGATATTCAATATTACTTTTGTTTCAGGTATGCAGCATAGTGGTTATACATTTAACTTATGAAGTGATCCCCTGATAAGTCTAGTACCCATCTGACAACATACAAAGTTATTAAAGTATTATTTACTATATTCCCTATGCTGTATTTTACATCCCCATGACTATTTTATAACTGCTAATTTATACTTCTTAATGTCCATACCTTCTTCACCAAGCCCCCCAACTGCCCTCCCACCTGACAACCATCAGTTTGTTCTCTGTCATCTACAAGTTTGTTTCTGTTTTGTTTTTAGATTCTACACAGAAGTGAAATCATATGGTATCTTACAGAACTTAACACCAAAAAAAAAAAAACAGTCCAATTAAAAAATGGGCAGAGAAGCTGAATAGACATTTCTTCAAAGAGGGCATACAGATGGCAAACAGATTATATGAAAAGATGCTCAACATCATTAATCAATAGAGAAATGCAAATTAAACCACAATGAGTGGACCAGCCAAGTGGCTCTGTTGGTTAAGAGCTCAAGCTCTGAGCAACAGTGTTGCGGGTTCGAATTCCACACCAGCCAGTGAGCTGCGCTTGAGCTGAGCTGCTGCTGAGCTGCCAACAGGTGGCAGGGTGGCTCAGCTGGTGAGAGCACGTGCTCCTAACAACCAGGTTGCCAGTAGGACTCCTGCATAGGATGGTGGGCTATGCCCACCTGCAAATAGGATTGAACACATCACCTTGAGCTCAACTGCCCTGAGCTGCCAAAGGGTGGCCGGATGTCTCCATGGTTAGAGTGTGGGCTCTTAGCAACAAGGTTGCCAATTCAAATCCCGCATGGGATGGTGGGCTATGCCCAGCCGCAACTAAGATTGAGCACCGCACCTTGAGCTGAGCAGCTGCGAGTTGCCAGTGGGGGGCTGGATGGCAACTGGACTTGGACATAAGCTAGCTTTGCCCTCCACAACTAAGACTGAAGGACAACAACTTGGCTGTTCCCCTTGCCCAATTCCCCAATAAAAATATTTTTTAAAAAAAACAAAAAGACGAACAAAAAAACTCTCACAATGTGATATCAATTCACACATGTCAGAATGGTCATCATCAATAAATCAATAACCAACACGTGTTGGTGGGGATATGGGGAAAAAGGAACCGCCGTGCACTGTGATGGGATTGCATATTGATCCAGCCACTATGGAAAACTGTTTGGATGTTCCTCAAAAAATTAAAAATAGAACTGCCTTATGGCCCAGCAATTCCACTTCTGGGTATTTATACAAATAAATCCAAAACATTAATTCAAAAAGGTATATGCATTCTTGTGTTCATTGTAGCATTATTTACAAAGGCCAAGATATGAAGGTAACTCAAGTGTCCATCAATAGAGTTGAATAAAGAATATATAGTACATATATACAATGGAATATTATTCTGCCATGCAAAGGAAGGAATCTTAGCATTTATAACAACGTGGAAGAACCTAAAGGGGCTATATTAATTGAAATAAGTCAGACAGAGAAAGACAGATTCTTTTTAATGGTGTCATAGATTAGATGTACTGTAATTTATTTACTAATCTCATCTTATTAGATACCTTGCCCAGTAATAATAAAATAATAAAAACAGTGTGTTTTGCATATTTGCTAATTTAGTCCTCATACAAATTCAATGAGATGGGTAATAGTATTAATTTGATTTTATAGATGAGAAAGCAGTGTCTTAAGAAAAGTTAATAATATGTCAAAAGTCACCAAGCTAGTATATAGGGAATCTGGGTACTTAAACACACCTGCCTATCCTTTTTTTTTATTTCTCTATTTTTTTCTACCTCTCCCCCTCTTTCTTGTTCTTTTCATCACTCCTTCCCACTTCCCCCACCATGCACACCAGTTTTTCCCTCTTTCTTCTCCCTTGTGGATTGGTTTGGTGCCTTGTTTCCTAAAAGGCAAACCGATTTGATGGACAAAAAGTTCTACCACTTGATACTATTATATGGCAACTGTGTGTCATCTCTATCATGAATGTGTTTAACAAAAAGCCCCTTGCCAACCTTTCTTTTATTTTCAGTACACAGTCCAAAGTCCTTAACATAACATGCAAAGATTTGATATTTGCAACAACATGGATGAACCTGGAAGGCGTTACGCTAAGCGAAATAATCCAGAGAAACAGATATTGTCTGATCTCATTTATATTTGGATTATTTTTAAAAAAAATCAAATTCATAGAAGCAGAGAGTAGAACGATGGTTACGAGGACCTGAGGAATGGGAGTAATGGAGAGATACTGGGCAAAAGGTACAAGCCTTCAGCTCTGGTGTGTAAGTTGTTGGGATCCAATGTATGGCAGAATGACTATAGTTCATAATACTGCATTGTGTTCTTGAAATTTCCTGAGAATAAATCTTAAGCATTCTCATAGTCATAGACACACACACACACACACACACACACACACACACACACGCGTGCACGCAGCTATGTGGGGTAAAAAGTATGATAATTAACCTGATTGTGGGAATCATTTCACAATGTATACATATTTCAAATCACCGCATTATTACACTTTAAATATATACAATTGTATTTGTCAGTTTTGTCTGAATAAAGCTCAGGATAGTGGGGAGAAAGAAAAGTGGGGGTGACAACACCAGTTAGAGATCCAGCAAAGGAAATTTGTTGACAAGAAAACATGGTAGACATGGGAGGATACTTTATGCTAGCTAATCTCAACCTTCATTATGCATAACATTCAGATTCCTCATTTAGTAGTTTTTAGGTGGGACAAAAAAAAAAAAAATCCACCATTTTAATAGGCATCAGGAATGATTCTTTTAAACACTAAAATCTGAGAATAATTGCTGTAGGTCTTACAACAGACTCAATAACATTAAAAAAATATAACTAATGGCTTAAAAAAAACACTTTTAAAGGCACAATGTTATAATTTAAAACAAGAGCAGGTTCATTAGTCATTCTGTCTACACGATTTCTTCCTTGTCACACACATTTATTTTTCTTTGTACAAAGTTTGGTTAAGTCATTTCTTCTACCTCTAATTCAACACAAAGCTCTTCCTAAAAATCAGAGCTTCATTATTTAATTATATGTCATGGGGACTCTGATTGAGAAATTTATTCAAGGACATTTTATAAAAGTCTTCTTGAAATAAAGAAAAAAAAAAAGCTGTAGCTGAAGACATGCAATTTGTGAAAAATAAGGTAATTAATGCCAGCTAATACCTCCCATTTCTAAATAGCTGTATAAAAGTATCTTTCATGAAGATGATTGTATTCAGATTATTTTAAATGTAAATTTATTCTCAGCCTCAATAGAAAAGAACCAGGAGTAAAGATATAAGAGCATTTGTTCAAATAGTACCACTGGGGGCGGGGAAAAGAATCTGACCTTGTGTTGGCCAAACTATCCAAGATTCGATCTTTCAAATACCCTACAGATCCTCTATCTTTACAGGAGTTGAAATAATCAAATCTATTCTCTGGAAGGAAGATACTGTCATAAAGTGACAGTGCTGTGAGGAATCACAGGCCCCAGAGGGCTTCCCTGTCTCCTGTGGTTGACTAGTTTTATTGTGTTAACAAATCACTTAGTCCTTATTTCAGGTCAGTGATATTATCTGAAAAGAATTTCATATCTAGGTAATTGAAGAGAATTAGGAACTATCACAATCTCTTGGCTACAGGTCTAAAGCAAAATGAATCCTCTTTCAGAAACTGAAAATGTCTTTAGGAATAGATATAATCCTGACGAAAGATTCAAGTCCAACATAAGAACACGTTGGCTCCATACTCAAAGACTTCACAATTACTTCAAAAACTTTTTCCAAACTATGTAGCAGCCGGCTTGCTCTTCTCACTCTCTCCAAGAGGGGTACTTATCTCTTGATTCAGAAAGCTGGAGAGCTCTCCAGCCTGGGTTCGTGGGTTCTGATCCACTTAAGCCTGAAATGTCATCGAGAATGCTGAGACTTGTTTTGATGATCTGAGTAGTTCTAAGGAAGTGGATGTTGCCTAGTTACAGACTTACACACACACACACACACACACACACACACACACACACACGCATCAAAGAAAGAACTTAGCAAGCAAAGGAAGTTCTTCATAATAAACTAAAAGAGCCATTTGATGATATTGAGTATTCGTTATGTGTCAGGGACTCTGTGTATTAACTCATCTAACCTTCATAATAACTCTAGGAAGTAGTATTATCACCAGTGCCATTTCGCTCCAAGGTGCAGAGAGGTTGAGCTTTCTACCCAAGATCATACTACCAGGAGCCACAGAACCAGAATCCAACCCAGGCTGACTGGTTTTAAAGCTCCAATGCTTCACCATTGTGTGTACCGCCTCCACCTACCTCTAATGGGTGCTCCCCACTCCCCATCTCCTTCATGGTCAAAGAACAATGAAAAATTAACCTCGATAATGACAAGATTTTTGATAGCAGTTGAAAACTTTCTATTTTATTTACAAAGCACCTTAAACAGGCTTGAGTTAGCAATAAAAAAAAAAAATTAAATAATAATAAAATGAAAACCCTCCTGTGCCAAAGTAAATGTGAGCTATTTGGAGCTTTAAAATCATTTTCACCATGGAATCTTTCACTTGCCTCCTATCTTCAGAGCAGTATTTGTAGATCTGAGTTTTGACAGAAACCCAATGAGCCAAAATTCTGTTGGAGCAGCTGTTCTTGACTAGAACCATGAGAAATTGAACATACTATTTAAAATAAGTAAAAAAAAAAAAAAAATGGAGGCAGTTTGTTGTTTAAAATCACCAGTGATAGTTTGTAAAAATTTACCAGTGTCATACATACACATGGGTAATATACATCTGGGGTTTTAAATTTGTTTCCTTGAATTAAAATTCACCCAGGGGCCATCCTACATGCTAATAGTAGCCAGTAAATTAAATATGCAATAAATGCGATACTAAAAACAATAATGACTCTTTGTAATCAACATCATGTGATCCAAAAAAGTGCTACTACCTCTATATTCCAGATCTTTCCCAAGGGATGGGTTTATTTCACTGTCTCTTTGAAAGTCTGATGTATAGAGTTGAAAGGATTTCCTGGCCATTCTGTCAGTGGGTATGAAAATGAAATCCCGAGGTTGCTGCTACTGAGTCAGTTTTTCAAATTATAATCTTAGCTTCAGGTATCCTAAATTTATGTTGAGTATTTATTCTATTCTATAATTAGTTAAATTAAGGTAATTAACTTTTTGGGTAAATTATTTGCTCACTAACATTAAAGTGCTATTAAATTCATATTTAGCCAATTATTTCTTCCAAACTGATCTTCCTTCATATAGGATTTTATCAGAATTACAACCTTCAAGCATTGAAGTTTGGTTCAGGTGTTGTGAGGGGATTCCAGATTTAAAGGCATATGGAGGAAACAAAGGCAGTAACCCCTTTGATGTTGCTCTTAATGATATATGAGAATATATATTGGATATGTCTCCTCAGGCAAGGGAAACAAAAGAAAAACTAAACAAGTAGGATTACATCAAAGGAAATTTTTTTGCACAATGAAGGAAATCATTAACAAAACAAAATGACAACCTACTGAAAGAGAGAAGATATTTGCCAATGATGCACCCAATAAGGGGTTAATAGACAAAATATGTAAGGAACTTATACAACTTAACAGTGAAAAGACAAACAATCCAATTCAAAAATGGGAAGAGGATATGAATAGACATTTCGCCAAAGAGGACATACAGACGGCCAATGAACATATGAAAAGATGCTCAACATCACTAATCAGCGGAGAAATGCAAATAAAAACCTCAATGAGATATCACCTCACACTTGCCAGAATGGCTATCATCAATAAGTCAACAAACAAGTGTGGGCAAGGATGTGAAGAAAAGGGCACCCTTGTGAACTATTAGTGAGATTGTAAATTGGTACAGCCATTATGGAAAACAGAGTGGAGTTTCCTCAAAAAACTAAAACTACAACTATCTTATGACCCAATAATTCTACTTCTGGGCATTCATCTGATAAAATTCAAAATATCAATTCAAAAAGATATGTGAAACCCTATGTTCATTGCAACATTATTTATAATAGCCAAGATATGGAAACAACCAAAATGCCCATCAATAGATGACTGGATAAAGAAGAAGTGGTACATACTCATGTATACAATGGAATATTATTCAGTCATAAGAAAAGAATGAAATCTTACCATTTATGACAACATAGATGGACCTGGGGGGTATTATGCTAAGTGAGATGTCAGACAAAGACAAATTGCATATTATCTCACTTATATGTGGAATTTAAAAACAAAACAAATGAACAAACAAACTCATAGATACAGACAACAAACTGATGGTTGCCAGATGGGAGGAGAGTTGGGGGCTGGGTGGAAAAGGGGAAGGGATTAAGAAGTACAAATTGGCAGCGTAGGGAATATAGTCAGTAATATTGTAATAACTATGTATGGTGTCAGATGGGCACTAGACTTATCAGAGGGATCACTTCATAAGTTAGTTAAATGTCTAACCATTATGCTGTACACCTGAAACTAATATTGAATGTCAACTATAATTGGGAAAAAAATGTTTTTCTCTCCCCTAAAACTCCAAGGAAATGAAATCTGTTATTCCTGTTTCCTCACCATTTCCTGAAATATCTAGGTATTTTTGAAGCCAAGAGGCGTGTTTACCAGGAATTTTTAGTGGGCGACACTTAGGAGCTTACGGCTACTGAAGGACACAGTTAAAAACACAGCTACATGTGCTTTCCGCAAAGTTGAGGTCACAATGCACTTACTTCAGATCTTTTTTTCTGTGAGAGCAAATCGGTTTCTGGTCAACTTCTCAGGCTGACCAAAGATATACAGAAACTCATCTCACTCCAGTTCACATCATTGTTGAGCGTTTCCTTCTTAAAAATTACCTTCTGTTTGCATTTTGTGGCACTGACATTTCCTTATATCTCATCTAAGACTTTCGCTACACTTTCTCAGTTTCCTCCACCGGGCACTGTTATGACTATTCACAAGATATAAGCATTCTTCGAAGTTTTGTTCTCAGCCTTTCATTTTGCTCTCTTTATGCCTCCGCCCAAATCTCTCACTGGTCTTATGTGCCCCCAAACTTTGGCATTCATCTCTTTGCAGATAGCTGCCAGATAAGTATTGTAGCCCAGATGACCATATTTCCAACCACCTGTTGGGCAGCTCTTCTCAGAAACCATCCCAAGGAACCTTAACCTTCTCATGAATTTTATTCCCTATTTTGATTAATAGCATTGCCTTCTTTCTAAACACTGATGCTTGAAACCATAGCTATTCCTGACCCCTTCTCCCTTAATTTCCATGCTAATTACTCATAGGCCAAAAGTCTTTTAGATTTGACCCTGGTAGGCTTTCATATGTGTATCTCTTGCTATATTTACTACTACAAACAAAGTTAAATCTTATTAAAATGACCATGGACAACCGCAAAACTTGTAAATTGGAATTTCTACTTTCTACAACTTCTCCCAAGCAAAATGGGCTGCTGATATTCTGTAATTACCTATTCTGATGTATAATTCTGATTCATGACTGGCTTGCACAAGAACCTCTCCTCACTCCCTATCACCTTTGTCCTGGCATACAAAGCTTTTCAATTTCAAACCCTAATCCATCTGCCAGGCTTCCCTCTCTATACTCCCTTACCTGTTTTCTTCATTTTATTCAAATACTGCTAATTTTCTTATGTACCATCTGTGGTAGATAGAATTCTAGAGAAGTCTCCCCACATCCCACCCCAGATTTCTGTCCTCTGGTTATTCAATCAAATAGTAATCTAGGTATAACTGTGAAAAGGACTTTGAAGATAAAATTAAAATGACTAATACGCTGATTTTAACATAGGGAGATAGATTCTTGATTATCTGGGTGGAACAGTATAATCACGGGAGCCCTTAAAAACAGAATGAGAAAACAAAAGAATCAGTAGAGAGTTATGTTAGTAGAGGAAAAAGGAGATTCAAAAGCATGAGAGACTCCACCCATTGGAGGAGGTAGGCTTGAGGGAGGCCATTTGGAAGGCATGAAAGGAAAGCAAGCAGCCTCCAGAAGAGAGAAAATCAGCCCCCTGCGACAGTCAGCCAGCAAATGGAGCCTCAGTTCTGCAGCTGCAGGAGACTGAAGCTGGCCAGCAACCTGAGTGAGCTGGCTGTGGAGATATGCCCGAGTCTCCACAAAGGAACACGATCTGCCAGTACCTTGCTACTGGTCTTGTCAGGCTCCAAGCAATGTGCCTAGCTAAATGATGCTGTAACCAGACTTCTGACAGACACAACCATAAGATGATAAATGGATATTGCTTTACACCACTCAATTCATGGTAATTGGTGATGGCGGCAACAGAAACCAAACACTCCACCCCATTCTCTCACTGCTTTCTCTCCCCTGTGTATTCCACTTTCTAAACTGGGATACTGTTTCATGCTGGTCTTCAGCCTATGGATACTATAGGCTAGAATGCCTGGGACTGTCACTGGGGCCCCAGACATCTCTCCTTTCACAGCCACTGCTGTGGGTGCACCGGTCCTAGTGGGTCTTATTATGATTGAAAACTAAACCTCAGCAATAGCCACTGATAAATACTGAAAAAATAAACAAACAAGGTCTGTTACTCACAAGTCCTGGAGGGTACATGGCATGCTGGGATCCATACAATAAGGTTGCTGGAGGGAGAGAGGGAGAGAGGGAGCTGGGGGAGAGGGGGGAGAGAGAAAGATATATATATATATATATATATATATATATATATATATATATAGAGAGAGAGAGAGAGAGAGAGAGAGAGAGAGAGCGAGCTCAGGCTTGGGGTTCTGCTCTTATTGAGGTCAAAGGTGCAGGCCTAGGGTTTCACCAGCTCACTGTTTATTGGTGAATTTAAAACGGAAGAGCAGGAATTATTACAGGAAAGGATAATCAAGCTGTCAAAATGGTCAGGTATCTAGGCCAGCCAGGGAATCTCAAAAACAAAGAAAGCATCAGGGTTTGGGCGGCCTGGGTATTTATCCATTCGTGTAGCTGGCAATGTGTTTATTCCAGACAGCTATCTTTGAAATGGATACCTGGGCAATCGAAGCTTCATGTCAGGCACTTGTGTTATAATTTAAAAAAAAAAAGTACAGACACCTTCCCCATCCTTTCCTTGCCTCTCCACATCTGCTCAAATCCTACCCTTCAAGGCACCTACGTTACTGTCACTTTCATAAAGTCTTTGTAAGCTTGAGTTCTCTTACCTCCTCTGTGACCCATATTCTCCAGAATACTTTATACTTCTTTCAAAACACTTATTCTATTTACTGAACAGGATAGTTTTTTTTATTAAAAAGAAAACCACACACACACACACACACAAAAAAAAAAAACCCAAAAAACAGAAACCATTGTTTCCCCTCTGGATTAAAACCTATCTGAGGGTAGCTTTAATTTCTGTATCACCTAACTTTTTGCTGTGTAGCAAAAAGTCCAATATCTTTGTGGCTTGTGGCATGTCTTCTCTTGATCTTCAGAACAAGAGCAAATGATCTGGTCTAGCCTCAGCTCTGTTGGGCAGTGCGTTTCAGGGTAACAAGATCCAGCTGTGCTTGGATACAGCCTAGTGTTGGGCATAGATCTACTCCATGTATGTTTCTTCTTGTGTCTGGGAAAAAGGGGAAGTAATTCTGTAACCTGCTTTACATGGCAGGTCAAAGAAACTATAATGTTATTAACCAATGTAATCCCATTTAATTAGGGGAAAAAAGACACAAGAGAGAGATTTCAACACCACAGCACATTTCAAGGTTCTGCTCCCATGACATCCATTGACAACTTATTTGCCAAGGAAGTCACATGACTAAGGCCAAAGAGAAGGGAGGGTACATCCACCCACCATATACCATGTTAGGAACGTACATGTACAATTCTGTATAGGAAAGTGAAAAATTGGGACCTTTCATTCAATTGAGCTAAGTGTTCCTTATGATGGTCCCCTTAACCTTCCCCCTTCCAATATAAACAAAGCCTTTAGCACACAGCCTTTGGTATGCTAGGTGGTCAGGAGGGAATTGATTTAATCTCACCTCTTGACCATACTTTGTTCCTCCTGGATAGTTGTTCCCTTTCTGATCATTCAAAACACCAATTCCCTTAATTGTCCACATACACACACTTGCCTATGTTTAATTTAGCATTCGGTTCATTTATGATTCTTTAAATTGATTTCCAGCATATATGTTTTACCTTCCCAGAGAAATCATGAATTCCTAAAAGACAACTGCTTCATGTACTTATTCTAAGACTCACACACCCAGTCTCGCTGAGAGCTGAATAAAGTGGATACCCAGTAAGTACCTGGCGACTGCGATTTCTCATTAAAAATGATGGGTCTTTTTCTTTGGGAATTTTCAGAATGTGTTCCCTTTTTGACTATACAAAAAGAGACAGAAAAAAATCCATGGTGTTCACCTTATTATTACAAACCTCTGTGTCAGCTTTAGCTGCATTTCATTTAAAGATGAATAATTATACCTAATAGCTTTCATAGAGCCTTGAGAAGATGATACGTGACATTTCCTGTCAATCTGAGCTTGTTCTGTCATAGTAACTGACACTGTTCGTGAAATCCCTGCTGATAGAGAGCACACCTGTGCTGTAGGGGAATGAAAGGAATCCTTTACTTCTTGTAACAAGTTTTTGGTGATAATCTATTGCTACAATGTATTTGGTTGTTGGACACTGGTACTGAGTTGTTGAGAGAATGCAAGGCAGCAAGGAAGCTTGGGGGAAGAAAGTCCTGTGCTGCCTTTGATTACATTCTATAGGATGGAGATGAGGGCAGGGAAAGCTCTCCCACATGCTCTTTTAAGCTGCAAGGTAATATTGTCTTCTTGAATTCATTATTATTCATAGATATGCCTCTGGCAGTTTGAAAAACCATTGCAAAAGGCTTTGGCATTCTAGTTCATGTTTTTAAGAAGAACCATGACATTACACATTAGGCTGAGCAAGTTTCTTAAAGATCTCCAGCTGGTTTTATCCCACAGCAATTATGGGTGACAGAGTCATGCTCTGATTTCATCACAAGATAAGTTGACGCCAAAGGTATTGGCAAAATAATCACTTTAGCATGTATATGAAAATGAGTGTCTCTCCGGAAACCAGAGGATCAGGATCCTATGGGTGTAATGCCTTTAGCAATACATCAAGGTCTCATGCTCAAATTGACTTAAGTAGACTATATGATAACATTAGATATTCCTGTAGCTACTACGGAAATAGAGAGAGACACAGAGAGATAGACGGAGGTATAAATGAATGACTGCCTGCCCACCAAACCCATGGCTTCAACAAGACAAATGACAAGCATCTTTATGTTTGGGGAGATTCTAGAAAGCAAGGTTGAAAGAGTACAGGTGTTTATGCCATAAATACTACATATAACTCATGGCAATGCAACAACTTGATGCAAGCTAGTTAATCTCTAGGCTCCTATTGTCTTATTTGTAAAATAGAAAACAATGTTAGCTGCTTTCTTTCCTCTTCGGGTTTTTACGAGTGTTGCATGCCATCATGTTTTGAAATGGTCCTTTAAACTAGAAATAATCACACAGATGTCGATGGTAAAACTTCAACACTACACAGAAGAGGCATCTCAGGTTCAAACTGACTTTCTCAAAGCAAACAATTATTATTTCTGTGGATTCTCATGGAATAATAATAAAAAATAATAAAAGAGCTAACACTTAATGGGAATTTACTATGTGACAGATATTCTTAAGCATTCTACGGATTATTAATATACTTAATCTTCTCAGAAAAAAAACACAAAAATCTATGAAGTAGATATTGTTATTATCCCCATATTCCAGATACAGAATTTCAGAGGTTTTAAGTAACTTGTCAGAGGTGATACAGTTAGGAAATACTGGTGGAGCCAGAACTTGAACGACAAAATCTAGTTTCAAAGTCTACACTTACACAAGAGATGTGCTTTGCAGATAGACAAGATCTATTCTAATCAATTTGCAAGAGTTTATTGAGTCTCTATTAAAAATGTTAGGGTAGTGCTTTCTACTTTCTAGAAACCCCGTAAGTAAAGGTGACCTTTTTCTAACCCTGGGCTAATTGTTTCCTCCCCTCTATCTTCTCATGGAGATTCAGCAGTAATGGTTGGTTTTTGTTTTGTTTTCCTCGTGGATTTTTCCAGCAGTTTGATGAATATTATATCTGACAATGAATGAGCTGATTCATTAACCAGCTGAATTCCTATCAACAGAATCTGAGCTGATTCATATGGTCTGTGAATCAGCTTGACTGAACCCTGACTTCCCATGCACCTTAGAAATGAAGGGCACTCTCTTTTCCACTTTTATTTCAACCCTACCTTGAAATTAACTACCAGGCTCAGCTCAGAACCAGTTCTAGAAACTGCTCTACATTCAATATGTGTATTTGTGATTTCTAAACAAGTCAGTGAGAATATGCCCCTGGTAAAAGCTATTGTTATTTTTAAATGAAAAACTGCTCTTTCTCTCTCTCTCTCTCTCTCTCTCTCTCTCTCTCTCTCTCTCTCTCTCTCTCACACACACACACACACACACACACACCCCAGAGGAAATTTCTTGATGTGTCCTGCTTTTTGACTAAAAGAATTAGACTTAATCCTACAGACCAAATTCTAGCTTATTACTAAACATCTGAAATGTAACATGCCTTTTGGTGGGGAAAAGCTGTCATAATTTAGCCCAGGCCTGTACATTGTCAAAATAAATGAGAAAAAAGGGAAGCCAGAGGGAAATAGTTCTGCACAGTTGCTTATAAAGCTGAAGATGGTCAGGAAATTTTAGAGGACTTTGTATCTATTTTATGTGGACACATGGATTATACACGGGTTACAAAGAGTGAACTGCATAGTAATGGTTTCCCTGGCTACTGCATCACAGGCTGGGCTCCTAAGAGGTTGTCTAAGTATACAGACATCACTATATTATATAAATGTATTTTATTTCTGTTTGGAAAAGAATGAAAATGTACATATCAAAGTGACACCAAGTGGCTCTTCTGCAGATTAGCCATGAGAATTCTCAGCATAGAGGCACATGTGTGTGGATACTTCTGTATATATTATCTCAGCTTCTGTAGAAAATCTAAATGCGCCAAGATTTCTAGGCAAGTATTATATCAAACTGGTAGTCAACCACCATTGTCTTTACCTGCCCATCATTTCCCCCTTCCTTTCTGGAATAAGATCACAGCTTTTATCCAAGGAATCACCTGTCCTCCACCCCATGCAGTATCAGTGGGACATTTTGTTCCAGTTAATCAGTGGGGACAGCCATTTCAGCCAATCATTTAGGAAGCAAAAAGAACAGAAATTTGGAGGGCCTGTATCTGGCCTTGACATCTGGCTCCTGTCCATAGACAAGATGGTCATCTGTGAGTCTATCTAAGACATATCTAAGACATATGAGGACAGGTCCTTCTTTGCAACAAGCTGTTTTCCAGAACACAAAAGTGTTGGAGGAATTCCCAGTGTGTTTTTTTTTTTGTGTTTTTTTTCCAGGATCTCAGGTCCCCAGGAAAATTCAACATTGTTCATCCTTGTTGCCTGCAACAAAAGAATACAAAATAATATACTACCTCAATTCCCAGGTTATGTGACCTAGAGTTGTCTTTATGTTATCTGATGTCTGATGAAAGAAAAAAGGGAGGAGGGAGAGGACCATGTGAACTCTAACCACATGAGAAAAGGTACAGAGAATGATGACTCTGCCCTGTGGTCTTGTAAGAAAAGGCCAGACTGCTCCTAATCCAAAAAGATGTGAACTGCAAGGTGCACCAAGGCCCAGCTCACTGTTCTGCATGCTTTATCCAGCCCGTGACATCTTTGGGGACATTCTGATCATCATTTTAGTGATCACAGATCTGCCAAACATCTGCCTCACACATTCATTCCGCTGCAAGAAATGCATACACGTGACATAATGAATTTTCCCAAGTGCCTTGTCCTCCAGAGTAAGAAAAGAAAGGACATCAAGTGTGAGATACTTCGATAACTAAAAAGAACTTTCTCTTGACTTCATTTCCTAGTTTCGGCTGCCAAGTCTGCACAGAGGCTATTGTAAATTTCTCATTATCATTCCCAATGTGATTGCATGCTACAATAACCCCTAAGAAAACCTGATGGGCCCAATGCATAATGATCCATCATCACTCTGGGAACAAAATAAAGAGCATCTAACATATCCTCTTTCTTGAGCTAAAGTATACCACATTACAATATCTCCCTTGAAAAAGAAAAGAAAATGAAAATCTCATCCCTACCCCTTTGACCGATCACTGTGGGTGTCCTTATTATGGAAATTGATCAGCAAAGAAAAAATAGTAAGAATATTCAAAGAACACATAAAGTCAATTTATTGTTTAAGGAAAATAATCATACTCCATTCATTAGGATCTCATTAGGACCTCAAAAGGACCTTATAAATTTCCATATTTCTCCTAGGACATGACTCAATTGTTTTTGGGCTTTTAATTAATTATCACTTCTTTATACCTTTTTTAACCTCTTTGGACCTACTTGGAGTCCCATCACCAACAGTAATCTGCTTCTCTTAACAGCACCCCCTTTAGAGAGCCCAGCATTTCCATGTGCCTGTCCTGCAACTGTGTGTTAAATCCAACTAAATCAATTTCAACAAGCCCCTTCTTCAATTGTGAAGAGGCTATTAGCACCCAGTGACGTCATCCAGAATCCAGTAATTGTGAAGCAAATGTCTTCCATCTTTCTTCACAGGTTTTAACATACTGACAACTTGACATTGTTACTGATCCATCCACAAATGGAATTTCTCTTTTTCTTTTTTTTTTTTTTTAAAGTCCCATTTTCCTTAAGTTGTCTGAGTTATATAAGAAAATATCCTGACATCCAGGGAAATATCTATGAAATATCTTGGCTTTTATAACACTCCTGCCTCGGAGGCATTCTCTGTTAAGGATGTGGGCCAAATCTGAAAGGTATGGTGTTTGATTGACAGGAATATTCTTTTTATTTCAGATTCTACCCTGTTCTGTCTTGTCTCAAAAGAATCTTTTCCCTGCTCTTTGGTTTTCTGGTTCCTTAATTCTGGTTTCATTACATTATGCTAATCCTCATCTTGCTAAATTTGTTGCCTATTAAACCACATGCTGAAATAATCAAAACCCCTCAATGCTGCAGTGTCATTGTCTTTTTAGCTCCATCTCTATCGAATCCCTCCAAGACCATTTCAGGCCACATTTTATCTTTGCAGTGACTGAAGTTCTCTCTTCCCAGCCTAGCCTCTCGTATGTCAAATGCTGTGAGAATGACAGTGAGCTCTTTGAAAATTTGATGCCTTTGATAATTTAAAAGAGATCTGATCATGAAGCCCCCCTTATTTTGAAGAGAAGACAGAGTGAGTTTCAATTTGTTGAATGGATTTCAAATTATCTCAGTGCCACACGTCAGGAAAATGGCCCAGGTGATAAAAGCAGATCTCTATATTTTTATGTACTTACATTGGAAGCGTCCCTTTCTTTAACATAGGTAAATGCAACAACCATGACTTTCTCTTTTTAGGAGGAGGCAAAGAAAAAACATGCCTTCTTTTCTTTGAAAAAGAAAGAATCAAAGAATCAAACATCAAGCCAGCACTCACATTATATAAGTTAAATCTGTTGTGGGTCCTGGACTGATACAGGAACTACCACTCTGAAGGAAATGTGTTAAGCATTTGCAACCAAGTTACAATCACATTTTGGCACAAAAACAGTGTATAGATTGGGTCCTGAGTTCTTCTGTACATCCCGACTGAACGATTTCCCCAAACATAGTTGATTCTGGATAGCATGGGTCTAGTTGGTACCTCAGCTCCAAGACATGTTGGAAAATGATAGAAATGTAAGACATAAAACACACTTTTTTTTTTCTTCCCCAAATTGCCACTGCTTCAACTGTGTTTTTGTTGATTATAGTCATTCAAAAGTAATCATGTTAGTATCATTGTATCATAAATACTTCCCTGTTTGCCTTTCATTGAAACTCTTGGAATCCTTCCAAACTACTATCTATTCTTGATCGCTTCATTAAAACCACAAAAGAATATGTTCAGGCCTTAAGTGCTCTGCCCTGAGATTTAGTGCTTGAGTATTATGGCCCCATAGGCTTGCAGAGATGATAAAAATAGACCTGACCCTTACAGAGAAGTTAGTTCAGTGGAATAGAGCCTTTTTTGTTTCTTTCTGAACATCATGTTTCACATGGTTTTGGTTACTTTGTGGGTGTGGGACTACTCTTTAGTTTACCACATGATTTTGGTTAAATAATAACCAATGACTACCCTTTAGTTTATCAAGTTTCAAATTCCTATCATTTAAGCCACATTATTATATACAAAGCTATAAAACACCAAAAACTCTGGAGTTAAAGTAATGTTTTCCACACCAAGGTTTTATAAATGGTTATGGGTGTGGGTCCCTCCCATAGAGTTACCATCTTCACTATGGATAAGCCCATCAGACCAAATCCTGACATTAGTAGCTTCTTTCCTCTCATTCTCATTCAGCACTTCCCACTGTCATTCTGTTTTTACCCACAATCACAGAGAATGTGCATATAAATCCATTGTTTCATTTGGGTCATTTTTATGATTGACTTCTGATTCCCATAAGAACCTGGCATTGAATGAAAAGTAGACAAAAGAAGATATTATTCAGGAAGAGGTATTGAGACATGAGAAAGTGATAAAATGATGACTATGGTTTATTCAATATGGTAATTTTTAATTGTGAATTACAAATACAAATACATGCACCACCATTTAAGAGCAAAGTCAGCCCCCAAAAGAGCTAACAGATGATCAGGTTTGGGTTTAGAGGTCTTAGCATCATCTAATTACATCTTCTGTGAACTTCCTGATCCCCTTTCACCTACTCATTTAGGCATGCAAGATGTATCTCACCCAGAAAATGCTTTGGAAGCATTGCTTTAGGGGGCAGCGTGAATTTAAACAAACCAATGTGCCAGCAGAATACAGAATTTGCTTCTAGCTCTGGCTACAGAGGCCTATCTTCCTTTTATCTCTGGCAATCTGACTATTAGACTGGCTCACCCTACAGGCTGACCCTATAAAGTCCTATTAACTCCTCAAATGCCAAAGGAGACTTCCCCATTCAGAGTTCTATCTCTGGAGTATTCTTCTTTCTTTGCTCTTACTCAAGCAGGTTAGTTAAAATGTTACTTCCCAGACTAACTTAGAGTCCCTTTATGATGAATTCTCAAAGCATCGTATGTTTCCCTGGTAACACCTGTACACACTGTAATAAATTCAGTTCATGTAACAGTACAATGGGTTTGGAGATAAGATGTTGTTAGGCTGGCTTCTAGAATTAGACAACTGCCTTCAGAGGTCCTCTGAGTTCCACAAGCGTGGCAGCCTGCCAACTGCACTGTCTTTGAACCTTCTGGGGCCATTATGAAGTTCCCCAAACATTTTGTAACAGATTCTCAGCTATGGCCCTTGATTAGCATGGGTCAATGGAGACCTGTGGGAAAATTTTTCACCCCAAATTGGAGTTAAGTTTCAGGGTGGACTGGGTAGACTAATGGATTTCAGCCTTGAAAGCAAAAAATAAAGAAAATCTCCATATACTTAGATACTGTCATTGCAGAGTGAATAACAGGACCAGGAAGGGATAGTGATTCTGAATGTGGTGTGGGCTGTGCCTCACCATCTCCTTACCCACATTTTACTTCTAAACCCAAACTTGATCAACTGCTAGCTTTTGGGAGGCTGATTTAGGTCTTAAGTGGTGGAATATTTTGTTTTGATTCTTATGTTAATTCACAAGTAGCATTTATCATATAGAAATAGAAGCTGTTAAGGCTCACTGGACATGTTTCTTGGTGATGTGACTCATTCCTTTCTAAGATTGACTTTTATTGACAACAGATAATGTCTTGGGAGAAGGCAGTAAATATATTATCGGATATGTCACAAAGGTTTCTATTTTTGTTCTCTGTCACATCTAGTATAATCTCCCAAGTTCCCATTCAATTATCTGCTTTGGTTTCCATTTTTCTCGGAATTTATTGACCGCTAGACAATCATGCCAACCAGCTTGTCCTTGACTTGAGGCTGATGGAAACATTAGGCCAGGAGGCAACAGTCCTGAACTCTTTTGGTTATAGTTTCTATTTTATTCTTTGTCTGCATGCTTTTCTCTTGACTGTTAGAACTCATTTGTAGTCCTGGCCACCTTCTTATTCCTCTCTTCTCAGTTATTATCCCAAGGACTTAAACTCCAAGTCAAAGCTCCTCAACCACATTCACTTATAGATTAATCTTATGGTATCCTCAGATATTTTTTAGGAAGATTTTCTCCCAAATAATAACTAATATTTATTGAGCTTTAACTATGGTAACAAGCACTGTTTTAAGCAACTAATATGTATTCACTCATTTGATCTTTATAATAACTCTATGTAGTGAAATGTATCCTCATTTATTCTATAGATGAGAATATTGATATTTTAGCTTATAGCACTGACATACACATTTAGCTGAAGTCTTTCAGCCATTCCAAACTTCAAGATTATTTTCTTCCTTTTTACTTCTTGTGTTTCACATTTTTCAATATGCTATATATTAACCAAATATTTATATAATGGGTCTGAAAGTTACAGAAGAATATGAGGTAAATTGCAACATGTTGATATAGTTTACTAGACATGATATAAAAACACATAAAATGGTGCTAAAAGAGCAAGAAAGGGTATTATTAATTAACACACTTAATAAACAGGCAGTGATCTATAAAGACCAGGGTGCCTAAGAAAAACTTCATGGAAGAAATGACAAAGGGTTTCCCTTAGTGATTTTGCTGTTGAAAACAGAGAAGGACAGTACAAACCATTGGCAGTCTTCTCACGGGAAGAACAACTTGGAGCCACTGCAACAAAAAAATAATGGCAACCGAAGTCCAATGGTCTAAATATATGAAAACCAACTATGAAATCATTTGTGCCATAAACACTTATTGAGGCTCCACAAGAAAAGAAAAAAAAAGGAAAAGGTACTTTGTCTTTATGGATCTCACATTTCTATGGGAAAGAAAGATGTCTAAGGAAATTGTAACGTCAGTGATAATTATGTGACAATGTAATAAAGGCTATGGTCAAAACACATTGAAAATGAGAGGTGGTGAGGGGTTGCTCTGCCCAGGGACTGAAAGGGGCTTTCTTCATAAAGGAAGCCATGCAAAGGCACTGGTTAAAACATTTCAAAGGCTGGTAGATTGTTGACATTTGTTTGTGTGTCTTTGGCATCTATTCACTCATATACCAATAACCGGACCCTGATTTTCCAATGAGAAGCCATCTCTCTTCTTATTTCATCTCAAGTTTTGACAAATGACCCATGCCTGGTCAATTAAATGAACCCTGGGCAATCCAGTTCAAGTAAGAGTTTCAGAGATGGGCCTGGGGCCCAAGCCAATGAAATACATGTGTGGGAATTACAGATTATGCTCAGCTGATAAAATAAAAATGTGGGCTGCATATTCCATCACATATGGGAACCTGCCTAAGAATATAGCCCAAGAGGAGGATAGAACTGATATATAGAGATCAATAAACTAAGCTCTAATGCCATTACATGAAGTCCTGATATATTTGAGAAAGGGAGTGTGTGCAAGAAATTCTCTTTTGTTTAAGCCCTTTTGAGTTGGGTTGCATTCAGATAAAAATAGAAAGTGTGGAGTGTTACAAGGAGTAGATGAACATGTTAATCTCCAGGAGCAGACAAAATATAAGAAGATAACATCAGCTGCAAATGAGAAAGAATTTTTCCGTCTAAAAGAGAAACCTATATTTTTAAAGTACTGTCACTAGCAACACCTGGCATGTGGCAGTATATTCTGCTTTTATAACACACCTACCAAGAACAAGAAACCTTTATTCCTAATTCCAGGAGTCATCACTCTTAAACTGAGACTGCTTGTGCTGATAAAAACCCTCTTAGCGACCCTGTTTGCTTTGTTTGTTTTGTTTCAGATGCAGCTTTATTCCCACCCCCTGCAGTTTTGCTTATTTTTATTGGCATGCCAGTGGTGGTAGAGATGGATTGCTGTGATTCCACTGGTTGGTAACTTCTGAAATGAAAGCTTCCACATAATAATTACTGGTGAGAAGGTGCCTGGTTTTGGAGTTGCAAGTTGCAACAAAACAGATAGTTTTTACTTAATTTCCCTCTTCAGGAGGCTCTTTGTCTCATCATGGAATCTGGAAGTTACATTTGTTTTCAAGGGGAAAAGTAAGGATTTGCATGTTTTCAGTGGCAGTAGATGGAGATTGTTACTGAACTGGGAAACCTTCCAGAAATTAATATTACAGGTAAAAAGATGAGTGGAGAAGATAATAGAAGATATTCATTACTATCAAATAGAATGGTTTTCTTTCATCCGATAATGAATCCTTTTTGTAAAGTATAAAAGTGTCTTTCGCTATCAATATAATCTGATTAGTTCAATTAAACAATTAGTATTTTAAAAGTAGCTAAATCTACAGCCATTTGTAAAGGGACACAGGTACAAGGACTCTGATATTATTCACTTGAAAGGTGATTTTTCAAAAGGGCTAGAGAATAAAGCTGAACTGAGTATAACTGAAGAAAAAAATAAATATACCAGTACCAGCTTCATTAGCACAATTCAGAAATCTGCTCACTGTAAATAAGTAAAGGCTACAAAATAAATTACAGACCCAAAATGCTAAGTAATAATACCTGCTGAATACATTCCAACAACTGATTACTGATTAGTTTTATAAAACTGGTCATATAGAAATTCATGAGTTTAACTGCCTTTTTGTGTGTCTTTGCTTTGCTTTGGAGTATGTCTCTTTTTTGGGGGGTGCGGGGTGTAACCACAGAATAATGGAGGATTTAGTTAAGTCGTCCTAAATACAAAGGTCATAATAAGTAGTACCATCCTACAATTAATGTAGCTACAAGCTATTGTTAGCTGCCTTTACATTTGCTAGGCAACTTAGGGGTATAGGACAAAGCTTAGCCAAAAAAAAAAAAAAAAAAAAAAATCAGCTGTCCCTGAACAAAAGAATACATTTTCCAACGAAACAGGAAGGAGAAACACAGAGTTGGCCCTTCCTGATATTTGGAGAGGAGAGCAAAGCCTCCACTTTTCTTGAATTACTACAGTGTTATTAGCAGATGTTTGGAAAATTGGTAATCCTGTTGTAGGGAGTCTGAAAATAAAAATCAAAACCAAAATGATAAAAATATCAATTTTTTTTATAATATATATATTATAAAAATATAATAAAATATAAAAAAAAATATAATAAAAAAATATAAAAAATATAATAAAAATATCATTGAATATAATCAAACAATATTAAAAGATGATATATGCATTGAATAAAAAGCCTACAATTTTCATTCGGTCATGATGACTGAGTAGGTAAATGCTGTGCTTACCTTCTCTTATGACCACATCAAAATTACAACTACATTACAAAATACCCATCACTGAGAATCACCTGAAATCTTGCTGAACCTAAGCCCTTCAATTACCTTAGGAGGTGAAGAGATGCGTAACAGGCTGGTCCCATACCAACAAGTGACCATTAAAAATTGAGAGGGATATCTCGGCTGCGGAAGACCCCTTGGCAGAGCAAGGGGACACAGCCCCTCCCCAGCCCAGGGTTCCAGTGCCAGGGAGAGAAGTTCCCATAATTTCTGGTTGTGAAAACCAGCGGAGATTGTGACTGAGAGGGAAGGCAGCCAGAGTCCCAGGCGCTCCTCCTAAAGGGACCACGCAAAGGCTTACACAGAATGACTGGCTCTGAGTTACAGCACTCGGGCAGTGGCTGGAAAAGCGGCAGGGACATATGGTGGAGAACTGAGTTGTCTGGCTTGGGACAAGGACTGGAGAGGCAGCTTTCTTCTGGATGGAGGAGCTGGTGGAAGCTATCATTTCTTTGTTAAGCCCTCCACTTATAATGCTCAGACCCAGGTACAGATTGCTGCCATATCTGAGTCCATCAAGCTGGCTAATGCTACTCATTTGCCACACTCTGGTGATTCGAGACCTTACCCTGCCCAACTTTCAAGCACACCCAAGCCACTTCCAGTGGCTTTTTGGTACAAACTACCTACATTAACTCATGTTGCAGACTAAAAAAGGTGAAGGGATTAAGAAATACAAATTGGTAGTTACAAAATAGTCATGGGGATGTAAAGCATGAGGAATATAATCACTAATACGGTAATATTTATGTATAGTGCCAGGTGTATACCAGTCAGGGGGATTACTTCCTAAATTATATAAACATCTAACCCCTGTGCTGTACACCTGCAACTAATATAAAATAATATTGAATGTGAGCTGTCACTGAAAAATTAAAAAGAGGGGGAAAAGATGAAGATGAATAAGAGGTTCAAATTTCCAGATATAAAATAAATAAGTCTTGGGGATATAATATACAGCATAGGAAATATAGTCAATTTATTGTGATAGTGTGGTAAAGTGTCAGAAGGTTGCAGGACTTATCATGGCGATCACTTCTCTAGCATAGGGAATATAATCAGTAACATGGTAATAACTGTATAGTGCCAGGTGGGTCATATTGAATAACTATGATGTACACCTCAGCCCAATAAAATATTGTATGTTCACTATATTTTAATAAAAATCTTAAAAAAAAGAAAGCCTACAGTGTTGTAGTAGCTTCCCATTATTTGCATGTACACGCTCCATGGCCCTGCCCTTGATGGTCCTGAGGCAGAGACCCATCAAGTATGTATATGGTGTTTCCACTGGGACAAGGGCTCACTACAGATGCTGTTTCTTGTAATGACATTTCCTAGAAGTTGAACTCAGGAAACTTTCTTACTATAACTAGAGCTTGGAGTCCCTTCGTGGCTCACATAATTAGTGGGTCAGCAACATAAAGATATCCCCTATTTCTGTTCCAAATTAACCCAAAGAGCCACCGAAGCCTTCTTCCTATCCCTAATCTTCAATTCATAATCATCTCCCCTCTCTTCAGATGTTGTTACAGATAATCAAATATTCTTGATCAAAGGCCTCTCTGCCCAGGAACAAAGAACAAAAGGTCATCTTCTCCTGCCAGCTTTCCTGATATGTTTAATTGTATCACCATTCTTCTGCCACTCAAGTCTTAAAACAATAGTGGCAGTCTTTGATTCATGTTCCTCACTATCCCTTCCTTTCATCTAATCATTTGCTAAACATGGTCAATTCTACTTCTGCAATATCTTTTACGTTTCCATTATTCACAATCCCATCTCCTACTTCAAGAGCTTCCTAGCTCACCCATTTCTTTTTAGTCTCATCTACCGTGATATGGTATACGTCACACACTTAAAAGAATCTGGTTGTGCTAAACTCATCTCAGAAACTTTTCCTGAATCCCAATTACCCTCCAACATTGCTCCCAGATCCATCAGACTTCTCTCATCCAACTCTTTCTTAGGAGACCTTGAGCCAACACTAAGTGTAAGACTATCGCCAAAAATCTCCAATTCCCTAAGGAAAAAGCGAATCAGAGGAACTATGTGGGCTTTTTGCACATTTCCCCATTTTAATATTTTTTGATTGATTGTGTTGACTTCTTCCGATTTTTTGGTGTTCATTCTCCTTGAGAAAATAAAAGCATATTAAATGTGTCAACCATGAAAAGAGAAAACAGGAAAACCTTACAAGCTCACTATGAGCCATAGACCAGATCAAGGCAGTATTACATAAAACTCTCCCTTAAATGGAGACAGGTTGGAAAACACCTTACCGTAGGCAAACAGAATTGATTAGTGATTTGCTGGAGAGAATTAGGCTTCTGGCACATTCACATATATCTGTTTTTATTTCCTCACCCTGACCAAATCCTGAGCCATCAGGAAAGGATGAGGTGGTGGGACATCTCTGCATGGAAACTTGTTCATAGGTTTCAGTTATCCTGTGTATGAAATTACGGAGCTTCTATTGCGTTTTGATTCCCACATTTTCAATTGCCTGCAAGATAGCTCTGCTCTGAGTACATCCACTGGACACAGGCAAGCAGAGCCCACCACAAATGAACCACAACTTCACCACCAACCACCTCCTTCTTGAGACCTCCCTAGTTTTGTTAATGACTCCATTACCTAGAAACATTGATCGAGACTTCTTCCTTCATTCTTCCCATTCACTCTGCTTCTTAATGGTGTTCAACTTATCAAGACTCTTGAAGCCATGTTCTCCTTTACATTTCTGCTGCCATCATGATAGTTAATAGTCTCATCACTTTTTAGCTGGAAATCTTAACTGAGTTCCGTTTCCCATCTCTCTTTTGAATCCACTCAACATTCCACTGCTGTACTGCTAGGCACACTGATCCTGCCTTTGCTCAGAGCCTCCTATGGCTTCATTGGCGAAGGTATTAGGTCTAAGTTAAATCATCTGTAGGTAGGATGATTCATGTACCAGTGTGACATTGACAGGCTTGTGGCCACATTCTCTGCTTTATTTGGGCATTGTTTTGTTAATATCAGTAAAGGATATAAGATGCACATACATTTATAATTCCCTCCTATGTTAAACTAGGCAAATCAAAAGAAAAAGAAGAATAGGGCTGGATAATGGTTCCATATTTTGCAGAACAATAATTCCTAACAAGTACATAGTACTTACTCTTTGCCAGACAATGCTCTGTTTCACCTATATTAACTCGTTTAATCATTACAACTCTATGTAATGAGCATAATTAAGAAATAATATCAGTTTCTTCCCTCCACTACTAATCTTTCTAAATAGAGCTCAATGCATAAAAATCTTAAATATTTTTCCATTGATTTATAATAAGTTCAACTGCCTAACCTGGACATCAGAGCCCTGCATGTTTGGGCTCTAAGCTTGCCTTCCTGCCCTGTCACCTTCCACTCCAAGGGTACAATTCCATACCCCAGCCCTCCACCCATGAACACAGCCCATGATTTTCCACTTCCACACCTTCTTCCCCAACACTCTTCCTTCCACTTTTCCCAGATATGCAACATAAAATTATACCCAGCCTTCAACAACCAGGATTTGCTGCCAGTTGTTTGTCTGAAGATTTTTATTAACCCACCTGTATGTGCTCTCTCTATCCTCAATACCTAATAGATTGTTGCAAATCTTCTAGCATTTACTGCTTTACCACATTCACTCTTGAAATGTACCAATTTATGAATATATTTTTCTCCATTGTGGTGAAAATTCATTGAATACATGTCTGTGCTATTTTCATCTTTCTTTTTTAGAGCAGAATGAAATAACTTGATGAATATGAAATGATGAGAACAGTGCCTGCTATATGGTAAATACCCAGCAAATGTGAGGTATTATTAGCTAGAGAAACTATTGAATTTTCATGAGAAATCCGGTGGCACCACAGTCCATTGACTTAAGCATCGTTATTCCCATTTTAGAAGTGAAGAAGCTGCATCTCACATAGACTAAGTGACGTTCCCATAGTTTTATACAGAAAGTAGTGGCAGTGCAAGCAAGGTTTTGAAGTCAGATAGTTTTTTACTATAAAGCTAATGTTCTGTTTAATATAGTTTGCTGTCTGTCAACACATGGTGAAGGATGCTCATTTATTAAATTAATTACTTCATTCTATAATTAGGATTCATGGGTTGCTAATCTAAATCCTTCATTTTGGGCCAAACATGGCTTGCTGCCTTTGACTATTGAAAGGGCTCTGGAAACCAATTACAATGTGTGTGTGTTGGGGGTGTGGGGTTCCCCACACCAGCAATTCTGCAACACCAGCTGTGTGTCTCACAATTTAACTCTATTCTGACACTATCCACCAGGATACTGCAAAAGACTGCACAGGTTGGGCCAGCTGAGTGGTGCATTGGTTAAGAACTGACTTGGGACACCAGCTCTGAGCAGTAGGACCAGGGTTCAGATCCCACATGAGGGCTAGTGACACTGCGCCCTCTATAGCTAAGATGGTGAACAACAGCTCCACCTGGAGCTGAGATGCTGTGAGTCGTGGGCAATGGCATAGGCTGCAGTGAGGCTGCAGTGGCCTGCCATAAAGTTACTGTGAGTGCCTGGCAGCCAGCATGAGCTGCTGTGAGCCACCGTGAGCGACTGCCTCAGCCGGGAAGAGCGCAATGATAATACCCACATGGGCCAGTGAAGCAACGTCCTCCACAATTAGACTGAAGAACAAAAGGACAGCAACTTCTTTGTTCCCCTCCCCCTATTCCCCAATAAAATATTTAAAAAAAAAAAGATTCCACAGTTAATGGCTCAGTCCCCCAGTGCACACACTTCAGGTATCAGCCCTAAACCCAGGTTGTTTCCTGTACTTATGACCAACTGGCTACAGGTTGGAGGTTCCATTGCCCCCCGCCTTCCTTAGGTCCAATTAATTTGCTAGAGAAACTCAGAACTCAGAGAAACATTTTATGTAGTAGTTCACTGGTTTATAATAAAAAGATATAACTCAGAAATAGCCAGATGGAAGAGATTCCTCAGGTAACGTACAGGGAAGGGGCAAGGAACTTCTGTGCCCGCTCCGAGCACACCTCTCCCCAAATCTCCAGGTGTTCACTGACCTGGAAATTCTCTAAATCCTGTTTATGAAGGTTTCATTCCACAGGCAGGATTGATTAAATCATTGGCCAGTGACCATTGACTCCTCTTTCCTTCCCAGAAATCAGGAGAGTGCAACTAAAAGTTCCCTCTATTCTCAGGGGTGGTTCTCCTGGCAACCAGCTCCCTCTCATCCTAGCAAGGGACACCTTTATGTTCTTAGCACTTAAGAAATTCCAGGGGTTTTAGGAACTCTGTGTCAGACATGGAGATGCAGCCCAAATACATATTTATTATAAATCACAATATCAGAGTTGTAAAGTTTTACTAGAATGCAGTCATATTCATTCACTTACATATTGTTTATGGCTGCCTTCATGGCAGAGTTGCATAGTTGTGACAGAATAGTTGTGACACAACCTAAAATGTTTTCATCTGACCCTTTCCAGAAAAACACTGCTGACTTTTAGTCTGTGTTAATGATCCTTAACTTTGGTGCAGACTAGAGTCACCTACCACGGGGTCCTACCTCTAGGGATTCTTAATTCCTTGCTCTGGAATGGAACTTGGTTGTATGTGGTTGTTAAAAATCTCTCAGGTGATTCTAATGTGCCATCAGGCTTAAGAATCACTGGCTAGGGAATGCTTTTGCAAACTGATGGTGATGACAAAGCCACTGGATAAAAAATTAGAAAATATGACCAAGTCACAATTTCGAGTTTTCTAATACACCTGGCATGGTTTCCTCTGTAACTGCATGAGGCTTGTAATGTAGAAGAGCTAATTTTCTGGTTCTGATGATAAAGCCATTGGAAATAGGAGAAAGAAGCCTTGTGATAAAAGCTGGGATGGTTTTAACACCTACTTGAGTTCCCTAAACAAAACTGCATTTTATTCAAGGGAATCAGACAAAGGCAGTTAATTAGAAGATTATTTGTGCCTTGATTAGAAGACTCACTGTGAAAAATGCAGAATGCCACTCATACTAAACACAATTGAAACAAATGGAACACAATTTTAGTGCACTTGTGTTGTCAATTATCTACTTAATTGGCTTATAATTAGAGCTGTTGTTGTCATGTGTATCTCATAATAGATGATAATCCTTGAATGGCCCCCTACACGTACACGTACACACACATACACACACCCTCCAAGCCACATTTATATAGAAAGGCTTATAAATCATGCAATTGGAAGGTTGCGCATGTGTGCATGTGCATGTGTGTGTGCATGCATGTGTGTGTAAGAGAGAGGAGAGAGAAGAGAAAGAGGAGAGAGAAGGGAGAGAGGGGAAAAAAGGAGAGGGGAGAGGAGGAAGGGAAGGGAGGGGGGAGAGGGGAGAGAAGAGAAACTACCTGAAGATTAAATTCTGTGGCCTTGTGTCTTTTATGTGGGGGTCTCTGTAAATTATGAAAAGAGATTAAAACAGAGATCAATCTTGAAGAGCATTTCTCTAGAGTTTTTGTACTCACACAGCTCATAAAAGGTATTTTCATCCAATCCTTTCCATGGGGTTTGGGGGGTTTGGGAGACCCTAGGGAGGCAGATGATTAGGAAGGAGGATATCCAGAGTAGGAAGCAACCAGGGCCTAGAGTTTACTGACTGGTGTGAATAGAATGGGTATGGGAGCCAAAGAGGAATCACTCTAAAAGCTCCCCCCACTGCCCCTCTACTCACTGTGAAAATATCTGCAGCCTTCCAGGTCACTAAGCCTTTGCCCAAAAGATCCTCACGGAGAGTTGAATCCTGTGTCACTGGAAAGGTAGGGGAGGCCACACTGATGATCGGGAAAATAATGTTAATAGAAATCATTTCTTTCCCCCTAATTCCTGCCAACCTGAGGAGAACCCATTGCTCAGAGGTCATGGGGAGAAAACCTATCCTTTTTTTCTTCACTTAGTAGCTTCCTTCTGTGGAAGGGTAACAATGATTAGCTGCTCAAGTACCACAGCCATTGGTTCATATGCTCTCGTGGGCAGAACCAGCCTATTAAAGGCTGAAGGTGCCAGCTGAATCTTGGAATCTTGGCTTTTTTGTGCTTGATAATCTAGCCATGTAGCCAGTGTGTTCTCTGTAGATGCAGCCTCCCCGCCTGAATTTTAGGCTTGGAGAGGAGAGAGAATATGGTAGGAAACCTATTCTAAGTTCATATTTCTGCTATGTTCTTAAATCAAAATAGGCAGAAATAAAGCTGACCCCACTGATTCAGAATTGGAAGGGGGAAATGCATGTGATTTACTAACAACTTCAAACTCCCAACAGTATCTATGGCATAGTTGCTATTCTTATTCAAAGCACAGGCTCTTCATAATAACCCTGTGAGGTCACTGAAATAGGTATTTATTTCAAATCTCTTTTGGAAGTTTCTGAGTATCCCTTCCTATTGTGCTCATATATCTGTTAAAGAATCTACTGCAAGCCATTTTTCCCTCTCTCCATGCTTCCATCACACCTCCGCCAAATGTGTCTATTTTGGCAACACACAGAATTACCCCAAAGTTTGGTATGGCTTCTCCAACAAGCTGCACCATGCAGCCTAGTTATTATAGCTCCTAAGAAGTTTCAGTCCATTAGATAAGCATAAGGTGGCACAAACTGTTGGTATGAGTGTACCTAGATATAGAAAGTGAGAGTGGGACTGCTACTTTGTTCTCTAAATAAAAATTGTTGACTTCCTACCATGTGCTGGGCACTATAGATACCAAAGCAAGCTATCAGTGGTTTCTACTTTCAGAGAGACCACAGTCTAAAAGCTAAAGTTTATTGGTACATTACCTTGACCAACCATTGGATCCTATACAAGCACCATTTTATGATTTTCTTTCCCAACATCTGGTCCTACCCTAGGATGGCACATGAACCATGGAAGGAAGGCTATGCATAATAATATAGTTCCAGAAGGAAAAAAAAATGGAAGAGCAAAAGCCATTTGGGCAATCATCAGGGGATCTATTTCTCATTCCTGTTCTTCTTGGCCTTATTTTAAACAAGGATATGAAGGGGATTTTTGTGAAATCTGATCCTTTTCCTCCCCAAGTCACAGAATCAGACAGTGGCTCATTATATAGAACAAAGTAGCTCATTCACCCTTATGGCAACTAGCAATAAAAACAGGGGGAAAAATTATAACTTCAAGTAGGAATAGAGTAGTAGAAATAGTTGAACTTTTAAGAGCAAAAATTGTCTTCATTCAACTGTCCTATAGAAGAGTTACCACCAAACCCCTCCCCACCAAAAAAAGTGAAGAATATGAACAAGACTGGATGAGTATGAAAATGAATAGCCAGAATTGTTTCCAAATTCTATGGCACAGTTATTTTCGAGATGCCCCTGAAGCATCAAAGGCTCTTTAAGATGTAGCAATTAAATCAACATAATTTGCTCAACACTCTGCATTATTGTTATTTCAGTAATGAGGAGCATTTTTAAGAGATTCGTTCTATATTAACATCCTGGAAGGCATACAGTCATCATTATTTCAAGAACATCATGAGTTAATCTTGGCCTTGGCTTTCTTCAGACGTCACAAATCACTCAACTTTAAAATATGCCAGTGTAAGTGCCATGTCGCGTCCAGCATGGCAGAGCAGTGGGAGAGCGAGAAAGGACAGTGAAAGGTTAAGAAAGAGAGAGATAATGCATGTGCTGCCTGGGGACTCAGATCTCAGGAACTGAACCCCAAATCGGGCCTGAGTGCTCCTTATATTGTCTCTCACACAAGAAAGAATCAAAGTATCTTCCATGGTCTGTGAGTCTCATACATAAGGACTTAGCTCAAGGCCAAATCACCCATGCCTGTAGGCTGCCATTACAGAAAGTCCCATTTTCTGCTTACATGCCCCTTCCTATGAGACAGAAACCTCTTCTGCCAGAACTCACTGATAGGATTACATGGAGGACAGATGTTATCACATCATTAAGTCCATAAGCTGGCTGTCAGCTCCAAGATGGGGTGTCTGTGCCCACTCTCATCAACTCTGTGAGTTCTCCTTATGGCACCCATGTGACTGTGCCTGTCTTAGGTTATTCCTCCCTTGAGGAATCTTACTAGTCATTGACTAACCAGCCATCTTGTGGGGCCAAACAGGGATACAAACAAAGTAGGCATAATGTTAAAGCAATGTAGATGATCCATGCTTTATGGGAAGGTGCATGGGGGAAGACGGGTAGGTTGCTGCATGACAACAGTGCAAACTGTATCTCTCTCTCTCTCTTTTTTAAAGCTCCAAAATATTCTTCTTGAAATAATTCATCAATCCATCATGGGTTGTAGAGATATCAGAAAATCTGGAAGAAGTCTACTCAGTTCATGTTATAGATCATTTGAATGAATATTGAAATCTTTACTAACTTAGTCATAAGTACTGCTCTTAGATTTTAAATTAACTAGAAGACAGCCATCAAATTATATTGGCCCACAGTATGTTGGCATGTTCATATATTTTTATATAAAAATTTTATATTTTCAGTGGTTGTTTTCATATATATTTCCACCTTTGCTATGACACTCTTATAGTTTTTAAAAATCAAGCTCTGAAATCACTGATGCTCCTACTCTAAGAGCACACAAAAAGGAAAGAGGGTCCATTTTGAAATCCTAATCCTTCCATTCCTCAGGCGAAGGTCTTTGGAAGAGTTATTTAACTTCTTTCAATATTTCTCCTCTACGAAATAGGGATAATAGTAACTATCTTAAAGCCTGACATAAAGGAATAAAGAAATTTTGCCATATTTGTTCTCACATCTCCAAACAACCTACATCCACCCTACCCTACCAATAATTGACATATTCATCATTTCCCCAATTACTCTTCTCTGATATTTGTATTAGCCCTTATCTAAAACTAAAAAGTAATTTGGCTGAAATGTATTTGGACACTGAGAAAAATGCCAGAACAAAATTATGCATGGTTCTATACTGAGTTCAGGTTTGAGACTGCAAATGTGAATTTTGGCTCTTGGTGGGAATGGTTAATATCTGCCAAGAAAGATTGCTGGCCTCTAAAAATATTATCGTTCACCTATGTGAATTATCTCCTCATGTGTGTTGAGAGAGCTGTGCTTACGTGAAATGCTGCAGTATCATAAAATCATTCTTCAATAATACAGTCTGGGTGAAGGGGGCATATATCAGTCAGACAAGATTCCCAGGCCTTAAGTAATCAAGTGAAGTAATCAATGGGTTTTATAGCTCATAATGGATGAATTCATCTTTCACTTAAATAATCTGAGTAGCTAAAAGCTTTTGGTAATTTTTTCATTATAAATTCAGTTGTTTAAAGACAAAGTGTTTTCTAAAATTGACTGAACATATTCTGTAAATCACAGCTCTGGCGCCTTACTCTTACAACCCCATATAAATATCTTCCTTTCTGAAGTAGATTTTGGATTCATAGAATATTCATTTGTGTGCCTGGACACTCCATCAAAAAAAAAAAACAAATTCTGCATGATTAAATGGAATATATTATTCTGCCTTTTTATTTGCATAATCAATCAGATCTACACTGTGGGTCATAGAGTGCTAGTTACAGCTTCTAACAAGTTTTGCCTTCAACCTCACTCATAATTTTCAAGTTAAAATAATTTTAAAGGAATAGAAAGTTTTCACAATTATTAAATTGCAAATGGATGGTCGAGAATATGTGGATTATTTTAATATGAACATTGTAACTATATGATACCAAAGCAAATAACTCAATTATACGGTTTGCAGATTGACCTGCTATACAATGGCTGATACACCTATTTTTGAGATTGAATGCTGTATTAGGATATTATAGATACACACTTCTTTCGCAGTCCAGGCTCAGGTATCAGCATGAAATGTCTCTGCTTATAGTACCTCCTGTGTTCTCCCTATTGCCCATTTAGGTAGGAAGATATTAACTCTAATATTCCCATTGGAGGTATATACCAAGATAACTAGTCTCAAGTTATAAACACACTCACTATTAAATGTTTGAATTACTAAAATATTAAAATCCTAAGTAAGAAAGATCCAAATATGATCCTCAGTCTCTTCATAGTTAACCATTAAATGCATATTATATGAAAAATATTATTCAGTGCCTGTGTGACAACATTTCTGTTGAAATTAATTTTATATGTGGATACTCTACACAATAGCAATATATATCAAATGTTAAATACATACCAATAATAGTGCACCTATATATTAAAGTGGGTCCTTCTAAGCTAAATTATACTCTTTCAAGGTCCCAGACTTATCTGATCATGTCTGAAGGTAGGTGAGGCAGGTCTTCCAAAAAACCTCTATATATTATGTATCCAGTGGACTTGTATGAAATAACTTATCTCAAGAGAAGAGAATTGAGGGCCACTAAATTCATCCAAGAACAATGCTGAAGCAGAAGTGCAGTCTTGAGTAAAAAAGATTGTTAATCACTGACAACTTTAATCTAGTCTTCATGAATTTATATCTGCCACTGGAGTAGATTGGTTAGAATTTTTTAAGTCAGTAAAAATAAAAGAACTGTCTCACTGAACCTTGTGAAAGCACTGAGAAAATGAGGTAGTCCTACTTTGTAACCTGGGTAACAGAATAATTCAAAAGGAAGGGAGTGAAATCTCATGTCTCTTGGTCTTACATATTGAAGAATGCAAAATATGGATGTTAGGTATGGACCAGAAAGAGGAGGCGATGACATAGCGTATCAATACATTTTTGATGGCCTCAGCAGAAGGAATTGGTCAGAGGAAAACAAACACAAAACAAATAAAACTAAGCATGAGTTCATGAGCAAATAGGAAATGCCCTGGAGACTCTAAGAACTGGATTGAATTACATTTTTTTGTAACGTTTCTCCACCAATTCTATAAATAGTGTGAGGAATAAAAATAAATAAATAAGGCACAGATTATAGCAAATATAATTCACTTGTGATTTTATCAAATCAGGAAGGATTAGAAGGAAGTGGAGTTTTTATGGATAAACACAACTAACAACAATAACCATAACAAAATTCTATTGCAGTTACTGTGACCTCATGTTTCCTCTTAACTGGGATAGTCTTTTTAATTTCATTTGTTCACATTACCATAGTTACTATAGTTATCCTAAATGTCTTATGACTCATTCCTTAAATAAGTCGTTTTCCCCTAGTGCTTAAAAGTCAAGTTTTCCTGTCATGCGTGTATTTGCAAAGCTAGGCAAGATCATCCCTAGAAACATGGTGTCACAGGGCCAGCAAAGTACCCAGACAGCCTCAAACATATCTGTTCTTCTCCTCATTGAGTGCTAATGATTCTTGGCTGACTTTCTTTTTCTTTGAAGTTCTTTAATACATACTATAGTGGTCTACCTCCTCCAGAAGAAATCAACACAGGGATTAACACTGACCTTGGGGATATAATTTTATGTCATTAGTGGAGTGAAACAAACAGCATTAGCAAACTGATGTGTATCTTAAGCTTTACTCAACCTCTTTTCTGTGGTTTCTAATATGCTATTACCACTGGAGCTTATCCTTTTCTCAGAAAATTGAATCTGTGGGATGATACTGGCTCACCTTCACATCTACAATACTTCCAGAATTTCACCATGACAGTATTATGAAACTGAGTTTGGAGTTGTGGTATAAAAGACATAATCCATTCTAAGACATTATAAAAGGAAGAGTCCTGTGTTCAAAATTTTATAGATAAGATTAGTTAGGGATTTGCGGTGAACACTTGGAGGAAGAGTGCTTCAGCTCCATATCTTTAATCATTCTCTGAACATTTGAATGCCCACAAATTGCATATTCCTTGATGCATGACAGATGTTCAAAATATCTGTATTGAGTAAACAAATGAAGGACTCTTTCAATTTTGAGAGTACAACAGAGTTGTAAATATCTGCTTTCATTATACTGAATATTCTTTGTAGGCTTGACCGTGAATGGTGGAGTCAGATTACTGGAAGTCATTATATGACTCACTGTTCTATTGCTGACACCACTCACCTAGGTATGTCCAGTTGGTTCTTCTGTTTATTCTGTACCTCTCTCTCCAACCCCCATGGCTGGTCATTGTCTCCACCATTTCACTCCTCTTCCCAAAACTCTTCATTTCCTATTATAATACCTGTGAATTTCAATGTCTTATCCTGACTTTTAAAAATTTCCATGGACTATGGACTGGCGAACCTCATTTCTCATCATTCTCTTCCCCATGACTTTTTCCTTTTCTTGCTCATGGCTTACTGATCCAGGATTATTCAACAAGAATTCCTATCTCTGTGATTAATGTCATCAAGTTCTCCATGCTACAAATATTTTTACTCCCTCTGCCCTTTCAAATCCTACTCAGTCTTCAATACTTTGGTGCAGGCTCTCTGTGAAGTGTTTTCAAACTATTGATGTCTCATTGGTATCTCATTCATTCACTGCTAACTTACTATGTGCTAAAATACCAAAGTTACCGGCTGTCAGAGATAGAAGTACTATATAATGCAGGCCTCAGTTTTAAAATTCCTATATTCTAGTGGAAAAGATAAATATGTAAGCAAATAATTACAATGTAGATAGATAAGCACAAACATGAATGTATACAGATGGCTACAGGAGTACATTTATAACTCTTAAACTCTTTCATATATTGGAGAACACATTGCATATTGATTGCCTTGTTGCTTTTTGATGTTGTATAAATGTTCAATTTGTTTTTCAAGTTGAGAACACACATCTTGAAGATAAGAACAATGTCTGATTGCATTGTGTTCGTGTGTTCTCCCCACTGCCTAGCATAGGAATTCTTATTAGTTGATTGTTCCTTTCTCCCTGTGGATGCCTAGATTTATAGAAAAACAAAACAAAACATATTATAAGTTTAAACTATTTTTACATCATTCTTCAATATGTTTGATTTAAACAACAGGAATAAGCAAATAATTCATAAAAGGAGAATACAAGTAGAACCTATAAGTATAAAAAGATATTCAACCTTACAAATTGTTAAAGCTGTGAATAATAAATCAACAGGATACTTTTTAAAATAAAATTTATAGGTTTAGAATATTCTGGGTTATATATTATATAAATTACAATCTATTTGTTGGCAAATAAGAGAACACCTGGGCAAAAGCCATTTAAATAATAAGGGTTTATAAGAAATCTAGAAACACATACAGCAACTCAACAATGTTGTCAGAATCATTTAATCTCATCCTGCTGGGGATTCAGCAATGAACACAATAATTGTTATTCTCTTGAACTTTTATTCTAGTTGTGTTTGGGTTTAGAAATACTCATAAAAAGCAAATGGAGATGCACATAGATATATAGATAGGTATAGATATAGATATAAACATATATGGATGCATTTGTGCATGTACTCACGTGCACACACACATATTCATGTTAGAGCAGGTAGCTATAACTATTAAGAACAAGAAAGCAAGGTCATATGGATAGGCCATTTAGCGTTTCTGACTTTCTACTCTTCCATACTGGTTAGCAATACCTCCATCCATGTTCACAAGATGGTTACAGCAATATCATTCACTCATATGATAGCCTTTAGCACAGGAAGGGTAAGAATAACAGGGAGGAATCTTTCTTCTGAACCTTTCTTTTTTCATTGGGATGGAAAATATTTCCTAGAATTCACACAGCTAACATGCCCCTACTTCTTGTTGGGCAGCAATAGGTCACATGTCCTCCCCTAAACTGTTGACTGAGAATGGAAAGTGAGAGAGACTACCATGTGAATTGGCAGGGCTCTAACTGGAACCCAAGTCTTTTGACTTAATTCTCAGGTTTTTTTCATGACTGAGCAGATTGCAAGCTCCATGCAGTTTTGTTTCACAATTCACACACACACACACACTTCTAGCATGCAGTCATAGAGTAAATGTGTGTGGAAGGCATGGAATAAACTAAGGAGAAACACTAAAATGTTTCCCCATAATGTTAAGTATCATGTGATTTAAAAAAAAAAAAAAAAATCTCTGGCCGGCCAAGTGGCGCATTGGTTAAGAGCTGACTTGGGATGCCAGCGGCCCCGGTTCGGATCCCACATGAGGGCCAATGACTCTGCCCTCTACAGCTAACAACAGCTCCACCTGGAGCTGGGCTGTGCGAGCCCCGGTGATGGTGTAGGCTGCAGCCCCTGCTGCAGTGGGCTGCCATAGGCTACAGTGAGTGGCCGGCAGCCAGCGTGAGCTGCCAATAGCCGCGGTGAGCGACCATCGAGAGGCCAGCGACCAATCTGCCTCATCCGGGAAGAGTGCAATGACAATACCAACATGGGCCAGTGAAGCAACATCCTCTGCAACTAGACTGAAGAATAAAAAGACAACAACTTGTCTGTTCTCCTTCCCCAATTCCCCAACGCTATTCCCTTCCCCCAATTCCCCAATAAAATATCTTTAATAAAATAAAAAAAACTCAACTTTTCAACTCCCCTAAAACATGTGCACAGAATCGAATACACTGCTGAATTTCAGTTCTTTGATTAGAAAACAAAGGGTTAAACCTCATGTCAGTGGTCTCACAGCTTTATGTGTTCCCCAACTGCAGATGTATTCTGACTTCACCCAGTAAATAAGTTCATATTTCTAATCCATAAACATTCAAGGGCCTTAATATTTAGTGAAAAATGCATGTTTTTCAGTATCGATATAAACTAATTAGTAAACTATTTGTTTTTCAAAAGGATATAGCATAATAGGAACTTGTACCCTAGAAGAGGCATACACATTGATATACGAGTCAGATAATTATGTTCGCGAACTTTCCTCTGTATAAGAGCAGGGTGGAAAGTTCACGAACTTGTCTTACCTCGTATGGAGCATCAACAGCTCCTTCCTGGAAATTGTTTTCAGCTAATCTCACTCCATCCTGATTTCCCCTTGGCTTTGGTATGACTTTCTGTCTGTGTAGGAGACTGCCTAGTACTGTGGGTAGACCTTCTGCTTTGATTGGCTTCCCTCTATCATAAACTCGTCAAGTGGTCTTAACAAGCCATGGCATCCTTCACAATCTCTACTTATTTTCTTTAGAAAGAGAATGATTTTATCGACCTTGTTGAAATTTGGTGATATCATATGTGATTTTTGTATGTGATAATAAATGCATAATGCCTGGAACATAGCTATCATTTATTAAGTGACAACTATTGTTTTTAATAACGTATTGTACTTTTCACATCTATAATTTTTGTATTCTTTATTAACTTAGTTTTACTTGTTAAGCATGTCTTTCTGAACCATCTCTAAGAGCTTAGAGGGCAAGAAAGTAAATTATTTCTTTATTATTTTTACTCTGCAGAATATTGGATGCACACTAATTAATACTACATATATTTTACATTAATATATATACATAGAAAATATTTATAAATAATTATAAATAAATACAGTGCTTGCTGTAGACCACACATAAAGAAATGACAAATAGGTAACACTGAACCTCAAAAATCTTATGCATAGATTTTTACTTACTATGAATGTAATTAATTGTATAGAAAGCTTTAAGAAAATAATTCATTTTTTTTCTATTAAAGGTAAAACAGAAACAAATAAGCAAAATAATATAAAGGATTTACTCAATTTGTGAAAACTGAGGATTTCTTTTTTTATTAAATTTATTAGGGTGACATTGATTAGGAAAATTATGTAGGTATCAAGTGTACTCTCTATAAATACATCATCTGTATATTGCATTGTGTGTTCATCACCCAGAGTCAGTTCTCCAGGAAAAGGGTGTCAAAAATATGGTGAAGGGAGTATTTCTTAATATGAGATTCAAAGAGGTTAGCCAGTGTAACTCCTTGTGAAATATTGAATAGAAGCCTATCAGATTTAGACAAGGTGTTTGAAATGAAGTCTAGTGTGGAAATAAGAGGAAATACATTAACCTGGTTAAGTATTCTCTCATTTTATGCTAGAAAAAAAAATTACATTTATTGAAAATACCCTTTGATGTTGATGTCAGTTCAATTGTCCTCCCAAAGTAGAAATGCAGTGCAGAGGCCCAGAAGTTTGTATTTCCCATTTAATTATCTCCAAGGATGACATATGAAGAACATATTTGTGTGTGTCTGAAGCACCAGCCTAAAGGTAAGAATCTGAAGGATATCTGCTTGGACCTCATTTCCTGCTTTGTTCTAGCGGCAATGGACTTGATTCAATCACTGAAGAACAGTAGCTAATTTTCCATTCTAGTCCCCAGGGCACACTTGGTATTAAATGAAAACAGTTAACTGGCATATAGAAAGTATTCACTGAATGGTGGATAACATCCTATCTAAACTTTGGATCAGCCCTATTGCTATAGGCTTTATTATTCTCATTTTGCAGATAATGAAATGAAGGCTCAGGTATATTATATGTACACTTCGCATCCAGCGGACCTGGGTTTGAGGGCTGGCTTTGCCACTTTCTAAGCCTGTATCCTTGGGCAGAGCCCATCCTCTTTCTACTACACCATATGTCTATTTTCCCCCTCCAATAAACAGTCGATTTCAAAGGAAATCCTATTTTGTGGACCTTCTTCATTCATTTCCTGATCTTTGCTTTGGACTGTACAGACTGTACACAGATCAGCATTGAGCCCTCTGCAGACTCACGCCTGTCACAACAGGTTGCACACTCTTGCTCTTACACCACTAGTGACAAGGAAATCTAGAGCTCATTGCCTTGCTTATGCAAAACTTAAGCTTATGAGCCAGGGAAGTGTTCCAACTTTTCATAAATTATTTTTCTTTTTCATAAAATTTCATCTGATAATTCATTTAAAAATGAGGAAAAGCTATCAGTACAGGGCACCTTGGGTGCCCAATATAACAGTCATTTTTTCCTCTGTCTTTTCAGATCATCAAACTAAATAATGAATCTGAAGTTTCCTGATGTCTTTCCTGTCATGAAGCTTAAAGTAGATGTGGTCTCCCCTGGGTACCATTCAAAGGAGTTTCTAATGACGCTGTAAAAATATTGAAGGAAGCTAAACAAGATTCATTTATTTAAATGTATATGATTATATAAGTACTAACTTCACTTCATTGAAATAAAAAAAGAGAGAGCTGACTTCAATGTTAATATTATTCTCTCTCTTCTTGACTTTATATATAAATGCCAATAATCCTGAGGATGTGCAAGATGGATATTTATAATTACTGCAGATTTCATTAGCTAAAAAGCCAGCATTTGAAGGTAAAAATTAGGTTTTAATGAACAATTCTTTGGAAGGATGTCATGAATTAGTATCTGGAGGATATAATCATGACTTAAAAATCAGGCAGATTAAATGAGTCCAGGGAAGAACGAGATAGAATAAAGATTAAAATAACTTCAAAGATAGGCCTCTCCAAACCTAGGAAAATGATATAGGGAGAAAGAAAATAAAAAGGAATAAGAAATGTGTGTTTTTAAAATGTAATTTGTGTTTTAATGTTTTATATTTGATGGGGAAAATTTGGGTTGACAATTTTTACTGTTGTGATTTAACACCGCAAATTAAAGGCTTCGGCAGGAAATAAATAGATTCACAGTGATTGGTGCTGAAATTCAATGTCTTTGCACAGAATGTTGTTCAAATTCTGCCTTGTCAGGCTTCATGGATCCAGCTCTATCTCAAGAGAGGTTAATGACCAAGACAAATTTAGGGTATGAATTTTCCAGTGCATCCTGGGAGATCTGCTGGAGATGATAGAAATAATAACAAGTAATACTGTTATGATGGCAAATGCACAGAGCAGTTTCCTACTCCATGTTGTGCTAAGTGCTCTATATGCATAAAACTTGTATACTTGAAGTGATGTTTTAACAAGGAGATTTAAGAGCCAGAAAGTAAGGATAACCTCGCCTCACAGTCTTAGGTTATTTCTGTTAAGCATTATGTATTGGATCATAATAGCTTCACATCAGCTAGGCTTGAAATTGCATTTATAATTTTTAAATAATGAATATTTTTTTAAAATCAGAAAAAGGAAAACAGCCACCTCTACCTACTTAGTGGTACTTGTAAAGCATGACCATTTTTTTCTGGAAGCAAATACTTCTGAGACTTTTTGAAATCACTCTGATCACCCGATAATATTGTGTTAGCAGTAGATTATCGCGAGCTTGTGTTACTCTCGCAGTGGAGTGAGGAGTGTAATTCACTGTAGGAATTGGTCCAGTACCTCTCAGCTCACACTTATGGCCATTCATAATCCCCTTCTGGTTTGCTAAAATATATCTTCCTTTCAATGGTCTCATCCTGAAATCTCTCTATCTCCTACGATTTTTATTTTATAAATGAAGCAAGGAAAGGAGATTCTTTATGCCTGTCTTTCATTTCACAGTTCTGGTGGGGTGGGGCATTAATATCAATAGTAAATCATTTCAAAAACTGACATCGCTGAATTCTTTGAGATATTTTGGACTTTCTAGAAATTTCATGTTAGTTTGGTGTTGTTACTGTGTGTGTGTGTGTGTGTGTGTGTGTGTGTGTGTGTGTGTGTTGATTAGGAAACAGTGTCATAGTCACAACACAGAGAAAACAGAACACATTAATAGGCACCTCTAAGCCCTCATGTGCCATTCTACCTTCTTTGTCTATTCCTCTACAAATCTTAATTATAGAGGAACTGGGCTACTCCTTGTATCTGCAAAAATGTAGTCTCTTCTGCCACAAAAATCTTCACTTATACTGACTCCCTAGTGCTTTCAATACTGTCCACTGAGATATATAACCTATTTTTCAGAATGTAAGTAACAGGCGACATGTCTGTCAAGCCATCCATTAACTGTTAATCAGAGTTCTTCTTCTAATAACAAAAAACTTTAGAAATTTACCCTGAAACCTCTCTATACATCATGATACAGCTAGCTAGTCATGTGTTTCCTGTTAATAACTAAATTAATAAATTCTTCTCTTACTAAATTTATATATCTTATCACTGCTCCTATTCAGGGCTCTGCATTTTAAACATATTCAGTAAATGTTGTTGATGTACGCCTAAAGCAAAATTTAAGTCCTATATTTGTTCCTGCTTTATAGGAACCATTGAATAAATGGTTCTTATAAATAAGAGGAATTCCTTGAGCCTGTATGCCCCAGGGTCAAATGCAAAAACTTTGCAGTCAGATTACATAGGTACAAATTTCAGTTCTGTTGCTAAATAATTGAGACATCTTGGGCAAGTTACCTAACTTCTCTTTTCCTTGGATTCCTCATCTGTAAAAGGATGTGATGATAATAATAATACTGATGATTAATGCCTATCTTATAGAATCATTGAAATATATTAAAATATGTAAAGTACTTAAAACAGTGCCCACCCAGTGTATGGTATATATTAAATAGTATTAACTGTATTGCCATCTACTACATAGATGAGAGATTTCAAACAGGCCTTAACAGGCTCAACCTATCCTACGACCATGGCATCTCAGCCTAAAAATGCTGTTATACACAATACTTTTATTTATTGCCAACATTTAAAGGAGGGCATTTTGCATTATATCCAGATTTCTGGATTTTCTTGGAAACAACTAAAGGCTTGGTTAACATTGAAGCATTTACTTACTAAAGGGAAAAATCCGGCTGGGAGCAAGTCGATCCTGCCAGGTACCACAGCTGCCTGCTGGCCTCCTTGGCCAGAAGCTTGGATGTCAAATGCCATTCCTCACATCACACTTTATCTGAGACACTCATTCAAGCTATCTAGCTGGCCCATGCAGGCACTGATTTTAAAGACTCTGAAATTTTAAAAATAACAATAATTTGTGAATCCGTTGCTGATGATCGCCTTAGCAAAATGACACAGACTTTGATGGTCATGTTTCTATCGCAAAAACCATGACCTGGACCGCCTCTAGTGCCACTAGCCATTTACAGAGTAGACATTATTTACCAGGTGCCGTAATAGACAGTTTATATAAATTATCTCGACAGCATATGAGAAACTTACAAGGTAGGAATTATTCATTTACTGAATCTTCAACTGAGGAAATGGAGGTTCAAAGAAATGCAGCCACAGGTCCAAGGTCAATGGTGGTGTCAGCAAGAAAATGTCGGGTTATCTGGCTCCAAACCCAGTGCTTTTTCGACATGTGGGCCTACTTTCCCTTTGTCAGCCTTTCTGGCTTCTCTCGAACAGTATTTATCCACATACTGAGGAAGGCTGAAAGAGGATGATTTTAGCTCTATTTTACATAAGAGCAATTAAAGCATAGGCAGACCTCAAAGGAAGAAAGTGACAGAGATGAGTAGGCACAGTCCTGGGACAAAGGCAGGCGTTGCTTCTCTATTACAAATGCTATGGAAATTAACTCAGAAAAAAAAAAAAATTGTCCTCATCTATACCAGAGCCTCTTACAACTGAATCCTCTGAAATAAGACAAAAAAGCCTTGAAAGATAATTTTCCAATCGCTAATGCTCAGCCCTATTTTAGAAAATATTAAAAACTTCTGTTTTGAAAGCATAACAACCCCTTTCTAATGAGGCAGAGAAACAATGCATTTGCATGAACATTACAAACTGGGTATTTCAAGCAAAGGAAAACTTGCTATGTATGTATACATAGTGAATTAAGCATCCATTATTCATTCTCATTAAGATAAATAACAGACATTTTCATAATTTTACTAAGAATAATTTGTAGTTGCTTGTTAATTTTTGTTTATCATTTCACTCAGCTCTTTGAAGCTCAAACTACTATTGTTTTGCTGGACCATTTGTAATATTACGAGGAATTACACTTAATGATATCTGTGGGAGAAAGAGGACCCATTTTTGCAAATTCTGACTATCTTTTCTGATTCTCTAAGAAGCAAAGTATTCAATGCAAAGTTTCAGTTTCAGAATAAATTACTTAGGCTGCACTGAAATTCTGTCTTCTCTCTGGAAGAAAACAGAAAGCAAGCTATAAAAATATAAAAAAGCATAATACTTGCCTGGCAGCTCTGATACCCAATTATCAGATTATATTTATGCTGGATTAATTAATAATATTTTCAAGAGAAAATAATAAATGTAGATGAGCTGGATAAAGCTTAGGAGAAAAAAAAAAACACATTGAAATATTGCATGGAAATCATTTAGAAACCAATTCCTCCAAGCCACCAAAATAATTAAATCTAGAGTGTTCATGAGCTCTTGAATAGTCTGGGTATTCATTCCACCATGGCATCACTAAATAGATTCACCAAAATTATTTACAAACAAATGAGCTGTTGTTTCAGAAAAGAGTCAAAATATATCTTAAAATCCTTTATATGTATTGTCATTTCCATGGTTGTTAGGCTCCACACAGACATAAAGGGGGGACGGGGTGATCGTAAGTAAGATTACAGGAAGACTCCCTTGACCTCCATTTAAATTACAGTGAGATTTGATAGCTGTATCCAAAATAAACAAATAACCAAGTTCTGGGTTGTATTAGAATTCACCTTCATCTTAACCAGGTTTTACCAAGCCATTCTCTAGTAATTGAAAATGTCACAAAAATAATGCCTCCCTTACTGTAGTGTGAAATTAGCAACTACTATAAATAAGGAATAATCAAGTTCAACTATTTTAACAGCAAACTGTCACTGTGCTGGTTTTAATCTATATGTACAAAATAATTTGTCATTTATATAGCACTCACTCCTTTAAAAGTGTCAACATGTCAATCTAGCTTTCGGTCTCCTGTAAATTCTCAACCATCTTTACACGAGCAGTTACATACTAAGGGAAGCAAACACCCTAATATATTCATGCTATTATTGTTCCTTGGAAAAGATCCAGAGCCTCAATAAGGCAGTGATTGGAAATGCACAAAGTATTTTAATATCCTAATTATTTTGATTTAACTTCCTCTAATAGTTTAAATTGATACTGAATTTATTTAGAACCCATTAGAGGTTTTTTTTTTTCTTCTTCTTCTTTCAACAGATCATAAACACAGACTGAACTTAATCTCAAGACAAAATTAATTATTCATGCTTCAAATTGCCGATATACTTTTCCAAAAACCTGCCACCCCCTCCTACATTCAGGCTTTTATTTTAATTCCTTTTCCATTTTAGGAAAGTAATTACTGGCAATGCATATGTCATTCTGAAGAGCAGTAAGGCCTTCTAGTCACTGATTTGAACAGAAAACAGGCACTCAGAGCCACAAGGAGAGGTGTTTGGTGTCATCAATTCAGTATCATCATCCCAGTCTACCATCCCCACAAAGCTGAGATACCAAGATGAAAAGAACAAAAAGCCACAAGAACCATCTCTCCTGCATTAATAAACAAGTACCAATCATCAAATGTTCTCACATATACAACAGAAAACTCAAGGCTGTGTTTTCCATGAACACAGTGCACTTCTTTGTAAATTAGCATCTTTATGAGTTCAAAGGGATATTTTCGAAGAAGTGGGTTTTTGATGCAATGGAAACATTACATATTCAAACTTCTTGGTAACCAACTATGGCAATGAGAGACCTTTTGATTCTTGCTTTAACAAACATGAATAGGATGAAATAATGAGTAGCTACCTTTAATAGCTACAATTAATAAAAAACCTACTGATGCCACAAATGATACCAAGGATCTCATATGCGTCTATTTCAGTTCAATTCTCAATCCAGTCAGATTAACTTCTGTCAGTATCTCCATTTAAAAACAAAAACAGGGCTGGCCGAGTGGCTCAGTTAGTTAAGAGTTGGCTTGGGAATGCAAGCTCTGAGCATCAGGGCCACTGGGATCCCACATGGGCCAGTGACACTGTGCCGCCTACAGCTAAGACTGTGAACAACAGCTCGACCTGGAACTGGGCTGCTGTGAGTCACTGCCGGCATAGGCTGCAGTGGGGCTTGCCGACAGCCAGCGTGTGCTTTCCTGAGCTGCCGTGAGTGGCCATTCAATGGCCGGCAACTGACTGCCTCACCCGGGAAGAGTGCAATGATAATACCAACATGGGCCAGTGAAGCAATGTCCTCCACAACTAGACTGAAGAACAAAAAGACAGCAACTTGTCTGTTCCCCTTCTCTGATTCCCCAATGCTGTTCCCCTCTCCCAATTCCCCAATACAAAAGATAAAAAATAAAATAAAAACAAAGCAAAACAAAACAGAAACAAAAACCCTAAAAATTAGTAAGTTGAAGCAATTTGCTCTAAATTCTACAAATGGTAAATAACAGAGCCAGGTCTGTTTTCCTCTTAACCCTAATATGATTAACTACCAACATGCTACCTCCTTTCTTCAGTGGTATATGAACACTTACTTATTCACTCAACATGCAAAGCAGGGCATCTTTACACAGTCCCCTGGGGTGTGTGTAGGCTGTGAAAAATAATAAGATGGTTAAGGCATGGTCCCAATGCTCAATGAAGGACACACTATAAGAAGATTGAAATACTTATCAAATACATATTTTTTATTGTAAGAAATGAAAGTTGTAATTTTAAAGAAAATGGAATTTTATTTTCCTTAAAATAAGAGCCACCCAATAATGTAAATGGGAGAAAATTAATAGCAAAGGCACACACTATCTAGTTTGACCAGGCAAAATCGAGAAGGCCTATAGTGCAGCTTGGTTCTGTCACTAACAGTATGACCTTGGCAAAATCTTTGAGTCTCTTGCCCCAGACTGCTCATTTCTGAAGAGGGAAATAGGTTACCAGATCAAATTTAAAAATAAAATACATCAAAAACACCCAGAAAGAGAATACAGCACTATTCAAGTATAAGATGATACTATCTCTACTTGCAGCTATGGAAGTCATTTCATCTCTGTCTTCGATTGCACAGTACAAGGCGTAACTAAAACAGCTGCAAAGCTGATTGGCACTATGTTTGGATCAAGAGCATCTTTATTGGAGGACAGATTTTTTTTTTTCTTTCCTTTGTCTTTTTCTTCTCTTCGAGGCTGATTTTCCTTAGAGGGAGAGGGTCTGATTAGTGATATTACCCAGAACTGAGGACAGAGGAAATACAAAATAAAAGACAAGTAATAGGATGATTAAACAGGAGTGTCTTGCTTTTGTTCTAGTTGAAGTAACAAATGGAGAATAACTGCACAAGTTATCTGTCTTGATAAGGGACGTAATCCATTTCTGTGCTTCTAGTTCCTAATATTCCAAACCACCACCCCATTGCACACCTGCAGCAATGTAACTCCCAGAAGCCAATGATATGATCCCAAGCGATTTTGGCCTAGATTACAAGCTTCCTACACCTTTGAATTCTCTGTCCCTCCTTCTTATTCCCCTCAGGGAGCTGTCCTTGTTTTTCAACCTTATCTACTCACATCACAAACACTCTTGGGTTCACCGCCATGCCTTCCATATATCCTTCCTTGGTCAGAGTTTGGCTGTTAACTAAAATCCCAGAAGTTGACTCCTGACTTCAATACCTCATAGCTGTGTGAGTTTGGGCCAGTTACTCAAAACTTACCAAGCGTTAGTACCCTTATCCTTACAAGGGGAACTATAATTCACTGTAAGAATTTAAATAAGCCAATATATGTAAATATATTTAGCACAGTACTTGGCATATAATAAGTGAATGAGAAATGTCAATTAGTGTTTCAATGGGTAATATCCAAAGCCCTAATAAACTTTTTCCTTATGTAAAAATTATGAAACATTTTTTGCCTTTGCCTCTCATTTCATTGTTAGTACTAACTTCTATTTTTGACCGTTCCTCTTCTAGAACATTTTTTAGTAGTGACTTTCTTATTGAATTTTGAGGATAAGCATATGTGAGCTATTCTGCACTGTCCTTAGCATCTAGTAGAGTGCATTCATATAAGAAGTGAAATGTAAAAATATGAATAAATATGTGCCTTACTTGTCTTCTGGAGTCTGACCTCTGGCTAAGCTTCCTCTGAATATTTCACTTGTTGGTTTTTCTTCCCCCACAAGAGTCTGATATTTGCATTATCTTCCAGCCTGTGGACAGGTTCTTCCCTTTTCAGACTCTGCCAGTGGTCAGCTCTCCCTCCACTGTGGCCCATTAAGGAAGGACAGATCTCACACTGGCAGTGCTGAAGGTAGCCAGACTCCAGGGCAAATGAGCAGAATGGGAATCTGGACGTTTGGTTGACTGACAAGAAAACATTAAAATTTAAAGAGTAGCTTTGAGGCCAAGTGTGCAAAAATGCACCAAATATTTGAACATTTCTAAGGAAACAAAGCAGAGTCTTTTCTTGAATACAGATCCCCCAACCCTGCTATATGAGACACAGGGGTGTCATGGAAACACGCTGGCCTGAGAGTGAAAGCAGAAAGTACCAGAGATCCTATCAATCAATCACTCTGTACATGAGCTTGGGTAAGAGACTTCTGTCTGGACCTCAGTTTCCTTTGAGCAAAGGAAGGTAAACCAGATGTCCTCTCAAATTCTTACAAAATGCACCATTATATAAATATAAAATATGTAATACACATAACAAAGCATAGCATAATACGCTAGACTAGCATGAAAAAGAGGGTCATTAAAATTAAGAGCTATATGGGCCGGCCAAGTGGCACATTGGTTAAGAGCTGGCTTGGGACACCAGTGGCCCCAGTTCGGATCCCACATAAGGACCAGTGACACTGCCCCCTACGGCTAAGATGGTGAACAACAGCTCCACCTGGAGCTGGGCTGCTGTGAGTCCCCGGGATAGCATAGCTGCAGCCCCTGCTGCCGTGGGCTGCCATAGGCTACAGTGAGTGGCCAACAGCCAGCGTGAGCGGCTGACAGCTGGTGTAAGCTGTCAAGAGCCTCTGTGAGCGGCCGTCCAGAGGCCAGCAGCCGTCCAGAGGCCTCACCCGGGAAGAGCGCAATGATAATATCAACATAGGCCAGTGAAGCAACGTCCTCCACAACTAGCCTGAAGAACAAAAGGACAGCAACTTGTCTGTTCCCCTTCCCCAGTTCCCCAATGATGTTCCCCTCCCCAAATTCCCCAATAAAATTTAAAAAAAAAAAAAAAAGAACAAAAAACAAAAACTAAGAGCTGTATTTTGATGTCAGTTTAAGCAAATAAAAGCCCCATTTTGATGTATCAAGTTCATATAATTCAGTCAATAGTTGACATTATCAAGGAGTCACTTAATTCAGAGACAGAATGTGGGGGACAGAGGAAATAAGAGTAGGTCCCATGTGACACAAATTAGGGCCTATTTCAGAATAGTGCTCTACATCAACTGGTTTCTGGAATTTTTAAAAAAGAGCTAAAAAAGTTAAAAACAGATTTCTTTAACTGAAACTGTACAATGTTGTTCTTACAGGTTCTTGGACAGAGCAGGTTATGAAGACAGGATGACTTTTTAACCTTTTCTGTCCCCAGAAATGTGAATTGAAGTACAGGGGTCTGAATTGAAACAATTTCTATTTTTTACAATTTGGGACCTGATCACTGATATGTGATATATAAAAGTGAAGACAACTAAAGAACAAGAAAAAAAAAAAAAAACATGAAGAAACAAAACTCATAGACTCAAACAATAGCTTAGTGGTTACCAGAGAGTAAGGGAGAAGTGGGTAATAGGTGAGGGTAAAGGGGATCAAATATATGGTGATGGAAGGAGAACTGACTCTGGGTGGTGAACACGCAATGTAATATATAGATGATGTATTACAGAATTGTACAACTGAAACCTATGTAACTTTACTAACAATTGTCACCCCGATAAACTTTAATTTAAAAAAAAACACAATCTGGGACTTGAAAGTCTTTCATCCGAAATGCAGATTGGAAATAATCTACACATTTGTTATAGTCACTCGGTCCCTTTGGTATCTACCATCCTTCTCCCCAATCCCCAGTCCATGCAGACCGGCCACCAGTGTTTCAGAGCAGACGCTCCGCCTGTGCAGGGGCGAAGGGTGGCGTGGGAGGAGGAGAAGGCGATGGAGGAAGCTGTTGACCATTTGTAACTCTTTCCCAGCAATAGGCACATGTTCCAAGTTGCTTGGCAGAATGCTACACATACAATTAAATCTCAAGTGCTAATTTGGCACACGTTTTGATTCATAAATCAATTCTCAACATTAATTTTGGCATGTCTTATTTTTTTTATACTATTTTAAGATTTCCAACTGGCACTGAAACACAACTTGGCGAAAGTAGTATTTGGTGAGAAATATGATGAAATCCCTGCTTCTGGCACAGGTGAGCTGTGGTCCCCGCTTTTCCTGCCTGAGGGAGGTGGAGCTATATCATTATTAGGCTTAGGAGTCAGCTACTACTGTAACTCTGGGTTGCTGACTCTGAAGAGCTGATAAATGGCACTTGTTTCTTACTCATGACCTAGTGTGTAAGCTCATAAATCACAGCAAACACCCCAAAATCCATTTACTGGAGCCTCCTTTGGATAAACCAGAGTTGGGTACCCGAGAGAAGTCAGAGGATCAGCTCAGATCTGGGCTTCACTCCGAGAGCCTGTTAGGATCATCAATAAGTCATTAAAACACTGGCCAGCTGGAACATTTTTCCGTTAGAAGTGCGTGTGTGTGTGTGTGCACGCATGTGTGTGTGTGTGTGTGTGAGGCCGTTGATTATGCTTGCAGCAGGGAGGCAGACAGGGAAGTACTGGAGGTGGCTATATAATATAACACTAAAAATCTGAGTGCTTAACTTTAGGTAATAACTCATCCTGATAGGTTCCCTCATCCACAAAATCTAAGCATTTCCATATCATCTTTATGATTTTTGCCACATCCATCTTCCCCATATATTAAAATTTTTACTTACCTCTCTATTTTCAACTGAATATTCACCTTAAGCATTATCTTTAAGAATATCATCTGTGAAAATAAAGATTTTTGTTCTGTTTATATATTTTACAATGCATACTAAAATAAATAGAGAACTCTTAAAAGCTTTTTTTTTTGTTTTAATGACCTGTGTAGCATCTAAAATTGTGTATTTATCGTCACTAAACTGTGTACCACACTTTGGGAAACTGCTCTAGAAGACTCACCATCGGTGATATTCAAGATCATTGTAGTAATACAAAAAAGCTAAGTTATCGATGAGAATGTTTTTTTTTTTTTTTCTGTTTCAAGTCTAAGATTCAAAAGAGTACTACTAGGGGATACATTGCAGAATTCAGATTTGTAAGGGGCTTGTAGGAACTTAAAACCCAGATGGGAAACAACTTTAATACATGAGATAACTAGAACACGTTAGCTAACCCCAAAGAAAAAAAAACCTCTATGATTGGAAAGGCAATAAACCAACACAGCAATGTTATCAAGTGCATGGTTTTAGACGAATGAGAGACCTGAGCTCAACAGAAGTCCTTTCCCCTTTGGGGAAAAGAGAGAGACCTAAAGTTATCAACAGTACTGCAAGAAAGACTTTGATCAAAACTGGGTTGTGAAGAACTTCCTGAACCACATTATATTGAATTCATAGAATTGTTCCCAGAACTTAGAACCTAGATTTTTCATGATGGCACAAGCTTGACTTCCTAGCACAGGCCTTTCTCAGAGATAATGGTACAGCAGAAATGGGTCAGGCCCTGACATTATACTTGGTTATCAGGGATATACATTGGGTGATGCAGCTCTCTTGGTCTCTAGGAGCTGCTGAGCTTCAGCTGTTCATCCTGATAACTGTGCTGAGCTTGGAGGGAAACCAGGTCCTGGCCAGGCAGGGATATTGATGATGCTCCCCCAAACCATCTCATCACCAGCCCTGTGCAAACAGGAGCTCTGGGACACAAGCACAGCAGAGGAGGGATGCAGGTAGCTCAGTCCAACTCAGCTTCACCTGGGAAAAGTCAGCACTCTTGCTCTCAGGTCAGCGGGGAAACACAGGAACCTTTATTTCTGAAAGACATAGAGGTCACTAGGCTGTATGACAAATTTTACGGCAAAGACTTTACTGCAATGGGCTTCGGCTGCCTGGAAGCAGAACATCTCTGACTATAAGATTTTTGTTTGTTTGTTTTTTAAACCGGATTGTTTTTTGATTTTCAAAAATCCACTTTATTGATTTAACATTTAATACTCATATATATATATGAGTATTAAATCTCATATATATACACATATATATTATAACATAAAATATATTGCATGTATAATGCAATATATTGTAAACTACATGCAATAAAATGCATCTGTTTAAGTGCGCATAAAGGAATCAGAGCTATACATTTGTGAAGCTACCACTACAATCTTGATCAAAAATGTTTCAATTATACCAAGTTCATCCCCCTATCAAAATCTGTGTATTTCTATTTTAAAGTTTGCTGTAGACAGTAGATAGTTAGTATTACCTTTTTATCGAGTTTGAAAAATCTCTGACTTTCAATTGGAGTATCTACATCGTTTAAATTCATGATTTTCACATATGAATATGTTCAAATCTACAACCTTGTTTCCTATTTATCATGTCTGTGTTTGAATTTCTTTTTTTTTTAACCTTTTCCATGCCTTTCATTGGATTAGTTTATTCTGTTTAATCTCATCTATTGGTCTAGTAGTTGCTTCAGATTTTGCAACTGCATCCAAACATAAACACGTATAAGCCCTACAGCAATATTCTTTCATTTTCCTTCTCTTGCCTTTTGTGCTAGTCTTGTCATACATTTTTCTGCATAAATTATGAGCCCCGGAATAAATTATTGCTGTTTTAAACAGTTATTTTTAACAAATGAAGGAAAACATCTTCCATATTTACCACTTGTGGTGATCGTCATTTATTTATGTAAATCTAAGGGTCCCTGCGGTGTTACTTCCTTCCACCTGAAGAACTTCTAAAACATGCCCCACAGGATGAGGCTGCTGGCATGAAATTCTGCCAGCATTTGTTATCTGAAAATGTTTTACTTCAACTTAATCCTTGAAGAATTTTTTTTGCTGGATATAGAATTTTAGGTTGTCAGATTTTCGCCACATGCACTTAACAATTTTATTTCACCATCTTCTGACTTGAATAATTCATGATGAGATCCCTTCAGTAATTCTTATCCTTGCTTTTCTGCATTTGGTCTGTCCTTTTCCTCTGTGGTAATTCTGTCCTTTGCACGTCAGTATTTCATGGGTCTTTTAACGTCCTGGTGCTTTCACATTATTTTTTTTTTCATCACTGTTTTTGCTTGTTTGTTTGTTTCCATTGGATTATGATGTCCCTTAATATGGTTTATTATAACCTGTGTGTTTACAGTTTTCATTAAATCTGGAAAAGTTTGATTATTGTTTCTGTAAATACTTTTCTGCCCCTCATATCTTTCATCTGGCACTCAAATTGTATGTATATTGTACTAGTAAGTATTGTTCCACAGGTCACTGAGACAATGCTTTTTTTCTTCTTTTAGTCTTCATTTTTGTTGCTATGTTTGTTTGGATAAACTTTATTTCTCTTTGTTTAGTTGGATTATATTTTCTTCTGCAATTTCTAATATCCTTTTAATTCTATACTGTGAAAGTTTCAATTTAGGTATTTTATTATTATTATTTTTTTTATTTCTAGATGTACCATTGGTTCTTTTATATATCTTTCCCTTCTCTCATGTTCACCTTTAAAGTTTTTTACAAATATATAAAAGCTATTTTCATATCCTTCTGAGTTAGTTCTATTATCACTGTCATTTCTGAATTTTTAAATAAAGACTTTATATTTTTAGAACAGCTTTAGGTTCACAGCAAAATTGAAAGGAAGATACAAAGATTTCCGGCATACCTCCTACCCTATGTACTCGTATGCATAACCTCCCCTTATCAATATATGCCAACAGAGTAGTACATTTGTTAGAACTGATGAACCTACATGATCACATCATTACTATCCGAAGTCCATAGTTTGCATTACAGTTCATCCTTGGTAGTGTACATTCTATGGGTTTGGACATATGTATAAAGGCATGTATCCACCAGTGTGGTATCATATAGCGTATTTTCATTACCCTAAAACAATCCTCTGTGTATCATCTATTCATCCTCTCCCATTCCCAACCCCTGGCAACCACTGAACTTTTTACTGTCTCCATAGTTTTGTCTTTTCCTAGTGTCATTAGTTGTAATCACACAGAATGTAGCCTTTTCAGATTGGCTTCTCTGGCTTAGTGATATATGCATTTAAGTTTCCTCCATGTCTTTTCATTGTTTGATATCTCATTTCTTTTAGTACTGAATACTTCATTGTATTCAGTTTATTTATCCATTCACCTACTAAATAACATCTTGGTTGCTTCCTAGTTTTGGCAATGATACATAGAGCTGCTGTATACATCTAAATTTTCAACTTCTTTAAGTAAATACAAAGGAGTATGATTGCTAAATCATATGGTAAGAGTAAAACCACCAAATTGTTTTCCAAAGTGTTCATGCCATTTTGTATTCTCATCAGCAATTCATTAGAGTACTTATTATTCCACATCCTCTCCAGTATTTGGTGTTGTCAGTGTTCCAGATTTTGGGCATTCTAACAGATATGTGGTCATATCATATTGTTTTAATTTGCATTTCCCTGATGCCATATGATGTGGAGCGTCTTTTCATATATTTATTTGTCATTTGTTTATCTTCTTTGGTGAAGTATCTGTTAAGATCTTTGGACCAATTTGTAATTGGATTCTTTGTTTTCTTCCTGTTGAGTTTTAAGCATTCCTTGTATATTTTGGATAACATTGCTTTATCACATGTGTTTTTTGTAAATATTTTTCCTCATTCTGTGGCTTTTGTTTTCACTCTTACACTGTCTTTTACAGAGCAAAAGTTTTTAATATTAGTGAAGCCCAGATTATCAATTATTTCTTTCATGCATCATGTCTTAGGTGCCGTATCTAAAAAGTCAGTGCATACCCAAGGCCATCTAGGTTTTCTTTTATGAAATCTCCCAGGAGTTGTAAAATTGCATTTTACATTTAGGTGCATGGTCCATTGTGAGTTCATTTTTGTGAAGGGTGTAAGGTCCAGTCTTGATGGATGTTTTTGCATGCAGATGTCCAGTTGTTTCAGTATCATTTCTTGAAAAGACTATATTTACTCCATTTTATTGTCTTTGCTTCTTTGTCGAAGATCAGGCTATATTTTTATGGGTCTATTTATTAACTCTCCATTCTGTTCCATTGATCTATTTGCCTATTCTTACACTAATACCTCGCTATCTTGATTATTGGAGTTTTATAGTAAGTCTAGACATCAGATAGTGTCTCAGTCCTCCCCCGGAAGGAGATAGCGCTGTGCTCTTTCAGTACTGGATTGGCTATTCTGGGTCTTTTGTCTCTCCATACAAACTTTATAATAAGTTTGTCAATATCCACTAAATAACTTGCTGAGATTTTGATTGGGTTTGCTTCAAATTAAATGGCAAAGAATTGACATCTTGATAATACTGAGTCATCTTATCCATGAATATGCAATATCTCTCCTTATTTACTTCTTTGACAGATCTGTTTTTAGTGACTAATTTTTCTCCTGGTTATGGAATGCATTTACTTGCTTTATGGCATGTTGGTAATAGATGAATTTTGTGAATGAAACATTGTCGAGTGTCTAGATTTTGCTGTCTTCTGTTAAAGGGCACTACGCTTTGTTGTGTCTGTCAGTTAGATCCACCAGATCCTTTCATGGTATGACTTAAGCTTTTTTTTTTAGGTGGGTCCAGATCTAAAATCACTTTTATTCTAGGATAGTTTAGTCTTCATCACGTAGTATGACACTTCTGGGGACTTCACTCATTGTTCTGGCATATCACAGAGGACTCTCCATCTTGACTGGTTAAAGTTTGAACCTCTTTACCCTCTGTGAGATTTGAGTCTTGTTCACCTTATTGTTCTGTGATACTTATTTGTTCATCCTTACAGTTTGACCCTATATATGGGTTACTTGTTACTCAGCAATAACTTAAACAGCACCCTTATGCAAATTTCTACAGTTCTTTTTCTACATTGTTCTCTTTTCCAGAGTTCTACCTACACTTACAGATGCCCCAGTCTCCTTAAATTTTGATCTTTATGTTTTTCATTCAGCGAGACCATCAGGCTCTGTTCATTTGCCCTTTCTTGCACCCATGGTTGAAAAACTGTCCCCAGGCATTTACCTGCAGAAACTGTAGTACTCACTTCATTTATTTCCTTTCTCTCCGGCATCGCATTGCAGCACTTCCTAGTGTCCAATGTATAAATGCAGTTAATATATTTTGTCCTGTTTTATAGTTGTTTATGGTGGTTCTTTATAATCTAATATAACCAGGGGTGGAGGGAAGCTCTTTACTTCCCATATGTACATTACATTTTGATAAAGTACATTATATTGAGGATGCTGAAACACACAGTTTGAATTTTGAACTTTCTGGATCTCATATAAAACACTGAGTTTTGTATTTATGCCATGGCCAATAGCTAATAAACCAGTGTCTTTATTGTTTCCAAAGCTACAGAGAAATTTCATTGTTAGAAGAGGATAAAATGAACACTTAAGTTAATTTTTTTACAATGTCTGGATGACCTTCTACAGAAGTCTTCTGTTGTGTTAGCAGCTTATATCTAAACATCTGTAATGGCGTGGACCATTGTCCTCCCAGCGGAATCTTATCCCATGATAAGTAAGACAATTTTGTTACAAAATGTCCTCTTACATTTTTTGTTATGTACTTTTCAATACCTGACCATGGAAATCATCCAGAATTTAAATCATTCACATCCTACTTGCTTCCAAATCTGATTTGAAGCAGTCTCTTCAGAAGATATGCATAGCAGACATTTGATGCATGAGCACACCTTTCAAGTCTCCTAGGCACACTCTCGTCCACATTAGGCATTCCTGGTCCCTCAATTATTTCTCACATGATTAGGGATTAGAGGTCTCATAAGAAGACACATCACAAAGCAGAATGGTGGTTGCCAGAGGCTGGGGGAGGGGGAAAAATAAAGTTGTTTAATGGTTCTCGTGTTTCAGTTTTGCAAGATGAAAAAGTTCCAGAGATCTGTTACACTACTATAACATACACTCAAAAAAATCATTAAGATGGCAAATTTTGTGATGTTTTTGATGATGTTTTTACCCAAAGTTTAAAAAGTGACAATGGACACATATAATAAAGGAGCAGACACCAGAAGCAAAAATGAAGTTCTCCTTCAGAGCTTAGGACAATGTTTTCATTTTGTTCCCTTCAATGTTAGACCCTCTCATCAATGAATAGGTCCAATTAAATCTTATTGCAGAGTTCTGTTGAGTAGGAGAGAGAAAAAAAGGTGCTAGGACCATGGTAGATGCTCCAAAAGAGAGGCTATAATTTAGCCATCAGTCTGAGGCAGCTAAGTCTGCAAAACGGAAAATGCAAACTCTGCTGTTTCAACTCCAGTGGCCAGGGATTTAGAGGTTTTACATTGGATTAAAATCAACACCTTGACTTGAACTTGGAAGCTGACTGGGACCCAGTGTAAATTTAAAAAGTTAATGTCCTAGGTTGGAAGTCAGCCAATTGGCTGTGGAAAAAACCTGCCCACTAGACTCAGGCCAAAGAAACCTTCCATGTCATCAGCAAGCAAGCATACTGTATAAGATTAATGCTAGTGGGACAAGCCTCAATGTCACTGAAAAGGGCCACATGATACTACATACCATAGCTCTGAAGTCCTATGAGAAGATTGTTGTACCCGTGTAGCATCCATTGCTCCCTCATCTAGTTAAAGTACCTGATTTTCACTATGGGAACTCCCAATCTTGTGTGCCATGTGGTTTGGAGGATGCTAACCCACTTCAACACTACGCTAGACAAACAACCTGGGCCCTGTCAATCAGAAAATGTATTTCTCCTTGTCACAAAGATGGATTCAGGGACTGTACACAACCCAAGCTAGGCTCGGTAGACTGTTTTTCTGGAATTATTGAAAAAGATATCTTTCATCAAGGGTAGTTACTAAGCTGAAAGAAGATAAGATTCTAGAGGCCATTCCAGATTCACAGAGTGCAGCAGAACCAACAGATGGAGGCAATTTCCAGGTGACACATTTTGAACCCCTGGATTTGGCCATGACAGGTCCAGGGGTTCAAAATTCCGCTTTGTGCCTAAGCCAATTTGAGGTGGCATTCTGTCATTTATAACAGAAGGTGATCTGAAAATAACACTATCCCAAGCTACATCAGTCCATAAATATGTCTCCTCATTCCATATGTCTATATCTCAGGCCCTAAAATGATTAAAAGTTACCAGAGAGCTCTCAGAAGGACTTGATCTCCTTTGTGGTTTATCATAAGGCATAGCACTTCCCTGAAATATAAGAGATGCTCAATAAGTAATTGATAATTGAGCTCTGCCTTTGTCAATCATCCTCAGGTCAACTGAATCATTTCTGAGTTTGGAAGTTCAAGGTTCCAAGCGGAGTACATGCTAGTGGTGGTGTCTGAGTGTTCCATTTGTTTTTTTGTTTGCTTCCTTTCTCAGGAAAGGAAGTGTGTGTGTGTGTGTGTGTGTGTGTGTGTGTGTGTGTGTGTGTGTTTATAGAAAGATACATTGTGTTTCCTTCGTATCAAAACCAACTCTGAGCCTCAAAAGCCACACAAGAACAAAATCAATCTTGTTAGGCATCTCTGCACATCAGTACCCCCTCTCTCTGCCAAAAATCTCAGGTCCCACATTCCAGATCTTCTGTTGCCAACATGACATAAACACTGTCTTCCATGGGCCGGCCGAGTGGCACGGTGGTTAAGCACTGGCTTGGGAAGCCAGTGGCCCTGGTTCGGGTCCCACATATGAGGGCCAGTGACACTGCCCTCAAAAAAAAAAAGAAAAGAAATGGTTCTAACACTGTCTTCCATGTCGAGGATTCAAGCAATCCTGACATGAGTACTGGGTACCAAGTTCAGTAGTTACTCTTTAGGTGTGCTGGATATTTACATTAAATGCTTCGACTATGGAAGATTCACATGCTTTGCTTTCTGATATTTCAGGGAATAAGTAGAAGGTGATAAATTGATATTTTAAGGTCTAAAGGAAAGAGGCCCATGAGCAGAAAGATGGCTCAAGACATAATTTCAGTTTGCGTACTGGCTTAAATAGGTTTTTCTCAAAAACAAACGACTGAATAAATAAATAAATGTAGAATAAACGACATGACAGTTTTCTTAGGTAACTAATGATTTAAGCAATATCACTGTGGCAGAGTGGAATGGTGTTTGTCTGGTCCTATTCCACTCTGGTGATGTGATTAAGAGTGTTAACTTGCAAGCTGCTAGGGTTTAACTCACCACTTCATAGCTGTATAACTTTGAGTAAAGCATGTCGCCTCCCTGTGACGTCATTTTCTCATACATAAAGTGGATTCATCCTAGAATCAACCTCACGGGGTTATTGTGAGGATCAAGTAATCCAATACACGGCAAACATCCAAAACAGTGCCCAGAGTAGTAGCTCAATAAACTCGGCTGTACATTGTAAGGAGGGTAAAGATAAGGAAAGGCTCTTCCATAGGGGACAAAAGTCCTCCTCCTAAACGAAGGACAATATAACAAACAAAACAAAACCCCAAAACATTTTCATTTCCCCCGAAGTGCTTTTCTCTTCTCTTTCTCACAGGCTGGAGAAAAGCAAGACATTTCTGAAAACAAATGACAAGTGATGTGTCTCTATGTGTGACTTCTTCCTCTGTCTCCCCTAGTTTCTAAGAACCTCAACGCTGATGCCCCAGATTGAGGGATGCCATTTCATGTCTATCATGAGGTGCTATGTACATTTTCTCTGCTGGTATCTTAAAAGAATGGTGAGCATCAATATTGATGGAAACTGTACACATTTTTCTCAATGCTCTGGTAACAAAATGCTATTCATTACACGTTAAGAAGGTCACCAATTCTGTTCTTTTAGTTTGAGTACCAGGGACTAATGGGAGTGGCAGAAAAAGAGGCAGCACGTTTAGGCAGGAGAGCTCCCCCACCAGTGCCAGCTCCATGGCTGCCAACAGACCAGGAAAGAGCCTGTGTCATTGTGGAAATCTACTTGTCTACTCTTAGGCACTGATGGATAATTTATTGAGGTGGAGCTTGGCCGCTGGAAAGCACCCAGCTACCACAAAAGATTCTCTGCCCTTTCCCCAATTGAGCCCATCAGCCTCATCGTCTCCTTTCATTTGTCCCTAAACTTGTACTTTCTCCTCTTTGCTGCCCTGCTACTTAATTTCAAAGCCGGAGCCTATATCACCATTTCTCCATCATTCCTTTTTCTGCTATAGCAGAGGGAGACAATAAGAAAAAAAAATGAAGAAAGAATTTAAGGTTTTTCTAGGAGGAAGCATACAAGTAGTATAGAGTAAGTACCATTCAAATTTAAGTTTAAAATGGGCCACCCTTTTTTATAGAGGAGATGCAAAAAAACATCTCTTCCATGTCCATGAGACTACATCTCATATCCCAATATGAGAAACGTGAATTGGAAGGGAGTGGTTAGGGGTCCAGGAGTTACGTGCTTTAAAGTCAATAGCTCTTGGGGCCGGCCAAGTGGCGCGATGGTTAGGGGCCCCGGTTCAGGTCCCACATATGAAGGCCAGTGACACTGCCCTTAAAAAAAAAAAAAATCAATAGCTCTGGTCGTAGTCAATATGCAGCGGTGGGAGATTGAACTCGCTTCCTTCAGCCTCAAACTCCTGGTCGGTAAAATGAGGATACAAAAAGGACCATCTGAGAGGATGGTTGGGGTGACCAAAGATGTTAATGTGGGAAGGACCTACAACTTGCTACACAACCAACAATTGTCTTTTCCTCTCTCCCACCACTTATAATCTCATTAGTGCAAAGATGATCATTTACCTGAGAATAAATTTAATTCACATTCCACCCGAGGATTCTCCTGAACTCCTACACGATCATTTTAAATTTGCATACATTAAGGTTCACATTTTGTACAGTGCATTGGTTTTGGAAAATGCATAATGTGATATATTCAAATTGCAGTATCACATGGAATAGTTTCATCACCCTGTTCAACCCTCCCTCCTCTCTCCAGGATCTCCCCAGTTCCGATGATGATGAATGAAGCAGTATAAACATTTGTTTGCAGGTCTTTTGTGTGGACATAAGTTTTCAACTCATTTGGATAAATACCTAGGAGCATGATCGTTGGCCATATGGCAAGAGGATGTTGAGTTTTGTCAAAAACCTCCCAACTGTCTTCCAAATGGCTGTACTCCTGCATTCCCACAGCAATGAATGGGAGTTCCTGTCGCTTTGCATTCTCACCAGCATTTGTTGTTGTCAGTGTTTTGGAATTCAGGCACTGGAATTGGTGTGAAGTCTTACCTCATTGTTTCATTTATATGTCCCTAACGACATACGAGGTTGAACATCTTTTCACATGCTCATTTCCCATTTGTGTACATTGTTTGGTGTGGTGTCCCCTCAGATCGAATGTCCCTGTGTTGGGATTCCTGTTGGCTTTGGTCTTTCCTAAGAACTTTTCCTTCTACAGAGACTATATTTTCAGCTCTCTTAGCTGGAACACACTATTATGAAGCTGGAGACTCCTGGTGTGGTGGCAGGTGGGGGGAATGGGGCGGGTTCTATAACCCTTTGCCTCCGGCTCCTAGTGAACCTGTGTCCCTTCACAAGTGTCACTTAGCATTTCTCCCCTTAGATAAACAGGAGAGCTAGCAGTATCTGGAGTGGGGAACCCCCTAAACCCAGGTCAGTTAATGTTCAAGCAAAGTATGTTCCTCTGGAGAGTAGGCCTTTGTTAGGGAGAAGGTTCTGGGTGTTTTTCACTAGGATTATTTTCCCCCTACCCCAGGCAGAACCATGAGAGTGTCTTTCTTGGTCCTTTGCGATGTAAAGCTGGTATATTTCCTGGAGGCAAAATTCACAAAAAGTTTGGAGCCCACAAAATTGAATATCTCAGGAGGTTTCTCATTCTCAAGCTAATCCCCATTCTCTTCAACAATTCATCAGAATGACAATTGAAGTATTCCTACATGTTAATGGCTCCAGTCAATTCTGCTCCAAGCACGTATTTCAGCTGTGATTTTGGGGAGTCACCTGTCTCTTCTGTATTTGGAGTGGTGGTTTGCCCTATGACCTCAGTTCTCTGATGGGTCCAAAAAAATTCATGGTTTTTTCAGTTTGTTTAGTTTTTGCTTTTGTCTTTGTTTTTTGTTTTTTCCCTTGTTGTAAGGATGGGAGTGACAATTTCCAGGCTCTTCCCATGTCAGAGCTAAGATCAGGCATCTCAGTTTCATTTATGTCACTCTTAGAAAAGCCCTCTGTTATATAGCTTTTTCCATTACTGCTTGCATCTGAGGGAATGGAGTTTGGCTATGGCAGCCGAGAGGCTAGCAATCAGTTAAACAGCAATTCTCAAGCCCAGGTTTCAGGGTTCTAACTCAGTGTTCTTTGTAGCACACCTTCATCTTCCTCAATACCCCTTACAGGACAGGCTAGTCATTCATTTGTCCCTCCCATAAATGCTATTGCATGCCCAGTGCCCACCACTGTTCTAGGGGCTGTGATACAGCAGTGAACATAATAGACAAAACTTCTGCCCTCGTGGGGTTCACACTGCAATGAAGGAGACATGGGATACTTCACTTTTTAAATAAGTTTTTTGTTTATTTGTTTTTATCGTTGTTGTTTAGAGGATTATAAGCCCTAAGAAAAATAAAGCAGGAAGGATGTTAGGGAAATTTGTAGAAGACTTTGAGGTGGGCAAAAAGTTGACTGGGTATCTTTCCAGTGGAATGCTGGGTTTTATCTAGCAGACTCTCTGGGGAATCATATGATTTTACAGGGATCTGAGCCTGTCATTGACCTTGACTGTGTGGGGGGCAGGCTCTAAGGTGCACCCCAGTGATCCATGCCTCTGGTATTAATGACCTTGGATGACCTCCTCCTCTTGAGTGGGACCAAAACCTGTAACAAGGTGGCAGAGTGTCGCTTCCATGATTACTTCATGTTATACAAATCTCTGTCTTGGCAGGAGACTTGCTCTAGAGGCTCTTCTTGCTGGCTCGGTAGAGGAAGTGGCCATATCATTGACATCCACACAGCAAGGAACTGTAGTCAGTCTCTAGGAACTGCGTGTGGCCTCTCACAGCTGAGGACAGCTCTAATTGATGCCCAGCAAAAAGCCAGAGTCCTCAGCTCCATGACCACAGGAAAGAATTCTGCCAACCACCTGAGTGAATTTGGAAATGAATTCTTCCCCAGTTGATATTCCATATGATAGCATAGCCCTGGCTAATACCTTGATTGCAGCCTCGTGAGACACTAAACAGAGATTAAGCCATACCCAGACTCCCAACTCACAGAAACTGTAGGAATAATTTTCATCAGAAGCTGTCTTATCTGACTGGTTCCATCATTAATTGATGAGTTGTATAAAATATCTGACACTTGTTATTTTATGTTGTATTAATTAGGGTTATCCAAAGAAACAGAATAAGAGATCTGCATATTTATCTTTCTATCTATGTATCTATGTATCTATCATCTATCTATCTATCTATCTATCTATCTATCTATCTATCTATCCTCTATCTATCTATCTATCTTCTATCTATCTGTCTATCTATCATCTATCTATCTGTCATATTTCTATCAGTATTTATTATAAGAAATTGGCCCATGCAGCTATGAAGGCTGGCAAGCCCAAAATCTGCAGACTAGAAACCCGGGAGAGCTGATGGTGCAGCTCCCCTGTGAAGGCCAGCAGCCTGGAGGTCGAGGAGAGCTGATGGTTTAATTCCAGCCTGAAATAAAGCAGTTTGGAGACCCAAGAGAGCTGGTGGTATAAGTCCTGTCTGAAGACAGTCTGCTCGAGTATTCTCTCTTGCGCAGTCTTTTTATCTTATTCAGGCCTTCAGCCGATTGGATGAGAACCACTCAAATTATGAAGAGCAATTTTGTTACACAAAAGTCACCAATTCCAATGTTAATCTCCTCCAAAAGCATTCTCCAAATTAACATATAAAATTAACCATCACAGATGTTTATATGAAACTTAAGAAATTGTTTTATAAGGCCGGTGAGTGGTACGTTGGTTAGGATCTGGCTCTGAGCAGCAGGGCCCCAGTTCGGATCCCACCTATGAGGGCCAGTGATGCTGCTCTCTATAGCTAAGGTGGTGAACAACAGCTCCACCTGGAGCTAGGCTGCTGTGAGTCGCCTGCGATGGTGTGGGCTGCAGCCTCTGCTGCAGTGAGCTGCCAAAAGCTACAGTGAGTGGCCAGCAGCCAGCGTGAGCGGCTGGCAACCAATGCGAGCTGCCAAGAGCCACCCTGGGCGACCATCCAGAGGCCAGCAAACGATCTGCCTCATGCTGGAAGAACGCAATGATGATACCAACATGGGCCAGTGAAGCAACATCCTCCACAACTAGACTGAAGAACAAAAAGACAGCAACGTGTCTGTTCCCCTTCCCTGATTCCCCAATGCTTTTCCCCTCCCCCAATTCCCCAATTTAAAAAATCTTAAAAAAAAATGTTTTATAAGATGTCTTTTAACAAGAAGATGAGCAAACACTAGCAATAGTGACATGTTGAAATTTCAGAAGACCCCACCCAGATTTAAGGGAAAGGGCAAGTTCTGTAGGAAATGAGGGGAAGCATATTCCAAAAATAGGTGCTGGAGAGTACAGAGGAGAACTAACATAGGAATGGATCTCTGAAAGGAACAAGAAAGAGACAGTGTGTCAGGAGCAGCAAGTGCACAGGAGAAGGAAGCAGAAACTGAGGTCAGTGGAAAAGCAGAGTCAGGCCATAAGCCACTGAAAGGGCCCTGGGTTTTACTCTGATGAACAGCAAGCTATGCCATGGTATATAGGCAGAGAGTAACATGAGTTAGTTTTGCAATATGCTTTTATTGATATTATTTCAATTAAAATAGGCCTAAATGGTAGAAAGGCAGACGCTATTTTCAGACATGTCTCAGATGTCATTTGAACTGAAGTTCAAAGCATTTAAGTGAGTTATTGAAAGTCATAAAGCTAACAAGTGACAGAACCAGATTGGACTCTCCTCTCTCACACAATATGCTGAAATCCAGGTCACTTTGCACTTTCCCATATAACCTGTGGCATCCCCAAGTTATTATTTGGTAACCTAGAGTCATGATTATTAGAGCCACAATTTACAATTCTCATCAAGAAGAGTCAAATTAGTCTAAGTATGAAAAGACCCAACTCCTATTTTCTTTTTTATGAGCTCAGGACTAGGATTTGTACGCAGTGATGGGAGCCATTCCTGCCTTCAACTCATGCTCTTTTGCTTAAAAATGTCAGCTTTTTCATTCTCCCAGATTTCAATCCACCCAGTGATATAAAGAAACATGTTTTTCTATTTCTCTTTCCTCTAGTCAGAAGGGTAAGAAATATTTCCCTGAATGATGCTATTACAATATTCAACAGCAATTCCCTGAGGAGAAAAGGTAATTCAAAATCTTAAATAAGATATTCAATTTGAGATTAGTTAAGTGGTTATTTGGCTGAAAGGGATTTGACAAACAAGGAACACTTCTATATCTTCAGGTAAAGGAAAAATTCAGCTGGATTTAATTAGCAATGGGATCTGTGTGGCACCTTTCCATTATGAACCTTCAAGCATTGAAAGGATAATTAAAATTTCTGCAGGTTAATAGTCACAATAAAGTTTCATTTCAAGAAAGAAGGATTTGGAGCTCAAGTGCAAAATACTAGTGTGGGATTCCCATGTGTATGTCCTCCAAGATCACAGTTAACATATGGATAGTAGCCATGCATTTTATTAACAGTTGTGGTCTTGATCAATTTGCTTTAAAATCACACAGCTTTCTAGTCTGGTAACTTTAGGCTTGGAAGAACACACATCATGAATAAATGTTGGCACTGAGCGTTTTCAAAACTCCTGGGTAGCACATTATCTGCTGGCACAGAAGAAATACTTACAGGTTAGAAGAGGGCTCTCACCTTTGTCTTGTCTTTGTTGAGATTCCTTTGTGGAGGGGTGGTGGCTCATGATCAAGGATACTGCTGGCAAAAACCACAATAATGGGTGAAATCTGAGTGTTCCAGTAGAGGGAGGCAGTGGGCAGCTAAGGTTTACTGTGAAGTCTCATTTTACATATTTTAAGTGTGGGAAGGCATGATTCTCCTCCCTCCTTTCCCTTTATTCCTCACTGCTCTTATCCCTTGAGTGGGAGAAGGCTTGAAACATCATATGAAAATTCTACAATGAGCGATGACAGATAGTAGAAAGTCAGAAAGTCACTTGTTTTTTACATACTTCATCCGTGAAGAACGGGAGTGTTCAAGGCAAGATTCCTACTGGCAAAATGTAGCTGCTGTGAGGTAGTCAGCCCTAGGGGAAAGAAGAGTGATGGGGATGAAAGAGTGATGGAGATAAACTTCAGGAAAGTAAATCCAGGTGCCCATGGAACACTATTATAAAGAGGCACAGAGAGAGGAACAGAAAAGATTTCTTCTGTCCTCTGGATACTGTGAGGATTACCGGAGACTTCCTGAAAGGAAGCCATGGGCTTCCACATTCATAGAGCACAAGTGTAAGTTACAATGCTTGTTTCCCAAAAGTTCAAAAGAATGCCTTGCATCTACCTGTTCACCTTTCAGTTCTGCCAGTGATGTGCAACCAGCTCATACAGTCACATGAGAACCAATTGATCAATCTTCAGGAATCTTGTGAGGTAACTGCTAAATGACCAATAGCTTGAAATTGGCCACGATGGAAGTATTTACACCATGAAATCCAACAAATGCTACAAATCAGCCCCCCATAACCCTCTACACCTAGAGAACTAGATTTTTCAGGGTACCACTGAAGTTTTCCAGTCACTACTCAATTTCATACCATGTGGTATTTTGCCTCACTTTGCATCCCACTTATAACCCTTCCTTAGATGTCATAGATGGCATATTAGCCAAATTCAGTTATTCCTACAGTCCATATCCTTCCTGACCTCTCGGCTCTTCCCTCAATACTGTTATCTCTTGGGTCCCATGCAATTCCTAACTATTTTTGATCAGTTTCAACAGTTCTATTTCTTCTTTCCTTCCTCTAAATGCGACAGCTTCTCATGAGTCTGAACTGAGCCTTCTGCACCCTTTCTCTGTTGGCCAACCCATCCATTGCCTGGCTTATATCACTGCTCAGTGCAGATCATGACCATATTAGCCTACATTTCCCAGATCCACAGTTGAGTTCCAGTATTTCAACAGCCTGCTAGTATTTGTACATGGTAGGCCCACTGATAAAACAAACTCAACCTTTCCAACAGCAAACACACTCTTCCCATCTTTCCTCAGCTTATCCTTTGACTTCCTTATTTTATGACATCATCACAAAACCAATCCCATCGACCGTATCTGATACTCACAGATAATTTATCAATAACAAGATTTTGAATAATTTTTTTTCTTCCTTACCTAATCACCACCTTCCTGAAATCTTCCTTCATAAAGTATCTCACATATGTCACCTGCGCTGTTCATCTTACCGCCATAACTACAATCTGCTTGTTTGGCCATTTTTACCATTGCACTAGACTTCTAATTTGTTTTCCTGTACCAAATATCTGTTGGAATGGGAGGCACACCAGATGGAAGGTAGAAAATCCCTACAACATTCTGATATTAAACATTCTGTGTTGGTTTTAATTGGATCCTTAAATTTTTTGCTATCTCTCCTTTCAAGGGGTAGAGCCTAAATGACCTTCTACTTAAGTGTACACTGGATTTCATGAGCCACTTCTATGAATGAAATCAAGCAGAAGAGACAGTGTGGGGCTTCAGAGACTAGGTCATTTGAAATAGCAGGCTTCCCCCTCGCTCACTGTCTCATGGTTCATTCACACTAGGGAGAGCAAGCTGCTGTCATAAGGGTATTTAGGGAGCCCTGTAGAAAAGTCTATGTGATGATAATATGATGATTCTTGTGAAAGCCATGAGACTGAGTTATTTGGGTAGATCCTCCAGCCCTCTCAAACCCTCACATGATTATTAATCTGGCCAACAAATTGACTGCCACCTTAGGAGAGTCAGAACCTCCTAGCAAACTCACTTCCTGGATCCCTTGCCCCTTGGAAGCTGTGAGATAATGTTTGTTGTTTTAACCTGGTAAATTTTGAGATAATGTCTTGTGCATCAAGAGATAATGAATGCACCACCCATCTTTCACTCTGTTCCAAAGTAAACTTTAAAAGTAGAGTTCTGATTATGCTGCTTCAATGCTATAAATTTCTAAAGACGTTGGAAATAAATTTTCTACTACAATAGATAAAGTCCTGTCTTTTAGTCTGGTATTCAAAGCCCTCTGTAATATATCAACGACCCACCTCTTCAACTTTATATCTCAGGATACTCTCTATTGCAGTTGATGTTTTAGCCAATCTGGAAATTTGTCCATTCTCTGTATAACATGCTCTGTATTTCCTACCCCATTCCTATTCCTGAACAGAAATCTAATGGCTTTGTTATGATGATTACAGAGACTTCCTGCTTCACCATATTTTTAAACCCTTTTCCTTAAGAAAATGTAGACAGTGCTTCTCTTTAGTAGAGCAAGATAGAACCTTAGAAGGAAGATGAAGATAAGAATATACTTCAGGTCATCTAATCTTTCTATAGTTAAAGACCTGGAATCATTGTGTTTTGATTGGTCTGGAAGGTGACTTGGTCCTCTTTTCTCTGCTCTTATCCTTTACCACCATTGGCTTGGGTCCAATTCCTCCAGTGCCGCTGCTTTCTGGAGTACCCTGTCTGAATGCCCACTGCCCCAGCTCCTGCTTTGTCAAGACACTTTGTTCCTACCTCTCTAATATTAGAGAATGGCTCTATTCCCAACTTGGCAGTAAGAATGACTACCTTTTGTTTTCTTCAATTTGCCATTTTCTAATTCTACTGCTCCTCTGCTTAGACTTGTACTTAAATTTACTTCAGCATCTTGGTTTCTTAGAAAGCAAAACAAACAACACACTTCCTTCTCCTCAGATGGGCTCCCCACCATCGCTACCCTTCCTGGAGGTTCATGAAACAATAGAAAGAAAAGCAAGTGTCCCCTCCAACCCTCTGGATGCTTCTCGCTATAGATGGGGTGATGGCTTTGTGGACTTAATGATGATTATTTTATACATCCTCTGCCTAGAAAAATTTCTCTCGACTTTCTCTCCTTCCCTCTTTTCTTCTCTTTTTCTGTGTTCTTGTTCTCAAAATTTTCTTCTGTCTGCTCTGTATGTTTCTTCTCTCTTACTTAAGTGCTTTTCTTCATGCCTTTACCCTATGGGAAATGTGCTTATACAAAAACGGTTAATATATATATATATATTTTTATTTTAGTGAAACTAAACAATAAAAAGCAGTAGTTCAGTCCATCAGCAGCTGCTGCAGGAAGGACTTTTGACTTCTCCTGCCTTGTGTTCATGATGGGGACATCTCAAGTCCTGATGCACACTGTCCATTTAAACCATCTTAATTTGTTCATATGAATATGAATAAATAAAGGCCTATTTTTGCTCAACTCTCCTGTAACAACAGAGTCATCAAATCTGAATCAGCTCTCTGATATACGCTTAGAGTGGCCAGTGAATTATAAATACTTCTAACTTCCTGAGTTACCAGATTCTACCAGATTTACACCTGAAAAAGAGAGAAAATTATATTTACTTCTTCAAGACTGTCATATATTTGTGTGACACTTCTCATACAATGACCATCTACCAACTTTCCTACATGGAAATGGATTAGAAAGGGGCATGATGAATTTTAAGGACAATATCTTCTACAGGAGAAAACTGAGGCTCAGAGGAAAGAGTGACTTGACCAAGGACACTAAGATTTCCTCTTAGTGGAATCAAAGGAACAAACACAATCCCCTAATTACCAGACCAGTGCATATTCCATGGACTTATGCTGATCACATGTGACGATTAATTCATTCTATGTCAGTTTGGCTATGATGCCTAGTTGTTTGGTCAAACACTGTCTCCATGTTTCTGTGAAGATGATTTTTAGATGTGATTAACATTTAAATGAGTGGGCTTTAAGTAGATTATCCTCCATGATGTGGATGGGCCTTGTCTAATAAGCTAAGAGTATTAAAAGCCAGCTCCCCAGAAGAGGAAGGGGTTCTGCCTCCAGGTTGTCTTATAAGTCAATATTGTAACATCGACTCATCAGAATTTCTGCCTGCTGGACTGTCCTGGGATGTCAGACTTGCCAGCTCTCACAATCACATGAGCCCATTTAAAATCTCTCTCTATGTACATGCCCTGTTGGTTCTGTTTCTCGGAAGAATACTTACTAATACATGATCATACTACATTGAAGCCATGCTTATCGCCTATTACCTGAAATAACCAGACACAGGAACATTTGTATTATTGAATTGCTACTGGTGCTGCTCACCATGATTACAATTCCTGGCCACCACCTACTGAGTTCTCCTTACCTACAGAACTCTGCACTAAAGGTTTCCATAGATTATATATTTAAAACACATGTTAAGCATTTGAAGTTGCTGTACGTATGTTTCATTTTATACAATTGGGTTTAGAGGGAAAAAGAAAAAGAGGAAAAGACAGGAGAGGAGAGGAAAGGCAAGGAAAGAAAGGAGACACTTGTCCACACAATCAGGAAGAGGAAGATGCAGACGTTACACCAGTAGTCACTTTGATACCAGTATGCTTTTTTAGGTGCAGGAAAATCCATTAGAACCTCGAGCTCAGGGTTCGGTATGAAAGACTCCAAGCACACCAATGGAACCCCAGCTTAAGGAAATTAGAGGTACTCAGCAGTATTACGAGGGCAGTTTCTAAGTAGCTGGCTCTGGTTAAAAAATGGGTTAAACCTGAACTGAAAAACATAAGGATGATCAGTCATTGTTAAAAGACAATCCATAAATCAAACCTCCAGATTGGTTGGTTTCTTTAGAATAATTTTAATATCGAGGTTTCACACCCCTTTGGAGTATGAGCAGTTTTACATAAGTGAGGTTTTCTTATTTTTATTTAAAATAACTGAACTGTATCATTTTAAATGGAAAACTATTTTAAAACAATTGTCGATGGATCTTTCTAAAATATACTACACTTATCACCTCCTTCCCCCCAAGAGAGACTCAGGACATAATTCAAAGGCATCTTTCTGGCATGGGATCACGATTTTGAACACCCTCTTTGTTCACAGACACCTTTCAGAACTAGTGATATACGTAGGATATTTTTTCTTGCACCAAAGAGCCCTGGATGTCTGAGGTTTTATACTTCTGTCTACCTCCTATACTGTTTCAATTTCCTTATACTGTCTGCTGGTGTCACTTACCACTTTTGTCAGTGGATTCTTACTGCCTTTTGTATGCAAGATGTCTAATCTGAAATCATTATCTTCACAAAGATTCTCTTTTTGTTTTTGTTCTTTTAAGAGGGCAGTGTCACTGGCCCTCATATGTGGGATCCGAACCGGGGCCGCTGTCATCCCAAGCCAGTGCTTCACCACTGCACTACTCAGCCGGCCCACAAAGATCCTCTTTTTTTCAAATAGCATTATTATTCTCCAGGCTCCAAATTTCCTTTCACTGTTTAATTCATCTTTATCTCATTTTTCATGTTTAACATATTGCCAGCCTGCACTGAATCTGTTTTCTCCAAATAATTCTTATGTGACTTAGTATTACACATAGCTGTCAAGCAAGATTTATTAAAGTGTAAGTGCTCTCCTGCCTTCCCCTCACCCACTTGTCCAAAAGAGAGATCATCTGGTAAGCAGGACCAAGTGAATGGGTAGGGATCTGGCCAGGGATTGGACTGAAGCAGCAATCTAAATTGATTTACATAATAAAAACCCTAGGAGGTGGGTGCATGCAGGAATAGAGAATAAAGGAAGAGTTAGAGTTCAGGGTTGGTTGTGAGAGATTCCAAAGCAATGGAAAAGGAGAACATTGGTACATGTAAAAAATGTTCTTGGAAACTGTTGTTGGAGTTCTAAATCACATCCATAATAATATTCCTTGAAAAATGGAAGGTTAGAATTTTTTTTTAAATTAGTAGTTGATGACTAGACTGCTTCTTTAAGTGACACATCTCTGACACTGTCTTGTGATGCATTAATTATTCAGATTGACTGTATTGAATAAATGAATAAACAAATACTTTATTTTTCATGGATCAAGGGGTCATTCTACACCCTCCAAGCCTGAGTTTTATGGCACTTTTCTAAATTCTCCTGGACCTTTTTCTATTCTTTCTAACAATATTGGCTGTGTTCTGCATAGATGAGGATGGAAGAAGGTGTCACAGAGGTAAGAACAGAGACTAACAATGTGGATGAAGGAAGAAAATTTAATCTGGACACGTAAGTCTTTGCTCTGCTACTAGCTTGCTATGTGGCCATAGAAAACAGCTGATCTCAGTAAATAAGGTGATTGTCCAAGTTCATAGTCTAGCATGATGCACAGCACCTAATCGGTGCTCAGGAAATATTAAGAGAAGTTTTTCTCATTTCCCTTCCAGTTCTGGAATTCTGAGTCTATGATTCTAGCAGAAAAGTTCTGGCAGATTTGATTCTTAATAGAGATACATTGAGAGCTGTGAGAAATTGGACTCAGGTTGAGTTTCTTTCTGCTTCCTACAAGTGGATGGATGGCAGTCCCAACTGTAATGCCTCTGAAATTATGCAGAGTGGTCCACTGTAATATGCTTAATAAACCATCCTGACATTGCCTTTGTTTGTTTCTAGAAAACTGCCTACCACACATTATGGCAAGAAAAGCACATCTGTACGTACACAGAGTCCACAAACCTGCTTGTTCACTAAAAAGTTTTCCCTGCAAAAGAGCTCAAGTCAGTTGGTTACATACTCATGGGCTTTATTTGTTGTGCCCTAATGCTATATACACAGAGTTAGTACCCAGATTAGTGCTGATAACAAAGGAAGAGGAGTAGAGTGGAGAACATGAGGGGAAAGAAAATGGAGACAAAAATCTATTCGAACCTGATAACAAATGGGAAGTTACTCTTATTTATTTGGCTTTTTTTCATGTAATAGAATAAAATAGTGACACTTTCTGACTCGATCTTGCTTGAGCCTGCCCAATTCCCATAACACGTTGGTTAGCAACTTCTGCTTAGTCCTGTACGCAGATATGCTTATCATGAAAGGAATCTAACCATAGGAATTACTAAAAAAACCTCCCTGCCTGAAACTACCTCCCCAAGGAGATAAAAAAGGTATGTATAAAAATAATGATTATTCATCAAAAGGATTTTAGAGGAACCTCATGACTGAGACCATAAGCAACTAGAGCTTGTTGACCAAAAGCAAAGACGTTTCACCACCCTCCTTGGACCCTTGCTGGTGTCCAGATGACTGCGGTTATCATTCACTTCCTGATCTCAAGCTCATTCTTTTATTTCAAGGAAAGGAATCCAATCTTTCCCCTTCCCCTGAAATAAAAGAAGCCTGAATTCTGTACTTTCTCAAGATGGTTCTTTAGAACATTAGTCCACCATCTTCTCACCTTGCTGGCCTTCCAAATAAAGTCGCTTTCCTTGCCCCAACTCCTTGTCATTCGACTTACCGGCTGTTGCAGAGCAAACAATTTGAGCTTTCACTCAATTACAATGTCATCCACTGATTGTCAAAAAAACTCTGAAATTACGAACTCATTCCCAGAGGGTTTGGAGGAAGTGGAATCCATATTGTCACAGAACCAATCAATGCTACGGGGATTGAAGAGTATATTAGGAGTCACTGACTCATGTCTCCAGTCTGGGAGAGGTTGGGACTTTTAGCTGAGGGTCCAGTGTGTTTGGGACTAGCTCTGGATACTTATGAGTTTACTGAATACCAGCTACTCTCTTGTCTCCACCACATAATTCAAACCTAGGCCTTGGCTTTCACCTCAGTTTTTTGCTTAGACTCCAGGCCTCATACGTGCCCTGCTAATAGTGCATTTAAATAGAAGCACTGATTTCTTTCTGCTATCTCCTGTTCTGCAGGTCAGACCTTTCCGACCTCCCAAGCCCAGCTGCCTCAGTAGAGCCTTATTCAAAATTGACACTGATGATCGAGGACACCCAGAGACTGCCTAGACTGTGGCCACCAGCCTGACTTCTGGTAAAATCCCTGCTTGGAATCTTCAGGGATTGGGCCTCACACACTAAACATTTTGTCTCTTTGGATACCCCATTAAATTCAATAGACAGCCACTTACCTGGGTCAGTCCTCTCTCACCCGTCCTGTCCAGTCTTGCTTTCTTCTTTCTTCCCACTTAAGTCTGATGATGCATCATGACTGAGCAGGAAATCCCAAACCAACCAGTTTTTTCCTATTTGCAATAATACTGTTATTATCTCATCAATTACAACACTTATAACACGCATCAATTATAACAAAATTATAACACTTATCACACTCATCAGTTATAATAAAAACAACTCTTGGTCAAATGTGCTCATACATAATAGAGGCTCAAGGCTTCATTCAGAGTTACTGCAAACAACTTGTTCACTCCATGGGACAAAGTGGGGAAGGAAGGGCTTGCTCCTGCAGAGCCCTGAGAATTCCAATAGGGAATCCGATCTGTAATGGGCTAAGCCATGTCCGTATCTTTGGTTTATATGAAGCACTGTGGGTGTTGGATGAGCTGCTGGGTTTCACGTCTCTTAGTCTTGGCATCTGGAAAACACTCTATCCATATTCATTTGTTTACCAAACGTACTCGCAAATTCCAGTTCTCTCCACAGGGAGGGCTTAGCAAGGCCTATATTCCACATGGTTCCTATGAACCATGTCAAGTAAGGTCAAAAGGAATAAGTCTTTATTTGTGTGACTCATATTCTGTGCTTTCAAAAGAATGAGAACTCTTTCCCTTGTGTAAACTCTTTACTGAAACTATGTTTGGAGCAAGGAACTGCATGAACATGACATTTTCTTGTTTTGAACCCACTCCAATGTGTGGCTTACCTGGAGGAGTGGAGGGGAGGGTGGTAGCGTAGAGAGAGGAGCGGGCATGTCCATTTGGAGTCCTGGATTGAAATTTTGACTTTACTATTCTGCTAGCTATGTGACCTTGGACATGATGACTCAAACTTTTCAGACTGAGGTTTCCACATTATTAAATGAATATTCCTAACTTAAAGCATTTGAATATTGAAAATCACCTATTGTTTTTTTTTTGTTTGTTTGTTTGTTTTGAGGGCAGTGTCACTGTCCCTCATATGTGGGACCCGAACCGGGGCTGCTGGCTTCCCAAACCAGCGCTTAACCACCGCACCACTTGGCCGGCCCAAAATCACCAAATGTAACAAATGTCCCACACATCACCACTTTTTTTCTCCTCTCCTTTTATGCTCATGGCCCCCCACTTATAGCAAGCCCTTCATATTCTCTTGCTCCAGATCTCCAACATCCTTGTAATATGTTATATAATCAAGAGGCTAAAAATAATAATATTTATACTGCATTTGCAAATACACAGAGAAATTCAGAATGATATACTAGGCAGGCCAAATAACTTTCTGATTTGTTTGTCTGCTATATTAATTTTTTTTTTTAGGGCAGCATCACTGGCCCTCATATGTGAGACCCAAACGGGGGCCGCTGGCTTCCCAAGCCAGCGCTTAATCACAGCGCCACTCGGCCTGCCCTTATCTGCTATATTTAAAAAAAAAAAAAAATCAACAGTTACCTGCCCTTATAGATTTCCTGGGTGCATTTCCAGATTATTTCTATAGGAAAAATCTTATCTCATGTTAATTATTTCCCTTGTTCTTGTAGAATATCATCCAAAAAATTGTGTGTAAAAGAAACCCATCCATGTGTGTAAAAGAAACCCATTTTACCAACTTATGTGCACTCTCCCTCCCTGAATACCCATTTATCTGATTTCATAAATCCCCAGTAACATCAGTTCAATTCCAACCAGCAGAAAACTTCTGGGAAGATTTGAGTCTTTCCTGGGTGTTTTTCGAGATAGTAACTTGGCCAAGTACGTCGCTCAGGATGTCTGTGTCGACCTCGTTTTGAGCCATCTGAAATGCAGCACACGGAAGATTCAGAAAGCAGTCCTCATTGCATTGAGAAGTTTTCTCTTATTTAATCCAACGCACGAGACAGATTTGATTTAGAAATGAACCAGTGGTGTTTCTAAATTGTCCAAGTCCTAGCCTGTCTATTTTTGAATCTTGGCCCACCCTTTGAATCAGGCATGACCATCAATTAACCAGGAACCCACTAACCATACACATGAGTGGGAAACATTGCTCCTCTTTTAGGGAGAAATACAGCACGGAAGAAAAAACAAACGTTTTGGTGTCATATAGGTCTGCTAACCTGTGAAAACATGAGAGAGTCATTGTACTTTATGGAGCCCTGCTGTCACCACATGTACAAGAAAACCATCCTCACTGTGGGAACTTGAGTGGATTCAATGAGATAATGGGTGGACGGCACATTAAATAATGACACATAATGTTCAAAATGATAGTTGCTTTATTATAATCATTAATAGATTTTCCATTCACAACTTCCTGATTGTATATGTTTGCTTCATTCACATTTTTACATGACGAGGAATGAATCTTGCCTTGGGACTTAAAATCATCAGAGCTGTTGGCCCTTCGGACTTAGTGTTCATATGCACTCACACCAGTGCTTGGACCTGGACTTTACACGGGAATTCTGTTTGCTTACAGCTCTGCCTGTCAGTGTTCCCTCTGTGCCCTAGCCCTGGCCAGTGGGAACATCCTTCCCCCAGTTATTCAGCGAACACTTGGCTAAGCCAGTCCCATGCATTGTTCTCCAATAGAAGTAACGCCTCTGCTCCCACCTCCCCTCCCGACCCCAGCTTGGGTTCTGACCATCAATACAAAAGAACAACATCTTCAGAGAGAACTGCATTCATATACTCAACACGCAGTCTAAACAATGGGTCTACAGTCTCACTGATAAGATGTGGGTCTGGCTCATAACTAATTACTGTTACCTCATAATATGTTTATGACTATGTGTGTGGATTTATTTCCATGTGTATATGCATGCATCTAAATAATGTGTAAATGTATATGGATGCATATTTATATTTAAGTTGTACACTTTTAATAATCACATGCATGTGTGGATACATGTGCATACACGCGCACACACACACACACACACACACAATGGTTAACAAAGCTACACAATGTAAACATTTTAAACATTTGAAACTTCATGAATTAAATTGCAGGTGCCATAATAGCAAATGTTTTCATGTCAACATGAATTTAAATTGATATCAGCCACACCATGCATTTGGTGGTATAACTCTGTTGGATTTCAGATAACTCTCCTCCCACCACTTAACCAATAACCACAAGCTGCAAGCACTCCGATGCCTCCTTTCAGAAGGGAACCTCAGGTATTTTTCAAGGTAAGTGGTTTATTTTTGTATTTCTGAAACATACAACATGAGTAAAACTGGACTACCATGTTTATTAGGTTTTGCTCTGGTCTGAATGTTTGTGTCCCCCACAAAATTCATATTGAAAAACCAATGCCCAAGGTGAACGCAACAGTAGGAGGGGCATTTGGGAGGTGATTAGGTGATCATGGTGGAGTCCCCATGAATGAGATTAGTGCCTTTATAAAAACTTAAAAAAAAAAAAAAAAGCAAACACAAAAACAGAGAGATCTCTTGCCCTTTATACCATGTGAGGAACCAGCAACAAGGCTCCATCTAGAACCAGAAAACAGACCCACCGAATCTTCCAGCACCTTGATCTTGGACTTCAAAGCCTCCAGAACTGTAAGAAAAAAAAACAGTTTCTGGTCTTGTGTTATGACAGTGGGCTAAGAAGGTATGTATTTTAACATGTCACTGATACATTACACATTATGCTATCACAAGAAAAAGTTTTTGTGTGCTGTGTAGCAGTCCCACTTTTTTTCTTTTTTTTTTTCTAAGCCTCGTGGCTTTTACTGAGCTATTTTGCATGGTGAGGTGATTTTTAGGAATGCATTTATCAAACAGTAGAAGTGACTGTATACATGATTCCCTGGGGAAATTCATGTGCATGAACATTTTTCCTTAAACGCAGAAGCGTTTCTAATTGTTGTGGAGGTCTGACATTGTTGTTTTCTGGTTGAGGCTGTTCTAAGATTGACTTTGAACAAGTTGCGATAATGTGTCTCCAAATGGCTGGTTTCTTTTCAGCTTTCAGATTTCAGAAGCCAGTGACCAGCTCCCCGTCTCCCATCTCCTTCCCTGGTCACTCTGCTCCCTGCTACGTTTTATTTTATTGTTACTCATCAATATCTTAAATTTATTTTATATGCATGATAGTATTGTATAGGTTACATTAAATTTCATTATTTCCTCATTGTTCCTATCAGAATACATGCTTGTGAAGGCAAATATCTTATCTGCCTTGTTCACGGTTGTATTATCACCACCTAAAGAAGTCTACACCACATTTGGATTAATAAATATTTGTATTCTATAAACCAAAGGTCCCTTTTCATGTGCTCAAAATGTAAACCATAACAGCGTTTTCCTTGTATGTGTTCATCTGGAATTATTTGGGGATTTCCGCACTATGACAGCATCAGTCTAACATGCATTTTTCAAAATACTGTTAACTTCTAAGAATTTATATAATGATTCAGAAACCAGGCTAAGTCCTTTGTTTTTCATGCTACTTTCTAGCCGTTTCTTTCCCCCCCTAAAATTGCAATTATTTCACTTAAATGAATATCTAAGAATAACTTCCTGAATGGAGCAGCCTGAGTAGTACTAGAGGGAAAGGGCAAGGACGTTTTGGTTCCTGACAAACACCAATTGGACATGCAACTCAAAGTGCTGGCTGGGCAAGGGACGAATGGGGCCCAAGACGACACCTCAGAGACCACTGCTAAATAAAGTGGACTTGCTCACAACACCAGAACCTGAAAATCCAGGGCTGAGTTTCAAGAAACATTTATCTAGTGCCCCCTAAAGGCCATGTCCAGTGTTAGAGGCTGAATGAGTGCAATGAAAAAAAAAAAAAATAAAGATCTTCCCCTAAATGAGCACAGAATCTGGCGAGAAAGGCATAAAGTGACACACGTAAGCATAATGTCACATTTTAAATATGTGTTGTTTAAAGGGGAATACGTGGAAGATGTCAAAGTGAAGGGAGCACTTACTATTTAATAAGTGCCTTTGGGCTGGGGGAGCTTTTTTGGCTTTGCTGTGGATTGAACTTGAAAGAGGTGCTATGCCAGTCACCTGCCGTGCTCTCCTAAGTCCACTCCCCACTCCTTCCTGCTTTGCTTAGTATTACAGGAAACTACATTTCCCAAGGTCCACTGCTCCTAGCTTGCAGTTGGGTTTGGTTAGTGGCAAGCATGGGCTGGAGATGGGAGGGCCAGAGCAAGGGGAGGAAGCACAAGCTCCCTCTTTGTCTCCTCACCTCTGGCAACAGCGCTGACTATGGCCATTGTCCTCTGTGTCTCCAACAACTGCCAGGCGTGTCTTCCGTGACGTCAGCTTCAATCTGGTGGTCTGGGGTCCCAGGCTCTGGGAATCCTTGTGGCCTTCCAGCCCAGGGGAGGTAGGGGTTTCCTGTTGCTGCTAAATCTTCCCCTGTTGGGCATCTTGGCTCTTCAGTTACTCAAGCAAGAAATCCCCTGTATTAAATGCCCTGTGTGTGGAATCTCTAGCAATGGTTTCTGTTTAGCTGCCTGTACCCTCAGTGACACAGGAAACAAACTTCTCATGGGGAAGGGCAGCTCAGGCCTGGAAATGAACAAAGGGATGGAAGGCAGATTTAGGCTGTGGGAAAGGAAAGGTTAAAGGCCACCTGAAAACAACAGGAATCCTCATTCATGCTGAGCCTCTCGGGTCTTGGGGAAGGCTAAGGAGAGTTCTGAGCCTGCACAAATATAAGGGTAAAATGGCATCCATGAAGAGATGTCTCTTACGTAGGAAAACCACAAGGTTGAAAAGATTTGGATCCAGTCCATCTCTTTATTTTCCACGAAGTTTAAAGCAGTTGTTTGGGACTCTGACTCACCCACTCAGGATACCACAGCTGGGAGGTGTCTTCTCCCTTCAAATTATAGGCATGAGGACACTAAAACTTCTGTATGTCCAAGTGCTTTGCTCAAGGTCATATGGCTGGCATAGACACAAGGTGAACTCCACTCTGTTGATTCCAAGTTCAAAGTCAATTCTATATTATCATCCAAACCTTTACCACTCTCCCAAGTTTCAGTTCATTTCATGCAGGTTTGGTCCTTAAGCAACCATAAGGTTATGAACCAATTTGAATGTTTTTGTTCCATAGTAATCATTTCTAATTTTGAACTAATAATAATGAGCATGTTACTTATTTCAAAGTAAACAGTTTGAAATGATTTTTTAATAGAATGAAGAAGACTTTACACTGTAAGGTAGGTAGAATTCAGGTAGTAGAATACACCAAACAAACACAAACATGCTTCCAGCCTGGGGTCTTTATTTTATTCCCATACAATTAGCCTTTATGAAATTCTTCAGACATCACTTCTACAATATATCAGGACTGAACACCAAGGTTTGGGATAAAATAAACACCATGAAACCAAGACTTTAGAGACATTATCTGTTTAATAAATATGATTGTAAAAGCAATAAACAATAGCAATTATACATTACACTACATCGTATTTAACAAAAAATACATCAAAAAGTCATTTTAAAATTAGAAGTAGTTCCAATACTATAAGAAAACTTTTTTTTTTAATTGGCTTCCTATAAAAATAAGTTGGCAAATGAGAGATTTCAGTTGGAATCCTGGAAAACACAGAACAGCTGCCAAGTACCCCATTGCTCTCAAAGTTGCTGTATGGAACTTCTGAAAAAAAAAGCAAATCAAACCTCTGCATTTTGAGTGGGGAGTCCAAATAGGAATAAGGCAAAGGAAGAAATGTGGGTTGGGTAGTTCAGGGGAGAGCATGCACAACTGGCCTTCTGGGATTTTGGAAATATTACATTTTTTAGCTTGCTCTGAATCTTACCATCTACAACCATCCCTCCCCACCCACTCCTCTGGCCTCAAGCCCACCAAACTCTGCATTGTGTTTGCACCTGCTGTTAGCGAGTAGGTAGGCACTTGGGTTCCTCCCATTTGTAGGCTTTCATCACTGCCTTCTCTTTGGGACTGAGCTGGAATGGTCCACTAGAGCAATTCCCAAACTACCGTGTACATCACAATCACCTGAGGGGCTTGTAAAGACAGATTGCTGCCCCTCCCCCGGAGTGTCTGATTTCAGTAGGTCTAGGGTAGGGGCCCCAAACTGGCACTTCTAACAAATCTGAGATGATACTGATACTGATGGTCTGGGTACCACATTTTGAGAACCACGGAGCTAGATCGCAATAACAGCGAGGTCCCTTCTGAGTAGTACCTTGCCTCACTCAAGGGAGGGAGCTTGGAGGAGAGGCACATGAAGACCCCGGAGATGCTGAATCTAGAGCTGGCCACCTTAGGTCACTTTCCAAAATGCCAGGCATCTCATGTCCACCTCTATTTTCAATTAAGACTCACAAGCCTGTTCTTCCCTAAGTCTTCCCATGTAGCCATTCATTTATTCCTTCAACAAGTAATTTCTTTCATACCTATTCTAGGCAAGGCACTATGCTAGATCAAGAGTGTCATTCTTTTTTTCATTGTTTTCCAATTAAAATTATTGAGCCACGACTCTGAGGACTCCCCGTGCTGTTTGGAGTGAGCCTCTTTTGGTTTCCAAACACTTTCTCTTCCAGATTACATTCGGGAGGCTCCAACTGAAGAGAATCAATGAGGATATTTCCTATGGGATAGGAAGCCTGGCAGGTCGGGATTCTATTGAGTTCTACAAATAATTATGGCTGCCTCAGGCATAATCCATTGCCCAGATTCATACCAGGCATCTTCAACCATAAATAAAAACTTCTGCTTGAGTAACTTCTGATTTCAGCTTTGCTACTCTTGCCCTGCCCGGACTGCCTAAGGGCAGAGATTGTCAGGATCTTTAAGACACTAGGATCCTGTTCCATCACCAGGGCCCTGTGACACCCTGATGTTGGCTTGGGGACATGACCAAGAAGGAGGCTGTGCTCTCTGAGTGGTTTTTCAAAACTGTTTTCTTCTATGTTTTAGAGTGGGCTTTACCCAATTCATAATACTCCAAGGGCTTCTACTGGCCATATGTTTATTTCCTTCTTTCTCTGGGCCTGTTTCATGATTGCCCTGGGAAAATGGGAATTTCTTCATGCTTTGGCCAATCCGCTTCAGTTAGTCAGCTAACTCTTCCCCAATATGCTTATTCGTTTTGCCTTTGCAGATACTGTGACACTCAAGAGATCAGAGTGCACACATGATCTGGGATCATCCGATATGCTCAAAATCTCATCCGAATGTAAGACAAGACTCTGCATATTCTCAGACTGTTTGATACTCTTGGACATTAAATGCTTGATACTTTTGGACATTAAATGCATTAACCTGCTTCTTCTTCTGGTTAAAACAGTTTTATTTTACAAATAGTTTTACCCGACTGCGAGAGAGGAAATACTGGGTACAGCAGCCATCACAGGGGGAAATCGCCCTGCCGTATAGTAACATGTCCAAAACATTTCGTACAAGAATCTTCTAGAATCTGACTGCATGTGATTTTTGTGAAGGTGTGAGGATACCCCTATTCATCTGAATGCTTTCTTTTCCACAGTACATGGCCAGGTTTGAACTGCTTTGCATATATATATATATATATATATATATATATATATATATATATCAGCTCATTCACACACATGATATGTTTCCAGGTGGGAAAGGACAAAGCTGTTGGGAAGAGGAGGCTTCTACAGGAGGAGAAAAAGGGGACGTGAAGCTGAGCCCTGCAGGGCAGGCTGCAGCTTGGTCAGTGTGTCCGGAGGCTGCCATGCTTGGGATGTACAAAACTGGTGGAGGTCAGAAACATATGGGCGCTGGAGACAGGATTGGCGGAGACTAGGCCAATCCTTAGGGAATGTCAGGGTTAGTGTTCAGAATCTAGCAACATGTTTGGAGAAAAAAAGGTAGGAACAGTTGAAGGGTAACTTGGGGATGGGAAGGAAGAGATACAAATATATCACCAGAGCCTGACTATACATGGAAAGCAAATAAACGGGAAGGCGAGACCGTGGGTAACTGGGGTTTTGTTTTTTTACATAAATTGGGCAGGAGTAGGCAAAAGCTGCAAGGGGAAAAGGTGGTGATGGAAAGGGGTGAAGAGGAAACACAGGGCCACATCTGACATGCTTACCCCCCACCCCGCCCCCACCTGCCTGCCTTCCCTACACTGCTTGCATATACAAAACTTCAACTGGCTTCTTTGTCCCTCTTGCCACACAGAATGCAGAAAGCAGTCTAGTGGCCACGATTGGCCAACAGAGCTACTAGATAACTTGGAAGGGGGAAATGGCACTAAGGACAATGGAAGAGAAACAGCTCAGGGTTTCCAACTCCTGTGCATGTCATTGTGTCTTATGAAAGGGGGTGGGGTGGCTAATCCACCCATTAGCCAATAGTGCTAAAATAGCTGTGAAATCGAGAGCCAAGAATATTTCCAAAAATACATGCAGGTCTCCTTGGCCTATATATATATATATATATATATATATATATATATATATATATTTATGAATTCTCTACAAACACGACCGATCAGAAAAGAGAGAAGGAGGAAGGGGGAGGGGAGTGTTTTTTCCATTAAAATAGAGCACCTGTACACTGCCCCTCCCAGCGTGTTCTCAACATGTAGTCCACATGCACAGGCTTAAAGCTAAAAACCCTTGTTGTCTGTGTTGGAAGAATGAAAAAGTCCCGATGCAGTGAGTGTTTTGTTTGTTTGTTTGTTTGGATTTTGATTGTTTTTATTTTATTTTGTTTTTGTTTTTGTTTTTACTGGCGTCCTCCATTCAAACATTTACATAGGTAGGGATTTCTTTTGTGCTTTGATTCTCAGCAACTATGGAAATACTTCCTGGCAAAATAGGAAACAGAACAACAAAGGAAAAAAAGAAAACACAGAGTTAGTGGTCATGAAGGATGATGCACTTGACAAGAGCGAAATTCTTTCCTGATCAGCAGGTCTCCTGTAGCCTTTGGGGGTTTTCCTTAAATTGCAAACTGTGCCTCAGCAGATCCCCGCTTTGGCGTTGAAGGTGGAGTGGCTTGTCTTGCTCTTTGCAATCGGAGAGATGAGTCACCCGGTTGAGTAGAAGGGGAGGGAGGGGAGGGTAAAGCTACTCTCCTAAGAGAAAACGTGTAACACTTACTCATTTAATGACATTGGAAATGAAAAGGTGTCAGGGGCTTTGCCCTGTGCTGCAAGATGTCTCCTGGTAAAGGAGGGATTGCTCCTTTAATAAAGTAAACAGCCGCTGAGCTTCATATCCTTTGCCAATGGGATTGAAAACCAAATGACCCACAAAAATGCACTTAAAAGCTGTAGCAATGAATAGACAGGGTGAATACTTCTCTGGACTCAAAGACAGAAAAGCCCTTTTTTTCTTTTTAACCCAAAGCAATTACGCATGTATCAGCCTGTCTCCCCAAATGAAAGAAAGCACAATGAAAGTGGGAGACTAGGTATGGCTGACGTGGTTATTATTACTTCCGATGTGAGCTGGCCCTTGTGTTTAAATGTCCCCTTAATATGCCACAGAACTATCCCATATCCATTTAAAGAGAGGGTTATGTTTTCATTTAGGGACTCTTTTTTTTTTTTTTTTCCCCAAGTAGCAATCTTATCAGAGGCCTTCTAGGTGGCTGGGCATTATCACATTAGAATGAAGCATGAACGGGTATCTAGTAATTTATCCATCGTAGTCAGCAATGCAGGCTCTAGATGGGAACATTTACCGCTTCAACTCCTGATGCTAACAGACAGGAGGAAAGAAGAAGGGAAATGGATCACAATGGTGGCTTCATGGCTGTCTAATTCCCCGGGACATTTTCTCTGTGATCAATAGTGGGACTTAGCAACCACATAGGAGGCTCTCTAGTCCCAGCGGCTGGATCCCCAGGCTGACTTCATAGGCACAGAGTGAGCTCTACTGGAATATGAAGAAGTCCATTTTAAGACTTCTGGTAAGGGACAAGTAACAAGAAGAAAGAAATCTGCCAATCTGCTCTGTAATAGTCTAACCGTCCAGTGGCCTCTCAGGCAACCCTACTCCTGGGATGTTGTATATACTTGATGCCTCCTGTCCAAAAAGTCTCAGGCTCTATTTTCTGGGCAATCATTTTTAGATTGCTGCTAGATTTAAAAATAAATAAATAAATAAGAAATCCCAGGGTGATTAGGCTGCCGCTCTTCTACAAGTGTTGGGGAGCAATGTGCCCTCCTTAAAGATACTTCAAGCTGAGGCTGCCACATCTTGTTCTGGGCATCACATGCCCTGTCCCCCAAACCTTGCCTGGCTCCCCAGGTCACCAGATCTGGCCTCTGAGGCCTGTCCTTCTTGCATATTGTCAGAGCAAATGCTTTCTCTTTGCCCATGAACACTTTGAAGCCCAACAGTTTAGCAAAGGTTTTTGCAAAAAAGAGGAAGAAACTCATGAAAGAAAAAGAAACAAGACAGGGGCAAGAAGGCTTTTTCCTTTTTTTTCTCTCTCTCTCATTCCAGTGGAAGGAAGCAGGGAAAGAAGCATCTTAGCTGTTTCTCTCAGGGGTGTTAGAGCAGAAAACAGTGGTTATGTCAAGCCAGAAAGGGTTAGAGAGAGCGTCAGCCATTGACTACTCAGGCTGCACAGCTGACAGCTACTGGGAATCATTTACCTATGAGCTGTGATTCCACCTTCTCATCTATCAGCTGGCCAGGCCTTCTTAGGTCAGTCTGAGGGATATGGGGCCTGCTTTCAGTGGGACTGACTCGACTGACCATCTCTCGTTCTTTTTCATTCTGCATCTGGGCATAAACATTAATCCCCGGGATCTTCCTAAAACATTAACAGAAACCATCACTGCCATGCACAGGAGACGTACATCACTGCGACACATGCGTCTGAGCCTGTCACAGAAAAGGAAGAGGGAGGGGAGGCATGGACAAAGGGACACATACCTTTTAAACTTGTAGATGACAAACACTGCCAGCCCCACAAATACCACGGACAGCAGCATCAGCATGGCAGATCCACTGTGGGTAGGAGTCAAGTCCACCAGTGGGGCTGGGGGAGAAAGCGAGACATGGTCATGCGCAGGGAGGAGGGCTGGTGTGACTCCGTGAGAGCCTCACAGGGCTCATACAGAGGCATGGTGAGTCCCAGAAAACCACAGGGGACTGACACACAAGATGCATGTGGCACAACTGACATGTGGAGGTATCTGAGCCTGTCCCAGCCCTGAGAATGTTCAAGCTGGCTTGTCCAAGGAATCCAGGGGAGCCAGACCACTAGGGTTCAAGGGCGGCTCTGCCACGTGCTGGCTATGTGATCCCCGGCAAGTTCTTCAGCCGAGTGTGTCTCATGTGGTGAGATGAGAAGGATAGGACATTGTCTCATCAGGTTTTTGTGAAGACCAAATAAGTCCTCCTGGAAAACCCTGATAACAATGATTGGCACATAGTAAGTCTTCTATAAATAATAGTTTTTATTGCTATTGCTGCTGCTATTATTCCTAATCAACATTTGTAATGATATACTTATTAAATTTTTCTATTCTCTGAATGCAAGCTTTTCCCGGTAGGCAACGCAAACAACCAGAAAAACCACTGAAGGAATATTTTTTATAAATTGTGCATTTTTCTCTCATTCCTGTCCCACCAGTTGTCATGGGGGAGAAAGAACTGAAGAGTAATGGAGCATGCTGATATCTTTCCCATGCAGAACACTGATGCCTAAGTGACTATTTCACAAGGGCTGGAGGAGGGGGCTTGCCATCAGGTGTTGTCTCGGCAACTTCCCAAAGCCCTGACAGCTGGTGCCAGGCAGCGCCAGCCTCTCTGATGAGTTGAGTTCACCTCTTGGACTAAACAGATGCCTCTGCGTCCATAAAAAGAGTCTCCCTCCCTGAGTTTGCCCATAAATTGCAGGTCTGAGGAACAACTCTCTCCACCCCCAAATCTCTTCTGTCTCAGGGTCAAACCTGTTGGACTTCACTAACTTTGTTGGCAATTAAGTTCACCCTCTCACAAACTGACATTTGGCAAAAACAACACAGCTCGAGCATAAAGGACAAGCCATCACAAACCTGAGTACTGGCCTTTACCTTCCATCAGTTTAAGCAAAACCTGATACTCAGAAATGTGGGTGACCTTTAAGCACCATTTTCTGTGGCTTTTCTCTGCTGAGAGCCAAGAGGGCAACATTCCTGCCACCCAGGTATGAAACTTCAAGAATAAGTGACTGTAATACTGATGGCCTCGGACAAGACTCGAAACGACTTCTGCTCTGTCTGGTTATTGTAGGATTAATGTCAGCCACTTAGTAACCAGGACATACGGAAAAGTATATTGCACGTATCCAATCGTTTTGGTGAAAAACAAAGTCAAGCTCTCTTTCTCACCAATAGGCTTAGTTGTTTTAGTAGAATCCGCTTTTAGGAAGCCCTTAAATTAAGCACCCCTGTGATTCTCTCTCCTCTGTAAGTCAGGCAGCACTGCAACTGTGATGTGGGAGCAGGCGAGTTTGTGTGAGAAGATGGGGTGAGCGCCACTTGGGTGGAACACCCAGGCACACATGCTTTCAGCTCAACATCAGAAAATAGAAGCCTCCTTCATTGAGTTAGGCAAACATAGTGCAATCAGCAAAGGAGTCCAGAAATACACTGGGACTCACGCTGTAACTGGTAGGATGTCACTGGGGAAGAGGACACCTCCATTTGTCATAGGCAGTATGGAAATTTACTTTCACAAATTGAAGGCAGGGGCTATGGTCTCCAATTGATGAGATAAAAACAGCAAGGTTCTCATTAGTTAATATTGTTCCAAAGGACTCAGAACTAGTAAATGGAAGAATAAGACTTGAGCCCAAGTCATCTATCTCTATCTCTCACACATACACAAACACACACACACACACACACACACACTTCCTACATACTCAACCCTGGGTGAATATTAATGGGAGATACCATAAATTTTAAAAGATACTTCTGAGAACAGGGATTAAGGCAGAAACCATAGCACAAAGAGCAAATTAACAAGTGAAACAAGTTAAAATATTGTTTTAACTTGTTAATGGTAATTGAGTAAAGTTTTAAAAATTAGAAAAGCATATATATTAAGTTTTAAAATCATAGATCATACACTCTTAAACTTGGATGACATGTATATGTGCATATATATGTGTGTATATATGTGTGGTATATGTTTACATAGGGAAATGAAGTCTTATGTATGTACCCCCTGGCTTCTACAACCCTCAATCAACAGACAATATTATTTTATTTCTATTCCACCCTGTCCCCACAACCCTCAACCACTGGATTATTTCAAAGCAAATCTCAGCTACGCGATAAATTCATCTGTAGCTTTTAAGGAGAAGGTCTCTTGCGCTCTCTCTCTCTCTCTCTCTCTCTCTCTCTGTCGACATTATCACAGCGCCATTATCACACTTAAGGAAATAATAATAGGAAGATATTTTGAATGCAAACTTTAATTTAACTGGGAACAAATGGAGGTCCAGAAAGAAGCCCCAGATGGGTGGGATGGTTAGAGGCAGGTGAGCTTTACTTGCTCAACTTCTAATTCCTAGCTGAACACTCTTTTAGAATAAACAGAGTATCAGTGTTGTGGAGCAGCCAGGAAGAACACCAAGTCTGCTTGAAAGGGCTGGCATTTGAAATAAATGGAAAACTAAAGAGAGGAAATTGCTTCAGCCAGGCTCTAAGACAGAAAGCAAACACACAGGGACTCTATTTCCCTTCTCTTCCCTTCCTCCTCTTTCTCTCCCCATCACAAGCTTAAATCTTCCAATTCTAAATCATTCCCACTCAAATCCTCATTTGTAAACAAGGAGAATTAACACCGTTTTGGAATTGGCATAGTATTTTGGGTAAGTGAGTTTCTGTATTCTTAGTTCTGAAACGTGCTATCCTCTACCCCTCCCCACCTCTGCAGGGCTCTGTCACTTCTCAGAAGCAGTGAGCAAGCCCTGCAAGTGATTGGATACCACTGCCCTCTGTGTTCCACGGGTGGCTTTTGCTTGCTGATCTGAGGCTGAATATAAACGGGCCATTATTGCTCTACACCAGGGCAGCTGCATATCTTAGTTTGCCCAACACTTAGCTCTGTTTGTGTGTTTTGCTGAGGAATGGAAACTTGTGATAAATGGGCTTTAGCTTGTTGTGTGGCATTAGCATAAATTAATCCCTCTCCAATTGCAGTCTAAACAAGGTAGAAGCATAGGGGAAAGTGCTGAGCAGTTGACTTGCCATTATTCCTGCACAAAGGAAAGCTCAGATATAACAGCCCTGCAAGTGACTCGACGTTTCTCAGTCTGGATGCTGGCATATCCAGTGTCTAAAATCCTGCGAGGACTCAGAAATGCATTGAATAATTATATTCTGTTCATAAAGACCGAGGCTGATTATAATAATAGCCATGCTTACAATCATAACAGTGGTCTTCTTGTGAACCGTGATACATATGAGGACTGACAATTAAGCTTGCAAATTTGTTGCAACGATGTTGCTAAATTTTCTTGATATCAGAGGGATTCTTCATTATGAATTTGTAACAACTGCACAGTTAACCAAGTTTACTATTTGGAAATGCTTGCAAAAGTTAGTTTACTGTCTAAGTGCCCCTCACAGACAGTGCTGGGTGAGCAAATGCATCGTCATGATGCAAGAGCCAGGAATTGTTGAAGTCAGGTCGTCTAACTTTTCCACGCAGCTTTTTCAGCACTTTAAAATAGCAAACTTTGTTAACTGTTTGTCCAGTCGATATAAATTGATAACGAATAATCCCTCTGATATAAAAAAAAAAAGGTTAGCATCATCATTGCAACAAGTTCAGAACTTGTCAGACCTCGTATATATTACCTGAATCAGAATCACCTGGAGAGCTTGTGAAAATGCAGTTTCCAAGGCTTCTCTTGAAAAAAAATGTATCCGTTTCTGAGAGTAGGTCCCAGAATATGTACCAAGCTACACAGGCCATTATTATGCAGACTAGTTTGAGGGTACTGCATAGTGGGCCCCACCTACTGTCACTCATAAAACATCCCGTCCTTATCTTTAGAGCGTGCCTGATCTTTATAATCTCTGGGTTGCTAAAACAAAACAAAGGAGGAGTCATTTTGTAAGGGGTGAAAAAGAGAACTATTGCATTGTTTTGTACATCTGCAACTAATAATAATAATAAAAAAATGTCTTTTTATTGCTAATAGTAGCTCAGTCTAGTTACAGATTCATTGCATTGGTGGATCAATTCTCTGCCCCTATCTGTGGCGAAGCCTCATGGAGTTCGAATTTGAAGCTTCTCCCACCAAGAGGTACAATCTGGTTTCTCCCCCCTTGAATTTCAGCTAACACTGTAACATGATTTGGCAATGGGATGAAACGGAAGTGACGAGTGACGGTGTGCCAACTGTGAGCTACAAGGCCTTTTGTACTTTTGCTCTCTCTTGGGATCCTATCGTTGCCATGTATGAGCCAGCCCAAGAAAGCCACTACAAAATGAGAGAGCACGTGGAGGACAGCTTACTTAGCCCAACTGAGGCCATTCCACAGTAGCCGACAGCCAACCGATCCCCAACATGTGGGATGGCGCAGCCCAGATCAGGAGTGCTCCCTGTCCAACAACCCATAGCCGATTGCAAACACACAGCAGGCATAGAAAAGGCTGGAACAAGCGCCCAGCTGACTTACACACTTGTGAACAATGATAAAGATTTGCTGGTAAGCCAGTGGACGCCTCGGTGATTTGTTACAAGGCAATAATGTACGAGTACTAATGCCCTCTCTGTTCAAAGCCCTTCTTCTTCAACTGACTAAATATCCATTTAGCAATTCTCGCCTTTGGGCTGTATATTGTCCATTTCTTTTGGATTTCTGTCCCCATTGGTAGGGTGGCAGGGTATAAGTATGATGACTCTAAATATTTACTTCTAACAGGTGGGAGGTGGTATATCTCATTGTGGTTTTGATTTGCATTTCCCTAATAGCTGGTGAACACACGATGCAATATACAGATGACGTATTGTAGAAATGTACACTTGAAACCTATATAATTTTATTAACAAATATTACCCCAATGAATTTAATAAGAATTTATAAATAAATAAATAAATACATACATACATACATACATACATACATACATATTCACTTCTAACCTAGGGCACTTGAGAATGAAAAGGACTGCTATTAAAGCTTATGCAGACACAACAGATATAACCCAATAGTCCTCGTCACTATAGATATAAGGAACTAAATGCCTAAAAGGTAGCTTTTCCTAGGTTCTGCATCTTCTTTATATTTCTCATGTGTTCTCTTGCCTACATTTTTCGCTGCTAATTTCACTTGACTATCTACCTTGGACTCCCCTTGAGGAATTGCACCTCCTGTGTCCCAACTGCCACTTATTGCCAACCTGATGCATGTTCGTACCCCACGTGTGAATTATTCATCTGATAATTTTCCCCTGACCATTCTCAGCCCAAGAGTTTCCAGGTACATCCCCAGGCCAGGTCCCCTGTGGTTATTTCAGGCTCTTTAATGGGCCCTGGGAATCAGGAAAAAAAAAAAGTCGGTGAGTACAGACTCTGTTAGAAGCTAAAGAACAACCTCGTTGCTGGTCTCTGGTATATTTAAGAAAGTATCACATTCATTTAATCCTGTGGGGAAAAGGATACGTTTAGATATCTTAACACCTATTATTATTCAGCATAACATCATAATGACTCAATAACTGGCAACAGCCACGGGGTCCCTGTGTCTGTGAAACAGCCTAATTATTTATAGAGGAAAAACAATATTTATTTTTGGGGAAAAAATAATTACTATTAGCATGACTTTACTCACAAGGCTTGTAAATGATAACTGTGTTGATAATAAGGAAAGCAGAGACTAAAGAGGCAGATCGATTTATTGGCTGTGGAAGAATTTCACTAGTACTAATTGCATCTCTCAATGGAAAATGCTATTGCAACAATTAATTTCCCTTTACAGATCAGAGCTCCACAACTCCACAGTCTGGCAACTGCATTTATAACAATGACTTAGATTATATTGTGTTTTCTGAAGCTTCTTGACCAATGCTAATTCTGCCTTCCAGTGGAAAGTGTCTTTCTCAACGTGACACTGTCAGGCAGGACTCATGAGGTATCCTGACCTGGGCTGAGGGTCTGACTTCCTTGTCCCCTCCCACATTTCCTCATAACATATCCAGTGACAGCAACTGGAGCCTGGAAATATCAACTCTCTAATATCTCTGGGATCATATCTTTTTATTACAAAAGAAATTAAACCAGTCAGTGGCACCCATGGAGGCCACGATAGCACAAGATAACAGTTTTATTAAAAACCCACACATACCCTTGACAAAAGACAGTTTTCCTAAACCTTACAACTTAAACAAGAAAACTGCTAGACAGGAGAGGGTGGGAGCAGTTACTGCGTATTGTTATTCTTTTAATGTAACCTGGGATGTAAGCCCCTTTTTTTGAGAAATACTAACCTTTCACTTTTTTAAAATCATAGATTGCAGAAGAGCAGTGACCTTTCTGGAAAGCAAAGGGGTGGGGGTGATAAGCACCCTGACTCTGTAATACAGGCAGAAAAAAAGGGAGGTGCAGATGGGTCATTTTCTGCTATTAATTATCACGTTAGTAACATCTAGATAGTATCATTTTTTTAACTTGCATAAAAGTCATTGTTATTCAAGTACATCTGCCACTCAGATTCCAATGCACAAACTTCAATCATTTTTCAACTGCCTCAGGGCCACAGCTCTTGGCTGGACTTTGCCATCCATCTAGATTATGGATATGGTGTATCCCAGGTTCAGAGACACACTTCATTTTTTTCCCCCGTACTCCACTGTCATCTACCTAGTCTGCCAATTAAGTTAGCTCCAGATATGCTGAGAAATTAGATTTTCACGTTGATTATGAATTTCCTCCTATACGTTTTTTTTTTTTTAAAGCATGTCTGTGTTGGTGGATGCCCTGAGTTGTAAATCAGATTTATTGCTGCAGATAGCACCTTTCCTTGTTATGTAGATGGATTTCAGTCCCTGGAATGTACTAGAAGAGTGCTTGTGGGGACTGGTGGCAGGCTGGCTGCCTCAGCATCCTTTGGGGAACTTGTTAACAGATGCAGATTTCTGGAAATCCCTCCCTGGGCTTCTGATTCAGGGTGTGATGCACTGAAATCCCTGGAACATGTCTACTTCTGTGAAGATTCCTAGGTAACTGCAATGTGGAGTCAGGTTTAAGAACAGCTGCTTTGGAGCAGGGGGTTCCCATACTGGGTTATAATGACTGTTTCCAATCACAACACGGTTTCAATGATCCCAACTGTTTTGAGGAAACCAGTCAGCTCCGCTTTTCTATACTCCCTGTGCAGAAGTCCCATCATCCAAGTTTCTTTTAAGTGGTCCAATAAATAACTCCTGTGAAATGCAAATGATCCCTTGAAGTGCTGTTTGTAATGGAGTATGAATTACTCCAGTTAGGGTCAGTGTTCTTAAATAAAATGCTAGCCTCTTCTTTAACTCCCATTCACACATAGAACCTCATTTATTCTACCACAGCTACCTCTTCCCCCTACCTCTAGCCCCATCCCCAAATATAACAACTGAATTTACTCTTGACCGCGGGTCCGCATAGAAACAAGGATACAGGGTTTGATGAGATTGAAAGATTTGTACCAGTTATTAGGGCTTTCATTTATCACCTGTCAGCAGGCTCCCCTCACCTGGTAATCTACTGAAGGGTGGAAAATTACAATTCATACTACAGCCTGGTCCTGGGCTTCTCACAAGAGTTGGAAGCCCCCAATTTTCAAGTTCCTGGTGGGTTTTTTTTCACTTATATGTTTGATGACATGAAACCTAACATGAGTCATGAAATTCATCTTCTTTGGCAACCAAAAAAGAGGCTGCTACTTTCAGATCTTCATCTCTGTCAAATCAATTTCCATCTCTTGCCACTTGGGTTGAAATTTCTTGTAAAATGTATAAATATTTTATTCAAAAGTAAAAGCTTATTGACCATTGCCCAAATCCATGATTTAAAATATCCTTTCATCTGCCCCTGCTTCACATGTCCATGTGTATCATATTTTATAATCTCAAACCTACCCTGAGGAAAATTTTTCCACCAGCACACAAGGATGATGAAGAACAAAGTTCATAATACAGGAGAATATTTGTTCTCCCTGAATTTCAGCCCTTTCTCTTTCCTCTGCTCATGATTCTACCTCCCGTAAAAATACCAAACAGGAATACGTGAGGGTGTGTAGCTAGATGCTGCGAACTCTGTCAGACTCTGCCTCACTTTACACATAGATCATACGGGGTCACCTCGCTGCGCCCCTCAGCCTGGCATGCTTACTTTCCCTTCTCTCGGTGGGCCCCTGCCAACGTTAAGGCTCCTCTTTACTGAACCTTCTGTATAGAATAGATTTCATCCCCTTCAGTTAGAATTAGTAAAGCTTCATGCAGGTAGTATTTGTGCCTTGGGTCTAGCCAGTGTAGGTGAATGGAGCTCTTAACTTATCTCATATCCCTGGATAAATCATAGTTTTAAGAGACAATGGCAAAGTAAGGCATAGAATCATGTGAGGAATAGATGACAAATCTGAAATGGACCTTGCCCTGGAGTAAAACCCAAGTGATGAGGGCCATTGAGAAAACTATTGGCATTTTAGGGACATTTTCTTAATGGCCCAGGCTTGTTCTTCCATAAGTCTCTATAGAGATTAAATATTCTGTATCAGATCCAGAGCCTCCCTGTGAGCCTTGCTGGAAAATAAAACAAATCAAAATTCTCCCTAAGATGATATCGTAACTCTTAAAATATGGAAGGATATAAATACATTCAAAATAATTTAAATCAGTCAATTAGTCAATCAATCAATCAATCAACAGAAGGCCAGAGTAGAAGCCTGAATGAGAGAGAACTCAAGACAGATGTCACAAAAAGATGTGAAGAAGGTCCAATTTGTTTGATGAGGTGGGGATGGTACAGTGTAAGGTGTGTGACCTTGAGCTCTGTCATTAAATGAAGCTGTTCTCTGATATTGGGGACATTCCTGCCAGTGACCAGAGCAGTCCAACAAGGGCTGATACATTAGACTTGTTTCATTCAGACTCTTTCAGGAACAGCCCTCATGTCGGTCCCTCTCCTGATGTCTCTGGGATCTCTTGTTCTGGAACACAGAGCCCTCATTTTCCTCCAACCTACCCGTTCCCCACAATGTGGACATAAACGGTTATCCTATATCTTGAAGGGATACCTGACACAAGAAAAACACCGAGACAGGTTTCCCATGGATGCTTATTGGATCAATGAATGCAAGGCTCCACTCACCAGGGCTTTGGTAAGAAGTGGTGTGCCACAGAATTGAATAAACTGAATCTGAAGGTTAACTGGGGGAATAGGATTTCATACATATATCTACAGCTTAGAAATCGACTATATATTTAATTATGTATAAAAGCAGTATTTACTGAGCTCCTGACATGTGCTAGTTCTCTCCTGGGTATGATGGCAGAGACGATATTAAGGTATGCTGAACTGTATCTTCAAGAAATTGCATAAGACTGATCATGATGATGATGATGATGATGATGATAATGATAATGATGATGACAATAACAATGATAATACAGATTTAAAAAATCCATGAGTTCAGAAAAGGGATAGAGGATATCCAGGGAAAGGCCTCTGGAAAGACATCATACACATTTGGCATTGAGTTGAACCTTAAAATATAAGTAGACTTAGGAGATATAGAGATGTGGAGAAGGACAGAGAAATATTCCAAGTGGGAATAACATGAGCAAAGGGACACTTCAGTCGAAACACCAGTATTTCCAGTCTAATATCCGGCTTGGTTTATTTCTACTCCCTTTTCCAACTCTCTGGGTTGTAACATCTTAGCTTTTGTCCACTAAACATGGATGCCAGGTGCCATCAGGTCCTAAAGGCCAAAGACAGCAACTTATGCCATCCTTCTTGACAATAGCTTCTCCTTCTCTTTCTATTCTCATAAAATTTCAAACCTCTCCTTTCTGCAAAGAGAGTTGCACAGCTTTCAGGAGTGGTTAGGCTCTCAAGAGGAATTGCACAGAAACCAAGAAGCAAAGGGATGGCTAAGAACAAAACAAGAACTGCCTTCAAAGTTTAGCTCAGCTTAAACACCAAAGTTAATGAATTCTCCAATAGAACCTCTGTGTGTGTGTGTGTGTGTGTGTGTGTGTGTGTGTGTGTGTGTGTGTTGGGGGGTTTAGAGGCGAAGGGGGGCGGCAAACTAAACCCAGTCTCTGATGACATCAGGTATCTGGAAATGCTTACCTTGTGTTCACATAAAAGCTAACAGGGAGCTAAAATTGAAATACAAAATAAGGCTAGTAAATTCCTGAAAGGAGACAGCTCTTTTTCCTTGGAGACACACCACATTATGCATTGCCTCTCCCATCAGCGCCATACTCTGGCTCAAACATTTTTAAAAGGAGGCTGCTGAACATCTGCTGAGCAATTAACGGAACGCAGCAGCGTGCTACAATGGTCCCTTGGAAGTTATTAGCAATCCTGCTTAGGAGACATGAAATGTTGCAAACAGTGGTCCTTTCTTTTTTTTTCTTTTTTTTTTTTTTTAATTTTTATTTTCTCCTGCCAGCAGTGGGGATGAGAGGAAGGGGAAGGCAGTGGAGGGGGAAGTTCCACATCAAATATTCTTCCTCACTGTTTTTATTTCTTTTCCCCAGGCTTCTTCCTCCTTCTCTTCCTACCCATCCAAATAGTCATGTGTTGATTTCATCTTAATAAAAGAAATTGTGGCAAGTGTCTCAATGCACTGATTCCCCCACCCAAAGTGCCAAGTTTTCTATGAAAGGAGAACTCCCTCCACTGTCTTGGTAGACATAGTCTACCACCCTGCACAAATAGTTTTTTAAAAAAAGAATCATATAGTTACAGCTAACTTAGGGACCATGTCCAACAGGAAACCGATCCCTCATATACTTCCTCATCACAATCACTGAAGTACCAGCCTTCACACAAACTTTGTATTTCGTATATGAAAGTCTGACTGAGGGTGATTTTGCACCTGTCGGTCCTGCCAGTTCTAACACTACAAACATGGTGAAACTCAATGTGACTGAAGTTTCCAAGACTCAGAGATTGTGTCAGCCCTCAACATTCTCTTCCTTGACTCTTCAAACTGGAGCAGGTTCTCCATATAGAAGTCTGCCTGTGCTCCAGCCACTGAGCCAGTCATAACAGGAAGCCCAGTAACGCCAGTTGATGAGGTTTGGAATTTCATTGCCAAAGGCCCTCCTATCAAATCAAACAGGAAAGGGCCATGAACAACCACGATGGGTGGAAGTCAAAGAACATTCTCTCTCTTTTGTTCTTGTTGTTCTTATTTGGCAACTTTGCACCACACGTATCTATAATATACCGCAGGGACCTGTCCTTGAAATCTTGGTGTGTTTACCTGAGCTCCCAGTAACATGCCTCTCTTTTGCCAGTCTATTCCAGGGGCCCAGCTATGGAATGAACTACGGACATTAATTGGCAACATTTTCCAGATCTTCCTGACTGCCGCAGTCCTTCCCATCTGGAGCTCACACCAGTGGGATAAGCCCTTCATGGCATTTTCCCACATGGGTTCACGGATGCCTTTGCTGTATTGGTTTTCCTGGCCAAACCAGTTTCAGTTTACCCACTTTTCGGATCCCTATTTTTCAGCTTGATCCCACATCTACATCAGGTGTCATCACAGAAAGGTACCCTTCAGTCACATTTGAAATGAGATTTCCAATTCAGCAAAATGATCTAACCCATCTTTGGAATGTGATATGACAATCAGGCACATACGATAGCTGCCAATGAGGTTTTGTCTGCCCCCTAAACCTTGCCAGCTAATTAGGGTAAATAAATCAGTCAACCTATTTAAACAAATTTCAAGTAGTCTCTTTCTACTTATTTGACAAAATTGGTCAGTGGCTTGGCTATCAGAATGACTCCAGTGGATGTTTCTGGACTTTGTTCATTCTCCACTTCAACCAGCTATGTGTAAGTCATGTGGCAGTCACAATCATTCACCAAAGACCAAGGTCAATCTTCTGGGTAGGAAACAGCCAATCTAGACCATCCAATGCCCTTGGATAAGTTGGCAGCCTTTATTCAGACCTTAGGCTTAGGGGCTGCTCTCAGAGATGCCACCTAATTGTTCCCTGTTCTCTTTAAATTTCCTATGTAACTTTGTTAAAAATTATAATAATAATAAGAGTAAGAATTTTTTAAAAAAATAGCTTACTATGTGCCAGGCACTATTCTAAGTTCATTACCTAAATTAACTTAATCGTCACACAATCCCATTGATATCAGTGCTACTGCCATCTCTAAGGCACAAAGAAAGTAAGTCTCTTCTCAAGGTGGTCTACATAGTGAGTGACTGACAGAGCCAAGATTGAAACCAATGATCTGGCTACTAAACTGCAAAATCCAAGTGCTTAAATATGCTCGATGGCCTTTTTATGTAAGCATTTACTCATCTGACTCCTTGAGATATCCCACCATTGCCCATTTCCCCCACACCACCACCATCACCACTGCCAGCACCAAACTTTGCCATATCACAACCAATTATGTACATTTTGAGGACAAAGACCTTTCCTATTGGCCTTTATTCTCCATGTAGTGCCAGCATGGTGCTCTGCAAAAATATGCTCAATAAATATTGTAAATATAATTTAGTATTCATAGAACACAATGATATCTATTTCTTTATACTTGGGATTACCTGAATTATCATTGAGACTTTTACATAGCCTTAGGAGGAGGGTTCCTCCATCCTACTTTTTACAGTGAAGAGACAGAAGCACAATGACATTAACTTGGAAGACCATGACCAACTCGGGGTTGAGTCCCTGGCTATGGCCTTGTACAACTCTTAGGTCCCAGCTACTTGGGCTGCACGACTTTGTCCCAACACTTAAAGAAAGAAAACTATCTGTGACACAAATTATTTGAAATTAAGGTTTTGCAGAAGAACCGGAAAAAAGTTATCTGTAGGGTTAACTTTATTTTCAAGATTTCTGTTGAGATGAAGCATGCTATCATTTGAGGGCTGTGTACCTAGGTGATTTACTGATCGCTTTTGCCAGGGACTAAGTAAGAAAAGTCACTTTGTTCTGCTGCCTTATGGGTCCCCATTAAGACAAACATGCCAAGCAAGGGAACCTCCAAAAACTGATGCCCTATTTCTGATCAGGAGAGGCAGCACAAGGTTTTGTTAGGCTAAACAACAGATTGGGATTCCCCTTTGCTAGAGCCTCTGGTGAGTATCCAGGGATGTGGAAACTACCTGCTGTTAAGTGGGCTGCGTGGACAAGGATTTGGACCCCGGGCTTCAGCTCAAAGTGCACCGAGTTTAGGTTGAGCTTGTGGATCAGTAGTTCTGCGATCTGAAAGAAAAAGTATCATAATGAGAACCACTGAAATTGTCATACCAACTTTAAAGAAATGTGCTGAGAAATAGTCATTGAATTTACTGAGGCATTCCCAATATTATACCCGCAAATCATATAAGTGGGTTTTATATAATTCTGAGTTTTTATTCTAGAATATGCAGAAATCATTATTTTTAAGTATAGTCTTACTTTATGTCCTAAATGCTACAAAATTAGACAAACTATTAGTAAATCAAATAATTTTTCCTCTTGAAAAATTATCCTGTGTTATCTTAGAAAAGTTACTCCCAGTTTTTTGAGTGGGTTTGTTGTACACAGAACTTGAAAGTAGATATGTATGATTTATACATTGTGGTGTGATTCTTATACATTTATCTTACCTCTTGATAATAGACTCCAACTTAGTCCTCCTTGTGCCTCCCACCCATTCCCCAAACCATGCCTTGTGACTTTCACAGAATACTTTATGAGTATTTATTGAATGGCAAATAGTTTTTCTAAAATAATAACTTACACAGTTCAAACAAAGTGCAACCACAACTTAAGTAACGGACCGGCTGACTTGTTTCATGATTATGGATATCAGCTGGGCCGATTCTCAGGCTGACACACCTACTGGACAAACCCAGGGAATTCTGGGCCACAGAACACTTATCCCCAACATGGGGCATTGTTTGGGTAGTACCAGTATAGCACGGTTTTAAAGATAAGGTATAACTCCATTCACTTGTTTAAAGTAGAAAACCTAGCTCAGTTTGCCCCGTTTCGTTTATCTTTTTGAACAATTTCTGAGAAGCTAGCCCCACACTCCTGTAATTTCTATTTGGTCTCCTTGCCTTAATTTTAATATTCTAATCATCAATTTAGTATTTTATTTGATATACTTTTAAACTGAATTAGGTGTTTTCCAACCATGATTCTGCTCAATTCTTGCTTGCTTCTTTTTATATGAGTTGTGTTTCATTTAGTCCACTGAGTTGCTGAAATGACACCTTTGATCCTTTTATCGGGGCAGCAGGGCCAGATGGCTTTGTTTGGAAGCAGACAGCCCCTTGCAGATGCCTCTGCTGGGTAACAGAGCCATTCTGCCCTGCAGCTGAACTCCTTTGCTTAACAGCAGGAACCCTGGATGACTGTCAGTGACCGGTGGTTGAGCACCTGGGCCCAGTGCAAGCTTAGCCTCTCAAATGTTTGCATTTGGCAAACCAGGCAGAAAAACAAGATTGTAATAAAATTACATTAAAGACAGCTTTATTCTTATAATAGTAGGCTATCCCCCCCCCCCAGGGAACGGGAAATCTTTCATAATGCTTCAGGTTTACAGAAAGAGTGGATTTCTTTTTTCTTTTCTTTTTTTTTTTATTTATTGAGGGCAGTGTCACTAGACCTCACATGCAGGATCTGAACCGGGGCCGCTGGCTTCCCAAGCCAGCACTTAACCACTGCGCCACTCGGCCGGCCTAAGAGTGGATTTCTAATACAGACTATAGAATGGTTTTCCTCTGCATTCTCTAAACCATTGCAATACACAAGTTCCTACTCTATCATATTCTTATTCATTTGGTAAGATCTTTATAGGAATCTGACTGGATTTTTACTAGAGGTCAATCAGAAAGGTTTTGGTTATGAAATACATATACGCACACACATGCAAGGTGGGATCAAAAATACGGTGAATGTTTAAATTAAAAAAAACTTTATTTACAGTAAAGACATTGCCATTAATCCCCCTTACTTCAAACACTTATCTCATCATTCTTACCACTTTCTGAAGCAGTTCTGGAAGTCCTCTTTCCTGAATATCTTTAGTTGTGCTGTCTTGGCTGTCTCAATGTCCTGAATCAATTCAAAACATTTACCTTTCATAGTTATTTTTATTTTGGGAAAGAGCCAGAAGTTGCACAGTGGTAGATCTGGTGAATAAAGTGGATGAGGACACTCCATACTGTTTTTATTTGGCAGGAACTGCTGTACCAGAAGCGATGTGTGACACCGAGCATTGTCACAATGGCAGATGAAACCATTTGCCCATTTCTTAGGCCATTTTCTATACACATCATTTCTTAAATGATCTAATGAACCTTATTATATTTAGAGTTCACCATAGTGTTCCTGGGTATAAACTCACTTGCACAATTCCATTGAGGTCAAAAAACACAATTAATATCACCCTGATGGCACTCAGCAGCAGCATTCACCATATTGTTTGATCACACCTCGTACACAGATATAGAAATATATATCTATATCTATATCTATATCTATATCTATATATAGATATGAAACATATATAATATATTTATCTATATATGATATATAGGTACACACAATGTGTATGTACATAGTCTTATATTTGTAGAAAAAAATATTAACTTAAATAGGAAAGACTTGTCAGAAGTAATTAAGGAATTGCCCTGTGTTACAGAGTCCATCACGTGGTCAAAATGGAACTATGTATTCGCAAAACAAAGACTTTTCTTTTTCAACCAGTTGAAGTGATATTTATTCCTAATCCCTGAGAATGTTATTTTTCCTCAACTGAGAGATATAAATAATTAAATCAGAAAACAGTGTTCATCGGAACAATGTACTTCCTATTCATAATTTCCAGGAAAGTCCCTTGTGAATATAATTAACTCCCCATATTTGTTTTCATTTATAACATTGCTTCATTGGCTTTATTTATATCATTTACACAATTAAGCTGGCTATGCAAAAATAATCTGGTAACGGAAAATAAATTTCATGTATTTAACTTGCATCAAAGGACATGCAATAAAGAACACATTATTTGTGGGAAAGAAATTATGCACAGAAAGAAAACTAAATAAAATTCACATTACATACAAGATTAATCTCAATTAGAACCATGTATTTCTCTACTCATAAATGAGCATGAGACTATTGGCAGATTTTGAACAGTGGTTTAAATGTTCTCCATGACACTTGCAGAAGTGTTTATCCTGTATTGTTTTCATCAGATCATGAATTGTTTTATAAATAGATATAGATATATAGAGACAGACAGATATAGGTAAGATATATAGATATAGATGTAGATATATAGATAGATAGAGCTAGATAGATACAGATAAATAGAGATATATAGATATAGATGTAGATAGATAGATATAGATACGGATATATATTTTAAGTATGTTATTTATGTATTGAACACTTCATATTGGTAGTTTCATGTTTCTTACTATTTTTTCTAACTCAGAATGTTTTAGGTTTCACTGCTGATATCTCCATGGAAAGGAGGAAAATGGGGCTTAAACAACATATCTAAGCTTACCCCGTTTATATCTGAAATGTTGAGAGTACATTTTAATATTGTTTGACTCCTCATCCAAGGGTATTTCCATTAACAGCATTTTCCTTTAACCAGCTCACAAAGAGAGAGAGAGCAAAAGATATTCGGAAAGAGGTCAGGCTAAGCAGATTTAGGAGATTTAAGAAATGCAGCATTCCTTTAATTATGCTGCCATCTCTGATTCATCTGTGAAGCACAGGACTTTTAACATCAGTTCCATGTCTGCTGACCAATATGAGTTACAGGAATGGGTATTTCCTCACACTATCCTCAGGATCGCCACATTCTGCTCGCCAGTTCATATAATTTGCTATGTTTGGGAGTCTATGGCTATGAAAGAAAAAGAATAAACTGGAATATAAAGAAAAGTGTAGTGACAGCCTAAATGAGGAAAACAAAACCTTGCATGATAAAGAATCAAGTGCGATAATATGTGATTGCTGGGAGACTGAGCCTGCTGATGCAAGTTGAATTTCTTTTTCTTTTTCTGGCCAGTGAAACTGTGTTATCTTAGCAAATTTTATTTATCCTTCGTGCTGTCAGCCCTCTTATGCTGCTGCTCTCCTACAAAGTCCATTTTCTCTTCTCCTCCAGCTAAATAATCATGACCAGAGAAGCAGCACATTATTCTTGGCATCTGACAATTGGTGGACTACGCCTGTGATTCTAATGAAACTGACACTTCACTTATAGTACCACTTAAAAAGACAGTGGGGACTCAGAAATACTTATCTCCTTCACAAAATATGAAATTTAAGTGTAACAATGAGAGCAAGCTAGGTTAGGCTGAAGTAAACAATATTAAAATCTCAGGGGCTTGAGACATGAAGGCATATTTCTGGCTCACACAGCAGGTAGGCAGTGGTACTGAGCTCATTATGGGCATAGAGTGACTCAGGCTGGTGGAGTAGCACCCTCAAACGTTTCCATTCACAACACCACAGGAGGGAAAGGAGCTCTTAAGGTTTTGCAGCGAGCATTGACTCCTAGATACCTCATCTTGAAAGTGATACATATCACTTTTGCTCATGAGTCACTGGCCAGAACTGCCACAATTAGTCACGTGGCTCTTCCCACAGAAAAGATTTATGGGTACAACCCTGCTGTTATCCAGAAGGCAGTGAGCTGGAAATATGCATTCAACAGTGGTGATGGGTACCATCACCAAAGGACACATTCAACATCCAAACAATTTTTAATAAAACCAACAGGGGAAAACACACTCTCAGGTAATTAGAATGGTCGTATCAACATGAACAAAGAGAAGTTTAAGGACAACAGAGCAGTTCGTACATTTATGACACATATAACCTGAACAAGTGGTGCAACGTGCAACTATAGATTCAAAATGGACTTGGGCAATTTATCTATGGCAAAGCTACTTTGGGCTAAAATATTAGTGCTTATCTTGGAAGCTGGGAGGAGGGATGCCAACCCTACTGAATATCAACAGCATTCTGGTGCTGTGTTTAGAGAGAGAGACTTGCCTGGAATGAAGTAGGAGCTGACCTAGTCAATCAATCCTGGTCTTGCTACATTATTAAGGTCCCTTCAAATAGCAGTTGAAGAATCTTTCCCTTGGATTCAACAGAGGATCTTTCCCAATTCATACAAGTTGTGGGGGAAAGCAATGGAGCCAAACACTAATAGTCAACACTCGCTTATCCAATTCCATTCTTTCTTAGTCCAAAAGAATCAGCTTGATTAAAGTGCCTAAGAATCCATATATTCAATTAAATCCCTATTGAAATACCAATGCTATTTTTCACAGAACTAGAACAAACAATCCTACAATGTATATGTAACCCCAAAAGACCCCAAATAAACACAACAATCTTGAGAAAGAAGAACAAAGTTGTAGGTATCACAGTATCTGATATTAAACTATCCTACAAGGGCACAGTAATCAAAACAGCATGGTATTGTCATAAAAATAGACATGTAGATCAATGAAACAAAATAGAGAGCTCAGACATAAACCCATGTCAATTAACCTATGACAACGGAGGCAAGAAAATATAAAGGGGAAAAGACAGTCTATTCAATCAATGTTGCAAAAACTGAACAGATATATGCAAAAAATGAAACTAGACCACCTTTGTACGCCATAAAAAACAATAATAATAATAAATAAAGGAATAAAATCTTACCATTTGCAACAACATGTATGGACCTGGAGGGTATTATGCTAAAGTGAAATAAGCCAGACAGAGAAAGACAAATACCATATGATTTGACTTATATGTGGAATCTAAAAACAAAATAAATGAACAAACAAAATAGAAACAGACTCTTAGATACAGAGAACAAACTAACGCTTGCCAGATAGGAGTGGAACTGGAGGATGGGAGGGAAAGGTGAAGGGATTAAGAAGTACAAATTGGCAGTCACAAAACAGTCATGGGATTGGGAAGTATAGCATCGGGAATGTAGTCAGTAGTAGTGTAATAACTCTGTATAGTGTCAGATGAGTATTAGACTAATGGGGGGCGGTCACCTTGTAAATTATATAAATGTCTAACCACTACACTGCACACCTGAAACTAATATAAAATAATATTGAATTTCAACTATAATTGAACAAATAAAATAAAATGAAATACGTAAGTTGTTTCCTGGGTGATACCATGAAAAATACATTGGCCACACTGCCTCCTCTTGTATTCCCCAGCTCTAAGCTTCTCTCTCCTTTGTCACATTATTTTTGGTCTAACTCTTACCTACTCTACTTTGAGTTACAGTTTCCTGCTTTCATGACTTTCCTTGTGAACTCCAGAATATTTCTGTAGTTTAGCTCCCCACATTAAACATCCTAGACACAGGCTGGCCTAGTGGCTCGGTTGGTTAAGAGCTCGCTCAAGAGTGCGAGTTCTGAGCAACAGGGTCGCCAGTTCAATTCCAGTCCCGAGCTGAGCTGTTGCTGAGCTGCCAACAGGTGGCAGGATGGCTCAGCTAAAAAAAAAATAATAATAATAAATAAAATAAAAATAAAAATCCTGGACATGGTAGACTATGAGGGCATATAGAAAGCAGTCTGAAATTATCAATTATATTTCAGAGTGAATCTTTCCTTCCTTAAAATGCTGCCAATAACCAGGCCCATTTTCCCTGGTGCCTTTTCTTTCCCTGGATTTTGGACTCTGCATCTGTTAAATGTAAATGGGAAAACAAACAGCCGAGGAGGGAATTCACTGTTAGTGGTTGACAACTTTTCCATAGTCTTCTTGTTCCTTTTAAGCCTTTCCGTGCCCTTTAAGGATTCTGCAAGACAACCCGTAGGCTCCCTATTTCCCCAGCACAGGACAAAAAGCAACCTTAACAGAGCAAGATGGTCGTTCCTATCTCCAGCACAGCCTCACCTCTGAGGACTCAGAGAGGAGGGAGTGCAGTGGTGGTGGGGGGAGGGGCAGCTCTCTAGCTGAGCAGCTGGCCTCTGGGGTGGCAAGATGTGCTATCCTTGATGAGGCCAGCAAAGGGCAAGTGAGCCTCTTCTCACTCACCAGAGATCTGAAATCAAGACTACTGGAACCCTCCCAGACAGAGGTCACCTGATTAACCCAGTCCAAGTTATCTTGATAACAAGGTCAAGTGCTTCTCACTGTGAGGGATTTTCAATTTATTTCACAGACAGGATAGCTGGGTCTAAGTCAGCCTCCCTCTTCCCAGGGAATGCTATCAGAGGGGAATAAGGGAGGAGAGACAAGATCCTTTTTCTGGGGTCTTGGCCTCCCAGTCTTCAGGGTCCATCTGGCCAGGGTCCCACTTCTTCCCCCGCTGGGGGTTCTGTGCTATATCTTTATAAGAAAGGGGCCAGGGCATTAAGAGAAAGGATAAGGTCAGCCCTTTCAAATTCCATCTGGGATTTAGAGTGCAGCCTTCAAACAAGGGGCGGGTCCTTTCTATTGTTTAGTTGTGCTGTACATTCATTTAAAATTTCTGTGTCATTATTACAAAAGAAATCTGTTACTTTTGCCTGTTGCTCTTTCTTGCCCACATTTTTCATTAAGGAACCATGTCCTTCTTCTACATCTTGGTCTATTTGATTTAAGAGGGGCTCCCGAAATCCCTGATCCAGGGAGGGTGCAACACATCTGAGTTGACAGTGCTCTATCCATCTGATCACAGGGCTAGTTCAGAGATGACCACTTCACCCATGTTGGGCCAGGGGGAACTGTCAACAGGGGCTCTCGTGATGGGGTCAGGGGTAGCCATTGTCTTCTGGATGGGGCTGACAGGCTGACTAAACAGAAGCTGGGGCTTCCTGTGGCCATTCTTGCTGCTCTAGGTGTTGGCTTCATTCTTAGGCAGGTTTCCCATGTTGTAGCAGAAAAAAAGAGATGAAGAAAAGGGGAGAAAGGAAGAGATGGGAGTAATTTGGTGACACTTTTATGTGGCTCTGAACTTATCCATGCCTGAACTGTATCCTGAGACTTCTCATCTAAATAAGCTCAGAACTTCACTTTTTCTTTTAATTACACACTTTTTCCTTTAATTATATACACACTTTTTTAATTATATAGAACTTCACTTTTTCCTTTAATTATATACACACGCATATATGCAAAACATCTCATTCCACCTGATGCAACAAGCTTGGTGTTTTTGGGCTCACAGAAGTAAAGTGGTACCCAGTCCACTTCTGCAGCATGGGCAGCAGGGCAGAGCCACTAGGCTTGAGAGTTGGCTGCAGAAACAGCTAGGATTTCATTCTTCCCAAAGAGTTGTGTCACCTTAGGTAAAGCATCTCCACGTTAGGAATCTGAGTTCCATCATTTCAATAAAGTGACTAAGTCAGAGAGAAGGACGAAAGGACCCCTCTTCAGAGGAAACCTAGTGGCTTCCAATGGGGAGCTTGTGCTTCATAGGCACCTGACAGATGGTGGCCCAGTTTGATATGTTGATTTCTGCACCTTTGACTCAGGGTAATGCTATTCCCCCTACAACTAAGTCCAACCTATGCTCGGTTGGACATTGCTTTGGTCACTGTATTTAGTTTGAGTCCTGGATAAGGCTGATACACTGACAATTTCCTTAAAAAGAATTACACTCTCTAGCTTGGAACTTTATTTTTTTTTAATGCTATAAATCTGCATGATAACAGACATGTCATCTTCACTCCAGTAGACTCATTCATATATATGCTCTTTCTGTTTCTTATTGGCCTTGCGATCTCTTCTGCAGTTTCATTCATTAATCCTTTTCCCCCTTACTCCCACCATTCCCTTCATTCCAATATGTACCCTTGACTACACCAGTAGCAGTCAAGGGTACAGTTTTCTATATATTCTCCCCCTATCATAAAATGGTCATAAATATAACCATGATCCTTTTACCATTTATTGGCCATTGGCTATAGGACAAGCACTTTGCTGTCTCATTTCTTTAATGATCCCTCAAACACCTCATGAGATAGGTATTATACATGGTGTGCCTTTGGCTGAATTATTAACTTCTCTGGTCCTAATTTTCCTCATCTATAAAACAGACATAATGAATATCACAGCCAAAACCTGGTTTGTATTTCTCCAAGCATGTGCTTTTTTCTAATAAAATGACTGGACTCCCCATATTTGTACTAAATGCTTAGTCACACAGCCTCCAAATAAGCCAGCTGCCACCAGATCTCTAATTAATGATTTATCAATACTTGGTACCAGGCTACCTCAGGGCAATTGCTCAGCTATCTGAGAATGCTTCTACAGGAGGCACTAAGGCAAGACAGAGGATAAAGAAACCAAGATATGTTCCTATACAAGCAAAAGCTTCACTGAACATACCACTCTTTTTTTCTACATTGCCTCTCAAATGAACACCTAGAATCTATTATACTTTTAGAGACAAATGTCAAGTGTGAACAACATAGATGCACAGGTGATATGGTTCCTTTGCTGGCTCTAAATCTGGACAGTTCCATACTCGAAAAGAATATAATCTGAATTTCATGGACAATCTGTGAGGTTTCCAGAGAAGGGACAACTGTAAATGTTCACACCTAAAGGTCCTGGATGGTGATCTACCTTCCCTCTAGGTTCTCATCAGTAATGCTGTGATAAGAAATAATCCATTTTTTTTCTCCTACGAAATTGCAGGGGCAGGTAATAATTTGTATAATATAATGGGAAGCAAAATGCCAGGTTGAACAAGGTCAAGGTCAGATACAAATCTGATGGGTTACCTGCTGCCCGCTGTTCAATTGCATTTCACTAGCAAATGTGGTTCAACAGGGCTGTCCAGGACAGCTCTATTCTTTATTATTTGCACGCGGAGAAAATTATAGTGGTGAGTCTTCTGCCAAGTGAGAAAGTGGCATTTGAAAGGAGGGTATGTGCTAGGAGGTGGGCCATGCTATAATCTGGGGCTGTTGGTAATATGGCTGTTATAGGAGGTTCTCGAGCCATCTTGGAAGACTACAGATCATGGGACTAGACTATGGGTTTATTCTAAGTAAATTGAAAAGCTCCAAGTATTAGAGGGGAAAAAGCCAATATTTATTTAGTGGCTGAGAGGACTCCTGTTTTTAATCTATCTGCCAGAAATAATTGACAGGCTGAAATCATGAAGTTTCTAACAGGGTAACCAGACCGAGACTGATTGTTTTAACTGAACGGATGGAGAAGAACAAGAGAAACAACAACATGATAATAATCTCCACTACAGAGATTGGTGAGTATTTTGAAGTTAAAAGGAGGAGGGGAGGAAAAACAAAAGATGGAAGGGGGCAGGAAAAAGGGAGGGAGGAAGGGAGGGAGGGAGGGAGGGAGGGAGGGAGGAAGGGGGGGAGAGAGAGAGAGAGACTCAGAGAGAGAGAGAGAGAGAGAGAGAGAGGGAGAGAGAGACAGAGAGAGACTGACTCAAGAAGTGGTGGAAATGAGGGAGTGGACCCCAAATAGCCAGTGGAGGTTCTCAGGAGCCAGAGAATTTATTATAAACTTATTATAAACACACATCAGATCATCTTAGCATGGCAGTGATAAAGAGGATTCATGATTTATGATTTAAATAAAAGTTGTGTCTTTTAAAAATGATACCATGCATAGCAAGTCATTTGCTTCTCATGACATTCTTGTGATGAAAGTAAGTAAGATATAAGCGGGCACAAACTCTGCATTTTGTTTAGTCACTTGCTTCTTTCCCACTTAATATCTTGGACGGTCTGTCCTGCCAGTACGCATGGACTTATCTAATTCACTGTAAACACAGGAGGTATTCCCCAGTGCAGATATGCTCTGAGTACCTTAGCCACTGTGGACAGCAAACACGCTTGCACGTATGTTGTTTCTGAGGTCCTTTTGGTGAAGCAGTAGTTAGGATCCCCAGATTAAAAACGAGACACAGAGGCCATAAAGTCCAAGGCTCCACACACAGCGGGTGCCCTCCCTTTCAAGCTGAGATGATCGCAGCGCGGCTGTCGTGCTGATGAGACACTAGCAGGAGTGCGGCCAGACTCTGGGAGAAGCTGAAATGTCACCGGGGCACTCACCTGCTCCAAGTCCGCGGTTGACATTTTGTTTTCTCCCGTCGGATCCTGATATGGCAAGACGAAGAGCTCAGCAGCGGTGGGTAAACCAGGCAGCACTGCCACCAAGACGTGCTGGCTTGGAACCCCCGTGGCCTAGGGAGAGACACAGAGGCACACGTAAGGCTCGAAGGACAGGTGATGCGAGGGACCAAGGATGCAGTGGGGGGTGGGGTGAGGGTGGCAGAAGGCACAGGGGGAGGAGTAATATCCGAGCAAGGTCCTGGGTAAACCAGGTACGCAGGGATGTGAGAAGCAGCGCTGGCCTACAAGTCAGGCACTGGATGGAGTAAAACGGTCTGAAGTTTGATCTCAGCTCCATTCCTGAGTTTAAACACTATTTCCTCTGTACCTACTACATACCCCAAATTGAAACAAAAATGTGGATGCTAGGAGTACTTGTAAAAGGGTGGTTTTGAGAATTCAATGAGTTACATACGAAGCATTTTTAGTAGTGCCCGGAGTTTCAAATGTTAGCTCTTCTTTCTAGGCCATCTCTAGTGAGTGGACCTTGCCAATGAGAAGAAGACCCTCACTTCCGAAAGTCCTCATCTGCCCCTCATGCTGTAACCTTTTTTAATCTAGCCTCCCCCTTCATTGTAGCACTACACTTACTTCTTCAAATCCACCAGTCACATCTTAATGGCCCATCGCACACCCCTCAGGCACCTGTTGACTTCTCTGCATCCTCAAAACTGATGATTAGCCCGTTTCCGGAAGCACTCTGAACCCTTCCTTCATTTTTCCATGCAAACCTCCTGTTACAATTACAGCTATCACTCAAGAACTTCTTCTTTATCTGAGTTCATCTGCTCTCTTTTCTTGGTTTTTTTCTTTCTTTTTTTTTTTTTTTTTGAGGGCAGTGTCACTGGCCCTCATATGTGGGACTAAACCGGGGCCTCTGGCGTCCCAAGCCAGCGCTGAACCACAGCGCCACTCGGCCGACCCTCATCTGCTCTCTTCTGAGCTTATATCCCACGGTTCCCCTTGAGCTTCTCCAGATGGTTCTGGAATCAGTAGCTCTATGCCCAGCTTTTCTCTCCAGGGGCCAGTCAGAATGCCAGTCATTTGATTGTTTTACTAAAACTTCCAACAAACATGACAAAAAAGAACCCATTTTTTCCCCACAAAATCTTCATTCCACTTTGGATGACTTGAGGCAGTCCTTTCCCAGATAGCTTGGCTTGAAGTCTTCCCCTCGCCTCTGGCATTGCACTCTCCTTCTCAAGTTGTGCCTAATCCATCTATGAGACGTTGCTGATTGGACCTCCACACTAATAATCCTATTGGTTCCTTTCTGTTTAAATACCCACTGTTAATATTCCAGTTCAGCATTTATACTCTCTCCCATTAGGTTTTACAGTAGTCTCCACATTTCCAGGAGACAGGCTACTACTTCCAGATTTAGTTAAATTCAGTCCAACTCGGATTGTGTTTTACTGTCCAAATTCTTACAATAATTCCCACTACCAACTGGATTAAATATATATTCAAACCTTTTGCAGTATGGTCCAGCCCTTCCTTTCCAAAATAATTCCCCACAACTCACAGTCATCTTATGCTCCAGCCAAATGGAATCATGTACAATGTCTCAATATTCCAGCTTTTCTGTGCAAATGTTTTTGTGTGTCATCTCCCCCAAAATGTCTTTTCTCTTCATTTGCTATTAGAACCCTGCTTATCCTTCATGACCCTTGTTAAAGTCCACTGGTTTCAATATATTTTTCATGATCCCCCAATTAAGCGATTTTTTTATTTTGAACTCCACCTTCATACCTTTTCCAAATTAGTAAGACATGCCATTTATGAGTCTGTACCATGTATTAGGCGTTGTGCTAAGCAACATGTTAATATTATGTAATGCTACCTTTCCCCCACAATGACTCTTTGATGCAATTATTATTATGCCTGTCTTTGCAGGTGAAGACATATCACAGGCTGGGGTCCTCAGGAGGCTGGCTCTAAGTTTGGCATTCGGGGTGTTGATGAAGGGTGTTCTTGGGATCAATATCTACGGGAGTGAAGGGAAGGGAGTAGGAATGAGCAGAGAGAGAAGCTGGGCTGTGATGAAGGCCTGTAACAGTCTCAGGAGACCTCGCACAGAGTGAGGATGGTGCTCCAGGTTTGTCCAGGAGATGGCCAGGGCTTTACAGAACTGCACCAGTGAATCACGGGATGTGAGCACCCTGGAAAGGACATGACATGGGCATGGCGGCTGCAGCCTCTGCCTGCAACAATCCCAGCAGCTAAGACAGGCGTCTCCCTGAGTGGAGATCTGGGAAGTGCATCTCTATTTCTGTCATAGGACAGATGAGAGATGGAGGAACATGAAACAGTGGCTCAAGACCATTGAGGCACTGATGGTGACGCCTGGTTTGGGACCTTCGTCTGACCACGAAGCCTGTGTTCTTAACCAGTGCTCTACTGCCCCTATTTTCCCGACATTGATCATACAGCAGCTCCTGTCACAGCTAATCTCACACTGTTTTATGGTCCTGCTGGATTTTTAACTGAAAGATTATGTCTCTACCATCCTCATCACATAGAAAAATGTCTACTGAATGACTCAATTACAGATTTCACTGTGAACAGAAAAATCCCATTTGATAAGGAAAAGGCAACACGTTTTACATCCAATTCTGTTGCATAATGAATAGGAAGAAAACTATTGCACAAATAAATTGGCCCCGAATTGTATCTCTTGTAGAGTTTACTAACAAACACTTGGCAACGTGGTACTTCAGGACTTAAGGAAATGGCCAAAGGTAGGGTGTGTCGCTAGGAACCAGGGGTTGGGTCAGCTGCTTCTTAGGATTGGGTAACCAAAGAGTTTTCAGAACTCCTTCCACCAATCATACCCTGTCCTGACAGATGTCGAGCCAACTTGTTTATTCTGCATTTAGCTGATGATGCTATGCCCCAGACTAGAAATATTGATAAGCAGTAAGTTCCAGCCTATCGGACAACTGGAGGAAAGGGGAAGGCCCAGGGCAAATGGTCCCTTGATAGTGAATGTGAAGTGGAATCAACTTGGAAAACAGGTCACTTCTGAGCTAATGCCTAGTGGGCAAATCATCTAGGTGTTGGACAGCTGCAGGGGACATCTATAGGGACATAGATTCCTAGAACACCGCAGACCAAAGGAAGTGGGCAGTGGGTTCACTGAAGGATGTAAGTCATCTCTCTTGGACAACAGAGGAGAGAAACCAGTTATCACACCAGCGCCAAACAGCTTCAAGGGTAGGTAGAAGGGTCTATTCCAGTTGGGTCTGCAGTCTGGTAGCTTCGCCCCCTGGTGGCCATAATGTTTAGCTACCCATGATGCTACAGTGCTGAGTTATGAAGGCAAAGGTGAGAGGGCTTTTACCCAGAGATGAGTGAAGATACCCCTTCTGCACGCCCCCATTCCCCTTATCCCTGCTTTCCACATAATCAGGCAAAGGGTGGCAGTAGAGTGGAGTGGTTATGAAACCATGAAATCAAATCAAAACGTGATGGTCTGACTCCCAAGCCTGATTTTTTTAACTGCATGTCTCTAAGTTCATTTTCTTCACCTGTACAATGGGAATAATATTATCTATATCACATACTAGTTTTTCTATGATTAAATGTGTTAACAATACAAAGCACTAAGAAGGGTTTCTGGAATACTATATGTGCTAAATAAATATCAACAAAAATAATGGCATGAATATGGGGAAGCCCAGCTCTTCGTTAAAAGGTTGGATGCGAGATTGGTTTTCTGAGCAGGGGTTATTCGAATGCTTTTCTCCCATATCTCTTTGTGTCATGAGGCACCATGTGTGGGGTGTGGGAAAGAATGTACAAAAAGCCCTGCACGGACTTGTCTTTTGGGCTAAGAACATACCCTAGGAAAAGTCTCTCATCTCTGATTTCCTGTGTTTGTGCAATAACTCCAAGCGGCTCCATGCAGATACCCATGCTCTGATTATTCCTGGGAGTGGAATATGCAGGGAAATGTGCCTATAAGAAGGCATCTTCTCAAAACATCAGTGGCATTGGCTCAGAGAGGGATAATAAACCCCATTGCCTTGTTCTTTTTCCCAATAACCGCAGGGAGCTGTGTTTCATAAGTAAAAACCCAGGCATTGGGCTCAGACCCTTCACTTCAATTTTGCAGCTTCATCACTTACTGGCTACGAGGCATTAGGCAAGTTATTGAACCTCTCTGAACCTCACTTGCTCCATCTGCAAAATTAGGACAATGATGCCTTCCTCTCAGGGCTGCTGTAGGAGAGAAATGCCTTCAAAAGAGCTGGGACATTGAAGGATGACTAACCATCAGGTACGGAACACTTGCTGTGCTGCTATGTTCACCGTTCCTGGAGCTAGAATCCAAGGTTGCTCTTACTAATTGGACCCACACTGTGTCTTTCAAAATTCTGCGCAGAAGCCGACTTCACGCTTACTAATGGTTCACCATGAGCTCTTCTACACAACTGTCACAAGCTTCCATGTTCTTCTCCAAGCAGAGCTAAGGACCATATGTTTGTTCACAGTTTCATTGCCCCCATAGCATCTGTGTTGTGTGTGCAAGCATGGGGCTCCACTCTGCAGATATCAGACCTCCCTCGGGCGCCAGCTCTTTCCTGTCATTTCTTTGCATGAGGACCCCCTCACCATGGTTCCCTTCAAGGACAGAGAGGAAATGCCTGGGCAAGAGAAGGGACTGTCTGCACTCACTTCCACCAGGGACTTTTTGATGACTCGGCTGATGTCCCTTCTCCACTCGGGGATGTCCGGGTTGTAATCGTCCAGGTTTGGAGAAAAAGAAAGGCGGAGAGATCGAAATTCCTCTGGGGACACAACAGGAGAGTGATCACTGTAAGTCAAATGGTTCTCTCAGAAAGTCTGTTATACTTGATACTTTATGCAAAGCCCTAATAGAGGGTTCTTTTCCCCCACACTCACCAAGGAGACCCTACTACAAGGCAAATTAAATATCCCATCCCTGTTACCTCCCAGCTCCTCCTTTTCCAGGCCAAAGCCCTGGGCTCTGGCCCCTGCCTAGCTCGGCAGCCTTTGTCCATTGTTCCCAGCTCTGGACTCTACACTCCTAGATGCTAATTGACTTGGAGTGCTCTGAATGCATCGCAGGTTTATGACCCTGGGCCTTGGCCTACACTACCCCTTGCCTAGAATGCCCCACCCTTCCCTCCTTCCAGGTACACAATATTCAAGCTCCAGTTTGAGCGTTTACCAACTGAGTACCCTCTCCCACCATGTTTTAATGTTATTGGTTATGGCACAACTGTGTTTGGCACATACTTTCATTATTATCATATGACTGTGCAATAATAATTATTTGATTACATAATCATAATTATTACTGTAGTCATTCTATTGCTATTTTGTGTTTGCATGAAACTTTCATTTACTGGAATTTTAAGCCCCACAGGTGAAGGGTTTGATGAGCTCTCTCCGCAGCCCCTGAGTTAGTCCTGTTCCTTCAAGAAGTAGACAGAAGTATAAAAGAAAGGATTTTATGAGGAGAATCATCTATGAGAGAGTATGGGGGGAAGCCAGAGGAGCTTGGGGTACCCACAGACTGTGATGCATGAATGACACTTACTGGGAGAGAGGGAGGAAGGATGAGCGACTGCTGTGCAGTCTGGGGGAGGTTCAGAAAGACTGTGGAGGGTCTTCCCTGCCAAAGGCAGCTGGGGGTCCCCTGGGTCCCAGGGATGGATCCGCCTTCGTATTCCTGTCCCACTCAGTCATTGACTGGGCTCAGCGCATGGACGGCGTGGCCTTGGCACTAGCATGGCGATGGGTTTCTGAGCACCGCCTCTGGCACATGGCTCCACATTGCCTTGAGAATAAAATTCAGATTCTCGCCATGGCCTTCAGAGTTCCGCACAACTCGGTACTGACTTTCTTTCCTTTGACTGATGTTTCTGCTCACCGGTCGTGGAGCTAGAACCCGGGCTGCCCTTACTCATGGGACCCTCAGTGTGCCTTTCAGTATTCTGTGAGGCAGCAGACTTCACACTGACTCATGGCCCATCCTCAGCTCTTCCATACACGGTCACAAGCTTCCATGTCCCTCTAAGCTGGGTAAGGACATGCACCCCAGGACCCCGCTCTTCCCTCTGTTCCTAAGTCTGCCTTGCTCCTTCCTACATTGGTACATATCCCCTTCCCCAGATTACAGCCTCCTCAATTCCTTCTCATCAGTCAGTCTCTCCCCGGAAAAGACTATGCCCACCAGCTACCTCAGGCATCTTCCCTTTCACCAACTCAAACCCCCTTCATCATATGGCCCTATCTGTCCTTTTCATATTTCTTGCTGTTTAAATTATTTTGTTTTCATTGTTTGTCTCCCACTGGAATATAAGCTCAATGAGGACAGGGGGGGTTGTGTCCCTGGCCCCTTTGAAATAGCACCCGGTGCATGGTAAATTCTCAATTACCATCTATGAGCCATTTAATTAACACTTTTTTGTTGAATAAATTATAGTGGAGGCTCTCTGTAATTTCTGCCTTTACTTATTCAACAAACGTTTCTTTCTTCTCTGAAGCATGTCCTTGTGTTTTAATAGGGGTTCAGCAACATCGGTGATGCCGGTGACACAGTCAGAAAACATAAAACCCCAGTTGGGCATTTCCTAACAACACTGAAACTTATTGGACACAGGCGCCGAAGGCTCTTACGTTATAAGGTGTGTATCGATAGCAGCCGAGCCCAAAGATGTAGTTTCCAAAGCTTGACTATTTTATGAGTCACTGCTCACCCATATGAATATTGCCACTCAGTTTTGACAGAGAATAAATGAAATGCATCCTAATCAGTAGCATGGCAAATGGCACCCGCTGAGCCCTAACTTTTCACTTTGAAGGTACAAGTTCATGTGTCAGTTTCACTTTCTTAGAACCTCTTCTCAAACTGCAGAAACTTTTTCTAAAAAGGACGATGTTTACCTTCATAAAAGGACACAAATGAGAAAAATTATACCACTCCCTCTGCATTTACTTAGCATGTGAAATAGCAGAGCAGGGAGGGAGAATGGCCTAGAAAAGTTATACTTAAGTTTATTTAACAAATAGGGGATGCCTGCAGGAGGACTGCAAAGGATAAACACCAATAATATATACATACACACATATACGTACATATCTCTATCTATCTATCTATCTCTCTATCTATCTATCTGGTAGCTGCTGAGAGATAAATTCTATCACTTTGAAAAACTTGCAATTGTAATTTTTTTTCTTTTTGAGATGTAAATCTTCTATAAACCAGGCATGGCTTTCTCGAGAACCTGGGAGCCACCTTTTTAACTGTAATCATCAATAAGATAGGATCCCAGTCTCTGGGAGGGTAGCAGCCTTACTTCCATAAGCACCAATTAGCAAACGCAGATGGCCTAATCACACTGATAATCCCCTCACCCCCAACCCCCTCCAGTGCTGCAGTACTTTTCCACCTGCTCATCCCAAACTTTAAAAATCTCCCTGACTATTGTTTTAGTTGAGCTCAATGTTGCCTAACTCCTTGTGGTGCAATTTGCCTATAATATGTCACAAACATCATTAACGTATTCTAGTCATACCTATGAAACTTCTGGACAACTCATCTGACTAGAGATAAATTAGGGACGTTTGCTGGCTCAGGAATTTGGATAGAGGAAGGGGAGATCACTTACCCTGCTCAAGCTTTAATGAGGAGACTTTGTTAAATGACGAAAACCCAGCTGATGAGTTGATTCTCTTTTGGATGATGGCTTTACAGAGATTTTAGGAAGAGGGAAAACCCAGAGTAGCACGGGGGTAGAAAGTGGTTAGAAACATTCCCTCTGAATTCATATTTTTAGGCTCTGTTTATTATACTTAGCTCATATTTTCTCATTTGTGAAACAAGGATAATTATAGCAGATTTCTCATAAGTTCATCTCATAAGTCTGTTCACTAAAGCAGATCATATATATCAAGTGCTTAGAACAGAGACTGATAAGAGCGTCATCAATGTTAATTACTACCACTTCCATCACCATTATTGTTGCCGGATCTGTCACTGAACAGTGGAATGACTTGAAGCCAGTAATTTCCCATTTCTGGGCCATAATTTCCTATCTGTAAAATGACTAGTTAGACTAGATAAGCCCAAAGACCTTCTAGGTTTAAAGTTCTCTCTGTGCTTCTCTCTGAGAAGGTTGCTGATATGTTTAACCAAGAGAACATCTGCTGGACTAATGGGTCAGTGCCCATTAGCGATGCAAGTGACAACCAGGAAGAGGAGAGAGGAAAGGGAATGACAGGTGGAAGAGACAGCTAAGTAGGGTGATTTCAGAGCATGGGCTCTGGCATAGATGGGCTAGGTCGGGTAGTTACCTCTGTGAAAAAATAAGAGTAATAATATCACCTACCCTATACTAGGGCTGTCAGGCTTCAGTGCATCCCAGAGTGTAGAAAGTAGATGGAGAAGGAAAGAAAAACAGAAGTTCTTCCTTTTGGCCACCTGGCTGGGAGGTGGCCTCACTGATGGGACCTTGTGAGGAAAGCCAGTCCTGCTTTACTTTCACTGACTATTTGGGATTACTGAACCTCCTGGGGTGGGGGAGGGAGGAAACTCTGACATCTAACACCCAGCCACGCGAGGAATATCATCCTCAGACATGTTCAAAGCTGCTTACAAATTACTTTCTGAATTTGAAGGTCAAGTTGGCAAGATGAGAAATGAAAAACAGAACCTGAGTCAGAATCAATTAATTCTGGGACTGGAGCAATTGATATTATCTGGACCACAAGCTAGTGCATCTGCCTGCCTCTCTGTCTTTCTCTCTCTTATCTATCTATCTATCTATCAATCTATCTATCTATCTATCTATCTATCTATCTATCTATCTATCTAATTCTCCCTCCTCATTTTATCCCTCCCTCTTATACTCTCTCTCTCTGCACAGAATTTATTTCCCCTATCTTCTTTTAAATTGTTGGTTTTTAAATTTTAATATATTTGTACCACTTCATATTAACATTAAAGTTTACATTTTTATCATTCACTCATAACATTTAGTGCATCCATCTGCATATCTTTCTATGCAGAGAACATTCCCCCAAATGAAGTCAATTTGTATAAACTGTTTTATCAATCTCTCATTTTCAATCAATAATTCCACCTTTCCACTTCGGTAAATGTTCATTCTATCAATTCTTTTCCCCAATTGATTATAAAATTATTCAGACCAATATGCAGTCTATGAAGGTGTATGACTCTTGCTTGTTAGGACCCTTCCATTGCTTTTTTTCTAGCAGAATTTTTTTTGTTTGTTTTTAGGATACAGATTTATGGAAAAGATTTTCAGAGTATCTATACATTGGTAGATTCCTCTTAATAGTCAAAATTTTAAAAGCTGAGCTTTAAAAAAAAAAAGCCTCAATATTAACCTATTTCTTTTAGAACAGTTTTGAGCTACTCAAAACCACCAAACTCCCAAATGCAATGAGAGAGCCTTGCACATAATGAGGTCCCTCTCCCCCACCTGGTGAGTGAGCGAATGGTCGCTCCATATGCACCAGCGTCACTGAGGAAAACGGAACAATACAGCCTCAGGGGTCTCGTGACCACTGTTTCGCTGGTGGACCACATCTTCCCAAAGGAGGAGACCAGACCGGACCTAACTCCTCTTCAACTACCGCCCTTTGCGCTGTGAGCCAGAAGCCGGAGTAGCCTCGATGGCCACGGGCCTCTGGGGCCACCCGGCTTCCTCCAGGCTGTGGAGAAGGGCCGCTCACCGTACACTGCGATGGTCTTGGTGTCCTGCAGGATGGCATTCCCCGCGGAGACTTGCACAGTGATGGTGTTCATCCCTTCAGAAGTGAACTTGAAGGCAATGCTTCCCTCCAAGGTGATCAAGGGCTAAAATAAACGAGCACAGAGTGAGGAGAAAGCTTTCAGAGGCGATAGCTAGTTGGGAGCCACCAACAGGCTACTGAAATCGGGGGAGGCTCTCCCTGCAGATAGAGTGCAACTGACTCCATCTCCGCCTCCCCATCAGCTCAAGCCCAGGCCAGACAGGGGCTAGGAGAGCCATGACCCCAAGTGGCTCTGCTCATTCCTTGTGAATTTGACACTTCTCTTCCCCTACCACACTGACTGAGGGCTGGGAAGACTGATATCCCCCTTGGTGATGGTGGGGTAGAGTCATAAGTATATCTTTATGGATAACCTACTGGTGTCAAGCAGATCTTTTAACCCAAGGAAACATTCAAATCAAACCGAAACAGAGGCTCATACTAATCCATGTTTAAGCAGTAGTCACTGGAAATCTATCAGCTCCAGTTGTTTATTACTATTTGTAATAAATTATAATGGAACGCAGCAACCATGGATGCCAAAACCATACTAGTTAGACAGGCATGGCCTGGTGTGGCCATGCCTCTGAGATAGGCATGGCCTGGTGTGGTGTCCTTCGAAAAGCCCTATCAACAGTTTTCTAGAAGCAGCTGCTATGGAAACAAGTACTAATTGGACAGTGGTTTGAAGACTAAAAAAAAAAACAAAAAAAAAAAAACACCAAGATTTGGAGTTGTGCCTGTAATACAATTGGATATGGGGTCGGGAAGGAAAAGATTATTAGCCTACTGACCGCCCTCCTCTCACTCCCTGCAATCATTTCATTCCTGTCTTAATTAATTTTCAAATCAAAATTCATTTAACTCCCTGTATGGCAAAGGGAAGACTAAAGCCAGCATAACACGTCTACTCAACATGGTCTGTTGAGAATTTGGTTTTCTGCTGAAAGGTAAATAATAGGAGATGCAGAAGAAAGTGGTTTCATACTTTCACCTTCCAGTGCTAGCTTTCAGGCGAGTGACATAGATTTCTGCTCCTTCACTGTGGCTAGCAGGCCCAATTTCCACTGAATTTACATGCATCGTTTCAGAAGTAATAAAAAAAAGGGCTACTTTTCAGCTTGGTTATGTTGACAGAGGTGACAGAGTCCTTCCACTGTCAGGCTTGTAGCAGGTTTAGGGCCAGTGAGCTTCCTTCTAGGCCTGTGCAAAATTACGAGTATGTCTCAAGTGAAAGCCAACATGCCACTCTGGGGTGGACAAAGATTTGCTTTAAACTAAAACGCATTGCATTGGAAGAGCAAAGTCTTCAAGTGGAAGCCACTTTGCTGGAAGGAGAAGGGGCTTTCCAATCTAGGGCAGTCTGTCCTGGTGCCCCGTGGGGAGGGAGGCTGGGGGGAGCTGGCCCCCTTGCCTACATTGGGAAGCGACCGTCATTGTCTGAGAATGGAGTGAGTTCCAAACTGAAACAAAGTGTGCTGCATGGTGTGAGGAGAATACAAATTCACGTAGGCATCAGAAAGCCTTGCATCTGGCCTCTGCCTGTGGCAGCTGAGTCCAAGACGAGAGCAAGCCCCGTGTGAGTGTCATCCCCACTTTCTTTGGTCTGCAAAACGAAGGACTTAGAGTAAATGAGGGTAAGGTCTTTCCTGGCTTTCAAATCGCTGCTGACTTTTAATCACAGGGAATGTTTGGGGAAAATGGAGGGAGAAAGCTGACCTAAAGAAGAGGCAGTGTCTGACACTGGATGAGGAGGCCATTTAGGGGCTGGTGAGTAACAGGCCTCTGTTGCTTTTGCCTCACCCCTTTCCCTTTTGGGGACCATGCCTCATCTTTTCTTGGTCCCTCTGGTTCTAAGGAGACTGACTTTCATGCCTCTCTGTCCAGGCCCAGCACTGTGAACAAGGCCTGGCCAATGATTGGGCCATGTGTTAGAACTTTTGGGAAAGAGGTTATTTTCTCTGCTCAGCTGGGAGGGTACAGAGCCCGGACTGCTGCTAAGGGTCACTGCACAGGAAAGTCCAGCTGGAGAAGGTCACCAACACAGAGGAAGACAGGGGCAAGAGGTAAGCGGGGAGTGGTGAGAGAGAGACAGAGACGCAGAGAGAGAGACAGCGAGACAAAGGCACATCCTAATGAGATGACTGGTGCACGCAGAGCCTGCTGGCCCCGCAGGGGGGCCTCCCCCCAGACTCCTGAGTTAATTAAGCCACTTCATTTCCTTTTTTTGGCTTCAGCCAGTTTGAGTGGAGTTGCCCCTAGACCCCGCGGGGAAGGCCGACCCACCTCCGTGTTGTTCCCGTACCACCACACGTAAGTGAGGGTGCCCACTTGGCTGGGCCACAGCACCGCAGTCGCGTTGACCTCTTTGTTCTTTGTGGTGACAAAGGGAAGAGACAGGTGGACGTGCTCCAGGGGACCTGAGGTGCAAGAGAAAAGGAGAGGCACGGAGAGGGCGGGGTTTGCTCTGTTTTGCCTTCCCTGCTCTGTCTGGAAGCCCCCGAAACACCCCAGTCCTATTTCCTGAGGGAACTGCTCAGGCATTTGCTCTACTTTGGAGAAAAGGATACAGTGTGAATAATTACGTCTCAACCTTTTCCACTGTCTTCCAGTTCTGGAACCCGAGTTATTTATGCGTACAAGTTTTCAAATGTACAAGTAATTTATGAAGTCCTTAACTGAACAGGCATAATAGGGGATTTCACACAGAGAGATAGCATCTTTCCAAGAGGTTATGCCCTTGGTGGTAAACCAGGGTTGTGAAGCTTGCACAGAGTCCATGGTGGGCAGCGGGGAGCAGGGGGCACTGTGGCACAGAGCTCCAAACTGCTCCACACCTAATGACCCTTAACTATTTACTGGAGTTGAAAGAACTGTGTGTGTGTAAAGGGGTGTGTTTGTATGTGAGAGTATGTGTGAGTATTGTATATGTCTGTATGTGAGTGTCTGTAAAGCTGCCTGATTAGGGGAGCACAGAACAAATTATGTTTGGTGTTGACTTCAGCTTGTCCAGGACAAAGTCATCATGAGTGGGTAGAAAGAGCTTTGTGGTTCTCAGGATGCATTCAATTAAAAAAAAAAAAAGTATGATTCTAGAATATTTATGAAGGCCATGAGATCAGAAACCTTAATCGGATGAACAAACCCATAAAATGTGAATAACCTCTTCATAGAGAAATACTAGCACCATTCCTGTGAGCCCTGATCGCTTTGTTCCCAGGCAAAATGCAGTTTCCTCTGGAGTGAACAGGACAGAAATCTAGTATCCCCACCATTATTCCATGAGGCAGGGAAGAAAGTGGTACCTCTGGCCTTTCCACCTGGTTTAATCACCGCCTCTTCCTCTGCTTGACATTTAAATACGTTTCCTAGAGTACTTACTGTCTTTGGCCTTTTTCTCCCTCCATATACTCTTCTACTGAGTAATATCATCCACACCCTGACCTTCCATTATAAACTATGCACTTAGGGCCCTCAAGCCACCTTCTTGACTCCAGACTCAATTAGCAGCCAAACATTCCTGAGGAACCCATTATCCACCCCCCAACCCCCATTCTATATTCTCTACATCTTCATGAATAAAACCAAAGTTTATCTTGGGGACCATCCCAGAAGCTGAAAGTCCACCTGGATCCCTTATGCCACCCACACTCACTTAGGGAACCACTGATTTGGTTTCATAAATGTCTCCGTTAGAGCTCGGCTCACGTCCCCGGTCCTGCTCTGGGCCCTGCACTGAGCAGCGCTCTCACCTGGACCACAACCACTCTCTCCTGACTTTCCTGCCTCTCACCCATCCCGACTCTGAGCGACCTTGCTACTGTAAGTGCTCAGTGCCCGCCTCCCTCAATAAAACACAGGCTGCACCAAGTGCCAGGTGTTCCCAGCCCCTGGAATAAAACATACACCCCAGGGTGAGGGTAGAGCAAGAGAACAGGCCTTGAGGAGGATATGGCTCTCGTGTCCAAGGAATAGCAAGGAAGCCCAAAGGGCACCGGTGGAGAGATGGAGGGAACGAGTGGACGCCAGTGAGACCTCAGAGGCATTCAGGACCCAGAGCGCTCCGGCCTTGTTCTATGTATATGTGTGTTTTCATGAATTCCTCCTTGCATATTTATACAATTATATATTCATACAAATGTCTGGGGTTTATTTATCAGATTCCTACATCCTCTTGTACTCATTTCATTCTTATATGTGTAATATACCTAGCTCCTGCTGCCCCAAAGCCATCTTTTTTTTTTTTTTTAATTTTTTAATTATTATTATTATTTTCCATGTGGGAGTCAAACCGGCAACCTTGCTGTTAAGAGCGCACACTCTATCCACTGAGCCATCTGGGAGGCAGCTCCGGTCAAGGTGCGGAGTTCAGTCCCAGCCACTGGTGGGCGTAGCCCATCATTTAATAGGCAATCTCGTCATTAGGAGCACGTGCTCTCACCAGCTGAGCCATCCCACCACCTATTGGCAGCTCAGCTCCAGGGCTGCTCAGGCAAAGTTCACTGGCCCACGTTCCCACATCAAACCAGCAACCCTGTTGCTCAGAGCTTGTGCTCTTAAGCAAATTTTCTACCAACTGAGCTACTTGGCCGGCCCCCAAAGCCTATCCTTGACGCAGTCTTTTCTGCACAAGGGACGTGATCCACCCTCACAGAGTTGCAGAAGTGAACCTCCAGACCCTGGAGGCCCCCAGCTGACTGGCTCCACTCAGCTCAGAGGTGGACAAGCTGACACTGCAGCTCCAGCAGACAGGTGCCTGCGATGCACAAAAGGAACGCCAGGTGGCAGTGCCGTACTCCGTATGAATCTTCCTGGCAAGGTAATTGAGGGAACTGCAGAATCACTTGTGTAAATTGGGTTTCCCTTTTCTTTTCTTGTTTAGCCCTCCTGTGCTGCAGGAAACTGCTGCTGCGTGTTAGATTGAACATCCTGTGTGTGTGTGTGTGTGTATGCACATGTGCACACATGCACTGACCTGCCTTCAGAATTTGTTCTGGAGGCCTCTGACCATCCAATTAAATATTGTGTAAGCATTACATTGCTGTTTGTCTGAAATGTCTAAAAATCCACTAGAAGAAATAAAAGCAATTCAGAGTATAAAGATGAGATCCTAAAACAGAGCTCTTTATACTTCTATGTCCGCAGGGACCCACCTAACCTTTTCAAAACAGATTATGGTGCCACACTTCCAGGAGTTCTCATTCAGCGGGTCTGTGATGGGGCCCAGGACATGGACCTTTTATCACGTAACTTTGGGGTAGCTGACTCAGTAAACCGCACTTTACAAAACTTGAGTATGACATTTGCTGGCCAATATAACAACCGTGTGAAAAGTTGCAAAGCTACACAGGTTCTCAAGGAACTGATCACTTTACCCTAAGATGGGGACAGAGCGACATCTGAAAGTGACATCTCTGTAGGGATGTAGCTGAAGGGAAAGGTTTGGGGGAGGACTAGGATATCCATTTCATTGTTTTGTTTGTTTGTTTTACCATCCATGCTGCGAATTTACAGTGTTCAGTGATTTTGTTCTGCATGACTGGATTAGATAGGATAGGTTTCTGAACAGAAACCTGCGTGTCCTCTAAATTCTCTGCCCCAGCCAAGGCAACACTGGCGGCACCACGGGTCTTGCATCAGTCTGCAAAGAAGCAGAGCACAGCCAATACTTCCCCCAAGGAATATCCAACTGTCAAACTACAAGGGATTAACCAGCCGCTCCGTCCGGTGAGACCGTTCAGCCCACTCCTGGGAAGCTTACCGCTGGAACATCATCTCCATTTGTTTCTGATGACCTTTGCAAACCTCTCTTTAAGAGCCTCTGATTTGAAATCAAATCATCTTTCTGAACTGGAAAGTGGAGGGAGTGTGTTCAAGACAGGCAAGGGGGGCGGGGGTGAAGAATCCCTGGCGGGGGGAGGGGTGTCAGGGAGGCGGGGGAGGGCAGGCTTGGCAAGCTGAGTCTAGACTTGCTGCTCAGAACCCACTGAGTACAAGTGCACGGGCTACTTTGTGATGATGGAACATCTAGCTTTACCACTTGATAGCACACAGCATAATATGCTCCATGGAGCCTTTTATAAAATGTGCCCTCTTCATGTGACACAGAAAAACACCTAGGCTCAGAGAAAAGGAGCGACCTGACCAGGAGTTCAGGCCACCATCTGGACCTAACTCAGTCCAGTGCTCATTTTTTGTTTTAGCTAAAAGCCACATCCCCCGCCCCCATCCTGGCACTGTGGCACCAAAAATTGCCATGATACCCTTCTGGTTTGAGATTTGGGGAAGTGTGAATCAATTATGGTCTGGTTGTGCCTTCCTGTTAGTGTAAAATAATGTCAACCACTGAACCCTAGATGAGTCTAACAACATTCAAATTGAACACAAAAGTTTCCATTACAAATCACCTTTCACTAAGGTTAAGGTCAAATCCTTTAGCTACTCAACTAGGCTAAAGAGACCAAAAGAAAAAAAAAAGAAAAATCACAAGTGAACAGAAAAGCTCATTTCTTTTAGAAGATGTGCCTTCAGCAACCTTTCGGCTTGAGCAGAGGCAAGCTCTGTGCTGTTTTTCTTACCAGGATTTAGTAAACCCAGGAGAGGAACCTCCTCAAGGATATGATCATGTTTGGGGTGAGGAAGAACCCACAGGGGGTGGATGACCTCTATGAGAGACTAAAAAACAGATAAAAAGCTGCTGTTGAATTTTACATCAGTATTTACACATGGTTAGAGTATGGTCGATGTTTAGTATGTATATGGAATGTGGAACCGACTGACTGTGATTCTGAAGGAGAGCAGCTCTCTCACAAAAATCCCTGTTACAGAAAAAGCTGTGGAAAATGATATGCTGTAGGGCAGCAGCCAGACTCAGCAAGTGTATTGTCGCTTGTGTTGCAAGTTATTTTTGCTACTAATCGCCAATGTTTGTGATATATTTTTGAAAGTTTCCTAATTATTCCTATGATATCATCAGTTGAGATTATGTCTTAGTGAGAGGCAACCCCAGAAATTCTATGTAGGACTGCTTAGGGGTGGCACACAGCAGGAGGGGAGCCTGGGGAAGTTGTTGTGGACTCACATAGCTGTGTAGCAAATACGTACACTGCTTCTAACTTAAATGTTCACTTTCCTTCAGGATGATCCACAAAGATGCGGACAAGGGATAAGGGCTGGGGGAAACTTTGTTCCTCTAACCCAAGCCGCTGTTGGCACTGACAATAACCCTGATGATCAAGAGCTGGGATCTGAGGCAGACCTGAGTCTGAAACCTGGCTCTACCATCGAGCAGGTCTGCAACTTCACATGGGTTAGTCAATCTCTGGGAACCTCCAACTTTTTTTCAAGTTAAATGCCACAAATGCCTCTTAATGGGAGGCTTCTTTGCAAGTAGGCTTTGCAATACTGCCTACTTCCTAGAGTTATTTGGAGGAGTGAGTCCATTCATACACATAAAGAACTTGTTTAGCACAAAGCCTGGTGCAGGAAGAATACAAATAAATAAATAAACAAACACAAAACCCTTTAGCTGAAAAGAGGGAGGTAGAGTTGGCAAACTGGGAATCTTGTCAAACTTTGTTTAAACTCAAAGAAGGTAGAATGTGTTTTGTCAAAGCACCTCTGTCATAAATGTACAGGGGATAAAGATCAAGAATTGCTGATGTAGCAGGGTTTGTCAGGAGCCAAACAATCTCTTGGGATCCCTAAATAGTTGTGTGTTCCCACTGGAGATTCTATTTAGTACCTTTTGTACTCAGTGGAGTTCAATGGGCAAGGGGCTGGTGAGAGGCATGGAATAGTGCCCGGCCTCAACACTCTTGGCCTAGACCTATAACTTGAAATCCATTTGAACTAAGGCCATTCCTATAAAGGAGCTACATTCATTTTAAAGTCAACCATTTCTCTAGCAACGTAAACTAGTCCTGTGACTAGGGACACCCACACACCTACCATAAGAGGAGGCATTCGTGGCACCATGTTCACGACACATAACTTAGGACTTAGCATTATCTCATCCTACTCAGTGCACCTTCAGACTCCTCAGTGAGGGAAACGCTTGAACATGTCTTGGAACTGTTTCCCAGTGCAGCTTCCTAAACATATGTTCTTTCCCACTATACCACCTTCTCTCCAACAAATCACCCCCAGGTAAAGCTCAAGAAATGCTCTTTAAAAAAAGAGAGAGAGAGATAAAAAAAAAAAAAAAGTCTAAAAGAATACTAATAGTGAGACATTCAATGGGGGAAGAATAATCAGATAGGGGAAATTCCTTTACTTGTGCCAATTCTCAATGCAGTTAGATTGGGCCATACATGCAGCTTGTTTGTAAACATTTCTGACCCTCCCCCACCCCAAGAAAACCAAATTCCTATTCAATCAAAGAGCTCAGCAGATTGCTCGGGCCTCGACCCCCAGACACGGGCGTTGTATCTTAGAGGCACCTGGAAGAGACATAGGTAGTGTAGAGAGACCAATTTGAATAACCCAGAGTCCGGGATCCTTCAAATTCCATTCCCTAATTTCCTGTTTACTTTCTCCCCACTTGGCTCTCTTATTCTCCTTTTCCTTTCCGCTAAATAGAAAGCTTCTAGACATGAAAGCTGGGATTCTATGTTAAAAGGACACAGTATTTCAATTACATCATAAAGCAACAGCAGTAATAACATACAAGTTACATGTAAGTACAGGACGGCGCTGTCCGACCCCAGACTGTTGTCCACCTGCACGGTCACTCGGAAGATGCCCACATTGTGGTACACGTGTTTGATCCCATCTTCCATGGAGCTCAGGTTGACGTACGACACTGCGATGCCATCTCCGAAGTCCACTTGGATGAATGTCCTCTGAACATCACCCTGAAAAACAGCCCGGCATCAGAGGACAGGAAGCGTGTGCTTGGCTGCGTCTGTTCTAGGGGCTGGGGCTTGTTCCTGGCCGCTCGCTCAGGCCCCGAGGCAGCCCTGGCTCCCTCTGGCCACTGGGAGGATCTGTCTGTGTTTGACAGAATCCTTGTGACATTCCCTGGCAAACAGACGTTTACTAAGATGGATATTCTCCAAATGTCTAGGGCACCGGTGATCCAGTTTCCAGATTTGGAAAATGAAGTGTTTGATTATCAGCTCCAATTTGATACTCAATTCCTCTGAAAGCTTTGTTTATAGTCTTATCATCCATGTGAAGGAAAAAAAAAAAAAGGTGTACACACAGTTTTAAAGAGTCCACCTACCTGCCATGGTCACGGACCATTTCCCAAGTGTTCAGGACCCCTGAACGCCCTTCTATATTTCTGGTTCCCTAATCATGTTGGAAGGAGGGTAGAAGGCATCTTGCCTTACACCTGATATAACATTAGCCTCAACCCTATTGTTATTTAAGATAATGATGGTTAATTCTTTAGCATTTTTCACTATCGAAATCATCTCCTTTTATTCTTCACAGAATCTTAATCTGGAGAGGAAAGCAGGCAATGTGCCTCTATCTTACAGATCAAAAAGCTGTAGTCAACAGGGGTTTCATCATTTGTTCAGGGCTAACGAAGCTATTTAGCAGGAGTCCTGGGATTTGAACCCATCTCTCTGGTTTGCATTTCATTCATTGTATCGGGGTGAAGCACTGAGGCTTGAGTCCTAGTGCACCATTCACAAGCGAGGTACTTCCATGCATGTCATTCATCCTCCTTTGGCCTCAGTGACCTAACCTCTGAAATGGGCATAATACCTACCTGTCTGGACTTAGAGAGTTGTTATAAAAGACATGTGGTTTGTAATCTGTAAAATTCTGTACAGAGCAAATGACTGGAAGAACAATGCAGCCGTAGAAGACCTGCAACACCCCTTTTAAAGCTTGTTTAGAATCACAGAATTCTACATTTCCCTCAGGTCTGCAGCAGAAGATAAAGACTGATGAATACAATCCCAGACAGGAGAAAAAATGACCTTTGGAATTACAGTCAAGATTCCTAAGGAACAAAGTTTCTCAGATGCAACTGACAAAATCCAGCGTCCCTCACACACAGCCCATACTTTAACACATTTTTTTATTTATTTTGTTAGCTTTTCCCATTTTTAGTTGGGGGGGGCAACTTTGAACTAGAAATGCATTTTCGATTAAGTAAGGTTCATATGGTATCATATTTTTTGAAAAGGCCAAGTTTAAAATGCTGACATTTAAGAGATTAATTCACAGGGAAAGGAAAAGCAGTTCAAATCCTATGAATCTCTGTGACCTATGCTTCTGATCTATGCCCAGTCAAGCATTGCGTGGTGGGCACATGACAGCTACGTCTCAGGAAGGACATGGGCAAATATTCTCCCCTAGGGTGGGAAAAAGAAAGTCCATTCAGAATGACAAAACAAACATCCACAAGCTTAGACATCATGCAATTACTTGAATTCCCTTCACTAATAAATATAAATGTCAACCATTCCTGCTGACTTGTCCTTCATTTGGACAACCAACTTGGATGGATCAATTTCTCATTCTGTTTCTGGTCAAATGCCACTCCCAGGTTTTCTGGATTTTCAAGCCAGCCAACCCAAGGTTTGGGCTGGAGATAGAGCACACCTTTTAATCTATCCATTCTCAGGGAACTATCAGGGGTACCTAGGGTACACCATGGAATAAAATAGGCAATATCATTTGAGAGAGAGAGAGACAGAGAGACACAGAGACACAGAGGTGAGAGAGAGGTGTGTTCGGTGTTCTTTGTCAAGACAGAGTAGACATCAGGTCGGAATCACCATTTGCAAGAAGACAGAGGAAAAGACCTCTGTCATGCTAGTCTTTGGGCCTGATAGCATTCCCAATTCTCCACTCATGACAATGTTCTCTACACATTTAACAGGTGAAAGGAGGCAGTTATACAGTGTTTGGACTATGCATCAGTAGAGATGCCATTATAGAGGAATCAGACTTTCCGAGTACTAGGTCAGGGATCAGGGCATACATACAAATACACTAGTATATACTTGCATGTATCGAGCTTACCACACACCTGAGAGACCCTGTAGGCAAAGGGCCTCCTGATATGCATGCAGGTCTCTAGGTTTGGTGTTCTGTACCAGAAGGTGAGAGCATCAAGGTGCCAATTCTGACAGCTGAGGGCAGCAGATTCCATCCCTGCTGCTGTGGTTTTGCCTGCTCAACTATAACAAGCTGGGTCCCATGCCTTTGCCTTAAGAGGCTCTCAGGTGCTTGGCATGCCTAATACCACTGTAACTCCATCACTTTGGGGCTTATCCATCACATTTGGAAGTCATCAGCCTCTGGCTTCCTTGGGCTGTAATTACCATCTGAGACAGGGATTCTGACTCCTTTCAGAATATAAGAAACAGGGCAAAGGGAAGAGCTCTCAAGTCCTAGATCATTATTTGCCTGGCTTTAAATGGCTCTTTGGTCATTCAACCAACCAACTAACCAACCAACCAACCAACCAACAAACAAACAGATATTTACTGAGTGTCCATCTTGTGTCAGGCACTAAATGGGAAAACACTGATGAGTAAATTATAATCAAACAAAACAGATGTGGTCTGGGCTTTCATGAGCATACAGACCACTAGTGACACAGGTGGACTTTAAATAATCTCACACATAAATCAAATGTTATTACAGGGGATACTATGAAGGAGAGTACACAGCATTAGAAGCTCATACAACAGAAAGAGGTGGAGAGCTGAAAATCTTATCTGATTGAGAACATCAAGGAAGGCTTTCCAGAAGAAGTGATATCTGAGCTGAGAAGGCCTAAAGGACAGAAAGAAATTAACCAAACAGAGGGCATGAGTGAGTGCCAAGGAGATGAGTCGTCCAGGCAATGGGCTTAGAGGGAACAGATGTGTAAGGGCCCTGTGGCAGAAGTGGGCGAGACAGGTAAAGGAGGCTGAACCAATAGGCACATCAGGACCATGTTATGAAATGAGACTGGAGGGGAGTAAATGACATTTTAGGACTTGTAGGCTGAGTTTCTGATTTTGACCTTTCTCCTAAGAGGAATGAGAAGTCATTAAAGTGTTTTAACACTTTGTAAGCGGGCATTTGAGCTATATGACGAGTTTACTCGTTTCCCGCAAAAAATGTGTTAAGAGGGATTTGCAGGAAGATGGTAAGATGATATTTGTAATTCAAAAAGTTCACTCCTGCTACAATATGGAGGATGACTTGGAAGGAGGTCCAAGTATTCTGAGAAGCCAAAGAGGAGATAGTTTGGGGTACATGGTGGTAGGTTGAAATACGGGTTGCAACAGGATAGTACATGCACCTTCCTGTCAAAATTAACCTCCAAAGTTCATTGGTTTTGAAATCAGTGAATCATAACCTTTAATATCAGTATCTCCTATAGAAATTAAAAGAAAAAAGCACTGATGTCCAGCTATCACCCAAGACCCACCTTTGGCCTGCGGCCTCTGGGAAGGATGTTGGGCTGAACCAAAAGTTGAGGCCTTTGGGTTTGGATTCTCCAACATTAACTTTCCTTGTGATTGAATTTTTCAGAAGATGAATGTAGTACAGGACAAGCTGATGCTATTCTTATTCAATTCTGATACGATGATAAAGTTTTCGTAGGATGTTCTAGGATTCTACATGCTAAGGGTGCATGAATAAAGCCAGGAATAAAAGATCTGAACCCATTGTTAGTGACTGATTCACAATCACAAACAGAAGTTCCAAATACATGCTAACCTCTCTCGGAAAATGAGGGACTGGATAATATGAGGGTGGTTTGAGTCAATTCCTAAGGACTGAGATGTGCCTTTAATGGTTGTAGCCTCAGCACCTAATACAATGTAGGTAGATGATTCTTTTTTGTTCAGTTTTGAATATTGCACATTTCTAATGGGTTAGTTCCTCTACGTGCTTTCCTGTGTATTACCTCATTTGGCTGCTAGGACTCCTGGGAGATAGCAAGGGAAGAACTGGGGCACAGGCAGCTTAAACAAGATGCCTAAAGCTCACAGCCAATGCGAGACTTAAGAAAGGGTTTAAGACTGTCTGTGGTTTTAACTTTATCCTTGTTGAACTTCTTTAATTGAACGTTACTTGTAATACCTTTCAGAGTGAGGGGAAGGTGATGACAAACACAGGACATCTCTTTTCTTGTGTTTGACACGAGTCCTGGCTTTGACTCGATTTTCTGCTCTGGCAACATTTTTGCTTACAAATGGAAAGATGGATTGTCATGAACTCCATACTCCACTCTTTCTTTCTTTTTTTCTTTCTTTCTTTCTTTCTTTCTTTCTTTCTTTCTTTCTTTCTTTCTTTCTTTCTTTCTTTCTTTCTTCAAGGAATTTTTATGAGAGTTTATTTGAGCTAAACTGATGACAATTGCTGGGAAACAAGATCTCAGATTCTCCCTTTATACACCCTTCTTAGGTCTCCTCTGTAGTGGTATCATATTCAAGCCACAAAGAGGACAAGAACAGGGGAAACAAGAGGTATTCAGAATTAGCAGTCAGGAAAACCTTGTGTATAATTGAGAGTTACTTTGGTCTAATAAATTACAAGTTGCCATTCCCAACACACATCCTATACTGGAAAATATCTAGACTATCATACAAAATTCTTTAGGCCTAATGCCATTGAGTCGCATGCCCTAATATAGACACAGGACGGAGAACACTAGCTCGAAAGCAGGGCCCAAGAAAGGCGTGACCGCCAAAAAGAATCCCTATGGGGATTCTCCAAGGGCACCACTGACTCTGTAATAGAAAAACAAATATATCAAATGGCCACAATGAAGCCAAGATTAACCTGAGGGATGAAAGGTGTGTGAACCTATCAGTTCCTGTAACATGGCTTCAGGGAAAAATGGGAAAACAAATGCTGCAGTAACTCAACACTGACAGCCTCAGCCAGGAATGAGCCTCCAAGATGCTCCTGAAGGCCTGAGGGACTCACCACAGAGAGAAACTCCATTCATATGTCAGCGCATGCCCCCTGCAGAGTTTCCAGGTAGGCCTGGCTCAGAGGTCACTGACCTTTGGTCTTGGAAGGGGCCTTCAAGTTCATGCAGAAATAACTACATTGTAAAGAAATGTCTATAACCTATTTTTGTAAAATGGGGGAGGGAGGGTGGGGGGGAAGCAACAAGCATCATAGCATATGTACTAAAAGCCAGTGTGTGTTTGTACGAGCATGGAGAAAGGTGCCAGCCAATGTAGCCCAGCCTAACACTGATGGAAGTGAGGGGCAGGGGGACAACAGCAGGTTTAACAGAGGTGGAGTAAAGGAGGGGAAATAAAGATTTCACCAAATTGAAAGGAGGGGGAGGGGCAGTGGAGTGTGGTATGGCACAGTAAACATTGCAAAACACAACATCCTGTCTTTACCATTACACTAATTGTTTAAATATTGATTAAGCATATGGGAAATAACCAGATAGTAACACAGACATTAGTTAGACTAATGATGGGATACAGCCAACTTTGGTCTTGGATTTCTGTTGTTATTTTAATGCTGTTTTGACCACAAGGTAAGATTTAAAAATACCATTAAGTGGTATGACAGAAATAAAAATCAGATATTTCAGTTGTTCTTTCTCATGGCTAAAGATATTTAAGCAGGGTCGAGAGCATCAAATACTCATAAAAGTAGCCCACCATTGCCTTCAAGACCTGGCTAGGTTTAGAATCAGGTTAAAGAGTTCTCAACAAGAAACAGAAAAGGAGGCACCTATGCTGCAATGTACCCTGGCCTTCAAAAATGGGATTCCGTCAGCCTATAGACATAAGAATATGGAGAGAAGTGCTATCTACCTGTCCTTATTCAATTAAGAGTAAACTCTGGCATGAGATGTCTTATGTAAAGTGTGCAAGTAAGATTGCTCTAGAATATCCCTTGATGGTCATGAAGAGGGAAGAGAGAGAATGTTTTTTGAAAGTCTACTGTGCCAGAAATAATAACTGTTCTTTCTATAGTATCTCATTTAATTTTCAACCCTAAAAGACTCAGACTTAATACTGATGTATTCATTGAGAAAATGTAGACAATATATAAAATGAGGGAAAAGGAAATTCAAATTGCCCATAATCTTACCACGCAGAGATGACATTGTTAACAGATTCGTGCATGCCATATGAACCAATGAGAATACACGTGGGCATGTATCATCACCGTCAACGCCACCAACCCCAGCACCACTGGGATCACTATACTGTTTTGTGATGCTCTCAACATTTTGAAATAGCTCTCAAAATGTTTATATCTGGCATCCCTTGGTGGACTTAATCAAACCATAAGATCCCATCGATGAAACTGATATAGGATTTCTTGCCCTGGGTTTCACTTCGCCTTTCTACTTTATGAGATTAAAGTGAGTTCTAAGTGACTTTACAGTAGTCTACAGAGGTACTGTATGTGGAAGAGATATGCGCTGGAAGTCAGATGGTACCCTAGGAGTAAGGAGACACAGTTACTTGCCCTTTGAAATGCATTTTCCACTTGGACCTCAATTTCTTTACCTGTAAATTAAAGATGGGCACAAGGATGATAATCCTAATTGTCACTTCTAGTCCACATACTCTGTCATTTTTATCATTCCACTATTCTTGTTGCTGGCATTATTTGACATCCACACCTATTCCTACATCCCTTCAGGCTGCTGAAATCATCTCAGCTCTAAGGTGAAGATACAGAATTTCTTCAAACACAGCTGCCACACGGTGGAGACTCTCCATTGCACATTAATGGTGGATTGCGCTGAGGACTGAGCCAGCATGGCAGAGTCATGGAATAATGAATGGTAAAGTAGAAAGCCAGCAACCTGAGGAAGTGACACCCATGCACAAGAATTGTGTGATTTGGTGAAGTCCCGATTCAGAGCTGGTAGCCACCCATGCAGATGAAGTGGGACATCAGTGTGGCGGGGCTGAAAGGAGTCAGATTAAGAGACTGAAAACCCAAACCGAAGATGATTGCATGACTCCAGCCTTTGGGATATTCACTGAAGTGGAACTCTCAGCAATGAGACTGCTATTTCTCTTTGCTTGTCAAGGCAGAAATGTGTTCTTCACATACAGCTGCTCCCTGAAGCCCTAAAGAATAGCAATACCCCAATATATGTGGATTGGTATTAAGAGGAGAAATAAAAGGAGCCTTAGAAAAAAATGGCGAACCAATCCAACCTGAACTTCAGACATTGGGCCTCTGGCTACAGATGCCCACATTGCTGGCCTCATTTCCTTCTTTCCTTTTTAACCCGAAGCAATGAGGGAGAAGAAATGAAGTGGCTTGATTACCTCACTAGAGTCAAAGAGAAGCAAGCTGAGTGGAGTAAGGAATAATACATGAGAAACCTTTTCAATCCCCATGGCTCACAGATATCCGCTCCCGTTCCTTTGTTTGAAGGAGAAAGCGGCTGAGGTTTTGCAGTCAGGTTTGGGCTGGCTTAGAAACTGAACATCCGCCTAGACTTAACACTGCCTGCTTACTCTTTGTACCATCTCTAACGGCCCCAATTCCTCTTCAGATGAAAAAGTAGGTCAAATTCTTTCATGATTTCAAAAAAAAAAAAGAGTGTCTCCCAGAAAATTTTACCAAGAGTCATCTTCTTTACCATCCGATGGCTGGCAGCATCCTGCAATAAGTATGAAGTGTTATAATATTATGATCACTTTCATGCTGCCATAAATCTTTCAATGTATGTGATTATCACAGGTCATTGAGACCATCTAATGAGGACACAACCTTCCCGTTTTGGAGTTCAATCTCACAGAAGTTACGCTCAGGAGTTTTCTTTATTCAGTTCTAGTCTTTGTACGTAAATTAAAGTATTAAAACAATGAGGTACAGATCAAAGTTTTAATTTTAGTCTCTTGCCTCAGATTTAATTTAAAAGTCTTAAATTATGCAGTGAATTGCATCTCTTTATTCTTACTGCTGTTTAAAGCATATTTAATTATCTCCTGTGACATGCAGACACTGCTTCTGCCTAGCAGTCCTCTCAAATGAATGCCTTCCAAATCAGTTTTGTTGAGTTCTTAAGAATAATTAGGCGCTGCGCCATCCATCCTGTACCTTCAGGGTCTTGCATTGGATTTCTCCGGGAAGCCGAGTTATCGCATAGAAAGTCTATAAGCTCATTAGGGGCTCGTTAGTGGTCCAGAGAACATCCATCTTGAGCGAGTTTCCAGAGAGATACCACCTCTTACCAAATGCTTGGGTCTCAGTGCAAAGCACCTTTGACTGGCTTCCTAAAATTCAGGTGTGATTGGAAAATGTGTGCCTCTTAGACACAACTTCACGGACTCTTCCTCTCCCTTCTACTTGGTCCCCAGATTAACTGTTCTTTTTCCTTAGGAAACAATGATGCATGGATGTAGTATGTGAGTGAGTGTGTGGAGTGTGAGTGTGTAAGTGTGTGTGTGTGTGTGTTTTCTTCTTGGATCTGCCACAATGAGTCTGGAATGGAAGCAAGAGTGTCTCCTTTACCTTGTTGCTTCTCATGGTGGTTCTTTCATTAGAGTATATTGAGAGAACCCTAAAAGCCTCAGTGGGGGCGGGTTCTGACAATGGGGCTTATCATCAGCTGCAACAGTTTGGGATTCTTGGAATAACACATCAAGTGAACCAAGCAGTGGGATTTGAAGGGAGTTGTGTTATGGAGTCATTTTTGTCACCTAGATGTGCAGGGTAGTCTCACATGCTATTGGCAGGGAGGAATTTTATTTCTGGCATGCGTGAAAATGTGCAAAATTCTGTGTCGGGTACATACTGCTGTACATGGAGCTACATGTTAGCATCAGTGTACCTCGTCTTTGATTATCTTCTCTCAGTAAGAAGTTCTAGTCTTTGCTCTGGTTTTAGGAAGCTTCTCATTGATATTCTTCTATTAGAATTGGGACATACACCAGTACAGAATAAATGAAGGGATCTAGATTTCAGATGAAGACTTCAACAGGTTTTGGGTGTTATTCAAATTTTAAGAGTCTTTTCCTTATCGGTATGGGCTTTAGGTCTACTGGGAAAGCCTATCCGAATCCAGACATTGACTGAGTTCCTATCAATCTGTGAGGCACGGAGGGTAGAGGAGCTAGAAATCACGTGACAACCAGGAATCACATGATTTCTACCTTAATGCTATTTACAATTTATTGGCAGATGCTAAGAAAAGATTATTATAATATACTGTAGTATGTATTCCTTTTGTTTTGAATGGATCCAAAATATTTAGTGACTTCTATTTCATGTGGAGAGAGATTTTTGTTTAAAACTTGATCCACCAGAGGTCCTAGCTAACCCAAAACATGTATTTCCACAAATAGCACTATGCCTAATCACTAATGAAAAGTACACGGCATGAAATTGGAACTTAGCAAACTATTTGTTGCAGTACAAATAAACACACACACACACTTCTAACTACTTGGAACAGTTGATTCCTCAGGTCTCCAATGCTTGCATTGACATGCACAGGAAATGAAGTCTGCATGAAGGGGGTTGCATGTAAGTAACTAGGGGCAAAGAAAGGAGGGTTGCATCAGTCCCTAGCCAGCCTAGCTGCATAGACAGAAGACGAGTCTACAGGACAAAGATAAACCATGAAACACGGAAGCACACTCTTTGGTGTCCAAGTGGGTAAATCTTACACTGACTTGGAGAGTGAGGCTTCTGCGCTCATCCACTGCAGTGTCATATCAGAGTGTAGGAGGGCCAGCTGCTTTAGGGACATCAAGAGCATGGCATTAATACCCCTATAGTTCAGAAGAATGGGCACTAGGTGTGGGGGCATGAGTGAGACCCTATGCTCAAAGTAAGTTCAAGAGTATCAAATTCAAATCAGTGGACTCTTAGAAATTCTGAAAGGGTTATAGAGACTCCATGTACTGCCAGTGGCACATGTCAGGGGTTTTTGTTTGTTCTTGTTTTGTATTAAATTAAATATGATATATATATATATATATATATATATATATATATATATATATATATTTGCCTAATTTGTACCCAGCCCCTGGCAAAGTTTGGTATACATGGATGGTAAATTCCTTGAGTGTTGCATTCACATCCAATGTTTTCCAATATTCTTTCGAATGGATACAACAGGACCAGATATACAGTCACCATTCAATAAAGGCACAGTTTTGCACAGAGGGATAATCCTAAGAGAGAATTTGACATCTCTTTTTGCTGAAATAACTTTCAACAAACTGATTCCAAGCCACGACGATTCTCAGAAAATCAGGGGAGGAATCTTGGCTTATATATTGACTGGCATGTAAGAATATAGGAACAGCCCTATAGGCCAGCCTGGCTGGGGCACAGGTAATTTTATCTATTCATTCTACAACTTGATCCCTGTTACTATTTGGCCCCTGCCAAGGGTTTCTAGGGAGCCTTAAAACTAAGTGAAATTCTTTCCCATAAAATGGTTCTTTCCACCAAGGAAAATAATACAAAGGCACGATACCATAGAGCCTGGATTTGACTCCTGGTTCTATGAGTTAGTGCTCTGTGGTCTTAGGTAAGTTATTCTGACTTTCTGTGCCTCAGCTGAAAACGGAAATGATGATAATCACTATTCGCCTAGGGTTGCTGTGAGATCTACGTGAGACAATCTATGACAGGACTCACAAACCTGGACCACAGTCCATGCTCAATAAATGCGGCATATCCAAACTGACGTTATCATGGTCTCATATTTCAATGCTCCCCAGCTTCTCAGAGACACCCTGCTTTTCTTTATTCTTCATTGCTCATTGCATGAATCACCCATGCCCACGTATATCATCCAGAGATTCATAAAGAAACCGAGTTTGTTTCTGCAAGACGAGCCTGTGAATCTTGAGCGCAGAATCCCAGTCAAACGTGAGGTCCTCAGGTCTCCTGAGATGGTCCTTTCGTCTTGATGCTCGGCACTCAGAGACAGGCGCATCAAGGGGCCAGTTCTGACAGCTGAAGGCAGCAGATTTCACCCCTGCTGTTGAGCTTTGCCCACTCAAGTGCAATGAACTGACTTGTCATTTTTTTGCCCTGCTTGTGCCCAGAAGGCATCAATTTACACTTCTTAGAACCAGATTCCCCAATCTGTTCCCACATCACTCAGCCAAGTCTGTGATGCCTGATGGTCTTACATGGAAAGCAAAGTTGAATAGATGAGAGCCTGGCCTCTGCCATTGGCAGGTATACTCCATTTGTACAAAGGTCAGAGTTGACCAGGGGTGAGTTCTTGTTTCAGATCTTCCTCTACTGTGTTCTTAGAAATGAAACAAAAATCTGAATTCCGAAGCCTGCTCCAGCATGAATATCTGCTGTTTCAATAAATGATGTCCTTCTGGGTATTGTGACCAGGTTCCTTATGTCTCTGTGAAAGGAGCCTTCCATTCACCATAGGGTATAGGACTGGCCCCCAGAATGAATCCTTCCCTATGAGTTCCCCAAAAATTTTATTTCTTTTTCCTTTTATCCCCCCTAAAAACCTAAATACAGGGGCCAGCTGAGTGGCGCGTTGGTTAGGAGTTGGCTTGTAACACCAGCTCTAAGCAGCAGGGCCCCGGTTCAGATCCCACATATGAGGGCCAGTGACGCTGTACCCTCTACAGCTAAGATGGTGAACAACAGCTCAACCTGGAGCTGGGTGGCTGTATGGCGTAGGCTTCAGTGAGGCTGCAGTGGGCTGCAGTAAGCTACCATGAGTGGCCGGCAGCCAGCATGAGTGGCCAGCAGCAAGTGTGAGCTTTCATGAGTGCTGTAAGCTGCCTTCAGTGGCCATCTAATAGCCAGCAAGCAACTGCATCGGGTGGGGAGAGTGCAATGAAAATACCAACATGGGCCAGTGAAGCAACATCCTCCACAACTAGACTGAAGAACAAAAGGACAGCAGCTTGTCTGTTCCCCTTTCCCGATTCTCAAACGCTGTGCTGTTCCCGTCCCCTAATTCCCCAATAAAATCTTTAAAAAAACAAAACAAAACAAAAACACAAAAAACCTAAATACAAAGCACTCAATTTTATGTATAATTCCAAAATGATTTCTAAGTAAGCTTTTTGTTGAGCATACCTAATATACACAACGAAAAAATGCAAAGAAATGAATATATAAGTTAAATTTTATGCAGTAAATATATCCATCAATCACCAAGAAATTAAAAATTGCCAGTACCTCTCAAATCCCCCTTGTCACTCCCCTTCTAAAGGTAACAGTTTTTCTCACTTCTATCATCATACATTACCTTTGCCTATTATTGCAGAGTTATCCAGTATGTATCTCTTCAGTCTGAATTCTTTAGCTCAAGTTTTTATATGCAGCCATAGTTTTTATATGCAGCCATAGTTTGCTATTTTTCATTGCTGTATGATATTCCATTTTATAAGTATACTGTCATGTACTTCTCCATTCTACTGTTGATGAATGCTTATTTCCAGTTTTGAAGTCTTATGAATACCTCTGCTATCTGTATTATTTTACACAAATTCTGGTGCATATTTGTATGCATTTCTGGTGCACATATACTTAGGAGTGGAAGTGTTAGATCATATATGTTCGGCTATAGTAGTTAATGTCAAAGAGATCTCCAAAGTGAGGGTACCACGCTATATTCCGAACAGCATTGAATGAGTGACCAGTTGCCCCATATTCTCAACAATAATTGACATTCGTCTTTTTAAATATAAATCTTCTGATGGGCACACAGTCATATCAGATTACAGTTTTACACTACATTGCCTTGTTGCCTAGTGATGTTGAGATTTTTTTTTTCATATGCTTATTGGCTATCTGATTACCGGCTGAAAAGACCGCTTAAGTTACTGTTGCATTTTCTGTTTGTTTGCCAGAAGTTTTCATACTGATTTGTAAGATTTGTTTATATTTTTTCTGAGTATGAGTCCTTTATTGAAATTATGTGTTACTCTTCTTACACCATATATAAGAATAAACTCAAAATGGATTAAAGACTTAAACAGAAGACCCGAAACCATAAAACTCCTAGAAGAAAACAGGCAATAAACTCTCTGACATGGCTTTTAGTGATATTTTTTATGATATAGCTCCTATGGCAAAAGAAATAAAAGAAAAAATAAACAAGTGGGACTATATCAAATTAAAAAGTTTTTACACAGCTAAGAAAACCATCAACAAAATGAAAAGACAGCCTACTGAATGGGAGAACATATTCATTAATGATACATCTAATGAGGGGTTAATATTCAAAATTCATAAAGAAAAAACTCATACAACTCAACACCAAAAACATAAACAGTCCAATTAAAAAATGGCCAGAGGACCTGAATAGACATTTCTCCAAAGAGGGCATACACATGGTAATAGACATATGAAAATTGCTCAACCTCACTAATCATCAAAGAAATGCAAATTAAAACCACAATGAGATATCACTTCACACCTGTCAGGGTAGCTAGCATCTATAAATCAACAAACAACAAGTGCTGATAAGGAAGCAGAGCAAAGGAAACCCTCTTGCACTGTTGATGGGATTATACATTGGTGTGGCCAGTATGGAGGTTCCTCAAAAAAATTAAAACTACAACTACTTTATGACCCAGCAATTCCATTTCTGGGCATTCATCCAAAGAAATACAAAACACTAATATGAAAAGATATATACGCTCCTATGTTCATTGCAGCACTACTGACAACAACCAAGATATAAAAACAACCCAAGTACACATCAATGAGGAATGGATTAAGAAGAGGTGGTTCATTTATACAATGGGATATTACTTGGCCATAGAAAAGAACGAAATCTTACCATCTGCAACAACATGGATGGACCTAGAGGGTGTTAGCATATGCTAAGTGAAAGAAGTCAGACAGAGAAAGGCAGATAGCATATAATCTCGCTTACATGTGGAATCTAAAGAACAAAATAAACAAACAAACAAAATAGAAACAAACTCATGGATACAGAAAACAAACTGATGATTGACAGATGGGAGGGGGCTTCGGGAGCTGAGTGAAAAAGGTGAAAGGATTAAAAAATACAAACTGGTAATTACAGAATAGTCATGGGGATGTAAAGTACAGCATAGAGAATATAGTCAACAATGTTGCAACAACTTTGTACAGTGCAGAGGTGTACTAGGCTAATTGGGGGGATCACTGCATAAATGATATAAATGTCTAACCACTATGCTGAACACCTGAAACTAATATAAAATTATATTGAATGCCAATTGTAACTTGGCAAAGAATAATTAAAAAAAGAAGTTATATACTACAAATACCTTCATCCTCTCTAGGGCTTACTATTTTATTTTCTAAATAGTGTCTTTCGAAGAAAATAAATTCTTAATTTTAATGTAGTCTAATTAAATCATATTTTCCTTCATATTTAGTGGGTTTTGTTCCTGTTTAAAAAAATCTTTGCCAGACATGATCAGCTAGCTCAATTAGAGTGTGGTGCTGATAACACCAACATTGCTGGTTAGATCCCTGCATTGGCCACTGAACCCTCCTTAAAAGAGTCAATTATGCCATTGTAGCATGAAAGCAATGTGTAACCAATGACCATGGCTGTTCCCCAATTTAAAATATATATATATAAAACCCAAGGTCACGAAGGTAGTCTTCCTGTTTTCCTTTAAACACTTTAATTTTATTTCAGAATTAATTTTGACAATCTGGCTAGAATTATTTTTATGTATTACCAGAGCTCAAGATTCATGTATTCTCACATGGCTGTTACATTTTCATATTCAATATTATATCACCACTTACTGGAAAGATTATAATTTATTTACTGTACTGTAGTATGTCATTTGTCATAAATAAGTGGGTGCATATATATGTATGAATATATTTCTTGACTCTTCCCTTTCCTATTCAACTTCTATCTATAGCATATATAGTTCCTATGAATCACCACACTTTATTAATTACTGTAACTTTATAATAAATCTTACTATCTGGTAATGCAAGCCAACTTATTTTGTGATTCCTCTTCAAGATAATGTTTGCTATTCTTAAGCCCTCTTATTTTTGTATAAGTTTTATAATCATCATGCCAATTTTAACCTACAAAAGAATGTTGGGGATTTTTATTGGAATTGCCTAGAATTTCAGATCAATATGGGGAAATTGGTATCTTTTCTTAATATCGTGTGGTCTAATTAATGATCATGGTATAGTGCTCCATTCATTTAAATTTTTCAAAAATTTTCCAAATGTGTTGTAGTATTCTGGGTAGAGCTTTGAAAAGAAGTCAGTAGATTTATCTGTAGATATGTGTTGTATTCTGCTATTATAAATTATACATATACATATACATGTATGTGTGTGTGTGATTTTTCTATGTATTTTAGAGGATTCATATGCCCAAACATCAAGACTTACTCTAAATCTAGAGTTAATGAAATGTGTTTGAAAATAACAATTAACCCAGGTTTGAAAATCAAACCAATGAAACAAAATACATTTTTTTAAAATAGACCCACACATATATAGTCAATTAATGTATGACAGAGGCTCACAGCAATTCAATGTGAAAATAATTGTCTTTCAATGGTGCTAGGTCAATTAGAGACATATACATATCAAAAAATATTTAAACATTGGTCCCTTCTTGAAACAGTTTTTTCAAGATGGATCATAGCCTTAAATATAAAAACTGAAGAAAAACTTGTATAATATCTTTGTGATCTCAGGTTAGGTACAGATTTCTTAAGCACGCCACAGGTATCTTTATTTATTTTATGTATTTATTGACAATATGTAGATTTATATTTGCATTTCAGTATTTGTTCTATTTGTTTCAATTGTGGTATGTTCCCTTTTCTCTCTTCCTTACCTTATTTTGGATTAATGAGGGACTGTTAGTATTATTCAAATTTCCTTGTCTACTGTGTGATAGGTAAATATTTTCTTAGTATTCTTTTATAATAGTTGTTGCTTTAAATATTAAAACACACATTCTGGACATGTTGGTGTCTAATATAAATGACTACTTTTACTTCTTCACAGACATTTCATGAAACTTAAGACACTTTAACTCCATTTAATTTGCCCCACATACTGTATCATTGTTGTCATGTATTTTAATTTATAAATGTCTTAAATCTTATAGCTGATTATCATTTTTGGTCTGCAAAGTTATTACTATTTCAATTTACACACATATATACCCCCTTTTTGGCTCTTCATTCCATTAATTTTGTGCTTTTGTCTAAGATCATTCTCCTTATGCCTGAATAATTACCTTTAGTATTGCTTTTTATAGAAACCAGTTTATATGACTCGTCTCAGGTTTTGCTCATCTGAAAAAAAATGTCTTTATTTTACTTTCACATTTGTTTTTTTCCCCCAGCACGTCAAACATGTCATTCTATCTTCTAGGCTCTTTGTTTTCAGATTTTCGAAGTTTGGATATGATACCTGAGTGTGGCTCCTCTTTGTACATATCCTGTTGGAGTTTGATGATTCTCTTGAATGTATGTGTTTGATATGCTAATCACTTTTATCAGTTTTGGAAAATTCTCAGACATTATCTCCTCAAAATGATTTTGGTTCTTTATCTCCCCCCTCTCCTTCTGGGACTCCAATTACATCTGTGTTAGCCCTTTCACCATTTCCATTTGTCTCTTATAATTATTTTCTCTATTTTCTATCCATTTTCTCTTATGCAACAAATGGCATGTATCCTACTGTTCTTTCTTCCAATTAGCTGATACTCTATTCATCTGGGTTCAGTTTGCTATAAACCCATCAAAGCCCTTAATATTAGTTATTATATCTTTATATGTACAACTTTCATTTGATTCCTACTGATTACTGCTGTAGGGCATATTTTCTATCTTTTCCCATACTTGTGAACATATGAATCATATTTCAGACAACTATTCTTTCAACAATCATGTATCTGGGAACTGGTTTTTTGTTTTTTTTTGTTTTGTTTTCCTGTTATTTTTTTTTCCTATTCTTGGTCGGTCCTGTTTCTTGATATAGCTATAATTTTTCCCAAAAAATAAATGTCTAGCTTTTTATATGAAAACAATAGGAAAGATCTCTGATTTGTGTTAATTTTCTCTAAAAAGGATTTATTTTAGTTCGATAGACATTTAGAACAGGGGAAAATCACCCTAACCTACTCTGAGACTAAAATAATTTCAGGTAGGATTTCAGGGTTTGGAGAACATGGCATAATTCTGGTTTGTTCTTCCTCCTAGGGTAGAAATTTCTAGGAGTCTCAACAATCTAACCTGGTTTTATGATGTTCACCAGGGTTCCCCTCCTTCACAGGCCCTGAACTCAAATTTTTATCTCCCAACATTGTAATAATTCTAAAAATTAACTTTACTTTCTCATCCTCTAAGTGGATAAAAAACTTTCTATTTTGCCTGCATCACTTAGATATTGTCAAATAACTCAAGGAGAACAAGGCACAGAATATTGTGCTGCTTCCCTGTGTTTCCCTTCTGTCTGGAATTTGAATTCATCAGTCCCAACTGCCTTGGTAGCCCTGAAACCGACTTTTATCATCCCAGCCTGTGACTTTTATCTTCTCAGCCTGTGAGTCCATAAGAGCTGCTTAGCCAACACTTTCAGTTTGGTCTTCTACTGGGAACCTAAAATCTGACCTCATAGACAGTGTAATTGGCAAAGTGCTCGAGGAAATACAGCATAAAATGTTGGACTCACTGCAATGAATTTCCCATCGCTTAAGGAAAGAATTTTGGCTTCTCAAATCCTCTTGATAGTTTTCTTATGCTCTCCTTCCTCCTTCTATTTTTCTATCTCTCTATCTCTCTTTCTCAATATATACATATACATTTGGTTTCCTGCAAGCTAATCTGTCATAGCCTCAGGCAGAAGTCCTCCCAGATTTTATTTCTGTGCAATGAGAACAACTTCAATTGGCCTAAATTGGCCTAAATTAGCCTCTACCTTTCCAGTTCCAACTTAGGAATTTGGGGGAACCTTAGATTTAGAAGATTGGGTATGGTGAAAAGGCATTTACTAAGGAGGTGATAGAAAGCAGTATTAGGTGAGAGGAGTGGCTCTCTAAGTGGTCCTTGGACCAGAAGCACCAGCATCTTCTGGGCCAGAGTTTCAAGCTCATTATTTCGCAATTGCTTTTCCTACAGGAATTAAAACACTAATAATTTTGATCAAACATGACAAGGTTATCCTAATTGTTTTATTTTTTTCCCCCTTCAAGTCACACTATAACACTTCTCAGGCTACTCTATCCCCCTTGATTTTGCCATGTTTGTTTTTTTTTCCTTAAAGCACAATGCATAATCTATGACCTTGTTGGAAATGCATATTCTTGGGCTCCACCGCAACCTACTTAACTAGAGTCTTTGGAGATCATGCCCAAAAAGTGATTTTAACATGCTCACTAGGTGATTCTTATGCATGCTAAAGACTGGAAGCCATTAAGCAATCAAAAGAGGAAGTTAGAAATAAATGTTGAAATTTTAATCCTAGTATCATTCTTAACTATTAAAGTTTCTGTGTATTCAAAAGGCTTAGCACAGGGCTGGCCATATTTTAGATACTCAGAAAACATGGCTGACGGGAGGACTGTCTGGTTTAATAATTAAGATCATTTCATGAAAGTGCTTATCCTTTAAAAGAGGCCATCTTCGTCATTTACAAGATGACAAAAGTACCTGTGTACATTCCAAAATACACAGTATAAGTTTATTATCCATCATCCAAATATTCAGAAATTCCATATAAGCTAGGGAAAAAAACAAAAAAAACAATTGATGCTCATAATGATATCCCTGATGTGATGAGCTACCAAAATACACACTCAATTGGCAAAGAAAGTTTACTCAACTGTGTTTAGATTGATGTCTGTTTTATATCTATGACCAGCATGTTACCTTTGGGAAAGTACAGCCAAGACTTCCGGTTGAGAGAGGAAGACAGCATTAGCATCTTATAGGCTGGCTGAGTATGTGTGTGTTTGCTACACTGTTTTTTAAATACCATAATGTATTTTGAGAAAACTTTTTGGTAAAAGTGCCAAGAAGGCAAGGCTAAATCCAAAAAGAGCCACCAAGAAGTGAGACACTACATGGGAGTGAAGAACAATTTGCAGTGAAATGAAAATCATTGAAGAAATGTGTGAAAGGTGAAATTTTGACAACAACAACAAAAATAAGGGACAAAAAGGAGAATAAAAATGAATTTCCAAACATTTAAAATTTATATATATATATATATATATATATATATATATATATATATATATATAGGCAAAACCGAAAAGCTATGTAAACAAAACCATGATTTCTTAGGAAAAATCACTGCCTCTAGAAGGAGGAGGAGAGATGGGAATGAGTCCTACCTCTTCCAATTGCACCATGAGGGTAACGTTGTGCCCTTGTTCTGCCGTCAGCTTCCCATCCGCAGTGACAATCCGGAGCCCCCGCGGGGCCTTGCCCGGACACTTTTGTGGCTTGGCAGTGTACTGTTCCCTCACTCCATCGGTGCAGTTGTTGGAAACCACTTTCCTATACCTAAATGGAGAAAAGTTCAAATTGTCATCCAGCTCATTATAATTCAAATCATGTTTTAATTTCAATGTTTTATTTATACTCCCAGTTTTTTACACTGGACCTACTGCCCAAGCCTGGGGGCTATCCATAACTACATTTCATGTTGCTCTGAGGATTACAGCTAATTCATATAAAACACCCAACAGAGAGACAAATCATCACAGTAACACACTGTACCTATTACTAGCATAATACATGAACCATTTCACTTCAGAGCCATGGGAAATACCAACAGTGGAAGACAGGGTCCTTGCCCTCACTAGGTTGATAATCTAGTTGAAGGGACATATGTAGATAATCTAGGAGATACTTCAAAGGCTAGCTAATTAAGGGTTAGAAGGAGTAATACATATGGCAACGGAATTTGCAATTCAGAAAAAGAATGGATTATTATGGATTGCATGATTTCACATTAGGTCTCACAGAGGGTTCTATATATAATAGCATAGTGCAGAAAGCTATACATTGGATAATCTCTACTCAGTATTTCAGGAGGTGTTATCTGGCTAAACCATTGAAACCTCATATTAAGGAGCCTTCAGTATGCAGATTGAGTAAATCCTTCCTACTCTTTTTGCTTGTTTCTTCTTGTTTCAGCTTTAATAGAAAATAATGAATAAACCTACACATTTAGCCTATATAATCAATCAGATTCATAATAAATTAGATCTGTGGTTTTAGGATGACTAACCTTTAAGGCTTTGGAGGTTTAGTGTTATCCAATTTTTTTGTGTGTGGGTCCACAGTAACCATTTTATATATTCATATATTTGGTTTTTCAAGTCTATTACCTAAAATTAGTGGTAGAGATCCAATTGGAAGCAAAGCCCAAGGTCTTTCTACTCTTCTAGACCAGGAGTTGACAAACTTTTTATATAAAGGGCCAGGTTGTAAATGTTTTAGCTTTGTGGCCTATACGGTCTTTGTCACAAGTACTCAACTCTTTGGTTATAGCATGAAAGTGGGCACAGATAATGAGCAAAAGAACGGATGCAGCTGGTTTCTGATAAAATTTTATTTACAAAACTGGTGGTATGTCGGATTTGGCTTTCAGGCTATTACTTTCCAACCCCTTCAAATACAGCCAATGTCCTTTCCTTTGTTCCTGAGTCTCAGGATTGACTATGTAAACAGACGATTGAAAAGTCAAATTAAATACTGCCTAGGAAAGTGCTCTGAATATTGTGGACCACTACAAGGCCAGTTATTAATCTTTAACTCTCCTTGTAGGGAGAAATGGATGAAATGGATTAATGTACACAGAGAATTTAAAACCACCTTGACCATTAGCGAGTTCTTATGAAATGTTACCAATTATTTTAATTTAATATCAGTATTATTTTTCACAACCTTCATGGCTTCCAAATGTCCTTAGGATAGACAGAAAATCCTGTAATCTTGTGCACAAAGCCCTCTGCAAGTTAATTTCATTTCACTTTTCTGGACTCTTTCTCCCCAACAAGCTGATTCTGCTCTAGCCACACTTCTCTTCTCAATCCTTTTGAGGACTTATTTTCTTTTGCTCCTTCTGCTTCCATGCTTCATCAGCTGCCTAAAACATACTTATACTGTAAGTTACAGTTTATCTCCTGTCTTTTCCTGACTATGATAATAAAGCAGTAAGAGGTTCATATTTGGAGTGTGCTTACTGCACTCTAGTTTAGTCATTGTGCTAAGTTGTTAACATGACTTTTCTCATTCATGTTCAAAATAAGCCTAATAAGGAAGGTGTCAGTATTCCCACTATGTTGGTGAAGAAATTAAGATTCATAGAAGTTAACTCGTTTTCTCAAGATCACATGGCCAGGACCTTAGACAATTTGTCCCTAGAACACATCTGCTCTTCATCACTACACTGTATTGAGTCCTTAAATGGAGTAATATCGTCCCATATGTAAACTCTTAAAGGAATCCTTATGATTTACTTGATAGGAATCATCATTTACGCCTCACACAATTGTTTTCTTGTTGTGACCATGAGTTTTAAGCTCCTGGTGGGCATCCTTGCATCCTGGACATGAACGGCTGATAATCAGGAGACACACGCTGGGATGACTGTACCATTTTAAATGCAGAGATATCTGTATAGTCCTTGGTCATTACCACCACCCCAAGCCCTTCATGTACCTCATCCACCCACCCATCTCTACCTATTCTTCTCCTTACAATCCAGCAGCTAAAGGGTTAACACCTAACATGGCAAGCAGCCTCCAGACCCCTTCTCCTGCACTATGATCCTTACCCATTCTTATTGGTCATATCTGAGCATTTTTAACATTACCCCATCTGGTACTTAAAAAAAAAAATCCTTTGCAGGTACTTATGAGTGCATGATGATTAAAAGGGAAAATAATGGTAGGCGGGGAAAGGAAAAAAAGGAAAGGTGCTGACATTGGAGTCTGGTAGCATTCTGCTACCAACAGTGGTAGCAAGAAACTGACCATCAATGTCACAGAGTAATTATGCATCCCAGTGAGTTGAACTGTGCTTCAGAAACTCCCTGTGTGTTTCAGAAGCAAGGCGCTATGCAAATGAATGGCAGAATATGATTTTTAATCACTTAGCATCCAAGCACCTGTGACTCTGTCTTAGAGGACAGCAATAGAGGCATGGGCTCAGCATCAACAGTCATCAGCTAGAGAACATTCCTTTTGTTTGTCACTGCTCTGACCAATCATCACCCCAGGCTTTCCTGAATCCTGTAGCAACAGTTCTGTTTAAATCCAAAGCATGAATCCATTCCCCCTGGGATTCTGCCTCAGAGAAGACTGTTGGTAATTTTTTTTAAATATTCATTAAAAACCATTCTGAACCATTTTATTTCCTGGATGAAAATGGCACCACATTAGCCCTACCAGACCTGTCCCTGAAATTTAGAAGAAAATTGAGCAGAAATACAGAGTTAATCTACTCAAGTAAGCACACACCTGCTTTTTGCATTACAGAATGGTTCTATTTTCATCCCAGCAGCTGTCCCTGGGTCTGAGTTACATAAATGAATAATGCATTTAATATGTTATTAAATGGGGCTGCTACCTCCACAATAACAAGGCAACTTATGATTATGTTGGACCTAAGCTCTGAATATTACTGGGATGCATTTAGCTGGTAAAGCATTCTTCAATCTACTGAGAAGAAAAGTGCTCTGTAATGGCAAGGGAGTCTTTGTGCAATTACTGAAAAGGAAACATTCTGCAAATGCGCCTTTGATATTACCAAGCGCTCATCAGTAGACAGTGTCTTATTACTTCAATAACCCCAATTTCAGCCCCTCTTCTTCCTTCCTAGCTTAATGCTCTCCTGTCATCTTTTCCTTTTTACCTCTGCCTTCTTTGATTGTGCTTCTGTGATGCCTGCCAGTCTTTACAAAAAAGATGAAGGCCATAGTTTTTCTTTGTGAGAGTAAAATGTGATTTTACCATGTCGTAGTTTTTTTAACTTATGATTCTGGGTGCGAGACACGTGTTTATGACTGTTCAGTGTATGTTAAGGTGATAGTATTATCTAGCTCAGTGGATCGCAACCCTGTCTGGTTTTTAGAAGCACTTGGTGGCACTTTTAAAATAAATGGATGTCAAGACCCTGCCACCAGGAGTTATGATTTAATGGAGATTTCTGGGCATCGTGTTTTGCTTTTGTTTTTATTTTAAGTTCCCCTGATGATTCTAGCGTGCATACAGGATTGAGGACCACTGCCCTCCTCAATGGTTAAAACTAATGTTGTGGAATCAAGTTGCCTGAGTTTAAATTCTGGCTCTTACATACAATATGCACTTGGGCAATTTACCAATCTCTCTCTCTCATATTTGTGCTCTCTGCTTATAAAATAAGGAAAATTACTGAATCTTTTCATAATGTTCTTGGGGGATTAAATGAGATAGTGCATTTAAAGGGGCTTGGCATAGAGTCTGGCACATTGTAAAAACGTAACAAATATTAAAATATCAAAACTTGATAAAAAGTATTTAAAATATTAACATTAATTTGCTATTATACAACAAGTTCCCTGCAAATAGAATCTATACTATTATTGTCAGGATTCTGTTAAGATCAAAACCAACCATGTCAATTTCTTTCTTAAAAATCATTCAAAACTTCCTGTGGGCTTATTCATAAAGGGTAAAGTTCAGGTTGGAAGTGGAGACATACGATCTAACCTCAATGCATTTTTCTAGCTTCAGCTCTTTCCACTACCTAACATGCTTCCTGAGCTTATGTCATGCTGAAGTCTACAAGCCATTTGCCTGTTTACTCTGCCTGAAATGCTATTTCCTCTTGTTAAGCTCTTACCCATTCTTTAAAAATCACCTTTGAAATCATGTTTTTCTGTAAAGTTGTCTCTTCCCTTTTTTTCACAGTAGTTGTCACAAGCATTGACCAAGATAGAGCTGGAACTCTATATCTAGTCTTATTGTCACTAAGCTAGGGAGTCTCTCATTTGTGCTCATAATGAGAAGAATTTGTATAGTTTAATTTCTTGGATTGTACTCTATGTGCCTTTGTTTTCAATGGAAAAGTGCTTTGTTACAATGACACTTGAGTTAATGAAACAACAAATGGAGCAAGCCTTGGGGAGACAGAAGAGGCCACTTCTGGATATAATGTATGGCTAAGATTTAAAATCTTCCCAGACCCAATGTGCCCATATTTCAACAATGATCCTATGTAGCAGCTACAACATCAACATTCAGAAAGAATTGGGTTCCATGGCTGACTAGAAGGATCTCTGTTTCTCTCCTCAAGGCAATAATTCTCAGGGTTTTCCCCTTAAACTGAGTAAGCAGACCTTGGAATTAGGGGACTGTCATGAGACAGAAGAAAGAAGGAAGAAAACTTTCCCTGCATTAAGCAAGATGGAACATAATCATTTAATTTGGACAGTAAATGGAATGTGATTTCATTGTCAGTGCATTTTTAAACCTGATGAAATGGGACCTATGGTCATGCTAAACTAAATGACTTAAAATCGAGAATCATGAGAATGGCTCATGGAATCCACTGTCTGAGTCAACTAGTTGTACAACTAATTTATATGAAAGCATTTTCCCTTCTTTTGAGTACCTGCAGTCCAAGGAATCCTAATTATGAACCCTTTCAAAATGGTCGTGGACATGTCAGAGCGTGAAGGGGTCAAAGATCACCCAGTAGAATCCCTTCGTTTTGCACACAAGGGAAAGGAGACACAGCTCAGAGTTTCCCAAGTTCACACAAGGGACAAGTAGCAGTTCTGGGCCTCTGGACTCTTCGGTGTCTCTTTGCCAGTACGTCAGACCACCTGGATGCGAATCAGCAGTGCCCATTCCACTGACGTGGGCAGGCGCAGCTATGTGAGGAACTAGTCCTCCACACACAGTGACAGTCATCTTCGTCTTCATTTCCTAACCCCTGTACAGTCCCATGAAAATGTGGAAGACCACATCTAAGAACGGGACTCTGAACAGTCAACTTTGTAGCAACAATTGCTGAGTCCCTGCTGTGAGGCCATACCACGCTTTGCTGGAACACAGCTACATGAGCCCCTGTTGCGTTGAATCTGTAAATAATGCAAGCAATTTCCTTTCTGTGGGCTTTAAACACACACACCACTTCTAGGACCCATTATTCTCCGTGATGCATACTGACTGGTCTCGCCGAGGAGATCAGATGAAACATCGGAATCCCCATCAGACACGGGGAATGCAGTCACTTCAGAAAAGATCACAGTCCCCAGAGACCCTGGAAACAGCAACTCCAGGGCAATGGCAGGCCAGCCAGGGTCTAAGTGTTTCTGTGGCTAATGTAGGGAGGAATATGTTTATAGAAAGCATTTTAAAGCATTCCAAATGCATATTGACAGAATGAAGATCACAAGTTAGCTAAATGTATGTGTATATATTTTTTCTGGACCCACTAAATGTTCTTATATAGGCACTGAATTAATGCTATTTTAACATCATTTTTTTTAAGCTTCCTGAGTAAATATCCCCGTTGTATAGTGAGAAACTAACTCCTAGGAACAATAAAAGCTGTCACATTTTACATTTTTCCAGGAGGAATTAATGGCTCCTCTAAAGAAACTCCACAGGCAGAAATTTCTATACACACCCTTTTTTTTTTAACACATCTAGAAATATCTTTAGTTTAATAGCAAGAAAAAAAAATCTGTCTCTTGAGAAGATTATCTCGGTTTCTTAGACTAAACCAGTGCAATGCCTATATTATTTTATGTGTACAGAATTTTTTATAATTGGCACGAAACAAGCAACGTCCTAGTTGATTTAGTAACTTAAATTTGCAGCAGGTTCCCTCGATCCCAAACAGTATAAATGAGATATAATCATATATAAGTACAACCAAATGCGCATATGCTTGTGTATGTGCAAGATGAGATATATAAAGACACAGATGGAAAAACAAGGGGAAATGAATTTGGGGTTATCTCAGCACTAACGAGCAAGAAAACATACAACGGAATACTGATTTCATTTTATTTGAGTGAAAGGGGTTTGCTCACTAATCTGTAAGTGTGCTCTCAGCCTTGAGTGGTGCTGAGAAACACACGTGCCTTTCAGTGTACGGGATTTCTAATTGATGAGCCTATGCAGGTTATTTCTGTTTTACAGATGAGAAGACAAAGACTTAGAGTAAATATGTCTTAGATTTCAGTATTACAGTAATGATTAAGTATCAAATAAATGCCTGGGCTATAGATTCATGATAACAGGAAGTTTCCCCCTCTTTATTCCTTTGCTCCAGGAGAGCCCTTAGCTGATGTGTTTCCTGAAGTGACTACCACAGGCTAGGCATTTTGCTGTATGCTTCAGAGACAGTATCAGGTTTAATCAAACCCCAAAAGCACATAGCAACATTTTACAGGTTAGGCAACTAAAGCTCAAAGGAAGGAAGTCCCTTGCTAAAGATAACGGTAAATAGCAGAGGTTGGATTATAAAATCCTTATTTGTTTCACTCTGAAATAACTCTTGTTTTACCCCAAACACAACATCCCCTATTATATGTCACTCTCCACGCATGACAAGCTGTGGCCCTAGTACCAGCCTCCTTGCTTTCCATGAAATGGCTTGTGGAAGTTGTGGGGGCAAAGGGTGAATAGAGGCAGGGAGATTACACTGGTGGGCACAGCAAAACTTTGCTCATACCATGCTGTTCCATGGACCAAGGACTAAGGCATGATGGCTACAGCCATCCAGAGGGACATTCTATCCCCTTTTAGATCTTATTCCAACTCTTTTCTAAAGTCTAGCCAAGGACCAGAACAAACATTGCACAACCATCTACACAGCAGAGCTGATCAATGTTTTGGCATCCCCTCAGAATAGCATTTCTACTGGGCAGGATATTCACCGATGCTCGAATGTTTTCCATCATGGTGAAGTGAATGAACCTCAGAACACTGCTATATATATACAGGGTGTTAAGCTGACTGTGAAAGCAACCAGACCATTTATAAAATGAGGCAGTAAAAAAAATAAATTCAAGGCAAAGGAAGGTTTACCTGCATGCTTTCAACTAAACACTCCGAAAGGTGATGTTGGGAGATTTGCTTGTTAAGCTTGACTGACAAGGACCAATTGTTTACTAGAACCCATGTAATTCAAGTTCTGACCACATGAATGCACGTGTGCTCTGCTCTAAGGGACAAGCTGAGGGAAGCCAGGTGTCTGGGATGTAACATTTATGGAGGCACTCACTCTCAGGCTGACCTTGCACTTGTGACTCCCCTGCACTTCTTCCCAGCCTGAAGCTAAAACAGATTCTGCGCTGACTGAGCAGGCGATGCCCAAGAATGGGTTAAAACTGGCATTGGAGGGACTTAGGGTTCATGGTGGCTCCTTAACTCTACAGACTTCCAGGCACTGATGGCAAGGCTTGTTCTTGAGCAAACTACCCCCGTGGCCCTTTACACCCAGGTCATCTCTTGTTTCTTTTGCCTGGAATGACCTTCCTCAGCTTGTTAATTTGGGAAATCCTACGAACGCTTCCTCTCAGCTTTGCCTTACAGAATCCTTTGGCATTTGTATTTTAAAGAAGGATGAGAATTAATAAAATGAATCTCTAATGTGTGGGATTCACTGGCAGTGTACGAGCAGGAAGCTAGTGGTTTTTGATTTTTTTTTTAATTAAAGTTTATTGGGGTGACAATTGTTAGCAAAGTTACATAGATTTAAGGTGTAGTTAGTGTTTTAACCCTTATGGGAGAGATAGCTGGCGTTGCCTGGACACTCAGATCTGGGAACTAACTGCTTGCTGGGTGGAATTTGCTTTACAATTTAGCAGAAGCACCTCTGATTGCCAAAAGAAAATAATTATTGTTCTTCGCATTTTAATAACAATTATTATGGTGTGAGAATGCTTATTGTAGCAGTGCTTAGAGTGGAATAAAATAGGAAAAGAGCAAAATATCCATGAAAGGGGATGACTAAAACATCCCAGGAATTAAAAGCGATTCAATGGAAGGAGCCCTATATACTCTCCGACTTGGAAAGATATTTAAGATACATTTTTAAACGAAAAAGCAAAGAGAAGCAAAATATATCTAGTAGGAAATCATATATAAAAACAACCTCCCAGATTAATTTTATATATTTTTTTCTTGACCTCATTATTCACTGGGAAATGAAAAATGGAGGCATATATACCAACCGGACCATAGCTGGGTGGGGAAAGAGGGCAGGGTTGCGGTGATGATCTAAATTGGCTTTTTAGATATAGAAAACAAATGTATATATTTATTTTGTAATTAAATATTTTTAGGTGAAAAGCTAAATGTTTAATGGCAGCACTATAGTGGCTACAAAATATTAAATACCAAATCTGTGCTTACGAAATGGCACCAAATCCACACATAGCCAAGTGACGCTGGAGGTGAGGGGCTAGGGTGACATTAACATAGGCAGGAAATTCTTTTTGAAGTTCCCCTACATTTTACCTCCTGCCAGCTCTTGAACTGGCTAGAACTGTAAATGGAATTCGATGGTATGAGGCCTTCTATGAAGATAATTTGAGAGCCCTGTCCCAGCTAAGGGTCTTCTTGTACCTAATGCAAAATCATAGTTCAGCCAACACGCTGATCAGTGGGGTTACTACGGTCACCTCCCTTCATACACTTTAGCCCATTGGGCCCTATGCAGGTGGTCACTCCTCCACCTGCAAGCACCTTACTTTTGAGAGCAGGGCATCATACTTGCCGATAGCTGGTATTGTCATATGCTCTCTTGACACAAGCTCGCTCATTTATACCAATGCTTTTCTGCAAACGTTTGCATAGAATAGATGAAACCAGTAGATATGGTAACTTAAAAATCTGTTAGAGTCAGATGCTATCATGTACAATCCACCAAGAGGAACGAAACTCTGGAAGTGAAGGTAGAGAGAGCCCTAGGAAGTAACGGTTGTGATTTTGTGATTAAGAAACTAAATTGCATTGACCAACATTTATACACCTGGACACTTTTCACTGAACCACATTTTCGAAAGTGATTTTAATTTTATAGGGGATAGATGAAAAATCCCACTGACTAGAATATTATATTTTAAGCATCACCAGTATTTTATTTTCTATGCGTCAGAATTTATTTGGATTTCACACACCATTTCACATACCATTCACGTTTCCCAAAGGACTGGTGAAACCTACCCAGTGGTAGTTTAAAATGTTTGTTTGCATGTATGTATGTGCATGACTACCCATGGGTGTACATTCATTCTGCTTTATTCCAGTGATTTGAGCAGCATCTGGGACAATTTAGACCCCCTCTGTCCTTCAGCATCTTCTCATCAATACCAAAGAGAGAGTAATATAACTTCCTTGAGATTGAGGAAGTAAACAAACAAAAAAAATCCATTCTAAAATTAGCTTGAGGGGCTTCTGATGACCTTTACAAAGTCTAAATGTATTGGTACATGCAAGTAATAAAAGTTGAAGTTATTTAAGTTATTCCATTTTAACTTAGTTATAACATTAAGTTTAGTTATTTCATCAGCTCTTTTCAGTTTTTCCCCACAGTACTAGATGCTGAAGACCTCACTGACTCATTGCTGTAAAAGCATTATTTGGATTTTCCTCCAATTTTGTGTTATGGCTCAAATAAATCACAATGTATTCCTTCATTCAAAGGTTTAGGAGTCTGTAACATTAGAGAGAATAATATTTTAGACATTTGTCTGTGTTTTCCCCTTCCATTTAAAGAGCAGTACATATTATTTTGGTATTTTTTTTTTAATTAAAAACAAAACAAAACTTTAAGAATATTCAAATACAGAGAAGTAAATAAGCGGAACCGTGGAAGTCCGCACCTCTGTACTACAGCTGGCACGAGAAATGAGAGGAGGAGCTGCCACGTAGAGCTGGCCTGTTGGTGAGCTTCTCTCCCTCCTTTCCTTTCCTTCTTTGTAACTCTTTACTATCAAATTTTAAAGTAAGCATGCATGAGAGAAAACAGTATAATAAGTCCCCATGCCTCCATTAACATCTTCAACAATTGTCAATACCTTTCCCTTTTTTTTTAACATTTTAAAGCAAATCTCACACATCATGTATCTCTATAAGGTTTTTCTTTTTTTTTTTAGCCTAACCAAGATACCATTATCACATCTAAATATATAACCATAATGGATTTTATTAATATAATATCATAAATATAATTATTTAGACTTAGATTTACATGTTTTTACATGTCACCTAATTCTACCTGTGATGGTTAATTTCATATGTCAATATGGATGGACCATGGGGTAGCCAGATAGTGGGTCAAACAGTATTCTGTGTTTCTGGGAGGGTATTTCTGGATGACATTAACATTTCAACCAGTGGACTGAGTAAAGCAGACTGTCCTCCCCAATGTGGGCCAGCCTCTTCCAATCCATTGAGGTTCTGATAGGACATAAAGGCTTCCCTAAGCAAGAGAATTCTTCCCTTCTGACTGCCTGCATGTGAGCATTGGTTTTTTTCCTGCCTTCACACTCAAATAGGAACATTGGCTCTTCCTGGGTTTTGAGCCTGCTGATCCTCAGATAGGATCTAAATTGTCAGCTTTCCTGGTTCTCATGCCTTCCGTCTAGGACTGGAGACACAGCATCAGTCCTCCTGGGTCTCCAGCCAACTCACCCCACAGGGCTTGGGATGTGAACTTGTCTACCTCCATAATGGCATGATTCAATTCCTCATAATCTCTCTCTCTCTCTCTCTCTCTCTCTCTCTCTCTCTCTCTCTCTCTCTCAGTCTCACCCCCCCCCCATCTATCCATCCATCCATCCATCTATCCATTTTTATAAAAGCATATATCTGGGAAACTCTGAATAATACATCACCTAATCACTAGTCCATATTCAAGTTCCTCAAATGTCTTTTTACGAAATGTCAAAAATGTCTTTTTACGAATTGAATTAGTATCCCAATAAGTTGTTCCATGCAGTACTTTTAAGTCTATAAATATCAGTTTCACTTGTGGAAAAATCATGGGATGTTTTGACTTTATAGTCTTTTAAAAATAATATTAGATAAGCCCACAACACAGAACATTGGACTCAAAATTTTAGAATCTGATTCCAGATTTATAAAGATCGGAATGCATGCCTTAGATGTGTCAAGACTGGACACAGAGAAACTGAAACACATTGCTGCTGACACTGGTACGCTCCCGAAAAAAAATCAATGATCTTGTTTTCTGACCCTAGGCTCCACATCTATAAAACAGGAAATGCATGTGTGAAGTATTTATTACATCTGGCCTTCCCCACAGGGAAGCCACGAGGGTAGAGGGTGGCCTCACATGATGAAATAGTTCTGGAATAAAGTTTCAAAAATAAAGAAATTTATATGTTATTATCATTGTTATCTTCATCCAAGAAGCCTGTTTCATTTCTTTATTTGCAACTAGGGTTTTCTTCTCAGATGAAATTTGCACTATTAATGCAAATCTGTGCTTCATGATTAAAATGAACAAAAGCAAATAAACTGTGCTATAATGAAGTAGGCCTTGGTCTTTGATCAGCAGTAAGTCTGTAAGCTTATGACCTGCTGAAAAGCACCAAAAGTTGACCTTTCAAGGTCACTGCTTCCAACACTCACCCAGTACTATTAAGGTAACTCTGTCCCAAGCTGCAATCCTTCGACAGAGAAGACGGGTTGAACCAGAATGCTGGCAGGCACTGACCATTGCTGTGTCGCTCGTAGCCATAGTCACTAGTAGGGAAAGAGCCAAGGGAAACCTTTCAGGAGGTGACCAAATTTCTGAGAACAAGTTCGTGTTAGCCCACGCCCAACTTTTATTCTAGTCAGTTAGTACAAACAAAAACAAAAACAAAAAAACAGGTATTCCCTGAATCAACGCCTTTCAAAAAACGGAACTTTTTTCTCCTCCCGTGGAATATCTATCAATTACTCACGAAAATATCTTACAGAGCCCATTTTCAGAAATGCTGACTTGGAGGCAAGGGAGATACTGTGTAGACATGAAGGCCCAATGCCCAGTCATTCCAAGGAAACACCTTTAAGCTGAGAGGATAGATCGTGTTCTCATTAGGAAGATGCACACCACTGGCTGTGGTGGGGCCAGAGAAAGCTGTCATCAATGAACAGTAAGTGGTGAAAGCTCAGCCCTCAGTCTAAAATTCCACTGAAGGGTTTAACACAGTCCCGTGTGGCATGGTCCTCATTAGTGATGTCTTTGGGGTGTTCTTCCAAGGCACCTGTGTCTGCCAGGTAGCGCCGAGCCACGTCTGTCTGTGCACACAGCCATATGCTTCAAAGTCACAGCAGAAAAAGACATGTCCTTCAGGAGTGTCGCAAACATCGCCCCAGGGAAAAGTTTTGTTCTAGTCAGTTAGCGCTACCAGTTGGGACTAAGTGCTTTAAATCTTCTCTCTCGTTTGAAAATCGTCAATGCCTTTTCTCCCAGCCTCCTCTCATTCTTCCCTCCAGGGGCCTCTGAGCAGCCTGATATTCTTGGCTTCTGGGAGATGAACCCAGGGAACAGAGGCTGACAAACGTCACTTCTGCATGCCCAGACAAATTGCAGGCAGCAATCAGCAAGCATTAGGGTGAACTGGCCCATCCATGTCAGGGCGGTGAGATGCTGGCACACAAGGGTCGGGAAGGGAGACAGAGTCTCAATTGCGGGGTCTGCCACCAGGCAGCTGGCACTTAACACTCTGCACATGCCAGCTGGATTTGGTGCTGGTTCAACGCAGCCTTGGAAAGAAGACTTCAGGATTGCAGCCTACAGGACACCCAGTGCTCATTCCCGGGAATTACTTTACAAATGCTGGAGAATGACAGGCAAGATCATTGGGGGGACTGTCCAGGGGAGAGCCAAGGCAAGAGGGAACATTCAGTGACAACCACCTTTCATTATGCTACTGTCAAGAGGAATCACTGAAACTAGCTACCGGTAGAAGCTCAGAACCGTCCTGGTGAGCCTTCCAAAACATTTGCAGAAACCATGCAGTTACAAAAGTCCCCTTTGGACAGAAAACCTTGCCGTGGCCTCATTCACAATGCATTTCCCATTTCTCAGAATACATTTTAGTTACTGACAAGAGTGGCAGATTCCAATCACAAGTAATATAGGAATTGGGCTAAGACTGAAGTGTGAGAGGTGGGGAAGGGGAGAAACCTAACTGCTTTCCATATCCCGTGTTCTGTTCACTCTAGACTAGCTTAAAATTGAAAAAGAAAAACAACAAATGGCAATAACAACAACAAAATACTAACTTAGTCTGGAACCTCATAGAAAAGTTTCCGAAAAGAAGACATTTTTCCAGGGGACATCAGGGAAGTGGACCATTGCACCTCACTTCTTTTCTCTGGTTTTCTATGAGAAAATAAACGTGCTCTCTGCACAAGAATGACTGCTGGGTAAGGTCAAAGTTAAACTGCTAAGATAAAAACATTAACTTCCTTTATAAAAAAATCCTCCTTGAATAGAGTGAATGAAGGAGAAGCATTACAGCTTCAGAAAGAGGGATGTGAGGAATGACTTAAAAAGTCCATGGCCGTTTTGCCTATGAAAGTATTTCAGGGTGTCAATCCTGAAAGGCAGGAGAATCAGGACAAAATAACTTTGTCACTGTGATAATGTTGTGCTGACTGACACAGATGTCACGGTGACAGAGGCACCTATAGAATTCCTTGTGAGCTCCTATGTACAAGCTCTGTGGTCCTCTGGCTGAGCCCAGAGCGTGCTGGCATTGGCTCTTGGCTTGCTTTGTCTCCATCCTAGAAGTTTTTTATTTTGAGCACAGATATACTTGTTCTCTGAAAAGTCCACTCGTTGTTTTCAGTGTTGCTGTCTGAAGCAACTGGGTGGACCTGGTCACCCGTTGTGTCCTGAGATCTATCAAATGGATGAAGATCATTACCAGCCACCTTCCGAATTCTCTTTAAGTTGAAAGAAATGCCCATTTTTTCCATCCACACCCGTACATAACTAGTATGCCATGATGTCTCCAAAGATAATTTTACAAAAATATGAGGCTTGTGACTTAGCTCTATAGATGTTAATACCATTTCAGATCGAAGCTTCCGTGAAGGCCCCTGTGGATTTGATATAGTGATACAGGACTCCATGGGACACCAAAACAAGCTCACCAGTCAAAATCGGCCTCTGTGCAGACACAGGGTTCTGATTCCATAGCTCCTGCGTATTTTCCTTGCATACATTTCCGCTCTGATTTTCGCTTCTTATATATCCGTTTTGCTCCCATGATGCATGCTTCCCCCTGTAAAGACACGAGGATCTCATGCACGTGAGCCCGTCCCCTGGACCTTCCCTGCCCCATATCCGGGAGGTCCAGGGAGGCATTCTCAGACCTTAGTGAAACGTGGACTTGGATAGTCTGCTCTGTGCTGACAGCATTTTCTTTTCCATGTCTAGAGCCCTTGTATAGAATGGGACTCATAAAGGCAATCTCAAGAAACACCGAGGGTATGCCCAAAAATGTCCTTAACTCCTCATGGATTCAGTAAACCTTTCCAAAGCAATGTGTTAGGCGCAGTGTCATAAGGGGCATACAGGCAACTAAGACTGGCTCTCATGAGGGTATTGCCAACACATCTGTAATAAGTTCAATTCTCCTGTAAAAAAGGTTTATACATGTGCTCTTGTATGAGCATATGAAAGAGGAGTACTGCTAAGAAATACAGAGGTCCATTTGCCCCCGTTTACTCTGCATCTGCCCAAATAACTTGATAGCAGTGATTTTATGCCCATCTACCAGACAAGTAAACTCAGTGTTACTCCACAAAATAAATTAAAGCTGTGAATATTGCAAATGCTTATGCATCCTGAAGGGGAAGATATCAACAATGTGAATGAGTGACAATTTCATTGTAGAGTCTCCGAATAGAATGGGTGATTCTAGCTGATGCAGCCCTCGCTGTCAAACACAGCTCTTTGTATGTTTACAGGACCAGGACAGTTTCGTGTAAGCTATTGATACCATAACCTGTCTTTCTTGAGCACACTCACTTTAACCAGCTCTATTGCCCGTCTTCACGTAAATGTATTACTTAGTCTGGGTTTGGGGCACGTTATACGTCCCTGCCTAAGCACAGTGATGGCTATGCAGCAAGAACCTGTGCTCATCCCTTGAGGGGCCTGCAGGATGACTTCTGGCTTGGAAAATCAAAGAAGAGATGCTTTCTGCCAATAATTTTTATATGAGCTGAATAGCTGAGGGGCCAAGACGAAGGGAAATTTCCTATTAGCAGTAATTCTGCATTCTTGTACTGTGGGAGGAGGCGAGTGGCACTACCTAATCCCAGAGAGTGGCAGCGGTGGGGAGGGGGGATATTGCTGGCACTGCCCACAGAGCATAATTTTGTTATTTTATGTCTCTATTTGTATTGCTAGATGAAATTGAAGATCCTTTGCTCAACCCTGCCTCCACCCAGCATCCATATGACATGCTCAGATAAATTATGTTTAGATCTCCGTGCTGAGTTGGTATTTCATTTTGAGTTGTAAGTCTAAGCCAAGCACATTTGAATTTTATCTCATTATATCCTCGTACAATAAAAACAGAAATTACTTCACAACAAGCTATAAAATGTTAAAGTTTGTTCACTGCTGTGGAACACAAACCACATAAAAAAGCAGCACCAGATGAGCTTTGTAGCGGAGAGAACCCCAATTCCTACACTCGAATGACTAGCTTTGTCCCAACATGCCCCATGCCTCTCTCCCAGCACTCAACCTCCGCCCTCTTCTCCTACCTGGCTGTGCAGTTGCCACGGCCTGTAGTCTTCCTCGGCACATCGTCTATCAAAGATGGACTTGTAGTCCACTTTGACCAGCTGCCACTCCGAGCGGTGGCTGAAGTGTCCAAACACTCTATAGATTCATAATGATAAAAACGATTGCCATGATAACAATGCCGACAGTTACAACAACAGCTAGCACCTGTTGAGTCTTTACTATGAGTGTGGCATAAAGCTAAGCACCTTACCTTGATCATAATTAATCCTCAAAACACATTTGTAGGGCCGGCCGAGTGGCTCAGTTGGTTAAGAGTTGGTTTAGAGCGCGGGCTCTGAGCAACAGGGCCACCGGTTCTATTCCCACATGGGCCAGTGAATGCTGCGTCCGAGCTGAGCTGTTGCTGAGCTGCCAACAGGTGGCAGGATGGCTCAGCTGGTGTAACAATAAGATTGCTTGTTGAACGGTGGGCTACGCCCACCCACAACTGAAATTGTAACACAGCACCTTGAGCTTAGATGCCACGAGCTGCCAACGGGGAGCCAGATGGCAACTGGTACCCTCCACAACGAAGACTGAAGAACAGCAACTTGGCTGGTGCCCTTCCCCAATTCCCCAACACTGTTCCCCTTCCCCAATTCCCCAATAAAATCTTTAGAAACAAAACAAAACAAAAAAACAAACCCACATTTGTAAAGAGCATTACTATTATTGGCTCCACTTCACAGATGGGTAACTTGAAGCTCAAAGAGTTTTGTTTACAAGCAAAAACCAAAGTTTGATCACTAAAGAACCAGTGGAGTCAGAACCCAGGGTTTGTGACTTAAAAGCCTACTTCTATGTATTGTACCACAGAACGGTTAACAAAAAAAGCAATCCATCAATCGATAATTGAGAAAACAATCACAAACGCTGCATTCTGCATGGTCCAAGATTATATACTTCTAGATCTTCTTGCTAATAATGTGCACGGTTCCCATGGCTCCCATGCTAATTTGCCTTCTCACCAGTCTCTGGGGAAAGTGGGCAGCAGTGCCAAGTGGTTATAACTATTTCCTACACTGTGTGTTCTATTCTCCTTACAGAGAGAGACTCAGATATTTAATGAGGTGTTTGAATCACCAATCATAGATGTGGATAAAAGCCACAAAGCAGCCTTTTCAGTCAGCTTTTTGAATCTATATTTTATAAATATAACAACTGACTAAAGGCAAATTAAGGAATAAATTGCTAATCTAGCTATGTTTACCATGGTCCAAAGTGTAGCTATTTGGCCTATTAAATTTTTGTTGATCTTTACTATCACTAAGAAAAGGAGTAGAGAAGAAAAAAAAGAATTAGAAAATGTATCAACTCTTCACTTTGATTTTTCAATTTTCGTTGATGACAGGATCAAGTGCTTTAAAACCGTCTCACTGTTTTACGTGTCCAATTTGCTAGGAAAAGGGAAAGGCACAGCCTCATATTTCACATTCAGAGCTCATGTTTTGAACCTCGTAGGCAGGCAAGTCATTAATCAAGCCTTTCACAAATTAATGATCATCTCTTTCCAGACAAGAATGAGCGCAAATGCAATTTCACAAGAACAGATTGTTCTCAGGGTTTTCCTAATACGCCTCACAATTGGGTTAGGTAAAGAGCCAGGAAAAAAATAAAAGCCTCTGTGGGTTTTGCTGGAGCTCTGTGTTCCACCTTAAAGTGAAATCTTTCTTATACGCCTGTGAGTTTTCTGTACATCGAGTTTGCTTATTATTAAAGTTTTACATGTATGGCTTTATTTTCTATGGAAATTACATCTTCTATTCAGCTGGGGGAGAAGAAGCTGTACCCTTTCACCACCAGCCCTCGGTGTGAGTCTCCTAATAACTAATAAAAAGCCAAAAAAATGGCCGCCTATATTTTTCTTTCCTCTTTGCTGGAGAACCGTGATGTACTGACTTTGCTGGCAACGTGAAACCAACAGGAGCAAAGTGCACAGGCTCAGTGAAAAGCCCGGTTCCCATATTCATATTAAGACTAGAAGACATCATCGTTTTCTACTTACGTCATAATGAGAGTCTCTTCCCCTGGTTCCCCCAGAACCCCATCCACAAAAAGTGGAATAGATGTGAAGCTATATTTGCTCCAAGATCTCCCTTCATCAAAACTCAACCTAATAACAGAAAGGGAAAGAAAAAAAAAACAGCCATCAGATCTCAAAAAAAAAAAAAAAAATCCTTTCAAAGGAAAGAGCCTATCAACCAGAAGAGAATACATTTTAAAAGCACCTAAGGCATTGTCAAAGTGAGCCTTTTATATGAATAAGTGTTCTTAATTACATCAGAAAGTACAAATACAGTTAGCCAAGCGATTTGAGACCCAGATGTGTTAGAACATCAATAAGGGGAGAGCTGTATGAAACCAGAATAATAATAAGCCTTTGATAGAATTTGTTTTAAATTTGGGTATTTTATGCAGTCTTAGATCGCAGTGTGACTCTCTCCCAAACCTCACTGCATTCCAGCAGCAAGCCTTCAGGTGAAGAGCCATGGTCTTATGAGACTTACTTAGGTGGACTTGAACCAGCCACCCTTAAGTGATCAAACTGTGCGCAGCATCCCTCTCATGTTATAAATCCTGGTTGACTCACTAAGGGAGTGCGCACAGAAAAACAGGCACTGACAGCAAGAGGAGGGAAGTGGGCATCTCTGATGGTCACACAGAGAGCAAAGGTTTCCTTTGCTCAGCCTTTCTCTGTGGATGCCTTCCCCCAGGCTAAGCCTGTTCTTCTTTCTGCAGCTTTCCCTTTGGTCACCAAAGTAACGAAGAGTGGAAATCAGGCTTTTGACTTTGAACAAGCTTTTTGCACATGGAGAGAGGCACTGTCAAAAACACACATGAAGGAGTCTCTGGAATCCCCTCTGGAAGTGAAGCATTGCAGACCCATCTGTGGAAAGCTAGAGGCAGAATGTCACCCCCAAACAGGAAACTGAGATGTCAATGTAATTTGGGAAAAGTGACTGTAAGAAATGGAGATACTCAGAGATTATACGTGACACACAGTTCTACCCATGACTGTGCTGAAAGAATGCAGTACTGGGGACGGTATTGTCACAATTAAAAACCACAATGCAATTCCTCTTTCAGGGGCAGAATTCTCTCTCTCTCTCTCTCTCTCTCTCTCTCTCTCTCTCTCTCTCTCTCTCTCTCTCTGCCTCCTTCCCTCCCTCCCTCCCTCTCTCTTTTCTCCATCCCTGCCCCCTTTCTCCTTTTCTCCTCCTTTTGTGAAACTGCAGGTAGCCATCTTCTTTTAATAGGGTGAAAGTATTAATGATGTTCTAGGAGACCTTGATGTTTTGCTACAAATACGTCACGATCTGACAGCCGGACTCCAGTCTTAGCAGTGGGGAACTATCAGGTTCATGCCTCATGGGCAACAGGGGCCTTTACCAGAGATGTCGAATCGGAAGAGATGTGTGTTTCATAGCAACCAGGACTCCACCTTGATCCAGATACAGAACACTGTGCTCCTCTTCAAAGATCTGGAAGAGGAAAACGCACCCCCATGGACACACATCCACGTCCACACGCGCCCAGAGTTCACAGAGGAAGTCTTCATATGAGGATAAAAATCCCTCCCATGAGAGAACTAGGTTTCCCAAGACACAGTTAGGGGCAGCGCTTCCCAAGGAGGGCTACGTATACCACTGGTTTACACAAAATGATTTTAGGTGCACCACAAAAGAAATGTAAAGAATTAATAGTTATATTAATTCGTGTTTATATTCCCAGCTTTTGGTGGTAAGATCTATTGATTCTCATTGATGATGATGTCGGAATATTGGGTAACTGTCATACTGATAACATTTTTAGATGGAAGAAGCCTTAGAGATACTTCATTCTAACATTCTCATTTTTATAGATGAGACAACTAAGGTTTAGAGAGAAGTGGTGACTTGCCTAAGACCAAGTATATAGTGATTGATGGAGCCGGGGCTTGCAGTATTATGGTACCCTTCCAGGTATAAGTATTTCAAAGTTTCTAAATATGATAAAGAAAAAGGTATTCTTGTTCAATGAATAGATTCTCTCCCAAGTCGTAAGGTTGTTCTGATCAAAATGGAATCCTCATCTTTGGTTACATGTGTCACTGGATCGTTCTCCAAATGTGGAGAAGCTAATTTGAAGTTCCATGGAAATAGACTGAAAAATGTCCTAAGTCCTCTCTGTATGAGAGTCATACTGTTTTCTCAGATCACACTGTTAGTGCAGCCTTGTCTGTGGTTACACTATAGACATAATACTCTTCTTTCCCTTTCATTTACTTCTTATATCTAAGATATATCCCAGGACTAGGAAGTAGAGACTACTTTGTTTGGAGTATTGGAAGGTGGGGGGAAGAAAAAGGTCTGGCTCTCTATTCTTCAAAGGAAGCTTAATAGCCCATGTGCCTACATACCTTCAAAAGCAATAGCCCTGGGTTTTTTAGGTAAATTTCTTTCTTGCCCTGCTGTTCTCAAAACATGTGAATCCCACTGAGGATCTCGGCAGGGTCTGGAGCTAGGAAATAGCAATTGGACTGTAACATGGAGATTTCTGCCTGAAATCTAAAGCAGGGTGTTCTTGTTGCTATGTAATTACCTGTGCATTAGATTTCAATTTAGGGTGCTAGTTATTGCATGATAATTAAATGTCAGTGGGTTATTAAAACATATTTATTGAAGGGTAACAACCATGCATTAGGCACATATTTTGGTATGATTGCTAAACCTCATTAAATGCCTGTTTCATAAGCTATGGGTATATAATTTTCAGGAAGCATTTAAGCTAAACACATTGGTTTAAAGTGATTCTATTTCCACTTTTCCTAACATATGCACCCTGATGGTTATTACTCTGTCTTTTGCACATGAGATTTAAACATCTCAAAACACCACCTGAGTAACGGCTATTTCTATATCACTTCGTTGCTCTCTATTCTGACTTTAAGGCAAGGGGGATTTATGGAGTTAACTTAGCATTAGATATATAATCTATCCTCCAGATGCTGTGTTCTCTATGTGATAAGCTCTTTGGGATTCTTCTATGGGGAAAATTCAGTCAGATCTAATTTGGTTTCATCGTCACATATAAAGTGTCTTCCTTAAAAGTTCTGAATCTGGGTCATTTTTATTAAATGACAAATAATAATAATAATAATAATAATAATAATAATAGAATAAAATTGCAAAAGTATTTGCTAACCTCAAAGACTCATTTTAAGACTTTCGTAAAACAAAAAAAATGAAAAACATGTTAGAAAGCAGTAAGGTTCATGTGTAGTTAAATAAGTTATTATGTGGAATAGAATAAGTTCCCAGACTTGAATCAAGCTTGGTAGTTTTCACATCATTTACACTTCAACAACTTGACCCAAGATACTCTCTTACCTGTCTCCAAGTGTTCCCTGCATCTGAGGAGACAAACATGCTGATGTCGCTGTCGGACAATTCAGAACCTATGTTACCTAGAAAGAGCACACTGCAATTAGTGAAGGGAATTTCCTGCACAAGCTGACGATGAGCTATGTGGACGATCCAAGATGGAGTTAGACTGCAGACATATCTGAGCAGGGTTTTGTAGCATATTCGTTTCAGGGTCACTGGCTTAGGTGCTATTCAAAAATATCCTTAACTTGCTCATTAAGTTCCAAGCACACACATCTAGATTCTTAAAATAAACACAATGTACAACAATAAGCAAAGCAGGAAAGCTTCTTACCTGAAGCCACTATAATGCTGGGAGCTGTGTCTCGGCTGGCAATGATCCCTGACGTGTAGGGATTCTCAGAGACCTTGAGGTGAAGGTGTAGTGAGCAGTAAGGCTGAGAAGAGGAGAAATGAATGTCAATGCAAGCACCCAATCTAAAGTACCCATATTCAGAGCAGCCATCCAATCATCCAACCATCCCATCTATGCATCAATCCATGCACTCATCCATTCACCCATCTTTTATTCCATGGATATCTGATATCCACTAAGTAAAATATAGTTGCCAAGTTAGTGAAGGAGAGAGCACATTTTTACATCTAATCAACTGCCTTAACTGCCATTTGGACATTCAACAAATATTTTAGCATTTTATCCGTAAAAGACGACGTATAGCTTATGAAAGAGTTACACCGACTGAAATTTCATCCTGATGATTATAGAGTATATAATTTATGATCTTTCTATTGATTAGCATGAAGAGTATATTTTAAGAGCCACAAGATTAGTACAGACAAAATATGAGATTCTAGAGGGTGAAGAGATGATATGCAACTTTGGATCAGGGGAGTATGAAAGGAGAAAATGGTGCCTGAGGCAAAGATGGGGTGGACATGAAATGCAGATGAGACATTTCAGGCCTGAGTAATAACAATAACAAAGAGAAGAAGCAGAAGCGTTAAGCTATACTACAGCATGCAGTCAGTACGACTGAGGAGCAAGGGTTATGAAGTCAGAAGAGAAGGTTGGGCGAGGCTGGGAGGGCTTTGCAAGAAGTCAGCTGGCACCTCTTAGGCCCTCTTCATCTGAGACCTTGGTCTCCATCAGACAGAAGAGACTGTATGATGTGTGAAACTGTCCTCACATCCGATAGACAATCAACATAGGGTCTATGTCAGAATCAGTATTGTTCAATATAAAAGTCATCCTTGTAAGCAAAATGTGCTAGTGATAGCCATTTAAGTGAAAATTTAAGGGACTTGTTTATTTGTGTGTGAAAATCTCGATCGAATTCTCTGATTAATATATCAGCAGTTCACAAAAACAGGACAATCAATCTTATAGAAATTTCATTTAAAATAGCTCTTGTACTGAGTTGTCAAAAACTACAAATTTGTGTCGAAACCCACATTTCTTTTCATCGCTCAGGAAGATTATTTTCTAATCTTATCAACTTGAGTTTTGGGAATCACCAATGTATCTCTGTTATTACTTTTACTCTGCTCTGTAAGTCTCAGCTAGCAGATATTCAGAGAGCTAGCGAGAGATACAATGATTAAATTTATATAGGTGAGAGCAACTGACAAATGAAAAATGAAATTCAGGAATCAAAAGCAGCCAAAATACTGGTGACATAAAACAGTGGACCTTTTCCTCACTGCCAAAACAGAGAGTTAAACTCTCAAGGTACAATGAGTAATCAGTTATTGGTTTTACATGAAAATATCACGTAAAGCTTTAAAAAAAAACGGAATTTTACTTTATAATGTTCAAAAGGAGCAAGGAAGACTACCCTTATGAAAAGGAACAATGTGACCCAAACACTTGGCTTCCTTTTGTCCAAGAGGAAGATAAAAATGGGTATTGTTACATGTCTCAGAGGTCCCAGGACAACAATGCGTAACACTCAGATGCTAAGACAGGATAAAGCAGAGGCAGCAAACCATTTTTCCATGAACTTTTTCCTGACAACCCCAGCGTATTCAGGATCTCCCCTTCTCTGATATATAAGTTTCTTTTACCACCCACAATCCTGTATCATCTATTCGAGGTACGCACAGTTTTATCCCCCTAAGAGATACGCTCTAGAAATAAAGAGAAAACATCAAGTACTACTTTATATCTTCTGTGGAACTTAGTATCGAATCAAAAAGGACAGTCGATAAAAGCTTGAACTATCAAGCAATACTTTTATGTTAGGACATGTAAGATGTTACGGTTTTACTCAGCACAATGCCAGAGGTACACGGGCTTATTTGTAAACCACACGGTCAGAGTGAGATGAATATTTCTATGGCACTCCAAGAGCTGCATCATTCCTTGGGAGTTATGTGTGGACATCTGGATTGAATGGAAGGCCTTTGTGCCACCCAGCAAGGCAAGACATCCCTGGACAATTTTCAGCTGCCACTTGCCACAAACATCATCACTCAACAGCCTGGGAGACTGAAGTTCAGTTGCCACCTGACCCAAGGGTTATTTGATAGGGGGCACTTGTCATTACAAAGGATTGAGGGCATTTCCAATTGATCATCCCAGCACTGCTCGGTTGCGACAGCTTTCTGAGCCCCAGGATAAATTAAATGGAGGAGCAAAGACACCAGTTCATGAAGCAGCAGCAGCAACATTAGAAATGATCTTTCCGGTGCACTTTTTTCTCCACTCTCACATTTATAGTACTGGATTGCCCCCAGCTGGTACAAGGAGAATATTCTGTGGCTTTATTTTTACTGTCTTCCATTTTCTTCAAAGGAGTTACCACAGTATTTGAAGAAAAGCAATGTTAAGTGATCATCTTTACTATTTTAACTTAAACGTTTGTACCTGACCAGTTTGGGACATTTTTCAAAGTTCAGTCACCAACATTCAATAGACAGATTTATTATAATGGCTATCAAGCCACTGCCAACTCCTAAAGGACAGAATGCAAGGCTCTCTAATTCTTAAGCACTTTTTGCCCAGGCAGGAGGAGCTTTGTCCACCTCTCCCTCCCTCCCTCCCTCCCTCCCTCCCTCCCTCCCTCCCTCCCTCCCTCCCTCCCTCTCTTCCTCCTTTTCTCCCACTAGCAAACATGTATGGAGTTACCTGAGTATCTTTCCAGAGTTATCTCCAATTTAAGAGTCAAAACAAGGCTTGTCTCAAAGGCGCTTCTCTAGTTTTCTTATCTTTGCACATTAAAACAATACAGAACTCCACACTGAAACCACCAAGACCTAGCAGCTCACGTACAGGGAACGGAGGGGCCAGGCCACACATTTGGAAGCTGTCCTTTGTGTCCTCTGCTATGTCCTTACCTAGTCACAGGGCACGGAACACCATCAACCAGTCAATTCTAGCAGCAACTGGATCTTTAGTCTTTAATCTTCAGTAGTACACAGCTTGAGAATCTAATGCAAATGAAAGATTCTTTTCCAAGAAAAAGTGCCCAACGGCCAAGTGCACACCGAGTTTTGTATTCTATTTCAGGAAGCTTACAAACCTCTGAAATCCATAGTGGACTTCTAGGTCCCGATTACCTTTTTTTTTTGCCTTATTCTTTTATTTCTTAGTGTAATTAACAGAATCCTTGGGCCATTGCAAGCATTCAATAAATGTCTGTTGGATTTAACCAATACATTATTAATAAGCCACCATTTTCCTAGCACCGAGCATGGCCAATGGAGAATTACTAAATGATAAAAGGCATTTCCCCACCACAAAATAAATCAACTCACAAAACTGTTAAATAGTTGAGGGTCAACCAGCTTCTCAATCCACTTCCTCTTTTCCCCCAACCTCAGTATTAACAGCACGTAGATCTCCTTTTCATGGTACCATTAGCCCTAGGGCTTCTAATCTGAATATTATCCTGGAAAGCCAGATGGGAGCTTTCATAAATAATAAGGCTATGGGTAAATGCCCAAATAACAATCCCCAAATCTACCTACATACACACATTGTTTCTGACCCTGACCTGGAGCTAGGAATCTGTTAGATCTTCAGTAAAGAGTTGATAGCACAGCAGAGGAATGGTCCTGGACAAACGGCTGGGTATGGGGCATTCATCCTGCTCTAATCCAGCACAACATGCAGAGTCAAGTGTGCAAAGGAGTGGAAAGCAGTCAAGCATCTCCTGGGGTACCCAGCTGCCTAGCTCCACTAGAAACCTGCCAATGGAATCCATACAAAAGGCACAGCCTCTCTCCATGAAACGCTATGCTTTCCCTAGGGGCCCAAGGATTTGTCACAGGCTCAGCTCACATCTTGCCTCTCGGGAGCCCAATCCTGAGGCTTTGAAGGCAGGTGGACCGTGACCTGTAATACCCCATCTAATTGTACAATACCGTCTTCGGAGGAAAGAAATCCCAGCTGAGCCCTCCAGGCAATCAGCCTAAAAGTTCTAAAAATAAATCCCCAAATTACCCAGGATGTCTTATTTCTATAGAATACATTTTACCAGGAACATTTCTTTTGGGGCTGTAATTTGGAACTTGTTTTCCATTTGTAACCGCCCTGCTGAAAAATCTTTGCTCATCACCAGGTTGTGCTTCCAGTGACACTGTCACTTTCCAAGTACTCACAATCGAAAATCACTTTTTATCTCCTCTCTGCCACCAGCTCTCAAGACGAATGGAGATTTTTAAGAGTCTGGATCTCCTGGAGCTCAGGGTATTTTTTTCCTATTTTGTGCCTTTGGCAGATTTTTATAAAATGATTTTGGTCCTTCCTCCCCCCTCCCTTTGTCATTCTCCCCTCCTCAGCCTGCTGCCTAGTTTCTAAAACTCTGATTGAAACTATATTAAACAACAGGGTTAATGAGAGAGATAGGCCAAAACACTCCTGGGTACTGTACCTCCATAGCCCATTAATTCATCTTTCCTCAATCTTAACGAGCCTACGGATTTTGTTAACTTTGGGGTCAACAGGAGCCCGTGAGCTTCAGAAGGTGTATATTATGCCAAATCCTTCAGTGTCATTGTCAGTGGCAAGGAAAGGCTTCCACCAAAGTCTAAATATTAAACTCAAACAACCCTTATGAATGGAGAACCTACTTCAAACAAACACAGTGCTCATGACAACACCTGTGTCACGCACCTATGCTGTGGGAGGCCCTGTTCTGGAGAGGATTCTTTGCAGTGGCCAAAACATGAGCCACGGTTCCTCTGCTCACAGAGCTCACATTTTAGCAGGGAAGATGGGCATGTACACGTGCTGATTTCAGAGAGAGAAGAGGGTCATGAATAAAAAGGATTTGGGATAGATACAACTTTAGAGGAAGTTCAAGAAAGCTTTCTGAGCTGAAGGTAATCAATCAAGGATCGGGATTTCAAGAAAAAGCCAGAGTAGGAGAAGGGCATTTTAAGAAAAATAATGACAAATGCAAAGAACCTAAGACGTAAATGAGCATGATGAATTAATAATGGTATGGAAAGAGGCACCATCCTCCCCCAACATGATTAATGTGGAAGGGTGGAGGGGAGAGAGGCTGAAGACCAGGCAGGAGAAGTAGGCAGCGTCCAGTCCACATGGCACCTTGAAGGCTATGCCAAAGTGTGTGAATTTCATTCTACCTGAATTAGAAAGTCATTAGCAGGTTTACATAAAGGAGAGTCATGACCTGATTTCTAAAGCTTCAGATGATCTCATTTACATATAATTTTAGAAAAGAGAAATTGAACCTATACTAAAGGTAAACAGATTAGTGGTGGTCTAGGGTTAGAGGTGTAGAGCCTGACTGCAAAGGGGCACAAAGGAATTTTGGGGGGGTGATGAAAACGTTCTATCTTGAGTGTGGTCATGGTTACATGGGTATACACATTTGTCAAGATCCACCAAAATATACTCTTAAAATGGGTCTTTCTCCTATATGTATATTTTATCTCAATGCATTTGGATTAAAAACAAACAAACAAAGGTCCCATTAGCTGCTGTATGGAGCAGAGCTTGCCAGATAGAGACAGGCGGGGCAGTGAGGAGGCTGTCACTGTAGGGAAAGTGAGAGATGACGGTGGCTTGCATTAGCATGGCCCTAGAATTTATGTGGAGGTACAGCCATAAGGCTTCTTAACACTGGGCTGGCAGTGGAGCAGGGAACACATCTCTAAGTGCTTTGTGTAAGAGGCATTTCTAATGGCCCTTTTATGATGCCAGAGTACCCAGGAAAGCCCCTTTAGGTGATACGGTTAGTTCTCTCATGGACATTTACTCTCCAAAGAGCACAGTGAGATGGAGGACCACATTAAGGACTGGGGCAGGCTGCGCATCCTAGACAAAATATCAGGATGCTCCAACTTGAAATAGCTCAACAAGGCAGGAGGCCCTATTTCTTTTATTCTTTTAAAATGCTACTGAACTATGCCTCACATAGAATAGGTATTCAATCATAACTTACATTTACTTACTCTGTCACTGGCTTTCTCTACTCACTGTAACAACTGGCTTCCCGCGCCCCCTGCCCCCCCCCTTAAATTGCCAGTAATAAGGATAGAAGCTGAGTGGGAGGCTGGATTTCAGAGTGCTTCCCTGATGCATGGTGACCACTATGATGTCCTCTGCAACTAATAAGGTCAAGCTATGGCTGCTGGCATCTTTTCGAGTACGAGGGTGACCTGCCTATGAGATAAGCCTGCAAAGTGACGGCTCAGGCTTCATGGGACAGGAGGAAGCAAGCTGAGTGTGATAACATTCGTGATAGAATTGTACGATGAATGTGAATATGGATGTGTGTACACACACACACACGCGCGCGCACACAACCTTTATTAAAACAAAGTAAAACAAAGAGTTCTTTCCTGTAGCTTAACATACTGGTCTCTCCCTTTTAAGAAAATAAATACAACTTCTGAACTGTTTTACAGAAATTAGCATTCGATTATACTTTGTTTTGCAATTAACCTCTTCCTCCCCTCCTTCTTCACTGGCTTAGCCTCTACTCATGTGTCAAGAACAGGGCAGGCAGGCACCAGAACTACTAAGAGGAGTGAGATGTGACCCTATAATCTTTAACTTATTAATCTAGTCTCTAAGCAGGCGGCAGACTCCTTGAAGGTAAGACTCGTTTTTGATCTCTCTCTCAGATACCAGCATATAATCAAATATATAAAGAAATTTCATGCCAATCTAGTTATTGCTCAAATGCTAGATAATTGAAAGAAAGCCATACTTAACCGCAGACATTAGCAAACATTTTAAGGACCAGATGAATCTCTTAGGCTCTGTGGATCATACAGTGCTTGTCACAACCACTCATTTCTGCCATTGCAGACCAAAAGTGACCATAGGCAATACAGAAATGAATAGGCATGACTGGGTTCCAACAAAACTTAATTTAGAAAAACAAGCAGTGCGCTATATTTGTCCCTCAGGCCATTGTTGGTCTGTGTCAGCTTTATACATTGTGACATGAATGAAACATATTATGAAGCATACCAATAAAAGTTTAAATCGGTAGTTCTTACCCTTGTTGAGGCACAAATGCCTCTGAGATTATGAATAAACATTTCCTCTAGAAAATGCAACCAACCACACAATTCTGCTTTCAGTTCATCAGTTCTGCAGCTGAATTTATGTATCGTGAGATCTGTAACAGGTTACACATGGGAAAGAAAGATGTGTATCCCCACCATAGATGGAAACTATTACATTCTCCTTTAAACTATAACTTGAGGTTCTCATCAGAAATTGGGCCACAAGGAAGGAACATCCTTGGAAGTGACAAGAGATGTCCTCATTCTGTCTTATCTTGCTGGTCCATCACAAAAGGCGGCGCTGACTCAGGCACAGCGCCTTCATGCCCTTCCCTGCCCCTCTCATTCATCAGCTGAGCAACAAGCCCTGGAACCATCTTCATCCGCTGGTGTGCCATCCACTTCCAGCCCTCACTGTTCAGGGCATTCTGCCCCATCTGAACTCACCAGTGAGCAGTGTACGGGGTCCCCCCTTAAATCCGTGTCCGGCGCCTGAAGCAACCGCCAGTCTCTGCCTTTGTTATACGTGATGAAAGTCTTCACTTGGTTGTCAATCTTCTTATTAGCCAAGAACATTCCCTTTATCCCTGCTACCTGGGAAAAATGGACATGGCTGAAAAATACATCAATTTGAGAAGAGATACATTTGTTTACAAACAAGAAAAGCAGACTGTCAAATTTAGCTGTGAGGCTTGTCTTGGAGGAAATAGAGGGTAAGTATGGGGGAAGGGAGTGGTGAGTAAGTGTGACCCACTGGACTGTGGGACTCAAAACAATAGATCTGTGCTCCTTATGGTATGCGGGGCTCATAATGCGAGTTCCATAGATGCTTCTTATTTCCCCTGCGGTAGGTAGGTCGGTAGTAGCTTGCAGTTGCCTAGAGAGAAACTCTGATGCTTTTTTTCAGCTTTGTTGCTTGATACATGATAGATAAATAGAGGCTGCTTTTATTTTAGGTTAGGCCTAGCACCCGCAGTCTTAAATACTTTATTTCATTTAATCCTTGTAACAGTCCTCATGGGTAAGTATCACTTATTCTATTTCACAGATGAGGAAACTGAGGCCCAGCCAGGTAAAGTCTAGAGCCTTGGGCAATTGAAAGAGGTCCGTTCAAATTCATGATCCAATTACATTTGCCTTCTGTAAAAGATTGTTCTATGCAGCCATCAAAATACATTGAACAAAAGGGAACTGCTACTAAACTTAAAGAAGCAGTGGTTTCCCTAAATTGTTACACAACCCCCCTCCGTTCCTAAAATACTGTTATCCCCACTATAACCAGTCCTTATTAATTATTGGGCTCTGAAAATACGATTGCCTTCTCTCTTCTATATTTTCTAAAAGGTAAAAAAATATGGTAAGTTGCGAAAACTGTGCTACAACAAATCATTAATTGTGTGTTATATTTTCATGTGTTTTCCAGTTCATTAAACACACTCATACATATTTTATTGTGCTGGAAATTATGACAACCCAGCAAAGCGGGAGGGCAGCGAGAAAAGGGTCTGAAATGTGTTGAATAGTGCATTTCAAAACTCCGCATAGGTTATCTCATGCAATGCTCAGCGTAAACATGAGGCATAGTTATCAGGGGCCATGTTTCTAAACAGAAGCTTAGATAAAGTGGCTTTCTGGAGCACAGACAGGGATGAAGGGAATAAGCTAGCCAGCACATGTGAGCCCATTTAATTTCATTCAGGCCCTTTATATTATCATACGAAAATTCTTAGGCAGAAGAGTGAAACAATAGCATTAATCCTTGTCATACACCAAGCATTATGCCCAGGATTTTAAATATAAACCCCCCAATATTCACTACATACCTGCGTAACAGCTATTATACCAATTCTGTGGATCAGAAAACTGAGGTATAAATGTGCAATTACATGAGATAACAGAGAGCTGGCGTTCACACCCACATGGGTCTGACTCCCAGCACTCTTTCAACAACCACAGTCCTGAATTTGTCAAAGAGGCTGGGTTTTATTCAATAGAAGATGCACATTTTGCCTTTGCTTTTGACACATTCAAACCTCATTAGTTTGTACCTGCTGATTTGGCATCTGGGATAATTTTGAGTTGGGCCAACTTTGTACACTTTTGGAAAACAAGTTTGTTAAGTAAATAAGTGGTATACATGAGTTGCTGGGAGGAATGCTTTGAACTACCCAGGAAAACAAGCCTCATTCGGGGCAATTGACAGCAGCCAGAACAGTTTCCCATGCATTGTGGTTCCTCAACAAATGTGGGAGTCATAAATTCCAGGAGAACTCGGCCCCCCAACAACGGTGGGTTAATTATGAATAATATTTAGTTATTCACTATACCAGCTCCGTCAGGACCACTCATCAGGGAACCCCTCATTGGCTTTGCATATGTTCCAGAGGCTGTTACACATTTAAATACGACCACACTGCCAGTTTTGTAAAAATTAAATTTCGTAAATCAGAATTTTCACAAAGTTGCACTCGTCTTCCCTCCACGGCACACCCACACATGCGAAATGACACTGTCTTCACCATCCGGCACTCTAGGAGGTTACAATAGGTACAGAGGAAATAAAAATATTACCTCCTCCAGTAGTTTCATTGCCCATTTTCCTTTCTGCCCTCTCCCTTGTTTGGCCAGTGTGGCAGAGCAGGGTCCTGCGTGTTGAGCAGCTGGGTCATTTGATTTGCAGAAGCTGTGGTTTTATTGGCCCCCAACTGCTTGGCATTATCAAATGCCACAGGAGCAGAGAGCTATACTTTGTAATTCATCTCTGGCACCTTGGCCTTCAGGTTTATCTTGAGGAATAAAAACTTGGCAAAGCAGAGGGAATGTGTGACAAGAGGGGATAGATCTGGAGAGGGCCTGCTTATTTTCCTTTTACGACCAAGGTACTTCATCTGAGAAAAATCCCATTTGAGGTGTCTTTTTAGTGTTTGCTTCTTTGGCCTTGTCTGCAAAGATGGCCACTCCTGCTTTTAGGGTTTTGTTGGTTCCGTTCACTGTTCCTTTGGCTCTGAGCCTGAGGAGTCCATTTTTCTGTGTGTTGGTGAACCCCTATGAATGAGCGCTTTCCTCAGGGGCTCTTTTGTGAAGACCCCATCAGGTGTTTCCTGGAACCTCTTTCTCTTTCCTCTAGGACTTTGGCTCTCAAGGGTGCAGCATTAGTGCCCCAAAGGAGCAATGCATGTGTACTTGTGTGTACATGTGGGTTTCTGTGTGCATGTAAGGTCTGGGTTCCACTGAGGGTGAAGGGATGTGTTTTTGTTGCCAGACAACCTCCATCTGTATCCACAGTACGTGCATATTTGTGGAATAGGATGGAGCTGAGGGATGGGACAGGGTGGGGAAAAGTAATTCCTTCACATAGACATGTTTCCAAAGCAGATATTCTTATGGGAATGACACCTCACACTGCTGAGAATTTGCCTTCCTTTGGGGAAAGACCCGTTACCTTCACTGTATTTCTGAATTCTGTGCAAAGATGCCAGGTGTGTTAAGAAGCCACTTTTCTTCCTTCGCCTCTCATATGTGGAATTTTAAACCAGAAGTCTCCAAGGTAATTAGCGATTATTTCTTATTGCCTCACATCATATAGGCTACCATATTTTGATGACACTTCAGACATGAAGTGTTATAGTCAAACCTCAAGCCAACCCCGAGCACCTCAGCACATTTCCTGTGTCGTGCCCTAGGATGACAGCCTCCGAGAGCCACCTTTCCTTTGCTCATCTCACCCTCTTTGACCATATAAGATATTCCCCAGTCCCCTCGATAAACACTGTGACATGTCTCTGTCTACCCACCCCTCAAGGCCCAGGTCACTAAGACTTTTTCCAGAAACCAGAATCTCATTTTTCTCCTGAACTGTTCCCAACGCTTTTTCTCTGTCCTCCAGTTTGTCTCTCACATAGATGGAACCTACACCCTGGCTCTAAACAACTGTATTAATTTCTTAAGGGATCCGTCTTCCCGAAAGCTTCTCTGGTGCCCCTTATAGCCCTTAGCACAAGTGCATTCATTGTGACTTCTGTTACCACACGTTAGGGCCCCCACTCCAGTGTAACTTTTGTCGGTCATTTAGTCCACCATATTCCTTCATTAAAATTAAGTCACTTTATATAAGAATCCCTATTTTTTGTTTTAATAAAATAGGTAGTAAGAATTCTGCCTTAGCAAGTATAACAGTAACGGTACCTCAGATTTGTTGAGTAATTATGAAATGTTAGGTGTTACATAAAAGGCTTTGCAGGCATGGTCACATAATCTGTCCTTGCACTCTAAATGGTGGGGTCACTATTATCCTCATCTCACAGAGGAGAAAACCAAAGTTCGGATGTGGCCAATCACTTGCTAAGGCCAATCTCTAGACCAGGGCTCGGCAAACTTTTGAGACAGAAGAGCCAATCCTGTCCCTCACAACAATTTAAAAATGATTCGTGAGCCATAAAACAAATGAAATTACCATTATGCGAATAATATCCTTTAAAAATTTTATAAATGAAACTATAATAGTTTTATTTTCATTTTCAACTTTACCTCAGAGCCACAAGTATGTACCCAAAGAGTCGCATATGGCTCGTGAGCTGCAGTTTGCCAACCCCTGGTCTAGAGAACCTTAGAACTAGACTCCAACTCTGTCTAGCTCTAAATCCCAAACACTTAACTGTGTTATTTCTTCAAACTTCTCCCTCATCCTAGAGTATCCTGGGAGAAATATCATATATGGATATCGTATTTACAGGAAGCTGCCTTTTGTCAGTTCTTTAGTACATTTACTCAATAGTTGTTCAATAAATACTTCTGAGCATCCACTATTTGCATTCTTCTAAGTACCGGGGATATAGCACCCAGGATGTCTAAGCAATTATCCATTCATTCAACAGAATTTTTTGAGAGTTAAAATATGCTAGGTGCTGGGGCTGGGGCTTCTTTGGTGATTCAAAGGAAGAATGCCAGGTATCTCCTTCATCTTTTGATATTTATCTCTAGAGAGGCCTTTCTTGTTCCAGTCTTTCATATGTTCTGTGTGGAGGCTAAGTTGGGAAGACACTTTAATAGGAGTTTCTGCTTATTTTTTGCCTCTGATGCTGGTTGGGACAGGATTCCTCCCACCCTCTCTCTGTCTCAGACTTTAATTACCAATCCAAAGTGTCAAAATTTGAAAAAAAATAATCAAAATGTGTGGCAAGAAAGAGAACATATTCATGACCATGATTTATTTGGGCTTTGGGGATAGGATATATCTCTGTCCTAACGAGAGGATCCCAGCCAGGAGAGATACATACTCAGCAGGTACCCTGTAATCAGAGAACCCAATGCCATAATATATACATATCTTACATCTCCCAGGGAGAAAATGGCCTTAAATGATCAGATGAAGCATTCTATGTCCTGTAATAAATATGTCCTGGATGGGAGAGCGTTTTTCTTCCCTATCTCCTATGCTAGATTGTAAGAGGCAGTCTTTGCCCAAGGAATAGTGGTATAAGTTCCATCATCACAGCTGTTGAGCTTTCTCTGTTAAAGAGAAGATACTCTTACTGTGGAGGAGGCCCTATGTGTGTAACAAAACATTCATCAATTGCTGGTTGTGTCTTCTGTGACACCCACTGTGGCTCACTTGCATAGGCGCACATTCTGGGCATTCTGAATTGGTCGGCCAGGTGGCTTCACTCCTAACACAAACCTTTCCACTTGGATGGGTGAACTATCATTGTCCATGAAGCCAAAGAGCTCTTCATCATCATTAATTAATATTCCCTTCCCAGAGGAGGAAGGATATTGGCTAAAGCTGTCAGAGCCCCCTCTCATCATCCACACCAGACAAATAGACTAGGAATCACGTGTCTCAAACACGTTCATCACATCTCTTTTGCTGTGGCCACCATCAGGCATGCTGCCTTCTGTTTCCCATGGTGCCACTGGAGCAGGTGCTCTGCAGGGATGACAGGATTTTAGGACCCTTGTAGGCTCCTCTTACACAAAGACATCCACCGGAGAAAACAAGGAGCCACGTGATGACACTGGGTAAATTTAGCTAAAACTGGGGGCTCAGGACTTGGTTCAGAAGATGAACGGGTCCACAGCAGTCATCTACTCTTTCTGCTTATATTGGCTTTTCCCCAATTTTCTTCTTCCTGTCTGATGGCCTCTACCACTAAATAAAGCCTAATACTACTTATCCTGCCCTTCAATGTCCTTGTATCATAGGGCTATTACTCACCCACTATCAAATACAAGCCCAAATGCTGAGACACAACACAGTTTGTAGTTGAGTTCGCATACTCCAGGATTCAGATCCTAATTCTGCCACTTAATAGCTTTGCAATCTTGCACAAAATGATTGTGCTCTCTCTGCCTCCATTTACTTATCTGTGAAATGGGTGTGATTATAGTGCCAATGTCAAAAAGTTAACATATGGGTTGAATGAGATAATCATTGAAAGTTGTTTTACATAGTGCTTGCTTGCACGTAATGACATCCAAAATATGAGCGAGTATTATTATGATCTTTCATTTAAAAAACAACAACAACAACAAAAAAACAGCTTCTAGCACTTTTGTTCTGTAGCAACTTTCCTGGTTCATGTTTCTTGATTCTCTCGAATGGGGTCCATGTTCAACAAACAACTCATACCGAGAGAAATTTCTGGTATTTCAATAACTAAACCGTACTGTATGGTCCCCCCAATGCTTTGTTCCTGCATTTCCCCATATACACTTGTAGTTCCAATGTAGACAGAACCACATTTGTTGCACAGGTTCCAGTGTGTGTCTGGACAAAATGATTGATTTTAATGAGACCTGTGCTTCCATCTGCATTTCCCACAAAGACTCATCAACAATACACAGCCTTGATACACTGACTCATCAGGCACTTATACATTATACAGTCCGCCTCTGCTAAAATAGCTCAAAGAGCACACAAATACAGGAATAGCACGTAATTGGCAAGCAGAGGCACACAAAGAACGCACAGCATCCCCCTCGTAAGCCCTCAAAGGTGAGCAGACGTGCGCTCCATGTATTCTATCCCTGTCACTCCCACCTTCAATGTTGCTCATCTCTGTTCCTTATTAATTCATTTATGGATTTTCTTACTTTTCATTTATCTCTAAGCACTCATCATTCATTGTAATTCTACTGGGAAATTCATGCTGGATGGCTCTCAGATTCCTGCTAGCCAGAACAATCAGATTTAAGGGACATTTGTGCCAGGTTCCGTGTCAGCCAATATTCTTTCTATCTAAGTAATCAGCAGATATGGCACTGCCACTTTGATCACATCCATTTCAATTCAAGTTGCTATGAGCTGTCAGGCTAATGAAACAAAGGCTCTTCTTCCCAGGCCCCAGGATGCAGAGCACCTTTACAGAATGCAGTCACACCACCGCTCAAAGTGATGATAATGAGAACCAGCAGTATTCCTACAGAGTCAACTGCAGGAGAGACACAAAAGAGAAATGCAAGGATTCACAAAAAAATGGTTTTCCATGGCCAGAGGTCACTGAGTTTCCTTATTCTGTACCTGTTAGCAATGTTTATTCAGAAAATCATTCAAGAAAACAGTTGCAAATAACAGGACATTGCAAAGACATTCCTGTCCAAATCTATCATCATTTCCATCATCAAGGGACCAATTAAAATGGTCTTTACTCTGGCAGAAAACAAAATCTATCCAGAGATACTATTCCACGTTGATTTGAAGAGAGGGGAGAGGGTAATCAGGAAGGAAAAATGCATCCTGAAAATCAGAAAAAGTTTTTGGGAGACCAAGGACAGAGCCAAGCTCAGGGAAGCAAACTGGGTGATTAATCTGCAACAGCTGCTTTGACTCCATATCAGCCAGTCACTCGGAGCAAGATATTTCCATTGGAAGTGTTGGGTGAAGGCAAGATAATGCATTGCATTTCAACAAAACACACTCAACCTTTCAATGTTTGTAAGACATTTACAAATGAGGAAAGGAATGTGGCAATTTACACTTGTTTACAAGAAGACAACTGGTAGGCATTCAAGAATGTCATATGGCCTTGCTAATTGCAATATGGAAAGAGGCAGAGATCTGAAATAGTGAAAATATGCTACACATTTAAAGAATATGGGTAGATTTTAAGGCTATAAAAATAGAACCCTGGACTGGGGCTTAAGTTCACAGGAACATAATATTAATTATGCTCTCTATAATGCATTGACTATTCCAGGAACTGTTCACAGTCCTTCAAGATGAACCCATTTAATCCTCAGAGAGATCCTGTCAAAAAGGTATCCTATTTATCTCCACATTTGCAACGAGGAAACTGAGGCTCAGAAGTTATTGGCCGCATCTCAAGAATACATATATGTGGCATAGTTAGGATTTAAACCCAGGTGGTCTGATGCCAAAATTTATACACTGAATCACAATTTTATCTAACATAAATTTGAAATGAAATCACCAGAAATGTGTAAATGTTTTCCAGAATCCATGTTCAGTTTGAGGCTGAGATATAAGATACTATATTTATCTGGAACACGGGCAGAAAAGGAAGTGGAAGAAATTTGGGAATGTATAAAAAGTATGCAGTGCATTTTTCTAAATACACACACACACACACACACACACACACACACACACACACACAAAATGTCCTGTGCTTGGCTACCATCACACCCATGACAAATCCCTGGGCTCTGAATTGGACATAAAGTTTGCTAACATACATATAGAGAGTTTAAATACTAGAAGAAAATCACCAAGAACCCCTAAAGGAGGAGGATTATAAATAGCATTGAAAGGAATTGAAGTGATAGGTTTATTTTTTTTTATTTTTTTTTTTTTTAAGGAAGATTTAATATTTTTTTTTTTTAAAGATTTTATTGAGGAATTGGCGGAAGGGAACAGTGTTGGGGAATCAGGGAAGGGGAACAGAAAAGCCGCTGTCCCCTTGTTCCTCAGTTTAGTTGCGGAGGATGTTGCTTCACTGTTGGTATAGTCATTGCTCTCTTCCCGGATGAGGCAGATCGGTCGCTGGCCTCTGGATGTCGCTCACTGCGGCTATTGACAGCCCACGCTTGGCTGCCAGCCGCTCACGCTGAAGTGATAGGTTTAAATTTCTTAGGTGACATTGGCTTTTTTCTTTGACACGCTGGGTATGATTCCCTGGCTTCTCCTTCTACCACCTCTTGACTCTCTGAACTTATATTTGACCAAGCAACAGCATCACTCTGACAGCACATATTTAAATCAGTTTTAGAAGTTTTTTCAGATAAAATATAGGTATATTCTGAATATGGTTTTTAATGGGCATTATAAGCAATTATAAATCCTTCATCGTGTAAGGTAAGACTGACAACTGGCTAAAATCCACCTCAAAATAGCAGCTTTCTTTCTATCTAACTGTGCTTTAAATGGCAGTTAGAGCACTGGCGTTTGTCATGAAAGTTAATTGACTCAACATATATGATTTTATTTTGAATCCCTGTCACACTGAGAAATAGAGGGCCAAAGTTTCCTTACGGAAGACTGATAAAACTGCTTTTTGTTTGCCCTCTCCACCCCTGGTTTAGGAAAGAAAGACCTATTAATCTTATCTAACTCATTGTTCCTCTGAGAGGCTGGCCATTAGCCAGTGGAAGTTATCTAGTTGGAAAGGAGTTCAAGTTCAAGGGAGTGTCTGTGGAGGTCATACATACATATCCCCTACGTTCTTTTTCTCAGACAGAGAGAGATAAGGCAGCACCATCCCCTTTACTCTACACCCTGACACTCTGCTGGCCCTCAACAGGATTTTCAGATTGCACACTGGGATCACTCTTGTAAATTCTTTCATTGTTTCATTGTTTCCCCAGACATTCCCCAAATGCTCTGGGGCTTCAGGGCCTGTGCCCATGGTGGAAAAAAGAATCCATCTCAGAGCTGTTCTGTAGATTGCAAATTAACCAATACAAATGCTGTGCAACCCATTTCCCCTCTCCCAAAAGGAATAAGGACACATCATTTCTTTGTCATTAAAATGATGGTGGAAGCAGCCAATGCTGGGTTTTCATTGGCCAGTCTAGGTACTATAGGGGCTCAGGATCACACATGCTTTGTGACATACCTCATAGAGGTCAATCATGACATTGCCTTCAGGGCCCCTGCTGCTCTGGACATTCTCCAAGGCCAGGGTGAAGTAGACACCCCGGGTGTCTGAGATGTAGAGGTTATATGTGTCGTTTTGGTTCCATTCTTGGACGGCTGCAAGCACCTGATTCTCATCTGTGCTGATGACATGCATGTCCTGCAGCAAGACACAGGAAAGGGGAGAGGGAACGAGTTGTAGAAGTTAACCTGGAGCGCAGAATGCAGTGAGGATACCGGAACGGGCATGGAAGCAACTGTAATGGAAGTCAGAGAGTTTCCTTTTGCATGTTTGTGAAATAATATTTAGTTGTTATTCGTATATTTCCTTTCTCACTTATGGGGTTAGGCAGTAAGGTCATGAGAAAATAGGACAGAGAGATGCTTGGTAGCTCAGTTATAAGTCAACTGCCTCATTAGATAATTTGAAAAAGAAATACTTTCTCCAATACAGAGGGTGAAAAATATGTACACACATTTTAAGAAAGGAAAACTATTAAAATTACAATATTCAATATATACCAATAACAAAAGATGAATACAAGTCACGTTTGACTTCTGCAATTACAAGAGGTGCTCCAAGTGGTTACCATCAGCATCCAGACATTTCTGATTACGGTGAACTACTGCTTGAGCAACGTTCAAAGTGTCCACTTGTAGACACTTTTTTGGCACCCCCAGTATACATGACTTTGCAGTATCAGTCATCCTGATATATACTTGCCAAGCAACTCTATGGTATATGCTCAGACAACATGGTGTACACTCAGAAGGCTTATATGGGCAAATGTGAGGAAAAGCTAGAGGGACAAAGAGAAAACAGACAAACCCTGCAGCATGGGTGATGCCTATAAGCCTGTTAGACCCATGGAATCTCAGGCCTTTCCTACTGAATCAAAGTCTACATGTTAATAACATCCATGGGTGATTAATATGCACATTCAAGTTTGAGAAGCACTGCCTTAAGGCTCAGCATCCCCCACAAGGCCTTGAGCGATAGTGTTCACCTGAGAACCCCAAAGCCCTCCTCTTCATGTTAATAAGCGTTCAAGGACTTTGCTGCTTATCTAAACCTTTACTCTGAGAAGTTCAGCAGGAAACCATAAGGAAAAGAGGAGGAAAAAAAAAATAGTCTGCATAATTGATGATGTTTTCAGACCCTGAAAGGTCCTGGAAGATAGAAAGAAGGCACAGGTAACGAGCAGGTTTCCCTGGGGTGGGAATTCTAACTCTTTCTCTCCAATTCAGAACTCCCAAGAAGTAGATGTTCACAGAAAAGCTGACACAGACCATGGCTTGCTCTCTCCTTCTGGAGACGCCTATTCATGTGCTCTTGGCAGCCTTTCACCCTTTCCCCAAGGTGGTAGACATTGGTATAACTTTCAAAAGCCAAAATTCAGAATAAATAAAACAAAATAACAATTATTCAGAAGCACAAAAGTAGAACAACATGGAAATATTTTTGGCCTCTGTGTAGCTCAGTATTCAAATCTTCCCAGAAGGACTATCCTCTACCCTTGAAAAGCCTAAAGCTTTTCCTAAAGAGATCTGTCAATCTTCCTTGGCTGCAAGTCCAGTGCTGGAAAATTCTACCTGAATTCTAACCTAAATTTCACACTGTAATAGATGCCCATGGTCTCTCAATCAATCAATCCATCAGCAATTCAGCTCTGACTCTGTGTTAGACATACAGGAACAAGTCTCGCTCTTTTTGTTAGCCTTCATCTAGGTGAACTCAAATCATCCCAGAAGGAAGAAGTCTTTATCTAAAAGGTTTTGTATTTCTTGTCCCAACTCAGTCCTAACATGCCATACTTTAGAGTTAGGTAACACTTTATAGAAAGAAGTCAGAGTGGGAAGGTCAAAAATGAAACCTGTCCATTAATTCACTGTGGTCCATAATTCAAACTAAGTTTTTATGTGAAAGTTGGCCATTGCTTTCATTGGAGCAATGGCTATTTACATTTCTTCTTATAATTACACTTTGATCTTCTTTGCAAAACACCCTCATCCATCTCAGACAAATTTCCTCCCCATCCTCAAAAAAAAATGGAGAAAAAAAAAACAAAACAGACCAAATTATGTGACATCCTTTGAACCTTTCAATATAGACAGCTAACAAGCCTGCCCCACCTGTAAACATGACAGTTGGAGAGGACAGTAGAAGTACATGGTTTAAAAGATGGGCTTTGAAATAAAACTACTTGAGTCCAAATCCTGGCTCTATAACTTAGCCATGTGAGTGAACTGGACTCAGTGTCTCAGGGTTCCTATCTGAAAAATAGAGATACTTGTATGCCCTCCATAGAGCTGGGAGGATTAATCATCCAGTAAGCGTTAAGCATTTATGATGGTGCTTGGCACTTAGCATCTGCTCAATACATGCTAGCGATTTTCAGTTAAGCAAGCCCTTACATCCCCTTTGTTGATTAGGCGAGGTTGATTTGGCCTTTCGGTGCATTGTAAATGTTAGGGTGCTAACTAATATACTCAAGAAAAATTGGATCACTCAAGTGTTTCTTTTCTTTCTAATAGAGAGAATTAGCTTTGGAAATCAGTGCAAGGGCCATTCAACCATCGGGGGCAAACCTTCTACGGGTCCCCATTTCCAATAGGATAAAGACCAAAATCCATATAGCCTGGCATTGGAATCCTCAGATAACTACTCCCAACTCATGTTCTTCCCTTCCTTGTCAGAAGGATGCAGCATCATCCCTGGATTCAAGTTAAACAATTCAGCAATAACCTGGCCCCTGCAAAACTATCCCTGTTCCTCTGGAGTTCATTTGTGTACTCCTGAACCTCTAGGGGATGAGTCACAATAAACGTCTGATTCAAGAACCCTTGGGGCTATTGGAGGTCTTCTGTGCTAACCCAGACTGCCCAAGCCTTCCATTTTTAGATGTGGAACTGAAACCACGGGTGCATCAAGTGTTTAAGTCACTTAGAGAACTAGTCGAATTACAATAGCTGATTAAAATGGCCACCTCTAGATAAGGACCAAGGTCAAGAGTCTCTATCCCCATATAATCAATTTCCATACATGGAACAGACGTTTTACAAATGATGTTGGTTTAAATATTTTCATTGAAAGGTTTGACATATTTAAAGGAGATCTGTTTTCTTTTTGCCTATATCTTCCTCCTCCTCAGGAGAGCCTGCTCTTTCTTCCCAAGTGGCACTTCAGGTTGAATGTTTTTACAGGGCCGCAGAACTTTAGACCAAGAAGTGATCTTTGAGATCTGCTGCTACAGTGTCTCCCACAATCTGTTCCCTGGGATGCCAACCTTGTTACATTTTCATAGATCTAAAAAAAAAAAAATAATGGACCCTTTGGTAAAATGTTTTGATTAATGCTGAATTAGAGAGCTTTGTTGTTCCCAGGACAGCCTAGGGCCTTCGACATACTAGCTAGCTCCTGCAAACTCTCTAGGCAGGGAACGTAGCATAGAGTTTATGTCTTTTTTTAATTATTTCATCATAGATCCAAATTTTCAGGAAGCATCTCTAAGGACATTTTATTCTGAGTATCATATGTGAGAAAATATTGTCGTGAGTCTAAACACCTTATTTTTAAAATGTTAAAAAAAAAAAGAATGAAGCAACAAAATAAACAAACGGAAAACAGGGAAAGATAAATTGATAAAGTGGCCCAAGTTTTCACAGCAGATTAGTGCCACGTTTAGGTCTGGAGTCCAGGACTGCTGGGAACCAAGCAGCCTTTACACCACTCACAGCCCAGTTCACATCGATCGTTTACCACACAGACAACTAGATCCATACTAATAATAATATTACCTTGCTTTTATAGAGTATCTGTCCTCCGGAATGCTCAAAGCACTTTCATATGTATTGCCTCATTTATCTCACTTGAGTAGCTCAGAATGAGCTCCAAGTGAGTTAAGGGAAGGGAACTGTCACTACGTCTTCCTGTTTCCAGCCACAGCAATATTAAACACTCCCCATCTCCCTCTCTGGTCATCTTGACCATTTCATTATGCCTTTTTTTTTTTTTTCTTTTGGACACAACTCAGGGTAACCATGGTCTTTGAAGAGCTGATACAATGGCTGTGGATGATTAAAGAACATTTGAGCATAAAAGTGCTGGTGTGTCTTGATTCCTTTGGTGGACATGAAGCTTTGTGTATTTCCAGCCACAGCAGCCCTGGCTTTCATAGAAAGGGGCATCCAAGGTTTGCACACTTCACCAGGGATCACTCCACCCAAGCTGGGCCTTCTCTTTGAAGGTGTAATGGGATAGTAATGAGGCATCTCATTGCCTTCAAAAATAAACACTCACTTGGATCAATTAATACTCACACATTCATTTGCTATACAGGCTCCTACTTTTCTAGGGATGAGCTACATTAACCACTGCCTTCTACCCTCAGACCTCAGAGGAGGCTGAGCAATGGAATGTTCTCATCTGGGAGAGCAGGGGAAGGAGACAGACAGCAGATGTCAGTTTGAAGTAAAACTCCTCCTCCTAGATTGGCTAGATGTCACTCGGGGCAATTGTCAACAGTGATCTATCTGTGCACAGTTCTAAACAAGCAATGCAAAGTGTGTGTTTCCTAACATGCCAGCAACAGGTCCAAAGATGTTTCCTTGATTTGAAACTACCATTTCTAGGGCTCCTTAGGTCAATAGGAATATTTTTCTTGATGCATCTCAGTTTATCAAAAACTTTGGGGCGATACTGCTAGCTTCTAATAATAGAAGTTATTAATGTATTCCAAGGGAAGAAACATATAATATAAAGAATGCTACTTTGGGGGTCAGGAGACTAAAATTCTAGCCTAAATTCCACTGCAATTTGTTTGGTAGAGTATTGGTTTGGTAGAGACTTAATTCATTAAAAAAAAGTATGTTCCTAAGAGTGAGCATGAGACGAGCAACTTGAATCTGCTATTTACTAATTTGTTCTCAGTTGTCACATGCCTTGTAAACAAGAGCATCTCACTGGGGGGGTGGTAATTCTTGACTTTAAAGTGTAAATCTTGCAAGCTGACTACTTCATCTGTTGGTCAATCAAAGAAACAGTGATTTATTTCAGTGCTCAAGAAAAAGAAAAAGCAGCTCTGTGGGATTTATTGAGGTAACGTATTCATGGCTGTCATGGACCTTCCGAAGGGATCATCCAGGGTAATTTTAACACTCAGTGTTCCTTTTACAAACTGACTTTACCCAAATCTCATCTAAGGCTCAACTCCAATGTTGTACGTTCTTGTCATTTTTGGTAAACATTTGAAGCCAAATTAAGAGCAGGGAGGATTTAAATATACACAGGTAGAAGCATATAGTTCCGGGCAATTACCACGATCATTAATCTCTTAGCAGCTAAAAATAAGAACTACTAACATGGGTATAGTTCTTTGGAGTTCATAACACAATTTAATGTGTGTTCTTATCTCTAACGGGCTGAAGTTTACAGCTCTCCTTTCACTATGCTAGGGTGAAGGGCAGAGAGATGGCCAAGAAGGAGACATCTGCTTGGAAAAGCCAGAACAACTGGCCCCCACTGGCTCTTCTGGAAGAGAAGTGAAATGCCATTGTGCTATATCTATCATATGATTTCCTGGGCAGCTAGCTGGTGTTGGTTCAAGAAACCATGCTACAACATCAAGGATTAAAAATAACAAGAGAAAGTCATGAAAACTCAATCAAAAGTTCTTTATATTCTTTGTTCAATCCAAAGGTTTGAAAGCTGAGCTATAACCATATTTCAACCTACACAGTCCCCTTCTTACAGGCACACACATCTCCGTAGCTCTAAGATCAAGGTATAATAGGTTAATAATTTCTGGCCACTTAAAATACACGCAATGGCAGCAAGACCGCAAATCCACAGCTTTGAGCGCCGAAGTCGGCGTGGCGTCCACTAGGTGGCGCTCCATATTAACGCAGCTCCTCAGTGTTTACAGCTGGGACTTCAGCAGTTGAGGGTCTTTAACTTTTGTCCACCACTGTTTTCAAAGGACTATGTCTTGGGGGCAGTCTAAAAGCTTAGCTGTGTCTCAGATCTCTAAAGACAACTACTCATAAGAGAGAGAGAAAGCAAAGGTCGGATACCACATAGCCACTTCACTTAATAATTAACAAAAATTTGGGATAGAAACGTATCATGCCTATTACACTGAGACACTGTATGCCCAAAGCACGTTTTCTGTCTTGCTAGAAAACCAATGCATACTGCTTGAAAATCTTTACAGTTGAAAAGCAAAAGCAAATCAGTTATTAATTTAATCAGATGCCCCTACAGCAAGGATTTCAGAGAGAGAGAGAGAGAGAGAGAGAGAGAGAGAGAGGAGAGAGAGAGACTGATGAAAGGAAAAAAGGAGGTGTTCAGATTAGCAAACAAAAAGAAAGTAAGGCAAAGTTCACTTGAGAAAGTTCACTTGAGACAGGGGATGAAAAGAAGTAAATTATATGAGAGACTGAAAGGGTGCTTGGGAAAGAGAGTGGAGGCAGGAATGTGTGACTTACAGGAAAGATTGAAATCAAGAAAGTGATTCAGACCATACCTTGGGCAAAGCGTATTTGGGCAGCTTCATCTGGGCAAATGCATTCCTCCGGTAGGACACATAATAATGAGGCCGTCCTCCTGATGTCAGCTGGGTCATAAACACAGAGGGTGTGGAACAGTTACAAGTCAGAGAAGAACAATCACTGAATGGAAGCGGGTAGCTGCCAACACACCAGTGTGAATGACTGCTGTGGAAAGTGTGACGCATTGGCATCCAGTCAAAATCAACTTCATGTGAGTTGGTTAGAGGCCCAAATGGAACCCGCTGGACAATAATGCAATTCTTCAATTTGCACTGTGGCTCAGAAGCCAGGAAACATTTTTAGGTATTATTTGTTTTTAATGATGCATGCCTCGGGGTATACTGGATCAATGTCCATCAGCAGTCCAGCTGTCTAGCCCCAAAGCGAAGTCCGTACCAACAGGCCCCCATGCCATCTCAGAAGAAACTGGCCCAGGTCACACAGCAGCTGAACTGGAGTTTCGCATCTCTGGGCACTGCATTCCCGCTGGCTGCTGTCACACTGGTGGCTCTGAGCATGTCCCCCACATACAGCAAGGCTGCTGACATGTTAGATGGAAAGGTAGCCAAGATGGTGGTCCAAAATCATTCTAGACTTCTAGCCCCCAGAAAAGAAATGTGAGCTACCTCCCCAGGTTTGTCCAGGACACACAGTGCAGTGAACCCCACGGGCATGAGGGAGGGCAGAAGGGAGGGGTGTGGCCTCCACCTCAGCATGAGTACCATTCAGTGCATGTCAACCTCTGTCTGGCCTGTAGCCACTCTGTTACTGCCCTCGCTGTGAGGTATTATTGCCATATGCATATGTAAATTTAAGATGTACAATGTGATGATTTGATATACATATACAGTGCAAAATAATTACCACAAATAAGGTTAGTTAACACCTCCATCCATTCACTGAATGACGATTTTCGTGTGTGTGGTAATACCATTTAAGATCTACTCTTAACAACATTCAAGTATATAATACAGAACTATTATTTATAGTCACCATACTATATATTAGATCCCAGAACTTATTCATTTTATAGCTGGTAGTTTGTACCCTTTGGCCAACATCTCCCGTTTTCCTACCTCTTAGCCTCCAGAAACCACCATCCTACTCTCTATTCTATGAATTTGTGTAACCACTCATACTTAACACCTATTTCTGGAGTTTGCATGTCAGCTGGAGTTTACATACTTAAATGTCAACATAGGCTGACTTTTCATCAGACACATAAAAACATGATTGGAATGTTAGCATATTTATCATGTGGCCAGATCACCTCTTAGTCCTAGTGATGGGTTACAAGGGTTGTGTTCATAGTGGCATGGGTAGAAAAAGATCTGAAACTCTAAATGCAGAATTGATTCTCATTTGTAAATCATATATGAACATGTGGATTATAAACTGTTATTAGAAGACAGGAAATGTTCCTGGAAACAACAGTGACAGAGAGATGAATTAGAGAGAGAACCAATGTGTATAACCATTTCAGTGTCACTTAATAATTGATGCTGAAGTTATCAGAGAATTCATTACTCATTTTCCCAAGGAAAAAGGTACGTGTGTGTGTGTGTAATTGTTTGTAACACATTTTTAAAGTACACAGGCTGATGTTGGGCATTTGAATCCTTGCTTCCTCAAATCATGGGATTAAATATTCTACATGATGATTTCTTTCTAAATAAATACAACAGTGTCTAGACTGTGCCTCAATCTCAGCAAAATTATACACACATAACAAATATATAATTTAGCAATTGTATCTTTTCCCATAGAGAGAAAGAGCTAAATTTTTAACTGCCTTGTCCCAATAAGTCTACAATGTTCCTTAAATGTTGAAAAGAGGCAAAGTGTACTTGCTACCTGTCTCTTCTAACCCCTCAGGGAACCCCAGCGTCTCACACTGTTTCCCACTCTTTCAGGAGGTGAAAAGCCTGTCTGAACACATCCCATCTACATTCTCTTTGTCCTAATCACAGTCAGTGCATGCCAAGAACGTCTGATTACTCACCACCTTTTCTCTGCCTCCCACCACCTCCAGCCACCCTCAGCTTCCTGTCTCTCCCCGTTTCTCTGTGTTTAAGGTGGGCGTTGTGGAGGCGGCTGATTGGCCGACCATGCTCCTGGGGAAGAGAGACTACCAGGCTCAGTCCCACTGACTGACAGGAGCCTCTTATAATGCAACTGAGGGGGATGAATGGAACTGGGCATCATTCTGGAGACAACCTCAGGACTCTGAGCAGCGCCTCCATGACCCCACATAGTGAAGGTCCTCCAGACACTGCCCCAGGGAACTACTTAATATTCTGTTAGTCTAGAAGCTTTGACACCACGTGGTAATATTTCTTTTGCTAAAAATGCCTTTTTTTTTTTTTTTTTTTTTTTTAACTCTTAAGGGAGACAAAGCTGCAAACAGGGCTGCATTAGGGCCAGAAACAGGAAAATGTCTTGGAGGCAATCAGTCTTTCATACCTGAACAAATACATAATCATCCTGGACAATCAAAGAGTCTGGGTCAATGTAGCCTGGAAAAGGTCTATTTCTGCTGGCCTCCGTGCAGTTCTGCATTCGGCATGTGAGGTACTGTGAGTCTGAAAAAAGAAGAAAGAAATGGGGGTGGGGTGAGCACAAAACAAGAGGGTTGGAGTCCGTTCTATTTCCCTTTAAACAAACCTCACATTTTTTGTTAGCTACATTATCGTTAAAATTATTATGTTACTCACTTGCTAGCAACACGATCGCCACTATCTCCCGGTGCCTCTACCAACTCTGGTCCTCCTAGAATACTAAATTCTTGTTAATTCATTTTTCCCCTTCTAAACCCAAATGAAAATGTTTTCAAAAACTGGCAAGTATACTGGCGCTTCCATACTTAGTTATTTTTTTCTCAGTAGGCTTCGCCTCCACGCTTTGACCTTTGATTGACAGGGAAACATGCACATACATGCAATCAAATCATCAATCATGCTAGAAGTGCTGTTGTTATAAATAATAAGGTTCTATGTCAACATAAAGGTTTTTTGCTTTTTTCCTATTATTAATTAGAAAGGAAACAGAATAAAAAGGGATTCCTCAGTCAAAAACTTTGTTCTTATTTTATAGATGAGTAAACTAAGACCAGAATTCTCACCTGAGACTCTAAAGCACATAATAAACATATAATAATTCTTCCATAAATCTGATGTATTGCTGAAAGAATACTCACATTGTATCAGGGAGATTATCTCTACTTTTCTACCACAAGTATTCTGGCCTTTCTACTATTCAGATGTCACTTCCTTACTTAAAACTCCGTTTGCCTCCTTGCATTTAGAATAAATTGAAACCCTCCACTGCCCACTGCTCCAACCTCCCCTTGTGCTAATGTTTTCTTCTCTCCCTGCGATTCTTCTAACCTGGCCTACTTTATGTTCAGAAATTTAGCCAAACTTTGTACGTCTTTAGAGAATTTTCATTTGTATTTCCTCTGCCTAAAATGCTTCTCTTTATTCTGAAAGAAGGTTCTAGATTTCAGCTTGCTATTACTAATGAGGCTCTTCTATGATTACATTCTATCATACACCATCCTGTGAGTTCCCTTCATGGAATTTTATTATATACCCAAAACAGAGGCAACATTTTGCCAACCTGAAGCTGCCTTTCGGTGGTATTGATTTTAAGCTGTTTATTAAGAAAAAAAACTCAGAAAGAACCTTTGACCCTCCCTTTTTCCTGCTCAAGAGATTCAAACAGAAATCTGCTTCAGGAAGGAAACCTTAGAATGCTGCCAAATTTGAATTAAGTACCTTAAATAAAAGGACATCAGGCAAGCACCCTTTAGCTAGATACTCCATGTCCCCTTGTTTCTGAGTTTCCCAGCAAGAAATTTCCAGCCATGTATGTTCCCCTCTTCCTCTACTGTCTGCAAATCGACCAATCCCGGTTCTGAAATCGGATAGCCCTTCTCCCTCCTTTCTCCTCTGGCCAAAGATGTCTTATGTACCCAATGTTGCCTCACTATCTTTGGAATTTCCCATGTGCGTGTATTACAACTTTGATTTTCTCTAGTTAATCTGTCTCTGTTAGTATTAATATGATTATTAGCCCAATTACAAGAATTTAGAAGGTGGGAGGAAAAGTAGTAATTTCTTTTAACCCCCACACCCTTCAAGGTAATTTATCTAAAGTTACCTTGTTCTTTATTTATTACACACACACACACACACACACACACACACACACACACACACACCATTAGAATATAATCTCCATGAGGACAGAAACATCATTTTTTGTTGTTGTTCTCTCCTGAACCCGTAGGCTCTAGTATTAGTCTTGGCCATAACAGGCAATAAATAAACATGCATTGGAATATACCTCTTTATTGGAATGTATCTTTTTGAATGAAAAAGGAAGTTATTTTACTTTTTTTTTGGATGCTTAATGATTGAATGGTGACCTTGATTTTGGAAATCAGAGATGCATGCAAAAATCCTCTCTTCCAAATTAAAAAAATAATCAGGAGCTAATTATTTACATGAAATGGGGGTAGACCATAGTATACAGAGCTGGATCTAGGTGTTCACTAATTTGCCCTCACACCATTTCCAGGACCACCTTTACTTAAGGAAACTGGGATCCCTGTATTCTACCAAGAGAGTCACTAGGGGTGCCATGCCCACATCTGCTCCAATGACCAATGAGTGACGTACAATAGTTGCTGATAAGCTCTTAGGAAACTGATGGAGAAAAGCTTTATCCACAACCTTCCTCCATCTCGCTGTATATGTAGGAATGACAAATGGGGATAGCTCTCCAGTACTTTAACCCATCCAGTCCTGCTGAAATCATCACCAATGATAAACTAAAGACAAGCCTTCTACTCACCCCTCCCATTTTTTTCAGACATCCTTATAGTTCCACTTTAGGCCATAACTCAAGATCTTTCTTCTTGAAGATAATGTCTATGACTTCACCCTTCCCAAATCGTCCATCCCCATAGCACACAAAATCTTTACCTCGCAACTGCACAGTCTACCAGACACTTACAACTTTTAGTTGACTTCTGTTCTTCAAAAGGTAGCTTGGGGTCATAGAAACAGTAGGGACTGATGACTATGAGATGTGCATGAGTTTTGGTGTGGTCACTTACTAGCTGCAGAGTTCAAAGGAAATCACTTAGTCTTCCTGAGTCCTGCCACCTTCACTCATTAAAAAGGGACACCAATATCAACTATCTTCTAATTTGGCTCTAAAAATTAACTGAAATAAATAATATATATGCTACACATTTTGAAACTCAAACTTGTACAAATATCAGTTGTTATTATCAATATTCAAAACATTCCTGTTTTCTCTTTTGCTACTTTTCATAATGATAAGTTTGGAGGACACAGCACGTCCTTAAAAAGGTGACTAGTTAATGAGCTGCCACCGGATGTCTCAGTGGATAGGGCGTGCACCCTTAACATCAAGGCTGCTGGTTCGACTTCTGCGTGGGATGGTGGCTATGCCCACCCGCAACTAAGATTGAACACAGCACCTTGACCTTAGAGGCCATGAGCTGCCAAAGGGAAGCCAGATATCAATTGGCGCCCACCACAACTAAGATTGAAGAACAACAACTTAGCTGGTCCCCTCCCCCAATTCCCCAACACTGTTTCCCTCCCCCAATTCCCCAATAAAATCTTAAAAAAAAAAAAAAAAAAACCTAGTTAAATTGAATCTGAGTACACCAGTTATATGTCTGTATCACGTGCTGCTGGTGACTTTTCCAAAACCCATTGCTCACTGCCCCTTTGCTGAAAAAGCCAATGCTGGATCTCTTAGCTCATCTTTCCTCCACATGACTCAGAAGTTCCCGAATGCAAGAATTAATCCTATTGGGTCTATGCCCACTCAAGATCGTCCTACCTCCTTGCCATTGGTTGATTTAAGAAAGGGCATTAAAACCCAGTTCTAGTAAATGACAAGTGAGGGAGCTCTTTCAAGGGGTGCAAGGAGGTACCAGGAGAGACAGCAGAAGACACTCTTCTGCCCTTGTAACACTGTGTGCCAAGGTGATGCTCAGCATTGCCCTCACCATTTCATCCCATTAAAGGGCCAGTCTGACAGCTACGCTTACATAATGAATATGACAAAAAGATGGGAAAGATCCATTCCCTGATGACATTATTGAATTATTGATTGTACTGAGCCTACAGCTGCCCTTTCTCTGTGCTCCTTGTTATGTCAGATAATGAATACAAACAATGTTTAACTGCCGGCCAAGTGGCATGGTGGTTAAGCCCTGGCTTGGGTTGCCAGCGGCCCGGGTTCGAATTCCACATATGAGGGCCAGTGACACTGCCTTCAAAAAAAAATAAAAAATGAAATGGTTGAAAACAAGGATTAACCAAATTAAATCAAATGTTCCTGATTAAAAAGTCTGGGGATTCAAACTACAAATTCAATTTCCAATCAAAATTTCTAAGACTGCCATCTAACGAGTACTTCTTTAATGGATACACGATTGTTTTATTTGTAATGGGGTCTATGACTTTCTTTCTTAAGACTGCAACTGCCTCTTTGAAGGCCCCTGAACAGTCTTAAGGTAGAAAACATTAAAAAAATAAACTTTTAATATTTATAACTCAACTACAAAGAAATCATGAATATGAGGGATTTGGGGAGAAATTAAAACGAAACAGAAAAAACAGGGAAGCTAACACTAGTTGAGTATCTGTCTATGTGCCAGGTATTTTAAAATATGTTCACCTTTATTTAATACATTTAATCTTCACAATACTATAAAGTAGAATATAGCAACCAACTTTTCAGATAAAGAGAATGAAACACAAACAGATGGTGAGTTGTGGAAATGGAAGTATGGGGTTTTGAACCTGGTTGGCCTGACTCCAAGTCTGGTTTATTTGTACTACACTCTGTTGCATGAAAACCTCTAGCAAGTTGGAGCTTAGTATATTTTGGCTTTCACCTAAGTATCAATGGATACACCTAGATACAAACAAAACAAAACAAAACCAAAAAACTACCAAAAAACCCCTAAAATCTGTAAATTTGTATTTTTCATGGGGTGATTTGGCAATAGAAATCACTATCCTTTAAAATATCTTTTGACCTCAAGTTCATTTCTGAGAATTCTATTTGAGGAAATAATCAATGATCTATGCAAAGATTTAGCTATTCAATATTCATCAGAGTGCTGTTTATAATTTAAAAAAAGAGAGAAAATAAAATGTTCAACAATAGAGCAATAACTAAACTGTGGAATATGCATAGTTTACTATTAAAACCCAGCTTCTAAAGACTATATGAGACATTACAGAAAGGCTTAGTGCATTTTATATTATAAAAGTAGGTTATCAATGAATAATATTGTATCAATGTTAATAATTTTGAAAAATAGGCCATAGTTGTATAAGGATTAAACTTAGGGGAAGCCAGCTAAAGCTTTACTCTCTTTTCTATTTATCTAAAATTATTCTAAAAGTTTTTCAAAAGTAGGTTGCCAAAATATGTGCATAGGGACCCAATTTTGTGCCAGATGTATATTTAGATATCTGTATATGTGTGTTTGCATAGGAAAAATGAATAAAAGATATATATGCGATGTCAACACTAGTATCAAGGCAGTGACATTAGAGAGAGGCAGACAAGCTGTGCCCATGTCTCTGGTCAGCACCTCTCAGCTGGGTGGGGCAAGGATCATGATGGGCTTGGGAGAGCCACCTCATAAGAATTAGAGAACCATCTCGAGTTCCTCTGTTTGTTCTGTCTACCTCCGCTCCCCACGCCACACACTGCGGAGGAGCTGTGCAATGAGCCTGTCCTTGGGCTGAGAATTACAAAGCGTACAACTGGGTGACACAAAAAAAGCCCCCAAGAAGAGGGCTGGGAAGCATTTCTTGTTCAGGGTTCTTCAGTAGTCATAGCAGCTGGCTCCAAGGGAAATGTGAAATGGAAAGGAAATAATCTGTGTTGAGCTGCCTGCGCTTGGTCAAGTGTTCCTGGCTTGTTCCCTTTCTCTTCCTAATGATAACAGAAAGAAATCGGCTGCACTTCACAATGAGGGACCAATTGCTCTCCTTCCCCTGGGGGCTTGCTGTAATAGCATTAAGGATGATGAACTCTTTCCATATTCAATTCCGGGGAGTGTATGATGAGATTCCATAGGAAATATCTTGTAATTTGGCATTAATTAATGTCAATTAATGTATGCAACTGCTAGACTTCAGAATTAATTTCATTACTTTTCCCACACAGATGTTTTCCATGCCATAGGTAATGAGGGCACTGTGCTCTCTTTTCAAGCATTCTCACTCTCTGCAACAGCTGCTGCTTGGAATAATGGAATCCCCATTACTGTGATGATATAGAGAAAAGAAGCTGCCTTTAAAGGGCCAGGATTTGAACAGAGGGACAGAGGTGTCACTGCAAGCCCAAGGCCTGTTTACTTGGTGAACCCAAGCAATCACTTGACCTCTTTAAACTCTGATCTGTAACGTGGGGATAAAGGAGAGGCTGTGAATACTGAAGATGTCAGTCATGAGATGTGGCTGGACTGTACTCAGATAATGGCGGCTGTTGCTGTATAAAGTCCCCTCTCCTTCTTGACTGTGTCTCAAGGGAACCAACATAAAGTGTATTGTAGACATTTCTACCCGAGACATTATCTTTCTTTATATTATAGTCAATGTCCAGTTTGAGTTAAAGGGCTCTTTTAAAGTGGTTTATAAAAACACCATGACAAATAGTCTTGTATAATTAATAGATAACAATGTTCTCTGCAGGCAGTGTGAGAGGAGGCAGGAAAATAACTAGGGTTATGAGCAGGACGTGGAACTCACCTTTGTGCCCAGCACGCACGGCCAGCCCGCCTGCACCATATTGTTTTGCAAACACTCCCCCTGTTGGAGTGATACTCTAGATCCTAGCTCTGTCTCCAACATGCTGTGTACCTCTGAGAAAGTCATTTACCAAGCTAAGCTTTGGGCTTTTTCTCTGAATAATGAAGGTTAATAGAATTTTAGAACGGAAAAAAAGTGTTAAAAAATGAGACTATTACTTTAAGATCCAACTTTCTGCTCTTTACCATACTTTTCCCCATGAAAACCTATTTCTTCCCACTCCTGCCCAAACAAAGCTCAGTCATGTTGCTGGCAAGCCTGTGTCTGCAAGGCTTCTTCTATATCTGAACAGCACATTCACTCCTCGCTGAGGCCCTCCGCTCACTCAGAGAGTTCCTCTGGTTTGAACTGCCTTTTCCTTTCCTGTTACCCTGTGCAAGTACTTCCTGGGCCTTCTGTGGAGTTTTTCCGGAGGCTCAGGCAGACCTCTTCCTCCCCAGCATGTCTCCACTGACAGCTGCAGCAGGATCCACATTAACCTCCAAATCAACCAGAGCACCTCTCCTCTGGGTCAGCAACCATGCTAAATCGATCACATGCTTTCACTTTTTTAACTGCAAAGAAAGGTAGTTTTCACAGGTGAAGAATTCAAGACATTCAAGACTTAGGGATGAGACCTGTACAAGCCCATATGCTAGTAAATAATGAACAAATATATATTATTCTATCATTCCATGGGGTGAGGACCCCATGGAAGGCTTCTTGGAGCAGCTGAGAAAAGCCTAGAAGGCTACTCAGAACAGTGTCAAGGATGAGTCATCATTCCAGAAAGGAGTACCGGGCAAGAGCTCGGAGGCATGAGAGAGCGAGTGGGAGATGTGGTGGGAATCCTGCCTCTCTGATTTGTGAGACCCTGAGAGAGGTCACAAGTATCCAGATGGTCACACCTGGCCGGGAGACACTGAGAAGCACTTCGGTTCCAGTAACTTTCCAAATTGAGTTTACAAAGAAGGGAGGAAGACAGAGACAGAAGGACCAACAGTGGGAAAGAAAGAAAGAAAGGAAGCATGAGTAAAAGTGGAAAGAAGAGAAGGGGGGAAGGAATGGAGGAAGAAATGAAAGCAGTTTAGTACAGAGGGGAGAAAATATACAGAAGGTCTTATCCATCGTTTTGTTGGGGAGGAGAGTGCAATGTTTACTTAGATGCATTCACATGTTATATGGTTGATTCCAAAACAAAAAGTCATCTCAAAGGATTTCCTCTGAGACACGTGGGAGGTTCAATTCACTCCATAACCTTCTATTTATCACCTTCAGTACTGGCTAGTCATATTTAGACCATGGTAGTTGTTCAACAAAGATCAATAAGTACAATCCCTGCCTTCCACAGTGCAATAAACAAACCCAGATGACACATATGGCTGCCTCCTCTATATTCCAGCCACCTGGGCTGCCTGCTATGCCTCAGCCATGCCAAGGATGCCCACACTCCATATCCTTCGCATGTGCTGTTCCATCTGTCTGGAAAGCTCTCCCGCCAGGCAGATATGCAGCTCTCTCCCTTACTTCCATAGGGCTTGGCTCAAATATCAAATGCTGCCTTATCAGAGATCCCTTCCTTGTCAGCCTTTTCCCCCATAATCACTATCTGCTCTCCCTACCCTGTTTTGTTTTTCTTTCTAGAACTTGTCACCACCTGACATTATGCATTTGTTGATGATCCATCCCCCCCTAGCTAGAAGGTAAATTTTATGAATGCAGGGCCTTTGCAGCATCCCCTACTCCCCCTCCTCATTCTCTCTTCTAGAGAGCACCTGGCATAGCATGCATGTCTAACAATATTTGTCAAATGAATGAGTGAGAGGTCTGGAGTGAGCCATAGCTGGCTTCAAATTCCAGCCCTAAAGCAATGGGAAAAACATTTAATTATTATAAGCCACATTTTCTCATAGTTAAAAGGAGGAAAACAACAACAGATCCAACTTCCAAGAGTTTGTATACGTAGTCCAGCTGGAAAGTATCTCTGACAGGAGCACCAGGGAAATAATAGGAATATAACGCATGGTACTAGCATCATGGTGGTTGAGCACATGCAGGCAAAAGAAGAGGTGTGAGTAAGTGACACAATCTTTATGGTGCTGCTTTTTTTTGTTTGTTTGTTCATTTTTAAGCAAGAGTCAGAAACATTAGGAATTTTCCAGACACTTGGGCACTACCACACATACATGTTCTGTGGGCTGGTGGGGCTGTATCCTGGGGTCCTGGGAACCCAATGGAAACCCAGGCCTCCGTCCTCGAATTAAGACCTGTGGATGACAAGTTTCTCTGGTGCATCTCTGTCCTCCCATCCTCAGAATGGGACATAAGGGCACAGGCCTCCGCCCAGGTGGGTGGACACACAGGGTGAAGGGGAAGTAGCACAAAGTGGGGACAAAGAACCGAATCTGAAAGCTGTCCAGGTGAGCCTGGGATGGCACTGTCAGGTTTTCCATTGCTGTGTGTGGCGGACTTGGTTATCTTACCTCATGCTTTTCTGGTTTGGTTTTCAGAGAGACCAAGGTGAAATCACTAATAGTTGACATTTAGAGATTTCTATGGAAAATGGGGTGAACATGACAGTGCTACAAAGAAAAAGCCACACACTAGGTACCACTCTACTAGGGCATCTGCGATGATGCTGGATTTGAGATAGGAGAGATGTGAGGGCACATCTGTTCAGTGCATTAGGAAGTGGTGGGAAGCTACCAAATCCTAGGCTGAGCAGGAATGGAAGCTTCTAACCTCTTCCCTAGAGGCTATTACTAAATTAACTGAAAAAAGGGCTGTGAGATATGAGGTCTCATAATGTCATTGGGTATTCTAGTGATGGGGATTCAACTGGTGTGGGGGTGGCAACTTTGGTATTTTTTTTTCGATTTGCATCTACATGCCAAAGCATCAGTCTTCTCTAGAACATTAAAGAGATCTAATATCTTTTAAAGGTTCACTGTCAGGAGATACAAATAGCCAAGAAATACATATTTTTCACCTCATTTCTAATAAATGCAAATTACAACAATAAGGATACCATGCTTTTTGTTCAGCAGATGGGTTATGTGTAAAACATCTTTCACAGTGTCCTAGGTGACTGAGGGCTCGCAAACATGGGCATTCTCATATCGTGAGCTCTTACGTTGATGCAACGATTTCAAAGGGAAACGTGACCACATTTACGGAAATTCAACAAATTTATGCTCTTGGACCCAGGATTTCAGTCATTTCTCTTTCAGTAGGTGTGTACTACTTGCATAAGTTTCAATGCTTACCAACCAAATAAGTAAAGTGTGTGCATATGTACACGTCGGCATTATTTGAAATAGCTAAACATCTATATATCTGTTAACTAGAGTGATGAACTAAATTACGGTATAATAGGCTTCTATGTCATGGTTAGCCACGCAGTTGCTACATTTCTATGTGCTGACGTGGAAAGATTTTTAACTTGTTATTGGATTCACAAACACTGAATTTGGCATAAGAGCTTCACAACATAAGCCTGAATAAGTTTTGGAAAACTATAGGAGTATTTTTAAAAATGCCTCTTGGGGATGAGAGTGGAGGTCAGGCAGTGAGCTTTACTTTTCACTGGATACAGTTGAGTACTGCTGATCCTTTTATTGTTGTTGCTTCTCTTGTTGGTATAAAAGTAATACACGCTGAGAGTAAAACTGAAAACGTCCCAGTGCTAATATTTTGAGGACTGGTGAGAACTGAGGCCTGTGTCCCCTCCCCAGAGTGTTAGAGCAGTATTGATATCTATGCTGTTCCATACAGAAATGAGATTGGAGGGCTGGAAAGTGGAGCATAGAAACGAGGTGTCGAGGTTTCACGCCAGACCACAATTACCCGGGTTCTGGTTATATGAAGTTATGTTTCCTTTTATCTCAGCTTGTGGAATGCTTATGTGGCGTTTGTTTCAGGAAGCGTTTTACAGCAGTCGTTTTCACAGCTGGCTAAAGGGTCACAGTTGTATTTCCCTAATGAAAGAGATTAGTCCGTGGGCAAGTTGTTACAAGCTTCCTTGCTCATCAAATAGACACTGGGACCAGTCATTGTGCATTTTTCCCTGTTCCCTGTCCCTGCTAGCATGCATCCCCACCAGGACAGAAACATTTACGTTACCAGTTAGGCCTTTCATTCTGAGAAACAGCAAAGGTCAAACTTGGTACTGAGGTTATTTTACAAGATGATGTTTACAGATGAGCATAAATATAGAACTATACACCCATGTGGAATTGCCCTGTGGAGAATTCTGACAAAACTCATGTTCTTTTCCTCCAAAATCTCGTGTGTGTGTGTGTTCACAAACATTCAGGGCATTAGTGAATTTTTATACTCATCCATCGTCCCTGCAGGCCTTCAGAGACTCTATGGGAAAGGCCTGTCTCAAAAAACACATGCCTACACAGTCACACACATGTATATTTATTAAGTCAACAAATATTACAAGTGTCGGGCTCTGAGCTATGATTTGTACATAGAATCAAGACTAAATAAGATATGATTTTTTACACTTTTCAATCCCACAGTTGGTCAACATTTTCTTTGTAACTATACATATTACATACACATATACACAAATATGCCTATATTAGGTAAATCAATAGGCAAATACAGGTTTCCATTTTACTGTGTTGATGTACCAGGTAGCAATTTTAATGTACTGGGTGAATGTAGTTCTCTCTCTCCTCTCTCTCTCTCTCTCTCTCTCTCTCTCTCTCTCTCTCTCACACACACACACACACACAAGCACACACACGCACGTGTGTGGGATATATAAATAGTAAAATCTTTGTTTTCTGGATGAGGACCTGTCAATTTTTTCTCAGTTGAATGCAGGGGCCAATAACAAATACCACATTCAATAAATACGTTCAAAATTTTCCAATAATGCTTCCTGTTGTTGTAATTGATTGATTGTAATTCAGGTTGTTCTCTTCAGCTTGCCTCCCAAGGCAGAGAGGTAATGCAAGAAAAAAATAACATCCTTGTCACAGTTGTAAACTACAAGACATCCAGATTTCACAGCACAACAGGCAAGAAACAACTGTGCCAGTCCTACACCCTCATACAGCAAAAGCTTTCCAGAGCTCACCTCCCCTCATTTGAAGGAGACTTCAAATGAAACAAAACATAATTATAAAATATCATCTAGGGGGATTTGAAATGAGACGAACACTAAACTTTGAATAACAAACCCAGATAAGCACTGGCATCCTACCCCATGGAGATGAGCCAAATAAGCTGGTGAGGGATTTTTCTGTGTCAAATGTCTGTGCCTTGGCTACAACATTCCCAAAACCATTAAAATCAGAAAAAACAAACAAAATTACTGGTTCAAAGTAAAAAATATATTATTTTTGCATGGTATATGACCTAGGACATAAACAATGGGATCCATATACTTAAATTGTGTACTACATAGTAATGAAGGGATCTCAGTTAGGGAATAGGGAAAAAGATGCCTTATAGATCTTGGAATTCGTGGAGCAACTGACCAGGCTGGAGCCTGGTTTTGATACATACACTGTCAACTATATTTGTTAACACCTTGCTATTGTGAGCTCTGGGCTCCTTCCTTTCCCCGCTCCTCCTCATCCTCTGTTTCTTATACCTGGAGTTAAGAAGAGAGAGAGAGGGAGAGAGGAAGGGAATATGATACTGAGAAAATCTCATTTTTTTTTTTATACTTACTCAGGTCAGTCATTTTACTTAGATCCTTTATTTCAATTGGTAAGTATTTTTTTTTCTGTTTTGTTTTGACAGGGATAACTTTTCAAATTAAATCCCTTTATTGAATTTTCACTCTTGCATAGTTACTGAAGATGCTGCCTTTGCAAAAAAAAGAAAAAGTAAAATAAAATAAATAAAATTAGAACTGATATATTTTATGCCTTGTGCAAGCTGAGCTGGAGATGGCAGTTTGACATTATCAACCTCCATGCCTGTAGGGAGCACAGGAATCATGTTGGGTGAAAAAAAAAAAAAAAATATGCAGGTCCGGGAAAGTGATGGCCTTGTTGTTTTCAGAACATGGGGTTATGTGCATTAAATGTCAGAAGCCAGAATGCAGCCTCGTCCCCAAAAGCTTCAAAACGAAAGCAATCTAGGATGCTACCGATTCCATCCAGAGCTTTCTAAACAAGGGGTGTAGTCATGGGAGACCACCCTAACGCTCTTTCATTAGTTTTTCATTATGGGACTTTGTTGCCCTAAGCGTGTTTCACAGGCCAGCCTCATCAGCTTCACCTGGGAGCTTGTTAGGAATGCAGACTCTCCAGCCCCTGCTATATCGGAATGTACATTTTAACAAGGTCCCTGGGTGGGCCAAATGCATGGTAAAGTTTGACATGAGATGTAATGCTCTAAACTTTTCAGACAACCTGGTAAGTGAAGTTAGGTAGCCAGCTGGTAACTCTGACTCTTGGCCAACTATGCATTCGTTCATTCAATAAATATTGATTAAGCCCTATCTTCATGTAGAAGTGGTATGTGCTGGAGAAACAGGACTGAACAAAGGCAGACTGGGACCCTGGACTCAGAGCACTTACAGGCTGGTGGAGAGAAAAACTTGTGGCCAAATAATCATGTAAATGGAATGTGTCTAATTTCCAACTGAGATGAGCACAATAAAGAAAAATAGTAGAGTTGGATGAAAGCAAACAAAATGAGAAACTGGTTTAGATTGGGAGTTTAAAAAAGAATTCCCTAAGACATGGTACTTTCCCTGATTTTGTTATATATAGTTCAATGTTTCTTTTGGATGCTGTCTTTGGGGGAGGCTGGGTAAAAATTACAGGGGGACTGTACAATTTTTTTGCAACTTTCATGTGAGTCTAAAATTATTTCAAAACAAAAAGTTCAATAAAACAGAAATGGATGCTTAACCTGAGATCTGAACCATCCAGAGTGAGTAATTACACTGAATTGGTCAGGGAAGGGAGAAGTGAGAAGAAAATTCCAGGCAGGGGAAAGAGCATGTATCAGAGCCTTAGGCCAAGGCAGAGAACCCTGTATTCTCCAGGAACTGAAAGCCAACACAAAGGCCTGCAGGCAAGAAATGAGTACAGGACAGGGTGAGATGAGACTGAGGAAAGGGGCAGACACCAGGTTATATTGCAGCTGTATGTAAAGGTGGGGACTTTGTTCTTTATCGTCAGAGCAATGGGAGTGAATCAAAGCTCTACACAGATGACATGAGTCCTTTTGCCTTAGGAAAAGCTGCTCTGGTGATTGTGTAGTAAGCACTGGACCTTGGGATCCAAGATAACATAATCATCTCCAGAGCAATGGAGACATCTCTGCCTGAGAGAAGGCCACAGAAGGTGTGGGAAAGAAGGTCTACCATTGGGCGTATTCTGTATCAGGCACAGTGCTGGGCACATGGCATAGGGCAGCCCTGTTTGCGTTTATAAAGAAAGAAGGCAGTGGTCAGCTTGAACCCTTATCCTGCCGAAGAATATATCCATTCACCAAAGGGGAGGTGAGACCTGTAGAGATAAAGAATCCCATGGTGTGTGCACGGTAGTGAAGTATGTATGGTTTCCGGAGAGTTGGGTTGCAGGGGTGACCGGGGACCTTTCAATTGTAAGCTTGAAAAGTACAGGTATTGTCTGCCCTTGTGCTTATAAGAGCTGAGGGCAAGAAGGCATAATTGACATTGGTAAACAAGCTTGCCAGGGACATTTTTGACACAGGGAATGTCTTGATAATTAGATTATTCTCTGGCTCAGTGCTGGACAATGTCTAACAGCCTCACTGCTCTGTGGTAACTGATAGTCCATTCTCTTTCTCTCCTCTGTGCTTGAGGCCTCTTTCTTTTATATATTTTCCCTTTTCCTTCATCCGTTTCCCCATTAGTAGCCAATCTTAGGTCTAGTGGTACCCCCTCAACTACTTAGACCTTCCAGAGATCCTCAGGACCAAAGAAGGAGAAGGAAACTTATGTTGTTGTTTAAATATACACATATTACATTTTCTATGCCTTGGTTTCCTCATCTACAAAATGGGAATAACAACTTACAGATTGTTGTGAGAATTAACTGTGATAAAATATACAAAGCGCTAGTGCTCAGTAAAATGTTAGCTACTAGGGGACTCGTTACTATTAACTTATTTAATTTACAGTGAAGAAATTAAGGCATAAAGAATTTAAGTGGGTGTTTCAAAGTCACAAAATTAGTGAGTGGACTTTTGAATTCTCCAGACAGGGATTTGAATTCTGGACCCACACCCTGTTTTCCTCTATTTCATGTGCCTCCAGCTACCATCTCCACAGGACGTGTAGTCCTTCCCTGGAGTTGGCCTGCCTAGGGTGGTTCTGATTCACCAAATGGATGAACAATTGACTCCGAGGACTTCCTCCTCCTGCTGCTTACAATGGGGACACACAGGATGAGTCTCTTTTCTCTCATGCTTTCTAAGTGCTTTGTGGCTCTCCAGACAAGACAGTGAGGTGCTGCCTGGATGACATCTGATAAACAAACAAACAAACAAACAAACAAACAAACAAACACAACCAACTGGTAAAATAAATCAAAACAAAACAGCAGCAAGAAAAACAAAGCACTGCAAAAGTAAGGGCTTTTGAATGTTCTTATCACCTAGAAAGCAAAACACCTTGATTGGATGAGCGTTGTTGAAAATTATTAAGACAATTCTGAATTGCTAAGAACACGAGAAGTCCACGTGTCCAAATGACTTCAATTATCACCACTGACTTTTCTGACCCCAGGCGAGGCCGTGGCAGATTGATAAAAGTAACATCACTATAGACTGTGTGCAAAAGCTGATTTACTTACGACCATCCGCAGTTCTGGCCTCAAGGTGCACAAGATCTGGTTCCTTGTTTGATCCCATCACGGACCTAAAAAAGGGAGGAACACGAAAAAGGGCATCAACATTAGTAACTTCACACGTGCCTTAGAGCAGCTCAGCAGAGTCCACAGACTGTTCATGTCCATGGGGTAATAAAACCTCAAGCCTCGGACTATATCTACTCTATTTACAGAACTTGGCAGTAAAATTTCCACTTCAAATAAAAACAAGAAAGATGCCTTTATTTGATGAAGGCCAGACTTAACTCTGGCCAGAATACTGTGTGTTACTAGCTCAAGCTTGCAAACAAGTCCTACACAGGGCATATGTGTCCTCCTGCAAAGATCTCACTGACAGTATATTAAACTTTCAAGATTTATCTAGCAGATGCCAGGGAGGTTGTTTTAGCTGAGTGACTTTAAGAGTGATCACATGGCAAACTGAACTAATTAAATTTTCCATTTGAAATTCGCAGAACTACCTACTACTGCACTAGGAATGCTGAATAAACCACGTGACCCAACCAGTGTGCAGTGGCCAGTGCAGCAACGAGTGATCACTCTGCATTGTCACACCAGTGAGAGGGGAAAGTGCTCGTGCCCTTCTCCATGCTGTGCGCCTGGAACTGCGTGTGTAGATAAAATAAAAGCCTATTTAAAATGCCTGGGAGGCACATATTATTGAGTGTACTGTTGCAGTGAGCCATAGTAAATAGAAAATAATTATTGTGTTACATAAATGATGTGGGTGATTGTACTATATCTCTAAGATTTCTGTACAGAAAGATTAATTAAAATTGGGACCGACTATAATTTGTTTTCATCAAGGTTTGCAGAACTTTCATTTGTTTCATTTCTACATGGAAATAGTCGAATGCCTGAAAACGGGGCTCAGCCACTCAGCACAGCCCTCAAATCCACGTGAGAAGACGCTCACGGCCCAGACTCAGGGTGGGACCTGAGGCCCGACCTGATGGGTTCCAGCTCACTTTCGCTGCCCGTCTCCTGGCACGCTGAAAGGTGTGCTGGTCCCTGGAAGTGCCCATTCGTTTTCTCTGCCCTCTGTAAACCTCGGGGGATTTCTCTCTCCAGTTTAAAATGCTCATCTCCAGCTTCACCTAATCTTCTTTGACTCTGATTTTAAGATACAACTAAAAAGTCACTCCCCTCATTAAATATTTCCCAGTTACACCAGGAAAATCATCCTCCTCTTACCAACAAATATTTATTTTTTATATAAATCCCATAAAAGCTTGTTGTAAATAATTATTTTTGTGGGTTTTGTGTGTGTGTGTCTTTACCTAGGTAAAAGCAGACTCTTCCAGAACATGTATAGACACACACACACACACACATGCACACATACAGGCACCCCAAACTGAGCTACTGGACATTTTTTTCTATATATACAGTGCTTCAGCTATTAATTAAATGTTAAGTGAAAGAAGGAAGGAAGGAAAGAAGGAAGGAAGGAAGGAAGGAAGGAAGGAAGGAAGGAAGGAAGGAAAGAAGGAAGGAAGGAAGGAAGTTAGGGAGAAAGGGAAGGAGGAAGAGAGAGGGAGGGCGGAGGGAAGGGAAGGACACAAAAGAGGAAGGAAGGAAAGGGGGGAGGGAGGGAGAGTATATTGATGGTATGTGAGCTCTTTGAAATAAGTCAATTAATCACTGTCCTAAGGGCATTCCCAGAACTCCTCTTATTTGAACTCCTTTTCCCAGCTCAAAGAATCTGAAACCTAGATAGCTTAGTCTCTCTTCATCTTTAAAAAAGTCTCCTTAAGGCCCTGTTATCACTGTCAGTAACTTTTCTCTGATTGATACACTGCCTGAAAATCAGTCTGTGCTCAAAACATGAAACCCTGCTGTGTGCCCCCGGAAGCAGAAGTGTTCTAATAAGGGCTCTATCATTTCTCCCAAAGAGACAGAGGGCATGCACTGGGTATTTGCATCACTGGAATCTAAATACAGGCACATGGTGACAACTCACTGCCACTCCAGTTAAGTAATGTGGCAACTGTACAGGGAACATGGCTCTCCACTTCCCAACGACTGGATCCATAGGTGGCCTCTTCTGACAAGGCCACCATTGTCATGAGCATTAAAAAAAAAAAGCTCCCTGACAACCCTCAAACTAGAAAGCTCAGCAATTAACTGGCTTTCGCAAATGAATACTGGGTGGTTAGTTACATGGCGCTCACCTCCCACCTTGCTTGCTGCGAGTTTCTTTCTTGAAATAAAGAGCACTTATTTATTCCCAGGAGAAGACTGGCAACCCAGAAACAGTGCTGAAAGGACACTCAGACCTATCTGCTTGGCTATGGTCAGTATCGAAGGAAGGCAACGGAATTACTCTGCATCCAGTTGCATCATTCCCAGCACTCATGGCCCTGAATCAATAACAGCAGTTGTCTCTTAGGGTCTTTTGTTCTCTTTAAAGGCAGGAGCTGTTGTTTCCAGTGACATTTACCCCTTATCAACTAATGAAAAGGAATAGGGACACAAGAGAGTCCTTTGTTTCTCTCAAGTCTACCGTGCCCAGCCAATGGCCTTATCCTGCCTAATTTTTTCCCCCATCTACAGTAAAACAAGTGCAACAACAGAATAAAACTTTCAAGTCAAACCACAGTGTTTCCAACAATTTTTATTTGCGGATGTACTAACACCCTTTCCCCATGCGCTAGGAGTACCTCTAGGTCTGGAGTCACAATAGAGGATTATTGCTGCTTTTACTCTGTAGCCCTGGCGGATTCTCAAAAGCAGAAACCAAAAGATGCTAGATGTCTGCAGGGGTGCTGGTTTCCATGGTCCTGACTGTCACTGACCAGACACCTTGCAGAAGCACCTCACTACAGCTGATCCACAAGGCATCATTCTCTAGTTCCTTGATACATTCCCAGTGGAACTGTGGAGTTAGGTGGTTTCTGTGTGGTTTAAGACCAACTGTTGTACCTGATGATGATGATGATGATGATGATGATGATGATGATGATGATAGAGGGTTGCCAAGGGCTGGGGGAAGGAGGCAATGGGGAGAGGATGGTAAGAGGGTATACGTTTCCACCTATAAAATTAATAAGGTCTGAGGAAATAATGTACAAGACCATCCTGGTGACTACAGTTGATAATACTGTGTAGTCTAACTACCCTCTTAGTAGAACGTAAGGAGTCTCATGCACACACACAAAAGGTAAATATGTGAAATGATGGATGTGTTACATCAATTGAAAACCTTTTCACAAGGTACACGTACATCAAATATTCACATTGTACACTTTAAATATAGTACAGTTCTATTTGCCAATTACACCCCAATAATGCTCAAAAAAGAATACAGCAGAGAAACACAGCATGTACATAAAATTTCATCGAGAATGTTATCTTGATTTTATTTTCAGAGTGAGATCTCGAGTGGCTTCAAGTATCTCTAGCCAGTCATGTGAGTAGGCCTGACTTCCGGTATTAAGCACCAAGGGCTGGGTACCCTTGCCTGACGATCTTAGCCTGTCCTGTGCTCATCTCAGTCATGGCTCCTAAAGGTTTGCTGGATCCCTGTGCATAAATGCCTCTTTTATTTCTCTGAGCTCTCAAAAGGCAGATGCTTGGGGTTTTTTGTTTTGTTTGTTTTTATCAGTAAATTGTCTTCACCAGTAAATTGTGATTACCAGACCATAAAGAAAAAATGTTTCCTCAATAAATATACAGACATAATTTTTTACACTATATTTATTATATATCTGATATATTGGGTCGTTAAATTCCAGGACTCAGGAAGAACCTCTCTATCAATGTGAGCGGAAAAATTTTGGTCCAGGGCCCTTTAGTTATATAAAAAGGCAATAGGTGGCTGTACCTTGAACATCTTTGTTTTTATGCATATTTTGGAAAATGAATTTCCTTCTTGAACTGAATTTCACAGAAGGGAAGAGAAGCCTTCAGGCCTTTGCACATACTGAGTCTCTGCCTAGAAATCCCTCCTACCCTTGTTCTGCCTTGCTAACACTTACAGTCTGTGGCTCCGCGCAGATACGCAGAGCTGAGACTAGGCTTCCTAGGAGGGGTGGCACTTCAGCTAAGCTGGTTCACTTTTGACACTTTCAGAGCCACGAGCATACATTTGCAGAGCATAAATTAGGCCATGTTGCAATTGGTGACTCACTTGTCTATCCCTCTTATTGACAGACAAGCTCGAACCTTTCTGTATCTCCATGCCAAGCACCATGTACAGATATTCAACAAAGGTTTACTGAATATTTCTGGATAAATAAAGAAGTACACAACCAGCCATATCAGTCAGCATTTATCAATCTTTCTGTATATATGACACTCTTGGCAAGTTATTTAACATCTCTGTACTTTGATATTTTTTAATATATAAAGTAAGGCTAAAATACGTTTTCCTAGAATATGCATCCTAAAGCACTTAGCAGATTCCTGGCACATAGCAAAGGCTCAGAAATGCAGCTGATTTTTTTTTCTTTCACTACTTTCCCTTTCTTATTTTAGGAGATAGATGGAGAATAATAATACTCATCTCAAAATTAAAATTAATGGTGGTAATAAAAGCTTCTTGGGATAACATGGGTACCCCATTAGCAGAAATGATTCATCATCATAAATCAATAAACAAACAAAAAAAGAGTCAACAGCCCAGAGAGATGGAGTACATGAATAAATAAAAGCATTTATTTATTCAGTGAAACATTTTAATGCTCTATTATGTGATAAGAACAAGGACTACAGGTCCCTGCCCTTAGGAGCTCAGATCTGTGGAGGAGATGCTAATCCAATGAGACAAGGTTTTAATACTCAAGATGCGGTGTGAATACTTAGGAGGGCTGCCCTTTCACTTGCAGATAGAGGCCTAGGGGAGTATTCTAGGTATGCCAGGAAGTCTTTAGAATAAAAGGAATGACTCTTTAAGGATATCCAATAACAGGATCAAGAGAGAGAGGGGTTGGAATAGCATTCTTTTTAGAGATCAATAGCAGGTGAAATGGCCCTAGTCAGAGAGAGGATGACCCCTATAGGCATCTACTAGTAGTTCAAAGTAGAGCAGTAGAAGATAAAATAAACAGGCAGGGGCCCAATCATGAAGCACTGCATGTATCCCGATATGTATTTGATCCTAAAAGCTATGGATGGGGTGCCACTGAAGAAAGTTAAGTGTGTACGTTTATAAATAGCTGAAAAGAAGCACTTGTGTTCCCATCTATCTATGTGTAGGTCCTTCTGTCCAATTGAAATACAAGTTGAAGGCCCTCAGGCCATGCGAGATCCAGGTGTTGACGAAAACAAGGCACAGTCAGGCTCACACATCTACACTTCTAGTATCTTCAGTTGGTGTTCACGTTGAGGAGCCATCTATGAACAAAATCTAAGGATTCCCGAAGTCAAGAATGCAAATAAAACAGTCCCTCCCTGACACAGTACACTGTGCTGTTAGCAGTGCATCAACCATCTGAAATCCAATCAGCCAAAGGGAGCCTCTGTACGTTTGCTACAGAGACACTCAGAAATGTCACGAGTTTATCATATTCCTGGCATTTTGTCTGAGTTTATACCCATTTAACATAGTATTCAATAAGAGCTGTGGAGCCACGGAATGTCCTGATAGAGATAACTATAGAGCAGATATTAAAAAATAAACACTCTGATAGAATGGCACCTATTCATTCAGATGTAGATTTCCAGTAAAGGCAGGGGAAGGAAGGAGGAGGGACCTGCAAAAGAAGGGAGACTGGGAAGTTGGAAGCAGTTGCCTTCTTCTTTTGTGTTTTAAATGGAGCATTCTTGTTCCAACAGGCTCTCTCCACTGGCAAAGCCCACAGAAGCAGGCAGTCCTGTCTGCTACAGATGGAAGACACCAAGTGCCGGTGGTACTAGCGGCTGGGTACCCTGGTTTCCTCTTCTGCAGTCAAAGGTTTCCCCTTCACCTGTTGCTACAGTTAGGCTCTCATCACACACATCACCAAGAAAGCCCTGGCTAATGATGCAACTGGTATTCTTGAGCAGAGCAGCTTGGCCCGCGGTCTCATCTGCCCATAGAGGGAAATGGGCTAGGAAAAATAAAACTGCAGCCTAAAGGTGTCATTTCAAACTCTCCCTAAGACTAAGAAGCATGCTTTCTTTCTCTTCTGGTCTCCATACTTGTCACATGGGCTTCCCAGAAACAAAGGTAGCTATTGCAAATAACTAACAGACAGGCACATACAAATTATGCTTAGTGTTTTGAACACCTAATGGCTACTGAGAACCAGCATGGCCAACATCCTTAAAGGCATCAAATTCTGCATTGTGTCATCCTGACTCCTTGAGCCAGAACCCTGGCTGTTAGTTATATGAGAGAGAAAAAGAGGGAGGGAGAGAGAGATGGAGGGAGGGAGGGAGGGAGGGAGGGAGGGAGAGGGAGGGAGGGGGAGGGAGGGGGAGGAAGGGGAGGAGAAAGGGAGAGAGAAAAGGAGAGATGGAAGGAGAGGAAGGGAGAGAGGGAGGAAGAGGAGGAGAGAAGAAGAAAGGAAGGGAAAGCAAGGACTGGGTGTCTGACCCTCTGACCCAGAATGAAGGAATACATAAATCTCAGGTAGGTTGTGGGAAGTAAGGAAGCTTGTTGCACAAAGTGCTTGCTTGATAGAAACAAAGCTGAATATTTAAAGCGCAAAGTTTAGAAACAAACAACATCTCTCCAGAGGTCAAAAGGACCAGGTCTGAATTGGTCAGGAAGAATCATTCTGTTGCAGTGCTGCCCTCTGCTTCCCTACTTTCCTGGTTTCGCTTCTTACACCATTGGTTGCAATTCCTGTTTCCTTCTTATTTCTCCACTTTTAGGGCCCCTCCCTATCTTTGTCTTAGTTGTTTCCTGAATACAGATGAGGAGATCTAAAAAAACATCAGTGAATATGACCAGGTCATCAGTCTGATCCTCAAATAGAAATCATAGTTCCAGTGAGATACAGAGAGACATAATTAACATGATCAAAGAGTTTGGGGATTGAGGTAAAGCACGGGCTCACAATATTTTTTTAATAAGCTTTCTTTTTATCTTTTTAAACTTTAGTGGCATCATACCCTATGAATTTTTAGCAACTTGTTAATTTTATTCAATAAGACATCTTGGAGACCATTCCATGCCAGAACATAAATTAATTAGGCAGATCTCTAACTACTGTATTGAAATATATTAAATAAAAATACTCAATTTATCTAAATATTGTCTATTGATTAACACAAAGAAACAATGCCTATAAATGGAAGAATGGAAAACTATACATTCAAAATTCATAACAGTAGCCACTTCTCAGGGGTTTTACAATTGGGGGGTGACAGTCAAAGGGATCATTATCCTTATCAGTAATTTTTAAAAAAATACCAAGAAACCAAGGCAGATGTATTTATGCATTACTCTTAAATCTGTACTAGTAATAAAAACAAGACTATGTATTTAGTCTGGAAAAGAAAGTTTAAGAGGAGACATAATCAATGTATGCAAATCACAAAGGGACAGAGAGACGAGATGAGTGACATGTGTATGAGGAGAAGATGTAGAATGTTCTCAAATCTCAGAATTCTTATAAGTAAGAATGCTAAGAAGGCTAAAACTGGAAGAGTGTAGCAGTGAAAAACAATGCTAAGGACACCAGGAGGCATTTGTTTGTGTTGCTCTTAAACGGAGACTGAAGGAGGAAGGTGTGGTCCTCTTGCTTGGGACTTCAGGGACCATACGAACAGAAGAAAAGGAGGGGACAGAACCTCTCCACTTTCCCATTCTTCCTATTTCCTTTCATCACAATGAACTTCAGGGTAGAGGGTGGAGCACATAGGAATGTAAAGGAATTGAAGCCTGAGCATTTTTCTGCTGGAGAAAATCTGACTCAGAGAAATTCTATTCCACAAGAGAATTCCAAGGACAGCAGCTCCACCATTTTGGTTTGAACACATCAAGCAAGGAGGGGAAAAAAAAAAAAAAGCACATGCTTGATATATGATATTAATTATAAGCTGTCGAAATGCACTAGAGTACTTACATATTTACTTTAGAAAATATAGACAAAATAGAAACTAAAATAGGAGCAAAAAAATCAGAGATTCTCATATTTTGTCCCTGCATCTCAATGAGTCATTTTGTACACACCCTGGGTGCCACTGCAGGCAACTCACCATGGAGATTATTGCTCTAGATGGGATTCCTGGGGTATCCTTAACACTTACCACCCGGTAGGGCAAACAGCAGAACCTCAATTCAATTTTTTAATGAATGAATGAATTAATTCAACAAATATTTACTGAACGCCAACAATGGGCCAGCAGTTGTGCTGAGGACTTAGCAGTGAATAAAACAAAGGAAAATCCTTGCCCCTCATGAAGGTTATATTTCAATAGACAAGGTAGGTGTGTATAAATATAACTATACAATATGTCAGGTAGTAATCCTTCTTGAAAGTTGTGCAGGAAAAAATATTTACAAATATGAATATGAAGTATGAGAGTCTTTAACCATATCAAGTAAACTAATGTCATTGTCACACGGTGTTAATCAATGTTTTAAGTGAGGGATTAATGTCACACAGGCCTGTGAGGCTATGCCTTTGTTAGTGTCCTGCTCATCAACTGTCAACAACTTGGATAAAGATGAAGATTCTGTGTCTAGAAAATTCATACCTGACACAAAATCAGGGGGAAATAATGGTGAAGTAAGAGAAAGACAGTGTTAGCACTGAAAACAATCTACCTGCCTAAGGACACACAGCTAATAAATGATAAAATCAGATTGGAAGCTAGGCTTTTACATTTTTCTCTGTGTACCATCTGTAAAAAGGATGATGATGATGATGATAATAATAATAATAATAACAACAACAATAACAGATTGCTGTGAGGAGTAAAAGTCAACAGTACGAATTAAGGGATCCTTTACAGATAAAAAGTCTGCTAAAGACTAACCAGTCCAAACCCCTCATGCCACAATTAAGGAAACCAAATCTTCAGGAGAGCAAGTGCCTTGTGCAAGGTCACACCATTCAGTGTCAAGGTTGGAGCTACTAATCAAGGTTCTTGACTCACTCCAGGGATTATGTGTTGCCATGGTCTGAATATTTGTGTCTCTCCAAAATTCGTATGTTGAAACCTAACCTCCAAGGTGATGGTATTATTGGGAAGTGGGGCCTTTGGGAGATGATTAGGTTATGTGGGTGGATGAATGGGGCTAGTGCCCTTACAAGAGAAGCCAGCAAGATCCCTCACCCTTTCTGCCATGTGAGGACACAGTGAGAAGGTAGCTGTCTGAGACTCAGAAAAGGGGCTCCCTCAGAACTCTACCACACTGGCACTCTGATCTCAGACTCTCAGCCTCCAGGATTGTGAGACATAAACTTCTGTTGCTCATATGCCATCCAGTCTGTGGAATTTTGTTACAGCAGCCCGAATGGACTAAGATGTATGTTGGAAATTAGGGTAGCATGGGCCCAGGCATATTGACAGTTCCATGTCTGAGTGACTGGAAACAGGCTGGATATTAAGTTTAGCTGAAATCCTCAAATATCAGGGTTCATAAAGCTCTGTAACTACTTGCAAACTCTCTCAGCCTCTTGTGACACAAAAACATGTTCTTGCTTTATTGTTGGGTATTGGTACTTCAGAAAAAATACCCTCAGAGGCTATGGCCCACCAACGGAGAAGGGAAAGTGGTCCAGTTAGGAAAGCTTGGAGGGGAGCCAGGAGAGAATCAAGGAAATTAAATTTATCTGCACAGCAGAGACAGTGACTCCTAGAGTGTCAAATGGCAGCCCTCTGCCTCAGTGTTTTGCTTATTTACAAAGAATTTCTGGAGTTCTGAGCACAGGTTTGCAGGGATGTGAATGGGCAAGCACAGAGATGATATCCTGTAAAAACACTCAGAAGGCTCTGCCAATTAGCCTTTGAACTCGTTATTAACTGCTTGCCAAGAAAGCCAATGCGATGATGAACCATGAAAAATACACCTTTTAATTTATCTTTTTAAAAAATTAGTACTCCACTATGGATGCAAATTCTGAGTTGAAAACACCTCAGTATAATAGAAAGAGAAGAGAGAACAGGAGAGAGGAAGGAGAGGGGAGATTAGAAAGGTGGGTAAACAGAGGAGGGGAGCAGACAGGGCAGCCTGAGAGAAGGTGGGGAACAAAAGAGAGGAAGATAAAAGGGTTGCAGGCATGATGAGGATGACCAAAGGGAGAGGAGGAGGAGGAGGAGGAGGAGGAAGGGGGAAGGGTAGAAGTAATTCCACTCTCTGTGGCTTTTCTGCAGTGGTCAGATTACCTTCCTGTTGGCTGTATCCCACCAATTCCACCCCCAACTGGGAAATATGCCTGATTGCTTTATTATTATTAAAATTGGTATAATTTATTTGAATACCACTGTTTTCAAAAATCTAATACTAAAAGCAACATGTGTTCATTTAAAATATAATGGAAACTGTACCAGAGTATGAAAAGGAAAAAAAAAAAAAAGCAACATTTACATAACCCTTCCATCTAGAAATAATAACCTTTAACCTTTTGTTTTGATCCTTTAGCACTTGTTTCTAAGTTTGTATAGGCATTCCTTTTTTAAACAACTTTGGCATCACATTATTAACATAACACAGCACAATGTAATATAATATTGGGATGCACTGCTTTGCCAGCTCACAGTATTCTATAATTTACTTAACTAATCTGTCCATAGGGTATTGGTACTGTGTATACATGATACTGAGCTGGTTTTCTTTGCACGTGAATATTTGCATGTCTCCCTGAACCCTTGGTTTTTCAATGGGGGGGAAAAAGAATATATATATATATATATATATATATATATATATATATATATATATATATGGAATTTCTCTGGCTCAAAGAAAATGAATATTTGTTTAAGACTGCTGATATATTGCCCAACTGTCTCTGGGAAGGAAAGATCATACAAGTTATGCAGCTAGGAACAGCTTTTAAGAGTGTCTATTTCCCAAGCCCTCATCAAGGCTAAGTGTTATGTTATGAAAAATTCTATCCATTTGATTAATAAAAGCCATGTCCATTTTGATTCAATTTTTATTTTCTACTTGTGAGATTAAACTATTTTACACTAATTGTTATTTTGTTTTCTTTTACAAGTTGCCTGTTCAGTCGTTGGCCATTATAACTATAGGGATGCTATCATTTAAGTTATTAATTTCTAAGAGTGCTTAGCTGTTTAGTATTTACCCATTTCCTGTACTGTATTTTTCAAGTAGTCAGTTTGGAACATTCTTTGCTTTGGGGATTAAAAATGACTGTTAACTGTAGTCAGTATCCCTCGTAGAGTTTGTTTTGATTTTGGGCGAGTGGAAGCCTTGTTTTTTATTTGTTTTTTTTTGTTTGTTTTTTTGTGGTTTGTTTTTTTTTTTTTTGGCTACGACAGAGGAGAGATGGGGAAAGAGAGAATAGTGTGCGTGCACCCATATTTTCCTCTTTATGGTGAGGGTGCTGTGAGATGCCCAACTGAACAAAGAGGGGTGAGCCCAGAACCACTGGGGGAAATCCCTACCTTCGGGACAAATAAAGGGAATGTGTCTGTCACTGGGACAAGGTCTTTTGTAATGAGGTTTTCATCCCAGGTCAGACCCTAAAATGTTCCCTGAAGAAAGAACTTTATTAAGAAGAGAGATCTTGCCCTTAATTAGCAGGTGGCATCTTAATGGCATAGTAGTCTCTAAGCAAGGGCAGAGGCATAACTGCAACAAAAAAGAAACAACAAAACATAATCCAGAATTGGTCTTATTCACCATCATATCCTGCCATCTTATTGGTTAAGCAACTAACAATGACACTAATAAGTAAACAGCCAGGAAGGGGCAATTATTCCTTACATAAGAATTTCAATGAATACATATATAAAAAATAATCAAAATAGAAAATTTCCATTAGAACAGCATGGTAATAATTGCTGCAGGCAAGATGGGTTCATGAATACTAAAGTCTTTGGGTAAAATGCATAGCCTCAAAGTATTGCTCCCAAAATATTAATTATTGTGGTCATTTGAACATAGTTACACAATTTTTGATATTCCTCCTGCCAGGAGTTTAAGCTTAATTCTCCTTCCCTTGAATGTGAGATGGACTTGGTTGTTGGTCCCTTGGCCCCATGCACCGCACGACATTTGGTGACTTGCTTCTAACAAATAGAGTGTGAAATAGGCAAAACACCTAAACTATAAAAAAAACCAAACTGCTGAACTGCCATTTCTTGGAGCATTCGAGACTTGCTTCCTGGTTTGTCCTTAGTTTAGCTCAAATAAACTCTTACAAAAATAAAAAAAAGAAAAAAAAAAAAAAGAAAAAAAAGAAATAAGGAAAATAGTTACGTTGCAATGAATACACCAGGCAGATGCCACCTTGATCAAGCGCTCAAGGTGAGCGTCATCAGTAATAAGACTTTCGATATCTCGTATTCTTAGCTATGATGTCATGAGAGGGGCACATCATTTTTCGTGATATACTTCCCAACAATCTACAACCCTGTAATCAGAAGGAAATACCAGATTAACCTAAATTGAAGAATACTCTACAAATACCTACTAATACACTTCAAAATTGTCATCAGAGGCAAGGAAAGACTGAGAAACTACCACCGATGTGAGGAGAATAAAAAGGACATTAGTAGAAAACCTGGAGAAATCCAAACAAAATCTCCAGTTGATAGTATTTTACCAAAGTTAATTTCTTAGTTGTGGATATTGCTCCATGGTCATTCATATAAGATGTTAACATTGGGAAAGCTAGCTGACTGAAGTGTATGTGAGAAATTTGTCTTTTTACTATTCTTCTGTAATCCTAAAATTATTTCAAAATAAAAAGTTCAGGGGAAATAAAGAAAACAAAACCCAAAAAACTATACCCAAATCTCATAAGGATATACTCAATTACAACAAAGCTCCAAAAATTAGGAAAATGATTTGTGTTTACTAAATCATTGTTATTACAGGAAATGAATTGGTCATGTTGTCATTTCATCATGTAAAGCAGGTAAATTATTGTAGCATTTCAGGCTATCATAAGTTTGTGATTCATAGATTTCAACAATCAGAAAAATAAAGTTATTTTTAAAAAAATGGTAAGATTGGAAAAATGGCTCTTATTATTGAAATGTTCTTACTGTCTACTTGTTCAAGTCTTCCTTTAAAAAGAACAATATGGACAGCGAGAGTTTTTATTTATTCTAGGGCTGCCCTGGTTACTATGGGGAGACCCTGATTTCAGCTGACAACATAAACATGTTGGGCGTAGGAGTTGCTGAAATGTTAGGTCAAATGTGAGGGTTGTGCCTCCTGTGACTACATGCTATGTCTGTTTTAGATTCCTCCTGGAATTGTTCTGTTTTCCTTGGCTACTGAATTACTAGAGAAGGCTATCTGCTCATGGGGAGGCACATAGGAAAGCTAGTTTCTTCCTCCAGTTGGTGATGCAGAGGCCATCTGAGGCACATAGTCTAACAAGTTTCCTCTTGTCACAGGAGAGTCATAAATAGTTGCTCTGTTCAACACAGGACGATGACTTGGTAATTCGATTATTGGCAGTGTTTGTCTCCTGGGATTTATCTGCCTTAAACTTCAACACTCATGTGAATCCCTTTACCATAAATCTCATAAATGCCGCAGCAGGTTCTGCCCACCACCCCAGGGCACACCTCGCCATGCCTGTGAAAATCTTGACAGCTCACTTTAAATTATGGAATTGCTCTGTTTGAGGTGTTGATGTTTGAAGTGTCAGAGCCAATGATAAAAAACAGTAGGACAGGTCTGTTTCCTCTGGTTTTCCTCTTTAGAGAGAGACAGATCCTGATAGACAAAGTTCCAATCTCAACCCAAAGGCTGTTTTCAGCTATTTATCTAGATTTTTGTAGGAGGGATTCTTGCAAGTCATAGGACACCAGATGCAATAGCTTCTCAGTTCTCTATGAATCCTGAGACTCGGATGCACAGACACATTGGGTAGTCCTCTACATGGGTTCACTCGGCTGACAGTTGGCTTTAGGATCTTCCTCAGCTTGCTCTGACTTTCATTCCTACCCCATCAAATGAGCCAGTTTCTGGGTCTTCTTTACCTTTCTTTCTAGAATTTCCCATCCTGTATCTGACTTGTTATCTACTAAGGTGACCCTATCCAACCTTTGATTTGAAAAATAAATATCTGTAGTTGCCTGATCCCCAATACCCATTCCTCATTTTTTATTCATCCAACAAATAGCTATTTACTGTGCATCCATTTAATCAATTCTAAAATGCTCATTTATTTTAAATTTTAATATCCCTTAAATCAGTAGGTATCTCACAATCATTGAAATGATAACATTTAATCATCAGAATTTTTTTTTGTCATATATATAAAACAAGGATGCATCTTCAATGAAATTTTAGATTTGATATATGAGATGAGCTAGGTAGGCACTGTTCTATGCATTTATCTGTCCTAGCTCTTTCATCATTTTTTTTTTTTTTATAACTTTGACTTATCAAAAGACAAATCCTTTTCCTTAGGAACCATTCCCTAGAGACCTTCTCCTAATCATAATTTAACATGAACATATTTGTGTGTGTGTGTGTGTGTGTGTCCATATTTTCCTTTTTTTCTCTCTCCCATTCTTCTATGTTTCAACACAAGATATGTTAGTAGTGGCGGACCTTACATCTCACTGTTTTGGTTACAGAATATAGACTGGGGAAGTATGACTCAGCTACGAGAGAAGTACCATCCAAAAGCAGATGATGTGACATATGAAATGTTTTTCTCATATTTTGAGGAAGATTTATATCAGGGTTTAAACTGTATGGAGAAAATACCATCATTCTAGGTAGAAGCATGAGTTTGTTTTTGTTTTTATTTGGAAGTTACATATGGTTTAAAAAGATGTACACAGGTGTGAAGTTTTCAAGGAGTAGACTGTGATGCTTTAGTGCTGGATCAACTTACCTAACCTACAAATATATTTCCCATAGTCTATACGATTTCAAATTAGAGTTGATCAGGAGGAAATAAGCATGAGATTTGAAAGATAGGACAGAAGCAGCAGCCATATCACTTTGAAGGTCATTTTGTTTAGAGGTAATGAGAGGCAGTGCCCAACTGCCAGTAGGTTCTAATTTTCTCTTCTTTCCGAATTCCATGTCCAGCTTCTCCTCCAGACTGCAAGCTCTGTGACCTCCCCCAAGCCAGATGCTTGGCTGCAAACTCACAGGGGGGCAGCTCTACAGGGACAACATCCTTCCATATACTCCTGTAGGGGGTCCCCTTTGTAGCCCCACCTCAGCAGCTGTAAGACCCTCAAAGGCATGTATCCTTTAACTTCTCAGCCACCAATTAGCTCTGAAAATGACTCAACTGATGCAAATTAAATGAATTGGTTAACAAGAATTTTCAGATAATTGAGGAGCTACAACATTAAACAGTAAACTTATTTTCTATCCATTGTACCAGATTCTGGGGCAGTGAAGAAAAAAATACATGTACACATTAAAAATTTCCCATTGAAAATATAAATTATTAAGTTGAATACCAAAATGAAATTGCCATGTTTCAGAAACTCATTAATAATCAATTCTTCTCTATGCTTTTACCTAATAGTTAATATATATTTATCATGTATTATAATATGGTTAGAGTTTAACCTGAATTCTCCTTTTAATCCTCATGACAAGTATATGAAGTAGGCACTATTCTGACGACCATTATACAGATGAAGACTGTAAGGCATAACGAAGTTAATTAAATAACTCATCATCACACCTTGAAAACAGGACTCTAACAAAAGCACTCTGACTCTAGAGCTCTCACTCTTAAATTCTGAACACCATCTCTTATTAAATAAGGGTAACATACAAAGATGGCCAAGGTTGAATGAGCAGGAGAAACCACACACACAGACAGTGTACAAATGCAGAGGTGCTTGAACTTGAAGGCTAAGCAAGGTCTGGTCCCTGGCGTGTAAGCCAATTTCCTTTAACATTATTCTAAATTAGGAAGCTGTAATTGTGAAGAGTTTCCCCCTCTCTTTCATTTGCTGCCATTTCTTGCACTCTGCCACCATCATAAGATTTTCTGAGTGAGAATCTAGAGAAGTGATGGAATCTCAATTGCTCAGAGGTAGAAAAGCTGCAGTCCATGAAGACAAGACATCATTAAGATAAGGAAGATAGAAATCAGTGATGGCCACTCCTGAATGAAGGTCATGAGAAAAATGATGGGTTCACACTGTTGCAGGCGAAATTTAACTTAATCTGTAGGGAAAATCTGCTCATCATAGGAAAAGATTAAAAAGTGAAGGAAGGCACAGGAGGATTGGAAAATAGCATTCATGTGGAGATCATTAACATAAAAGAAATACATACATACATGCGTGCATACATAAAACACAAGTCCTTTCAAAGATAATGAAAACCTCCTTATCTACCACTCTTACTACAGTATCAGAAATGTCGTAATGCAGCTCTTGGGATGTCAGGATGTCAGATTTTGTTTACTGCCACTTCTCCCTGTCCCCTGTCTAAACCACACACATGGTTCAACTCAAAGGGTAGGAGATTCAGGTAGAAAAGATTCAGGAAGGCCGTGGTGTAGTATAAGAGAAGAGTACATACTCCATAAAAAGGGGGGGGGGGTCTGAGTTCTTCTCCTAAGTCCCTCCTCTGAAGTACGGCAATATTATCAGTCTAGGGCAGATCTCCCCAAGATAGCAGTCTCAGATGCAGTCACTCCATCTTTGCTTACCTTCTTCTGCATACATGGATCTCAACATTCTGTAGGACAGGCCTGTTGAGTTAATACATAGCTTACTGCATAGGAAGTGCTGCTTTTACTGATCTATAGAATTCCCCGTCCCCCTTTAATACATACATGAATGGCTTAGAAATCTAACATTCCAGCCTGATGTTGGATGGAAAGACAGATCACCTATTATGGCTCCCGAATTTAACACCTAAGTCCTTTCAAGATGCTAAGTGCTTCCAATCTGTATGTGTTTGTGGGTTTATATGTGTGCATATTACATGCGTGGGTGTATTCAATGAATCCCAGTGCCTGTGTGTGTGTGTGTGTGTGTGTGCGTGTGTGCATACACACAAGTTTCTGCCATTCCATTTAGCGTTGTATACATGTTAAAGACAGTTTTAGTACTTAACAAACTTATCTTTTAGCAAGAGAGGAAAATGAGAAAATAAAAAGCTATGGGGAACATACTAACTGCTAAGTTACTTAATCATTATGATAACATATAATTTTTTATTCTCCAAATAAGCCTTAGAAGAAAGAAACTAAAGCACAGGCAGAAGTAGTTTTTTGGGATCACGCACTTAGTGAATACTGAAGCTGACTCCAAGTCTGTGCTCTTTCTCCCAATCACATACACAGACCTGCAATGCAATCATGTTATGAAGCAATGCATTTTATTTGTAACCTAATCACATCTGAATTCAAAGAAAGAGATTATTCTTGCCTAGACAGATAAGAAGAACCCAAGAAGGCTCCATGGTAGAGGTAGGTCATAAAGGTCCAGTATTGTGACCCTAATAATAATGAAGACTCTCACACTTTATCTTTATATCCAAAGATCCAAACTGTCCTGACACAGAGTAAGAGCTAAAACTGAATCATTGCTACAACAAGTAAGGGTAATTATTCCCTCAGAAGGAACATGTATAGAGCCACATAGATTAGAGGTACAGGCCAGTCCATAGACTAATCAGTTCTTACAATTATTTACCTGGCCTTTTGAAATTTAGGAATGGGAAAGTGGAGGGTAAGTCAGGACATTTACACCTAGGCCCAGGTTGGCAAGAACCTAGTCATCTTCTTAATTCATTTCAATTTAATGTTGTAAGCAATGAGGAATGAGGCAAACATGTGATCATGGAAATGCTTACAAGATCCCTTAAGCTGCATATATGATAGGGGGAGATGAAAGGCAGGGCTTTCTCGCTATTCCTGGTGAGAGAAAAGGGGTGCTGAGCCAGTATCATGCTAGGAAGAATGGAAGAGGACATTGACAGGTGTAATTTCATGGGGGAAGAATTGATGGGACTTGAAAACCCAGAGATGTAAGAGGAGGTGAGTATGAGAACACAGTTAAATGAGACTCTAAGTGCAAAGGCTGGGACATGAGGGACATAGAAATATGGAAGCCTAGAAGCAAAGCGGCCTCTGAAGGGTGAGATGATCCACTCCCAGCTCAACATAAAATTGGAAGCCATTGATGGTGTTTGTTTAGAAGTTCTCTACAGACAACGACCTGCTTCACAGCTTTGAATGAAGGATGAGGCAGAGTATCTTCAAAAACAGACATACTCTCTTCAGACTATAGTACCACATTATCTAGTTATTTTGACAGAATAGAGTTTTATTTATTTATTTATTTAGTTAGTTAGTTAGTTAGTTAGTTAGTTAGTTATAATATCATAAGATTCTATCCCATTTCCAGTTTGCAGAACCTGGGGGTCGGGAATACAGGGGGTTCTCTTATTATTGAATCCATTAAACCCATTTGCAAAAAAAAATAAAAATAATTATGGATATCTCATGCCACATCCTCCAACTCCCTTTGAGGTGAGTGGCTTAAAAGTCTTGAAGATGTTTTGTGGAATGGCTAGCATGTCTGAAGGAGGGTGAGGAAGGGTCATTGTGAACTGATGAATGTAAAACAAACTACCTATCAAACAACAAAAACAAACTAACTAAAAGAGAAAACAAAGAAAAAAAGAAACCTGAAATTGGCTCAGCATCAATATTGGTGGATGAGTGGTGGTTATATGAGCCTAAAACAGAGAAAGAACCTACTTTAAGTCCTGGGGTATTTTAATACCATAGCACAGTATGTTGGGAAAGGTTCATGGATCTGCCTCTTACTCCTGAGGTTAGATGAGAGAACCCTGGTAAGGGCAATAGGTCAGGAATATAGACACGTGTGACTTTAATAACTGGATACAAGGCCCGATGGATCTAGTCAACAAGGAATGTCTGCCAACAGAGCAGTTTTGAGTAAGAAGAGCACTCTGTGGAGTGGGGTCCTTTGAGAAGTTTCAAGGAGAGCTGGAGCTCAAGTGACACCGTGCTGGCCCCTAGAATAGTGGGTATCAATGGAGAGAGAATAGCATGGTGCTTAAATAGCACAGGCTCTTTAGCCCGACAAACCCGGGTTTAAATTCCATCACCATAACTTATTAGCGTGTGACCTTAGACAAAAGCATTTACCCTCTCTGAGATTCGTTTTTATTTATTTCTCATCTGAAAATGGAAATGAAAACACCTCCCAATAACGGACACCTCTTGTTCATACCTTCCCATTAACATTCTCTTTTTCTTTGGTAACAATTCCCCCTTTCCTGGGAGCATCACCATTCCTTATTTTCTGTTCATGTACTTTATTGGAATTGATTGTACTCCCAGGTCTAGATGTGAACGTGTTCACTAATCAGGGCCCACAGGACTTAGTCCTGGGAATTTTGCTGGACAAGAAGCAACAAGAAGAAGGCGTTTCCTTTTCCACGCGTGAGTCTGGGAAGATGTCAGGTAGTAGGGGCCACCAGGACAGAACCCACCTGAGATTGAAGCTGACAGGGGACAATGGGACTGAGTGACAGGGAGAGATCAACGTGTGACAACTAACAAGCCTCCGCATCTAGTGGATCCTGGATAATGTTAGACCTTCTGACTTTCCAGGTCCAGAAAGAAGCCAGTGTCTCTCTTCTTTTTTTCCTTAAAACAGGTTGCATGTTTCCATCACATCTTGAAAACAAGTTCTGATCAGTAAATTATTTCACATTACTGATTTGAGTGTTGCTTGTAAATATGTATGCAAAGAACTTGGCACAAGGAAATGGTCAACAAATGGGACTTGTTGCCAAAGATGTGAAACGGCAAGTCATTCACAGAGGCGGTCCTGAACCATGGGGAAGAGTGAGGATGTGTACACATGCTCAAACATATTGAGGATGGAGTTTGTAAGGTTTTCTTTATCTCTCTGTTATATGATACAGCTGTCATATGCCCCCTGAGGGACTCCAGTGAAACCAGACTGGTATTCCAAAATAACAAAGGTTCATTGTTGGACAAACTCTTAATGGTCCATGTGAGAATTAGTCACAGAAAATATGTAATCACACTCAGCTGTCACTGTTTCCAGCCAGCACAACATAATCAATACAGAAAATATGAACATAATTTTAATTAAATGAAACAGCCCTTGTCTTGCCTTTTGCTTAGATAATAGAATATTAATAGGGTTATAATTTAAATGGTCCTCTACTACTTTGTCCTAAACTTGAATCGGATCCCAGCCAACCACATTCATCAACTTCTAATAGCGAATTTGGTTTTTCTCAAGAACTTCACTTATTTGAGATATTTGGGTGCCACTGATCCTCCAATACCATGTCACCCTTCAATGTCATGATCAACATGTAGGTTCTTACCCACTGAATTGTTAAACTAACTGTTATTAATGGGGAAGGTGGATGGGGAATAAGTCTTGGATTTAGGGCTGATCTTTAATACTACAAACAAGAGCCATAGACCCGGACAGATCAAGTTTGAAAGCTTAGTTGCATTCTATATTATGTATTATGTTGGAGACATTACATAACTTCTCATGTCATCAAAATGAGGGTAAGAATCCCTACCTCACAAACTTGTTGTGAGGATCAAATGGCATGGTTTATCATGTGCCTAGACCATTGTACAATAGTTACTTAACAAGTATAAATCCCCATGAGGGAATATCATCTCAGTTCTCCAGTCTGTGTGTTTTTTCTTTTTTTTTTCCTAATGGGAATCTATTCTTCCATTTTATGAAAACAGAATCCACTTTTTATTTTTCCTTTTTAGGAATCACCTTCACCTAACCTTGAACCATACCGTTTGGGTCTCAAACCATCTCCTATTTCAGCTCCCAGTGTAGATATGTGTCAGATCTACACAAATAATGCATCACCTTATATTATTAGGTTGTCAGAAAAGTCATGACGTATTTTTTTCTATGTTTTTCATTGTAAAAATGCACCATGACTTTTCCGACAACCCAATAATATGACCTTGATTGAAGGCAGGCCACTCAGATTCCATTCCTGGAAATACAGAGGAAGAGGCAGACTGGTTGGATGAGGCTTCTAAGCTGTGAGGAGTATAAAGCTAACCTGATGATGTCCATCATCACCACAGATTGGAGAAAGCCGACCTGAGAATGAAGCCAACACGGGGGAAACAAAACTCACAGATGCAGAAAGTCAGCCGTTATCAATATTATTACTATTAGTCAGTGGGCACTCAATACAGTTCTTAGGTGCCAGACATGTAACTAACTGACAAGAAACATCTCATTTAATGAAGTATTACCCTCATTTTACAGAGAACAAAACAGGCACCCAGAAGTTAAGCAACCTCCCTATGGTCCTCACTCAGTAAATGGCAAAGCTAGATAGAGCTCAGGCCTCAGTACCTCTGAGACTTTTAACTTCCCGTCTGTACTGCCTCTGATATAATTGACTCCTGACACGGTGAAGAAAAAGACCACTATTACAGGTAGTTAAATAAAGTAAAATAAAATAAAAGCGCCCATTCTATTAAGGGCAATATTGTGCTACGATGTGTTTTATAAGATGCCCTATACATGTAAATTGGTTTTGGAAGCAGTGTGAACTCCTTGGAGGGATATTTATATTTGTGTTATCTATAGTAATACTAACAGCAGCCACTGAGATAATATAAGAATAAGCTCTTATATTCCACAATGATTTTACAATTGCCATTGACTGTATCCGGGGGTGACATGACTATTGCCACCCAAAATAAAGATATTTCTCAAGTGTACCAGTTGATAAGGAAAATATATAAATTCAACTTCATTTTTCCCTATGGGAAATGCTATGTTATTACCCAGGGTCACTTAACAATTCAGTTTAGCACTAGAAAATTCCCTTCAGCCTTCAGTCCCTTCCACACCCCTACAGCCAGGCTCCAAGCAGACATGATTAAAAGGGGGCCTCTTTTAATTACTCCTGCTGAAGAATCCTAGATGGCCTCCATAGTTCCTATATAATTTGAAGCAACTGGCTTTCAGCAGTGAGTCTAATAAATATTGCTTTGATTGACATCTTTTCTGCCAGCCTGAGAAAGTTGCACAAAGTCAGAAAATGCAGATGATGTGGACAGAGACCAAGAGATTTTCATTAACAATCATGTGCACTGTGTACTTTATAAGGTCTCATGCCTTCTCTGGAAAAACCAACTGAGCTTAAAGAACCCAGGGGGTGCCATTTGCCAAGTCCAGCTGGAGAGACGCACATGCAGGTACGTCTGCCAAAAGAGCTTCGGGTTGTCTCTGCTCATCCGCCTGAATGGGCTGGGTTTCCAGGGCTCACAGCCCCAGCCCAGAAAAGAGGGCCAACAGGCAGAGACAACAGAGTCAAGTCCATTGATTTAGCACAGCATAGACATTGGAGCCAGGCTGCCTGCGTTTGGATCCAGGCTCTGCCACTTTCTGGCTGTGTGACCTTGGCTGCGTTACTTAACCTCTTCATGCCAAAAGTTCCCCATCTGTTAACGATGATAATGCAAGCCTTACTTCATAAAATTGTTATGAGGATTAAATAGCTTTGAATGCTTACCATACTGTTAGGGTTTGAATGGCGAAGATGTGTCCCTCTGGTCCCAAAGGCAGAGGGAGGGGGTACTATTTATTTTATTTGGCAGATTCATTAGAATTCATACACAATCATGCGTAACGTTTTCATAAGGATGATAATATTATGACACTTGGTTACAATGGCTTTGCTAATCAGGCTTTCAGATAGGGGACCTCCATTCAAACATTGGATAAGAATGCAGTGAAATCAGCATCAGCCAAAGCAATGATGGGGTCCATTCACCTCATAATACTGTGTGTAAAGATGATCCGTGAGCTAGAAAATACTGTGTACCACGTGCCGCTCCACATGGGAAACCTTCTCAGTTCAGCTCTTTTTCCTTCTCCTTCCTTTTCATCCATGTTTTCCTTTGTTTCTATCAGTGGGAACAAACTTGGATCCAGTACGCTGTGAATTTTAGTTTTCTATCTTCTGTTGCTGGGTGTGTGTGCAGATATTTTCAGTCATTTGGAAGCAGGACTCGAGGAAATTTTTGTCCCTCACACTTTCTCATTGGCAAAGAGTCCACTCCATTTCCAGGCTAAATGAGGAGGACCACATTAATTTATTTTAGTCCTTCGTTTATTTCTTTTCTGAGGCCTTTCTATGCAAATATAACACCAAGTGAAAGAGAGAATGAGAGAGAGAGAGAGAGAGAGAGAGAGAGAGAGAGAGAGAGAGAGAGAGACATAAACCTTCCTTCCAAAACGTGACTTTATAATTTATAGGCAAAGCACACAGATATGGAAGGTGTTTCATGCATAAGGGACAAAACGTGTAAGAGACGAAGAGAAGAAATGATGACCAGAGAAGGGAGATTCAATGATTCAGCTAGAGCTGAATTCCTGGAGAAGAGACAGGCCCATCTGGACCCAGAAAGCCAGGCTCAAGCTTTTCCTGGGCAAGAGCAGCGGTAGAAAGAGGTGAATAGCTTCCATGAAACAAAAACCTTCTTTAGTTATAAATGTCCTTTTATGATGAGGGAAAAAGAAGAATTCCATACAGAAGTCTCTATGTGTTATCTTTGAGCCAGTTTGTTTGCAAATAGCTTGTTTCACTTTCAGGCAGTTTCAACAATGTGTTAAAAGATTCGGCTCATGCAGGTCTCTGGCTTTCTAGTCCCATGGGGATTTTAGGGCAGTGTTTGAAAATAAGAACTACAAAAACGCATTGTGCATGAAAGTGTATGTAAGTCCCAAGGCTGATGAGAGGTGGTGTAATTTCAGGAGGAGCAAAGGGGGACACCTTTTACTGTCCTAGCTGCAGGAGGCTCATGGGCTCCTAAAGGGTCATTGCCCACAATAATTATGAATGATATTAACAGGGGATATGTAAACTCCTGTCTGAGCTAGTTCTTTATAGCCCTGTTTACACTAGCAAGTCTGAAAACAACCTAAAGGGATTTTCCCGTAGGCAGATTAGATAAATGAGGGTAAGGTAGAGTCACATCTTTTGGCAGGGGTTAGGTTGTAAAATTGAAAGGGATTGACAGGTAATGCCAAAATTACTCTAGAATGTTCCACACTTTGTTCTGACTTTGCCAGGCTCTAGGCCTTTGGAAACTTGAAAGCCAAAAGGAACCCGTGTTATATCCTATTGGCCCAGTTGGAGTCCTCCACTCCCATGGAGGGAGGCCACCTCTAGTTTAATCAGGAAGATGAGCTCAGATGGTTGAAAAACAAAATATTATTACTTTCTTTGCCTTCTTTTTCCTTTTGCTGTTCTCTTCTCTTCCCTCCCCTTCCCTTCCTTTTCCCTCTTCCCCTCTCTCTCTCTCTCTCTCTCTCTCTCTCTCTCTCTCTCTCTCTCTCTCTCTCTGTCTCTCATCCCCATATTTCTCTTTACCCCCACACACTTCCCACCAATATATATATATAGTTTATGTTTGTACATGAAATAAGCCTAGGATTCACCTCCAATCTATATCCTTAGAGTAAAATGATACATAACTATTTAAATAAAAATGATGACATGTATTATTAACTACATCTCCTTAAAAACCAAACAAACAGAAACATGTAGAACAGCATGCATAAGCTAACATTTATGTAAATGAAAATTTATGGACTGAATGTTTGTGTCCCCCTCCAATCTGTATGTTGAAGCCCTACCCCCAAAGTGATAGTACCTGGAGATGGAGTCTTTAGACGGTACTTAGGTTTAGAAGAACTAATGCAAATGGGACCCCGAGGATGAGATTAGTGCCTGTATAAGAAAAGGAATGGACCAGAGCTTGCTCACTCTTTACCATATGGCAGGTACTCAGTAATTACTTGGGAACTGGCATCCCTTATCTCCTTCTCCCTTTTATAACAGGAATATCTATTTCATGCCTATCCCACTATTGTATTTTGAATGCTCATCATTTACCTGGTTTCACAAGTTCACAGATGAGAGGAATTTTGCCTCAAGATGAATCATAGCTTGAGTCTCATCCATATCTGAATTAAATGATATTTAGATGTGACATTGGACTTTAGACTTTCATGCCGATGCTGGAACAAGTTAAGGCTTTTGGAGCTGTTGGGATGGAATGAATGTATTGAGCATATGAGAAAGATATGAACTTGGAGAGGCCAGGGATAGGAATGTCATGGACTGATTTATGGTCCCCGATTCATATGTTGAAACCCTAATCCATGGTGTGGTGGTATGAGGGGGTGGGGCCTTTGGACAGTAATTAGGTTGAGATGATATCATGAATGTGAGGCCCCCATGTTGGGATTAGTGCCTTTATAAAAAGAGGAGGAAGGACCAGAGCTCTTTCTCTCTCTCCCACCATGTGAGGACACAGCGACGCAGCCCTCTGCGGTTCCCTCTGAAATACCCTGGCCTTCACAAGGAACCGGTATGCCAGCACTGGACCTGGGACTTCCCAGCCTTCAGAATTGCGGAAAATAAATGTGTTCTTTCAGCTACCCAGTCTATGGCATTTTGCTACAGGAGCTTAAGCTGACTAAGAATATATTTGGTAATTCACAGAACATTTCTAGAAGAATAAGTAAAAATCTAAAAATATTGGCTGTGTCCAACAAGAAGAGAAGGTCCAGAAAACTTGGACTTGGGAGTGGGAGGAAGATCTACTTTTAGACTGAAGAAGATCTACTTATTGACATTGAAAACCTTTATCTGAACATGTAATAAATGTGTAAAATGCTAAGCAATAAAAAGCACTATTAATTTTTGTTTTAAGTGTCTGTCTCATAAGTGTCATCAAACTATAACAAACCATCAGTTGCAATGCCCCTGCAGTTCACTAATCTCAGTGATCTATTTTGGGTTTATTAAGAAAGTTGTGCCACCGCTTTAACATTCCCTTAAAACATTCACTACTCCAATGTCACATCCTGACTTTGGGGGACGTGGGCACATCCCCATAGGAACAGACCTCATGCGAGAGCCCTGGGTGAGAAGAAGATGCCAACGCTCATTTACCAGGTGATATTACACTAGGCTACAAAATAAAGTGCGACTTACCAGTAGAATCTGTTTGGTACAACACCTTCCTGGATAAGTTGCCACCTTCTTCCAAATTCAGCAGAGCTGTATAACTGCAGAGAAAAGAAGTTACTTAGCACCATGACCCTGTGTATATCAGATGCACAAACATCAATTTATCAAACCAGTACTACTAATAATAGTGACTGAGCTATATTGAGATCAATAACCTACCATTATTGAGCACCTACCACATGCAGGTGAGTGTTCCATGTATCATCTCTACTCCTCACATACATTCTGCACGATGGATATTCATATCCCCATTTTACAGCAGAGGAAACTGAGGCTCAGGAGGATTAAGTGATTTGTTGGAAGTCACATGCCCACTCAATATTACAATGAACTAGTATTTGTATCCCATTCTGCCTGGCAACAAAGTCAGCTGTATTACTCGGCCTAGCGTATGCAGGTCATTGGGTGGTACAGAAAGAAGTGCCAAGTCTAGACCTGGCTCTCAGACTGCGGATAACATAACCTGACTCTGACTAAAACAATGAGAAATGCACGAGACAGTTAGTGATAAAAGGATGTAGAGGAAGGAGCCTCAGCTGTCAATCAAGGGTGCTTCACAGTGTAGAGGCTCAGTTGGGATCCAAAGGAATGACAGCATTCAATATGACAACAATGGGACAAGCATTACTCACAAAGAGAACAGCATAGGCAAAAATGGTGAGCTATGCGGGGATATGAATAAATCTGTCTTATCTAAGTAAGTTTAGATGCAAATGGGCAACTTGGATAAGGCTTTGAATGGCAAGTTAGGGAGACTGAAATTGATCCTACAGGCAAGAGGAGCCAGTTAGTCTTTTTAGCAGTGACCAGAGGAACTTCAGACTATAAGAGTAGCCCACATTGACTAAGTTCTGACTTAGTCATCCCAGTGATTCTCATATACTATTTCATTTAATCCACACACCATCCCTGTGCTATACTCATAGGAAGTCATCATGACCATTTTGCACCTGACGATATAGCTGGTAAGAGTTCACTGCTTCAGCACTCTCCAAGGGTAGCTTCATAGAAACACTGCTCATGAGACAGGGTCTGACCCTCCTCTACTCCATCCCCTCTTAATGACTTTCTTCTCTTATATCCTATTTTTCCTTGCTCACTTGTCATCCTGGCTCCACTTCAATAATCTCTGACTACACCATGGAATGCTCTTGTGCCTCCAGAAGTGTCCTCTGATGGCAGCCCAGGGAGTCCTGTTGCTGCAGGCATCCTGGTTCCCAATGGTTATTTGGCTACTGATTTGAAAGGAAGGTCATTTAGAACAGCTTTCTGCTACGTGTCTGGTCTACAATGCACTCACACCCCAATCTTCTACCATCGCATTTGCCAAATCCCGTAGTGAATGAATGGTAAGTCACCGTGGACTGACTACCATGGCTGCCCTGCTTGTCCTCCCTTCCCAGCCTCAGCACTCAGTAAAGGGTCAAGTGACTCACAGAATGACTCACCAAGGCTGTGGATGCACCAGTCATGTCCAAGGAACAAGGCGGCTCAAGAACTGATCATTGAAAAAGCTTCCTAAGCCAACATGTCCATTGGATCAAAACACATCCTAAAGCCAAAAGAAGCTGAAATATCCGGCTGCAAAAGCAAGCAGTTTATTGGCTCCAACCACACAATATTTGGGCATCCAGCCAAGGAGAATCTATGGCTTTTTCTTTCAAGCATTATTATCTTTTTTCTACCTCATCATGTCTGGAGAAGAACACTTTCCTGTGTCCATTTCAAGCTTGATTCATTTTAGGAGCGCTAAGGAGAGAAGTGGACACAGCTCCCCTCATAAAGATAACAGAGGATGGGACAACTCACTCCTTGTAAATTTAGAGCTCAAGCAGCCTGAAGCATGCGCACCCCGCCTCTTGTCCCCAGCATACCCGGAACAATCTGCACTTCAATACCAGACCAACACGACCACACCGAGCACCCCACCTGGACTCGGTGTTCTGTTGTTCCTCTCCCCTTCCGGTGTCTTTCTGAAAATGCAGAGCCATGCTGCTTTCCATGAGTTTAAAGGGGACAGAGTTTGCACCACTTTATGTGCCTCTGCCTATATATAAATGTACGGTAATATACAAATATTTATGCCAATGGAACGGCAGTTTGAAATAATAATTCTGTGTGAAAGCTGGATTCACATATATGCTGAAAATGATATATAAACTCTGAGAGCTCATATTGCTATATCAAGAGGTCGCTTATGCCTGTTCCCATGCAGAATTCATCTCCTTAAGGAATTGGTGGGTGACAGCATCTGTGTGTGTGTGTGTGTGTGTGTGTGTGTGTGTGTGTGTGTGTGTCTGTGTGTGTTTTCCTTTTATGTCTTTTTAAATTGATCCCTGTAGGCTTGGATTCAAACCTGTGGACCAGTCAGGTATGTCCCATAATATTTGTTTTTATCCTCTTCAAAGGGCTGCTTTGTTATTTGTAAGCATCCAGAGGCCCCTCAAGCAGTGGGTATATCAAATGATCCCATAAACCAAGCCTCTCTTACGCTGAGCTGCATTCTTTTCAGTCTCTTCTCTCAAAAGGTACCCTTGGCTGTTGGTGGAATTGCCTTCTCACCTTCCCATTCACACCTGGGCTTATCCCCCCTGCCATGTGCCTCCATTGGTGCTATCCACTCTGGCAGAGGTGGCTTCAAGACATCTCTACTTCAAGGCCAGTCTTCTGTGTAGGGAGAGATCAAGGCGACCTGTCTATAAACCCTCTCCTACACATTACAGTTCCCAGTGGCCTCGTTTCCAAAGAACTGCGGTACAACTATAGATGCTATCAAACTACAGGACACATATTTATATTTCACCTCCTTAGTAGCCTTTCAAGAGAGCCTTCTACAAATGCAAGGGAGAAATTCCTTCCTAACGAAAATCACCCTAAAATATCTGATACCACTCTGTATGTTTTTGATGGGAGATCACAGAACTTTTATATGTCAGGAATCGCACCCCACTCTATTGATATGCTGTGTAACCCATAGATGTCCAAAGGGGACAAAAGTATCAATTTTCCACTATGCAAATCCCCTAGTGATGAATGTACCTAGTAAAGTACCAGGTTCCCAACTGAATTGATAAAGGTAATTTATCAGAGGACTATGTTTTGCTTCCATGGATCCAAAGCTATAGGCCTATATCTAAAACTAACACACAAACAAAAACTGTAAATGTCAGTACATTTGAAACTCCCAAGGATTTGCAGCAAGCAGTTCTTGCATGTTCATTCACCCCAGACAAAGCTGCTCTCTACATTCCACCTACCACTTCAAATGTTTCCCCCCTAAGAAGTTAATTGTCCAGCCTGGTGTTCTATCAAGAAAAGAAGAACATGACTCACAGCCATTGAAGTCAATGTGCTAATTAAACCTGCAGAGTCTACCAGCAAAGTTCTCCACAAAGAAAGGAATGGCATCATCAAAGCCTTTACGCAATGACTGTCTCTGCCACCAGTGGAAGGTTTTGCGTGTGGAACGAGTCAACGTCCTTTAATAAAACCCACAGTTGAGGCACTTAAATAAAACTGATTTCCCTCTGTATGTCTCCAGCTCCACGGCTTCTTTGGACTGTCAGACGGAGCTGAGGACTCTCATCCCTCTCTGTCACAGCAGAGGCTGCAGCAGCCCTTTCTCCAGCAATGCTGAGCCTTGAGTAAGATCGGAGAGGATGAGAGAATATCTGAACCAGGTTTAGGAGAACGATGTTCCTCTACTCACCCTCTGTGGAGAGCTGCACAGTGTGATTGGTGAAGGGTTTGGGGTTTTGTTTGTTTTGCTAACACTGGTACAGGAGACTGGGGGAAAGACTGAGGAGTAGAAATTTAAAAAGGGGAGTGGGGAAGGATTTAAGACAGAAAATCCTCCCTGTCTAAAATCATTCTAACTATCTGAGACCACTCCCCTGCCTTTGTAAATATAACTCAATAGTTTAATGATGACAAAGCCAATGCTCAGCTACCCTCAAGATCTATCAGCAGCCTGGGGCCTAAGTCTCTGCTCTGTCCTTATGCTGGTCCAGGGCTGTCACTGTCTTCCCTGCCTTGCTCCTCTCCTGAACCACCTTTCTTTCTTCTCTTCCTCTCTCCCTCCCTCTTTTCCTCCCTCCCGCTCTCCCTGTTCCTTCCTTCCTTCCTTCCTTCCTTCCTTCCTTCCTTCCTTCCTTCCTTCCTTCCTTCCTTCCTTCTTCCTTTCGCTCTCTTTGACAGCTGTCACAGTTGCTTTTTTTTTTTTTTTTGCCAACTGCCTTTGTCTGATAAGGATAGTGCAGATAAAAATACAGCTAATTGCAAAGGTTAGTTTTGTTAGGCACTTTCAACCAATTGTTCAGTCATCTCTGGGGCCATCTGCAGGAGGCCTGTAGGGCTACAAACTGGATAAAGGACACAGGCTCCAAGGGAGCCAAAAGAGGGCCGCTGCAGCGGACAAGCAGCTTGGGCTCAGGAAAGGGGGATCCACTGGCTTTGTTCAGGATTCCTCACCTACAAGAGACGAAGATGGGGTGAGACAAGGGGGCGGGCTATGAGAGCAGCTATTTCCAACTTTCATTTTCCATCTTCTTGCCATTCACGTTTTGGCTGAATCCCTAGAAGAATATCACCTTTCCTTGAGGAGAAATCCAACTTCTCCATGCTGATGGGAAAGCTTGCCGTTGTCACTGTCCCTGGAAGGCCTTCTCAGTACCCTGTAGTCCTAAATTGGAATTCCTAAAATGCTGCCCCTCTTTTCAGATTGTTAGACAGGTGCACTTGAGGCATTTTCTTTTGCAGCCAGGAAAGTGGCCCAAGGGCACAATTCCATAGAAGGTAAGAATGCTGACATGCCTTAAGTCTTGGGTTGATGGGGTTGGAAACAAAGTTACCCGTGATGACGTTCCCCATCAGGAGGTAGGTTCCCAGGTCTCCCCCACACGGGCTCCTGGAGAGGCTTTCCTGTTGGCGGAACACGTCCTGCTGTTGGCTCTTTTTACGGTTGCCTGCTCACGCCTCTTTGCTTCTCTGCCCTGAACATTTTAGAGGCAGGAGGCCTGCAAGCGGCACTTCTTGAAAAGGCTGACAGAAAACCCTGCCAGTTCTATTTTATTTGCCTCAGCCTAATGCTGCCCTGGGGAAGCTCTCATCTACCTCATGATTCTCCACTTCTCGCTGCTGTTACTGCATTCATCTTAGCAGGAAAGAGATGGTGCCGTGAGGACATCAAATGAATTCCTAATGCCAGGCCTGAGGCATGACAAATATAGTAAAACCCTGGATTGCGAGTGACTTGGTTTGCGAGTGTTCCGCAAGATGAGCAAACACTTCTAATACATTTTAACATGGTAAACAAGCGATGTCTTGCAACATGAGTATTTTGTTTCTCGAACAAATTATGTTCGCAAACCAAGGCATTACTGTATTAAGCTCTTTCCTCCACCAACCTCCACAGGAAGACTTAGAATCAATCCAGAAAAACCCGTAGTCTTCAGAAATATGCTTGGGTTCCACCGCACAGGAGAAAGCCAGAACTCACTTCCAGGGGAAATGACATTCTGTGGTACCTAAAATAATTTCATGAAACTTCACTAGGTGCCGACATGAGTCCTTTCTTGGCTGGTGGGCACAGGGATACATAGTGACAGATCTGCAGTGACCATTCAAGACCAGCTCCCCTATCCCAAACAGAGGTTAAGTTATTCAAAGAATAAGCACGCTTGTCAGGTTACATCACAGACAGTGTCAAGGGACATGCACTATTTTGTTCAGAACGTTACAGTAGCTGATGCATGAGAGGACACGTTGGGAATCTGCCAAAGATTCCAAGGTGGGCTTGGAGTACAGTTAAAATTACTCAATATGAAGATGTGGAGAAGAGTGTTCCAGGGCAAACAGGTCAGTCTGAGCAAATTAACAGTGTGGCTAAGCTCAGAGTGTTGTTGCTATTCTTCTTTTATCCACTGCAAGAGACCCAGCCTGCTGGGGATGCCTAAAGAAAAGGGACGTGGGGACAGAGGCTGCAAGCAGAGACTGCAGCAGGTTGAATAAATGCAATGCTACCATTACTGTGGGAGCTAATGTAGACTGGATCCAGATGTCAACGAGGTCAGAAGACTAGAGTACCAAGGCTGTGTTGAGGCCCTGCTGATGAAGAGTGAGCAAGAATGATGAAGACACATCACTGGCTCCATCAATCTCTCCCTAGGCTGAATTGATCAAATCTGTCACTGACATTCCCCAGCTGTCACTGAAGCCTGTCACATGCCCCACAGTTGGGTTTGGTATGTTGAGGTAGCTTGGGGCATCAGACATATGGAACTGGGCTGGCTGGGAAAGAGAGTCACCACATGACTTTGGCCTAGTTCAACTTGTGGACACTTGCTGTGTGTCCAGGACTGGAGGAACAAGAGAAAAATTATGAGATGGAATCTTGTCCTAAAAGGTTCTATAATATAGATGGTGAAATAAATGCAAGATAAATGCAATAATTAGAAGTTAAGATAAGGATCTATATCATGCAACCCATATAATCCCATATACGAATAATCATACCATTATTTAAAAGCATAGAAAAAGTAGCTCAGCAGTTGTGAGAGGCAAAAGTAAGCAGAAGAAAATTGCCACTTGGAAGATAATTGGAACTGCATCTCAGTAAGATGGATCCATTAGCAGTGTGAAGATGGAAACAGAGAAGAGAAATCAGTTAGAAGGTGAGAACTACAGGGCAGAGAAGGGATGAGTGCTTGGGTTAGTCAGGGTCCCTGAGTGTGTGAAGAAGGGAATAGTATTTTAAAAATAAACAAACAGAACTAAACAAATTTTTTAAAAGTCTGACCCGTTGTCGAGCATAAGAGAGGGTCACTTCTGAAAGTCCCTGTCATTTGCCCAGGCAGTGGGGGTGGGAGATTTACATGCAAACCCCTGGGCCTAGAACTGGGGCAAGGCTGGAGGAGCATATTTCAGGGGTCACAGTGCTTGCATCTCTCCCAGTGTTACTAGCTGGTCCGCTGACTCACAGGGGCTGCTCTGGGTGCCTGGGAGCCAGCCAGGGGCGATTTTCCTCATACTGACTGGTTCTTCCCTTTTCTTTCCTCTCCCAGGTAACCCTGAAACAACAATCCCCCTTCTGCTATGAAACTCAGCTCTTCAAATGGGTACCGCAGCATCTGTCAGAGGGAGTAGGTCTCATGGCAGGTTGAGCAGGAAGAAGATGGTTAAATAAAAATAGAATAAAAAGGTAATAAAAGGAAAAAAAAATCTCAGTGGCTTTTCTAGAGAGGCCCTTGTTTAGTGCAGTAAGGACTCAGCGTGAAGATAGTTAAACTTGGATTAGCCCCCTAAACTCTGCCATCACTTGATACACTACCATGAAGAGTTTTCTTAACCCCTTGGAGCCTCAGACTCCCCAAATCCTAGACAGGCATAAGGATACATTTTATGTTTCTTATAAGAATTGAGGTGAGAGGTCTATGTGAAAAGCCAGCACAATGCTTGCTATAGAGCAAATGGTGAGTGCTAGTTCTCTCTCTCTCCCTTTTCCACACCAATTTTTGCCTTCAGACCCTGAGGAAGGGAGGGATGGCAGGGAAATGCAATTGCCTTTTTCTTCCAGATGTTTGGGAAGCAATGAAGAATCTTAGACTATGCCTGTATGTCCGCAGCCTCTGATGTTGATTACTGCTTAGCATGGCCTTTTCTGGAGCAGGTGAGGCCCCTTTGGTTCACAACTCTTTATGTTCCGGGATGTGTTCTATCATCCCTGCAGTCAGGACAATGCGAGCCTGGGAGATCTGTGTTTGTGCCTTTTCATCCAATGGTATTTTATACTAACGGTATAGCTCAGTTAAGGAATCGGGCAATTTTAGGAGAGTCCCTGACTCCTGGTTACTTTCCGCCCTGCCAGCTATGAACTTGTGGCCTGGGCGCTCTGGATCTCTTGGAACACTGAAAGTGCCATTTGTAATCTGTACTTACAATCCCCTATTACCTTCAACCTCCAACCTCTTGCTTGGAGGTTGGCAGGATAGCATTTCACTTTTTTTTTTTTTTAAATGTGAAAACCATACAGTCATAAATTCACAAAAGATGTCTGTTCACAAGGTGAAGAATTCCTCATCTCCAAACCACTCCCTTCCTTGTCAACATCGTTGGTGGCAGCCACTCCTGACCAGGAAGAACGTAGGGGTATCTGAGCATTCCGAGATTTCTAAGGGTCCACCTTTAGAGACAGGTCTTTTCTGCGTAGCCCTTTAGCTCATTTAATAGGTCCATGCTTTCATATGATGTCAAATGTCCTTGAACTTTCCCAGACTGGTGCCTGGATTAAAAAGTCGCCTTAATCCATCAGACAAATGCTGGTGGGTAGGCCAGATAGAAAGAACTAGATAAAAAGCTATATAAGCCAAACAATGTATCAAATAGCATAGTTGTGCCTGTCCAAACTTGAATCCCAATCACTTTTTTTAAAAAATGTCTATTTCTCTTCATCCTTGCAGTCTATTTCACTCAAATCATTAGGAGTAGAAATAACTGTCTCCAAGCTGGCAATTGAAAAATAGTGTGATACAAACTGGTTACACGAGGTATCTAAGGTGAATGCAGGTCTTCCTTATTTGCATATGATGGTATTTCTGCCTGAGAGTTTGTTCTATCAACAAACATTGCGGTTGACATTTAGGCAAGCTCCCTGGTTTCTACTCTAATTGCCAGTTTTGTACTTGGAGACTTATATTATTTACGTATTCATGAGATTTGAAATCAGCTCTGATATTGGGAAGTTTCAAGCACATGGAAATCCTGCCAAACCAGCATGGTATATAATGCTCAACATATTTCTTATAAATAATTGAGTGCCTTTTTACTTAATGCAGTGCCTTGGGGAAACATGATGGCATGAGGTAGATACCAGTTTCCTAAGTGTTTATGCTTGTGCAGAAATCATCTGAATATTCCCAGAGGATTGAATTTCAAAGACCCATTTCTCTTTTATTTCAATTTGCCCTTTGGCATTAAGGGGCTGCAAGGCTTATTCAAAAAGAGAGGTATTATGAAGACAAATACTTTACTATGTAATGGTTTACTGTTATTATATAATCAATAATATTTTGTGAACACTATATCAGCTCTCCCTTGCTCCATTCATTCTGGTTCCATGGTAACTTTTAGTGACTAAGAAGGCATCCAACATCGACTAAAGTGCTTCGAACTTCAGGTACTAAAAAGTCACTGGATCATGGCTCAGGTAGCCTTGTGTCTAAATCCAGCTACTCTCCACCAGGTTGGCAATCTTTTAGGTCTCTGAATCATGCATACATTGGCTATGATCCATTGGCTAGGATCTATGCAACGCTTGCTATATGCCAGGCTCTGTTAAGTGTTAAGTGTTTTACATATGTTATCTCAGCATCCTCAGACAGTCCTGTGGAGCAAGTAGCGTTATTGTTACTCCACTTTACAGCTGGAGAAAGTATAAAGTCAAGTGACCTGCTGCAGATCACACAGCCATGGTAGGGCCTGATAGACTAGCGAGCTGATGCTCTTACCTAGCTTGCTGTATTTTCTATCAGTGAGAAACCAGTGTGGCTGAATTTTGGAAAATAATGACATCTATTCCCTTATCAAGTGGTCATTATTTTCTAGGAAAGACCTGGCATTCCAAGCAGCCATGATAAGCCACGCCCCTCTCTTGGGGCCCAGTCAGGAAAAGGAATGAAAGATTAAAAAACAGAAAAAAAGAATATATATATTTAAAGAATGGATATGAAACTGTTTAAATAAAACTTAGAACTGGTAGAGAGAAGGAGAGAACTAAAAGTAGTTTGTTTGTTTTTAAATTGCTTTTATGCAAGTTACTAAAATTTTATATTTTATCAAAATGTTGGCCATATTATATTCCTTTTCTATCAATATATAGTTTTAACTTATTCAGCCTTCATATATACAGAGAATGATGAACATTAATATTTAGGGTTTCAATTATTTGTGAAAAAAGCCTCCTTATCAAAATATGTTTTCCTCCTTTAAAACCATGTTTTGGTATTTCATGTCTCTTACCCATATCTACCAAAATACCAAAGGTGAGGCCAACATACAAGACTGAGGATTTCTTATTTTTCTCATAAACTGTGAGTTTTTGAAATACAGAGGTCATCAGGCATCATGCACGTCCCCACGTGGTGTTACCTGGGCTGCTGACTCCTAGAGGTCCAGAATAACTGAGAATATAAACTTGTGAATATTCCATAGCTGCCATAAAATGAAGGGTGGCCCACTAAACTGCCTTCAAAATTTTATACTCCCTCCACTGAATTGATCGCTCATTTAGACGGTTTTTATTTAAAATCACAAAGCATCTTAACATCTCCTGACATGAGGGAGATAGAGAGAACCATGAACAGGAACCAAATAAAGATGATGGGAAAGACAGAGGTAAAAGTGATTTGGGGACTAACACAAGGCAGCAGGTAAGGTTGCTTTGGCCTGCGCCATTTCTGTTTTACATTTTGTAAACAATTAAAAATAGAACATCATATTTTAAACAAAGCAGGATTACATTTCTCAGAAAAAAGATCTTAAGGTCTGGTGACTTTGGCAGAACCATCCCCTGTAGCAAGAACAGTGGTCTGATGTTTACCAGGATCCCCCCTCTTGAATGAATCCCTGCTCCCACTTCCCCCACAGCTGAGCACCAGCCACTTCCTTCAGTTAGGAGTGTTACTTGTCTGTGTAGGAATTGAAGTCGTGGCCTAGATGGACTTACACATCCACGAGGGTGGGGAGGAGAAGCATGCTGCTCAGGACCACAGAAAAGTAGTTCCTCCTGCTAATGGCGGCGGGGGAGGAACAGGAGGCTTCTACAGAGTGAGGCAAGGAAGAGGGGGTGCTGGGCGCTGGCCTGGGTACCAGAGCAAGGGCGCCGCCCCCCGCCCCCCAGCTACTGGGGAGCCTGAGTCCCGGAAGTGCTCATGTGGGTCATCACAGACTCCCCCTTTCCATACCACTTCTCCAGTGCAACCTCAAACAGGGAGGCTATTAGCTCAGCACCCCAGGATGGCCGGCAACACTGAGGTGTATGGATACTTGTACTTTTCTCCTGCCTTTTTTTTTTTTTTTTCTTTCTTTCCCTTTCAGTCACATCTGCGTTTTGTTTTTTTCTCATTTCAAATGTTTCCCAACACATCATGTTTAGTGAGGTGTTTAAGACAGACTGAGAGATGGGGTTGGAGGCAGTGTTTTATAGCACAGTTTGTACACTAGTTTATCGCCAAATTAAAACAAAGATGTAAGCTGGCAGGCGCAGCCTGCTGCTAAGCCTTCCTCCGGTGGTTTTCTGTGTTGAGACAAGAAAGTGGGGGAAAACAAGCAATGAAATGAAAACCTGAATCTCCGTTGTCCTACTTGCTTGGTTTCTTAATGTGAAGAAACCAAAAGGCTAGCAGAATGTTTGGTTTGCCTATTGCTCAAATAAAGAAATGTTTTAAAACAGAAAAATACAGAAATAAAGAAAGAAAAGCAAGATTCTTGAATTCTTCATAGCGTCCACAAAGATTCACTGCCTTTTTTTTTTTTTTTTTCATAAGAAGTATAAGGTGTGTGGCTTTACGTGACCATTATCCCTCTTCCCATTTGATATAAAATTTCCATGAAGAATGTAATGTTTATTTTCCTGGAAACTCCAGGGTTTTTCCCAAGGCACATCCTCACATAGCCCCTTCAGAGGCCAAGGAATCTAGCTTCTATTTCTGAACTGTGGAAGTTCCCCAACAAGGCTTCCTAAGCAGCCAGGCAACTTCTTTTAGAACTTCAAAGTGGGAAAAGGCTCCAAATCTTTTCCCTTCAGTAATTTTAGTGGTGCCTGAAGAGCTGCATGCCATTTCAAGGAAGTATCACCTTCTGGCAACCACCTAGACACCAAATACCACTGATAGATTTCTCTTTCTAAGAAAAAAAATGACTAAAACATCAACTATCCTAATTTTATGAATTCTGAAGGCATTTGACCATACTCATTTCTCCCTGATTAAAAGTTTTGTTTTGTTTTTTGTTTTGTTTTTTTAATCTGGTTTCCTAGGAAGTGATGGCCTATAAAACTCTATCTTGGGCCAGAAAGGGCAATCTGCTCAAAACACTTTGTCTCTTAAAATGCTCATATCAAAAAGCCTCCACTGGTGCTCAGGCATTCAAGATGAAATCCAGCCATACATCACAGTCCTGTCTGTATGGGTTCCATCCTAGAAGCCAGAGATCCAAACTCTATCCTCAGGGCCTTCAGGTCTCATGCACTGAAGGAGAGAAAAGCAATGACAGGGAAATAAGAGAAACATGAAGGTGGCTACGTATTCAAAAGAGAGAGGGTGCCTGGAAAGGCCATGAGGACAGCACACAAGGTAAAAGAGAAAGAAGAGGATTCTGTTCAGGTAAGTTCTTTTTTTTTTTTTTTTTTTTTTTTAAAGATTTCATTGGGGAACTGGCGGAGGGGAACAGCGTTGGGGAATCGGGGAAGGGGAACAGACAAGTTGCTGTCTTTTTGTTCTTCAGTCTAGTTGCGGAGGATGTTGCTTCACTGTTGGTATCGTCATTGCGCTCTTCCCAGATGAGGCAGATCGGTCGCTGGCCTCTGGATGTCGCTCACCGCGGCTATTGGCAGCTCACGCTGGCTGCCAGCCGCTCACGCTGGCTGTGGGCCACTCACTGTAGCCTATGGCAGCCCACTGCAGCAGGGGCTGCAGCCCACACCATCACCGGGGCTCGCACAGCCCAGCTCCAGGTGGAGCTGTTGTTAGCTGTAGAGGGCAGTGTCACTGGCCCTCATGTGGGATCCGAACCGGGGCCGCTGGCATCCCAAAACCAGCGCTTAACCAATGCGCCACTCGGCCGGCCCTGTTCAGGTAAGTTCTGTTCACAGGTAAGTTCTGAAAGGATCTTAACAAGATACTTTCTAAAAGACAGTATGTTTTCCTGAAAATTCTGTTCACCATCAACTGGTATAAAACAGCATCCAGCAGAGTCAACACTAAAATTGAGGTTAGCTAACTAAGTTCATAGCTGGGAGTTTTTGAAGCAACAGCAATGGTAGCTGTCACAGATAAATTGATGAGCAATGCTTATATGAAGGACGTTCCTTTTTTCCTGGGCAGATGTAGTCATTGGTCTGCCAACACTAGCATGGGACCCTCCGTGTGCTCACAGCTGCATCTCATTAGTGTTAAAGGCTCCATGATTCATGGGTGATTGCCAGCTATTATTTCCATATCACTGACCTATCTGAGTGGTGACAAAACGCTCTCAACGTGAAGTCCAGCCAACCCCATCAGCTAATGGCTCATCTGCTGGCTGCAGCTCACTCCTCTCCCAGCTAATGTGCCACCCCTCCTTCCGTGATTCAAGCCCTGAGATAAGGAGTTCTTTTCCAACCCCTACTTGTACTAGCAGGTTATCCGCTCTTTTTTTTTTTTTTTTTTTCCAGGATGTTTTCTCCTTCATTCTCTCCCGGAGACACAGAGACATTAGCAGAAAGGCGGGTTTCTGCCCATCAGCTAACGTCAAGGTTTTGTTAATGAGAACCCTACCAAATTTCATGTAAGGCTTTATTCCATTTAATGAACTTGGATATGTGATACCAATGAGTGGGTTTTCTCTTTGGAAAAATTCATTAACTTCTCAGAGTTTTGGTTCCTGAGCTACCTACAGAGCAAAGACTATTAAGGCTTCTTCCAGCTCCAAAATGATAGTCTTCATTTGGTGTATCATCACAAAAGACACTCCTTAGTTCAGATGGGGAGACTATGGTATCATCTTAATTGGTCTTCTTGCTTTTGACCTATTACAACATTTCATCCCTATATTACTACCAGGTTAACTTTCGTAACACATAGCTCTGAACACATGAGTCCACTGACGGCAATTTTCAAACACTGCCCAATTAGAAAAACAAAAATTATTTTGACTAACAACAAAACAGTCAATAATCAAGATTTTGTTCCAAAAGTATATAACCAACTCTACCAAATTTCAATTTCAGCCACACAAATTCACAATTCTGTAACTATGTTTTTTTCTAACTTTGTATTATTGTTTGTGACATTCTTCTTGTGTAAATGTGCCCCCCCCCAGCAGAAATATGACATACTAATTAAGGTGCAGAGAAATCATTTCATAAGATCTTTATCTCCTGAACTTTGGGCTGCCAATTTCATACAATCTATCCAGCTATATTGATTGGGTATCTGGTATGTGTAAATGAGGATACTGCTTTTCTTGGCCTTTCTTAGATTATTGGTGAACTAGTATGTATTTAATATTCTCTCCCAAGATGGACTGAATACTCCTTACCATAGTGAATTTCTACCAATAGTAAAACATGCAGAACACCTTAAATGGATGTGGAGTTTAACATTTTTTTTGGATGTGCACCTGTAATTATAATTATGTGTCCAAACGCATTTCACAGCAAAGGAAGCCAACACGAAGTACTGCTCACTGCAAGTGGCTGAGTTGGGGCCACAACCCAGAGGTCCCAGTTCTTCCAGGGTGACCCATTCTGCCACAGTGATCATGGAAATGCTATTTAAAGTGCTAGAGCGGGAAGGGTTACATTGTGGGGCAAAGACGCATGCTATTCACCTAGCCAGCATCATGGAGAAAATCAGCCCACTGTCAAATAAAATACAATAACCCAGGGTATTAAATGACTAATACCCTGTGTCCTGAACTTCTCAGCCTCGCCTCCAGTGGCTGCACCTTCCTGGACCGGATGCACTGTGGCTTAACTTCAGGAATGAAATTGTACCTGCTGCTGAAAGGATAGCCAGGGTGCTCAAGAGGGGCAAAAAATACTAATTGGAAATCTCTTCTAATTTTAGGCTTAATGTGCACTTTATTTGGCAGTAAGGGCGGTGTCAATCAAACTCCATTCCTAAGAGTTTTGCTTCCTACAAAATGCCCATGTCAATACAGACCTTGGAAAGTTCCTTATACCATTCTACTCTCTTCAGGAGACAGATCTCTACCAGCCCAGACAGATAAAACCTAGAATATCCTATTCACTCATGTGAGTCTGGTATTCCTTTAAATATGTATAATGTGTAACACGTGGGTCCTCTAAGGAGAATACTAAGAATGCCTTCACTGAATCATGCACTTCACAAAGAGCATTCCGATATCTCACTAGTTTTCTTATGGCTTTTATGGTGGTCTTTCTCACATTCTCCTGTGTATGTGATGTTTCTTTTAATTTAATTGCATTTTCTGGGCTAGTCTTGTGTTCTACCTGGGAATGTAAATGCCTTAAAATCAGGGGCTGTGTGTATTTTATAGTGTATCTGTAATATAGAGAGCATGATATATTTTATAGTATCTATCCCATTAAATATATATGTATATATCACACACACATATGCAAAGACATAGAATAGCCTAACCTCGTTCTATACCTTCTTTAAAAAGTGGAACTCTCCATCAACTCAACCAGCACGAGAAGGAAAGTCGTGAGATAACCTGGTTCTAAATAATGTTACCTATTTATGTTATTATTGTTCCTCTGGCCACTTATTCCACTGTTTTGTCAAGTGCCTAGTTAGTGTTCTTAACCTTTTAGGCATCATTATTCTCTTTAAAGTCTGAAGAAAGCTGTCTTGGTTATTTATCCAGAAAAGTGACCACCTCTCCACATACACAAAACACTGTCATGGATTTAATGAGGGTCAGGGGTTCCTGACAGCTTGACACATCTACGTAGGTTGAGAACTTCCTCTCCACAAGGAATTCCTTAGTGGCTAGCTTTTCCTTTGCATGCTGCTTCAGATGTTTACACAGCTCCAGCAGGTGAACTGGGGTCCTCCTTGCTGCCCCTCAGCCCACTGGCCCACAGCTCAGGCTACTGCGCAGAACAAAACTAATCATGGAGAAGACATGTAGACATGATGACCTAGAGGACATTTCCCTGGAGAACCATACGCCATCATCTCAGACAAGGTAACCGTGCTCACCTTTTGGTCTTGGCTGTATGCCAGGATCCAGTCCTCTTGTCTGGGGTGGAAAAGCAAGCTCTGGAGGTAGAAGTTCAGCCGGTACTTCTGATAGGTTGCGCCTTCATCCGAGCTGATCAATAAACTGCTCTCGATTTCTGGGTCCGTGAGTAACATAATCTGCATCCAAGAATTGTTGGGAAAAGAAAACAATAGTAAGCTAAGTTCACAAATTTCCGAAACTGACAAGTGAACTAAAATTCTGACACTGGAGGTTTAAAAAAAAAAAAAAAAAAAAAGGCAGGCAAAGAACACTTGGCCGAACGGGGACCTTGACTCTCTCAGGGTTGTTCTCCTGCCTTGGGTGAATGCCAAGAAATGATTTTCGCTAAGAAATGAAAGAGGCAGGACAGTTGGAAGCAAGGGAGAAATGGGCATTTTCTTGTCTTCTTGAAGGTTCCTTGTTGTTTCACCCCCACAAAGTTGTTTCCTTAATCTGAAATATTTCCCACTGTTCCCCTAACCTCACCCCTTCTTCCTACTGCGCCTTGTCTACTTTTCATATGTAGGGGAATAAAAGAGCAACACTTGTCACAGTCCATGGTGGGAAAGGTGGGAGCCCCCTGCAGCCCCCTGTTCACATAAAAAATACCCTGTGTCATCCTACCTTTAGATTTTCTGAATCTTGAGTCACAGGCTGGGCTTTTGAAGGCCTTCTTAGGGAATTTTACAAAGGCCACATTCTCACCTTCTAAGCTACTATATAACTTGTTTATTTTGTTTATTGTCTGCATACCTTCTATACTAGAACATAAACTCCATGAGAATAGGGATAGTTGATATTTCTCTATTATTCTCCCCGACAGGGGGCGATTCCCAGAAGCCAGAGTGAGGCCAAGTACATATTATATATTCAATAAATATTTGTCAAATGAATGGATGGGAAGAGTTTTCAGCAACATCATGTGAAACTATTGGATCTTTGGAAAGTCATGACGCATGTTTAAGACAGATGGCACTAGCTCATTTTTGGAAGTACTGGAGTCATTTCCATCTATGTTATTGTTATGTCATTTGACAGCTGACAGTTCTAGCTTCATTCTAAGAAAAAAAAAATTGAGCAATTTTGTTGAGCTTTGAAGATTTTACAAGTTGAAGATGGAAGACCAAACTGTGCATTTTTGCCGTATTTTATTGTTTTACTTCCATAAAGAGAAGAACGTGCGTCAAGCTTGTGAAAACTTGCATAAAGTTCACAATGACAATGCTCTACATGAACGTCAGTGCCAACGATAGTTCAGAAAATTCAGTGCTCGTGATTTTGATCTCAACGATGCTCCTCGGTCAGGGAGGCCCGCCTAGGTTGATGACGACAAAATAAAGGCATTGATCGAGTCAAACCCATGTTACACAACACGAGAGATTGCAGAAACATTAAGCATCCATCATTCAAGTATTCACAACCACCTGAAGAAGCTGGGATACATAAGCAAGCTCAATATTTGGGTTCCACATGAACTCAAAGAAGTTCATTTGACGGCGTGTATAAACATCTGCGATATGCTCATTAAACGTGAGGAAAGCGATCCTTTTTGAAATGACTGATAACTGGTGTTGAGAACTGGATTGTTTACAACAATGTGGTGCATAAACGGTCTTGGTCCTGATGTGATGATTCACCTCAAAAGACATCGAAAGCAGACATTCATCAGAGGAAGGTTATGCTGTCCGTGTGGTAGGATTTCAAAGGTGTCATGTTTTTCGAGCTCCTACCAAGGAACCAAACAATCAATTCGAATGTGTACTATTAGCAATTGGACAGTTTGAATGAATCCATCATCCAGAAACATCCAGAGCTTATTAATTGTAAAGGAGTTGTGTTCCATTGCTACAACACGAGACCACACACAAGTTTCATCACCTGTCAAAAATAATTGAAGCTTTAAGAGCTGGCTTGGGATGCCAGCGGCCCTGGTTCGGGTCCCACATATGAGGGCCAGTGACTGCCCTCAAAAAAAAAGACAAAAACGACCTGAACTTTTGGGCCGGCTGAGTGGCGCGGTGGTTAAGTGCTGGCTTGGGAAGCCAGTGGCCCTGGTTCGGGTCCCACTTATGAGGGCCAGTGACACTGCCCTCAAAATAAATAAATAAATAAATAAAATAATTGGAGCTTGGATGGGATGTATTGCCACACCCACCATACTCGCCTGACCTTGTGCTGTCAGACTTCCACTTGTTTCGCTCTCTTCAAAACTTCTTGTGTGGTATAACGTTCAATTCAGATGAGGCTATAAACCAGCACATTGTTCAGTTCTTCACAAATAAAGACAGGTTCTTCTATGAATGAGAAATTATGAAGCTCACTGAAAGATGGCAAAAGGTTATCGAACAAAACTGGCAATATATCATTGATTGATCTTTGTTCTTTATATAAATAAATGACCTTTGAAAAACAGACAAAATATGTCATGACTTTTCCAATGACCCAATAGAAAGATGTTCCCAACAGTTTGAATGGAACCGAATGGAAGTTCTTCGGAAGGAGCTGGGTGTCCTTGTTAACCTTCGGGCTACTGACGAGACAGCATGCTCTCCAGGAGTAAACCGCACCGCTTCAGACTCTTTGGGTCACCTCGCACTCCTTGGATCGCCTGGTCTTGGTCACAGTGGTGGGAATACCCACAATAGGAACAAGACAGAGGCTGCTCTGAAAACTGATTTTTACTCTCTCATTTTATGCCTCTAAAAATACACGATAAGGTGGCCGTTTCCAACTCTCTGCAGGCCCCCTTTCACTCAGAGTGTGCCCTTCATGCCTCCAGACAGGTGGCCTGAAGGCTAACCACTGACGCCTTCTCCATCCACTTATTAATTGGCGCCTCCTGAGTTTGGTTTGCAGAAGTATGAATGGTATGCTTAATGTGTGGCTGTATGAAGAGACTTCACTGCAGCCTGGGGTTTAAAGATTACCAGCTGGGGATGCAGCAGTTCCAGGAAAAGAAGAGAGAAAGGAAAAAGAAAAAAAAAAAAATCAAGCCATATCATAGAAGTGGAGATTTCTCAAGCATTTGGAGGCCATCATAGTAAAACCTCAGGATAGATAGTGTCATCTTTGAAAGCGCTGTCCTGTCACTGCAAATGGCACATGAGGATTGCATGCCAGACACACTCTGCCTGAACTGTGTTTATAGTATCCAGGATGGATTGAAGGTTCCTTGCTGTTCTTTCCAACCCCTCTTCTTGGAAAGGAGGAAAGGGCTGCGGTGCGGTGAGTGGAATGCTGTGACTGCTGGCTGCACTCCAGGCAAGATGAAAAGCACACACAAAACCCCAGGCTAACTGCCACTCATTCCATGTTCCACTGAAGCCACTGTTCCCAGACATAAAATCTGACAAGGTTAGAGTTTTCTCTGTCTCCCATTCACAAGGCAGATAATGTTCCTTCATCGAATGGCTGACATGGAGCCATTGGGTAATCTGCTAAGTACAAACTCACATGGTTCCATTAAAATCTATTGTAGGCATTACACAAGGTCATTTAGATGGCTCCTAAATTCACAAGACTATTTCCATGTGATTTCATATTTACTGGAACATAAAAGCTCTTGTTTTTCAGATAACAAGTCTGCATATGATCATATTGCTTTGTGTCTCCAACCACAATTAACAATAATAGATAACAACCATTTTGCACTACTGCCAAAAGTAATTTCCATAATAATACGAAGAGGTTCAATTTTATAGGGTATCTATTGTTTCAGGCAAGGTGTTTTTTTTTTCCCCCTCTGATAGTCTGTCTCCCTGTTAACCAGGATATGTTTTCTTCCCCTCATATGAGTGAAGATCTCACCACCTGCTTCTCCTGGCAGACTACTTCAGCAAAATAAAACTACTGGGCCTACAGAATAGCCTCAAATCAAGCTGAGTTATATTTATCATTTATTTATAACATTTTTGATACTCATTTATGCTCTAAGTCATCAGCCTTTGTAAGACAATTCTGCATTCAGGTAATATTGAATAAAGGAGGGAGGGAGGAGGTAGAATAATGCATATATTTTCAAACATGGCTACTTAATATTGAATAAATGAAACATCTAGCTTCCTTGTCCTTTTTTTTTTTTTCCTCCTGGGTATTAAAAATACATAGACCAAAATCTCTATACAGTCCTTACTTGAAACCCTCTATTTGGGAATTTGACATTTTATTATTTTATTTTATTTTATTTTATTTTATTTTTGGGGGGAAAGGATTTCACATTTTGGAAATAATGAAAGATGTCAGGAAATTCCTCCTGTAAGATTTATAAGTTTGTCTACATTATACAAAACTTCCAATGGTTCTTTCAAATCTCTGCTTAGATCCACTCAAAACAAAAGGATCAATCTGGATCCATTTTTGTTTAGTCATTGTTTATTGCATGCACAATTTGTAAGATCACCAGTAGCATTTCAAAAGAAAAAGAAAAATTGTTCATGATGCTATCTCGTCACCAAACTAAACAGTGCTTGTGCTTCCTTCTACTTTTTTAATCCACATCTGTATTTTATAGATTGAGCTTTTTATTCTGATTTTTAAAAATTTAATATTTTGGCCAGTATTCACTTCCAACTGAATGACAAACACCAATGCATGCACACACATTAACACACATCACTGAGTACAATGTATTAATCACAGCCTTCAACATAATTAGGTTATAATGGGTGCACTTAGTAAATTAGTAATAACTGAATAAGTGAAATCTTATTTTAGTCTTCAAATTCAAATTCTTTAGTAATTTCATTTCAAGTGGATTGAGGTTTGATCTGTCATTTTGTAGGTTACTAAGAGTAAATAAGTTAACAAGTAAATAAAGAATTTAAGCAAGATACAACTAGAAAATATTTTACCTATTTGAGAAAAAGAAACAGTATAAATCATACATGTGATCTGATCTTTAGACATAAATGATGCTGTTTATAAATAAATAAGTCCTATCTCCTCCAGAAGTTGTTCAACTGGGAAATATCAAAATTATAGCTTCAAGTTAGTGAATACTTCTCAAAAATTAATACATAGCATTCATCAAACATGTCCCATGATCACTATTTTTACTGGTCTACACTGGCTCTCTATCCACTCCTGGCTCTTCACGTGACTTTGAATAAATGATGTTTTGCTGTATTTAACCCTCTGCATTCTAGATGATCTGAATGACAGGATGTTAGGACTTTGTAAAAGGCATGAATCCAAACTTTGCACAATTCCTCAAGTGAGCCCTATAAAAAGAGGGGTCATTGTTTGTCTGGCATAGAGCTTGATCTATAGTAGGTCCATACATCTTTGGAAATGAACAAATGAATGAATGAATTGGTGAGTCCTCTTCATCCTTGCCTTCTGCTGAGTGCAACCCATGCACCCCTGTGACACAGAGTCTGAGTCCTCTTAAATAAATCCCTGCTGTTCTCCTTGGAGGCAAGGAGGGTAGAAACAAAGGGAAGAGTGTCTTTAGGGAAGTAATTATTCCCTGTTCAGACTGGCCCATGAATGATTAGAACCAGTCTACTTATACCATGCAGGGCGTGCAGACACTGTATTGACTGCGTTTGCAGATGAACTGTTTCCCATAGGAAGTCAATAATGGCGACACAGGCTCCTGCCACTCAACACTAAGCAATCATTCATCATCCACTTTGGGAGAAGGAAGAAACTTTATTTGCTTTTCCTTGAGGTGACAAATGAACGTGAAATACAGTTTATGGATTTCAAATATGTCACTTCTCACATTTTTTGGTATTAGTCCTTCTGACAGCTTAGTGTTATCAAAAATTAAATGCCTCTTCATTCTCCCTGACTTGTTCCGGATTCAACATATGGCTACATGATGTAATTCTACAAAAGGTTGGCTGGGAGCTTTCTGATTCTTCTAGGGCGTCTACTAGGGGCATTCCTCTGAGAAAGGCTCCTACTACTTAGTTTCCCAGATTTTTTCCTAGGTGTGTTGATCATGGAATTCCATCTTTTACCTGTTGAGATGAGGTGGAGTTCATAAGGGGAAACTTCACTATCTATAGGCATATGCTTTTCCCAACAATTCTTTGGTCCTAAACAAAAAAATATTTATTTTATGTGTTGTTCATTATTTGTTTGCTCATTTTTCTACTCCGTGTCCTTTGTGGACTGGAATCAAGAGGAAATAAATGTACAAGGGAGAGCTCTCTTCTTTGCTGAAGGCTTAACTCAAATCCAGGTGCCCGTATTACAGGTGCATGATACACACTTTTCATAATGATAATGGCAATGCTAAAAATAAACAGCAATAGCCATAATTGGGCACTCCAGTTATCTGCCCACTTTGCTCAAACAAAAATCTATCTATAAACAGTACAAGAGGCTATTTGCAGGCCTCTGGCTTGGATATTAAACATGAATTATGCAAAATGTAATCAGAGCAAGTGAGTAATTTGCTCATGGCTGTGGGTGAAAAAGCTGCCTGTCCCCAATGTGAGCTGAACATTTGTCCTGCCAGATGAACTGACGGTGAGAGCAGTAAGTGCTTATCAATTGGTGACTGTTTAAAGGATGGGATTAGGGAAAGTTCCACAGGATCCCAGAATGACCCTTCAGTAGAAATCACTGAAGCACAAACAACAGTGAGAAAAGGAGAGGGAAGAGATTAAACAGAAAAAGGTTCACATAAGTATACATTGATAGAAAGAAAATTGTGGAAAAATGGACCCAGTGTGCAATCAATGGGCCGAAATACCACTCCCAACAACGCCTGCCCCCCAACTCAGTGAAGCTCGCCTAATATGCTCCCCATGGTCATTAAACAAAGTAAGGTCATTCAATACTGACGCCAAGAAAATGTTTGGGCAATAGACCATCTACTTGTGATAGGAATGTTGATTCAGTAAAATTGCAGGAAAATGCTGGCATTGTAGTCTAAAGGGTACATTCTGTGAGTTTATTTGTATGTCTTTTTTTTTTTTTTTCATTAATGGGGCTCAAAGGCTTATTCTTTAGGGAGGAAAAAGTTTTCAAGAATTACTATTTCAGGGCTTTACATGTCTCATATTAGTCTTGACAGAACACTCTAGCTATTAAGTACTGTGTGAAACTCATGACAATTCATGCAATAGTCCTTTTGCCCAAACCTATTGAGGAGAAGAGTGAGGTTCACTATCAATGACAACACATGCATTGCGCTCCTTGGAAGACAAGTCAAGAAAGTTTATGGAACATTTCTTCTTATTTCTCTTGGGATTACTAAGCACAGCCCTCTCCAGGTCAACTTAGAGAATCAACTAAAACTAAAAAAACAGCATTTCACTGTGGGACTTTGCTTCCATTACCGTGGATGGCACAGTCACGTGTTCCCTCAGGGGACACGTGTGGCCATGTGTATTGATGGGTTGATATGCAGGGCTGACCATGGGGCTTGTGCACCACAGACTTGTTTTCCACAAGAAAAGCCAGGACCAAATCCTAAACCTGACCCTACTCGACGTTGCTGTGGGTGTGTGCACGTCCTCGGATAAGAGAAAGGGTGTGTTTAGCAAAGGCCTTTCACACCATAAGGAGAAGGAAAAATGAGCCATAAATGTATGCTATAATCACAAGAAATAGCATGGGGCTTGACTTCAAAGACAGATTTGAGTATCATCTCTGCCATATATCAGTTACGCCACTTTGAAGAGCTCACAGCTCACTTCATCTGCTCATGAGCCTCAGTTTTCACATTGAGGGTAGTGATAGTATAGAGTCAAAAAAAAAGTTTACATTTAGCACATGTTTACAAAATTTATAGTAGTAATCTGTTATGTGTCAGGCACTCTATCATATTACTTCATTAAATTGTTAAAATATATTACTTCATTAAATTGTTAAAACATACTTCAGATAGATAGTATTATATCCATTTGACAGTTGAGGAAACGAGGCTTAGAAAACAGAGGTAATTTGCTCCAGGCCCCAAAGCTAATCAGTGGTAAAGCTATCAATGGTATATACTGTGTAAGGTTGTGAAGATCAGATCATCTGTGTGAAAGTAATGCTGAACTGTGTGAAAATGTTACCATTATTACTTCACAGAGGATGGCACATTGAACACAAATGTTCTGTTAAAATGTGATAGTTTAGTTCTAAAATGGAGAGAGAGAGAGAGACCCTGAATTACAAATATCTAATAAAACCATTGCCTAGATGGGAAAGGGGGAGCAATAAGGAACTGGGAGCTACATACTGGAATATCTCCATAACAAGATAATTCTTGTTATTCTTGAAGGTAAGATATTTTGAAGAAATAAAGACTTTTTGGTTTTAAATACAAATCTATAGAAACAAAATAATCAGTCCTGGTTCACACTCAGATTTTTCACATGGCCTTGGACCCTTTTCCTTATCCTTCTAGCATCACTCTTTCAGAGGATCAGTTTTTATGCTTTATTATAGTATGGGTGAGAAAAAAATGAGAGAACTGAGCCAAAAGTCTTGACCTAATGATAGCATAGGTGGGGAAATAAACATTTCTCTCTAGACTAGTTCTCAAGGGAGTTTATGTTAAAACCAATAAGAATCATTACAATGTAATTGTTTTCCTAATAAACAGGTCCTATGCCTAATTGGCATCTAAAACACACTCATTTTGCTAGAGAAACAAGTTATCATATTAAGTAATGAACAGGGAGTATTCATTAATACTTAGTAATGTGTCATCTGGTTTTTAAAAAATGGTATTTTAGAGGATAAGAATGATGTACAAATTTGAAAGACATTTTTATTATTTCAGTTACTATGAAGGCTGATCAAATACCTAGAGAATATTTGAGTCATCTTAAAAATCCAAGCATTATCCCATAGCCTCAGCTCAAACTCAATCAGAATATACTTCCATGGTCATTACAAGTCCCAAAGTAACTTCTCTCTTAAATCCTCAAAGATCTATAAATGCCAAAAGGTTATATCATTTTAAAATGTTAGCTGCTATCAGAAGGAGCTGAGATACTGAGAGAAACGAACATTCATCTTTGCTCATGGGAAACTTTACAAGAAATGATGTTCATTTAGTGATAAGAAATCCCTTTATTCCACTAGAAATGATAAAGGAGAGGAGGTGGGAATGAAGAGAGAGCAAGAAAGAGGAGCTATCAGTATGTTTTAACATAGACTTCAGTGAAGGACATACCGTTTTTGGTGCCATTTCTAAGTTGTGCATTTGCTTTTAGATTGCACAAATGTCAATTTGAAAGTCAGGAGAGTGAAGAGTCCATAGGAATGAATTCAATCTAAAAGTAAGTTCTTGTACCCATGTTCATCCCTTACTCTACTCGTATCATCATCCTGACAAGTATGTTTTAGTTTTCACTTATATTAATGCTTCACGGTACATGGGCCAATATAGCAAGGTGTATAGGGGAAGATTGATGAAGTCTCAGCCACATGATCTTTGCTAATGTATTTGGCTATTAAAGCTTTCCCGAAAAAACTATGGGGACCGCCAAGGTTTCTCTCAAATGGTATATGCAAGTGAGTGAAGTGAGGTCCCCCTCTGTCTCCCCACTGCAGACCTCCCCAGAAGATGGGGACGGAGTGGCTGATTCAGGAAGAAGTGCCTCCAGCTAACAAGGAGATCTGTTTCATGTAAAATTTTCCTTCATTATTCAAGTACTTAATGACAGACATTGATCATCTCAAGTTGTGTCTGAGAGGCAGAAAAGGGTGAATGTGCTTGACTGACATGCCGCCCCACCCCCAATGTAATTACATTAGCTGTTGCTTTTCCTCTCTCCTTTATTCTTTTCCTTTCTTCAGAGCAGGCAATATAATAGTGCAATGTTTTAAGAAGATGATACTTTTGCATGATTTTATTTTCTAGGCAGTTCTATATCTTATGCTAACTCGATCTCAAAATGCATGTCTCAGAAGCAACCAAATCGGTGCACTTTATTAAAGAAGAAACATGGTACTGTGTTCCATGTATGTATTGCTGGGTCACAAACTACGTGAGATTGCCCTAAGACAACCATTCATTTTGCTCGTGGTTTTGTGGGTCAAGAATTTGGGAATAACTCAGCTGGATAGTTAGTTTCAAATCTACACGACATCAACTCTTGTAGCCAGACCTGGAGGCTCCCCTCTAGGATGGGATGGCTTTTTCACTCACTTATTTGGCTTTAGCCTTTCTCTTTCTCTCTACATGGAATCCCACCCTCCAGGCCCTCTCCTTGTGGCGTGAACTTCACATAGCATTGCAGTTTCATGGTAGTTAGATTTCTTAAGTGGTGGCTGATTTGTTCCAGTGTGAGTGTCCTAAGAGTAAGCATGTCAAGGCACTCATGTGGGAGCTGCCGGGCTTCTTCTGACCTGTCTTCAGAAGTCCCAGGATATCCATTTTGCTGTGCTCTATTGGTCAAACAAGTTACTGATTCTGGGCTAGGTTAAAAGGGTGGATAAAAATAGGTTCTGCCTCTCAAGAGGGGCAAAGGACTGACTCTCTCTCTCTCTCTCTCTCTCTCTCTCTCTCTCTCTCACACACACACACACACACACACACACACACACACACACACACAGAGAAGGATGGCAAACATTGGCGACAGCCATTTTGGAACTATATGACCACAAAGATTACCTATACAATTTGTCACTTATAACTAAAAGAAGGGGGCTATGATAAAAACATTATTTTATATTCAATAGGAATAACAAAATCTTCTCATAATCATATCTAAAATATAGATAATTTGAGGTTGTCAGATTTTTCATTGGGTTTCAACTGTGAAATAGCTCTGTTGCCTTAAACTTTTGAAAGCTGTAAATTCCTAATCTGCTGTCAATTCAAGGTGAATCATTATTAAAGACCAAACAAATTTCATCACTTGATGTTTCATCAAGAGAACCAAGGTCAAGGAAATCCAGTCTTTGGATTTTCAGGATGCATAAATTACCCAGATTAAATTATAGAAGGGCAGATCTATTGAATGGCTATGAAAGTATACATAACTAACTCTTTAATGAGAGAGCTCATAACTAGATATTATAATCCCATCATTTAATTTAAGATCTGATACCATAAAAAAAATGGGTTTCTTAAGAGCAAAATAGTCCTTATCCCTTTATGTTCACAAAAGCTGATAACTACAACACAACCTAACAACTCAAAACAAGATCTTTATTGTTCTCTTGGGTCTTAAAATAAATCCATTGACTTTTAGGTATCCTTGGACCAACAAAAACAGCAAATAGATATTTGGATCTGATGGCAAATATCTGAACGGTAAATATGTCCCAGAAACACACAGCAAGTTCGATTTTAACATGCACAGACCCATGTAAAACATCCAAAATTTTTCTCATATGTTTCTTACTTTGCATGCAGCTTGCTGCATGGCTCAACTTCTATTGCTACTATGTCAACCATATAAAACATTCATCTTCTCCAAGTTACTACCAACAGGGAATCCATACTTTAAGACCAATAATTACAAAATCCGCTCTCTTGACTTCAGCAGTATTTCTCAGCTCCCTCATTCAAAAGGACCAAAGGGGGTTACAAAAAACCCCCCACAAAAATTGGCCTTCATAGAACATCTGCAAACAACATGATCTTGTATGTACTCGGGCTGATATCTTTTATGTATCTAGTCACAACTGCTCAGAAGTTAGCATCCTTAACAATCAGAATGATTCCTAATCAAGCAGCTATCATGAAATCCAATTATAAAAAACATCCTTCTATGTTCTGATGGTACAAAAGCACTTTTAGATCTAGATTCATGTTCCTGGTGAGTTGATTATGTCCATAAAGATGCTACCACTTACAACGTCAAATGATCTTGGTTTAGGAGATGCCTTGACCATATAAGACAGTTCACAGACTCACTTTCTTTGAATAGATCACAGACAGAGTGAACATAATTTGTCCTGAATAGTCCTGGTTCACTTCTTTAAGTATTATAAATCATAAAAATAATTATTGCCACACCTATGTGTGGCTTGGATGATACATCATATGGTCATCCTAGTGAGATGAAGGTTTCTGTGTCTGGTACCCTTAGAGAATATTTCCCAAAAATAAATTTTCCAGATAATTCAACCAATTTTTAAAAACAATGATCATGGGCTGGCTGGGTGATTCAGTTGGTTAAGAGTTCGCTTAGAGCGTGAGCTCTGAGCAATAGGGCCGCTGGTTCGATTCCCACATGGGCCAGTGAACGCTGAGCCCTAGCTGAACTGTCGCTGAGCTGCCAATAGGTGGCAGGATGGTTCAGCTGGTGTAACAACAAGATTGCTTGTTCAATGGTGGGCTATGCCCACCTGCAACTAAAGATTGAACTCGGCACCTTGAACTGAGCTGCTGCCCAGATGGTTCAGTGGATAGGGCGTGAGCTCTTAACAACAAGGCTGCTGGTTCGTTCTGCATGGGATGGTGGCTACGCCCATCCACAACTAAGATTGAACATAGCACCTTGAGCTTAGAGGCCATGAGCTGCCAACGGGAAGCCAGATGGTGACTGGCGCTCTCCACAATGAACATTGAAGAACAACAACTTGGCTGGTCCCCTCCCCCAATTCCCCAACACTGTTCCCCTCCCCCAATTCCCCAATTTAAAAAACAAAACAAAACAACAGTGACCATATTTAATGACAGAAAGAAAAAACCCCAAAATCCTCAAACTCATGGATAGACTAACACTTTCCTTAAAAGTATATACCAGATATCATTTACCTTTCCCTGAAACTAAGGGTCATGAAAATATGTATCAATTGATTTCTTTTACTACAATATTCTGAAATTACTGAAGGGTGCTAGTTCTCTCCCAAACATTAAATTGTTTTCTGAGATCAAATCATTCTCCTTATCCCACTCCCTATAACCTCCCACCATCCCCACACCTTTTCATTGTCAGACAGGCTTCTACTGATATAATAGAAACCTCTCTTCCACCTTCAAGCTAAATGACTCTCCTGATGACATTTTTCATTAAATCAATACATTTTCAAAGCGAACCCATCCTAAAACAAATGTATGTTTTTCTAGAAACCTTATTCAAATATCTTGCTCACCAGATGAAGTCTCGCCCATAAAACACTGAGTGACTTCCCAGTTCTTAGGCATTCTATACTTTCACTTGTACAGACCAGCCTATATGATTGGCAGGTTCTTCTTTACAGCCCCTGTCAATCATGACCTTGTGCTGCAAAGGCCATGCTTTGTGTCAGCCGACAGCTGAGTCTTACCACGGGGGCGCCCGCTCCTCAAATCTGGTCCCTTTTCAGTTCCCAAATGGCTGGCATGGGACCTAATTCCTTCAATTTAGAATAAAAGAATGAAGAGAGAGAGCTTGCTTCGTGCACAGTTTTTTTGTGTGTATTTTTTTTGTTTTGTTTTTTTACGATTTTATTGGGGAATTGGGGGAGGGGAACAGCATTGGGGAACCGGGGAAGGGGAACAGACAAGTTGCTGTCCTTTTGTTCTTCAGTCTAGTTGTGGAGGACGTTGCTTCACTGGCCCATGTTGGTATTGTCATTGTGCTCTTCCTGGATGAGGCAGACTGGTCGCCAGCCTCAGAATGGCCACTCACCGCGGCTATTGGCAGCTCATGCTGGCTGCCGGCCACTCACTGTAGCCTATGGCAGCCCACTGCAGCAGGGGCTGCAGGCTACACCATCGCCGGGCTCGCAGCCCAGCTCCAGGTGGAGCTGTTGCTAGCTGTAGAGGGCAGTGTCACTGGAACTCATATGTGGGATCTGAACCGGGGCCGCTGGCATTCCAAACCAGCTCTTAACCAATGCGCCACTCCGCCGGCCCAGTACACAGCTTTTTAAACTACTTGACAGGTGTTTAGTTTTTGAAATGTCTGTACCAATGATACAATAATTTTGCTTCTTTTAAATTATTCATTTTATTTGCTTTAAACATTTAGTAATTATTTTTCAAATATGAGCAAAAATTAACATGTATTCATTGCTGAAAAAAAAAATTGGAAAATGCCTTCCCAAAAGTACTTAGAAAAAAGAAAAAAAAATCCCTCAGACATCCCTATGCAGAGATAATCATCACTAACATTTTGAAGTTTGCTTTTCAAATTTTGTTTCTATGATTATATAGATATACACATATACCTAAATGTAGCAAGGGGGACAGAGAGAGGGAGAGATTTACACAGCCAGAGAGAATACCACATAATATTTTCTCCTTTTTAACTTGCTTTTCCCACTTTAAAACTACACTGCAAACATTCTCCAAACTATTAAATGTTCTTTTGTGTTATCATTTTTTATTGGCTACATAGAATTTGATTGTATGGGTAAGCCACTGTATAATTAAGCCCTTAATAGAAGGTTTTAAAATTTCACTAATATAATATTATGACCTAATGTATATTAATATTTCTGTACATCAATTATTATTTCTTCAAGTGATTTCCTTCAAGTAGAATGTATGGATCAAAGCATATAAATTTTGTAGCCCCTTTGATACATATTACTGAATGTGTTTAAGAAGAAGAAAGTTCTAATTCATAGTTCCTTGGCAGGGACTTGGGAAGTACCTATCACAAATAGTGTTTGTTTTTTTTTTCTCTCTTTTTACAACATTTTCTAAGCTGACTGGGGAAAACAATGTTTTGTGTCAGTACATTTACTAATAATAGTGAATTTTTCCTTCCTCTCTCCCTCCCTCCTTTTCTTCTTTTGTCACTTGTGTTTAGTCATTTAAATATCCTCATTTAGTAGATTGCCAGTTCATGTTTTCTCCCTTTTGAATCATGATTGTTTCTCTTTTTCTTACTGATTTAAATAAATTGCCATTCCTACATCATAGTCTATTTATAACAGTCTGTTTATGTACATTTTCTGTCTTCATCTAAGTTTCAGGGAAAAAGCAATAAAGTAGCATTTTTTTATTATACACATACACACATAGGTGACCCCAGGTGAGTATTTCAAGTTCAAAAACAAGAACTTGGAAACTACAAACTTCACAACATTTCAATAACTGTTCCCTGAATAAGGGAGTGGCAGAAAAAATAATAATTACACACACACACACACACACACACACACACACACACACACGTATATATGTATATTTTTTTTTTCCATTTTGACCGCTAGCAATTCATAGGCAAATCTTTCATGTTAACCATTTATCAAACATTGTAAGATGTTAAAAATAAGTGTACTGCACAAACTGAGATTTATTAAACTACTATTTAAGAAGGTTTTATACATATATGACATTTTCATTTAAGAATTACACAGTACTTTACAAATGTTGGTTAAGATATTCCAAGAGGAAACTAAAGCAAAGTTCAAGGAATGCAGGCAGACCGAGAGGGCCATGAGGGCAGAGCCAAAATAATTCCAGAACACTGGCGGCATCTCTGTGGCTCACACCCAAGAATGGTTCCCAGGGCTTCATTCTAAACAGTAGGCCACATAGTAAGCAGATCTGCTGACCAGTGAGTGTGGGCTTAGAGTGGCTATTAACCAACACAGTTAAATTTACGTAAAACACAAGAGAAAATGTAAACAAAACAGAATTTTCCCTCTTTCATGTGATTTACATGCAATTCAGAAGTGAGACAGTAAATGTAATAATAATATGTCTTTCCTATAGGATGCTTTAATAAAATTACAGAAATACCCTCAAAAATTAAAATTCTTAGACACCCATTAGAGTCATTTCAAGAACAAAGAGTAAAACAGGAGTTTTGGAATGTAGAGAGTTTTTTAGGAACAATTTTTCACTCCTTGTGAGGCAGCTAGATGTTCACCATTTAACCATTCATGGCCTCTTTTCTTCTCTCCCCTTCTAATTTATTTAAGCAGTTTTAGGTACCAAGTGATAGCTACTGCTTAAGACAGGAGATTAAATGATGAGTGAGACACTGAGTACCTTACTAGACTGTGAATTTTGCCACAACACATTCCAACACAGGAATAAGAAATAAAATCCAAGGAAAAAGCACAGTTGGATAGGTCTGACACATACAAAATATTGTGAGAACAGTGTTCCTGTTGTCAAAATGAGGGAAGGAGCCACAGAACACCTTACACTAATGTGGGTTTTGAAGGATGTGTAGGTATTATATTTGATAGAAAGGCCGGGAAGGATTTCATGGCAGAGAAGCTGGCATATGCAGGGGCAGAGAACTGTGAGCATGCATTACGTGCTCAGGTAATAGCAAGTTCCTCAGTATGGCAGAAGTTAGGTAAAGCAGTTTACAGCCCAGTTGAAAGAGCTTTGTGAGTCATGCAAAGGGGTTTTTACATAAATTGCAAGAGGACCCATTTATTCTGGCCACACATACAGACTGAAGATTTTAAAGCAGGGAACAGAAAGAGTATAGCTCATTTGGAATGATCACTTTGGAGATAACATAGAATGTGGATTAAAGAGAAGGGAATATGGAGGTGGGGAGCTCTCCTAAGAGGTTATTGCTAAGAGAAGTGTGGTCTGAACACACACAGGCGATCTTTGACCAAATATAATATCTCTACGCTGGGCAGTTAAGCATTACCAGAAGAATTCCAATCCACTGAGATTCCAATCTTACTTTGTCGTTATTTCCAGCCAACTTTATAAGTACTGGAGATTCAGAAGCACAATCACTTGGGAAATTACAGCTGAGTCTGACAAGCAACACTCTTCAAGGATCTAACAGGAGGGGAGAATAAAGAAAACATATGTCTCCCCAATTTAACACTTGCCAATGTAAATGAGCATATGTGCTTTTTCAATGTTCAACAAATTCCTAAAGCTACAGAATGTAGGAATTGCCACAGAGGAAGCCATCAGGCTAAAAAGAAACATTTCAGTAAGAGCCTTTTTTTTCCTGGGCCAATAGCAGAGTGAAATGTACTGGTAAAAACAAACAAACAAACAAACAAAGTCCCTAGACTGACTCTAACCAGAACCCAAGTTCTGTTCTTTTTCAGGTAATATTTGCCCAAAGAGCACTGTTGATCAGCTCATCTGAAATCATGTCCAGATTTACTGGGACCATATTCCCATAGAGTCACAATCGACAAGAGCTTTCCTTCTGCTGTCCCCTATAGAGACGCCATACACCTTCCAGTTTACCACAATCCACATCACCCCTGATTGCCTTCTCAACACTAAAAAGATGGCTTCTGTTGGCATTTGCCATATTAATATAAGAAAGAAAAAAAAAAACAGCATAAAATTCAGAGCTAAAATAAAAGATAAGTTCTGTATCCTTGCTTTGATGTTCAGAATGGGACAACAACACAACAGATTGAGAGGAGAGAGGGCATATTAGGCACCAGGTATCTTCTTTATTTCCCCCAATTCATATGCATTCTCTCTTTTTTTTTTCCTTGAAATAAAATGCCTGTGCTCATAAAATCTCCCATCACATCCCTCATCACCTGCTCAAGTCAACAGGCATTCAAATTGAGACTCTTGTAGCAGTTAAGAGCACAGACTTAACTGAATCCCAGTTCTGCTTATTACTAGTCATGTGACCTTGGGAATTCACTTCTTATGCCTGATCCTTTATTTCCATGGCTATGAAATGGAACTAAAAATGCTCCCTCCACAGAGGATGTGTTTATGATGATTAATGGGAGCCAAAGCATAGAACACAACATTTTTCTAAGTGAAATTAATAGTTATACCATCATAATGATTCAATAGTCATGTAAATTTGGGGAATCCTAGAATAAAAAACATTTTTTTTTTAAGTTTCCGTTGGTTTGCTAAAGTCTTGGAAAAGCACATTCTAAAGCACAAAGGAGATACATTTGTAACATTTGCCAACCTTATTTGAAGACAGAGTCTGTTTCTGTTCTTGGAGTTTCTAAAGAATTAGGGCTCTGAGGAAAAGACTCTGGGAGCTACCAATCGGCTACTTACATTGCTAGCTCCCGGAAAATCCACAACATTTGTTAGCTCACTCTTATAACTGACTCTAGACTTTCTATGGCTTTAGATCAATCTCATTAAGTTTATCTGTCAGAACAAGATACAAAATGATAAGAGAAGGACAGTATGGACAGATCAGCTGATTCTGTTGCTGGCGACAGGTGCAGAAAGAAGCTCTGGCTTTGACGGTCCTTCTCATTTGGAGAGATGACCAACTCTGCATCGATTCTGAACCCTTAAAATAATGGGCTTTTTCTGTTATCTTTGGCCTTTATGGGAAACAAGATATATGTTACATGTACTCCAGTTATCCAGTGTGATGAAGTTAAAAATCTTGCTACAACTATAGGTCTATGAAAAAGGTCTGGTTTTTAAACGGGAATGTTCTGTGAAGGTACGTGAGCAGCTGGAGGCTCATTCGGGGAAGCTAGTGCGCAGGAGGCGGGGAAATGGGGGTCCACTTCTATGGCTACCTAATGCTGTGACATTGGGAAAGTCATGTGACCTCTCTGAGCCCAAATTTCATCATCTTAAAATGTTGAGTTGGAACAAAATGGTAGTTTCTAGAATCTCTTTCAGTTCAAACCATATCCTCCTCCCCCCCGCCCCCGGGGTAAAAGATACATTCTAGCGAGGTTACAGGTAAATCAAATGCTAGTGAATCAAATCCTATATACCTATAAATCATATTACCTTTCCCCAAAATACCATTTTTCATTTTTAATTGATCTTTTCTTGGCACTAGTTTCTGGCATTTGAATCTTAATTTTTGCCCTAATTTAGCAAAATGTACAAGGAACACCTGTTATATAAAATAAGTCTGTGTTGTTTATTTGTGTCCAAAGAAGAATTTCTTAATTTACATGGTGGCAGTTCCAATTTTCTGAAATCCAGCTAAGCCTATGATAGCAAGGACAGCTGAAATAAAGTTTGTGCTAAATGGAAGCTTTAAAGTCTAGAAATTCCAGCATGCTTCTAAATCTAAGATGGCAGGTCACACATTTTCAAGAAGATGTAGGTCTTCTTGACATACACTGCTTCTCAACAGTCCCTTTATCAAATTTGCTTTTTCCCTGAAGGTAAATTCTTCTGCATTGTACCCATACATCCCATCTCACCCAGGCCCAGTTGCCAATGATACTCATAAAATGGTATTTATTTCCTTGAGCTAAAATGTATAGGTCACTTTGTTTATTGAAAGCCAGTTTTTTAATCTTTGTTCACTTTTCCTGGAGAAAAGGGGAGAGAGGGAGTTGGGTGGGGGGAGAGAGAAAAAGAGTGAGAGTGCTTGGGAAATGGAAACTGTTACCGATTAATTGATCTGAAACTGAGTTCTCTGGATCCTAACAAAATTTAATTTGACTCATCTATAGCTGAAGCAGAATTTTCACTTCAAACCAAGAGTAAATCTTACATAGACGAGATAATATCTTTCTCTAATCGAATAACAACTGTTTTTCTCACTGATCTATCATCTCTAAGAGATTAAGATTATCTACTGGGAAAAACAGTAGCATTTTGCTTTGGCTCCTTTTGTCTGGATTTCGTTCATTAAACACCTCTGAGCACTTTGGAATTCATAGGCAATAGGATACAACCCAAATTTCCATTTTTCAAATATATCATTTGGCTAAAGGATGTTTTGCCCTAAGACAGATTGAAAAGCAAATGGCATGATGCTGCTAACTCTTGGGAATCTTGATCTGAAAAGCACCCCATCTTTTCACAGGACCTTTACTTAGGCGATTTTCATGAAAACTGCACATACTATCTGCTATGCTTTGAATACAACCCCTTTTCAATTTAGTCTCTTACTGAGGAGGTTTTTGGTTGTGCCAGAATATGTGAAAAACAAAAGATGGAAACCAACAACCAGGTGCATCCATGAATTTTTAAAGCAGGTCTGCTGAAAAACATGCAAAACAAAACCCCTCCAACCACTCTTGGGGTAAAATATCAATCCTGAATATTATCCAGTCTTATCTCTGTTATGTGTCTACACAGCCCCAGACAGATGGCCAATTTGCTTTTACCACCTTCAGGTTGATGCAGCCAGGCGCTCCCAGCTGATGGCTTCTGCAGGCTGGGGCTGTGACTGAATACCCAGAGTAGGGTTCATTGCCAGAGTGGTACAAGGATGTAGAAAGTAAACCTAATTATAGTGTGTATGTATAGAATGTTAGACACAGATTGCCCAAAAAGTAAAGCTATTTGACACACAAAGTTTACTGGACCTTTCTTTGAAAGGTGAGGTACCATTTCTTCAGGGTCTTAAAAGGGCAACCACCTTCTGTCATGTTATTCTTCCATTTCCTGCAAGGAAGCCTTGCATTCTTGGATTCAGGCAATCATTTGAAGGCAGAGCCATTGCATGCATTTCTGGAAACGTAGCACTGGGGTAAAGGGATCAGAACCTATTACAGGGAATCAGAATCATCCACCTGCCCTATTTTACTGCCGTGGAGATCAAGCTTCTGATTTTAATGCAGCACCTCAAATGTCTCATTTGTGATCAAACTACAGTGAGTGGCATCTTTTAAAACTTTAGCTCTAAACTACAGCTCCAACCTCTCAAGCAAGAAATGGTAATCTATTAGTAACTAATGCACAACTAGGTCTCACCCACCATGTAAGGTAATCGCTCACTTTCATGAATCATTTTGGAAAAAAAATAAAAAGTATTCTGTAAACAATACTTACATAAGGCCAATACAGACAAGTCTTCCTAACAGTTAGTATCTCTTTTCCAGAGTATTTCTAGGATCGTGAACAAAGCCATATACAAGGGGTTACTGTCTCTACATGTTGCATTCATCAATCAACCACCAATACCACATGCTGAGTGGGCAAAAAGTACATAGGCTGTGGGTCAATCTTGAGAAGAAACAGGAAGTCTCCCATGCCGTCAGCAGACTGGGTTAGGGGAGTTCCCTCTGCCCTTCAAAAGCATGCTGGATGTAATGCTATCCCCAAACCAATTACTCAGTGTTGCTGTTGTTTAATTGTGTGTCTGTCTCCTCTACCAGGCTGTGGTGTCCATACCAGACACTGAATCTTTCATCTTCCTCTAGGGCCTTCTACTTAGTAAGTTGTTAATCAGTGTTTGGTGATAAAATGGATAGGAACAGATTTTGTCCCCATATTTTAAGAAAATTTATTCAGAAATTAACTCATTAAGTATTTAGATGAGAACTTAATATTCACATATTATTGCATTACATAATAAATGTGCCATTGTTCATACATTTAAGGAGAGCAGTTGGGACAAAGAGGAAAATAAGGAAGTAGAATAGGGAAGAAAGGGAAGAGATGGAGGGAGGCAGGAAATCTCTAAATAGCATTGTTTAGGGCCGGCCGAGTGGCGCGGTGGTTAAGCGCTGGCTTGGGACGCCAGTGGCCCTGGCTCGTTCCCACATATGAGGGCCAGTGACACTGCCTTCAAAAAATAAATAAATAAATAAAAATAAATAGTATTGTTTAAGGCCTTAAACTAAATCCCTGTTTTTGCTTTATATGTTAACCATAGCCGGTAATCTTGATTTTTCACTAATTCAGAAAACATTACATTAATAGCAAACATTTAATAGCCCTTACTATGTTCTAAGATCTCTTCTAAGGGCTTTACCTATGTTAATTCATGTAAGCCTATAATTCCATAGGTAGCTACTATTAGTACTATCATTTTACAAATTAAAACACTGAGGTACAGAGGTTAAGTGACCAGCCCAAGATCACACAGATAAGTGGTCAAACCAGGATTTAATATAAACAGTTGAGCTCCACAATCAATGTTTCACCCATTATGCTATATAGACTCATTGAATTTGCAAGCATGCACTGAGCATATTCAAATCCCAGTCACTTGGCCCGGCACCTGAGGGGCACACATGTCTCAGACAGTGCCTCAGAATCCCAGTTTCTTTACTGAGTACATGTCATATCTCCCAAAATAGAAAGTAAGCATCTTTGAGAGTGAAGACAGTCTCAAACACGGTGTTGATACTGTAGAAGCACAGAGTTAGAAGAAATATTTGAACATTAGGGAGTCATAAAAAGTATTATGGAGGAGATAAGGAAAGCTTGGGTTCAGGGGGGACTTATGTGAAAAGTATGTACAATGGAACTGACGCTTAGCAAACAGCGACTATATACAATTTAAAACAAACAAACAAACAAACAAATCAGTACTTCAGGAAAATGCTGGGGTTTTGTTTGCAAACAGGAACCATTTTATTTTAATTTTGTGGAGAAATTGGATTTTTTTTTCCAATTTTGTTTAGAAACAATTGATGTACATTACTGTTTAAGTGTAAAGTGTAAGCTTGATGGCTAGATTTACATATATTGTGGAATGATTATCACAATAGGTTCCGTTAACATCCATCTACTCATATAGATCCAATAAAAAGACAAGAAAAAAGAAAAACCAAATCCTTGTGATGAGAACTCTTAGGACTTCCTCTCTTTCTAACTTTCTTATATGTCACAGAGCAGGTTAGTTACAGGCATCGTGTTGTATACCACATCCCCAGTGCTTATTTATCTCATAGCTGGAAGTTTGGACCTTTTGAACACCTTCCATTCCTCCCTTCTTCTGCCTTTGATAACTACAAGTCTTTTTTTTAGTATGAGTTTTGTTTTTGTGTTTATTTTTAAGATTCCACATATAAATAAGATGATACAATATCTGTCTTTCTCTGTCCAACTTATTTCACTTGGCATAATGCCTGCTAGGTCCATCCATGTTGTCGCAAATGGTAGACTTTCCTCAATTTTTATAGCTGAATAATATCCCATTGTGTGTGTGTGTGTGTGTGTGTGTGTGTGTGTTTCACAACTTCTTTATCCATTCATCCACTGATGGATACTTAGCTTGTTTCCTTATCTTGACTATTGTAAATAATGCTGCTGCTAGAAACATGGGAGCGCAGATATCTTTTTGAGTTAGTGTTTTCATTTCCTTTGAATATACTCCCAGAAGTATAATTGCTGGATCATATGGTAGTTTTAGTTTTAATTTTTTGTGGATCCTCCATACTGATTTCCATAGTGGCTGCACCAATTTGCAATCCCACCAATAGTGCGTGAGGGTTTCCTTTTTCTCCACATCCTTGCCAGCATTGTTATCTCTTGTCTTTTTAATGATGGCTATTCTCCCAGGCATTAGCTGATATCTCACTGTGGTTTGAATTTGTATTTCTCTAATGACTAGAGACATTGAACATCTTTTCACATACCTGTTGTCCTTTCGTACATGTTCTTCGTAGAAATATCTATTCAGGTACTTTGCACATTTTATTTTATTTTATGTTTTGCTATTGAGTTGTATAAGTTCTTTATATATTCTGGATACTTGCCCCTTGTCAGATATATAACTTGCAAATATTTTTTCCCATTCTGTAGGTTGTCTTTTCATTTTGCTGACTGTTTCTTTTGCTATGTAAAAGCTTTTCCATTTGTGTAGTCCCATTTATTCATTTTTGATTTTGTTGCTTGTGGTTTAGGTGTCAATTCAAATAAAATCATCACCAAGACCCATGTAAAGGAGCTTCATTTCTGTTTTCTTCAAGGAGTTTCATGGTTTCAGGTGGAACATGTTGATTTAAATGCAGATGACACAGGAAGTAAGGAACCGTACTTCATTTGGGATGATCTTGTCCCTCTTGATTGGGAAGACTAAGCCACTCCTCTTTCCACCAGATCACATGTGACAACCTCAGTATTTGCAGCATGAGTCACAAACAACCTAGAACATAGACCATGGCCCAGGCCTCTTTTCACCAAAGCAAAATCACTCAGCTTACAAGATTTAGAAGGAGACACTTAACTAATGGACCAATAGATGAAAATCACGGTTTGAGAATGAGGGTAGTATTCTTGATGGACTACGTTTCTGACAACACACATCACCCTTGTAAATACCCATGCCTTTGCAAAGATGTGTATTTTATGTTATATATGGAACCCATGATTTTTTTTTTTAATTCTGAATGGTAGGGAAACATACAAAATTGGGGTACCTTACATAGTATTCATAAGTACTATGAATGTATTTATTACAGGAAACTATAATCATTCACCTACGCGCGCGCACACACACACACACACACACACACACACACAGAGAAACATACCCAATCTGGATGCCTGGCAGTAGTTTTCACTCTCACAGTCCTTTGTACTGCTGAGCGTTTACATTCTGTCCTCTTGATAGCATGGCTGAAGGTTGTTAGTCAGAATGCAAGCCATTCTGGGTGCTGGCAATGCTCAGTATATCTTCTCCAACATCTATCGGCTCTTTAGGCCTCGTTATCTCAATGACACATCTTGGCCTCTCTCCACAAGTATATTGTTTATTGATTGATGTGAATAAGGTAAAGAGAGTAGAACATTCTCTGAAAGTTATGAACAACTGATAAAAGAGGTTCTGAGTGTAGTATCTGTCAGAATCCTAACAGCCAAGGGATGCAATGAGATAGATTACTGTGCATCTTCTCCCTGCCTCCCAATCTAGGCTCACGGGAGAAAGTTTCCTATTACAGCTGATTTCCACAAGAACATTTTTCATATCGGAATCTCCAAATATCTGCTATACAGATGATCTGTGTGAGTGAAAGTGACACGAACCATTTAACAATCAGCCTATGTTACAGGTTAAATTTGAGGAGGATATGGAGCCCATTTGTGGGGATAGCATCAAAAAAAGGAGGACATTTAGAAACCTGGTGTTTCATGAGAAAGAGGAAGTCAGTCGGGCAAGACACAGGTAATTTAAACAAACTGATGGGAGAGACCTCTGAAAAAGTACTTGTCATAATTGTTCCATCAAAGAAAATCTCTTCTTATTTAAAAGAAAGGACAGTGTGCCCAGGGACTAATCTAGCAAGTTTCCCCATCAGCTGCAGTTCAGAAACATAATTAACAACCACGTGTATGGAAATAATTAATCTCATGCTCTGGGGAAAATGTACAGTGAATTGTTGTTACACAGAGGCATTAGAGGATTATATTTTAGAATTTGAACATCTGGAAATTAATGCTCAAGAAGGAGAAACTTCTCAGTCAGTGATGTTATGGACCTGGCTTGCATGTTGCATGGGATGTCACCTGGGATAAGAGGTGAAGAAAGGTAGCTAGCTACACACACACACACACACACACACACACACACACACCCTAAATAATTCCATTATAGGAGAGAAAAATATCTCCAGATGCCCCTGAGATCCTTCTGAAATCAAGGCCAGGTAATATAATCTCATATTCAAATTTTGATTTGTGTCTAAATCATCAGAGCTGGGCCGGCCAAGTGGCTCAGCTGGTTAAGAGTTGGCTTACAGTGCAACAGGGCCGCGGGTTAGATTCCCACATGGGCCAGTGAATGCTGTGCCTGAGCTGTGCTGTCACTGAGCTGCCAACAGGTGGCAGGATGGCTCAGTTGGTGTAACAATAAGATTGCCTGTTCGATGGTGGGCTACGCCCACACGCAACTAAGGCTGAACTCAGCACCTTGAGATGAGCTGCTGCCCGGATGGCTTGGTGGATAGAGCGTGCACTCTTAACAACAAGGCTGCTAGTTCGACTCCTGCATGGGATGGTGGCTATGCCCACCTGCAACTAAGATTGAACACAGCACCTTGAGCTTAGAGGCCATGAGCTGCCGATGGGCAAGCCAGATGTCGACTGGTGCCCTCCACAATGAAGACCGAAGAACAACAACTTGGCTGGCCCCCTTCCCCAATTCCCCAATACTGTTTCCCTCCCTGAATTCCCCAATAAAATCTTTAAAAAAATAAAATAAAATACATCACCAGAGCAAAATCCACCCTTAGAAGGCTCTGAGTAAACGTTAGGTATTTAAAGAGGTGGTTCCTCTCCTTCCCTCCCCCGCCCCCCAACCCACCTAGTGGGAAAAGGGATTTCCATCTCAGAATCTATGAAGGACAAGGTATGAAAGTGAAAATTCTTCAAATTCTTCAGGGGAAAGGGTCTACCTGCCCCATGGCCTTTTTATACTGGGACTTGAGGGAATATAATAGTAACTTTATCCCTAGTTTTCCCAAATCTCAAGTTTTCAGATCTCAGTACGCTTGGACTTAAACTCTTTGATCCACACCCTGGCTCCAGCTCATAACAGGAACTTCCTCCTATCTCATCTGTAGCGGACAGTGGAGACCTGGTTGTGCCACTAGGTAGCAGGTAGTTTACATTGGCTCCTTGGTTTCTCTCAAAGTCTGTCACTCACCAAAAGAAGTGTCTGATCATGTCCATTTTTTGACTAAAATTTCCAGTGCATTTCTGCCCCTTCCTGTATAATATCTAAACTCCTCATTATGATATCTGCTATCTTTTATGATCTGATTCCTGCCTCCTTCTTTAGCCTCCCATAATACTATTCCACCAACCACAACGCTAACATATTCTCATGAACTGCCTGTGAGCCTATAAATGCTTTGTTGATTGCTCAGCAGACATACTTTTCTTAGCCCCATGCTAGGAGTAAACTAATTCCTCTTTATTTTCTTGTTTCTTTTTTTTTCTTTTTTTTTCAGTTGAGCCATCCTGCTACTTGTTGGCAACTCAGCTCTGGCTGGGCATCAAACTGCTATTGCTCAGAGCTAAGCTCACACTCTTGAGTGAGCTCTTAACCAACTGAGCCACTCGGTCGACCCCCCCCCTTTTTTTCTTAATCCTGTTTAAACATCATTTGCTTTAGAAGGCCTTTTCTGACCCTCTGCCTACCTTACATCTGGGTCAAGTACTCCTCTCCAGGTTTTCATTTAAAGAACGCTGCCTTCTATGTGGCATACCAATTATAAATTAGGTACTCACTGTATAGTATATAATATGTATTTTTCATTAGATCACAAACTATCAGAAGATGAATTCTGCCCATCTTATCCCATATCTAGACTACTGCCTCACATACTACAGGTTTTCTAGAAGCATTCGCTGAATCAATTAGAGAGCAGGACCTTGTCTGTGACGGAGCTGGGGGCTTGGCTCAGGACGAGAAAACCTTGACAAATACAGGAGGGAGGCCTGAAACCACAAGAAAAACCCATGGTAGGATTTGTCTCTGCCTGCCTTCTTTGGATATATTTCATTTTGCCTTTTTGAGATCATCATTAACATTCCCAGCCTAGAGCAGGAACCACATTAAGTCATCTGGCCCAGTATCACTAGTAGAGGGATATGGTGTGACTTTGGGCCTTGTTCCGTCTTCAGTAGAAGGCTCAGACCCAGCCTAGGAATGCTGCACTGATAGAAGGCAGATCTCTGGCGGCCTCCATCATCCATGTTGGAGGTGAAAGGGAAGATGGAAGTAGGTAAAGAAAGATGGTTTCTTGTTAAGGCACCCATTTCTTCTTTGCTTCAGGTGTGCTGGGCCATTCTAACTGAAGATCCTATATGGAACTTCAAGTATAGATATCTATTATTCTAGCTGTGTCTTAGAAGTTTAGGTGAATCAAGCTAGAGTTTCGTTGGTGATGAATGAGTGATAAGCAAATACTGCCATCTGAAAGTGTCATGAGACAGGAATCGAAAGCCAGGCAGAGAACATTTACCACATTTAACAAGAATGAGCATCCTAGTTAGAGAAATGCATAGGTCAGCATGGGAGGTAATAGGAGGCCCACAGAAGTCTTTAACTTTAACAAGAGGCTAATCAAAATATAATTGTTTCAATTAAGTCTTTATAAAACTTTCCATTTCTTTCTCATTTCAGACTTGGAAATTCCTTATTAAAAGCAGCAAAATGGAAACCTTAACAATGTAGCTATAAGAAAGTATTTATCTAAGGATAAATTCTTCCATATGGTGAATAGAAGAAACGTAGCTTAACCCCACCTTTTTGAACTGACTTTTAATGCAATCGATAAAGTAAACAATGTATTTATCACCTACCTACCACAGGCATTGCAAAGAATAATAACATATTGAAAGTTCATACAATGAAAGAAATAACAAATATGAAATGCTTTGTTCAATAAGGAAGTTGAGAATATAACATCATTTTGAAATATCTGCAAGTATAAAGGAAGAAAGTCCTCTTCAATAGAACACTGAAATCTCCTAGCATGGTGCGCCCACAAGCCATATGGAATTATGTGTATCCCTTAGTGAGCACATCATATTATAGCAGTCCCCACCCCTCAAAGTGTATTCAGAACGGAAATACTTGTTCTAAGAAATAAGATCACTGATTCTAAAGACAGGTCACCTATTATATGGGATACAAGTGCACTAAGAAAAGAGTATTCATTTCTATGTACTTTTGCAAACCAGTTCTTGGTCATTCAGCATTTCAAGAATGACTATTATTGATGGTGTAACATTATGTGCTATGGATATATATGAGAAATTAAATTTCAAAACCATGTGTATCAACCTCAGGATCCAATTGTCATAACCTTTGAAGCTTTTCTGAGCACTAAGGATTGATGACTCCCCAGGCTTTCCAAGGACTTGAAAAAGCATTTTATCTCAATATACAACATTTAAATTCAATCACTGTAATCGCTTGCTAATTTGTTAATGGACATGAGAGCTGCAAATGAGACAAAAATGGTGTTTCGAGATAACAAATCGATTGATTAGATTAAAGGATATTATCAAACAAGTATCAGAAAGCCTGATAAAGATGATACAGAACTAACTGTGGAGATTTGAGAGGATTAATTTACTCCTTGATGAAGTACATGCCTTAATCTTGTAAGGCTTGAAATCTATTACCTTCAGGGTGCCCATGCAGAAAAACATCAACTGCAAATTATGACTTAGTTTTACAAAGGAAAGGTCAAGTAAAGAAAGCAGATTGCAGTAGACTTCAAAGGAACCAGAATATGTTAAGTAGAAAGGACCCCACAGCATTTGTATGAGATCTTAACGTTACTATCCATTCAACTCATTTAAAAAAAAAACCAATGATGCTAAAGTATTTTATTCCCTCATGCCAGGAAGATTATGGAAGTTGCCCAAGGCCACTGGATCTGTTGAATGGACTGTCATTCAGAGTCCCCAGTAGTGAATATTATAATTCATATGCTCATATGGCATCTGGGTATGACATTTATTAGTTTTTTTTCTGGAGATATACATATATATCTCCAGAAGAATTTTATACATTTATATATTATATATATATATATATATATATATATATATATACACACACACACGCGTATATAATACATATATATATATATTTTTTACAATACATTTTTCACATTTTACAATAATCTAAAGGAAATAAAGAAAAGAGTGCTTCATGAAGCAACCTTTGCCCTTGGATATTCAGAACAATACTGAAACTACAAATTATACAGCAAGTGAAGTCTTATGGGACTAGAGCCCATATGATGGGAGAGGGAGCCTTTGAAATAAGGAAGAAATCTCCACCTTCCCTATTACGCATGACAAATGCATAATTGCTTAGCTCTTTTCAACATCCTGTCCCTCTCTCTTAGTCATGCTCCAAGTGGAGCTGAGACACTGTATTTTAATTTTCCTAGTCCTCAGCAGAATGTCAATAAAGGCATGGAAGGAAAGCACATATGTTTACCATCCTATTTCTCTTGGAAATTCAGTGCAATGAGATTAACTCGGGGGAACCGAACTCATTTTCCTCATCTTTCTCTTTAGAGCACGTCTGTGGAGGCATGGCTTGTTCTGTAAAATAGGTCAACAATACTATCAAATGTTTTCTAACATGACGATCTGCTTTGGAGAATGCAGGAAGAAAAGAAACGAGAGTGTGAGGAATTCCAGCAGGCAGGAGGACCAGGGCAGGATATGGGAAATAAATAAATAAATAAATAAATAAATAAATAAAACTTTCTCCTCCTTATGTTTGTCTGGATAGAGACCAAATCACATCACTGAATGACAAGCTGCCCCCTTTGAGCATGTAAATGTCTGCTTAAATGGCACTTCAGGCAGGACATAATACACTGTTTCATTGACTCAGCACTGGGACTCTGGTTTACATCTCTCCTCAAAGAGCCTGAAGGCCCTCTTGCTAGGGCCTCCCATTTGGGCTGAGAAGTTGAGTTTGCAGATTTATGCTAGGAGTGATTTCTCTCCACTGATGATTTCTGGCTGTGGTTTTGCAGGCTTTTCACTGAGATGTAAAACAGAGGTCCTGACCACTCGGAGTCATTAAGGCTCCCTGGAAACTTTCAGCAAGGATAGTTATATTAACAGCAATTGCCCTGGCCAAATTCCATTCCAAGTAATTGCATTTCACCAGGCAGTTCATAACAAAAGCCTCTTCCCGGGCTGCCTTCTTGGGCTCCTCTGCCAATAATATACCAGTTGCTGAGTTCCAACTACTTTTGGGTCACAACAGAGTTTCTGAAGGAGCCCAGTCATGTGAAGAATCTGTGCAGTTAGTCCCATCACCACAGCATCCTTTGTCATCTGCAATGGTTTCCCCATTAGCTTACAATATCAGCATTCTGTAAGTCTTCCCATTTTCCATGGTCCAGCTCAAACACTTTTTTCTTCCACAGTCCTCCAAAAGGCTGTGCTGTAGGGATTAATTGCCACACCCTCTCCCAAGTTTCCTCCCCAGAAATGCAGTTTAAATTATTAAATTCAGCTCAATAAATAAGCATCCTTTTGTGTTGTGAATTCCTGGTCCTCACTGCCATGCAATGAATAACAGGATACATGTGTTTTTATCCCTCTTTAGAGATGAAGGAATAATGACACCCCAAACTGTGTATCTTTGCATATACATCAGAGAAGATTATACTTAAGGCAAAATGATGAACAGATGTCTTGTGTTAGCTGGGGTGGTAATTAAAATCAGGAGATTGATGCTTTCATCCCAGTTAGGGATCTTTGCTATTTTTCTAAAATTCCCTCTGCTCTGTAGGTGGCACTTTAACAATTTTTGCAAAAACCAAGCGTGTGTGTGTGTGTGTGTGTGTGTGTGTGTGTGTGAGAGAGAGAGAGAGAGAGAGAGAGAGAGAGAGAGAGAGAGAGAGAGAGAGAATATATATGTGAGTACATACATATACCAGGGATGCCAAAGAAATGTATACAAGTTGACACTTCGGTCAACGTTGCTCAAGCAAGAGTTCGCCATTATCAAAAGTGTCTGGATGCTGATGGAAACCTTTCTGAGCACTTCTTGGAATTGCAGATGTCAAACGTGACTTGCATTCATCTTTTGTTATCGGTATATATTGAGTATTACAATTTTAATAATTTTTTCCTTTTTTTTATATGTGTATAGATATTTTTTAGCTAAACACACACACACACACACACACATACACATACACACACATAAATATACATGGTGTAGGTCTGGAGGAATCATCTTCCTACTTTTGTTTTTCCCGTTCACATGTTTCTCTACCTCTCAACTAATGCTTCCTCCATATAAAGCATACTTTCCTTCCCCAATGGTGACATTTTTCCAAAAAAGCTGTCTTGGAAATAACTGTAGAAACACTGATCTTCTACATCTGAAACTTATTTTTCAAATATCAACATATCAGTTCACATAAGATTGTATTTTACTCCTTTAGTAATCCTGAGAGGCAGGAAAATTCACACTCTCTCCATTTTCCAGATGGAATAAGATGTTCAAAATTCTAGTACTGGTTCTGAAATGGAACAACCTTCCATGCAACTCAGAACAAATGGCTTAAACCCCTCTGGGCTTCACTTTCTCCCAGGCTGATCCCTCTAGTCCATATTTGCCTAAAATGGGACCATCTGCCCCTTGCAGTAAAAGCTCCCTGCTAAAGCAGGTGCAGACTACCTTACACGGGGAGAAACTAGAAAAAAAATTTAAAAAATAAACAAATAAAAAAAAAAAATCTCCTTTGCAATGGCACTTTGAATTTTTTCTACAAAAGGCACATCAGAATGAAATGTCCAATGGCTTCTGAGTTCACAAAAGGCAAACACACCTTGAACTCTGGAAGAAAATCTGCGTCTCGTACATGGTGAGTACTCACAGATACCTGCCCTGTGCTGTGCAAGTGCTGCTTCATTTAAGTCCACCGCATCTCTTGTTCTCCACTGCACAGAGAAGTGCATCCTTAAGCACGCACACCAGTGTCACTGAGGCTGAGCTTTGGGTGGACACGGCCTGCCTCCAGGGGCCATTGCGCGTAACCACTTTTTGGCATTGCCTAAATGTGGTGACACCGTCACCGAGTCCCCCCATTCACTCTGCCCCTTCCCTGCCACCTAGAGGAGTCACACTGCTTCTTCTTGTTTCCCTAAGAACACTTGAGAGCTAAACGAGAGGAGCAAAAGGAAATAAAAAGGATATTGAACTTGTTCATAAAAAAGCTGAGAGGATTTTGAAGCAGTTGTCCATTTTACTGCCGGTTGTAAAGAAAACAAGATGTGGGCTTCAAGCCAAGTCATCAGACTCAGATTCATCTTTGCATATTTTTTTTCTAGTGAAGGCACATTTTCTCCTTTTCTTTTCCTTTCCTTCACTTCCCTTCCCTTCCCTCCGCTCCCCTCCTCTCTTCCCTTTCATTACTCTCTCTATATATCTATCTATCTCTATCTCTATCTCTATCTCTATCTCTATCTTCTTTCTATGATTTTAGTGGGAGAGGAAGGACTATGTAGGCAAAAAAGAAAAAAAAAATTAAAAAGTGTCCCATACTCAAAGCCTCCCCCAAATTCCTGGACATCAGAAATTAAACTTGACCTTGAGCTTGGCACAGGGACAGAAGGTGCCAGGGATGGAGAAACTCACTCTCCTCTTGGCCGAGATGCTCTGCAGCCAGAATGCCCTTTTGAGAAGAGAGCAGGATGTGCCCTGCATTGGTCTCCCAGGAAGACCTTCTCATCATGCCAGGATCCCCCTGCTAACCCTGTTCAATTGCACTTGTCACTTCAGGAACTTGAAAGCCAAATTGCAAAATGGAGATGAGTGACAGCCAGGCTTTGGCAATGCAGGGGCAGAGGAAGGCTGAGCTGCTGAGGACAAAGGACGGGGCTGGAAAAGGGCATCTGTTGGGATCCAAACTGTTGATTCTCCCATGTGCTCCACAGCCTTCATAGGCTCTCCTTCAGGATGAACAAAATCCCCAGAATGTGGTAGGCGGACAGGAGCGCTTGCCATGTCATCAAAGTGCGAGCAGAGCCCTCTCTTAACATTTCTGTTTGTCTCTTGTCAAACAGGAGCCCTTTTCCTCCTCTGTTTTTTTATTTCACTTATCTAGTGTGTGGGGATAGGGGAGAGGAGGCATCACAGTCATGAAATAGAAAGTATGCATGTTTAGTATCCTCTTTCTTTCTTTAGGGAGGTGGGGAGGGTTTAAGATCAGTGATAAGGCCGGGGGGGCTCACACACCAAGCTTCCTTAAAACTACCCTTTCATGGGTCTACACTCAAATCAACGATACCCACTCCTTTCACTCTCCAGGCAGACAATGACATGTGTTAGAATCTATTCCCAAATCTGTTTTTCAAAAAAGAACCTGCTTTTTTATTTCATGTTTCTCTCTCACAGAGTCTTTGAATAGCACTTTGTACCTAATAAGCCTGTGTGGGCTGCCTGTGTTTCATACCAAGACAGAGCCACTCGCTGTGCAAAGAAATGAAGTTAGAATCCTGGGATAATGGAGTGGAACTCTCAAAAACAAAATGTATTTTTCAAGGAGCACCCCTCCCCAAGCTTAACAGATGTCTTTGAAAACTGGAATAGTAGCCTCCCACCACTCTGTAAAGTTAAACTGCTGGTAAGCACCTATGCCACAGAGTAGCTAAGAATGACCTGTTCCAGCCGCTCCTCACTCCTAGGCGAAAAGCAGAAGGGGCAGAATGTTGCCTCTCTCTACCTTGAACTTTCCTAATGCACTCCTAAGGACTGTGGCTAACCGGTGCCCTTAAATGTCAAAGATGCCCTGAGCATGTCTACATGCCCTTGACCTTGATTCCACCCAGTGGTCAAATGCATAATACAGCTGTCTTTCTGTGGGAGGAATAATGAACCCGGTTTTAAGGTCAGTCAGAGAAACACATGGAGAGGAATGGTCTGATTTCAATGAAATCCTCTGTTGTCCAGTAGAGGGCAGCTGGTTTCAAACATTTAACTTAATATTTGATACTTGGCATCACCAACACCAAAAGATTTACTTACTTATTTTATTCTGATAAATAGAAATGAAACCAAGAGGTTCATCGAATAATGATACCGTATTGTTAGTAACAGCCCCCTCGGTTCTGTACAGAGTAGTCCCAGATCTACACGCAGCAGAATTATGGAGTGATGGAGAGAGAGGTGGTAACTGCTTGTTAAAATGCAGAATCTCAGAGCTTGGAATCCCAGCATTTCTGAGAAACAGACCCTCTGACTGTACATGTTAACAAGCCCCCTCGTTAAACCTCTTCCATAGGCAGAGGTTTAGGAGCCTCAGAACTAATTTGGCCACTTCATTCCACTATGAAAGACAGGTGGATATATCTTTAAGGATGTTCACGTGGATCAGGGAAATTCAAAGATAGCAAAACATTCAAGCTATGGCCCCTACTATAAATAGCTACAAAACAGAATTACTGTTAGTGCTGGCTTCATGGAGCAGATGCTATTGTCTCCCATGTACCCTTAGGAGAAATAACTTGTCCAAGGGAGATTCTACTCTCCAGTTAATACAAGAGGACAGTGACCGTGAACCAGGAAGCTTAGGGAAACCTCCCTGTCGCCAAGTCCTTGTGCAGTTACAAGCCACTCGACCTGGACCACCCACTCGGAGCCTTAGTTTGTTTCCTCAACCTTACAATGGAGTTTATGGTACTTACACTGCTGATTTCAGAGTTTTGTTTTGTTTTGTTTCTGCATCAGCTATCACCATGCGTGGGAATGTTCTCAGTACATTTCACATTTGCGTTTCTTACAGCTTACAGTTTGTTATAATCACCGACTTCAGAAACTGGAACCACTGTTGTCCTATTTCTTTGAAAGGTGAGTCTGGGTTACTTTAAGCATCACTTAGCTCAAGAGGCAAAGAGAGATTACTAGTTCCAATTTAGATCTACTTTAAACAACTTCCTTTCTAGTATTCCTCTTTATATCTGTTCTTCTCATAATTTAAATAGTTGCCTTTATACATTTGATGTAGGAAAAAAACAAGTGAAGGGGGTAGCCCCCTCTAGGGCCCACCTATCATTCTTAACAGAGTGAATGTAATTTCCCTTTGTTTTAAATTATTATTTTTTATTATTTTTTATTTATTTACTTTTATTTTTTAACTCTTTTTGCCACTGCTGCCACAGAGAAGAGGATCTCTTTTCTAAGGAACTGAGGGAGTAGTAACTCCTGCAGAAAAAGCGGGTGCCTAGAGATTTAATGATGGCGTACTCAGAGATTAAAGGCAATGGAAGAGTCCCAGGTATATTCAGAGCCCAGGAATAAAGCAGTACAGGGGAAGGACAAGCACTGCCCCCCTTGTGCAGGCAATGATGGAAGAAACACTTCTCAGGGCAATTTCTCCAAGGAGCATCATCAGAACAATGGAATCTATTAGGTTGTGGGAAAAGTCATGACACGTTTTTGCAATGAAAAACAGAAAAAATATGTTATGACTTTTCCAACAACCCAATAATACCTCTAAGCAGATCTTTACACCAAACATCGGTCAAGCTATCTTGCTCCTCAGGTCACTGGCCACAGATATGAAGAAAAGGGTAGGTGCATTCCTGATATACACTCCCTACAATGGCAAACACCAAACCAGAGTACACAAATACATATTGGGAGTAAATGGATGCAGCTTGCTAGGCCACCAGGAGGGCCCCGAGTCAGGACAAGGACTAGTACCAGTTACAGGAATGACATGGCAGACCTGAAAATTACTATGACGGCTATTTTGTCCATGCTCCTGACATAGCAAATCTGTCCTGATTATTATTGGCAACTCTAATCTTAGAAATACTGAGGAAGAAAATTATTCCCAAGCTTCCTTTTATTTACCCATTCATTCATTCATTCATTCATTTATTCAAACAGTTATTAGCAGGTATCTGTTGAGTTGTCATGGGGAGCCAATATTGGGACCTGGGGTTAAAATTAGGTTTCCTTTGGACGCTCTCTATCAAATCCTCTTCAGATTTCTAAAAGCATCAGGTTTACACTGTAAAGCTGTCAAGGCCGTTATCATGAAATGATAAACAGGAGGCTGAATGATTTTATCCAGGCTGACTTAAAAAGTGACATATGGGATGCCTTTATACTTTCTCTGTGCTTTGCATTTTAGCAGAGATGATATCGTTCATATTTAAAAATGAACTTTATTAAAGGTCTATAGAGAAATCAGCACTTGGCCTCAAGAGCACTAGTAAAAAGTAACTCTCCCAAACAAAGAAAACTGAAGCAATAGCTGGAAAACGGTGAACTATGATAATAGAAGGAACACAGACCAGAAATTCCATGATCTAGTTGAAGACCACCAGTTACTAATTAATTCTCAGGTGTAAAATGCTATACCTCTCCTGACCACCTCACAGTGTTTTTGTAAAGATGAGATGATTTTACACACACACATTTTTGTAACCATTTTGAAAATGTATTCTGCTTTAAATATATAAGATAGTCTTGCTATTCCCTCTTTCATATAAATGAGCTGAGGGAGGGAGGGAGGAAGGGAGGGAGGGAGGGAGGGAAGGAAGGAAGGAAGGAAGGAAGGAAGGAAGGAAGGAAGGAAGGAAAGAAGGAAGGAAGAAAGGAAGGAAATGAAAGAAGAAACAAGTTAAGTAGTTGCAGACAGGTAATATTCCATTTCAACACAATTCTGTCCCACATATTTATTTCACAGTTCTTTGTGATTCCCCTGAGTTGGGTTTGTATGGGAGGAACATAATGAAACATGGGCAAAATTGTGTGTTTGTAATGAATGGAGCCGAATGGTTTGGGTTTGGGTTTTATCATCTTTGGGCTTTATCATATGAGCTTAACCAGTTCCCAATGGTTGCTGGGTAATGGGATGCTGACATGGATCTCCAGGGAGCCAGATCACTTCCCACTCACAGCATTACACGCCCAGGCTGCACCGAGGCCTGTGGGTGGGAAATGCGAAATGCTGTGGCTCTTGGGAAATGTTAAGCCTTTGTACAAGTATTATCTCCAGAAGTCTATACAATTTCAAATAGTAAAGAGGGGCAAAAGGGGGAGGATAATATAACTGCAGGAACCATTTTCTCTGTAGATCGAATAACAAATTGCATTCTCTCAGGCTGGTTGTTCATACCAGCAGGGCAGGGGGAAAGTGTGAAGAGGTTATTTCCACGAGAAGGGAATAGAGCTTTCTATCAAGCTTCAGCTTGCTTAGGTCTGGAATTTTAAACTAAACACGGAAAGGCAAATTTCAAGCTCCATACTTTTAGCAAATGAAGACTTCTTGTCTCAATCTGAGTATAGATAGGCTAGTTCCTGGGCCACAGTGTTTATATTATGGCCATTTTCTACTAAAATAATGGGGTGAGTAGTATTTGGCTTCAAATTCCATTAAAATCTAAACACCATCATACCCCTGGCGCAACAGTAGATGGGGAAATTTTAAGTAAAGAATAGAAAGAGCTGAGATGCACCCTCCACAACTAGAATGAACCAACTACTTGACTTGGAGTCAGGGCTGTCAGTTAGCTCAGTTGGTTAGGGTGTGGTGGTCATAACACCAAGGTTGTCAGTTCAATCCCCACACCCTCCATAACTAGATTGAAACAACTACTTGACTTGGAGCTGATGGGTCCTGGAAAAACACACTGTTACCCAATAAATAAATTTTAAAAAGAATAGAAAGAGTTACAAAGAACATGATACACCTCTGAATACACTGCTACATTTATTTCCCTAAATTAGCACATCTTAAAGCTACTGGTCTACCCAAAATAGTGATCTTCTTATGATGAATATCTGTGATTGTAGACAAAGTACTTCCAGCTCTAAATGCTCTGCTCTCCAATTCCATTCTAAAAAGAAACTTAAGTTTACCAAAAAGGCTACCATCTTAGCAGTGTGCTAGTCATTCATATAATTTGACATGTAGATGGCAGGGTGCCTGACTTCCGCTCTTTGGGACTTTGGTCTCTCTATCAGCTTCCCATGGAGAAGGCCGCTATGCCTAGGGCAGAATGGCCCTGCAGTTAGCAACAAATCATCATCATGTAGTAACTGGACAGCTCCGCTGAGATGTGAATCTGGGATAAAACTGCAGGCTATCCTAGATTTGGCCTAATTATTTTATTTATGTAGGGTCTTCACTCGTGTTGACACAAAAGGGGATTTAAAAGGAAATTCTTGTGAACGCTGGTCATCTCCCCCTTTTTCTTCTAGAGAAAGCATACATTTCCATTTGTGGGTCACTCTCTTTTTGTTTTGAAAAGAAAAATAAGAAGAGGAGGAGTAAGAAGAATGCATTCCACCAGTTACACTGGGCATTGAACCAGAATTACAGTAAGCACTGCAGGGGTAAGAAGCCGTAGATTTTAATTGGTGCCTATGGGTAAAGGTCAGCTCTCTTGGAACAATGGGCATCTATGGCGGTAATTGACTGAGTCCTTGGTGGGAGTTCGTAAATGTCAGTTAATGCACTTCCGAATGGAAGCACAGAGGGCTTGGGCCCAAGGAACGAAGACAGCATTAGCCAGTCAAGAAACTATGTAAATCTGCGGGTTAAATAATGCATTAATGAAACATAAGGGGTATACAGGCACAAACACACCATATAATGTACATTAAAAAAAAAAAAATAGACTGCTCCCGGTGTCAGACAAGTGCCTTCGTAAGACCTAACCTTTTCCCCCAGCACAAGTCAGCTCTCTGGCTGGACATCCTCTGGAATTCAAATGTTATAATCATTGGAGTCAAGCAGAATGGGTGGTTTGGCTCCTAAAGCTGAAGCCATCCCAGTGAAATTGGGTTTGCTGACGGACAAAGCTTCAAAGAGATGGCATTTAATAAGTTGTAGCTATTCTCTCCTTCAAGGGAATCTGGGACCCTTTCTAGAAAGTAGTGGAGAAACAATAAAGTACTAGTCACTGGAACCCCAGAAGCCCCTCCTGGTACCCCACAGATGCTTGACTGCTTCACTTATTGCCATGGTTCACTCCATACTCCTGCCAATCACTCACCTGCCAATCATCCCTGATAGCCACCTACTGCCCTGCTCCGGGTCTCGTCTCAGTGTTCAATGAGTTAAATGGAGTTGGAGTTTCTAAATTAACAATTAGGATACACAATCTGTCAAGGGAGCACTTGAAGGAGAACTTCTAGGATGCAAAAGAGTAGGATGTGGAATACATAGTATCAAATTATTAATATTTCAGGAAATTAAAGGTACAGCACCTGTATCAACATAAACCCCATGCTCGCTTCTACCTACACACCTTTTCCTTCCGTCTCCCTATGGCAGGCAGGGCCCTGTTTTATGCATGTTTGTATTTCTATGGCCTAGAACTCAATAAATGTTGGTTCAACTAACTTCTATTTTTCTGTTGTGAATGTCATCATACCAGTTTGCTTCACAGGGCAATTTAAGCCCTCTCACGTTGTTGTCCTGACAATCCCAGACTAAAGTCCTCTCCAAACTCTTGTTATCTGTACCTTGCAACCCAGCATCCTCTGTTTTGCACTGTTCATTAACTGCAGTCCTGCAGCAGGATGGTAAACTACATAAGGGCAATGTGAGGTTCACACTTTATATATACTGGGGGTGCCAAAAAAATGTATACAAGTGGACACTTGAGTTAGCGTTGCTCAAGCAGTTGTTTGCTGTAATTAGAGGTGTCTGGACGCTGATGGTAACCACTTTGAGCACCTCTTGTAATTGCAGAAGTCAAATGTGACTTGTATTCATCTTTTGTTATAGGTATATATTGAGGGGTACAATTTTAATAGTTTTTCCTTTCTTATTGGGTTGTCAGAAAAGTCATGACATATATTTTTCTGTTTTTCGTTGCAAAAATGCATCATGACTTTTCTGGCAACCCAATAAAATGTGTATACATGTTTTGGCACCCTCTGTATTAAAATTGTAATACTCAATATATACCAATAACACAAGATAAATACAAGTCACATGTACATTTTTTGGCACCCTCAGGATGTGTGTGTGTGTGTGTGTGTGTGTGTGTGTGTGTGTGTGTATAGATATCTATATCTATATGGATATAGATATAGATATATGAATTTCCAATGTGCTTGCAAAGAACTGGGCACAGGCTAGATGTTCAATAAAATGTCAATTGATTTCTTCTTAAAATTTCAGCTCCAAATCTCATCAATAGTTCTGACTGACCAATAGTTACTTAAGATAAATGCTGAATATCTCAAATGCATAGGAAGGGCAATTTTAGCTTTATTAATTCAATTTTAATAATGTCACCACTGCCCATTTATGAATTTTAAAAGCAAGACAGAAAAAAAAAGTTTATAACAATTGAAAAGAAATTGTGCTATTATGTTAGAATTATAATTTAATTGGATCCTGGAGACATTTTTGGTCTCATTAGGCAGTACATCTAGATATAAGTGGAAATTAGTACGTTTTAAGAGTCAAAATAGGCACATGATTATTCATTTGATATTTGCAAATCAAACAAAGCTATGTATGCACTGTGGTCTGTGAACACGGGTTTCTGACAATACTATACACTGAAAAATAGTTTTCATCTTTTCGCTTTTCAAGTTGAGAAATATCTGCTTCTCTGCGAAGTGTTCTTTGCGTCCCCAAAGACAGAGTTCTATGTACATAGCCATTATGATATATAAATTGTGTCCTGTGGTTGGCTGTTTATACATTCATCTCCTCCACCAGGCTGCACAGCCTGAAGATCAAGAGCTGTGTCTTTTATTTCCATGCCACTTCCTAGCTCTTATAAAGGATCTGGCACAGAATAGGCATTTAATAATTTTGGCTGAGTTGACAAATGACAGCATAAGCCATGGCCATATAATTTGAAACAGATAATAATGAGAACAGAGAGACTAACGCTTATGGAATGCTTGCTATGAGTCAGGCACTGCTTTTTGCTCGGGCTGACCCTTCCCATAACTACCTTGTGATAGTCACACAATCATTATATTTTATTGTAGAGATGAGGAAACTATCATGGAGAAGTTAATAATAAACAAACCAACAAATAAAACCTGGGCTAAGGGCACACCGTGAGTATGTAGCTTAGCTTGAATTGAAAGCCTGGCAGACTGGCTGCAGGGCCCAGTATATTAACCATGGCACCACAGCTAATGACTCCGTCAGGCAAAAATTCACAGTGACCGCCCTTCAGTGACAAAGTATAGCTCCACAGTGACTGCAAACAGGTGCTGAATTGGTACACCCAACGAGTGCAGGAACCGCAAGGCCGGCACATAAATAGAAGAGGCCGCCCCACAGAGGGATTGGGGAGTAGCTAGAAGAGTGAGCATGAAAAGGGAAAAAGTTCATTAACTTCAGGCAGCAGTAATGACACTTGGCTCTGCCGCAGGGGAGCTGGGGAGGCCAGAGGAGGCCAGCCACTCCCCCACACTTGACTTATAATTGTGCTTTCCTTCCTAGCAAAACCAATTTTGGCCACGACCATCAACATCTTTGAAAGCACCCAGGAAGGACAGAGAGATAAGGGTATATTGTACTCCCTCTGAAAGTCTTAATAAGCTCCTGGTAAATTTACCTTCCTCTGTCTGCGAGATCTCAGGAGATTCTAAATCTACTGCTGAAAATATTTATGATTTTATTATTTCTTTTTCCTCTACCTATCTCTTCATTGAGCTGTTTTGCATTAGCTTTCACTCATCACTATTCTGTTACTTTAAATGCTTCGTAATAATCGCTGCCATCGCCCCTCTTGGCTTACCATCTATGCCTTTCCCCCTATACCTCTCCTATCCGGAAGAGGCTGTGTGTTCCGGGTGTTTTATTCCCTCCCATCACCACTCTTTAGGTTTTGGATTCTCCCACACTGCCATTTTTCTCCTCTACAGGTATGCTCATTTCCTGTCAATCACGGCAAAACCCTTAGTGTTCTTGTCCCCAGACAAACACACGCAGGCCCAAGCAGCTAAAGAAGAGATTGTTCTTTCCCAGTCATTAGACTATACATTCCACATCGCAGGCCTTTTTACCTATTACGATCTAAGCCCATCTAGTTACCTACGAGCTATAATATTTTGTTCTGCAAAAGTTATTTTAACTAGTTGACTTGTAGGGTTATGGGATGAAAAGCATATTAGCAATTAAGGACCCAGTCAAACGGGAGGTAGCTGCCTAGAGAACCAGAAGGACAAAACCGTCAAAGGAAGATTTGGTCAAAAGAAAGATTAGGTCAGAAAAAGGAATGCTTAAATGGAAACAGTTTAGCTCCTCGGGTTGGTGGTGCTCTCTTAATTTCTGCAGGGAAGAAAAAAAAAGTGGTCTCATTAAAGATTCACCGGTATTAACTTTTTTTTTTCCTGACAGAACTGAGAGGAAGCTTGGGGCAGATTTGATATATTGGTGGGCAGCATCCGCACCCCAGTAAATATGGTAAATTTCCTGGAGCAGCCAGCACTCATCTCCATCCGTCATGAGAGCAGCACAGGCTATTCACTAGAAACAAATGTTCTAGATACAGGATGTCAAACACCAGATGATGGAAACCTCTGAGAAACCGCAGGGAGTAGCCTGGAAGCAAACAGACCAGAATGTTGAAAAGACCTCTGACCATTTTCCACAGCAGAGCATAACTTGGAGCTGACCTGAAATGATGCATTTGACCTTCATAAAAGGGTAATAGATGGGCATTTAACATTAGGCCAGCCAGACTTCAGAAAACACTAGTTCTAACAAGGACCGATGATGAGGCAAAAATAAATAAATATGTAGGTAGATAGATAACCAAATTTTTACAAAGTCTGCTCCCCAGAGAAGGCTGAGCAGATAGTCCATTATGTATACTTGAAGAATGGTCAGCTTATTTACAAGCTTCCATTCATTTTTGAGAGCTTCTCTTCAAGCATAAGAAGAGATGAAATTTCCAGATGAGTCTTTTTGTTTGTTTATTTGTTTGTTTGTTTGTTTGTTTTGAGGGCAGCATCACTGACCCTCATCTGTGGGACCCGAACTGGGGCCGCTGGCTTCCCAAGCCAGCTCTTAACCACCGCGCCACTTGGCCGGCCCTGGATGAGTCTTATTTCATAAATATTTGGAGACAAACGCAGGCTATCTCAATCCCAATTAATTTCACTTGCTAAAAAGGAATACAACCAAAAGACAAGAGTTTTATCCCTCCTCCCTTATAAAGAAATGCTACCTGAAGCCAACTAGAAGACATTATCTAAACTTAGAGAATTTGATCTGTGGATTTATCTATGACCTTTGTACCTATCTATTATCTATTATCTACCTGCATTTTTAAATGTAAATGTGGCTAATAAAACTCTGAATTGTAACATCAACATCATATAAAGTTGATCCTCATACATATAAAACTTAATGTTTCTTTAGATCAGCAATTCAAGATTAAAAGTTAATGTATTAAGGGCCGGCCGAGTGGCGCGGTGGTTAAGTGCTGGCTTGGGAAGCCAGCAGCCCCGGTTCAGGTCCCACATATGAGGGTCAGTGACGTTGCCCTCAAAAAAAAAAAAAAAAAAGTTGTTGTATTAGATGCTCATTATATGTGGTAGACAAGCAATGCAAATAAGGAATAACAAATATGTGATGTTAATTATGCAAGAAGCTTCTTTCCAACAAAAAAGTACTTAGTACTACTTAAATGTTACATGAAATAATACAATCAAGTTCTAGTTAGATTGATCAATTCTGAAAAACAAGGAGCATTGTGAATCTTTTTTTTTTTTTTTTTTACATTAGCTCTAGACACTGATAAGATTCAATAAAAATCGACCAGGTGCCTACTATGTAACATACTGCGCTAAAATTAAAAAAACAAACAAACACAAAAAACAACACTGTGGTTCTATTAACTTTTTTATTTTTGAATATTATCATAGTTGCTTTGATTTCTATAAAATAGTACAAGGTACATGGCTGTTTGAGGTGTAGTTCAGTATATAAAGGAGGAATGGCCTAGATCAGTGTTTTTATTTTCCTTTTTTCCCAACTGTGCTCTGTGGAGTCTAGGAGTTCCAAAGGGCCCCCCAGGGACCAAGAGGGAGTTCGCTAGTGGGCACCGCTCTTGGCACTCTGCCCTGTTTCAAACAGAGCACATTGCACTTATTATTCTGGAGCTTGTTTGAAACCCAGAGGCTTGGATGACAGTTGGAAAATCACCCAGAGGAAAAAAAAAATGTAGATGTGGCATGCTTTCTTGGATGAGATTTGATTTTGCAACACTCAAGAAGAAAACCGAACAAATACTTAATGGCCTGAAACAGTATAAACATTCAGCTGTACTCAGGAAGGATCAAAGGATATGATCTATCCCTTTAGCTATCACTGCCCAGGTTAAGTGTAGGGAAATAGTGAGCATTTGCTCGCTCGAAAAGTCACTGCCGTTGAAGTTCGGAATATGCCACTTCCACTATGTCTCTGAGTTCACACCTCACACTTCTTTTTGAATGGAACATACATTATTTTTAAAGGACCAGAGGCAAACACGTGATCTTGTGTACAAAGGGGACAGATGAAAGAGCTGGGGTGGAATGAGTGAGTACTGAGTGTGCACAAGGGAACTGTCATGGACCCCCTTTGATGTATTATACAATACGCCAGTGCCCCACGGCCTTGCCAGATAATGTCGAGTGAGTGCTATGCAAACTCCTGGTATTTTAAATATGAATCATGCTCGTTTTGGCTAGATAAAATTATACATCATGGCCTAGAAATGACTGAAACCTACAGGGATTTTGTTTTGCTAACTTTGTTTATTCACTTGAAACAGAATTAATTTTATAATTAGAGAAAATAAATGAGTCAAAGCTGGTTTCATGCTGCACTTTGCTTTCCAAAGTCAAGCCTAGGAGTTCAAAACCCAGCCTAGGTCTGTGTGCTAGTCACCGGCTGTACGCCATCACATTGTGCTTGGAGTGTCAGGGACTACAAGGCTGGCTGAGGCATTTCCCCCACCTGGGACTCTGCATTCTAAAGGAGGGCTTAGATGTGGTCAAAAACAGCCAGAATCAGAAATGAGAGAGAAAAGCGCTAGAAAAGAAAAGCAGATAGATGCCTTGGAGACAAGAGCTAGTGAGAAAAATCTCATTAGTGGAATTGATTAGATGTTATGGAATTGGTATCACTTAAGGTTTACTTTAAAGCTTAGCTTTACATCTTAGCTTTTCATTCACCAGTTACATGTAACCCCAGGCAAGCCACTAAACTTTCCGGGTCTGGGTTCCATATCTGTTAAACAAAAAGGCAAAATCTGAAAACCTCCCAAATCTTTTATCTCCTGATTCAGTGATTCCATAATTTTCCCTAACAGAAGCTGGCAGACTCTCTCAACCACATTTCTTCCCTGTCCCCAAAAGTCACATACATGATACAGACCACCGAAGCAAATGACAAGAGGAATTAAGCAGGCCCAGCATATTAGGAGAAGAGGCAAGGAGTCCATAATTAAAAGCTGGTTTGGAAAATGCCACATACAGTATGGTAATTAAAACCTAAACATCTGGAGAAAACACAGTGTTTAATGTTGGCATGTATCAAGAGACCCAAAAGAATGATCAATGTGTTTTGAGGAGCTAGGGTCCTATTTATAGGATGAAAGCCTTGAAAGTCTCTCTCGGCAGGAATATTAATGAAGTGGCAGTAACACAGAAAGGAGAAGGGACAGGGATGTGGAGGGGACATGGGAAATGTAAAGAACAGATGCTCTCTAGGTTGTTTCTTTGCTGGGAACATAGTGTGCAGAGTACAAGGATATAACGATGAAATGATTGGCTGTTCCAAGTTAAAAAAAGAAAAAGAAAAACACACTTTTTTTTTCTTCTCTCTTCCAATGATTTCTACTTGGGATTTTGTATTCTTTAATCCTTGAAGATGTTAACAACGCCTCATGAAGGGAGAACAGCTAAGGTTGGCTGGGAGGGGCGGGAAAGGTATTGCTGATAAATACACACAGAATGTAACAGACATTTTCTTTCTAGGAAGAATACAAATAAACTCTGAGGATTTAAGAGTGAGGCTGAGATTTCAGCATCAATTTCTTTTCTTTTTCTTTTTTTCTTTGCTACATTTGTACACGTATTAGTTCTTCACATCACCCTCTAGATCCCAGCTGTTTGTTCCAGGCATAGGTTAAACCACCTTTTCTCATAGAAGATTATATGTACGTAGCCATAAACCACCATTGACACTAACTTGGGATTTACCATAAACTGGACGGAGGAGGGGGGCTCCCCCTCGGAGATGGCGACGTGGTGACAGATAGCCAGCCTGCCACCAGGGTCCACCCATTCTTGTTCTTTTGAGCCTACTTTATACATCAGAGATGAGGAGAGGGTTCCTTCCGAAAGAGAGTATGCATGAGCTAGGATAAATCCTGGGAGCAGCCTTTCTATGTGTCTTAGTCAAGATTTCCTACACTGAGTTATGATGAGATTACAGTTTTTACTGTAACAGACATATTCAACAGAAGCCGCTGTAATTTACAGCAGTCTTGCAATGGGCAGCCATCAATTTAAACTGTAAATGAGGGCCTGCTTTGTTCTGGACTCTGATCCCAGTAATACCCCTAACCAGCTGCCTGCAAAGCCAGGGCATGGTACCCACTGCTGGAGACATGTTGATTGAAGAACTATAGTTTTCCTCACATGGAGCTAAAAATAGCAATAAGAACGTGGAGGCAAAACAGGTTTCTGGGAATGCAAGATAGTCACTCTGATGTCAGCTTTATTCCAGCTGCTCCCACTGACGTGAAAAGCAGATAGAAATATCTGGTATAAAAGATGTTAACTGGCTAGACGGCACCCTAGAGAACTCAAAGAATTAATACAACTCTTTAAAGGAGTCTGCGTTTTCACGGGAGGACGCAGAAGTCCTAGGAGAATTGGAAGGGGCGTAAGTGCCTTTGTCCTGCATAATTAAAAAAACTTGATCTTTGGTTCCTTCTTCTCCTCCTCCTCTCCTTCCTCTTTCTTTCTTTTTTGTTTTTTTTCAAATTTTTTTTTTTTTATTTTTTAACATAAATTCTCATTGACTGGGGAAATATATTCACACTTTAAAATGTTTTGCAGGTGCCATCTCCCATCTCTTCAGTCCAAGTGTGTCCCTTTGGCCACAGGGGGTGGGATACATGTTTCATGGTGATAAATTCACCTCATAAGTAGAAACACTGTATACAGATTTACTACTGTGTCAACTTTCTTGAATTTGTGCACCATTGTAAAGACCTCCACTGTCCTCCAATGTTTCCTAATCTAGGAACATTGCAGAAAGCGGCCCTGAAGGCCTCGTTTATCTGGAGAGGGAAAGATCCCTTCTCTTAGGTTCACCCATAAACACTGTGATTTACCCAGCTCTGGCCTGCCTCTGCTTCTGGAAGGCAACTGTCCCAGAGGAAATTGTTCTCTCATAGCCATGGGCAATGATTTCTCTTTCTCAGGAGACAGGGTCTGCCAAACCTTGACGTCAGCGAAATGCCCATGGCCCCAGCGCCCTCTTTGCTATCCTCCAGGTAACTATGGATGAGGTCGGCAGCCTGACTGATACTGGTGTGTTGACATGAGTGGATTCCATGGCAGGGCTCCTTGTTGGATTCCGCCTAAGCTTTCCTTTAGGTCTTAGGAACTACATCGGACTGGAGCGTCTCGCTCTTTAAGTCCTGCCAAGACACACAAACTTGAAATGTCCAGATCACCACCATATGTGTTGCTGCTCGAAAGAAACCCATGCTCATGTCCAACACTGAGCATCTTAGTTTTAAAAATCATATTCCTTTCCAATGACACCGATAAAACAGAGGCCATCACTAGATGAGAGCAATTCTCAGGTCTCTGCCAACTGGAAATTCCTTTGGTTTTGGCCCCTATCACTTTACAATGAAAAAAAAAAATGTAAAAGACTCCCCCCAAAGTCGCCTGCTAGGTGAAAGCAGAGTCAAGAGACCTTTCAATTTTTATACAAAAAGTCATACGTCATTTACTACTAGAACATATGGTTTTTGAGGGTGGAATGCTGTTTTATTTCTTTTTTTATCCTACGGTGCCTACAGTTTGTAGATTGGTAAATGAAATTTACTAAAAATGTGAACTAGAGGAAAAATCAATAGGGTTTATAAGAATTGATTGAAAGCCAGCAAACATAACTAAATCTCATTATAAAAATAGAGGCTATAAATTCAGCTCCTCAATTTAGGACTGTACACAGATCAAAGTTGTTAACATGCAATTGATAGCGATGGGCCAGACATCAGCCAGTGTGGGCATGATAGGGACATTCAGATGTATTTCTAAGTGTGTCAGGGTGGCATTATTATTATTATTATTATTATTATTATTATTAAAGTTTATTGGGGTCACAATAGTTAGTAAAGTTACATAGATTTCAAGGGTACATTTTTGTACTACATCATCTCTATATTGTATTGTGTTCACCACCCAGAGTCAGTTCTCCTTCCATCACCATAGAGTTGATGAGGGTGACATTATTGAACTGTCCTCTAATACTGTGGCCATCAGCCACACGGGGGTATTTGCATTTAAATTAATTACAACTAAATGACATATAAAATCCAGTTCCTCAATCACACTAGCCATTGTTCTAACACTCAATAGCCCCAAGTGGTTAGTGTCTATGATATTGGGCAGCTTAGAGGAACATTTCCATCACTGTAGGAAGTTCTGATGAACACTGCTATTCACAGAAAATAATCACTATTATTGCCTCCGATAATTATATGAAGGAGGAGGAGGAGAGGGGTGAAAAAGGGAGAACACAGTGAAAGAAAACACTGATTAAACCTTAACAGTTCTGTGTTAAATATTTGAAATGCCTTATTTCATATAATCCTCACAACTTGCCTCATGAGGTAGATACTGTAATTATCCCCTATTTTCAGCCTGATGACACAGTGCTTGGCGAGATGAAGTAAATCGCCATAGTTGTTCACTTATTAATTGGTTTAGTTGGGGTTTTACTCAAGCTATCTGACTACAGTCTGGAAGCTTATGCTACTTCTGTTGAAGAATTTGAAATGTTTAGAGCCAGAGGGAGCATTTCCTGTGACATAAGGGGTTCTTCATCCTAGATACACACCAGAAGCATTAGGGGAGTTTGCTCAAAGTAGTTACCTGAGTTCTAATCAACAGCAACAAGGGTGGGACCAGGGCTTGCACTTTTGGGGACCACCTAGTGCTTTGCATGTACAGCCAGACTTGAATTACTGTTTAGAGATGTTCTCATCCATTTTCCACAGTCCAGATAGCAAAATGTAAAAAGTACCCAAAGTCATTAACTGTAACTACTGACAACTCTGAAATTGGAGACTAGATATCAGGGCTGCCATCACAACAGAATATGGCTTAGGACATACTAACTAACTGCACTTTTCCATTTCTTTATGGGTACTGTTATTTCATGCAATTCATGTAATACCTAAACATTTTATCAGAATTCAGAATTTAACAATGCAAGTTTTTAAGGCCACACAATGGATGTAGCACCACTCTCCTCCTGAAACAAATAGGTCTTTCTTATTTAAAAGCAAATATTTTCTTCCTAAGAAAATAACATTTCTCTGTGAAGAGTAGACAAACCCTCTTAAAGGAGCAGTATAATGTAATGGAAACAGTATGGCTGCCAACCAAGAAACATGAATTCTAGTCCCAGTTGTGCCCATGACTCTGCAATGGGGGAAAACTATTTCCTTTCTTTAAACCTTAGTCTTCTCATCTGCAAAACTAGGGTATGGTCTATGATGATCTACAAAGCTCCTGCCAGCAGAGCCTCTATCCGGGCACTTGTATGCAGGTTGAATAAACTTTAGAAATGAAACTTCCAACCTGCTGTAGGACAATGCATTCACTTCAGTTCTAGTTAACCTATTTACTCCATGTCAAAAAAAAACCCAGAGGGATATCAGATGAAAATCCCATGTTTTCTTCTGTTTTATCAAGGCTTACTCTGATTCTTGCACCGATTGGTCAGAACTCCTATAAGAGAGACAGCAACATCCAACCAACAAGAGTCATTCCCTGTAGCTGCCTTTGGGAAATGGCAATATAACTACCCCTTGCCCTCCTACAGTCACAGCTGCTGATCTGAAACTTACAATGTGTCAGACATTTCACCACCTTAACATCCATCACCTCACCTTTACATCTCTTAAAGCTTAACGGTAATGGATTCCTAGGTGGCTAGCGAAGTTAGCCAACCAAGACAGGCATCACATCATGAATAAGCAGCATGATGAATACACATTTCTTACCTTACGCTTGTTGGTAGGACACACGTAGAGATAGCTTAAAATTGTTTTCAACCCAACTTTATCATTCAGCTTCTCATAGGTTGTCCCATAATCGGTTGACCTGTAATTCAAAAGGAGCATTAATGAGGATAGAAGTATACTACGATGTCATTTGGCTGCTTGTCAGTATAATGCATGTTTTACATAATAGAATGGTCCTCGGGAGGTTTCTAAATGATTCATGTAGTATATAATGATGGTTAATTATGTACACAGCAGCACCATGTGAGTGGATAACATTTGCATTTAAATTAAATTGGTAAAAATTAAAACTCCATCTCTCTACTGCTCCTTAACGTATGTGCATTGCATAAAGGATGTGGTTAATTTTAAAAGATTAAGAAATGAAGGTGTACTTTGAGTTGACCAAGAAATAAAGAGTTTTTACTTAGATTTGACATTTCCAAACTTTTGCGTTATCTTGGCACAGTGGAAAAGCAGGCTCTCCTGATTTATCTACAAATTGTTTTTTCTTACATGAGTCACAGAATATATGGTGGGTCAGTCTCTTCAAAGGTCATTCAGTCTTTTCCTATTATTTAAGAGTAAGAAAATGTCTTAATATTATGTGAAATTTTACAGTCCTACTCAGTGGCCTTTTCCAGGGGTAAGCAACCTGGAGTTGGGGTACATTACTTCTTGACACTGATCCTGTCTTTCTGGAGGTTCTTTCATCTTGATCTAGCCACTGGTCAAAAACTTATTAATTCAGACTGAATAAATAGGGTTTAATCACCTTATCTATAGAAGTCTATTATATATTTCAGAATTGCAATCTTATTTGATCATCATTACAAACAAGCTCAGTAGAGAATGTTATATGTATTTGAAGAAAGTAGTTGAAAGAACTTAAGTGACAGATTCAAAGAAAATCACTAATAAGCAACCAACTAGAATTTGAATCCAGGTATTCTGGCCCTAGGCTATGTGTGACTTATATGATCCCACAGCTATTTTTTTTTTTAATTTAAAGAACAGATATAAAAATTCCTCTCAGTCTTCTTTTTACATATAGGAGATTCCCAATGCAATTCATTCATTCATTCATTCATATTTGTAGAGATCCTAAAATGTACAAGGCTCTGTGCTAAGTACCCAGATACAACACATTGCCCCATTCTCAAGAATCCAACAAGTTTACTTGACAGGCAGACATGTTCAGTTATAATATGTAAAGTGCAATGATAGAGATAAAAAATTAATCAGGCTTAGAAAATAATTTAATTAGAAGAGCCCAAAAATATAATCATTTTAATTAATTTCTGATATTGATAAAAGTTACAAATTCCTACAGGCCAGAAAGACTAAATAGAAGAAGTTCATGTTAGCAATCTCATCACCATGCATTAAGAAACTACTCTGGACCAGGCACCGGAGCAAGAATTTATTCTAGCTGGGAATCCAGGGCATTTTCCCTCTAAAGTTTATATATATATATATATATATAGTATTTCACAATTATATATTGTAATATAATATGTAATATATCTATCTGCATATACTACCAATAGTCAATATTTTAAAGAATTTAGATGATACTTCAAATCACTGAATATTGGGATGCTATCCAGAGCTTTTAGGAAGAGCTATGGACCTTTAAAAGGAAAAATGGGTAGGACTTCAGAAAAGGGAGGTGGTAAAAACATCATAAACTAGAAAGTACCGTGTGTAACCCAAAGGTACAAAAGGTTTCCTTCAGTATCATTATGCGCTCTATCCCAATCAAAGAAACATTGGCTTGATATCCAAGAACACTTGAAGCGCATTCCAAAATTTTTTCAAAGGAGGTCTCATCTATGGACCACAACAAATTTCTTTAAATCCTCCTTCCATATACATATTTTTCTCCCCAAACTCTGCTGATGTGAAATTTCCTCCTACTCTCTAAGAAATATCTGAGGCTTATTTCCTTACTCAGTCCAATCTTACCGTTTGACATTTTTTCCCCTATTCTTCCCCTGGCCTTACTGGGTTTAGGAAGAAGTGAGAAAGGTAAGTAAGAACTTTCTCTTCTTACTAGGACTTGTTTGTCTCCAACATTTAACTAGCGCTCCTCTAGCTCCCTATATTGGATAACATTTTCTATTCATTTTTCTGAGCAATAGTTCCAAATTCAGGAACAAACAAATAGATGCAAAAATCTACTGGGGGTGGAGTGATGGGAGGAAGATAAAATGTGCAAACACTGCTACCCTAATGTTTTTTGCCTAGTGATAGGTGGAAATCAGCCGGACTATGTTGGAAATAAGAAAATGATTCACTTTCCCTAATGGGGTAACAGGAAAGGAAGCTAGAGAAGTCTATAAAGAGGTAGTGATTAGTTTGTTTGTTTTTTAAATAATTTCTATTAATTTGATCCTTGACCTACTCAATGAATACTTCTATATTCAGAAAAACACATTCTGCAAGGGGAAATAAGAATTACAAGGATTCTACATGCAATCGTCCCCATTTGTGTGTGTAAGAGTGTGTGTGTGTGTGTGTGTGTGTGTGTGTGTGTGTGTTCGTATTTAACTGCAATCCCAATATAAGATTATTGATAATGGATTAGCTCAGATTTACATTAGCAACTTTTTGTTCAGGGAGCTAACACCATGTTATTGGACACTTTTGTCTTATTATATAATATAATTACCAATCTAGATCCTTCAAGATATCTGCCATGACTTTTTGTGCTATCTCTTGCTCTTTGATTTTTCAAAGCTCAAAAACTAAATCAAAATGTGCTAATTTTCAATTCCAGCAAAGCTACATGTTTCAACATTATGGCACCATACTAATCAATAGATAGTAAGAGAAAAATGCAGCATCTCCACAAACCCAAAACAGCACAGACTAGCAGTTGTTCAAGGTTGTCCCACAGAACTAGAATTAGCTAGAGTGTTAACATGTGTCATGGGTGAAACTAACATGAAGCTGGGATACATTAGTACAATGGTATAGGAATGAAAAACTCCACTACTTGCAAGCCAGTTGGTACCATAAATATTTACTGCACCAAGTTCTCTGAGTAGCACTTGTGCCAGCCTGACCACGGGGCCTCTCCCTGGAGACTCCCTAGATCCTCTTACAGTCCAACAACCAAAAGATTGGGAGCTGGCACAACAGAGGTCCTCCTGGAACTTGGTCCAACACTAAGCGGAGCATCTGTTCTGATTGGTCACTGCCTGAGCCAATCCCAGTGAAGGAGACAGTGACCTTGGAAGAGGCACTACGCCCTGGAAGGTAATTCTTAGTGCCCATCTGCAACCCCCTTTCACGGCTAACAGATGCTTCCAGTTATCTTCTCATGGTCAACTGTGGGAACTGCGGTGTCCTAGGGATGTGGGCTCTGAAAGAGCCGAGCAAGACAGACAGTTGAGCAGCAGGCTAGCTAGTGAGCCAAAGGACTGGCTGTTAAATATGTTCAGTATCAACCCTAGGTATGGGGGAGAGGAGTGCGATCCAAGATGGTAGGGAATGCTTGATTAAACAAAATTAAATGTTCCTTTATTTTGGAACTTACCCATTTCATTATTATTAATGCATACATATATTTTATTATTCTAATATATACTGTAAACCTCTGAAATACATATGCCATATGGTATTTCCCAAATATATTTGGTTATAGGATCCATTCTTGAGGGGTACATAATGAGATTAGTATTCTGAGCAACATACTTTGAGGAACACATATCAAAGATTAAAAAAATAATAATAAAGATTATGGATCTTGGCTTCATAAGAAAAGGGGAACAATAAAACGATTTAAAACAAATCAAATTTGCAAACGGAAATGCCAGCCTATGTTAACCACATAGTAAACTATTCCTACAAAGACAAAAATCAAAATAAAAACCACAAAACAACCATTAAAATTAGGTGACACACAAAAACATAGACATATTTAAGATACAATATAAGCAGCCTTGAATTCTCAACCTGTATGATTTTTCAGAACAATCCAAAACAAGTATTATTTTTTTCTCAGTCCCCCCCCGCACAAGTTGACATATCTACAGATGAAAACCAGAACTTCTGTCAACACCTATGCTGTACTAGAAAACGCTAAAAGCTTAAAACATAAGCGTTTTAGGAGAATAAATATGCAAGTGATTAAATCAAGGCTTGCATAGTTTTGCTTTTAATCCTTAATCCTTAGCCTACCCTTTTACAAACATATCTTAAATAATGACTTTTAGAATATTTGAAAACACATCTTTATTTATTTACCATATGTACAGAGCTAAAATGAGTTACTTTGAGGGGTAGAGGAACCATGTCAAAGACATGGCACCTGTCTTTCAAGAACTTAGGATCTCTTTGAGATGGCAACGTCCCATCATATTCGGACAAAAGATCAACGCAGGCCATGAGTAGTTACTACAAAGAGTGGCAGAAATAAAATGTGTGACTGGATTTCCTCTTTTATAATCATATGCCATCAAATGCAATAACAAAGAAGCACAGAATAATTTGCAAACTAAAGTAGACCATAAAAATTACTGAGGACCATGGCTGGCATATAATAAATACTCTATAAATGATAGCAATTATTATTCAGCTTTTTCTTGATTTTTTTTCTTTGTTTGTATTCTTTGCCCAACACTTACTAAAATCTGTACCGTGAACCCTTAAGGAAAAATCTCCACCACTGAAAATGGCTGAGATTTAGTTTGTTGAGAAGTTATTTATGAAGCTATTACCATCTTTACATGTAACCAAATTTAGACTATCATATTTTAAAGGATATGTTGTTTTGTGTGGGACTCAGATCAAAGAGGTAAGGGTAAGAATTGAAACTTAAGAGCTAAATTTTCTACACTCTGCTTGTATCACATGTGCCAGGATTCCATTGCTGAATAGACCACTATGCTCAAGAAACTTAACAAAAACAAAAAATGAATGTTTGCTGGGTATCCCCAGGATCTAAGCTCTTCACATGCAGAATCCCAAGAGATGGACACTGGTACTAACCAGATGTTACAGATAAGGACCCAGATGTGTAAGCAGCCTATCCAAGGGACTTGAGAGGTGCAGCCTTTACTGAGGCTGCCACTTCAGAGCAGGCATTCTTAACCCCACGTTGTATGGTCTCTCTCAAAAGCGAATATATTTCCAAAGCCTCGTTGTGCATGTCTCAGTAAAAGAAATGAACTGAAACTGTTCGAAGATCTACATGGCGCAGACCAAAAGCTGGCTATTCTTCCTATCAGGTAAAAGAACAGAGGGCCTGCACAGGGAGAACCTTCTAAGGAAAGTAGAAGCACAAACTCACAACGATCCAAGAAGAAAAGAACATGTGTCATTGATCTGGTCCATCCTGGCTCCTGGGAAGCCTAGTGATATGGACAAAGTGAATAGGTCCACCTGATTTGATGATGTCTCATGAAGGATGAGGATGTCACAGCCTAACGGAGCTTGAAGTCAAATAGAACTGGACTCAGGCACTCGCTAACAGAGCAACCAGTCAGTGCCCTGGTTTCCTCAACACATAAACTCCAGACTTGCTATGTCCGAGTCTCATTCAGTTTTTTATCTAATAGGTTTACAATATAATTGTGAGATGTACAACCCTTAATCCCTCTTTTTTTCTGCCTGCCCCCACCCCTGCTCATTCTAGCATTGCTGCTCCCTGTACTTGGAAAACTCTTGCCCCTGATACCAGACAGATGGCCCCTCACTTCTTTCCGGACAGTGGTCAGGCTGTATGGAATAGCAACCCCTCCCACTCCCCAGCACACTCGACCCTCCTTAGCTTCTTGTCTTTTTCTCTTTATGGTGTGTTTACCCCCATCTGATACATCTTCTTATTTTTTTGTTCTCTGTCTTCTCCCACCAGAATGTAAGCTCTATGGGAGCAGGCAAGATATCTGTTTTGTTCACTGCTGGCTTCCTAGCTCTCAGAAAGCAGGCTGGACACAGCACGCTCTCACAATTTGATGTTGACCAACTGGCTGACTTGATGGATGCTTGCTCTTCTTGTGTGGCCCACCCACTGAATTTCTAATAAGTCAATTTAAGAAGCTCACACAGTCTAGCATGGATGACTGCAGTCCCTGCTATTGGCTGTGCGGGATGATGTGTGAAGATGGCGGTGGGCATGTGCCACGCTCTTTTACTTTTTAATCAAGAAACCTCTGCCTGACATCCATTTCCTGACTGCTCCAAGTACTGCAAGGACAGTGAATGTATCTTTGTTCACCCCTAAATCCCCAGTCCCCAGGACAGTGCTGACACATAGCAGGTGCCTTCTGCACATGGAAGGTGAATGGATGCCTGATGCCTACTGGGCACACACTTTGAACCACGGATGAGCCAAGCTACTTCTTCAAAAGAATTTAGAGAGGATCCAAATCACCTGAGCTCCGACTTCTCTACCTGCAGGCCTCAGAGAGGAAAGGTACCTACTGCAGACGCAGCAAGTCACATTGCCAAGGTCACAGTGACTCAATGGGGAGCTTGGGTACAGGAAGCACTAGGACATCACTCAAATCAGTGCCAAAAAGACATCCTGAAAGCGGAACAGAGTTGCCTCTAAATCAGGCAGCTGTGGCTTCTGTGTTTTGCTTCTTTCTTAAAATCATTAAGAATTGCCACTTTCATTGCTCTTAGTGAATTTGGTGGCATAAAAATAGCTTTCAAAGCCAAAGACACAGGAGCTATATCACAGACTCTGCTCCTTGATGACACAGGAGGCACAAGGTTAAAGCAGGGAGAACAATCTATGGCTCGGAAAATGTTTGCTAGTGAGTCGACATTTAAATAACTTCATTATCATTTATTGACAGATATATATTTTTTTTAACCTGTCAGTGCCATTGATATTTCTATTACCATGGTATAATAAAACCCTGCACATTTTAAATACAGTTACCAGATTCCATTAGTCTACCCACTGTCAAGAAAATATCTCCAAATCCATTTTTCATAATACCTCCAGAATATAATAGGTGATCTACATCAAATGATGACATGAGGCTGCAGGAAACTGTCTCCTGCTTTCTAAGGATTCTGCTCTTCTGAAATACGTTCACCTGTCAGCCTAAACGTATAATTTAAATGCACTGCTGAGATGTTAATGGTGCATCCTGAGCCAAACAAGCTTCCCTCTGTTCCTTGGATTCCCTGAGCTTCCCAGATTAACGTGCAAAATTAGAGGGAAGGAGATTAAACAGTAGGTTTAGGGGGAGGCATGTCAATGACTTGGCCATGTCACAGAATTTGGAATTTAGAATTTAAAAAATATATGTTTTAAACGTAAGGGATGGGTACCTATGTATTAACAAGTTGTAAACGTTCTCTCTCATCTTTCTGTGCCATTGTGTTTTTCCTTGCTGCATCATCATGGTGTGTCGTTGATGGTTCCATCATATATGGGGTTGAAATAGGAAACTTGAACTTACTTGATTTTGACTGTATGCGTACTGCATGGAAAGAGGTGATATAGCATGCAGCTCTTGGCCATACACAGGACATGTGTTCCTGCTGTAGCTAAAATTGTTGATCCATACTACAGCTAACATTAAAGATAAGGATCACCTTCACCTTTGAAATGTCTTCCAGTTTATTTTCTAGTATAAAAATAACCAAAATTGGCACTGATACCTGGGTCTCTGACTATTTTGCATGAGAAAGGGAGGGCAAATTAACTTAAGCAGAAGTCTCCTGTTGAGCTTTTTCAGAAACAGATACAAAGACGAGTATTCTCTTTAACTATGTGATGTCCATGAGTTCCTTCTTACGCATGCGCGCGTGCGTGCACACACACACACACACACACTCACACACAGAGGATGGTATGTCCCTATTATCTCTTATTTGTACCCCCCACTTCAGCTCTACTTTCATCCACTTCCATCCTTGGGCAGGCTACTACCATCACTGCCATGACTAGAGCTAGTTACAGCAGCACAGGTTTGTTCTTTCTCACAGATGCAACCTTCCTCATGCCTCCATGTCTTTGAAAATCCAGTACCCACTGCTAACAGATAAGCTGCTGGTGGTGGAGAGGGCACAGAATCCTTTTCATCTGTCAAGATTGCACTCGACAGTCACCTTCCTGGAGACACCTGATGGTGCCAGTGGGCTAGCGGTCTTCACTCTTCTTCTATAAATAACGTCTCAGACTCCTCAACATTGAGATTGTCCATGTTCACAGTTTTCTGTGCTAATAGACTATATTCTCTGAAGCCAGGGCTGGTTCACATTTATCCTTTCACCCTTCTTCCTGCCCATCAAAATCCACTGGCATATCTCAAGGCTGCACTTAAGTCTCCCTTCTTTCATGGAGCTTGCTTGCATGAAAGCTTGCTAATATAGTCTATTAGCACAGAAAACTGTGAACATGGAATGACTTTCTCCTTTATACCCCATCTAACACATTTGAATATCTCCTATGCAGTTTTTATATTGTGCCACACATTGCCCTTAAAAGGATCTAATGTCCCCTACCTGATGGTCATCTCCTAGAGAACAAGATACATTCCTGCTTGGTCTTCTCTCCTTTCTCCACCATTGTAGCTAGCCTCTTCTAACCATCCAAAGGAGCTCAGACAACGTTACTGATTGAATACACTACTCAAAATGTTCTCCTCTATTACCGGAAGGTGTAATCGGAGACATTTCCCATTTGTTTTTTGCATTTCCTTTTGGAGGGTGAGGAAGCAAGAAAACTCCAGGGCTCCCTGCTGAGTTTGTGTTAAGCAGGAATAATTATGAAACATAAATATGAGGGAAATTAGGGACTCAGACAGAACTCATACAAATGTATATGTAAAATGTATTATGCATTAATTTATTAAAATATTATATATAAATATAGCAACGGAAAACTTAATATGCATTTATCAGCTACACCAACCAGTAAAGATCAATTTAAAAGGGGAGGGGTAATAAAGGGTTCTCTCTTCTAATGTGACCCTAATCCACAGACATTTTTGATCCAACACAAAGAATTTCCATCACCATTGCTAAAGTATTAATAGGCTGCATTACCCTACACTCATAACTGACTGTGCCAAACAGTTTATGAATAATAATAATGAGCATTTATTGAATGCTTAAAGCATACCCAACTCTGGACGAACAAGCACTTTACAAGAATTACTTCATTTAATTCTCATAACACCCTCTGAGTTAACACTGGTATGATCCACATTTTATAGATATGGAGACTGAGACTTACACAGGCTGACCAGCCCCCACCCCAAGGCCACACAGCAATGATAGTATAGTAGGACCCCCATTCAAACCCTGGCAGGTGGCTTCCAAAGCCAGGCTGCTTACGACAGAGACAAGATGGCTCATCCATTTAAGTGCTGTACTCTTGACAGAAAGATGGAATCGTTTGTCTGGAAAGAAATGGAATTTTCCAGTGGAGCTCCCAGAAATTAGATCCCCTGCCTCCCAAACAATGAACCACCACTGTTTATAATATCTGCCAATTATCGCCCTCCAGCCAATTTCCTATTTGAATGCAGATCCTAGGCCAAGCATCTACTGGAGCAAGGCTCAAAGGTACTGATGGCACTAGGGCCTAGTACAGACTTTCCTCCTAGTGTGAAGAGTGCACTGTATCAGGTAGGAAAAGGCATATGTACACATCTCCTAGAAGCCTTATCAGAGAATAAATTTAAGCTGGAACTACTCATTGTCAGGTGCTAGTTCTGCCTGCGTGCTGCACTCGCCTTCACATGGCACCCTGGTTCACTAAAGGAGCACTGTGAATGGCTTGCCTGGGAATATGGAAAATGAAGAAAAATGTTTACCAAGTGAAGCCAGTGTTACTTGCTCATCCTAGCCCTTCAATCAGAACATATAAATGAAAATTATGAAAAATGAATTCTGAAAGAATAAGCAACTAAACATTCAGTGGTGACAAAAAGATTTATTTGATTCCCTGATATTAAATGGATTCAATTATCCTAAATTGTAGAAGTTGCTTTCTGGGTGTCATGTCATCTTATGAATTTTTTTTTTTTTCTTCCCGTAAGTCAGGGGTCGGCAAACTTTTGAGACAGAAGAGCCAATCCTGCCCCTCACAACAATTTGAAAATTATTTGAGAGCCATAAAACAAATGAAGTCATCATTATTTGAATAACATCCTTTAAAATTTTTGTAAATGAAACTATGATAGTTTTATTTTCATTTTCAATTTTACTTCAGAGACACATGTATGTTCCCAAAGAGCCGCATGGGGCTTGTGAGTCTCAGTTTGCCGACCCCTAGTGACTCTTCCATCTCAAAGGTTTGCCGACCCCTGCCATACATGATGGGAGCCTCAGCCTTACAGGATGGTACATAACTTAGTTTTCTCAAATTTAAGTGAAGTAAAAAAAATGAGTGAATGCCTTCCTCATAGGTGATTGGAGAGGACTAAGCCAGCTGATCTCAAGCCTTGATTGTAACAGTCAAGCTTTCCTGTGGCAGGAGGACTCCACGTTGGTGGTGAGACCTATAATACACTTCTGAGAAGTTAGGCTTAGCAATAGATATCATCTTAAAATTGTAGGAGACAACCAGGGGTTGGAATATGTACATCCTCTCTGTCTGTTACATCCTGTCTGTTTCTTAGCTTCCTTCAGGGTAAAATGTTTGTGCCTGGTCAGAAAACATGGTGTGGTCATTATTGCATATCCCTGCAATGTCTTATAATATCATCTCTAACAATATTTTGGCTCCTATTTATTACTTTGAGGAAAGCTAAAATTATAGAGTTGTAGAGCGGCAAAAAGGTCTTTGATGATTTCATCTCTGTTCAAGTTTATAAAACAAAATAAAGCAACAACAAAAAACTCAAAACAGTGGGAGAGTTTAAGCCCTAGTCTAATTATATATTAAACAGATATGGATTTACCCTCATTGAAACACCTGCTTTCCACCCCAACCTACCCCTACATGCACCCATTTCCCCCTTTTAGTAACTCTTTAACACTTGACACAACCTCTTGGGATCAATAATGTTTCCACAGAGTAGAATAAGTCCAACCATATGATTCTGCAGGTGAAGAGGCCGACATTGAATAAAGTAAGTCAAGCATTTAGTTGACATCCAACTGAAAAGAGAGGCCAAGTTTTCTCATTCTTGTGCTCTAACATTTCTCACAATTACAAGTTATCAAATATAAAAAGGATTTTCATCTTATCAGAAGAAAAAAAATAGAGCTTAGCCATCTTATACTCAATATTGCCAGAACAGAATGTAATACCGTATATGAAAAAGGTGATTCTCCTCCAAAACAAAAACAAACAAAAACTAGAGGATCAGCTGCTTAAGAAACTGCATACAATTACACTTTAGGATCACACAAAACTGAAAATGATGGTTACATTTGGGAATGGGGCCAGGACTGGGGATGGTAGTTAGTCAAGGAGGATGTTAATGATAAAAAGTGCCTATAATGCTTACAGAGAATGTATCCCAGCATTCTTCATGGAACAGAAATTTAAAGAAAAGCCCAGAAACACTTCAGTCATTAACCTTTATCCCTGCCAGTCTTTATGCTGTGATATCCAGTCAACCCACAGATAATACTTTCACAAAATCTGGGTGGTATAGCTGACTGGGGATGGAGTTCTAACCTACACCATCACTCCGGACCACATGACATTTGTCAACAAGTACCCAGGACAATTGCCAGGTCCCGGTGCCCTTAGCTTTTCCAATTTTATTAAAAAAAAAAAAAAAATCCAGAAAAAACTGGCAGTCCTATCCACAATCTCACCATAGTCCCTTCTCTAAATTTTTAAAGGCTTCAAGATGAACCGAATCTTAACTAAACTACTCAGGTCCTTCTTGGCTTGCCTCCTTCTGTGGTACCGGTGGGTGGCACCTGAATACTTGGTAATAGGTGCTATAAAATGTTCACCAAAGGCCAAGACTGATTCTCAAAACCAGGCATAATGCGTAGCCTCTATAAGGCCAATCTAATTATTAAAAATATAGTATAGTGACATAGTATGATGGTCCATTCACTCATTCCTTCAATAATTATTTATGCTGTGTTTCCTATGTTCCAGGCCTTATTCTGGTTAGTGGCAATGAAGCAGAGAAAGGAGAAAAAATAAAACAGGAAAATACAAAACTGCTGTTCTTTTGGAGCTTGAATTCTAGTGGGGAGACATAGGTTATAAACACATACACAAATGTATCAATTATTTTTTTAGGTGATGGTATCTATGTTGGAGGACAAGGAAAGAGTAAGGACAGTGAGTGAAGATGGCGTGTGCTTCTTTATAGAGTGTGATCAGAGAAGGCCTCTCTGATAGGAATTTGAGAGTAGATCTGAAGGATAGAAGCGGGAGGTATATATGCCGAGCAAGTATGCTATAGCCAGTGGGGAAAAGCAAGTGCACGGGCAGTAAGCCAGGGTGTCTGGCTTCTGGGAAGGAGGGGAGCACGTCAGAAGCAAAAGCTATAAAGGAAAAGGGGCTTGGTGACTGGCTGGTCACTCACCAAGGTGACAGTGTCCAGACCACATGGAGCCTCATGCCATGTTGAGCCTTTGGAAGGTTCTGAGAGGGCGAAATACATGATCTCACTAAGTTTTTAATAGAGTGAGGGTTTTGCATTTATACTTGGGAGCTTAGTTGCCCTGTCTGCAAAATGGGGATAAAAACAATATTGGTCTCATAGAGTTGTTAGATAGGTTCAATGAGATGCTTCCTGAAAAGGTCTTAGACTATAGTTAGCATTTATCTATCTAAGCAGTTATTATTGTGGTTGATCAATTAGTTCAATAGAATTTGCTTTGAAGGAACAAAGTAAGGAGATATTATCTAAAGTTCCAAAATTATCTAGGACATGAGATCTCTGACTTAGAACTCTTAAATCCTTAACTACTTACCTTAAAGGAAGAAAAAAAAAAAAAACATAGAAAGAAATATGAATGGATAGTGAGATACAGCATGATTTCTTAAAACTGAGATCATTTTCCTTGAAATATATTCCTAGAGGCTATTTAGCAGATATTGGTAATGGTGGAGCCTGTGTAATTATATATTGGGCTTCAAGGATCGTAGTAAAACTTATTTGGAAACCAGATTTCATTCTCAGAAAACACTATGTTAGAGAGCTGACTTGCTGGCATATTGTTTTGGAGAACTCAACTTATAAGTGAAACCATGACCCAGATTTGTTCTACAATATGTTGGCCCTATAACTTATTATTTATCATAGCCCCTCAAAACAAAACAAAACAAAACAAACAAAACAAAAAACAAACAAAAAAAACACACTCAAATTCATTTTCTATATACTTCCCTACTGTTTCATTCCTATTTTTCAAACTGCATTTCTCTCATTCTCCCAAAAATACCATGCCTTCTTCTCAAGCCGCATTTTCAATTTTCAGTAGCTGGCCACAGTTCCTAATTGCACCAATAAGTCCTTCAACTGAAGGCCTTCATGTGTCTCTCCCTTCAGAACATTTAGTGTTTTTATGCCTACCTTACAAGAAAAGGATTTAAGGTCACCCTTCCAATAGGATGCAACGCCAGGGCTTGTCACAGTAATGGGCTATGAAGTTGGCAATGCAGTCTTCACCAGTGACCTGCTGAGTGACCTTGGGCGAGCTGCCCAACCTCTCTGAGCTGTTCTTTAATAATGTTGATTGACCTTACAAGGTTGCTAGGAGGAATCACTAATCAATCTGATTGTGAAACATGTAGTCAATACAGAGTGGTTTTTAAATATATACTAATATACAATGAGCTCACTGCATCTGAGAGCCAAAAGATTTACATAACCACAGAAAACCCTGTGTGGACCCTATCATAACAGTAAACATTAGGTCTGAGATGGCTCTTTTCTCTTAAAATTTAAGGATACCATCATTCTGGGATGTTCTAGGTTTCTTATCCTAAGAGAGGGAAATGAATCAGACCAGTAAAGTCTTAGTTACCTCCCAGAGCCTGTATTTTAGCAAGAAAGACAATCAATCACACCAGAAAGACTGTTTGAAATTTTCCTGTTTACATAAGAATGAAAACAAAGCAGGGTGCCCCTGTAAAAAGTGACTGGATGGCCTTAGAAGGCATCTCTGAGCAGATGAAATGAGCTAAGAAGGGGGTGGGTGTGCACTGGGAGCAGAGGAAAGTACACGTGCAAAGGCCTTAAGGTGTATTTGCGGAACCGCAAGCAAGTCTTGCGCTTGTAGCTTAGAGGGTGATGGATAGAGAGAATCAGGCAGGGGCTAGATCACGTCAGGCTTTCCTTGGAGTATAAGGTAAGAAGTTTGGGTTTCCCGTATAAGACATGGGAAGGCATAGGAGGGATGTGATCAAGGTATGTCAGCACTTGACAATGTCTTTAAAGGATCATTTTGGCTGCTGAAAGGAGAATACACTAGAGAATGGCAGAAGGGGAAAGAGCAGGGGTCCAGAGGGCTGCTAAGGCTGGCTTGGACTAAGGACGTAGGCGAGGAGTTATTCATTACTGGGCTTGATTTTTCCAGTGAGGAATACCTGGAGGCTATCCTCAAGCTATCATTTGCACCAAAGCACAGAAATCCAGAATGATTTCTATTAATGGTTCATAATAGTGTCTATTCTGAATAACATTTCTAGTTGTAATTTATAACAATTTCTTCAACTTAAGCTCTTCTTTAGCATAATCTTGATTCAGAGCCTGATCCTCCCTTTTCACTTAGGGCTGGGCCATTCCTAAACCATTCCGGTTACAAACACAGTGTAAGGAGTGTGGCTTCTTTGACATTGACGGTGCAGTTTTTATAATCAGCATGAATAATTCAGCAGTGTAGTAGTTGTGCTTTATTATTATCGTTTACTTCAACTTGAACTATAATTTGAGAGTTATGGACTTTTTTTTTTTTTAATCAACAGGAGCTCATCCATCATTCTGCATCCCAGAGATCTTCCAGGTTATGAAGTTTGCTGTTTATAACAACGATTGTGATTTAAAATGAGAATCAATATTTTGTTCCCCCAACATCTAACCTTAGGTCAAGCACAGGATCTACAGATGGATTTTTACAGGAAGTGATATGAAAGCACATAGCCGGAGATTAATGCCAGCGCGAGGAAGGCTTATGGCAATGAACTCTCTGGCTGCTTCCCAGCAGAAAAATGGTCAGTAATATGGACTGTGCATCAAAACAACGCAGGGGCATAGCAGAGGAATGACAGACAGGATGCCCTGCCATTTCCACATGGGGGTGTGTAGGAGCCTAATTCTCTCAAAATAAAGTATGATCTCCCAGAATCCTGTTCAGAGATTGCCTTGAGAAAGAAGTCTCCAGGATTCATTAACTCACTTCGTCGTCAGGTCTTTAGCAGGCATCCTTCATGTGGCTGGCTATGAGCGAAATTTCCCTACTCCATCACAATGTATCTTCTTGTGTCTCTTGCAAATAGCACCGCCATGAGCACCAAGTGAATCAGGCTTTCCATCCTGGTACCAAAAGGTGTGGTGTTTTCGTAGGGTTGAGAGAACGGCTTTCCAAGAGCGAGCCTCCCACGGATGGAGGCCGGTTCTGTGCAACCTCCTTTGCACAGTGCCTGGTATAAGGCCTTAAGTAAGGAAGCATTTACTACAGGTTTCTGATAAGAGTGAGGCTATTGAGAGTCACCTGCTATTTTCATACCTCCCCAGGTATTTCAACTCTGTTTGCTTAAAACATTTTCAAAAATCCTGAGGGAGACCTTTTCTTTTTCCCGCATCTGGGTTTTTATGCAATTTATGAATAATGACCAATCTTCCCTAAAATCCAGGGAACAAAACTCAGGCTGCTTAATAGATGTTAAGAGAAAATCCCATCATCAGCCTACTTTTGAAGAGGTACAACTCTCTCTATTCAAAAAGTGGACACAGCCCTCAGCAAAAAAACATGACAAAGTTTGGGGAGCAGTGGAAAATAAAATAGATAACCAATCCACTCATTATGACAAACTTCTAGAACCTACTAGATAGAATTCTGGAGAAGACCGGAGAATTTGCAGATTCTAGAAGAGTCCAGTACCTCTGGGAATCTAAACTCACTATGCATGTTCAACGAACACCTCCCCGCTAAAGATGAGTCAACTGCTAGATGCAGGACCCCACTCTGATGCTGGGGTGCAATGAAGTGAAGCAAGGAGAGAGGGCGTGCTTGACAAAAGCAAGGGGATTCTTCTATAGCAGCTGGCAACATGTTCTCACAGGCAGACTCCCCTATTTCACAGACAGTGAAAACAAGGCTCCAAGAAACACGGGAATTTGTCCATGCTCACACAGCTGATAATGGGCAGGACTTGGTTTCACATGTCAGTCTGTCTGACCCCTAAGTCCATAACTGAAAGGTCTACCTCAGATTATCTCCCCAATGTACTTCCCAGGAATGAACTGAATACTGCAGCTCTCCGGGATCCTCACTCCTGGCCTCTGCATGCCCCTATGCCCATGGTATAAATGGTTGGGTCAGATGTGACCTAGGGTGGTTGTTTTAAAGGAGTTATTGAACCTTTACTAGCAGGCCACAAACAGACAGGGCTTTGTTTAAAGATCCAAATAGAACCAACCAAAATATCCCGTGTCACACTGCTAGTGTTTTATAGTTCAGCCATACTATAGTTAAAAAATATTAACTAGACTAGCCTTGAAACGAGAGAACTACAAAATAATCTTTTTGTGTTAAAGAAAAGGAAAATATAATCTAAAAACATAACTAGAACCGTTTTCAGTTGAGGAGTTCCTAAATCTTAGTTCATTGAAGAGCCAACTCTCTAAAGGACAGTCTCCTTCATGTTTATGGTGGGGGTTGGGGGGCTGGGAAGGAAGCCTGTTATGAGCTCAGATTCCTGGGTCTCTTCCCCAAAGCTTCTAATTGAACAGATCCTAGAAGTGCTCAGGAATCTACAAGTTCATCAGCTTCCCAGATTTAGAACGATCTACTCTGAGAGAAAGTTGAGAGTGTTTGAAACTCTATAGGATGGACAAGAAGTAGGCTAACAAACAAACAAGTAAGTAGAAGAAAGAAAATGGCACAAAAATATCAGGTTTTGTCTCTATATGAGTGCGCATAATTGGGTGCTGCCCTGAGAGCCTGGTGGTAGACCCACTTTCAAAAGCAGAGTCACTGCTCTCAAAAAGGACAGAGAGGACCAACTACTTTAGAACAGAAAGGCTACAATAGTCCATTGGAAAAAGACTCTGACTAGTTAGACCTTCATCTGTGCCCTGGCTGGTTCATTCAAAAGTAACGTTTCCACCTTCTCTAAGGTTTAAGTGTCTTTCTCTGCAAAATGAGAACCCTTAGAGTTGTAGTGAAGATTCAAATAGCTATTATGATTTTAGCACACTATAGCTCTTTAATAAATATCTATTCTTCTGTGTGCTCCCCGATAGAAACAAATGTTCCAATGGTGATAAATATATTCAAAACTGACTAAGCCCATCCTTGGTCTTTAACCTTTTCCGAGAGAAGAGCTTGCATCCCATTATTTTTTAAAGGCCAGAAAAGGAAATTCATTAACATCTCTTAGTCATTTATTCTAGTAACATCATTTATATCAGGAACGCCTTCTTCAAATCCCTCCTCATCAAATTCAAACCTATTATCTATCTGCCACATGTACTTATGGAGAAGGCAATGATTTAAAATGATTCAGTTAAGGTGGTTAAAGACCATTGGGCTTAATGGCAAGAGATGAGAAACTGAAAATCTGCTGCCATCTTACTAACCCACCATTAGAATAGATTTGTTTACATGGAATCCTGTTAATCCCCAGTGGACTGGTAACAGTTGTGGTGTCAATTGTCCTTTGACATGCCTGTATTCACAAAGCCAACGTGTATTTAACATGTGATCACATGCCACAGGCTCTATAAATACCTTGGACACAGAAATGAATAGGAATTTGCCCATTTCCCTCTGGGGCCTCTGAGAGCAAGTTCATGTAAAGTGAAATCTAAGTTATTATCTCTTTCCAATGCTCCATGGAAGCAGTAAATACCTAAATTCTCTGCCTTTGGATTTACCGTGGCTGCTTCAGGGTTGTCTGTGGATGACACTAATCTTCAGCAAGATATCTGCAGCATGGCTTGCAATTCATCTGGTTCTACCAACCTGATTCTGGGCATACTGTTGGGAATATGGTCTAGGTTAGGCTTTGGCAAACTTTTCTGTAAATGGCCAGACACTAAATATGTGCCATAGCATCTCCCATGTAATTATTCAACTTTGCCATTGTGGCGGGAAAGCAGTCATGGACAACATGGAAACAGATGGTTGTGGCTCTGTTCCCATAAAACTTTATGTGTGATAACAGGTGGTAGGCAGATTTTGGCCATAGCTGGCTAATCCTGTTTTAGAGTCTAGACCAGAATTCCTAGTTCCTGACCCTTACGGTTTTTAGCTCAAGATTACACGTGAGCGCGTGTGCATACACACACACGCACGCGCACACACACACACACACACACACACACAATCTAAAGGGGGGAGTGACACACACACACAAAGCTGCAGTTCTCTAGTTAGAGAACTTTCCTAAAAACTTTTAATATGAATAGGATAAATAGTATATTACATTGTCTGGAGGTGCAGCCCAGGCCTGGGTTTGCATCTCTGTACCCCAGTAAAAACAACCCAGTAAAACTTTCACAGACTCAAGTTCCATTCTGATTATACTGTATAACTGTGACATGTACATTAGAACTGATATCACTCTGTCTACAAAAGCCAGATGATATGTTGAAATAACTGCCAAAAGACCCAGAAGAGGTTTGACATAAGGTGTTCCATGTAAGCTTGGGAGGTATCCAACCAGTCTGCTCCCCTTGCCATGTGTAGAAAATCATTGACATTTCAGAGTAAGCAGATGTCTTTCAGTTTGATTTGATTTTAGAAGAGCCACTTGTCGCCAACCTGAGATATGTGTCTAATCTACATAAGCATGTTATAAACCATAAGAGTACCTCTGAATGAGGGATGAAGGTCTTAAGTTTAGAATATGCTATCAGAAATGTTAATAATGCCTTCACATTTTCCCCTTTGAAAGTATTTTCATTCCTTTCATGTTGTAGATTCTATGTCATGTTCAAAGACTAGATGGCAATCATAGGAGCTAATGTATACAGTCATAAAAAATAATTAGCAACTCTATTAAGCAATGGTCCTGGTAACATCTCTGTTACCTCTCTACTCATTTCTTTGACTTCAGTTTCTCTGCTTCACCAGGGTAAGATGATGCTTCTGACCCTTTGCAAGTGTCACAGTAGGAAGAACCAGCTTTGTTCAGCTTTTATATATTGGCATCTTTAATAATCAAGGCACAAAGTCGTGTTTAACTTGGTAATAAACCCATAGCTGGATTTCTGAGACAATAAATTGTTATTTTCCCTGATGAGAACACTAGGCATTTCTCAGGCCACATCTCTGTACCATTACTTCCTCTCCTGCATTCTGTGAGCTACTCAGCATCTAGGAAAGATGTCAAAATGTATTCCTTCCTTCCTTATCGCTTCTATTGCTCTCTCCTTCCTTCCTTCTTTCTCTCATTTTAAACACATTTGTGGCATTCCTTCAATGTATTATGAGACATGGGGCCCTTGGAGTCCAATAATATGAAAAACTTAACATTCTGCGCCTTTCTAGATTCTGAATAATCTAGCCACAGCCTACTGTGAAATGAATAACTTTCTTTCTCTCAAATAGAGTTCTGAGATAATATAAGATTATCCACTTGGAGGATGAGGCACCTTAACCTTCACATCCTTTTTTCTTTTCTTTTTCTTTTTTAAATTTATGGACACCATTTAGGGGGATTTCAATTCCCATTAATAATATGTGCAATTGATCTACATTTAAGAGAATTTAATCATGCCTTGGTGACAAATTTAGCTTAAAGCAGAGCTTCACTTAGGACTTCCAAGTAAATTTCTGTTGAAAAGGTCAATTTCTAACATTTGTCAGTTACAGCCCATACCAGGCAAATTCAATTTTCCTCCACTGGTCTGAAGCACAAACACTTTCAATGCTGAATATCACCAGTGGTTGTCAGTTAGGAAAACCACCCAAAACAACAGAGACTGTGAACATTTTTAAGAAAGCCTGAATATTTATGTATTCAAGAGTTAGAATTTTTTTTTTCATACTAAAAAGCTATGATGGTAATGGAAAAACAAAAGAAAACATTATCTTACTGGATAATTAAAATCAATTCAATGCCGTAGGCATTTCAACATCTATTATTGAGGAAAGAAGTGGGGGGTGGGTGGAAGGCTGGAAGCCCTTTACCGAAGCTTCTGAATCTCCCTGGGGAAACAAAAGCACCTAAACAATTGGTAATTAACATGTAATCATCATCAAGGACAAAGTTTGAAAAAATGATGGTCCCCATGTGACGCTGAAGACAATCTGTATTTTGGATAGGTGGAAATCTCTATTATTTTTGATTTCTGAGGAAAACTTCATCCAATAGGAAGGCTATCATAAACAGTCAATTTAGACAGGCAGTGCTATTTTATGACTGTTTTTTTTTCTTTTTCTTCTCTGTGTTTTGCCAGTTTTATGTTTTACTTTTTTCTTTTGTTTCTCTATGTTTTCTGATTTTCTACATTATACATGAATTATTTTATTAAAAAGTATTTTTTTTTTTTAAGGAGATCGCTTAGACAAAAGAGAAAGAAAAAAAAATTACTTTTCAATTTCCTCAGGTCAGTCTAAGATCAAAGAAGACTGAATATCCTGGTTTCCCTGCTTATCAGGCCTCTGTTATTAAATGGCTCATAATTTACTCAGAAGTAAAGACTCATGGCCAAACATCTAAAGATGATTTTTGCCCATGAGGTAGCAGCAAAGGACTGAGATTTGGCAAAGAGGTTGCATTCATTGTTCCAGAAAACCATCAATGAATCAGGCTATGTCTAAGGGGAGAGGGTGGCGAGAGGGCAGGACAGATTCAGAACAGAAATAGGGATGCCCGTTGCCTTGTTTCATGCTTATCTCCTAATAAAGAGGGAGATGAGGTAATGGTAGTCATGGGGAATGTTTTCTTAGAAACTCTTAAAATCAAATATCACACACACACACACACACACACACACACACACACACAAACACACACTCATCTTGGGTTGAGTGGCGACACTAAGCTGTCCCAGGATTACAGAGGAGGCTGTGTCTTTCCCAAGGACCTGTGATTACTATCGATTGGTTCATTACAACTCAACCTCCCCAGGCTGGTCATGAAAGAAGGATGCGTGTTATCAAAGATCCGAGTAGCTGCTCTGCAGGTATCATTCATTAGAAGTAAATGAAATATACCGACTTCCAAGCATACAGAAAGATTATATAGAAAGTCCATCTCCTTTCCAGAACCTAGAATCTCTAATGCCCAAAAGTACAGACAGATTAAAGTGGAAGCACCTACTCTCAACGTGTAATATGGAAGCTCAACTTTATTAGATGACACGAATAACTAAGCCAAGACAGCACTGTAGTTGTTGAATTCCATAACCAACAATTAATTATTTATTAACCTAGCCTGTGTCCAGGGCTCAGCCAGCCACTAAACAGAGACCGTTTAGAAAGAGGTGACCAGGGACATAAGAGAGGCCTGTGGCCTGGAAAATACAGTGTTCTACACAGACCAGAGTCAGTCTTCTGAAATGAGGTAGAAATAGTTACAACAGGTCTTACACATAGATTCACACTCACCAGTGAAGCACCAATGAACATATATCAGTTATGTAAGAAAGTATAATGTATTCATGCTAATTAATATTAATATTGATTAGCAATTGATCATTTTTGCAATATTTCAATAAATCCAATAAAAGTCAGTAAATTGTTAAAACTATGGAATTGTTGATAAGGTAAAATAAATCAGAAATGTGTTAATTTACACTATTTTGACAAAACATCATTATATTATCTCAGCAAGAATTCGTATCATCTTCTTTATAGTATTGTGAGTTAAAAAGAATAGAGATCAAGATGGCAAAATCAGATGACAAAAATGACATGCAGTAACCGTAGATGGATTAAAGGGTTATTGGAAAATGTAAAAATGTTATTACTGTGGTACAGATTCATAAGACTAAATTTAAATGTAATCTCCCAATAAAGAAGCAGATAGAAAGTGCTTAGCACATAGTAGGCTTCCAATAAATGGTAACTATTATTAGTAGGACAAATAATTAGCTCACAAAACATTCTCCTAGACAGTTACAGAAAATCACTCTAAAAAATATAGGATCTAATGTTGAGCACTTCAGAGATTTACTCTCTTAAGCTACATTCTGTAATATTTAAATAACTATAATTTTCTTTACAAATGCATCATTTCCTAAAGTGTGGGCAATTTATTGTATATCCTATATTTTTGTGTTCTTTCTCTTGCATACAGATATACTATCTCCAAAGACGAGGCAACAACATAGAAAAAGCCACAAACTATGTGCTCACCAGACAGGTTTCTTGTTCCTCTGTCAGTAACCTATTGGGTGACATGAAGCAAATTCCAAATGTTTCGGACCTTGGTTTTATCAACTATAAATGGAGGGAGTGCTGGCTTCTCCCCCTTTCTTCCAGGCTGTCATGGAAGCTTCTCTAAGTGAAATGGAATCTGAGAATGCTCGTTAGATTCTTAGAGGAAAACGCAAGGAACACAAAAGCTTTTCCATTCTTCCGAAGCTGCTTTTTACAGACTGATAGGAAAGAATAACGTATGAGGGGCCAGATAAAGTTTCCAGCTTTCTAAATTCATAGCCTCTTTAATAGGAACAGGCTAAGGACTGCTCACCAATTAAAAGGTGCTTGAGGCTAGTCTAGCCCATTCATTAAGGAGGTTAGAGCCTCTTTTTTTCATGATCGAAACAGCATTGAAAGAAAGTAAAAAGATGGAGGCCATGAGCAACATAGAGGAAGTTAGAAAGACTGCCCTGCTTACCACAGATTTGGTGTCAGGGTTTTGCTCAGTACCCAGAAACCGTAGATAACCAATAAGTATTTCTTGAATGAAAGTTTTCAACCCTACTTTTATTCTTGAGAAATCAATTATCCTTGGTTACATCACATAAAATGAGGATAGGGGTATTTTGCTTTGTTAACCTCACAGGTTTTTGTTCCATAACCAATTCAAGTGTCACTTCAATGAGCATCTCAGATAAAAATAGCCTACTCTCCTCCGGACTAAACATCCTATTTTCATACAAAAAGAAAAATACATAGCCAATGATATAAAACATGGAATGATGTCTTATCTCCTAAATTAAGTTGTCAGTTCTTAAGGTTCCGTAGAAGAATCCATGTCCTGGACCTCACTCCAAGCGCTGGATCAGGCATTGGAGGAATGGAGCAAGGCTTGTGTTCAATAAATTAACTTACCACAGATGTGAAAGAATCTTGAAAATATGAAAATATTTCAAGTTGCAAGGTTCTGTTTTTAGGGAGAAGCCTATGTGCCACAAAACTACTGGAGAATAATTACCTGCAAAACATCAAGGACATGCCAATACACTCTTTGAATGGAAGGGAGATTAAAAGGAAAACAATGTCTGTCTTTGTGCTATGGATTCAGGAAATAGACATAATTCTTCTAGAGCTTCAGAGAATGATGGGAAAAGTCAAGATGTTACTTTCTGAGACAGCAGGCTGAGACATCCAGGGACTAAGTAAGCCCCATTCTTGGTTCCCCAGGTGGCCAAGACATTGGCTGAAAGCCCGACCTTGTTGCCTCATGTCTTTTAGTATTTCTAATGGGCAGACAACCCGACTACTGCCCCTGCCAACTTTCCTGTCAACAAAACACTGGGGAACCAAGAAAAACAAACCAAGATTCAAGGGCCTTGTCCCCCAAGTGCATTTCACTGCCCGACACCAATGGCACCACCATCTGTGAGCTTATTAGGAGGACAGAGTCTTGCATCACACACATACCTAATGAAAGAGGGACCCGGGTAATTGGTGTGCACAGGGCAGCATAAACACTGCCCCAGGTCTCTGCTGATATTAGGACACCATGTTCTTCCCATAGCTTCCAATATGCCAATGTTTCTCAAAGTGCACTGTGCAAAGAACCACCTTCTGGGGTGAGTCGTGTGAAGTGTTGGTAAAAACACGGATTTCTGGGCTCTACCAAATACCCACTGGAGTGACTGGTATGGGGAACAGCAATCTGAACTTTTAAACCATCACTCCGGAGATTCTGATACACTCAGCTCCAGGGATCAATGCATTATTCTTGGAAGGAGGCTGGCTCTGAAGACGGCAGGTCTATTTCCCTCCCATCTCCTTGTCTTGTTCAGAACTCTGACACTGCAGGTTGACTTTCTTTTTCCCCTCTATTTATACGCATTGAACCATTTTTTTCCTATCTCTAAGTCATCTGGAGATTGTTTTCCTCTAATAAAATGGCTATAGCCCTCATTAAGGAATGTGATAAACCCACTGTCAATTACCTTAATTGATTTGACAACCTGATTAGACCCAGAAAGGGGCAGATTTCCTCAGAGGAGGCCTTTTAAAAGGAGAAAACAAAACAAAGGCCCATGTAATTAAAATGCGATCCCTGGCGATGAGTATGTAAAATAAGTCCTGAGAGGCATTAGTGATGGGAAAACTTTTCTAAATGACATCTTAGGGAAGACAAAGAAACAAGACAGTCAAATAAATCAGTGCATTGCTAGGGAAGGACACTGAACAGAAACCCAGCACTTTTCTCAATCATTAACTCATCAGGAACATTGAAATGAACAAAACACACTCTTGATTTATGATGGAGAGAGCGTCAATACTGGCCCCATTTGTGGCACTATGAACCCAAGTTATGAAAGTTAACTGGCACCATTTGTAGTTATATGAATGACTTTTTTTTTCTGGAAAACTATGCTGGAAGTAGAATCTTGGGTGTTATCTCAACAGGAACTGAATACATTGTTCTATGGAGCAGAGCTCAGAGCACTGAGCCATGTCATAGTAACCATGATTATTTCAGCAAAAAGGCCAGCACTCAGCATGTGTGCCAGATTCAAGGATTATTCCTTCAGTACTATTTATGGTCTATTTTCTTCTCTGATTCATTTTTCAGGGGAACACATCTTCTGAACTTATTCCACACTTGGGTAGCCCCCAGGCCTTCAGGAATAGAAAGGCAGTATGATGACTGTTACTTCACACAACAAAAATATCTAGGTCCCAAGAGTGCTGAGAAATAGAACATTATTAGCTAATTAGGACAAACTGTCACACTGGAGTGTTTGATTAAATTAATTAATCAAGCTGATGATTGGTCTGGAGGGAGTAGAAAGCTGTTTTTACAGTGCACCTGATAAACTGTTCTATTAATCAGTGGCCCCTTCAAAATTCAAAGAAAAGTATTTTTAGATGAGAGATAAACAAATTTGAATACAGTAGTCTGTAGAGTGATCAGAATGAATGACAATGCCTGTGTAGAGTAAGTGCCAAATACATGAATCAGTGGACAGAGCTGAGTTTAGAGTTCTCTTGACCATTATCAATCCTCTAAATTAACTGAGCATTTCAATTGGATCTTCTTTAAATGGAATGCAATGATTTCTTCTTTGACAGTTACACAAAAATAACAGATTGGAATAGACCCCCAAAGGAATCAACACCACAGACTTTTAATTTAGGTTTTCAACTAAACCATTATTCATTCTTTCTTTTTTTAAATACATAAAGGAAAATTAAAAGACCTCTAGCTTACTTTGACAATCTACTCCCATGCCTAACTCACTTAAGAGATAATATAGTTCTTCCATTTTCTTTTGGGCAGGAGGTAAACCATTCCTTCCACTACAGGTTTCCCAATTTGGTAAAAGCATCAACACCGCCTTAATTCTGACCAGTTCACTCCAAACCTAACATTCTATGCCAGAACTACATTTACTTGTGATCCTGACTGTGCTTGATATAAAGCCTTCTCCATATCTGTGAGCCAAGTCGCCTGGCATTTTGTACCCTGTATGAATTTGCTACTAGGCTAATCTGCAGATGTGAAATCCAATGAAACAGACCAAGATTTCCTCTGTACTCAAATCAACTGGGTACCTGTCAACAGGTCACCGACACTCCTTGGTGACCGTAGACTTAAGCAACAGTTCAAATAGGATGGCAACTGCATGTTATTTCTCTGATTCAAAAACAACCTTTCATGGTAAGTTGCCTAGAGTTTGACTTGCTTTAAACAGATGTGGCTGTTTATCCATTTACATAGTCCCTAGAAGATGCCCTTAATCACAGCATAGTATTAGCTGGGAAAGCTCAGGGACTGTGTCATTCCTACGTTCTACAGAACACCTAAAGCATTTCACTTTTTTGAGCCAGCACTTACCCGAGTATTCTCACAGAATAAGGCCTTTAGACTTGGGAAAAAAAGGTTGCACCCACATATATTGGGACTTCATTAAGGCCCACAGTTCCTCCATCCATTTACTCATTCACTCATACATTCATTACATTTATTCCACAGTTTTTCATGGAGCCCCCTTCAGGCGAGATGTAGACAAATTACACCCCATATATTTCCTACAAAACTCCATGTTTGAAACAAACTCCATGTTTTATAGCTTATAAAGCTCCCTCAATAAGTCACAGGAAAAAAAAAGATCTGTTTGAAGTTTTATCCACTGTCTGCCTCCTACCCTCATCTGAGGACAGAGCTTTATATCCAGAGCCTGAGATAAAATTTTTGTCATCAGATACTAAATTGGTCACATCCATAAATACTTTTAAAAAATAGATGAAGTCAACAAAATGATTGAGAAACACTTATTTTGCTCTAAAATATTTATTTTAGCTCAGATTTCATAATAATACATTCACTTACAGCTACGTACCTTTTTTTTTTTTTTTTTGTCCTTTCCTACTTGCCTGAAAGCTCTACAAAGGCGACAGCTATGTGTATTTCTGATCACTAATGCATAATCTCTATTTGGCATAATGCCTGGCAATACTACCCTCAACAATTATTTATAGAAAAAGTTAAATAAATTAATGAATGGAATTCATGCAATATAATCTTACACACCCAAAGTTGTGAATACCACCAAACAGCCTTACAATTAGAAGAGCGTAAAGGGGGTCAAATATATGGTGATAGAAAGAGAACCAAGTCTGGGTGGTGAACACACAATGCAATGATGAAGTATTACAGAAATGTACACTTGAAATGCATAATAATTTTACCAACCAATGTCACCCCAATAAATTTAATAAGAATTTTTTTAAAAAGATGCTGTTGTCACATCCTACGTCTAGTCTACTGAAAAATAAGTACAAAATTACTGTAGATAATTTTAAAGAGCCAGGAAGATAATTTCCTTTTCTTTTTTTTTTTCTAGAAGATTCACATGGGAAGGAAAAAAAAAAAATATATATATATATATATATATATATATATATATATATATATATATGGAAAGAAATAGAAGAGTAAATGGAGAGTCAGTTTAAATGACAAAAATAAACATTTTTATTCAATACTTTACAGTCTTCAAAAATGATTAATTATCTCCCCAGCTTTTAGGGCCAGCAGCATGAGGTTGAATACATCATCAGTTCTGCTATAAAACGTGTTTGCAAGTAAACAGGAAGTTGACCTTATAAAATGAAGCTTTTTATTTGCATAGAAGTTCTTCGTTACTAACAGAAATGGACTTTTGACTAGTCACTACAGCTGTGGCTATCTCCCTGACATATGGAGCTTCTTAAAGAAAAAAAAAAGTTAGAGGGATTTCTTAGCAAATTCAATTCCATTTATTTTCCAGAGAAGTAGGAATGAAGCAGCAGGTGGCAAATTCATTTTTTGTCTAATAACGTTTGATCATGTGACATATTTTATTTCCACGGTTAATATAACCTAATAAACAGCAAATTGGGAAAACTGTTCAGTATGTGAGAAGTTAGTGGGATGTGCGTGTGTATGTATGTGATGGGTGTAGAGAACTGGAAGGCTTTTGTGGTAAAGGTGAGGGAAGAATATGGTTGCTGTTACATGCTCCAGGTAGGAAGCCTTTGCTTTTAAGTCACTAGTTCCAATCCTTGTTGAGAGCAGTTCAAAGCTATTTGTAGGCTGTAAAACCATCTTTGTTCCATGAGATGTGGTGATCTCAGCCCAGGTCCTTAAAAGAATGGATTTACAAAAATAAACCTAAGACCTAAACAGCGATGGAAGGGACCTTCCATGTGGGATTACAAACATCATGTGGAAGAAACCTGTGCAATATATGAAGGAAGAACAGGAACTGAAAACATACGTAACATCAGTAGAACAGAGCTTTCTTGTTAAAAAAAAAAAAAGTGTCTTGTTAATGTATGAGATTATTGACATTACCAAAAATCTCAAACTCTGAAATAAGAGCCAAGCAGCTCTCATTAGATTCAGATACACTCTTCGTGGAATCTTGGGCAAGATTTTTTTTCCTGCAAGCCTCAACTTCTTCAATACACAGAATGGAGATAATCGGGGTATGTTTCACATGGCTATTGTTGGGAAGATTACATGAGTCTTTTTTTTTTTTTTTTTAAGTACTCCAACATATTTGCTTTTCTCATAATAGCTGTAACCCAGATGTCAACTGGGAGCATTTCTAACAGGAATACCTGGGTGTAGTCAAGCTTTCAGAGTGCACTTAACCTTTGTTCATTTGTCAGTTCCATTTAGTTAAGTTCCCAAAGTTAGATAGATGGTTTCCTGATTACCTTACTCAAGTGCATCTTGGGCTTTCTCTGTCCTATCCCTTTATAGAAGGAGTTTGAAACCTCTGGGGGCTCCCAGAAAGTGATGGAAAACAACATTTTGGAAACCACAATCTACTCTAGACACTCACTAATTCTTCCACACATGGTGTGTAAATTTTAGATAGAGTAGGTTTTGTTTAAAAGATAAAAATGAAATTGCTGAAGAAGTGAAATACTTTGAACCCGTGTGCACTGTTGGTGGGATTATAAAATGGTACAACCTCTGTGGAAAACAGTATGGAGGTTTCACAAAAAATTAAAAATAGAACCACCTTATGACCCAGTGACTCTACTTTGGGTATCTAAAATAATTGAAAGGAGAGTCTTAAAGCAATATTTGTACACCATGTTCAAAGCACCATTATTCACAGTAGCAAGAGACATATGGGATATCACACATACGTATGAGGTCATATGGCTCTTGGCTTTCTCTGTCTGACTTATCTTGCTTAGCATAATAATCTCAAGATCCATCTATGTTGTCACAGAACACAATGTGATATATAGATGATGTATTGTAGAAATGCACACTTGAAACCTATGTAATTTTACTAAACATTGTCACCCCAATAAATTTAATTAAGAAAAAATCCACTCTTACTTCCCAAGATCCAAACTCCTTATAGGAAATTACCTCTCCACCACTGATAAGGGTTTTGGATGGGTTGGTTAAAAACAGATGTCTACTTCTTGCTGTGGAATTCTAAGGGATCAGAATCCTCTTTCATTGAGCTGGTAGAGTCACGGATTGATCCTATAACTAAAGCTTAGCCAATGGGGCACATTAGCTTAGAACTTTGATCTTTAAGTGAGAAACATAAGCATGGAAGAAACATTTGAAGTTTGAACATTTGCTATCAGCATCCTGGTCTGATGGCTACTGAAGGACCTGCTTTCCAGTCCTAGGGTGCAGGCTTGGCTACCACCCATTCCTAAGCTGGGGCTTCATCCCTATTGATTGTGTAAGCACCAGTGATCCTGAAAAAAAAAAAAAAAAGAAAAAAGCAAAAAAGAAAAAAAAATCTCCCCTTCAATTAAATTAGCCAGACTTAGTCCACTACCTGGCAATGTTCATTGCACAGGTAACTTCAAAAGATCAATGCTGTGACCAGCATCTCATGTTCCTAGAGCATCATGAAAGCCTCTCATCCTCTTGGTTCCTTTATGGAAAGGTTTTGAAAATGTCTCCATATTTCTACTTCCAGTCTTATCATTTTGCTCTGCAGATTTCTTTGAATCCATGCTGATCAGCTGCTATTCTCCCCAGCAATGCCCCAAACCCTATTAAAATAAATCCACCTACAGAACTGAGCCTGCTAATCATCCTCCCACCTAATTAGATGTCTGACAGCCAACTTCTTCAGCAACAGTTCTGTCCTTCAGTTGGGCTTTCTATGCAGGAGTTTTACAGGTAGATTAGGAACTAGTTAACCACCCACATCCATAATCTTCTTCCTGTGATCATTAAAGACCAACCATCCCAACCATTTCAAACTCCACATGGCAAAGGAAGCCACAACCCCACTGTTAAACAAATGGCCACTGTCACTGATCAGAAGATTCATTTTTGTGTGGGGGGCCAGTAGGTGGCTTTCAAGGTACAGATCTAGGTGATACTGCTGAGAACATGTAGGTGGTGTGGCTGACAGGAGCCGGAGCCAAGCTTGTGGGGGAGTGAAAGACAAGTGGGGCTGCTAGCCTGATTACATCATTTATCTTATTCTCTTTGTTTTTATCCTTCCTTACTTTTTCACAAAGAAATGGCTCCAGATTTTATTGATCATTCTGATTGTTTCTTTCTCTGTTCTAAGCCAGGGTTCAGCAAACTTTTGAGACAGAAGAGCTGCCAGGGGTCAGCAAACTGTGGCTCTGAAAATCGAAAATGAAAATAAAACTATCATAGTTTCATTTATAAAAATTTTAAAGGATATTATTCACATAATGGTGATTATGTAAACATATGGCTCTCGAATAATTTTTAAATTGTTGTGAGGGACAGGATTGGCTCTTCCAGGGGTCAGCAAACTTTTGAGACGGAACGTACCCAGAGAGCAGCGTGTGGCTCACTTGCCGTAGTTTGCTGATGCCTGGTCTAAGCCATCCATTTCTCCCTCTATCTTTATTGTTGCCTTTTCCCACAAACATTAAAGCACAATTATTAATACTTTGTCCCTAGTTCATAAGTAAGGGACACACCACATGGTCTTGACTACTCTTTGGTGAGAGTAGTGCTGACTTTTCACTTAGTTAATTTCCTTTAATCTGTGGATAAATTGTATTTATAGTTATATGGTCCTTAAGGTTCACAAGGCCGATTTTTACTCCTTATGTCATTCATGTCTCACAACCATCTTTCCAGGTGGTAAAGGACCCACTCCCAAATAGGTAATGGTACTGCAGGGATGGGAAGCCAGAACCAAATCATGGTTTTGTTGTTGTGTTGTTTTGTTTTTTGCTTTTTGTTTTTTTCTGTAATAGTTTAAGACCAACACATTCCAACCCATTTGCTCTTCCTTTCATTCTACACATGAATTCAAGTGGCAGACATAAAGTTCCCTGTATGGTTTCCCCCACTGAGCCCTGGGGATTTAGCAACATGGTTATGGCAAGCAAAGTAAAATATGCTCTACTGGAACTGAGGATTCAACTAGGCATGAATGGGGGAAGAGGGAGGGAAGGCATGGCGGATACCAAAGCAAGACAAGTATGCAGCACCCTGCCCTTTACATCATCCAGTCCTCCCTCTCCTGAATTGTCAAGCTCTCTGTCCAGTATCCATACAATCACTCGCATAACCATGCAGTCAGTTGCCTAGTCTGAACTCCTAAAACTCAGCCAGGGCTGCTCCATCTCACTTATCTAACTCCCCAACCCTCACGGCCTACGTTACATCCTTTTGATTTAACATTTTTTACGATTACTTAAATCCATTCTGCCACCAGGGCTTACTATGTTTTTGCTAAAATTTCTACAGTTGCTCCTGAACTGGTTTCCTTGCTTTCAGGGTCATATTTCTACCAAGTGTCTTCCAAACAGCATATTCAAAGAGCTCTCTGTGTCAAGTCCTGCAATGACTCACAAGGCTTGCACAAGGTGCTCGCAACTTCCTTCACAAGGCACCAGCATGGCTCTCTCGACTCAACAACTACCACTTGACCAAATGGAATCTTCCTTCCAGGTATATATGGAAGTACTGGTAAATCCCAGCCTAGCCATTTTACTTCACGATGTCATGCTTTTGCTCATTATGTTACATATACTTTCTCTGTAGAATGTCCTTTCCTTCTTTTAAAGGCATTGCCTACTCATACCTTAAAAGGAGGCTCAAGGGTCACCTATACTGAGACATCCCCCACCACAAAAAAAAAAAATTTAAAAAAATGCAGTGAACGATTATGGCTTCCCTTCATGAGAATGCCCCTCATGAGTTCTCAGGGGCTGTTAATTCTCTGGCACCTCCTGCCTGCCTCTGCCATCCATGGAAGGGCAAAGGGTCTACCAGGGAAAATCCACAGGCAGTTGGAAGTAGAGTTACTATATTACAGTGGTAAGGCCAAGGAGAGCTGGGTCAAGGACTGATTGCAGAGGCAGGCAGGAGGTGCCAGAGAATTATCACCCCTGCAGCAGTCCTCAGTCAATGAGTGGTAAGAGTTGGAGTATAAATAATCTAATTCCCTCACCCCTTATGTCAGATAACAGGAGTGTGAGTTCTACACTGACTCCCAGACTTTCCCAGTGAGATTAAGCTCCAGTCATCTACATTGCTGACTGGCTTTATCATGTGCCCTTTATGAAGAAATTGAGGCACAAAGAGGTTTAAACTTTCATTAAGTTTAGACCATGTACTTACTTGATGAAAGAGTCTACCATATGAGTAAGTAGGGCTACATGGGATTTTCCCCCACCAGCTTATTTCTTCCACTGACTCTTCTAACATCTTTAAATAAAAGGTTCATGTGCCAGTTGCTGACGGCGCCCTACTCCAAAAGGCTGCCCTCTAGGAAAGTTTATAGGCCAGCACCTACAATAGCTGAACCTGGCAACTTGTAGTTGCAAGCTAAATCCTTTCCCTATGAGAACATAGAGCCAGAGAAATCACTTTGGAGAGTCACAGTAATAGTGAGGCCATCCTGGTGGTCACCCAGGACATGAGGTTCATTCACAATAACTAAAAAGCAGACCCAAGGGCCGGCCGAGTGGCGCGGTGGTTAAGCACTGGCTTGGGAAGCCAGCTGCCCCGGCTCGGTCCCACTAATGAGGGCCAGTGACACTGCCCTCTTAAAATAAAAAATAAAAAATAGAAGAAAAACAGACCCGCACAATGTTCAAAGCAAAAGTACATTTCTACAGTTTTTGGTTTTTGTTTTGTTTTAAACCAGAGAAGTTAGAAAAGTATGTAAGAGAAAGAAATTTATCTACAGCATGAAAGAGAACACATTAAAATGCTCAACTTCCTAAGCAATCAAAGACAAACTTTTAAAAATGAGATTTTACTATTCTATTACAAAATTTGCAAAGATTAAAATAAAATAATGTGTAACTCCTGTGTAACTTCAGTAAAGTAGGTTCTTGGTATATTGTCAGACAGGGTATAAATTGGTAGAAAATATTTTAAAATTAACTTGGAATTTAATAATAGAAACCTAATGTAGACCTTACAATTTGACCCAGTAATTTTTAAAATAGTCTGTAACCTTTAATCCAGTATTATTTTTGCCTATAGATTTCCCTTAAGGATATAACTTACATTTTTATATATGTACATACAACAAAAATATGTCATGAAAATCACCACAACATTTTTCTGTAATAGCCAATTAAAAAGAAATCACCTAAATGCCAACCAAGAGAAAAAATTCTATTCAAACATACTTTAGAATATTTAAAATAAACATTAAAATTTTAGGTTTTGAAAACTAAAAAATGGCATGGAACATGACATATAAAACTTAAAAATATGTAGGGTTTATAATTTTATATATATTATGAACTTAATTTTTTTTTCAATGTTCATAAACTCAGAATAAAAGACAGGAAGAAAACACCAAGTGATTCATAATTATTATAACTGGTAATGGGATTATGGGTGACTTATTTTCTTATTTACATTTATGAAATTTTCAAACTTTCTGCAATACACACATATAATTTTTATATTGAGGTAAAGTTATTTTCAAGCATAGACTGGATATGCCTGGGAAGTGAGCCCATGAGTGGTTATTCCTGCATAAGAGGACACCATGCATTGAATAAGAAGAAATATTAGTGTGAAATAAACAAAATTATATATCTAGTGTTCCCTTTATCTATCTAATTCGCCCTTCAAATCTAGATGGTGCATGCCTCCCTTCCCCTTCCATTTGAATGTTTTCATTAAACATTATGTGTCATAGTGCCCAGCATCAGAGAGTCTTGTGCTTAATGTGCTAATTCTAAGGGTTTATGGGTCCTCATGAAGGCATTTTGTTTCTACACTTTCAATTAGGGTGGCAACTGACAAGCACAAAAAGGAGCACAGCCAAGGCCATGCATCTGGTAATGAACTAGTTTCCTGAGTTGAAATGAATGAGTTCAACTATGAGTGCCAGTTGCTTCTTATCATCTCCAAGATTTGCCAGCAGAATAACTGTTACAAAATAAAAACTACAATCCAAGACAATCCTGTTGTGACTTGGCTCTGTTGAGGTACCACACCATCATCTAACATTTTGCCTAAAATTCTATAAGTTAATGCACATTATTTATTGTGGAAGTTCAAATTTTCTCAGCAGGACTTCTCAGAGACAAGAAGGAGTGAAGATTTCAAGAGGAAAGCAACAACTACACCGAATGTATTTTTAATTACCTTTAAATTACATTAATAACAACAATCTCAGTGGGACAAAGAAATCAAATCCTACTTACTAAGACACATCTCATTAGCTGGGATAAAGGTTTCCTTTCTTTATTTATTTGGTTTGTTTTAGGGACTGGACTATAAATCTTTGCAAATCTCATAATTTATGTCCAAGGTCATAGGCATAGGACCAGCTAGCTACTTTTGGTTTTGCTTTGCCTGTTTACTGTGGTCTCTCTGAAACAAGTGATGGGTTGTGGACCACTGTCATTGTTTGCCTTGTAATAACATAAAAATCATCTTTCTTTCCCTACCCCTAGCGATAAGAAAAATAAATCAGCACTCTTAGCTCTAGGAAAACACAGCTTATTTTTGCTTATAGATGAAGAGTAAGAAGTTAATTGGCATGGCCTAAGTTCACATATTTGCTACTGGAATCACAGATACCATCCAGCTCCTTTAAATTTCTCCCCAGGACATGTGCATGAGTCAACACCAGGGAAATCCTCCATACAGTGGAGATATGCCTCTGCCTACTCCCACACTCAGGAAATTTGCAAAATCAAGCAGATTTACATTGTTTAAAATTTAAACTTGGTGTCAACATTTAAAAAAAAAAAACAAAAAAACTTTACTCAGTGCTTATGTGCATGGTATATGCTCAGGGCTATAACAAGACATCAGAACCCAGAATGGTTTTCTAGGGGCTTCCCTTCTAATGGATATAGGAGGCCTATATATCAATGTCTCAGCCACAGAAAGAAGCAAAGTGAAACATGCCACAGAGATGAATGTGTCTAAGGACCATAGGAGTTTAGTAGTGAGAAAAATCACACCCCTGGGCTTGATGACAGAGTGGAGGGCAAGTGCCCTAAATGCCTGATTTCACCAAGATTTCAAATAGATCAGCTGTTTTTGCTAGAACTTCAGGGTTTTCATGGCACCCAGATCTCCCTCCCCTCCCTTGGACAAACCCATCAAATCCCAGAAAGGTGCACAGCAATAGAGGTGAGAAAGTAAGATTACAGCTACACTATGTTAAGTTTGGAAAAATCCTACCTAATTACCCCTCGGATGGGTCCAAATGATAGATCCCTATATTTAGGCATCTGGTCTAGAATAAGGGGGACAGTTGGGACTCATGACTTCTGTACTGAGCCATATAATTTGCTAAATTTAAGAAGTAAAATTAGGGCCAGCTGAGTGGCTCAGTTGGTTAAGAGTTGGCTTGGGTGCAAGCTCGGAGCAGCAGGGTCACTGGTTCAGTTCCCACATGGGCCAGTGACGCTAAACCCTCTACAGCTATGATTGTGACCAACAGCTTGACCTGGAGCTGGGCTGCCATGAGTCGCTGGCAACGGTGTAAGCTGCAGTGGGTCTGCAGTGGGCTTCCGTGGACTACCGTGAGTGGCTGGCCGCCTGTGTGAGCAGCTGGCATGAGCTGCGGTGAGCTGCTGTGAGTGTCTGTCCAGTGGCCGGCGACCCATCTGCCTCAGCCAGAAAGAGAGCAATGATCACAATATGGACATGGGTCAGTGAAGCAACGTCCTCCACAACTAGACTGAAGAACAAAAGGAGAGCAACTTGTCTGTTCCCCTTCCCCAATTCCCCAATAAAATCTTTAAAAAAATAAAATACAATTAGACTATTAAATACATTTTTAGACAAAAGCAGTATTATAGTAAGACACCAAAAATACTCTCCAAAAAGAGGCATTGAGTGAAAGAGGAAATAAGAATTGCAATTATAGACTAATTAGAAAAAAATGAAAATACAAATACTACTATCAAAACAGAGCATACAACAACTCCACCACATAGGTAAAACAAATGTTTAACCTCAAATACTTTAATAATTAGTTAAAATGAAAGTTAAAAACAGACTAATTATTAAATTAAGAAGATAGACACATAACCACAATCCTTACATAAGCAGGTAGAGATATTTAATAAAAATAAAAGCAGAAAAGAATGACTTAGAGAGGATGTACAAAGAAAAACATTAAAACTGCTCAATAAATCCAAGAGTTGCTTCTAAGGGAAACACAACTAGTATATTAATAGTAAGCAATAACATAGGAATCTGATGATTAAAGAAAAAGAAATAAATAAGTTGGAAAAGATAAATGCACAGGGTTTAACCATATATAAATTTCTCTATTCAATTTGAGGTTAATACACTTTAAAAATCTAGGTGAAATATATACATTTCTAAGAAAATAGATGTCAAAATGTAATAAAGAAGAATTTGAGAAACTTATGAGAATTATGGGGTAGATTACTAAAAGTTAACAAACTTAGTATTTCTTCCCTACCTTCACGTCTCCCCTCCAAAAGTCAGTAGGGTAAAGTTATTTGGAGGATGATTTAAATACAAGCATTGGTTCACATGTGTGTGCACGCGTGTTTCTGCGTGTGTGTCAGAATAATGAATTAAATCAAATGTTGGCTAACTCTACTATCATAGAAACACTGAATTTTGGAGTTAGAAAGCTAAAACATTTTAAAACAATCTCACAATTTATTATTAGTCCCTCCCATAATCTATTTTAAACTCTTCTATACTATTTCTGAGATTATAACTAAGTCAGTTTCTTCCCTCTTATAACCCAATCTCATCTATTTCATATCAACACTTTTCTCTCCTTCGGGGAAACCTTTAAGTTCAACAACTGTAAGTTATAATAAAAGGTGAGTCTGGTTTAAATACAAGCCTGAGAGGCCAGAGCACGAGAATTCAATGTTCTGGGATTCCCAAAGCACCTCTAATCAATAGAGTGTGGGTTTTGCAGCTGTAACACTTGGGGAAGGGGTTGGGTATGTGACTAAGGGATGTGCCACGTGATCAGCTTGCCATAATATAAAATCAGCCTCCAGATACTAGCAAAGTCATATAAACCCAAGAATGCTATTGTACCATGCTGTCTTTCCAAACTGGCAGATTGAAAAAAGATTGAAAAAGAATAACACCCAGTGTATGGGGAAACAGGCACTTAAATAACTTAAATAACTTTGCTGATAGGTACATATCAGTGCAATTAGTCTAGAGGACAACTGTTAACATCAGTTTGCGTGAATCTTTGCAAGATGTATCATTATCCCTAGTGTGAAACTGCTAGGTCAAAAGATATTATCCAAGTATTACATACAATACCAACAGATCAGAAAGAACCTATTGTCCATTAATATGGGGGCACTGGTAAATATTTTTTGATATACCCATTAAATGAATATTGATATATTAAAGTAATTATATAGATTTACATTTATTGATATGGAAATGATTAATGCACACTGATATGAGAAAAATAAAGGATATAGATCAAATGTATTATGATTAAGCTAGCTATCTATTTGTGTCTACACATACAGAAATAAAGAAGTGTATACACACACATATCTACACACACACAAATTAAAGTTATTTTGGCATGTTGGAATTACAGTGGATTTGCTATGATTTAATTTTTCTAATATTTAAAAAGTAAACGTTACACTCAAAATCAGAAAAATAGAAAACGTATTACCATTTTAATAACAAAAATAAGAGCATCAACGGATAAGGTCAAAAAAGATTATGCCACGCATATGGAAACTCTACTCATTGGGTAATCACAGTTTGATTCCAAATTTCCTACAAAAGCTGAATTGCCAGCCACAAACCACTATCCTTCCTCTGAATTCTTGAACGTATTTATTGTTTGACTCAGCATATGCTGCCTTGGGCTCTTATTCAACCACTTTCTCTAGGTAGAGGTCTCCCTAGAGTGGTCAGGAATCCATGATTTATATGAAGATATTTATATGCCTCCACATGTATTTAACGTCTGCCCCCTCACCACACCCCCCATACCTAGCTTTACATTGTCACACCCAAGTACTTGCATGTTTTTCCCTAATAATGTCAGATAACAGGTCCACAGCTTATGACCTGTGGGCATATGCTAGTGCCCCTTGTTGTAACTTCCCACTGGAAAAGTCGAATACATGGTATAGGTGTACATATACATAGTACAACCAACCATTGAGTTGTCCTAGGAAGTTTCTTGAATATGCGATTACATAGAACTTAAGATGTCAAAGCTGAAGCTAATGTAACTTGATTATCAATATTGAGGGCTTCCTAGAGCTCCTAGCATTGAATCTCTTCTATTCCAATGACCAATCCTGTCCATGCTCTGGGCTAGAATGGATGGTACCAGGAGTGCTTCTTTGCTTCGGCTGCACAGCCAAAGCATTTCCCTGTGTGGATGAGTTTGTTCCCTTAAAGGTTCGAGCTGGATGCACCTTCAGTGGGATATACTGTTCCTTCTTTCCCAGTGGCCTGCTTGTCCTTACACATGGCACTCCCTGAACATTGGAGGAGCCCAGCCACAGAATTTCCCCTGTTAAGGCAATGGATGCCATCCTAGGTAGACAGGAGCACTGCTCTGCTTCTCCCAGTTAGCTCCTGGGTGGGGCGTTTATGACATCATGAACTATCCCAACCTGCAAGCAACTATAGGAACCATTGTCTGCTCTAGGAATTGTTAGGGTCCACCACCCAACTCCTGTTCCTCTGTCTTTATTTATTTATTTATTTATTTATTTATTTTTTGAGGGCAGTGTTACTGGCCCTCATATGTGGGACCCGAACCAGGGCCGAACTTAACCACTGGGCCCCTCGGCCAGCCCTCTGTCTTTAAACATCCCCTTCACTCTATTGTTTGTCTTCATGGTACTTTTATCCCCCACCTTCCTTGCTCCTTCAGATATTTCGGAAGAAATGTATGCCTGTTTTCCAGGGTCACGTCTCAGCTGACCGCACAATAGCCACCAAGCAAGCGGCATCTTGCTCTGTCCACCCTTTCCTTCCCTGGGTGTAGGATGCCAGTCCTCTTGGTGTTTGGGAGGGAGGCTGTGACAAAAGCCTTTTGAAAACCCACAGAACACAGAGTCTTGGAGGACTGCAGTTAATTTTATGCTGGCTGCCTGGCTGCCTTGCTTGCCCTCAATCCATCGCACTCATGCTGTGGACCCTTGCTGATTTCACTGGGGTGAAAAGAATGCATTTCCTCTGTCAGAAGTCACCATCTTTTCCTTGTGAAGTGGCTATGGGTATAGAGTAGAAGAATACAAAAATATCAGCAAGAGAGGAGGAAAGACAATAGCCTCAGGAACAGAAATTGAAATAGAGAAACTCAGACTCACACACATACACACAGTTACAGAGAGAGTCTGTGTCTACCCCTGACCATGGCATCATATCAGCTCTGAAATACCCATTTCCCTATGTCCATCCACTCTGCCAAACAGCACATGGGTATGCCTGTTCTAGTAACTGGGCCTTAGTGCTTGAGTAGGGGGCGGGGGTGTGTGCTTATCTATCCCAGTTAAGACCTTAATCTCTTTATCCCATAACCTTCCCCAAATTTTTATGCATTCTCAGAATGTTTAATTTTCAAAATTACTCTGAGATGGTTTCTCCATCTCTTAATGTATTACCTGTAGTGGCTGTTCCTTTCCCTGTGACCCATGAAATTCAGTCCCCTTTCCATGGTATCTCTACACACACACACACACACACACACACACACACACACACACACACACCACCATTTGAGATATATATATATATATATATATATATATATATATATATATATATATAAGCACATATGCCCCAAAATACCTATTTGCACAATATATTTGCAGGTATTGCTGTAATGGTTGCTGACCTGGGGAAGAGTTAAATTTCCACAGCTTGGCACAGTGGGGATCTCTGTTTTATATATATCTCAAAGCAGGAAGGTGACTTTAAAAGTTCTCCAGAAATTTTTAGTCACTCCCACCTACTTCTTGGCAGTTTTTTCCCCTTGTCATGCCATTCTGCTTTAGCAAAGCAAAACAACTTCTCTAAACACATAATGCAGAACAATTCTGTTCTTTGTGGCCCCAACCTCCAAACTTAGAGGTGATTCTGCTCCCCTTTGTATATGCAAAAAAAAACCCAAAATATCCTTTTATGTGGCTGAGGTGGAGGGAAGTAGTTGAAAACTGGGCTCTGAGGGCCGGCCGAGTGGCACAGTGGTTCAGTGCTGGCTTGGGAAGCCAGCGGCCCCCATTCGTGTCCCACATGTATGGGCCAGTGACTGCCCTTAAAAAAAAAAACAAAAAAAACAAACTGGGCTCTGGATACCAGGAGCCTGGTTTTCTACTGTGCGAAATTTGGGGTGAGCTACTTTACAACTCTGTGCCCCCAGATGCTTTACATATAAAACATGGCTAATGACAATATCAAATCATGGGGATTCAAGAAGTGTAAATGGCATGACATAGGAAAGGTGCTCGCCAGGTACCTGGCACAGAGCGCACTCTCCTTAGTGTTCGCCTTAGACAGGAGGCCACACTTGAGTTCTCATCTCATCCCTTCCCCCAAAAGTCACTGCAAGACGTGTGCAGTGTGCAGATATATTATTACCAATGAGATCAGCTAATGCAAGTTCTCCATGGAAACATATCAAGCTCTAGAAAGTTGTATTGATATTGCAGTTTTTCTCCACTTAACCTGTCCAATGATTATTATCTATTGAGCATCTATACTCATAGAGTGATGGTGTGACTAGGGCAGTATTCCCCCAATTATGGTCATTTGTGAGCCACCCCCAGTGTTCCACCTGATCCCTAGACCACAACATGTGGTCACTTGATCTAAGATAATACCCATGACATCATAGTTCTGATGTGCTGTCAATCACTGCTTAATATGCATTGAATCAGTGGTGAAAACTACTAACATTTTAAATACATCTATCCATGTTTCAAAATGATAATTACCTGTATTTGGAAATAGAGTCATAAGAATTGAATTCCTGTCCCACAGTATTGGCCAATATATATATATATATATTAATTGCTCAAATATATTTTCTTAATTATTTATTTATTTATTTATTTTATTGTTATTTTTTAGCTGAGCCATCCTGCCACCTGTTGGCAGCTCAGCAGCAGCTCAGCTCGGGCCGGAAATTGAACCACCGTTACTCAGAGCTTGCACTTTTTTTTTTTTTTTCAAGGGGGCAGTGTCACTGGCCCTCATATGTGGGATCCTATCCCAGGCTACTAGCATCCCAAGCCAGCTCTTAACCACCGCACCACTTGGCCGGCCCAGATCTCGCACTCTTGAGCGAGCTCTTAACCAACTGTGCCACTCAGTCAGCGTTTGGCCAATATATTCTTGATGTGTGGCCTTGGGTAAGTCATTTAAACTCTAAGCCCCATTTGGTCCAATTCATAGTAGAAGAGGGTAAAGGGGATCAAATATGTGGTGATGGAAGGAGAACTGACTCTGGGTGGTGAACACATAATGTGATATATAGAGGATGTATTATGGAATTGTACACTTGAAAACTATGTAACTGTACTATCCATTGTTGCCCCAATAAATTTTAATTAAAAAAAGAAAAAAGTCAAGGGAGAAAATGTGTATGAAAGTGTTTTGTAAACTGTAAAGCACTGCACAAACAGATGATGTTAATATCAGTAGACGTCCAAGAACTAGATGCTGATGATGATGATTCAGTACATTTAGTTTCAACAACCCAGAAGCTGGCATTTGAAAGGGAAGGGAGCTTCCCTCCTCCTCAGCATTCTGGTCAATGAGTCATGACTCAGGATGCCATGAGGAGTGCACCCCCAGTGACACACTGGGATCCCCTCCTGCAGTTTCACAGAAAATCACTGCCACCCACAGAGTCCAGCAAAGAAAAAATAAATCTGCAAATGTCCTTTTTTTCCTTTTCTTGACTTTTTTTTTTCCAAGCACATGGCTTCAACTCTATTTTCCTTACAGATTAGCTGCACACCATCCTATCAGGAAGCCAAGATCCTGAAAGCAGTATTGAGCAGTGAGGTCCCCACAGACAGAAGATCTGACCCCACTCAGCACTGTCAGTACCTGTGGTCACAGCCCTGTATCTGGCGTTTTTCTGCCAATCCAAGAACTGCAGTGGCTGTGCACGCTTCTCTAGGCCAGCGGTTCTCGGTCCTGGTTACACGCTAGAATCACCTGGTGGAATGTCTGAAAAGACCATCCGGACCTTTTCTCAAACCAATTTCATTAGGATCTCTTGGAGGAAGTGGGGAATCACGCATCAATCGCTTCCTACTAAAAGCTCCCCAAATATGAAGGCTGCTTGGGAACCACTGCTTTAGGTTAACCGTGGCCAGATGGTGAGGCTGCACCTATTGAGCATGGAAAGAAGTAGCAATAAAATCTATTTAATGTGCTTCAGTTAGCCAAATCCTGTAAGTCAGAATAACCAAACAAGAAATGAAACAAAAACAAGAAAACACAATAGCAACAACCCCTCACAGGCTACTTGTACCACTTTTTCTCATGAGGTGATCTTTTTATTTCTTGCACAAGATTTTGTTAAATTTTAGATTCCTGGTCTTCACCCTGGAAATTGTAGGAACCAGAGTCTCTGGGGGGCCAGAGAATTTGCATTTCAACAGACTCCTCAGAGGATCTAAGACCACAGAGCTATAGGACCACTGCTCTCTCTGATTACATTAATTAGAGAGATGTACAATCCTTTTTCGACACTGTAATCCTTCTGGGGTTCTCCACTTTGGTTGTGCAAGAATCACTGAACTATGTGAGCTTTAAAATATAGGCATCCAGATGATAAGACAGGGGGGAATTGCAATGGTGGCACTGAATCTTCTATTTTCATATTTGGACCTCTGGTATAATTCAATTTAACAAGTGTAATTTAGCTTGGGACTTTTTGAAAGCTTTCTTTTCTTTCTTTTCTTTGCTTCGTTTCTGTCAAACCTTAGTGACTATTTACTATACATTTACTATGCATACCAGTTTCAAGGTTTCTACGTACTTCGATCATGCCTGCCTGGCCAGGTGACGTGGGAGAGGTTTTTGCAATTGTCTGGGATCCACTACTGGCTGGAACTTAAATCTACATAACATATGCCAAGGTTTCGATAACCAGTTTAACCATACCTTCCCCCACCCCAGCTGACAAAGCCAAACGTAATAGAAGATTCCACTCTAGGACAAAGCAGTTTACATCCTGGTTACAAAACATAAAACTTTAGGTGAAACCAGGACTCAGGGCAGTAATCTCCAGCAGACTCTGCCCAGCCAACCCTCCTCTCACTTTAATAAATCTTCTTTCTGTGTTTCTACCTGCCTCGTGAATTCTTTCATAACCCACGAACAAGGAGCCGTATCAACAGATTCTACCACAGGCAGCCAGGTGTGGGACCTGAACTGATGAATGTTTTTAAAGCTTCCTATAGGATTCTAATAGACAGTCAGATGGTGAGCCTCTGATCCAACAGCAATGCCACTGGGCAGTAAGAAATAATAATAATAATTTAAAAATGCAGAGACTATTATTGCCAAAGTAAAACTGAACTTGAGATCATCTTCCCCAAAACGGGTCTTGTTCCAGAGTTTTTTCAATGTCAATTCACTTTAGAATGAGAAAAAAAGAAAGTCCTGTTTCCATACATTTGTCCTTCTGCACAGAAGGGAACACAAATTTAGAAAATACGTAAAGCAGTGGGCACTGAAACGTTCATTATTCAATGTCAGAACCAAAGACTCCCAGGCATTATTAAATACATTAATAAACACTGTGGCTGCATTCAGAGGGAAGAAAAACGCAGTGGGAACTGATTCTTCATGTAAATTGTCTAGCAAGTGAAGACTCAGGAACTGACTTCATGGATTGTCATGCAGAGGTCATACTATTTACATCTGAAAAGCCCACGCATGTCTACTGCCTTCTCAGTTATGCTGGTCATTGTGAGATTTGGAGAATGAGCACAGGATGAAATGCAACTTAATTCTGTCTATTAAGGAGACAGGGATTTCCTCGCTCACCCTGTTGGGTGCTGTGCATGGAGAGGCAGTTATCATGGTCTGAACAAATGGAAAGCCAAGCCAATGACTGCTTCAACTGCCTGGCTTGCTTTTCAGTAGGACTTGGAGGCATGCAGATGGAGAGCTAGCTCTTGTCTGAGTTCATGGCTTAGCATAGAAAAGTAATTTTTTCTGTAAACATGAAAGGCAGTGTGAAGCCCCCAGGCTCAGCCACTTTCCTCCCACTCATCAGGTGGCTACTGGAACTGGGCATTTGGGGGACAGAGCCCAAGAAATATCCTTCTGCAGAAACCACATTCTTTTACAGAAGGGAAACCTAAGAGCCACCTGCTACTCACAGAGAAAAGGAAATCGGTTGCAATCCTACTCTGCTTTTAAGCCCTCTCCAAACCAAACGAACCAATGCAGACATCCACCCAGTCAGAGGAAAGACAGCAATGAATTCCCATCTCCCCCAAGCCTGTGATTGGCTTCAAAACACTGCCATCAGTCATCCTAATAAGCACTTCAAAAGTAAATCAAAGGCTATTAAAACACTTTGGACATTGAGCTTGTTCCCTCAAGCAAACTATAAACTCCCAGAATTTACAACTTTTGCTAGAGGGGAGGGAGGAAGATGCTGGGTTTTAAAACCAAATTTATTAGCTTGTTTCTTATACTGTTTTTTCCCCCCTTTCTCCTCTTGGGACAGTAATAAACTAAAATTGCCGGATGCCATAATAAGCTGCTAAATTCTTAGTTAAGGTGCATACCATTATCTAAGCATTCCAGATTTCACTGGGGTGATTTATAAGTGTGTGCTAACAAAACTCTTTCTCCTTAAGGGGCCCAGAGCTGTTTGATCAACATTTATCAACACTCAAAGTGCAGGGCAGTGAAATAATACTGTATGCCACTCCCTTCACAATCAAAATTCCAGGGGATAGAGCCAAGCAGGACAATGAAATAAACAGGGGTAGACAGCAACCCTATGCTGTCATGCTGTGAGTGGAGTGAACTTGGGTAAGTCATTTACCCTCGTCAGACCTCAGTTTCCTCAACAGTAAAAGGCATGTGTTGATTTAGAAAACTTGGAAGATCCCGTTCTAAATATAATCCTATCATCCAATCAGCTGATTAGGCAGCACAGAACTGACAGGCCACTTTAGGGCTGATATGCACAGCTAATGTGAAACCCCCAGTTCTCTTATATCCAGGTTATATGGGGTGGAAGCATTCCCCTTCACCCTGGCAAATTCAATTTCTAACCTTTTATTTTCTTTCTCCCCTCAACACGTGCTCATCATTGATTTTGGATTGAAACTCCTTGGCTCCTTCCTTCATTTCAGATTAGTGGTGCTGTCAGCTGGCAGGGGTAGGCCACACCCATTTTCAAGGCTGCAGATTAAGAGTTGGAACTGTTATGGGCACACGAGGTGCCAGTTTCTGCAGACAGAAGAGTGTCAGCTTTAATTAGTAGGAGCCCAGTGGCTGCTTATCTGCAGCGCAGACCTGCATTTGCTACCTCTCCTTGGGTATCTCAAGCACACCTCAAAATCAGCTTTTCTAAAACCAAACTTGTGATCTTCTTCCCCAAATGGGTCCCGTTCCAGAGTCTCTTCTCTCAGTGAATGGTGGCATTATCTGTCCTGTTAGACACTCCGGGCACCTAAGCTTCACCCCACCTCCTTTATCTGCTTTATCCCCAAGTCTTATGACGGCCTCTTGTACATTTCTTAAATAGGAACCAACCTAGGCACTTCCCACCAACATGACCTTGACCTACATATTATTTCTCTCCGGATTTTCTGCAATATTTGCCTCCATGATTTGGCAGCATTTTCTTTTGGATGCTTCAAAATGTGTAATTGCCCAATCTCCCCCTCCCCCCAGATTCCACCACCTCCTCTGCCTCTTTCCTCTGTCCTTCCCTCCCTCCCTCCCTTACTCCCTCCCACTTATTTGCCCAGACCAGTGTGGCCTTATGCCAAACCCCTCTCCGTTCCAGTCACACCAGAGACCCTTCAGTTCAGCTCTCTTGCTGTGACTCTTCCCTCCACATGCGGACACAATGTGTCTGCCAGAGGTCCCTGCGCCCTCCCTCTCCACCCCACTTTACCTAGTCAATTTCTACACACCTCTTCTTTGTCACTTTCTTGGAAAAGTCTTCTCTGCCGAGTGCTGTATAGCTGAAATCCTCTCATCATAGGTTTTTATAATACATCTCAGTATTTAACTGAATTTTTTTTTTTTAATTTTAGTGGAGTCTCTCCCACTGAAATGTAAATTTCATGGGAGCCAAAACCATTTCTGATTTTGCTAACCAGCATGTTTCCAGGGTCTAGTATATCAAAAGCACTGAAACATACTTATTTAGTGAATGAAGTGGACAGTTGCTGATAGCAACAGGTTTTATAGTTTTTGCATACACACCATCAGTCATTCCAGGTCCAAGTCCTTGCGTCTAATCTTATGATTTTCTCTGCTGAAGATCCCTTCCAAACAAAGGTGCCTGCACCAATCCCTTTACAAAGAAGATGTGTCTACTTTTCCAAAATGTTCCCTCCCCCGCACCACCACTCACATACAATGTTACCAAAGAAAGGGCTCCATTTCAAAAGCACTCTTATGAAAGTCTAAATTTATTTCTCTCCTGTCCTGTTTAACCCATGAAGCCCAGATTCTTCTCTTTCCCCTTATAAACCAGACGTGCTTTTGTTTCTGCAAACCATTGCCTGTTCGTTGTACCCGCCCCCACTCCATATTTCCTCATCCATATTTTCCCTGGAGATCCTTATCTGCCTTTACTTCCCTCTTCTCTGAATTCTTACTAGGGTTATTCGCTTGACCATACCCCATACCCCTGACATATTCACCCCATCACTCAAACTTTTTCCTGCTTCAGATCCCAAGGCCACATGGCTACCTCTGCCTGCCTTCATCTTCCTTCACTTCTTACCTGGCCAACTCTTTCTCAGCTTAAATATCATGTTCTCAGAGAGGTTTCCAGACATCCCCCTGCTCCCAACCTAAAAACAGTCTTCCTATCATTCCCTCTCAGGGCAACAATGGTTTTTCCTCCCAAATACGATTTAGCCCATCATGCAATCAATTTTGTTTTCCTTTTGAACATGTGTCCTCCTAAGGAAATTCTACTCTTTAGGACAGGCTCTTACCACAACTACAGATAGTACTAAAACCTTGCAGAGTCCCAGGCACATACATAGGAAGCGCTCAGTAAATATTGCGGGGGCAGAATTATTTCAACTAACGAATGGATGTATTGTTCTGGTATCTGAATTGAATTATATCTCTAAACCTCTCGAGGGCAGAGATCATATTTCTTGCTTGTTATGTATCACCCATAGTGTTAAAATCTGCAGTTAGGTTCGGCTAGGATTTGTCAGTTTTGGCACGACTGACATTTGGATCCAATCATTCTTTGTTGCATGGGGCTACCCTGTGTCCTAGAGGACGCTCAGCTCCTTTGCCTCCACTCACTAAATGACAGCAGCAACCCCCACCCTCAGTCAAAACAACCAAAAATGTCTCCAGGCATTGTCAAGTATCTTCTGTGGGCAAAATCCACCCTCAATACCCCACTGAGAACCACTCGCTTAAGTGCTAGATTCAGTCAATGTTGATTAATGAATTCTAAACTGGCTTGGCAATCTCTAGATTCTAAAGAGTCCTTCAAATTCTTGGAGGAATTGTTCCACTGCAGTCAAGGAATAGAACAAATATCTAAAAATGCCTGACAGCTCCTAGGAGTGGCGCTCCCTTCAAGTGGTAGAAACTGAAGCCAAATTGGCTGGGAGCCTGCGCTAACTTCTTCCTCAGTAATTGTTTTCTCAATAGCTACAGCTCATTTTGAACATCCTTGGAACACTAGATGAATTTATATCTTGTTTACTATTCCCTGAACTTACCGATGAAGTTTTCATCACTGTAACTATTTCTTTTTTTTTTTTTTTAATCTTCCTGTCTGTTCCAACCTCCTGTGAGGGAAGAATTTGCACCTGTTTCATTGCAGTGCCTTCTGCCACGTACAAGAGCACCTGAGCAAAGCGGCTTCTTAATAACAAATAACAAATATATGATCGAACTTGGTCATTTGCTGTGTACTCATGCGTATATTTATCTACCAACAATGAAAGACAGGCAGACAGAAACAATGAGTATGTATTCGGTGGTCTAAAATCTGTGACCAGGAGTGAAAAACAAGTTATTATCTCCTTAACTAGAAGTTTCAACATCTGGAGTTTCAACAGATGCAGAGAGATAAAGAGGCCAAACTGAAAAAGTTTCAACTTAATTTCAGTGGTAAATGAAAATAACATGATAATAGCTATGTGTGGTGTCAGGTGGGCACGAGACTTACCAAGCAATCACTTTGTAAGGTATATAAATGTCTAATCACTATGCTGTACGCCTTAAATTAATTGAAAAATAAATTTGAAAAATAAAAAAATAAAAGAAGAAAAGTAATAACAGGAGCTTTCATAATAACTGCCTTGGACACTGTATAAAATGAAATGTATTTTAATGTCCTCTAAAATATTACACCTCTGTGTAAAGAGGGGATGGTATGATAGCAATGTTGTTTTCACTGGGGGAAGTTAAATATTTGCTTTCACCAAGCACCAGTGTCACCTACTTAAATCCAGGTCTTCTGATTTCAAATCTTACATTCTTCTACCCTGATCCCCTGACTCCTAAAAGGAGCAAACCTAATTCTCAGTACCCATCTTCCATGGTACCAGTTGCAGTCTTTTTTTTTCTTACTTACTCTTGAACATGGTCTGCCCAGGAAAATAATATCTTCTGGGACCTCTAACAAGGAGCCTGTAAGGATTCTGGGGAAGATATAAACGACTTCATAATCTGATACCTCGGATTAAGTGCCTTGGCTGCATTCTGATAGGGCTGTGTGTGACCCACAGTGCCATGGGGCATGAAGTGAATTAAACAATAAATTCCCTGAGCTCCTGGTGCAGGGGATGCTTAATGGTATTACGTAGTAAATGTCATGAAGCTGCACAAAAGCTGGATATGATTTTATCTTTCCCTTCTAGCAAATAAAATAAAATAACTCTTCTATAGAGTAGACACAGCAGAATACAGATAGAATGACCATATCTGTCTGGGTTTGTGCAGCACAATCCCAATGTATCCCTGTTGTCCCAACATGATTATTCATAGTGTTCCCTCTCAAAAGGGGGTCCGTTTGAAAGCTAAATCATAGAGTCATGCTAAATATGGCTCCCGTTTCACAATGAACATGATTGGTAATTAAGTTTCATGTATAATCACATTTAAAAGAGTCATGTTTTTCTCCCATAGGCTGTTCATGATATTAGATAGGGGTCAAACAATCAAGTTTGTGAACTCATCCTAGAAAAAGTGCTACATACCTCATTGCTGAATATCACTATGGTCACCTTCGAAGTACCCCCCCTTGGGAAGCTATGCACTGATGCCAGCACCTAGTCCATCCTTCAAAGCAAGTTTGGAACTCTTTTTCTGGAATGGCCGTCAGAGCTGTCATCGCATTACTCTTGATGTCCTGAATGTCATCAAAATGTCTTCCTTTCAATATTTCCTTTATCTTTGGGTAAAGAAAGAAGTCACTGGGGGCCAGATCAGCTGAGTAGGGAGGGTGTTCCAATACAGTTATTTGTTTACTGACTAAAACCCCCCTCACAGACAGTGCCATGTGAACTGGTGCATTGTCGTGATGCAAGAGCCATGAATTATTGGCGAAAAGTATGTCATCTAACTTTTTCACACAGCCTTTTCAGCACTCCCAAATAGTAAACTTGGTTAACTGTCCAGTTGGTACACATTCATAATGAATAATCCCTCTGATACCCAAAAGGGTTAGCACCATCATTGCAAGCTTGCAAACTTAATTTTCGGACCTCAGGGATTTTTAGGGAGTGGGTGACAAATTCCTTTTCCTTCTTCAGAGACTACAATATGACATCCCCACAAAGGAGTTTTGCACTCCCACCCCTGGTACCACCATCAGTACAATGCCGCAGAGCACAGGCCCGCTGCAGAGAGAAGCAGACAGGGAGCACAGGCTGAGGGCGCTGAGCCCACCCAGCAGGATGTGGGGCCAATAGCCACACTCGCATCTGTATCTACAACCAGGTGTTTAACAAACATGACTAGTGACTTAAAACACGACTTTGTTTCTGTCTTCCCTTAAATTTTATTCATTTGGAGCAATCGTTCCCTACTCCTTGATGAAATCTCCGGCAGGTTCTTGGGCTCTCCATTTATTTTAATGTAATAGCCCCAAAGTCACTTTAAATCACAGGTACAGTCTTAATGCAATAAATAAAATGTCCAATTGAAGATAGTCATAAAAAGCTCTATTTGACTGCATTAAATGCTCCTTCTTCTCCTCCCACCTCTCAGCCCTCCCATGACTCCCCATATCTCCCACCTGAACTGCCTCCCCCCCTCTTTCAGGCAGACAACTGCATTGTGGAATGAGGTGTGGTCTTCTGCTGTCTGAATAAACAAATCAACTCTCTACCTGCTGCCTTGCTCCAGGAGGGCAGGAGAGGGAAGAGCGGTAAGGAATAAGGGCTATTCTTATGTCTGCTTGCTTTCTAGCACTCTGAGCATGGTGGACAGTGGAAGTGACTTTTCCTTTAATAAGGGCTTCAGAGCCCCCTGCTGGGCTTCCTCTCCTGTATCCCCATGACCTGAAAGGTTGCATCTCCTACCCAAGTAACAACTGTAGAGACCCTCTCTGATAGTCCCCTGATAGCCCAACTCCAACCATTTTCATCATTTGGTCTCCTCACCCCATCAGACCGGCCTGAACAAGACCTGAGAGCACCCCAGGGACACATTCTTCTGCCTGGTACTTCCTAAACACTCCCACTTCCCAGCCCCAGCACATCAAAGCAGCAGTGCTCTCTCTATCCCACCATCTGGCAGGTGATCAGCTCCTTTCTCTCCTTCCAGATTTCCTTGGCAAAGGTCAGACCCCAACCCACAAACCATTTTGTCTCAGTCAAGAGTCAGGAGCGAGGCTTTGTATTGCCAAATATGGGGGCTTACAAGTGAAGGTCTCCTGAAGTCTATTCCTTCCCCATCATGTGATAGGACAGGAAATGGCCCTGGCCTCTGACAACTCTTTCTCCAGAAATCCGCTTCATCCCCTGCATCCACAAGTAATCCTACTGAATGGCTCTGTCTCCTCAATCCTTACCAAGCTCAACTGACAAGAAAGGCAGCAGCCTCCTGAGATAGGGGAGATGGGGTGAGTGCAACCATCTCTGGATGTCTTGGTAAGGATATTCACCTTACAAAATTCTCCCCTTCCCCTGACCTATTTGTATATCCTTTTATAGCCTTTATCGGACTCCTCTGTTTGAAGGGTGCCAATATCCTGACACAGGTTACAGCAGTCGCTTGCCTTGCCAATCAGTACATGGATATAGGGGGTTCAGGAGGGAGGGTAGCTTCCATTTCACACGTAACCTTGGAAGCATGACATCTACAATATTGGTACCTTGGTACAAACTACATGAACTCAGTGGAAACTATAAGAAACTACTGGGTTGTCAGAAAAGTCATGACATATTATTTTCTATGTTTTTTACTGCAAAAACATATCATGACTTTTCCAACAACCCAATATAAACCTCCTGTGAGTATAAACATCAGGGTCTGGTGTCGAGGATGACAAAACCAGGTAAGCAAGCTGACATCTCTCCTCTGCTTATTACAAATTCAATCTAAACAATGCTGATTTCTTTCCGGGTTGCTTGGGTTTCCAGAAAAGCTCTCTCTATGGGCCTGCCTCATACAATCCAAGCACCTTATGAGGGAAATCTAAGAAATTGCTCTTCTCTGTGTTATATCTTATACCAAGTTGAGAAATCCCCTCTGATCTGAACTTTTGAAGTCCCAGAGGTTGAACACACTAAGAAATATACAAAAAGGTCAAGAATCTGCAAGCGCTGCCTGTAAATGGACAGTCTTACTGAGCAGGCAGGTCTCCACAGGTGGTACACATTAGGGCTTAAGAAAGAATGAAAGTGATATATTATTTGGGCACTTTAATTTTGATCCAAGGACAAAATTTTGATTTCCTCAGAGCAGTTTCCACTTGTCATGAGCTCAACATACAGCCACTGCTGAGCACTAATGCAGAACTTCCAACAGAGTGAGAAATTACAGGGTTGCTTTGCTAGGGATGTGTGGGTGTGGGGGGGGAGGGGGGTCCGGGGGGGACGGGGAGGCAAGACTATGTAGCTTCATTTCAAGGTGGAGACTCTAGCTGGTCTGGTCACCTAGACAAATCCCCAGGTTCCCTTTGAAGGACTTAGAGGAGTAAACAACACACATAGGTAAAGCTGTTGATCAGAAAGTCAAAGCATTGAGATTATCAAATATTAGAATGTTCAAAGACTTTTTAATGCATCTATCTATCTATCTATCTATCTATCTATCTATCTATGTATCTATGCATATACATATATGCTTTATTTCTTAGAGCAGTTTTAGATTCATAGAAACATTTAGTGGAAAGTATATAGAGTTCCTATACGACCCTGGTCTCCAAACACATAGAATCTTCCCCACCCTCAACTATCAACATTTGTACCAGTGTGATAAATTTAATGGATGACCCAACATCAACGTATCATCATTGCTCAAAGTCCATAGTTTACACCAGGGTTCATTCTTGGTGTTGTGCATCCTATGGGTTTTGACAAGTGTATATAACGATATGTATCCACCATTGCAGTAGCTTATAGAACAGTTTCACTGCCCTAAATATCCCCTGTGTTACACCTATTCATCCTTCCCCACCCCTGGCAACCACTGATTCTTTTATAGTCTCCATAGTTTTACCCTTTTCAGAATGTCATCTAGTTGGAATGATGTACCCTTTTGAGATAGGCCTGTTTTACTTAGTAATAAGCTTCTCCATGTCTTTTCATAGCTTGATACCTCATTTCTTTTTAGCGCTGAATAACATTTCGTTGTCTTGCTGTACCACAGTTTATTTACCCATTCACCCACCAAAGGACATCTCAGTTGAATCCACATTTTGGCAATTATGAAGGAAGCCACTATACACACCCATGCACAGGGATTTTTTGTTGTTATTTGAATATGTTTTTAAATTATTTGGGTAAATACCAAGGAGTAAGAATGCTGGATCATATGGTAAGATTATGTTTAGTGTTATAAGAACTTGACAAAGTGTCTTCCAAATGGCTGTATGGTTTTGTATTCTCGGCAGCAATGGATGAGAGTTCCAGTTACTCCATCTCCTCCCTAGCATTTGGTGCTCTCAACGTCTTGGATTTGAGCAATTCTAAACAGTGTGTAGTATAATACTGTGGTTTTAATTTGCATGTCCCTTGTATGATGTGGAGCACCTTCTCATGTTTATTTGCCATCTGCATATCTTCTTTGGTGAGCTGTTTGTTCCTACCTTTTGCCCATTTTTTAAAGCAGGTTTTTTGTTTTGTTTTTCCTTACTGTTGAGTTTTAAGTATACTTTGTGTGTTTTGGATCATGATCCTCTATCCATGTCTTTTGCAAATATTTTCTCTCAGTCTGTGGATTATCCTCCCATTCTTTTGAAAAGGATTTTTTTTTTTAATGACTATGATTTTTTCATTAAAAACAACTCGTTCTAGTGAGAAATGCATGATGACAGAGGTGAATGACAAATCATTCAATGATTGAAAGGAAACTTTCAGCCCATTGAATGTGATAAAACTGACATTTACGGTAAAAATAAAACAAAGCAAAACAAAAATAAAACTAAACAAGTGAAGGCTCTGACATTTGTTAATATTATGATAATCCCACAAATTTTACTATATGTATAACGATAAATTCTACATAATATATAATTACATAATGTATAATTTCACTATTTTAAAAGGTGTGTAAAAGGCAAAAGAGGAATTAGAAAAGAAAGGGAAGTATAAGAACAAGAGAAGGTTGGGATGGGAAGGCCTTGTGGAAAGAATTGTCCATCATATTCTCTTTCTAATCTATAGACATTAGCGCTGCTATTGGGTATCCCTGAGACAGAGGGGAATAGGAATCCCCTGCTCAGGATTTCCCTGTTTTAACATTTACATTTAACTAGGTTTTGTTTGTTTGTTTGTTTTCCCCCCAAGGGCAGTGTCACTGGCCCTCATTTGTGGGAACTGAACCGGGGCTGCTGGCTTCCCAAGCCAGCACTTAACCACTGCGCCACTCGGCAGGCCTAGGTTTTGTTTCGTTTTTTTCAGTTTAAGGTAACACAACTGCAGTGTGGATTCACTTTTCTCCCTAGAACAGAGAAGCAAAATGTATTCCTTGTGTAAATTTCATAAGTACCTAGGGCTTTATAAATCTTCAGTCTGCTTTCAACAAGTGTCAGATATTCTGATCTACAGGAAATGCTACTTCTTTGGCTCATTCATGAGGTAAATTTATTCTAACATACACACGTGCTTTCTAAAACATATCTACTTCAAAAGCTGTTTTTAAAATTGCACCTTTACTCTTCATTCTTTTTTTTTTTTTTTTTTTTTTTAAAGATTTTATTGGGGAATTGGCAGAGGGGAACAGCGTTGGGGAATCGGGGAAGGGGAACAGACAAGTTGCTGTCTTTTTGTTCTTCAGTTTAGTTGCGGAGGATGTTGCTTCACTGTTGGTATCGTCATTGCGCTCTTCCCGGATGAGGCAGATCGGTCGCTGGCCTCTGGATGTCGCTCACCGCGGCTATTGGCAGCTCACGCTTGGCTGCCAGCCGCTCACGCTGGCTGCGGGCCACTCACTGTAGCCTATGGCAGCCCACTGCAGCAGGGGCTGCAGCCCACACCATCACCGGGGCTCGCACAGCCCAGCTCCAGGTGGAGCTGTTGTTAGCTGTAGAGGGCAGTGTCACTGGCCCTCATGTGGGATCCGAACCGGGGCCGCTGGCATCCCAAAACCAGCGCTTAACCAATGCGCCACTCGGCCGGCCCTTCATTCCTATATTATATAGTATATGCTCTAAAAATATACTTTTGTAATCCCTGAGTCTTTGAGGATTAACATATCAAAACTCTGGCAGGTTTGCTAATTAGGAAGGGTCAAAGCCTCACACTTCCATAGAAACAATCGTCTTTTATATTGCTTTCTGTCGCTTAGCACCAACGCCCCTTCCCCTGTCCTGCCTTCCTCTGCAGGCAGGCAGCCTCAGACCCCCGCCCCAGGGCTCACTGCTGCAGCCAGGACTCAGTGAAGGCAAAGCCTTCACTCCCTGCTTCTGGACTCCTAGATGGGGCCACTAGCGCACTTAACTGGCTGTCCCTACAGCAGAAACGGAAGACCCAAATTATAGCAATTCCCTGCTTAGCATGAAATTGGCTTGAAATACAGACACTAATAAGCAGCCCCTCTCGATGGCCTCAGGCTTGCTTACTGATATGGAACCCGTTCACACCCCAGGACAAGAGCTTATATTTCTCCCACCCCGAAGAACAATTTCCCTCCTCACTGGTCTCTCCATTTGACAATTGCTAGAGAGTAGTAAAAAGGTTTCAGACCAGACAATTCGTTTTTCCTTTTATGTCTAGATAACCTGAAATTTCTTCATGCAGCTTTTCACATATCACTTCAAGTCTGTTTTGTTTTTTTTTTGTTTGTTTGTTTTAATAATAAAATTATTCCTTGCCAGCAAAACAACACAATAGAAAACCAGTGTCCTCTGTCTGTAGGGGGAATACTAGAGCCCAAAGGGCAGCAGAGCCAGTGCTTTTGTTCGGGTTTTCTTGATGGGGTAAAAGGGGTGCAGTGCCAGGGATCTCAGCCTCTCTGGAATAATTGTGTTCCTGGAAACTTGTGTACAAATTTTATTTTTTATATAAACATGCTACCTGGGCCCTGCCATTAAAAAGATTCTAAGATACAACAATTTGTTTTTGTTTTTTTGTTTGTTTGTTTTAGCTGAGCCATCCTGCCACCTGTTGTCAGCTCAACGGCAACTCAGCTCGGGCTGGCCTCGAACAGCTGTTGCTCAGAGCTCAGCTCGAACTCTTGAGCGAGCTCTTAACCAACTGAGCCACTCAGCCGGCCCTTAAGATACAACAATTTGAAAGTGAAAAGTGACATTTTAAAAAAGTGACATTTCCCTTTCATTTGAAAGTGAAAAGTGACATTTCCTCGAGGGTAAATCTCCCTGCTCATTATTGATTGATATTATCATCTGTAGGGAACACAGGAGATCCAGAGGCAGGAAATACATGTAATCTCAGCTGAAGCATACAGTTTATGCATAACAAGAGTGGTGTTCATCACAGCATTCTTCATGGCAATGAAAAAATAAAATCAATATAAACGTTAATAAGGGCATATAACATCGTTAAGATAAAGTATTAAAGGAGATCCATACAATGAGCTATGAGGCAACCATTAATACAGAATATGTATTTTTGAAATAATTTGTGTGCCTTGAATAAAGCAACAACAACAAAACTCTAGAGTCATAGAGAACTGAGTTTTAATACTGGCTTCCTCCATACCAGCTGCTTAATACTAAACTAGTCACTTTACCTTTCTAAGCCTCAAGTGTCTCATCTGACAACCGGGGATTAAAAAATGTGATGGACTGAACAGATTGTTGTGAGAATTAAATGAAAAGATCTATGTGAAGTGCGAAGAAAATGATACGGTCACCTTTTATTGAGCATTCACTCTTAGATTGAACTATTTTGCAGTTGAAAAATGGTCAAAAATTGACAATCTCCTATGGTTAAAATTCTTATAATAAAACAGGGAAGAAGATGGGATACAAAATAGGCTGTTCACGCTCATCCAGAAGTATAAACAGGCACAAATCTAACTGTTAACTCTGAAGTAAGAGAATTATTAAATAATCGTAGTAGTATTAAGATAATATTAGATCAAAGGTCTTAAACCATACAATTCTTCCCAAAAAACGTCTAAGGAAGATATAGATCCCCAAGAGACAATCACTGGTCAGTTGAAACATGAGTTTATGTATCCAGTTACTAGAAGGAGAATATAAAAGAAAAATAATATATGGTACAAGGTTTGAACCAGGATTCTATGGAGCTAGGTAGCTGTAAACAGGAAAAAGAGGAAGGAAGCAGATCAGGGCAAGGTCTGGCTGGGCCCGGCCCTGGGCCCGCAGATGCAGGCGCCCCTTCTGGGCAGCTATTCCAAGGGAACTCCAGGCAGAGGTATTCCATTCTCCTGGGAGGAGGAAAGGGGAGTAAGGAAAAGGTAGGCTGCCCACACTGGGGAGGGGAATTGATGGTTTCCACCCACCCACCCCTCATGCACACTTTTTCTCATTTTTGCCTTGTGTCTTAGCAAATAAATGTTCCGTGTTTGTCAAATGTTTTTCTACAGTGAGTACGTGTTTGTGTGTGTGCGTGAATTTATTTTTATAGGAAAACAGATTTTTTTTTGTTGTTACTTGCGGTGACATCCAATTAAAGAATGCTATTACAGTCTGCATACTGATAAGGAGACACCTTAAAACATCCATTGGAGAGGCACACACTCTCACAGGTGAGAAATCAGTGTCTCCTTCTGTGTCTCTCCGTCCCCATGAATATGCTTTAGTGATGAAGCATTGTTTTAGGTCTCAGGGGTGGCTTAGCCTCAGAAGGTGGACTTGGAAGGGGATTAGACAGCAGATCAGGGGATCCATTTTAACAGAGCAAAAGTTTTCTAATATCTTCTAAATTGCCATCTTTTTTCCATCTGCCTTGCACTATATGTTATATGTAAGTCTCCCTATAGCAATTCATAGAAAATTCAAATAACAAGAATAAAAAATAAAAAAAGAAGGAAGAGGAGGAGGAGGAGGAGGAGGAGGAGGAGGAAGAGGAAGGGGAGAAAGAGGAAGGGGAAGGGGAACAGGAAGGGGAAGGAGGAGAAGGAGAAGGAGAAGAAAGGCCTGAGATATTAGAACAGAAAAAAAATGTGAATTGGCCCATTAGAGGAAACTGAGATCCACAGAGCTAGGGCTTGGGTTTACTCCCCGCCCCTAGTAAAATGGCCTACTGCACGTTTCCTGGTTCATTTTCCCTCCATTGTTTTTAGTATCCTGAGTGTGTGGAAAATCACACTTGGTCACTTAAGCTGCTGTTCGTGACTGAATTTTTAGAGCCATCAGTAAGGTTTCTGTAACAAACACATGACCATCCATATCTGTGAGGCTATAATGTACCGCACGCACGCACACACACACAATATAAATCAGAATACTCAATTGCTGAGATCCCAGTCAGAAAGATGAAAACAAATTATGGACAGTCACTAAAATTCCTGATCTACTAATTTTAAGTACGGTGTAAAATGAAGGATGGCTAAGGGAGAAGAAACGGAAAGCGCCCCTCCCCACTTTGCTTAAGAAAAAATCATTAATTAAAGGGTTAAGACGGATTGATTAGAAAATCACCAGGAAAGGTCACTCCTAACAGAGTTATTATGCTTCAAGTAAACAGTCATCAGCTTACCCTGCAAAGTAAGTGGCAGGGCTGCTGTGTATCTGCATACAAATGATTGGCAAAACCTTCTACTCGCCTTGCCTCCCCGTGCCACTGGGAATATGCTGCGTTGGCATGCGCAGCGTTATGCACCCATGTGTGCATGTGTGCACCTCATTACACATAGCTGTCTTTGTATCAAAGGACACAGCCAACACGCAGGTGTGGCACCAGTAAAAGGGGGCTCTACCTATTGCGCATGCTTGGATCAGGTATATCTTGTTTCATTTCTTTTTAATAGAATCTGGGGAAACAGTGGTTCTGAGGAGTCAGGACTCTTTTTTGTGTTTTTTGTTTGTTTGTTTGTTTGTTTTATTCATACTGTTAGGCAGGTAAGGCTCCTGAGTGAAACTTCTATCAAAAGTCCAGGAAGCCTAGTGTCTTAATGCTTCCAATGGCCTCCTCCAGAAATCATATCTGCTTAGAAGCCTTAGTAACCAACAACAGATTTTGAGGAGATCTGCCTTTCAAACAAGATAATCTCGGCAGATATCAACAGAGCTTTGCAATCAGAATTTCTGAAAGTTGGACTGTGGTGACACCATCTTGAGGTGTATGCATGCAGATTCATCATCGTCTTAGGATCCCCACAAATTATGGGTGGGTGCATGATTCTGGAAAAGTCACATGCTGTGGAGTAGGCTCCTGAAAAAATAAATACTGCCTGATTTCCTTCCTAATTTTGAGATGACTTGAAGATCCTTGTCCTGTCTGTCCTCTCCTGGCAGAACCTGAGGGTTCAACACTGTCTGGGAGGAGGTTTCACTTAGATCCTCCCTACGGAATTCCACAAATATCCTTTTGGATCTTTATTCATTTGGTCAGTCAGTCATTCATTTAATTAATTTTTGGGTTTTTTTGAGGGCAGTTTCACTGGCCCTCACATGTGGGACCTGAACCGGGGCCACTGGCTTCCCAAGCCAGTGCTTAACCACCGCGCCACTCGGCCGGCCCTCATTTAATTGATTTTAATGAGACTCTTAGTGTGCCCAGCACCCCAGTAGGTGACGGACATACAAAGCAATGTTGTCCTATCATCCAAGAGTATACAGTTACAGTAGAGATGAGACGGATATAGTAATGCAATATATTCAATGTGATGGACCTAAAGGCAGCAGCAAGAACAGGGTCTCAAACCTCAGAAATCGCAGAAGGGCTAGGGAAAATATGTGGTAATAAGGGCAGAAAACGGTTCCACATGCCGGACTCCAGCATGAAGTTCTTTCTCTGAAAGTTGGCAATCTCCCCCACGTGCACCAACACAGATGTTTGCTTGTTTCTAACTCCTGAACTGGACACCCACCAGATCTGCGGCATCATCACAGGACAGCCTCCTGCAGTTTTCATGGCTCATGCCTTATGAATAATGGAAACTTTCAAGGATGATTCTGGTTTAAGATCAGGAGCAAGTCCTTATTGTGGGCTGTGTATGCCAGCGCTCTGCCCTGGTAAATTATCTGCAGACAGCAGGTTCAATCAAAATGAACACACCACTGTTCATTCTTTCCTGCCTGCCATGCTGTTTACTAACCAGTATCCATTATTTTTAAAGCATTTCTAGAGTCTAAGAGCAAAAAAGAGAAACAAGGGGGTGACAGATAGGAGATAAATGCACAGTGAATCCGGTGTCATGTGCCAATGAGATAGGAAAAATGGGGGGCGGGGGGACAACGGGAATAGTTACATGCTATTGTGACTCCAGGAGGCTCAGAAATGCACAGGGCTTGGGAACATTGACAGTTATATTCCAGGGGTGTTCTCATGGGGAAATGATGCATCAAGCAGATCTAGTGTTCATTTGATCCCTCATTTCTTGAGCAGTGACATTATGTGAATTGTCAACCACCTCCATGCTCATGGCTAAAAGCATGCGAAGGTATTAATATGCTCTACAAGTATATTATTATTTTTGGGAATCGTATGATATTTTTGGAAATACCTGGAGACACCCTAAGGTTTTTTAAAACAGAATAGAAATCATTGTCTCAAGTAAAAATAACTTTCATTTGGCTGCTGAGAGCTCCCCGGAAACCATTCTTTTGGCATCTAATCACCCTTCCTTGAAGCACCTCACACACAGCACTCCTGCCACCCTATCTTATTACTGACATCTTGAGCTGTTACTTGGCCAAGTCACTGAGTGACAAAGCAAAGGCCTATGTGGCAAAGCAAAGAGTGCTTTCTCCCCGTAGTCCACAAACACCCATGCGTGTCTGTCTACAGCAGGGCTCCTGTTTGTTTCTTGGACAAAATGATGCTTTAGTGGGACTCAGGAATTAAAGAAGAATGGAATGTTAACCATCCCAATAAAGAAAGAAAGACAGGGGAGGGGGAGGGAGAGAGAGAGAGGGAGGAAGGAAGGAAGGAAAAGAAATAAACATAATTCCAAGAAACCCAAACAAGGTTTTGCTCTAAGGACATCCTCAACAAACACACAACATAAGCCTGTCCCCTCTGCCCTCCGTAAACTCAGAAGTACCTTCAAAGTGAGAACATCCCCCATCCCCATGGCAATGGCAATTTTTAGCTGGTTTGTGACAGCAGAGTTGCAAACCAAATACATACTTAAATAGGAATTAGCCTCTAATTCAAACCACCCGCCAGGTACCTGAGTGATGACCAACAGTTGTGATTCAGAAACCAGTCTGAGATCTGGGCCTCAGCAATTTACAGCAGATCAGTGATCTTTGTCAAAGTTAATTTTCTCCATCCTGATTTACATGTTTTCTTTCACATTACAAAAGGATCTAAACTTATGATTTACATGAACAGCACGACTGTGTCCCAGGACTAGATGCAAAAGAGATTACACTCTTAATGTGAATGATAAATTTGCATTCTTGTTAATGTAGAATATTTTAGCCATGACAAATGGCAAGATAGGAGAACATGTTCACTGGAAGTGGGATGCCCAGAAGTAAGTAATTGGCAACATTAGCAGGCATCTCAGTCAAGCCAATGCCAGGAAAACAATGGATCAAGAGTTCATTGATTCTGTGTCTCTCAGACATTAAAATCACTTCGGTAGTGTTTAAACTACCTACTCCCAGGCTTAGTCCCAGAGACTCTCATTCAATTAGTTTTGGGTGGGGCCACACATATAATATTTTTAAAAGCTCTCCAGGAGATTCTGGCCTGGCCAGGATCAAGGCTGCTGAAAATAAACTATACTTAGTTATTGCCAGGGATATGATCAATAGAACAGAAACTAAAATATAATCAGTGGTGTATTAATTCACTGATTCATTAAAGAGATGCTTATTGAGTACTCACTATGTGACAGGCATTATTGTTCTGTGCTCCAGTGCTTCAAGGCAAAAAAAAGTCGCCAATTAAATCCTTTCCAGGAGCCCAGTATCTAGTGAGCTACAATGATACTTGGACAATGGCATCCAAGGTGCCCCCTGCTGGGGTGGAGGAAAGCACAAAGGTTACATTTTCCCTGCTTGGACTCCCAACTAAAGAAATCTAACATCCACAGAGCACTTTACAACCTGCAGAGCTATGTAGCATCATCAGAACTGGTTATCCGGTATTTACAGCAACCTTCACTAAGGAAAGAATCTTTGGAATACCATTTTACAAATGAGTAAACTAAAGCACACAGAGGCTTTTCAGTAAATAATGGCTAGCTCTTTCTCTCCATTCCTTTACAATTAGACCTGAGTTTCAACTATGTGTCTATCTCTTAGAACTTAAAATGTACCAGATGAGTTCTTAACATTTTTTATTTACTCTTTACAGTAATCTGATTGATGGAATTGCTATTATCTCCAACATATGAGATGGAAGTCAAGGTGCAAAGACAGAAGGAATCTTAGTCAAAGCAATTATCTACGTTTCTACTTGGGATATGGGCTCTCTAATTTAGTGGCCATGAAAACCAGGTTTCTAACCTGCAAAACCATAGTAAGTTACCTACCTCAGTCTACCACTAATCAGTTAATTAATGAGTTATGGTGGATACATGTAAAGTAAAAAATAAAAAATCCTAGAAGGAATAGGGGTACTAATGTATTTTCATTAGCACTCCAAAATGCATAAGCACATCTGCTTCAAGTGAGGCAAATATATGGGGTGACATTCTTAGAAGTGTGGAATGTTAAAGCTAAGATGAAAAATCAGAGTTCATCTACCACACACTTTTTTTCTTATAAATGAGGAGCCCAAGACTCTATGAAAAAAAAATGCATTTGTCTAAGATCACACAATTAGTGGCAGTGCTGAGATTAGAACACAGGACGTACTCACACCAGTGCGTGTACCACACGGGTACTCACACACACGCCCAGGACATACTATTAGGTTGTCGGAAAAGTCATGATGTAGTTTTTCCATGTTTTTCGTTGCAAAAATGCATCATGACTTTTCCAATAACCCAATATTTACTTTTTCATATGACTCACCAAAGCAGTGATCTCTCCAACAGATTTAATATTTTAATTATATTTGCAAAAGTTTGGGGAAAATTCAAGCTGGTGCAGCTTGTTCAATTTTCATTTAGAATTTCTAACATTTCTAGAAAATACTTTGACAATTAAGAATTAAACTTAAGAAATGGCAGCCTATAAGCCCTGTTCTTTTGAATACACCCCCCCCATCACCATCAGATTAGGACATGTTTGAATGTTAACTATTCTTTATTACCTCCTAAAATTTACAAAAGTGATCTTTACAGAGCAGCACAGGAAGCTAACTATTCTTAAATACCGATTCAAAGGGCCAGCCGAGTGGCTCAGTTGGTTAAGAGCTCGCTCAAGAGTGTGAGCTGAGCTCTGAGCAACAGCAGTTCAATGCCAGCCCGAGCTGAGCTGCCAACAGGTGGCAGGATGGCTCAGCTAAAAATAAAATAAATAAAATTAAATAATTAAAATAAAATAAAAACAAAAAACAACAAACATTTGGGCCGGCCGAGTGGCGTGGCAGTTAAGCGCTGGCTTGGGAGGCCAGCAGCCCCAGTTCGGATCCCACATATGAGGGCCAGTGACACTGCCCTCTTTAAAAAAGAAAAAAAAAAATATATATATATATATATTTCCTTAAATACTGATTCATTGATGAAAATCTCAATTCCCCGCTTTTCTCATCAACTTGACCTCAAGCCATCAGCTGTGATGTAAGGACTTCAGTGAACATTTCTCTGCCGATTTCCACTTGGATCGTGAGTGGTATCTTATGACACTACAGGTATGATTTTCTTATGCAAAACAACAGGATGGGAACTAATGCCCTTGCCCAGACCCTGGCCCAGCAAACAGCACAAAACTGAGAGGGAATGTGGTTAAGAGACACTCAAGCCCAAGGCAGGAGCTTAGATTTGCTTAGCCAACTTAAGAGCAGGCTTGGTCTTCCTCCCAGTACATCTTTCAATGTGTCAGTACCAACACCTTCAGACATCGAGAAAAGAAGAATGCATGGAAAATGCTGTGAACAGAGGGGAATTACATTTAATGAGACCCTACTGTGTGTCTGGAACTTCAGATATATTTTTCCTCACAATAAACTGATATGAGAGGCACTTGTGGGGGATTAGGTTTTCATGGACACTGGGAAGCTGGAAAGGAAGCTATTCTTCAGGGATTTACTGAACTCCAATGTCCTGCTTAGATCAGATGTATTCTTTTTTGTTTGTTTTATTTATTTTTTACCTGTTTATTTATTTTTTAAATTATTTTATTGTGAAATAAACATTTTTTTAAAATTAGTTTCAGGTGTGCAACACAGTGATCAGAGGTATTCTTGAAGATGATAGGTTTCACATAAGCCCCATAGGAAAATGATATCTTCACTCCCCTAAAAGGAAGCATGAAGCATAAAGGCTAGTCTTGAATATAATGCAAGTGTCGTCTCTAATAGCCTTGTATAAAATCAAAATAGTAGGCTTCTCAGATACAGCGGGGCACCAGTCTCCACAGACTAAATCAGTTCTTTGAGAGCACCCAGTTTTTGATCAATTTCTGCCCTTAGTTAAATACAATGGAAACTCAGTCTCATCTTAAATTAGCATCTATGTGCTCCCTTGAATCTGAAATGCTGAAGTGCCTCATTGGCCCATTTTACCAAATGAGGAAAATGGGGACCAAAGAGGGTAACAATAACTAAGCCTTGAATAGATTAAGTAACCGACTCAACAATACTTTCTTTGAAAAGGTAAAGGCAAGAAAAGGAAGGGCAGCATTATTTCTAGTAGTAGGTAGTAGGAAGTGTCAAACCAATGAAGAAAACAGACCTAGGAAGTGAAGGAAGAGGAATCAAAATCCCTAATCTCCATGTGTTCTCTGCCTTTCTACAAAGCCTATTTCAGGGGCTTAACATATCATATATCCACCAGCTTGATGTTTGCCATTCTCAACCAGACTGGTACCTGCACCTTGACTTTTGCCCACAACTACAATGGGTTGTTGGAATAAGAGAAATGGCCCTGATTTTCATTCTGAATACACTCTGCAGAATTATATCCGGAGCAAATGAGGAACACGAATGAATTCATACCCAAGAGCAGAAGTGGCACATCGACGTAACTCAGACAACCATGCTGGCTGGTGAAGCTAAGCTAATCAGGACTTCCTTGGAAGCTGCCATTCTCAGCTGCTGCCTGGAGTAGGGACAGCAGTTGCCCACCTCCCTCATCCCACAAATGTCCTGGTGATTGGAGGAGCAATTGCATCACATGCTTAGACTGCCCAATGATAAAGTAAGCAGCATCCTTTTGAGCACGTCTCAGAGTTTTGCAGACACTCTAAAACTGACCCAAATTAAAAAAGTGGTGGGCACAGGCAAAGCCCACAAATTCATATGTCATCTCAGCATCAGAGCACCAGCCTCTAACTTCTGCAGAGCTGCCAAGCAGGGGGAATCAGAGGCCAGACTTCTATCACGAGTGCAGCAAGTAGGAGCTCTTGGGTCAGAAAAACTCTTGACTGCCAAGAGTACTACAGGCTGGGACCTACTGGAGCCTGGCAAAAGGACAGACTCCACGGTATAACATTTTTTGGTTAAATTTTTAAGAGACAGATCGTTGGGATTGCTTTCTGCAGTGCAAAAAGAAGAAATGACCCATGCAATGTAGAATGAAGAGGACAGTTTAAATTCTGACACTCCTGGGCTGGCAGAGTGGCTTGGTGGTTAAGCGCTGGGTTGGGAAGCCAGTGGCCCCGGTTTGGGTCCCATGTATGAGGGCCAGTGACACTGCCTTCAAAATAAATAAATAAATAAATAAATAAATAAATAAATAAATAAATAAATAAATAAATAAATTCTGACACTCCTTTGAGGTTAGAAGTGATAGATTCTCCACAGGGAGGATGACCATAACGAAAAGAGCAAGTGTGATCCAGAAAGTTGGGGGATTATGGCAATATAAGTGAGAAAAGTGAGATCACAATCAGTACTAATCAAGTTCTAAGGGTTTTCAGAGGAAAAATTTCCCTTTGTCCCACCGGAAGAGCAGAGTTTATTTATCCACCTGTAGGCATGGCTAATCCTAGTTCCTAATTATTTCAAAGGGTATGCGTTTGGCATACTTTAGTGAGCACAAATATCCCAATGAATTCAGTTTGGACCTGGGGATGGGGAAGACAGAGTTTTGTGAAGTTGTTTATTTCAAACTCAAACAGTTAAAGCTATGTTCACATTGGTCTGAGTCAATATTCTTATTTGACAGGGGTGGTGAAGCAGGACATTTAAAGATAAATTCTTTTCAAAGAGCCCTTTTAAGTTGCAGCCCCCAGAAATGCTGGCAGAAATAAATATACATTATTTTAAAAGAAAAAAAGAAAAAAAAGGTCCTGTGCCTTTCATGATTTGATTGCATCCACTGCTTCTGCAAGCAAAGAAGTTATAATCCTCTGCAATCACAGATTGTTTGAAGCCAATAAACCAAAGGTGATGACCTTGCTAATCCATCCCAGCAGGAGGAAGAAATAAAGCCATGCTGAGGAATAACTCTTTAGCACACCATTTCCCTTTGGAAAGAGGAGAACAGAGCTGAAAGTGCCCCAACTTGATTTATGGAAGAACTGTATTCTGGAAACTTCACCTGAAATAAGCAAAAGGGTTTTTCTGAAATTCTCTAGCAAGGCTGCTTTCATTCCTCTTACCCTATGATACAAAGGGTGAAACCCCCACCCCTGGATGCCAGCTTTGGTGACATACATAGTTGCTCTGGTCACTTGTCACAGCTGAGCCTGGTCTATAACAGTGCCCCATATACTCCTGCTACCTAAAGTTACTTCTCTGCTGACAGCTCGATGTGCAATGCTCAGGATTGATGCACATGGGCCCAACATTATGGTCGCTTTGAAACAACGCTCTAATGCTATAACAGAAGGGAAGAAACTAAGAGGCACTAACAGGAATAAACTCTTCCCCACTTTGCCACCATACCACCTTCTAACACTTGAGGGAGTGGCGTTATAGACATGCCACGTGACAGTGTCCATTTACATGCTGAGAGCAAATCAATATTCATCACCTCTTGCATGTGCAATGACAGTAAATGAAAGCAAGACCAGACGTTTGAGTAAACTACCTTCTGTTAACCTTTGATTACTTGCAATCTATAACATGGGACAAGCTTCACATCTATTAATTAAAATCCACAGCTGACACAGGGGATTTTTAAAAAACTTTTTTTCCCCAGTATATTTGTACTGATGTTCCTTTTTACGGATCACCTACTAACGGGCCAAGAACTGTTCTTGGTGCTGGAATACAAAGGTGAGTAAGGTAACAGGTGACTTTCAGGGTAGTCCCTGGGAGGGGAGTAGACATACAGAAATGGTTATAATTCAAAGTAATACATTTGGAAAGGAAAATATGCACAACAGGAAGAGTCAGCACATAAGAAGTAATTTGTTCTGTGTGGGGGGGGGGGGGCGGGGGGCAGGTGTCAGGAAAGGGATCACACACAAGATGGCCTGTGTGGGGCTCCAAGCCTAGGCTCTGCACCACACCGCCTGGATTCGGATCTCTTCTCTGTTGCTTGGCATTCTGGTGACCCTGTGCACAAGTGTCCACATCTATAAAATGGTTATAATGATGGCACCAAACTCACAGGGTTACTGTGAGGACTAACTTAGTTGATATGTATAAAGCGTTAGAGGGGGGCCTGGCACATAGTAAATCATCAGAAGAGATGTCGGTCATTGTTATTTATTAGACAAATGGAATAAAAGGGAGAAGGCACATCAAGCAAAGACTAGAGAAGGACAAGATCCAAGGTTATTATTTGTTTGTTTTGCATGATTTATTCTCTGTTAAATAGGAGATGCATATTTAATCTAGGTGTTATCATAATCCTATGAGATCAATAAGTATTACAGCCCCTTTTTCTGATGATGAAAGGAAGCAGAGAGATTAAGCAGCCACCCCACCATCTTGGACTAAGTGGACAGAGTCTAGATCCATGCCCAGGGAGCCCAGGACCCAGGCCCAAGTGCTGACCTGTTTGCAGAATGGCCTTCCACAAGCACCAGTTTGGCAGTATAGACAAGTGGTTCACCATTGCAGGGAAAAAATAATGATCTTCGTTGACTGAAAACTCTAGTAAGTGGAGTAATCAAAGTCAAGGAACGTGAATTCCCAATAGAAGAGAGACAGGGGAAGCCAACGGTAAGGTCAATTGAAAAGTCCAGAAAAATTAATCTCCAAAAAATAGACTTTTAAATAGAAACAGAGCAAATGTTGGCATGTGCTCCAGAGCAAATGATAGGAAGAAAAAATAAAATACATAAAAATTTTTAAAAAGGTGACCATAAAGGAAATCAACATCACTTCAGTGTGATATCTGGGCTGGCCACTCTCTAACAAAAGTACCATAGAGGCTAGCAGATGTGGCTGCTATGCAGGTCTTAGGTCTGGAGTTAGGGGCTGCCTGGAGGAAATCTGCCATCACGAGGACAGAGAAGGCTGCTTCATATTCCCCAAGGATACGGAGCTGAGTTTTCACTCACAAGCATCTCTGGAATGTGGTGGGCCTGACAAGTGCATGCAGCTGTTCCACACACATGCAGAAAAATAGCAGCGCCTTCTCCTACAGAGCTGAATGCATTTCTTTACAGCAGCTTTAATAAAAGCCTTTTCTGATGAACTCCACCTGCTCTGACCAGTTCCCTTTCACAGAGTCCCCTGGGGGCTAGGTACATTCTAAGTTTAATGTTATAAAGAGTCACATTTCTCTGGGTATTATTTCTTAAGTGTTCTGTAGGCTTTTAGACATGTTTGGATTGGGGTTCCTACTGTTTCACTATTTGTCCTCCCCCAACCCCTGGCTTCGCTTCCTTCTCTATTGAGCATGGACCCCCTCGCCCACGACTCCATCCCTCTCAGTTCCTTCACCGCCTCCTGCTTTCTCAACACCTCTCTGGAATACAGGATCAGCTGCCTTCTTGAGTATTACTCAAGCTCCTTGGAACAAAGCACAACCATGCTAACCCCAGTCCCTACGCTCTGCTGGGATCTAAGCATTGCCAGCACCGTGCCTGCCTGTCCCTGAGCACCCAGTCCCTCTCCAAGTCTCCTCAGCAGTTCTTCTGAGCTTCCAAGCCTCTTCTTAAGTGCATCTGCCATTCGCCATACACACAAGTGGCAGGAGCTCCCCCAGCTTGGAGTCTCGCAGGAAAGCTGCTTTATGTGTACCCCACTCTGATCTCCCTGCTTGGTGAGAGAGATGCCCCCTCTGCCCAGCCCTCACACGGCCCTGATCCACCTGGACTGGATAATCCCACATATAAACTCCAAATCTGTACCCTCTCAGCCACTCAATTCTCTACCAGTTTTATTTTCTCCTAAGTTTTCCTACATTTTCACTCTTTTTCCACTGATTTCTCCCCCTATAAAACATGGTCAGGGTTGTCCTGAGAGAAAGAGAGAAAGGGAGAAAGGGAGAAAGGGAGAAAGGGAGAAAGGGAGAAAGGGAGAGGGGCGGCGGGGAGAGGGGAAGGGAGGGAGGGAGGGGAGGGGAGGAAAGGAAGGAGAGAAGTTCCTTTAGTCTATGACCTCTTTTGTGCAAAGGCATGTGTCTTTATTTCCCTTCACAGCTGCTTTCATCAAAGAGTTGTCTCCATGCCCTTTTCACATTCACTAGTCAAAGGTGCTCAGCAGATGTCAGTAGAGATGTATGCTGTAAATAATCTCATAGTCCCCTGACCATCTAAGACAAAAATAGGAAAGCCATTGTAGATGTCTCTTCCTCTCACCATCTCACTCATCCAACTGATCCTGTTCTTTACAAGATCTGTTTGAATCCCAACACCCACCCCCACACCCATGTCTCATACTCCATTACTTCATGCCCTACCACACGTCAGCCCCATTTCATTTCTTATTTCTTACCTCACTGACTACTATTCTCATGGTCACTAGTTTTGCTCCTCTCTAAGTGAATCCTCAACATGTCACCAAAGTAATTTTTTTTTCCCCAAAAATTCACATTTCATCAAGACTTTCCTTTGCCCTATATGTTTCAATGATGCATTGCTTCCTCTGGAATAAATGCCAGGGATACTTAGCACAGAAAACTATGAACTGGTCCTTTTCTACTCTTCACAAATCATCTCCAAATATTCACCCATACATAGACTGTATTGCAATACACATATATGCAGTTTCCTCAACATGCCATGCTATCAGCACCTAAAGGAGCCTAGGCTATAATACAAACTCCGTAAATAAACAATTAGCCTCTTTTATGGGATTCCTACTTGTTCTTCAAGATTCAAATCAGGTATCCTTTCATCTAGAAAGTGTTCCCTTCCTCAACCCTGAGGCACTCCATCACGACACTTGGTACACTAATATAACCTCTCATTTATTTACCTGTCTCCCCCACAAGACTGTGGATTCCTTAAGGGCAAAACATCAGATCTTATTCATGTTTGGGTTCATACTATTAATATTTAGCATGATTCCTGGTATGTACTGATTTATACATTAAATTAATTCAGCAAATCTCCCTTGAACATCTACGTACCAGGCACTTTCCTAGCTATTTGAGATATAATGGAAAGCAAGCTAGACAAGATCTCTGTCTTCAGGGAGCTCATGTATTCTAGTGGTGGCATCAGTCAATAGACAAGTAATAAATAAAATCATTATGGATCATGACATGTGCCATGAATGAAATACACAAGAGCTATGGTGGGAAACAAATGAAGGCCATCTTTTTAATAAGGTAGCTATAAATGGCTTTTTAAAAATAAGGCAGTTTTCAGAGTGAGGCCTGAAAAATGAGGAGGTACTAATGACGCTGACTGAATAATGAGACTGTATGTTGCTAGAGATAAGAATTAAATTGTGTCCAGGGTATCTTTCAACCTTCTTAATGCCCAGTACAGTGCTCCATACTCAAAGAGGATTTCATGCCGACTGTTTGATTACTTATTAATAATAAGCTCAAGTTTGTGCATCAAAGGACAGACCAAGAGAGTAGAAAAGCCCTCTGAGGGGTGATGGGGATATGGAAACATTAGGCTTCTATCGAGAAATGGGATGGTGGTGACCTATATCTCCAGGGACTCCACAGATGAAGGATCCCACCATGTGGTGTTCAAAGGCGATGTAGCAAAATGGGATGTGAATTAACATTCTAAATACTTTCTGAATCTATAGCCAGGCTTGCTACTGGAACGCCAGTTACTGTGCCTTCTCTAGTAAAATTTGTCTGCCTTTGCTTCCTGGGCTCATATTGATAAAGCTACGGTAACATCAGGGCAGTGATTGCTTTTGTGTGTATCTCATCCATTACTTGCTACAAGGAGAAGTGAAGAACACAGCAGAGAGCCAATAACTGAAGCAAATGAATGAGGAGCATCGAAGTGCAGTTTGAGGCCAGGCTCTCACAGAGATTGGGAAGGCCCACAGTGCCTCTGGGTAGAACACAGCCCGATCCTTGTAGAAAAATCCTTCAGGTGGGTGTGCAGGGAGAGTCTGACAAAACTGAGGGGGCTGACACGCATGCGTAGAGCTCTAGGGACATAACTAGATGCCCTGACTTGAACCTGGGCTTTTCACACTTAGCCCTGGCTGCGTTCTTCATCTTTGAGCATAAAGTGATGGCATTTCCTAAGATCATCTAGCATGTTATTCAAAACAATCTCATGGAAGGCATGAGGTTAAAAATTTAGGAAAGAAACAAGTATAAGGCACAGATCTGATTTTCAGAGACTCCAAAGCATTTCTTAACATATTGTTTCTAAGCACAAAACATTTAATGATATGTAGTATGTATCAAGTTCCATTTTAGGTGCCACACAAATAAAAACAATTAAGGCATGGTCATAGTCTTGGAGTTTCCAGGCTACTATGAAAATAGATGAATATCAACAATAACTGTGCCTAATATGTACAATGCATTTGCCATACTTCTATAGTCACCCATTGAGTGCCTGGATTTTGAGTTTTTGTAGAGAAGGAACAATTTTCTACTTGCATCTTTATTCCCAGTGTCTACCTAGCATAGTGCAAGCCATAGATAGGGGGCTAGTAGGCTGAACCAAATAAATATACATCAGATAACCATTATAAGATACAGTTATACAATACACTACAGAATTACTGAGGAAGGAACACTTACCTTTGCTTGGGGGGAAGAAAGGAGGTAGAGATGGGGGTCAACAGTGCCACAAACAAATAGACACATGAAAAGATCTCCATATCACTAACAGTCAGGGAAATACCCCTTAAAACACACTGAGATCAAGATGTTATTTTCACTCAAAAACTACCAAAATTTTAAGTACTGAAAATACCGAGTGCTGGTGACATCGTTGAGAGATATACAAACTGCCATTGCTTGTGGTATGTGAATCATCCCAACCTTTTTGGAAAATAATCTCAGGTATCTATCAACATTATAAATTCATTTATTTCTTATACAGCAATATCACCTTTAGGACTCTAGAGTCCTTCACAGAGAGAAAATAACCAAAATGTAAGGACCTGCTTACAAATATGTTTATTGAAGTACTATGTAATAGCAAATACTGTAGAAATTAGCTACAGATCCAACATAAAGGTAATAGAGAGGCAGAGCAGCACATGCGTTAAGAAAATGGACTCAGAAGCCAGCCCTGCCACTTAAGTATTATTGGGTACATTACTTAATTTTTCTAAGCCTCATTTCTCTCACCTGTAAACCTGGGTTACTAGGAGTGCCTGTTTTATAGGGTTCTTATGAGGATAAAAAGCCCTGAGAAGCTTCCTCGCACACATGAAGCACCATATAAGTTAATTAAGCATGCAGTTGTTTAATTCAATATACAACATCCATACTATTCAATGCTTATAAACATGACACTTTTTTTTTAAATGTATTCATTTGGACAGACATCCATGACTCAGTAAGTGGAATAAATATGCTGCTGGAGTCCTATGAATAGTTACTCCTATTTTCTAAAACAAAAAAGTACTCCTGACATATGTATCAATCCATGAGCATTTTCAAGTTGGGTTATAACTATATGAACAGAATCACCCAAAACTCAGCATCACATACCTCAGGGCAGATGGGTCTGAGTGGCAAGTAAGAAGCTATTAACATGTTTTTCTGTCTCTTCATTGTTTGGCTTGTTATAATGGGCACTTTTTAAAAAAATAATAATAAGGTTTAAATAAAATGAAATCAATGTATAAGTCTGGGATCAATGAGCAGCTTTGTGACACACAAATGCAGGGCCGGGAGCAGGAGTTATAAAACTCAAGAATCCAGGGTCCCATGGACAAAATGCGCAGCGGCCCCTGATCCTGCTGGGCAGCGTGGCTGCCCCCTGGGGACACTGGGAGGCACTTCACATTTGCAAGCACAGGGCTGCATAAGGTCCGCAGGCTCCAGGAGTCCTCCTGCAGGGAAATTATCACACTCCAGCTTTCTTCTCTTTATTTCTTAGGGAGGGTACCTTTTCTATTTCCTTGTTTTCACAGTTGACTGAAAACTGGGTTTTGTAGCCAAATCTCCTTCAGGGCTGGGAAACAATCTATCCCAGGCTGTCCATTGTGGTCCCCTGGACAAGGAGAGGGAAGGAAAGGAGGCTGGCAGCTAATGGGGGTCTGTCAGCCTACACCCCCAGTGCTCTGTCAACCCCACAGATGCTGCCTCAGGGCACTCGGTGACCATTCTCGCCACAAAGACTCCACTGGACACTTCTCTTGATAACACACCACTGTGTGTAACATCTGAGAAGACACAACACAGCTCCTGTGATAAGGAAATGGGGCTGGCTCCCAGTGCAGAAGCAAATAGCCCATTCTCTTGACTTCAACCATGTGCTTCTTTGTCCCCAAAAGGCAGGCATTGATGTTTGATAAGTGCATAATTTTGGAGATCTGTTCAGAAGATTGTTTGTGTTTCATGTGGATCTGAAACTAGGATAGCACTGAATTTGAAAAGAAGTCAGCTATGTCAGGCAAGCTCTATGACAGAGAGGCACTGCAGGTGTGTGTCCCGTTAAGAGTGTGCTTTCACTCCTTCCAGAACCACCTAGAGCTTTCTCACCAGCTAAGCCTCTGTCAGAGGAGTGCTGATTACCCTGGCACAAAACGGAAAGAAGATGAATGAATATATTTCTTCTCCGAGATACTGTATTTAGATTGTGATATTTTATTTATCTCAACCAGTAAGCTTATCTTGCTTCACTATGATAAAGCCATCAGCTCTACCAAATTGCCAAGCTTAATCCACTGTCAGGTAGAGAAGGTTCTGAAGTGTAGTGAATTGTTCAGTGTCAGATCATCTCCCTTTCCTCTCAGTTTGACCCCCTGAGTGAACAACAACACAACATAAAGCCAACACAATCAACCACTTGCTCCAGGATGAAGGTGTAGTCAATGACCAGACCAACTGGGGGTGAAAGGTCATTCACTGGGCACAGGGGCATCTCAGTCTGTCACACAGGGTTTGTTGATCCAGCGAGGTCTGAAGCCCCAGGACATCACTGCAAGGTCAACTGCCTCTTGGCCTCTGTCCTATTTGAACACCCCAAAGGCATCTGCCACTTGCCCTCTGCTAACTATTCAGCTGGTCAAAGTTGTAAAGAATAAGGGCTCAGTTGAAAAGCACATGCATCTATTTGTTGAACAAGAAGCCATTCCCTGTTGCCCAGCATTTTTCTGAAGTAGGGCAAATGCTGCTCAGAATGTCACAGTGCTTTGAGGAAAAACAAAGAGTTTTATATATATATATACAATTGTCTTTGCTTATTTGCTTAGGTGTAGAAAGACCTACCATAAGGCAGATGGGATCTAGAAGGTAAATAAGCAGTGAAATGATTAACGTTTATTAACTAACATGCCTGTATGTCTGTGGGGGCTATTATTTACTAATTGTGTGGCACTGAACACACTGTAAAAATAAATTGAGAGGATGCAATAATGCATATCTAGCACTTAGCATCATGCCTGACACATAGGGAGCATTCAATAAAAGTTTTCATTATTGCTGTCATTATCACCCTTATCACCAGCCTCGTGGCCATTATTATTAAACCATCAAGGGGCTGGGTTTAAGGACTCAAAGTCTATTGAGAAAATATACACACAAGGAAAGTAAAGAAGCAACGCTTATCTCGTGTCTTTATTATAGCACTTAGGATTGTGTGACAGTTTGTCTATTTACATTAGATTTACCTGCTTCTGGGATCTGCCAGTTCTAGATGGCTGCTTAAGTGCCTTATCCAATACCATTACATAAGGAAGGTTACGTGCAAGTACATTTCCATCTAGCTTTCACTGTTCATAGATCTCCGTCCCCTATAAAAAATGAACACCTGGACGACAAAGCTATTGATCTGTGTACTCATCCACCTTCCCTTCTCTGGGCCACAACAATACAGGGCTTGGAGGAGTCAATCAATTCATCTCTGTTGAATAAATAAATGAGAAGTAGAATTGTTATGTTGATAATTGTGCGGTAGAAATAAAACTATAGCATGCACTGGTCTGTTCAACAACAGATACTTATTGGGCCGGTTGGGTGGCTCAGTTGGTTAAGAGCTTGCCCAAGAGTGTGAGCTCTGAGCAACAGGGTCACTAGTTCGATTCCCACATGGGTCAGTGAGGCTGAGCCTGAGCTGAGTTCCCGCTGAGCTGGCAACAGGTGGCAGGATGGATCAACTAGTGAGAGCACATGCTCCTAACAACAAGGCTGCTGGTTTGAATGGTAGGCTATGCCCGCCCGCAACTAAAGACTGAACCCGGCACCTTGAGCTGATCTGCCACCTGGATGGCTCAGTGGAGAGGCCATGTGCTCTTAACAGTGCGGCTGCTGGTTCGACTCCTGTATGGGATGGTGGCTACTCCCACCTGTAACTAATTGAACACAGCACTTTGAGCTGAGTAGTGCAACTGGCCTTGGAGCTGAGCTTGCTGGGCCCTCCACAGCTAAGATTGAAGGACAGCAACCTGGCGAACTGTTCCCCTTCCTTAATTCCCCAATAAAATCTTTAAAAAAAGAACAGATACTTAATGAGCATCATCTATGTGCCAAGTCCCACACTCAGGTCTGTGGGTGACACGAGAATCTCAAAACACTGGCCTGTGCCCCTTGGGGCACAGGTGCATTTTCTGGGAAGAAAGGACAAGCTGGTGTAGGAAAAAATGAGTGAACACTTGGCAGTCCACTTTCCTTCAGGCAAGGCTGAACGAGGAGACTGCAAACCAGGAGGAGCTCTCGTCCGGACCCCATCCTTGACCCACCAGCCCTGCCCCAGATCCCCTCTGTGTGAGCCCCACAGCGGGTCCCTACAGACCAAAGACAGGTGTCCTGAGTGGGTCAGAGATGCAAGCTCGACCAAAGCACACATGAAGTGTTCTAAATATTTTTCCTTCTTTCCCTGTTTTCCTTTTCTAAATTGTATTTTCGCTAAGGCATGTGTTCTATCAAAATATTAAAATGAGTAGTTCTAAGAGTATAGAATACCCACAGTAGTCATTTGCCCCATATAAGACATCTTTTGTTATCAGTATATATTATTACAATTTTAATAGTTTTTTTTTTTTTTTCCTTTCTTAAAATGTGTAAATGTGCATACACTTTTTTTGGTCTCGGCTCTCTCTCTCTCTCTCTCTCTCTCTCTCTCTCTCTCTCTCTCTCTCATTCGTATATATTTCTCTCCTCCAGTGAAATTGATTCTGACACTGAAAGGTCATCCTTGCCACGTTTTTCCAAGCTTCAGGCCCTGGCGCTATAGCTCCCTCAGAAGGGAGGCCTGATACCATTGGAACGTGATGTCATTTTTACTCCAATAACGCGCTCCCTTAAGATGAGTGCATTCCTCCTAGGCTGGGGCATCGGGGAAAATGCGCCCTCAGAGAGAGAGAGGCACGATGAACGTGAGCTTCGGCAGCCTGGACAAGCCAGTCCTCGGTCCCTCCAGCGTGCCCTTTCCTTTGCTTAGGGTCAAAGTCAGCGCCGCTAAAATCCTGGCCCACTGAGACAGAACCGCGTGTCTACTAATTTTCTAATAGGCCGATTACACTTTATATGGCAGGCACAGTGCAGAATAATAGTTGGCTTTTTCTTTCATATATGTGCATACATTAGAGAAATCTATCAATGGAGCATAAGCTTACTCAGAGTCACTGAGGCTCTGAGGAACAGGGGTTGAATTTAAACAATACAGCAGATATCAGGTGCTTCACGCATGAAAGCTATATTTTTTGAGGCTCCTACCAAATTTCCTACACTTTCATTCAGTTACAAAATTTCCTTGCGATATAACTCTGCATAATTGACCTTCTAGTTGGGGGAGTTCAATAACTTAAATGCCTGACAACAAATAAAAGAACAGGATCTATCCTTTTCCTTGGCTGCTAGCATTCTCCTAAAGCACAGAACAATGTATTTGGGACTCCCTGTACTTAGTGCCAAGCATAATGGAAAACAGCCATCAGGTAAAAATGAAATGTAAACAATCCCCTTGTAGGGTATCGTAGATTTCTTTGGTGGTATACACCCCTTCCAGGACCCTCCCTTGTGTGGTGACTGCACTCTTTTACAAGCACAGACCCTGCAACCAGCCTGCTACTGTGTATGTACATCAACCATCCCTTCCCAGTCAACACTGACAATATCCGGGGAGAAACTTACACATGGTGTGACTAGAGTGTTTCTCTCTAGCCTCTCTTGGTCATGTGAACTGACAGGGGATGGAATCCTTATTGCTCTCATGCGGCAGTCACCCACTAGCTGGGTCTGCTCAAACACCACTCCCTGCTTTTCTGTCATTAGTATAGCCATACCCACTGAGTCGTGCATGCACATGTGTATGTGTGTGTGTTTGTGTGTTTGTGTTGGCGGATGGCTGATCAGAAGTGGTATTCAACACAGTTAGCCATTGTTAGGACAAGGGCACTGACAAATCAGAACAGACTCTGGGCTTGTCACCAAGCCAGTAATTACTGAATATTATCCCTGGGGTTGTCTCCATCCTCTCCCAAGATTATCATATGATCCAGGCCTAACCAATCAGAGGCAGTGCTCTCCTGGACTTTAGAAATTGGCTCAGGTGTGGGCACATGACATAGGCTGGTGGAGAAGAGCCAATCAGGAGTGAGATAAATAAAGCAGGTTTTTTTTTTTAAAAAATGAAAAGAAACAACAGACTAAAAAGTCTCCAAGAAAAAAGGAGGAGATAATAGTTGCCTGAGTTTCTAAGGACTTTCTTTTGTGCTGGCATCCAAAGAGATAGTCTGCCCCTACAGGATTTGTATCATTCATTTGAAAAAAAATATTGATTACACTGTATATGTGCGAGGCAATACAGCATGAACCGCAGAGATAAAGGCATGCATATAAGCGTGATTGCACACTTGTGTGCTGCTAGTGAGCTGCAGGAGAGAGTGCAGCACAGGAGAATGCCTGGGTTCTGCAGACCAAGGGGTTGTGTTGATCCCCTCTACAAAGACACCCCCATTCTCTCGCTTCTGCTTCAGTAAACTCACAGATCAGTGATAACCAAAATGCATAAAGACAACCTAATGAACAGTTTAGCAAAAAGACCTTTGACCAAAAGAAGAACTCTATAAAGAAGTAAGGATCTGGCGTGCCTGGAGATGAACCCTGACCATGGCTAAGGAAACGGCAAACAAAGGAGGGAAGGCCAAATTAAGCAGGAACCTTCTCACCAGGAAAAAGGGGGTGGAGGGAACAGTTGTGGGTATCATGTTTAAATAACAATCATCATTAGCTCCATTTATCTACATACCTCCAAAGCGAGCTCTCAGTGATGCTCCCCAGGTTATAGTCATAGAGTTTTGTCAAAATGAGAATCACCTGAAGGCAAAAGAAGACATCATGGTTAGTCTCAAACAATTACAATCTCATAGAGCTGAAATGGCCCAAGGGAGGGTTTAGGATTCCTTTAATGGGTGCCTAACATAACTGAATGAATTGTTACAGTGTTCACTTATAATGACTGGGGAAGGGTTTATCTGTGCCTCCCATTCAACAGCTCACACCTGATCCCTTACCCAATGGCCTCTCACCCTCACAGCAAGAGTTACCTGCCAGTCCAGGCATTTCTGGCCCTGGTGGGCTTAACACTTTCAAGAACGATGTGCAGTGTTGTCAAATATGCGCCCTGCCAGGTAGCCCCTGAGCAGATGGTTGGGAGAGAGGAAGGCCAATGATGTAGTCCTCAGCCCTAGGAGCTGTACCACACTGGGCAGGTTACTTAGCTTCTCTGAAATTCAATATGCTATCTCCCAGAAAAGGTTGCTGTGGGGGTTAAATTAGATAATAAATGCAGACCATCCTTAACTAGCATGGGGCTTTTAAGTATTAGTTCCTCTCTTTTCTTTTTCTTTGCAGGCTTGGATTTATCAGCTTCTTCTGATCTTCCAGTTTCTGGGAAAGCCCTTGGATGGGAAGAGTCACAAGGGCTAAGAAATGGCATTGTAACAGGCACAAATCCATGTCTTATGGGTTCCTGAAGTTTACAGAATTTGGGAACCCTCCATAAGAAACAGCTTATAAGATTATGATTTCAATCTCAGGACAGGTCCTGGAAAGGGACCTATGCAATTGAGGGACACTGAAACTTAAGCTTCATTAATGTCACAGTATGCCCTTCTCTGATTTTAACCTATTGTTATTTTCACCCTCACTCAGAGGAGCCCAAACTATCCAGTTCATTCATTCAGAATTCACAAACACTTATTCAGCATATTTTAGGAGCCCGGGATTTTGCCCAAGGCCAGAGGGGGACATAAATACAGGTGAAAACTAGGAGTCTGTGATCCAGTTAGGATAGGATGCACTCGCCAAAAGAAACTAAGTTCACACAGAGCTGATGAGCCCCTTTCCACTGAACTCATCGGGGCAGCTTGAGAAAGCTGCTACTTTTGGTTCCTGCAGGGATTTGCAGGGTCCACCAGGTTACCTGAAGCACATGAATACCAGGACACTTGGAAAGGTTCATCAGAGCAGTGCATTTCTAACCATGACATGCTTACCCCTTACTTGTTCTTCTTACGTAAAGAAAAGAACCTACCAGGGCTGCTCTATTTTCTGTGGAGGTTCATATTTCCCTCCTGATATTCATAACCTAGAACATTTGGCCCAGTCCCGCTGTTTCCAGCTCAGCAGAAAAATGTTGACATCGATTTCCAGGATTTTGTCTGAAGGCCAAGGGGTAAGTTCTAGCCACAGTGAGCACAGAACATTCTAACCTTGAATTCCAAGGCAGCAAGCTGCCAAGGAGTGCTGAGTCCTTCCAAGTTCCACTCTGCTCTCACAAAGCTTGATTTATTGAAGGCACAAGCATCCATGAGTGGATTCTGAATGCTTCTCTCACAGCAAGCAAACTGGAGCTCCCCAGCCTTAGGTGTCTTCCAAGTTCAAGGGGATGTAGGACTATGGTAACCCAAAGGCAGACAGAGATCTGGGAACCTGTGCTCTAAGGTTTTTTCCTAACTTATTTCTCCTCCTAAACCACGCACAGGCTTCCTTCATGGACAGGTTCAAAACTTGCTTCCTTAGCAAAATGTGAGCATGTGTGAGGTGCCGGGCACCCTGTGGGCACATCAGATGGCATACCTATGGTAGGGGCATATGCTTAACAGATCCATGCACCAATTAAGTCGCTCTAAGTGCTAAACTTCAATCACTGCCGTACCAGGAACACTGATCAGCGGCAGCAGGGTGGCTGTTTGTTTAAAAACACAGAGTGATGTTGCCGCTCTACCTCGGTGCGATTTTTCCGAATAGGCCTACAAATCCCCCACCGAGAAAATGGGACTAGTGTGGGCATAAAGCATTTCTAGGTAGTTGCTCTCTTGATACAACACGGTGTCAAACTAAATAATGAAGTTCAGCCGTTCACAGGCTGGGTCTCCCATCCATCTGATGAGGGAATTCAGGGGAACGCCAGAGAAGGAACCCTGTCACCCTGCGTGTAATGGTGGGGAGCCCCATGCGCACACGCACAGCAATTGTTGAAGCAATTCACAGGCAGTCGGGCAACGAGGTACAAATCCACGCCCCGACTCTTCTTGCTAAGCTAGTAAAATAAAACGAAAATGCCAGTGATACACTCAGGCACTTCATCAATACTGCACCAGAAGGGGGGTCCTTTATGACATTTCGAAGCATATCCCCTGGAATCAATCTAATCTTTCTGTTTCCAGAATGATCACAGCCAGAAAAAAGGGAAAACTGCTAACTTTTAGTTGTTTGCAATTGATTATTTGAAACCTCTCTTCCCCTCTATTTTCCCTTTATTGTCCATGTGCATTATGTAGCAGCTTACTCCTGGATTGCGATGCATCATTATATTAGATCTGCTGTGTTGGTGTTTGTTGGATTTTCTGTTCTGGTTAATTAGCAATACCATTTAACAGAATTAGCACCTGTGAAAGTGGCCACAGCAAACCACTGCCATTAGAGGAGAAAAAGGAGAAAATGCAATTGCCTGCCTGTTTTGGTCCTATTGTCTACCATCTTAATCCAGTGAAATATTATATGCACTTAAAATATAAAAATGGTAATTTATTTTTATTCATTCAGTAAACAATTTTGATGCGTCAAGTGAATTCTGTGAGTCCAAGTGCACAGCGTGGAATTATAAATCCAATCAGGGTGTTTGGCTGACACACACTGACACAGCACTGACTATCCATTAATATCTCATTTCTCTCTATATCTTGCTTTCACTATATGGTACCAAAATATCCCTGATTCAAAGCAGTAAGTGGTGACTAGAGGGTAATAGCTTTTGGGGCTCCTCTCTAAACCTTAGGATACTTTGTTTAAAAAATATCTATTACTTGAAAACTGCCACCTACACTGTGTCAGGCTTCAGGACCCATTCATCTCTGGGACTCTCCACAGTGACATGTCTAAGCATCCCCCAACCAGTCTAGGAGCCACTGTCACCGCAGGCCGTGTGTCCTATTCTTTTACTGTGGTTCTTTCCCGCCATACCCATTGCTTATAAAGCTTCTTGGGGGAACATCCCTTTGTCTATACCTCTAAAGAATATGCTCACCCTCCAAGCTGCTATTCCCAAAGCATCCCTTAAAGGGTGTGAGAGTGCAGGAAACGGTGCCAGGCTCTGTGCAGAGCAGGAGGATCTTCAAGGAAGTGATCATACGTGTCCCTCTCAGTGCCAGGTCCATTTTCCACCACCTGAGCTCACCAAACTATTACCCCTTTCCCAAGTCTTCCAAAGCTCATGCTAAATAATTTTAACCACCCTAGCTTCTCACTCCTCACCTCTCTACACAGGTGCTAAACAATTGCTAAAGAATGTGTGGCATTATATTTAATAGACAGTGGAATATTATTCATCTGTAAAAAAGATGGGACTCCTGCCACTTACAACAAGATGGATAAAGCTGGACAGCATTTTACTGGTGAAATAAGTCAGATAGAGAAAGACAAATTCTATCTGGTATCACTTATATGAGGACTTTTAAAACAAACAAACCAAAACCAAAAAATCTCTTAGGAACGAAACATAACAGTGGTTGCAGTGGAGAAAGGGTAAGTGGAGAAATAGGTTCAAAGGGTACAAACTTTCAATCATAAAAAGAATAAGTTCTTAGAATGTAATCTATAGCAAGGTAACTATAATTAACAATACAATACTGTATACTTGAAAGGTAGTAAGAGTAGATTAAGCATTCTCAATCAAAAAAAATGGAAACAAACAAGCAACCCACCGCCCAAACCAAACAACAACAAAAAAACAGAGATAGTTATGTGAGGTGACCAATGTGTCAATTATCTTGGTCTTGGCAATCATCCTCAATGTATATGTATATCAAATCACATTGTACACTTTAAATACATACAATTATATTTGTCAATTCTTTCTTTCTTTCTTTTTTTTTTTTTTTTTGTTTGAGGGCAGTGTCACTGGCCCTCACACATGGGACCTGAACTGGGGTCACTGGCTTCCCAAGCCAGTGCTTAACCACCACGTCACTTGGCTGGCCATCAATTATTTCTTAATAAAGTTGAAAAAGGGAAAGAAAGAAACCATTAAGGAACCCTGGGGGCAGGGAGCGGTGGAGATGCCAATCCACTCTTCCCCTTTCCTCACCCCAAGTTCCTTCTGCACTTGGTTACAAAACAAAAGCATTCATGGAGATAAACAGACACACTAGTCTGTAGATGACTAAGAAGAGTGTTCTGGTGGAAAACTACAAAAGCCAGTCCAAAATGGTCTATTGTATCAAAAGGCAGCCCCAGCCTTATTTCCAGGTATGCATTCTAATGAAGTTAAGATGGCAGCAGACTAAGTTAACAGCTAGCAGTCTCCATGATGCCAAATAGTTAGACATGTGATAGCTTTGAATGCGGCGGCATGTTTTTTAAAATATAAAAATATAATTTAGAAACAAAACTCCAAACATTCACAGAACCCCTAAGACACCTTCCTATTAACTTGATTCTACACAGTATACTTTTGAAAACACCTGTATTAATTACTAGACTGTGGAGAAACAAAATGTATTCCACATTTTTCAAGTAACAGCACGGGGATTCTCCATTTATCTTCATAAGGAAAAAACAGAGTGTCTTGACCATTTTCGTGATAACTTAAAGAATGTGCCCCAGAGGAAGAGGGGAGTGTCAATGTATTCCCCATTCCTTCTCATGCTTCCTTTTTAAAAAGATTTTATTGGGGAATTGGGGGAGGGGAACAATGTTGGAGAATTGTGGGAGGGGACCTGCCAAGTTGCTGTTCTTCAATCTTCTTTGTGGAGGGAGCCGGTCGCCATCTGGCTTCCTGTCAGTAGATCATGGCCTCTAAGCTTTAGGGTGTTATGTTCAACCTTAGTTGCAGGTGGGCGTAGCCACCATCCCATGTGGGAGTCGAACCAGCAGTCTTGTTGTTAAGTGCGCACACTCTATCCACTGAGCTATCCAGGCAGCAGCTCAGCTCAAGGTGCCAAGTTCAATCTTTAGTTGCGGGTGGGCATAGCCCACCATTGAACAGACAATCTTGTTGTTACACCAGCTGAACCATCCTGTCACCTGTTGGCAGCTCAGTGACAGCTTGGCTTGGGCCCAGCATTCAGTGGCTCATGTGGGAATCAAACCCGCGGCCCTGTTGATCAGAGCACATGCTTTAAGCCAACTCTTAACCAACTGAGCCACTTGGCCAGCCTGAGAATCTTGAAGAATGAGTTTGCCTAGCAAGCTGACTATTAAACTGTGAATTTAGGGTAGCTCTGGGGGAACTAAAGGACATTTAGGGAGCTTTGAGTTCCACTGAGATACTTGATCTGGCTCCTGCCCTTCACCTTATCTCATCTTCATTTAAGAGACATTTTAGAAAAGGAGCACAACGCAGGTTTCCTTACATTTTCAATTGTTAGTGATCTGCAGTTTCCTTGTTAGTGATCTGCAGTCCTCCCCCCACCTCCAGGCCCCACCTTCAGTGTCCAATTGTAGAAGCAGAATCTAATCTTAGGGGAAACAAAAGAGTGCCCTTGGGATTCCTGGCAATGTACACTAAGCTACAAGATCCTAAAGTCTCTTTCATTCCTAATGGTCTGTAGTTCCAAATCCTGAACAATGAAGAGGGTGAAAGGAGCCTTAGTCTATAAAACAAGGCATTTCCTCTTGTGTTGCTCTCAGCCATCAGTGATTCGGGGCTGGCTGGGATGGGTGTTTCTGGGAAGGGTCTGCAGAGCTCAACCATGCTACCGTTCATAATTCCGTTCCATGGGGAGGGCTGCAGTCTGGCATTAAAATGCCAGCAGGTCGGGGCAGGGGCTGATGCTGGCTACCTCCACCCTTCGCCCACCAGCTACCAGCAGGCCCTGGTGTTTCCTTATGGTCCAACCTTGAATGGCTGCTTCCCTGTGGACTGCAGCTTGCCAGAGGCCATTTGGCTGAATGCTTTTATAGATGTGGATGGAAGGGAATACAGGGACAGAGAATGATAAGGGGCCTGAAGAGATTTGGAACAACCTTTCAGGGGGATGGAAGAGTTAGATAAAATAAAATGGTGGTGGTGGTGGCAGGGGGTATTCAAGAGCCAGTAATTTCTTTTGTTTTCTTTGCATCCCAGATTTAAGGAAAAGAAACAAACCCAAAACAGTGGTTTTCCTAAAAATAGGCATGTTCCAGATTGTGTCTTGGGCTCAGTAAGCATTTATTCAGCTTTCGAACTTAAAAGGAGCTTCTTATTCTTTTAAGGAGCCATATAGTCTTTAAGAATTCGATCTAATAAAAGCTGTGCACATAAAACAATGAATATCACTTTAATGATACCGCTGATCTCCTGAATCCTAGGAGGGTCATGAATCCAAGCATAAGAGCATTCTATAATTCCCAGAAAATGAGAGCTTAGTTCAGAAGGAAGACTTTTCAGCTGTAAAATTCTCCACACCTAATTCAATAAACATTTTTTAAGCCTTTTTAAGAGACAGGGATAAAAAATATGTGCTGTGAGGACACAACAGGAGAATGAGATTCCGCACCAGGCCCTTGAAGCTCATGGTCAAGTGGAGAGGCACAGTGATATACAGATGGTTGCAAACTAAGGTGACAAAAGGGATGCACCAGGAAAAAGTGTTCATATCTTTTAGAGAGCAAGAAGGGGCAGTATAATCAGGAACAGGTTTGTATAAAAGGGGGCATTCAAGACACATCCCAGAGGACATGTGTGACTGTGATGGAACAGAGAGGCCACATGTGGTGTTCTGAGGGACAGGGTTATGAGGCTAGAGGCGCATAGGTGTGAAAGCTCATGGGGCAGTCACAAGAGAGCAATGCCTCAGGGCTAGCTAACGCTTAGGTTATGAGCAGGGACACAGAATATCAGAGCAGAGAGATCCATTCTGCTGTTCCACGGAGGATGTTAACATTAGGATGACAGTATGCTCTGCTGGAGAGAAGTCTTTGGAATCAGAAGACCAGATTTGAAGCTGTGGTTCAGCAACCACATCTGTTAGAGTGACTTTAGCAGAAAGAAACAATGCTAAAAGTAACTCAGACAATGAGGGACGTGTTTATCATCTTAGATAACAGGAGGGCCAGAGTGTATGTAGTTCCAGGGCTCGTTTAGCCAAACGATGCCATCAAGCACCCAGGCGATGTACATGGTTCCTCTCTGACAGTGTCGGCATCAGTGCTACCTGTCTTTGTGTCTGCACGGTGGTCATAACACTTCTTTGCAGCCTATGCCGACATAGCTACATCCAGGAAAGAAAAGAAGGGCTTCTGGTATTTTGTTTTGTTTTGTTTTGTTTTGTTTTGAAGTTAGAAAGAAAACTCTTTCCTAAAAGTCCTCCCAGCAAAATCTCTTTACTCCCCATGCCAAGATTCAGCCACATGTGGCTGCAATGAAGACTGGGAAAAGGACGAGCTGGTATTTTCACCTGGCGTTTATTTTTTTTAAATGTTAAACCTTGCTGATGTCTTTCTTTAGGAGCTGGTCCTTCCTTTGGACTCGCTACAGAACTTGGCTGTCCCCAGATCAAAGGATTCCTGACAGGGAATGTGCACACATCTAAGTGGAGATTTCAACATGGTGGTTTATAGTATTACCATTTTCAGAGATTGAAGTAAATGTATCATAGTGCTCCATTGGGGTCATCAAAGGGAAGAGAAATCAATAATTGCTAAACTGGATTAAGCAGCCTCTGAGGGGAGATGAAACGTTGGTATGATGGCACATGTACACACAACCACAGATGTGCACTTGAACTCATCAGACAGAGGTAATCCAGCACATGCAAACATGATTTGAACAACCAGTAGAAAGAGTAGGATGAGTTTGGGGTGTAGAGTCAGCCAGAAAGCAGTTAGATTTTGCCTCTAGAAAGTATTTAATTCCCAAATGACCTTCTGGTTTTGTAAGATCCCACACATATTTCACTGTAATGTTTATTTATGTAATTTGCTCTGCATGACACTGGAACAGTGTGAGCTAAAAGCCACTGCACCTCCTCTGGAGAACTTACGAGGTCTGACAATTAAGTTCACAAAACTTGTTGCAATGATATTGCTAAACATTTTTGATATCATAAGGATTATTCGTTATGAATTTGTACCAACTGGACAGTTAACCAAGTTTACTATTTGGAAATACTGAAAAGGCTGAGTGAAAAAGTTAGATGACCTGAACTTTCACCAACAATTCATGGCTCTTGCATCATGACAATGCACCAGCTCACATAGCACTGTCTGTGAGGGAGTTTTTAGCCAGGAAACAAATAACTGTATTGGAACACCCTCCCTACTCACCTGATCTGGCCCCCAATGGCTTCTTTCTTTACCTGAAAATAAAGGAAATATTGAAAGGAAGACATTTTGATGACATTCAGGACATCAAGGGTAACACGACAACAGCTCTCATGGCCATTCCAGAAAAAGAGTTCCAAAATTGCTTTGAAGGGTGGACTAGGGGTCAGTGCATAGCTTTCCAAGGGGAGTACTTTGAAGGTGACTGTAGTGATATTCAGCAATGAAGTATGTAGCGCTTTTCCTAGGGTGAGTTTGCGAACTTAATTGTCAGACCTCCTACAAGACAATACAGCCAACAGTGATGCAGTCAGAAACGGGCACACAGAAAATCCAACCACAGTTAGTCACAGAGCAAACTGTAGCACATGAAAGAGTCCTTATGGAAAGGAGAACTTTTTTTTTTTTTTTTTCCCCCCAGTAAAACTTGCTGCAGATCCTTCTGAATCTGTTTCCCTATAGAGGTCATCTGCAGCTGAGATGTAAGGCCAAGCCCTGCACATGATCTGTGGAGTACCTACTGTCCTAGAAGCTTCCATCAAAGAAAAACTGCAGCTCTCACTCAAGGCAACTCATATCTCTTCCCCCCAGTTTGCTGAAAGTCAAGTTCTTTCTGTTAGTAACAAGCAAAGAAATACTTGTAATAAAAGACTATTATAGTCTAATCCTAGAGCCAGATTCTTATATTCAGCAAACAAATCCAAATTCATCAAATCCATTAGACTTAAGCTGCTTTTTGATGCAAATCATGAAAATAGAACTTGCTCTTTTATCCCTCAAGGTGAGGGAGAAAAACACAATTAAAAAAAAAAAATCTATTAATCTCACAATGACAAACCAGGCTAATGACACTTCAGTGCCATGTATCATTCTTTTTCCTCCTCCTCCTTCTCCTCTTTATTGAATAATAAAAAACAGGATAATTCCCAAAATGTATATCCATATCTACCAGATAATGTTGACCATTTTATAGTAATCTTCCTCTATTTAAATCATTGTGCCCTAAATTATGTGCTATTTTAATCTTCCACATTATACCAGGGAAAATAGGGAGATGCTGAACTAAATGACATATATTTTTTTTCCAGAAAAACAGCCAGATGTCAGCACCAATGTAATCCTAAAAGAGCATCAAGATTAAATGACTATAGAAAATATGTAGAAAATGTATACTCAAGATAAGACCTCCATATATAGGGATAGTAAACCAGAAAAATTAAACAGACCTGGAGACCCAAAGCCAAAGCTTCAAGACATGAAAGCCACTGAGGGTAGGGAGTAAAGAAAGAGAAATAGGCAACTCAGTGGGTACTTTGGAGTACTCCAGTTCAAGGAAGCCATGTAGAGTATCGCTCCAAATACAGTGTTTCACAGCTAAAAAAACAAGCTATGCACCGGGTTCTCCTTATCTCCCTTCACAGTGCTTAGAAGGGAGTAGAAATTATATCCAAACCATTCTCCTTTAAGTCAGTCCTATTAAAATTAGTTCACCTAAAAGTTAGTTATAGAAACACAGATAACGCAGAGAGTTGTTCATTCAGAGTTGTAAAACAAAATATTTCTTGCATTATCTTCTCTCTGGAAGTATAGACAGCAAAGAAAGGAAACCTTCCATATACTTAAGTAAAAGGGGTACCACTCAAGGTTGGCAGGAGAGAGGGAGGGGATGTGAGAAATGGAGAAATTCCCTTTCAACTTCCCTGACGCACTGGTCTGAGAGAGGGAGACTTCCAAGCTCTGAAATCCCTATCCGTCTGAATTACAGATACTCTCTAAATATTATATTAAGAGTCTTCCTACGTGGGAACCCACACACAAAGTGAACACACCATTAAGCAGCAAACTGTTTATCGATGATGAGGGGCCCTTCTGTTCACATGCTTCCTTAGATTGAGCTTCAATTCAAAGAAATGAAACAAGTCTTTCCCTTTCCACTTTTCTACCTTGGTTTTAATGCTGTTATTTATAGGTCTGAAGAGGTTAACACAATTTTTTAAAAAATATTATTTTTCAAGGTTAACACAGTATATTTACAGGAAGCTAATGAATAAAAATATGCATAGTATGGTGATCCAAGTGTCAGAGTTAAAAAAAAAATGAAAAGAATAAATAGGTGGTATATCCCATACGGTACAACTAACAAAGAAACAAGAATAAAATACCAGGGATAGTCAATGAGCTAAGCTCAAACATTTCCCTTTATTATCTATGGGAACATCTTAAGGTAGACCAGGGAGGAACAGAAACATTTTACTCTCTTAAAAAATAAATAAACTATCATAACTGACTTCTCTATTAGCTGATCTTTTGTTTGCCTAGTCTGAATGCTAAGGTTTGATGGGACACAATTTGCCTCAAAGAAATTTCAAACCTAAAATAACCGGCTTGACAGTGCAATTTAATACCTTGAAATCCCAAGTAAAAGGTATTAATAAAGATTTCTGTTGGAGAAAAAAATCCCATCATGGTTAAGTGATTCTCATATTCCCCTTGTCATTTAACTGCAGAACCAAAATGCTGCTATATGATTCTAGTTCCAATCCTCTAAACGGTGTTTAGATGGTTGGTGGGTAGTTATAAAAAATTAGCATTCTGCCACTCTTTTAAAAAATAAAAAGACAAAACTGGAATGGACTGGAAAGAGTATCTAGCTCCAAACACCTTGTTTGACCAATGGTGTAGGTAACTCTTTTAGAAGAATCGGTTTTTGAATAAGAAGCTTATGAAAGTAAACAATGATCTTGGGGTGGCTGGTTAGCTCAGTTGGTTAAAGTGCAGTGCTCATAACACCAAGGTTGTCAGTTCGATCCCCACATGGGACACTGAACTGTGCCCTCCACAACTAGATTAAAACAACTACTTGAGGGCCGGCCAAGTGGCGCATTGGTTAAGAGCTGGTTTTGGGATGCCAGCGGCCCCGGTTCGGATCCCACATGTGAGGGCCAGTGATACTGCCCTCTACAGCTAACAACAGCTCCACCTGGAGTTGGGCTGTGTGAGCCTCGGCGATGGTGTGGGCTGCAGCCCCTGCTGCAGTGGGCTGCAATAGGCTATAGTGAGTGGCTGGCAGCCAGCGTGAGTGGCTGGCAGCCAGCATGAGCTGCCAATAGCCGTGGTGAGCGACCATCCAGAGGCCGGCGACCAATCTGCCTCATCCGGGAAGAGTGCAATGATGATACCAACATGGGCCAGTGAAGCAATTTCCTCCGCAACTAGACTGAAGAACAAAAAGACAGCAACTTGTTTGTTCCCCTTCCCTGATTCCCGAATGCTGTTCTCCTACCCCAATTCCCCAATAAAATCTTAAAAAAAAAAAAAAGAAAAAAACAACTACTTGACTTGGAGCTGATGGGTCCTGGAAAAACACACTGTTCCCCAATTTAAAGAGAGAGAGAGAGAGAGAGAGAGAGAGAGAGAGAGAGAGAGAGAGAATGAATTCTATTGGAAAAAAGAATGATCTTAAGAAACCTTGGACTCATTTGGTGCGTGAAGCAGGAGATCCTAGAAGGAAGCACAGGATTGGCCAGTTCTGAGACGGGGGAGTGGGAAGAGGTAGACTGAGGACTGAATCTTATAGGATCAGGCATATATCTAGGTTTTATGAGGATGCCAGCCATACAACTTGGGGGCTTCCCTTTAAGAAAAATCATACAAAAATATGAATAAAATGAGGATGAAAGTGAATATTTATTAGAATGCAAAATTGGATAATAAATGACCACCTTAAAGATACACATACTGGGCCGGCCGAGTGGCACATTGGTTAAGCGCTGGTTTTGGGATGCCAGCGGCCCCGGTTCGGATCCCACATGAGGGCCAGTGACACTGCCCTCTACAGCTAACAACAGCTCCACCTGGAGCTGGGCTGTGCGAGCCCCTGTGATGGTGTGGGCTGCAGCCCCTGCTGCAGTGGGCTGCCATAGGCTACAGTGAGTGGCCCACAGCCAGCGTGAGCGGCTGGCAGCCAAGCGTGAGCAGCCAATAGCCGCGGTGAGCGACATCCAGAGGCCAGCGACCGATCTGCCTCATCCGGGAAGAGTGCAATGACGATACCAACAGTGAAGCAACATCCTCCGCAACTAAACTGAAGAACAAAAAAAAAGACAGCAACTTGTCTGTTCCCCTTCCCCGATTCCCCAACGCTGTTCCCCTCCGCCAATTCCCCAATAAAATCTTTAAAAAAAAAAAAAAAAAAAAAAAAAAAGATACACATACTTTTCTTCTGAGATACCTTCAGGCAGTTTGGTGTGAGAAAATAGAAATGTTTTCTGATTGCAACCTGCTTCCTCTCTCCACTTGGAACAACCTATAACTTCCTCACACTCCCAGAAGTCACAGGAGCCCAGGCCTCTGAAGGCTCTGAATCTTAAGCTTCATTATCATCACCATAAATCCACCTTAGAGTGGGTCTCCATATTACATGCTCATTAAACCTTTCCAATGGACTCATGCATTCAACGGACCTGGACTATAAGGGAGGAGACATGGACCTGAGCCTGAGCTCTGCTGCTAACGTACTGTGACACTGAGGAAGCCAATGTATGTCTTTGAGCTCCGGTCTCCTCCATGGTTCACCACATGTGTGTAGGTCTCTTCCCATTAAAATAGCATTTGATGCTGCATACCTCACTCTATCTTCAGTGTTGCCATGCTTAGTAAATGCTGTTGTGATTGCTCAAGCTAGAGCTCTGATTCTTTCTTGACCCTATCCCCCTCTGTACCCCTCAAATCTAACCAGTCACTAAGTCCTATATACCTCTCCCATCTCCCTTCACCTGAACCTGGTCTGGCCTGCATCAGCTCTCACCTAGAAGACTGCAATGCCTCTGACGACTGTCAGCATCTCACCTTGCATCCCCTCAAGTCACTCTCTACACTGCTACCCCTGAAATCTTCTTTTTAATAGCAATCTTGCCATCTTTCCACACTACTGAAACATTTCGGTGGCCTCCCATTGATCTTAAAATACAGTTTAAATTTCATAATATGGACTACAAGCTCAAGTATGATATGGCTCCTACACTTACATTTCAATCACCGTCATACCAATGGCCCTCTTACTCCCACAACTCCATGTAAACCTATACATAATGTTCTCTCGCTGACCTAAAGAACTTCAGTATCTGGTGATGGTCTGCCTAACTTACTCTAGTTATATTGGTGATGGGCTTTTCCAGGCATAAACAACATGTTCCAGTGACATGAGCAATTATCGTAGCAACTGGATAGAACTGAATGGGACCATATTCCCCTGAGGAATTGCACACAAGATCACTGCTGTTTAACCAAATTACAATTTTCGGAATGATATTCTATACACTTTGGATTCCTGCTTGAAAGTTTAGGCTGATTAAAGTATTAACTGCTACAGACAATTCAATGCTGTGTATCTATCTTTCTGGGGAGTGCCGAGTAGCCGTAAAACATGTCTACGATCCAATCCAAAGGTTTATTAATTTTGCTGTCCTTTCATTCAGAAGCGTTAGCTTTCATGCGCAGATCTGTGAGACTCCAGAAGGTTGGCCAGGACACAGCAGAGATCCACCTCCCACTGTGTGAATTTTTTCTATCTATGAACGGACAGCCCTAGAAAAATGTAAGTACATCAGGGTACAGATGTGAAATTGAAGTCTTCCACCTGTTTCCTATGAGATCTCGATCCTCTGTACAATGAGAACAAAGCCAAACAGAGGCAGAGTGGGGCCTAAAGCTAGAAGTTGGGAGGGCTGGCTTCTGGTTACAAAACCAATTTTAAATCCGCTTATAACCTTTGTCAACTTGTTTGATTTATTTTCCCCCTTTCCTATTAAATGGGATTGGTAAAATTAGAAATCCATTTTCTCACTGGGTTATTATCACCAATTTACTTTATTGAGCACTTCAAAAACTTTTATCACTGTTTTAAGTATTTTGAATTACATAATCTACACGTGTGCATACACTCTTAACTATCCAATGAGGTCGATACTTCTTTCACTTTGTTTATTTATTTATTTATTTATTTATGGGGGGGGGGGAGGAGCATTTTCAGATAGCATATAAGAGAGTTTAAGGAATTTGCCCAAGATCCTTAGCGTGTAAGTAGGAAAGTTGGGATTTGAACCCAAATAAACTGAGCCCAGGGTTCAGGTGCTTAACCACCATGCTACATGGCCTTTTTTGAGAGGGAGAGACAGAGCATTCAAGACTTTCAAAGATTATACTTCTTGCTTTTAATCAACCTGACGCTAGGCTCTATCTGTTCTTTCTGTCTATCTATCTATCTATCTATCTATCTATCTATCTATCTATCATATTCTATCTAACTGCCTTTCTAGGCACTGACCACAGAGTATATTTGTTCTTCTAAGTGCTAGTGAGGATGCAAAAAGAAGAAGCAGATACTTGCCCTCCTTACACTTTAGAGATGGGGAGAGGCTCTGGTAGATCCTGCAGGTTAGAATTGAATGCTTTACATTGTAAGTACTGTAGGAATGAAGAGAAAGGAGCAACCCATATCTACAGGTAAATGGGGACCTTTTCAAGTTTTTATAACAAGCCAGGTGCTTTACACACAATGTGTCATTCAATTCACTTCACACTCCTGCAAGGTGGAATTCTCCTTTGTGTTATTCTCATTAGGCGATGGGATCGCACACATTTGAGCCCATATCTCTTTGGCTTCTGACCTGGAGCTGGGGCGGTGAAGGATGGCTGAGTTAGCTCTTCCACCATCCTGAGCTGAAGGGTCATCTCTGCATCTTACTCACTGACATCTTTGTGGATTCCACAGGCTGAGAGCCATCTCTCCTTGTCCACCAGCAGGTATAAAACATGGAGGAGTCAAGATCAGAAAAGAGGAGAGAAACGCCCCCAAAATCTATAAGACCATCTATCTACTCCTCTGCCAACGAAAGACCTCTAAATTGAAAGTCACTTACGTGTCCCTAACAAAACACAGGAAACGGAGCTTCAATAAAGAAGGATAAAGAAGGCTAGACAGGAATAATAGCTCTATTCCATGTGGGGAATCAGTTAAAAAGTGGATAAGTTTGTCACTGCTGCTTCCCTTATTTTTTATTCCTTTAATCCTAAATCAAGACACTAGTGAAATTTAGAAACCCAACACCCTGTATGCTTTAGGAAACACCAGTCTCTCAGGAAAGAACCTGATTTGCGGCCTCTGGATGGGAACTGACAATTAGGAGTCCCCCCTTCAGAGAACAGCAGCCTCACTATTCCCCGTGTTGAATAGGAGTGTGGGGGGCGGGGCGGGGGGAAGGGTGTCTCAGGGCCATCAGGGGGCTTCTGTAGGTGACTCAGGGCAACTAGGAGAGGGGCAGGACACTCTCCCAGGTTGCTGCAGGAGGCTATCGCAAAAAAGAAATCTATCTTCTTGAAAATGAAACCTCTTCTTTAGGTTTCTTCCCTTTTTTTTTTTTTTTTTTTTTCCTTTAAACTGTCCAGGATGAATGTGGCAAAAATAAAATGCCCCACAGGCTGCTTATTTTGACGCTTACTACAGCACATAAAAGTGAAGAATTAGCATGGAATGAATAATTTATTTAGAGCTTTACTGTTGTTTTAAACAAATTACTTCCATGAAAGCACTGTGTATTCAAGCAATAAATCACTGTTTAGCACTCTGTCTCCAGGAAAAGATACCACTTGGCAGAATTATTGAATGGCAGTGCCTGGCGGGGAGGCAGGCGCAATGAAGATAAAGGTGGTGTCCTCACCCTTCCCTTTATTCACGAGGTTTAAATGAGCACCTGCTTGCACTAGTCTATCTGCTAGTATGACTAGCACAGTGCAAGCTATTATTATTTTAATATCATTGCAATGATGGTGGGCCCAACCCAGAGCCCGAGTGTTCAGGAAATGCCCTTGAAACACAACAATGAGTTCTGTGGCTTTGAATTGATACTTATCACATTATATAAAGTAGTCTGAAGCCCCCCAAAATACAATAGGGGGCTTCATACCATTTTATACAGTGTGATAAGTATTACGATCGTAGTGCATAAAAAATGCTATGAAGACTTGTCTAGTAGGAGGATGGGAATCTGGAAAGATTTCATAGAGGTGGTCTTAGTATATCTAGACCTTGGTTTAGCCAAGCGGCTAGAAAAAGGGGAAGAACATTCCCTACAGAAGCCTGTGTGGGAGCAGAGAAATGCAAGGGTGAAACCGACAAAATGTTTGGGTGGAGAGTACAGCTCAGTGAGGGTAGAGAAGGAAAAGAGAGCAACAAGGCAGAACGGAACCAGCAGGGGTGCAAGATGACCTTTGTGGGCCCTGGACACTGCACCTGGGAGATAAACTGGCCCCGCAGACCAGAAACTGAAACCGGTTTCAGTCTGCAAGTTAAGACTATTGGGGCTATTCCTTCCCAGCCTCGCTAATTACTAAGTCTATTTGTGTCTGACGCACAGCAAGGGACCTGCTTTAGGTGGAAAGACAGAATGACTCTGGGACTCTCCTTACAGTCAAGTTGGAGGTGGAACTGCTCTAGTGAAGCTCTCAGGATGAAATCATCATCCTAGTTTTCATTGGGGAGAGAAACAAAGCAGTTCCCACGGGGTTCAGGTATCTCAGCTTCCAACTTTCAAAAACATCTTTTCTTTTTTCTTTAAAACCAGTGTCACAAGCAGAACCTGGGGTCTGCCACTCAAAGCTGAGAAGCCCGCATCCTTCAATACTCCTGGTGATTTGTGACAATTAGTGCAGTCTGATAATTCCTGTCACTTACAGGACCGAAGGCTGAACACTTGGTGTCTACACATCTGGAGGAAGAGCAAAAAAACCCTTCCATTCTATCAACTGGATTAGAGGTTTCTGAATTATCTCATTTCCCTCTGGCTTCAATAAGAACAAATAATAGTATGTCCTCCTCAAGGGGTGTAGAGAATCAGTATTTCCCAACCCTACTTTAAGTGGTTTAAAAAAGAATAAACTTTCAGCTTCTTCTATTGTAGGTAGTTTGAACTTGACCAAACTTTTGCTGAAAGCTGCAATCAACCCTTCTGACTACTGGAGTGAAGGTGACAGGCACTGAGAGATGTCATGAATTTGATACTTGCTACCTTGGGGTGGGGTGGGGGAGGGGGAAGACTATCTTGATGTCAGCGTTTTATCAAGCTCAGAGGAAACTCAAAATGTTGTTGCCTACCAGCCAGTCAGAACTGCGTCACCCTCAGGAAGAACTTAATCAATGAACAACTCTCTATTGAATGTTCACAACATTCAAGGAGGAGTCGCTCAACCCCATGGGAAACAAAGACACATGGACAATATAATTTCTGCCATCTAGAGACTCACAACATAGGAAGAATCTGTTAGTTACTTGTGCAGAAACACTCAAAGTCCCTTTGCCATCAGAGGATTAAGTCCCTATTCTTCAACAAGATATCCAAAGCCCATTCCACATAGCAGGTACACGTATCTCCTTTCTAGTGTTACACGTTATGTCTCCTTGCAATCCTGTAGTCCTGACCTCCTTGCAATTCTTTGAACTACCATGAATTTTCAGTCCTCGGGGCTTTCTCAGGTTCCAAAACCCAGTTCAACTGTCATCTCCTCCACGGAGCCATCCCAACCTCCGTGCAGTTTGTTGCATCACCTGTGCTTCTTTTAGTATTTATATTTCTACTATGGCCTATGCACATCATTTTACTACTTGTTTACTGGTCTCTTTCATTAGATTGTGATCTAGTTGTTGAATTATTTTTAGTATATAATTTATTTTACTAGGATAAAGCCTGACATGAAAGAACCCCTAGTATATATGGTCAATGAATAATTACACAATGTACAGACATGTATGTTTAAAAATACGTCAATATGTGATAAATGAAATTATTTATATGTGCAAGCCTACTGCCATCCTTAATATATGGAGGGTGCCATACAGAAACCAGAAACTTGAGATAATCAAAGAATTATACAGAATTTGGGTGCTGGTGGGGGGGGGTAGGAGGGAGTGGTGTGGAATAACTTAAAAGAGAGATCATTTAGTCAACAGTTGTCTTTTTATAATGTAGCAGGGTGGAAGTGTTTAAATCATAGATAAGCAGACGGTCAAGCCACAGGGATCCTAAACCACGTTTTGTTCATCCTATACACCATTGGCCCTTGACGTGTTTGAAAACAAAGTGTATCATTTGCCAGCATTTAAAAATCACAAGTTTTAATATCAAGTTGAAATGATCATGTCTCTTTAAAAAAAAAAATAAAAAGAGAGAGAAAGAAGATCTGGCAATACCCAGTTTACATTTCCATTCAGCAAAATCAGCTGGAAGGATATAACAGTAGCGCCTCCTCACAGGATCTGAGCTTTCCATTGGCTGAAGTAAATGCCATGCCCTCAATCACTGACAGGGCCCATGCTGCCCTCACAGGCATTTGGGTTTGTGAGCCCCGATTTCAATGCCTGAGCTGTGGAGTCAGACGGCCGGGCTGGTGTCCTGGCTCTACTACCTTCGTGTGGCAGGCGACTTGAACTTTGTAAGTTTCAGTTTCCTCACCGTGGAGGTATGGAATGATGTGAGCTCCTAACCTCAGCAGATTATTATGAGCGTTAACTGAAATAATACATGTAAAGCCCTAGCACATAGCAGTCCCACAAATGTTAGCTATTGTGATTATTATCATTATGGGATGTTGAAGCCCACAGAAGTTACATGAGTTGCCTAAGTCCACACTGGACTCAGTTTGTGGTAGAACCAATAGAAATCATTTCTCAGGACTCCAGTGCGATTTCCATTGCTCTGAGGATATTCCACCACAGATGCAATGGGGATGTTTGAAAAACCTTACCAAGGGATGCCCTGAACCAACAAGAGAAAGCAAAAGGTCAGACATGATGACGGGCCAATATGCCAAACCATTTTCCCGGGTTATACTCCAATGCAGCATATTGGGATAAACATAATAATCGTGTGTCTGTGACTTCCTTTTTTGCCAAACCTACATAAAGGAATTCCAAACCTTTATTCTAGCATTTCTGACAGAGAGCAAAAACCAAGTCACATCTCAAATCAAAGTTTAGTGACTTTTAGTTGCATTTTATCCTAGAGAACAATTGTAGGTAGGAAGACTGACAAAAATACCTTGGAGCTACTACTTTGTCCTATTTATAATTTCTAAGTTTCTGTCTGTTTCAAAAGTGGATGAGAAAAAGTGCTACGTCGACCAACTCCAGTTAATTAGTTTTTTCTATTTGGTGACTGTAAATCAATGACAGGCAAACTTCTAATCCTTTCACCCTGGCTGAAAAGTTTGCTGCCACTCTCCATCCATCACTTCTGCCTGTAAGTGGTCTTGCTGAGCTGTGTCTACCGTAGCATCCGTTTCTCCACTCATGCGCATTCTCCCTCTTCTCTGCAGCTTATAGGAAAATACGCTAGTGACATCTTTTTTGTAATAAGCTGCAGGCTTTGTGAGACCAATTGTAATGCAAAGATCATATTTTCTAAACTGTTTATAGATTGCAATTTGTAAGGTTAGAATGTCACATACTGTCAATACTTCAAGGTGGAGAATTACAACTGTTAATAGGTCAATTCTTCATTCTTCTCCAACACTCATTCCCCTAAGAGCTTTAATTTATTTCATTTAAGTGTGATACCTTAAACTTTGAACTAGAGGTTTCATTTATTTATGAGGAAAAAAACACAGGGTGGGGCATTGTAATTTCTTGACAAGTTTCAAAGGATTTGAACCAATCAGAAGACTATAGTTCTATGGGAGAGATTTAAAAAGTCTGTTCTACAGGAATCCAGTGATCCCCAGAAATGTTTATGCGATCAGTATACAAGACACTTAACACTCTTCTTTCTGCCCTAAAAAAATAAATTAAAAAATTGGGAAGCAAAAGTTGCTGAAAAACACCAAATACTGGAAGCTAAAGGAATTTCAACCTGTTTTGTAAGAATGCATTTGCTATAACTGTGTGCTGCCAGGAGTTCATCCAAAGGCTTTATCTGAAGAATAATTAAATCTGAATTCTAGTGAGATTGTGATTGCTGAACTTGAACCTGGGTTGTTTAGGAGATTACAAACTTCTTTATTTGATGACAGCTGTAGACACTATACACACCACTTCTAATGAATAATGGCTCTAAACAAAATTCTGGGGCAACCTTCTGAAGCTCATTTATTTAACTCTGGGCAAAGAACTTTGGTTATAGAAATGCAGATGTTTTTTCTCAAACAGCCGATGTGCTTTTTTCAAAACAGACAGAGGAGAAAGGCAGACAAAGTGATCACTTCTCCTGGGTACTTATAATCTCAGAGGACTCAAAAGAATAATTGATTTCCCATCTTTAGGAATTCTTTCCCTGCCTCCAATTTTAGACCAAGGCATATAAAAAAATGGCAATTCTCAGAAAAACAACTGGTTATCCAAAAAGAAGACAGGTAGGACAGGGTTCCTCATCCAGTACCTGGGTACATTTGAAAGGCTGTTCTACTGTTTGTTCCTCCTGTCACCTTCTTCTCTACAAACGGACTCCTAACTACTTGATTCTTCTGTGTTCACTAGGGTTTGAAACTCATGGATCTCCTGTGAGCTCAGAAAATGTTACAAGCACCAAACAGTCATGGAAGGTTCCTGAGTTTCTGATGCAAAGACCCATTCCAACCTATTGGCTTCCATCATTTTTGTAGAATCCCAAATCCCAAGTCACCAAGAATCAGAATCAGAAATGAATACCTTAGCCACACTATGGTAATATTTATGTAAGGGTTTTGGTACCTGGAAGTGGTCAGGTATAATTAAGAGAGTTAGAATATATTCTTGGATTACACTGTGTATAGGAGTCTGAATTGCATTTTTTAACCACAAGAAAGCAAGCCTATTACTGAAATCTGATCAAGAAAAATACAATCTTTAGGTTGAACCATGATTTAATGCCTATGATTCTCACTGTGCTGACTTATAAGAATTATACACACACACACACACACACACACACACACACACACACACTAGGAGGAGATACACACACACACACACACACACACGCACGCACGCACGCACTGAATAAATATTGATAAAGAGGAATTGCTAACAAAATTATGTTTCTGCCTTCCAAGATAAGGATCATGCTTTTTCAACATACCATATATGCATTAACCAGGACAGTTAACCTTGGGATTTCACAGTACTATGTTAGTCCATAAAATGTGGAAATGTAACAGAGAACTGTGCCCAGTTTCAAGGATGAGCAAACTAGTTCACATTTTAAGGAGGGGCACTTCCCTTTCATCAAACTATTATCATTTCCAGAAACCTGTCTGAACTCAACAGGTAAGAAAAACATCTTTTCAGTCATTCATTTCTTAAGACATTCTGTTGCCTTCTCTTTCTTATGGGTTTAATTTTACTATCAGTATCACAGGTAAAAGATACAACCAGCGGTCCAGCTAAGTGGCTCACTCAAGAGTGCAAGATCTGAGCATCAGGGTCACTGGTTTGATTCCCAGCCCAAGCTGAGCAACCGCTAAACTGCCAACAGGTGGCAGGATGGCTCAGCTAAAAAAAACACACACACACACACACAAAAAAAAAAACAAACAAACAAAAAAAAGAAAACAAAACAAGAAAAGATACAGCCAGGACAGCTAAACATTCTAGAAAAAACAAAGCTCTGGGTTGCTTACTAGAACTACATTTTACTATTATTGGAATATTTAATATTATTGGGATATTATATTGGTTAAAATTCACCCATTAATATGTTGTCTCCCCTAGTATTATTTTTTTTAAGGATAGGAAATAACCAAACAAAGAACACCTGATTAGTCCTCAAGACAGACTATGGAGAGCTCTTTGATATCAGAGGCCTTATTATATAAATATTCTATCATGTGTCCTGGCTTCCTGGCACAGGGTATTTAACTGTTGGTCCAATGAATGAAATACCAAAGGTACTAAAAGAGGACATTCAAACTAGTGCTAGCTTTTAAATATTTATTTTGGCAACAACATGCGGTTTATTGCCTCATTAACTCAGAATAATTATATATACTTGCATTCTGATATTATTTTTTTATATAATCTACCTTATAAGCAGTGGATGATCCAACATATAGAATTCTAAAAACAGACAGTGGTTCTTCTCTTTCCAGAAGACAACGGGAACTCCACCAAAAACAGCACTGCTTTTTTTTTTTTCTGTGAAGTAATAATTGAATGGGGTCAGTTATTCAAGTAAAAAGTGCTTCCTGCTTCCCAAGGATTTCTATGCCTTTGTCACTACTGGAGTACCCATAAGCAATCCTCCTCATTGTCTCTGAAAGCAGACTGAGCCCATATCAGTAGCCATTCTTATGCCTAATCATTGCTGGTAAACATTTAAGTTCACCAATGCATGGCTATGTCTGTGCTTCACTTAACCACAAAATTCCTTAATGAAGAACTCAATACGAAACAGCAGCAACAGCAACACAGAGGTCTACGACAGCAGTGATTGTGAGGTGTTTTCCAGCAGGGGAACTGATGGCATAATTCTCGTCAGCGCTAAGATGTCTAGGGCCCTATGGGCAACCTGTGCAAGTTGTATCTAAGTTGGTATTCATAAGAAGGGTGACCGTTAATAAGAAAGCTGACAAATTAATTTTTTAAGCAAGCTGTTAAGAAATTTTAAATGCAAGAACACATGAGTTTTACCTGTTTCTGAGTTGGTGGAAATTACCAATATGCTTTATCTAAAAGAGGAACTGGAGTGTAATAAGGGACCACATATTTAAATAGGACGATGCATTTTAATCAATTATAAAAGAATTATAAACCTTCTCTCAGTGGAGAAGATTATTTGATTATATTTAAATAATCAAAAAGTGGGATTTCAAGAGAATAGATTGATAATTCATAGATGAGAGTGATGAGTTTATCTTTTGAACCCATTTAGAAATATTTCCATTGCCGTATGCTTATTTACTAACATGTAAATGGCCCAACCCTGTCTCCGTATTCCTCAGGTGTGTCTGCAAAGCCTCAGGCACAGCTAAACCAATCAAGTTTCAGAAGTGAAGTCATGATAGCCATCCTTAACCGTAAGGATTACCTTCTCACCACTGTTCACATGGTACTCAAAGACAGGGCAGTGAATTTTCTCTTTATAGGCACATAAGTATGAACATATTTCAAAAATGCTTTCATCCTGAAACTTCACAGACACATGAATACAATGAAAACATGAGCCAAGGAGAACTAACTTCTCATGAAGTTGCCTAAAAATATGGATGAGCCAATTTTCAGAGTTCTACATTTTCCATGCATGTCTTCCAAAGCCTTGCAAGAAGAAGTTCTATATGAAACACTTTAAAAGGTAAAAGTAAAGTTACCAGTGGCATTTGACTTAGAATTAGAAGGTGGATTTTTTTTTTTTTCTCTCATAAAACTACCCTGATGCCTTATATCACCTAGAATAGCCGGAACCATTTATATTCAAAGGCACTCTAAATGCCTGGAAAGAAGAAAGGAAAGAAGGACATGAGCACTTACAGTGTTGCTTATGGGGCATTACGTTAAATCTGTCCATGCGCTATTACCTCATTCGAGCCTCACAACAGCCCTGCGGCGTACCTATGGTTACTGGCAATCATACAGATGATGAAATGTGACACAGAGTGCCCCTTTCTCCAAGGATACAGTCAGTAAGCATCAGAGCAAGAATTCAAACCCTGGTCTATTGTTCATAGATCTAGAATGTCCCTTCTATATCCTTGTGTTCCTTCTATATCCTTATATTCTACTGGTAGTTCTTGATGTAATAAAAGTTTCTTTAGAATTGACTCCATATTAGATAACAGCCTTGTCTAAAATGAATTTTGAAACACAATGTTTTTTAGCAGCTTGACCATGATATGGCAAATTGTGGTTTTCTTTGTATCTATTCTACTTGAAGTTTGCTGAGCTTCTTAGCTAGTATTTAATTTTTTATATCAAATTTGAGAATTCTTAGGATAGGTATAAATTTGTTTTCTACCCCATCTCTCTCGCCTCTCTTTCTGATTCTCTAAGTAGACAGATTATAAATTGATTGATTTCCACTCCAATCCCCCCTCCGGATGCTATAGCTCTGTTCATTTTATTTTTTTGGAGGGGGGAATGTTTCTTTTCTCTTTGCTCTTCAGATTGGGCAATTTTTATTGACTTATCTTCAAGTTTATCCATCTTTCCTTACACTCTGCCCAATCTCCATATCCAATAAATATTTTCATTTCATATAGTATTTCCACTTGGCTTTCTTTTTTTTTTTTTTCCTTTTCTTTTTTTGATAGTTGCCATTTCTCTTCTGAAATCCCTATCTATTCTCTCAGTATGACCATGTTTTCCTTTAGTCTTGAACATATTTTGTCGTAGCTCCTTTAAAGTCTTTGTTGTTCCCTCTACCATCTGGGACACGCTCAGGTTGGTTTCTCTTGTCCTCTCTTCCCTTTGATCATAGGTGACATTTTCCACTTTCACTGTGTGGTTAGTAATCTTTTATTGTTTATTGAACATTGATGGATGATAGGTTGCAGAGGGCAGGATTTTTTCTCTTTGTATAAAGATTTTTTTTTTCCTCCTCATAGGTTGTTAAAAAAAATTATTGTCTGATCACCTGGAGTTCATGGAGCCTTAGCTTTACACTTTATCAGGATAAGACAGTTTGGATTTTCTCTTAGTCTTCTAGAAAATTCCTTTATTCTAGTACATAGTCTATTCCTCAGGCGTATCCCTTCTGTGTTTTAATGGAAAGTTCAAGGTATTTATCAAGCCATTTTTGGTGGGCAGAGTTCAAACTCTAAGCTCTGTTTTCCTACTCTCTCTACATCATGTGAAAATACAGGGAGAAGATGGCTATCTGGAAATGAGGACAAGAACTCTCACTACACAGCGAACCAGCCAGCACCCTGATCTTGGACTTCTCAGTCTCCAGAACTGTAAGAAATAAACTTCTGTTGTTTAATCCAAAAAAAATAAAAAAATAAATAAACTCTGTTTTTCTGGCAGGAAAGCAGCTGAAACGCTTTTCAGCCTAAAAGCTGTTTTTGTCCGCTGGCAGAACTCTTAGAAGTCAGGAATCAGCAAGTATGTGATACAGATTGTCAGTCTCCCACCTCTGTGGCGTCTTCGTTTCTGAGATATCTCCAATATCATCAGCTTTTTTGGACGCCCCATATCCCATCCACTGACAACTTACATATTTACATATAGCCGCCCTCTATTTGAGGTCCATCCACCTTGTGCCAAAGAGGTGGGGGAGGGCTGTGTAAACACAGGTTTCACCCAGTTCAGTTCCTTTCTTTCAGAAGTTAAATCCCTTTCAGTTTCTACCTATTATTGATCCCTCTGCAATGTCTTCAGGTAGTATTTCTTTTCCTTCTGAGTTTATAATTATTAGCTACAGAAGGCCTAACCCAATACCAGCTACTCCTCTAACACTCTAGAGCTTACTCTTAAAAACAAAACAAACAGAAAGTCTGTCTTTTACAAGCGCTGTATACTTTTTAAACCACCTTTGGAAGATGAAGGTTATTACAAAATCACTTGCTTATTTATGTTCTAGGATGATTTTTATGCTTTTCTGATTTTGTTCAAGGGATGCTCCTTTAGGGCCAAATTTAGAAGAAGAAAAAAATAGTACACTGACAGAATTAGAGTAAGGCCATTTCACCAGACTCATCCCCCTTTTCTCTCACTGTCTTACAGAGTAATATGGGAAGCCATCGACCTGCCATTCCTTTCTAGGCCTGGTGAATTTCCTGTATCACATCCAATTAAGCCATCCAAAAACGGGAAAGGCAGAAGTGGATCTCTAGTTCACATGTCAGCATCAAAGAGCGCCTTCATTCTATAAAACATTAATTATGTCATACCCACATTCACATGGGAAGGGCATTATCCATATCTCAGCTGACAAGAAGCATGCAGGTGAAAACTACAGTTTCTCTGCTTCCCATTGGCTAAGGGAAGGGTGCTCAGCTTGGAGCTAGAGGGTTGAGAATTATCCCCATCCTTCAGCCTGACTTCTCAGTATCCAAGAAAAATCTGCCTACCTCTAGAGAGAATCCCATTTCTAGGGAGCCACTGTGTTGAGGTAGATAATCATTTTGATTTTTTTTTTTAATTCTCTGTAAGAGGGAAAAATTTTAAGAATAAAACTAGGACAGCTCCTTAGGAAGCTTTTGACTGCTTTTCCAGAATTATATACTCGTGTGATGCTTGGGTATCAGAAGAGTAGGAAAAATACATTAATATTTAACACTCATATAGCAATATAAATGCTTGCAGTGCTCTATAATAAATAAAGTCAGGTCTCAAAATGTGCCTTTTAAACATAATTGTAACAAATATTTTTAGACTTTGTAATAACCCCCCACAGGAAAGCAACAGAATTCCTATCATGTAAAATTGATGCAAAGTAGGGGTGGGGTGCTATTCTATAAAATACAATCTTGTACTGATTAGACAAAGGATCCAGTGTCCCCAGGAGGGGCGTTTGCCCTCTAATTTAAGTGCTATTAGAATATCACAAATGCTTTCCCTGTCTATCTCCCTTAGCAGTACCCTAATTCTGTCAAGTTCACTAATAGTAAGCAGTAACCTGGATGTATGGGGAGTTAACTTTCTCTCACTCCTTTTCTCTACCATCCATCTTCAAGGTTGGCCTATTCCTTGTCTCCATTCAGCAGGACATTGATGATACTTCAAAGCTCATAACTCAGTTTCCCAGCAGAGCGTCTTCCCATTATCAATGATTGCCATCATCTCCCGTATCACATGGGACTTCCATGTCGAAGCAATTGGTACTGGGTACGCCTTCACTGATATAAGCCATTTTCTAAAGCACAACTTCTCTTTACACGCACCTACTTCTTTAATCCAGCTTGATCCATGTTGCTGTTACTGCTTAAGGGTCATTTACTGAACAGGTACAAAAATAGATGCCTTTTAAAAAATTCTCTTGCAATGAAGACAAAACTCTGAAATAGTATATGGCTTCCTTTTAAGATCATCAGCTCAGAATCACGTTGTATGAGGAGATAATCTCTTTAGGTCCCTTCAAACCTAAAACATCTTATCCAGTCAGGGCCTGAGGAAGGCAAACGTTCATCCTACTCTGAAAACTCAAATCCGTCTCACAGCGTCCACAGCTTTTGAAGTTTGCTTCACGTTTCAAACTGCTCTTTCTTCAGAATAATGCTGCTACCGAAGTCATGGCACATGGTACTACAAATCACAAGGACAAATGGGGACCAGATAGTTGCAATGAAGAATAACAGGATTTAAGGAGATTGGAGAGAGTCCTCATTTGCCACTTTCCATTTCTACCTGTTTCTTATTCATCTTGCACGCACACAGATAGTTAATGCTATAGGCCTACCTTTAAAAGACTATGAGTAAATTGACTCTAAAAATATAAGAGACAAACACAATCAACCATTAAAAATGCAAAAATGAAAAAATGATTGTAATAAAAGGGTTTCTAATTTAAAGAGATGCATGGACACTTCTTTTAATTGAGGTGAATTACCCTTTTGCAAAGTGAATAATGACCTTTTTAATTTGTGTTTTCCCTAGTGATAACTGTTCACAAAATAGGCTTAAAAGGAGCCTTGCTTAAAAGGAGTCTCATTCAAAGCCACTGTGACTACTGAGCTCAGTTATTCGACATCATTTCAAAAATAAAGCGGTCACCTTCTCACCCATTCAGTATTCCACAAGCTTAACAAATCTGTCTTATGTTTATGTTTGGCCATGTGTCAAATACCAGGTACAGCACAGAGCTTTATGTTCCACTGCCTCTGACTTACATTTTATGTTTGACATGGAAGGCCCTTGGGATACAAGAGTGCTTTCCAGCCAAACCCATGCTTACTCAGCATGTGTTCCAGAAGCAAGAGTGTCATTTTAGCTTTCCTGTTCCCTGGTTGCAGAAGTCAAATGGCTCAATAATTGTCCCCACAGTGATGTGTTTGAAAAGCTGGATGGGGAGATGACACCCTCATCCTGGCCTTTTCATTCCTCAAATACACGCAGCCCAAACCTGAAACAATGAGAACACGCACTTAGCTGTATTTAACTGGTGAGCTGGGCTGAAATGTCTGAAGGTGCACAGATCTTAATTGTAGTGGGCAACGCCGACTTGGGAATTGATTTTCTCTGAACCGATCTTCACTGTGTGAGTTCTCAACTTATGCCTGCCAGCTTTACTGACAAAAGTAGTTATGCCCTTTGGAACAAAGTCAACAGAACCAGAGAAAGGTGAAACCATGATTTTCAGCTTGAACATCACTAAGAATTATCTGTCTTTGATTAAAAAATCATTATCTCTGGAGGAGAGCTGGATTTTAACTCCCACATATGTTACAGAAAACACTAGAAGGGGGATGAGGAAAGAATACACAGGGAGAAAGAGAACAGAAGAGAAATGGAGAGAAAGGCAAAGGGAAGACGAGAAGAGGAAAACATGGAACTGAGGTTGTATCAAGTCATTCTTGCATTTTCTTCTGTAGCTTCATTTTAAAGCTCTGCAAATGTTCTCATCAATTTCTACATTTAGAATCCGACTCTGATAGTAAATTACCCTTTTGGGTGTTTTTATCTCCACTTCTACCAGTGACAGATCTGAAAGAAATGAAATATTGTATGCAATTAAATATGGTGTGTCATCATGCGACTCAGCGTGACTACGGTCTGAATAACGTAGAGTGAAGACAGGTCCAGGAAACAGAAAGGTGGGGACTGAGCCATCAATACAGGATCACAATGGGGAGGCTGTTCGATGCTTGTTTGTACGTTGCTTCTTGGTGTGTCTCTCAAGAACTAGAGCCTGCATGGGCTTAAAAGCACAGGCATGGACAAAGGAGCCCCTGGCTTCTGTATATGCTTTCTGAACACCCACAGTGATCAAATTTCCTCTCCTATCAGTCACAATAATGAGGAACTGGAGTGGTCTTCTGTATAGGCTCAAACTAGGAAAATAGAGGCTGATTTGGGACTTAGTATCAATGGATTATAATACAGTGAAAAATATCAGACATTTACCAAAGCTCTTTCCACGCTGGGGAAACTAGTGGTTTCTAATGATGTGCACTGTAGGCCCTAACCTAGGCTTTCCTGTCAACTCTAAGATTTAGCTAATTTCTTACAGGCCTTTCTTGTCAGGTTTGTTTCCAGGGCCATGGTTCTAAGTACCTCTTCAGTCTCCCAAGTGGGCCTGGAAGTTCTTCCCATGCACCTCTTTTCAGGAGGCCTTCAGGCATGGGCTCTGACAGCAGCCTGCTCACTTGCTTGGGTTTGTGATACCAGTTTTACGTAAAGTTTCACTGGCAGTTTTGATTACATGTGAGTGCAAACTACACTCACGCTTTAATATAACCTTCAAAGCATCCCTGTTACTATTTATCATTTCCATTTCAAGGCTACAATATTGAGGCACAAATAAATGAAGCATTTAACTACCGAGGATGTAAAGAAAATGACGAGGGCTAAACTTTGAATTAAAATCTTTGACTTGTAACTGAAAGCAACAAATTAACAAGACAAAAAAAAACAAACAAAAACAAAACAAAACAAAAAAAAACCCAAAACTCATAGACACAGACAACAGCATGGTGGTTACCAGAGGGAAAAGAGTGTGAGAGGGGCATGTAGAAAAGGGTAAAGGGGTCAACTACATGGTGAGAGGAGATCTGAATTTGGGTGGTGAACACACAATGCAATATGCAAATGATGTATTATAGAATCATGTACTTAAAAGCCTATATAATTTCTTTACCCAATGTCACCCCAATAAATTTAATAAAACTAAAAAAATAAGGGAAGAAACAAAAAAAAAGTCTTTGACTTCTAGAAGAGTACACAGGAATTCTTCTTTTTTAAACAAATAATTTGTTAAAGCTAAAAACTAGATAATATTTTTGTTCATTATATAACAAATATTAGCACCAACCTGACAAGTATCATGGTCACAGTTGAAACTATAGGCACTTTATTTGAATGTATGAGGAAAAAAAAATCTTTTGGAAGGTAATAATCAACCAAGAGAATTTTATTCATCCAAGAATGTGATATGCAAAAGGGAAAATAAGCTATATAAAAGGGAAATTAGAAACAAACATATTGTTTACTCAAGATCCTGATGAGAAAAATAAACCCATTTTGCTATTAATATAAGTTTATTATAAAACTCTAATTAAACCTATTCCCAAGGAGTTTCAGAGAATCTGCATGATATTAAAATTCTCCTACCTACAGAATTGACTTTTTGAGGTCAGCTCTTTATGTCAAATGACCACAGCATGACAAAAATTCTTAGGAAATATGCTGAATGTCTTAAAAAATAGGAGTCAAAGAAAAATAATATAATCACATATCTGTTTCTCTACCAGTAGATTACTATTCACCATATAATTTAGTTCTAAGTAATCAGGGAATAAAAAATAGGATTGTATCATATAAATAGAACACAAAGATTACAAAAATACAATTACAGCAATTGACCCATATTTAAGCCAGCAGACTCGTTGGGAAAAGATTCTGAAACCATTTTTCTTGAAAACGTTATCGATTTAAATGGTGACTTTGATTTTAGCAGCTGATTATAACTATTTTGGACAGAAGTATATGCCACTGAGCTGTTTTGCCCTGAAGTAAAAATAATAGTTCAGATTCAATTTAATTTTTTTTCTGGCAAATACGCTATTAGCATTACTTGGCTATGAAAATACTGGTGAACGTTGAATAACTCAGGATCTAACATCCTGATATGGTGCTGAATATTTCTAAGAAGAGTGAGATGAAGACACAGTAAGTCAGCAATCACAATCTGGCTACGAGTTGACAGATATGCTAGAGGCAGGCACCAAAATGGGTTTCCCCTCCTCTCCACCTTGTGTGCACAGAAAGCAAAGGGAACCTACCAGTCTATCTCATAAAAATCACACGGAAACATGGTCAATAGAATGGCTATCGTTATAACTAAAAGGAGGGATAAAATGCATGTGGGAAGGGTGGATCTTAGAAGTTAAAAAGTGAAATCAGAATAATTAAGAATAGAAGAGCAATCTTAGGAATGAATGAGGAATTTGAATTCAACGGTACTGAATCTTTGAGTTCCACATCTGTGTGGAACAGGAATGGGATCATTCGTTACACTGTATTTTCCCTGCTATGTTCTGACGAGGGTTCCCACAGATGAAGCTGACACCAGATTATTCTATCAATTGGGGAGGTATAGGAGACAGAAGCCTGTGCGGGCCTGGAATTCCGTCTTTGCTTTGCCAGGTGAGGAAGGTTAATAAAAGTTACTGGAAGTGTTTCTTTTCCGGAGCATTATACGCTCCTTTCTTCCTCAGCTGGGGCTACATGGGAACTGGGTACTAAACGTTTTGTCCCCAAAACATCAGTTATGGTGGAAGTAGTAGCTGGAACAGCAATAGTAGTCTCAACAGTGATGAGTATAGTGCTAAAAGGTAATTTTCAAATAACAGTAAAATGACTACCAGGTATAAAAAAACATGGGTTAAAATTTTCTTTCTTTTCTTTTCCTTTTTTTTAACTCATAATGTAGGAACCTGGTAGATATTATAACTGGCCAAAGGAGAGGTTCAAAAGAGAACCAATTTACAATAGATTAAGAGAATGTTGAAATAAATGTGCAATGGAAGCAAAACTACTTTCAGAGGATTGGGAAGTCAATGGAACCTCTGCAGGGTAGGGCAGAATTTGGTTGTCTCTAGACAAAAATTAGTTTGCATTGCTATCATTTATCTACAGTTTCAAGAATTAGAAAATAGCTCTCATGAAATCAGAATCAGATAACTACCAGAGGGTGTGCTCTAGACAAGGCTCAGTTTATCACCAAGGCACAGCTTCTTCCCTATGACAGTAAATTATTTGAGCTAAAACTGGAAAGCGAGGATCCTTAGAAATCAGCCACAATTCCACATTAAAATCTCAGGCATAACTTCTCTCAGGCATTATTCCAATCACCACCCACCTTTCTCTGTACCAACAAATCAAGAGCATATTGTTTTTAGAGCTATCATTTCCCCATCTGCAAATGGGGATTCCCAACGATATCACAGCACAGAATCAATGTGGTGACTGTCCTGGACGATATAACTGGAGTGTGTCACTGACATAATGTGATTGGTACTGGTACTCTTGGAAAATGATGAAGCCCAACTTGCACTCAGGGAACCTTGTCCAGTGTCCACATGGCAGTTAGAAAGGAATATCTATGATGTTTTCTAAAAACGAAAGGAAACATGTTTTAAAAAAAACAAAAACAAGAGAAGCATATGGGACTCCATTTCCATTGCTATTTTTCCCTTGGATTTTCTTTTCATTTAGGAAAAAGGAAAGAGTAGGAGGAATGCATAAAATTCTTTTTACGTCTTTTTTTTTTTCCTTGATAAAACTGCACCAGAATAGCCTAGAGTTAACTTGTTGGGTATAGTGTTGCCACCACAAAGCTGGTACCACATAAAGTAGCTATCTGCTTTTCTTTTTTTCTTTTTTCCCAGTGATTTTAACCAGCCTCACCTACTGGTAATGTATGGCATTGCAATTCAGCTCTATTAGACAAGAGGGAATCAGAGTGTTGGAGAGCTTCAAGCCCATTGGATGAGAGGCCAGCAAACTTTTTCTCTAAAGGGCCAGATAGTAAATATTTTAGGCTTCATGGATCATATGGTCTCTGTTGCATCTATTCATTTCTGTCCTTGTCGCAAGAATTCAGACATAGGCAACACTTAAACAAGTGTGGCTTATGTTCCAATAAACCTGTATTTATGGACACTAAAATTAGAATTTAATTTTATGTATCACAAACTATTATTCTTTTGATGTTTTTCAACTATTTAAAATGTAAAAACCATTGTTGGCTTTCAGGCAATATAAAAATAATGGTGGACCAGAGTTGGCCTATGGGCTATAGTTTGCTGATCACTGCTATTGCTAATTTCCAAGTGACTCGAAGTATGGAATAATTCAATTTCCAGGGAAACTAGCCAGAAAACTATTCATTAGAGGGCAAGCACTATGCAGTATGTATCGTGACACTGGGCACACAGTAGGTGTGTTATAAATATTGCTGAATTCAGCCTTCAGCTTGCCCTAAGTCTTTATCCTGAGCCGCTCGCCGGGTGCCCACCCTCACTTCTGTTTCCCTCTGTTCTTGACTGTCATTGCTTCAATTTCCTATGCTTGAATCTTCACCATCCTTGGAGAAATTCACCATTGGTACAAGTTGTCTGAATCTGACCTATTGCTTTTCCCTTTGACTACAGGTGGACGATACAATTGTGGATATGCTGCCACAGAGCAATCCCCCAGCTGAGCCCCCAGTAAAATCACTGCCCCGATGCACCTCATTTCCAAGTACTTTACACTCGTGCAAATAGGCGCCATATCCCAAATCATCTGATGAAACATTATAACCGAGATAGAGAGATTTCTCTTATTCAGTAAACCTCCCAAAGCGCATCAAAAGTCAAAGAAACATATGTTATTAAGTCAAAAAAATTTAAGTAAATTCAAAACTGTGCTTCCATTTGTTGAATTGCCTCTCTCTGCCACAGTTAACAGTACTCTTTCTCCACTACCTCCCAAGAAGCTGCCCTCAGCCGCCCACTCCCCAGTTCCCAACCGCATGGGTGGGAGAGAAGCGAGAAAAACTGCACTGGAGACCACTGATGTTCGTTACTTTTCAGAGAACCATCAGATACTTTCACTGACAGTGTTTCATTTAGAAGATGACCTCAATTAAATGCAACAGGTGAGCAGCCTTGCAAATAGAACAGGAGCCTAATGTATAAAATCTCCTTGTATTGATGAGGCCAGGAAGCACATTCCCAAAAGCACGCCCTAACATATGCATCCACACATGGTCAGATCTGGCGCCTTCATGTGACTTGTTAGCCTTTTATTAAAACGTGCCTGAGTCCCCGGGGTGTGGAATTTTCTGTGCAAAAACCATCAACTACAAGCAGCAGCTCAGATCCTGAAAATCCACACCTGTGCGGTGTCCACACAGCAGCACTAACAAAGCTGGCTCGGTTACCTGAACTACCAAGGTCCTTCATGATGGCCTTCCTTGTCATTGGGATCCCCAACCCCTGGCTTCTTTCGTGTCGTTAATGTTCAATTAAGAAACACATTTTGTTTTTGCAAGGAGACCTGAGTCAGGGTGGGGTGAAGGAGCCACGGAGCCCAATTTCATCTCAGACTCCTTTTATTTTTAAAAGTGCACTTTAATATGACAGCCAGTCTTTAACTACTTTTAAAGGCTGATGAATTGACCTGGAATAAAAATAGGCTGTATTAGATACTTTCAGATATACCGTTAAAGCGAAACAGCCATTATCTTTTTTACATTAAGAGAAGGGCAGAATGCCACCCCCTTTCATTTCTCCAGTAAATCAAACTGAATTATTCATTAGCACTAAATGTTTCCAAACCCCGCGCCACCCCCCCGCACATACCATTACCTCATTTTAAACAACTAGCAGCTTCATCTCTTCTAAAAATAACCTAACACAATGAGTTCCTAAAGTTTCCAACTTTGCAAAAATTAATTTCTGTGGTTAGTAAAGCTAACGGTCTCCAGAGGAGAATTAGACAGTAAAGACAATAAATGAGCAATTAAAAAACATCTCCTCATATTGTTTTTTAGTTCTCCCATTTGTCACTGACTATAGACCTTCAGTGCTGAATAATTCTTGGGATCTGCGGTTGGCAAGGAATGACTGTAAGTAAAATCTTAAGAAATAACAAGTAATGGAACTTCTGAAGTTCCGCATTTGGTCCGATGAAGGCTGGTCCTCAAATGCCTTCCCAAGAGGCTGGGTCAACCTGGGACAGCATTCTGGGACAGCATTAGATGTACAGTTTTCAGGTTTAATGGAAACACACATGTGCTGCTCAGAATGCTCAGAGCACTAAATATGCATATACACACACACACATCTCATCAAACACATACACAGAAACACACACACCATTATGCACACCTATACTGTTAAACACACACAGACACATCATCATACACACATATACTGCTAATCACACATACACACACCCCATCAAACACACACACGGTCATACACACATAGTCAAATACACATACATCCCATTATACACATGGACATATCCCGTCACACACAAACACATTTCCAAACACGCATGGACACCACCACCACACATATACTCCAATACACATACACACACACACACACACGACCAAATACACATACACACATACATGCCACCACCACCACCAAACCCACAGGCCGATACACACATACGCATAGACAAACACCAGGTTTCTTCTCTAAGATCAGATTCCCAGGCACCGGGGCCTGTGTCTCAGATGGAGTCCCACCTCCTGACTTCCTGTCTGATCATTCTGCATCTGCTGTGTCCTGTGTCATTACCAGAGTCACATCAGAAAGTGAAAATTCATTGTTTCTATTACCATTTATGGCACCATTTGTTTCATTTAAGAAAATGGGTTTCGTCCCTGGCCTTCAATTATACAGCAGAAACAGGATTCTGGAGTTCAAGGCACATATTTATTCTCCCATCTCTTCATTGTGTCAGAAGAGAAATCACGTTGAGTTGACTTCCAAGACAAACCGTTCCCATTTGCAGCAGCAGAAGCTCGGCTTTTTCAAATAATAACTTAGCTTCTGAGACTTCGGGGCCCTTCTGATTTCCAGATCAGGCAGTAGGCGCCTCACGATCACAACTCCTTAATTCAGGTCTCACAAGGGCTGAGCTCAAATTTTACTTATGCATGAAGAAAATGGGGTTTCTCAAGGATACAAGATAGGAAAATTTGTATTACCTTAACAATTGACACCAGAATTCCTCTTAGAAGGAAAGCTGTCTTTGCTTAGAAATAGATCAGGATCCTAATTTTTTTTGTTTCGTTTTGTCCTATTTGTTTGTTTTGGAAAAAGATCCCAGAAGATGCCAGCTGGGCTACAGGAGAGAAAGTTTGGAGTTTGCAGGGAACAATCTAGAAGGGGGCAGGTGAGGAGGAGCAGGGGCTGGAGGTGAGGGAAGGAAGAAACCAAACTGGGGTCCTGGTAGAAACCTGTGCTCCTGTGTCACTCAGCTCTCCCCAATCCCTGCCAAATGCTCAATCAAATCCATAAAACCAACAAAGATTTGAAATCAGCGATTTTTAAAAAGTGGTTAGTGGAGAAGCCAGAGAAAGACATATTTTCTCGTGTGTGCTGCACACCCGGGAACTGAATGCCAAAGTGGTCCTGAGAATGTACTTCCGCCTTCACCCAAGAACTGGCAGAAACCTTGGGAAGGTCATTAACTGCAAGAGTCAACTTTACCTTCAACTTGAAATTCAGCAAATCTCAAGCTAATGCCTGAATTACCTGAAGTTAAGTGTTTACATGACATTAAATAGGACACATTGAACAAATATACACAGATTAATAAATGATACGCATATACTTTTAACACACTATTTTCAGTACTGTGCTCACTTCAGAGGGCCCATGCAATGAATGACAAAATTCCTCCCCTGAAGGAGTTTACAATCCAATGGGGGGAATAAGACAGGGACACAAATAATTATAATATGAGGCAGAAAGGAAATATGAGAACACAGATCAGGAATAAGAATCCATGACATTTGGGGGGAGAGAGGAAAAAAGGAAAATTCACTGATGATTTTGAGAGAACACAAAAAGAGGGTGTTATTAGTATGGACAAAAATAGTGGGAGCTGAAGGGAAGATTATTTTATTAGAGCTCTTTGCATAATTATCTCCGCATCTCCCATATTAGATTGAAGGGGCGTGAAAATGGCTTATGCTCTACAATGTCTTGAACATAGCGGTTCCTTACAATTAATGTTGAGCTGAATCCTAGGCTGAGGGGTAGACAAGAAATTTCAAAAGTTTGGTTTGTCTGGAGTTCACGATGTGTAAGGTAGAAAACTGGGTGGAAATTGTGGTTACGTTAGATGTAGATGTGTCTACATGGCTGGATGAAGAGGGATGTAAAATGGAATTCATTGTTTTTGTAGGCAAGGAGGAGTGTAATAGGAGGAGTCTTGGTCAGAAAACACAGCACAGGACACTTTTGGACCAATTGCTCCAATGTCATATGCAGAACACAGTGGGGACAAGTTGATGGGAAGCCCAGAAGAAGCCGTTCTACTAGTAGTCTAGTTAGAAGCAAAGCCATGAAGCTTCTAGCTGGGGTTGGGATAATAGGAATGAAAAGAAGTTAGGACACGCTGAGACAGAATTTTGCTATCTATAAGCAGAGGCTTTCTTCAAGTCAGTTCAACAGCTATTTACTGAGCGTCTATGGCATGCTCTGGATAAGGGGGTTACACTTAGCTCTAAAAGGATTCATGTCAAACTGTTATCTATTGATTATATTTGAAATTTGAGTTGGAAAAAAAATGAAATTACTAAATTTTTTTCCACATATAATTTCTTTTTCTTTGACTTATAGTGTTGCTATTATGAATTTGAAGGGGAAAAAAATCCCAACATACAGAATTTTTTGAAATACATTACATAGCAAATGAGCACAGCGAAGATCACTGGATGTGTATGCCAAATCGGGGAAGAGAATAGCCCTGAGAGATTTAAAAACCATCTTCATCTCATCATTAGAGCAGCCCCAGAGGCATTACCACCAAAGGTGTTAAGCTACTGGTTTGTGGTTTAGAATAGAGTCCCAAGTAATAAAGCCATGTTTCAATTTAAAATGCTACATTTTTCATGCATCTCATTAAGCCAAACTAATATCTCTCTCAATAATTTTGAATTAGTAAGGTCAGACTATACTGGAACTAAAAAATAATTATGGAGTAAGTGATTCTTCCCAGTCTCTTTAATTACTCTTTCAGGCCCAGGCCCTGGGAAAGCTCCTACCTGAGACTAATTTAGGAACCCTGGAGGAGCAGTCACTGTCGGGTTATTAGATGCTCTGTGTCTCCCGGTATGCAACTCTCTCCAGCCCACATAGTACATGCTGCAGCAGAAGCTGTAGCTAATGAGTCCTCATTTCTATTGCTGCGAAAACCTGAGAGAATTTAACAAAACACAGGATAACTTTCCTGAATATGAGATATCATATGAATTGTACGCATGTTGGAGTTGTCTACACAGGAACTAAGATAATGATCTCCAGCAAATCCAGTCTGCATTCTGTGCAGAGAACTCATCTGTATCTATCAAGGGTTAAGCCAGCAGGTTCCACTATTTTTTCTTCATAACTTAACACTTTTGGTTTTAAATTCTAGAAGAAATAATGGGGGCTATTTTTAAAGAAACATATAATGATGCCGCATGTCTTTCGTCCCACTATTTGCTGACATGCATTGTTCAGAGTGGGGATTGTTACTGAGATTCCATTAAGGGGCTGACATTCTGACAGAAACCAGCTTAGGGTTGTATCGCTTGGCCCACTCATCACTATAAAAATTTGTTCTACAAAAGATACTTGGCTGTATAAATAAAATATTTGGACCTTGCATTCTTGCAATAGAGTAACAATATAAGAACATGTTTGTTTATGTAAAGCTAAAGTATATATACAAATATATACAAACAGATATATATATAGATAGATAGATAGATAGATAGATAGATACATAGATATATATTATCACATATATATGTATTATCTATTGATGGATCGATGGAATCATCAGCTCCTGAAGACTTGCTTCCTGCTATTAACCATTTAAATAAATAAATGCCCAAGGGAGAATATTAGATCTAATGTTTTCTTGGGGTCTCTTCCAAATCTAAAATTCTAGCCCTAAAAATATGCCATCACACTGCACTGCTATCCTCAGGGTACTGTTGCAATCATTAGGAAATCTTCATTTTTTAAAAAGGTGGGATCATAGAAGTAAAAATGAATGACAAAATAGGCATATGACTCTGAGATATCTTCTACCATTAAAACTAAATGAAACGACAGATCCTCTTTTTAACTATCCTTTGATGCCTAAGGATAACTACTTGAATGAAGACCTAGAATTAGCTAAAAGCAGTAAATATTTCAGTTTGTATATTCTTACATCGATTGTCCATTCTCAATTTTGCAGTAATTTGGTTTTGGTTAGGCTGTGTAATCTTAGGCTGGATGTGGGCCCTCTCTTTATATGTGCATAACACCCAGCGTATCTATTATAATACACATCACAGCTAGCTTTAGTTATTTACTTACTGCTCTCTCTCCTATTAGGTTTTCAGTTCACTGGAGACTGTGAACTTTCATTCATGCCCTCAGTACACGCTTACTGACAACACATTATTTAATAGACCCTGTTCTAGGTCCTGGGGGGGAAGGGACAGAAAACTCTTATGTCCTCCTATCCTCTGTATCCCCGCTTGCCCTGTGATTGGCACCTAATAGGTAGTCAACAGGCATTTCTTAAATAAATGGATGGATGGATGAATGAATGAATGAATGAATATGAATCAATGAATGAAGATACATTAAATCAGAGCAACAAAAGAATAGCACAAAGGCACACTACATCAGTAATGAAGAAATTAAAGAAACCCAGAAGGGTGAAAAGTAGAACTCAGAAGTATACCTCTGTGGAAAGAAAAAGAATTGGGCTTTGAAAGAAGACATGAAAATAGTAAGTTTCAAATAAGTTCCACAGAAGCCCAGATTCTTCTTTTATCTCATTACTTTTAAAACTTTATTTTATTGTTTTTAATGACTCTTATTAAAAAACAAACTTAGGTGCTCAAATGTGTTCTATAGCCAAATATTAACACTCTAGAGACAGTGTTCATTTTTCTCTCAGGTTAAGTCATTCCCCTGTGTTAACCTCAGTCTAAAAATTCTCTTGCAATCCCTGTGCTAATTATTTGGAATCTCTTGGAAAGGTTTTTTTGACAGTCAAAGTGGTCTCTGTGTGGTGACTAAAGATGAGGTCACAAATTCTTTGACGCTGCTGCCAAGAGGAAAGAGGGTCCTTGTCTCATTCCCGCGAATCTGTGCAGGCTCTTTGCCTGCATTGACTATAGAATGTAGCAGATGTCATATTGCACCGTCTTGCAGAGAAGGCCTTAATACACTGTCAGCTTCCATTTCCTGTCCCTTAAAACAATCGCTCTTGAAACCCAGCCTCCATGCTGTGAGGAAGCCCAACAAACCCTACAGAGAGGCCCCCGGTGGAGAAGAAGGAAGGCCTTTGGCTAACAACCCTGGCTGAGCCCAGGCAATAATAGCCTGTCCCATCCTGTCAGGTATGTGAGTGAGGGAGCCATCTTGAATATGGATCCTCCAGCTCCAGATGAGCCTCACCAGTTGACACTGCGTGGCGATGCCACTGCCCAGCCCTGCCCAAATTGGAGAGTCGTGACCAAATAAGTTGGGGTTTTCAGCCACAATGACGTGGAGTGGTTGGTAACTCAGAAGTAGATAAGTGGGATATTCTGCATGAGTCATTGGAAAAGATTTTAAAAATCAAAGCTGTCCTTGCCCATTATACATGCGCATACCAGAAGTAAATGTACCTCTTCACCACATCTGTGCCACATCCAATTGAGTGCCGTGTGAGGCTTGGGCCCTGGCCATGATGCTCAGTAATTGTGCAATAACATATGGATACACAGCATACTGGTGCAGAACTTCAGAGCTCATTTAAGTTTTAGGTCTTCCCATCATAATTCCCATAAATTTTTGTATGTTGTCTAAATGTCAGTATACCTAATTTATTTACTGCAGGTCGAGTAATTACTCACATTAGAAATGTATCATTACCTTTACGGAGAATTTTTTTAAAAAATTAGAATGATTGTGATGACAGTGATCAGCTCAAAATGAGATAGCAATTTATACTGTACTGACATCATATAATTCTTCCACTAGGGCTAATGACTACTTTAATAACACACAAAATAGCAGTGTCCCCGATATTTTTCATAAAGTCACTCGTAAAAGGATAGTACAAGACACATTTATCATTTTGCAATACTATTTTGCAACATAGTGTTACAGCCAAGTCACAAGGTCATTTTTATACAAAATACAAATACACATCCTAGGTTCTCTCAGAGACAAATAAACATTGAAACGCTATTAAAGAAATGTATGCAAAGAACATTCAAATATGTTGATGAAAATGCAGCTATAGCATCACTCAATATAAATTGCTTCATTACATGTAAGGGAGATATGCCCACAATAGACAAAACGTTTATGAATGCCTTTGATATTGACATTGCAATAAGTGTTTTGATGAATAGGTCATATGAAAAAAAGTTTCAATTAGGAACATTATTTAATAATGTCATTCAGAAATGGAGATAAGAAAGTAAATTCTACATACTGGATAAATTTGCTTGAAGTTGGGGTTATATGAGATCATGAGAAATTAACTATACATGAAAATGGTTACTACAGATTTCTGTTTTGCTTGTTTGGGTGAGTTGTGATTAGGCAAAGAGGTATCAGGAAGATCTGTCTCTATAATCTGGTTAAATTATCCTATATTTATACAAAACCCTTAAAGGTCTGGATCCATTTTTTTTTGAGGGCAGTGTCACTGGCCCTCATATGTGAGACCCGAACCGGGACTGCTGGTTTCTTAACCCAGCACTTAACCACGGTGCCACTCGGCCGGCCCAAGGATCCATTTTTTAAACATTTGATGCAGTATAGCAAAATGGAGTTACAGGGGTATAGATGTGGAGAAAATAACAACAAGAAATATCGTAAAATGCCATAGCCCTTGGGAAAGCTATTCCCCATATACGTTCAAGTGTTCTTTTTCTCTTGCATGGACTGGCACCACTTTTTGAGACGCCATGTTCTATCAAAACTGTGTTGGATAATGCATTGTACACTGCTCGTTACATTTCAGATATTTTTAAATTATTTGGGCAGTGAGCTCCAATTTTTTTTTTTTTAACTAAAGCTCTTAAACTCTTCTGATCAATGCACAGTGCAAGTATGAATGTTTCAAAGGAGACAAGAAATCACTTTTTTGTTTGTTTGTTTCTCTCTGAAATAGCATACAGTTGCAACAAGAGTATTGTGAATCTTGTTGAAATTTTTACTAAGCAGAACACGCTCAATTTGGCAATGCAGAGCAGAGTATTATTGAGCTTACAACTCTGGGCAAAGTGACTGGAATGAAATGGAAACTTAAAGTTTGTACTCAAGATGCAAAGCAAAATAAGATTTCCTTTTTGAAATGTTAATTGAGTCTCTAAGGAAAGTGCTAAAAAATACATGATTAAAAAATATCACAATCTCATAATATATACAAACGTTTTTCAAACAAAAAAATTAAACTTATTGAGGAACCTATTTTATTTACTTCCTTTAAATTGGTATTTTACCTATTGAGAAATACACATAATTTTAAATGATGGGATTGATTCAATCCATTCAATGGATTCAATTGGAAAGACAAGTGGGAAAACTAAAGTACACCTTGAGATTAAAATCTGAGCTGTTGAAAAATTGTTCTAGTGTATTACTACTCAACCATGTGAGTCAGTATATTCTCATGTTTGAAAAACTAAACCAACATAAACAACGACAGCATCAAACCTATTTCTCAAATCAGTAAAAGTTATCCATAGCATCTGTTGGTAAATCTTTGTTCATCAAAATAGGTACCCTCAATATTTGAACTCATGGATTTTATAAGTATATGTAAATCTGAACTTATAAATTAATTAAACAAAATGCTGTTTACATTTTTTTTTTCTTTTGGAAGGAGAGAGTAAGGGAGATTTCACAAAAGGTTTCATTTATAAAACAGGTTCCCAGTTAACTATGTTTGAAAACCTACTGGGCCAGAAACATTTTCAAACAGTTGCTCTGCAGGGTAGAACATGAAAGAAAACTCCAGTCATACATGATCACGCTCCACTGATCTAAGGCCCAGTTACTTGCTCACAAGGCAAAGCCCCTTTTCCCCATTTTCTCTGAATGACTCTTGAAAAGAAAATGCCATTCAGTTAAACATCCCGCGTCGGCGAACATTCATCACTCAGCTCATTTCTCCCGCAGATGTGTTTATCCACAGCTCTGCGATGTCAAGTACTGTGGCATCAGCTCCTACCAGGCTCCTCCCGTGGCCACCAAGCACAAAACTCGGAAAATCAGCCCAGCTCAAGAAAGCTGAGTAAGAACGGATGGAATAACTAAGTTACCCTTAGGGCCTTGGTCGTTTAGGGAAGGCTCATGTCTCTGAATAGTAAACCTTCTCTTCTCCTTTCTAAGGTAGAGCTCAAAGCTCTGATGGTCATCCCAGGGCAGGGCAGCCTATTGGCGGAGCTGCCTTGCATCCTTTCCCCACACCCCCTACCACCATATTGAATGTGTCCTGCAGATAATTTTAGCTTCTCTCATGTTGGAGCTTTCAAATCAGAGATCCCAACAGAGACAGGAACACAATGATTTTTCACTTACACCACCAGAAAATGCCTAAGTCAACTGAACCATATGGAACCAGGCCTTGTTGCTCTGCAGCACACTGTAAGATCTGCCATGAGTGACAGGGGCGATTGTGGCATACCAGGCTGAGCAGAGGAACCTCAGGACAGAGAAATTAAGTCTGCTCTCATCACCAAGGAATACAGACCGGGCCTGGCCCAAGGAATACGCACTAGTCCTTATGCTGATCTCTCCACTTATGTGGCGATGAACAAAATGAAGTCCCCTTTGAGGTCTGTTTTAGTTCCATTGTCACTCTCACAGAGCATCAAAAACAGTGGGAAAAACCTGTTGGTTCCTCTATCCCAAACCACTTTTCACTCTTTATTCAAATGACGCCTCCTGCAGGAAGAATGTGTGAATTGGAAGTCTGAGAGAGAAGAAAGAGGTGGAACTCACAAAAAGCAGATTTCCAGAAACAAAACCTCCCCCCACAAATGAGAGAAAAGCATGTTCTTCTTAACAGAAATCCAGGAAAGACTCAAACTCTCTCTCTCTCCCTCTCTCTCTCTCTCTCTTTATCTCTATCTCTCTCTTCCTACCTCTCAATCTCTCCTTCAAATGTTGCATCCTTGCTTCTGCTCTGTAAACTACCTCATGATCACTTCTTTGGATGCTATGTGAACTCTCAACCAATCTTTGCAGGCACAAGGTTTACCTTGCAGCTAGCCACAACCTCCTGCAGGATCCCAGTTCCCTGGAGATCTTGACCAGGTGGGGACCCCTTTGAAACCTGGTCCATAGAGGTGTTTAGAGATTTGCCAGATACTCCCAAGAACTACAACAGAGAACAGCAGAATTCCACCTTCTCCCTACAACTCCTGCCTAGTTATTTCCGACTTCCCTAAACACCAAAGCCATTGCCTATACTAGGGTCCTCTCTCCCCAGCCTCATTTAGCACGTCATGGAGTGCCAGTTAATTTACACACCTGGAGTAGTTTAGGCTGGAAGACACCAAGTTGAAAAGGCAAATCAGTTCAGACACTGAGGTTTCACTAATTTTATAATGACCAGTGAAATAAGGAGATCCTATTTCTAAAAGCAAAATAAAATCACAAAGTATGTTTACTTCTCCATCCTCTATTTTGGTAAATTTTAACATCAGAAGCAATTTCCTGAGGATGACATGCCCACCATGTGGATCTGACCAGGCAAAAGACAGAGTGAGTTGTTACTGCAATGGATTTGGATGCATGAGTTCCTATGTGACCTTGTCTAAGAATAAAATGGGACATTTGCTTGACTTCAATTACATACTTGCCTTTCATACTCCAAGTCGTGGTTTAGTCTCCAGGAATACTCTTGAATGTCAACCTAGCTTCATTGCTCATTCTCCCTAGCTGCGTTTTTGGCCAGACATTTGAGGCATGCCAGCAGAGGTTCATGGGACTTCAGCGTAGTGTAAGCGAAAAAGCCGAAGTCCTGCATTTGGACAGGCTTGGAGAAAATAAGCCAAGCAGGGACACTTACAACTTGTTGGAAGAAATAATGGAGACGATGCACATTAAGGGTTTGCAATAAATAATAATAATAATAATAATAATAATAATAATAATAATACAGTAGTTCCCCCTTATACTCACAGGATAGGTTCCAAAACTCCCTGTTGATGCCTAAAACCACAAATAGTACCGACCCCTCGGTACATTGTTTTTTCCTATACATACATACATACTATGATAAAGTACAATTTATAAATTAGGCACAGCAAGATGAACAATAAGTAATAATAAAATAGAACAATTATAATAATACACTGTAATAAAAAGTTATGTGAATGAGGTTTCTCCCCTCCCTCTACCCTGATAACCAAGATGGCTCCTAAGTGACTAACGGGCCAGAAGCAAGCGTATACAGACAGCATGGATACACAGGACAAAGAGAAGAGTCACGTCTCAGGCAGACAGCAAGACGGCACGATTTAAAACGTAAGAAGTGTTTATTCATGGAATTTTGCCTTTCCTATTTGGGCCATGGCTGACCACGGATAACTGAAAGTGAAACCATGGGTACGGGAGGACTATTATAGCTAGGATTTATTTAGCTCTTACTATGCTAAGCACTTTCCATCTATTAACTTATCTTGTTTTCACAATAACTGTGAAAAAGATAATATCATTATCCTTGTTATACATGCAGTGACTAAGACATACAGAGGTTAAGCAACCTGCACAGAGAGGTTAAGTTACTTGCCCAGGATCACACAGCTAGTTGGTGGGAGAATCAGAATTTCAACCCAAGCAATCTGCTTCCAAAATCCACGCACTCTACCACCATTTCATCCACAAAAGCTGAATGACTGATAACAGGATGACTGTGGTCCTTTTTCCTCCATTGCCCTCTTAATGTGATAGCGTCCCATAGATACCATGTGACTCATCATGTTTATGTTTTTATTTATAACATTTTGTCTGTACTGGGCATGCACCTCTCTCTCTCATTTCCCTACTAACTCCTACAAAATAGCAAAGACGCATCTCACGCGATGACCTCCACTAAGAAGCTTGCCCCTGCCCCCTCCAGGCTGAGTTTCTTGCTCCTCTTCCTTACTTCCTTAATATCTGTTTATGCCCCTGCCATTATCTGTCAAAATGTCCAGTTTCCTCCCTTGATTTAGTTCCTAAAGAGCAAGGAAATCGCATTCACTTCTATACCCCCAGGTGCACAGTAGGTAGCTAATTAATGTTGAATTAATGAACAATAGGAAAGACTAAGTACAGCCCCCTAGCATCTGGTAGGCTCTCTTCACAAAAGGAAACCACATCTGCCTTAAGTAGGTTTGGAGGAGGGCAAGGAATGAAACCTGCAGGAAAAGTTGGGTCACCTGGATGACATTTAACCCAGAGTGCTGGTCTCGTTGAAATGCAACAAGGAGCCTTGCAGAAGTTAAAGTAAATGGCATGAAAAGGTTTCAGATCCAGCCAGCACCTCCACGGAGCACTGAGATGGAACCTGTTACCAAGAGGAAGGTAATTAGTTATGAGGTAACTGCAAATCACGGGCCACCAGCAGGAGACTCACTCTTACTTTGGATGAGCTAATAAGAGGTCATTACCCATCCATACTTTATCTCAGTGCTACCCTCTTGCTTCCTGCATTAGCGCCAGGGTTAGCATTAATAATGGACTGCCTGCATATTTACACGTTGTAATTAAGCCTAGGTAAAACCTAAAGAGCTCTTCAGGGATATTTATTAGAATGCAGAGCTGCCTGAGCTTGCAGGCTGCCTTTGGCCAGCGGTTGGAAGATGGAATTAAATAAAACATCGACACTGCGATGACACTGTAAATTCCCTCCAGGCCTTCTCCTGCCAACAGGCCTGACCTCCACAGGCTCCAAGGATGTCGGAGCAGGTTGCTGAAGATTTTGTTTCTCACAAGCTTATCAGAGCTAAAAAGTCTGCGAAAATGTGTCATTTGTGTCACTCCTGAGTCCTGCTCCTGCTGATTCAGAATCTCTCGGTTCCCACAAAGAAGGTCTTCTCAGTCATATCCAGCCATCCTTGGAGGCGACTCTAATGTGCTCATTGAAAAAAGGAAGGAAAAGAAGGAAGGGAGGGAGGGAGGAAGGAGGAAAAACATAAAGAGAGCAAAAAATAAAGGGAGTGGGGGGAAAGAACATCTTCAGAAGGCGGCATCTGTCATTTTCCTCCACCCTTCCTCCGGCCCTTGCTTAGGGCTACAGAACACCTGCCCTCTTATGGGTGCCACTGTCCATTTCAATGGCTACTCAGAGGTTAAATTGCTTCAGAATGTCAAACTTCGAAAGTTTTCTGTGGCAAAGGGAGAGACTAGGGAATGCCAAAATACGTATTTCCTCCAAGTTACACCCCAGGGATGCCAAAGCCCAGCTCCCTTGGTTTCTGATACCTTATAACTGGTTCTCCGAGTACAGGGCCTGGACCAGGGGCATCTACATTAGGGACTTGTTAAAAAGACACATTATCTGGCTCCATGCCAAAACTGAACTTAAAAAAAAAAATGGGCTGAGGCCTAGCAGTTGGTGTTTTACAAGGCCCTCCAAATGGTTCTGATGTACATTCACGTTTAAGAACCTGTCTGTTACAGAATTTCTCTAGAAAACAAAACGAAACAAACTTTCATTGTATTGGTAGCCTGCATCTTCCCTCACTCTAGGATGTGCACATGAATTCCTGAAGGAAGGAATGGCCAGTGTCAACACAACAAAACTGTTTCATTAGGAGAGTCGCCATTATAAACACTGGTTCCAGATTGTTTATTTATTCATTCATTCATTCATTCATTCATTTATTAAACACTGCAGAATCTTGCAATCCTTAGCTCAGATCCCTGATGGTAACAACTGAGTGAAGCTGAATGGTGTCTGCTCCTCTGTCAACCGGCCATACACTCTCAGGCTCAACAGTCTCCCCCATTTATTCTTCTTGCTAGACTGGTTATTATAGGAATATGAGTTTGGGATCCACAGCAAATGTTATTAAAAAAAAATTAACTTGTCTAAATCACAGAAGGCAATCAGATCCCAGAGTTCTGGAATGAACCAAAAAGGTCAGGGTGTGCTAGGCAGGGAGCCCATTCACTCGGCCATGGCTTTCCCTGTGCTGTTGCTTCAGTCTCTGTGGGCGCCTTCTAGAAGCCATGTCTTTGGAAGCCCTAAGAGCCCAAGTGGAGAAAGTGCTATTCAATCAAAATGTATCACAGGAATTTCCCAAATGCCAAAGGCAAGTACTGATGGGCTGTGCATTCCATTCCAACAGCAGGTATCTGTCAGACGTGCCCTGCATGTGATATGCTGTGCGGAGCCCAGTGGGCCATGACTTTGCCCTGTCAGAACTTATGATATACTTAGGGAGAGCAGCTCCAACACAGGACTCTGTTAGACTGACAGGGAAAGTAAATGCCAGGACAGGAGGTGCAAACAGAGTCAGTGAGTTCCCTGGGGTTCCAAGAGGGAGCAATCACTGTGAGCTGCAGAGAATGTGAGAAGGCTTTTTAGAGGCAATGAGGTCATTGAGACAGGGACCTAAAATTCAATGAACCGAGGCCATTCTGGTCCCTCTTCCTAGGGAGGGTCATCCCATTGTCCCCTATGTCAATGGCCATTGAGTTGGTGTCAATTTGGAATGAGTATTTTTACCTCAAATTACCCAAGTCACTCTGCCCAGACAAGGATGACTAAAAGGAGACAGGGATAGGATAAATGCCTTATTGCTTTTATGCTAACTAAGTGCACAACCTCTAACCAGGGTTGTTTCACTAATAGGCTTTGAAAAAAAATTAAAAAAAAAAAGCTCTTTCCGTTAGAATTATATATATATATATATATATATATTGAATGGACTGTAGTATGGAATTAGGACAATCCCCAAATGACCTGGTCTGCAGTATTTTGTTCAAAATGTGCGGATATGTTCCCTTTATCTGTCCTAGGCAATGCTTGGGATAGGGGTCAAGGAAACATGTCTGGTGTCCATATGTTTGAGGAATTAAACTTTTGTTCCTATAGATGTTAGCATATGAAAGAAACAAAACAAATTTTCAGTGAGGAAACCCATTTAAACTCTGACACTCCTAAATGTTGCTGTGATTGCCATCATCTATTAATACCAATGGAATCAGCGTTCCTCAAAAGGGACTTGAAGGGAATTCAGTTCCAGGACATGCGCATTTGCACACATGCCTCAGCCCTCAGACAGGGTGGAAAGCAAATCTGCCCAATATGTGTGTCATGTTTCTCTTCCCTACACATTTAGAAATAGATATTTCTAAAGAATTTTTGGAGGCTATGCAAAATTTCACACTTTTTATTGGAGAAAGCAATTTTAAGAAATTCTAGACAACACAGAGCAATACTCCCTAAATTTTAGTTCCCTGGGGAACTAAATTATCAACGAAATCTATCTTACCTCTTCTCACTTAACTCTCTCTACACACAGATTACACACATGCCTATAACATACAGAATATTCATGTGGGCAACTAAACTTTCTCCATTCTCCATTTAAAAAAAAAAAAGACACAATTTTTAAAAGGAAAAAAAGTCCTGATATTTATTGAGTGCCTATCGTGTGCCCAATATTTTGCATACAAATTCTCAACTAAACCTCACAACAAGTAAAGAAAGTAAAGCTAGGAAAACAGACCCAGAGAGCATGCCTAAAGCCACCAGAATTTCAGAGTGGAGATTAAAGCTGAGGGGGTGTGTGTGTGCGTAACTCACAACACAGTAATGGTTCAGATTTTAGGGTGTTTAAACCAATCTGAATAACTTGTTACAATGCAAAGTTCTAAGTCCCACCCCCAACCTTCTGATTCAGGGTGTGGGGAGAGCGGAGCCTCCCTTGTGTTCAGCCGACCACACTCAAGACACTTTTCAATAGAGACCCTAATAGTAAGCGCTTGGACTCCAGAGGTCTGGGTTGGAAGCCTGACATAGCACAGATTCAGAGAAATGAAGTGGTCTGTCCAGGTTCACCGTGAAGCATGGATTCAGGAAAAAGGAGGTAATAATAACTACCTGCAGTGCTATTGTGAGAGTTCTATCAGGCAATGCATGCAAATCACTGAGTCTAGAGCATGGTGTATGATTCTAGTTACCATCTGCTGAGCTTTACCATTAGCTTCAGGCCACACACCTCACTATTCTAGAGTCAGGGTGCTGCCCAGACCTCCTGATCATCAGTACAGTATTCTTTCACTCCCAGACAATGGTTTCCAAGAAACGCTGACCTTCCTATTGAAGGGATTCAAAACAGGTTTTGCCAAGATGTGCTACTTTGGCATGTGGATTATTTTGAGCTGAGGGCAATCAACACCCTCTGGGCTCAGGGGGAAAAAAAAAAGAATTCTGCCCTTCCCTTCACTACCCAGAAATATCTAAATTGGGGATCTTACCCATAAGAAGATTATTATCAGAAATAACTTTTTATGACCTATTTATAGGGCAAGGCAAACATCTGGATTACTGAACATCTGCTCTTCTCAGCTTCCTGTGAATTACTCTCTCCCCCTCTGAAGCCACAAGGCTCTTAGGTCATTCCTTAGCTCAGGATGCCATATATGCCTCATTTTACCATTTTTTTTTTTTTTTTTGCATTGGAACCTCTCATGCATGTGGGGATCTGTGACTCATTCATGTATGTGGGATTCCCATACATGAATATGTAGTTCAATTTGGTTACTTTTCTCTGGTTAATCTGTCTCATGTCTATTTTTATTACTAGACCAATCAGAAAAACTTAGAAGGGTAGAGAGTAATACGCACCCCTCCCCAACACTACCTTAAAGCAAAATGATCAAGGGCCCTCCTACTCAGGCTGATGACTTTTGTTTCATTTTCTGCTGCTCTCTATCCTTAAACTTCGTCTTTTGGGGATTTTTAATCAATTGTATTCATTTTAGCATTTCATAATTTAGGCACTGTCTATCTTTTTGGTTTGTTTTTGTTCAATGAATCAAAAACTAACCCTATAAACATGTGCTAAAGGGTATATGGGTACAAAAGACATAAGGCATAGCTTGTGACATGAGAACTTTGACAGTCCCAGAAAAACAATGCACAAATTTAAACTATGGTTATGTATATGGAGTATATGGTTATATATCAATATTTGGTAGAAACTGGAAGGCTCAACACATGCAAGCTTAAACATGGAAAGCTTAAAACATGGAGAAATCAGTTTGTCCTGAAATGAGAGGAAAGATCACGAGGAAGCCATGGAACCTGAGTTATGCAAAAAAGGATGGAATAAATTTGTTGTTTTGGAAAATTCTGAATACAAGCATACCTTGTTTTATTGTTCTTGGCTTTATTGGGTTTCACAGATGTTGCATATTTTACAATGTGGAGGCAAAATCCTCCACCAGTAAAAAGATTACTTGCTTTATTGCAATACTCACTTTATTGTATGGTCTGGAAGCACAATATCTCCAAGGTATGACTGTATTTATAAACGAAAAGAGACTATTATAATACTTTGCTTCTCAGAGCTTTCAAAAGTGTGGTCACAGGATCAGCCACATCAGTGTCACTTGGATGTTTGTTAGAAATTAAAATTCCATGCCCAACCCCAGCTTTCCCTAATCAGAATCTGCATTTTAACAAAATCTTCAAGTGATTTATATGCATTGAAGTTTGAGAGGTACAAATACAATAAACACACAAGTACCTATCACCCAGTTTCAACAGTTACCAACACATAGTCCATCTTATTTTATTTGTACCTCTGCACACTTTTTCACCTTCCTTTCAGAACACACACACACACACACACACACACACACACACACACTCATTATCATTTCATTAGTCACAGTTTCACAGAGTACATCTTTAAAAGGCATAGTCTCTTAAAAAAAATAACCACAAAACAATTATCACATCTAGAAATGTAATAATTCCTGAATATTATTAAATATTCTGGAAGGATTTGAATGGGTATGGAAGAAGGATGTTCTATTTTGGAAGAGCCTGCCGAGGTTTAACAGCCTGCTGAAGCTGTGAGAGAGCTGTGGAGCTGAATAATGCCTTCAAAATTACCTGATGGGAAGCACAGTGTGTTACTGATAATAATGTCAAATGATTTTTGTCAGGTGTAGTATAAGGGTCACAAAGCTGAAATCAAAAGAGCAAGGAATGGTGCACTGTTATAAATGGCTTACCAGGGAGTCAAGGGGCCTGAAAATGTTAAAACAAAATAAACAAACCAAAAAAGTTTGTGAATAATTAGGCTACTTAAAAAAAAACCACAAAAAATAACTAAATTTATAATGCCTCAGCTGACATTCCCAGTTAAAACACAGAGATTTAGAACAATCATTCTGGTGCGTATGTATAAAACAAGGTATCAAACCCAAGAAATGCCAGCTCAGGTGTAAATTGTCCTCGAAGGCTCAAGCACACCCCAGATATATAGTTAAGACTTGTAGGAATATTTGTAATCTCATGGAGCTCCCTAGGATGATGTCCCCTATTGAATCAGATGACTGAAATTACAACGGAAGCCTAAGCATGAAATAAACTATCCTAGGCTATTTGGGGGAGGGGGTAGGTGAGAGAGAGTTGTGACAGTATTATGTTTTCTAATGCTTAGTATAGGGCCGGCCGTGTGTCGCGGTGGTTAAGCGCTGGTTTGGGATGCCAGCGGCCCCAGTTCGGGTCCCACATATGAGGGCCAGTGACACTGCCCTCAAAAAAAAAAAAAAAAAAAAAGAAAAAAGATTTATAATGCTTAGTATAGTTGAATGTAGAGAAGATGGAGGAAATCAGATACATTGCAAACAAAACCCAAACAAAATCAATTGATTACACACTATAACAAAATGGTTAATTTCTGTGTCTCACGGGTACTCCAAGGGGAATCTAAAAATCATGGCACATTTCAGGAAGATAAAGTCGGTCAGAGGAAGGTTAATTTCTGGAGGACCCTAGATGTCAGACTGAGGATCTGGAACTTAATTCCATAGGCAGTAGGAAGCCCCAGGAATCTTTGATGGGATAAAAACAGCCCTTCAGGAAGGTGTATCTGACAACAGCAGCAAGCAAGAGCCTAGAAGTGGGAGGACCTGTGAAGGGATTGCTGAAATAATCCTGGCCTGAAGAGATAAGCCCTGGAATGGTTCAAGAAGGTCAATTGAATGTCAGTCTTGAGAGTTATATCAGCTTCTCTTCATGTAACTTAAAGCTCTCCTCTCTCCCACCCAGGATCCCATGGTTGCCAACCTGAAAATCCACCATCTGTCGCAGGAACGTGACCACCCACATGAGAAGGAAATCTCAAGCACTGTGGTAAGGAATAAATGACTCCAAATCTCCACAGACTGCCCAGTGAGTTTCAGTGAAACATCATTTAGACATCAGACTGTTTCTGCAAAGTTTACCACGATGGAGAAAAGTGTTATTCACCTGAATTTCTTTAATAATATGAATTTCTTCAGGTGAATTGAGTGATGGATTTATTTGGAAGAGCAACTGATTTATTTGGAAGGGATGCCTTGGTTAAAGCTTTAAGGAGAGCCTACCTCTAATGTTTTCCCCCCAGAGAGGGACAGAAGAGGAGAGAGGAGGAACAGAAAAAACGAGAAAAGAGAAGCACAAGCGTGACAGTGAGAGATGGAGCCCAGTGTGATGTGACACCTCCCCATGTCCCTTCACGTTGGCAGTTAAGTTACCAAACATACAAGATAATTGATGTGAGTGGAGCTGTATGTCTCCAGGTATCAACCAATTAAAGAGCTGAGTATCAGCAAACCTGAAATCTAGCTTCTATGTGCAATTAAATTTCTGTAAGTCAGATGGGAGAGCATCTCTTAAATGAACTCTTTAGTAAGTCCTTCAACAAAATGAGTAACTCAAGCCCCAGTTTATCGGGTAGGTAATTAGGTGCTTAAGTATCAGGTTTTCTTATTTATACTGGGGCGGTCCTGTAACCCCTCCCTGAAGGCATGACAAGCAAAGGAAATCTGAGTTACATGATTTGTAAAATATTTACTGTTTAAAAAAGGGCTGGGGGTGGCAATGGGGAAGGAAGAGTTGGACGCCTTCCAGGATCTGGCTGAGCGATGTGCCTTCTCTCACTTGGATAATGATGTTGTCAGGGGCTGACTGAGGGATGAGCAGGGTGAAGGTGGCTCTCTATTCCTCACTAATGTCCCCATTTGAGCATCCCTTTGCTCATTGACGATCTCCTTGACACCGACTCTATTTACATGGCTCCAGGATTAATCAGCCAGGAGTTTTTTAGCTGCAGGAATCAGGCAATCCGTGTAACTCAGCATGGCAGTGTGACATTATCACCAGCTAAGCGATATTCGTTCTGTATGATCGCCATCTCCAGGGAGCTTGCTGTGTGATAGGACTTCAGGTGCTGAAGTCATAAACCATTACACTCATCCCCAAGCAGCTGGATGACACCTCTCCTCAAGGACATCCGCAGAGAGCCACACAGTGGACCCAGCCTGATTTACGGGCAGGATCGGCAAGGGCACCGCAATAGCTTCCATTGCCCACTGCTGCAGGGGAAGGCGCCCATTGCCACCCCTCTGGCAGAATCACCTGAGACCCAAATGCAATCCACCCACTCCATGACAAATGGATTTCTGTCAATGTCCTCATAACACTGTGACGATTATTTGTTGGCCTGCCCATCGTCCCCAGTGACAACACCTTGATGGCAAGAACAGAGACCTATCTATTCATTCGTATCCTCATTTTTCCAGCGGGCATACGGCACAAACTTAATTCTCAAATTATGTTTGGTGAGTGAATAAAAGAATAAAGAGATGACTTTTGGTGAATAAAATGATGGTTATTTTACCAAAGAAAACAGGAAGTTGGGGTTGAATTTGCTCTTCTTCTCCTTCTCCTTCTTCTTTTTAATTTTGTCCCTCATAAACTGAATCAATTAATCAGTTATTGATGGAGAGGGAGGTGCTCTCTAGATCAATTGGCTCCTGCCAGGTGGATCAGGAGCCACCATCTCTTTACCTGGTGAAATCACTCAGATAGTTCCAAGGAATTTCAAGGCTTAGGCTAAAATGTATCAGAAGGCAGCACTAAATATTTTCTCATTGGATTATCCTTAAATGTTGAATTTCCCATCCTTCCCTAGCATGAAATAACAGACAGGGAACAGAAAGTGGCTCATATTCAGACAGAGCTGGGTTAGACTCCCATCTGTACCACTTCCAATTTCTGCAAGTTTAGCAATGTGTTGATTTCCTTGGAGACTCAGTTTCCTTATCTATAAAATCAGTCTAGGCTATGTGCAATCACAGTGACTACTATATTTCCAGTGAAATACTGAGTGCAAAGGTTCTAATGTATTGCCTGGGACCTAGCAGGTGCTCATTCAGTGGAGGCACCAATGTTAATCAGCCCATTCTCCTGGGAGAGGTTAGCAATATTCCTTTACGTGAGTGGTTGGCTATGGCAACTAAATCCTTAGGAAACCCTTCACAACTCGTCTAAGCACTGGTATATAGAAAACAACTGATCAACCAACAAACCATGAGAAAAGAAGTGTGAACTCCAGCACTCAAGTGCCACATCTGCTGGTGTACCCCCGAGGTTCTCATCTCCCATCAAATCTCACCTGCCCCCTTCTTTTCTCTGCAGGGACATATCAGATGAAATATGCATATTTCTAAATCAAAGAAGCACCTTTGTGTGTCACCTTTGCCAAGTCACTTAACCTCTCTTGGCTTCTCTTTGTTCATCATTAATGAATCCATGGGACTAGATAATCTCTAAAGTATTTCCAGCTCAATGATCTGTGATTCTAGGAAATGAACACTCATAGTTCCTAGATAACAAATGAAGAAGTCAGCCCAGTTTAAGATATAAAGCAAAATGAAGCCCTATAATTTTCTTAATTTGCTTTAATGGAAAGAAGATTAATATATATTAAACCCATAGGATATATAGACTGTGCTAGACGCTCTCAGGTGGGTTTTCAATCAATAGCTAGACCTCATTAAAGTGAATTCCCTAAGGCAAGTCTGCATTTATTTTTGCGTTTAGGAAGATGTTTTGGTCATTTGCTGGCAAACTGGTATCTTTCTATGATACTGGGAGAGTACCATGAAGGCATTTGCCTTATGGTTAATATTCACTTCCACTAGTCAGGAAGATGGGTTTATAGATTTGGGAGTACATTAATCAGAAAACGTCCCACTACATCTACCTACCCAGAGGTGAGCTCATAGCCTCCTCAACACACACTACTCATTCAAGCATTCAACAGCTAAAATAAAACGTGATGTTTCTCTTCCTCCAATTCCTCCAAGCCACAGCATGCAATAAACATGCAGTAAATGCTGGCTTCTTCACTCCCAACAAAACCCCAAGATTGAAAAGAGAACCTCTCCATTTTAAGTCTATTGCTAAATTCTCAACAAGTCATTCAACTAATCCAACAAATACAGAAGGTCCCAAAAAAGTGTACACACATTTTAAGAAAGGAAAAAATTGTATTAACACTGTAATACAATGAATGACACTAGCATTCATTTGATTAGCACCATCTTTTGAGCGAACATCATACTACACTTTGCTACTCTAATTCGATTCAACTTCATAACATAATACACAGATAACATCTCTTAAAATGTGTAAATCTTTTGGCACCCCTGGTATACCTTGAACTCTTATTTTGTGTCATGTCAAACCTAGGTACTCAGGATGCAGGAAGAAGTTTAAAAAAAAAAAAAGGTCCTGATTTCACAGACATTGCAATTATGGGTGGGAATAGATATTAATCAAATAGAGGCACACACAGTCAATTGTATACACACACACAGACTCATCTGTCTCTGCCCCACTCTTAATAAAGTTCTGTGTTGGTAGGTAGGCCTTTTAGCTATTTTTGACTTCCTAGTACTGAAAACATAAGCTGCATTCTCGGTGAAGCAAACAGCTTGTGTGACATCTCTGAGGTAGGAAGAGACATCATGCCAAAGGAGGAGTTGATAGAAGGAAAGCTTATTTGGGGGGCAGCGAGTGGAAAATAGAGCCTAAGGTGAGCTTTGGAAAGGTATGTGGTCCAGAGAGGAATCCCATGTCATACAAGAACTTATGGAGTTTAACATTTTTACCATGTTGTCATTTGAAAAAATTAAAGGCATTAAGCGGGCCTGCTCTAGGGCCAGATGAGTGGCTCAGCTGGTTAGGAGCACCAGTTCTGAGCAACAGGGTCAGACATTCGATTCCCACATGGGCCAGTGAGCTGCGCCCAAGCTGAACTGCCCTGAACTGCCAACAGGTGGCAGGATGGCTTAGCTGGTGAGAGGACTTGCTCCTAACAGCAAGGTTGCTGGTTCGACTCCCACATTGGATGGGGGGCTACACCCACCCACAACTAAGATTGAACATGGCACTTTGAGCTGAGTGGCCGTGAACTGCCGATGGGCAGCCAAATGGAGACTGTACTGGGAGCTGAGCTAGCTGCGCCCTCCACAACTAAGATTGAAGGACAACTTGGCTGTTCCCTTCCCCAATTCCCCCAATAAAATCTTTAAAAAAAAAAAAAAAGTGGTTTGTTCTATGTTGTGTTTTTTTTTAATCACAAGAACATCTCTTTTGTTGGTCATGTGCCAGTTGCCACATCAGTACTTAAGTACCAGATGACCTCAGGTGAGCCTGATAATAGCATTATCATTTCATGGTTTTATTAGTAATGGAAATCATTGATTGAGCATGCCTAAAAACCTGGGCTAACTATTCTACCTATATCACATAGTGCTTCATCCTTCTATCTACACCATGAGGAAGGTATTATGTTTTATCTCTAAGTGACAGATAATAAAATAGGGTGAAATATCTTGTTTGAGGTTAAGCAATTGAACTGCATGCAAATCCAGAATTTACACTATTAAAAAGTCCTCTGTGTTTTTTACTCTACTTTGGTGTCTCAGTTCTCCATACCCATAATGCTGCTATGCAGACAAAGAAAAGTAACAAATATAACAGGTATAGACATATAGTAATAAGATGCTTTTAAATCTAATTTCACAAATGTGAAATAACACCTTCACTCAGTGTTTTTCTTTGTTTGGAGGAATAGCACAAGATTGAGATTACAGCATATTCATGGCCAAACTCACTTAATTTTGACCAGGAGCAAAACTTTGCCCAATTAATACAACACTCATTTTTATATTATACTGAGTTTAAAACTTAAAAGATTTTAAAATATAGGGAAAGGGAAATGGGTATAAGGAGGAAACACAATACAAGAGAGAAGAGAGACTGGCTAAAAAAAGAACTGAGGAAAAGTCACAACATCACAAACACAAGAAGGGAACAGGAGAAATACCAGTAGTAGGAGTGTCAAGGGCCACAATGTGGGGACACACAGGGGACACTGAGTCTTCCATAGTCCGTGCCATTCACCTGAATCTCAGAATCTTGCCCCTCACACTGCTGTCCTTAGAGTAGCAATTAGAGGGATAAATACTGCTTATAGTTCTCAAACTGGTCTTTGCCCAGGAACTGGCTGGCTTCCCAGTGGGACAGCTCAGCTTACCTGGGGGGCATTATCGTGTAGGCTGAAGCAGATGTCTAAATAGATGAAATCACACCAAAAGTCAGACGTTTCCCACCTCTGTTTGAAATATCGCTATTACAAACTCACTTCCCCTAACCCTTGAAATAATTGGAGATCATGAGAACTACTGGGCACGGCAGCTATTTCTTCTTTCATTTATGGCGAAGCTACCTCATTTGGTTTCATTAAAAAAGTAGCTCTTCGCTGATCCTTAGCTGCCAGGTTCTTTGTTTTTGTTTTGTTTTTTTCCATTTCCAATGCATTTTTTCTAGCCATGGCCCCTAATACTCATCAAATTGGCAATCTGAAAGCAATTGATCATGACTGTGGTCATTTTAGTAATCAATGCTTAGGGCTTGGAGGCAGAGAGTAACATCATTTGGCAAACTGCCTTCAACGGCTTTATTTCCAATCTTATTGAAAATGACACACTTTAAGAAGGTTTCTGTGACGTTGGTTAGAAAGGAGAACTTTGCATTAACAGCCTCGAAATGTGAATGACACCCAATTCATGTTTAACCCTGGTTTCCAGGTCATTTTTCACTGCTTCCAGGCCATCCTCTCTGGGCTTCCCTCTGACACATCAAAGAACATCTGTGTTCCACACTAAAATCATATCTCCTGTCTGCTTCCCTTTGGTTTCCTTTCCCAACTTTGTGCTGTAGGCCCCTATGTTTCTGCTTTCCAAAGTCAGATATCTGGACTAACTCTGATGTATCATTCTTCCTCATAGGTTATTCTGTCACATTCAGAATCTCAGACATCCCCGCAAAAATCCAATGGTGACAACAGAGGGGAGGCGAGCCAGTCAGGATCTATGGCAGCATTTGCATCCTTTTGGTACCCAGACTCAAGAGCAAAGTCTCATTGATTCTCTGTGGGCTGAGACTGAGGGATCACATTTTGAATTGGATTTGTTGTCTGGGGTTGCATTCCAGACACATAAATACACATAAGAGACACAGATATACATCTTTAGTAAGGACTCTTGAGGTTGTACAAGTTAACAGACACCAGCTGAAACTAGTTTAAGCAAGAAAGAGAAAGTAAAAAGAACATGCATAAAGACGCACCACATCAGTTGTGGCTGAAATTAGGCAGGGAAACCAACGATTCCAGGAGTGCTCCTCGTCCATATCTTTTCTTGATTTCTCTCTGCTTATCTGCATTTTTCTCCTCCCCTGCCCCTCAGTCCACATAATGGGTGGAACACGCCAGTCCTGGAATTCGCAGTTTCTGCCAGTTATAGAAACAGTTGCTCGCTCTCAGTCCCAATCATAGTTTCCTGGGATGGGAAATTGATTGATTTCAAGCAGCTATAATTTAGGAGAGGCAAGTCACTTATTATAATCCTCCCCTTGATGCCCCACAGGTATGTGGGTATGTCTCCAGGAAAGAGGGGTCTTGTGAGTTGGGTGGTACCCACAGGGTCTGATGCCAAATGGGACATGACCACAGAGCTGTTGTTACCAGAAACTGGTCACTGAGAGACGCAATCAGATGAGGCTGGACTAACCCACTTAAAGCTCCCTCCTTACCCACTTCACTCAGCACACTTCCGACTACACCCTCAAACTCACTGCAGCCATCCATCTAGCAATAAAAACTGACCACTGAAAGGGTTTTTGCCACGATCACTTCCAAACCTGTCCACCCCACAGCCTGACAGCAGAGCAAGCTCATCATCTTCCTTTTCAAAGGGGAGTATGAGACCAAGAACCAAAATAATGTGCTAGTCTTTTCTCCATTTTTATTTCCTATTGAGCCCCCATCTCACAGCTACAGAATGGCCATGGTTTGATTCATGTCTGGGGCACAGCACAGGCTGTGCAAACTGTCTGGTCACTACAGCCAACAGTTGGTGATGAAGACTTTGAACAAAAACACTGACTTATCTAAAAGTAGACACTAATTTTTATGTGCCAGGAACCCTGGGAAGGTCATAATTAATTAGTGAATGATCGTGTAACAATTCAATAAGGTACGTGATCACTCATTTTAACAGATAGAAAAACTATAGGTGAGAGAAATTAAATACTCCCATTAATATAAAGAAAGTTTCTGGAGTTTAGCTTCTGGTTGTTTATTTTTCCCTCCCAGAGGCTTATTAAGTTTTTACTATTTTTTTTTTAAACCCTTACCCCTATCCCTTTATTTCCCCAGTCTGTTGTCTATAGTATAAGTGGGGTTTTTTTCTGCTTCCAAGAGAACTTTTCAGTCATGTGGAATTAGCATGCCTGGAGCTGGTGAGCCTCACAGATAACGGAATAGAGTTCAGAAAGGCGGCTGCAGGTGGCTCATTAATCACTCCTGATGCTTTGGGAGAAGTGAGATACAAGTATAATTCCGTTAATCCCTAGCTCACTGGTAGTGGGTTGGGAAACTGTTAATCAGCATCATAAACGCATTTGGAGAGATTTCCGCTGAACAGCATGGTAGGGATGAAGATAGGCAGACCAATTCAACAGGAGAATCTCTTTGTCGTCTGGAAGCACCCTGGCTCCCGCTTAGATTGTGTCATAAAGAAGATCTCACACAATGTGATATATATTGTAGATGATGTATTACAGAATTGTTCACCTGAAATCTATGTGACTTTGCTAACAATTGTCACCCCAGTAAACTTTAATTAAAAAAAAGAAAGATAAAACACTTATCCGTGTTAATAAAACATGCCATTATAAACATTAAAAAAAAAAAAAAAGAAAGAAAGAGATCTCATGAACAGAAAAGGCGAGGAGAGGAGGGTGGGAGTTCAGGGCTGCTGGGTCAATAGCATTGGCCAGGCTTCGAGTGCTAGCAAAGGGTCCAGGAGGCGCACAGGGGCTGCTTGAGGAAGTGAGCTGGCCACCTTCCCTTCCTCCCCATGTCAATTTAAAACAACACTAATAATTCTAATAGAGAAAACTGAGCCTCTTTAGATCCATTCCAAACCTGAAGAATGAAAGAAGTGCCTGTCTGTCTGAGGGGGATGGGTTTTATTAGGATGTTGGACCCTGTCCTTTTTTTCTACCAGAACTTCTTTCACGATTTCCAGTACCCCCTAAAAACCATGTTTTACTTTTTTTTCTTTTTAATAAATATATGAGTTATCTATTTACCGATTTTTATTAATTAAACATATAAAAATGCTAACAAGACCTCAAATCAATTTGATATACTCAATGTAATCCTCATCATGTTACAGTAATATCAGCCAAAGGTTGATTGATTTAGCTATTCTCTGTCACTAAGAACACATAAATATATGTACAATTTCAACTGGGCATTTGCAATATTTTTGAAAAGCCTGGTATATTTATTGCTGCCTTTTTGATCCCAACCAGTCTCTACATTGGATGGAGGACAGCGCTGCTGATGGTATCCAGGCTCCTCCCGTGGTTACACATGTGGAGACTTAGATTCTGCCCCTGTGTTATTTACTGGAAGGTGTCTTAGAGCATCAGTGAATGCTTCCAGAAAAATAATAATAATAATACTAATAATAATCTTCACACATAATGTTATGCAAGGTTACTCTTTTGGGGGAAAACACCGGGAATCAGGGGCTTTGCTTCCCACCCAGAATGTCTCTTCCCACTGATTAACAAATAGTGCCCTCAACTAAACCCAGTGCCCTAAAGCCGCAACATTCAGACAACATACCAGCAAAACTATGCTTCAATAAAAGAATGGAGTTGAAGACCTCATATTTATCATTAAGAGCAGAGGAAAAGCCACTCAGGATACTGTGTGTGTGGTGGTTAGTCCTAATTTGTTTTTGCCTGTCAATAGTAAATCTCATCTCAATTAAAAACTATTTCCATTTGAGGATCATTAAATCTCTAATGTGTTTTAAAATAGACTCATGGTTAAAGGAATAACAGAGAATTCTGACCCTGTACACGCTTTACTCGGAGGGTGTCATTTAATCTTCACACACTTTCTATAGAAGCGACCTAATTATTATCCCCATTTGATAGCTCAGAGTCATAGTTATTGGAAGCGGCCAAGCTGGGATTTGAACCCAGCCAGTGAATCCTAAACCTACATGTATATGATGCCATGATGTTATACCTGCTAGAGATAGAGGAACATTCAAGTTTGCTCTGGATGTGTTATGTTTTGTTTAATTTAGCCAGGACGAAGACAAATGCCTGATACTTTCACAGTAAGGAATTCTGGGTTATATTAAGTCCTTTCATCTTAGACCCCAATCAGAGAGTATATCGGTGAGGCCAAAATGAGGAGCCTTGAACCAGTGCCAGTATACTTCACGTTCGCGCGCACGCACACACACACACACACATGCATACACACACACATACATATACATGGACTATGTTGAAGATGGAGTTGCTGACACTTGGGTTGTCGGAAAAGTCATGACGTATTTTTTTCTATGATTTTCATTGCAAAAGTGTGTCATGACTTTTCCGACAACCATATAAGTGAACTAACGTGCTCTGGCCCACAAGGCGTATAGGTGACTTCATCAAGCTATTTAGGTTGTTTGGCCCGAGACTTATTGTTTCTCTCTGAATTGATTCCCTAAGGCTATTCAACATGGTGATTCCAACACAGGTGAGACCTATAGATCTTAGAATCAGCCATAGCTTCAAGTCTAAGACGTGGGAACCCCTTAGTCGATGTTTCCTCCTTTAATGTGTCTCCTGAATATATACTGTCAAAATATCTAGACTCGAGGCTACCCAACTTTCATGTGGGTGCAAGAAATCTCTTGGTTAAGAAAATTTCAAGTTCTAAAATATTAAATTGGGTGCTCCAGTACTCCTCCTTTATTATTCAGGGTTCCATGTTTTGCTAGCTTTCTCTCTTCTCTGGTCATTTATGTTTTAAATTAGGGACCAAAGAAATAAAATTGGTCTTCCAATAGGTTCAATGATTGTAATATGCTCCTAGGGTGACATGTTGCATAATGAATTGTGACGTTCACAAGGACATATTAATGTTCAAGTTCCTAGAGAGAAAGAAGTCTCTGGGCTTGTTTTAGAGCTGCACACAGGCCTGGTGGTAGCTCAATAAGAATTAAACAACCATAATGTGTTTTCATTTCTATCTGGACCCAAAAAGACTTGAATAAATATTGACATATTTTATAAATGAGCTATAGGAGTAGGGAAACCCAGTGTCTTTGCCAGATAAAATCATTTCCAGGCAAAATCATGGGGAAACGTGGTACAATTCTGAAAATATTGAATATTATATTGCTATTCCTGCAAATGACGCATTCCATTCTTATAACATCTCTTTGAGGTAAACAGCAGAAAAGGGCCATTGGTCCCAACTGCTTCCAGTGGAGAGGCTAATAGGAGGAACTTGCTCATAAGTCCCAAACAAAATTTAAAAAGAAAGAACTTTCTATGTGCTTTGTTTTGAGGACACTTTATTTGTTCATTCCCCCATTTAGTTATTTCTAGCCGGGTGTCACCAAACAAAGCTACAGAGGCAAAAAGGAGATTCATTATAGAGTACCAAATTGAGAGTTCACAAGTTTCTTTAGATGGGAAAACAAAACACTAAAACCCCAAACAAATTGCTCCTAAAGCTATAGAAGATGTATAGAAAAGAGAAAAGAAAAAAGAAAAAGAAAAAAGTCAGGGACAGGAAAGCAAGCTCTTAGCAAGGTAGCGTAATTAATGGATCCTGGAATCAGAGGGGTGGGTTCTAATAGCTCTGCATGGGCGGCTTAACAACTGTGGTCCCAGGGGAGCCACTTAAATTCTCTTTGCTTTAAACTGGGAAAAGGGGGATGAGGGCACAAGTAGACCCTCCCCAGAAGTGGGTGAAGGGGTGGGAGGGTGGTGAGGATTAAATGAGGTAATGCATGATTAACATTGCCCAGTGCATGACACACATTTCATGTGCAACAAAGGCTCTAAATGTTAGAGCTTGTTAGAAAGGAAACATAAACTTGCATGACTTTGATACTAATATGCTCCAACTACATAGCCACTATCTCCAGGAGGGGCAGTGGCCTCCTGTTGGCTGAATCAGTTAAGATATTTATAATATTCAATATTAAGCTCTAATCCCTGCCCACAGGTCAGGAACAATTGATTCTTCTTTTGAAAATAGCAGAAAAAAGAAAAAAAAAATTAAAACTTAATAGACTTCAGGTCTAACATGCTATTGTAAAAAGTGCTTAAGAAATGCCAAAAGAATTTATACCAAACTAAAGAGGACTCATGTACAGAAGCAAAACATAAATAAATGACCAAACACAAATGAGCTCAGTAATATGACGGTAATCCAAAAAGTATAAAAGTATACTCAATCTCTTTATAAGTTGACTGAAAATCCTTGCCCTAAATAACACTGCTTTCTCATTTGTTTTGCAGAGGCTTCTAAGATTTTAAATGTGCCAAGAATATTAGAATATTCTCTAGAGTGGCCCAAAGTATCTGAAACTTATCTGGTCTGATTACTTCCTGGTTCTCAGGATAACTGAGCTCAGCTCAGTCTTTCTGGAATGGTTGACAGCTGACTTCTTTGCTCTCTGGCCTTCCTCTGGGTTCAGCTGGGAGGCACGGGGTGCTTTTCCACTTAGCAGTTACCAATTAACCACCTCCTAAGAGTGCAGCAGCCAACCTATTTTTTCAAAGACACCAGGCTATCTTCTGCCACTGCAATCTATGTTAAATAGCACTAAACATCTAACCACAATAACCAAAAGTGAAATAAACACATTTGCTCACAGGTTTAAGTAAAATAAGTTTACTTCATACCAACTGACTCCAGGAAGTCAGGGAGAAAGTGATCTTACATCCTTCTAGAATCCCTAAGTCACTGTCACCACAGTAACCAACAGCAGCCAATGACTCCACTGAGACACATGTCCTACCCTACAAAATGTGTGTGTTGCTTTAATTGATGCTCCTCTGCCCCCCTTTTATTTCCCACTTTTCTGCTTGCCATGTTCATTTTCTCTGGGTTGCTAATGAATGCTAAGATCAGTAGGAAACTCAGTAGCAATTTTATTAGCTTTGTGTTTTGTTCCACATTTAATTATGCCAGATAATAATTGCAGAAATATTACATAGAATCCAAATCACATATATGGAACACAGGCAGAGAACATTTGTGGATTTGCCCCTTATCTTATTTGGACCAATACTCAGGGCAAAATTTCTTCTCTGAGCATCTGGGATGGTCCAAGTAAGACACCCTCTAACTTTATTTTTTTTTTTTAAGAGGGCAATGTCACTGGCCCTCACGTGTGGGATCCGAACCAGGGCCGCTGGCTTCCCGAGCTAGCTCTTAACCACTGCGCCACTTGGCTGGCCCAATGTGTCATACTCTCCCTAGGGATTTTGTATCTTTTTTTATTTTTTATTTATTTATTTTTTTTGAGGGCAGTGTCACTGGCCCTCACATGTGGGACCGAACCGGGGCCACTGGCTTCCCAAGCCAGCATTTAACCACCGCGCCACTCGGCCGGCTAACTTTAGAATATAATGTTCATCTTTGGTTTATCGAGACAAGACAAATACCTTTCTAAATGTAGGCAAGTGACTAAAATGCTCTAAGCCTCAACATACACTTCTGTAAAACCTAATGATGATATTAGCATGTATGTCCCTATTAGGATTGATATTAGCATGTATGTGACCCTATTAGGATTGTTGTAAGAATTAAATAAGAAGACTTAGCACAGTGCCTGGGGAATAAGGATTTGCTATTAATAGCAGCAGAAACGTTAATATAACCTGAAAAACGAAGGAGACTGGTGAAACTTTTGGGGGTTAAGTGGCACTCATCAAAGTGGGAAGGCTTATAGCTTCTACCCCAGCAGGGCTTCCTCCTGGTGTCTATCCTAGAGAAGCAATCCCGTATGCAGCCCAAGGGGTATGTGAAAGGCTGATTAATATGACGTATTGTTTGCTGTCACAAAAATAAGTAACTTAAATGCTCATTATTGGTAAAACCATTAAGTGATCGATATTACATTTGCACAGTGTAATCCCATGCACCAGTTGAAAAGAATAAGCTAGATCTACTTGCATTGCCACCCACAAAAATACCCACAAAATGTATTGATAAGTGAGAGGGAAAAAGCAAGTTCAAAACAAATGTGTAGTATGATATAATTTGTATTTAGGGGGGAAGAAAACCCTGAACTACAATATAGTTCACAATATCTACTCCTGTATGGTGACTTCTACAGGACAGCACATGGCCCTGTCTAATGCAATGAGAGGTAGCCACAGCATCTGGTTAATTGCATTGGGAAAGAGGGGCTTTCCTTCTGCTGTAGGTTAAGCATCTCACGCCTTAGACTGCTAGTATCTCTTATCTTCTGAAAGTTCTTGCGCAAGAAGGAAGCATGGGGATGAAAGCTGGGACAGAAGACTTCTGATGCCTAAAGTACCCCCAAGGGGGCCTAAGGTTAGGACCTGCCCTGGACACTGTAGATACAAGAGCAGCAATTCCCCTCCGGAGTAACCTTCCCTCATGGAGTCAGTTTGAGTCCCACTTGTGTTTTTCACTTACAGAGGAAAAACACTCAAACTCCCAGCCAGCATTTCTTCTTCCTCTCCACCAATGATTTTTAAACACGTGTAGCCATCCCTACATTCAAATAGAATTGTACCATAAAAGCCTAGAGTAAATCGAGCTCTGCAGTGAAAAGTGAGGTGGGATGAGATCACAGAGCTCAGAACCCTGAGCCAGCCGGGCCGGGGTCCTGTGTTTCAAACAGGACTTTCAGAGCTTGCACAGGTGTGGCCCTAGAGCAAGGGTCGGCAAACTGCAGCTCAGGGGCCACATGCAGCTCTTTGGGTACGTTCTGTCTCAAAAGTTTGTGAACCCTTGGAAGAACCAAGCCTGTCCCTCACAACAATTTAAAAATTATTCAAGAGCCATAAATATATTTTTACATAATCACCATTATGTGAATAATACCCTTTAAAAATTTATAAATGAAATTATGATAGTTTTATTTTAATTTTCAATTTCAGTTTGCTGACCCCTGGCAGCTCTTCCACCTCAAAAGTTTGCCAACCCCTGCCCTAGACAAAACAACCTCTCAGCACCTCAATTTATTTATCACAAATGGGAATGATACTATGTTCCCTATCTACCTTTTGGGTTTTGATAAAACAGGAAACAAAACAATACAAAACAGCTTTGAAAGCATTTAGCATAAATGCAAAGCATTTAAAAATGAAAAGCCTATTCTAGTTTCAAATCTGAGTCCATAATAAAGATTCATTAACCTTAAATGCACCATTTCAAGCAAGGAGATGATAGCCTTCAAAACTTCACAGCGCTGAAATACAGCAAACTCTTAAGTACATCCGCTGTAATCAAGCTCAGAACAACCACACTAATAGAAAGTACTGCCAAACAGGATGGCACCACACATCTCCTGTTGTGGTTCAGAACTTGGGCCTATAGATTTCACTCTGTCTTCGAGTCTGGTGTAATCATTTCTGGCATCTTACCGGGGAAAAAATTATCCAGTAACTCAACAAAAACAAAAACTAGGAACAAGACTAATATCAATGAATAAATCTCACCTGGTAGAGAGAGGCGTGGAATTGAGCAAATGCTACAAACAAAGACATGGAGGAGACTCACATAATCTAGAGATATAAAGAAGCCTGGAGATCATCTAGAGCCAGACTGGCAAATAGGTTTTCTCTGTGATGCTAACTCAAATTTCTTGCAAGTAAATATTTTCCGAGGCCATCCCAGTACAGTGTCGGTGTGTTGGAAGTTGGCAGCAGGAGCCGCCTCTGGGGCGGTGAGGCACAGCTGCAGCTTTCATGCTGTGTGTGGGAAACCCCTGATTTAGCCCCGAATTCCATTTCACCAGTGGGGAAGCGATGTCCAGCCACTAAACTCTGAGGCACCGTCGTGGGAGGGAAATCCACGTTGGAGATTCTGCAGCTACCCCCAAATAAAATGCATCGGTTACAATATTTGATCTAGATTGTCCAGTTAATGTAATCCCAAAGATCCCAGGCTTCTTATTCATTCCTCTTTATCTTCTGTCACCTTACAAAGATACAATTAAATTAAACAAGGAAATCTTTGCCAGGAGGAAGAACAAAAAGAAAAAGAATCCTCCAAGACAAGTCGGTCTGATAGCTAGAAAATATTTCCAAGGAAATACTAAGGTCACTGGATCGTCAGTTTTCCAAATGTAGTCCAGGCAAAGAGCTGGAAAGCATCGAGGGAGAAGGAAAAAAAAAAAATCCTTCATTCATATCCTCAGGGAGGACGACTTAGGAATGAGTAGTTTAATAGGTCCTCTCTGTCACAGGTTTTCTGCAACCTGTGGGTTTCATATTGGAAAATAACTTATAACATTGATTTTGCCATTTGAATGGTTCGTGTTCTCCATTGCCGGATGAAATGATGCTCTTTCCATGAAGACATCAGGGAAACAGGAAATAGCTGCACTGAGTTTATAGGAAGAAGAGTTCTCCAAACACACAAAGCAATAAAGTCCCTCTGATTTTCTTTAAAATTATTAACAAATTAATGAGTCCTTAGCGTGTGGGCTTCCTCCCTTCCTTCCGTGGTCCGGAAGCTCGTTACGTGTCTATGTTCTCCATTGCCTAAAAATGTTCTAAGATATCATGGTCTTCAAGCCACCGTCCTCACTGCCAAAATCCAGCTCTATTTGAACTCTAAAGCATCATGTTTCACCACCACCCCCTTTTGGCCAGGCCCTGCCATAGGAAACTGCCTATAAGGCTTACCAGAGTTTGCAGTTATATTTTTAATTGTAGGATTTGATGTTTAATGTTTATATATATACTAAAGTAAAAAGCTCCATGAGGGAAGATCTCTGTCTGTGTTTGGTTCAATGAACTGAACTATTGGGTTGTCGGAAAAAACATGATGAATTTTTGCAATGAAAAACATAGACAAAATATGTCATGACTTTTTCGACAACCCAATAAATCGTCCCTCCAAAAGCCTTGCTCCTTTCTGTCTCTGGGTATTTGATAATGCTGTTTTATGAGCTCCATAAAAGTAGGGATTGCATAGCTTGTCCATTTTTATATTCTCCCAACTCGGCACTCACAGCTTCCCCACATTAGCTTCCGCGCCCCTGCTCACACCAACCACAGACCACTAACAATACTCAGTGTTGGTTCCTTTCTGGTTTTTCTCCTCTCCCTCTTGCTGAAAAAAATAAAAGACCTGTGACAGAGAACCACTTATAATGAAGTCAGGAGATCTTTCATTTTTAACTGCTTGCCTTCAATATTTTTCTGGTGATTTTTACCTTACTTCTGAATCTCAATCTTATCTAATCTAATACATGCCTGGTTATAACCTACCCTGCATGCCTAACATTAACTATATTCTTTGTTTAGCCTTAAGTGTTAAAAATATAAACAAACATAAATAAACAAACAAACATACATACAAACACATTCACACACACATATAAAAACAAATAAGAAATGTACTGTGTAGAAATCAGTTGTATTTTTATAGACCAATAATAAATGAAGTATCAGAAAATGAAATTAAGAAAGCAATCCTATTTATAATTACAAAAAACAAACAAACAAACAAAAAACCCTAGGAGTAAATTTAACCAAGGATGTGAAACTCTGTATTCAGAAAATTATGACATTGAAGAGAGAAATTAAAGAAGATGCAAATAAATGGAAGCATATACCATGCTCATGGATAGGAAGGATTAATATGGTTAAAATGTCCATCCTACCCAAAGCAGTCAATAGAATCAATGTAATCTCTACCAAAATACCAATGGCATTTTTCACAGTACTAACACAAATACTCCTAAAATTTATATGGAACCACAAAAAGCCCCGGATAGTCACAGCAATCTTGAGAAAGAAGAACAAACCTGGAGGTATCATACTACCTGATATCAAACTATACTACATGGTCATGGTGATGAAAACAGCATGGTACTGGCATAAAAACAGACACAGATCAATGGAACACACCAGAGAGCCCAGGAATAAACCCATGCCTATATGTTCACTTAATCTATGACAAAGGAAGCAAGAATATATATTGGGGGAAAGATAGTCTATTCAGTAAATGGTGCTGGGAAAACTGGACAGATAGATTTAAAAAACATAGATGGACCACCTTCTTACTCCACATACAAGAATAAACTCACAGTGGATTAAAGACTTAAATGTAAGACCCGAAACCATAAAACTCCTAGAGGAAAATACAGGCAGTAAACTCTCAGACATTACCCTTTGTAATATTTTTACTGATATATCTCCTAGGGCAAAGGAAACAAAAGAAAAAGTAAACAAATGGGACTACCTCAAACTAAAAAGTTTTTGCACAGCAAAGAAAACCAGCAACAAAATAAAAAGACATCCTACTGGATGACAGAAGGTATTTGCCAATGTTGAATCTGATAAGAGGTTAATATCCAAAATTTATAAAGAATGTATACAACTCAACACCAAAACAAAACAAACAAACAAAAAAACAATCCAATTAAAAAATGGGCAGAGGACTTTATGAATAGACATTTCTCCAAAGAGGACATACAGATAGCCAATAGACATATGAAAAGATGCTCAACATCACTAATCAACAGAGAAATGCAAATAAAAACCATAAGGAGATATCACCTCACACCTGTCAGAATGGCCATTATCAATAAATCAACAAACAACAAGTGTGGGAAAGGATGTGGAGAAAAACGAAACCTCAAACACTGCTGGTGGGATTGCAGATTGGTGCAGCCACTATGGAAAACAGTATGGAGGTTCCTCAAAAAATGAAAAATAGAACTACCTTATGACCCAGCGATTCCACTCCTGGGTATTTATCCAAAGAAATCCAAAACACTAATTTAAAAAGATATATGCACCCCTATGTTCACTGCAGCACTATTGACAATAACCAAGATATGGAAGCAATCAAAATGCCCATCAATAGAGGGTTGGATAAAGAAGAGGTGGTATGATTCCATATATACAAAGGAATATTACTCTGCCATAAAAAAAGAACAACATCCTATCATTTGTGACAACATGGATGGACCTGGGGGTATTAGGCTAACGAAATAAGTCAGACTGAGAAAGTAAACACTATATGATCTCATTTATATTTGGAATCTAAAGAACAAAATAAACAAACAAAACAGAAACAGACCCATAGATACAGAGAACAAACTGATGGTTAATAGATGGGAGGGGAGTTGGGGGGCTCGGTAAGAAAGATGACAGGATGAAGAAGTACAAATTGGTAGTTACAAAATAGTCACAGGGATGTATAGTATGGGGGATATAGTCAATAATATTGTATAAACTATGTATAGTATCAGATGGGTACTAGACTTATTGGGGGGAGTCACTTCATAAATTATATAAATGTCTAACCAATGCACTGTACACCTGAAACCAATATAAAATAATATTGAATGTCAACTCTGAAAAATAGTCACGGGGATATAAAGTACAGCATAGGGAATATAGTCAATTATATTGTAATAACTATGTACAGTGTCAGATGGGTAATAGACTCATTGGGGTTATTGTTTTGTGATGTATATAAATGTCTAATAACTATATTGTTTTGTACACCTGAAACTAGTAAAAAGAAAAAAAAATGTAATTTGCCTTTAAGAAACTAGAATTGTAATCTGTAAAATAAACAAATAAGATACAGGTCTGGGTTTTAAGAAACAGATATTCTAACTTGTAAGGGGAAAGTCACAGCTAAACAAACACAGTGATGTGTCACAGGTGATATACCAGCTATCTGTCAGGGCACAAAGAAAGCAGAGGCCAGTTTTATACCACGGGGTTTACACAAGCTTTGGAGAAGGGATAGCATGTGGTACAAGTTTTCAGGAATGCCTGTGAAACTGACAGGGCTGTGAAAGAAGAGAAGATTAGGCCGAAAGAGAAGGCTGAGCATTTTCATGACTTCTACACTTCAGCATGGCTGGGAGATATGATGCCAGGCTTTGAGAGGTATGGGACCGAATTACGAAGGACAGCCAATGTCTGGTTAAAGAGTGGGACTTTCTCCTATGTTACCAGAGGAGAGCAACCCAAATAGATTTTTATTTTAGGACACTGACTATGAGCTTCAATGTACATGAGATTTACATGCCTCTTACAGTGAGATTCTGATCCAAAACACCTGATCCCAATAAACAGGACCTAGGAAAGCAGCTCTAATGACTGACCCTGGTGGTTCTCACAGAAGTACACTGAGGCCCATTATGTTTTTCCTGAATTTACGGCAAACAGGAGGTAGCAGCTGCCACTATTGGCCAGAATGAAAAGGTCAGTAAAATGAATGTGACCTTTCCCCATGTTCGGAGTGTACAACTGGGAGGTATTTTCTAAGTATGCAACATTTGACTTGAAGTCCACAGGTGTAGTGTCTTATGGGGCAGGGACAACCTTGGGCCCAGCCATACATATTGGTTTTCAATTCAGCTTACCATCAGTTCTCCATAGAAAGGAAGAACCGTTAGGCATAGCACACAGAGTTCCTAAGACTCACATTAATTTCAGGGAACCAGGGCAAAGTTTTATTTTAAAATCAGGAGGAAGAAAGTAAATTTTGGCTCAAAGAAAATTTTTAAATCAGTAACATTACATATTTTTGTCTGTTTACCAATGCAGTCATAAAATATAAGTTCAATATATTTATATAAAGCAGTCCCAAAGGCAAAGTGACTAGAGCCCATAAAAATCAACATGTAGCCCAGGAATCAAGGGCAAGAAAGTGCCAAAGAACTGAAAATTCTTTCCATCGGGCATTGATACATGTCCTATGTATGTCAAATGTGTGAAAGGAAACATATTTTATTCCAACAGGAAGAAAAGAAAAGGGGAAGGACTTTGATTCCAGGGAAGATATCATTTGGCTTTTTAAATTCCTGTATTAAGTGTTAGGGTTTAAAATTCTTCCAGAAAATTCAATCTTGAATTAGGATCAGTCTCCCCTAAGGAGCCACAATTTTCTGGACAACCATTCAGAATAGAAGGTGCAAGAAAGAGCATAGAGCAAAGAAGGCTTGGTATACCTCAAACAGTCCCTAAACATATTTGAATTTCATTAGGTGTCTGGAAAAGGCCCATCTGACATTTCGATTTTATTTTAGCTAAAACCCAGGTGTCAGCAGAACAAGTAATTAAAAGCAAAACAAAACTACCGTAGGTGACATCAGTAAACGTACATGACATTTCGTAACCCTTCCTACTCTACGATTGTCTATATATCACTGATAGGTTATTATTTTGTAGCTACAGCTCTGAGGAGCTCACCTTTCTGCCTTAAATTTTATTATTAGAAACTGTCTGCATATTACATAATGAAAATCTGTTATTCTCAAAATTAGAAAATAATGTTTTACATATATGTGTGTGTGTGTGTGTGTGTGTATATATAAAAGTTGCTCTTACATTTGCATTTCTCCGTTTGGCACCCAAAGCCCTTCAAAACTTGGCTACAAGGGAACTAGACACTGCTCCCTCAATGAAATCCAACTCTTTCTCTGTACTGAAGCCAGAACAGGCCATTTGTTACCTCAGGGCACTGCCAATATTTTCCCACCTTCATGTCCTTGCTTAGGGTGTTCCCTGAGCCCATCCTCACTGGGGCCTATCTCCCACACCCTGTTCCTGGAAGCCTTCACAGTCCTTCTACCCAGATAGGCCCTTTCGTTTTTCCAAAGCCCTTTGATACTGTTCTGTGCCTCTCTTATTGGCTTGCTCATTTGCAACATTATGCTTACTCTATTTTTATACATGCCCTAGCACCATCATTAGACTGAAACTGAGTTACAGGGAATGAGTTTTTAGCAGAGCATTGCATATAATCGGTGTTTGGTAATGTCCAGTAAGCTCCTTAGTAAAGCACAAATAACCTTAGTATGTCATCTCACTGTTTTTCCAATCACTCTGCCTCATTTTCCTTCATAGTACTGAATGCCACTTAAAATAGTATACCCAGCATTTATTTGTTAATTTGTCGTGCATTTAGGATGTAAGCTCCCTGAAAGAGGGAACCTGTTATTGTCCTCTCTGCTGTATCTCCAGTGCCTAGGACCTGCTGGGATATGATACCTGCAAGGTAAATATTTTTGAATGAATTAATAACTGACATTTATAAATATTTTATGGCGTATGTGAAGATGGGAAGTGTCTCTGGCCTTCACAGATGAGTTATCACCTCTATGAAAGTTTAGTTAAGTGCAGCTTTTCACACTCATTCAGACTGCAGGTGAGACAATTTTGGGGATGGAGTAGAAAAGCTCCCTGTACTAGACTTAAAGTAAAAGCTGTGGAGGGGCACAACTGGCAAGCAGAAAAACAGCTTCTATGGAGGAGCCTTTTGACAAAGCCACACAACAAGGCCACCCTGAATGACAGTAATAGGGGCCTTGTGTTTGAAAACCTATGTTAAGGACGCTTAGAAAGGGAAACAAGGCAACACAAATCATAAACAGGTTATTGTCTCATTTAACCCAGTGAAGATCCAGCACTTTAGGCAAGTTAGAAATAGTGGCTATAACGGATATAATTGTGGCTATAACATGTGCAGGTCACAGAGTTATACCTATACAGAGAAAAACAGATGGCATGATGAACTACACTATCTTCTAGCCTTTCATAAGACAAGGGCAGGGAGACCTGGGAACCTACAATGCCACCCATTGGTATGGCAAAGGGATTCCCATCCATAAACTGAGCAAATTCCTATAGGTGTCTATTGGTGTCAGGGACTCCGCTGGGTACTGAATGCACAAGAGAGAATGAAACGGATACAGTTCACACAGATTTTACAATCTAGGTTCTCCATGAACTCTCCTCTTCTGAGTCTTTCTTAGCACACAGAGCAAGTGGCAATACGATGACGTATAAGGAATGAGACAAAGGCACTAAAGGAAAGAGGGGGTGGGTGGAAGAGGAACAGGGGCTGAGCTTCTCTGGTCAAACCCCAAATCAGCCATCTTAGAAGGTACCTCCTATTTTACTTCTGGTTTCAGAAAAATTGTGAGCAACTGCAAAAACTCACTCGTTACATTTTTATTAATAGAAACTCCAACTTCTATAACAAAAGAAAACTTTCCCCTTTGTTTTTCACTAAGCATTGAAGTTTATCTTTAATGTATTATTCAGGTTGGGGTAATGATTAATTAATCAGAACCCTTTTGTACTGGGGGAATAGAACTAGGCCCTTGGCTAAATAACACCAGATGTTCCAAGTTAGCTGCTGTCAAGAGGATGACAATGTCAAATATTATTGTTAATTATGCAGAAAACTTACAGGACTCTAGAACTAAATCTGAATTTTTAAGATTTTTTTTTTTTTTTTTTTTTTTTTTTTTTTTACCATTTTTAGCATATATATGATGCTGCTAAAATCCCAACTCTGACTCATGGCTTGTGTGAAAAAAAAATAATCAGTAAACAAATGCAATATGCCTCAGTGTACGATTTTGGCTCCAAGCCCTTTTAATAAGGGCTACTAGTATATGAAATTGGATTTGCTGTTCCATGAGTACACGCATATCCTGAGAGTTGCAAGGAAGCTGGCCTGCTAACACATGGTTCTGCAGAAAGAGGGCTAACCAACCTGAAATCTTTTCAAAAACCAGTGGAAATTAGCCAAATCAGATATACTTATTAGTTAGTTAATCTTTCTGGCGCCTAGATATTGATAGATCTGGCTCAATAGCTGATGCTTACACATACGTGTCAGATGTTTTCTTTTATTCTGCAAGTTTCCATCCAAAGCTGACTGGCTTTCAGAGAAAATGGTCACTTTTAAACACTTGACAGAGCAAGTCAGAGGTGAGATACGAATCAATCAAATGAGAACAGGAGTGGAGGCCACAGCCATTAGGAAAATTCCTTTTCCACACTCATGGGGTGGATTCCTGTGAGAAGCACCTAAGACATTGCTTTCTGATTTTGAAAGATGTATTTTGATTGTAGAGCCATTCAATAGAAACCCCAGTGATAAAAATGCCACTCCACTTAAGCTTTATTTCTGGAAACTTCTAGTCTTGCAGAATAAAAGTAGGCACAAAATGCTTATAGTGGAACCTTTCCTCCAATCTGAATTCTGGATAGAATTTCATATGCCAAGAGTTCATCTTGTCAGCAGTTGAAACAAGGCTCCTCTCCTGTATGTATCCAAGAAATGGTTCAAATGGACAGCTCAGCCCATTCTTACAACCCAGAGGAAATGCGCCTGGATATTTTCTTTATAGAACCAAAAGTACTACCCACCCGGAACAACTTCAGATAATATAAAAGGTTTTGCAGGCTAGAGAGCAAAAACTCTCTCTATTGTGCCAAAGAAGAGTAGGGTGAATTTTCCCATTGCTCAGGTATCTTCCCTCCCTCCACATCATCACAATAATCTCAGTGAGTCGTACTTACTAACTCATACATCCTTTCAGTCTTTCATTCCTTAAATCATTTAATATATACTATGTGACTGGTTCTATGTGAAATAATCCCTTCTCTTCCCTTTCCCCCTTCCACCCTCCCTCCCTTCCTTCCTTCCTTTCTTCCTCTCTTCCTGCCACAAATAACCATGGCACTTATTATGGATCAAACATTGTTTTAGGTATTAGGCATATGTCAATGAGTAAGAAGTAAGGACACTATTCTCAAGGAGCCTGTGAATTTAATGGATGGTGGAATACAAGTGAATAGAAATAAACAAGAAAACTTCAAATTTTACCCCTTCTTGTGTTATGAGGATAACAAAACAAGGCACAGTGATAGAACGTGCAGGAAAACAAGGAATGCTTTAGACCTTTCCAAAGAGCTGAAATTTTACCAGCCATGAAACTATCAGGGGGATGGCAGAGCTAACAGCAATTGTCCCGCCCCTGAGCTGAAAGCTTTTTTGACATGCTGAAGGCAAAGGAAGCTCAGTAGTGGCTGGAGTACCGAACAGGAACTTACAAGAAATTCACCGTCCAGTGCAGAAGTTCTTAATATTTCCAGTCATCACTGTTATCAAATGAATGATGAAAGTCACAGACACTTCCCCCAGGAAAACACCCAGCCATGCTCACATGCACATGTCAAATAGGTGGCATATTATCTCAGGAATTCTGGGGATCCCTTGAAGCCCGTCTATATATTTACTGGCAACTCATGAGGTCTTGATGTAGTGGAAGAAAGAATGATTTTTGGTGTTATGGTGCTGCTCTTAAAATCTGGTTCAACCAATCTACTGAGCTGCATGTGTGTGCCAAGCATTTTCATATATACTTCTAATTTCACATTTTCAGAAAATACTAAGAATTCCACAGATGCAGGAAGTTCCTCAAAACATGCTAATCCATGAAACAGCTGGATTTGAACCTAATTCTTTTGATACTGAGCCTATATCTTGCCACTATTCTCTCCCTTTTTTTAGAGACTAAGGGAATTATTGCCATAGACTTTTCAATGACATAAGTCATTTCTGTGCCCCCTCCCTGCCTTGGTCTTATGTACTACTAGTGTTGCATAGAATTGTTTTACAAAGTCATCCTAAATAGATTTTATAGCCCTGCCTGGGCTTGGATCCTTTTTTATTCATGCTTCAAATGATGCGTCCAACACCTATAAATTCAGTGTCACCTGCAAGTTTCATTAGTAAGCTGCTTATCACAGGTCATTAATGGAGCTGTTAAATATCTATGACCCTGACCCACCCCTGGGGAGGCCTGCAGGTTACAGGATAGATTAATTTATCATTCCTCAGTGACTGGGAAGCTACGCATAACCTCGGACATAAGGATGGCAAATCAAGGATCATTTTCAAATTTCAAGGTTTGTCTAATCAGATGCACCTTGGTTAATCAAGCCCAAGAGGTGGGACTTACTGCTTCTCGGGAAAGTGATCATACAAATGATCAGTCAACCAGGATGTTTTTGAAAGGGGCACTATGAATAATTAGCCAGGGCAACAGACATAAACAGAGATCCTCCAGAACAAGCCAGGGTGTGTGGTCACCTCAGCTCTCTGAGTCTTCTGATTAAAGCAACATTTACTGAGCACTCCCCATGTGGCAGGTATAAATATAGAAGTAGAGATGATGGTGATGATGATGAGAGAGGAAGGAGGAGGAAGAGGGAGGGAGAGAGGGGGAGAGGGGGAGAGAGGGAGAGAGAGATCTAAACTCCGTAAAATGTAATGCAAAGATGTGACGGCATCCTCAGTCACAGAAGCACTTTTCAGAACAACAGTATTACAGAAATCCTAAATCTGTTCCTAGCCTCCTGTGAATTTGTTTTCACTTGTCCCCATGACATCCTACAATGGAAATTTTTATTATTGTTATTATTACATTACAGGAAAATAGACTGTGTTTAGAACATTAGTGACAGGAAAAGGCCTGAAATCAATAGTTACAGAAAATAATCCCCTTTTTCCCCATTGAACTTCACAGAAAATTCATAGTAAACTTTTTTTTTTTTTTTTTTTTTTTTTTTTTTTAACTAAAAGCCATGTGTCTCGCTATCATTTTAAGGATATAGTCAGCACAAAGCAGGAATCGACTACTTTGTAGATGAGGGAAAATCATGAGGCAATGACATCTAATTTGGGAGAACATTTTCTATGTGTGAATTAAAAGCCTACAGGTAAAAACCATTGCTTTTCCCTCATTTAAAGCCACTCAATCATAAACTCAACCTCTTAAGCAACCCTATCCCAAGCCAAATTCTCTCACTTAAACTCTTTAATTGTGACTTCCTCAAGCAGAGTTACGATGCATTAGTCTTTCCAAATGTGTACCCCCGCCTAAACTTTAAAATGCATACTTCCTGGGAAATCTGCTTTACATGTTTATGATTTATTGTACTGAAATAAGAACAGCTTTTAGCAGGTTTTTTGCCATTACTGGAAGCCTTTAAAAATCTTTATTTCAAATAAATAAATAAGTAAATAAATAAGAAGAAAATAAATTAAAATTAAATCACAGGTCACATTTTTCCACAGGTAAATGAAGTTGAACAGGCAACGGTTAAGTAGGTAGTTGAATATGAAGTGCAGGGTGATCCAAATATGAATATTTATTTTTTTCCAGTTGTATTTTTTTTTTCTTGAATCATAAAACTTTTTTAGTCAATTGAAAAAGTGACTCCCACTGGAAAAGAAGGTTGACTTGCAACTTTGAAGAGCTACAATATTTGAAACTCGTACATGGATAACGATACAGTCTCCTACTGAGTTCGGTGAAAATGTTTATAAAAATCTGCCTCGGGCAAAAGAAGAGGTAAATCAAATGATACAGAAGCAAACAGGTCTCATTAAAAACCCAAAGAAGCAGAAACCCTGGTGCCTCATAAAGATTTCGGTTTTGGACCATCACTGCTAGGGGTTTGCCAGGGTTCCTTTGCTCATACAAGATCGCTTCCTGCTGCACAATAACTTGTCTACATTTATGAAATGCACACACCTGTGTGCAAAGAGCATTTCTCTACAGAGTTCCTATGGTGTGCGATCATCATTCAAATCAGTGCTTCTCAAGCCTGGTTGCACTTTAGAATCCCCGAAGGGAATAAAAAACACCAATGCCTGGGAACTGCCCCAAACATATTCCATTTCAATTGATCGGGAGTGGGACAACCCATCAAAAATTTTAAAAGCTCCCTAGGTGACTTTGATACACATCAAGGGTTGAAGACTTCTGCTTTAGATGATTTTTATTTTGAAATGTTGCAACCACAGATGGTGGCAGAAGGATATGGGATGTGGTGCACAAAAGGGAAACAGGAAGTGGAAACCTTCACAACAGGAAAGCCACAAATGGAAAAGTGAAGAACATCTTAAATATTTTTAAGTTTAATATTTTCACCATGATAGCTGATGAGGACACAGTGATGAGCTTAACCAGCCGTGGGCAGTGAAACAATGTAGAATTCTAAGGGTAATAACTTCTGTCAAAAAAAAAAAAGAAAAGAAAAACAGTGCATAGTACTGTGAGAGCCTGTAACTGAGGGCTTTTATTGGGGGATTTCCTGAGGAAGTTTCCGCTGAGGTCTAAAGGGGGAGAGGAAATGAACCAGGTGAAAAGGGAAGGATACCAGGTAGAGAGTTTAGCATGTACACATTATCTATGCTACAGAAAACAAATGGGCACATACAGTGGACAGAAAGAAGGAATGTCTGGCTGGAACTGAGTGCAAATGGGACAGATTTTAACTGGGAGTCAAGGGTAACCCAGGAAATGTCTCACTCAGAGCTTTGCTGAAAGACTAACCTGACAACTCCGGGCATGGACTGAAATGGGTCAGCTAAGTGTGGAGAACTCTACTCCTTCAGATATATGAATCAATAGCCAAGTAGCAACACCAGGGGAGGAGCTATGCACTGACCAGAGTGGGTTCTGGTCAAACTCAGACCCAACACTTATTTCCTATCTTGAGCAAATTATTTATCATCTCTTCACTTTATCTATAAAATATAATAAAGAGTGGGCTGTCTTCCTAGGGCCTACTGGGTAACGGTTAAGTGAGATCATGATTGTTGAGGCCCTGTCATTAGGACATGCCTACTAAGTGTTGGTTACTCTTATCAGGACTCACAGGAGCCTACTGTGTGGTCAGAGACCAGACACGAGCACAGTGACTTCAGATCTAACAGAGAATGCACTGAGGACCATGGGGGAGTTGAAATAAAAAGCTGTAAGAACACAGAGTGAATAACGGGACCGGAGAAGACTTCATGGGGAAAGATGTCTGAGGGAAATCTTGATGAACAAATAGGATCATCTTCCTGTTCTTCTCTGGTTTCTTTTGCCCACACCACAGACATTTTGAACAAAAGCAAAGCGCCAGTCTGCTTTCATGTTTAGCCAGAATGCAGAAGAGAAGAGATCTGGCACAGGGGAAAGAGACACTGAATGAAGGAGCAGTTGTTATGTTCAGTTTATACAAGCAGCATTTAAGAAAGAAGAGTGCTTAACACATTTTTTGCGGGAAACGAGTGAACTCGTCATATAGCTTTTAATGCCCGATTACAAAGTGTTAATACGTGTCCAACAATTACCTGTTACTTGCAATGAAGATGGCTTTGGTACATTTTTATAACTTACAAAAAAATAATTAAAAGAAAAAAAAGCTTTTTAAAAGCAACGTCCATCTTACATTTTTACACTTCACCAGTGGGCAGGGACTAGTGCTGTGAGCATGTGAGTGCTGTTATAAGTGCACTCTGCAGGATCAGATTTGGTGACAGAACTCGTCCATGAATGCACAAACATCGGTGCTTTTTTTTTCCTACCAGATAGCAGAAATGACAGTTCAATTCAGAGAAAAAGGAGGCCCATTGAGGTGGCAGGAGACGAGGAAAATGATGCAGCTAGACATTTTCAAGTAATACCTGGAGTTCCCTCATGGTTGCTTTAGAAATAAAGAAAATATCAGAAGAGGCCCAGCACCAGTCTGCTGAAAGCCCAGCTTGCCCCAGAATGGGCCATATCGGGACAGAAACAAGAAGTATTTGGTTCAAAGGACTTGCCGTCAGACCAATCCATAACTCCCTTTTCTCTTCTGAAGGCTGAAGTCATTCCTTGCACACTCTTCTTTGACAATTTGAGCTCCAGCCATGAAGAAACAAAGCTATTTAGTTTCAGAAACCAATAGTTTCTTTATAAGACTTGGCAGAAACGAATGTGAGAAATTGTGGATCTAGCTCCTAACAGCCATGGATTGTTACAGAGTACAGACGTCTGGGGGCTTTAATCACGACAAACATCCCATCAACCATTATAAAAATGTGCTCAGGAATGGGAAAGAGCCTCATAAAAGAGCCGAGGTGAAGCCATGTTCTTGTATGGTTCAGTGAGCTGAGCAATGGGCCATGACTCGAGAGGTCCCAAATCGCCACCGTGTCCTAAAAGAAAAAGTCACTTGCGATACTCAGCTCTCTTGCCTCATTGGGAAAGCATGGGGCACAACCACTGCCCCACCTTGCAGGGTGGCACAGAAGGAGAACTATGGGCCATCAGTCTGTGAGACACAGATATAATGTCCTTCTTTTCCACTGAGCTTTCATTTTAATTGTAATCATTCTCTGCCAACTTCTGGGAAATAGAATGATGTGCCATGTATTCTAATGACACAGAAACCTGAGTGTGCAGAAGGAAATGACTCATGATGAGAAAACTCTCTACTCATATAATCAACGCGTAACCATTGATAGCTAATGCAAAGATTTATAGAAAGCAAAATAATGTTGTTCATTTTTATTCAAATCATTTATAAGTGACAAAGGCAAAAAGGGCAAGAAATAAGGGGGGGAGTTGATCCAATTGACTGACGTAATGGTGAAATTTACTCTCTGCTCAGCCAAATTTCCTCCAGGCCAGACAGAGAAAGCTGGAGTTCTATCTCTAATTTTACTACAGTGAATATCCACAGCCCAATCTTACAGGGAGGTTCATATCACTAAAAGATTACAGTTAACTGAGAAACCCAAATGATACATTTTAAGTTGAGTTTATTTCCATTTACTATTTATGTCCTTTCTGTATATACCTCCTTCACTAGGCTGGGTGGCTTTCTTGTCATTATGTGTTCAGAAACTTGCCTTATCAACTCTAGCTCCAAACCCCACTTCCCAGACTCTCAAGTGCTTGACCCCTGACTTCTCCCTGTTCTGTCATCATAAAACTCCAAAGAACATGAGTGGGACACGTGGGACACACAGAGAAGTGAAAAACCCACCACCAGATCTCAAAAGACAAGAAAAGGTTAAATCGTCATTGTTTAGCCTCAAATAATAAGTACATAACCACTTTATGGGATAGATGTATCCTTCAAGGGGGGGGGGGGGAATTGCTCATAAAATGAGTTTCTTGAACACAAATCTCAACTTCAAGCGATCACCATGATAAAGCCTGCAAATGTATCCTTTCTTATACATATGCAAACACAGCTCAATGAATAAGTTTAGTTGCTAGAAGAAGGAATCCATTGAGATAATGGTCTATCCTTAATATTACAGGCATTAGAAAACATGATCAGTCTCTGACTCTTGGGAGTTACAGTCCCAAATCCCGGGCTTACCTTTTCCCAATTGCACTCAGTTCCTAAACCCAAACAATGCAAAAAAATAATTTTTTTTTCATATGAAACTAGATCCAGGTAAACAGTTTCTACCCGTGAACAGTGGCTTTCTCTCCTTTCTCCTCCCACCCATCTTCTTCCCCACCGCCCCTTCTCTAAATCCAAGTTCTTACAATGTCTATTACAACTGACCTTCACCTTCATATTTTCCCATAGATTCCACCATTTAGTTAATAAAGGGCAATAATGATAAAAAAAATGTTAAATTTTAGATAAGATTTGTTTTCAATTTGGAAATCCAAATTCTAGAGTCAGTTCCCTTGAAAATTACATACTTAATTGATACCTGAATTCAGAAGTATAATATATTACAATGAACACATCAATACTAATTCTTCCACCCACTTCCTTATTCACAACAGCTGTGCCCTCACATGGGAGGGGAAGCAAGGGCGCTTTCGGGGGCCTCTTTAATAAGGGCACTAACGCCCCACCCTCATGACCTAATCGCCCCCTGAAAGCCTCACCTCCAAATATCATCACCTTGGGGGTTAAGTTTCAACATACGAATTTTGAGGGGACAAAAATATTCAGTCTGTAGCACCTTATGTGAAAGAAAACCATTTGATTTGCAGAACACTTTTGTTGCCATCAATGGGAAAAAAGTTAATAGGACCTTTTACAATGCATCTATTATAGGAGGAATAACAACCTTTCTATACTACCCTATTTGAAGCAACTAAAGTCAACTTTTAGTGAACATGACAAGGAACTAGGAATTTCTGGTTAATAAATATTCTGGCTAACAGGATTTTTACTTCAGTGGTCAACATGGATTATCATTCAAAAACATGGAATGTGTTAGGTTATAAACAAAATTATCCTGAGTGTACTTTCCTTTGGTGATTCACAAGGCTCCTCAGGCTGTGTGTTGTATTGTTTCAGGGAGCAAGGACTCTCGATCCAGATTGTCTGGGTTTGAATCCCGGCCTTGTTACTTATCTGTCTGGTCTTGAGCAATTGTCCCCCATCTCTAGGCTTCAGTTTCCTTATGGGTAAAATGGGGATGATGATACTTGCATCATAGGGTGATCAATTAGTATATACAGAACTATGTCTGGCTCATGAGAACCAGAAAGTAAATGTTAGCAACCACGAATATCGCAAATATTAAATATTGTTACAATAGTATTGGTTGACACAAAATTTAGGTGTAAAATTCCATCTAAGATTTTATTTTCAAGTAGCACAACTTAAAGCATCACAAATCTGCATCTGTTTGATATAAAATGGCATTAAGGTAAAAACACAATTTTTCAACATTTCAGAGAAAACTAGGGAAATCAGCAACTATAAAAGCCCATTGCTAATAGTTCTGCCCTGGGATTTTTTATTTTTTTTCATGTGCTGAAACTCTTCCCTATAATGCATCTTGTGACAGGAAACCAATAAGCCATTTTTATGCCTTCATTGATCTGAATTTGTTTCCTATGACTAATGTCTGTATAAAAATTCCTTCGCATAATCTAAATCATCACTAACACAGAACATAAAACCTGTCTTTGTTGTTTTCTCATTGGAGCCTTGGGTTACAGGCAGGCCAGCCAATAAGCTCCAAACAAGAGACTTCACTCCACAGAGCCAGCCCCTACAATGAGGCCCAAAACAAATTCCCCCGCACATATTATAAAGAGACTCTTTCAGCAAAAGTGGCAAACACAAGCAGTCTAGTTTCACTGCAACTGTGACATGATATGGCGATAGTTTCCCACACAATCTTATTGTTCAGTGTTTTCTACTTCAAGATAAGGACCCTAAAACACAAGCAATTATTTCGCTATATTTTCCACTCTTTAAAGACACTATCTCTGATTGAGACAAAGGCTCTATGATTCCTGGTAAATGCCCAGATGGCAGGAGAGGTGTTCAAAATCCCAGGAAAACAAGAGGCCCAGACTGCCCACAAGATCATAACTGACAACGGAAGAAAAAGTCACGGAAATGCTGTGGATGTCAGATTCAAGGACCTGTACGCAGCCCTGCTGCTGTAAAGAATCCAGAGACTTCTGTATAAAGGACGGGCCTGTTTAGTGCTTTGACTATGAGCTGTCTTATGAAAGGACCTTTGCAGCAATAGGACATGAGAAAATAATGAGTTCTGAAAAATGAAAGGGACCTCGGAAGTCCATCTGGCCCATCCTCTTGCCATCAAGCAGGCTTATGATCCACAAGCCCACACAGTGGGGATCGTACTTTATTTTACATTTTTGGATGTGAAAAACAACAACAAAAAGTAAATTTAAAAAAAAAAATCAGTAATCTACTCACATGGTCAAGAGTAGTTGTTCTACCAAATGAAATAAAATCCAGTTACGAAGTACATCAGAATGCCAGGGAGTTGATTATCAGGAGGGTCAAAGAATGCCTCTGATAGACACGCTGATCTTTAACTTACCATTTGTCCTCATACACAGAATTCTGATCAGTGAAAGCACACAGCTCTACTAAACTAACAGAGCACGCCACACACACACACACACACACACACACACACACCTCACACTCACACACACACACACGAAATCACATGTGCACACATGTACACTGCAATATTAAAATGTAGAGAGAAGGATGGAAACGGTAATAAGGAATTTAGAAAGCCGGGTTCTATCGCTGCCTTCAGCTCTTCTTATCTATCTGACTCTCAGTAATTTATAATCCAACCAACATCTTTTTTCCTCATTTGTAAAAGTGGGATAATGGTACTGAGAGGGGTTCTTGTGAGGTTTGAAATTAATGAATACATGTGAATGGCCTTTGAAGATAAAAAAGCGCACTTACTGAAGTAAGTTTCTTTGCTATAATTTTTATTGTCAAGTACTTAGTGAGGTCCCAGACGTCCCAAACCTGCAAATGGAGGCTGCCAGAATTACTCTGCCTTCTGCTCACACCAGATCATCGTTCCCTCCTTACATTCCCCAATGTGCCCTCAAGCACCCCTTTGATCAAAGGCATCCCCTGAGATCATGAAAGGGAGGGAGCTGCCCAAATCAATATCTTTGTCAGCAACCCTTTCCCTTTACTTGCTCATAATTATGAACACATGCTCCCAGCTCACAATTTCCTCCTCTCTTTTGACATGTGCAATTATATTTACTCTAACTTACCATTTCTGAATGTACCTTATTTTAGCACTCTCTCCATTGCCTTGTATTATGTTTGGTGGTCTTTCTTTTCCACTAGCTTTTTAAGGAGCTTAAAACAAATAATATTTTAGGGCCGGCCGAGTGGCGCGGTGGTTAAGCGCTGGCTTGGGAAGCCGGCGACCCCAGTTCGGGTCCCACATATGAGGACCAGTGACACTGCCCTCAAAAAACAAACACAAAAAACAAATAATATTTTAGTTAATTTCATATAATCCCTAGCACCTAAACCAACGCCTTAAAAATGCTCAATAAATGTATACAAAGTCAAGCGCTCGAATTTGCAAACACACCTTTTCTTTCTCTTTGCAAATTAACTCAAGAAAGTTTATCTTCTGTCTCTATTCCACCCAGATATATCCATGAGCAAAAAATGACAGTAATCTTGCCTGATGAATATAAGAACTACACTAGTTATATAGTCCATCAACAAAAAGAAAGACAACATTAAGGAAAATTAAATGTAAAGATGAACCAGTCCAGGCTCCCTAACAAGTAATCTAACGGTATTCAACAAGAATGTTTACCACTTATTATAATCTATCTCAGGGAAGAATGTATACCAATGAAAAAATAATCTGTTCAAAAACATCCATAATTGATGCTTGTCACATGAACAGTAAGCTGAATGAGAAAATTCCCAAATGGCACTATAACATCATAACAAAATAGTACATATCTAATCAGAATGCTTATTTCCAGCTTATAGACGACAGAGAAAAGAATATGACTTTAAGACTATTAATGATTTTTTTCTTGCAAAACTGCTAATAAAGAAGACACCAGCCGTTAGATTATTCAACATCTCTCACATAAAGGCCAATGCAATACATTCCATTTAGACTGCAGTACAAGAGGGAGAAAAAACTGCTGGAAAAAACAACATGCTTCCCTGTATTAGATAGTAAAAGCTCCATAATTCACTGTTATTCTTTTTGCTTTTTTTGTGAGCAGTTCAGAACAAAACCCAGGCCTTCAATAGAATCGATTTCTTAATCTAGGTTCTGATATAATTATTCTTCCATCCCTTTAATAATTTGGTTGTTTTATTTCACTCATATAACTTATGATTTCATTTTATCTGTGTCACATAGTGTAAAATATTTTTAAATTATTTTGGAAATAAGTAGGGCATAATAGGCACAGTAATAAATCATTAAAAATTGCAAATATGCTGATTACACTGCAATAAAGAAATACATTAACAGAATAAGGTTAAGACAGTAATAAATGCGAAACGAATACTAGAAGCTAATCTGAGTGGATAATCATGCCAATACTAACATCTATTGGCTTTTTCCTCTGAATCAGGCAATGGTCAATGCACTTCACATTTTACTAGATCAGTGAATCCTCACAACAACCCTACCTATCAGTGAGGAAACTGAGGCACTGAGAATTTAAGTAATCTGTCCAAAACCTCACAGCTTGCAGGCCACATGTGTAATTTTAAATGCAGGGTTATTGTGTTAACTTAAAAAGCTTTATATTCATAACAATTACCTTGAGAAAAGGAATGACTACTGAACTGAATTTCTTCTAAAGTTGATGGAAAAATCAAAAGTAATCCCTTGAATCTGCACAGCGTTTTTAAAAATTAACATTTTTAATTTGTGAATAATACTTTTTTTCTATTGTTTCAATTGCAGTATTACAAATGAGTGAGGTAGGTGAAATTAATTTGGAGTGGAGCACATTTAGGTTATAATTAGAGCTAACTAAAGGCATTTTTTTTTCATTAAAACACTCCTGAAAACAGAAAATGTAACGTGAAAACACCTCAGGAAGCTAAAACCGAGAGCCTACCTGCCATAGCTCAGAAAAATTAACACAGCCTGGCTGAGACAGGATATCTGAATTCCAGGGTCAAGAAAATAGGAGATAGTTGTTCAAACCCCTGACACACTGCCACAAAAGGAAACGCGGCCACTCCCTAGGTACATGGGAACTGATTTGCAAATCACCTGGATTTACCTATATCGCTTGCTTTTTCCTTACGTTAGTACCTCTTCTCTCTCCAGTTCCCAAAAATTCAGCAAGGCCAGAGATACTGCATCTTGAAATGTGCTGTCAGTGGTAAGGGTGTGTGAAGACATAGGAGTGTTGTAGTGTTGTTTTTTGGTGTTTTTTTTTTATGTTTTTTCAAATCATTTTTTTCTCCCAAGGGCAAAATTCCACACTGCTTATTTCAAATTTACACAAAAATTAATATTCCATAAAATCAGACAATCAGACAAGTGGAAGCAGGTGACCTTTCCTTGAATCATGAGCAATTTACCAGATCAATGACTGCTAGACACTAGAAAGATGGATAGAAGCGGTGTGTAAGGGTGTATGTGAATGTGTGTGTAATTATTCTCATGTTTGTTTATGTGCATATGTTATATATATATATATATATATATACACAGAAATATATATACATATACAAATATATGTGTATACATATATTTATGTAAATGTGTATGGGGATGTAATGAAATGTACCAACATATTAGAAGTTATTTCTTATTAGTGAAAAAATGAAAGCTTTTGTGTTCTTTATATGATTCTCTATTTTCACATTTTCAAAAATGAGTAGGTAGTAGTTTTATAATAAAACTGTATAAAAAAACTTTTGACTTTTGGAGGGAATCAGGATACTTTCATATGATCATTTCTATGAAAGGAGTACACTCCAATGGCACAGTTCGCAGACAAAGCTCTGCAGAACAAACTATTTAAGACCATTGAAAAGCTGGTGGCTTTTTAAATTCTCATTAATAAAAAGTAACCATGTGTGCCATATGCAGAAAATTCTCAAACACTAGGATGTATGACACTCAAAGATGTTTAACATGATTAAATATCCTTTTGATAACTTGAAACATAATCCAAAATCCCATGATGCCTCACAGTCATAATAATTATAAATTCTCATTGGCCAGGAGTCTAAAGTAAGCGTGGTTGGGTTTTCATTTTTGCATGCTTACTGAACGGGATTTAGCTTTATATGTTCACTGATTCACACATATCTGACAGCAGATGACAGATTTTGATATTAATCCTCAGCTTTCTCATACTACATTTAAGTATCTGAATGAATTTGCAACTTCTTCCTCATTTCTTCACATTCCCAATTAAAAATGGAATCTCACTGGGGTCTTGTACAAGTTCATGACAGTAACTCTTTGGTTACTGAGTGAATTTTAAAATACTTGAAATAAATGAAGAATGGGCAGAACAGTAAAGATACCACACTTAAAATGTTCAGAAATTGAAATCTTGTTAAACCACATTGAGTTGAAAGACCTTAACCAACTATTTTCACTATGCCCCCACTCTACACTTGCTCCCTTCAATAACTAATACTTTTTGTTCACGAATGTTTAAAATTCTTTTTGGCAGCTACCTGTGGCTTTAAATTTCCCCTTCCCAAGTAATTCAACTCATTTCTATTTTCACATTTAAACAATTATCTTGGCTAAGAATAGAAAAGATTGAATAAGGCACCAGCAGCTGGACCTACCATCTTAGAACCAATCCGACACTCTAACTGAAAGAAACATTAGAAATGATTTAGACTTATTGGTCCTACCCCTGTCTCTCCTGAACCCCATAACCAATTGACACGTTTGACTTGGTTAATTCTAGGTCTTCAAAGCTTGTCACTCAAAGCTATACTTTTTCTACTGGAGAGAAACAGTGAGGAGAGGCAGATCCTCTCTGGCTCACAGTTACCATCCATTCTCCCAAAATCAGTGCTTAGGGCAAGAAGCCATAATGAGCACAAGGATTCTTCTCTGAAGCCTTCCCTCCAGCCAGCCTCCTATCAAGCTGCAGTTTATGTTAACAGCCTGCCGTACACTAACTTGTTCTTCACAGGCTGGAACTTTATTTACACTTAAGCTCTTTGAAGGTATGTTTACTGACATTCTGCCTAGAAGTGGGATCTACTTTCTGATCCTACCCATCCCTCAGCAGACATAAATCTTTCACTGACAGCGATCTGTTTTATTACCAATGCACTCTGTAATCAATTTGTGTAATTATACTACTTCTGTAAGCTCTGTCCACAAGGCTTTATAATATATCCCACTGGTCTTGGTACAGATTCAAGAAGGTAGTATTTTCATAACGCTATTTTTGCAAATAGCTTCCCTTCCACTGATCCCGACATATTTTCAAGACAATCCTGAAGTGTCATTTACTGTGGTTCCCATTTCACAGAAGAAAAGAGTGAGTCTCATGGTTCATGCCTAAGGATACCACCTCTAAATAGTGGCGGGGTATAGAGACCAAACAAAGGCAATACCACTTTCTTTTGAAATCCTAGAAATGTCTCTAGTTTGAATAAGCTTTATCTTCCCCTATCAATACCACAAATCCAGTGCATACAATCAGCATTCTTAATTAGCATTATTTGACTCAGCCAAGAGAATGTGCCAAAAGATAATAATAAAAAGATCCATGGTTAACATTTAGTGAGTGCTTCAAGCTTCTTTTTTTTTGAGGGCAGTGTCACTGGCCCTCATAGGTGGGACCGAACCGGGGCCGCTGGCTTCCCAGGCCAGCGCTTAACCACCGCGCCACTTGGCCAGCCCTCAAGCTTCTAATACTCTGCTGAACATTCTGATACAGAACCTCATTTAATTTGTCAGAAATTCTAAGAATGGATACTATTACTTCCCTCAATTCACAAATAAAAAACCTAAGGCTCAAGCTCCGAAGCCTAATAAATTTCAGAGGCAGGATTCAAATCCAACCTGTTTGATGAAAGGACCAGTAACTTAACCATCACCTCCTCATTATAAGGAAAACACAGTTCTCAGCCTTCATAAAGGAAAGTTCTCAGCCCCTAGAGAGACTGCATCTTTCAAAAGAAGTGGAAACGTTAATGGTCATTAATATTTTTAGGACTTTTTCCCCCAAGTCTTCAGTTTGCATCAAATCAATTTAGATGGTTCCTTTTCTCATTATGTCTGAAATTGTGAAGTCATTTATGGCTCAGAGGCCACCCCTGGGGTTCCAAGCACCACAAGCGCACTCTCTTGCCATTTAGCCATGAAATAGCTCCTCCATTTCACTCTGCACTTGTCTCTGTATCCTGTGTTCCAAGAGTCTAGAATTCCTTCAGGCCGAAAACTACCCTGTGAGTTGCTACCATGTTCATTATCCTTCAATCGCTCTACCAAATAAAAATGTTTTGGTTTTTTTTTTTTTTGAGTGAAATGAGAATGTATTACGCAAACCATAAGGAAATCTGGAAATATGACTTAGCATCTTTAGTCTTCCTTTTCAAAGATAATAGCTCTGAAAAGCCAGCCATCTGCTACAAGGCTCCACAGATGAATCGATTGCCCTAGACACTGGAGACCCAAGGCTACAGAGAAATGAAGTTCAATGATCGAGAGTCATTGAGTTAATGCTGATTAAGCCTCGGCTCTTACATCATAAGATTCAAAATGCCAGCTTTGTTACAATAATTTAATCATTTCTATTATTATTTTCTGAAAGCTGTTGAAATTTTCCTGGGGAAGAAACTTAAAACAGGAATGGATCCTCTATTAAAGACTAAGAAAGATAAAAGGATGGAGAACAATAGTTTGTTCCCAACCATATAAGCAGAGGGGAAGGAGAAATGACAGGTGCTGACTTGTTATGATTGGGATGTGAAAAATCATGTTTTGGGCCATAGTTGAGTCCTCAAGAATACAATCTTGCTTAACGAATTAGCCAACCCTAACGCTGAAAATGTGGGGTTAATACAGAAAAGTTCTAATAGCTACTGCATGAGACATAGTTCACTGCTAGGCTCAGAAACAAGCAATCCACAAATAAAGAAAATGAGGGATGTGGGTGGGGTATGGTATAACTGCAGAGTTGATAGGGTAGCCTGGTTTCATGGGAGCTGGGCTGGAACTCCAAAGCATTCTGGAGACGAGGCAGATCTAGGGATCTCAGCTGTCGGATTTTGGGGTCATTCCCCCTGGGTTCTGCCATTCGTGGGCTCATCTGTTCTCTAAATGTAGCCTGCCTTTTCTACTACTGACAGTTCCAGTAGTAGTAAAGTATCTGGCTCCAAATCCAAGCCTGGGAAGACAAGTGTCTAGTTAGGGCAACCTTTTTCCCCAGGCAACAAGTTGCTGGCCAGACTCTGGGTGCCCATCTTCTGATCCTTACGTCATACGTCATAGTCTGGGGGCAGGTCACACTGGCCTCCCAGGCTTGTCCCTCCTGCAAGGTACCAGCCAAGTTTTCCTCTGCAATGGGGAGCATTATTAATTAGTCTAACACTCCAAAATAACTTAGTATCATTTTTGTATATTATACTATATAATGTACTATATATTGCCTATAACTATATATTTCATATATTAATAAGATTTATGGAATTCCATGTGCTTTTCAGGCTGAGCCAATGTGAAATTTGGTCCATACATACAGCTTTTTAGAAACTAGTTTCCTTCTTTCATACAACGATATTTAGTTTATCATTAAGAGACATGCAACGTGGTGCATAAAAGCAGCTAGAATTGGACTGCCTGGATTCAAATCCCTGTTTTCTCTTTATTTGCTGTGTTACCTTGGACAACTCACCCACCTCTGTGATCTTCACTCGGTTTCCTCACTAGTAAAGTAGAGGTAATAAAGAGTACCTGCTTCATACTGTTGGTATGAGGATTAAATAAAGCAATATGTGTAAAGTGCTTAGAAAATGCCTGGCACGTTGAAAGCATTATCTGAAACCCTGGCTATTATGACAAGGATGACGATGACAATGATGGTGATTCTAAGCCCCTATCCCACAAAGCTGTCAAGAGAAGAAAAGGAAGAAAAAGAAGAAAAGCCTAGCTCTCTGCTGCTTCCATGGCAAGCTTGGTACAGAATGATTTTGCCAACCCTCTACCACCCCATCTCTCACTCCATTTCCAAGGTCTCACCACTATCACAGCACTGGGAAACACAAGTTCTGCTTTCTCCTGGTGCCCCTGCTCCCCTCCCCAGCTCACAGGAATCCCTTCCTAACCTGCCCTGGGGAAGCGTGTTACCACAAATTCTGAGTCCACGCAGCTTTGGGTTTTATAAAGAAAGGGCTGGAAGATCTGGGAAGTCCATCCATGGATTTTCCTGCCAATTTCACCACTGACGAGGCAACTGAGCAGTGTGCCCATTACTGGTTTGAGTCTGGTGAGACAGGAGAAGATAACAAGGAGGAACAGTATATTCATTCTTGCAGATATTGTCAAGCTATGCATGCATTATAATGGTTAGTACTTTATAAAGTGCTTAGTACTTTTCTAAAAGTTACATGACCAGTATTTGAACAAATATTCTTTTAGGCATAAATCAGTCTGACTGTAAAACTTGAGGATTTTTTCTCCCCCCTTAGCTCACTATGATCTTGATGTGTGTGTGTGTGTGTGGTGGTGGTGGTGGTGGGGGGCTGTCATTCAAGTCCAATAATAATTTTGTATGAAGCCTAGAAGCCTAACTGGTGAGAGAACACACTGCTAGCAGATTCCCAACAGTCCCTAAGGCACGTACTTGCTACTATATTGTTGTTGATTTCATCTGACTTTTTTTTTTTTTTTACTAGAAACAGAGTTCTCATTTCAAAGAGTGTCTTTAATTTGGTTCAACATTGTAGGTGCAACTATTGAAAGAATAAGCACCTCCAGACAAGTTCAACATTCGCCAGGTGACAGGACCCTCCCGTGTGAACCTGGAGGGATCTGATCAGGGGAAGGGGGTGTGTGGTCACAAAGCTTGGGCGATGTCTGTGCTGACCCCATCTACATCTCTATCATTTTAAAGTTTCCAGAATGTCATTGCACATTAAATTTTAAAAATCATGTGGCTATCCTTAAAAATCTCTTTTGAATTAGATAAATTAACCAGTCTTTGAAAGAGAATGGAATACAGAATTCAAACAAGGTCTTATGCAATGATTCTCTCCTTATGAAGGATGAATTTTTATCAACTGCCTCTTTTAAATATTTTTTTGTAAATGAAATATAATTCACATACCCGAAAACTCACTATTTTAAAGCATGAAACAGGTTTTAGTATATTCACAGAGTTTTGCAGCATCATCACTATGTAATTCCAGAGCACTTCCATCATACCAAAAAACAAACCAAAAAAACCCCCAAAAACAAAACAAAAAAACCATACCCCTTATCAGTCATTCCTCAGTCTCCCCTTCCCCAAACCACTAATTTATCTCCTGTCTCTATTCTCTATGGAATTGCCTAGTCTGGAGATGACATATAAGTGAAATTGTATAGTATGTAATCTTTTGAGGCTGGCTTCTTTCACTTAGCATAATGTTTTAAGGTTCATCAGTTACTTTCTAGGCTGTATTAGTACCTCATTCCCTTTTAAGACTGAATAATATTCCAAAGTATGGATAGACTACAAGACTACATTTTGTTTATCCATTTATCAGTTGATTGACACTTTGGTGGTTTCCACACTTTGGCTAGTAGATATAATGCTGCTATGAACACTCATATACCATTTCTGTGTGTGAACATATGTTTTCAGTTCTTTGGGGTATATACCTAGGACTGGAATGGTTGCGCCATGCGGTAACTCTACGCTTAAGTTTTTTGAGGAATTGCCAAACTGCTTTCTACAGCAGCTGAACCATTTTCCATTCCTGCATAACTGCCTCTTTCCTCACTCTGAGATAATAAGAGTTAATGAAAAATAACAGGGCAGAATTGCAGAACTTAAAAATTCAGTTTTGAGTACTTGGCCTCCACTTAAAGCAGCTTTTCCTAGGCTTCCTGCTGTGTTCAGATTTGGTAGCTGCAGAAGAGTTTTAGGAAAGACAAATCATTTACTCTTCCCATACCAATTTTTAAAATCTTTTTGTTAGTTCACTCTACCAGCTCTTATACGGCATGAATAATACAGAAAAATAATATATCGTTTGTAATGATTATAGGGATTGTTGGGAAATTCTCAAAACAAAGATTATCATTATTATGTAACAGTTATATTAATGAGCATCTTGGAGAATCTAATTAATACATATGTTTACAAATGTATATATTTGTATATATTTATACAAATGTATATATTTATGAATTAATATATTTAGCGCATGGATATACTATATACTATATAAAAAGAGTGATATAAATCTCTCAATGATCATTTTAAGAGAGGTAAGAGATCTAAACAAACAAACAAACAAAAAACCCCAAAGTCTCATAAATGAATGAAGCTTGCTATGATCTGAGTCAAGTGGCCCGGAAGTTTCAGTTGGCATCCACTGAGTGTTAACACTAAATAATGCAACGTAAACATTTGCTTTGGCTCTATCCAGTCTGAGGTCAGGCACACTAAAATGACCAGCACAAGTCAGAATCACAGCCCATCTGGCTCAGAACCAGGTTGCGAAATGAAGGCATGCGGACCTTGGTAGAAAAGGTGGGGGTGGGGGGCTCCCAAACACCAGCCTCAAGGGCAGGAAACGTCCAGGTGGCTTTTTTTAAGTAGTTACTTTTTTTTCATTATGCCCATTGCCAAAATAATTCTCAGGTTTATTGTTATTATTTTTAATCCAGCTATTTCCTTTCCAAATAGCCCCATTGCAATTTTGTTTCTTACGTTTTGAAGGGTCAGGGCTCCATGAAAAACCTACTAAAAGGAAAATCCTCTTTGGATACAGTTGTGAGAGGTTATGTAAACCACCTGGGTAGGAATCTCTTTAAAGACACCTGCCTTAGGGCTAATCATTTCACCTCTATGGTACTTGCTACTCTACAATTGCTAAGCTCCAATGATAAATATAATAATATCTTTGTTTAAGTGGCATCAAGGAAACCACATCCTTGGAAATTCACCTCTCCAGGTTAATCCACTTCCTCGTATCTAAGAACTATACTTAGGAAGTCACCAACCAATTAGCATTTTGTCATGGGCACTCACTCTGACACTGTTCACAAAGACTGGTCCTAACCCCAGGCTCAGTCAGTCCAATCACCAGTCAGAAACCACAACACTTATTTCAACAGGGAGACTTAAAAAGAAGAATTGTGAGCTGGGTATAAAATTGTTAACTAGGTAACTGACAGTGACCACTACAGAAAGCTGAGGAGAAACTGGGAAAAGGTTAAAATTACCAAAATTGAGAGACTCAGACCTGAGGACGGGAAGGGCTCAGCTTGTGTGGCGTCTCTGAGGGGCACGATGAGGCTGCTCCTTCCAGAGTTGGAAAAACTGACAACTGGATTTAGCTGCAGCTACAGCAAAGCTACCCAGGTGAAGACACATCCTGGGTGATGCTCACGATAACAGAAAGGCCAAGGAAGCCAAGAAGGAGTCAATCTTTACTTCCACTTCCAAACTTGCAGCTTTTTCTCTAATGCCCTCTATGGGCAGAGCCTCACATGGAAGCCCAGGGAAAGCGAAAGGCCATGAGCGGAGGCCCAGTTTCAGCTCCCTAAAGCCCAGCACAGAGGGTGGGTTTGGAGCTACTAACAACTGGCAAGCCAATTCTCTCAATGAGAGTCCCCAGAAAAGAAAGAAAGAAAAGAAAAGAAAAGAAAAGAAAGAAAGAGAGAGAAAGGGAGGGAGGGAGGGAGAGAGAGAGAGAGAGAGAGAGAGAGAGAGAGAGAGAGAGAGAAAGAAAGAAAGAAAGAAAGAAAGAAAGAAAGAAAGAAAGAAAGAAAGAAAGAAAGAAAAGAAGGAAGGGGAAATCAGTAATTAAACAAATTTCTGTCTATGTAACCGATACAGAAAACTTAGAACACCTAATCAAACTAGTAACACACATGAACACTTGCTACAGGCTAAAGAGTGGTGATTTAGGTTACTGACTCTGTATTGTTTCATTTAATCTCCACAACAGATTTCCCTCCCTTTCTCCCTTTCTCTTTCTGTCTGTCTGTCTCTACACACACACACACACACACACACACACACACACACACAAGTGGACACAGGTCAACGTTGCTCAAGCAGTAGTTCGCCATAATCAGAAGTGTCTGGACGCTGATGGGAACCACTCTGAGCACCTTTTGTAATTGCGGAAGTCAAACGTCACTTGTATTCATCTTTTGTTATCAGTATATATTGGGTATTACAATTTTAATACAGTTTTTTTCTTTCTTAAAATGTGTATACATTTTTTGACATCCTCTGCATATAGATATATGTATAGCAGGAGAAAGCAAGAGCACTTAGTGTTGCATAAAGAGAAAAAACGAGAGCACCTACATTATTTAGATCAACTCTAGAGACCTAAGGTAATACTCATTTCCACACAAAACAAAACAAAATAACAATAAAAAAAGGAACTAGCAAAACTGGGAAATTTTGAATAGTTGCCCCAGAAACCACATGTAGATCTAACCCTCAGGCTTGTGCTCTTAGCTACATTGTCTATACTACTATCCAAAGCCAGCAAAGGACACCAGACCTCTGTCTAAAAGGCCACTTCCCCCGATCAGTGATACTCGGCGACACGGACACAGAGGCCCACTGTGCCCAATGCCGCAGGGTTACTAGAGTTCAATGGGTAGCTAAGCACCAGGGCATCTGTCTAGCTGATGCTTTCTGTGCTCCCACTAAAATCCACTCACTGTATGGTCTCAATTACTTTTAATTACCGTGAGCTACCACTTCAATTACATGTAGCACATATATACTTATATAATTCTTCCCTAAGGATACTACTTAAACGGAGAAAAAGATTTGGAGAGGCCAAGGTGGAAAGGCCATGAATAAAATGGTAAAGAGCAGCAACTAATTTTCTAAGGCGCATTCACCTGGCGTTTACAGTTCTTTAAAAATGCACAAAAAAATAAAGCAAAGCTGTGAGGAAAACCTCCATAGGAATCCATCCATTCAACGCATTTATTCAATAAAAATATGTATCCAGTGCCTATCATTTGCCACATAGGGAGGAATCAGTTATGGCTACTATCCTCGAGGTATGGCCATTGTTCTACCATCCCGTTGGGGGAGGGACATGAATTCAATGACAGCTCCCACTTGTTGAGCGCTTATACCTGCCAGTCACCGGTCAAAGTGCCTAACCTGCATGAACTCACTAAGCACTCCCAATACTTATGAGGCAGATATTCTTAATATCTCCGTTTCACAGATAAGGAAACTGAAGCACAGAGAACTTAAGCTATTTCACCCAAGTCACACAGCTCATAAATGCTGGAGGCAGCATCTAATTCCAACTGTTCTGGCTCCAAATCCTCAGTGCTGACTGCCTAGACATACTGCCTCTTGTCATAACAAAGAAATGTTGAATGTCTTATGGTTCTTTGGGCACTTAGGGACCGGGGAGAGATGTTCTCAGTGAAGGGACCAGAGCAGCTTACACGGAGAAGGTAGCATTTCAACTGGACTTGGATCTCTTTTAAATAAGATGCATTCCATGAGTTTTCACTGATAATTATAACTCATATGACTTGAGCATGTACTGTTTGTTAGACAGCAGATAGTCAAGGCACAACTACCCCAAAAATAAGATGCTATACATCTATATAAATCAGCCTCATCGACTGCATTCACCTGAAAGAAATCTTCAAAATAATCACTGGGGATTTTATACACTGGGCAGTCCAGTTTTATAAGTAATCAGAGCATATTAAATTGTATATGTTAACGTAGAGAGCTTAAGGTTCTGACACCACAGACAGAAATGGTGACTCTTCAATGAATCCTCACTCAAGAAACCACTTCCTCTTAGAGAGTAGCATGGTGCCGTGGAGAGAGTTTGCTTTGAACCCCTAGTCTTGGGTGATGAGGCGTAAGTAAGCGCCTTGATCTCTCTGGACCTGTTTCCTCACCTGCAAAGTGAAGCTGACGCTGCCTTTAGCGTAAATGTTCTTGACCCCAAAGATGGCAGAGAACTGAATAAATGCTATCACCCTACAGAAGCGAGGCTGTTAATATTCCCACAGCATATGTCATGAAGATTGTCAGAAATCCCCAAAGCCACAAATACAGCTGACTTTCTTCCTATGCCCCTTGTTCATAAAGAAACCAAGCTTCATTACTTCAAAAGGGTGAAACCACCAGGAAGAAAAGTTGAGAACGTGGGAAATATTAATAGCTGCATTGACTAATTAACTAAGTGACTTTCAGTACAATGCCTGAAATTCAAACGCTAACTTGGACAAGATTACAAATTACCTCTGATTACAGGCTTCAGAAGGCCACCCACAAGCTAATGACATTGTGAATATCAAAGTCTCTGCTCTGTTTTATGGCACCTGTTAGCAGAATGCCAGGACTGAGATAATTCTCTGAGAAACTCAGGCTGTAGTGAAATAAGCTTAGCAACATAGCCTTCTGGGTGATTCTCAGTGCACACAAACTAGTAAAGTCTCTGAAGTACTACAGTCAAAAAATCTACTTAATTTGCATAATCCAGCATACTCCAAACATATTTGACTATGGAAGTCTTTTTAACATTTTGTTAACATATATGAATACCCTGTAGCACTGATATTCCTCACCGCAATCTCTTCTAAACAATAAACACAGTACACCAGCAAGCACAAAACTACTGCACCTAGTACAACATGCAACATTCAAACAGGATTTAATACTAATAATTAATAATGTATGCAGGCAAGTTGTTTAGTCACTTGGTTCAGTCTAAGCATAATTCACTGTACTAGTCTCAGTGTTAATACTTAATGAGCTCAGTGATGGGGTTTCGAGAAAGACAGATAGCTATTTATGAGGAAACTGAGGTAAATATTTTATTTGAGCTTCCACTGAGGTGAACTCATGATGAGGGGGACTCTTCCAGGTGTACCCTGGAGTTTATTTTTTGGATTGTTTTGGTAGTGGCTGTTATGCCACTAATATCCCTGAAGCCATTTCGCACAATACTGTAGGTATCTGGGACATTTGGAATGATTGAAATACAGAGGGTGCCAAAAAAACTTATACACATTTTAAGCAAAAACTATTAAAATTGTAATACTCAATATATATTGATAATAAAAGATGAATACAAGTCATGTTTGACTCCTGCAGTTACAAGAGGTACTCAAAGTGGTTACCATCAGCATCCAGACAGTTCTGATTACGGGGAACTACTGCTTGAGCAACGTTGACCAAAGTGTCCACTTGTATACATTTTTTTTGGCACCCCCAGTACTTTCTTCATGAGACTAGTTACTGTGTTTATTCAATGTATTTATTTCCTTTTTGGAAAATCTTACATTGTGTCACTCACATTTGACATGTATCCTTCATCTGTTACGTTTTTTTCAAAATGAAAGTAGCCTGTTGATTATGTGCATCTGTTACTTCTACTGACCCTACCTCAGAGCGATCTGCCCTATGCTTTTATCTCTAATCATGTATCTCTTCCTTCATACTTTCTGTCTCCACAGACCTAAAGGGTCATGTGGAACTGTTTCATTTGTCTCTCTGATGGTTTATTAGTTTTTCTCATGTGGTGCCCCTGAGATCTTGTATGTGCTTTGGCCATGTTTCCAGTTTTTAAAATACTTGAACATTTAATTAGGTAATCGAATTCTCAAAATTGAATAACATTTTCATGAACATTTTTAATTCAAATTAGGTAACATAGTGAATGTTTTCTGTTGTATATAAAGCCTACACTCAGTCTCAAATGTTTGAAAGATACATACTATTAAATTACACCATTTTATAAACTGTTCTACTTATCTACCACTAGCTGTTGTCAGATTTATAAATTAATAGGCACTATGTTTCTGTGGTATTTTCTGGGTAAAAAAAAAGTGCAGGACGTACCTTAGAGAAACATAAAATAAAGATCATCATAAAACGAGCAACAAATGAGCTATACCCAGCATAACACACGGTTATTAAAAACTGCTGATGTTTAATATTTGTTATAAAACAAGAATTGTATTAAGCATTTCATATACCATCTCATTTAATCCTTAGGACAATCTATTTGGTATTATTATTATTGTATATCCATTTTCCAGCAGAGAGAACTAAAACACAGAAGAGCTGAACTAGCTGAAGGTCACACTGCTGGGAAACACTGAGACAGGCCTCAAACTTGGATCTCTGACTCTAAATCACTGTCCTTTGCAGCCTCTAGGACATGACAATCTACTCCATATATGCTGCATAAATTAAGGGGAAAGGAAGAAGTTTATATTAGAATATGGCAATTAAGGGAGACAAGAATATTTGGGAAGAGAATTAGGGTGAAAATTTAGAAAATCAGAAAAGTCCTTTTCACTAATTTTTGCAATGACAAACTATCATTTAATGTCTGAGAAACTCATGGTACCTGTCTGTTAAATGGAATTGCTATTCCTTGATCACTTACAATCAATTTAAAGCATTATGTAAATAAAGGGGAATTAGAACACTTTGAAGTGTCCTTCCTATGCGATGCACAACATTAAATACTATTTAAAAAAAATGCTTTGGGACAGTGGTTCTATTTTCATTAATTCAGCACAGAAATCTTCCACTGTACCAATTTTAACTTTTCTGAGAAGAGGGTCACAGTGTTAAATAATGTACAGCCAGAAAAAGGGGATTCTACCCTGGAGTAGCAGAGGTGTTTTGGATAAAACATACTCATTCAATTCAACCTAGTTCTAGCTCAGCTTGCAGAGAATTCAAAACAAGATTAGAAAGATAAGGTAATTTATCACTCAAGGGAGAGGAGCCTGGCTTTGACATTGAATTATGGGGTAAGGACTTCACATGTGAACTCTCTGCATTAAGCCTTGGGCAGATCCCAGTCTGAAGTGCTCTGTGGCAATGAAAACAATTCTAAAAATAACAATTGCCTTTGGTCTGAATACACCTCTCCCATTCAACCCAGTTCCCTGGAACCCAGTCTTCTTGCACAAGCTGTTCTCTGCATTTTTCTCCACCATCTGTGTTTAGGGAACTCTTCACATTTTGAATTACCTAAACCTCTGTACTTGATAATTCTTCCATGATTACCACTGAGTTTGACTAACTGACATCCCTTTCTTCTTAGCTTCCAAAGAAACGGTATCCCATCCCTCATATATCATTTAACAACAATAAGGTACTTTATTGTTTCACAGTAGTTATATTTATGTAAAGTACTGTGCAGCTAGCCTTACATTCACGGAGCCCAGTTGCCACATTTTACTGCATCCTTCATGAAATACATAAAAGGCACTCAAGAAGTTAATTGATAAAAATGGTAGTGAGATCGTAGGGGAATACTCTGAAAAAAGATTATATTGCTCACTAAATATAGAATGTTCGCCCTTAGAAAGGGTCTTAGGAAAGGGTCCACAGGTGTGCCAAAGCAGATTCTACCTGGGATTTGGTCACTGGTGTTACATAGCTAAGAACTACCCATCTTTTAAGCTGCCATATTCTAGACTGTTGGTTAGAGTGCAGGGTTAGCTTTGATGCCTCACCTGATCTCAGCACTTAGTCCTGAAGGAGATATTGAGGAAGTAAGCAATCATCACTTGCTCCAGTGACACCATTAGCAAAGATGTTTGCCACACCTTTCAGTACAAGGCAAAAAGCGAAGCAAGAAAAAGTTGGTTAGATGCTGGGCTATCAGCTAATTGACCTTCCAAAAACGTTTGCCCACCAGGTCTGGAAAAACAGATAATGAAAATTTGAGACAAGAGATTCTTCAGAAACAAACCAGGAGAAGCTGTGCGAGAAAGTCGTTCCATCTGACTAGCATCCATGGGGAAGTGTCAGCTCGGTGGAAGTCAGGACAGATGCCATGCAAACATCGCCAAGGGGAGAACTCCGAGTTGACACAAAATCTGGATTTACTGGCCAATAATGAAGGTATCTTGGACAGACCCCAGTTCCTGCCTTTGGCTGGCTTACAATTTCCCTCATGCGCAGCTCCCATTGAAAAGATTAATAAAATAAAACGTATGATAAAAACCAAGATAGATTTAGCTCTCAAATTGTAACATAATTATGCTCACGCAATCCAAATAATTCTCACCAGCTTGAAATTCCTCAGAGACCCAACTGAATACATTACAAACACTCTGGTCGTAAAGCCCACGTTTCCAGGCAATAACATTGCTGCAATAAACATTTGGGTTCTTTTCCATTTTTAAAACCATGTTGAACAACCTGCTTCTAATGTATTTTATTAACACCCTCAAAGTCTTCCAATGAATGACAAAACCCCCAGTGCTTTTTGAGTGGCTGACACTAAACAATAATGTTGTTTCTCAGTGTGTAGTCTTCCCACTGCCAAGGAAAAGCTTTCCGTTAGGTTCCTTGGCAATAAATCTCTCCCTGAGATACCTTCAGCAATCTACCGGCAACTGGTGAAATGAGCTGATCCCCCTTGAACCCATGTCATTCCAGAATTAGCCAGAAGGGATTCAGAACACCAATACTGCCTCCATTTAAAGACAACTTACTTCCTTAAATTAAGAAAGAAAGAAAGAAAGAAAGAAAGAAAGAAAGAAAGAAAGAAAGAAAGAAAGAAAGAAAGAAAGAAAGAAAGAAAGAAAAAGAAAAATCACATACTTTTTGAGCAACAACCTACAATCTCTTTTTCAAGCTCCTGTATCTGGCAACAACATACTTATTGATAAAATTGATTTTAATCAAACAGTGCATCATTTTATAAAGAGCTATGCATGTGAAGGATTTTTGGCAATCCTGCAATCGGAACATTAGGCAAGTATTACACTTCCATGAGTGACACTCTGCATGCAAAGCTAAAAGTTGCCACACTACTAAAGCAAATTTTAACATGTTTTGCTCTTTATTCATCCTTAAAACTTGATTGTTAAAACAATACAAGTAATACACAATCTTCTAAACTAATTGTAACCTGAAGGTACTGACATATCTCAGTGGATTTAAAAATCATATTTCAAATAAAAGCTTACAAAAAAAAAAGACAAAGGTACCATTGGTCCCCAGGGTGCCATTCCATATCTAGAGCTTTCTCTCTATTCCCCACTTTCTGTTTTTCATGATTATAGCGAATTTACTCCTTAAAAGAGAGTATGTTAAGTGCATTACATTTATCATCTCACATAATTCAGTTTCAGGTCTGTCTGATTCCAGGACCTGCACCCCTAAACACTCTGCTGAACAATCTCTTTAACCTTTCCTCTCTGTTCTACAGGAGTCCCATCTTATCATAATTTCACAACTCAGTGGTTCATGCTAACGTAAGAAAACATCTCCTGGAAAATTTATCTGAAACAAGTCTCAGGTCATCAAGTCACCAGCTGACCCCCCAAAACAATCATCTAAGAGGAAATCATCACGTATTTCTTCACAGACAGTTTTCTGTAATTCGTTGAAATAAAGAGAGTTGACTCGATGTGGACACAAAAATACATGAATGAATGAATGAATGAATGAATAAATAAATAAATAAATAAATAAATAAATAAATAAATAAACCGGAATGTGTGATGGGAAGAAAAATAGAGTAAGAAAGAGCAACATGAATAACATCAACAACCAAAAAAATAAGAGCTCCTCAATGACCATTCGCCCCGTCTGTGGTTCTCCAGGTCATGGGTTATAAACACCATTCAGAACACCACAGAAGAGTTCACTAAGTAAAACAATGCTGTGAGCTACCTGAACTAATGGGAAAGTGCTAGAAAAGGCTGGGAAAAAATCTTCTGTTGTTTTTCAATTCACAACAGAGAAAACATACACGGTTGTGTTTCTATGTCTGTGAAAAAAAAAAAATCAGTTTAAAACTGATAAAAGAGATCCCACACAAAAAAAATAGCAGCACTTTCCCACTGGGCAGGTTTAAAGCAACAGGGCCATTTCTAAATTGTCCAATTTGTTGTGGAATGGCACGGTTTCCCTTCATTTTAATTTCAGGGTTTGTTTGTTTTTTAATCACACCTGCATGTCCAGAAACTCTCAGAGCAAAAATTTTCCTGTTGTGAAAGTATGGTTTCCCAGCTGTCAGAACAGGGCCATGTCTGCCCTCAGGGGCTCGGGAGTGGAAATGAAATGGCCTCAAAAATTTGGATCTTTACTTTCACTGCTCTTGAAAAGGAGCTGATTTGAAGTCATTTATTTATTTTACTTTTGAAAAAAAAATTTCGTATGCCTTTTTAAATTATTGTTTTGTTTTTTCATTTTAGATACAGGTCTGTACAAAGGTGAAGTTTTTATACTATACAGAAAAGTAGGAATATATATCTATATCTATATCTACATCTATATCTGTATCTATTCCTTAAAATCCAAGAGCTGGTCTTCCTGTTGTGGTAAGAGATCTATGGGAGTCAGGTGCTTGAATAGTTGAAATGGTTTGGTATTAGTTAAGGAAAGGTGACAACATGGAGGCAGACATTTTCTCTTTTGGCTCATTTTCACCATTACTAAGGAGAATTTGTTATTCTGGTGAACACATTTGAAGAGGAGAATATTTACGTCTAACGCAACATCCTGTGATGTAAAATCTGGGAGGACTGTCAATCTTATAACTCGCATATTTCAAAATAAACTTCTGGTGGTGTTTTTTTGTGTGTTTTTTTCCATTAGACTTTCAAATAATTTTATTTCAATTGTCGGTTTCTATTTTTTCTCGTATTATTATCCCAATACCATTTTGCATGCTTTTCGGTTAGCACCCTTCATGCCTAATAGACTGCCATTTAAGGTATACGAGTGTTATGGGGGAGATATAGATATTAGATATGTATTACATATATATTTTAATTCTTATCTTCTGAAGGCTTAATCATGTTCATAGCCATTTTGTGAACTCAAGTAATCATTCAAATGAGTTACCTCCCCGATTCTAGGAAACAGGACACATCTTCAGAGGAGTCCTAACCTACCTCTAGTCTTCAAAATGAGGCAGAACTACTTTAAGTGAAAGCCTCTCTTCTTGATGTGGAACCTACATCTTTACAAGAAAGAGGTTAAACAAGTAGAGTTGCATATGGGCACTTGAATGGGAAACACTGATGGGGAGTGGGGTAACCCATGGTGTTCTATTTAGATTCTGACCACAAAGGGGTCATATTAAGGGTTTGGACATAATACTAGGGCTACATACAGCATGTGGCCTTTGCCCTAATATTAAGGGTATAATGTAAGGAAAGGTGTTGAATCTTCATCCAGGATTGGATGAGTATCATATATCCTCCCATATCCTAGCTAAGAGAATGTTTTAAAGTATATACTTCTGAAACTGTAAGGAATAATACCTAAAGCTAAAGTGAATGTCTACAGTAAGGGGGAAAAAAGGTTGTACATGAACAAGAAATATACTACTTATTATTAGAAGTCAAATCTTAATTTAAGTCATAGTTTGTACAATGACCACAGATGTTAGTGTCTGTGTGTGTATGTGTATCTATGGAGAGAGAAGAGAGGAAAGGGGAGAGAAGGGGCAGGAGAAAGGAAGAGAAGAGAGGAGAGGCAGGGAAAGAGTGGGGAGAAAAAGAGAGAGAAAGAAAGAGAGAGAGAGAGAGAAGGAATGGAAACATTGAATTGAATTTTCTGTGTACAAATAGGATTTAGAAAACTAAAGTGTAATTCCATCTATTAATGGTCAGTAATAACCCACAACAGAGTTATACAGCGGCTAATCAAATACATTATTTGGCCTCTGCATCTGAAAGATAAATAGAAGTACAGTAACATTATTCTTTGATGTATTTCTCAACCAACTTTCTGCCCCATAATGAGACTAAGTAAATGGCTACAAAACCACAACTACAATTTATCCAAAAGATATAATGAACTTACCTAAAAAGAGAATACAGCCTCCAATTATTCGGGACCCTATTCTATTCCATTTCCTGAAAAAAATCGGGGCCTTGTCCTTACGTAATCCCATTTAAACACAACAAACAAAACCTTGGTAGAGCGTCAACACACAAAATCTGAACTGACTTAACATGGATCTTTTCAAATTGGAGTGAGTTAATATTCAGAGTTCAATGGTTAGTCTTCTGCAAATAAATGTGAAATTTACTTCCACAACAGAAACACAATTAAAGCTCATTTTACAGTCTGTCCTCTATGGACAACTCATGCCGTATTTTATTTTATTAAACTCTTAATTTATTTACTATCAAACGGCACTCTAATTGCAAACTACAATAAGGGAAACACAATGTGACCACAGGGAAATGTGGGAGAAAAAAACGCCACGGTCTCTTTTGAAGAGAAATAGAGCGAGTAAATCAAGTTCCCAAGAGCATTTACTCCATTTCCCAGCTCAGAAAATACAGAAGTTTAGTGACACCCAAACGTATGTGTCACACACTGAAGATGTATCTTAAAGATCCTACTTGGCTGACCATTGTAGAAGTACAAGCAGAATCCTAATTTTGAACAGCTATACAGTGTATTTCTCAGGCATTGTCAACAATGAGCATTTTGTATTATGCCGAGGCAATTGCATTAGAGACACTAACTCTACATTTTATAATCACTCACAAAGCAATTGGAATTTGACAATAAAACAAACCAAGGCCTTTTCCCCATTACCAAACAAATTTCTAAGCGGGGTATTGTTCAAAAGAAGAATGTGACTGAATAAAGAAGTCCAAAGCCTGAAAGTGACTTGGGGTTTCAAGCACTTCCACAGATGCTGTCAAAATAAGGATTTCAAAGCTTGCTTTCACAGTGAAGAGAATTCAGACACTGGAGAAAGCATCTGAGTAATCTCATATAAGACAATACCTTGAGGGTTCATTGCGTTCTAGAGACATAGAATCATTTAACAGTTTCACAATTCACACCAAAGTCCTAACCCATTGTACATTATAGGGAAACCCAGACAACATCACAGAAAGTCCAAGATGCAACTATACAGATGTACAAAAGAATCCATTCTCAAACCTCCAATGTGATAGATGATGTATTTAATGACAAAGGTGGATTATTTTTGGAGTGAATGGGGGGGCGTCTAAACTCATTAATACCGTTTGTAGTAACTATGAGAAGTTAATATAGAATAGCTTCACATGTTGAGATATTCCGAAAGTTTTATCCTGGATTTTTTTCTCTCTTCAAATAATAAATTTATCAAACTATACATAATATGTCAGAGTGGGAAGTAGATGAATTAGAGAAGACCTGTGTACAGGTTGCTCTGGTGATAGCTAAACTTAACCACCTCACCGTTTTATCCATGGATCTCATAGCTGGGAGGCAGGTGGAGATAAACATTAGAGAAGCAGGAGCATCGCTGACTGACAGGCAGCTTTTACTGTGGCTCATCATATGGATGCAGCCTCTGGTGGGGACTTCGTGTCTTTCCTGGTTTAGATTCAATATTTTTGACTTTGTCACTCAAATCTGTGTGCTTTTAAGCAAACTAACCAATCTCTTGATTTTTCAGTTTCTCAATGAAAAAAATAAGCTATTGAAATAACATGCATGTTATTGGGTAGATTGATTTATCAGCATTGTTTGGAAAGAGAGTGTTCTGTTAGTCACACTATTTAATTCCACCTGGAAAATATTACCAGTAATAGAAAAACTACTAGACTGAGAGCTACAAAATTTGGCTTTGATTTTTATTCCTCTGTGACTTCCTCTCTTTTACTTTAAGTTGGTTTTCATCTTGTTCTCAACAAGGACAAGTAATTTTCTGCTATAAAATTCAAGAATCCCACTGCATTTAACTTGCCACCATGAAGTTGGGTGGTGCCTTAAAATTGGAGCATTATCAGCAGCTTAGGACAGTCTGTTTTTTTCTGGAAAACATAGCACTCCATAGTGGCAAGAGCCAGTCTGGTTTTATTAAACAACTTTATTCTTGGTCCATATATTCACTTTTCCTGGAGAAAATGCTTTTATTTCATGAATAAAAGACAACATAGTATAATGGAAAGATCCTGAAAGATCTATGTAGACTGATTCTAGTATTCCCTAACTGCAATATTAGTTAATTTTTAATGTATCTGAATAGCCATGACTCCTCTCTATATAGCAATTACACACACACACACACACACACACACACCCCTGATAGGTACTTAGTGCACAGTAGTAATGATGATGAAGATGATGACACACAAGAGATTAACTGAAAGATTCCTAGAACCTTATAGAGGCAGGGCCACCAAGGAATCAAAATAGATGTTTCATTCATCATGACAAAATGGAGAAGGTGGAATGACGAGTACAGGAAGGAAGAGGTAAGTATTAGCGAAGGACACTGTCTGCAGGTACCTTCTTTATAGCCTCTACCTGTTTCTCTTTTGGTTCCAAGAGTTTCTCAGTTTCTGTGGGTTGGGTAATTATCTCACCAACTGATTTTTTTTTTCAATGCTTTGATTTCTTTTCCCCCACCCTTTTCCCCAAATACTGTATATAGGTTGCTCTGGTGATAGTTACCACCTCACCATTTCATCCACAGATCTCATAACTGGGAGACAAGGTGGAGATAAACATGAGGGAAGCAACCACATCACTGACTGACAAGCAGCTTTCACTGTGGATCATTGTGTTGCATCTGGATGCAGCCTCTAGTGGGGACTTTGGCTTTCTCCTGGTTGGGGAGAGGGTGACGGACAACAGGGGAAGTCATGTAAGTGGACATGGCAGGCCCAAAGGTGTAATGAGGCAGGCATATTGTCTGCCTCCCCTTTACTCAGAGAGTCAGCTCTTACAACCCTTACTGGGTTGTCTGCAGCATTATGCATCTAACAGTTTATAGGCAGTTGAACCAAACTGAGATAATGAATGTCTTTAGTAGTCATTGGTAATTTGGATGCAGAGTTTAAGCTGAGCCAGTGGTAAGACCTCGGCATAAAAGTCCATGAAGGACTTCCACTGTATCCCCTGGAGATGTACGGAGCCTCCCTTTCCTGGAACCAGCCTGGTCTGCTTTCCCTTGGATTATAGGAGGGAGGTTTGTAGCCTTTCCAATTAGTGCTCTTTTGATTTAAGCTAATTTGAGAAAATTACTATTAATGTTACTATAATTTATTACTATTACTAATATTATCACTGCAGTGAACTGAACTCAAACTGCAGTAAGAATCTGAGTTAGAATCTCAGGTGACGCAAAAGCCACTCCTGAAAAACAGTCTGTTCTAATGAATGCCTAAGCTCTAAACCATCGATGAGTATAATCACTCACAAAGTCCTAATTTTTCATGTTAGTATATGAAAAACTTGTCATTTTTTGGAGCATCTTACTTGTTAGTTTTATTTGGTTGGCATCTCTGCTAAAATAAAATAAAAGCCAAAGCCAAATTTTTCATAGACTAAACTAACAAACATTAAAACTGATGCTACTTGACATAAACTAAGGATGTTTATCGGGGTAAATAAAAAAAAAAAGGCATAGATGTTTCTAGTTTTTATGTGATTTCCACCAAAGTAATACTAATACTGCACATCGTCTATTCCTCAGAGCTTCCAGAAAGACTAGTCTAAATTAATTCAGGCACATGAAAATCTCTTATCTTGAAAAATCTTCAGAAACTAAAACACATATTCATGTGCTTTAATCTTTCTACTATGTACTGCCTATGTATCTCTGAGGAGTCAGAAAATGCATGTCCTTCTCACTGTCATGTACCCATCACGAAACAGAGTCAAAACTTAAGCATGTGGTCAAACTGGTTATTATATGATCAATAAATTAATGAAAGGATAAATGAGTGAAGTACACAGGTGAAATATCCCAACAAAAAGACAACAGAGTCAAGTCTGATGCAGTTGGGCAAAAGCAAAGCCATTCTCCCACGTGTAAAACAGATACAATGCTACCTGTCACTTCTATACCTTCCCAAACCCAGTCTCTACCCACTTAAAGCACTGATCTCCTAAAAATGACACAAAACTGGATTCAAGTTACTATAAGTTCTTAGTCTTGAAGTGAACCCCCCAAAGTCTAGCAGTACTTATTCCATCCATCTTTACCATTTGTAAAAGGATCTAAGATTGCTGAAGCTCTTTGCACACAAAAAACCCTAAACAGGAAACTGGGGAAAATGAATTATCTATATACCCACCAAATGCCTTAAGTCTGAGTTCATTTCACTTCATAACTCAGCCAACAAGACAGAGTACCACTACAGAGTGAAAAGATGTATGGGAGTCCATGCAGGGGGCCTCAGGCCCCTCTCTGGGATGAGCACGCCTTCTGGAGTTCCTTCCCCCTCATTCATGATTCCTTGTAAGGAGGGGTGGGGGACGCCAAGAATACTATCCCCACCAGTGGCCTATTACAGTCTATCCAACCTAGAGAGAACCCTCTGGAAGCATGAGCCTAACCAGGTACTATGAGAGAGAGTAGAGTAGGGGAGAAAATGGAACAAGAAATCTCAGCCTCTAGTTACCATGTAAGTTAGGGAGGAAATAAGTGATTCCTTGGTATGTGACTTATTTTTTTGTTTGTTTCTTTGCTTGTTTTTTGTTTGGTTTTTATTTTGGGTTTAAACATCATCCCCATAAAAGGAAAACACAGAGTGATTTGGTACTTTGGCTGCATCACTGTTTCATCTACCTTCTGTTTTGATTATGTAAAATGATGGCTGTATTAATGATGTGATTATGATGATGATGATGACTAACAACAATAATACTTTCTATCCTTGTAATAGTTTGGAAGATATTAAATGAGAATATGCAATTACTCTCCAAAATTTAAAGCTGTGGGTAGCTGTTAGTCATTCTTTCCCAACTGTGCAGAACTACCACTCCACCTGGCTGCTTTGCTGGGGCTGGGGGATTCTGGGCATGGGAGAGACGGAAAAAGATAGGCACGCGTAGCCTTATTGACTGTACACTTCATTTGGACCAATGCCTTTATTTTGACAAAGCAGAGTTCTAGAAAGGCTGGCCAGTAAGAGACTGAGCTGGGAATCAGAACCCAAGTCTTCCAGGCACACAAGCCAGGCTTTGGATTCTGTGCTTTCCTGCCCTTCACTATACCAAACATTCACAGCTGAAAGGATAGGGAGAAACACTGTCATGAGAAACTCTGGATCAAGGATGGATGGGTGCACACACACACACACACACAAAACACAATCCGGTGAGTGAAATCAAAGGAGAGATAGCCAGTGACTGAAAGAGCAATCACATGGGAAAACTATCCCATCATGTAGCTTCTGGAGAAAAGGGCAAGAGCAAGCCAAACCCTGTGGCATGGTGAAACTTGGGGAAACACCAACAAAAGCAGTTAACACAGCTGTCCTTTACATTTTGTCACACATCTCATCCTGAGGCTGCTGGTGACATACTTCCTTTATTACTCCCTTCCTGCCTGTGCAATGGAGCTGGTGAGTAGCCCCTTTGGGCCTTCTCTGATAAACCCCGCAATCCTCACCTCCTGTGTGTGACTCCCCAGCATCAGTGGTGTCTGATGCCTTAGGGTTTAAAGTGCACATTGCTCCCACTCGCCCACACCCACCTTTTAAATTTTTTATGGAATCCACCTTCTGATAATGACAATCTATAGTTTCATCATTTAATGGGGTCATGGAAACCACAGGTCTGAAGTTAGGATGGGACATTCATTTCCATTTCCAGAAAGATAACTCTTCTGGTGTTTCTAAACCAGCGCCACTGGCCTTCCAATAGTCCTGTGAGCTCAGGAAGATGAAGGGAGTGTCTCTTTTAAAGTTATCTTTTTTTTATTTTAATGATTTTATTGTGAAATAAACATTTTTTAAAATAAGTTTCAGGTGTACAATGCAGTGCAATAGTTATACTTTTTAGCCCTCAAAGTGACATCCCCTCTCCCCCAATTTGCCACCCCACTCTTCCCCCATATCATACATATCTATAATATTACAATTCCCTTGACCCCACCCTACACTATACTCCACACCTCATGACCATATACACATTCAACCACAGTTGACATACAATATTATACAACATCAGCCCCAGGTGTTCAGTACAGTGATCAAGCCTCCACTCCATCCATTATGTGGTCTCCCCAGCAAGACATGTGACCATTGGACAACCCACAAAATATTTACAACATTATTAATTATATTCCCCTAACAGCTTATACATTGGCATGGGCTTAACATTTCAGAGACAGACTGAGTTCCTCCGCTGCTTCATTAAAGCGCCAGGTGGAGAACAAGTCACTGAGAGTCGGTCACCTCCTGCAGTGATGCTTACCTCAGAGCCCCTTGCCTACAGGCTTTGGGATGTTGAAGATACAGTAACCAACAGAGACCCCCACCTACCTCTAACAGCTGGACTCTGCTCCCACAAAGTCTAAACAGTCCGTATGGCTATATTTTATTTTCTTCAAATCACTTCACTTTTTTGGATGGCAAAACGAAAAAAAAAAAATTAGAAAAATAAAATCTTAGTATCCCCTAATAGCTAAATAGGTGCCATATTCATGAGCCATCACTCATTTTTCTGATTATCCTGTCTTTGAGTGAGCCCCTCAGAAATGCCATCAGATTGCACCAAACTCTGTACCTTGGTACATATGGGAGCACTGTAAAGGGCCAGAAAATGCCAGTGAATCCAAGAGCATTCCAAGAGCTGCAAACATGACTGAAGAGCACTAAAAGTTGATTTATGAAGGAAGATGACCTCTCACTTATGCCAACTATAGAAATGTGGTAAAGACGTCAAAGTATACACCTGAAATTCAGATATGCTCCTATACAGGAGGATTGGAAGTCATGCTAAGGGCAACTGAAAAATGAGAACTCAGGAAAGAGGGTTCATTGACTGTTAGATTCCCCTCTGTTAGACCGTAGGATGCCAAGCATCCTTCAGGAGCTGATGTTGCCTGAGATGGAGGTGAGCTACCTCTGTGGTGAAAGCCAGGATGTGAGACAAGGATGTTTCAGGAGATGGCTGTTTACATCTATGGAAACGGAGTAGTGTTGAGCCTCCCCTACCTGGGAAGTGACAATCATCTCATCTGTGCTGCACGATGACAGTTAATGGATGTAGCACCGGGCTTGGCACACACTAAGTGCTGAATGCATGACAGTTACTAGTGCTGACTCTCAATGGTGTCACCCCCGCTGCCTCGGATATGAAAACCTTGCAGTCCCACAGGTGCCAGTCAAATGACTCTTAACATGGCTCATTCTTCCCACTGAGTCCCTCATTCAGAACCCAGACATGCACAAAATCGCACCAAAGAACTGGCTTGAGAATTTAGCAATTTGATGTGAGAGACCTATCACAATTTTATTTTTACACCCTCTTCCCAGTAACGATAAGATGCTAACTATATCTTTCTATGGCTTTCACCTTGAGAGCCAAGTGCAGGACTTGAGACACAGAAGGCTCTATATTTCACCTCTAGGCACCTATACTAGTCAAATCCTGAAAAAAACTGAAAGTTTTTTAGAACATAGTTTCCAATTCATGAGCTGAAAGCAAACTATGGAAAAAAAAAATGAAAGAAAGTAAGACCTAAATGCTTCATGATTCAAGTTCAAACATAAAGAGACCATAATAATAGTGCCAGGAGATGGTTTGAGTTGGGTGAACAAAGCACTGTTTTTGTTGCTTTTCATGTCAGTTCTCATTGAATCCTTATAAAAGCCCCATGCGGCTTAAACTTGAGTGGAATTCCCCAAGATTCCATAGAACATCAGTTTGAGCTGCAGCTTGAACCCAAGCAGCCTGAGAGCAGCGCCTGTTTTCTAACCATCATGCAGGACTGGCTCCCAAAACATAGGGGTAGTTTCCACATAACCGTGCACCATGTGCTCACTCCCCCAACCTTGGGCGCCACATCCCTTGTCTCAATCAGCTCTATTGCTTGCTTCAATTTCTGAAACAGCCTCCTGAATGGAGTTTCTTCATTCTACCATTCACTCCAGACTATTCTCCACTATGGCAATTCTGTTAAAAAGTGAACCTTCCCTGTTGCTGCTTGTTTAAAACCTCCTATTGGACGCCCATCTCCCTCAGGATAACAGCCATGTACCCTGTGATGACCCACAAGGCCTTACACTGTCTGCCTGTTGGTCCACCTTCCTCCAGGCACTCTCGGACCTCATCCCTTTCTGTTCCAGCCCTCATTCACTCTGTTCAGCCACCATGTCTCCCTGGCTTTTCCTGAACATGGCAGGGCCACTGCTGCCTCAGAAACTTTCCATTTGCCATTCCCTCATCCTAGACCACTATCCCCCGCAGATGTGCATGAAGCCTACTCCCTCACCTAACTCGGGGTACGTCCACCTTCAGCACACTGTTAAAAACTGCAAAACCCCTTCTCCCAGGCTTCCTCCATACGTCTTTACTTGTATTTCCTTCCTAACACTAACAGTCATATAATAGCTTTCATATTTTGCTTATGTATACATTTTTTGTTTCTTCCCTAGGACATCAACTGTATGATGGCAAATGTTTTTGTTTCTTTTATTCTCTTCTACATCCCTGGCACCTCAACATTTGTCATATGGTAAATATTTGTTGTATGATTGCATAATATAGAGTCTTAATATTCTAAAAGACATCTGCCAATCACATAGAGAATCTTAACTCACTGGGAAAGGCTTTTTGATTCAGTATTCTTCCAAGTTGACACTAATCGATTAGCTCTTATCTATACCTTAAATTGGATAATATTTTTAAATGATACCCAAATCATATTCCTTCTTGGTAATTTTGTTTGTTTGTTTGTTTGTTTGTTTGTTTGTTTGTTTGTTTGTTTCAGCAGTCCTTTCTCACTAAGAATAGGCAGGAGGGTGAGGCGTATGGTTTCAAAGGAGTGGACAACAGATATAAACGAGAGAAATAAATTGATTTTTCTAGTAATGATTCAACTGTAACTTCCAAAAAATAGCTGTATTTTCTGTCAAAGCTACAGTATTCAGGAGGTTTAGAGCCAAGGACTTTAGATTGAGAATGATAAGATATAAAAAATAAAGAAGTGGCTTTTGTTTTGAATTTGTTTTGAAGTCCATATATCAGTAGAATCAGAGAGTAGAGTAAGCACTGAGTAGGGAAGGATACAGGAGCAGTTAACTGAGAGAGAGAGAGAGAGAGAGAGAGAGAGAGAGAGAGAGAGAGAGAGAGAGAGAGAGAGAGAGAGAATTTGAGAGAGAGTTTTGACCTGGAGTATTCCTTGCTTAAGAAGAAATGGGTTCTGGCAAGCAAGCAATATTCAGTTATGGAAAAAATAAAGTTATGTTTCTACCCACTTGAGTCACAATGTATAAATTTTAAATCCACTCTATATGTAAGGCCAATGATTTATCAGTGCCGAGTTTTACAGTAAAATAAAATTTTAGAAAGTTACCAAATGGCTAAGTATAGGGCAGAATCATGAGGGGGAAAAAAAAATCACCTCTCATCCAAGGAAGCATGGTAAGAGTGATTCCACTAAAATATTATAAAGCCAAATATGAAAAATAGTATGTGCCCTGCTTACAATAAACCATACAACCCCCAACATAGTTATTTCCAAATGGTGTGTGGGATTCAATTAGCATAAAAACCCAAGAATAAAGACACACTTCATAACTTGCCCAGGAATTTTCCTCTTCTATTTATGAATTCCTCACGGCCTAGTCCCCATTTCTATCCAACTAGGAGGAACCACCTCCATTATAAAATAAACTACATTACCACAGTTACTCATATCTGCTAATAGATGAATTTCATCTTATCCAGTGTTTGCAATCACCTTAAATGCAGATACTATAACATATGGCTAAGTTATTGTTGTGTTGCAGAAGCAGGAAGTAGATGAAGGTATTTTTCACCCATGTTTAATGAGAATAAGATCTAGAAAGCTTTGTATTTGCTTTAACATGTGTTAAAAGGGCAAAGGAACTGACTGGCTAGGAAGTCAGCCAGATAACAAGCTTCACATCATGTTTATCACATTCTCTTGGTATGGCTTTCAACTTCTCAAATGCCTCCATTTTCTCATCTGTAAGTGGTTAACTAGCCAACTACAGGGAACACAGAGATGATGTACGTAAAACCAAGCTTTAGCTCACAGCTCGCCATATCATGTACACTCAGTAAAGGTTTGCTAAAATTACCAATATTTTTAAAGGCCAACTTTCTAACATAACCAATCAGAAATTCACTCTTAACCCAAGATTCTGTCCATGAACTTTCCCCCGCAATTTCCTGGTAAATCTCTCATCTCACTTTCCCCATTCACTTTTCTATGTGATTCCAACAATAATTTCTGCCCCAACCTCCCGTATTGTATTAAACAATTCATGTACTTTTAAAGAGCAGAAGCTCTCTCAGTATTGAGATTGTTGTTCAAACACACAGAAACACACACTCACTCTCACCATACCCACTTGAGATGAGTGTAGAATTCTGGAAAATGACTGGTCAGTGTTAGAACTTAGTCTTCAATCAAGAAACTGAATAAAACCCTTTGTATTCAGGGAGTAAATTCAGAAACCTACTACAACTTGTACTTTATTTTAAACAAGTGAATCAGAAATGAAGAGCTTAAAAACAAAATTTCTGGAATCAGCAATTTTTTGATTTGGCTTGATTGTTCTGTTGCATGCCACTAAGAAAACCATTTGTTTATTCTAGGCCTAAATTTCCCTATTTGCAAAATAAAGGCAACAAAACAAAACAAAACAAAACAAAAACCTGGCTGGATAATTTCCACTTGCCCCTTTCCCACCCTCCTTCCCCATATTGTGCGTCACAGAATGCCGACCTTTGAGGCTATATCAACTGGGCTGCCTTGCCAATGGGAAGAACTGGCAGTAGCTCCGAGGCTAGAAGGAGACAGAGACCAAAGTGTTTGTACCTTTCCCTTTCCACCTGCCTGTCTCCCAGGACACTGATGAGCAGTAGCCATGTTCCTCTATCCATTCCTCCGCCTCTCCTACCCTCCACCTCCCCACATCTATGGCTCCCTCTCCATTTTAGTCACCACATGCTCTCTTGGCCTCCTCAGGACTAGGGGTGACAGCTGCACCATCGCTGCTGCCTGTGTGCCTCCTCCATGGCTTATCGGTTTCCCTGATCTCTGAGAACCCCTAAAAATTCCCTTCATTAAATTTTCCTTTATTTCCATTTGAGTGTGCCATTTCTTCGCTGCCAGGATCAATTCAAAAAAAAAAAAAAGCTACATCATTTAGACATTGTAAAAATGATATGTGATAAAATAAGTGTAAATGGTCCATGCTGCGCCTGTTGCACAGTAAGGTGATTAGTGACTACCTGCTGAATCCTTCGTATGAAGCAGCATTTCTGCAAAGCACTATTGTGATAGGGTTCCTCCCTGTGCAGGTCATGTCTTAGTTGTACACAAGTAGACAATCATTAGGTAAGCTGCAGCATGGCTGATTTTTGTAACACCTGTCTCTTTTCATTTTCTCACATACAATCCAGGTTGCTCATTATATTAGATGACTACTGGAAGGTGGTTATGATATTTCTCATTAGATCTTTCTTTGCCAGCATATCTATATTTAGTTCTTTTCGTCTTTCTTCCCAAGTCAATCCATCCCAGCTGCTGAATCCTGTGGCTTTTCTCCGAACACCTAGAGAGTCACTCAGCAGCTAACAAAGGACCCAGAAACAACCAGTGTTTTCCAGGAGCTGTTTCCTAGACTTTAGTCAGCTTTTCTAATGCAATCTGGTGAGCTCACCCTATGCTCTGGATCAATAATTGTATGTTTTGGTATTTTCCCCCCATGAACTATTTAGGCTATCTTTATCTGTTATAAAAATAAACAACCTACCATATGGGTGTGTATCATACAGCAAGGAGATATGTCAGAATGGGAAATGTACTGCTCTCTGCCTGGGCTCACCTACTGCCTTGATGACAGCATTGTATAAGTAATGAGGGAATTTAACCAATATGACATCACTCCCAGCACGTTAAAACGGCTTTTTCTTGGAACTGAAATCAGCTCCTTGGAGATAATCATTTGAAACTCCATACTGATGACAATGAGACCAACTTTTATTTATTTATTTATTTATTTATTTTTTGAGGGCAGTGTCACTGGCCTTCATCTGTGGGACCCGAACCAGGGCCGCTGGCTTCCCAAGCCAGCGCTTAACCACAGAGCCACTCGGCCGGCCCCCAGATCAGCTTTTGATAACCTGAACATATGTATGCTTCCCCTTATGTGATCCTCATACATTATCCTTGAAAAGCATGTATTCATATTCCTGTTCTAAAAATAAGAAAACTGAAACTTACAGGTTTTGCATGTTAGATCCAAGATCACTAAGTGCATGGAAGAGACAGAACGGGTTCTTCTTCACTCAGCACCTATTCATGAAAGCTCAGCCACATGTGAGGTACTGAATTAAGCCTGCACTCACTAGACACAAATAAGGTCTAGTGTCCATTCCATTAAAGAAATTTTAGTGGCCGTGGAAACCATGTACAGTAGAGGCCCATGCAGGGTTAGAGGTATTCACAAAGTTCTGTGGAGTTCCAGAGGAGGTAGATAGATAAAGAAGATGGCTCAGAGCTGGATTCAGTCTTGATTGGCAGATACAAGTCCCACAGAGGCAATTTGATAAGAGATTTCCTTTTCTTTGTCTATTAACTACATGCTGCATGATGTATCTCTCTCTATTTTAAGTCAGGCACATATCCCATCTACTTTTTTTTTTTTTTTAAAGGGCAGTGTCACTGGCCCTCATATGTGGGACCCAAACCGGGGCCGCTGGCGTCCCAAGCCAGTGCTTAACCACCGCGCCACTCGGCCGGCCCCTAAATCCCATCTACTTTTGATTGAGAACTTTTTTCAGGGAGAGGCTCCTAGAAAATACAAGAATTCTACACATCCATCCCCTAAAATACGACCCTTTCCATAAGCATGCCCAAACACTGAGCCCCTAATCAACAGGTAAACTTCCTTCCCTAAAGTTAAGCAAATTTATATGCCAAGCAGTATGGCTGCCACCTGCCACATGTGGCTATTGAAGTTTAAATTAGGTAAAAATCAAATTAACTTAAAATTCAGTTTCTCCGTCACACTCATCACATTTAAGCTGCAAATACTGAGCAGAGCAGGTATAGAACATTCCCATCTCGTTGGAAAATTCTATTGAGCAGTACCACTAGATGTGTGAAATACATTTTGCTTAAAATTGTCGCACCATGGAAACGTAGGTTCCTATAATAAGAGTATAAAATAGAAAATCATTAAGGCACTATAGCTGAAATTAATCTAGATTCATTCATTCATTGCTCTGTATGGATTTAACAAGTGCTCGTATGTATTAAGTGCCTACCACATGGCAGGCATTGTACTTGCAGTTGGAGATATCATGAGCATAAGAGACAAAGCTTCTGACCTCATTCATCTGAAAACCTAGAGGGGAGACTGACAAATATGTAATTTCAATAGAATATGATTGAACATGTACTCCTACCTCAAACTGTATTACAATCACAGCAAATGACTAGTCTCCTACGTTTGCCTGTGCAAAGAGGAGCAGATGCCTTTGTCACATAAACCCCAACTAAAGGAAAGTTTTCTAAATTTCTGTAGGTCTTTGAGGTGTGAGTTTATTAACGAGCACTTAAGGGTTTTTACCTCACATCGGTTCAAATGTGAGCTTTTCACACATGGGTGTATTTTGTAAGATGTAATAATAACTAAGTAAATAGTCTTGTAAGCAGGCTTTAGGACAGAGTGAACACTATCTCACGTCTAGGGACACAACAGAAAACAATAGTTAACAAGAATCTCCAAAAAAAAGAAAAAAGAGCTTAAAAATCAGCCTTTGGTTGGGTTGCTGGAAGTCTTCTAGCTGGTGGGGGAATAGTTCTTATCTTTAGCGATTCACTCCGAATGTTTCCCAGAGGAGCAAGCACTAGCCCTAACCCACAACTTTGCTGGTTAGTGGGGTGGGTCTTGATTATTCTCCCCTGGCATTGTTTTAAGATCTAACTCCTACAGAGGATCTAGGAGAAAGAACAAGGGCAAAAGTTTATTTGCCAAGATTCCTTTTTTTTTTTTCATATACTTTTTAAATAAAATTTATTGGGGTGACAGTGGTTAATAAGTTTATATAGGCTTCAAGTGCACAATTCTATATCTCATCGGTACATTGCATCGTATATTCACCACCCCAAGTCAAATCTCCTTCTATCACCATATATTTGACCCCCTGTACCCTTTTTTACTACCCCCTCCCACACCCTTTCCCTCTGGTAACCACTAAACTGTTGTCTGTGTCTATGAGTTTTTTGTTTGTCTTTTTAGCTTGTTACTTTCAATTTCTTAAGGTTACTTCAAAACCCTCCCTCCTTAAAGATAATATTAATTCTCTCTTCTGATAAATAATTGACACATATTCTTGAATGAAAGACAGTAACCTCAAATTTAAGAATGTTAAAGAAGTATTTCCAGAAACAAGCCTTCCATGGACTAGGGGTGTGTGTGTGTGTGTGTGTATGCGCGCACGCATGTTTGGGGAAAACTGACTCAATATTCTTTAAAATAAAAATAATTTGAATATCTTGAAGCACGGCATCCTCCAATAGCTACAAGTTTCATCATTCCCTACCAACTCTCAGTTGAGCCAGTTTGTACATATATGTAACCTGCCTGTTCCTCTAAGTCTTTGGAGTATGCGGTTCTTGATTTATAATGACTCTACCTATTGTCTTTTTTCTTTGCTATGTAATATTCAGTGTGTGTTTTCAACATGGATTGGACAAAGCAGAAAGGAAGCCTTCCTTTCTAAAGAGACTGCATAGATCATGTTCATCATTTTCCCCTACTGAACAGCATAATACATTACATGATCTGTATCTGTTACATTATAAGACTAAATGAATAAATAGTTAATAACAGTCACTGCATTTCAGGTACCCATCATTATTGAGACTTCATTATTTAATTGCATTATTCTTTCAAACACTGTGGATATGAGAGGGTTTAAAGTATAGAAAGAAAACCTTGTGGACTTTCTCATGCAAAGGAACCACCATGCTGGATTTGAGGAGAGCTCTGAATGCAGTGAAGTCAAAGGAAATGGTAAGGTGTTAGTTCGGCTTCTGGGCCCAAAAAGTAAGAATAAGCAAGTCTTACCAAATGGAGACTGGTTTCCTGGGGCAGCACTGTACTAAAGGACAAGTGGCTCTACTTTTAATGGGATTGCCTCTTTTGAGCTACACATAAAAAGAAACTACACATGGGACTTGTTTAAAGTGTTTTATTTTGCTTCCTATATCTTAGTGGGCATTTCATTAGGGTTTTACTTCAAAGGAAGAAAGAAACAAAGAAAGAAAGAAGGAAAGAAAGAAAGAAAGAAAGAAAGAAAGAAAGAAAGAAAGAAAGAAAGAAGGAAGGAAGGAAGGGAGGGTGGAAGAGATATGGAGGGAGGGAGGGAAAGAGGGGGGGGAGAGAGAGAGAGAGAGAGAGAGAGAGAGAGAGAGAGAGAGAGAAAGAAAGGAAAGAAAGAAACAAAGAAAGAAAGAGAAAAAAGAAAGAAAGGAAAAGAAAGGGCCTTGCAAAGCCAGAGTTGTCTAAGCATCTACTACCTATTAGATGCAAAGCTATGAATTGTGGTTCTTCAGAGTAATTCAGCCTTTTCTACTCTGACAACTGAATAGGCTAAAAATGCACACACAATTAGAGGGAAAGCATACATATATACAATCTTCACATTTTTTGAAAGATAGCCTGTGATCACTGTTCACAATGTTTTATTAGCATTATGCCTACCTACTGAGGGGTCCCCCAAATTGCAGTAATATTGCCTCCCATGCTTGCTACCAACCTTCCCTCTTCAGTGAATAGCAGCAAAATGGCACAGAAGAGTTTTCTGCCTATCTTATTCTTTCTATCCACATATCTCTCTCTTTTCCATACTCCTGCCTGGGCAGCTGTCCAAAGTCACAATGAGCTCAGAAGAATATAATCGGAAAGTATTGTGTAATTTTTATAATTCTTTAATCACTACACCTTGACATAGATTCATAATTTAAACTTGGCATTTTGATTTCACCTGATCACAAGCAGAAAGAGAACTAGGTCTGCTCTGCAATTAATCATTTCTGCATTGCATTTTCCACAAAACAGCATAAGAAACAAAAGAACAGGAGCCATCCTAACCCAGCTCTTGATGTGCAAATAATGGGCCTGGCTTGGCTTTTGTCATTGTGGAGGGCAGTGGCCCCGACTAAGGTTTATTAATACATGCTCTTTAGACAGACATAGAATACTAGATGCCCTGCCCAACCTCTCTGGGACATTCAGAGAGCATGCTTCACTTTTCCTTCTCCTTCCTTTTTACCACAGCTTCCTCTGCATAAGCACTCTTTGTCTAAAAATATTGGTTTTGATCTTCCTACTTTTAAATACCATTGAGTGCCTGAGGCTTGAAAACTACATGTTTCTTTGCTCTTGGTTCAATATGCTCAGTGGGAGAAATTTGTCATCGAGTTGTTGCTGTTGGAGAAATAGAGAGATCTCCACTCCCCTCCGTCCCCAAAGCATCTGTTGCCTGGACTTCTGTTTGTATTAATGAAATATGCCATCTGCATTGTGTAGGCTTTTACATTACAGCAGGAAGCAGGGCAGGGAATCCCAAAGCAGAACCCATTAGCTGTATAATGCCCCTTTGTGCCCCGTCATGCATAACTCAAAGACCAAATCCTCCCAACCACCTGTGGTCACTGCCCTGGGCACAATTTTAGAGCAGGACAAACTCAAGTTCTAAACAAGCCATCATTTCATTGTGAGTTGACTCATAGTCCACTCCTCTATTTGGAAAACAATATTGCAGACATGATTTTTTCCTCTGCCTTAATGGATGGTGGGTGAGTCAGAACGCTTTTATTTTGTGGCATTGTTCAGACAATCAAATTAAATAATCCAAATATATCCTTGGCCAAGAAATAAAGCTCAGGAAGTGTTAGAAGCCTCTTCAAACATTTTTCTTGAAAAGTCTAATTCCCACAGAGGTTACCCAAGTTGTCCATGTCCCAGGGCTGGTTAGTAGAGCTAAGAAAAAAGTCTCATGACTCCTCAGGGGTTGGGTAGTTTTTGTATTTCCTAAGGACCAAGCAGGCCGATCTGTAAGAAATTATATCAAAATAATTTTCAGATACATAAAATAATATGTGTACTGACCATCAAGACAATGCAGTGGTGGAAAATGAAAGGGGCTAGACAGTCTCAGGGTATGGGTAACCCATCTAGAGCTGAGACAGAGCCCAGCTAGCTGAAGCCTGCCACTCTCTTGGTAGAGCCTCCCATGGCCTTTTCCAGTTCTTTCTGCGGTCTACCTTTTCAGAGCACAGCACATACCATCTAGGATGAATAGCAGGCTTTTAATGATGGCCAGCTTTGCAACATATCTCCTCTGTTATTAGTGTTATCAATTCTACTTCATATTGGCATTACCTTTTCAAGTGAAAATATGTAGTGTCAGAGATAATCAGAAGCCAAACTCTTCATGGGTAGGTATTGGATGCTAACTATCTTGTATCATCATCCATCATAAAATACCTCATGCACTGACAGCTCATAAAATAACTCTTACAGCGTTATACACATAGCGGGCACTTAATTTGTTTTTGTTGAATGAATAAATGCATGAATAAAAAAACAAACTAATAAAAGGAATTCAAGGGTCTAGAGGAGATGATTGTATAGTACTATATTATTCTATTCTCTGAGGTATATGTCTGATTTAGACTGGCAGATTCAAAACATGAAAAAGGACATTCAGAATAAGCAAATCACAACAGTGATACTTATTAGTTTATAGAAAGAGACCCAAGACTTATAACATGGGTCACTTGAAATAGGTATACAGCAAAGACCCAGCAAATTCACAGCAGTAAGCTATCTCATAATGCCCAGGATAACCTAATAGATCTTTCCCACCTGTTATTTCTCTAAGGGATGATTCTTTCCAGGAAACCAGAGATGAATAACTTGAGAGGCAAAGCACGATTGCTTAAACCAGCCATGCATCGCTGGCACCAAATTGCTACAACTGAAAATGCAGTAAGCAGGCAAACCACATTCAAGAAAACCCATTTAATTTCCACAGAACATCCCTTCTTGTAACATGCTCCTTGTAGGGGAGCCCACCGTGAGAAAATCCTTAAGTTCCGTGTTTCAAGTCTCAAGTGCAGACAGCAAAAAGAATTGAGCTATGTGGAGGAGCAGTGGATGCTGGGGATAGGACATCTTTGAATAGGGTCTGCATGGAGAAATAAAAAGGAAAAACAGCACAATAACCCACGCTTTGAAAATGAAGTTCAAGTTAGAAGGTAACATGGCATACTGGAAATCACAGTTGTCTTTGGAGCCAGAATATTGAAATTTATAACATGCCACTTACGACGAGTATATCTAATCTCAGGCAGGTTGCTTCATTTCTCTGAGCTTCAACTGCCCTTATAAACTGAGGACAGAATCAACCATCTCTCCGAGCTGCCATAGAATGACATGAGGTCATTCATAAGTGTTCCTGGCATACATAGAAAAGAGCTTATTAAATATAATTCCTTTCTGGTTCTCCTCAGACATTTTTGATTAAACCAAAAAGAAAAATGTAGAAAATTGAGAGGATCCATGAAATGCACAGACTTACACAGGGCAAGAGTTGAGAACTGAGCTGGCCCATCAGAACATAAGCATTCTCCCTGCCCTCCAGGAATTAGGCTTTCGGAGCACAATATTCATACAAAGGTGGGATTGGGACCATCCCACCTAGCTTTTCAGCTGCTTCAAGGAAAGCACAACAAAGAAGGCTAAATGGTTCCTGTTATCACCTTATTGTTAAATATGTTAATAGTAAAACAGCTACTTGTAACTTAGCCCCATTATAAAACACCATTCTAGAGTAAAACACACAGAGTATTCCTTAAGTTACATCATGGCAATTGCTCAAGAAATAGCATCTAGAGAAAAGACAAAACTTATATAACTGTATATACAGTGTGAAACTTATTTTTAAAAACTGCATTTCTATTTCCTTGTCTAGGCATCACCATACATAACAAATATAAATGATCTGTAAAAAAATGAACACTGGTTCCCTTTGGCAAAAGAACTGGTTTGGGCACAGTATCCGCATCGATTATTATCTTTTACAACAAAAGGTTGCTCGTGTATTAATCTTATAACAAAATCTGGAGGGAAAGAAACAGAGAGTACATCTATCTCCATGCGGAAGTCTGCTGTTGTAGGGGGGCAGCCCGGAGAGAGTGGAGCTGAGCTGCCCCAAGCACGCACGTGTGCCCATCTGCACTTAGCACCAGGCTTGGGACGAGCTACGGAGCCTGGTCCAGGTCCTGTCTTGGGCAGGGCACAAAGAGTTCATCTCATGAGGGAAAATACCTTTTCAAACTACATCTCATTTCCATCCCTCTGTCCTTACCCCTACGCGCCCCCCTATACATCCAAGCACCTTCCTTACCTGACCTTGGTTAACCTTGATAGTTCTGGGTTTTTCTTCAAATAAAACCATCAGAAATCTGTTTCTCACTTCCTTTTTTTTTTTTTTCCATTCAGAAAGAGAACTGCTGAGCGGGAGTTCTGCTCTGATGTCAGGGCTGTTTTCCTGATCGCTAAGCCAGAAAAGGTAGAGAAGCAGCTACTCAAATTAATTATAGATAAAAATAGGGCATTTGACGTGTGTGTGTATCTGAAAAAGGAAAAAACACCAGACCCTAACCTTAAATGATTCATAAATGAATAGCTCTAGTATTTAGTTTTTTTTTTTTAATTGAATAAAAAGCTTTTAAGTTCATTTTCTTTCACTTTGATATTGGTTGTACAATAGCATGATGGCAGCTTCAGGAAAACCTCAGTGTCACTATAAAATATCTATCACTGCTTTATGGGCTAAAAACAAAAAGGGGAATAATGTTCTTGTTTCTTGGTCTAAAGTAAGGCACCAATTTAGCACTTGTCTTACAGCCTGAATTTGCAGCTGGGGATAAGCTATGAATTGAGCATGAAGTGAAGGGAAGAAAACTCAAATTGGAATACTAAGTAAACCCTCAACATTGTTGATGTCATTCTAGACATTGTTAGAGATGCACAGACAATATCTGTCATTTTGACAAGCTCCTTCTGTTCCTTGTAACTGCTTTTCCAGTGATGGTTTCAATCACATTCAAGATGAGAAAATACATTCCTTTATATCCACACTTTCCCCTCCCTGTTTTTCACTTTCTTCTAACTTCTAAAAATTATGGAGCAGAGACAAACTGGCAAAAGAAAAGAAAAAAAAAAGTAAGAAAACAAGCAAGCTAACTAAATGAGACCCAAAGTGTTGAATTAAAGAGCTAAAGCAATTCCAACTTAGAAGTGAGTATATGGTAAAAGATTCTAAATGACGGTGTATCTCTCCACTAAAAAGTGAAATAATTGGTCTTTGGATTCACAGCTTTGCCCACAAATGATGTTAAATGATTAGATTAGGCGAAACACTGTTCATATGGTAATGAGGCAATATGGCAGATGACCATGCTGTTGAATAAATAGTTGAAACAAAAACTAAAATGGACTAGAACTGTTTGAATGTTAATTGTTGAAAGTAGGTTCAATACCAATCCTTGAAGTAAACAGATGGAAGTCACAAGGTAGAGAACAGGGGATATGAGACACATCTTAACTCTTTTCCATACCCCACCAATTATCTAGAACCTCTCAAGTGAGATTCACTCAATAAATGCAATGCATAAATTAACATCAATCCTGTAAACAAGATGCAGGTCTGTCCAGAGTCAAAGATAGTATCACTGGATAACTTTTAGAATGTTTAATTCAAAATGTGGACATCTTTTACTTATAAAATATAGTTTAGTGTCTAAACTCGGGGTCCTCGGAGACAGAAAATTAGGGTTTAAATCTGTGATTTACCATGTATTAGCTAGATGACTTGAACAAGATTAAGCTCAGTTTCATCATCTGCAAAATGGAGAGAAAACTAAAATGGACCTATGCAGGTGACAGTGGGGATTAAATAATAAAATGCATGAAAACTTTGTCCTGTGCTTTCGTGTTAGTGTGTTTATGGAATGTGTTGTTACTCTCCTTGTTGGACACAATAATTTCAAAAAGGAAGCAGGTGTGTGCAGCTGGCCTTACCATGGATGACATGTTCCAACAACAGCTGCCAATTTTTACCACTGTTTGCAGTGGAGACAAACCTCAATTAAATGTACCTAAGTCTTATTCCCTCCGCAAGTCTGACCCCAAAGTTGTCATAAGGTATGTAATGGGAAAAGATAGCTGACAGAGTCAAGTCTGGTCAGTTTTGAAATTTATGTTTTTCTCCCAAATTGTTGAGTATTAAGCTAGCTCCAAAGCGTTCATCACTGAGCATAAAAAATTGAAACGGGTGGTAAGCATATCATTAATAGCATCACCTCTTCCCTGCCCACTTTTTTCTGGGAACCGGTAGCCATTTTGATCCGAGCACTGGTCTAGTTATTGGTGGTGGGCAGTACCAAAAACATAGTACAAAAAAAGGTAGTCTAGTCTATGAGTCAGTGATCCAGCAACGTGAGGATTTATGTTAGAGTGAAACCAAAAGGGAGGGAGGGAGAGAAAGAGAGAGGAAAAATATCTGAACATCCAAACCTGGTAAATAATCAGCCAGGCTGTGTTTGAAATGTATAATTTTCCCTTGACAATACTCACAGAATCGACAGTACTTCTACAACCTGATCAAAGGACTGTCAGCCTTTTTTGGTCAGCTAAATGCAACTGTTGAGAGGTGGGTTCTCCATTCTGCCTGTTCCTCTCAGCTTTCTCAAAACAAAAATGCCCATTTTCCTTATTTCCAGAAAGGCCTGAATGCTCACCAATTTGCTCAGCAAGAAATTTGCAAGGATGGGAGTGATATCTGGCCACTCTAAAGTGAAAATTGCCTTGGGTGGGTGGGCCATTGGAAGTTGAGATTAATTTCAAACATCTCGCCTTGCTGTGCCTGCTCTCACTAGAAGGGCTTCCTCAGAAATGGCCGACGCAAAGAGACTACCTGTCTGGATCCCCTTTTTGTAATCACACAGACAACTGATAAGCTTCATTCAAGCTTGCTAGATCAGCCTGATTTTATGTTACCAACGCAATATTCATCAATTACAAACCAATGATTAACCAGAATAAATCCATTCCTCCAGTGTCCCTGAGATTCACACTATGATTAAAATCAAGCTAGGTTGCCTCCAAAATGAATAGCTAAGGGACCTACAGACACACAATGACACAGAGATTCAATATAAAAATTATCAGTAGGGGAAACAATCCACGGGTATATACAATGCAGATGTTAAGATTTTTGCTTTTTGGGGGTTTATTTTGGTCTTTCCTAACCCAAATAGAACCATTTCCCAAAATTATGTCACAGGGTTGCTAGATAAATCCTTAGAACTTAGAATGTAGAGCCCTCTCTTCAATTAATGGAAAAAAAAAAAAAAGAAAACACAGGTGCTCTCAAAGTTTTGGCACTTGACCCGCCATTGAATATTCACAAAGGTGGACGTAAAACTCAGTATTCTTTGGAGGAGCTTTTCTCCCTCCCCCAACAAACACTGTGATCTGTGGCGTATTTTGCAAAAGGATTGCAGGCACACATGATTTGTTTGTTTCTTAGAAATTGTTACCGAGCATTACACAAATGTGCCCTGTGCATAAGTCAGGTAGTTTCACTCAGTTCCCTAGTCCCAAGAAGCAATATCTCATCCTTGGAAACAAGCATGGGAGAGCTTGTCCATTCTCCATCTTACCTGTCTCCCTGGTGGTGGCTACACTGTCTTTGTATAAAGAAGAAACTGCTTCACGTTTTTGAATATGGGCTAACTCTCTGGAAATATGGCAATTGAGGCAGCATTAGAAGTCTGGGAAGCTAATAATAATGGCAAAAACGGGGGGGGCGGGGAATAGGCTTTTAGCTAACTTGAAATTCAGTATTTCTTGTTCATAACAGGAAAACTAATTCAGTGCCACAGACATCTGTTCACTTGTTCTTAACTGAATCACTCAGAGTTTTTTTCTTTTTTTCTTTTTTTGCTTTCCTACTAATAACTGAAATTTAATGGGATTTTAACATTTCCATCAAGGTGGCACACATCCCCAGCTCTCACAGAAAGGTAATTGACCAAGATTATATTAAACCATCATTAAGGGAAATGTCTCAGGTCCCAGGAGGAAGGCTACCAACGCTTCTAAACTGGAACATTCTTCCTCTACTCGTCCCTAAGGTGATTTGCCAATAAACCAACATGTGGGCAAATGTCTATAATACATGATTAAACATGATTCAATCTGATTAAATGCCTACTTAAGGTCACATTTATCTCTGTCTGACTTTATTATCTCCTCTTTGACCTACTTGTCCTTTTCTTCCTGTCTAGTACATGTCTTTGCTTCGTAAGAGTTCCTTGAGTCATTGTACTCCTTTTCATTTTAAGCTCATTTTAAGCCTGACCTACTACTCCAAGGAGACCAACAATTGTTTCATCCTATCTAAAACAAAAACAACAAATAAACAACAACAGCACCTCCAATGTCTGCTCCTAAATTTAAAGAAAACAAAAAAACCTGTAATGAACTACTACTCTTAGATCATCAGCCTAAAAGAAGCTGAGTTTCTAGGACTTCTGGGAAGTAGGGTCAGTTGCTTTGAAAATGTCCCTGAAACCATTCTGAATACTGCAGCTCATAAACAAGAATAGTCTTATTATTGGGTTGTCAGAAAAGTTGTGATGCATTTTTGAATGAAAAACAGAAAAAAAAATCACGGCTTTTCCAACAACCCAATAGACAGACAGGTGTCTCCTTTATTACAATTCTTGGACTCTAGATGGTAATCAAGGTTTAATGAGAAACAAAAGCTAATCTGACCTCCTGTTGCCCTTTAAGAGAGAAGAACCCCTGTGATGTTTTGCATTCCAATAGTTTGCTCTAAGCCATTTTCAGCCTCTGGGATGAAGTCAGAATCCTTTCTCAGGACCCATCATGACACCATGAGGATCCTGTCTCCAAGCCTCTAGCCTCATTGTGAAATACCAAAGAGAGGGGACACAACAATTCTGCTCATTGTCGGGGAGCTTCTCTTGATAGATGTGGATGGGTTTCACCTCTTCTAATGGTGGGTATTTCCCTGTATCACAGTTATGAGGGAGGATCTGTGACCTCAACATAATTGTATTAATGAATCAATTCTGAGCAGAAGGGACACCATCTGTCCTTGACAGAAAAAAGGGTGTAAAAGATTCGTTAGGAACTAATGAGCTAATTGGGAGAATACTGTATGTATGTACTCCACTGGCCATAAATCGCAACGGCAAGGTAACCCTGTACAACTTAGCGCCATGGGCAGGTAGCCTTTTCTGCCCCCACCTGTTCATTGGAGGCCAGCAGTGGTTAACATGATTTACAGATCTTTGGTGGCTTTGGCAGCAAATGAGATGCCAACCTCAATCCTGTTTGTGACAGGCCGATTATTCAAAGGAGATGTGTAATTTCAAAAAATGCCCATCGGGGCCAGCCGAGTGGCACGATGGTTAAGTGCTGGCTTGGGAAGCCAGCGGCCCTGGTTTGGTCCCACATATGAGGGCCAGTGACACTGCCCTCAAAAAAACAATGCCCATGGTACATTGGCTCTTCAAGGAAGGTTGCTGATAATGAGCCAGATCTTGCCAGGTTAAGAAAAATGAACTGGTCCAGGATTCTATGTTGCCATTGAGAGCATTTTTTTTTCTTTCTTATGGAAACACCAATGGATGCATTTTCATTTACATACAACTCCCTTTGCTTTCAGTGCCAAGCTTCCAATTCTAATTCTCTAGGGTATATCTGCTTGACCCTGCATAGGTTCTGATCCCACCATGACTCCGATTTCCTTCACAGACATGTTGCTTGTAGGCATTTCTATGTAACTGGCCTGTCTTTTAGTTCATTTGCTTGTGTCTGCGTGTCTTTTTTGAGTATCTTCCCCACATGGCAGAGCCTTGCCCACTGCCTGGTTAATTTTCTACATAGTAGGATGATGGAATCGTTTTCCTGAGGATAGCTGAGGAGCTGAAACAAGAGGACAAGCTCTGATAGTGTCCTCTGTGTGCATGCCATGCTTTCTGATTCTATATCATTTCACTTAGGATTTCTTTCCACATGGACTGTTTTCCCCTTCTGCCTGCATGCTCAAATTCTGCCTTTCCATATGGCTTTGTTCAAAGTCATACTTCCATGCCTGGTTTCTTCTAACTGGTAGGTAAGACTCACTTCTATCTCTGAGTCTGGTGGCACGCTGTCTTATATAATAGAGAGGTGGGTGACGATGGCAAGAGAAACTGGTTTTGAAGTCAGGGACACCTGGGTTTCAATCTCGCCTCTCTCATTTACCAGTGAGTTTGGACAGATAAAATATTATCCTGGAAACTTGTCTTATAGCGATGAAACACAGGAGGTTCTCAGCACCCGAGACTTCACCTCCCTCCAATGTTTCTACTAGACTGTAAGCTCTCCAAGGTAAACCTAAGGTCTTACAAATCTCTGTAGGCATGAAACAGACTCCACAACACTTAGTATCTCTGCTTAGGACTGTTAATCCCCCTTCCACATAAAGATAAACTTAGCCTGGCACAGACAGGAAGGAAGGCAAAATGGACGTGTAGTTTAGATTTTGGAATCATCGGGCTGGACCCATCTCTGCCATCGACCAGCTGATTAGCTTTGGACAAGTTTCTGAAGCTCGATTTCTCTTCTGTAAAATGAAAGTAATAACAGTTCCTTGTGGAGATGAAATCTAATAAAGAATTCCATATAATATGCTTATCAAAAACAGATAAGCAAACCAACAAAACCCTGAACCATAGCCTATGGGGTTACCAAACAATGGCCAGTACTATTTTCCCAAGATACAGTTTCCTTGCTGGGACTTCACTAATTCTAAATCCCTTGACCTGAGAGATAGATCATTTCCTTTAGTCTTCTCCTTGCTTCACTGTGCTGATGCAAGCTGTTGATTAGCCTTAGTTCTCTGGCATTGCTCCTTATTGCCCTAATGGCTATTATCCCAGCAGCTGATAAGGTTTCTCAGGTGTCACTATCTCTAGTGACTGGGTTCGGAGGGCTTGTTTCTGCAAGCTTGTTTATTAGACGGTTGCTGAAAAACACAAAATGCATATTTAAAGCTTCTTTAAACCAAGAAATTATTTCCTGAGAAGGATGGTCTTTCCCAACATCCGTCTCCGTGCATGAACGTGTATGAATATCAAGGCCATCTTGAAAGTTTCAGTCCAGATTTCAGATGTTGCAAGTCCGGCTGGAGTGGGTTCCTTCAGCTCCGTTGCTACTGACAGCAGCCTGGGTGAAATTGTTCTGAAGTACCACATGCATGATAATAGCTGTCTAGATACAGCAAATACATATACACAAATGAATGGTCTTGGAGCTGTCTGCTGTCATTCATTTAAAAGAGAAGCTCTCGGAGGCTGACTATCTTTGTTCAAAACTAAATTTAACTAGAATTTAGTTGTCGTGGGACAAAAGAACATGGAATAAATCAGAAAGGCTCAGGCAAAAGCTGCCATTTCCTTCAACGTTGAGAGAAGTACAATGATTGGGCTCAATTGCACACTGGCATAAAAAGGAGGGAGGAAGATGAGTGTTCAGATACCTTTGATATTATCAAAGCCTCCACTGCAGCCTGAACAACAGGCAGCCACCTTTGTTCATTAGGGAGAAACCAGGTAGAAATGGATTAACTTTCGAGTCAGGAAAATGTTTCACATGAGCATAGTTTAAGTTTTTATATTTTATCCACTTTTCCCAATGTGCCATTCAGGTTGAAAATAGGAGTATAGATTTGTCATTGTACATTCAAGAGGCTTCTCTGAATAAACCCCTTCAAAGGGGAACTTTAAGACCCTTTCCAGCTCTTCTTTTAATTCTCCTTCTCACTGTCCCTGATAATGTCTTTGATGCCTTGGCTGACATCTCTTTTCTTTATTGATTTTAGTTTCCCCGTCACTAGCACTATTGCCACTGTTGGGTTCTACTTGAGAGACCATTGATCATTTTCTGAAGTTCACCAAAGCTCTGCCCTGCTCAAGTGGACGTTTCTGTGGGTGTCAGTGACAGTTTATTTATTGGAGATGGAATTATGTTGCTCTTCATTACAGAGGGGATGCCATCCCCTATCACTTCAGCTACATCCAGGTGCTCTCTATATAGAGGGTGCCCAAAAAACATATACACATTTTAAGAAAGGACAAAACTGGGTTAAAATTGTAATACTCAATATATACCAATAACAAAAGATGAATAGAAGTCATGTGTATACATCTTTTTGGCACCCCAGGTATTCTTGGGTAAAAAGACCAAACTATCAGGGAAGGAGGGATGAGTTTCACATGCAATAAAGGGCTGTCCGATTGGAAGGCATCACTGGTTTATAATCCCAAAATTGAGACTTCATTGTGAGTGAGAAGAACCCAGATGCTGTCAGGAGAAAGACCAATAGTAAGAAAATCTGGAAAACCTAGCCACTCAATGGCCCTTAGGGGCTGAGTCAATTTTTCAGTAAAGTGGAATTCTTTGTCCGGAGGCTGCTTTCATTTGTAGAAGGAATAATATGATCCTACTATAAAGTAACAGACTGCAGAGCAACAAATAACCAGCATTTCTGGAAACCAAGCCTGATATTTCAAATATCTTTAAAACAGAAAATGTAAAATATTCTCCCAGTAGTGGCAGAGTGAAGTAATTTTAAGAAGTAAACTGCATTTTAAGTGGTTACTCCGAAACCTCCCAAAACCCACCCTGGGGAGCAAAGGCTGGGCACAATTTATTTAGAATTGCAAAAGTAATTCAACATCACCATGGTGGCCTCACATGGCTGAGAAGGGCTTCTGTGCAGCACACACACAATAACAGAAGCACAAAAATGCAAAGATCTTGAGACAGAGGACCTAATATCCACCTCTGTCCCCACTTTTAGCCCTTACACAACCTTTAAGTTGAACAGATTTCCTTACAGCTGTTGCACCCTAGATTGTCTTCCTAACAGGTAGCTATTTTGTTAATCCTGAAAGGGATAGGTAGAGATAGATAGATAGATAGATAGATAGATAGATAGATAGATAGATGATAGATAGACAGACAGATGAGATATTTTAGATATAGGTAAAATATGCATAACATAAATGTTCTCTTTTAAACATTTTTAACTGTGCAATTCAATGGCATCAAGTATATTTATGATGGTGTGTAACCATCACCACATATCTATTTCCAGAATGTAATTATCTTCCCAAACAGAAATTCCGGAACCATAAAACAATGACTCCCCATCCCCTCCCTTCTCCAACCCCTGGTAACCTCTGTGTTGCTTTCTGTTTCTATGAATTTGCCTGTTCTAGGGTTAGAAGTGGAACTGACTTTTCAATGTTTCCCTGCTACCAACAGCAAACATAGGTGGCTCGGCCCTGTGTACTCTCTCCAGCCCCTTACGTGACCTATCCTGATTCTGAGCTAACTAGCTTGCTTGTCGGGCTCTTTTTGTAATTTTTTTTTGCCTGTCCACTGGTGTTGGCATAGCAGTTATTATTGGCATGCCCTCTTTCCCTTGGTCTCCCACCGAGATCTTTCAGATCGCGTTTCTGCCTTATGTTCTGACCCCAATTCCAGTCTCGCTTCTCTCTCCTATAACTCATCTACCAACTGGAGAGTCTCCTTCCAAAACTGCCATCCCCTAAGATCTGGCTTTAGCCCCTTTCTCGGGTGTTATAGAAAATAAAGGACCTCACTCTTTTATCATTAGGAATATTTCTAGGCAGAGTCTACACTACATGAAAGATACTAACCTGACAATTCTTTGTGACTGACCTAGCTTTCATTCATTTCACAGACTGGGCAGCTGAGGCACAATCATAGATGAGAAAATCCCTTATCCTGTCCACTCCCCCCCTGTGACCTGTCCCCAGCCTCCCGCAAACAACCACGGTTGACCAAAAGTAGAAAATTTGTTTTCCATCAATGTTTCTTTCTGTTAAAAGTAAAGCAAATCCCCAAAAATTAAACTTCTCAGATGCAATTGAGTTGGACTTTATGCTAAGTCTCTTTTTCCTAGCATTTAAAGGCTTCCAATACTGGCCAGTGTCTCTCCTATCCCCTCTCCTCTTCTCTCCCTCTCATCTTTCATCATTCCCACCCCTCATCCACATCTCATCACCACAGGGTCACATTTCTATCCACTCCAGGAAATCTCACTAATTACTCCTATCATCAAGACTTTACCCATTGATGGTAAACTTCACATTTTTCCTGTCCAAACCTCTCACTATCCCTAAATAGCCAATGGGAACAGGGCTTTGTTCCACAAAGCACCATGTCACCCTCTCTGTTGTCATTTCCTATGCTGTGTATTCATGTCCACGAGCCAGCGCTTAACCTTTAAATCGGTTACCGCCATCTCCTTAATTCTATACTCAATCTCCTTTAAAACTGGGGACTTGCTACGTTTTTATAATATGTGTCCACCATGATGCCTTAGCAATCTTTAGCACACAGACACTAGACAAATACTTGTTGCTTGATTGATAATTCAGTCACAGCTGGGCTGAAGTTTATCTCCTTAGTACCAATGAAATAAAGGGCTTGCTAAGCACATTAATACTGTAAACAGAGCAAGTGTGGCCTACTTTAATGAGAAAATCAACCCACTATTTTAAGCAGCACTTCTGTGGCTGCTTCCATTCAAAGAACCAATGTGTTGATTAGGATTATTGTCTGTGTGTTAAAGCATTAACAAGACCCACTAAGATTACCATCTTCAACAGCCCTGTTGTTACTCCATGTGTGGAACCATATTTCAGCTATTATTTCCTCTCTTCTATGTATTTTAAGAATAAAATCTGGAAAAATTGAGTCCTCCTACAGCTTACGTCAGCATGTCCCCGCAGGCTTTTACTTTGCTTTGAAAAAAATGGTCACACTTTTGGAAGAGTCTTAGAGAAGTTTTGTTTTGTTTTTCCCTCGTCAGTAATAGAAGCTGTTTTTCACGGAGTTAGAAGTCCAGACGGTACAGCCCTTCACTCAACTCTGCTGTTTTTCTAACCTTTTTGTGCTTCTTTCACTGCTCTTGACACCTGATTACAACCACAATTTTTACAAATCTCTAAAAACCAGAACTCCAGGAAAATGCCAACCAGTATAGCCACATCCTTGAAAGGCTTGGAAATCCTAAAGGGGTCCCCATATTTCAATTTCAGTTAAACAACATTGTCCTCCTGTCTGTTTCTATCTAACAAACATGAACAGCCTATTACTGCACTTTTCCACACTAAGTGAGAAAGGATTGGTGAAAGAAGAAAATACATTCAGAACTATGGATTCCAGCAATTTTTGCCACAATTGTTAACAGTGATGTGTACATCACTGAGTTTCTTCTCCCTGCGTCCTGCTGCTGCTAGACTACTATGAAAAGCAACAAAGAGGTCAAAGGATCCTAGGTCCTTGGGCGAAGTACCCGGCATACTTACCCTCTATCAGGAGTGAGGGGTGGTGAGTGGAAACAGATGTGGGGAAGGAAGAAAAGAAATTATGTGCATATGAGTCTTTCCATAAAGAAACAACTGCCACTTTACTAAAAAAAAAAATAGTTTAAAACTTTTAAACTTGATACTATTCACTCCTATGGGCCAGTCTTCCCCACCTCCACCTCTGACTAGAGCGGATCATGTTAAGATTTAAACGCCATCATTCCACAGCAATTTAATGCAGCTGGGCAACAATGTGAGGCGTGGGCGGAGTGGGCCGTGGAAAGGTCAGCAGAGGACAGATCCTTATTGTTCCCAGATATGTACTAAGGAGCCCTGCAAGATCTTAAGGGGAGTGATCTTTAAAACTCTAACTGGCTGCTCAGGTATATGTCTTGGGCCATTAGTTGGATGGCTGTGGCTTTGCCTACGATAAGGAACGCATGACACAGTGGGCATTTGGAAAGGCAGAGAAGTTGTTTTGGAAATCACACTCATGCTCTGCCACATGGAAATATGCACAGATATATCTCTGACTGAGGGCCCTGGCCTGTTTACCCCCATAAACCCTATGCAGAATAGAGAGCCTAACACGGTAGGTGCACCTGAGTGTTTGTGAACTGAATTCAAATAGCCAAAGAGGGGGATGTGAGAAAGAACCATTATATAACAACAGGTAAGTCTTTTTGGTAAATGAATTTTGAAGAAAGTAAGGTCTTCGGCTTGCTTTAATCATCGCATACCTCCACTAGGTCTTAGTACAGTTGTAAGATTATTTGCATTATTCATGTATGTGACTCTCTCCCCTATGGGAATAAGAATTCCAGAGGGCTGCAGATTATATCTATTTACCCCACAGTGCTTTGCACATAGTGTGTGCAAAACTGGATACATCGAAGTGTAACCATGGTCTAGATTCTCTTCCAATTAAGCACTCAAGAGGTAACAGCGTCCTATGCATGGATCAGGATCCCCTTCAACAAAGAAGAAAGATGCCCAGACAACTATTTGACAACACACAACTTTAATTGTGGGAAATTAACAGACATCACTGGACAAATCACGAAAGGCCACTGATCAAACAATCATCCCCACACAAGACCTGCCAGTCCATGAGGTAGTCATTCTAGCAGCTCAGACACAGAACACCCACTGGGAGTTCTCTAGTGACTCCAGCTACCAGTGTATCAGATTAACACTGTATTTTCTACAAAGCAATGTATCCTTTACAGTGTTCTAGAAGGAAGAGAAAATTATGATGAAATGACATATACAACCAGTCACCTGCCTGGCAGGTGGGAGGCCCACAATACTTGATAACCATTGTTGCATTTGTGTTTCTTTTTCAAGTATTGTTAAAAATCACATGTCCTTTCATAAAACAATCCCAGGGGATTTTTTAGAATCAGAAACCAGAAGATAGATTAGATAAGCTGTTAAAAGCAAAGAGGGAAGAAAATACAGATGTTACATATGGTTGTTATAGCAACTGAAAGCATATCCTGACCTCCCTCTCATTTTTTTCCCACCCTTCACAATGATCCTGTTTTTAGATAAATATCCTTTGGTTTTTCTTTTAAGTTGTACATCAGGATGAAAGTAATCTATGGCCCCTGCTTAGTAGTAAAGACCCTAAAGCCCTAAGGGAAAATTTTTTTTAAATGAAAAAGAAACAAACAAAAAAAAACAGCTGAAAGGGAAAGAGGATTTGAAATCAAAAAGGCCAAAAATCTGTTTATGTAAAACTCACAGGGGCATTTTTCATCAGAGGCGTGTGAACCCTTAAGCAAGGGAGAGGGCAGGCAGCCCTGGCTTCTCTTCATGTGAATGATCTGTGGAAATCTTAAAAATCAAAAGAAATAAGAGAACACAGACAGTAAATCTTTATTTTTTTGACCAAAAATAGGGCTCCACACATCCCACAATGAAACAAAATTCATTAAGTTCAGATCACATGGCATCAGAGCTGGAAAGCAGTGGGTTTTGCCAGACAAATGTGGGGCAGTAATGGTCAATATTGGGAGCATAGAAAACACACCTCAGCAGCAGACGGGTGATCATGCCATTTTCGTTTTGGAGCATTGTAAATGTTATCATGAGAAGAAGCCTTGGCACCCTCAGAGATTGGGGACAGATGAAGAAACTGAGGCCCGGAGACAGACAGTGTGACTTGTTCAAAGTCACAGCTGGTAAGCAATAGGGTAAAATTAATAATAATATCTAACACTTTATTAGAGATGTAGCAGAAGCTATTCCAAATGCCTCAGGTATAATCATTTAATCCTCACAACTGACTTTGTTAGTATGTCCACGTTACATACAAGGTGAAGGCTACCCAGTTAGGAAACAGGGTGTCAGCATTCAAGTCCCAGCCATCTGATCTCAGGCTTCATTTTCTTCACCTCTTTGCAAGGCTGCCTCTCCTCAGGAACTACTGGTATCTGCTGAGTAAGCCCCTCAGCCATTTGTCTTCCTCCAGCACCCAAGTGCAGAAAGATGCCAGGTTGAGTTCTAGTAAAATGCCATTATTCTCTTGGCGTGTAGGTCACTTTTAACTTACAGTGTTTCCTGACTCCCTAAAGCCCATAAGGGAGAGACAACGCTTGGAGTCCAGGATCCACAGTGTCTTTGCAAATGTATTGTTTATCGTCCTTCATGATGACCCATCTGTCTGAACAGAATGCATTTCCTCCCTCCTTCTGTGCTCTGCCTGCCTCAACCCTCAGTCATCACACCTGCCTGTAAACTCCTCCCCAGGTAGATGGTCCACCACTCATCAAGCTGTTACCAGTCCTTCCTTTGAAGATGAGCTGCCAGGAAGAAACATCAATCCATGGCGACCATTCACGCTGAGAACATGTCTTCCTTAAATCTTAGAAATTGTTTTTAAGACTAAAGATCCTCAGGGCAACGTAACTGTTCATAGGTGAATGGCAACACGTGCAGAGCACATCTTAAAATATTAGAAGACTTTTCATTTAAGCCAAAGAACATATTTTGAGCAACGATCGTGTGCCAGGCTCCTGGAAAGTGGAGACCTCAGTGTGTCTCTTTGCTCTCGGCTCTCTGCTGCCCTTCACTCCAGAATGAGCCCCCCGTGAAGAGGCTGGATGAGAGCTCACTGCTGCAAGATTGAGTCCCAGGGACAAAAGTGTCCCTTTCCTATACTTTCTACTTTTTTTTCTCCTTCTCTAGTCACACAAGATGTAGCTTTGTGTGAGAGAGAAATTCCTCTGGTGCCAAACACATGAGGGTAAACAAAATCCATCTCCCCTGGCAAAATTTCTCCAATCTAATTTGTGTAATTACCTATCTCCTTAATGATGTGCTTGTTTACAGATTAAAGCTATGAATCTCAGCACAGAAATAAGATTAAATCTGATGAATTAAACTCCCATTTGCTTAAATCATCTGGGTATTCTTCCTTTAAAAAGAAAAAAAATAATTCCAGGTAGAAAAGAGGACATTTAGTCACTGGTTTTGGAAACACACATATAAACACCATTTTTTAAAATCAGACACCAAGCTGGTTAAGAGGCAGAGGTGGATACTCAGTTTTAGCCTTGCTGATGGAAGACTAGCTGATTTGAACAGCTGGGGTGTAGCGGGGGGAAAACAAAACACAATTTTCATCTCTGTTTATTATTTTAAAATCCTTCCAAATGAAATAAGGACACTGCCACCTAGACCCTGTGATCTGGCTTTGCAATCAGCTGGTGACTTAGTGAAGGAGTAAATCCTAGGGGACACAAAGGAGAAGGGCAATGAAGAAAGAGGGGGGGAAAAAAAAGAAAAGGGAAGACAGAGGAAAAAACAGAAAGCAGGTCCTTAAAGATACAGTTGGTCCCTCATGCATCTATACCAAGACTTAGAGATTAATGAAGCCCGGATATATTAATATCAGGCAGTTTCATCACACATGATTGCTTTGATGGAATCCATACTCCGCAAGACAAAACGTAATCCATCCATGTGAACAGCCTTTTTAACAAGCTCTTCTTTGAGCTATTTCTAGCCATTGCCCAGTCCTTTCTGAGAAACCTGGAGTCACCAAGACAAAATAATAATAACTCAGACATAAAGCTAATAATAACTGGCAGGTAGACCCTCCCTGCACCTAATGGAATACAAAGTCTTATGCATCTTCTCTCATTCAGCTCTCACAACACACCTGTGGAGTCACCATTATTAATCCCATTTGAATTTGAAGAAATTCAGGTCTAGAGTGTTTAAGTAATTTGTTCAAGGTCTCCTGGCTGGTAAAAGGCAGAGACAAAAATGCAAATCCAGGTTCTTGGGCCTCTAGTGATTCTCTTAAATAGCACATTACACTTCTTCATATGAGCAAAGGTAATGCCAAACCCAACATTTACATTCAATTCAGTAATGAAACAACTTTAAACTTGATCTCACAGTCATGTATAATTTTCATTCATCTACCATTCAAAAATAAAAGAAGCTAGAGCTATGTTTACCTGAACATGCACTAACTATCTCAACATTGGGCAACAGAGATTTTTTTGCCAAATCTGTGAAGTCAGGCTTTATCATAACCATCAGAATTCTTTCATACATACTGATTCCAGCTACACAGGGTTTCAAAGGAGCCTGTAAAAAGTGTACGATGTTAAAATTCAAGCTTTTAATTTCATGACATATGCAGTTTTACTGTCAGGAATAATTTCACACTATCATTTTTGTGGTTTGTTCCTTTGTGGTTGACTTTTAAATGTTGAGTTTTCAAAGAAATGAACACATATTTGTTATTATTAGATGATGCTGTCACAACTCTGAAAGTACCCAGTGAATGCCTACAATGTTGCTGTTTAAATAAGATGCTTTATCTGTGTTATGAAAGGGAAAACACACACACACACACACACACACACACACACACACACACGTGCACGCGAGCACTCCTGTAACTGTTTTCAAGACAGGGATAGCTACATACTCTCAAAAAAATCTCTCCATATCCCATATCCCAACATCTATTACATGTAGTACTTAATTTGGATTGGGCATTGTGCAAAACGCTTCACACACATGATCTCTTGTAACACTCAGGGTAACCCTGTTAGGTAAGTGCAATATTAGTGTCATGTTATGGATGAAGAAATGATTTTGGAGAAACTCAATGACCTGCCCAATGTTGTCCAATAAGTCAATGACAGAGCCAAGAATTCAAACCCAGTCTTTAACCACCATATGAAACTGCCTGTGTTTTAAACCTTCATGAAAATCGAAGGCACCCACACCCTGAAGTCCTTCCCAGCATATTTAGTTCAATCTCTGTAGTCCTCAGATTTCTCATCTGTAAAATGAGGATACTGAAGGGAATGACTTCAGAGATCCTTCTGCTTTGTAAGGGAACCAATAGTTGGCAACACTCAATTACCAAAATCCGACTGGTAGAAAAGCAAGGAATGAAAGTACCAGCGAAAGCTCCATGTGCACTCAAACTGCGTTCACAGGAATCTGTACCGAGCAGCCCTTGGGCTGAGTTTTATCTTGGCCATTTTTTCGGAGATGGACACCATGGAGGGGCAACACACACACACACACACACACACACACACACACACACACACACACACACCACACATTATTTAACATGAGAACAAATGAAAATGATTACTCTCTGCTCTGGGTAAAAACACAGACTACATTTCCTCCCTGGGCTGATTATCAGCATTGTTACTATTCTCCAAGCTGGAATGAGCTAAGAAAGTATGCAGTGCACCCAATGGGGATTACTGGACTATTTTTGAAGAAGGTGGTTGTTACATCATGCCGACTTGCTTTGGGGCAGTTCTCAGATCGTGGACTCATCATTGTCCCTGGCTGTTTATCACGTAAGATAAAGAAGTTCCTATTACTATTCCCTGTCTGTGTACAGGCAGAAGTCCTAGGCATTGTAGAGTGGTGACGAGCGCGGGCAGAGGGTCCCCATGGGCTCCGAGTTAAGGGCCTAATTGGGTCTATTTTCCAGGCTGGCTGTAGCAAGGAGGAGTTTTCACCTTTGATCATGACTCCCCAGGTGCCTGACTTCATGCTGAACACAGGAGTTTCCCCAGCACAGTCCCAGCGGCCCTGCACTGAGGGAACTTTGCTGAGGCAGCAGTGTCACTTTCTGTCTTCAGCACCATCCCTTGATTCCCTGAATCCAGCACAATAAAAAAATAAATAAATAAGTAAACAGAAAAACAATAGTGTTCACCTTGCTACAGAATAGCCTCACTTTCCCCTGACTTGCACTCTAGGGAAAACCATTCTTGACGGCTTAAAACACTGAGTGCTCCTTCATTCTAAGGGGTGGGAAAAGATGGCAGACGAGGAAAAGAGACTGCAATACCACGTATCGTCCTCCCCAACCAGTTCAGTTGCTTGAATCTTCCAAAGCCTTCCCATTCAGTGTTGGGAAAATGGACCCTGGGTTAGCCCTGGCATGTACTGTCTCCAGGGTCCATTCTTCATTTTCTTATGGTGTCCAAACATAGCAGAGGTTTGAGAGGAGGGAAGATAGCAAACGTGAGCCCAGGAGATAAGGCCTCTAGGAAAGTTCCTAGAGGGCACTGATGTTATGCCTACTGGGGATTGTGGTAGGAACTTGGATTCTGTGGCTCAGAGAAAGCACCGCAGCTGAAACCACAAGGGCTGTGCTTGCATAAATATTCAACTGTGCTCAGAAGGAGACATTTTAAATCATCTTCATTCACTGACATTTCTCAAGCACTAGTGTGAGAAGGGCAGAGCCATAGGCATGGTGACCAGAGGAAATATACATGATCTGTTCTTTAAAGCTGCTGAAAATTAATTTGAATATTTATTAAACACCACCTGTCTGCTCAGGAGATTTACCCATAGCCTATATTGACATGCCATTTATGTAATGATCTATATTAAAATGTCTTAGCATGGTTCCAACTCATACTCTCAATTGCTATGTAGACCTCTCAATCATTAGTACTTCCATCTAATGGTCACTGGCTCTTCTTAAATGCCATTTCAAATTCTTCTCATCACTAGATCATAGGTAGGATCACATCTGCAGGTTGTTAGAGTGGAAAAAACCTTCACTCTTGTCCAGTCTGGCATTTCATTTTGGCACAGAGGCAATAAGCCTCTGTGGTAGACCTGAGGCCAATGCCCAGACACACTAAAGCTTAACACAGGCCTCCCTCTAGCTAGCTTCTGGCATCATTGAGGTCATGTATGTTATGCTTCCCAAGGCAAAGGGTGGCATATGTAACAGACAAAAGATGTCACTATTGATTGCACACTCCATGACAGACTGCATGTGGGGGCCCTGCCCTCTGCAATGTTATCTGGCGAGAAAGTAGGTGAAAATCACAAAGCACCGTCAGCCTCGACAGTCAGACACACAGCTGCTCACACGATGCCCTGAAAGTGTGCTTGATGATGAATGAATTCTACAAGTAGGTTTCTAACCAGTCTCTTTTTCTCCAATATCACGTCCGTCCAATTCATCGTTGCCATGGTTTTCTTCCAAACTGAAATGCTGATCGTGTCACTCCCAAACACCTACAGAATGAGGCCCAAACTTTTCAGTCAGCTTGGCAAGGTCCTGCATGGTATGCTCCTAGTTAGCCTCTCTATCCTCATCTCCTCACCCCCACCATCAGTCCTATGTCATCCCTCCTTCCATGGTTGTCCCCTCTTGTGCCTCTGCGTTACCACATGCGCCAGTCCTTCCACATGGACTGAGTTCTCTTCACTTCTTTACCTGAAAAATCCTACACATCATTTATGTTCACTGGAGACATCATTTGTTACCTCTTCTTGGAAGTCTTTGCTGATATCATCACCAGCCCCACCCCCATCTTGCCAGATCCTCTTCCTCCAGAAATACCCGTGAGTTACACTTACCAAATTGCATTTTAACTATTTGTTTTTACCCCTTAGACTGTGAGCCACTTGAGACAAAGGCTATTTCTGTATTCTCAGCCCTGACAGTGGTTAAGCACATGGTAGGGTGCATTGATGCTACAACAAAAGGCACTGCTAGGAAATAAAAAGCAAAACCATGAGTACCACAGCCCAGTATTTAATTGCTACCATCTCCTTCCTGAGTATCAGACTGGTCAGCCACAGTGCTAGGCAACGCTGACCCCATCCCACCATATAAAAGGATGTACTCCTGTGGAATGTTGCCTGGGCTTACAGGCAGAGCACAATCCTGAAGCTAGCTGGCTTCTGCTCAACAAGTAAGAGCCCGCGGCCTTGTCTCAGGTGGCACTCAGCAATGAGTGGCTGAGGCCCAGGGCGGGAGCCAGGGTCAGCACCGTCTCATAGGGAACAGCTCGACCTGCTGAGTGCCCGGACACTCCTCTCTCCCTTCAACACACTTTGCTTCTAACCTGTGGAGGAGTGATCACAATTTCTGAGAAATAAAAGCATCACAGAAGAGACAGAGAGGCATTTTGCATTCAGTCACTTGCTTTGCATTTTGTACAGAACTATAAGGATGTATGTGTGACAAACATCCACACCACCTCTTGAGAAGTTCAAAAAGTAATGGGTATGCCACTATGCCATGGCTTTCTGAAGTGCCTCTTTTAAAGAATTAAGCCATCAGGATGCACGGTGTTATTTAATCTATCTCTCTCTTCAGCAAGCAGGAGTGATCGCTATCTTCCTGCAGAGGGAGGCGAGGTGTGAAGACATTCTGATTTCTCCGCTCATAGCCATTGGCTATAAGACAAACATCAATATGGGTAGTAGGTGGTGTTGAAACGGGCAAGTAACGACCAGAGCAGCCTTTTTGGTAGGAAAATCTTGGGCAAACCCATTAGGTATTTCCGGGCAGTACAAGATATTTGAACTACCAGGAATACTGAAGTGAAAGTCACCGAATTGAATCACCTAAATAAGGAAATGAAGAGATTGGAGAAAGGCCAGAGACCAGTGGCTTCTGGGAAGGAAACATTAGACTGGTCATGCCAGATGGGCAGATCATAGAAATGGTCTTGTCTAAAGGACGCAGGACCCATTTACTATCCTGGTTTTCTATCTCAGTTGCAGCCCAAATATTGCATTTTAAGAAACTCTGTCCAACTCCAAATCACTGTGCATGAAACTTAAGGAGCATGCACCAAGTGTTTTAACAAAGAAAGGGAATAAGTCTTAATTAGAAATCCATGATTTTCCAAGCAATTTAACATAATTAAAATTTAAGCAGGCCTGAAAATATGAACATCCATTAAAAACACAAACAAGTTCGCTATAGGGTAGTTTTAATAATAAATCAAGGTCAGACAATTCAAATGTGTTCTGATTGAATTAGGCAATTAAAGAGTTAGGTTGAAATATATCAGATTGCACACAACCCAATCTAACTTAAACGGTCCTTAACTAGTAAGGCTTGTCTTCCAAATAAGAGAAAGAATTATTGGAAGGAGGAAGGACCCTAAATTATTTGCGAAACAACTGTCATTTTGCTCCATTTTTAATTCAGTGTTATACCTACTACCGGATTTGAAATATTATAGTTTTATCATTTTTTTTAATCTACATGTAAAATGTTTCCTTAACATACAACTGAAGTAAGCATTTTGGTTTTCATAGAAAAAACAGTTCTACAGTTTTATTAATATAGCCTTATATGATAGAATTTGCCTCAAAATGTGTAAACAAAGCAGAGACACTGAATGAGGTTATCCAGCTATAGGTGTAAGCTGGCTGATAATATAGAGGCAGAGCCGGGTGTGTATATATAAGTGTCCTTCACACACACCCAGACACACAAACACTGATTTGCCAAATGTCCATGATGAAGCAAACCCTAACCTCTTTACATATAGATTTCTGTGAGTCTCTGAATACATTTTACATTACTTTAGCCATGACACCCTGCACTCTACCTGTTGCCTTACAATGTTCATCTCATTAAAAATGTTTTTCCCACATTTGTCTTAATAACCTCTCTAAGAAATGAGTAAGCTTTTGAGTTTCAGAAAAGTCTATCTCTCAAAAACAAAAACAAAAAAAAAAGGGTCCTGGATCATAACCTTTCAAACCCTCTGTAGAATCAGTGGATGGACCACCACGCTCTAAGCTCATGGAGGGGCAGGACTATTGTTGGTTTTGATCATGAATAAATCCCCAGTGCCAGGCATATGACAGACATGAACTAGGCACTCAATAAATAATGGTTGAACACATGAACAACTTGAGACTACTTGAGGATGAAATGTCATAGTGTTCTAAATACAATAGAATATAAGGGCTAAGAACTGAGCTGTTTAGACCACATCTATTTGGATTCAAATCTCAATTCTACCTTCTGCTATCTCTGTGGCTTCGGGTGAGTTTAACTTCCCATTGTTTAGCTCCTTATTTCTAAATGGGAATAAAGGCAAGGTCTACTTCCTATTGTTGCCGATATGTATATTATCAAGAGTACCACCTAGCACATTATAAACACCCAAGAAGTGTTAATTATTATCATATTAACTTTCACCTGAGCCTTCAAGAAATAGCAGTCCTCACACCCCCTTAATTGAAATCCAAACTCACTTGGAAAACCCAGGGACTCCTAAATTACCCTTTCAGGTAAACATGTCTAAAAGAAATGTAGGTTTAACTCCTACTTCTTCTCCCATTGTCATGGTGCTCAGTTCAGTCCCTTACCATAAATTCAACCTTATCACTTACAGTGTAATATGTCCTTAGCATTTCTCAAATGTTCTGGGCCTGCTGGGACTTCTGAATCAGAGGGACTGGTTTTCAGTCAAGGTCCTTAAATGAGGAGCATTAAGTTATGTTCTCCCTCCAGACAGAGACAATGCTAGCCCATTCCAGCTCATCCTGGAAGTTGGGGCATCAGATGTCATTAAGATGCATTCCTACCCCTCCTGCTATGAGGAAGCTGTGACTCCAACACAGTTTAATTTATTTGGTTTCTCTCTCTCTCTCTCTCTCTCTCTCTCTCTCTCTCTCTCTCTCTCTCTCTCCCTCTCTCCCTCTCTCCCTCTCTCCCTCTCTCTCTCTCCCTTTCTCTCTCTATTTCTCTTTCTCATTTTGGGCCATTTTATCAGGACTGTTTGGATGAGGCAATTCAGATAGTTTATACTTCATGAATTAATGAAATGTATCCAGGCAGCCCATTGTTATGATGTCTCAGTGCTGACCATTTTCCCTCCCTACCAAGAAAGGCCAATAAAATTATCCTGTGATGATTTAATGTTTGATACTTATTAAGTACCGCCTATGTGCTAAATACTACTGTATAACAATGAACAAAATGGAGCCGTGTCCCCAAGGAGCTCACCGTTAACTGGAATAGAAACCAGATGATGCTGAGTGCCTACCGAGAGGCATAGAGAGTGACTTGGCACATGAGATCTCTTCTCATCAGATGGAGATATCTCTTCTTTTTGGATGTATTGGAGAAATCCTCCAAAAGGAGGTGGTATCCAATTGAGGATTTAAACAATGAAATGGATTTCACTGGGCAGGACATGGTTGATTCAGTCTCTCAGCAGAGGAAGTAGTGCCAACAAAGGGACAGGAACAGAGAATGAAAGGTCCACATTGCAGCTGGGAATTTGCAATGATTAGGAGTATGTATGCCTGTGAGACAAGAAAACCCAGGTCAAAAGACCACCCTCAAGTTAGCATGCACATGGCACCTGTGGTATCATCAATGTGCCTCACTACTTACATTCACTCCGATCCCCAAAATCAGGGGTGGGCTAACTTTTCCTGTAAAGAATCAGAGGATAAATATTTTTTTTAGACTTTATGAGCCATACAGTTTCTCTGTCACAACTACTCAACTTTGTCTTTTTCACATGAAAGCAGTTATAGACAATATGTAAAAAAATAAGGATGGCTATGTTCCAATAAAACGTATCAAATAAATTTCAGGCGTCACAACTTACCATTCTTCTTTTTATTTTTCTCAACAATGTTAAAATGTAAAAGCCATTTTTAGCTTGTGGTCTTATAAAACCAGGTGGTAGGCCAGACCTGGCCCATGGGCCGTAGTTCATCAACTCCTACCTTAGATAAAACTACTTTAAATCTCAGGTAGAAAAGAAAGATAAATGAATGTCTTTCCGGTAATGGGAAATGGAATACCTGCTTCTTTCTGGGTATTTTCAAGACCTACATTTGAGTAACAGGTACTAGGGTACTTCCAAAGTTGCTGAGCTTTTAAGGCAAATGAAATGTTCTCCTTCTCCTGTCTGTAAGGTTTTAATCTTACAGACAAAACCTTAACTTAATAAGGTTTTAATAAGTTAAATAAATGTCAAGGAGAGCCTCATATAGGAAATCAAAGCAGGGCTCAGGTGACTAGAAGAGAGCTTGTGTTACTCCAGTCAGGCTCCTATAAGAAAATGCCATAGACTAGGTGGTTTATACACAACAGATATCTCTTCTCACAGTTCTGGAGGTTAGGAAATCTAAGATCAAAATCTAAGCAATGTCTGGTGAGGGCCTACTTCCCAGTTCACGGATGGTGTCTTTTTGCTCTATCCTCACAGGGTAGAAAAGGCAAGGGAGTTTCTCAGGTCATTTTTATAAGGGCACTTACCCCACTGATAAGGGCTTCATCCCCATTACCTTATCACCTTCCAAAGGCCTCCACCTCCTAATACTGTCACCTTGGTGGTTAGGGTTCAACATAGGAACTGTGGATGGGAGACAAACATTCATACCATAGTAGAACTCATCCTGCTCTTTGGGGATAGTCATTTATATGTCTCAGGGCATATTTATTATCAGCTGAAAAGCTCATTCGCAAGTCATTTGTGTCTCAATAATGATGTGTCTCAATAATCTACTACAGTAGTACAAAATGCTAGGCAAAAATTCCTGAGTCACAATACCTCAGAGCCAGACCTGGCCCATGTAACATTATCTCAAACCACAGTCTGAGAGTTACATGCATGGGAAAAGTGCCTTCACCCATCCAAGGGTGGGTGCGCCAGTTCTGAGAGCACTCGCCCCTCTCTCCCTGGCCATGCCTTCCTCATCGGCTACCCTCTTTTGTTCTTGTTTTACTATTTCCTTTTTCTTCTTTGTAGACAAGAAGGAAGGAAAGGGACCAGCCAATTAAAAGCTATATATGTTTTTTGGAAGTTTGCTATATATCTAATTTATATACACTCTGCCCCCTATTTCAGGCATAACTAGTTAAATATGGATAACACTGGTGTGGAATCCCTTATTCTCTTACTGCCTTGAACAATCACACTGAAATCCTAAGTGGTGATCATCCAGCCCACCCTAAAGCACCCAGTTCCCTATTTTGATTTAGGAAGCATACCTCCCCATCCCCACCCCCCACCATTCCCAAAGGATATAAACATCCACTTTTAAGTCTAAAGGCAGGAATGTACCGAATAACCAAGGAAAAACATCCATCATTGCTTCGCTAATCAAATTCCTACGAAGAGAGAGGACAGCAATACCTTATTAAATGTGTTTTGTGATCTGTGTGCATGTATATGCAAGCACAGATGGGTGTACAAGAAGTCAACGAGACTATTTTTCCTTTTGGACAAATCAGATTTCTTTGGTCAGTTTGAGGCCCAGTGCTTAACAGGACATTTTAAACTGGGAAGTCCAGTCTGTTATTTAAATACACTGTGAGCCTTGGTTGCAAATATCTCAGGCACTCAGATGATGAAGAGAGAATGCAATCCTTGTCACAGCTTTTTGACTGTGTTAAAAACCTGAAATGAACCCAAGACCCAAGATGTAAGGAGTTTAAAATGGGCAGGAGAGGCCTTTGCTCCTGCCCAGTCTTATTCTGTCTGCAAAACTCCTAATCCTGTAGAAAGACCCAATTTAAACATCACTTCCCTTTCAAACCTTGCCTTCTACTCTCAGGAAAAAGCAGTTGTCCCCCACTCATCTTTGCTCCCATGGCACTTTGCACAAAACTCTATTACAACTATTAGGCACTTATCTCACTAAATTGCAATTATCTGTTTATGTTTCTGCCTATTTCCACCAGAAAATGCACCCTCAAGGGGAAAGATCAGGTCTTATTCATCTTTCCATTCTCAGCGCTCAGCACAGTACTGACACAATAGCAACTTAAAACATGTTTTAGTATTTTTATTATTAAAGAAACACATGTCCATGTTAAAAATTCAAAATAGCACAGACAGTAATACAAGGAAAGGTTAAAAGTTGCCGTTCCACCATTCAGACCATCGGTCCCATTTCCCAAAGGAAATCACTCTTCAGAGAGTCTTAAAAATGCATACATAGTTTGTCAGTCTCTTTCACCCCACAGTCAGCTAACCGAAATACATACTTTGAGCTAACTCTCAAAGCTGTCATACATGTGAGATTGGCTGACCATTGTAACAATATGACAGGGCTGGGGTGAACCCCCCAGGAACTAAAGGCCAAAGAAGCACAGTGGCTACAGCAGAAAGGTCATAGTCAGACTAGGAATCTGTTCCACTCAGCACTTTCTATGAGCTGATAACCAAAGATCCCTCTTGACACTTTTCCTCTCTTGTTTTCATTTCTCGCTTTCTCTGATTTTTTTTCTGTGTCTCCATGTCTTTCATGTCTTTCTTTGTCTCTCCATCTGCCTTTTTCTGTCTATGGCCTTTCTGTCTCTTTGTTGCTTATTTTCTCTTTATCTTCCTCTTTCTTATTCCAAGTCTGCTGTCTCTATCTTTGCCTCTGTCATGCTCCCTTTTCCTCTCCTGTCCCTATTCTTCCTCTCTCTCCATCTGTCTGTTTCCATGACTCTCTGTCCCTTTCTCTGTCGCCTTGTTCTGGATATCTTTTTCCACTCAGCTCTCACAATCAGTAAATGTCCTTACCGTAGCCTTACAAACCATCTAAATAATATTTCATTTTTAAGAGTGGTCACTTAAATGTTGTACACCAGTGCCTAAGTTATTGTGAATGGATAGAGATGCACAAGAATGAGCACCTTGGACTGGCTGAGTGGCGCAGTGGTTAAGTGCTGGCTTGGGACGCCAGCGGCCCCAGTTTGGGTCCCACATATGAGGGCCAAGTGACACTGCCCTCAAAAAAAAAAAAAAAAAAAAAAAAAAGAATGAGCACCTCTATTATCAATTCTTTCATCAGGATTATCATTACGCATACACTCCCATGTCCATATATGATGTACAAATGGATGATACCATGATCAAGACAGAGGCTGACATTGAAATTGAAATACATGCTCCTTTATAGAAAACTGGAGGCTACCAGAATTTCCAGGAGGTTACTCAGATAGAAGTCATTACCTCCAGGTCTCTCTCTCTGGAGTCAAGAGGATTACAAACAAATGGACTGGTAGTCCCTGCTGCTTGCTGCACACCCCTGAGAAAGACAGGGTGATCTTGTGGTTTTGCCAAAACCCTGGGTGCAGGCTCTCTACCAACAACAGAGATTAGAAGCAAGTTGGGCAACTTGAATGGGGCCTCTTTGTCTAGTTCAGTTGCCTGGAATTCAGTTCTAATGAGGCCAAGTTCTCAAAATTGCTTGCTCTCTCTTGTTTTGTTCTCATTTTTCAAATAACTTAAAAATAATAATAACAATAATAATAATAATAATAATAACCCAAGCAATGCAAGTTTATTAAGAAACAACAACAGCAAAAACTATGGGCAAAAAAAAAAAAAGTCACCTACCACCCCATCATTCATCATAATCACAGGCAACATTTTTGAATCATGTCTTTCCTGCACATTTTTTTTTTTTAAAGTATTGAGCACCTACTATTTCCAGGTATATTTCTAGGGATTTGGAGTATACAAGGAAAAAACAAAGTCCCCCCCAAACAAACCAATACCAAAAAACAAAAACAAAAACAAAAAACAAAAAAATTCTGACTTCATGGGGCTTACATTTGTATTATTTTTCAATGTGTTTTTTATTGTGTTTTGTTTTGTTTCCATTCTGGTATTCTGTGGGAGGTTTCCCAATTCAACATATATCTTTACATAAGCAATCTTTTAATGGCTGAATATTCTACAACACTCATGTGCAAGACCTGTGTGAAAAGCCAGTATTCCCCATGGGAATAGCAAATACAACAGCAAATATATAGTAAGCAAGATGTGATATTGTGATGTATAATAAGAAATACATATGTGGTCTCAGTCCCTATTTCTGGCACAGAGCTCCTAAAACCCTTGGAAATTCCTGTGAAGAAAGTGATAAAGGTTCTTTTGTTATGTTAATGGGGCAACCTTTGGAATATACCCAAGAATGGGGGCTGGCTGCCAGGACAATCAGCCATGTGATTGGAGGGTTGGAACCTTCAGTCCCACCCCCTGGACTTCCACAGAGGAGAGAATGGCTACGGGTTGAATTGATTGCCAATGACCAATGATTTCATCAATCATGACTGTGCAATGAAGCCGCTATAAGAAAAACAAAAGGACAGGTTGGAGAGCTTCAGGGTTGGTGAAGGCATGGCGATATGGGGAGACTGGCACCCTCAGAGGGGGCATTGAAGCTCCTCGCTTCTCTCCCATGCCTTGCCCTAGGCATCTCTTCCATCTGGCTGTTCCTTAGTTATATTCTTTTAAAATAAACTGATAACCTAATAAGTGTAATGTTTCTCTGAGTTCTGTGGGAAGCTCCAGTAAATTAATGGAACCCAAGCGGGCAGCTGTGGAGCTCCCCACCTGCAGCCAGTCTGTCAGAAGCACAGGTGATAACCTAGGTCTGCAACTGGCCTCTGAAAAGGGGGTGGGGGCAGGGTTGTGAGACTAAGCCCTTAACCTGTTGAATCTGATGCTATGTATTGGTAGATGCCGTGAGAATTGAGTTAAATTGTAGGACACCAAGCTGGTGTCTCAGAATTGCTTGTTGGTATGGGGAAACCCCACCACACACATTGGAAATTGTATTGAGAACTCTATTACAAGTATTTATGTGCAAATAGCTAGAGATATTGAGAAAGTTGCCAAAAAGAGTAAGACAGGGTCCCAGCATTCATTTTAAGAGTATGAAACTGGAGTGAAAGAACATAAGTGCAAAAACAGAAGCTATATCATGAATAACATGTTTGAAATATCTTTTTAACAGCGCACACTTGAATACAATTTTTACTAGTATTAGCATTAACAAAATAATACAATAATAATAATAGCTAACCCTTATCAACTGCTTACTGAATCCCAGATGCCCTTTAAGCATTTTTATATCTATTGTCTCCTTAAGACATCACAAAGCCAAATAAAAATAAAAGTATCCCATCATTTATTTCCATTTGCAGATGAGGAAACTAAAGCACATAGTTATGTTAATTGTCCAAATTCATATATCTAGTAGATTATGGAATGGGAATTCAAACCAATCATACATGTTATGTTATATTTAAAATAATGTAATCTTTTGGCCACTTAACACTTTTTAAGCGGGCATAAAAAGCTATATGACAAGTTTACTCGTTTCCCGCAAAATATGTGTTAAGACATGTATCTCCCATGATCATATGGACAGCCAGGAAAAATAACTGCCTAGAATATATTTAGTGATGGAAACATTACCATCTGGCAGAAAAGCACTGTCATCCTCTCCCTGGGGAACTGTATACTGTGCCATGTATAATCACCTCTCCCTTCAGACAGAGCCTCCCACTGGTCTTCACCATTGGGGTCAAAGTTTCTACTGAGACAGTGATCAAAGCTGAGGGCTTCAGCTCTTTATGGGGAAAAATGACGCATATTGACATGAGATTTTCCAGATAATAGGAGGTGTTCATGGAACCCCAAACCCATTCATGAATCTTAGGAAAAAGATTTTCAAACTTTCATGTTCCTAACCACCTCTTAGGGAGCTTAGAAAGCATCAAGATTCCTAGTCCCCATCAGCAGACTCAAAAGCGGGTCCCATAAGGAGCAGCTATGAGAAATGCTGCCCTAGGTGCCCAAGGAGAGAGCCCGTGGCTGCCCAGATAAGAATTCCTCCATCAGCTCAGCAAAATGTAAATCACTGCAAACAGGGCTGCAGACAGATTCTAAGCAGGATGACAACCATGTCTAAAATAGCCTTGTTCCTCTTTAATGATTTGACGCAAGAGTGCCTGGTGGCAAATGCTGAATCAGGAGATGACCTTTCACTTTTAAACACCTTCCCTCCACGGGCCCTGGAGCAGAGGGATGAAAGGCCCACAGTTTTGTGTCTCCACAGCCCCTGTTGCTCTGCGAGGAGAAGATGACTGGAGGCATCAATCCATGGGCTCCAGGACACAACATGATTAGTTAGTTGTCTGATAACATGATTTTTATTGGTACTTTCTTTGAAAAGTGTGCAAGTTATGTACACTGTCACTTCAGGGTCATTAGCCAGCAGAAGAGACCATTCACACATCCTCCGGGGGAACAAGATAGGAAGACACACAATAATCAACCCAGGTGAGCCACTCACACAGGCGGAAACAAGTTAGGGCTTTGATCAAGCGGCATCATGGAGCAGCATGTTACCAAGTAAAGTGCATCAGGTCAGTGACCTGAGATCGGGGTGAAGTGAGAGGGGGACCCTGAGATTCACGCCCGAGTTCCCCTACCATCTCTCTATACTGACTTGTGGAGTTCTCGCTAAAGAAACACAGGGAAAACAAAACAAAACAAAACAAAACAAAAAAACAAAAACCAAACCTTATAATGGGAACACATAATCAAAACGAAAGAAGTTTTGGAGCCAGAAAGGACCAAAAATAAAATTCCAGCTCTGCCACCTTCTTGCTGCGTGACCTTGGGAAAGTTATTAAGCTACAACTTCTATGGCTTTAAAATGAGGATAATGGTACCTAGTTTGCAAGGGCGGTGTGAGGATGAAATGAAATAATGTGCTGATGCTCTAGAATGCACTTCCAGAGAATCTGTTCAGTAAATTGGCCGTTATTTATGTAACTATTGTTAAGAAGGACTTTTGCTATCATCAGTATATCTTATCTGGGTACAGAGAGCTCTGCCTAGCATTCAGCAAACTTTCCTTTGCTTCCCCACCCCCAACCCTCAAAAGAAAAAAGTAGAAAAGGCCATAGCTGGTAAATCCATTCTAATCCTTGAGCAAATAAAATCGTTAGTATGAAGAAGCCCTCATTCAGTTGGATCACTGCTTCTCCCAAGCACTGACAATCTAGGTCCCAGGACTGAGACTGTAGGTAACATTACTAACTAGAGTTCATCTGCATAAGACAATTAAAGAGGTGGCTCTCCCTTCTTCTCTCCACCAACTCCCTGCTGCAATTAACCCAGTCATCAATAGCCTTATCTGCCAAGTCAAGTCCATTAGCAGTGGAACACACATGGTAGATAGGTTATTGCTAGAGACCTCACTTGCTGAAAGTCCCATTATCTCTCGTTAAGGTCACTTTTTAAAGGTTTCAATAATGCCAAGAGCATGACATTTGGCGAAGCCACTTGCTCTGAAGCCCAGGACAAATATTATGAACACAGGTGCACAGGCTCCAGGCAAACCCTGAACACGAGATACCGCTGTGTTCAAACCCTTGCCTGTGGGAAGCCAGCCGTGGGCCAAACCAAGAACCAGTCATACAGAGTGACAAAATATTTTTGACCCTCTTTTTCCACTAACTGAGCTTAACAGCAATACCCCTTAATTTCCTTATTTGAGAAATGTAGATAATCTCTGTCTACCTATCTCAGAGGACTGTAGTGAGAATAAAACTGAGACGATGGGAGTAATGTTCCAATCTTTGAAAACTGAAGCGTTTTGCAAAGGAAAGGGAGCTATAAGTGATCTAAAGTGGCAGAACAATGTTCAGGAGTGCTATAGAAATAGACGCAGTATCTTTTATACACGTGTACAATTTCACGTAGGATTTCCTACGGAGCATTCATATCCTTCTTTTTTCCCCCCCTTACCTACATTTTAGAATGGGCTCTGTTCTTTCCTTATAAACCTTGCACAGTAAGAGTCTACCTTTATTTCTTGCCAGCTGCTTGACTCCTCCATCCATCCCATCCTAGCAGACTGTGCACTCCTCCCCTCCAGGGGGCCTGGCTCCACCTCGGGCAGGCCAAGCCTCTTCTCTGCCATTCTCTTTGACCACTGAGGCCACATCCTTTGGCTAGTTTCCCCTCTAGGACACATTGATACATTTGCCACAATCCCTAGCCAGAGATATAGGGCAGGAAATTGAGACATACACAAAGCCAGGATAACCAGTCTACATAAGGTTAGTGACAACATGAACTGGCAGGGAACCAAATTAATTTACCCTCTGGGCAGTTTGGCCAGTAATGTTTCTAACCAATAATGTAAACAAAAGGGAGTCCTTCTGTGAAAACTGCACCTTGGAAAATGTCAAGGTAAAAAAGAAACAATGATGAGTCCAGCTGAGATTTAATATTATAAATAACAGCAAGTCATGTCTTTAAGTGACCAGGCAGGTTTTTATTTTCTTTTTGGGCTTGGAATATACCCAAACTCACTAGAAGATGGATGTACACAGTTTTTGCTTAAAGCATATTTTTAAAACTATGTCTAAGGTTAAAACTTGAGTTACACATAGTTTACATTTCATGTAGTTTACTTTATTGGATATAGATAAGAATTGTTACATCTCTACTCTCAATCCTTACTCATACCATCCATTCAGCTCAAAATATCTTTATAATAATCCCCATCTCTTAATTTTTTTCTTCACATTTCAAGGTTCACTTGCAGCACCAGCTCTGCAATAAAGCTTGAAGACCACCGCAGCCGGGGGCATGTGTCCCTCCTCTGACCTTCTACAGATGGTATGCCCTCGGAAGATGCTTATCTCCTATTTCCTTCTCAGAGGATTCTTTGGGTCCAAGACAAAAAGCTCTATGAGGGCAGGTATTGTCTCTTTTCATCTTCGTGCATCACTGCACATATGTCCCTATTATCATTGCCTGACAAATATCAGGATTCAATACGCATTTGTAGAATGAAGAATAAATATGATAGTTTGTGTAAGCTTTTTAACCGAATGCTGCCATATGGTAATCTCTCCTTAAATGTGAGCACTTATCCTCTTAAATGTGTCAGATAACTCCATCAGCCTTTGTACCCTACTCTCTGAGTTTCTGGGGTCCCTTTGGAAAAGAATGTGGATATCATTCCCAGGGCCAACATTCACATCAAGTTAGTCTAGAAAATCCCATTAAATATCTTAAGAGAAACTTACTTTTCCAATTTCATATTAAACATTTTTTTGTCCGAAGATAGAAAGCTCCTTCACATAAAGATATGATGTAATAAACCCAATAAACTATGTTTTGCTGCAGATTCACATTGAAATGAATGCCTGTTTGGATCTCAAATGACTTGATTTCCTATTAATAGATATGCATATGAACCATAGGAAACGGAAGAATCATGTGAAATAAAAGGCTTGTTCACTTATAGGTCAAGGGTACAGGTCATTGTGTCACTTCTGCATCCCCAACACACCCAGCATACTTTACTTCAATTTAGCAGGTGTACAATACCTACAAGCTGAATAAACTATTAAATTGATTTCAACCTGTAAGCGATATTGGTGGTGCTCTAGTCTACTGGTATTATTCTACAGAGGGTGAAATTGAGGCCACAAAATTGTAACAAGTTATGGCTACATAACTAATCTTTGCATACAGTCAGGGCTATACGCTAAGATCCTTAATCCCCATCAGAGAATTAGTTCTTCAACTAAAATAAAATGTAGCATTTATTGAGCACTTACTATGTACCAGCCACTTCATAAAAATGTCAAATCTTCAGGGAAAAGCCTGCAAAAAATGTACTATTCTATATTTTAGTTGAGGAAACAAACTCAAAACATGTTAAGTGTCTTGCTCAATGATAGGTGATGGTAGCAAGAGAGCTCACCTTCAAACTCAGATCTGTCTGCTTCTAAACCCTCTACCTTCCATGTCACACCATTAAGAGCAGAAAACACTGATCAGAGAGGGAATTATGTGGGCTTGCTAGAGAAAGCCAAAGTCGCATCATTTTATTTAAAGACAAAAACGGGTCAAAAAAATTGTGTCAAAATGTATAGCCAAATCAAGTGTTCATATCCAACCTCTCTATGAAGTCAGATTTATAATTAACTTAGAAAAGGAATCTATTCCTAAAGACACCACATCTGAAAGCTAAGTGATGGCAGGTTACCTCCTGCTCAATGAATCACCAGGTGCAGATTCCATGTCTCACTGAAGATGAAGAGGTGGGCGGATAAGAGAACAACCAAATCACTACTTAAGGGAAGAGTGCACTGTGACAGGTGCATTTTACAGTACCCATCTTTTTACATGGAGTTTCCAGCTAAGACTCTACCTCCTCCACCATGATCTGAAATCCACCCAAGATAGGGTGACTTAAAATACAGACACTAAGAGGTCTAAGTTTTTCTATTCCACCTTAAAGTCTTCAAGACAAGCCATTGGGCGGGATTTTGGAATCAGGTCACTCGGGGTGCCAGTCCCTGATTGCCGCTGACCTTTTGTAAACTCTTGGCAAGTCAGTTAGCCTACTGGAGCCTCAGTTTTGCCCTCTATGTAAGGGAACAATATCTACTCACAAAATTTTTTATTAAAATAAAGTAAGATGATGGAATGTAAAGCATTTACCCCAAAGCCTGACTCAAGATGGAACTCAGTTTATTCACTAAGGTTGGATGGTCAATGTCAAGTCCTTGAGCAGCTAAGGCAAAGGGGTCCATGGGAAGCAATCAGCTCATTGCACTCAATAATATGCAGCATTAGGGATACTGTAATGGCCAAATGTGCCAAGTAAAAGCCTCTGTTAACAAATTCCATAATAGTATTTGTTGTAAGAAGGGGACATAGTGATAAATTGAAATATTCAATCTGACACTGACATAAAAATATGAAAAAGTGTTATGAACACTGCCACCCACGTATTACCTAACAAGGATTTTTATAAGGATTAATGAGTGTAGCACTTTGAAACTCCTTGGAAATAAGAAATAAACACATGCCCCATCATACATACATTTCTAGATGAAAAATATATTTTAACAAACTAAGGATACTGTATAAATTTAGATCAGGGCACAGCATGCCTAGGATGAGTAGGGTAGGAACAATATGTTCTTGCTTATGACACCAACCTCATGACAAATGATTCATACCCAGTACCTTTCATGCCAAAAGATCCCCCCAGGTGTTCCACCAACTCTAGCAAGTTTCCATCAAGCCAGGCTGCAGTATAGAGGAATCGCATCACATTCACAGATGAGGCAAAACAGTCATGTCTTTACACAACTACACAAGTCTAACAGGGAGGGGGCGGGAAGGAGAAGGGAAGGAGGTGAGAGAACCACGCAGAATTGCCCACAAGTCTGCCATGCAGCCTATAATGACCATACGTTCACACCTTGAATGCAGGTGTTATTTTAATCAGAAACCCTACTTAACAGGTGAGACAGGTTCAGAGGATGAGGATGGATATTGCCTGTGGCCCTGAATGGATTGGGGAGGCTGGTTATAGGGGAAGACAATAATGTGAAAAAATGAGAGCCCCCCAGTGCTGTCCTTAGGTTTAGGTGAGTGAAGATGAAGCACTGGGAGATGAAGGTTCCAAATAGGTGCACAGCACTTGACAGTCGCAGTGCCCTCTTATGTAGGTCCTGGCACACAGTTCTCTGAAGTGAATCTGGTGGGCATCACCCCCATTTTAGAGATGAGGAAATTCACACTCAGGGTGCAACCAACCTACCAAAATCAAAACACAAATAAGCAGAACTAGAACTCAAGCCTGCCTGCTGCTGTTATAAAGTTATGCCAAAAAAAAAAAAAAGTTTCTGCCTTCTTTCCCTTTAAAAAATATTTCAAACTTTGTCTCGCCTCTGAATGTGGGCTAGCTTTGATTTGGAGGACCTGGAGACAGGCTATTTCTCTTCCTTTACCATCTGCACATGTACACTAAAAAGAAACCAATTGGTGTGGAAGCAGGTAGGGGTGGGGTATGTGTGTGGGGTGGGGGTGTCCTTACAAAATAAGAGACTATTAAGTAGAAATCTCCTTAGTTACCATGATCTGAGTGTTCAAACCTTTAACACACACCACCTTGATTGTTTTCTACATTATCTCAGACTCTGCTGCATGTCTCCCATCCAAGCCTTGACCCCACTGGGTTTAGAAGCACCATTAAAAATAAAAACGTCTGGCAGTGCTTGGCGCCATTTCTTAAATGGAGTTTAAAATTTGCCAAAGATGTACTCTCCTTTTCTAGCTCTTTCCAAGATCTTTCAAGAGACAAACTAAAGTAGAGGTCTAATGGGTGAGTGATATTTTACAGCTTGAATTACATTAAAAGCCAGAAATATTTTGAGTCCAAAGTCCTTTACTTCTTGATACAAGTTCTAATATGTCTGATGTGTTTAAAATCTCCCCTTGAAGCCAGAAGCTTTGAGCTAATCACTTAAAGCAGTGCAAGTTATTCCATTAGTTTAGGAAGATTCTTCAAACTGGATGATTCATTTTCATGGTTACAGTATGAAAGATATGCTAGTTAAGGTAAAGAATGAAGGCAAGGGTCTCCAGGACTTGAATGGAAAGAATTTAGCTTCCATTATTTGATTAAACCAGTCCTGAGAAGCACATAAAACCATAGCCTCAGGCATGAAGGCTAAACTGTAGGGAAAACCCTGATGACTCTCCCAGAACACAGACGTCACTACAAAATACTACTTATCATGATTTGCCTTAATACAATATATGTGTATACCCAAGGAACCCATAATGATAGACTATTATTTTAAAATGTTCATCATCGTCATTAAAACACTGACAATAGCACGACTCACTCAAGTGGCACTTCCCTTGGGAAGGTTTCTGGCAATTACATCACAACTGAAAACATTTTGAAAGGTGCCAGGCTGCAGAAGCTATACATATTACAAATACCACCATCTCAATAACCTGATGGAAACTGAAACTTTGATTTATTTTTTTTCATTTTACCCATCCTTGGGTTTTATGTTCTTGTCTGCTTAATGGCAGCCTAGAGAAGTTTCCACACTTCTAAATCCTCTTCAGCTCTTACCATCAAAAGCTGGCTCTTTACTATTTCAGCTCATTGAAGTTTCCAGGTGCAGTTTCAACTGGAATATAATAGCTACCTTAGATTCCAGACAGGCAGGCTTTTCCAAAAAATCTAAAACCCTGACTGACGTGGCCAAAGCTCGTGGGTTTCTTCCCATTCTCCCCTGTGTCCAGCCTCCTGGAATCCGGCAACCCCTCTCCTCCCTTCATAAAAGGAGGCTGAGTCTTTATTTGTGCTCTTCTCTAGAGGAGGTCAGGCAATGGGGCAGAACAGGGAGTTATTGTCACTGAGATATATCTGATCTTCCTGAGACTGATCATGCCAGAACACAACAACTCATTCACGGGCTGGGAAGCCCCAGCTCTCACAACACACTGGCTGGTGCTGTTAGAAGATGCTGGACAGTTCCTGTCCTGCAACTTGCATCCACTTGGTCCCCCAAAACAGAGGCCACATTAAGGGCACCTTATCGTCCACTGCAGTTCTCTTCCCTTGGGGGCCCGGGGGCGGGGGGAGAGAGAGCGGACTAGGAGCTCTGAATAAAAATAAAATAAAAATCCTCAGATAAAATCTTATTGATATTACTTGCGCTCATCCAGGAGTCTAGCAAGTAAAGGAAAAGTCACTCCAGGGAATGTCAGTCTGCCTGGAAATGTAACCCTTTCGCCTCCACATTCAGGATACTTGAACAGCCAGCCCTCTGTCTGGTCCTCCGATCTACACTACATCAATGAGACCACAGACGAGAGGAAACGGGGGTTTGTCTGCCCTGTTTAAACCTTCGTTTGGGGTTTGCCAGGGGACTCTGATGGTTTTGGGGGGAGGGGTAGGGGCTGGGAGTGGTCTCCCAGGGTGTCGCCTGGGGGAGACCAGCAGGTAAGACTTTAGCGTGCAGCCTCTTTCCAGCCCAGAAAACCCGTTTCCTCCAATTCGCCATCAGGTCACACAGCCAACTTTAACCCTTTCCAGCTTTCACCCCTTTGCCCTCAGCCCCGTTCTACTCACGCTGCTGTTGTGGCCAGACCAGTGGACCATAGCTTGGTTGTGCGCTGAGTCGCCCGTCAGCGAGAATGTGGTGCTGGTCAGTTTCAGCTCCTCCATCCGGAAGCGCGTGGCTTTGTCTGGGTCCCGCTCCCGAGTCCCCAGCGCCTGCTGCCCGCCGTCCCTTAGCGCGCTCCGGGGGTTCCTGCTCGCGCCCTCTCCTTGCTCTGCCTTCTGATCTGCTCCACTCCGTCTCCTCCGGACCGAGCGCGGAGCAGCGGCCACGGACGCCCCGGGGCCCAAGGCCCGCTCCAGGGACAGCGCTCGGTCTCCGGGGGCCACGGCGAACAAGGGGCGCCCAAAGAGGGGCAGGGGCGTGGCAGGAGCCCTGCCTGGAGGCCCCTGGGGATAAAAGCCCCCTGGGGTCGGCACCCAACGTGGGGCCGCGCCGGGGGGCAGCTGGGGGCAGCAGGAGCCGCCGCAGAGCGCGCCCGGGAAGCAGAGGACCAAGAGCCCCGCGCCGGCGAGGAGCGCGCTCAGCCCGGCTGGGGAGCCGCCTCCGGAGCCAACTTTTCCCATCGCAGGAGCGGAGCGGAGCGGACAGGGGGGCCCGGACCGAAGCGGGGCGGCGCGGGGCTCCCCGCGGGCCGGCTGTGGGCGACAGGCGCTCAGGACCCCAACTCCATCCAAGTTGGGCCGCGCTGGGGCGGGCGGAGGCGGCGCCGGGCAGGTGGCGGCCGCTCACCCAGGCTGCGCGGGAGCCGAGCGCGGGTTCGGACGGAGCCAGCCGCCGCCACGCGGGGGTGGAGCTGCACTGAAGTCACGGGCGGAGCGGGCGGGCGGGCGACGCGGGAGGGAGGGCGGGCGCGGCCGGGCTCTGGGCGCCGCGTCCCGCTCGCGAGCTGCTCTGGGCGCGGGTGGCTGAGGATGGAGACGGGATGCACCGCCTCCCGCGCTGCGCCCCCGCGGCTGCCGGCCCGGCTCCTCTAGGGGCCCGCGCGCGCCTCCCGTGGGGTCGGGCAGCCCCGAGCCGCCGGAGTGGTCACTGTCTCGGGGACTTAATATTCCCGTGTCATGGTTGGTGTCAGCCTCGGTTGCAGTTGTCTGGCCCCCTCCACCCGTCTTTTCCAGTTTGGAACATAGGGATGGCTGCGCTCTTGATGGTTCCCTTCTTGGTCTCCTTGAGTTGGCGTGTGAGCCTTACCTTCAGCAGAATCGGTGTCCGGGCTTGGGGGAGATCCCAGAAAGGGGACGGCAGAGAATGATGTACTTAAATGTTGGGGCGGGGGTGGGGGGGAGGATTTTTCCATGAATGATCCAGTTTCGATTCCTTTCCCGACCTCCTAACTCCTTGTATTGGAACCCAACCTTCCTGCATTTTGTGGATATATATATATATATATATATATATATATATATATATATATATATATATATATATATATATATATATATAGGCTTCCTAAGAGATTGCAAACTCACTGAGGACAGGCTGACCAAACCGTAAGCAACTTGAAAGAAGTGACCGGTTTATTTTTGTTGTCCATTTTATCCTCAGTGCTTGACACTGTTCTGCACAGTAAGAAATACATCAGTCATTAATGCAATAAATTATGTATTGTGAGTTGATTATATATCTGAATGTGAGTAAATACAAGAAAGGAAGCACAGTGCTGTATTTATCCATGTCACTTGTGCCTGGCCCAGAGCTCCTAACGAATCCCTTAAGGTTATTAGCCAACATCAAGTCTGTGCTGGGGGCTCTGCCACAAGTTTGCTGGGGGACCTCAGACAAGTAGCAGTCTCTCAGTTTCCTACACATTAAAATTAAGTAGTTGCATTAAATGACCTTTAAAATCCCTTCCATTCCTAAAATGCTGTAATGCTATGATTATAATGTCTGCCCAGCCCAGCTCCCTGCTACTGTTCAAAAGTTCAGATAAAGATTTATAGTAAGTGAATGGGCTTTGAAAATTACAAAGAATTTCTGAAAACCCAAGCCTTTTTCAAACAGAAAGTTTGCTTCTAAGGGTTGAAATACCTTCAAACTCTTTGTAGTCTATGTGCCAAATACCACTTCCCTATCACACGGCAACTATTAAATCATCCTGTGAATACTCGCTGATTGAATAAATGAACCCCACTGCAAAATAATACAATTTCCAGTTTCTAATTACATGTTTGTCCATATTCACACTAGCAAAAGTAACTTTACTGAAAAATCTGAATTCTGAGTTTGCGATGGGACCAACTTGAAAGTAACAGGGTGATAATTATTCTTCAAATAACGATACTCTTGTTTAGATGCTGTCCAGGAGACATTTCTCTTTTATCAATCCAATGCAGAGTGCAAGTACAAAAAAGCAATTTAATTTATTGTTCTATGACCAATCCAAGAAAGGTGCCAATGCAAAGAAGGCAGTCTTCTCAGCCATTAAATGTGTTACCTTAAAATGACAAAAGAGTGTCCTCTTTGTCATAAAAGGAGACAGACTATTTTTCCAAAAGCACCATTACCACCCACGCCTGAATCCTCCTGTAAAAGGAACATTGTCTGGAAGGGTGTGGCTTCTAGATGGAGAAAAGGAGAGACAGAGGTCCCCCCTCCTCCCCAAATTGCAAGTGCTCTTTGTCAAAGCTCAAGACAGTTGTTTTCCTCTCCTCAGAAAGGCTTTCAGAGCTTTGCAGGATCCTTTGCCTAATGCCTTCTTTCCAGACCCTGCTAACCTTTCCAGTGGATAAGTGCGTGAGAATTCCTCCAAGAGAAGAAAACCAGACTCAAGAGTTAGAACTCAAATATATTCCCATCCAAATACAGGACTGGAAAAAGTGAAATACTTAATAATAATAATAATAATAATAATAATAATAATAAATAGTGGATTCCAATGTTCTCATCTTAATCTATCATTGCCCTAACAAAATTTACGTTTTGATTTGAAAATGAAGTTCTTCCTGAAGAACTGGTACAAGTAAAACTGATTTTTCCTCCCCAAAGAATTTACAACTCTCATCTTTTAAAACACACCTATTACAATGACCCCTTTAAAGTGGAAGCGTTTGTAGCCCACTTGCTGTAAAGTCATAGAGGGCAGGCACTTTTGTACTGCCTGATTTTAATTATTCATTTGAGAAAAAGTTTAGACAGATATGGATGAAATTGGCTCCAAGTATTGTATTGTGCATTTTTTATACATCTGTTTTATTCCTTATGTCTCTGATCCCCATTGAGCCTTATCAACAAGCAAAAAGAGAAAGTACAAGAAAGTCCCTAAACCATCCTCTTTTTCCAAAAGACTTCAAGAAATAGGTTAATCATGGGAGAAACAAGGCTAGTCTATTTCAAGGTGTTTTCATTCCAACAACCCACTAAGCAACCCAACAGTTTTTGTTAATATAATGCATTAAAAATGAGTCACATAATAGGAACATAGTTGATATCAAAGCCCAGTAGAGAGCACAGATCTGTAATTCCAATAAGGAGTCTTTGCATTGTGCGTCGGAAAAACATGCCACCCCCTCAGTCCAGTTACCATCGTTTCTCACCTGGACTAGCACAACAGCCTCCTAACAGCTCTCCGTACCCCACAATTGCTCTGTTCCACGTCATCTCTACAAAGTGGAATGCTAGTCTCCAAATGGTACCACAAAATAACTCATGGTATGCAGGAAGAAAATAATGGCCTTGTTCATATTTAATTACTGATCAACATGCATATGGTGTGTGTGTGTGTGCATGTAGAGAGAAAGAGACAGACAGGGACAGAGACAGAGACAGAGAGAGCATGTTGCATTTGTGAACATTTCCAGCTACATGCTGATTTGTGTGCATGATCAATAAAGTTTTGATGCCTTGCCCTACAAAGCAGCAAAAGTGATCTTTCAAAAGTATAAAAACTATCATTTCTTGCCACTATTGAAAGCCCCTCCCTGACCTCCCATTGCAAACAGAAGAAAACCCACACTCCTTACCATGGCCCATTAGGCTTGCAGAAGCAGAGTCCTGCCTGTCGGTCAGTCACATTTGGCAGCACTCTCCCCTCACTCATATGCTCCAGCCACTCTGGGCAATCCCTCCCTCCCATGTGCCAAGTGTCTTCTAGCTCTTCTAGCGTATTCTAGTGTATTGTTCCACCTTCCTGCAATGCCCACTACCATGCTCAATTCTCATAGCTGACCACGTGTCTTTGAGACCTTCCCTTAAAACGTATTTCCTTAGACTTTCCCTGACTGCCTACCCAAGAAGAAATTCCTCTCCTATTTTGCATCAGTCCCTTATTAGTTATGTCTTAGCATATATTACAGCCATCAACTATTTTATTTGAATGTCCTTTTGCTAATGCTCCCCCCAAAAGCTACATGTGGATAAAGACTGAGTCACCCTTATTCATCTGTTCTTTCCCCAGCGCCTCCTTCATTGCCTGGCTCATTGCATGTGCTCAGTAATCAATGGGCTGGCTGAGCAACACCGGGGTAGCAACCCTCCCTGCACAACTCCTAGTAGTTAACACTTGGGAAATCAGACCTGTACATATACCAGGAACCAAGCTAAGGATTTACATGCAGCAGCTCATTCGTTTTTTGTTTTGTTTTTTTTCTTTTTCTTTTTCAAAATTTTTCTCAGCTGAGTACTATCATCGAATAATAAAGTACCACTTTACAGATCACATTAAACAACCACCCAGTGTAACACAGCAAATTTAGTACAGGAGGCAAGTCTTCCATCCAGGCATCTCATTCCTAATATGTTCTTGACTTTATGCAAGACTATTTCTACTCCAAATCCAACTAATAACAGATAATGTTTATTGATGATTTACTATATGCCAGGCACTATAATTACAATCATTTTCAGTAATGTTGAGCAAGCAATTTTGGAAACCAGTAAGCAAGTTTATTTAGGCGGAAGGGAAAATTTGTATTCTCCAATTTATATTTGCTTTTATTTGGTGGAAGGTGGGGGGTAATGTTGAAGAAGGCAGTGTATTTACTACACACATAGTCTTGTTGCACGAGCTACAGTAGCTGTCACATTGGTTTTCCTTTTCCTTGTTCTCTTCATAGCTGATGGATAGCTTGGCCTTGGCAGCACTAAATCACATTATATGTCTCATCATTAGAACAATGTCTTTTAATAGCTCTCCAAATACTTGGCTCCCCTTGGATACCATTGAGACAAGGTGTCTTGCATTTCAGATCAATTTCATGAAGAACCGCAGAAAGAAACCTGCGGAGAATAAGATGCAAACTCCTGAGAGCATGCCTGCCAAGGGGGTTGATGGGACTTTTTGGGTTTTTTTTTAACTTCCCTTTAAAATACTTTTAGGTTTCAACAAATACCAGCCTTGGTCTGAATCCAGTAATTGTATCTCTTCTCATACACCCAAACTTATATGGCTTTAACAGAACGGCTTAAGCCCTCTTATCTGTAAAAATAAGTCTAAGATTATCTACCTAACTCATAAGATATTGTTAAAGTTAATTCAATTTCATGCACTTTTGAGAGATAACAATACCACCTTGTATTTATTTAACTCCTATTTGACCAGACCTCTCAACAGTTTTTTTTGTTTTTTTTTCTTCCCCATAGTTTAATAAATCTTGCAACAGCTCCAAAAGATAGGTAGGGGGCAGATTTTGCCTGCATCTTACAGAATAAAAAAGAAATTTATCTAAGGTCATAGAGTTAGAGAGGGGAAAAAAACAAAAAACTTAGAACTGAATTTTATTATCCGTTTTTTTCTCTCCATTTAGCCCAAATCCACCCCAAATTTGTATATACATGAATTAAAATCCCACATCATTTTTGTTCAGCTGTTATGCACTGCTTATACAATCATTTCAGGTTTCAAAAGATAGTTTGCATAATTAAATAGTAAAAGAGAAGGATGAAATACTATCACTGTCATTGTGCGAATTCATATATGCATATATTTTCCCCTATTTAAATTGTCATACTAATGTGTAATAGATAAAATGTGCACTGTGACTAAGTTTATTTAGAGAGGTATTTTTAGACTTTTAAAAATACAGCTTTACCCAAAAGTCTTAGAATGTATTTTAAAATTTCATTATAGTCTTAAAATGATCTAGAAACTGTAAAAAGTAACTTCTATCATCTTCCCTGTCCTCCTCTAGTCTGTTAGACTAACATAAAAAGGGTTTCAGTAGTAAATCACAAACCCAACTTCATAGCACTTTCTCAATTCCAGTCTCCTTGAAAGTACAAACAGTAAGAAATGAACGCAGTTGGAGCTACATTTCACTTCTTTCTTTGAGAGTATTTACTAAAGGAGAGAAGACGAGAAAAATAGAAAGCTAGCCCCCAAATTCTTTGAGGGCTGCTGAGATGACAACAAAAAGCCCCCCTATCACCAGCAGTCTTTGGTTGTTGTTTTTTTTGTCTTTTTGCCAAAGAACTAATCCAAAAATGAATGAGGTTAACACTGAAGCCAAATTCAGTAGATTTCTAGCACACTATGCCAGCTGAATACAACTCTATAAAATGTACAGCAGGATTGAGAAATTCCATCTTGGGGACTTCTCTCTCAGAACACAAGAGTAACTGGCAAAAAAAAAGAAGGAAACAAATCCAGGAATGAGTAGCACAGTTGGACAGACATTAACTCCTTTGTGCTTCTTCTCATTTCTCTGTTTGATCTGGGCAAAAAGTGGATATACTCCAGCACCGAAGAGTACAAATGTCTCCCATAGTACATTAATCTCTGATAGTGATACAGCAGTACACTGAGGAGGAAGGGAAAAGATTGAAGCCCAAAGTTGATTGTGTCTACTGGCCTCTGGTGCTTGGAGGCAGTCCAGGGTGGGGCTTAAAATCCTAAATTTGAAACACAAATCCTAGTTTTAAATCCTATGTGTGCCACTCACTGGCTATACAACATCACTTGACTTTCTGAATCTCTGTGGCCTAATCAGTAAAATGGAAGTTATATCACCTTCCTCATGGGAGGCTGGTCTACATGGCAAAGGGCAAACCCCCCTCCATACATGTCAATTGTTGTTAAAGTTATTTCACATTTCAAGTGCCAATTTCAGTTTGACACTGTTCTCCAACATGTTTCCCTAGATGGAGGACAAGAAGTTAAAATCCAGTCAATTAAAAAAACCCCACAGGGCCGGGAGAGTAGCGCGGTGGGTAAGCGCTGGCTTGGAAAGCCAGCGGCCCCGGTTCGGTCCCACATGTGAGGGCCAGTGACACGGCCCTCAAAAAAAAACAAAAACAAACAAACAAAAAAACCCCACAAAATTCCTGCTATATACAAAATAAAATCTGAAGAGCACCACACTCCATAAGATATAAGAGGAATAGATAATAGGGGTCAAAACTCTACGGTGCCGGCCCAGTGGCGCGGTGGTTAAGCGCTGGCCTGGGAAGCCAGCGGCCCCAGTTCGGTCCCACATGTGAGGGCCAGTGACACTGCCCTCAAAAAAAAAAACAACAACAACAACAACAACAAAAATACTCTACTTACTTTGGAAGCAAGTAGAAAAAAATGGTATAAACTGTGAACTTCTTAGTTCTTGTCAACCAGTCTTCAGTGTGAATCATTGTACAAGGGATCTGCATCTGAGCCTCACCCACTTCTGGGAGGTCAGCAGTAGATTGAGATTGAACTTTTGACTTTGTACTTGAATGATTTTTTGCAGCTTGAAAAATCAGAAACGTCAAAGGAAATCCCTTATTTAATATGTCATGGAGTAAATTCATGCGGTTTTAATGTAGAGGTATTATAGAGTCTGAAGACATCAATCTGCTTAGATAAATACTTAAATGTAGACCCATGATTGTTTGCTATGAAAAGCCGTAGGAAGAGAAGTGCTCAGCTACCTTTACCTGCTCAGTTATCATACCAGGTGTGAGGATTGGAGTCACATTGTGGGCTGAAGCTTGTCTATTTTGTAAAGTCAGCTGTGGCTCTAACAGTGGTGATCTAATGAGCCCCTAGCTGGCGCTCTATGCCTGATATCCAGGGTAAGTAGCAGTATCTCTTTACTATTTCTCTTGACACCCCATTATCTATTCTGACAAGGTGCTTTTATTATTATAATCATCTGACGTAGTCATCTATCTTCTCCATTGGACTCTGAATTCCTGTAGGTTAGGGGTCCTGTCCATCTTATCTGTTCATCCCTTAGCCCTAGTACCTAACTCGATGCAAGCACAGAATAAGCATTCAGTATGTGTTTGTTGAATGGATGAATAAATGACAAAGCTGATGTTCTCATATCTTTGATAGCCTTTCTCAACCATCAGATAATCATCACTAGAATGAATCACAGACACCCAGCACAAGTGTCACATAAAGTTAAATTTACACCTAAGATAAAAGTTGAATCGATGAATAAAGCAATTCAGGACAAAACATTATTAACTAAAAATGCTCATGTTTATCAACGTATTGCTATTAATTACAGCACTTGAAGAGAATCTTGCCCCAAAACAATGACAATGTTTTTTTTTAAATATATTTTTTAAATTATTTAGAAATTTAACCTACATCCATAAGACTGTCTAAATCTTAACTATATTGCTCAGGGATATTATTTTTACACACACACAAACACACAAAGACAGAGATCTTTTCCAGTATCCCAAAGGCTTCTGTACTCGGCCAGTCAACAATACCAATATATATCCACTCTGACGAAGCAATGTCTATTCTGGCTTCTATAAGCATAAATTAATTTTGCTCTTCTTGAACGTATTTAATAGAATCAAACAGTATATACTTTTCTGTCTAGCTGTTATTCAATATTTGTGAGATTTATTATGCAAGTATAGTGTAATAGTGATTGACCCATTTTATTGCTGTTTTATTGTTGATCTAATTTATTCCATAGTATGAACATACAAACATTTATTTACTCATCGTACTATTGATAAATATTTAAATAGTTCTCATTTTAGGCTATGATGAATATAGCTGCTATGAGCATCATCGTATATGTCATTTGGTACTCATTTTCTAGGATATACTTTTAGGCCTAGAATCAGTGAGTCCTTAGAAACACATGTGTTAACTTTTACTGTATGGTGCCCGTTTTTCAGTGTTTGCTCCAAATAACAATGTTTGAGATAGCTTGTTATACCACATCTTCACCCACTTTTTTTTTTTTTTCTTTAAGCCATTCTGGTGAGTGTGTAGAGGTATCACATAGTCATTTAATTTGCATTTTCCTGATGAATAATGATACTGAGTACCTTTAAAAGTTTTTATTAGCCATTTGGATATCCCAGTTTCTGTAGTGTGTGTTCCAGGTTTTGACCAGCTTTAAAACTATTAGGTGGTCAGTCTTTTCTTATCGATTTGTAGGAGTTCTTTATATAGTCTAAATACAAATCCTCTTTGACATGTAATTTATAGACAATAGGAATAATACATATGTCTCAGTCCGTGCTTGTTTTTTTCTAGATGTTATTGTTGAGTATTTATGTAATTCTATTTAGCAATTACTTCAAAACTTTTCTTTATGTTTAATATTTCTTTTTATTTTCAGTTTAAAAAACATTTTCTTACCCCATATTGGTGAACGTATTTTGTAATTTTTGTAAGCTGCACTTTTTCTTATCATATTTATGTTTATAATCCATCAGTAATTAATTTTTGTGCATGGCAGGAGGTAAGGGTAAAAGTTGATATTGTTTCATTTGGATACCAATGAACCCAGCACTATTAATTAAAAACACCATCCTTTTCCTACTTCACTGCTGTGACACAATTATTGTAAATCAGGTAGCTATATGTGTGTGTGTCTGTTTCTGAATTTTCTATTCTGCTTGATGGATCTGTTTGTCAAACCTGTGCTAAGCTAACAAAACATTTCTTGGTTCAATAATGTAGATTGTCAATTTTTCAATATATGTGTGTATCAAATCATCACATTGTACATCTCAAATATATACAAGGTTATATGTCAGTTATATCTCAACAAGGCTGGAAAATACAGTCTAGATTGTCTTAAAATATTAACTACAAATGAAACATGGGACATGCATATATGTATAAATTTCTAATAGGTCATGGACTTAAAAACCAAGCTCTGACAACATTTCCTACAAATTTGTTTTCAGAGGTATTCTTTTGTGCATAGGGATGTCAGACTATTAAGTTTTTGTGTGTGCATATGTGTGTTCTAACTTTTCATGATTTTTAAATATAGTACTTGTATTCTGCCTTAAAAAAAAAAATTCTTAGTTACCATAGCTTTATAATAGGTCTTGATATCTGGCGTGAAGTCTCTGTTTAGTTCTTTCAGATTGTTTTAGAATTATCTTGTTAATTTTGAAAAAAAAAATGCTGTTTTTTTTTAATAGGATGGCATAGAATCCAAAGATCAGTTAGGGAGAAAGTAACATCTTAAAACTATCGAGTTCTCCAATCCTTGATTATATTATTTTCTTCATTTATTAAGATATTCTTTGAGTTCTCTCAACAATATTTATTAGTTTTCATTGTAAAAGTCCTGCATATCACTCAGTAAATTTATTCCCAGGTATTGGAGGTATTTGGTGGTACTGTGAATATTACCTCTTTATATTAATTTTCAATTAATTTTTGCTAGTATATTGAAACAACATTAATTCTTACATTATTTTGTATCTAGTGACAGTGTTAATTTTACTTATTAATTCTAATATATTTATTAATTCTAATATATATTTTAGATTCTTTTGGAATTTCTATGTACCTGATGATATCATGTGCAAATTAAACTTCTATTTCTTTCCTTCAAATATTTCTACCATACATGTTATTGCTTATCGCTTTGGCTATGAAGACAAATGTGATGTTTAATAGAAACTTTGGCAGTGGACTACCTTCCATGATGGCAGTGGGCTCAGAAAACTAAGTGAAAAGCTTTCATTATTTCACTATGAAATATGTTGTTTACTGGGAATTTTATTTTATTTTTATTTTGCAAATGACGCTATGACATTACATAATTTTCTTTTATTCTGAATTGGCTAACTTTGAAAAACTATGAATAGGTTTTCAATTTTATTATGTACTTTTTCTGCAACTATTTTATATGGCCACTAGTTTTCCATCTTTGTTTTGTTACTGTAAATCAATTATCAAATGTTAAACTAATCTTGCATTCCTGCAATGAATTCCACTTGAACATAATCTATTATCCTATATTTTTGGTGACTCTGGTTTGTTTATGATTTATTTAGTATTTTTCCAACTATATACACGAGATATCTTGCCCTTTAATTTTTCTTTTGTGTATTGCCATGATCAGATTTTAGAATCAAGGCTACGCTGGCTTCATAAAACAAATGGATGTCTTCCCATTTCCTCTATATTCTGGAGGAATTTGGGTAAGATTGCTGTTTTATTTCCCTATACATTTGAAGGAAATAACTATTGAAGTGATCTGGCTCTGGAGTTTACTTTATGGGGAAAATTTATTTACATGCACAATTCCTTTTTATATAATATATATTTAGATGTAAATGCATATGCATTTAGATTTTTCATTTCTTTTTGCATTTATTTTGGTACTTTTTTTTCAAACAACTTATACATTGAATCTGAATTTTTCAAATCTGCTCCATAAATATGTTTCTATTTCTATTAACCTCTTATATTACTCTTACTGTGTTGCTATTGTTAGATTTATATTAATGTCTTCCTTTTAAATTCCTGATAATGGTAATTTTTGGTTTTTATTCATTTGTATTGATCAATTTTACTAGAAGTTTATCAATTTTATTAATTGTTAAAAAAAACTTTTGGCTCTACCAATATTTTGTACATTTTTATTTCCTTTTACAAAGTTGGACTTAATTTGCTACTATTTTCTCTTCTCTAGATGTAGTTTTTTTATACACACACATACACAAATTTGAAATTTTGTATTTCTCCTTTAATCATTGCTTTAGCTGCATCCCACAATTATGATATGCCCCATTCATTATTATTCAGTTTAAAATATGTTCTAATTTCCATTTTAAGTCATTCTTTGATTAATAAACTATTACCAAATATTATCTTTAATTTTCAAGTATTTTTGTTTCTCTCATTAGCTCTTGTTTTTTATTTCTAGCTTGCTTCCATTATGATCAGAAAAAATACTGTATCTGATTGCAATTATTTGAAATTTGTCAAAACTTGCTTAATAGTCTATCCTATGATAATAATGACAAATGTTCTAAGCACACTTGAAGGAATGTGTTTTACAATATTTATATTTGGTGTTCTATATATGTTTGTTCATTAGGGCAATTAGTTAATCATGTTTTTCAAATATCCCATGATTCTATTGATTTTGTTTTTCTGCTTAACTTTTACTTACTAAGAGAGGTACACAAAAATTGCCAATTATGTTTCTGCATTTCTCCTTGATATTTTTGAATTTGTTTTATATATGTTATTGGGGTCAAATATATTTAGAATTGTCATATCTTCTTTTAAAATCCATCCTTTTATAATTTTTAAATGATCCTCTCAGTCTGGTATTATTTTTTGCCTTAAAATTGAATCTGTATACTATTAATATACCTATGCCTGTTTTTTGGGGTTTTTTTTTTTTTTTTTTTTACATAATGTCAGACTGTATTTATTTTCCATCTTTTCACTTTTGATCTTCCTTATGATTTGTCTGTGTTTTAGAACAACATAGTTATTTTTATGTTGTTACTATTATGATTTGTCTTTTTAAATTAATCTTTTTATCCTGAGATAATTGTAGATTCACAGCAGTTGTAAGAAACAGTTCAGAGAGGGACCATATACTGTTCAGCCAGTTTTCTCCAATGGTAACATTTTACAGAATTATAATATAATCGCACAAACAGGCTATTAACATTGATAAGTTCAAGATACAGAACGCTTTCATCAAAACAAGGATCCTCCATGTCGCTCATTATAAACACATCCATTTCTCTCTAGTCCTCAGGCCCTGGCAACCCCTAATTTGTTCTCTACTTCAACTATTTTGTCATTTCAAGAATGTTACATAAATGGAAACATACATCATGCAACCTTGGGACTGGCTTAATCATTCAGTGTAATTCTCTTGAAATTCATTACAGTTGTGTATTTTAAGAGTTTATTCTTTTTTATTGCTGAGCATTATTTCATGATTTGGATGTACCATTTGCTGATTGAAAAACATGGGGTTGTTTCCAGGTTGGGTTATAATGAATAAAGCTGTGATAACATTCATGTATAGTTGTGAATGTGAGTTTTCATTTATCTGGGGTAAATGCAATTTCTGGATCATGCATACAGGGTAGTTGCACTTTTATTTTAACAAAACCTGCTTAACTGTTTTCCAGAATGTCTATACCACTTTACAGTCCCACCAGCAATGTAATCTCATTTCTCCACATCCTTGCCAGAATTTGTTGTTGTCAATATTTTTTATTTTGGTCATTCTGGTGTATGTAGTAACATCATGCTACAGTTTTAGTTTACATTTACCTAATGGCTAATAACATTAAACATTTTATTTTATTTTATTTATTATTATTATTTTTAAAAGATTTTATTGGGGAATTCGGGGAGGAAACAGAATTGGGGAATTGGGGAAGGGGAACAGATAAGTTGCTGTCCTTTTGTTCTTCAGTCTAGTTGTGGAGAGCGTCACTTCACAGGCCCATGTGATCATTGCGCTCTTCCGGCTGAGGCAGTCGCTTGCCGGCCATTGGACAGCCATGGCTCATGGCGGTTCACAGCAGCTCACAAAAGCACATACCAGCTGCCGGCCAGACCCTCTGCAGCCTATGCCATCGCCAGTGACTCATGGAAGCCCCACTCCAGGTTGAGCTGTTGTTCACCATCTTAGCTGTAGAGGGTGCAATGTCACTGGCTCTTACGTGGGATCTGAACTGGGGCCTTTCTCAGATCTGGGATCCCAAGCCAACTCTTAACCAATGCACCACTTGACCGGCCCGACATTAAATATTTTAAAACAATCAGTACCCCTTGAGTGAAATATCTTTTCCTATATCTTGCTCATATTCCACTTGAATTGCTGGATTTTTTTTTTTTTTACAGTTGAATTTTGAGAATTATTTATATATTTTAGGTACTAATCCCTTGCCAGATATATATGGTTTGCATATATTTTCCCCAACTTGGTAGCTTGCCTTTTCATCCTCTTCATAGGGTCTTTCACAGAACAAAAGTTTTTAATTTTGCAGATGTCCAATTTATTAGTTTTCCTTTTATGGATTACATTTATGTGTTTCCTAACTCTATATTCCTAACATTTCTATTTCTTCTATTTTTTCTTAAATATTATAGCTTTACACTTTACATTTGAGTCCATGATATACTTTGACTTAGTTTTTGCCTAAGGTGTGACACTTAGCTCTGAACTATTTTATTTATTTGTTTATTTTTATGTATATTCAATTGCTTCAGCACCACCAGTTGAAAAGAAGACTATCTTTACTCCACTGAATTGCTTTCATTCCTTTGTCAAAAACTACTTGTGCATATTGTTTTACTGTTCCTGAACACTGTTTTGTTTCATTTATCTATGTGTCTGTTTCTCCACCAATATCACAAACTCTTGATTGCTGTAACTATATAAGTATTGAATTTGGATAGATTGATTTCTCCTTCTGCTTTCTCTTCTTCTTCTTCTCCCTCTCCTTCTTCTACTTCTTCTCCTTCCTCTTCCCTTTTTCCTTATCTTTCTTCTTTTCTGTTGATGTGACTGATACCTTTTTTTTTTTAAATCACATGATTATGTCAGTAGATGCAGAAAGAGTGTTTGACAAAATCCAGGCCATATCCATGATAAAAGATCTCATAAAACTAAGAATAGAAAGGAACTTTCTCAACTTGATAAAGTCTATCTACAGCTAATGTAATACTCAATGGTGAGAAATCTGAAGCTTTCCCACAGAGATCAGGTACAAGGCAACAAGGTCCCTCTTATCACTCCTTTTTCACAATATACTGGAATCATCTCTAATATAATAAGGCAAGAAAAGAAAAAGGTATACAGATTGAGAAAGAGGACATAAAACTGTTGTTGTTCACAAATAACATGATGGCATGTAGAAAATGTGAAATTGACCAAAAAATCCCCCCAAAACAAAAATCAAATGAACAACAAGAACTAAAAAACAACTCCTGGAATAAGCAACAGTGATGAGTTGCAAGATATGAGGCTAATGTACATAAGGCAAGGGCTTTCTTATATACTAACAATGAACAAGTGAAGTTTGAAATATAAAACATAACATCATTTGCATTAGCATTCCCCACTAAAGAAAACCTCCTAGTGATTCACTCAGCTCTTAAATCAGTAAGTATGTCTTTTGCAAAATTTGGAAAGTTTTCAGCCATTATTTCCTTGAGTGTATTTTTTTTTTAGTCCTTCTCTCTTTCTCCTCTCCTTCTGGGATTCCAATAACATAAATATTAGACCTTTTAGATATTAGACCTTTTGTTATATTCCCACAGGTCCCTGAATCTTTCTTTTCCTTTCTTTCCTCTTTTTGCCCTTGGTTGTTCACATAGTTAACTTTAATTATTTTCTCTTCCTGTGCCCTGAGTTTCTTCTGTCTTCTCCATTCCTCTCTTAAGCCCATTCATTGAGTTTTACATTTTAGTTATTGTAGTTTTAGTTATAAAACATTAATTTGGTTCTTATTTGTATCTTCTATTCTTTGCTGTGCCTTTCTATTTATTTGTTTAGATTTTCTATTTTAACATTGGTTTCAGGTATGTTCATAACTGAAGTATTTTTTGATGGGTACTTGAAAATTGTCAGATAATTTTAACATTTCTATCATCATGGTGCTTGCATCTATTTCTTGTTTTTCATTCACATGGAGGTCTTTCTGGTTCTTGGTATGATGAGAGATTTTTGATGGAAACCTGGGCATTTGTGGTATTATGTTATGAGACTCTGGTTCTTATTGAAATCTATGGTTTGGCTGCTTCTTCCCAACAGGAAAAGGGGCTTGCTGTGTCATGACTGCCAGACGGGAGAAGAATTCTGGGTTTCTCTCTCAATTTCTTTGACACTCTTGGGGTGTCTCTGTTACTGGTGGCTGAGGTGGTAGTTCTGGCTGTCCACTATGTCAGCATCGATACCTCGCTGGCTGATAGGGTCGGGGTTCCTAGTACCTTTCTGCATAGCTTACAATGACTCCCAAGTGAGAACAGCCTTGTTACCACTGGGCCGTGGTGAAAGTCCTAATTCGCCACTCGACATTGCCTGCACTGCTTCTGCAGCTAAGAGGGAGAAGCTGAGCAGAGTAGTGCCTCACTCCTGCCTGATGAGATGGACATCTCGGCTCCTTACTCTGTCTTCTCTGATACCACCCTGGTTGGCAGGAGCTTGGCACACCTCATTACAGCCTGACAGCAGGGGAAGTCTAGGCTGCCCGCTTGGCCTTTGCTGGCCTGGGTGGGTGTGGGGCTACATTTTGTTTTTTCCCTGTGAATTTTGACTTGAGTAGCACAGTTTATTGACTAAATGTCTGCACCATTCCTGGTTCTTTAGTTATTAGAACTTTTTTGTCATGCCTTTTGGCATTTTTAGGTTGCCAGCTTTCTAACTCCAATTTTTTTATATATAAGGCAAAAAGAAAACCCAGAAAACTCACCACTATATCATTCCTTGGGCCCCCAGGATCTAATTTTGTGTTTCTACCTTTCAGAATCATTGTATGTTCATTTAACACATAACACCCAGAGTTCTTAAAGGTATTACTGGGAGGAATAGAGAAGCATGTCTACTCCATCTTCCCAGAAACCAAGTCGTTTTCGTTTAATCAGAGAATTTAGTACTTGTATATTTTATATTGTTTGCTATTGACATATAGCCCTGTTAAAAAAAAAATCATCCTTCAAACCATTAGCTTAAACTTAAAAACATGAATAGTCAGTTTCTCTCTCTCTCTCTCTCTCTCTCTCTCTCTCTCTCTCTTTCTCTCTTTCTCTCTTTCTCTTCTCTCTCTCTCATAAATCAGCAAAGGGAATTCTGGAAAAGGTTTTCCTATTCCTAAGATGAAAAAAACAAAACAAACAAACAGAGAAAACCCACAGCTTTTTCTTCCTCTGGACATTGTCATATGTAGCTATTAAAATGAAATTGTGGCAGCCATCCTGCTATCAGCTTGAGCTGAAGCCAATGCTAAGAGATGTCAGAGCAGAAATATAGAAAGAATCTGGGTTCCAGATGATACCAAGGAGTTAATGAATCAACTCATTCTGGAATCCATACACCGGACTTTCTGTTTTCTTATTGCTTGAGCCAGTTTCTACTTTCTTTAGACAAAATATATTTTTTACGTGGAAAACTGTTGGCTACCTTAAAAATAAGTCTTTCATTCTTAGTCACCCATCTGTAAGCCCACTGGGGTTGGGCAGTCTTTGGTGAATCAGCTGAGCCTGCCTGAGGGAGGCCAAAGAAATGCTCTGTTTGCCACCCCAGTTCGGTCAGCAGGCTATGAAGAAGAAGCTCATGTGTGAAAGTATATTTCAAGTCTCTTTTGTGTCTTATATGCTATCATTTCATTATCCTAAGCAAGACACATGACTGAGCCCCAAATCAAGGATCACTCTATCCTCCATAAAATCAAAGCAAGCTACACAACCAATCTAAGACCCCTAAAATTCTAATTAAGTAATGGTATCAGATTAGGAGCTCATGATTACTTGATTATTTGTTCTTAACGCTATAGTTCACTCCTTTGCCAGTTTTGGAGAATTATTGGCCAGTGTTTCCTCAAATATTGCTTATGAAGCTTAATCTCCTCTGAGCTGCAATTACAAGTGTGTTAAAACTATGGTCTTTTTGTGTATTAATCCTTTCTGTCTCTGAACATCAATCTGCTTACATTATTCTAACGTGATTTCCAATAACACTTTGTTCTTCTGTTACACTCCTTCCTTTAATTCTTACATTCAAAATTGCTTTTCTTTTTCAGTTTTAGAATTTTTAATTGACTATTTTTTATAGCCCACAGGATTCTTCTGGCATTATTCACCTTTTCCTCTATATTTTAGAACATATTAATTACAATTATTCTCAAGTGCCTGTCTATATGAATCATCTGTGGGTCTGTTTCTACTGTCTATTTCCCTTGGCCTCTCTCTGGCTGTCTCAGTCTTTTAGTCTAGTTTGGGTCTGCTTGTACTTTTTTTTTTCATTTTTTTATTTTATTTTATTTTATTTTTAATTAGTTTCAGGTGTACAACACAGTGCAATAGTTATACATTTTACCCCTCAAAGTGACAACCCCCCACCCCCAATTCACCACCCCACTCCCCCCCCATATCATATATATCTATTACTCTTCCTCTAACTCTCTTCCAGAGTATAATCCACATCCCATGACTATCTATATATATTCAATTACAGTAGGTATACCACCTCCGCTGTAATAATACAGTGCAGTGATCAAACCTCTACTCCATCCATGAAATGGTCTCCCTAACAAGACCTATGATCATCTGACATTCCACAGAATATTTACAACATTATTAATTATATTCCCCAAACTGTTTTTCCTATCCCAGTGGCAATATTGTAGTTGCCTATTTTTGCTGTCTAATCCCTTCCCCTTCTCCCTCATCCCCATTCCTCTCCCAATTAGCAACCCTGATTTTTCGTCTATATCTATGAGACAGTTTCTGTTTACTTTGCTCATTCATACAGTTTTTCAGATTCCACATATGAGTGGGATCATATGGTATTTGTCCTTCTCTGACTGACTTATTTCACTCAACATTATAGTCTCTAGGTCCATCCATATCATTGCAAATGGCACGATTTCATTCTTCCTTATAGCGGAGTAATACTCCATTGTATAAATATACCACAGTTTCTTAATCCAGTCATCTACTGATAGGCGTTTTGGATGTTTCCAAGTCTTAGCTATTGTAAATTGTGCTGCTATGAACATAGGGGTGCATAACTTTTTTTGAATAAGTGTCTTGGTTTTTTCAGGATAAATACCTAGGAGTGGAATTGCTGGGTCAAACGGTAGCTCTATTTCCAGTTCTTTGAGATACCTCCATACTGACTTCCATAGTGGCTGCACCAATCTGCAGTCCCACCAACAGTGCAGCAGGGTCCCCTTTTCCCCACAGCCCCACCAGCACTTGTTGTTTGTTGATTTGTTGATGAGAGCCATTCTGACTGGAGTGAGGTGGTATCTCATGGTGGTTTTTATTTGCATTTCCCTATGACCAGTGAGGTTGAACTTTTTTTCATATGCCTGTTGGCCATCTGTATGTCCTCTTTAGAGAAATGTCTCTTCATATCTTCTGCCCATTTTTTAATTGGGTTGTTTGTTTTTTTGGTGTTGAGTTTCATGAGTGTTTTATAAATTTTGGATATTAACCCCTTATCAGATATATCATTGGCAAATATATTCTCCCATTCAGTAGGCTTCCTTTTTGTTTTATTAATGGTTTCCTTTGTTGTGAAAAAACTTTTAAGTCTGATATAATCCCATATGTTCATTTTTTCTTTTACTTCCCTTGCCCGTAGGGATGTATCAGTAAAAATATTGCTCTGGGTAATGTCTGCAAATGTACTCCCTATATTTTCTTTTAGGATTTTTATGGTTTCAGGTCTTACATTTAAGTCTTTAATCCATTTTGAATTTGTTCTTGTATAAGGTGTAAGGAGATGATCCAGTTTCATTTTTTTGCGTGTGTCAGTCCAATTTTCCCAGCACCATTTATTGAATAGACTATCTTTACTCCAGTGTAAATTCTTGCTTCCCTTGTCATAGATTAACTGTCCATAAATGCTTGGATTTATTTCTGGGCTCTCTGTTCTGTTCCACTGATCGATGTGCCTGTTTTTATGCCAATACCAAACTGTCTTGATTACTGTGGCCTTGTAGTAGGTTTTGATGTCTGGTAGCATGATCCCCCCGACTTTGTTTTTATTTCTCAGAATTGCCGAGGCTATTCTGGGTCTTTTATGATTCCATATAAATTTTAGGATTTTATTTTCTATTTCTGTGAAAAATGCCCTTGGTAGTTTGATAGGAATTGCATTGAATCTATATATTGCTTTAGGCAGTATGGACATTTTAACTATATTAATTTTTCCTATCCATGAGCATGGCAGGTGTTTCCATTTATTTGTGTCTTCTATGATTTCTTTCTTCAGTGTCTTATAATTTTCTGAGTACAGATCTTTCACTTCTTTGGTTAAATTTATTCCTAGGTATTTTATAGTTCTTGACACAATTGTAAATGGGACAGTTTTCTTAATTTCTCTTTCCATTAGTTTATTATTGGTATATGCAAAAGCCACTGATTTCTGAACATTGATTTTATATCCTGCTACTTTACTGAATTCGTCTATCAGTTCCAATAGTTTATTGATGGAGTCTTTGGGGTTCTCTATATACAGTATCATGTCATCTGCATATAATGACAATTTTACTTCTTCCTTGCCAATTTGGATGCCTTTTATTTCTTTTTGTTGTCTGATTGCTGTGGCTAGAACTTCCAGCACTATGTTGAGTAAAAGAGGAGAAAGTGGACAGCCTTGTCTTGTTCCTGATCTTAAGGGGAATGGTTTTAGCTTTTCCCCATTGAGTATGATGTTAGCTGTAGGTTTATCATATATGGCTTTTATTATGTTGAGATATGATCCCTGTATTCCCACTTTGCTAAGGGTTTTTAACATAAATGGCTGTTGGGTTTTGTCAAATGCTTTTTTTGCATCTATTGAGATGACCATGTGATCTTTATCTTTCATTTTGTTGATGTGGTGTATCACATTAATTGATTTACGGATGTTGAACCAGCCTTGCGCACTAGGGATGAATCCCACTTGATCATGACGTATGATCTTCTTAATATATTGCTGAATTCTGTTTGCTAATATTTTATTGAGAATTTTTGCATCTATATTCATCAGGGAAATTGGCCTGTAGTTTTCCTTTTTTGTGATGTCTTTATCTGGTTTTGGAATCAGGGGGATAGTGGCTTCATAAAAAGAGTTTGGGAGCCTTCCCTCCTTCTGGACTTTTTGGAATAGTTTGAGAAGAATAGGTGATAGTTCTTTTTTGAATGTTTGATAAAATTCAGTTGTGAAGCCGTCTGGTCCAGGGCTTTTGTTTTTTGGGAGCTTGTCAATTACTGATTCAATTTCCTTGGTAGTAATCAGGGTATTTAGATTTTCTGTTTCTTCTTGCGTTAGCTTTGGAAGGTTGTATGCGTCTAGAAACTTATCCATTTCTTCCAGATTGTCAAATTTGTTGGCATATAGTTGCTCATAGTAATTTCTTAGAATTTTTTGTATTTCTGTGATGTCTGTAGTCATTTCCCCTCTTTCATTCCTGATTTTGCTAATTTGAGTCCTCTCTCTTTTTTTTTTTTTTTGATGAGCCTGGCTAGAGGTTTGTAAATTTTGTTTATCTTCTCAAGAAACCAGCTCTTGAATTGATCTTTTGAATTGTTTTTCTGTTCTCTATATTGTTTATTTCTGCTCTGGTCTTTATTATCTCCTTTCTTGTACTCCCCTTGGGCCTCTTTTGCTGTTCTTTTTCCAGTTCCCTTAGGTGTAAGGATAACCTGTTGATTTGAGATTTTTCTTTCTTCTTTAGGCTTGCACTGCTATAAACTTCCCTCTTAGGACTGCTTTCACAGCATCCCGGAGATTTTGGGTCGTGGTGTTTTCATTTTCGTTTGTCTCGAGGTATCTTTTGATTTCCTCCTTGATCTCATTTGTGACCCACTCACTATTTAATAGCATATTGTTTAGCCTCCATTTATTTGTCAGCTTCCCGGATTTCTTCTTATAATTGATTTCTAGTTTCATAACATTGTGGTCAGAGAATACAGTTGAAATGATTTCAATCTTCTTAAATTTATTGAGACTTGTTTTGTGGCCTAACATGTGGTCTATCTTAGAAAATGTTCCATGTGCACTTGAAAAGAACGTATATTCTGTAGCTTTGGAATGAAATGCTCTGAAAATGTCTGTTAAATCCAGCTGGTCTAATGTGTCATTTAAGGTCGCTGTTTCCACATTGATTTTCTGTCTGGAGGATCTGTCCATTAGTGACAGCGGGGTGTTGAAGTCCCCTACTATGATAGTGTTACTGTTGATCTCTGTCTTTATGTCTGACAATATCTGTTTTACATATTTAGGGGCTCCTATGTTAGGTGCATAGATGTTTACTACAGTTATGTCCTCTTGTTGGATCGATCCCTTCATTACTCTGAAGTGTCCTTCTTTGTCCTTTGTTATATTCTTCAATTTAAAGTCCATTTTATCTGATATAAGTATCGCTACTCCAGCTTTTTTCTCAGTTCCATTTGCATGAAATATTTTACTCCATCCCTTTACTTTCAGCCTGTATGAGTCTTTGGATCTGAGGTGAGTCTCTTGTATACAGCATATGCTGGGGTCTTGCTTTCTTATCCATTCAGCCACCCTATGTCTTTTTATTGGAGCATTTAATCCATTTACATTTAATGTGATTATTGATAGGTGTGTATTTATTGCCATTTTCTTATTTGTGTTCGTAGTCTTTCATAGGTTGTTTTTCTCTTCTACTTAAAGAAGCCTTTTTAGCATTTCCTGCAAAGCTGGCTTGGTGGTAATGAATTCCCTTAACTTATTTTTTTCTGCAAAGCTCCTTATCTCGCCTTCGATTTTAAATGATAAGCTTGCTGGATACAGCAATCTTGGTTGTAGGCCTTTATTTTTCATCACTTTGAAAACCTCCTGCCACTCCCTTCTGGCCTGCAAAGTTTCTGTAGAAAAGTCAGCTGATAATCTTATGGGGGTACCCTTGTAAGTAACTTGCTGCTTTTCCCTTGCTGCTTTAAGGATTCTGTCTTTGTCCTTAACCCTTGCCATTTTCACTATAATGTGTCTTGGAGTGGGCCTGTTTGGAATCATCCTGGTTGGAACTCTGCACTTCCTGGGCTTGTATTTCAATGTCCTTTGCCAGGTAAGGGAAGTTTTCAGACATTATTACTTCAAATATATTCTCAATCCCTTGCTCCCTCTCTTCTTCTTCTGGTACTCCAATGACCCGTAGGTTATTGCGTTTGATGTTGTCCCCCAGCTCTCTTAAACTATTTTCCATGTTTTTCATTCTTTTTTCTTTTTGTTGTTCCACATGGATGATCTCTGCTATTTTGTCTTCTAAGTCACTGATTCGATTTTCTGCTTCATCCAATCTGCTAGTGATTCCATCAAGTTTGTTATTTAATTCAGTAATTGTGTTCTTAAGTTCTAGCTGGTTGCTTTTCATGATTTCTCTATCCTTCTTTATATTTTCATTAATTTCCTTGAACATTCTAATAATCAGTGTTCTGAACTCTGTCTCCGATAGGTTGGTTACCTCTATTTCCTCTATTTCCACTGATTCAGGAAGTTTCTTCTGTTCTTTTATTTGTGTTGTGTTTCTTTGTCTCCCCATTCTGGCAAAGAGCAAAAACTCTTTGTGTTTGCTTCAATATAACAGATAGATCCCCCAGGTTTCTCAGTCTTTTCTGGGTAAACTTATATGGTGTGTGTCCTTTATATTTGAATTACTCAGTCTCCCTATTCTCCTGTGCTTGTATCTGAGGTGTTCCTTGTGTCGTGCGTCCTCACTTGTTGAAGTTTTAGTTTTGATTACTTTTGGATTGTCAGTAGGTGGGATTGACTCCCAGATTGATTAGCTGTGAGAATCAGCAGCATCTGCAGTTTATGAGCTGCTGTGAGAGGATTGACCCCTCTGATGAAACTTGGACCCTATGGGTCCTAGTACCTGTAGCAACTTCCTTTTGGGTGTGACTCTTGTATGTCAAACCCAGAAATGCTCTGATTTTATCTAAAGTTGGCCTCTGGGTATGATGATTCTTGTGTCTGTTTGTTTGGACCCACTGCTGCAGAGTGATTTTAGAGCATAACAGATCAACAAGAACAACCTCTGCAGCCACCAAAGGAAACCAAATGCTCCCACAAATAAAAAAACCCAACCATCAAACTACAGTCAACTTGTAAAGAAATATCAATCATACTAATGAAGAAAACAAACAGAAACAAAACAAAAACCACACACTCAATAATAACAGAAGAGGAAACAAAATAAAATACAATATCCTAAAATAAAAAATAGAATAAACATGAGAAACCGATTAGCTATACCTAAAAAATAAAAACAAACTAAAATAATAATAAAAAAAGTAAGAAAAATTAAAAAAATAAAATTTGCAGAAAAAAGGAAAAGAGGAAAAGTATAGCAGTGAGAAGAATGAATAAAATAAGAGAGAAAGTGAGGGTGGGGAAAAAAGAAAAGGAAAAGAAAGAAAAAGAAAAAAGGAAAAAAAAATATATATATTTGTCTACACACCCATATATATGGACATATATTCACCTATATACAGCTATATATATGCCTATATTAAAAACTACAATATGATTAGAATGAAATAGAAATAAAAACCAAAAACAACCTAGATAAGCAGCCAATAAAGGGAAAACAAAACAGAATAAAACCAAACAAACCAAAAATACCCGTGCCGGTCTAGGCTAAAGTCCACCAAGCTCTCTTCAGTTTGTCTGCTGTACAAAAATTCCTGTGCGTCTTGTGGGAACAGTAGGCCACCTGATGCCTAGCGTGATCCTGGCACTGCAGGTTTGCTGTACTTGAGTGTGGTTGTGACGTGTGATTGGTGGTTTTTACAAAGTCACTGCCTTTTTGCTTTTGCCTGTCCCAAGGCAGGCTGCACCCCCAAAGGCTCAATGAGTGTCTCTGGGCACCCTTTGGGTTGACAGCCGTGGAGAATTAAAGAATTCCTCACTACCAAAAGCCTGCTGCTAAGAATCTGTTAATTAGTGCCTCAGCAGGTGAACCTGCCCTGCCACCCAAGCCTTCCCTAAAGGTGGGGGCAGGGTAGGTAGTCTCACTCTGCAGCCTTTACTGGGTGGAAATTCTCAACCCCCTGCAGGTAAGGATATCTTCCTAGTCTGCCCCTATTGCTCCATTCAGGAGTCAGTTTAAGACTGTCTTGGCGGGGGCCAAAGTTTGTGGGAGTGGGTGAGTTATTGGTTTTGTTTTGCTTTCTGTTCAAGAGTAGGAAAAGGAAAAAAAAAATAAAAAACATAAAAGTAAACAAAGCCGCAGTTCCAACACTGTTTTAAGCTAAGGCCTTTGCCTCTTATGCTCCAGCGGAGTTCCTGCTGCTCTCCCAAAGGGTCTGCCGGGATTTAGGGAATTGCGCGCACCCTACCGTGTGGCCAAGATCCCCGCTCCGCGTCTCTCGGGGACCTGCGTCTCTGCCCGGCGCGCTGCGTGTCCGAGTGAGTCTTCTTTTTCCCCTGCTCCCGGGTTTAAGGCTTCTGCCTTGGAGCCGGTGCCCGCGCGGTGCTCCTGCTGTTCTCCCAAAGAGACTGCTGGGGCTTAAGGGACTGCGCGCCCCCTGCCCCGAGGCTCAGATCCCCGCTCCGTCTCTCGGGGACCTGCGTCTCCCCCCGGCACACTGACTCTCCGCGGGCGAGTCCTCTGTTTTCCCCTGCTCCCGGGTTTCAGGCTTCTGCGCTCCGCAGACCCGGTGGGCACAGAGACTGATCCCTGAACTGGGAGGGTGCAGGGACTGATCTTGCCCTGCCGCTGCGGGGCTCTGCACTCTGCTTCCTGGGGACCCGGCGAGCCGCGGGTGCAGCTCCTACCTCTGCACAGTCGTCTCCTCTCTCTCCTCCCCACTTGCCCGGCCTGAGGCTTCTGCCCCAGACTGCAAACCGACGCGCTCTGGCTGAGCTCTAGGTGGGCCGCGGGCCGCAGGGAGCGAGCCGGGGGAACACTCACCGTGACTCAGCAGCCGCGGGTGCGGGCTGCACCTCACGCGTCTCGCCGCCTTCTTCCCCTACTCGCCCGGCCTGCCCGCCTTCCAGCAATCCTTGTGTGGAACTCTTAGTTGCTCTGTGTGATGAGTAGATGTGTCTTTGAAGCGTGTTAGAAGTTCAAATTGTGGATATTTCCAGGGGAGATTTCATGGAGCCCTCCTCACAGCCGCCATCTTGCCCCTCCCTTCTCTGCTTGTACTTTTATTTGGATCCCAGAGAAAATAAAAATATTTAGACACTCTAGAAAATATTATCTTTATCATAATTTTATAACCATTCTTCTGAATTATGGATGGAATATACAAACTTTAGCTGGGGGAGATTCAGCTTTAGAGTTTATTAGATCTGCTCTATGTCAGTTTTACCATTACTATTAAGACATGTAGTTCTGAGGTCTAAAACAAAACTATGAAAAGAACCATTTCACCCTGATGGGCCTTGAACTTCAACTTTTGTTTCCCCATAACTGTGTGGTGGTTGAAGTCACTGTGCAGCTTGGCTCTTTAATTTCTTCCCAGCTACTAACTTCTGCTATTTGGGGGGGAAGTTTTATCCTGCAATGTATGTGCAGATCATGAATTGCTTACAGAGAGATTTTACATACAGAGGGTACCAAAAAAATATATGCACATTTTAAGAAAGGAAAACTATCAAAATTGTAATATTTAATATATACTGATAACAAAAGATGAATACAAGTCACATTTGACACAAAGTGGTTACCATCAGCATCCAGACACTTCTGATTATGTCAAACTACTGCTTGAGCAACGTTAACCAAAGTGTCCACTTGTATACATACACATTTTTGAAATATCTCATTTTATGTGATTCCATTTTCTGCATTATCTTTCCTTAAAGTCCTGACAGCTTTGTTCACCTACATTCAAGCTTCTGTTTCCCTGGCCCAATGTCACCACAACTTTTTTTTTTAGGAAAATATTCCCCCAAGCGTCAATTGGCAAATGACTCAGGAATAAAATCCTGGGAATATGGAGCTTAACTCATTGTGTGAATTGTAGTCCCTGAATCCTCTATGCAGAGTTTATTTCCAAGACGTTTTCAATCAGTTATTTTATGTTCTTGCCTCAGTTTTACAGTTGCTTTCAACAGGCAGGATTAGTCTGTTTCAAGCACTTACGTCTTGGCTACAACCAGGTGTCTAAAATGTTATAGTGCTCTTTCGTTTCTGTGTGTCCACTGGACCCTATTAAATACATCATTGGAGTTTAGTCATTGCCAACAAGACTATGATATTTCATGCTGGAGATTTATTTTTGTTGACAAGATAATAAAAATTATTGTCTGTTATTGTCACCTATAGCCCTTAACTTGATTTTGAAGGAGCTAATTGGTGGAACGAAAGTGCTGAGAAAAGGGAGATTGCAAATATACTGATCCGTAAACTACATTTGTAGCTTTTCATTATTAAAGATGGTGTATCCTGTGCTGCTAAAAATTAAGTCATTTTTTTTCTTCAGTTGGGAACTAATTTTATAATGATTTCGGTGTAGACTTACACTTGTAAAGAAAGACATTATTTCTCCTTACTTTTAAAAACTGGAAAGAGCCAAAAGAAACACCAAGCACTTCAAGACAGTTAAGAAGTGTCTATTGGCATTTGTTCAACAGCTGGGAGCTTGTTGGAGATGTACATTTTCATGCCTCACCCTGGAACTACTCGATTAGAAACTTTAGGGGTGGAGCCCAGCCACCTGTATTTAATAAGCCTTACAGGTGATTCTGATTCATGCAAAAGAAGCACTGCTCATCGTGGTCCAGAGAGCATGCTTTGAGAAACATTGTCCAGACAAACAATACCTGGTTTACATAGATGATCAGTAGATGTTTTTTGAATAGTTGAATACACAGGTGGATTGATAAAATAAATCATGTGGCTATATGAGGAATCACTTGCAATTTGGTAACAAAGTTTCTCACTTTAATCTTAACTCTGGGATCAGAGCTGATGGAAGGAAGGGAGACATTCATTGAATCTCATATCAGAATTTCACACTCCTGGATTTTCTACATCTCCAAACACAAACTCCAAAACAGTTCCAGAGGGTCGCCCTGCCATCCTGTTGTCTTACAGCAGTATGGTCCCTGGAGCAGCAGTGCTAGCATCTCCTGGGCCCTTGTTGAAAATGAAAATTATTTGTCCTCACCTGAGACTCACTGATTCAGAAACAGAAAGTTTACAGACTTTCCAGGGGACCCCATTGCACATAAAACTTAGACAACTGTTGCTCAAGGATACGGGCTTTAGTAAGTTGGCAATGAATCACATGGAAAAACTAATTAAAGGTGATTTTTCAACTAGGCACCAAGGTACAAGAGATGGGAGATTCTAAAGTCGCCTTTCAAATTAATATATGCAAGTGCTCAAAAGAAATTCTGTAAATGAGTTCTACAACTCTTGGAACTTTCTACATGTAAGTATGTGGTGTGTGTGTGCATGTGTGTGTGTGTGTGTGTGTGTGTACACACGCATGCATGTGCACATGCAGGCTTCCTGAGAATACAGAAAACTTAATGTAGGATTTCTGTGATCAAATTACAGTCTAACATTAATAAAATCTAGATCATGCTGAAAGTGCAATAACCCTGCACTCCAAGAATTGCTCAGTACAAATGATACGGAGATTTCTTTCTTGGACCAGAGGTGGGACATGTAAGAGAATAATACCCACCATGGATTCTTTTTACAGTCCAGTCTGATAGTGTCATTGAGAGATTTCAGGAACGAGAGTGTCTGGTCCTCGTAGCAAAAAACTAAGGGGCAGCCCTGGATATCTAAGGGTTGCTGATGTTAGAGCAAGGCACTACCCATGACATGATAGGAGATCAGGGTAGGAGATCTATAGACAGACAGACCCAACTGAGATGCTCCAAAGAGTCTTGCCAGCATCCAAAGAGAAAGGATTAGCTCCAAACAATTACCAAGTCCAGGTAGCAGAAAACTAGCTAATGAAACAACCATTTAAACAAAAGATATACTTTTCTTTTTCACTCCCCTCTCACTCTGTTCCAGCTGTGTAGGAGTCAGAAGCTGTCTAGCAAGAGGGGTGAGGGCAGTGAAAGCACAAGGTAATGGAATTGAAAAGTCAACCATACCCCTCTTTTCCACTGAGGGCTTTCAGGAGATCCGGGCTTGGGCAGGCTGGGAAGGCAAGAACATTTAATGCCAAGTTCAATCCAAATCCAAAGTTTGCATTGATGTCTTGAATTGGGCTTTACAATTTATTATGTATGGTGGGTTCAGGATATCTTAACCAGAAGAAGCAAGCAAAAATATCACGGACTTGAAGTTTTCATCCAGGGGCCCAGGAACATTATTATCAGAACTGAACACATTTGAGAAGGATGATGAGAGACAAAAATAAAGTTGTGTTTTGATTATGTCAGGAGTCGTGCTGGCTCAACATAATGGTTACATGCAGGCTGAGCCTTAAACAACTTGGGTCAAGTCCAAAAACTAAAAAACCAGGGCTGAGCCAGCTTGGTGCATGTGAAGCCTGTTTTACAGCAACTCCACATGTGGATATATGCCCAAATGCAAAAAAAAAAAAAAAAAAAAAAAACACAAAACAAAACAAAAAATACCTGTGAATTTTATGTTTAAAATAGTTTATAAAGATATGAGACAATATTGTAGGGGCAAAGTGGTGTAAACATCATAGATTTTCTGCTTTTGTTTTTCTGGTACTTGATTGAAATACTAAGTCGGCCACTCCCTAGCTCATGATCTAGAATAAGCCACTAATGCTTTAGGACTTGGTTTCCTCATCTATGTAACAGAAGACTAGACAATGTTAAATGCTTGCAGTTATGATTCCATGACATCGTTATAAAAAAAAATTAATGCTTGAAATGCACATTTAGTTCCGGCTCTTGTTATTAGCTTGAAGAATGATCTTCAGCAAGTTTCCTTATTTCTTTATGTCATATTTGTCTTACCTATAGAACCCCTACTTTGTATAACTATGAGGTGGTTCTGTGGCTCACAAAGATGAGTGTTTTGGTAGAATAATGGCCTCCAAAAATGTCTACATCCTGTCCTAATACCTAGAAACTGTGAATATATTAATCTAAATGGGAAAAGGGACTTTTTTTTTTTTTTTAAGATTTTATTGGGGAATTGGGGGAGGGGAACAGTGTTGGGGAATCCGGAAAGGGAAACAGACAAGTTGCTGTCTTTTTGTTCTTCAGTCTAGTTGCAGAGGATGTTGCTTCACTGGCCTATGTTGGTATCATCATTGCGCTCTTCCTGGATGAGGCAGATCGGTCGCCGGCATCTGGATGGGTCGCTCACCACGGCTATTGGCAGCTCACGCTGGCTGCCGGCCACTCACTGTAGCCCATGGCAGCCCACTGCAGCAGGGGCTGCAGCCTACACCGTTGCTGGGGCTCCCACAGCCCAGCTCCAGGTGGAGCTGTTGTTAGCTGTAGAGAGCAGTGTGGGATCCGAACTGGGGCCGCTGGCATTCCAAAACCAGCTCTTAACCAATGTGCCACTCGGCTGGCCTGAAAAAAGGGACTTTTAAATATGTGATTTAATGAAGGAAATGCAAATGAGTAGATTATAAATTGACTGCTAATCTGATCACACAGGTCCTTAACATTAAATAATGGTTTTAAATCACCATTCCCAGTTGGACAAAGGAAGCAAGGACTATAGAACAATGATGCAAGACATGCAGAGTTGCTGGCTTTAAATATATGGAAAGAGAGCCACATGCCAAGGAATGTGGGTGGTCTCTAGAGTTAAAAGTAGCAAGGAAACTTGTTTTTCCACAGAGTTCCAGAAAGGAACTTAGCCCTGCCAATGCCCTGATTTTAGTCTAGTGAAGTCCATTCAGGCTTTTGACCTCTAGGTAATAAATGTGTATTGCTTAAACCATATTAAATTTGTAGTAATTGGCTATGGCAGCCACAGAAGAATTGTTACAAGTGTGAACATTTTTTAAAAAGTTCAACACTCTATGCAAATGCAGGCTCTGGTGGTGGTAAAGATAGATACTATAAAAGGATGTAAAATAAACATTGATTAAGAAACTAACAAAAAAACAAACAAGAACAAAGTGCCACCAAAAGTGTGGAAGAAATTCTAAAGGTTATCCAGAGAAATTACTACCTTCTTCTTCATATACAGACGGTACATTCTTTTCTTAAATATGTCATGCACAGAAATTTGGCAAGTACTCTTAGTCACCAATTCTAGAATCTCATAATTTTTATTACTGCAAAATTCATTTCACCTTAATATGGATTTTTTTATTTTTTTGGCTGAGCCATCCTGCCACCTATTGGCAGCTCAGCAACAGCTCAGCTCAGGCCAGGAATCGAACCAGCAACCCTGTTGCTCAGAGCTTGCCCTCTTGAGTGAGCTGTTAATCAACTGAGCCACTCTGCTGGCCCTAGAGTATATTTTTTGAAAGCATATAATTACTTTATTCTTTGTTTTGCTACCATCAAGAAAGTCTTCTCCACATAATAATATGAGAATCGATTCCTACATTAAATAATGCCAAAGTATAACTTTTAATTCTTGTTTTTAGGTAATGTCTGTGATTTGTTTAGATATTGGGGTTATTTGAATTATTCAGTATGTGGTGATTATCAAGGGTGTGTCTTTCCTTTAAAAACCCACCCTTAATACTCTAATGCTGGGCTTGGGGCTTTGCATGTGACATTTCTGCTGACTTCCTATTAGGCTCCATCACCAGGGGGAGCTAGATGGAGTCTGGAAGGTGAAAATGACAAATGAACTTGCTGTTTACTATTTGTTTTGTGTCACCACAGAAACTGTTTGCTCTGACTGTGGTAGCTGATTTTAGAGTTTGTGGTTAGTTTCAGTTTATTGCTGTTTTTTCCACACTACAGACTAGTCCCCTAGAGCCCTCTCAGAAGTATCAGCATGCTTTCCTTGGAGGTTTGAGTTCCAGCTTGATGGGAGTGCTTTTCTTGAGGTTCTGACCAGTTCCTGTCTACCACTACCCCTCCTCAGAGGGCTGAGCCTTGGCTCTGTGGTGCCCGTTCTTTTCTATCTTCTTCGTTCGCCCAGGTCCTCAGGGTGGCAGCTGCTTAATGAAGCTACTACCTCAGTACTCTCCTTTTGCCTTTTCAGTTATCTAATATCTGGTTAAACATGTTCCATTACATTCGTTCTGTTAACATTTTGAGAGCTGTTCTGTTTCCCGACTAGAACCTGAATGATACAGAAATTTGTAATAAGAGTGGTCCCAGGGAACAAACCCTGGAGGATGGAAATTTGGGTTGGTCTGTCTATGTTGTTGGGCTTAAATGCAGTGCTCGACTCCTTGAGACAGGCATGGGATGCTAGTGATCCAAGGCATTTAGTGACATGATAATTAATTTGTCACGTGTGTTGTGATAAAGTGATCTCTGAAGTAAGGCTTTGCCTGTGATGGCAGTGATGATGCTAGCAAGGACTTTGGCGAGGGGTGGCTGCTTCCGAATATTGTGGAGTGCTTAAAACAAGAAGTGATAAGCTGAGGTTGCAATTGAGGAACTAAAGGACTTCTATGGTGGCCCTCAAAGAATGTCTTATTTTTATAGTCCCAAGGTTAAGATCAATAATTCTAGAAATAAACATTAACTGTGCACTTTGCCCAACTGTGGGGTGTTGCCTTATGGGGGATGCCTATATTCTTCAAGTCTCACCACATATTCACTTATTATTGCCACTAGAGTCATAACTTAGAAATCTCTAGAACAAGCTCAAAATATGACCCAGCAGAAAATAGCTAATACTATAAAAATTTTCAAGATTTTGCTAATTTATACCAAAAGAAACCTAAGAAATATATAAAAGCATGGATTCCAATAGCTTCTATGGTAGCCCCTTAAAGATAAGCAAGATATAACTATTGGTTAGGGTAACTATATTGACATGAGTCCATTTACCAGGAACCTTGGATTTCACATTCACCAATCTAGAACAGTTTGATGGTTGATTATATCTTGAACTTAATGTTTTCCCTCACTTAATGGGATCGAGATGACAGAACTTCCATGGAATAATGTAAAGGAAGGAACCCAAAGGTTCTGAGAGATAGAAAGGTGGAATGGAATTAACAGTCAACGTTTGCACTTCATTACTCTCCCACTACATCCCCCAAGAGTACCCAGAAGACAGTAGCTTCACTAAGGCATTGAGAATTAGATTAATGATGAGAGCATGAATATCCCTAATAAGCTCTGTGCTAGCTTTCCTATCTAGGCTGGGTATGAAGATGGGGGATAACTCTGGGATTTCAAGGGGGATAATAGGATCACAGAGGAAAAATAAAAGACAAATGGCAGCACACAACCACCACACACATGGTGGGGATGTCTACTATAGCCAACAGCAAGGATGTAGAAGAAATCAGACTATTCAGACATATAGGGAACTTCTGAGGTCACTTTTTGCTTATGACGATGCTTCTAGGAATAAAATAGCTGGTTGGCCTAATTAATATTACTTGACCCATATTAAGAACAAAAATAGAAACTCCAGTCCTGGTGATTTTTAATTGCCATCTTGAGAATCATGGCTACTCACCTACTTTTCAGAACATGGACAGTTCACAGATTTGGAGGCACTTGATTAATGGAAGACTCTCTTCTCCTTACAGATGGGCACTACATAAATACCACCATAAATATATATGTCACTATCCCTCCAACCCTTCCCCACTGGGGCATGGGGCCCTTAAATAAAGGGAAATGGAAATATCTAGCACTTGTCAAAATCAGTAGACATTATAGTTGACCTGACAATAATTTCTGGGAATCCCAAATGTGGCAGTGGTCTACAAGTTAATTAGAGGCCAATGGAATGTAGGCAATAAATGGAGTTATGGCCCAAGTTTGAATTAAAGTAGGCCCAGCAGTTTTACCCATACACTCTCTGTATATGTTCCTACTTCTTGAATTAATAATTGTAATAGATAGACATAGAAAATGTCAGAATCCACATAATATCTCTCTGACCCATTGATTGAGGGCTACTGTGAAAGGAAAATCTAGGTGAAAACCTCTGGAACTTTCCTTCCCTTACCAGAATAATAAAGGAAAAAACATACCATATCCCTATAAAAATTGCAAAGGTTAGTGCCCCAATAAAAACTTGAAATATTCATGAATGTTGATGCCTTTCATATCCTGTTTAGTTGTCCTATTTAGCCTATGATAAAGGGAGAAGGCTCACAAAGAACAATTGTGATTATCATACACTTAACTAGGTGGCAACTCCAAATAGGGCTGCTATTCCAAATGTTGAAAGGTGACGTTAGGAGCACATCAACACAGCTTCCGGCACCTAGAATGCAACTATTTACCTAGAAAATATTTCTTGTTTGTTTGTGTCTCTATACCAGTTTGCAAGATCCATTGATCAGAGGCAGTTTGATTTTAACCCATTTAATTCATCTTCACCAACTTGCCTCACAGCAACATCAAATCTCTTATTCTCACTCATTGCTGCAAAAATGCATCATGACTTTTCCGACAACCCAATATTAAGTTCTTTTTGTTAAAATAAGTAGTCTTATCTCTGCCTTCTGATAGAAATTGATTGATATTTAAATGGACTATACGTTTGTGAACTTAACAATTGCTAATGTTTTCCAGATCACTTTTTACTCAGAAACCAAAGTAGGAAAATGTTTCCAAAAAACAAAATGAGATGATTCACTTTTCATAGTGCTTAGAAAAAAACCAAACCAACCGATAATGACATTGCATTAAAATGTCATTCTGTTATATTCTAGTACAAAATTCTGTTACCTACCATCCTCAATGCCATATATAAATAAAATTCCATAACCCACAATGACTCAGCTAACTCATTTACATTTTATTTAACACAATATTTTGCTACAAAGTCCCTTTAAACCATTCCTAACAGGAACATGTGTTCACCAAGATTTTGATACAATTGGGTCTCTTTTCTCCCTTGTATCTGTGACTTCAAATTCTTTTTTGAATTAATAAATAATAGTTCTGCTATCTGAATTGTCCCCTTGTAGCTCCCAGGCTAGAAAAATGAAATGTAATGGTGAATGCATTAGTTTTTATGGCTTATGTCTCTCGGGTTAGGTTTTATCCGCTCTCCGGATGTTTCAGATTTTGGGGGTTGATAATAGTGATTGCTTGTTGGCTAAAAAATAATAATAATAGTTCCAGGTGGGAATCCAGCATACATATATGGTATAATATTGCTAGAATTATTCTTTGTTTAGTGCTCTCAATACTATGATCAATAAAATATGAGGATACGCCTGGTTTCCTAGCTTTCAACTCTCGCCCTTCTCCACCCCCCACAAGATTCTCTTTCCTGGTTCTCATGAAAGGAGGTGATGCTGCCTACTGAAAGACACGAAACTGGCAGAGATATATTATAGAATTTCCCAAGATCTTTCCTGCAGACGTGGGACTCCAGGATGATGAGGCAATTGTGTTCACCTCTCTTTCCTCCCACCACTCAAGGTTCTGGCAGTAATTCCTAGGACTGTACCTAGAAAATTCAGGAAAAGTAATTATGACACCGGGGACCCCCTGCTTCATGGAGTTACCATTTTAAAGAGAAAAGTGTGAAATGAGACACACAGTTTCCTAAAACAAAAATAAAAGTCTTAGATACTCAGACATGCCCCCTAGATTTGCACTAAACAGAATTAGGAAACTAATTTTGAAAAGTGTTAAAATGTTACTTTTGAACAAATGTGAGGGGTGGGAGAGTTACACAGGAACCCAGATGGAGACAAATAGATACTTAGTCTAGTAGATCATTTTATGCACTTTCACACTTTGTTTTTATTCAATTTTGTGGAAAGGTGTCTGTGAATGAGAAGCTTTAACTGCTTTAATGCAATAAAAAAGGACAAAGGGACATAAGTTTGAAGTTAAATTAGAGTTGCTTAAGCTATGGAAATGGGCACCTTTTCTGACACAGGAGAGAATAGAGTGAGAAATGATACGAAATGTTCTCCACAGCATATTATTTAGAATAACGGAGTTTGTTGGTTAAGTGTTTTTAAGCTTTAGAGACAGACAAAGGTCAGAATTTCAGTACAAATTTTCCAAGAATGTTCTCCATTTAACATTTTTTTCAAGGTTATATTTCCTTATGATGACTGTTAAGACACCAATAAAAAGAAGCCCTTCCCTACCCCAGCACCAGGCAATTCCCCTTGTGCAAGAACTTGCTTTTATTACACAGACCACTATGATAATGTGTTCTGTGCTAAAAAGAATGGTTAACTTTCTGCTCCTGAGATCCAAAAGAGAAAAAAAAAACCCTCTTGTTATAACCCTGGTTCATTTACCTGGAAAGTGGAGATTATAATGGGGCCTATATTGTAAGATTTATGTGAAAATTACTGGTGATCATTCTTTGAATTTATGATGTACTATGTATGTCATGCCTGGTGCATAGTAGGATCACAATGAACAGTGGCTGCCACTATTACTATTTGTAAAGGAGATTTAGCTAATCCTTTTCTGCCACAAGCCACACAGAATGCTGATGTGTGGGGTCCCCAGATTAATAGTGGATTAATAGTGGGCACAAAATCTTTCCCAGTGTAGTAATCATATTTTTTCTATACCTTATGATGTTTTGACATTTGAGGGGATCTTGCTGGATGGGGAGAGGCTGCATCTCCCAAGACTAGATAACTCCTAGAAATCGTGAACAACTTGTCAGGCAGTCTACTTTTCATATACAAACCAACCCATCCCAAGTCCATACCCCAACCTCCTCTTTTATGTAACTTTCCTCAACCACCTCTTTTATCCAACTTTCCCCACACCAAGCCAATATGTCTTCTGTCCTAAATCAATACAGGGATAGGTACCAGAGAACCAGAGATAGCGCCTATGCTCCCAAACCCATGGGAATTATGCAAGTTGGCCAATCTGAATGTTTACCCCGGCCTGCCTGCCTTACTGGTAGAAACCCCAATGAAGGCCATGCCCAAGGCCTTTCCCTTGCTCCTTTCTGCCCCCTGGCTGACACTGTTTTTTCCTTCTGTGCCCTGTGTGATGTGCCATGAATCCCATTTTTAAGGGAAGTGGAGAACTCCCATTTTTAGGGGAACTGGGGATAACATTAAAATTGTCTTTCAATGATCCTGGCCTTTCCATGTCATCACTCGTACATTCATAAATGAAAATCCCACAGGTAAACTTTGAGGCACCCATATCACATCTTTCATTAAGAGTGGTTCACTTAATTCCCCTCCGACACTTGCTCAGGCTTGAACACAAGAATTGTCTTACGTAAGAGACCATGAGCCATGTGAGGCTTGATAAACACACATTGGTACTCTCCCTGTTATCCTGAGACCGTCATGCTACATGGAAACTGATCTATCCTTCTGGACAAGGAGAGGCTTCTTAGGGAAGAAAAGCAGCATCCCCGCTGACAGGCAACCAGTGACAGACAGGCAAGTGAGGTTGTTTTAGACCATCCAGCCTTTCAAGCCATATCTGCCTTCAACCGTACAAGTGAGCCCAGTGGTCTGCAAGGGAGATCAGCAGGAGAACTGCCCAGCAAACCCACGGAATAGGGGATAACAAGAAATCACCATTGTTTTAATTAACCAGTTAGACGGTGGTTTGTTCAACAGAGACAGAGAAGTGAAACACAAAAGAAACTTGTGATTGGAATGATTTGTGTTACGAAATGCCTTCTGCACAGTCATACAAACACACATATACACATTTTGACCAGCCAATACGTAATATGAGACAAATTCTGAAGTAATCTAAAAATAAAAAAAATAAAAAAGACAAAATGGGCTGTTCATTAATCAACATTATTTAGTAAAAGTCCAGAAAGGGATTAACTGGGTAATTCCAATTGGGAGAGGAGTGCACGCACTATCTTCCTGGTGTTTCTTCTAAGGACACTAATCGTGCCTGATCAGGACTCCACCCTTATGACTTCATTTAAACTGAATTGCTTCCTTTAGAGGTCCTGTCTCCAAATACAGGGTTAGGGTTTATACGTATGATTTTTTTGGGGCGGTGGGGGACACAAATGTTCAGTCCATACACTATCCCAGCTTCCCCTGGAGGGGCCCCTCTACACTCTGCCTCTGGATAGAGCATTGTTTTATTAGACACTAGGCTAGGCCCTGCTTCCGCCTTTTCTAATCCCCTCGGCCTCTCTCTCTTTTCCTAATTGAAATGACTTCTCTCTTCCCTCTGATGACCAAATCTTTATTTACAAAGCCAAATTCAAGCCTAGGTTATTGTAATCAATTAAAAGGTTTCCCACTCTCCAGACTAAATCACACTGATTGGTCTTCCATAAAATTTATTATACTCTCTACTTCATACCGTAGAACAATAGCTCTAATATATTGGATGTGCTTTTTTTTTTTTTTTTTTTTGGGGCGGGGAGATCACATGCTTTACCACTTAATGTAGCACAATCCTTAGGTCTGTTTGACCTCGTTATCTCAGCTACATAATTTGCTAGCTGAATGATGTTTTGAAAGTTTCCTAACCTCTCTGTAAAGTTCAGTCTGTAAAATGGGAGTAATGACAAACCCACACTCATGATGTCGTTGGAAGTTCAAAGAGGGTGATGCATGGGGTAATGTATGTAAAGCACTGAGAAGAGTTCCCTCCAAACAGTAAACGCTAAAGCAAAATTCACCTTTTAAAAAAAAGAGCCACAAGACCTGGTATAGGAAACAGCTGTTCATTACATCCTTATTTACAGTTTGATTGATTTAGATAGATTTTACTTTCTCCTGTAAATTTTTAAAGTCGGTATCATAATCTCTTTATATTGTCTCTTCATAACAACTACTATAATAGAGAACTAAAGGTTTTCTTATGCAGGTAATGAAACAAACCAATAAACCAATAGACCAACCAACAAATACAAGCAAGCCTTGCTCCTCTCAGTCTGTTTCTATTAGAAGAACAAAAAAACCCTACTAAAACACAATGAAAACAGAAATCCCTTATATATAATTGACATCCATTGCTACTTTTGGCTATTTTCACACATTTTAACACTTGGGATTGAAATCATTTCAGCTGAGAAGCTTCTCCAGCTGAGAAGCCTGGATTTATGTTTACTATTAGGTTGGTGGCATGAAGACCTGGCCCAGCTCTAACATGAGAAGCATATTTTCCCCACACTGTAAAAGCTATGTGGGGGGCACTGCGTCCTATTAGGGATCTCGGAGATGCTCCTGAAATCTGTGAAAGGTAAATCAATATACTACGTACTTGGGGGTGAGGCGGCAATCTCTGCCTTCAAGTTACACCTAATATGTGTGAATAGATGGTTGTCATAGAACACAACATGTGACATAATTCATACTCGCACATAGAAGGATTTGAGGAGTCAGAGGAGACAACCGCCAGAGTCACCTGAAGAGCAGTACTCAGCAAAATCTCAGAGGGTGTGGTAACATTATTAGCATGACCTTGAAGTTTGGGTGCAATTTCAACTGAAGAAAAGGACATGGAAAAGCGATTGACTTGTGTTTGGATTCTACCTATATGGAAGAGCTGGCAAAAATGAGGCTGCATCCTCAGGAAGCAGCATGTTTAGTTTAAATGGAAAACATAAATTCATAGTGAGGCACTCAAATATTTCATTAGAATGCCTTTGACACATAGAGAGTACTCATAATTGAATTATAATCCAAACTCCATCCTGTAAACCATGAAAAGGTGATTAAAATCAAGACTGGGTAAGATCCTTATTTATTAAGCTATGTAAAAGATAGCTCTGTAACATGAACTGGAAGTTCAGAACTGTGTTGGGTGTCACTGGCATTAATGTCCTAGATGATAAGCAAATGAGCTAGACATTCCTTATAAAAAATAATGCCATTGATCTACATGCTGAATAAGTCATATGCTCTGAGATTCTGCAGAGGTGGTGACACTCTGCCAGCTGGCCCTCTTATAACAATGTCCCATATTCACATAATGGCCATCAGAGTAGGGAGTCTGGAACTTAATAACAATGTGAAACTTGTTAGCCCATGAGGCCATGGGACTGCCTACCAGATGGCCTCGGAGCTCTAGCCCCCAGCTCATGCTGAATGAAATAATTAATGACTACTGGCATAATCATCATACTTTCAAATATCTGGTCACATAATGATGACCTTTTCTCCATTATTATTTTGTTGTTGTTGTTGTTATTTTCACTGAAAAGATAATACCTTCAAAGGTCAAAAGGCCAGTAAGAGTTTAGGCTGCCAAGGATAAACTTGTAATTAATTTGAAATGGATTTTTCTTTTAGGATCAGATATGACAATTTAAAAAAAAGTCTGGCCACACAGAGAGAAATAATGAGACTGTATGAATATTATATTATTCTTTACGTACTAATTTCTTCTTCTGACCATGAAGTTCTTCTGCCTTCCTTCCTTGTACTACGGTCTTCAAAATTTTCACATTGGGTGCTCGCTTTGGCAGCACATATACTAAAATTGGAACGATACAGAGAAGATTATCATGGCCCCTGCGTGAGGATGACACACAAATTCGTGAAACAGGATGGCTCAGTGGATAGGGCGTGAGCTCTTAACAACAAGGCTGCCAGGTTTGACTCCCACATGGGATATTGGCAATGCCTACCCGCAACTAAAACTGAACTTGGCACCTTGAGTTGAGCTGCCACCCGGATGGCTCAGAGGATAGAGCACATGCTTTTAACAACAAGGCTGCTGCTTTGACTCCCGCATTTGGGGTGGTGGCTGCACCCACCTGTAACTAAGATTGAACACAGCACCTTGAGCTTAGAGGCCACGAGCTGCCAACGGGAAGCCAGATGACGACTGGGGCCCTCCACAACGAAGATTGAAGAACAACAACTTGGCTGGTCCCCTTCCCCCAATTCCTCAACACTGTTCCCTCCACCCCCAACCCCCAATTCCCTAATGAAACCTTAAAAAAAAAAATTAAAAAAAAATTCCACATTGGTTTTGAAATCTAAACTAATCATGTTTTCTCTGTTTAGAATCCTTCAATGTCTTCCCATAGTTCTTAAAGACCTTGTATATGCAGTTTAGGCTTGTGTCACCTGATGTCGTCCTCTCTCTATAGATTTATGTCTTATCACACTGACCTTAAATCTCTTTGCTCCAGTTCCACAACCCTTCTCTCAGCTACAGGTAGCTTTCCACACAGGCCTTTGTACATGCTGTTCTCAATACTGAGTGTGCCAGCCCCTCTTCTTCACCTAGCCACACCCCATTTATCCTTCAGGAATCAGCTTAAGTATGTTTTCTCAGGGAAGTTCTTCCTGACATTTCTGACCAGCTATCATAAACCTTCATATCATCATGTGCCTCTCCTTCTTAGCACTTATCACACCTGTAAATCTATTTCTGTGATAATTAACTCTGTCACATATTTAACTTAATGCCTGTCTTCCCTACTAGATTATAAGCTCCATGAGGACAGAGACCTTAATATTTCTTAATATTTCACCTAGTACAGTACTTAGCACACATTAAGTTTCATAAATAACATACTACCCATTCAATAAATATTTATTGAGCACTATGTAAATAAATTTGTGATTATTGCTTAAATGGAAAGAGAAAAGAAATAATAATGGTCATGTAGAATCAATATAATATAAAAAGGTAAATGTATATAAAAGTCAGTAAGAAAGTTTCAGTCTTCTACAAAGGAAAGTTTCCTTGTGTGACTCATCATTTTTGTGCCTATTGTAATAAAATTCTGGTTTCCCAGGACTACAAACTCATTTATGTAGCCAGAAGTACTTTTGAGATGCCAAAACAGTAGTTGAGAATTTAGAGCTTTAGGGAACTCAGCTTAGAGAAAATAATTATATCATAGTTATCTCTCTCACTACATATAGAAATACATATTTGAAAGTACACTTAAAAGTATGTACTTATATCATAACCATACCATAGCTGGTAAAGAACACCTAGAGCATCTTATCTGTACAGAAATAATAGAGCCAAAGACTGAATATTATCTGAAAAAGAGTTTTACAAACCAGGCTTATTTTATGTCATTTTAGAAGTGCCTAGAAAAATGTGTTTTTTAGAATGAAAAACAAAAATTTCCAAATTAAAAAAAAACACCTAACTTTTAAGGAAAGGTTTGTTTTCACTAACATGCTTGAAAGCATCAATCTGAGTGTTGGTAACAATAATTTGTGGAACTGTACAACAAATATATGACATCTGCCTTAGGCATTAAGTTGTAAATACTTCATGGTTTTATAAATGTACTGTGATTAAGTGTGTTTTAGCAGCCAACTGAATAATGTTTTGCAGCATCAAAACGAAAAAGTTGCTTTATACGGGAGCTTTGAAAATACTTCACAAAGTTCATTTTATTTCCTCTATATTAGGACCAAACCCAAAGTTCTTCTGGTGATATCAAAGAGAGGGAAAGAATCCTGAGTCAGGATCCACAATTCTTCCCTATTTGGTGCAAATGCTGTAAAAGTTCTGATTACAAATCCTCAGCTAGGTGACAAATTTGTTATGATACATATGATAGACAGAAAAAATGTGATCCAAAGATGTTCACATCCTAATCCTTGGATCTGTGTTTATGTTGCCTTAGATGGCAAAAGAGACTCTTCAGATGTGAAGAATCTTGAGATGACACTTGATGAAAGTGATGGAAGTAGGGGTCACAGTAAGAGAAAGAAGTTGGAAGATGATGTGCTGCTGGGCTTGAAAATGGGGGAAGAAGCTATAAGCTAATGACTGCAGGCACAGGCAGCCTCCAAAAGGTGGAAAAAGCAAGGAAAGGGATTTTTCTCTGTAGCCTTTAGAAGGGCTGCAATCCTGCTAGACCTTGATTGTAATACACTGAGACCCATTTCAGACTTCTGACCATCAGAACTATAAGATATTGTTTATTTTGTTTCAAGCCACTGTTTGTGGTAATTAATGACAACAATAATAGGACACTAATACACTAATAAATTATATATTTGGTATGCACACAGTTTTAATTAATGTATTAATAATGAGTGAAAGAACTTTAATGTTAAATTGGCCTCAAAAATCAACCTATCAGAGAGAACCAAGATGGCAGAGTAGATAACACTGTGCCTGCGTCCTTCCATGAACACATTAAAATTACAACTAAATCATAGAACAATTGACCTGGAGAATCACCTGAAGTCAAGCCAAACATAAGTCTTATAATAAAAAATATAAAGAAGAAGCCATGTCAAGACTCGTAGTAGGGGCAGAGACACAGAACAGGCCCCAAACTTCCCTGTGGCAGTTGAGAATCAGAAGGAATATCTCAGCTGCGGAGGTTCCCCCCAGAGGAGTGAAGGACCCCAGTTTCCACACCAGGCTCCCCAGCCTGGAGTACTGGTGCTGGGAAGAGGAGCCTCTACAATATATGACTATGAAAAACAGTGGGAATTCCAACCCTCCAGGTGGGACAGAAGTTCAGAGGGAAATCCAGACATCTTAAACAGCCTGCACACAGACCCACTCCCAGGCACTTACCTGGGGCTCTGATGGAGGGACAGTGACTCCGGAGGTGGGTCATCAGTGGTATATGGGGAGCAGACTGAGGTGTGTGGCTTTGAGGCCAGGACTGGAGGACAGTCTCATTTCCTCTGCAAATGTCCTCTTCCCATGTAGCTGGCAGGCAGCCACCATCTTTAATACGTTGGGCCCTTCTCCTACGTTGACGGCCAAATCTGAAACTGATTGTTTTGATGAGCTATCAGGCTCTGCCGAGCTGACTCACTGAGACTCCACCCCACCCAACACCCCCTATGCTGGAGGCACTTTCTCCGCAAGCAGCTAGCTCCCACCGCATCACACTCTTTCTTGGAAAACTATCAGAGTCCACTGGCTCTGGGAGCAGTAACTGGCCTTAGTGTGCTCTGAGACTTTTGCTGAGATCCAAGCTCAGAACTGGCACCAAACCAGAGTCTACATTAACCTGGTGACCACAACTCTTTACACTGCATTGACTCCCAGGGACCTTGTCTCAGTTAACTCGCATACCTTACGAGGCTTTATCAGTGTCTGAACTTTAATGGAGCCAGCAGATGGCAGCAGGCCTCGGGATGTCCTGGCTTTTGGCAAAGCTGCTCCAAGCCTGGTACTGGTGGCAGCCATCCTCGGTTTTCAGCATGGCCTCTTCCAGGTACCCCCAGGTTTAGCACAGGCAGCAAAAAATCATGGATCACTTTGTAGCTCCTACCAGGTAGTCCCTGAACAGTCACAGGCAGTGGGTAACATGGGCCTGCACCAGAGACCCTCCCAAGAGCCCCCAGAACCAATATATTTGGAGGTTGGTTTCAGACCACAGTAGAGCACCACCCAATTAACCCCACAAGTAGCACACACAAAGGATGGTCTCAACAGATACCAGAACCCACTGGAGCAAACCTCACTCAGTGAGGGTAAGTCCCCCAAAGGGCAGCCTGTAAGCTATGGATATGCTCAAGCCCTATTGCCAGTCAGCCTGAGGGTCAGTGCCACCCACTGATGTGCCAATAGCAACAAAGGTTCAACTATAGCAGGAAGGCACACACAACCCACACAAGGGATACTCCTGGAACACCTGGAGCAGGTGACCAGGGAGACTGTGCCAGCACCTACTACATATGGCCACACAGCCAAGGCTGGGAGACATAGCAGATCTACCTCATACATAGAAACAAAAACAGGGAGGCAGCCAAAATGAGGAAACAAAGAAATACATCCCAAATAAAAGAACAGGAGAAAACTCTAGAAAAAGAACTAAACGAAATGAAGGTAAGCAACCTACCAGAAACAGAGTTCAAAACAATGGTACAGAAACTGTCTCATATAGAGGAAAAATCAGGGTTGCTAATTGGGAGAGGAATGGGGATGAGGGAGAAGGGGAAGGGATTAGACAGCAAAAATAGGCAACTACAATATTGCTACTGGGATAGGAAAAACAGTTTGGGGAATATAATTAATAATGTTGTAAATATTCTGTGGAATGTCAGATGATCATAGGTCGTGTTAGGGAGACCATTTCATGGATGGAGTAGAGGTTTGATCACTGCACTATATTACTAAAGCGGAGGTGGTATACCTACTGTAATTGAATATATATAGATAGTCATGGGATGTGGATTATACTGTGGAAGAGAGTCAGAGGAAGAGTAATAGATATATATGATATGGGGGGGGAGTGGGGTGGTGTATTGGGGGTGGGGGGTTGTCACTTTGAGGGGTAAAATGTATAACTATTGCACTGTGTTGTACACCTGAAACTAATTAAAAAAATAAATAAAAATAATAATAATAAAAAAAACAATGGTTATAAGGATGCTCAAGGAACTTGGTGAGAACTTCAAAAGAGAGATAACAAGCTTTAAAAAGGGCATAGAAACCATACATAAGAACCAGACAGAAGTGAAGAATATAATAACTGAAATGAAGAATGCACTGGAAGGAATCACCAGCAGACTAGATGAAGCCGAAGATCAAATCAGTGATTTGAAAGATGAGGTGGCAGAAAACACACACTTGGGATAGCAAAAAAACAAAACAAAAAGAGGATAGCTTAAGAGACCTCTGGTACAACATCAAGCATAATAACACTTGCATCATAGGGGTACCAAGAGAACAGAGAAAACCAGGGATTAAGAACATATTTGAAGACATAATGAATGAAAACTTTCCTAACCTGGTGAAAGAAATATACATACAAGTCCAGGAAGTGCATAGAGTCCCCAACAAGATGAACCCAAACAGGCCCACACCAGACACTTTATAATTAAAATGGCAAAGATTAAAGACAAAGAGAGAATCCTAAAAAGAAGCAAGAGAAAGGAAACTAGTAACTTATAAAGGAGCCCCCATAAGATTGTCAGCTGATTTCCCCTTTTTTTTTTTTTGTTTGCTGAGCCATCCTGTCACCTGTTGGCAGCTCAACGGCAACTCAGCTCGGGCTGGCATCGAACTGCTATTGCTCAGAGCTCAGCTTGCACTCTTGAGCGAGCTCTTAACCAACTGAGCAATTCAGCTGGCCGTGTGTGTATGTGTGTGTGTGTGTGTGTGTGTGTGTGTGTGTGTATATTTTATTTTATTTTATTTTTTGAGGGCAGTGTCACTGGCCCTCATATGTGGGACCCGAACCAGGGCTGCTGACTTCCCAAGCCAGCGCTTAACCACCGCGCCACTCGGTTGGCCCATGTCAGCTGATTTCTTAACAGAAATTTTACAGGTCAGAAGGGACTGGCACAAAATATTCAACATTATGAAAAGTAGGCACCTACAAGCAAGAGTAACCTATCCAGCAAGGGTATCATTTAAAATTGGAAGACAGATAAGGAGCTTCCCAGACAAGAAAAGGCTATAGGAGTTCATCACTGAACCAGTATTACAAGGAATGTTAGAGGGGCTTCTTTAAGATGAAAAAAAAAATCACACTGATGAATAATAAAATGTCAGTAGCTACATATCTATCAGCAATTTATTTCAATGTAAGTCGATTAAAGGTGCTAATCAAAAGATACAGGGGGACTGAATGGATAAGAAAACAAAAACCTTACAGATGCTGCCTACAAGAGGATCACTTCAGATTTAAAGACACACATACAGACAGAATGTAAAAAGAGAAAAATATATTTCATGAAAATGAAAACAAACAAACAAGTTGGGGTAGCAATACTTATTTCAGACAATAAAGTCTTTAAAACATAGGTTATAACAAGAAACCAAGAATGATCCAATAATCCCACTTCTGAGTATTTATCCAAAGAAACCCAAAACACTACTTTGAGGGACATGTGCATCCATATGTTCACTACAGCACTGTTTACAGTGGCTAAGATGTGGAGGCAGCCTGGGTGTCTGTCAATGGAAGAATGGATAAAAAGGAGATAGTACATATATCTGATAGAATATTGCTCAGCCGGGGAAGGGAATGGGTTCTTGCCATCTGCTGCAGCATGGGTGAACCTGGAGGGTGCTGTGTTGAGCGAAGTATGTCAGACAGAGAAAGGCAGATGCAATGTGATTTTGCTTACATGTGGAATCTAAAGAACAAAACAAACAAACAAGAAAAAAAGAAACACTCATAGATACAGAGAACATTTTGATGGCTGCCAGGTGGGAGGGGGTTTGGGAGTGTGGGTAGAAAAAGGGGAAGGGATTAACAAGTACAAATTGGTTGTTACAAAGTAGTCATGGGGATGTAGTGTATAGCATATGAAATATAGTCAATAATATTGTAATAACTATGTATGGTGTCAGATGGGTACTAGATTTGTTGGGGTGATAGATGGGAGGGGGTTGGGAAGGCAAGGTGAAAAAGGCGAAGGGATTAAGAAGTACAAATTGGTAGTCACAAAATGGTTATGGAGATGTAAAATAAAGCATAGGGAATATAGTCAATAATATGGTAATAAGTATGTAAAGTTCCAGGTTGGTACTAGACTAGTCAGGGGGATCACTTCTTAAATTATATAAATGTCTAACCTCCATGCTTGACACCTGAAATTATTATAAAATAATATTGAATGTCTACTTTAATTGAAAAATTAAAAGGGAAGGTAATGCAAAGTGCAATTAATGGTCCAAATTTCCAGGTATAAAACAAGTAACTCATAGGGATGTAACATACAGTATGGGGAATACAGTCCATAATATTGTGATAGCATAGTATGGTGTCAGATGTTTGTTGGATTTATGATGATCACTTCTTTAGGTATATAAATCTTGAACAACTATGGTGTACCCCTGAAACTAATGTAATATCATATTTTATATGATAATAAAAATCTTTTTAAAGAAATCAATCAATTAAACAAATAAAATTCAAAAATTTGTTTGAACAAACTATCTTATAGGCTTTTTAGTAGTCAAATATGGCTATAATTGGTACATCACTTGGTCTTCTGGGATTGTATAAATACAGATAAATTTGCCTTTTACCCCTATTTCTATGTCTTGTATAAGTCCAATTCCCTCTGGTCCTGAAAGCATAAGCATACAGCATTTAATAGGGGTGATTATGCAAGTTCAGAAAAGATTATAGCACAGGAGAGAATTAATGTAGCTACACATGTTTAGAGGAGAGAGAACAGAGAAGAGAGGAGAGAGAGAGAAAGAGAGGAGAAAAAGAGAGAGAGAGAGAGAGAGAGAGAGAGAGAGAGAGAGAGAGAGAGAGAGAGAGAGATATGAAAGAACCAGAAAGAAACTGGCTTGGAAATATGGCAATTGTAAAGGTGAAGACCATTAGAAACAAAGGAAATAGTGTGAGTAAAAATACGATGTTAGGAAATCATGGGGCAGGAACAAAGAAACTTGTAGTTGTGAGGATAAGACAAGAAAGCAAGGAACAAGCAAAAACAAAAACAAACAACAATAACCCCCCCCCACACACACACACACACACACTAAAAAAATAAAACAAAAACAGCTAACTTCAGGATTTGGTTTTTTATTTTGTGGGCAATAGAGATATTCCTGAAATTTAAGTAACATAAAGTTCTTTTCTTATCCCCTTATACCAGTGTTAAAAAAAAGCTGTCTGATTTCCTTTGAGAGAACTGTAAAGGAAAAACAACAACAACAAAAAGAAACACCCGTCTCCAATTGTTCTTCTCAACATCTCACAATGTGGAAGATCCTACTGAAGCAGTAAAAAATTATCAGCTCTGTAAGAATGGGAAGCTACATGCTTGGGGTTGTAAGAAATAAATTGCTTTCCTTGTAAAAATGAAGACCTAAAGAGATAGAGATAATTCTTTACTGCTGCAAGTCTTACTCCATCCTTGACAGAAAGTAGAAGACCATAGCAAAGAAGAGTGTGGGCTAGTGTGAGTGCAACACATTCTTTGCCATTAGTTGTAGCCAAGGACTCAGTTCTAGTCATGGAATCAAGCCATGTGATCCAGTCAAGTGATCAAATGATTGCCAGAAATGGCCCATGTAAGAAACACTCATGACTATTCCTATGTGGTATTTATTTTCCTTCTGGGTAGATGAGATCCACAAAACCACCACAATAACCTGGAAAGCTACATGCTGAACAGGGCAAAGTCTCCATCTAGCCTGTGTTCAGACAGGAGACATGAACTTGTATTTGGTAATCAGTTGGCAAAATCAGTTGGCAGTCAATGACACAGGGAACAAGGTAGCAGTTGACATTTCCAACTAGGACTTCCTTGTATCTTCTGCAAAACAAGGGATTTAAGGTTTCAGGGGCCTGGGATTCAGTCACTTACTAATGGATGCCCTAAGACAATTATTTTCATCTTTATCAACTAGTATACCCCAATCTACAAACTAGGGCTGATGTTATACAAACAGAAATAAATTGTGAAAATTAAGTGAAATGTGAAGTACATAGCATGGTTTCTTGTGCATAGTGGATATTTACTCCAACTCCCAGAAATAAACCCTTTTCTGTTGAAAAACCCCTGATGGCCACACATCTATTTGTGTGCATCTCTCATAACTACTCTTTTTAAAGAGTAACCCTGAACTACATTATGCTTAAAATCTGCTCCCTGGCTACTTCTAAGTGTGTCCTGTTTTATAAGGGAAAAATCAAGTTGCTTGTTAGTTAAGGAACTCTCATCATCTGATCTATCTATTCATCACGATCTTGTCACATCTTTTCCATGGAGCCTTCAATGATAGCCTTTCTTCATACAGATTCCCCTGCTTCCTGAATGTCCGAAACATTTGTTGTTCGAATTATATATTTTACTTAGCAATATTTACTATATATATATAATTTCTGGCTTCAACTTCTTTTAAAGAAGCTAAAGTTTAAGTAGTTATATAATATATTTTGAAATGTCTTAGATGATTATATAAATAGACATAGTATACATCCCTCCCTCCTACAAAGCAATTGTGTCACTCTTCACTTAGAAGGCTTTGATGGTTCCCTGTGGCTGATTTTTTTGTTGACCCCTAATTATCCATTCTCCACTGTTTTTTTCTGTTGACCCCCTAATTATCCATTCTCTCCTTCTTAGATAAAAATAGAGCTTTAGTCCAACATGGGGCCATTTCACTGAAGACTTCATTTCCTTTCTTCTCTTGGACGTGGGTTTTGCCAGGAGACTGAGTGAACCATTTCCAAGTTTTATTTGAGGGTTCAGTTAAAACGGGTCTTGTATTTCCTTTGTTTAATAGCAGTGTGGGAGAGTAGAAAAGGCACATGATTAGAAGTCATGAAGCTTAGAATCAGACTCATCGACTTTTAGCCAGTTGGATGGGAGTCATTTGTATAGTCTAGCTTCAGTTTACTTGTAAACTTGGGATGATAATATCTACTGTTAATTCTTCTCAAGGTTCTGAGTTATTGGCTGGTGTGGGCAGGTATTACACAAGTATTAAGGATTGTAGACATAGGTCCATAAAAAAATGTTAAGCCAGAAAGGGCTTTTAGAAATTATTTATTCAGTGCTGTCATTTCATATGTTAGAAAAATCTGAATGGAACAAAACCAAACTAAAAAACCTGAAGCCCAGGGTGTCAAGGTTACATGACCCTTAGAGGCTGAGTAATAAAAATGCTCCAAGTCTCCTGATTTGGGGCCTGGGCATTTTCAACTACACCACCCTCAGTTAATATCCTGAAGCTCAATTAAATCCTTTGTCGGTTCTCCTCTTAATGGGAAACAAGCCACAGTGAAAACTGTAGCTCTGAGTCATTCATTGATCAATTGAGCTCATATTTATCTCCAAAGCCTGTCTACTTTGTGGCCTTTCCTGAATTCCATTCTCCAGGCATGGGAAGGAAGTCAATCCTTCCCCAGATCCACTGGTTAGTATGATTGGGAACTCTCTTGTATTTCTGTCAATGTCACTTTTAATGCACCAAAACCTACGTTTAGGGTAATAACCTGTCTGAAGTTTATGAAACAAAATATTTATATCAGTTTCATAAAACTCAGGCAAAAGCAATATGGATTTTATATCTTGTTAGGCCTTCAATTCTGGAACCTTTATAGTTGGTACTACTGAAAATCATTCTAACTAATAATCAGGGCAAGACTAAAAATAATCATTGAAAATATCTTCCAAATCCACCATTTTTGTTAATGTGTTCTATTAATCCCAATAATTATCCTATCCACACTCACCCTCCCCCTGGCACCAATACTATCAGTATTGAACTAGGAATTTAGGTTAAACACAGACCGAGAGCCTTCAAAGCTCTAAGTAAATGGAATACATCTAATTCCTGCCAATATAAGATTGGGACAATTGTTAGTAGGAGGTTAATTATGAACATGTTGCTAGAGAGAGGAGTTGAACCTCTGGCTATAAAAGCTTAAGTATTGATTGATTAGTGACAAGGAAGCGTATGCTGACTACCTTCTCTAGGTTACAAGCATATTTTCTCTTTTGTACAGAAAGTGAAATCTCCTGAGCATGTGACTTAAACGTCAATGCTTTGTTTAAAAATCACCTAGCTTGTTCATATATTGGAGACTTGGAAAGCTAAAATGCATAGCCACAGCTAAACCATTCCTCAAAACTGGGAGTGATTTTTGGAAAAAGACATGGTTTTTGTGAAATATGGACATCTGGAAAGTAAGTCAGCTACACAAGTTTCTAGGAGTCTTTCACACTTCATTGCTGGGCTATTTATTTTTGGTCACAAAGACAAATAGAAAATGTAGGGATTTGGTATTTAAGGTAACCCTCCTCATCCCTATGATTTGGTACCCCTCAAACTTGGCTTTTTCTCTTACTTCTCTAATTCACAGACACAATAAACGAATTGAATTGAATAGGTCATTATTTCTCACTCACTTTCTTTCACTTTTCCTTTTTTAATTAAAAATATATATTTTATTTTCTCCCACTTTATTGAGATATAATTAACATAGGCTAATGTGTAAGTTTAAGGTGTACAACGTGTTGATTTGAGATGCTGATATGTTGCGAAACAGTTCACCACCAGAATGTGTCAAAATGAGAATACTGTGAGCTGGATTTAAGTTTTCTTAAATAGAGAAATATTGAGAGCTTACTATTTGTCAAGCTCCTTTTTTGGCTTTTGAGCTGGGAAATGATATTACTTGATTTATCTTTGTTAAATCACAACCTAGATTAACAAAAACTAATTGATAGCCTGTTGTGATATAGATGTGACAGGACTGGGGACAAAGCAATAAAGGAATATATAATTCATGGTTCTCATTTTTGAAGAGTTCACAGCCTAGCTGAGCATTTGACATGGTGAATCTGATGTTGGGAGACACACTCACAAGAAATGGTTGCCTTGAGGGGGAAATCTTCAGCTGACTCTGAAAGAATGAGAGGATTAAAAAAGAAGAAGAATGATTGTATGGAAAGTTGAAACAACCTGGAGTGAGTGGAGAACCCACCAGACTTCGGTGTTGCGGGGTTTGCTTACAGGAATCCAAAGCTTTGCTTACAGGAACCCTCTGTCTCAAAAGCTCTTCAACCTTCAATCCTTTGTTTCCTATGTGCATACTCGTATTTTTCACTCTTTGTTAAAAGGCTTAATTAAAATGCTACCTACTGAAAAAAGCATTTGCTGATGCCTGCAGGAAAAATGTATTCATGTCTCTATTGTGTATCTAATTGTCTCTAAATAAATTGGAAGGATTTTGCCAATATTATCCTTACCTATTTTAGGTTTCCACTACATTTCATAACTGGCACATAGCCAAGATACCGTCCATTACCAATTCAATTTTCTTTACGTGAACTCATACCACTTCTTCACATTTGGCTCAGCCTCACAAACATTTTACCAAATCTACTAGGTTGCCATAACTTCTCTTTGCTGCACACTTTATCATTGACCACTTGCACATTAACGAGTAACATGACTTCCTTTTATTCATACCCTAATGCTTATTATCTGTACCTAGACTCTTAGACCTGAGAGGCTGAATTTCATCTCTATCATCAATTCATAACTCACTTTCCATGTTAAAATAGAAAAGGTACTGCTGAAATGCAGTGGCCAAACAAGAGCTTTTTACATAAATACAGCTTATTCAATTAGTTATCCATAGTGGGGGGAAAAAAAAAAGTAACCTTGACTTTTGCTTCATACTATATACAAAATTTAGACATATGATAAGGCCTAAATATGGAAGATAAATTTAAAAGCTTCAAGGAAAAAACCTTCATAATATTAAAGTAGGCAAATGTTTCTTAACATGACCCAAAAAGCACAAACCATAAAATGAAAGATTTATGATTTGGACATTGGGTTAGACATTGAGATGTGTCACCCAGATGTCCCTTTAAGGAAGGGCTGACTTATTGTCACAGCTGCTGGGAGGATTGTCAGTGAACAGACAGTGTTCAACTATTGTCCGCTTCAGGGATCGCCTCAGGTACAGAGAGCCATTCTGCCCAGGTCATGCACTTCTAGGGTCAACTACAGTCAGTAACAGGACCAGACAGAGGTATAGTACTTCTGCCATTTTGGTCCAATGCAGGACAGCTCAAAGAGAAGCTGAGCTCCCTGTGGTTGGCTGAGTTGGTTGGTCATGCATCATTGCCAGACGTTCCCCTTTCTCCCATCCTTCCTATGAGGATTTGTCCAAAGGACAGTCTATAAACATCTTGAACACTAGGCTCCCTGAGAGCCTGCCGTCTGGAGAACTCAAACTGTGTTAGAAGTCATTCAAATTAAGCACTTCTATCCATCAAAAGACACCATTAAGAGAGTAAAAAAGGCAAGCCACTGCCTCTGAGAAGATATTTTCAACACCAGTGTCTGAAAACTGCCTTCCATCTAAAGTAGATGAAGAACTTCTACAAGTTAATAAGAAGATGATAATTATATTAAAAATGGAGAAAAGGGGCCGGCGGAGTGGCGCAGTGGTTGGGCGCTGGCTTGGGAAGCCAGCGGCGCTAGTTCGGGTCCCACATAGGAGAGTCAGTGACACTGCCCTCAAAAAATAAATAAATAAATAAATATATATATATATATATATCTATATATATATATATATATATATATATAAATAAGGAGAAAGGATTCAAAAAGGTATTTCACAAATAGGATATCCATATCATCTATAAGCATAGATTAAAGGTGCTCAATTCTCCAGGCATCAGTGATATTAAAAAATAAACAAAACAAACCACAAAAATCCAAACAACCAAACAATATAATACCACTACATACTCACTAGAAGGCCTAAGGTTACAATGATTGACAATATGAAATATTAATAAGGATGTGGAACAACTGAATAACTCGTATATTGCTGCTGGGAGTTAAATTGGCTTAATTACCTTGGAAAAAAACACATAGGTTGTATCTACTAAAGGCAAATAGAGCTCCTATGCTCTAACACAGCTCCTACCCAAGGGAAGAGTGTGTTTATCTTCCAAATAACTTGTACAAGAATGTTCACAACAGTACTAGCTATAATAGGTAAGGTTTTGGAAACAACTTATTATAAATATTCCATTGAACATAACATGGACAAAAAACACTTGTGATATATTCATATAATGAATACTGTGAGCAATAATAAATGAACAAACTACATAAAACATTACAGATAAAGCGTACATGCTTAACACTGAGGGAAAGAAACCAGACACAAAAGAAGACATACTGCATGATTCCAGTTATGTTCAGTTGAAAAACTAGCAAAACTGGTCTGTGGTGTTCAAAATTGGCAGGGTGGTTACTTGGGGGAGTACTGACTGGCAGAGAACCTAAGCAAGTCCTCTGAAGTGGTGGAATTGTTCTACTATATTTTTGATCCAGGAGATAATTATATAGGTATATACATGGTAAAAATTCATTGAACTGTATATTTAAGATTTGTTCACTCTGTTGCATGTAAGTCATACCTCAACAAAAACAAACAAAAATCACTTCAGGATATATATATGTGTGTGTGTGTGTGTGTGTGTGTGTGTGTATGTGTGTAGTCATATATCAATAATGACATTTCAGTCAACAACGGACCACATACACAATGATGGTCCCATAAAATTTTAATGGAGCTGAAATATTCCTATCAGTTAGTGACATCTGAGCTGTCCTTACATCATAGTGCAATATATTACTCACATGTTTGTGGTGATGCTCGCATACACCAATCTACTGCACTGCCAGTCCTATGAAAATGTAGCACATACAATTACGCACAGTACATAATACTTGATAATGATAATAAATGACTATGTTACTGGTTTATGTATTTACTATATCATAATTTTTTTCATTATTTTGGAGTGTACTCTTTCTACTTATTACAAAAATAGTTTGCTGTAAAACAGTATGCCCTGTTACACTGACAGCAGTTTCACACATCTTGTATTCACCATGTCTCTTGATTGCATCATTTTCTCTTGTGTGTGATTTAGTTTCGTATTGCTCTGCACAGTGACATCCTCTATAGATTTGTAGCCTAGGGCAATAGGCTACCCCACATAGCCCAAGGGTGTAGTAGGATACACCTACCAGCTAGCTTTGTGTACGTGCACTCTATGATGTTCGCAAAACAAGAAAATCACCTAACAATGTGCATCTTAGAACATATCCTTGTCATTAGTGGGGCATGACTGTATATATCTCCAGGCTCTACCCTTTAGAGAATCATTTAGTTGGTCTGCCTTGTCTTGGGCCTGGTGCTATGTGTATTTTACTCTGGCAAGCTCTCCTGATGATTGTAATCTGTAGCCAGTATTAAGAACCACACATCTGATGCAATTTTGCTCATTATCAATTGTGAGTAAAGAAAGTCATCTCTGAGAGTCAAGTGACTCACCCACAGGGATAGACAACAAATCAGATTAATGCCACAGCTCTCTCTGGAACCACATGCATCTCATGGTTTATATCATACTCCTGACCATGGCCTTCTTGTACTGCTTTTTCCCTACAGGTTACCAAGTAAAGACATCCTCAGTGAATGCTTTCTGAACCCCCACATTTCCAAATCCCCACTTCATATGAGAGTGAGTACACCCTCCTGAGCCTCTTGCCTTCATTTCATTAAGTCTGCCCAGATGTGCTTAGGCTTGAAGGACAGACTTTGTGTTCAAGCAGAATTAAAGTTCATTTTACAATAAAGATGCTTTTACTTGTTCAGATTCAATAATCAGCTGGCGATAATCCCAGAGCTATCCACATTGAAAAATGTTTACCAGGGCAAACCTTTACTGGACCGTCTCCCTCTCTGGGTTTTGTGAGGATTGAAGGAGACAACACACTTAAAGCTTTTGGCACAGTGGGTGTTTCATAAATGAAAATGGTCATGATAAGAGTAATTATACTACTACTAAAGATGAGCATAATTTTTTAACATAACCACAATACAATTATAAATGGTAGTAAATTTAACATTAGTACCATATTTTCATCTAATACTGTTTGTGTTCCAATTTCATCAGCTGACTCAGTGTGTTTTTTCCTCTCCAAACCAAAATCCAGTCTATAGTCAAATATCACATTTACTTGTCATGATTTTTCCTATGATAATGTCTAATTTATAAATTAGGCACAGTAAGAGATCGACAACAATAATTAATGATAACATAACTAGAACAATGTACTGTTATAAAAATTATATGATTATGGTCACTCTCATCAAAATATCTTATTGCACTGTTCTCGCCATTCTTGTGATTATATGTGAGATGATACAATGCCTACGTGATGAGATGAAGCGAGGTACTCAGAACAGCATGTAACTTAAATCTTACAAATTCTTTATTTCTGGAATTATCTGTGGTTAAACATAAGTTACTGAAACCATAAAAGCAAAACCACAGATAAGGGGATTTTGCTATAAAGATCTGGTATTTTATGAGCTATTATTTGGTGGTTCAATTGAGGGACTTTCCCTTTTTGTAAAATTTTTTAGTCTGTTTCTCACAGATTTTCAATAAAATTTCTGTAACTGAAACAATAATCTTTTCATGTAGTGTGTGTATGTGCATGTGTGTGTGCAAGCATCCACACCATTTATAGTTTGTCTAAGTTACAATCTCAGATCTTGTTAAAAAACATTTAAAAATTTGTTGTTGAATGTTTAATTCTGATATCAGTTGACTAATTTTGATTTTATATGACTTGAAAAGAACCCTCATATTAATTTCACTATGCATTTTGCTGAGAATATCTCTTAATACTGTTTATGTTGTATTAATTTTTTATAGAAGCAACAAACATTTTTTTTGTTCCATCTCAGAAAAATTTAATTGCCATTCAATCTGAAATTTATGACATAGTTTCTTCCAGTTTCTCTCTGTCTGTTTTTCTATTTTTTTTTTTTTTTGAGAAAACTACTGGTTATAGTTCTGCCCCACCCCCAAACACTGTATTCTTTATTAGTAGCATGTCTACATTTTAAATGTAAAATACTGTTCATGCTTACTTTTCAAACCTGCAAACATTAATTATATTGTAATAAAAATAATAGGTACTTTAGGTACCAATTAGAATTCACATAAGTATCTCTTAATTAATGCTGTCTGCATAACATATTCAAATAAGCACATTACAATGTTACATCAGTGTGTAGAAAACAAGCCTTGTAATTAAATCAAACCTGTTGATTCCTCCTAGATTGGTAATGTGTTTATATATAATACTGAGAATTACACACGAACCTTAAATGAGCATTACAAGGAAACAATAATATCTTCCATGTTCTACCACTCTATCATCCCAGGACAATAAGCATGTGTGTCACCCACAAAAATTTTATACTGTTTCAGTTTTTTTAATTTAACCTTTTAATTAAAATTAATTAAAAATTCTATTCCTCAGTTTGCACTATCCACATGTCAAGTGCTCAGCAGGCCCATGTGACGGAGGGGCTACTGAAAGGTACTGTTCGCCCTGAAGGCCAGCTCAGCCATGCAGTAACGGGCACACACCCCACATCCTGCTTGGTGCGAAACCCAGTGGGAAATACATCATCCATATCCTGCTTAACACAAGTAGAAATTTTCCGAAAACCCCCAACCGTTGCCACCGGTTACTTACTCCGCCCTATAAAATCTAGACCCTCCCCTTAGTCGGGGCTGACGCCTCTCATGGGCTCAGCCCGGCAGGTTAATCAACTTGCTCACTTGAATATCCGTGTCTCTTGCACCCTTTCTCCTTGGCGAACCTTTCAGCTTCCATATTGGAGAGTGTAGGAGAGGTCCTAATTCCTGAGTAGGGGATACGCTTACCCAGAGACACATCATAAGTATCAATCTTAAAACTGTCCGGGCTGCCGGATCAGTTTGGTCTCCTTGTGACGGTGGACCAGAAGGCAAAGAAGGGAGGTGCCATCTTGATGAGAGTAATTGACCCTCTTCATCGTGAGGAGATAGCTTTGCTCCCACAAAGAGGTGGTAGGGGGAAATACATTGCTCAGGGGGTCCAGCTGGGGTTTCTTGGTACTTCCTTGACAGGGTTTCCCCTGGAATCAAGAGATGGAATGAGTAGTTAAAGTAGACACACCCTGAAAAGTGCAAAGCAACCTGGGTTTAGATGCCTCCATAATTAAGGTCTGTATGATGCCATCTGATAAGTCACCTAGAGGAACAGAAGTATGAGTGGAATGTGGAATGGGTCAGTTAACATTTTGGGCCAAAGGCTATTAGTATCAGCTATATTCAGGGGATTAACTGCAGCAACAGGAACTGTGTAGCTCATCTTACTAAAAACTCCATTTTTGCATTTTCCCTCAGAAACGGTGACCAACCACAGTCTTGAAGATGCACTACCGGATTGAATAAATGTAGGAAGAGAGTGGATTTTAGTGGTGCAAGTGGTAGAGTATATTAAGTGCCGGAGTTTCCTTGCTTTAACTCTTGCATCTGTTTTACTCTTTTGTGCACCCAGCTCTGGCCTCTATGTGCTTGCTTCTAACGACTCACCCTTATGGTTTTCTTCAGGAGGCTGACCTTGGGCTATTCATTGGCAGGTGCAGAAGGTGTTCCTAGGCGTCCTTGACTGACAGGAGTAAACAATCATAACTTCCTTGCCTGGAAATGGGGCAAATTCCGAGTTGTAAATTTATGTTTCAGAACGCCCTATGGGATCAGTTTGATGCTGGGTCTTTGCCAATAATCATGCCTTTTCGTGGCTTTTTTTCCTGCCTTGTTTTGCTATTACCCTCCACTCTCAATTTCTCCAGGGAGCATGTCCTTTATAAATCATTTACACACAATTCTTCATCTCAGGAACCATTTCTGGGGAGCCCAATCTAAGAAACACACATGCAATCTCTATTTTCACTTTTCACACCTCTTAAGGCTGTCAGTGAGATGTGTACAATGTGTGTATTATCTGTTTTAAAAATTCAATTTAATTTAAAAAAACACTTAAAGGCAGCTCTTTTTCCATCTTTTTCAAGTCTTCTTTTTGAATAGATGACAACTGGACATCTGGAACAGGTAGAAAAGTCAATACTAATTTATTTTTGTCTGAAGAGACCACAGGCCAAAAGTAAGTGTGTGTGTGTGTGTGTGTGTGTGTGTGTGTGTGTGTGTACACAGAGATAGGAAGAAGAGAAGGGCAGGGGGAAAGAGACAGACAGACAGACAGACAGACAGACAATCAACAGCCAGAGAGAGGCATACATATTGCATCTATTATTTGAACACATTTCAATCTATATTCATTGACCTATAACTTTGGGCAAAGATAAGTGAATCGAATCACTGTACCTCTGAGAGCTCATGATATAGTGGAGAAAAGATTCATAACCTTAGATTATGCCAACCTTGGGCACTCTTGTGAAAAGGGCTCTGATGGAGGTGAAAATTCCCATGGTGATTGTGATGATGGGGAAATGGCAGTCAATGTGGGCTGCCTACAGGATCCTTAGGAATACGGAATTAAAATGGACCTTGAATCTCAAAGCACTGTTTTCCCCCAAGAGGAAGCCATAGCTCCCCTCAAGAGCTACAGTTGTACAGTCATCACATGTCAAGTAAAAAAAAAAATATTATGAGCTGGGCCTGGCTGAGTAGCTCAGTTGGTTAAGAGTGCTAGTGCTAAGCAACAGGGTTGCCGGTTCAATTCCCACATGGGCCAGTTAGTTATGCCTGAGCTGAGCTGCCACCAAACTGCCAACAGGTGGCAAGATGGCTCAGCTGATGAGAGCATGTGCTCTTAACAACAAGGTTGCCAGTTTGACTCCTGCAGGGGATAGAGGGGTACAGAGGGTGGGGGAATGCACCCTCGCAACTAAGACTGAACACAGCACTTTGAGCTGAATAGACCATGAGCTGAGCTGACTATGAGCTGCCAACTGGTAGCCGGATGGCAACTGGACTTGGAACTGAGCTAGCTGCGCCCTCCACAACTAAGATTGAAGGGCAACTTGGCTGTTCCCCTCCCTTAATTCCCCCCAAAAAAAATCTTTAAAAAAAAAGTTTTAAGATCTTTTTTGCGCTTGATATTTTGTAGTAACTGGTGTGAAGATTTATCAAGGTTTTTTAGTCATTTCTTGAGTTTGCAGTGTGATCATAAAATAATGATATTGATTTATTTTAAAACATAGATCATGATTTGTATAAAAATGGATGTTTTCTGTGCATAAAATGTGTTAATCTAGTGGATTGTCTTGGCCTCCTCTGTAAAACAGAGACTATTAGACCTGTCTTGCAAATATTAGAGCTTGTGTTTTACTGAAATCCCTAGCCCAATCTCTTTTATAAAAGATACTCCAAAATTTTGGCTGTGGTTTTATTATTATGTGCACTATCCCCAGGGTTAAACAGTTAGCTCTATTTCAAGGAATTATTATCAACAAATAAAACAAAACCAATTATATATACATATCAGTATCGTGCCAAACTATATTTGAGCCTGAGGCAAAAAAAAAAAAAAAAAAAGGGTGTTATACTGATCCTGACTTTTTATTTAAAAGTTTTTGATATCTTGTTCCTCATTGGTTTTGCATTAATTTTGGTTAAAAAGCATTGGATTAGAACATCATTTATTTTGACTGACTTTTTTGTTCCTCCTTTAAATTTTGCTCATGAGGCCTAACTGGCCTCACCTTAGTCCCAGCACTTAACACATTCTCACTATCTTATTGATGTTCTGTTTTTATATTGGATGCTGTGCTGTGTCTATATCCTCCTGGTTAAAGATTGGAGCAACCGTAGTCTCAGAGGCTGAGAGCTACTGGCAGCTCATCATTGAGTGCCCTCCAGAGATCATTCTTCACTAACGGTAGATGTCATGTCTAGATCACATCACCCTTCCCGGGGCATTCACATATGATGACAGATGGATATAGGATACAAAGGTCCAGAAGCCTTGCCCCAGTTTGGGAAAAGTAGGGAACCATCAGAGTTTCCTGGAGGACTGTCTCAGGTCTGTTTTGGTTACTGCATCACAGCCCAGCTTCCCCCTCTGGCCCATCTTACTGTCTTCACTTCTCCCACAGGAGTTTATTCCTAGAGAATCCCAAAACATTTCCTATATCCTCATTCCCATCTCAAAATCTGAACTCCAGGAACAGAACCTGTGACAGTTGTATCCAAGGATGGTCTGAGAAAGCAGGTCCCACTATGAGATTTTGGAGTGGAAGCACCCACTGGCAGGGTGACAAAGAGAACCCCATCACTGGTGTTATGTGGAACATGGACAGACCCTGGAACAAGAAAGCAATACAACTTTAAAACTTCTACCAGTGATAAACTGAAATGGTATTGTGAAAAGAAATGCACCAGCGGCGCAATATATCAGGTCTTTGTGAAATATGGGGACATGGTAACTAGAAAGATGATGTTTCTAGATGCAATAGGTGATTTGGAAAAGATGGTAAAGGCTGAGGGCCAATTAACCAGCAATTAAAAGCTAAGAACGAAAGCCAGAGGAACTCCTTGGTAGCATTTAAAGAGATCTGTATCTCCTGCAGCTGGAGGGCTGAAAAATATAAGGATAATTCCCAGGACTTACTCAAAAGACCGATACAGCTTCAAAGAGGACTGGGTTCTCAGACCTAGCTAGTTCTGCTAAGTCAAGGTCAGGATCTTAAATGAAAAGGAATAGGATGCTGAGAAATGAGATTTGGTTGATGAACTAAAACCATGTTGATTCTTTAGATTCTCTCAAATTATCTGTACCTACAAAAGTGTACCTGTTATCTGCACCCTACCCCTTACTTGAATATTGTGTAGAGGCCCTTGACTTGCTAGACAGAACCTCCACTTTTGGCTGTCAGATCAATAACTAGGGTTAATGCACCATGTAACCCAGCCAGAAAATGCTGGGGTTATTAATGGAGGAGAAGAATTACACTTTAGAAGAGCTGCAAGGCCTAACATATACAGACAGGGACTGAGACAGTACCTATGGAACAAGACCTGAAGGTGCTGGATCAAGGGTGGCAGAATATGGAGTTAGGCTTTGGAGAGTTTATTGATAATGGGCATTCTCTCTCGGGAGTTGGAGAAAGCAATGGCCACTGCTAAAGTGAAAAATAAATGCCAGAATTTTTTGAGGGAGAAGGTGGATGAAGAATTCCAAAGGCTCAGAGAAGTCAACTTCTTGGAGTTATATACCATACGAGTCTTGAAAGCTATCAGACGAATATTTTCCCTTATGAAGACTTGAAAGACCATCCACTTACCAAAGCAATAAGGAATGTGCTGGCACTCAGGAAACCAGCCTTGCTGAGAGGCCCAAATGTCATTGCCATCTCCTATCCTGTGTTATCACATAGTCTGAAGAGACTCAGACCATCTGGACACCCTACAGAGCATCACAGCAATGAACTTATTCATGACATCATGCTAATCAGTCCAGATAAAAAAGAAGTGACAAGTTCACTGGAGGGCTTGGTAAAAGACATGCACTTGAAAGAACGAGAGATAAAGCCCATGAATATTCAGAAACTTGCTACATCAGTGTATTATTTACAGATCCAAGAAGGCATGCTGGGACGTTACCTCCAAAGGAAAGGACAAACTATTGCATCCCACAATGCTTATCATGAAGATGGAAGCACAATGCCTGGCTTTTGGCGGCAGTATATTCTACCTTCAGGTACACTGTGCTGACCCACATATTAAGTCATATCAAAGGTGTCAGGACCAGGCCCTGTGGCAGCACCAGGCTGTGGTTCAAGCAGCCCAACTGCTTGATCTGTAGGACATGTGAGGCCTTGTGTACTAGAGATGATTATGGTAGGAAAAGATTCTCAGGAACTTCTGGCAAGTGTATGTACAGATTGACAATGTATTACCCTGGGGTTCTGGAGCAGGACCATGTGATTTGCAGTAGTGTATTGATATTTTAAAAAAAAATGACCTTGGCTGATAACCAGTCACTTTGGGTCCTTTGAACTGAGAGAGCAGCAGTCAAGGAAAAGCGTCAGCACTATGACAGTGGCCATGACCCTGTCATTGGGAGGAAATAGAGATAAGTTTCTACCTTGGAGATGGGAGAAATACGATTTTCACCCTACTGATTCAAAGGTGTGTCTTGATACCAATGTTGGTAATGAATAGACAAGTACCATAGCCACAGCCTGAGAAGTTTCTCAAGCTCTAAGGAGTAAAGATCTGGATTGCCCCACTAGGTAAGCTACCTAGGGAAGTAAAGGGGAATCTAGAATGAATCATAGAAGAGGGTGATGAGTGTAACTGCAGCCTTAAGGCAATATGCAGTGGTAGGGGGCATTGGCCCCACAATCCCTCCTCTTGTTCATTTACTTTAGGGAAAGAGGCCATCAGAATCCTAAAGTAGTGACTTCCAGAACTTAAATGAAGGAAGCGAATCTGAGGGACTCACGGAGAAAGCTATCATGGATGCTGCATCATACCCTTCAGTTCCCTCACTTCAGAACTGAAACTCTCATTCCTCTGGCTGCCAATGGTTTTGGAAACAGACTTTGCCGCTGAGTATCCACAAGATTACGCCACAGGCCCTGGGGTAGATGTGGGACTAAGAAGGTCCAGAACTTTGTTTCCTAAAATTGGAACAACTCTTCAGGGTCATCTCAGTTTCAGAGTTCCCCATAAGATCAGTTGTGTCCTTCATTATGACTACATGTCAACCCAAGTTCTTCCTGAAAATTCTACCTTCACTGTTTCCACAGGTGTTGACCTAAGAGTGCTCCTTCAAACATTTCCTGTAGTTTCTGCTTCCTGGATGTCCTGACCTTTGATTGATCCTCTCCACTCAGGACTGCCAGCTTAAAACTCACTCTACTAACTGTCCTCTAATTTACTTACACATAGGTTAAACTGTCTGAAATTCCTATTTTTATCATCGCCTCCCCACTGTGTGGAGTCTCATTTTCTACCTGCAGCACAGGTCCTGCTTTTTTCAGAGGGCAATTAATTCCAAATTTGCAGTCCTTGTCTCCAGGTGAAAGTAAGAACCTGGTAGGCATCATTTGCCTATTTCAATAATGTCAAACCTCTTGAACCTGATGTGTTTGACGGATTCTAAATTGAGAAGCATCTAAATGAAGAAGACTTGAGCCTTCTAAATGTACTTGTCACTGTTGAAGCGTCATCCTCAATGATTGTATGAGCTGAGGATGCACAGAGGGCACACCACCTGAATAAGGTGAACATCAAGAGGCATTCTGGAATGTGTTTTATGCATCCATAAATAAATGATCCCAATTCAGCATATGTGGTAAACTGAAATTAGGGATAAAGAGGCAAATCAGCCTGAAGTCCTCACCCAGAGGAGTCACTCCCAGGGTTTTGTATGTAAAATCTTGAAAAGATATTTTTTAAATAAATTAATTTTCTCCAGCATCATCTGTCACTGTCATCCAGGGCCAGCCCACCAGTTATCATGGCTGACATCTTTTCTCTTACAGTATTTAGTGAAATTAAACTGTCAGTCTTCATTTCTCTTGGTGGCTTCAGTACTGTACCCATTTCTGACTAAGAGTTTGTGCTTTTCTTTTTTTTTTTAACATTAATTTTCAAGAGAGTCTTGGTGGATTCAAAGCCCTTATTTTCAGATTGCCATCTTTAGATGAGACTCAGGATACTGGAGACAAAGACATCAAGAAAAATGAAGGTTGGCAGCATACAAGCAGAAAAAACCATTTTCCCCTTTTACTGACTTGGAGTTCTCTAATTAGGAAACTTGGGTGAGTTCCACAGACATGGCCTCCCTGTTGCTGAGCTTGGATGAGAGATAGGCCTGTGACTCTAGGCCCCAAGATAATATCAGACAGATTAGCTAAGAGGAGGAATTTTCCCACCAGAGAGACAGGGGAGCCTACAAAATAAGCTCACCCACAGAGGTGAACACCTCCCCAAGTTGCTCTATAGAAGCCTCCTTGCTGGTGACATTTTATCATCCTTGTTATCGTTCCAGCTGCCTGAGCTATGTCTCAGAGTGTGCTTCATAGATTCAGGACTTAACATGGCCCTTTAATCAATGGACGCTCCAAATATGGCAACACAGGCGAGAAGTTGTTAAAACTCTCTTTGTGCTCACTCTCCTTCTCACCAAATCTCCCACCCAGCTGGATTTTGATTAAAATATGGAGTAGGTAAGCTTGCTATTGAGAGCCTCTTAGTTCAATGTCCTGGTGTTATTTCTCATCTTCTCACTTACACTGATACCCAGAGTGCTCATGCTGCTTTCCATAAGCCCAGCCCTAACCCATATTCAGTTCTTCCTCTAATATTGTAATGTTCCTTCGCTCAAAACCATATCCCTTTACCCTCCTAATAGCCAAATTTACACTCTGTAAGTATGCTTAGACAGTGCCATCGCTATCAATCACTTCTGTCTCCATCGAAACCAGTTTATTTAACTAAGGATTATAGGACAGCAAACTAATAAAAGATATTCAGCTGGAGGTAAGGATGAAGTTTTAATATCTATAGAATATTTTTAAAGCAGAGCACAAAGTTGAGCTCCCTAAAGACATATCTGCCTTATTGACGTTTCTGCATCTTTCCATATTTATCACCTTGCCTTGAGTAAGTGGGGAGCTCAAATAATGTTGGGTTCACTGTGAATCAATGAATTTAAAATTACTGACTGGAACTCTGCAGAACACATTCCATTTGGCAGCATAGCTTTATAGTTAAAATCATAAACTTTTGGGTTAAAAGGCTTAGATTCTGGTTTTTGGCTATCATGTACTTGGGGAAGTGTGTTTTTGTGGGCAAGTTAAACAGAATTGCTGAATTTCAATGTTTTTATGCATTGAATGGGTATAATAATATTACGCATCTCATAGGGTTGATGTAGAGATAACATGTTTGTAAGATGCTCTGCATAGTGACATGTACATAGGTAATGCATGTTATTAAGAATGACCATAATAGTAATGCTAATATAAACACTTGTTTAGTTTTATGACTGTGGGTTAATTTAGTGAACTACCTTTCAACCATTTCTTTGATTCATTTGAGCTATAGGAACAATAAAATTTTTAATACTTAAACTCCCATTATGATTTAATTTCTATAAAAAATGCAATGGAGGGCCGGCCGAGTGGTGCGGAGGTTAAGCGCTGGCTTGAGAAGCCAGAGGCCCCAGTTTGGGTCCCACATATGAGGGCCAGTGACACTGCCCTCAAAAAAAAATAAATGCAATGGAATGAGATCATTGTGTCTGAAGCTTATTGGAAGAGAACAGGACTTGGAAAATTTTTCCTGGAAAGGACTAGGTAGCAAATATTTTAGGTTTTGCAGGCAGCACATGGCCTCTGTCTAACTGTTCAACCAAAATTGAATGGGCATGTCTGTGCTTCAATTAAAAGTTATTTACAAAAACAAGCAATGACCTCAAGGAGGAAAAACCAGAGGAACACACTGAGGTAGTGAAATCCACCAGTGAGCGATGCCTCATATGAGTGGCTTTTAAAGGCTCATATTCCACCTAGCATCCATGAAAAACCACTGTATCCTTTTAACAAACTCTACATCTGTGCTTACAAACCAGTCAGACAAATATCACACATACACATACAAATAGAGGTACTTGGCTAGATTTGATCCCCAAACAATACTTTGTGAAGGGAATCTAACGTCACAGTAGAACAGGTGAATCAGAGTGGAGTGCCTATTATTTCCATGAAGAACTAACAGGTGGAGCTCTAGAGAAGGCAGGGCTCTCCCCACAGAAAGGTGACGTACTTATATCAGGGAATCCATGCTCAGCATGGAGGCTAATAAGACATACATTGCAAGACGTCCTAGGACGGTTAAAGTAAGTGGATTCAATAACTAACTTCAGTGGCTTGTCAATCTAGTGTTTTCAGGTTGTATTTCTTTGCTTTCCCAAAATGGTTGGTTAGGAAATCAGCCACTATTGTGAGCTTCCAATTTTAGTCCAAGTTTAGAGAGTAGTAGGGTTTCGCTGGTTTCTCCTATACAGATAAATAGAGCAAAGCAAGTGAGAGAGCTGTTAAGTCTTTGCTTGTTGATATGATTTGTCCCTCAACCAGAGTGTCTTCTTTTATTTGGTTATTTACAGAACATGTCTACAGCAGGCTTAACCACAATGTACAATCAGTCATTGGGAGAGCCTCACTCCATTTACAATAGAAGAGAAGAAAACCTGAACTCCAACCATTGGCAGCACTGAGGAGTGACTTGAGAGAGCTCCAATATCAGTTAAAAAAAAAGCTTCGAAACATGTCTGATAGCTTCCACTTCCAACCAGATTCCATCCCTCCTTTATAAATAGAAAATAATGACAGAAACTATCACCAGCTGAGAATCTGCAAGTGCCCAGAGCAGGCAGAATGGGACCACCAACACTGGGCAAGACTCCATCATCTCTGACCAGCCTCAGAAAGGTAACCAATGGCTCAAGTTTTGAGCAAATTGCTTCTCAAAGATTATTCATACATAAACGTATGCTAGTTCAATCTGAGCCAGATGATGATAATAGATTGAACATGAATATAAATTACCCAACCTTCATTAGCCTAGCCCTTGCTTAGTTCGCATATGACCAGATGACAGTATGTGGGTGGATTTTCCTCCCTTAAAAATTTGAGAATGTGGTTGGGAATACAAATTCCCAAACAAAACCAAATTGCAGAAGCTAGTCCATCATAGTTTTCAGAAAATCATAAAGGCCATTAAACTTGAATGAACATTACAGGAGCTGAAACCCAGCTTGAATTGATGCATTTTCATTTCAATTGCATTTGATTATTCTTGTTATGTTATTACTATGCTCATAACTGTTGCAATTTGTCAGTATGGAGTGATTACTTCCCTAAAGTAATACGGCATGAAATCAAGAATGCCAAACGATGGTTTGCTCTGAGCACCCATTTTAGAAGCAATTGGTCAGGCAGAGTTTCATTTAGGAAGCTGAAAGCAATGTGTTGATCAGAGTTTGAACACTAATAATTGGGGAGAAAGATGCTATAGGAGCACTGAATCTGAACCAGACTTTTGTTGTATGACCTTGGGCTGATGTTACAAACCACATAATGCCTCAGGCCTTCGCACAAGTCTTTGGAAAATACCTCCCTTTCTTTTCCTCAAGGTCTTCTTGGTGAATTCTTCTTCTTCCTTCAAGTTTCATTTCTAATATATATTCCCATTGAGTTGATTATTTTTAAAAACCATGAATAATAACATAACTTATATTATTTCATGCATGTAAAATAGTATGGTGTTATTCGGGTCCCTATACCATTTTTTATTTTAATTTTCTGTTTATATATCTATCTTCTGCACAGGCTATTAATTTCTTGATAGGTATGCTTTGCTCAACTTCATGTTTGCAGCATTCAGAACAGTGAGGACACAAGGTAGATATTTAATAAATATCAAATTAGTTTTTACTTCTGTAAAATGAGGAAAATGGTATCTGTTCTTTTCTTCATACAGTTGTTGCAAGAATCAAATGAAATGATATGTATGAAAATTCTGTGTCAACTAAAATATACTCTACACATATCAGAAGTTATGATGCTCTCCCAATGAGGCAAATATGATCTGTATGAGAAATCACAAAGATACTCATTAATACAACTGGGGTCTAGGTGTGGTGAGAAGCCAAGCTCATTACTTCAGCTACTCAACAAGAATATATTAATAAATAACTTATTCTGTCTTAAGAAATGAAGAAGTGTCCATATGTGGTTTTTATAAGGAAGCTGTAGAATATGACAAGATGATGAGATATTTTGAATAAAATTTTCCATTAAATATTTATTTACATATACATTGTTTCTGAAACTTACTCTTTGCTAAACAGACCTGTCTCTGAAATTCAGGGTCTTTCCCAGTCTCTGAAGAACTCAGTAGAAGGCAGAATGGTTACATGGCACTTGCTCCTTCACCATGATGTATGATGTGCATCAGCCTAAAGGTCAATCCACAATGAATGGAAAAGTAAATTATAATACATGGGTGCAGTGAAATGTTCTGCAGCAAAATAAACCATTACTAATATGATAACTTGAGTAATTCACACAGATGTACTATTAAGGAAAGCTAGTGCCTGACATGGAAACACACTATATGATTCCACATAAAAGGAGTTAAAGAATAGGATGGAAAAAACCAAGAGGTCATCGTGCCTTATAAATAAAAAAATTAAAGTTTGCACTATGTTTTAAAAAAAGGATAGGCAAAAGTGCTATATGGTGATGGAAATCAAAGAGTGGTTAATCCTGGGTGTGTTTTGAATGGGAAAGAGAATGAGAGAGTTAAGGCATAGTATACTAGAAATCTTATATATAGATATGAAAATTCTTGGACTGCCCATTTAAGATTTGTGCACCTTACTCCACATATGAAATTCCTCAATAAAAAAGTATAACAAAACAAAGGAAAGTAAAACTCCTGTTCATGGGTGGGTTCATGAAGGATGTATAAATTATATGTGAAATAGACAGAGTCTTTCTATTCTCTTGTTAGACTGCATGTCCGTAGAACGAAGAGAGGATGGTTGGCTTACTTAGCCCTGTATCACCATTGACTTGTGTATTCTCTTGTTGGTAGACATTTTTTGGTGGCTTTCACCTTGTACTATCAAATAGCTGCTTATGAACATCATGCATGTTTTATGTTGTCATGTGTACTAATCTTTCTTGGGTACATACTTAGGAGTAGAATGGAAGGTGGCATACAATAATTTATGAATAACCATTTGTTAAATAAAAATAAATGAATATCTTAAAAACAATCCATGAGAGAGGAGGGAACCTGGCTTCCTTTTATGGGGAGTGATTTTTATGGGGAGTGATAGCCCAGGGACTGATTTCTCCCTTTTTTGTCTCTTCGTAAGTAATTTATAATTGCAAGACTTGCTCCAGCAGTGAAAAACAACAGTGTTTTCCATTTAAGAAATATCTGAGAGTCTGAGAGTTAATAAATGATAACAAGTGCCTGGATTGTGCAGCAAAATAATATCTTCTATTTCTAACATTGCTGGGAACGCTTTGCTAACTCTCCTCCTTTCCTCTCACGCTCAGCAAAAACCTACTAGGGTCCAAAAAGAAATGTTCCCTAGGTTGGAGCCCTTAGAAGAACACTTTGAAAATGAGAACAAGGAAATTACCAAGGCCTTAAATCAGAATGTTCTAAGGGAAGACCCCATTCACAGGTAGGTGAATTTGCTTAAAAGTTATTAAAAAAAGCAAGAACACAACCCCCAACTTGGAAGGATCACTTCAAAGAATCACCTCTTAGTCATCACAGGTGACAACTGCATGACACAGAAAAGAATTTTTCAGCTCCAGAACACCCAATCATCAGTATGTTTTCTTTTAAGAGAAATAATTCCACATGAGAAACTACAATTGATCTCAAGGGGGGAAATGCATTTTATCCTTTGCATTTACATGTATATGCCCATTATGGAAACAAATCCCCAAAGCCAACTTGTTTCTCATGTAATGGAGTCTCAGTTTGTTCAGGCTGCTACAACAAAATATCATAGATTGGGTAATTTATAAACTACAGAAATTTATTTCTCACAGTTCTGGAGGCTGGGAAATCCAAGGTAAAGTTGCCAGCAGATTCAGTGTCTGGTGAGAACCTGCTTCCTGGTTAATAGACAGCCGTCCTGTCCTGTCCTGACACCAGCAAAAGGGGTTTGGGAGGTCTCTGTAATCTCTTCTGTAAGGCCCCCAGTCAGGACGGCTCCACCCTCATGACTTAATCACCCCAAAACCCCATCTCCAAATACCATCACATCAGGGTTTAGTTTTTAACATATGAATTTTGGATGGACACAAACATCAGTCTGTAACAGTAATCTATGTTTATGGATCATTGCTTACCTAGTACAGTTGACAGGTTTGAACTGCATGGGTCCACTTAGATGTGGATATTTTTTTTTTCTATAAATACAGTAGGCCCTTTGTCTCTATGGGTTTTGCATCCAGGGATCTGACCGACTGAGGGTGGAAAATAGTATTTTCTCATTCCCAACTGCAGAGTCCCAACTATGGAGTCCCAACTATGGATTCCAAACTGGGATCGAAAATGTTTTCTATCCGTGGTTGGTCGAATCTGGGCATGCGATCATCTGGCTGTAGTTAGCTTTTTGAGGAGTTAAAAGTTACACATGGATTTTTGACTGCATGGAGTTGGTGCCGTTTATGCATCAATTGCACTTTCAACTACATGAACAGAATTCCCTACCATGAAGGCAGTGACTTCTTCAAATCAACATATTTTTTGCCTGAGCTGACTAAAAGTAAGTAAAAACAAAATGGACACCGATTATACGTGGCCTTCTATAAATCTAGAACGCAATGTCTAAAATTGAACTGAGGATGGTAAAGAAAACTTCTTGGTTATATTTTAAAATAGAAATATTAATTGTATTTAAAGATTTGAATCAGAAATTAATTATTTTATGATAAAGAACTGTGAAGGTTATCATCAAAATGGGAGTTATGTGCTTTCAATTCCAGGTTGGGATCCAACTAAAAATAACTATAAATAAATACATACACACATATACATATATATGTTAATTTATGTATATATACATATATACATGTATATATTTAAGGACTTCTCAATTAATTTTATCAGCAAATAACTAACCTAAGGAAGGAAGAAGTTTCAGCATTACCTGATAAAGGTAGTGATGGTGACTGAGGAGACAGAGCAGGAAGAGAGGTACAAGAAAAAGTTTTTGAAGAAGAGTTTCAGTCTATCAGCCTGTCAGTGTTCAGCATTTATTTTTTGCCCCCAGATGCCTTTCCTTTATTTTGTCTTTTCTTCTTAGCTTTATTGAGTTGTAATTGACAAAAAAATGTAGAAGACCATCATAAACAAACAAGTGAAATGTTGAATTACTTTATACTCCAACCAGTAGTGGCAAAGGATCTCTCTTTTTCTGTACTTTGTTCAACAGCAAGTATTAACAAATTTTTAAATCTCTGTCAATTTGATAGGTGAAAAGTGGTATCATTTAAATTTCTCCTTTATTTACAAGTTAGGTAGAATAATTTCTCTATATTTTTGCCCACTTGTATTTCTTGTTTTGTGACTTGCCTATTCATATATTTTGTTGATCTTGAAAATTGATTTCTAAAACCTTTTTATGTCTAGTAAAGATATTAACACATTACCCATGGGATTTTCCCCCTAGTTTGTTGGTTACCTAAGGAATCTTTTAGTGACTTTTTAAAAGCTTTTGAAATATGTGATATCAGATATTATCAAATAATGTTTTATGAAGTACAACAATAAAATAAACACCCTCAAATCCCCACCCCCAAAAATACATAGAAAGAGCAGTGTCTCCATCATCATAGTGTCCTCAAAAGGTTCTGATATAAGAGAATGATGTTTTTGTGATACAGTATTATAATATTACATGTACTTTGTATGATATATATCATAATAAACATTGTAACATTTATATATAAATTACATATTGATTTATGAAATTATATATATATATATTTATATATATTTTATATATAATATTATATATATACACTGAAGGTATCAGAAAAATATACACAAGTGGACACTGGTCAATATTGCTCAAGCAGTATTTTGCCATAATCAAAAGTGTCTGGACACTGATGGTAAACACTTTGAGTATCTCTTGTAATCTCCAAAGTGAAATGTGACTTGTATTTATCTTTTGTTATCAGCATATATTGATCATTACAATTTTAATATAATGTTCCTTTCTTAAAATGTGTATATATATTTTTGGCACCGTGTGTGTGTGTGTGCATGCCTGTGTGTGTATTTATTTATAAAATTTCATTCAAGAAAACATGCATATATCAAAAGGGTACCTCTCAGCATCTAAAGTCAAGATTCAGATCATTACCCCACTCCAGAATCCTACAATAAGCTCTACCATTTTTTACTATCACTAATGCAATCGTTATTCTTAGTTATATTAACATAGATTACTTTTGCTCTGTTTTGAATATTTATGAATGAAATCATAGAATATCTACTCTTGTACATCTGTCTTGTTTTGCTCAATATTCTGTTTGGGGGATTCATCCACATTTCTGCATGTAGTTGTAGTTTACTCTTCTTGTGTATATTATACTGTTTTGTAAATATTCTACAATGCAACTTTCTATTGTTGGTGAGCATTTGAGTAGTTTTCTTAGATTAATTTTAAATGGTATTTAAATAAACCTTTTATAATCCTGTAATTAAAGTACATATTATATGGGCTAAGAAACAATACAAGGACTATGTTAAACTGCACGTTGAGAGAAAATAAAAAAGATACAAACAAATAAACAGATATGAAAGAAAAAAATGCACCAGACAGAATTAAAAAAGCAAAAGAAGACTTCAATCGAAACTAACCATAGGCTGGGCTGGCCGAGTGGCGCGGTGGTTGGGCGCTGGCTTGGGAAGCCGGCGGCCCCGGTTCGGGTCCCACATGTGAGAGCCAGTGATACTGCCCTCCATAAAAATAAAAAATAAAAACTAACCATAGGCAAAACAGACTGAACTTACCTTGGCTGACACAAAAGGCAGGAGAGTTTTTAACCAATAGAGTGAGCTGTAGAAAAGTACTAGAGGATATTAGGAGGAATCCTGGTCTATGTGATTAGGCCATCTGTGTTTGCTAATTGGTTCTTATTGACTTTAGACTCCTACCCTCCAAGTAGACAGGGAGATGGAGCCATATCTTGCTTGATGATTACATTTCAAAAGGATAGCTTCCAGGTCACTGAGAAAGACATTCCTGGGCTGTCAAGAGACTGTAAAAAGATACAGCTAAAAGGGGCAGAGAAAGGACTTACTGTTGTAAGTTGTTTTTTGTTTTTTTTTCCAAGTAAGCAGTCTAAGAAAACGGAGGGCAGGTGTCTATTACAGTCAGAAAGAAGCCTGTCTGAAGTTGTGTTAAGCTGAGGGAAATGATCATTAAGGCCATCTTGATCAGAGGAAATATGTTAAAATATTACTTAACACCATTGTTAAATGATTTATTTTTCATTGTTTTTATTCTGTACTTTTCAAATTGTCTACTGCATGTAACAGATATCTTAGTCTCATTTGGGTTTTGACATCTGTTACTGTTTGAAAACTTACCAAGTAAAGCCAATGGTGCAAAGCAGAACTGTGCTTCTCTGATTAACATGCCTCCAAGGGAAGAGAGAAAAACGAGGTCATTAGACAAAAGATTTAAGTGAAAGTTTACTGATCACTCTGAGTTCATGTCAGAGAGGAAAATAAATCATTGGCCATCAAATCCTTCAATCTTTCTGATTACAAATAAAAAAAAAGTGCAGTTCTCAGAAATATGTTTGATGTTAACTGTGTGGGCATCCTAATGTAAAACATGGGGGAAGGGAAACACACAAAGCATACAATAGTTCAAAATTAAGATTACATTAAAATGTTGTGCTGTTATCATGGAGACCCTTCATCTTCAGGAATGGGGTCAAAAGTTCACCTGGGTTAATTTTCCAGACATCTCACTTTTCATGAGAGTCCAACATCATCTCACACCATTATTTATACCCACCCTGTAACCAACATTCCGTTACCCTTAGATCACATATTCCATTCTGAAACTCTATTTTGTAGAATGCATCTAAATATTAGAAATGTAGGACATAATCTGTAATGAACTTTTCTTTTTGATGAACCTGCAGGTACATTTCCATCTGTACCAGCAGACTGCAGTCCTGTGACATTACCACCATGTCTTATCACTGTTTAGAAGCCTCCTCTGGGAAAAAAAAAATATTTCAAAAAATTGGCTGAAATTAATTTAAAAAACAAGCTCATTTACTTAAGCATTTCTTGGAGACTTAAGTCAACTGTGATGTTCTATCAACTGTGATGTTCTAGAAAGGGAAGGTTTCATTATGAAGCACTTCCAACCATTTTGGTGGAATAATTCTTCATGGAGTAGTGTGTGTGTGTGTGTGTGTGTGTGTGTGTGTGTGTGAGAGAGAGAGAGAGAGAGAGAGAGAGAGAGAGAGAGAGAGAGAAGCAAACCTATTTCAAATTTCATGGAACTGATATTTTGATATATATTTATTAGAGTCCCAAAATTTGAATGCCTACAAGGACCAGGCATATACTGTCATTGAGTAAAGGAGACAAGGTAGGGACTTGGACAAACAGGAAATAGATATTCATAAAAACAAAACAAATGGGCAATTACTGCTCTGCTCCAGCTGACTGCTGTCAACAGAGAAATTTAAGCATAGTATATTCAGATTTTTTCATTTTTCCAAGAGAAAACAATCATCCAGATGATCATGTGAAATCTTCTAAGTTGTAGAAATTGTCAGATAATTAGAATGTTTTTAAAAGACTAGGCCGAACAAAATGACCTGCTGACAAGACTTAACCAATAAACTGCGTCTTTGTGACATTTGACTGATGTGTATCTGCTACTTTGTGATATACCGTGCATACCACAGTGTTATAATGCTATTTGAACCATGCATTTACTTATAGTTTTTTTGCATCCATAAAGAAAATATTAATTATTTTATTGAACACTACTTAGCCAGCATTGTACCGAGCACTGAATCTATATTTGACTTAATCTTTACTTAAGGAAGGTCTATACATGGTTGTCTCCAATTTTAAGGCCACACAATGGAGGCTTTTAAATAGGTTAATTAGCTTGGACAAAGTCAAAAATGAGTAAGTGGAAGAGGCAGGATTCAGGCTGTTCTTGACTGTAAGTCTGAATGCTTGATCCCTGGTACTGTATGTTGTATAACTCTTCTCCACTGTAAATTGGAGACTATGTTACTTATGTCCAACCAACATCTTTTTAGATTCTGCAGTTGAATGTAACTTGTTGAAGACAGGGACCAAGCCTCGTATTTCTCCTCCATATCTTAAAATTTTCTTGCATATAGGTTTTTAACAAATGTTGACTGAATGAATTGATGCTTAGAGATAGATCCATTTATTTATTCTTCCTCTACTACATTAAATAATACATAGAGCTAAGCATATTGTTAGCTTTCAAAATAAAATTTAGTTTCATAAAATAGTAGTGTAGGGTGGTGAAAAATGCACTGGTGTTTTTGTCAGTAACTTTGAATTTGAAATATACTTTTATCACTCACTATTCAATCTGTGCCTTAGTCTTTCCATTTCTAAACTTAAAAGATTGGCTTAGAAACTCTTGCTTTCAATAACTCTACTGCTGGTTTTTATTGCCTGAAGCTGAAGTGTGAAAATTAACTTTGGTCCAAATTTCCATGCCATTGTATCACTTAGGACACTTTCTTTTGCAAATATTATGAAATCCAACCCAAGTTATCTTAAACTAAAAGGGAATGAGCTGACTCCCAGAACTGTAAAGTCCAGAGGTAGGCCTGGTTTCAGGTAACCTTGAACATTACCAGGATCACTTTCTCTCCCTATTGAAACTCAGTCTTACTCTCCTTTCTGTGTTGGCTTCATTGTCAGATGACACCCTCTTCATGGTTATGAGATGGCTACAGAAACTCCATACGTTTTTTAAAATTATTAAATTAATTGGGGTGACAATGGTTAGTAAAATTGTATAGGGTTCAAGTGTATATTTCTGTAATACATTGTGTATTCACTACCCAGAGTCAGTTCTCCTTCTGTCATATATATTTGACCCCCTTTAGCCCCTCCCACAGGTTCATCTGAGGATGACTTACATCTCATTATTCACTTCATTGCCATGTTCTCTTACAAGTGACTGACATGTGCTTCTGGAGAAAAATGTATCTCTTGCTTCATGAAAATGTAAATTAGAATTTTAATTTCATCTCACAGGCGGGACATAGTCTAAGGTAATAAGGCTTGTCAGAGCAATATAAAACTAATGGCAAAACCAATATGAGCCCTGAAATCATACCCAGACACTTGACTGCTGCTTCCAGGAAATTGGGACTCTAACTGAGGCCCATGCTTACGGGTCTTAGACATTTTTAAATGCCCCCAGTTCTAAGGAACTATTTTGTCATCCTTTCTGTGCTGTAGTAGGTTTCTCATATGCAAAATAAATTCCGTGGGGCCGGCCGAGTGGCGTGGTGGTTAAGCGCTGGCTTGGGAAGCCAGCAGCCCTGATTTGGTCCCACATATGAGGGCCAGTGACACTGCCCTCAAAAAAAAACAAAAAAGAATTTATGGAATTTAGTAAAAGCAGTACCTACATGGATCATTTTAGGTATAAACACCCTTATTAAAAGGCAGAAATATCAGAAGTTAATAACGTAACATTCTGCCCTATGCATTTGACAAAGAAGAGCAAACTAAATATAAAGCCAGCAGAAGGTAGGAAATAGTAAAATATCAAGTGTATGCTAATGAAATAGAGTGAAAATTTGAAAAAAACAAAAACAAAAATTGGTTTTTGAAATGTTTGAATAAATTGATCAACCTTTAGACTAACAAAGGAAAAAAAAGAGAAGACTGATATTACCAAAATCAGGAATTAAGTGGGAGATAGTGCTACTGACCTTATATACATTAAAATATACACATGAAGGAATACAATGAAAGGCTACATATCAACAAATTAGATAATCTGATCAAATGGAAACATTCCTAGAAAGAAAAATACTACCAAAACTGAATGAATAAGAAATAAAAATTCTGAATAGGCCCTCTCATATGAATCTGCTCAGATTGCCATAACCAAAATACCACAGACTAGGTGGCTTACATAAGCAAAACTAATTTTCTCACAGTTCTAGAGGCTAGAAGTCCCAGAACAAGGTTCAGCATTTGGTTTCTGGAGAGGGCTCTCTTCCCTGCTTGCAAACAGGAACCTTCTCATTGTGTTCCCACAGACCTCTCCTCTGTCTGTATAGAGAGTGAGATAGAGCTCTGCTGTCTCTTCCGGTTTTTTGTTGTTTTTAAAGGATGCTAGTGCTATCAGATTAGGTTTCTGAAATTATAAACTCATCTAATCTTAATTACTTGATTAAATCATACCGTAACTACTTGAGATCATAATAAAGCAACAAAATGAGCTTATAAATAGTTTCATATTATATAGGAACATCCTTATTGTAAATGATAATTATACAAAGCAGGATGAAAAATTGTATATAGAGCCTGATCCCAGCTACATACATATGACTGTATAAAAAACAATTCTGAAAGATAACATATGAGAATAATAACAGTGGTTATCTTTAGGTTATGGGGATGCCTTTTTCTGTCTTTTTACTAATTTATTTTTTTCTAAAAATTCTATGATGAATATGAATTACTTTTACAACTATTTTCAGAAAAATGTGACTTGACTTTTCAGAAGTTAATAGTTTTTGTTTGTAGTGTATATAAAGTATACTGAGGAATAGATAAGTAAAAGTACTATATTTATACAATGGAATATTATTTGGCAATAAAAGTTCTGATACATGCTATGACTTGGATGCTTCATGGTAAGTGAAAGAAGCTAGTCACAAAATAACATACACTGCATGATTTCATTTACATGAAATGTCCAGAATAGGCAAATTGGTGGATGGAAATTACATGAGTGGTTGCCTAGAGCTGCGGTTTATAGGGAGAGTAATAGGTTCTGGGTGTTTTGGAGACTATTGAAATGTCCCAAAATTGATTATTATTCTGGCTGATAAGCTCTGAGAATATAGTAAAAAAAACAAAACACAAAAAATAACCATCAAAAAAACAACAATGAATTAATTGTATCTTATATAGTGATGAATTTTAGGGTATGTAAAATATAACTCATTAAAGCTATTATTTAAATGGGAGAATAAATGAATACCATGAAAAAAGCTATGCCAATAAACTTGACAACTAAATCTAAATGTAAAAATTTCATGAAAGACAGAAATGACCCAAATTGGGACAATAAGAAGACAAAATCTAAATAGCCCATTATATAGTAAATATACTAAATTAATAATATATTAACTTAAAAAAATACACTTTAGGTGAAGATGGCTTCACAATTGAATTCTATCAAATGTATATGGGAGAAATAATATGAATTCCTCACTAACTCTTTCAGAGCATGGATTTCCCTAACATGTTTTATCCTGTTAGCAAAACCAGATAAAACATTTTAAAGAATAAAAATTACCAGCCATTTTTCTTTATGAATTTAGACAAAAAATTTGAAGATAGTAATAGAAAATAAAATCCAGTATGTAAGATTGATAATATACAATGACTGTATAGGATTTATACCAAGAACCAAGGTTGTTTTAACATTTGAACATCAATCAATTCTATTACTATATTAACAAAGTAAAGAAGAAAAACCATGTGTTTTTATGTGCTATCAACATATGCTGCAATAGCATTTCACAAAAGTCAACACACATTCATTATACAAACTAAACAAATAATGAACAGAAAAGAAATCCTAAAATTGAAAAAGGGCATTTCTGAAAAACCCACAGCTAAAATCATACTTAAAGATGAAGAATGAATGCCATCTGCTTAAGTCTGGGAATAACACAAGGTTATACACTATCACCACTGCTATTTGGTATTGGACTGGAGGTCCTAGTTTTAATGATGCAAGAAGAATAAATTAAAGGCACATAAATTAGATAGGAAGAATTAAATTTGCCTAAATTCACAGATGCTCTGCCAAGGAATTTACCCAAAAAACCCCACAAAAACCCATGTATATATATAATAATAACTCTACTAGACTAAGACATGAATGTAGCAGTCACCTGATAAATGTTTTATAATCACAAATGAATTTTATTGGCATGTATATTAGTGATAAAGACTTGAAAATAATATCTTAAAACAATAGCATTTATAACATCAAAATATGAAATATGTAGATATAAAAATTGATCTATAGACTGAAAACTATAAAATATTGCTCTGGCAAATTTGAAAGGACCTGAATAAATGGAGATATATGTCATAGTCATGGATTGGAAGATTTAGTACTGTAAAATGTCAGTTCTGTCAAAAATTATCTATAGGGTCAACATAAGCCCTGTCAAAATCTGAGCAACATTAAAAAAAAAATGCAATCTGATACTAGTGTTTTACAAAAGTACAAAAGATTTAAAATGTACAAAATAACCTTAAAAAAGAAAACATTGGAGGAACCACACTACCTGACTTCAGTTGTTAAGACAACATCATATTTGCATTAAAAATAGAAATATAGATCAACTGAATAGAACAGTGATACCAAAAGTATATATATAATATAAACACATAAACACAGCATATTCAGTTGATTTTCTGTAAAGATATCAGTTGTCAATGTGATTCAATGTATGGAAGGACAATCCTTTTGTGAAATGGAGCTTGAAGAACTGGAAATCTATTTGGGGGGGGAAACAACTTGGACTCGTACTACACACTGTATGCAAAAATTTATTCAAAATGGATCATATAATTCAACTAAAACCACACAATATGAAATAATTATGGAAGAGAATCTTCATGCCTATTGGAAAATCAGTTTTCTTAGACATGACCTAATAAGGAAGAACTACAGAAGAAAAAAATTAGGTGGACTTTATGAAACTGAAGAGCTTTCATGATTATATAAAAAATTTAGAAATTCTTAGACTTCTTATTAGTGAGGGCAGCAGCTACCCAGAGGGATGCTGTGACTATAAGAGATAACAAGGTAGGGGTGGGTGCTTGCAGCGCTATTGATGTCCCCTGTGGCTGTGTAATATGTTTCAATTGAGACGAACACATTTTGGATTCCATTTCCCCATTGTTTTCTTTGCTTGTATGGTATTGATAAACTTAAGCATTAGAGTCCATTTATTTTACTGTATGTATAAGGAGGAGTGAGTGTTCAGAACACCATATTTACATGGTCCTGTTTATGAGGCTTATTAGTCAAAAGGGGTAGAGGAATATTCTTCCTAATTTTTGTCAACATAGATATAATGTATTTTTACATAATTACTGACACTGCAATTATGGTTCCGTTCAAAGCCCAAAGAAAGTAGCAAAATATGTTGAACAGTTAATAAGCTTAGGCTTATACTATGTGACTTATAAGTATTACATCATGTAATCTTTTGGAAACTTTGTGAGGTAGGTTATGTCCCTAATTTATAGAAAAGGAAGCTGGGATTTTACTAGGGCCACTCAGATATTTACATGACTCACCCTCTATTTGGTCCCATGTCACCTGCATTTAATTCTTTTTTTATTATACCACATTCATACAATTAGCTGGCTAAATAAATTCAACTCCATTCCCGAATCATTAACCCAGATCTAAGCAAATAGATGCAATGTGGCAAAAATAGAAGGAATAAATCAGGCCTATCTCATCCTCAGAAAGTTTCAAGATTATGCAAGACACTTTGTTTCCCTTTGGCAAATCTTCCACAAATTAAAATTCCTGAAATATCTTTGATTATGGAATCACAAAATTATGTAGCTGAAAGAAAATTTGATAATGTTTCAATTAAACCCCTTTCTCCTAAAGACGAGGGACTTGATGTCCTAAAATATGAAAATGCCTTGCTCTAGGCAATATTGGAAGATTAGAGTCTTAGGTTAGGTTATTCCCAAATTCCAAATTCTGCCCTCTTGCTGTTCTTCCAACTGTGTCCAGTAATAAGCAAGGTATAAAACCTGGAGCGGATGAGAATGCACAGAGAATCAGAGGAAAACAAGCAATCCTGGTTGCAATCCTGACTTTCCTCCCTGCACACCAAGAAGGTCTGCAAAGATGTGATAGAAGTTGGCAGCAAGGTAGCAGGAGCCTGAAGAATGGAGGAGGCGGGTAAACCAGAAGGCAAATACCATTAGCATCAGATGTTGGATGGACAGCTTATTGATTTTCCTTTCGCTTTAGTCACGATGCACATCAGTAAATAGCAGACCCTGTCATGGGAGCCAACCTGGAACCTGGCAACACTGGCTAAGATAAAGCCTTGAAGGGGAGGCTGGCTGTTGTGGCAAATATCTCATGTTCAGAGCCCCGTCACGGGCAGCGATTTAGGTCAGAGAACGTAACTTATTCTGGCATTCTTCCAAGTACTGCAGCGTATCACAGCTTCCGCCTGTAGTTCTGTAGTTCTTTCTGGTAGTCACAGTTAGATGAGAGGGATGAGAAAGCGTGGTTATCTCCTACCCAGGAGGAGGCTCAAACAGGTTCTTCCATTACCCTGCGGCAGATGGAGGATGATTCTGGAAAGTCAGTGAGTCCTCAGGTTCCTGCTATGGTCTGAGCCCCACAAGGCCAAGAAAACCCATTCCTGCGTTCTGTAAGTTCAGAGGTCTTGACTTCCAGGCAACAACAGTGCTACCTAGTTGCACATGGCAACTGCCCCCCAAACTTTGTGAACTCCTTGAATCATCAGCCCTGTAAAGAAATCATCATCGCACAAGTCATGAGCTCCGATCATTAGGAGGGCCTAAGACTACTGTTGTAGAATGGGGCAGGAAGGCTTATGTTTGACTCTTAAATGACCCATGGAAATCTCCTGAGCAGCTTTGATGGCACATGAGCCAATATAGCAATCTGACCCAGTCCTGGTCACTCAACCGGGACTGAGGGTCCATCACCCCACCTATACCAACAGAGGCACTAGGCTGAGGGGACTCGGTAATCAATGATAGATAAAGAAGAGTATCAGATTTGGGCTAGAAACCAGCTGCAGCAGTTAGCACTATAATTATTACCACACATATTCTCCTTATACAGTTCATCTAAGAAAACAAAAAGGAAACCTACCAAAATTGTGAAGAAGCTGCTCCCAGAGCTTATAAGATCCAAGTAGACCCAGGGCCGGCCGAGTGGCGCAATGGTTAAGCGCTGGCTTCAGAAGCCAGCGGCCCCGGTTCAATTCCCACATGTGAGGGCCAGTGACACTGCCCCCCCAAAAAAAAAAAAAAAAAAAAAAGACAAGTAGACCCAAATGTCCAAGCGCTGGACTATGAAAGACATGGCGCTGCACCGCCCAGCTCAGAAAACCCTTATTTAGATTAGAAACAGTTATTCACTCAGCTGCTGGTAGGGTTAATAGCCAGCAGTATAAAACGTGGGTTCCCTTCATAACATTTGCCCTTGGTTGAAGAGAGCTATCTTGTCCAAGACCACTCCAGCTTCCTGGGGCAGGCCTCACTCAGTGAGTGGAAGATAAGAAGGGCTGGAAAACAGGGGAGGCCTTTGTTACCACTTTACTGCAATCAAATGCCTCTGTCCAATCCGCTCTTTTAACTCCGCACAGGTGTTGATTCTGAGAGCGCTCCCCAGTGAGCTTCCAGTATACTTTCTAGAAAACCTAACTAGTGTTATCCTCATATTTTTCCCTTTCCTACGCTCTTCTTTTTTTTTTTTTTTTTGCTGTAATGCCATATTTATATCTGTTATAAATATTTTTCAGCTTTTTGTGTATTTTATAGGACATATACGGGCAACAGATTCTTCCAGATTCATTAATCTGAATATGTCTATAAATTTATAAATTCTTGTCAATTGTGTGGTATGTTCTCCCTGGGATAGAATTCTAGGATGGCGCATTCCTTTTTTATTTTTATTTTTTCTTCCAGTACTTTAGATATATTGCTTAATTGACATCTGTTTTTAATCATGACATCGATTTATTTTTATTTTATTGAAGGTAAGCCATCTTTTCTCTTTCCCTCTGGATGCTCTTAACTTGTTATCATTATTTTTGGTTTTTAATAGTTTATGTATCATTTGTCTAGATGGAGCTTTTTTTTTTTTTTTTTGTATTTTTCCCTTTTAGGATCCTTGAAGATTCTTAAATTTTGTCAGGTTAAAAACAAAAAAAATGGCTAGTATTTCTCTACATTTTTCTTCACCTAAGTCTCTGATTCCATGTTTTGTATATTTTTAACATACATAATGTGTTTTTTATAGTCTTCTTTTCCTATTTTCTATCTTTTTTTTTTTACCTCTGCTTTCAATTTGTATATTTTCCAAAGGTTTTGGTTGTTTCTAATCTGATATTAAATCCAATACTTTATTTTAGTGATTGAGTTTCTCATTTTTATAATTTTTGATCTGACACATTTTCATATTTTATGTCTGCTCAAAATTTCTCTCCTCATTTCTTGAATGTATTAGTTATAATTATTTTTCAGGGTTTTTTTTTCCTGAAAAGTCCTATTTTTTGGTATTTTTCTCTTTTCTTCTTTTTGTACTATTGATTTGATGTCACTTAGTCTTTATTTTGGCCATGTATCATAATTTATTGATTGGCTCATGGACTTACGAAGGAAAGAAAATAGTGACTCTGGATGTTTTCTTTCTGCAAAGATGCCTACATTTTCTTGTCAGACAGGTGGTGTTGCAGCAAATAAGCTTTATCCTTTCAAGAACGGATTTAGTCTTCATCAATCTCTTTCAGTTTTGTGTTTAATCCTAGAAAATGGTCCTTATTCCTAAGACCTAGTCCTTCTGGGGTCTCAACAGAAATCCCTGGGTGCTTACCAAGTTCCCTCTTGGCAGTGTTTGAACTTCAGCTTCCATCTCCCCTGCTCTGAGTAACCACAGAAATGTCTGCTATGGCCTTTCACTTATAACTAATGTTTTGTGGGGAGTTTAATGGAGTTTTCCTGGTGCATTAAAGATATATAGATGATATATATTACAGAACTGTATACCTGAAACTGGTGTAACTTTACTAACAATTGTCACCCCAATAAACTTTAATTAAAAAAAAAGAATTTAGGAGTTATTCATTGACTTTTTGGATATTTGTTTGCAGAATTTGAGACTTGTTTCTCTATGATTCCCTTTGTTACAAAACTTGGTTACTCAGATTTATGTTGTCGGTAGACTGGAGTTTTGTGCCAGACTCTTCAGACCTTTCAGTCCATTTAAAATGGCACTTAATGCTTAGGGCTGTATTCCCAGCACTACCAATCAGGAAGTATCCTCAGGAAAAAAAACAAAAAAAAACCCCTCTAGACCTTACCTTGTGTACTATTGTTATTTCAGGTATTATAGCCCCTTGAGTACTATTTGAGTAGGTTGTTCTTCAATACAATTATTTAACCATATATATCACATATGTATGTATTTGTGTGTGTTTGTGTATTTATAATTATTTTCTATAGGAATCTTAATCTTATCCATGTGTCAGTAAGCTGTATTTTTACCTCTCTTGGTAACTTTATTCTTTTAACTTCTATGTTAATGAAGCCTATACTTTAATATACTGAAATATTTACTCTTTTCTGAGCACTGCTCTTTCTTACTTCCCTGCTTTTACTTATGGTGTTCCCCTTTTTCTTGATACTTTGCCCTACATTCTAGATTCTGTTAGTGTCTACTTGTCTTTCAAGTTTCAACGATCTTTAACTGTCTCTTTTTCCCCATTAGGATGAATTGGTTAATTCTTCCATATGATACCTTGAAACTGTGTTCTTAACTGTCCCCATACCATTTTTTTAATACATTATAATTAGATGTTTATTTGTCTGCTTCCTTCCCTAGATTGTGAGGTTTTTTTTAAGAGGGATTCTGCTTTGTACATTTCAGAATTGTTAGGGCCTGACACATAGCCTGTGCTGTGTCATGTACTAGTGGGTTTATCAATGAATATTTTTGTCTCCATCACCATAGGTTTTATATTTAGGGAGACTGTTGAAAGAGGTGAATTCTAAGCTCTATTATGTGTGAAGAGAAGAGTTAGCGAGATGTCACCACCAATCTGGAGAGTCCTCAAGTTGGCAATAGGCACTAACTCCAGGCCTTTCTGCTGGTGGAATTACCTGGACACACTACTTTTGGTTAGATTACTGGACCCTACTATCAGCTTGCACCTTTACACCCATTTCCTACCCACCTCACCTGTATGTCTCTATAAATATGCAACATGCACATTCTACCTTGAATAGCATGGTTTAACCAGCTTCATTGGTTCTTTCCTCCACACTTAGGCAAATTGTACATACTCTTCAAAGGCCAAGCTATGCCTCCTTTATGTCATTAAATCTATGGCTGCCCTATGCTTCCTTGTGTCCTCCTGTCTCTCATCTCTCATCAGATCCTCTCAGATTCACAATCAACTTGTTTTTGCCAATATTTCTATGGATTTTATCTTCTCACACTAGACTATATGTTTCTTGAGGACAGATGGTAGGTATTTTATCTTTTCCCTGTTTTGCCAAACACTGAAATAACCAACACATTGGTCAGCATATAAGGGAATCACAAGAAATATTGCTCAATTAAATGTGTTGTCATCGGTCTCTTTCATTGGGAATGCTGCAATTATGTTGACTAATAAAGGGGTTTCCTTATTTTAAACAATATTCTCACAACATCTTAATAACTTTTACCTTATCCAATTTGCCATGATAGTATCACCCAGTTTATTTACTTAGTGGTGTCTCCTTAAACTGGCCCTAAATCTTTCTTTTATCTGTCTACTTCTATCTATCTATCTATCTATCTATCTATCTATCTATCTATCTATCTATCTATCCAAACTTAGCTTATTGCAAACATGAAATCATGAGTCAAATGCACTATTTAAGCTTTATTTTTTCCTGATGAAAATATTTTTTTAGAAGTCTCTTTTGGCACCACCCAAATTTCTTGCAAGTCACCAGAACTACATGGTTCGTATGGAGGATAGGCCACTGTTATTTTATTTTTATTACATTTTATTTCTTTATTTTAGCCTGTCTTCTTAAGATCTAGAGACATATTTTCACTGTAATCAGATACCGTCCTGGTGCGAGTCAGTGTGGGGAATTAATGCAGACTCTGCCACTTACCTTCTGCCCCAACCTTGGCTCTTAACCTCTTTGGGCCAATTTCTATACCATTAAATTTGAATCCAAATCCTTCCTTTCTGCCTAAACTGTTTAGACTGACACTCAGTTTAGCAGCTTGCCTGGCTTTTCTACTGGTCCCCTTGTCATTTTTTTTTTTTTTTTTGTGGGCAGTGTCACTGGCCCTCACATGTGGGACCGAACCGGGGCCTCCGGCTTCCCAGGCCAGCGCCCAACCACCGCGCCACTCGGCCGGCCCTAAATGTCTCCAGCTATTGCCAAATATTCTTTTTTTTTTTCCCTTGTCATTTTGACCATTGCTTTTCATCCACTTTCACCGAGCACACTCCTTGCCCAACATAGCAATGGTTATGAGATGGAAGCGAATCAGACAAATACGGCTCAAAGACACCACCACCTGTGAAAGCCAGTCATGCATTCTCATCCACCCAGCAGCAGTAGAAAGGGGATTTTCTGATGAATCAAACCTAAGTCTGTGTGCATGTGATGGTCAGAAATATACTTAACTTGTTTTATTTTTGAGATCTTTTTATTAAACATATAGCTAACATAGGGTATTATATTACAATAGTTTCAGGGATACACAATAATTGTTCAAATTTATAACCTAAAGAAGTGACCACCATTAGTCCAGATAGCACCTGGCACTGTACTATGCTGTCACAATCAATATTATTGACTGTATTCCCTATGCTGTACACTATATCCCCATGACTATTTTGTTTCATACCTGAAAATTTGGACCTCTTATTCCTTTTCACCTTCCCACCACTTTTTAATTTTTCAATTACAGTTGAAATTCAATATTATTTTATATTAATTTCAGTTGTACAGCACAGTATTTAGACATTTATATAATTTAAGAAGTGATCCCCTTGACTGGTACTCACGTAGTATTATACAGAGTTATTACCCTATCATTGGCTATATCCCCTATGCTTTACATCCTCACAACTATTTTGCAACTACCAATTTTTACTTCTTAATCCCTTCACCTTTTTCACACCTCCAGTCCCCTCCCATCTGTTATCCCGATAAATCTAGTACCTATCTGACACCATACATATTACAATATTATTGGCATATTCCCTATACTATACCCTACATCCCAATGACTGCCTTTTAACAACCAATTTGTATTTCTTAATCTCTTCCCTTTTCTTCACTCTCACCCCCAACCCCCTTTCCATATGGCAACCATCAAAATGTTCTCTGTATCTATAAGTTTGTTTCTGTTTTGTTTGTTGATTTTGTTTTTAGATTCCACATGTAAGTGAAATCACATTGCATTTGTATTTCTCTGTCTGACATACTCTATTCAGCACAATACCTTGCAGGTCAATCCATGCCACAGATGGCAAGAACCCATTCTCTTACATGGCTGAGCAATATTTCTTTGTATATATGTACCAACTCCTCTTTATCCTTTCATCCATTGACAGACTCCAGGCTGCATAGAGGTATGGTAAATAATGCTCCAACGAACATATGGATGCACATGTCCCTTTGAAGTAGTGTTTTGGATTTCTTTGGATAAATACCCAGAAGTGGGATTACTGGGTCCTCCTTTGTCTCTTGCTATAGCCTTTGTTTTATAGTCTGCTTTGTCTGGTATAAGTATTGCAACTTCAGCTTGTTTGTTTGTTTCCATTTTTATGAAATAACTTTTTCCATCCTTTTTCCTTTTGTCTGTGTGTCTTTCGATCTGAAGTGAATCTCATGTAGGCAGCATGTGCAAGGGTTTTGTTTTCTTATCCATTCAGGTCTCCTATGTCTTTTGATTGGGACATTTAATTCATTTACATTGAAAGTAATTGTTGATAGAGATGTAGCTATTGCCATTTTATTATTCATAGTTTCTATTCCCACCCCCTCCCCCATCAGCTTCGTCTTACAGAAGTTCCTCTAATAGTCCTTGTAATACTGGGTTGGTGGTGATGAACTCCCTTAGTTTTTTCTTGTCTGGGAATTTCATTACCTCTCCTTTGATTTTAAATAATATCCTTGCTGGGTAGAATACCCTTGGTTGTATGTCCTTGCTTTTCATCACGTTAAATATCTTGAGTCTTCTCCTGTTCTTTAATTTGGGATGCATTTCTTATTTTCCTCATTTTTGCTGTTTCTCTGTTTGTTTCTATGTATTAGGGAGATCTGTAGTCTTGGCCATGTGGCCTTATATAGTAGATACCTTGTGGAGACCAGTGGCACAATCTTCCTGTTCACCTGCTCCAGGTGCTCCAGGAGTGTTCCTTGTGTGGGTTGTGTGTGCCCTACTGTTATATTGGGTTGTTGGAAAAGTCATGATGCATTTTTGCAACAAAAAAAACATGGAAAAAATATGTCATGACTTTTCTGACAACCCAATAGTTGAGCCTTGGTTGCTATTGGCACATCAGTGAGTAGGATTGACCCTCAGGCTGACTGGCTGTGGGGTTAGGTCACATCCACAGCTAATGGGCTGTTGTGTGGGAAGCTTACTCCACTGAGTGGGATTTGCCCCAGCAGTCTCTGGTGCCTGTTGAGAACATCCTTTGTGTGTGTTGCTTGTGGGACTAATTGGGCAGTGCTCTGTTGTGGTCTGAAACCAGCTTCTAGGTATGTTGGTTCTGGGGCCTCTTGTGAGGGTCTCTGGTGCAGGCCCAGGTCACTCACTGCCTGTGACCAACCGGGGACTACCTGGTAGGAGCTACAAAGAGATCCATGATTGTTCACTGCCTGTGCTAACCCTGGAGGCATGTGGGAGAGGCCACGCTGATCACTGAGGATGTCTGCCACCAGTACCAAGCCTGGTATAGCTCCTCAAATGCCAGGACACCCTGAAGCCCATTGCCATCTGTGTGCTTCCTTAAGGCTAGCCAGCAATAAAGCCTAGTGAGGTATGTAAGTTGGGTAAGACAGGGTCTCAGAGAGTCACTACAGTGGGAAGAGTTGTGGTCACCAAGTTAATATAAATTATGGTTTGGTGCCAGTGCTGAGCCTGAAGCTACTCAGCAAAAGTCTCAGAGTACAATGAGGTCATTGTCGGATCACCTGGGGTCTGTCAGACTCTGATAGTTTTTTAAGAAAGAATGCAATTCAGGTGGGGCTGGCTGCTCATGGAGAAAGTGCCTCTGGCACTGGGGGAGTTGGGTGGGTCGGAGTGTCAGTGAGACAGCAGGGCGGAGCTGTGGAGCTCAGCAGACCAATCAGATTTAGAGTTGGCTGTAAGCATAGGGAGAGGCCCAAGGCATTAAAGATGGCGTCAGTGTTCTGGCTGCATGGGAGGGAGACTTCTCACAGGAGAAATGCTAACTGTCCTCCAGGCCTTGTCCCAAAGCCACAAAACTCAGTCTGCCCCACCGTATGTCTCCAACAGCCCAGAGTTACTGTCCCTCTGCTGGAGCCCAAGGTGAGTGCCTGCGAGAGAGAGAGTTTGTGCGAGGGCTGTTTAAGAGGACACGTGCGTGGGTTTCCCTCCACCTTCTGTTCCACCTGAATGGTCAGAATCCCCACTGTTTTTCATAGCCAGATATTGTGGGGGCTCCTCTTTCTGGCACCAGTTCTCTGGGCCTGGGAGCCTAGTGTCGGGGGCTGGGGTCTCTCACTCCTCTGGGGGAAACTCTGCAGCTGAGATATCCCCCCCCGCCCCGAGTTCTCAACTGCTGCACAGAGGTTTGAAGTTAGCTAGTTCCACGTCCTGCCTCTCCCACCAGCCTTGATGTGGCTTCTTCTTTATATCCTTAGTTATAAAACTTCTGTTCAGGCAGTCTTCAGATGGTTCTCCAGGTTGACTGTTCTATAATTTAGTTGTAATTTTAATATGTTTATGGAGGCAGCATGCACAATGTTTATGTACTCAGCCATCTTGGATCTGTCTTATGCTTAAGTTCTTTAAGCTCAGTTTTCTTATCTGGAAAAAAAAAAGTGAACATTAATACGTGCTTACTGGAGTCTATTTGATGGATAAGTGAGAATATGAATTAATGTTTTTATTCTCCCAGCACAAACTCCCAGTTTTCGCCCAGAAAAACTCAAAAGATGTGTCATAATAATTTTAATGTCATTATTATACTTATTACTATATCACTACCACTAGTTAACGGGCCTGAGTCACTAGACCAACTCCAAATCTTCCATTTCTTGGCAACTTCTAGAGAAGCCAGAGAGCGTTGTGCCTGCTGACTCACGCTGCCCAGGCATCCGGGATCTCCGCTCTGCAGACTACCTGTGTAGGCAGCTGCTTCCTACAAAGCCAAGCCTTTCCATAGGGAACTATGAAAGCAGGGAACCACAAAACAAAAATCAAAGAAGTAATTATTACTTTTTTTCTGAGATGAATGTTTGTTAAAAATCCGAAGGCAGAGACAAATAATACAGGAATCATTAAATGGAAAAAAATATATATATAGTAGATCAGAGACACAAAGCTATGTGGGCAGGTGACAATGGCAGAACCCTTCTTTTAGGGATACATGAAAAATGAATGTGGAGCAATGCATCCTTGGAGAACAACTGAGTGGAGTCTGATTAACTTCTTTATTGAGGCACATTTCCTTCTGAGCCACATTCACAATATTCAGAGTATTCATTCCATGCCTACCAGTTTGCTACTTTACATTTGTTATCCTTCAGGCCAGGGCTTTGAGGTTTTCGATGGTCATCTATACTTGGCAAGGCGAACCAATCAGCTTCAGCATACAGCACACACACTCTTGCTTATGACAGTGGGTGATAAACACTGCGTGGCCCTTCTGTTAGCTCGAATCAGCACTAAGGTGTTGCTGCCCACACAAGCTGCTTTCTCAGAGCACATGGAAAGGGCTCTGAGATCTGTGGCCCGGTGGGAGTGGAGGTTGAGTCAGTATGGGAACCAGGGAACAGGGTGTCCTGCACAGTGATTATGGTGATCATCAGGGGCTGGGTTAATTTCTGCATCCCAGGGGCATAAAATCCAAGAGAATTTGTATGACAGTTTCCCTGTGCAGTAAAATTGATTGCAAGTAGATAAGCAGTAATTGCTTCTGAGATACTGATTGAAACATTGTATTCTTGTGTGTGGTTATTTGGCCAGGCATATATATAGGATTGGGGTAAGAGGCTGTCAGTGAGAATATAGCAATAAAATTCATCTGAATTTTATTGGAGACTGAGATAAAAAATAAAAAAAAAACAACAATTGGAGAAAGGCCAAGAATATAACAGAAAAAGAACATGGCTTTGATTCATACATATCTATGTCTGAGTTCCAGCTCTGCCTCTTACTAGCTGTGCGACATGGAGAACATTATTTTCCCCGTCTGAGCTTCAGGTAAAGTGGACAACCTAAAGCTCAGAAATGATGCTCCACAATAGAGTTAATAATAATAATAATGCCTACTTCAGGAGTTGTTTTGAAGATCAAGTGAAAGGATACTTGTGAAAGATCCTGTATTAGTTTCCAATTGCCTGCTGTCAACAATTGCTCTATATTTGGTCACTTAAAACAACATGCTTTTATTATCTTACAATTCTCTAGGACAGAAGTACAACTTAGGTCTCAATGTGCTAAAAGCAAGGCGTCTGCAAGGCTGCATTACTTTCTGAAGGTTCTAGGGAAGAACCACTTTGGTGCCCTTTCCGGCTCCTAGAGACCAACTACATTCCTTGGTTCATGTCCCCTTCTTCCATCTTCAAAGCCAGAAATGGTGGGGGTCCAGCCCTTCATTGTTGCAGTCATTTTATCTTCTTCCTCTTCTGACACTGTCTTCTACTTTGAAGACCTCTTGTGCTTACATTGGGCCCACCTGGTTAATCCGGGATAATTTCCCTATTCAAGGTCCTCAACTAATCACACATGAAGGGTCTGTTTTGTTATGTAATATAGCATATCCACAGGGTTCAGGGAGGGGGGATATTATTCTGTCTACCACAGCGCCCCGTAAACTATGAAATCTATACACATGGCTCTATTTGGCTTATCAAAATGGATTTCTTATTGAAATTTGTGGGAGGGATGAGAGCTTTATTTATCTTACTTTCACTGTTATCATAGAAAGCCACTTCACCTTTCCTTGGACCCAGAATGCTAGGTGATAGGTACATTGATGGATGCCTTGATGTGTATATTTCACATATTTGGGGTCAGAACAGCTTTCTGTAATGTTATGTAATATTGGCATCAAGCTGCCTGGTGAGGAGACAATGAGCCAAACTGAAAGTTAGCAATGGAGTCTTTCTTCCCCTCCTGAGACAGTAAAGACAAGAGGCAAAAGATAAAGGTGCCAGCTCCTCATGTCCCGTTTTCCCCCACAGAATGGCACCAGGCTTGGGTCAGATGACATGTGGCACAGGAGAGGGAATCATCTTACTACTGAGGAACCCTGCGGAAAAGGCTCCTGCCTTTTTAGGGACCCAGGGAGGAGAAGGAAGGTGGGGGAAGAACTGGGAGTGGAGCAAAACTGGGTCAGAGTGAGGAAAAGTGCCTCAGCCAAGGCCCCGGGTGAGGAATTCCTGGCAGAAGATGCTGGAAAATGCCTCCATTGAGCTTCCACGAAGGCATTGTCTGAATGGAGGTACCTAAGCCTGAGTCCTTGATGGCAGCTTCCTCCAGAAAATTGCAGTGGACTGACTGTGCACTGAGCCTGGTGGGAGAGGACAGCTTTCCCCCATGAGGCCTGCTGAGCAAAGCCTCATCATTGTCTGTGGTCAGGCTGAAAGATCACACAGAATTTGGGCCTGGAGCCAAGCTCCTCGGCTGGCATATATTAAAAAACAAACAAACGAAGACATATATAGGTGGACCTCAGAGTAATTGCTATAATGCCTTGCTGTCAGAAAATAGGTGCTTTTTGGGTGGGATGAAAGCATTACTCAGATGTGGATAAAAATGCCACTTCGAAACTGCAAGAAGTGATGTATAACTAGGCTCATTTGTTGAAATGTTACATACTGACCTTTTCCCATAGAATTTCTATAGAATTTCTATAAAATTAGGAACAGGCCTGGAATTAGAACGTGGGTCCTAAAAATTTTTACTTGTGAGTCTAGGTTGCTTCTTAATAATTGAAGAAGGGATCTTTTTTTTTTCTTTTTCTCTTTTCTAGTTTAAAGAATGTGGTAGCAGAGAAACAAGAAATGCGTTTGTCTGATGATATAGCTGATGTTAGCAGGAGCTATAGAATTCAGCCTAGAGAAAAAAAACTGAGCTGAGAACAAATAAATCTTTTATGTTCATTTTCTTCGTTCCCACTTGGCCAGAGGTGTGACATTCCTGGTAGCACATACTCCCTGACTTTGCCCAGTTGAGTTTTAAATAACTCAGATGATTGCTTTCTTATTCTTTCTCCTGGGAACTAATTCCACCACATAATGGAGCCAGCTGTTAGGGAGTTCATGATATGATAATCTCGTGTTGAAAATTGAGAAGATACCCTTTACTCAGTTTTGCCTCCATAAAGAAATCAATAGGAATAAAAATTAAAAAGCATGAAGAGAAAGTGATGGTGAGATGGATGGAGGCGAGGGAGTATTGTTTGTGTGCTTGTTTTGTTTTGATTGGGGTTGGGGAGGCAGGGAGTGCCAGGACGTACTGAAAGAAAGGATGATTTAAGGAGAAACAAAAACAAAGCATGTCCCTGGAAAAGAATCTGAGGAGGCAGTAGCAGCCCAGAATGAACAGAAATCCTCTCCGTCTAATTCCTCTCACTCTGTGGGAAAGGAATCTTCAGGTGCTGATTTTGGTAATTTCTGTGGATACGGTCAAGTCTCAGGTTGTTAATGGCAAACTGATATTTAACCATATAGAATTCCATTTCTTTCCATGTTCACCTGCAACACAGAAGTTTAAACATGTGAGCTCAAGGTGTGGGGAATCTGATGGGAAGCTAGCTTACCTCGCCTCCAAATTCTAAAATTGTAACATACCCGCTCCTCCCCCACAGGCAGCCACTCCACAGACACCTCCCCATCTCACCCCAGAAGACACCTTCACGTCCATCAGTCCTGAAACTCTGAGCTCTCAATGTACTGAATTTCAGCAGCTAACAAGAGGCTGGCAAGTAGCACCCGACAAGCCTCTATTGTCCCCAGAGACAAAAAGCACCCGATTTTCCCCACCCACCTGTCAGGGTAATCAGAGCGTAGTTTCCAGGTGGGTGCCTCAAAGATAAAAGCATCTGATGGCATTCTTAGGGTTTCTTTGTAAAAAGATACTCAGAAATAGGAGTGATGTTCAAAGAAGTATTTCTTTATATCACCTCAAAGCAGAAACGCTTTAAATGGAATCAAGATGTGCTCCATGTGATTATATTTTTAATGCCATAGTTACGAGGCCCTCAGGGTACCGCTAATCATATCACTCTTACTAACCTCACCTCCCACCCACAGCCCAGAGAAGATCCATCCTAGTTCTTAGAATAGAATTCAAAATGCCACACACCATTCACCAGAGCCTGCCTTTCTTTGTTTCTCCAGCTTCATCTCTGGCCATCTTCCCTGAATCCTGACCAACTTGCTAAAATGAGTCACTCACGGTCCGCAGTGCCTCAGAGGTCTCCAGTGCCGCAATTTCCTTAGCTTTTACTGCATCTTCCAGTACCTTCCTGTTTCTCTAATTAAACTCCACTCACTTTTCTTTTGTTGTTGTTGTTTTGTTGCTTTCTCTTTTTAAAATTTACTTTTAAGTTTTTAAATAACGTTTTCAATCATAGTTGACATTCACTTTTCCTATTATAGTTTCATCTTCACATCCTCAGGAAAACGTTGTCTGACCACCCCTACTCTTCTACTAGATCAATTTCCCTGCCAGGGGCTTTTATAATACTATGCACATTCCTTTCATAGCAAGTATAATTGGTCACACAACTGCACAGGTGAATATGCAGATGTGTATTTTTTCCTCCACTGGATGGCAAGCTCCAGGAGAACCCCTCGTTTATTTCACTCTCTATTGTACCATGCCCTAGTGTGGTGCCTGATACAGAGTAGATAGTACATAGCTTTTTGTTGGACAAATAACTTTGTATGTTACAACCCCAACTGAGAACAAACAGAGAGGGACTGCCCAAATTCAGAGACTGTGGGTGACTCTTCAAAATATACATGCTCCTCAACTTATGATGGCATTACATCCTGATAAAGCCATCTTAAGTTGAAAATATTGTAAATTGAAAATGCATGTAATACACCTAACCTACCAAACATAGCTTAGCCTAGCCTACATTAAATGTTCTCAGAACATTTGCATTAGCCTGTAATTAGGCAAAATCATCTCACTGCAACTGCCCAGCATCACAAGAATATTATAGTGCATGTAGTTAGCCTGGGAACAGATAAAAAATTGAAAGTATGGTTTCTACTGAATGCTTATCACTTTCACACTATCATAAAGTAAAAAAAATCATTGAAAGTCGGGAAATGTCTGTAATTGAACTGAGTTTACAAAAAAAAGGGGGGTATTTTCCATGTAGAAACTCATTTGCTGCCTTAAGTCATTAAAGCAATGCTCTAAGTGTGTGCAAGTGTCTTATAATAGATTTTTATAAAACATGATAACATACACTACTCTTCATACACTTAACTTAAAATATCTGCACTCATAGTTACCCTTCTTCTGTGGATTCAGAAAATATTCTCCTATGGTTTGCACCTTATTAGAACATATATGTGTATATATACCACATCTCTATCCAATTATCTACCGAAGGACACTTGGGTTGTTTCCATGTCTTGGTCACCGTAAATAATGCTGCAATGAACATTGGAGTATATATATCTTTACGGATAAATGTTTTCAGATTTATAGATACCCAGGAGAGAGATTGCTGGGTCATATGGTAATTCTATTCTTAATTTTTTGAGGAAACTCTGAATAGTTTTCCATAGTGTCTGTACCAATGTACATTCCCACCAACAGTATAGGAGGGTTCCTTTTCCTCCACAGCCTTTCCAATACTTGCTATTATTTGTCTTGTTGATGATAGCCCTTTTTACAGGTATGAGGTGATATCTCATTGTGGTTTTGATTTGCATTTCCCTGATAGCCAGGGAAATAGAGCATTTTGTCATATATCTGTTGGCTGTTTGCATCTTCTTGGGAACCATGTCTATTCATCTGTTCAGGTCATCTGCCCATTTTTGTTCTTGTTTTTGTTTATTTTTTTGAGGGCAGTGTCACTGGCCCTCATATGTGGGACCCGAACCGGGGCCGCTGGCTTCCCAAGCCAGCGCTTAACCACCAAGCCACTTGGCCAGCCCAATCTGCCCATTTTTTAATTGGATTATTTTTTTGGTTGTTGTTGTTGAATTGTACAAGTTCTGTATATATTTTGGATATTAACCCTTATCAGAGACGCTGTTTGCAAAAATATTCTCCCATTCAGTTGGTTGCTTCTTTGTTTTGTTGATGGTTTCTTTTGCTGTGCAGGAGCTTTTTCGTTTGATATAGTCCCATTCATTTATTTCTGCTTTTACTTCCCTTGCCTTTGAGGTCAAATTCATAAAATGCCCTTTGAATTTAAAATCCATAAGTTTAGTGCCTATGCTTTCTTCTATGCTGTTTATTGTTTCAGGTCTTATGTTTAGGTCTTTCATCCATTTTGAGCTAATTTTAGTGTATGGTGACAGATATCAGTCTACTTTCATTCTTTTGCATGTGTCTTTTCAATTTTCCCTGCACCATTTGTTGAAGAGGCTCTTTTCTCCATTGTGTTTTTGGCTCCTTTGTTGAAAATTATCTGCCCATATTTATGTGGATTTATTTCTGGGTTTTCAATTCTATTCCATTGGCCTGTGTGTCTGATTTTCTGCCAGTACCATGCTGTTTTGATTATTGTCACTTTGCAATACAAGCTGAAGTATATGCACAATGGAATAGTAGTCTGCCATAAGAAAAGGTGAAATACTGCCATTTGCAACAACATGGATAGATCTTGAGATTATTATGCTAAGCGGAATAGGTCAGACAGAAAAAGTAGAAAACCATATGAATTCACTGATATGTGAGATAAAACTGAAAGCAACCAAGAAACAAGACAAACAAACAAAGAAACAAAAGTTTATAGACACAGACAACAGTCTAGCAGTTGCCAGAGGATAAGTGGGAGAGAGGATGGTAGAAGAGGGTAAAAGTTATCAAATATATAGTAATGGAAGGAGAACTGACTCTGAGTGGTGAGCACACAATGTGATATATAGATGATGTATTATAGAAATGCACACTTAAAACCTATGTAATTTTATTTTACTAACAATTGTTACCCAAATTTATTTCTTTTAAAAAGAATATATACATGTACATCCATGTTTATATGTGCACATTTTCTTCTTATTCAAACTGTAAACCCACTGAAAAATGATGATATCTTTATTTTTGTTACATCAGAAAGTGCATTCTTCAATAATACTTAGCCAGTGGTATGCTAAAGCCAGCTCATACTAGCTTGCCAGAATGGATTGTGAGTTTCCCTTCCCAATTCTGGGTTGAGCCTTGTCAACTATGTAGCTTGAAGTCAGACATGGTGAGAGTATTTATACCACGGAAAATGACAAAAAGTAGAAATCAGAGCTGTTTTTCCTGGAGAGCTAGTTGTTAAATATTTACCAGCCTAAAATTGGTTATAATTCTAGTTAAGGATAAATACAGTTGCCTAAATCTTGAGAAAATGAAGAGACTGTTAGAGAAGTCGACACTTATTAGATCACAAACTTTGGTATGGCTCACTGTGATATTCAAATTCATGTGGCTGTAGAGACAGGCATAGACTAGTGGAAAGATTCCCTATTAGAGGTAGACAACATTCCTCATGATTCAGAAGCTGAATCACTCAAAGATATGAATAAAGGAAACTGGTAAATTTAAAATCCATCACCTGCAGGTGTCAATGTGAAAAAAAAAAAATCATTTTGGGAGAAGAAATCTATTCCAGATGTATTGCTGGGGCAAAATGACATGGATATTTGTAGGAATAGGAGTGAATCAGTAGTGTTTGCTGGCCTTTGTCAGGAAGACACAGGAACTTGGAAGTTTTGTAAGCAGACTCATATGTCTGGATTGATAAAGAACATTCCATATACACTGGTACTGACAGTTGAAAACATAATGAGGCAACCTCAGAAATAGGGTCTTACGGTCACAATTTTTTAGAAAGTTTCTAAATTAGAATTGAAAGTTTAGCCAAGGATGATACCACAACAACCTAAGTTGAACCCAAGGTCAGGACCCAAAGACCCAATATAAGAACCAGAAAGGGCATAGAGAGCTCCACCTGGATCTGTGGAGCCTGAGTGCACTGCGCCCAGTCTCACCTTCTATGTGAAGTTCTCTTTCACCCCTCAATTCTGGTGGTCCCTTTTCACTCAGACTCTACTGTACTCACCGCCTGTTTCCCTCACAAAGCATTAAAGTTTTCATGCTTCTGGTGGTCATTACATTCAAATATAGCATCTGCAGCCATTCTGTTTGCTACCTCTGTGCTTGGCACAAAGCATGATACGTACAAGGTGTCTCAAGTTTGATAACAGCCCCTCTCTGTGTATCAGCCACAAATTCATTTCCATCTGTAACATTAACAGTCACATCCTACCAACTTTTTTTATACATTTTGATCCTAAAACTGAGCTCCCAATGGCAGAGCTGTAAATTTTCAGGCCTGGCTACTTTATGCAGACAGCCTCTCATAGGACATGATAGCAATCACAGTACATCCCTCTTGGAGCTAACGAAAGTGTTGAAATTTTCTTTTTCTTTTTCCTATTCGATTCTATCTGTTTTGAACAAATTCCAGTTCTCAGCAATGCGAGAGGTCCAGCTTTGTACACTGCTGTGTGCTTTAATTAAGCTTGCTCTGGGTCATGCTGTTGGTGCCCTGTTTAGTGTTCCCAGAACCTAAGCTTTGTGGGGGTTCTGGGAGGGCTCTTCAATTCTCTTGTTGGAGTCTGTAGTGGGACCTTCAAAGATGACTGTTTTTTAGAGATATTTGGAACTCCATGAACTTGTTTAGTTCACACGGATTTCTGAAACCCACCCACAGTAATTTGTGTTTTTGAGCCCTGTTTGTGAAATTTTAGATTGAATATATAAGCACAGAATCTAGAGCCAAGAAGAAGTTAGAAAAATAGACCTTTTCTATTTTGTTATTGTACTTGTTTGTTGTTGTTGTGATTTTAGCTAAAATCATTGACAGGAAAGTAACCAGAGAAATTTGTAGGTTCTTCCTTTGCAGCCCTTTGTACTGAAATGGCACAGTGAAGTGCAGACTGGAATAGATTCTAAAGTCAGTATCGCCACTAGCTAGCTGAATGACCTTGAGCAAGCCACCTCATCTTTTCAGTTGTCTGTTTCTTCATCTGCAAAATGAATAACTCCAAGGCACTTTCTGGTTCTCATATTCTATGAAGACAGAGCACAGAAGCCAGGGAGCCCTGTCAAGGGACAGAACTGCTTTTGCCTGGTGAATACTTGGATAAGACTGAAGTAAAGATCAATATATATTAAAACTTCAAGAGGCACTGCCTTTATTCTCTCCTAAAAAAAGGTGTATCATCCATAACGCATCCATATATAATGTTACTGCAATAAGGCAAGATAGGAGAAAATAGTAAGGGAGATAAAAACAAATCTCACTATTTTCCAGTCACTGCTGAGCTCTTTGCACATATCATCTTCTTATAATACAGCAGCTCTATGAGGTAGGCTTTATATCTCTGCCTTACACATGAGCCTGAAGGAGGGTAAGTAGTTTGTTTAATGTCTGATCACTAACAAATTGTGAATATCATAGTATTTCAAACCAAATCTTCTTGCGGTAAATAACACTGCCAGCCCAAGAGGGAAGGGACTGGTACCACACAATATTGTTCACCAAGTTGCTGGGTGTAATATTGGGATATACAATGGGCGGTCCTCAGTCCAGACTCTCTCATGAAAGATGGCAGGAGGTTTTGTTCTGGGGCGTGGGAAGGAATCTGGAACTCATACATGTTTCTATCAGCAGTGTAGGTTGGAATAAGAAGGAAAAATGATACGTATTCATATCAAACAAATGCAAGATTCAGTAGCTGTTTGGATTGTCCCTTCCCAAGAGATATGTTTGTTCACCAACAATATTACCAATGACATGTTTCTTTAACTTGCCATCCCATTTTCTGAGAAAGTGGAGAATAGGCTAAGTTGACTGGTTGAATGACCTGTGCCCCAGAAAACAAAACAAAATAATTTTACCTCCAAGCAGTGTTGTACACACAGGTTCACGTTATCTTCAAAGATTACCACCCATAAACTAATTTTACTTCTTGTTCATTCTTTGGCTTATCATTTTTTTTTTCATACTCACATTAAAAAAGGCAACAATCCTTGTGTTCATGTGTTTTTTGTGGATCCTGAAAGGAGGTATACTGTGGATGCTTAGGTAATTGTTATGCCGTACCAGGAGACAGTAGACATTTTGAGTTGTTTGTGTAGCATCAGAGCTTGCTGAGTTATCAACCTACTTTTGGGTGGTCTTTACTGACATTGGTGACACTTGGTTGTGTGACGAAGGCATAGGTTCTCCATGACAGCTGGACCCTTCAAAGAAACCTCCTCTAGAGCTTCTAAGCTAGAAGTGATCTGAGGGACCATCTAGTGTAGTTCCCTTCTGGCTAGGGAGGAGACATTGACCCCAATGGAGATCGAATATGGACTTTGCTCTCATTAACATCCTTCTGTACTCATTGGTGACATTTAGTTTCAAATTGTAAGAGTACCTCTTGATCTAGTTGAAGAATAAATTTAAAATATATTTTAAGGATAAGGGAAGTCTCCAAGAAGTAGAAGAAAACTTCTGAGCCTCAGGAAAGAACTGGAAGCAGAGAAGGGAAAGACATTAGGAATCAGGAAAGCCCTCTGTGCCTCTCACTTTTCTGCTTTATGTGGTCATTTGGCTTTATGCCACTCTTCCTCTGGAGATTACTTTTCCCCCAACTGCCACATTCAGTTACATGGTACCAAAGTTTGTTCTTTGGCTCTTTAGATCAAAAGTAACTGTTCAATGTAAGTGAAAGTTTTCTGACTGGCCTGGCGTATGTTGGGTATTGTGGTAAATTAAATTGTTGGTCCTAATTCATTATTTCCCTAGAGAAGAATAATAACATTCATACCCTTGCAATGCCTTCATGGTGGGTAGAGACTCTTTGAGCTTTGCCATGTGGTGTACTTTGGCCAGTGGAATTTAAATGTGATGGAAGCAGAAGCTTTAACTGTGCTCACAAGTTTATCCCTTCATGAACCAGTGATCTGCCATTACAAAAGCATGCCCTGAGTAGCTACTGTTCCTTCAGCATGGACCCCAGAATAAATATATAGAGAGTGAACATAAAACAGGCCTACACCCTAGAGCTGAGCCAAACTGCAGTGGCCGTACCAACCATAAAATAAGATTAAATACTAATTGTTGTAAGCTGTTGACATTTGGGATTGTATATTATTTCGAATTATTGTGCAGTTGGTAACTGGTACAGAAATTGGCATTGAAAATGACATGTTACCATAACAGAAGCCTAAAATATCATATTTGGGATGGGGAATGAGGAGTGAGAAAACAGAGGAAGCTGGTAAAGTGGTAACCCATGTTATGTAGTGGCAAAATATTTGGTAAATCTGCCACTTGGAATACAGAGGATGTTATTAATAAACTTGAGCCTTTAGCCAGCTGGTTTTGAGTTGTAACATCGAAAAGGTGAACTGATGGTACTAGGTGAATTGAATGTTATTAATACAAAAAAAGAGCCCCCTTCAAAAAAAAAAGATTCACAAATATAATTAAGAGGGAATATATAGACGCCCACATGTTCCAAGGTTTGCAAGATTAAAAAATAAAACTTTTTAACCATTTCAAATGTGTTGCCGTTCAAGCAAAACTGTAGGAGAAAGTCCCAAACTAAACTCTGCCATTAGACAGAACCTAAGAACAAAGAGAGTCTAGGCTGCGGTTGTCACAACCTTAATTAAGAACCTCTGTAAGGTTTAAGGTGATACAACTCGGTCCTTTCAGCTGGACAGAAGAATTCTCAGAAATAATAAGGGCATGGCCTGACAGAAGCCTGCTATACCCAAAGCTTCCTTGATTAAGTCTGGACTTTAGACAGAGAGAGACATTTTGGAAAAGAATTACAAATGTGTTTTTTTGGCACTCCATGTATTCTGGAATCAGCAATACCTATTTAGAATAATTGCATCCTATAAGAATTTTATATACAGATGGAATATGGGCCTCTCAAAATTGCAATTGGCCAAAGAATCTCAGGTGAGGTCGACTGATTCTAGATCTACCAGTTTTCCTCATCCCTGCTTCCATCTCTAAGTTTGACTTGGGTTTCTCTGACCCAGGAAATTGACAGCCACAGCTGGGTTTCTTGTACTAAGCCATACTGTAGAGTCAGAACCCACACCTTGCTTCCTGTGTCTTTCTTAGGCCTGAATAGATGCTAACAGAGTGAGGAGGACAGCAGAGGAAAGTTACCTACAAGCTGCCATGCAGGAGATGTCTCCAAACTAGAGGAGATAAAAATCTCAGCATTTTTTGTGTGTGTGTTCTTGAAAAGATTCAGAATATCTAGAGAGACCTTTAAATATCTAGAGAGACCATGAGTTCTGGCCAAACAAAATGTAAAGCAAGGGAAATGTGACTTTTCCCCCCTTCTTACTTAATCAGAGACCTTGAAACCGATAGTGAAGGGACCCATCAATGCTTCCACGTTGATTCCCCATTTGCTGAAAGCCTGCCTTGGGGACCACAAGGAATTGGGGTAAAAGCATAGGCAGTGGGTGCTCTCATGACTTCATACCAAGGCTCCACTGATTTGACCTAAAGACTTGGTAAGTACAATGCTCTGGGCTTCTGCTGGCTCTGTGTACAGATCCCCAGAAGATGTCAATGCTCAGATGTTAGTGCAGGATATCGATATCCTTTCTATTGCCAAGAGGAAAGAAAATGGATTGGCTAAGCCAGTCAAAGTGAGAGTGCTTTGGTCCACATGTAGAAAGCTCGACTTGAGTCCCAAGTTCTGGGAAGAATTAGCCCATAGAAAGCACATACTCTCTTAACATTTGCGTTTTGTTTCTCCAACTGTAAAATGGGAGGTAAAACAAAAATGCTTTTGCTTTAGATTAGCACAAAAAATAATTTCTCAGCCGGCCGAGTGGCGCTGTGGTTAAGTGCTGGCTTGGGAAACCAGTGGCCCCGGTTTGGTCCCACATGTGAGGGCCAGTGACACTGCCCTCAAAAAAGAAAAAAAAAATTATCTGCTTTTATTGCTTTATTCCCATCATAGCCTTCACAGTTATTCTGTTTATAAAGTATCAGATATAGCTATGGTTGGCCTGTGTCCATTGATGATGGTTTTCTGGATGCAAAACAAGGTACTTCCTCTAGTACGAGTATATTAACACGCAAAAATGACCTATATACTGAAGGCCTCATGGGAGATAAAAGGATGGGCTAAGAGCAGTGGGCGTGTTTTATGTTGGGCATTTTTCATCAAGACAATCTGAAACTCACCTCTGAGAAATTATATTCTCCTAAAGATATTTTTGGAGCACTGCACCACTAGGGAGAACACTAGAATATTCTAGCATGTCTCTTCATTTCTTCTTTTCCTATTTACCCTCTTCTACCATCTCTGTTAGTAGTCCCACATTTTCTTCCTTGACATAACAAATAATGCAGTGGCTATGTTTGAGTACTTGAGTTTGTACTTTGGGCCTTACCTTCTAGCCCAACATCATGCCCCTAAGAAAATTTTGAGTGCATATGAGTTTCTCCATGCCTTGTATTATAAGCCCATCCTAGGACTCATGTCTATGAGACCCAGGACTGAAGGCCTTGCTAAATTCACATTAAGGCAGATCTCTGTATTTTCTGATTCTAACAAATAATTACTTTTGTGTCTGATTGTTATTGATCTTTGTGTTATTTTTCATAAAAGAGTTCACAAAGTTTTATTAGTTCAGGCTCTATAAAACCTGAATTCAGCTCTGCCCTTCTCCTATATGTCATCTTCCCTATAATGACTCATGGGAAGCCTGGAAATGCAGTTAGCATGTTGCTCGGCTTTTCCCTCTACTGCCAGGCTGCCCCAACTTTCCCCAATGCCAGGCAGGCAGTATCACAGGAAGAGAAAGCTCACTGACTACTGTCAGCTCCCCACTGATTCACAGGTGGGATTGTAGCTTTGCTTGTTGGATATAAGAGTGGGTTAGAAGCACAGGAGATAGAATTATAGGCAAAGGGCATTATTTTGGGACTAGCAGAAAATAGAATATGGCGATTGGTCCCTAACCATGTGGTGGGAGTTGGCAGTAAAATTGCTTGGAGAAATGCTAAAACCAGTAGAAGAGAAATTAAGCCTGTAGAGACACTGTGTAGGGACACTGGAGACATTTTAAATGGGCAGTAGAGCAGCACACACTATCCTAATGACTCAACTTGTCTTTCCTACCAGTTGTCACAAACTAAAATGGGACACTTATTTTTTTTTTAGATTTAAAAGAAAAATGCATTTCATAGAGAACAACTAACAGTGTTCAACACAAATACTCCAAGGGAGAAATCTGAAGGCAAAAGCTATCAATTTTAACTGCAAGGGTGAATCAGGAGAAGATGGCTTTCTGATGCCCAGTGACATGTTGTGATTATTAATGATCAGAGCAGAATCTTTTCAACACGCTTCAGTAGACCAGATATTGTGGCATTTTCATAACAAACACATTCAAAGCAAGCGCCTGCTGCTTTGTGGGTCTTACTGCCTGTAACCCAACCTGAACCATATCGTTTCCACTTACTAGCCATATGCATGAAGTGCTTGTTTCCCAAAGAATAAATTAAACTATTGCAAAATACCTGAAGAAGGAGCAGTCTACACCCCCATTCCCTTCCCGCTACTTTGCACTATTTGTTCTTTCTAAATGTTCTAGAATGTTTTCATTGCTTGTTTTTCACTACTTTACCACAAAGTTGCAGTCTTCACACGCACACACAAAAAAAGAAGTTAGGGGTTCTATTTCTTATATTGCTTTCTAAAGTTGAATTCAGGTAAATATATCTTATTTCTGAATTATTATATTGCATTTTTATTGTATCTTCTTAATGCTGTTAAAGTTTTTCACTTAACTTTGCTTTGTTTTCCCAGCACGATGATGATTTTAACAAAAATATATGAAGTTTCAGGCATGTTAGAGATACAGAGTTGATTTGGAAACCAGTCAATGCTGTCACAGAGGTGTTAGATAAAGGAAAATAAACCAGGAGAAAACTATTTATAGCATATGTCAAGTTCTTTATTTCATTAAAGCTGCTTATAAAGCCCAGATTTGAGCATAGGAGTTTGTATGCTCACTGAGCAAAGTATGGCGTCTTCATCATCTCTATAGCCTTTGACATCAGGAACAGGGTTAGGCCTAGAGTAGGTGTCCAGTTATGCCTGTGTTTTGGGGACTATCATACAATTTTGTACCAAGGCAGAATGCAGCTGGGCTTATCAAGATACATAGACATAATCAATCACTCAATTCACTGTAGGTGGTGTGATGGTACATAATTATGAACAGTGTAAAAGTTTTTAAAAAAATAAGTCCTTAAAAATATTACTGACTACCTCCTTGAAGGTAATCATGTCACTTGATCTGTATCATATTATCCAGTGGTTTTTACATAAATACTTCCCAGACATCCCAAACACAAAAGAAGCCAAAATTTATACTGGGGATGCCAAAAAAAAAAAGTCCACATTTTAAGGGATGTTATCTATGTATTATGTTACAAAGTTGAATTATGGTAGCAATGTGTAGTATGACGTTCACTCAAAAAATGGCGTTAATCAAATGAGTGCTAGCATCATTCATTGTACTGCAATTTTAATACAGTTTTTTCCTTTCTTAAAATGTGTATACATTTTTTGGGGAACTCTCTGTATATAAACATAAGACTTTTAGTAACACTGAAGGACAGGAGAGTGTGAAAATGTGGCTTTAATTTATGTAGTCTTTTAATTTACATTTTAGTGATTTTGCATATTGTCTTATAAAAACAGTTACAAGTTTTTCAACATCCTTACTTGATTGTGTATAAAAATAATATCTGAGTTACATGCATTTTACTTTCCACTGTTTTCCCTGATGCCTTTGCTTTGTTCAATGAGAATGGAGAAGTACTGAATGTTACAGTGTATAAAAAGACATCAAAAAACGAACTCACAAAGTCTCAGTAGCAGTAATAAAAGATAGCTGATATAAAAAGCAAGGAAGTGAAGTCATTGCCACAGCATCTTCACAAGTACATATCATGAACCTTCTGATGCAGGGTTCTGAAAACTCTAAAAGATAGTGTGGTTTTTAAAAAAATGCAATTTCCTGTTTCAAACTAAAGCTGTTTTTCTCTTCTGTTTCTGATTATGCACCATGGTATAATGGTCTCCATGACAACTCTTCACTTGATGGCAATTGAGGTGATGGCAAAGCCTTTGTTCCCAGGATCCTCTGAGCAAGAAATGGCCTCACCCGGGCCATCTTTCCAGCTTATTTCCTGTGACTTCTCCCCACATTGGGTACCACTTTAATTCTAGGTTTAGTCAATATCCCACTGATTCATGAATGCTCTATACATGTCCCCTCCCCATGCTCTTAGACTTTTAATCTATGAATGATTCAAAGCCCAAGATGCCTAATACTTAATTTATTCTTCTTCTAAACACTTACGCTGTTTTGTACACATGTTAAAATACTTTGTTGGCTTCCCATAAAATCCAGTCTTGGCTATGTTCTACAATGTTCTGAATCACCTACCCCAGGTACCTCTTCTCTGCCAATGAATGGTTTTCTCCTAGCTCACAAGGCTCTGGCCACACTCACCTTTTTTCAAGTTTTCAAAAACTAACACCATGACTTTTGACAATTCCATTCTCTTCCCATGGAACAAGCACAAGTTGCTCCCTATTCACTTTTTCACTTCCTACTAATCATTCAGTTGTCAGGTTCAGTTACACTTAGAAGCAGCCTATCAGCTATTTAATAGTTTGTACTTGGTGTATGTGCACGCGCGCGTGCGCGCACACACACAAATAAATGTCAAATTCACATCAGAATTCTTTCTCTTACAAGAGGTTTAACCTTGAAAAATGTCCCTAATATCTAAAGCTTTAGTCTCTTTCTCCATAAAATTGTAATAATGCTGTTAAATAGCTCTGAGGATTATGAAAAATAATAAATAAGATAATCCAAGGAATTTCTTGAAAAGGGGAAATGATAGCATAATTTAAAACTCTTCCTAGAGCTCCATGAAGTAGACAGAGTAGCTACAGAGCAACAAAGACACAAACAACATAACCAAATTGGAACATGTCTACATTAATATCCTTTAAATTTATTTTTGACATGAACCACATAATACAAGAATGTGGGGATAATCCAAAATCAATCACAACAATTATGTTATAAAATGTTCAGGGTGGAGCAAAGGTAAATAACTAGGCATTTATAGTACTTTACAATCCCTAAAACAGGGACAAAAAAGCACACGGATAAGCATGTGCTCACTGGAAACCTCCGGCAGCCATCTTGAAAACAGCTGCTGAAACTGGAGGGCTTTGGCAGCTTCAAAAGCAAGTGATTGCAGTGGGTGGATAAAGCTCTAAAAAGGCTGAGAAGAAGTTGGAGTCACAGAACTCTCAAAACCAGTCATCCAAAGCTCTCTGTTAGGAAAATCCCTAAACTGAGGAGAGGTGCTACACAGACAAAAGAAAGCTCAGATAAAGTGGAGGAGAGGAAAAGGGTTAGGACCCATCAGGAAGTAAGAAAACATGTTTTGAACATCACACCCAAACAACAGAAGAAGGTACACCTCTAGAGCCACAAAGTGAAGGGGAGGGTAAAAACTGTAGTTTCTCATATAATGACTAACAGCAAGATTAAAATAAAATGTTAAATGACATAAGAAAAAGAGAGTAAGCAGAGGAATGATGTTCCCACATCAAAGAAAGCATGTCAGAAAACACGATTATAAAAGAGATAAGAATTGTAACATATTTCAAAGGGAGATAATTACAAAAAGATAATGGAATAAGACAGGAAATATAAGATAAATCATAATTTAAAAAACTTGGATATGCATTAGATCTTAATAAAATGTATAAATAAAATTTTAAGATAATCAGTTCAGAAATTAAAATTAGCTATAAATGAACAGAAGACTGAATAAAAAAGCAAAGAAGAAGAAACATAAAAACATTTTGAGAGAAAGTGGTAAATTTAAATATATGTGAGAAAATATAACTTGATATGTTATATATCTCCAGGGAAAAATAATGAAGTATAGAAACAGAGTAAATATTAAAAATTATAATTCTCAGTAACTCTTCTGGGGGAAAAAAAGGTTTAAAAGTGATATGTTAAAAAACAAAAAAATACATGTTTAAAAGTCCCATTACATACTTAAGAAATGCTGACTCAGAATATCCCAAACTAAGATATACTTAGTAAAATTTCTCAACTTCAAAAACAAACAAACAATCAAACAAACAAACAAAATCAACAAAATTCAGAACACCCCTATAAAATTACCAGAACACTTGTAAATGAAAAAAAAAATTGGTTTATTATCGGTCTTGTCTATAGCAACACTTTATTTCTGAAGAAAATATAGTGACACTTTTAATATTTCTCAAGAAAGAAAATGAAATACGGATTTTATATCCACCCAAATAGATCTCCAAGTGTAAAGATAGAAGATAAATTGTTATTGCCAACTCTTAACTCTGAGAATATTGTTTCCAACAATTCTTCTTAAGAATTCAGCTAGAAAACAAGCTTCAGATAATCATAACCAAATATTTAAAGAGATATTAACATAGAGTCATGGGAACAGAAAAAGAAAAAAAATTTGGTCCTTTTTATAAACAATCACCACTATATATTTTTGTGTGTAATTGTGCTTTATTATTTTTTCAGCTTTACTGAGATATAATTCAGAAATAAAATTGTGTATATTTAAGGTGTATGTGATGTTGTGATAAACTTATACATTATGAAATAAGTACCAATATTGAGCTAATTTAACACATCCATAAACTCACATAGTTAACCATTTATTTATTTATTTATTTATTTATTTATTTATTTATTTATTGTGGTTAGAAGACATGAGATATACTTAGTCTCTTAGCAAATTTCAAATATACAGTATGTTATTTTGAACTATAGTCACACTAGTGCACATTAAATCTCCAGAATGAATGCATCTTATAACTGAACGTTGGTAGCCCCTGACCATGCCCACACTTTACCCACCCTCCCCACTCTGGCAATCACCATCCTATACTCTGCTTTTATATGTTGGACATGATTCTTAACGGGAGGGAGACCATGCGATATCTGTCTTTTAGTGTCTGACTTATTTCACTCAGTATGATATGTTCCAGTTTCATCAATGTTGTCAGAAATAGCAGAATTTCTTTTTTTTAATGGCTGAATAGTATTATGTTGTATATTTATATACCACCTTTTCTTTATCCATTCATCCGTTGACAGATGCTTAGCTGTTTCCATATCTTGGTTACTATGAATCATGCTGCAATGAACATGTCAGTGCAGCTGTCTCTTCAAGATAGTGATTTTATTTCCTTCGGATATATACCCAGAAGCAGGATTTCTCAATCATGTGGTAATTTCATTTTTAAATTTTTGAGGAACCACCATATTGTTTTCCATAATAACTATATCGATTTACTTTCCCACCAACAGTATACAAGGGTTCTCTTTTCTCCACAGAATTGCCAACACTCATTCATTATCTTTTGACTTATTGAGAATAGCCATCCTAACAGGTGTGCGGTGATATCTCATGGTGGTATTGATTTGCATTTTCCCAATGATCTGTGATGTTGAGTGTCTTTCCATATATATCTGTTGTCCATTTGTATGTTTTCTTTTGGAAAATAGCTATTTAGGGTTATTGACCACTTTTTCATCAGGTTATTTCATTTTTGCTGTTGAGTCATATGAGTGCCTTTCATATTTTGGATATTAACCCTATATGGTTTGCAAGTATTTCCTACCATTCCTGAGGTTGCCTTTTCAATTTGTTGATTATTTGCTCTGCAGAAGTTTTTAGTTTGATGTAGTCCCACTTGTTTATTTTTGCTTTTGTTGTCTGTACTTTTAAGTCAAATGGAAGAAATCACTGCTATGACTAATTTAATTAAAGTTTTACTATGATTTCTTCTAGGAGTTTTATGGTTTCAGATCTTATGTTTAAGTCTATAATTTACTTTGAGTTAATTTTGTGTATGGTGAAAGATAACAATCTACTTGTATTCTTTTGCATGTGGCTATCCAGATTTCCCAGCACCATGTATTGAAAAGACTATCCTTTCCCCATTATTTTTTTTTCACACCCTTGCTAAAAATTAGTTAATCATATACATGCAGGCTTACTTCTGTGCTCTTGATTCTGTTCCATGGGTCTGTGTTTCTGTTTCTTTCCTGGTATTACATTGGTTTGATTATTAGAGCATTGTAATATAAGTTAAAGCCAGAAAATGGAATGTTTTCTTCTTGCTGCTCAAGCTTGCTTTAGCTATTCAGGGTCTTTTCTGGTTTTATACAGATTTTAGGATTTTTCTTTTTCTATTTCTGTGAAAATGCTCTTGGAATTTTGATAGGGATTATACTGAATCTGTAGATCAATTTGGGTAGCACGGACATTTTAACAATATTAAATCTTCCAAGCCATGAGCACAAGATACCTTTCCATTTATTTGTGTTTTTTACAATTGCCTTCATCAATGTTTTATAGTTTTCAAAGTACAGACCTTTCACCTCCTTAGTTAAATATATTTCTAATTATTTTATTATTTTTAATGCTATTATAAAGGGATTTTTTTTTATTTCTTTTTTGCTAGTTTATTGTTATTTCATAGAAACACCACTGATTCCTGTAGGTTGATTTTTGTATCCTGCAAATTCAATGAATCCATTTATTAATTGTAAAAGAAAAAAATCTTCTTCTTCTTCTTCTTCTTCTTCTTCTTCTTATTATTATTATTATTATTATTATTACTTTATTATATTTATTGTTGGCAGAAACCTTAGGATTTTTTTATACATGAAATCATGTCATCTACAGACAATTTTACTTCTTCCTTTATAATTTGGATGCCTTTTATTTATTATTTATTTTCCCTAATTTCTCTAGCTAGGACTTTCAGTAATGTATTTAATAGAAGTGACAAGATTGGACATCCTTGCACTGTTACTTAAAGTAAAGGAAAAGCTTTCAGTTTTTCATCATTGAATGTGATGTTGGCTATGGGCTTGTTATACATGGTCTTTAATATGTTGAGGTACATTTCTAGGGACGATCATATGAATTTTATCCTTTATCCTTTATTTTGTTGATGTGGTGTGTTATACACCACATTCATTGATATACATACGTTGAAACATCCTTGCATTTCAGAAACAAATCTCACTTGATTATGGTGTTATGATCCTTAATGTCTATTGAATTTAGTTTGCTAATATTTTGTTGATGGTTTATCATCTCTGTTCATCATGAATATTGGTCTGTAATTTTCTTTTCTTGTACTGTTCCTATCTAGCTTTGTATCAGGGTAATTCTGGCCTTGTAAAATGAATTTGGAAGTATGCCTCATCTTCAATTTTTTTAGAAGAGTTTGAGAAGTATTGTCATTAATTAATCTTTAAATATTTGATAGAATTCACCAATGAAGCTATCTGGTCTTGGACTTTTGTTTGTTGGAGGTTTTGATTACTGATTCAATAATAATCTTAGTAGTAATTGTTGTATTTACATTTGCAATTTCTTCATGGTTCAGCCTTGGTAGGTAGTATGTTTCTAGGAATTTATCCATTTTGTCTAAGTTTTTGGCACACAGTTGTTCATAGCAGTTTCTTATGACCCTTAATATACCTGTGTTGTCAGTTGTAATGTTTCATCTTTCATTTCTGATTTTATTTATTTGAGTTGTCACTCTTTTAGTCTTAGCATAGTAGAATAGTAGAGGTTTATTAATTCAATTTATCTCTTAGGATATTAATAAAAAAAATAAAAATAAAAACAGCCCTTGTAGCCATTGATTATTCCCATAGTCTTTCTATGTTCTATTTCCTTTATTTCTGCTCTGATTTTTGTTAATGTGTTTTTTGGTATTTTTTTTTTCCTTCTGCTAACTTTGAGCTTAGTTTGTTCTTCTTCTGGTTACTTGAGATATATATATATATATATATATGAATTTATTGCTGAAAACTTTCCTGTTAGAACTGTTTTTGCTCTATCCCATCAATGCATCTTAGATTGTGACAACAACAACACCTTAGTCAAGGCTTAAGATTGGAAATACTTGGGGCAGCTAGTTCTGAAGAAAGGTTTCCTGATTCCTGAATTACATACTAAGACTACTGCCTCTTGTCCTTCCAGATCACTTACCTGCCACCTTCGCTTTAGCAATTGCAATCTTCATTCCTTTTATGTTATTATTTTTTTCACTGTCTTTGCAATTGCATATCTTTCTCATCACTCTTACCCTGCTAGTTTCTGGGGTCCATTTTATTCTGTCCTATAAATATTATGAATTATCCAATCCTTCCCCCTCCATTGTTCTCAAATGAAAACCTCAAATAAACCTAGTTCTTGTCAATTACTTCCAAATGTTTGCGTTCAACACTGAGCTTTTTGTAACAATTTCGCCTGGCTACTTAACATTTTCATTTGGAAAAAGAGCACTATAAGCTTAAAATGACCATCAATTCCTTCCATAAATTGCTTTTCTCCTATTTCATTCATGTCAGTAAAAAACAAAACCATTTTCTATCCAATTGCTCAAGTTAAAAATCTGGATTCTTTAATTTCTCTTTTTCCCTTAACAACCACAACAAACACAGGTTACTAAATTTATACTTTCTGAAAGAAAATACGAGTTTCTTTCTTTGGGTATCCCCATGAAATACAATACTCTTCTCCCCTTATAGCTTGTCCCACACACCTGCTTTCCAAATCTCAGCTCGTTTATAAACTTTGGAGCCCCTGGTGAAATGACAAAACTCATAACTGCCCTGAAAACCAATGGCAGGGAGAAGCCATCCCACATGCCCTTCACCAGACCCGCCAGTTCAGTGGGGTGAGCTGGCAGGAAGCCACCAGTTTACTTTAATGAACAAGATGGATTTTCTAGTGATTGATCACTTCCTCTGTAAATTGAGGAAAAGCACCTTTGCTGAGGCCCACGACTTATTAAAAACTCTTTAAAGCAGTAAATGCCCTCTCTCTCCATTCTCCAGGCAGTAACGTCATTGCTTAAGTCATAGAGAAATATAGAGCTACCCTTTGACAAGGTAACACCTTCCTTAAAAGCACATTTTACTTGCTAAATCCACAGTGGGGAGGATTTTGGACAGGATCAGCAACCTCCATCAGCAGCCTTTATCTCCCACAATTCTCATTTAGCAGGAAATCAAGTGACCTGGGATGGGATCCAAAGTTTGGGCTATTTGAAGCACCAAACTATGGAGAAAAGAAGCCGTAGGGCACCCAATTGTATACACTGAAATGCATAGGTTTTGATTTTGACAGGAGGATATTTGATGGTAGATTGATACAAGTGCACTTGCCCAGTTACTTGGTGCACTTTCGGTCCCTGAGGAAAGAGTGGGTGAAGGAGACAGTGATAGAACTATTTTGATGGGAGCTCTGTGAATCTGTGTCCCAAGTACGTAATGTCATTCTGGGATCTAGACGACAAAATGCTATGTGGAGCTGGTAGAGCACGATTTTCCCATTGTTGTAGGGAACCTCACTGTCCCCTTTGGGACTGATGGATTTGGGAGCGTGGGGGGCTGGCACTGTAGACATAGGCATTGGAGCTCTCATAAGCACAGGTGGACGAGGGTGAGACAGAGCAGGGAGAAAGATCCGAACAGAAATGCTCGCTGACAGATGGAGGCATTCTCAGAGGTGCTTACAGAGTCTTGGGAGGGCTCTAATGAAGTACTTTGTCTACTTTATTTTCCTCTAATTAAGAAATATTGAGGATTTGGGTGATATTAAGCAGACTTTGGGGCCCTAATGTAGAAAGAACATAGCTAAGAGACCAAAGTTCCAATCTAATTCCTGCTTCTAGCAACAACATGTAAGCTTTTGAATAAAGGATTTCTTTTTGAAGGCCAAAATTTTATAACCTTAAAATGAGGAATTTGAGGCTTAAGATCTATTAGTCCCTTCCTGCTTCAGGTGCCTATCTCTTTCTCCACTTCTCAGCCAGAGGCATCCTTGAAAATATAATAGCATCAAGATCAAGTTGTTTCCATGCTTACAACTTTTCAGTCACTTCCCACTGCATATGGACTGAAACCTAAGGATGACTCATAACCTCAGGACTCACCTGATCTGGCTCTTGCCTCCCTTTTTACTACTTGTCCATAAGATCCCTATGCTACCACCGCACTCACCTTCTTTCTGTTCTTTTAAAATTCTAAGCTCATTCTCACCTCAAGGCTTTAAACTTGCTCTTTCCTCTGCCGGGAAGGTTCTTCCCAGAGATTGTCTCAAAGCTGGATTCTTCTCATCATTTAGAAATAGAGAGTTCAAATATTTATCAAAGAAACTCATCAATATAATGGTCACCCAGACCTTATTACCTTGTTTGCTTGTTTATTCACCTGGACTCTCCAGTATTAGAATGTAAGCCCTTTGTGGGGCCTGCCATGTGGCGTGGTGGTTAAGTGCTGGCTTGGGAAGCCAGCGGCCCTGGTTCGGGTCCCACATATGAGGGCCAGTGACACTGCCCTCAAAAAAAAAAAAAAAAAAAGAGAAGAATGTAAGCCCTTTGTGAGATGGAACCTTGTCTTACTCAGTGCTTTGAACAATCTCTAATCCACAAGAGGTGTTAAAAATTCTTTATATAATGCATCAAATGCATGGATACTAACTCAGCATCCTGGCTATTGACTGGGTATGAGGGTGTCTCACAAGCAGTAGCTTCTGTAAAAACGTGAAAAAGGAGTTTTCTGGATTTTATCTCAGGTTTGGGGATATTGATTGTTAGTTCTGTATTTGAGTGCTGATAGGAAAGAGTTGACTTCCTCTCCCATATTGCAGCCAAAGTGAAATCTGAAGAGAAGGGAAGGTTTTGAAATCAGGAGAATAAAAGTAATGTTTATTGATCTCCTACTTGATCCAGGCCCCCGTGCAAGTCACATGAATATGTCACCTCCTTTACTCCTCACTGCAAATCTGTCATATAGATATTTTCATTCCCACTTTTCAAATGAGGAAACTGGGACTCCAAGGCAATAAGTCACTTCACAGCTAGTAATTAGCAGGCTGGGAGTTAGAAGTCAGAGAAACCCAGACTTTGATTTTCTACCACCTGGCCTCCCACACACTTTATATGTTGCCACTACCCCTGATAATAATTAGTTTTGTGACATTTTAGGGCCAAATGATCTGTGTTAAGAAGCCTAAATTTGCCTCCTACTTCTGGCAGACAACTAAGAGAAGGAAGATGTTGTCATTTAGAGGACATATAAAAGCAAAGTCTTTGCCACTTCAAGTCAATAAAATCTTCATGATGCATTTTCCATGATTGTTCTGGATAAATTCCATTTGGAGCCATTACCTTTAATGCCTTTGAGTGTCCCCAGCACTTTAAATTGCTTAGCATATTCCAAGTGCTCAGCTGATTTTCAGCACATTACTGACTGTGAACTGTGACCATCCCCTGCCCCAGAACCTCAGAAAAGAACACAATTCAAGGTGAAAGCAATAGGTGTAATCAATATATCATAGTAAGCATGAAGGATAGAAACGCATGAGGGAAGAAAGAAGGGAGGGAAGAAAGGAAAAAGGTACAAGAGAAAGGATGAGAGCTAACAAAGGAATAAAATATAATCATTATAGTAATAATAATATTTATTGAATCTGGGTACTTATTATGTTCTAGATATTATTCTATGAATTTTTCAACATTACTTAATTGACTCCTTAATACAATGCTATGAGTTGGGTACTAGTATCCCCAGTTTGCAGATGTGCAAACAGAGGCATAGAAAATTTAGTGACATTCCCATGCTCACTGCTCTATTGGGAAGGTAAGCAGGGATTAGAAACCAGGTACACTGGCTCCAGAATATGTGTTTTTAACGGAAATGATATAAAATCTGAGGACATGATCAATCTTAAATTTACATCTTTGGGGTGGACAGATGGGAAGACAATCGTTTGTCTCTGTCTATGGTGCATAAAAAGTCTCTTAGCCTCAAATATCTTTCATACTTGTCTATCAATGATTAAATAAAATGTTGTTAAAGTGTTTTCGTTGTGATAACAAGGATATGGCATCTTATTTCAGTGTAAACACTGTACAGCTTGCTGTGTATTTTGAGTAGCTCTGAGTAGTTCTCTTCTCCTCTGGGTCCTGAAGTTCAGAGTGACACCATTAATAGTAAACTTGAAATGGAGAACTCCGCTTTAGACCAGAGGACTGAGGGAGGCTTTCTGATTCTTTCCCTATTGAGATGCAATCAATGAGAACCTGGGAGGATGGATTTACTCAGTCGGGTCAAGCCCAGTCTGCTCACAACCAAAAAGGATGCCCCAGGGCTCTCTGCTCCACAGATCATGTGGCACAGGCAGGAAATTAAAGGCCAGGAGATTCGATTTACCCAGGCAGAGAAGTCACTCCTCCTGTAGAAAAAAGAGTGAAGGGTGAGCCATGGGGGAACAAGTTGGGAGGGTTGGGAATGGGAAGCATGTTTTCAATATGTTTTCCTCATTCCTGGAAACAAAACAGCAGGATAACCAGAACTCCCCACGGAAACCACAGTTCTTTTCAACTGACACCCATCCAAGAGAAGGCAGCAATTAATGGACAAAGAACTAAAAGTTAGAATGAGTGGGTGTGGAAGAACTAGACACATTCTGTGTGTGGATATCAATCATAGTGGCCAGGACTGTGTGCTCGTCCTCGCTGGGTGCCCAGGATGCAACAGGAAGGCAAGATGTGACTGTGATGTGTCTGAATGTGATACTTCGGGAGGTAGAAGGATTGAAAGAACTGGGAAAATGCTGATGATAATTGTACTCTTTTTTTTTTTTTTTTTTGAGGGCAGTGTCACTGGCCCTCATATGTGGGACCAAACCGGAGCCGCTGGCGTCCCAAGCCAGCGCTTAACAACCGCGCCACTCGGTCGGCCCAATTATACCTCTTTTTTAAATTTACTGGTGGCATGTGACTCTAGGGCAACAGGTAGACCAAAAGAATCGTATTATATCATTAAGATAACAACTTCAGCTGCTATGTATTTAGTACTTTTCTAAGCAGCAACCAACATTTAGTTACTTCTGTGTATGGATATTAATATGTGTGTCATAAAAATCCAGTGAGTAGTTAATGTGATCTATACTAATAATTCCCAAGGTATTCATCATAATAGTGTTACATCATAATATGGCTACTTTTGATGTCAGGGTACCCAAGAAATAACATGTGTCTTCTTAGTATGTTGTTGCCAGTTGCCAATTGCCAGGTGACAATTAATTATAACTGACTACAAAACTTCAATAGAAATATTCCAAGATTGTTTATGGTGTGAATGAAAACAAGCTGAAGTCAGTATTGTAGATGTAATTAAACATCACTCAAATAGGAAAAGAAAACTATGAATGTAAAAGGGCAAGTTTGTCTCATTGAAAACCTATTGAGCTTTCCCTTTCAGAGAAGATTTTATAATCTCAAGTGGTGAATCATGTCACTAAATATTTTTTTACTACCAGGTGTTGCTCAGAGATTTTTCTTGTAGGAATATGTTTATTGATTATTTTGAGGTTACCCATGCAATTAAAGCCAATTGGCACTCCCCGCCCCGATATTAACGTTGTCACACATTTCCTCAAAAACATTGGTATTCCGTGCTGGCCGAGTGGCGCACTGGTTAAGCTCTGGCCTGGGAAGCCAGCAGCCCCGGTTCGGGTCCCACATGTGAGGGCCAGTGACACTGCCCTCAAAAAATAAACAAATAAATAAATAAAAGAGCACTCGCTTTAAAAAAAAAATAGTATTTCCATCTTGATGAACTTTTCTGGCAGGAATAATAGTTTTAGATAACACTGTATTGATGAATTAATGTGGCCACTTCATGAAATTATATAATAATAGTGTACTGTGGTTTGTACAACTAACAAACATTGAGATGTTAGCTTTTCTTTTTCTTTTTCTTGGTTTATGTGCGCAGCATAAATTAATTTCACACTTGGCATCCCAATTAATGCTTCATATGCTCAATTTCCTGAAGAAGGTGATATGGTGGCAGTTTTTGTTTTTCCAATGCATGACTTCGAGAAGCCTATGTAATAAAAAGACACTGGTTAGAACCATTTTATTTTTATAGACTGTTCATTAGTAAAATTTGACTATTTTATTTTCTTTCTGCTTCATCTATGAACTCTGACACAGACTAATTAGAGGATTGGCAAATAAAGAGAAACACAGAATAATAGGTTTTTAGGGACTTTGGAGGGCAGCTGGTGGGTTCTTCAGGTTGCCAAACCCTCGGAGTGATCCCAGGTCACATTTTAAGTTAGAGGCAGAGGAGAAATTAGGTCCCGGTTCTCTGGACTGCAAGGTATTTTTATTATACTGTCCCTTTTGAAATATTTACAAAGAGGTAAAGATATAGATCTATATCTATATCTAAAGATAGATAGATATCTAAAGATAGATATAGATATAGATATAGAGATAGATCTCAATAACCCCTACTGTGTTTCAGAGACTATGCCATGGCTTGTGGGACACAATTGTGAGCAAGATAGACACAATCTCTGGCCTTGGAGTAAGAGGTTAAGGCATTAAGACAATAGGTTATGTTATAATACAGTTGGAGTCTAGCGAACGTTCTAGAGCGAAAGCTTGATAGGGTCAGACTTACGTCTTAGTAGGGTCCTGCTAGCCTCAGTGTAGAGAACTGAATAGATGAACAAGAACACAGCCACCGAGCAGGGACAAAGATGCACATAAGTGATGATGTCTGAGATGGAGGGATATTGGGGAAATATTTTGGAGGATGAAACCTTAATCTGGTGTTTACTTGGAAATGGAGGATGAATCAAGGGAAAAGTCCAAGGTAATTTCTCATTTCCTGAACTGAGCAGCTTTGTTGTTTTTTATCACGGGGCGGGTGTGTATGTGGGGGGTGTCTATTCAGTTGTGGTTACACACCCAATGAGAGATGTGCACTTAGCTGGGGGAGGTTGCAGTTTTGGCATAGACTGTGGAATCATTAGAATATGGATAGTTAATGAAGCCTAATAGTGGAAGTGATTATCAAGGGATCAGCTACGGAATGAAAAAGATAGTGTCTTCAGGGAACAATCCTCAGAGCATCAGTAAGTAAAGAATGAACAAAGGAGGAAATCCTGAAGACTGAAGAATGGTCAGAGATTTAGGAGGAACCAAAACTTAAGGATTAGTTAATGAAACAGAGGGTAGCAACAGTGTTAAACGCTGCCAGAGTATAAGAGAGATAAGGCCTGAGAAAAGTCCATTGATTTTTAGCAAAAAGAAGTTATTTTTCACTAAGGAGTAAGACTTTTCTGTGACATTATGGGGAAAGAAGCTAGATTATAGTAACTGTGTGGCCACAATACACATAAACCGATTTCTCAAGAACTTCCTTTGTGAAAGGGTAGTGGAAAAACATGCTGATAGATGGGGCTGTGAGATCCTGGGGAAGCATTTTAATTATATTAGAAATAGTTGAGAGGAGTGGGTGAAGATAAAAGAGTGAAGAGAAAACCAAGAGAACAAGGACCCTGAAAAGGGGCATCTGAGGAAGATTTTAAACACAAAGATGGAAAGGTTAGCCTTAGAGTGAAAATGGACACATTTTTTTCAATGAAATAGGAGATAAGGAGAAGATGAATGCTGATAGAGGATATTATAATATGGATTTTGTGCTAGTATGTTGACATTGTTAAAAGGCTTCCATTTTTTTTTTTTTATGGGATTTGTGGCTAGCTGGCACTTGGATGAGGGGCCATCATTTGCACAGGGGGTTTCCTGAGGAAGGCACAGTTCCATCTCTGTTACCCCTCAGTATGTAGTTCCATGTGACCAATCAAAATTAATTCTGTGAAAACTAACTTGAGAGACACATGTCACAGTCAGCCGTAAGTGCTGCACCTACTACTAAGGGATTTTTCTGATTGGGTTGACAATAAAGTCATTAGAAATCATTACAAATGCAAGCCAAATGCATGCACCTCCTCTCCTCTTCTGCGTGTTTTTGAGCTTAAGACCGTGCTGAAGAAGGATTTGTACTCAATAGCTGTGTGGCCATATGCGCTTCACTTAAACTTTGTGATTCAGAGTTCCTATAAATAAAATGGGAGAAATAGTTTATCTTTCACAGATATTGTGATGATCAAATTAGAAAATATATGGGAAAGTCTAGTAAGAAAACTTTTGATTGTAAGGAAACGAAACCTGTTTCGTTAAGGAGTATACTGTTAAGAGGTTGGACTATCATGGAATTCAAGGATGGGAAATCCAGTAGCTGGAGCCAGCAGCCTCAACACCACCAGGATTCTCTCCATGTCTTTAACTCTGATTCTGTCTCCACAGTTACTTCATTGTTCTTCTCCCTTTTCATGTAGAATTTCTCCTTCCATTTCTCTGATCCAAGGGCAGAAAATATGCTCGTCAGAGCATATCTTTATTATTTCTCCTCCAGACATTGGAAAACTATTTTTTTCAATCCAAAAAATGAGGGGAACGCAATATGGTTTGGTTTTGGTGTCCACCCTGAATCAGTCAACTGTAAACAGGGATTTAGAACAATGTGCCACAAAATTGTGTTTACTCTATGGTAACCATGAGGTAGGTTGATAGTGGAGGTAAGGGTGCGTTGGGGGCTATATCCAACAGAAGTGCAAGTTTGAACAGATAAAACAAAATATCAATACATAGACAATGAGATACCATCACAATTAACAGTATTTGTATAGTTATAATGAAATAATTTCCTAGTATAATTCAGTATTTTCTAGACCCGGTAGTCTCCTGAATTATTTTTCCCCATGCTCAAATTAAATGGACCACTCTCAAGTCCTTTTTCTAGTTTATCTTTTATCATTTGGCATTAAAAGTGTCCTTCCTTGACATCTAATTCACTCCTCTCACTAACACACACACACCTCAGACACACTCTAGTCACACACACACACAGGAGCACTCCTGCCCACATTCACCCACTTTTCCATATTCTCCTCTTTTTAAAGCTCCCTTCTCACACCCTTCTACCATTGTTTAAGAGTGTTCTGGGAACTTCTTGATAACGTGTTATTCTGAAGGACATGACATTTTCCATAAGGGTAAAAAGATCACTGTGACCCCTTACGTGTAGCAGATCCCCAAAATATAACCACTTGCTTCTTTAATTAACATTATGAATAAAAATAAAGATTAAGTGTAATTCAGAAGAAATAAAAGTAAATTATACAGGGTTTTTGCACACATACTCTTAACTAAACAGTATTGTTTCTTAGGGATTAAGCTCATTCATTTCTCAAATTTTTGAAATGTGTTTTGACTTCAGTTGGAATGCTTTCTCCCGGTAGTTTAGCACAGTTCCCTCCCTCATGCATTCAGGCTTCTGTTCCAATATAACCTCCTCAGAGAAACAGTTTTTTTTTTTTTTTTTTTTTTTTTGAGGGCAGTGTCACTGGCCCTCATATGTGGGACCCGAACCGGGGCCGCCGGCCTCCCAAGCCAGCGCCCCACCACCGCACCACTCGGCCGACCCGAAACAGTTATTTTTAAGTTTAAGAGCTCCCCTTGAACATTGCCTGTCCCATTAATTCTTTAAGGACTGCCTCTACTGGAATCTAAGTCCCACGAGGGCAACATTCTTGTCTGTTTACTTGCCATTGTATCCCCAACACTTACAAGAATTGCTGACACATAGGAGCATTCAAAAATATTTTAATGAAATAAAAATCTAAATGACTGAATAAATCTGAGCCTTTCAGAAACAATGTTAAGAAAAAAAATAGAGATTGCATCCTGTTTTTGTATTGGAATGACCTAAATTCAAAGAGATTTTGTGATAGAGCCACATCAAGCCACTGATGTATTATAGAATTGTATGCTTGAAACCTATATAATTTTACCAACCATGTCACCCCAATACATTTAATAAAGATTAAAAAAAAAAAAGGCTGGGAGAGGATAGCCAGTGATGATATACTGCTTTTCCTTTTGTGCAGCATACATTGCAAATGCTAGCTCAACAGTATCAATGGAACTCTACAGTAAGCATGTAGGGGAAATTAGATTAGTATGTGTCTCTGACTCATTGAGATCTGAGTTCCAATTCTGAGGCTGCCGCCTCCACCAGGAGCAGACCACCTAGTACTTACCTGACCTCCCTACGCCTGCCTCATAGACTATTTGTAAGGCCTAAGAAAACAGAAGGATTTAAAATGATTAACCAAGAAAGTAGTCCTTGGAAAGACTTAAGCATATGGATTATTACTATTACCCTAGGATACAGATGAGGAAGGTGGGGCTCTGGTTTCACAATGGAATTCAACAAGGGATCTCATATGTCGCAGGAAAGAAACAAAACAAAACAAAAAGCATGTGTCTGCATCCTTGGCGAGAAAATGCCCTTAGAGAGTGAGAGAGGATAGGAAGTTACTTCCAGTCTGTCCATGACCCAAAAACTAAAATGGTAAATAAAGCACCTGTCATGTGCCTCAAAGACAGGAATCACTTCTGATTAAGTAAGTATTGGCCATAAAAGTCTCCTCTTTGGGGTGGTTTACAGCTCACCTATATGAGTCCTTCATTACCAATAAGAAAAAGTCACTGTTTGTTCTTGCTTGGGCTGCACATATGCTAAAATTGGAAACGGTCACTTTTACTAGGGAGCCCTGCCCTTGTAGTGAGAAGGAATCTCCAGGGGTGCCCACCTTGGGGAGTTGGAAGCAAAGGCAAGAAGGATGAGTGTGGTACGTTTCAGCCCTGCTATCTGCACCCATGGCGGCTTTGAGCAGTGCCTTATTCTATGGCTGGTGCTCAGAGCTGGAGCCGCTCAGCCTAGAGGCCACAGCATCTCATTTCAGGGAACCATCCCTACCAGTGTTTCTGAAAGACTAGTAAATGGCAGGGAAGGGTGAAAACAGAGACCATGAGGTGTTCTGCTATAGGCTGTAATGGCAGATTCCTCTCAGGCAGGCTCTGGGAATTTGGCAGGGAGGAAGTCATTGGTGCTTTGTTTCAGCAGCCAATTCTGTTACAAACACCTGCAGGAAACAAAGCCATTCCTCCCTCCCAGATTATGTGGGCCCATATTTATCAGGTATTATTATTGCCTTTTACACATACACATGATGATGGCTTTTAGGGGCATGCTTTGTGCTTCATGGATGTCTTTTCATTTTCCTATAAATACCCCCACTTCTCTAATTTTGCACCTGAAGGTCAAAGAAATGATTTAGGATTGTAGAAAACAGAGTTCCATTTTACCTCTTCTGCCAGGAAGTTGTGAACAAATTGGGACAAGAAGAGCTTTGGCTTCTAAATATATATTACCTTTTTTTTTTTTTTAATATATCTTTGGGGAACTTGGCAAAGATCTTGTCTAATTTTCTGCACTTTAACTGAAGTTGGCTTGATATGTAATGATTTTGCTCCTTCTCAAGAAACTTGTGGCTGTGCCAGTTCTATCCAGCTTAAGCTCCTCTGGCCCAATGTGTTCTCTCTCTCTCTCTCTCTCTCTCTCTCTCTCTCTCTCTCTCTCTCTCTCTTTCTCTCTCCCTCTCTCCCCGCCCCTCTCTCTTTATTTTATCCAATCCACCATTATTATTTTTCTCTTCTTCAGAAAACTCTCTTTTCCCTAGGCAGCCTGGTCTCTTCATTGCTAGATCTCTTTGTCAAAATTATTTAATGCTCCCTTTATTTTAAAAGCTGTCTTTAATTATAACAAATAATACATGAATATTTGTTATGGAAAAATATGAAAACATGAGCAGACGTTTGTGGCAGAGACTGGCTGCTGGCTGGTTGCTCACCAAACCTGTTTTGTCTCCATGGCCCACCCCCTTGCACATAACTCACTTTACATAAAGTGACCTTCAGCAGTGACAGTGAGGAGGGGATGTGCTTCTCCATCATCTCTCTGTCCTCCCATCTGCCAGCTGGATAATGAGAGCAGAATTTCCAAATCATATGTTGAATGTGGTGGACTCATAACCTGGATAGCTGTGATCTCTGAGCCACTCAGGAAAGTTCCACAGTCAAGAGCAGCTATGTTGGACTTCTCATGTAGGATAGAGGAGAAATACACTTTTATTGTCTTAGGATTCTGAGATTGAGGACTGTTTGCTACAGAGATAACCTATTCTGCAAAATGCAGCCTGTTTCAAAGTTGGGAGGGTGAATTGATACTGTGTGTCAGACTCTTTTTACCCTTAATTGGCAGAAAACAAACAACTCCACCCCCTAAAAAGTCATTATTAATAGTAGTTAAACAAAGAGAGACAGAGGATAATGCAGTAGTCCTCAAATTAGGGGATTAAAAAATTAAATAAGGGTGTCTGGTTCCTGCCCCAGGCTCATTAAAGCAGATTTTCTGAGAGAGAGAACCTCGATATTTACATGAAAAACATACATTCCCAAATGCATCTAATATGAATCTAGGATTTAAAACTGAAATCGACACCCTTCAAAAACAGGTAGCGCCTGAGAGAAACAGAAGATTCTAGAGTGAAGCAGGGCGCTACCGTGATATTATTTTTTTGCATTAATTTTTTATCATTATTAGTTACAGATGTACAAAACAATGCAATAGTTATCCTTTTCACCCCTTACAAAGTGACTTTCCTCTCCCCACTCCACGGTTTCACTTAGGTCCCCACCACTCTAAATAGTCTTTTTGTGTCAACAGAATTCTGAGAACTCTTACTAAACATGCAGTTGGGAAAAGACACAATTAATATTTATTAGTTTTGCCATTTCTTGACTTGAGAGAATTGCAAGGTGGTGAAAAAGGGAACAAACAGGCTTCCTCTGACAAATATTGAGACTTCAGGGTCACACACTGAAATACAGCTCTGCTACAATTTCCAAGGGATCCCTCTATCAAGGTAGCTTAACTGAAATGATAGAAAGAAGGAAAGAAAGGAATTACCGCCCCCCCAAAAATGGAAACAGTCAGATCTAAATGAAAAATATACTGCAAGAAACGTAGGAAAATTATTCACAATTTCTTCATTATTTTAGGTTACTACATAAAATGAAATTTAATTCAATAAAACAAGACCTGAAATACATGAGGAAAGAAAGACAGGAAGAGACGGAGCAGAAAACTACATGTCTGGGTAGCAAATTCAGAACAACAGTAGCAAAAGTAAGAAATGAATGGAAACAAACAAGTACAGAATAGGAAATTGTTGACGGAGTATATATTTCTCTGTATATACTCTTAGGAAAGGAGGGTTTGAAACTAATCACAACAGAGATAGATAAAAAAAGAAAAGGTGCTTGATAAACACATTTCAATATGAGGATAACTGATGTATTTGAGTACATATAAAACAGAAAATTCATTCAATTACATAATAAAATATGTCCTGAGTTAAATATTGAAAGGCTATGAAATATTTTATAAAAATCTGATAGACAACATTCAAGCTACTAGCTAAGCTACTGAGCATCAAGAATAAAGCAAGACACCTCAGGCATCATAAGAAGAACTAAAACCACTTACAAAGGTTAAAAAAAAGTCTGATGGGCTTCAGATTTCTCTACACCAGTCATGTTCGGAGGACAAGAAAGTGTGATTCGCACCAAACACTAAGACAGGCAGACAGTCTGAAACGTGAACTGTTTCAGGGAATAAAGCATCTGTGAATCCTCCTTGAATTAAAAATTCTTGTGATCAAACCCTGTGATTTAAGATATATATACATATTTTTTTAAATCTCTCAGAAATAGATAAACTGCACAAGAAGACTGATGGTGGGCAATTAATAAATTCATATATAAAAATGTATGAAATTATGCTTGTAGAACAGACTCTGAAAGAAAGTTGACAGTGTAAAATAATAGTGCAACTTAACCCATCTGGGGGTAAAAGGTAAAGCCTCATCTTTCTCAGCAGTAGTGCAATGATATTACATCAAACTGAAACACAAGGTTAAAGAAACCCATTCTGCTTTTATCCTCATTTTTTTCTTAACCTTTTTATTCCTTAACTTTTAAACTATAATCTAGGAAATAATATCTCTGTGGTAATGCATCATATATGTTAAATTCAAGAACTGCTTTAGTTTACTCGCCTCTGTTAATTTAAATAAAATTAAAATTCACACTTCTTTAGTAAAAAAAAGCATCTATCTATGGCATGAAATCATACTTAGAAAATAATCCTGAATATATATCTAGCAGTTTCTCTGTATATGCTCCTAAGAAAGTTTTTTTGAAATAATGCCCACTTAATATAAAAGATGGTTATTTTTTGGATGGTGTGACATGGGGGTATTTTCACTTGTGTTTGGTTTTCTACATTGTTTGAAATCTTTATAATAAACATGCATTATTTTTACAAATGGCAAAGTGGAAGCAATGAGCAATAGTTAACAGTGGTTAATTCTGGTAGCAATATGGATGTTTATTATTTTCTTTTCTTTCTATATATTCTGTATTTTTCATTCTCCCTCTTAAAAAAAAAAGAAAGATAAATAGCTCATCTCTTTCGATGTCTTTTGAAATCTTGTTCCCATCCCAGTGATGCTCACCAGTTTGGTGTGTTTTTGTTCAGATTTTCTGTTGTTCCAAGTATGTCCTAATATATTTACATATATAGTTTCATTTTTATTTATGTTTATGTAACATTTTAATACTGCATACTTTATTCTGCTATTTGCTCTTTTTAAATTGCTAAGTTATAAAGATCTTTACAAACAAGATAAAGATCTAGGTTATTGAACTCAGTATATTATTTCATAATATAGACATACCACAATTTAGTTAACTGTTCCTCCATTCCTTGTCATTTAGATAGTTTTCAAATCCTTTCAACTTGATAAATGCGAAAATGAGCATCACTCTTCATGTCTTTTGAGTCACAAGTGTGTTTCTCTAAGGTAGATGTTGGGAAATTAAAATGATGAATCTTTAGGAACGTAGACATTTTTTCTTCTTCTTTAAACTGCTAGCCAAAGTGTCTTTACAAATTTATGTTATCATCAGCAGGATTGTACCTTTCTGAATGACCTGTTTCTATTCTCCAATACATAGTACACATAACCTCCCTATTTCGACTCACATTTTGTAAATTTTATTTTTAGAGTGAATTTGTTACTGGCGCAGGGGGTCCTTGCGCCGCTCAGTACAGAAGTAAAGAGAGTGGGAGAAACAGTTTGCAGGGAGAAAGGTTTATTACAGTGAATGCTTGATGCACCAAGGGGGCACACTCCAAAAGAAAATGGATATGGCTTTCCGAGGTCTACAGGCAGAGCATGTTTATGGAACCCTGGGGTTAGGGACTGTGTTAGTTTCTGGGGAATGGGCTGGGGAGTTCTGAGAATTAAGTTGCTACCAGCTTTTTGGTCTTAGTCACTCCGCATGACGCTGGTGGTGGGTGTGTTTAGTATGATGATGAGCCAGATCACTCGGAGGACAACTCCTCTAACTGGTGCACAGGTGAGGTTTTGGGGACCTTTCCTAAATCTGATTACATCTCTTTTGCAGTTACGGCTTCAACCGTTCTTTTTTCTCATTAGTGGGAAAGTATGACTTACGGTTACTTCCTCAGAGGCTGGTTTTGGCTACATAACTACCAACCATATTCTGGCCATGTGACTGCCAACCACAAATTGATAATTCTGTAAATGTTTATCACTCATTCTCTCTCTCTCTCTCTCTCTCTCTCTCTCTCTCTCTCTCTCTCTCTCTCTCATCATGGCTTAGTGGGGGATAGAGAAAAATCAATAAATAATAGAGCCATTATGAGTGTTCTATGAATATGCACAAAGGAAAAACAAAAACTGAAATAACAAATTCAACATTTAAAGTAAGTCAAATCATGTTTAAATTGTCCTAGTAGATAATAATGTAGAGCTACAGAGTGGACCTTCATGGTAAAAAAAAAAAAAAAAAAAAAAAGAATATATTTGAATGACAGGAGTTGTGATCTCAGAAAGTCCCAGGGTCCAAGCAGGTAACATAAATAGGTGAAATTGGTCAAGGGTAATACAATCATGTGAAAGAGAAGATAATGTCCTGGCCTCATTGTTCATTGTTGGGAGACAATTGGGAGAGGTGGGAATAGTGACACATGGGAAAGCTCAAGCCCTGCCCACAAGGGACACAGCTGCTATTCACATACTCACTGCTATGAGGCTTTGAAGACTCAAGGTGGCCAGGGGTGATTTTGCAAGAGAAATTCAAGTTCTAAATCACTGTGTAGAATTTATCAATTTTTATGCATGAAGTATTGATTCAAAAATGTATTTTTAAAAACATTGTATACTTCAAAGAAAATTGTTGGAATGACCAACTCATCCCAATTGGCCTGCCACAGTCCCAGTTTTAAAACCAAAAGTCCTGCATCTTGGGAAACTGCAATGTGTCTCATCCTAATGACAAACCCCACACATGGCCATATCCAGCCTGTTATTCTGTTAAGGGGTTCCATTTACATTGTGAAGTGTCAGGGGGAAGAATTTCCAGTTGGGTGTCAGAGAGATTGGTAGAGGGAAAATCATGTGTGTCAATCATTTACACTTACAGACACCAGAATTATGCTTATGAAAACAATAATAACTAGCCTGAAATTTCACTGCGGCTTTTGAATGTCGTTGTATCTTTCAGTAGCCAAAATCCACCCCCTAGTTAATTGGTTCATTGCGGAAACGAAGTAGAGAGGCGAGTCCTCCACAGTCAGATTCTCCCTGATCCTTTGCACCACCTTATTTCCTGGTTACTAAGGCTACGGCTACCTTGTCTTCTCTCTGCTGTGCCTCTGGTTTCTCTGTTGCGGAGAATTTCCGCATGCGTTCTGATTCTCAAGTACCACCAGCCGCCAGCTCTCAGGGTTCTGGACTCCCCACCAGATGAAGCAGGAACAATACGTATTATTTTGGATAAGAACAAAAAGTCAGCGCTCTTGTCTAGGGATTTGAGGTGCACCGATCACCATAGTAACTAAACAAAATATAATTTGTATAATATAATTGAAAACAATGTAGTACAGAGGCCATGCCTGCAAGGAAACGAAGAGCAGAGGAAAGAGGGTAGGAGCAGAAAAACATAAGATTTTTGTCCTTTCTGGTATAATGCAAAGAACTGGATTAGAGAATATCAGTTTTGCATGATTAAGAGTTCATGTGAAGAAAAGGAGGTCTAGAGAGGGTAGGTGACTTTTTCAAGGTAAATAAGTAACTAAAGCTGGGGCTTTAGTCCCTATCTCCTAAAATCAACTCATTAACAAAAATAATAAATAAACAGTTGCCCACCAAGGCAAGATAAACTAATTTAATGACCTACAGTGTTTTCTTGTTTTCAAAAACATTGGGCAATATAGCACTATTTAGTGTCTTTCCAGAAGCCAGCGTTGGCACAGGAATTTCATTTGGAGGTGATTCTAGGACACATAGGTATGTGAGAGACATACTGATGTATAAGTGGGAAGAGGATATAAATAAGAGGGGGCAGTCAGTAGAGGGGGCTTTATCAAATAAGGCTATCACTGGGTGTACAAGGTTTAATCCTTCTGGACTCCTAAAGCCAATACAATACACGTGTCTCAGAGTTATTTCACCCCAAGAATGAGAGAGCATTTGTGTATTATTACCCATTACTCATTTGTTGAAGTTGGCTCTCGGAAAATACTGACTCTGAAATGTTCAGCATACTAAACATGTAGGCAGAACTGTCAGACATAACCAAAGAATGTGGTTGACCCTTGAACAACATGGAAATTAGGGGTGCTGACCCCTGCACAGTTGAAAACCCATGTATAACGTTTGACTCCCCATAAACTTAACTACTAGCAGCCTACTTTTGACTGAAAGCCTTAGCAATAGCATAAACAATTGATTAACACATATTCTGTATGTTATATGTATTACACCATATACTTGGAATAAAGTAAGCTAGAGAAAATAAAATGTTACACAGAAAATCATAAGGAAGAGAAAATACATTTACAGTATTTTAAAATATCCGCATATACTCGTAAGTGGACCCATGCAATTCAAACCCGTGTTGTTTAAGGGTCAACTATATCTTCAATCAAATGGTAGCTGGAGGAGAGTATGGTTCAGAAAGCATATTTCTAAAAATCCCCTTCACAGTTGTCCAGCACTTCGGCTACTCTAGATTAATTAGCCCATGGCATAAACCTATGTCCCTACGGAGGTCTGGTCTATTTATTCTGCCCTTGTTAAGCTCTGGTTGTAATTTCCCTTTCATGGTTATCACTGAGGATAGAAGTACCCAAATATGTCCCAGTGAATATCCTAAATTACAGGCATGTCTTCCTTCCCATTATGCAGCAGCAACCAGACCACATGATAATTGGGAAAACTGCCACTCCCAGAATAGCACTCCTTTCCTAGGCTGCTCATATAATAACAATCAGAGATGAAATGGCCAACAGCATCTCTATCCTCAGGTTCAAAAGACTTTTTATCCCTTAGCAGAAACATTCTCCTCTTGGAAAACTGAACTTCTAATGCAGCAGAGAGAAGAGTCCCCAAATGTACCACTGAGAGTGATGGTGGGCGGATCCATTCCGAATTCCACTTTCTAGTTTCCTGACCCACACTTTTCTTTTTTACACCTATTGGAGAAATTACCTCATATATGGCTGCTGCTTCAAAGTATAAAATGAGTTTTAAAGAGTAGCATCTCGACCTCTCAGAGGGTCATTCTCTTCTGGTGTGTTAAATAAACTTTTATGATGTGTTTTCAATAATCTATTAGTTGGTAATGTTTGAGATGTAGTAGATGGTAGGATGGGTGGATTCCATGGTGATTAGAATTGTGTTCGCCCCCTGTTTCACAGTGAAATGGACATCACATGCTCACTTGATAGGCTGTGGTCAGGTGCTTAATATATACAAGCCAAAGTAGCGTGGCATGCTCCACTTTATTCATTCATTCATTCATTCATTCACACATTCCTATTTCATTCATTCATCCATTCAATTAATCCATCTTGTTCTGTGTATTAATAATGTAATAAATATACAAAAATTGACTCATTCCTCTGTTAATGGACAATTGTAATATTTTTAATTTGGGGCCATTATGAATAAAATTATAGTCACATCTTGGTGAATTTGCATACTTATTTCTTTTGGATATGTTCCAAGAAGTGTACATTTCAGACTATAGTATGTTTAGCTTTAATAAATTCTATAAAATAGTTTTCCCAAATGGCTGAACTAATTTACATTGCCAACAATATTTGAGGTTTCCAGTTGCTCCCATTCCTGCCAGCATTGATATTGAAAAGTCTTTTTATTTTATTCATCTGGGAGATTTGCAGTGTTATCATATTATGCTAACATTTGCATTGCATTGATGAGTAGTGATTTTGAGCAACTTTTGATATACTTATTAGATGTTTGGTTATCCTCTTCTGTGGAGAGCTGTTCAAAATTTTCTCCATGTTTTAATTGGGTTTGATTTTTTTTTTCTATTTCTGATGTTTGGAAATTATTTGTAAACTATGGTTATAGGTGTTCTCAGATATATTCTGTTGTCAGATATATTTTTTAAGTCTATGGCTTGCATTTCACATGCTTAATGATGTCCTTTAGAAATGATTGTTCTTAGTTTTAATAAAACCTTTCTATTTATGTATATGTTTTTGTCTATCCATTTCTCTGCCTATTTACTATCTATCTGTCTGTCTATCTATCTATCTATCTATCTATCTATCTATCTATCTATCTATCTATCTTGGTTAGCGCATGTGGAGGGTGTTTAAAATTTCCCTGCCTAACTTAAGGTTGTGAAATTATCATCTTACATTTTCTTCTAAAATATTACAATTGTAACTTTAATATTTAGGCCTATGATTCATCTCTAATTAAATATTGTATATTAGGAGTTAAGGATATGGCTTTTAATAAATATATAATTGCTTCTGCACTATTTAATGCAAAGTCCATCCTTCCTACCATGAACCTTTTTGTCATAAATTAAGTGATCATTATATGTTGATCTATTTTGAGACTCCATTTAGTCTGCCAATCCATTTGTCCATGTTTCTACCAGTATAGCACTGAAATAAACATTGTGTTTGCCATTTTTACTATCTGGTTACATGATTACTCTAATTTACTTTTTTTCTTTTTTATCTTCAAGATTGTCTTGGGTCTTATCAGCCTTTTTCTTTCCATATAAATTTTAGATACAGCATGTCAGTTTTCCCACATTTACAGATTACTACTGTATTATAATTTTGAGAGAAATGTTTTGAATCAATAGATGAATTTGAGGAAAACTGATGTCCGCACATCATTTAGATTTTTGATTCCTGGATATCAGTTATCTCTCAAATTAATTAGTTCTTTAATTTTTCACAGCAATATATTGTAGTTTTCAGTATAGAGGTATTTTTATACATTTATTCATAAATATTTATTTTATGGTGTGGTAAATTCAATTTAAAAATTTTTATTTCCATTCTTTTTCCTTTTTTTTTCTATTTCAGTGTAATTTTTTTTTATTAGTTTCAGGTGTACAAAAGAATGTAATAGACATTTCACCCCTCACAAAGTGATAACTCCCCTCCCCCAATCTATTGCCCCTCTGACATCGTATATATCTATTTCAATTCCATTGATTCTAGTCCCTATCCATTATTTTCATTGCTAGTATGTAAAATGGGTGTTAAAATTTGCCCAAAGCTTTTTCCATCTTATGATAATGTCTTTTTCTTTATTATTTTAATGTACAATATATTGAAACAATTTCAAATGTTTAAGCAATGTGACATTGTTAAAATAATTTGATTATTGCCTATATTAATATTTTTCTGCTCCTTTGGATTCAATTAATATTTCATCAAATTCATTTTGTTAATAATTCATTTAGTAATATTACATCTAGGTTCAGGTAGATTGAAACCGTATGGTGTTATTTCATCATGATAATTCTGTCAAGTTTTGATATCAAGATTATATCAGCCCCAAAGAAATGACTGAGAAATGTTTTCTCTTTTTCTTTCTTTAAAAATTAGCATAAGATTGGTATTATTTATGCCTTAAATATATGGGAGAATTTACAAAAAAAGGCAGCTAGATCAGAAAGTTTTGAGAGGAAACTTATATTAATACCTAATATTGAAATATTGTCTACATTTTTTAACTTAGTTTTTATTTTGTAATTATAATTGACATTCAGTATTATTTTATATTAGTTTCACATATACAGCATAGTGGTAACACATTTATATGTGATCCCCCAAATTAGTGTAGTACCCATCTGGCACTATACATAGCTATCATAATATTACTCACTATATTCCCTATGTTATATATCCCCGTGTCTGTTTTGTAACTACCAATTTGTACTTAATTTTTAAAGATTTTTATTAAAATATAGCTAAAATACAATACTATATTAGTTTCAGGTGTACACCATAGTTATTCAACATTTATATACCTAAAGAAGTGATCACCATGATAAGTCCAGCAACCATCTGACACTATACTATGCTATCACAATATTATTGACTGTATTCCCTATGCTGTATATTACATTGCCATGACTTACTTGTTTTATACCTGGAATTTTGAACCTGTTATTCCTCTTCACATTTTCCCTGCTGTTTCAATGTTTTAATCACATTCAATATAGTTGACATTCAATATTATTATTATTATTATTTTTTTTTTTTTTGAGGGCAGTGTCACTGGTCCCCATAGGTGGAACCCGAACCGGGGCTGCTGGCCTCCCAAGCCAGCGCTCAACCACTGCGCCACTCGGCCGGCCCTCAATATTATTTTATATTTATGTCAGTTGTACAGCATAGTGGTCAGACATTTATATAATTTAAGCAGTGAGCCCCATGACTAGTCTAGTACCCATATAGTAATAACAACTTGTGCTTCTTACTCCTTTCTGGGTGAACATTTTTAATATATATATATATATATATATATATATATATATATATATATATATATATATATGACCACTCATAGTTGTTTTATAATCCCCTCTAGATTTTGCCATTTTTGTTGCTTTAGATAGTCAATAAAATTTTACATTTATCTTTATATTATCTAATTTTTTTTTTACTGCTTTTCATTCTTCCAGCCTGAAAAAAGGGAACATCAATTCAAATCCTACAGACATAAGAAATAAAATAAAACGGCCGGCCGAGTGGCTCAGTTGGTTAAAAGCTCGCTCAAGAGTGCACAGATGAATGAGCAAAGTAAACAGAAACAGTCTCATAGATATAGAGGAAAAACAGGGTTGCTAGTTGGGAGTGGGGTGGGGAAGAGGAAGAAGGGGAAGGGATTAGACAGCATAAATAGGCAACTACAGTATTGTCACAGGGATATGAAAGACAGTTCGGGGATTATAATTAATAATGTTGTAAATATTTTGTGGGGTGTCAGATGATCACATGTCTTGTTAGGGAGACCATTTCATGGATGGAGTAGAGGCTTGATCACTGCACTGTACACCTGAAGCTGAGGTTGTATAATATTGTATACCAACTGTAATTGAATATATATAGATAGTCACAGGATGTGGAGTATACTGTGGAAGGGAGTCAGAGGAAGTGTAATAGATATGTATGATATGGGGGGGAGTGGGGTGGCGAATTGGGGGAGGGGGTTGTCACTTTGAGGGGTAAAAAAGTATAACTATTGCACTGTGTTGTATACCTGAAACTAATTAAAAAATAATAATTAAAAAAAAGGAAAAATGGAGCAAATCACATTGTTACAAATATATTTTGTTACCCTCCTAAAGATTTGTGAAATACAAGATTGAACACAGTAATGTAATGCCTTTTAAACTGTCACCTAAATATCATGTTCCATTTAAAATTACAACCTCTCTCAGTCCTAATGAGTCATAAATCCATTTCTGTTAAATTCATGACTCTGATTCCAGGTTAAAGAATACCACATAGTTGGTTTACATTTTATTTTACCCCATTAAATTGCTTTTGCTATGTTCTTTCAGAAAAAAAAAAAAAAAAACAGTGCGAGGTGAGCTCTGAGCAACAGCAGTTCAATGCCCAGCCCAAGCTGAGCTGCCTACAGGTGACAGGATGGCTCAGCTAAGAGCCTAAAAAAAAAAAGAAAGAAAATAAAAACCTTTATACAGTTTGAGGAACATAATCAATAATGTTGTAAAGATTATGTAGGATGCTAGATGGTCACTGGACTTATTAGGGGGAATCACTTCATAGACTGTGTAGATGCCTGACCACTGTGCTATACACCTAAAGCTGAAGCTGAATAATATCGAGTTGAATGTCAAATATAATTAAATAAATACACACACATGCACATACACACACACATATACACACATATGCTCATGGTATGTGAAATATAGCATAGGATATATATATATATATATATATATATATATATATATATAGTCAATGGAATTGTAACAGCTATATATGATATAAGATGGGTAGTAGATTGGGGGGTTCATCACTTTGTGAGGGGTGTAAATATCTAACTATTACTTTATTTTGTACACCTGAAACTAATAGAAGAAAAAAGAAAAAAAAAGTGCTAAATGTAAATTCTTAAAAAGAACACAAAACCCTTTATGTTTGAACAACTTATGCCAATATTTTTAAACATGTTAATTTAAGCAAACAAAATATTTAGAAAATAAAACTGACCAAATCTGACAGTAAAATAACAAAATACTGAAGATTCTCATATATGTTAAAGTTGAGGGTTATTAAAAAAAAAAACAAAAAAACTCCACCAAAGTACAAACCCATATGACAAAAAAAGCAGGGCAAATTCCTGTTTTTTTCTGAAGCAAGCATAACTTTGATTCCAAAAATCTGACAAGGATATTACAGGAAAGGAAATTGCAGCCTGTACTATTGAAGTCCTAACTAGTGTTACAAGACAAACAAATGAAAGAGAAAGTATATAGGTCGAAATGGAGGAAATAATACTGTGCTTATTCTCAAATCATTTCATTTTTGTAACAAGAAAATCTAAATACAAATCTAAGGAAAAGATTAAATTTAATTTGTGGATTAAATGAGGTAATTGAATTCAATGTCGTTATAGAGACTGATAATGTAGTTTATTCAACAGCCTATAAACCAAGAAAAATGAGAAAATAAAAAAGATCTACAATTTCAGATTTTAAATAACCTTCGTATTTTAGAACAGTTTTCCATTTACTAAATAAAAAACAAAAAAAAACAAAAAAAAAGAACCCTCTAATGATAGCAGAGAGCTCTCCCTTAAATTGAAAATCCTGTTTCCCCTATTATATTTAACATCTTAAAGCAGTATTATACATTCGTTACAGTTAATGAGCCAATATTGAAATATTATTATCTAAAATTCACATCTTATTCAGATTTCCTTAGGGTTTTGTTGTGCTTTTTTTTCTCCTTAACCTGATTCACTTTTTTTCTTTTTCTTTTAGACTACCATCCAGGACACCGCATTACATTACATTAATTGTCATTTCTTCTTAGGCTTCTCTGGACTGTGACAATTTCTTGGACTTTCCTTGTTTTTGATGACCGTAACAATGCTGAGAAATTCTGGTCACGTATCTTGTCTCTCAATTGGAATTGCATAATATTTTTCTCATGACATAAGGGTTATAGGTTTGGGTAAGGAAGAGGAACATAGAAATGAGGGTTTGTTTTTTTTTATCACATTATATCAAAGATAGAGGCTATTACCATGACTATTAGTGTTGATATTGACCTGGGTCACCTGTGAGCTTTGTTTGTCAGGTTTCTTCCTCTGTAAAGTTGGCCTTCCCTTTTCCTCCCTGGTTTTCATGCTGGACGTTTAGGAAGGAGGTCACTCTGGACAGCCCTAAAGGATTAGGGAGTAACACTCACCTCTTTAAGGGTAAAATGTGTCCATACATTGTTTGGTATTCTTTTGTGAGGGAAATTTGTCTCTTCTCTTCCATGTATTTATTTACTCCATCATTTATTTATGTGAAGATGGGCTCATGAGTATTTATTTTCTATTTTCGGTTATAATCCAGTATTAATGTTGTTGCTCAAATTGTTCCAGCTTTGGCCATCCGACTCTCTTTAAGTTGGCTGCTAAGTCTTTTGGACATACTACAATCTTTGTTTTGCAGTGTGTGTGTGTGTGTGTGTGTGTGTGTGTGTGTGTGTATGTGTGTGTGTGTTCAATACTTTTGTACTTCCTGATACTATAAAATGCTTGGGTGTATCTTGAAATTTCCCTGGCCAGTCCTAGAATAAGCCTTTTTTCTTAGGACTCCTGGTTCTTTTCATTAGAGAATGGCATTTAAAGCCAACAACTGGATGCTTCATGTACTTGTTGCTCTTTGGGTGTGGTTATTTCTAGGCCTTCTCAACTGACAGAGCAAGGAAACATATTTATATATTAATCCACATATATAACCATATATGTAAATATTTCTATGTGTAACCATCTGTATTGATATTAATATACAAATTTATGTCGTCTACAACTCTAACCTATTATCACATTCATCATTCTAGCCTCCTCCCTGCTTACCTGTAAACACTCTGATAGTGAAATCTGTTTTCTGCCACCCATGAGCCATTCCATTAATAGTTGACTTCCAGTAAACCTGTATATTGGTATCAAAATGGCTAAACCATACCCTATGGGAAACAGATTTTTCAACTGGAATATGATCCTCATATACAGCTGGGGTTTTTTTTTGGTTTTGTTTTTTGTTTTGTGTTTTTTCTTGCATTTGGTGTTACAGATACCACTAATTTCAAAATGAAAAAATGTTCAACCTCACTGGTCATTAGGGAAATGCAAATAGAAACTACAATGAGATACCACCTCACTCCAGTCAGAATGGCTATCATCAATAAATCAACAAACAACAAGTGCTAGCGGGGCTGTGGGGAAAAGGGGACCCTGCTGCACTGTTGGTGGGATTGCAGATTGGTGCAGCCACTATGGAAGTCAGTATGGAGGTATCTCAAAAAACTGGAAATGGAACTACCTGTTGACCCAGCAATTCCACTTCTAGGTATTTATTCTGAAAAACCCAAGACACTAATTCAAAAAAATATATGCACCCCTATGTTCATTTCAGCGCTATTTACAATAGCCAAGACTTGGAAACAACTGAAATGCCCATCGGTAGATGACTGGATTAAGAAACTGTGGTACATTTATACAATGGAGTATTACTCTGCTATAAAGAATGAAATCGTACTATTTGCAATGATATGGCTGAACCTAGAGACTATTATGTTAAGTGAAATAAGTTAGTCAGAGAAAGAAAATACCATATGATCTTACTTATATGTGGAATCTGAAAAACTGAATGAATGAGCAAAGTAAACAGAAACTGTCTCATAGATATAGAGGAAAAACAGGGTTGCTAGTTGGGAGTGGGGTGGGGATGAGGGAGAAGGGGAAGAGATTAGACAGCAAAAATAGGCAACTACAATATTGCCATAGGGATATGAAAGACAGTTCGGGGAATATAATTAATAATGTTGTAAATATTTTGTGGGGTGTCAGATGATCACATGTCTTGTTAGGGAGACCATTTCATGGATGGAGTAGAGGCTTGATCACTGCACTGTACACCTGAAGCTGAGGTTGTATAATATTGTATACCAACTGTAATTGAATATATATAGATAGTCACAGGATGTGGAGTATACTGTGGAAGGGAGTCAGAGGAAGTGTAATAGATATGTATGATATGGGGGGGAGTGGGGTGGCGAATTGGGGGAGGGGGTTGTCACTTTGAGGGGTAAAAAAGTATAACTATTGCACTGTGTTGTACACCTGAAACTAATTAAAAATAAATAAATTAAAAAAAAAATTACTTAGATCAGCATCCCCCCTTCCCCTCAACCTCTTCAGTGAAGTTGTTTCATACATTTGTAATACAGTTTGTTTTATCACATCCTTCCTTCCATCTTGGGATCCCCAGTCTTAAACAACTTTTTGCCATTGGCATACATTAAGGTTTATCTTTGGTGCTATAAAATTCTATGGATATTGACAAATCCATAATGTCTTGCATTTACCATTATAGAAGTATAAAGAATAATTTCACCACCCTAAAATGCCCCCTGTAACTTACCTGTTTAACCATTTCTTCTGCTCTCTTCCCCCTAGGTCTTAAACACTCATTGATCTTTTTACCATCGCTATAGTTTTGCCTTTCTCAGAATGTCATGTAATTGTTATCATACAGTATATAGGATTTTCTGATAAACTAGAGCATATTCATATATAAAAGCTAATCCGTTCCATTGAAAAATGTTTTTCGTTGCTTTCATTCTCAACTTTATTTTCATGTTAAAAATTTAATTGCCTGGAAACAACTATACCAACACATGCACAAGATAGCTACCCTGAAAACTATAGAACATACATGAGAGAAATTAAAGTCTTAAACAAAATGAGGGGTAGGTCCTGTTCATAGATCATCAGGCTAGGTACTCTAAAGGTGTCAATTCTCCCAAAATTAATCCATAAATACAATATGATTACTTTAAAAATTCCAGTAATTTTCCCAAAAGTTTATCAGCTGTTTAAAAAAATTTGTATGGAAATGTACAGAGCCAAATATTGCTGAGAAAATCTTGAGAAAATAGAATAAAGTTGATGAATGTATATGGCAGATAGCAAGACTTCTAAAAATCTGTACTAAATAATACAACATGGTCTTGGTACAAGGATAGATAAAATAATGCAACAGAATTAAGTTTCTGGAAATTGGCTTACAGTTAACCTCACTTATGGCAAAAATGGGAAAGGATAGACTTTTGAATACTGATGCTATGAAAGAAAGCTCGATATCCATATTAGAGAAAAATGAACCTGAATTCCTACCTCATGCCATATACAAAAATACTTGTCATGTTTGTTGCAAACCTAAATTAAGAAGGAAAGATAGAAGCTTTAAAGTAAAGCATAGGGGGGAAAAAAAAGAAAAAAAAACTATTTTGTGGTTGACTGAATTTTCTTAAACAGGACAAACAGTAGTAAAAAAGGGAGAGGGAGTAGTAAATTCTATGTTAAAATTAAAAACTTTGGTTAACTAAAACATGCAAATTAAAATAGAGAAAATGCAGCCTGCATGGAGGAAGAAGATATTTGGTGTACATTGGACAGAGTAATCATTTTATCATTAACTCCTAAAAGTCAATAAGAAAAATACAGACAGTTCAGTAGAAATAAACAGAAGAGATGTTTAGACACATCACAAAATAGAATGCCCAAATGGCTAATGAAACTATGAAAAAGTGTTTAACTTCATTTATGATCAGAAAAATGCAAATTAAAACAGTAATAAAATGGCATTACAAAACACCAGAAGTGCTGAAATTTTAAAGGTGGAAAATACCACATTTTTAATAGAACACCCATTCAAAATAATCATGATGCAGTGATGGTAGGAGGGCATTTGGGTATAACTACTTAGAAATTGGCAGTATCTACTCAAGCTAGGCATTTTTTATATTTTCTGCAGCAACCACTCCACTCTTAGTTAAACTCTAAGCAAAATATGTACAAAAGTTTACAAAAGGACATGAACCAGTGGTACTATGTTTAATAGGCAAAACTGGAAACTACATGAAATTCAATCACCCATAGAATGGAAAATGGATTCTATTTTATTCACACAATGAAATACAATATACCAATGAAAATAAACGATCTATGACTGATGATACAATAGGGATAAAGTCTATCTTATCAACATAATGTTGTCTAAAAGAAGCAAGACACAAAAGAAAACATGCTTCCTTTTATATAAAGTACAAAGCAAGTAATACTAATCTATAGGGTTAGAAGTTGGAGTAATGATTACCCTGGGGAGATAATGACTAGAAAACAGAGCTTCTGTGTTTTAGCAATACTCTATATTTTATCTGAGTGGCTTTAGCTTGTAAAATTCCACAGAGCTATACACTTATAATATGTAGACTGCCCTTCAATTGTGTTATATGTCAAATATATTGGGTTGCTGGAAACGTCATGACGTATGTTTCCTGTTTTTCATTGCAAAAATACGTCATGACTTTTCAGACAAATATAATACTCTTATACTTGGTTGAGATGACCTCAAAGCGGTACACTCCCTCTCTACAGATACTGTCAATTCCTATTGTTATACATCAATTTGTCCATGACCACTGTTTAGCCTCTGATGGGCTGGTACCCCCTTTTCCATAGTTTTGGCCTTCTGAGTTTTCTTCCTGTCTCTCACATGCCTCATATTTCTTAGTTCTGTAAATCTTGAAAGAATATTTTCTTTAGTCCCTATTTTTTTACCCATGTATCACTCCACTCTCCTTTTCTCTGCTATGTGGGGAAACAAGATTCTTGCACATAGCAGATATTGAGACATAACCCTAAACAAAGCCATGATGCTAAGGAGCCCCAGAACCAGAAGACTTATCCTAGCAACTGACACCTAATTATCTACAGCAGGATCTTTGTGACCATAACTCCCTCCAATGAGCAGGGGGGGAAATTGAGGATGACTCCACCCTCCCTCACAGTCTGATAGAATTCTTCTCTGTTTAGTCAAAGTATGCTTGTCTTGGGTCTTGGGCTGGTTCCTGATCCCTAGCTCCACAGTCTTTCTGACACTTTCCCAATACCTCTTTTCCATAATCTACCAGAGCGTCATGTGGTAGCAGATGAAGGGTGTCCCATGCCCTCCCAGAAAGCCATTTCTTCACACTATGAAATATACATCTAACTTGCACTGCCATTACTCACACAATTCATTTACCTAAACTATTGATTAATAATACAATGCGTAATCCCCAAGTGCCTTGGGTGACAGTGTTCTGACTGAATCTTATTTAAAAGCATGCTTTAGCAAAAAAGAAAAAAAAGAATAAAAAAAGCCATAAATTATGCCTCCTCCTTTATTTTAATTTGCTATTATTGCATTTTGGCAATGCACAATAAGCATACATTGAAGTAATGAGACATTATACAGCATGAATTAATTACCACAGTATTAACAGATCCTGTGTCTATACCTTTAGAACTAACAACAGCCAACTGGAGCAAAATTTGAGAAAAAAAATTAAACATGACCTGCTATTTTTCCCCTAAGACAGAGCAAGCATTATAAATACTTTGCAAGTATTGGTATTCTTTTTTGTTTATTTCCTTCAATTCTTCTAAAGAGAGCAACTCTTGTCCTAGGCAAGAGAAAAACAGGAACTGATGCCCTTCTAGAACACAGAAGCTTTTCAAAGACCTACTACACCAGATGTTACCTACACATGTGATTTATTTCTTGGCTGATGATCTTCTGTTATTTGGCAGGAAAAGAGAAACCCTGAGTGGCTTTTTCAGTTCACCCTTGGCCATTTTTTTAATCTGCATAGTCCTCCAAATATCATCTCTACTTGTCATGCATTCTGTTCTGAAGTTTGAGAGCTTCCATCTAGCCAGATGTACTAATAGATTGGCATGCACCCAGTGTAGTGGCTAGCTGCTTGCACTCTGGAATCAAGTTCCATTATTTGAAATCCAAGTTCTGATATTTACTAACTGTGTAACCTCAGGGAAGTGACTTTGTCCCCCTGAACTTGAATTCTCTAATATGTAAGATTGAGAAATCCATAGTAGCTAATTCAAATGATTATTAAGTAAGCATATTCTATATAACACACACTTCTCTGGGATTTGTAGAAATTGGAGTCAGCTCATCGTTCCGTAGCATACGTGTATCTTTCCCTCTTCCTTTTTCGTTCCTTTGTGTAATTTTGAGAAGATTGTTTTAGGAAAGAAAATAAAATATGCATTAATTTAAAAAGCTATGAGGTTCTCTATTACATTAGGGTTAATTGTAAATTTAATCAACAAATGTTGGGTTGAGATAGGGTCTAGTACTTCTCAGGATTCTTTAAGCTCCCAGTGTCACCTACCCAACACTTATATCATTGCTTTAAAAAATAATGTGTCTGTGTTTAATGTCTTTTAGAACCTCTTTCACTTTATTCCACCCTTTCACATCCTATTAAAATTTACTTTTTTACATTAGAATCTCAAAATGAACAACCATGTCTACCCCTTGCCATTCTAGTTTCCCATCACACCATTGTCTAGGATGTTGGATTTTATGTGGAAAAGCAGATAGTGAAATATATTGTTTTATTCAACTCTACTCTCATACATACAGAGAGGGGCAACTGACATAAATACCTAAATTATAATAGCAACTTTATCAAGTTGGACAGAGATGGAAGTAAGGATGCTGTTTCCTGATTCATGACCAAAGAAACTGTAAGAAGCCAGGCATAAATTCTTAAGAATGCCACCACACGTAGAAAACAAAGTTTACTCATTGTGAGAGACATATAGAACAAGGTTTTGGGATGGCTTCTGGGAGTTTTGCTAAGCGACATATCATAGTCCTATTTCATAATGATAGTTTCTTCAAAGATTTTATGGAAATTACTCTTAAGTAGTATTCTGAACTACTAGACATATCTTCAAAGTTTTCGATGTATTTCAGTGTATGAATTATCATTGTAGATTGCTATGGAGAGGTTTCAAGGGTAGGAGAGGCTCAGATATCTTTTCTGAGGATAATTTGAGTTTCAATATCTAATTTCCAATTCTGTGTTTCTATAATATGATTCATAGCATTTCTGGAAGAGAATTTTCAATTTAAAGATCTTGCATCTATGATCAATTAGACTTTCTTCCCAGGGACACTCAATAGTTCCTCTCATTATCAAAGATCCCTGCTCCAAAAGAGTTGAACACATTACTATCCCATAAATTAATACATTTTACACAGATATAGTAATATAAAATTCTGGGAAAGGCAAAGCCATAATGAATGAAATCATATTAATGGTAATCAGAGACTGGGGGAGGGGAAGGAATTACTAAAAGGTACACAGGAAATATTTTGGGGTGATGAAAGTGTTATATGATTAAGGTGGTACAAGCTCTATACTGAAACCCATTGAATTAGATTTTTTTAAATTGTTGAATTTTATTCGCTATGAGTTATACTTTAATTGAAATAGGGAAATAAAAAGATGGAGAAATTAATCAATGGATATATCAGCTAACTTGCCAAAGGACTCATGAGCTCAAAATCCAACCAATTCCAACAAAAGTTTCCAAAGAGAATTCTGAACAGAATAGTAAACTGTAGAAGATTAAGAAAGATCAGAATTTGAGAGACAGGGCTAGACGAGTGGCACGTTGGTTAGGAGTTGGCTTGGGCACCAGGGCTGAGCAGCAGGGCACTGGTTCGGATATCACATATGGGAGCCAGTGACTCTGTGCCCTCTACAGATAAGATGGTGAACAACAGCTCAACCTGGAGTTGGGCTGCTATGAGTCGCTGGCAATGGTGTAGGCTGCAGTACGGCTGGTTGGCAGCTGGCATGCGCTTTCATGATCTGCTGTGAGCCACCAGGAGTGGCTATCCAGTAGCCTGTGAGCAACTGCCTCAGCTGGGAAGAGCACCATGATAATACCAACATGGGCCAGTGAAGCGACATCCTCCACAAGTAGACTGAACAACAAAAGGACAGCAACTTGTCTGTTCCTCTTCCCTGATTCCCCAATAAAATCTTAAAAAAAAAAAAAAAAAAAAGAATGTGAGAGACATTGGGGCAGACCAAAAAGCTATCAGAATAAGTGAATTCATAGATGGGGAAGAGAGAATGAAACACAGTATTTGAAGATAGAATGTTAGAAAAATAACTAAAACTGGTAAAAATAGAAACCTACAAATTCGAGTTCAGTAAACACTAAATTCTAAACAGGATACACACACACATACACACACACACGCACACACACTACTTTCGCATATTATTTGGAATATCACTTTGGCAAACAATACTGAAAAACAAAGAGAAAAATAATATGAAATGCAACACAAGATGAATAAAATACACTCTCTTCAAAGGAACAAGAAGAGTGAGACTGAGTTAATTTCTCACTACATATGATCAGGTTGAGAAAACAGTCAAAGTAATTAAAAAATAATAATTTCTGACTAGAAGCAAATAGCCAGTGAAAATAATTTTAAAATAAGGAGAATGTATGTGTTTTTTAAAAATTTTAAATTTCTAATAGGAAGAACAAATACTAAAAGTAATGATTTTTTACTAGGTTGTAATCAAAGAATGCATTTTTTTATTTCTAATATATCCAATAAAATTTATAAAAATATAACTTGTTAATAGATTAGAACTTCAAATTATATTAATTCAAATGAAAAGAAAAAAATTTAAAAAGCAGGATCAGAAAACAAAAGCTAAATAGAAAATTATGATGGGAGATACAAACCCACCATGTCATTAATAATAATTGTAATTGGGTGAATTATTTCAGGTGAAAGTGTTATTACTTTATATATTAGATGTCAAAGCAATAATCTTGGGAAGAAAAACACCCCTTTCTCCCCATGTAGACAAACAAACATGCCTTACAAGGAAAGCTAAACAAAAAAACAAAACAATAAAAACTAAAGATGCTTTTATTTATCTGAAGCAAAAGCTTCCATAATGATCATCAACTAAGTTTTCTTTCAATGTTTATTCATTTACATTTTTGGTGCATTTATTTATTTCTTTACTTCTTTTAGACATTTAAAATTCTCTCATCAGGAAAACCCAGGTGACATATTACATAGGCATAATGTCCCCACCACTTATTTCCCCTGTGTTTTAATGTTATCTTCATGAACATGATTTTCTATTTTTGTCCTATTGGCAAAAACAATTTCATATGCAACTCAGAAATAATTTGAATTCCACTCGGAATTTGAAACGGTAGCTCAAATTCCATATGAAACTCAGAACACAGTTGACATATCCTAGCGACCACTCATTGAGTAGCTTTCATGAGTGGAACTTGGCACCTTTTTCTCCCTCACTGTACCCAGGCAATGCAGTTTCCATAACAGAGGATTTAACAAGATGGGTTAGAGGTTGACATACATAAGAAGGGCTAACTTTCCTCAAGCCCATCCATGAAACTGGTTACAAATGGGAAAAATTCAATCAATCAATCAATCAATCGATCAATCAATCTCTGATGTCCCAATTTCAGTAATATGGGAAGAGTTAGATGCATTTTTAAATATCTTTTTCCACTAAAACTCTGACATATTTTAAAATTATACTGCCAAAAAACAATTGCAGCAGCTTTTAAACTAATGACACAATCCCATGGATAATTTCCTCTAAATAGCTCAGAGATGTGAATGAATGAATCATATATCATTGCAGGAAGCAATTTTCCTCAATGAGCTCTACCTGCTGGAATCTCAATTCATTACATATTTAGTAAAAAGCTTTTATTTGAAATACAACTCTCAAACTGGCTCTGGAGCAAAACCTAAACCCTGAGGGGAGACAGCTGTGACCATATTTAGCATTTCCACTCCCTGGGAGGCTTGTGTTCCAAACTTCTCTCTTTTATGCACAGTAACTTGGTGTGGTATTCCAGTAACATAAGTGATTTCCAACAATTCTGCACAGGTTTTAATCTCCTTAATGTAGTTTGGCATTTTCCTAATGAGTTGCCATTGTCCAAGCATTGTAACAATATTTCACTCTCATTTTATCTCTGTCTTCAAATGGCACAGGTATATGAATTTTTATTAGTTAAGCAAGGAACCTTAACAAACCAAATGCCTCTAATTCCTTGGAGATTTACAAAGGGAAGTTAAATGCAGCCAAACTCCAGAGAGCTTTTTGTATCATCGGACTGATTTTGAAATATTTTTACAGAAACAACATGGAGAAACTTGCTTTTACACCAGCATTAAAAGGTAATAATGTAAATCTCTTCCTTCCAGTTAAAACAGGAATTAGGCAGGTAGTCCTGTTCACTTTTTATTGCCTAACTGCTCCTTTTCTTGACTTGATGCTTGGTCTGAGGAAGGAACAAGGCAGCTTCAATGAGAAAATTAGGATTCAGGGATGAAAAATGATTTGTATGCAGTTACAACCTAGACCTTGTGGAATCAAGATTCTAAAGTAAGTATTTTAGTGTTCGTTTTGTATATTTATCACCCTTATGCTAAGTCTTTTTTTTTTCCTCTTTTTTATTTTATTTTATTTTTTTTTTCATTAGTTTCAGGTAAATAACAGCAATCTCCTCAGAGAATGTTATGAGGATTAAATGAGAATTTTTATAGAGAATGTTTTTTTGTTTGTTTGTTTTGTTTTTAGCTGAGCCATCTTGCCACCTGTTGGCAGCTCAACGGCAGCTCAGCTCGGGCTGGGTATCGAACTGCTGTTGCTCAGAGCTCAGCTCACACTCTTGAGTGAGCTCTTAACCAACTGAGCCACTCAGCCGGCCCGTTACGCTAAGTCTTATCGTAAGAGTTATTCTTGTCTCTCTGCCTAGAATATCGGTTAGTTTCTGAGGGTTGCAATAACAAAGAGCCACAAACTGGGAGGCTGAGAATCACAGACATTTATAATCTCAAAATTCTGAAGGCTAGGAGTCTGAAATTCAAGAGATAGCAGGGACATGTTCCCTCTAAAACCTGGAGGGCATGCCAAAGGAGCATCCTTCCGGGCCTCTTCCTGGCTTCCAGGGTTGGACACCCATCCTGCTGTTCCTCGGCGGGCAGCTGCATCACTTCAGTCTCTGCTTCTTTCATAATGTGGAATTCTCCCTGCACGTCTTGGTCTCTTTTATTATACCTGCCTCTTTTATTATAAGGACACAAGTCATCCCGAATTAAGACCCACTGTAATGACCCTATCCTAACTTGATTAAATCTGCAAAGACCCTGTTTCCAAATAAAGTCATGTTCATGGGTATTAAGAGTTAGGTCGTCAGCGTATCTTTTTTTAGGGACATAATTTAACCCATCACAGACCTTATAAGCCCTTTCTAGACAAAGAAGTTCTTCTTGTACTCTCCTGGGTTACTTGTGTCTTCTAGCACAGTGTTGATCATACAGATTATCCTTTGTTGAAAATTGACTTATGGCACATAAAAGGGCTTATAGGTGAGAAGGCTGCTTTGGACATGAGAATAACAAGTTTGGGGGATGCAAGTATATAATAAGGTGCATCCGTTAATGGGAGAACAAGAGAGTTGGGCAAGGAGTCCGGTGATCTGGGCTTTGGCCCTATCTGTGGCACTTAATTAATTTGATGACCTTGTAACGATATCTATTTATAATTCATGAGAGAAAACATTTCTTCTGTCTTATCCTACTTTAATATTGTGAATATGAAAGAATAATGCATGTAAAAAATATTTAGTGTCATGCTAATTCCCAGACATCAGTAGTTAAGCTACTTCTGGGGTGTCATTGCACTCTCTGGGTGCCAGAGAAACCAAGAACGTACAGCAGATGCTGTTGGTGCTCTTCCCAGATGCACCATGATCTCTTTTACCGCTCCTCTGCTATCATAGTCCAGCTTCTAGGAACTTTCTTATTAACGGCATACACCCACAACTTTCTTCAGAGAATACCCTGGGGCTACTAGAGGCACTTTGTTTTTAGATCTAGAAATTTGGGGGAGCTCACAAACAATAAATACATGGTAAGGGGATGCAAAAGCTCAACTAACTTCCTTTCATCAATGTAGGACACCTCTTGAATTGTTTAGATTCTTGAGCTCCTCATAAGATCAGACAGAGATGAGGCTTCAACTGAGACTGAGTCTTGGGTTGGTTTCTCTTTCATTAATATACTTCCATTGCTCCTTCCCTAGTTCCAACTGGGGACATTTACTTAATAGACCACTTGAGTATGTGCTCTAACTTTAGAGACTCCTCTTAGAAAGCCTGACCTAAGACAGCTAGTACTTCTAAGAAAAGGATTCCGCAATTGGAGAACACATTGGCCAACTGGCCAGAGGAACCCATTACTCGTGGAGAGTGGAATGTTGGTTGGCATGTGGTAGCGTTACAATTGCTAAGGCTTTTGTCTCTGCTGAGCTGAGAAAGGATACTGATGGAAGGGGTTACGCAGTATCTTCCAGGTTCAGCACCACTGAATAGAGAACATGACAAATGGGACTAATTCACAATTTAAGGTAATCTATGAAATCCTGGTGGTTTTCATGACAGCATGTGAAGGGTCCCTCCCTAGCAGCCAGAGAGCAAAATGTAGTGAGCACTGAAGGCAGGATTCAATTGTAGAAGCAGCTGAACCTCAGAAAGACTGAATCTGTAACTTTTTAGGTCTTTAATGCTAAAATCGGGGCCCTGTCTGGGAGTAAGTGGAACACTTAGAATTGGGGGAAGAGATATTTGGTTAGACTTACTTATGAGCTTTGAGCTTCCAGATTTCCCTAAGCCTCTGGGCCCCGAGAAACAGTCTGCTTCCGTTTGTTAGTCTCACAGCCACACTTTTGGCTGAAGTCTCTGCAGAGACCTCAAGTGACAGAGATGAATCAGGTTCCTCCCTCTGGACATCAGAACAACAACCGAGTCAGATCCCATTATGATTTGGCTGAGAGAAGGAATTATTCATATTCAGGGATTATACATTGTGGAAGAAACTGAGAGATTATATTATGTCTGATAGTAGATCTTCTCTCCTTAGGGGCACTCTTCTGATACTCAAGACTTGATACCCAGGCCAGCATCCTTTAATCTAGTTCTAATATGCTTCCAGGATGACTCTTAGAAGGCTGGGGGGAAAAAAAAAATAATAGCCCACATTAAGCCAAGTGGAGTTGCCAGAAGTGCCTTCGCAGAGTGTCCAGGAAGAGGGTAAAAGGCTCAGAGAATTTAGAATACTAGAAAGCATCTATTGTATGAGACCAGAAAGTCATTATCTAGCTGTGCTTTTGGAAAGGGCCGAGAAGATATTTCCTCTGCTAGGATGGTAAGGAATATGCTGGAGAAGAAGGCATTAACATTGGTGAGCAGCTTAGCCATGGATGCATTTTGCTGGCCACAGATGACAGTAGGAGATAATGTTAGGAAACTGGGCTCCCCAGTATCAGTGGAGTTGGTAGGATTGTGGAATAGCCAAAGTCAGGTGATAGCACATACATTTCAAAAATAAGGTGGATGTAATTATGGTAAATGGCATTCGGTGGGTTCTGATATGCAAAGAGTTGCGGGGATGACTTCAAGAGGATGTATTCTTGGGTTCAAGCTAAATGGGGTAGCTGACAAGGACTTTATTTCATATGAAATAAAGAAAGGATTTTAAAAATTCTTGATGTCAGACACACCAATAAAAAGCCATGGTGCCTTGCCTGGTGTCTAAATCTGAGCCAGTTCGCAGTCACAGAACACATCATTTGAAAGCGAGGCAAAACCTACGTGAGAAGGCAATAACAACAACAAAAGCTGTGATGACACAGCTAATGCAACTGCAATGATTTTTTTCTAAAAAGGGCCATTCCTGGATCCCCAACTTTCTGTCTATAAGAAAAATCAGGTTGCCCAGATCTTTTAAGAGCTGTGACACACAGGAGCTGGCCCTAGAGGCACAAAGGGAAACAAAAGGCTGTAAGGCTCCATAATGGTTAATTTTATATGTCAACTTAGCTGGGCACAGTGCCCAGATATATAGTCAAACATTATTCTGGATATTTCTGTGAGGTGTTTTTTGTTTTGTTTTGTTTTGTTTTGTTTTGTATTAGCATTTAAATTGAAAATTGAGTAAAACATATTGCCCTCCATAATATAGTTGGGCTTCATATAATCAGTTTAAGACCTGAATAGTAGAAACAACTGACCTCCCCTGAGCAAGAGGGAATTTGGCCATCAGAGCACCTTTGAACTTGAGCTACATCATCCACTCTTCTGTGAGTCCCCAGTCTGGATCTCCTGCAAATTGTGGGCATCCTACTGGTTTTGTTTCTCTGTAGAACCCTAATACAGACTCATTTCAAACAAGGAAAGCATATGGGGTTCAAGTTACAAATAGAGTCACACCTAGGCCTGTGTCCTAGTCATTTCACTGGTTCACAAAGTCTACTGGTAAATTTGGGAAACCTGAAATTATTCAAGAGATGCTGTATCACAACAGTGAGTTTATAAGAACTCAGATATTAAGAGAACCAAAATATGGTTAAAGATCTCTGATAAAATAAGGACATATGAAGGTCAAGTAATTAATGGGTTCCTGGCTTGGACTCTAACACAGTTGTCATTTTCCGTTTCCTAAATGCATAACTGTAATAGACATAATTAACAGTTGGCAGAAGCCTCACATTGCTTCTTTGCCATGTTGAAGGACTATTTTTATAGGAAAGGTGGAAGCTTGTGAAAATACCCATCTTGGCTATATTTAATCAAAAGGAACTTAGTTGGAAAGGCAGAGATTAATGCCACTTTCAAGGACCTAAATGATGCAGGAATTGTGTTCCCTATGTGTGTGTGTGTGTGTGTGTGTGTGTGTGTGTGTGTGTGTGTGTGTATATAATTTCCTATATATTTCCCATGAAAACAAGGTGGTTCATGGTGGATAATAGGGACTACTGCTGCAAATTAATTAATAACTTCAGATGCATTTATTCTGCCAGATATTATTTCCTTCTTTCCTTCCTTCCTTCCTTCCTTCCTTCCTTCCTTCCTTCCTTCCTTCCTTCCTTTTTTCTCTCTCCCTCTCCCTCTCCCTCTCTCTCCCTCCCCTTCTCCCTCCCCCTCTCCCTCTTTCTTTCTTTCTTTCTTTCTTTCTTTCTTTCTTTCTTTCTTTCTTTCTTTCTTTCTTTCTTTCTTTCTTTCTTTCTTTCTTTCTTTCTTCCGGGAAATGATCAGCCTGATCTACTCCATAAAACTTGACTATTTACCTACATAATGGATTATATATTCAATAGTCATGTTGGGATCAAAATAGATTAACATTTACCTGAAATGCACCACAGTAAACATCCCCTTTCTTACCTCAGAGCTATGTTATTCTCCTTCTCTGTTACAGTATACAGTCATGTGCAGCATAACAACATTTTGGACAATGATAGACTGCATATAGGACAGTGGTCCCATTAAATTATAATGAAGTTGAAAATTTCCTATAGCTTAGTAATGTCATAGCTGTCATAATATTGTAGCACAGTGCATTACAGAAATACTTACCACTGAGTTATAATTGCCTACTGTATTCATTATGGTAACATGCTGTATAGGTTTGTAGCCTGGGAACTGTAAGGGAACAGATTTTTTCACCCCAAAATGTGTCTATTTGGCATAAAGATTATTTTAGGCTGGTGAATTTTAGGAAACAGCATACATGACAGAAGCTCCAAAAACCAAGTAGAAGTTACCCTTTTGTAAGATACATCTACATTTGTTATTAAACTTTTGCTTGTTTTTCTCCTGTTAATCTGTCTTTTATTACAGAGGTATCTTAGCCACAAACCTAGAAGGGTAGAGGGAAAATTATTTTTCCTTTTGTATAGAGCAGTAGGCTATACCATCTAGGTTTGTATAAGTGCACTTTATGATGTTTGCACCAACGATGAAATCTCCTAACAATGCATTTCTCAGAAAGTGTCCCTTTCGTTAAGAGGTGCACGACTGTAGTATGAAAAGACTTGGATCATCTAGACATTCCAAAACCATCATGGTGATCAACTGTATTGATAATCTTAGACCTGTTGAAACTGAAGTATCATGTGTTCTAAATGCCCTAATAAGACACATGTCCTCCACCTTGTAGGAGATAAACCCTGTAACCATTTAGGGTCCTGCCATGTTGGAGACGTTTTTAGGAATTGGCTGGTTTGAGGCATGCCAGGACATCCATCCAAAGTAAGGGACAGTTAGAGCATGTGGCACCACTTTCCATTATAAGAGGATCACAGAACTTGTTAGGCCAATTCAGGTTGTATATACTGCACTCAGGAATACTGTAATGTCTCATTTACTTGGTGATGTGGATAGCTGTCAGTTTTGCATGAGGGCCAGAGGAAGGAAGCACTCTGTATTGGGCACAGGCCGTGGTAGATGCAGCCCTGCTTTCCCTCCAGGACACTTCTGGCACCTCTACATTCATCCCGCATCATGTCAGATCACTGGCAACTGTCTTTGGATGCACAAATCAAGCATCTGGTGATGGGCCTGCAGATGCTGCTGTTAAGTAGGGTAATCAAAAGATGAGGAGGATGAAGGAGAAGGGAACTAGAGCAAGCTGCAACCTGCCATGACACTTTCACATCTGCCCATCACCCTATCTAATTGTGAAAATCCCTTAGAGACATATTCGCTGCTTTGCATCCGCCTTCCAGATATCATGTAAGTTTCTCTATTTGTCATCTGTAACCCAGAGTGATGCAGAAAAAGGGGTTCTGGGAAATACAGTTTCCAGGCTTGGACAAGCTGTCATGGTAGTATCCAGCACACTGATTTTTTTTCTTGGTTTGTTCTATCAGCTGTTGGGAGAGGTTTAAGTTGCCACTATAATTATGGACTTTTTTCATTCTTCCTTTTAGTTCTGTACATTTTTGCTTAATATGTCCCAGGACAATGTTACTAGGTAAATTTGAATTAGATATCTTCATGTGTTAGCCATTTATCATTACGCTTCTTTATCATGAATAATCATTTTTGCATTAAAGTGTGTGTACTTGATCTGGTACTCTCCTTTGCCTTTTCTTCTTATAAAAAGTTATCTCAGTCCTCCATCACACGCTTCACAGTGGGCCCACAGAGGTGTCAGCTGATAGGCGTCAACACACAATATCCCACAGGCCTTTGCATGAACTCCCTCTTTTGGTCTCCCGTCCATGTATGTAAATGTGCGGCTTTTGAATTTTTTCCTGTGTTGTTTCAACTCATCCACCTCTACCAGTACTAGACACAGACTGATTGGTGACTCTTTCTCTGATGCTGGGAAATTCTTTTCCAGATTTTATATTCCTTAGATTCTCCTACCTTATTTCTTTGTGTCTGTAATACTTACAGTGACTGTTGCTCTGGCAAATTTAACTGATACAATCTGTAAAGCTATAGGAAAGATAAAGCTGATAAGCTTGATCTAATTTTTACATATATGAATGTATGTGTGTGTCTATGTGTATATAGCACTCTAATTCTGAGCCCTATCCCACAATGACAAGCTTCACACAACAGGATCATCTCAATAGATAGAGACAAAACTTCTGGCAAAATGTCACACTTGTTAATGATAAAACTGTTTAGCAACTAAGAATAGAAAAGAATTTTCATATCTGATAAGACAAATTTATGAAAAAATCTACAGTAAACCTCTTACATAGTCATAAATGAATTAAAATTTTAGGACACAAAATTTGCTATGCAAAAAAGAAAACAAAGACAAATTGGGCTCTATGAAATTTAAGAAATTTTATCAAAAGGCATTACAAAGGGAGTGAAAGTATAACCTAAGAGAGATAGAATATTTAAAATATATCTGAAAAACGACTTGTATTATATATGTATATATAATGTACATATATATGTATATATGTATACACACATATATATAACTTTTATAAATCAATAAAAAATGAAAACAATTGAAGAATGGGCGAAAGCACTATACAAGCACGTCAGAAAGGGGACATTTTAATAACCAACAAATCTATGGAAAGATGCTCATCTGTAGTATTTAATAGGAAATGCAAATAAAAATCATTGAACTAGACTTATGGTGATCATTTTGCAGTATATATTACTATCAAATCATTATGTTGTACACCTGAAACTAATAGTGTTACGTGTTACTTATACCTGAATAACAAACAAGTACTACAATGAAGTACTACTCTATAGCCAAGAAAACAGGCAAAATGGTAAAGCTAAAAATAACAAATGTTCTAGAAGATATAGAGCTTCCAGAACTCTCATAGAGTGCTGGGGGGACTACAATGGGTACAACCACTTCAAAAAACATTTGGCAACATCTTCAAAAACTAAATATGTGTATATTCCAGATGACCCAACAATTCTACTATTATATATGTTACTCAAAATTAATGCATAGGGCCGGCCGAGTGGCGCGGTGGTTAGGTGCTGGCTTGGGATGCCAGTGGCCCCAGTTCGGGTCCCACATATGAGGGCCAGTAACACTGCCCTCAAAACAAACAAACAAACAAACAAAATTAAAGCATATATGTAGAAATTATGAGAAAACTAGAATGTTCATAGCAGCATGACTTATAATAGCCCCAAACTGGAAACTACCCAAAGGCTAATCAACATTTAAATGCATGAGTAGTAAAATATCCTTGGAAGCATTGAGAATGAACAATCAACAGTGACACACCCCATACTGATGAATTATACAAACTATTGAACCAAAGTAATCAGACACAAACTAGCACTCACCGTATGACTGCACTCATGTAAAGTTCAACAGCAGTCAAAATGAATGCACCTTATCAGAAGTGAAGTGGGTAGTGTTACTCCAGTATGGCCCAGTGATTGGAAAAGAGGATGAGAGGAAGAATGCTGGTGCTCTTCCTGGTTACTTAATCTGAGTGTTGATCACAGGGACGGGTTCAGTTTGAGAAATATCCATGAGCTCTGAACTTCCAGGTACACGTAGGTAACTGTGTCTTCATTACAGGCCTAATGTGTATGCCATACAGTATATACACATAAAAAATGTTGACTAGCTTCCTAAGCATTCAGATGCAGAATTGATCTTTAGTAAAGTAAACCCCCTGTGTGCTGCCCTGTGTCTGCTGCTTTTCCCTAAATGGAAAACTGCACAGTATACAGCAGCTGCAGTCAGCTATTGTGAAGGTAATGGAATTAATGTGGTTCTTGTCCTACAGTGTACCCAATGTAAGCCTTCTTGATGACAGACAGGCCTGCCCAAAACCAAATGGGCACATGGCTGAGAAAACGCTCTCTTAGATCTCTTTTTCCCTAGAGTGAAAAACCAAATAACAAAATGCACCTCAATATTTCTCTCCTCTGTATGTTATAAAGAGAAGCTAAACCTGCCATCTGCCTTCCTTTTGTTCTGAGGTAGATAGATGATTTTCGCATTTCTTCTGATCACAGTTCTTATTTGTGCTTTGCAGCCTAGATGATGACATTTATAGATGAGAAAGAAGAGTGATTATTCCCCTAGAAGGGGATAAGCAAGATCTATATGGAAACATGTTCTAAACATGGATGGTGACTGGCGAACCCTCCTGGCAGTGAACAGCTACACTCCACCTCTCACGCTCCTCAGAGGAGAAAGCCACCGTCCCCATTTTCTGGTTTACCTGGACAGGAACACTGGCTGCTGTCTTATTTTAGAATCGTTCTCCATGAAACACCCAATGGAAGTTTAAATCAGAGAACACCTTATGAGCAATCTCCAGTAACCTGGCATTCTTGTAAATGCTCATACACACTTTTCTGTGGAAATATGGAGACCGATGGTCTCAGCCCAGTGCTGTCAGAGAGTAGGCGCCTGACCTTGCGCTTTATACAAACTGGGCCTCAGTTTCCATTTCTGAAAAATCACTAAAGTTTAGAGGAAGAGATCCCCAAGGTCCCCTTCTCCTCCAACAACCTATGAACATGGGAAGCATAATTTAACAGCAACATGTATATTATTCAATAATGTACATGTGAGAGGATACTCATGTTAGCAGTGTTACCCTACTGCTAGAACTTCCGTATGTCTAATAGGCATTTAAGAAAAGAATAGTATTAGTGTTGGCATAATCTGTGTGTGGGTTTTTTGTCTGCCACTTAATGATGATGGACATCTTTACAAATATGAAAAAAAAAGTCACAGGTATAGAACATTACTCTCTTTTTGGTTTTATAGATGGGTACATTTTTTCTTAGCATTGCACAAACTGTAAACAGTGGCTACCTGTTTGTCAGATCTATTTAGGTAAATACTGTTCAATAAGCACTGTCTTCTTTCTTGTCTTCTTTCTGATTTCATTATTCATGAAGCAGCTGAGAGACCTTCCATAAATCACTACATTTCTCTATGCTTTAATTTCCCATTTTACATATTCATACGGTTGGCTTAAACTGGTATTTTCCAACTTGTATTAGGCAAGATATAGCAATACCTGAAAAAGTTTCTGTGATCAGACAAATCTGGACAAAAATGTATTTAATAACTCCTGTATCTGCGCTTAGAGAGGAACCATAAGGATTCTAAAGAAAGGCTCTGAAAATCCCTGCAGCACAGAAACACTCTTCCCATTATTTCACTGAGCTTATCCAAGGCTCATTTATCTAGGGGATCCTTTATCATCTACTGACAACAATTAGTGATGGCCCTCAGATGAAATGATCTAATAGACTTGCTAATAAATGTGAAGTGATACTTCATTGTGGTTTTGATGGGCACTTTCCTGATGATTAAGGATGTTGAGCTCCTTTTCACCTTTTCTTGTACCTGATTACCATTTGTATGTCTTCTTTGGAAAAACATTTACTCAGGTAGTATGCCCATTTTTTTAACTGGGTCTTTGTTTGTTTGTTTTGCTAGTAAGTAGTATGAGTTCTTTATGTATTTTGGATATTAACCCCTTATCAAATATATGGTTTTCAAATATTTTTTTTCCACATCTGTAGGTTGCCTTTCATTTTGTTCATTGTTTCCCTCTAAAGAAACTTCATAGTTTGATATAGTCCCAATTATTTATTTTTGTTATCTTTCCTTGTGCTTTGGTGTCATATCCGAGAAATCATTGCCATCACAAATGTCATTGAGTTTTTTCTTACATTTTTTTTTCTAGGAATATTAAAATTTTAAGTCTTATGTTTAAGCCTTTAATATATTTTGAGTAGATTTTTCTGTATGGTATAAAATAAAGATCTAATTTTATCTTTTTTCATGTGGTTATCCACTTTTACCAGCACCACTTATTGGAGACAACCCTGTTCCCATTGTGTGCTTTTGGCGCCTTTGTTGAAGATTAGTTAACTATATATGCATGGGTTTATTTCTAGGCTTTTTCTTCTGTTTTACTGTTCTATGCATCTGGTTTTATGCCAATACTATATTGTTTTGATGACTCTAGCCTTGTAATATAATTTAAAAATCAGGAAGTATGATGCCTCCAGCTTTGTTCTTACTTAAGATTGTTTTAGTTGTTCAGCTCTTTTGTGGTTGCATACAAATTTTAGAATTTTTTTTTGTTTGTATTTCTGTGAAAAATACTATTGGGATTTTGATAAGGATTACATTGGCTCTGTATATTGCTTTGAGGACTGTGGACATTTTGGCAATATTAATTCATCCAATCCATGAACATAAAATATGATTTCATTTATTTCAAAATTTTCCTCAATGTTTTATAGTTGTTAGTTTTCAGACCTCTCACCTCCTTACTTAAATTTATTTCTAAGTATTTTGTTAATTTTTATGATATTGTAAATGGGACTTTTGTCTTAATTTGTTTTTCAGATAGTTCATTATTAGTGCAACATTTTTTGTGTATTAATTTTATATCCTGCAATTTTAATGAATTTGTTTATTAATTATAACAGTATTTGGTGGAATCTTTAGAGTTTTCTATATATATGCCATGTCATCTGTAAGACACAATTTTACTTATTCCTTTATGAATGGAATGCCTTTTATTTCTTATCCTTGCCAATTGTTGTGGCCAGGACTTCTCATATTATGTTTGAAAAGCAGTGGTGCGAGATGGCATCCTTGCCTTGTTACTGATCTGAGATAAAAAGCTTTCAGCTTTGTAACATTAAATACAATGTGAGCTGTGGCTTTGTCATGTGTGGCCTTTACTGTGCTGAGGAACATGCATTCTATGTCTACTTTTTAAAAAGTTTTTATAATGAAAAAGATGTTGAATTTTGTCAGATGCTTATTCTGCATCTATAATATAATCATGTAATTTTTTATCCTTTTTGTGTTAATGTGTGTCACATTTATTGATTTGCATAGGTGTAATCATCCTTGCATCCCAGGGACAAATCCCAATTGGTCCTGACTTAAGATTCTTTTAATGTGCTGTTGAATTCAATTTGCTAGTATTTTGTTGATGCTTTTTGCAAATATATTTATCAGAGATACTGGCCTATATTTTTTATTTCTGTTTAGTTTCCTTGTCTGGCTTTAATATCAATGTAATGGTAACCTCATAAATAGAGTTTGAAAGTGTTTACTCCTCTTTAATTTTCTTAGAAAAAATTGAGAAGGATTGACATTTATTCTTCATTAAATATTTGGTAGAATTCACCAGTGAAACTATCAGGGATTTTATTGGGCTTGTCTCTTTGTTGGGAGATTTTAGAGTTTTTTGATGATTTAATCACCTTATTTGTCATTGATCTTTCAGATTGTCTGTTTCTTCATGATTTGGTCTTTGTAGGGCGTGTGTTTCTAGAAATTTATAAATTTTTTCCAAGTTGTTCAATTTGTTGGCAAATAATTGTTAATAATAGTCTCTTATAATCCTCTTTATTCTGTATCAGTTGTAATGTTTTCTCTTTAATTTTTGATTTTTTTTTGAGTCTTTGATTTTCTTAATCTAGCAAAATGATTGTCAGTTTTGTTTAGCTTTCAAAAAAAACACTCTTAATTTTGTAGATCTTTTTTTTTTCTCCCCTCTAGTCTTTATCTCATTTATCTGTTCTTTTATGTTTATTATTTCCTTCCTTCTACTAACTTTGGGCTTAGGGTGTTCTTTTACTGGTTCCATAAAGTTTAAAGTTAGGTCATTTATTTGAAACTTTTACTTTTTTCCTTAATGGAGACATTTACTGCTATACACTTATGTTTAAAACTGCTTCTGCTGAATCCCATAAGTTTTAGTATATTGTTTTTCCATTTTTGTTTGTTGCACAATATTTTTTGATCATGCTTTTCATTTCTTCTTTGACCCATTACTTTTCCAGGAGCACATTGTTTAATTTCCATATTCGTGAATTTTCCAGTTTTCCTTTTAATATTGATTTCTGGTTTTATAACATTGTGGTTGGAAAAGATGTTTGACATGATTTCAGTCTTTGTAAATTTGTTAAGACATATTTTGTTGCCTAAAATAAGATCTACCCTGGAGAATATTTTGAGTGCACTTGAGAAGAATGTATAGTCTGCTACTGTTTGATGCAATGTTCTGTGTATATCTGTTAGTTCTGTTTGATAATGTGTAGTTTAAGTCCAATGTTTCCTGATTGATTTTCTGTCTGGATGACACATCTCCTTCTGCCCAGTCCTACTTCTTTTATTTCCTCACAGATGTTCTTCTTGAGAGTGATCCCTATTAAATGTCCTGTGTGCAATGTGCGATTCAGGCTTTGTTTTCTGGGAAACCCAACCTTAGATAATGCTCTTTTACTTATGTTGTTTTCACTGCTGAATGTGTTCCATTATATGGCCATACTACAATTTATGTATTCATTCTACTGTTGATGGAAATCTAGATGGTTTCCATTAAATACACACACACACACACACACACACACACACACACACACACACGGTGCCAAAAAATGTATACACATTTTAAGAAAGGAAAACTATTAAAATTGTACAGATATATACCAATAACAAAAGATGACTACCAGTCATGTTCGACTTCTGCAATTACAAGACATTCTCAAAGTGGTTACCATCAGCATCCAGATACTTCTGATTATGGTGAATTATTGCTTAAGCAACATTGACCAAAGTGTCCACTTGTACACTTGTATACATTTTTTGGAGATTATAGATGTCTTTGTGAGCAGGTTTCCCTCAGACTATACCTAAAAATGTAATTGCCAGGTAATAGGTTTTCTTATCCTCAACTTTCCAAGTGATTGTGAAGTAACACTTGAAGAAAAATGATAGTACAGTTTGTTTTACTATGAATCCTCATATTACAAACTTCAGGTTTCTAATACTATATCTTGGTACATTGGGCACAGACTTCCATTAGTGGAATTCTTTGCTACCAAGCTTACCCAAGTACTGTGCCTCAATACCCTTACAAACATTTGGTGTCTGTTCAAGGATAGGGGTTATATCCTAACTATTCCTGTACTAGAGCTGCATGATATGAGAATATCCTGGTTTCTCAGTTTCTGTGTGTAATAACTTGTGTCTTTTAACCTTTAACTATTCAGAACTCTCTCCCTTTTTACGTACGTTCTGATATAATTGAGTTTTGCCTTTAAGAATTAAAAAAAAAAAGGTTGTCTTTATCTAAATGCTATCTGTGTTTGCAGAACTTTGTGGGATCCAGTTCATAGACTCCTGATCTTCCTATTGTCTGACACCCTTAATATCCTGTTTTATTATGTTATGAGATCATAGCACCCCAAGCAATAACATGGCTGTTAAGATTTTGTGGTCATTGTAAATAACCGAGTTTTAACTTAGCATCCTTTATCTTTAATTTATTAATATTGTAGTGTTCAGAATATAGTTTATTAAAGCAATTTGATCTGTATAGTAGTCAGGCTATATTTCAAAGAGAAACCTATGTTAACTGATCATTTAAGAATTTACTGCCAGGAATCTCCCATTCTGTTTCAGAGCTAAGATTATTACTGATATTTCCTTCTTTGCTAAGAGTTAATTTTGTCCCCAGAGTTTCTATACCAACTGATAATACCTACAAATAAAATAGGAATTCATAGAGGATTTGAATAATTTTTTTTATATTTATTTTTATATGGACACATTTATACTTAGACTTTTTTTCAAATAAGCATTTAAGTTTATTGTAATTTTGTCTGATATTTAAATAGCTCTATATATGAACTACAAAAACTATTCCTTTTATATATGACTCCACTGAGACCCATGTAAGAAACCTCCCTCGCTAGGTCCCTCAGGGTAATAGTGAAAGATTTAGGGGTAGATTGCTGGCCTCCTGAAAGAAACCCTGTGCCCTTCCAATTTGTTGTGTCTGATAGCCACTCCTCTGACCTTCTCTTCCACTGAGATGTAATAAGAAATGCTTTGATCCTTGTAATGACACCATTTTACTTCTATTCTGTGGAGGCCAAGGCTACCCAGTTTCCACTGATGTAATTTCCTTTTTTGACTGATAGATCTCTGAGAAAGAAATTATCCTTCTGAGAAGGATAAATACACTGTTTAGTACTTTATGGATAAAGAGTAAAATATGAAAAAAAAAACTGATTACATTTTTCATTAACTTACATGATAGAAATGCTAATGCACCTGTGTTGCTACATATGCCTTTTTTATTAAGAAAAATACTCAGACAGATTAATTATTTTAAAAAAACCTTTCAGCAACCTAAGATCTGGAAACAGGATATATAGAATACATTCAGTTTTTCTGACTCCAAACAAAGCCCTCACTGTGACACCAACCTCGAAATATTTCATGATTGAGATTTCATTGTACAGTGATACAATAGATAGTGTTAAAATCCAAAGGCAGATAAACTAGAGTCTTAAATCCAGTTTTACAGTGCATGACCTGTGTGATCTTACACAAGTTGCCTCAACTCTATATGTTTTGGATTCTTGTACTGAAAAAACAGGAAAACATAACATTTACTTAAAAGCACATGGTTATGAGTGATGATAATATATAAAAATAATTTTGCCCAGTGCCTGATGCATAAACATGTATTGGTAAATGAGAAATATATCTAAAACTGATCATGTGAATACAATTATTTCCATTGCTTCAATGATTATCCTAATTCTGTCCTTGAAACTTAAATAGCATGTAATAGTCTCCATTCTTGGCACCTGTCTCATATAAGGCAGCATAAGTGGCAAGGGCCATTTCTCATGTCCAACAGAGTGATTCAGCAGAGACAAAGAGAAGTTGTTTCATGTAAACAAGGAGAAATGTGTTTGTAGTGCCCCCAGGAGGGAAAGAAACTTCATAGAATTGTCAGCAGAAGTTATCCTTGACTAGAGAGTGTGCAGAGACAGTGTCCAACATCCTCTCCGAATGGTTCCTACATTCCCGGAATCAATGTGGTGATCAGACCTGCTGAGCCCCCTGACACTTTCCTGTTATCATATTGACGCAGGGGCCTACACAGACTCCCACAGAAAAGCCTGGCCGCCAGAGATGGCTCCCTGTTGTGTGTCGCTGTAATGGCCTGGATAGAAACTTTGTATGTGGCCCCCCTTTCCTCATTTCCTTTCTTTTTACTTTGTTTCCTTCACCTCAACTTTCCCTGACTATACAGTTGCATTCTGAGCCCACACATTGGTTAGAGGCCCAGCAGGGAACCAAGAAACCTCCAAGTGGACATAAACTCAACAAGAGAGCCCTTAGGGACAGACTGGAGTGACAAGGCAGCACTGGCTGGCATTCAGGGATGAAATATTCATTTCCCACCTTGTCTGTTCCTGCTGCGATTTCTCTGGGACACAATTCACACCCCAGAGGAGGGAGATGCTGTGAGAGTTTAGAAAGACTAACAGTCTCTTTGCTAAGGGCACCTCCCGAAGCTCAGATAATTCAGAGTAGATTGAGAGCCTGGAGTATTTCTGAGTATTTGCTGTGGGGAGTCTTCACCTACTGAGAGCTTCACTCCTTTTCCCATCATTTCCTCCCAAAGTTCAGAAAAGACAGAGCTATCCTAGGACCAATCGCTTTCTTTTCTGACAACCTTGCCCTTCCACACAACTGCCTAATTAATCTTTATTCAAAGGGCACTGGCTTGGATTTATGAGATCTAGGATGGATCTCAGCTCTATCACCCACTTGCTTTATGACTTTGGGAAAGTGATTCAGCCTCTCTGACCCTCAGGCATCTTATTTTTGATACACAAGTAAGCTCCCCACCCACTAGATAGTTGGGCAGTATAAATTATATGTATGAAAATGTCTGGGTCGGCTGAGTGGTGCATTGGTTAAGAGCTGGCTTGGGATGCCAGCGGCCCCGGTTCAGATCCCACATATGAGGGCCAGTGACACTGCTTTCTACAGCTAACAACAGCTCCACCTGGAGCTGGGCTGTGCGAACCCCGGTGATGATGGTGTAGGCTGCAGCCCCTGCTGCAGTGGGCTGCCATAGGCTACAGTGAGTGGCCGGCAGCCGCGGTGAGTGACGATCCAGAGGCCGATGACTGATCTGCCTCATCTGGGAAGAGCGCAATGACAATACCAACAACATGGGCCAGTGAAGCAATGTCTGAAGAACAAAAAGACAGCAACTTGTCTGTTTCCCTACCCCAATTCCCCCAATAAAATGTTTTAAAAAAATAAAAGAAAATGTCTGCTTATAGGAGGTACTTCATAAGCATTAGCTGAAGTTATGTCATGTTACTCTTCTGCTGAAGAGCCTATAGAGCCTCTTTATTACTTATAGGTATGGGCCCACATGTCTTTGCCTCCTCTTTTCTGACATGCGAATCTACAACTGCAGCTTGTACTTACTGATCTTGGATCTCACGTGTCCACAGTAAACATTCTCCACAGGCTGATCACAGTTTTCTGTCTTGTGCACACATGGTGTTCCCTTGCCCCTCATGACCTTGAATGATCCCCCTACAGGGCTGACCAATCCGTAAGTTTCTTGACTAAGGATGCCACAAGGCCAAAGTCCTTCATCACTTCCATAGGTGGATATTTAAGTCCCCCAGTCACTTCCATAGGCGGGTGTTTCCCTAACTAAAGCATTAACTTTGTATTTACTCATCTACTTGTTCAATAAATTATTTCCAGAATGATGTACCAGACACACTGTTGAGAATACAGGGGTGAGGAAAGAGAACATAGCCCTGGCTTTCATGTAGCATGTAATCTAGGAAAGGAAATAGGAAAATGGAATGAGGCAGAGAAAATTGCTTACTTTGACAACAAGCACCAGCTTCCCTCTTGGTGGGAGACTTATATGTTGGATCATTTTGGGTAAGTGTTAAGTGTAGAAGGTGAAACTCTCAGTGCCTAAGGCCAAGTGAGAGTAATGCTTAGCTTTTGAAGGAAAAGGATATGGAACTCAGGACAGCCCCAGAGAGATTAGGTAAGGAATAGACACAGTAACATGGACCTTCCAGAGATAGCAGATCCCTCCCTCTAATTTCCCTAAAATACCCAGTGAAGTATGTGCTACTTATAAATGTATGTGGTGAATGTTTTTCCCCAGTGATGCTTAAGGTGCTGTCTGTGGTGAATGTTTTTCCCCAGTGATGGTTAAGGTACTATCTGGAGAACATACTGTGAGAGCCACTGTCCTCTGAAGAATCACAGATCTGTTTCTAAAAGGATGAGTCATGATAAGCCTTGGGAAGACTATTAAGACAGAAGGCAGGGCGGTCCCCAGTAGTTTTGTGAAACTAGCTAAGTTTGTTTTGGGTTACCTGTTCCCACAATTATTATCCACCAAGTATGCAGTATCCATTATTTGTCTATTATAGTTCCCAGAAGCACCATGGACCCAAAATTTATGATTTTGACATGTCATTCCTCAAAAATCCCATGGTCCCTGTGATTTATTTTCCACTATTGGCAAGTACAGAAAATCTGGCAATTATGATCTCATTGAGCATTTAAGAGCTGATCCAAATTTTCTGTGACAATTCTTTAAGGAGTATTTACATTTAACACCAAGACATTTGATGTACTGGGACAGAGTGGAAAGGGTTATTATGGGCATGGGGTCAGGGTGGGAAAGCATCCATGCCATAAAGATGACCACATATTACAACACTTGGCCACTGAGACTCACATGTGTAATTAATTACTCAACATCGGGCTACCTGTTGGTGAAATGTTTTCCTTTTATGACAAGCCGCACTCTCTATATGCTTAAACATACATACTCAGACTTCATGCACACACATAAATTAAAACATACGTATATATTCGCACACATTCACAGTCCACAGGAAACAAAGCATATAACCATGTCTTGCTTCTTGTTGATGTATCAATTTTGTATGACTTGTGCCAGAAAAGATCACATCTAAAAATAAACACCAGGGCATCTCAGCCCAACTAAAATTTCTCCCCGTAACTTAAATAATTTGAGAGGCAGTTACTATATTTATTTAAACATATATAGGTATCAGACAGATCTTAGCTTTTGAGCATTTTAAAGCTAGTGATATTTAATGAAATAATTATGCATGAGGAAAAGACTGTCTCTAGTAAATAACTACTTTACCTAAAATATTTAAAAGATGACTTTTTAAGTAGAGTAACAAAAAGCAGTTAATTAGAATTTTAGTGAATCAACTAGATGCCTCACGTTTTACTAGCAAAGAGTAAAGAAAACAAATGTATTTCATTTTGTATGCCAGAAGTTTATTTTAAATAGCAGCAGATAATGAATTTAGGGGGAAGTCTGATATCGTTGGATTCTTACTACCATCCCTTGTACAGTATTAACTTGGGCTTCAATGAATATAAAGCTGATGTCTGCCCTCTTTCACACCCCTCCCCCAACATCACCCTCAGCTTCAGCTTAGGAAGAATGTGTTTTTATTTCTATCTTTATTGCTGCCACCCCAGGCCAAGCCACCATCCTCTCTTACGGAAGCTAGTCCGATGGCCTCCTGGTTCATGTCCTGTAAACACTCTTATCCCTCCAGTCCATTCTGCTCACTGAGACTAAGTTAGCTTTTCTAAAACACAGTATGATGATAAGAGGAAGAATTCCTTCCATGACTTCCCATAGCTGCTTAGGATAAAAGTTTCTTCCTTAAATAAGGGCTCCAAAACTTAATATTGTTTTATCTCTGTCTCCATTTATGTCCTGTAATTGCACAGAATCCTCTAGTGTTTAGTAACTGCCCGTTCAGTCTCAGAGGAGCCTTGTTCCAGCTCCTCCTGACCTTTGTATAGGTGTTTGTTTTTTTTCTCTATCATGAGGAATACTCATTTATCATCCCCACCTTCCACTTTAAATAGTTATTTTTGCATTATCATTCAAATCTTTGTTTAATCATTCCTTGCCCAGGTAAGCTTTCTCTGAATCCTTTGCCTACATCATATCCCAATTACATACTCTCAGAACACTTATAAGATCCTTACACATTTACATTTAAAAAAGATAAATAAACATGCTTCTTCTCTCGTAGACTAGAATCTCCATTAATTCAGGCAAAAGCCTGTTTGCCCTCCTGTTGAATTCCATTTCCCTAACATAATGGTTGGCACAGAGAAGGCATTCAGAAAGCATCATGGAAAGAATGACACTCAGGTGAGTCCTCACTGACTTCTCATGAGGACGAGCACGTTGTGATCCTACTCTCATCCTTGAGAGAGACCTGAAGAAATCCACATTAAGTATACCTTCTATTAGTAACTATTTCCAGTTCTTTTATTCATTAATTTAACATGTGCTTTCCAAAGATATGTACAAGCATCAGTCCTCCCTTTCCATGTCTGAGGAACTTCAACCTTATATGTACCAAAAGATAGCAAATTTCACTTCCTTCTGTATGGATGAAAAGGCTAGACACTCTCCCAGCTTCTCATGTAAATGGCTAGGATGCAGGGATGTGACCTAGATTCCTCAAATCCATTGCACCCACACTCAACTTTGATTCCAAATCTCCTGAGGTAGAGTCAAGAACACAAGAACATTTTAGAGTCCATTTTGGTGATGACAGCAGCAGAAAGAGCCACATTCCGGATCCAGAAGCAGTGGCAGTGGCAGTAATAACAGCTCAGTTCACTGTTATATACCTGAGCACAATGGTATTGGCATGGAACACATGACATGACTTTGGCAATTTTTTTTTTTTCTGGAAGAGGGGTAATTATTTCTCAGCCTCACCCCCCGACCAAGCTATGATGTGCAAAGGCTAAATTCCAAGTAAGCATGACCAAGAGTGTTCCCCTTCCTCCTCCCACACATAGAGCAGAGGCTCCACATCAGGCACAGCAGGCTAAGAATGATAGGACCCGATGGCTCTTGTCTGGCTCACTCATTGGACAGAGGTTCCATACTAGGAGAGGAAAGCTGAGAGGACCAGAAGTGACTGCCCCCAGCCAGCACGCTTCTCAGAAAGCAGGGGTGTCTCTACAAGAAAAGCAGACCACTCGTCCTGCACCATCAGCTCCAGACCAGGGACTGAGAATTTCCCCAGGGATGGAGGTAGCCCACAAGAGCAGAAAGCCCTGAAAGCTGTCCTCAAATAAACGTGACTTTATTTGAAACACAGTATGGAGCCTAAGGGTACTCCCTCCCCCTTCCAAAACACACACACACACACACACACACACACACACACACACACACACACACACACGGTAAGTCAATCAAACAAGGTGCATAGATCCATGAGAACAAGAAGCTAAACCAGAGTTCTAGCTATTTTACCAGAGAGAACCATGGAAAAGAGAGAGCTATCAGAGCAAAAATTAGATGCAAAAACTCCCTCAATAAAAGGACTCTAATTTAATTGGCTCAAGCTACATTGCAATTTGTGCCACCTGGCATTATCAATAACAATAGAGCAATCAGCTGGCAAAGAGTAGAGACTAACTGGTGTGACACTCGAAGAGAGAATTTAGCAAAGGGATCAGGGAGGAGACAATCAGAGAGAGACTGCTAAAACCAAAGTCATCCCAGGTGACTTGGAATGTGCTCAGTGTCCCTCTGATCATCAACTGTAGAGGCTTAGTTGCTTTTGTTTTAAGCAACTAGGTTTAGGATGATTTGTTTTGCAGCAAAATATAAAGGCGAGAGTGTTTGGGAGATTAAATGAATTTGTAAAGCCTTTAGCAGTGCTTAGCAAAGAGCATGAAGTCAATGATATCAGCTGCTCCCCTGAATCATTGAAATAAAAGTTTATAGATTCCGTGCTAAATATTAAAGTCTTTATGCACATATGCCATGCATTGATGGAAAGAAGGAAAGAATAAAGAACATTTGATTCCTATCACCTACATTCAATCCAGGGTGAAAGTGAGTGGAGTTTAACACAAGATGTTAGTCACTAAGGCAGACGTGAGTAGAGAATGCTGTGGAAATGTAAGGAAGAAGAGGGGAGGAAAAAAAAAAAAGGCCTGGGAATGAGTACATGGTGATGAGGACTTAGTGAGGATGCTTTGGTTGGAGCTTGAGTTGTGTAGAGGTTGTTGTCAGAGGCAGAACATACTTCTTTTTTTTCATTTTTTGATCCTGCAGGCAGAGTGTCCGGATGATTATGGAAATAGACTAGAGCAGGCAAAAATCAATAAGAGGAAGGATTTCACAAGAAAATTGGAGCCTGCACCCTTATGCCCATAGTGCATTTTGGCTGATACACATTTTTCTCACCACCTGTTCTCAGGTGATCAAAGTGTTTAATGCCTCGTAGAGCAGAAAAATCTACCCTCTCCATGCTTCTTTCCAAGCATCAGCCTCAGTCAGAGAGACACTCTTTAAACCTGCACAGAATTAATTCCAGTCTTTATTACTTTTATTTTTCATCATTGCTCATCTTCCAGTGATTGGAAGAGAAAATGCAAGTGTCAGACACAACCCTTAGATTTGCTGATAGACAAGGAGAATGTGGGCCCTGTGTCGCTATTGGTCTTGCTGAGGTCTGAGAGTTTCAACCTGATTGTGTAGTGCTGTATACATGGCTATGCTTCTTCCTCTAGGGGAACAGGGTGGGGTGGCAGTGATAAAGGATTATGAATCATTCTTCACACTATATTATGAGTCTAACAATCAAAACAGTAACACCAGAAATCACGATAATTGCCAAGAACTGTGCTACATCCATCAAATATATTCCTCCTAAGACTTGAAATAAGTACTGCATCTAAATGATTAAGAATGATTAGTAGAATGGTAATATTGCTCACCTCATATGATGAAGAAATGAAATGAGATGGTATGTGGACAGAGCTAAAACAATGCCTGAACCACAATAAGCATTCACACAATGCCATATGTCATTGTGTGATATATTATCATTGTGTGACAATTAATATCATTGCCATCATAGCATTACAGATGCATTTTTTTTTTCAGGATAAACAGGTATGGTATTTTATACAATGGAATAGTATTCATCAATAAAAAAAATAATGAACTAATGATACACATGACATGAATGAATCTCAGATGCATTATTCTGAATGAAAGAATCCAGACTCAAAGATTGCATACTGTCTAATCCCATTTATATCACAGTAGGAAGCAAAATTACAGAAACAGAAAACTGATTGTTGGTTGCCAGGAGCTTGGGGTGAAGAAAGAGGTTGATTATAGAGGAACAAAACAAAGGAATTTGAGGATGTAGAATTGCTCTATATTTTGGTGGTGCGTACAAGACTGAATGCATTAGTAAACTTATCAATCCATTCTAAAAAGGGTGAATTTCACTTTATGTAAATACATATTTAAAGTCAACTAAAAAACTATAAATTTCCCATTGTCAGTGTGCTTTATCTCAAAGAGAAAAGTCTTTAAAGACAAGGCTTTAGAATTCAGTTTTTAAAATAAGCATATAATAACATATAAGTCTGTTGCTAGAGAGAAAAACTCTCTCCTAACAATAGTCGCTTCACTTTCCTAAATGCAAATCAGTTGTTGACTCTCTGGACTCCAAATACCTGACAGTAAACCCTTAATGCAGCCCCTTGTTCTCTCCAATGTCCTGCATTGGGGCTGAGCTGTTCAAACAAATCTTTCAGGATGAGGGGACTCTCAGGTTATAGCATTTCATGCATTTAGTAAATTAGCTGTTTTTAATATAGAAGTTCCTAAATTATTAACAATTTCCAAAGTGATATTTGATGTCAAAAGTACTATCTTTGTGAAGTATTAAGTGATTTTTATGAAAAAGTAGAAAAAGCTGACAAAGAATAATAATTACACTGTCAAAGAATACAAGATTCTATTTTCTTAAAGCCATCTATATTTCCTCGTTTCAGTGGCACAGGCTGTCATCAGGATGGTATGATTTATTTCTCCTCTAATTGCACCATGGCAGCCAGGGCAAAAGATATGTATGGTGTCCACATTTCCAGAAGTGTGTTGCAAAATATGTGGCTTCGCTTATGCAGGAGATTAGGTACAATCAAGACAGTAGCTTGCATGCCAGTAGAAAGACAGGATAAAGCCCAGGGTGCTGTTCAGCTGTTTAAAAATATAGAACAACTGTTGATCTATTTATTAGATGGAAGATGAGAAGTATTCTCCTTCCACAATAGTTTGTTCCAAATTCTAAGCTCAAAGCAGTTGCCCACCAGAGATGTGAGTTTGACCTCTTTGGTGCAGTTTCTGGGGTTTGCTTTCTCATGCATTAAGTATGGAGTATCCATTATTAACCCATTGTGGTTGTAGTAAGGTCTGTGTGTGGCCTATTCTTATAGTCTTGGAAATGTCACACAGTTCACCTGTCAAATTAGGATTATACTATCTTCCTCATCAGCTGTTGTATAAATTAAATGCAATTCCCATGTAAAGCAATCAACACAATGCCTGGTACTGCTCTAATTACAGCAATGGATGGCTTCCATATTGCACATCTTATGAATTAAGGGAGTTTCATCATCTGACCCCTCATTCGCACAGGTGAGGCTAGAGATGTGGCCTTGGAATCAGTATTTACTCATATGCTGTTCAATCAGAGATATTTTTAGCCCAGAGGGCTCTCCCTACAGACCAGTGTACTCAACAGCCTACTGGGAACCATAGCCTAGAAGTCCTAGTGACCTCCAACTCAGTGTGTTCCCATAGCCCATCCCAGTCCCACAACACTGCTTACCCCCTATCTTCTATCTTACCTTCGTCAGGAGGTGCTAGTTCCACCCATCCAGTGTTAGAAGCCATTAAACTGAGAACCATATTCAGTGTCTTTGCTTCTTATCTTCCATGTCAAATTAGTCATAGAGAACAGCTGTTCCTACCTCCAGATTGATCTTAATCTGTCTTCTTCCTCTTGAATCTCCTCACAACCTCCTAACCTCAGCTACCAGTCCAGCTACTTGTTCTCAGCCTCCATACAACTATCGTGGAAGCACTCATCATTTCTACCTGGACTACTATACTGGAAGTCTGAGCTTCCGCTTTGTATCATCTCTGTGTGTTTCCTTTTCAGAATAGCTGATTCAAAGATCTTTCTAAGGTTCCTACTTAAAGTACTTCAAAGACTTTCAAAGACTTGTATTTTTTGTGATGAAATGAAAAAGAAATTTTCATATTGTGCACCCTACAATCCCATAGACTCCTTGGGTGAGCAAATATGTCTTTTTTATCTTTGTAGTTACACTGTGTGGCATAGGCTGGATCCAAAATAAACATTTTGTTGATTGTATTAGAGAGTGAATGCCAATCTTTCAGCTCATTCTCTGCCTTCCCAATTCCACAATATGCATCCTTCACTGAAGCTATAGAAAACCACTTGCAAGTCTCCGACATTCGTTACTGTTTTTCTGCCCATGTCTTTGCACATGAGGCCTCTTCATTTATTCAATAAAGTTTTATTGAGTATCATACTATATCATGGGGACTAATGAGTAAACAAGATAAACGCAGCTTTTGCCCTTAGGAAGATTATAGCTTACTGGCAGAAAATTAAAGGGGTACTTAAAATGTAAGTGGAAATAATATGGTAAATTTTCAGCAGATTTGGTTATAAAAGAAGGAAAAAGAGGTAATACCCTAAATGTCATAGAGAAATAATAACTTAGTATACTTTATTCCAGAAACTACTGTGTATTCAATCAAAAGTGATGTATGTCTTTAGAAATTAACATGGAAGGATGTTTGTGAAATCTTATTTGGTAAAAAAGACTAGGCTACTAAACAACATACTTCCCTATCCCCACTCAATCTTATATATTATACACCTACTCATTTTTTTTTTAAAGCTTTTAGTTTAACTGCCACCTTCTCTTGAAAATGTTCCCGGACTATCCCTGACATCTTCGGTACCCTTGCCACACTAATATAGGGAATTTATGGGAAATTTTAAAACAAAGTTCTTAGTTTTGAATAATTTTAGTTTTACAGAAGAGTTGTAAAAACAATACAGAGAGAATCCTGTATATACCTTCTCCAGATACCAGCTTAAATTACCATAGTACATTTGTCAAAATAATGCTACCACTGAGTGATGAACATTATTGTTGTAAAAAGAATGACTGGAATTGTCTAAATTATTTGTGTAGCAGAGACCCTCCCCCCCCCCCCCCATCTAGTACAAAGCCTGCCTCAGGTTACTAGCCTGTTGAGAATTTCAAATTCTTTTTCACTATTTGGATCAAGTTGATTTAAAGCATTTATTTTTTCTTGACTTCTGTTAAATATGTTTCTATACCAAGTAGTTGTTATGATTAAAGCTTATTTTCCAGGTCTCTACCTCTTTTACTACATTCCATAAAGGGGAAGACCAAGGTCCTCTCACAAGATTATCACCACGATCATCTCCATCATGCTTGCCCCAGTCAAGAGCCTGGGCATTTACTTCTTTTGTCCGTCTCTCTAAGTACAGTATTGATCAGTAGCCCTTTTCAGACTTCTCTTAAAATTAACAAAAGCAAGTAAATAAAAGTCATTTGAGGATATTTGAAGGGTCAGTAGATACATAAGACCTTGTGATTTTAAGCAAAGCTTGTATGTGGTTTATAATATATATATATATTATATATATATATATAATATATATATAATATATATAATATATATATATATATATTCCTTTGTTTTGTATATAAATGTTTGAATCAAGATATTAATTCTTGTGTTTGACATTAATATGGATATCATCCTTGCTTTACACCTAAATGGGCCCCCAAACCACTGTTCTACTGTAGCCCCTGTAAACCAGCTCCATAAGCATTTAACAATATCGAGCAAACCCTGCTGTGTAAGCAGGTACTGGGAGAGGATCTGAGGCACGAAAGTCTTCTGTCACTGATCACAGAGCTAAACTCTAGCAAACACTAGACCATGTGAGATTTAGTATTTTAACCTATTCATTGAGAATTAATTCACTCTACCTACTTCATAGTGTGTTATTTTAAGAATTAAATGAATTAACAAATAATATTGATGATCACATTAATACTAATAACAGCTTAGATTCAGATAGGACTTACTGTGTGCCCGGCTTTCTTCCCAGTGTGTTGTGTGTATTAATTGATTTAATAAAAAAAATATTGGGCCAGCTGAGTGGCTCATTGGTTAAGAGTTGGCTTGGGAGTGTGAGCTCTAAGCAGCAGCCCACCAGTTCGGGTCCCACATGGGCCAGTGACACTGTACTCTCTAAAGCTAAGATGGTGAACAACAGCTTGACCTGGAGCTGGGCGGCCATGGGTCACTGGTGATGGCGTAGGCTGCCGTGGGGTGCTGTGAGCTACTGTGAGTGGCCGGCAGCTGGCATGAGCTGCCATGAGCTGCCGTGAGTGGCCATCCAATGGCCGGCGAGTGACTGCCTTACTCGGGAAGAGCGCAATGATAATACCAACATGGGCCAGTGAAGCGACATCCTCCACAGCTAGACGAAAGAGCAAAAGGACAGCAACTTGTCTGTTCCCCTTCCCTGATTCCCCAATGCTGTTCCCTCCCCAATTCTCAAATAAAATCTTTAAAAAAAATTAAAACAAATAAGAAAAATATCTGTGAACTACCAAATATTATAATAAAATACAAAGTGTGGTAAATACCCCTGAGTATAGTAATACATCAAACAGAAGTTAACTCTTCAAGATGAATGTGTTTCTGAAATGATTTTTGGGCAGATTTTTTATGCTGGAGGAGGTCAAAGAACTTGGAAGTGGAAGTGGCCTAGAGAGACTGACCAGGCCTCAGTGCTGTATTTGGAATGTAGGACTGGGAGCTCCCAAGTCTGCATCCTGACCTAAATCACCTTGACATGACCATTATCCTTTCCCTATTGTCATCAGCACCATCATCATCATTGCTATCACCACCATGGCTCTCACCATGTCACGATCACCTACTTCATGCCACATGCTTTGCATGCATTGTTTCTTTTCTTCTTTGCAAAAATCTAGAGAAGCAGGTGTTACATTCTCATTTTATGGATGATGCAGAGAGAATGTTACTTGCTCAAAATTATAAAGTTTGTAAATGATAGAACAAGAATTTGCATCTGTACCTGGATGACTTTGAATCAAGGTTCATTCCAGTCCTTTGCAGGCCTGTTGTGCATGAGAAGGGTGATGATTCTCACCACCTAACTATAACTCCAATTACAAGATTGTCCTTGTCCATTCTAACGTTCCTCAGGCAAGCTAAGGAATGCCCAAAATAGCAAGGCCTAATGGATGTAAGGTAGTCTGCTTTTCTAAAAAATAATGACATTTGTATTAACAATGGTACATTCACTCTCCATGACAGACTTCATAGCATCTGCGTTTATATAACCATCATGACAGCCTTGCAATTTTAAAATCCCTCCTCTTTTTTTCTCTCATTTGCTTTTCTCAAATAGTCAAGAATGAAGCATAGGATCTAGCTCTTACTTTTCTGTGGGTTACCTCATACATTCTGTTACTGTCACAGGAGCTCCTTGAGGGGAGGAATGATGCTTTCTTTTATACCCTTCTTATTCTTATAATACCTGGCACAGCGTTCGGTGTATATCAGATACTCCCATCAATATATTTAATTCTATAAACATTAGGTGTAGCGAGTGTTCCCGAAATATGGTCTTTTGAGTTAAAAGTCATGAGTTAATCCTACCTTTGCCATTTATTGTGTCCTTGTACAAGAAGATAATTTAGCAATCTCATTCTTCTCATATGGAAAACAAAATGGGATTATGTTCCACAGGCAGTGACTGTAAGAGTAAAATAATAGATATAATAGTTCTAACGCAGTGACTTGCATATAGCAGGTGCTCAGATAAATATGATTCAACCATGCCTTCTAGTGTAAGTAATACAAAAATGCGCCCATTACTCTCTTGTTTGGAGCAGACAAGAATAAACTGTTATTTTTTTTTTTCCCTTAGTGAATCCAGTCAATCTTCAAAAATCTTGTCACCACAGAGCTTCATATAACTTTTACCACCTAATTGGATTTGGTAGGTAAGTGATGATCTTTATATTGTCCATTGTCTTAGAGGAGAAACCAGAAAACAAATATATAATTCCAACACAGAGTAAAAGGAAGGAAGAATAGAAAAGAATACTTAATGCATAGTAAAAAAAAAAAGAAAAGAAAAGGAGGCTGGGAATAGCTTGCCAAGAGTTTGACCTATGAAATTCAAGATCAAGACAAGTTCAGTGAAATGAAGATGACCCTGTATGAACACAGGAGTAAAGGGTCCAAAGGGAATTATAGAACGAAGACTGTAGTGTCAGTCACAGGCTAGATGACAAAATATTTGCAAATGCATGTTTTGTAAGCAGGGGAGTGGATCATAACTGCTTTAGTACAGTTTCTCTGGCTACAGTGTGGAGAACAGATTTATATATGGCAGGATTCAAGCCTGAAAGACTTATTCATAGTTTGCAACAGGAATACAGCTAAGAGAGAAATTATGGCCTCAACCAACATGACCGCAGTTGTGGAAATGGGAAGAAGATAGAGAGACTTGAGAAATTCTAGGAGGCAAGAAAAGAGTAAGTCTGGTGACTGATGAGCTAGGAGAGATAAGAGAGAATGAAAAATCAAGGTGAATGCCCAGGTGTAATGGCTTTAACTCCAAGAGAAGTTAATGGACAAAGGGAAAGTGTTGGGAAAAGACCATAGGATCTGCTGTGATGATTTTTGAGCTGGAGATGCCTAGGTGACAGGCAGCCATCAGGTAGACAGGTAAAGTGATTTGTCTGGAATCAGCAAGAGGTTGGAACCAGGTATGCTCCAATATAAAAGAGGAAGAAAATGGGAGGAGGGAAAGAAAGAACATGTACATCTATGGAAATGAAGACCCTTATGTTTGTATTATGCAAATCAAGGGTAAATATGTAAGAATCACAATTATACCACGCCTACTGCACTGATTTGTATTTCTGTATTAGTCAGGAGCCAGTGACCATATGGGAACCATACAACTGCAGGAGGCTGTTGCCACCTCTGGGGCTGGGAGGCAAACAGGGAAGAGGTGGGATTTGGTGACTGTGAATGTCTCTGGGAGGGTATGTGCAAAGCTCAAAGAATCCTCTGAGGAGAGCTTTCTGAGGCTGCAGTCCAGACTCTGGAGTCAAGGGTGTCAGCCAGAGGAGGCACGATGAGGCTTATTCTGTGAAGGTCGGACAATCTGCAAACTGAAATCAACTGCTAGCTCCGGAATGTACTGCTGGTCCTGGGGTGGAGAAATGTTGTTATGTTGATAATGATAGAAGCAGAGATCCAAACATAGGAATAGAATGAAAACAGGAACTGAAAATAAAAGACAAGAAGGAAGCAAACTAACAGGAGCAGTTTCTCCCATCCTCCTCTAGCCTCCCAGTCTCCCTCTAGTGCCCTCTGTAGTCAGAGTTTATAGTATGTACTTGGCTAAGCCAAAATGTGGTTTTCTGACCCTGACATCACAGAATAGTGTAAGGAAAGGTGGATTGGAAGGGAAGTCAGTAGCTTAATAGCTGGTGCAGCTACCTAACTCGTCTTCTAACCACTAAAGTTTGTAACCTTTGCCTTAAAGATACCATTGAAACGATCTTTTAAAAACCCTTGTATTTTATATAGTACATAAGACCTATAACATCCTTTCAGAATTGTTTGTGGTGGGTAGATTTAGTGCATTTCAGCTCCACAATTATGAAAGGCAGACATGGCAAAATCTTCAACTTTCCATATGAGAACATGGGAGTAGATAGAATGCCATCGATATGCCAAAATAGCGAGTCACAAGTCAGAATTGGAATCCAGGTACCCTGTCAAGCGCATCATTGTCTAATCACCCATAGCAGGTGACTCCTCTAAATCCACAGGTAACTGGACTCCTGAAACGAGTGAAGTCCATGAACCCCATTGCCTTGGGGAAAGAAGCCATATTTGGCTTGGCTCATTGTCCCAGTTCAGAGAGAAAACCCATTTGTTTGCTGACTGATTTTATTAAGCTTTGAAGAAAGAAAAAAAAAAATATATATATATATATATATATATATATATATATATATATATATATATATCCAGTTGAAGGTATGTGGATATTTGAGGACAATTGGATTTAACATTTCCTGGAACACCCATTTTATGTCTTTAAAAGTCCCTGAGGGAATACAGTTCAGCTGATTACCTTAAAGAACAGTGTCTTGGTTTGCAGAATGTCTTCCAGGGCCAGTGGCAGTGAAGAGTATGGCTCTGAGATGAGCGATGTTATTTTTCTAGTATCTGTAAAGGGTGAATTTAGGTGAATTAAAAAAAAAAGTCATCCCATACTTAAGAAATGTTATTGCAAGGGCCGGCCGAGTGGCGCGGTGGTTAAGTGCTGGCTTGGAAAGCTAGCGGCCCCGGTTCGGTCCCACATATGAGGGCCAGTGACACTGCCCTCAAAAAAAAAAAAAAGAAAGAAATGTTATTGCCATCTGCCAGGACACTGGAATAATAGCTACACAAATATGTAAGAACAACTAGGTAAAAGGCATCTTTGATTTGTGCAGTGTACAACTTGAACAATTGTAAGTGGTGGCCGGTATTTTCTCAAACACGAGTTGCATAGGCAACAAACAAGTTTTATATGGGGAAATGAGTGATCAGTTGTTATATTGAGTGTTGACTTTGTTTCAATTGGTGCACTGTCATATCCTTTAGCAGGCTAATGGGTTTTATAGATTTCCAAATAGGATAATTGCATTTTCCATATTTCCAAGCCCAAAGGTACGGAAGAGGGTTAAAACCTTCTCATCAGGGACTTATTACAGGGAAAATGTTCTGTGAAACAGACCCGAAACAATATTTATCTAAAATATAATACCCCCCATCTTCCCCTGTATTCACCACCCCTACTTTGGCTTTGCTAAGAAAAAAAGTGTCCCACTTTTTCCCAAATGATGATGTTTATCTGTTGGGATGGGGGTGGGACAGTTTCTTCTAGTACTATATGACTCCCTGAGGAGATTTTTATTTCAGCTTCCTTCATCTACATATATGCACAGGCACATACACGTGTGCACAGATATATTTACATGCCAAATTTGGCGTTTCTGAATGAATTATTTAATTTGCCAATTCTGTTACAATCTGGCCCTTCCAAAAAAAGAAATTTCCTATTTTAACAAGAGATACTGGGGAAAGTCTCACATTAATTTGATTATCTCTAACAGGAAGGCATGGGTACTGAACTGAAATATTGGGAGGGGCACCCATCTAGCTGACTCTATTTCTTTCTCTCTTAAACGTTGAGCATTTACCTGTATTACAGAGCCTTACATGACCAGATCATCTTGCTCTGTTGTCCTCCACACAATGGAATCTTCCATTTCCAGACTTTTCACTGAAGATCTGACAGGTAGCTTTAAAACAAGATTAGAGGTAGGAAGCCTTAAGTGATACTCCATCCCAGCTCTCCCAGTAATAAAGTAAGTGCACTGTCAGCTTAATGTCCATTAGGATCTTGTTTTTGATTGGCTGGTACCAATTTACTGGCACTAAGATAGGTGATTAGAAGATAAGCTCACCTGAAAATTCCTGAGGCTCTTTTGGGTTTTGATTTTACAATGATTATGAAAAATACTTTCTACCCTGGAAATGTGATGGGCTTTCTAGTAAAATTATTAGCTCTCTTATTACCGGAGGGATTACAAAAATAACCAGGTGAGTGCCTGTCAAGTAAACTGTCGAGAAGTTTCAAACTTTGGATGTTAAACTAGATGGCATTTAAAGTTGTGTACAATCCCGAGAATCTATTTTTGCAGATAAATTCCACCAAATTTTTGATTCTAAAAATTCCCAACAAATATATTTGTGAGAGCCAGCCTTTTATAGTGGGTAATATAATGAGCTTGGAATCATAGTCTTGTGTTTAAGTCCCAGTTCTGACACATATTTTCTCTGATATCTTGAAAACATTGTTTAATTTTTCTGAGTCTCAGTATCCTTGCCTATAAAATGGGAATGATAACAATATTAGTACATAGAAACATTTTGAGAACTAAATGTAATATAGATATGTAGCATAGTGCCTTCTACACCATAAGCACTCAACAATAATCATTATCATCGCTATAATCATTATCATCGAAAATAATTAAAAACAGAAGGACAAAAATAAACAATTTGTCCAGCAGAAAACTAACAAGCAACAAAAGAGAAGCAGGTTGTTTGTTTGTTTGTTTGTTTTTCATAAAACAAAGGGATATATAGATCCTTCTTTAGATTGGAATGTAGAGGTTTGTAAGATTAGCACTTTAGATTAATTCGTTTGTGATATCCACCCATGTTTATAACCTGTACCTCTACCCCAGCTTCCTCCTTCTGCAAATCAACAAAGGCTGTATTCTAGGGCTGTTTTCTAAGCATCAAATTGGAGTGATGAACCTTTGGCCTAAATACATGTCAACCATCAGCCATCCATTTCTTCAAATTATTTATTAATATCTATGTTACAGTCAGCAGAGGGCTAGGCAGTAGAGACCCATTGGAAAGCAAACTTGGCTTGATCCCTGTCATGATATAATGCAATTCACAGTTGGCATGGTGGTAAATGAGGCTTGATATACAACAAGGGGTGATCACATAATATGGTGAATGTTTAAATTAAAAAAAAATTATTATAGTAAAAGACACATTGCCATGAATCCCCCACAAAATACTCCACCCCACCACCTGTGCCTTGGTTCGAACACATCTATCCCATCGTTCTTACCATTTTCTGAAGCAGTTCTGGAAGTCCTCTTTCATGAGTGCCTTTACTTCATCCTCCATCATGACAATGCTTCCTGTCACACATCGCTTCTGGTATGGCAATTTCTGTCAAATAAAACATTATGGTGTGTCCCCATCCACCTTATTCACTGGATCTGGCACCATGCAACTTCTGGCTCTTCCCCAAAGTCAAAATGACAATCAAAGATAAACATTTTAAATCAATTCCAGACATCAAGGCAGCCACACCAGCGCAACTAAAGACACTCATGAAAGAGAACTTCCGGAGCTGCTTCAGAAAGGGCAGGAATGATTGGATAAGTGTGTTCAGGGTGAGGGTGGGTATTTAAACATTTTTATTTAAATATTCATATTTAAACACTCATATGATCAAAACATACAGCAAACTGCTCTCACTTTCTCTCTGTATTAAGCAAAAGTGGGAACATTGCCTTTGTAATGTGGGTTTGCATCTCACTTCAACATGCAGCGCAATCTTGCTCCACTCTTAATCTAGGCTTGCTTATGTTACTTGACTTGGCCAATGGGATATTGGAAATATGCATCTTGCACAGCTGCTTGTCAATGAGCCATGCCATCTCTTGCTACTGTTGGAAGCCCCACAACATATATTTATAGAAGCCAGAATAGTGTTTACTTTTTGGGGCAGGAGTGTATTAACTAGGACGTGGTATGTGGAAGCCTTATGAAAATATTCTGTATCTTGATCTATATGGTAGTTATATAAGTATATGCATATGTAAAAATTCATTGAGCTAAAATATTTATTAATATATGTTGTCCTTACTGTATATACATATGCCACATAAACACACATACACACACGGAACTAAGAGGGAATGATCCATGAATTAAAGGAACATTTGGGTGAGTAGAATATTATAGAAGCTAGAGATAACAATGGTCAACAATGTTAAATAAGATAAAAGACTGAGTAAGATGAAAACTGTAAGTTTGGACTGGATCAAGCAACATGGACATTATTGATATACTTGAGAACAGTTTTCACGGAAATAGTAGGGGGTAGATCCCATTTTATATCTAGTCTAACAGTGAATAAGATGTAAGACATTTGGGACAGCATCATGTTTCAAAGACTCTCTTGAAAACGTTGTCTATTAACAGAGAAATGATTTGGTGATGAAAATAATCCCATGACAATGTTTTAGATTGGGAATGCTAACACAGGCTTGTATACTGATAAGACTTAGGACACAAGAAGAATGTGAGTTAGCAAAAGAGAAAGGAAGTTGCATGAAGAAGAGGTGTTTTTCTTTGAAGTTGAGAATTTTAAGAGAACTTGTCTTTATGTTGTATCATTATTGGTAATCGGCTTGTAGGAGATTGATTCAAGCCCAAAGTTATATGTATTAGTGCTGATCTGCACCTGGGTAGCTGTGGAAACTAGACCCAGTGAACTCCTCTGTAACCCCTCACTGTCAAGGAAGAGGCTTGATCTTTTACACCTATGACAGCATCTCGAACTTCGTTTGCTTGTTTGTTTGTTTCCATCTTGGTTATTGCAGGTAACATGCAGCTGTCATTTTCTCATAAAGATCATAAAAAATTACAGAAAGAAAACAGACTAAAGACCTCCCCATAGAAATCTAAAATTTATCAGTCATGTTGTCTTAGGGTAGTGTTGTCTTTAAAATCCTGCAAAACGCCCTTGTGGCTCTTCAAGTTATAATCTCTCCCTTTCATTCCCATAAAACCTTGCTTCCTCCTTCCCCTGTAAAATCATCTTGTCACTTGTGACATTAATGTAGAGAGGAAATCTGCAAAAGGCAGTTTTGTTTCGCTTGATCTTAAAGGTGTGCCACAGCCAGGCTTTCCTCAAATGCAGACAGAGATCAGAGGAGAGAATGGATTTGCTTTCTGGATTTCAAGGAGGGTGGGAGAAGAGAGTGGGAAAGACATTGACCAAGTAGTGGCCTGTATCTTTCCATTTCATCCTGCTTTCTCTAACCTAGATCAAATAATATTAGAGCTGAAAGGGACGTTGGGGATCAGGTAACCCACCTCCTCACATTTATTTACAGATGCAGAAACAGAGTGGTGAAGTGGTTTGCTTAGAACCTCAGTTAGTTATTGCCAGACAGTGGTCTCCAACATCCTCTCCCATGCCCCTGTAGTCACTGGAAAAGTTGCTTTAGGTGGCTGGGCTGTGATGAACTGCAAGTGACTTAAATTAATGGTTTCCATACCTCAGTGATCATCAGACTTAGGTATTAACCTTTCACAAACCTATAGATTGCCAAGTCCCATCCCATACCTTGTGATATCTGAATCTATGTTAGTTCCTTGCTCCCCAATCTGTAATTAAGCAGAAAAGAGTTAATTGTAGCAAGATTAATCTTTAGAAGGGTCTGCTTCCATGGCTGGTACTTGACTGGTGTCCAGGTATTTGGATTTTATAAAGTTATCTAAGTGATAAGAATATTTTGCCTGCCTGAGGCATCCATCATGATCACCATGTTCTTCAAGAAGTTTGTAGTTTGATAATTATGGCTGGCTATTATGCCTCTGCGGCCAGTCCCTAATAAACATTCAAGACTCCTAAGTTTCACATGGGCTTCCCTGGGCAGAAGAACTGTATATCTGTGACAGCATTTTAGGTCAGGAGGGAGAGTGTAGTGTGTGGCCTCTTTAAGGAGAGTACAAGAAGTCTGCACATGGATTTGGCCCTAGACACCACTTGATATATCCTTTTCCCTTAGTGATCTGGTTGTGTATTCTCACTGTGTTACTGCAATAAATCTTGGTCATGAGCAAAATTATACGCCAAGTCCCTTGAATTATTCTAGAGAAGCACTGTACTTGTGCTGGTTGTGGGCCTACTGAAGACGGATTGTGTCAGAAGTGGTTACATAATTGTTGACGAAGAGCGGTAAAGATGTCTTTTATGTCTTATGAGCAGCCAGCTCAGGAAGGCCGCAGAGAAGATCATGCAGTTTGAGAATCATGAGGAGATATCATTTGCCCTAAACTTGTCTTTACATAAAATTACTTCATAGTAGAAGGAATCGAGGGGATGTTCTGCACTTGGTATCTTACTGACCTCTCAAACTTAATACAATAGTTTCAAAAAAAACAAAAAGTTTTGATTGTTTTTAATCCCAAATCATCTCTGCTGATATTTTCCCTAACAGTAAATGGCAATTTCTGTTTTCCATTCTTCATTTTTTCAGATGCAAAACTTTAAAATCACTCTTCATTCTCCACAATTTCTCACACCACATGTAAATTAGGAAGACTAACTTCAAAATATGTCACAAAATGTGATTACTTCTTGTTAACTTCACCTCTACTAATCAAAATTAAACTATCCTTTTTCACCTGAAGTTTTGCACTGCTGTCATACTCACCTCCCCTACTTACCCCTCCATGGTCAGCCTATATGCCCCACAGTATCCCATTCCATCATAGGTCAAGTTACATCACAGCTCTCCTTATGAACTGTCAGTGGCTTTCCATATCAGTCAGAACAACCAAATCCTGTTTATGGCCTTCAGGCATCTTTATAATCTGACCCCAACTATTGCTTTGACTGATCTCAGATCCGTTTCTGCTACGCCCTGCCCTTTAGCCATATTGTCTTCCTTACAGTCCTCAAGCTCTAAATACACTCTAGTCCCAGTGTCTTTGTAACTGCTGTTTCCTCTGCCCAGAACATTTTTTTCCTTAAATATTGGCCTCTTCATGCCTCCCTTTCTTTGGGTCTCAGCTCTGATGTCACCTAATTAAAGAAACCTGTCCTGATCAACTAAGCAAGGTAGCCCCCTCCGTTCCTGCCCCTCTCTGTGGCCTTAACTTGTTTCCTCTTTCTTCAAAGCACTTAGTACATAGTATATATGTTTGCTTATTTGAATATTAACTTCTTGCTCCCAGAATATAATGTGAGCTCTGTGAGATGACACATGATTCAGTTCCCTGTGCTAGTAGTAGAGTCCAAGTCTAGGACAGTAACTGAGTCAGAGGAGGGGGTAAAAATTATGTTGAATGAATGAGTGAATGAATGAATGAATGAATGAAGCAGTGATTGAGCTGAGATATGGAGGGTGAGGAGGATTTTCCAGGAAAGGTGGATGGTAAAGGGAAGGCTTACTGAAACAAGCTCCAGTGAACATCAGGACCCAAGAGAAGGACACAGGAGATATTTCAGAGACCAGGGGACAAAGCATTTAATGAATGCAGTGACATTTACTACAGTAGCAACAGTGAAATTCCACTCTTTTTGGTCCTTTTCTTTCTTTCGCTGTTATTCTTTGAAATCATAGAGATTTCCTCAGTTCTCAGTTTTAAGGCTGTGAGCTGACCCAGTGGACTGACACAAAGGACATGGGAACAGCGCTTTCTAGCATGTTCTTTCTGTGGGACCTTTGGTGAGCCTGTGACAGTCTGCTTTCCAGGACTGTATCCGTTGATGTTGGATTACAAGGCTGCTCCTCTGGGCTCCTGCTGAGCTACATTAATTAATGGGAGGAATGACCTTTAACCTTCCGGAGAAAAACATGACAAGCAAGTGTTGTTTGCTTTCCTTTTACTTGCTTTCTTTATTTTTAAAAATAAAATTCTGAATTCCAAAATAGCCAAGACTATAAAGAAATGCAAGTGATAAAAAAAGGATCTTGGGCACAGGACCCAAAAACTCTTCATAGATTGAAACATTTGTTTGAACAGTGAAAAGTGACATGCATTTTTAAAGTAGAATTACAGTAAATCAATTTCTCTCCCTCCCTCTCTCCTTCCTTCCCTCCCTCCCTCCCCCTCCTCTTCCCCTCCCCCTCTCCTCTCCTTTCCTCTCCCCTCCCCTACTGCTTAAGGAAATTATAGGACAGGAGGACAAGTGACTTTCTATCACAGATAAATATGTTTTAACCATGTTCTGGACATGCTTGCCAGCTGGCCTATTATTGTTGACAAATTCAGGTTATTTGGTCATTATTGCATGTTTTGCAAGGGAAAATGAGAAAGAGGATATAGGGCCAAACTGGCTGGAGCAGGTATAACATTAAATGTGCCTGATATCACTTTTTCTTTCACTGTAGATATGACAGAATCTAGACTGGTTTAGAGATCCTCTATTCAAATACAATTGGGTTCAGAAATCTGAGGTGAGAAAAGCTCTCCTCCATGGCATCTTGCCAATTCACACTGTGACCAGAACAAAACTCATTTACAAGTATTTACTGCCCATAAAGAGATCCCAGAGCTGACCAAGTGCTGAAGAGCAATAGAAAATCATTGATAAAAATGTGGGCTGAAGTCAGATTAAAGCTCAGTTCCACTATTTTACCGCATGTGTGCCTTTGGACAGCATGTTTAATTAACCTTTTTTCCTTCATTTTTGTCATGAGTTGAATTATTGTAATTATAAGATCAGATAATCCCTGAAGAACGTACACCAGTGCCTATCAAATAAGGTCACTATCATTATCAATTATATTGGACAGTAAGTTTGTGCTAAATCCATCACAATACCACAAGACAGTATTCTCCTTTTTAACGAAAATGTATTACTTCACAAATATTTGTCAAATTCTTAATATGCATTAGCCACCAGTCTATACAATGTAAGTGACAAAAAGGTTAAAACGATGGTTGCTTCCTTAAAGATCTGGCAACATGGGAATGACAGTAAGACATAAATATATGTTAATGGTGTCACAAGCCATGTTATGGTAATTTGCCAAAGAAATTGTATGTCATCGAAGTCAGACCCCATGGAATAAAGTTCTTCTCATCTCATATTCCTGGAATATAATTGAATAGAGGATTTCTAATTCAGTTTAGATTGTCATATCTGCAGTGAAAGAAAAAATATGAGCTTAAGATTCAAAGGAGAGAGATTGGTATGAGCTATGGAGTGACCATTTGTGGGGGAAATTTAAGTTAGGCCTTACCGAGGAGGACATCTGGCCTGGATGAAAGGGAAGGAAAGGGCATTCCAATGAACTGAGCAGGATATGGTGTTTGGAAAGATAAGCTCCTTTAGCTGTCACCCAGTGGGTCCTTGGGTGAAGCAGATTCCTCTTATTTACATGAATAGAGGGGAGGATAAAGCTGGCCTTGGAGGATAATAGCAGAATTTGCATTTGGAGGCATGTTTGAGCAGCAGCAAAGAAGAATTTTTCCAGCAAAGGAAAGGACTGTCTAAGATTGTGGGGAGATCTCTAACGCTGGAATCATGACAGTGAGGTCATGATTTAGATGGAAGACAGGTAGATGACTGCCAACAGTTTTCTCAAGCTCAGATTCTGTGACCCGGCTTCAGAAGCCCTGCTTATGTCAGTATATTGGACTAAAAAAAAAAAGGTGATTCCTTGGCACTTCTCTATCATTCATTCAGTGGGTATATTCCTCTCCCTGTCTGGGGGTGCATACAGGAGTATACAGCATGGGTATTTTAGCAGATGTATTCCTGCTTCTAGTATCTCTTATTTGAATGGCTGTGAAGATTCAAGGAGTTAATTTCTATGAAAGTGACTTCTAAATCATCATGGACAGTGTCAGTGTAAGACTGATGGAAGTAGAATAAATTTAATATTTTTTGCTTTGTTTTGTTTTGTTTTGTTTTTTAGCTGAGCCATCCTGCCACCTATTGTTGGCAGCTCAACAGCAGCTCAGCTCGGGCTGGCATTGAACTGCTGTTGCTCAGAGCTCAGCTCACACTCTTGAGTGAGCTCTTAACTAACTGAGCCACTCAGCTGGCGCTTAATTTAATATTTTAAACTCACAGTCAGTTCCAGGAACAGACAGTAGACAGAGCTGAACTTTGACCTCCCATATACTTCTTTTCCATGCCAGGCCACACATCATCGCCTCTGTTGGTACATGCACCGTCACTCATGCTCCCTCTCATTCATGGCAAGTATATCAGTAACTGACATGTCTATTTATCACCTCCCCCAACTTCTCCATGAAGTGAGTATTGTTTCCTCATTTCCCGGATGAAGAAAGTGGTACTGAGATAAGGCAAGTAAATAGTCCAAGGTCATGCATCTTTAATGAACAAAGTCAGGCCTTGAATCTTATCCAGTTCTGTTAGATGCTAAAGTCTGGCCACAGATTTTTGCTACAGGAATTCTGTGGCCAGACCACAGAGGACTTGCAGCTGGAGGCCTGCTGCCAAATGCTGCCCTTTGGGAGTTGGGGATCAGGGTACTCAGGGCTCCCCATCATGGCTATCTTCCTCCCACCCGCTTTATACCTGTGCCCTTTAAATACACTTTCCCCCCTCTTCTCACTCAGCTATGTACTCCTTTGAATACTTAAACAGCCATGTCTTCTTGTCATTCACAGAAAAGGCAGAGTTATAAAATGTAACTTTCTAGAATGAATAGCTCCTAGTGCTGCACTGGGAAGAGCAATGATGCAAGTTTGCAGATGGCAGCTTTAGGTTCTGACTCGGCCACTCACTTGCTAAGTTCCCTCAGACAAATATCTACCTAAATGCTTTGGGCCTCAGCTTCTCCACCTGTAAAGTAAGCAACATTACCTACCTTCCATGCTCATCAGAGCTGCTATAAGGACAAAGTCGGATAATTTATAGAGGAAAAAATTTTAATTGTGAGGCTCTAAACAAATGGAAAGCATTATTTTTTTCACAGGCAGCTTTGCTGTAGAGAAACACTCAGACGAACAGGAATTGAGTTCACATCCTAAGTGATGCCACATACTGTCAGAATGAGTTTTTGTGCTTGTCACAGTCCCTGAGCTTTGGTTTTCTAACCTGAGAAACAGGGACAAAGGGTTACTCACAGGATTTCTGTGAAGATTGATTAGGGTCTTTTTTGTTATTTTTTTTTTTTTAGGACTTCATTGTTTATACATTGTTCTAATCTTTACCACAATTGATTATTAGTAGGAAAGAGGTATTTATAAAATGCAGTAAATATAAACAAGGATTTGAGATGAGTATGATTTGTTGAAAGAACTTCAGGCTACTGGGAGTCTTTGGAAGCTTCGAGGTAAGCCTATATAAAGCATGGAGCAACCTGGACTAACGGTTGTGCTCTGGAATCCCAGCAGGTTACAGAAGGGTGAGCTGCCTGAGGTAAAAACTTCCCTTCCATGATGGGGGATTAAGAAGGCTTGAGGGACAGAAGATGACTTGCTACTACGGATAACTTCTGGATAGGAGTATGAGCTAGGGAAGACGTCCCGTAACCAAGAGGAAGGGGCATAGTGGGTCTGCCCTCTAATGATCGGCCTCAGTCCCTTTGTCCTTTGGTGAGCAGCAGTATCTTGCTGTGAGGGACGAGGTAGGCAGACCAATCACTTAGAAGAAGGTCAAGCACTTCCCTCACACCTGTGGCACCCACTTCCTTCATTTTATGTACCCCAGGCTTGTCTGTGTCCCAGAAACCTACTGGCCTGCGAAAGGATGGGCTTGCTCCTGAAATCCAGGTTCCAGAAATAATGATGGTAAGAGCTGTCTTTCCTTAAAAGAAAAAGGCAGCATAAAAAAAGGTAAAGAGGGATTTAGAATCAGGTATTCAAGGGTACAAAACCCAACTCTGGTACTCACTGTCTTTATATATCTAGGCAAATGGCACTTCCTTTCTTCATCCCAGGTTCATTATCTCTTTAAAGGGATAATCGTGCCAGCCTTTCTGGGCTGTGGTGATTAAACGTTATTAAATGGGATGATTATATATATATATATATATATATATATATATATATATATATATATATATATATATATATATATATATATATAATGAGATGAGCATTGTAATGCGCCCATACTAAACATTCAGCTATGAAAGCTATGTCTTTGATGTTTTTCTCTTTAGGAAACACAGAAACACGAAATATGTAGGACTCTGTCTTCTTGTATCAAAATGAAGGCCTTTCTTTAGTGCTCATCTTGGACCAGGCAGTGTGCTAGAAGCTGTGGGGAATACAGGGATGTTTACTTAGTAGCCTTGCCTTTCAATAGCTTTCAAGCAGGTACAACAGAAGGAGGCAAAAAAACTGAGTTGCAAAAGGTTACAGACACATGAGGCCCAATGAATAGTCCAGATAGCAAGTGCTGTAGGAACTGAGATGAGGAAATAAAATGATCTGGAAAAGTCTTTTACAAAAAGTCATTTTTTGCTTTATTTGTCTATCAATCTGACAGTCTGTCAATTACTATTATCAGTGAATGCCAATATTGTCCCAAGAACTGTGCTAGAGGTCATATTTGAGTTGGGCCTTGAAGGGTAAATAGGAAACACATAGAGAGGAAGGAGAAATTGGGACTCATTTTTTTCATGTATTTAACTGAGTAAAACTAAAAGAAAAACCTTATTCAATTTTTTCTTATCTGTGGCTTTAACTAGTTACTGATAATATCTATCTGTCTTCACCCCCGATTTCTCTCACTGATTCAAGAAAGGTAGCTGTCACTACCTGTCCTAATTCGACACATTCTAACCCATATTGGGAGTATTATCTTTTCTTTAAAAAATGGACACTACATAGAATTCCTGTCCTGACTAAGATCATCACTAGCTGTTAGGAGAGGCTGTTTGTCACGGCCCAAGTGTCCTGGACTATTCAGCTGGAGATGCCAGACCTCCAGGCCTAAGTGTCCTCTGACCCTGAGCCATTTCTGCTGCTGGTCGTGTTGCAATCAATTAGGCCAAGATGGCTGCAGTGCGACTCGAGTATAACAACTCACTCCCTGAAGCCTGAGGACTGTGCTGTTTCCTTCTCACTATAAAATGTACTGGGCCCCTCAGCCCTTCATTGTAGTGCAACCCATTGAGTGTTTAACTGTCACCTGGGCTCATCACATCATTCTGTGGGCCTTAGTGTCAGGGAGATTGGTACCTCCATGTTCACATTCCTGCTACTTGCTGTACGGTGATTAATAGCCTGTCTCATTCTGACACACTGAGTCTCAGTGTCTACTTTTTGTACCTGCAGAATTGTTACTGATCAACCTGCTTGCTGGCTTAGCCATGTCCTTTAGAGTCTTGTTATTTCCTCCTGGCTCTAAAAAGTTGGGGTTCTTTGACATCATCCATCCAATAATGCAAGTTCTAAACTTAAAATTTCCCCCATTCTCTCTTCAGTCTGAATCTTACAATCACAGGGCTATGTGATCAGAAAATCAAAACCTTGTCACTCCAAAGTTATATCCTACGTCTTGTTTCTCCACAGTTTTCCTGAGGTCATTCCCCTTAGCTGAGGCCTTATTCATCACGAGGGGGTGGGGTCTTATAACTTAGTGATTCCATGTAGAATTTGAAGAAAAAGAGTCTGGAATTGAGTCCTGGCAACAATACTTGCAATCTTTATGACCTTGACCAGTTTCTTATACCTTTGTGCCTTGTTTTCCTCCAATATAAAATGCTAGTAAGAGTAAAGAGTAATTAACTGACAAGGTTGTATGAGAATTATATGAGTTAAAACATGTAAAGCACCTATAATAGTACCCAAAACATAGTAGGAGCCCAGTAAATGTTTGCCATCATTATTTGCATCGTGAACTCCAGCTTTATGGTAAACCAGTCACAATGTCGTCTTCAGAACCTTATCCTCACAAACTCGGAAGTTTTTCTGTTGACTTGACTATAAATATAGAGGTAAAATTCCAAGTCTGGCCTCTCAAAATTTGAATTCATTCTACTTTCCTTTAAATACTCCCTACCTTCATGCAACATTTAAGTCATAATGAAAATGTTTTCCAAAAATGACACATCCTTTTGTTTTCCTTTCAATTATCCCTTCCTGGTTGGTTTTCTCTGTTTTTGTTTTTGTTTTTTCTTTGTTTGTTTTCTCCTTAAATGCCTATGAGTAATCTGTGTCTCAGCACAGTGGATGAAACATTAAAGATTCAATAAATATATCCTTAATAAATGGATGAATGAAAATAAGAAAGGAAGATGGAAGGAAAGATAGAAGGAAGGAGGGAAAGAAGGAAAGGAGGGAGGAAAGTTAGATTTGCCAGTTAAAAATTTGTGCATTGAGAAAGAATTATTTTGTAGAAGAATATCACAATGATTGCAAAGTTTCTTATAACCATTGTCTTCATGAAAATTTGATGTTTTATATTTATTCACAAATTGTGTTTTTATTTTAGGAGGATATAAAGCTCACTGGATGATACTTATTTATGGTTTCTTTTTTTATACTCATACTTCCCTTTACTGTTTATTTTCTAGAGAGAATAAATCAAAATTGGGTATCATTCCAGGGATTTGAATGAATAGGTTATACATGAACTTATATTAAAAATCTATATTTACATGTAGGGAAAATATGCGAGTATACCCAGTTTTGCCCAGGGGAGTCCCAGTTTATGCATGTTATTCTAGTGTAATTATTAATAGCACACTTTTTCACTCTCAGAAGTATCTCAGTTTTGATGACACATCATATTGTCATGTGAATCATAAGGAGGTTTTGACAAAGATTATTTGAGAAATCAAAGAATTGCAGTCAAATGTTATTTACATGATATAGAATATGTAGCTGATCCATCAATATTGAGCATTTCCTATATACTAAGCTCAGTATTATATGTTCCTTTAAATGATAACCTGACAGAGAGATATCCTGCCCCACAAACCTTCTCTTCCCTGTTTATCTTTATCTGGGGTACCTGATTCATATGCAGATGCAGGGTTATAGGAGGTGAGGTAAAATAGTTCAATTATGAGTCTCAGAAAGGCCATCTTGACTTTCTTTTTTTTTTTTTTTTTTTTTTGAGGGCAGTGTCACTGGCCCTCATATGTGGGACCCGAACCGGGACTGCTGGCTTCCGAAGCTAGCGCTTAACCACTGCGCCACTGGGCCGGCCCCCATCTTTACTTTCTTAAAGGGAAAGTGAATTTATTGCCTTGTACATACATACAAAGTTCATAGCTACCTCACTTCAGGAATAGTTGGGTTTGGATGTTCAAAAGACATCATCAGGAAGCTGTATCTACGTCTCAGTTTTGATTTCTATTCTGTTGGCTTCATTCTCATGAAGTCTTTCCCCTCATATCTATTAGAAAGAAAGACTTCTTTCCCATTGATTCCAGCAAGTCTTAAGATTCATTTTCATCGAACCACATTTAGGGTATGAATCCATATATAACCGGGAGGCTGAGAGATTGAATATGCTCATTTCGAGGCCTGACTCATATGCTGCAACTGACTATGGAGGACAAGGGGCCAATCAGTCTAAACCACATGGACTGAGATCTGAAATTGTTTTCTAGGAATACTGAGGGACTTTGCCAAAAAACACATGGACAATGTCAAAACTGGAAGATCAAAATCAACTCATGTTCATTTTGATCAACCTCGCTGCCAACTGTCCTATGATCCTACTTTTGTCAGGATAGACTAAGTTCTGTCCATTGTTTATTTTCTTCATAAAATGAACATTTATTTCTTTTCCAATCTGTAGCCTGACCAAGGTTTTCTTTGTGCTTGTGATTGGGCATGAGTCTCTGTGTGGGCATATTTCCTATTTTCCTTTTCTGTGAATGACACTCCTTCAGGAGTAACTCAGGGTTCCAGGCTACTTCTACCTTCAGACTCCCCATTTCAAAGTTTTTCCAATCTGTCAAAGGTTGGGGAAAGTATAGAAGATGTTGTATGCATGGACAAGTTTTATGGGGCACGCCCGGAGGTGCATATATGACTTTCGGTTACATTTTATTGGTCAGAGCTTAGGAACATGACTAAACCTACCTGCAAAGGGGGCCAAGAAATGTAGTTCATCTCTGAGCACAGTAGGAAATTGGACCTCATACCCTGAACCTAATAAGTGACTTCTTGGTTCCTTGAAAATAATCCATGCTTTAGTCCAAACAATAAGCATCTTGCCTTATTCACTGTGTCTGAGTCCCAGGCTTTATTATGATTCCAGTACTTTACGACAGGGAACTCGGATAGTTTTAGAAAGATCTTCTAGCCACTCTTTGTCCAGGGATCTGCTCTCAGACCCCCATATCGCAAACCATTATCCCCGACTCCCAATCAATCCTTGTCTTATCCTGGAGGTAATGTCCACAGGCCAGGTGAGAGTCAGTGTTGACAGTCCTAACCTTATCACAAGGCTACCCCCACACTGACCACAGTAACTCATATTGTATTGGTTGCTGTTTACCAACTCATTTTTACTGCCGGAGCCCTTAAGTATTTATTCTCCCATGTTCAGCAGTTCTTATGGCAATGTTTCCAGCCTTGCTTTAGTTAGCGGGCTGTCAACCCCTTGATAACAATTCCAATTTATCACTCAGCTATAAATATTGTTTCCAGGCAATGCTTGGCCTATGTGGTCTGAGCCCTGAAGCAATTTTATTTTTACTCATTCTAAATAAAACTGAATTACTCAGAGTGTGTGGGTGGGTGAACAGCAGAAGAGGAGGATGAGAAAGAAGAAAGGAGAAGAGAAAGGGGGCTGAGAAGCTATCTGCACAGATTTGGACATCTTTTAAAGAAAGAATAAGAGAGAAAAAAGTATGTCACCACCTTCAAAGGGTGAAAGGAAGCAAGAGAATAAAACAGGTAGGAAGATAAAATAGAGAGCCAAGAAAGGATGAAGGAGAAGTCATAACTGAGGAATTGTGCAGAGAAAATATTTTTTTTAAAAATAAGAGAGGGGTCAAATAAGAAACCTGTTTAAGTACATGTCTCTGTTTTTCCATTTTCTTTTTCACCAATCATCAGTCAATTGATCAGTAAGCTTTAAATGAACATCTACTATTTGTTGGGCATATAGGTCTCCACAAATGTATGTTTTGAGGTGCATATACTACACTTCTCAAATTATATCCTTAGAATAAATTCTTAGCATATAATAATTTCATTAGAAGTGACGAAACATATTTTAATTAAAATTTCAGCTAATTAATAATTTTTATTTTCTTTTTTTACCATATGCTAAGTCTATAGCTTCAGCTCATACCATGAGTTTATATATAGATATGTAAAAACATGAAGTAGCTAAAAACCATAAATATAAGACTAAGCTTTATTTAATTTCCCTTGTCAGATTGTGAATAGCCCTTGGTTAATTTACTCCTGACATTTCTCTCTCTTTGTTAAATTGATGAGATGATCCCTATCCTACTAGCTGCTACAATAACCAGTACTTGTGGTAGTATTTGGGCATAAAGAGCTTTTGAAATAAAACTTTGGCTACCTGTGCCTGGAACATGTATGACTTGTGACTCAAACTTTCAAGGGCTATATGAGTTTGAAATTTCTATTTAAGATTGTAACACAAAACTTATTGAGCACCAATGAATTCCTGGATTCCTAATAGAAGAAATTTTAAAACTTTTTGACAGAAATACATGAATACATGGACCATTTTTTTTTTTTTACTGTGGTAAAATACCCAAACATAAATTTACCATCTTACCCAATTTTAAATGTATAGTTCAAGGGTATTAAACGCATTCAAAGTGTGTTAACATCACCACCATCCATCTGCAGAACTCGTTTTATCATGTGAATCTGTATGCTCATTAAGCAGTAAGTCCCCATTCTCCTCTAGCCCATAGCCCCTGGCAAACACCATTCTACTTTCTGTATGATTTTGACAACTCTTAGCACCTCAGGTAAGTGGAATCATGAAATATTTATCTTTTTGTGACAGGCTTATATCACTTAGCTGAATGTCCTCAAGATTCCTCGATGTTGTAGTGTGTGTAAGAATTTCCTTCCTTTTTAAGGCTGAATAATATTTCATTGTGTGTATATGCCAAATTTTGGATATTCATTCATTCATTGATGGACACTTGGGTTGCTTCCACAATCTTAGGGTTACTTTTGATGAGATAAAAACATAAATATTAAACAAAATGTATAGGATGTAATCAATCATCATTTTAATATATCAAAAGTAAAAGAAAACAATGTAAAAGTGACTACAAATAACTATTAAAGTTGTGAAATGGATAAGAGAAGAAAAAAATTGCAAACACCATAGAGAAATTTTACTCAGTACCACCAGCTGTAAAATCAAAGCCAAAGCACTTTCATAAATATTAGTACCATCCTTATGGATTCTGTCATCAGCATTTTACTAGGATGTCAACACAGTCCCATTATTAATGACAGAGTAAACTTAGGTTAGAAAAATTTGGTTCTATTATGGAATATTTGAAAATACTTTAATATTAAAGTGTAGTTTCTAACCTAAGAAACTATATTTAGAATTCATATATAAATATAAATATGTAAATATATATATATATATATATATATATGCATTGTATTCTCTATAAGCACATAGCAGAGAAATACAGTTCAAAATATTACGTGTATCTTTCTCACTCTCACTTTCATTTTTGATCTTACTTGGAAGGAAGGGAACAGGCTATCCAATAGGCCCCACATAAATCTTTTCTAAAGGGACATTAAAGTAAATACATCATAATTATGGCAAAATCCTGGTTATAGGGGTTCTTTGGGCTGGCCAAGTGGCGCGGTGGTTAAGCGCTGGCTTGGGAAGCCAGGAGCCCCAGTTCAGTCCGACATGTGAGGGCCAGTGACACTGCCCTCAAAAAAAAAAAAAAAATAATAATAATAATAATAATAATAATAATGTATTTGAAAAAGTTGTAGAAAACAAATTGAACACAGCATAATGCAAGAAGAAAAGAAGAAAGTTAACAGAATGCGAAGAGAAGGGAAAAAAGTGAGAGTAATAAAGCAAAACAATAAAGTAGAAATATAAATGCAATAGAAAATTGGTACATGTAAATTGATTACACTTGCATGTTTAAAAAATGTGTCCCAGAATTTTTAATGATTATTCTATATAATGATAAAATAGAGGGAGAAAAAATAAACCAAATATAGATTAAGCAAAAATCCAGTATATAAATATTGAGATCAGAGACAATTGATTTAAATATAAAGCTTTCTAACATATAAGATATGCATTATGAAGCTGCCTATTTTATGCCCAAACACCCTTTTTAGTCCCAGAGATCCTGATATTAAAGCCAGTGTAGACATATGAAGACACTTGTATTCATGAATAGTCACATGATGATAGTATCTTACTAGTAACACCCACATTTTTCCTCTCACAGGAGTATACATTGTGCACTATAAGGCCTATTGAGAAGTCAAAATGGAAAAAAAAGAATCAAGAAATTAGTTGCTTCAAGTATGGTAGGGACTGATCATCTGGATGGCTTCTGAGTGTTTCACCCCAGACTAAGAACGTTTGCAACAGAAAACTCCTCAGGCCAGGATGTTGGAGAGGTGGTACTCATCTGAGCCCCACATACCAGTCTGTCTCCACATCACTTAAAACAGTGCCATGGACATAGTCCTCTGATGACTCATCCATTCATCTATTAAATCCTTTATTTGTGCATCCTGGCCTGTGAAAAACTATTTAGGTTTTATGTTCCTTAGTGGCCAGAGTAGGGATTTAAGAAGCAGCCTCTCTATGCTCTTGTTTCTGTTCAAAGCAAATTAATCTTTTGCCTTTTCAAAAACAAAAACAAAAACAAAACAATAAAAAACGGCTCCTCTGCAGAAGTTTGTAGCAATATAAAGGGTAAATGGTTCCTTCTGAATTGGATCAGAAATTTGTGTAGTTCAAGCTCCTTAATGTACATATGGGGTGACTCTTACATAAACCTCTCATACTCAGCCTCCCTCTTGCTGAATCATGCAGTTGATTTGTAGCCACATGTAGAAAGGTCCTTATCACTAATTCAATGATGAACGTGATGGTTGAGTGTTTCAACAATGAACCCCAATTCAAAATCTACCTCCACAACTTGAACCTTGCTTTGTGACTTCAATCATTAGCTCTGTTTCAATTTTCAGATTTATAAATGGAGTTTCAAGGAGTTAAGACATTTGCACAACGCATAAGGTAATGATGAAAAGAGTTGAGCTTGCAAGGCTCATGGTGCAGTGTATGACACCATGTATCATTTATGGCACATGATGAATGAGGGCTGTTATCAATATCATGATTATTATTTTATTAACATTATTACCATCATATCAGCTGCCCCCCTAGTTGGCTTAATATCCTACAGTAGTCTGAACTCAGTATTTCCTTTTTGTTCCTTCTCACATACACACTGGAGAATACTTTCTCAGTCTGATTTCCATTTCTGAGTCACATTCACTCCCTTTTAAAGTCAACCCCATTTGCAACCCCAACATTAGCTCCTGAGCTACTCCCTGGCTTAGGATTTTTGCCTATCAGGTGCTAAATTACTGCCTCCAAAAAATGACAAGCCTCAGTTTGCAATCTTTTTGCTACAATAAAAGCAAAAGGAGCCACAGAGGTGCAGGATTTTGGGGGATCAATTTGGGGGAAAAAAATTATATATATATATATATATATAATTTGCTTCCAGCAGTTTGTGTGTTATGTAAGTGCCGGCATTAAGTGAGCTAACACTAAGAAAGTAGACAGCTCCAGTTAATGAGACAGATTATTTAGGAAAGCAGAACTGTCACTATTGCTTACCATATAATGCAGTGGATTTGTTACTTTTGAATGCCGGCTACATTAGCAAAAACATCATTTATTCATATTGAGAGGTTCCCCAGAGCTGCACTTTGTTTAATAAAGATAAAGCCCTTATGTGGTTGTCAAATGTTATCTTTCTATCCTGGGAACTTTTCCAACAGCAACCTGGGCTCTTATTCCCTGAGATGATTTGCAAAGTGTGGGATGTCCGTATGTATTTTAGAACTCGGGTGGGTTTTCCTAATTGATCTCTAGGGGTACCTACTCTGAGAGCCTAAGGTCTGCAACATGTGGTTTGATGAACATGGAACTAAAGGAAGGAAGAAAGCAGAAAATCTTAGAATCTCAGAACCAGAGAAAACGTGCATTTTTTTTCATTGAGAAAATGATGCAGCTTCCAATCTCCCTTTGTTTTCTTTACAGCCACACGTCCCCATTCCCCTCTCCCTCCTCTCCTCTCCTTCACTCTCCAATTCTCACTAAAGTCAAGAATGGGCTTCATGTCACTAAACGAAATGAATAGTTCTTGTCCTCTTCTCTTGATCTATTAGAAGTATTAACCACTATCAGTATATCTGTGCATCTTTAAAAATTATAGCCAGTTGCATGATTCCATACTGTTCTAGCTTTTCTGTTATCTCTCTTGCCAAGTGGATTTCTCTCTACCTACAGTTATTAATTCCCTTCCACCTGTAGTCGTTAAACACTAATGTTCCCAAAGGCTCAGCACAAGCTCTGCTCTTTCCTCCTCCTACTCACTCGCCCCCAGGGTCTCACCTGCACTAGCACCTTTGAACATCATTTTTTGCAGGCAATTCACAAAACCGCCTGCATTTCTGACTCTGGGGTCTCCTTGAGCTCTGGGCTCACTCCACCAGCTGAACCTTTGATGTCTCCCAAAAGATGCCTCAAAGTATCCACAAAGTTTCACAACGTCCAGTCCAAATTTTGGATTTCCTCCCCAAACGTAGGTCTCCCTTAATACCTCTAAGCATTTTGTTTTCCACAAGCCAGAAACTTTAGTGTCATTCTTAAATTAGCCCATCTTACATTTGTATCCAATCTATCAGCATGTTATTGTTTATTTAACTCTTAAATAGTCTTCATATTTATCTGCCTTTTTCTACTTCCAGCCCCTAACTCAGGGCCTGGCATATAACAGGAACTCAATAATTCAGTTTTGAATTGAAGAGTCTCTCTCATTGACACTCTAGTAAAAGCCGGGCCTGTTTTTAAATCTTGTGAATTTGTCTTCTCCTCAATCCAAATTTGCCCCACTATAACCATTCTTCATTTTACCACTAGTTGGATGCTTTACAAGACAAGATCATATCATCTTCTTTCACCAGCTTACATAGTTAATATTGTGATCTTCAAGAACCACATCAATTAGCCACTCTCTCTCCCTGTAGGTCCATCACATCCCACACTCTGCTCTTCCTCTCATTGTGACAACCACCAGTCTTTCTGTTCCTTGTCTCCGCCATATTCCATGTAGACACAATGTCTTCTTTCTGGTCCACAATTCTACTCCCCATCAATCACCTCCTAATTAAAATGTGTCCATTCTTGAAATCTCAGCTCCTTTCTTACTCCTTTAGAAGTAGTTACAATAACTTTCCTGACAAGGTCAATCATTTATATCATACGATCTAACAATACAAAACTTAAATTGTAACCAACTATAATGTTTCTATGTTTGATGCATATTTGTAACCCCCCTTAAAATATATTTCCCAGAGCACAAACGTATTAGAGCTAGGATGTCTGGTTATCCTCACTATTGTATACCCAGAAACAAATAGTTTAGTAAGCTTAGCTAAACATTAACATCTCGCACATATATGCATATATACGGCATAGTGTGATGTTGTGATTTCTAAGAAATATATGTTTGGTGATTCAGATGACTAAAATACATTTTTCATATATATTCAGCCATTGTCCATAATTTCTGTCTCACAGGTCCCAGACTCCTAGGATTTCCTAAGTGATATAAGCAATGGGGTCATCTTTTGTTACAATATTTGGTCTCTTTTTCTCAGTCACTGAAATAATTTTCAGAGCCATAAGGAAATGAGTGTCCTATTATGCATAACAAACCCCTTTCCACCACACCTGAATTTCTGTCAATAAGATGCCTTTTAGAAAGCAACTAAGGCTAGGGACTGTTTACCAGGGGAACCAACCAAGTGATTAGAGAGTTCAAACTTTCGGGGAGGAGCTGGAGGTTGAATCAACTGCCAATGGCCAATGATTCTATCAATCAATCCTGTTGTGTAATGAAGCCTCCATGAAAACCTAGAAGGATGGGTTCAGAGAGCTTCCCGATTGGTGAACAAGCAGAAATCTGTGGAAAGTGGTGTGCTCAGAGGGGGCATGCAAGCTCCTTGTCCTTTCCTCATACCTTGCCCTACGCGTCTCTTCCATCTGTCTGTTCCTGAGTTATATATCTTTTATAACAAGCTAATCTAGTAAATAAAATGTTTCTCTGAGCTTTGTAAGCCACTCTAGCAAATCAGTGGAACCCAAGGAGAGAATCATGTGAACCACTCATTTAGAGCCATTTGGTCAGAAGCACAGGTGACACCCTGGACTTGTGATTGGTGGTTGAATTGCAAGGAGTAAGCCCTTAACCTATAATCCAAGAAGGGGGTTGTTGGAACTGTCAGTCTATAGCCAGTTGGTCAAGAGCACAAGAGATGATTTGGACTTGAAATTGGCATCTGAAGTGGAGGGCAGTCTTAGTGGACTGAGTCCTTAACATGTGGAACCTATGCTATCTCCAGGTAGATCATATCAAAATTGAGTTGAATATAGGACACCCAGCTGGTGTCAAGAGCATTGCTTGATGGTGTGAACCTCCCCACCCCTCCCATCCTCACATTGTAATTGGCTCCAGAACTGCTATGCTTAGTTTATCCAATACATGTTTGTGGGGTGTGTGTGTGTGTGTGTGTGTGTGTGTGTGTGTGTGTGTGTGTATCTTAATTTTTGACAATTTGGTCTGTCTTGGGCTCAATTTTTTTCATCTATTTAATGGGGCTAGAATCATAATCTAAAGTCTTTTCATGTCTAGATGCAGTAGCATAGACTATTAATAAATCTGGCATAAAATTGATAGCAAAATAATAATTGCCTGGCCAAAAAATCCCACATCCAAATTCTATACAATTAGGTCATGTATATATATGACTTAATATATATCAAATAGAGGCATTAATATCCTTAAATATAAACAACTCTGAATATGAATAAAGATTTGAAAAACATGATATAAAAGTAGGGAAAATATGTTAACAGATAATTCACAGGAGGGATATAAATACAATAAAGCTTTGGATTGCGAGTAACTTGGTTTGTGAGTGTTCCGCAAGATGAGCAAACATTTCTAATACATTTTAAGTCGGTAAACAAGTGATGTCTTGCAATATGAGTAGTTTGTTTCCCGAACAAATTATGCTTACAAACCAAGGTATTACTGTATATGAAAAGATATTTTATGTCCCCGAAAATTGAAAAATGGAAAATACAACCATTTTGGGTTGCCATTTCTCATATATCAGATTGGCAAAACATAAAAAGTATGACAACATCATCTGTTGGTGAAAATGTGGAGGAAAAGTCACTCCAATACTCACGTGTTGCTGTTTGGAATACACTTTGATGATACAGTTATGAGAGAGATTTTTGTCACGTTCAACAAAACTGCATTTATGCTCACGTTGTATCCCAGCAACCCAATATCTAAGAATTTACCTTGAAGATATGTATCAAAAAAAAGTAAATGCATATGTATGGGGGCATTCATTGCAGAATTGATTACAAATGCAAAATACTGGAAACAACCTATGTGCTCATGCATAAAAGAGAGGTTCAGTAAATTGTGGTATGTCCACATAATAGAATACAGAGCAGCCAGAATGAAATAAAAAGGGGAGGGGGGATGAGGAAGATATCTATGACATTGAGTGATTTTCACATTTCAGTGAAAAAGTCAAAATACAAAAGATTACACAAAGTATGCTATTCTTTGTGTAAGACAGGAAAATGAGAAAATATGTCTGTATTCTTTAATAGTGTATATAAAAATACAGGAAGAATAAACTGAGATTAATGAAATGTGACATGGGTGAGAAAGATGAAAAATATAAAGTATAAGACGGGCAATGATGGTTCTCTGAGGAGAGCATTTTGAATGGTTTAACTTTTACAACCATGTTATAAAAATGTATGAGGGCGATACCAAAGCAGAATACAAATAGAACCACATTTTATAAACCATATTTAGAGAAATAATGTAATCACACTGGAGGGAGAGAAAAAAAGAACTAAATCAGGTAATTCAATAGTATTTACATTACATGCCTCAGGCTAAATACAAAATTCTGAAGTAAGTTGAACTTTGGTTAGTAGGTTTTTGTTTTGTTTTGTTTTTTTACAAAGTTAGGAGTTAACAATTCTGAAAACTACTTTTTGTGTATCCTAGGTCTAAGCAAGGAAGTACTAATATTATTAAAAAATGGAAGCCAGGCTTATCATTGTTATAAAAAGAAGTTATAAATGTTTAAAGTGAAGGATATTATGAACTCTCTAGTATTCGATTGGAATTAGAAGTATGAGTGTGAACTTATGATTTTAATATCAATAGGTAAAGAAATAGTTATAGATATTTTTGTTTGTGTATGTATGTTCATATATATGTGTATATTCATATATGTGTATGTGTGCAGTTGTATGTATTAATAGGGGGTGCCAAAAATATGCACATTTTAAGAAAGGAAAAATGTATTAAAACTGTAATACCCAATATATACTGCTAACAAAAGATGAACACAAGTCATGTTTAACTTCTGCAACTACAAGAGGTACTCAAAGTGGTCACCATCAGCATCCAGACATTTCTCATTATGGTGAACTACTGCTTGAGCAATGTTGACCAAAATGTCCACTTGTGTACATTTGTTAGCACCCTGCCCCCAGTATATAGACTGTGGAGAGATACACACAGCTACAAATGTTTAAGAGTACATGTATCTGTGTATACATATTGAATACACATACAGTTTCTAACACTATGCATTGAGAGAGCCTAGAAGCCATGATACCCGAATGGCAAGGCCCACACCTGGAACCAACTCTTGGTTTCTCAAAGCATTTTACACTTAAAGAATTCAGGATTCTCTGGAAAAATGGCTAATTTCAGGGATATGGTAGAACAGAAAAAGAAGTGCTTAGAATATTATTTTGTACCATAAAGTAAAGAAGTACTCAAAGAATGCCAGCTCCATGGGGCACCAGTTGCCAAATCTGGAACCACTTGAGCACATCTAAATAAATAATGGTAGTAACAAGTGTTTAATCCATACAATAAAATAATAATTCATGAGTCTACTTGGGTGTAAATGCATAAATAAATAAATCGGAAGAAAGCATTCTTCTTTACAACAAGAATCCAAGTGATAAATGTGGACGGAATGATGGATTTAGAAAATCACCAATTGATAACCATTGTTATAATCATCGTTTCAGGTAAAAATCATTAATAGATGCAGACACCACCGGTGGGAGAACTATTGATGGGTAAGAAGATATTTGCATAGTCTCTGTCTTAGTCGGCTTGGGCTGCCATGACAAAATAGCAAAGCCAGGGTGGCTTAAAGCACATTCCTCACAGTTCCAGAGGCTGAGAAGTCCAAGGTCTAGGTACCAGTAGGTACAGTTCCTGTTAAGGGTCACTTCCCTGCCTTGAAGATGGTCGTCTTCGCACTGTGTTCTCACATGGCCGGAGATGTGAGAATGGGGGAAGGAGAGAGAGCTTACACACTCTTTCTTGTCTTTTTTAATCTTCTTATAAAAACTAGTTACATCATGAGGGCTGCACTCACATCTTCATTTTAACCTAATATACCTCCCGAAGCCCGACCTCCAAATACAATCACATTGGGGTTTAGGTATTCAACATATTAATTTGGGCCAGTTTGCAATAGTTTCCAAACATCTCTTAACCATTTACTAATTAAAAAAGAGGAAAAATAGAACTGTACCTTGGAGATACAAAGTGATCATAATATCACCAGAAATGCAATAAATCAACATCATGTATCTTGGGACATGATTCACTGAGAACCACAGTATATGATTTATGTGGCATTCCAACAAACAATGATCAAATCTAACCATTTGGAAATAACAGATGCCAAATTCAGGGAAATTCAGTAAAATACCACCTTTGTATCCTTCAAAGAGTTGAGTGTCATGAAAGAAAAATATTAAAACACTCCCAGATTAAAGACAACTAGAGAAATACAACTAATTGCAGTGAATGACATGACACTTACTTTGCACATTATTGGGACAATGGTAAAACTAAAGAATATTGTATCAATATCAGTTTCCTGATTATGATAACTACACTGTGGCTATACAAGAGAACGTCCTTGCTCTTAGCAAATGTACTTTGAAGGGATAAAGGAACATTACATTGGCAACTTATTTTTTTCCCAACTTTATTGAGGTATAATTGACAAATAAAAATTGTATATAATTAAGATGCACATGATGGTTTGATATAGTTATACACTCTGAAATGATTACCATGACCAAACTAATTAAAACATCCATCAATTCCCATAGTTACCATTTTTGTGTATGTGTGGTGAGGACACTTAAAGTCTATTCCCATAGCAAGTTTCAAGTAAACAATACCATATTATTAACTATAGTCACTGTGTTATACATTTGAATCCCAGAACTTATAACTGAAAGTTTGTACCCTTTGACTAACATCCCCCCATTTTCCTTACACCGTGGACACTGGTAATCACTATGTTACCCTCTGCTTTTGTGTGGTAGGCTTTTTTAGATTCCACATAGAAGTGAGATCATACAGTATTTGTGTTTCTGTGTCTGGCTTAATTCACTTAGCATAATGCCCTCAAGATTTCTCCATGTTGTTGCAAATGGCAGGATTCCCTTCCTTTGTAAAGCTGTATAATATTGCATTGCATGTATACACCACATTTTCTTTATTTATTCAACAGACACTTGGGTTGTCCCCATATCTTGGTTATTGTAAATAATGCTGCAATGAACATGGAGGTGCAGATATCACTTCAAGATACTGATTTCATTTCCTTTGGATATATATATCCAGAAGTAGGATAGCTAGATCATTTGGTAGTTCTATTTTTATTATTATTTTTTTATTCTTGAATATTCCAAAAATATATGCATGTATGTTTGTGTATAGGTGACAGGCAGATGTATAGATAGACATATGAAAGAGAGAGAGGAGAGAGAGAAGACAGGGAAGAGAGAGGCAGGGAGAGAGAGAGCAAGTGAGAGTGACCACATTCATGCATGCGCACACATGAACCAGAAAACACGAGAGAACATGTTACCATTTGGGGAATCTGGATGAAGGGCACATGTGAATTCTTTGTATAGTTCTTATATCATTTCACAAGCCTTAAATTATTTCAAAATAAAATTTAAAAGCACATAAAAATATTCTGTGATTGTATGCATTAGTAAATTGTCTTCTAGATACTGTCAACACCCAAATGGTAACATGACTTGACCAAGATGACAATTTATCAGAAGTCATGCTAGATATAGAACTAAGTCTTAGATATGCTTTGTACTAAACAACAATGTGACATTTTTATTAATCAACAATATAAGTCATCAGTTTTCTACTTCTTTCGTATGCCCATGGCAGATGTTGATGATTGATTGACTCACCCATCCCTGCCCCACTGAGCCAGGACACAATCTCAGTATGCTCCTAATTACATTGCTCCAGGCATTCAAGTTGAAACCTATTCCCCATTGTAAAGATCAAATTGCCCGATTTAATTCATACTGAAATGGAAATACTTTATACCAGAATCTTTACAGGAATTTTCTTTTTATGGTGACAGAAAAAATTAGAAGAAATAAAATTTTCTACTCTGAAAGCAAGATTTATGCCATGACCAAATACATTTTAATAATTAAGACCAGTCTATTTCCTGCAAGTAGAATTCTGTTGGCCTGGATACAAGTGAACCACCCATCTCATCGCTGAGGCAGCCATGCCAACCGACAGCTCTCCCCTTCGCCACTGATCAAGTGGAGGCAGATGACTAACAGAAATCTTTGAAGTCTGGCTTAACGTTCTAAGACCACGGAGATTGTTTTTGTGAAGAAGAGATGCCTAAACTTATAGTAACCATTGATAATAGATCATTACTCCTCTCTCACAGCCCTTTAGTCTCCCCTACTTTGAGTGTAGGTATTACTTTGGAATCTCTGATAATGAAATGCCCTAGACCATCTCTACTGGTTTCAGTTGAAACTCAATAAGACTTGTGGTTTCACAGTGATTCCACCTTCATATATGAAAGTCACTATAAAGGATAAATAGCTTATACCAGATCCTTTCTTGGGATATTATTTCAGTTAGGAGTAGGAGTGAGGTCAGTGGTGGTAGGAGAGTTAAAGTGGGAAAAGGAAAACAGCCAAAATTGTTCAGTGATTAATGGAAGGTCCATCACTGATGGGCAGGAAGAAGAAATCTGAGCAATGTGTCTTGAGATCTCAAGCAAGTCACCTACTGATTTTATAATATATCAGGGTGTCTGTGACAGAAATCTCTATTTGCATCTCCAACTGGGGTTCAGAAATTCAGCATATTCTAGCCTCAGGCCAGGGGTAGATATGTGGCTCAAGTAGCCAAACCTTAAAGCAACGTGTAATAGGTTTCTCTCTCTGCTTCACTAGGGTCACATTTTGGCAATACCACCTCAATGGGACAAGGCTGTGGGTTGTTTACTTGCAGACAGGGCAACAGAATGCTATGTGCATGAAAGGAATTGGTGTTTAGTTATTGAAATATATTTAATAATAGCACAAGTCTTGCAGGGGAACCAACACATTTACCTATTAATCATTTAAGTGGAGGTCTTAGTCTCTAGAAGCTTGGGGAATGCATACTGGCAGACCTTATTACTTCAATCCAATTTCCCAGTCTAATTTTCCAAATTCCCTCCATTGGCAGCTGCAAGTGCCCCAGGTTGCATATTTCACATAATTGAGCTTTCTACCTGGAGCCTGTTCTGAGAGGGTCAGCTGTCTGAATCCTATTGAAAATGTGAGAGAAGAGGAAACACTTGGCAGATTCCCACTTTGGGATGCTCAGAGCTTGATGGGGGTAGCTCTGTGGTTCAAAACAGCAGGAAGGGAGGCTTTAGTGTTAGACAGGAAAATAGTCAGAAGACAGGACACCTCGCCCATGAGGAAGGAAGGAACCTCTGATAAGGGCCCCCACAAAATTAAAGGCTACTATCCCTCCCCTGAACCTTTTACAGAAGATACTGTCTGAACCAGGGATCACGTAGATGATTATTATCAGAGCCTGCCCTACACTGAGAGCCATTTCATATATCTTATCATGTCTTATCTTAAAACAAGGCTGTCACTGCTACAGTCTCTGTACATTTTTCAGATTTGGAAAATGAGAGCTAGAGAATCTAGTGGCTTAATCATACAATCATCCTATTGATTGTATGATTTCAAGGTCATCTTTTCTGATTCTAAAACCAGTGAGTTTTTCTTATTACACTTCTTAACAGCTTTGTTTTCCCTAACTCCTTAATATTTACACGCACACATACACACACCCTCTCACACAGATTATAATCTCCTAAAGTGCAGAAAGAGTGTCCAGGGATTCCATGTCAGGTCAGACTGCAGCACAAGACTGGTGGCCTCAGGCTGGAGAGAATGACAAATAGAAAGCTGAGGACAGGTGACTGATATCATGGAAGAGACATCAACAGGTGGAGGCTCTAGTGATCAGAGGAAGTCAGCTCTGACTCTAAGGCAGATACTTTTAACTGGTACAGCAGGTGTGGGTCCACAGAATTAAATGTAACTTGGATGAAGCTAGAGTTTCTGGGAACACCAAGGGTTCTCTAGCCCTTACCAGAGCATGACAGCCTAAAATAAAGATGGTACTGAAACAAATGGAGAGATTTTCAACAAAGCACCAAGCCAAGGTTTGCTATTTTAAACCTAGTATTAACCAAGGCAAAATTTTCCTTGGAAATAGAAAAGATCTATTCACTCTTACAGGGATAAAAATGATGGACTGTCAGATGCATAGGTTAAACCCTCCATGCACAGGGTAGATGGGATTGCAATAGCACCTCTCTTATCTCCAATCTCTTGGCCCATTCTGGCTCCTACAGCATGGTCACACACTGTCTTTCCTGAGGGCAATAGCTGGATCTTAAGGCCACATAATATGTTGATGAGGAAGGGTCACCATCCTTTAGGGATGGCAACCAAATATATATATTTTTTTTAAAAAGAAGAGGAAAAGACGACACTCAAAGCTTCCGACAGCACGGCTTGGCTGTTAGTGTGGCCTCCCTAGACCCCGGGATCCTTCTCGATTGTATTTGATTTTCTGTGGTCTTTAATTCCACCTCTGTGAGAAGCCATTAAGGGTGGGTCAGTCCCTAAAAAGTTGACTCTCAGGCAGGTAACTGTAGGAAACTTTCCTGGAGCTACTACACATGATCCTCACACTGAAATACACTATGGGGAGCCAGAGGGGGGGGAAGGGAGGCTGACAGATTTATGGGACTTCTCTTAGAAAGAGATCCCACTGGACCACAGGTGGCAATATAGCCCACTCAATTCTCACATCTTTAGGACCTTTCTTTATACCAGAGTAATAGGTTTTACAAACAGAATCTCATACCCATCATGGCAATTTACTAACACGATTCAATACTTGAGGAAAAACTGCAGTGAATATTCTGAACATTTAAAGACTCATTTTGTTTTCCTTAGTTTTTTGAACAACTTTATTGAGATATAATTCACATGCCATACAATTCACTCTTTTGAAGTGTATAATTCAATGGCTTTTAGTATATGAACACAGCAGAGCATCCATCATCACAATTAGTTTTAGAATATTGTCATTGTCCCAGGCAGAAATGCTGTACTTCTTGGCCATCATCCAAATCTCTTTTCCTCAGACCTCCTCACTAATCCATATCTGTCTCTATGGATTTGTGTTTTCTAGACATTTCATATAAATGGGATTATAGGATCTGCAGTCTTTTGTGTCTGGCTTCTTCCACTTAGTATAATGTTTCCAAGGTTCATCCATGTTGTAGCATGTATTAGCGTTTCCTACTTTTTTATTACCAAATGATATTCCACTGGGTGATTATGCCGCATTTATTTATCCATTCATGGACATTTAGATTGTTTATAGATTTTGACTGTTGTAAGTAATGCTGCTGTGAAAATTTATATGCAAGTTTTTGTGGACATATAATCTTATTTCTCTTGGGTATATACTTAATGGAAAAATCGCTGCTTTATATATGATAGTTCTATGTTTAACTATTTCAGGAATTTTAAAACTGTTTTCCAATGCAGCTATACCATTTTATATTCCCACCAGCAGAGTATGAGGTTTCTAATTTCTCTACATTCTTGCCAACACTAGTTATCTGTCTTTTGACTATTTTTTTGTATTCTGAAGAGCAAAACCATAAAAATATTTGTATTTGGTTGTGCAAGTTTAGATGTTCACATTGGAGGGAGAACGTCTACAGAGCTTTCCATCAGATCAGGCATGCTCATTCATGGGTGGGGGTTAAATGATAAGTGTTTGCTTCAACTTGTTGGCTTGCAGAAATGCAGTCCATTAGGCTGGCACCTGTGGGAGATTTCCATCCCCCTTTAGGGAACAGTACGTTACAAGTCAAAATTATTAATCCCACTTAAAAACAAGAACAAGCTTCATTAATGCAGGCACCCTGCATACTTTTGTTCGTCTTTGTGAGGTTGTCAGTTAGAACTGGGGCTGTTAAGGGAGGCGTGGAGAAACAGCAAGAGAATCAAATCCGAAGAGAGGAATCTGCGAGCCTAACAGAACGTCAAAGCAGAGGACAGTCCTGTGTCCTCAGTGACAAAGGCCAAGCAGCCACAGAGCCTTGGAGTGTCAGAGCCAGCTTCAGTCAGGAAGCTGCTTAGGGGCTGTAGGAAACAGTGACCCACCCTCTGAACCTCAGCCTGTCTAGTGCCTAAGGATAGGCAGGTTTTACAAGATGGCAGTGACACTTAAGGCCCCGTCCAGTTTAAACACAGAGAAGGCAGGGCCAAGGGTAATGGGCTGGTAGACTGAAAACCTTTTACTCACGAATATCTTCTATACAGCCCACCAGGTATATGCAGAAGGGTCTCTAAGACAGCCTGTAGAAGCTGCACAGGGCTTAATCCACAGTTCCGTGTTCCTGGGCTCCAGGTCAAGGCAGCCCAGGTGTGATCAGCATCACATTGTTTAGCAGGATTTGTTTTCAAATTAAAAATCGATTAACTATCTAACTAACTAACTAACTAATGGATGTTGAAAGCATTGGAGGTTGAGGAGGCTACTCGATGGAGTAGAATCCTCTCATGGCTATTCGATGAAACTACATCTGAATGCATTTGTTGTTTTTTAAGGAGTAAGTTGCCCAGTATTATAAAGAGAAATCATCAAATGAGCTCCCAAAAACTAGGGGAAAAAAAATTGTGGAGGAAATCAGAGCTCAAAGAGGCTCCTGCTATGGGCCATGATAATGGAGTATATGGGGTGGGGGTTCCCCATGGCTCTGCCTCTTCCCAGGGTCTGCATGGTCTTCACTCCTGCTGTAAGACAAATCAGATTCCAAAAAGAAGCTCCTCTTAAGATGGTGATATGTGTGTTGTGCCTGGTTCAAACCACATAGATACATGAATGAGTCACATATAAATATCCATATGCATTACGAAACATAAAAGCCACATTTTCATATAATCGAACATCTATTTATTATAACTGACATTTTTAGAGCTTGTATTCTCATTGTGTTTTTTCTGAGTTCCTGTAGAAAACTCCAAAGATGATTTAAACATTAAAAAAGGTTTATCTATCAGAAAAATATTTCCAAAACCAGTGGATTGAAACAACAAGCATTTATTATTGCCGATGAATCTGTGGCATGCTCCATAAGGCTCACTTGCACTGCAGCTGATGTGTCAGCTGCTAGCCGGTTGCTCTGGAATGGCCTTGGCTGGAACAATTGGGACATTTCTCCATGTCATCTCTCATGCTCCAGCAGATTGGCTATGAGTTCTTATCATGACAGTGGTGATGTTCCAAGAGAGTACAAGCTTGCAAGGCCTCCTGAGACCCTGGCTCAGAACTTCCAATGCATTCTATTGTCCAAAGTAAGTCAAAGGTTAGCCCAGATTTAAGGGTTGTGGGAATGTACTAGAATGGTTTAGGATGATGAAAAGAGCTGTAAAGGAATTCACATACCTCAAAGTGCATGAATGAAGGGAAGACTGGAGAATTGGGGTCATTTTAAAGACCTTGTGCATATCATCATCATTATTAGGTACAAATGTAAGTGGATATAGTACTAAATATTCTGGTACTGTAACATGACCATTTAGAACATAATCAATCAATATTTGTGACATATAACCCAAACACCCATGTGGTGATTAAATTCCTTCTTTACCAAGGCAATCTCTCCAAAGGTAAGAACTTCAGTACATCCTGGGTCATCTCAACTGAATCCTAGATTCACACATTTCTGCAAATATTTCTATATAGACAACCTAGAAATCCCTTTTGGTCAGGACAAAAACAAAACAAAACAAAATAAATTCATTATTTCCTCCACAAAACTGTCCCTCTTCATATATTCTATATTTCAATGACTACCCAATCAGTTACACAGTTGCCTAATCCTGATACCATGGAAGCATCTAGGATTCCTACTCTCACCTTCTGTGCACAACGTATTGCTCAACAAGTCCTATAACTCTTCCTTTTAATGACTTTTAACTCTTGTTTCACCTTCACATTCCATTCCCCCTGCTTTATTTCAGGCTGTCTTTATTTTTATCCTAGATTTGTACAACTTTTTGTCTTGTCTTCCTGTCCCTGCTCTCATCTGTCTCTAATCCAATTATCCACAATTCTGCTGAAATAAGATGTACAAAAATGAAAATCTGAACATGGCATCTCTGTAGCTAAATGTCAATAGCCCTAAATTGCTTTCCACTTAAAAACCCAGGCCCCTTACTATGGAATCAAGGTCTTCTCTGATATGATTCCTTTCTTCCCCTCCAGTAAATTGTGATTTTCTTGCTTTGCTGTGTTCTTACTCAGTTTCCTATCACCACAGGTACTTCTGTTTGCCTCTAGTGCTCGTCCTCCATTGCAATGTGGGAGGCACAGCTCATGGTATTTAAGAGCAAGTGGCTTTGAGTTAGATACCCTGATTCTGAATGTGGAGTTCACACTTGATCTCACTGAACTGCCTTTTTTTTTTTAATTTGAAAAATAAAAATAATAATGACATCTACCTCCTAGGGTTGTTTAGGCCACTAAATGTAATAATGCGTGTAAATAAGTTAGCATAGTTACTGACATGATCACTTCACAGTGTTAAGTACTGATACTAACATTCCTACCCCCTCATTGTTTTCTATCTCTGAAGGCCCTATTCATATTTCAACATTTATACTATACAGCTTTGAGGACCCATTTTGAACTGGAACATTACCGTCATATCCCGTTTTCATTCTTCTGGTGGATTCCCATCAAACCCTGGGTTTATCTTTATGATGTAATATGAAACTTCTCCCCCCCCCTTTCAGTATACCTCTCTCCCCTCTGAAGACTATAAGCATCCTGAGGGAAAGGACAGTCAGTTATGAATCTCTTCTATCTGTGTCTGATCCACCGCAGATGTTCCATAAATATGAGCTGCCCTTGTGAAATATGAAATATCAGGTTCCAGCTTAAGCAGAAATGAGTATGTGTAGACATAGATGATGAAATTGCTGGGGGATTTACATTTCTGGGCTCAATGAAATTATTTACTCAATCAGCTTTCTGGTCATGTCCTGACAGCTGAGAGCTGACCAGCATAAGAGCTGGTAACTCAGGTGTGCCACGAGAACCTTGGATCAAAACAATTGTGATCCAGCCAAGTGTTGGCTCAAGATAAGGACAGTTGACTTTGATTCTAAACCATTTAGTTGATTCCAAGCCCAGTGTTAGTCAAAGAATCCTGTACAGGTTGATTTATTATGAAAAATATCAGCATGAGAAACCAAAATTTGGGCATGTTACCACCATCAACATCTGATGGAAATATGATGGCCACATTTTGTTGGATCTGACAATTTTTCTAAATTTACAAGAACAACAAACATGGGAATGAGGCCTATTTCCCAACTTAATCATGCAAGATTTCAAATCAGTTCTTTATTAGTTTGGCCACATTGATCTTTCTTAAAAGATCACTGTGTTTAATGTTAAGAATATGTTCTTTAACCTTGAGACAGTATTTATAATTTGTAGAGGAGGTTGTTTTACCCTATCTTTTATTTCTTATCCAAATCCCCTGAATTTGCTCATCAACCAGGGAATACAGTAGAGGGGCAGGAATTTAATAATGCACTCTACCTCCAAACTTCCTAGCAGGATTTTTCAGCATGACAAGTCTTATTTCATAAATTTTTGCTTTTGATTCCAAATTATTTCTGTAGCTCTTCTTTGTGATTGCTCTGGATTATCTGCAATTAGTGGTATAATTATTTGTAGACATAGGAGTTTGAGAGAAGTCCAGAATTTCTTCCTGCCAATTTGTAGTTCAATTTTCAAAATCTAGCTCTTTGCTTTCTTTCTCATTTATCTCTCTTAAAACCTTTCCAGTACAGCCCATTTTCCCTATTTGTCTTTATTTCAGAGAATGTGGTTTATATATAATATTTGACTATTGCAAAAACACTTCTAATCTAATCATTTCCTATAGAGGGATTAATATTTCATCGCCAGTATATTTCTGTGGCTTATACAGGATAGCAATGAGAGATAGAGTGAGAAATATCAAATGGCTCTACTCTTTTATTACTGGACAAACGACATCATATTTGAGTACCTATACACTGTTTTGTTATGAAAGATAAACCATTTTGAAAAAGACTTCTTATAAGGTAATTTCAATAACCTCTTATTACCTAATATTTTTATGTTTTATATTTGATACCTTTTAAAGTAATGATTTGTTATATTGCTTTAATTTATAGTTAACAAGATAATTTTATTACAAAATGAATGAGAATTTATTTGATTTGGAGTAAATGTGTATACAAGTTAAACTCACTATTTAAACTCATATACTGTGGGAAGGATAAAAATACAGAAGCATACATGAACATGTATACCTGAATTCTTCCACACACACATCTGTAGGTTTTTTTAACTAAAATCATAGAATAATAAAGCCACACTGATGCATATATCTTTATGCAATATATAAATATATGACTATATATTTGTTCTTTCTTCTCTCCCATACACAACCATATTTCCATGATACTCTCATTCTCCTTGAATTTATATATTTCCCCCAAATTTCACACATAATATGGTCAAATGTGACATTAAACCTTTTTTTAAGCCCATGTAAATTGGGAATTATTATGCTATTATCTCTGTTAATCACTCACCTCTATTTACTCTGTGTTATGATGTTAGAAATAAATTAGGCAAAACACACTTCTCTGTTAGATGGCTTCCTTTTAGATTCCATCAATAGCAGTGAGGCTCCAGATGGAGAACAAAGGATGTGGTTTTTCTTTTATCTGCTACCACTGTCAGCATCACCCCATCAAAGGAATTTAACCCAATAGCAGCACTTGATTTCTGCCTCAAGTTCTTTCAACACTCTTAGAACCAGCCTTCCGTGCCCCTCATGAATACTAACACTAATTAGGCTGAACAGCCCTCTCTCCTTGGAAATATGAACCCAGATCTGCAGGACCCCTCCTAAGATCTCTTGAGTTTGGGCAATAGTTAAACAACAATTACTCCAGAAAAGTTCCCTTCCTACTTCTGAGAGGTCTCTTGTTTAAAGTCTTGTGATACCAGGAGCAACCACGGGGCCAAACCCTCCTCATTGGCTTCACTTTCATCTCTTCAAGTCCCTTCCTCTGCAATCCTAGATTTTGATAACTCATATCTTCCTCCATTTGCTCCCCAGGTGTATGGGTGACCACTGTTGCTGCAGTTATCACTTCTATTACCATAGTCCATTTCTTCTCTTTCATCATCCTACACCTTAGTTAACAATACTTTGAGTTAAATGTTCGGTGTTCAATTTATCTGATGTGATTTCCATTTCTTTTATTGGACCCTGACAGATACTGTCCTAATACCAGTAATGGCTTTAGACACCAGACATTCCGTTTGGGATTCTGGATGTGGTGTGGTCACAGCCTTGTCGTTGAACACAGACTTGACTTCCTTACAAATGTGAAACTGGATACTGAAAACTGGTAGCTCATGGCAAGTAGTTTTATTGCAAATTAATGTATCATCTGTATATCCCAATAATTCAATGTGGGTCTAATATGCCAAAGTTAATTAAGATGCTTGGAGGTAGAAGGAACATAAGACTTAGTCTAACAACAAAAAAATACCCCAGACAAAAATGGAATTTTATGGGTTTTCTTGACTTCATCAGAGATCTGAGTTTTCAAGACAAATACTTAGCCCCAGATAGAAGGAGAGACAAATGCCTATAGGGAGAGATGAGATATGAGCCCTGGCTTAACTGGGACATGCACAAGTGGACATCCATCATAGAGCTTAGCAAAGGTCATTGGTTAAACTGGTGGAGGCTGATCATTAGTTGCTGAGACAGGGTGAAGTCTCTGGAAGCCACAGAAATTGAGGAATTCTACACCCTTTTCAGGGATATAATTTATTTTTCACCATGAGCCCACTGGGTGCTCACAGATAAGACTGGAAAAAAATTAAAGAAAGTGTTCTACATGATACAGAGCTGGGAGAAGCTACCAGGAGTTCAAGCAGAACAGAGAATTTTTCTCCTCAGTCTTCTCTAGGGAACTTAATCTGTGTGGGGTTGAGCAAAAACAAACAAACAAACAAACAAACAAACATTGTTATACTTAGGGTACTGGTGAAGATCCATTGTAACTGAGGGCAGAAAACAGGAGGAAAAGAAAAAAAGAGGCAGGACTGTGTGCTCAGCTCAGATCTACCACCATGCTAGGAGCCGGACCATAGGGCAGGCTACACCCGCTAGACCCAAGACACAGTGACAGCGAAGCTGAAGGTGGGGCATCATTGAAAACAAAACAAAACCTCCAGAAATCAGCCACCTCTTTAAATAAAGGGGATAGCTCCAGGGATCTGAAGACTGTGATGAACTAACAATAACCATAGCAACAAAAATCTCAGTATCAGTGAAATTTCTAAGTACAATCAATGAAAACCCGTCAACAAAGACCAAACAGTAAGAAACATGTGCCCATTTCCAGGCATAAAAGTAGTTTATTGCAGTCTTTACTATTCTGCAGAAAATGTCTAGCTTTTAAGAACAAAACATTAAAGAGTTTGAAAAAGCAAGGAAAAAAAAAAAACACTACCAAGAAACAAACTAATCATCAGGACTAGAGTTATATGTGTAACGTAGAAGTTAACAGGATTTAAAATGATTATGCCAATTATGATACAGATTCTAATGGAAATGTTAAAAAAACACATAAGGTCAGATAGGTGGTTTCAGCAAGAGATGAAAACTGTAAGAAGCAATCAAATGAAAGTGCTAGAAATCAAACCACAATAACAGAAATGAATGGTGCCTTCAACTGGCTCATCAAGAGACTTGACAATGAGAAGAAAAGAATCAATGAACTTGAAGATTTGTCCATAGAACTTTTTAAACAAACAAACAAATCAGAGAGACAGAGACAAAGAACAGAACAAAACATCAAGATCTGTATAGAACAGGGCCGGCCGAGTGGCACATTGGTTAAGAGCTGGCTTGGGACACCAGCGGCCCCAGTTCGGATCTCACATATGAGGGCCAGTGACGCTGCCTTCTACAGATAAGATGGTGAACAACAGCTCCACCTGGAGCTGGGCTGCAAGCCCCGGCGATGGTGTAGGCTGCAGCCCCTGTTGCAGTGGGCTGCCATAGGCTACAGTGAGTGGCTGGCAGCCAGCGTGAGCTGTCAATAGCCGCGGTGAGCGACCATCCAGAGGCCGGCGACCAATCTGCCTCATCCAGGAAGAGCGCAATGACGATACCAACATGGGCCAGTGAAGCAACGTCCTCCACAACTAGACTGAAGAACAAAAAGACAACAACTTGTCTGTTCCCCCTTCCCCGATTCCCCAACACTGTTCCCCTCCCCCAATTCCCCAATAAAATCTTAAAAAAACAACACAAAAAACATCTGTATAGAACAATATCAAATGATGTAACATGTATAATTAAAATCACAGAAGGCGAAAAGGAGAAAGTGGGGCTGTGCAGATATTTGAAGAAATAATAGTTGGAAACTTACCAAAACTAATGACAGACATCAAACAACAGACCTGAGAACCTCAGGGAATAGCAAGAAGAGCACACACCAAGGACACTACATCTAAGCACACCATGTTCAAACTTCTACAAACAAAAGTCAGATAGAAAATCTTAAAGGTAGACAGAGGGGGAGAAACACATAGCATACAGAGTAACAAATATAAGAATTACAGAAAACTTCTTGTATGAAATAATGCAAGAGAGAAGGAAATAAAAATGACACCTTGAAAGTGATGAATTGAAAAACAACACAAAAATAACAGCACATCAATCCAGAATTCTGTACCTAGAGAAAGTATGTTTCAAAAATGGAAAAGAAATAAAGACTTTCTCATAGATTTAAAGAGAGAATTCATTTTCACCAGACCTTATGAACCATGTGAAATGGTATACAAATAATTGACAATCGGATAAATTAAACACGTTCAATCCATTAAACTCTAGGGGAATCTCTAAAAACATTTCTTAGAAAGTTTTTATTAAAAAAAAAACAAACACAAAAAACATTTACAATAATAAGAAAAAAAGGATTCATTATAATCCTGCAAAATATTTGCAGTCTGGATGCTGAAAACAACGAAGTTCTGATAAATTAAATCAAGAAGACTTAAATAAATAAAGGGCTATCCAAGATTTAGGTTGTTGACCGAATTCAAATCTCTGTGGTTGTAGGACTAAGATCTCTCTTTCTTCCTGTCATCCAGGAGTCTCTCTTATCTCCTAAGATCACCTCAATTCCTCATTACATTACTGTTTCTTATCTTCAAACAAACAATGGTGTGTCATGGCCTTCCCCTGCATAAACTCTGTCCAACTCTACCTCTGCTGTGTCTCTTCCACCTCCAGTCAAAGAAAGTTTTCTGCTTTTAAGTGTTAATTTGGACATATTAGGCCCACCCAGGGGATGTAGGATATCCTCCCTATTTTAAGGCCATAACTTTAATCACATCTTCGGGGGTCCCTTTCATCATGAAATATAGCATTGTCACCTGTTCTAAGGAGTGGGTTACGTACATTTTGGGCAACTATTATTCTTCTTACCACAAAATGAATCAATTCAATGAAAAGATTGAAATAAAAATGCTAGAAATAACATTCACACCATATATATGTATAGCAAACACACACACATGCACACACACACACACACACACACACACACACATGGGTCGTGTGTGTATTATTGTGTGTGTATGTTATTGGCTTATTTTCAAATTTACTGATTCTTCCTCTGTTGGATCACAAATTTGAAAATAGGCCATTATAAATTATCTAAAACAAAATAAAAAGTGGAAAAAGTACCAAACAGAACATCTAAGAATCAGGAGGCAATGTCTTACATCTGATATATATATGTAACTGGAGTCCCAAATGGAGGGGAGGGAGAGATGTTTGTTCAAGAAATATTTGAAGTGATAATGGCCAAAAAGTTTCCAAAATTAATTAATGACCAACAACAACAACAAAAAACAACAACAAAGCAAACATCCTCAGATTCAAAAAGTTCAGAAATCCCTATTCAGAATTTGAAAAGAAAACCCAAACCAGATCATACCAAACAAAACAGACACACACACATAGACATATCATATTGTCAAACTCTTGAAATGAAAAAATAAAGGAATAATCTTGAACATAGTCAGAATAAAAAGAAATATAAAATACAAAAGAAAATATGCATGGATTACTACAGATCCCTTTCACTACTCAGACAAACTAGAAAACAAGCAATATCTTTAAAGTTCTATAGTACTAAAAGGGTGAAGGTGTGGGAGAAAAGAACAAAAAATCTATCTGGTCAGAGTTCTATAACCATAAAAAAAAAATCATTAAAAATAAAAAATAAATCAAGTTGCAGGAATGTATTCAACCATGTGATCATATCAATATTTGCAAAAGGAAACTGAAAAAACTCTATTTTTATGCATCATAGAAGTTCTCAGAATATAAGAACAGAAGGAATTTCCTCAGTATCATATAGAGCATCTATGAAAAACCTACAGCTAAAATTATATACTGAACGGTGAATTACAAAATGTTTTCTGCTGATTGGAAACAAAGCTCCCTCTCTACTCTTCTATTCAGCATTGTTACCAGAGGTCCCAATCATTGAAATAAAAATAAATAAATAAAATTATTAAAGTAAAGAAAATTAAATTAATAAAAAAAAGTGTTTTCATAAACAGTATTACAAAACCTGCCTAACAATTGCTAGAACAAGTAAATGTATTGAAGCTAGATGATATTAATATATAAAAATTAATAGTATTGTAATATAATTGTAAACAAAGCAAATAAAATGACACAGGTTTGAGTAAAAATTCAGTGAATGTCCAATTAACTTAACATGTATGTATTTATTGCATATAAATCATACCTAAAAGGGGGGACATATTAAATAAGCATTCAACTCAGGTTAGTAAATATTTAGGATAAAGCATAATAATGTATACAATTTATTTAAATTATTAAAAATAAAATGGGTAAAGTTATGGATTTATGGATGATACATGGTAAAGTGTATATAGTAAAGTAATTCTGGCAGAATACAGGTGAATATACTGACGTTCACTGTAAGCTTGAATGTAGTAATGTTTATTAAGCAGGAACTTTGGAGGACATGAGTAAAGCACTTCACTATCGTCGCTGCAATAATAGCTATAAAAATTGTGGAAACAGTGTGACGGTTTGTGACTTCTTTGGAGACCTCACAAAAAGAAAATTGCAAGCTCTGACTTTAAAATCCCTAGGTTAAATTATGATCAAGAAATTAGAGTGCATCTTTGATGTTCCCAAGAGATTCTCTAATTCCTTATATCTGTAAGAACGACTTTACTGATAACTATACTGAAAATAGTTTGGTTTGCAGAATTACAACATAAGTTGAATTCACAGATTTGCTGAGTCTGTTATGTGATAATCAAGGAAAGTGTTACTAGAGATGGAGTTGGGTTCTGAAAGTTGTGGGGATAGTTGGATGGATTTGGGGGAGGCTATGAATCTTGAAATTTTGAGTCTTTCTGAATCTCTAAGTCTCTTCAGAAACATCCTGCCTTCCAAGATCAAAGGAGCCTACCCTACCCTTTCTGTGCCTAAAAATCCTATAATAAATTCACTCAGTTGTAATAGCGAATGGGGCTTTAAATTTCTAACAGCACTCTGACTAATGCACAATTCTGATAGATCTCTTTATTTTTAATAAAATAGTTTCAAGATGTGGCAAAAAGTGATAATAATTATCCATTTTCCTTCATACCTTCTGGGTATTATTTATTCCTTACTTCAGACCACATTGTAAGATTACACTTTAGCTAAAGTCTAGTATGTTTAAAAAAATCCAAAACTTCCTTCTTTCTGAAATATAGAGACAACTGTTTGATATAATACTGACACCATACGATCTACACTTTTATGTCCTCTTTTACATGATATTCTTACAGTGATAGCAGGCAGGTATATGTAAAGCCAATTGGCCAAATTCAACTCATTGCCTTCTACTCACTCTCAAACCTCCTCTTGTGTTTCCTGCCATCACCATTACAAACATGTAGAACAGGTCCCAGAACACATTTTAGGAAGTCCCAGAGAGTAAATATTTTAGACTTCTAAGCTTGAGGGCCATGTGGTCTCTGTTATGACTACTCAAACTCTGCCATGGTAACACAAAAGCAGCTATAGACAATATGTAAACAAAGGGTCATGGATGTGTTCCAATAAAACTTTATTTACAAAAACAGACAGCTGGCCCCTGGAAAGTCATTTGCTTACCTTGATGTAGGCACTATACCTGGTTATCGTCTTTTTTTTTTTTTTTTTTTTGAGGGCAGTGTCACTGGCCTTCATATGTGGGACCGCTGGCTTCCCAAGCCAGCGCTTAACCACCGAGCCACTCCGCCGACCCTGGTTATCGTTTTTAACTATTATATCCAATCAAATTCCAAATTCATGTCACTTCAACAAATATTTATCGAGAGTATGCTATTTACCTGACATGGTAAAAAAGACAAGTATTATGTCTGAAGCAATTTTATAGATGTCTACCACTATACACTGTTAAATTAATTCAACAAGGAAGTCATTAGGCTGAGGTGACTTTAATGCCTTAGCAGCTTATCCAGGTAAAAACCAAAACCACAGTCTGTCATGTCTCAAGGTTAAGAAACAGAAACCTATGAACAAACATCACAGCCAACTCAGCTTTTCCAAATGATACAACCATTTAAGTTACAGCCAATCAAATAATTGCTTTGATTGGCTCTGTCTCTTCTCCAAAAAAGCCTTTCCCCAAGCTTCTAACCACTTCCAGTTTGGTGCTGCCCATTCAGATCATTTTTTGCCTAAATAAACTTTGTAAAATTTTAATATACCTCAGTTTGTTTTTAAAATTTAATATACCTCAGTTTATGTTTAACAATACTTTTCATGTCCCACTATAAAGAGCCTCTATTTGGTCTTCTAATTTCTTTCTACCCCATACAGATTGTACTCATTGACAAGATTTAAAGATATTCTCTTTTGATATCTCATCAATACAGAGTAATTCATGGTTAAAGAGTAAAGGGTCATACTAAGTCTCAGTAGCCATCTGACTTCCTTTGTTGTTATATGTTGAGGAACACAAAAGACCCCAGTAAGCAGAATTTACAATACAATTGCCCCATTGTTATTCCCAGAAAGGTCATTATATCCAGTGTAAATAGTTTTATTTCAAAGAGTAAAAATATAATTATAATGCTATTATATAAATATATGAGTGATATATACATTGGCTCTTGTCTCAGCTGTTTATGATTCAGGTAATGTATGCATACACCACTAAGGCCCTGCTGATACTATCTGCCAGCATCTCCATTAGATTAAAAAAAAAAAAGCCTGAAGCAATGACACTGGATGTTGATTTTTTTGTTAATGAGAAAGAAGCCTGAGAACTGACTGACCTTTACTTATCCAGAACCACTTTAATTTCACAAAATTTGGTCTGTTTGGATTGGGGGGAAAAAAAAAAAAAGACTTTCTTTCTATTACCCTCTTCTGAAGGAAAAAAAACAAAGTAAAGAGGTGAGTAATCTGAGCATTAGGAAGCTTCTGTGCAGGCTGCCTTTCTGCAGCTGAGAAGGCATCAGGAATTGAAAGGATTATACCAGGGGCGCTTCCTCTCCTCTAAAAAATAAAAATAAAAATAAGGGTCACCCTGATTGTATTTGTGTTATTGGCTTTGCTTTATGTATTCACCACATTCCTGCTCAATCAGCTCCTTTTGAGAAAATTCTGTGTGCTTCTAAGTGCAGATGTGCATTAAATATGGGCCAGAAGCCAAGGCATTAATCAGATAAATACCATTGCATTTTGGAAAATACTTTTTGTTCCAGATTCTTCTCTCACACCTCCTTCCCTGTTATCCTCATAACCTTGAATCAATTTTATTCATATAGTACAAGAGAAACTTAATGCACAGGGCTGGGCTGGGAAACTGGTAATCACAGCCACTCTGTGTGAGGCAGACTTTACAGGAGCCAGTGCTCACAAAACTTGTACAGGTGTTACTGTCTTCCTGGAGCCACCTCCTTCCCGCTACCCCAGATCCCTGATTTTAGGAGTAACACTTTTCTTAGGCATGTGGATGGAAAAGGAGCCATGTGTTAAACCGGACAAGCTCAGGAGACTGAAAATAACCACATAGGATGGCGTGAATATAAAAATTCCTAACTTAGGTGGGAAGTCACATCTTTAGCCTGTAGCTTCCTGGACAAAGGTCAGTCTTGACCTTAAGTGAGCCTGTCTGTTGTCTTTTTGCATCTAAGATAGCATGCCCTTGGAATGTCAGAGTCATCCCTTTTTCCTGGACCAGAGCAGGAAAGTACAGAATCCCACATTGTTATTCTTGTCCCCTGATTACTATCTATATGTGCTGTAATAAGCTAACTGTTAGCTATCTTGTACCCACCTATGAAGAAGTACCTGTCTCTCCAATTGATTTTTATCCAATCCTAGAGATTTCCTTGTTTTGCTTTCTCCCACCACCTTAATCTACCACCAATAGATTTCATGTAACCTTCCTCCTTTGATTTTACATATAAAATAAGCTGCAAACAGCCATTTTGTGGAGCATTTTCTCAATTAGTTGAGATTTTGCTTCCCAGCAATTGTCATTAGTTTGGCTCAAATAAATTCTTATAAGCTTTTTCTTAGGCTGGATGTTTTTTCATGGGCAGGCACAATGCAACAGGCAATGGGCAGTATGTATAGCAGTGTTTCTAGTCCATCAGTGCATAACCTCATAAAGCATCACTGTCCTCATATTTAAAGGGCAACCAATCCATGGGATAGGGCAAACATTAGAGAAGACATTATAATAAATGAGATACATATATCATAGTCCATTGCACAGTGTGTGCTCAGTACAAAGTAAATATTCTTAAAGCTTTTTGAAGAGAATCCTAAACCGGAAGGAGACTTTTGGAGATTTTGGTCCATTGGTTCCAATGGCAGGAGCTACAGCAGAGTAACCGGACACTGCCTGCCCCAAACACAAGTTCTCAGACTCTCCCTATACCTAGTGAATCAGATTCTCTTATATTTGCATTCACGGAGAACAGAGTTTGCCAGCCCAGGATATGTTTCTTTGGGATAGTGATTATTTTAAGCTGGCTATTTTTAAGGCCCAAAAGACTCAGGAAAGGAATTAACTCTGACCTGCTGCCTACCTTCCTGACTGCCTAAAAGAATTAGGATAGAAAACCTGTTTCTGGAAGGAGTTGTTACCACAGGTAACTATAGTTTCACCTGAGCTTGGTGTGATAGGCAGGGAGGAACCTAGCAAGGCCCCTGTGATCAAAGTTCTCCTGTGCCCCGATGGTCTCCAGCTGCTGCTCCAGCAAACATTTGCTTACCCTTATCATCTCCCAGTGAATTGCCTTACTTCCCTTTGAAGTCCCAGACCCCCACCCCCTTCCCCTTAGTCCAGAATGACAGGCGTAGCTCATTTTGCCTGTCTTTGGAACTCTTCATGCTTCTGTGAATTCCCCATGCATATGGATTAAAACTTGATTGTTTTCCCTATTAATTCGCCTTACTGTCATTTTAATTATTTGACCAGTCATAAGAACCAAGAGGGGAAGGGAGGATTTTCCCCCTCCCCCAGAGCATGTGTAAAAATCTTTCTAGATGATTCTGACGTGCAGCCAGGTATGTGCACCTATACCACATTCACCCTATCTTTTAATGCTCAGATCCTTCTTTCCACAGCTCCACAATTTGTTCCTCTTCCTTCTCTTTAGAAGTTTGCAGTAACAAGGGACTCTATCTTTTGGAGCAGACTTGTTTACATGTGATAGGTTTGAGAAAGTGCCTTCCCTTTACAAAAACAAAAGCTGTCTTCAGATGCTAATTTTGACCCTTGGAGCTGTAAAGATCAAGTTTAACTCCTCTCCCTATTAGAAAACCCCAGTTATTTGAAAAGACTTATCTTCCTGAGTCTTCTCTCCCAAGTGGCTCTGCACCCTGACAAAGCCCATGACCCAGAATCCCAGCTTTGTGTTTATTAAATTTTGCCAACTATACTCCCACTGCTAGAGTTTTAGTTGGCTTCTTCTTATAGTTCTCAAATAACCATCCCCTTTGAAGTTTTTTTAAAATGTATTCCAATTACTTTTTCCTCTAACAAGTAGGAAATAGGCTCTTTTGGTAAGCTTTTGGGAAAGGAATCGCAGATCTTTTTTATCTATGTGATTTCCATATCCTCAGTTATAACTCAAGGGTATAATTTTTCATGTAGAATCCAAAGATGTAAAATGCAATAGAATCGGGCCGGCCGAGTGGCGCAGTGGTTAAGCGCTGCCCTGGGAAGCCAGCGGCCCGGGTTCGGTCCCGCATATGAGGGCCAGTGACACTACCCTCAAAAAAAGAAAAAATAAGAATGCGATAGAATTGAAGACATTAAGAAAGCATACCATGCAACTTTCTAATCTCAGGTCTATTTCAGAGTTAAGACATCAGCTCCTGGTAGGCTAAGTGATTGCCTCCTGTCTTCTAGTTACAGAAGCTACCTCTATTAATAAGACTACATCTGGATAATTCATAAGACTCAGGCTAGCATTCTACAGGCATTTTTTTTTTAAATCATAGATTCTTTTAGCTAATGTGTTCAAGTCAAATATTTCACATATTACTCTGGAAAAAAACATTGAGAGATATTGCAATTTTAGACCAGCCTTCCCACATGGTAACAGTGGCTGGAGGTAAATGTTGCATATTCATTTGAATATCACCTGTTTTGCCTTTGTAAGCATTTGCTTTTTACCTGTGTCTTTGTATGTAATTTTTTTTTTACTTAAACTATAGGTTAATCTTATTCAATCCCCAGAATTGGCATATACATATGCATATGTTATAGTTGTATATAGATTAAGTTATCTGAGATCCCGAACATGGGAATTAGTGATACAGTGTTTAAGTGGTTTGGAATGGTTTTCAGAGTCAGCCTGCCTGCCTCAAATCTCCATTTTACCACCTACAAACTCTACTAGTCCAACCATTTAGTTTTCTATAACATGGTTTCTTCATCAGCAAAATGGGCAATGTAACTTTATTGGGAAGCTCTAATGAGAAAGGGAATGAAAGCTTTTAGCAAAAGGTGTAATACATTTAGTTGTCGTTATTTTGTACAGACTAGGCATGAGAACCGGAGTTTCCTGGAACCAAAATGTGACTATTTCTGCTGTGCCTTTCTGCTTTGCCTTCCTCTCTCACGCCCTCCCTACTCCCATTTCTGGAGCTTCACAAGGGAAAAACCTCATCGGGGCTGTTAAGGAAACCAGATGAGGCATTGAAACATCTATCTCCACATCTTGCAGAATATATATTCAGAAGATTCTGTCTATGAGATAACAATCACATAAAAAGATTGGATTGTGAATCAAATTGGATTCTTTTATGAACATTTAGCAACACTTGGTAAGGAATCAAAAAGGGAAAAAAATTAAATGGCATGATTTGTTAGGTTAAGGATAGCCTGGAATTGCAGTTATTTTTTGCAGACCCTAAGAGTCTTGCCCAACTGATTGTCCACCCACATATATAGCTTTCCTCTATGGATTCATCATTCTGGAAAATTCACTTGTGAGAGAAACCTGAGCCAGTCAGCCTCTCCAGGCCCAGAGGCAGCTAGGTGTCCTCAAACTTCACATCCTCAACAGAAATCTATTTCCATCCTTAACTTTCTTTTAATGCTTAGAATTTGGGGAACTGTGTGACTGTGTGGTAGGCAGAGATGTTCCCATTTCTCTAAGACAGCATTGCTAATACCTCAGCAACAGTGTGGAAAGAATCAGCTAAAAGTCCCTCATAAACATTTTTTTCACAGTTCAGCCTTGCCTCACCTGCCTCAGAATAATTTGGGTGGATTTTATGAAAATGCAATCAAAGTTTCTGAATCTGTCAAAGATCTTCTAAATTGAAATCTAAGGAGCAAATCCCAACAATATGTGTGTGTGTGTATGTGTGAGTGTGTGTGTGTACACAAACATACCATGACAAAAAAATGTATACGTATTATAAGAAAGGAAAACTATTAAAATTGTAATACTCACTATATACCGATAACAAAAGATGAATACAAGTCATGTCTGACTTCCGCAATTACAAGAGATGCTCAAAGTGGGTACCATCAGCATCCAGACACTTCTGATTATGACGAACTACTGCTTGAGCAACGTCGACCAAAGTTTCCACTTGTACATCACTTGTATACATTTTTTTTGGCACCCTCGGTATATATCACTAGATAATACCGCAAATTTGATAATTAAAACATCAGTAGATAAAGAAATGTGATAACATGTGAGAAAAAAATTGGGGTTGCTACAGCAACAAGTGTCACTATAAACTAGATATACACATATGAGGAGTACATCATTATGGGCCAGGCTGCTTAGGAGTGTGTAAGTTGCTTTTGATTTAAACTGTAAAAAAGGAGAGAGAAATATGTAAGATAAAAACACTTCCATTGATAAGTATTAAAATTAATTATGCTGATGTGATAAGATATTAAGTAGGTCTTAAAATATAGTCAGATTTAGATTGGATGGATGAAAGAGAAAAAAGATTTTGTGGCAGGGGACGAAACAGTAGAAATAAATGTGAAGTTGTAATACACATAAGGTTTAGGTTCATGGAGAGTTGAGAGGATGTAGTGAAGATAAAGGGTATGCAAATTTGTGCAAGTGTGTCCAAAAGTAGTAATGACAAGGTCTGAGATGCAACAATTTCAAAGTGCATTGTTGTGCTTTAGAGAAAAAGGCCTCTTTTGATCCAGAATAGAGAACATACTTGTACATCCCTTTCTATAACATACTGAATTTTGATCAGGCGTTTGACCTACCCAGTCCTTTCTCCCCACTCAAGTTTCTGGCCTGGAAATGACTAGACCAGCTTCACTTTGGGCTAAAGAGGATGATAAATATATCCAAGGCAGGATGAAGCATTCGTGACAGCAATGCTCTGATCAGAGAACAAGGGGAAGTGTAAAGGGGGAAAAGAGGTTGAAAGCCAGAGATTTACCTGTCTCTGCTTGTCTCTAGCTGTGTCTCAAAAGGACTACTCCTTAGCTCTGGAAATGTGAGCAGTACCTCTCTGGTAATACCTGTGTGTCGCTGGATCAACATATAATGCATAGCTTCATAAAATATTGTTGCTGAAATGGGAACTGGCAGCCTCATTCATTTTAAATAAGACTAATTCATAGTATCACAGTCTTTCTCAAGGTTTCAGGTTGCATTTAATATTTCCTGTACTAAATCCCAGATCTCTTGAAAAACGCACATATTGAACACGTTCCTTTTTTTAAATATACTCTTTTAACATTAGAAAAATCAAGTCTTTGCCTTTCCATTTTTGCATCCTTTAACCAGGCCAGTATTATTCTTCCATGCTGCCCTGGGAGTGTGCTAGATGGCCAGACAGCATTTAAGGCAATATGTGGACACAATTCGGCTGGTAAGGAATTTGGTTTAGATCCTACTCGGGTGGTCCAGTGGCAGGGAAGGTGTTATGTGAGAGAAGCCTCCAGTGGGCATAAAAGACCTGCATATTGTAGCTAGGCCAAAAGTCTCCATACTCTAGGAAAGGCATTATCAGCCTTACACATGTGTTGGTCTAGGAATCACAGTGTAATTCACATTTCATCCCATGGTTTAAAACAGAATATCCATGTACATGCTGACATAGTGGATGTCTGTTATTGTTCTTACCATGCAACTTGAAATCCACCTTCTTTGGTGAAAATGTCCTCCTTTCCCCCTGAGGAACTGCAGCTGGTCTAATCGCAGGTTGTGAGCTTTGGGTGGAGTGGACCCCAAAACTCCAAATGGAGGCATGTGCCTTACACTTGCTTCTCTTCCTTGGCCACAAAAATTGGATGCACAGGTAGTTAGCGAACCAAATTGAAACCAATAAAACTAATCTTAGGATACGGTTGGGGCAACCGAAAAAGGGACATGCTTTTTTTTTTTTTTTTTTTCCTTTTCCTCCTGGAATTTTTGTAGCCATCTTTTCATCACAAAGTGAGATCCAGCCTGAGAAGGAGGCCAATGCAGAGAAGGTGGAGCCCACATAGAGAAATAAAATAAATTGATGATATAATATGCCCCTGGATGTATGCTACTCATTAAGATACATTTTACCTTTGATATCTTTTGTGTGTGTTCATAAAAAAATAGGTTTTATTTTAAGCCATGGAGATAGGATCCAGTGATCTACTGGTAAATGTCAGTGGCATGCTGGAAATATTTAACTGGCTGAGGTTGGGGCAGGGAAAGGAGGTGAGATGGCGTGGAAATAAAACTCCAATTTGCCATGTTTGTCAATCTTTGTAGCATAAATACTATACTGTGACAATTTCAAGCAATCAGCCTGATGCCACCAAACATGGGCCTAGAAAGAAATGTATAAAATTTGCTCTTTCAAGCTTACAAGAACTGGCTTAAAACATCATACCTTTTTTTAAAAAAATTAATATGTAAAATGTTGCTATGACATGATGATGCCTGGAACACTTCCTCCTAGTCTGTCAGCAGAGGATAAGAATGACATCTCCATTAAAACTGTAGTAGTGGAAGCATTAGAATACTTGAAATATTTAATAAAACTCTTATTAATGGAAGGTAAGATATGCTAGGAAGCACAAGCATAGGATCTGACATACTTAAGATATCTTTGGGAGTACTTAGGTTTCTCTGTTACTGTGGGAATTTGGGGAAGCCAGTTAAGTCCTTGAGTCTCATTTCACAGATTTTTAAAATTGGGGTGTGCTAATAATACCCAACATGTGATAAGAGTTGATAAGAGAACTAAATGTGACACTCTGTATGAAAGGGCTTGGCATAGTGCTTCAAGCATTAATAATTAATAAATGTGTGATAATTATCATCACTGTTAATAAACAGCCCACTGCTTTTTCCCTCCTCTCTAGGAGTCCTAGTACCCACATAGTGAGTCACTGGCTATTGTCTCACAGGTTACTGAGGCTTTGTTCATCTATTTTTTATTCGTTTTGTGTTGGGTAATTTTTGTTGTTCTGTTTTCATTATCACCGACCCTACTATTTGTTGCTGCTCCAGTGGCTGTTAAAACCATGAGTACATTTTTCGATTCATGTTTCACTTTGAGATCCTAGAACTTCCATTGACTTTGTTTACAAGTAGTTAATTTATCTGTTGATTTTCGTCTTGAAATATCTCCTTTTCTGCTAATTTAACGCCTGTGTAATTTTGAAACTTCTTTTGACTGTTTCTTCTCTTAATCTGAGGTAAAATTGTCCTGTTTTTTCACATTCTTAGAAAATTTTGAATGCGTATTGGATATTTTAAATGATACATTGTAGACTCTGACTTCAGCTATCTTCCTCTGAACGATGTTCTTTTTTATTCTAATAAACAAATGACTAGTTAATCACATTTAAATTGTTCATTCTTAGATTTACACTTTATAAGGGTGTTTTGTTTTTGTTTTTGTTTTTTCCTTCAGATTTGCCCTTAATCGTATGGTGAATTTTTAGTGCTGGGACCTAGTCTTTATTCCTAAGATTTAATGTTTCCAGGGTGTTTACCTCACCTATCTAATTTGGTAATGTTCATACTCTATACCCTCCCCGCCCCCCAGCTGTGACAGTGAACAGCTGAAAGTTCTACTCAGCTTTTTTAGTTTTACAGTTATGGTCTTTTGCTGGGTCCTTTGTAGTTTTTTCTCAGTGTATGAAACTTAGGGGTCAGTTATAGGTTGGAGAGGAAGTTATAGGTAAAATAAATGTGGGAGTTGCTGCAGTTGTGGCTCTTTCCTTTTCAGGATTATTCTCTCCATTTTTAGCTGCCATGTTGGCTATAGTATCTGTCCCCTACTACTGGGTTGTTGGAAAAGTCATGAAGTATTTTTTCTATTTTTTGTTGCAAAAATGCATCATGAATTTTCCAACAACCAAATACATCAAACCAGTAAGGCTGGAGCTTGCTACATGAGTTATATGCCATGGTAACATGGAGTGCCCCAAGGGTAAAAATCCATAAAACATAGGTCTCACAGGATGCGATTTCCTCCCTTCAAAGGTCAAATGGCCTCAAGTTTTTGCCTACTTTTTGTCATTCTCTAGTACCTACAAACAATATAGTGATATAATTTTCCATAGTTTTAAATTTTGATTTTAAAATGGGAGGGGGGAGATATAATATAAGGCACTCTGGTATTATTGGAATTGTAATCAACCCATTCTGTTCTGATTTCTACCATTTGTAGGATGTCTCTGTGTTTCTCACCTACTGAAGTTTCTCCTTATATTCAAGATACATTATGCTTTTATTTTTTTAAATTTTTTTAGCTGAGCCATCCTGCCACCTGTTGGCAGCTCAATGGCAACTCAGCTCAGGCTGGCATTGAACCGCTGTTACTCAGAGCTCAGCTCACACTCTTGAGTGAGCTCTTAACCAACTGAGCCACTCGGCCGGCCCACATTATGCTTTTAAAAATATCATCTCTGACATTTCTGGTGACTCAGAGTAGGCAACTCTATAGCTTGTGCTTAGTTCTTTAGATTGAATCAAACTTGCCAAATATAGTTATTAAATGGCTCAGTTTGGTAAAGATTTGCCCCTAATTGCATTTCAATATTTTCTAATAATGACTTTAGTTCATATAAGCATCGGTTTGTCTTACTAGTAAAACATTTTTTTTCTATCTTTTTATTATGAACTAGGATCCATTTAACCAGCTCCTAAAGAATAGGTTCTTAAGAGTTTTGAGTGGAGCAATAATTTTACTTGTGATGTATCTTGGGTGCAGAAGTAGCTGGCATCATTGTATATTCATGACTTATTTCTTGGAATCAGTGATAGCTGAACCTTTGTATGTATAGACAACAATCTGAAAAGCAAGGCAGAAGTAGGTTTGGGCTGCCAGAAAACAGGTGGCATCTTTGGTAGTGTCATGCCCGGCCTCCTTTTATGCAGATGAGAGTTTGGTTTGTGCTTTTCTATCAGCCTAAGCTTCCCTGGTCACCCTCAGTAAAACTGGGCTCTGCCCCAGCTACCCAAACTCACCAGTGCAAATCAGCTCAGGCTGCTAAAATAATAAAATAGCAGAATTTAATAAGAGAACAAAAGAAATTCTTTAAAACTTCCCATCCCACTCACTCACATCAAGCCTCTAGGATGAGGGGCTATAGCCTCCTCCACTTTCCTTGTTATGCAAAAGAGTGCATCAAGTCTACACTAAGTAAATGTTCAATTTTTAGACAAGAAGGGAAGTTCTTATCTCAGCTGTGATCTTAATTAAGATTGATTTGATATCTAGCTAAGAGTTCTCCTTGACAGAAGAGTAAGAAAGGTCTAAAGATGCAAAGAGAGCTTGGTGAGTTGAGAATGTCTTTCCAAATGCCTTCAGACATCATTAGCAGGGGAAAACAATAGCAACTTGACCTCCTGATGTTTTGTGTAGGATCCACATCATATACACCCGGTATCAAAATATGGACCAAACTCCGTAATCCAGTTCCTTTCAAATGGAGGTCCAAATTGATACTCTGCAGAATCCAGTGTGTTTGCTATGATTTAAGTTCTCATCCTATGATTCCAGAGAACCCCCCAGGGTCAGGTGTCACTGTAGATGCTTTGTATTTTCTAAATAAAGGAAATTGTGAGATATTTTGCAGAAAATAAGAAATGGATTTATGATCATAAACACCTGTGTAGCCTCTGGTATCATTGGGAATCCTGGTTATATATTTTATTGCACTTTTTGTTGAGTGTTTGGGGTTGTAGCTGATTCAGCTGTAGGTACACTATAGTATGTGATGGTGGGCATATGACTTTAAACCATCAGTTACATGTGTATACACCACATTCCATTTCCATTCATTAATTCATTCCTATTTAATAAACACTTACTAAAGGCAGGGCACAAAAGGTAACTTGGACAAACATAAATTTAGTTAGAAGAAATAGCTGGTTATGATGGTTTAAATTGTAAGTGGTTCTAGACAGTTTCACAGATCAAATGTTATTTTCCTGATAGCCTCTCACTTGAGCCAGATTTTATCATTAAAGTATATATTTTTTGATGAAGTCACGGTTCCTTTGAAATAGCATATTTTAGATGGTTTGTGTTAGTAGTGGGGAATCGGCAATAAGGAGGTGACCAATTTCATTTTTTTTTTTTAACTTTAATAGGGAATCAATATGTTTCTTCCAGGACCCATCAACTCCAAGTCATGTTGTTGTCCTTCAATCTTAGTTGTGGAGGACACAGCTCAGCTCCAAGTCCAGTCACCATTTTCAATCCAGTTGCAGGGGGCGCAGCCCACCATCCCATGCAGAGGTCGAACCGGCAACCTTGTTGCTCAGAGCACGCGTTCTAACTAACTGAGCCACCCAGCCACCTGTTTTGTTTCTTCCCATCAGCTCCATGTAAAGTCATTGTTTTCAATCTAGTTGTGGCGGGCGCGGTTGAGCTCCAAGTCAACTTATTGTCTTCCATCTAGTTGTGGAGGGTGCAGTTCCACTGGCTTATGTGGGTAGGAATTGAACCAGCAATCTTGGTGTTAGAAGCACCACACTTTAACCAACTGAACCAACCGGCTGCCTCCAATTTCATTGTTTGCATGTTTATTTTGAGTTTGAGTCTATGGGCACCCAGATGGGGACAGGTGGGTATACTGTTCTGGTTTAGGGGCACGGATTAATGTTAGAGGCCTATGTTACCTTCTCTTCATATAACAAGTAGCAAAAGTCATGGATGGTGATATAATTGGCTAAGGAGAGGTTTACAAGGGAAATGAGATGCCTGCAGCAACTCTATGAGGCAGATAATATTATTGCATTTTCAGTGGAAGAAAATTAGTCCCCTGGAGTTTAGTTAATTTTTACACGGTCAGTAAGTTGTGAAGCCAAAAGTAGAACCAAGTTCTTTCTCTCTTAATCCAAAAATACTTTTATTAAGCCATGATTTCTGTCTTGCCCATAAATAAGCATTGCGAATCTGCCATGTGCTCAGTGTGTGAAAGGTAGAAAACAAGAATAAGGCAGGAACATCGGCTCTGCTAGTAGTCAGACTGGGGCTGTTCCTTTATGTGTTTAGAATTACCCTCTTTATCTCCATTTCCACCACTCTGCTCTTTTAGCGCTTTCATTGTGCTACTTGTGAATCATTAGAGCCTTCCAATAATTTTCCTACCCAGACTCGGACACCTCTTTCCAAGTCACGGTCCATATACCCTTCCAGAATTATCTTCTGAAGATACCAAGTATTTTACCTTCATCAAAGAGAAAAAAAAAATGAACTTTTCAGCCCCACATTCAAGATTCCCTTTTGTCTTGCAGAAACATGCTCCCCAGTTTTATTTCACTCTTATCCTCAGGATGAAGAGGTTTTGTTTTTTGTTTGTTTGTTTGTTTGTTTGTTTTGTTTTGTTTTTCCTCCAGTCAGACAGATCCCGTCACTGTTCTCCTGTTCAAGTGACCTATTGCTATTTAATGACATATGCCCAACTTAGAGACATGAGTAACAACAATCATTTACTGTTATTATATCTTACAGCTCTTGGGGTTGTCTGAACTAAGGTTGGCAGTATTTGCTTGGGTTTCTTATGCTGTTCAAAACAGGTAGCAGGTGAGGCTGCAGCCATCTACAGGGCATCTTTATTCATGTGTCTGGTACATGAGCTGGGAAGACGGAAGACTTGGGGAATGAATCAGCTGGGTCTCCTCAGACATTCCCATCTTTCTCTATGCACCTTCTCCACGTGGTCTTCCTGGCACGTCAGCTTAAGTGTAGCCAGATTTCTCAGGTTTCCAAAGTCACATGTACCATAAAAGAGAGAGCTCAGGCCGAAGCTCTAATGATTCATATGATTTAGCCTTAGATGTCACTCAGCATCATTTTGCCACATTCTGTTCGTTATAAGTAAGCCACTAAGGGCAGGCCATTTTCAAGGGAATAGAATTAGACTCCAGCTCTTAACGGAAAATGTGTAAAAGCATTACCCCACCAAACAAACCCTCTGTGCCTTCAAGATTCTGCTTTGATAGAGATACCATTCCCCAGGACTACCCCATTTTCCACCAACCTAATTTCTATTTATTTTAATATCACAATTAACCATCCCTTCCTCTGGGAAACCTTCACTTATCACAGAAGCCACTGATGATGTCAGAACTACTTTCTTCAATACTTTACCCAGCATGCAATACCAAATATCATTTGGCACGTGCAGGTCCTACCTCGCCAACTGGAAAGATAGTGAGAAGAACATCTTTGAATGGCTACTAATTCATTAATTCAGGATATCAGAGGGTCATTTATTATATCAGGAATAAAATCAGAAATTATCACATAATTAATAAGAACATAGAAATAGCTTAATTACCTGGCTGAATGGGGCTATAGGAAGAGGCACAGGTTTGAAATCAGGAAGCTTCAGCTCGAGCTTAGAAATTCTTGACAGAGCACATCTCATTCATTCTGTCTCAGCTCTACACAATCATAAAATTCAAATAAGATCCCTGGGTGGTGACTTGGAGAAAGGCAAAGTAATTACCCCAAACTGTAGTGTCATTTTTGGTATGATATCTCTTTTGAATCCAGCAAATCTTTGAGCCTGTTAGAGAGTTGCAACTCTTCAGCCATTTTTTTTTTTTCCTCGTTGTATCTGGATGGCAGCAGCTTAGAAAAGCTTCTAATCTTGGCAAACACTCATTAAAATAAAAGGTCTCTCAGAGCCCCTGGAGGAAAACTTTATCAGAAAACCAATTAGTTTCAGCCCACCCCTTGACTCTCTCTGTTTGGAACTTTAAAACTACTACCTTATTTCCTATTTTATTTTCTTAACCTGTAATTAATTACTGCCAGTTATGAATTCCCAGACCACAGGAAGCATTTATCTACAACTGTTAAGTCACTTGGAAGAAAGAGAAAATCTGAAAAGAGAGGATGCTGAGTGATTAAAGACTCAGAACAGGATATTCCAACAGGACAAAAACAGTCCCCTGATCTGAGGAATAATCCAAGAGGTCCTGTCATCCATCCCCAGAGAACCCTTCCTCCTTGGCTGTGGGATCCAGTGAAGAACAGGGGGTGCTCTGGAAACACGTGTCACTCCCAGGACTGGGTTCTGGGTGGTAGGCAGGTTGTCAGGTCGTGGCCTTGATTCTGAAAGGATCATCACTCCTCCCACCAACAAAGAACTAGATAAAGACGGAAAGAGTCACATCTAGGATTACTGCACATCAGACTCATCTATGTTAAATAGTACACTTTATTCAAATGTGATTTTTGAATCTTAGAGTCTTAGATTTTAGAATCTTTATTACTCATCCCCTACCTTACACACAGGTTAGACTATGACATGCATTATTTCATTCAATGGCCACCCTGAGGGAAATATTGTCACCCTACATTTAAGAGGAGAAACATGAGGTTCAGAGAAGTTAAGTCATGTTTTAATATCATGAATTATTGGTGGTAGAGATCTGATTTGAGCCTAGGATCTGCCGTTTCTGAAATCTTTGTTTTTTCCACCGCATCCTATGTTTACACACCTACACTTGTTAGTACACAAAGCATTCATTCCACAGAACAAAAGAGCAGGTTGGTGCATGAGGGGAACTTCTTTTCCAGACATCAAAGAATCCTGCTCACATTTGCTGGAGAAAACTGGTACTCAGAGGAAGGAGCTGCAAAAAGTTCCTATCACCTCCGAAGCACTCTTTCTCTTCCAGTTTGGTCCTCCCTTTCCCCAGGTTATTCCATAGACGTGTAAAGTTCCTATCACCTCCGAAGCACTCCTTCTCTTCCAGTTTGGTCCTCCCTTTCCCCAGGTTATTCCATAGACATGTAAGTGTGCCCCACTGTGTTAGGTCACTGAGAGCTTCGTGGGATGACAAAGTGACATCCACAGGCTGCTGTCCCAGGGGAGGAGCTCACAGGAGGTCAGTTGGTGAAACAAGGGAAGGAGAGCTAAAGTTGCAATCACGTCTTGACTGGCCGTAAACCATAACAACACCTGGTATTTAATGACACTATCCTATCTATATTTATTGAATAAATGGATCAGTAAATGCATAAATATTATTTTTACCTTCTTCTCTCCCCCCCCCCCCAAAGCACATTAACTGAGCACCTACTCTGTGCTGTGACTACAGTAAATAAAACCCTATCATTGCCCTAATGATCGGGCAATTTAAGAAAAGGCAATGTGAGGAGCTGTGTCTCAGGACTCAACATATAAAGGGAAGAATCATTCTGAGGAACATTAAGAACAGGGAGCGATCATGATCGTGTGCTCACAGGTCCCTAAATGAACTCTCAGCCCAATAGTTCCAGAGTCTTACCCTCTGCTTTCTAGATGAAGCGATGGAGGCACAGAAACACTAAGCATCTTTTCCTAATCAAAAGCTTACAAGCTGGTCAAGAAGGAGTAAAAAAACATCATCTGACTTCTATTTCATTACTACATATGCTTTCTCAAAAAATAGAAAACCTGAAAACAAGAAAAAAATTCACTATAATCAGAAACATTCCGATGTTCAAGTATCTTGTAGCAATGAACACCGAATGCTAGTTCATATCTGGTTAGAATATCAAAGTTGATTAAGTTTGATTTCTGAATTATGACTCAGACCAGTCTATTAATGCTGGGATAAGTTAGAACTTTAGCATTAAAGATTCATTTCATTGAAGGTAAAACTCCTTCCCTCTTTCCAAATTACCACCCCACATCACAGCCAGAAGGGATAAATCACCATCTTATGAAGTTATCAGTATTTGTTCACACTATGATGATATGACCCAATCCTTGGTACCCCCTTGCATGTTGTCACTAGGACCCACCTCAGGAGTTCAGTTTTGAGAATTTCCCTAGCTCGTTAGTGCAGGGAAAATGAGAGCTCAGCTTTGAACAAATCGGGGCGGGGGGGGGGCGGTTAGAGCCCTATAGTATTCTTGATTCATTTTCATAGCAGACATCAGGAGGAATCCAGTAAACCTGACCCCTGGCTCTCAGAGCCCAGTCCGGATCAGGTAGGTGTCCCTCATCCTTTACCACCTGTGCTGATAGCAAAAGGGTCACACTTCAGACACAGCTGGATCTAAGATTTCAAATCATGTCACCAAAATCCATCTTCCACCTTTGTCCCACCTCTGTCCCCACCTTTGTCCCAGTGTTAAACTCATACTAGAAAATATTCTACATATGTTGGACTCTGGCCCACCAGGTCTGCAGAAAAATATAGCTGCCTTTAAAACTTGCTTTAACAAAAACGGCAGTGAAGCTTTCATTGGCCAGAGCCTGAGTCACGCGCTCACCCCTGGAAGCCGTATGCACAGTCTATCCAACATGAATTAAATGGAGAGAGGATGGAAAAGGCATGAATTCTCAAGAGCATATTGGAGGGGAGGAGGGATGGGAGGATGCAGTTACCCAGAGGAAAGTGGGGGGTCAGATGGATTGAAGGTAGAGTGACCTGGCAATAGTTGGACAACACTACTCAAAACACTGCACACACACACACACACACACACACACACACACACACACACACACCCCACACACACACACTTAGAAAATGAAATACAGGTCCCGATATCATTAGCATTCACCAAAAGAGAAGCTTCTCCTGTAAAGTCGTTCACTGGGCAATTAACGAAAGGTCTTTGCTGAAATGATGAGTTTGGGACCCAAATTAAATCTTCACTTCTGTTGGGAGATGCTGGACAGTACTAGTCATGGAACTGGCATTTGTTAAACAACTAACTACTTTGATACAGACATTTCGCTAGAGTGCTGTGGACATTATCTAATTTAATCAGCACAACAGCCTGGACTATCATGATCTCTGCTTCCCAGATGAAGAAACAGTCTTCATAGTGTTTAGTAACCTGCCTGGGGGTCTCACAGATGGCAAATGGACATAAGAGGATTTGCTCCCTGGTCTGCATTTGCAACTGCCCTGGCTTATTCCACTGTGTCAGGGGGGCTGCTTTCCCTGTCTTCCCTTTAGTTTGTAGGTACAGTTTCAGCTTTCTACTTGGCACATTGACATCTCCTGTCATTTCTCATATATAAACCTTTCTGACTCTAAAAAATTGATACATAAATGAACCTCTTTTCTGCCAACGGAGGTGTCTTTCTCTGATGTTCACTGACTACCTGGTGAAGCAGCCATGCTAATAATAGGCTGAAGTCACACAGCATTAGAAAGCCTCGCCGTTGCCTTTCCCAAGGGGACTGATGTGGAGGCAACACATGCAATTTGCTTTTATGCAGAATTTTGGCTTTATTACCAAGATATGCTGGTAATAACGGGAAGGCTTGTTTGCATGGTCTGTTGCTTCCTGTGTGAACTATTGACCATCTGTGTGTGTTGCCTAGGCAATGGATTGAAAACGAAGAGACCAAGATTCATCTGCACTGGTCATCAGCAGAAAAGGGACTTTTCCAAGCAAAGGTTTGATAAAAATGCATCAACCTGAAACAGATTCTGTGGACACACATTACTTAGGGGAAGGAGATGTGACTGGCAGAAGGTTTTTCTAATACAGTAATTTTTATGAATTTGTTGTCCTTTAAAATACAGCACAAATAACTGACAGACAAGAGATAAGATGCACAACGAATTAGAAACACTAAAGAGTTCATAAAATATTTACTGGTAGTAAAGTGGATTTGATACTATTTGACAATAAATATAAACAAATGTATCACTCCACTGCAACCAGAATTCCTTTTTAACTTGTCCATTTAAAAATCCTTTTCTTATTGAAATATAACATTGTTGCAACTTAAGAGGGACTTGCAAATGTGTTTGCCTTCATGCTTCTACCACACCTTTCTCCAAATGCCAATATCTTAGGGATAGGGTGAGGTGTACATGGATCTCTCCTTGTTGTTTATGGTACAATGATCATAATTTTGAGTGTTTGCAAGCAGTTCTACAGATGCATATGTGAGAGTAATTGCAGCTATCCTGTAGGGTTGTGGAGGCACAAGAGATAATGAGAGATCTGAATCATGTAAGTGGTGAGGCTGGTGTGAAGGAGCACATTAGGGGCTAATAAAGGTCCCTACCTGGCTGTCCTGCCTCCATGTCTCAGTTAGTGTTGATTCCTTACACTCTGGAGCCTGTACAAGTCTGGGTTTAAGAGCACGGACTCAGACTGTGTTACCTAGACTCCCAGTCCCACTATGCCCTAGTTATGTGATGATGACAGTGTTAATTCTCAATGCCTCAGGTTACTGATTGATAAGGATAAAAGTACCTACTTTGTAAAGTAATTAGGAGAGAGAGAGAGAGAGAGAGAGAGAGAGAGAGAGAGAGAGAGAGAGAGAGAGAGAGAGATTGTGTTGAGCATAGTTATATATGTTGAGTGTCAATCATCTTCCAAATGGTTTCATGGCAGCACTCCCCCAGGCTCCGGGCTCCTTTTGATGGAGGAAGCAATATGTATTCTTGAGTGGCATGCATGCTGCTATGTTCTAGGGGAGTCAAGAATATTAGCCCTGCATTCTTTCCAAATTGAGACTAGACTTAGACCTCAGGATCATTTTCCACACATATTCTCAGACAGCATTATAATCCATTACAGTACCTAATGCTGGCCTGCATTGACGTGACTTTAAACTGCAGCTCAGATAGAGAATTTCGCTAAAAGAAGGAGGGGAGTTTGGCTAAGATGGCCAGGAAGAGAACAAAGATGGACTGATACTTCCTGTAGCTTCTGCTAAACTCACAACCTGTCATTCTTTATTAACCAGCATGGTGATTTACAAGACTTTAAAATGAGCTAATTTTGGAAATATATCAATGCAAAAGCTAACATAATAAAAGTTTCAGATTCATATAGATGCTTCCATAAAAATGACAATGGAATTTATCTCTGCCACTTGGAGTGTGGAGGAGGGAAAATCCAGAGAATGTCATATGGCAGTTACCCTTAATGAGTGGGAAAATAGTATGAAATGTATTTGTTCACTTTCAGGAAGTTTGATTAACCCTTGATGCAGATTAATTAGTGGATTAATGCTGGGTTTACTTTAAAGTAAATGGAATTTGGAGCATTCCCTCTATGGTGCTTTATTTGCATATGATGTGATGGAAAACTTCTCTCACTGTGACTCTCCAAGAAAATTCTTAGCCTAAAGTGAAAAAAATAAATATTTTCTGATGAGAATTTGAAATACGGAAATAGTGATGAAAAGTCTCTATTGCCCTAATTTTTCTGACTTTTCTGACAGGCGGAAGAAGACAACAGTCTCCATATTGCTTCTTTCTGAATTCTTCTCTACAGCACTTCCACCTCTTGTCACTTCACTTGAACAAAGCCAGTGGGTGAGAAAAATTACCCCTTACCAAGCACCCTTTGTAGGGTGGGAACTCTGGGCCTGTCCCTTTAGGCAACTCTCGCAGTACACTTCGTGGTGTCTATGACATCACACTGTTTCCCTTGACCAAAGGATGACATTGGCCCTCCGGTCTTAGTTGATTGACCCATCATTTACCATTTTATACAAGTTGAGTAAATATTGCTTTCTCTCTAATAGGAGTTTTCAATGCATAGTGGAGATGACTTGGGTAGACTGAGTCTTTGCTTATGCGTGGAATTATAATACACACATTTTAGAGTTGAGGAAAGCTATCTTCTACAACCATGTGGCCTCTGTAGCAGAGAAAAACGTGCTGCAAATCTATAAAGTGGGTGGGGGAGGTGTGGAGAGAGAGCCAGAGACCTTCTAGGATCTTCTATTGCCTCTTGCTCTGCCTCAGTGTCAAGAATTTCATCTTGGATTCTTTGTTTACCTCATTCCTATAGAATTTTGTAACATTCAATGCCAAGAACCATTTGAAGCATTTTTGTCTTTCATTCTTGATTACAGTCCTAAGATGAGTGCATTTACTAACATTTTAAAGATGAGGAACCGGAGTCTCAGAAAGCTTAGCAAACTTCGTAAGGCCGAGGCACCCATGGGCTGCAATGCAGGACATCACACCGCATCTGTCCAGCTCTCTCCCAATCCACATCACCTGCTCCCCGTCTTCCCTCCCTCCTTGGTTGTCCAGGCATAATTAGCATGTGTCAAACTGGGACTCTTGGCCCAGCCTCTTGCTGCTCTGAAGGTTGAACGATTTGATGCGCTGATTTAGAGAAATAGGAAGAAGAACGGAAGAGATAAAAAGAAAGGTGCTACTAACACCAGATTACAAAATGAACCAAGGACTCCTGTGATTGACGAGAAACTTCTCAGGTCTAAGTCATCTCCCAATCTTGAGAAATAAACTGGGATGGCTTACTATGTAGGAACATCCCTCTCTCAGCTGTCGTATGCTCCAGATGTTGGGCTGAAAGCACCGTCTAACCCTGTTTCCTGTTCTCATTCCTTTGGTACTGTTGATGTTCATTTCAACCTGATTACTACCGGTCACTGAATGACTGATGCATATACGTGCACTCTCCTCCTGCCTTTTCTATCCCTTCTTCTCATGCTTCTTCCATGTTCATTCATTCATTCATTCATTCACTCATTAAGTAAGTCAGTCACTTGTTCCCTCCACCAACCCCCTCAGTCTCATCTCTCTTTTTCTCCTCTATTCTGTCAATTAGAGACCAGAAGAGGAGGAACTAATTTATTCCTTCTTATGACTTTTTGTCAAACACATGCCTTAACATTTATTTCTGTCATGACAAGTAATCTTGCAAGGACGTTGTGGGGCTTTTCACTGCTAGCGAGAATCTGTCCTGTCTAGACCTAGAGTAAATACAGTAGCTTCCATTACTACCTGTTGGCCTCCCTTCTAAAGCTTTTCTGTCTACCTGGTTAGAAGGTTTTACAACGGCCGATGCTAACTTTTTCCAGGTGTGTGGCCCACTTATTCCCTTTGGCTGAGGCAGCAGCATTTATTAAGGTTAGTGACTCCACATTATTCTGTATAAGAGTCATTTACACTGAAGCTGACGCTCTTCTCAGGGATCCTCTTTGCCCTTCTCTAATAGCTGGGAGTGCTCCTTCCAGATCTCTGTACCTCTGAGGATACTTGAGAACAGAGCCTGCCACCAACTGAGACCTGGGCATCCTTCACCCAACCTCCGCCCATGCAGGGTGATCCCTGAAACAGCTCCTTGACCAGAAAGCATACATAGTTACTGTAAACTCAATTCCCAACCAGCTTCAATGAAGATCTGTTACTAAGATGCTTATTTACGTTTTTATGACTCCCGAGGTGTTTATTTAGTTACTGCCTACCCAGAGCACAAGATCCATTGTTAACTACAAAGGATCATCCTCATTATAAGAATGTTACCTGAACTCTGATTAGTGTAAATTATGGCCATAAGAAACCAGAGGCAATGAACAAAGGTTGTTTCATTTAAGCTATGCATGCATGCAGGCACATCACTGCTTTTTATTTGGAGGTGGGATGAAGAATAGAAACTGTCATTCAGTGGGCATGTACAAATAATTCAACCCCTTTAAAAGATAATTTTCAAGGAGACCAATCACTTACCCAGTTCAGAGTTGGAAGGTTCTCTCTCTGAGATGGAAAATCTCTCTCAGATGAGGAAATGAAGGGAAAAAAAGCAAGGATCACTTAGACCTACTGACTGACTAGTGAAGGGATAGAGAGATTAGAGAAGTGAAGACATGGGAGGGAGCAGTTCCCTTGAATGCAGCAGTAGGTGAAATTACTCCCATACAGGAAATAATAAACCAGCAGTGCACGTTAAATAAATGATGTTTGGTTATTAAAAAATGCATCTCTTCCCAGGTCTAACACTCTTTAATATTTCTAAATAAGACAAAGTGGAACAATACTCATTTTAGATGTTTTATTATAAATATTCATGTTCTCCTGATTTACCTTTTGCTTTGAGATTCCAAAGATTTTGTTCAATGTACTCAAAGCTATCAAATTCTCCTTCATGGGAAAAAAGAAACTGAAATTACAATGAAGATCTTATATAATACACCCATGAGAAGGGCTGTATGCTGTGGTTCCATTACTTCCTCCGGATTCTCTCTCTGATTCTTGGCTCTGTGGCCTCCGCGTGAATTCTTTCTCAGGCAGATTCTGCCCCATGGGGGTAGCACCCTGACTTCTAGCAGCTGCAACCCTGGGCATTCCTCAGGAGCACAGAGATGGTCCATGTACCTCAATCTTCAAAAGGGCTCTGATTGGCTGACCCGCTGCAAACCTTCTGTCCTAGAGAAGGAAATGTGAAAACACCCCGCTTGATTAATGGCCATAGCAGAATCACAGAGAGGGGAAGGGGGACTTTGCAAAAGGGGAGCAGTCCATGACACATTGTTTTCTGAAGACTTCTTTCCAGATTCACTCCCCTTAAGTCGAATCCCTCCTCCCTAATATTTGCATGTGATACGTAACGGAAATCATTGAACTCCCAATGCTATTACATTTCTCTGCCTGAGTATCTTTGCATGAGCTGTTGCCCATCCTGGAAAAGGTCTCCCCTTATCCTTTTTCCACTAGACCTCCTCTAAGACAAGTCACCTGCTTAGAAACTGCTTCACAGGCTGGAACACCCAACTTTGTGCTTAAAATAGGATATTTTGTGTTATTTACTGATATTTCATGTCATACTTAGTTCCCAATGATACTACAAATTTTGTCTTGATTATCCACTAAATGTCACACATTGCGTACTATATACTCTGATTATATAGTTAAAGAGTGTGCATTTTGAATCAATTGTTTAGTGACCCATCAAATGGAAATAATACTAACCTGAGGGTGCTGGTGTGAGATAATGTCTCGAAAGCACTCATTATGTAATAGGTATGAAGCTGATGAATCATTTACACACACATGCATCCATGTTTCCATGACAAATTACCCAAGACCAGGGCTTCTAAGCTCAAAGGTGACATACAGCGGACACTCACTCTGTGTATATTGTTGCTTGATCCTGATATGTGGGTTCTGCTGCTTTTACCAGTTCCCTCCTGGTGATAACAGAATAGCTGCCACCATAAATATATACCTTTTCTGAATTTCCTTCCTCAACATGAGTGGAAGTCTACACATTTATTTGATTTTTGAATGTATAAGTCAAGGTTATAGGAAAATATTTGGAAGTACATTAAATAAGCAAGCAACATATGCAAATTCTAGCAGTCCTCCCTCTGGTTCCAGCCTCTACAGACTAATTTAAGATTCCTGAGCAGTTGTCTGTAGAACTATTTGCTTTCCTCATCTTTTAGTGGTGCCTATAAGGAAATGACAAGCTCCAACTTTTTGTAAAGAAATGCAGCTAAGGGGGAAGTATGACTAATTTCCATTTTCAAAGGTTCAGTGCAAGGGAAAAAATGTTTGTGGGTCTTGTTCCACTTTTTGTTAGCAAGTTGAGAATATCAGCATGCTACTCACTCTGAGTTTTGGCTTTTAATGTATGGAGAACTGTACTCACAAATTGAATTTTGGATTGCTAAATTTATTCATATTTGGAAAACTGAGAATCCTATAAAATGCATAGGCGTTCAATGAGGCAAAAATCTTATAATGTATATATATATATATATATATATGATTTCTAGCATAGAAATCAAGGTGATCATGGCCCCATATAAGGAACATATTTTGAAACTGTAAATATTAAAATCTTAATATCATTGGGTCTCTGAGATTATTTTCATTGGATAGATTAAGATATAGAGGATTGGTTTTAAAGAACACAGTGCGTGTATATTGGTTGGGGTGGGAATGGCCAAGAATGAGAAAACCTATCTCTCCCATATATCTGGGTCAGGTAAAACTCCTGAAAGAGCTCAGTGATTGGTTGCTTTTGCTCTGCATTCATGGGGGAGTAGAGCTGATTGGATAAGACCATGATCTTTAAATGACATAGACCAAACCTAACAAAGATTCTATATTTTTTCTAATTATGGGAAATGGACAAGCTCCCTCCAAGTTTCTGGGGTTTTTTTCTTTGTTTTCTTTGAATATCAGTTGTAAAATGAGGATAATTGTACAAATCTTACTGGATTATCTGAAAGGAGGGCTAAATGAAGTAATGTAAACTCTAAGATATAATTTATTTATTCATACATTTATGCAGTAAATAAAGTAAACTATACTACCTACCATTTATGTGAAGCATAGTGACAAAAGTTAAGTCTGGTAGCAAAATAATAGTAATAATAACAACAACAACAACAACAATAAAATAATTAAAAGGGGCCTTTTTAAAAATTATTATTTAAATGGCACAGAGGAGGAAGAGGCTAACATCTGCTCAAGGATTAATAAGGTAACATTTTGATTGAATGTAGACTATCACCAGTCAGAAAGGTCATTTCAGACTTAACTAAAAACATTTGTAATGGCATCAATGAACATAGTATATTTAATAAATGACCAGAGTGTGATTGTAGATATGAGTGGAATGTCAGGTTGGGACAAAATTCTGAAATTTTTAACATGACAAGACAAGAATACGGAATGTAATCTATAGGTAATACAAAGCCCAGAGAAATGTTTAATCATGATGGGAATAGAATGTGGGATATTGAAACATGATGTCAGTGTATATATGATTTAGTTTGGGAAGAATAACTGTTCTCAGATATACAGAAATTCCCTGGAACTCTGATAAATGGCGGCATAGATAGAGCTGTTTAATGAAGATCCCAAATAGAGCCAGAGAGGAAACCAAGAGAAACTCTAAGATTTTTAGGAATCTTTCAATTTTCTTTTTTCTGTGGCTGTAGAAAGGTATGAGGGTTCTGGCAAGTCCACTCGAACACCTGTCCACCTGCCCATGCATGAATCATGTTCTAATTGCTAGGGGTGTGTGTATGTGTACCTTGAAAACGACATTCATGAAATTACCATGAATAAATCTTGCATACTGACTGTCTGTTCCAGTAAGGAAAGTCCTTACACACTAACCTAAATATGCTCTCTCCATTCATATTGTGATAAAGTGATGCCATTTTATGAAATGACTAGTAAGAATTTTGTCATAGCCCAAGGGCAGGATCTAAAGTTGACTCAGACACCTAGGAACAGAAACCCTCGCTGTAATCTCCACTGGGCACCAGTTGTGGACAACTTAATAGTATCGTTGAGGCAGTATTGTTCAATTTTTCAGTCCCTTTGACATGAGTAGGTGGAGAAGTGCCTGATCCAATCAGGGATAGCTGAGTTGTCCCCACTGCACAGCACAGCTGACAAGCAGCAGAGGTGACACCTTACCTTGAGAATCAAGATAGAATTATTGCATGAGCTCTTGAAAAATGGATCCCTTTTCAAGTGCTAACCTTACGCAGTAAACATAAAACATAAGAGGCTCTTGCTAGACATTCTTTTACAATGTGCCTCTTCCCCAGGTCTTCAGTATTCCCTCCATCGCCCCACCTCATATATCCTGTTAGTTCCATGATGAATTGAGCAGTGGCATGCCTCAGCCTTCTTCTGTGTTTGTTATGGAGACTCCCTGGTGCTTGACAAAATGCCTCAGTGGAGTTCTGATGACCTCGGTGGTCCTCCCTTGCTGCCTGAATGCTCACACACACGCAAAAGCACACGGTGTTTAAGGATATTGATGAAGTGAGTGACTGGCACTCCTGTAAAGAAAGGGGGACTCTCAGAGAGAGCACTAGGGTCATGTCAGCAGACCTGAGAGAGAAGCTCTTTAGCACACCTGAGAACAGAGGCAAATATGAAAACTAAAGGAGGGTTTGTGGAAGGACCTTCATTGACCCGGAAGAGCAGCTGAAGAGAAGTCCCAGGAGGAGGGCTGTGTGTTTTGTGTTGGGGTAGATGTTAGGACAGGGAAGGACACAAATTCTGAGTTTATATATGAAAAGGGACACGGGAGTAAGATTGAGAGGGTTGACGTATGTAGCGGACACTTGTAGTTTCTGCCTGCCCAATATCCATGGCCCCTTAAGTGGCCATTGCTTCATTATTTTCCTTGATGAAGCACCCATTTCTTGCTCTCAAACCATGTTGTTGAGTTAGGAATGTGGTGTCCCTGTGCCTTAAGGTCCAGGGACTGAAATGTAACCCAGGAGCAATCACTCAGAGCATCATATCATCCCAGGCTATGTGTTTGTTTTTTATTTTTCCCCTGGGGTAGATACAACCCAGGCTTGCTATGAGATCCAATTCTAAGTCTTTTGTTGGAATTGCTGGGAGAGAAGACATCTCTTCCTGCTGAACTTGAAACTATTTGCTCTATGTCTGTAGCTGCAAGGGGCCATCGTGCATTGGGAACCCACTTCAAAACAAACCTGCCACAGAAAACAAGCAGAGCAGAAAGATGCAACAGGGCCAATTACTAATAAAATGATCTGAGTCCCTGGATCCTGACTTGCCTAGATTTAGCAGCTAATTTGGCTAATGAGTCACACTGTGGCTAATGAGTCACACTGTGTTTCAACCAGTTTCAGTTCAATTTCTGTCACTTGCAAATAAGAGGTCTGATTTGCACAAAGTATTAAGGCATCAGTTTTAGGCTAGATTCTCCCCTAACTTCACCCTCACAGTCCATAAATCATAGCCTGAGAGACTTGTGTGCAGGTAGTTTATACTGAGTGAAACAGGGAAGGAAGGCAGGGAGGGATGGAGGGAAACCCAATAGTGTACTGTCAAGTTTATCATCACTAGGGGCAAATGGGGCTGGATTTTGTAAAACATTTTGTAGAATAAGCCTTGGTATTTTATATGCAAGAAATGCGTAAAGAGAATTGACTCCTGTCCCCATGAGTCACAGATTATCCCTTGGGGCTTTCACTTCTTTTCACTTCTAGGCTTGCACAGGTATTAGAAACAGCTAGGTAGGGTCCTTGCTGTGGGTGTTCTACTAAGCAGGGCACAGGAAGTAGCTGATACAGTCCTAATGTAATCCACTCAGATCCACTAGGGGTTACATTAAGTCTAATCCATAAAAAGTCTCTTAAACTGTGACGAATCATTCATCTCTTTAGGAGATCAAGTACACCAGGGTCAGTGTAACAAGATAGAGTTGCTTCTCAAGGGCCCAGTGGAGGCACCAGATTGAGTTGTCATTCCATGATTGATGAGCAGTATTTTTAAACCAACAGTTGTTATGTGGTGTTGTTCCAATAGGTAGAATATGGGGTTGGGATTTAAGGGACAAAAATAGGAGTGGGCCTTCTTCCCAACCCTCCCAGTGAACCACTTGGGGCATTTGTGTTTTGTGTCCACATGGATATAGATGTGCTTCTTCCTAATCAGGGAACACTTTGACCAAGGGTAGGGTGACTACCTTGTCCTGGTTGGCCTAGGACTGTCCAGGTTTTAAAATGGCAAGCCTTGCCTTCCAGGATCCTCCTCAATACAAGACAAACCATAACCAGTCAACATAATAAAAATTCCACTAACCTTAAAAACTATAGCTGCCCTTGGTCACATTTGCCTTTCCAGCAAGCAGAAAAAGAAGTTTTCATATAGACATTGATAATCGACCCTGATCATCAAGGTAGGGTACCACTTCATTATGTGGACATGGAAGGCTGAGTTTGATACTCGATTAATAATCCTGGGATATTGCTATTCCCATGCCCAGGGTTAACTGTAAATCAGCAATTTCAGAAACCATGTGCATGTCACCATGGGCTCAGACCACTCAAGAATAAGAGTCTGGATTGCTTGTAGATGACAGAAATATAACCCAAATTGACTTGAGCAGATAATATAGCATGTTGGTCAAATTCACTGTTAAATCTAAGCAACTCTGGGTCCATAGTCAAGTAGTTTTGTTCATAATTTCCCCCCCCCCCCATGTTTCTGTTCTGCCTTTATGCTATGAAGGCTTTATTTTGGAATGGTTCCCATGCATGGTGGCCCTTTACAGCTACAGACATAGAAAAAATAGTGCCGAGTTTAGCAGCAAGTGATGTTCCCTTTCCCCAAAGTTCCCACAGAAGACCTCAAACTGAGTTCTGGCTTACACAGTGTATGAGGACATGGTCTTAGACTAGATTCCTCTCAAACATCATAGCCTGAAATAGGGCTCATGTGTGGGTAGTATTGTTTGGGGAGTGATCTCATGGAGCAGGAGTGGGGGGCTGTGTCTTATTCCACAGATGGAAACCTGTGATAGGGTTTTGCTAAGTGCTGCCTCCCAAAGATGTACTCAGCTTCTAGGGTATGTCATTAAACCCACTGAACCCACATGAGATTAACTTGGACTAATACTCTGTTTATGATCTAACTTCCACAAGCGCACACTCTATCTGGAATTCTCCTATGGCTGTTCCAGAGCACTAGTACATTATTAATTCAGACCCTTTCCCAACAACCATTCATAATGATGGGCATGATTCTTTCTCTGGAGTACAGTTTTTCTGGTAAATGACTGCAAATCCCTATGGGGAAAGAATGGCCTATTATCGATCATGTGCAAGCAGTGCCATTACAGAGTCCTCCCTAAAGGGGGCGCCACGCCATTCAATCAATGAGAGCTGGCCTATCTTTGAAAACTCAGCGAGAGGCCATGATTGTTCATTGTGACGCCTGCAGTCAGCCTTCTCTTCACCAGCTCTTATGTCTGTTCCTACCCAGCATTTTGTTCAGCCTTACCAGTCTGACATCCTCGAGGTTCATTCTGTCATATGCTCCTCTGGTTTCTTTTTCTTTTTTTTAATTTTAATTAAAGTTTATTGGGGTGAGAATTGTTAGTAAAGTTACATAGATTTCAGGTGTACAATTCTGTAATACACCATCTATATATCATATCGTATGTTCACTACCCAGTGTCAGTTGTCCTTCCATCACCGTATATTTGACAGTGTTTGCCCTCATCTAACACCCTCCTCCCCCCTTACCCTCTGGTAACCACTAAACTATTGTCTGCAGTTAAGAGTTTTGTTTCTTTATTTGTTTTTCTTGTTCTTTTGTTGTTTTTAGTTTTATATACCACATATCAGTGAAATTATATTGTTTTTGACTTTTTCTGTCTGACTTATTTCACTTAGCATTACAATTTCAAGATCTATCCATGTTGTTGTAAATGGCACTATTTCTTCTTTTCTTATGGCAGAATAGTATTCCATTGTGACTGTATACCACAACTTCTTTATCCAATCATCTATAAAAGGACACTTTGGTTGTTTCCATGTCTTGGCCACAATAAATAAAGCTGCAATGAACACTGGAGTACATATATGTTTATGGATAAATGTTTTCAGATTTTTCTTGTAGATACCCAGGAGAGGGATTGCTGGATCATATGGCAATTCTATTTTTAATTTTTTTGAGGAATCGCCACACTGCCTTCTACTAAACAATAGGCAGCTATTGCGATAAGGGGCATACACTATTTTCTCTTACAATATGCACTGTAGTTTTCTATTTGGACTGTGCTGAAATGTGATCATAGCTATCAGTGTGGATGCAATTAGGGAAGGTAGGGTCAATATTGATAAGAGCAACCATCATTTTTTTTTTTTAATGCATCTGATTCGGAAACTATTGGCCATATCTCGAGACCACTTCTATTTTTTTTTTTTTTTAAGCTGAGCCATCCTGCCACCTGTTGGCAGCTCAACGGCAGCTCAGCTCGGGCTGGGCATCAAACTGCTGTTGCTCAGAGCTCAGCTCGCACTCTTGAGCGAGCTCTTAACCAAATGAGCCACTCCACTGGCCCTTCGAGGCCACTTCTTATATGGAGAATAATTCTGCTTCTTCTGGCTTTATGGATTTAGAGGAATATGGATATTTGCTTCACTTATGTTGATTTATTTAAATGTCCATTCTCAGATCTCAGGGCCCCACTGCTTCCTCCCATAATCCTGATTGTATCATGTCAAACTTATTGTTATTGCGACTTCACACTCACTCTACTTAGTATCTCTACTAGTTTTACAGTTGAATCCTGAACTTCAAATATTCAGCACACTCACCCTGGTGCTGTCGGAGTTGAGGGCCTATTTAAATACTGCCATACAGCCCCTCTGTCAGTATGCCTTAAGTTCATAGTTGACTAAATTTGAGCATGTTATATTTGTTTTTCAAGGCTTTGAAAGCTGCCAATCAACTTTAAAACATTTATGATTTAATTGCCCATATATTGTTTAAATATCACCATTCAATATAAGCTAGTACTTCACCATGATACCTCATCTAATTCCAGTTCACCACCAGTGAGAATCCTGGTTACCATGATCTTTCATATGCCAAGTGCTGTCATCACTATACTCACTGCCAGAATCAGGAGCCTTATTACTATGAGTGGGTTAGTTTCAGAATTCTGCCCTAAGGTCTGCTTTCCAGGGTACTTCTCATTCAAACTATCTTAAATTGGCTCCAACTTAAAATGGGCCTGAGATAAAGACATATGTACAATTAGTTTGTTTTTGGAAGTGACCCCAGGAATTGGAGAGTGGGTCTTCCAAGAGGGAAAGGTGGAAGGAAAGAAAACCAATTAAAGGGTTAATTGTTGAGTTTATCACAACTGAGATTTAACCTGCTATGCATCTTCTGAGGTATTATTTAGAATAAACATAAGAATTGTCCACCAAAGGGACTGAAAAGACTATGATAAACGGTCCTTTTTCCTATTCATCACAAAATTTTCATTGGACTGTTAAATACCTTCTGCATCTGGATTTGCACATGCATCAAAATGGATGAGTGGGTTTCTACAGGTATCAAACTCAGGATCAGCAGAGATGTTGGGGTAAAAACAGGCAGCTCAGGGGATGTGCTGTCAGCTTACACCTGCATGCAACTGATTTCTACAGCAATGAGTAGAATATGGACTGAGCAGTGGTGAGTTTGGGTTAAAGTGATAGCCCATAGAATCTACCGACCCATCCATATGTAGAACACCAGGATGACTGTTTTTCCCTTCCAGTTCTTTAGAAATGAAATCCACAGGGCCTGTTTCAGGAGTATTCGGTTGCCTGTATAGCATGAGGTCAGGGAGCCACTCTCTTCTCTGTTGCCTGAAATTCTTCATGTCACTTTGTCAGGATGTCCACATCCTTCGTGATTATTGACTTTTCTCCAGCCAATATTGATTTACCCGTTAATTTCTTCCAACAATTACTTACGGTAAATCTTTAATGTGCACTGCTGTTGAGGATATAATAATGAGCCAAAGATATACTTCACCTCCACTTTGCTTTGAAATAACTACAGAAAAAACAGATATCAGAAATTCCACTGTCATAGTGTTCTCATTCTTGGTTCTGGAAAAAAGTTTTGCATCCTTAGTTACGGGACATCATTCTAGGGTCTCAGAGATGAAATAAGAGAATAAATTGGAGTCAAGAAATCAAGACATGGCTTAGCATTTCAGAGGTCCAGTTTGGTAAAACAGAGACTGGAAAATTTGGGCTATTAAATTAGTAAACTGTAGAAAAATATTCTGCTATTAAAGACAAACAAAATGCTAGAATTCAAAAATGCAGGTTCCTTGGAAGAACTTATGTGCAAGGGTCAGGGAGCAAATGTTTCTGGGTAATATTTTTAAACAGTAGAAACATGTTATTTTCAGAGTTTACATTGAAGTTTTGACTATTATCAAAATTCAGTCGTGTTGATACTTTATGAGACAAAAAATTGATTCCAAAATGCCACTGGCTTACATGTAAGAAAGAGAACTGAGCTAAGAAGTTCCCACTGCCCAGCATTCACACTGAAACACGAATTGTGAAACATGCATTGTGAGTGACAGAGGCCTTATATGCACTTAGAGAAGGCAACTGATTCCAGGAAGAGAGATGAAAGCCCTTGTGAATACTGGGTCCCCTCTGGAGCAGAGGGAGAGAACTTAAGGCAAGGAAAGTTAATATATGACACATTAAGCAAATGAGAAATCTAACTGGACCTCCTACTGAAAGGGTTTGTGAGGCCATTCCCTGGCTGAGTACAGAGAAGTTCCATGATTCATTAGTTGTGGGTAATGGAAGTGAGAACATCAGTATAAGTGACATAATTAACAACTTTGAAGAAAGATAAAAGATACATTGTCTTTGTGGGGTTCCTCTTAAAGCTAAGCATGAGAAAAAGGCTGAGGAGATAGTTTATTTTTAATGCAGTCGTATACAGCAAGTATGAGGGACTGAAGACATAAAATAAAGCCAAAAAACAAAGTTATGGATTTGGCCACTGTTAAGAGTGACCAATCCCAGAGCACCATATGGGGAGATTTTGAAATGGCTCTATAAATGTCTTACCCAGGAAATAAAAGGTGAAAGTGTGTATTCCGCAGCCTCTGGCCCTTGACTAATGGGTCCAGGGCAGCTCCGTGGTCAAGAATTGACTGAACTTCCACATTGTGCATGTATAAATGGCAAAGAAGTTCCTACTAGTTTCTGAGGTCATTATTAAGCAAGGGGTAGATGGCCCTGGGCCTGAGGTTGAATTTGAACCAAGGTGGTCAAGGGCTGTGTTGAACTGGGGACCACAACTGGTTTTGAACTGAAATAAAGGACTGAGGAGGAAAAGTGTTGCACAGGGGATGCTCGGTACCTATATTTTGGCATCAGTCTTTATGTTTCTATTTGCCTCAAGTCTACACTGACTCCATAAACGAAACCAAACCAAATCTCACCAATATGAGGGGCTATGCACACAAGCTGTGGCCTTCTCAGGAATGCTATTGCCTGAATTTGCTCAAGCTCAGCTTTAAGCTTGGAGTAGTAAATCATGCCATTCAAGCTTAGGACCGAGCTGCTGCAAAGGCAACAGTGTCGATGAAATAAAATTAACAATGTGGTATGCTAATAAAAGGGGAAAATTCCAGTATTCTCTATTTTTAAAAAAAGATATTAGCCTGGACCATATTTCTTCTTCATTTTTTTTTGCAAAAATTAGATTTCCCAGAAGCTTTGGGGAAGTACACCAACAGCCATGAAGCAGAAAAATGATGGATGTTAAGAAATTAAGGTGCTCCAGAAAGGGTTATAAACGTGTACCTCTTTGTTACCAGTGCACTTTTGATGAGCTTGCAAAGTTTTAGACCTCTTTAATTTAAGATGGAGCAGTTTTATTTCTTTCAGCTACAGTGGAAATAATTTTCTTATCTATCATTAGAATGGTTTAATACTTTCATTAATCCACACATCATAAAGCAGGAAGTGATTTTTATACCCCCTCCAATCAGTCATCGTGCCTGCTTCAGAATGGAAAATGGTTGCATTCTGCTGATTCCAAAGATAGACTTCAGGCCAGTATCTTCATGAGCCATCACAATTATTGGGGCAAGATCAAGGCACAGAAATGCTGTTGTCACCAGCTGTCCTTTGGGATAATTTGATTATTGCTATGAGCAGCAGAAGGTTTACAATATATCAGAGATCCTTGACTTTATGGCTGTACGTAGAGGTCGGACATCAGGAGGCACCAAGGCTGCCTCTGGGGTGCAGGGAGTTTGTTTCCTCATCACGTATGTAGGAAGCCTGTGGGGCTTTGCATCGCATCCTTCTGCTCCATCTCTTAATGGCCAAGAAAGTGGACCGCTTTGAAAACAGATGAACGCATCATAGCATAGGAAGTTACAGCCGCTGTCTCCACATCAGCCCCACCTCCATTCCTACTTCACTCATCTACTGAACATATTCAGGAAATTCTCCCTCTCCCTCCACAGAACACTTGGTTTTCTATCCAAAATGTGTTGAAAAGAGGGAAGAAGCATTTGCAATGTCATCGTAGTGTATTTGTCAGTCCCCAGGGATATGGGTCGCAAGGTAATTTTATCAGTTTTGCTGATGATTTAGCCTGATGTGATTTCAAGACAGTGTGCTGTGGAGAAAAGACACCAAAGAGCTGCCTGACTGGTCAGAAGTCACAACAGCAAGTCTATGACGACTGAGATACACATGGTGCTAATGGCATCTGGAGTGTGTGATTCCCAGCCTCCTTGGGTAATTGTGGATAATGTGTTTTCTGTGTATTGAGGGACATGATGAGTCCCAACACTGAGGAGTAAGAATGGGGAACTTGGAAAAGAGGAGAGGGGAGAAAGAAGAAAATCTAGAATGGGGTTGACAAATACACAGCACATCCCTTTTCTGCACATGGCAAAAAGCATGCACTCTTATCCCCAGACCCTGACCAGGCTAAATCATAATCCTTGGGAAAGAAAGGATGTCCAGAAAAGAGTCATCACATAAACTACCAAGAATATTTCATGCTCTCTATTTCTATAATACTCCTGGTTTATAACCAAATTGATTACTTCAAAAATGTGCCAACTTGTATGCTTATGTTTTCATGCTCTAATAATACCTTAGATACACACATAAGACATTTTAAGGTATTTTCACATAAATTACCTGTTACGTTCTTACAACCATTCTGTGAAGTAAGACAGGTATTATTATTTCCATTCAAAGAGTAAAAATAAGTGAAGCCCAGAGAAGTTAAATGACTTCAATTTCACATTTTTAGAAACTAGAGGAGCTAAGATGAAAATTTGGATAATTAATTAGAGCACCTGGCTTCTCTGTATTATTTGTGTTGAATTAACTGCCCAAGATTAATTTAGGAAGAAAAAATGCTGGCAACTAAATGGTTAAAAATCATGCAAATAAACAATTTTGAAGTTCCTTTCCAGGGAGAGATTGGAGAGACTATAGAGGGCTTCCCAGGTTTTCTGAAGTCTTAGAAGTAACCTACTTGGATTTGAAAGCAGCCTTTTATGATGTAGTACTCTTTCCCCCAGACTAAACAATATCTCAGAAAATTATATAATGATGCACCATGAGAGAAGAGAATACTTTCTGATCATCCAAGGCAATAGTTTTATTCACTGAAACTTGATTATACTTTTAGCTGACCTAAATGGGATAGCTAAAAATAATCTTAGGGGCCAGACCTTGTCAAAATTATGGAACCAGTTCCACATACCCACAGCCTGTATCACTCAAATGCATTGATGGGCACATTGTTGGGTTCTAGTCTCAGGAAGTAACATATCAAAATTCATGAGTTATTCTCTGTCTTCAAATTCACACTTGACTCTTGAAATTGTATGCTCAAATTTTTTTGGTAGATGAAGAACTGAATCCCCTTAGCTTGTCACGATGGGAACAGAGTTATACTGAGACACCCCTTTGCCTGGCCTGGTCTTCTGAGACCAGTCATTCCCATCTATTTACAGAGCATCTGGTGAATGTGTACTGTGCTAGGTTCTCTGTGTACCTCGTCTCCTGAGATTGTCAACAGATGGTAATACCATGACCTTAGATCGCTCAGGTTGCTCCTTCCACAAGACAAATGATTTGAGACATTACAATATTTTGGCTTGTTTGCTGACTTAATGAGGGAAAGATTATTTTGTGCCCATAGTACAAAATAAAGTTGGAAATTCTATAGTATTGTGGAAAGTGTCCTGACCTTAGAATAGGAAGACTGGGCTAATGAGGTAGAATTAGGAAGGAGAACCTAAAATATACCTAAAGTTAGTAATGAAGCTGAAAGAAAATGAAAACGAATAGATGTATGGCATGAAGATAGGCTGTTAGGGCATTTCCTCGCTATATCGATCTCTAAAGTTATAGACTACTAAAACCAGTCAGATCATTCACCTGGCATTCAGGAACTCATGCTAGATTGAGAGGAGGTTGGGCTCTGTATACACACACACACACACACACACACACACACACACACACGTACACACACACGGCAATTTTTTTTTTCCTTTTAATGGGCTGCAAAATGTAGTCCAAATATTAAAACTTGACACACAAGGCCTCTCACCATCAGCCTTGTCCTCTGCCACTGCTTTCATTTTCCTCCCTATGTTTCAGCCCAAAGATGTCCTGAGAAACTGGTTACCTAGGACACTGGTTACCTGGGACACGAATCTATAAAAAGCACTAAAATCAGGCTCAGATATTTCACTGACCACATCTAATTTTGGAGTAATTTTACAATGGTTATAAGTAGTATTTTGCTGGGCTGCTTTGGTTCTAAAGAGAGACTTCCAAAATGCAAGCCTGAATTTCATCATTAGGTCTCTGTAATTCCACGTAAGATAAGTGTAATCATGGAACATGAGTTTGGCTGGAGGTGAAGATAGGGTAGAGGTGAACTTCTCACTATAATGGAAGTCAGGCAATTTCCCAATAGGCCTTTATCCTAACTAACAATAAGCCATGCCTTTTAAAATAAATGAATGTGTGTGTGTGTGTGTGTGTGTGTGTGTGTGTGTGTGTGTGTAAGTGTGTTTGTATCGTGTGTGTATATTGATGTCTATTTCCTTATAATAGTCTAAATGGACAACTAGACATTAGCCTGCTCACATCCCTACCTGTATTTTTCTGGCCCTAATCCAATTACACTGAATACTCACCTGTTTCCTCACTATGCTGGGCACTTTATGTCCTTGACCATTCTCTCCTCTGAGACTAGGACACATTGAAATGCCCCTCTGCTTCACCCTGACCTATCATTTTCATCTTCAATGACTTAGCTGAAAGCACACCAGCTTTTCTTTTGTCTCTGTTATTTGCTTCTTCCTCTGTAACAATCACACGGTACTTGGTTCAGATCTTGGTTTTATTGCTTACCACGCTGATTGCAGTCTCTTTTCTGTAGCATGTGTTCATTCCTCATGAATGAGAAGAGCTTATTGGTCTTTGTAACCCCAGTGCCTAACGCAGAACCTGACACTGGACAGGGGCTCAATAAATTGTGAAATTTATTAATTGTGAAATTACCTCTTAAATTCCATGCTATCGGTTCTAATCCTGAATGAATTGTTAACCAGCTATTTAATCTTGAAAAAATCCCTATTTCTGAGGCTGGTGCTTCAGAAAAATAAGAAAAATGCCACTGTAACACGTGTCTTCAGGCAATTCATTCCAAATTAAAAGGAAAAAATATTTGGGAGCATAAAAAAGGAAACAAGCACCCTGCAACCTGTACACTGACATGGAGTAAAATAGAATTGACCAGTGGTGGATCAAGGCCCAGGCTGTTGCAGAAAACATTGTTGTAAAAAATCCAGGTGTAACTACAGGTCCTGTCTCCAGACTGAAGAACATATGAGTTCCATACACACCACAATATGGAATCTTAATTCTTCCAAGGACATCTCCAAAGGGTGGTGTCCATTGTCAGTGAGCATGTAATTAATGCTTAAAAGGCCTAGCAATGGTTTTGTGCCTGAGCATTCTTTGGGATGTTCTGAAAAATGGAACAAAATCTTGGATATTAGATTTTACAATTCAGGCTGGATATGGCAAAATCTGCTAAGAGGAATAGAAAGAGAAACAGTATTAAGAAAGGTCTTTGGGGGATGGTCGAGTGGAGCGTTGGTTAAGAGCTGTCTTGGGACGCCAGCTCTGAGCAGCAGGGCCCCGGTTCAGATCCCACATATGAGGGCCAGTGACACTGCCCTCTATAGTTAAGATGGTGAAAAACAGCTCGACCTGGAGCTGGGCTGCATGAGTCCCGACAACTGTGTAGCTGCAGCCCCTGCTGCAATGGGCTGCCATAGGCTACAGTGAGTGGCTGGCAGCCAGCGTGAGCGGCTGGCAGCCAATGTGAGCTGCCAAGAGCTGCTGTGAGCAGGTATCCAGAGGCCAGTGACTGATCTGCCTCACCTAGGAAGAACTCAATGATAATACCAACATGGGCCAGTGAAGCAAAGTCCTCCACAACTAGCCTAAAGAACGAAAAAGGACAACTTGTCTGTTCCCCTTCCCAAGTTCCCCAATGCTGTTCCCCTCCCCCAATTCCCCAATAAAATCTTTTTTTTTTTTAAAAGAAACGTCTTTGCATATCCCCTTTCAAAACAGCATATAAAGTGAAATTCTACTCCTTTTGAGCCAACATTTCTAGGTTTATTTATTACTTACATTTTCTATGTATCTCCACCCTCACCTCCCACCCCAAACAACTTAGGAAATAAAAGGGCCACACCCACCTGTTTCACTCAAATTGTTTGTATGCCTTGTCCACTGGTGGTAAACATACGTTATTTTATTTGTTCCAGATTGCAAATCACAAATTTATTTTCTAATTCAAACTACTGTGTAACAAATTATCCCCTAACTCATTTGCTTAAAACAATCATTATTATTATTCTTGTGGATTCTGTGAATTGGGAATTTGGTTCAGTGGGGTACCCTGTCTCTTTTTCATGATGGTGGGGCCTCAGGTGGGTAGCGACTGAAGGTGACTCAATGGCTGGAGGCTAGACTCATCAAAGCAATGATTACATACATTCACAAGGCTGAAATGACACCAGATGAGTACTGCTAATCTTAAAGTTTACCTGTGATGATTCTGTTTGGCTTGGCTTCTTCAAAGATGGATACTTCAGGGTAGTTAATCTTCTAACCAGGCAGCTCAAGGCTCCAAATAAGGTGTTCCAGAAAATGAGACAGAACCTGCCATTGACCTATGAGTCACGCAGTGTCCCTTCAGCTGCACTTCACTGATGATACACGAGTTCTATGCCCACCTCGATTCAAAGGAGAATGGGCCTCTCAGTGCAAACAGTGCCAGCACACTTTCTTGGGAAAATCAATCAGTTTGTCCCTTGGAGGAAATAGGTCCAGAAACCTGGCACTGCATTTGTATCACTCATATACCACAACTAACCCCCTCCTTTACCCCTGGCTAACTGCTTCAAAATGAAGGCATTGAAAGCAAGAATTTACCTTGCATATGAAAATCAGAAAACCAGCATTTTATATCAGCAGATCCCATATCCTCCAATGTACTGTATGTAAGTTACAATTTCCTTTATTTCCCATTTCACAGTCCCACTTTCTTATCTTTGATCAAATTGCCTTAACCTTCAGAAGTTTGCATCTCCTAGCCATTCATCTGGTGCCTTCCTGAAGGCCTCTGGTTTTGATAAACTCTGTTATTTCATGGATTCTTCTGATGGAAATGGGAGCTGGAAAGTTCTCATATCACTGCTGCAAAAAGCTGTGTATAATTACAATGTAACTGAATACATTTAAAAAAATATATGAGTAGAATATTTAAAGACCTTAATGATATATTGAATGATTTTTTAAAAATATGCTATTGCTTTAGGAATGAATGCACTTAGGTTAGTGTGTGGGGAGATGCATTTTCATAAGCTATGATTAAGAATACATTTAAATTAAAATACACTTATAGAACCTAAAGAGTCTTATCCAACTGAAAACATCTAATGGAAATCATTTCTTCTGCTTACTTAGACTTGGTTTATGGCATCTATATTGTGCTAGAGGGACAATGACAAAGTTTGCAGCTCAATGAAAACATTAAAACTGATTTATGTTCCTTTTCACTGGTATATGCATTTATTTCTATCACCATAAAAAAGTAAGGGCTTAAACTTTCTAAATTAAAAAAATTTTAAAGTGTTCAAAAAACATTTTGTCTTCTCCTCCAAGAAAACTCCCTAGTAATTTGCAACGGTGTAACATTTTTCCTTGGGAAAGTTGAACTCAGTATGCTATGGAAGTGAGGCATGAGTTTAGAAATCACCATGACTATGCCAAACAATGTCTACAGAGGAACAAAGAAAAAAAAAGCATGTGAATAAATGTGAATTAGTTCCCAATGAACATAATGGGAATCAATACTTTTACCATACTTTCCAAATTTCTGAACACTAAGTGGCACTAATTTCAAGACTGAAATAGCTTGCTGTTAGCTCAACAAACTATTAAACCCAAAACTAGGAACATATTTTGGAATTCAGAATGTGATGGATAAAGAGAAGATCCTAAAAAGCCTCACAGTGGCTAAAAAGTATGGCGATCAGAATGTCATCAGACCTCACAAGATGTCAAAGACATCAGATTTATAATTTCAATAATATCACGAGGAAAAATAAATTTAAACTACAATTATATGTCAGCCAAAATGTCAAGCAAGTATGAAAATAGAATAAAAGCACTTTGAGATATGCAATGACTCGTTTATTTTTTCTCCCAGAATCCTTTCTGAGAAAGCTACTGAGGAGGTTCCCCAATAAAATGTGGGCAGTAAACCAATAAAAAAAAGGGACAACGTTCAAGAAACAGTAGTTCTGAAGTAGGACAAATGAGCGACCCATACAATGGGGGATGTAAGCTTCAGGAGGGAAAGCTCTAAAGAAACAGAAAAAGAAATATATAGATTCCCTGAACCTTTTAACCATGTCAGGGGGGAGCAAAATAGAACAAACACCAACAAAAATCCTCATTGAAACTGAGATTTGAGTTTATTCACTGATCTCTCTACCGCATTTAGAGTTTTGCTCAGGTCACCCCCATATGCTTGTGCTGTCTAGTGGAGACCTGCCCAGCCCAAGCCTGTTAGGAAATTCTTGTTCCCCAGGCTCTCCTGAGACAAAATAAGTCTTTCTGAGGTTTACTTTCCTTTACTTTCTGAGGTTTACTTTTCTGATCACTGTTGTACCGCTGTTACTACTGGATGACGCTTTGGTGTACTACAGAACACCATGGAGATAATATCATTTAAACCATTCTTCATTGAGAAGCACACATTTTGTTAGTATCTAACTTTTCAGCTTCATTGAAGTATAATGGAAAAATTACACATATATAGTTAAAGTGTACAATATGATAATTTGACATACATGTGCTTTGTGACATGATTACCACAATCAGGTTAATTCACAAATCTATCACCTCACAGACTGGTAAGAATGCTTAAGGATGACTCTCAGAAAAATTTAAGTGTAAAACACAGTATTACTAAGTATGGTCAACTTGCTCTACATTAGATCCTCAGAGCTTATTCATTTTATAACTGAAGGTCAGTATCCTTTGACCAAGGTAGTTCTAGTTTCAATTTTTTGAGGAAGTTCCATACAGTTTTTTATAATAGCTGTACCAATTTACATTCCCACCAACAGTGTACAGTATACTGTTTTCTCCATCTGCCAGAAATTATCTTTTATACTCCTGTCTTCACATTAATTACTACCTTGTACCTGAGACACAGATAACTGTCATATAATCCTTTCTTTCTTTCTTTCTTTCTTTCTTTCTTTCTTTCTTTCTTTCTTTCTTTCTTTCTTTCTTTCTTTCTTTCTTTCTTCTTTCTTTCTTTCTTTCTTTCTTTCTTTCTTTCTTTCTTTCTTTCCTTTCTTTCTTGACGTCACTACATATAATTATTTAATTTATAACCCCAACAACCTAAACAATTGTTTGTTAGTTATGAATCACCCAGAAAAAATCCTGAAGATTTGAGAATAGTACAACATGAAGCAGAAACAGTTAAGTAAATTTTGTTACATATTTCATGCCACATTTTATTCTTAACAGTGAGAAATAAATCTTTAATTTGAACTATCATAAGCCTAATGCAAATATAATGTAGTTAAGTAAAAGCCATTTCATTCTTTGACTAGACTGCTGGCTAGAGAGGTTAGATTTTGACAGCCCCTTCCCTTTTCTGCCCCAAACATTAATGATTTTTTTAAAAAAAGAACTGGATTAATAATTTAACAAAGATGAGCTGAATACTTTCTTCTGCTCTTTTGCCAAATCAGCAACCATGCTGTTAAACTTTAAAATGAATCTTAACTCTATTTTCTATTATGTACTTCCTGTTGTTCCAAAAAAGACTAATTTATTTTATGCAAGTCACTGAGCAGTCACCACAAAAATGAGATTGATTCTGAATCTCTCTCAAGCAACCCCTCCTTGTTTATATATTTTTAAAAATCCATGTTAAGAAAAACCACAGAGACTTGCAAAATTCAATTTAAGATTATTTTTCACCTAGGGATCTTTAGACTCCTAAAAAATTGTTCATTTGTGGGACATAAAAGTAAAAGACAGGAGTTTTTTGTAAAATAATTTTATAAAATGAAAAATCTAAAAATCATTTTGAAAAACGAGAAGCATTTCTCTGTAGGCATGTGTACCCTCCTTGAGGAATAGGTAATGCTCATTATTTTTGAAGAATTTCATAGTGATTATTTGTTCAGCCTAAATTTACAATGAAACAAGCCACTGGAAATATTTTTATGTTATTTCTATAAATTAGTATTTTAATATATGATTCAAATGAAGAATTCTTTTTTTCTTTCTGTTTTCCCCAGAATGAAACATCTTTTCAGATACTATGTCTTAAATAAAATCTCAAGATAATGACATTTTGCCAAGGCCCAATGAAATTTTGTACCACAGTAAATATTCATGTACTATAAAAGCAATTGTTTAATTCATTACCACTGTTGTTTATTTAACCATTCATCAAATATTTAATTAACATCTATTATGTGCTAGACACTCTTCTAAGTCCTATTTATTTTTACTGTCATTTTTACTTTTACAATTGTCCTTTTCAAATTTAATATAATTTACTCAACTTCCAAATCAGCTTTATAGTATTTTTGTTTTCATTTATTTTTTTATTTTTTAAATTTTTTTTAGCTGAGCCATCCTAACACCTGTTGACAGTTTAGCAGTAACTCAGCTCAGGCTGGGCATCGAACTGCTATAGTATTTTTAAATAATAGTTGAAAAATAAAAATAAGATTGTATCGTTAGGATGTTTGCATTTCAAAAATCCTTAAATTAAGCAGGATATATATCCTGCTAACCATATACATTCTAAAAACCAAATGGGAAATGAGGCCACTGTGTACTATAAATTGTGTATCTAAAATTGTTTCTTACACTTATGAAGTAAAGTATAAAGCAAATTAAGTATTTTTAAGCAAATATTAGTAGGTTTCTGCTCTGGTCCTTTTGAATTTCTTTGGTTAGTTTCTAGTGCATCTCAATCAGAGCACAGGAAGTGCATCATAACTTTGTTTTCATGCTTTCAATTTAGAGCCTACGTCATATCCCATAACTGTTCTTTGTGACAGTCTCCAAAACCTTCCAGAATTGGGTGGGAGAAGGTTGATGGACCCACTAGCCTTGGTGCTCATGAACTTATCCTACTTTCTCTGTTACTTCCCCATGATTAGCACCCCTGATACAGCCATTTTCCTTGCTCCTCCTATGTGCTTGAGAGCATATGTATGACTGTGTGTGTGAGCCTGTGCGAATGCATTTAGGTGAATAGAGCTTAGTTGAAGAATAAAATAAACCTCTATCTGAATCCTGGCTCAATGATTTTCAGAGCATGATTTGTAAACATTTTGGTCCTCATTTTCCATGGTTATAAAATGGACATTTTTATAACCTCTTAGGGATTGTTTTGAGTACTGTAGATTTTTACATATTGGATTTCAGTGCCCTCAGTAAATGGCAAGTGTTTTTATTTGCAAATAGGAAACTGTAATCTCAGTTTTGTAATTTATTGGCTGGATGTGGGTGGAGACAGGAAGGATGATTGCCATAAACACAATGAGAACTTAATACATATTTATGGAATGAAATCCTTGACTCAATATTCTATGTAAAGAAACTTCTCAGCATTCCCAATATCAGAAATAACTCCACCGATTACCCAATTACTGATGAATATATAAAATATGTTCCCATTCAACCCTGACACTTCACCTTTCATAATTCTTCCTGGGAAAAGACACTACAACTGTTTGAATAATTGCCAAATGATTTCAGTATTGAGACATTTTCCATAGTTCATTATGATCATATAAGGATTATGTCCATTTAAAAAGTTAATATATTGGGCCAGCTGAGTGGTGCAGTGGTTAAGCGCTGGCTTGGGAGGCCAGTGGCCCCGGTTGGGGTCCCACATGTGAGGGCCCGTGACACTGCCCTGAAAAAAGAAAAATAAAAAAATAAAAAATAAATAAAAAGGTAATATTTATAACAGCTAGTTCAGCAAAATTTTAAAAATCAATTGAACATCTCATTAAAACAAAAAAAAATGGTGCAAGGACAAATACTTTTATTCTATGCTTTTATAAAGTTGTTCTTAACATTTGAAGAAAAATATTTTCAACTTCTGACTTGGCTTCAGATTGAAGCAAATTACTCTGTCATAATTAATTTGAAAGAAGACATTTTAAAACACACTGTTTGTTTTTCAACCTTAGTCTGACATGCTGATGAAAGCAATTAAGCAATGAAGCCTGTCACCAAGAACAGCAGCCCAGCCCAGGGGACAAAGCACACTTGTGGAGAACAATTCACTAGCTAGCTTCCCCTCATCTCCATTGAACCAGGCCATGTTCTCAGAAATCAAATGCACTTTTTAATTGTATTTCAATAATAAAACTGACTCTGTTTTTTTTTAAATATTAAACTAATAATCTAGAGCCGTATATTCACCATTGTCAGCCACAGCTGATGGAGGGATCACAGTAAGATTTCCAGAGGTCAGTGAGTAAGAGGCAAGAGCCAACTTCAGAAAGAATCAAACAAATGAAAAATGTTCTCTAATAAATAAAACATTGACAAGTGATAGCAAGTGGGCCATTTTTTAATTTTCCCGAATTCTCACATAGTTCTGGAGCTGCGCGTGAAGTTATTCTGAGGAAGGTACCAGTGTATTCCAGGACTCTGGGGAAAGTAACTACCATCTTTCAGTGAATCCCAATGCTATTGGCAAGGGATGATTGGGGGGCACCCAGGTAACTAAACCAAGACAAAGGCCACAGTTTAGATGTATGGTTATTACTGCTTTAATAAATTTCCCTAGACCTCTGAGTGCTGCTGACAAGAGCCAGGAGACGGTGAACACTGCCACTGGATTGAGCCACATCTACATGACCTTCACCCTCCCCCACCACCCCCCTGTGGCCGACTTCAGGAGTTATAACCTGCCTGACTCAAATGTCAGAGCTGAATGAAACTTGGATGTCACTAGCCTTGGCTCTAAACTGTTACTTTGTAATAAAGTGTGTTTATATCCCTTAGCCCTGGGGCATGGACTGTCATTTCCAACCTTTCCTAGTGCTCAAATCTCCCTTGATAATATATGCACCTTAATCAAAAATATGCTTTTATGTAATCACAGAATAAATAATTCTGACTTTTGTTTCAAAATCTAGCCATTCCATGTAATTTCCTAGTTCTTTTGCATCTGTTACATCTAAAATTTCCTCCACCTCTTAGAAATTAAGGAGAGTGTATCACCTCCCCTGTAACATGGCTGTAAATTAAAACATGATACAAAGGCAGTGGAATGAAAAAACCCAAAGAATATATATTGGACTTGAATCAAAAACCATGGCATCTGTAATTAATGGGATACCCCAACTTAAAATGGCTTAGAACAGCACATTTATTTTGTTAGTAAACAAGATGTGGAGGATCCTAGGGTTTACTCATCAAGCCTCACAATAACCCAAGGGCTTCCACTTGTTTCCGTAGCCATCTTCAGCTTGCTGGCCTCAGTCCTCAGGTCTGTGCCTTCCATATTACGAGCTGGCTGTCATTGCTACAGGTATGCTCCACAGGACCATTCTCGAGGGGAAGAAGGGAAATATGTTCTTATACATCTCTTCCAAAAATTCTCTGCCTACCCCTCCCATCTTACCTTCAGCCACCCTTGATTTCTCTTGGTGTATACTCTCTTACCTCTTGTAGGTCCCATTTGACCTACTTTAGGTGCCAATTAACCTCAGAGTAGGCTAGGAAATCAAATATAGTATCTGCATTTTCAACCTTTATAAGCATTAAAGGGAGCACAGAGGGAATCAAATACCATGAAACCACTTCAGTTCAAATGATACCACTCCCGAGCCCTAACCAAATTCCAGCAGTCTACATAGAGGATCCTGTACATGTATATGCTGAAGTGGGAAGAGTTGAGGGGAAGAGATCAAAACGTAGGATGGGGAAGACATGGTGGGATCTTTAGGATGGGTTTTCTCTACAACATAATTTTACCCGTGAGCATCTGTGAACTTCTTGTCATGTTCTGCTGAGTCAGGTCAGACTCCTGGCAACCTATGAATGAGTGACATCCACAATGCCCTGTCCTCAGCAGCCCTGCTCAGCTCCTGTGAACTCATGCTTATGGCTGCTTTTATGGAGTCAATCCATCTCATATTTGGTCTTTTTCTTTGCCTGTTGCCTTCCTTTATTCGCAGAATTATTGTCTTTTCCAAAGAGCCCTGACTTTTCATGATGTGCCAAAAGAAGGACAGCTTTAGTTTTGTCTTTTTTGACTCCAACCATGAACTAGCCAGCGGCTAAATGACAAAACATCGCATTTGCTTGGGAAATCATCTGGGAAACTCTGCATTGAAGGATGCTCCAAAACACAGTTCAGAAGCTTCATGACTGCTTGGCAGGCAACTGTTTTAAAACCTTGCATGATTGCATTGTGGATGTCACATATGGAACATCCAAAAATGTCTCTGATCTCCGGTAGTTAAATGGACAGATTTAGGAAAGGATAGCTATAGCTTTTAGAAACAGACACAATTTTTATGGTAGATTACCATTGTTCATTTCTTTCAAAGTCAGAAGTTTTGTTTCCAAAATTTTATAGTTTCACTCTAATTACTTCAGATTAAAATAAATAAATAAATAAATAAATAAATAAATAAATAAATAAATAAAACAAAACAAAACTTTTTTGTTGAGAGGCACCTTGGAGTTTGAGAGCTGTTCTTTTCAGATTATTCATAGGTATTTCTCCACTAGAATTCAGACTCATAGCATATAATCTAGGAAAGAAAAATGTATTCAAATTCAACCCTTCTGTCTCCCAGAGGAGGAAATTTAGGTCCAGAGAAATGAAGTAACTTGCTAAATGTTATCTGGAGATTGAGTGGAAATCTTCATGCCATGAAGAAAGAAAGACTAGATTGGAAGATGCATCACTAATTCTCAGGGTGCATCTCATTGCACCCTGGAGACATGAGAACCACACAGGAAACAGTGTAGTGATAAACCATACAAGACATTTTGTGTGAGAGCCCAAAAAAGGATCACTAGGGTATGTGTGTGTGTGTGTGTGTGTGTGTGTGTGTGTGTATGTATGTATAAATGAGGTCAGACAATTAAGTTCGCGAACTCATCCAAGAAAAAGTGCTACATACCTCATTACTGAATATCATTATGGTCACTTTTGAAATACTCCCCTTGGGAAGCTATGCACCCATTCCAGGGCCTAGTCCACCCTTTGAAGCAATTTTGGAACTCTCTGTAATGGCCATCAGAGCTGTCATCATATTACCCTTGATGTCCTGAATGTCATCAAAATGTCTTCCTTTCAACATTTCCTTCATCTTCAGGTAAAGAAAGAAGTCATTGGGGGACAGATCAGGTGAGTAGGGAGGATGTTCCAATACAGTAATTTGTTTACTGGCTAAAAACAGACAGTGCCGTGTGAGCTGGTGCATTGTCATGATGCATTGTTGTGATGCAAGAGCTGTGAATTGTTGGTGAAAAATTCAGGTCATCTAACATTTTCACTCAGCCTTTTCAGCACTTCCAAATAGTAAACTTGGTTAACTGTCCAGTTGGTACAAATTCATAGGTTAGCTACATCATTGCAACAAGTTCATAATGAATAATCCCTCCTATATGAAAAAACATTAGCAACATCATTGCAACAAGTTTGAAAACTTAATTGTCACACCTCATGCATATGTGTGTGTGTGTGTGTGTGTGTACATATATGTGTATGTCTATATATATACATATATACATGTATTGGATTGTCAGAAAAGTCATGATGCATTTTTGCAATGAAAAACATAGAAAAAAATAAGTCATCACTTTTCCAACAACCTAATATGGATGTGTGTGTGTGTGTGTGTGTGTGTGTGTGTGTGTGTGTGTCTCTCTTTCTCTCTCTCTCTCTCTCTCTATATATATATATATATATATATATATATATATATATATATATGCATATTTTGTTAATGAAGGATGAATCTGCGTTCTTGTTTATTCTTACTTCAGCTCAGAATTAACCCAAGCTCATTCAGTGTCATGGCAGAAGACACATTTGTCTCCTCAAAGCAAAAATGCTCCCAATGGTGAACATACAAACTCTATTTAAAAATGAGATTTTAAAGTCCATTCTAATTGATGCTTTGGGTGCAAAACCTTTCACTCCCATGAAGGCTGAGAAGATTGTCATGTCCCCAGATAATGAGCTGCTTGCCAAGAAGTTTAAGAAGAACAACCTCAAGCTACAGATACTAATATTTGTATTTAGTTTTCTCTGGAGGGGACTCTAAAACAATTAGCATATGTAAAATCCTTTGCTCATTCACAGTTCAGGTGCCTAGCAAAAGTAAGTTCCAATCAACACTGAGTGGTAAAAATGCCACTGAGCATTTTTACATAGAGCTTTTAAAAATTGGATATTGTGAATGTCAACTTCCACAAACCCCACTGGCCTTTCTTCCAGCCAAACCCAATTATCGAAGTGAACAAGAGCATCTGAAGAGAAATAGTTTGGAATATTATTTCATATGGGAAGCAAAAGATTTATAAGCAAACAGCTGGCCTTTTCCAAGATACTTTTAAATTTAATCCGCTTCACATTTTGTTTTGCCAAGGGACTCGAAAATTTCTTCAATATGGATGACAATAACTGATGAAATTTGTTGGAACTGTGGAGGTCAAAAAATAACTTTCCTCCTACCTTTCTAAATTCTGGTGGGGCTAAAAATCAAATTAGCATGAGGCAGATTAACAGGAGAAAATGTCCAAAATTTGTTACAGAGGTACTTGTGGGAGTGCCGTGAGAATATGAGACCCAAGGAAGCACTGGGTTGTTGAGGCTCACATGCCATTCTGGACATGGAGAGAAAGTCAGGGGCCTGGGAATTTAAAGGGAAAACAGGCAATTTACAGGTAGATGCGAAAGAGCAAATAAGTGGTAAACAAATTCTTTTGGGCCACCCAGAAACAATGGGATACAGAGGGAAGTCTAACAGTCTTTCCTAGCTTTCTCCCTGTCTCAATCTAGCTCACCCTGCCTCAGAAGGATGCTTCCATAGATACATCAAGACTCAAGCCCCATCTTACATAAAAGCCCTGCCTACCTCCCCCACTTAACTTCAACCACACTTACTTTTTCATGGAGCACACTTTAACCATCTTCTTTTTTCTTTTCTTTTCTTTCCCTCTCTTCCTCCCTTCCTTCCTTCCTTTTTTTATGAACCTGTATCCTCACATTGTAATTCCTTCTTTTATTTTAAGAATTTTATTAAAATATAGCTAACATAGTATATTATATTAGCTTCAGGTGCACACCATAGTTATTTAACATCTATATACCTAAACAAGTGATCAACATGATAAATCCAGCAACCATCTGACACCATACCATGCTATCATAATATTATTGACTATATTCCCTATGCTGTACATTATATCCTCATGACTACTTACTTGTTTTACACCTGGAAATTTGAACTTCTTATTCCCTTTCATCTTTCTCCCCTTGTTGAAATTTTCAATTACCGTTGACATTCAGTATTATATTAATTTCAGGTGTACAGCATAACAGTTAGCTATTTATATAATTTAAGAAATGATCTGTCTGACTAGTCTCATACCCACCTGGCACTATACATAGTTATTACCATATCATTGATTATATTCCCTTTCCATCCTCATGACTGTTTTGTATCTATACCAGTTTGTATGTCTTAATCCCTTCATCTTTAACCCCACCCCAATCCCCTCCCATCTATCACCCTAACAAATCTAGCACCCATCTGACACCATACATAATCACTACACTATTATTGACTATATTCCTTATGCTGTACCCTACATCCCCATGACTACTTTGTAACAACCAATTGATACTTCTTAATCCATTCCCCTTTTTTCCCTTTGTCAACTTTCCTCCTATCTGGCAACCATCAATATATTCTCTGTATCTATGAGTTTGTTTCTGTTTTGTTTATTTTGTTCTTTACATTCCACATGTAAGTGAAATCACCTTGCATCTGTCTTTCTCTGTCAGACATACTCCACTCAGCACAACACCCTCCAGGTCTGTCTATCCCCTACAGATGGCAGGAACCCATTCCCTTCCCTGGCCAAACAATATTCCATTGTATATATGTACCACCTCCTTTTTATCCATTCATCTATCAGTGGACACCCAGGCTGCCTCCACACCTTGGCCATTGTAAACAATATGCAGTGAACATATGTATGTACATGTTCCCTTTAAGTAGCATTTTGGGTTTCTTCAGATAAATATTCTGAAGTGGGATTGCTGGGTCCTTCTTTATTTCTTTTGATAGCCTTTATTTTAAAGTCTGTTTTTGTCTGGTATAAGTGTTGCTACTCCAGCTTTTTTTGTTTGCATTTTCATGAAATACCTTTTCTCATCCTTTTACTTTCCATCTGTGTGTGTCTTTTAATCTGAAGTGATTCTCTTGTAGGCAGCATATGTAAGAGTCTTGTTTCCTTATCCATTCAGTCCTCCTATATCTATGAGTGGAGCATTTAATCAATTTACATTGAAAGTAATTGATGATAGAGATATAGCTATTGACATTTTATTATTCAAAATTTTAATTGTTTTTTTTTTTTCTTTTCATCTTAAAGGAGTCCCTCTAACATTCCTTGTAAAACTGGTTTGGTGGTGATGAACTCCTTTAGCTTTTTCTTGTCTGGGAATCTCTTTATCTGTCGTTTGATTCTAAATGATAGTTTTGTTGGGCAGAGTAATCTTCATTGTACATCCTTGCTTTTCGCCACATTGAAGGTTTTGTGCCAACCCCTTCTGGTCTGCAAAGTTTTTGTTGAGAAATCTGCTGACAGTCTTACGGGAGCTCCCTTATAAATTACTACATTCCTTTCTCTTGCTGCTTTTAGGATTCTGTCTTTGTTTTTAACCTTTGCCATTCTAATTATAATATATCTTGGTGTGGGCCTGTTTAGATTCATCTTGTTTGGGACTCTACACTTCCTGGACTTGTATGTATAGTTCCTTTGCCAGGTTAGGAAAATTTTCAATCATCATTCCTTCAAATAGGTTCTCAGTCCCTTGCTTTCTTCTCCTGGTACCCCTATGATGTGAATACTATTATGCTTGATGTTGTCTCTGGTTTTGTGCCAGTACTGAGTCTAGAAATACTCAGCAGAAGTCTCAGAGCACACCAAGGCCAGCTGCTGCCCACCTGGGTCCTGCGAAGTCAGATAGTTTTTCAAGAAAGAGTGCAATGTGGGCAGGGCTGATTGCTCACAGAGAAAGTGCCTCAGGTGTTCAGTGAGTCAGCAGGGTGGAGCAGCGGAGCTCATCAGGTCAATCAGATTCAGATTTGGCCATGGCGGGGGCACGCTCAACACAGGAAAGATAGCACCCACCTGCCGGCTGCATGAGAGGAGGACCCTTCACTGCTAAAATACCAAATATCCTCCAGTCCTCCTCTGAAGCCACACACTTTAGTCTGCCCTGTGCATATCTCCGAATCCCCATGAGTCACTATCCCTCCGCTGGAGCCCAAGGTGAGTTCCTGCAAGCCAGTGAGTCTGTGCCAGGATTTTTTAAGAGGATGCCTTGATTTCCTGAAGCCTTTTGTCCCACCTGGATGGTTGGAGTTCCTACTGTTTTTCGCAGCCAGATGTGGTGGCGACTCCTCCTTCTGGCACCAGTACTGTGGGCTGGGGAGGCCAGTGTGAGGCTGGAGTCTCTCTCTTCTCCAAGCGAGAACTTCCATGGCCGAAATATCCCTTCCATTTCTCAAACACCAAACAGAAGTTTGGGGTCAGCCTGTTTTGTGTCTCCACTCCTTTTATCAGCCTTGATGTGGCTTTGTCTTTATATCCTTAGTTATAAAACTTCTGTTCAGCCCAACTTCAGATGGTTCTCCAGGTTGATCTATAATTTCGTTATACTTTTAATGTGTTCATGGAAGAAAGCAGGCACAGTGTTTATCTATTTCATCATCTTGGATCTCCCTCCTTTTTGTTTCTAAAATGTACCAAGATCTTTTCTCCCTTGGATTCAAGTTTATCCTCTTTCCAGAATTTTCCTTCTCTTTCTCCCCTCCCTACTTCATTTATCCCCACAGTTTGGAATAAAATTAACATCTCCGGTGAGGATGTTTTGGGAGCTCAATATAAATTAAGTTCCCATGTTTTTCTCCTTTGTAGTAGTCTGGACTATCCATCATTAAGAATTTGATACTGCATTATTCCTTTGGTTGCTTATTTAATGTGTGTCCCTCATTACATTGTCAGTTTAAGGAAGGCAAGAGTCTTGTGTGTTTTATTCATTAATGTAGCCATAGGGCCTAGTAGAGCAGCCAGGTCAGAGTAATCATTAATGGTGGTTGAATCAATACTTGGGTAGGTACTGTTACTCTTACTTCTCAGTGCTGCATTTTGGTAGAACCAGGTTCTTATGATTGTCCTATTGCCCTTTGTATTCTATAAGCTCCATGATAGCAGAGATTGTATTTTAAAGCCTTCTGGGGATTAACATTATGTCTTTCTCATACAAGAGCCCATGAGGATTTGTTGATTGGAACTTAAAGGGTTATTCTGGGTATAAACATTAAATATCTTATAGAGTAAGCTTATAAACATTGTAAAGCATTCTGGTTCCACTTAGGTTGTTAAAAGCTGATAGAAATGCAATACAGTATAGCCACATTCAAACAGAGTGAATGGAAGCTCCCTGACTTTATATGTGGGACTCCAGGATATAGTAATAAAATCTGAATTTACAGCAACTGCTGTAGCTATCTGCTTGTCTGATCTATGTGCATGATGGTGACAGAAGGGATGCTACCTGGTATGAAACAAAAAGAATTTGTTTCTTCAGTGAACTATGATTCATTGTTATTATTATGCGACTGACATAGAGAAACATGTGGGTTAGCTGTGGAGGTCACTAGAGGTTGAGGGGCAAATCTGAAAAAGTGGAGAACAAAAACGGAGCCAAGGTTTGCCACTGGCCCTAACTTTCACACTAATGGCAAAGAAGCCCTGACTCCCCCATCCCCTGTACCTGATCTTTCCTATTGAGGCAGCTTCTAACTCTGGATTCTGTGGGTTTCACAAAGTGCGGGTCAGTGAATCTGCTGTCTCCCTCAGGAGTCCTCTGCTGTGACTATTGAAGCATCTACTGAATGATGTATCCAGGCATTTGCATGCCGATTGTAAGCCAAAAATGCTCCAATGAAACTGTCAGTGTTGAAGTGAGATTTGTTTCCCTCATAAATATATTAAAAATACAATAGGAGAAAGGCAATGTCTATTCATATGAAGCAGAGATTTTTGTTCAGTGATTTTAATGAATGTGTGGACTTCCTTTAACAGCCCCCCTTTGACATTCACTGCCAAACAAGATCACTTCCAAGTCTCTCCAGTTCTCCAATTACACACCCAAAAATGGATTCCATTTCCATTCCTATTTTATTGGTCTGACATCCCAAAGCTTCATTAAGGAAACACAAAAGTTGTATACTTACAAACACATCCTGACATTCTCAGGATTTTCTTTTCACAAAAATAATTCTCCCTTGAAGAGACATTGTGCGTGGCAGTCTTCCAAATGAATCAACATAAACTTCAAAATAGTAGGATGTCCAGAAGAAAAGCATAAAATTAAGTACCATTGGAGAACACTTCTGACATGATCATATATCAGAGGCTTCTGTATTTCTCTTCTTGCTTCATTTTAATGAAATTGACATTAAAACAAGCTTGGTTTCTCAAATACCTATGGACACTGGGAAAAGATGTTTGGAAATAATAGTGTGCCAATTAAAGGCAAGACCAAAGGGCCCAGCCCCTTTCTCTGGGATGTAATTGGTATATTCTCTGCAGATGATTGCGGAGAATAAAATTTCAGCTAGTGCTAAAGCCTTGTTCATGTCAAAGAATTAGCACAATTACAGATCCCTACTTGTCCTAAGCAATAGGATATATGTGCTGCCCAAAAGGCTCCTCTGTCTTTGTTTCTTAGCATCAAACCACTTTTGGCCTTAGGCATATATATGGACATGTTACCCATTTTAAAACAGTTCTTCAAGAAGACTGCTAAATTGGTCATCTGTATTTTAAAAACACCTGTAACCTAACAATCTTATAAATTAGGCCATGAGGTACCTCTTCCCATAGTGAGTCAAATGATAAACTTCTGTGATTTTAAAACTGGTAAAACACATTAAAATCTGTCTTCAGTTCATTTTATAATATAGGAAGAGCCTATTCCTTTTATTATGCAATAAGAACTCTGTCATACATCCTATTTCATTTTTTCACCTTGGTTCTCAGGAAGATCATTACTGAGTTTTATATCTCATGATCTTATAGTTCTTAAATGTAGATTTTTTTTTTTTTTTTGAGGGCAGTGTCACTGGCCCTCATAGGTGGGACCCGAACCAGGGCCGCTGGCTTGGAATTCCAAGCCAGCACTTAACCACTGCACCACTCGGCTGGCCCAAATTTAGATTTTCTGATTTCATCATTATTACTCATTATTACTTCATTCTTCTTTTCCTTTTAGCTTTGGTTGAGTTTTGTTGTTGATTTGGAATTTTTGGTTAGTGAGTTTTGCTCTGTTTTGATATTTATATATTTTATTAAATACTGCTTCACATCTTAGCTTGAAAAGCTCTTGAGATAAGAAGAACAACATATTTATAATTACACTAGGCATTCATGGAAAGCAAAATACTTTCACATACAAATCAAAGATCCATTAAAGAGAGAATGATGTGTAGCACATTTTTTGTACTCATGGTGCTTTCAACACAGCAGGTGTCCCATTATTGTTTGAATCAAGTCCCTTAGATGTGAAGGGAAAGGAGAGAAAGGCCAGATTGCCCTAATGTGACTCTCTGCAGAACTGAAACATTTTCTTCACACACACTGCAGACGTTACAATACACAGTGTAATCTGTACTACACTCTTGGACGTTCTGTAAATCACACGGTGGAATTGAGGAAGGCATGAAGCAGGTGGGTTTTAGAGGCAGATGTCCTGGGTTGGGAACCTCAGCTCTTTCACTCGCTGGCTGTGAGGCTGTTAACAAGGCACACCACCTCTCTGACCTGCGTTGTCCTCAGCTGAAACATGGAGATAGTGGTAGACTCTGCATTCAGTCGTGTGGTCACTCCACACTGATATAATATTCACTGATGCAAGGCAGTCTTATTTATCATTGGCTCACTTGATCTATATATTAGCCCTATGACTTTGGTGAAAACTGGAAAGGGAAACTGAGGCTCAGAGACATTAAACAGTTTGGCCAAAATCACATAGTCAGTGGCACACCTGCTCTGAAATATTCCATTTTGTAATTGACATAATATTCAATGCCAGCCTTCTGAAATTTAGCCGTGTGTTTCTTTAGAGACTACCTTATCTAGGAAGTCTTCACTTCCCTCCCTCGTGGGGGCCCAGCTGCCCTCCCTTTGTGCTTCCTCAGCTGTACCATGGCTCTCCTCTCATAGCAGGTACCACATTGCAGGGAACTCACCTACGTGCCCCCTTTCACTGGACCATGATGTGCTTGAGGGAAGGGATTGCATGTAACCTTTGTACCTTCAGCACCACTAGTATAATAACTCAATCGGCATTTGCTTAATGAATAAATGAGTTGTACAATTGGTTTAGTAGCATTTGTTTCATGGCTTAGATTCCTCCATGGCCGAACCTCATCTGCATGAGGCCATCACGCTTGTAGCTGACATGGCTGGTTGCTTTCCCATTATCCTTCTACTTTTCTTCTTTCCTATAACCCTTATTTTCTTTTAGTCAGTGATGCGCACAACTCTAATATTAAATTTCCCAGTGTGCCTTGAAGGCAAGAGTGCCAGAGGTCGCACCAAGGAAGTCTAAGCAAATACCGAGTGGGAATTTCTGGAACTAGTTTGCTTCTCTCATGCAAGCATCACCACTTCTTGCTTCTTTCTTTTCTTCTGCCTGGAATGTTGACATAAGACAAGAGAGAGAGAAACCTTCTTACAAGTTGAGAAAGAAAACTATGGCTTCAGATACAGGGGAATAGAAGGAGTCTGGTTCTCTGAGCAGCAACACGAGCCCAGGATGACCCAGCCCTGGATTCTTGATACATGATGAGGCAGCAACCTCCATTTGGCTAAGCCATTGTCACAGGTGTTCTGTTTATACAGTCTAGTGAAACTCACAAGTGACATCATCTCAAAGATTATTTAAACTAATTGCAGAGAATAAATGAAGATATATAGTGGACAGGGACTTTTCTATTTTGGTTCCAAAACTTAATTAGGACTCAGGATCCAGTTCTAGGAAGAGGTGATAAATGTCATACAATGTGTTGGGATTAAGTCATCATTTGTGTGAAGCTGTATAATGCAGGCATGCCCATGGACAGCTATACCACATACTTCTAATACTCTAAGATTTTTTTTTTCTTTTAAATATGCACAAATTCATGTCTGATCCTTGCTCTAACTTTAGATAGAGATGGCTTGTGTGAAAGAAGGCAACATTGGACTAAAAACTAGAAGTCATCTGTTCCAGCTTTAGTTTTTTGCCCCTTGATGGCCAAGTTATATAATTTTAAAATGAGTTTAAAATCACTGAAGGGAAGCAGCCACCACCTGTCACCCATTTTCTACTGCAATTGTGACCTAAGCCTGAAATTAAAACTCCTGTGTTTCCCCATTTATCCTTCCAACTGCTGCCTACGGAGGCTCATGGAACTGCATCTTAAAGGAACCCACACATCCCTTCACACTCCTGAAATCCACTGCCTCCCACCCCTACTTTTTCACAATTGTTCCCTAGGACTCCTTGTTAGTTGTCACCATTATTCACACAACACCCCCACTCAGCAGGGATCAAGAGAGTGATCCTCTGAGCTTGCTCATGAGTAAGTTGAGCTGTAAACGCAGCAAAACTGAGTTCATGAGTGATCCCAGAAATTTGCAGGCTGTATTTCTGAGGACGTTTAGAGAGAGGTGCATTCTCTTTGCTCACCATTTGGTGAAGATAGGAACATCCTTTGTGAAGGTGACTCCACGGGGGCAGTAGCTACTGCAGCCATCTTCCTGGTTATTGTCTGTAGAGCCTATGCTTTAAAAACATGGCGTGTATAGGCATCAAGCTCTCCATGGTGAATGTCTTGAAAATTATAAAATTTTAACTGAAAACCACATGGTTGCCAGAGCTTCCGACCCTAAGGATGTAGGCAAAAGTACTTTATGCAGGATGCACACAATTCCATGGCCCATGGGGGTCCATAGCTCCTCAAAACATTTCTGTGAATTTTGGGGGGAGAGGGGTCTCTGTTACATTGCCCTCTCCTACTTCTTGGGGTGGATATCCTTATTTGCTTTTTGGACACAGGTCCAGATGTAAAACTCATCCCTGCAATGCTTTTCTCATTAGTGGCACAATTGCAGACTTAATTCACTCACTTTTACTTGACAGAAGATTTAGGGGTCATGAAGATGGCATCAATTACATGACAAACCATACAATTATCAATGTGCTAATTAGACTGTCTAATGTTTTCATTAGACAGTCTTCCTCCTGAAGGCCTTTTTTAGTGCTCTATAGCTCTAGGATCTAGACCCCATCCTCTCTTTTCTGTTAGCTTCTCCTTCCTTCCCCCTAGTCAGCCTTTCTCTTTGTTCTAGGCTTACCATCAGATACTCACCTGGGAGTATTTTGGGATGAGAACACTACAGTCACATATCCCCAGATCTTTGAAAATGCGCAGACCCTGAAATTCTAGATGCGTGTGTGATCAGGTGTGTCAGTAGGGATCTCTCCATTCACAATCATCTTTGAGTTTTAGAAATTATGATTGAAAAGGTGCCAGATATTCCAATATGTTGGCATCCAAACAACATTTTTCTGGATTGAGTTTTCCCTCTTAAATTGGCATCAAATCTATCATCAGACCAAAGTCTTAACGCTAGTCCAAACACTGACAATATTACAAAGACTGAGTGTTTGTATAGTTCTCTACCTCAGCATCACATAGAGATGCAAAAGATTTGAAGTAATGTCTTATTGGGTAAGCATGCATTATTGGACTGAGTCATTTTTTTATATCCTAAACTGCTGTACAAACAGTCTAATTTAAGAAAATTTCCAACCCCAATCCCTAAGCTTACATCTTGAGGAGGATGATACATAGCACATGTAATATATTTCTTCTCTTTACAGGAGTATTTGATGTATTTTTACCATATATCTAAGATTATAACAATATGCAATATAAACACATAATAGTGTAGCAATATATCTTCTAATATAAAACAATCATTTTAACACCTCTGTGCCAGACATTTCCCTAAGCTTTCAAGGTAATTATCTCATTGAATGTCACAATCCAGTGAAATAGATACTCTTATCACCCCTATGTTTCCAGTGAGAAAATTGATACCCAGTGAGATTAGGTCAATGATCTCAGGTCATAAAACTAAAATGTATAAACATGAAATTTGAATGTAGATGGGTATGAATCTCTAGGCTAGAATTCAGTTTGCATGGACTTTTCATGGGTACAGCTATTGAATAAAGTTGGGCCACATGATCAGATAACAAAGGATATAATAGTCCAGGGAATTAATGAATGGGACCCATAGATAGGTTATAGGTTCAAACACAGCCAAGGAGTATGTTCCCACTAGCTTGTGCATTTCTGTAATGCTTGCCATCACTGGACACTCATAGAGCAGATGAACTTCTAACCCGCAGTGAAGAAATAGTAGGTGATCAATAGTCATGTGCTTCTTGATTATTAGACCCAATCTTTAGCAGCCACTCCACCACCAACTGTACTACTCTAGTGGGGAAGCTGTTAGTATGTGACAGTCCATCTGTTCTCTTGAGAATAGAGGACCTGTCTGCTCCTAATTCAACCCGTGTTGCTTTTATAACTTTCAATGCAGCCCAGAGGCAGACTCTGATATTTCCCCAGTCTTTTCTGGCATTTCTAGTTGAAGAGAGATCCTAAAATGGAACATAATACTCTTTATTATCCATCTGCATCTCATATTCAATACACATTAACAAGGAAATGTACGCAGATTTCCAAGTGTGACTCCATTTGATAGTGTGTCTATGTGAAAAGGAAACTGCCCAGTGACAATAGATCATATCCAAAAGGTAACAGGTTACACTGCTGTGATCACATCTTATTTTCGATAGCCTTCATCCCACACAGGCCCTACAGTTTTGCTGCATTCAGTGGGAGAAGTATTCTTCCCTTTTTGTGTTCTTTTTGAAGCATATGCATTGTGTGTGGATGTGGGTTTTTTGTTTTTTTTTTTTAGAATAGAAATTAGTCAGTGTTTCATTAATGAGATAATGTATTTATTTGTTATGACAATAAACACAGCTGCAAAATGGACCAAGAAATAGATGACTTGCAGATTTCTGTGCCTGACGTGTCAACTATAATTGAGAAATAAATTAAATGATCCATCTGCTTCCCATCATCTACCCCTTAGTTTTTTTTTGTCAGTATCCATGGTTTTTTAAAGCAGCCAGAATTAGTTACACTAATTACTCACTGGAAAAAAAAAAATCCATATAGAAATTAAATGACTTTGTAATGCAATTTTGCCAACACCTAGCAGACTATGCTTCTTTCTAACACTCAAATGTAATGACGATGATGAAGTCTTTTTCCTTATTAATTGTTTTCACTTTATCATGCCAATACTATTGAATTTTCTCTTTATTACTGTCTTATAGGCACTGCTAAAATAATATATTATATAATAGACTTAATCGAATCTCTTACCCTGCTAGTGTTTGCCAAGGGAAAGGAAAACAAGGGGTAAAAACAAAATAAGCAAGAGGACAAAAAACTGTTTTGTGCAAATTACATCATAAGATACACTTTGCCTGCTAATCATATTCATAGGTGAAGGTTAAAATAACCAACAGTCCCTGGAAATAATAAATATAATTTTATGGCTCCCCACTTCATTGTTGTAATTATCCCACTGAGAAATCACAAGTCAGTGCTGGGGGGAAGCAGCAAAAACTTCTTTATTTTCTGTTTCACATTCATGCTTCTTTGTTCTGGAAACTTCCTCTGTTTTCTTGAACCTCCAGGGACATCACTGAGATAATCCTACAAAATGTTTGCAGCTTTTGTGGTGGGTGGAGGGGATGCAGGAAGTTAAGGCACCTTCCATTCACTGCCCTTACCTCAGCTTTGCATGCCCAGAAGCAGAGCTTTTTCACACATGAACTGCGTGATTTAGGTAAATAGCGTAACCTGTCTCTATCTCTCTTTAGTCTTCTGTTATAATGGAGGAATAGCGTTCCTATCTTATGAGACATTTATGACAAATAAGGGAATTCATGAGGCACTTACCAAAATGCCCTGACTCTTGAAAAGTACCGAAAATGTGTCAGTTCTCATCACTCCAGCCCCAAATATTCCCATCCTTCAAATTCCAGCTCTCACATCTCCTTCAGGAAAACTTTCTTGTGCTCTCAGCTGGATATGAGCATTTTCTCTTCTGATCTCACATTTCCTTAGCATTTCTCTCTTGGCATTTATTTTTATAAAGCATTGTAATTAAATATATTAATTTCTCTTACTAGACTGTATAATCCTTAAGAAGCAAGCTATCTCCTTCTTTCCCTTTGTGGCCGGCTGAACAGTATGCCCCAACCAAATACCTGCTTATAAATATTACCTTATATGGAAAAGTGGAGTCTGTGGATGTGATTAAATTGAGGACCTTGAGATGAGGAGCGTTTATTGGATTACCCAGGTGGGTCTGATATAATCACAAGGATCCTTACCAGGGAGGCAGCAGATGAGTATCAGGAGACTGATGACAGAGTCAGAGATTGGAGTCATGGAGTAATGAGCCAAGGCATGCCAGCAGCCCCTAGAAACAGAAGAGGCAAGACACACATTCTCCCTTGGAGTCTCCTGGAGGAAGCAGCCCTGCTGACATCTTGATTACAGCTCCATCAAAGTCATTTCAGACTTTTGACCTCCAGAATTGTAAGAAAATAAATCTGTGTTGTGTTATGCTACTAAGTTTGTGGTGATTTGTTACAGCAGTGATAGGAAATGAATGGACCATTCAATGAGATGCTTAGTGTATTGTAGGAGTTCAATAAATAGTTAATGAGTCAATCAATTACAAACACAACACAAATAATAAAAAGATAGGGTCCATTCAGTCACGTCAATTGAAAAGGTCTTAATCAGCTCACAGGAAAAGAAAATACCAACTTCAGAGCTATATTTTTCTCTCAGGAAATAAAACACATTTTAAAACTGTGGAAGTTGAATTACAATTCGGCTTCATCTGTCCATCATTTAGAGGTCAGTTTGGAGTCTATTGTGATGCTTAATTTATAAAACATGAGAAGTATAGCATGACAAATGAGAAAATGCTAACTATCTTTTTTGTTTTATGGTACGACAAATCCCTAGAAAAATGTGACAATTGAGACTGTGCTGTTTATGAAACATACCTGAGCTCTAAGGAGCCAAAACGTGCTCAAAGAAACATTACTGTAATCCAACCACATGTCTCTCCTCGCTCCCTTTTCTGCTTCCCAATTTAAATATGTGTTCAGGGCACACACATAAAATAATCACCATGTTAAGATGGCAATTTGGAAAGAGTTACATAGAATGGCTTCTCCTTTATAATTTATAAATTATAAGAGATGTTCTTCACTCACCCACGTGGAAACTCAGAGCTCTAAGTGCAAGTCATTGCCAATTCCTGAGACTACACTTCACAGTATTGCAAAGTAAAAATTAGAATGTTTACACCAAAGAAAAGGAATTAGCCAACCTTTTCTTTTCATCCTTCATTTCCCCTCCTCCCTTTCTGCTTCTTGGTATTTGTTCTCGCTGGAGTCACACAATCAGCCAACAACCTTGTATATAGCAAGTGACTACATGCCTATCACCTACCTCCTATCTGGCAGTGTGGTGATAAGAAACAAAAAAATCTGCTATGATTTATTTAAAAAGAGTCTGGGCAGGTCCATTCTCATGTGTATGACAGGAACCATGTTTTGAATGCTGTTCTACTGTTCTCAGGGTACCTAAAGACGCTAGCATGTCCTAAGTATTAGATCTATGAAGTGGCTGTCCAGGTGAGCAGTGTTCTTCATCAGCGTAGGCCACACCCACAACTTGTGAAGTTGTTCTTTCTCACCAAGAGTAAAGATCCCTTGGAAAAATCCTTGGGCTGGGAATCAATAAACCCACATCCCGTTCCTGATTCTGGCCATCAATAAAGATGCTCTTGGCTATGAATAATGGAAAAGCCAACACCAACTGGCTTCAACAGTGACCACGTTTATCATATGAGGAGTTTGGCAGTTCAAGGATTATTAAGACAGAGGTTTACCAGCATCATCCCAGCTTGTGCTCTTTTCATCTTTGTTCTTCCAGCCTCGTTGTTTGCATTATCCATTAAGCTAGCTCCTCTAATGGCCACAGATTATCTTCTATAGTTCCATTTGTCCTACAGATATGAAAACACATCACCAACAGCTTATTGGAATAGAATTTGTTACGTGGAAGTAGGGTGCTGCTGTAATAAAGGCTTACAAAACATCGCATTGAAATTGGACTGGGTATCAGGCAAGCTGGCAAAACCCTGTCAAACCTATGATGAAGACTGGAAGGACAGGGAGGAGAAGCGTTAGGTGCTTATTGAGAGAGGAATAACGAGACCTATCTTGTGAAATTATGAGGACTAAATGAGATACTACCCATATATGTGCCTACTTAGCATGTCACCTGATACATACGTCGTAAGTATTCAGTAAATATTAACTTGAGTCAGGAATGGACATAGTGGTCCCCAAGTCAGACTCCACTAAATCTTTACCAACATAGACATCTATTTGGATTTCCATCACTCTTTCTCATCTTTATGGGATTTAAGAGCCAATGCAAATGCTTTTGTGATTAACAAGTATAATAATGAATCTTTGTGATTTACTCTACCCCTTACTTAGATTAGAATGATTGAAGAAAACTTGCCCTTTGCTGAGAGGTTTAGTTTTAACAAACTACTAAATCTATAGGAGAGGAAAGATGATGAGAGCATAGGCAGCCCCTGCCATTATAGTAAACACAACTTTCCTTGGATGGGCAACTTTCCTTCACACAGAAAAGATATGTGCCTTCTGAGGATGGTTGCTGGAATTTACATGTTGTTAGCTGGTACTTTTTTATATAAAGCAAGCTGAATGTTGTCCACAGAACTATCAGCTCTGCACAAGTATGGTCAAGTGAAAGACTTTAAAAATGGGTTTTCTTGGGTTAAATAACTTTAGGAGTCAGTGCATGTATTAGACTCTCTGAAGAACCACAATGAGCACAGACAGTTTAAAAGCAATGAGAAGTCTTGCTATATGCATGTTTAATTATCTTAGAGAGACTCTGAAAACTACTTTTTCACAAGTATTATCTATTAATACTGTGAGGAATTAGTACATAAAATACATATAAGCAAAGTGCTGATAGTACACAGCAAACCTCAGATATAAGAACAATGGTTCTATAATTGATTATGACAAATGTTTTCCTTTCAACTGGGTTGTCACTGGAAAAAAACACACTTTAAAAAAAGATAGGAGGATATCATTTGGTTTGCAATCCTACTACCCTAGTTTTCATAGGAGCAGTGCCTTTTTAGAGGTAGAAAGGAGCTAAGCATCATCTATTTAATTCACTGTGAGAAAACAAAAGCCAAGGAAGGGTCAGGGATTTGTCTGAAGCTCACAGCTTGAGTCCTGAAAGGCCCAGTACTAGATGTGAGACCTGACTCCAACCAAGTGGAATGTCAGGTAATGACTAGGCTGGTCAAATTCAGACCCCAAGCTCTGGGACCTTACACACCTAATTCTTTCTATATAAGCCTGAATTACCTCATTTGTACATTGAGGATGATAATAATAGTACCCTGATCCCAGGGCTGTTACATGGAATAAATGACACATTAACTTGTGACAGAACTCACTGCACTCAATGTCTGTCTTATATCAGGTACATTTGTGAACAGTTATCATTGTATTAGCAAGCCTCATGTTTTCCACCACATGATGTTTCATAAAACATTTTAGCAATTTATTTTCCTATTTTTTTAAACAAGTCATTTCTCATGTATCAGTCTGATGTCCCTTTTCTTTGCCACCAAGAATGGTAAGCTGAATTTGTTCACTGGAAGAGGCTGGGTGAAAGCAGAACCCCTTTGAACTCCACCCTTTATAAGCTCTATAACTTGGGAAAACACTTAAGTTTTTGAGACTTAAATGTCTCATGAAGGTGAATTAAATAGTTTACCTTCCTTAATATGACACAACTTATGATTGCACCTAGCATGGAGGGCCAAATTTGGGGTATGCAATCTATGCCATCACACAGGGCCCCATGCTTAGAAGGCTCTCACATTTGGTTTGAAGCTCCACTGTTGCTGTCTCCAAATCCCTGATAATTTTGAATAAAAGCACTCACATTTTATTCTTTACCACTTAAGTTACGTATCAAGTGCTACTAGCCCATGGTCTGTCACAGAATAGGTGTTCAATATATATAAGCCTAAATCAAATAGATGATGAGTGTGGGCCGGCGGAGTGGCGCGGTGGTTAAGCGCTGGCTTGGGAAGCCAGTGGCCCCGGTTCAGGTCCCACATATGAGGGCCAGGGACACTGCCCTCAAAAATTAAAAAAACAAACAAAAAACAGATGATGAGCGTGTCCTAATGATCCTTTGGAGACACAGACAACTCTTTGAGTGTTTATTATCGCCATCCTCTTTATGAGATTTAAGACCCTTTTAAATATGCTTATAATTTATTACAATGTTAGTGATTTTTAGTGATTTACCTGTCATTCTAATTAGTTGGAGAGATTAAAGAAAGCTTTCCTATTACTGTGAGATTTGATTTTTAACAAGCTATTAAAGCCACAGGAGGTGGATTGAGAAAGTCATCAGGCGTTTCGTCAATACAAACCCGTCTTCCTGGGAAATGGCGGGACCTTGACGTTGGCTCATAGAAATCCAGAATCTGTTGAGAGAGGAGCTGAAATTTCTGGGTGGTTCTCTTGGTGATTCTTAGCTCACCAAGTCTACTCTTAGCCAAGTCTACTGATCCCAGCATTTCCCCCAAAGCATATTCTATAAAGAACTCATCACAGAAACAAACAAACCTTCCAAATAAAGAGTACATGTAGTTGAGTAACTGGGGGAAGATTTCCCTATAGTAGTCTCTACATGGAAAATCTCATGGCACGTGAATATATGAAGGATATGGTATGAGCCATACCTAATTAACTTTGGTGCAATATCTATTAACTATACTTATTTAATTCTAGATTTTATTCAATTAAAAGCTATTAGTATGAGACATGTAAAATAATGCAGTAAACATTGCTGAAAATCTGCCTGCATGCCTCAGTTTCTTCATACGGCATGCAGGAATCCAAAGGTAGCAACAACTGAAGCTTCAAGGCATCATGAAGCCAAGGTCACCCCGCACAAGGTCATCCCACACAAGGTCACCCTGAACAAGGTCTCCCCGCACAAGACTACCCCTGCACAAGCCGCCCCTGCACAAGGCCATCCCTGTGCAAGGTCACCTCTGCCACAGGCAAGTCAAAACACCAGAGTACAGCAGAAAGCATTGGGGATTCAAACCCCACCTTTTAATCAGCTGCTGCAAAGGACTGTGACCATTTTTATAATCTACTACAATCTCCTTCACCCGTTTTTCATCACTCTGCCACTATTACTTATTCCTAATTGTTATTTATATTTGCACTGAAAAGATGATAATATGTTTAAATTAAGAAAAAATGAAAACAGTAAAGTATGTTTCTGTTGAGAAATATGCACATGAGAGATGAAATAAACAGGCAAATGCCCAAATGGCATACAATCATTTCCAGGCAGATTAAGAAATCCGCAGCAGGTGCTATTTTTAAAACTAAGATTCTCTTCTGTGGCAACAGGCAATGCTGCCCTGGGGATGGCTTCCAGTAGCAGAGTATTTCCACCAGAAAAGAAATTTCAACCAGTATGATTTTTGTCCCCAGAAAAAGGCGCTCCAGGAGCTGGAAGGCCCTAAGACATTGCTGTTATCGCTCTGTTTACTCTGTTAATGTGTCCACAAGGAAGGAAGTACACACACATCACAATATATAACATTTGTATGGCACTTCGGAGCAACACTTCAGGAACATTTAACCACGTAAGTTTTACTGATGATGATGGCCCAGATCCATGGTGTATTTATTCCCTGACAGAAACCCCATAAGCAGCCACCATTTAAGAAGGAAATTGTGTTCACTTAGGCTCTAGTAAGGGGGCTCTACTACAGGGCTGAGAAACCTAAAAATTCTGAAATTTATGTAACAGGGTGAGATTATCTGGAAGGAGAATAAAGGAAATAGCTTTTCAGTGTCATCTCATGGCTCCAGGATAAGCGATCCAGCTCTCTTATCTCACATGGTCCAAAAAGCTTCATTTTCACAGGATGCTTTACAGGTGATGGGGCAGGTTTTCCTGGCAATTGTGTAGACAAATTGGATGCATACATTTAATGGAAATCTAAAGTCTCGTGGTCAGAATAGGCAAATACTCTTGCATATAATAGAGTTCAGTCTCTACCTGATGCCTGCATCCTTGTGTGCTCATTGGGGGAGCGCCAAAATAGCTTCAATAGTGTAGAACTCACTACTTTTATATTTGAAAAGTTCTAAACTTTTTCACTTATGAATGGATGCAATTTTTTTTTAATGCCTACTATTTAGCAGTTACTCTGCTAGCAAGGGAAACACAACAGTGATCAAGGGATATGTGATTCCTACTCTAGAGAAGAAAAAATATATTGAGAGATAAAATGGACTCAGCAAAGAAAACAGCCTTTTTCCTTATTGGGGATTGTACTCTCCTGTCTCAAATTATACTCACTCTTCTGGGATAACACCCCTCACATCCAACACAACAAGTCTAATTTTCACCTCCTGAATATATTCCTAAGGAATTTGAAGACAACGATCAAGCCCCATTTACAAGCTGAAGATTTTCATCTATGTTCATTTGTTTACTCATTCATCCATACATTAATTTCTGATCTTGACTATGTGCTAAGTCCTGGGGACACAACATATAAAAGTTGTAGAGGTAGAAAAAGCTTTCCTGGACCCTCTCACGGTCTCTGCTTAGGTCTGAAAATTAAATGGAAAAATGCAGAGTAGCAGAAGAGCATATCACATTTATGTGTTATAAGTTTTATATGACATGGGAGCCTTCATAAGGAAATGAGCTGAATAAAGAGTTAAACCTGAGTGTTTTTATGCTGGGTTTGATGAAGAGTGGACCATCGTGGACAAATATAGTAGGACAAAGAGTCTGAGCTAAGTATAGTGAAGGAGGGAAGCTTCACAAGGCCTGTTCTGCAGGTGCTTCTTGGTGTCCCTGTCTGGAGATGCGGATGGTCCTTCCCTCCAGGTTTAGCAACAGTGCGTACCTCTCAGCAACACTGCATACATGAGGATCTTAGGACCTGCTTCAGGGGAGAAAGCTAGAGAGGGGATGGTCAAAGGGCCCTACCCACCATTTTCTCAAAACTCCTTCAGCTTAAAATATTCAGTATGACAAGATGTCATATGTTGGGGTAGCCTGTACTGAGCCCTATCCAAACCTAAGCACAGTTTCCACCTTCAATAACTGTCCTGCCAACCATTCTTGCATTTACCATTCTTCTAGGTGGAAGAACTCTCATTCAAATATATCTCCATTTTCTATTTGAATTACTAATCATAACACTATGCATAAGATTTATTCACATCAGTGTTTGTTTGTTTTTTTCTTTTTAAAAAATTGGGGAATCAGGGGAGGGGAACAGACAAGTTGCTGTCCTCTTTTGTTCTTCAGTCTAGTTGTGGAGGACGTTGCTTCACTGGCCCATGTTGGTATCATCATTGCGCTCTTCCCGGATGAGGCAGATCAGTCGCTGGCTTCTGGATGGTCGCTCACGGCGGCTATTGGCAGCTCACACTGGCTGCCGGCCGCTCACGCTGGCTGCTGGCCACTCAGTGTAGCCTATGGCAGCCCACTGCAGCAGAGGCTGCAGCCCACAATGTCGTCGGCCATCTTAGCTATAGAGGCAACCAGATGGAGCTGTTGTTCACCGCCTTAGCTATAGAGGGCAGTGTCACTGGCCCTCATATGTGGGATCCTAACCGGTGCCCTGCTGCTCAGAGCTGGCGTCCAAAGCCATCTCCTAACCATCGCACCTGTTGGCCAGTCCCAGTGTTTCTTAACGTAGGAACAATTTAATTTTTTTCCTCAGGGGATATTTGGCAATGTCTGGAGACATTCTTGGTTGTCATACCTGTAGAGGGGAGATGCTTCTGGCATCTGATGTTTAGAAACCAAGGATTCTGTTAACTGTACTACAGTGAACATGACAGCCCCCTGTAATCGACAGTTATCGGTCTCCAAATAGCCACAGTGCCAAAGTGTAGAAACCCTGATTTGCATCAAAATTTGTAACATAAATTTCTCTGCTTTGAAAAATTTCTATTCTGGATATGGAATCAAATATCCATCCATGCCATTTGTAATTAACTTACCAAGATAATGTGTTACATAAAATATACCAGGTTTATATATTTTCCTTTATCATATCTGGTGATATCTGAAAATGGGGGAAAAATATTTTTATGACGAGGTTTAATTGACATAAAAAATAGTGCAACACATTTGTCCAACATTCACCATTTACTGTAGACTGTGTCAAAAGGAAGTTTCCTTGAAAACCTCAGTTTGTATAGCCTATCCACTTTACTAAAAAGAGGTGTGGCTTTATTCTTTTTCCTATTTCTTTTTAAGATTAAGCCTTAGAGTGCAATTTATTCTGTATGCGACCACCTCATTTTCCTGATTCCATTGCAGACATCAAGCTTGTTATCACCAGGAAAACCCTCTCAATAATGTCCTGATCAAGTCACCCACCGACCTCTCTGATGTTGGCTAAAACTCGGATTGGTTTTCTCAACCTAGACTTAGATGTCTTCATGTCCAACCTTTAGGAAGCCAAAAATCATAATTCATATTTTGCTGCCTCTTTTCCATTCTGGGTACCCTATACCACAGAAATCTTTGAAAGCACACCCAGGGGGCGGGGAGAATATCCTGTCTTGGTTCCCTTCTTTCCCTCTCTGTCATCTTGATGTTGGCATCAGTCCACTGACTGTTTCCATTCAGTTTAAGATCTTCCTGATTCTTGGCATGATGAGTGATTTTCAACTGAAACCTAGACCATTGGTTATTATGACAATCAAGAGCTTATTTACAGCCTGTGTTTGAGCTGGTTTCCTCTGACCATGTTTCAGCAGGGGAAGGGGCATGTATTGCTAAATACTGCCAGGTAGGAGTAGCCTCCATTGGAATCTGAGGATGGTGGGCACTCATTAATGGCTAGTGGGGTGGGAGGTCTAGCTTCTTCTAGCCTCTGTTGGCATTACCCTTCCTGAAAAGATGAAGAGTGCCTTAATCCTGCTCCACAAATGGCCACCACTGACTTCATGTCTGCCTTCCTACTGGGCAGTAATAAAGATCAAAGTAAAGGTCAAAGTCCCAACTCACCACTGGGCCTTCTTGATACCATCTCAGCTTAGAGGAGAGCGTTCCTCATTATTTCCAAGTGGGTATGGAAGTCAGGCTCCCCATGTGGTTTCACCCACAGCATAAAAGTCAAGGCTGCTGTTATCACCCAGTAGGCATGGAGTCCTGGATTCCTATTCGTCTTTCTCTCATACACACTGACATCAGGATTGAGGAGCCTGGTGAGAGTGGAAATCTCAGCTCTCCTTGCAGCCTTCCCTGACCTGGTAATGAGGCCACACATTTTCCGTAGCATTTGGCTGCCATAAAGTGGTTAGTGACTAAAAGCTTTCTGTCTTCTGAGGCTTTCTCTTCCATGGTCCTTTAGCTAGAGAGAGCAAGGTTTTGTTAGGCTTTATTTAGTCTGCATCCATTAACATCTCTGGGTTTCCAGGGTTTTTTTTTTTTTTTTTTTTTTTTTTTTTTTTTTTTTTTTAGCTCTAGGTATGTGATATATGAAGGAAAAAGACAATCCAGGGAACTCACCACAGTCATTTCTTGGATTCCTTGGTGCCAAACTAGCCTGCCTTCTTACCACCTTTTAGACATGCCTTATGTTTTATATATAATTGATTTATGTATAATTGTTTTATATCCAATATATAATTTGCTTTCTATGTAATTTCTAGGCTTTTAGCTGTATTTGGTGGGAAGAATAGGGAGAGTATACCTACTCCATCTTCTCAGAAACAGGAGTCTAAAATATTTTAATGATAACCATTTTTCACATAAAGATATATGGATATGATCTAGTAATAGACAATTACAATTTCAACTGTTTTTAAAACATGTCATTATCTTTTAAAAGGTGCATCATTATTCCTTCTCTGAATATCTCCCCACTGACATTCCTTGACCAAAAGTTTGATTAGTTGAGTGGGAGATCAGGGATCTTGTTGATAAAGAATACCACACAGGGTATTCTAACAGGAAATTTATTTTTTAACTGGTATCACAAAACTGAAAGTACCAGAAAGGAATTTGCATCAAGTAAAGAAAGCTGCTGCCTACTCTAGGGCTGGGGGAAAATAAAATTAATTAGGATCATTAAAACTGGAAATCTTAGAAGACCTCACATTTATAAATATGAAGTGGGGATGCTTCTTGGCTGGCACTGGTGTCTCAGGCTTTGGAAGCAGGCCTCAGAGGAGCTAAGATACAGACCTCTGGAGAAGAGGCAATGGGCGGCTTCTTACCAGGATGTGATGAGGCCTATTATGGGAGTGTTGGGAATAAAATCAATTGTTGTGTTCCAGAATGGATTACTGCTGCTAGGATGAATGCCCAGTACCATGGTGAAAACCTTTGGCTGAGATGGTGCTGACAGCAACAGAAAGGAGTATGTCTCTACCCTTCTAGAAATGCTGGTTCCTTTTAGTGCCACTTATTGCCAGAGCTTAATAAGGAGCAGCTAGGAAAGTGTATACACAGTTTGCAGAGTTCCAGCTGCAACAACATGAAGAAGTATGTAGGAGTGGCTTCAAAGCTGAGAGCCACTAGTTAAAGCAGCAGCTTCCTCAGAGCGGTCTCCTCTGGCCACTCAATCAAACAATAAATCCATGGTACTCTTTGTTACATGATCTCATCTTATTTTCTTCATAGCAATTTTTCAGTATCTGGATTGAATTTGTACATACATTTTAAAAAAGTTGTTCATTATTTCATCTCCATGGGTTCCTACACCCATCTAGAATATATGCTCTATGAAGACAGGTGATTTTGTGTACCAAGGCCCTCCTGGCTGACACTAAGCATCAGACAGTCAATAGTTACTGCAGGCTTGCTTGAGGTGAAAGTATATGTGCTTTAAAATTGACTTATCTCGGAAAGAACTATCAATCAAATCTGTCTAGGTAAATTGTTCATTCTCAGAATTTTCTTGTACCTTAAGTAATTTTGTTTCACGCTCTATTTCAAACAATAATTAAGTTTTGTATTCACTAACTTTCAATAAATTAATTAATTTGGATGCTTAATCACTAAATATATTCTCTTTTCAATATGAAAATCTAGAGTTTGGATGCTTGTGTTTCTGTGGCGTTCCTAACATTTGTGTGAATACACACCCACACACATAAACATGAAGTGCAGGCACATACACACGTAACACATGGTTAGTAGAGGAAGAAGGTAGGCAAAAACCCCTTCTTTAGAGTTTCAGGCTCTAGAAGAAACCCTTAATTAACTTCATAAAATATAGTACTATACCTTCAAAAATACACATACATCATCTTTGTTAAAACCCCTTTTGGAGTGAGAATTTAGTCCAGGACCCATATAAAGGACTAAACAGTTCTAAGAGATCATTTCTGGAAGTAACTTTCATTTTTAAACTTTATTTTAAATAATTTTAGATTTGCAGAAGAGTTTCACAGACAGTACACAAAATTTCTATTTATCTTCCACACAGTTTCTCCTAATGTTAATGCCATATGTAACCATAGCCCACTTACCAAAACTAAGAAATTAATATAGCTACAACACTGTAAACTGAACTTCAGATTATTTGGATTCTAAAAGTTTCCTCACTAATGTCTCTTTCCCATTTTAAAATCCAGTCCCGCTCACATTGCATTTAATTATCATGTCTACAAATCTCCTCCAATCTGTAAGGATTTCTAAGGTTTTCTTTTTCTTTAACGACTTTTACATATTTTCAGAGCAATGATCATGTGTTTTGTGGACTGCCTCTCATTGTGTAGGTTTGGTTGAATAGATCTCATGATTAGACTAGGATTATAGATATTTCAGAAAAAAATACCACAGAGGTGAAGTGCTCTGCTTATTGTATCATATTATACAAGTATAAAGAGGGTGCCAAAAAAATGTACGCACATTTTAAGAAAGGAAAAAACTGTATCAAAATTGTAATAACACATACCGATAACAAAAGATGAATACAAGTCATGTGTATACATTTTTTTCACACCCCTATTTCATATATATATATATATATATAATTTGTTCATATAAATAAAAATTTTGTTTTTTATATCAAATATATTTAGAGAAATATATATTTTTATTTGTTATTGCTCCAATTTTGGCCATTAGAAGTTCTTTCTCCTGTGTCTTTCTGACATGATATTAGCATGATTTATTACTGGTGACGTTAACTTTGATTGTGTAGAGAAGGTGGTGTCTAACCAATTTCTTTAGAGATTTGCTTATAGTAATATTTTCCCCTTCCCACATTTTATTTGGTAGAAATAAGTCACTAAATCCAACCCACACAAAGGGAAAAGGATTAAGCTCCACTTTTTGGAGAGCGTAATTTCAAATAACTTATCGACCTACGAGTAAATTAAAACCATCACAATCACTAATAAATCTTTGATTAGAGATACTTTCAGGATATGCAAATATCCTTTTATTTCTTAAAGTTTCACACACTAATTTTACAGTCCTCATAGAATCCTGCCAGGGTAGTTATTACGGAGGTGTTCTAATGGTGATTTTCCGTTTCCCTCATTTTTCTATATTTATCATTTGGAATTCTTACAGAAGGATGAGACATTTCTTCTCCATTATTTATTTATGAAATCATTTACATATTTCAATATGGACTCTTTCACTTTATTCCTTGTGCTATAACCCAATACTGCCATCATTTCTTTTATTCATATTGTTGCAGCTTTGTCATTCTGATATGTGCCCATCCATTCTTTTACCCAAAGCCCCTATTAACCTTCTGGTTCTACCGGATGCTAGAGGAGTATCATGCGTTTCTTTTCCCAAGCCACAGGGACATAGATCACAGTAGTGCAAGTTAGCTAATATTTGGTGGTTTTTTGTGCAGTCTGAAAGTAAAACCACACTGTATTGAGAAGCAAAGGAGAAGTCACTTGTTGCATAAATATCTTTTAAGTCCGTTTGGAAAAGTCATCTATCAGTTACTTGACTCTCTACAATCACCAAACTTTTATTTTACTTTTAATAGTCTTGAACTGATTCCATAAGAAACACAAAACTTAACATCCAAGGAACCTTAACAAATTAAGTGCCTATTCTTTGACATGTCAAATGGATTGAGTTCTTGGGTTGCATTATTATTTAAAATGTCAGCAATATTTTGCCTGCTGGGAGCACACATTTTCTTCCTTCTTTTCATTCTTTTTTCAAAACATCTTATTGCATATTTTATGAATCATAGTGGCTCTTAGGTGACCGTTTCTTGTTGTTTTTTAAATTTATAAATTCTGGATCCTGTGGTGGCATTTTGTCAAGTAATTGTTGCACATATAGGGTTGTCAAGCATTTCTAGGAAAAAAAAAATACAAGGATAGAAACATTCTTGTGATAATAATTCTCTGATGTGTGACCTTCAGAAGCAGAAATGATAGGAATTCATGGTGGGAATAAGCTGATATCCCAACAGTGTAGCAGTTATTCAGTTAGCCTGGAAACGTAGGTAATAATATGATTATTCATTTTTACATTGAAGGGCCGGCTGAGTGGTGCAGTGGTTAAGCGCTGGTCCTGGGAGGCCGGCGGCCCTGGTTTGGGTCCCACATATGGGGCCAGTGACACTGCCCTCAAAAAAAAAAAAAAGATTGCTACATTGAAGATGTACTTGATGACATGATGTGTAGTATCTGCCTACCTTTCCATATGTAAAGGTAGACACGATACCTTATATACTCAGTTTATTGGCTCTCTCTTCTCATTTTGTATAGCATAGTCCATAATCTATTAGTATTATTCTCTCTGTCTTTCTCCCTCCCTCTCTTCCCCTAAATCTACCCCCTTTTGAGAAATTATTTAGTTAGCACTATGCAGATATACATAATTAGCCATATATTTAGATATATTTTGTGTAAGATAAAGCGTGAGTCCTGAAGATTCCTGTGTTTTGGCTTTTGCCTCACACACTGGGGACCTGTGAATTTCATTTACCTGTACTATGTATCTCCAGTTAGGCTGCTGGAAGAATAATTCCCACTGAAGTAGATGAAATTTAAGGGGCACATATGGGAAATAAAAATAGAGCAAAAGAGCTGATGGAAGTCCTAGAATTTTAGGAATGTATTTTTATATAATTGTATGTTTTTATAAAACATGTATGTAGATATGCACATATATACATCAACATGTATATGCACACATATACATATGTTGCATGTATATGCCTATATGCATTCATATATATATATATATATATTTTTTTTAATTTTTATTGTTAAGATTTCAGAGGTTGTCATGAGAATCCAAGGTGATATTATATGTGAAGTGCTAAACATAGTTTCTTGCATATTTTAAGTGCTCAATACTTGCTACATGGTAAGATTCAGCACATTCCTTTTTATGTCAATCTATGTAAATCCATCAAGAGTTTGGGGTAAAACTTCTTCCCGAAGGTCCCTAATTGCAGCAGGAAACATGTAAGAAAATCATCCTGTATATTCTAAGATCTAGGAACAATAGCTGCCTAAGGCCACCAAAGTGGTGGCCCATGGTGCTGTTAATAGCATGCAAAAAAACAAAACAGAAAGAAACACATTAAAATATTGAGAGTTTGACTAACTGTTCCTTGCTTAAAACTGTGCTTCAGAGCATATGTGGTCAGTGACCTCAGGGCTTTTCTAAACCAGCTTTGTCTTTGGCTTACTCAGGTACATGACCTTACAGAAAGCAGTGCAGCTCACTTGAGGTCATAGGTTTTTATATGAAGAGTAGTGAGAGCTTTAGCACAGGCCCAATCATAACTACATTCCCTTTACTTTTCTTGCTTCTTAGAACCACATCCCATCCCTATGCACACTTTGAAAGAAGGGGGTTACACTCTCCAATTCCTCCAGACAGTGTTGTATTTCTGTAGTTGAGCCACTTTTGTATGGCTCATTCTAGATTCAGAATTACCAAAACAGAAGTGAATAAAGTTTGGTTTCATTCCCACTCTCACTCCTTCCATTGCTGTCTCCCGTCCTCTTACTACCATTAATTATGTTTCCTAAACACGAGAACTTTGTGCCCAGTTCAAGAATCGTGGGGCCCACCACTAAGGAAGGACACAGACTCTTCCCCTCAATTAGAACCTTCTCTATCAAAGCTAACGTCTGGATATATGTTTCTTTTGGATTTTATCTCTCACACTTAGATCTATAATTTATGTTGAATTAAATTTTGCATGTGGTATAATGAAGGAGTTCAACTTCATTATTTTGCATAAGTTGATCCTAGAATCAATACTCTGCTCTTGTACTCTAAAATAAAACAATTATAGTAACCTTTAGCAATTTTTATTCAATGACAGATAATTCAGTTCACCTTATTTTGACATCACATAATATTGAAGCTTAAAATAAAACTCTGTCCAGTACTTATAGTCAAGAACATTTAGTAAATAAATGAACTAGTGGGAAAAGGAACATTCAGCAAATGTATATCTAATGGAAAGCAATTTGCATATCTTTTTACATCTTTATTAAGTAAATGCTCAACTAGCATTTTTAGTACTCCAGAAAACTTATATTCTCAAGCACATTTGGCTGCCATTTTCATATGTCTACATAACGAAGAGTTCAACAGTATTCTTGGCCTTTTTTTCTGGAAGCTTAATCAGCATATTCATTATTTTCTATAATATATAGTCCTTATTTCCAAATCTTGCTTTCTAGAAATGCATTGTAAAGACAAAGAGAATAGCAAACCTCTTTAGTTGAGTGGTAGCAGTAGTCAAAGCACAGAGGAGCCCTGAGATATTGGTAAGCAAAAGGCCTGATTCCTGGGAACCCTTTAGAGTTGTCCTTCATTGATCTGTCCTCCTGCATTGTTGGCACATCTTGTGTGAGTGGAGTGTCACACCTGCCTTCATTCCATTGGGGAAGTATCTTCTAAGTGTAGTGATAATAACTAATTCCTGGCTCCCATGCACACACAATGAGTCAGTGTCATCAGACAGTGAGGCTGTACTGAGAGGCTGTACCCCTCACCCTCACTGAGCCCATCACCTACAGGACTCCCATTGAATTTTCACAAAATTATGCCTAAATAGTCCTGAAATACAGAATCTCAGAAAGACTTAGTTTATCCCCTCTCTGTCTACAGAAAGTTTCAACATCCTACAGAAAGTGTGTTTGTTTATATTTGTATTTTCTGACATTCTCATTTTATAAGCCAATGCTACATAAAACAAAAGCACGAAAGAAAGACAGAAAGAAAGAAAGAAAGAAAGAAAGAAAGAAAGAAAGAAAGAAAGAAAGAAAGAAAAAAGAAAAGAAAATGAAAATAGACCTTTGCCTTCATTCATGCCCAGCTTTTCTTCTCCCTTTATCCTGGCAGCATAGCCTTCATCACACCAGAGCTCAGGGAGTAACTCAGCTTCCCTGCTTCCATCCCTGTCATGACAATTTCAGTATCTGCACTTCTGCTTAATGTGCTAGGATGGATGACACTATCTCTTGATAGCAACCTAGGCTCCTCTGCTATTGACGTGTTTACTCTCCCCTCTGATTTTCTGTTATATCTAATGTTCATTTCACTGCTCATAGCCTTATAGTATGCTCATTTTTCAAAAATCCATCTTCTAAGATCATATTTTCAGGGTAACAACATTTACCCAGAGAGACGATTTGATTAGTAGAAACAGTGTGGTGTTTCAAATGCTGCAGCCTGCTCAGGTTAGCGTGATTCTGCTTTGCTATCTCTCATGTAGGACCTCTCTGTGAGTTAACAATGAACTAAGAAAGAATTCAGACAAGGTGGACCAGAGTTTGGAACTATAAAGAAAGAAGAAAGTATGAGGGAGAGAGAAAGACAGAAGGACAGAAGGAGAAACAGGGAGGGAGAAATGGAGGGAGGGATGAAAAGAGAAAGAGAGAGAGAGAGAGAGGAGAGAGGAGAGAGGAGGGGGGGAGAGAGAGAGAGAGAGAGAGAGAGAGAGAGAGAGAGAGAGAGAGAGAGAGAGAGAGAGAGAGAGAGAGAAAGAAATAAGAGAGGCCCACTTGGTGAAAAAAACTGCCTGTAGGACACTCTTAAAGCCTTTATTTTGCCAGGCTGCTATTTCATTTTAATCACAACTCTCAAGAAAGCAAGATGCATACCTAAAAAATAAATCCAAGCACACATCATACTTGACATACCTGAAGTCTAATTCCGTGAATAGTGGAGCAAAAGACAGTGAAATATACCAATAGAAAATCTAGAGATGAATGCAGGATGACAATAACAGCAGCATATTCTTGAAGAACATGAGGAATCACTGAATGAAGCAGTTTTAGGACATGTGGCACGGGAAGAAATGCCTGTAGAGAGGGCCCTATGAGCACCAGTGCCATCCTCAATAGGCAAAACCAGTGAGATATTTAAGTGTTGTTATTTGCAGGAGAGTCATATTTTATGTCTTATGTTATTCTTTACCAAGGGTGAGATGATAGAGAGGTAACCAAAGGCAGAAACTAAGGAGACAGAGAAAAGCACAGTAGGCAAGTGGGCAGAGATAAGAAGCTAGGTACAGGTGTGTTTATATTGACCAAGATGACCTCATCATCCCCTCAGCTTGGCTGCCTTTTGTACAGGACTCTCCTGCCTCTAGGCTTCTGACTTCCCATTTCTTAGAGCATTTCCTTTTAAAAGCTTGTAATTGGAGATCCTTTTTCTGCCTCTTTGATTTAAATCTGTTTAAAAGTCTGTTGCTTTTATATAATCCAGGAATGTCTTTCTCAAGGACCTGGGAGCCATACCTTTAAAATGTCATCATCAAGGCAGATCATGCTTCTATCTCCCAGTTTCTATGGGGAGGTAGGAGACTAACTTCCGATGGGGAGAGGGGTGGTGCTTGTCCCAAGCAGTAAAACTAGGTTGTGTCATGAAGATATGAGAAAGTTTACTTTTCCTTTGGGTAGAGCCAACTAGCAAACACAGATGGCCTATCATCTCCTCACTCGAACTCTTAAAACCACACTATTTTTTGTTTGTTTGTTTCAGTAGATTTGAGTTCAGATTCCATTCTGGCCTCTTTTCCCTATTGCAATAGCCTTGAGTAAAATCTTCCTTGCTTGTTGCATATTGCCCAGTGCAATTTTTGTTTTGACATATACAATAAAGATAACCACAAGTATCTTCCTTCTTTCTATTTTTATCTTGGTGCAATGGAGAATGCAAGAATTTTAAACAAACATAGAAGGTTTGGGGATCCCTGCTGTGCAAATACAGCAGCTCTGTATCCTTAGGCAATTTATTTAATGTCTTTGAGCCTCCCTTTCTTAATTTATGAAATGAACCATCATGCAGTGTTATTATGAGAAAGTGTAAACTTCCTGCCACAAAACAATCACTACACAGATCCCGGCTCTCTCTCCATTCAGTAACTGTGTCTTGTGCCCTAGGGCACATGTTTAAAATGCAATCCTTCCTATGTATCTTTTGGTGTAGGTCACGTCACAAAGGCATATGTTGACAATGGAGATTTATTGCAAGAAAATATATACATTCCTCAGGGAAAGTTAGAAGTGATGTAGTTGTTAAGAAGGACTGTCTGGAGTAGGTTTGCTTTATTATCTGAATATCATGTAGGAGTCATACACTGGTGATCAAAGCACACCTGTGACTAGTGAAATTGGCCTTCTGTCTGTTTTTTTGTTTATGCTGTACTTTACTTTGCTCACAGATATTTACATACATACACGTGTATGCACACGTATACCCACATATGCATATATACATATACACACATATATGCATATATATGCGAGTGAAAACCAAAGTATAGCAATGATGAAAATGGTGCCAAAAGCTAGCATGCTGATTATACATTAGTAACTAGCTCCTAATCTGACAAGCGTAATGCAGCAGCCCAATTCTATTCAGTAGAAAATATAGAGAAACGGTTAAACAATATCATATCTACAAGGCTTTACATTTTTTATTTATAACAAGTTGTTTTCCTGAGTACATTTTATTCCAGCTATTCTGAAAGAAACCAGTTTCTAGAACACCAAACTGACTTGGTGTTGGACCAGGAATATTTTGGAGGGTTGGTGGAGTGAGCCTGATTGTTACATTCTTTTACAGGGGATTGAGATCGGTTCACTCATGTGTTGAAAATCTGTTGTATTAAGAGCTGAACCTTTCTGTGAGCTGCTAGCCATTGTTATGCTTATAGTTATCATGTAGTTGTTCACCTGTATAAAGCCTTGATTCTATAGTATTACCAGCTCTGTACTCAGGAGCTGCCATGTCTTTGGGAACAGGAGTGGTTCTGTGCCTCACTCTCTGAAGCATTACCTTGTAGTTTTCTGGGAGCCCCGAACTGTAGGTGCATAACCATCTTGGTTGTGATTTACCTGTGAGCTAGGTTATGTTTTGCACCCATCATGTCCATAGAGTATCTGGGCTCAGAGAGCAGGCAACTGACTCTGTGCCATACTTTACAGCCTTAACAGCCCCCTGAAGAAAAGAAGGGGTCTCTGAAGATAGAGGAGAAAAATCTCTAAAGCACCTGAAGTTGGTGATATTTATCTGCTCTAATGATTAGCCTGGTTTTGAAGTTCCCTATGAACTCCATAAAGAATAACTATTTTTAAAAGAGCTACTGGAAACATCTATCCCCTTTATTTTTTATTGGATTGTCTGAAAAGTCATGCTGCATTTTTACAACAAAAAAACAGAAAAAAATATGTCATGACTTCTCTGACAACCCAACATGTTGTCATTATCCTGGGGTTTAATTTTGATTGTAGCCCCAGGCGTGTTTATATATTTACATGTGACTAAATTTGTAATGCAGCTGTCACTGACTGTACCCACACAAAGATGCCAGAATGGCATGGGAGATATTGTCTCCAGTGAATTACTCCTACCACCGTTCAAGGTGTTTAACTAATGTAGTTAAATAGTGAGAGTTCCAATTGTTCTCTGGTAGAGAAGTTTATGATACTTAATAATTCTTTTCTTTTTTTTTTTTGAGGGCAGTGTCACTGGCCCTCATATGTGGGACTGAACCGGGGCCGCTGGCTTCCCAAGCCTGCGCTTAACCACTGCGCCACTTGGCCAGCCCTACTTTATAATTCTTGACACTTCATGTCTTCTTTCCTCCCTCTTTCTTTCTGTTCCTCTTCCTGGCTCCTCTTTCTCCCACTTCCTCCTTCTACTTCTCTATCACACTGATAAAATGTAAATGTGCATTAGAGCTTATACTAGGCTAACTACTCTACTGGCATTATCTCATTTACGTCTCAGAAAAATCCCTATAATGTAGGCACTCTCACTATAGTCATTATACAAATGGAAGTCAAATAGTTCTGCAACTTGCAAAAAGCTACAAAGTTTGCAAATGCTAGAAATGGATTTGTCTTTCTAAATTTGGGTCTTTAGCCATTATGCTTTATCCCCTCTCATCTGAAAGCATGTCTGGACTCTGATGCAGAGGTCTTGGTACACACTGAAGTGATAAATTAACTTCATGTTTTGTCCTTGAATATACTAACATTGATAAAGAGAGAGTAAGACTGGCTTATTAATGTGCAGAAGAAATTTTCCTAACCAAAAGTAACAAATCAGTGTCAACATTGGAAGGAAAACCCAGGCAACTAATGGCTAATCTGTTTTAAGAAACAGATAAAAAAGAGAAAAGTGATTATGTTTGGAAGGCTTGATGAGAAATGGGGGAGGGTTAAGCAAGAGACCAGTGATGCCTTTGCTGTTATTGTTGTTAATAAATCTTGTAGTGCATTTTAAAATTTCTTATTACATAAAGTATTTTTTTTTAGGGGGGGAAACACAAAAATAATGCCAAGGAATAAACATCAGCTAGGTACTATGACTTCTGCTCCCAAACTTAATTCTGTAGCTGGAACTGGGTTCACCCTCCTACTTTTAATAATGAGAATGCAGAACAAAACATGTAGAATAACTGTTTTCAGATGCTGACAACAGGCAGAGCAAAGCTCTGATACCTGCTAGAAGGGAAACAAATACTTTTAGTGCTGCGATTGTCCTGGCTGGAAATATTTTGCAGATCACCGTTTGAAGGGCCAGGAGGTCACTCAGTAGAAATTGGTAAGTTTGTTGAGTTGAACTCTGTGATAGAGGTTCGAGTTCAGGTAACTAAGGCAAGTGGAATTGGAATTGCTGAGTGCTATAGAGATTTCTTTCTAGAGAAAGAATATCAGAAATCTACATTCAGGTCCCTCTGAGCTGTGGATTAAGCACTAAGACACTTATGTGAATGCCATAATACAGGGCAAAGGATGATCAAACGGCTGCAAGCTGAACAATCCCTAGAGTTCACACGGGGGTAGAAGACTTTCAAGGCCCAGACATCCAGAGTGAGGAATCATTGGTAAACATCTAGCACATTCAGTAGAAGCCCCAGAATTATCAGGGCTGCTCTACACTTATCCTAACGAAACTTAAAAATTAATTTTGAAACTGTTAAGTTGTTCTGCAAGTAACTTAATTGCCTTCTAGATCAAAGTCTACTTATCTGTAAACATAGATAGAAAATAAAATCCAGCACAAAACTTCAGAAAACTCACAATATACAACAGCCAATCAAAACTGACTAAACATAAGAAGAAATAAAAACTGTTATCAATAACAAGAAGAAAAATCAATCATTATAAATCTACTGAGAATGAGCTAGGATGGGATATGTAGAGAAGGGCTTTACCTTATCTATCATAAATATACTCAAAGAATGAAGGAGAAAACACAAATAGAATGCATAGGAAAATGGATGATTTAAAAAAATAACCTGGGGCCGGTCGAGTGGCTCAGTTGGTTAAGAGCTCGCTCAAGAGTGCAAGCTGAGCTCTGAGCAACAGCTGTTCGAGGCCAGCCCGAGCTGAGTTGCCCTTGAGCTGCCAACAGGTGGCAGGATGGCTCAGCTAAAAATAAATAAATAAATAAATAAAATAAATAAATAAAAAATAAAAAAATAACCTGATAAGGCCGGCCAAGTGGCGCGTTGGTTAAGAGCTGGCTTGAGATGCCAGCTCTGAGCAGCAGGGCCCCAGTTCGGATCCCACATGAGTACCAGTGACACTACCCTCTACAGCTAAGATGGTGAACAACAGCTCCCCCTGGAGCTGGGCTGCTGTGAGTAGCCTGCGATGGCATAGCTGCAGCCCCTGCTGTAGTGGGCTGCCATAGGCTACAGTGAGTGGTCGCCTAGCCGGCAGCCGATGTGAGCTGCGAAAAGCCACCATGAGCAGCCGTCTAGAGGCCAGCGACTGATCTGCCTCATCCAGGAAGAGCGCAATGATGATACCAACATGAGCCAGTGAGGCGATGTCCTCCACAACTAGACTGAAGAACAAAAGGACAGCAGCAACTTGTCTGTTCCCCTTCCGCAGTTCTCCAAAGCTGTTCCCCTCCCCCAATTCCCCAATAAAATCTTTAAAAAAAAAACAAAAAAAAAAACCTGATAGAATTTCCAGAAATGAAAGATGTCATATCTTAACGTTCAAAAAAAATAAATCTCTGGCACATCAGCACATTAGACATAGCAGGAAAAAAAAAAGTACAATAAACTTGATTTTATATTTATAGAAACTATACAAATTGAAGCAAGTAGAAAACATAAATAAGGATGAAAAGCAGCCAAAGAATCCATGACAATAGCAGATTTTCTACATAAATATAATCAGTCTAAGAAGAAAAGGAGAAAAGGTGAGGGTAAGAAAAGAGAAAGAAAGAAAAATGAAAAAGTGCCCAACAGTTTTCAAATTTGAAAATAAAAATTGTACCTGGGCCAAATCAATAATAATGGCATAGCAAGGACCTCAGAAAATTCCTTTCTCCCAGAAGTAATGAGAACAGTGGTAAGAATTGTGAAAATCAATTTTTTTAGACCTCTGGAAATTAAGCAAAGGTCTATAACAATCAGAGGAACATTTCTTAGAGATAAATGGTGAAATTCTGGTAATAATAGTGAACTTGATTGCATTTCACTTGCCCTATTCACCAACTCTGCGGTGGCCTTGAAAATCAGCAACCCTCCAATCATGGAGTTCAGCAACCCCGGAGGAGGCAGAACAGGGTTGGAGGACTCCAAAGCTCCATTCCTAAAGGTCTGTTATTTGATTGGTCTGGAATTTCCCTATTAAATTCCACTCTCTTGTCCTTGTTTGACTTGACTGAGAGTTCACACTATGTAAGCACACTTTCTATAAACACCCCCAGGGGATGTTTGTTAAAAAAAAAAAAGTGAGTATCAATTGTTTAATATCACATTGACCTGAGGAGAAGGTAAGAGTTGGGGCACAAAATAACCTTTCACCAAAAAATAAAGTAATTCAAATAAAGTGAAATGCCGATGAAATAGATGAACAGGTGTCCACAGGTAACTTTAGAAACCTCTGATATATTCTTGGGATTCTAGAAGGCCACCTACATAAACAGGGCTATTCTCACACCCAGGGCTATATGCGAGTACAGAAAAAGACCTGAAGAAACACTGCTCTCATCCCTTGCTGACCTTGAGACTGTGCAATCAAGAAGTTAAGGCTAAGGCAGAGTTGAAAACTTCCTACCTAACCACTGAAGACATGCCCCCCACACATAAAGAACCCCTTGGCAAAACGTAGTAAGATGATTGCAGTTTTTAATACTGCACTTTCAATACTGTCTGGAACAAATAGACAGAAGGTCAATAAGAAAAAAAAAAGAGAAGCTGGGACCACAATATTGACCAATTGGACCTAGCAGACATCTACAGGAAATGCTCCCCAACAACAGCAGAATTCTTCAGGGTAAACCATATGTTAGGCCATGAAACAAATCTCAATAAACTTAAAAATATGTTCTTATAAAATATGTTCTCCAAACACAATGGAATGAAATTAAGAATTAGTAACAAAAGGGAATTTGGAAAATTCGTTAACGTGGAAGTCGATCATGTTCTTACGTAACTAATGACAAAAATTTAAAGAGGAAATCAGAAAATGCTTTGAGATAAATGGAAACAAGTTACAACATACCAAAATGCATTGTGTGCAGCAGAAGCAGTGCATAGAGAGAAATTTATAGTTGTACATTCATATACTAAAAAATAGGAAAGTATTCCTTAAGACACTATAAAATGAAGAGCATACTAAACCCTAAGCAAGTGAAAAAAAGGCTAGCCATACAATGGAATATCACTGAGCCATAAAAAGGGATGATGCACTTATTTATGCTTCAACATGGATGAACCTTGAAAACAAGATTCTTGCTGAAAGAAACCATACACAAAAGGAAATATAGTGTATGATTCCATTTTTATGAAATTCTGGAATATGTGAATCCATAGAGACAGAAATTAGAATTGTAGTTGCCAGCTGCTGGCAGGAGGGGGAATAGAAAGTGACTGATAGTGGGTTTTGAGTTTCTTTTTGAGAACATTTTTGTTGTGATGGGCATTTTCTACATCTTCGTTTGTTTGGAGCTACAATAAGTTCTCATTCTGTTGACTTTTACCTAAGGAGGTAGCACTTCTATAGCATATGAGCTATCGTGCATCTTGGGAGCTATTTGTTACAGCGAATGGCCTATCTTAGTCATACAGCCCTGATCTATGCAGAAACTCTTATATTGCCCCGAGACTGTGCAAAAAGCATAAACTGATCAGTAATAAGTAAATGTGTCTTAAATATTGTGTGCTATTTTAATTAAGTGCACTTAATCTTATTTTTGCCTGTTTACCTGTGTCTTATTTTTACCTGTTTTATCCTAACCATGATGTGAATGTAAATTAAGTGCACTTAATCTTATTTTTGCCTGTTTACCTGTGTCTTATTTTTACCTGTTTTATCCTAACCATGATGTGAATGTATTCATAATTTCCAGACCAGCTTATCTCCCAATTAATTGAGAGTGGACTGAATTTGTATAATAGGAATTACTTAAATGGATTACTCCGTCTCTGTAACTTAGTGTCCCCTCCACTCACCCAAACTTGACCCATTTGTTTAGCCAAACTCAAGTCATACTTTCTCTAAAAAACAAACAACAAAAACAACACAAAATGACTCCCTGTATTCTCTGACACGCAGGGAGGGATCTTTGTTTCCTATAAAACCTACAGCACTGAGAGGCTGTGTATTATCTTTTACACACTTGACATTTGTTGCCATCACCTTTAGGCACCTCACCTACTATTTCCAAAGAGCTGTAGATATGACTAAGACATAGACCCCTGCATTCAAGCAGGTTACTGCCCAAGTCAGAAACAGACCCTCATCACGAAGTCACTATTCAAGTTAATAAATGCCATGGATAGTGCGATGGAGTTGATGGCTAAGTTTATGTGTCAGCATGGCTAGACTGTGGTGCTCAGTTGTTTGATCCAATACCAGATCATATGTCACTGTGAAGGAATTTTTTATATGTGAGTAACATTTAAATCAGTAGAGTTTGAGTAAAACTTGACCTTCCATAATGTGGGTGGGTCTCATCTAATCAGTTGAGGGCCCTACGAGAAAAGACTGAGGTTCTCTCAAGGAAGAATTCTCTTCCAGACTGAGCTGGAGCTCAAGACTGCAACATCAGCAGCAACAGGAATTCCTAGACTGCTGGTCTGTCCCAAGGATTTCAGACCTTCCAACCCTCACAATTGAACAAGTGAACCAATTCCTCAATACACACACACACACACACACACACACACACACACACACACACAAACACACACAGACTCTATTGGTTCCATTCTGCCCTGAGACGTTAGTGAAAGCTTCACAAAGAACACAAAAATTGGGTTGGGCTCAATCGCAGTTATAGGCACTTAGATTCTTATTATGTGCCAGTCACTTCTAAATGCTACAAGTATGATATTTAATTTAATCCTCATAACTACCCTGTGAGCTATAAAACTCAATTTGCAGGTGATGAAAATAAGAAAACTGGGACATAAAAGATTAACTTAATTTACCCAACATGGGTTGGTAGCTGAGCAGAAATTCAAATTCAGGCCGTTGGATTTGAAGACTCTTGAGCACTAAATTCTCACAGCCTCATTTTGAAGGACAAACAATTACTGACCAAGTGCAGCAGAAAATGAGCAGTTTGGTGAACAGCAAGAGTAGTGGGCATGAGAAGACTGGGCCATTTTGACAAAATGGGGAGGAGTTCTGTGGGCCCAGAATAAATGATGAGGGACAGATGGGAAGCAGGGCAGACTGGTGGTGGCTGAGGGTGATTTGAAATGTGGAACCAGAATTTGAATGATATTCGATATTATGGTGAAAAATTTAGATCAGCTTTGATAGACAATGGGAACCCTTTGGCTTCTGTTTGAGCTGAAGGTATAACATATCACATATTGAAAACCATTAATATTCATTGAGCCAGGAGCCACATTATAAGTGACTTCACTATACACCCATTGGAGCTTCATAGCAACCCTGCATGGTAGGTCCTATCAAACCTTCATTTCCCAGATGGAGAAAGGAAGATACTGAAGAGGTAGGCAGCTTGAAAAAGCCAGGTTTTAAACTAAGGCAGCCTGGCTATGAGCTATGCACTGCCTCCCGTGACTGAGCAAAGCGACTCCTGCCACAGAGCTCGGGGAGACAACATTAAGACCAGAGATATTCAAAAGCTATTGTCAGAATCTGGATAAACGAAAATGAAGATTTAAACAACTACTCTGAAGATGGAAAGAAATGTAACTCCGTAGGAGCCAGGAATTATGCATTTAGCTATACCCTCCGCCTGCCCACCCATAATCGATTGGCTTCATAAACATAAGCTGCCAACCTCCCAATGAGATGGTCTTCTTCAGCTTCAAATCTGGTGCTGAGGAATTTCTGTGTTTAGGAAGGTCATTCCCTCTTAGTTTCATATTCAGTTACCCTGCCAGGGGTCTCCTCTATAAATAAAATGGATTCTTGTATTCCTGGGCTGACAAGATAAATTAGATTCTTATTTATAAAAAAATCCACAAACCGTGTAATAATTTGTGCTGAAGAATTTGCTCCACTGAGGCCCTCCGCATGACACACAGAGCATAATGTCCTGTCCTGGCTTTCCCCAAGACTTGGGGACGGAGGGCTTCCTCTATGTATAGCGGCATTAGGGCACAACCAGACCTGCCCAGGAATGGTTGTCCCCACTGTGACTGTCCTATATGTATTACGACTTCATTTGGTGCTGCAATGTAATATGTACATACCAATTTTCAATTTCTCGAGAAACATTATTTGATGCCCAAGCTTAGTGTAACTGTCACAAGTATTTATGACTCAGGAACCAAGTTACAGTTTCCTGCTCAGAGTATTCAAATCATAAGACTGGAAGCAAATAGGACTGGTTCTTTTCTGCACATCTTTTTTACTCATAACCATTGTTATTCCTCACTCTCACTGGCGGAAAAAAAAAAAGTCTGTCTGTGTATGTTATTGCAGAGGTTATCAGGAAAAAATATCGCAAACGCATTTCCTGGTGATTGGAAAGGTCTATACAGTGTTTTAGATTCCTGATGAGTGCCCCAGGATGCTTTGGATGGAAACAAACAAATGAATAGTTTGCTTAGGAGGTAGAGGGGCACCATTAAACCACATTAGTCCTTACAGCCAGAGCTAAAGATCTAGAACCTCTGGAAGGTTGCTGTGAATGGTGATGTAGGTTTTCTCCTGCACAAAGGCAACAGATTAAGGAGGTGGTGGGGGCGGCTCTAAGGGATGCTGTGTTCCATTTAATGAGTCCTTTGCTTAGGGGGCAACCAGAGGAGACATCTTATCGTCATTTGCACAGTGGTGCTATGTGGAAAAGCACAAGCTGAACTTTGTGTTTCCTAATCAGTTGTTAATTTGCTCTCTTACTTTGTGTGGGCTGCAATAGCAAAATGTCGCATATGGGGTGGCTTATAAACAACAGAAATGTATTTCTCACCGTTGTAGAGGCTGGAAGTCCCAGCTCAGGGTGCCAGCAGGGTGGGGAGAGGGACATCTCCGGGGGCAGACTTCTTGTGGTCTCACTTGGCAGAAGGGGAGACAGAGCTCTGTGGGGCCTCTTTTATAAAGCTGTGCCTGCAGGACCTCATTATCTCTGCAGGCCTCACCTCCTCATCATCTTGCTGGCAGGTTAAGATTTCAACATATTAATTTGAGGGAGGGGAGACAGATATTCAGACCACAGCATCTGCTGAAGAATAAGTTTTTTTGTTTGTTTTTGGTTTTGTTTGGTGTTTGTTTTAATTTGGAAGCACTAAAAAAGTATACTAAGAATTAAGATTGTGGGGAGGCCTTAGAAATAACAGAACCATCAATGTGATCAACAAGTTATCTCCCTCCCACCAAAACACATACATCCCCCGCAGTCTCTGTGTGGCACATTCATTCTTCTCTCTTTAGAGGAACTTTCTACACAATGAGAACTTCCAAGTTTTACATCTTACATCAGATGTCAATGGAGAAACTGACATAATGATCCCCCTTGTTACAAAATCAAAAATCTTGGATCAGTGACTTATTTTTAAATTTAGATCAAGGTCCTATCCTAAAACAACATATATATATATATATATATATATATATATATATATATATATATATATACACATGTGTGTATGTGTGTGTATGTGTATGTATATGTATATGTATACAAAGGATGCCAAAAATATGTATACACATTTTAAGAAAGGAAAACTATTAAAATTGTAATGCTCAATATATACCAATAACAAAAGAAGAATACAAGCCACATTTGACTTCTGCAATTACAAGAGGTGCTCAGAGTGGTTACCATCAGCATAATTTTAATACAGTTTTTTCCCTTCTTAAAATGTGTATACATTTTTTTGGGGCACTCTGTGTGTGTGTGTGTGTGTGTGTGTGTATGTATTGAGTTCTCGTGGAAAATCTTTTCTTTGGACAATATGCACCTTGAGCTAGGGATGAGTATTCAAGAAGTGGATTGTTATTCCTATAAGAAGGATTAAAGATCAGACAAAACAATTAAGTGCATACATTAGGAAAAGCCCAAATCACTGACATTTATGGATTTAACCTCATTTAAAACAAAGGATTAAAAAAAAAAAAAGGGGACTTACCCAAAGGCAGCAGTTGTTTGGCCCTTAAGTACAGTTTGAAAACTCAATCTGAAATCTTCCTGCTCACATTTTGTTCTAATTATATCTAGTCACCCCCATCTCCAGATTCAATGCATGTCTCACCTCCTCCAAGAAGCTTTCTTTAAGTATTTATTATACTCTATGCGTATCTTGTCTTCATTCCTGTAACACTGACAACTAGATTCACAAATCTCTTTCTTTAATCATACAGTCTTGTATTGCTCATTAACTGTTTTGAGCTTATGGTTCACCTTCCCTGCAGGACTGTAAATTTCTTAAATCTTTTATAGTGACGAGGATCAATGCACTAATCACCAAAATTGCTTTTATTCTGCCTCCCACAGCTCACATAGCACAATGCTGAGTGTAATCTTGGTAAACATGTAAATAGGAAGAAATTTGAGGACGATGAGATTAACACTAATTAATTGCACAAAGCACATTAAAGATCCTCAATGGAAGCAGAATAGACGAGTAGCCCAGGCATGGTTTCTTTCTTGAGACATAAATGGGTGAATACTGCATATTATGTTAAAGAATAAACTCAAACACACAGAATTTGTAAAATGCATCACTAGCAAAAAGTTTGGAGTGAGGAACCGTTATTCTATTTCAGCTCTTCCTTATTTAAGGGACATCTCAGAAGCAGAGGTAGTTGATAAAATTTACAGAGATAAATTATTTATTTTTTAGAAGAAAAATAGAGTTTGAGCTTTAACAAATTTCCAAGTCTGAGGCTCGTTATCTTGGACCGTGAACATGGACTAACCGAAATGACCAGCAATGTGTGTGGAAGAAAGCTCCAATTATGAGGTCTATTTATTGGGTCTTTGGAAAAGTCATGACGCATGTTTGTGACAGATGGCACTAGTTCATTTTTGGAAGTACTAGAGTCATTTGAATCTATGTTATTGCTATGTCATTTGACAGCTGACAGTTCTAGCTTCATTCTAAAAAAAAATTGAGTGATTTGGTTGAGTATTGGAGATTTTACAAGTTGAAGATGGAAGACCAAGCTGTGCATTTTTGCTATATTTTACTGTTTTATTTCCATAAATGGAAGAACGAGCCTCAAGCTTGTGAAAAGTTGCATAAAGTTTACTGTGACAATGCTCTAATGAATGTCAGTGCAATGATGGTTCAGGAAATTCCATGCTGGTGATTTTGATCTCAGTGACGCTCCTTGGTCAGGGAGGCCCGCCTAGGTTGATAACGACAAAATAAAGGCATTGGTCAAGTCAAACCGACATTATATGACACGAGAGATCGCAGAAACATTGAACATCTATCATTCAAGCGTTCACGACCACCTGAAGAAGCTGGGATACATAATCAAAGTCGATATTTAGGTTCCGCATGAACTCAAAGAAGTTCATTTGACGGCACGTATAAACATCTGCGATATGCTCATTAAACATGAGGAAAATGATCCTTTTTTAAAGTGACTGATAACTGGTGATGAGAAGTGGACTGTTTACAACAATGTGGTGCATAAATGGTCTTGGTCCCGACGTGATGATTTGCCTCAAACAACATGGAAAGCAGACATTCATCAGAGGAAGGTTATACTCTCAGTGTGGTGGAATTTTAAAGGTGTCGTGATTTTGAGCTCCTCCCAAGGAACTAAACAATCAATTCAAATGTGTACTGTCGGCAATTGGACAGTTTGAATGAATCCAACATCCAGAAACTTCCAGAGCTTGTTAATTGTAAAGGAGTTGTGTTCCATTGCGACAGTGCAAGACCACACACAAGTCTGATCACCCGTCAAAAATGACTGGAGCTTGGATGGGATATGTTGCCATACCCACCATACTCGCCTGACTTTGCGCCATCAGATTTCCACTTGTTTCGCTCTCTTCAAAACTCCTTGCATGGTATAAGGTTCAATTCAGATGAAGCTGTAAATCAGCACCTTGTTCAGTTTTTCACAAATAAAGACAGGTCCTTCTAATGGACAAGGAATTACGAAGCTCACTGATAGGTGGCATAAGGTTATCAAACCAAATGGGCAATATATCTTTGATTGATCTTTGTTCCTTATGTAAATAAATGACCTTTGAAAAACATAGACAAAAATACATCATACTTTTCCAAAGACCCAATAAAAGCCACAACTAGAATCTGAATTAACTAAGTATTACCAGAAAACATTCACAGGAGAGAAACTTCTTAGTGAGCTTCCATGAATATTTTCCATTTACAAATTCATTGTTAAAGCATAATGTATGTTCTTAATAGTGACTAAAAACGACTTGTTTTGGAAGTAAGATACCTTTTCTCTTTTATATTGGGTTGTCAGAAAAGTCATGATGTATTTTTTCTGTTTTTCGTTGTGAAAATGTGTCATGACTCTTCCGGCAACCCAATATTTGTATACATTATTATTTGTTGAATTCATTTGTTCAGTATTTTCCCACATCTATATTTTATGTTTAAAATATCAGTTCACATTCATTCATGACTCCGTTAGTAAAAAAAAAAAAAAAAAAAAAAAGCATGACTAAGACTCCCTCTCGGAAATAAGCAAAGTAAGTATTAAAATGCTTCCAGACTTGCCCCAAGTCACAGTAGGGATTAGCAAGGACCAGGAATCCAAGCCACAGTCTTTCTAATACCTCTGATGACATAACTACTGATCTGAAAGGCAACACTTCTAAATCAGTAAGATCTGGGAAAAAACAACAACAACAGCAACAACAAAACATTTTACTATGGTTTCAGTTTCCAAAGAGAAAAATATATGCTGATGTGCCCAGAGGGGAAGCAGTTACTGAGACAAAAGACACCTTACATCCTCCAGAGTAATGTCTATAGGTGCTAGGCGCAGTGTTTACTAGGTGTTTGGGTGTGTGTGTGGGGGGGGGGGTATGGGGGGGAGGGGTGCAGGGAAGAAGAAGGGAAGACCCTCTCTGATTTGGGCTGAGCTTGGCTGCAATATAAAAGATATTCCTTTTTATTTATTATTTATAACATCTGTTCCACTTGAAAAGATATGTAGATGACACATACATAGATAGTCTTTCTCTCTCTGTTTCTATATCTTTCTTCTTCCTGAATTGTAAGAACCACATACTTAGAGCCAGATGGATAAATGTATAAACTTTGGGGCTCACACTGCAGACTCCTCACTTCTTCCCATTTTCTATGCACTGCTTTTGCAGAGGGATGTTTGTGGAGAAAATTGGATTCACTGTTTGCATACAACAGTGTACTTAGCTGGTGGCTGTATGTGCAGGTCCAATTAACTCGTTTAACAATATGGGTGAAATGAGGTTATTGGATTATGTTTGTATCCAATTATAATTGTTTTGGTTGAATACTTTCTCATGTAACCTTATTTACAGCTAAGAAAACAGCATTGAAAAATATTTCTTAGTGGGGGGAAGGTGGGGGGAGAAAGCCTGGGGAAAAATCGGAAGAACAATTTCTTTTTTCTAGGTATAAAACATGACCTTTTATTTATGTTTGGGCATAAAAAGGGCTATTTTTGCAGAAGGAAAAATAAAAATGTCAGACATGGGACACTTTGAATACATCCCATTGTCATCATTATCATCATTATCTCTATCTCATCATGGAAAGTAATGTCATTGATGGGAGATAATCTGATATGAAGGAAGGAACACAGGCTGGGACCAAGTAGACCAGTGTTCTTACACTACCTTTGCTGCTAGTGAGTCACAGTCTCTCTGAACTTATTATCTTTCATTTAGAAAGTGGAAATAATAAGCCTGTGACCACAATGATCAGATGGCAGAATGTACAGGGTATTCTTTAAAAAATAAAAACCATAAGGCATCCGTTATGCAATAGTGTCGAATAATGGGTCTATTCTTTCTGTAGTTGTTTTCAACTACAGTGTGAGACTATTTTGCTCCACATATTAAAACTATTCTTAGAGTATGGTAAGATAATTTTTGTTAGCTGACTATCCCTTTCTTACCTATTGCAAATAGAATATGAACGTGCATGTGGTTTTCCATAGGCACAAGAAAGTCTATGACATGTGATTGGAAAAGCAAATAGTCACCAGGAGAACAAGTGGCCACTTAAGAAACAAAAGCCACATGTCACACGAAGACCGACAAATGAGTGACTTGGAGGCTCGGGGTCTGTTTTAAATTGCAGGTTTTATTATTATTTAGGAATGGCAAGGTCCACAAATAAGGAGACAATTTCCATTAAAAATTAATAATAATGGTGATTTGTTACTCACAGTGCCCAGAAGGAGGGGACATGCCACACCACACAGGGCCACAAGGGAACCAGTAATGTCAGTCCAGAGACAAAGGAATTAATACTGAAAATAAACACAGTCTGTACAGATAATGTCTAACTCAGCTCTCTTACAGATACCTAGGTTAGAAAATACAGATTATTCAGAGCAAACTCATCCCCACTACTAGGGAAAATCTTCAAAGGAAAGAAAGTTCTACTGGCAGTGGGACAATAGAATTTTTTTTTTTTTAATATACAAAACATTGGCATCTCTTTTCCCTAGAGCTGTTTAAGCCCATGTATGTACATATGTGTGTATGTATTGGTATTGCTCTTGACAAGAGAAAAATTATGAGATGTCCTAAACTGATTTACAATGGGCCTGAGAGTAAAAGAGACAGAGTATTTAACCAGCTAATAGCTGTGAGCCAACTAGTAATAGCTTGCTCGCATTCCTGAACATATATTGGAGCTTCGAATCACCTTCTATAGTGACTACCAGATGCCACTGCATCCTGTGTGTGCATGAACTTTCAGGACTGTTCCCTGTCACCAAGCAAAAGTAGTCAGTATTTCTTCCTTTCAGGCTGTGCACCTATCCTAGAACCACCCCACTTTGTCTTTCCCCACCCTGCCCCTAGTAATGTAAATTGTCTGAAATAAATGTCTTATACCTTTCTTCTCCAAACCATAATATATAAAAGAGCCAGTCACCTCCAGGACAAAGGACATGTTGGCTTCTCCATCTAGCTCTGCTGCTAGTGGTTTAGATTTCAGGTGAGGTTTCACGCCTCAAGACCTCGTCTTTTTCTGACTAGCATTTGGCTCAAATGAACGCTTTCCAAAAAGATTTTGGCTGTGAAAGTTGGATAACTGGTTATTTTTATTAATAATTTTGTTTCATATAAAATTTAGATGACTCCAGGAGACATTTTTCAGGAGCTGAATAAGAGAACTAATATATATTGTATTTTTTGTTTTATTTTTGGTCTTAAGAAACAGGAAGAAATTGCTCAGATATATAGAGGAAATTTCAGTCTCTCCTGGCTATTCTGTCAACCCCAGTTGGTGGTACATGAACATAACAAAGACATGGAAACCTTGGGAGAGCCATGTCTCTCTCTCTCTCTCTCTCTCTCTCTCTCTCTCTCTCTCTCTCTCTCTCTCTCATTCTTTCTCACCCTACACACACACACAAACACACACACTCATTTTTTTTCCTTTAAAATATTTTACAGGGCTTTGGAGACTAACCCTTTTATCTGTTAATGCCTCAGAGCATATTTCTTTTTTGTTAATTTTTATTAATCAGGGTGACATTGGTTAATAAAATTATGTAACTTTCAAGTGTACAATTCTATAATACATCATCTATATACTGTATTGTGTGTGTGTTCACCACCCAGAGTCAGTTCTCCTTTTATCATAGAGTGTATTTCTTAAAACAAGGGCATTCTATCAGTAACCATAGTCATCTATATACTGCATTGTGTGTGTGTTCACCACCCAGAGTCAGTTCTCCTTTTATCATAGAGTGTACTTCTTAAAACAAGGGCATTCTATCAGTAACCATAGTACAATTAACACAATAATAAAATGTCTCAGATGTTTACAATAATATTTTTATAACCGTGTTTGTCTGTTTGTTTCCTGGCCCAGTGTGCAAGCCAGGGTTACAAATAGTTTTTTTTGTTTGTTTTTGTTTTTGTTTTTGAGGGCAGTGTCACTGGCCCTCATATGTGGGACCAAACCAAGGCCACTGGCTTCCCAAGCCAGAGCTTAACCACCGTGCCACTAGACTGGCCCACAAAGAGTTTTTAGCATGGCTCTTTATTCTTTTTTAGTCTGCAAATTCTTTACCCTTATCTTTTATAAACTTGACATTTTTTGAAAAGAATGCCCTTGTTATTTTTTAGAAAGTCTTAATTTGTGTTTGTCTGATGTTTCACTCATAAATACGTTGTATTATGCATTTTTGGCAACAAACCATGTTGTTAATGATAGCCCTTTTCAGTGTACCATATCAGGAGCCATCTAGTATTGATTTGTTCCATTGCTGGTGATAATAATTTTGATAAATTGGTTGAGGTGTTTTTCACAACTTTTTACCAGTTGAAAGTTCTCATTTTCTTGTGTTTTACTTAATAAACAATTTGTGGGAAGATTTTTTTGATTCTATGTAGATACTCTGATCCTGATCAAATTTCCACATACAGTATTTAGACAGAAAGGAGATTTTCAGGAAGGCTTGGAGCTATTTAAATAATATCATAGGGTTCTTTTTCTCAGAGAGAAATTAATTTTAACTTAAAGAGATTTTAAAAAAAGGATATCTTCCCCAAACAAAAAAGATCACAACTACAAGGAAAAAAAAAATCATTAAATGTGTCCCAGAATCAATTATGAAATAGGGTAAAGCTAGATTACCTTTTATATACCTTCAAATCCTAACATATAAGATTCTCCAAGCACAAGAAACATCCTGTATTCAAAACAGTTTTCTTTGCACTGCAGTGTGATTTCTCCCCTACCTAAAAATTACTGTGTCTGATAAAGAATTCATTATATTCATAATTCAAGTCACTAAATCTACATTATAAAAGCTTAGTCAATCCTCATCACCATTTTAACAATTCTCCTCATCCTCCCTTTCTATATTAGGACATTAAGAATGCAAACCAGGGCAGGCCGAGTGGCGCAGTGGTTAAGCGCTGGCCTCGGAAGCCAGCGGCCCCGGTTCAGTCCCACATGTGAGGGCCAGTGACACTGCCCTCAAAAAAAAAAAAAAAAAAAGAATGCAAACCATGGTTATTCCCCACTGTATCCCTTGTATTTACCTTAGTACTGAACCCTAATGCTCTCTCATTAGTACTTAATGAATGAATAAACAATCTTTATAACTTCATAGGGTTACCTGCCTTCTTATCCCTGTCTGGACACAGGCAGACCTATCAGAATTTTAAACCCATAAACCAATTCCTAATGTACCATAAAAATGCAGTAAAACATGATAGAGATCCCTGACATTCAAGAGGGAGCCATAAAGACATCTTAAAGACACACTAACTGGGGGAATACCATCAAATATATGATATAGAAAGAAAATGAGGAGGAAAGAAAAAAAAAAAAGAGAGAAGCATTTTGAAGACTCATTGTGTTATAGCAGATACTTCCCAATCATCAAGAGTGTATTCATCTTCCCAGAATTTGAAGATGACCTTGATATTACTTGTAATTTTGAATGAACAATGTACCCTAACTTGGGGTACCAGACATTTAGGGAAGAACATTGATTCTTTCACAAATTAGGAGGATCCCTAGGGGTTATTGGGGTACTCAAACCAAGACCATACCCCCCCACGCCGTTTATATCTTAATTTGTGATTGTCTGATCCTATTTTATATAGGATCACTTTTTATATCTAACACATTTTGTGTTTTTATGAGTGAATATGTTTATATAGGGGCCTCAGAAAGACACAGCTTTCAAAAACAAGGTTATCCTTCCAAAACAGACATAAAGAATCAGAAACGTTTTTCTAATCTAAATTCTATCTAGGCACCTTTCATGAGATTCTTTCTTCTTCTTTTTTTTTTTTTTTTTTTTTTTTTTTTTCTGTTTTGATTTCCATGACTATCTTAGGGATTCAATACATTTGATGAATACAAGCTGTGTTTCTCCAGATATAGCAAGACGGGGTTAAAAATGAGATATAAACAGCAACCAGAAGGATTTCTCTGGATCTTGTCCTTCCCACAGATATAGACAAAAATGTCAGGCCCTCTCACAGCTTCATTAATTTATAACTCGAAATTCCCAGAAGGGCCCTCACATACTTTTGAAAAAATTCTGCCACAACATGTCTTCCATATGCGTGGGATGTTGCTTGTGAGCCTGACTACCCCTTCTGCCCAAGAGCACCTGTGTGCTGAGGTGACAGTATTACAGGCCATAGCTGGACCTTCAGAGAATATAATGCCCGCTTCCTGTCAGCTCAGGACACAGACCACATGGCCTCTCCCACCAGGCCCTACAGCCAATCTGTGATATCTGCAATCCTAGAGCTGCTGGAATTCTGGAAGTCATACAGCAGGCTGGGTCCTGGGCACAGGGATTTTATTTGTGCTAAACTCTGCCACATGGTTATCAAGTGGTATCTTGCCTTACAGTTCAATGCCTGACAAAACATTTAGTGTAAGCAAATCTTTTTTTTTTTTTAACACATTCATATCTCTCTCTAGGACCCAGATATGAGTCCACCAGGACTGGACTAGGAGCAAATACCTAGCAAAAATTATGCTAGCCTCAGAATTTACCTCTTCCCTGGGAGTTTTCTCCCTGGATGCAACTTGGTCCTACATATATTGGGTTGTCAGAAAAGTCATGATGCATTTTTGCAACGAAAAACAGAAAAAATACGTCATGACTTTTCCGACAACCAAATACATAGATAATTGTTAATAAATATAATAGAGCTCTGGTGGTGTGGATGTAGCATCTCTCAGCTGCTTCATACCATTTGGGCTGATGATCATGGGGCCAGTGGAGACACGGTGGTGTGGTAGAGGGTAAGAAATGATGTCTTTGTTTTGTGACTTATTTAACAACTTCATGTAAACCTCTGTAGAACACGAGGCAGCTGGAACATGACAATTAACAGGGAGTAGAGGTTGGTGCTGGGTGCTTAGGGTTGAGCACAGAGCTGGGCATCTATTGGTATTTAATAATTATAAGTTGAATTAATGAACTTCTTGTATTGGTCTTGGCTCTGTAAGGGAGAGGTATTGGCCCTGAAAACTTGTTCACAGGTAGATTACCGGTTACTCTATCACGTACCTACATCTTCTTCAGCGTGCCAAATACCAGTTTCATCTAAAATAGTGGTTAGTATCACCGTATTACCAATGTGGCCATTGTATTGTCAGTGATAAAACTGAATATCTCTCAAATCACATTATTTTGGAGTTGACAATCATATTATACAAAAATGCTCCAAAAGACTTGGTGGGCCAGTCGATGCTGAGCAAACCAAAACTGGAGTCCAAAATAGTCTGTGGGTTCTCAGGGAAGTGACAGGCTGGTCAAAAGACAGTTACTGCAGAAAAGGAAAAAAAAAAAAAAGAAAGAAAAATCAAGGCAAAAACTAAAGCTGCCATTTCATTTGTGCAAAATGAATTTTTTATTGCTCGAATATAAAAGGTGATTCTAATGATTGTCTTTTTAAAAATTACAAATTTAAGCTCTCCAGAGACAAAAGGGCTGATCCATAAGTTGAAGGTATGCCAAGTTTAAACCATGTTAGGGAGTCATGAAAGAAAATGAGGACGGACAGAACTCCAGTGAGTCCTGAACTGTAGTTTTCCCATTGGTCCAGGCCAACTTCCAGGACAAAGTCTCGATTCAGTCCTGACCCCTCCTAGAGGTCACCTAGTGTCAGAGTTAATGTCTACCTGAAAATGTGACTGTTAAGTTAATACGTATTTAAAAGATGGATTAAAAATAGCCTAGATAAAGGAGACAGGAAAAGAGGTGGGGAAGGAATGGAGGATTTGCCCAGGCTGAGGGAGCTGAATGCTATTTGAACTGAATTCAGTAAAATCATAGCGAGAGGTTAATTGTGGGAACTCCGTGTTCAGGTAACCTGGGTGAAGGTGACACTAACCTCTCTCAATAGTGTTTCCCATATAAGGAAAACTCTTACAAATTTCCTCTGCCTTCCAATGTGTTCCACCTACTCTATGGGAATGGGTTCATTTCTCTAAATGTCCTTTGTGCTGGCTGGAAGTCCCACTCACTGTCTTTCTGTTGGCCGTGATCACTCCTAAGGCCAGGTTCTTACTTACTCATGTGAGTCGCTCTATCTTTTCCTTTTTCTCTCTTGGCCAGTTCCTCCACAATTGCCCATCATTGTCTGCCTCTTCCCCAGGTCCATTCCATGATTTATCATAGATTTATTATTTAATATTTATAATTTTTCAGCTACAGTAGGAACTTGAGAGTGCTTGGAATGCTATTAATAATTATTCCAAGGAAACTAGTGGAAGCCATTATTATCTCTGGGCAGACATAAATGTACAGTCACCCTTTTCCCAGAGAAAGGCACATACATATGGGCATATACATGTGGCAACTAATTACTATGATCTGTTGATTTTAACCATTTCATAGGTTTGACCTGGGTCTTAATCAAAGTGTCACCTCCTAGAGAACAGAGACCCCATATTTTCCCTTTTGTTACTCTAATCACTGCTTGGCCTTCTACTCACAGGTGCATAACAGCTGTGCAGTGAACATCTAGTGTGTGAATTTAAAACAAGTAAATGATTCATGCTGATGGCCACTTAGAGGTTAGCCTTAACTGCCCATTAGAATAACCAAAGAAATAAAATATAAATAAATATATAATATATATATAAATATAGATATCTATCTATTTGGATACACATACACACAAATCTTGGTACCATCTCCAGGTATCAAATATCTGATTTAATTTGTAATGGGTTTGGCTTGGGTGTCAAGGCTTTTATTGATTCATTGATTGATTATTTATCTTTAAGTTTTAATTTTTTAAATTTGTTTTAATTACAATTGACATACAATATTATGTTAGTTTCAGGTGTACAGCACAGTGATTAGACACTTGTATACCTTACAAAGTGATCAGCCCAAGTAAGTCTGGAACCCATCTGACACCATATGTAGTTATTACAATATCATTGACTATTTTGCCTATGCTGTACTTTTTTTTTTTTTTTTATAACTGGCAATCTGTACTTTTTAATCAGGTATCAGGTCTTTTAAACACCACTGGTTGAGTCTGATGTCCAGCCATTGTAGACATGCCCGAGGGAGGTCATTTGTCAAGCATGGTGGTGATGAAAACAAAAACTTTGTGATTGTGGCTGCCAGAGAAAAACAACCCTACAGAATCATATAATATTAGGCCCAGAGACCATGTCAGAATTGCAGCAATACTATTAAGCACTTGAACTTTAAAGCCAGATAGATACATATTCAAATCACCAGAATAGGACAGAACCTGCAGAACAGAATGACAAGAAAACAGTAATCTTATTCACTGCCCCTAGAAAACACTAAAAGATAGTAAATTATTTTAGATTCCCTCTAACCATTTTAATTTAAAATATGCTGGCTTGCGGTCAGACATAAATCCACAATTGCTCTGAAAACACGATCATCAGATTCCTATACCTTCAGTAAATCACTGTCGTGCCCTCTGTGGTGGTGTGACTTTTCTCCAGATGCCAGGACAGGACAGTGGAGAATTAGGTCTACTTTCACTGACTGCCAATGACAGAGACTAAAGTTAGCAGCAGAGGTTATTCTTCTTCTTGTTTAAGTCCAAAGCCTTTAATGTTCAGCTTAATGACCAGATCCTTGCTCTTCCCTCCAGTGGTACAATCCGGGCACCCTCCTCCTATGTATTCCAGCCATTCAGAATCACTCTCCCACACTTCTGCTCACTTCCACCAAGGAGACCTTCCTTCATTGTGTCATGAGGATCCTTGACTTAAGCAGGCAGACATATCAATGATAACTTCTGTCTCCTTATACTGTCGTTTTGATCTCTATATCTCTTTACTCCATAGAACATGAGACTTGCAAGGGCTAAGAACTTGTTTAATCATCTTCTATATCTTCAAGGACTAGCCAGGAGCTAGCCTATAGTAAATCCTCAAAAGTGTTAAACCAGCGAAAGAAAGAATAAAGACTGATGATGCTATGCTAATGATAAAAGCAAAACACAAAATGAGATCACTTATATCTATGAGCAAAACATGTCTGCTTATTGAAAATGAGAAGGAAAAGGTCCTATCTAGAAACAGAACAGTATGAACTATTGTTGATACTTTTATTTTGTTAGAGAAAGCAAAGCCTTTCAGCAAAATGGCTCCCTCACCATGCAAAAGGCAAAATGTGTTTGCTGGCCTACCTGAATAAAAAGTTTGGTTAGTATAGCAGCTTGAAGCTTTTCTGCTTTTACAACAGAAGTCACAGCATTTAGTTTCCACTGAGAACAAACAGGAAAGAGTCCATGACTTGGAATCTAGTGGTCTCTACCATCTGCTATGGTAGCTACAGGCCCCTGGAAAACTTTAAATATCTATAAGTTACTATTTTCTCATCATTAAACCACTTACAGAAACACATGACTTTATTTATCTTAATTGTAGGTGAAGTGACCAGAGTAGTTCAACACACGAGGCAGAGAAATCTTTTGTTTTTCCTACTCTTCTAACACTGAAGAGAGCAAATCCAATTTGGAAGAAAACAAAACAAGACAAAACAACTGATCGGCTCCTTCATGTCCTGTGATTATGTGGTTTAATTGAAATTCTACTGAAATATGGAAGCTTTAGTTAAATAAGTAATATCAAGGGAATAACAAAAGGAAGTATTTTTAAGCCAGAATTTTACACATGAACATCTATATAAATATACCAAGAGATCAAGAGATTTGTCATTCACAAGGAAACATCTTTTTTCCTCCTTATTTTCTTGCTTTGTCCAATATTTACCTCTGATCATCCAGGGGAAAAGAAATCATTGTGCCTCAAAAAATGTACTCCTTATGAGTCTGACTTGAATTCCCTCAAGTATGCCTAACAGAAATCAAATGATCCTCCTGCCCCTTACAAGGTAAAAAGGAAAATAAAATGGTCCTTATCAGCAAACCAGGAATGTCTATCTAATTGTCTAGGTTTACCAGAGCTGCTAAGACAGAGTTCCACAGACTCATATAACGGAAGTTTGGCTCACAGCTCTGGAGGCTGGAAGTCCGTGACCAAGGTGTTGATTCTGAGGGCCGTGAGGGCAAGAGCCATTCCAGGCTTCGCCCCTTGGCCTGTAGATAGTGTGTTCTCCTTCAGCCTGACATCATCTTCCCTTTGAATATATCTGTGTCCAACTTTTCTCTTTTTCTGAGTACAAAAGTCAGATTGCATTAGGAACCACGCTACTGACCTTATTTTAATTTACTATGTTCTAGAAACACCCTCTAAATAAAGTCATATTCTGAGGTACTGGGAGTTAGAACTTCAAAATGTTTTTTTGTTTTTGTTTTCTGTTTTGTTTTTTTCTGGGGGTGGGTTAGGTGGCAACACAATTCAGCCCATCCTTTTCTCCTTTTCCATTGGATCTTTTACAAAATGTAAAAGGGCTTCAATAAATGTAGCTTTTAGTCATTTTCATTGTAGTGTGAATTTTAGTCATATAAATGTAACTACTTACATATAAATTAATGCAAATGAACTATTTCCCCTTTTAAAAGGTAATGTGCATGTCATTGTAAGCCCCAAACAGTGAAAAGAGATTTTATCTCTGCTCAATCATATATCCAAACAATAAATCACATTATATGGAGTGTTCACTGTATGTTGAACACTGGACAGAATTCACATTTCAAGAATTACCTAATTCAATTGGGTGCTCACAGCAACAAGATAAGGGAAGTGGGATTTTTGGAGGCCTCTAGATCCATAGAAATAGAGTTGCAGGGATGGAAAGCACAAATTCCCCAATGGGTCATTGGGGCTAATGGATAATGGGGCCACTCCTACAGGCTCTGCAATCAGATTCTCAGGGTGTCACAGTCAGGGCTCTGTCCCAGGAGACTTGATATTTTTGAGAATTCAACCTTTTCTAAACTCCTGCTCCCCTTGTCATTGAGTCGCAGACTTGATCATCAGATATTGTCTGTCTTCTGATTGCAAAACCCATTGCCCTTGTCTTTAAACTGGTGATCAAGTACCCTCAGCATTTCATTGTCTTTCTACAATACAATGAGCCATCCTAGCCACAACCATCCTGTCCCATTGTTCCTATAAGCACTACTTTCTCTGTCCTTCTCAGACACCAGAAATATTTAACCTGCCAGTGCATTCCCTTTCACAATTACCCCTTCCGATTTCACTGCTGTGAAAGTAAAACACAAGCACACAAAGGCATCAAGGAGACCAGCAATAAATACATCAGCGACAGAGTTCTCCGTGCCAGCGGGTGGATAATCCTGTTTCAAAACACCATGTTAGAATGTGCTCTAGGGCCATTTCTGTCTCCTACTTCAAGTGTCCAAGTCAGAGTAGACTCTGAGAGCCACCTCGGCATGCTGGTGTTTTTACTTGGGAGTTTGTTTCCTAAGAAGACTTCTATGGGAGTGAGTGATGCAAGGACAGACAGAGGAAGAAGTTGAACTCAGATCCAGTTACAAGAGGGGCCTCAGCTAATCACACAGGGAGCTCTAAATATGGGATAGACAGGGATATCCCTAAGGGAGGCAAGGGCCAGGACTTTATTTCGCTGCACCGGTCTTGCCATTAGACGGAGGGAGCACAGGAGGGGACTATGAACTTGGGTGCAGCAGCTCCCTTTGGCCAAGGGCATTGCCTGTGGAGAAACTCAGCTGAAATCCATCAGCGGCAGCATTTCCGGAAGCTGGGTTAGTAGATGTGCTTTACTCCTGAGAGTGATCGCTCCGGTGCACGGACTCCCCACAGCACAAACACAAACTGCCTTCCATTTTCTCCCTCTTCCTCTCAGGAAACCTCTTGCTTTGTAAAAGATAACAAGAATGTGGAATAGAAAGAATGAAAGAAACAAACAAACAAAAAAATATATATAGTCAAATCTAGTCAATTCTTAAACAGGTTAAATGGTTCCTGGAATATTGATTGTTCTGCATATGGTAATGCTAAAGGGAAAAATAGAGTGTGTGGTATTATACTAAGCCTTAGAATCCTGGACACCTAGGTTTGAATCCTATGCCAGCTGTCTTGGGCAAGTAAATTGATCTCTAGGCCTCAGCTTCTCTATATAACACTATATAAAATGGAGTTTGTAGTAGCACCTCTCTTGAAGTGTTGGGAAATTTGCCTGGGGCCATGCATCTCAAAATCTCTATCTCATCCTGTCCCACCACGTTGGCAGGAGGAAGTTAATACATTGGATTTCTCCCTTCTACCAAAGAGCAATCAATCTGCGGACATTGTGGGTGGGTTTGAATTGAACCATCCACTCCCTTTCAAACAAGCACACTTAGAAAGATATATAGAATGCTGGCCTTAGCTAGGGGTGCATGTATCCTGTGCTGGTGAAACATGGGGTTTTCTCTATGGGAAGCTCCTTGCCTGAGAAACCTCCCTCTAGATTTATTATGTGTATGCTCAACCTATCATCCCTGAGCAACCAAAGGTAAGCCGAGCCTGGACTCAGAAAAAAACAAAACAAAACAAAACAAAAAAACAGAATGCCTGTATGTGTGTACTTTTCCATGTGCCAAGTGCTTCGGTAAAGGCCTCCAAAACTTGAATACTCCAGAACAGGCAGGCGTGTATTACAATTTCAGAATCATTAATAACGGGAGTCAATTATGAGAAACAATGAAAGCTAAAGATAACTGCCACAATTTTGGATCTCTACTTGATAGATGTTCAAGGAAAGCCAACTGTTTACTGAGCAGGTCACACCTGTTTAATTAGCAATAATAAGGGCCTTTAGATGCTCACAGAGAAATTAAATAGCTAAAGATAAATGACCTAAGAGGGTTAACAATTTAATCCTAACCAAAAAGCAAACAGAATACAATCTAGAAACATGATTGCAAGCAGAATGGTAGGTTAATGACCTTGTACTTTATAATTTAATGGAGCACACATAGTACCAGGCTGGAAGTAATGGATTATAGGAAATAAATACATATACTGGCATTTTATGAATAAATTATTCTAACACTAATTGCAATTAAATTGCCTTGTTTTAATATGATCTAGTAATTAAGCCACAAGTGGCTTGCTGCCTGGTTCTTGCCTGAACAGGCATCAAACAAAAGTATTTGACTCAGCTAAAATGTCTGTGACTATATCCCTAAACTTTTTCTTTCATTAGGGTGCAAGTTGATGGGAATATTAATTATATGTAAAAGATTGCTTTGTTCTTTTTTGTTTCCCTTTAAGGATATATATTTGCATAGGGTAATTATTATTATAACTAGTGGGTCAACCTGGGCCCTCTTTCATGCAATAAACACTGTCAATGAAAATTGGGCCCTCTTTCCAAGAAGGAGTTGTTGCCAAGTCATGTAATTTCACCTATCACCTATTCCCCTTAATATCGTACAAGTGTCACGCTAGCCGGGAATGACATAACAGCAGGCCTCTTGGTTATAGCTATGTGTACACCTCCCTTGGTTTCATCCAGGTCGGGTTTCCTCCTTTTAAGTCCTCAGAACCCTCTGTGGGTGCAGAACCTCTGTAGCACTACCCTCATCATATTCATTTATCTGTTCAAGGGTGTGCCTATGCAAGCTTCTGTGGTCTGGACCTCAGTCCTCTTGTAGCCCAGATGTTGAAATATACTAGGTGTTCAGAAAGCATTAACCCATTGAAGGGAGGGCGGGAGGGAGGGAGGGAGGGAGGGAGGGAGGAAGGAACGGAGGAAGAAAGGAAGGAAGGGAAGAGTGGGAAGAAGGAAAAAGGATATAACCTGTAGTTTAGTTAAATCACTGCATGCCCAATTGTATTGTTATTCATTTTAAAAAACAAATAGTGTCTGCCCTGTGCAGATATCTATAAAAATGAAAAGAGAGAGAGGTAAACACACACACACACACACACACACACACACACAGAAAGGAGGTGGGGGGGTGGGAGGTGGGGAGAAATCCTGCCCTCGATAACTTAAAGTTGATTTGACGAAACAAGGTTTTATATACACCAAACAAACAACAACAAAATCACTTGCCAAGCACTACAATGATAATCATATTAATTTGTTTCTCCTCACTAGAAGCCTAGACTATAGGTACTATTTTTATTGCCATTTTATAGATGATACAACTGAAGTACAAAGAGTTTCAGAAACTTCCCCAATGTCCCTCAAAGTATAAGTGATGAAACCTGCTTTCTAGAGCCTGCATCCTAACTGCTACATAACATGATTGTCATATACATGGATGTTACACATTCAAAAGAGGAAGACTTCATTGATAAGGAAGAATTGTAGTGACTAGAGAAAGTCTCACAGAAATGTTAAAAACTGTAAAGCAGGGCCAGCCCAAGTGGCGCCGTGGTTAAGCGCTGGCTTGGGAGGCCCGCGGCCCCAGTTCAGGTCCCACATATGAGGGCCAGTGACACTGCCCTCAAAAAAAAAAAAAAAAAAAGAAAATCTGTAAAGAGGTTCCACCCTACTTGTAAGCTAACAAGTTGTCCAGCCAGTTTCCTGGATGCTGGTAGAAATTATGAAACTTCTGGGTCAGTATATTACTCATAGCAATCAACATCTGCATCAGGTCCTCAACTCCCACTGCATATGGGAGCACACTACAGAAGAGGAAAACAAATCTTTGTAATGGATAGTAAGCAAAAGGCCTTTTGCTTCAGTGGGAGATAGGATCTTTATCTTCTGAGGCATGCTACTTAACTTGCCCTTTGCTGTTTCTGTATTCCAAAACTGGTTCATTAACAAACATCTTTGGAAAGATAGTGCAGGTAAAAAGGCAATCAGTAGCTCTGCTTGTCACACACACAGAAACAGAAGAGAACTTTGGAAAATTGCCTCACCTTTGTTTCATTAGTGGAGAAACACAATATACAAATTGGACCCACTAGCCTTGAAAATCCTGGACACGGCCCCTCTGCCCTGTAAGAAGTGTTTGTGCTAATTAGAAAAAGTACCCTTCTGTAGATGAGCAAATGGGAAATGGCTTGGTGGAGATGTGAAGCCTCTGTATAAATTAGAAAAAGAACATTGTTGAGAGTAGGGGGAGCCTGATGAGAATAGCTTGGCCATGCAATACTTGCTAGATTGTAACTCCTACTTGCTTCTTCCCCAGGAGCTGTGTGTCGTACACAAACTATAAAACTGTACAGAATAGCACTGAGCTAGAAAATCTTTTATTTTTTTTAAATTGTCCTACAAATTTTCAAAGATTTATATACTTTGATATACATATTTACGATAATCATTTATAGATATGCGTACTCAAGCTTGATGAACCCTCAAGGAGCAAGGAAAGGAAGTCGCTGCAAACATTGTGCAAAAAGTTTGTAAAAATAATCATATCAATAGTAGTAATTTTAACCTAGTAACTCCAGTATGGGAGTAAACACTAAGGAAATGTTTTCTCCAAATTTCAAAAAGCCTTTATACATAAAGATGTTTAGTGCAGTCTATAGTCAAATTAGAAGTGATAAAATACGTATTAGTATATCCTGGAATATAATTCAAATATTACCTGTTTTCATTTTTATGTATATAATAACATTGGGATGTGTTCATATTATGATATGTTTTACTTAACCATACAATTGTACTGGGGGTGCCAAAAAATGTATACACGTGACTTGTATACATCTTTTGTTATCAGTATATATTGAGCATTACAGTTTTAATACAATTTTTTCCTTTCTTAAAATGTGTATACATATTTTTGGTACCCTCTGTATTTATCCAACTTACTTTTAAATTGTTAAAACACAATAATGAACATGGTATATTATTTTTTTCTTATTTTTATATTTCCATAATTTTTTTATAATTGTATGTATTGCTTGCATGATCACAAATAATATTAAGAAATTCCAGGACTTTCACATTAAATATACATTTGTCACACAACTACTGTTTCCCTGGTATTATGCTAGCTTCTAAAAATATTAAAGGAAATAACATAACGTTTCTTGTCTTTAAGGAACTCACGCCTTAGTGATTAAAACAAAACATTAATTAAAAAAAGAAAGTTGCATATAGCATGTTCTGGGAGGTGAGTGGAAGGAGCTGATTGCTCAAGGGAAGATTAAAACTTCACAGAAAGGGATTGATTTGCTCAGGGCCTTAATGGAAGAGCTTTTCATGGCTTTGGTGTCTGTCCCCTGTAACGGGGTCAGCTGGGGTGCTCTGAGGGTCTCCTACTTTGACATAAATAAATGAAAGCATTTCGGATTTAAAATAAGATCTAATAAAAGAAAAGTCATCTTTCTGCTCAAAGAACAAATTCTGTACTAGGACACAGAATAAAAAGAAAAGAATTGTGAGGAAACTAGGCTAGGAGAGGGAGAGTTAGCAGAGAAAAGAGAGTTTGTGACTTACAGGCAATAATTCTAGTTTACACTCTCTGGGGGAAAAATAAAGTTGTCAGTATAAAGTAGGTGCTTCTCCAACCAGAGACAATGGGTGGAGGTAAAAAGACCTGAGAAAACATGTTGTTTTGGGAGGAATGTTGTTTTATGATGAGTGAACTTGGCAGAGAAGAGAAAAGCCAATAAAAGGTGTTACTAAGAACTTTGAGAGGCCCAATAAATAAGTCTTCTGCCCCACTAGGGTTTTGAAAAAAATGATCAATAAAGTAAAATACTAAGGCCTATAGAACTTCAAAATATCTTCATTATAAAACAGGCTAAATTAGAGGATATAGCTTATAAAGGAACCTAACTATTATGACAAATAACTCCAGAAATAGAATGAGGCAGATTTATAATCCATCACTTTGGCCCCGGGCAGCCCCCATGTTTATGTAGGGCTGGGAGAAAGTGCCTCACCCAGGAGATCAGCAGAGACCGCCTCCTCTCAGGCAGGTCCTGAAACGAAAAGAAAATGAATTAAGCCAAGCTTACCTAGTTTATTCTGTGCAACTTTACCAAAACATATACTAGTCTTTTTTTTTTTTTTTTTTTTGAGGGCAGTGTCACTGGCCCTCATATGTGGGACCCGAACTGGGGCCGCTTGCTTCCCAAACCAGCGCTTAAACACCACGCCACTCGGCCGGCACCATGTATGCTGTCCTATATCCCTGATGTAGAGGGAGTAAAGGGCAAAAACAGAGTTCAGATATTATGAGCTTTTATCCCAAGGATAGAAATAGCAGCCATTCTCAATGCAACCAAATAACTTTTGAAACTTGTTTAAAATGCAAGTCCAGTAGCCACATCCACAGAAATTCTCATCCAGTCAGTTCTGGGCTATAACTCACAAATTTGTAGTTTCAACATTGACCTCCTCCCTCACTAACCCTGAAGCATTGACTTTTGGAGCACATTGTAAAAAACCCATAAACCACCAGGTGTCACCTTTTCAGAATTTTTTTTTTTCTTTTTTATAAAAAGAAGAGCTAATAAGAAAATGAAAGAGAAATATGTAATTGCAGTTATTTATTATACCTAATATTGTTATTTGTTCGCTGAATTGTGATGCTGCTTATATTCTCGTCTACAAAGTAATTTTTTTGAAGGAAGTTCTCTCTCCTTTATTTGTTTCAAAAGATGTTGAAGTCATGCATTCCATATACAAAGTGTTTCATGACCACTCAAATGACCTGAATAACATTTCTTTAATTTCTGAAATAGTAAGTATGTTACTGGAAACACTCACCAAAATCCTACAGCTGATAATTCAGCAAGAGTTCTCCCCAGCTGAAAGACATAGAGGCCTTTCAACCCTGGCATCCATATAACCCTTATCCCTGACGTGGCAGGCAGGATTCGAAAATTCCTGGCATTTGGTGTGCACACATTTTTCTCCCAGATATCCAAACACAAATGTAGGTAAGGGCATAAAAGGCTTTGCGGTTGTGATTATGGCCCTCTATCAGTTGGCCTGAAGATAGAAAGAGATCTAGGTGAGCCTCACAAAATCACATGAGCCCATTAAATCGGAGTCTGTAGGTCAGAGGTTAAAAAAAAAAAGTCAGAAATTAGAAGTCTGAGAGGGATTTAACACATGAGAAATTCTCCCATTGGTTTTGAAATGGAGAGTGTTGTGCGTGAAGGAATATGGCTGGCATCTAGGAGCTAAGAGTGGCTCCCTGCTGACAGCCAACAAGGAAATGGGATGCCAGTCCTACAGCTTGCAAAGAACTGAATTCTGCCCCAAACCTACATAAATGGGAAGCGCCATCAGGTCAGAATGCAGCCTGACATTTTGCAGCCTGAAATTTTGATTTCCACCTTGTAAAGCCCTGAGCCGAGAAGCCCGTTACAGTTGTCTGAATTTCTGTCCTTCAGAGCTATGAACTAAGAAATGATCATTGTTTTAAGTTGCTCAATGTGTGGTAATTTGTTACGCAGCAATAGACTAATACATTGGATTTCTTGGCTAAGTACTCATTGAAGCTGTAACACTTTGCCTTTTCCTACGTCTATCTGGTGGGTTTTCCAATGATAGTTGAATAGCAATTAGGTAAGCTCTGTCCAACTCTTCTCTTGCTCAGCCAATAATAGATGGGTGTTGGTTCCACATAAGAGCCACAGGATTTGGTATCTGTCCCCTATCCTCTTTATAGAAGTTTCATAAGGGATGTTGTTTTGATTGTCTGGTGCGTAAGTTGTCAAAGTTTGGTTGCTTTAAGCAATCATGACACCAGGTTTCAGATGAACTGGAAGAATTGCTTGGATGTTTCCCTCATTTTGTCAGTGAAACCCTCATTCAGAGAAAATAAGTTTGTCCTCAGATGAATCACCACTGTTTTAGTTAAGGATATATTTCATTAAATGAGGGAGGTGGATGATGGACATGTCCTTGGATCTTATTAATTATGAATAAGCTGTTGTTTGAAGAAAACAAGATGGGTCCCATCTTGGCAGAGCTCAGCCAGGCTATGGCTCTGCAGGGACAGCTTTCTGTGTTAGCTGATGATCAGATGTGGCGTTGCTGATCCAGCCACCAATCTAATGCAATCGCCATCTGCGGTGCCCAGCCTGACTCACGCAGGAGAACAGCTCCCTACAAGGCAGGCCCTGCCCTTCAGGAAGCCCCTGGGGAAATCCGGTGAGAGAAGCTAAATAGAACAAAGCTCATATGGAGCTAAGTGAAAGATGGGAGATAGCCGGGTGTCTTGGACAAAGATCTTTAAGCATCACATAGAAACATTATTACTACTCATTATAGCTGCTAAGAACAGTGATGTTATTATATTAGCTATGATTTGAAGAGTACTTCCTTAGAGCCAGGCACTGCACTAAGTGATGCATTTCATTTAACCCTACAACAATTCTTAGACATGTAACCACTAGAGAAACAGGTGGGTTGCTTCATATTTAGGACATTCAGTATTAGGTATTCTCATGTGGCATACTATATTTTACCACTGACCAATGTAGTGTGCATCAGAGGATAGGTTCCAGAGTTTGCGTTTACATTTCATGTAAACCTCCTAGTTTCTGGGTCACCATGTATATTATATTTTGTTTCTCCAAAACTTCAGTTTATTCTCTGTAAAATAGGGATAATGATATTAGCTATCACATAGGGTCTTTTTGAAGATTAAATGAGTTAGTGCAGGAGAAGAACTAAACATGTGTCTGACTTAAGTAAATGCTCCATACATATTAGATAAAGGAAAAAAAATAGTGAGCCTGGACATTAATAGGTGAACTCAAGGGTGTTCCAGGCCAGAGCAAAAAAAGTCACCTGAAACTCCATTGCCGATCAAATAGGCTACCCAATAACTACAATCCAAAGGGGCTACTTCAGTGAGGCTGCCGACATCTGCAACTGGGGTGACCAGATGACGAGAAAGCTTTTAAAGCAGAGGTTGGGGCTTAGAACCTAGCATCATCTCAGATCTGACATGCAGGTGCCTGAAGGCACTGTAATTCCACAGGCCAGTGATCTTAGTAAGGTGAGAGTTTTTAAAGGGGTGGTGTTAGTAGGGGCACCAAAAATTAAAAAGTGACAGCCAGATCTTTTTTCTCTGAAATCTAACAGCCATTCCATTCTCTTTATCTTTACAGTAAAGACTTATTATTTTATCTTGTCAAACTTCATCCTTGCAATAGACTTGGGCTATTGTAGCCTTTGCTCCAGATTGTATCTGTTCATGACATTTCCTAAGTTTAATATCAGCTAGAGAATCTGGAAAGTATATTCAATCTATTTTAGGAAACTGCCAATCAATACCCACTAATGTGGGCTCCCAACTCTTGGAACCTTGGAGTGTGTGTTATACCATGTGCCCCAATCCTAAGTTCCTTCCCCCAAGCAAATCTCTGCAGACACTAGATCCACCTAACCATGACAGGAGATACCTGAGTAGGATATCTCACATGGGAAGAAGTATAAGTCACTGGGATTCCCAGTGGTGGGAATTTGAATCAGGAGACAAACAATTAAATTCCAAATGGTGGATGTGAGAGGTGCCACAGAGTCAAGGTTGGGGCTCCCAGTATCAGAACATATATACACAGAATTATGAAGAATTAGAGTCCCAGGGGAAGCAGGTGGGGAAAATAAAATGGAAGATATGAGAAAAAGACCCAGAGAAGCCATGAGAAGAAGTGATTAAGATAGGAGAAAATCAAGTCTTAATCTTCCTGAAGCTATTGTTCAGCTTTCTTTGTGTCCTGGTGAAACCTCACTATGGTACCTCCATCCACCTTCTGCATTTGAGCTTGCTTGTCTTTCTCAGCACACAATGGGTCCTAGCTAGAAAAGTGGCCCTGTGTTCATTCTGAAAACAGACTTTGAGCAGTAAAATCACCTTTCTTTCTTTCTTTCTTTCTTTCTTTCTTTCTTTCTTTCTTTCTTCCTTCCTTCCTTCCTTCCTTCCTTCCTTCCTTCCTTCCTTCCTTCCTTCCTTCCTTTCTTTCTTTCTTTCTTTCTTTCTTTCTTTCTTTCTTTCTTTCTTTCTTTCTTTCACTTGAGGAGCCAATGCACAGTGCTTGATGTTGTGAGAGTGATTTGTGGAAATCAACAACAGCAACAACAACAAAACAAGAGAGAGAGAAAGAGAGAGAGAGAGAGAGAGAGAGAGAGAGAGAGAGAGAGAGAGAGAGAAAAGAAAGAAAGAAAGAAAGAAAGAAAGAAAGAAAGAAAGAAAGAAAAGAAAGAAAAGAAAGAAAGAAGGAAAAGAAGCTTCTATAGCTTGCTTGGAAATTCCCAGAGATGCTACCATTTTCCCACTTCATGTAAGGTATGACACCTTTCCTAGGCACCCATTTCTGATGTGCAGTATTGGCCTCAGAACCTAGTGGTGTAAACACAGAGCTCTCTAAGGCAGATTCCAGGGTTTGGAATCCAACATGTCCACCTCCTAGCCATGGAGCTCTGGCTTAGTTGGGTCACTTCTCTACGCCTCAGTTCTCATATCTCTAGTGCGGGTAAATGAGTAAATATTTTCTATGGGTTTTGGACACATTACATAGAATACAGCCTATAAAGCATCTAGTCTATTCCTGGCACGTGGTAGCTGACTTCCGTTTGCTCGTATGGTGTTTCTGTGTAAATGGGAAAGAGAAGCCCCTCCCTTTGGGTGGCCAAGTTGGCAAATGGGACAGGACAGGGTTCTGGACACCATTTTCCTCCTTGGCTGGGTGCACTTTTGAGATGTGCAACCTGTGTAACTGTGAGGAGGCTCTGTGGAGTTGGCGGTCGTTATCTGGCCACCATTCTGATGCCTTCACAGATGACAAGTATCCAAGTGCATTTCCTGCAGGAAAACAGCACAGACACATGCATGAAACTTTCAACTGATATTTTTTTCTAATGTTTTTTTCCACAGTAAAAACTGTTTCATAAAAAAGAGACACAATATAGGTGACATAAGCGGCACCAATGGTTTCAGCTGGGTAGACAAATCAATGAAAGTCAAGGTGTTGCCAGTATCTCCAATTATATCTCACTGGGCATAATCCAAAGTGGTTTACACTCAACAATTACAGATTTCTTTTTTTTTTTAACCTGATGCTTGGTCACTTGTCACCAAACAAAGGACTCAAAAGCAGGCTGAAATTAAAAAACACCCATAAGTGTGGTTACCAGTGGAGACTTAGTTAATTTATCTATAACACAGAGTACATAATTCAAATTAAAATTAGAGGAAAAATCATTTGCTTAATTTCATGTACATGAAGAGTTCATCTTGCTGACAGATTTATGGACTTAAACATGCTGACACTTTTTACTCACTGACATTTTTGCTCACTTCCCATTGAGGAGAGGAAGATCGGTTAATCTTCAGGCCCTTGGATGATCTTCCCGTGGGTCTCAAGACGCTTTAAATCTGTCCAAGAGGAACTTATTCAGTCTGATTTGATGTTACAAGTGGTAGCAGTCTGAGGCTCTGAGTTGCAGCCGCTGTAAAAGTGACACAGACTTTCCCAAGTGGCATTGACAGAAATGACACTGTAAAACAGGCTTGGGACACACAACTCCAGACCATTCTGTACATTGTTCAGCCATATTGTATTCTGTGTTGATTTTTTTGGGGGGGAGTAAGGGTGATAGTAAAAAGAACTCAAAGCCTTGTGATCCTCTCACCTCCAGATCCAAGGGCACAGTAATAAAGGAAAACACTTCAAGCCCATGCTGAGAATTTAGGAATATCATATAAGAGAAAAGATAGGAGCAGTATCTGTATTCCAGAGTAGGCAGCTCCCAGCTGTGTGTGTTGATGCCTTCTAGAGCGGAGAGGTTCAGGAAGGCGTCAATCTAAAACCTTCACTTGGACCATGAAGACCATGAGAAAGCCTAGAATGGGGCTACTTCTGCAGACTGAGTTCTGTAGGGCTTCTTTCCATCTGTCTGCCTCAGAAAGCAGTATTTTGGCACCCAATTCTAAACAAGAAAAAGTAATGGGTTTTGCATGCGATAAGCCTTAAAGGCCTAGCACACAGGAAGTGCTCAAAAAGAAGTCCTCCCTCCTTCTTCAGAAAAGACACCCAGGTCTTTACTGAATGAAGAAAAGAAGAGTTAATTCTGCCAAAGGAGCAGCTACGCCTGCAGATTCTCTGAGTTTGCAACAATCAAACTCTTGCTCCCTTGTTAATAGCTAGGGTTTAGAGACCGCCCCCTCACCCTCTATCACATCACCTCCAGAAGCCAGATAAATACCCACCTCAATGGGTAGAGGAGTGGCTCATTAAGTTACCATACCGAGTATGATTTTATAGCACATGTCACAGAAGCGATTCAGGGAACTAGTGTAGCCAGAGATAAGAGCATAGAAGAGGAAGGAGCAAATAAACAGGAGGTGGCAATTTCCCAAATCTCAATGAGCTTCACATTCTTCACAGAAAAATATAAACGCCTGATATTATCTCATGATCCCAAATATATCATTAAACAGCCACATTCCAAAGATATTTAAATTCTGTTAAAATATGCGATAGAAAGAGCTGAAATATAAACTACCTGAACAGGAAAAGCCCAATGTTGGGAAAATGGTAATTTTTCTTAAAATGGAAAAAAAAAAAAAAGAGAAGACAGGGAGGAATGAATCACTAGGGGTAATTCCTTGACTTTTCATAAACATCAGAACAATTTGAATGTACAAGTAGATCGTAGATGATATTACTTGTTTTCAATAACCAGCATGAAAGTCTCTCTCTGTGAGACTCAGCGATTTAAGGGGAAATGTAAGTTTTCATGGTTGTTTTTGAGTTCATTTTCCCTGGGCCAGAATACTACTAATGTAGGGCTTCCTAGATATGGGACCATTGGAAAGAGATTTTCCTCCTCTCTAAACTGGGGATAATATTAGCAATGAACTCAAAGGCTTTGTGAGCAGTAAACAAGACTTTCTACATACAGTACTTGCCCAATTACTTGAGTAATATTTAATCTATTATTCTTATTGTTGTTATTATTATTATATCATCATCATCATCGTCGTCATCATCATCATCATCATCACTTACTACACAGAAACTTGAAGAGTCATAAATGGCCTTCAATGGAAAGGTGTGAAAAAGCACCATAGTCTACTCTACATTTTCCTAGATCACTGTCAGCTTGAAATCAGTCAATTAGAACTCAGGGCACCTCCAGAAAAGTCTAAGACTATTTCATGGGCTTGAAGGCTATAGAACTTGCAGCCAGAAATAGACTTCTCGGAGGAGAAGCTGTCTTTCACAGAGCCACTCAATGAACCATGTAACCCCAGGGCATGATTCCAGGCTCCACCAACAGAAGATGACGGAGCCAGACCCTGATTCCAAATAGTCCACCCAGCCAACTGGGAGGCTGGGGCTTAGGACTCTCAGCAGAGGAGCCAAAGGCTCTATGAATAAATGAAGCACCAAGCCACACAGGGCAGGCAGCTGCAGGCTTTCATGAACATTAATTTTACTTGATGTTACAAATTTTAAATGCTGCAAATACATACAAGCATAACAAATAGAAAAGCACAAAGTGATCATTAGGATTATAATGTGTATGTGAATATGCAATCAGAATGGGCACACTGCAAATAAAGAACTATATAAATGCTAAATACCTCACCATTTGCTACTATAATAATGTGTCATATGGCTGGGGTTCTTAAGTACTTTATGTTCTCTGCTGGTGTGATGCCATTAATCTCATTTATACAACTAATGAGAAAACCCTGGGTCCAAATTAGGGACCAGAAGAAAAAAAAATGAAATTAAAGAAAACCGAGGGATTTTTTTTTCATTATTGTTCTAAAGCTATAATAATGGTTTACTAAATAACACATATTTCTCTGAACCCTATTTTAAACACTGCACAATCCACCTTGAAAAGGGCCAATTGTTACCATAGCATGAGTTATTTTGAGTTAGATAGTCCACATATCACCATGACCCTCACGTCTGCAGCACCCAGAAATATCCTGGGTCATTGAAAGGCTTCTTCTGGAGTGTTCACACTTCTGGAGTATTCACACTTCTATCAGCCCTTATAAGTTGAGTCTGTTGTTTTCTAAGTGTCAGTGAAACAGGAGAGGGAGGGAGAATTTCCACTCTGCGAGGTTGCCTATTTTGAAGTTGTGACTTTTTAGCAGGGAAGGCAATTGTATCATCATGGTGAGCAGAATGAGCTCTGATTGCAGTGGACCTGATGTGAACCCCATCTCCATCCCAGGTTGACTAACCTTTAGGCAATTCCTTAATACCATTGAATCTAGGAGTCTTCATATTTAAAATTGGTGTAATAATGTTACCAACCTTTAGGGTTATTGGCAAGAGTATCTATTTTTATTAACAAAATAATAAATTCAGAATGAGAAGGCAAAAAGTAGCATGTAAAGAAAGGAAAGAAAAATCCAGATACATCTTTTAATAAAAGACTCGAGATAGAATAGTTTGGAAGAACCCTCCCCATAATTTGAAGTCTACTTCTAGAAATTAATTGAAAATGTCTCAATCAAGAACAATGTGAATTTGAAAGTGACAGAAACCTCCTCCTAGGGTCCTGATCCCCTAAGGCCATCAGTGTAACAGCAATTCACTTTTTATATTGATGCTGATATGTTGGTGCTGGTGGTATTGGTGTAATGTGTGTGTGTGTGTACATGTATGTGTGCATATGCACGTGTGTGTGTGTGTGTGTGTGTGTGTGTACATACATGTGTTTAAAAAACATTCACCTCCCAGAGAAAGAAATGAGGAATAGGAATCTTGGCTGTTCTCTCCAGCAGGGAAAGTCTTCAGCTGGGAAGACTTCAGAGAAAGCCATTGTCCTTTTTGTGCAATTACAAGGCATAATTACAGGAGAAGTCACAACAAACGAGGCTAATGCCACTTAAGTGACTTCTATTAACCACTGTGTTCACACATATCCTCAAAAACGATTAGGGCAAGCCTTTTACTCCAACCTGCTTCCCCACCCAAGTCATATCTCTATTAAGGTGGCCCATATCCAATGATTGATCAATGCATTTCAGCCCAACTTGGATGATCTTTAGTGGGTTAAGGGCCATTCTATTATATCTCCAGACCTCCCCATGGGATCAGCCAATGCTATTATTGGGCCTGCATCCCATCTCACTTTCTGCCTAATCCTACTTCTTTCCTCTCTTTTCCACACATGATGGTTACAAGGGCACTTCCATATCAATATCCTGTGTGCTAAACTCTTTATCAGAGTCTTTCTCCTAAAGGACCCAAACTGCTACAACGTGCTTATATTTATCTTCCAGCAAGAATACTTTAACAAGAAAAGAGAGGCTGTTAATAACTTTACCAGACAACAGGCTTAAACTAATACTGTTCTTGGCAAAGAGAAACTCACAGTAACCCTAAGTCACCTTAGCTGAAGCAGGGAATGAATTTAGTTAGGGTTTCATACTGCAGACACCCACACAGGAAGCAGGGTATGGATCTTTCATTAATTAACCTTTTGCGTTTGAAAACAACTTAACTCTCTTTTTTTATTAAATATTAAATCTTTAAAAAAGTTGACATATTTATTATGAAATTTTAAGCTATATAGAAAAGCATGAGATAAAATAGAACAAAGCAGAAAGCACCCAAAATAGCTGTTCCCAACCAGGAAGAAATGTTAGTATTTTTTGTTTGATAAAAGTTATTCTAGTCATCACTTTGTTTTGTTTTGTTTTTTGTTTTGTTTTTTTGTTTTGTTTTTTGAGGGCAGTGTCACTGACCCTCATATGTGGACCAAACCGGGACCGCTGGCTTCCCAAGCCAGCGCTTAACCACTGCGCCACTCGGCCGGCCCATCACTTTGATTATAAAGAATGCATAGGTAGATGAATGGATGGAAGAATACAGAGACTGAATAATTTTATGATGATAACATCACATAATACAGTTATTTTAAATTATATATAATTAATAGACACATTTATACATGAATGAAAATTATATATATATATATATATATATATATATATCCACTTATTAGACAAAAATAAACTAATGTGAAATTGAAGGAAATTTTGAATTTCAGGTAAATATTTCTTCACCACAGGAAAAGGAGTTCCTCTTCTCCAAATCTCCAGGGCTCTACAATCCTGCAAACCCAACCCCCTTGTGACATGACTCCAGTTCTTTCAGTGTGACTTGGGTGAAAGAGGTCTGCCTTTTGCTAGAGGAAGCAGGCAGCCTCGATGCAGTGACTAAAGGAACACCAGAGATGCTTCCCTGCCCCATGTATCTTCTTTATAGACATACTGCGCAATCTGTGACTTCCACCTTTGGTCAATGTTTGGGAAAATGTCCTTCTAAGCATATTGCTTGGGAGAGGTGGTATGAGGCAGTCATCAGAGCACTTGACTCTGAGTAAGGGACTGTCCTTGTGCAGGCCAGTGACAGTCTAACTAAGCATTTTGAGCCTAGTGCTCTTTTTTCCTTTCTCCCCTGCTCCCCCCATCCCCCGCCACCCCAGAAGTCATGGGAAGTCCTAGATAGGGCTCTTCTTGTGATGGACAAGATTGAATGGATAGGGTAGCCCTAAGATAACATGATGCCAATCTTGGAAAGAAACGGGGCTCCCGATCTTCGTAGCTCTCACTGCCCAGTGGGGCTAGTGACTACAGGAGTTGAGGTGCAGGGTACCCTTTCAAGTCTCAAGCTTTTCACTGCCTCAGATCAAAAAGTTGTAAGTATGGGACGTAGTATCCAAAACCATCCATATCTCCAAGAGTCAGGAAGATTGCTTTTCCAGGGGCTCCCTAGCTGTTTGCCATCCTCCTCCAGGGAAACATAACCCACAGAATTGGCAGAAAATTTGTAGCCCTGGGCTTGATCTGTCTCCATGCATATGCATCAAAGAGTTCCTAGAGCATGGATTCTGCTGTGTGAAGGGTATGAGTGTCGTACATATGGCTGTACTGTTGTACCTTCTTCTACTAAATTCTCAGTTCCGATGATTCAGACCTCAGGGATAAAGAGGAGAGGGAGAAATCTGCTCTGCCACCTTTTGTTTTATTTATTTCCATATTTTTACATTGTACTGACTTCTCCAACGCCTGAACTATTTTCACTTCAGCTTCGAGTCAGAAGGAAAGATGATGTGAGTTCCCCCAGCCCTAAATTGAATAATGGTGAGGGAAATACTTATATGGTAGTTAAGGGTCTTGACTAATCATGAGGTCCTTATTCAGAATCAAAAGGCAGCAAACATTGTGATCTATGCTATTATTGAAAGTACAAATTAAAAATGAAATGTGAAATGATTGGAATGGACTCAAAACATAAGATATATGACTAGAATATGAAGTAAAATGAGCAAGATTTAGAAAAAGCATTAAATGATTAAATGTAAATTATTTTTATAATTTAGGCATGTTCGCATTGATATTCTCTGTGTTTGTTTCTCTCTCTCTACACACACACACACACACACACACACACACACACACACACACACACACTAATCCAAAGGACAGAGCCTGCATTTTTCGGCCACTTTATCAACATTTGCCAGTGTTTTCCAATGTGTGGCCCTAGAATGTTGGAGTAAATATCATCTGGCCTACTCATTTTCAAAGAGAAGATGCTGAGACTGTAACTCAGACCAATCTTGGGTCAAAGAAGAAGAGCAGTAAGTAACATTGAAGGTAATTCTCCAAGTGATTTTTATCAGATGATCCACAGACCACACTTTGAGAAACACTGCGATTTCTTTGAGATCAGCAAGATTAAGCACATGTAGGAAGGACGGATGAACAGAGATATTAGGTCGAGCCATTGCTGCTGTTTCTGGATAATGGTGACCCTTTGGAAAACTGTGAGACCTGCCATATCAGGGATAGAGGATATGTCCTCATCACAGAATACTCATCAAACATTGTGTATTTTATTTATTCACACTTGGCTAAGCTTAACTGAATAGCAGATGTGGGCTCGTGAGGGAAAAAGAAAGGCTGCCTCATTGTATGTTAGTGGCCAGTTACATTAAATCAATAAGTCAGGGAACACCAACTCTTGCCTCAGGAAAAGCTTTTCTATGTTCTCTGTCTTTGGAAGCAGGGGTTTTCCAGGAGGAGAGAAATGATAACTATAGCATTGCTAGGCCTTGAACCTAGAGACAGGCAGAGTGACAGTCTGTCAAAGGTGTCCATGTCACATTCCCTTGAAATTGTGAATGTGTTAAGTTACATGGCAAAGAGAAATTAAGGTTGCAAATGGAATTAAGTTTGCTAATCAGCTAAACTTCAGATGGGGAGATTATCTTGGATTAGCCAGGTAGACTCCATGTAGTCACAAGGTGTAATTTTTTTGTTGTCATCTAACTTTAAAATGGTTAAGAACTGATATAAGCCTAAAATTCTTTACATTTACATGTATGTAAGGTGTAAGATGTAAAGATTCTTGAATCGTTCAAGTCCCAGATCCCTGCTCTAACATTTGCCTAGAAATATCCTAGAGGGTTTTGTTTAATCTGTAAAGCAGAAATAATAAAGTCTGTTCTGATAAGGACCCTATTAGACTCCACCTTTCCAAACACATTTTACACTTACAAATACTTGCTTAATATCTGGCTTCCATTAGACTGTAAACCCAATGAGAGTAGAGGCTACGCTTGTTTTATTCACTGCTGAATTCTAGTCCCTGGCAAAGTACTTGGCATACAAAAGGTGCTGAGTAGATATTTGACAAAGTAAATAAAATTAGGTAATGCATAATATGAGTAGAGCCGGACAAAATGCAAATAAAACTAAACTTTTATTGACCTTGACCCTTGGCTCAAAATAGAAGAATCCCAATGTTCACTTAAGAGAATGTCACGGAATCTGGATTTTAATCCTAGCTTTGGCAGTGATTAGAATTATAACCTTAGGTAATTATTAAATTTCCCTGATCCTCCAATTTCTTACTGTAAATATCAGCAATGGAGTAGATGATTACTGAAATCCCTTATAGAACTACCCACATAGAACCCAAAATGATATGATTCCCCCTCCAAGCCATCACCATTTCATCGATCAAAATTCTGATGCACAATGATTGCTCTAGAGTTATAGAACATGCTTATAATTCCTAATGTTTCTGAAGGTGGAAAATACAAGGCTATGGGAGAGAGGGTGGAGGAAAGGAGGAGGAGATGAGGTCATTCTTAAGAAAAGGTGTAGCTACCAGACTGATCAAAACTAGATATTAGTACCTGAAAACAGATCCAGGAAGCCATCTTCCCCTTCCAGGTGAATGTAGCTAATTGTAGTGGGTTATAATACTATCAGCATTGTGGGCAGGGAAAAATCTCCACCCCCCTGTTTCACCATGGCAGTTCCCACAAAGGCTAAATATGAAAGAGGGAATCCCACCTCCCTGATGGGAAGGAATGATCAGTGAGGACCCATTGAGGACCACCTAAACCACCCCTAAACTTTGAACATTTTGTGCCCAAATTTTAGAAATGATAAATACCTAAGCCATTTTGTTCTTCAGAGCAGTTGCTCTTCTCCTGGCCTGTCCATTCCCACTATTTTGGGAGTGTACTCTCTTTCTTTCTTTGAATAAATCCTCTGCTTGGTTGGCTTATTCAAGGCATCTTGAATTCTTTCCTGCAACTTTCACCAAGAACCCCTTTTTCCAGCAATAATAACACTTAAGACTATGCATTTCCCCCTCTCCTTCCCTTCCTTTCTTTCCGTTCTTCCATGTAGTCACATAGTTATTAAATGCTTGCTCTGTATGTACTTGCCCTAGGGGAGTTCAAAAACATTTTATACGCCTTGAATTAGGCACCCATATTCTGGCTGAATTCTTTGTCTCTGATGAGGTTCAAATTCTAGCCATGTGTTTGTTTCCTTAAGTGGTTTAAAAAGTTATTTTCTAATGCAGTATGTAAATGACAGAAGCTAGTTTTCCTTGAAGCATAATTTCTGTGAATTAGAACTCTGATCTCAGTGAGGTAGCCTGACATGCACTGGGGAAGGACTTGTCTCATGTAATTTCTTTCTCTGAATCCTTTGTCTTTTAAGAAAGGTCCGTGTGCTTGCGTTTACTTTCCTGACAGATTTCTTTGCCTTCAACTATTCATCAATAGTTTTTATATCAGATGGACTTCCATGATTTAAAAATGGTATTCTACCACATATTCCCTCTGCCTCCATTTTAAACCTGTAGGTATTGTAGCTTATTCTTATTCATTGGTTCACCATCATTAACAGAACAATGATCAAATAGAAAGACCCCAGGCAGAGACCTGACTACAGCAAGAAAAGAGATGATGGTTGGAACTCATTTGTAATATAATAGTGTTCCAACATACTGTAAGTTTTTGACCTTAAGCAAGGGAAAGTTGATGACTTTAATAGAGTTTTTTTTATAAACCTTTTTCTTTCTGCTTCAAAACTGCTCTTTTTTTTAGCCTTGCCTATTCTAAACTGCTTTCAAAAGCATATTTCTAAGTTTCAAAGCCAGAGTTCACTTCCATAATGTTCTGTTAATTGTATGGGTACTCATTCTCTATGGCAAGCTGCCCGAAAGGCCCTCCTGGACCGCATAAAATACGGCCCTGCAATGCTTGTCTTCTCTCTCTTCCACAGAAAGCATTTTCCCTAAATAAGAGAATGGATTTCTTTGGTTCCAATTATCTCAAAAGTAATAATAATAAAAGTAATAATAACAACAATATCTTCATTATAAAGTCCATGAAGTAAGGCATTTCTGACAATATAGATCTGGAGTCGAACACCACCCCTGACAGACATTAGTGGTGAAATTTTAGGCAAATTATTTCTGAGGCTCAGTTTCTCTAAGGCTCAGTTTCCCCTTCTCTCAACATGATTGACAATAGCACCACCTCATAGGATCATGGTGAAAATTCAATAATGTGCTTATAAAGAAATTTATAGAGATGCTGGAACATACCATGTACTTAGTAAATGATGGTGGTGGGTATGTGTGTTAGCAAGCTGCTTTTGCTGACTAAACCAGTAAATGTCTTTGGTCTTTGGCTGAAGACAGTAACCAGACAAATGACAAAGGAAATCCTGCAGTTTGAGCTGTAATAAGGATGGCTGATTATCTTGGGGACCCTCGTTCCTTCCTTTTCAACCTGGCTTATCACCGGACTTCTTATATTCCTCATACGCTTTCTTTTCACAACTCCAGCCTGCAGAGTTCTGTACAGCATTTGCTTTCTAACTCCTCTTCCTCCAGATCTGTTATTACTTCATGGTCTCCTTCAACTTCTTTCTTCCAAGTTCATGGTTCATTCAGAACAGCCTTTCTGTACCAACTTTCCACATTGTCTAGAGCTGCTGCCAATAGGAGACTTAAAAACTAATATTACAGAAACTGTAAACATGGCCTCATACAAATAAATTTTTGGAGTTGCACAATTTGAAGTATCAATTTGTCATCCAATGAATAGAAACCTGATAGGCTTTGCCTTAAGCCATTTTTTTTTTCTTTCTAGAAGTGGCATGTAACTCTCAGCAATCAAAGCTGGCCTTAGGTCCAAAGTGGGGGAAGGGGTCAAAGACCCCAGAGCTAGGACTCACTTATTCAGCAGCATTGAGAGCTTAGTAATATAGGCCCCTCTCTCCACCTGTGACAGTTTCCAAGCTATCCCATTAATAACCATCCTTAAGAATATACCCCAGAGGCCCAGAGTGAGTAACCATTACCTTCGAGACAACTTCCTCTGGACTCCAATCAACTACATCACCAGGTTAAACAATAACCAGTTTCTCGGCTTCTGTGACTCGATTCTGATTTCAATTCCTTCTTTATTTATCCATAGAGAAATCAATCTATACAGAAATTTACACTCCTGCGATTAGGGACGAACATGGCTTCATTGCGTAGCACTTTTAAGTCTCATACATTCCCTCTCACAGTTCTCTATCCAATGCATGTAAACCTCTCTCTCTTCCCTTCCTGCTTTTCCTCCAACCCCTCCTCCTCCTTTGTCCTATATCTATATCTCTATATTTATCTATCTATCAATCTATCTATATCTATATCATCTATATCTACATCATCTCCTTCATGTATTTGTCTTTTTTGCATTCTCCAAAATATTAAAATGTGAAGTGTAGCTTTCTCTCTCATGGGCTAGGGGTAGAGATGGGAGCCCCGACTATGTCATTCTAAATGAACCCTGGATGTCATTTGTCACTTAACAGGCTTTGCTATTAGAAACCCTCCCTTCCCAGGAAGGCCATTCTGGTGATATCAAATGAAAAGAAATGAATATGGATGTCCAGGTGCTAAATTAAAATGTCAACCCTGACCTTTGGAGGTCAGTGCCTTCAAAGGGAGCCATAATCAATTGTGTCTCAGCCCTCATAGGTAAAGAAAACACTTTGATAAATTGAAGCCTCAAAGGGGTGGATGCAGGTGTGTGGGAGGGTGCAGGGCAGGATATCAAAGGCATTCAGGCCCAGCTCTCCACCTTATCTTCCAGGTTAGCATCACATCATTGTGTCTCCTGAAAATACTGATTAGAAAGGTTTTGGTTATTCATTAGCTTTTTAGCAAATTAAATTTACATGACTTTTTTTTTTTTTAAATGCATTAGTGGCTATAAGTCTTCCAGGATGTTTCAGAAAGAAGCTGGGCGAATATACAAGGAATGCCAGCATACTCTTCCTGTCCCCACCTAAAGACATTAGATTATTTCTTACCAGTCCCCAGAGCAAGTTTGAGGGGAGATACTTTGAGAGAGACATTCATGTCCAGCAACTTCACTTGCCAAAACTTCGCTATAGAATAACAGAAACTTCAATTAATACAGCAGACATGATCAAATGTGTCTTTTCTTTCCTTTCTTTCATTTTTCTTAATCTGTTGATACAATGAATTAAATGTTTTCATTTTTAAATGTTGAATCAAGGTTTTATTCCCTGGTCAGGATAAATAATTACTTTTTATTTGGCTGGATTTGGATTGCCGATATCTTAAGAATTTTTGCTTATGAAGAATATTGATGTGTCGTTTTTTTTTACATGTAATACCTCTGTCTGGTTTTGTTACAAGAATAAGGCTGGGGTAAGAAACAGTCTTCTTTTTCTATTTTCTGGAATAGTTTGTGTAAAATTAGTAGTCTTTCTTTATCAATGATTGGTAGTATTATTCAATGGAGCTATCTCTTCCTGGAATTTTCTTTGTGGGCATGTATCTATAAATTAATTTCCTTTAATAGACATATGGATAGTAAAAAAAATTTGGACTTCTTATAGTTATGATGCTTTATCTTTAAAGGAACTTTTCCATTTCATAAAAGTTGTCAAATATTTTGCCAATCAATTAATTGTTTATCATATTAACTCACATCCTCTAGAGTGATGGCTGCTCATTCATTCTTGATATTGGAAATCAACATCTGTCTCTCTCAGCCTCTCTCCCTACTTCCCTTTCTCTCCATTTTCCTTTCTCTCTTACCTTTGACCCTGATTTTTTTTGTTATGGGCAGAAACAGAATATACAATTATTTTTAATTAAAAATTAACCTTTCATTGTACCTCAGTAAAGATGTTATTGAAAAAAAACAAAACAAAACAAAAATGAACCCTTCTCTTTTAATCAAATTAAAGAAAAATAATTCCTTAAGTGACTAAGTGACCTAAGGATGTCTTGTGTGATAGTCAAAATATGCGTATATCAAATCATCATGTTTTACACCTTAAATTCATACATTTTTTTTCTTAAAGGTTTTATTGGGGAATTGGGGGAGGGGAATAGTGTTGGGGAATTGGGGAAGGGACCCGCCAGGTTGTTGTTCTTCAGTCTTCGTTGTGGAGGGCGCCAGTTGCCATCTGGCTTCCCATCGGCAGCTCGTGGCCTCTAAGCTCAAGGTGCTGTGTTCAATCTTAGTTGCGGGTGGGCATAGCCACCATCCCATGTGGGAGTCGAACCAGCAGCCTTGTTGTTATGAGTGTATGCCCTATCCACTGAGCCATCTGGGCAGCTGCTGAGCTCAAGGTGCTGAGTTCAGTCTTAGTTGCGGGTGGGCATAGACCACCATCCAATAGGCAATCTTGTTGTTAACACCAACTGAGCCATCCTGCCACCTGTTGGCAGCTCAGCTCGAGCACAGTATCGCTGGCCCATATGGGAATTGAACCGGCAGCCCTGTTGCTCAGAACTTGTGCTCTAAGCCAACTCTTAACCAACTGAGCCACTCGGCCGGCCCCAAATTCATACAATTTTTATTTTAAAATTTATTCTTAATAAAAAATCGTGGGAGGTTGGGGAACAGATAATGTAGGTCCTGCTGAGACTATTCCCAGTCAGGCCAGGAAGGTAAGGAGAGAAGCCTAACTTATAGCTGGGAATTTCTCTATTGCAATAGGAGGTATCAGGAAATGACTTACTAGGAGCCATCTGACACTTGTTCTGACTTTAATCCTTCCCTGTCTTCATTCCTGCCTCATTTTCAAAACATCAGGGTTAGGTTTGTTTCGCAAAGGATTTGACTCTTTGTAGGATGAATTGATATATGAAATGTTTGGTGGAGTGTAAGGTCTCAAAGCCCTATGATAAGTGAAAAGTGGAGTAAATGTATCTTGACAATTATCTTGGTGTCTTCCAACGACTCTTTCAAAAAGTGTGTCTTCAAACAGCTCTTCTTTCTATTCAGGCAGCTTCTGCCAACATCCAAGAAACCAGACTGCTTACTTCTGTGAATTTCTGTGGCTTGATGTGAAAATATCTATACAAGACAGAATATATATAGACAGAGGGTGCAAAAAAATGTATACACATTTTAAGAAAGGAAAAAAGTATTAAAATTACGCTGATGATAACCATTTTAAGCACCTCTTGTAATTGCAGAAGTCAAACATGACTTATATTCATCAGAAGCAAGTCTCATAAGGGAAGCTGAAAGAAAGTTTCCTGACGGGTTTTCACAAAGAGGATGTGTTTACTATCATTCTCTAAAATAATGTAATGGGCCGGCCGAGTGGCGCATTGGTTAAGCACTGGTTTTGGGATGCCAGCGACCCCGGTTCGGATCCCACATGAGGGCCAGTGACACTGCCCTCTACAGCTAACAACAGCTCCACCTGGAGCTGGGCTGTGCGAGCCCCGGTGATGGTGTGGGCTGCAGCCCCTGCTGCAGTGGGCTGCCATAGGCTACAGTGAGTGGCCCGCAGCCAGCGTGAACGGCCAATAGCCGCGGTGAGCGACATCCAGAGGCCAGCGACTGATCTGCCTCATCCAGGAAGAGCGCAATGACGATACCAACAATGAAGCAACATCCTCCGCAACTAGACTGAAGAACAAAAAGACAGCAACTTGTCTGTTCCCCTTCCCTGATTCCCCAACGCTGTTCCCCTCCGCCAATTCCCCAATAAAATCTTTAAAAAAAAAAAAAATAATGTAATGAATTTGTTAACAGAAAGATTTGCTATCATGCTCCTCAGTGGCAATCATTATAATACTTTTTGGAAAGGATTACAATTTTTTTCTTTAATTCCTTTAATTTTCAAGTGGGCTAATGAATTTTAATTTCAAGGGTTGGTTAGAGGGAGATATCTAATAGTTTTTTACGGAAATATGTAGTAAAGTATTAGTTAGTGTAACATTTCAGTGGTATGTAAAAAGTGGTCTCTTGGTGCCGGAGTTTAATTAGGAACTCAGGAGACCAACACAGATTCTATCTTTATCAAAGAGGATTATTCTTATTTTTTCTTCATCAGCAGAAGAGAGACCTGGGAAGGGGTTGTGGATATAATTTTAAAATATTCACTATTCTGAAATCAAGAGTGGTAACAAAATGTATCCACTGAATATGATATCTCTTTTGAAATATGTCAGTACATATTTGACTGTTGAATTCAACATAATGGTATTTATGATATGACAATGAGGTATAATGATATTTCTTCAGAAGTCCTATTACAAGATAGAAGAACTTTGTTTAATTTCATTGTGTTCCTTTTGTCTTATATTTCTTGCAAATCAGGATTTGATGACTTATTTAGTAAAAGTTGGCAAACCAATCCAGCAATCTCTGTACATGATAAAATAATTCTGCTTCCAATGAGTGTGTTTTTGACAAATGACTCTCACTTACATGATTTATCAACTTAATATGGAATGGGACTGAGCAGTAGAGTAGATGGCCCCTTTTGCCTTTGGTCCTGTCATTGTAGACCAAAGGGAGAAATGCAGAAAATAAAACATATCTAAGAACAGACTGGAAAAATATATTTGTGTTCAGTTGACAGCATATGGACCAAACAACAGAAAATAAAGCAAAAGCAATAAAGACACACAAAGTTTACTTTTATCTTCCATCGTGGAAATTCCTTATGTTTGCTGCAGAAAGAGAAAAAGAACCATTAGAGTTAACTAAGCATATAAACTATAAACTACAAAGTGACTTCTCATATCATAAACTTAGTTCCAAGAGGTTGCAGTTAGTTTACATGTAGAGGACACCACCAGCATGGATTCCTAAGGCATTAGGAGCAGTTTGGATGGAAAATCCCACAGCTGGGAAATGCATGAAGTTACTTTCTTGACCAACAGTCTCAGATTTAGGGCAATCTAGTTGCAAAGGTTTATATGCCCTCAGATCCTTCATCACGTGTTGATTTTCTACAGCCCCTGAAATGACATGGTTAATGGAAAGCATCTGCTCCAAACTTCATTGATATATTAATGCCCTTGTAAAAGAGACCACAGAGAGTACGCTCACCCCTTCAACCTTGTGAGGAGAAAGTAGCAAGAACTAGAAGTGGGCTCTCACCAGACACTGAATCTCCTGGCAACTTGTTCTTGGACTTCCCAGCCTCCAGAACTGTAAGAATAAATTGCTATTGTCTATAAGCCACTGGATCTATAGTATTCTGTTATAGCTGCCTAAGTAGACAAGACAAACACTTGTCACCTTGAAGAATAAAGTGGAGAAGAGGTAGGAAACTAAGTGGCTACTGCAACAGTTAAAGTGATGGTGGCAAGGCCTAGGAGGATGATAATACATACAGAGCATCAGATGGAGCCAAGAAATATTTAAGTGATAAATAATGGAGACTTGGTGGTGCCCTAGATTGGGGGCATCCGGGAGAGAAAAGTAAAAAACTTGCAGGCTTCTGGGCAGCGCATGGAAATGCTACACTGGATGATGTTACTCCTTCCCAGAAATATACAAGAGGCCCTGGTAGGGGTAATTAACATGTGTTTAGTTCTAGGTTTGTAGAGTTTGAGGTGCTTTGTAACATCAACATAGGCAAGCTATAGAGGCCATTTATTTTTTTAATAGGGTAGAGCTCAGAAGATGAGCCTCATCTGGTAAAATAAATGTAAAAGTGCTGGAAAGATGAGCTCACCTAAAAACTATGTGGATGCAAATAAGCACCTACACTTAAGTACCAAGAAACCCCAAATTTTTGTGTACTAAGAGGTGTCTTCTGCTTCATGTATTAATAGGATACAGTAGGTTGCAGCAGTCATCCAATTTACCCCCTGCAGCAACTCAGAGAAGCTGTATACATTACATAAATTCATTTAAAATAAACCAGAGCACCATGTAAGCAACGAGGAGCAAATGAATTAAAGTTCTGGAAACAAGAGAGTTCATCGAAGTTCAGCTGGCCACTGCTAAGGCCTTTGCAGAGTTTTGGTCATGGACTGAGTGTTGTTTAGCTCACACAGATTTAATAAAATGGAGGAAAAAAATTAGTAAGACATTGGTAGACACATAGGCATGAGGTTATATACAGACTACCAACTTACAGACTCTTGAAAAAGCACCCATGGGGCATTTTCTGGGCTCTGAGGCTGTACTCAGTAGGCTTGAGGGCTGGAAAGCATCTTCCAAAAGGCAGGAAAAAAGTCTTTATAACCTTTCAGTGCTTCACAGGCAAAGCCGTGCCAGGGGTAGAGGCCAGCTGCCTCAAGCACACGTTTTGTCTCCCCATTAGACTCTTGTCCTATTGAAGCTTCAAATAATGAAGCTAAAGAACAAAGTTCAAAATATCAGAAGGGCAGAGCTGAATATTCTTCATTTATGTTTGGGATGAGGAAATAGAGACATCCTAGCTTTGAATGAAAAGTCAAGGAGGTCTTTGCATGAGGAGGAGGGACAAATCAGAAGTGAACTGACTCTTAGTAAAACATCAGACATACCCTCATCCAACTTGGTACCTTTGCTCTACTTACCACATTTTTAAAAATATCATTTGATGTAGAAAAATTATGTGACAGAGTCCAATATCAATTCATGATAAAAACTCTCAGAAAACTAGGAACAGAGAGGGATTTTTCTCAATTTGGTAAATAACATCAATAAAAACCTCCAGCTAATATAATGCCTAACAACTATGTTGGGCTTTCAAGAAAAGAAACTAAAAAATATATAAGAAAACACAAACTGAACAGTTTTTTCCCAATAAAATGCTTCTCCTTTCTTCTACTCATTAAGCCAGTCTCTGCCCTTCCCAATTCCCAACTTCTGGTGGCCTCACCCACACTGTAGGTGATAAATTTCAGCAAGTTGCCATTGAGAAATTCCTGCTGAGTTTACAGCCCCCTTACCCTACCTCCCCATCCCCACCAGTCTGAAAGCCAAGCTGGACCAGTGTAATAAATATTTTCTCCACCATTTTCTGTACCTGTTAATTTTATAGGTCAGCAGTGTCCAATCCTTGCATCTCAGGTTGAGGAATTGAGATTCAGAATGATAAAGTCCCCGGTCTCTGAGTATATCTGGCTGGTTTTAGAGTCCCCTCCCGTCCCCCTGCAAAACGGGCAGCTCCATACAGACATAATAAGGCCTAGTGTTCTATCATGATGACATCCTTAAACCCGAATAGAAAACATTTCTATTGCCTTTTCCCTGGGAGAGATCATAAAGCTGCTACTGCCCAGAATAAGGAAGTCAGCAGGGCTGATACCTATTAGGTGGTGTTTCTCCATCTTGGCTGTGAATACACATTATCTGTGAAACTGACCAATCAGAGTCTCTAGGGCTGAGGACGTCATTTTCTTTCTTAGAAGGACTAATTCGAGAATCACAACTTACACACTCCCACACACTTTGTATAGAATGTGATCTTTGTCCTGATAACATTTATTTTTCTTTTTTGGTAATTATTTACGTATAAGTATCTTCAATCCACCTCCCCATCAGTTCCTGGAGTGCAGACTCTATCATCAGTAGAGACGTTAGGCACCCAGGGCATATGCATGTTTAAAAGTAAATGAAATGTTGTAGAAAAGCCTTGTAGTTGTAGAATATCCAAGTTTACTCTATGTCCCCTGGAAGAAAATTTCTGAACATGAACATTTTTTGGAAGTCTATCTCTCCATTTCTGAAGTTAAAGCATTACTCTAGTATGTTTTAGTTACAACTCAGAAGTAGTCTTTTGACTAAGCATTAATAAAATTCTGTGTCATAAACAAAGATTTATCACTGTCCTAAGGTTGACACTGCTATTATTCTTAATTACTCCTGAACTCGCGCACATTATTCACAATATCGCCAGTGAAAAGAAATGAGCAGAGAGTTCTGCTTTAGGAAAGAATAATTCTTCCTAGATTACTCTTGTATATTCAAAATAATCTTCCCCAGATGCTTTTTTATATCTGTAGCAGTCCCTGGGAAAGGCCATGGCATATCCTGGTTGGCAGAGCATTTAAAAAAAGAAGTGAACCTTTGGGATTTTGTTGGGAAGCCATCATCACACCCTTGAAATTGCAAATCATAAAAAAGAATTCCTCCCCATTTAGCTCTGGTCCCTAGTTACAGAGAGGTGAGGAGAATGGGGAACAGGAAGCAGGTTCTCTCTTCACCAGGATACCAGGTGGTGTTACTTGGTGGACTGCGAGAGAGACTAGACATTCTACCCAGCATAGCAGTCCACCACCCTGAAAATAGCCCTTTGGTGACCGTAGAGGTAGTTGTAGCCTGTCCTATAATTATAGAGCACCCTGCCAATATTTTTATTCAACTAAGAAGCCTTAATGTACATGTCCATTTTAAATAATTACATTATCATTAGCTTCTATTTATTGGATGACTTACATATACTAGGCACTGTTCTAAGTACCTTAGCATACTGACTCATATATTCCCTGCAATAATCCTGAGAGGTTGCTGTTATTATCTCAGTTTTACAAATGAAGAGACAGAGGCTTAGAGAGGTAAAAATAGTGAGTGGCTTATAGACCAGACCACCGATGGTTTATCACATATGTTTTGTATATGAATAAGGTGGCATAATTAGTTTTCTGGGGTATATTGTGGAAGGCAACAGAAATACTTTAATAGGGGTATTGTCAGTGGATAAAATAAGGTCTGCAATGACCAACCAATGATGGCTGACTTGTGAGGCAGGCGACAGGCACCAAAACAGAGCTCTGGTGTTCAATGAGATATCAAATCTCCCTACCACTCACCCTACCGTAGAAGCCTTTCAGCTTTCAACCATTGACTCCATGGCATCTAGTGGAGACTAGACCTATCAGAGAAGCACCCCAGGGCCTCACAAAGAGTAGCTAGAAAATCCAGTTGAAGACTCTCCAAGCGAAAGAGAGATCTCTCTTCTGTCTGATAGAGTGCCCACTGGAGCACCAGATGAAGCACCTGACTGAACAGCCCACAGGTGATCTCTGCTCACCCAGAGGGGAGGCTCAGCTACCATTTCCACTGTTGATCCAGGAGTGGGTTCACTCACATGGTCAGGTGAGGAAGCATAAGGCAGGTATCTAGGATAAGATCATCTCTGTAGTTACATCTGGATGGTGGTGGTTCTGAACCCCACATAGAGAGCTCGAACTGTGGGGGGAACTTGGAATCTGAATGACCTACAGGATGAGACATTAGTAAAATGCTGATGAGTCAAGGAGTTTAGTTGCCACTAGTATCTATGAAGCTACTGGGCTGCCTTTCATGATGTTTGGTCTTCCTTGTTTTGTCCCCTTATTTTTTTCCCCTTTTACACTTAAATACATATATTCTTCTTTCCAACATACTTACAATTGACAGTTGTCATTTTTGTTGTTGTTTTTATAGAGTTATTATGTGGATTAGTCTTCCAGGTCTACCATAACAAAATGCCACAGGCTGGGTGGCTTAAACTACAGAAATTTATTTTTTCTTTGTGCAATAGTTCTGGAGGCTGGAAGCCTAAGGTCAAGGTGTCAGCAGGGTGGGTTTTCCCAGTGGCCTTGCATATGGCCACCTTTGCAATGTGCGGCCTCACATAACCCTTTTTCTATGTGTCTACGTCTCTGATGTGTCTTCTTAAAGTCCTATTGGATTAGGGCTCACCCTTGTGATATCATTTAACCTAACCTCTTTGAAAACCCTAGCTCCAAATTAGAATGCAGTGACATTGAAAATTAGGGTTTCAACATACTAATTATGGGGGTACATAATTCAGTTTATAACACGTTTGGATTCTCAACTTGGGGGGGTTGTATACTTTATAGCTTGCAGTATTATATACACAAAAAAATAGCCACATATGCAATCTAAGTTGAATACATAGACTTAATTTAATTTCCCATTTTATTTATTTCTTTTTTTTTTCTTTTTTAGAGGGCAGTATCACTGGCCTTCATATATGGGATCCGAACCGGGACTGCTGGCGTCCCAAGCCAGCGCTTAACCACCGTGCCACTCGGCCGGCCCCCATTTTATTTATTTTTTAATGAGAAAGACAAAACTAGAAAGTAATCGGAGGCACCAAAAGTATAATTTTTAGTCTCGGGATGAGAAATGGATAAAAGCTGCCCTATTCCCTAAGGATAAGTGGGCAGGGGCTGAAAGAGCTAGAAGCTAAAGAAACAGTGGGGTGGTGGAATGTGTGTGTGTGTGTGTGTGTGTGTGTGTGTGTGTGTGTGTGTGCCAGTTGCTGAAGCAGACAATCCTGAGCTTGAGTCCTGGGCACCCCCATTTGACCAGGAGCAAGTTCTCACTCAGTCTCAATTCCCTCATTTGTAAATGGGTCATGCAAACCTGCCATTAGGGGACACTGCCGAGGCCCAAGGGGCCCAGGCAACGACACATGCACACAGACAGAGTGCCTGACACAGACAGAGTAGAATCCCCAAGTCAAAGTCTGTGGTCCACATTGTGAGAAAACTTTACAAACCATTTAGATACCAGTGCCTCAGATACAAGCTTCACAGCAAGCCCACAAGCAATACATGTGCACATCTACAGCCACAGAGGAAACATCAGACTTTCACCTTCAAAATAAAGACCCTTAAATGCAGAGCCTGGAATCCTCTCTGTATCTTATTAGAAGCTCAGCAGAGTGAGGGAGCTTAGATGAATGGACTTTGGCTCACACTAGACTGAGGCCCCTTGTGAGCAATAGCCCATCAGTTTTGTTAGCTATCGTTTGCCTAGAATTTAACACAGTGCCTGGTACATGGATGACGTTCCGTATTATTAATCACTAGATGAAGTCATGCTCACAGGTGACTGCACTTGGCCTTGCACTTTGACCCATCAGAAGCCTGTACAGTAAGACTCTGGAAAAGGCCTTTCTCCATTCTCAAACCTGAATGGTTCTTAGAAGTTGTTCAAAGTTGTTTTAGAGTTTACTTCATAAACAAAATATAACCCAAAGGCTTACTATAAAGAATGACCAAAAATTCTAGAAAAAAAAAAAGTTAAACCTTAGTTCTTTCACATCCCATGATGAATGGACCAGCAAATATGCTTCTTAAAATAATATTAAAAGCCCTGCAGCAGGGTTGGAGGAAAAATTATGTTAGAAAATAATTTTTGATGGATGAGAGTTAACCAATTTTCTAGCAATCAGAAAGGAGGTACAGAATTAGTTCTGTATCTGATGTTAAACTATCTCAGCCTATTATCCCTAACAGAAAACACATATCAAGCCCAGGAGATGATTCTTCCTACATTTTATATCTCTAAGACATTGACCTCAGCGGCGATGCTTACGTGTAATATAGGAGAACAGATTGCAGTTTTCAGGAATGGCTGCCTAGAGCTCAAGAGAGAGAGGAAATTTCTGCAGCTCAAAACTGTATATAGCAATCCCAGGGAAACAAACAAAAAAAATCCATCTCTAATTTCAACTTTTAACATGATTTGCATGACCTAAAACACATTTATAAGAGCCAGGCAGCATTTTTATGCCTTTGATTTTGAGTAATTATTATTATTATTATTATTATTATTATTTAGCTGAAACATTGTTAATGTCTTTCATATTACATTTGGCCATAAATACCAGAACTTTTGATTTTTAGATTCCTCTCTGCTTAAGAAAAAAAAAAGAGGCGTTCCCCCAAAAATCATTATCACAGGGAAACCCATTGCCCCAAGGTAATGAGGAGAGGGGCTGCTTAGATAAGACAGCTTGACAGAGTCACCCACGGCTTATCTGACATAGCCTTGGGGTCAGAGTCACTTAGATCCAGTAGTCCCACCCACAGTTATCTTGCAGAGTTTGAGGAGGTATGTTCACAGAGAGCATGGCTACAGCTCCATGTGACTGGTCTCCCTGCTTCCATTATGTTCAAAACATCCATTTCCCACACAACAGCCTGGGTGAGCTTTTAAATAAAATCACCTCCAAGAACTTCCCCTGACATTTAGAATGAAAGCAAAATTTCACCCCATGTTCTGCATGGCCCCCATGCTCTACTTAAGATTGCTTGGTTAGAGAAACTTACAAAAATTTTGAGAGAGAAAGAGTGTGAGCTGTGGATCTATGTATGAGGTGTGCCAATTAAGTTCGTGAACTCATCCTAGAAAAAGTGCTCATTGCTGACTATCACTATGGTCACCTTTGAAGTACTCCCCTTGGGAAGCTATGCACACATGCCAGTGCCTAGTCCACCCTTCAAAGCAATTTTGGAACTCTTTTTCTGAAATGGCCTTCAGAGCTGTCATCAAATTACCCTTGATGTCCTGAATGTCATCAAAATGTCTTTTTTTCAATATTTCTTTTATCTTCAGATAAAGAAAAAAGTTACTGGGGGCCAGATCAGGTGAGTAGGGAGGGTGTTCCAATACAATTATTTGTTTACTGGCTAAAAACTCCCTCACACCCTCATAGACAATGCTGTGTGAGCTGGTGCATTGTCATGATACAAGAGCCATGAATTGTTGGTGAAAATTTAGGTTGTTTTCGTCTAATTTTTTCACACAACATTTTCAGCACTTCCAAATAGTAAACTTGGTTAACTGTGTCCAGATGGTATAAATTCATAATGAATAATCCCTCTGATATCAAAAAAGGTTAGCAACACTGTTCCAAGTTTGCAAACTTCACTGTCTGACCTCGAATATGGCAATACTTTGATAGGTTTGACCAGGAAATGTGACCAGGTTTGACCAAGATTCCCAACAACCTGGATAGTTCCCAATGACTTCTCTTTATGCCCATTTTTTTTCCCTCACTCTGCCCCCATATTTAGAATACTTAGTCCTCTAAAACTCTAATGAACCTATTTTCTTTTTCCTTCTAACAAGAATTGTCCCAAGCACTTGCACCAGAAGGAAAGACTGCTACAGAAACTGGTTAATTCAGATCTGCAAAATCTGAAGAAAGTGTAATTTTCACCCTTTGCACTTGGATACTTTTGCTTTTTATAAAAAAAACTCAATATTAAAAGTCAACAGCCTACACCAATGTTATTAGACCTGCCTTACTTTTCCAGGCATAGCAAGAGCAAGCCATTGCTAGCTATCTGTAAATGCAAGCAATCAGCTTGGTGTAGAATGACTACTTCAGAAATGAGCACCTCACAGCTAATCCCGACCCTGCTGCCACCACCAGCCTCACTGTGACCCCTCTCATAATCTCTCTCTCTGTCCCTTTGAATTTTTCCATAGATTCATCCATATTATTAGTCTTCTTCAGAAACACACTTTGGGGTTTTGATTCTCCCCACTTTATATTTGATTTTCTTTCACTTGTCCATTTCTACTTCTATCATTCTTATTTTCTGTCTTCTATTTTTTTAGGGGCACTTGTTTCATGCCACTTTCTAAAAATCTTTAAATGAATTCTTAAATAATTACCTCCCGGCATATTTACTTTCTAATGTATGTGTTTAAGTCTGCAAATTTCCTCTATTCACAGCTTTATCTACATTCTGTATATGGTGTATTTTTGGTTACAGTGATAATATTCATTATCTTTAATTAGAAGTAACTTTCAATTTGATCATGACCTATGCATTATTTAGACACATATTGCTTAATTTTCAAACTTTTGGCAATTATCTGTTAGTGCATTTTAGCTTAATTTCAAAAGAGAGTCTACTCCTTTGTATTTCAATTGTGTGGCATTTTTTTGAGAAGTGGACAATGGTTTATTATATATAATCCATTTTGTTAAAAATCCTATGTGCACTTGAAAATGATACGCATTCTTAAATTTTTTGGTTCAGTGATCATCAGGTTTGTCCAAGTATATCATTTGTTCATTTGTTTTTCAGATTTTCCATATTTTATCGAATTTATGTGACTGTTCTATCACATATACTATGAGAAATTTGTGTTCAAGTTTTGTGTGTGTGTGTGTGTGTGTGTGTGTGTGTGTGTGTGTATTCTATTTATCTGTATAGTTTCACTTTAAATATTTTCAGGTTATGTCATTAGGTACATATGCATTTAGAGTTTTATTATATTTTCTTGGTGAATGAACTCTTTGATAATTATGAAATTATCACTGTTTATCTGTAATAGTGATTCTTGTCTCAAAATCTGAATACTGTAATATAAATTTGCTGTAGCAGCTTTCTTCTGGCTGGTGTTTGCATGGTATTATCTTTTTAAATTCTTTTTCATTCAACTTTATATTTAAGATGTGTCTATTGTAGGCAGCATATAGGTGAGTTTTTCTACTGAATCTGCTTGACAATTCTAGGGGATTAAATAGTGGTCCTCAGAAAGATATATCTAAAGTGTAACCCCCAATACCTGTCAATGTGACCTTTGGAAAAGGGGGTCTTTGCAGATTTAATTAATTTGCAAATTTAATGTGACCGACTTTTTTTCACTTAGCATAGTGCCCTCAAGAGTAATCCATGGTGTTGTGTATTGCAGAATTTCTTTCTTTTTTAAGGTTAAATAATATTACATTGTATACCACATTCTCTATATCCATTCATCGACTGAAGCACATTTAAGTTGTTTTCATACCTTGACTAATGTGAATAGTGCTACAATGAACATGCTAGTGCTAATATCCGTTCAATCTCCTGATTTCAACTCTTTTGGATAAATACCCAGGTGTAGGATTGCTGGATCTTATGGTAGTTCTACTTTTAATTTTTTTGAGAAACCTTGAAACCATTTTCCATAGCACCCACACCATTTTGCATTTTATTCATAGAGTACAGGAGTTGCGATTCCTCCACATCCTTACTAACGTGGTTGTTTTTGTTGTTCTTGCTTTTTAATTCATAGCCATCCTGACAGCTGAGAAATGGTATCTCCTTCTGGTTTTTATTTTTTTTCCCCTTATGATTAGTGATGTTGAACATCTTTCCATGTACCTGTTGGCCATTTGTATGTCTTCTGTGGAGAAATGTCTGTCCAAGCCTTTTGCCCATTTAAGAAATGCGTTATTAGGTTTTTTCCTTTTAAGTTGTACGAGTTCCTTATGTATTTTAGATATTAAGCCCTTATCAAATACATGGCTTACAAATATTTTCTCTCATTCCATAGGTTGTCATTTCACTCTGTTGATTGTTGCATTTGCTGTGTAGAAGCTTTTTAATCTGTTGAATATCCACTTGTCTATTTTTGTTGTTAATGCCTGTGCTTTTGATTCAGGTGACGTATGTGCGTGGGTTTATCCCTGGGCTCTCTAGTCTGTTCCATTGGTCTACATGTCTATCTTTAGGCCTGTACCATAGTGTTTTTTTTGTTTTTGTTTTTAGAGCAGTGTCACTGGCCCTCATATGTGGGACCCGAATCGGGGCCGCTGGCGTCCCAAGCCAGCGCTTAACCACCGCGCCACTAGGCCAGCCCCCCATAGTGTTTTAATTACTGTAGTTCTGTAACATATTTTGAAACCAGGAAGTGAATGCATCTTGATCTAACCATCACTAGAGTTCTAGTCTGTCTGCCTGGGCCTGTGGGCTGGGAGCACAGAGGCAAGACCAGCTGAGCCCGGTACAGCAGGGATGAGTACAACCCCTAATTCAGAATCATGTCCTCCAGATGACATATTGGAATCTGAAACAGGCTCGGAGAAGAGGGGCCCAGAGCACCAGGCAGGGCAGGCCCCATCGCAGGGGCCGCCCCAAGCTCTGGGGACAGGCCTGCTGCCCCGGGATGCTGAGGCCATATTTGATCTCTTGTTAAGTCCCACATAGCTTCATTTTCCAAGAGCTCTGGGTTCAGAGGTTGAGGTTTCCTTTCTCCTAGAGTCACTCACTACCTCTGTGACTGGGAGCTGGGGTTTCCTCACCTCTTGCCTCTTTTTTGAAAAATATTTCTTTTTCGTTTAAAATTTTTTTTTTTGAATAGACAATTTAAGATTGGAAGTTATAAGCTTTTAACTTACTAAAAGCATCATTCACCTGTCTTCTCTTTTTCAGTGTTTCTGTTAAGAAGTTAGTTGTAACTCTCACTGTGTTTCTTTTACAGATAACACAACATTTTATATTCCGTTTCTAAGATTTTCTCTTTGTTTTTAGCTTTTACCAATTTGATCGTGATGTTCTTATATGGATTTTCTTGGCATTATTCCTGAATTGATATTGTTTTCTTATTGAATATGTACCTTGATGGATTCATCAGTTTGGGAGAAATTCCCTGTCACTATCTTTGCTCCTTCTCTCTCCCCCTCACTGTTTTGGATTTCAGTTATAGGCATGCTAGATCTTTGCAACATTCCATATGGACTGTATGCTTTTTCTTTGCAATAGCCATCATTTTGTTTCTATTTGCTTCAATTTGGATGTTCTCTTCTATCTTCTAGTTCAGTAGTTCTCTCTTGGTCTGTGTCTAATGTTGGTAAATCTACCTGCTGACTTTGATTTCAATAGTTGTATTGTTATTTATGTAATTTCCATATATATATATATATATATATATATATATATATATATATATATATCTTATCTCTTGAAATTTTCAATACTTTGATTTATTCCATAATCACATTGTAACTATAATATATGAGGAATCCCTGTGTATTTTCCTCTTTTATCTGTTTTTTTTTTCCTTGTTTTTGTTTTTTGTTTGTTTGTTTTTCTTTTTCTTTTTTAAAACAAAACAAAATGTGTTGTCTTCTCATGTGCCTAGGTAGTTTTTTATTTATTGATATTCAGATGCTAAGTATGAAATGTATAGAGATAATAAATGGCATTAAATGAGTTATTTTCCTTGAGAAAGAATTCACTTCTGCTTCGGATATGCAGGTAGGCTAGCAGAACTAGAAATCCCAGATAATCTTAATCCAATTTGGGATTGAAATGATTTAAATCTGGGTTTTAATTAATGTAGGAACTAAATGCTTTCATCTGTACCCTTCCCTTATTTTAGTCACAACCAAAAATCTGAGGTGTTTGTCTTGCTTACCTTGCTGTGTCCCACGAACCCCACAAACATGTCAGGAGTTTTATTCAGCTTCTCAGCCACTGATTTAGGAACTGGAACTCAGCAGTCCAAATCCCTGGCTAAAAATCACTGGATTTTCTTCTTCTATTTATCTTGCCTCCATTACTCCTCACTGTCTTAGCAGCTCTTCAATTCATTCAAATAGTGTGTGTGTGTGTGTGTGTGTGTGTGTATACACCTCCATATCTATCTATATCTATCTATCTATCTAATCTATGATTTTCCTCCAATATTTGTAGTTGTTATTAGAGGGCACATTGGTCAAGAATAATGAATTAGGCCATTATTAGGAGCGGAAACCATAACACTAACCAAAGTACACATGATAATGTGCTCATTTAACTACTATATTTTCAGCCTCCTCTAAGTTAAGGTTTTGATCATTTACATGTACATGGAGGGTGTTCAGTGCAACTCCCAGGAAAGCCTCTTTAAAAGAATTGAACCAGCTCCCTTGTCCTGTTCCATTATAATATCTAGCACACAGTTCCAAAAATTATTTTGAAATATAAGGCACATTTTAAGATGCATGATATGTAATACCAGGAAAGAAAAGTTTTATAAAGTAAAGGTTATGTCTGAATACAATTTCACAGAACTGTTACTACTTAACTAAATATTTTATTCTTATCCTGAGATAAACAGACTTTTGTATATCAGCCTAGCCACTGATAACACTAGAACTCAGGACATATTTTGCCACCAAAATATCTACGTATAAATCAAGTTCTAGGCACCAGCATATTAGTTGGTTGGAAGAATACTTATGCAAAATTTGGTGGGATTATATTTCATCTACTGTATTACTCACTATTTCTCCTGCTAATATTTATGTTCATGCCTTTGCTATCTTCCTTTCATCTTTTTTCTGTAATGTTAGTTTTGCTGAGGCTTCTGTAAATATTCCTTCTACTAATGATATGAGTTGTGTGATAGCTAACAGCTTACATTATTTACAGTCTTTGCTTTTTAGAGTAAAACAGGAAACCATGAAGTATGGTGATTTACTCAGCTGCAGTATACAAGGTACTCTGGTCCTATTGAACAAGAGTAATTGTTATGATTATTTAATGATATATACAATACCTGTTATTAGCTATTTAGTGATATACGAGTACTTGAGGTCTGCTGCTTCTAGTGCCATTGAGAACAACTCATTTTTCATTCAAACCTAATTGCCAGTGCTGGTACATGGAGAGAAATTTTACTCTTCATCAGATTTATTGGATAGCACCATTCTTGCCAGATCTCATATTGACATGTAATTTATATTAATGCCAGGGTGCTATATTTATAGTTGTGAGATAAAACCTAACCTCTAACATGCCAATCTACAGGAGCAAGAAAAGAACAGGGAAGGAGATATGTTGACAAAAGTAAATTTGCGTAGACTTTTGGAATCACACTTTGGAGGAATCAGTAATCTGATTTCTCCTGTGGTCCTGGGGGAACAGCAAGCACACATAAGGTATAACACTTATAACTTAACCAAATGCCTGCATAGAGTCTTTACTGCAGAGTCATCAAATAAGTAAGTGAAAAAATGGAATGAGGTAGTTGGGCAGTGTCCAAGCCATTTATCCGTATTTACTGGGATTTAGATATACCTCTCACCTGATTGAAGGAGAACAGAATCTTTTAATTCCCTACATCTGTAATTTTATAATTAGTGCAAATTGAATTCTATATAGAACGGTAAATACCACCAAGAAAAGAATCAGAATTCGGTTCTGGCATCAGAGCTTTCGGCACTGGGATTCCTGAGAGCTCCATCCGTCTTTTAGGCATGGGTTTGAAATGTTCTGTCTCCTAAAAATGATTCACTAGGAAGACCTGTGCTACTTGAGGCGGGGACTGGGGGTGGGGTGGGAATCTCCAGAAATTCACCAGGCTTATTGATGCTATTTTCTTTAGAAATCGCTGTTGCAATTTAGAGGGGTTTTTGTTGTTGTTTGTTTGGTTGGTTTCTTATCACTACTGTTTTCCTTGATATCTACCAGCACTGTGAATTAAGACAAATTATTAAGTCTTTATTTCAAAGTCTTATTGTGAAGATTACGTAAGTTTCATAATGTTGATTCAAACCAGAGCCTGAGCAAGAGAGAATGAGTGTTAATGATTACTCCCATTGTCACTGTCATACTGCTTACCATAAGTCATTATCTATCTATTGCTCAAGTGATCAATCAATTAGCATCCTCATCACTGATCCTCATCCTTGAGTTCTGAGTTATAGTTGATTCACAAAATCTGAGAACTTGTTGCCTCAAAAAAGCATCCTTTCATGTATTTTTCCTGACTAGGTGGTGAAGGCTTATTATTTATGCATGTAGGAAGTGAATAACACCAATCCTGCTGTTATTCAAAAATGGTCGGACCCAGAAATGGTCATAAGTAGAAGCTAAAGAAAACCATACCATGGGACTCCAGAAAAAGTCCTACCTCTTTTCCTTTTTTCTCTGAAAAGTCTTCATTCTAATCCTCTTTTCCTGCATTTCTTGTCACTGCCTGATTAATCCATTGGCTGAATTCTATAGCCCTGAATCCTGATGTGAAGAGGACAATAAGTGCAATGATATATCTTGGCTCCCACAGGAGTGCCGGCATGAATAAGCTTCCCATTAGCCCCACCTATTTAAGCCGGTAGTCAAATTTTGTTTTCTTAGGGCAACAAAACTGCCTCATTTAGCCAATTTGTTATCCCCTTGTTGGAACTTTGTTTTTGCCTGTATTACTGAAAATAAAATACACCCTCAGTCTACATCACAATTTTTTAACACCAGACCCCAAAATTCAATTCAGATATCTTTAGTCCGATCTCATCGATTCAGCAGAGCAAATAGAGATTTTTCTTTTTAATTTAAAAGCCAAAAGATGCAGTTCTTTGTTGAATACTGTGAACCCACCTATTCTGAACCTCTGAGAAAACAGATTTCAAATTAAGAGTGAAGCTTAGTTCATGTAAACTATTTCCTCATGTAGAGAGAGCAGTCTATTCATCTCCATAACGACTTACTTTAATATACAAATTTAACATGGATTAGGAATTTATTTTTAAAAGATGCCTCTTGGAGATATCTCAGTTGGACCTGCATTGGGTTTTAAATGACATGTCATTTCTATTTTTTTCCTTATTTAATGTCTTTACTTGGCAGATGCATTCTTAGGAAGCTATACACTTCCCCCAAATGCCTTAGCACTTGAAGATACAAGACAGTAGAATTCAAAGCCAAGTCTGAAGACCCACACAAGCTAACATGGCATCCCACCTTCAAAGATAGCAGAAGAGTGAAAAAATAACATATCAACAGAACTGGGGTTACTGATGGTTGTAAGAACAGAGCAAAGCAGAAAATATCATTTATTGATGGTCAGCTGTGCTCCACATCTCACAAGATGGATTTCAGGGACCAAGACAGGTCCATGACTTGAAATGTCACAACTTAGATTTTTGTTCCTTCACTATTTAGTAGAAAATATGAAAAAATAGAAAAAAATATGTAGACAGGATTAGGGAATTGTGTTGTTGCTTATGTTTAGAAGCTTGTGTATAGACAGTGAAAAAGAACTGTGGTATCACTATCTACAAAAACATCTAGTGAATCAAGAGATAAAGAAGTGTTATTTAAACCATTGTTGTGCTTACTGTACTGTGATGAGGACTGTGGAATAATTTAAGCCTATTATAAAATGTAGCATAGTCTAGGTGAGGAGGCAAGACTAAACTGTGTGAAAACAATCAGGATTTAGAATTGTTGCAACAGGTTGAAATTGTCAGAAAATGTTGCCAAAAACATCATCCTAAACCAGATCAGTAGACCATCTTGTGTGAAATATGTTAATTTAAAAAACCTCACTTATGTATGGAATCTAATGAACAAAATAAATAAACAAAGAAACAGAGCATAGTTACAGAGAATAAGCTGATGGTTACTAGAGGAGGAGGCTTGGGGGTTGCTGGATGAAAAAGGCGAAGGGATTCAAAAATACTAATCGGAAGTTACAAAAGTCATGGGGATGTAAAGTACAGTATGGGGAATATAGTAAATAACATTGTAAAATATACGTATGGTGTTGGATGGGTACTAGACTGATTTGGGGATCACTTCATAAATTATATAAATGTCTGACCACTGTGCTTACACCTGAAACTGATACAAATTAATATTGAATATTAACTATAATGTAAAATTAGTGACGGGCTATATAGTACAGCACAGGGAATATGGTCAATAATATTCTAATAACTATGCACAGTGTCAGATGGATAATAGACTTGGGGTTATTACTTTGTGTGGTATATACATGTCTAATCACTATGTTGTTTTGAATACCTGAAACTAATAAAAGAAAAAAAAAACTATTTTAAAAAAGGGAATTCAGATATAAAGAATCTGTTTATCTGACAGTCAGGTGCAGTGGAATCAATCTCAAGCTGCAACCAGCAACGTACTTAGTCATATGTCAAAAGGGTTCTCTAGAAAGGAGGAGGCATGTTTTAAAGCTACATGGTCCTGATGACCATGTGCTATGCTTGTTGCTGGGTTCATATGTGCTGAGTCTGGGTTTTTCACAGCTCTTGGCTACCTAATAGGAAATTTTCCTGCTAGGTCTTCCTGTATACCTTTAGTTGGGTCAGTTGCCTTACCTGGAATGCCTTCCCCTTTTTTTCACCACCCCAACTTTTTCTCATTTAGCACATTTATATAGACAGGATTAGGGAATGGTGTTGTTGCTTATGTTTAGAAGCTTGTGTATAGAGAGTGAAAAAGAACTGTGGTATCACTATCTACAAAAACATCTAGTGAATCAAGAGATAAAGAAGTGTTATTTAAACCATTGTTGTGCTTACTGTACTGTGTTGAGGACTGTGGAATAATTTAAGCCAGTGGCCCTGGCTTGGATCCCACATGAGGCCAATGACACTGCCCTCTTAAAAAAAAAGAAAAAAGGCCTAGACCCCTGAGTCAGCACTGTCTGTCATAAGTACTGCTGAGGAGACCCCTCCAGCCAACAATATCAAAGTTAAATTTGGGGCTAATGACTTATCAACTCTTATATTTTTAAACCATCAGAGGGTATAAAAAAAAATTACAGTAGCAAGTTAATTACCCTGAGTTATATACTGCTTCCTCTATGTATTCCTTATATGAATTAATACGTACATAGCATTTAGAACTGTGCTTGGCACAGTGAATTCTTTAAAATGCTGGCTGTTGTTATTATTATTACTACCAGTATAGTTACTATTAATAGAATCCTTTCCAATAAAAAATAATGAGTACTCACTAGGTACTAAGCATATTCTGAATACTGTAGAAAAATTTAGTTAATAAACATTATCTTTGTTCCTGAGGAGTTCACTAGTACAAATAAAATACCAATGACAGCTATAAAATAATGTTTATTTACACTTGCCTAAAGTGCTCCACTGTTGTATGCCTTTTTGTATATTGAGTCCTTTGTTCCTGAAAATAAGTTTATGGTTTACCCATTTTACAGCTGGGAAAGCTGATGCACACAGCAAATCCACACAATGCCAATGCTGCAAAGCTGATAATTAGAAGAACCAGCATTTACATGTAGGGGAGTCTAAGTTCAGTGCCCATGCTTTTGTCTTTCATGCCATGTTGCTCATGAGAATTTTTTAATTGATGGAGCTGTGTACAGAATGTGATGAAGACACTTCATTGAGCAGGCCACACTAGAATAAATTTTGACAGATGAGTAGAAGCTTACCAGATGTACTACAGTGTTAAGGACATGGTTTTTAATTAATAAATTCTTTCCTGTGTATGTATAGATTGATTGATTGATTGATTGACTGATAAGTGAAGCTAATTTTAGGAATCATTGGGCTAGGTAGTCTAAATGCTCTAAATTAGTGAGGACTATCAGATGTAAGGAGAAATCCAGCTTAAACTGTACTTATAAAAAAGGAAGGTTGCACTTATAAAGTCATATGAAAGACTCAGATCATATAATCAAATTAATGCTTCTCTGTTTTCATTCTTATGAAGGTTGAATTTTGTTTTGTTTTGTTTTGTTTTTCAGATTGGGTAGGAAAAAAATGACATCAGTTGCTCAAGGCTCATATTTAATGGGACTATTTACCTTTATAGGAAAAGCACTGAGATGAAGACACTTCTACCATCTCAATTCGTTTTTCTAGGCATGCAGCAAGACTCATTGTCTAAGTTCATTTTCATATTGTTGGGGCCATTGGCTGAGCTCTACCCAATAAGTTGAGGGAGGAAATGGTCTAATTCCATCCAGGCCTAGCTCTTAGAAATGTTTTTTCTGTCTTCTAGCCCTTTTTCCCCTTGACACAATGACCTTGAAGACCACATGGTTCACATTGTGAAGTCACAAGCAAGAGTGTGCCCCAACCCACACTGTATTTTTCTTGACCTGTAAGTATAAATGTTATCTTTATTTTGATAAGCTACTGAAATGCCAGGGTTAATTTATTGCTGCAGTATATCCTAGCCGCCCCCCCCCCCCCGATTAATGCAACCACCTAACTAATGCAAGTCTCAGAGACAAATCTTAATAGACTGACTTGTCTTGCATACCAATCTCTGCACTGAGCACTATGGCAAGGGCTTAGAATAATCTAAATGGCCAAATTCACATTGCAACCACCCAAAACTAAACCATATAGAATATCAGAGGATCCAGAATGCAAAGGAACAGAGATGGAAAAGTGAGTTAAATGTTCACTATATATTCTATAGTTTTTATTCATTTAATGGTAACTCCTCCTTAAACTCATTGCCAATTTATTAGACCATTGGTAATCACATTCTATTCACCAATATTTGAAAGGAAAATCTTTCTGAGAATACATATGTGATGTGTTTCCATCACATAAATCCATTCAACATTTTAGTTCAATAACCAAACTTTTTTTTTTTTTTCTGCCTGAAAATTTTCCTCTCACCTGCATCTTATTTCATGTCTAGGAGTTAATGCTGCTCAATTCATTCATCTTTTTCAAATACAGAAAGGCTTTATGTATATTTCTTATTTTTTGGCTAACACTGTCTTCTGACTTTGTTTTTATTAAATATTAATACATTTGTCTTCAGGAAAAATTAAATTTATTTTCTTGCAAATCCCATGAAAGCAGAAAGTTAAATTGAAGAGATCATAGTCAGTATTGTGTTTGAGAGACTCTCATCTACATTAATCCTGTTCTGAGGCCAGTTTTTATTACAGAAAATATCTGTGCACTTAGGAAGTAGGCAGAAAATATTAGAATTCAAAGTGCACAGAGAAGCCAAGTCTTTCTTTGCACTGTGGGTTGTATAGTGCAATCAGAGGGATCTTTAAAGGCACATGATTTTCCTCACTTTAAATTTCAGACTTTTTAGGAAAACTTTACTTCCACAATTGGGCACAATTTTACGGGGTAACTCCTGCCATAGTACATATCATTCCTCTTATCTTAAGCCACATTTTTTTCTTCATGCTTTAAAATGGTATTTGGCTTCATTCTATAAATGGGTACTTTCTGAATGCTGTGAAGTATTCAGAGTAGTCAGAGGAAGGGGAAACAAGAGGTGCACGTATAAATGTCCAGATGTAATAAGAAGCAAGAAGTTTGTTTGTAGAGATTCAGAAGAAAAAGCTAATCTCAATTGACAAGAATGTTCTTGATAAACCTAATGAAAGAATATGCATTTAAAATTGCATGGAGAATGGGTTTATGCCATTAAAAATTAAAAAATAATCAGGTACTCTTATTTGAGGCATTCAAGCATAAGTGGAGAAGCAATATGGCAGGATTGCTTTAGAAAGGCGTAGGCTTTACATGGAGGATTAAACGAAATTACTCATCATTATCATCATCATCATCATCATCATCCATTAGAAAGTTTTTCTCAGTATTTTCTTACCAAGGTTCTCTATGACTTGATATTAATTAACATGTATTTAGTAGTAATAATTTATCAAACATAATAGTAAACTCTTTACAAAGATGAGCAAATTTTGTGCTCATAATAAGCCTGTGAGATAGGAACTGCTAATATCCTATGTATATATGCATGTATGCATGTACATATTCAGAAACTTTTAGACCAATAAAAAAGTTGGAAAATAATTACAATGAACACAGCCATATTCACTAGTGGCTCCATTCCTCCCCCTACATGCATGTTCCACATTCCAAACCATTTAAAGATAGAGTGTATCATAGCAACACCTCCCAATGTGCATTTCAAGAGGAATACTGAAGAATCCATCTCTCAATATCAAGGATATTACCAAAGCCACGACTTGACCACCATACATGAAAAGGTCAACATTGATTCAACAATGTCCCATGATATTCCATCCATTTTTCCAACCCCAGTCATTGAAAAAGCATATATATGTTTCCCTGTAAACATTTATACATTTAATTTGGCTGTTATTGTCTCTTTAGTCTTCACAATTTACAGTTGACCCTCCCCCAGCCTATATTTCTCATAATATTGAATTTTTAATGACTACAGGTCATTTGTCCTATAAAAGTATTCCACATGCTTGATTTGCTGACAATTTCCTAAAGATGAGATTCAGATCATATATGTGCTCTCAACATTCTACAAGAGCAGTCCAAAGGCTACTTCTGGAAATGAACTTTCAATTTTTCCCTCATCCACTCAAATACTGTTCTCTTTTTCTTTCCCTCTTCTATGGTTGTTCTTCAGCCCGCCCTGTGGAAGGTTGTCTTCTTTATCTTGTATTACAGAAATATGCACAGTCAGCAATGTAGTGCACTTTTTAAAAGCTGGAAATGCGCACCCTTCTAACATATAGGAAAAACACTACTATTTTTGGAGTAATGAAAGGATGAACACAAGATGTACTGACCAACTTCATTATGATTAAATTCTGCTTCATTACCCAATTAATTTTGAACTTAATATTGATAATGAAATGGTAGTTTCCTTTACAGAAAAGCTTAGGACACCAAAATAAATTCCAGATGGGTTGAATTTTATGAATTAAAAAATAAATAAATTGTAAAACACTCACCAACAATAGAAGAATAGTTTTCATGCATTTGAAGAGATTTTTTAAAAATACAATTAATAAACCAAATTAATAAACCAAAATTAATAAACCAAAAATGAACTGAAATTTTTTAATGCAAATAAATTTCTTTCCATGTCAAGCACTTTAAATTAAAAGGCAAACAAAATAAGGGAATTTTTGCCAAAATACTACAGACAAAAAAAAAGTTGAAGTTATTCTCTAAGGACCACATATATTAACAAGAATTATGCTAAAATCTCAACAAACAAGTAGAAAAAGGGAATGGTGTGATTTATAGAAAAATATATATATGAATAAAAATATATTATAACATTTAATTATATTAATGTTTTAAAAATGAAAATTAAGATGAAATATTTATCTAGCAAATGTTTAAATAATTTTAAATATGAATTGTTTACAAGTGTGCAAGGAAATGGCACTTTTATTTATTACTGGTGTGAATTTAAATATTCCCATTGCTCTGTAAGAAACAAATTAGAAATATGTTATCACTAGCCTTTAGAATGTCTGTACCATTTGAGCAGTTATTTCATCTTATAGGAATCTATCCAAAGAATAAGAAAATCTACCAATGAATTATTTTATGCAGATTAAAATCAAAGCAGGTAATGACTAAACAAATTCTAGTGTAGCGATGAATGGCATAATATTTTACTATTAAGAAATTTGCTAACAATTGTTACCCTATAAACTTTAATTTAAAAAAGAAATTCAAAACCTTATACCTTGAATCGGGAAGTGATAACATACTAATAAAAATAAATGAGTATATAATATATAGCATGATACTAATTATAAATTATCAACACATACTTTTAATAAGTAAACATGCTGAAAGTAGGCTTTTGAGGTTTCTTTTATGTTTGTTGCTTTTTTTGTATCCTTCAAAATATTTCCAGTAGTAATGTTTGCATTATATTTGATATTTTTTAAAAAGTGTCAATAAACTTAAAATATATTTAGGTGATCCTCTCAGATAAGCTTAGTATAGTTGGAGAATGAGTTCATATTTACGAGGTGAATGGTCACGAGTAGGGGACAGTGATTGCATCAAGTGATTTGGTTGTTGAAACAGCATCAGGTGCATCAGCGTTTTCTTTCCACTGCTCTGTTTAACTGACAGGGTCTCAAACATCCAGATGCACTCACTCACACATTAGGCTGGTGTGTATTTGTCAGACTGAGCCAAAGCTTCAGCAGACATCTTGGATGCTTCATGACATCCATATCAAGATCAGCTCATAGCAAGGCAGCCCACCCGTGATGGATTACCTGTGGGAATCCTGGGGAATTTTATATTTTATATTCAGGCATACCTCAGAGATATTGTGGGTTCAGTTGCAGACCACTGCAATAAAGCAACTGTCACAATAAAGTGAGTTATAATCGTTTTGCTGGTGGAGGGTCTTGCCTTCAATTTATGCAACATTTGTAAGTGCAATAGCACAAAGTACAATAAAACAAGGTATGCCTGTAACCTCTCTTCCCTTGGGAACTTTGACATTATCTGTATTTACCTCTATCTGGCATAATACAGTCTCTCTAGATAAATACATCTTAAAATTATCTTCATTTGCAAAAATGTCCAAATTCTGTTCATCATAAAATTTAGTTGTGCTTTTTTAAGTGTAAAGTTTTGGCACACCTGGTTATACTGTCTCAGCCTTAATTTCAAAACAGACATATAAAATATACAATCTGAATAGCTTAATACTTGTTAAAGAAACTAAGTTTATATTCAAAAAGCTTCCCACAATTACAATTCCCAGCCCAGATGGCTTCACCAGAATTTTGTATTAAATATTTAAAGAAGAAATAATGCCAACTCTAGAAAAATTATTTCAGAAAATTGAAGAGGAAGAAACATTTCTAACTCATCTTATGAGGCCAGAATAATCGAGTATTTCTGATACGAAAACCAGACAAGAACATTACAAGAAAATAAATTTACAAATCAATATTCGACCAATTTAAATGCAGAATCGTTAACAAAACAGTAGCAAATTAAATGAACATTATGTACAAATGAAAAAAGAAAATAAAACAAAAAAAAAAAAAACAAGGAAAGTGTACACCAGGAATGAAAAGTTGAGTTAATATTTGTAATTAATAATTATAGTTTTATCACACTAACAGAATAAAGGCTATATAAAAATATTACCAACTCTGTAGATGAAAAAAAAATTGACAATGTCAGCACACATTCATGATTTTTAAAAAAATTCTCAGCAAACTTGGAATACAAAGAATCTTACTCAATCTTATAAAGCACCTACAACCAACATAATATTTCATGGTGAAATATTGAATATTTTCCCCTATGTCTGGGGGCAGAGCAAGGATGTTCACTTTTATCATTATTTTGAAAGTTTTTATTAGATTCAGGTGTACAAAACAACGCAATAGTTAAGACATTTACACCCCTCACAAAGTTATAACCCCCCCAATCTACTACTCTTGTGACATAGTGTATATCTGTTACAATCCCATTGACTAAAATTCATCCATTTTAAAATATTATACAAAACGTTTATAGCAAGATAAACATACAGCAATTTGATTGAAAAGGAACAAGTAAAATGTATTTTTTAGATATAGTTATATGTGTAAAACCTTAAGAAATGTATAAAAAAATTCTAAACTTAGTAAGTGAATTTAGGAAAATCAAAAGACACAAAGTCATTCATTAATATAAATTTATCTCTATAGACTAGTAATAACAATTGGGATATTAAATAGAAATGTGTGATTTTTCATTATATAGAAAACAAAATACCTAGGATTAATTACAAAAGAAGATATTCAGAAATTACGCATTAGAGAAAAGAGAAAACAGTGCTGAAAGAAACTGAAGTAGATAGGAAAAGATGGAGAGATAATCCATATTAATGCAATAGAAGACTCCATATTGTTGAGATGTCAGTTCTCTCCTATTTCATCTCAAGATTTAACTCAATCTCTTTCAAAATCCCTGCAGGCATTTTAATTGTTTTTTTTTTTTTTTTTTTCCCCAAAAAGTGACAAACTCATTTTAGAATCTATATGGAAATGAAAACGACCTAGAACTCCCCAATTACCTTGAAAAATAAGCACAAAGTTGAAGGACTTATATTATCTAATTTCAAGATTTCTGTAATGCTTCAGTAATCAAACTAATTTGTTAGTAACATTATAAGGACAAAAAAAAATAAAAAATAGATCAAGGGAACACTGCGGAGAAATCCACTGTTGCTTTATTTTAAAAAGATGCTAAACCTTTGTTGGTTCGCAAACTGGCCCTTGTACACAAAGGGCAAGGAGAGACTGAAGAAGGAGACAGGCCACTCCAGATTGGTAGGTGACAGGTTTAATAAGCAAGGGGAGTGACATATGGGGTTTACCTTGGGCTGGCTCAGGACAAATAGATCAGTTCACTAGCCCACCAGAATCTTACAAGTTTACATAGAGACTTTAATGGGTTCAGTCACATATACTGCCCAGATGATCTGAACACCTTACTGTCTCAAGGCTACATCCTTGGAACAGCTCCCACTGTGGGAATAGTGGGTAGAACATACATTCCAAGTACAGGGAAGGGAGTGAGGAGGCTCTAATTGCTTGGGTCCAACTCACGGGTCATCCAGCAGTCCCATACCTCTCGATGACCTCCTCTAATGATAGTTCAAAGGGGAGAGTATTTTGTAACATATGGTGCCAGAATAATTCAATTTTCATATGGATAAAAAGTAAATTTCAATCACTGCCTCAGATTATATACAAAAATAAATACGGGATGCATCATAGACATAAATATAAATGCTAACACTTTCAAACTTCCAGAAAATAATATAGAAAACTCACCTTATATCATTGAGATAGGATATGTTTACTTGATATGACACTAGCAGAACTGTCATAAACTTAAATAAAATAAATTGAACTTCATCAAAATTAAAACATCAGCTTTTCAGAAGACCCCCAAAAAGTGAATAGGCAAGGCAGTAGAAAGGAAGATATACATCTGTCAGACTGTCATCTGAAACCTATATAAAGCACTCCTACTCATCAATAAAGAACAAATCACACAATGAAAGGTAGGCAAAAGACGTGAAAAAACAATTCAAAGCAGGATATTTATATATTCCTACATAACATTGCAAGGCAGTGCATGAAAGTGCTCAACGCCAGCCATCATCAGTGGAAATACAATGCAATTCTATTGCACAGCCACAGAAATGACTGAAGTTAACTGTTTCACACTAAATATTCAGAAGGATGTAAAGCATCTATCTTAGCTGGAAGTACAGACTAGATGGAATTGCTGTAAAAAGGAACCAAAGGAAGAAATGTTCATGGAGTCGGTATTGGGAAAGAAGCCACGGGATGAGACAGAAAAGCAGTCAAAGAAATCAGAGGATGGGAAAATGGCAGCATAGAGCACATTTGGAGAAGACCCGGTTCAGGGGCCGATCCGTATGCACTCTCCTAACAGTCTGAGGACTTCCTCTTGAGGCATATGGTGTGACCATCAAGAAGTAAATGATCACAAACAAGTGGGGATACAAGCTAGAGTGAAAGTAACTGAGGGGTTAATGTTAAAGAATGAAAGAGAGGGAAAGAGTTTAGAAAAGTCTCCTGAAAAGTATACAATGAAGGAAAGAAGAAAGTTAGAAGGATAGCATGTGGATATATCCAATTGGAGAAAATCTCTCACAGGAGGAAAAAGGTCAAGTTAGTTTAGAGGTATGAGGAAATAAGTAATAGACATGAAGTTGTGAAATGTAAGAGAATACTAACAAATGCTGGATTCAGAGAAGTCAGAAATAAACACGGCTGGGAGCACCCATGGGAACGTTTAGCAGGCATTTAAAGACACAGAAGCAGCATCTGGAGGCACCAGAACAGAGGAGCTGCATGTGGTTTGAACTGGATCCTAGGAGAGAAGGAACTGAGGTTATTTTGTGAGAACAAATAGCTCAGAAGTGACACTGATGACTGCAGACTAGTGGAAAACATTTGTAGCAGCAATTATAAAGAAACAGGAAGCTTAAAATGGATGAATAAAAGGATGGCAGAGCAGTAAGGAGAGGCTAAATAAAGTGAACTGATATAATCTCCTAAGTAGATATCAAAAAAGTTTAATAATTTTGTGTAGCAATATAGTAGGTGTGCTTATAATTATTTTGTCCCTTGGCCATCTTTATCCCTAGGTCTATCTATCTCTACCTCTATCTCTCTCTGTCTATCTCTGTCTCTACCTTTATCTTTATCCCTGTTTATCAATATATCTTTCTATCTATATGCATGTTTTCTAGCTTATGTTTATCTGTCTATATATATTGAACTAGTGAACTTATCATGTATTTATAATAAACATGGGCTGGCCGAGTGGCACTGTGGTTAAGCGCTGGTTTGGGAAGCCAGCGGCCCTGGTTCGAGTCCCACATATGAGGGCCAGTGACACTGCCCTCAAAAAAAAAAAAAAAAAAAAAAAAAAAAAAAATATATATAATAAACATGAATGGCGTGGGGATAAAAGGATGTAAAGACACATGCCAAAGAATTAAGAGTTTAGAACACGTGGGGAAACAAATCAAATGTCAACTCCAATGTGACAACTCTCTCCAACACCCCTGGATGGCCAATCACAGCCAAAAGAGTGCTAGAGGTGGCTTATACTGATTTATGAGAGCAAAACATTCACACCTCTCTCCAACTCCACATTTAGTGATGTGATTTCAATAACTTGTTATCTTTCAGAGTGGGATTACTCACAACCTAGAAATTGGTAGACACTACATGTTATTATTGTTTGCTTTTTTTCTCTGAGACCTGGTTTACCAAGAATGCACTGCATCTTCCCTTCTGAGTCCCCATTACTCAATTTATTTGCTGTACTACAATAATGGATTTCTATGTTGATCTTCACCTATTATAGTGCCAAATGCAAAGAATATAAAATTATCTTTATCAAAACCTCAGTTTCTATCACAGAGCCTGGTACATTCTTTCCTTTCAGAAGGAAAGGACTGAAAAAGAAAGGAAGGAAGGGTACAGGAAGGGAGGGAGACTGAAAGGAAATGAAGCTGCATATTGGTGAGTCTGAGTTTGAGGTTGTGACTTGATCTAAGTAAGTTGTTCCCGAAATAGAAGTGTGAGTGCAGTTCATCAAATGAGCATGTTTGCCAAGTACTCCTCGAGTGACATCACTCGCTCAGCTACTTAGCAATTTTCAGTTTACTTGGAAGGACAAATTGTTACGCATGAGATTCTAAGCAAAAACTGCAGGTAGCACAAAATCAAGGACTGAATTTGTTAGAACAAAGTCTACCATAGAAATTCACTGGGAGTAAGAATAGCCATGGAAAACTTCAGAGAAGGTAAACAACAAAGCCCAATTTCAAAATATTAATAGAAATTGGTTAGCAGGAGAGGCAGTCATTCCAAGTGAGAAACTGATACCCATATTGCAAATATTTTCGATTGATCCAGATTCTACTGGTGGGTTCTAATAACCAATGATGAATTTCATGTAATATAAAGAACAGGGTCAAATGGAAATTCAATGAGAATTAACTCAATGATGCCCAGGCAAATGATGCAGAAACCACCTGCCATTTAGAAGCCAGGGCTATAAAAAAGGAAATGCATCTCTTCCTATGCCATTATGGCAACAGATGATTTCTCCACATTTCTTATCTTTTCACCTCAATTTAAGACAAAATATTCTTATCAAAATGGAACTTTTCCATATAAATTGCATTATTTTGCTAAGAATTCCAAGGGTGATACTAAAGCTTTGCTAATTGTAAATCAAACTAGCTTTATTTACTTCAACAAGAAACTCAGGCTACGATCATTTATTTAATGTTCTATGCCTTACGTACTTTCCTACATTACCCTGATGCTTCCACAAAACTAAGGAAAAACACAGTTTATTTTAAATACATTCTTGATTTAGCAGTCCAATAAACTCACTAGTAAGTTGCAAGAATACGTCATGGTTGGACTGAAGCTAACTGCGTAATTAGCGTCTTTATTTTGGAATAGTCATTTCCTAAGTCTTGAGAGAATGGAACACTTCAACAACTAGAGGGGATTTTCTATGAAGGAATAGATTTCTGTTTTTACTTTATCATCACTTTTATATATTTTAACAATAAAAACAGTGCTTTCTTATGAATAACTGCAGTATTGTATCATCCTGAACTTAATCCAATTGTGGTACAATTTTTCGCTCTTGTTACCCATTCGATTTTTGCTCTCACTGTTTTATCACATAGATGAAAATGGTGTGAAGCGTGGGAAATTTAAGAGCCTCCCATCATGCAGTTGCTTCCATCTATTGATTTATTTTTATTTGTATAATTTCATTAATGTTTATTTTATTTGTTTGAAGATGGCACTGTGGATGACAGAAATAGTTAAAATCATTGAAAACCAGAAAGTCTTATATTTAGAATTTGTTTCTATTAAGAATAAAAATGGAAGGGAAGGAAAGAAAGAGACCAGATTTGGGCTGTAGAAGCCTGGTTCTCCTTACATAGAGGTGGATGCTTAAAATAGGGAACCGTGAAACAAGTCTGGACACTTAATGAGAATCATCCTACAAGCACCAGGATATTATGTTGCATAATTTTAACCTCCCTTTTGGGGAGGGGAGAAAAACACATTTAAAAGTCCCTAACCTCAACACCTTGGGTAGTTCTAATTGCTTCTACTAACTGAGGGCCTATTGTAAACTAGGTACCTTACTGGATACTAGATGTGGTACATAACCTCATAATAACTCAGGTAGAAGGGCTGTGGTCATCACTGCACTGACCAGGGAATCGAGATGAAGAGCAGTAAATTACCTATTTCAAACAGCTTATAAATGGCAGATCAAAGGCCTAAGAAAACAGGTAGATCTAAAAACCACACCCCTTCACACTGATTCCCAGTTGAGTTGTGAGGACACCAAATAATTGTATACTAGAGGGAAGGAATCTCAGTGAATATGGGATCCTCCTTATAATCTAGCCAATGGAGCTGCTGGGTAGGTGGCAGAACTCTTCATTCACTTTGTAGATGAAGTCCTCCACAAAGACAGAACCTGAGGGTCCATAGCTAGCCGGAGGGTCTCCCCACTCAAGATGCCCAGTGTTAGTGTCACCAACGAGGCCCTTTAGGATTTAGAAGCTCCTCACCAGAGTATAGTACTGCAGGTGAGACCCAGCAGGAAAAAAACTCAGTCTACAGAGAAATATTTGCTTCTGACTTCTGTCCTAGGTGAGCGCACAAAGACCAGAATGCATGCATTTTTACAATCTAGCTGTCAGTGTACGCCAGTCACAGAGCTAACGCTTGTTAAAACAATAATGTTAACATTTGACAGCATATAAACAATCACGCTTTTCTAAGTGCTTTGTGTTCATTATTTACTCTTTATTGCATTCTGCTAATGTAGATACTATTCTTCCATTTTTTTTTCTTTTTTTGAGGGCAGTGTCACTGGCCCTCATATGTGGGACCGAACCGGGGCCGCTGGCTTCCCAGGCCAGCGCTTAACCACCGCGCCACTCAGCCGGCCCTATTCTTCCATTTTTAAATAAGAAAAATGAGGTACAGGAAATATATTAATTTGTTCATAGTCACACTAGTTAGTGACTGAGATGTTTTAAGTGGTTTGTCTGACTCCAGAGCTTTTAAACACTAAACTGATTTGTTTCCCTCCTGTAATCCCAAGATCTAGCACAAGTCCTGGCATGTAATTAGGTCTCTCTCTCTCTCTCTCTCTCTCTCTCTCTCTCTCTCTCTCTCTCTCTCTCTCTCTCTGTCTCTCTGTCTCTCTGTCTCTCTCTCTCTCCATATATATTCCAAGCAAGATGCTTATTTCTTACTGCCATGAATTTCAGTTGACATAAAATATTGTGAAATAAGAAATGACAAAGAATAAGATCTTTAGAATATCACCTCCATCCATCATGGGCTTGGCTTCAAAAGAACTTTGATTTCAATATTGTTAAAATGATTGTATGTCATGCTGTAGGACACATTGTTTCCTCTGTTTAAAACAAAATGCAACATCACTTTTGGATGCAATGCAAAATCTCCCCTTTTCACTACTAACCAACATCTGACAATGTATTCCATGAAGAGCATTTATTATACTTAGCATAGATTTCGGCACATCTGGCCCAGGAAACTTGAGGTTACAAAAAAATATAAGCGTACTTAATTTTGAAGTGTACTATTTACTGCACTACAAAGTAGGTGGCCCTACATGTGCTTTATGCTTATCCAGAAATTCACAACTGTTTAGGAGTGGATTTCCAGAAAGTCCTCATGTTTAATTCCGATCTAACTCTTAAAGCAACCCTGAACATCCTGTTTTCTTGAAAGATCTTTTATCTCAGCATACTTGTCCTAACGTATTTTAACTGCCCAGTCCCCTAAATTTTCTGTTAGAAAGGAGCTGGTTTTGAGTACACGCCAGGTTTTAGACATTTAAAGAAATTCAAAATAGTGAGATATTCCAGAAACCACTGTCAAGTATACTACCTGTTTGTACAAGTAGGCACATGAATATTAACTAACAGAAGGACAATGATAAAGGCACTGTAAACAGTTTAAAACAAGACACTGCAATTCAAATATATCCATGTGCTGTTAATTACTTCTTTATGCAGTCTTTGTAATTGTGTTCCACCCCTTGCTAACTAGCTAGCTCATTGAAAATTTACAGAAAACTTCCAAGGACAGAGGCTAAATATAACTTGTATCGAAAACACATGTGACTCGTATCAATAATGGGAGCTTCATTGCTTCTCTTATTTTATTTGTACAGCAGGTGACCGTTAAAATTAAGCTCTTGATAAAATGAAACTCAAGGCAATTCATCTTGGGCTACATCTCACAGAAGGGGAAATGACTCATGAATAGTTATAGGGCTGAAACTCTTGGAATAAAAAAAAAATGTAGTATTAATGGGAAGATCATAATAATTAGGTGGAAGCCAACCTTGGATATCAATGGGCACTCACAGACACACTGGCAAAGGTAATGAAGGGATTAGAACTATCATGAATATTCCATATTAGGCTCTAATTACCAGGACAGGAGCTGGAGCCTTGATGATATTTTAATGAAAGGTAGGATGAGTTCCTAATTTAGCATTTTTCATTTTAAAAGCTCATTAGCCCCCCAACACACAAAAGTATATGAGAGGTATATGTTAATTAGCTTGATTGGAGTAATTATTTTACTGTGTGTATGTATGTAAAAACACATTGTTGTACACTTTAATACGTACAGCTTTTACTTAAAATTGTTTGAAGTAAATAAATAATAAAATCCTGGGAAATACTTTTTTAAAATACACAAAAACTCATTATTGTTATAGAAACAATATTCCACAATGCAATAAGATCTGACTAAATAAAAAAGCAGGGGCGAAGGCATTCAAGTTCTATTTTCAAGAGCAGACATCTTCAAGACTTACTTTTATGTCCTTTGCCAATTTTCCTTGTCTTTATTGCACCATAAAATATTAACCCTTTCCCCCTTCCCAAAGAGAGAGAGTCAGCTAAATTACTCGGTTATTTATCACTGGGGGTGTTTTGGATCCTGGGAACTCTGGAAGAGCATACTGAGGTCAGAAAGAGGCCAAGTGAGGTCAATTGCCTTGAGGGTCTCAGACAATCTAATACTTAGCCTAACATGTCACTAGGCTACTGGGTCTTTGAAATAGCCACTCACAGTAACAAAGAGCCAAGGTTGTCTTCAAAATTGAGCCCCACAAACCCATCAGTGGTCTCAGGTTGATAACTAGCACATAAAAGCAAGCCAAAACTCTTACTGGTTTTCTTGTAGCAACTTATACTGAATTCAACAAAGGAGAAGATGCATGGGTTACTGTCAAGTGAAGAAAATGTTTTTAGCAAGACCTGATGATCTAGTCAGTGTATTTGGAGAAAGCACTGCCTGGGGTCTCTGCGACTAAGCTTTTACTCTTTTTAATCCTTCCTTTGCAATGTTCAGGCCACATTAGATATTTAAATTACATTAGTGTGGACTTTTATTCTTCCTGGTGAATACATTAAAGGTAGCCACTATTAAAGTTTCTTTTCATATGTACTGAAAAGGAAATGAATTGCCACCCTATTAGACCCGCTTTAATATTCTTAAGCATATTATTTGCACATTTGATTGTAAGCGATCAGTTAAGTACCTTCCGGATTGATTTTTTTTTTTTTTTCAGTATGAATAAGACACTGTGGGGCATATTTTTAATTACGGTGACATGCACCCTCTATCTTAAACACCCAAGAGAAGCATCATTTCATAAATACATTTGCTAAAGGGAATGTGGGAATAACTGCTCTTTGCTTATTAATATTTTCTATTTCTATAAGGGAGATAGATTGAGAATCTTATCTGGAGGTTATACTTTTAAATGGCCAGACTAAAAGCAGTTATGAAATAGCTTTTGAAGTTTGGATGTAATTTGAGCTCATTTACAGCCCATTTCCATCATAATAAGATCTTAGATGTGAGCACAGGGGAAAAAGGGCTGCTTTGGCCCTTGATACAATGTGGAATTGTTCTCTAGAGCAATATCTGTAAAGCTTTGTCCAAGCTGGTTAGACACCCAGATCTCAAAGCCTTATTATTTTTCTTTACTTGAAAACGTGTTTCTTAATAGTAGTAAGGACTCTTCTACCAAACCCGTTCTCTCTCATGAAAAAGTGAAAAAACAAACAAACAAACAAACAAATAAAGAACGATGGTATTTTAGGAAACTAAGCATGAGATGAAATTGGCCAGAGGCCCTAGCTACATTAATTCAATACCTAAGTTAGCACAAATGCTTTTTTTACCCCAAGTTAGCGCTGTCTGGTGGAATACGCATTATTTAAAAGTGAAGGTGAGGCAATTAGAGGCAACCTGAGGAACCTGAGAAGGGGCTTGAATGGTCTGTATAAAGTATCCTGAAGATACACGGCAATTATAATGATATACCCAACAATGAGACTTTTCTATGAAAAAGACCCCTTCTCTTAGAGGAGAAAACGGGATTGCTATCGAGTTCTCCACATGGCTTCTGCATATCATGAAGACAGAACTCAGATTTTATCTGTCATAAATTGCTCATAATTACCCTACATTAGAAATTAAATTACTGGGAAAATAAAAACCCAGAAAATACTATGGAAAAACATCAGGACTTACTACAATGTCTTCCAGAAGGGCTTTTTAAATATCAGTCATGACCAAGCTACTTTCTGTATTTTTGTACCTTATTTAGTACTTGGTGGTACTACTTTCAGAAAAGAATAGACATAGTTCAGTTGCTTTCATAAACTTCACCTGATTTTAAAGTCCCATTTTCTCACTACTCCAATGAACGCTACTATACAAGCTGAGAGATCTCTGGCCTCCACTGGGCTATAAAGGACCCAAGAAGAAATGAGGGATAAAAGGGATGAGCAAGACCTGGGTAAAGGCATCAGGAATCACTACCCTCTCACAAGCATTATAGAGGATGTCAACCATGAGTAGAAATCACCATTTACAATAGTTACGTTTTGAAATTCTGAGTTTACAATATTGTGAGTACATCCTCTAAATTGTTTGAATTGTGCCAGAGTTCAGTGGAGAGTGTGTATAGAAATATGGAAATACCTTGATGGCATATGTGATGAACCCCTAAACTCCTATAATGGCTCCTAAAATTAATCAGGGTGATTTCTAAGTTAAGACAGTCTCTGGTATGGCTACAAAGCTGGTGGGGGTCATCATTGTGGTTTCAAGATGAAATATTAATATGATGCTGTCTGTCTTCAAAGTGTGGCATGCTGGTCACATAACAGATAAACATCTGTTACTAGATAATCTCTGACAGCAAAGACTCTGCTATCTTCCCTAGTATCCCCACATTAAGCATAGTAATTAGAGCAAGGTCAGAATTCTATGTTAGGTGTATTCGTGAATGCATAGAAGATTAAATGTACATCAAATGTGACTACTTCCCTACAATGAAGTTCAACCATAGAAAGTAAATAGAGTGATAGTTTCCATGTGTAACAGTGCATTCCTTCCATTCTGTTAATAACTATTTGGGTAAAAATCACCAACTCCATATTTATAGAATACAGGCTGAAAGTACACATCTGAAAGAACAAAAGAGAGGTGAGACTCTTTAAATCAAAGGGGAGAACAATAAATGAATAACTCAATAAATGTGATTTGTCATCAATAAAAATACATTGGGGTTGAAGTCAGTTCTGAAAGCAAAGTCAGGCAGTTTTCCAAAGCATTTGCACATAAGGGCCTTTATAATATGACCCGAGCATTAAAAATGGCATGAAAAGATAACAAGGATAAAAGTGAGTTTCTTAGAAATTAGCTCAAGGCAAGATCAAGGAATAGTTTAAAAGAATATATGTACAGATCTCTGGTAATTTTTTGATGTTTTCAGGAGAGCCCTGACATTCCCAGGAGGCAAACTCATATAGTAACAGAGGGTTGTTCAACTGCTATTTACAGAGGGTGTGTCTGCAGGATTTTTTTTTTTCTTTTTCTGTGACTGAGAAGGAAATGCACATTTGGGACAGAGCTGACCTGTCCCAGGTAATAAAGGGATAGCCCACCCAGCACTCAATCTCTTTTCATAAAATAAGTTGAACAAATATACAAAAAGTATTATATCACAAATTGCTGGTCAATCTATTTCAGTTCTACTCTGCCTAGAGGTGCCTGAGTGATAGATGAATGAGGCTAGATAAATTGATTGTGCTCAATCAAAAATTATAATGGACTTATACCCTTAACAAAATAATCCAGAGCAACTTGTGCTGTGTGGTTCTAATTTGAAGCCTACTAAGTAAAAATAAAGCTACCCCTCCTCAGCTCAGAACTGCTCATTATCTCCTCCTCTTTTCAACAAAAGTCTCTAAATTGAATGAAGTGTTGGTATTTCTTGCCTTTGTTCCCAAGACAATCGAGAAAGAATAATAATAAATATAGAAATGCATTTGTTAGTAATCTTTCATTATTGTATTTGTTGGAGGAATCAGCTTGGTTACAAAGGCTGGTAGAAGCTATTGCTTCACAACCCAGAGTGAGAGGTGAAGGGGGTTTTCAGCAGAGTAGTTTGTGTCTATGTACAAGGTGGAGGTTGTAGTAGGTATAATGAAAAAGAGCTGTTAGAAGTTGAAAGGTTGAAGATGATTTTACCAACTGATGAAGAGTCTCAGTTATATTTAATGCATGGCCCAGGAAAATGAATCATTCTGATTATGAAGTAGCAGCAACATCTTAAAAAAAAAAAAAAGAGTTAATTAAAGCTAAGAAAATGTACCAAATGGTAATTAGTATTTCTAATTTATTTTCAGGATCTTGAAAACTTTATTTTTCTCATCCCAGAGAAGATCATCAGGAGTGAGAGTTACAATGTTTAACAGCCAAAGGGTTTGAACTTCCATGGCTCACAAGGGTCTTCAGTGGAATCAGGGGGTCTTCAGGTAAACAGCTGACAGTGTTGCCCCCTCAAAATAGTAAGCAGACTAGTCAACAACAAATATTTATTATATGACTCCTATGTGCTAGGAAATTTCTAACAGAAGAAAAAAAAAATCAACCCTCAGAGATCTGAAATTGTGATAGGAGAGAAAGATAGTAAGTAAAATAAGAAAAATACATAGTGCAGGCCACCCCCACTATTTGAAAATAGTGTTCCTATGAAAACTTCTTTTAGCCAAAATGGTGTAAAGCAAGAAGCAATTGCCTTAGGACATGTCTTGCTAACAGATATATGAAATAAATTGATATAAAGCACAGATGCCCATAGACACGGTTCAAAGCTGTGGTGATGATTCTGAGATGCTGAGTGTAGTCTCTGGGGAAGGAGCTTAGTGGTATCACTGCTTGCGTTACTTGCCTCTATAAAAGGCTCATTGCAAACAAACATTGAATGCCATTTTTACTTTGCCGTTTTTCCTAAAAAGGAAAATCTTCTTCAGATTTCTTTTGGTTAGCCAAAATAAGTGCTAATGTAGATCTTTTGTAAAAGTGAAGTGGTATCATTGAACTTTTGAAAAGTGGGCAATACCTGTGTGTGGGGCTGAATAACAAATGTTGAGTGCAGATACAGGAAACTTCCACTTCTAGAAATGGCAGAATAACTGAACCTGAGCTTGTCTTCTTGTAATAAATAATTAGAAAACAGGACAAAACATATGAAATGACTTTCAGATATTACACAACTGGAACCTCAGGACTGTTATCCCTGAAATTAATAAATGAGAAACAAATAGTTGACCCTTGAATTATCCCTACTATTTTGCCAGGAGTTACTTTTGTTACTGCACACAGGACAATTCCTGTAGAAGGAACCAGGGAACAGTGCACTCAACCCTTCCCCTCCCAAAAAAAAAAAAAAACAATCTCCAAAGACACAAACCAAGCTAACATGAATCTATCTGTGAAAGGTTCAAGGTCCTAGCTGCCAGGGTGTAAACAACCCATAAAGCACCCAGAATTTTCAGGAAATCCACAATGATCAAGCATTATTAGTATAGATAAATCACCTTAGACTAAAGGCTATTTCAGTAAAGGCTATTTCAAACTTTTATTAACAAGCTTTTAAAAAGTTTCAAAATAATCATGCTAATTAGCATAAAACTTAACTGTTAGCCTAAAGAAGACCTGATATACATAAAAGAAAGATAATAAAATCCATTTAAAAACAGTACTCACAATATCCAGCATCCAATAAAAAAAAAATTGCTAGGTAAAGAAGCAAAATGCCCTATAACTCATACAAAAAAAAATAAAAACAAAACACACACACACATGCACACATGTATGCCTGCATGCAAAACAAGAGCCACAAAGTACATAAATCATGACATTAGCAAACAAAGACTTTAAAAGAGCTATTATAAAAATGTGCAAGAAGTTAAAGGAAAACATTTTTTTTTCATGGTTATGCGTCAAAGATTTTATTTAACTCATTAATTAATGAGGGAATCAATGAGATACTATAACATTCAAAGAACTCAAAGCACCACACATTGATGACGGAAATACTGAAATGAAATTACAAATGGATACAAAACTGCTCCATCTCCAAGGTGTGATCAGTTGCAATCCAAGGGACACAATTTGTATTTTCATTAACAGGAACTATTTTTATTTCTATCAATTTCTACAAGTTAACAGAATTGTAAAAGCCTGGCCAAAGATGGATGCACATACCTCTGAAGGATCACATGATCCCCAAAAGCTCTTGCATTTCATTGAAAGGATATTCAATAACCTCTTCTACCCATTTCAAAATTTTCCACAGTCTTCCCCAAGGAAAACATTATTAAAGTAAAGTCGTGGAAGATAGGAAAATGAAACTTCTAGGGCTAAAAAGTATAACCATGTACAGAATTGGGGTTTAAAACAGATTAAGCACTTTGATAAGTAAGGGCTGGTGAACTTGAAGACACAGAAAGAGAAAACATCCAAACTAAATCACAGAGAGATTAAAGCACAAAATGAACAAATTCTCAATAACCTGTGAGATAATTTCAAGTGTTAGATCATATACTTAAAATCCTAGAAAAAGAGTGAGGTAGACAAATATTTATACAAATACTGGTTCATTCCAATATCTGAAAAGTTAAGCAAACCTGCACAAAGCAATATTATAACAACATGATGGTAAAATAACAACAAGCTTCTTTTTTGAAAAGATTTTAAAAATTGACAAACCACTAGGAAAACTAAAGGGAAAAAAAGAAAAGACAAAGTCAGCAATATCAGGAATGAAATGAACAAGGAAAATGAAATCAACATCAGATAGACACATGAAAAGATGCTCAACCTCACTAATTTTCAGGGATATGCAACTCAAAACCACAATGAAATATCACTTCATAACTGCTAAATGGCTATCATCAAAAAGACAAGAAATAATAATTGTTAGTGAGGATGTGGAAAAAAGGGAACCCTCATGCACTTTGATGAGAATGTACATTGGAAAACACTTTGGAAGTTCCTCAAAAAATAAGAAAGAGAACTACCATATGATCCAACAATTCCATTTCTGGGTATATATCCAAAAGTGTTGAAATCAGTATCCCAAAGAAATGTTTGCACTCCCATGCTCATTGCATCATTAATCACAATAGCCAAAATATGGAAACAACTTAAGTGTCCATCAATGGATGAATGGATAAAGAAATTATTACACACACACACACACACACACACACACACACACACACACACACACACCGCTATTATTCAGCCATAGAAAAAAGAAATCCTACCATTTGCAACGACACAGATGGACCTTGAGAGCATTTAGCTAAGTGAAATATGCAGACATTGTAAATGACATATTGTACAAATTCTGGGTTCTGTTATAATCCTCTGGAGAATGTTTGTTTTGGTCTTAAAAGACAGTCAAGTTAGTTAGGTTCAGACTGGACAGAGTGATTCAGTTCTCACTTTAGTTCTCAAAGCCTTTGATGTACTAATCCAGGCTACCTTGTACATGCAAGTTTCAAAACTGAGACTGAAAATGTATGGACTCATACATAGAATCAGGTATCATTTCTCTGACTCTTTCACCTCCATGGTTCCCCTCACCCTCTGGATTACATCATTTTCTGTCTTTGGTTCCTTTGGCCATAGGGATGGCTTGGTTGCTTCTAGAGTTTTAGGTATGCTGCTTTGCTCTACTATTAGTGATTATCCCTGAGATGAAGCCACAAGTGGGGGAAAAGTAACAAATTTGTTTTAACATGCTAATTATTTGTCTACATTTCACTTTCCCTCTACCAATCTGCCTACTTTTAGTTGCTGTACTTAGTTTTCAGGTCTTTTTTTTTTTTTTCTTTTGACTTTTGGCCATTTAGATATGTAATTAGCTGGAGGGCTAGTTTTTAAGGGTATTACACTGAAATGGTATGATTGAAACTACATGAGCATATTTTGATAATAAAGGTAAAGAGACTGTATTATATATCAGATAGTAATTTTTAAAGAGAAAGGAGTCAGAAAGCAATTCATGGATTCTGGCCTGACAACAGGGCTAATCCTATTGCCATTAGCTTGAACGTGGACTATCTCAGAAAGAATAGGTTTGGGGTGGAGGTGTCAAGAAGTTCAGTTTAAATTAATTGAGGTACCTATTACACATCCACTTGAACATTTTAAATAAGAAATTCATTATACAAGTCTTATTTCAGTGGAGATGTCAAAACTGGAGATAATTTTGTGAATCATCAGCAGATAGATGATATAAAAAGGCATGGAACTGGATGAGATCACCAAGGGAGTGGGTGTAGATGATGATGCACCTTCAAATGATCTGTTTGCCTATGTACACTCAAGCCACATAAGATAAGAATAGGAGATTGCAGCAAAAAGAGTAAAGGTTTATTTAAGGAATTGACACCATGTCCAGAGACACTGGTGAACTAGTGCTCTCAAAAACCTGAGTCCCATTGGCCTCCAATGACTAGGTTACATAAAGGAAAAATCATGAATACTGGTTGCTATGGGAGCTGGGGTTGTGGATTCCATTGATTGGTCGGGGCTAAGGCCAGGAGGCGATTGGTCATGGCACCAGGTCTTGCTGTCAGTAATGGCATTGTTCACTCTGGCTCCCAGGGGATGTGGTCCATGGGACCCTTCTCCTTTCATCAGTCCAAAGCCAAAACATAACCAAGATCAAGGCATTACCTTTGTTCGACTAAAACCTTTTTCTAGTTTGAGGTTTGGTTATTGTATCTCTGTCATGGTTGATGGACCTGAGGCTTTATTCTTAAGTGAGTTTGATGCTGATGAGAACCTAGTATCCTAAGGGCTTAATGATTAAAGGAAGTGGGCATACAGTATATAAACAGGTAGGAGGACCTGGGGGATAGAATGCAAGTGAGTTGTAGTTCTATCAGGGAAAACAAAGCCAACTTGGATGAAAGCAGAGTGTATGCTAAGGAAATGAAGTTCTTGTGCAGTTACATAGATAGGAAAGAGAAGCGACCAAAAGAGACCCAAAGGCTAAAACCTGACTCACTTAAGAAGCAATACAATAAAATGTGCTCAAAGCAAATGTAAAAGGGAATTATGAGAAGCAATCACTAACCCAGTTTGGGGTGTCAAGGAAGTTACATACAGATAGATACCTTTTAAAATAAGTCTAAATGTATGAGTAAAGGTTAACAAAGGAAAAGAAAAGATGGAAGGCATTGCCAGGTGGTAGAACTATAATGAGCAAAGACAGGTTAAAATAGCATGACTGTAGCTCAGTCATGCTATGGGAAGAGTAAGGCAGGAACTGGTGGATGTTGTGCTGGGGAGGAGAGAACAGAAAAAAATGCCAAGCTTATGCTTTGTGTTAAGAACACATCCTGTATCAGAGAGTGTGTGGTTTTAAATTATTTCTAAAGGTAGAATATTTTATTTGAGTAACCTAAGGGAAAATTTCAATTCACAAAACAAATAAAAGGGGAGTCTTTCGGTTGACATTGCTTCCGTAGGGTCAAAGAAGGACCACCATTCTCATAATGCTCACTCAAGGTGGCAATCCCTAAGATGCTTTCAGAAAAATCTTTAGAATTCAAACTTTGGAACATAGTCATGCACTGCTTAGAAACAGGGATAATTCTGAGAAATGTGTCATCAGGCGATTCTGTCATCATCAAGTTCGCTACCACAAACCTAGATGGTGTAGCCCATTACACACTTAGGCTGCATGGCATAGTGTATGGCTGCCAGGCCCCAAGCCTGTACTGCATGTTACGGTACCAAACAACACATTAAATCAAGCAAAAGAGGAAATGATGTAATCAAGAGATGCAATAAACAAGAAATGTATGAGGCTGCCACTGGCTGAATAGCATGCTGTCTGACAGCAGTCTCTCTTTTTTTTTTTTTTTTAAATAAGTAGAAAGAGTACATTTTAAGATAATAAAAAAATGTATAGCATGGTAAAGACATAAACCCAATAGTTTACTAGTATTATCAAATGTGATGCGCTGTACATAATCACATCTGCTATAGTTTTTTTTTTTTTTGAGGGCAGTGTCACTGGCCCTCATATGTGGGACCCGAACCGGGGCTGCTGGCTTCCCAAGTCAGCGCTTAACCACCGTGCCACTCGGCCGTCCCTCTGCTATAGTTTTATATGACTGGCAGTACAGTAGGTTTGTTTACGCTAGCATCACCACAAACACGAGGGTCATGCCTTGTGCTGTGACATTATGACAGTTACAACGTCACTAGGTATAAGAATTTTCCAGCTCCATTATAATCTTATAAGACCACCATTGTATAGGTATATGGTCTGTCATTAACTGAAATATCGTTCTGCCAAGCATGTCTGTATAGGGAGACCATGGGGTATTTTCAATGACCTGACCAAGTTTTCTCTTTAAATATTGTACTATCCAAATGGCTAAAAAGATGTATAAAAAGTAACTCAGAAAAAGTAGTCTTCAGGGAAATAACAAATTAAAATCATGAGACATTACTAATTCCCACTCATGTAGAAAGACTAACAATACCAAATATTGGCAGGGATATGAAACAACTTTAATTCTCTTTCAAGTATGGTAAAATATAATTTAACTTCTTTGGGAAACTGTTTTGCAGTATCTATTAAAGGTAATTTTCTATACATAATAGTCTATTATCCAGTAATTCAACTCTTAGTTATATACTAATGGAAATGAATGCATTTGCTCATCAGAAGATACATACCAGGATTCAGACAACTATATTTAAAAATAGCAAATCTGAATGTTCATCAATAGCAGACAGGATGGCTAACATATGGTCTATTCCTACAATCAGATAATGCACAGCAATGAAAAAAAAAGAATCCATACAACATGGATAAATATCAGACTCATCGCTGCCAAACATGACATACAAGAGTACATATTTTATGATCACATTCATAAAAACTTCAAAAATATACAAAACTATTCTATAATAGCAGACAGGATTACTGGTTTCCTTAGGGATAGGGACTTCGAGGGCAGAAAACAGGATTCTGTAGTATAGGAAATATTTTTTCCCTTTATCTTTGGGTGGTTCCATGGGTTTATATGGATGTAAAAAATCATCAGTCTGGACACTTAATATTTGTGTGTTCTATTGTATGTGCAAAACACATCAATGAAAATCGTTTCTTTCTAAATTACATGAAGTGGAGATCTGATTAGCATAGGGAACAGCCATGCCACGCCTGAGCTTAGGCAGATCGCAGCACCTTGTGTAAGGGTTTCACACAATCACATTAAGAAGTGGTTTCCCAAGAAAATTAGAAGAGTTATTACCATGGACAGGGGAGAGGTGTTGTGCAGGCAAATAAACAGGTGCCTACCAAATATGGTAATGGCAGGATATTAATAATAACCAATGCTTATGTTTAAGTGAGTCTTTTTTTTAATTAAAGTTTACTAGGTGACAATTGTTAGTAAAGTTACATAGATTTTATGTGTACAATTCTATAATACATCATCTAGATATCATGTCGTGTGTTCACCATCCAGATAGGTGAGCCTTTAATACAATTTCTTTAAATCTCCTTTAACCCTAATAACAATTCTGCAAGCACATACTGCCTTTATTCTTATTTTCCATTTAAGGCCAATAGGACACAGGGAGTACTTAGAAGCAGATTGAGGATTTGAACACAGATCACCTGTCTCAAGAGTTTACATCATGAAGCTCTATGCTAGGCTGCCTCTCAAATGTGCACTCTCTGTTCAAGGGTGTTGAACTAGACCAGGCAAAATGGAGCAAAAGGAAGCAGGGAAAACAGAAGACATGATGCATTAAGCTATTTCATTTTTCCATTTCATTCTCCTTATGAAAAATTTTCTCAAACCTCCATTTTATAAATCAAAAGTATAGTTATGGCTGCAAATTCACTAAAGCCTCAGAGATTATAAACATACTCACACACATATAATGCATGGTTTCATTTTTAATGATTTACCATCCATAATTGGAAGTTGGGAGCCTTTGTCCTTTCTAAAGTTCAATATCTTCCCTTTCAAAATTAGGGGTTTCAGTGTTTGTGTTACCAAAGATTCATTATGCTCTTCATTCAAAGATTAGAACTTCTACTTGGAAGTGGATAAGATAACAGGAAATGTCATTCATGTCCCATATCATCATATTGAATAGGGCCACATAATTGGAAAGTTACTTAAGCATAACAGCTGTTATCAGGTAATGGTACAGACAGATACCACAGTTATCTTCCTGCCTGCAAACCCAGAACTTCATAGTGGAAAGGATACCAGTCTCAGAAGGGATAAAGAAAAAAAATAAAAGTCTTGTGAATGAAATCATTCTACGGTGGAAAATAGACCAATGGCCTCAGGAAATTGTAGCAATGTTCAGGGTTTAATCCAACTAGAGAAAATACTGCAGGACACAGGAAGGAAATGTTAAATAAGAGGCTTTATTGGATTGGCCTCTGAAACAGATAAATGTGCAAATGCAAAGCTAATAAAAAGAAATAAGTTTGCTACTCCCCATTAAATGAATCAATATCAATTTGCTAAATCTAATCTCTTATGGCAGTTTTCATTATAAATCATGGTCTGTATTTTTTAATAACCCACCATCAAAAGTCTAGCTGAGTGAAATTAAGGGTTATCTTTACATCTTATTAATGCACATGCCCCTGAATATTAACTCAAAACAAATGTCATTTTCTTCACAGGCTGCTCACCTTCAGCATCTTTGAAGATCCTTATAAATATTTGTATCATTTTATTCAGCTTAAAATATTCTGATTTTTTTTTAAATGGGCAAAAGCCATAGCAGAAATTCATGAGCTGCAATAAATCTTTACAATTTATATGAGCTCTTATGTATCCCTTTATGGCAAAACAGCTTTTCAAAGTCACTTTCATATTGGTGTCAATATTCTCACCCATGCCCACCCATGGGCAACTTGGAGAACAAGGTCAACAATTGTCAACATGAAAAGCTTCTTCTAGGGAACTACAATGGATGATAGAAATGAGATGGAAAGAGGAGGAAGGATTTCATGATATTATTTTAAAAATCTAATTTAATAGAATATTTTAAAAGCTTATTTATTGCAATAAAAAAAAGGAATTTTTGCAAAGGGAATTTGACCCATCGTTCCATTCTCAAATACAATTCCTTCTTGTGATATCATTATCCAAAACAGGTAGCAATAGCAGAACTTATTTACTAAGGAGAGAGGAACTTTGATGTGTAGGGGAAATATTCCACCAGTGTGGCAGAAGCCAGGATAATTGACTACCATGTACATTTTAACCTGGTGTTCTGAAGCCAACATTGTTTTCCATCTGTAACCTTATAAAGTTCCCATGATGACACACGCCTACATAAAATAAGCCTCCAGAAAGAAGACAGTCCATTAACCTCCAGGCTTGGGGATGCAGGAGAAGAAGAAAAATCCTATAATAAAGTAAATTATTATAAAACAGATGTAAATTAGAAGAAAATTGTCTAGAACCAAAGAAAGCAATACAGTTGTGGAACAAAGATAAGTTGAGGCCAGGTATGTGGAGTAAATATACAATGGGACAATGTGTGGAGTAAATAGATACTGAAATGATGTTCCAAGGTGGTTTCATAAAGCCTCCAAGCTAGTTAAAATGTATAAATGTATTAATATTAGAGGAAAGAAGTAGTGGACCCTCTTAACATCAGTCAACAGATTACTGGACTTTTTAGAAATTAAACAAGGAAAAAGACAGAGAGGAAGGGTAGAGAAGGGGAGAGATGGAGAGAGTAAGGAAGGGAGGGAGAAAGAGATGGAGAGAGAGAGAGAGAGAGAGAGAGAGAGAGAGAGAGAGAGAGAGAGAGAGAGATGCAAACTTCTTGTGGACTGCAGAAATGTTCAGACATATATATGTACTTAGCACACAATTGGAATCTTCTACATGCCAGACATTGTGCAAAATTATGGAGTCTAAAATGGGCAATTGCTATATATGTTCTCAAAGAATTATAGCCCAGACTCTGATCCTTGCATTAGAAGAGCAACACCCAGCCCTGGATAGAGACAGTCCTAAGGAATGGATGGGACCATTGTTACGGGAGACTTCGCTGGGCAGTTATCTAAAGGCAAAAACTGAATCAGAGAATGCTGAGGATCTCTCTGATTACAATATTTATGTTAAGAGGAAGAGTGATTGCAAAAGAGTTGAACCTTGGCAGTTTTACCAATCAAATCTTTTAGAGAGTGTATACATCCTGAATTTAGTATTCTACATATGGCATTTGAAGATAGTCATATTTAAATCACCCAGTCCTAACGTCTCTGCCTTATTCTTCCTGTTTTTATTCACATTTCCAATGTAAATGGGTGTTCTAATTTGGGAGCAGGCAAATTTGAGTAACTGTATGTGTAACACAGATTATTTTAAATTGCATGTGGAATAACATGTATCAGTGGAGTAGGGGAGAGAATGAATACATGTTGGAATCAGACAGATCTGAAATTTAATCCAAATTCTGCTCTTTATTCAGTATTGACCACATTATTTAATTCTTTGCATATTTAGTCTTCTTATCTGTAATATGGATGAAATAAAACTCTGATGCCTGTACCAAATATGTTATTACATGTTATTATATGAACAGATCTACCCTGGTATTGATGATAGAATATGCCCTCATAGTACCAATATGAGCTAAATTCAGTTAAGCAATTTCTATATTTCAAATATTATGCCAAGTACTTTACAGACATATCTCCTTTATTCCTCAATGCAGGCCTGTAAGAAAGAAATTATTATTTTCCCCAATTTTACAGAAGAAATAAAGAGTCCTCAGAGTTAAGTAAGATGACAAAACACAACAGATGAAGAAGGAAGCAGCAATACCGAGAAGTGAACTCAAGTTTGTCTTGCTTCTGAGTTAGGACTTACAACCACAATTGTCCAGCTCTCTACATACACTGCCGTGTTAGTTGTCTTTCTCCTTCTCCTTCTGTCTCTTCCTTCTTCTCCTTCTGATATTCCCATTGGATACATTTTACCCCTATTGTATTCATCCCAGAGTTCGTAGATAGGCTGTTCTATCTTTTTTATTCTTTTTTCTGTTTACATTTTAGTTTTGAAAGTTTGTATTGACATATCTGTATACTCACTGGTTCAGACTATTGATGAGTGCATCAAAGACCTTCTTAATTTCTATTAGTTACAACATTTTTTATTCTTCCTTAGAGTCTCCATCTCTCTGATTACATTATTCATTGTTCTTATTTTGTCTACTTTTCCCACTAAGAGTCTTTATTATAGTTTTGTCTTTTAATTCCTGATGTGTAATTCCAGAATCTCTGTCATAACCGTGTGTGGTTCCGATGCTTGTTCTGTATCTTCAAACTGTGTTGTTTGTCTATCAGTATACCTTGTAATTTTGGGATGTGAGCTGGACATGGTATTCTGGATAAAGGATATTGAAGTGAATATGCTTTCAGTGTGAAGTCTTATGTTTACTTGGCTGTGTTTACTGTTTGCTATAGCTGTAGTTTTCAGAAGCTAACGTTTTTTTCTTTTGCCCTTTACTCTGTCTCTCCCATTGTCTTTGTGTTTCTCTAGAGATTTACATAGTTTCTGAGATGTGTGATCCTTTCAGCTGTAATCCCTTATGCTAGATCCCTGTTGATATGGTGGTAAGATGTGGAAGAAAGGGAAGCATTTGATAGTCCTATAAATAGATCTCAGTCGTTTTGTGAGCCTGTGCCCCTGGGTTGTATGTATCCTTCACAAGTGCTCATCAGTTCCCCCCTACACACACACACACACACACACACACACACACACACACACACACAGAGAGAGACTTCAATGAGACAGGAAGACTAGAAGGGGCTAGAGTTGGGTATTTCCCTTCTCTTAGATCAGTTAGTCTCTGGTAAAACTCAAGGTGACCAGGCTCTAGTGAAATACTTCTTCTTAGGGGCATGCTTTTGTTAAGGCAAACAATACATTGGAAGTATTTCAAAATGGCTGCTTCCCCCCTCCCTGTGCCTAAAGCAGAGGACGATTGTTTTTCTGATTGTCATGATTTTCACTCTGGAAACCTGGACTCCTGGTGGTAAATCTCAGGAAAGCTTAAAATCCACTTAAGAGTAGTCTTTCTAACTCTCAAGGTTGTCTATTCTGGGGCCCCATGAGTTGATCAGTTAATGACACTGATGACACTGTTATTGGCTCAAGTGGTAAACTTCTGGTCCTGGAATTCTGCTCCTGAGAACTGTGATTCTCTGTATCTACTTGTGTATCTCTCCAATTTTGGAGACAGTAGTTTACCTTGTGACCTCAATTTTTTTTGATGAATGTAAGAAAAGTTGTTGATTTTTAGTTATTTCAGCTTTTTTTTTCTTGTTGTAGCAACAGGAGTGACAACTTCCCAGTTCCTTATATGCCCGACTGGAAACCAGAAACACCTCTTCACTTTTTAACACCTTCTCTTTCCCTTTTCCCAAGCTGCCCTTTACTCCTCACCAGCCAGCCCTGATTCACTAGTTTGTTGTTTCTTCTTCCTCAGGTCTTCAGACACCTTCCTCCCATCCATTGTGACTCATGAAGATAAGTTTGTGTTCCCATGAAAGGATGATGGACAACTCCATTTCCACCCACGGTGAGGTGAGGGAGCTTCTGGTTTCTGAATTCAATGCAGAGTGAAAGCAGGAAGCAAAGCCTTCAGGAAACACTGTTCAGTGCTGCTGTAGTAGAGTCAAGACTGCATATGTAGGCCTGTGTGAAACCCAAACAAAGGAAAGCTAAATAGGGGGTCTGAAGCATTTTTCTAGAATAGAAACATAAAAATAGGCCAACTAGAGACCTGGGGAAATAGAGAAACACTGTCCTGTAATCATTTCTAGAAGACAAAAAGCTAAAAACACTGCCAGAATGAAGTGCCCGTTGTAGCCGAGATGTCAAAGGAAGCATCCAATGAACTGGGATGCAGAGATACTGTCCTGGTGTAGAGTGTAAACCCACGATCCTTTCAAAAGAAATATGAATGCTTTAGGGTTATACACAAGAGAGAAATGATGACTGTTTGCAGTTTGGCTGGACTCAGGCAATACCAGAAATATAATGGAAAAAGATAGAGGGCAGTATGACAGAGGGCCTCAGCACCAGTCTAAAAAGGTACCTCCTGTTTACCGGCTTTATTAGGCATCAGGAATGATTTGGCACTTTGTGCAGAATTTCTAGTACTTAATCCTCACAACAACCCTATCAGGGAAGAACCATTATCTTCATTACAAAGATGAAGGAATTGAACTTCACATTACTAAATAACAAGGTCATGGTCACCCTGCTACTTATTTCTATAACCAGGATTCATACGAGATCTACATTATCTCAAAGTCTGTGCTTTTAAAGCACTTTGCTCTCCTCTATAGAAAGCCACCTTTGGTTATCACTTCTCCCTTGTCAAATAAGTAACTGAGCTCTCTAGCTGGGACCCTGCTCTGAGAATGCGATTGGGGGTTCTGAGGCCCTGGCTGAGTGCCTTTACTTCCCAAACTAAAAAGCAGAGATTTAGTATGTTATTAGGATTTTTTTTTTTTAATCCACTTTGCTCTTTATGGACACATGGCTTTTAGTCATGGCCTCTTAAAAACATTTCATGTCTTTCTGGGTCATGAGGATCCATTTAAACATGCAATTGAGTTTTATTGTAATATTATTTTTGGCGATCAGCTCCACCTACCACTCACTCTATAGCATTAAGGCAAAATTTTTATTAAGTTTAAAGTATATGAAAATATCTCGGTGAGCAGATTAATCTAATTAAAGTGAACAGGAATGGAGACATTTTCTCTTATGACTCAGTCTTCTTTTTAAGCTAAACCTCTTCCTAGAATGTATTGGAGCACCATACTTTTTTGGGGTCCTTTAGAATTGTGGAAGAGTACAGAAAAGTTTGGTCATGGGTAATTGCAAAACTGGAAAGTTTATTTCCAAGCAAGGGAAATTTTGAGAGAGAAAAGAGATCCTTATCAGTCAGGATGTTGGGGCAACTGACATAAATAGTGTTCTAAGTGAATGAAGAATTTTGGTGACTCTTTATTTGTAACTTTATCCTTGCATTAGTCAGGGTTCTCCAGAGAAACAGAACCAATTAGCTATAGATGATGATGATAGATAGATAGATAGATAGATAGATAGATAGATAGGCAGATAGATAATAGATAGATATCTAGATAGATAGATATTATAACAATGGCTCATGTGGTAATGGAGGCCAAGAAGTCCCACAATCTGCCATCTACAAACTGGAGAACCAGGAATACTGGTGGAATAAATCAGTTTGAGTCCAAAGGCCTGGGAATGGGTGTGCAGTGGGGATGAGCAATAGTGTAAAGCCCAATGTGTAACCAAAAGCCAGAAAACCAAGAGCATGGATTTCCCAGAGCGTAAGTTGGATGGATGTCTCAGCTCTAGCTGAGTGAATTCACCGTTCCTCCACATTTCTGCTCTACTCTGTCCCTCAAGGGATTAGATGATGTCCACCAGAATTGGGGAAGGGAGATCTTTACTCTGTCTAATTAAAATGCTAATCTTTTCCTGAGATATGCTTATAGACATACCCAGAAATAATGTTTTACCTGTTACTTGGGCATACCCTTCGCCCAAAGTTGGTAAATAAAATTAACCATCACAATCCCCAAAGAAGCATGAAGAAATTTGAACAACTTGAAGTTCTTGGAAATTTCTTGGCCAAGGCAGGGACTCATCTGGCCTCAGCTAGTTACTTATTTGCAATTCAAGGAGATGGTGGTTCACTAAAAAAAAAAACAAAAACAAAAAAAGTGTTCAAATGAGAGCAAAGTTGAATAAGAAAATAAATACATCTATTGAAGATGTTACAAGACATGACTATGCTTCACGGTGGACAGACTATCTGTGTAATTATCTTCCCTTCTTATAAATGATTCTGAAATAATAGGGTTTAACAAGATCTATTAAGCACAGAGTCAGCAATGCTCTCTCTCTTTCTCTCCCATCTCCACACATATATATGAACATTATTTAGTTTTCTAACCACCAAATCAGTCACTTCTATGTTGTCAAAAGAAAAAAAAAATACTATAGACCCAAAGGGCATCACTCACGCTAAGAGCCTGTGATACCGAAGACAGATTTAATACCTGATTTAACTGCAGTTTCAATGTCTTCCAGAAATGTAATCGACCTGTAAGGAATTTTCTGGTCAAGCACCAGCATGAGCCTTCTAGATCCCCCATAGAAAGAAGAGGAAACCTGCATGATAAAAACCCTTCCAGTTCTCTTCCTCCAAAGAAAAGAGGGCCCCCCGGTACAAAAATAATAGTTTATTTTTTGTTGTTGATAGCTCCCTTGCTCCACCCTTTTTCCTGTAAAAACCTTCCATTTTATACAGCCGCTCTGAGTGCCCTTCTAATTGCTAGTTGCTAGATGGAATTATGCCCAATTCATGAATTATTTAATTAAAACCAATTAGATCTTCAAATTTATTCCATTGATTTTTGTGTCTTTACAATACATTGTTCGAACTGTGTTGATTTACAATAAATATATATTTGGTCTTCATGCTGTTCTGGCATAGAGCTCCTAAAATCCTTGGAAATTCCTTAGTGGTAAGAGTGGTAAAGGTGTAGTTTTTTATGTTATGAGGTGATTTTTGGAATGACTCTAAGCCTCCTAGGGATGGGTGCTGGTTGCCAGGGGAACCAGTCACTTGGTTCAAGGGTTGGAACTTTCACTCCCACTCCTGACCTCCAGCGGTGGTAGAGGGGCTGGAGGTTGAATGATCACCAGTGGACAATGAATGCATCATCAAAGCTAGCATAATTATAAAAACCCAAAAGGGCAGGGTTAGGAGAGCTTCTCAGCTGGTGAACACACAGAAATACAGAGAGACTGGCATGTCTGGAGAGAGCATGGAACTTTTGTTCCCCTTCTTACATACTGTGGGGGGGAAAGATAGGGATTCTATGGAAAGTCACCTCCCAGAGTAATCTGATCATAAATTCCTACCTGGGCAGGTCATAGTGGGGAGTCACACCCCAGGATAGAACTTTAGTGAAAGGTTTGAAGCCATCCTGTCCATTCTTTTTGTGGGTTTAGGTTATATACCTTTAAATACAAGAACTAATACCCTCTAAGGGGGTGTTAACCCTCAGGAGAGCACATAATCCCAACTCTCCTAATCCAATCCTTGCCTTGCTTTCTCCAGTCTTCTCTATGTCCTCTCTTTAACTTCAAATGCAGAAAAGAAGCTGCAAAACTGGTATTTTCCATAGCATTTGAAATTTTGCTCCTCTACATATGTCACCAGTTTGCCTTAAATAAACTCTTATAAAAACTCTCTACAGATTTAGATATTTCTCATGTTAACTATACCTTGATCTGGATGCTAATGAGTCATATCCTTTTGGAATAGTCTGGTAATACTGTACTTAAAATGTTTCTCTGAATTCTGTTCATGTTAGCGAATTAATAGAACTTAACGGGAGCCCTTGAGAACCCCTAACTTTAGCTGGTTGGTCAGAAACACAGAGAACAACCTGGGCTTGCAGTTGGTGTCCAGAATGTGTGTGTGTGTGTGTGTGGGGGGGAGGCGTGGGCATGGTGGGAGAGAGTCTTGCATGACTGGATTCTTACTTAACCTGTGGAATCTGATGCTATCTCCAGGTATATAGTGTTGAAATTGAGTTAAATTGTAGGAGACCCAGCTGGTGTCTGGAGAATTGATTGATGGTGTGGGGAAACTCTTCCCCACACACACTTTGGAATTGGGTTCAGAACCCAAAATATTGGGTTGTCGGAAAAGTCATGACACATTTTTGCAACAAAAAACATAGAAAAAATACATCATGACTTTTCCCATGACAACCCAATAGTTACCAAAAGACATCGTTCAAGTCTATGCTTACAATACTTTTCTCTGTATGCAGTCTTGAAAATTATAGGTTTTCTGGCATTCTGCATATTCATGCCACAGTTATGTTAAATGTATAACACTAAAGTCCTATAAAACAGTGTGTCTAAAAATCATGTGAGCTTTTGGGAGAAAAAGGTCTTTTAATCATAGTTTCTATTTTCTCAGAAATCAACATGATGCCAGGTACAAAGTGGGATATTATGGGTATAGATTAATGATGTGACAATAGAGGCATTAGCAAATTTAGAGTGGCTTGAGCTACTTGAACAGACTTTTTTTTTTTTTTTGCAGGACAATCACATAGGAAGATATTTCTATTTTAGTTCTAATAGCCCCCCTTAAATTGTTTTCAAGCGGCTGAAAACATTTTCTGTGAAATGTCTAAATTATAGTATATTGCATAAGGACTCAGCACATAGACTCACCATTTTTTCTAGGCCCTAGATGGGTGGGTCAGTTCATTTCATGGTGACTACAAAAGAGCTGTCAGTATTAATTCCTAATGACCACATGTGATTTCCTTAGGTGGTTTCCTGCCTCTATCATTTGTGGCCCAGCTGTGAGAATGACAGACGACCCACAAGCAAGGTGGCAGCTCATCAGCAGCGTAACACAGGTAAGGGGAGAAAGGGTAGGTGACTGGAGCTGATAGAACTCTGCTGAAAGCCTTCAGGGCATGTCAGAGCAACAGCAGCTTGGCCTCCTTGTAACTCTCAGCGGCCATTAATGGCCATGATGATTTTGTTTTTAAATTCAAAATAAAAGCCAAACAGGGCAAAAGAAGAGTTATTAAGGGGAGCATAAATATGGTTTGAGTTAGGGGCAGAAACTCAGAAGAGGCAAAAAATAGTTTGGTGCTCAATTGATGCAGATGCTGTAGCACATAGGATCCGTGAGGTATATATAACCTTTCATTCTACAGATGAAGAAACTGAGATTCAGGGGAATGAATTTATCCATTTCTCATTTGAGATCATAAATCCAAGTGATCAAGGCACATAAAAATACATACCTTTCATCTTTATTTAGACAATGTGCTCTATTAAGTGAGAAATTTTTACCTGTGTTTCTCAATTAAACGTAGCTGTGACTGAGTAATGGAACACCTAAGTTTCAGCACGAGGCCAAATAAGATGTTGCGTGTGGAATACCGTCTGCACCTGGCATATAGGAAGCATTCAGTGAATAGTCAACATGAACAATGTGCATCGTCATCCTATATTCCTCACAGATGTAGACTGCAGTATGACGAGATGTGTTTTTATGTGACTCTAACAAAAACTTTAAAAATGAGTTAGGACAATATGATAGATTATAAAACTGATCTTCAGAAATCAGTGATTTGTCCAGATTCACATGATTGAGTGAGATAGAAGAGTTCATCAGTAAATCAACATGAACTTTATCAGAACCCTCCCTCTTTCACGACATTCTTTACGATATTAATCCTGAAGCAGGACATCGGACTCCATATACAAATGTCTCTGAATGTTCCTATATAACTATAATTTAATAACTCAAAGTGATTAAATGAGAGTATAAAAGGCAAAATATACAAATCGATTTTGAGCTCTCACTAGGATATCCCATGGGCCAAGAAAGTCAGATACCCAAGTGTCTAACTGCAGAATAATTGCTAGTTAAAGCGTAGGTGACTAATTTTTAAAATTAAAAAAGAAAGCATGATGCTTGTATGGAAACAAATACTAAAAGAGTGGAAAGTAGAGGGGAGCCTTCTAAATAATGCATTGAAAACAGGAAATGTTTTTCTGGAAGCCACACTTGAAAGGAAATACATTGGGGAAGAGGGTGGAGAGGCTTAGAGTACTACTATATAAAACAAAGATGCAGAATTGAAAGTTAATGAGAATAATCCCCAAATTGTTACCATTAACACATGCAACATCTCTGTCTTCAATGTTTAGCTCATTTTGAAATCACCATCTTCATGCGTGGACTCAGAGTCCCCCTGCCTCCCATGACCACATAACCCACGGTTATGCCTGCTACCCCTATGGCTAGCAAATAGGTTTTACTAAGAAAGGCTAACAGGGTAATGCTTAGGGGTATGAATCTGGGAGTCAAATAGACCTGAGTTTGAGTCTTGGCTCTGCCCCTTCTGTGTGTCCTTGGACAAGCCTCTCAACAATCCCTCGCTTGTAAAGAGTAGTAATACTAGAACTTACTCTCAGGAGTATTGTGAAAGTAGAGTCATGGATGGCATGGATGAGGCATGGATGGTTTGGCACAGTACCTGGCACATAGTGAGTGCACAGGAAAGGTTATCTCTTGTTATTACTGATCAGACACCCTCCACTCAATTTGAAAGCAGATAGTATAACATGTATAATTCAAATGTTCACAGCATTCTTTTACGTCTGTTACTGCCAACCATTCAGTCCTTGGGTCAGTGGGGGCAGTGTGGAGAGGATGCTGAGGGATGGTGTGACCTTGGGCAAATCACTGAACCTCTCTGAGCTTTCCTTTCTTTTCTGATCCATCTTGTCTCAAAAGATTGTACTGAGATTATATGCAGTAGGCCATTATTGGACTACAGTTGAAAAACCTATAAAGTGATGGGTGCTAAAAGAATTAGTCCAGGACTACACATGGGCCAAGTGCAGTCTCTGAGTTCCAGAAATACAAAGATATTTCTGACACAGGGCAGACTAAGCAATGCTAGCAGCAGGGATCTATAATCTCATGACTTAATGGAGGAGATAAGACAGATACCAAAGAAAATTACTAATATTCAAAAAAATTCATTAGAAATATTTAGAATTTAGTAAGGATTCAGAGTGATAAATGAGTACAAAAGGAAAGCCCATATGTACATGATGCTTCCCTAAAGAGCAGTTTACCTGGTTGTATTAAAATTCAGAACTCAGCCTCCTCTGCAGGGGTCAGCTGAAACTTTCTCTCAACTCTGTGATTTTCCAGCTTTTGCTTTTGTGTCAGACCCTTTGGGATGTTGCTGGTATATATATAGTTTAGTGTTCGGACAAGGTTTTGTGAAGCATTTATATGCACATTTGGGGGCTCAACTCTTCTGTCGTTCCATCCTCCAGGGCTTTCCGTTTGACACCACCCTATTCTCCAAGCCTCCAGATCTGGCTTCCAGCACCCTGCAAAGTTAATTCCGTTGCTTTGCCAGGTGGAGTAACAGGTTGATCTATGACTGCTCTGGGAGCAGCCTCAAACCTGCAAGTCTCACCCTTTACAGTTTGTCTTCTGAAGACTGACTTCCCTCCACTTTATCCCTAATTTTGATTGTTCTCCAGAAATTCCTCTTTCTTTTTGTTATATATATATATATATATATATATATATATATATATATATATATATATATTTGTCATATATATATATGACAAATATATATATCTATGTACAGGCGGTGTAATCTATCCAAACTATGCCATCATTACTAGAATCCAAAATTTTCTGAAATACTTCCATCAGAACTGCAAAGAATTTTCTTTTCTCTCACCCCCCACCCTGCCCCCCCCCCCCCATCTAGCAGCCCATGACATGTACGGGAAACAGTTATTAAAAGAGAGAAGTGCAGCCTTGACAGAATAAACATGGAGAGAAAGATGAGGCACAGCAGAGGGAATGGAGACAGGAGGCTGGGCGCATAGAATGATAAAATCTGTTTCATTCCTAATTTTTATGAAGACCAGTCCTGAGTGTGGCTTTCTGCAGGGGAACACTTTCACCCATTGGCCCAGACAGCTTCCAGGACCTGTCTAACCGGATCTGATCTCTTGCGCCCCCTGATGCCTGCCTGCAGAACTGCAGCTCTAATGTGTAGCTCACCTCTGTTTCAGTGGCTTCCCAACTCTGCTGTCAGTCATGGGAGACATAAACCAGTCCCTGGGCAGCCCTCCTCCCTCTCATCCTCCCTCCAGACAAGCTGGGACTTTGGATGTGCGGTCTGGGGTCTGGTCCACACTTTTGTTTCAATCTTGAAGGATGAACCCTAGTAGGGGGTTTCCTCCCATTGCTCTGCATTATGCTGCAAGGGGGTGAGGCATGCACTGGCGTGCCAAACAGTGCACATTTTGCTGCCCCTTTCATTGGAATCCCTGTTTGGCTTTATAATGTCCTGGGTGCTGTAGCTTCTCAGCTTGTCTCTCGAGTTCTCACAGATGTATTCTGGTGTATATATTGTTAATTCAGTGTCAGTTGAGGAAGGAAGGGCTGTAATTTCCTAGTCTACCCATCATGTTGACATCTGGTCACTACAATGCATTTTCAGGGCAACTTATTTTTGGTTATTTTCTTTCTTTCAGTCATTCATTTACTCAGCTAATTACTCAGTTGGTTTAGTCTAATATTAAATTTGTTGTATGTATTGTGAGAACTCACGGAGAGTGGAGAAAGATGACCTAGGTATATGCTGAGTGTCAGAAGGAGATTAACCTGCCATCAATTTTACTGTGTGTATTTGAAAGGTAACAGTATATTGAATTCAAGCCATGCTTTTATTACAAGATTCACAAAGCAGAGATCACGCAGTAGTTTTGTTCAGACTTCCAGGAATTGATTCTAACCTTAAATAGTTATTAACTGTATGTTGTTGGGCAGGTTATTTAAAATGTTCTTAGCCTCAGGACCAGCCGAATGGCTCAGTTGGTTAAGAGCTCGCTCAAGAGTGCAAGCTGAGCTCTGAGCAACAGCCGTTCAAGGCCAGCCCGAGCTGAGTTGCCGTTGAGCTGTCAACAGGTGGCAGGATGTCTCAGCTAAAAAAAAAAAAAAAAAAAAAAAAAAAAAAAAATTTTCTTAGCCTCAATTCCTCATCTAACATATAAGAATGATTATAGTACCTACCATGTAAGATTTTAGCCAAGATTAAATGAGGTGATGGATGTGAAGTCCTTACCATATTACCTAGCACAGAATGAGTGTTTAATAACTCCTGAAACCATACCCTTCTGGATAATGCGGGAGCTACAGGTAATGCAGCTAAAGACTGTGAGGCTCTTAGTTTAATACATAAGAAGTCCTGATGTCACTATTAAATAGCATGATGGCTTATTAAAGTATAAATTCACTTTCATGGGTAGCTAAGGTCCTGGTAGCATCTACTTTGTGACCTCACTTAACTTCTTTGGCTTCTTGATGACATTCACAATATACAGCTCATTCTTGTCACCATTTTTCCCCCCAATGGCAAAATTAAGGCACAGAGATAAAGGAAAAACTTGTCCAGATTACACAATAATTATATAATTAGTGTCAGAATTGAATCCAGTCTTCTAGTCAGAGATGTGTCAACTGGAATTATGACTGATCAAAGATGAATCTTGAATTAACCATATATGAGTATACAGCATAGTCACATTTTTTTACTTTTTTGCTAAGGATAAATACATAGTATTTCTTAAATAAAGGGATCTAAATGACACAAAAAGAATAATAAAAGAAAAAAATCATTGTTATTAGTAGTTACAGAAAAATAAGATCAAATGTCACTTGCAGTCTACCCAAATTCTAAAATGTATATGGGTGTATAATTTTTTGCTAACTACGCTTGGCCATAGGAAGTAACTTGGGCATTTATCAAAATTTCAAAGGGCAAAATTGTTCATGTACTTTTTAGCTTAACAATTCTCCATGTAGGAATTTATATTATATGTGCAAAAAATATTTATAAACATTATGATTTATGAAAACTTGAAAAAAATAAACTTCCAATAACAGGGTATGACCGACTAAGTGTCAGTACATTAGAATAAATAACAATAGCCAATAAAAATCATGCTTTAGAATTAATTAATTAATTAATTACAAAAGAAAACATTCACAAATTATTGAGCAAGAAAACAGATTAAGTAGTTGATGTTGTATGACACCATTTTGTAAAATATGCATAAATATCATGGGATTAATAGACAAGAAAATGTCATCAGTTTTCATTCTGGGACATGAAGTATGAGAAAATTTTGACTTTATTATTTGATACCCTTACCTTTATTTTCTATAATCCATTGACAAGCGTGAGGAGTGAGAGTTGGAATAAGAATCATTACTTACCACCTGCTCTGCACTAAATTTCAACACGTGTTCTTAAAAGTGAGTCATGAAAAAAGAAAGTATGCTTCTTGGCTATGCCTCTAGCTGTGGAGTTCAAATTAATAAAACTCTTTTTTAGCTTTCTCTTTCATGCAGTAATGGCATCACTCAGATAATGTGAAGAAATATGTAAGCACAAAACATTGTGTACTGCCTCACTGATTGTGACTGAAGTCATTGGGAGATACGTGTACAAAATTTAAGAAGTTTGTTAGCACACAGAATCAGTATAATTCTTTTAGTATTTGGTGAATTTGGGGATCTCTTTCTTTGCTTTGGGGAATTTTCCTGAACTCTTCTTTAGCCATTTCTTCTAGATTTAGCAAGCTAAAATTAAGATTGCCTCTTCTCTAGTTCCTTTTTATAAGTAATTTACATATGTAAGTGGACTTTTTAATTATATTAACTAGTTTTCTAGTTTGTTCTGTATCTGTGTACCAATTTCCCCCCTCAATTACCCTAAATCACTGCGTTCAAAATTTAAAGGCATAAAGTCTTTAATAACCATCATTCAAGTAGCTACAGTAACAAGTTCCAGCCTGTCTGTTCCTACAACTTTTACTACAACATTCCCCTAATAACAAAACTGTAGAGGAGAGTTATGTACTCATCAGCAGTTTGGACACAGCAAAGAAATAATCAGGTATATTGAAGACAGATCAATATAAATTACCTAATCTGAAACACAAAAAGAAAGAAAGTAAAAAATTGGAGCATGTGAGTACTATGGGAGAATATCAAAAGTTCTAACGTATGTGTTGGAATCACAGAATGAGGAGAGAGAAAACTAGGACAGAAGAAATATTTGAATAGATAATAGCAGAGAATTTTCCCAAATTATTGAAAGATAATCAACTATAGACAAAGAAGCCTTGATGATCCCAAGAAGGATTGATACAAATGATACAAAACATACAACTAGACACATAATAGTCAAAGTGATGAAAAGTCAGATATGAAAAATAAAGTTTTGGAGACAGCTAGACAAAACAAGAAATATTATACATGGAGAAACAATGAACATTTATGGGAGCCTGTTTGTATTAGATCTTGTCCAGAAGCAGAAATACATTGCTTTTTTTTTCTTATTTTCTGAATCTCTTTTAAAGATAACTGACTATGTGTATTAATCAGGTTTCTCCAGAGAAATATATATCTGTATGGATCTGAACTTTCTATTTGATAGTACTATTGTGTGTGTCTACCCTCTGCCAAGACCACCCACCTTGATGATTGCAGCTGTATAACCATAACCATCGCACACTTTTTGCCAGACTTTTTACTTTTGCTGGTCATATATTCCACAATACATTGATATTGTTTATGTTTTAGGTAGTGTGATGGTTAATTTTATGTGTCATCTTGATTGGCCATGGGTGGCCCAGATTAAACATTGCTTTGGGGTGTGTCTGTGAGGGTGGTTCCTAGCATTTGAATTGGGGGCTCAGTAGAGTAGAGAACCCTCCCCAATGTGCGTGGACATTGATTAAAACATTGAAGTTCAGGACAGAAAAAAAACGCAGAGGAAGGAGGAACCTGCCCCTTTTTTCTGCCTCATTACTTGAGCTGGGACACCTCATCTCATCTTCTGCTCTCAGACCAAGGTTTACACCATCAGCCTCCCTGCTTCTCAGGCCTTTGGGATCAGGCTAAATTATACAGCCAGCTTGCTTGGGTCTCTAGCTTGCAAGTGGCAGATTGTGGGACTTCTCAGGCTCCATAATCACTTGAGATAATTCCTCATAATAAATCTCTCTCCATCATATATACATATATATCTCCAATTGGCTCTGTTTCACTGGGGAAACCTGATTAACATAGATTTTGGTCCAAGGAGTTGTTCTAGAGGAACAGAATGTTAAGGATGAATTTTCTGAAGTGGTTCCAGGGCTTCTGAAATTGGCTGTCTAATCTGATTTCTGATTCAATAAAGATGCTAATAATACTACTTCCAGTAGCAGTGATGGTCCATGGTGTGATCTGGAATAGAAATATGTGAAATACCTCCAGGACACATTCCTAACCTACCACATAGACATATAAGAAGCCAGGAGCTGGGTGACTGTATATAACACTTTCAAACATACTTGAAAAGTGAATGAATATAATGACCATGATCAGTTAGCCAATTCCATAGGTCCGCATGTATCAGACCGTTCGTATTGCTGCTTTGACTCTGCTGTTTATTACAGCCATCATCCTCACCTTGCCTTTGGTAGTTGAATGCCACCATTTGGCTCCTGCCATCCCAGGATCCAATTACCCCCATTCCACTTCGGTTTCTCAGTTCAGTGACTTCCATTCCCAAAGTGAGGTCTGATCTATAGAGAAGAACAATCACAGAGCTTTTCAAGGATGCCACAGCTCCCCTCACAAATTTATTTCTTGAAGTGATGGCGAAAGGTTATGCCTTTTGGACTCCTCGAGTGTGAGTGAGTAGGTCTTAAATGATCAATACACCTTAACGTTCCAATTTCCCTGAGCCTTTGAATCCCTTCCTCTTCATTAAACCAAAGCATTTCCAGCTTTTCCAATTTGTTCATGGTGGGCCATCTTTTGGTCCGTGCTTCAGCCAACCAGCTAAAGCTCTAGTCTTTTCTATCTCCCCAAGCTCAACATTAAATGCAGAACCTGCTTCATGAGCCCATGTCAACAAGTCCAGCCTGATACAACTTTATGTTCCTTTTACAACTGTCTCACACCATTAGATCCATTCCTACACGCGTTGCCCAGATTTCTGTCTGTATAGTATAATTAGAAAACCCAAGTGGTTCTTCTTGAGTGTAGCCCACCTGCTCATGGGTCCCACATTGTCCCTCACCTTTAGGGGCCTGCTAAGTCTTGAGCCTAGATACAGGTCCAGAAGCAAAGTGGGGTTGGGGGTGGGTCATAAGAAGAATCAGTATCCTCTTGCATGGCAACTACCTCAGTGGAAGCCATTACAGGTTCCTCAGGCAATGCAGGGTTAATTCCCTCAGGTGGAGCTGAAGAGGCTGATGCCACTGAGACAAGGGAGGCCACTTCCACTGGTGATGGGGAGCCTGCTTCTGCTAGGGGTGGGAAGTCCCCTTCACAGGCCTGTTTCTTTTTCCTCAAGTTTTATACTGAAAACATCATATGGTTTGAGTTAGAATCCCATGATGTAATTCAGAAAACACATAACATAGTACTTTAGTATTTAATAAAAGCAAAGTTTTTTATGATTATTACATTTTGCATTTATTATAATTCAAGCCACTGAATTTCTTCTCTCTCTTCTGTTGACATATTTCCCCCCAAACTCGTAATTAACCATAAAATACTGTAAAAATTAAAAGTAATCAATAACAATATTAAAACAAAAGGAAAATACATCCTCTCCTCTCACTATCCTAGTTTATAGAAAAATCCTGAGACCAAAGGTTTTTGCTCTAGTGCTGGATACCTACTGTTACTAGACCCTGGGCAAGTCAATTAATCTCCCTTAGGAAATTCAGTGTTTACAACCATAAAATAAGGAAAGCCATGTTTGACATGCTCAGTTCAGTAAGCACATGTAAGAATTAAAGACTAATGTTTATGGGAAAAAATTCTATCAACTTAGAACTCTTATTTATTATTGAAATATTTTAACCAAGTAATCCCATTTATTGGAATTTATTCTTAGAAAACAATTCCAAAGAAGAAGAGAAAAGTATATTCCAAAATTCTTATAGTGGCTTTTATTCAACAATATATTAGGAACATTTCTATAATTACAGAAAAATTAGAAAGAATTTTATAGTGAATACATATATAACCACTAAATAATTTCTGCTTTTAATGTTTAATATATGACCTTTATCACAGATTTCCCTTATCTACCCATTAGTTAATCCAACCATATGCTCATTTAATTTTTTGATACATATGTTGAGATGGTTGTAGAGTTTGGTTTTTTTGTTTTTGTTTTGTTTTTAATTATCTTAATATGGTGAATTTCCCTGATTGATATAGGTCAATTGTATTCCTGGAATAAACCCTACTTGGTAATAATATATTATCTTTTTTATAAGTTGCTGGATTTATTTTGCAAATGTTTTATAAAGAATTGTTACAACTATATTCTTGAGGAATATTTGTCTGTAATTTTCATTACTATATCCACTTTTATCAGGGTTTGTTAATAGTCTCTTCTAGCCTCATATAACAAATTGGGAGGTGCTTCCTCCTGTATTTTTCCAAAATGTTTTGTGTAAGATAGGTATTATTGCTTCTTTAAATATTTGATAGAATGCAACTTTATACATTTTTCCTATTGAAAAGTCCACTATGATTCATACTGTACTTCTCTATATATAATATATCTATGATCTGATTGATTTTAAGATTTTTCTCTATCTTTGATTTTCATTAGTTAGACTATGATATGCCTATATAAAATTATCTTTTTATTTATTTTATTTAATCCTTTTGACTCCAAGACTTTAGTCATGTAGTTTGGATACGTAGTTTGATGTTTGTCAGCAAATTTGAACATTTTGCCTATTTCCTCAAATATCTTTTATGACTTGTTTTTTCTCTCCAAACTTATTGGGAACCCATTTATCTAGACTGCTTAATGATGAAGACTAATATACTAAGTCTCTATTTTTTTTTATTAGTTTCAGGTGTACAAAGTAATGTAATAATTAGACATTTCACCCCACACAAAGTGATAACACCCCTCCCATATATTGCTCCTCTGACATTATATATATATATATATATATATATATATATATATATATATATATTAAACAATTCCATTGACTCTAGTCCCTATAAGCTTCAGTTTCAGGTGTACAGTACGGTAATCTTTTTTAAAAATACTTTTTCTTTTTATTCTGTGTATTGAATTTCTAATAATTTTTATAGCAATAGACCCTTTACATTGCCGTCTTAAATATGTTGTTCAGCCCATCCATTTTTTTTTTCTGTTTGAGAAATTATGCTTTTTATTTCTAGCCTAGAAATACAGATTTTACTTTTGCTGGGATTCCCTATCAGTTCATTCATTATTACCATATTTTCTCTATCCTTGAACTAATTTCAATAGTTGCTTTAAAGACCTTGTCTTCTAATTCCAATATGAGGTTTATCCTGGGATCTTTTTCTAATTGGCTGCTATTTTTTTTTCCTTGAATAAGGACCATATACTCTTGCTTCTTCTTATGTATAGGTCTTTTTGTTGTTGTTGTTGTTGTTGTTTGTGGGGTTTTTTGTTTTGTTTTTTTGCACACTAGATATTGTAGGGAATCTGAACTGTGTTTTCCAGCCTAGTGTTTTTAATTTTGTTTTATCAAGTACTTCAATTAATAGTGGACCTGTCATCATTGATAGACATTGTTTTAAATAATCTTTACTACTGTGGTTTTACTTTTCTTTTGTTCTTAGTCCTAAATCACCCCCCTTATTCTGAACATGCTCATTACTCTTCACTTGGCCTTTCTGCAGTCTCAGCAAAATGCCTGAAGAGCTTAGTGAAGTCTCTTCACTTTGGTTTCACTGTAATTGCAATGTCTTCCAACATTGCCCAACCTCTGGAAATCTTCCCAAGTCTCAATCACACATCTACAACTCTCAGCTGGGCCTCCTAGTGTTTTGTGCTGTAAATCTGCAGCCTATCTCCAAGCTGAGGATTTTTAGGGAATCATGATACTGTCCTCTGTCCCTCATTTCAAGCAGCTTTCTTTTCTCCATTACTTTGCCCAACATATACCAGCTGCTTAGTAGCCTGAACTCTATCTCTGCTTCTTCTACTCAGAAAAACGCCAGTCTGCTCTAAAGCATGTCTGACATTCATCTCACAATGGAACTCAGTAAAATGGCATACTCAATCAAGTGACAATGCCATTCTTATCCCTTCCCTTGACTTGGCTTTCCTCATTTCAACAATTTCAGGTCCACTGTTCTCCACATCTAAAGTTCAGCCCTGCCTCTCTTTTATTTATTTATTTATTTATTTATTTATTTATTTATTTATTTATTTATTTATTTTTAGCTGAGCCATCCTGCCACCTGTTGGCAGCTCAGCGGCGGCTCAGCGGCAGCTCAGCTCGGGCTGGGCATCAAACAGCTGTTGCTCAGAGCTCAGCTTGCACTCTTGAGCGAGCTCTTAACCAACTGCCACTGGGCCAGCTCCCCTGCCTCTCCTTTAATATCAACATAGGGCTAAGAAGGAAATATTTAAATAATCTAGCTTTTCCCCTACCACCATCACTGAATTCAATGAATCATAAGGTTCAGTTATTTCCCTGTGGAGCTGATCATGGATGTGCCCCCAGTGGTGAACTTTGAACTTCTGCCCTCCTCTGACTCACTCATCACTCTGCCTTGACCCTGAAAAACATGCCCACATTGTTCAATGTGGTCTAGGCCAATCCTCTGATATGTTTCTATCCTGCCCACAGGATTCATGCACTCATGCTCTCCAGCTATATTCCCTATCCCTGAATTCCAAAGAAACAGCATTTTCTAGTCTTGAGCTTCTTCATTAATCTTTGCAGAAATGAGGCCCAGGTACTCTCATATTTCTAGGCATGGCTTCATTCTTGGAGTCTTGATTCAAATGGGATGTCTCGGTTCAAACATGTCCATCCTTTAAATGAGACATCAAAGTCATTTGGCTCCACAACCTGCTTATAAAAAAAAAAAATTACAAAATGTGTGTGGCCTTGACATCCCAAAATTATATTTGACCACTTTCACTTCCTCCTTGAATGTCCTGAGTTGATGTCAAGATTCATGCATATCATAAAAGCACAGCCATTTAAAGATCGCTGTGAATGGTTCTATGAACATTTGCATTCAGGACAACCAGATCAGACATGGTGCATAGGCCAGTGAATGAAAACGATATCCTGCTGGTTCACAGAGATTCTATTTTTAGGAGTAGCTGTGAAGTTGTGTCAAAAGCAAGTTGTGCAAAACTAAAACAAGGAATTGCTGTACGGTTCCATGGAGAAGAAGGCATGGGTCAAGGTGTTGTGCATGAATGGTTTGATATTCTGTCTAATGAGATAGTCAATCCTGATTATGCATTGTTTACCCAGTCAGCTGATGGAACAACTTTTCAGCCTAACAGCAACTCCTCTGTAAATCCTGATGATTTAAACTATTTCTGGTTTGCTGGACAGATCTTGGGATTGGCTTTGAACCATAGGCAGCTGGTCAACATTTATTTCACAGGATCATTCTACAAGCACATTCTTGGTATTCCTGTAAATTACCAAGTTGTGGCATGTATTGATCCCGAATATGCCAAAAATTTGCAGTGGATTTTAGATAATGATATTAGTGACCTGGGTCTAGAGCTGACTTTTTCTGTTGAGACTGATGTGTTTGGAGCAATGGAAGAGATGCCTTTGAAACCTGGGGGTGGAAGTATTCTTGTGACACAAAATAACAAAGTGGAGTATGTCCAGCTTGTTACTGAACTTCAAATGACAAGAGCCATTCAGCCTCAGATCAATGCTTTCTTCCAGGGCTTTCATATGTTCATTCCACCTTCCCTCATACAACTTTTTAATGACTATGAATTGGAGCTGCTGCTTTCTGGCATGCCAGAAATTGATGTGACTGATTGGATAAAAAATACAGAATACACAAGTGGCTATGAAAGAGAAGAACCAGTTATTCAGTGGTTCTGGGAAGTTGTGGAAGATATTATACCAGAGGAGAGAGTTCTTCTCCTGCAGTTTGTTACTGGCAGTTCCAGGGTCCCACATGATGGATTTGATAACATCATGGGGGGAAGTGGATTGCAAAACTTTACAATCGCTGCTGTGCCATATACTCCAAATCTTCTACCAACTTCAAGCACATGTATCAACATGCTCAAGTTACCTGAATACCCAAGTAAAGAAATACTCAAGGACAGACTGCTAGTGGCACTACATTGTGGCAGCTATGATTACACAATGGCATAATGAAGTCTGGAGAACTCATCTGACCACTGATGCACAAATCCGAGTGGCAGAAGTAATTTAGGAAACTGTCAATAGAAAAGCAGCCTAAATGCAGCCGATAGGCAGGGCTGATGTTTAAAATTCATAAAGGATCAGGTTTTCTCTTCCCACCCTTTTTTCCCTTTTATGTTTTCTCAGTATGTGATACAATTAGAAAATATAAAATCGCAGTACTCTTCATTTTTAAAAATGCTAATAGAATATGTCCTGATTGATATTTCTTTAATCTTATCCAAGATTGTGTTAAGGCAAAATTTTATGATACATTCCACCTCTGCTATGTAACTGTCTTGTTATAAGAATGTTTCCTCTTTATTTTGCTATATATTAAAATATATTAGGACATCAAAAAAAAAAAAGTGTGTGGCCTAAAAGAAAAGGACCAATGTCCTCAGTAGCCACGTTATGTGATGAGTCTATAACGGCAATTTTGGTAGTTTTAAATACATTCAACAAAACTAAAGATGGTTTCAAATGTTCGTTCTCTCTCTCTCTTTTTCTGACAAGAAAACAATCAAAATACCTGTTATGCCTCTGTATAAAAGCTTCCACCTCTTTGCTTGGGATGCAGAAGAAAAGCATACCATAGTTTCTGCCCTTGAGATGATAACGGTGTGGGACTCAAGATCAATATTTTTAAAATAATGGTTTCTTTCCATAGAAACCTTATGGTATTTATGTAGCTCAAATTATAAGGGTTAACAGTTCTAGAAGATATATTGTTCTTTCAGTACTAATTTATTGATAATAGGTGGAATGAGACAATTTGTCCACAAAATAGATACTCAATATCTAAAAATATCCACTTATCTATAGATATAAAATATCTATAAGACTGTAGTAGTAATACCTACTACAAATGTATAGTAGCAAATGTAGCAAATGTGAATTTGCAGCAAATTCACAAAAGGAGCCCCATCTATTTCATCAAATTTTGATGGGAAAATAAAAGATACAGTGAATAATATCAAACCCACAAACATGCTGCTCACCATATAGTTTCATATAGTTTATCGAATTTAAGCATCACAATAATGTAGAGTCAGGGTGGGGCAGGTATATTATTTACCAACAAAAAAAGTGGCGATCCGTGTGGTCAAGTGACTTACTGAAGGTCACACAGCTAGTTAAATATTCTATCCAGTGCTCTTCTGATTATACCACTCTAATTAGGCTGCTCCAACATAACTGAGATGTCAAGACACTTCAGTAAGTTTAAGTGTTTGATCAATAATTCAAGGAGCTACTAATTGAATGGGGCAACGTTTATGGATGCATTAAAAGGTATCAGTTCTCTAAGAAGCACTACCGAAGGTCATGTGATAGCTGCAACTCAACCCACCTTGTCATAATCATCCTTCTAAATAAAATATTCAGATTAGGAATTACACGCCCATTAGCTTTAGGCGAAATGCTGATAAGCACATTTATTTTCAAGCTGCTCGCTAAGCACATTAATATGTATTTTCTCAAATATAATAAACCAATATACTTGGACCATGAACAGGTAGGTGAAGGCAGACATGGAGAGTCCATTTGAGAGCAGGCAAAGAGCAAATTAGTTTGCAGATTTCAGCATGTCATTTCAGAATAAACATCTTCTGGGAGGTGGCTACACAGATGCATTCACAAGAGAGTGAGGAGTGCTTGCCTGATGGTGCTATCAATGAACTGCAGATGTTCACTGGTGAGCTGGGATCAGTGACTTTAGTTCTAAGAGTACAATGATCTTTAAAACAAAGAAAGCCCAGTGTTATCAGTCACTTGTGTCAAATCTTTGCATGCTGCCTAACTGATTACAAATGAAAGCCAGTCCCCTCTGAAGGACATGGAAGGTAGGAACCTCAGCTCTAGGTACCTACTTGTGTTGTTTGGATAATTTTATCTTTTCTAGAAAACCTCTTGAAAAGAAGACTACAGGCTTCAAGCTCTCAAAAAAGTTCTTTAAACTTAACTATGTGATAAGTAAGTAATTGGTCATTGGAGAGTGAGAAAAAGTGAGAACAAACAGTTCTTAAGTGATTGTGGTGTGCTTTTTTTTTTTGCATTTAAAATAAAATATATAAAATAAAATAAAACAAAGAAAGTGACTTGAATATACTGATTTAAATCAACAAAAAATGAATAAATTACCAGTGTCAATATTATTCTTCAAATCAAGAATCTACAGAATACTATTCTTAACTGAGGAATGATTATCATTTCAACTATATTAGATGTGAAAAGAAACATTGGGTTGTTAGAAAAGTCATGATGTATTTTTTCTGTTTTTCATTGCAAATATGCATCATGACTTTTCCGACAACCCAATAGTTCCAAATCTTGGAATCTGGTAGATCTGGGTTTAAATTCCAGCAGCTACTCAATAGCTGTGTGGATTTTGAAATAACATTAAGTACTTTTGCTCTCAAAAGACACAAAGCAAATAGGGAAGGGTACTGGGACATCTTTTTGTCCAATAAATAACCAAATAATAAGTTGTTGGGAAGCATCGGAACCTAGGCATTTCCAAGGACTTCAGAAGTGAACAAAGGGCAACTTTTATCCGAAGCCCTGCCATTAAGTGTCCCCGTTTCTGTTGGAGGTCACAGTGATGTTCAGGGGACAGAGAGGCCAGCTGAACCTCCTGTTGAGTGTGTTACAAATCAGCTTGTTTTATGGATCCACGTTACCTTTGGGCCACACACACAGGGGTGGTACAAGGTCCAGGCAGTTGGGGGCATACCCATGTACACAGCTGCAATATATTTTTTTGTCCTTTTTTTCCTCAAACTTTGACCAGGTGTCCCTCCATCGTAGTTCTCCTTCAGGTACCAACTATGAATCCCTTTTTATAAACCATTGTCAATTAGCTCCTCCTACTCTCTTTACTGATCTTCAGTCTTTTTGTGACCAAAGTACCAAATTATCTAATTCCTTTCTGCCATACCTGTGCAGAAAACTCCAGCTAAAAAGATGATGTCTCCTCTCTCAAGGATCTGAAGGTGACCAGGGGTCAGCTTGGAGAAAGGAACATGATCACTCCATTACACACCCAATAGCATTGCCTCCAGATGACAGAAAAATCAATATAGCAGCAAACCAGAGCCTTGAAACATGGATTTTGGAGTCAGGCAGACCTGAGTTAAAAACCTGTCTTGCCACATTCTAGCTGTTTGATTTGGGGCTGATTACTTAGTTTCTGTAGGCCACAGTAAAATAATATTCGAAATAAGAATGAAGTGAGTTGTTCCTTTGTTTGAGATTTTGTGCTGGGCATTTTCCCTTTATTACTTCATTTAATACTCATTGTAACCTTCTCAAATTATCTTCAAGCAGAATTCTATAATTATGAGCAAAAAAATGTTGAACAACACAAGATTGATTAAGAAAAAGTGAAATATAGTATTAATATTAAAAATAATTAAATGAGAGGGTTTAACAGGGAAAGATTCTACTGCAATGGGTGGATTAGGCATTATTAGATCTACTTCTTGCACACTTTTTCTCCTCCCACTGACTTTTTTTTGATTCATCCTCACTCTTCCATCCCATAGACATGTTTCCTCAAAGTGATAGGGAAGATGGATAATGCAGCTGTAAGAGGAAGCTACCTATGGTTGCACAACCAGAAAAGGCCTAAGAAGGGGCATTGCTTGATCTTCCTTGGGTCGTATACCCATCCTTATACCAATGGCCACAACTATGGTGCTGCATTTCTCTGGTTGACTCATCCTAAGTCACATGTCTAACCCTAAGGTCTCGGAGTGAGACCCTATGATTAGAAGGTTCATCAAAGTAGATCTGATTGGTGAAGGAGGCAAACAAACAACAAACAAAAATTAGATAACAACCACAGGGAGTATATTTGGTTAACTATTTTATAGATAAGAAAACTCAAGCTTAGATCAATTAAGTAAATTGTGAAAGATCAACCATATGTAAGTGGGAGAGGAAGATTTGATTTGAGTCCTGATTATGTTTATAACCTACTGGATGGCTTATTATTAATATACTCTACTCTCATACTCAATGCAAGATAACCAGACTCTTCTCATTGATTCTAGAAGTGAAATATGTAAGGAGTATTTGAATGGAATGAGAAAAATTATAAAAGACTTCTCAGAGAAAGGGTCTTACATAGCTTTGAAGAAGAGTATAAACAGAAAGGCCAGAAAAATGCTACTTTTGTTAATTAGGTTTAACCAGTTTTTTTTGTTTTGTTTTGTTTTTTTGTTTTGTTTTCCCCAAAGCTAACTTTACCTTGAAATGAGATTTTTTTTTTGAAGCATAGAGTTAAAGAGAAATTGGTTTGCTTCTCCTCTAGTTGAATTAGAAGACTGAGAATTAAAGCAAAGCAGGTTCATGTCCAGGCTCAGCTGCTGACCTCACATCTGATTTTGGACAAGTCACACATACCCTGTGGCCTCAGGCTCCTCCTCGCCTAGGAAGTCCGAATATTATTACCTGTTGCATTATTTCACAGAGTCTCTTGAGATCCACATGGGGGAGGAAATTTAAACGTGTATTGGAAACTTAAAAACACAGTCCAAATGGTAAATGGTGTTATTATTTTTTCATAATATGTGTTTTCTTCTGGGCATGCTAGGTGGCATTGTTTACTTATGTCACTTCTAAAATCAGAGAGAAAGGGGATCTTTATCACCATAATAGTTTTATAATTTGGTGACAGAAGGAGAACATTTTAAACCAACTAATTTCCCTATGAATTTCTATTCTCTTCTTACTTGTATATATTATTATTAATATTATTATTATTATTTTAATTAAAGTTTATTGGGGTGACAATTATTAGCAAAGTTACATATTAGATTTCAGGTGTACAATTTTGTAATACATCATCTATATATCACATTGTTTGTCCACCATCCAGAGTCAGTTCTTTTTCCATCACCATATATTTGATCCCCTTTACACTCATCTACCCCCCTTACCCTCTGGTAACCACTAAACTATCATCTGTGCCTATGGACTTTGTTTCTTCATTTGTTTTTCTTATTCTTTTGCTGCTTTCAGATTTATATCCCACATATCAGTGAAATCATATGGTTCTCAACTAATTCTGTCTGACTTATTTTGCTTAGCATTATAACCTCAAGATCCATCCATGCTGTTGCAAATGGCAGTATTTCATCTTTCCTTATGGCAGAATAGTATTCCATTATATATATATTCCACAACTTCTTTATTCAATCAACTATTGAAGGACACTTTGGTTGTTTCCATGTCTTGGCCACTGTACATAAAGCTGCAGTGAACATCAGAGTACATATATCTTTACAGATAAATGTTTTTAGATTTCTTGGGTAGATACCCAAGAGAGGGATTGCTGGTTCATATGGTAATTCCATTTTTAATTTTTTGGGAAACTATTATAATTTTTTTAATCCAGTGAAGATAACTTTTGTAACCAGTCCTATAGAACAGGATTCTTATAGATTAAGTGGCATACCTAATCAAAGGCTTTGCTTTAATCCAAATTAAATGTATTTATCTCTATAGTTATTACTCTTCAGCAAACAGGAATATCCCACTGCCTTTCTTCTCACTGCTCCTTCATTTATATTCCTTGGTGCCATTTCTGTTGCACCTTTTCCACTACAAGCTAAGCAGCCCTTTTCACTTTCTTTTGTAAGAAATCTCTCCTTCTCCCAAACATCTCCAATCATTTTTAGGGCTCGCTTCCTGTGTAATTCTAGATGAGAACAGGGTATTGATTTATAGTCCATCTTCATCCACCGCCATGGAGAAACAAAGTGAAGTGTTACATCTTGTGAATAATTACTTTAGAAAACAAACCCAAAATGCAGCAGGATAAAGCAATGGAATTCATGTTTCATCTTATTCATTTTGACAGTTTCAGGAATACAGGTCCAATTGTGCTGCTATCAAAACCACAGGCAGAGACTGGCAAAAAAGAAGACATGTTATTGTCAAAGCAACTCTCATTGCAGGTGAAAGACCATTAAATTTCTCCTGAGAAGGGCGCCAGGCTAGTTTCCGTGTTTTTCGCAAATCGTTGATCATGAAGGGGATTCTCAATGATTCCCCATATGTCATAGCACCGTTGAATACATGTACCACCCACTAACAGCTGTCACAGGCACCTTGCATTTCCACTGACAGCCCCATCTGTGATAGCTCCAGGGTGACCTTTGGTCACAGGTCAGTGCTCTCTCTGGGCAGGTGATGCATAGAGCCCCAGGTTGTAAGAAAGGAATGGAGAAAGATTCTCCCTGTCTGTAACTTGGTTTCTCTTTGGGGCACATGTTTAGGATAGAAAAATAATTGAAAGTGTTCTGAGAAGTTGAGGTGGAAAAATATGCAAAAATACAGACAAGCATGATTAAATTTAACAAATTAATAAAGTCTTAACAATATTGCTTAAGGTGTATGAATTAATAACCAAAACACTTAAAAACAGAAATTGTTAAAATTAAAAGCCAGAAATGACTAAAATAAAACTTTTCAGGGAGTGAGGTTGCAGACAAGGAGAAACAGGGTGAGAAATTATTGCTTTTCATAATAAACCCATTGTGTTTCTTTTGTTTTCTGTTTTGTTTTTTAACTATGTCATGTATTACTTTGATAAATATGCTGTAAATACGGCTATAAAACTTTAAAAAAAAGATTTTATATACAAAGTGAACTAAGTTCATTGACCGATCATCTAAATTTTCACACTTACTTTTTCACTGGGACCCTATAATAATAACAGCAGGGGGAGGTCAAAGTTTATTGCTCCATTTGTCAAGTGAAAATATTGAGATTCAAAACTAGCGAATAGCGAGGAAATCCCCCAAGATTCCTCGGAAGCCAGGGACCAGGTGACAGGGAGAGACACCAAGTTCCTGACGCTGAGGCCTCTGTTCTCCCCTTCCCCCATCATCTGACAGAGGGAATGTTCACAGCTACCACACACACGAGCTAAGTGATGTTAAGACAAGTGGCATGAAGAGAAAGCCATCTTTACCCACAGAGACACTGACCTGAGATTTGAAACAGGTTGAAAATACAAACTGAGTCAAGATTGTTTTAAATGAGGCATAAGTGAGCCCCTGAGCCCCTGAGGAGAAGGGATATTAGACATCAGCGGGACACAGTCCTAACACTCTAAGCACGACAGATATGTCATTGCATTGATCATCTCCGACAGAAAGAGAATATCGGAATGAGTGAACCATAAGTCAGGCGTAATGTGGTGATGCTAATTCTTACAGAACAGCAGGACCAGAGAGCGTATTTGTCTCACTAAAGTGGGGCCAGAGGGAAAAAGAAGGATGCAGAGTAGTGCATAACTGGTAGAAATACATAGCTGGGGCAGGCCTGGCCGCCTGGAACACTCTCCCATCATGCATGGCAGCACTCTCGCTGCTGGAGGGGGCATCTGTCCCATCACGGGGTTTCCTGATGGTCCTGCTTGCTGATAAGGGTAAAGCCTGTTGCGCTGAGCCATCTGCTGTGACGCTTGAGCGGTTTCTCCTTGGAGATTAATGCAGAATGCGTCTGTGACTTGCTTATATATTCATTCTCTCTCGCTCTCCCTCACTTTCTCTCTGGAAATCTTAATGGAAATGAGCCTTTTGGGGGAAAAGCTGGAACTTAGACCTTTGTGCTATTTGGTGCCATGTGTCTGACCCCCATCTCACTTCTGTGAATCTTTACCCTGGGTTTGTACAGCTCTGTGCAGTTTATACTTACAAAAATAATTTTATCATGACAGTTTTTGATGAAAAGTGACATGGAGGTAGACACTGAGTTTGGATATGGCAAGGTCCTCTCGTTCCCTTGCAGTCCACTGTGTCCCCACACCATTGTTGAATACTGGAAAGGAAGGAAATTGGAGAGCTGGTCTGGAAACAAGATCCCATAAATTTAAAAACGGAATAAAATATCAATGTTTTTCATTACCAATATGGTATGTGCGCACACACACACACACACACACATGCACACGCACACGCACACTCTCTCCTCATGTCCCATTTCCAAGGTCCCACCCCAAGAGAAGTGGCCTGAATCTCCTTTCCAAAAGAAGACTAATGGACGTTAGTCATCTGTGAGATTACAACAGTCCATCTGCCCTCAGTCAGCATCTATACCCGCAGTTTCATATAAATTCCAAATCATAAGAGGACTGCGAGAGTGTGTGTGTCTGTGTGAGTTGCAAAGAGTGGGGGAGATAAAACCAATAAATGCACTTTACAGTAATCTTCTGTAATACAGGACACCACTCCTTTATATTTTTGTAACCACTGTCAGCATTCACTTACTTGAAATCAACACTGAAGATTAAAGAAAGCTGTTAGCATGTTCAGGAGTTTTCAGGGGAAAAGTCAGAGGTGGTAAATAAAGCAAGCAGCTATGAATTTTTCACTGGGGATCTATCTGGAACAGGACAAAAAGGCAATGATTATTCCTTGAAGAGAGCTCCACCCCGCCAATGACCAGCACTTTATCTTATCCCTAGGCACATTGTAGATGATGTAGCTAAGTAGAGACAGTGTCTAAGAAACACCAAGCTGTGTGTGGGGCGATGACAGATGAAGCAACAGACCGAGAACATAGGCCAGAAGGAAAGAGAGGCAGGCACAGAACACGCAGGGACCCAGAGAGGGACAGGCAGGCAACCGTGACATTGCTGCAGACAAAGAGAAAGGCAGACTGAAGCTTAAGGATGCACAGGAGCCCAGAGTCAGGGGCTGCTTTTCACTCTCCACAGTCATTCTTGTACCATGTTCTTGGTTTTTGCAATGTCCATGATCCATCTGTATTATTGTTGTTAATATTTTCTTTAACTCAAATTGTTGAAAATACTTTTTATGTAAACATTTTAGTAGAACCGCCTATGGAGAGATGGTATCATTTTTACAATTTAAAAAGCCAAAAAAGCAGCACTGCAAATTATGTGGGGCACTCTAGCTTAAGTGTTGCTGTCGTAGGAAGGAAGGTGGAGGGCGGGAGGTGGGGGGAAGAAACCAGAGAAAGATTAACAAGTGTTGAAACAGCACCAATAACGAGACTTGTCCCTTAATAAAAATCACAGAAACAACAAAACAGAATTAAAAAATAAGTAAAAACTTTTTCTTTGTGAGATGAAAAGTGCTGTCACGTGACGCTGTGGCTTTGCCCCATGTACAATCATTTCAAGCTCTACCTAAAATCACCTGTGAGATGCGTGCCTGACACACTTACAAAATCACTGATGCAGTGGTTATGAGTATGGGGCTCTGAACACTCAACTTCATATTGGCTCATCCATTCCAAAAATGTGTGCTAATTGCCTGTTCTGTGTGCCAGGTACAGTGCGAGGTGCTAGGAATATAATGGTGAAAGAATAAAAGAATCTTCCTTCATGGGCATTTTTTAGTGTGGCAAACAATTTTGTATACATAATAAAATCATCATTTTAACCATTTTATATGTATAATTCAGTGGCATTTAAGTCCATGCACAATATTGTGCAACCATCTATTTCCAGAACAGTTTCACCACCTCAAACAGAAACTCTGCACCCATTTAATAATAACTCCCCATTCCTCTCTTCCACGCCCCTGGTAATCTTTCTTTTACTTTCTGTCTCTATGGTTTTACCTATTTTGGGTACCAGAAATAAGTGGAATGACACATTATTTGTACTTTTGTGTCTGCCTTATGTTATTGATCACAATGTTTTCAAGGTTCATCCATGTTGTATTATGTATCAGTATTTCATTTCTTTTTATGGCTGAGTAATATTGCATTGTATGGATAGACCACATTTGGTTTATTTCCATTTATCTGTTAATGGGCACAAATTGTTTCCCCCTTTTAGCTATTGTCATCATTGGTATACAGGCATCTGTTTGAAACCTCACTTTCAGTTCTTTTGGGTATATACCTACTTCATGAGTCCTACGTTTTAACAGGAAATAGAGAACAGATAAATAGCTACTTTTGAATATTGTGTTACCAGGACACATATTCTGTGACATAAGAGCACAAAATAGCCAGACAGAATCTAGGTGTAGGGAATTCCTATAGAAAGAAACAGAATGGCATTGGTGAAAATTCTAAATTAAGAGGGTGCATAGTACATTAGAAAACAAAGAGAAATCCAAGACTGCTTAGAATAAGAGGTACAACAGGGGAAAAACTACAGGAAAGAGCACGGAAGTGATTCTAACGGGATTTACAGGCCATATTGATTCTCGAATCTTTCAAATACCCACATGATCCACTTATTCACATCGTTCAGTTCCCTTAATTCAAATGTCACATTGTCATAAATTCCTTCTCTGATCACTGTATTCAAACTCACATGTCATTCTCAACAGCTTCTAATCCCTATGTTGTTTTATTTTTCTCCACAGTATTTGCAACCTATACTTGCGTGTGTGTGTGTGTGTGTGTATCTTTCTTAGAATAAAAGTCTCATTAGGCAGAGACTATGTCTTTTATTTCATTGCTGCAGCCCATGACCAATGATAGTGGTACATAACAGGTGAGCTATAATTATCAGTGAAATTAATGATTGAATGCTTTCATTTACTAGTTTTATGACCTTGTGTAACTTATCTCCTTTTCTAAATTCAAATAACTCTTCTAGGTGGTTATACAGATGAAGTAAAATGTGCCTAAAGCCCATAGTGGAGGGTCTGGAATACATCAAAGTTCCAATAAGCATTAGCTCATAGAATTTAGAGAAAGGGAGACAGGCATCAAACCAAAGGTCAAAGGGGCTAAGTACAGGAAGACGAAGCAAGACAAAAACCATCCATCCATCATCTCCATTTTAGTCAGTGTCCCTTCCCTGTTTCAGACCCATCTATCACCAACAAAAGGAGGCAAAACAAAAGCAAAACCAACAACCACAAATCTGACTTTGGACTCTTTCAGGGGAAATAATGAAATAATATGAATCAGTCTGACATTGAACACGATTGAAATGTAAACTTATTTCATAGAGCAGAGTATCAGACAGTCCAGTCATGAATAATGCTTCCTCACGATGACCTTCCAATTTGCACACACTCAGGGGTGGGGAGGTGGGTAAGGGTGTGTGTTTGTGTGCTCTGCACATGTGAAAACACACCTGCATCAAGTCGTGTAGAATAGACATGATGCATGCAGAGTGAATATGAGCAGTGTGGCTTGGCTCAGTACACCTGTTCATCTCTGCTTCCCGTGTAGTCCAACTACAGACCTAGACTCATCAGAAAAATTGGGAAATTTGAAGATACTTTTTATATCCCCTATCTTCCCCCTGCTCCAAAAAAAAAAAAAATAAATAAAACGCTTTACTCTTTACTCTTAGAGATTAAAATAAATTTATAGGCTATAGTGATGCTTGTTCCTAATTTAATGAAAAGCAAACATCAATAATACAGCGCTGATCCACAAGGACCCTGGATTGAAAAAGAATCACACGCCATGCGGGTGTTAAAACACATATAAAAGTGTGATTAATGAATCAGGTGTTCTAACTGCAGCTTTGGGCTTGAAACTGATAAAAGATAATGTCCTCCCAGAAGGAAAGGTTTCATTGGGCTGGTGATAATTTGGAGGCAGGTTGCAAGGACCGCAACTTACTTGGCCCATTTTATAGCTACCCTTGGACCTGAGCAATAGAGGCTCAAAGCCCCTTTTCGAGTTCATCAGGTGGTTGTTGATTTCCTAATTTATTTATTCAGAAGTTATACCTGTCTATGTACAAGCAGAATTTGCAGTGGTTCAAAGCACACTTGCTTGCTTCTCTCCCCACCAGGGTTGTGTGTTACCTCTCTCTTTACCCAGGGGGAGGTGGAGTTACAGCTGGCTCTGTTTGCTTCCAGTAAAGGACAGCTTGTGTATGAGTGTAGTGAGGGAAAGGGGGAAGGGATTTTCATTTAATATATCGAGACAGAAAACCATTTATTTATTTATTTACTTATTTATAGAATTTTATTTATTTGCATCCCATTTAAAGCTCCCACTGCAACAGGTGTGTACTGGGCCAGTGGTTCTCACACTGAAGTGATTGCCAGGGTTACCCGAGAATCTTGTTTTAAAAGCAGTTTCCTAGGCCACCAGCTCCATACATTCTTTTTCTCTGATTCTGGAGTCAGATCTAGGAATCCCAGTATTTCACAAGCACTGAGGAGAGACTGCTGGGCTGGAAACCATAGTTTGAGAAATGATATAGTAATCAAACTTGGCTGATGGATTTGTTAATATTCTGCTCCTATCCTGTTGGTCAATCCCCACTCTTTTTGCCTGCTGATCCTAACTCCTATTCCACCATCAATTTGGGGAGCTTCAGGTTGTTGTTGGTGGAAACATCTTCCTATGACTAAAAACATCTGTACCTGCTTCTCAGTAATTATGTGGTAGTTGTAGAAGTAACACAAACTTAGAAAAAGAGGTTGATATTGTTTAATCATCCCAAAGATATGAAAAGGTCCATAATACAATTCATTACAAATGCCCTTTTAACAGTTGAGGAAACTACTATTTGGAAACGGCAATGACTGTTCCACTGTCCGGGAGGAGTGGGAGGGGCAGGAAGGACACAGCATGTGTGGGTCCTGTGACAATGGATGTTTCTTAAGGGGTCAGTGTCATTAAGAAATTGACTGTGTTAAATCAGATGCTCTTGGGAAAAAAAGATACATAATAAGGAAAGAAGCAAAAAGCTAGGTTTTGTCACCAAAGCATATGGGAAACCCTTCGAGATGTACGCAATGAAAGAAGCAAGGTGAAAACTTATGATCTGTTTTCCTTTGTACCCACAGTCAGGCAGTGTGGGAGAGATGTGTGTGTGTTTCTCTCCATCTGTCTGTCTGTGTGTGTGCATAGCAGACTACCAGGAAAAGAGACTATAGTCTTCTCCATGCAGAGAACAAGCTGAGTCGTGTTGACCAAAGGCTGGCCTCAAGCATACGGCCTCCGGAATTAAACCTGCTATTTGTAAACCCTTATTAGAAAGCAGGAAGGATCATTATGAGTTTCTCAGGTTACATGTATTAACACATTGTATGTGGGAAACGAGTAAACTCGTCATATAGCTTTTTATGCCCGCTTACAAAGTGTTAACACCATGCCATTCTAATTTCCAGTCCTCAGTCACTTTCTGCCACATCCTTTTGTTGCTTCTCAAAATCAATATGCTATTTAATATTGTAGAGTCTGCCAAAGAAGTTACGTTCTGTGACCCAAGTTGCAAGTAAAAGTTAGTGTAAGGAGCACTAAAAATCAAGGTGAAATGTGAAGGTCTGGTTTCATGTCTACCAACAGTCAGGCTATGTGAGAGAGGGCCCAGCCTCAGGGGTGTGTGTGTGTGTGTGTGTGTGTGTGTGTGTGTGTGTGTGTGTGTGTAATTAACTCCAGGAAAGAAGATTGATGTCTTTTCCATAGAGGGATCAAGTTGATGTGAGGCTGCTCAAAAGCTGGTATCAAATGTATACCTTCAATAATGAAACCTGCCCTCTATAAACCCCCCTGTCAAGAGAAGGCTTTTTTTGTGTGTTTCTCAGGAATATGTGTTAGCTTCATGTAGTTTTAACTTCCAACCTTCAGTCACTCTCCATCATATTCTCTTTCTGCCATCTCAGATTCCATTGACAATTTAATGCCCTGGAGTCTACCATGGGTGGGGTCTTCCACGTTCTCAGTCACGTGGTAAAAATATAGAGCATTCTGCGCCGGGACCTTGCCCATAAAACACTAGGAGCATTCAGCCATCAGATTGAAAGAAAATCACATTTCATAAATTCTAAGTTTAATCTATATGTAAATGTTGCAACGTTCTTAGAGAATAATAATTCATGAATATTGATGTTTACACTGCTTGACAATATTTTTTTTTGTTACTTTAAGTAATGATCCAAATATAAACAACATTGTTTTATTTTCTAAAAATAGGTGCTTGGTTGTCTAAAGAGACACAAAATAGAAACCCATCTCCTACTTTCAGGGAAACAAAGCCACTGGGATGTTTCCTGAATTATCAAAAAAGGGTGATAATGCTAAAAAGAAAGCTACCCATTTTCAGTAATTGTATTAAAATTTTACTAAGAAGAATGCAAATGTTTCTTCCAAATGCACACTTTTTTCCTAACTCAACAATGAAAAAACAGAAGCATTGAGATTGTTCAGTTATGTTCCAAGAACTAAAAAAGAGCTCTTTGTATCATAAGAGTCTACACATTGATCGTAATGGAGTGATACCATTCATCCAGAAATTTTGATAAATGTCACCTTAGAGGAAAAAATCTCATGTTTAAGAGCAGTTATTAGGAACACACTAACTGCCATTTGAAGTCATTTCTAACATTTCCCTAACACAACACACTAGAAGGTTTTTCTCCTTACCTGTGTAATCTTTTTTCTCATTCATGTAACAAGTCTAATTTAATATCATCAGTTCAATGCCCTGGATTCCTCTGATCTTATGGCCCTAGCATCACCTAGAGCTTCTTTTTCTCTGCATTGGTGAGCCAACAGGGAGAAAGTGGAAAGGACATGACTGCTTCTTAGAAGCCTTGACAGGAGTGACAAACAGCACTCCCATTGACATTTCATTGGTCAGTACTAGTCACATATTCATACTTGGCTTGCACTGTGCTCCCTGGCTGGTCAGTCACTTCCCAGCAAAATAATGTCCATTGTGAAAGGGGTACTGCACATGTTGGTGGACACCCAGCCCTGATATAGTGAGAAGCACAAGATCTTTTCTAATGCAGTCCCTTTCAAGCATGGCTGTAGATCAGTGTGGCCAAGACTTGGTGAGTTTATTTTAAAATATAGATTTTTCAAACCCCTGAACAAAGAAACTGACTTAGTAAGTGTGGTAGGGCCCAGGATCATCCAGAGCAGAAAAACTGAATTCGAATTCATCCTGTATCTCCAGTCAGAAACACAACCAAATCCACACCGAAATGCCCACTCTATTCTATAAGTTCGCATTAATATCAAAATCCTGAGTTGGGGGGCCATGGACCTGTATTTTAATAAATTATCTAGAAAGTAATAATGCCGATCCTAGTCCTTGTTGACTGCTAGGTGTCACTAAGTATTCTAAAGACTTTATATAAACCAATGTATTTGGTTTATTCAATTATTTTCTTATTTAATCTTTAAGAAACCCAGTGAAGTAACTAATGCTATCTCCATTTTACAGAGAAAAAAACTGAGGCACAGAAGCTAAGCAGGTTGTTCTAGTTTATTCTAGAAAGTGTCTGAGCTGATTCAAACCAAAGCAGTTGGATTTTAGAACTTTCATCTTCCTCACTACTATACCTAGGCAATTCTGATGCATCTAAAGCCTGAAAACCATTGAGTTATGAGATAGATATGCAAGGGTTTCTGACATTAACTAGTCTCAAAAACACTTTGAGAAAAACTGAAATAATATTTTTAAATATTCTTAACTTTTGTTTTCAAACTTACATTCCCCAGTTAAAACATCACCTCTGAACTCCATATCTGTCCATTCAAATACCTTTTATATTGCTATATATCTTAGTTCGGCTCTTCATGTCTTAGAATCAATTCAAAAAGTTCTCTGCATTGAGAACTTTGTAGAGTTCTCAAAATTAATCTGCTAATTTCTCTTTCCCCAGTGCTCCCTGCTGCCATTGACACAGTTCAGTAGGACTGAAAACCTGGTAATCACCTCACACCTCTTACCCTCATCATCAACCCACCTTGCATTCAATGAGTGATCCCTATCACTTTTTCCTATTAAAACTCTGACCAACTTAGCTCTCCCCTCCTGCAGGCCATGATATCATTATCTTCTTCATCTTCATCATCATCATCATCATCATCATCATCATCATCATTTCCCAGGACTTTCGAAGTTGTTTTGCATCTCATCTTCCACTTTTCCCCTCCAAGCTATTTTTCACAACATGGCAACACTGGTGTTTTGAAAACATGATGGCTAAAGCTCCAGAACTTTAATATTCCCTGGAAAACCTGCATATGCCGTTCTTCCTACTTCATGAGCCTCAGCTCATACCACTGTCCCCCAGATCTTATCCTACAGGCATGTCAGCCTTCATTTAGTTTCTCATGTTCCTTTGGCATCACATTTCCACATGGGTCAGCCTGCTTGGAATGCCTGCTTTAGAGAGGAACATAAATTACTGAATAACTTCAGGCCTCAATTGTCTCATTTATAAAATAACTTTAGATCAGAGTCATTAACTATGAAATACAAGTATTATATATTCAATAAATTTTAATTTCTCTAAATATATTCAAACATTTTTAGATATCTAATGATCTTTACTAAGACATATTAAATGATATATGCTTTCCCACTATTTCACTAGTTGTAATTTCATGGAATCTCAAAGTTAGTCATGCCCTTTAAAGAATCCATTTACCTCATTTCAGAAATTCATTAAAATTATCACAAATCTTGCTGGAAAGCATTCTCCTTGCAATTTTTAATTACTGTCTAGTTAACAGTACCCTTTAGAATGTTGCATCTTTTTCAAATGTAGGTGTTGGGTAGCTATAATTTTCAAAATTACTGCTTTGTTCTATAATCCATTTAATGAGTTAGTAAAAACAATTAATGGAATTTACACACTTTCATGGTCCCTGACAGGAAAAAAAAAAAAAGATTCCAAATAAATGAGCAACTAAAGAAGCATTAATTAGCATCTAATTTGTAATAGCAGAGTGCAGGGGCTCAATAATTTGAAAATTAATTGCATCTTTATGTTGATATATAAGGTAAAACCATATCCACAAGTTCTTGTTGCAATAAGATTAATGTTACTCTAGTAAAAAGTCTTGAGAATACTAATTTGTTGAGGTAGCAAATGTATATTATATAAGGGTTATTAGTAGTATAATCCAGCAAGAAAGGTGTTATAGCATCATTCATGCATGAAATATGGAAATGAGAGAGAGAGAGAGAGAGAGAGAGAGAGAGAGAGAGAGAGAGAGAGAAAGAAATTGTGAGCAAATGTTGACAAATAAACAATAAGGAATTCTAGATTAAGGGGGGTACATGACATTTTTATTCCTGCAACTTCTTTATACATTTGAATTTATTTCAGAATAACATTTGGGGAATCTGGATGCAGAGTACTATTTCAACCTTCCCATAAGTCTAAATTATTTCACATAATTTTTTAAAATTGCATCTTGCCCCTGGAGCACCTTCACCCCTCTCTCGTTTTTCTCGACAGCACTCCCCGCTGTTTAATAAACTATTTAATGTTTTTATTTATTGTTATCTGTTTTCCCCCACTAGAATTAAGTTTGTGAGTCTAGGGATTCCACTCCCCACCCCTGCTCCCACCATTTTATTGCAGCTGTGCCCCCAGCACCTTGAATAAAGCTTCGTAATAACAGGCATTAAAAAACATTTTTGTATGAATGAATGGATAACTGAATCTATGGTATGATGGCAATAAGAGGATAAGCATAATATCTCCACATTATGAATACATATAAAGCACTTAGCCCAATGCCTTAAGTGCTTGATAAATATGTGTTATTTTTACCAAGTCATTCAGTATGATGAGAGTGGAAGGATGAAGCAGTCACACCAGCAAGAAAAGATCTGAGTTGTGAAGGGGTCACAAGACAGAGCTCTTTCTTAATATCCAAGGCTGGGTCTTATTTTGATATTCCCCTCCTCCCAAAGACCTTAAATGTGAGGGATTCTTAAAATTCTTTTTTGCTAAATTAGGTGATGGAAGCATATATGTAAATCAAAAGGAAATATTAAACTATAAAGATAAGATCAGAGGCAAAATGTAAAAAAAAAAAAAAAGGAATTTAGCCTTTGTCACTCTGAGTCTTAACTGTCAATATCTGGATTCCTGAATCCTTCCTTTCCCATATCACTCATGGGTCTTTTGTTATTTTCCTTCATCTAATCTCCATTTCATTAACACCTATTCTGAAGAACTCATCACAGAAAAGTGTAGTTGACAGGTGAGCCAACTTGTTGACCATTCTAGAATCTTAGCAAGAATTATAATAAGTAATTAATTGCACTAACCTAGATGCTCTGGTTGTCACAACCCACAAATGGGGAGTGATTGGTGGGAGGTAACTACTGAGTATAGGCCAAGGAGGCTGTTACATATCTTATAATTCACAGGGCAGTCCTCCATTCCTTTCCCCCACCCCACCCTACCCCACCCCAATAAAAGAATAATTATCTGAGTGCAAATGTTAATAGTGATGAAATTGATGAGCTAGAGAAATCCTGGACTAAGCCGTATAATTCTCAGCATAATTGACAGTGAGGAGAGTAAGAAAGAATATTTGTTGGGATGAAGTCAAAGCCCTTCTCTACAAGAATCAGAGTGTTATAAAGGCAATGACATTCTCCTAGAGAGGCAGCCTAAGTAAGCAGGAGAGTCAGTAGATACTCACTTTAAGAAGGGAAAGCCAGAATGGTAGAGTGGAAGTCCCCAGTGGCTGAGCCTTCTGTGGATATCAAAGCCTGATTTCAGAGTATGGCATCGGTATTGTTTTGAAGCCTCAGACTCTTGGCCTTGGAGTCACATCTCTGTCCCCTAATTTTGCCATTTCCCTAGAGCAAGTCCTAGTCTTCCCATCTCTATAGTCTTCATTGCCACTTCCTCAAGGGGACTTACTTAAGGTTCCCACATCTTTATAAGCCCACTTGTCTCATCTATAAAACAGGAGAAAGCCAATGACAGTAAAAGTATTTCAATGAGTGGGTTTCTATAAAGCCTGAGACTTACTTGGGAAAGAGAAACTAGGAATTTCCTCTCAAACCTAGCATGTACTACCTATTTTATTTTGAGCTAATTGCTCCACCTCCAATGTTCTCATCTGTGGGATCAATCTTACCTATACCAACAGAGTATTTTGAAGATTTAATGGGAAAAAGGAAGAAGAGCACTAAGTCAGATCCTGTGATAATGTGTCTAATAAATCATATTGCTGATTGTATTGTTATTATTATCGATGAGCTTACCTCTGCCTGATTTCCTTTTCCAATCATCCATCCATTCATTGATTAGTTGGTATATTTGTTCATCCATTCATTTGTTCTCTTCTTTATTTACTCAGCCAACATCTGGTAAGATCTTGCTATGCCCTGAGTGCTATAATAGACAAGTGCCTCAGAGTGCCTCTTCCTTTGCCAAAAATAATTTTGTGAAGCTTAAGCTTTAAACTTAGGTAAAATTGGGACGCAGACAGACCCAGCCAATGTGGAGAATGAATGAAAGTAACCTGTGCCTGCACCTCATGTACTAGGAGATAACACATCAAACCATTCTAATCCACACTGGCTTTCTCTCAGCTCTATCTTTTTGTCTTGTTGCCTTTGTTGTTCTTCTGAGGCTTAATTTAGCTCAAGGTGACATTGGTATTGCAAACAACTGTATCATGCTCCTCAAGTTAACAACCCTATTAAACCTGGTTTAGGTAAAAGAAAAAGGCTAAATAACAGCAACCCAATGAAAGGAGAAAATGGCACTGTCTCAGGATAAACAAGCTGTGATGATGAAAAATATTAATTCTTATGCTGGCCACTGCCCCCAAACACTTCTACCTCTTTTTATAATAATAATAATAATAATAATAATAATAATAATAATAAATATTAGGTAGGTATTTGAATTTTATTGCTGCACAAACATCAAGCATCAACAGTGACATACAACAATACACATTATTTCTCATTCTAGGGCTCAACTTCCAGTTGCTGGGCTGCAGCCATCCTACTTGGTGCAGCAGTTTATGATGGGTGGTCAGTTAGGGCAGCCCTGATTCACAAGAGTACATTCTGGGCCCCAGATGGGTAGGGTAGGAGATACCCAGGAAAAACCGTTCTCAGGAAGATGCCAGGGGCATGAGAGGGTAAGTGGAAACACATCAGGCTTTTTAAAGTCTAGACATAGAAATGGAGACCCGTCACCTCTTCCCTGCTCCATTGGCCAAAGCAGGTCTCAAGGCCAAGCACAGGGATAAGTGGAAGGGGAATACACTCTATATTTTTTAGAAAAAACCTGGAAGCATGCATTGAAAAAAACAAACAAACAAAAAGCATCAAGGAAGGGATAAATAATAAGGGCCAATAAAATGAGCTTGCATATAACCTCCGGGCTGTACTGACCTGGGATACAGTTTGGGGCCTAACTGATGTAGCCCAACATGATAGCTCTGGGTACTACCAACTTATTTCTTTTGATTAACAGGAATTGGCAGGTTTGTTGAAAGGTTTTAAAAGGGAAGTGCTTCACCAAATAGTTCTGACCCAAAAAAATGGTCGAAGAACAACACCTTGTCTTGTTACTGTTGTAGTTGAGTATTTTTTGACAAAAACATTATCTGTAAAGTGGAAATAATCATGTCTAACTCAGAGGCCACACACTGGGGCTAAAGAAGACCACTTTCTTAACATAGGGCTTGACACATAATTGCTTATAAGTTTCAGCCAATAACAACAATGATAAACAGAATATAAAGGTTCAAATTCAACATGCATTTCATAAGCACCTAATAGGTATAAGACACAGTCATAGAATAGGCTCAAGATAATAATGCACATCATAATTAGAAGGTGGGGTCAGGAAGCTTTACTAGTCATCAATTCTTAATGTCATATCTACTAACTCAATATATGTCTTCTTTTCTCACTCTTATGCCCTTAAGTCATCCAATCACTTGTAATCAAAATAGCCCAGACTAACAGAGAATGTGCTGACCACACTGCTGAGGAGATCATCATCAGCAAGATAGATAACACTGAATTAGGTAGTCAGGTGTCATGTCCTTGAAAAGGTGGTGAAGAGCTCTAGGCAGAGGAAAAAAGGCTGCACAAAATGCCCAGTGACCTGAACGAATATCATATATTCAGGGCAGGGAGGCCAGTTGGTCCAGAGCGCACACACACACAAATATAAGACCCCAAAACTATGAAAGGAGTGTGTGTGTCTCCTCTTATGTATTTATTTGTTGGGTGTCTAAGTGTATCTCAGTGATTCTTTGTCTTAATTTCTCAACAGCTTTATTGAGATATAATTTACAGTCAATGAGGTTCATTCTATGATTTTTTCTTTATCTCTTTTTGAGTCTCTGATGGTCTTTCTGATGGGGCTAAGTTTACACAGATATCCTGAATGCATCCAAATGTATGTGTGTTTGTATTTGCGTTTCCAGGTACCAATACCTGTGGGACCCTGTGTCTGTGGATCTCTTCTCTATGAGATCTCTGTGCCTATGTGTGCATGAGTGTGTGTATATTTAGGAGCCTGTTTGAGGGGGGTTCTAGGAATGCACCTGTCCCTGAATCACCTGTCCCTAAATGTGTGGCTGTATCTGTGTGCTGTACGTTTCTAAACATGTTAGCATTTGTCTCTCTGTGCCTGGTCTACGTTGTGTGTTTGTATGAGTTCATATCAGTTCCGAGCAATTGTATAACTATTTTTGTATTAATAGTCACGGTTGAGCAACTTTAATTTGGCCCATCAATGTTAAAAAATTGTTCACACAAAATTGTTCAAAAGTCATGGTAGAAAACACAGGTCAGTAATTTTAAATTCTGATTTTTAAAAATATTTTTTATTAAAATGTAGCTAACATACAACACTATATTAGTTTCAGGTATACACCATGGCTGTTCAACATTTATATACCTAAAGAAGTGATCATCATAAGTCCAGCAACTATCTGACACTGTAACATGCTATCACAATATTATTGACTATATTCCCTATGCTGTACATTACATCCCCATGACTTGTTTGTTTTATACTTGACATTTGAACCTTTTATTCATCTTCATCTTTCCCTCCCCTTTTTTATTTTTCAGTTACAGATGACATTCAATATTATTTTATATTAATTTCAGGTGTACATCATAGTGGTTAGACATTTGTATAATCAAAGAAATGATTCCTCTGACATGACTAGTACTCACTTGGCACTATGCATAGTTATTACCATATTACTGACTATATTCCCTATGCTTTACTTTATATCTTATGACTATTTTGTAACTACAAGTTTGTACTTCTTACTCCCTTCACCTTTTAAACCCTGCCCCCAAACCCCTTCCATCTATTGCCTCAACAAATCTACTACCCCTCTGCCACCATAATAGTTATCACAATATTACTGACTATATTCCTTAGTTATTACAATATTATTGACTATATTCCTTATTTAAATACCCTACATCCCCATGACTACTGTATAATAACAAATTTGTACTTCTTAATCCCTTCCCCCTTTTCACTCATCCCAAACCCCTTTCTCACTGGCAACCATCAAAATATTCTCTGTATCTATGAGTGTTTCTGATGTGTTTGTTTGTTTTTTAGAGTCCACATATAAGCAAAATCTCATTGAATCAGTCTTTCTGTATCTGACACACACTCAGCACAATTCCTTCCAAGTCCATCCATGCTGCCGCAGATGGCAAGAATCCATTCCCTTCCCTGGCCAAGCAATATTCCATTGTGTATATGTATCACCTCTTTTTTTATCCGTTCTTCCATCGACAGACACCCAGGCTGCCTCCACATCTTGGCCACTGTAAACAATGCTGCAATGAACATATGGATGCACACATCCCCTCGAAGTAGTGTGGGGTGTCTTCAGATAAATTCCCTGAAGTGGGGTTACTGGATCGTTTTTTTATCTCTTGTTATAACCTTTGTTTTAAAGTCTGTTTTTTCTGATATAATTATTGCTACCCCAGCTTTTTTTGTTTTCTTTTGTTTTTCATTTCCACTTTCATGAAATATCTTTTTTCATCCCTTTACTTTCTGCCTGTGTGTGTCTTGCAATTTGAAGTGAATCCCTTGTAGGAAGTATATGTCAGGAGCTTGTTTTCTTATCTATCCAGCCCTCCTATGTCTTTTGAGTACAACATTTAATCCATTTACATTGACAATAATTGTTGTAGCTATTGCCATTTTGTTATTGATAATTTTGATTCTTCTTTTCTCTCTTAAAGAAGTCCCTCTAACATTCCTTGTAGTACTGGCTTGTGGTAATGAACACCTTTAGCTTTTGCTTGTCTGGGGAACTCTTGATCTGTTCTTCGATTCTAAATGATAAGTTGGCTGGGTAGAGTAATCTTGGTTGTGCATTCTTGCTTTTCAACACGTTGAATATTTTGTGACAATCCCTTCTGGCCTGCAAAGTTTTTGTGGAGAAATCAACTCACAGTCTAATGGGAGCTCCCTTACAAGGTACTAGTTGCCTTTCTCTTGCTGCTTTTAAGATTTTTCTCTTTGTCTTTAACCTTTGCCATTCTAATTATAATGTATCTTGGTGTGAGCCTATTTGGGTTCATCTTGTTTGGGACTCTCTGCACTTCCTAGACTTATATGTCTGTTTCCTTCACCAGTTTAGGAAAGTTTTCAGTCATTATTTCTTCAAATAATTTCTCAATCCCTTGATTTTTCTCTTCTCCTTCTGGTACCCCTATGATGCAAATGTTATATTTGTGTTGTCCTAGAGAACTCTTAAGCTATCCTCATGTTTTTTAATTTTTTTTTTTTTCTGTTCTGATTGGATGCTTTCTGCTACATTTTTTCCCTAAATTGTTGATTCAATCCACTGCTTCATTCTAGTCTGCTGGTGATTCCTTCTAGTGCAGTCTTCATTTCAATTATTGTATTCCTCACTTCTAACTGGTTCTTTTTTATAGTTACTATGTTCTTTTTCATGCTTCCTATCACTTTGTTGAAGTTCTCACTAAGTTCCTTCAGCATCCTTATAACCATTGTTTTGAACTCTGTCTCTGGTAGGTTGCTTGCCTGCATTTTGTTTAATTCTTTTTCTGGAATATTTTCAGGGAAAAATAGCCATTTGGGATATATTTTATTGTTTCCTCATTTTGGCTGATTCTTTGTTTGTTTCTATATATTAGGTAGATCTGCTATGTCCCCCAGTCTTGGCCAGGTGGCCTTATGTAGTAGGTGCCCTGTGGGGCCCAGTGACACAATCTCCTTGTTCACCTTACTGGGTGCTCCAGGAGTGTCCCTTGTGTGGGTGGTATGTTATATTTGTGCTTTGGTTGCTACAGGCATGTTAGTGGGTGGGAATGACCCTCAGACTGTCTAGTTTTGAGGTTTGGCCCCATACACAGCTAACAGTCTGCTGGGGGTGGAGGGAGGAGCTTACCCCATTGAGTGAGATTTTCCCTAGTGGGCTCTGGTGCCTGTTGAGACTTCCCTTTGCATGTGCTGTTTGTGGAGCTAGCTGGATGGTGCTCTGCTATGGTCTGAAGCCAACCTCCAAGTATGTTGGTTCTGGGGCCTTTTGGGAGGGTTTCTAGTGCAGGCCTAGGCCACCCATTGCCTGTGACTGGCCAAGGGCTACCTGGTAAGAGCTACAAAGTGATGTTCAGTTGTTTGCTGCCTGTGTAACCCTGGAGGCATGTGGAAGAGGCCATGTTGCAAGCTGAGGACATCTGCCACCAGTACCAGACCTGGGTATCTCTGTAAAATCCCACAATATCCTGAGGCCTGCTGCCACCTGCTAGCTCCCTTAAGGTTCAGCCATTATACAGCCTCATCTGGTATGCAAGTTGGGTGAGACAGGGTTTCAGGAGGCCACTAGAGTGGGAAGAATTGCAGTGTCCACATTAATGTAAATTCTTGTTTGGTGCCAGTGCTGAGCCTGAAGCTACTCATCAAAAGACTCAGAACACACTGAGGCCAGTTGTTCCCCATGTGGGTATGTCAGACTCCAACAGATTTCCAAGAAAGAAAGCCATTCAAGCAGGACTGGCCGCTCTTGGAGAGAGTGCCTCCGGCGTTGGGGAAGTTGGGTGGGAAGGAGTCCCAGTGAGTTAGCAGGGTGGAGTTGTGAAGCTCACCAGACCAATCAGATATAGATTTGGCCATAAACATAGTGGGAGGGCTCAAGACAAGAAAAACGGCATCAGCGTGCTGGCTGCATGGGAGGAGAACCCCTAACAGGCAAAATACTGCCTGTTCTCTCACGTTCCCACAACTCTGTCTGCTCCCATATGTCTCCAACACCCACTGAGGTACTGCCCTGCCATTGGAGCCCAAGGTGAGTGCCTGTGAGCGAGTGGGTCTGTGCATGGGCCATTTAAGAGGATGCCTGGGTTTCCCACAGATTTCCATCCCACCCAGATGGTCAGAATCCTCACTGCTTTTCATAGCCAGATGTTGTGGAGGTACCTCTCCCAGAACCAGTACTTGGTGCTGGGGAGGTCAGTGTGGGGTTGTGGTCCCTCGCTTCTCAAGGAGAAAACTCAACAGCTGAGATACTCCTCCAAGTTCTTAATTGCTACATGGAGGTTTGGGGTTGGCCAGTTCTGTGTCTCTGTCTCTCCTACCAGTCTCAACGTGACTTCTACTTTATATCCTTAGTTATAAAACTTCTGCTCAGCCAGACTTCAGACAGTTCTCCAGGTTGACTGTTCTATAATTTAGTTGTATTTTAATTTGTTCATGTAAGGAAGTGGGCACAGTGTTTATCTACTCCACCATCTTGGATCTCCATGTGATTTTTTTTTTAATACTTTGAGACTCATATCTTCCTCCTTAAGCTGACTTTGAGAGCGTGCTGAATAAACAGTGATTGGGCTTAGGTGGCCCTTGTCATAAGAACTTGTAAAGCGGCCCAGGATATTCTAATATGCAATCAGGGTATAGAACCTCTGGACCAGTACAATAGCTAGGTCTCTGTCATTCTTCTGAAAATCTGCAACCTGCTTTCTTTAAATTTGGCATTAATTATGTCAGAGTGGGGAGGGAGGTTAATTTGACTACTTTATTGGATGTGAAAGAGAATTTATCCTCCCCTTTCCTGTGGAGCAGGGAAGTGTCCCAAGAGACTAGAGCCTATGAGATAACAGCCCCTAAATTAACCTATGAAAACAGCTGAGGAGGAATTCTCCTCCCAGCCCAATCCTTCTCCCATTTCCACAGACACTTGTCTCATTTTATGAGTACATCTGTCTAATTATGCAGATGTGGTTCTGCCTTAATTTCCATATAAATTCTTCAGACCCACTGTGGGTATTTGGCAAAGGTAATTTATTAGCATAATAAACAAAGTATTTTACTTTTTAAAAATTGCATGGTTTGCAACATCCCTTCCATGGGAGAGTCAGGAAAGAGAAAATGCAAAGAAGTGGTGCAGAGAAGAGACATAAAGTTAAGAGAGAGGGAGAATCCAAGAAGAAGGAAGGAGGAAAATAAAATCTCAGATACTAAAACACTGAGAGAGAGGGACATCTACAGAGTATAAAGCAACTATGTGAAAATTAGAAAAATAGTTGAGACCCTTCCTTCAGGTTACAGACCTCACACACAGTACTGATGGGAAGACTCTTTGGAGTGAGAGACTTGAGTGTTGACTTTTTCCAAATCTATCACTTCCACTCAAAACTATACACCATGGAGAGCTGTCTCAGGTCCTGAGAATTTGGATTCTGAACACTCAGAGTTATGAATAGGTGGTTAAGCCAACTTTCATTCATTGAAGCTAGAGAAGTTAGATTCCCTAATAGTCTCACTATCCAGTACTACAACTTGAAGTTTACATAACACACAGTAAGTGTTCAATAAGTATTTGAGGAATAAATAAATGGCAAGTCTGGTTTTAATAACCTTTTAGATCTGAATATAGGTTACCTAGAGACTTCTCTCTTCAATGGAATGAAAACTAAATAATGAAAAAAACTCTCTTAGATCCCTACATTTTTTACCAGAAAGCTATTATGTTCAAAAAGCGTTTTTAAAAACCCCAAAACCTAATAGGATAGAGGTAGTAGTAGGAAATATGAGTCAGTGTTTATTAGCATAATTGAATGATGTTCATGTGTATAGAAGGAGAATAAAATGTGGAAATTCTAGTCATATTTTAATACTTTATGACTTCCAGCTCAGTTAAAAGGGTTTGGATTGGTAAAACTAATAGCTAAAAATTATTGAATCCTTATGTACTCATTTCATGTTCTCATTTACCTCAGTAGGTTGGTTTAGGATACCATAATTTCACAGGTAATAAAAATTCAGGGTCAAGAGTTTGAATTGCTTGCCTATAATCATGTGACCGGGGGAGGGAATCTTGAATTCAAAAGCAGGTCAATTGACTACAGAACCCATATGCTTAACCTTTGCACTATTTGATTTGATTTCTCTTGACCACAGAAGTATCAAGCACCAACTATTCTCACATCCACTAAGGTCTTTACAGAATAATTACTGAGTATGGTGGAGAAGTATGGTGGTTGGATGAGGACTACTTGAAATGCATATGATCCATTTTCATTAAATACTATACCTTAAGATATTTAGATAGAGGAAGGTGTATACTGTCTCCATAAGTTTGGGAATACCTTATTGTGGAATGTATGAGATTCCTTTACTTAATAATTTTTAAGATACGAATAAAAGATAGGTTGTCCCACAGAAATCTATAGCTATCTCAGGACTGTTCAGTTCTATTTCTGTCATTTTCTAGTTGACATATTATATATAGTGCTCATAGACATGAAGACATTTTTCCAGTAACAGAACTAGTCAAAGATAAGACTGGGATCAGGATTGAATTCTGTCAATTTTCTAGCTACAGATCTGCTGATGATATTAGATGTTTAATCTTTTTCTTGAAACGTCTCAGAAGTAGGAAGACAGATTTGTTGACCTCAGTGATCTCTGAACAGCCCCAGGAGGTTTCTATCCACTGAGCCAACATAATTCTTAATGTAAATATTTTTTTTCAATCAAATGGTAACCAAAAAGGACTCTTCCTTCTTCTCTGGCCCTTGGTATTTATATCATGAGGGAAATGGTTACAAGTATTATGTAACCTTATTCCTTAGAATGAATCCTTTGGGATAGCCTCTGCCATTATTCTGGCCTCTGACTTAGAGTGATAGACTCATGGTGTCCAGGGAAGGGTCCTTAGCCTTATACGTAACAACATCAAATCTCTGCACCACAGTCCATAAGAAAAGCCAAAATAGAAAAAACTAAATAAACTAAAATGAAATGAAACACAATGCTTTTTTTTCTAATTGTAGTTTCCCCAAACTTCCCAGAAACAACCACAATTCTAGGAATTTCATGCAATATTATGCAGTCTTTTAAATCAGGCCATCATTAAAAATTAGAACAGCAATTTGCTAAATTGATCCTACTTTCAATTAGACCCAGTTTTTATCTGACCAACAGTCTATTATCTGTCACACACAACAGTCCCTCACCCCTCACTTAATACCACTTGCAGCTACTTCACTTTAAAATAAAATGAGCGCTAACTTATTGATGAGAAACCTCTCTTGGAAACGCAAAAAAAAAAAAAAAGGACTTTAAGACAATTAAGATGACAGACAGCAAATTCTAGGGTAAACTTGGCAATTTCAGAAGGCACTGATCAGAGTGGCCATTAGATGAATGATATCAGTCTTGTTCCTGAGGCGGAAAGATAAAAAAGAAGTAAAGTGGAAGGGGGGGCAACATTGAAAAGGGGGAAAATTCCTCAAAACTGTTTCTACTCTGAATTTAACATTTTGAGATACAGCTCATTTCTTTCATCCCCAGCCACATTGTCAGGATTCAGAAAGACATGGAGGCCTTTTATTCTAAATGTTAATCTTTACTTATCTTTAACACATTCCTACCAAGTAGTTGTTTAGCCCATGTTTAAATAGTTGATGGAAAGTTAAGTGATTGTGCTCATCAGTTTCTTCCTTCCTTAAATGGTCTTGTGATGCTTCTTCATAAACAAAAACTCAAGCAGCATTCTCAATGATTTAAATAAGCATGAAACATTGTCATTTTTATTAGTAGTCAGATAGTTGCAAATTACAACAGCAAGATGTCATGCTATAACAAGTAAAATTGGCAAAATATATTTCTCAGTGATGACATTCTATGCAGAGACAAAACTTTTCTTGACCCTATTGGAGAGGTGGGATTGCAAGGCAACTAACTGGTAAAAGCAAACACAAATTACACACATACAACACAGAAACACACACACACGCACACATACACATTAAATACTGGTAATAAGAGTTTGGTTGCAAAATTAGTGGAGGACCAGTGTGCATGAGAAAGTTTAAAGCCTTTGGGGATGGCTGGAATTAGAGGAGAAAACCGCTGGGTTTTCCTGCAGTGCTTCCCATAGGTGCTCATACAAAGATTGTGGAGAGTCCTTAGACTCCCCTATGCATCCTACTGAACAAACACCTTTATCTGAGTTAAAAGTTGTAGTATGTTGAATGGTGCCCTCACCCCCAAATATAGAGAGGGTGCCAAAAAAATGTATACACATTTTAAGGAAGGAGAAAACTATTAAAATTGTAATACTCAATATACACCAATAACAAAAGATGAATACAAGTCATGTTTGACTTCTGCAATTACAAGAGGTGCTCAAAGTGGTTACCATCAGTGTCCAGACACTTCTGATTATGGGAACTACTGCTTGAGCAACGTTGACCAAAATGCCCACTGGTATACATTTTTTTTTTGGCACCCCAGGTATGTCAATTCTAGAATCCTGTGAATATTATCTTATCTGGCAGAAAAGATGTGATTAAGTTAAGGGTGTTGAGAGGAGTTGCTTATTTGTATTTTGTGGGTGGTCCCTAAATACAGTAACATGCAGTGCATTCTTATAAGACACACAGGAGAAAAAACGCAGAGGTGAGGGTGATGTGAAGGCAGAGGCAGAGATACGGCTGTAAGCCCAGAAATACCAGAGTAGCCACTAGAAATTGGAGGAGGAGAGGAATGGATTCTTCCATAGAGCCTCTGGAGGAAGCATGGCACTGCGGGATTTATGAAATAAATATGAATGATACTAACCCACACAAATGAATGTACACATATGTAATTATTTCTGTGTCATAGTTATACATTTACATGACATATATATGTATATGTGTAAATGTATGTATACACATATATATTTACCCATGTTCCTCAAAGACTGACATAAACAGAACTCTTCAGCATGCCTATGCCTGATAACCTTTTCTCTACAAGTATTAAACTTGAACCCACTGGCTGTCAGGAAAGTCAAAGTCTTAAGACCTGGAGGCATTTTACTATGCATTCTGAGTGAAACAGAACAAAACAAAACACATATATCTGGGTTTTAGAGTTCACAGCTCACATTTCTATATTAACATGTGTGCTCTCTGTCACACACACACACACACACACACACAAATGCTTTTGTTGCTTTTCCTCTCTCTGATGGTGTGTCACTCTCAACTTCACATTAGATGCTGTAGTTTAAGTGGATACACAATGATAACACCTTGGTGCCTGGGAGAGATCCAGTGAACATTCGTCAGAAGAGGAAATCCTGTAAAGCATCTGATAGAATTCTAACCTGGAAGTGGCCGACTTTCTTGCCAAATTCTATCCTATCAGAATGTCCAAACTGATCCTGTGAATCCTTCTAATCTTATGCTGTATCAGTGTCTTCTTGGAACTGCCACCATATTCCACATCTTCCACGTTTATCTCTTTCACAAAGCTCTCCCGGCCAGTCCAGGCTTTGCCTCGGCGAGGTTAAGAGACCCACCTAAGAATGCTCTGCTATTGGGGCCCACCGAGTAGCGCAGTGGTTAAGCGCTGGCTTGGGAAGCCAGCGGCCCCCGTTCGGGTCCCACACGTGAGGGCCAGTGACACTGCCCTCAAAAAAAAAAAAAAAAAGAATGCTCTGCTGTTAAGTCCTAGGGACCAGATTTGAACAACCATCTCTCTGACTGTCTGACTCCGAAGTCCATCCATGCTCTTAATTCTCTGAAACAGAAATAACACTCTGACTCTCCACCAGTAGGGGGTGGAGTTGCGAATCCTAATCCAAATGATCTAGAAGCAGAATCTACGCCCTTAATGATATCATTCCTGGGGCTTGCAGACAGCATGCTGAGGTGGGTGGTCCACCTATTTTCACGTAGGCCCCACTTGCCAGCCCAGATTCATCAAAATGGTGAAGCAAAGGGAGGAAAACTGTGGAGACGATTTGAAAAATAAAAATAATCTGGGCACCACACAGTAATGTCTCTCAAAATGATCAACTCGTGGCTTTATTGGCAGTTTCAAACCAACATTTTGGACATGTCCCAAGCAAGCAATTACAATAAAGTGAGAGTCAAAATTCAATCAAATTTATGAGGCAATTTACACATTAACTTCACTGTGGCATGGTTGTGTGAAAAATGCACCACAGAAATTCTGGCAAATGTTAGCTTTCTTACATGAAAGCACAAGATAGAAATTACAATTTCTTCCTGGCTTAGAGTAACTAGTTTATTCCACTGGGCCTAACCCAGGGTCAGAGCACATTTTAAATCACAATCTACAGAGATTATTTTCACCTGCATCCACCATCCACGGTTGTTAGCTATTACACTTTTTTTTTTTCAGATTAAAAACAAAACAAAACCACTAGATTGAGGATGTCAATGATTTACTTGGAAACATCATTTAGAATTTAGTAATGTCACTACCACCAGATTTAGATGTTTCATGGGAAAATGACAGAGCAGAAAATTTGCACAATACTCTTCACATAATCCTCATCATTCCTCCAGCACCACCTCCATTAATCCTTACTGTAACACCCTATGCATCTATTAATTAACCTTTAGAAGGATTAGAGTGTCCCAAGGATATTTTTAAATTAATATTTAATGGATCAAACCAGCCTTCTTTCCTACTTTTCTCCGAAGACTTCTCACTCTTTAGAGTCCAGTTCACAGGTTCCCTTCCACTCTCTGGAAGGAATCCCCCCTCGTCTAGACCCCCACAGTCCTTTGTTTATTCCTGTCCTACTGCATGTATAATCTGCCTTGCAGTAGAGATACTCACTCTAACAGACTGTAAATTCCGTGGGAATGTATTCATCTTTGTGGTCTCCACCATGTCTAGAAGGAAACTAATTATATTGAAATATAATTATATTGAAGTAGAAGTAATTAAATATAATCTTACTAAGTGAGAATAATATGTTCAACATTCACTGCAGTGATAGCCAGCATCATTTAGGAGATCAAACAAAACTTAAAGTGTGTGAATAATAAAAGCGCAGTGTTTAATATCAGGCACCTTAGATTTAGTTTCCAGTTCTGACCATTACTATTTGAAAGACCATGGACAATAGTTTACATTCTCTAAGTCTCGGGATTTTTTTTATCTGTAAAATGAGGGATATTGGTGAACATAGCTCTTGGTGTTGTGAAGAAATGCAATGCCTACCATCTAATAAAATGACTAATACGTATGTTTATTATTTATATTCATTAAGTTAAATTATTCAGGGCATCCATACAGATATGTTTTGGACATATCTTCTCAGATCAACCTATTTGGATAATATTATTATTAATACTATTATTATTATTATTATTATTATTATTATTTTGTAAGGGGGGAATTTTACTGTTTTAGTTCAAGTTTATTGCAAATTTTACAATAAAAAAAGCAAAAAATAAAATGATACATAATAAGAGAACGATTAATACAATATTATTTAGAATGCAGTCACAAAATGGAAGTCTCCCAGTCAGTTAGGTAAAAGTTTTGAGAAAGGATTTTGTTTCTAATTTTGTTAACCATCTCCCAAAGTCCTGACTCTGTTCTGTTTCTACATTACATCGTGATCACATTTAGGTAACTGGTTCACAATTAGCAGTCAATATGTTTATTCTTAAGCTTACCACATTTTTTGTTTGTTTGTTTTTGAGGGCAGTGTCACTGGCCCTCACATGTGGGACCGAACCGGGGACGCCGGCTTCCCAAACTAGCGCTTAACCACCGCGCCCTTCAGCCGGCCCCAGCTGACCACATTTTTAAAAGAACACATAGGGGTGCAGATTCCTGATGAGAGCTACATTCAATAGGATACGAAAGTACATGTGTACTCAAGTATATTAATAAAGGTGATGTGTTGGCAGACTTGTTCCAAGGCCCTGAGAGAGCAGGGCTTTTTTCTCCCAGTCAGTATCTAACAGGCAGCAGAAGCCCCTGCCTTCTTCCCAGTCACAGCCACTTCTGCCGAGTTTCTCCCAAGGTTGCTAGCAGCTCGGCCAAAAACAAAAGCTTGGATGTCACCAAATATTCCACACATATACCAGTCACCTCTTGAATAAACCCCTGACTTTGTGAATGAGCCTCCCTGGGGATAAATCAGACAAGACATTTGAGGGAAAAGCCTGCGTTAAGCATCCTTGGGGAGGTTAAAACGAGAAAGAATGGAAAGCGACTTTAATTTGGGAGCTTGATTGCGGAAAATACATACACAACTTTGAAAACTGAAGCCAGAGTCTTTCAAAACTGTGAGCCTCCTTTACACATGTATTTAATTTACTGACTTTTACTTTGTGCATATTCAGCACTTTTCCACCTCCCTGACCAGGCAATAAAATCAACACTTTCTACCACCAGCAAAAGTCAGCACAGGAGGCAAGAATGTAGAGGAAAAATACAGCTTACCTCTTCCTACAGACTGGGTGCATTGCTTACAAAAGTTGTGAAACATGGGGTTAAGGCCTGGAACACTTTAAACGAATCACTAGAGATACATAATCCAGATATACAAAAGTACAGTAATTACAAAATCACTTGGAATTCTTCATTTACATTTTTCATTGTGGTGGTAAGAACATTTAGCATGAGATCTACACTCTTAACAAATGTTTATGGGTACAATACAGTATTGCTGACTATAGGAACAATGTTCTATGGGAGATTTCTAGAACTTGCTCATTGGTGTAAGTGAAACTTTATACCTGCTGATTAGTAACTCCTTATTTCTGAAAATGTAAATCAAAGCCATAAGGAGAGATTACCTCGCACCTGTTAGGATGGCTACTATTTAAGAGAGAGAGAGAAAGAGAGAGAGAGAGAGAGAGAGAGAGAGAGAGAGAGAGAGAGAGAGAGAGAGAGAACTGGTGAGGATGTGGAAAAACTGGAACCCTTACAAACTATTGGTGGGAATACAAAATGGTGGAGCTGCTATTGGAAACAGTATGAAGGTTTCTCAAGAATTAAATATAGAACTACCATATGATCCATCAATCCAATTTCTGGGTATTGATTCAGAAGAATTGAAATCAGTACCTTGAAAAGATATTAGCACTCCCATGGTCATTGCAGCATTATTCATAATAGCCAAGGTATGTAAGCAACCTAGACATCCATCAACAGATGAATGGATAAAGAAACTGGTATATGCATACAATTGAATGTATCCATATACTTTTTCAACACCTGCTACAGTAACCTCTACTGTAAAACCTCATTAAAACCTTCTTTAAAAGCCCCCAGCCCTATAAAACTGCATAGCAATCATAACTCTAGGTACCAATGAGAAATAATATTGGAAACGGAGACCATTATCCTCATTGCCTTCCTTCTCTGTGCTTTCCCCAGACACTTTCTTAGAACACGAGGGAAGAAAAAAGATTAAGAGAGCAGCAAAATCTTTTAAGTTCATGAGAAAATGGGAAAGAAGAATTCTTGAAGTCTTAAGCATTTCTGTCCAGCACATTAAATTAAAATGTAATACTTGACCCATATGTATTACTTTTTCCACTGTTCAGCTTTCCTCTAGGTCCAGCAACAGATATACTGAAAGTCCTTATTTTATTTTTTAATGTAAGAAGTAGTGTCTAACACTTAGTAGTCATTACCCAAATTTAGTGCTGACCTACCACAAATGATGTATGAGTTTGGACCTAGGGAATACAAGAGAAGGGGGGAGATAATGGATTTCCTTTTTGTCAAAGTGCTGATAGTTGTTTAAAGAACGCTATTGGATCATTTATTTTAATAGGTTTTCATTTCCTATTTCAGTTTGTAATACCTATGGGACTTAGGAAATAAGTGCTATTCTAGACAAGTTTAATTTGATAAACATTGATCCATTTACTCTTATTCTAATTGGAGCTGAAATAAATGGTTCTCCTTCCCTATTTTTACTCCCCATCATTCCAGATGGATGTCCTGAGCTGACCCATCACTGTTGGTCACAAAATCCTTTCGGCACAATCACTGCCAAGCTCTCCGGGATCTCACTTTTTTACTTCAGTAAAGAGCAAAAGAATGAGGCTTAATCTTGCTTCTTCTTGTATGGAAAACAAACAACAAACCTATTTTAGGAAAGAGGGAAAAGCAACTTTTTGGAGAAAACTGTCTATCTATTGGTTAAAAGGTATTGGAAGAGTTTTCTTTTCCTTTTCTTTTTTTTTTTTTTTGAAGGTAGTGTCACTGGCCCTCATATGTGGGACCCGAACCAGGGCTGCTGGCGTCCCAAGCCAGCTCTTAACCACCATGCCACTCAGCTGGCCCCAGAAGAGTTTTCTAATATATCTCTCTTCAACTCATGGGCTGGCCACTTACTCACTCCATGGCCTAGAGCAAGTGACTTCATTTTACCAGACCAGTTTCTACATCCGTAAAATGAAATTAATAATAGCACGGTATACACACACACACACACACACACACACACACACACACAGATACACACAGACACACACACACAGACACACACACAGACACACACACAGACATACACATGCACACAGACACACACACAGACACACACACACAGGCACAAACACACACAGACACACACACAGACACACACAGAAATACACACACAGACACACATGCACACAGACACACACAGACACACACACAGACACACACAGATACACACACAGACACACACACAGAGATACACACAGAGACACACGCACACACAGACACACACAGACACACACAGACACACACGCACACGCGCACACACACACACACGCACACACACCCCTCCTTCAGGCTAATGACCCATTGTCTTGGCAATGAATAAAAGAAGGTCTACAGTCCAGTCTACATCCTCTGTATGTTAGGAGTGGGAATAAGTAAAGAGCATAGACAAAATATAAATAAGTTAATAATTGTTGAGGATGAGTTAAGGTACATAGGAGTTCATATTTTTCTCTTCTGTATAAGTTTGAAATATTCTATAATTAAAATATTAAAACAAACAGAAAGAAAACACAACTCTTGCTATGCTGGACCCTAGGACTGTGGGAGAAGCAGGAAGTTTACATGAGCTTGATGTGCACACATTTCTTGTATTTTGTCTGGAAACAGCCTATCCTCTTTGTGCAGAAAATTTTGAACTCAATACAGGTTGTTTTTTGTTTGTTTGTTTGTTTGAATATAATAAACCTAAGTCTCATATACATATAGTTAGCCTGTAAACTATCAGTCATGATACTGTTTCATCTTCTGATCTGGTTACCTCATACTGAAGAGACTCTAAGTTGATTTTAATATATTTCCTAGTTCACTGAATTATAAGGGAGGAAATATAGGAAACAGGCTCAATGTACATCTCCCTAGACCTAAAGGGTCTCTTTCTCACAATCCAGGAATGAGCTGTACTTTAGAAACCATCTCCATGCTTGGCACTTGTCCCACTGGCCTTTCCTTTACCATTGCCCATAGCACAGTAATTAAATAACTACAGAAAGAATCCTTTTAACGTAGCCAATGAGAAGATGATATGGGAGGCATGGGCACAGCGACAGATACCTGAAACATATCTTAAAATGCATGCAAATTATATTCAAATAATTACCAGTTCCCATCTGAGAAAACCAACAAATTTAAATTACTAAAAAGAATTAGAAAAGATTGTGGGTTACTTGTATACTCATCCAGTGCTCACAGCAAAGTAAATTTTTTTCCATCTTGCTAAAGGGCAATCTGAACAGGTAACAAGAGCCATAAAAATGAGATACATCTTGATTCAATAATCCCAATGCTAGCAATTTATCCTAATAAAAAATTAAAGCAAACAAACAAAAATAGCAAAAAATAGAATTTGTAAGGTACATTTCAGTGTGTCAGCTCAATAGACCATTGTGTAACCATAATGAGCTCCCCGAAGTCCATGTGATGCTTAGAGAAGTTGATATGAAATCACCAGAGCAGGAAGAGCCCTTAGAAACAGCCAAGTTCATCAGACTTTTGGAAGCTTGCTATCAGTTTTGGAGCTTGGTAATCCTGAGGCCTGGCATCTCAATTGCTCATTTACACTGTGCCAGAGTCTAGGTCTGATTCCCATGCTCGGCTCTCCAAGGCCAGCTCTTTGCCAACTCATTATCAGATAGGGCTTCATATCAGCAGATATGCTGTTGCTGCCCTTATAGAAGTCTAACTAAAGGGACTCTTACAGCTTCCTGTGGTCCTGACCAGGAAGAATTCAAAAGAATAATTCAGAATAAGAGTTTACTGCTGGCAAAACCAGACTCTGCTAACCCTAGTCACTTTTCCTCTGCCTGCTTCCCTGCTTGCCAAAATGGTTAATAAAGGGGATGTCAAAGAAAAATTGTACCAGATGGAGTTACACAAGCAAGGAAGACTTTATTCAAGACTATTGCAATCGAGGAAAGAGAATAAACTCAACACTACTGAAATGAAAAGCAGGAGAGTTTTCAAGTACCGGGCGGGCTAGTGGAAAAACTATTGAGGGCATTAGGGAAGAGTTTGGTCAGTGTGATTAGGCCATCTCTGTTTGCTAAGTGTTTCTTATCAAAGTTAGGCTCCTCCCTTCTCAAAGAGATTGGAAGATAAGGCTGCTATCTTTTGTATTATATTTCAAAGGTATAGCTCATGTCGTTGAGAAAGACATTTCTGGATTATAAAACTGGCAATGCTGACAGAACATTTACATCTTAAAGACACAGAGAAAGCATTTGCAATTCCAAGTTCTCAAAGATAAATGCTCTAAGAAAATGGAGTTTAGGGGTCTATGATCAAAAGAAACTTATCTGAAGTTTAGTCAAGTTGAAGGGAATGTTAAGGTACAAAGGTACAAGTAGTCCTGGTCAGGAGGGTATATCAATGAGAGAACATCTGGCTGAGGTCATGTTCGTTTAGGAATCAGAAAAGCATCCTATCTTCCTCAACTGCCTTTATCAATAATGGTACCATATTGCCATCAATTTCATTATTTTATCTTAATGGCTGAGTGGATACAATGTACTGTGCATGATCAACTCCTTATTCCCCATGCCTGCCCAGAAAGGAACATAGTCTTGTGTGAGGCAATTCTCTTCAGCTGGGGACAATAACTAGAGGAGCAACTCAACTGCAAGCTGATCATCTCATTTAAAACATCCCACTCAGACTCTCCTTATCACAATTATCAAGTATGCTTTATAATTTTTATATGTGCATCACCTGAAGCTATACGTTTATTTGTGTAAATGTTTGTTGTGTCTCTCCTTTCATCTAGAATGTAAGTCTATGAAGACAGGAACCTTGTCTGTGTTATTTATCCTTGTTTGTATTTCCCAACACTTAACCGCTTTCAAGACTGCAAATTGATCGAGTTAATTCTAGCTAAGCTGATTAAGTTGCCATGACTAAATCTCTCCCTTTTTCCTTCTTTCCTGTTTTTCTTTCTTTCTTTTTTTCATTTTTTTCCCCTCTCTATCTCTGTGGAACTTGACCCAAGGAAATGGGTCCTACTCCCAGGATCTAATTAAGGTCTTCCAATAATTATAATTATTCTCTGAAGACACACCATACCTTGGATTCCAATAATAAGCACTTTCTTAAAACCAAGGTGATTCTTTGCCGACTTATCTTTCAATTTGTATGGCAAATAATAAAATCCACAAGAGAAAACTGGAAAAAATCAAGGGATAAAGTTAGAGAATATGGGAGCAAAAGCATGAATTTGTTGCAAATAGGTGTAAATAAAACACAAGAACACAGACTGGAGAAAGTTAGAATCTACAGCTTAATTACTAATACTCAGCATATTTAATGCAAATAGCCTCATTTCAACAACTCTGGAAATAATTTACATAATTCATTAGTCCATAGAAATTTACCATCTACCAGCTGTTTATGACTTACAATTATCACCAAATCTTTTTTTTCCCTAGTCCCTCCTCTTTGTGTATGTATTATAATAGTTCACACTGACTTTGGGTTAGAACGTATGGTTAGTAGCAGGCATCCTGTGGTAGATAAGACAGACAATACTCTGAACTCTTAGGATTTCATTCTAGCATAGAAGTTGTACACTAAACACAAAACTACACAATCGGTTAAATTGGTGTAATTACACAGCGGTGATGCATCTTTCTGGTTAGTGTCAGACATATATTGTCTTGAGATAGTATCAATCTGTCATTTTCTTTTTTTTACAACTTTATTATTATTATTATTATTATTTTTATTCTTTTAGCTGAGCCATCCTGCTACCTGTTGGCAGCTCAATGGCAACTCAGCTCAGGCTGGGCATCGAGCTCTTAACCAACTGAGCCACTCGGGCTGCCCCAATCTATCATTTTTTGAGTGCCCACTGTATGCCCAGCACTTTGGCTACTGGCTCACTAAATTCATACAACATCCTTAGCAAGTAATTATTAGTTTTCCCATTTTATAGGAGATGATATTGATTCTCAGAATGTAATGAATAATGTTGACGGATGCAACCATTTGAAATCCATTGAACTTTTATCATATGGCAGACCCTGATATACATGATTTCCATCAACCTCATGGCCATCCCATTAGGATGAAGAGGCTCAGAGAGGCTAACAGAATTTTCCAAGGTCACATAGGCAGCACTTAGGAGAGGCAGAATTTAGGCTACTGCAAGACCCAATGATCTGAATCCTCATTGTGTTGAAGACATTTGGGCAAGCTGAGGCTAGAGAGGTAGCATGATAAGCCCCAAATCACACACCTGATAAGTAAACGAAGATGTAACACAGCATGTTTGACTCCAAAATTCATGTCCTTACGGCTAAACATGAAGATTGATTTCCTCTAAGTTCCAATGTGTGGCCTGAAGATACCTTGATTTGGGCTTAAACTTCTCCACTATAGAGCCAGCCTTGGCCTTCAGGCAGTTGAAGAAATAGGCATGGCTGCACCCTGTCCAGTCACTCCTCCCCACCAAGATAACTGTTCCTCTCTTTTCTGCTAATAATTCTGCCTCCCTTCGTTCTGTTCCTTCTGGAAGACTGCCCTTCTCTGCTGAGCCTTCACCCAGTATTCTACAAGGCTGCATTCTCCCTACTCTGTGTTTGCCTCATTGGCCCTATGGGTGCTTCATTAACCTGCACCTTTGATGTGCTGCTCCAAGACTGTCCCCACATCATTTCCATGTGTGTGTGCTCTTTCTCCTCTGTTCAGCGTTACGTTCCTGCAAGGCAGGTAAAGAACCCTTCATGGTTTTTGCAACAGACCCTTCAATTTCTGCCCACAGTGGGATTCATGAAATCAAGCCATCCTTTCCCACCCTGGACATACTGATGCACACTGCAAGATTGAAGGACAGAAGACACAGGGACAAAGAGAGTAATCACTTACAGTTGTACCTGTGGGGGGAAAAATGTCTTTGGACAGGAAACAATGTAGAAAGCAGTGCATCTGTGGGGAAGATTTGGAGAATATCTCAAAGGAGTGTGTAAGAGAGAGAGAGACTCCTTCCATGTTATGGGTAGAGGACATATGTGGCAAAGGGAAGATGGCACCTCAGTTGAACTTTAAAGGATAGTAGTAACGGGTTATTTAGAGAAAGAGGGGTATTGTCATGAATAGAGCAACAGAAACAATATCCCCAATGAGGTTATTGTAACCAGACATGAGGAAGGGGGAACAGGTTAGGATACTGGATGCTGCAATATGTACAAACGAGCCATAATAGACGTCCTTCAGACAAATGGTGTCTGGAGACCTGTGAGAGTGGACGCTAGACAGCCATGGACTGAAGGGAACACTGGAGATGAGAAGTAGGACAAATTAATGATTACTTGTCTTCTTCAAAAGAATTGAAGATGTAAGAATTAACGAGAAAGGGAGGCTGGGCTGGCTGTGGGCTGGGCTGGCATGCGAACACATCATGGTTACCCAATACATATCTGAAGATTCACTATCAGAGAAAAATAAAATGGTTACTTTTGTTTGTTTTACTTTCCTTTTATTCATCTTATTTATTTCTAAGACAGAGGAATATTGAGCATATTATAGGCGCTGGGGGAGGACCCAGTAGGAAAAAAAAAGATAACTGATGAAAATGTGAGAAGAGAAAATAAGACAAGAATGGTTGGGGATCTTCAAGTATTCAAGGAAAGGAGTTTGTCGTGGAAGAAGGGGAAATCAGTTTCTTTTCTTATTAAAGAGGGAATTCAATGATCAAAAAGACATATGAATATAAAGGAGACAGCTATCTGTAAGAAATGCTCAGGTCCTTGGATGAGGATGGGAGACAATAATATCCAGTCTAGGTCTCACTCTGTAAGTATAGATAGAATGTCTAGCTAGTGCCTGACACCTGAATGAGCATTCTAATATACGTTGGGCCCTTCCTGATAGAGATGCCTCAAACACAATGATTATCTCAGGATGCAGGTGCCTGCAGCATGGCAAGGGCCCCGGAATAATCTGAGGCTGCCGGGACTTGGTTTCCAGTTGAATCACTTATTTGTTTCATGACTTTGAACAATATAGTTTCCCTCTCAGGCCCCCAGTTTCTTAATCTGTCAAAAGGGAAACCAAACCAGATCAGTGGTTTCTAAATGCCTGTCGGTCTGTACAGGACTCTGATGATAAATCCTTTATTTTTTATTTATTTTCATTTAAGTATAATACACTGCAAAGTACACATACAATAGAGTACAGCTTGCTGAATTTTCAGAAAATGAACTGATGTGTGTAACATCACCTGGATCAAGAAATAAAACAGTGGCATCCTAGAAATGTGTCCTCCCTCACTCCCCTACAGACAGTCCCATCCATCCCTTGAAGATAATTCACGGCCCTGCCTCCTACCAGTAGAGATTAACTTCACCTGTTCATATCATTTCTATAAATGGAATTATCCAGTCCGAACTATATTGTGCCTGGCTCCTTTCACTCACCATTAAGTTTGTGAGATTAAGTTTGTGAGATCCTTATTGCAGAGTGTAATCTTGAAGGGTTCAATGATGCATGTTTTAAATATAAGAAAAAAAATGAAAAAATGAAGTATGTTTTCCATAAAACTAAATGTATTCAAAATAAACCATTGTCCTTTCATTTGAGATTATGTGCTTCCATCCTTTTGGTGATAAATATATATATATATATATATATATATATATATATATATATATATATTCTTTCTTTTTTGAAATCTATTGTTAACTGCTGGAAATTTAGTTTTGGCATTTTGTTTATTTTTTGTTTTATTTTCATTTTCATATGCTAACGTAGCAAATTCAGGTCCAAATTTTATCATTTAAAACAAATTAACTGGGCCTTGAAATCCCCAAGCTTGGGTTCCATGAGGTTAAAAGCTCCTAAGTTTGCTGTTCTGTGACTTACAGGCCAGCTGGAGGCCTTAGACTTTGGCTGTAGGCACCTAGGATGGCCAACTCATGGGGGAAGATTCTCAGAGGTGCCCACAAAAAGCACAGTTACCAATTATTGATGTTGCTTGAGGGGGATAAAGGAAGGAAACATTTTTCTCATGCTTGTAATCCACACACGTAAATAGGAAATAACAATATCAATTTCCCTGAGTATCAAATCAGATTAGGTCTTATTAGAAATGCTGTAGAATTGCCAGAAAACATAGACTGGGAGGGAACACATCACCCACACGTAGGAAAGGACAAGAGAACAGCAATATCCAGCATAAGATTTCTGTGCCCCTGTGGATTTCTGGAAAAGGGAAAGGTACCCTGGGCTGGTGGTCCTCTAGGCAAGCTTCCTCATCAGAACTAGACTTTATAGAAAATGTAGAGGCCCCTAGCAGGCACTTAGATAATAAAAGTGATTCCTTGAAAAAGAAGGTAAAATCAATCATTGTAGTCAGAGTTGAAATAGCATGCATCATTACAAAGAAAAATTACATACATACGCATGCAAGCTCACACACACACAAGAAAAGAAAAAAAAGAGAAAGGGATTCCAGAACATTTATTTCCTAAAGGATGATTGTCTGGTTGAAGTAATGGGATCTGTGGTGGAATTTTTGTTAAGATCTATTTTAGAGAGCAAGAGAAGATCTTTCTCCTGGCAGAATTCAGAATTCCTATCCCCAAGGGAGCTCAATTACATATTCAGCCTCCTTCCCTTGAAGAAAGTCATGATGGAACAATTCTATTTTTAAACAAAATCAATTTGAGGCTCTGTTTTTTCATTACTAGCTGTGAAAAGATGCAGAACCCAAATTATTGCAAATAAATGGCTACCCTCTTACAACTTGAGAGACATTGTAAATATATAGCTTTTCAGAAAACTGTATGTTATATAAAGTAAGACAGACACACCTAAACTTCTATAATATACATAGTATATAGTCTTTATATTTGTTTCTAAAAGAAAAAAATTTGTTTGTTTCTAGATGAGTAGCACTCAGTGCTTCTCAGCCTGTGTTCTGCAGCATCTCCATCTCCTATTTGGTGAATTCTCCTAAGTGTGAAATCTTGGCCAAAGGTAAGTCCAATTTCCCTCTGGCCCCTTCCCCGATGAGAGCCAAGGAGGCTGTATTGTTCCTCTTTTACCTCCAGGAAAAGCCCAGATGTGGGTTGGTGATCTAGTCTTGGTCAATTGAATTCTCTTTTTCAGGACTTTGAATCTTGATCAAATGATACTAAAATTAAGGATATGTTTGAATCTTAGAGGTGTATTACCTATAATGTTGCTTTGGTAGAATTTTGGTTATGGTCCCTGCTGGCGTATCCCCAGGGCTAATCATAGTTCCAATAAATCTCTCTCCCACCTTTTAATAATATTTATTTATTCATTTTATTTTTAACAATGATAAGTAAAGTTTATTTCTGTGGCTTCCGAACAGGAACAGTGTATGAGGCATAAGTTGGTGTCAATACATGCACTCTAATACATTTTAATTTTTTTAAGGTAAAGAATTAATTTTTCTTTGATATATCTTCATTATATCAATGGAATAAGGCAGGTGTTTCACAAAACAATTAGTTTTCACTTCCTGACATTATCAAAAGGTGGAGAAAACTATCAAATGACCTCCCAGCTCACAGATTCAAAGCTAAGTATGAAGTTTACTTAAGAGAGGCAAATAGAAACATCTTAAAATCCTCCAGAGTGGGTGTGGTTTCAAATAATATAGTTTTGATATTGAAGTGCAAGAATAGAAATAAAAATGCTATGCTTCTGCTTTAGGATATACTAGTCTTGATACCCTTATTTTAATTTTTACAGTCAGTGTGAGAATTCCCTTTTAATTAATGAACATTATTTCACATAGCAATGAGAGACTATTTCTTCTAATTAGCATCAGATCTGGCTCAGATACACATGGTCTTCTAATTCCCTGTGCCACAGGGCACAGGGTGGAGTCCAAGAGAGGGGAGGGCATGTGGACTTGTCTTTCCTTTTATATTTATGGGACATTTCATCACAGTAGGTGGCCAAAAACTTGACTGTGGGAATTTAGTCACCTCCTTGCCATCAAATACTTGACACAGGGTACCTGAAATTCTACTGTTTTCCTTGACCTCTGAGAAAACCTGAACAGGGTCCTGAATTTGATCACTTCTATCTACAAAAGCACTTCCTTCATAATAGAACTATGGCTGTCCCTTTCCCCCTCAGCTCCCCAGAACTTTTCCAACACATCCAGCCCAGCTGGACCCTATTTGAACTTGAAAATGACTAATGTCCATGTGAGGATGACTTTGATTGGAAGGAAGGAGAGAGAGAGAGAGAGAGAGAGAGAGAGAGAGAGAGAGAGAGAGAGAGAGAGAGAGAGAAGTGTGGTGTGGAGTCACACTGCCTGAGGATAAATGCTGGCCCTGCCACTCAGTACCTATATAACCTTCAGGCCTGTTATACCATCCTCATCATAATTCTGTTGTTTAAGTGAAATTGTAAATGTGTAGCCCTTAGAAGAGGGGAGAGCCTGGAACATATAAAATGCTCATAAGGCTGGCCAATTGGCTCAGTTGGTGAAGAGCTCACTCAAGAGTGTGAGCTGAACTCTGAGCAACAGCAGTTCGATGCCCAGCCCAAGCTGAGCTGCCACTGAGCTGCCAACAGGTGGCAGGATGGCTCAGCTAAAAAAAAAAAAAAAGAAAGAAAAACCTCATAAATGTTCATCCTTATTCTGCTTTGACACATGAACTATCTAGAGCTCTTGATATCAATGCTTACAGTGATCCCAGTGGACCCAAATGGCCCTAATCCGAGCAGTGTCACTGTTTATTTTTTGTTGTTACTGTTGTTGTTAATGGAGGTGACACAAGTAGCCCAACTTCCATATCAAATTCTTTTTGAATGAGGTTGCACTGATCCATCCACACTCTCCTTTGCTTGGGTGCTGCTGAGTCCAGGGCTGCAAAGAGATAGGCAGTGAATCTCATGATTCCCATGAGAAGGGAAAGAGGTCAGAGCATGCACAGTGGGTGGTCAGCAACACAAACATTCCAGGACAGAAAAATTGCATTGAAAAGTAAGATGGGCAGTGGTAGTCTAGGCTGGTGGCCACTTCAGAGAAATCCATCTAAAAGGAGAGTGCCTTGCCAAAGGAAAGGAACATGGGCTCGTGATACTCAAGAGTGAGCAAACCTAGACTTTCAGGCAGATGGCTGGTGCCAAGGTGGCTTAGTTACAAATAGAATCAGAACTAGCAGAATATTGAGGGTCCATTCTGCTACTCTGAATCAGTGGTCCTTGGAAACACACACACACACACACACACACACACACACACACACACACACACAATCAATCATCTTTCTATCCATCTAGCATCTATCTATCTATCTATCTATCTATCTATCTATCTATCTATCATCTATCTCTCTATCTCTCTACCCACCTATCAATCTGGCTAAGGTGGGTTTTCTGTACTTATTTTTGAATAGGGTTATCCTACTTGTACAATCTAGTTTACTGCTATTTATGCTAACATATTTGACAACTATGGTTTTGGGTGATAAATACAGATTGGTTTCTTTCATTTTCTGGGCTTCCAGCTAGACTGAGTAATATATCACCATCTCTGCTTTGGTGGATGGGCAAAGGTGTGCTTTTACTTGTTTACTTTTAAAAAGAGAAAATCATCCAAATTAAAGATACACTTATTAATTAATAAGGGTTTTTAAATATGTCCCTATAAATAATATTGTGTAGTCATTAAAGAAGGTGAGGTAACATTAGCCTCAAAAAGATGAAATACCTTGGTGTAAATCCAACAAAATATGTATAAGAGCTATATGAAAAAAACTACAAACCCTGAAGAAATAAATCAAAGAACTAAATAAATTGATAGATAGTCCATGTTTATTGATAGGAAGAATCAATAGTGTTAAGATATAGTTCTTCCCAATGTGATCTGTAAATTAAATGCAATCCCAGTCAAAATCCAAGCAAGTTATTTTGTGGGTATCAACAAATTCATTCTAAAGTTTATCTGAAGAGGCAAGAGACTCAGCATAGCCAACACAAGGAGCACAAAGTTGGACTGACATCGCTTGACTTTAAAACTTACTCTAAAGGATTGTAATCAAGGCAGTGTGATATTGGCAAAAGAAGAGACAGATAAATCAATGGAAAAGAAAAGAGGGAGACATATCAGTGGAAAAGCATAGAGGGCCCAGAAATAGATCTGCATAAATATAGTCAACAGATCTTTGACAAGGGAGAAAGACAATTCAGTGGACAAAGGACAGTCTTTTCAAGAAGTGGAGAAGGAACAAATGGACATCCACATGCAAAGCAATGAACCTAGATACGGACCTTTCACAAAAATAATCGCAAAATGGATCAAGAGACCTAAATGTAAAACACAAAATTATAAATTTCCTAGAAGATAATGTAGGAGAAAATCTAAATGACTGAGTTAGGCAGTGACTTTTTAGGAAATACACGGAAGAAGTGATACATGAAGAGCCTGATCCACTTTGAATGACAGTAAGGCAATTTTTTGTTTTTGATTTTTTATAAAACTAAATATATTTCTTTCATATGATTCAGCAATCACATTCCTTCCTTGGTATTTATGCAAATGAAGGTGCACCCAAAAATCTGCACATGGATGTTTATAGCAGATTTATTCATAATTGTCAAAACTTGAAAGCAACCCAGATGTCCTTTGATAGGTGAGTGGATAAATAAATTGTGGTACATCCCGACAACAGAATATTATTCAGCACTAAAAAGAAATGAGCTATCGAACCGCACGAAGGCATATAGGATCCTTAAATACATGTTGCAAAGATGAAAGATGCCAATCTGAAAAGGCTACATACCGAATGATTCCAACTACATGACCTTCTGGAAAAGGCTAAACTAAGAAGGTAATAAAAGACCAGTGGTTACCAGGAGTTCTGGGGAGTAAGGGATGAATAGGTGGGAACACAGGATTTTTAGGGCCAGGAATCCACTCCATATGATGCTGTAATGGTGAGTGTATGTCATTATACAGTTATCAAAATATGCAGAATGCACAACACGACGAGTGACCCCTAATGTAAACCACTGGCTTTAGTTGCTAATGATGAGTTAATGTTGGTTGATGGATTGTAACAAATGGGCCATGCTGTTGTGGGATGTTGAATGTGGGGAGGCTGTGTGAGTGAGGGGGAGAGTGATTATGTGGGTACACTGTTCTTTCTGCTTAATTTTCCTGAGGCCATAAACCTGCTCTAAAAATAAAATCTATTACTTAAAATAAAAAGGATGAGGTTCAATCTGCAGGGAAGGATTGGAAAAATTACTGAAATCTATTATCAGGAAAAAGGGGCAAGCTGCATACTATCCATTGTATGAACTGATTTGTGTGTGTGTGGTGTGTGTGTGTGTGTGTGTGTGTGTGTGTGTGTGTGTGTGAACTTTTATATAAATGTATACATAGTCATCCCATATGTTCCTGAAAGCGCCAAAAGAAAACTGGAAGAATATATACTAGTTGATGGTGGTTGTCTACAGCTAGTGGCTTAACAGTGGCTGATCGTAATTTTAGATTTTATAATTTATATTGCTTGATGTTTATTATATCAAGTATTTTTTCTTTTATTATTAGTTACAGGTGTACAAAACAATGTAATAGTTAGACATTTACACCCCTCACAAAGTGACAAGCCCCCCTCCCAAACTACTACCCCTCTGACATCGTATGTAGCTGTTACAATTCCACCGACTCTATTCTTTATGCTGTACTCCACATCCTGTGACTATTAAATTATAGTTGACATTCATTATTATTCAGCTTCAGCTTCAGGTGTACATCAAGTATTTCTTGCTTTTATTCTTAATCAGGAAAAAAGTGTGATGACAAGAAAAATATTCATAAAAACATTTTTAAAAAGTAAACAAGGTTTATAATCAATGAAGCCAGGCAGGTAGAGGAGACACCAGAGTTCTGTCCTCATGTGGGGTCAGGGCCGGAAGCTGTTCTGTCTGTGAAACTTGTGCCATGGAGCCTCCATCGGTAGCAGGTTCTCCACCATGACAGCCACCAGTCCTTGAAACCAGCTCACCGGACCAGCGGGGAGAGGGCACTGTGGGCAAAGAGAGGTACTGAGAGGAAGCACAGCTTCTCTCTTGTATTTAGGGACCCAACGTACAATGTCCTGAAGTTCAAGGGATCATGAGAGGTGCGCCATCCCCTGGAGCATAATCACGCTGACGCACTGCCAGTTTTCCCATCACTGGCCAGGGTTATATGGCTTCCAACAGGGCTGCTCCAAATGTTCCGTTTCTAGTGGGCATGCAATCTGTGTAGTGATTTTTATTCTTGGATCATGCACAGCAGCCACAAAAGAAAAGAATAAGGAGAGAAAAGTTTACAAGACAATATGAAAAAATATTTTAGTCATGTTGCCACTTTTACAGACTAACCTTCCCTACCCTGCTTCCCCTCACCCCTCCAAATAATGGGAAGTACAGCATAGGGAATATAGTCAATAATATTATGACAACTTTATATGGTGTCAGGTGGATTCTAGACTTATGAGGAGATCACTTCATAAGTTATATAAAAGTCTAACCACTATGCTATCACCTGAAATTAATATAATATTGAGTGCCAACTGTAACAAAAAAAATTGAAGTATTGGGGAAGAAGAAAGGGAAGAATAGGAAACGTAGAAGAGTAGATATAGAGACAGAGATATCTACATAAAGATCTAGACAGATGACGGATAGATGATAGATAGATAGATAGATAGATAGATAGATAGATAAATAGATAGATAGATAGTCATTTTAACACAGCAATGTGTCAGTGCCCTTTGGAGGTGGGCCTAGTCTCTCTTCTTGGAGAATCCCAATGCCCTTGATTTAAGTTCCTTTCTGAGCTCTTCTCAGAGGGGACAGAGGAACAGGACCAGCATCCACTGAGCAGAACTTCACTGAAAGGCTCCTGATTGTGAGGGCCACTGGGTCGGGTCACTGTGGTCACAAACATAAAGAAGCTGAGTGCTGAGACTCCAAGGAGACAGGTGTTTTTACTCTGCCATCCTCGGTGGGGCTTCCGGCATGGGGATTGCAAGCTGGGCTTCCTTTACAAGAGGAGAGATGAGAGATCCCCGTTGGCCCTCATCCCTCATGGATGATTTACTCCATACCATACATAAGGCCCACATGGACCCTGAAGTCCAAACAATACCTGTGCCTAATGAGGAACAAGGGTCCCTGGGATGAAATGAGGGCACCAAGGTTGAAAGGGACCTCTTCTTCCCAACCTCACCCTGCTTGCCAGGCCTGCCTTTTGACTTCTGGCAGTCACTTGCTTTTTGTGAGACGGATGACCACCTACTTTGCTCTGCCTCTGGAGTTTGTGACCTCTGGCTCCCTTCCTCCCGTTTGGGCTCATTGTGCCCGCCCTGTGATGACTCTGCCTGTGATGATTGTGCCCCATGTTCCCTCTGGTCCTGCTCCAGGGCACCACGTGAGCCTGCCATCTCTGCAGTACTTACACCCTTTACTGAAAGGGTTTTCAAGACCTATAACCCCCTGGGCTTGACTGACACCCTCACTCTAGGAGTGACCAGCTGTTTTTGTAAAGGGTTTCATGGACCCAACATACTCAGAGCTACTTTCTTAGAGGGCCCATTTCCACCTCCCTCCTCCATGGGGGAACTGGGCACATGTATAAGAACTCTGCTTCGGATTTCCCTGATACCTCAGAAGACATGTGTAATTGGCAAATGAGGATCGCTGAGGCCTGCATTGTTTGCAGGGGACAACACTTTAGTGGAGGGATAACCTCACTTTGCTGTGGATCCTGCTCTGCTGGAAGCCAGGTACCTATAACTCCCATCTACAAAATCCAACAGCCTGACAAAGAAAAGGGAAGATATTGTTATTTTCGAGCAGTTCACAACTCTCGGACTCAGGATAACTTGTGAATGTTTGAAAGTGTGAATAGTGGAGAGGACTGATCATATATCTCTCCCACTCCTACCCATAGCTTCTCCCTTCCCTGCTTTTCCATAAGATACTTCTTATGTATTATTTTTGTCTGTGTTAGACAAAGGTAGAGGTGTAAAGATCTGGCTTTGCTGATCGTTGAAATTATAGCATGGGCTGGGGAAGAACTTCCACTCCTTTGTACCATAGCCCACCCAGACACGGGCACCCTCACGCCTGGGACCAAGGGGTCATCTTGGTGGGTGACTTTTCATCCTGCCTAATAGGCATGTGAGATACATGATCAGCAGTTTCTCATCTGCACAAACAGAAACCTGAGACATCGAGAAATTCTGGACAGTGTGTTGGAAGCATGCCAGGCCCAATAAGACAACTGTGTTCCTGGGCTGGAGATGAAGGACAGATGGAGTGAGGCTGTGTCTGGGTTTAACCTTTTGTATTGGCTTCTGAGAATTCTACTGTGGCTAAGCAACCAGAAGTTTCTGTTTGCTTTTGTTTTGATTTAACAGTCAGCCATATGCTACTGTCTCAAATCAGCCAGTCCTCATAGGTGACAACAGAGTTTTTATCCATCTCACAAGGGCGGTGTTGGTCCATGACGGAGGAATGCAGCTGGTTCTCTATTTGTGTCAGTGCCTTTGGGGAGATGAGGGCTGCTTTTTTCAAAAATGGTCACTTTTGTACTGGCAAAATTCCCCCCATCAGCATTGCTACAGGTTTATGAAGCTACTCCTCTCCATCTGTGTGCTTTTCACAATTAGCAAAGTAGGCACAGGTCTTTAAGTAAAGCCTAATATCTAAGACACTAAGACTCCTTGGAAATATCTGTGTGGGGACAAGGGAAAGCAATTCTATTCAGGCTAAGTTGAGGGACTAGAAATCTGAGTGTGTATGAGTCATGATTCATTTCTTAAATTTACCTGACAAAATTCACTTGTGAAAAATATAGATTTGAATTCCCCTATTTCAGTGATTGGTTCTGTAAGTCTGCAGAGAGTGAGAATATTACCCCCTTAACAAGTTGCCCGTTTGAGAGTGGAGCTTTCATGCTGCCAGAGCCCTCCGATACTAAACAAGGGAGCCCCAAATTATATTAATGGAAGACATATCTGGGAAATTTTTATTTCTAACTCTGGGTTCAAGTGCATTAAGGGTTTTCTTCCTGACACTGAAGGACAGCAAGTTCCTGGTACTTGAATTTCCTTGATCAAAGAAAATCATTGGTATCAGAGGAAAGGAGCAGCTCAAACTCTTGGCAGGCCCAGTTTGCAACAGTAAATGAAACAAACCTCTCGTTGATCACAGAAGTCACCAGGATAGCATTATAAGTATGAATCTGTGAAACACACACACACACACACACACACACACACACACACACACACACACAGAGTTTTCTTTAGCATTTGAGATCTACTAGGGTCTGACCACATATCTTGTTAACTCTGCCTACTAAGGGAAAGAAGAAAGGGGTGAAAGCATTACCATAACACTTGGAAAAGCAGTTCCTGCTGTGGGAATCTGGAAGCGTTGCCTTCTGCCATCTTTCCATTTCTCGAAGAGAATAGCCCTGAAGCGCCTGAAAACTGGCTACAAATCAGGGATTACAGTGGGGGTCCACTAAGTAAATTATAGTGTATTCAATCAATAGAATATTATATGAACTGTTATAAGACTTATAAATAATTCGTAATGGCAAAGACAATAAAATGTTCAGTAAGAGAGCAAAATGCTGAATTGCAGAGCCATATGTTCTATAATATCAACAATTAAGGGCCAGCCGAGTGTCTCAGTTGGTTAAGAGTTCACTCAAGAGTGCGAGCTGAGCTCTGAGCAACAGCTGTTCGAGGCCAGCCCGAGCTGAGTTGCAGTTGAGCTGCCAACAGGTGGCAGGATGGCTCAGCTAAAAAAAAAAAAAAAAAAAAAAAAGACAAATCAACAATTACACACAAACACATAATCCTATATGTGGAAACACAACCAAGGTGTAAGGTGTACAAATATAAGTTTATGTCTTTCTTTTTTTAATAGCTAGATGGGTTGCAAATAACTTTAATTATAATCTTTAGATTTTTTTTTTCACTAAAATTTGATGCATCTCTATTATAGGTCAGAATTAAAAATAAGTCAAGGTGTTAAGGGGGAAAATTATTTCCAAGTTAAGTAAAATAATATCAAGCATGTTAAGAAACATGTTGATGTCATGTATGTTAAGAAATCATGGCTCTAAGATCTGTCTATACCCACTATGTGTGGGGACAGCTGTCATGCATACTAATCACACCTGCCTCCAGGGACCATCAGGGACAGTTTCATAGCTGATGCCAAAACGGCCCCTGAGAATGTTGAGGAATTACTGGCACCATGACCTGCTCCATGCAGTCAATCCAGATCAGAGCCCCAGAGGCAGAGCAGGCAAAGGGCTTGAGAAGATGACTTGATTGACAGTTAAGAAAATTGTGATGGTATATATATATATATATATATATATATATATATATATATATATTTACAGTAGCCTTCAATCTCCAGAGCACCTTTGGGAGTCAATGTAGTATTGGGTCCAGAACTGAAACAGAAGCCAGTAGGTGGAAGTTACTGAAGGGCTCAGATTTCAGCCCCGCACAAGGAAGGACTTTCTAACAATCAGAGCTCCTGAGGACAGCTCCTCAGCCAGTCGGAGCTCAGTCTGAAGCGGGAGGATCATTAGTCCAGGATGCTGGTGAGGGATGGTCGCCTGCAGCAGGGAAAGGCTGCGTCAGATGACATGCAAGCTTCCTACCCAGGTCTGGGACCCCCAGGTTTCAGATTTACAGAGTTGAGATTTTATTTGAGCAAGCAGGCAGGACAAACATGACCACTCCCATCATACATATGAGACCTTTGAGGCTCAGAGACATTAACTGAATGCCCAAAGTCAGACAGCTAGAGCGTGGCAGAACTACTCACTTTAAAGCAATGAATGTTGTGAGCTCAGGTATATGCACTCAAATGCCAGGGTAGATGTACAAAGCCAGGATACCCATGACTCTAACAAGGATTCTGGCAGACAGACAGACCCTTCAGTGGTAAACTGGAAGGAAAATGGCAACTTCCCCTCAGCCTTTGGCCTTTGTGACTGGGTCAAAATCTGCAGGGGGTGCTTTCTTGTGTCATCCACAGGGAAATGAGTCACAGTTTAGCCATAGTCCAATCCAAAGCTTTGTTCTCTGAGAGGCAGTTTGAGCTCCCTCACGGGGCTCAGGGAGACGCTCCATGTGGCATCCCCCCTTGTCTTGACTGGGTCTCAGGGGTGTGTGTTTGTGAACGGCTGAATCAGGAAAAGGACAGGCCAGGTGCCTCTGCTTGGACGAGGAAATGCTTGATTCCCTGAGGGAGAACATGAGATGCCATAAGGGAAGCAGAAACCTCTGCCTCGGGTTCCAGGAAAGCCGCTATGCTCCCAGATGTGTGGCTCCTGAGGAAATATGGGAAGCATTTCTGCCAGAGAAAACCGGGGCGCAGTAGAGAACTTCGGAGAGGGTGGTCTTTCTCATCCTTGGTTTCTGGCAGTTTGGCCCAAATCTGTAGTTATTATTGCTCTGGTCACTGCAGTTCTGCCACAAAGAGAAATTAGGGGAAAGGAAAAAAAGAGAGAGAGAGAGAGAAAATACTGAGTAAAATAAAACTGGGAGCATTAGACAGGTTTTCTTTTTCTTCAGAGAACTATTGTGGCATTAGCAGTTGTATGAACAGGGTACTCAGCATTCCAGTTTCATGATCAGTGATTTCATCCAAGTGAGGGGTAGAAAGAAATAAAAACCATTCCAATTAACATTTATTGAACACATATCATGTTTCAGGGACTCTGCTAGAGCATTTTTCATGTGGTGATTCACATCAGCCTCTTGAAGATCTTATGAGGGGACTATTATCATGCTTACTTTATAGATAAGAAAACGCACACAGAGAAGTTCCAGTAACCTGCCCAAGGTTACCATGTTAAGTAGTGGAGCTGAGATTCAAGTTCAAGCAGGCTCACTCAGAACCCATGCTACGCCAGACTGCAATATGATGCTTATAGCCCAGGTGAGGTTACTAAGTGCTCAAGGAAGGTGACTTGCCCCAAAGTCACGTGACTAATAAATGAAGGACAAATCAGAACTAACCCCCTAATCATCTAGATGACGCCTGATGATCGTCCCGCAGCCTAAGAAGGATGTCCTGGACCAGGGCTCACAAATCATGACCACCGGCATGTCATGAAACTTCCTGGCTCACAGAAACTTCCTTAACAAACTCCCTTAGAAAAGGCTGATGTAGATATTGAACCAAATGTTCATCTGGACATCTACAGTGAGTCAGGTTCTCCACTGCGTCAGCCGCTCTCACAGCTTATGGATTCCTCACAACCAATTTGGGGAGTGGTACGTTTATCTCCTTAATTATGGGGAGTGAGTGCCATAGCTGAGGTCACACAGCCAGCTGGCAGCAGAGGAGGAAGACAAAGGGAATCTCCTGACACTGAGTCCGGGCCTCTTCACTTCACACCTCAGTTTACCTCCCCAAATGGAGAGAGAGTTCTTGAAACAACACAACAGATAAAACCATTTAAACTTTTATCTTAGCCACTTTGACCTTAGTAGAATGCTATTCAAATTGTCTCCAAATGCTTTAGCCTTTAACAATTAAATGAAGCTCATAAATGGGATAAACCTGACTCTACCTTAATGAGGTGTTTTACCCTCCCTCATATAATTTTACTGATGTCTGCAATCACTTCTCACAAAGGTCATGTCCTTCTCAAGGAAGTGTGTTGGCTTCTCTAAGGTTTGGTCTTCATGTTACCTTCTTATTAATGGTGAGGAACTCAAAACCCACAGATGAGGTAAAACTTATGGAGGCAAGCCTTTCCAATAAGAGAGCAGATTCATATTTTAATCAAAAAGAGCCATTGGAGATAGAAATAGAGAGATTGAGATAGATAGATGGATAGATAGATAGATAGATAATAGATAGATAGATAGATAGATAGATAGATAGATAGATAGATGATAGATAGATTAGATGGATTGAATGAGTGAATATGTATCATACAGGCAGCTGATGTGATAGGAAGGAACTGAGCCAGCCCTTGGCACTCAGTGAATTATCAGTTTCATGGAGATGCTTTTAGTGAAGCTAAAAGTCAGCAGCTCCAGGAATTCTGTAACACCAAGACAGTGTAAAACAGCAGTGTGTTTTCAGAAGAATTAGACTTGAACCTGAAGCCAACTACTCATGCTAAAATGGCAAGGGATTCACTGGACAGAGACCCTGGCGATACAGAGGCACCAGCTCTTGGAACAACCTCACCATACATTCCGGAATAGAACATAATACCTCCTGGGATTCTGTTACAATCTATCAGAGAGAGAAAGTCCCTGCCACTACCTAAATAGCCCCAATACATTTAGTAGTTGACTGTTATTAATAGAAACCCACCAATTCAATCAAAAGTTATGCTTTCTACAGAGTTGGTTAAGCTGGTTTCTTAATTAGGTTATTCCATTAGCCACATTCATAACTTCCAGTGAGAATGGAGTATTAAAAGTCATTGCTGGGAGGCATTGGCCAAATCACTGACATCAGGAAGAATCCTCTACACTCTTTATACACCACTTCTTGAACCTTCTCAGTCTTCCATGCCGAGACCCAATTTCAATCTTAGGTTCTCTCCTGAGATGCTTAAATGCAGGGTAACTTTCAGGAAGCAACATATGAGAGAAAATCAGCAGTGAATGGGGGGGTCTTAATTTCTCATTCATTTACTAGGTCACTATAAATGACATAAATTAGTCCCTCACTTCACAAGAAGGGCATTTACTGGCATAGGGGATTGGCTGATAGTTTACTGGGGTGGGACAGAAGACTTTGAATGATTCTTTCAATTTCATTTTTTAACATAAAAAAACCCTCTATGCCATGTAATTATAGTCTTTTATGAAAACTGCTACATATTAGGATATTTCAAGAAAGGATGGATAAGCAATAGGAATGATTCCACTAGTGGCAGAGTTGGAGAATAAAGCTGGCTGAGCCATTCTCACTGGAGTTTAAGTTATTCACCAGCCCAGTTCCCTTGACTCACTCGTTTGAGGTTTACAGCAGCCTGGATTACACACTTTCCTTGAGCATCTGAATTAATAATGCACACTTCATTCCGGAGGTGTCAGTGAGATGGCAGACGATACAAGGAATCAGGACTGCAGCTCATCTCTGCTACCATGAGGAGATGATGAGTTTCTAGGGGACCACAGTGGAGCCACCCACCTTAGGGATGGCTCTGCTCATGGCAGCATTGCCCAACTCTGTGACCCACACCTTCTCCCTCAGGGAGAGGCCAGAGTACCCATCCCTAATTTTGTTCAGAATGAACTTGTCAGAAACCACATGGGATTTGCATTTGGTGCCCAGGATGGACTTTGCAAGGAACCACATGGAATTTTTATTGAGTACATAGGTCTCAGTCAAGCCACAGAAGATCCCCGTATCACAAGCTTCTATATGGTCCTCCTTGATTTAAAATCCTGCAGTGAGAACAGAGGCCAGGAGAGCTTTCACTCTTGTGCCTAAGTATAGCCAAGCTGAAGTCAAGTGTGCGTATGCACAAACATGAACACACACGCACACAGTCACACAGTTACCCTCAGTGATATTAGCGCTCCACCTTGCAGCAAAGTAGAGCCACTTTTCTTCCCCGTTACTGTGAACCCCAAATCCTGAACCTCTACTGGTCCCCTATCACAATACATATTGCCATTAGCCACTCAACGGCCGTAGCTGGAAGCCTGGGCATTGCCCTCCTTTTCTCTTATCCTTTCTTCTTCCTGGGTTCCCCATGGTTACTGGTTATACATCTTAAAATGTATCAAATCCAGTAAAACTTTGGATTCCAAGTAACTTTATTTGCAAGTGTTCTGCAAGACAAGCAAACATTTCTAGTACATTTTAATGTGGTAAACAAGTGATGTCTTGCAATAAGAGTAGTTTGTTTCTGGAACGAATTATGCTCGCAAACCAAGGTATTACTGTATTCTAATTTTAATCTACATCCAGCAAACTTTATAAGCAACCTGTGAATTTTGGCCACCATAATTTTTGCCTAGGTTAGCCTTCAATTCTAAGAGATTTGTATGTCCACTTTGCTCTGCAACACATTTGCACAGGAACACAAAGAGGTCAACCAGTCTTGCTGGGCTTAGAACACAAAACTGACCAGGAGGAGAGGCAGGGGCCCAGTGCAGGGAACTGATTGAAGCCCTAGAAGGAATGGTGCATTGATACTGAGAATCTAAACCTCGTATCACCTAAGGGCACATCCCAATATTGGGCAAAGGTAGAGCCTGAGACCAGCCTGGACTATTGGCAGAAAGCTACAGTTCCTCAGGTGACAGGCAAACTTACACCTATTTTGGCTTTTATGCAATGCTGGAGTGACAAGGTTGGAGGTTTGGTGGACATCAAACCATAGGCATTTTCCACCAAAAAAAAAAAAAAAGAGGAGGGAGAATTTTGCATAGAGTGGGAGATCAAAGCTAAAATGCATATCTGGAGAAAACTGAATTTCTAGCTGTTTTCCAGAGCCAAAGACACCAGGGACACCAGGGTGTCAACCAGAAGCCATGGGGAATCACGCCATGGTAGGAGGGGCTGACCAAAGACTGACTCTTGCCAAAGCTGAAACTCAGACAAAATTCAGATCAGTCCCTGATAAGATTATCATCTCCCCACCCTATTTGATCCTAGCAGAGAAAAAGAAAAATCCTTTCTGTTGGAAAGCAGCATCATTTGTATTCTCTGTGAATCTTTTCTATACTGTCTAGCATACAATAGAAGATTGCTAAACATATGAAGTTGGTAGATATAAAGACCCATGACAAAGCCATATAATTAAAATCATATGATACTAATACAAGAACAAACTAACCAATGGATCACAATGGAGAGTTCCAAAAGACACCCACAAATATCTAGTCAACACATGTGACAAAGGTCACTCAGCAAAGTAGTGGGGAATGATCTTTTCAATGAATAATCCTGTGTCAATAGCCATATAGAAAAAGCATGTATGTATTATGTATGCATCTTCACTTCTACATCACACCATACACAAACATCAATTCAAGATGAATTACATATAGAAATGTGCAAGATAAAGTAATAATATTTTACAAGAATATATAAGAAAACATTTTGATTACCTTGCTGTAGGCTAGTTTTCTTAAACCAGTCCCTCAAAAGTTCTGAACAGCAATGACTATATAGCAATAGATGATATCTGAGAACTCTTGTACATTAAGTAACACCACCAAGATTGTGAAAAGTTAAGTCACCTAGTAGGAATATGTATGTACATACGATAAATGACTCAGCCAGATTAAATATATAACAAATAACAAATATAACAAAAATAAAAAATTTCCAAAAATCAATAAGAGAAAGACAGGTAACATAATAGAATAAAATTTAAAAGAATTGAACAAATAATTCTCAAAAGAGAATATCCAAATGAACAATTGACTTTAATAGAAATTAGGAAAATACTTATTAAAATCAATAGATCTCATATTAATAGATAAAATGAAAAAGATGGAAAATATCAAGTGTTGGTGTATGTGTAATTGTCAACATGCTCATTCACTGCTGATGGGAGCGTAAATTGGTATAGTTACTTTGCAAAAAATATTTGGCAGTATCTACTAAAGTGGAACATAATTGTTCTCAGATTTGAAAATATGTCTATCTGTTCATCAAAGGACACATACTAGAAGACTTGTGGAAGAAGTATTTATATTAATCTCAATTATACAGCTCAAGTAAGTCACAAATAAATACAATATGGGAGAAATTAAAAAACATAATATTGAACAAAAAAGTCAGATAAAAAGGCATAGAATATGATTCCATTTATATAAAGTTTATATGAGGTATAAAATCAAGTATAAAACCAACCTATGCTGTTTAAAGTCAAAACAGAGGTTATCCTAGGGGAGGGAAGGGACTGCAATGGTCTGAGTGGAGCCTCTGGGTGTCTCTTCTTGGCCTGAGTGCTGACTAGACAGGTGTGTTCATTTATGAAAATCCAACAAGCAGTGATGGTATAGGTGTTTTGTTTTTTTTTTTTTTTTTTTTTAGCTGAGCCATTCTGCCACCTGTTGGCAGCTCAGCAGCAGCTCAGCTCAGGCTGGGCATTGAACTGCTATTGCTCAGAGCTCAGCTTGCACTCTTGAGTGAGCTCTTAACCAACTGAGCCACTCGGCTGGCACCTATGGGTGCTTTTTAATGTATACTTACTTAAAAATAAAATAGCCATAGTGGGAAGAAAAGGACTCTTTGGAGAAAAAAAATGATTTAAAAAAGTCTTACAAGAGTTAATTTTCTTCTTTCAGAGTAGCTCTGAGAAAGCTGTTAAGGTTAACTCGTGAGACATGCATTGACCTAATTTATGTACACCACCTCTCACATTTATACATATATACCAAGTTGACCATAGAGCATGATGATATCAATCCCTCTATCACATATAATCACACTTCCTAGGGTAACAATATAGGACTAAAAGAAAATTAAAACTGACTTGTCATAACACACCCCATCAGCCACACCGATTCAGGCCACATGCTCAAGAAAATGACAGAATCACCCATTTCCATCTTGCATGGAAGCAGCAACATAGCAAATATCAAAGAGAAACTCTGTCATCACCATGCTAATGAAATTTTACTGGGATGACATGGGAGAGCAAATACTTAAGATTTAAGGCAGGACTTTATCAGTTTGGGATTTCAGATTTTTTAGTCAGATGTTCAAAAGGAAAAAGGAAATCAAGCATGATATTTAAAGTCTGTTAGACTGAGTCCCAAATGACATGGAGATGGAAGAGACTAGAAAGAAAGGATGATGGGTCATGTCTTGTTAAATGTATTAAGAATCACTAACATGGACCTAATTTTCATAATAGTCCTGGCCTGATATACAGGCCAGCTCAAATATTCTAGAATCATTCCATCTCTCTCCCAGGCAGATTAATAGTTCCCCATCCACCCATCTTTGTCCTCATAGTACTTTGCATAAAAGTTTATTATGCTCGTTATGCACTTATCACACTAAATTGCAATGTTTCTGTTTGTATAGCTCTCTATTCCCATCAGTATATGCAACCTCAAGGGCAAAGGCCAGATCTTAGCATGTGGCACAATCATATAAAATGTTTTAATACCCTCTAGTGGGTATTATGCTAAGTGAAATAAGTCATATTGAGATAGACAAATACCATATGATCTCACTTATATGTGGATTCCAAAGAACAAAATAAAAGGACAAACAAAACAGAAATAGATTCATAGATACAGAGAACTAACTAATGGTTACTAGATGGGAGGGGGTTTTGGGGCTGGGTGAGAAAGGTGAAGGGATTAAGAAGTGTGAATTGGTGGTTACAAAAGAGTCATAGGCATGTAAAATATAGTGTGGGAAATATAGTCAATAATATTGTAAAAACTATGTATATAGTGTCAGGCGGGTCCTAGACTTATGGGGGATCACTTCATAAATTATGTAAATGTCTAACCAATGCACTATACACCTGAAACCAATATAAAATAGTACTGAATGTCAACTATAATTAAAAAAAAATAATCATGGGGATATATAGTACAGCATAGTCAATAATATTGTAATGACTACGTATAGTATCAGATGGGTAATAGATTTATTGGGGTTATCACCTTATGAGGTATAAAAATGTTTAATCAGTATGTTGTTTTGTACACCTCAAACTAGTAAATAAATTTAAAAAATAAATTTAAAAGATGGTTAAAATTTTCCTCTCCTGTGATCGAGGCTAGGGGTCAGCAAGCTTCCTGTAAAGGGCCAGATAGGAAATAATTTAGGCATTGCAGGAAACACAGATGCAACTTTGCTGTTGCATCACAAAAACAGCTATAGATGGTAAGTAAAAACGAATGAGGCTGTGTTCCAATAAAACTTTATTTACAAAAACAGGTAGCAAACCAAATTTGTCCCATGAGACACGGTTTGCCCACCCCTATACTAACTAGACCACAATCTCATGTTCCAAATTTACAACTGTTAAACGTTTCTCGTAAAATGTATCATTAGTTGAGTAAGTCCTTTCTGTAGCCCCAGATAACCAAAATGTACCTTGTAAAGACAGCAAAAATACAGAATAGGTGATCTGTGTTGCTTTCTTCAAAGGGGGAAAATTCCTAATCACTTCAGTTCTTCCATAAAAAGGAGAAGTTCATGTGGCTTAGGTAGCTACCAACTACCTTTGTTGAGTGTGTGGAAAGTAATGAAAAAAACAAAACAAAACAAAAAAATGTGTCCATGTCTTGGGTGTCATCATATCTATTCTTCAACATGAGCTCTAAAGTAGAGTTCTTACCAGAAATGAAATGGCCAATTCTAGTTTGATGCCCAGATAAGTCTGTAAAGATAGCTAACCTCCTGGAGAGTTAAATCATATCATAAGCTCTAATACAAGGACTCTGGGCTTCTATGGACTGACCTAGAAATCTAGTGACTAGGGTGAATACTGTACCAAAGAAAACCCATTCCCATCCAAAAACAAAAACAAAAAAATTTTTAAAAGTTTGAAATACTCTCTGTTTGCAAAGTCAGGAGGCTCACACACATGCTTTTGAAGGTACTATGGGGGCCTACTACTTACCCTGTGCCTGGGAACCAGGCACACACCTCATGGGTCCTTTAGGAGAACAGTATGGCATCTGAGAACACAAAATTCAGAACTTATACCAAAATTTTAATAAACAAACAAACGAACAAAAACCTCATCAGTAGGAAAGGTTCTATGAATATAAGATGAATTTCTACTCTGGAATTTTTTCACACATTGAAGAATTACAAGTTCTCCATTGTCACTGGCTTTCCTTGGTTTCTTACTGTTCCTATGATCCTCTCTGGAAATCTGGATCTCCATGTTTCTAAGGTAGCCTCTCCCTGCCCCTCTCCCTCTTTTTCTCTCTTTCGCTCCCTCCTCCTCTCTTGCTTCTCCTTCACCCTTCTTTGTGTCATACTCCTTTAGTGTTTCTCTTTCTCCATCTCCTATATCTCAGTCGCTGTCTATCTCCTTCTCTTTCTCCCTTTGTCCTAAGATGATGTCCATCTAAGCCATGCAATCAGTAACTTCTTTTCCATAGCCATGCAAGATCATCTAATGACTCACCTTCATGAGGGAGGAATTACACGTAGAATATGAGTGGTTGACTCATGATGTATGTAAACATATGGCCAAGGGTGTGCATGTGTATGTGGCTGTATGCATAAATGAATATCTATGGAAGAGAGAGAGAGAGAGAGAGAGAGAGAGAGAGAGAGAGAGAGAGAGAGAGAGAGAGAGAGATGGATGAATAGCAAGATCAACTAGTGGCTGAGATTTGAATTGAGATATGTATGTTCTCTTTGTTGGAATTACAGGATGGTCACTAGAATGTACAGTATATAGTATATACGAGAGTATATAATATAAAGTACATAATATGTAGTCTTGTTGGTGCAAGCATCTCCATATCTGTCTCTTCTTTAATTAAAAAAAAAAACGAGTGATAAAAAAGCCCTGAAGCATCTGCTATTTCACATTCAGAAAAAAACAGTGATCTACCTACTAGTAATTAGAGAAATGTTTAAGTTAAATTTTAAGTGTCTAGAGTTAAGTATAGTGAAGTTTAATTCATAATATTTTAAGTTTACAAAAGTTTTAAAAAAATAATACAAGTAGTGCATATTGATACAAGAGACATCAGAAAATACAATTTAAATTTTAAAAATTATCATAGTCAATGGTAAAATATTAGCCCTATCTTTCCAGATTTTTTTCATATTTTCTTTTATATTATCCCATCTCCCAATAACTGACCTTCCATTCGTACTACTAAACCAGCAGCAGTCAGTCCCATCCCCCATTAAATAAATGTAGGTACTAGTGATATCTGTTCTTCTTATCTCTCAGGACTATGGTGAGAATAAAACTAATGTGACAAAATTCTTCAAAAGGGAAGAGTTTTGGAAAGCTAACAGGCACATTACTGATCTAAAGCAGTACAAAAAGCATTCAGTAGATCTCAGCAGATTCCTTTTATGTACAGGTAAAAGCAGGGTTGCTCACAAGAGCACCCACGTCCTTTTATCCCCACCTACATTTTAGAATAGGCTCTGTTCTTTCATTATAAGCCTTGTACAGGAAGGTTTCACCTTGTTTCTTGCCAAGTGTTTGAGTTTTGCATCCAACTGATCTGAGTGGAGCTGTGCTGTGGTAGGGTCATTACATTCTGAGGAGTCTGGTTCCAGCCCATTCTGGCCACGCCTCTTCTGGGCTCTCACCTTTGGCCACTGCAGGGATACTGTTTGGTCAGTTTTCCCTCCAGAGACATGCGTGCTTTGTTCATACTTTGTAGAGGTACGGCACAGTAATTCAGATACACATAGAGTCAGGTGGACATAATGGACATAAAAACTTATGGACATAAAGCAAAGTGGCTGTCTGGGCAGCCTGTCTGAGGAAGTCTCTGACAGAGTTTACCCAACAAGAGTCCGTTTTTTTGAAAACAGTGTGTGAGAAATAAGTCAGAATAAAAAGAAGGAACAACATCTAAGATGAGATTTAAATGTGCAAATAAGGAGATTTAAATGTACAATTATACCTTTAAGGGATGCCATAGATTTCTTTTTTTCAACATAAATTTTCAATTTCTCATCAAGCAGGCAATATACCCATAATGATTCAAAACTGATGTCATGGATGAGGGAATTTTAATCTCTTTTCTCTCCACATTTGCTCTTACATTTCTTTCACCTACCATGTATTTGTGATAATCTCAAAATTCCCCATTTAAAGTCTGTTCTACTATCCATCGTCTAATTTAAGCATCACCCTTACCATTGTGAAAACTGGCATAAGGGGGACCATTTTAAAACAGATCTGGGGCAGTCATTTCAGAGGAACTGCATTGCTCCTCTTGTTTCTTGAACCTTTGGAGTGCTCTAAATCACCATTGTTTTGCAAACAATTGTTTATAAAATCAGCAGGAAAGGGAACATCCTGGTCACAATGATTGATGATTACGGATTTTCTACCTGAGGATAGAATGAGTAATCAATCATGCATAGCCAGGAGTAGCTCAGCTAGTCAGCACCAACAGAAACTTTTTTCTTCTTTTCAATTAATTATGACTTTCCTTCCCTCATAAAAACCCCATGTTTTCACCCTGTAATTAGGATATTGTTCAGGTTTCTGGCTGAATCTGTGCTCTGGATTGCAATTCTTTGATTCCAAATAAATGCTTTGCTCTTGAATGGGGTTATTTTTTTAGTTTAATGCAAGCCTTCCTAACTATGCCACCCAGAAGGTTCCCATCTCACCTTTACTTCTCTAGCAGTTTTGCCATCTGGATGACATGCATCTTCTACTGCCTCATGGGAATGTTCACAACTTTTCACATACACCCCTTGGTAAGGGCCTGGAACAAATTAGGTGCTCAGCATTATCTGTAGATTTGAAGGGAATATGATAATTTATATAAGGTTAGTTGTGTTGTCCTTGGCACACAGTTAGTACTCCTTAAATGTTAGCAATTATTAATACAATATATAAATGACAACGGTCCATGTATTTTTGCACTGAATTCTATGGTTTAACACTCAATTCTATTCTATTTGCACCTTTTTAAAAAAGATGTGAATCTTTCCCAAAGTCAATATTTAATTATGTTTTTGAAAAGGTACCTACAGATTTCAAAAAAGGTTTAATTTCTATTCTCAGATTATGCATTTTGTACCCAAAGATTGCATATTTGCCAACACAGAGAAGATGTAAAACAAACTAATGTGCCTTTGTATCTCACTGCTAATACCAGTACCTCATTTAAATAGTGGCTTTCAAATTTCAGGAATTTCTGTAAACACATATGTACATGAATATAGGGGAAGACCTAATCATGTGAAATATAAGGTTTTCTCACTTCCGAGTCAATAGCATAGATGGATGAATCATACTTGATTCTCCAGAGCTTTTTGGCAAGTACAAATTGCTCAACACTCTCAAATTGAAGACACTAATATAACAGGTCAAACCTACGTGGGACTTCAGAGCAGCTACGCACTATGTGCCCTCAGAAAGCAGAAAGTAGAGTCTCCTGCTTTGAGCACAGCTAGTAAGGAGAGCTGCGTGCAAACGCCGGGTCCATCTGCCTCCACATCTGATGCTTTTCTACGCTACAGCATCTGGTCTTCCCTGCCACGCCGCATTTGTGTTCTCGATTAGGACCAGAGCCCTGAGCAGAAAAAATTTGCTAAAGAAAGCCAATGCTAGTAAAATTTAAAAAGTCAGATGGGAATAAACAAACAAACAAACAAAAAACCTCCCCCCAAAACCTTATACAATGGTGACCAAACTTAGTTTTCATAGCCAATGCTGACATATAATCAGATTTTGTTGCTAACTCAGAAAGGTATTAACCAAGACCAGATCTCAGAATCTGCAGATGACCTTGTGCTGAGTGAATCAGCACAGTGTTGATTTCAGGTATGTTAAAAGGTGGAGAGGAGACTGTGAGAAAAGTGCAGTCACCGTTGGAGCTAAGGAATGAACTGTGACGGGCACATGTTCAAAGCATTTCTTTTCCACAAGGAGATGGGGTTTCCATAACCAGGATTTGCCACCTCCCACCCTCCTCTGAAATCCATCCAAGATGAATAATTTTAATAATAGATCTTAAAAGATTCTGATTTCTAAGTTCTATGTTAAAATCTATAAAGCAAGTGTAGATTTTGGAGTCAGATCAACACAGGTTTCAAATAGTGATCTGCCCCTGATCATGCCAAAACAGCTTGGCAGCTTGGGTGAGTCACTTATCCTTTCTGAGCCTCAGTTTCCTGTTTTGTGTAATGGGAGTGAAAATATGACCCTTACCAGGTTATTGTGAAAATTTAAAAAGATGATAAACATAAGGCATTAAAAAAAAAAGCTGGCCAAGTTTAATTACGAATGTCATGTTGATCTATCTCGGGTCTAAAAATAGTTGAAGGAGAACCTATGCATCTCAAACAACCAGTCAGTCATGCAGTTTAATAAATGCAGTACTGACACTGTCATAATGACGTAAGTTAAGTGATATACTGCAGATGACTATCTATGAGCAACATGTCCAGTGAGAAAGAGCCTGGAGGTGAGAAAACAAACATCTAATATTTAAAATTTAATATTCAGCAAAATAAAAAAAGAAAAAGAAAAAAGGAACAGGCATAAATGCTTACCACCTACCTCACAAGAATTTCATAAGGATTAATGAACTAATGCTGGTTAGAATTTTGGAACTCAATTTTGGAACACACACACACACACACACATATACACACACACTCACACTCACACACACGTATAGGACATTACAACAATGTCCTTTTATGGGTATCAAGCTATGTGATTCTACGATTAATCCCAATTGGCATTCATTCCATTTGCAGATGAAGAAATTTAAACTAAGATTATTATATCAACTTGCCAAAGGCATATGAAACTAAATGGAACTAGAACTCAAATTTCCACTCTGCTTTTCATTTCATCAAATTACCTCTATCTAGAAGTTTCTTCTGACTCCCCACACTCCAGAAAAATAACTTTAAACTTCACCTTCTCCATGAAGCTCAAATAGATAAATGTGGTTAGATGAAACTGATGAGCTCTTTCTTTTTGAAGATACATACATGCATGCTGAAAAATTACTGTGCATGTATGTGTGTGTGTTTGTGTGTGTATGTGTGTGTGTGGTGGTGGTGGTTGGCACTAAGAAATAGACTTTAGATGAAAGAGAAAGCTCTGTAGTTTGCAAACTTTGGGTGTTCAAGCCCTTATTACTTACTACAGTAACTAGCCTTAGTAGACCTACTACATGCCACCCACCCAAACTTTTACTCATACTCCCTATCAGCTTGTAGGCATAAGCACATGTATGTGCACACAATGTGCATATACACACACATTCCAGCACACACACACGCATGTACTCCCCTCCCCACAACCCGGCAATACATCTCAGTCATTTCTTAAATGAATAACTATCTGGTTTGCCAAAGATGTATTTTCCCCCTTCCTCATTTTGTCCAGAATGTTTCAAGGGATAATTTGCAGCTTGGATAATGGTATATATTTCTAGTTCAAAGTCCTTTGCTTCCTGGTACCTATCTATTTGATGTGTTTGAAACTTCCATTTAAAGCCGGAAATTCTGAGTTAACTACTTGAAGAAATGAAAAAGTTTTAAAAATTCAAATTTAAATAGGATGAATAATTTTAGTGGTAATGCCATTGCAGTAAACTTGTATATGAACAATATACAAACTGGAGCCTGTGTCCTCGAGTTAGATAGTAGAGTGGGGTGGATGCTCTCAGGTCATTCAGCGATACTGAATGCTGTTATCATGATTTTCATCAATACCATCAGTACCTATGTACCAAGAGAATGCCTAATGAGCAGGTATTTACTTTGAAATGTTGAAAACTCTTATTTCCAAGGCTAACAATGAGCATAACTGAAGTGCCACGTGTCTAGGAAGATTTCTGGCAATTATATCTCAAATGAAGACATGGTGGTAGGTGCTGGGCTGGATCGTCAGTGCATATTTCAAAGCGTAAATTCTCAATTTCTTGACTGAATCTCTACTTATTTATGTATGTGTTTATTTTTTTGCCCATTCTTAATCTCAATACCTGCTTTACTCTAGCCTAGAGAAGTTTCACACACATTTTAGATGGCCTTTAATCATTATCACAGCTATTTCTGCCAATAAGAGTTTCCAGGCTCAGTTTAAATTGACAGCTCTGACAGACTGAAGAACTGAGGATTTATTCCCTCAGATCTAAAACCCCTCCTGGCATGGCCCCCAAATCACCAACTTTCACTTCCACCAGCATCTCTGTGACCAGCAGACAGAAACCCACCACACACTCCTTCTATTTAGTGTCAGCCTCCTGTGATTTATCAATCCCTGTCACCTCCTCATGGAGGGTCAAGCCTATATTTTTAATGGGAGAGAAAATGAGGCTGTTGTCACTGGGATATTGATGTTTCTAGGGCTGGATCAACTGGTGGACCACCAATAATTCACAAACTGCAAAACCCCAGCTGTAAACACACACACACACACACACACACACACACACGCAGGGGCCTTTAGAAGGTGAGCCAGGTTCTCTCTCTTGTGTTCCCTGAGTGCCCAAAGGTAGAGACTACACTAAAGGGCAATGATTGTCCAGTGCAGTTCTCATCCCTTTTCCCTATACATACCTCCTCTTAGGCTTACTAGAGCCACCCATCAATGTGTAGCAAGGAAATGGGAAATCACCCCAGGAAAGCCAGGCTGCCTTAAACGTTAACCCTCTCACCCCCACATTCCAGAAACTTACTAATATCCTTCTCTGCCTGGTCTTCAACTCCACCAACCAGGGTGTCTGGAAGTAGGATTTACATGCGCAATGGGAAGATTCTTTCAGGGTTGGGGAAGAAGACCGAGGTCCGGGGGGAATGAAGGCACCTCTTGGAGGTGACAGTTCCTAGGGAAGGTGAGCAGAGGTTCCATTTTGCACACTTCCCAGTCAGAAGCCTTAGCTGCCAGTCATCTCCCGCTGACCCCCGTTAACACCCACCACCCTTCGGCCCTCACCTCTGGCCCCGCCCCATCACCCCTTCTCTACTCACAGTGCGGTTGTGGTCAGACCAAAGGAGCGGTTTTGGGGAGCGGAGGTCCTTGTCACCGCTAACGTGCCGTTGGTCACCCTGAGCTCTTCCATCCCGGGAGCCTGGGGCTTTTGCTTACTCTCGCTCCGGGGCGCTAGGCTTCCGCTGCCCGGCGTCCCCGGGGCTCCTATTGCGCCCCTGCTGCTCTCCTTTGCCTGCGCTCCGTGCTGGCGGCGCTCCGTAAAAGGGAGCTGGTCCTGGTGAGGGGTCCCCGGGGTCGGGGTCGGGGCTTGGGACCGCGGGACCCCGCGGGACCCCGCAGGAGCCGCCGCTGCAGACGCTGGGGGCAGGGGGCGCAGAGGACCGAGAATCCAGCAGCGCGCTCAGCGGGGCTGGGCAACCGCCGCCAGCGCCAACTTTTCTCATCGCGGGAGCGGAAAGGGGGTCCCGGACCGGAGGGGGCGGCGCGGGGCTCTCCGCTGGAGGCTGTGGGCGACAGGTGCTCAGGACCCCAACTCCATCCAAGTTGGACCAAGTTGGGGCGGGCCGAAGGCGGCGGGCAGAAGAGCCAGGCGCCGCCACGCGGGCTGGAGCTGGAGTCTCAGGGACCCCGGCGCAGCCCTGGAGGGGCTGGGAGCTGCCTGAGCCCAGGTGCCCCGCTCCGCTCTCCCCATTGCACGGCTGCGGCTGTGCTAGGACTGCGGGAGCCAAGGATCCTTCTCGCCTGCTCTCTGCCTCTGGCTTCATTCTACTTCTGACCTCTCCGCCAGGAGACCAGACTTCCTCCGCCGCCAGGACTCTCGTCAAGTGTCCTTGGAAGAAGGATTGAGGGAGTCCTAGTTTTTCCCTCTTAGTCTCTGTGAATTGGCACTTTGATTTAACCCACAGCACAGGCAGTGTGTACTGGCCTGGGAGAGACTCCAGACGGATAGTAGAGGAGATGGCCTGGCGTGGTGTGTGACAGATACAGTTAGACCTCTGTGTATCATCTATCTATCTATCATCTATCTATCTATCTATCTATCTATCTATCTATCTATCTATCTATCTATCTATCTATCTTTCTATCTATTTATCTTTCTATCTATCTATCTATCTATCTATCTATCTATCTATCTATCTATCCATCCATCCACCCACCTATCTCTAGATCTAGATACTTACCTCTAGATCTCCAGATATCTGTAGATGTCTGTATATAGAGATCTATAGGTATATCTAAGATCTTTCTCTTTCTCCCTAGTGATGGTGATAGTATGCGTATTAGGATTTTTTCCATCAATCACTGTGCTTTGCTCCCCTTTCCTGATCTTGTAGAACACTCATTCTGCCTAAAGCCAGTCTCCTTGCAAAATCCCATTTGAAAGAGCACTTTACTATTACCCATGTTCTAAGGAGAGGCAGACTTGAGAACAGAGCTGCAATCCCATCTTCACCCCCACCCCAAATCTGATATTTGCAATAGAATGCAAAGAAATTGAAGCCTAAGGGTACTCTGAAAAACAGCAAAAGTTATGGGAAACGCAACTGGAAGGAGGCTGATAGATTCATTGGCGATAGACTAATCCAAGCTCCCGAGGTCAGTGTCTCATATAAAAAAATAACCCAATGGAAATTCTGGAGTTGAAAAGTACATATAATTAAAATAAAAATTTACCAGAGTGCTCAATTGTAGATTTCCACTGTGGGAAGAAAGCATTTGAGAACTTCAGATAAATCTGTAGAGATTATGCAATCCAAACAACGGAGAGAAACAGGAAGAAGGAAAATGAACAGAGCCTCAGAAAAACGTGGGACACCATTAAACTCTCCAACATATGTGTAATGGGAGGACCAGATGGAGAGGAGTCAGAGAAAGGAGGAGGTAAAATAGTCAAAGAAACGATGGCAGAAAACTCCACATTAATCAAAAAACTTTCATCTACACATCCTGGAAGCTCAGCCTAATTTATTTGATGGTGAAGTCTTAAAATATATTATTAGACCAAAATATTCTTGCTATGACCTAACATACTTCCCTGAGTTTTGTCATTTCATACATTAGTGTTGGTATGAACCATCCTCAATCAACCCCGAGAGTTCTCTAACATACTAGTTTAGGGTAAAAACAACAAGATGTATCCAATTCACAAAGCTAACTCTCAATGAAAGGCATAAATGGAAAGGATGAATTGGGGAGCCAAAATTATTCAATATAATTTATTTGGCTTTGTCAGCTGAAGGAAGATCTGCAAGAAACGTGAACATCTTTCCAAATGTGTCTCTTAAGGAATAGAGACAGGGCATATGAGAAGATGTCATTAGTTCTTTCTATCTATTTTCTAAGAGCTTACTCAAACATGCCTGAGGTTAATTAAACGGAAATTCAGTAGATTTGGGGATCACGCTATTCTTACGAAATATATCTGTATAAATTGAAGAGTGGCCATTGCAATGGAAGAGAAGTGAAGCCCCTTTCTCATCTCACTGTAGGTTTTGAATCAAAGTAGATCACAGCTGGGGTTGAGGAGAGATTTCAATTAGGTTCAATCGTTTGATTAAATTTGGGTTGGACATTCTAATTTCTGATTTGATCTTGTTTTGCCATTTGAATTAGGATTTTCTGTTGCCAAACAGTGAACATAAATGGCATGAACTTGGGGAATTTTCACACAGGACCAGAGGAAGATCTTCTCCTAAACATTTTAAAGGAACAGCGAGAGATAAAAAATAAAGCTGTGTTGGGGCCGGACTCGTGGCACGGTGGTTAAGCGCTGGCTTGGGAAACTAGTGGCCCCGGTTCGGTCCCACATATGAGGGCCGGTGACACTGACCTCAAAAAAAAAACAAAAAAAAAAACACAAAAAACAACCAACAAAAATAAAGCTGTATTTTGATGATGTCATGTGTCACCCTTTGTCAGTATACTGGTTTCACACATGTTGCATCTTAGGTGAATTCGTTTCAAATTCAGGATGTCTAATGACACAGAACTGAGCTAAGCGCAAGTCTAGGCATGAATGGGGACCAGATTTTCATGGTTACATCAGCTGTGAGTTTAATTTTTAAAATATTTTGTAATGATATGAAATAATTTTTCAATGGCAATTCAGCATAATGAATGAAGATTGTTTACCATTCATTCCAGTTCTTTTTTGAAGTCTTAAGCCTGCCACACATTAATTGTGTTATATGAAGCATATTGCACAATCCATAGGACTGTATAATGAATGACTAGTCTGGGTGATTTTTAATATCGATGGGATGTGGCTCTGTGGAATTATCTAGGGTTATTAATGTGTGAATGAAATGTGAGTTACTGTGCCTATCCATTTACTTGTAATGTGCCCTCTGGGAAATTCTTACTCTAAATTTCATTGTTTCGTACTTAAAATGGCTGCTCTACTTTCATAGAGAGCATGTCTGGACTCAAAAATATTAATACTGGAATATTTTGAGAAGTTTAAAAATACTCTGGAAATGCAGGATATGATGGTAATTTTAGAAGATATTCAATGTTGTATGAACATTGACCCAAAACCTTCAATGGTGGAAGAGATTTTAAAGGTTATCAAGTATATCTGCTCCCTCTTCCTCACCTCATTCTTAACCTTAACCAGATGCGGTTATTTTCTTGCATATAACAGGCACAGATATTCATTAAAAAAAAAGAAAAACAAATAAAACAAACAAACAAAATAAACAAAATAAACAGAGATACCAAATGCAGATTCTCAAAAAGTCATTACATTTTATTTTATTTTTTATTTATTTATTTTTGAGGGCAGTGTCACTGGCCCTCATATGTGGGACCCGAACCGGGGCCGCTGGCTTCCCAAGCCAGCACTTAACCACCGCGCCACTCGGCCGGCCCAGTCATTTCATTTTAAATAAGAGAGGTCGAAAAAGCAAAATGCAACATTTTTATTATCAGTGAAGTTATCAAAGGAAAAGGATTACTCTAAATATTACTACTTAGAGTGAGAAATCACCACATTAAACAAGTTATGTTTATTCTTCAATATTCTATCTTGAGTTCTTAGTATTGTACCTTATCTTTAATAAGAAAACATCATAAACAAATGTCTCCCACTTCTGTAAATATTAATCGGTCACCGAAAACTGAATGTAGTAAATATTAATGTAAGGAAATAAAACATAGGGAAGGATACTGTTTGCAGACAATTAGACAAAAAGAGTAAGACAGACACATAGTTTTAAAAGACAGATGAGGTCCAGCCGAGTGGCGCAATGGTTAAGCGCTGGCTTGGGACGCCAGCGGCCTCGGTTCGGGTCACACATGTGAAGGCCAGTGACACTGCCCTTAAAGAAAAAAAAAAAAAAAGTGACTCCATTAAAAAGACAGATGAATAAAAGGTAAAAGTAGAAAACAGTTTCAGGAATCAACGAAGAAAAACCTCCTGACATGGCCTTCTTTATGTCACTGATGTAGCTAGCACTTCCTCTGAGACAGCAACATGGTTGAAGACAGTTGTTTCAAACTCTGTGAAATCTGACAGAGAAAATATTTAGTCATTTAGTAAATATGTACTCATACTTTTAAGAGTTAGCTGTACTCTGTAAAGATCAGCGGTGCAGGAACATTTATACAGAAATGATGTAGTCAAAGACAGAATGTGGCTGTTGGGAAATGTCACAGCCTAGATTTATTTTTGTCCTCTAAACGATGTGTGGGAAATCGCATCGTTCAAAATGAAAATAAAAATGTCCAGATACAGAACTTTACTTTTTGCAATAGCGTTATCATTTAAAAGCATCAATTTGAGTCTTCATAATTTACCAAATTGCACAGTGAATAAACTAGATCTCATCTACCTTAGGCATAGTACTGTAATTATTTCATGGCTTGAAATATAAGTATATGAATTCATATTTAACTGAATAATGTTTTATAACATCAAAATAAAAATCTTAGAAGTTTTATTTATTTTTTCATGGCTCATAATTAAGTTTATTTTTTTAATAATGTAAAGGAAAATATTTAAAAAGTCAGTAGCTTAATAATGACATCATAATCTTTGTTGCGCTTTCAATGTTTGTTTCCTGTTGTGTAGCACATGCTTTTGCATTAGCCAAGAGAGCAATGAGGAGGGTATGATCACCCCAAGAATATCAATAGCAGACACTCTATGTCTTTAAGTTTTGCCAAGCGGAATTTTTGGGGTTTCAAGTTTTTGCAGTAGCTCCACCCATTTCCTGGTAAGGAGTTGGGTTACTAGTTGGTTCTCTTTAGCAGGTATATTTTTTAAGTAATTTTTTTTTAATAGAGCAAACATATAATATTATATTAGTCTGAGGGTTACACCATAGTTATTCAACATTTATATACCTAAAGAAGTGATCACCATGACAAGTCTGGCAACCATCTGACACTGTACCAGGCTATCATAATTTTATTGACTGTATACCCCATGCTGTACATTATGTCCCCATGACTTATTTGTTTTATACCTAGAAATTTGGACTTTTATTCCTCTTCCCTTACCCCCTTTTAAATTTGTCAATTACAGTTCACATTCAATATTATTTTATATTAATTTCAAGTGCACCACACAGTGGCTAGACATTTATATAATTTAAGAGTGATCCCCCTGCCTAGTCTAGTACTCACCTAGCACTGTACATAATTATTACCACATCATTGACTGCATTCCCTATGCTTTACTTTACAGCCCCACGACTATTTTGTACCTATCAATTTGTACCTTTTTTATTCCCTTTACCATCTTTCACCCATACCCCAACCCCACTTCTATCTGTCAACCATCAAAATGTTTCCTGTAACTATGAGTTTGTTTCTGTTTGTTTGTTTGTTTTGTTCTTTAGGGTCCACATATAAGTGAAATGACAGTGCATCTGTTTTTCACTGCCTGACATACTCCACTCAGCACAATACCCTCCAAGTCCATCCATACCACCGCAGATGGCAAGAACCCATTCCCCTCCATGGCCAAGCAATATCCCATTGTATATATGTACCAACTTCTCTTTATGTATTATTCTGCCACATCTTGGACATGGTAAACAATGCTGCAATGAACGTATGGATGCATACATCCCCTTGAAGTAGCATTTTGGATTTCTTTGCTGATAAATACCCTGAAGTGGGATTACTGGATCCTTCATTTTCTCTTCTTATAGCCTTTGTTTTAAAGTCTATTTTGTCAGATAGAAGTATTGCTACCTCAGATTTTTTGTTTGTTTGTTTTTTTATTTTCATTTTCATGAAATACCTTTTTCCATCCCTTTACTTTCTGTCTATATGTGTCTTTCAATCTGAAATGAGTCTCTTGTAGGCAGCATGTGTAAGGGTTTTTTATTCTTATCCATTCAGCCCTTCTATCACTTTTGATTGGAGCATTCAATCAGAATCAATTATTCAATTAAAAGTAATTATTGATACATAGCTATTGCCATGTTATTATTCATAATTTTTATTTTTATTTGTTTATGTCTTAAAGAAGCCCCTCTAACATTCCTTATAATACTGATTTTGTGGTGATGAACTCTTAGCTTTTTCTTGTCTGGGAAGCTCTCTATTTGTCGTTTGAATTTAAATGATAGCTTTGCTGGGTTGAGCAGACTTGGCTGTAGGTCCTTTCATCACATTTAACATTTTGTGTGAGTTGGGTCAAGCAGGGTCCCAGGGAGTCATTACAGTGGGAAGAGTTGTGGTCATCAGGTTAATGTAGACTTTGATTTGGTGCCAGTGGTGAGCCTAGAATGACTCAGCAAAAGTCTCAGAGCACACAAAAGCCAATTGATGCCCTCCTGAGGCCTGTGAACTCTGATAGTTTTCCAAAAAAGAGTACAATGCGGGAGGGGCTGGCTGTTCGTGGAGAAAGTGTCTCTGGTGGTACACAAGTTGAATGGGACACAGTCTCAGCTGAGTCAGCAGGGTAGAGCCATGGAGCTTACTAGGCCAATGAGGTTCAGATTTGGCCTGTGGTGGTGGGCTCAACATAGGAAAGATGGCAGCTACTTGCTGGCTGCAGGGGAGAAAGACCCCTCACCAGGAAAATGCGGACAATCCTCCAGTCCTACCCCGGAAGCCACACACTTCAGTCTGCCCCCTATATACCTCCCAGACCCCCTGAGCCACTGTCCCTCTGCTGGAGCCCAAGGTGAATGCCTACACGTGAGCGAGTCTATGTGTGGGTTGTTTAAGAGGACTCTGCATTTCCTACAGCTTTCCATCCGTCCTGGTTGGTTGGAATCCCCAATATTTTTCCTAGTCAGATGTTGTGGTGCTCCTGTTCCCAGCACCAGTACTCCAGGCTGGGGAGCCTTGTATGGGGGGTTGGGGTCCTTTGTTTTTCTGGGAGGAACTTCTGCCACCAAGATATCCTTCTTGATTCTCAACTGCCACATGCAAGTATGTAGCCCTTTCTGTGTCTCTGTCCCTCCTATCAGTCTCGATGTGGCTTCTCTTTATATTTTCAGTTATAGGACTTTTGTTCAGCTAGACTTCAGATGGTTCTCCAGGTTGATTGTTCTATAACTTAGTTGCAATTTCAATGTTTTCATGGAAGGAAGCAGGCACAGTGTTTATCTACTCTGCCACCTTGGATCTCCTATTAGAGGTTTTAAAGTATAACATGACATTAATTCTTTCACTCATACATTAGGACCAAGCAAAAAGCTTCCCAGTAATAGAAGGGAGTTCTGTATTACAAACATTCCTTGGTCATTCATTTTCCCCCACCTGGAGAAAATATCATAAAATATAGGTAGAAATTTCTCAGCTATTCTACAAATTTGTCTGGGTATTAGAAAAGAGAAATCCTTATGTAGTGGTCTCAAAGAATAGCACATAAATTAACTAATAGTCAGCATTCAACATACAGAAGATGTCAAAAACATGTATATACATTTTAAGAAAGTAAAAATGAACTATTAAAATTGGAATACTCAGTATATACCAATAAAAGATAAATACAAGTCATGTTTGACTTCTGCAATTACAAGAGGTGCTCAAAGTGGTTACCATCAACTTCCAGACACTTCTGATTATGGTGAACTACTGCTTGAGCATGGATAACGTCTCTTAAAATGTGTATACATTTTTTTTGGAACCCCCAGTGTATTGTGATGACTTATGTGAAAAGCTGTTTAGCATTTAGCTGTTTAGGAAGGAATGTGAGCAAATACAGTGTGACAAGAAAGCAAGGAGTAGTTCTCCTTCTGATCCTGATGGAGATATTGGTTCTGGACTAGGCAACCTGCCACAAAAAAATCAAAGTCACACAAAATATGAGGCAATGGGATTCTCAATTTATTGATTTCCTCATTTTTCCATAAAAAGTATAAATGTATTTAGTAGCCTCTTCCTTTCCTTAAAAGGGCCAAAATGAAAATGTGCAGATGTTCCAATTTGGCATTGCTTTATTTCAACTAGTGAAAATCCAGCTGTCCTCTTACTTTAGCAATAGAGAATCATTAGTAATCCTAAAGTAAAGGGATGAGTAATATGGGAATCATCAATAGTAATGATAATCATTGCAACATGAAACTGCTCTATGTGGTTTCCAAGGGTCATCTAATACCACCATCATTTTTCATGTGGGAAGAATTCCTATTAATTTTTGGTCTACTCTTGTGAAAAGAAGAATGAATAAATGCTTCCCAAGTGTATTGCTTTGAGGCCTATGTTTTCTGTAATACTTCATCATTCTATGGTTTTACCTAAGAAGACATTAGATATACATCATCACTGAAGGAAGATTTGGTGTATTGCCCAATCTGACTGGACATGACTAGTTTCATCTCTTTGAATTCTGTGGACAAAGATGTCCACAGATGGTAAAAGCTGTCAGAAAGCAAGGAGCCCCTCACCCTACGGGTTGTGAGGAAACAGGTAGGAGAGCCGTCTATCGGGAAGTAAATGGAAGAGATTGCAGCACAGAGGCATAGTTTGGACTAAAACACACCTAAGGGTTCTCCTCAAAGGTTTTCTGTTAAGAGTGCTTCCTGAAGACCAATGTACTTACCACATCCATAATTTAGAAGAAAAGCGAGCAGGAGCCCAGAAAAGAGCTATTATTTGCTTAGCGAGCATATGTCATTGAACGTACTTAAACCTCCACTTGTTCGACTGCAAAATTAAACTTGGAGGTGTGGGTAGTAATATTGTGGTATAATAAAATTGGGGGTATGGGTCTCTTCGTTCCTTTCAAATTTGTGCAAGTCAAGACTAGCAGTGTAATGTATTTCAAAGATATGGAGGATTTCTGGTATTGCCGTGTATCTTGTGCTTGAATTTTCAATCCAGAAAGGATTTGAGATCACTTAATACAATGATGTCATTGAAGGATGAGAACATCGTTGCTTAGAAAGAAAGGCTGAATGACTTGGCCCAGCTCATATATTTTAGGGGCAGAACCAAGAGTAAAATTCAGACTGATTCTTGAGCCCTTGTTACCATATCATAACTAGCCCGCATATTTAGGAACAATCAAATCCTTTGCCTTCTATCCTTACTAGGAAAAAAATATACCTCTTAGTCATTCGTTGAAATGGTTGAACTTAGATTTATGTCCAAAGTCATTTTTTTTTTTCTTTTCTTCTTTTTTTGACCTTTCCTGAATACAATTCTCCAGGGGAAGGAGGTAAGTCAGGGTTTCCCAATGCATCTGGCTAGCTAATATAATTTAAAGCTTTCTTATTTGTATTCCTGTCTGTGCTATATTTAATTAAAATAAATCAAAGGCCGTGTTTAGAGTATCACAGGGCTGAAGTTTATCAAGTAAGAGATTGCTATCAGCGACATACAAACAAAGCAAAGACTGTATCTTTTCTACATCTTGCTATCCCTTTAACTCCAGGGACCTTGAGGTTGATGCCCACTAAGAAAAAAAAAAAATGTGGCAGTGGAAGTCATAGTGAACTAACAATAGTAATAAAAAAGGGAAGATATATTTTAAGACTTACTTTTTTTGGTAACATTGTTCTTAATTTCTTTATTTAATGCCAAGTAAAGATTATACTTACTACTCAAGTTACAAATACATTTTCTCTTTTTGAAGAAAGATTCTGAGTGTGCAGTATAAATGTCACCATTGTTTAAATGTCACCTGGCTTGATTAGGCATTTGGGATTTGGGCAGCTAAATGCAGGGCCACTATCACTGCATTTCTCCCAGGAAGGAGAAAATAAGGAGTTTAAAGAAAGACTTGCCTTTTTTTGTGAAATGCTACCTTTTGGAATATTGGCCCATTTTCACCTGTCTTTCTAGGAATCCCTGCCACTTGTTATATTAGGCTATTACTTTTGCCAACAAAAAGCATCAACCTGTGACAAATGTAGATGTTTGGCATTTAAGATTGGGCATGACTGTCATGAGTAAGTTTTATAGCCCAACCTTCCTTTATTCCCCTTTGCAAACCAGATAAATTGACAAATTGGGCAAATTATTCTTTCCCATGCAGTTATTTTCAAGTATTAAATAGAATAAGTATCAAAAACCAACTATATGTCATGCCCCATTCTAGGGCTAGCGACACATGAGTAAATAAAAGCGATACTGTTTCTTCTGTCACATAGCCTACACTCTAGTCAGGAGATGTCAAAGAGTCAATGAATAAACTGGTGTTTCAACTGGTAATACATTTGGTCAAAGAGAAGGCTGGATAGGTGAAAGGAGATGTGTTGCCCAGGGCAGGTTTCTATGAGGAGATATCATTTAAGCCTAGATGGGAACAATGCTAAGTAAAATAAGCCAAGAAAAAGAAAGGCAAATGTTGTATGATGTCTAAAAAAATCTAAAAAATTCTAAAAAATTCTAAAAAATCTAAAAAATCTAAAAAATTCAAACTCAGAACAACGAGAGAGTAGAACAGTGGTTGCCGGGGGCTGCAGTGTGGGGGAAATGCCACATGATGTTGGTCAAGGGGACAAACTTTCAGTTATAAGATGACTAAGTTCTGGGGATATAATACATAGTTAACAATACTGTATTGTGTATTTGAAATTTGCTAAGAGGTTAGATCTTAAGTGTTCTTCCCATACATGAAAGTAATATTGATGGTAACTATGAGGTAATGAATATGTTAACTAACGTGATTATAGTAATCATTTCACATATGTGCATATGCATATTATATTATCCCATTGTGCATCTTCACATTGTAAAACCTGTACAATGTAAAAAGTCACATTGTAAAACCTAAATGTATGCACATTCTATTTGCCAATCATACTAGAAAGCTGGAAAACATGCATTAATAATAATAATAATAATAAAGAACAAAAGGAAGAGTAAGCTATGTGACAGAGGAGAGTGTTTCAGGGAGTGGTAACAACAAGTATAAGGATCCTAAAGAGGAAACAAACTTGGCATCGTAGAGAAGGAGAAAGAAGGAGAGTGTGGGTGGCACAGAGAGAGAAACAGGGAGTAGGGTGTGAGACAATAGTAGAAAAAAAAACATTTAGAAGACCAGTCACATTGGTCTTTGTAAACTAAGGCAAGAACACAAATTCTACCTGCAAAGAACTTAAAATTTGGTGGTGGGTTTTATTCTAAGTGTAGCCAAACAAACAAACAAACAAATCATTTTTGAAAAATCAGCAAGGGATTGAATCATAATTTATCATTTTGGAAAAAAAATCACCTAATTACAGCTCAATCCAGTTACAATACAGTTACAGTTCAATCCAACAGTTGTTTATGGCCTATTTTGAACCAGATTGTATAATAGGCACAACCCTGCAAATGAAAGTTTGGAACCAAGTTCCTACTTTGAAGGCATCCAAACCTGGTTAGGATGTTACTTTGTAAATATCATGATGGAGATAAGCATGGGGAACTTATGGCAGAGAGACCAGAGCAGGTTTTACAGTCAGATTTCCTGGAGGAGGCAGCCTCAGCTCACTCTCAAAGACAGAAAAGAGGTGAAGGGCACTAGGAATGGGGCTGAACAGCTTGATTAATAACAGCATTATAAAACAGCATTACGGGACATGCAAAATTCAGCACTCATGAGTAAAAAGTGAAAAGCATAGCTATATGCTTCTAATCATTTCCCCAACCTTATGTTACACATATGTACATGTCTCCATCTGTTCTTACAGGTTGAACTCAAATCTTTCTCCCTCCATGCAGCACTTTTAGACACCCACAGAAAGAAACCTTAGCACCTCTCTTCAGCTCATAACAAATGGTCACCAAATGTTAAATACTTCATGGGTAGGATCCATTTCTAATTTCTTACTGTGAGGCCCAATGGGGATTTGCACATAGTAGAGAGCCAAAAACATTTATTGAACAGAGGAGTTAAACTACCCTGTCACTTGAACCACCTCTAAATTCATTACCAATACCATCATCTATCTCAAAATTATTTTCACTAAGTTGGACTTAGTATTACAAATAGTTCCCCAAACTAACTAGGCTACTGTGACTTTTATTTGCTACACACCATTTTCATTAACCCCTTTCAGTTGCAGCAATAGTGTCCCTCCTCCTTCTTTCTGGTAACTCATATCTGGGACCTAGACTCTTAGACAGGGACTGGATAGTAAATACCATCTATTTCAGTGATCTCAAACCTGGTTGCACATTTAAGCCACTTTCACACTTTTTAAAAACAACTGTATCTGGTCTTCACCCTCTAGAAATCCTAATTTAATTGGTCTGAGATGAGGCCTGGACACTGAAACCATGGTTTAACAACACTGGACTTCAGTATATTGCATATCATGGAATTCATTATCTATTAAAAATGAAGAAAGTCTAACTCAGAAAGGCCAAGTGACCTGCCCAAGGGTCACAGAAATAATCGAATTGGAGTAAAGCTATAGCTGGAGTCCGACCCTTTCTTTCTTTCTTCTCAGATTGCAGACTACAAGCATGGTGTCAGTCAAGCTTTCTGAATGCCCCTCCCTCTGGCCGCTGCTCCCCACATACATAAGACACTTCCCCTGAGAATAAACACACTTCAGAAAGCGATGCTTGATTTTCATTAAGCCCGCCCTAATGGCCTAGGTTTGAGGGACAACATTTGTTTTCATGACAGAATCGAACTCCATTTCAGAGTTCAGACACACACTCACTTATCCAGAATCGATAGCAAGCTGGAAGTAATTCCAGAGGTAAGCACAATAGGAAATCTTTATGAAGATAACCCTGTGCTGTTTTGTTTTGTTTTTTCTTTCTTGAGGTTGTTGTGAGAATTAAATGAGATAAGGCATTTAACAAAGGTCTTGGATCATAGTTTGTCTCCATTAGTTGTGACAATAACTCATCATCATCTTGGGTTTCTGCTGTCTTGGCAACACTGCAGTTACACAATAGATGGAGTAGGGAAGGAAATACATCCATCATGTATCTTAAGTGACTCTGTCATCATTATATGTGGATAGTTTTATCTCATTCTCATATTTACCTTGTGAATTAGGCATTACCGTCCGTAGTTTATAGACAAGGAACTTGAAACTCAGAGAGACTGAGTAATTTGCTCAGAATCATACAGCTGCAAGGGATGGAGCTTTGTGTTGAGCTCTGGTCTAACTGCCCTCCAAAGCACATATGATTTTTGACCATACAAGATTTCCTCAGTTTTTTTATAACATTTTACAGAACGAGTTTGATTAAATGCATGGGTAACTGACTATCGGTTAGAAATAGGTCTCTCATTGTTGCAGACCTGACTCTCTGAAGTTAGTAAGAGAAGAGGCAAACATTATGATCACCCACAAAATGAGCATTTCTGATACTTGGGCCTAAATGTGTCACAAACATATGATATGAAGCCTCTACATAAACCAGGTTGGTGCCAAGGTCTCTGTACACAACATGTCCATCCCTGTCCCTTTGCCTTTGGTCATACTGTTCACACTAATTGCAATGCCACTTGTCCTCCACTGCCTCTCACATATCCCTCATTATTTCAGGACTGACTTAAGTCCTACTTTGACTGTTCCAGTCTAGCTAAATCTCTCTGCTCTCTGAATTCCTATTCCAAACATGGTTGGAACCATAAAGGTTAGTGCCTCTGTTTGGGAGATACTCTTTAGTTAAAATTAACTGACATTCATCACATCTGCTTAAACGAGTAAGAGAAAAGAATTAGAAAAACCGGGTATCTTCTGTAATCTAAGGATGTGTGGATTTTAGGAAGGATTTAAACCAAGATCAGAAAGCTTTCAAGAATCCAAGCTGTTTCTTCCTTTCTCTCGCTTTCCTCTCTTCCTCCGTTTGTTCCTTTATTCTTTCTTTACACATCAATTTTGTTAAAATGTCTCTGTGGAACATCATAAATATGAGATGACCTGGCCTCTCTAAAGCATACATGTCCTTCAGGTTCAAGTTTCCAATGTTGACTCACATAATTCAAATTTTGTGAGAAAGGGACTCATGCTGACCTAGCTTTGTTCAGGGGTCCAGTCCTGTGATCTACTCACAGTTGTAGTGAGGTTGCAAGTGGTTCAATATATTTCACCATTTGATAAATGCTGTATAATAATTAGTACTGAGTGTGTATAAATGTAAAGCTCTTTATGGAAAAGATAAAGGCTTTGACTTATTTTGTGCTCTTCATAAGGTAGGTACTCAGCATCCTCTGGTTGCTCAATTTATCACCTAATGTTGCGAAGCTGAAGGACACTCGTGAGAGACACCCTTGAGTCTTAATAGGTCAGAGGGTGTGAGAGCAGACATTCGAACACCCAGCACTTTGCCAGAATAAAGACACTGCTAAGTTTACATCTGAGGAACAAGATCGTTGCACTAGAACAACCAGATCTGAGCAGAATGAAGTGGGACAGCATTGGGTAGAGCCTGGGCTCAGTGGATCTCACTACATGAGGAAAGAGTCCCACTAAGTCACCCTGGGGATGTTAGACTATATTGCCACTAGGGTTAAGCGTAAAGGAATGATCTTGATCCACATGACTCCCAGGTCAGGGTGAAAAACTGGAGGAAGCATCTCTGTTCTAGCCTCAGCCCCCGCAGGAAATCACATCTTTGGAGGCCTGGGCCAGGTGGGATGATGCCTGGCTGAAAATGCCCTTCCCAGCCTGTTTTCCATTTCTTCCTGTGGTCTTTCTGTAACATAGCAATAATTCCCTAGTGATAATAAAATTTCTGCTGAAAAAAGCTCTGAGAATGACTTAGACCTCCCTGCTAATAAAAGCCTATGTTGCTCTCTTTAGGAAGGAAGGCATTTCATGCGGGTCTCTGGAGCAAAGGCTATTTGAATCTGGGTCTGTTTCTTATGGTGGCTGAGCACATGGTGGCTTTTCCATAGGGTGAACTTATTATGTTCCAGTCCCAAATGAGCCTTGTTGTCTCATCTTGGTTCCAGTGGCGACTCATTGTCCAGTGAATAGTGATAAGGGCTTGGTATTCACAGAGAAAGACAATAGATGGCAAAGCCAATTTTTTTTTTTAATTCTATGCATGTGATATAAACAGTTTCTTTCTCCATCAAAGGATTATCAGAATTTAGCAAGTAATAATAAAGAACTATTAGAATGAAGAGGCTTTCCTTTTGACCAAGAATGAGGCTATCTGAGAAACCAGACCACCTGTGCATATTTGGTTAAGTTCAGCCTGCATATTCTAGGGTGAGATTTTTACCTGCCATAGTAATGACAAAGAGAGTTCTTAAAAACATAGGACTAACAATGATGATTAATTCAAATCTGGCCATGTCTTAAACAAGACACATGAAATTTATATATAAATCAAATGCAGTAAAACCTTGGATTCTGAGTCACTTAGTTTGCAAGTGTTCCACAAGACCAGCAAACATTTTCATTAGGTTGGTGCACCAGCCAAATAATACATTTTAACTTGGTAAACGAGCGATGTCTTGCAATATGAATAGTTTGTTTCTGGAACGAATTATACTCGCAAACTGAGGTATGACTGTATATGTATTCCTCATCATGAGAGAGGGTGGACATCTCCCACTTGTGGTAGGCAGACTCCTTAGCTGGCTCCCCATTTCCCAGCCCTTCCTATAGCTCTCTCCTTTTTGGTGGCAGAATCTGTGAATACAATGGGATAGTTACTTTCCTGATTATGTTGATTTGGTTGTGCAAATGATGATGGAAAAGTCACTCCCATGACTATGTTGTATTATATAAGACCTCCTCATATCCAACTGGAGAGGAATTAAGAAGCCAGAGAGACACAATCCTGTTGACTGGAAGAAAAGCAAATAGCCTTCTTGTAAATTGCCTATGAAGCCATGAGACAAGCAATTGAGGTCAGCTTCTAGAAGCTGAGAGCTAGCCGTGATGGACAGCTAGCAAGAAAATAGGATCTCAGTAGTACAAGACAATGAGTTTTGCCAGCAACCTGTGAGTGTGAAAAAGGATCCTGAGCTTCAGATGAGAATCGAATCCCTGGCTAATACCTTGATTTCATCCTGAGGATGCCTTGAGCAGGGCACCCAGCTAACCTGTTCCTGGACTTCTAATCCAAAGAAAATGTAAGATAACCAATGGGTGTTGTTGAAATAACTAAGTTCATGATAATTTGTTAGCCAGCAACAGAATGCTAACAAGCCATCAAATAAGTAGTTGCTACATTTATTTAGTCATTTAATAAACATTTATTGGGAAACTACTACAAGATAAATAGCATAGTAAGTATTAGGGGACCTGTGTCAAAAGTGCCCACTCCACTCCCATTCAAATGAGAAAACGATTTCCGTTAGGAACTGGTTCATCTTTTAAAAAGGAAACAACTCCCCGAACTTCTCAAAATAGCACTATCAAGTAGATTCAGATTACAAAAGATCACTGGAATTTATTATATTCAGCCTTCAAAGAAGGCAAGGTTAACACAGGATAGAAAATAATTCCTTCATATTTTAACGCTTCCTTTCTACTCGTTCCCTCTCCTTTTCTGACGAAGTTAGAAACAAAGGCAAAATTCCATGTTATGAGAAAGATGTTTGTAGGGCAAAGAGTGCCCACATTTTCTGAGATGTCCAGACTTGGGAAAACATCCCTTCACCTCACAAAAGTCTTTGACTTGACTAGCTGTAGAGTGAGATTTTTGTCTGCAGACATCATCTGCGAAGGCCTGGTTTCAGCCACACCAAGATCAGGAGACACAGTGAAAGATGGCACCCAGTTACACTTTAGCTCAGGCAGAAAACAGCCCCTCTGAAACACTATCTTAACCACTACTTGTATAATCTGAAATATAGTTTATCACTTTAGAATTTTTTTTTCCCCCTAACTCTTCCAGCTTCTTCATTTGGAGTGATTAGAGGAAATTTATCTTTCTGTGAAGAGACTAATGGCCCAAACTAAGAGACTGATAAAGAGGAAGAGAATGAGAGAAAGGAAGAGAGGGAGAAAGGCAGGGAGGGAGGGAGAGGGGGAAGGGTGGGGAGAGACAAAGAGAAACTGAGGGAACAGGGCCTATTGCCTCATTGAATAGTTATTATATGTGGATGAAGCTCAGTGTGAAAATTTACAAGACGTGAAAGTTCTCTAAGTTTCTGTTTGCTGACATGGCACCCAGGAAGAAGAGAGGCTCCATCGTGGGCCTAGAAATTCATTTTAGTAATATAGTCCTTAAGGAATTTAGCCTCAACAAGTGACAGGTACCTGAACTGCTGATATATAGGAGACACAAGACAGAAATGATACAGAAAGCATCATTTTAGGGTTTTAGCTATTAATAAATAAATTGACCCTTTTCAGCCTGCTGTAAAGGTTGGGACCTGGGTAAGAAGCAAAATATAACCTGAAATACTTACCCAGAAGGGTCCCTCCAATTTCCTTATATAGAATCTTACAAAGATAAGTTTTAATATTATATTTCTCCACCGTAGTCTATTACATTCAACCCAGGCAACCCCACCGATCAATGGAGCTAACATCCTTTTGCTTACATTATTTAGAGAAATTAAACTGTCAGTCTTCATTTCTCCTGATGGCTATACCAACATGTCCCATTTTTGTCTAAGAAGCGTATTCTTATTTGAATTTTAAATTACCCTGGTGGTTTCAGAGTCCTTAGTTTCAGATTTCTATCTTCTTATGAGATACTGGCATCCACACCATCAATACAAATTTAGTCTGACCATGTCAGAAGGGGGGAAAAAAAAACTTTTTTTCCATGGTCTTGAAATTCTCTAATTAGGCAGCTCAGAATTATTTCAGATCCAGAGATGACCTCATTTTTGCTGAGACAGAAGGGGAGAGGCCTGTGAACTGTGTCCTAGGGTCTTAGCAAACAACTGCAAGAGGAAAATAAAACTTCCCACCTATGAAGTTGTCAATTTGATGACTTACCCTGCCACACAATGCTGGATTTATTTGAAGCAAAACAATTTCAAATTACAGACTAAACCTAAATGGAACCCACCCTCTGTGGAACTAGGTCAGCCTGCGACTGAGAGTGGAGGCTTGGTGGTCAGATGACCTGGGTCCAAGTTCTGATTCTACCAGTTCTTGGGCAGGTTATTATTGACCTCTAAGTTTCTAAGTTTTCTCATCTGTAAATTACTGATCACAAAAACTATATTAAAAAGTTGTTGTTTGGGTTTGGTGATGAATTTTTAGATATGACATCAAAACATGATTCATGTAAGAAATAATTGATAAGCTGGACTTCAATAAACTTAAGTTCCTACTTTTCAAAAGAGACTGTCAAGTGAAGGAGAGGATACACAGGAAATCTCTGTACTCTATTTTGCTCTGAGCCCAAAACTACTCTAAAGAAGGAAATCTCTTATAAAAAGAAGAAGAAAAGATGGTGTGAGAAATAAATAAGATAATATTCATAAGGTGCTCTGTGTCACTGTGGGTATAAATATGTTAAGAAAAATTATTATTATTGGCTTCCTTTTAAATATGGTTTTAGGGTTTATCTTAATGGGTTAAAATAGATCATAGTAGATATTTATTCATTTTCCAGGAAGCTGTTAGAAGGATACAATTCTTATCATTCAATTCCTAATGCCTATGTCATCTTTGTTATCACAGTCATTTTGTTCAAAGTTCATTAGAATAAGAGCCTATAGGCCACATATGACTTGAACTCCAGTGGTTTTACTTTGTTACTTACATTGAGAATTCACAGAGTAGCATTTCTAGGAGTGGCTTTCCTTTCCTCTCTGAGATTGTTGGATTACATCACAGAACATGTCATTGGCCAGCAAGCTTATGAGTCTTAAGTTATTATAGTTAAGGTCATCTCAGTGCATGTAAATAGTGTAGTCCCATAAATTCAATAGACAGCTTTAATTTTCAGTGTTGTCAATATAGAAGTATCAGGTCTCTTCATTGGGAAAAAAAAATAGTTTATTAGATATCAGTCACTCCAGCAGGCTTCCAGGTCTGGGAACAAACTTCTTATGTTTTCCACAGACACATGAAGTCAGGAAGGAGACAATGGATCCCAGTTTGATGGCGTAAATTGTCAAAAAGCCTGACTATTGTCTCTCATTTGGTTCTGCGCGGGATGTGTACGTAGCTGCCCAATTACAGTAAGCAGTCAGCCACCAGGAATGCTCACTGCATTTACGGTGGCTAGAAGGAAACCTGGGCTCCAACCAGGGTTGTTACTGTCAGTGACATGATGAGACTTCTACTCTTATGACCTTGGGCTCCATTAGCTATCTCCCAAACCATTCCATGTAAACATACAGTCTTTAAACATCAAAAACAAAAACAGTATCAGATATTCAAATGAACCTTCAGAATAATAGCAGCTGTGGCCCCATTCATGAGTCTAGCAGATGCTGACCCTCATAAAAAATACCATGTGAATTGTCAAAGCAGCTGGAACTGGAACACAAATCGGCAAGAGTATTGTATTCACCACTATTTCAGGAAAATGAGATAAAGACTAAGTTGTGAACTTCTTGTTAAAAAAAGGTGGTTTACACATTCTTTTACAAGTCCAATTTGGCCCACCAATGGTAATATTTTATTTTATTATTAAATTTATTGTGGTGACATTGGTTAGTAAAATTATATAGGTTTCAAGTATATACATCATCTATGTATTGCATTGTGTATTCACCATCTAAAATCAAATCTTCTGTCACCATATATTTGACACCCTTTATCCTCTCCTACCTCCTCCCCTCCTCCCTTACCCTCTGGTAACCACTAAACAGTTGTCTGTGTGTATGAGTCTTTGCTTGTTTGTTTGTCTTGTTCATTTGTTGCTTTCAGTTTTATATCCCACATAGGAGTGAAATCATATTGTTCTTGATTTTTTTCTGTCTGACTTATTTTGTTTAGCATGATAATCTCAAGATCCATCCATGTTGTCGCAAATGGCAGTATTTCATCTTTTCTTATGGCTGAGTAATATATCTTAGATATACTTATTTATAAATTGCCTGTCCTTCATTACTTTAACCCAAGCCTAGTGAGCATATCATCTGGCTTTAGAAAGAGGGCTGGTTTTCCTTCCTTTTGAATTTGGGGGTAGGGGTAAGATAAATTGCTAAACTTAACCACATTCGGTCTTCACAGATTTCAGGGGCCAGCCGAGTGGCGTGGTGGTTAAGCACTGGCTTAGGAAGCCAGCGGCCCAGTTCGGGTCCCACATATGAGGGCCAGTGACACTGCCCTCAAAAAAAAACACATCATTTAACTTAAATGTACAATATAAGAACAGAAGAAACCCAGGTTCAAATGATGCATTTTCATTTTAATTATATTTTATTATTCTTACAATGTTATTACTATATCAAAATTGTTTCATCTTGCCACTATATCTAGAGAGAGTCACCCACCAATGGAAATGTGGCTTGAAATCAAGAATACCAAAGATTATTTTTTTCTGAGTACCCAGTTGTAGGCCAGCATTCCTTTCAGGAAGCTCAGTGTATTAGGCAGAGCCCACACACTTAGAACTAGGGAGAAAGATGCGGAGGAAAGAGCACTGAACTTGACCCTAAGCCATGTCATTAAAGACCACATGACCCTGGAGAAGTCTTATTACCCCCACCATAAAGTTCCATAAAAGACATTATGCTGCAAACTACTTAATGTTGCCATGCCTTTGAACAAGCTGTTCACTTTGCAGGAAAATAATTTCTCACTGTTCCTTAAGATCCACTTAGTATATTCTTCCTCTTCCTTCAAGTCTTTGCTCAATCCCCCATTAGATCTTTTCTGGCTCTTTTAGTTAGAACTGGTGTAAAATATCTTCAATAATAATGACAACTTCATATATATATATATATAAAGGTTGAGGTGGTAATAAGTTTCATTCATTAATCACATGCCTGTGATTTTTTTTTGGTCTACATGCCTGCTGGTCCTATCAGACACTTATGTGTCTTAAAAATAGAAAGTATGCTCAACTTTGATTCTATGCCATCCATATCACCTATCATGCATTTGCTAGTAGACATTAATAAATAATGGTTGAATAATGATCTTCCTCAATAGCATAAGATAATGTTGACCATTCTCTCCATCTCCCAGAATATTGGATCAGTGAAATTATGAATAATAAAATATGAATAATAATTTTTACAAATTATGCATATGTCAGAATTCATTATATTTTCCCAAACAAAGAGAATCTTTGAGAGAAATCATATAATTGCTTGTCAATAGAATAAGAATCTAGGTGTTGTGAAAACCCTAATGCACAACTCAAGCAGCCCATCTAGAAACAAACACTATATTCCAAAGCAAAAGGGAAAGATGAAGCCATGTTATTTGCATTTATTGTTTGCTTTGTTTTGTTTTAAAGTAAGATACAGAGTATTGAGAGATATGAGGCATGGTAAAATGGAGATACACTTAGAAACAAAACCCAAATTTAAAATATTTACAAACTATGGTCAGGATAGCCCTGGGTCACCTTCTGTTACTACTGGGCAGGATGGTTATCTAGGCTTTTGGTGGCCTTAATAGCCATCTGTGCTCGCATGGACACAGCTGGGAGGCAGAGGAGAGAACAAACTACCAAAATACAAGGGGATACATGGAACAAGGGAGAACAAGACAAAACAAGAAACACAAAGGCCTCTGAGTCTTGGTCTTAGCACCGCGGCTTGTTCTCCCAAGGTTTGCCTGAAGATTGTAACACCATTAAAATGTTTGCAAACACAACTAATCCACACAGCTTCCATTCTGAATTTATTGCACATATATTTTATGGATAGGGGGACAATATGGAAACAAGTAATGACTTCCTGTGGTAGGCTTAAGGAGAGGTACAAGACACTGCAACCAAAGTGGCTGGGTCATATTCCCCTTGCTATTAATACCCCTGCTGGGGTGAGGTGAGGGATGGAGAAATGTACCCTACATGTCAATGGAATATATTGGTGCTCATTCTTCTCTCCTGCTGGACTAGAGAATATAATAAACTTCATGAAACTCCCATCATCTAGCACAGAGCCTACCTCATAATGGATAACTAAGAAACATCTGATGCAATAGAAATGACTCAAGGAATATTCTTTTTTTTAAATTTATTTATTATTATTATTATTATTATTATTATTATTATTATTAGTTACAGATGTACAAAACAATGCAATAGTTATTTTTTTCACCCCTTACAAAGTGACTCTCCCCTCTCCCCTTTTCTGCCCTCCCACACCCAATATCATACATATTTATTACAATTCCGTTGACTCCATCCCTACACTATATTCCACATCCCACGACTATATATGTGTTAAATTATAGTTGACATATAATATTGTTCAGCGGCAGCTTCAGATATACAGTGCTGTGGTCAGGCCACTACACCGTCCATGAAGTGGTCTCCCTAAAAGGACATGCATCCGTCTGTTCCCTTAAAAAAAGGTATTTACAATTAAAATATGGCTAACATAGAGCATTGTATTAGTCTCGGGTATTCATCATAGTTATTAACAGTACCCACTTGGTACTATACATAGTTATTACCATATTATTGATTATATTCCCTATGCTGTACTTTACATCCCAATGACTATTTTATAACTATAAATTTGTATTTCTTAGTCCCTTCACCTTTTTCACCTTGCCCTCAATCTTCTCCTGTCTATCATTCTGATAGACCTAATACCCATCTGACACCATAGTTATTACAATATTATTGACGATGTTCCTTATGCTATACCCTATATTCAATAAATATTCTTAATAGATACATATTCAAAGGAAACTGAGCCTCAGGTCAATTCAATAGAAGGGCGCCCAAGGGTAAAAAACAGGAGTTGAGACAAGGCAACATCAACACCAAAGCAAAGATGATTCTTATATAGTATTCCATGGAAAACATTAGACATCATTTATTTTAGTCTATGCATGTTGGAGAAGGGACACTATTAGGGTTTTTCAATAATTTTGTGTCTTTGAATCCTGAGGCAGAGAGGTCAGGAAGAAGAGATGTTCATTCAGCCTCGATTTTGACAAGAATTTTATGTGAGAACTAGATAAGTTACTGATATTGTAGACTTGGCCAATTTCAGTATGAAGGAAGGGTGCAAAGAACATTCTGACACATAAAGCCATGATCTTTCTTTAATCCCAGGTGCCTGAGATTTGCTGACTTCATGCACGCAAATAAATCAATGACACCTAAATAGGGATGTTAAGTAGCTGTCTGTCATGTCACAATGTTAGTGACACTGAAATAGAGCACATTCTTACTGATGTTCCAGCCATATTTAAGGTGTCAACCTTTCTTTAGCAAAACTTTTGTAAGAAAAACTAAATTTACTAATATCTATGTAATCATAGACTTCAATATTTTTTACCTTGAAGGTAACTTGCAGATTTTGTAATTCAGCCTCTTCCTTTTACAGGAGAGAAAAAGTTGTATCCATGAGGCGAAATACCTTTCCCAAAGTCACAAAGCAAGTGGGAAGGTTAGACCTCAAGATGATTCATTACAATGCCGGTTCTCTTGCTGCTGTTCCACAATTCCTCTATTAACCTGTCAGTTACAGGATACAGAGACAATGAGGAGCACAATTTCTGAGCTGCATTTTCTGACTTCCATTACTTACCTCTGGGAAGGGGTATCAGGGATCTAAGGCTAATGTAGCTAGAGCCTGGAGTTTGGAGGATATGGGAAATATCGCTAGCAGGGGATATTGGATGGACAGATTATTCTTTTCCTTATTTCCGAAGCATATCAGTAAAGAGTGGAATGTGTCAGAAGTGCCAGGCTAGAGTCTGAAAACATCTGGAGAGAGCAAAAACCATGACGGCGCTGCTGACTGTTGTCATAAGTGCCTCATATTCATAGAACTGGTCCGTAAGGCTTTCTAGGGTAGAAAATACAACATATTCAGGCATTACACTAAGTACTGCAAAGAAACACTGCCCTTCCTACAGTGTTTTCTAATACTAATAGTAGAGGGAAGGAAGTGAGAAAGCTCTGTTATCTCCTCTCTGGAAAAGGAATTGAATGGGTGATAAGACCTCGGTTTGGTCTATGTGGGGATTTGTGATAAAATGTCCGTGAAGTTCCAGTGATTGTCTTGCCCACAGCCTCAAGTGTCAGTGCATCCTAAGGGAAGCCAAGCTGTTTAACATGGCCCCAGATGATGGCGTCAGGGCTAAATACTCAAGGTCACTGCAGAGCAAGGCCAATGGCCAATGAGCATCACCTGAGCAAGGTCTCTCAGATGATGTTGCCTCAATCTTTCCTAAAGAAGGATGCTCCATATCTGAGTAGCAATGTGATACAGTCAAACTGTCTTTGTAGAAAGAATACAAAAAATGTACATTCAAATATTTGCCTTGAATATAAGGGGATACCACATTTCACAATGAGGAACTACATAATAAAGAATTTTAAAACAACAAGAACCAGCACAACCAGGCAGTTGTTACTACAAACCAGCTGACTACTACAAATGAATAGCAAGTATAGGTGGACATTTAAACTCTGCACAGCTATCTTCAGTTGAGAGACTTCATCAATAGAAACTCTTTTTAAGTCATATAAAACATAACACAAAGAGTGGAGCTTTCCAAAGTGAACTTGTTTGAGACACATCACTTTTTAAATCAGTCAGTATACAATATGAATACAAAAGTTTTATCCTAAGCCACAAGTACTCATTTACATAATATTAAAGTGATATTTTTAACCAGCCTTGAGATATATATTTATGATCTCTAATTTCTTAAATTCACAGCAATAATTTACTGTGTTGTTTCATAGTGCTATCATCAAAAGACTTATTTTAAATAACATTCATGATTTGCAATTGTGGAGCCATATCCTTATGACCAAATGCTAAATTTGTTTAAAATTTCTCGCTTTCTATTTCATTTAATTTTAAGAAATGTGATTTGATGTGATAAACTTTATAACCAAGAGACCATGGTGCTTAGTAAGAATATCTGTCCCAAAGAGAGATGGCCTATGTTGAAATCTTGGTTTTTCTATGTCATAGCTATTTAAACTTGCACCATTCTCTTCTCAGTTTCCTCATCTGTGAAATGGAATGATAATAGCATCTGCCTTACAGAATTAATACAATGATTAAAAGAAAATATCTCAATGAAGATCATGGCATTGAGCATTATTGGCACTTGATGAATTCTATTTTTATTAACATCCTGAGCTAATAAAACATCCCAACAATGACTGACATAAATTCACAATAATGTGTCTTTCCCAAATCGTTGGTTAGTTTTGTTTTATTTACAGTAAAGTAACTGAGTGTGTGTCAGAATTAGAGATAAACCCTGAAAGGTTAACTTACTCTTTTACGAGAGATGACTATTAGGGAAATTCCTCACACTAAATTTTCCTATCTTTGATCTTGAAGGATGAAGGGAAGTACTTTGGTTCTATCATGAAAGAAGCATAATTATTTCTTTGGGCTTTCTCCAAAGCTTGCTGTATCCCTCATGGTTAAAAGGCAGTGACCACAGCAACCTCAAGTTTATTTTTGTGAGTTCTTGTAATAACCCTCTCCATTAAAGGTATGCAAAAGAGCTTGCTTAATGCAAGTGAAAGAAACCAGAGAGGACAAATTTTAGCAAAATCTCAGAGTATACTAATGGTAAGATTGGGTTAGGAACCCTTCTCCAACACAGAAAATATAGATGTCCTGCTATTATTCTTGGATTGAAGAATGAGATCAGCAGTCAAATCTATCTGAAACAAAGCTCTATGTATTACTTGCTAAGCACAGGACAATTTTGGTTGCAGAACTGTCATTCAGGAAAAAGCAGGGAGCCACTTTTCTGTATAATATTTTGAGGAAGCCTGGGTTCAGGAATTTGGCTGACGTTGAGAAGCACCATGGTGGATAGTTGATTTAAAGACAAGCTTGACTTTTAGAAGCTGGGTGGGAATTAGGATGAAGAGAATGAAACAGGGCCATGGGCTATAGGGCTAATGCCCATCTTTCATTAAAATTTTATTTTGTTCAATTCATCTATTTTTTGCATTAATTTTATTTTTCAAGATATTGCTTTATGATATTACCTTGATTATTGAGTTATTTGGTACCTCCTTAAATTTTGTGTTTGACGTGAGTGCCTCACTCGCCTCACCCTCATCCTGCCCTATCTGAAGCATGGGTACTGAAGTAGGGGTGCCATTGATGGGGTGCTGGTTTATAACCAGTTGTGTAGTTACATGGGATTAGGGTTCATGAACAGTTGGTATGTATTTTTTCTTGATTTGAGAGGATTGTAGTGTTTTATCCTTGTTATGTTATGATTACCTTTTAAATCTGAATGGTTATCTACTACCATGTTTCAATATTTCAAGCCAAGTATTAGAATATTAAGAATGAGAAAGCATGTTTATAATCCCTCTTTATTCTGCTCATTATCTATTCTGAACCTTTCCACTTGTTCTGTAGACTTACTCCTTTATCTCCTGCTTTTTGAACAATTCAGAACATCCTGCCCTCTCTGTCTCTGATTGTAATCCATCTATTAGACATTTGTCAAAGGCATAGAAATCTACACTTCTGTCGAAAGCTAATTATTCTGCGAAGGCATTGCATCCCATGATGGTTTACTGTCTGTTTGTAATTTTCTTTGTTCTTTCAACTACACTTGGGGCTCAAGTACAGTTCCACAAGTCCCTAGTATTATAAAAATAGCATTAATTAAACACCTCATGAATCTGGTTTTCAACCTCAATTTTTTTTTCTTTTTTTTTTTTTTTTTTGAGGGCAGTGTCACTGGCCTCATATGTGGGACTGAACCGGGGCCACTGGCTTCCCAAGCCAGCGCTTAACCACCACGCCACTCAGCCGGCTCAACCTCAATTTTTTTAACTTCCAAAGTTATCTGAACAGCCATTTTCATAATTTCTATACCCCACCTCCATATCCCCCCATGGTTCATTACAATCAGTTTTACCATCACTACCCACATTATCTGTTTCCCTTCTCTTCACTTGCAAGCATTACTGATAAACACTTACACTCTGAATTCAATAGAAAGTGTAAAATCTGTATATTACTTGAACTTTGTAGATATGATAATCATTGGCCATTTGTCTTTGAAATGCTCTCCTTCCTTGACTTCTGTGACCATCTGGGTCTTCTGATTTTCTAATTGTTCCTTTTTGTTTCACTTCCTACTTTCTATTTCTTTGTCGATCTTTCACGTTTTTTAAAAAAATTCTCATTCCTAGCCCACTTCCTCTGACTAAACCCAATATCCCTGGGCAATCTTTAATATGATCATGCCTTAGAATTTGTTTATATCAATGACTCATAAACTTACCTCACCAGCTGATACATCTCCCTGGTGAATCACACTCATATACTCATTTCCCAGAAAATATAGGAGGAAGACAATTAGCTCATCTTTAAATTTGAGAAGTTATTGGATCATCTAGTTTAAATTTTCTCAGTTAAGTTACCCCAAATTACTTTAAAATATCCCTTATCATATATTTTACAATCATTTCCCACAGCCAAGTATTCATTAGGTATTATTGATTCAATCACCTTAATAGTCATTGCTTCCTCTCCGGCTTTCTCTGCTCTCGTTACCTCTCACTTGGCCTATTTAAGTAGCCTCTGGAGTAGGTATCTGATGCTGGCTTCTCTACTCTTCCAATCAGTCCTCCAGAGACCCAATAAGTGATCTTTCTATAATGCAAATTTAATGACTTGTTCTTTAATATATATTGGTGCTTTACATTCTCCGTGGGGCAAAGTACTAAACATAAATAAGAAGGCCTTTCATGGTCTACCCTCTCTCTCCTAGTATATAAAATACATTGAATATTTTTAAGTATTTCTTGCTAACAACTTAGTGAAGATACACATTACCACACCTACTTGTTAAAACTAACCAAAAATTATTTGTGGTCTCAAGAACTCACAGGCTTTTTGCCCAAATCACAGAGAAACGTGCTATGGTTTCCAGCCTGGCAGGTGGATGGAATTGATTAAGAAGACTAGAAGTCAGAGGATCCTGCAGAGTGAATGAACAGATAGAACAGACCTAGTTTTGGGGTGATGAGGTGAGGGGTTAATTACTTCCACCAACAGGCATACAGTTCAGAGGAATTTATATGATTGTTTCCCTATAAATGAAAAATAGAAATACTTGCAAATAAGTCCCTGTTTTTTTCTTTCTGAGTCAATCATTAAAATACTGTATATATTTATGTGTGTAGTATTAGGACAGAATATATAGAGGAGGAAGTGGAGGGAGGAAAGTGTAATTAGTATATAAAGTTAGTTATCTGAATATTTGTAGAGTATGAGCCCCCCTAAATGCTTGAGAAGGGCAGGTGTACAGGAGAGTATAGGGCTTCTGAATCCATGCTAGATCTGAGGTTGGACTTACTCTTACCATGAGCAAACCACTCCTCTTTCTGAGCATTGATTTTTGTCATATATCAAATAAAACTAATAAGAATACACACCACACAGGGTTGTCCTGAAGTTTAAATGAGAGGATGCTTATGAAAGTACTTTGTAAATTGTCAGTTACATTTAGATGGGGCTACTGACTTATGTAGCCCCATAAGTCTCAACCCCAGGGTGAGACTTTTATTAAAGGTTCAGGGCATTTTAAGAATGTATTTTCTTTCTGATGATATAGTGAAAAGCCATGACACTAGGAATACAGTTGTCCTAAAATGGCAATGCACATATTTTGGGTTAGGGGAATTTTCGGGAATGTTCTTCAAGTCTGGTATGTACCATAATAATAATCACTGTTGTTGCTGTCGTCGTAGTAGTAGCACTTGTAGTAGTAAAAGGAGAGAAATTGTCTTAACCTTTAAATGGCAAAACAGATACTAATTTAAGGTTAATTATGCTTTTTTGTTGACAAAATTGATACATAGACTTCAGAAAGTGATATATCACCATACAAGTTTATCATAAGATATTACCAGAACATACTGATTGTTACCACACAATTTTTTTTTTTTAATCACAGGTTCAGAAAGAGAAGTAGATTTAGAACCCAAGTTCAGATTTTTGTTCATATCAGGCTGCTTTTTTATAGTTATTGATTTTCCGTAGTACCCCCATCCTTCTTTTGTCCCAGTTCTTGGTTAATTTGGCATCAGAAAAGCAGAGACTCCTGCTGTCTATTGTTATTGCTGATTTCAGCAAAAATTACAGAATTCAGTCTAGAGAAAATCTGAGCTGAAGAGAAAAAAAAAATCTTTTTATGATATTTTTGTCTTTTTAATTCTCTTGTGGCTGAAATTAGGGAACTCCTGTCAGCACATCCACCATGACTTTGTTCAGTTGCGTTTTAAATAACTCTAGGGATCGGCCTCTTACTATTGTTCCTGGGAACGTGCTCTGTCATATAATAGAACTAAATATTAAGAATTTCTTCTTGATATAATATCCTTGGGCTCAAGTCTTGAGAAAATTTCACCTCCATAATGAAATCAATGGAAATCAAGAACAAAAAAGGAAGCCCTTGGCAGATGCATGGGGTGAGGGCATGGCGGGATGGGGGTGTGGGGAGCTGCTCTGACAGAGCACACACCAGGAAATAAGTGGGCAGAGCCAGACTACATCAGGCAAAGACGGGCTGAAGAGAAAAATAGCTCCTCTAAATGAACCTTGGAAGGTAATTTCATCAATGGAATCCATAGAAAATTCTCTCTCGAATTCCTGACACTCTCTAAGTGGAAATGATCCTCGAATCACTGATTTTAGAAACATTTAGGAGTTTCTTGAATTTGCAGGTTAACTTCCAAGTTAATATTTAAAGGCCTGTTAAGAGGCATCACATGGTAAACATCAGCTGTGGGGGCCCTAGTGGTTGGAATGAGTAAAACAATTTAATTCTACTCTGTTTTAATAAAATAGAACCATTACTTTCTTACATATTCCCACTCATTCTCACTGTCTCTTCATTTCCATAACTACCTTCTTTGAACCTTGAGTTCTCAAAGCTGTGGGTTTTAAAAAGCACAGACATATAGAACACAAAATAGTTCTTCGGGAACCCGATTCTTTCCTATCCTGCCTGTTCAGATAGCCAAGGACAGTTTCTCCTGATGAATGGCATAAAGATACTAAGTTCAGATAAAATTCTTAAGGTACTTTTGGGAAAGATCTAACAAGGAGAGAGATTCACAGTATTATTTTATCTATATCAGCCAAAATTCGGCATGCTTTAATTCCAAGTTAAGCTTCATTATATTTTATATACCTAAAATGCTCAAGTTTCCAGATCCCAGAAAATTCAAATCTAATGGGTCATGTACCTTTCAGGACAAAACTAAAAAATCACAATATAATGAACAGGACACTGAATGATCAGGCCCTTGTCTGTCTCTCCACTCTCACCTCTAGGCAGCCTTACTGCTTTCTGGCCACACTGGCCAGCATGGACCTCTTCAAATTTATCACGCCTTCGCATGCCTCAGGGGTCTCCACATGCTACAGTTCTCTTGGATTTTACTGACTCCTTCTCTGCCCCACTTCATCCCTTTTCTCCCTTACTTCATTTTGGGAGCATTTCTTAATTGTCACATTCTTTTGTTTTGTTTTGTTTTTTGAGGGCAGTGTCACTGGCCCTCATATGTGGGACCCGAACTGGGACCGCTGGCATCCCAAGCCAGCTCTTAACCACCACTCCACTCAGCCGGCCCAATTGTAACATTCTTAAGAAAATCTTCCTTAATTTTCACCCTCAGACTAGGTCATTTATTGTGTTGCGTGTCCCAATGTGACCCAGCATGTTTCCTCCAAAGTAAGCATAATTAAATACTTATTTACAGTATAAAATGTATAAATATGTCCCTCGTTGAACTATAAGCTCCATTAGGACATAAACCTTGTCTGTTTTGTCTGTTATCTCACCCCTAGTGCCTGCTCAGTGCCCATTGCAGTGGAACCCTGCATGACTTTGTTGAATAAATAATTGTGCAGAATACAGCTTATAATAAAAATATGCCTATTTATAGCCAGGCTATCTGGGAATAATTGACCAGAGCTATTAACAACTGCCTGTTTCAAAAGAAGTAAACAAAGCCTTTCCCAAATGTCAGCTAGGTTGTGTCTGCTTGAGTCATCAAAGCAGGGCTCCAAAGGACACACACACACTTCCTCCACACAGATCAAACAGCCCTATGTGTCTTCAGCTCTCCTCAACATTCTTTCATTCCTTCTATTTACACTCTATGCTTTTCTTGGTTCCCATAATTTTTCGTGGTTTAAACTGTAAACCTTCTGAGAAAAGAATATACTCCCCCCCCCACAGCTGTAATGCATTATTAAATAATGCTTACAATACTATAATACTTAAAGATAACAACCACAGCACCTATCTTGGGAAATTTAAGAGACTCTCAGAATACTTTTATCTTATATAGTGAGTAAAATTATGATATTTAAATCCAAGTTGACAAGTGCATTACAAGAGTGAATAGATTCTCTGGTATTTCATAGATTGGTAAAAATCATGTATCATTCAGAAGCTGTTTAATTCAAAGGTATGAGTAAAAGGAAAAGATAAATAGAAACTCCAGTGGTTCATGTACCCATAAGCAATGCTAGTTTTGGAGGGAAAACATGTTTCAGTTAATGTTCCATTATTAGGGGAAAGTGTATTAAAATGTGAAGTGGGAGTGAGCTGATAGTGATAACGTCTCCAAGAGGTAGACCAGAGGGCTGAGAATGTATGTAAGTAGGAACATAGCTATTATCATCATGCTCAGGTTGAGCTGAGGAAGGAAGAGGTTCTAGGACAGACATTAGAACACCCAGAAAGGCACAGATATGAGCAGCAGCTTACAGGCATAACTTTTCTAAATATCCTAAGTTGAAATATGAATTTCAGCAGTAGCTGAAACGCCAAGCCCAAGTGGGCACTTTTCCCCATCACACACTCATATACACACACAGCAGACTGGATTCATTAGTAAGTACCTTCAAGCCGGCACTGACATCATGGCTTTTGCACAGGGGCTTAGAGTGTTCAGAAAGTGCACCATGTGCTCTGCCCAATCCAGGGTGAAATAGAACTGCCATCACTTACGGGAGGACGATTTTAGGAGTCACTGTATATATTGCATTAAATTGCTGGGTATAATGTGATGGATGCCCAGGGAGTGACTCCCTAACTCATCGAGCACAGAGCTGCACAAGCTTTCAAGTCAAGATCGATGTCCTAGAAGGACTCAGTCAACCCCAACCTCAGGCTGCAGTGTTTTTTATAGATACCGACATGGCTACATGTAGAGCCCATTTAAATCTATCAAGTCAGTTCATTTTGCTGCCTGTTTATTCTATGGCTTACTCTTCCTTTTTCTCTCACATATATACACCAGAAAAATTCAATAACCCTGCAGTCAGTGTGCTGGAACTGGACCCAGAAGGAATACACTCAGTGAATGCCTAACTCATCGCTCAGGTTGTCTGTGGCCTATACACTTTGAATTGTTTTTCTAATAATGGCATGGTGGCATCTTTAAGTATTCATTCACTCTTGGGTGGTCTTCACTTGTTATTCTGTGGAAGACACTGATCCCCCATGACAGTGGGGTCACTCAGAGGTTCCCTCCATAGAACTTTTTTTTTTTTTTGAGGGCAGTGTCACTGGCCCTCTTATGTGGGACCGAACCTGGGCTGCTGGCTTCCCAGGCCAGCGCTTAACCACTGCACCACTCAGCCAGCCCTTCCATAGAGCTTTCGAAGTAAATGAGACTGAAGAGACCACGTGGCCTGAATTCTGACCACCTGGGGCTGGAATGCTGGTCCCTAAGGGATCTGATCCGAGGTTTTGATCTCAGCAACGCCGTGCCCCTCTACATTACCTGGGCACATTTGGCTTCAAATCATTCTGAGTCATTTGAGCTAGTTTAAGGTTAAAAAACAACAACATTATAATATATGATAAAGATAAAAATGTTTCTAAGAGACAAAAATAGCTTCTATCTTCTTTCTCTTTGTCCAAATCTTATTGTAGAATGGGTTGTACCACAGATGTATAGATCATATTGACAAGGGCAGTTTTTCTAGTCTCCATTACCAAGGAAAGGACTCTGACTGACCCAGTTTGGGTCCAGTACAATGGCAGGATAATTATTTAATCTTTATGTTATTATTACCAGTAACATATTCACACTTCCACACCATTGCTATGGTCACAGGATTGGCAGAATAAGCATCCCTTTCCCAGCTGAGTTTGGGCTTTGCCATGTGACTTGGCACAGCTAATGGAATACTAGCAGTTATGACACAGGAAGAGGATTGAAATGTGTTTGCATCGGTGGGCTTCTTCTTTTGTGATCTGATGACCCCACCATGAGAAGAACATGTTTCATAGCTATTGTACTTTCAGCTGGAGTTCTGAACCAACACACTGGGAGTAGATGTGAATGGAAGCAACAGCCTGAAGCTGAGGCCAGTCTAGATCAGCTGAGCTCTAGTCAACTTACTGTTCCATGAGATTAAAAAACAGTGTAGTTTTAAATTTTGAGGTAGATTATTGGATAATAGTATTGTCATAGCAATTACCCAACGCAGAAATCAGTACCGAAAGTTGTGTGATGCCCCCACAAAACTTAACGTACACTGCTCTGACACTGAGAAAAGAGGATAGATAGTAAGAAAAGTATTATAGGAGGTGCAAAGATAGCAACATATTTGCAACAATGTGAAGACAGAAAGTACTTAGAAACAGAAAGCATCATATGAGGGAGTTTCAAGGTAAAATATTGAAAAGGTAAGCTATTCATTGCTGAGTTTGATAAAGGTCACCAATGAAGAGATGAGCCCAGGAAAAGTATCTCTGGTTTACAAACAGAATCAAAAAACAAATAGAACCCAGAGACATGAGAATTGCAGTGTTATAAAATGAAACTTTGTTTCCAAATATTGGAAAGCTGTGGACATTCGGATGTTATGGACTTTAAGACCAAAAACAAATCCATGTGATTTCTTATTTGGATCTCTGAACATAGATGCTACTTGGTTTGATTTTATGCCATTATGTTTTTGTGGGTGAATATAATATATTCATTTAGACTCACCTCTGATATTTTGTAAAGTTGTTCTTTGATCTAGTTTTGTCTTCTGACAAATGCCTTTAACTCTTTTCTAAATTTCTGAGAAGCATTTATCTCAGTGGGTAATTTCTCCTGGTTAGCACTTAATATGTACTTGTAGATCCTATAATTTTTTCCCAGCATGTCAATTTGTTTAAATCATTTGGTGCTGCCCATGTTTTCTATGCAGTTACATGAACTTTTGGTGATAGAATTTCTACATTATTGCATAAGTTATATCCATAATGGTTCATTTATATTTCTCATTCCCATTTCTTTAAAGTACAATAAGAAATTAGACAGTTGTGAAAAAATCTGCCGATATAATCATAGGTTATTATTAGTGTTTTCAATTGTCTAGCTCATACATAATTCAAAATCTTTGTCTTCATCAACTTGTTTTTACAAAGCATACAATAGTTTTTATGCCAACAACCCTCTTTTCATATTTTTAAATCAGTAGTTTACAACATTAATTGGACTACATAACTAAAATAAAAAGCGCATAAAGGTTGTGGCAAGCAGACTCTAAGATGGTCCACTCAATTATTCCCTTTCCCTGGTATTTATGTTCTTGTATAAGCTTCTCCCCTGCAATGTGGTCTAGTGATATACTTGTAACCAACAGAATATGGCAAAGGTGATGTCACTTCCGTGATTAGCCTATGTAACACTGTGACTCCTATTATGCTAGCAGAATCTCTCTGCTGCCGACTGGCTTATATACTTTGATAAAATGAGCTTCTATGCTGCAGAAATCCACAAGACAAGGGATTTAAAAAGAAACAAAAATGCACAGACACAGACAACAGTTTAGTGATTACCAGAGGGTAAAGGGGGAATGAGGATGGTAGAAGAGGGTAAAAGGGGTAAAAATAAGGTGATGAAAGGAGAACTGACTCTGGGTGGTGAGCATACAATGTGATATATATTAATAGATGATGTATTATAGAACTGTACACTTGAAACCTATATAGTTTTGTTGACCATTGTCACCCCAATACATTTTAATAATAATAATAATAATAATAATAATAATAAAAAAGACAAAGGATTTAAGGAAGTATTCAGTCAATAGTCAGCTGGGAACTGAGATCCTGAGTCCAACAACACTCAAAGTACTGAATTCTGCCAACAACTCAATGAGTTTTGAACAGATCTGTCCCCGGTTAAGCATTAAGATGGGACTCCCGACTTGGCAAACCACTCCACTATAGCTTTGTAAGTGACTCTGACGCAGAGGATCCCACTAGGCTATGCCCAGACTCCCAACATCCAGAAAGTGTGGCATAATAATTGTGTGAGTTTTTAAGCTGCTAACAACAGCAACAACCTTGCTGTAAAGATCAAGAATCAGGGCAAAGACACAATCAAAGAGGTGGCTGTCATACTCTTGCTGATATCTCTGAAAATATTAAGATGGCATCTTCTATAACCCTTTAGCTGGACAAAGGTATCCAGCTGGATTTTAGAGATATTGAAGATGTGACCTGATGTGCATACAATCTAGAAAGGCATATCTGCAAAGTAGTGTGGTTGTAACTTCTGGCATACAGGATAGACTAAGTTAGCTGTGCAAATATAAAATGATTCAAATCTTTAAACCTTATGTATAAAAAAAACCCAAGCAGCCAAACAAACCAACAAAAACTCAGTAACTCCAAAATGCAATTGGCAAACAGGCTACAAATAAAAGACTACTCACAAATTTCTCCCACTACTCAAAGTTTATACTGTCTGCTCTGTATCCTGAAACCTGTATACTCTTTGCTTCAGCTGGATTCCAATTCCCGGCAGCTTTGTACTGCAACCACCATCACTTTGCATGATTCCTGCTTCCATCAGGTTCAACTAGATATGGCAGGAAAAGGCATGGTTAAGTTACACACTGCCAAGAAGGGGACTGTTGTAAGACAGAAAAGATAGGATGACTCACCACTTAATTGTGTTCATGCATGTGGCTTGGTGCCCTGGAGAGAGCTTTAATAAAATATGAGTTCTGATCATCAAAGTGCAACGAAAAGACAATGTAATCATTTATTTTCTTTCTTCCCCTCCCCCCATCATTAAATTTGAAAAGTATGGCATCACTGAGAAGAGCCTCATCAATGCTTCATGTTTCCAGGTGACTTTGCTGCACATGAAGGGACTGCCCTGCTCTTGGAGACAGCAGTGAGGCTGGGCATACAGAACAATCTGGAAGGCAGAGGTGAAGTCTCTGTACTAGTGTCCTGCTGCCTGAAAGCTTAGTCTTTGTGATTCAGGTACTCACAGGCCTCTGCAAATTTACACACTTACAGGGTTCTGCGGATTTAACCCACAAACTCTGGGTGGATGTCAGATGTCAGTGTACAAACCTTAGTGAAGGTAAGAGGTACTTTACCTTGGGGGAAAAAAGAAGGGCTGCATGGTAACAGGGAAGCTGAGGGGCCGGTTAAGTTAATAAAGCTCGTTTCTTTACTAAACAGGCGAGGCATTGCTTCTAGAAGCTACTAGGCTCCTTCTCGTAGTTCAGAATGTTTAACAAAGCTAACATCTGTAATAGCATGGAAAATAGATTATCTATCTAATCACTCTTGGATCTAAAAAAGGGAATTCTAGGCCAAATTTCAAAAGTGCCAACTGGTGTCTTTGAGCTCCTTCTAATGAGGTATGGACATAGAGAGATGAGCTAAAAAATAAAGCAAATAAAACAAACATAAATAAAAAACAACACCTCAGTTTTCAAGAAAAAAAATACTGGAAATCTAAAAAATCCAGGAATAACTAGATTTGAAAATAATGAAATTGTTTCTCATTAGTAGCCTCTCTAGGTTATCCAGGATTATGAAATTAAGAAATTAAGGAAAATTATTTATATCTAAACAAAATATCTACTAGATAGCCAAGTTATTACAATAAGGTAAGGAAAAAAATAATAACAAATGTATCTAGAAGGTAAAGGGAAAAATAAAGCGGTTTGTATTCATAGATGACTTGTCTACCAAAAACAAAACAATTACAGAAATATAGAATTAATATATACTTGACAAGTTTGTTAAACATAAGGTCAATATATAAAGAAAAATGCATTGGATTTCTATGTTACACTAAAATAAATGGAAAGTGCAATTCAGAAAATATCACTAACAATAGCATCAAAAATGAGCAAGTGACTAAAGAGTAAATTTAAAGATAGATGTAGAAGACCATTGAACTGAAAGCTACAAAATTTTATTGACATCCATAAAGTCCTAGATGGAAGTTTGGACCATATTCATAGGTTGAAAAATTCAACAATATAAAAGCCATTTTTTCTTCTCAAATTAATCTATAAATTAAATATAGTCACACAAGCCAAAGTATGCATTTGTTCACGTGTTCATTGTTATTGTTAAAAACAAACCACCCTGACTCTTACAATTCAGAAAAAAACTGATTCAACCACTACTACTTGGAGGTCTGAAAATTTCCCCAAGATTTTTGTCATATTCTGATGGGGCTTGTGTTTTCAATGAGGACCCCCAAAATCCTTTCAAGGAGACAGATGGTCAAAACTATATTCATAATAATAATTAGATATTATTTTTGCATTTTCCCTCTCCTCTTTAAGTGTTTTCTAATATCAGTTGAAATTTCATATTTGATCAATTAAATATTTATAAATGTATTGTTTAACTATTATATTTGTTACAGTTTCTAGATATATTGTTGCTAATTTTATTATAGTCATTCAGAATAACATAATGATTTCCACCTTGTTACACAAACTGAAATTTGTTTTATCACAGAAAATGGTCTATTTGAATCAAAGTATCTTGTGAGCTGAAAAAGTGTTGTGCTCTATAATTGGAAGTACTGTCCTATAAATGAAAATTAGATTAAGTTGGTTTTTCAAATCTTCTATGTTTCTGTTGATGTTTCTATCAATTGCTGAGAGAGTTTTTAAAATTTCCAAATGTGATTGTAGATTTTTCTTTTCTTTTAATTCTCTCCATTTTTAAAATGAATTGTATAGCTTTTGTATTAAGCATATATATATATATATATATATATATATATATATATTTATATCTTTAGGATGAATTTTCTTTCTTGTGAAATGTCCTTCCCTATCATATTTAGTACATCTGGGATTCAGGTCCCTGTATATGGGGGAGGAGAGGATATTTCTCCCAGGTGACACTAGTTATTAGATTCATTTACACTTCACTTCAACTAAAAAAATTACAAAGTCCCTTCTACCTCTGAAGTTCTGTGATTTTAATTATTTATGTTGGCTGTTTAGAGAACATTACATGAAGGAGTTAGAGTTGATCTTCATGTTGAGATATAGACACTAAATTTCTATGTTTAATAATCAATATTAAAAATGTTTGATTAGAAAACTCATATTGATGCTCCTCTTTTATTTGTGTGGATCAGAGATATAAGTTGAAGAGCCTAAAATAACTTTGAAAAGTCAAAACATATAATTCAAAGCAGAGTTTTCATATATAGGGATTTTTGTATTTTTTTTCTTTCATCTTTTTGCTGTTATTGTTGTTTCAAGCCTGATCGTTCTTGTCCACTTTCTCCCCATGATTAATACATACAAGTTCAAGGAGACAGTGTGTAGCTATAGGAGGCAAAATGATCTCACAACTACAAAGTATACTCCACATATTTTATTCAGGAAAAGTTTACTAGAATTTCCAAAAGTAAACTTCAGAGAGATTGAGCGTTAATGATGTGAAAAATGCTCATTAGGAAAGCCCCATCTGAAGTGACAGCAATCAAGATAGTGTGGTATTAGTGAGAGAAATTATAAATAGATCAATGAAACAGAGTAAGGAGCCCAGAAATAGACCCCCATAAGTATAGTCAACTGGTATTTGACAAAAGAGCAAGACAATACAATAGAGCAAAGATAGTCTTTTCAACAAATGATGCTGGAACAACTGGGAATCCACATGCAGAAAAATAAATCTAGACATGAACCTTATACCTGTCACAAAAATTAACTCAATATAAATCGTAGACCTAAATGTAAAACACAAAACTATAAAACTCACAGCAGATAAAATAGGAAAAAACCTAGATAAACTTGAGTAGAGTGAGGCCTTTTTTAAAGGTACAAAACCAAAGGCACAATCTAGGAGAAAAATAATAAGTTTGACTTTATTTAAAATTTTATACTTTTTCTTTGAGAAAGGCAATATCAGAAGAATAGGAAGAGAACCACACACTTGGAGTAACATTTACAAAAAGACACATCTCAAAAAGGACTGTAATCCAAAATATACTAAAAACTGTCCAAATTCAACAATAAGAGAACAAAGAACCTAATTAAAAAAAAAAATAGGTCAAAGGCCTTAACAAATACTTCACTTATGAAGATAATACAGATGTCAAATAAGCTTATGAGAAGACACTCCATATCACATGTCATCAGGGACATGCAAACTAAAATAACAGTGAGAAACCATGACACACCTACTAAAATGGCCAAAATCCAGAGCACTGACAACACCAAATGCTGGCGAGGATGTGGAGCAACAGGAACTCCCATGCTGTGCGAGTGGGAATGCCAAACGGCACAGCCACTTCGGAAGACAGCTTGGTGGTTCCTTACAAAACTAAACATACTCTTCATATAAGATCCAGCAATTGTGATCCTTAGCATTTACTCAAAAAACTTAAAAACTTATATGCACATAAACCTGCACACAAATGGTTACAGCAGCTTTATCCATAATTGCCTAAACTTGGAAACAACCAAGATGACTTTCAATAGATGAAGGAATGCATAAGCTGTGGTACATCAGGCAATGGAACAGTATCCAGCACTACAATGAAATGAGCTACCAAGCCATGACAAAATTAGTAATTATCTTTGAGTGCTTTCACCTGTCCTAAGTCAGCCTTGAATAAAGCCATCCTACAGGGCATCAAACGTGCTCAATACAGCACTAGGGGGTAGGGATGGGGGGAGGCACCTTCTTGTTTCATCGGAGGGACAAGCACAACTCTCATGAAAGTTAGGATGGAAGCAACATAAGAGCAGATGTAAATTTGTAACCATTGTGAAAAGGAGGGAGCATTGGAAGAATCTGCCTCTTGCACTAATATCTGGTTCTGCACAGACTAGATGCCCAACTTTGCATAATTAATGTTTCCTTCTTGAGCTTCAAGTTTTTCATAGAAAGCTTTGGTATATTCTTTAGACCTAAAAGCATAACAAGGAAGTATAGTTGAATGGCTTTTCCTTCTTTGATCTTGTCCCAGCTTATAGGTAAAGAGCTTTGTCATAAAATAAACAAACAAAAACAATAAAGTGAATAGAGTGAATCTATAATAAAAATAAACCCATAAAACTTGGAGTAAAAGTGCTAGAAACGGAAACCAAACCAAAACAAAACCGTTTTTTTTGTCTAAAGTCAAAAGCAATAGACAGACTGTAATACCATTTGGACCTAGGATGCATGATTTTCTTCCTGTTAAAAATCCCAGGATTTGATGTTTGGTTTGTTAAGACGCCTTTGTTTGCCAGTGATCTATTTATCTTTTCTCTCACTAATTCTACACTGTCTTGATTGCTGTCGCTTCAGGTGGGGCTTTCCTAATGAGCATTTTTCACATCAAAGATATGGGGGAACATTAAATACATATTGTTAAGTGAAAGAAGCCAATTCCAAAAGCTACATACTGCGTGATTCCAACTGTACAGCTTTCTGCAAAAGGCAAAAATATAGAAACAGAAAAAAAAAATCAGTGGTAGTGAGGGTTTAGGGGGAGATAAACAGCCAGATCAAGGAGGAATTTTAGGGCAATAAAAATACTCTGAATGTTATAGTGACAAATATGTGTCCTTGTACTTTTGTCCGAATCCATAGAATGTGCAACACCAAGGGTGAGCCATAAGAAACTATGGACTTTAGGTGACTATGATGTGTCAGTGTAGGTTCATCCTTGTAAAAATGTACCATTCTGGCAAGTGATATTGATGTCCTAGCCCCCAGTATTTCAGAATGTAACCTTATTTTTCAATAGAGTTTTTGCAGATATAATTAATTAACATGAGTTCACACTGGAGCAGGATGGGTCCCTACTCCAATGTGACTGGCATTCTCGTGTAAAAGGGAAATGTAGTCAGATGAACATAGTGAGAATACTATGTGAAGTTGAATGGGCCATGCTATTACAAGCCAGTGGATGCCAAAGATTGCCAGCAATCCACCAACAACTAGAGGTGATGCATGGAACAGATTCTTCTTCCTGCCCTCAGAAAGGACCAAACTACCAACACCTTAACCTTGGACTCTAGGTGTTTATAGGCTCCAGAACTGTGAGATAATACATTTTGTTGTTATTGTTGTTGTTTAGGTTATTAAGTTTGTGGTACTTTGTTATGACAGCTCTAGAAAACTAATAGAAAGGGGGAACAGAACTTATCAGAAATTGTTAAAGGCCACTGATGTCATTGGATACCTTTACAAAATAAATTGTGTGCATAATAAAAACGTTTGGAACCAAAACCTCTCAAAAAGTGGTAAGCCCTAAATATATTCCAAGCTGTCTCACCATCGGGGTTTAGGTTTTTCTCTGAAGAAAGTTTCAGGTTTTTGTTATAATTGAAAGCCTTTTCCTGATTTGTGATGTATTAAAGTTCCAATAGGTAGAACTCATTGAGGAAAATTACTTTCTGCAAAGATGTGTGATTCATTCATCCACATGTCAGAGCTATTTAGAAGAACTTATCTTTGGGATTGTATCATTAATTTAAAAGCTGCTGCAATTGTTTTTTTGTGTGTCAGTATGATTTCAAACCATGTAAGAACATTAGTTGCAGAAAACATGTTTGAAAAAATGACTAATTCATTCCATTTTGTTAAAAATGTGACTCAAACATCTTTTAGCTCTTTATCTGTAACTGGTCCCATAGAAGGGGTTGAAAACAGAACCACCCCTCTTCTGCTGTTTTCAAAGGCTATAATTTACCCCTAAATTCTCCATGAAAGAGTGTCGTATAATCGAATAGAAATATCAGACCCAGCTCTGCTTGGCTGAGATGTGCTGAGAGAAAAAGGGCTTTAAGCTCCTCCCCTGTTATCTGATTCTGAAAGCCTGATTATGGGAGTTGAGTCTCTGAGTCCATATGGGTCTTAAAATATTGCTCCAAATTCCTTATGGAACTCATGTCATTTGTCTAAGTTGCATAAGAAACAGTTTTTCTTCTTGCTACAACTTAGGCTTTAGGAGTTTATAGCCAAGAGGTTTTCTGTTACAACCAGAAAAGTACTAAACATTTAAATTCATATCTATCTATCTATCTATCTATCTATCTATCTATCTATCTATCTATCTATCTATCATCTATCTATCTCTGTATATCTATCTATCTATCACTTATCTATATTTATTTCACTTATCACATTTTAAATGTCCACAAGAGTCATTATGAAAAGGGCAAATCCAAAGTAAAGCAAAATTCCATGGAAGAAATTTAATCAACGACTGACACTTAGGTCAGCAAAATCCAGGGTAAAGACAATGTCTTATTTTGATAAACAGTTTTCGACATTTCTTTAAATTAAGAGGCCATTTGACTATATGGGAGAAAAGTGGATAAAAAGGTGCTCTTTTAAATATAAATCCTTGCAGTCCGGAAAGTCAAAGTGCATGTGTGGGGACAGAGGCATATGGGAAATGTCTGTACCTCCCTCTCCATTTTGTTGTAAACTTACAGCTAGCCCCACTTGTCTATTTCTCAAAATGCTTCAAATGAACAGAGTTTGATTTTTTTCTTACTCTCAAATTCTTTGAAAATATTTTAGACAGCTTTCCTATGGAATTATACTTTTGGATTCACCTCCATAAATGTTAGGCAGAAGGAAATAAAAGAATAGCTGTTTGTCAGGAAATATATAAAAATAGGGAATCAAACACGTGCGCTATTTTGTGACAACTCTTTCTGTAAAGAGTTTGACAAATCGTGGGCATATGCACTTTGATCAGTTGACTCCCAAAGTTGAGGGGAGTGGGGACATAGAATAGACCCAGCTTGTAATAATGTAACCCGGGTTTGTGGTGAGGAATCAGACAGACTGGAGTTTGGCCCCTTTTCTGGTTAGAACCTCATAACGAAGTGGAAGTGATACTCATTCTGACTGCTCCACTAAAAAGTTGTAAATATGCCAAAAATAAGCAATGTCACCATATTTAGTGTCCCAGATATGGCCAGTCACCAGACCCTAGGATAACTATGCTAGTTTCTACATGATATAAAAAGCAGGGACAATAGAACAAATTGAAGTAGGTGAAAAGATGGGTGTATATTGCTATGCATGCTTTTCTGTATGTTTGTAATGTTTGTAAGGATATATATATATATGCTTTGAAAATGCCAACATCCTTCCACAAACGCTTTTGGCATCTAATATCGGCAGAATAATGAGGCATATTTTGGTAGAAGCAATTCTAATACTACTACTAGTAGTAGTAATAGTAATAATTCTGAGAGTAAATAACCATTTATTTAAAGCTTACTTTGTTACTAAGTACCATGCCAAGAAATATATTGCGTACGTTATTTAAGTAATCTTCATTGAGCTGAGGTAGACTTCATTATACTCATTTTGTAAATAATGAGTCTGCACTGATAGGCATTATGAAGTGCTCCTAGGCCACATAGCTAGTGAGGGAAAGAGCAAAGGCCGAATGTGTGGGGCCTGGGACCAGAGCCCACCTCTTCTACGCCCCGGCCGCCTTCCTGACCTGGCGGCCTTGTGCTCTATGGGACCAGGAGTCATCTCCACACTAAACTGTGTGGCTCTGTGGGCACCAGTTCAGAGGCCCAGCCAGTGCTGCTGATGGTATGTCCGATCAGGGCAGGGTTAGATTCTGCAGCTAGTTGTCTGGAAGTTCCATGGCTTGAGATGAGGCTAACACCTAGTGAATCTCTTATTTGGGTCCAGTTGGTCTTGAGTAACCATCCTCTTCCTTTTGTAATATGCCTGTTATTCTCATGCACAATAAGTAACACTAACTGTCTACATCCTAGAGTGATCATGAGAATCTAATGAGATAATAGTGTCAAGAATATCAGGAGCCATGCACATGGTAAGTACCCCCAAAATGGAAGTAATACAGGTCCACATGTTCATATACAGAGTTTTTACATTTGTAGAAAGAAATATAAGAATGGAATTACTTCAGGAAAAGTCAGCATGTCCTATGTGTCAGAGCCTAATCCACTGGGTGTTCCATGCCACCATCCTGCCCTTCATAAAGTCTTAGCCACGGTGTAACAGGAGAAGTCCAGTTGATAACTATGAGACTAAGGGGATTGCCAGTTTTTACCTCTGCAATACCTGAGCTGAAAGTACCTTTGGCCCATGCAGACAATAGAGAGCCACGATATCAGCCTGACAGCTTCTGACACTGGTCTAAAGCCTGGATCTGTGTTCCTGAAGTCTGAGTAAACTTGTCCTCTCCCCCTCATTTTAAAACTCTCAATTTGATTTCTCTAGTAGGCTACCTCACTACTCATTTCCTTTCTCTGGGCAGAGCAATAGAGATACAGAGAGGAACAAATGCTGCAAAGGCTGAGAATCTGAGCTCCAGTCCTTTTGTGGGTCCTGTGAGTGTGGTACAAAGGAAGCTGCAGAACCAAGGCCTGTGCTAAGGCATTCTGTGCTTTATTGTAGCTAATCTTTGAATCACTCTGGGTGAGAGATGGGATTGTCTTTTGTTTAAATATAAGGCACAAAACTTTGTAAATTTGAGCAACTTGTCCCTTGATGAATAGCTAGAAAAGTTTGGTTTGAAATGACAGCAATTGAGCTAAATCATTATACTCCATAACTCACCCCATTTCCACTATCATCAATTTGTACTTTAAATAAAGACAACTTTCAATAATAATAATAATAATAATGATAAAAAAGGCTATTTCAAATCCAAAAGCTTCAGATTAAAAGAGACTGGTGAGAGACAGTAACTTCAGGAGGTGTTGCCATGTGGCATCACAGATTTTACCAGGGACTTAGCTGATGCAGGGTAGCTAGCTAGAGAAGTGTTCCCATCACTCATTGCACAGAGCTGTTGTTTGGGGCTTTGCCCCTTTCCTGTCAAGAGGTGTGATTCACCAGCAATTCATCGTTCACTTCTTGAGGCCGAGATGCTCCCAGAGGACCCTAGAATAACACTTCTAGGAGCACGCATTGCAATTGTTGGTGCTGAAAAGCTTTCTTTTTATTTCAAGTGACAAGAGAGCTCTTGATATCATCCTGAGATCAGGATGCTTCCTGAACATCAACGTGGCAGGTGCCGCCAATCATTTCACAGTATTGGGCGATCCGCAGGGTCTTGACCTTCTGGCCCAGCCAGTGGAGTTATGAACTTCGGTTTCTAGTTGGGATTTTATTTTATTTTATTTTTAAAGATTTTATTGGGGAATTGAGGTAGGGGAACAGTGCTGGAAATCAGGGAAGGGGAACAGACAAGCTGCTGTCTTTTTGTTCCCCAGTCCAGCTGCAGAGGACGTTGCTGCACTCGCCCATGTTGGTATCGTTATTGCGCTCTTCCCGAATGAGGCAGATTGGTCGCTGGCTCTGGATGGTCGCTCACTGCAGCTATTGGCAGTTCATGCTGGCCGCCAGCTGCTCACTGTAGCCTATGGCAGCCCCCTGCAGCAGGGGCTGCTGCCTACACCGTCGCCAGGACTCACACAGCCCAGCTCCAGGTGGAGCTGTTGTTAGCTATAGAGGGCAGTGTCACTGGCCCTCATATGTGGGATCCGAACCGGGGCCTCTGGCATCCCAAACCAGCTCTTAACCAATGTGCCACTCGCCCGGCCCTGGTTGGGATTTTAAATGAAAGCCAAAGTCACAGGCACAGATCTTGTTTTTCAATCATGAAATTAATAATAAAGAAAAAGTGAATGTGCACTAATATGTACTAGAAGCTCTCAGCATGAAGCCATATCGTTTTTTCTTTTCCTTCTCTATGATTCTCAGGTACGGTGAGCCCATACTATACTTTCATAGCTACGGATCAAAATTATTTGACAAGAAATGAGAAAACTGAGACACGGTTCAAGTAGATTTGGATCCTGAGAAAAAATTCTGCTTTACTCCTCTGTGGGGATGGAAAAATCAATAGTGGCGGAGGTGCTATGAATATTTGGACCTGAGTTCCTGGACAGCCCACATATTGCTCATTGCGGGCATTCATTCTAACATTGATCTTGCCTCAGGAGTTCATCAATTACTGCCTTCTATTCATCAGAAGGTATCTTTGTGGTTTTCACTGGCCAACCTGATACTTAGGAATACTGGTTTGACCAAAATTAAGCAACCTTAGTGAAAACATCATCTTTAACATTTAGCTACCTACATTCTGTAATGATGTCCGAAATCACCTGTAACTACCCACAACTTTCAGCTGGGCGTCTTCACCCAAAAATCCTGGCAGTAATAGAATATGGGATAGCCACATGTGACATAACCTAGAATGCAAGTGGCCTAGAGTTTTCCAGCAGATGCTATAAGTCTCAAAACAGTAGTCTATAATCCAGAGGCTCCCAAGGAACCATAAGCAACAGATCAGCAGGTGACTGAGAGCAGAGAAGGGAGACTAAGCTCAGGAAGAGATCACGGGCACTTCTTGGTCTTCCAAGCAGACAATCCAAAGCCTGAGGGACAGCATATCAGGGAAAAGAGTATTGACCAGTCAAGGGGGTGCTCAATCAAACTCATGGTCACAGGACAATAACCAAACCCTAAGGCTACTACTTGACTTTAGAGTCACACAGGCAGTCAGGTAAATCCTATGGAACACTGGGACAAGACAGAAATGGTAAGCCCTGAGAGGAACCTCATACAGAGAAGAACTTGGAATTATATATGTAGGTGTTGGGCATTTCTGTGACTGGGTGGAAGCTTCTGTGACTCCAGAGTTGGAAATGCAGAGGAATCAGATATCCAGTGCTCAAGTCTAAACAGAACCAATAAAATCCCTGTTTTTGATGTAAGTGAGTTGTCAGAGCATTTGTAATGACACTCAGCCTACCTAGTGACAAACAATGAACAGAAAAACAAAACAAACAACAAAAGCAACAAAAAACTGTACCTTCTTTTTTACATTATGTATTTCAAGGGAAGTTAAAAGCTTTTTTTTTTTTTTGTCTAAAAGATGATCTTATTTCTTACACCCACTTCTCTTATTTATGCTTTGCAGCACAAATGACATTTGTAGACAAGATAGAAAGGCTACTTTACTCCTTGAAAAGGGTGCACATCTTTAAATAAAGCAACTGTTTCTGAACAATGGAATGCATGGGCTAAGGACTCCTGCATTTGCCAAGCAGTTATTCCCCACCCTACACCCTTCTCAGAGGGGGAAAGCATGTCTTTGTTTTACCTGAACAGAATTGCTCACCCAGGAATGACTAGTCATTTGATTTCATAATTGGCCTCTATCCTATAAACCCAAATGGAAGTTTAAATGAGAGTGGAATGGAGTTCTCAGGAGCCATGTTGAGAAAGTTGGCATGGTGATGAATGCTTCCATAAAGTTGAGAGCACTGTGTTGTGGACATACAGACTCCTGGGCCATAGCTGCTCAAAGCCAGGTGTTTGACTCTGCTATTTGATCCACCTGGGTTGCAGTTCATTCAAAATGAGAGAATTAGTTTAAATGATGTAAAAAATCTTTTCCTCTTTAATTACATAGGCCCATCTCTGGGCCCATGAAGCATATATGAGCACATCCCAGCTTATTATTATCAGAGCATCTCCATAGGTAGGGTAATGGTAGCTTTTGTTGGCATTCCAGATGTCTAATAGGTATTTAATGCATGAATAGTATTATTGCTGCCAAAATAAAATCGTGTGCCTTCTGTATACTGTTTAATGATGATGGATATTGGATGTTTTTAAGAAGTGTGAAATATACATATATTACATAATTCCCTATTTAGTGTTCTGGAGAATACATTTGTTTTTATTAGCATTATATAGGTTGCAAATATCATCTAATTAATTGTATTCACCCTGTCTTGGAGCAAAATGATATTCGATGATATCTCCCCTTCTCCCTAGAGCTTAATTTGCCTTATCAAGCTGTCTATTCTTGGATAATCATCTCACCTCTCTACATCTTAGATTCTTCTTTTGGTAAATTAATAGGGTTGGATTAGAGCAACATTTCCCAAAATGAGTTTTGTAAAATATACCATAAAAATCAGAGATCTACAGTCAAATGTTTGGAACATGCTGTATTCTGTGTTCCTTCTTAGAAACCTGGCTTTCACATCAACACACTAGAGGCTCTGAGAAGTATGATAAGAAAGAAACCTGTTTCACTCTTCCAGTTTATTGTAGACGTATTTAACTATGGAATTCTTTATTTCTGAGTCGTAGCAATCAATAAAGGGCCATCAGAGGCAATGCCTCTGGATTCACATTGAGGAAACTTGAATGTATATTTCTAAGATTTCTTGTATTGTTTATGTGGATTAAAACTACAGTATTGTCAGAGGATATTTAGGGCAACGAAAATACCCTGTATAATACTATACCAATGGATACATGTCATTAAATTTTTTAACAAACCCAAAGAATATACAACACCAAGAGTGAACCCTAACGTAAACAACAGACTTTGGGTGATAAGCTGTATCGATGCAGGTTCATGAATTATAACAAATGTCCCGCTCTGGTGGAGGATATTGATAATGGGGGAGCTAGGCATATGTGGGGACAAGAGGTATATGGAAAATCTCTATAACTTCCTCTCAATTTTGCTGTGAACCTAAAACTACTCTAAGAAAATAAAGTTATTATTGCAATATGAGACTTTCCAACTATGGAACAGGGTTTATAAAGCTTCATTATTAGATCATCTTCTCTACCCACTTTTTCTCTATTTTAGGGGGGAAAACAGGTTTAACAATGCATATATAACCTCTTTTCCTCTACCCACTCTCGTGTTTGTGTGTGTGTGTGTGTGTGTGTGTGTGTGTGTGTGAGAGAGAGAGAGAGAGAGAGAGAGAGAGAGAGAGAGAGAGAGAGAGAGAGAGAGAGAGAAGCTTTCCTACATTTTAAGGTCAGGTAGCAGAAAAGAACATAAGGTTGGAAAACAATTTCCTCGGATTGTGTCTGGTCATCAAGACACTTTAGGCCAATTGACCTCTCTGTGTTAGTGTTCTTATTTGGAAAATTGATTCAATAGTAGCTGACTTGTCTTATTTATAATATCATTAAAAAGAAAACCTGTAAAATTAGGCTTAACCATTAAATAGCTTCTCATTTTCGATAAATGAAGGTAGAATAAGGAGCTGAGTTTAAAGCTGTGAAAATTACATAAAATTCAAAAGAGAAGAACTCTATCTTTAAAAAAAATATTCTTCAATACAAGACATATGGAGTACCCGTTGAATTTCAAAAGAGATAATTTCAGGATAGAAATAAATGAAGTAATTACACCAAGCTTGTTATTTTCAAGATCACCCAAGCAGTAACTAAACTAAAATTACTGATGATAATACATCTTAAACAATAGATTGCAGACAGTTAAGAATTTCTACCACCACAGTAGCTTCTTAAAGACATATGGAAATATTTAAAGACAGTTCTCACTTGGAAAGCTGACGCTGAGAGCCTCAGATCTGAAAAGGTCCTAGCCTGTCCCTTAATATCCCCCACACAACCCAATACAGACATTGTTAAGAATGAGCATGGATCTCCCTATAATACATCCCTTGTTTTCCCTTGAAGGGGAAAAACTGCTCCAGTTTATTCCATTATATTCTTTAATAAGGAACATTGTGGAAAATAAGGTACTCTCCAAATACAAAATTCCTAATTCTATGACACCTGCCAGTGATCTGATTTCATGAGCAGTGATTCCACATTAAAAAAAAAAAAATACGTATATACACCACAGTATAAAAAAACAAACAAACCTTGAGCAAAACTTCAGGCTATTGTAAGAAGTGCTTGAAATATTGAAATACCTAGGCTTGATGGGATCATTTGTCAAATCAAAGGATTTCATTGTGTTTTGGAAAGAAAAATGAAGTGTCCAGAGAGAGGGTTTAAACTCTGTGCTTGCAGAGTTGGTTTTGCCCTGCACATCATTTCCCCACATCCTTGGCCATACTCTGGGAGTCAGGCTTTATGTATACTTTTGCTTCAAGCTGTATCTTCATTTTAGATAGTTTTCTCCACTATAAAATGCTGACACTATGGCCTAAATTCCCCTGTGTACCCTCCGATTAGATTCTATGTCTTGTGAAGACAAGGACAATAACATATTCTTATTTTGCTGGTCTCCTAGCCCTTAGAAGAGAAAGTAGGACAAGAGAGAAGCTGTGTAGATATTTATTGCATGCATGAAGAAGGGGATACATGGGTAAGTAGATGGATTATGATTTTATTTTGTTAATTATCTACAAACTTTTTCAGAAGTAACTACATACCAAACTTCACATTATTGTCGGTGTGCACCCCATATTAACCACGTATAAATCAATCCCTAAACAATGTAGTGTTTCTGTTTTCAAAATTATCATATTTTTTTTCATTCTGCAGCTGACCTTTACTCACTTGAGAGATTTTTTTATTTTTATTTATTTATTTTTTAGATATTATTGGGGAATTGGGGGAGGGGAACAGCGTTGGGGAATCGGGGAAGGGGAATAGACAAGTTGTGTCCTTTTGTTCTTCAGTCTAGTTGTAGAGGACGTTGCTTCACTGACCCATGTTGGTATTATCATTGCGCTCTTCCTGGGTGAGGCAGATTGGTCGCTGGCCTCTGGATGGTCGCTCACCGTGGATCTTGGCAGCTCATGCTGGCTGCCAGCCACTCACGGTAGCTCATGGCAACTCACTGCAGCCTACACCATAGCTGGAGACTCACAGCAGCCCAGCTCGAGGTGAAGCTGTTGTTCACCATCTTAGCTGTAGAGGGCGCAGCATGTAGGATTTGAACCAGGGCCCTGCTGCTCAGAGCGGACGTCCCAAGCCAGGTCTTAACCAATGCCCCACTTGGCCGGCCCTCACTTGAGAGATTGAGAGATTTTAATACATCTCTTTTAGCTGCTCAATAGTATTTTATTATACAAATATAACATATTTCATTTATACATTTTATATTGATTGAAATTTGAGTTTTGTCCCCATATTTTTTTTACTTTAAAAAAAGTGCAGCTATATACATTCTTATACATGTCTTCAATTGCACAAGTAAGGAGGCTTCTCTAGGGAATAGCCGTAGGAGTGAAATTTTGAATGACAGGATGTCCATATAATCAGCTTTACTAGGGATTACCAGACACCTCTTCAAAATGATTGTTCGATTTACACTTCTATGAATCCTCATTTTATAAAACTTCAATTTTCCAATACTAATTCTTAGCTTTATGGGCACTGACTTCTATAAAAAGATAGTCTTTTCTCTCAGGCTTGCTTAAGGAGCTGTGCCTCCAGGCTCCTAAGAAACTTCCTGTGTGATTAAGGGCAAAGAATTGGACCCGCCATCATCTGAGTTCCAGTTTCAATTCATGACTTGAAGTGTCCAGAGTCAAAGATTTCTTTCCTCCTCAGCCTCGACTGTTTGCAGCCATTTCTTGTAAACACAGGTTCCAGCATAATTGAAGGTTACCAGTAATGGCAAAGAAAAGCGTGCATTTATCTACATTGATCTGTGTTAACAGAGCTGATTGTGTTTCTTCTGTGCATCTGCTCTGGTCTTCCTGTGTTCTAAAAGCTTTAATATCCTGGATTCACAGCAACGCAGGACGACAGCATGGCTGCTGAGTGAGGTTCTGAGGCTTTGTAACTGCAAGTTTCAGTTTACTATCTCTATATTCAATTTATGAAAAATATCATAGCACCTCAGAATGAGCTTTAATTTTTAAAAAAAATTAGACTGCAGTATTCAAGCCATATTTCAAAGGGAAGCTTACCTTAGGTGATCTTTTAGTTAAGCTTTTGCCCCCCAGAATAACCCATCCCATGTAGAGTGGTGGTCACTTCTGGTGTATCTTTCTCTTCTAAGTTACTTTTCACTTCAGAGTCCTCTGAAACTAGTACTTTCTGAAAATAGATGAAGATTCATATGAGGTTTCATATTTTTTGGTTGTTTTCTATGCATATATACCTGCTTTTTGTAAACCAATGAGGGTTTTAGATGTATGGTTTTGTTCTTTATTTGCCTTTAAAGCAAATGCTTTTACTGGACAAAACATAGAGAAGTGAACAAATCGTAAGTGCACAGCTCAATGAATTTTCACCAAGTAAATAGAGCTTTGACCAAAGATAGATACAGAGACCATCACCCACGCCTTCAGGGTCTCCTTGGTTCCCTCTCCAACTTCCAAACTAACTGTTTATCTGGGTTTTAAATACATACAATACATCAAAGCAACCTTTATATGCAATATCAGAAAATCTCAGAAAGAAGAAATAACTCATTCAAGGTCACACAAAGGGTAGAAGAATTAACCCCAGAACTGCATTGCAACATGCACTTCCCTTTACTCATGCAACCTATAACCTAATGAGAGAAACAAGAAAGTGCATGGAGCTGGAGAAAATTGTATTATTTTAGCAGCAACTCCAGGATTTCTCTTGGGGAGAGAAATTCGTTGGATAAAATTTGGGTGAGGACTTGGGGTAAAGGTTGAACCTCCCTCACCTCAGCCCTATTGCTCACGTGCTAACTGACGTCCAGGTTTCACAGGGAGGGAGGTGCTCTGAGCAATAAGGGAGATGAATTTGGGCTCCCAAGAACAGCTCCAGAGGCAGAAGATGAGGAATAGAAAAAAGTGGGGGAGGGGCTCCTATAGGCTTTGCGTATGAGCCCATTGCCAGGGACTTTCCCACAAAAAGTCTTCAATAAAGTGAAAAATACTCATAAATGCTTTTAATTATTGTCATTTGCTGTTGGTAAAACTGAGCATGAGTTTCAAGTTAGGACCCAGGTAGCACAGGAGAATTATGCCTCAATTTTCTCACCAACTCTAGGCCAGGGTTGTCCAGGAGATCAGTAAAAACTCATACCCTCTCTTACCTCACCTTTTTTAATAGCAGCCAACCTGTGGGGGGATGGACTTTCTTAGTCCATAGCATTGAGGGTTTCAATACAATTTCACCTGTATTTTTTTTTTTTTGAGGGCAGTGTCACTGACCCTCATAAGTGGGACCGAACTGGGGCCGCTGGTGTCCCAAGTCAGCGCTTAACCAATGCGCCACTTGGCCGGCCCTTCACCTGGATTTGAAAAGGCAAGAAGGCCCCTGGTGACTTTAATGTTATAGAAGAAAATCAGGAATTAAGTGCAGAATAAATACCAGCCTTATTAAATGTGATGATATAAAAAGCAAGGCTGAATATCGTCTGAGGAATGGGAGGCTTGTGAGGTGGGTTGCTGAGAGGAGAACTTTACAGGGGAAATTATATTTATGCTGAGGCCTGACGGTGAGTAGGAGTAAGCAGAGTGAAACTGGATTGAGATTTTGACATGTTTAGATTCTCACCTATGGGAGTCAAGAGAGGAATTGAGAAAGATAAAGGGGGTCAAGGGGAGAGAAAGAAGAGAGAGAAAAGGAAGACAAAGGGGAGAATTGAAAGAATAAAGTCTACACCTCCACACCCCGCACTGTAGCCTAACTTATCTGAGGCGGGTAGTGCAATTTTCTCCAGAAAAGTCCAGCAAACCTAAAATGAGAATTGAGAAATATATCTCATCTGTGGTGAGTTTCAAATGAAAAAAAAAATTGCTTAAGAGCAAATAATCAATAATCAGCCACTATTACAGGAAAGCAGTAAAGTGTGGTGATTCCCATGATTGGTTCTGACTCAGATTGTCCAGGTAGACAATCTAAAACACCAGGACACTAATTAATTGTCTGAAAAGTTAACCAACACTGCTGAACTTCCATTTCCATTGCTGAAAAACAGGGTGATGACATAACCTAATTCACACTGTTAAGGAAGCTAAACAAGATTGGATGTGTAAAGAACCTAGAAGAGTGCCAGGCATATATTAATCACTTAGTACAAGTCACGTAAAATTATCATTAGTACTATAATTGCTGTCATACATATAAAAATGCATTTTACGTACCAGCACATATCAGCTCAGAAACTATAGACTTTGCAAAGATGATGCCTGTGCTTTAAAATTAAAATGTCACAAAATAAGAGGCTATTGCTGGAGAGGAAATATCTCTCCTCTAAAAAAAGTCACGCCACCCTCTTAAACTATTTCCCGTACTGTTGTTGACACCAGGACTTCCAAATCTCCTAAATAGAGTCTCTTAGTGTGTCATCCCCTGTTCTCTCTGGACCTTTTTGGGGGCTGAAGTAATCCTACAAAACTTTCAGGGTTTTGTAGGCTATCTGGTTATTTGAAGGCTATCTGGTTAAGGCACTCATTTATCTGTTGGATTTGCCATTTTTATATATAAAAGTTCCTAAATTATTAACTTTCCTCAAAGTGATATTTGATGGCAAAAGTAATAGCTGCATGAAGTATTAAGTGATTTTTATGAAAGAAAGCCAAGTAATTTGACAGAGCGTAATAATTACACTGTCAAAGAACACAAGTTTCCATTTTCTCGGAGAAATCCATATTGCATCGTCTCAGTTGCACAGGCTGTCATTAAGATGGTAAGATTTATTTCTCCTTTAATTGCACCATGGCAGCCATTTTGTGGAGAATGTATATGCAGGGCCTCCTTTTCAGAAGTGTTCCAAACCATGGCATTGCCTATATATTCACTCATGGGAATAAAGCAAGAGAGGCTGGTTTGCATCCCAATAGAACTAGAGAGCAGGCATTAAAGACCTCTGGTGCTGGTCAGATATAGTAATATGTGAAACAGTGGTGTTCTGTTACTAGTAGGAAGACCAAAATATACCTTCCCAAAGGAACTTTCTCCTGAATTGAAGCTCAAAGCAACTGACCAAAGACTTAGTTTTATGGCTAGTGCAAAGTTTGTGAGCAGTCTATCCCTTTTAACCACAGAAATTTCATACATAAACCATAAAGAGGCAGACAACAATCTAGAACTGAGGGTCAGGGGGTGAAGTTAGTAGTGGCATAGCTCCTTAGATCAACAATTTGTGTTGTTATATATAAATCTAGTTTGTCAGCATTTATTCCAACTCCTCAAAGCCCACATCTGTTCAACATCATTCATTGAGAGGGATTCAGAAAGTCCCGGGTTGATGTCTCCTTTTGTGCTGGGTCCTGGAAGCAGGAAGCAGTCAGTCTAAGCTAAGTCTCATTCTTCAGAATCCTTATAATCACTCCAGAGAATGAAAATTTGTGTTTATGAAAAACATTTCATTCTTTTTTAATTAAAGAAAATGAAAACTTGGGTGTATGTACCAGAAATTAGAGCACCGTATATGGATGGGTTTCCTAGGGAAGCAAGGGACTTGCCCTCAGAGAAAGTGCTGCAGAGAAATTCCACTTCAGTTGGGAGACAGGTAGGAGACTTTTGATATTCTTTCTCACAATAGTCCATGACCCCATTATGCTTGCAGTAGTGGCCTGTGGAATGGAAATGATGGAATGAACAGGGTGATTTCTGTCTCTTGCCCTATTTCTGGCTCCCTCACCTATGATGATGGGCAGAACCTTGTCTGTGATTCTGATCCCCACCCCGGCATCTTTATGTGAGGATGTGATGAGCTTATTCCAGTGAAAGTGCCTTGTACATTCTCTTGAACTGTATCAATTTAAGATTTTGTTTTTTAAAAAAGGATGCATTTGATATCCACAGCACAGAATCTGTCCTGAATACAAAGTGGGGAAAAGAGCCAAATTTCAACTTTCCTTTTCCATCCTTTCCATAACCACTTCCACTGCTATTTATGACTTTACTCATTCTCCTTCCCTCCATCTTATTTGTTGGTCTTTGAAGACCTGAGCCCAACTTAATCCTTTTCGTTAAAATCTCCTCAATTTTACCCAATATTTAAAGCAAAATAAATATTCCCCACTTCTCCGTATATGACATAGCTTTTTCTGATCCTTTCAGTGAATTTCTCTGTACATTGTGTGTCCTTTCTCTGCCTCTTCAGAATCATACACACACACACACACACACACACACACACACACACACATAGAGTGCAAAAAAAAATGTATGCATATTTCTACAATTATAAGAGGTGCTCAGGGTGGTTACCATCAGCATCCAGACACTTCTGATTATGGCAAACTACTGCTTGAGCAACTTGACCAAAGTGTCCACTTGTATACATTTTTGGTACCCCCAAGATATATAGATATATATCTCCACCATTACTCTAATTTCAGTGAATCATGAGCATATTTTTTAGCTTCTTTTTCCAGGTTACAATAATATTCATGTCTAACTCTTGTTCTAGCATGGCAATTGGCACATAGTAGATGCTTAATAAGTGATAAATAAATGAGTGAATGACTAAATGAATGAATGACCCAAAGTTGTCAATTTTAATGATTTACAAAGTAAATAACAATTATTTCCTAGAAAGGGCTCAGAATCTAAATTAAATGGCCCTTGGGATTACCAGCCCATTGTGTACTTTTCTTGTATAATCCCTTCCTCTTGAGTTTAGGATGAACCTGTGAATACAATGGGATACTCATTCCTTTGATTTGGGTACACTATGTGACAAAGGTGACAAGATATTCACTTCCGTATTATGTTACATTATATAAGGCTCCATTGAAGCAGACTGTGGAAATAATCTCCTGTTGGCTTTGAATAAGTCAGTCAGAGAAAGACAAATACCATATGATCTCACTTATTTGTGGAATCTAAAGAACTGAATAAATGAGCAAAATAAACAGAAATAGTCTTAGAGACACAAAGGAAAAACTGATGAGGGCTAGATGGGATGGGGGCGGGCATGAGGGAGAAGGGGAAGGGATGAGGCAACACAAACTGGTAACTACAATATTGCCGCAGGGATAGAAGAGACAGTTTAGGAAATATAATAAATAATGTTGTAAATATTTTTTTAGGGGACCAGATGGACTCGTGTCTTGTTAGGGAGACCACTTCATGGACGGTGTGGTGGCCTGACCACTGTGCTGTACATCTGAAGCTGCCGGTGATTAATATTAGATGTTGACTATAATTTAACACAGATATAGTCATGGGATATGGAATATAGTGTGGGGATGGAGTCAATGGAATTGTAATAGATATGTATGATATCGGGGATAGTGGGGCAGGGGAGGGGAAAGGGGGTAGCACTTTGTAAGGGGTGAAAAAGATAACTATTGCATAGTTTTGTACATCTGTAACTAATAATAATAATAATAATAATAATAATAATGAAAAGAAGTAATCTGCTGTGAGAGAGCAGTTTGGCTAGGGACTGAGAGTGACCGCTAGGAGCTGAGAGTAAACTCCAGGCAGTGACCAGCAAAAAAGCAGCGTTTTCCATACTGATACCACAAGGAACTAAATTCTGCCAATAGCCAGTGAAACTGAGCCGCAGATGAGCTCAGAGCCCCAGCCGCTACCTTGATTTCAGCATGGAGAGAGGCTGAGCACAGTGTCTAGACGCTACCCCATGGAAACTGTGAGATAAGAAATGGGCATGGCTTTAAGCTGCAAACTTTGTGATGATTTGCTACACAGCAATAGAAAACTAACACAGTTTTCAATGAAGTTAGCTTAGACACTAGGTTGTATAAAATGACTTGTAAGTAGAATGACCATAGTTCTCAGTTCATCCAAGATTTTCCCAAGGTAAGCTAATTTTCCTCCCTTACTTATTAACAGATCTATCTTTTATTCTCAAAACTTTTTTTATTTGAACTATAAATTTTATGGTCACCCTAGTTATAAAGTATTTTTTGTCTTTAAAATGGTAGAAAAAATATCAAAGTATTCTATTTTTAAGACATCCAAACCAAGCAAACCCTTATCTACAAATGACATCCCAAATTTATTGTGTTATTATTTACATGATACACATTATAAATCCTCATAATAAAAATATTTTGTGAATGTTTTCAGTGTAATAGCTTCTGGATTATACGGAAATAATTATATTTTTTTGTGCCTAATAATCTAATTCTTTCCCTATTTTACACAACTTTCTTCTCTTATCAGGGACCGCATTACCTGGAATTTACTTAGATGTATGGTCTGAATTATTTGAAAAGCAAAGTTTTAGGCAATCTCAGAAAATGTGTTGGGTCTAAGCAATAGCCAGACTAACATCCAGACTGTATACGAAACTCAATACTCTAAGCATAGCTTCACTTCAGGCACAGCTAGATCCTAATGTTCACTTAATGTCATTATGAACCTGTTGATTTCTGATTTTCAACTCTGCTTTCCATTATTTTCTTTTCTTTTTTTTTTTTTTTTGAGGGCAGTGTCACTGGCCCTCATATGTGGGACCTGAACCGGGACCGCTGGCCTCCCAAGCCAGCGCTTAACCACTGCGCCACTTGGCCGGCCCTCCAAGATTCACTCTTATTAGACCACGTTATTATTAGACCAAATATTAATGGGGGGATAGCATATGCTAAGTAGCTGGGTTTGGGTCACATGTTCTGATTCTGGAGAGGAGTTGTGCCAGTCCCACGTAAGACACATGAAGAGAGATCAGGAGTGATTTCTCAGGAACACTGAACTGTAGTTTTCAGAATGATAAGGAAAGGTAATGCTGAGCAACCCAAATTGACCCATATCTATCAGAATCATCCTTGCTGTCAGATGCATTCTGACTTTGCATAAACTGTAGAGACTATGGTTGCCAGGGTTATTACTGTAACAATAGCAACAAAGTAAGATCTCAGTATCTTAACCCAATAAGATTTTATCATTAACCCCTATAGATGTCTCTCTGATTGGATAGTTTTTCTGGATAGCTCCCCTCTAGACAGGGAATAAGGGACTCAAGCCCCTTCCACCTTATGGCTCTACCATTTTTTTTTTATCTTAAAAAACAACAACTGTCCTATATTCCATCAGATAGGGAAAAGGAGTGGAGGATCATGTATGGGATGGCTTTATGGCCAGGCCTGGAAGTGGCAAATTCTGTTTCCCTCCATAATATGAGGCCATATAGAGAGATAAGTTTAAGTAACTTATCCTTGTGTCCAGCAGAAAAATAGTTTGGTGAACAGTCTCTATCACTGAGCCTTGTCTCAAACTAGTAACTGGTGATTCCTTGGTTTCTTTAGTAAAATATTATGCTCTAATCTTAGTACCAGCTATTTACCTCATTTCCTGTTTCTGAGTAGCTGCCTTTAAAGCGTTCCTAGTACCTCAAGACAGGGAACTGACAGCTAAGATGGAAGAAGGAGTCAAGGTTTCCTGACCCTGTAACAAGTCCTCTCGTCCAGGAACCCTGTATCAGACCCTGCTATTGCTAACTGCCTGCTTCGACCCCTGGCGACTCCCCAACTCTGGTGGTCCTGTCTCCAGCCAGGTTGGAGGAGTTTATCCTCACTTAACAGACTTTATCCCAATTTCACCTCTTAACTGACCTCAGTAGCTTTTACACACAGCTGCTGTTTGCTGACAGATTTTTACTGCGTAGTCCATTAAACATTTACTCTCATCTTCAGCAAGTCTTATGAAAACATCCACAGGGATGAATGAGTTAACTCCAGAATAATTCCAATTTATCAGCTCTTTCTTTTCTTTCTTTCTTTCTTTCTTTCTTTCTTTCTTTCTTTCTTTCTTTCTTTCTTTCTTTCTTTCTTTCTTTCTTTCTTTCCTTCAGACAAAGCTTGCCCACATTGTCTGAGCAATTGTATTTGTATTCACTTTCTAATAAGACTTGAATTCAGGGGGCAGGTGAGTAAAAAGAAAACGTGAAATAAAATGTCTGAGAAGGAAATAGAGATAGAGACAGAGACAGAGACAGAAAGATTGAGAGATTGAGAGAGAGGTGGGAGCTTCCAGAAAGCCACAGAGATGGAGTAGAACAGGATGAGGAAGAGGAGAGAGCACATGGGAGAGACTGACTTGAGAAAAAGACCAAATGAAGGGACAAAAAAAGAATTAAAAATGAGGGGGGGAAACAGTTAAGAAGAAAAAAATCTACAAGGAAATAGGAGAGCTTTCATAAAGGGGGACTTTATCAATGTGTATCTGTTCTGTCATTTTCTTTCAATGAATATTTACTGAGCACTTACTAGTCCTTGGAGCTGCAGTGCTAAGTGCTATGAAGATTAATCAAGAGAAACCTCATCTAAATTGGAGTTGAGAAGGCCTGTAGGGGGCACTGTCACACGCTACTGCTTATCTTCAATTACCAAACAGGAAGAGATATACTTTCCATCTCTAACAGGGAGATGTCCTACTCTACTACTGCAGCAGGAAGGAGGATTTTCTGCTCTGCCTGGCAACCCTCAGACAATGAAAGACAGTTACAAGTCAGCCAACAAGCCATTATACTTTCAACTCCCAGTTTCCTCCAATGGGTTGTTTGTTTATTTGACTTTCGGAACACCCATTTCTTCTATAAGGACGTTTTTCATTGCTCCTGAGTAAACCCAAATTTTTTTTGGTGGAGAAATATCTGGCTGTCTATTTAAAGTCAACAGCACAGAGGAAGTTTCACGGAAGACCACCGAAACTGTTACTAAATCTTTATGTGTTGGTATTTCCTGTGCAAGCACCATAGAGCAGGTAAGATGAATCACTCCTTATGGTCAGAGGTATGGGCTTTGGAAATACTCCCTGAGAGCTGGTTGAAGCACACACTCACACAAACATTCACACACTTATATGCATTCATTCATACATTTTAAATTTATTTTTCAAATGGTCTCCTGGAGAATATAAGGACAGCATAGGTAAATAATGTGGTAGAATGATTAAGTCTCCCACTGCCAGAGTCAAAGTGCCTGGTTTAAATTTTGGTCTCATCACCTATCAACAAGTGATCTTGGGTGGTTGATTATTTTAACTTCTCAAAGCCTCCACTCTTAGGTGATTTAAACTCTTTAAGAAGCCTCAGCTTCTTTTATAGATCAGTGTCTATTAAGACCTATGGCAGAGGTTAAAGTGCTTTAAACATCAGTTAATTTCTGAAAAGGAGTGGGGGGGAAGAATTATTCAACTGACTTTTCAGGAATCCCCAATATTTTGGACTGTAAGTAAGGATCATGCTTATGAAACCGCCACTTCTTTATTGGAGGAAACTAAAGAAAATACAGTTTCACCAATTCAAAGCCTCCACATATTTTCAGTTCTCAGACAGGGAAACATGTCCTTCTGTTAATGTTTTAAAAGGTGCATATAACTGCAAAGGGACTGTATCGGGGGGGTGGGCGCTGCGGTGGGGGTGTTGTGGGGGAGGAAGGACAGAGCAAAATAGGTTCTGTGAGAGTGAGCAAGTTTAAGTTGCTGTGCTAAGTGTGTCACTGTGAGACCTAAGCAAACACCCTCAACAAATGTTTAAATTTAACAAATTAATAAATATATTTGAATGAAAGGAAAAAGCAGGGAAAAGGAGGAATTCAAAGGGCCTGCAGTTGTGAGAGTTCTGCTCCAGTTCTGCCCAGCTCAGCTCCCAGCAGCCTCTCCCAGGGAGAGCAATTACCAGGCCAGCCTGGGGAAAGGCAGTGACGGGAGGGGCCAGGCCGAGCTGTGGACTCTCTCTTCACATTGCCCTCACTGTCTGAGCCTTGAAGCCATTTATTTGTATTGAGGTCCACTGCTTTAAGGGAAGAAGATGACATAGTTTTATAATTTTACAAAATCGATGAGTTAAATCAACATGGGTAACTGGGAACTTTACTCACTACTTTCCAAATCCCAGAATCTCTAGAAGTGGTCAAGCTGCACTCAGTTTTTTTTTAGAAGTGAAAAACAAAATATAAATCTGGATATTTGTGTATCATCTCTAACAATGGATTGAATAGAATGGAAAAGAACAAGCTGCATAGGCTTAGCTTAATTACATGCGAGCTATTTAAAGAAAGAGAACTTTGATTTTGTTAATTATTGAACATACATTAAAACCCTAGAGGAAAACATACGTGATGTTTGGGCTGCAAAATAGAGTTTAGTTAGCAGTCTGTGTCCCTAAGTCGTTTCTTTGATTTCACCCGCAATAACCATACTGCCTGTCTAAGCATTCTTTAACTGGGACTGAAATACAAAGTTTGTCAAAGTAAATTTTTAAACTAGCAAACTTTATAAATAGAAAAGAGACTAGGAAAAAAGGGAAACAGTCAACAAATAAAAATGAAAGAAAAAAAAACACAAAACCAAAGTGGAAACATAGAGAGGAAAGTTTGGGTTTAACAGCAGGCAGTGACTTAAGACATAAAAGTAACTGTGTTCATTAGTATCTCAAAAGTAAATTTGATTTGCACACATTTAAAAGAAAACCAAACAGCATTAAGGTTATAGTCAGAGAAGGATAGGGATCACCCAAGACCCCAAACCATGCTCATATTTTAATAATATTTTAGTAATATAAGGAGTTGGATGGATAGGCCTGATTTGTTGAATAAAATGTACAGCACTGAGAGGACCACCCAAGGAGTGGCACAGATCTGCTTCAGTTAGGAGCTGGTTGGAAAATGCAAAGGAATGTAAGGTTTTCTATAAATATGCAAATCAAAGTACCTGTGTTTGAGAATGTCTTGGGTTATTTCTTCCCAATCCTGGTTGCAGGCTACCTTAAATAAATCAGCACTGGTAGATGCCCATTTGTCCCACCTACTCTGCCATTCAGTATTCCTGCAGTAGCTGTTTGCCTGGGAAATAATCGAGTTCACATGTTGGCAGGTGTTGTGTGTTGAAAAGGGATTATAAAAACCATCAGCATCTGCTGCTACACGCAGCTCACCGACCTCACTGAGAGGCCAAGACCAGAGAAAGGCAGGGCAGAGAGAGTCTGCTAATATCCTCCTTTTCCACGTCAGTTGGTTGGTTTTCCCTAAGCACAAATTAGTGAGTTTTCTGAACGCCAGTCATTAGATGTCGGAAAATCAAGGTGAAAGAAAAAAAGTAAATAAAATCAAGAGGTTGTTTCAGCAAGAGCATTTGGAGACAGATTCTCTCTGATATCTGCAGACCCCTCCCAGCCTAAGTGTCCTCTGGTTGAACTGACACCCCGGAGCCCAGTGACGTCAGAGAAAGGTTGGTTCTCACTCTGTGCCTCACATACCGCTCTAGTCCTGTTGCATCAGAAACAGTGCTGTGAGCAATGATTCTTAGTCATTCTTTGTCTCATACATTCATTATACTCTATAACTGAGAAGGACTGTGTACTTTCCCTGGTGCCAGCAGAAAGAAATCAAGAAGCCTCCCTACAAAAGTTTACGGGAAAGACAATGGTAAAATATTAACTCCAGAGAGGACTAGAGAAACCACTTCATCCAACCACTTTATTTTATGAAGAGGGGAACTTGCAGAAAGTTGTGTGGAAAATAAAGTTGCTTTACCTTTCTGATCTAAGTCACAGAGTTTATTCATGGTCATAGTATTTGCAGATGCCCTTATCAACCCAAATCCCTCAAGACAGCAAAAAAATTTACTCTCAAGAGTCTGCTGGGCTTAAGTTTAAAATTTAAGTCCACCAATTTAGAACAGCTTTGTGACTTTAGTCACAATTTGCAGATTTATAAACTGATGTTCAGGGAAGTTAAATAATCAGCCCTGTGCATAGAGTGTTCTCTATCTACTGAATGCGAACTCTGTGTTCTCAAATAAGATCGTCTGCAAAGCCCTTGGCACAGTACATGACATCACAGTGCATGACACTTAATAAAAGAGGGATAATAGCCACCCATTATGATAATGATTTTATTATTCCTAGTACTACTGCTTCAGAGTATTAGCTGACCCTCTTTAGAGTCATCAGCATTCGACAGTAATCTGCCTTTCAAGTTTCTTCCTTATATTTCCTTCCCACGCACACTTGGGGCAGGTTTCTTCAGCATGATTCCCATTTCTGAGGCACAGGTTTTAAAGTCCCTCCCATTTATAACCATCGTAGGCTGCCAAGCTTCGGCATGTCCCTGTGCTTGATATTTGGGTTGTTCGATGTGAAATTACTGCCATGAGAAAGTGGCACATGAGAGTTTGCAACCTTTTACTGTCATAAAACTCACTCTGTAAAAACCAAAAGAAGTTCAGGAAAGTGGGGGGTTGGAGATCTCAAGGAATATATATGTAGATATATTGTATCAAATAGTTGTGTTTAATTCAGTAGGAGGATCAAGTGAATTGATGCTAAGAAGTAGACAGCTTCGGTTAATGAGACTGATTATCTTGGAAAAGAGAACTGTCACTGCTGCTTGGAACATAAAACAGTGGATTTGCTATTGTTGAATGCTAGCTGTATTAACGGAAGTATTGTTTGTTCCTCTTGAGATATTTCCTAGAGCTGTATTTCTGTTAAAGATAAAACCCATGTGTGCCTCTCAAATGTTATCTTTCTATCCTTGGAACCATTCCAAGTTTCCTGACTTTGCAGTCAGGGAAAAGGAATTCTGGGCCTTCATGTCCTGTGATGATTTATCTCCTGAAGTCTCTTCACATGCACCTCAGAAGCAGAGTGAACACCCTAAGGTGTGGCCCCGGGCTGTCTCAGTGATATCTGGAGATGTGACCTTGGGAGGTTCTACAGAATAGGCAACCTAGAGGTGGAAACCCTAGAATTGCAGATCCAAAAGTGAAATTGGGCGAAGTGGTGGGACAAGCATTTAGCTCTGACAAACTGATTTTCCCAAATTGTCTTGACTTTTCCCCATCTCTCCCTCCTCAGTCTGTTCCTGCCAAATTCTCTACCCAAAGAGCTTTCCTTAAGATCATTGTACTCTCCCTAGAACTAAATAAAACAAAAATCTTTAACCCTTACTTGGCCTATCAACATTACTTTATTTAGCCCAAGGCTAAGATCAGACCTGGTTGGAGGAGGCACAGCTGTGGCTTTTTTCTGGCAGAGCAGTTTTCTGATATACTGCATCCCAGAAACTTGTTAGGAATCCATCCTCTGGGGTACCAGTGGAACAGTTCTAGGGACATGCTCTCATCAGAACTCATTGAAAAACAGCTTGAAAGGCTGCCAGCAGAAGTTACTGGCGACATGCTAAACCTTTTGTGCTTTAAGGGTTGTATACTGTCAGAACCTATAGAGAGGGAATGCCAGAGCTAGAATGAGAAACCCCTTCCTTCTCCAGTGTCCATCCAGCACCCCCTACTGATATACTTGACATTGATCCAGCTGACAAAAGAAATAGTTACAGGGTCTACCTCAGTTATTACAGAGCAGACAAGAAAGGGTAGATTTGGATGGAAAAGCAACACATTGATATGTAGCACATGGACCTAGACAAGTCTACTGGGTTTGGGAATTGCTTGAGCACTGTCACATGGAAATCAGTATTTAGATATCTCAAAATACTGCAAACTTAACATGGCCAGGCGCAAATTATAATCTTTCTGCCCAAACCTGGTTTCCCTTCAGCTCCACGACCCTATTCCATTAATGGGAATTTTTCTGCTCCATTATACATTTATGGGACCATCAACATACATGTGGACTGCATTGACCAAAAAAACATCATTATGCAGTGCATGACTGTATGAGAGCCTGCGTGGTTTAGCCTCTGCCTATATCTCCAGCCTTATCTCATATTTCATGCTCCGCTTTTTATTTTATTTTTTTAATTTTTAATTTTAAGAGGGCAGTGTCACTGGCCCTCATATGTGGGATCCGAACCCGGGCCACTGGCATCCCAAGCCAGCTCTTAACCACCGTGCCACTTGGCCAGCCCATGCTCTGCTTTCTGTTGAACTCAACCACACCAACTATATCCATCTGTTTTAGGCTCCTCAGACTTGCCACACTTCCTGCTTGATTCTCTTAACTCCCTCTAATCCATCCATACCTAGAAACTCCAACTCATCCTCGGTGTTCCAGCTCACTTTTCACGTCCTCGGGTAAACTCATACCTCCCAGAATCAACCTATTGTATTTTATGGTTTCCCAACACAACATACCTTTGAAGATATAATTTGAATTTGCATGTCTATTATCTGTTTACTTGTGTCTGTCTCCTGTCTCTTCACAAATCCCACCCATTCAAGAGCTCATTCTTTGGGAATAAATCCTTTAAGAAGTGTTCTCAGTCTATTGAAGTTTGAATAGAGAAAATTGGAATGTGAGCATTGCCTTTGTTACCATTTTTCAGATGAAGAAATTGAGCATAAGAAATGAAGAAGACAGTGGTTCTGCTCTGTATCAGTTCTCTAGTGGGCCTGGTTTCAAATTCAGACTTGTATAATAAAACCACAACATTTAAAAAAAATTTTTCTCCTAATTTCCTTCATATATGTATATACTTTTTTGTCTCTTTCTATGTATGTAGATAGATGGAAGATAGGTATAGAGATAGTCTATGTTGGGAGAAAAAAATATATATTTGTGTGTATATATAATATACTCTCTCTCAACATAGACTATAACCTCTTTGGGGGAGGGCAGAGTGTTTCATGATTCTATATCAAATCCACTGGGACACTAGACAGGTGGCCTGATGTTTGAAGAGTGGGTCAGTTATAAATATGGTGACTAAGGCAGTCAGACCCAAAACCCCTGATATCAGAGAAGAAACAATACTTAGAAAATCTAGGACAGAGATGATTTACTCACTGCTGGTTTGGGGGTGAACTAGACCACCTAGCCCCCTTATATTCCATATATCTCACAACATAGGACATTGCATCCCTAAATAAATATGGCACTAAAATAAGTTGGAAAGCTTTACAATAAAGGAAAATATCAAGATCTGCTTTTTAATCCTAGTATTAATTAAAGACAAACTTGCTTTGGAAACTTGAAAGACCTTCACGGGCTTCTCTCCTTAACAGAGATAGTTCAGGAGAATTATAATGGCAGAATTATTGTACTGAAGTCTAGCATCAAAATTTCTGGAGACCACACTTCGAGAGAGAAAATATTTTTATTTATTTGTTTTTATTTTGGAGCTTAGCTGCTATACATCTCGGGTTTCAACCAAAATAGTTCATGATTTCTGCAAGCTCATGTGAGAGAAATGAAGGGTCAAAACACACAAACAAACAACCCCTCGCAAAAAAAAATTGCAAGTAGTCTTAATAGCAGGAGGGTCTGACAATGCCCACTTCGTTACATTCCCACATTCAACTCATACAATACTGAATCTTTCCTCTAGATACTTGCTTTGAGACATACTAAGATTTACATCTGTTAATTAAAGCTAAATGAAGCAGAACATACTATTTTAAAGTAAAGCAAACAAACAAAACAGTGATGGATGGCCCAGAAACATCTTTGCTATGAATATAGAATACATGTCTGCCATTCTACAAAGGCTGCAAACAGGGAGAGAAGGTCAGCGAGTTAGCTGGCATTCGAGTTGGTTACAGATGAGGCATTGATAATGTGTTCCCTCTCCCCTTGTATGGTTTGCATCTCTGCTTCAGGAGAAGGATGAGATCTCAAAGCAAGGAGCTTTCTTTTGTTAAATTGGGCTGCAGGCTGTTAGCCAGCTGGCTCATTTGAAGGTATTCGTGCTGCTTGCATGGATAGTAATCCTGACCCTCTAGCCTGGATAAAAAAATTCTTACAAAATCCCATTATACCTTACACTTCTCTTTTTTAATACATACTAGTCTATAATTTGTGGATATACATTCAATAACATGAGTATTTGATTATTTTAGTCTTCTCCATTAGGCTGTAAAGTACCATGAATGTAAGGACCATGTGCTTTTTTTTTTTTTTCCACTTTTGTGTATCCTAACAGCCATTCCTCATAATTACCTATTCCTTGCATCTAATTACCACAGACCCTAGTGATTTAAAATAATGCACATCTAGTAAAATGATGCAGATGGTGGAAACCAGCATGGAAATAACTCAAAAAAAATAAAAAGTTACTCATAGGATTACTATTTCTGGGTATATATCCAAAATAATTCAAAGCAAGGGCTTGAACGGATATTGTATACCTGTGTTTGTAGTAGCATTATTCACAGCAGCAAAACAAAACAAAACAAAGCAAAACAAAAACACCAAAAAAAAAGCCAGAAGCAATCCATGTGTCCATTAATGGATGAATGGATAAACATATACATACAATGGAATGTTATTCAACCTTAAAAAGGAAGGGAATTCTGACACACACACTATAATATGGATGAAAGTTGAGGAAATAATGCTGAGTGAAATAAGCCAAAAGGACAAATAATTGTTATTCAATTTATATGATGTCTTAGAGTAGTCAAAATCATAGAGACAGAAAGTAGAATGGTGGTTGCCAGGGCCTAGAAGTAGAGGAAAATGGGAAACTAGTGTTGAATCATAGAGTTTCAGTTGGGGAAGATGAAAAAGTTCTAAGATTGATGGTGATAATAGTTTCAAAACAATGTGAATGTATTTAATACTATGGAACTCTAAACTTAACGATGATTAAAATGGTAAATTTTATGTTACATAGATTTTACCACAACACATGCACATGTCAATTACCTCATTTTCTATGGGCCAAACATTTACACACAACTGAGTCGTCTGATTAAGTTTCTCTCAAAGATGCGTCGAAGGTGGCAGCCAGGGTTTGTGTCTCATCTGAAGAACTGACTGGGGAAGAATCCATTGCCAAGCTCCTGTGTTGTTTGCTGAATCAGTACCTTAAGGGCTATTGAATTGATGTCCTTAGTTCCTAACTGGCTTTTGGCTACCAGCTACCTTCAGTTCCTTGCTATGCCATCCTCTTCAAAATGGCAGCTTACTTCATCAAAGCATACCAGCCATAGGGAAATAAACAAACTATGCTAGCAAGATAAATGTCCCAATATTGTTTAATCACAGAAGTGACATCTCTCAATGTTTTCATAATCTTTGATTAGAATCAAGTTCTAATCAAAACACCAGAAATATCAAGAGGTAAAAAACACTGGGGGCCATTTTAGGACTCTGTCTTCCACACAGTCCTAGAACTATAACTGAGGATGGTTAATAACTCCAAAGTGAGTCTGGACTCTGGGAGCTCAACCAATGACAGGAGGTCAAGGTAAAGTAGAAGGCCAACCACCAGCCTTTAGTGAGGAACACTAACATTACAGGCTGGGATTGTGTCAGAGCCAGCCACCAGAGGTGGAAGAATTCTGTTATTTCAGGAAATAATAATCAGCTTTCTGGGCCAGAGGATGCCTAGACCTAAGACTGGTGACAGGATGGCAGCAGTAGTTAAGCCCCCATTCAGCTCAAATGCTCTAAACCATGCCTGATGGGTGGGTCCTCATGCAGCTATTTGAGGTAAAGCCTAGGTTTCAGATCTGTCTAGTTCCTTTCTGCAATTTCCCCCCATAGGAATTGGGATTGGCTCCAAATAGCTTGTCTGATAGACTGCTCTGGGTTTGAAAAGTCTAACTACAAAATATTCACGAAGGCAAATCAACTTTGCTGCCAATAAGATTTAGAAAATATACTTATAAGCCAAGGGTGTTGCTCAGGAGCTGTAAATTGAGCTGTACTGTTTTTTTGTTTTAATTAAAAAAAAAATTGGGGGCAAATAAATTCCTAGGTGATCAATGTAGCTTCTTTGATCAGGAATCTCATTTGGTGGAATAGAGGGGAGATGGTGATGAGGCTGGAGTGGAAAGACAGAGAAGAGTGTTTTGTCTGTTTTCATGGAGAGTCATCATTTTTTGTTGTTGTTATACTTTTCATACTAAGATGCTCACTAATGGAAAAGCAAGAAAAAAAGCATGTCACTTGGTAAAAGGAGAAAAAGGCACGGAGGAAAAAAAAAAATTAAACACAAAGAGCCTCTCTTTAACTTGAAACAGTCTCTTTGAATGTTCTGCATAAGCTCATTCATTCGAAGTGACAAGAACTTCAGATTCCAGAAATCTGTTTGCTTTTAGTCAACACTTCGTGAAACCAATAACAACATTATCCATCTATCTGAGTCAAATCTCCTACCTATGTGAATATGGAATATATAAATATTTATTTGCATAATAATGCTGAAAAATTGCATGTGCCTATTTAGGATATTTTTTTTTTGAGGGCAGTGTCACTGGACCTCATATGTGGGACCCGAACTGGGGCCACTGGCTTCCCAAGCCAGCGCTTAACCACCAAGCCACTTGGCTGGCCCTGCATGTGCCTATATTTGAAAATTGCATATGAATTTAAAAATAAATGAGGACTTTTCACAGCTCCCTTTTTTGCAATGATTTTCCATCTGAATACAAAATCAATTTATACAGTGGCCACAGTTCACTTTTTCTAATACCAATATGTGCCATCATTATTGTTAGGTAAAATGAAACTCAGGGCTATTGACCTACTCATAACTTTTTTAAAGGATAAGGATGGGTAGACAGAGAAGGAGAAGTTCCTAGTGGATTGACTTCTGTGACTTACCGGTGCTTTTTCACTTCACATGCAAATAGGTAGTTGGACATAGAATCCTGCCAGTGAAGTTCGGAACATGAGGAGCTGGCACCTCAGACATCCCATGAGAATCATGAATGCAAACAACTCATCCAGCTGAGCCTCACCTTTCATCTACATCAAGTAAGTTTCTTTCCAGCATATTTTATTGGTTGGTTCCAAATCCACTGAACTCAAGGAATCTTGCATGGGCAAAAAAGCAGTACCAAAGATTAACTATGAAGATTTTTGTAATAAAAAATTCAAGGTTTTGACAAATATAAGAGGCTTCCATCATCAAAATGATGATGACAATTTAAAAGTCTCACCTTTATTGACATGGCCTTTTTTATTCTACTGTTCCCAAAGCTACAAATAGAAAAGCGAGAACCATTTCTCATCTTCCCATCTAGAAATTCACACCATGCCCCACTGGTTTGAACACATTGCTCTTTCTAGGAACATCACTATTTCCAGTAATATGAATATGTTCTTTGTTTTTTTTTTTGAGGGCAGTGTCACTTGCCCTCATGTGTGGGACCTGAACTGGGGCCACTGGCTTCCCAAGCCAGCACTTAACCACCACACCACTCGGCCAGTCCTGAATATGTTCTTTTAACTCGAGGGGTTACCTTGAATTTTAAAACTTCTTCCCTGTTACACAGGACGTTATTTACTCTCTGTCATTTCTTCTGGGAATACCCTGAACTTACTTGTCACTCTTGGAATGCAATTGACAGACCAAATCATTAAAAATATATTTGGCTTTCAAGCTTTCCAGGGAAATGTCTCAGCACACCAAGACTCACTGTCTGAAATCTTTGCTTTAGCAGCTAGACAACTCCAGAAGCCTTCCCTTCTTTTGTTCAGATTGACCTGACAATTTTGGTGAAATTATTTGTAGAAATAAATACTTGCATGTAACTCAGAATTTTGATCCTTCCTGTATATGATTTGGCTTTCAAAACACATCTCTTCCTCACTTTTTGCTTCATTTCTTATTCATCTGTCTTCAGCATCTTCCCAGAGACCTCCTTTTATGTTTTGTCTAGACTCTGGAAGGGTGAATTCTATATAATCCTTAAATTGGGCAAAAACATATCTGATTCCATTCACTTCCTATAGAGGGAGAATGGAACTACTGCTTATGCAAAAATATATTATGACCAGCACGGTATTTTTGATTGTCCCAAACAAGAAATTCAGTGAAAAACCCAAGTGAGAGGTCTAAAATGGCTTATTCTTTTATTCATAGATAGTCAAATTGGATGGTTTATTGCATTTCAATTCCATTGCATGGTTTTATTAGAAATAATAAATGCTTTTAGAAAATGAAAATGTGTAATAAATTTAAATAAACTCCAATGTTGTTAGTTTTATTTTTTACATGTGATATTTTTTTTATGTAAAGATCTGCTGTCCTGCAGTGTATCATATTTAACTCAATAAAAACAGTTTTTTATCAAAACCAGCGATGGAATTGGTTTGAAGTAAATATGTATGCAAATTTATTGTATATTTAAGCTCAAAAACTACCTAGAAAGGAAAGAACACAAAAACACACACCTGCACACACACACTAGGTTTTCATTAATAACTTCATGGAAAACTCAAAGTTTCTTACGTTATGTATAATTTTATATATAATAATATATGTGTATATATGATTGTATATATATTGCATAGGTAATTAAATATATATGCATATTTTTGAGATTAAGCTTAGAAATTAATTCTCCATTTATATAAAAATATAGTCAAAACCTGAAGAAAAATTTACTTTGAAAAATGATTCATTACTGCCAACAAAGCTCTACCAATCACTAAGCTATATTTTTCCCAAAAAATGTATCCTTTTGTATTCTGCTTTATAATACTGGAACTGAGACTATGTACTACATTTCTCATTCATTAGATGGCTTCCTGTTATGTCCAATAAGAAAAGGCACAAAGGAAGACGGGAGTAGGGGAGAAAGAATTGCTCCTTCCTATTATCTTTGCTGTTTCTATCAGCAAGTCTTTCTCCTTAGCATTAGCAGTGTTACAGGCTCCAGTTTCTTTTGTTATTCTCTGAAACATCCTTCCTGTGTCTCTTTTTGTTGTTTGTTTTTTTGTTTTGTTTTGCTTTTTGGGGGCAATGTCACTGGCCCTCATATGTGGGATTGGAACCAGGGACGCCGGCGTCCCAAGCCAGCTCTTAACCACCGCGCCACTCGGCCGGCCCCTTCCTGTGTCTCTTTAAAGGCAACAGAAACATTTAAATGTGGTTTCTGGAAATGGTATCGTGGTTACTTGACAATAACACAATGCTGAGCTCTTTACTAAAAGAAAAAGGGAAATTGGCAACCCATGGCATACAGTTTCATCACAGTTAAGTAAAATAGCATCTGTGGTTGCTTGTAACAAAGATCTTACTAGGGTGAATGGATTGGGTACTAAGTGGTGACTGTATTTGACTGTATGGTGGCAATGAAGACGATAAGCGCTGTGAGTAAGATGGCTGATGCCCACTGCAGGAGATCACTTTCTGAAAGAAATAAAAAGCTTGAGTCTTTCATCTCCAAGAGCAATTCAATGTCACAGTAACAGAAAGCTTCAATGGTGGCCTGAAACTAATATCTTATTTCTTGTAGCCATGGGGAAACATTTCTGAAAAAATAAATCTAAATTTTATTATATAGATTGCAAAATTACAAGATAATGTAATTTATAGATACAGACACTCTTGGTAAATGCTAGGGCAGTGGAAAGAAGTAGGAGCCTGAACCTTAGAAGAGAGACATCTAGATGAATTTAGAAGAAGCTGAAAATCTTGAAACCTTTGAATCTCTCAGTGTAATGCTTGCCAATGAGAACAGCCTACTTCACATCTCAGAGGAAAGTAACCGTTGATCAAATCTTTGTAATAACTTCATCATTCACTATGTTAAATTCACTTTGCTAAATACTAAAGTCGTTTCTGTTTTTATGAGTAGACTTTGACTGATATACTATTCCAATACATGTCTTTATTCTCTTTAAAATATAATGAACTAGGGTGAGAAAAACTTTCATAATAATTATTATCCATTATAACTCATTTGATTTTTAACTCTACACTTTTCTTAAAAAAAAATCATTGGAAATAAAAATATTCATTTTTTTTCCATAGTCCTCAATGTGCAGATTATTGTTTGATGTAAATACAGCTCATAGTATATTGCTTTCAATATATTATTTATATTATCTACATTTTTTGCCTTCTTTAACATTTTTTCTTTATTTTCCCTTTATATTTACAGTGCTTTCTGCTTACCCCAAACCTGTACCTTTTCAAGGGACCCCTACTAGGTTTACCCTCTCATTTGTCAAATTAGCTGCCAGATTCAATACTTCATCAAAGAATTTTATATGTTCTGTGTGTCTAGAATGGTGCTAGATATAAATCCTGGCATTGAGGCAAACCTTCACATTCATATACACCTTTCCATTCTTTCTACTTCATCTTAATATCTTTATTGGCCATCCTGCCTCATTTTTTCCCCATAAAGATTACATTTGTTGGCAGTATTCTAAACTAATATCTCTAGGACACCTATATACAATTTGTCACATTAAGAAGATATCAACATAGTCCATGTCAGTGGTAAGGAAGTACCACCACACATTGTCTTAGATGCCATCTGACTTACTTTGTTATTAATATTCCTGTAATTAATGATTTGTTATTAATATTCCTGTAATTAATGTACTCAAAATATCATAATAAGCAGAATTTTATAACACAATGGTTCCAATCTTCTTTTCAGAAGTATGATATTTCTAGAGTTAATGGTACAATATTAAACTTGATTAAGTACATCTACTATGCCACCATGCCAAATATATCTATACATATATCTCTATCTATCTATCTGTATGTCTTATGTATAATCAAAAATATACAGTTCTGTAACATAATATATGCATCACTGATCCTTTCTGGTGGCATTTCCAAGCTTCTCTGGTAAAACAGCTGAAAGCAATAGTTGTTATATGTTGATTTGTTGATAATGAAGAAAAAGTGCCAGGCTGATCTTTACATATCCAGAGTCCATTTTCATTTAGAAAAATATAATGTCCTTAACTTAAAAAATATGGTATTCACATTTCTATCTTCTCATCTTGGAGAAATAAGTAAACAAAATAGGTGAATAGAGCTGAGCTGCCTAATACCCAGATCTCTGGGAAATTGAAATGTGCAACACCCAACAGACTTTGTTTCATTTGGGAGACTTAATGGTTTCAGATATTTGAGGGAATTTGTGAAATCATTAGCTGACTACTAAAGAAAGCTAACTAAGCTAACAGAGACTTCAGCGGCCACACTCAACAAAGAATGGAGAGTTTTCATATTTAGATCACAAAAGTCACTAAATAAACAACGAGTATAATAAAAAATAACAACTATAAAGTCTGGAGAGGGGAGAAAGTCTGGAGTTGCCATATTATGTTATATAAAATGTCTAAGTTTCAACAAAAAATTATGAGACATACAAAGAAACTGGAAAGCATGGCCCATACAGAGAAAAACAAAGGCAGCCAATAGAAACTATCCCTGAGGAAACACAGACATTGGGCTTACTAGACAAATCAGCTATTTTAAATAAGTTTGGATATATAAAGGAAATTGCAGGTAAAGAATTAAAATAAAGTATGAGAATAACGTCTTGGCAAATAGAGACTTTCACTAAATGGAACTTTAAAAAAATATGAGCCAAATAGAAATTCTGAAATTGAAAAGTCAATAATTAAATGAAAAATTCAATAGAGGGGCTCAAAGGCAGATTTGAACCATTAGAAAAACAATTATCAGTGAACTTGAATGTAACTCAATTGAGATTATTTAGTGCAATGAACAAACATTAAAAAAAGAATGAAGGGAAATGAAAAGTACCTCAGAGACCTGCAGGGCATCACCAAGCATATACAACCACCTACACAAGGTAACCCCAGTAGGAGAGGACAGAAAGAAAGTTGCAGAAAGAACATTTGAAGACTTAATGGAAAAAAAACTTTGCAAATTTGATGAAAAAAAAATTAATATATACAGCCAAGAAGTTTAACAAACTCCAAGTTGGATAAAGTCAAATAGATCCTTGCCTAGATACATCATAAACTGTCCTCATGAGAGCATCATCAGAATCCATGTAGGCCAGAAGGCAACAGGATGCCATATCCAAAGTGATGAAAGAAAAAAAGGCTCTCAACCAAGAATCCTATACCCAGAAAACGTTATCAAAAATGAAAGTGAAATTAGACATTCCCAGATATGAAAAACCTGAGAGAATTCTCAGGGCTAGTATCATGCCCTACAGTACTAAAGGGAGTCCTTAAGGCTGAAATGAAAATGCACTAGAAAGTAATGTGAATCCACACAAATAAATTAAAGAGCACAAATAAAGAGAAGTACTTAAGTAGCCTGAATGCCCTTCATCATAGTGAGCTCCCTCCCTTGTGGATCATCCCACCTTATATAAACATCTTAATTCACTCAGTGACCTTTCTTGGGCCACAAGCAATAAATTTAACTTCTATTCCTATTTGAAAGCCTTACAGTTGTTTGAAAACACTTAATACATTCGCTTGAGCCTTCTCTCTAATTTACCCCACACTAAAGTACCAACCTCTTGCTTACCTAATACTTGTCAAATATATTCCCATCCTGAGAATACCTGTTGTTCCCACTCTGATACCTGGCCCATCTTTTGAATTTTGCATTGCTTTACTGTAATCACTCCTTTTCTTGAGTGCAGAGGTCTAAAGATACTCTTGTCTAGAAGCTGCCATAAAATGTTCCTTATGTCATTTTTATTTCTGACTTTTCTATCTCTTCAGTGATATTGTAAGGTAACCAAGCTTAAGATCATGACTTTGTTATGAGAATCTAAAATGTTAGATTTGGAGAACAGATAAAAACAACTAGAATGACTGTCTGACCCATTTTGTACGTAAGACTACAGATTCTGGGAGATCATTTGATTCTTTCCATGTTCATACAAATCATATCATTCTCTTGCCACATCACACAGGAGCTCTTTGTAACAATAAGAGTATGGCATTTTTGTAGTGCTGACATCTCAAGCAAGCAGCTTGCAGATTTTATATTGACCAGCATCTGTTTTCTTTTTCTGACACAATATTTTAAAATCAGAAGGCAACACATAAAACGATGTAGAAACAATGGAGAGATTGTATAAGTCCTAGGCTGAGTTCCATGTACAATAGGATGTTGTTTATGGTTTCTGTCAACAGCAAGTTGTAACTGACACTCTTTATGTCATGTAACTCTCTCCATATACCCTGTCTGACTCCTGTGGTCTTTTAAGTTTGCAAGCCAAACCTTGATGTAGTATCATATACTTGTACTCACATTTTAGTGTCTGTTGTAGGTCAACTAAGGAATTACAGAACTTAAATATACATACACAAAGACATATTTACATACACATATACATGTACATACATACATGTACATATATAAATTAAATTATCAGAGTTATTTTACAGGAGTTGAGTAGTGACAGAGAAACACGGTAGTTTAGAGGTCCCTGGAGTTAAACAGCCTACTTCAAATACCCGCTTTACCACTTAGTAGCTATGTAATATTGGGAAAGTTATTTAAACTTACTGAGACATGGTTTCTTCATTTATAAAGTGAATATGACAACATCCTTGGAAAACTAAAGAAAAGGAATAGACATTTTTAGAAAACTGCTTAATAAATGTTCATTTTTAAAACGTGTTTAAGGCTGGGGCCTAGAACCAAAGTCCCCTAGCCTTTAGTGCAGGAATTTTCCTATTGTGCTTCCCTTTTTCACCTACCATCTTTTTGGTGCCTCCCTACTTTGCAGTCTCTGCTGCTTTGCAAAGTAAAGGCTTCATGGAGTGGGGAGTTTCTGAAATGTCTCATATCTCTGCACTTAATGAGCTACTGAACATTTTCAACAGTCTGTGCTAATCAGATCCACCCCCAGAGATTTTTTTTTTATATGTGGAATCTCATGATTGCCCTGTGTGGGCAGAGCTCACTGAATCATATGTTTAGTTAGATACTGAATAGGGCTAGATGGTTTATGTCCAATTAACTATATGACTGTTAAAGAATAAAAAAAAAGTAGGATAATCAAATTTCATGCTTCACTGGTAAATCAATGGCTGTGGAACTATAGCTGATCTCCTTTGCAAATGTTGCTAAGAGACTTGCACAATTCATCGGCCACCTAGTTGGCAAATTTGTCAAATCAATAATGTACAAAAATTTATCTGTCCCCCACCCCAAATCCAGAGTACCCAAACCATGCCTGGGGGGCAGCCAGACTTCACAGCCAGATATCACATTATCAGTGATCTTTCCTCTTTCTCCAGTTTCAGGTATTTGACCCTGAATTTTTCAATATACCATTTACAGTTATATAATATGACCAAATATTGCATGAGAAAATACAGACTCAGGGAGCAGAGATTTTTTTTTCTTTTGAGATGGTATTTGCTAAAGCCTTTGGAGCCTCATGGGTGAAAGTGTTTGAAACACGTGTGGCAGCATTTTTTAGAATTTGTTCCTTGGCTTACCTGCCTGAGAAATATAAAACCAAATGTAGTTGTAAAAACACCAAAAATAACACCACAGAAATATAGATAGATAGATAGATAGATAGATAGATAGATAGATAGATAGATAGATATAGATATAGATATAGATATAGATCTATAGAGAGAAAATAGAAAAAAATATTTCAAACTCATAGTGAAACAAAGTTAACAGCCTTTGTAATGTTCACATCTGATGAAATTGATGCACATAGAGCTGTGGGAATTTCTGAGCAGTTTGATCAATAAACGAACAATTAGAGTAGACTACAGCTTGAGAACTGTTTGAGATTTGAGGAAACAGAATATTGGAATCATTCCAGCAATAGATATTACCACGTAGAAGGTCTCATAGGGCCTTCAAAGTTATGGAACTATCCAACTAAGAGTGTGCACTTTACTTAACTTAAACTCTATTTTTTTTTCTTTTTTATACATTTTTTTTACTTAAACTCTTTACATGTAATAAAAGCAGTTCTTAATGATTAAGCATTAAATTGGGCAGTGCAGATGATAAGTGCCATGCAGATTTAGTGATGAAGATCTGATAGTAAATCAGAATAACCTGTACAGAGAGGTGACAATCTGAGATGGGTCTTAAAATCTGGTCTGGGCATTAAAGGATGGACAGAAGAAGATGTATTTTCCATGGAGAGGTAGACATATGAATATGTGGAGGAAGATGATAATATGTTCTGTGGGGCTGAAGAAGAAAGATAGCAATAAATGTGTCCTATTTCCAAAATGACTCATGTGAGGGATACTTTTTATACTGTACTGTAGCACCCTATATCAATGGAAACTTCTAGATCCAGCTTACAATGTACCCAGTGTGACATTGACTGAGATCGTTGACTCCCCAAGTCCAGTGTGACATTGAGAGCATTGACTCATCAAACCTCCTCCTTCAAAGTAGACCAGTTCTACTTTGGGCATAAATAGATGGGTAAATGATACAAAACCAAATGGGACACAAAAACTTGGGAAAGCAATCAAAGTCTCCAATAAGTGCAGGATAAAGTGATACAGGCAGAGCAGAGATCAAAGCAGAGATTCATCTGCCTCTGTTCATCTGTAACTGGAAACCACAGGGCTATGTCTAGCATCTCTGGAAATATACATGTAAAAGAAGATCAGCCACAAAACATAGCAAAGTGAAATCTTGTTGGAAGGTGAACTGATAGCCTTATTCATTTTAATTAAGACTAAAAGAAAGGATCATATTTTTCTCCTCAGGATTTTGAGTTACATTTAATAATATTCTTACTAAATCTGAGATAGCTTGGAAAACCCACAAAAGATTCACATATGCTTTTCCTCCCTCCCTTTTGTAAAATCAGAGAAATGAAGTTTTTGCCCCTTTTCTGTCTATCTCCTGATTAGGTCAGTATCACTCATTCACACATTTCTGGAACTGTAGTAGGTGATGAGACAGTGTTTAAGGCAGTGATGTGTGGGCACACACACAGATTTATCTGCTGAGGAAATTGCTTGGATCCTTGGTGGCAAGCGTAAGCCTTTGTTATATGGGAGAGGCTCCTGGGAGTTGTATACTGCCTACTTCTTGTAGCAAGGCCTCTTTTCTATTTGTGGTTGAAAGTTACTATCAGCCCGTTTCCCAGATGTTGGTCTAATGACCAGAGGAAGGCCGCAAGTTGGGATGGAGGGCATGACACCAATATACAAGGAGGTTGTATTGAACGGGCTCAAGAGAGAAACAGGTGACAAGGATATTAGGGGGCCAGTAAGGCAAAGATCATGGTGATAATGGAGACAGGGTAGCCCTCAGAAGATCTGAAGAGGTGAAAATTGCAGAACCCTCTCCCACCTCCAGACATGGAGAACTCTTCCCGAAGCTCCCCATCCACAGCAGTTCCATGAATGCATCAACACTGTGGTTGGGGTTTTCTTCAGCAATCCATGCCCTTTTGCTTTTCACCTTTTCAGATGGTACCATTTCTCATTCATTGAAGGTTCTCCCAACGTTTTTAGGGTTGTGAACTAGGAGAAGGATTCTAGCTTTTGCTTAATTATATAAATGAAATTATAACTCCTAGATGAATTTTTCAAGTGAATATCTTTCTCAAATCATTTCACTTTCTTAGGATGTAATTTCACTCTCCGATTAGCATTTACCATTAATTGTACTTGAATGTCTCATGAAGTGTTCAATAAATGTTACCTCAGCTTTTTTCCGCCTGTTGTTAAGAGTTTCTCCTCTTGTTATTATAGCCAGTGCCCTGACTAATCAGATCCTTTGGAATGAGTTTCCTAAGGTTATATTTTCTAAGGAACATAACCGGGATATATTTAGGGTTCACGCCTAGCCGTTATTATTCACCTGCCATTAACTAATCACCAGGATTCGTTGCCAGCCTTTGCAAACACATGCTCTCCCCATCCGCCAATCTGTCCTCAGAGCTTCCATTTACTTGACAGCATCCTTTTACTTCTGTATCACTTCTGGAGGAAAAGCTTATGAATACTTATCCTTTCATTATTGAGTCCTCACATTTTGCTTACAACTGTGCTGGGAACACTGGAGGATATAATGATTAACCACGTGAAAATGCTTCCCTCAACAGATATGCAGGCTAGCAGGAAGCAAGGGAGACCAATATTTTTGTATCATTGACTACTTAGCAGGCAAGATTAATAATAGACATTATTTAAAATCTACTGTGAAGTAACTGTGATGATGACAAGAGTAAGTGTCAGAGAAGTTACATAATTTTTCAAGGTATCATAGGCCTATAGTTCATAGGGCTCTGATTATTATACAGGTCTCTGCCTGACTACAAATTCCTCGTTCTTTTAACTATCATGTTTACAAATGAATATAATACAAGGCAAAAAAGTAATCACTCATATGAGATGGAAAAAGGTCAGAAGAGAAATCGTCCAAACCTTGTCCTTGTTCACATTTGTATACACAATGCCTGGCATGGAATCTGGCATTAAGCTGGTAATTGATAGACATTTGTTGAGGGAATGCTTCTGCTAAATGTGACAGAAGGAGAAGGGACGGGTTACAAAAGCCTTGTGAAAGAAATGGAATTTGAGCCTGGTTTTAAAGAATGGACAGACACAAATCAGAAGCTGAGAGGATAGAAGGGATTTAATGGAATATGGACCAGAATGAATAACGGCATTGAGATGAGACTGAGTTTGAATAACAGTGAAAAATCATTTCTGAGTGAGTGACAGCTATAAAAGAGGTAATGTAAGTAAAATCCTTGCATTACAGAGGCATGAAATCTGATGGTACAGTATTGTAATTGGCCTACATATACATATATTCTGTGGCCAGAAGGTACTACTCCAAATGAAATTACTCCATGAACCCCCTCCCCAGCAGCCTGGGGGATTTCTCTGTGGAAGTAGAGGTGTCATATGAGTCGGTATAGGAGGTGTTAACATTCCTCTGACCTTGTCCCTTCCCTTAGAAACACAAGGGGATTTTGTGTTTTGTCATACAATATACAAATATATGAGCATCTGACTAACATATTCATGTATGCTTTACTATAATAAGACATTCCCAGAATACTAATACATCATATTTATCCAACAAGATAGAGAATATTTATCCTGGGACCTAACATATCCTGTGGAAAACTACTGTGGAGCTCAGGTGCTCCATTTTGACAACAATCTTACTAGTATTTAATTGTTGCTATACCACACCCTGAGAGGAGAAAGTAATACATAATAATAAAATAACATAAACAGTTTGTAATTTCAGAGAAATTTAAATTCATATAAAAATATAGAAGTGTATTTGAAATCATTTCATGGCTCCAGAAAATCAGGACCAGGAATGCCAAGGCTTCAGAAAAATCATTTGAGTAGTACTGTTGTCTGTCTACTCCAGGAGATTCCATTTTAAGGGCCAAATTCAGGGTGGCATTGTACAAACTACAGAGCACCAATGTCATCTGTCATTGGGCAGGGAAACATTATCTTCCAGGATGCCACCTTACCTGGTGTTGATTCTCTCCTACACATTTGAGTTTCTGTGACTCATAGTTTACTATCTGTGTTAGTTTCCTATTGTTGCTGTAACAAATTACTACAAAGATAGTGCTTTAAAACACCACAAATGTATAATCTTAAAGTACCGGCTGTAAGGAAGTCTTATGGGTCTTATAGGATAAAATCAGCATGTCAGCAGAGTTGTGCACTGTCTGGGGGCTCTAGGAAGCCTTGTTCTTTCCAGCTTTTAGGGGCTGTCCACATCCCATGGCTCTTGGCCTCATTACTCAGATCTCTGCTTTCATTTTCATAGCTCCTTCTCTGATGCTGACCTTCCAGCCTCCCTCTTATAAAGGCCCTTGTAGTTATCTTGGATCTACCTGTATAATCCAAGATACTCTCCCAGTCTAAAAATCCTCATTTTAACCACATCTGTAAAGTCCCTTTTGTCACATAAGGTCACATATTACAAATTCTGGGATTAGGACTTATGTATCTCTGGGGGTGGGCAATTATTCTGCCTACTACACCTTCAATTTTGCAGGCCAAAAATACCGAGGAAGCCTCTGTGAAAAAGAGGCTGCTTTTCCTTTAAAAAAAAAAAAATAGGTGGCTTCTATTGTATGATTCCTACATCTGTCCTTAGAAGCTATTAATGGAGTCTACTCACCTAAGGGCATAATCGGAGGTTCAGTCATAAAACCAAGATGCTTTCAATGGAAAGGATGAAATCCAAATCATGTTAACATTGCAGCTGAAAATCATAAAGATATTTGGCTCTTATATAACATGACATTTTCATGTGTGTAGGTATGTGTGTGTATACATACATATATTTCTTCTATGTACTTGACTGTTTCAGGTCTTATATTTATGTATTTGATCTATTTCAAATTAATATCTGTGCATGATGATAGATAGCAGTCTAGTTACCTTCTTTTGCATGTGGCTTTCTAATTTTCCCAGCACCATTTATTAAAGAGGCTCTTTTTTCTTCATTGTATGTTTTTGGCTCCTTTGCCAAAAATTATCTGCCATATATATGTGGGTTCATTTCTAGGCTCTCAGTTCTGTTCCATTGGTCTGTATATCTGTTTTTCTGCCAATACCATGTTGTTTTGATTATTGTTTGTACTATAATTTAAAGTCAGGGAGTGTGATACCTCTACTTTGTTCTTTTTTGTCAGGACTGCTTTGGCCATTTGGGGTCTTTTGTGGTTCCATACAAATCTGATGATTTTTTTGTTCTATATCTTTAAAAAAATGCCATTGCAATTTTGATGGAGATTGCATTGACTCTGTATACAGTAATACCTTGGCTTGTGAGCATAATTCATTCTGGAAACAAACTACTTGTATTGCAATACATTGTTTGTTTACCAAGTTAAAATGTATTAGAAATGTTTGCTTGTCTGAGGGAACACTCATAAACCAAGTTACTCGCAATCCAAGGCTTTACTGTATAACTTTAGGTAATATGGCCATTTTAACTATGTTGATTCTTCCAATCCATGAGCATGAATATCTTTCCATCTCTCTGTGTCTTCTTTAATTTCAGATAAATTAAAACATACTCAGCTTCACTAGCTATTAGGGAAATATAAATCAAAACCACAATGAGATAGTACCTTACATCTGTTAGAATGGCTATTATCAACAAAGTAAGTAATAACAAGTGTTTGAGACATTGTGGAGAAAAAGGAACCCTTATACACTGCTGGTGGGAATATAAATTGGTACAGCAAATATGGAAAAGAGTATGGAGATTCCTCAAAAAAATTAAGAGTAGAATTACCTTAGGACACAGCAATCCCTCTTCTGGGTATCTACCCGAAAACATTGAAAACATTTATTTATAAAGATATATGTACTCCTGTGTTCATTGAACATTGTTTACAGTGGCCAAGACATGGAAATAATCAAAGTATCCTTTGATAGGTGATTAGATAAAAAAGATGTGGTACATATATGCAATGGAATACTAGTCAGACATGTGAGAAGATGAAATACTGCCATTTGCAATAACATGGATAGAACTTGAGAATATCATCTAAGCAACATTAGTCAGATGGGAAAAGTCAAGAACCATATGATTTCACTCATATGAGGAATATGAAACTGAAAGCAACACATGAACAAGACAAGCAAGCAAAAACTCATAGACACAGACAACAGTATGGTAGTGACCAGAGGGAAAGGGGAGTGGGGGGAAGTAGAAATGGATAAAGGGGTTTAAATATATGGTGACAGAAGGAGATTTGACTTTGGGTGGTGAATACACAATGCATTATACAGATGATGTGTTATAGACTTGTATACTTGAAACTTGTATAATTTCATTAACCAATGCCACCCCAATATACTTAATAAAACTGAAAAAATATATATCATATAAATTAAAAAGAAATACACCCCTGGTCTGGTCTTCTTCTTCCCCAGTCACTGTTATCAATTCCTGTTTCCTTCCAGGTTTCTTGATTTTGTACTTAATTAAATGCACGCACAGATACTATAAAGCCATGTGTTTTCATTTGCTTTCTTTTCTGTATTCATAAACAGTATCACATTTTCAGGCTTTGCAAATATATATATATATATATATATATATATATATCCTGACAATTAAGTTTGTGAACTTGTTGCAATGATGTTGCTAACCTTTTTTGATATCAGAGGGATTACTCATTATGAATGTGTACCAACTGGACAACAGTTAACCAAGGTTACTATTTGGAAGTACTGAAAAGGCTGCATGAAACAGACGACTGGAACTTCTCGCCAACAATTCCTGGCTCTTGCATCACGATAATGCACCAGCTCACACAGCACTGTCTGTGAGGGAGTTTTTAGCCTGTAAACAAATAACTGTAGTGGAACACCCTCCCTACTCACCCAGTCTAAACCCCAATGCCTTCTTTATTTACTCAAAGATAAAGGGAATATTGATAAAAAGACATTTTGATGACATTCAGGACATCAAGGGTAATACAATGACTGCTCTTATAGCATTCCAGAAAAAGAATTCCAAAATTGCTTTGAAGGGTAGACCAGTCACTGGTGTTGGTGCATAGCTTCCCAAGGGGAGTACTTCGAAGGTGACTGTGGTGATATTCAGCAATCAGGTATGTAGCCCTTTTCCTAGAGTGAGTTTGCGAACTTAATTGTCCAACCTCGTGTGTGTGTGTGTGTGTGTGTGTGTGTGTGTGTGTGTGTGTGTTTGTCTGTCTATCTCCCTCATATAGACAAGATCAGTACCTCATTTATAGTCTTTTTTGTGTGTTGTCGAGGCACTGAAGCTAAATAAATTATCCCAGATCATAAAACTAAATGACAAAGCAGGATAAAAACTCATCACCTGATCATTAATTTATTATTCTGTCTTCTCTTTTAGAAACAAGAAATTGTAAAAGGGAAAAAATAATACTATAAACAAAAAAACTGCTAATGTTTAAATATCTTTGAATTTAGCAATGAACAAATTATGCTGGGCCCACATCCAATTACAAATTCAAAGCTGACTGAGTTCAATATTTGAATTATGAATCAGACAACTCTATTCATGTAGAGACAATTTAAACCCTAAAATTAAATATTAATGTTCCTTAAGCAATCCTCTTCCTTTGTTTTCCTTACATCATCCCACATTGCAGGCAGAGGAACAATTAGATAGTCCACAAGCATAGCAATATTGTCAAACCAACAAGGATGTGAGCCATTCCCTAGTCCCACCTCATGAGTCCAGCTCCAGCCATTTTCTCAGTGCTGGGAAAGAGGGAGACCCCTTATTCCGTTGTTTGGTTTTTTTGTTTGTTTGTTTGTTTGTTTTGAATTTTATTGTTTTTTTCTTTGGTTAATATTTGACCCTTTAAAAGAAACAACAAATCACTTACAAAAAAGAAATTAGATACATAACATTTTGCAAACACAAGTGAGTTATGTATAGTGAAGGGGAACCTGCTGCTGTGTGAACAGAAGGGAGGACGAATGTAACTACAACGTATATCTGAGTTCTGTGTACCTTGACCTCTTTTTTTTCCCCGTTTATACTGATATGTTCTACCACTGGAAATAATGTTGACCTTTACTACTAGTTGTTTCTGTTCTTTTGTCCAGGGCTAATCTTCTCATCTTTGAAAGAAATAGTGAAAGATGCTTTGTATTACAATAGTCCACTGGATTTTACCATTTCAGAGTTTTTGTTTCCTTTTGCTTTTTTTAAATTTAATTTAATTTAATTTTTTTTTTTTGAGGGCAGTGTCACTGGCCCTCATATATGGGACCCGAACCGGGGCCTCTGGCTTCCCAAGCCAGTGCTTAACCACTGCACCACTCGGCCAGCCCCCATTTCAGAGTTGTAAATATTTTCCAGAGACCCTGACAGTGAACATTTAGGAAAAATCATAGCTATGCTGTAACATTATTATGGAGATTAAATAAAACAGAGTACATAGAGTGTAGCCAAGGTTGAATGAGGGCAATTGTGAGACTGGTGTGTGAAGGAGCAAGCTAAGTAGCTAATGAATGGGTCTACCCAATGAGCTTACCTTGCTATCTCAATTACTTTTAGTTCCCCTACACATAGGAGGCCCTACTGGATTGGGGTTAAGATTTGTAAAGTCAGAATTCCTGGGCTTGAATCCCAGCAACATAATTTACTAGCTGTGTAGCCATCAACCCATTATGTAACTTTTCTAAGTCTCAGTTTTCTCATAAGTTAACAGGGTTATGATAATTGCATTTAGTTTATGGGATTGTTCTGAAGAGGTAGGGAGGGAGAGAGAGATAGAGATAGAGATGGAGACAGAGGTAGAGAGAGAATGAGAATATTTATAAACCATTTGGAATAGTGAATGGTACATAAAAAGTTCTTAGTAAATTTTGAGTAATATTACTATGATTAGTGACTTACAGAGGTATTTGAATATCTCTTTCCAGAATGTCAAGAGTCAACTCTGTATGTGGTAAATGCCAACACGGCAAAAACAAGCTCCAGATTTCATGGCACCGAATCCACACAGTTGGTTTTAAACTATTGTCTGTCATGTAGTATCTTTCAAAATATACAGAAATTAAACATAAACAGCAGAAATGCTGTAACACTTCTTCCTAACTCATGACAACCAAGACCAATAAATTGAAACTATTTCTGAGTTTTGGAAAGTCCTTCGAATTCTCCCCAACATAAATCTGTGTGAGTTTACTGTTGCTGCAACAAATTCTCCCAAACTTGTTGGCTTAAAATAGCAAATTTATTCTGGAGGTAAGAAGTTCAAATTTTATGGGGCTAAACACATGGTGTCAGCAGAGTTGATACCCCTGGATGCTCCAGGGGAGAATTTGTTCCTTGCCTGCAACAGCTTCTGGTAGTAGCTGCTGCCTTCCCTGGCTTGTGGCCACGTTACTCCAACATCTCGCTTCCTTTGTCCTATCTCCTCTCCCTCTTCTGTAGTCCAATACACCTCAGTTCCTCCTTATAAGGACACTTGTGGTTATATGTAGGATCTGCCCAAATAAGCTAGGATAATCTCTCTATCTTAAAACCCTTAATTTAATCCTACCCACAAAGTCCCTTTTGCCAAAGAACACTCACAGGTTCCAGAAAGTATAATATGGATACCTTTTGGGATTATTATTCAGCCTATCCTAACCATGATTAATTGATAAGAGCCAGCATATGAGACTCTGAAGTCATTGACTTGATGCAGCAAAAGAACGAAGATTGACTGATGTTCCCTATATAATCCCTGTTGTGAACACCCATCTTCATTATCCCAGCAAGAAGATTTGTAAGAATGTAAAATTAGCTCATTTTCAAAATTTGTCAATGCAGAAGCTCTAATAATAAAATATTTTGTTGCATACAGGTGCTGAAATAAAATTAAAATAATTTATCTTTACAATTGGGTGGTTGAGGGAAGAATACAGACAATGAGAGTTGGCATTTTCATTTAATATATGAAGAAATGATACCCTATTTTGTAAAGAGAAGGGGGTGTTGTTGTAACTTATACTAACCTATAGTCAATTTTTCTTTATTAATGTTTTATAGTGTCTGTCCTTCTCAGAATAGTTCCCAATCCATTGGATTGAAGACCTAGAAGTCATGGTTTTTGGATGCTGTATCTACCATAGTTAGCTGAAGCACAAGTAGGTACTGAATTCAGCTTGAGACAATCACCATTTCTCATACAAGATTTTGGAAATTTCTATGAGATTTTGATAGAACAAGTCTTTGGACATGACTGGATAACTATATATATAATTTTAGAATTGAGAGGCAGTATCGAGAGTTAGCCTAAAAAAATAGAAAAGAGGGGTGTGATGTACATGGATGAGAATAAAGAGAAGTGATACCCAAAGACATTGAAAAAAATGTTTTTCCCCAGAATTCAGTCCCTTTCTAATGCTTGGCTATATTTTTATTCAGTAACACTGGTTAGGAAACAGCGGGTCAGAGGGCTCCATAGTCTATGAAGGCCATTATTTGACTGATTCTTTGAACCATGTCTTGCCTTCTCTTAAAACTACATGTTGGTAAATCTCCAAATGACTTTCTAAATGTTATCAAAATACTCTGTTCTTTACTAGCTCTATTTTTCTATATGAATCCAATTTCCTAATAAGAGATGTTTCTCAAAATTAAAATGCAGGTGTACATAGCTTCTGTATTCAGGTTAGCACATGAGATGAACTTTTTCTCCTGGATTCAAAAGCCATTACCCAAAGTTTTCCAGTTAAAGTCATTGGGAAACCTATGATTGACACATACTCTTACCGTGATCATCTTTCTTGAACTTTCCCACTAATGCCTGTCCTTTAAAGAGCATCATGACTAAACATTACAACAATCACAAGATAGATAGTATTTCCATTTTATAAAAGGATGAAGGGAAACTCAGAGGGATTAATAAATGAGTAATAAAATACTCATTTATTAACTAGCTGATAAGTGATACTTTGGGATATTAACCCCGGGTGGCCAGGAATCACAGAGTTATTTACAGGACACCATTCTTTTTCTTCTCTTTCTTATAGACAGGCAATAATTCTCGTATTCATTGCTTACCCATGGCTACGGGCACTGAATTTGGATTTAGATCCTTTTGTGCCAAGACTGTTTAAGTTTATATGGACAGTTTTCTCAAGCCACTGTGAAATGTTCCCAACTACACAGCAGAAACTTCTGGGCATGTGCATCCTTCTATTTTGAAGAGAAAAAAAAAAAAAGCCTTAAAGATGAAGGGCTCTGTTAGCTGTCAAATGTATTTTTTGTGGGTGATGTAGGAAATAGCTCCCTTTGTGTTTCCAAAGCTGTTACTAGTGATTTAATCTTCTCATTTTGCTAAAATTAATTTCCTCTGGCTTTACTAGTCCAAATCAACTTGCAGAGCACAGGCAGTGCAGCACTATGTTTCTACCCATCTGGGCACTGAAATTGAAATTTGAATGACCTATAGTCTCTAAAGTTAAGATTTCAAGCAAGGTCCAGTATAGGCATTGTTGAAAGATAAGAGAGACACTGAGGGGTTGACTAATTAATTGGAAAACTGAGGACAAACGAGAACAGTGGGGGAGGCAGCCACTGTCTTGTAAGCAGCAATATGTGACATGATGTCTCTAAAAGAAATCATAAAGCAGCCATTGCAAGTTAAGCAAATGACTTCTAGTTATTGAAAAAAATGCATTTCTATGCATCTTTCCCCATCTTCCACCACTCTCTAATATTTCTAAATAAAACAAAGCAGAACACACTGGTGTTGGAGGTTGCATTATAAGTATTAGCCTTTGTCTACTTTAGCTTTCATCAGAGAGCTCCAATTCTTTTACTTAGCTGTTAGAACTTTGCAAGTTCCCATTTATGGAGGTAAAAACTCAGACTCCCTGCTTCACTGCTTGGGTAATTACAGCTAAAGCAGTTCTTTCTCTGCAAATGAGAAGGGAATAAATGGCATACCTTATCAGTTCTCCCCCAGACTTCCCTGCCCCTTACTTCATCTGCATTATGACCATGCTTTCATTCTGCAAGACTGTTTCATGCAAGATTCTGTTAGCTATGAATACCTTGTCTATGTATGACAAAATCTAACTGAAAATAGTTTAAACTAACAAGAAGTAAAAAAAGAAAAAAAATTAAAAAAACAGAAAACAAAATAGATATTCAACACATTGTGTGTGTGTGTGTGTGTGTGTGTGCCTACACTCATGCACATGTACACACATATGCATGTGTGTGTTTATACGTGTGTGTGTATCACCTCTTTGGATGATACTTTTCTTCAGGAGAGAGCCTACATCTATCCTTTCTTTATTATCCCTGTGAGGTTTGTAAAGCCAAAGCTGGCATACACCAGCATTACATATATATATATATATATATATATATATATATATATATATATATATATATATATATATGTAGTTTAATTGATTTAGATACTCAAATTCTACTCTTTTTGCCATTGCCATTTTGTGCCATGAAAGTTAGAAAAAATCCTATTATAAATGCATCGTTTCAGCACTTCTCTCCTCACGATGAATAGAAATGTAAAGATTTCTGTTTTAATTTTGGAATGTGTAAACCTAAAGTCATAGGGAAACATTGGGAAGCAGATTAAATTAATATATGTAAGCAATAGAATATATGGTAATTATTTCCAGCAGTTTTCCCCATGGTTCGGATCTCTGAAAATCCATGTGAGTTAGCTAGCATAAAGGAAGGTGTTAAGTACTGTAGAATAAAATCCATAGGTGGGTGAGTACCTGTCAAAGACTGTCTCTGAATGCTCATGGAAAAGGGACCAGGCCTACCTTTTGGTAAAGAAATGCAAATAAGGATCACATTTGGTTCATCATTTAATATATTTGTTTTAAAGAAAAATAACCTGATGCATTTTGTTATTATTTGGTTTCAAATTATGGACATCAGCTCATTTGTTTGTACTTTCTACATATGAATTACTGGGACTAAGTATTTTAGTCTGATGAGTCGATGGAATCTCCGGATTTTTCATAGGGATTAAATAGTACAAAAAATGAGGAACGAGTTACTAGCTTCTTAATGAGAAAATTTCAAAGCATTTGAGCATCGAAGGGAAACATTTTGAAATTTTACATCCCGTTATATGGCTCAGTTATTGTGGCCATTATTATGCCCATATGGGGGAAAGTGGGGCATACTCCTGAGGAGCATGGGCTTTGAAATAAAAAACATGACACTGAAAACTTGATCAAGCACTCCCTATCTTTGTGAAATTGGTAAAAACCTCTCTCTGGGTTTCATTTTGTAAAATCTGTAAAATAAGGATATTCCTAAAATCTATTTTGCTAGGTTATTGGAAGGTTAAATGAGATAATATAAAGCATTAAGAAGTGCTGTACCTGGCACATAACAAGCCCAATGTGTTGTCTTTTCATGTTTGTGCCAGTGATGTTATAACAGATTGAAAGCTAAATAAGGATTTGAGTTAAGCCCTGGGGTCAGGAAACAAACTAAAGTTAATGAGGCCACTCAACTGAATCCACCCTTGTGGAGTCCATACTATGCACTAGTGATGGTCAACAGAATTTTTAATAACATTTTAGTCATGAAAGTGTGCGATTCCTTTGATTAGAGTCAGTGGAGAGTTGTCTGAGACAATCAAGGATGTATGAAATTATACCCATTGCATAGACACAGTGCTGCCCACTGGAGCATGGATGCTTTGTTTATCTGTTTTTAAACTTGAAATACAATCTGAAACAATTATGGAAGTCCCTGAACAGAGCTGATGTTCTTTCTTAGAGATAATGAGTAAGAGAGTAAACTCAGCATACTGAACAACTTTTTCCTTCCCTTTCATCACAATGTCTCCACTGTCATCCCACAGCATCTGTTTTGTTAGTGCCTTGATGAACTGAGCTGTCAGAATACCATATCCTGCCCTTCTGTTTATCATGAAGACTCCCTAGGAGGTGAAACATGTCAAGGAGAATCTGATGACCTCAGTAGGCCCCTTCAGTGCTCGAATGTCACAATAGAGATGGTCACTGAAAAAGAATATTAATGATACAAGTGTATTCTTAAGAATGGTGGCCATGTAGGAAAATTGAGAAATCCCACAGTGAGCATTTGAAGATGTCATCTGACCTTAAATAAAGCCTTTAAATACACCAAAGCATGGAGCCAAACATCAAAACTAATGAAGTGCCTGTAAAAGGATGTGCATACCACGGGAAACAGGGTAAAAGAAGCATGAGAACAAACGCAAGATTTATAGGTGGCTTTTAGGTCCCTGGGGTAGGGGTAAGAAGCACAAACCCATAAGCTTCCTGTCTGTCAAAGCGGCTATGAAGTATGAATGAGATGACTGTCATTTGCTATCGTCTGTCCCACATTCATCTTTAATTCTGATGGTATTATCTTTCTGGTTTTACTTGGTGAGCATCTACGTTTTTTACCTTTAAATCATGTTGTTAAGGTGAGAAGGCTTTAGCTATAGAGACTGATATGTACCTCAGAAATATCTAATCAGAATATCACATCCTATTGACCGTAGGGTAACATGTAAATGGAGTCAGGAAGGCCAATCTGAGAAAATGATACTCAATTCTACACCTTGTGTTGAAATCTGTGGAAAGAGAACGTATTTTTATGCTAGACTCAGAAATTAGCAAGGTACCAATCTGTGGCTATAGTGGGTTACTGTGATGGGGGAGCCTGTTTTAGAATGAAACCAACAGACACACACAAAGATCCAAAGTTGGAGAGAGACCAATTATTAATAAATCTGCCTGAGCCCCTATCCAGTTTCTCAACATTATTCACATACGAGTTCTGACAATTAAGTTCACAAACTCATCCTAGAAAAAGTGCTTCGTACCTCATTGCTGAATATCACTATGGGTCACCTTTGAAGTACCCCCACTTGGGAAGCTATGCACTGGCATCAGCGCCTAGTCCACCCTTCAAAGCAATTTTGAAACTCTTTTTCTGGAATGGCCATCAGAGCTGTTGTCATATTACCCTTAATGTACTGAATGCCATCAAAATGTCTTCCTTTCAATGTTTCCTTTATCTCTGGGTAAAGAAAGAAGTCATTGAGGGCCAAGTCAGGTGAGTAGGGAGGGTATTCCAATACAGTTGTTTGTTGACTGACTAAAAACTCCCTCACAGACAGTGCCATGTAAGCTGGTACATTGTCGTGATGCAAAAGCCATGAATTGTTGGTGAAAAGTTCATGTCATCTAAGTTTTTCATGCAGCTTTTTCAGCATTTCCAAATAGTAAACTTGGTTAATTGTTTGTCCAGTTGGTACAGATTCATAATGAATAATCCCTCTGATACCAAAAAAAAAAGTTAGCAACATCGTTGCAACAAGTTCACAAACTTAATTTTCAGACTCGTATATGAGCAACTAGTCATTTTTGCCTTAAATTAGTTTGGATTAGATTTCTGTCTCTGGCATTCCTCAGAATATTCAGGATATATGCAAATTATTAACCACCTATTTTAATTTATCCCAAAATACAGATCCAGTAAACAAGGTCTTGTATGTAGGTAATTTATATATCTTAGGAAATAAGCCCAAGAAATGGGTGTGGAGGCTGGGTGGTAACAGGGTAATAGGGAAAGCTAACCTAAAGTTATTTACCAAGCTTATCTTACTATGGATCATGGGTGATCAGTGCTGTAGGCAACATTTTCAAGATTCCTCATCTAAGGAATGGAAGATGACAGGAGTGACTTGCCATACACCCAATGTGTAATGGGGGCTGGGGGTAAACACAGGATAACTGCTGTTGAATCTCTCAAAATCATGAAAACAGGAAGAGTAAAGCAATTTTAATTCAAAGGAGTGGGTTCTTTGAGGGAGCAAAGACATAGGCTGGCCTTATTGCCATCTTGTTTGTTCTTGAGTACCTTTTATATGGTGGATTTATATAATTGACACAATCAATATTTGTGTTTTCAACTTATCCTCAGAGTTATATAGTGATGATAATTATACTGAGACACATTTATATACCATTATTACTTCTAAGAGATTACCATAAGAAGGGTCAGTGATTACAGAATAAAAGAGAATCCATGATGATTCATGAAGCTAATTCTCTTTGGAGCAGTGGAAAAAGAAGACACAAATTCTAACTCCAGTCACCTGCTAAGCCTGCCTAACACATTGTTATGCTTGAATTTCTGAGTCCATATAGTGAAGAAACACTCCACCTTTTATCAGTGGTGGAAAAGAGAACATAAAAGGGTTAGCAGCCATGTCTTTTACTTGCAATTCCTGAACAAAGGCTAGGAAGAATATCATCTTGGGATGAAAGCTCGGAGAGATGGTTATTCAAAGGCTCTCATCCTGAATTTGTCCAGAATAACTGCACAGTGACAACTTTCCTACACTCCCAGATTGTATGTCCAGATTGGACATGTGTGGGTGTTGAGCAGTTTCCTGTATGCTTCCTATATATCCTGGCAAAGGAGAAGCTCCAAAGCAAGAAGTGAGAAGCACATGGGGAGGGCCTCAAATAAGGCACCACCCAGTTGCACCAGCAGAAAGCTGGTCACTAGAGCTGTGGGGATGACATAAAGTGGTAGACAAGAGAAGTTCAATAAAGATATTCCTCCACCCACTTTTTATGACATTATATTCTGTAATACCCTATGCTGAGGAATTAACAAATTCCATAGGGTTTTACCAATATGAGGGAGTGGTACTCGTGATAGTTTAAGAATATATCTAACCGGGCCGGCCGAATGGCTCAGTTGGTTAAGAGCTCGCTCAAGAGTGCAAGCTGAGCTCTGAGCAACAGCGGTTCGAGGCCAGCCCGAGCTGAGTTGCCGTTGAGCTGCCAACAGGTGGCAGGATGGCTCAGCTAAAAAACAACAACAACAAAAACAAAACAAAACAAAACAAACAAAAAAAAGAATATATCTAACCATTTATTACAAACCTGGATTTAAACTTTGAGGCGTAAAATATGCCATTTAAGTTTAGGGTACAGCTGCTCTCTAGACAAGAGTGTCAATGAAATAAAAATTAACAGTGCAACATGCTAATAAAATAGGGAAATCCCAGCATTCCTCTTAGAAATGATAAAAGCCTGACCCATATTTATTCTTACTTTCTGTAAAAAATTGGTGTTTTCCATAAGTTTTTGAGAATAAAACCAACAGATAAGAAGCAGTAAAAAAATGATAGATGGATGTTACGAAATGAAGGTGCCTCATAATGGGTTATAAACTTGTACTTCTTTGTTGCCCATGCACTATTGATGAGCTTGCAGCATTTTATACCTCTTTAATTTATGATGAAACAGTTTTATTTCTTTCAGCAACAGCAGATATAATTTCCTTATCTATCATTAGAATGGTTTAATATCTTCATTTATCCACACATCATAAAGCAGAGACAGATTTTTATATCTACTCCAATCACTCATTGCTCTTGTTCCAGAAAAGAAAGCACAGTTTTCTGCTGATTCCAAAGTTAGATGGAAGGCCACTATCTTCATGATCCATCCAATTGAAATGGAAGATTAAAGAAACAGGGCTTCTATTACCATTGTTTCTTTATAGCTGTGGTTAAGGATATTATTAGACTTTGGTACAAATCAAAAACACATTGCAAATGTTGGATGTGTAACAGTGAAAGTCAGCCATGATGACTCTTGGGAGGAGAGAGCTGGTTTCCTAACCAAATCCATGAGAGTCCTCTGTCAGGGATGTTTCCTTTATCCTTCTTATCTCAGTGGCAAAATCGCCCATGAGCAAAATGCATGGGGCTGGGTTCAAGAGTAGCAGCTCAAGACAGCTGGAAAATGTTTGAGTCATTGCTCTCAGAGGTATCCCTACTATTGGGTTGGGAAAGGTCATGACATATTTTTTTCTGTTTTTCTTTGCAAAAATGCATCATGACTTTTCCGACAACCCAATATTATCTTGTTCTTTTCTTCTTTTAAATATCTCTTGAAAAGGCCTTCTCTTTCTGCTATATAAGGTCACTGCTTTAATTTAATTTCTTTTCAAAATATTCAATATCTAATTGGGATTGTATTAATTATAATAGCAGGCTTTCTGTCTTCCATTTAGAATACCACTTGGGAAGATCTGTGTCTTTTAGAGCTGCTACAACTGAAGGCCTCACAGCAGTACTATCTGTAACATTGGGTCAGATTGAATAGGTTCCCCTCAGACAGATCCAAAGTCCATCAGGTCCTAGAGAAAGATCATCTGAAGGGCCATAAGATTCACTGATTTTCTTGTCTTCATAGGTAACAAGTGGACATTTCAACAGAAGGACTTCAACTGGTTGTAGCCCATGAATCTGTCAGCGATATTTATTCCCAACATTCGTAATATTAGGCAAGGCCTTTTTTCTCCCCTTTAATGTCATTTTGAATTATGCATTCTACATCATGTATAGTTCTATTGGTTTTTGATTGGTGGCTTTTCTTTTGGAAGTCTGGAATGTGTTTGCTTTTCATGTCAACCTACTTCTGATTTTGTGTGTAGGGTGAATTTGGTCAGGTATCTGGTTAAAATTTACTTTCCATTATGGACACTTGAAAACCACTTTCTATTACAACCAGTGAGATGTAATTAGTTCTTTTGATGACTCACGGAACTGCATTGATTTTTCTAACTAGCTGAAACCTTTTATGAGTTTGTTTGTGTTTTTTTTCATTTTGTGTTTTGTTTTTCACATTTTAATCCCAGCCCTCCTACCAATTATGTAATCTTCTCTAAGGGAAATAATGCCAGTTTCAACTTTCTTGAATGAATCTGTGTTTTCTACTTGACATAATTTGGTCACAGTGACTTGGTGATAATTACCACTTACTACAATATACACCCCATTTTCAGGGCCACTGTACACTACTGTTGAAGTTGTATCCTACGCAAGAGCACAGGAGGTAAATGAAGGCTGAAATCCAGGCTGCATTCCACTTGGCAAATTGCTCAGCAAGAGAAAGGGCTACATTTTTTAAATTCGTGGGAGGAATTATATGAGAAGCTATGTAGACGCTATTATATTTAGTCTGCCCCAAACCTACACAAGTTATATGTTACTATCTTCATCTCACAGATGCATAAAACTGAAGCTCGTGCAGGATAACATGGTCAGGAAGTACAGAAATCAGATTCAAATCTTAGTCTGCAGAGCTGCACAGCTCCTGGTTCTTCTCTCTGAGCCAAGAGGCCCCACTGCACTGGAGACCCGCCTTTCTAGGAACAGGCGTCATGTCTTCCTGGAGTGTGACTATATTCAAAATGGCTTTCTCATGACTCTCCCAGGAGTTATGGATACTTTTGCTTCTAATTTTTTGCAAATCATTCTCATAGCATTGATCAATATAAAGTGAAAATGTAGGAAAACCAAGCTTGCATTCAGTGGGCTCCTCCAGCTTTTGGCTTGCAGAGGAAACTTAGGGTTTCTCTTCTGGTTAGATCTACTTTAATGGCAAGGAAAACAAACAAACTCAAATAAAAGGGGTGGGGGAGGGTTGTTGGATGGTTACAGAGAATATTCTCAGGACAGTCTGAGAATACTAAGCCTCAGAAAGATCAAGAAGCTGAGCTCTGGAAGGGCGCTGATGCCACCTGGTACTCTCTTAACGTCACCTTGTGTCTTCTCTCCGTGCTGTCTCCAGCTGTCCTGATACCTAAAGACCGATGACCTTTACCTCCTTTAAACCTACAGACTTCTGATAGTTAAATATGATAGTGATTAAGTGTGCAGGCTATAGAGCCAGCTGGCCTGAGACAGAAACCTGACCGTGTTGTTTACTAGGAGAGATACCTTGGGTAAGTCCCCTTATCTCGCTGTGCCTGTTTGCTTATACATGAAGTAGGGATAATAATAGTATGTACATATCTCATATCATCATGGTGAGGAAAGGGAGAGCTTGAGTTGTTTTCATTGTAATGCCTGCAAAAAGTGACTTTATATGGGTTTACTTTTCAGTAAATGGACAGTACTTCATGTGAGGACAGGGATTTAACTTATATACACATATCTTTGTATCTACAAAAACCCTTGCAGCAGCGGACACTAAAATAAATATAAATTCATTTACTTACTCATTACAGATGAGGTCTCAATGATTGCAGAGAGCTGTGAGTTACCTTTCTTCTTTCCTTTCTTTAACCAATCAATATTTTTGAGCACAAAATATATTTCAGGAGCTGGGGAAATACAGAGCGTCATGGTCCTACCCCTAGGAAACCACATGAATGGGCCCATGAATGGATGATTGGAAGGGGGAGAGAACAATGTGATGACATGGCTGACAGGAGCATGGGGATGCAGAAGGGAGAGGTGATCCCCTGGCACACAACCAGAGCTCACAACTGCTGTGGCATTTCTATAATAACAAGGGTTATCCATCCAGTGAGAAAAAATAGATGGGTATTGAAATTAGATGACTTGGAAGGTGCTCTGAGTTTTAGGGGGAAAAAAAAAAAATTCCAAGGGAAGACTGAGTCAAGATTGGCAGTATTTCTTGAGATGCAAGAAGACTTCAAGTTTATCCAATTCACTGTGATACTGTTTTCTTTTGTAAATACTCACCAAAAAGTCAATGAGGAGAAGAAACAATTATTTTTTTGTACAGCTGAGTCCTATATAGCCCTACTCCTACACAAAAGTTTGCGGGTATATTCAGAACTGCTGTAGCTGAAGCAACTAGTTTTATTTGGTGCCAATTCAGGCAAGTACCTGCAGACATCATGCCACTTATGACTTAATTACTAAGCTATATTAAAATACAGCAATTTAATTGCAATTAGGGCTGTAATAATTTATTTATAAAATGCCAGTGTATGCATTGGTATTTGACAACCCATTTACTTTCAGCCTGGTACTGTGTGTGCCCCATTAAATTATAAAGTACAAGGTCATTAACCTGCAATTCTACCTGTGATCGTGTTATTAAATAGCATCCAGTCCTTTCTTGGGTTGAAATGGAATTGCCGGGTCATATATCTGTAACTATGTAATTTCTCTGTGATCTTCCAAAAGCTTTTATTACTGCTAATTAAGCAGGTGTGACCTGCGCCGAAAGCAGTTGGCTCTCCTTGAATATCTGATCAGGATCCAAAATTGGGTCGGGTCTCTTTAATGCTCTCATTTCCCTCTTATTTGCCTTTGGTAATCAGTGATTATGGCACCTCAATACATGTTTTCATGTTCAGAATCATTAGGGTTTGGGGGACTTTAAAGGGAACACTTGGCACGTGACCAGGTACACCATGGATGGACCGTGGCGCAAAGCAGTCCCTCTGCATCTGAAGCCAAAATGGCCCCTCGTGTTGAGTAGTCAAGGCTGCCTAACTCAGCATTATGAATAGTGAGCCTGGAATTTGTAGAGTGGTACTTCCCAGGTAAGCTCTTCCTCATAGGTAAAGCCTGTGTTTCCTCAATGCAGAGCACCAGCACTGTCATGCCAGACCAGTTCCTGCACACGCCTTGCTGGGTACATCTGAGCTAGAGACTGGACAGCGAATCCAAATTGTCTTCAGGGCTTTGGCAGAATAAGTAAAGAATGGAAGAAATTAAATGGAAGGACCTTTTGCGTTGCTCCTATTGCTATATTAGTTAATATTGAGTGTGAGAGCTCTTAGCTCATGCTCAAGTAAATTTCCTTATGATGCTCTCAGAGAGGGATTACCGTAAACCCAATTTTATGGATAAGGAAATTGGAGCCCCAGGAGAGAAATTTCCTTGTTCAGTTTGCACAGTTCCTAGGTAGCTAAATTGGGATTAAAAGCCAGATCTGCAGCACTCCCACGTGCTGACAGCAGACCTGTTACCCTCTAGCACCGTCACATGCAGGGCGAGTTGAGTTTCCCTGGGTTTTGGTATTTTTGACTGAAGATTAAGCATGTTTGGTCTTTACTTCCCCAAGTTATTGCTAACTGAATTGACCACATTGTTACTTGCTAACATTTTTCACACTGATGGAAAGAAGGAGCCGTTAAGAAAGTGTAAGGCAAAATGTAGTCAAATTTCAGATATTGCTAGCCTTTGATTGGTGGAGCAGCATGCACAAATATGAATGAAAGAGAGAGGAGAGAGAGAGAGAGAGGGGAGAGAGAGAGAGAGAGAGAGAGAGAGAGAGAGAGAGAGAGAGAGGAAAGGAGACAGATTTGAAAATGTTTCTTCAATAAAAGGTATATATTTAAAGTGTGCAGGACCGGCCGAGTGGTGCGTCGGTTAAGAGCTGGCCTGGGACGCCAGCGGCCCCGGTTTGAATCCCACATATGAGGGCCAGTGACACTGCTCTCTACAGCTAAGATGGTGAACAACAGCTCCACCTGGAGCTGGGCTGCTGTGAGTCCCCCAGACAGCATAGATGCAGCCCCTGCTGCAGTGGGCTGCCATAGGCTACAGTGAGTGGCTGGCAGCCCGCGTGAGCAGATGGCAGCCGGTGTGAGTTGCCAAGAGCTGCTGTGAGCAGCTGTCCTGAGGCCATTGACTGATCTGCCTCACCCGAGAAGAACTCAATGACAATATCAACATGGGCCAGTGAAGCAACGTCCTCCACAACTAGACTGAAGAACAAAATGACAGCAACTTGTCTGTTCCCCTTCCCTGGTTCCCCAATGCTGTTCCCCTTTCCCAATTCCCCAATAAAATCTTTAAAAAATAATAATAATAATATGTGCAACATATTTTGTTACACATACACATAGTGCAATGATTACTACAGTAAAGCTAATATATCATCTCCTAATATATTTATGTCTTGGTGAGTGTGTGATGAGAGCATCTGAAATCTACTCTCCCAGCAAATTTTCAGTAGTCAGTAAAGTGCTACTAATATAGCCCCCATGCTGCACATTAGCTCTTTAGGCTTACGCTACATAACTGCAACTTTGTACATTTTAGCCAATCGCTCCCTGTTTCCCCACTCCCTCCACCTCCCCTTGACTGGCCTTGTAACCACCACTGTATTCTCTGCTCTACACACTTGAATTTTTGGATTTCATATATACATGAGATCATGTAGCATATTTCTTCCTGTGTCTATCTTAGGAAAGAGATGTTTTTAATTAACTTATTTTTTTCAAATGAGTATTCTGTTTTTTTGTTTTTACAGAGCCATTAATATGTGGAATATATATATATATATATACACATATATGTACACATACATATATATCATGAATAATATGCGTGTTCGTATTTGTTCTTGTGTCTCATTTGCTTCTATTGTGACACCTTCAGCTCATAAGGGCAGGGCTTCAGCTTTCTGGATCACTCCAGAACCTTCTCTCATCTAAACCAGTGCTTGATACACAGTAAGGCATTCGGTATTGAAATAATGAATGGATATAATGACTACTATTAATTATGTAGTGTGGCATTTGGGCAGTACCCTCTAGGGCTTTTGAATGTATAGAACTACTTTTTCATTTAATAAACACCTGTGTTTTTTGGCTTTTGTGTTTTCTTTTTATAATTTCCCCCTTCCACTTGTTATTTATTTAGTTTTCTGATTAGACCTGCCAAAAGTAGATACTTTCTGACTCTAATATCAAGGCTGGAGGGAAATGGGGAAATAGGTACCCAAACTTAAAAAAACTAAGTTACATTAATTTGGATATTAAATCTAAGACAGGAATTGGGAATTTTGTGTAAAAGTTAGCAAATCAGTTTTAATGAGTCTAATTTGTAGCTTTTGGTTTGGATACTCCTATGACTAACTTTATGGTTTAAGATGTGTTTTTTAACCGCTGTACCCCTGTTTTTCTTTCTCTCTGTTTGTTTTTGTTTATTTGTGTTCTGCATAACACCATCCAGGTCTTAAGCATTTATCAACCCATAACAGTTCTCAAAGTGTATTGTGACAGAGCTTGTCTTTGGAAATCTAAAGCCTTGTTGCTGTTGTTGTTTTTGATCCTTCCCAAAACCTCTTCCAATGACATGTTTACACACTTTTCCCGTTAATTTCCTATGGTGTCCCTCTAGGGTGTATTAAATAAGGAAATATTACAAGCCATTGTTTATATACTTCCGGTTATTGAAAAAAGCGAAACATCACTGCCTTTGGAAATGAGTCAGTATGGGAAAGAAATGAAATGTAAGACCTTGCAAAGAGTCCTTATTGTTGCCCCCACCTTATAAACCTGGCCCCCAAAAGAAGAGTCTCATGGCAATGCATTAAACATTGAGTCTTCTTTCCACAGGCTCAATATAGAATTTAGAAACCAAGGGATGTAAAAGATCAGACTTTTAACCCTACATACAGTGGATGTCTTTGAGGTATCTCCAGAAATGCCAGCTGGCAGTTTTGTTTTAAGTTACATTCTAAATTAAGCAGATCAATATTTGATAGTTTCTTAATAAAATCCCAGATGTGAACCCAAAGCTCACTTTGGGTCAGGGAACTAGCAGAGTAACTGTGAGGCTGGCCAATTAGGGAGCAGACAATTTGGTATTTTAGATGCTTGATGTTTCTCAGGAATTTTCCAGTTCCCTTCAAAGGTAATATTATGGGAAGAGATTGGTGTGGAAATCAAGATGCCTGCATTCAAATCATGGCTCCAATACATCTCCATGTGGAGAAGCACTTTTTCTCTCAAGGTCTTAGTCTTAGGACCAGGATGGGGTGAGGCAAATGAAGTGCCTACAGCACAAAATTCAAGGATGCTTCTTAGTATATTCACTCTCAGGGGCATGAAAGTGCAGTGTCAGCCCTGGGCATTTTGCACCCCGGGCACTTCACTTGCTTCACTCCAGTCCAGGCCCTGCTCAGTTCCCTTTCTTTTAGATGAATTGTTTGGTCTTAATCATTGGGTCCCAAAATGGGACACAGGGAACAGGAGTCTTTTGGCCGCTTCAAAAGATGAGGTTCTATACAATGGGGATGGGGGGTGGGTGACGGCAAGTTTAGAAAATGTAATATACTACATTTTCATCTTGGCGATTACAATAAGTCTTATATTATTGGTTGTGATCTGAGATAGCCTACAGAAAATACACCTGTTTACCTTGATGTCATTCATTGTTTCTAAAACTATTATCAAACTTTTTGTTCTTCTCTCCTAAATGACTGAAAAAAAAGTATCATCTTAGTGTGAAACTGTATATCAGGAGCTCTACATACAATTTCCAAATTAGTCATTGGAACAGCCCCATGGGGTGGACACAATTACTACCTATACTTACAAAGGAGGAAACAGACTTAGAGGTAAAGTAAAATCATTTGAAGACATTCATACTTTACCAATTTGCTTGCCTGTCGTTAATATTGGACTTAACATTCATAGAGAAGTTTTCTTGTATTCCTCACAATAATTTTCTTGTGAAAATTAGCGTAACATTTTATTTTCATGATAATGAAAAACTAAGTTTCGCATAAATGCAGTAGCATTCTTGGTCTAAACTTTTAATTTTCTTTAAAAAAAAAATGTTTTCAACCACTGCCTATCTTAATTGACTTGTGGTGAAGCTGCTACTTACCTCTGAGCCCCTAGCCTGCTATGCATTCCTATCATATTTTTTCAGCATTGATTGCCTCAGCAGGCTTCCAGAGGCTCCTGAGCAATGTGAAATCCAACCCCAGAGCTGTGTAATTTGCTGAGGGTTACCCAGATTCGCCACTGAGATAAACAGACAGAATGGTAAGAGGGTGGCATTAAACAGTGCATTGTATAGAGATGCCTGTCTACATAGGTGATAGAGGGAACAGCAGTTTCCAGGAGACGCTTCTGTAAGTGAAGCACCCCTTCTCTGGCATATCATGATGTACACTGGGAGTTCCTTACTGCACACTGGTGATGTACCAGGGATTGCACCATCCCAGGCATACTATGGTGGAAACGATATGCATGAGCCATGCGCTTTTGTGACTTACAATCTGATAGTCTCTTGTTCTAAACAAATGTCCAAGTAAAGCTAATGAATAAATCGTGAATTGAGAAAAATTACTTCCAATTTCCTACTCTTGAACACTTCTCTCCACTGTCCCTTGTGATTGGCAGAACATATCAAGTTAAGGGTTGAAAAATGCTTTAGCTACATCCACAGAGTATTTATATTCTATGTTTACCTTTACATTTATATTTATATTCAGAAACTCAATGCCTCAGCAACTCTTTCAGTCCAGGGACTGTGTGGTCAAATACAATTTCTACTAGTACATATTCAAGGAAGCTGAATACACCCTTTGGCTTTAGTGACAGTGACATAAAACCCCCTCTGGACCTGAGGTGACTGCCAACTGCAGACTTTGTGCTTGGGAGAAACTAATGCAGTTCAAGTTGACTACCCCTGACACAGATCCGCTTTTTCTGGGTCTATCAGATAATTCTGCTGACTTCCTCTTAGTGGGTGAGTAGATTGTTGGCCCCAACACATATGCTACCAGGCTGTATCTAGGGGGTTGGGTCAGCTCAACATTCTTTCACATCCGTAATTCCTCTTTTAGAAGGAGATCACCATCTTGATTTTATGTTCTGTCTTACCATTAGCATTTATATATTTTAGGGGCAGCTTGCCAATTAGTTATCTATCTGTGGGACCCAGTTGCATCCTGAGACAAAACTCATTCCCAGGGAGAGTTTTTCGTAAAAAGCCTCATCATTAGAGGGGAGAGGGTTGATTCTCAGTACAGTATGGAGGATATAGAGCATGCTTCCATTAGGGTCCTGATATTTTTATCTCCTTTCATCTCACTAGGTTTTAAGAGCTTGGACAATAGAGAACATGTACTACTCATCTCCAAATCTCTGGTGTCTACTGTAGTTTCTGGTCCATAATAGACACTAAATAAGTATTTTTGAATAAGTAGATATCTTAGGATCAGGGTGAAGCTTAGGTAAAGGACTATAATTGACATATGTTCTTTCTGTGTACTACAACTGTCTCAAGCAGTTTCCATGCATGATATCCTTTCTTAGCTGCAGTGACCCTTTGAAGTAGAGGGTAATATTGTTATCCTTATTTTTCACATGAAGAAATTAAGGCTCAGAAAAGCTAAGTGAATCGGCTGATAAAGAAGCATCTGACCCCAGGATTAGGTGGTTCTAACTCTCATGGTGCCTACTAAAAATTCTTGTGCCTGACTCTAGCTGTATCTTTAGGGCGCAGTACAAAAACTGAGACAATGGGCCAGACTCAACAGTATTTAAAACAATGACATAAAATAATTAACTCAAAATATCACGACTATGAAATACCCTACATGTCAGAATGCTTAGAATTTCTTAGAATCTGAAACTACAGATGAGAACAGGTTATAAAGGTCATTTAATCAATTGCTATCTTGCTTCTGTTAGATTCTAGAACATATTTAAGTATGTTGCTGTCATTGATGTACTGTTATGGCTGTCTGAGCAGTGAGAAGTAAAAGCCCCCTTGATATTTCAGTCTGAATTCAGATGTGACTGAAGATCTATTTCCAGATTTTATAGTTTTGTTGGGCATTAAGTAAATTTCCTTTTGTTGTTTGGTTTCTTTGATGTGTTAAGCTATTTTCAGTTGGATTTTTCTCATTTTAAACAAAAAGAGTTCTGGTAAGTATAGCATATCATCTATCTACAAGTTTTAAATCTATGGTTTTTCCAAGACCATCCAGTGACATAGTGTTATTGGGATTAGGAATGCATATTCCTTTATATCTCAATCTGGGATTGGCATGAGTCTTTCTGAGTTTGAATTGTCTAGATAGGAACGAGATTCTGGGCCACTTTAATTATTTTTCCCCAGCTTTATTGAGGTATAATTGACAAAGAAATTGTAATATATTTTAAATGGACATGGTGATGATTTGATAAATATATATTAATACATTGTGAAAGCATTCCTCTCTTTAGTTAACTACCATATCTATCACCTCAAATATGTACATATATTTTGCTATATATATATATATACATACAAATATATTAAAATATATACATACTCATATATATGAAAACATTTAAGTTTTACTTTCTTAGCTATTTTCAATTATACTGTCTATATAGGTTTACATAGTGTAACAGTGTTATATTGTATAATCAGCTATAGCATGATCAGCATTCAGCGGTTTATGTCTCAGGAAGTAGAAACTTAATATGAATAGCAAATTGGTAAAATTATTGTGGAGACACAGAACTTAAATGGCAAAAGGAAACTTCAGAGTAAAAAGGAAACATTAGCAAAGGAAACAAAGAAGCAATGGCAGTTGTTTAAAAGCAGTTGCAAATGAAGATGTGCGGCTTGGAAGAAGACAAGGGAAACTCAATTTACTACAGAAAGAAGACAAAAAGAAATTGAGGGATTGAAGATACATTAACAGCGTTATAGATTTCTAAATATTCTTTGCAGAAGAAAGTCAGTGAAATGCAACAAAAAGCCCAGTTACATCTTCTGACTAAAGAAGATCATCTTAGACAACTGAATGAAATTGAGAAATACTATGCTGCAATGACAGATCAATTTGGATTGGTACAAAGGAATCATGAAAAGTTAGAACAGCATGAAAAAGCCCAGGAGCAGACCTGTCACTGTGTAATCCTTGAACTGGCCTCTTGCTGCTAGTCCAAGGAAGAAGACAGTCCCAGGAATAGAAGGTAGAGAAATGAAAATAACCTGGTCTGTGATCATTTATATCACTGAGTGCCCAAATCAATGAACATAAGAAGCTGCCCACCTATGGACTCCTGTTATGTGAAAGTATAAGTTTCCTTATTATTTGATGGATTAAGTGTGGTTTCTCTGATACTCGTACCCAAAGCATCTCAATTGATATGGACACTACACTTTTCATTACGGAATGTTGTGTTTTGCACAAAATGAGATGTTTAAAATATAAAATTTATTCTTTTTTTTTTCTTTAAGATTTTATTGGGGAATTGGGGGTGGGGAACTGTGTTGGGGAACTGGGGAAGGAGAACAGACAAGTTGTTGTCCTTTTGTTCTTCAGTCTAGTTATGGAGGACGTTGCTTCACTGGCCCATGTTGGTATCGTCATTGCGCTCTTCTCGGGTGAGGCAGATCGGTCGCCGGCCTCTGGACTGCCACTCACAGTGGCTTTTGGCAGCTCACACCGGCTGCCAGCCACTCACGCTGGCTGCCGGCCACTCACTGTCGCCAATGGCAGCCCACTGCAGCAGGGGTTGCAGCTATGCTGTCCCTGGGGACTCACAGCAGCCCAGCTCCAGGTGAAGCTGTTGCTCACTATCTTAGCTGTAGAGGGCAGTCTCACTGGACCTCACATATGGGATCCGAACCAGGGCCGCTGGCATCCCAAGCCAGCTCTTAACCAACTGCACCACTCGGCTGGCCCTATTTTTTTTTCTTTTTATAGCATCTATATGGTAGCTTCCTTTTTAAGTATTTTCATGTGCTCTAACAAAGAAATTCCACTGGCTCCCTGAAAAAAATATCAGATAATAGATTTTATAGTGTGGTTCATTGTAACAGTGTTATGTAGTATAATCAACTCTAGTCACGTTATACATTAAATCTTCAGACCTTATTCATCTTATAGCTCAAAGTTTATACCCTTTGACCACCTCCCGCTACTTTCCCAACCCACTTAAATTCTTACTTGTGTTCAGATGAAAGATCTTGAGACATTTCCCGTGTGTAAGGACCAATGTGAGACCCTTACTCTAGGGTGAACTAACACATCTATGGATTTTCATAACTGAATTTTGCTGCAAGAGTCTTAGACTCTATTTCATTAATTATTTGGACGACTTTTCCTTCATGCTACTGCCTAAGGATTCAGCTTCTTCTGGTCTTTGCTATTGAATTTGTCAAAAAACAAAACAAAACACATTTATGGGTTTAAGAGTTTTCTGACACTTGAATATAGTCTAATTTATTTGCCCTCCAGATATTTTCTGCAGTTTTTGACCTAAATGTATCTACCCTAGTGAGAATTATATATTCTAATTGTGAAGAATAATGAGCCTGGTTTTAAATAAGAGTATGAAGTTAACTGAAAACACTTAAGGTTAAAGCAACATTTTAAACACCCTTTTATCAGGTTTTGGAATATTGCTGAGTTTCGTTTTTTTCTTTATCTCTCTTCAGCAGATGTGATATGTTTTCATGACTAATTATGTTAGCTATGTTTCATGATTCAGTGAAATTATAATAATATTTCAGGTGCACAATCATTTATCACCTACATTTAGGGGCACCTCTTTCTCTCTGTAGTTTGCACTTTATCAGTTTAGTATCAAACCTAACCTGATAATCTTTCAACTTCAAATATCTTGGGATGAGAAGCAGAACTAAAATAATTGAAGCCCTCAATATGGGAATCATATTATCCACACTAAAAATAGAATATTCCATGTGCTAAATTATATTTGCTTGCAGATTGCTAAGTATATTTAATAAAAAGTTTCATTAACTTCATGGAAATGAATGAATTTAATGTAAAATTGTAGCTGCACCATAAATTTGATTATTTACTGACTTTGACTTAGATATTTGCACATTTTCTTCTGGTATTTTTTAGCTACATATTTGATGTAAACTTATTCAGCAAATACGATAGTTCTAAATACACTAATATGCATAAAATAACTGGAGAAAAGTCAAGATGATTATATGACACATAAATATTTTGAAATTAAATGGCAAATGTGTTTCCCAAATGCCAGTTGCATTGAGCCTTGCGCTGAGTATCCATTGCAGGGTTCCTAACCTAAGGTTGGGATTGACTTCAGTGAAATAATTTGCATATGTCTACAGTCCTGCGTACCTACTTTTTCTTCTGTTACTTGTTCACAGATTTCCTATGATTCTTAACGAAGTCCATCTAAATCCCAGTGACATCATAGTTTCTCCATTGGTAAAACTGAAGACAATAAGTTTTATTTTCCCCGAATTTCATTCCTCCTCTCAGATTCTGATTATTCATCTTGTGTGTTCACTGAGTTTCTTCTTTGTTTCTCCCTCCCGCCTTCCTTCAAGTAAATAACGTAGCCTAACTCCCTTATTTTTAGATGAAAACAAGTTCTACTGATGAGTAGCAACTCCCCAAAAGTCATGTGGTTTGTCTCTCTCTTGTTTGGGAGCTGGATGTTAGGGTGTTTTGAATTCAAATCAGGTTTTATACCGGAGGGATATTTTATATAAAGTTGTTGGGATAGCGTAGTAAGAGTGAAAACACACAAAAGGGGAGGATAATGGCTGCTTAACTGACATAAGCAATGCATTCACTAAGCCAGAGAGAAAAGTTTGACTTTTTAACAAAAGACTAGAAAAATTATAGAGATCTTAGAAGTGGAGTCAGAAATTGTAGAATAATAGAAATGATCAAAACATAAAGGTCAAGGCCAAAAACTGTCGGACAATTGCTTAGAAGAGGTAACATAGTGGGATATTCCAGAATGCATACTGGAGCTGCATGTAAAAGGCATAGCAATCAGTCACACCTACCACTCTACCTTCTCTTATGCATCCTGCTTCTCTCTGCAAAAAACAAATGCAAAAGCTACTTAGGAAGTAGAAGCTTCTGAAATGAACTACCATAAATGATGGCAATGGAGACTTTGGCAAGAAACTTTGGCCTGTCCTACCAAATGCAGAGAGGAGGTGAGAATGAAATTTCAAGTCAGGAGCACTCATGGTATTCACTGAGCATCAGGTCCAAGTCTAGGACCTCCTTCCCACAGAGTAGAAAGAGGGCCATACTTCTGAGTGGCCTGGCCTCTGCTTCCCTGTGAGATATCTCCATTATGGATGGGATCTCATGTGGCATTCAAAAGCTTCTCACTCCCTGGGTAACTGAGACACTGAGAAGGCAGGTCTCTGAATTCAGATTTCTGAATTATTTCTTGGGGAAATTCCCACCACCATGGCTTAGATAGTCTGAAGTCATTCAGTAAATTTAAAAAAAAAAATGGCATGGGTTAAAGGTCAGGGGGTTTTGGAAGCTAAATGGCACAAATTGAGTCAACTCAGTATTTCATCACTAAGCCATTTCTGCATATGACAGAAATGCAGACATGTACGAATTGGACTTGGATTAGAATTTAATTAGATTTTGGATGTGGTGGAACTTTGTAAAGCTCTTTACAAATGTTAGCTGATTTACTTTAAGGCCCAGAGACCATTTTCAGGTTAAGCTTTCATGTAGTAAACAGAGCGACATTAAAATGGTGCACAGTGGGAACCCCTTGCTTGGCTACTTGTCTCTATAGAGTGGCTGGAAGCAGCCAAGGATCCTGAGTTGGGGTAGGTGGTCTGGTTTCCAGGCTAGCTCTTCCATTTACTCCTCTTGAAATCTTTGGGAGTTCATTTGATCTCTTTGTTTTCCCATCTGTAAAAATGGTATATAAAAATCTGTTCCATTTTCCTTATGAACTGTAACAAAATTTATGTGAAACACTTTTAAAAGCCACGATGTTATAAACGGGGCTTTGCCTACCTTGTATTGTTCACATTGTGAGAGAAATCTAACTCTATTTGTGAGACACTAGATACACCTACTTCTGATCCAAAAAAACAAACAAACAAACAACAAAAACCCAGCCTTACAAAAGACACGGTTTCTAAAGTTGTGCCTTGGGGGTGATATGTTTACAGTTGAAAGAATACACACTTCAGAAATAGGCAGACGTGGGTTTAACGCCCTCCCCCCACCAAGTCACCTCGAATGATTTACTTGCTAAGTAATCTCAAATGATTCTTTAAACTCCCTGGGATCCAGTAGCTTCACCTGGAAAATGGCCATACAGATGCCACACCTGGTATCAGAATATACCATATCTTGCCCATAGTAGAGTCTCATTAATTATTAGCTCACTTCCAGATATATTGTACAATGTTACAATGACACATATTAGTGATGTGAATGTAAAGTTCTTATCAGGCATCTAACTCCTCCTGATGTTCTTTGTGGTTTTGTCCAGAATAAAGTACATAAGAGTGATTTTACATAGACATTTTAAGGAACAACTAAGAAGCTGAAAAATAAATAAAAGCATATCAAAGAACACATTAATGTGTTCAAGCAAGAGAAGACTAGTTTCATTGTACATTTTTGCTTCTCCTTAGATATAGGAACATTATAAAATGAAATGAATTAGTAACCAGAACATCTGGAAATGTTAAAAGAGTATTGGTAGCAGATATATATATATATATTTTCCCCCTCTGTGTAATGTTGCCTTCAACAGGACATGCATTTATGTGGGGGCTCAGTTTCCTTCTTCACCAAGTGATGCCATCCAGTACAAGGCCCTTTACAAAGTGGCATTTTCTAGGTCTGTGTTGCTCTGAGCACATTTCTGAATCTTTGCCTTGGATTAATCCATCCCTAAAAGTGGAAGTTTGAATTGATCCCTGAGAGCAGGCGGGAGGCGCCCTGTGGCAATACGATCACATTTCTAGGCTCAGTCGTGGCCCCTGAGATGCAGCCTTGATCATGGCCATCTCTTCAGGACTCTGCGTAATGAACATCTGTGCAGTGCACTGCAGGTGGACCATTGAGCATCCCACACCTGAGCCTCTTTTAAGAAGGGGCTTTTTTTATGCTTTTCTCTTGGTTGGAGTCAATACAGTTAAAGCTCCTAATCCCAGTGCTGGTCCAGAGCAAAACAGACACTCTGCATTACATTACAGGGGGAATTTAACTTGGTGTGTAATTTATCTTCTGAGGCACCGGCTCTCATATGGGCGTCCCTAATAGATACTTTTCATTTATAAAGGTGTTTTTAATGTGCTGTGGCAGCCCACGTGGCAGTAAAATGTGGGTCACTTTTCACTTGGTGGACATAACAATTAGGATGCGAGAGACCCTTCTGGCTGCTCAAGGAAAAATGCCTGGGTTTTGACAGTTTTCTTGAAAGCAAAATGGTTTGAGTTCCCAGATATCAGCATGGGCACTTTGTTTTTGTTCCTTCCTTTTATCTGGTTTTGTGGTTCTTTCTCTTCAGGGTACATAGATGCCACTCGGCAGGGCTGTATATTTCCAACTGCATATGTGATATATTATGGGTGGCTCAGGGGACTTTCCAGCATAATGTTGACAACATAAAATTTTTATATTGCACCTGAATATGGAGCCTAACTCTAGTTAAAGAAGCAATTCTGTTCCATCATTTTTCACCCTAATGATTGACAATTCTTAAAATCATTGATAATAATGAGTTAGGTAAATTTGGATGTGGGCTCTCATACACTAGCTGAGAGTCTCAGCAAAACATTTGCATGGAGCAACTTGTCAATATCTATAAATTTTAAAAATCTGCAAATTCTTTGACTCTGTAATTCCGTTTCTAGCATTCTTAAAGACATACTTGCATGTGTGCCCAAAGATGTACAGACAGATGTTTATTGCAGGATTGATCTTATTAGTGAACCAAAGCCATTAAAGGACATACTTCCTCGGGTATCATTATATTGTGTTTTCAGTAAAATTGTGATTTCTTGCCTTGGTCTATGAGACCCTGAATGACCAGGTTCTTGGTAACATCTCCAGACATTTCTGCATTCTTTGCCTTCTTGTCATAGACACAATAATCACTGGATGTTTTCTAGTAATTCCACCAAAGAGGATTAGATAATAGATTATAACACATGTAGACAGACACAAAACAAGTTTGTCACTAATTAACAAGTTTGAAGCAGACTTATAGGTAAAGATGAAAAGACCTCTAAGATAATATCACGTTATGTAGAGAAATCTAGAAATGTGTGTCTGTGTGTATATGATGTGTATATATGTATGTATGTATGTATGATATGCATGTTGTGTGTGTGTGGGGGTGAGGGTTGCATACACACAGTCTTTGTTCCTCCATAATCCTGTGACAGCTATAAACCTGTTCCTTCAACTTGGCTGAGTGGAAAGGCTGAACGAACTATTTGAATTTACTACTCCCCCCTGCTTAAAAAAGGAAAAGTAAAAACTTTGTTATTTACATCCCACTGACTTAGAATTACTAGCAATTCAGAAAAATAGGCACCTTGTGTATGTGTGTGTATGTGTGTGTGTGTGTGTGTGTGTGTGTGTGTGTATAAAGGTGACTTTGACAAATATGAAACATCTTTAAGCCTCGCTTTGCTCATCTGTAGAAGTGTTTAATAATTTTGCTTTACTCCATTGATAAGGTTTAAATGAAAATGAATATGCTTTTACCCCTTTGAATTAAGTGTAGAAATATTATTTTCATTTGGGTCCTTTCACCTTCACACTTTTTAAATATAATTATCTAAGTATTTTCTCTAAATACATTAAGGAACATGTTATATGGTGTTATTTTTGGTTTCAACAATCATTTAAGAAGCTCATGAGAAGTAGATTAAGATATTATATTTATCCCTACATTTGCCTTTTCTGATGTTTCTTTGTTTCTGAAACTTCATGCCTTTTTATGTCATTTTTGTTTCTGTTTAGGGGACTTTAGCCATTCACTGAGAGTAGTTATGCTAGCTACAAATTCTTTTGGCTGAGAGTGTTTTAATATCCCCATCATTTCTGAAAGATATTTTTGTCAGGTGTAGAAATCTTGGTTGATAATTCCTCTTTTTTTTTTGTAGTACTTGAAAAATGTTGTTTTACTTTCTTTTGGCCTATGTGTTTTCAGATGAAAAATCTGTCAATCTAATTCATATTTCCCTATAAGTAGTATGTGCCGTTTTTCTCTATTTTCAAGAATTTTTCTTTGTGTTTTCAGAAGTTTAAGTATTATCTTTGAATTTGTTCTATGTGGATTTCACTCAGCTTCTTGAATCTGTGGGTTTATGTCTTTCACTATACAGTAAGTCCTCGCTTAAAGTCAAAGATAGGTTCTGTGTTTTTAAGTGGAACACCATGTAATAAAATCAATTTTACCATAAGCTAACTGACATAAACAAGAGTTAAGTTTTAATGGCATGTCATCAACATTATAAACAAAGATTTGTTGAATAAAACAATGTTATTTGAGAACCTAATGTATTTGGGGAATTTTTAGTCATTTCTACTAATACATTTTCAGTTGTATTCTCTTTCTCTCATCTAATTACTGGGATTCTGATTATATGAATGTTATTTTTGTTTTGTTACTGTAAGATAGGTCCGTTATGTTAATTATTTTATGGCCTACTTTCTCTCTGTTATTCAGATTTGGTAAATTGCATTGCTCTGTCCTCAAGTTCACTGTTTCTATCCTCTGTGATTTTTACTTTACTAATGAGCCCATCTGGGATTTTTATTGCATTTTTCAATTATAGAATTTTCATTTGTTTCTTTTTTATAACATCTTTTTCCACTGAATTTTCTATTTATTCATTAATTTCAAGTTCATTGATAATTGTTCATCGAATCATTTTTATGATGGCTGCTTTAAAATCCTTGTCAGCTAATTTTAACATCTAATTTATTTTAGTGTTGGAACCTTTTGATCTTTTCTAATTCAAGTTGTAATTTTCATGGGTTTTGGTATAATGAGTGATTATTTTTTTACTTATGTCTTGTGTAGTTTGGATATGATATTATGGAATTCTGAATCCTACACCTCTCTATTGAGGTGTACTGTGAGGGCAGGTGGACAGCTGTCTGTGGTCCCTGACTCTCAACCCCCGTGGCAAAAGTGTAGTGCTGCTTCATTGCCAATGGTAGAAGTTTAGCTCAGGTAAAAGTTTAGCTCCCACCTCTATTTACCAACACCTTTCTGGAAAAAGTGGGGGACCAGTTTCAGCTCTTCTGCTGTGCTGTGCTGAGCTAACATCAGCGATGGAAAAGACAAAGAGCTGACTCATATCCTTTTATTGCTGCAAGTTGAGGGCTGAAGCTCAGCTCCACACTGGGCCTCACTGACACTCAGGGAGAAGAGGGAATAAACAGTTCCACGGAATCCCATTTCCCAACTCATTAAATGTGGGTGGGAGTGGAGGCTCAGCTTAATGACTGGCCTCTGCTGGTACTCTCTGGCAGGGGAATCAGAATACGCCCTACTTCCTGTGTAAGAAATGGAGATCAGCTCCCACTCTGCCCTGTGGACACCACTTGGAAATGAGATTTGAAATGCAGTAACACCTTGGTTTGCAAGCATAATGCGTTCTGGAAACAAACTACTCATATTGCAAGACATCGCTTGTTTACCATGTTAAAATGTATTAGAAATGTTTGCTTGTCTTGCAGAACACTTGCAAACCATGTTACTCTCAATCCAAGGTTTTAGTGTACCACCTCTATTCAATGAGCAGAGGATTGGCGATCAGCCCCTCTCCACCCCACTTAGTCCATCAGACTCCAGCAGGTGGAGGGATTGATTGGAGCTCCAACGCCTACTTCCAGAGTGCTTCTCTGGAGCTGGGAGTAGAAGGTCAGTTCACACTCAGCTCCATTGAAACTGGGAATGGTGTTTTTTCTATTGATGTTTGATTGGAGGTGGATATTGCTAATTCATTTTTTTTTTTTTTTTACGTCACCCATCTTCTGGTCTTTGGCTAGGGGAGTCAGGCTTTTCTTGGAGATTTGTTTTTTTCTTTTTGTATGTTTCTGTGCCTGTCAAGAGTTCTGGGCTGGAGACTACTGTGGTGCCCCGTCCATGATGTATGGGAGGCAGTAAGAAAACTGAGGAAACTCATCGCCATGTTGTTCCTCAAATATTGAGTTCTCTAGGCCGTCCATCTTCTTTCCACGTTAATTGGCCTCCCTATGCTTGCTCATTATTTATGTCCAGGGCTTTTTAGTTGGGCTAAAGGAAGAAGGCCATTCCATCTTGGCCAGAACCAAAAGTCCTCTGATAATGTGCTTTTAAATATAAAGTCCAACACAAATGTGAAAAAGTACTGTCAAGATTAAAATTCAAGAAATAATGATGTAGACAAGTATGCAGGAGAGATTATATTACTTCAGAGAATAAGCTCTCTCTGGGAGTGTTATTTTCATACTAACAATAAATATGGTAATGATAAATTTTCAGAATTAGTTCACTAAAACAGGTTCTCTCCATGGAATGTCTTCTTGTAGCATTTTGTTTTGCAGATTATGGTTATTGTGTCTTTTAAATGTATTCCATAACTCCTTTTGGAAATTCAAAATGTTCATCACTTCACTTAGTGAACCAGTATGCTCGTCATTTTCAATGCCTGAATTGACAAAGATGAGAATCTGTATTGAAGTAAACTCTTCCTTTGTCTTATTAAAATAAAAAAAAAGAAAAGAAAGAAAAAAAAAGAAAATCTCTCCTAAGCATCTGAACTTGCTTGTCTTATTTAGAGAAGAGGAGGGGTAGGCTAATTTTGTTTTTGTCATCACAATATAGTATGCTATGGTGACAAAACACTGTCCCTGATCTTACAAATACTGGAGCCCCCATTATCCATGGAGGATATGTTCTTAGACTCTCAGTGGATGCCTGAAACCTAGGATAATACCGAAAACTATATATACTATGTTTTTTTTCCCTATACATAAAAACATACCTTTTCACTTAAATGAAGAGCTTATGGTTCCCCTTTGGCATATCTGAATTGCCAGCTTTGCTACTTTTACACTTTGAGGCCATTATTAAGTAAAATATGGGTGACTTGAACACAAGCACCGCGATACAAGACAGTCAACCTGATGACAGATGGCTAGTAAGTGACTAATGGGTGGGAGGCATGGATAAGCTAGACAAAAGGATGATTCATGTCCTAAGCTGGTGAAGTAGGACAGAGCGAGATTTCATCATGCTCCCCAGAACAATGTGCAACTTAAAAATTATAGTTTGCTTATATCTGGAATTTTCCATTTAATATTTTTGGATCATGGATGACCTCAGGTAACTGAAACCATGAAAAGCAAAACCACAGATAAAGGGAGACTACTGAACTACATTTTTAATCTTCCAGCTCGATACCATTTTTTTTAGTATATTATTCAGTGCCTAGGAGTCCATTTACAACTCATCAAAGTTATTACCCTGACTATCCATTGGTTTTATCTGCTGTTCCTTTGTTTTTATGTTTATTGGAGTGATAATTATTAGCAAAGTTACATAGATTTCAGGCATACAATCCTGCTGTTCTTGATCAATGTGCTTGCTGTAAATGATGCTAAGCTTCACCTTACCAAGATCTGTTTCCAAATATATGTTTACCAAAAATGCACCTAGCATTGTGCTTCAAGATCTAATGGATAGACAGAGGTAATTGTTATTTTAAAATGTTATTGCTAATCATTATTATGAATGTTTGTAATTATTATAAAAGAAAGAAGGAGTTTTCATTTGAGTAAAGAAGATAACCGAATACACAAAACCCTTAAAGTTGCCATAAAAATATAGCCAGAACCCATGAGAAGTTCTAGAGCCTGAATTGTACCAACACTGAGGAAAGGAAGCTGGACTTTTGTGCCTCCAAGTCAGCTGCTCTTTGTCTGTGGCCCACCTACTCTTTCGGTGATGGAGGAGAGTGTTGCAGACAAGGTATCTTCTGTTTAAGAACAGATCTCAGGGTAGGGAGCTCTTATGAGGGGTTAGCCAACAGCACAAATGGGAATTATGGAATGGCTGCTTCTATACATGTGTCATGGGTTGCATTGTATCCCCCTACATTCATACATTGAGGCTCTACCTCCGTGTACCTCAGAATGTGACTTTATTTGGATATGGGGTTCTATGCAGAGCTAATCGAGTTAAAGTGAAGTCATCGGAGAGGCCATAATACAGTATGACTGATGTACTTATAAAAAGGGGAAATTAGGACACACAGAGTGGCATGCATAGAGGGAAGGTGATGAGAAGAGACACAGGAAGAAGACAGCCATCTATAAGTCAAGGAGAGAAGGCTAGAACAAATCCTTCCCTGATGCTGTCAGAAGGAGCCAAACCTGCTGATACATTGATCTCAGACTTCTAGCCTCCAGAACTGAGACAATTCATTTCTGTATTTTCAGCCACCTAATTTGTGGCACTTTGTTATAGTCGCCCTAGAAAATGAATACATCCAAATTTTGTTAATGAGTCTCTTCCTTGGGACATCGAATAGGAAAGATTTTGAAATCTCAGAGAAGAAGCTGTACACTGTAAATCTTGAGAGTACATACAGTCTTTAAATTTTGGACATACGGAGAAAGCTAGTCTTTGATACAAGAAAAAAAATGAAGCTAATATCTGGAAAGAGGTGGGGGGATTCACTCTAATGGCTCTGTTTTATCTGAAATTCTGTTTTAGGATCCTTATATTTATTTATCAAATTACCCTTTAATGTATCTTTCTTCACCCACAAATACACACACACACACACACACACACACACACACACACAGAGTATTAAAGAATATTAATTTAAAATTCAGCTATTTAGTGATTGACTTTGGAATTGAACATGATCCAGATCCTGAACTAGCTCCTACACTATCTTTGTTTTAATTCTTGAAATGGCACCTCCTCTGGCCAGCTGTTATTGTATGGGTGCAGCACTCAGTAACTGGAGTGTGGGCAGGATTTTAACTCCAACACCCTCCTCAGCTGGTTTTCCCTGTACAGCAATCAATACAAGCCACCAGCACAAAAAACCGTGGTGAGTCTCAGTGTTAGTGTAAAACTTCACTTTTGTTCAATGCTTCTTTCTATCTCTCAATCACCAAGTGCTTGTTTTGAATCATCGGAAGTACCCTGTGATCCTGGCGAAGATCAAGCTTATTAGCCCTCAGTTAATGGGTGTGTTCTTACGTCCTTTCCCCATGACCTTTCTAATGGCCCATCAATGGAGATGGTGTGTGCAGTGGTGAAAGTGTGTGCTAGGAGGTGCAAGTGGCTTGTTTGGCTTGGTCTAGTGGTTTTTATCCTCTGAGGAGAAAATTCCATATTCTAATTATTTTTACTGTAATAGGAAATTTGGACAGCATATAATATCCCCTGGGAAACTGGAAATTGGTTTCCATAAATTTTTTCTGGAAGTAAATAAAGTCATAATGAAAACATGTGCTATCAGCAGAAAAAAAAATATTTGTGGTCAGGACTGGTCTAGCTCTAAGCCTCCATTTATGCTGGTCTATGTCACAGGATGCCCACCCCGAGGCCAGGCAGAGGGTTATGTGGCAACAGACAAGGTGATTGTCATTCTCGGGCATAGAAGCTAAAAGATTAGCCCAAATAGATGATTTTCTCTGAGGCTTGGGAAGATTCCAGGTACATGAAGAGAATCTTCAACATAAATAATTGCCCAATTTGTAAACATTTTCATGAGGAGAAAAATCTAATTTAGAAAGTCAGTTTAAGAAAGATGGAATACAACTTATTTAAGAGATATATTTAGTAGGTAAGACACGTATCCACTTAAGGTAGAGGGAATGAGATTAAATAAAACATAGTATTTCTACAGACTCATATTTTCTCAGTTATAATGCTCAAATTTAAACATCCAGTATATAGATGATGTATTATAGAAATATACACTTGAAACATACAGTTTAACTAACCAATGTCACCCCAATAAATGTAATAAAAAAATAAAGATCCACAAGGTAAGGGATTTGAGCTGTGGTTCCTAGATAGGGTCTTGTATACCCTTGTCATGGGTTCTGAGAGCAAGTGTAGCAGCATCGTGCTTCATGGGCTGCACAGGAATGACACAAGGTCCCAAAGATGAACAGAAAGAACACTCATGTATATCTGATGTTACTATTTATCTAATCTAATAATCAGTGTGCTTTGAAAATGTTCCCTGTGCCCTCCCTGAAAATGAACTGCTTTTAAAAGAACTATAAACATTCAACTGTTGTCCTCTATGCTGTCACTTTTCTGGGATTTCATTTCAGGTGGAGTCACGAGGGACCACAGTACATACTTTAAGTTCCCCTTGACTATGTTTGTGCGGATTCCATTACTCCCTGCAGCACTGAATGAGGGCAAGTAGTACAGTTCATACTTCCCTCAGCGAATTACTCTGATAACCCTTCGTAATATTTACCTCACATCGTGTGAGCAGGTGATGGATCCATTTATCCTGAAGTAGAGAAGTAAATTCACAGAGTACATTTGTTATCAATGGTCTGATTAAGTGTCCATGGCAATGGCAGAAATAGGCACCTTTATTAAAAAGTTTGTGAGAATATGGAAGCCTTCTTGAAGTCTAGGTAGGGGTCTATTTCATAAGCCATGGCATCACCATCACCAATTTCATCATTCCTACCTTCATCATCACTGTAAGAATAGCAAACATAAAAATATGTATTCCATACAAACCAGGAACTGAGCTAAGCACTTAAATGTGTTATCTCATTTGATTCTAACACACACACACACACACACACACACACACACACATACACAGACATCTATGAAATAGGTATTATCTCTGTTTTACAGATGAAACTTAAATTAACTTGCCCAAGGAAACTCAGCTAATAGTGCCAGAGTCAGGATTATCTGCTTCTTTTTTTTCCCTTTAAGCCTGAGGTGTTACCTGCATATTACACCACACTTCATCCCTCTTATCTGGAAAAGTGTACCTGAAATCTTTAAGCAGAGGTCTCAGAACCTGTTCCGGACATCAATTGACTTCTTCCTGTGCCCTTGAGTCATATTTATATTACCTGATAGAGGATAGAACTGACCTTTTAATACCTAAATCCTTTTTGTATCTTTTCTGCAATGAATGTCAGTACAGGGGAAATGAAAATATTATCATGACACTTATTATGTGTTAAGTTTTTACATTGCATATTTTATTCTCACAGCAATCCTAAAAGGTTATTGTCTTCCTTTTGGGGATAGTCTAATTAAAGCTTAGAGAGGTGCAGTAACCTTCCCCAGGGTCATACTAAAACTGGATCAAAACCACCAAACAGCTCTATTTCTAACATGGCTGTTATCAGCTATGGACTCCTTGGTGTGAAAACCTGAGATAAGATCAAGGTACACAGAAATGAGAGGGGTGTGCTGAGAGGACTGCAACTTAGTGGGAGTTAAGAACTGGGGCTACAGAAAGGGAATTCTGAGGAGTCCACAGGCAGGCATCAGGCACATGGGGTGGTAGACAAGGAGGTGGAAGCAAGAGTTGGGGGATGGGACAGTGCAAGGTCCACTTTATTATTTGTCTCACATTGCCTGCAAAAATGAAATCAAGAGAGAAAATCAGAATGGCCTGACAAAGAAGTGGCGCAGCTTGTTCCAGATACTGACAATGGCTTTTGTTGCTCTCTCTTTCTCCATTTAGTGGCTTCAGTAAAACTCGTGTTTAATGGGATGTGGGCATCTCTCAGCATACTTCTGTTCCTGACTGGGGGGGGGGGGTTTGAAGAGAAGGATAATATGAAGTTTGTGTCTTGGGAGGGAGGTGGAATCACACTGCTGTCTTCATGTTTCTGCTATCGTCACTGCCGTTGTTGCTGTGATAAACCCTTCGGTACAATTGGATTTTTTCTAACTGTGTGTATAAAGTACTATAATTAAAACAATAACAATCAAGCCCCCAATAAATATAAAGGTAAGTAAGGAAGTTAGCCAGAAGACAGACAAAAGATAGTTGTCCAATGAAGAGCCTGTCCTTTCTGGAATGAGTCTGGAGGAGACCTTTAATGAAGTTGTCTCGATCATCACTGGGGCCCCAGGGATCACTGGTTACTCTGAGATTTTTCCCCTGACCCCTTGTAAGTTCTAAACACATGGATGCTGAATTGACCTTGACCCCTTGGAAGGATATAGAGTGTGCAGGCAAATTCCACCTAGACACCCAATGCATTTCTCATCAACCTTTACCCCGCTTAAGTCACATGAGTGTCATCTGGGAATGGGAGTGAATTTTACATAACCTGGAATAAACTCTAATTTGGAAAAATATATTTGCTTTACAAAAAGAGATTCAAAAGCAAGCATAGGCGGTGTTATGATATATCTGATATCTACTCTCTGACCAGTTCTTACCAAATAAACTTAATCAAATATGGATCCAATAGATTAATCCCATATACTTCTTGAAAAGGATATAATGCTATTTCCTTAAAATAGGTATTGGTTAATTGCATAAAACCCCCAGCCTCACTTGATAATACTTTGTCAACCCAATTCCTCATCCAAAATAGTGTGTGTGTATATTCTGAGGACAAAATACATACATTCACTTCTGTGATAATTTCATGTTTTGAAAATATGAATTTCTTCTAACATGATTGACTTACTACAGATCAGTTTGAGCATAACACATATTTTATGTTTGATTATGGGCACTTTTGTTTATGTAAAATACTTGGTGAACTCGGAAAACTATACTCCACTGAACAGAGCCTACAAGAACACATACATGCACATACGCGCACACACACAAACACACAAGCATCTCAAACATCTACCAGGCAGCTCCATTCACTGTCTGTTATAAGTTACCTCCATGTACAGCTGGTGTTATATCATTCTGTCAAAATCCTATTTTTACCACTTTACAATACTCTCAAGCTGCACCCTTTAAGTGTCTACTTCTACAAACAAACGTCAGGTGTTTTTAAGGGATAAATATCATATTTATTGGAATATTATGTATTTCTTCACCATTCAATATATAAACTGTGCTACTGGTTACTTATGATATATATGTATTATATATATATATATATATATGATATATATATGATATATGTGTGTGTATATATATATATATATATATATATATATATATATGTACTCATGCAGTTTTACAGTCTTATGCCTCTAATTTTACTTTTACCTATAAACCTGTGGCTTTTGTTCTATGATTATGCACAGCATGGAAAATTTCAATAACACTTATAAGAACAAAATAAGATGCTTTATTTTAAAAATATTTGCACAGAAAGTTACTTTAAGCCCCCAAAATGGATATTATTTTGAATGTATGGAATCTTATTATCAACAAAAGATAGGAAGCATGGATGGTGTTAGCAAACCTTAGGAAATTGCTGTGTGATGTTCACATAATGGAAGTGATAAACCACTTCAGACAGTCGATCTGTATTTCATTCATTATTCTGATTTAAGTGAGGTAACTGCCCATATAGAAGGAATATTTCCTTCCCCGACAAATCCTGACAGAGCGTGATACTGCCATGCAGACAACAAACCAGCTATTACTGAAAAGCAAACAGAAGATAGGCTGGACATAGTTTAGAAGTGGACAAGGTCTGGAAATGGAGATAAATCCGTTTTGAGAGTAATGTTTTATCCAGTGTTTTGGAAATGACGATCGGGGCTATTGCCTTTGTCACCACCATTGCCACCATAAGGCATTTATGAAGACCTACACTTGAGCACATGCCAATATGTATTTGTTGAGAGAAAGTGGGGCCAGGAAGTATTTATTGCACATACTGGACTACATTTCTACATTTATTTTCACAACCTTATGAGAAATCTTTTTGCAAGCCCTTCTTTTTTGTTGTTGTTGTTGAGGGCAGTGTCACTGGCCCTCACATGTGGGACCGAACTGGGGCCGCTGGCTTCCCAAGCCAGCACTTAACCACCGCACCACTCAGCCGGCATCTGCAAGCCCTTCTTATAAATGGGAAATGTGAGTCTCATAGAACTTAAATAACTTGCCTAAGGACACACAGCTAATATGTGTGGACCAAGATTGAGGCACTTATTCTCTATAATTCTTACACTTGAATCAAGAAGAGGGGTAGGTAAAGTGTCTACTTACATACACATATGTCCATGTCTTTGTCAGGCATCTCATTTCTTGTCTATTGCACTCTTGGTTTCTTATCCTTCTTTTATTTATATTTCTTTGATCTCACCACATATTCTTGTAGACATCTTTCCACTTATCTTTTTGCAAACATCAGATTGATTATGGGCCAATTCAAGGAAATAATTTTGGATCATTCATAATACTTAGTATTCTCGGTAAAGTTTTGAAAAAATAGTCTGTGAGAAGGTAAGTTGATTTGCTTTCTGAATAAACTGGGAAGTGGTTCTCAAAGTGAGCTTTCCTTACACTCCCTATGTCTATGGAGTTCAATATTATATATGTTTAGAAGCAAAAAAGAAGCACCAAAGATTAACTTGTGGCTTCATAGTGGGAGGAAAGCTAGTGGTTCCTGACAGTATATCAGACTTGTATCTTGAGGATATGAATCATCCTAGTTATGTGTTAACAGCCTTTCTTTTATTTGGTACAAATCACAACAGCACTGAAAATTGAGTTTCTTTGATTGTCAAGATTTTAGTGGCCCTATGTCCTCTGCCTTCTACACACATTAAGTTACAGAGATTTGATCTTCTCCTTACCCTTAAAAGAAATGCATTTTTAGGAAGAGAACTGAGGTGGCAGTGACATTATAGAAGATAATGAATTCACTGATAAAGTCAAAGGAATGTCATTCAACAATTGTCTCAAAGGTTTATACATACTCAAGCAACAAATTATGCTTGGGTATATATGTTTATAAAGCTAAAAAATGCTATCTGAACATTATTTTAATAAAGATATAGAAGAGATCCACTGATTTCTTAGGGTTGAACAATTTGAGTAACATTCAACAAATCTTAATTTAAGGGAAAAAATATACAGTTTATCATGAGGCCAGGATTTTTAAATGTTGCACATAAATATGAAGCTTCAGTTAATGTCTATAGATGAAGACAACATACAATAAATTAATAAATTGAGTGAGGGAAGAGCATTCAGTATAGAGAGTTGGCTGGACTGTTTTTCAAAAGTTAATTTATCTGGTATTTTTTAGAGTAACTATAGAAGAAGAAACTCATTGGTTTCTTGCTGCAAAGTATATGATGTTCATATACAAGTAAAGAAACACAAAGACTTTTTAAATTTAAATAATGGCCATTTTGACTTTAAGCAGACTATCTCACTGATAATGAATGATTGACTTTGTATTTGCTTATTCTTTTTCTCTGTTCTGCATGTTAGCCGTTGGTGTTTGGCTGTGACAAACGCTTGTGATCCATTTGTCAGGGCTCTTGTGTTTCAAGATGCTGATGGTAGCTTTTCTCCATGTCTACAAATGCAGTTGCAAAATCCAGTAGATGTTCAATTGCATCTTCCATACTGTTCTCATTGGACCAGCCTTCCATCTGTGGTCAGCTGTTTTAAAGCTTGTTATTGTAACTCACTCAGCATCTGAAATTCTGGTATGCCCAAAACACTCATTCAATTTATGCAGCTCCACATCTTTTAAATATTTATAATACAGACCTGACTATTACTGTACCTTCATACCCATGTCCAGCTAGGCAAACCTCTATGCTGACATGTAAATGTCAGGATAGCTTTAACATATTCTGTTTTATTTATAAGTGATAATTGCACAGCCCCTCTTGAGGTAACTTGAAAGCAGGGCTGTGCCTGAGAGAGGCTGGCTTCAGATGGCATCAAGACGGAAGGTGGTCTGGGATGGAGCCCCAAATCATTGAAGACTGACCCATGTGGAATTCAAAAAATCTCCCCAAACTCATTATACTCTATCATTTAATTGTTAAGCTTAAATCCAGCAGTTGAAAGAAAATTAACTTCTGACTAGTAGGAGTCAATGACCCATTATCTTGCAGAAGACCAGTGCACTTAATCAAAAATTGTTTCCACAGGCCTTGTTCAATACAGTGACAATGGTGGAAAGTTATCTCTTTATGGGTAGATTGTTTCTTCCCTTCAGTTTTTCCCCATCCTCTCCTAAATGGCTATGCTGCATAAGGTCCTCATTTCATATATCAAGTCATGCATTCCTTCTCTGTTCCTGCTTTGAATGATATATGTTTTGCTATTTCAAAGAAAATAACTCACTTTAAAAGTCTGTCTGGGAATTCTAGCTGCGGCAGCTCCCTCTCATCCCAGAGTCCTGCAGGCTCTCCTGACTCCCTGTGCCTTCCTCAGGTTTCTTGAAATACCTCCTCCTTATAATTCATCACCTCATTATTGGCATCACCGTTTCCTTGGCCATTCAAGCTAGAGAGATTCTTCCTTCTTCCCTATTCCTACATTCCTCTATTTTCCCAATTTGTCCCCTCCCCCTGCTACACACACACACACACACACACACACACACACACACACACACACAGAGTAGTGAGGGGTTTCCCACCTGCTCTATTTCTTGTTTTTTCTTTTTGAGGGCAGTGTCACTGGCCCTCATATGTGGGACCCGAACTGGGGCCGCTGGCTTCCCAAGCCAGCGCTTAACCACCGTGCCACTCGGCCAACCCACCTGCTCTATTTCTTGTCCGTATTACTGCAACAACCTTCAACCTTCTTTTCTGCCTTCAATCTTGCTGGAGCCATTTTAGCTACTGAACACAGTAAGCCTATCATCAGTGAACCTCTCCTGATGTAATATGTCTACTGGGACTGGGAAGAAACTGCCACAGGCCTCTATCCATGTTCTATCAGTGATCCAAGGGTAGTGGCGGGAGGAAGGGAGGGTTGGGTCTGAGCTGCTAGTTGCTGAGCCTTCAGCCTGAAAGTCCAGATATATTTCCTACCTCAGGAAACCAAGATCCTGCTACACCAGGGTATGAGCTTCTGAAAGGGAGAGGCAAGTCTTGGACTGTCAGGATCATGGTACCTGCCAGTGTCAGTGGACATTAGCCCAGCGAAGAATAAAGTCAGAAATAGAGCATGTGCTTAGAATGAGAATAGACAGGAAGAAAATAATACCTGAGAAAGGCCACTCATGACCTCTGGGCCCATCTGGGGCCAAGAGTTAGGAAACTCTTTTTCAATTATTTTTACCACCTACCTTATCTTTGATGCCTGAATTTCCACATAACAATTCGTTCCTCTACGCCAGTGTACTGCTTTCTGCAAAAGCACTTTTGTTTGCTGAGAAAGGTCATGTATTCAGTAATTATATATCAGCCATCTCTTTATTCTTTCTCCTTCCCTTCCTCTTTTCCTTCCTTACCACTTCCTTCATTCCATCCCTCCCCCTCTTTCTACCTTCTTTCCTCCCTTTCTTCCTTTGCATCTGGCTTTTTTCACATATCATGTTTTCCAGGTTCATTCATGTTGTAGAATGTATAATTTCATTATTTTTATATGGCCTCATAATAGGCTATCATATTGTCACCAGAAACTCACAGGGATGTCCAAGAGAGAACTCAACCTGGAGCAGCAGTGACTGGGTTCTTGTTTTTGAGCAAGAAAGAATTCAAGAGTGAGACAGATGCAGGGAAATGAAAGTGACTTATTGAGAATGAAAGTACACATTTGAAAGTGCTGGTAAGTTCAAAGACCCATTTACAATGAGAGAGTCACTATCAGGGGTTTTAATCTTTCCTAGGACAAGAATTGGTGATGTCCCATTCATTCATCTCTGCCCCCTTGGGTGAGACCCTCCCTTTCTTCCTTATTTGGTTCCTCTGGTACTGTCACAGTGTCAGGTTCATGATGGAAGTTGTCATAGTAACTGCAATACAAATGACATTATAATGACATTAAAATTAGCTAAAGGTCAGGTCCCTGGTATAGGGATTAGCCTTGCTGGATGAAACTGGTTCTTGTTTTTTTTCCCATCTGCTGGTACTAGATACAGTCACTCCTTCCTTGTGTATCTAGTGAGGCGTCTCATGTTGTGTGGTGGAGGGGGTTGTTAACGACCTAGGCTACCTAGCCTGCCTCTGTATGGATGTAGCATGTTTCATTTATACACTCATCAGTTGAACATTTGAGCTGTTTCTACTTTCAGGCTATTCTAAATAATGCTGTTAATAGTATTCATGTACAAATTTTGGTGTGGACATATGTTTTCATTTCTCTTGAGTATTTACCTAGAAATGGAATTGCCGGGTCATCTGGTAACTTATGTTTAACATTTTGAGGAACTGCCAAACTATTTTTTAGTGGTCACATCATTTTGCAGTCCTACTAGGAATGCATCTGGGTTTAACATCTGCACATACTCACCAAAGCTTTTTTTTTTTTTTTTTTATTATATCCATCTTAATGGGTGTGAAGTATTATCTTCTGTATTGGCTATTAATCTCAGTTATGGTCCTAGAAGCTAAATCTCCATCTTTCCTACAAGTTTTATGATGTGTCACAGTTCCCCTTAAAGAAACAATATTCCTACTTCTCTTGATGTGTTTACAATGACTCTTATATGAGGGGAAATAATAATAATAATAATATTAATAATAATAATAGACATTTACTGAACACTCTCCATGCGCTGGGCCCTGCTTCAAGCACATATTATCTCATTAGATCCTCACAACCACCCTGTCCATCCTGACAGGAAAATTTGACCATGTTAATCTGCTATTCTGAAAAGTTATTTTGTAAAACTGTATGTCCAACTCTCTTATTTTTTCCCAAATATCTTCTTCCATTCCTCCCATGAGTGCCCTTTAAATATTTCCTATTACAAAGGGAATTATTTTTCCAGAAGCCTCAGCACACTGCAAACACACATGGCAAGTTTATTAAGCTCACAGAACCCCAGAGGGGAAGGGGGAAAGCAGGAGCTTTAATACACCACTCAAGCTTTCAGCAAGTAAATTCTCTCCACATAACCACCAATCAATGAGTTTGTCAATAAAATATAGGATGGGGTTACTGGTGACCAGAGAGAGAGAGAGTTTGCCCATTAAAGTAGTTTGAGGATTGTACCACCCCAGATGAAAGGACAGCTCCTGAATTGAGTAAGTGGAGGACTCACTTGCTCCATTAATGAGGACAGGCTATTTTCAGTCCTAATGCTTACCCACAAGAGAGTAATCATCCAAAAAGGGTTTCTCGTTGTATACTTGTATTCTATAAATGTTCAAAAGCCAATATGTGCAAAACCATTTAGCAAAATACCACCGTGGGGTTCATAGTGTGTAATTTAAAAAAAACCAAATAACCAAAGGTTGTGCTGCACCTTATAAATTATGCAGTGAAGGGTTTTGAGTAAGATTTAAAAACAAGAGTAAAACCTACACTCCCAGCAGGCAAATATTGCTTGACATTTTTAATAATAATGAAGCATAAAACCTCACTGCGGCTAAACTAAAACACATTTGCATGTCAAAGAATAGGTTCTATTTAATTTGTTTAGGTTCCTTTGTTAGCTTTTCTTTCATATGGAATAACTTCAAGGATATGAAGAATATAATAAACGTGTAAATGGCTGAGAGGAGGTATGAACACAGATGAAAACAATTGATTTTCTAACCAGACTTTCGAAGGTGAGACATCTGTATGCAAGAAGTGACTGCCCCCTTTGCTTCTCTAGTCCAATTTTGTTTTACTTTCAGAAGGCAAAGTATTGGGCAGGTTACACTTGTATAATGTATATTCTCCTGACTGTGCATAAATTTCAGGGCTTTCACTGTGTTTCTTGTCTTGAGGAGATTTACCTAATTGTCACATTTTTGACCTTCCCTCAGGAGAAATGCTGTGACAACAGTCTAAAGTTTAACATTCCATGGTTTATTCACTCATTGTTGTTCCTTCCTCTCTTCAGGAAAGAAGAGAAAAGTCAGGGCTGTGATTTATAGTGAAATTAGGTTTCTCAGGTTCAGATTTGAATTTAAGCAACACATTCTGAAAACACTCATTAGCTTGAATATTTCAGGATATTAGAAAACAAAACAAGAACATGTTTATTATAATTTTTAAAAATCAACTGTTTCTACTTTATGATTGGTTTTTATTTCTCAGTAAGTTGAAAAAGAATGGTAAATATATAAAGGGACAAAAATATTTTATATCGATTTTTCTCTTTTTAATTAATGCCATAAATCTTTCTTGATGGAGAAAAGACTTTGGGAGAGACTAATTTATGCTTAAACGTTATTTTAACGTATCAGGAAAGCATCACATGGACCCGTGACTTAATGATTCATTTGGTTGTAACAATGCATGAAAGAGAAAACTGAGTTTTTGCAGAGTTTATACTTCACAGACAAATATTTTCCACGGTTTGGATTTTGTTGAGCTGACCTTTAAAGCAGAAGAGGTGTTTGAATACCATTTGGAGACATGGGGTATGAGGTCTGTTTGTCTGGGTCTGTTCTCTTGACTGTTGCCCCCTGCTAAGGTGAGATTTATTCCTCCAAGGCAGGACAAGTGTGCCCAGGTGCCTGACCTTTTCTAGGAACTTAAATATTTGAACAAGGATGGATAGGTGCACAAAGGAATGAATTAAATGAAATTATGGCCACACCTGGCTTCTTGGGAGCACCGTGTTGATTTACACATTGTGATCGCATTGGTAGAGATGTCTGTAGTTGGACACTCACAGTAGTGAGCTCTAGATTATAGAGCCACAGCTCATTTATAGAATGTAAGTTGACCCATGAACAAATCAATTTAACATGGGAACCTAGGTTTTGTTTGTTTTGCTCTAAAGTTAGGTTGTTTTGCTGCAAAGTTAGCAATTTCCCAATTCCATGGTTTCTTCTACCACTCTCCTTCTTTCACAGGCCGCCACCATAGTGCTTTTCCAGTCCTAATGTTCCCAGAATAGCTGGGGTTCCAACTCTGGCTGTGTCTCCCAGGAATGTGTTTCTTTGGGTAGAGTACCGAATCTACTATAGCTGAAGTTGTTCATTTATAAGAGGGGGTGCAAACACTTACTTCTCAGTGTTCTGAGGTTGTAATACAATAATATGTGCCTTCTACTGAGTAAAAAGAAACTTGTAAGAAAAATAAGCTACCATCAGCCACAACAGTACAATGACCAACGCCACCAATAAATAGTAATATACTGAAGAAGTTATGCATTAATATAATAACCTGATCTAAACCAGTGTCCCCTCTGACCACTGGATCATACCCCTCAAATGGCAAATTATCATGGCTAAGGCATAATTATATATTTACTTAAGAGGGCTATAAATGTTTAACAATTACATTGTTTTGTATACCTGAAACTAATTCTTTTTTTTTTAAGTGTCTGGATGCTGACGGTAACCACTTTCAGCACCTCTTGTAATTGCAGAAGTCAAATATGACTTGTATTCATCTTTTGTTATCAGCATATATTAATACAGTTGTTGTTGTTTTTTTCCTTTCTTAGAAAAAAATCTTTTTAGTGAAGAAAATTGTACATGTCAGCATAATCTCAAATGGTTGGTTGCAGCTTGTGCATTAAGATTGTATTATCATGTTAGTCCATTGGAAAGCAATATATTTTGACATGATCATGTCAAACCTACCTTGACAAAATGCAAATCCCTTCATATGTTTGTAAAATATTACTAAATATCTGTTACCTGTGCTCCATTTTGAGTACCTCCCAGACGATAGAACACAGTTTTTTTCCAGTTTTGATAAGATTATTTTTAATTGGGAGAAAATAAAATTTTTAAAAGTCTATTAGAATAAACTTACTGTCTATATCAGAATTGGTCACCAAAGCCATTTTTAAAAAGTATTATTAAACTAAATGATGAATAGCTTTTCTAATGTTAAAAATTACTGAGAGAACTGTTAGAAACAGTTAAAAATTTCATTTGAAGTCTGGAATGGTGAAAAAGAGATTACATGTGGCTCAAATATCCTATGCCTTCCCTTACCCCACCCCCCATTTGTCTAACATATAATTAAGCAAATTAGTATACAGAAATGCAATTTATACTAGCACCTTTCAAGGCAGAAAATAGCTTAAATTTGGTGATTTTGCAGACAAATCTGTCTGTGTACTCATTTTTAGCTTTTGACAAATAAAATTGTGCTATACAGTGTGCAATGTGATGATTTGATATATGAACACATTATGAAGGGACTTCTACCAAGTTAATTAAATCATCCATCAGCTCACATATTTACCTTTTTTTTTTGATGAAACACTTCTTCCCTCTTTGCAAATTTCAATTATATGACATAGTATTATCAACTAGAAGCACATGTGATTCATTAGATCTTCAGACCTTATTATTCTTATAACTGAATGTTTGTACCTTTTACCAGTCTCTATTTTCCCCACTCCCCAGCCCCTGGCAACCCCTACTCTACTTTCTCTTTCTATGAGTTCAATTTATTTTTTGTCTGTTTGGTTGGTTGTTTTCGAAGATTCCTCACATATGATGAGTGATACCATGCAGTATTTTCTTTCTGTCTGGCATATTTTTTTAGCACAATGCACTCCAGGTTCATCTATGTTGTTGCAAATGAAGGATATCATTCTTTTAAAAAAAAAAAAAGATTTTATTGGGAATTTGGGGAGGGGAACAGCGTTGGGGAATTGGAGAAGGAGAACAGACAAGTTGCTGTCTTTCTGTTCTTCAGTCTAGTTGCGGAGGATGTTGCTTCATTGGCCCATGTTGGTATCGTCATTGCGCTCTTCCCAGATGAAGCAGATGAAGCAGATGGGTCACCAGCCTCTGGATGGTCGCTCGTCATGGATATTGGCAGCTCACGCTGGCTGCCAGCTGCTTACGCTGGCTGCCAACTACTCACTGTAGCATATGGCAGCAGGGCTCCAGATGGAGCTGTTGTTCTCCATCTTAGCTGTAGAGGGCAGTGTCACTGGCCCTCAGATGTGGGATCCGAACTGGGGCCGCTGGCATCCCAAACCAGCTCTTAACCAATGCACTACTAGGCCAGCCCAAGATATCCTGCTTTTATAAGGTTGAACAATATTCCACTGTGTGTGTTTGTGTGTGTATCACATTTTCTTTATCCATTCACCTGTTGACAAACACTTAGGTTTTTTGTTTGTGAATAATGCTGCAATGAAACATGGGCATACAGAGATCTCTTCAATACTGATTATGTTTCTTTAGGATATATAATCAGAAATGTGATTGTTAGATGTGTGGTAGTTCTATTTTTAATTTTTTGAGTCACCCCCATACTGTTTGGTTGTATCAGTTTACATTTTTACCAACAATGCAAGTGTTTATTTTCCTCCACATTATCACCAACACATGTTATCTATTGTCTTTTTGATAATAGATATCCTACCAGGTGTGAGGTGGGATCTCATTGTCGTTTTGATTTGTATTGCCCTGATGATTAGTAAGGTTGAGCATCACTAATGTACCTGTTGGCCATTTGTACATCTTTTTGGAAAAACTGTCTATTCAGGTCCTTTGCCCATTTTTAAATTCTGTTATTTGGTATTGCTATTGAGTTGTACGAGTTCCTTGTACATTTTGGATATCAACATTTTATGTGGTTTGCAAATATTTTCACCAATTCCTGTTGGAATCAGTGAAAATTGAGAGGTCTCAAGTTCTCAAAAAATATCCCAATACACACTGTCTATCTCTTTGGTCTAACCTTGATCTTCTAGGGTTCTGTTTAATTAGAACAGGCATTTTCCAGCATGTGAAGAACTGCTTTATCCAGTTGTTAGGGAATCCCCACCTTCAAAACATTGCTCCAAAGTCACATTATCTTGATCAGTGGTAAGGGGAGAGAGCTATGTACTTTTTGCTGCAATGAATGCCATCAGTTCTCCAGATCCTAATCACCTCTGAGCACACTGTAAAAATAATGAGATTGTCACCATGCAAAGTAGGAGAAAAACCCATTCTTATATTGGGGCTAAATCTAAAGTTCCTCTCCTTCTAGGAAATCATCCTCCTTGACTGCAACCTTGTGACCTAAGATTTCAGAAGATTCAGGTTGCTCAGGCAAATAGTCAAAGCCTTGCTTGGGAGCATAACTTAACAAAAGTTTATTCCTAAATGTTGCCAGAAAGGCTTCTGTAAAAAACTCACCATGGAAGCAAGGTCATAATTGGGAGTAGGGGAGGGGATGGGAGTGGGTGTATAAAAATAATTCCCCTCCTACCTTTCTAAGGTCTTCTGGCTGGATTAATAATCAAATTAACATGGAAGAAATTAACAGGCAAAAACAACCAAATTTATTACACATGTACATATGAGGGTTCCATAGGCTGTGAGATCTGAGGATAGCTTGGACAGCTTTATATGCCATCTTGAGCTAAGGAAAAAGGGGAAAGAGGGTGGCAGGGTTGTGGTCTGGGACTTCAGAGGACAGGGAGGCAATTCACATGGAGATGGAATAGCTAATGTTTGGTAAATTAATGTTTGCTGGGCCACCTTTAACAATAGGACAGAGAAAAGACTTTCATCCAAAGGGCCTTGCTAGGTTCCTACCTGTCTATCACACTATACATTGTATTATACAAACTATAGTTTGTATAGTTTGTATAATATAAACTATAGTTTGTATTAAACTATAATTATCTAGGATGATATTGTGCTTCCTAGAACAGCTCTTCCATCTAAATTCTCTTAGGCAGGAAGGGGAAAGTCAAAGGCTTTTCCTGAGTCTTTTCTTAAAAATAACCAGCTTAAAATAATCAATATCCCCAAAGGCATATTTTGGAGTGGCAAAATCTACTTTCCCTTATAATCCATAGAACTCATATCATTAGATGTTTCTTAAGTATTTCTCCTAAGTATTATCTTGACGCTAAGTGTCGCTCTGATGTCTATAAAGTATGTGTGCATTTGTGTGTCCTTGTGGACAAATCATCAAGGCTGACAGAGAGTTATGGCAGTGTCCTTGGTGTCTCTCATCCTTTCAGGACAGCATTTTTTTTGTGGGACAGAGTCACACTAATTGGATTTTTTTTCTAGGTAAAAATATTTTGAAATTGGAAGACATCCCCAGAGCAAGTACATAGCTCTCCCTTTGTTCTTGGATGAGATTGTCTATTTAAGAATACCTGTGAGGTCTCTTAATCTGCCTGGAAGTGATCGCATGTCAACCAGACAACTGCAGCTAGCTGACTTTTCATTTGACCTCCCAACCACACATCAACAGGAAATGCAATATTAACTATTTTTATGTATCCTTAATCAAATTTTTATTGGACTTTGGAACACACCAAAGATTAAAACATTACAGAAATCAATGAGTACAGAATAGTAAAAGATCAGTAAAGAAGAAAATTTGTTAAAACATCAAAGTAGAGCCTCTAAATAACACAGTTACAATGGAACTTGGCCAAAAGGGCCCTCATAAAACAGTACAGGGTTTCATAAGCTCTCTCTTTAGGGAAATGATTCAAAGAGAAATGATATGATTTGGTTTTATGTAGTACTTTATATCATGTAGTAGTCATCACTGAAAAGCTGCATCCTTCAGGTCTTCTTTCCATTTGACATAATAGTCAAGTGACATTCTCAGGGTCGCCCAGTGAATTGTTGACAGAAACTAGTAGTCATATTTAAGCTCTTTGGTTTCTAAAGCCACAACAGATATGCCCATTCTGGTAAGATTTTGCTATTAGCTTCCAGTTATTTTCAGATCCATAGAGCCATCTTTTCACTCCTTATTAGAAACCCTTTCTTACATGTGGGTCGTTTCCGAGTTAAAGGTTTTGAAAGTTGTAGTTCCTTAGCCCAACCAATGCAATATTAAAAGTATAGTGTACAAAGAAAATAATTAAAAAAAAAAAAAAGATGGAGTCAGAGGGGATTAAATTCATATATTTTGTATATGTGTTTGAAGGCCATTTACAAAATGAAATGTGAATTGCTTTCTAAAAATGCCTAGCATGATTATGCTTTTGTTTTAGAAGTTTGGGAAAAGAAAGTGTAGGATAAGAATTGAAAACTTCTGTTTTGCTGATGTGTTGGATCAGTGTTTCTGAATATAGGTTTGTGGGCCAGCTCCAGATTTTGACAAAGCTTCCATCAACAAAATGACGAAAATTAGGACAGCACATTTGTTTTTCATAAAGTCAACTTTTTGGATGTTCTATATTCTGAAAGTATCTCCTTTCCACTTGTTGATGCGGATTTCTTCAGTGGCAACCCCCAATGAAATATAAACATTTACCAAAATCAAGGACAGATCCATTTAGTCACATCGTTTCTTTTAAATCCCAAGTTGTATAACCTGAGATGTGTGGTTTAGATGCTATGATTCTCAATTTTCTTATTTGTAATTAAGGATGATAATAGTGGTATCTTCTTAGAGTCACTGTATGAATTTCATGGCACAGTAATTTGGAAAAAAGTTTTAGCCAGTTCCTGGCTAACAGTAAGGACTCAAAAAATTCTATTTTTATAGTATTTCCAGCATCTTTTCAGCACATATGATTTCATAGCACTTGAAGCAATTGACTTAGTTTTGTTTTTAATAGCTTTTATTTGGTGTGTCACTCTGATAATGTCCAATCTCTTAATTATCAAGAGGGACTGGCTGAGTTTGGCCAAGGCATAGTTGGAGAGACTTAAGGACATTGATTTGGTACAAGAAGACCTGGGTTATCATCCTAGCTCCAAAAATTACAAGCTCTACGCCATGAGTGTCAGTTAATTTCTCCAAGCTTTAGATGCCTATGTAAAGTGTACAACCAGACCTGTCTCAGAGGGTGCTCAAAAGGGCTAATTGCGGTGCCCCGAGAAGGTTCCTAGTGTATTTCCCATTGCAAGTAGGTATTCTTAAGTATTAGCCTGAAATCAGGGGACACAAGGAGTTTCCCATATGTCATGTCTGCTAACTCTTTGATAATGACGGCACCTCTTTGAGTAGTTATTACTTCCCCTTTTCTTTGTGAAATTTAAAATTTAAGGTATTTGTGACTTACTACTAATGTAAGTCATCTGAAGGACTCAGTTTGCTCTATAACTACATGAGGAGCTAGAATTAACCCTGAAGGAGTGAATGGTGAGGATGGCCAGCCCCTTCCCATACCATAAACACAAGGGCAGAACATGTTCCCCTGGTGCATGGGGGATGCCTGGCTCCCTAGTGGAGCTCTTGGCATGTGTGAGTTGTTGCTTAGTTACCCTGATAGGGTGAGCTGAGTCTCGCTGATGAGACTGTAGATTCTGGATGAGATCTCCCCAAGACGATCTATACCAGCATTTCCCAAAGAGTAGTGTTTGGAGCACTCATCCCAAGAAATATTTACAAAAATAGGCTCCTTCACTGTGATGCCACATGATGTCACCCTCAGGAGAGTCGTGTGTCCTGAGCTCCAGTTCTGGCTCACCCAGGGACTCTGATTTGGACGGTGTACAGATTGGTGATTCCCCACTTGATTTTCTTCTTCATTTATGTAATTAAAGGGCAGAACTAGAAGAGACGATGCCCTAAGTCTTTCTCCAACTTTGATGTCTTTCCCTCTATGAGTATATATTCATCTATTTCCATTCCCCCTGCGTACAAGCACCAGTTAATGCCTTGAATTTTCCTGGCATGATTTCTACATCAGTGCCATATTGGCAGGGGCATATTTAAAATACTCCTTTGATTGTTTCTCCCATAAAAATCCAGTAGTTATTTTCTAAGTCTTATCTTTCCTAACCCAAGACTGTGTCTACTGGAGGAAAAACAATAATTAAATATAAGAAGGAAAGATGAAACTACCATGAAATTTTAATTATGTCTGTCTAAGGGATTATAGAAAATTTTATGTGTTTCCTTTTACTCCTCATTTGTTATTTTTCCTACAATAAACAGGTATTTGTTTTGTACCTTAGAAATCAGAATGAATTAAAATAAAATTGTTAATCTTCTGATGTCACTTATTCTTATTTGCCTCACTGGTATTTTTCTCACAGGTGGCATGTTTTTTACCTTTAATCTTTTATCTTATTTATTTCCATGTGATATTCATTCTTTTTAATTAGATTATGAGCCCTTTTAGTTCAGAATCATTGGTAGAAAAAAAAAATCCTATGACATATTTATTGCTCATATATATATATATATATATATATATATATATATATATATATATATTCTTCTTTTCCTTGTAAATTGATGAAAATGAAGTTTATTTTTTGGAGTAAAATTTTTTTTTAGGTTTTTAAGTTCTTTCTAATTTAAAAACGTCTCTTTGCCTTTATTCACTTCCATTTTCTATTCATGTTTTCATGATTTTTAAAGTTGTAGTGGTTTAGGAATGAATGGGCAATGAATGAATTAATTTCCATTTTGCTTTACCAGGAGCCAATCAGGCACTCTTTCTTATCTTACTCGTTTTCAGTGCCATGATGAGTCCACCTAAACAGTATTGATGGCATTAAGAGTTAAATTCTTATTTCTCTAATCGTTAGAGAATTCAAAACTTCCAAAGCAGAGATTCTGATCTTGGTTTCAGATGGTTAGGGAAAGGCCAGGAAACAGTCGCAGGTGCTCTTGGCCAGTGTTGTCCAATGGAATCCATCACTCTCTTCTAGGCAAGAGCTACTGGCTGGTCTTCCTGCTACACACTGGAAAAAACAGGTTTATGGGGTATGTTGAAATCTGGGCCCAGGGTCAGGGTTAGGATGAGGAAAATGAGGCCAAATCATGCAAGTGTAGCACTCAATTATATATGTATTCTGTATTGATAGTTTTATTCTAACATGGACGTTTTTTCCCATTTATTTTGAAGTTTTAAAATGGTGTGTTAAAATATTGTTTAATTTTGATTGCTGAAGTTTTTGCACCCCTTTCAAACTCATTTATATGCCCTGATTGGACCAATGCATTCTTCTTAGCCAGGAGCTTGAAATGTAGCTTTTCTTTTTTCCACACAACCTGTAGATTTCACAAAGATAATATTTCACAAGTTATTGTGCATTGACTATCTTTCTCTGGGTTACTCTGGGATTCTCTGGAAGCTGTATTTGTTACCACGGAGGTGCTAGAGCATGACAGGGAGCCCATATCTCTTACTCTTTATTGTATTTCTAGCACACCTAGCACAATGTTAGACACTTAGGCTCATTAAATAGTATTTGATGATTTTTTAAAAATGTATATATACACTCATAGTATATATACACACATACACACACACACAGACACAAACACATGCATGCATATACATTATAAATTGAGCTCCAGATAGTCAGAGTCCAAGAGTCTAGTTTGTCATGCCTTCAGTGAAAAAACAAGTGCATTCTGGGCATGTATTTGTTTTTAAAGCAAGTATATATTGAACACTGACCATGTGGCTACCATTTATTCTCTTCAGCAGCCTTGTGAGGTTGATTTTATTACCATTCTCACTTTACAGACTGAGGTACAAATAGATTAACTAAAATTGCTCAAGACTACTCAGTAAGTGCAGCCAAGATTTGAGCCCAGTTAGTCCAACTCTAGAACTAGTGTCTATAATGAGTTGGCAGAACTGTCTCTAAGTGTATGCCAACTACTGTGTGCTTTCCGAGTAACTCCAGTTCAGTCCCACTCAAAGCAAAGGGGCAAAGGCAAAAGACTTGATGGCTTTGTCCTTCAAGTATTTGAGATAGAGAGCTTTTCTTTAGGTAGGAGAAGCTCTTCCCCTCCATTTTGTTTTCTTAACAAAAGATGGAAAACAACAACACTAATCAAATAAGAGTAATGATATTCCCAAAGGCATAGTCAGGATAACAATCTTTCAGTTCTATGTCCTACTGATTAGTCCTGTAGATTGAAGTAGAGTTGTGACAACTATGGGCTGTTATGTTTGTGTCCTGAAATGGGTATGTTGATGCTCTAACTTCCAGTGTAATGGATGTTTGGTGGTGGGGTTTCTAACAAAAAATAATTAAGGTTAAAGGAGGCCATAAAAGTGGGCCTCTGACCTGACAGGATTAGAATCCTTAGAAGAAGAGACAGATATCAGAGAGCTCTGTATATATCCTCCCTCCTCCTGTGTCCACACACCAAGGATGTGAGGATGTCACAATGAGGCTGCCATCTGCAAGCCAGGAAGAGAGCCCTCACTTCAAATGGACCCTGCTGGCACCTTGATCTTGGACTTCTAACATCTAGAGCTGTGAGAAAATAAATGTCTGCTCTTGAAGCCACTAGCCTGTGGTATTTTGTTATGGCAGCCTGAGCTGACTAATCCAAGGGTTAACAATTGCTATGAGGCCATGTGCCCATGTTTACATTTACTTAAGCTATTTAGGATTCTCATGACACTCAAGAGCTAGAGATTAAGACTGATGTAAAGCAGTTTCCCTGTTTTCTTTGGAGAAGAGGCTATCTCTGCTCATTTCAGACTTATTCATGTTCTCTAAGGAAAAATAAAATGTTCTTATATGTATTTTGAAAAGAACAATGACCCCCTCATTTTCTTACCTGTTGATGGAAAGAAGTCACTTGCTCATTATTGTATGCTCCATCCCATCAGCCTGAATTGAGGTACTGGAGATTTTTAATCTCTATTCCTCTACTTACTACACAGTGTGTCAATATGGGGAGAGCATTAACATCTCTATATCTCAAGTTTTATTTGCTAAAATGGGAATAAATGATTACTTCAAGCATGTATTATGTACCCTCTCTATTTTATCCATATACTATACTAAATGAAACAAAGTGTAAAACATGCTTAGAACCTAGCTTGGCTTCGTTTCCCTCCAGGAAGCTACACAGGCTTGCTCTCTAGTACACAGTTGCCTAGGATACCATGTGGAAGGGAGTCGGTGGCCAGCCCAAGCCCAGTGCTCTGCCAAGCCATAACCTTACCTGCTATTTCTTAAGTATGTCCTTGATCTAAACTTTCTTTAAGAAGTAGACATTTATTCACAGTCCTATCTAGAATGGCTAGGTCTTTAACTTGACTTAGTCCAATCACCAGACAGGTTTATCTTGTCTGGCCTTTGTCTTTGACTTTAATCAATAGGACTTACATTTTTAATCAATAGGAACATGACATATTTCAGATAAATGTGTTATTTGACCATTCCAATCAGAGACAGCAAAGTTTGATTTCTCTGCTTTATCAGAGACTTATTTTGCAAGGATCTAACCCAGTGGTTCTCCCCTGATGTGTGTGTGTGTGATGTGATTTTTGCCCCACAAGGAACACTTGGAAATGCCTGGAGATATTTTTGGTTGTCACACCTGGAGGAGAGGTGTCACTGGCATGTAGAGGATAATAGAGGCGAGGGATGTTGCTAAACATTTTAGAGTACAAAGGACAGCCCCCCACAATAAATAATAATCTGGTTCCAAATGTCAATAAAGTTGAGGGTGAGAAAGCAGGAATCTATAATAGACTGAGCTTGGCATCCATCCAATCCCATATATTCTCTCCAAGTAAACAGGTGTTAATCTCCCTGCCAGTAAGAGAAGGTCCACCACCGTGATTATCATACTTATTAGGTACATACCACGGGGTCAGTACACTATAAATTTATGGCTTACCCTTAAAACAAGATGTGGAATCATTTCAACATTAGAGAAAGGCCATGGCTTAGAGTCAGATATTGGCTTGGTTTTGGCTCTGTCACTTACCAGGTTTTGTTCTATAAGCAAGTTAAGGTTTTGTTTTTTTTTTGTTTTTTAAGCTGAACCATCCTGCCACCTGTTGGCAGCTCAACGGCAACTCAGTTCAGGCTGGCCTCGAACAGCTGTTGCTCAGAGCTCAGTTCGCACTCTTGAGCGAGCTCTTAACCAACTGAGCCACTCGGCCGGCCCCAAAAGTCAAACATTTTTTTAACTGCCTTCTTTTTTTTTTGAGGGTGGTATCACTGGCCCTCACATGCGGGACTTGAACCGGGGCCGCTGGCCTCCCAAGCCAGCGAAGTAAGGTAAGTTTTTAGAGTTTCAGCAACCCACAACAGGATGGATATAGCAGTATAAATAAATTATGTATGTAATATCCTTAGCACAGTGTTTGAGGTATGAGAAACAGTATATTACAGACATTACAATTTTTGACCTCTTCCTCCTCCTCCCTCTTCATCATCATCATCACCATCATCACATCTCATCTCAGTGTGGCTTATAGCCACCTCTGTGATACAACCCAAGCTGTGCATGCGGGAATTGCCACATTTAATGAAAACCAGCTGTGTCAGTTCACACATGTGTGACACAGTGGGAAAAGCAACTTGAAGGGGGTTAAAGGAATTCAAGCACTCAGGGAAAATGGCATTTCATCACCTTGGCCCCACTTTCTGTTTCCTTCTAGATTAATTTTGATGGAAATACATGACATGGGCTGACAGTGGAGGAAAATGTCAACCCCTGAATGTGTTGGTTATTGACAGACACTAATACCTTACATTACAGAATATTTTTTCATTATTTTTCTTCCTTCCCAGACAATCTTCCATCTATCCCCACCCTTGGCTATTTATGAAACGTTTTAGGGCTTCTTCAGAATCATGCATTTATTCATTTTATCCATTTGACCCTTTCAATTAGAAGAAAGTTTACTCTTCTAAATTATGGAAAATTCTAGAACTTCCTAGCTTTGAGGGGGATGTGTAAACTAAGGCTCATATTATGGCTTCAGAACCTAGTTTGCCTTCTATCTACCTCCTGACTGTAATCTCCTGTGAGGTTTTAGTTTCAGGTTCCACCAGCTATCAAGTTCCTTGCCAGCAGCTCTGGATCTATTCTTCTGAGGCTGAATCCAATGGCATGCGGATTTTTTTTTTCCTGAAGATTCTCAAAGGCACCAACTGTCACTTAGTCATATTTGAATACCTGCAGTCTAACAGAATCCTACACTCAGCAAGTCCATAGAATTAGATTTCCCAAACAAACGTATGATTCAGGAGAGGTACCATGCCTGAACCGGAAAAACAAGAAAGCTGAGTTCCAGAGAGAAAATGTATGTATCTTAAATTGTCCAGCTGGCTAGTAGCAGAGTGTAAGAAACATTGTTTGCCTACAAGACAAAGTAATGCCATTTCCATTACCAGTGAATGTACTGAGATGCGATTGCTAGTGAAATGTGCCGAGTGGTCTGTTAGGGGTGTGGTCTAGAGAAAAAGAGTTTTGTTTTTTTTTTCTTTTTACCTTCTACGGAGACCCTTTTTACCTTTCACAGAGACTCTATAAAAGAGACAGCCTCATTCTTTGGAACAGTGCTGCTTATCAGCACATGCCAGATGGAACGGCAACAACACATTCTATGGCCATGGGAAGGACGAACACGCTGAGGCTGGCAGAGCTGAACGGCAGGAGGAACCTGGGCCATGATGCCATCGTTAAGCTGTGTATTTAATGACCCAGGAATTGCCTGCTTCTGCAGTTCTTATTATGCAATACAATAATCTGCATCTATCATGTGAGCCGGCTATGATAGCATTTCTGTTGCAGCCAAAAGCATCCTTATGGGTACCCACAGAGTCAGAGCTTTTCCCAAGAGACCAGTTCACTTATGGAGAAACAAGACCTTTGTCTGGAAGATAGAAGCGGTTTTTGTCTGGCCTAAGTGGATGGAAAGCATCCCTTGGGCAGGCTTTTTAATCTATTCAGAACTTGCAGACATCACTGCCCCCTTTGATGCCCTGCAGCAATGGAGTAAGATTGCAAACAGAGACACTACCCGTTAGAAGCTTTTTAGTCTCCCCAGAGACTTAAGGATGGGCCTGTCCAGCCTGATGAGGTGTGTCCTAGAAGGTTATTGTTTCTGATCTCAGCAGCACCAGGAACCTAGTAGGTACACACTCAACATACAGGTTGATTAATTGATCAGGTTATCTGGACTGTGTGCAGCCAGAAGATATGTCTCCAAAAACAGATGAGGGGAAAGAGAAACAAGGGAGAGAGGAAAAAACCAGTATGACTCAACTTTCTATATGCTATGAAAACATTATTTGGCTTTGAATTACTGAAAGGCTTGGGCTCAGGGACTGGCAGTGACTAGCACTTAGTGTCCCCAGAGTTTGGGTAAATGAACGAGGGACATACCTTCAATTAAAAAACAGCAAGTGTTCCATGTAATTCATTCCAAATTAACACCCTAACATGGTGATTATATTTTATGTACCTTGAAAAAAATTGTGTTTTTTTAATCTGTAATTATGGTAAAAAACACATAACATAAAATTTACCACCTTAATCACGTTTAAGTGTGCAGTTCACTGGTGTTAAGTGTATTCACATTGTGAAACAGATCTATAGAACTTTTTCATTTTGTAAAGCTGAAACTCTACACAATGAACAAAAGCTCCTGTTTCCCACCCCCTCCAACACACACACACACACACACACACACACACACTGCTCCTGGAAATTCTACTTTCATTTCTATGAGTTTGACTACTTTAGACACTTCATATGACTGGAATCATATAGTATTTGTCTTTTTTGTGACAGGCTTATTTCACTTAGTATAATGTCTTCAGGGCACATCCATGTTGTAGCATGAGACAAGATTTCCTTCTTTCTTAAGGGTGAATAATATCCCATTGTATGTATATGCCACATTTTATTTTTCCATTCATCCATCCATGGACGTTTGGGTTGCTTCTACCTCTTGCCTATTGTGAATAATGCTAAAGTAAATATAGGTGTGCACGTATCTTTTTGAGATCCTACTTTGAGTTTGTTGGGATATATAACCAGAAGTGAGATCTCTGGAATTTTTTGAGAAAGTTATTTTTAATTTTTTGAGGAACGTTCATAACATGTTGCACAGTGCCTGCAACATTTTGCGTTTCCACTGGCAATACACAATTCTCTATATCATTTTCTGATTTAGTTTTGCTTTTGTTTTTGATAATGTCCAATTTTATGGGTATGAGGTGGTACCTTATTGTTTTGATTTATATTTCTCTAGTGATTAGTGATGTTGAGCATTTTTAATCTTCTTTGGATAAATGTCTGTTCAACTCTTCTGCCCATTTTAAAATTGTTTTTGTTGTTATGGTTGAGTTGTAGGAGTTATTTCTATAGTCTGGACATTAATCTCTTATCAGAAATGTGACTAGCAAATGTTTTATTCCATTCTGTAGGTCACCTTTTTATTCTATCGGCTGTTTCCTTTGATGAACAGAAATGTTTGAGTTGGATATAGCCTCATTTGCCTGTTTTTGCTTTGTCTATGCATTTGTCATCATGTACAAGAAGAAATCATAGCCAAATCCAATGTCATTAAGTTTTTCTCTTATGTTTTCCTTTAGGTTTAGATCTTATGTTTAATCCATTTTGGGTTAAATTTTGCATGTGGTGTAAGATAACAGTCCAATGTCATCCTTTGAATGTAGCTTTCCGGCTTTCCCAACACAGTTTGTTGAAGAGACTGTCCTTTCCCCATTGTGTGTTCTTGGTACCCTGACTCACTTTTTAAGTCTTGAAACAGATTAAGAACTGGGGATAGATGTATGTTTGGATAAATGTAATGTTGTTTTGTTTTGTTTTGATAAGAGTTTAAGACCTTTGGATCTACTGTGTGTTACTTAAACATGACACAAAATCAGAAATGCCAGTTTTTAGGCTTTGAATTCTCATTTTTTTATAGTTTGTTTTTCATGTATAAATGAAACCACTTATTAGAGTTACTTCTGATCTGTATTTGAGATGGGTCCATTAAACCTATTTAACTTTTACAATTGGTGTATACCTTATGGCTTTTTCCCTAGACACAAAATACAGCTCTTATGTTGGGGTTTTCTACAGCCCCTATGAGACCATATAAGACATTCTAAATGGCATGAATTAAAGTTGCTCTATCTTGTGATATGTTTTTATTAATGGAGTGTGAGATAAATTAATTCATTGCACATTTATTGAAATTCACTTTGTATTTAATGGTGTATTGGATGGAAGATTAAAGAGATATGTTTTCTCTTAAGAAGTAGATAGTTTAGTAGATGTAATGTGTGTATTTAATTATATATATGATAGCAAATAAAGAGCAGAAGCTGCATACAAGTGAAGGATGAGTTCATAATAGAGGAAGTTCATATCCGGTTGAGGGGACTAGAAGCGGCTTCCTGCTTTAGCTGGTCTTTGAAGGATATTAACAGGAAGGACGTGTCGTTTTTCCAGCCACAGCCCCAGCTGTGACCCGGAAACTGATAGCATTAGATATGTGAGCAGGTGATTCCAGTGCCAGCAGTCCAGCCACTCCAGCTGATGCCAACAAGCAAAGATGAGCTGAACCCACCAGCCCCACACAAACTGCAGAATTTTCAGTAAAATAAATGGTGTCATTGTTTTAAGTTATCAGGTTTGGGGGCGGTTTGCCATATAGCAATAAATAATTGGAGTATACATACAAGAAGTTCTTAGGGCCTGTTATACCTGGGTGACTTCAACTTTTATTTTTTTTACCAATGTTTTCTATTACTATTGTAGTGAAAATGAATTACTTATATAATTAAATTAATGAAACATTGGAAGAAAACTCATTTACAAATGCAATATTGCATTCCCATTGTCTCAAAAATGTTGCAAATAATTTGCTGGCTGAGACATGAATGGGGCTAGGGGCTAAAGGGCAAAAAAAGAAAAAAAAAAGGCTTTAGCATTAGGGGTGGGTTAACATTTTTTTAATTGATAAACTGAAAATAAATCCTTGCTGTATTCCCTAAGCTGATGTGTTATCTCATTGTGGGATGTTGAAAATACTGAGGGAAAATATGTGATATAGTTAATTCATTTCAAGGACTATTGGCTATTTGGCCTCTCATCATTAACCCAGATTAGCACAAAGTTTACATCTCATGATTGAATACACATGAGACATCGATTTACTTATTTACTTACATACTTATTTTTTCCTATCTTTTGAAATCATAACCATTGTAATGAATTACTGTTTTACTTACTACACAAAAGCCTGTAAGTCACCCACGTCGATAAAACTTAACAGTATCAGTTAAAAAGAAAGCAATGTTAATGAGACAGGGTGTTCATATATTCTTTAGTTTTGAGCTTATTGGAAAGAGCGGCAGTATATTAGAGGTTGACAAAATTATATTACAGAGCCAATCAATACCAATGTGCATTTTTGTTAGTGAATAATTAGTATAAATAATGCTGACTTCAGTTTAAATATCCAAAATGCTGGAGAAAACAGTGGAATCAATGGTAGGAAGCAGATGGATCATTTATTTCTCAATTACAGCTGACACGTTAGTTACAGAAATTTTCATATCATTTATTTTTTATATTCCATTTTACAGCTCTGTTTATTGTTATAATAAATAAGTACATTATATCCTCTTATTAGAACAGCAATGGAAAATTCTTGCAACAAAACACTCACATACTCACATGACACAAATACCCCTAATGAAACACTAATGTGGAAGACCATTCACCCACCCAAAAGAATAAGGCCCGTGTGTGGTTGAAGACGAAGACAGCAAAATGCAGTCCTACAGAAGGATGCAATTTTGCACTTTGGGCAGGGTTTATTAATACTTGAGAAGATTGACATCTCTCATAGTCCTTCTAAGAATACAGACAAACTTATAAATCTATGCGTACGTTTTCCAGCAACAAATGAGATTTGCAAACTATCATCTGGTCTACATATAGACAATGAGTGGTTATCTCCATTTTAGATTTTCCCTCCACCTAAGAGCCAGTGGGGAAATATCCACATCAACTTGATATTTTATAGCTTCAGTCATTGTATTAGGAGAGTGGGGTATTTGTTAGCAAATAAATAGCGAGGTGGTCTTATTTTCTCAGAGGCTCCCTATTAAAGCAGTGTGGGATAGATACTGGGTGAATCAATAAAGTCCCACATACTTACTAAGCACCAACAATTTCTCTGGTACCATTGGGAGACTCATGTGATCTATTTTTGTCTCATGTTGACAGATTTACAGATTTACAAGTAGCTGTGCAATTTGGAAAACATATTCCTTGATTATTTGACTATATTATTCAAACTCATAACTATGTTGACAGTCTACTTATTTATTATATTCCTTCACTGTTGTAGCCCTGATTAATTGTTCATTTGGATCTCCTTTGGTCTATGATTTTTGTCCTTGAAAAGTCCTTGCTAAAGTGGATTTTAGCAACTATTAAGGACTTAAACTTGGAGTCAGAGAGAGATATAGATTAAAATCCTGGCTCTTCCACAGGTTATTGTATGACCTCAGGGAACTTCTTAACGTTTTTGTTCCTTAGTTTCCTCTTCCAAAGTATGAGAATAATATTTTGATCTATAATATTTGTATCTATCTCATAGGATAGTAAGAATACATGAGATAATTATTGCAAAGCACTTTGCAAGGTTCTGGGCATATAACAAGAATAATAGTATTGTAGATTTATAGTACTGTAATTGTAGTAGTATGTGATATTTATGCTAAAATAGGGCTACACAATTTGCTACTATAGTAGCACACCATGCAGCTATTTTTTAAAAGTTGTTTTCTGAGAGAACACTTAATGAGCAACAGTATCATGCTACTTTTTAAACTGTGTGACTTTGGACAAAGTGCTTCACCTCTCTGAGCTTCAGTTTCCCTCCTCTGTAAAATGGATAACACCAAACCATGGGTCATAAACTATTGCATGTGTAACCCCACACATGCCCTCAGTATCCAATACATGTTGATTGAATGAAAGCCTGAAGGCTGAATGCAGAGTCTCTTCCTATCTTCATTTTATAGGTCAAAGAGGTGAATTGATCAAATGTCTCATAGCTAGTTACTGTTAGAATTACTATTTCTACCATGGAGCTAAAAGTCTGGTAAATACCAATATACCTCCCTTCCATAGAAGTGAGTTGGTTTAAAGAAGGAAAAAGCAAGTACTTTGTGGCTAAACTAGAGGAGCCAGGGAATCTTCTTAGTGAGGCCAGCACAAGGCACGCCTCTCCAGTCAGCTCTGTGCAAGAAAGCAGCTGGACCAGTCAGCTGTCTTAATATTAAAAAATGAGCTATTTCCAAATACCTATAGCTGACATTTTTTGGCTCTTTGAGAACCAAAGCTTGTTAAATTGCAATTTCATTGGATTGAGTTAAGAAGATAAATACTACATGAAATTGTGCTAAGTGATGAGAACCATTTCCAAATGGTATTATTTGACAATTTTTCTTTTGGACATTACTGTCCCTTTAAAGCAAATATTTATTCATCGTATTTAGTTTCTAGGTGGGTAACTGCCAAGTGCAATGTCTGTGCAATAAAGAACCTTCCTGTGAGTTAAAGCAAAACTTGATGATGTCTGAATGTGTCTGTTAGGCGTACAGATTATGTGTTACCTACACAAAGGATTGGGATGTCATGCCTATAAAAAGGAAATGGAAAGGCTACTTGTAAGTCTGTAATAGGAGAACAGTGAGCTGGCTGGGTTTAGAAGGATGTTGTTTATGAATCAGCGCTGGGAAAGGAGCTTTAGGGAAGGCCTTAACTTTCATCACGGCCAATCTACTTTACTCAGCTCCTGGTATGTGGTGCCGGCCGGTGATCCCTATTTTTCTTGCATCTGATGGTAAAAAACCTCAGTTTAACACCTACAGTACCATTGACTTCCGATGCACATGCAAATGTCTGGCTAAATTATTCAGTAACTCCATCATTATTCAGAATGAGTAGGAGCACTCCTGAGAGAAAAGGGAAGAGAATCACTGATTTGTACCCAAATCTGCTTTTGAGTGGAAGGGTAGGTAGAAGGGAGGCTCTATGTTGTGAATGTGGACATTGAGGACTTTATGGCTGCTCTTAGGGCCATTCCAGGTCTCCGTTCCTGCAGCCATCTCCTCTTGGCTCATCTGAGCCACATTTTGGGTCATGTAATGACATTTGTCAATTATCATGCTATGAAGAGGGAACTGCTATTATTTTCCACCTGTAGCTGTCTTATTTTCCACCACTGCATACAAATTAACCAGCAGACATTTTTTGAAACTGTATCCTGGATGGGTTGCAAATTCACATTGTGCTTCTGTACTTGGAGCCCCACAAACACATATGGAGCTTTCACTCCATATGTTTGAATCTTACCTGTCCTGCTAGTTATATTTCCTCTATGTTGACTCTCCGCATGCCTCGACTTAGAGTTTTCATTCCTGTCTTACATGTTAGAAAACAAACTAATGGCCCCATTCTTTGGACACCTTTTATAATATTTTATATTATTAGCATGTTATGGGAATTATTGCAGTTTTCTTGGGATATATGCACCATAAACCCCAATTAAATTCAATGTCTTAGAAAGTCTATTAAATCAAAGGGCCATGCCTTAAAAACAATTATATTTTTTTAGACTTTCATAGCCACGATTTTATTTGTGTTTTAAAAAAATCCTATATGACAAGATATTTTCATGATTCTGTGTGAAAGATGAAGAGACTGAATCTAATATTACACAGCCATCAATGATAACTCAGGAATTCTGAGTCTAAATCTTTCCACACTCATTTAATATATTTTATACTTTTATTTTCATCTTTATTTCAAGATAGGGGGAATGGCTCATACAGACGTCCAGGAAATGTGGGTGATTGAATTATAAATTGTATATGTATATTAAGTTCCATAGTTAATTAATAAGTTCTACTTGCTGAGGATACAAAGACGAAACAAACCAACCCTGTTCTTCAGCCATCAAAATATCTGTAGTCTGATGGCGTGGTGTGAATAGACCAATATCAATATTAAACGCTCCGGGTAATTAATGGACATAAAGGATGATGTGTGGATTACAAATAAGGGTAGCAATTACCTCACTCACTCCAGGAAAATTAGCAAAGGCTTTGCCAAGGTCTTTACAATTTGGGGGATTTGAAGGATTAGTAAGAGCTTGCTAAGTAAAAAAACATAGCTTAACATCTGTTGCAGAGAGAGCAGGATGTACCAAATACATAGAGTTGAAAATTTTGCTATGAAAATGGTGAGGACATTATTGTGCCTTTAACTTAGTGGCCTAGTGAGGAAGTACTTTATAAGAGGAGACTGGAAAGTTAGACAAGAGCCAGAGAAAATAAATTATGCCTCAAGTCTAGGCCCTTTGGTAGGTGTTTTACAGACCTTTTCTTATTAAATTAATTAGTCAGTATTAAGCCCAAGGAAAGGAAAAGAAAGGTATACAGATTCTCAAGGGAAAAAAAAAAACACAAAACTCTATGGGTGTCATGATTTTCTACATCAAATATGAATTTACAGGAGAAAAAAAGAGAAAAACTGCCAACACTAATAACTGTGTTGCTAAGGTTATAGTAAAAGGTTAGTATAAAAAATCAATTGTATTTCTATATATTAACAACAAACATTTTGAAAAAAATTTTAAAATTTTAAAATAGCATGCAACAATTGGAAATATTTTGAGAATATTTCACCACGCTCTTTGCTTTATAGTCTTTGATATTGTTTTAAGGTATCAATTCTACCTAAATTTGATTATAGATCCTTTGCCATCTTAATAAAAAATTCCACCAGACTTTTTTAAAAAATTGAAATTGACAAGAAAATTGTAAAATGTATACATAAAAAGGAACGACCTCTATTAGTCAAAATCTGAAAAATGAGAAATTTTCCATTTGGTAAATTGAGGAAAGCATTGATGGTGACATGGGACGAACAGGGAAGAGAAAAGAGCTTGAGGAAAGATTTCAAATGGGGAATAACCTTGACTTTTTCTAGAAGCAGAACAAAAATAAAACAGAACAAAAATACTAGTATCACTAGTTTAAACATGGAAGGAGTACCAGAATGGTTAGGCGAGGTTGTGAGCGAGGCAATCAGAGTAGGAAGAGACGGAACTTGAGCCTTGATACCCAATGTTGAAAAGCGTCCTTATATCTGGACAGTGGGCATATTTGGTCAACTTCCACTCATGAGGTATGAACTCCACATTTCTTTTTCCCCTCAGGCAGCCCAGAGTTCAAATCCCAGAAGTGGCCTGTGGTCCCAGAAAATCTTATTAATATTTAACTCCCACCCATCTCAGTCCAAAAATTCAAAGACATCTCTTACTAAAGCAGAATATAGAACAGAGTAAATCATAACATGCCTGTAGAGAATGTCAGGCATGCTTATGAATCTATTTCCTGCAGGAGAGGGAGTTTTAAACCATGTCCCTTGAAATACGAACAGTTCCGTATTATGCTTGGCTGAAAGAAATGCTTCTGGGCTTTGTAGGAGTTGTTTTTTCACAATATCCAGTGTTTCAGGCACCACATAAAAATATCAGTGAGCTAATTCAAACGTGTTATTTAGGAACATGAATGACAAACCCACAAATGGCTTTACATGTGCCAACGACGTCAGCTGTTCCTTACAGGGGAGACCAAATGTACAGATCCATTATCTGTATCTGGAGAACATTCCTTCTGAAAAATCTTTGTAAAAATCAGCTAATTATTTGGGGTGGGGGGAGCATAAGATTACCATAGTTTCTGAGGAAAGCAGGGAAATGACAGATTTTTGGCTCTCAATAGTCCCATTCAAACGCCTCTTAGAATCTTCTTTTCAGTTGCAGTTCTGATCCTCACTAGGTGGGAAGATAAAGGCATTGCCTGCCTGATTCCCTGAGTCAGCCTAGAATTCGTTCTGATATGAGGAAGTATGACGTCCATTTTCCCCCAAATGAGTAAGAACTCAGCCTGAACTCTCCTTAACCATGGCAACTGATGGTTTTGAATTCATATCCAGTGTTCCTTTTCCTGAGAGGAGGGTTTTAGGGAGGGTAGGTTGAAGGGTGATGGTGAGGCGGTGGTGAAGGAAGCCCTTAGCTTTAACCTAGTACTTATCCGGGGAAGATATATTTTTAATTTTCTGCACTTACTCTTGGGTATAACTTTCTCAGGAAGCCAAAGCTTTCTCCAGCATTTTAGAGAAGTCACTTCAAGGCTAACTGGATTGGTCCAGTGAGGAAGGAAAGGGGTTTTCACACAGTGATGGTGATATCAGGAAGGCAATCAGACCTTCAGAGTTCTTGTTTTCTAATCCTAAAAGAAAAGCGATAATTCAGCCCCATTCCATGCAGGTAGCCATTGTCCTCATAACCTATATCCACTTCATTGGCCTCTCAGTTCACATTCATTTACACAAAAAAATTCCAGGTGTCAGCGGGGTGCATTTTGCTTTGGGCTTTCCAATCCCTTTTATAAAAGACATTAACACAAGCTATCTTTATTTAGCATTTACTGTATATCTGAGACTGAGGCTAAGCACTTTTTTTTTTTTTAAGATTTTATTGGGGAATTGGGGGAGGGGAACAGTGTTGGGGAATTGGGGAAGGGGACCAGCCAAGTTGTTGTTCTTCAATCTTCATTGTAGAGGCCGCCAGTCGTCATCTGGCTTCCCGTCTGCAGTCTGCAGCTCGTGGCCTCTAAGCTCAAGGTTCAATCTTAGTTGTGGGTGGGCGTAGCCACCATCCCATGTGGGAGTTGAACAAGCAGCCTTGTTGTTAAGAGCGCATGCTGTATCCACTGAGCCATCCGGGCAGCAGCTCAGCTCAAGATGCCGAGTTCAATCTTTAGTTGCAGGTAGGTGTAGCCCACCATCAAACAGGCAATCTTGTTGTTACAGCAGCTGAGCCATCCTGCCACTTGTAGGCAGCTCAGCGACAGCTCAGCTAGGGTGCAGCGTTCACTGGCCCATATGGGAAACTGGCGGCCCTGTTGCTCAAAGCACGCGCGCTCTAAGCCAACTCTTAACCAACTGAGCCACTCGGCCGGCCCCAAGACTAAGCACTTTTAATAACTGATTTCATTAAATATTTAGAACATTCATATAGTTATCAGTATACCTCTATTTTGAGAATTAGGAAATTTAGACCCAAAGAGTTCAGGTAACTTGCCCAAAGTCTCCCACATAGCATATGTTAAAGCCAGCATTGGAAACCCATTCAGAATAACCACAGAAACTAAACTCCCATCTCTAAAAAATGAAAGAATTGGCCCACGTCTGTGGATTTGCCATCAGAGGGACTGAGTATAAACCCAGCTTTTCTTCTTATTTATGTGACCCCAGGCAGTTTCAGAGGAGGTACAGTTATCTGAAATTAAGAAAAAAAAAATTCTGCTAAAAAAAAAAAAAAGGAGATGTTACAAACCAGCAGTATCTGGTAAGAACAAATAAAATGAGGGGTTGTGTAGCCATTCTCTAACCAAATGTTGATAAACTTTGCCGAGTTCTGAACTAAGAGCTGTAACAGGTAATAAAATAAATTGTATTTTTGCCTTTCTATGGGGCTGTATGGCAGCACGACACATTTACTTATTTACATCATACAAAAAAAGTAACCTCTTTATGACCTTATTAAAGGTGTTTATTTCCAGCACAGTGAATAGGCAGTCAGACCGATACATCCATACAGGTCATGTGAAGCAGTGAGAAAGGTTCACGGAGGTCTTCAACTGTATTGACAGCATACAGCCGAGAGGCAGGCATATGAGTATAGTGTGCTTTATATATTTCTGATTTTTTTTTTTTTGAGGGCTGTGTCACTGTACCTCATATGTGGGACCCAAACCGGGGCCGCTGGCATCCCAAACCAGTGCTTAACCACCGCGCCACTCGGCCAGCCCTGTTTCTGATTTAAAAAAAAATTTTTTTTTAAAAGATTTTATTGGAGAATTGGGGGAGGAGAACAGCGTTGGGGAATCGGGGAAGGGCAACAGACAAGTTACTGTCCTTTTTTGTTCTTCAGTCTAGTTGTGGAGGACGTTGCTTCACTGGCCCATGTTGGTATCATCATTGCGCTCTTCCCAGATGAGGCAGATCAATTGCCAGCCTCTGGCTGGTAGCTAACCGTGGCTATTGGCAGCTCACGCTGGCTGCTGGCCACTCACTGTAGCCTATGGCAGCCCACTGCAGCAGGGGCTGCAGCCTACACCGTCCCCCGGGCTCGCGCAGCCCAGCTCAGCTCCAGGTGGAGCTGTTGTTAGCTGTAGAGGGCAGTGTCACTGGCCCTCATATGTGGGATTCAAACTGGGGCCTCTGGCATTCCAAAACCAGCTCTTAACCAATGCGCACCTTGGCTGGCCCACTTTATATATTTTTGTATACCTGAGAAAGTGCGTAATAAATTACAACATTCAAATAGTTTCAGACTGAATCTGAAATGGGTTATGTTTAGTATTTTGTTGGATTTTTCTTTTCCAGCGATTCCTCTTGGACTCCCATGATCTCCTTTGAATGTTGTGCTTAAAGTTAATACTTTTTGGCTTATTACTGGAACTTTTGGGTCAAAGCAGTTTCATGTTTCCCCAGTCTCTTGCCAACCATTACAAAAGTCTAGATACAAAAGAATCTCTGACCTACTTCAGTTAAAGAAGTATTTAAAATATGCAAGAAAATGACTGTCTGTTCAAATTGACCTGGATATGGGCCTTGTAGATTTGGCAAGAAAGCAGATTGACAAAGCTGACAGAGTATTGGGTCAAGCCTGTCAGCAATGGTGGCTTTTATGCTGTGAAGCCTGACCCTGGCCACGTGAAGTTCACCACTCCTGACCACTTTGTCCCTCAGCCAAAGTAGAACATGGAGAAAATCATACTGAATGATGTCCCACCCCCCAACATCAAGGGATAATCAGGCTATCATGGATGTTAAAAATCCATCTAGCAGGGAGGGTGTTCCCAATACAGTGATTTGTTTACTGGCTAAAGACTCCCTCACAGACAGTGCCGTGTGAGCTGGTACATTGATTGCCATGACACAAGAGCCATGAATTGTTGGCGAAAAGTTCAGGTCGTCTAACTTTTTCATGCAGCTTTTTCAGCACTTCCAAATAGTAAACTTGGTTAACTGTTTGTCCAATTGGTATAAATTCATAATGAATAATCCCTCTGATATCCAAAAAGGTTAGCAACATCATTGCAACCAGTTCTCAAACTTAATTGTCAGCCCTAGTGTTTAACTGGAGAAAATAAGGGAAACAGACACTGATGATTATTAGCATTTATTAGATAAAATTGGAAGACTATTCTATGTTCCCCATGAAAGGGACAGGTATTTAACGCTCCTAGATTCTTCAGGGTTAAATACTGTTGCAAGCTTCTCTTTGACATTTTAAGAAAATTTATTTATTAAAATCAACCATCTGGGGCCAGCCGAGTGGCGCGGTGGTTAAGTGCTGGCTTGGGAAGCCAGTGCCCCAGTTTGGGTCCCACATATGAGGGCCAGTGACACTGCCCTCAAAAAAAAAAAAAAATTAAGCATCTGGTGACAATCTTTATTTCATTCTTTTTGTCTTAAGCTCTTTTTCATTTCTTTGGGTGATTTGAAAGTTCTCTGGGATTCTGGGGATTTGTCTGATCCAATACTGCTAGACAGAGAAGGGAAACCTAAAATGCCACCATGTCTAATATAGTCTGGATCCTGGAGAGAGCATTGGCCTAGGGTCACATGGTGTTGAAAACATCAAGCAGAAACAAGAAACTTTATGAGAGAGACATCTCTGTGTTCATATCCCCCAATCATACAAGGCACTTAGGCCCTCATGGGGAATGGCGACTTCTAGAGTTCAAAGTGGCTATAAAATAGTGAAGAGTTTTTCTCTTTCTTCTGAAAACCATGTTCAGACTGTCCATTTTAGAGTTAGGCTGAAGATATTCAAAGATTTCCCCAGTCCCCTTCTCTATTTTGGACATGTGCCTACTGTCCTTCTGGTGGACTTCTGGAATCACAAGGGTTAATACACAAAGAATACACTATTTGGCCTAAAGCACTTTTTCAACCTGTTCTCTCTCTCTCTCTCTCTCTCTCTCTCTCTCTCTCTCTCTCTCTCTCTTAATTATGGCAGATACTGCAGATCTGTAACAGCATTTTTTTTTTCTTTTTTAGCAGAAACCATTTCCCATACAAAAGTTGAAAATGCTGGATAGCTTTCTTACTTTCCCAGCCTCTTTAAGTTAGGGTTATAAGCACGGAACCCAATTTAGGCCAATAGGAACTGATAGAAAGACTACAGAGGGACTTCTGAGAAATCTAGCATAGGAAATATTGTCTTTCTATTTGGATATATTTGCATAAGAACATGCAGTCTGGAGTTGTGAAGACATTGTGTGAGCAAAAGTGACCTAGCCTGGTATAAAGATGAATTTGTGAAAGATGCTAAATGGAAAGATGAAAGCATCTGGGTCTTAGATGATGTAACTGAGCTGCCCATGTAAGCAATCCTGGTACTTTCTACCCCTTATTATATAAGAAAATTCTAATATTAAGCCATATTTTTGTATATTTTATCCAACTAAAGATAAATGGTCTAGGTATAACACAAAGTCCTATATATTCCTTGCACCATTTTTCTTCTCTCCGACTTACCACATTTTAGTTCACCATGAAACCCATGTGCAGTATCAGAAGCTCGACACAAAAAAAGATACAGAATGCGTATTTTCTGGGATAGGAAAGAATTATAAATGTAAAAAAAAGCAGGTACCTAAAGTACATGAACTGCATATTCACACACAGTACATGCAAACACACATGTACACATGCATGCACACACAGTCACTCACACATGCATACCACACACATGTGCATGCACACATAATCACACATACACACAAGCACTGTAAGAGGAAGACTTGAGCAGTGTTCAAAGTAAAGAGAATAAGAACTAGAACACAGGAGAAATGAATTTGTCCTAAGAGTATTAACGAGAACAGACCTGAAAGTGTTAATATTCTTCTCCAAGCAAATCCTAGAATGTGTCATTTGACTCTTAGAAAGAACAATATTGACTTAGGTCTATATTTTAAAGCATAAATGTGATGTTTTATATATATATTTTTTTCAGTAACTATTGGGTTGTCAGAAAAGTAATGATGCATTTTTGCAATGAAAAACAGAGAAAAAATACATTATGACTTTTCCGACAACCCAATACATGGAGTATTCAGAAACGAACTATGTAAATCTAATAAGGAAAAGCCCAGAACACTGATCCTATTAACGTTTGGTTAAATAATTTTCATTTAGTTAATAACTATAAGCAAACAAATGTTATATCTACATTATGTAGCATCATGGGTCATATTTTAAAATTTCAAATAAATATGAATAATGGATCAAAGATGCTCTTCCCAAAGGAATCATCCAAAACAGCACTCACATTTAAATCTTAAAGGATTGAATTGATTAAGGTACTATCCTCATGACTTGAGAATAGGAAACTTTTTCTTTGGCCTAAAAAAGACAATAGTGGAAGTAAATTGTAAAACTGGACATAATTGTATAATTAGATTGAACCTATAATTTCTCCTAGCATCTAGTTAGTTCTCAATAAATTATTGGTGGAAGCTTGAGTGAATGATAAAACAGTAGATTATTCTTCTATAACAAGTGGATTATTTGCTATGATTAATCGTTATATGCAAGGCAAAATATCTATTTTGTGAGTTTTTTGTTTTTCTTTTTTTTTTTAAATTGGGGAATTGGGGGAGGGGAACAGTGTTGGGGAATTGAGGAAGGGGACCAGCCAAGTTGTTCTTCAATCTTTGTCACCATCTGGCTTCCTGTTGGCAGTTTGTGGCCTCTAAGCTCAAGGTGCTGTGTTCAATCTTAGTTGCATGTGGACATAGCCACCATCCCATGTGGTAGTCAAACCAGCAGCCTTGTTGTTAAGAGCGCACACTCTATCCACTGAGCCATCTGGGCTGCAGCTCAGCTCAAGGTGCCAAGTTTAGTCTTAGTTGCAGGCGGGCTTAGCCCACCATCGAACAGGCAGTCTTTTTGTTAGGAGCACATGATCTCACCAGCTGAGCCATCCTGCCACCTGCTGGCAGCTCAGTGGCAGCTCAGCTCTGGCTCAGCGTCACTAGCCCATTTGGGAACTGAACCAGAGGCCCTGTTGCTCAGAGCTCTCGCGCTTAAGCTAACTTAAATAACTGAGCCACTCGGCCAGCCCCTATTTCATGAGATTTTTAAACCTAGTTTCTAAGAATGTTTTCTTTTGTAAGCACGATGAGTAAAACAAAGAAATCTTACATTTGAGTTATCAGTAAATACTTAATTTTTAGGAAACAGTACTGAAAATTTTAAGTACATGTTCTACTTTTGATTGTTTTAAGCAAAAATAATCATTAGATATCAAAGAGTCATCGTCTATTCCTCATACAAGATTTACTTGAGAATACTGTAATTCTTCCTTCTCTTTAGGTTCCTCTTAGAATATTATTTAAAATTGATGTTGTGAAGAAAAAAAAATCTTCTAATTCTTATGTTTCAGCAATGACTAAGGTTTTTTTAAATATCTGAAAAAAACACTACATGTGGGAAAAAAAAATTCCATTTTACCAAGACACTGGTTTCGTTAACACTGATGAAAAATAAAATAAAGAGAGCTGCTTTAGAGAGATTTAGAATCAATCTTATTTAACGGTGACTGCTCAGTGGCTTGCAGAAAATAAATGTATTTTGTTTTGGAACAACAATAAGTACATAATAGAAAATAACGTTGATTCTAAAATAAGATAGCAATGCTGCCTCCTTGTCTTCAACATAACAGAAGAAAACATTCAGCTCAGGTTTGTTATATTATTAATCTACTTCCTTTTTACAGAATTGTTAATATCTGTGGCAGGAAGCAGGGCATCACAGGCGGACTTCTGTAGTCAGCAGCCTTGTTGGAGAAAGAAATTACCATGCCTCAGAATATGATTTGTTTGCTCATGTTGCTTGTAGTGCAAATAAGTTTAACTTCTCATTTAAGCTTTAATATTTCATATGAAGTATGTAAAAATATTTTAGAAATTCAACATCTTTCCATATTTCTTTTTTATATTTCTCAAATAATCAAAGCATTTTTTTTTCTCAGTGTGTCAACATAAGTTGCAGAAGCTTCAATCTATTTAATTTGCATACATTTTAACAGCGAAGATTTATTGAGTTTCAATGACGCCCAAGACATCAGGCAGGCTCAAATCAGAGATGCGTAGAAAGCCTGACCCTGACGGGCACTACTAACCTAGTAGGAAAAGGAATATGTGTGGCAGAAGATAGATAAACAGCAGTTCCAAAAATGTGAGCCCTGAAAGCCAAGTTGGAGATCTTGACCTCTGCTCTGGGGAAACTGAGGCTTGTCCTCTGGATGAACGTGGGTCCTTTCAGTCTTCAGTCAAGGGCCCTCATCTCAATTCTTATTTATCTGAGGAACTATCCTGCTGCTTTCTCTTGAATATTTATTTTTGTAGACTTCCTCTTAGAGCTTTATTTTGGTGTCTCAGGCTCCCTCCAAGTAATCAAGGTTTACTCATGAAAACCTTGGCTTTTGTCCCTGCAGACACTTACCTGCAAGTTTAAATTACAATCCAAATGAAATGAACATATTTCTGTGGCTTCAGGATGTGATTGGGAATATATTAGAAGAAAGGATAAATATCCTTGAAGGACCAGTTAAACTTTAAAGAATAAAAATTTTGTGTGGGTGTAGACCCATATACTTGTATCAGATCTCAGCCATGTTCAAGAATAAGTATTAATAACAAAACATTAAGAAGATTGGGGCCACATTGAATAAACTATGAGGAAAAATAAATGCCAGAATTTGTATTATTTATTTATTTATAGCTGAGCCATCCTGCCACCTGTTGGCAGCTCAGTGGCAGCTTGGCTTGGGCTGGGCATCGAACTGCTGTTGCTCAGAGCTCAGCTCGCACTCTTGAGTGAGCTCTTAACCAACTGAGCCACTCGGCCAGCCCTGTATTATTTGTTCTTAAGATGAGTCAGCACAATAGTCATGTATAGATTCCTTACTGACTATGGATGGAGCTCATCTACTTTCCTAATTAAAACAAAGGGGGCCGGCCGAGTGGCCCGGTGGTTAAGCACTGGCCTTAGAAGCCAGCTGCCCCGGTTCGGTCCCACATATGAGGGCCAGTAACACTGCCCTCAAAAAATAAATAAATAAATAAAAACAAAGAAAAGCAGTGTGGAGCGGATTGGATAGTTTGATTAAATTTGTGCCCCTAAAGGTGCACCTTTTCTTTGGGCCATCTGCATGGTTCTTTAAGCCCCACCCTGTGGCGATGACCCTACATTTACTAGCCTTTAAGGATTAGGGGCTGATTATATTGAGGGAGATGGCAAGATTATTATACTTTGTATCTTTTATGTGAGAGAATAATGCAACGCAAGTCAATCTCAGAGAAAATATGGAGCGCAAGGAAAAGAGGCATCACCTTATCAATATCTGAGGAAAATGGAAGAATTTTTGTATAACATAAATTCATTTTCAAAACCTTCACATGAACACACACAAACACACAGTCATGCATACTCATGTATGCACCTACTCATACATGTATACTTTTTTTTTAAGGGCAAGGGACAATCACGTTGACCTCAGAAGTATCTTTTGAATACCTTAGTTTGGGATGATGCAACTGCTCAGTGATGCTTGAGGCTGAGTTTTCCTCTATTTTTGTTGCCATTTTTCCAAGAAAATTTGGGAGATTTATATTAACAAACTCAACTCTTCTGAAAAAAAATTACCTTTACCTGTCAAAGCCTCTGCCATCTCTTACTTAGGACCTCCTTCATGTGAAAGTATTCCAAAAAAACCTGTGCCCTATCAAAGTCTGTTTTGCTTTTCTGATGATTGCTTTTATGATTCCAAGTCCAAAGTTAAACTCTGGCAATTTGAGGGACAAAAATACAATGAATCATTTGCCGATTTGATGGTCTATTCGTTTATCTGGTAGACTGTCTTCTCTCTGTGCTTTATTATTAAGTTACAGATGATTGTTCCTAAGTGTCGTTATGTATGTCCACACGGGTCAGGAATTACAGGCACCCATTCTCCTTCAGGGAACTGAGGTTAGTTCAAAGGTCTGGATGTTGAAGGGAGGGAAATTTCCTTCTGCTCATTAGATGGTCTTCCTGAAGCTGTGGGAAGTTTGTAGTTACCAGCCGTGCTTTTCACTGTGGCAAGATGTGAGGATCCGCTCTTGACTAGAATGTAAATTCCTGCAGTCCTTGCTATTTTTATATTCTATTTTTTTGGCCTCTTTCACTGTGCACCTCCACCCCTTCCAGCTTCTTTCTGTTCTCTGCTGGTGTTTCTGGGCTTTGATAAAGAATGAATTCCTATTGCTGCCATCCTCTGGCCACGGGATAACTTTTTGAAGATTTTTGAACAGCTGAAAGCCATTAGCAAAAACAGTGTTGTTGAAAGAAGTTGTTACTGGTAGCCCTAGTAGTATGAATGGCAGAGGCAGAGGCTGAGAGCTAGAGCAGGAGGCAGCCATCCGTGCAGACGATATTAAAGCTGATGCAGTCAATCTAGGCGCAGGTAATCAGTTCATGGCTTTTGCCCACCCACAACCTCTCCCATGATCACACTTCCTCCCAGCATCCTGTCTCCAGCCAAACCTCCATGTGTCTCCTTTCTCCAAAGCTTCATCTACCAGGAGGCAATGTGTTAGACACCCTGCTTCTGGCTCGACATTGGGGTGAATTTAAAGCTATAGGCAGTTTGCGTCAGGAAATCTAGAACCTGGGAAGCTCTTGCAATTATCCAGGTGAAAGGTGGCTCTAAGAGAAGCCAGGAGATGGTGAAAAGTGAAAGCTTTGGTATCATAGTAACCAATATTCAAATCCTGATTCCATCACTTCCTGCCTATGAGAACCTGAACTAACTTCTGTGAGTCTCAGTTTTCCACCACTAAAATGAGAAATCTAATGCTTAGTGTATAACTTTCTTTGGGAGGATTAATGTCTATGAAGTAGTAGAGTACATGGTATAAATCTAGTTCTGTATCTATCTTCTATCTATCTATCCATCTCTAGAATATGTCCACAGGAAACTTAATATTAAGGAGCACTTCAAAAATACTTAAGTAAGGCGGGCCGAATGGCTCAGTTGGTTAAGAGCTCGCTCAAGAGTGCGAGCTGAGCTCTGAGCAACAGCAGTTCGATGCCCAGCCCAAGCTGAGCTGCTGCTGAGCTGCCAACAGGTGGCAGGATGTCTCAGCTAAAAAAAAAAAAAATACTTAAGCAGAAGGACAGGTATGATTTTAATTTCTGTTTACTTCTTTTTTACCTTGCACTAAGGAGAAAAATCACCTACTTAATGGCTGCCTAGTGTAGTCTATCCTCCATCCTTCTGTGAGAGGTGACACTGTGGAGAATTTCTAAGATCCCCATCATTTTTTGTGTTTTTGATTAATTATCCCATAAACAACATTTTTGTCACTGAATTATGCATCTTTTTCCCTTCATCTCCTTGTTGCCCATGAAGTTCATTGTTGTATTTAATTATAATTACTTTATAATCACCATGTTATGGCATTAATTGATGTCACATCAAGCAATAAGCAATATTATTCCACATTAAACTCATACTCTCAGTAGTCACAGCTGGCCCAGAGTCAGCCTATGGTTGTGTATCTCTCTTCTCTGTCTGCTACTATTTTTTTTTTCCTATCAGATTTGAAAGGGCTTTTAAATGGCTTTGATATCCTTAAATTGTTTTCTGCTCACAACAGAGTCATCTGTCTACACTGTCTTGTGGAGCTTTCTGTCTTATACACAACCTGTCTCTCAAAAGACATTTATTACCATACTTCTCTTACTAATGGCTTAGGCTAATGGTCAGGAAACTAATCTGTGGCCTGTGTTTATATAGCCTTTGAGCTTAAAATGATTTTTATGTTTTTAAATGGTTGTAAACAAGCAAAACTAATGATATGGGATAGATGCCATATGTGGCCTGCAAAGCATAAAACATTTACTATTTAGCCTATTACAGAAAAAAGTTTGCCAACCATTGGATGGGGCTCATTATTGCCCTTTCCATTCATAGGACACCAGAGAGAAAGTGTAAATTGCAGAGCCATAGCTCCATTTTGTGCCCTGCTTCAGTACTGGACCCTTGTCACAAACTCTTCATCTCCGTGTTTGTTATTCCATTATATGATTTTATCTGCATCTTAGTGTGCCTCTCTCTCGCTCACTCTCTTTCTCTCTCTCTCTGATTGTCTGATTGGACTTAGTAATGCAGCAATAGGTAGGAATCAGGTTATAGGATTGTATTCAAGGAGACTGATTTCTTGTTTCATCTTCATTTGTCATGCGACCTTGTTTGAGTCCATTCAATAACCCCAGTCCTTAGTTTCATCATCTGTAAGAGGAAGGAGCGTGATGGAAGGGTGTTAAAAGTCTTTTATAGCTGTAATATTCTAGAATTGAATCAAGGAAAATGTAAGAATCTTTAAATTACTTAGAGGATATTGCTGTACTGGATGAGGCCTGGGAACTTTGGGCTCTCCTTGAGTTACTATAGGGGCAGAATGCTCAGTCCTCTATTGTCATACAGTTTCCCTGACAGGAAATCTCTGTTTCATAGAACAGATGTCAACCTCACTGTAACTTCCATCTGTTGGTCCCAGTTCTTCCTTCTCAGGACACATAGAATTAGATAGGCCTGCAGATATCAGAACGCAGCCAACATGATCTACCAGATCTTTCTTCTACATGGAAAGCAGCCTTAATTCCTTTGAACCATTCAACAAGTAGGTGATCTACAGACATCCCTGTCAGTCTGCTCCGAGAACACTATCATGTACTGAGTCCTCTTGAAAGGTGGCACTGAAGTCTGTATTTCAGATGAGATCATACATAACTTGAATGTATAACAGTACATCCAAATACAGTAGAGTGGCCAGTAGACAAACTGGGGGAAACTTACTTTGTCTAAGGACATATTCTTTTCTGAAGTTTGCCTGAAAGTTTTTCCCTTTTGGCCTGTCATGGCACTCCTAGAGGAGATCATCTTGAGGAAGGGACAGCTGGTTGACCTGCAAGCTGGACCTGGGCAATGGGAGGCTATTTGCCCATCTCCTGTCCTTGGAATGTACATCCCATCTACTGTTTCCATCCTAGCAATGGTTTCAAGGATATAGCTTTGAGAGAGGAAGGTGTTATTGAGACCATCTGGAATGAATACCTGACTGAACCCAGGTAAGGCCTCTTTATAAATTTTGAAGATTCTGGCAAGTAGATGTGGGGATCGATTTGGCTTTCAGCCACCCAAGACAAGCCTTCTAAGAAAGTTCCCTGGCTTATTAAACCTGCCACCTACCAATCTTGAGTGGCCTGCCTCTTTCTTTCTTTGGTTTCCTGCCTTTCAGATTTCACCTGGGAACTCCCAAGGTTTAGGCCAGCAGGCACCACTAAGGTTGCTAGTGTTCCCAGTAGCGCTATTCCTTAGGTTAAGTCAATGAGTTGAATAATTTTTGTAACAATTTAAAATCCTGAATCAGCCGGCCGAGTGGCGCAGTGGTTAAGAGCTGGCTTGGGACGCCAGTGGCCCTGGTTCGGATTCCACATATGAGGGCCAGTGACACTGCCCTCTGAAAAAAAAAAAAAAAAAAGAATACAACCCTGAATCAGAATAGAGGAAACCTTGGGAGTTAATTTAGTCCAACCCAGGCAGAAAATTGTTTAGTTATTATTTTTTTTGTAAAGATTTAAATATCAACTCCATGGCATCTCTCATTTTTCATTAGAAATAATTAAAGAAAAATTTCATTATAAAATTAAAAATAAAATACTTTGAAATGTCTGACTTCTGCTTCATTTCCAATTATCCAGTTCAATTCCCCTAGAAGAAACCTGTTTTATTATTGATGTGCAATTATTTTGGCATTCATATTTTTATGTCCTTGCTTTGTTTTATACATTTTCTGTTGATTATTTTTTTATTATAAATGAAGAGTAAGCACTATCACTATTATGTAAGACCTCATCCCCAGCTCATATATTTCTTCTGTTCTCCCAATACAGTCAATAAAATTTTATTTAAATAATGCCAATACTTATGTTATTATGTCACAGTATATGTTATTCTCTGCAGAGCCAAATAATGCACTATGATTATGTTTCTTTTCTTGTTATTTGCATAATTTTGACATACCCATTATACATTATTTCTATCATTGTCATTATATGACTAATAGTATTTTTTTTCAAACGGTTCAAAATTTCTGAAAAATCATTGATTCAATTTTCATTTTTCCTGAGCTATCTCTATTAAAATTTCCATCCTCCGTCCAAATACTGGAATCTCTACCGATATCTTTAGATCTGTTAAATCTCTCTTATGTTCTAAATATTGGATTCTCTATCTTTCTCTTTTAGTTTTTTGACTTATCTTCTCAGTAGCTGCTTGAAAAGGGTGTGTAGAAGCATAAAACAAAAACACTACAGAACAAAACAAAAACTACAAACAGAGTGATTGCATGTTTAACATATTTCTGTTTTCACATTTAATGAAAGTTTGTCTGAATACAGACTCTTAAGCTGAAATTAATTTTCCTTCCAAATATTTGAAGACATGGCTTTTTTGTCTTTAGCATCCAATTCTGACAGAATGCTAACATCCTTTGATTCCAATATTGATCTAGCTGTCTGAAAGCCTGTAGTGCCTTTTTTTTCATCTGTGGCATTATTATATTCCACAAATACATGCCTTGGTTTGGATTCATTTTATTCACTTTGGTGAACACACATTGGACTCTTTCAATCTGAATTTGAATGTCATACAGTTTTTGTTTTTGTTTTTTAATTTGCATGTAAATTTTGTTTTTTAAAAGCAACCATTTTCAATCAGGTCCATGGTTTTGTTTTGTTTTGTTTTTAATTCCCACTATGTCCATTGGAAATTCTTTTTCTTTTCATTCAGTCCCACTCTTCTTGGTTTGATATCTGGAGACATTGCTTGGCATGATCTCAATGACTGCCAAACTCACTCTGTTCTCTGCCCAATGCTGTATTCAGTCCAATCTGCACATCTTGTCCCAAGTCCTCTCTTAGTTTTCACTCCAGCTCATCCTTATGTGCTATCCAACCAGACCTGCATTAAGCACCGTGACCCCTAAGAAAGCCCCTGACTATTGTCCTTTCTCTCTCTCTTCCTGAAATCCTGTAGTAAAGTCCTCATACTTGATCATCACTATACACACAGCAGTGGGAACTAGGTACTGTAAGTTTCTGCTACTGTCCCTTTGAGTTCATAATAGCCTGCCCTTTCTAAGCATGTTTATTTGAATACTACAGGCCGTGTGGTGAGCCAGGCCATGTTTTAATATTTAATTTCTTGTTTTTTTTTTGTTATAGACAGCTCATGGACTAAAACCTTTTGAGTACATAATATCATGTTATTTTATTTTGTTACTTTTTATCTCCATACTGCATTGTGAATTCCTTTATTTTATAGACCAATAGAACATTATATATGTTCTCAAGAACTTTTTACATATTTTGGGAGTCACTGATGTCTGCTTTAGCTGTTTTTTCTTTCACCCTCTTATCCAAAAGAATCTTAGGTGGTTTAAAAAAACACAGAAACTACTGAAACTAATAATGTTAATAAAGATCATGATACTCTAATACTTTAATTTATTATGAAATACGTTTTTCAGAGCACTTTCAAATAAAAGTGCTCCGAAACACACTTAGGCTTTTCATTAAAAATGAAAATTCCAGTTACTTCAAACTCCCCTGAGAAAAGTGCTGTAGCTATCTGCAAAGTACTCAGAATTTTTCTTAGAAAATAAGGTGAATATGGATTTTAGATACTTAAAAAAAATCAAATTAGATAACTAAGTTCTTACTTCCTTGCAATGACTGGAATCAATTTATGCTGCAATGAGAGGGGACTGTTAAAACCATCAGTGTAAACACTGACCTCAAAGCTATGATGTGATCCTTCCTATCACAATATAAATGTTGTAAGATATGTCTATGTACACAGAAAATATTTACTTCATTTATTTTGGGAGAGGACGAATAAAATTTTATAAAGCGCTCTGTTTTCCAATTTAAAGACGTTTTTAATTTAATGCATCTTAAAATCAGGTTATTGAAGTATAATTTATGTACAATAACATTCAACTGTTCAAGTCCATACTTCAATGCATTTTGACAGGTGTATACAAGTATACAACCACTGCCATGTAAGGATAATTCTCCTCACTCCCAAGAGTTCCCTCAGCCTCTTCTCAGTCAATGGTTTCCTTCTACCTCAGCCTCTTACAAAAAAGAAACTGATAGAGATCAATTAATCCAGTGATACCTGACACAGCCTCAGATGATTGCGTCTGACACTGTGTACACAGCTAACCAAGTTCAACATTGCCTAGAAACTTTATTTGATTAATTTAAGTAGGAGTGGATGAATAGATAAACAGAGAAATTGATGGTTATCATTTATTTCTGGCAATGTTAACATGTGACTTCTGGAGTTGTCCTAAGCAGTGCCAGTGATGGTGGATTTACTCTTTCGCAGAACTACTCCCCATATTATTATATATGCCTTCTGAAAGTGTTGCTTCTTTGTTTGCCTCTCTACAGCAATGATTCATCAACTATTTTTCAGATTCCCAGAACAATATCAATTTGCAGACAGCTCTATGTCAATATAATGATTTGCTGTATTCTCTATCCATCACCATCTCTAGACAAATCATCCACCTTCTTAATGAGTTACTTTATTTCATTAGGAAATTTTAAATTTATTTTGGATATGGAGCAGATTCAAAGCCCTTCTTTGTTTTTACTATCCTCGGTAGGTTGTTATATCTAGCTTGTTCCAAGGTCATCTGGGATGTCCATGGCAAGGTGACCTTGATGGACATTCTTGGAGGACAGTGGAGTGTGGCATTAAGAACACGGGTTCTAGCATCAGCAGACCTGACTGGGAAATGTAGATAACCATATTCATCTCATTAGATTGTTGTAAGACTAAATTATATGTGATATATTTTATGTAAAGTACTTAGCACCAGGCCTGACACAGAGAAGTCACATAACTAAGAAGGCTAAAGATGTCAAAGTTATTATTTTTTTCTTATTTTTCTGCTGGTTGGACTACAAGTTCAGAATCAGACAGAAGTCAATAATCCCTTCCGGGTTTTCTACAAAATGAATTGCTCTTAAACTGTATGTAGTTCCTCTGTGTTAGACTTATGAACTTTTAGGTTTTTCTTTTCTTTAAATTCAAAAACATTTTATCTAACAATGATAAATTTCTTCTTGCTTGTTTTTCAAATTTTGATATTCACTCTCCCTCTTAGCTGGATGCCATCAGTGTGATTTTTAGTGCTGATATTTGTTCCTCCTCTTATATGTGTCATTTATATATTGTTAAATGTGCCTTCTAAGCCCTCCTCCATGAAAATGAAAAGTTGTTTTGAAAAGAAAGTCCTATAATTTGATAAGAGGCCTCTCATCAAATTGACATGGGACCTTGAATGTTAGGTGGAAAAACTACCTATCTGTAAGTATCCTGTAGCCTTAGAGAATAACACAGCCAAAAAATGCCGAAGGAAAACACTTACATGATCCTTTTTGCCTGAAGAGCCTGTGGGTTTACTTTCTCAGTTCCATTCCTTATCTTGAGATCCACTTTGTATATTTTTCTTCCTAATCCCCATAGTCTTCCACTCTAAACCTGGGACTCCTTTTAAAATGCTATGCTAGCCCTATATTTATTTTGCATCTTAGAAATGGTGAGATTATTCCATAATTAATAAATAAGCAAAAATGTTGTGATATCTAAAAAGGTTTCTCTTATGGAGGGAGCAAGCTGAGTCCCCAAAGTTACAGTTTACACTTGTGAAAACTAAGAAAAGCGGCAAGCATGTTGGAAGACATACAACTCGGTACAATAAGTATTTTTTTTTTTTTAATGAAATCTTAGGAAGCATTGCTAGGAATGGATCCATATCATTATAATTCTGTTTCCATTGTGACAAGAGGAGCAAGATACTTCACTGTAGAAAGACTATGATACAATGTGCCTTGGCTATTCTTCCACTAGATTTAAGGATTTGGGGGGAAAAAAAGAAGAAAATATTTTACAGGAAGAAACATATTTTAAGCTGTTTTATTCTGTCAAGAATTCTGGACTCATTATTTCTGGAAGAAACTGTTGCTGGAGGACACAGGGAAATGTATTAATTTTGACCACAGGTCTTTTCTAAGGTTAATTGTTTACCAGTGTGACCACCAGTGACATATTTTAATGACACACAATATGTGAGAAGATGGTTAAGTGAAGACTGTTCCTGCAGATTAAATGATTTGCTGGTGTATAATAACATATGTAGCCATTCTACTTAATAAAAGTTTCAAAAATCAAATAATTCTGTTTAAGTGAAAAAAAAAAAAAGCCTGGAGGATCAAGAATTAATCTCCTCTCCCATGGCATATCATTTCATAATTTTCTGGTTGGTTGCATTTTTTAGTTTTGGTATATTATTAATGCTGGGGCAGAGCTGATGAATTAAGCTAAATGGTTTTCAAGTCTTAAAAGGCAAGTTGAAACCCTCAAATAATCTAGGAAGACCCTTTAGAAACTTAGTCATAGAATCTATCGGTGCTAACTTTGGGATACTTTACACACACACACACACACACACACACATACACACACACACACTATTTTGCCGTGTATAATGCACACCCATGTTTTTGGACCAAACTTTTAAGGAAAAAATCTTTTATTTTAAATTTTAAATTTTATTTGTTTACGTGTAGGTACTTGTTTTTTGTATTATATAGGACTTTTAACATTTATTTTTTAACATATTATGGTACAAGGAATTTTTTGTACCAGTAGCAAATTTACGATATTTGTGCATCATAGAAGGCCAAGAACTCTTTGTCATTGCAAGTTCATCATAAGTTCAACAAAACCAAATCTCGTATTCCAGGGTATTGTTTTGCATACGGATATTGTTATTGATTTCTAGAGTTACACTTTTAACTCATAAGCATAAATAAAAGAATTAAAAACATTTATATAGATACAGAATTAGTACTACCCATGTATAACGTGCATCCTTATTTTTCCCTCACAAATTTGGGCAAAAAGTGTGCATTATACACGGCGAAATATGGTAATTCATTCTCATAGTTTTTAAAGCCTTTGCATTAGCTAACTTTTTCTTTAAACATTAATCTGAGGCAGATTTCCCAATAAGTAAAATTAATAAAAGCCAACTATCCTGGTGGATGTTTTAACTTTCCTTCTTAGCTGTTCTCGTTACTAAAAATAAGAAACTGAAGCGGTTCTTAACGTCTTTGGTTCCCATCTTTTACTTCCTTGAATAGAACATTATACCTGCACTGCTTACCTTGTAGCATTGTTATAAGCATCAAAATCAGTAATTCACGTATATGTGTATTTTGCATCCGTATTGTAGGGAATCTGTCTTTGATTTTCTCTCCCCTTTTCTCTTTCCCATGTCCTCCACCCCAGATCCTGAGGGTTAAGACTTATGCCATTCCTTAGAAGAACTGAGATTCTATTTCCCCAAAAGATTTAGCTGAGGATGGAACTACATTTCCATGCTTTCCATTATATAATATATTTTAGTCGTCTGGGACTCATTGTTTTAAAGTCTGGCCAATCTTCCAGCTGATTCATCAATGTCCTTCATTCTATTTTGCACTCTCTTTTGAAAACTACAGTATTCTTTAAACATATCCTCAGATGAGGGGGTTCCACGAGAGCCCATTTCGCTTAGGAATTTGCATTTTTTAATATAGAAATTTAAGTGCCTCTTCCCTTTCTATGGCACATTCTGTGTATGCATCTCTGCATAAAGAAAGTGTGTTGGATCATACCTAATAGGGCCTAAAATTTCTTCTAGTGCATTTGGGTCTGCTGATTTCAAACATGGTCCAACTGCTCAGCAAATGATTATTTGTGCCCGAGTGTTAAGGGCAAGAGGTGAAATGAGCAACTCCACAGGTTCTTCATGGGCTAAATGAGGAAGCCAACAAGCTCTAGAGGCAGCATCAGTGGCTCCAGGCACCAGGCTTCTCTATCCCTCTGCAAAGTCAAAGGTCTCTAGCACTTCCATAAGCTTTCTAATTCCTGTAGCAACAATCCTAATTATGCAAAAAGCGATGATAGCAGTAGCAACTCTATCTATAAATCCTGCCACATACTTGCTGTGGCTTATGGACGTACTAGCTTTAAGTCTATTTTTGGAATCAGCAGGAAAGAGCTATTTTGCTTTCTGGAACAAGTAAAATGACTGAGTACGTTTAAAAATTGTGTCCTGTTTTATGGTGCATGGGTTAATGAAAGTATTAAACCATTCTAATAATGAATTAAAATTAGTGTGGATGAAAGAACTAATACAATTCTATCTTTAAATTGTTCTGAAACTTTGCAAGTTCATCGAAAATGCATAGACAACAAAGGTACAATTTCACAACCCATTGTAAAATACCTTTATATCTCAACATGTATTATGTTTCTGCTTTAATGGTATTGTATAACCCCTCAAAATCTTCTGGGAATCATATTCTTCCAGAAAAGAGGCTCTATCAGGCTAATATCTTTTTATAGGGCATGCTGTTTTTATCCTAATTTACTGCTGTGTTGCATTATTAACACTTTGTAAGCGGGCATTTGAGCTATATGATGAGTTTACTCGTTTCCTGCAAAAAAATGTGTTAATGTTATGTCAATGACATTGTTTCTTGTGCCATAGCTTTGCCTTAAGCTTGAAAGTTGTGGCTTTACTATGCCCAGAAGTTCAATCTGAATTTGAACTAAATTATTAGATTGTGGATCCAAGGAATGAAATTCTTGAGAATCTCACAGTAGTCGTATAGTTCCTTTAAATGGTGAGATTTGATGGAATTTTTGAAGATATATCCAGAACTGGCTCTAATGGAAATTAATGCTCTAACAAAATGGGTAAAACTCTGTATCAGAAACCTCTTTTGTACAATTTGATATCCTCCTGGCCCCACATTTTATACAAGTAACTGCCGCTATAATGTTTCTCATAACTTTGGACTTGTTTTGTGTGGGGGAAAACTGATAGGGCATCATTTCATGTCCCAATACAATGATTAGGTCACCTTTGATCAATGAGTGTGGGAGAAATTCAGCAAATGTTTTCCCAGGTCATTCTTCAGATGAAAATACCTGATATGCATTTCTTAGGCCTCCTCAGCTAGTTCCCTAGGGTCAAGTGCAATATCCCTTAGCAGTGGGAAACTCAACGGTGTCTCTCTATATTGGCTTTCTCTCTTTAACTCTTCTGTCATTTCTCTCCCAAGATATCATCCCCAAATTAATGACCTGCATAAAAGCTTTTGCTACAGATTTTCTTTATAGTTTTGCCAAGCAAGCATAATATCCCTCTTACCCTTTGCCAATGATGACAGTTGTGAGATGGCTGTGCTGACACTCTCCACTCTTTAGCCAACATGAATGAGTCTTTGGTACTGAGGCAAAGGATGGCCTCAGTATCTGTCTCAAAACAAGGTCCTAGGGAAATATGGTGACTAGACTGGAGTTGGCATGCTCACCACAGTCCTGTTGTCTCTATTTCAGCAATGACAAGAGTTCATTCTGTGTCTCTGACTCATTCTGGAATCAGTTGTTTTCTAACAGCCCATGAAGAATTGAGGGGCATGGGTCCACATTCACAAGGCATCACATTTACTAGCTCTGATTTGGATGCTGGACAGAAGCTAGATTACCCTTCAGTTAAGTGACTCTCTCATACATCAGCAATGAGGCATTCACAATTTAATTTTTTGCCTCAAAAATAGTTAAAATCATTACTGGACTTTCATAATCAGTTGAGAACAATAGAAACTTCAGTTTTTGCCTGAACTATAGATATAACTATTATGAAAAAAGTACTTAAGAATAATTGTGCTTTCATCTAGGATGAGGCCCACATTTATGATTTTACTCTCTAAAATGACTTGAATTTTTGAGTCCCAGACATTTACATGTCTTAAGCACCTAGTTCATTTCCCCTGGTTTATGCCAGTGCTTGCTAGCTCACACTTGCAGCTCCGTTATCAGGTTCTGAGGCCGTCCCCCGGATTATGCCATGACTTAGGTTCATCCGGCTTTGCTCTTTTTGTAGGATCCTCTACAACAACGTGGTTGCACAGGCAACATAGGTTTCCCCGGAATGCTGTGGGTAAAGTAACACTGGGCCAGTGGTACCAGAGCCTTGGAGTAAGTGTCTTGGCTCTATCTTGAACTTCATCTTGATCTTGATCATCGTGTTGATCACATTACTCTAGCTATAGACCTAGTGACCAGGAAAGAGGTGGGAGCAAATACTGAGTGGCACACAGGTTGTCTTGTAGGAGACAGATCTCTGCATTTTCTTGCAGAATAGGAGGAATGCCAGCTTTTAAAGAGAATGGGTGTGCCATTTCTGCAGGCTCAGAGTTTTCAGAGGAATCAAGACCCTGGGGTCATCTACCAATATGTCCCCATCCTATGCATCAGCTGCCTGGATCTTTCCAACCAAAACCCACACTATGGCATGCAGAACCTATTTTTGGGGTTATTTCCATTTAAGTCTAGTCCCAATCTTGGTCCTCTTCTTTCTTTGTCCTCCCACTATAGGCAATGAAAGCTACTTTGTATACAACCAGAGCGGCCTTCTGGCTTTCAACTGACTGTTGCTCTTCCTTAGCTGTTCATTATCTTTCTATAGCCCATTACTATTGTTTAGTGATAGTCATCCAAACTGATTATTCGTTAACTAATATTTCCTCTATACAACTCAAGTGTCTAATACACCGAGCCCACAAGTGCGAACGCTTCCTCTAGTATAAGGTATCAGTTCACTTGGTGAAACTGGTAAAAGTTTTAATAATTAATTCTCTATTTTGACGCAGCAGCTGTCTGTACTTCACCAATGGCATTGTCTTGGCTGCCAAGGTGATTAATTTACCATGAAATGTCATCGTATTGCCTGTTTTTCTCAAGCAATAAATTGAAGTAGCAATTATTGTAGGTAGCAGCTATGGAAGGCTGTACCCTCCAGAAGCAGAGACTGAGAGGGACTTTGGGGTGCAAGATCTTTTTAAGGGATTGAGACTTGTGAAAGGAAGGGGGGAAAGTAGAATTGAGAAAAGTGATCATTTAAACTGCAGTTCGGGTTCTTAAAATCCAGTCCACTTGGCAAGGATCTTTGGAACAAATATCACCCACCAGAATTTCCCCAGGTTTGTGTCAAAATGGGTTGGAATTGGTGCTCCTGCCTTGCCTCATTGTCTGAGCACCATTTCCCTGAGAATACAGTTGTCTTCATGTCATGTCACTGCCTGCAGCTGAAGTGGACTCTGAAGGAGCTGAACATCTGGAGGCTGCTGACCACACTCCCTATGGCTGTGCAGGAAATCCTTTGAGGGGCACACAGAGCCTGGTGCATTTCTGTGTACCCTACAGAATCTTTGTTTCTTCTACAAAATCATGAGTTCCTCAAGTATGGGAAGAGTGACATTCCTATTTATGTGCGAACACTGGACATGAGCTTTTACATAATCCTGAATGGAAGAATTAATGAAAAAAATAAGTGGACAGAAATATTGATGGTGCTAGTGGTGATGGTGAATGTTGATTATGACATTAGGTTGCAGCTCTGTTTATTGAACATGTACTATGTGCTCTAGGACCTAGAACCATCCCTAAAACATAATAATTAGGTGCTTGATAAAGATTTTGAATAAAGGGAAGAATGGACAAGTACACCAGATGCTGTAACAAACACTTTACAAATACTTAATTATTTCAAAATTGTATGAGTTTTATTATGTGACAGATGAGGCTAGTAAAAATCCAAGTGTTATCTGAAGTTGCATGGCAACAAGTTGGAAAGGCAGGATTTGAATGCAGGTCTGCCTGACTGCAAAGATTTTCCTGTTAACCCATCTGCGGTACTGGACAGTTATTGGCTGTCAGCAGAATGTGGAAAGAGCTGGTAGAAACCACTGACAGGGACCAGACTTCGGGGGTGGAGCTTTATCTCTTGTGAGAGCTGACAAGGGCACAGAAGAAAACTTTGGAGCCTGAGTTGTCAGGCAAGAACTCAATTATGGAGAATAGAGTTTAAGGCAATATCTTGGTCCCAAGAAACAAAGCAAGAAGGTACACTGAAAGCAGAATGTTAACTTAGGCCCATAAACAAACCTGATTTGATGCTTTATGAAGGGATTTTGAGGGGGTCATATAACTTGTCTGCCCAGCCAGAGACTTCACTGGGCCATGAGACTGAACTAGACCAAGCCCATGGTGAGAGCTGCATGTCCCCTAGATTCAGGGACAGAAAGAGGTTTTACTTTCCAGCATGAAGCCTTCCTGTCCAGTTCTGTCCTATTGCCTGACACCCTTCTTGTGAAGAGCCACGTGAACAGAGAGACCAGGCCTGGTCTGGTTGCCTTTCACATGGGCTGTGTGTACCTGAGTGTGAAAAAATGATTTTCAGCTTGAAGGCTTGCTCTGTCTCCTATTTCAGGTGACATACTATTTAAAAATCTTTAACATTCTATCTATTTAAAATTCCATTGAAGGTAACTGGGGTCTCCTCCAGGGGAGAAGCATCTTGTTTTCAGGAACAAGCACCTTTTTAGCATCCATTGCTATTGCATGAGGATTTAACCAGCACTTGTATGTTGAGAAGTGAGAGTTATCTGTTCCACTGAGAAAGGTTCCTACCTGTTATTTAGGAAGGGCAGCCGTGTCTTCTAAAGACATTGAAGTTCAAGGAACTTGAATTTAGCAGGGGTTCATTTCCAGACTGCAGGTTATCAGGCTTGTTTTAAAGGGAGAGGCAGATCTCAGTTGTTGAAAAATGTAGAAGATCAACTGTACTCATTAAGCTGAGGTGTCAAAACGTGTGGGGCAGGAAATTTAATCCTGAGTGGAGGCTGTTGGAGGTCAGAGGCCCTTAGAAATTCTGGGAGAAGATGATAAGGATAGAAAGTACAGATATCCTGGCAAATGAGGTAAACTATTTCAGGCAGTTTAGATGAAGAGGGGAGTTTTCTGAATTCATACTATAGTGGACATTTTGTACTTTTAAAACAGATGCCATGCGCTTACAAAGTAAGGTTATGAATGGAAAAGTATTCTCCTTAAGGGTTCAGACATCCTTGGGAAAGAAGTGCATAAGTACTTATTGGAAGTACAGATTCATTTTGGTTGAAAACAGCAGAAATCTAACACAAGCTAGTTTAAGCCAAAGGTAAATGTATTAGCTCAACAAATTAAAAAGTTTAGGACAAGGCCGGATTCAAAGGCTCAAGTGCTGTCTTGATTAAAATGGGTTCTCTCCAATTTTCTCTTCTGTGTTGTGTTTTGGTTTCATTATAATGCTCACTCCCATTTTATGGTGGCCCCTTCAGCTCCAGGTTTACAACTTATTGGTTTCAAACCAGCCAAAGAAATGTTCTGTCTCTCAGTGTTTCTAATAAAAGTCTATGAAAGAAGTCTCATTGGCTAAGGTTGTCTGGGCCCTGGGTCACCTGTTTACCCCTCAACCAATCAGATGCAATCTTCCAATCGGCCATTTCTGAATCACATGCCAATGCCTGGAATTGAGGATGGACAGACCTCTCTATCCCAAAAACATGATTTGAGAGTGGCAGATGAGTTTTTAACAAAAGAAAACATGGAGGGGTTGATTAATGAGCTGACCAGAACAGTTGTTCAGTCCATGCTTTCACTCTCTTGACTTCACCTGCCAGAGACTTGGCCAGAATGGAAAATTGTGAGATTGTTTTTAGTCCTCCCAGCCTTTTGCCTCAAAACCACATGCAGAGCTCTGCTACTCAGACCTCATTTACCCTGCTCTCCTGGCAAATACACATCTTTTTACAAACACTTCATTCGTTTTGATGTTTGCCTCAGAGCTCCAAAGTGTTAGAAAGGTTTATTTAAGGTTCACTGCCATCTCCCCTGAGAGCTCTCCTGGGCTTTTTCCATTTTCCCAAGGCTTATCACTCTTGGGACACTGCTGTCTTCATCAGTATTTGTTAACACTATTTGACATTCTGTGTGTGTGCATTCAAGCAGTGAGGGAGACCTATTGAGGTCATCAGACTCCTGCCAATGTGTTGTATCATTTAATAGAAGTCTTTATAATAAAGATAGGGGCAGGCAGTGGCATTCTAATTGCCCAGTTTATCATGGAACTAACAGGAAAGAAGTAATGAGTTATGCTGGATTCATTGAGGCAAGAGAGAAGGGGTGGGTTGCTGATGTGTCTGGGAGATTCTCTCACTTTCTATCTAAATGGGAGAATATCCAGTCTTGAAACCTGGCTAACTCAGGAACTCCTGCCATCCTTCTTGAGTTTGACTCTCAAACAGTCAAGTAAAGACTGTTTTCAGTGTTCACCCTGCAGCTCACCAGCTGTGCAGGGGATTATCTCACAACCCTTGACTGAGACAGGCATTTCTCCATGGACTCAAGACATCGGAACTGCACAATTCTCTCTCAGATATGCTACTAGAGATTGAAGGGGATGCAGGGCTGAGTCAACAGTGAGGGGTTCGATTCCTGTGGGGTTCAGTTAACTTTGTTCTGTTTCCTGGCCTGGTGCTGAGAATTAAATCTTCACCAGTCATTTTTTTAAAAGTTGAGTGACTATATGGGGTTGTGGGTCGAAGAATATTTGGTTCAGTACAAAGAAATTTTCCTTGTGGGAAGTGTGGTCTTCAATCTCAGAGTGCATGCTATATTGATGGTGGGTCAGGAGCATAATTCCAAATGTAAAGCACATCTAGCATCTAGAGCAAGAACCATACATGGGTGGGTGGTCAGCCTTGCCCAAACTATAGAGAATTGACCAAGGTTCCTCATGTCATCATGTAGCTACAGCAAGGAGATAAATTCCTAAAAGATTTTCACAACTAATCTTGTTTTTTCCTTCCATTTTCCCGCAAGATTTTTCATAAATAGCCTACCAAGAATGTACCATCGCTATGCAAATACTTCTAGAAAAAAAATTATTCTACATTAAGGAACTTTTAATGGTGTGACTATATTTTTTTAATTTAATTTTTATTAAATTTATTGGGTGACATTTGTCAGTAAAATTACATAGATTTCAAGTGTACATTTCTATAATACATCACGAATATATTGCATTGTGTGTTCACCACCCAGAGTCAGTTCTTCCATCGCCATACATTTGACCCTGTTTATCCTCATCCATCATCCCCCTCCTCCTTTACCCTCTGGTAATCACTAAACTGTGTCTGTGTCTGAGTTTTTGTTTCTTTCTTTACAAGTTTGTTCATTTGTTTCCAGTTTTTTTTTATCCCACATATGAATAACATCAACTATATTTTAAATTCTGACATTTAAAAAATATATGTAAATTCTGCATTCTCAGTCAGGGAGGAGAGAAGTCGAGCTCCTGCTGGGAGGCTGTATAAGCCCACCTTGGGAGGATTGGTTCTCTCATGGCCACCACCGGCCAAAGAAGTTGCTAAAGTTACATGTGATCTTTTAGAATCTCCTTCTGGGCTGTGAAGAGGTCCATGCTGGCCAGGAGACTGCAACTTCCAGGCCTGGCTGGGTGTGTGACATACAATACAATGCTGGAATATAGTAGACACTCGAAACTGGTAAATAGAGTAGAGGAAATGTCCTGTCATCATACTGTTTACATTCTGGAAACAAAAAGTATGCAGTATAAATAGGTAAACTATATAGTATATTAATGAAAAATACTCTAGAGAAAAACTCAAGCAGGAAAAGATAACAGGAGATGGGGATGGGGACCAGATATAACCAGATGGTCAGAGAAGGCTACTTGAGGAAACAGCTGAAGGAAGTGAAGAAGAGAGGCATGCCTACCTGGAAAAGGAGCAAGAGGGAATACAGGTCTAAGGTAGGGCCGTGCCAGATGTTTTCAAGAAAGAGACAGATGTGTCTGGAGAATAAAGAACAGAGAGCCTGAGCTAAAAATGGTTTTCCCATCCCAGAACCTTTTGATAAAATGGCAGGTATTTGATTGTTCACTCAATGCCTCAACTCAACGTGGCATGTGTTTTTTATTTGTTTGTTTGTTTGTTTTTAATAATTCTCTACAGACAAAGACTTTCAAACCTGTGCTCTGGGAAGGTGAAATACCCACTTGATATTTAGATATCCTGTCTTGATCTTTTTAATCTGCACTAGATTTGTCACATTCCTTTTTCATTCAAGACATTGACTTTTTTAAAACAGTAACAGCCAAGTATTTTGTAGAATGGACTTCAATCTAAATTTAATCTCTTTCCCGTTGTTGAGTCCAGGCAAAGTCTGAGCAAGGCTATGCTACAGAGGCAGCACTTTGTTCTTCCCACTGCTTCCTGGCAAGAGGCACACCCACGTGCCCAATCATCAATGATGCCACATAGATCATTCTGTTAAGGTGGTGCCCTGCATTTCTTCTTTGTACAGATGCTTTTCCTGCTCCATCCCTAGGAGATAATCTCAGTGAATGCATGAATATCCTATTCCCTAATTCCTTTCATCCAATGGTTTAGCAATACTCTGTGAGCCATTTATAAATTATTTTATTACGTTGGTGGTTTCCCAAAGGTAAACTTTTTTCTGTTTTATCATTTATTCTGTATATTAGCTACCATTATTCTGTAAAGGAAAATTATCCCTTGATAAGGCACCTTTTTTTAGCTAGGATGAGGGAGAAATGGCAAAATCTGAAATTGTCATAACTATTGGTGTCAGAAATACTCAGTAAAATATTTGTCATGTCTCAGAAATAAACTAGGTTAATTGTCAAAGAAAACCAGGTGCTGCCTAGATCATGAATTATGTGTTCAGGTGAACATCTCACCAGCCTTGAAGAGGACAGAGAGGACTAGGGGATACTGTTTAGCAGTGGATTCCTTACTGCCTTTTCTCATCTGGTTGGTCTGACTCCTCCCTGCTGTTTCCATCAGCACAGGCTCCATCTGGGTTCTCACAGACTTAATCAACTAAGTAATAGATCTCTTAGAGGTTTTATGACAGTTGGGAGTGTTACTGAGCTTTTTAGTAAGATTCAGTTCAAAGCTCTGGGCTGGGAGACTAGAATTATAGATGCTATTCTAGACACTGTTCCTAACTAGCTCTGTCACCCTCAGTTTAAATATCTGTGACATGAAGACACTAGACTTTGGTTCTTCCACCTTATTTATTGGTTTGTCCTGGGATTCTACCCCATGACATACTTTCTCATGAAATATGTTAGTGGATTTTTAAATATTTTACTCAGTTCTAATTATGTCTAGGTCTTAAAGACTATTTATGAATTCTGGTTTCTCTAAAAAAATAAAATCCTTGAGTCCACATGGTAGGTGATATCTGCTACCATCTTTATTGCTAGTATTCACTAAGGGCTTACTGTGTGCCACATGCTGTGCCAGTACTTTACCTATATCATCTTATCTGATCATTTTCATCTTCAATTAATGCTGTATAAAAGGTGCTGTTATTATCTTAGTTTTAGAGATGATAAAACTCAAGTTTAAAAAGAGCTTTCCCAAGACCAGTTCAGAAGTGCTAGATTCAAATCTCAGACTCAAGTTTGTCTATTTCAAAGCCCATGATTTATATCTTTGTGCTACATTTGCTCCCGTATGGGCACCATGGGAATGATAAGTTACTGGGTACTTTTGTGTGCCTCTTACACAATCATTAACCTTGCTGTGAGAATGGATTTCTATCCTTAGATCCCCCTCCTCGATACTTGTATATACCCTTAGTGCTCCTTATAACCTCATCAAATAGACTCAGAGAATTGTCAGTGGTGAAATTTCCACTTCCATGAGTTTACATTTAAAATGTTTTATGTAAGTATTTTAAATCATTATTTTTAATGAGGATATTAGATCGTTCCTCTATTTCTATGCTAGAACAAGATTTTATTTTTGTTCAATTTGATACATGGATTTTTCAGGGCAGCAAACGTTTCAAAGACTCAAATAAAGCTTTAAAATATCCAACCACAGTAATCCATAAATAAAAGGCACAAGCACAGGATAACCCTCTTGTATATTTAACTTGAAAACTAACAATGGTACAAGCCACATCGGCTTTTTGCCCCTGCACCAAACCTTCGCATGCAGAAATGGAAAATAGTCTTTATCCTTAAATGCATCCTTTTAACAACATGTGACATTGGCCACATATCCCCAGAACCACTCAGAAAGAAGGAAAAGAAATTGTCCCTATTTTGGGGGACCAATTTATTAGGCATCCTGGGCTCCTTGTCATGTATTTTCCTCCTGCAAACCCCTGGTTCTTTCTAACATACAGATTTCAGAGGGGAACCTGTTGAGAAGAATTCACATGTACCCTGTAGCTTGCATATATTTATACAATCTGCTTCCAAACTTTTCTCTGTGCTCTTGAATTATATATTCTAAAATAAGTAAATAAAATATTTAAATACCACCCAACATCAAGAAGGAGGTCTGAAAGAATATATGTATGTTGGCAGTCATTCTACCTAAGGTGTAGAAGTAAGAAATGGCAAAAGATAAAGGAAAACAGAAACTCAATATGAGAATTGGATAGTTTTATGCACCTATTGAGTGCCTGCTGTATGCCACCTTTGGCATTGGATGATAAGATTATTTTGGGATGATTAGAAAAAAAAGACAGTTACAAACTCTACCCTCAGGAAATGTATTGATATAATATATGTATATATAACTGCACACCAATTCTAGATAAGCCTTCATAGACATTACCTTAATTATTACTCTAACTGAATAAACTAAATAAAAATACAAAATATTTATGATCCTTTGGTGTCCATTTATAAACAGTAAGCACTGCATACATAAACTGAGTGCAGATTCAGGCAGTGCATATATTTACTGTCTGGTTCAAACAAAGGCGGCCTCATATAAAAATTCAGTAATATGAAAGAGTCAATCATTAATCAAACAGTTGCATGGTATAGACCAGGGGTCGGCAAACTTTTGAGACAGAAGAGCCACCAGTGGTCAGCAAACTGCGGCTCACAAACCACATGCAGCTCTTTGCGTACGGACATGTGGCTCTGAAGTAAAATTGAAAATGAAAATAAAACTATCATAGTTTCATATGTAATATTAATTTAAAATTTCCTTACTTGTAAAAATATATTTATGGCTCTCAAATAATTTTTAAATTGTTGTGAAGAACAGGATGGGCTCTTCTAGGGGGCAGCAAACTTTTGAGACGGAACGAACCCAAAGAGCCACATGCGGCTCGCGAGCCACAGTTTGCTGACCCCTGGGATAGGCTGTCATGTGAGTTTAAACTGAGACGAGATGTGCTAGGCAAGCCTCGGAGGATATAGGTAGGTCTAGAGGCAAAACAACAGCGAAAGGAAGACACTAGTGTGAAGAGCAGTCAAACACTTGGTAACTTTTACAGTGAAATTAGGAGGAATGGGATTGGAACTCAATCAGTTATTGTGAGGAAAATGTAGAGTCCTTTTGGAGATTGAAATGGACTTTCTCTTTTTTTTTTTTTTTTTTAGGTGGGATCATGGATGTTTAAGGACTATTTAGAGCTGAAGCTCCTGGGTATCAGCTTGATACCACCAGAGCTAAAACCAGAGCTAAAGAACCATAAATAGACAGAGGCACCCAATGATGGTTTTCAGCAGCCCCTGCTTCCACACATCCTTTAGATTTCCTTCTTTATTTTAATTAATTAATTTTATTTTCAAATAGCTTCACTTAGATTTTTTTGTCACCGGTAACAAAATTAAGATTGCTAACATATTCCATAAAAATGAAAGAACAAAAAATGATGAGAGGTCAGAGGGGCTGGGGAAATTATTGAGAAGGAATATCCCTTATTTTCTCCCATTTATAAAATAGAAACTCATTTGACTTCAGTTATCTCCATTAATAGGAAACTGCAAAAGTTTAGCATAGCTTAGAAAATCTTGAGATCTCCCAGTGAAAGATAAAGTAGGAGGAGGCCATTATTTATTATTCAACATCCAAGACCAGCACTGTTTTACTTTATTTTATTTAAACATATTAAAGTTCGGCAGATACTAAGAGGATATGCACTTTTCAATAATCAAGCATCATTTATTTATCTTACAATAGCTACAATATGATTCATTTTATTAGTCATTTCACAGACCAATTACTGCTTCCAGAATAAACACTGTCTCCCTTGTCTACATCCCCTCATCTCTTCTGCCCCTTCCTTAATCAGCCAGTCTTTCTCTTTTCTCTCTTTCCTCCTCTTTCATTTATCTCAGAGAGAGAGAAAAAATATTAATATAAGTAATATGAACTAGGCAAGTTATTTTCTTAAGGTAATATTATTATATTTACGTCGTTATGTATCTACTACATGGCACGCTTCCATTCTTCATCCCACAGGCACACCAAAATCAAGCAGTGATTTGCTTGACATCGCATCTTAAATGAAAGTAAGCTTTGCTGAGAAACTGGTTTCTGATGGTCATATCTTCCTCTAATGAAGGTCGATGTAATGAGTGAAAGGGAGGGACATTCAAGTTTATAATGGGGAGGATCCTTTATCATTCCCGACAGATCCTGTGCTCTGAGTAGGCAGTAATGCAATGAGCTTCAGGACTCATAAAAAAAACATAAATAAACTGCTTAGTAACAACTTCGTTGGAACTCTGCTGAGATTAACCCCAAAATGCCCATGTAAGCTTCTTGTCCCAGAACTCTGGAAATTACTCAGGTGGGCAGAGAGTGGAAAAACAATATTAATGTCCCCTTTGAGGGGCAGCTCTTCCCTCAAGCACCTTCATACACGTAGAGGAGGTTTGAAGGGAGCTACTGAGTATTAAACCACATGAAGAGTGGAGCTCGAGAAAAAGCTTCAGGCTGGGATGATGTGAACCAAGAGTCTGAAGACAAGGAGACACAAGAGAGGTGACTCCTAGTGAAAGACTATTACAGGCGGAAGAAAAGACTGGTAGACTCTAAAGGGCAAGAGCTTGGAATGGTTAGCCACACATTAAAGAACAACGCCAGCAGGAATTCTCGGCATTATTCCTTTTGCCCACCCCGTCACACAAATGAGCTCTTTGCCATTTCGGGAGAGGTCATTTTTTTTAATCTGAATATGTCTGTTTTCATGATAGGGAAAGGACTTAGAAGATGCTAGCAAGAATATTACTCATTGTTTGTTTTTTCTGTTTACCTGCATTGCTCTCTCATCTCCAATTGAACTCAGTTCCTCAGCTGTGATTCAGAATAATTGTATCCCACCGAGTTTCCATGAAAGTAAAGTCAAATAGGTTACTTTTGTGTCCTAATCTGATAGTATGTGTTGAGAAGGACGCTAAAGTCTGGCCTGGGCTCAGAAAGAATGCTACAACTAAATAGTGATGACTGCTATCACATGGGAAACTAGCCACATTGTACCTTACATTTCCCAACCCTGTATGTTCAAAAATATACCTAAGGACAAACATGATTTCAATACCTATTATGGAAACCATGTGTTATCAGGACTGATGCTAGGGATCGGGGAGCTACAACCATGCTGACGTTTGTCACATGGATGCAGTGGCCCTGGACATTCATCAGGGAATCTGTTCAGATACCTTTGCAAATCCTCTATCTTTGTAACTGCTCAACATTTAACTAATCATTTACTGTTCATTAGACACTGTTCTATGTTCTTTATATAAGGTCTCCCTCTCTTTTTTTAATCTTCAGAATAGCATTATGAACTAGTTGCATTTACAAATGAGAAAAAAAGGCGTAGGAAAGTGAGGTAATGATTCTTGGTTACAAAACATGGCTAACTACACCGCTCTTAGGTAATAGCACCAATGGAGATGAAGATGCAGGATAGCTGGGTAGGAATAGTCACCAACTCCTAAGTTGCTCTTTCATACCAGCCTCACTACTACTCATTCAAATTCTGGAGAGGCAATTTACTTGCACTGTCTCATTGAATCTCCACAATGATTCTATTAGATAACTGAAATTCCCTAAACAGTGACTGGTGTGGTCAATTACGAATAGTTAAAACTGAATTCAACAAACAAAAACTCATAGACACAGGCAACAATTTCGTGGTTACCAGAGGGTAAGGGAGGAGGGGAGATGCCGGAAGAGGGTAATAGGGGTCCAGTATATGATAGAAGCAGATTTGACTTTGGATATTGAACACACACTGCAATATACAGATGAGGTATTATAGAATTGTCCACTTGAAACCTATATAATTTTATTAACCAATGTCACCCCAATAAATTTTAAAAAGAACAAACCTGAATTTATACACGCTAAGGTACAGTTGTAGTGCCAATTATATTTTATGACTACATTTTGAAGATTATCTTTTTGAGAACAGAAAAACAAATGGGCAGACATTGGAGGCTCATATTTATTCCTTATAATGGAATAATTCAATAAAATTGTGCTGAAGTGTTGGTATAGAGAACTGGAAGTCATGGAATGCTATATTTTTTTGTCTTTATTATAAGATTGTGTGAAACACAATTTCAGTGCAGGTGAATATTTTATAAATCTGATTTGTTTTTATAATTCATTATCATTTCTCTTTGGACCATTTTATATAGTTTATTTTAGGAGCCAGAACCAGAAATGGAAATTAAAACATTAGTAGAGTGCAGGCGAAGGGTCTTTTGTCTTCACTCCCTTACATAAAATGTCTCTTGAGAATCTAGTTCAAGTGATTTACTTTCATTAAAACTTTAAAGTACATCTCCGTTTTGACCAGTGAGGTCTAAATATGCTATACTCATCCTCAGTCCTTTTGTGAGGAAACTCACAGATAGATGGTCAGTAATTCATACAAGTAAGCAACAGACCACATAAATAATCCTTCAAATTCAGACATTATCATTATTAGCAGGGTAATGGCTGACTGCTTCCAGTGTTTCTCTTTGGAAAGGCAAGAACTACTTTCCTTAATTCTTGCAATTATTCTGTTGTGTCATCTGAGAGATAGTGAACATTTTGGGGAGGAGATTCTATTGTCAAAAATCTAGTCATTTCTGTACCATGTTTCGAGAAAGAAATTTTTTTATAACTAAAAAGTGGCAGAGAAGAGTATAAAGCCTACGTACCAAATGCAAAGCACCAAAATGATCTAGGTATAACTGTAAGTGTAAATGAAATAATATGCCAATTGAAGGGAATAGAATGGAGTACAATTCTCAAGAGGGATGATGTTGGATAGAAACTATTGCCAGGTAAATGGGCCCAAATTCATAGTCAGTAAAAGGGTACATTCAATCTTACTTATATAATTTTTGCTTAGACTGTCCTCTGGTTGGTATGCAAAACGCACCCTCTCCACTTCCATTCTGCATCTTTTCTTTTCTTTAAACCCTTTTAGGTGACCTCCTATACAGAGATACAAGTAGGTCAGTTCCTCCTACCTGTGCCTTATGATAAATACATAAATACACATTATGATATGTGTATTTCAGAAATGTGGTTTGATACTTTATTTATATAAAAAATGCCTGTAGATGACAAAGCTTCCCTAATTGAGCAAAACTCTCCATGTTTGAAAATCAAGTTAGGAGGAAATCTTGAGGTCCAGCCTTACCTGGGGTCCCTGGAATGCATTATTTCAATTGATGTACATCCTAGACACAAGACATTTCCTCCTGTGTAATATTTTCTCAACAAATATCTAAATTTTTAAATTTTTCTCCTAGGTTTCATTCTAGGCACAAGAATAGACTGTTAAACAAAGGCAACATTTGGGTAATTTGCACTCCCATAGTTCCTCTCTTATAAAAGCTATATTCTTTTTAAATCTTGTATTGCAGTTATTATATCAATGTTGTAGTAAAAATAAATGGGTTTGGAGCTAGGCTGTCCTGGGCTCAAAGTGGAGCTCTAACATTGATACATCTCTGAACTTGAAATATTTATTTACATCTCCAAATCTTAGTTACCTTATTTACAAATTAGAATAGTAATCTGACTTTATGGTAGACATTAAGCAAAAGAGTGCAAATAAACTACCTTATCCCATACAGAGAAGTGAGCTACAGATACTGGTTTTTCTTTGACCTCCTACTAATCTGAATATTCATTAAGGTCAGTGGCCATTTGTGGTTTGATCTAAACATCTTTCAAAGCACCTGGCTGAGTGCTAAGCAAATAGTGAGTATTCAATAAAAAGTGAAAGAATGAATATCAAGGAATATACTATGAGAGAAGTGACTTACTGATATTTTCAAATATATGGAAGGTTGAAGGTAGATGGGGGATTATGAGATGACATCGTGTGTGCGCATGTGCGCACGTACATACATAATAGGTGAAAAGACTAAGATGGCAAGTCAACTCTCACTATTTTACTAAAGTGCAATTCTATCATAATTTTAAGTGAGAGCCCAAACTGCCTTCCTCCATTGTTTGGTGGAGTTAAGAGGGTTGTATTCCATTCAGAACTAAGCTGGCATCTGGTTACAATCTAAAAACCAGATGTGACAATGACACTTCTTTCAGGAGCCCACACTGTTCTCAGCTGGATCCCACAGCCATAATAGAGTATTTGGTGTGATACACTAGCAGAGTCTTTCTTTGATCTTCCAATTAGGGACATGTCTCAGACAATTGGGGTGTTCTGTCCTGAGGTGCTCTAATCATCCAACACATAATCTCTCTAAAATTGACCTTTTTACCCAGTGCCCTTATGCTCCAGTTTAAATGCTTCCTGTGGTCATGCAAATTATATGTCAAAGTAACTAATTACATGTTATAAAAATAAAAAGGGCATAGGGAAGAAGCCTTAGAGTAACTACTGAGCAGACAAAGTCAGGGGTGGACCTAAGCTAATTGGCTTCCTGATGGAATTTTTCTACAGGGGCTCCAGGCAGCCCTTTGTTTTAATGAGCGTTTGCCAACCTTAGAGGCTGCTCAGAACCCTCAGGGACAGTGTGGAATGGCTCAAGAGAATAAACTTTAAGAGGCCCAGGGCTTCTGGACCCAAACAGGATGTCATCCAAGAATGTGTGGTACAGCTCAGTTTTAATTATTGTACTTGCTCAGTTTCTCCTATCATTAGGAACAAGTCACCTTGTTTGCATTTTGTGGGTAAGATGAAGCTAAGACTCAGAAATGTTTGCTCTGTTGAGCAATTCATTAATTAAAACTCAAGTGTCCCAACGATCATAGGTAAGACTTAAATAAGGACAATTTACCTGTGTAGAAAAATGGAGTAAGAATTTGCAAGCCTGGAAAATAGGTTTCTGATGCACTATCTTGAATGATGGACTGGGAAGGATCAGTGTGCTTCTGAGGCTTAATCCTGGGTTGAAATAGGAGATAAGAGTGGCCAGCATGGTTATGCCAGATGAAAAAGACTTGGTTTTGGACTGAGTGTGTTTATTTTTATCCCATAGATAAAGGGGCATGGTTATCAATAGGAGGGACAGCTGTATAAGATAATTCTGGCTTAAGTGTGTTGATCATGAATTAAAATGAAGGAACCAAAGCTGAGGCTTCAGAATATATGAAACCTCTAATGGTACATAGATGGCACAATAAAGGTCTAAATAAGGTGAGAGCGTGAAAGCAGAGCTAGAGAGAAGGATTCTAAAATACTGTGTTATAAAAGACAGTATCACTGTGTCTACACTCTTAAGGGGTCCTGATTTTTCTTGTTTTCTTTCCTGTGTACATGTTGCTTACATGAGGAGCACTCAACAAGTATTTGTAGTACAATGAGTATGATTAGCTTAGAAGAAAGAGCATTGGGTTAAGATAGAAGGTCTTGGTTCCGTTTTTTTGGAATTATCACTTACTGTCCATGTAAACAAGAGAAGATTTACATTAATGTATTTTAATCACTTCTTTGTGATATAATTCACATACCATAGCTTTTAATTTTATTAAATTTATTGGGGTGACATAGGTTAATAAAATTATATAGGTTTCAAGTGTACAATTCTGTAATACCTCATCTGTGTATCACATTGTATGTTCACCACTCAAAATCAGTTCTCATTCGGTCACTGTGTATTTGACCCCCTTTACCCTTTTCTACCTCTCTCAACCCTTTCCCTCTGGGAACCACTATACTGATGCCTATATCTATGAGTTTTTTGTCTTCTTGTCTTGTTTCCTTGTGGTTTTCAGTCTTTTATCCCACATATGAGTGAAATCAAATGGTCACACATTATAAATTTCACCCATTTAAAGGGTACAATTTTATTTTCTGGATTACAAAAGTGGATTCCTTGTCAGAGAACAGAAAGAACATAGACAATGGAGACTCTAGATATAGAGGCAAGAGCATTTGGGTCGGAGAGGTAAAGACAAGGTTCAGTTTCAGGGACCGTACTTTGGGCCAGTATACAACAACCACAGAGGACAGAAGTCAAGGGAGGACATGGGAGATATTTTCAAATATCCAAAGGGCTGTCAAATGGAGAGAGAGGGTAAATTTGCTCTTTGTGACCCCAAGGTTAGAATTAGCACCAGTGAAAGGAATGCATTGGGTCCAGCCTTGCTTTGATATTAGAAAGCATTGTTAAACTGCTCAGCATGGACAGAGCTTCCCCAAGAGGTGGTGAATTTCTATCAGTAGAGGTATGCAAAATGATGGTTACAGCAACACTCAATGGGCTGTTCCAAAGTGGATTTTAGCATTAGACATAGTGAGGGGAGAATAGATAATGAGATACTAGAGGTTGAAGGTCCTTAGCTTTTTCTAGTCCATTTAGATAGCCCCATTTCAAGTATGAGTGCCCATGGGAATAATATAGTATGCAAGTTCTCCTTACAGCCTATTTTAACCCAGAGGTTCCCTTTAAAAATACCTGTTTAGCATATACTCTGGTCTACATACTGTGATATTTCTCTTTAAATTGATTATATGACCTTATCTTTATACCATGTCTTTGGGTTGTGTTGGAATTTACAAATGAGAATAGTGAGGCTTTGAGACTTTAGCTGATGCAGGATGGAGCAGAAATTTTATTTTAGACAATTTTGACGTCACAGCCTCTCAATCACTACACATATGGCACATGGTTCTTTTTTTATGACTAGAAACACAGGGTGCTCTTGAAGATTGGGTGAAACATGTGCCCCCAGCAAAAGAATAATACCTGTGACAGGCTTGTGAGCAGAACACTGAAAGGGAAACATTGGAGATTGCCAGGTTCACCACCTGCCCCTGTGATCTCAGCTGGCTTCTGTGAGTTTATGAGTAAAATTAATTCAAGGGGCAGAGACAAGGGGCAAGGTTGAGGAGACAAAAGAAAATGTGAGAAAAATTCATTTTCAAATGGAATGATGTTTATCCAATTAATGCCCTGGACTGCGTGCCCATGTGTCATGTAACTCTGGCCTCAGTGCAACCTTTCTCCAAATGAGCTGGGCGGGCAGCAATGTGGTGAATGTAAAGCAATCCCCCACCCCTCCCTGCTCCAAATACAAACACACTCAGGATGACCTGCTCCAGAGGAGGGAGCAGAGCCCTAGGTGTTGTAAATTTCAATTCCCCACATCTCCACATCAAAGTAATGCCAAGTGGTCCTTTGTGAGAACAGGCAGCTCTGTTTACTTCTTTATTCCTGCTTCTAGGATAATAAAAAAAAGGGGAAATGAGAAAATCATGTGTCCTTTCTTTTTTCCATTTCAAGCTAATGGAATTTTTCTAAATTAAAATGGGATCTGGATAAGTAAAGGTCAGCCCAGCCCTGACACTTGCTTCGTTGATAGTGAATCGACATCTAGCTGCCTTTGCTCCCGGCACTTTCACTATATCAAGATGCTTGAAGGTGCCATCATTATGGGCTAGTGAAACATAGAATATATAACCAGAATTCTCAATAGCAGAGGCAAGAAGCAATTATTATTTAGGTCGGTATATTTATTTTATATGCATCACGACACTCTAAGTATAATCACCTCATTTAATACCCTACTATTAACTCTAGAGATAATTACTTTTCTGCAGAAAACAATGATGCAATTGTGTGGTGCAATTCTGCTTACACAGAGGCTTTGGTTGCTCCATATCTAGAAGTGTCAAAAGTCACACAAAGTGATAACCTCCTTCCCCCAATCTACTACCCCTCTGACATTGTATATAGCTGTTACAGTTCCACTGACTCTATTCCTTATAACTTTGTGAGGGGTATAAATGTCTAAGTAGCACATTGTTTGCACACCTGAAACCAATTTAAAAAAAAGAAAAGTCATACAGCCTCGGACATGCTATATAGTCCTTTCCTTTTTAACGAGGCCTTTGTCTGTGTTGGTACCCTTTTTATGTCCCCAAATGTATCACCTCTCTAGAGAGTTTGGATAGACTCTGTTAATACATATAGTCCGAAGTGAAAAGGAAGAAAGTCAATAGTAGAACAATTAGGGAGTGATTGAAACGGAGTAGGAAAAATGTAGCAGTGAAGCAAGCTTCGGGAGCCGCGTTGGGGCTTGACCTGTGTTAGGAATAGAGTAGGAACTAACTAGATGTTTACTAATTAGCAGAATTGGGCAACTAATGGAATAAGGAAGAGGTTAATTCTGAAACTTACACAAAAGTGTTATTTAGGATAGGAAACATAAGTAAAAGTAGTGAATCTGTAACTTCATTTATGTATTAGATTGATGCAAAAGTAAGTGTGGTTTTTGCCTTTATTTGTAATAGCATAAACTGCAATTACGTTTGCACCAGTCTAATAATAGTACTGCAGCCAGCACAATTAACGTTTCATGTGATTTGCAGCGAGTACATTGGTAAACTTAGAAGAGTTAAGAGATTGTGTTAGGGCCACCATTTAAACGCTTTTTTAAAATCAAAACTTTTATTTTGAGATAATTATAGGTTCATAGCAGTTGTATTAAATAATACAAAGATCACATATACCATTTTTGAATGGTAGTGTCTTGTAAAATTGTAGTAATACATCACAAGCAGAATACTGACAGTGACGCAGTTTAGGTAGATGACAGCTCCATAACATAAGAACCCCTGATGTTGTCCTATTACAGCCACTCTCCTTTGAACACTTGTATACTTGTGGATGTATGTGTTTTGGGGAAGAAGACAGCAGAGGTAATATGCCATTTTCATAACATCATATTAATGTTAAATACTATCAACATGACTTATCACAGTTGATGCGAACCTTGACCATCTGGCTGAGGTTGTGTTGATTCGATTTCTCTGCTGTAACATTAACCTCTTCCCCGAAGGAAGTCCCTTAAGGAGTCATAAGTTAAGTACAACCTTTGTGATGGAAGATCATCTGCATCAATTAATTAGAATTCTCCTGCATAAGAGATTTGAAGGTTTTTTATTTTGATGAGTTATAATGTGTCACTTTTTCCCTTTATGGATTGTGCTTTGTATGTCAAGTATAAGAATGCTTTTGCTAGCCTAGGTTCTGCAGATTTTCTCCTATGCAGTTTTCTAAAAGTGCTGTAGTATTTCATTTATATGTGATTTATTTGAGTTGTTCTTATACAAGCTCTGAGCTTTATAACAGGTTTGTGTTTTTAGTTTGTTGCTGTCTAGTTGCTTCAATACCATTTGTTGAAAAGACAGTCCTTCTTTTGAATTGCTTGTGTACTGTTATTCAAATCCATTGGGCACATCTGTATGTGCCAAAACCTGGTTTCTTATTTCTGTTCCATTGATCTATGTGTGTATACCTCTGTCAATATGGCTCTCTCTTTCTTATTACAGCTGTCTAGTGGACATTAATAATGTATAGAGTAATTTCTCCCCATTTATTTTTTCTAAGATTGTTTTAACTACGCTAAGACATTCGAATAAGCCTGTCTATGTCTACTAAACCATAATGGGATTTTGCTAGGAATCACATTAGGTCTAGCGATCTATTTTTAGAATTCATATGTTTACTATGTTGAGTCTTTCAATTCATGAACATCATATGTCTATTTATGTCTTCTTGATACGAACAACAAAGCATCCCTTAGAGAGTTTGTTGTTTATGTCTGTTGGCAGTTCTGGGTTGGAGGCATTTGAAGTGCTCTGTCCTGATATACGGGAGACAGAATATTAGGAAACCCAGAGATCTCACCACTGTATCATTCCTCAAGTCCTGAGTTTCTAAGCATATGCCTTGTTATTCCCACTTCTCAGAGTCTTCCTATGCTTGTTATGCTATTCTCAAAGGTTTTTATTTGTAAGAGGAAGGATCTGGAAGAGATGTGAATATCTTGTCAGAACCATTAAGTCCATTTTTTAAAAAATTTTGAATGTAACTTAAGTAAAAATTTTAAGCCATGAGTTTGTTACTTTATTTCTGCACCCTGCAGTATACAAGATGCATATATTATCAGCCTACACACACACACACACACACACACACACACACACACACACCACACAAGCTTAATGGTCATGTGCAGTAGGCACTTGCTTCTATGCTCTTATTTAGGTAGGGACTTCATCACAATTAATCAAAATAATTGTTTAATTAATCATGAGTCTATTGCATGATTTGGACTTTTAGTATCCAATTTTCTTTTGGAAAGAAGCTCAGTGCTGTCTTCAGAGCCAAGGCCATTACCAATTACCAACTCATTCCCAGAATCTTAACTTTGGCACTATAGCTCCTGGATCCAGACTTCATACAATCACAGTTTTAAAAACAGATCATAGTCAGAATAGAGGCTTGTGTATGTATAAATGAATGATCATAACTTAATTATTGACATATTAATTGTTCTTTTGTTTCCAATATCTCTTTCATTAAAAAAAGGAGGAGGAGGAAAAAGAGGAAGAAGAGGGAGAGTAAGAGAGAGAAGGAAAAAGAAGAAAAAAGAAAGAAGAATGAAGAAGAACAATGAGTCTTTTAATCATATGTGTCCATAAATTGGAAAGCAACATGTTACTGAAAGCATCTAAGGAATCCACAACAGTGAAGTTGCAGACACTGACAAGGAATTAATCTAAGTGTTTTATATGTTATAATTACAAACAAGGTGTAGCAAAAAAAGGGGCATGTTTCAGAAAATTGCTGTCTTCACATAGTTGAAAGTCTATCATATATGTGTGTTTAGATTCTCATCTTTGTATAGTAGTATATTTATTTAAGCAAAAAGTTAAACTTTCATTAACATTTGCTCTAAGTCAAATTGTTTTTCACTTTTTATAAAATCGCTTCAAGGATATAAACACAAGACAATACAACACAACAAATCATTACACCAAAAGACATCGAACATAGCCTAAATGTAAAACTGTGTGGTAGTAAGAACTTATCGAGATTACCTTATAATAGCTTTTTCTTTCTGAAAGCATTTCTTTTTTTTATAACATAATGGCATATTGCTACTCCCATCCAATAAACTATCTGATTTGTGTGTACATGAAGGATAGAGTAAAGCCATTTTGATTTCTTACTGGGCTATCTCATTGTGTTTAGCGTAAAGGGCCATCAAGAATATGATGCTGGTGATATATTGTCACACGGGGAGCAGTAAAATTGTCCATCTACAGAAGCAGAAAAAAATCTGATGCATTTTTTACAAGACTTAAGGATTATATATCTCTCATGGCCCCAGGAATTAAGACTAAGTCAGAAACAGGATAATTTAGAAAAGGGTTTAAGAAGGATGAATATAATGGGAAATGAAGTGGAGCTAAGATTTTAGAGCCCAAACTGCAGTTATCATATACACATCCTGGGCCTGTGAAGTTTTTGTGTCTTCACATAATCACACCAGTTTTTGTCAGGTGGTTCTGAGCCCTCAGAAAGGCTGAATGCAAAGTTGTTTGGATGCAAAAGCAAGTTTTCTGAAAATGAGCCATGAGGGGTTGGTAAATTCTCCTGCACAGATTAGAGGCCACTGTCAGATTTCTTGCCACAATCTCCTAAATCTTCTGCATTTAGATTGTACCATATGTTGTCCTCTCCTGTATTTCCATCTTCAGCCATTCCTTAGACTTGGGTTGTTCTCCCTTCCTCTTCTGACAATCGAAACCCTTCCCTAACCCAAACATCACCTCTTCAAGAAGCTTTGCTTAGCAGAAGCTTTGTCTAATCACCTCATAGTGTCTCTACAATTTGAAGGCAACTGTCCTGCCTTCCCCAGATTGGCAGCTTTTCGTGCCAGGACAGCCACAGGCACATGGGCAGTTCTTACTACAAATTAATTACAAGAATTAATTACCGATGAGCAAATCTTTTACTTCATAGCATGTATATATCTCATGAGATGTTGACCTCACATTATTTTGTCTCCAGGCCATATTTCCCTCCTTCCCGCTTCTTGTATACTAAGCCTTGTGAAGCCAGAGACTGTGTCAAGGATTTCTTAAGAGTTTTTTCCCTTCTCCTTAAAGGTTAGATGAAGATGGAGGGGTATTGGAAGGAGAAGATGGTTGGGTTCAGAGCTTGAAAAGCCAAGAATGTGAGATCTGGTTATCTTATTTTTCACTCCAGTGTGAGTCAGCCAGGGTGTTGTCAAACTCAGAATTATCTGATTTTATTTCCCTCCTAAGAAAACAGTTCTGAAGACTGCAAGAGGCAAGGGAATCATGTGGGAGGATTTAGATAGAGAAACAACAGTGTGAGACTTTCAGAGCAATTACAGAGTCTGGGTACTGTTATAAGTCTTTCGTGTTTTAAATTCATATGTGTCACCACATCTTCTTAGGCTAGTAACAATTGCTGGCTCATTTTTCAGAGGACACCAAGGCAGCAAGCCATTAAGTCCTAATTATTTAAGGACAAACAGCTAGCAAACAGTGTTGCTGGGATTCAAATGTTGTCTGACTTCAGGTCTGAAAACTGAGTCGCTTCATACTACTGTCTCCCCACAGGAACGATGCCTGAACTAAGAGAGTGAATGTCGCGATAAGGAGAAAAGACAAATTGTAGAGGACATCCCTGCTGTCTTGTGCTTTGACAGCCCCATCTTCTGAGCAGTTGTTTACAGAACATAGGACGAGAGAAGAATTAGAGCTGATTTTAAGGTTCATAATTTGGGGCATTTTTAAACAATACAGTGATGGCAATTGAAACAGAAATTCTAGGGCATGCCCTATTTGACAAAAGATAACATTCTCAGCTTGGAGTGCATTGAATTTGAAATTCCTGCAGAACGCGGTGTACCTGCTCAGAGGTAGTGTGAGGGACTGGGGAGTGGACACAGCTGAAGAAGAGTCATGAGTAATTGTAGCCAAGGAAATAAAGACAATATGTCATAGTTAAGTTTCCACTTATTCTTGAAGACCTAACTCTCACATGACCCCAAGCACAATTCATGGAACAACATGGACATTTAATAATAGCAACTGCTTGACTGACTGAATAAAAGAATGAATTTCTGCAAGAAACTTCAAGAATCCCATCCCATAGTTGGTGACCTTTCCAGCCTCTTGAGTTCCTGCAGCACTTGCCACCTGGGCCACTCATTAGGCACCAATCTGTAACTCCTGTTAGATTTCATTCTTTGCATATGCTCCACCTCACCAGCTGGCTCTGGAACTGAGGACAGGCCACAGTGCAAACATCTTTGTATCCCCTACAGCCTCTAGCAAATCCTCTTGCCTCTGATCAGTGCTAAAGAAAGCCCTTCGGATTGACACAGACCTGCAGAAGCTTTCTGCAAATCCCCTCATATGTTTATTATCTGCAAAGGAAAAGAAACAACAGTAAAAGCAACTGTATTTGAGTATTTAACATGAGTTAATTGTCATGCAAATTCTTTTATCCATTAACTCAAGCAATTCTCAGGACAACTAAGAGAAGTTGTCATCATTTTCCTCTTTGAACAGACAGGGAAACAGAAACCTAGAGATTATGTAACACCGTAAAGACATAAAGCTAGATGGTAATGATGGGGCTGACCCCAAGTCCATGTAAAACCTATGAGCCAGGGTTTTCTTAAATGGGAACCCACCTGCTTTTTCTTAGGCTGCTTCTTCTGTTTAAGAGCACACAACTTTCCTCATCATTTAGAGGGAGTCTGGAGTCCAGAGGCACTGGACACTGCCAGCCTGTGATGTCAATCCAGGCAGTGTACAGGCCTCCAGGTCACAGCACTCAGCCAGCCCAGGCCCGGCTTTATGTCGAAGGTGAAGACAACACGGATTGCAAGAGAGCCTTGATCTTTTCCATGAACTTGGTTACCTGGGCTCCTCAGAACAAGAAACTGCTGTAGCTGCCCTTCAAAGAGTGAGAAGGTCATGACTGATGAAGCTGAGCTGGCATTCTCTGTCAAGAGAATGAGCAGAGGCTTGCCTGGCCCTTGCCCGAAGCCCACTGCCATGAATAGTATCCATTCTTTAAATCCTGTTAACCCTGACGTTACTAAAAGGGGGGTATACACTTTAAGCTGCTGTGTCTTCTCCCACCCTCCCATAACCCCTTAAGATAAGTAATCCTGTGTAAAATACAAATAACCTAACAGCCTCCCAAAGAAATCCACTCACCTAGAATCCATTTGACAAGTCATAATAGACCCTAATGATGTGTTTTGTTTTTAATTAGAAAAAAATTAATGCATATTAATTTCTAACAGTCATCAATTATAGCATATATTAAAATGATATATAGTTTAGTTTTAAGTGATTTTCCCATTTAAAAAAAAAATCTCTGCAGCCCTGCTCTGAAAAGGAAATTTTGTATCCCTTATTATCTGATAAAAAAATCAGGCTCAGAGACTAGAATTCACTTGAATAATAATATCACAAGGTATTAAGTGTCATTGCTGGGACTTGAATCCAAGTCCAGTTTGTCTACATCATTCAATTATACCGCAGCTACCATTTAAAAATCACCGATTAGCATCATAATGCTTTCTAGCTCATATCTATTCCATATACATCACCTAATTTTACTCTTATAAAGATTTTGACAAGTAGGAATGGCGGATGGTGTTGTCTTTTAAAGATGAAGGAACTGAGGCTCAAAGCAGTTATACTACTTGTCTGGCAAGTTAGTAGATGCATCAGAGTTGGAAGCTTGTCTGAGGGCTTTTCTAGGATGGCCCTTTCCACAGCATCGTAATAGCCATCAGTCACCTAAGGGCCACTTAATATGTGATTCTGTTTTCTCAGTGGCAGGGAGATGCTCTGGTCTAGTTTTTTATTTTTTATTATTTTTATTATTTTTATTTTTTTTATTTTTGTGAGGGCAGTGTCACTGGCCCTCATATGTGGGACCCGAACCGGGGCCACTAGCTTCCCAAGCCAGTGCTTAACCACTGCGCCACTCGGCCCGCCCTGGTCTAGTTTTTTAAATGAACATATTGTCAACCAAGAAAGCAAACTGGAGGCCCTTGGAGGCCAGGAGAGTAGCACAGGGGAAGGAGGCAGCTGTGGGGAGCTCTGGGCAGCCTGAACCCCAGGGCCTAAGGAACATCATGTGGGCAGATGGGCCGTGTGATGTAAACTTAGAGACTCTCTGTAAAAGTGGCTTATGACATAGGGTTTGGCTTTAGAAAAGTCTGGGTTGGGTTCCAGGTGTGGCCTGGACCACTATGGATGAGGTCACCTCAGGCATCAGTTCTCTGACCTGTAAACTGGTACAGTAGTGCCTATTTGATGGAGCAGCTGTGCTGGCTAGCTGAAATAATGCTTAGAAGGCATTTATCACAGCACAAACTGAGAGGGAGATGAGAGGGAGGGGATATCTATCCATGGAAGTCTGATAGGGTTGGGGCTAGGAGGAAAAGAAGGGATGGAGGGTACTGAAAGTTAGGTTTGTGTTCTGCATTTTTCTCAAAAGTGATTCTCGGTGGACATTATCAGTTTGGTTATATTTTCCTTACTCTTTCATGACACAGCCTCTGACAACTCACAGGGCACTTGTCACAGGAATTAGATCACTGGATCTCCACAGCCAATCTATGAGATGCTGTGAAGGTAGTAGGGGCCTGAGAGAAGGATGGGCTTGTCCATGGTTACAATTTGAATACCTAGTAGGGCAGAGGCCAGAAACTCTCTTTCATCCCTTGATCCCCATTCGGGTAGCTCTTCAAATGGTAAGAACCACAAATCCAAGCATCAGTCGACATAAAAGGGCATTCACTCACCTTCCACTCAAGGTGGGACTTCCCTATGACCAGGTTGGTGCTTCATATTTCCTCTGCAGGGAAATTCCTGCCCATACTATGTACAAACTTGCTTCCAAACCTCAATTTCACCTTTAACCCAGGTTGCTAACCTTCTTTTGCTCTATTTTTTCATAATAAAGAGAATTTGCTGTGTCCAAGAAGATCTACTCATTGTTCCTTCAATATACTTCCTGTTCCAAATGCCATACTCTTGTTCAATCCATTTCCTGGGTCTAGAATATCATTTCACTCATTCTCTTCCTGGACAAAACACACCACCTTCAAAGTCAAACTTGAGTGTTTCCTCATCTATGAATCCTCCCTTCCTCTTACATCCATCAATCTCTTCCTTTGAATTTAAAGCATTTATTACCTGACCATTTGTTTGCAGTTGCTCACACACAGAAAGCCATGTGGCACCATTAACAAATATTCATGCTTACTCACTTATGTATATTAAGTTCTTTGCAAGGCAAGAAAGAGCCACCTTCAAAGACTGTCTATTTAATAAATGGTGCTGGGAAAATTGGACTGACACATGCAAAACAATGAAACTGGACCACCTCCCTATGCCATATACAAGAACAAATTCCAAATGAATTAAAGACTTAAATGTAAGACCTGAAACCATAAAACTCCTAGAAGAAAACATAGGGAGTAAATTTGCAGACATTACCCTGAGCAATGTTTTTACTGATACATCCCCAGGGGCAAGAGAAGTAAAAGAAAAATGAACATATGGGATTATATCAAACTTAAAAGATTTTTCATAACAAAGGAAACCATCAATAAAATGAAAAGGAAGTCTACTGAATGGGAGAATATATTTGTGAACAATATATCTGATAAGGAGTTAATATCTAAATTTATAAAACACTCATGCAACTCAACATCAAAAACACAAACGACCCAATTAAAAAATGGGCAGAGGATATGAAGAGACATTTCTCTAAAGAGGATATACAGATGGCCAACAGGCATATGAAAAAATGTTCAACCTCACTGATTATTAGGGAAATGCAAATAAAAACCACAATGAAATACCACCTCACTCCGGTCAGAATGGTTATCATCAATAAATCAACAAACAACAAGTGCTGGCAGGGCTGTGGGGAAAAGGGAACCCTGCTGCATTGTTGGTGGGATTGCGGATTGGTGCAGCCACTATGGAAGTCAGTATGGAGGTGTCTCAAAAAACTGGAAATGAACTGCCTTTTGACCCAGGAATTTCCACTCCTAGACATTTATCCTGAAAAACCCAAGACACTAATTCGAAAAAATATATGCACCCCTATGTTCATTGCAGCGCTATTTACAATAGCCAAGACTTGGAAACAATCGAAATGCCCATTGGTAGACGACTGGATTAAGAAATTGTGGTACATTTACACAATGGAGTATTACGCAGCTATAAAGAAGAAAGAAATCGTACCATTTGCAATGATATGGATGGACCTAGAGAACATTATGTTAAGTGAAATAAGTCAGTCAGAGAAAGACAAATACCATACGATCTCACTTATATGTGGAATCTAAAAAACTGAATAAACGAGCAATATAAACAGAAATAGTCTTAGAGACATAAAGCAAAAACTGATGAGGGCTTGATGGGATGGGGATGGGCATGAGGGAAAAGGGGAAGGGACGAGGCAACAAAAACTGATAACTACAATACTACTGCAGAGACAGAAGAGACAGTTTAGGGGATATAATCAATAAGGTTGTAAATATTATTTTAGGGGATCAGAAGGATGCATGTCTTGTTAGGGAGACCACTTCATGGATGGTGCAGTGGCCTGACCACTGCACTGTACATCTGAAGCTGCCATTGAATAATATTACATGTTAACTATAATACATATATAGTCATGGGATGTGGAATATAGTGTGGGAATGGAGTCAGTGGAATTGTAATAGATATGTATGATATCGGGGGTGGGGGGACACGTGATGGGGGAGGGGGTAGTCACTTTGTAAGGGGTGAAAAAGATAACTATTGCATTGTTTTGTACAACTGTAAATAATAATAATAATAATAATAAAAAGTTTCAAAAAAAAGAAAGAGCCACCTTCATTTTTGTATCACCTTTATCTTACTGCCCAATGATTGGCACATAGTAAAAAGCTCCAAAAATATTCATTCAGTGATTTGGTTAAACTAAAATATATTCCTTGGAATTTTTATTAATTTACTGTAGAATTATGTGGCCACATTCTTAATATCAATAGTTTCTATTTATTTGCTTCCCACTACTCAATATAAACTTTGCTGAGTAATACTTATACATTATTGATTTAACACTTGGAAAAATTCACTGTAGAAGTTAGTATATTCTCTGTCATTTTCATACATTAAGCTGAGGCATTAGAGGTTAGGAACTTGCCCAGATGTACACACCTGGTAAAATAGAATAGTCAGGCCTTGGTTCCAGGCAGTCTGATGCCAGAACACACATTCTTTTTTTTTTTAAAGATTTTATTGGGGAATTGGGGGAGGGGAAGAGACAAGTTGCTGTCCTTTTGTTCTTCAGTCTAGTTGCGGAGGACATTGTTTCATTGGCCCATGTTGGTATCATCATTGCACTCTTTCCGGATGAGGTAGATCGGTCGCCGACCTCTGGATGGTCGCTCCCGTGGCTATTGGCAGCTCACGCTGGCTGCCAGACGCTCACACTATCTGATGGCAACTCACTGTGGCCTATGGCAACCCACCGCAGGAGGGGCTGCAGCCTACACCGTCGCAGGGGCTCACACAGCCCAGCTCCAGGTGGAGCTGTTGTTAGCTGTAGAGGGCAGTGTCACTGGCCCTCGTATGTGGGATCCAAACCAGGCCCGCTGGCATCCCAAACCAGCTTTTAACCAATGTGCCACTCGGCCGGCCCCCAGAACTCACATTCTTAACTAACCACTTGATACTGTTTGTGTCATTGGTTCCCTCGCGCAGAGCAGGTCCACAGTGTGGGGGTTTTGTTGATAAGGACGGATGATGGCTGCTAGTGATGCTGACTCATGAGATGCCAAAAAGAAAAGCTGTTCTCGCTTCAGGTTCCAGGAAAGTGAACTGACTCTAAATGCAGAATTCCTAACACAGTTTAGGTTCTACATACCCACAATGAAAGAGGGGGAAAAAAAATCACAAGACACTTTATGGTAATTAGTCATCAGATTTCAGCTATGGTTTGTTTTTCTGTTTAAAATGTATCTTTTGGTCTCAATGCCACCTGCAAGATCTGAAAAGCCTTTTCTATCAGTACGAACACTCGTACCTTGCAAACATGCAAATACTTTTAGGGATCTCAGTGGAATTTCATTTTCTATAGCAGTTCCCTTCTAACCATAATTGGCCAACTGGTAAATTTCCCCAGAGTGTGTCTGAAAATTGTAGTATTATTTGTAAATAACCACTTGTCCTTTTAGTCTCATAAAAGAACAGGTAAGATAGCCCAAGTTTAAAGAGAGAAAGAGAAAGCTGAAAATATGAGACACTGTTCCAGTTAGGGTAAATATGCTTTTAGAATATATAGCACCTGTTTCTCTTCCAAACAAATATTTCAATGTGGACCCTCCAGGTTTGGGGTCCATGTGTAGATCAGGCTTTTCATTTTGATTATGTATTTGTTTGTTTGTTTTTAATCATTTGAAAGTTTCATTATCATCTTGACGTATTTGGAATTCAAAGTGCTATAAAAAAGAAAAACAGATTAAACTTTTTATAGGAAGGTTAAAGACTTTTCTCCTAGTAATTAATTAGGCTTTGACAGGACCCCAGAGACAGGTCATTGTAACCCATCTTTTATAATGGATGTGTGTGACTTGAAAACAAAACAAAACAAAAAAGACAAAAGCCAACCTACCATAGGTCGCATAGCAAGGTTTAGCTAAGCATGGTCAAAATAGCAACCATACCATGACTCCTTCAACTAGGAAAGTCCATGTTGTATACTTATTTACATAATAAAAGCAAGTCTAGGACAAATGGAGTTCTATGTCATGATTCTCAAAGTGCATGGTCTTCTCCAGTGTTGCCCAACCTTTATGATCTCAGGCTCATTGGGACAGATTTTAGATTAGAGAAGTATGGACTCCATGATTTAGATTCCCCAGAGTGAGTGTGGGATGGGATCTGGAAGTCTGTAGTTGTAAGAAAAATCCAGGTGAGTCTGATGATTAAGCAGGCTTGGGCAGCATTGATTTACATCATGTGGAAATCATCTCAGCCTAACCCAGCCCTCTTGTAGGAGGCCCTTCAGCGAGTAAGTAATGCTGACAAGGAGAGAGCGGGTAGCAGGTCTCAGCTCTATTTTGTCTCAGACACTTACATTGTGGCTCTGGACAGGCTACCTTGCTGCTGTTTCTGCATTGAAAAAGGTAAGGGTCTGATGGCCTTTCTAGCTCTAATATCCGGTGACAGGAGAAGGCAGTTTGAAATGAAAAAACATAAGTGTCTTCGCCTATTTTATGCCCTCCTCCCTGTTTCCACCTTCTTTGCTACACAGGAGGGAAAACAAGCCCACAGCCACCCCCAGGCTCTCTCTGTCTTTGAGAGTTGCCTCAGGATGGGGTTGCAATCAAAAGATGCAAAAATCTCTACATTCATGTCACAAGTAGCACAGCACTTTTTTAGAGAGGGGGAGACATGAACTGGGTTTGCAGGCAGAAACGGTTTGAAGAGCTGAGACAACTCTGTTGTGCAGTATTAAAAACGCCTTTATTCTAAAACAATCCTACTGTAAAATTTCAGATTTTGAGAAGGTTCTTTGACTTATTTTCTGTCTGTAATCTTTTGTGTCTTTTGCAAGAGAATTATAGCTGTGTCCTAAATAGCAAAAGTAACCCAATTTTGTGTGTGTCAGAGCATAAGACAGGCGTTAGTTAATAAATAAATAAATAAATAAATAAATAAATAAATAAGAGAAAACTTAAGAATAAATGGAATTTTTCTCTCCACGTAAATATTCAGTAAGAGTTAGTTAAGCGTATCAGTGGCAGGCCCAGCAGTGTTATTTCATCAAATAAATGTTTCTACAAATTTGTTTCATGGGCCATTAGCCTAATTCTCTGCACATGCTCCTAGAAAAAGTTTTGTTTGTATCCGGGCATTAAAAAGCTGGAGAATAACTATAGAGAGCTCCATAGCGCACGTTAACATAGTAAATATGCTGGTAAGTCAAGCAGCTAAAACAAAACAAATGCTTGCTAAACTTAATTATAAAAATGCATCCCCCAAAAAAAACCAAAAAACATTTTTCAAGTACCCACACAACTATTCTATGGAAATCAGGATGCCACTTAGACCGGTGTGAGTTATGCATGGCACTGAAAACGTTCAGGGTTCCCTTTCACCTCACAGTCGTCACAGATATATGTAGCTTTTAAACCATTGTTTGTTTTTTTGACAGACAGCAAAAGGGATTGCTATCACTTGAGGAAGGGATACATTTCTTTTATAAGTCACAGTAATTCACCTTGTAGGGTAGTGGCAGAGTGAAGTAACTATTTTAAATTACCTAGAGTCCATTTCCTTGATGGGCAACTTTTACAGATATTCATTTTAAGGTACTAAACTTCTGAATGGTATTCTTCCAGCATTTTTAAAAGGTATATAGCTGTTTCAGTGAACACTGAATTCAGTTGCTCTTGGATAGCCCTTATCTTCAGCTGGAGATAGTTTTTATTTTATTTTTTCTGAATTTAATTAAAAAAAAATCAGCCAATGATGATCATCTGTGACTTGGGACAATAAGCATCCCAAACATCCATCTTTCTATTGCTGCAGGGGAGGGAAATTCATGGAGTCCATTTGCCGTCTGAGTCTGGTTGCCTAGTTGATATGTATCTTGTGATTACTGGAACAATGCAAGAGGAGACGAAGATAAATATTGTACGGCCTACCCAGGTCCTTCATGTAGAAATTAAATGTCATCCTGTCTACGTAGAGATCAAATACACTAAATTATACTTGTCTATGAAAGCGCTATACACCAAAACATACAAACTACTAAATTATTAGTTGGGTAACTGCCAATTATTAAATTATTGTCTCCTATCTGGAGCTGGAACTTATACCACATTTCTGGTTTGCCAGCTGCTTCCTGTTAAATTCTGCTAGGCCAGAGTAATGGGAGACTAGAAAGCTGGAGAAAGTAAAAGGCCATGGCTCTGTTTGTTATGATTTTGCTTCTTGTCTTTTTCAACTTCCTCTCCTGTTAGTAACACCGTAGCAAAGTTTCTTGACCCCAGCAGTAGCTAGCAGGTTATTCCAGTGCCAGCAGTTGATTCTACTCCGTAGTTTTCCCAACTATCTTCATCATGCCCCTCAGACTCTGACACCAGCCTGCCAGCCCCACTTTTTCACCTACTTTTTCAGAGTTCTAGATCTCAGCCAAATGGAGCAAGTTGTATTCACTTAGAGACACCACCACCACCAAGCAGTAACCCTTTCTTCTCACAGGTCTGAATTTCTTCTCTATGAGGCTCAGAGTTTCCAAATTTAAATAATTCCAATGTCTTCCCATTGTTTCTGGGCCTTTGGGTTGGTAGCTGCTAGCTGTAATCTTAGATCTTATTATCATCATGATACGTTAATGTTCTCTTTCTACCTTTTCAACTCTTCAATACCTAAATGATAATAACACTTCTAAGTAATAACACTTCTATCTAAATAACATGTATCTTTTCCTGTTTCTTGGACCTTATTAATGGAGTAAATTTGTAAATCAGGATTGGTTCCCCTATCCCCATAATCGCATTTGGTTTGCATATTTAATCATGTAGGTATAGTCTTTACTTCTACAGAAAAGTATAATCACTTGTTAATTCACGAATCATTATAAACATCTGATTCTACAGATCTAACTTAATAGCTCTACTTCTACTAGAGACATGAGTGCAATAAACATTTGCCTTTGCTTTTAAAACCATTGAGCATTAAAGTATAACTGCTATATAAAAGGACAACCATCTCTGGTGTTCAAAATTGAAAAGTAATTAAGAATAGTAGTGACTGCAAAGTGGGAAATGGACTCTAAAGGTCATCAAATCCAGAAATAATAAAAATGAAAACTAGATCAGTTCAATAGCAATTAGTATTAGTTTACTGTGCACAGGAGAACAGTTTGGGAACAGGACGTCTTCAAATCCAAAACTGACGTGAAGCTCAGAGGCCTGATGTTACAGGGTGTCTTATCAGATGAAAATGAACAAACTGGTTAGTACAGTGGGGTTTTCTAGATGACAGAGGACTGGTTAAAAATGATTTCTCTTTTACCAGTTTAGAAAGGTGAATTAAATTTCTTTTATGGTGATCAGAGACATTTACAAGAAATAACCTAGGTTAAGTCGCTACCTCATTTTAGCTTATGTGGCTTAAATGGTTTTGTCTGCTCAGGGAATTTTCAAGTTGGATTTCCATTGTGTATTTCACTTTTAACAAGAGGTAGGCCTTTTTTCAGCTACAGCTAACTATCCATGTGGGGAAATGTAGGTTTGCTATTTCTGGATCTGTTGTATTTGTTTATTTTTGCCTTCTGGTATGAAAAAAAAAAATCTGAATTTCCCAATTTGTTAAATGGTCACTTTTTAATTTTTTTTAAGTTAACTACTGTGTAGGCTGCCTCTGTGCAGGACATGCAAAGCTGTCCTATAAACCAGATTTGGTCCCCTGAGCATCCGTTGGCAATTTTTATTTTAAGAGAATTCAGAACCTTGACTGACAGCCTGGTCTAAATGCATACTATTACATGGTAATTGAGGTTGCACAGGAGAGGGAAAAAGGACCCTCTAATCAAGAGGAAAGACTGTTATTAATAGAAGCAATTGATCACATAATCGTGATTTCAAAAAGATGTATTGCTGAATAAGTGCTCTCTATTTCTGTAACAATTTAGGAAAGTATAACATTGCAAGAGTCCCTGTTGAGAAATTTTAGGAATTTAGAATTAGAAGGATACTTTTAATACTACTTAATAATCACTTAAATATAATTAACATTTTCTTCCAAATATAGGCCTTAGAATACTAACATCAAGTTTTAGAGAAATGGATGAGACAGAAGTTACTTGCAATAAGTTATTTCTGTTCTCTAGGGCATGTTTGACAAGTTTGGGTTTGAGTTAATGAGAGGCACACACAGAAGGGCCTTTTAAGGAACATGTCTTCAGAACTCTTTTTTTCTAAATGGGGATCTTGGTTAGTATGGATCAAGATGTATTTTTGCATGTGGTGGCAGATGGTGACTATAGTATTTATATTGAGGAAGGTCCTTTCTGAGATATAAATTAATTTCAATCAACCATTACATCAACGAGTCGATCTCTTGAGTTCCTGTTGTTGCTAATTGCTTAGGAGCCATCAAACAGATTGTATTCCTCCCTTTCTCTACTTGTGCTGGAGTGCTTTTATTTGCCTGGAGTTTTCCCCCTTTATCCTGTGTCCACCCATCACTTCCTTAACCATTCTTGATGGTGCAGCTTCTAACTGGCCTCACAAGGCTTTTTCTTACTTCTTTAATAAAAATCAATTCCTTCTTTTTCTTCCCTTCACAGCACATTGTTTGTATGGCTCACTTCCATGGCTCCATATTTACTCTTAAAATATTTCAAGCAAGACTTTAGTAACTAGTGATTTTCAATGTTGCATCTTCAGACCTTCTCTTTAGACTTGCATCATGAGTAAGTTTATAAGCTCTCTTTATTTTAATCATAACCCATGACTAGGGAATTCCAAAATTTAAGAAAACTGGTATCCATTCCTTCTGAACTACAAACTGGTGATACCACCTGACATGGAGCATATTCACCAGAAAATTACACAGGCATCTTCAGAAAATAAAATCAACAGAATTTATCTATTCCAACAGACATTCCATTTCTCCAGTGATTTCTGTCTCAGCAGATGGCATTGTCCTTGATTATGATGATGATAAAATGTATGAATCTATATATTCTTCCCTTCCCTTATCATCCAAAGCTAATAAGTCACTGTTGGGTCACAATCCCAGGAGTTTCCTGGGTGAAAACTGAGACCAAAGAAAGGGGCAGGCCAGTCTAGGTTGGGAAGTGGCAGGTTTAGTAAGCAAGGGAACTTAGGAGGCTTGTCTTGGGTGGCTGCAAGACAGGTAGATCTCCACATCTGCCCACAAGAATCTTAAAAGTTCATATGGAGGTCTTAACTGGGTTCAATCACAGATACCATCTAGGCGGTCTCAGTAGCACCTTACTGTCTCAACTCCATGTCCTTGAAATGACTGCTAGTATGGAAATAGTAGTATGGTAATAGCAGGATGTACATTCCAAGGACAGGGAGGGGTGAGGAGCTTTCAATTGCCCAGGTCCAGATCTTGAGTTAACTGGCATCACATTCTCTTGATGACCTCCTCCAATGGTCACCAACTCCATTGTCTTCTTAGGTTACCCTTCCCTTCTTAAAAAAGGAAAAATAGTATCAAAGACTTAACAGACATATTAACTACATGTAAAGAAGGACCTTATCTGGCTCCTACTTTGAAGAAACAAACTATTAGAAAACAATATAGAAGACTTTGAACATTGGATATAAATGATACTAAGAAATTATCGGGTCAGCCAAGTGGCGCGGTGGTTAAGCACTGGCTTGGGAAGCCAGCGGCCCCAGTTCGGTGCCACATGTGAGGGCCAGTGTCACTGCCCTCAAAAAACAAAAAACAAAACAAAACAAAACAAAAAACAAACAAAAAAAAGAAATTGTCAGTAACTTTTAGTTGTGATAATGGTTATGATTAAAACAATGTATTTCCTAGACATATATAAGTATTTACAGATAAAAAAACATGTAATGTCTTTGATTTGTTTTAAGAATCCCATGGTGGGGTGAGAGAACTTACTGAGAACATAGATAACAAAATATGTAGAAGTACTTCTTAGTATTTCTAAATATTATCTAATTCTTGACATTCCTGTGATAGTTACCTTAGTTCTCCCTGTTCCCATTGTGGAGGCCATTATTCACCTCTTCCCTGTATTCCTATAATAGTTCTGAACTGGTCTTACTGTGTCAAGTTTTCCCCTGGCCAATTCATTCTAAACATTAGACATTTTCCTGAAAACACAATAACAATCCATTCCACAGCTTCAAATCCTCTGGCACAAAATTCAAACTATTTAGAACAGTTTACAAAGGCATTTATCATCAGTCTTCTCTTTGACTGTTTTATCTCTATATTATCCATGTACATTTTACTCCTGTTAACACATAGAATTGTCTTTATTTTACCGAACTAGCCATATGATCTTACATCTCCTAGCACGTCAACATATTTGAGAAGCCATTCCTGACATCTTGAGCCTTTTCCCCAACATGTATTAAATATTTTCTTGTATGCTTTTTAATTCACTGTATTATAATAATCTGTTTCCTTGTCACTCCAGTTAGACCAGAGATGTTAGAGGTTCTTAGCCACATGCCAGCTCCCATTAGCTGGTAGATGTTCCATGAACCTCTGTGTTGAGAGGCATCTGAGGTTTGCCTAGGCTCAGTGGGTGGAAAGTGTGCCATGGATAATTGTTAATGTCTGCAAAAGGAGAGAGAGGAGTGGAGGGGTGGTTGAATACCTGATTGTCTTTGCAATCACCCAACTATATTGGAAAGCAGATGCTGTGTTAGACCCATGATATGTTTAATTTCAACCTTAAAACTATACAGTGAACAAATAAGTTGCTCATTAAATTCTTATCTAAGGAAACAGAGTAAATGGCAGAAACTGGGTAAACCCATGTCTATGTAACTTTGGAATCCATGTTCTTTTCAGGGGGAAAAAAATATCATGTAATGTTATTTGAATTAAATTGATTGGTGGGAATATCTTAGAGTATCTGAGCAAGACATTATAAAAATACAGCAGATGTAAAAGACACTGTTTCTGCTTTCACCAGGCTGGAAGTCATTTTGAAATGTGACATAAAACATTAAATAACTGGAAACTAATTAAGTTCTAGGCTGTATTCAAAACCCAAAATTGTTTGAGGAAAGCTGTAGGAAAAAGGAGAAGCATTTGGAAATTGATGTCTTTTTACCCACTTTTATGCTGGCCATATCTTAGCCCTGCTTCTCTGCCAAGGTGAAGTGATTTGCACCTTCCATCTCTTCCTGGGTTGGGGGTTGGAGGGCTTATTACCCTTTATACCTCACTTCCTTATGTTGCTTTGCAAGTTCAGCTCTCCTGTGCCCCCCAAATATATGCCTTCATTGACTGTCCAGGTGGTGCTTGTTGGAGTGGGGTACCGTTCCCCTGCTGCTTGCTACAGAATCAGTGAAGGCGGAACGGTTCTGGCCATACCACTGTGCCCATGGTGTGAATAACAGACCTGAGAGCATGATGACGCAGGTGGGGAGACTAAACACCGTCATGGAGAGTTAAGTCCTTATGATACCAAATATGTTTTTCTTAAAAAAACAAAAACTTCATGCATGTCAGTCTTCTTTATTTCTAGCGACTCCTGGTGTCTCTAAAGAAAAAAAATAAGGATAGTTACTTTGCAAGTGGAATCCCAAATCCAGTGGTGGTAGTGCTTCCCAAAGTATAGGGGAAATATGTGGAATGTGAAATCAGCCAGTATAGATTCAAACTCTGTTTTTTTTCCTATTTATCTTCATAAATTTAGGAAAAACTTGTACTCACTGAATCTCATTTATGCCATTTATATAGAAGGGAGGATGATTATTCCAATGAGGTTTACTCTGTATATCAAATTAAATAATATATGATACATCCAGCACAAAATAGGTGCTCAGAAAATAGTAGCATGGGTAGTGGTGATGATGACAATGATAATGACAGTGGTGATGATGCCAGTGATAGTGGGGGTGATATGATTGACAGACCTTCATCTGTCTACTCAAACTTAGCATAGATCTGTGGACCAAATTCTGCACACCTCTTTACCCTTCTTTCCTTTAAACACCCCTTGAAAATATAATCAGTGGTACAGCTTTTGTAGTTATTGCTCTGTATTCATGATGGGGAATAGCAATAAGTCCTTACTATCTATCAGAAGTTCTACCTTAAAAAAGGTTTAATTAAATTAGTTAAAATATGGAAAGCATCTATTATGAAGCTCAGCACATAGTAAATACTATATATACGTTAGCAGCTATTGATATTACTGTTTAAAAATTATTGTTAACAGAGTTGCTGGTTTGATTCCTGGCCCGAACAGAGCTGCTACTGAGCTGCAAACAGGTGGCAGGTTGGCTCAACTAAAAAAAAAAAAAGTATTGTTAAGCATCTATTTTATGCAAGCATTATACTACAGGGTAGACCTTGTAAATGGTCTGCATAATATCTCTAGGTCTCAATTTTTTTTAATGTGACCAGGTTTCTATAACTTCCACTAGCATTTTGTTCTTGTATTCTAGTTTCTCTTTCTTAGAATGAAAGGCCTAGAACTGGTCCTATTAATATTATCTAAATAATATATCTAACAACATAGCTTTTACTTTCCTGAACCAAAATAGTATCTTAAGCTCATTTAATTCTGCAGGGCACCCTCACTTGACAGCTAACCTCCTTATTTAATTGACAGCTAACCTATTGACCTCACTTGACAGCTAACTCCTATGCCATGGCTCTATCTCCACATAACCTTGCCCTTCAGCATCCCAGCATGGTTCGTGGTCTCCTTTCTGTCTTCCTATTCTGATTAAATTTGCTCTACCTCCAAAACTTTCAAGGCCTTAATGCATTTTAACTTTTGGAATTATTTTTCTTCCTAGTCACTGGAGTTCTCAACACTCTTATTGTTGCTATGACAACAACATTCCCCCTTGACTATGATTTGAATCTTCTCCCAGCTATCTGCCTTGCAGCTTCTACAAGGCAACTTCATTTCATATAGAATGACATCCTTTCCTGATAGGGTTGTCATTGAAAAGGGGAGGCCATGCGTGGAGCTCTTGATTTTGAGTAAGACTTAAATACTGATTAGCCAGGCGCTGTTCCGAGCATGTCACGAATATCACTGCATTCCATCTCCATGACAGTCTACTTGACAGCTAGCAGTTGAACTACCCAAGACCACACAGCTAGTTAGTGGTAAATCCAGAATTCAGATGCAGGAAAGCTAATTCTGAACACTGCTCTCTGATCCTGTGCTTTACCAAAGCTTTCATTAATGTGTAGTTATATTCAGATTAGCATCTAATTATATAAAGTTGTATTTTGTTCTCTACTAACAGAAGCTTCATTTTCCAGTGTTAGTCTAAGTGCTCTGAGACCTGGGACAGATTATAAATTTCCTGCATATTCCCCCAGGATCTAGCACAAAACAAACTATATGTTCTCTCAAATTCCCTTCAATGAACAGAAATGAACATCTGAGGAATTAGAGAAAATGCATGCCAGCGAGATCACCTTATAGTCACACAGATAATAGGATCAGGAGAGAAGTCATGCAGATTTTAAGTCCTTGTCCTAAGCACTAGAGACATGTGTCTCTCATGATTTATATGTGAAATATCTGTGGTTAAGGAGCGGCCACTCACAGAAATTTAAACAGCCATTAAGGTTGAATAATATGTGCTCTATATTTAATTCATGAGAATGCAAACCCTAGAAATATGCACACAAAAAAGGTCAAATTCTACATTTTCAGAATAGTTCCTTTGAGCTCCAAGTAGGGAAGAAATTATTTTGGAAAGAGTATATGTTTCACCACCACATTAATAAATCGCCAGCAGTTGTATAGTTTAGAACAGCTGACCACAACCCTAGATAGAACTCTCAACAGCTGGTTTTTCTATCTGCACCCCCGACCCCAGCATAGAAGCTGTTCCAATAACTGTGCACTTAATTGCCTGATAAGTAAGGTATGGATTTTGCATACTTCTGAAGAGTAGTTACCATAGGCAGGTTTTCCATAAAACAGACTGCAGTGGTGTATTTAGAGAGAAGTGAATCCTACCATCTTGATGGCAGCCTGTGAAACCAAAACCAAAAGATACAAATGGCTTCGAGAGAAAAATCCATGTCCTCTTTGACAGCATAATTATTATACTGTCAAATTTTTGGCTGTTTCTGAAATACCACTCAGTACTTCCTGCATATATTGCTTTTACCATCAAATACCATTTGAGGATATTAGTTAACAATTAGAAACGGTTATATTTTAAAAATGGCTGATTTAACTAATGCATGAGATTCCATAACCCGACAGGTTACCCATATCAAAAGCAACTAGGGCTTTAGAGAAAATAGGGAGAGCCCACAATTAAGGTGACTACTTTGGTAGGTTTTATTCAGGTATGGTAAGGCTCATGGGCCAGATGGCTGCCATTCAAAAGATAGCTTGCTACTCACAGGTCCAGGGAGGAGAGATCATGTCCTGGTGTGGGGGTGTTTGGGCAAGGACTACAGTATCTCAGGTGGCACAGTGGGCAGGGACCGTGGACAGAAGCCTTGATGGTGTTTTCCTTGGGAAAGAATGGCAAGACAGGGTAAACAGGGGTAAATTTTTTATCTCCTGGGATTTTGCTAGCTCTGGGAGGAGCAGTTCCAGCAAGGCCCCAGATGTCAAAGCATCAGACTCGATACAATAGAAGATGTAGGTAATACAGTGACATTTATTACGGTTTGAAAGTTACAAAACCAAAAGCACACTGGAAATGTTTAAGAGGGCATTGAGATATTTTTAATAGAGAAGTTCCTTTCCAACAATACCCCTATTTGCTTTATGAGGGACTATTAACATCTTTAAGGTATGATACACCTATGGCACATATTTAAATATAAAATTTAATTTTGACCTGTATGGGCCTATGAAACTAACATGTGTTTAGTTGCCATCAATGAGTCTTATTTAAAGTGTCAGTTCAATCTTTTGCCCAATTTTAATTGGTCACTTATTGAGGTTTGAGGGTCCTTTATTTCATTATATATTCTAGATATAAATTTATATATAGAGATATACCTCTCTATATATCTATATGTATTTATACTATATGATTTGCAAATATTTTCTTACAGTCTTTAGAATACTTTTTCATTCTCCTAATAATATAGTTTGACGAACAAAAGTTCTGTACTTTAATGAAGTACAATTTATTACAGCTTTTCATTTATGAACCATATATTAACATCATATTTAAATCTTTTTGTTTAGTATATAATCTACAATTTTCTCCTACATTTTCCTCCAGAACACACATAATTTGGGGGTTTGCATTTAAAGCTATAATTTATTTTGAGTTAAAATTTTTATAAAGGTTATAAGGTATAAACTTTTTTGCATATAAGTATCCAATTTCTCTAGCACTATTATAAGAAACTATCTTTTATCCATTTAATTTCCTTTTCAAATTTAATTTATTGAAGACAGATGTGTGGGTTTGTTGCTGAACTCTCTTTTGTTCCTCTGATTAACTTGTCTATATTCTAGTTCTACATTTTTTTATTACTATAGCTTTAAAACAAATTTTAAAGTCAAGCAATGTAAGTCTTAAAACTGTGCATTTTACTTTTCAAAGTGGTTTTGGCTTTTCTAGGTTTTTTTTGCATTTCTGTACTTTTACACTCACCCTATCACTTTCTATAAGAAAAACTGCATGGATTTTGATTATGGTAGTGTTGCATCTGGCTAGCCCAACTTGAGAATTGACATTATATCAATTATATTGTCATATGATCAGTGGGCAAATACTTAGGTTTCCTCATCTGCATCATGAGCATGTTAGAGGTTTTACTATATAAGTGTTGAATATGTTTCTCATATTTCTCCCTAATTTTATATTATGATACTGTAATAAAGAATACTTATTTCAGTTTCTGCTAATTGTTTGTATATAGAAATATAAATTTTGGTATATTTATCTTGTATCCTGAACATTGGTTAGACTTAGTAATTTTAGTAACTTTTTTGGTAGATCTCATAGGGTTTTCTATGTAAATTATCAACTCATCTGCAAATAAAGATCCTTTTATTACTTCCTTTCCAATCTAGATGTCTTAAAGTAATTTTTTTTTTCTTCCCTACTCCCGTACCCCCAGGACAGAACCTCCAGTTAGAACTCTAAGGACTAGGACAGGTCATATGTTACCTGTGTACTATTCCTAAAATCTAGTGCAATCAAGTACTCCATAGCAGTGCTCTGGAGCTATTTATATTACAAGACAGCTCTCTCTACCATGATCAGCTTTGTGATTTGAGAAGAAAGCTCTTGCTTTCTGTTAGAGGTGTTCAAGAATATAATTGTGAGACCATCTAGAACACTAGTCCAGGCTTGAGGGAAGGGTGGCTTTGTGTAGTGATAGAGATGGGTGTAAACAAACTATTGATAACAAACTAAAGATGGGTGAGACACGGAGCCTAGCACAGTGTCTGGTATAGGTAGAACTCAAGAAAGACTTGTTATGAGTGATGACGAAGGAGGAGGAAAAGGTGTCAAAGCCAAGTTTCATGTGGTATTACTGAGAGTCCAGACCCAACTTTCTCCCAGATTTTGCCTGCCTCTGTTTAAAATACCTATGGACACAGAAGATCAAATCTAGTGAGCAGGGTTTTCATTTCCCTAAGTAATGCTTTTGATAAACTCTTTTTATGTCCCTCTCTAAAAGTTCATTTTACATGTTTTAAATATAATAATAGTGACAAATATATTCTTTGTGATTGGCTTATTAAATAGTTTCAGCTTAAAATGATCAAAGTTCTGAGATTTATCTTAGAAATGCATTATTTCATTTAATACATACTGTAATTTCTTAGGAGTGGAGAAGATAATGGGATTGGGATAATAAGCTCCAGTTTGTAAGTCTTAACTTGAGCTCCCTGGCACAGATCAGACAGCGTTGGTCAGCCAGTGTGGAGGAGGTAGGATTGACTAGGCTTTTTGCTGGGAAGCTGGTTTCCTATACAGGGTGCCTATACTGTGTACATGTATTTAGAAGGCAGGCAATTCACCATGAAAGACAAACTGTCCTTCACCAGCTGGTGGCCTCAAATCTAGTCTCAGTGGCGAGGAGTTATACAAAGTATCAGATAATATGGAAATTAGGAATTTTCCTATGGAGTCTTGCTAGCAGAGCACAGTTTCTGTTGGCAAGTCTTGTGAAAATCTTGTGAGCATGTCTATTTCCAGAAGCTGCCGAATATTTATGGTATCTGATTTATGATAAATACTTCTCTCCTTCTGTCATCTGAGCCTTCATCTAGAGATGGGAAAGTGTCCTTAACATAGGATGATTGGGAAAATATCTTGAGTTTGGATTGATAATGTTGTCACAAAGGACCCAAGGGCTAAAAGTACAGAACCATGGATCCTAACTATGCTTAGTGTTGAGAACATTGATTTGCCCAAGGTACTATGAGTGATACTAGTAATGAAACAAATATCAGAATCTAAAAATTGTAAGCTCTTTTCAACAATACACCCTACACTGAAACCTCAATTAACTGGGATATTTAGAGGCTGGTATCATGGAAATAGCTTTGGACTTGAAGTTACGCAATCTAAATAGATTGAATATTTTTTACGGATTTGGTTTTTAAGAAAGTATATGTTGCGTAGACTTAAGAGTTCTAAATTTTTATTGAGGAGCATTAGTTATGCAGAACTAAGAGCAAGGAAAGGGTCAGTCTTACCAAGGATCTGTCAACCTAATGGGGGTACTACAAAGCAAAAATTACCTACCTGTTAGATGAATTCTATGTTGGATGAAATTGGCTAGACCATTGTGCAATCACTTTGTTCAGTCATTGGCTGAGGCCACCTCACAAATAGCATGACTTAAGCTCGAAAACTAAGAGGAATCCTGAGGAAATGAATAACTAGAGGCTGCAGGTATTACTCTTCTTGCTGCTGTCTGACTTGTCCCCTGCTTGAAGAGGAATCCAAATGGTTCATCTCCATATCATCCACAGATGTGTTGTGATACCAACATATAACTGGAGTATTGCTCTATTTAGGATAACATAATTTATGTAAGCCTGATTTGTATTTTCCTTTTAGATACAATAATACATATCATAAATAACTTTGCATAATTACATGGGACATCAGTCCATTGGTATTTCTTTCTTTGTAGCTGTCGTTTAAAAAAAAAAGTCTTAGTTAACAGCACAAAATGGCATTGCACTACAGTAACAGTGAGTTAAGGGGTTAATCTCTACAGGAGTTGAATGGGTATACTGTTCCCAGAAACAAGAAATCAAGAGGTACTTGGGAGAAGGGATGCTGTGTAGGGGGGGTGGAAATGGCACCTGGTGAGTGGCCTCCAAGGTGACTAAATGGGACATTTTCTACAGTAAAATATACTGTAATACAACAAACTAGAGTCCCAGGGTGCATGGGCCATAGTGGGGGTCTGGGGGCCCCATCCATAGCTGCATCTCCAGTGCAGAAATGGGGAGTTCTGAAAAGATTGGCAACTCCTTTTAAATCCTTCTGTGTGACCTGCTTGCAAACTTTGCTGAAAGCTTGAGTGTGGGGCAGAAAGCTACCTCAGCGACTCCAAGCAGAGCCTTAAGTCCCCCAAGTCTGGCCCTAGGAAGTTGGGGCCTGGCTTGGAGAAATGGTGCAAATTCCTACAACATGGCTGCTGTTAGTTGACTCCCATCCTCCCCAGCCACCCAACCATCATCCTGTTGGTCTGTCAGAATATAGGTCAGCCTTACAGGGTCTTGAAGCATAAAGTATCCAAGAGGCAAAAAGTTCAAATAGTGATGAGTTGCCTAGGATAGAAGGCACCCAACAAGAGCAGAAAACCTAATTTTCCATAATAGAAAGATAACATGGCATTATTAAATTTGTTACAGAATTTCTTGCCACATTTAAATGGACGTGAAAGTGAGCTGAATGGCTGTGTAATGTAATAGAATGAACACTGGAAAGGTATCAGGAGGTCTCACTATGCTTAATTCTTATTCTGCCACCTTTTGTGATCCTAGGTTCATCCTTTCTAACTTGGTTTCATAAGGAGCTGTTTGGTCTAACATTTAAATGAATATTTGGTATATATATATATATTTTATTATTATTTATTTTTATTTTTTTTTTAAAGAAAACCTCAGAGTAGTTAGTTGCCTTGGTAAGGATATTTGGAAGAGAGCCCCAGGAGACTTTCTAGGGTTTGATCATGTTTATTGTCTTGATCTGAGTGTCAGTTACATGAGTATATTCACTTTGATGGAAACTCCATTAAGTTGTATACTTATTTCTTTACTTTTCTACACATATGCTGTGCTTAAAGAAAAAAATAACATTTAAAAGAAAACCCAGTAGCTGCCTTAAACCTGTATTGAATGACAGACCAAGTAGAAATATATTTTTCTCCTGCTTTGTGATCGTATCTGTAGGGTTTACCAGTTTCCAAAGGAAAGTAACTGTTAGAAAAATTTTTTTAAAATACCAGTAGCAACCTCAGCATTAACTCATAATGGGCCATTAAATCAAAACTGGTCATTCTTGGTAGGCTTATTTAAATAATCACTTAACATTGGCATTCCTTTGAAAATGCCCTGAATACTTTTTTTTTTTAAACTGTGCTCTGAGGCATTACATATTTAATAAATTTAAATTATGGGGCATTAGCTAAAGCCTACAGTTATTCAGACCTTAGAATCTTAGCTGCCATGTTATTGCCCTGTGGTGCTATTATTCCATAGCCCAATGAAACAGGATATTAAGCTTGTCAAGACAGAGAGAGACCAGAGCATATGAATAAGATTGCAATCCATCTTGTTAAAACAGATCACATTTATCACGTTGTAAGCTGTGTAAGCATCTAATCACTATGTTGTTTTGTATACCTGAAACTAATAATAAAAAAGGAAAAAAATAAAACAGATCGCATTTAGATAAACACCACTTTCTTTGCCATCAAACCAAACTCAATTAAAACGGAAGCTGTATTTAAAATGGAAGTTCTAAATAGTTCAGGGTTATGAAGAAGAAACTCATATACTTTGAACACTGAACTCTTTTTCTATGTTGTGCTTTCATTCAGTATTATTCTATTGACTCCATTTTTCACATAAGTAAATTAAAGCATAGAGGTCTTATCGTTTGCCTAAAGTCCTCAATCCCATTGTCCAATTTCTTTCTCCCCCTCAACCCCACTTCAGTGGTCAACTTCAAGCCAGACTACAAGCCATGGAACTGGGTACTTGACCTCTGGCCTTATGATCCTCTGTTCTTCTCCACTGCTTGGATGTAACCTATTTTATCACTGTATGTACCAATCTAATAGCCTGATAATGGAGGAATAGGGAGGTATCCCAGTGTGTGGATTTATAAATTTCATTTCAAAACTACTTTTTAGGGCTGGCCGAGTGGCGCGGTGGTTAAGCGCTGGCTTGGGAAGCCAGCGGCCCTGGTTCGGGTCCCACATATGAGGGTCAGTGACACTGCCCTCAAAAAAACAAACAAACTACTTTTTAAAAATGTTATTAAATATATTGGGGTGACACTGGTTAGTAAAATTATATAGGCTTCATGTGTACAATTCTATAATACACCATCTGTACATTGTATCTTCACCACCTAAAGTCAATTCTCCTTCCGTCAACATATATTTGACCCCTTTTACTCTATTTTATCTCCCCCACTCCCATCGCCCTTTTTACCCTCTGGTAACCACAAAAATGTTTTCTGTGTCTATGACTCTTTGCTTGTTTGTTGTTTTTCACTTTTATATCCTGCAAATGAGTGAAATCATATGGTTCTTGACTTTTTCTGTCTGACTTATTTCGCTTAGCATAATAATCTCAAGATCCATCCATTTGTTACAAATGGCAGCATTTCATTTTATCTAATGTCCAAGTAGTATTCCATTGTATATGTATGTACCACATCTTTATTCAATGATCTATGGAAGAACATTTTGGTTTCCATATCTTGGCCACTGTGAATAAAGCTGCAGTGAACATAGGGGTACATGTATCTTTATGAATAAATGTTTTCAGATATATTTTTTTGGTAGATACCCAGGAGAGGAGTTGCTGATTCTATTCTTATTTTCTTTTTTTGAATCTTCAAAATTTCTGAGGTCCATCCTGTAACTTCACTATACATTTAATCTGTCAAGAGCTGTCCTTTGAGTTTTCATAAAATTTTCTACCTCAAAAGAAACCTTCAGAGATCTTCATCTACTTTGAAGTTTTCCCTAACTGTCCCAAGACCATTATCACTGAGAAGTTCTTTAACTGCTATTACTCACAAATGAGATTTCATGAATAGTTGTGTCTGGGACATACTGGGTTAATTAGAATGAATCAGGTTTCTGTTTTGCTGGATGCTCAGAGCCTTTAGAATGCTAATGTGATGGGAAGTTTCTAAGAGCAGAGGAATTTACAGTGTTTCCTGAACATTGTTGTCCACAGAACCATTTTGGTCATGCTTTCTCTCTCTCTCTCTCTCTCTCTCTCTCTCTCTCTCTCTCTCTCTCTCTCTCTCTCTCTCTCTCTCTCTCCCTCCCCCTCCCCTCCCTCCCTCCTCCTCCCTCCCTCCCCTCCCCCTCCCTCCCTCCCTCCTTCCCTCTCGCTCTGCTCTGTCTTTGGAAACAATAAATTTTGGGAAGTACAACTCTAATAGAAACTTAGTTTTAATGCAAAGAAAACTATGGCAAAGCAAGGTGTAGTCATTTATTGGAGTCATACAGCTGGTCAGTGGATGATGCCAAAAATAGTAAGAGAAGACTCGCAGAGAACTCATTGGATTGAATTTTGCTCAAGGATGTATAACACATCGCAATAATTTATAGGGCACATAATAACAAAAATGTACTTGACAGTAAAACAAAATAAGCAATGTATGCACATATAATTCATTTCATACTTTTAAAGATGTCCCACGGCACATTACAGACCATACAGAAAGCTCACACATTGTTTGTGGCACAGATGATGTGGCTCTTACATTAAATTTCTATTTGACATCTACAACCCAAAACAGATTTATTTGCCTGAGACCATTATCCCACACACAGCAGTGTTGTAATATGTTAAATGATATTTCATAGGTCCCAGATCGTTAAAGAAGTTCAGGCTGTTTTACCTAAACTTCTCATTTTATTAGATGAGGGTCCTGAATGGAGACCCAGAGATCCATCTTAGTAAAACAGCAAGGTTTCATTTTTTTTTTTTGGCAGAACTGGGGAAAGGAAGCTGATTCTCTGTATTCTTGTGGCACAGTGCTTCCAATCCTGTGATTGGCATTACAATACCGAATTATTGGCAATGACTACAACACTGAACTTGCAGTTAAACTTCCATTTATGTTGTAGGATAGGGGACAATCCTGGAAAACAAAACCATACACCAAAACAAGAAATGTGTCATTCCCTAGCTACCGTCCCGCTTTACAGGCAATGTCTGCTACATGCCTCCATGGTCTAAAACCGCTCTCTACCATCAGTGACTGCCAGTGTGGCACAAAGATGTTCGGTTGTATTACAATAAATGTTAAATTGTTTCCAGAGTGACTGCCTCTTCCCTTAGAACCAGTTACACCAATGAGAACAGCATCAACCCTCTCCTGCTGAAAACTTAACTCTCCCTCTGAAACCCTCTGTCAGTAGGAACATTTCAAGCCCAGTTTTCCCTGGCCTGAGTGTAATAAGAGAAAAAAGGTTTTAGAATGTTTCTTCTAAAAGCTTCTCAAATTGATTACCTGAAAATGTCATTTGGGTCTCTGAGATCCGTATAGTTTTGAGATTATTCCTCCAATTTTTTTTTCTTTTTTAAATATTGCTTTTGCTAGAATCCAAGCAAGAGGAGTTTATAATCGGATAGGCTTTGCCTAAAATACTTGTATTTATGCAAATATATATAAACATATATGCATGAAGAAAGCAGCAAAAATCAGTCATTAGGGAAAGAGTTAAAACACTTGGGAATTAATCTGCCTAATAGAATATATTCGGTGTCTTTCTCATGAGCAAATATTAAATGCTCAAAACATTAAGAAAAGAAACAAGCAAACATTAAGAAAAGAAAGAAAAGAAAAAGAGAAGGACCTTGAAAAAGGATTATAAGCAGCAGGACACATAAGTCAGGAGTATCAAAGAAGAGGTCTCCTTTCCCTTTAGATACACCAAAGCAAAAAAATAAGATGAGTGTTTGCTATATGGAAAAAACTGCATTTTCCTATTTCATAAGGTGATGGGGTCAGATACATTGCACACTAAGACACCAGTCATGCTGTCTGTGTCTCAACATAGGCATCTACCTGGCAGCTTTCTAGGTTCCTCTTTCCAAAGTTCCTATTATATAAAAAACTGAGACAGTCACGTTTCCCCTATTTGTTAAATTCATTGTTCTTTGGATGGAGTAGGGCAAGCAATATGAAAAGTGTGTGATTTTTGTTACTTTAAGGGGAACTATAACAAATACTTAAAGGCTCTTAGGTTTTTGAAGTTCTGTTAACCATTGACTGGGTTATTTACCATCTCACTTGTCCAGATGGGTAAGCTTCTTTCCCTAATGTAGCTGGGACACCACATCATTTAGGTGGCATCGCCACTAGATGCAGGCGACACAGCCCTCACAGCGACTGCCCAGGCTCCCATCTTCAGTGGATCAGCGCTATGCTTAGCACCATGCTAGGAAACTTACCTGTTCCTCATAGGCTTGCTAGGTAAACAGGTGCCCACGTTCCCTGCCGTAGTCCACCGCTTATGTGGAGACTTAGAGTAGTCAAGACCATAAAGATGGAGAAGAGAATGGTGGCTGCCACAGGCTGGGAGAACGACGCGGTGAGTAGTTAGTGTTTAATGGGTATGGAGTTTCAGTTCTGCAAGATGAAGAGGATTTTGGAGAGGAATGGCAGAGATAGTTGCACAACAGTATGAGCATACTGAATACCGCTGAACTGATACTTAAACATGGTTAAGGTGGTAAATTCCAAGAATATTAACACAATAAAAAATCGAGGGGGGAAAATTCTTATCTGATTCTGACTCCAGAACTTTGCTAGTTCTGTTACCACACACACACAGCTTGGTGCACACTTTTGAGCTATTTGTATACTTACATACCGACCTCAGCCAATTTTAAACATTTTGGAGAAGGGCTTTACTTATCTTTGTATCATTTTCAGTTAATTAATTAATTCAATAGAAATCTGTTAAATATCTTTGAATTTGGTTAGCACGGTACTGAGATAAATTAGACTCCAATATATACTTTCTACGGCCTTGCTCTGCCCCCTCCCCCAGGTTCCCACAAAATAATGCAGCTTTTCCCAAACACTCCCTCACCCAGGGCTACCCAGCTCTGTGTGCATTGCTTTGGGTCATTGCTTTGTTTCTGAGGACCTGTCTCTCTCTCCAGTGGGAGTGAAATTTAACTTGTGGAAATTTCCCAACTCAGTTGCTTTCAGGCTTTGTTTTTGTTTGTTTGTTCTTTTGGAATAAGAGTGGCATCTCTATCTCTGAATTTTTTGAATTATGAAGAAATTCGTATTTTCAGCTCCCACATCTTTTGCTTCTGAACCATTGAACAGATTCTGTACGAAAATCATCTGATCTACTGCATAACGTTTTCTGGTCCAGTTTTTGCTCATCCAGGCCCACAGTGTCTATCATCAATAAAGTTCAAGTAAAACGGGAAAGAACACACACAGAACTCATTTGTAGAGAAAAACTAGCAAGCCATCTTTAAAATTCCACTTCTTCAGTTTGTTCGCCTCAGAAGGCCAAGCTGCAGGATCTCTTAATATTGTGGTAATTAATACTCAATGTTTGATGTCTCATTTTAGTCAATTTATACTTGTTGTGCCCTGCCAAAATAGAATAAAGGAAAAAAAACCCAAGAAGGCATAAATTATCAAAATTTTCCCCCACCCCGGAAGCATGATTTTAAATAATATTCACTTAGTGCACTGTTGTCTAGGGCATTTGGAGATTACACAGTTTATTAATAAATATTTTGGCTGAGGTTCCTTGTGCAGGCAGGGGTAATACAAGAATACATGTTTCTTTCTTTGAGCATAACTAGATGGATGCACATGGAAGGGTGCTGGGTGCCTTTTCTCTGGTTGGTGAGAAATATCAGAAGAGCCATAGTGGTCAGGACCATGAGCCACACCTGCCCTCAAACTCAAGCAGCCTTTGCCCGGAGTGGATTATGTGAAGGAAGTATCCAAGGAAAAGAACAGCTGGTCTCAGGCCTCCGCTGCCCTTGAGCTCTTAGGAGGGGATCATGAGTAATAAGTAAATTAATCCTCTGCCCCTAAGACCATGTGTGCTTGTCTGAATAACCTTATCAATACCATGGCTTTTATTTGGATGGTTTCTAGATATTTCTTTCTCTCTCTCTCTCTCTCTCTCTCTCTCTCTTTCTCTCTCTCTCTCTGTTTCAGAGGGACAGGGAGGTGGAGCGGGGAGAGAGAACGAGAGAGGGAACCAATTTTCCTGTGGAGCCGGGAGCAACACGGAGTAGAAGGCATGAGCAAGAAAACAGGTAAAGGGAGAATGGATAAGCAGAGAACAAAGAGAGTACATCTTTTTAAAGATTTTTAAAGATAGGGAGAGAAGTTATAGACCATGCCTAGAGATAAAGAGATGATAGCCTCTGTAGAGATTAGATGTAGGAAAGGAAAAAAAAAAACAGGCAGCTGATGTTTTTCATATAGTGGGAATTTTGAGAGAAGGAAAAATGATGATCTTGTCTTATCCAAGCCTGGGAGATTCTAAAACTAAAAACTAGATCTGGGCTTCTGCACGTCTTTCTTATGTCTATGATTTGGACCGGCCCAGAACAGTTGACATAAGGGAAATGACTGAGATTAGCCCAGTGATTGTTTCCAAAAATGGACAGACTTCTCAACTATGTAAGAAGGAGATCCTCTTAGCCATTACCTTTGTTTGCCCACAGTTCCCTTAATTTGCATGTTTAAAGGCCATTACAGACAAGATAATTCTTTTTTTTTTTTTTTTTCCTGAGCCACTCAGCTGGCCCGAGATAATTCCTGATATACGATTTTGATCAAATAAATTATTGTGCTCGGATTTTTTTTTTTTTAACTCTGCCCATCCCCGCTCTTTATGGAGACCTGAGATAGATATCTCTGAGAAGGAAAACATAAAATCATGGGCTTTTCCTCATAAAGCTTAAAAGAGAGATTTGTGTACAAAAAGTAGGCAGCACATGACCAAAAATTGAAGCTCTGGTAAATAATCCTTGTTCAGATGAGTTGCAGAAAGGTTTACTTAGGAATAGGGCCTTGAAAAATGTGAAGAACTTAGATACACAAAGAGAAATTGAGGAGGAATAAGCTTGAGTAGAATTCTGGTTTCTAGGAGGAAATCCTCTCTGTGTTAAGCCCAGCCCGCCTCACCCGGGGTATTTCTGTAGACATGTTCTCCAGAGACTTCTTACTTCAGCATACCTTGGCAGCTCTTGCTTCTTTACATTATTGATGATGTTCTATTAGCCAAGTGACATATAACTTGTGGTCATGGATCATGGTTTTCAACTGATTTTTATCCATAAAAGTGAATATTAAGCTCTGGCAAGAGTTTCACGGCAAGAGGCTTTCAGTGTGGCATCCTAAGCCACTTGGTACTTTTCCTACGTTTCTGTTCTAAATAAAAAGTACTAATTGCTCTAATGACATTGGACATAACAGAAATAGAAAAGATCCATTTGTAATGAAAATATCTGTCACATTTGCTTGACCTGCTTCCATTCAGAGCCCTCAGGGGACATTTTCAAGAAGGGAAGGTGAAATGAGGCTTCTACACTCCAAGTGGTAGGTAGAGCCCTTCTGTAACAAAAGGGACAGGAAGTTACTGTGGTTATAAAGGGCATAAGATGTCCTCCGAAGGGGAGAGTGGAGAGCAGCTGGAGATGGTCTTGGAGACAATTTCAAGGTGATGGCTCCACTCAGCGTGGAGCAAGTATCCTGCACATGAGGCTCTCCAGGAGCATTCTGGGAATCTCCTCAGGCATGCTGTAATGTGACTTTTTGCATTCAGTTATTCCCTTGCCTTATCCTACATGAAACTAAAATTGCCCCCCTGTTTTTCTACTTCTTTAATTTGATTCTCCCTGAATGGCCTTCTATCCAAAATTATTTTGAGATGTATAATACAAATTACACTTATGTCTAGATACTATGGTTATGGTTACACATGGAACTCATAAACAGGAGTCAAATTAGTTATTTTTGCATTCTCCAGTTTTGAGAAATAATTGATATAATCACTGTATAAATTGAAGGCATACAGAGTGATGGTTTGATTTGCATATATTGTGGAATGATTACTACAGTGGGTTCAGCTAACATCCACAGTTTCATGTAGACGTTATGGCAAAAAAAAAAAAAAAATCTTGTGATGAGAACTCTTTGGATTAACTCTCTTAACAACTTCCATATAGCAGTGTTAGCTATATTTATCATGTTGTACATTATATCCCTACTATTTATTTATCTTATAACTAGAACTTTGTAGCTTTTGATTACCTTCCTCCAATTCCCTCTTACCTTCCACCTCTGGTAACAAGAAGTCTAATCCCGTTTTTCTTTGATTTATTTTTTGTTGTTTTAGAGTGCACATACAAGTGAGATCATATAGTATTTGTCTTTCTTTGACGTATTTTTATTTAGTATAATGCCGCCATGTTGTCTTCATGTTGTTGCAAATGGTATGATTCCCTCATTTTTTACTGTTGAATAATATTCCAGTGTGTATATGTGTACATACATAAATCTATGTATATTATATATATACATATATACACACATTTATATAATATATATATATATACACACACACGTATGCATATAATGCATATACATATATGTATATATACATACATAACACAACTTCTTTATTCATTCTTCCACCTATGGACACTTGGGTTGTTTCCATGTCTTGGCTATTGTAAATAATGGTACTATGAACCCAGGTGTGCATATATATCTTTTCAAGTAACTGTTTTTGGATTTTTTAAAAATATAGTCCCAGAAGTAGAATTGCTGGATTGTATGGTAGTTCTAATTTTAATTTTTTGAGGGTCCTCCATACTGTTTGCCACAGTGCCTTTGCTACCTGCAAAACAGATGTTTGGGTTTTTTTTATTCTTAGGGTTCCATAGCTTAATTGGTTTATGAGTTAGGATTAAGTGCTATAATGTCAACTTTTTATGACACACTGTCCTTTCAACATTCAGTTTCTAAAAATTAATCTTAAAGAATTATTATATTTTAAAAATCAATTGTGCAATTTCTTTCACAGGCACCACATTTTCGTAGTGATATATTTTTTAATTAATTTCTAATTTTATAACCTCTGTGTATTTATCTGTGTTTGTTCTTGTTATATTTTCACTTTTCTCCATACTAATAATTCAGATTTTTAATAGCAACTATTTTGTTCTGTGTTTTTTTTTCCCCAACTTATTTATCAATTCTGCCATTATACTGAATTCTGACCAGTTCTATTCCTTTTCATCAACTTCTGTCTTCATTTCCTCCTTTAAGCTCCTTTTTCATTAAATTGAAGTGCTTTGTTGTTTAGTCTATAGTGTTAAGTGTTGAGGAGATTGAATTAAAAATAAAATATCTTCCCAACCCAAACCCAGAAAATGTCTCCACAAAGGTAAAAGAGAAAGAAAAGAAATTTATTATTGAATACACCTTAAAACAGAATGGGACACCTTTCACAGGCTTTACACTAAGAGGTTGCAAAGAAAGAACACATTTTACCTTTTCAGTGTGCCAAGCAGATACCATCTATTACATATGTGTTCTCAAGATAAAAATAGCTAGCTAGTCCTCATGTAAGAGGACTTGACAACACCATTTGTCACATATAGTTCACCTGGTAATTGAGATGGCCATCTGTGTTTGCTAATTGGCTTTATCCAGAGGAAAAATCAATTCATATTTATGATAGGAGGTAGATGTGCAACTCAGAAATTGAGAAAAAGGGGCACTATCAACCTTGATGGTTACATTTCAAACAGATGGTTCAGATCCTTGAGGACAACATTCTGGATGGAAAACTGCCAAGAGCCTTTTTTTTTTTTTTAAATTTACATGCATTTCAAAGAGGGAAAGAAATTGCACATTTTCTAAAGTAAATGTGCTAATGAAAAGGGAGAGGGGTAACTTTTTTTTCTTTGTTTTCAGAGACAATTAGGCCTCTCATTTTAATTGGCATGTGCCCTTGTATAAGCACTTGTGAGAAATGCCCATTTCTTAAGTGTCACCTAAGTCTGAACTTTTGCTTTTTTTTTTTTTTTTTTTAGCTGAGCCATCCTGCCACCTGTTGGCAGCTCAGTGGCAGCTCAGCTCGGGCGCAGCTCACTGGCCCATGTGGGAATCAAACTGGTAACCCTGTTGCTCAGAGCTCAGAATCTTGAGCAAGCTCTTAACTAACTGAGCCACTCGGCAGGTCCTTGAACCTTTGCTTTCTTACAGTTTCCTTTCCCTTTTCCCCACCTACTTGTTTTGTCTGATTGGGTCAGTTCTTGCACATTTTATTTAATTGACTTGGAACCTTGACCGTCTCATAGTGAATCAGCTGTGTTACTGGTTTTCCCACGTTCCAACACTCTTCACAGCAGCCAAATTTCTACAAATTCTTATTTGAAAGGGGAAAACCATATTATATCTTTTATGCAGCTCTACAATGAATGCATTAGTGAGGATATTTAGAATTTGTTCCCTTGTCTGTATATCTACTCAAATGTTAGTGGGACACTGGGGGAACAGGGCTTTGGGATGGAGAAAGGTAGAGGTTAAAGGAGCTAAAATTTAAATTTTCATTTGCCATATCCTGTGCCCATTTTATCTTCTCGGGTTGTATCCCCAAGGTGCCCTCTTCCCACTGGGAACACATTTTCTAATTGATATCCCAGAGGGAATGCCTTACCTAAATCCACACAGAATCCCTACATAAGCTACCATGGCCATGCCTCAAACTGTATCCACGGCACAGGTGGTTTTGTATGTGTGTAAATTATACCATCATCATTTCGGGGGCAGGCGGGTTGGGCGTCAGGTACAAATGACTTTTGCAATTTTCTCTTTTTGGAGGGGTGTCATCTGGCTTCTGTGTATCACTCAAATGCTAGGTCTCTGATGCTACGTTTTGGCTTCAGTTTTCTCCCCTGAATCTGTTAGATCTACGCATAGCTTCTGAGTGAGAAGATGGACATGGCTTCTCTCCTATGTGCTATAGGATACCGACTACTCAAAGTGAATTGCTTGACATTCATTAGTGCAACTTAGTGCTCATAGAACCTTTATAAGGTGAATTTTTTAATTCTAATTTTATAGGAGATGACAGTGAGGCTCAGATAAATTGGGTAACTAATATATGGTCACAAGATGGGTGTAGATGGCATTTAAACCCAGGTTTCTTCAACTGTAAAGACCCTATTCTAATCACTTGGCCTTATTGCTTCCTTCCAGAGTTCTTGTGATGCATCAGTAATACAATTTATATGATAATTAGTGTACAAATATTAAACAATGCATCATTATTATTTTATCCTATTTCGGCCCTTACACTACAATTTATTAACTATATGATGTTTCTCCATCACAGAAAACCTCTCAAGTCTTTGGCACTTGAAATGAAGTCCATGATGAAGATTATTATGTTTCTTTGAAACTCAGATTTACTTATTACTAATTTTACATTTATTCAATAAATTTTTTGCAATCCCTTCACATACCAAGTGATAAGACACTAACTGAGAAAGACAAGGGTAATTAACATTCTCAAATCCTATTGGGGTAATCTATAAAGAAAAAAGGTAAAGAAAAAATATGATGAGGAATGTAAAGAATGTTCTTAAAGAAAAAGGAGATGGTGGTATTTGAGGAGGGGATATTTCAACAGAAACTTGAATACAGTGTGAGTGAGAAACATGCTAAGGCCTAAAGAGATAACTTTCCAGGTTATGTCAAAGGCATATTTAGAGGTCATGAGGTAGAAAAGAATTGAGAATGTTCAAGAAACAATTGGTTAAGACCATAGATGCAGAAATGCTGTACAAATGATGCTCTGGCAAGGATTATTCTTGTATCTTTTTGCATTACTCTCTTTCTTTATTTTGTGTTAGAGAAGCAGTTGGAGAATTCTTGATCTCTTCCGCAGGTTACTACGTCAATGACCCAGTGATGCTAGAACATGTGTGTCAGCTGCATAGGGTTCTAGGCATAGGCTAATTAACGTTTCCCTGATAAAGTAAAGCAAACTGACTGCTGTTTAGAGCAGGTTAGTTTGTAAACACTGAGATAATACTTTTTCTGTAGAAAGTCACAAAGGTCAAACCATATATTCTTATTGGGACTGTTTTTCTTGCCAAGCCAGTCAGTCAAAATGGAAATGTTCATGTGTTTGAGAAAATGTGTTAATTTCATGCTAAAATATGGTGTGTTAGTTGGTCTTACCTGCATGTAATTTTATGAAACAATAATGCCTACAGAAAAAAATCTAAGCACCATCTGTTACACAGTAAATTGAGTGGCTAAATATTTTGCTATTTGAAAAAAAAAAAAAAAATATATATATATATATATATATATGCCTTCTCAGTAAAGACAATTTCAGTATCCTGAAGAGCAACCTTCTATAATCAAGACAATTCCTCTTTCCTGAACTTTAACACAACAAACAGTCTTAGGTAATATTTCATTTTACAGCTTAGAAATAAATTTCTCTTGACACAAAATATAGCAGTGGAATTCCAAGGAGTGACATAGTACCGCTGGGACCTTGACTTAAAGGAGCCAAGTATATTAATGCTACTATGATGAATTGCTGAAGAATTATTAATAATCAAAATAAATGCTCATTGACATCCTCTGACAGATGTGTTAGTCTCCATACACAGTCGTAACAATGTTGCTTGCTGCTGTGAGAAATGAATACGATCATAGCAGCTGGAGTTACTCTTAATCATATATGTGATCTTTCTTGTCTGCTTTTCACAAGAGAGTTGAATGCTGGGGAGGGAAGGGTGGAAATTATGGAAGAGAAAATGTGACCTTTAGAGACTCCCTGCTTCACTTTTAGAGTTTTTGCTAATATGCAAAATGTAAATAAGGCACACAGGTTACTTAATAGGATTGTATGCATCTTAGCCTCTTGGTTTTTGTGATTCTTTTTGGTTATGTAACAACTGGGGAAACTGATTGCAGGTCATACAAATACTCTTTGTTTAAAAAAAAAATAAAATGTGGTCTGCAGATCTCACCCCTGCTTTCACAAAATTGGACAAAGAAAGATGGCTTGGGAGCTGACAGGTAAAAATGAATCACCAACCCTGTTGCTCTAAAGAGGCATTGCTCTGTCACTGGGTCCCAGGCTGCTCATCTAGCACACTCTGCTCCGTTAGAGCTGAGATACTCATCACTTCCGAATGAAACTGGGGTTGTTGGCCTTTCCCAAGGCCTCCCAACGTGGCTTTCACAAATAGAACTGCTTTTTAGAAAGGTGTCACCTCTGTAAATGGTAGCCTTCTATTTCTCTAAAACCTGAACGTTGCCATTACTGCCCAGAGAATAGGAAGAGATCAGCTTTAGTGTTTAAAAGCCTTCTTAATAAATCATTAGCCTCTGCAGAAGTGTTTCTCTAATTTATAGAGAAAGTGATGAATCACTAGAAAATACATTCTTCCTATTAAGATGAGCCATTGGCCTCTTGCCCAGCCCCTCCTGGTAAACTTCACGGTCTAGCCCAAGGACACCGGGTGTTCTATCAATGCCTCAGAGGCCTTAAAGAACGGAGTTCAAGAAAGCACATAATTATGTGTATGTGGCGGTGTGTTTGTGTGATACAAGGGGAGAAAAGGTTCATATTTCATGGCGTAAGGCTTAGAGAGAGAAGCTCTAAGTGTTGAATTACATGATGAAGAAACGCAAGTTAATGAGTCCTATACCTGTAGCCAGGTATTCACCTGGAAGGTTTGCACATTTGAAGCAGATGGACATCTAGGAAGTCTTTGGAACACGTAAGGAACCTTTGGCTATCAAGCCTGTATTTGTGCCTTTTGGGGTATTTTTGCAGGATAAGGGAAAAGAGCAGGTGGGAGACTGAAGAAAAATAGGACTTCAGAGAGATAGGAAAGATGAGATGAATAAAGAAGAATGTAAAAGAATAGTTGTGTGTGTGTGTGTGTGTGTGTGTTCGTGTGTGTATAATTTAAATCTGAAATCATGCTGTTTCTATAATTGCTCGGTTGTTTACTACCTTGAACCAAATCCAATGTCGTCCTTATTTTTAAATTGGTTGGGAGCTATCAGAAATGCATCTGTTCTGTCTCTTCTAGTTTGTGGAAATGAAAAATCCCACACATGACAGTTTGACAGTCATTCCATGTCACACTGGCCTGACCTTACTGAGACAGATTTGGGGACTCACCTTGCCTTGCCCACAGGTGTTATGAGTCAGTTCCTTTAATCTCTAATAAGAAAGAGACCATCAAATATGATCTATTGGGAAATACTCTCTCAAAGAAAGATGCTCTTTTGTATTGGAGACATTTTAAGTACTAGTCAGAGTACCCTCCATGATGTCTAGTAATTATATCAGATGCAGAAATAGTTGTTTCATTTAATCAACTCATCACTTATTTATTAATTTTTTGTCAAATACATATCAAATATTTGCCATAAAATGGGACAAAGGTAGATATTGGAGATGTTCTCAAGCTCAAAGTCCTAGACGGTATTCAGAAGAGCACACAAATATTTACTATTATAACATATTGTGTGACGTACAGTTCTGATGATGATAGATTTGGTATCAGATTCACCCTTACAACCTAAAGAATTATAGAATTTAGTAAGATTATAAAGTGTTTGTTTTAAAGCATTAGGCAATGGACAGAGTGGAGCACTGATCCATTAGGTGAGTTCTTATGTTTAACCCAGATTTCTGCCTAGGGACATTCGCCAATTTTGCAGAAAGAGAACCAAAAGAGAGCTGAAGTTTCACTGCATGGAAGAAATAGCAGAGTTCAAGGCTGATAAGTTAACTGCAATTTGCAAAGCAGGGTGCCTCAGAAGTACCAGAAATTTCCATGGGCTACTCACTTTGTCCTTGGCTAAACCTTAGGTAGCCTGCAGGCAGGGTGAGATTGCACAAAGTCTAGCAGAAGATACATGAGGGGTTGAGAGCTGAACAGAGGTTTCAGATGTTCCAGAGACTTGGGGGTAAATTGGAATTTTCAACAAGCTAGAGTGAATATGACTTGAAAAATAATATGAGCCCTCAGGTGAGATCCTAGAAAGGCATCATCCCAGGAATAAGGCCCAAACCCTATTAGCAAAGACTATAACTTAGTAGAAAGGAGAGAATAGTATAGACTTTCCCTAACAAAGCCCAAAACTAATCCTTGAGAAACCTAAATGACCTAATCGTTTAATTGCCATTTAACAAACCTGTATACACACACACATAGATGCAATATGTGTGCACACAAACATACACACACATATACACACACACAATAGAAGAAAGAATATTTTCAAGGTATCATACATAAAATATATGTAACTTTAAAAAGTAGACATGAATAGGAATAGCAACATGTAATCCATAATAGAAGAAAAAAATCAGACATATGAACAAGTTCTTGGAATTAGCATACATGGATTTTAAAATGTTCAAGGATTTAGAGGAAAAATTAACTGAATAAACGTGAACTTAAAATTAAAGAGGAATTCTAAAATTAAAAATAGATGTTTGAAATAAACAATATATTGGATACATTTCAAAGCAGATTATACACAGCAATTTAAAAAGTGAAAGCAAAAATGAATCAAAAAAATGATGCAATGAGAGATAGAACATCCTAATTGAACTATGGGAACTATCGAACATTTTACCATCCATGTAATTGTAGTCACAAAAGCAGCAGCAAGAAAATGTTGCAGAGAAAACATATCAAGAGATGACTAAGAATATTCTATATTTGATGAAAGGCATTAACTCACAGATTCAGAAATCTCAGTCACAAACAGAATAAATAAAACCTAGCATATCATAGACAAACTGCTATAAGTCAAAGTATTATAAAGATAAAGACTTTTAATAATGGATGTAGATCTGGCAGGCAGAAAGTTAGCCAACTATACTTAAGATTCTGTCTGGTATCTTATATTGTTACCAGTTATGAATAGACCCTACCTCCATTAGGCCATGGTTTATGTCCCACTGCATTCTGTATGGATACTGAGACTGAGCTGGCCCTATTAATATAAAAAAAAAACACACTTTATTGATTATCTCCCCTGCCAGGCATTAGAGTACTGTTTTGATGCTAGAGAAATAAAAATGAGAAAAATACAATCCCTATTCTATATGTGCAACTTCAAATTTACTTCTGAGAGTAAGTGGGTGCCTATTCAACGCAACATTTCTGCAAGTGCCTGACTTTCACAGTCACTTAATAGTTATTTTTGGAAGACCCATCTTGCTGGGAGAATAAAGCCTAAATATGGAGTTAAATACCACAAGTCATACATAACACATTAATAGAACAATACAAAAGAGATCACAAGATAATTCATGCTCAACAGATATTTATTAAAATGAATTCATATTTATTAAATGAAATTAATATTTTTGAGGGAAGTAAAAAAATTCCTTGTTCTTTTGTCACAGAGATTTTAAATGTATGGGAAAATTAGACAATATGAGCCCAAAAATGTTCCTAAATTATTTTGAAAGAAAATGCAAAACTATCAAAAAATTAAGGGCATACTTGTTGTGGGAATGGTGGGGGTACAGGTTGGTTTTTCAACCAACTGTTTGCCATTGTATAAATTACTACTTGGTGATTTGGTACTATTTGATAAGTAAGTACTGCAGATTAAGGTGAATGGAGTGCAATGGTGGTTGGGTGACAGATTCATGATTTCAGGACTCAGTAACTGGTGTGCAGTAGGCATCCCTTTTGAATTCACAGCCACAGTTTTTGACAAGTTGAAAACTTTTGAAAATATTCTGCTCTCAGCATTAATAATCATAGCATCTCACTGGGCACTCAGGAAGCTATTTGATCTCATATCTTCACTTAAAATTGATGGTTTTTACCTTCAGTTTACTATCTTGGTGCTGTCAGTGGTTTTACACAGTTTGTTAGCTCTTTTTATCAGCTGTTTATTTTAAATAGAAATCAAACAACCAGCCAAACAAAAAATTAATCTCCTGTTTTAGTTTTGCTGACTTTTAAAGGACAAGGCCAGTAATTTAGCATGTTTTGCGCTACTGTCCATTTAAAACATCTTAGTAACCTTGGCTGGTCAATCATCAGTTTGTGTTTCTGCTGGCTTTTAGAATGTCTTCATCATCTAATTTATGTGCCTAACTCTTCCCCCTTGAAGAGTAGGGTCCTCCAGTGCTATCTAGATTTATGGAACTGCAAAGATATTAATCCTTTATACCCTTTTCAAAGAATTCTGTTATTTGTGCTTCTAATTCTCATAGTTAAACAGGCAAAACCACTCTAAGAAGATGAGGATTCTGCCATCTGTGTTCTCTTTGTGTCCTTTCCAAGGGTATTAGAGTTGGAAGCTTGGAAATCAAGAAGGAAGGCAAGGAAACACTTTCACTGGTGCATTTTCATGCTCCCTGCAATCGCTATGAGAAAAAAGCTTTTAGGTGGGAACAGGGTAGGTTATCCAGGTTTGAGGCCTAAAGCTTGTGAAATTTGGATACCTTTATTTTAAATAAGTTTACACAATTATAAATGCAAATTTAGCAACAAAAGTTTGAGCTTTATTAGTTCCCAGTAAAATTATTTCATCCACTATGGTTATGCAAAGACACAAAATCTTGTGAGTGAAACTGACAAAGCAGTTAGACTACATACCAGAGAGAAGTGGCTGCGGGCATTTGGGGAGGAAGTGGTGACGGAGGCCATCATGATTCAGCATTCCCTTCCCCTTTCAGGTCACTTCCCCTTGGATCTATTGGGTCTTGAACTTGGCAGTTCAATTGAAGCCATTATTTTATCATCTGCTGTCTAAATTTACATTCAACAAAACGTTTAGAAAAAGTTGCAAACAAGCTTCTGATTCTGCTTCCAGGTACTGTCACCCTTCTCCCCTAGTTTGCATGAGACGTGTCATCAACTTAACCTTAACACAATGATAATAGCTACAGTCCTGTTTATGTTTTCCAAGCCTCTATGTTTTCCCAGTGTTTATATGTCTCTCCACTATGGTGCCTCAGAACAGTCTCTTTTCACTCAAAAGGAATCATTCATTTATTACAGTGACACCTACAACCACTGGATTCTCTACTTTACTAATTCATTTCCTCATAACTTTGAATGATGCAGCTTCTGAATGATTGAAACATCCTGCCTACCACTACAATATCAGGAAATCTCTTTACTCGTATAATCCAAAAGTAAACTTGACTTGAAACATCACAATTAGAAAAACCTGTTCTATAAGGGAAAGATGTAATCTGAGGACCTCTTCATTTGCTTTGGTTGTTATTCTTTTTTTTTTTTCCAGTTTTAAATTTATTGAGACTTTTTTTGTGGCCTAACTTGTGGTCTATCTTGGAAAATGTTCCATGTGCACTTGAAAAAAATGTATATTCTGCTGCTTCGGGGTGAAATACTCTAAAAATATCAATTGATCCATCTGGTCTAGTGTGTCATTTAAGGCCACTGTTTCCATGTTGATTTCCTGTCTGGAGGATCTGTCCATTGGTGTCAGTGGGGTGTTAAAGTCCCCTACTATGACGGTTACTGTTGATCTCTGCCTTTATGTTGGTTAATATTTGCTGTATTTATTTAGGTGCTCCTCTTGTGGTTGTTATTCTTAAGTATCAGTGTAAGCAGTTGTTAACAGTCGACAAGCTGCAGGGAAAGAAATGTAAACAAAGATGTACAATGCTGCTTAGTGAGTTTATACTTTGAAAAGATGTGTATGCACATCCAAATACACACACACACACACACACACACACACACACACACACACACACACACACTCTGTCATGCTGAAAAGCCAGGGAAAGCCAAGGAGAAAAATAGAAAGACTGGCCTGGGAAAAAGCACTTATTACATTATTAGTTAGGGGGTGTATTTCTAAACAGGTGCTATTACAAAATTCAGAATCCATTGAAGGCACTTGTGAGACCTCACAACATGTGTGTTGCTGTAAAGAATGCAACAAATTGCTTTCATTTGGATTTTTTTTTTAACTTGATCATGGAGCACGTGGGTGGTGATAGCTCTTTTAGTTTAGAAAAGCTGTCCACAGATCTCTGAATTTGAACAGTTTCCATTTGGTCATTTACAGTGCCTGATGTGACATTACGATGAGACTGTTTTCAACAACATACACAGCCATTTATCTAACAAAAATTCGTAATGTAGACAGTATTACCACGTGCGGTCTAGGTACACAAAAGAGAAAAGGTTTCCATTCTGGGAGTTTGCAGTCTAATTGGGATGACGTATTTACTTGTGTGAATGTATTTAATTATAACCACTAACGGGTAACGAGTAGGGAGGTCTTATGACACAAAGCAAATAACACATTGTTCCTCCTTTGGAATCCATCTCCCAAAGGACCGGAAAAATTGCATCAAATGCTTTTAAACTTAAAACACATAGAAGTTCTGCTGTGGACCACCTGGACATATCGGATGGGGAAAAACCTGGGTCTTTTAGTTCTGGAAGTTGCAGAACACTCTGTGGGATGCCTGTCTACACTGGCCTCATAAAATAGTTCCTGAAATCCATTTCTCTGAGAGGCCCTGGTTCAAAAACTGATCACTATGGCAGGAGGCAAAGGCAGGGGCAGAAACTATGGGGGTCTCAGGAAAACAGCATCCATTTTAAAATATGTAGCAATGTCAAACCACCTTCATGGACCACTTGCTTCAACTGCCCTCCCCCTGGGTTTCTATTCAAACCTTGGTTATGTGGAAAACATGGATAACAATAGATATTATTAATGGATTAAATATCAATTTGATACCAATTACCTGAGACCATATCAGTAGTGATTACTGAAATCAATATCTCGAGGCACATTTCAGCTCAGGAAGAAAACAGAAAAATTTGCTATCAACCTGGACTAATGCGTCCTCCTCAGATTAGTCCTTATTCATAATCACTGTTAGCTTTTCCTCCTATATTGTTGTGTTTTAAGGATATTCTGCTACTGCCTACTCCTAAACTTTCCTCCCAATGATAAACAGTTCCACCTCTTCATTTCTTTTCCATTTCTCACTTTTAAAAAATTGCTTTCTTTATGTAGTGAAATTGAGACAAATTCATGAAAAGAATTTGAACACAGAAATGTAATAAGAAAGACTCCCAAACATTTAGCTCCTTTATATGAGAGTGGTCGATCACCTGAAATTTAAAACTTGACATAGTCTTCCATGATGAGCTGCCAGGAACTCCCCAACTCCAGCTAAACAGGAAGAAAGAGAAGGATCATTTTTTAAAAATCCATAATGTTTTCCTACTCTTTCTCTCCAATTTTTCTCCATGCTGATTTCTAACTTCTGCTGAAATCAGCTAGATCTATAGTCAGCAAGATTCACTGCTCTTCTGTGGCAAAATTGATCAGGAATGGGAACAAAAGAAAAAAAGGAGATATGTACTAGGGAAGCCCTTAAAAGAAACAAAACAAACCAAAAAATCAGTTTGGCCCCATGGGTTCAAGTCAGAATTCTGTGTTGTAATATTTGGGGTCTTACTTCTTGGTTTGCCCCTTATTCTGTGAATAAAAGGAAAATTGTCTAAAAATAGGACAATAGTTCTTGCTAACATTTCAGGCTGAAATTACCTGTTCATCCGTCAGAGTCTAAAGTGTCTAAGTATCATTTCTGTTGGCCAAAAGGCAAAGCTTCCGTCTCCGTGAAAGCTTTCTCATAAGTTCAAGGCAATTTTTCTAAGCCTCCTTTGCTCGTTTACTTGTGTGTTTGTTCATATACAAGCCTTATAAAGTATCATAAGGCACTTGCCTAATCTAAGAATATGTGGAAGATGCGCATTGCTCCATTGAGGTAGGACTCTAAGACCCAAGGAAAGGTATTAAGACCTCCTTTGCTGATATTGTCAGAAAGATGAACCTCTCTAAACTGTTAAAAAAAAAAAAAACACCTGTTCTTTTATAAACCAAACATACTATAATGCTTGTAGTTCATGAAGCACATTGAAACATCTCTTCTTTAATATCTTCAATTTAAATATTAATAACTACATTTACTAATGAAACTGTAGCTCAGAATGGAGAAATAAATTGGCCCCTTTTCAGAGAGCTGGTAAGTGGCAGACTATAATTCAGGACTAGATTTATTGATTCCAGAGCCCCATACCATTTTGTTCTACTATCTGCTCTTCTCAAGCTTTTTTCTTATTATTTTTTTGCTTTCTTCTTCTTATTATTTTTATCTATTTACTTTTTTAGGGCCTCCAGACGATGAACTTTATATAGTAAATAACCCCTAAGTACTTGTACTCTGTCTGCCTCTATATGTGCGAGGCCAAATGACCACAAACAGATAACACAAGATGCTATTGTCTAATTTTACATGATTTTCCATTCATAAGGAAATCATCATGGAAATTCTCTTGGATTTTGTGCCTGTTGGTTGAAAGAATTAACCCTTCACTGGATCAATCAAGGATCTTAGTCATTCTCTTCACTCACTTTGCAAGGAGGGCCCTTTGACCCCAGCTGTTATCAGCTTTCTCTGCCCCTTCTTTCCCAGGCCAGGGCACCCAGGGATATACATGTTCTCTGAGAAAGCAGGATTTGGGAAAACAACTCATCATTTACTCAGTGTAAAAGGAAGGACAAACGAGATAACATCAAAGCCAGGGAATCATCAGACTTCAGAGCAGTAAGAAGTAACAGGCACAAATTAGTGAACAAGGAATTAATGCTCTGAGTTATGTGAGTAACAGCACAGGAGAAAAGAGGTGTTTCTAAAAAGATATTAATGTATCCGTCTTTCAGTAGCCGTCTTTCAATAGCCTGAGGTTCTCTCTTCACTCCAAATGTAGCTCTGACCAAAGGCTCTCTTTGCCACCTCAAAGCCTTCATTTATCAGTAGGATCTGTGTTTCCAGTATACTTTATGATATGCCCTCAGCTACATACTGGTGTCTGTCTCAATAGGCTCACATCGAGTTGTAAGCCCTGATTAACAAAGTTCAACTTAGATGAAAAAATTCCAAAAACCTGCCTTGATGTTTCCTTTGTTTTTATAATGTGCATTTGGATCTTCTAGAAAAGAACTGCCATTCTATTAAAACATGAACAAACCAATAGACACAGATTCCAGATCAGATCAATCCAGCCAGGTAATACCTTTATGTTCTCCAGAATGAAAGAGATAATGAGTATCTGGGATTGATTTAATACCCCCGTTCCAGTTGTAAGAGTAATAACAGAGTAATACATCTTAATAATTGTAGCACATAATTTTATTATTTTCTATAACTGGTATTGTAATATGAACATTAGCACATCTGCTCAATTATTTCTCATATCAACCCCATCAAACATGTACTGTCATCTTCCTTTTTTCGTATGATAAATCTGATACTTAGGTGTGACTATGTGTCTTTCTGAAAATGTCTTTCACAAACTAAGCCTGACTCCTAAGCCCTGTCAATGGCTGCCCTACAGGTATGAATGCCTGGCTGGCTTTCATAGTTGGTGGTTTTGTGAGTCATATGTGTCTGGCTCTCTCTCATTTTCACCACCATGATGAGCAAGTTCTGCAAATAGAATGAAGTGGATGAAGCTCATCGGTAAGATGAGGAGTTGCAAACGAAAACTCAGGCAAACTTCTGAGTAGTCATCTGTCCATAGAGGTGAGGCAGAGAGAAAACATCTGAATACAAAGTCTGTGGGGTGGAAACTGGCCTGACCAAGCAGAACCAAGGTCAAAGTAAAAGGAAGTGGCAGAGCTTGAACTAATCCCCAAAGTTGATCAATTTCATATTAGAGCAGCCTTACATCGGTATGATGATATTAGCTCTTTAGGACGTGACATGAAATAAGGACGAGACTGATATTTTCCCAATGTGGAGAGTGGGACACTGTTGGATTTTGAATGGTATAGATATATAAATGCGTGAATTTATTTTACATTTATTTTTTTTAAAATAGACAGCATAAGTCACCAACCTCGTGACTTCCTGGATAAAATGTTGCTAAGTTATGAATTGGAAATATTTCAAGCCATATGGAGGTTGTAAATAGATGCGTCGACAATTATAAGGGCAGTTGTGGATTACTGTCTGAAGTTTGAAAAGTACATGAGTACACAATGTGATTGCAGCATGCCTCGTTGTGATACCCGATAGAAAACAAGGAGAAGGAATAAAAGGTAAACTTTCTACTCTTATTAATAAAAAGCTTACAGGCTGCTTTGTTGTGATGTGTCTTTAACTGACTTGAGTGGGCAAAGTCAGTAAATCTTAGGTCCTGAAGAGCAATGGGAAAGCCCAGGTTTCAAATCAGAATGTCAGTGATCAAATCTAATTGAGTGACACTGATTAACTGACTTTACCATTGTAAACATTAGCTTCAGTGTCAAAAAAAAGAGATGATAATCTTCTCCTCCCCTCACCGCCCCGCTCAGATGTTCATGAGGAGAACGTAAAATGGCAGGTGTAAGTCACTGGTAAGGCATAGTAGGCCCTCACCATGACCAAGTTTCCTATTACTTGGAGTTCAAAGCCAGCCCTTCCTACAAGCTCAGTGTTTGCTTCAGTACCAAGTAAACTTCTTATTGACCTAGACTGGGCTGAATAAGCATCTCCTCCATCTGACACACTTGTCTCAAAAATCAAAGATAATGAAAGATGCAGTCATGTGTTCTATTATCCAGCCTAATATTTTTAGGCCTATCAATACCATCCAAGAAATAGTAAAATTCATTAGATTAGGTTAGGGAGGGAGGAAGCAAAGGATAGTCCAAACTTTTTAATACATATTCATAATTACTATTATGTGACAGTTATTATTTTACTATTTTCTTGCATTTATAGCAAAAATACACATTTCATACATATGGCAGGAAATTGTTAGGTCAGCATCCTCATGTATTTCCTTTGGGCACACACTCATTTCACTTCTAATCTAATACACAAATTTGCATAGACAAATTTGCATGGTTTCTATGCATCTCTGTTACCTGGCTTTGTTACTTCTTTCAAATGACAATTCTCTGGATCTGTGGTCACCACGCCTGAGAAAACAGTCATTTGAGCCTCTTTCGTCAAGCACATTAATATTGGTTCTTGAGGAGAATGCATCTCCCATAATCCTGTCTGCTAGAGCATCTTTCTTCTCAAGCCTAAATATAGACCATTGAAGTCAGAGTATGGAGGCTGACAAAAGTCTCATCTCATGAGTTCATTTTTATCTTTCAGTTTTAATTGGAGAGTTTGTTTTGGTTTGGTTGGTTTGTTTTTCTTTTAATGGTTAGGTGTAGGACATACCCCAGGGTCAGAATCCCCAATTTGTGCTTACACTGGGAAGAGCCCATTGTCTTCCACAAATTAATCAAGTGAGCAATAGTTGGAATTTTTATAACTTTGAGTCACTGGCTTTATCTCTTTTTTTCTATAGTTTCTTCATTAGTACAGTCAGTTGATTGAAATCATTTCTGCCATGACCTGGCCCTGAAATAGTCTAATTATAAAATTTTGCATTTTTAACATCTCCTGTGTGCCTGAGTCCATGGTTTTTTATAGGATATAAATGCCTCCATTGGGGATTCCACTGGTAAACTTCCATTTCTGCTTTAGACATCCTTTGGTAGAGATCAAAGCACCATCAGGAGAGAAAAGAAGAAAGGGACAAGTGAATGGTTCTGTGGAAAGTTCCTTATCACTCTTTTGCCCTCAGAGCAAGTGCAGAGATGTTCCTCAATTCTGTAGAGCTGCCTGTCAGGGCTAGTTACAACATGGTTTAAGTTTGCATTAAAATAAAGCTGAAACCTTTTCCCAAAGTCAAAAATATCCTTGTTTTCCATGGTATGGCTCTGTGATAGTCCCTCCTTCCTGAAAAATGTAGTCAAGCCTCTGGATGTTATGTTTAAAGGTTTCTCCTCCTCCTCCTCCTCCTCCTCCTCCTCCTCCTCCTCCTCCTCCTCCTCCTCCTCCTCCTCCTCCTCCTCCTCCTCCTCCTTCTTCTTCTCCTCTTCCTCTTCTTCTTCTTTCTTCCTCTTCTTCCTCTTCCTCTTTATTTTGTTCTGATGTGCTCTTCTGATTAAGACATGGGTTTAATCTCCCAATGTATATAGTTGTGAAGCTGGAAATATATTTTGCTTCAGAAGAACATGCCAGTTGACATCATGAATATATTCTAACTCAAGAGAACATGAGGAAAATGTGAGTTCATAGACAGAGAAATCTGTGAAAGAAGACAAGTTATGAAGGTACACCCTGGAGTAAAGGCCCATCTCCATCATCTAATGTTTAGTACAGAGACTAGAACTTCCTGAGAGCAAGTGGGAGGTGACCACCAGATTGTTCTCTGGGTTCAGATTCCCAAACCTCTGACTATCTGACTTTCTGAATAGTTTGTTAATTGGAGTCCATGGGAGATCTCACCCTTCCTTATGCGCACACAGGGTGGAATGTGCAAGTATAGCAAGAGTTAGGGGTCCAAATTTGTTCACCTTGAAACAGTGGACATTTTTACCTTCAATGTTAATTGATCCTTACACAGGTAAATAGCAGCTTGACTTTCTTATGGGTGATCATCCCTTCCCTTCTCTCAGCCTATGGACTTTGAATAGTGTTGACCTTATTCACAGGATAGGTCTTGTATAGCCAATTGTTCTTTATGCCAAAACACACTAGAATCACTTGGAAAGCTTCAAGCAGTAAAAAGACCAAGGAAAAGATTGTTTCTCATTTATTTCTGTTCTAATCATAATTATTTCCTTCTTTTTGCTTTCTTTGAGTTTAATATTTCTACTTTCAGATGGAAAATTCTCTCAAATACTATTATTTATTTGTTTTTGCTACTATAGGCATTTATAACTATCAGTTTCCCTCTCAGCACTGATATCACAGCATCTCATAAATTTTGTTATGCTGTGTCTTCATTTTAATTCATCTTGAAATATTTTTTCTAGTTTCTGTTTGATTTCTTCTTTGATCCATTGGTTGTGTAGGCATGTTTTATTTAATTTCCATATATCTGTGGTTATTCCAAAGTTGCTTATGTTGTTGATTTCTAACTTCATTCCATTGTGATCAAATAACATATATGATTTTAATATATTTAAATGTATTAAAGTTTGTTTTATGGCCTAGCACATTTTCTATTCTGGATAATGTTTCATATGCCATTGAGGAAAATAGTTGTTCTGCTGCTAATGGGTGATTTTTTTTCTATAGATACCTGTTAGGTCTTGGTTTTTAGTGTTCAAGTTTTCTATTATTTTGCAGGTCTTCTGACTAGATACCATTGTCAATTATTGACAAAAATCTCACACTATTATTGTTAAATGTTTATTTTTCACTTCAACCCAGTTTTGCCTCATGTATTTTATTTTGTTTTGTTTTGTTTTATTTTTATTTTATTTTTTTTTGAGAGCAGTATCACTAGCCCTCATATGTAGGACCCAAACCGGGCTGCTGGCTTCCCAAGCCAGCGCTTAACCACCACGCCACTCGGCCGGCCCTGCCTCATGTATTTTAATCAAATGTAATTGAATAAAAGTATACCAGTTTTCATTATATTGTGTTTGGCTATTGTATTGGGCATTTAGGTCAATGAACTTAGATTCTCTGAAAGCTATAATAAATTGACCTCTGAAATCTGACTTTGGCAATTTATCTCTCTGTACTCATCTCCAATTTGAAAAGAAAACCAGCCAAGTTGTTCTGAACATATGCAAACTAGCCAGCACTAAAATAATGAAGGATGGCCAATTTATAGTTAAATATTATCATTGTTGGGTGAAGAATGATTTAGTGTAAATTTATGAGCGAATTACCTTTTGAGCAGTAATTAGCTCATCATTTTAGAGCTTTTATTGTGTTTTTGAGGCTGGTTGGAAGGTACAATCTCTTATTTAGAGTCAATGGTCATATTTTGGATACTCTGATAATTTTTATGATGTTGGAAACAATGAATGTCATTGATTTTTCTGTACAGAGAGGGCACAATCTGTAAGGAGAAGCTAAAAAAACTTATTTTGAAACTGTATTTGGATATGAAGGACATTATTTTTGCTTAAATTGCGGGTATATTTTATTTTTTTTTTGAGGGCAGTGTCACTGGCCCTCATATGTGGGACCTGAACCGGGGCCGCTGGCTTCCCAAGCCAGCGCTTAACCACGGCGCCACTTGGCCAGCCCAAATTGTGGGTTTTTTAAAGATGGTTTTAGAGTAGTACAAGTGTGTGGGTTTGGGTTGGCACAGCTGAGTTCTCACAACGCTTTTCTTGGCACCACTGGTGGGAGACCAGGTTTGCCTCACTCCCATTCTGGATGGGCACAGCGAACAGTGACCAGTTGCTTCTCATTGTTGTGCACATCCTGCCTATGTTCCTGTGAGAGACATCACTCATTGGTTCACTGGCATCACACCAGCAAACTGGGACTCAACTTCTCTCTTCTTAATTGCTCACTCATTTTTTGTAGTTAGCCCATCTAGAGAAGGCAGCAGAATATTCCAGCTTTTTCCTTTCCACACTAGGTCCATTGAACATTTCCAAAATGGGAAGCCTGTCTCTGTAAGATTTTTGTTTAATCAACTATTTCCCCAACAAATAAACATTCCTTAAGACTTAAGGGTGTCCATTTAGCGTTGGTTAGAGCATGGTGCTGATAACACCAAGAGCTGATAACACCAAGGTTGCTGATTGGATCCCCACATAGGACACTGTGAGCTGTATCCTCCTTAAAAAAAAAAGAAAAAGTAAAGACTTAAAGGAACAGTACACAGGTTCAACCACACCCATCCCTTACCCCTACTTAGTAAGAACAAGGCCATCTCTGGGTCTGGAACTCTTCTAAGCTTTCTAATTAGAGAGTTTTAAGAAAGAAAAGGGTGAAAGTCTTTCTCTTGCTCTTGTTCGGACAACCTTCAGTTGTCCTGACGACTTAGCTTCCAGTGTCTCAGTCTCATCAGTAGGAACAATCTAAATTTAAGAATATTTAAATAAATAATGAAATAATCCATCTTAAAAATGGAAAATGGCAGTAGCGTCAATGAGAGGAATGAAAAGTAACACTGTCTTTTATCTAAAGATCACAGTAGAAAGTACATCAGAGATGATGATAGTGGATCTTTACAGATTTGAGGCTAATAGACTATGTTAGATTGTTTAATAATTAAAAATGTTTCTTTATACAAATTTAATGGAAAAACCTGGAGATATCTACTTTGGGTAAGGATTTGGGGGTCTATTTTGCTTCTTTCACTGTTTCTAGTTTTTCAATATAGGCTAAATAAAGTCTGCTGACTTATTTACCATGACAGAAAATAAAATCCAAAATGACACTTCCTGTGACTCTTAGTGGCCATGAATTTAACCCCTACATCCTCTGACCATCATCAGCTTACACAGTTCTTAGAAATGATGTCTCAGTGAGACAAACACATTAAAGGGACTTATGTTTCCTCCATCCAGATGTTTCTCAATTTAGAATATATCAAACACATTGTATGCAAAAGATTTGATGATATTGGAATAGTCAAATGATAGATGTCAAGTTCTGAGTTTCATTTAGAGGTAAGGCTCACAACTTTGGAATTAAAGAGAAATATTTCATTCAACTCAGTGGACAGGGCCAGTCCAACAGGCAAAAAAAAACAAAAAAACAAAACCATTACATTTTGAAAAGGAGATGATAAAGATAAAGTTTAGAAAGTATAGCAAGCTACAGTCAAAGAAGTAGGAAGGCAGTTGATAGGATGGGTTTCATGGTGAGGATGGGATAATATTTTGGGGTGTGCCAGGCAAAAGCATAAAAAAAAGTTGCACACATAAGCATGCTTCGTTTTGTTAGTGAGACTCCTTAAAATATATCCAACTGCCCTTAAGTCCCAGGAATGGAACCCTCTAAAAGACAGATATCAAATCTGTTGGCTCCTTGACCTTGGATTTCCCAGATTCCATAACTGTCAGAAATAAATGATAGTTGCTTAAGCCACCCAGTCTATAATATTTTTTGTTATAGCAGCACTAGCTGACTTAGATAGCTTGATATAAATATTTATACTCATGTATCTAAAACATAAGAAATGTTCATCTTGTTTTAAGTCATGGTTTTTGCCAGTTGTCACGTTTGACTCAAAAGGTCAGGATTGCAATAGTGACAGCCTAAACTTCCTATTAACAATTAGATGCCTATGCACTTAACCTGACCTCTTCTGCAAAATATTATAACATAAATAAGAGTTTGGTATGGACAAAAGCATATAAACATTGAGGAGACCTAGTTTGGGGCTGAAAACCCAGATCCATGTCATACGAGTTCTATGGTACTGAATATATCACTTCTCTAAAGTGCAGTGTTTTCATTTGTAAACAAGAGAAAATGAAGTGTGCTACATTAATGTAGTTTGAAAATTAAGTGAATCTCTAAATTCAAAGTCACTAGTACAGTTCCTCAAAGCCTTTAAGTGAAAGTCATTTTTTTTCTCAGAGGAAAATGGTACATCTACATTGCTGTCAAACAGAGCTGAAACACATCACTGATCATCTTCATAGAAAATGTAAAAGTACCTTATAATGATAATGATTATTACTGTTAATTGAACAATGATTAAAATGCATCATGAGCATTATGCTTAAGATTTTATATGAATTTTATTATTGAATCCTTACAACAACCCTGAGAGGAAGACCATCCAGTACAGATTTGCCCTTGTAGAGATTTTCCATGTGGTTACTCTAGGATTGGATTTATGACCAGTTTGTTTAGAGTATGAAGTGGGTGCATCTGTGTGGGAAATGGTGTTGATATTTGTCATGGAAAGAAACAATGTTCCCAAACCAAATTTAAAAATATACATTTGATGTGTTTAATGAAAACCATAGAGCAAGTTCAGGAAAACCCATATTCTCTTGGGAGGTAGTGAGTGTGCGTGTGTTGAGGCCTTCAGAAAACATTGACTGAGTACCTAAAGATGGGCCTACTAAGAGACATTTTGAACTCATTAAATATTTATAGAATATCTAATATGTGTGAGTCCCTGCTGGGCTCTGTTTTGTAATCAGAAATAATTTATTATAATCCTGCCTGCAACAGATTTGCAATCCCTTTGATAAAGTTAGCTATGAACACAAGAGAAAGATGTTTAGCAGGGAGACCCTAATTTCTTCCCATAGTCTTCAGGAAATATTTCGTGAAGCAAGTTGTTAGTACCTGAATGCTATGTCCCTCCCAAATTCACATGTTGAAGCCCTAACCCCAAATGTGGTGATATTTGGACACAGCTTCTGGAAGGTTGTTAGGTTTAGACAGGATCATGAAGATTAGATGCTCATGATGGGATTAGTGCCCCTATAAGGAGAGACACTAGAGAGCCTGCTGTCTCGTCTCACACATGCACAGAGAAGGTCATGTGAACTCAGAGCATGATGATGGCCACTTACAAGCCCAAAGGAGCAGTCTCATAATATAACCAACCTTGCTGGTACTGTGATCTTGGACTCCCATCCTCCAGAAGTATGAGAAATACATTTCTGCTGTTTAAGAAGTCTATATATTTTACTGTGTCATCCCAAAAAGACTAGTGTATAAGTGGTACTTGACTTAACTTAGAAAATGTTTGGGGGGCCGGCTGAGTGGCACTTTGCTTAAGAGCTGGTTTGGGATGCCAGCAGCCTGGTTCGGATGCCACATATGAGGGTCAGTGACACTGCCCTCTACAGCTAACAACAGCTCCACCTGGAGCTGGGTTGTGTGAGCCCCAGTGACAGTGTAGGCTGTAGCCCCTGCTGCAGTGGGCTGCCAGTGTGAGTGGCTGGCAGCCAAAAATGAGCTGCCAATCGCCACGGTGAGCGACATCCAAAGGTCTGCGACCGATCTGTCTAATCCGGGAAGAGCGCAATGATGATACCAACATGGGCCAGTGAAGCAACATCCTCCGCAACTAGACTGAAGAACAAAAAAAGGACAGCAACTTGTCTATTCCCCTTACCAGATTCCTCAATGCTGTTTCCTTCCCCCAATTCCCCAATAAAATCTTAAAAAAAAAAAAAAATGTTTGACTGCGGTGGGCATGTTCCCATATATGCTGATTAATGAAATACCTCATGTGCTTAGTTATAAAGTAAGTTTTATGGGAGCAGGAATGTCACCTTTCTGTCTTGTTCGTTCTTGCAGCCTCAGCACTATAACAGGCTGGACACATAATAGACCCTCAGAATATATTTCATAGAAAAATGAAAATAAGTGCATGGGGAATGGCAACTTGATTAATCTGGTCCCCCATCATGTTTTAAAGTAGACAGTTTGTCTTCTGCCAAATTACATCAGGATAACTTTTGTGGAGTAATAAGTAGTCCCTTTACTAAAACAAGTGTAAATTAACTTACATTTTAGGGGAAAAAAAAGCAAACTGTTCTTCCCTCTTACTGATTTTGACCTTTCCTGTAAGAAATGGGGTATCGATGGTATGCATTTAAGCTTTTCAAGCCCTATATCTATATACAAACCAGGTGACATTTATACAACACTGATATTTAAGCTATACACACAGACTATTTCTGAAAAACGATACTAGGCACTCACAAATGTGAAAGTAATAAGCATGCCTTCGCTTGTCATTAAATCAGTCAATGAATTACAGATATTATGAATAATAGTGTGTCTTGAAAGATATATTCTAATCGTTCTTTATTTCTGTCATGATGGTGATAATGTTAGTGATAATGAAGGTTCATTTTGGAGGTCAACTGGACTGGGCCACAAAGTACTCACCTATTTGGTCGAACTTATTCTGGGTGTTTCTGTGAGGGTGATTTTAGATGAGATTAACATTTTAAATAGGTAGACTGAGTAAAACAGATTGTCCCTCTTAATATAGTGGGCCTCATCCAATTAGCTGTAGGTTTGAAAAGAAGAAAAAGGCTTAATCTCCCATGAGTAAGATCATGTTTTTCTGCCTGACTGCCTTAGAATTGGGAAATCATGTGTTTCCTGCCCTGAGGCTCAAACCTGCCAGTCGACACCACTGAGTCTCTTGGTTCTCAGGCCTTCGTGCTCAGACTAGAACTAAACCATCGGCTCTCTTGGGTCTTCATCTTGCCAACTTACCCTGCAAATTGTGGGACTTGCCAACCCCCACAATAGCACAAGCCAAGTACTTATAATAAATTTCTTTGTATATATAAATTTGTTCTGTATCTCTGACGAGCCTTGATTAATACTGTGAGGATGACAACTGCATATTTTTCAGTAACCATTAGGTATGGAGATTGAGTTAAAAGTTTGGAAAAATGAAGAAAAGATATTGCTTTTTCCTGAATTGTTTTGCAACTGATTAAAGTTTTTTTATTTCATAAACTTTGGGCCTGTTTATTGCTTTAAAAGCAGACCAAGGTGCAACATGTTTTTTTCTGTTACTACAACAGGGCAACCCTAAATGTAAACATCAGCATACCTGTATTCTGGTTTACTATTTGCAAATGTCAGTTTCTTCTCAATTGCAAGTAAGAAATAAATGTACATAAATAGTGGTTCTTAAATAGAGGGAATTATTCCTTGGGGATAGGGAAAAGAGAAGAAAAGGGTCTTCAAACTGAATCATGTCTAAGAATTTATTCCAACTATGGGATATGCATTTACATATCTTGTGGAGATGGTAAAGTGACATCAATTTTTGAGTGGGTTATGAGTAAAGAACAATGTTTTTCTCCAAGACTGAAACAAGACTCTGACATGGACTCTGTGCCCATGTGCCTCTAATGGAGTTTATTGAGAATCTAAAGCACCAACCACTGTATCTCATTTAAATTACAGAGTAACCCTGGTGGTCAGGCTTGTATTCATCACCATTTTATAGGTGAGAAAACAGAGGCCCAAGAAGATTAAGTAAATTATTTTAAGTCACATAATGGTGACTCATTTAAACACAAGTGCCAGCTATAACCTGTGTCTCCCAATATGGAGAAAAGTCTTTTGGGAAAAGGTAATTGTTTTGTAACTTTATCAGAAATCATTACCATAATGCAAGTTTTGCTTATCTCCTTGAGCACATTACTCCATTTTGTTTAGCTGGATGTGGCCATTTGGCAGAGTTCTGGACAGGGGGATGTGAGCAAAATGATGTGAACGACTTTTAGAATTAGCACATAAAATACCCTCTGAAGCATGGCCCTCCATATTCTTATCATTTAGTGGACTGGTGGGAATCCAGACAACCACTAAGAAAATCTTGAAAGACACATATTGTAAAAAGGTGACAGCTCTATCATCCAGTACCCCTGAATGAATGGAGCAGGCTCTCACCGCTAACCTGTTTAATTGCTCAACGTTGTTATGTGAATATGAAACAGGTGTTGATTTTCTTTGGGCCATCCTATATTTGGATGTATGTCTTTTTGTACCATCTATCCCATTTTAATAATGGTTCCCCTGTTCTGGATTTTAACTGTGGTAGTTCATTGACCTCATCTGCCTAAACCTCATTTGCCTGACTGAAATGCCTGTGATGTGCTCCCCGCATCTCCATCTTGAGAAGCTGATGAGAAACTCAGGCTTGTATCTTTGGGATGGTCTGGGGTGCCATGGACACTGCCCAATGAGGGCCACATGTCAGCATTATCCTCAGTTCCTTGGTGGATGTTTGGGCAAACTGCAGTCATTTCTAGGAGGGCATTGGCTACAATTCTCCAGAGGGTGGCGGTGTTCAAGTGAATGCAAGCTGGCATTCTGATCCATGTAGATTATTAGTCACTGAGTAAAAAAATAACAGGGTATCATAGCCACTATGTACCGGACGCAATTCATAAAATGTGTTGGAAATGAGTACAGATGTCCCTGCCTGGAAGAACAGGGTATGAAAGCTTCCGGACTGTGGGAGTTCATCATTAGCCCCAGCTATACCTCCTCTAAAGATGTCTCAATTTGCTGTGAAGGGGCCTTGACACCACCTGGATTTTATCTGCCTGGTAGCTCCCTCTCAGAATAAAGTGCTCACGTTAGCTTTGGTGTCAGGGGATAAGAAAAGGCTTCATGCTATAGTATGTCTGAGTAATTTTTCTTTGGACCACAGGATAAAAAGCAGATCTTTATCTGGACATCTGGGACCATGAATTATCTGGCCTTCTCTATCCTTTCCAAACACTAATCCTGAACCCTCCTCTTCATATACCACATACTGCAATTTTACCTGGATTACTGTAAGGCCAGTAGATGCCAAATGACATTCTAAAGAATTAGGTACAGTTGGGAACTAAAGAGCCTTCTAGAGAGTAAGAACACAAATATATTTGTTAGATATGATTGATTGTTCTTTGGTCTATCAGGCCAATCCTTTCCCAACTTATTAACCTAGTTAAAATTTAAAATACTAAGTAGTGTGGTTTGTTATTATCTAATTATCTAATATAAAAACTAATTTTTGTCTCATGAGCTGAGAACTTTATGCCTTTCCCCCTCCCCCATCCCACCCCACTGGAAGTCCAGAGGACCGAGCGAGACTCAGGCGACCCTAGTGTCATGAGGACAGCTTCGTCTTGATCCTGTTGTATGAGAGACAGAATTAGCTATTTGCTGAAGCAAACTTTTTTTTTAATTTCCTGGTTTAAAACATTATCAAGTTTTATACAGCATAACTTTCAATCATAATAAAATTTTGAAGCCAGAAATAACAGTTATCCTGAGTAGTCAAAAATTTGCGTGTAACTTAAGTTGGCCCTCCACATAGATGAATTTCCAAATGCTGATAAAAAATACTGTTTTAGACTCAGTGTTGGTCGAATCTGTGGATGTGATACCGGCGATATGGAGGGCCAACTGTGTTATTTATTTTAAAAGATTCATGTATAAGCGGACCTGCAAAATCATATTGCTCAAGGGTCAGTTGTATTTACAGTGCCATGTCTAAAACGGATGACATATTGTATATTACTCAACAGTTTAGTAAATTATGGATGCAGACACTCAAATTGATGCTCTCAAGTGATCATGTTGGTGCAAACCAGCCTTTCTTTAACAATGGTCTCTTACCAGGAGATTTTAATTTTTTATTCCCAAAGATGTTTTCTCCACACAGTTTAAAAGGCAGAAATAAATCTAGGCTGTAACACTTTCCGACAGCCATTTAAGAATATTTTGTCTTTTGACTGCATCAGTTCTCTAGATTCCTGTCCTGACAGAATATGGCTACCTCATAAAATGATATTTCTAAAAACCTTTGCTAAATTAATAAAATATTTTTAAGGTGAATTTCACAAAGTTTTGAGCAACTCCCCTACCATTTTGGTGTCTCAATGAAAGTGCTAGGTGGATCAATAAATTCTTAGTTCTTGGGAAATAACAAGTACATAATTGTAGGCATTGCTTAAATTGGAACATGTCAACATCCTTTCCTTTGTAGATTACTGAAACTGTTTATTTACTTTTATGTTTTACTCATTTCCTCTTTAAATCATGTTCTCTCCTTTTTTCTTATTCTAAACTATTATTTTTCTGTTTTTCTTTCTCCTACCTATAGAATGAAATTGTTTATAGATAATGGGTATTTTGTGGGCAAAATGGGTAAAATGATTTATGAAGCTTTCTAATTATATTTGAGGTTGTATGTTAGGAACTAGAGATAAAATAATGAGGGTTAAAAAAAGAAAAGGAAAAAAATGTTTTTTGCTACCATCCAGTTCAAAGTAATGTGAAAGTGACAACTCAGTCAAATTATCAAACAAAACCAATAAGAAATTACTGAACACCGCTTTATAAAGCAGAGGTCAGAAAACTCTCTGTAAAATGCTCGATAGTAAATACATTAGGCTTAGCAGGCCATAGGCTTTGTCACAAGTACTTAATAACTCTGCCATTTTAGTATAAAAGCAGCCATAAGCAGTACATGAATCAGTGAATATGGCTGTGTTATAATAAAACTGTATTATTATGTGCATTATTATACACATTGTCTTTTGGGCCAAAAGATTTCACGCAAGTTCTCCTAACTCTATCAGCAGTTCCCAACAAGCCAACTAAGTCCACAGAGTAGAGTCACAAAGTAAAAGCTTGTCTTGAACATTTTCTTTATAGTGTGTGTGTGTGTGTGTGTGTGTATGCGTGTGTATGCGTGTATGTGTATACACACATACTATATATAGGTACACATACATACACATATATAAATAAAATGTATATACACATATATATACACATACATATATGCATTCTATATAATCTATATGTATATATACAAATATAAATATATCAATTTTAATATTGGTTCATATAAAGTAGAATTTGGTTATTTAGGTTGTGATGGGAGTTCTCCACAATATTCACTATGTTTCTGTTTTTGAAGAAGGGGAACGCGAACATTTTGATCATGTTTTTGGTCAAGCAGTTAAAGTACATGATGGAGGGGATTATGCCAAGTTGGTTGTCAACCACTTGTATTATGTTACTGGTTTCCCAAATAGTTTGTGTGTTAGTCAGCTGGTTTATATATGCAAATAAGAGGCAGTGGTTATACAAAGCAAATCAATTAATACCTCTCAACACTTTAATCTTCACATATCTTAATACAAAGAAGTAACTAACATTTTTATTATTTTTTATTTATTACAATAATAATTTGAGGGAAATAAAAATGACAGGTTAAAGTGGCTCTGGGAGAAACAGTAAATCTGAGTTAAGCATCATAGGCAATTTGATGGGGTGACCTGCTTGCTTGGTGGGTCAGGGAATTCAAGGTCACATGTAATCAGAGTCACTGATCCTTTTCAGCATGTTAATGAAACAAAAAGAACACTGTTTCAGTGTTCTGCATTTTCTCCTCATAATCACCTCCCCATGATTAACATCTTAAAGGAAAGGAGCATTTCTTATTATCAAATCACTAACTTCGTTCCTCTCTACACTAGATAGATGAGACAAAAATATCTACTTAAGCTAGGCTATTAGCAACGTGTATAACTTTATGGATCAGTGTATAAAAGTCCAGACTCAAGAATCAGACAACCTGAGTTGAAGGTCTGACTGCCTTTAAATAACATTGTGATTCTGGAAAAATTCTTTGGTATTTCTATCTTCAGTCCTCTGGGCTATAAAATGGTATAAAAATAGTATCTATGTCTAGGGTCATTACAAGGATTAAATGAAACCTCCAAATAATGCCTAGGATATAGTAAGAAGTCAATAAAAGTTAGCTCTTTTGGTTAATAACCCACTTTCAAATTCTATTAGTGATACTCAGTGTTCAATAGCTACTTAGTAGCACATAAGCTTATACCTGGCAGGTAGTAAATAGGTACATTCATAAAATATGCGGGAGCTCAAACTGCAGTAGGTGCTTAAAGCATTCACTATTCCCTGTATGTCAGGTGTAGGAAACCTCATTGTCAGTGGAGCTTGAATGATTAAATGCTTTCCATGAGAAGTCATACACAGTGCACTTATCCTTCTACTGAAACCAGTCCTGCTGTCGTGATATTATTGTCGGGCTGGGCAGGAAGTCTGAGTTGTTGGGTTCAGTTGGTGGCAATTTCTTTCTTTCATTGGTTAAAAACTCCCTCAGTGGGAAGCAAAAAATCCAATTCACTGTGCAGTCATCCTTAGTAAAGTACATAGAACATCTTTTATTTCCTGACAGAATCCATTACATCAAATCATGTTAAGATTCCTTAACATAAAAACAAGAACCAAGTTGCTCTGAGTTTTCTCATCTGTAAAGTGGAGGGCACTTGGTGTTCACCTGCACAGTGGCCTCCATCCTAGACGCCCCAGGTACTCTGAGGCCAAAGAAGCTGGTAATGGGAACCAAACAGTTATGATAATCCAAATAACTCAATGGGTATTTTCCATTTAATTTTGGTTGGCTGTCAATTCCATTTTTTATACTTTTGGACGGGGTTGGTGATCTGTCCAGTGTTACTATCAGACTCATAAGTGTGGTTGGTTTTAGGCAAAGTAGGAAGAAGTAAAAGTTTGTAGGCAAGGCAACTTATTAACATTTCCCAAACAATCTGTATGTTTATTGCTCTCAGCTACTTACTTGCAGTGTATCTGACCCTATGGGCACAACAAGTTATGGATAGTAGAAACACAAGTAGAGAATCAAAACTTGGGGAAGGGAGTGAGAGGAAAAAGTGATGCATGACTTTTACTTTAGATTACTTTGTCATAAAGATAGATATCTTGGATTACAGAGGTCATCTGTGTAAGAGAGTGTGTATGAGAGTGTGTGTGTGTGTGTGTGTGTGCACGAGCCCACTTGTATACACGTGCATGAACTTGCATGAAATTTCAGCTGGATTGCACCTCCTCCCAGGAATTTATTCTCTCCCAATACATGCCTCCTCTGCAGACTGTCCATCAGTAAAGAACATGGAACAGTCCTTTCCAATAGAACTTTCTGCAGTGATGGGAATACACCTCTGCTCTGTCCTTCACAGCAGCTTCTAGCCACATGTGGCTGTTGATCGTTTGAAATGTGGCTAATGCGACAGAGAAATGGCATTTTTAGCTTTACTTAATTTTAATTAATTTACATTTAATCAATAGCCATATGTAGTCTGTGGCTAGCATATTGAATAGTGAAGTTATATATTACTCTGTATTCATTAGCTTTATTTGACACTCATTACAAAATTCAGGTGATCTTTATAAGTCCTTTATTGAGTGATTCTAAAATATAATGCCCTGATCTTTTCCTGAGGGAAAAGTGAAAAAGGCCAGCTATGCCACGAGTGAGGCCATTCTCAAATCCAGTGTCCCCCCTATGGCCACCTATGTGCTCCCCACCTTCTTATGGTAACTGAGAGTGCTTCCCTAGGCTTTTCAGCTCTTGCATCATCAGACCTTGTCTTTAAAACTTCAGAACAGAGCGTCTGGTTAGCCAGATTCTCATACCAAAGCAGCTGTTTTACCTGAGTGAGTCTGTTAGGTTGTATTCTTAGGTGAGACAAACTGAGAATTTAGAGCTAAAAGGTCTTCAGAAAATCATAAAACTCAGTGTTTTTCATGTGTGGTAGATGGAATGCCATGGTACATGAGATGATTTTAGGTGGTGCAATAATACACTTTGATGTACTATTTTATTTTCATTTCATTAGTTAAGCTTATTTTAATGTGTACTCTTTAGTAGATAGATAAATAGATAGATAGATAGATAGATAGATAGATAGATAGATAGATAGATAGGTAGATAGATAGATAGATTATTGGGGAATTGGGGGAAGAGAACAGTGCTGAGGAATCTGGGAAAGGGAACAGACAAGTTGCTGCCCTTTTGTTCTTCAGTCTAGTTGTGAAGGATGTCGCTTCACTGGCCCATGTTGGTATTATGATTGCACTCGTCCCGTGGTTCATGGCAGCTCATGCAAGCTCATGCCCACTGCCAGCCAGCCCCACTGCAGCCTGTGCCATCTCCCATAACTCACCACAGCCCAGCTCCAGGTGTTGTTCACCATCTTTACTGTAGAAGACGCAGCATCACTGGCCCCTGTGGGATCCAAACCAGGGCCTTGCTGCTCAGAGATGGCATCCCAAGGCAACTCTTAACCAACACGCCACTCGTCTGGCCCTCATGTGTACCCTTGAGTTCATATTTCTATGATGTCTCTTTTTCTGTTTATTTTGTCTTTTTTGTGATGCTATTTATAGGTACTCAGCGATATGGTTTGGGAAATAGCATGGGAAAAGAGGATCACTCTTAAAAGTGCTTTTTAAATATTGAAAAATGTATTCTAATGTGAAAACAACTGTGACTCACTTGCTTTTCAGCAGACAAAAATCATTCTCTCACTCTAGTGGTAAAAGTGGGAAAATAATTCATATATTTCTTATGAGGTTACCTGGAAAATATCTGTGGGGTCAGAGCTAGAGGCTTTGGTTGGGACTTGGGACTGCCAGAAACATGTGAACACAGACTGGCAATTCAGGCTTCTTTATTCCCAGTTCCCATGACAAATTAGCTCTTTTTTTTTTTAAGAATTTTTTTTTTTAATTGTGGGGTTGGGGGAGGGGAACAGACAAGTTGCTGTCCTTTTGTTCTTCAGTCTAGTTGTGAAGGACATGGTTTCACTGGCCCATGTTGGTATCATCATTGCGCTCTTCCAGAGTGAGGCAGCTCGGTCGTCAGCCTCTGGATGGCTGCTCTTGGCAGCTCACACTGGTTGCCAGCCGCTCACTCTGGTTGCCGGGCGCTCACTGTAGCCTATGGCAGCCCACTGCAGCAGGGGCTGCAGCTATGCCGTCCCCGGGAACTCACAGCAGCCCAGCTCCAGGTGGAGCTGTTGAGCTGTTGTTCACCATCTTAGCTGTAGAGGGCAGTGTCATGCCCTCATATGTGGGATCTGAACTGGGGCCACTGGAGTCACAAGCCAGCTCTTAACCAACGCCCTACTCAACCGGCCCTAAATTAGCTCTTTTTAAGTAGGTCCTACAATTTAATTTTGTGTATGTCCTTGATTTGATTTAGGCATATAGTTGTGAAGATATAAATAAATATATGTTATCACATTTTCCCTTGTGCTCTCCATCTGGTTGGAGAGATAAGTTGACTGTTCTTTGTATTGTAAGAGAGTAAGAATAGTTGAATTAATTAAGTTTAATTAACATTTCTTGGGCCAGTCTAGGGGCTCTGTCCCTAGGTGAAATAGACCTCATCAATTTAGCTGCCCCAGTACAAGAAAGTGAGCTGGGCCTGCTGTAAATCCCAACCATCTTGTCTTTCTGACTGTTTGACATAAATATTTATTCCCAGTGAGGAATTGTTTCATATTAAGTAAAGCGGCTTACAGAAGCCATTTTAAAGGCTTGTGCTTTGGTCTATCAATTATTAGTCTGTTCCTTGCTCCTGTAACTGCCTTGCACACTTGTGAAGTGTGGTATTCATTTATTCAAATTTGATTAAATAAATAAAAGAACAAGAATGGATGACTACTCTTTAATTTCTTCATTCCTCGCATGTCTTGCTTTTTCATGGTCATCTTTCATGATAGGGTGGGTCATGGGGAAGAATCGAAGGATGGAAATGAGTGTTGATATAAAAGCCAGTGAGAGACAGAAAGAACAGGTATATAACTAGGGAGGGAAAACAGCATGTGTGACCCAATGTGAGTGCTTAGACCGATGGCCCTATGACTTTTAATAAAGAGCTATGACTTTTAATGTTAAGTTAGTACTGTGCTAATGGAGAACCGAATTAAGAGGGGAGTTTAACTAATTGTGTGGAAACTACCATTTAGTCATTGAATGGATGGGTGGATTTCTGTTGTTAACAGTGACAGGCTCACCAAATATAATAGGGTCATTTAGGAAATTGAACTTTTGTTCATACATAAATCATAGTGAAATACCCCAATAACCTTTCCATTGCAGGGAGCTTGGGTGCAAGGGTCATAAGGGATGGCACAGTGGGCAGTGACCTCCGGGTCTCAGTCTCATAAATTTCTCCCCTCCACGAAACCAGGAATTGGATTATAGCACTTCATCCACTTTGTTGAAAACAGAGTTCTCTTGACTTTGACCTGAAGCTACAAGTGTCTACTGGATGGTTTTAGGGACAGCATCTTCCAAGAAACAAATGACCCATCAAAGCCAAGGAGTGGATGCCAGAGGGTACCACATTGGACTACTCAGTGCACTTTACACTTAATTTCCCTTTCTGCTTCTTCAACATCGGTTTAGTTTGACTTAAAACAAGTTAGTCTTTTTTTTGAAGAGTTGGAATATCTCATGTGACCTGATTGTGTATTTGTAGGAACTCCCCACCCCCAGTTTACAAAAGGCAAAGTGGGAACAAGCCCTCAGAGCCCACTCTTTCTCAAGCAGAGCATTACTATTACAAAACAAGTTTGTAGGAATCAGTAAAATTCTATGAAGGGCAGTAAAGCAGCTTACTAGTGTGGAGTCAGGCTTATCCAGTTTATGAGGTCTGTGTACTTAATTATTAAGGGTGAGACATTCACAGAAACTGTAAAAGCATGCTGTTAAGTCACAGTGGGGAGGATTCAAGTTTAAACAATTTCAGCCTTTGTCTTGGTCCTGGAACTCCCTGTTCCATAGTGCAGGATAAGGGGACGGACCGTTTGCTCTCCAGGATCCAGACCAGATTGCAAAAACCCCTTCATTCTTTCAAACCCAGTTTCCTCAGTATAGATTCAAATTTTGAAAGGTATTTTCAGTCACACCTTTTTCACTGGCATACACTGTTCAGCTCCTGATGTGTTTTAGACTGACTGGGAGGAAGTTGAGCCAGAAGTCAGGAGGTCCGGCGCCAGGTCTTGTCTGCTGTTTACCAGCTCTGTGACCTAGAATTAGTCACTTATTACCTGTGACCATCTCTCTTCCCATCTGCAAAAATGAGGATACTACTATCTACTTCCTCAGCAGCTTGCAAGGATGTCATGAGATATGAGAGCAGTTGACACAGGGGATTCCTGGCCCATTCTCAACACACATTGTTTATGGGTTGAATCTTTAAGGAATTTTGTTTTTCTCCAAAAGTCTACTTTCAGGCAGTGTCTCCAAGTGAGGAGGTCTGTTTCCTGTTTGCCAGCAGCGCAGATGTATGATTCTCAGACCATCTTTGAGCTGTATGTGGGATCCAGCACTTTAGAAGGGCTTGGGCTTTGTGTTGGCTGTAGTTTTTATGCTGAGGAAGAAATACTGGGCCAGGTTCAGGAGAGTAGGGTTTAGTCCTGACTTCTCCAAATCATCAGTGTGATTAGGAGCAAATTGGATAACTTTCTTTTGAGCATTGATTCTTTGTTTGGCAAATAACCGTGTAACTTTCAGTGTGGCTGGGTATACTGTGAGGCCGCTGGGGTTGAAACTTAGCTTTGTTTCATACTATGTCACCTTGGACAGGACATAAACTAGGTGTGCCTCAGTTTCCTTCTCTGTAGAGTAGGCATAATAAGCCCACCTCACAGGGTTGCTTTGAGGGAGGCATGCATCAATACAAGTAAAATACTTAGAGTATATGGCACACAGACATAGGGTGATCAACAAATCTTCAATGGTATGATTTCTTTTTCCTCAAATTGGTTTGTCCAAGGCAAAATCTCCCATGTGCTTTACGGTTCTCTGAGGTCATATAGGAGACAGCTCTCTCTTTACCAAGTTCCTTTTAGAAGATTTAGGGGAATCTGTCTCATAGAGTTTTGTTTTCTTTTCCCTGATTATCTGTGTGACAGAGAAAAATACTTGAAAGTGCTTTGTAAATACTGTATATGCAGAGGATGTACTGTTGGGGGGAGGGGTGAAGATGAGGAAGAGAAAATGGAAGAGCAGAAGGAGAAAGAGGGGGAGGAGGAAGAGATGATGATGACAATGGAGTACATTATGCTCTGCTATACAACTGTGACCCTGTGGATTTTTTTGACAGGAACATCATACCTGTGTCTTCAGGGTCCACAGAGCTATGGGTGCAGAAGGCTTCTCTCCAGCTGGAACCAGAGGTAGGTGGTTTCTCCAAGACTGGGGTCATTTTCCCATTCATGGAATGCACTGTTTTATAATTTGGAGTGGAAGAGGCCCTTTGACCCCCTGTGTCAGCCCCCAGTCTGCCTTTGACCCAGCCAGACCAAAGGGAGGTGCTGCATGGAGTGATTGAACTGAGAGGAACTGCCAAGGACTTCAGATTGGGATATGGATTCACTGGTGTCTTCTTTTTGAGAAATTGTGGTGTTGGATGAGACATGATCCTGGAGAGAAAAAAAAAAAATCAGATTAGGGGTCCGAGGGACCAGTGGAAACTGCCATCAGTCCTCTCTGGCTGTCCTCCAACACAGGGTTAGTGCTGCCTCTCTTAAACTTTGGGGTTTATTTTATGGACATCTTGGCTTTGGACATGTAGCCTTTTTGTTTAAAGGTGGCAGATGGAATAATTGAGATGAAAGTTAAGGCATTGGCTGGCCCTGGTTTTGCCACTAATGGTTCATGACAGGATAAGTCATTTATTATCTCTAAACCTCAGTTTCCTCAAGATGATGGGAGTAGCCATGACTGTCTTATGGCTTACAATGTTGTTATGAGTGGGTATTAAGTCATAATTGTTACCCTGGAATCTTAGACCTGAGAGAGTAGAAATAAAATTAGAGGTCCTCTAACACCACCCTCCCTGAGGCAGGGATCTCTCCACCTGTTAGCACCTGAACGAGTGAGCTTCTGGCTTCTGACAACATCATCCTGGGGGTTGTTTGGGCAGCAGGCTGCCTCAGGAGGTAGCTTATCCTATATTTGGGAAGCTGTGATTGTTATAAAGGCAAGGCATGTGGTTAATTTTAAAAGAAGAAAAATGCTCCTGGAGCATTTAACCCTGAATGGCTCTCAGAATAACACAGATGAGTCAGACCCAGGAACTGCTTTTTCTTCTGCACGGGCTGATATTCATTGTGTTGGTCCCGGTGCAGCCATCCCCTGCACACATGTTGTGCATGGTTTCCTGGTATCTGTAAAGGATGTAATTAGCTGTATTAATCACATACCTCATGTGCCCTCTCTAATTGGTGAAACACCCTCTGTTGGTTTCTATTTACAACTGTTCTCTGTGTATTAATACTAATGGAAGTTCATCTCTGGTAAACTGGAGTTTTGCGTAGTTCATTCGGGAAAAGAACCATATAACCCTCTCTATATTTTCAAAAACCAGTAACTTTCGATGTTTGAATCTCTAACTCCAGCTCCAATACACAACGATGGAAGGTGTATTCTCCTGGGGAGAAGAAGGTTAGAGGAAAGGCATGAGGAAGTAGGGTTGTGGTTGAAAGAGTAGCATGGTTCTCCACACCATTCTCAATTTTAAAGTTTAGAGGACTGGGGAAATCAATTTAAAGTATTTGAGGATGAGGATATCTTTTATGTGTTGGGCCATCATCTAGAGAGCCCTTTTCCCCCAGCCATCATGGAGCTCTTCAGTTTTGCAATCGGGAGTGATACGGAGTCAGAGCAGATGCCTGTGGGCTGCTCCACTGAGACGTATGTAGCAAAAACAGCAATGTGTGACTTTGTACAAAATGCCAGATGGACATTTGGGCCTCCTGATACTGTACATAAAAGAATGTCTAGTTTTCCTGTGTTCTGCGGAGCATTTAGGACTCAGAAGTAGATTCCTGCATCGTTGCCAGTTCCCCTGCAGGTGGTGACAGAGGCGGTCCTGGCACTCTCTGATAGCTACATTGGCCACCCTGGGGAAGTCTAGAGCTTCCGATCCAAAACCAGGGGACTAGAAGCCAGGCCCTGATCTCTGTTATGCTGGGATGTGTGTAAAGGTTCAGACTTCCAGAAGAGGGGCCCAGGGACCTGGGTCAGGGCTGGAAGGATCACAAAGGTGCTTGCTTGAGGTTAGCTCAGAGCCATGGGTCATGACTGTGGGAGGTACTCAGAGCACAAGGCAGACAAGCTGAGACCCAAATCAGGCAGACGGGGGCCATATGGACACTAACTCCTAATGACAGAGCAAGGCAGGTACTTAAAATTCCTGAAAAAACTCAGATGCCTGGCAGGAAGTAAAGGAACAGAGCCTGATAAATAGAAAAATGAAGTTAAATCTTTGTTTACATGAGGAAGCTACTTGCTACCTCATCCCAGGAGTATGTGCTACCTCTTAAGGTGGGGAGTTAGCCTTAACTGGGGCCCGATTGGGCCTTTTGAGTGGTAATAAAATGCCTCTGAAGAAGGGGAGTCCTGAGCATTCTGCCACTGGCTCTCTCCTGGGGCAGCCATGGCATGGATTCTCTCTGCTGGAAAGTCTGTCAGCTGACCCAGCTCCCTGATGGTCCCAAAACAAGGTCAAGGACCTGAGCTTCTTGATGCTTGTCATTTCAGTGCCAGGATGTTGTTCTCAGCGTGTCGCTTACAGTGACTTTTCAATAAAGATGTGATAGTGAATACTGGGTCTGCTGTCTGTCCCTCTGCAGTGTCAGTGACCCAGCAATTCTGGCATCTTCTGTGTAGACATACTCAGGAAGGAACTGCAGAAACAGGGCCACCAGGGGGCTCGTGGTGCCTCATCAGAGTGACAAAACTTAGCCCCAAACATCACTGACCCTCCTAGTTCATTCCTTCATTCATCCATCTGTTCATTCATTTGCTCATTTTTAGTATGCTCTGGTGAAAGGAAGATCTAAGCCCGCACCCCGGTATGTGCTATCCTTCCTCCTTTTCCTCTTTCCCATACCTGCCTTTTAGTTGCTGTTATTGTTCTTGTTTTGGGACTCTAGGAAGAACTCCCAAATCTCCTTACTATTTGTTGACTCATTTGATCTCATGATTTTACTTGCTGGAGAGTGAGCCAAAAATGATGTTGTTGCACGAAAATCACGTCTCTTGCGAAGCTGAAAGCTCGGGCCACGAGAATCAGGGTTCTCTGGCCCATGATGGCAACGTAGTCCGTGTCTCACGTGATCCAACTCCAGCTGCGAATGTCACATTATTGTCATGAGACTGTGTTTATGATTGGTGGAACACATATCAAAGCTGTGTACCCTTCCAGCCATCTCTTTTCCACAGAGTTGTCTCTGTGGAAAGGCGACCTGTTTTGGGCCTGGGGGCTAGAAGTGCTAGAGACACTGCTGTGAATGTGCCTCCTGAGAAGGCCTGGGGGGCAGGCCGGGAGAACCGCAGCACATCACGTGGGTGTGTTTTCACGTCTTTTTCTTTTCATTATAAAAAATAATTCTTGGTGAATAGTTTTTATTACATATTGTTGTGATAATGGTTACATGAACTTATTCATGTGTTAAAATTCATAGCACTGTCAACCCCAAATACAAATTTTGATGTATAATCACTTAAAAATAAAATTTAAAAGAAAACAATATGTATGATATAAATTAAACAAATCATATATACAAACTATAATGTGAAAACCTTTAATATAACTCTCATATAACTTACATACAATGTCCTTCCTGACATTTTTCTGTTGATGGATAAATATATTGCATATGAGTATATATTTAAATTATAAATATATATACATATATTTACAGAGAGAGAGAGAGAGAGAGAGAAACCAAATTATACTATATGTTTTATGCAACATGAATTTTCACTTGGTATTATTTTCTTACCCATTTTCCCATATTGATGCTACTTCATTGTATTTAATGACTGTACTGTACAATTCCACTAAATAAACTTATTTAACTATCTTCATTAAAGCTTTAACTCTGTCTTTAATCTGAATTACTTTAAAATGTGAGTAAACCAAAAATTACCTTTGGTCATTCACCAAAAAAATATTGGCCATGTCTGTTGCTTGCTCCAGCCAGAGATCCAGAAAGTAAAACTAACTAATGTGCTAGAAGTCCAAAAATCAAACATGGGATAAACTAATTTTTAAACAGCATGTTAGCAGTACTATGAAATAATATGTTGAATGTGGTTTTTCTTTCTCAATTTATACATTTTAGGTATTTCCAAATTTAAAACAAGATTGTTAATCTGAAAAAATACTATAAATACCCTAAAGAATGTTCAGAAAGCCTGGAAATAAAACAAAGAAAATGCTGTATTTATGTACTGCTGATGAAGTATATTTATCATCCAGATCCATAATGAATAATGGAAGTAACCATGGTTATGCTAAGAGTATGAATTTAATCTTATATAACTACTTAATAATTTAGCCAAATTATTTTATTTTTTCCCGCCTTCCAAGAATCCTTGATTCCATCTTGCTGTCCAGGTGAAAGGAAAGTTCAGAGCTAGTTCTCAGTTATATTTATAATCAGGACAAGAAAGAATGGAAATGATAATTCAAATTTGCAGTATATATTTGATTCTCTAGAAATGAATTGTTAGATGCCTTTGGTTCACGATTGCTTGTATTTCTACTATGTTCCGTAAAAGAAAGTGGGCTTAAAGAAAACTTTCTCCTTCAGTGATCAGACACATAGCAATCTCATCAATCATCAGTTAACTGCCACCCACCCCAACTTAACACGTCTAGGGGCCTCTTTAGAACTCAGCTATCACCTCATCTATGATATTCTGAAGATGTCTCTTTCTTAGGAACTAGAAGCTATTAATTGCAGCCAGTTTATAGTTTAAGCAGGACATAACTCAAGTGTAATGGCTATTCCAATGTTTGTTCACTAGGCTATTAAGGTCTAGTCACTTCCCGAGGCACATTTAGAGCCAAGTTTAATTTCATTGGCCAAGCTTAAGAAACAAAAATTTCCAGGTGCCTTGTTTCAGAAGTTTCATGTCTGGACCTGCCCTGGTTTGCCATTTAAGTTCAAGAGCAATAAACTGTGGCCCCATAGTATATGGCTCCATAACGATTGAGAACCAGAATAAAAATATAATTTCTCAAGACCACAGAGGGAAGATTGGGTAATAAAAATGTGGGTAAAAATAAACGGCCTTTCTCACTTTATATAAATGGTACAAATTTTTGGATGGATGGAAAAAGTAGGCAATAGACTAAAGTTAGAGCACAGCCCCATGGGGGTAGATTTTATTTGGTTTTCATACTTTATCCTTGTTGTGAAATTTAATCTATTGAAGTTAATTTTCACAATGAGGTTCACCTATAGGGATGCATTCCCTCAATGCACCAGTTTCTAATTTCTGGGGAGTCATTTCTATGTCTCCTAAAACTTCCAGTCCATGAAATATGTGAAAGTTCCTTCCCCCAACCCCTTCTTTATCATCGGTTCTCCAGCTATAGAGATGGGATCTCTTATGAGAAATTGTGCAATTTTTCAATGTTGGTAACTGATCAATATTTTAAAAGCTGGGTAGTGTAATAATATAATCCACAACCTGAATTTGGACCATTGCAAGTTTCTTGAAGAATTGCATACCTACCTCCTATTCCCCAGGGCCTGTTAAATGTGATGCTCAGTGAATCTTTCCCAAATGTGAGTGAATTATATATTATTGAGAAGCAGCCACAGTAACAACCAAAGTGTTGGGTGGTGAACACTAAGACTTAGTCATTCTGCTCACAGTCCCTTTGAAAGGATATGTTGACCGTAACATCTCATCTCAGAGCAGAGGAATTCTTTTCAAGCTGGAATGTCCTGGGCTCTGACAGCAATGCTGGTCTCTAAACAGCAGTGTGCTTTGGAGTTAGGAGGGACCCTGTGTGCCATCTAGCCAGGCTCCTTATGTTACAGATGAGACCACTGAGGTCAGGACTGCAGATGTATTGTAGCTCAATGTCCTATTGTCTATAATATGTATCCTGGCTCTGAATATAGGACTCTTTCTAGCAGTCTGCAATGCTAACTTAGCCCTAAAATCTCCAAAGCCTGTCTTGCAAGCTGGTACATTCCCTACCTCTAATCCTCCTACTAACAATTTACTCTTACTTATCTTTCCAAATCCTTCCTGTTGAGTCTGTTTCAAGTCTCATTTGTGTGTTTAAAATCTTTCATGATCACTCCAATTGGAACTTCCCTAAAACTCAATATTTACTTTCCTTTTGAATATTAACCAACCACCCCATTATATTATCATGGAATGTTTCCAAGTCTCTCCAATGACAATAGTAGCTCCTTGGGTACCAAGACAAGAAATACCACTGGGTCTGAGATACAGAAAATACTTCTCACATAATTGTTTTAAAATTAGTTAACAAAATTCCTAACATACTTATAGAATTCCTAACATACTTATAGAATTGCGGTGAAGGTGTGTGGAACTGCCGGTAATTACCAGCTGTGTGACCTCGGGCAAATCTAAACTGCCCTGCACTCCAAATATTCCATCTGTAAAATAGAGATAAGAATAGGACCTATATTACACAGTTGTAATAGGATTAAGTGAAATGAAATGCTGAGTGCCAGCCCTGCCCTCTCGGAGAAGGGCAGCTTGGGCTAGTTGAGAGGATGCTTCAGTTTACCCACTGCATCCCAGGGGAAGCCATCTCAGCCTCTGGACTTCCCTCCATAGTTGCAGGTGCAGTTTGATAAAATGAGAAACTGCCTCCTGAGGTCCCTGATACTGCACTGGGTTCACTTTTAATTCAGCAGCCCATAAATGATTCTGGGTCAGCCAGGAAGACTATTAATGCTGCAATTAGAGTCACTGTATTTTTTACATTTTATGCTCCTTCGGAGTATGCAAACTCTCCAGAGCCAAGTTTACATTTTGCCCAGATTCTCAGTCTTATAAATTCCTAAAGAGTTAGGGCACATGGGTTTAATCCTAGTCATAGGTTCTTATATTAGAAGTTTACAAGGAATCAAGAATAATGGCGTGGTGGTTGCATAGTTACAATTTGATGTGGAAGAAGAACAGCATCCCCAAGCTTAATCTCTGACTTGACTAAACATGACCTTAAAATACTTTACAGATTTAAAATCTTGCCTCCAAAGGGCCAAGCGATTTTCTCCTTTTCTCCTTTTCTATTGTCCTCTGTCCCCTCTTACCTCTTGAATCTGCTGTTATCTGCTTTCCACCTCATTGTTTTACTATACCTTTTTTTAGGAGGTCTCCAGGGCTGCCTTAATCGGATGACTGTTCATTTCTTTTTCCATCTATTGTCTTGGCATAATAAGAGCACTTTCTTTTGATCTCCGAGTATTCTGGTGTGGATAATAACTTATAGGTGGATAAGTCACTTATGTCCTAGTACCAACAGCAGAGGTCCCTACTGGGCTCAGTCTCACCGACCCCTCTGGCATAGGTGCCACAGTGAAGAAGATTGACATAGAAAACATTTTTTTACACTCTTATTAAAATATAGTTGACATGCATTAGTTTCAAGTTTACAATACTGTGATTCAAAATTTATATACCTAACAAAGTGACCACCACAGTAAGTCTAGTAACCATCTGTCACCACTAAAGTTACTATGATATTATTGACTGTATTCCCTGTGTTGTACATTACATCCCTGTAACTTATTTTAGAATTGGAAGTTTGTACCTTTTAATCCCCTTCACCCTTTCTACCCATCCCATCACCTTGCCTCTCTGGCAACCCAGTTTGTTCTCTGTAGCTATGAGTCTGTTTCTGTCTTGTTTTATTAGTTTGTTTTTATTTTTGATACCACATATAAGTGAAATCATATGGCATTTATCTTTCTCTGTCTAAGTTATTTCACTTAATAACCTCTAGGTCCACCCATGTTGTAGCAAACAGCAAGATTTCATGCTTTTTTATGGCTGAGTAATATTCCATTGTATAAATGTACCACATCTTCTTTATCCAATCATCTACTGATAGACACCCAGGTTCTTTCCATATCTTGGCTATTATAAATAATACTACAATGGACAAAGGGATGCATACATCTTTTCAAATTAATGTTTTGGATTTCTTTGGATAAATACCCAGAAGTGGAATTGCAGGGTCATATGGTAGCTTTATTTTTTATTTTTTGAGGAACCTCCATGCTGTTTTCCATAGTGTCTGCACCAATTTACAATCTTACCAACAATACACAAGGGTTTGCTTTCCTCCACATCCTTGCCAACACTTGTTATTTATTGATTTACTTTTTGATGATAGCCATTCCTGACAGGTGTGAGAAGATAATCTCATTGAGATTTTGATTTGCGATTCCCTAATGATTAATGATGCTGAACATTTTTTCATATGTCTGTTGGATCATCTGTATGTCTTCTTTGGATAAATATCTGTTTAGATCCTCTGGTTATTTTTTAATTAGATTTTTTTTCTTGATGTTGAGTTGTAGGAGTTCTTTATATATTTTGGATATTAACCCCTTATCAGATGCATGATTTGTGAACATCTCCCATTCAGTAGGTTGCCTTTTTGTTTTGTTGATGGTTTCCTTACTGTACATAAACTTTCTAGTATTTTACACTTTTTTAGAAAATATTTCTGACAACAGATTTAAATCCTAGCTCCTTCTCTTATTAGCTATGTGACTTGGGAAAAGTTGCTTAACATCTATATATTTTGTCTTCTGTAGAAAGTGATAGTACCTTCCTTACAGGATGGATGAAAGGGTTCAGAAATAAAGATTATAATATAATTGGCATGATGCCTAGTACAGTAAGAGGAAACTGTCCTCCATTGTGTCATACTTCTGGAAAGCTATTGTCCCTTGGCTCTGATGACTTCCAACAGTCTCCTCCTGTCCTCGTGATATAGCCTTGTCTCCCTTTTTATCACCTGCCACTTTCACTTCTCTGCTTCTCTCCCTGTCCTCTGTTCTTTGCTGTGGCAGTTTGCTGTGGCCTGTTTTGTGCAAATGAGTGCACGTACATGCACCAACATGACTGAGGGACATTGCCAGCCTGGCATATACAGGTACAATGAACTCAGTACCCCAGGAACTGCTGAGACCTCAGGGAATGTGGAGTAGGGAGTGTCCACTCATGTGCTGAAATGGGAGAAGGCTGTACAGAGGACAAGGGACTACTGTATAGGGGCTCAGAGGCAAGGAGATAAAAGTCTGGCAAAGGCAAGAAGAAAGGTGTCCTTTAGGGGACGAGACCGAGGCAGGTGTCAGCCACGGCTATTTCCCAAGAGACAAGGCTCAATACTGGACATAATCAGGGTATAAATGATCACAATAGGAATACCTTCAGTGCATACCTAAGAATTTGGAGATTAATCTTTCACAGGTAGAAGGAGAAATAGGGGCTTTGGGGCTGGGTTTAGGTTCAGACCTTTTTCTATTTGTGGATTGTAGGGCAAGATCTAACCTTTCTAGGCCTTAGTTTGTTTGTTTTTTTTCATCTGTGCTTAAGAACAGGGACTTTGGGGATAGTATAATGTGGGTTTCTGTTCTGGCTCCTAATTGATGGCTTTGTGCCCTTAGGAGAATTCTGAAATTCTCAGAGCTTCAATTCTTCAGCTGCAAAAGGGGGATCATGATAGTGCCACTGCATAGGATGGTCTGGAGTTGAATGAGATAATGTGAGTAAAGGCTCAGCTGATCTCACAGGCTCGATACATCTTGGATTCTATTGGTATTGTTGTTGCTGTTGTTATTTCTTCATATCCTGAAACACAGTCTTCTCATCTCTAAAATTGAAATGGTAATCACATCCTAGGGATGTTGGGTGGATTTATTAGAACACCCTTTGCAAATGCTGGGTAAATAATGGTCACTAAATCACAAACTGAAAGAAGCCTAAGGCAAAATATAACAGGTTGATTCAAAGTTATTGTCCCTAGTTACATAATTATTTGTATACTTCCTTTTCCTCCTCCTCCTCCCCTCTGCTGTTTTAGTGTCTGTCTCTCCTCACTCCTCTCATCCTCCTAAAATATAAACTCCCAAAGACTAAGGACTGTAACTGTCTTTCTAACACACTGCTCCAGCGCTCAGCAGTTCTTGGTACAGGATAGATGCTCAACACCCATCAGTTGAATTAATGAAAAAAAAAAAAAAAAGTAGAAAACCAGAGACAAAGCTCAATGAAAATGATGGGACAGGAAAATGCAGACTTAATGGCTGTTCAGAAGTTCCAGGTTACTGAATATTGTAATTTAATTGCAGTCATTAAAATGAAGCTTCACCTGTATGCTTCCTGAGTCATAGTCCAGCTTTCTGACAACAATCACTGGTTGATAGAGAAGTGCCACCTACCATTGGGGTCCAGGGCCATTGAGCTAATTCACATTGTATGGAAGACGACTTTGGTAATTATGAGTCATGATAAAGGATGTGAGCTTAGATTTGACCCCGGGAAAGGCCAGGGGTATCTAATGCAGGGTTAATCTGCAGGTTAATGTATCAGATGCTGGAATTCTCTACTGTTTTATAATTTTTTTTGTTTTTCCTCCATTATCACACGTATGCTGCTGAGGTCTGTCCAGGAACCTAATTGGCTATTTGACATTAGTGATTGCAAACTCAGAGTTCTCTGTTTTGTGGAAATGTGTTTGGCCCCCTGCTTTCACACTAAAGTGTTTCACAGAAGACATATATGCAAAGAAAAACATGAGATAAATATTAAAATAAAACCGTTCTTTGGTCTAGAGGACATGCTTGATGGGATAAACTGAGTTTAATGATTCATTCTTTTATGGGCATGTTAGCTTCGGAAGACATCTCTGCATCCAACTCAGACCAGTTTCCTGCAGCCCCTGCTCTGCAAAAATCCTTGCCTGTGCTTTCAAAACAAAACAAATACAAAAATAATAAAAATATAGACAAGAGAAGGTATTCATGTTTTTTATAGGGGAAACAGAAATGGAAAGTGTAACCTGATTTTTGGCCCTTGGGAGTGACTTGTCCCTGGAAGTGAGGATTTATGGGAAAAGGCATTCCCAGTGGACCAAAATATGCCTGGGATTATGGCTTTTCAGTTCTCTTCCTCCTCTGCTGGGCCCAATGCTGACTGCCTCTAGCCAGGGTCCTGGTGCTCTGATCCTGTCTTTAAATTCAAATCTTAGATCATTTTCAAGAAAAAAGGAACTAATTGGGGATACAAGGTTTATAATTGCTGAAAAATAAGTTAGTTTGCTGAAATTGCTTTTTCCAATTTCTGGAAGTGCCTTATTCCCCTCAACTTTATTATTCATACAATGGGTATCTGTCAGACCCAGCTCCAGGGACTAAGAGACTGCGATGGACATAAGAGATGTGGTTCCTGCCTCACGGAGCTGATGGGGGATACTGATTCTGGGCACCTGTGTCTCCCACCATTTGACCTGTTTTACTCTCCCTTCTTTCTTCCTCGCCCTCTGTCTGCTCTGGCTTTCTCCTGCCTCTCTCTGACAACCCAAGTGAATGGGGGCCTATAACAAAACCATCTGAGTCTGTGGAAAAAATATGATGATGTATGCGCTCAATTCAACTTTGTTGACAGGCCTGATTTCCTGAAAAGAAGTCAAATGGGATTTCCCCAGAAATATAGTCATGGGGACAGATAGGAGGGAGGCTTGAAAGAAAAGAAGTACAAGAAATACCAGCCATAACTTGCCTAAGGTAGCTTCTCAATACGTGTTTTCTGAAATGAAGCTGGGTCAGAAAGCAAGAAAAGATTCACTTTGCAGAACACACAACCTGGTACCTTGCCGCCATTTTTCCTCTTTGGAACTAAAAAGCCAACCTTTTTCCTTTCACACTTATGGAAGAAAGTCTCTCTTCATTGGGAATGTAGAAACTCATACACTCTAAGAAAAACTTTTGTTGAGGGCTCATTGCTTGCCAGCTTCTATACTAAATATGTTTTTTCATGTGCACTTTGTCATGGCAAAACCAAGAAATAGGTAAGTTTGTCCTCTTTTTTTTTTTTTTTTAGATGGCAAATTAAGAGTCAGAGAGGAAAAAGTGATTTTCCAGAATTTTACTAATAGAATATAAAAGAGTTACCGTTTGAATTCCAGCCTGTTAGACACGGACCTTCCTCTTCCTATGCTTTAAAGCCTGACTCTTTTATATTCACATTCTGGGAGATGGTGCCTGTCAGAGCTTTCTCTTTTCTAAGATAAAGTTAGGACACTTGTACATGGCGTGCTCGTGTATGTGATTGTGGTTGTGTACCCTTGCACACAATTTCATGTGTGTCTTAAAAGATACATGATCATCTTATCTTAGAATGTAACTTTTGGCCAGGAAAGGATATTTCCTCAGAATGCTTTGAGTGCCCCTCAGATAAATAGATCAAGACCTGTTCCTCAGACTCCTCAGGGGAGTTGTGGTCTCTCATTCCATTTTTTATTATAGAGACCTAGCCTGCAGTGTCTGAGTATCATTTTTCAGCAGGCAGGTACAGTGGCTTACCTTAATGATCTGCTCCCCACTCCCACACCTCCATGGGTAAGGAATGGGAAGGCATTGCAGGGAGTAGAGTTATAACCTAAGGTAGATGGCACCATGTGAACTCAATACCTTCTTAGTCAATACAACTGTCCCTTGTATGCCTCCACTCCTTCATCTTGCTGAGTTATGGGGCTCATTCTTGGCAGCATCCCACTGCAACTCTCATGGCCATGGTTTTACTTTATACTGTATGAAAGCCCACATAAGAATACACTGGTTTCATTCCTAAAACTTTACTGAAAACATTTTTTTTTTTAAATCTTGTTAGTGGATTTTGTCCAGTAAGTATGAATCCAAAGGCAGATGACAGGACACAAGAAATAAACTATGTATAGAACATGGATTTGCGGGTCGTAGAGAGATGATAGTGCTGGTATTTACTAAATCTGGAACAAGTTGAAATCACATAGTCTTTCTGAACCCCAGTTTTTCAACTGTAACATGTTGATAATAATACTTAAGCTCACATAAGATTTTAGGGAAGATACAGTGAGATAAGTGCTTAAGTTCCAAGCATAGTACTAGCAGCTGGTACTCACTAGTATAATTAACATTAACAACCATCACCATGTGTATCTTTTATAGTTTACCAGGCATGTGGACATGATGACATTTTATTTTCACCATAGAGAGACACATGCAGCTCTATTTGTTTACATGAAACACAAGTAGAATGGCTGACTTATTTAGATCCTCATTACTGTTTTTTTCCCTAAGCAAATCTCTTAGTCCATGAGACTCAGGGATAAGTTTGAACACTAACTTGAGGCAGGATTGCTGACCTTGCAAGATAGAACAAAACATCTTAGGGCAAAGTGATTCTTCCTGAGTTACAAGCTCAGTCCTCAATCAAGGACCATAGAAAACAGGACCTCAGCACAAACCTTTCAACCTGCTGCATATGCCTCATGCATATCATGGGTCTGGGTTTCTTAGCTTCATTAGGGCACTGTGTCTCCTTAACCTTCTGATGCATTATAAAAGAACAGTCATTTTCTGTTTGCCAATAAGCAATTCCAGAAACTCTGGAATCTGGAAAGTTTAGGTGCCAAATTCAGGACTATGTTTTTTTCTCGCAGTAACAGAGGGTGGGTTAGGCAACACCATTATGTGATTTCAAGGCTTTTGACCCCTGAATGTTCACCTGGAAAATATTTATGGAGGAGACTGAGTTTAAGCCAGAAAAGTCACTTTTCCTCTCTGAAAAGAGAAACTATAACGTCCAAACTAAAGGGTGGACAAGAACAGAAAATGTATATTTCAAATGGAAGAAAAGACTTTCAAAGCTGAAGAGAGTCCTTAAGATTCAAAAGAGAGGGAGATATCATCCATCACATTCCCAGAGTTTTACCTGGAAATTTAGTTTTAATGGCAAAGCACGACTTCTAATGAACCTGGATTCTATGAGCCACTGGTACTTTGGGGGAAGGAGATAAAGATACGAAAATAGGTTGAGAGCCTTGATCTCATGAAGGTGATTAGGGGACATGAAACACAGAAACGGAAAACAGGGTCAACTGTACTAGCCTTTAATGGTAATCACGCTGTCAGCTGGAGCTGTGATCTTATCTGAAGGTCAACTCGGAGCAGATTTGCTTTCCAGTTGCCACAGTTGTTGGTGGTATTTAATTCTTGCTGGCTCTGAGGTTAAGGGCCTCAGTTTCTTGCAAATTGTTACCCAGAGGCCAGTCTCAACTCCTTGTCAGGAAGCCTTATCAACATGACTGCTTGCTTCCTCAGAGCCAGCCAGGAAGGAAGTCTTCCTTTATTATGGCCATTATAATTGTATGTATTGTATTCCAGTATACATAATTAGATACATCCTGTCACCTTTGCCATATTCTATTGGTTAGAATCAAGTGATAGGTAGGTAGGGCTTGGCTATACTCTAGGGAATAAAATTACACAAGGGTATGATACTAGGAGGCTAGGATCATTGAGATCCCCCTAAACTATGTCTATCACAGCTGTTAAATTATTGATCTTTGGAATATTGCATTGACTTAGCAAGAATGCAGTGAATTAGTTCCATCTATGTTTTGGGATCTTGTCTCAACAAAGCAGAGGCTACAGAGATAAGCAAATCCCAATATGCTCTGAGGAACTTGTAGTATTAGTATAGTAGATAAGATGTAAATAATAAACTCTAGAATGCAGCACACATGATGAGAATCAGCAATGGGACATGGTTGTTGGAAATGGGGATGGATTCCTTCCAAAAGGTAAGCCAAGATTTTTATAAATTATGCTTATAGGATGGATGGGGTTTGGGGCAATCAACAAAGAGAGCTACACAATTGTGAAAATGGACAAAATAGATTTCAATATAGCCTTGAGAAGTTACATATGATCCCAAATACTGTCATTTAAAAAGCTGGAGGACGTTTTCTTTCCTGAAGATAAATTAATAGATATATTGATAGCTAAGACAGCTGTTATGAAGATAAAATGAGCTGGTGCCCAGAGAGTTAATGCAGAATTAAAAGCTTTGCAAGGGATTCCCTGTGAAGCCAGTCTCTCCTATGAGACAGCTAAATTATATATCAGTGACAGTTCAATATCTCTTATGAAATTGCTGTGGAAGTTTTTTTAACCCTTATTCTAGTTTTCTTTGTTGTTTTGTTTTGTTTTGTGTTTTGTTGTTTTAATTTTCAGACACAGGGAAAGCCCAACTTTTTTCTTTGGAGTCAGTGGTTTGTCCTACGTCCTCCCCTTTGTTATTGATCCAAGAAGAACTGTCAATTTTTCAGTCCATTCAGCTTTTCATTTGTTGTTAGGATGGAGTGATTGATGACTTTCAAGATCCTCCCAAATGGAACCAGAAACCAGAAATTTTCAATATTATTGTTTTTAGAAATGTCCAAGATAATGTGTGTAATTTAGTCTTCATGTTTTATTAGTATCACTGGGATATTTTCTCATTTTTTTCTACTCTTTCATGATTTTTAAGATTATAAGCAAGCTATTGTATCAAGTGTTGCTCGGTATTCAATTTGAGTTTTCTCATGATTAGATCCAGGTTACATATTTTTGTTCCAAATAACTTAGAAATTGTATTGAGTTCTTGTAGAATCCTCCCTGGTGCTGCTCCATATGGATTTGTCCAGTACTTAATGTTGTTAACACTAGTGTCACTTGATTAAAGATGCATCATCAGATTTCTCCTCTATACAGTTTTCACTTTGAAAAAAGTATTTTGTCGGGACATACTTTGAAATTATGTCAATATATTTTTTTCTCATTACATTTCCCATTAGTTTTGACATTGATTGATTTTATTGCCTGAATCAATTATTGCTATGGAGGATATCAAATTATTATTTTTGTAATTATCATCCTCTTCCATTTAATATGGGACATTTTGCTCTAAAGAAGAGTTTTCTGTTCACCTGTTTAATCATGTGTTTATATCAGTAAGGACTCAGATTCCTATTTTACTCTAGGTTTTAATCTATTGTATCATTATTTATTCTTATGCTCAAATTACCCAACTTGACCAGTGGAAACCTCTTTCAAGGGGACTTCTATGTCCTTTGCATATTTTTTTTTCTATTCTTCTCTGAACACTCTTTTTTGGTTGGCACAATAAGTTATTCCAGTTTAAGCTTGTACTTTCGCTGTCCCTCTCTTAATGCTGTTTCTCTAAGGAGCTCTGGTTTATTTTAATGGTATTTAGAAATCAAGATCGGAGTGCCAGGTGTGCCCATTGCTACTGACCTTTCAGTGGACAGAGCTGGAAATAACATTTGTGTATATTATATATACTTTCTATGTTTATTTCTATATCTGTCTGTATTTCCTGAAAAATATTATTGGGTTGTCAGAAAACTCATAACGTATTTTTTCTATGTTTTTCATTGCAAAAATGCCTCATGACTTTTCCGACAACCCAATAGTTTGCATCAGTACTTCCAATTCAAATTTAAAAACTCGTGGTTCACTCTAGACCCATCTTTTCTATAGTTGTAACTCCCTTCTCTGATAGTAAGAAACCTGTATCCCATGATCCTCAATGCATTTTCTCATTTGCTTATTTCCCCTGTATATTACTAATCCACTGACCAACTCCTCACCAGCCTAGCCACCTCACTTATGTGTGTTCTTGCTGTGCACTGAACACCAAGAGTGAAGCTTGCTCAAACACCTCCTTCCCACAGCTTCACATCCTGGTGGTCCACTCCCTCAGTCAGCTACCTCCCTTGTCTGGCTCCAAATCCTGCCATGCTTCTGTTTTTCTTAGCTGCCTTCTTCACTCTGTTCTGAGTCACATCAGGCTACCACCACACTCATCTCTTTCCTGTTTCATCCCTAAATTTCATCAACCACCTCCAACTAATACTCAAGAAAAGCCAGGGAAAGGGAAGAGTTAGAAGAAAAGCATGTGGCAAAAATACTTTGACTCTAGCTTAATTGGCTTTTGAATCTAACATCGAGTCTCCTGGCCTAGAACATTTCGGGAATGCAAGTTTGTTGCCGTGATCGTACAGTGGTTAGTACTCTGCGATGTGGAATACAAGTTTGAAACGGCCAATGGAGCTGTTGGTTCGCTTTCTCTATTATGTGGAAATTAACACTTAGTAGTCAGTTGTGTCATTCTTCCTATTTGCTTTCAAGTATCTGTCACCTTCTCTCAAAAATATATTAGTTATTTAATTCTGAGGGGAAAAAAGGCTGTGTGTGAGAGGGTGTAATTTTACTAACCTGAGTCTGACCAGAACTACTTGAGAGTGTTTTCTGGAAGTTACAATGGTAAAGTGATTCAGGATATAATTCCACAATTCAGGAATATTAGATTTTTCTCTCTTCTTGAAAACTTTGATTTGCTGAGCTAGGATTCATGTGATATTTCTGCTTAAAGTCATTTGAATGAAAGCTTCAATTGAAATAAGCATAACTTGAATTGTCATCTCCACTTTTTATAATCCTTCCAAATATCACCAAAAGTTCTTTTTTTGTTGTTTTGTTTTTGGTGACAATTCAAGATGCCAGCAACTTGATTTTCAGTTTTGTTCCCGGCTTAAACCAATGTTATTTCTGTCAGAGTCTCCCTTATGTGGATAAGTATAAGACTGCTTACTCATTGCTGCATGATGTACACATGTGTCTTGTTTAGTCTGGAGAAAGAGAAGTATAAAACAAATACATTGTTGATAATCATCGCTATTACCAGTGAGGTGAAACATCCTTTATATCATTAGAAGATTCCTTCTTAGCAAGTATTTCACTCAAGCGATATCTTGTCTATTTTCCTTAGATGGAGGGGTATGATTTACCAATCTTCCCACATGTTTTGTAACATAACACATTTATTTTTAACATTGGTTAAACCATGCCTGCTATGGTCTGAATGTTTGTGTCTCTTGCCTTCCACATTCATATGTTGAAACCTAATTCCCAAGGTGATGGCTTTAGGAGGTGATTAGGTCGAAAGGATTGAGCCCTTAAGAATGGCATTAGTGCCCATTAGAGGCCCAAGAGAGCTCTGTAACGTTGTCCACCATGTAAGGTAACAACAGCTAGTTGTCTGTGAAACAGAAAGCAGGACATCACCAGACATGGAATCTGCTAGTACCTTGATCTTGGACTTGCCAACCTCTAAAATGTGAGAAATAAATCTCTGTTATTTATAAGCCACCCAGATATGGTATTCTGTTACAGCAGAGCAAACAGACTAAAACAGAAAATTGGTACTGAGAAGTGGGGGTGATGCTGTCACAAATACCTAAAATGTGCAGTTGGCTTTAGAAGTGGGTAGTGAGTAGAGGCTGGAAGAGAAATGCATGCTGGAATAAACATGCATTGCTATGAAAGGGCTGTGAAGGACGATTCTGGTGAAAGCCTAGAAAAAAATAAGAAAGCTGTAGCAAGAGCCCTAATCTTCTTAGAGAACACCTCAGTGGCCGTTAACAGAACATTGGTAGAAATAAAGACAGTAAAGTCCACTCTAATGAGATCTTTGATGGTAAAGAGGGATATGTTATTGAAAACTGGAGGAAAGGTGACTCTTGTTATAAAGTGGCAATGAGTTTTGCTGAATTGTTTGTGTCCTTGTATTTTCTAGAAGGTAAAATTTGTGAGTGATGTGTCGACCAAAATTAATTTTAGACTACAATAAAGAATAAAACCATTTATTCACACAAAATCAGCTGCAGCCCAGGAGATACAGGTTCAGATAGAAACCTACATTGCGCTCTGCCTAGACAAAGGAGAGGCTGCCTTTTATGGATAAACTCCCCACCATAGTTCCCATTTTGGTCAATTTCATGAAAATGAAATATACACACACACACACACACACACACACACACACACACACAGAATATATCAATGAGGATACAATTTGTGTAGTTCTGATTGGATGGGGCAGGGCTCAGTCCACTGGTCAAAACACAAAACCAAGGCGTCCCTACAGTGCTTTACTCAGACTGCGGGAACAGCAGGGGCATAGACAGTACCGGAGTCTGAAAGCTCAGTCTGTGACTTTTCCCGAAATTCCAAGTATATGAGAGGCCTCTGTCAGCAATGACAACTAGACCCTGGTTATGAATTTCGGTTCAGAAAACCAGAAGTCCATTTTGACAAATATATTTCTCCTCATAGTTCACAGATGAACCTGGATATTAGCCTGAAGGAATTTCTAAGCCAAGTGTTGTTGAAGGAGCCAGCTAGTTCCTCCTTGGCCACTTTAATAAAATGTGAGAAGAGAGAAATGATTTAAAAATGGAATTGCTAATAAAAAAGGAACCAGAACTAAAAAAAAATAATAAATTTATAAAATGCTCTGCCTATCCATATTGGACAAAATGAGAGCCATCTCTGAAGAAAACATGAAGGATGTGGCCAAATTTGATAAGGATATTAGTCATTTAAATAGAAGCCAGGATCTATTGCCCAAGATGATGGAAACTGGAAAGTCACCCCAAAAGTGACTCAGAGATCATCAGGGTTGCATCACCCTACCGCCGGCCCAGAGAGCAAGGGCCAAGGATTGGTGGGTTCAAAGTGATTTCAAAGCAGGATCTAGTCTATGGCGATTTGTCACTGTAGCCCAAACTGATTAAGACACAGAAGATGTAAATTTCCTAATATGCTATATGACTAAAAAGGCATCTTCCTGTTTTAGTTTATACTTCCCAGAATATAAGAAAAAATGACATTTCCATATAGTTATTTACCAGTTGAGAACTCTGCTGATTTTCTGTGCATGAAGCAATAGCTAAGGTGGACGTCTAAGAAAGGGATGAGCTGCTGAGCAAGGTGACATGTTCAGCATGCTAATATCTTTACATTCAGGCTGGGCAACTGCTTGTGGGGATGTGGCAAGAAGGGGGTTCAAGAGGGGAGGCTGGAATATGCAGCCTTTGTGTTATCATATTTTCAGTCCTGAGAATTCAGTTCTTATGGAGGGGAAGGCCTGCACAGAGCCATACTGTGTCTGAAAGCCCTAAATTCAGAGTTGAACAAACTTTAACGTGACTCTCACTGTTTTCTTTCATGTCCTTTTTTTTTCCTTTTTCTATTTTACTGCTTCCTAGAGGGTGTAATCTTGATGACATTTCTCTAATGGTCACTTACGGATTAGCTCTTTTAAGCTCAGCCAATTTATAGCCCGGCATTTACTTTCCTTCATCTCCAGTGTCTGGAGATCTTGAATTGTTGCTTCACAAAGCTGAGTTTCTATCAGTAAGTTGCCTTTTTAAAGGCGGGTATCAATAAATGGAGATAAGTATGGGGGTGGGGAAATGTGGTGTGTAACAGATAACTAAAAATATCGGCCTGATAAAGGGCTGCTGGATCTGTTTGGTAGCTTGGCCAATTTCATAGTTGACTTGCCTCAGATGCAGCGATAACATGACTGAAAGGCACGCATAATGCGTGAAACATAAAAGTTTCATTAAACTGTTTGGCATCACTAAATATGAGAACATTTTTGTTTGATTTTTCTTCACACCTTCATGAAGAGATTAGAGTGAGTCATAGTGCAAGGGTGCCAGGTATGTCTCAATTTTCCCATAGGGTTCTATCACCCCGAGCGAGAACCAAAACAGTGACAAGTGATGGACACCATTGTGGAATATTCATGTCAATGCCTACATGAGCATGTGTGTAAACATTTCCCAATATTATAAATCATGGGATCGAGAGAATGGAGCTCACAAAAAATATTTTGGTGCTCACAGAAAAATATTTTTATTTTTATTGAAAACAAAAATGTGGTTAATCAGAATCTCTTGGAATTGCAATGACCAAAAAATATCGAGGTCAATAAATCCATCTAACTCAAAATAGATGCACTTAAGCCATTCAAAAGTAATATAAAGCAGCATGACATACAGAATAAACCACAGATGAGTATCAGATCTCATACTGGTTCTGGCCTTAAGTTGCTGAGAGATGAGACACATGCTTATATATATTTCTGGGCACCCATTTTCTCAACTCTCAAATGGGAAGCCTGGGCTGACAGTCTCTAGGGCCTCTGCCCACTCTAAATGTTATGAAGGTGGCCATCTTCCATGTCTTAAAAATTACTAATGAATGCTATCCCTTATCTTCTCCATTAAGTCACTACTCAAGCTTGTCAGATCAGAATATGCATACATGCCACAAATTCAACAAAACAAGGATGCAACCCTAAGTGACCAGGAATATTAGATACGGTAGTCAGGGAAGGCTCCTGTGAGGACGTGGCTTTTGAATTGAGGTCAGAGAGATGAGAAGGTTATCAGTTAAGGAAACATCTGTGGGGGGATGTTTCCATCTTTTCTCCCATGCTCTTACCAAATTTTTCTGTGCCCTGAATATGCTGTGTTCTTCCTACCTATCCTACCTTTGTCCACACCACTTCCTGTGCCAGGAATATGTTAGCCCCCATCACCTCCTGTGGAAATCCCACCTTGCTTTAAATGTCACCTCCTCCATGAAGCCTGGCCTGATTTCCTCAACCAAATCCTCTCTTACCTATAAATGCTTTAGTGTTCATACTGCCACGTCCTTTGTTTTGGTAAAGGGACTATCCTGATTACAAGCAACCAAACTGGAGTTGGAATAAAGGTAAGCAAAAATGGTCAAATTTGTTGGTTTAGGTAAGCAGAAAACAGAATGGTCACTGTAGGGCTGGCTTCAGCAAAAACTGTATTCTGTTGATGTTAACAGTGAATTACCACCTGTTCCTCTCTTCCACTCTGCTCTACTATGTGTATATGACTTTCCTGTTTCAGGCTGCTTTTCCCACAAACCTGAATGTGCGGTTGCAGGTAGTTGTGTACTTATGCATTTAGGACTTCAGAACCTAAAGATAACCTTTTCCCACCACTCCAGGTGAGAAAAGTCCCAGGGAAGGACTCTTTGGCCCGGCCTCATTTGTATCACTGGACTGTGCCTGAAAGCAGTGTGGGGGTGGGGGGGACAAGAGCTCGGGCTTGGTCACTCAACAGTCACGTGCCCACCAATGTGAAGTGAATGGCAGCTCCATAAGCAACCATTTGGCTGGAGATGGGTAGAAACCTGGACCCCAAGGACAGGGGAAGTTTATTCCTTTCATCTTTTATAAATGCGTGGGGCAAAGGAAAACTCCATCTCCGGAGAAGGCCATTATAAAGGTGCATAGCATCAGTGCTAAGCCCGCTGTGCCCCACAGCACTCAAGGAGCACCTCAAGCCTTGACAAGGCCATACACACAGAAACACCTCTCACGTCTTCCGTGGTCCCTGCAGAGCCATAACTTCAGCCACATTCTGTATTACATTCTTGCAAACCCCACTTTAGACACAGACTCAGTGTTTCCATCTTATTTCTGTGGCCGACTTGTCCCAAAGGCAATGAAAATTGAGTATTAGTGCCACTCAAGGGACGTGTGTCTGCAGGATGCAGTGTCGCACGTCTCTCAGAGGCTCCCTGTTAATTTATGGACACCTCGAGGTGCTACGATCTTCCGCTTCCCTCTTAGCCTACTTTTTATCAGTCCAAGTGTCATTTGTAACTAGAAAGCATGGCCTTCCCTGAAGGGAATCCAATCCTAAACCCTCTTTAGTTATGTGGATGGTGCAGGTAATTGCCCTCACTCTCCTGCCTCATCCATCCTCACTCTACACGTAGTCTCAGTGTGCAGGATTATTTTTTTCTTCTCATAACTATTAGGGCATGTATCAGTTTGTACTATTTTTTTTAAATTTTCACTTATTAATGTATGTGTGTTTGAAATCCTCCCCCCTTCCTGTTACCGTCTTTGAATGAGCAGTGATTTATTACTGTGTCAGATCCTGCGCCGTCTTTTATAGTGCAGAATCTGGACGTTAAAAAAGTTGAAATAAATCCATGCACCTAAGCTGATGTGAAATGACAAATGATTGAGCCAGAGATTGAAGAAGGGAGACAATGTAAGAAGAACCTGTTTGTGTTGTGCGAAGTTCTTCTTAAAGGAAAAAAGAACATATTGAGGATATGCCACAATGTAGAAACTTATGTATGAGAGATTTGAAAAAACAAATTTAGGAAAACTTTGAGTGTTTTTGATAACTCACTGTAGTATTTATAGGAAGATCACAAACTTGGTGTTAATTAATTTGCAATCATTTTTAATTGTCATGATGACGTTTCTTAAAATGTGACTCAGTGTCAGGACTAGAGCACAAATCTGCTTAGTTTGACATGATGCATCCTTTGGTATTTCTCTTGGTATTCCTAAACCTCTCCCTCAAAAAATATAACGTACACCTACATGTCTGAACAATAAAGGCTCAGTACATTCCACGGTACCTATTCCATCTTAAATATATTATTCACTGGGTAATCATTTGTTATAATAAATGATTACATTTTGCATTTTATTATTGTAACTATATCATCATCTTATTAACTAATTATGAACACTAAGTATATGCCAAGTCCTATGCTAAGGTCTGTGTATGCCTGACCTCATTTCATCTCCACAATCAGCCAGCTTCATGAAGAGATTCTGGCAATAATCCAGGTTAGACGTGATCCATTTATGAGCAAAGCCATAGTCTAGTGATTTCAACATATACTTAAATAAGCATATAATGCAAGGAACTAAATTGATCTTTGAAGCAAACATTTATTGAGCACTTATTAGCACTTACCCTTCACATGTGAATGTAATCCTATAGTTAGTAAATGGTGGAATTGAAATTTGAACCCAGGGAATATGACTTGGCAACTGTGCTCTTAATTGATACAGTGTAATTTAAAGAAGAAAGAGAAAAAAAGTTCTTCACCAATCACCCTCAGTACACTGTGGCTCTCCAGAGTGAGGATCAATGAAAGATTTCCTGAAAGTTTCTCTGGCTCTTAAGTGACAGATTCCATAGGAAGAGGGAGAAAGTAACTAATTTCATGAAGCCTCTACTACGTGCTATACCATCTACAATAGGAAGTATCTTATTTAATCTACAAACAGCAGTACTTTGTCACTTTTCACAAGCGCAGTGGAGGTTCAATGTTGCTGCCTGTAGTGGTGTTTTCTGCAGTATTCAATATTAGCCAATAACAAGTGACCAATAATAAAAATAGTTACATAAATTATGGATATCCACATAATGGACCATTACACAGTCATTTAAAATGGCAATTTTGAGTGCAATGGATGTCCTATGAAAATGTTTAGGATATGATATCAAGAGAAACAAAATCAGGATGCCCAATTATACATTGGCATGGTATTAGTTTTATTAAAAAAAAAATACTTTCAACAGGGAAAATGAAATGGAGCTCAAGGAAGGTGCCTGAGCTCTAGACTGAGCATTCCCGGGTCAGAGGTCCTAAGCAGCACACATCACAGTATCGTCTGCCTTTCGGACGAGGCCCACTTACAGGTGCCATGCCCATATGGCTCTTCTTTTCTTAGTTGACCTCTTTAAAGTTGGAATTTTGTCAGCACCCAGGTCACCTGCCAGAGTCCCCCTGCCAGCGTCTTTTATTCTGTCTAGATATTTTCTTGTGGTTTGTTCTTGCCTCATCCTATACTAACCTGACATACATGGATGTATGTATTGACTGTTAATATCACATCTTACGTAACTGTAGAACGTCTATACCAGCACTATCCAATGAGAATTATGAGTGTCACATGCATCGTACATATGTAATTTAAAATTTCCTAGTATCCACATGAAGACATGTGGCTACTTTTAAGCTTAAAAAAAAAAACAAGAAACAAGTAAATTTAATTTTAACAATACATTCTCTAACTCAATATATCCAAAATATTATTTTAACATAAAATCAATATTGAAATTATGAGATATTTCACACCCTAGCTTTTGTACTAAGTTTCAGAATTCAGTTTGCATGGATTCTGATAACACATCTCAACTTGGAATAACCCATATTTCAGGTGCCCAGTTGACATGTGTGGCCATTGGCTACTCCCTAGGAGGGCACAAAACTACACCCTATATTCTTGCTTTTCAGATTTGTTTTTTATTTTTCTATTTTTTCTATTTTTTTTATTTTTTGAGGGCAGTGTCACTGGCCTTCATATGTAGAACCCAAACCGGAGCCGCTGGCTTCCCAAGCCAGTACTTAACCACTGCACCACTCGGCCGGCCCTCAGATTTGCTTTTTAAACTACCCAGCTTTGCTTAGTTTAAATTTAGGTGAAAGGCTAATCAGCACTTAATCTAAAAATGACTTGTCAGAAAATTGTTTTTCTCTTAAAGGAGAATTCAGCTACAGAGCCTCTGTTAATGACTTAATTGGCAAGGGATAACATATTTGGCTAGGGGGCAGTTTTCCATTTGTTTAATTAAATTAAGATGGAGATTAAAATTACTTATCACTTTCAGTTACTTCAGGCTGTAACTATAGGAACTTTCATTTCACTTTTCTGAAACATGAAAGACACCAGAGCTAAGAGCTTGTTTAGAAGAGATAACAGCCCCCCCCCCCCCGCCAACCCTCCACCAAGCCAAGGGCAAGGGGTCAGCAAGGCATTTTCAGAGCCTCTCCTGGGGCAGGCTCCCCTTATCCAGTGATGCTTGTAAATCATTTAGTCATTCATTTATGCAGTTCTTCAAAGTTCTAGAAGGATCTGCACTTTGCTAGTGAACACACAGGGAAGACGTTCCCCTTTTTAAACCCTTTTGTGTATAGAACATACCAATTTAGTCACAGCAGTATAATTATTCTCCTCTGTCATGATCCATCAGTGGAACCAGTAGGCAAGTAGAACTGGGAAGGTGTGGGCTGATTAACTACTGAATATTTTCCTCTGGATCAGAGTGATCTCTAAGCAAACATAATACGTACATCATACGTCCAACATATTGACCCCTACTTATTGAGGGCCTTATGTCTGTCAGCCTCCTTTCCTATGCATTACATCATTTCCAACTTCACGAGTTATATTAGGCATGTATTATCTTCATTTTACAGATGAGGAGAGTGATGCTCAAGAGTTTTTACATGGCTTCCCCTGCTTCTGTCTCCCACTTTGCCAAGCTATCCTTCAAACTGCTTCTAGAGTGATGCCATGTGATACAAAATCTGACTGACTATTTCATGCCCTGATGAAAATGCTCTCTGCTGGTATCTGGCCATAGTACAAACTCCTTGGTGTAACCCTTACTCCTCTATGACCTGACCCCTTGTTCTTCTCGTCAAGCCTAATTTCTAACCTCTGTACACTCAGAATGCTGCCCATACTGGTCTATGAATACTCTTAGCAAATGTTACTGAGTATTGACTATATCCTAGCTGCTGTTGTAAATAGTTTACATATATTAGTGTATTCACTGAGAGCATATGCAGTCCTTGGTATTCCTGCCCTCACTCATTTTAGTGAGCTTATCAGCTGGGATACATCCAGGCAACCACTATGGGAAACAAGGTATAAAATATTTCTATCCCTCAGGAATTTCCCTCATGCCCCATTTCAGTCAGTTCCTCATTGAATGAGCTCATCAGATCTTAAGATATCTGCATTTTATTGTATTATTATGTCAATTTTAAAAGGATAGCACAGGCTTATAGCACATTGATTTCATAAGTGCCTCCAGCAACTGGATTTCTGATTCAACATCTTACTCTTTCTTCTTCCCTTTTCCCCACTCCTCACTCCCAGGGTTATCTGATTCTCTCCTAGACTGTTTTCAGACTCTGAGTATGAATACTTAAATATGTGAACAAAGAATTGTATTTTAAATGATGCCTGCCCTATAGAGCAGTTCCTGGGTATTGGACACACTTACTGTATAGCAGGACTATGTAAGTCTCCAGGGTAAGGGTCAAGAGTGTGGCCCCTGGGGAAATACAAATCAAAACCACCTGACACCTGTTAGAATGGCCATGATAAAAAGACAAGGGATGACAAGTCTTCGTAAGCATGTGGAAGAAACGGAACACTTGTGCATTGTTTATGGGGATGTAAACTGGTATAGCCACTGTGGAAAACAATAGGAGATTTCTCAAAAAATTAAAAATAGGACTACCATATGATCCAGCAGTTCCACTTCTGGGTATATATCCAAAGGAAAAGAAAAAACTATCTTGAAGAGATTACAGCATTATTCAAAATAGCCAAGACATATGAACAACCTAAGTGTCCATCCACAGATGAAAGGATAAAGAAAACAATCTGATATACACACTCACACACATGCACACACACGGTCTGACACTTAAGTTCGTGAACTTGTTGCAACGATATTGCTAATCTTTTTGATGTCAGAGGGATTATTCATTATGAATTTGTACCAGCTGGACAAACAGTTAACCAAGTTTATTATTTAGAAGTGCAGAAAAGCCTACGTGAAAAAGTTAGACATCCTGAACTTTTCATCAACAATTCATGGCTCTTGCATCATGACAATGCACCAGCTCACACTGCGCTGTCTGTGAGGGAGTTTTTAGCCAGTAAACAAATAACTGTATTGGAACACCATCCCTACTCACCTGATCTGGCCCCCAATGACTTCTTTCTTTATCCGAAGATAAAAGAAATATTGAAAGGAAGACATTTTGATGACATTCAGGACATCAAGTGTAATATGATAACAGCTCTGATGGCCATTCCAGAAACAGAATTCCAAAATTGCTTTGAAGGGTGTACTAGGCGCTGGCATCAGTGCGTAGCCTCCCAAGGGAAGTACTTCGAAGGGGACCATGGTGATAATCAGCAATGATGTATATAGCACATTTTCTAAGATGAGTTCGCGAACTTAATTGTCAGACCTCGTATACTTGAAAGTTGCTAAGTGAGTTGCTAAGTGTTACAAATCGTCATGTTGTAAACCTTAAATTTTTAAAATGTTACGTTAATCTTATCTCAGTAAATCTGGTGGGGGGGAATGTGTGTGCTGTGGGGTCACACTGCTTCAGTTTGAATCTGGCTCTCCGTTTTATATGCTGATTATATCCTCACAACAACCCCATGAGTGTGTTTTATTATCTCCATTTAACAACAAGGAAACTGGGGCTTAGAAATGGCAAGTAGCTAGCTTGAAGGGCACAGTCAGCAAAGAAAACCTCAGGGATTTGGTCCAGGTGTCACTGAGTGCAAAGGCCAGGCCCTCCTTCTAAGGGCGATGACACTGCTCAGACCTGTTGGCTCATATCCTTTCATCTCTGTCACTGTCATCGATTCTGGTATGTCTTTCCTGCTAAAAGCAGAATGCTGTTTGCTAGAGCAATTCATGTTATGTATGCATAGCTGAGAATTATAAGTGTTCTCCCAAGGCAAATTTAATATGCTGCTGAATATTGAATTTAAAGGTTTACCCAATTTCTTAAATATGCTAAAGATGCTATTTAAAAAATTAGTTGTTACATACCTAGGTTTTCTAATTTTCAAAATCAAATATATTTTTTTTTCATTTTAACAATAATAGTATCTTAATATAATTTTCTAATAATTCCAGACTTAATTTAAACTAGACTTTTGCTTCTGGTTTAAATACATACATATATACCAGGGAGGTTAGACAATTAAGTTTTTGAACTCTTTACTGTGTACGTGCACAGTAGAAAGTTTGTGAACTTAATTGTCTGACCGTGTGTGTGTGTGTGTGTGTGTGTGTGTGTGTAATTTTATTTATCTCCAGGACCTCACTGCACTTCTACATTTCACAGGCATATGTAGTCCTTTAAATGTCCTTCCTTCTTGCTGTAACAAGTAGGTTATACCCTGATATTTATGTTCCTCATATAACAAAACTTTATTTTCTTAACAAGACTTTTTTTTTTTTACTTCATTAGACTGATATTAATCTTACCTCAAGGAGAACTTGGCTGTGCTTTCACTACAAAAGAATCAATTTATTTTACAATTATTGAGCATTGCACTCTGCTGTTACTAATTAGATGCTAATTAATGTTTTTGTACTTGCTCATTTATTTAGAATCTTCCTTTTTGTCTATGTCAGGGCTCCTGAAAGTATATAAATTTCATGAACGGCTTTTATCTGCTCTTTAAACAGATTGTAGAAGAAAGTAGTCGTTTTGAAAATGATAGCAGGCCAACATCCACATTTGACAAAGACACAAAATTCTAGGGGACGTTATTCCCCTGACAGTAACTAATAACTTCAGTGAGCATTCTTCACAGCAGGGGCATATCATGGATTTCTTAACTGATATAAATCCATCCTTTAAAGTTTGTTCTTCCTGTGAAAGCTCAGAGAAATCACAGGGAAAAGATTAAAGGACAAAACGTAAAATGTGAGGAAGAAGGAGTTTAAACTAACATATGTCAGGTATACTTATTGTATTTCATCTTGAAAAGCTCTGCTCAATGGTAGATGAGTCCCTTTCTGTAAAAGAAAAGACGGAGACTTATGTTTCCGTATGTTGAATTGGAGGGAGAGCTCTATGCAGAGAGGGCAGCATGTGCAAATGTCCAAAGCTGAAAGGGACTTGGCAAGTCCGAGGCAGGGAAGGAAGAGCTGAACTGGGCCATTTCATAGGCACACGCAGGGTCTCCAGGAAAAAGCTAAGTGTTTGGTGACTCATCCATTGTGCATTGGAAGGATCACTCTCACCAAAATGTGGAAAACTGATTTCAGTGGTGGAAAATTTCACCGTCGCTAAGACGAGAATGATAGTTCCAACTAGAGTATTGGTAGGTTAAGTGGAGAAAGATCATTTTGAGAAGGACCTTGTAAGTAAAGTGGTAAGGCTCATTTCTAAGTTGGACAGGGAGGGCCAAGACAGGGCTAGCAGAAGGTATTGAGGATGAGTTTTAGGTGTCAAACTCAGTAGAAAGTAGGAACTTCCTTTTTAAATAAACAGCTCTGGAAAAGGGGGGCGGGCGGGGCGGAAAGAAAACAAATCCAAGGAAATACCGTAGGCTGGATTGATCAGGGAAGTAGACTCTGAGTCTGAGATTTGCTTTCAGCAGATTTATTGAGAAGGCATCCAAGAAACCACGCCTGTCTGGGAGTGAAAAAGGGATGCTACAGAGAAAGAATCTGGGAGGGAACCAGTTGCAGCAGAGGGCCTCAGCCATTCCCACAGTGGAGTCTAGGCTGGGATGGCCTTTCAGAGATGCCACAAAGTGGCAAATAGGGCATATTGCCCATCCATTGATAAAAAATCCCTCTGGGGAAGAGCGTCTAACCTCCAGTGAGTCAGTTCCCACAGCTGACAGCAATTCCTGGGCAGGGACTGAACTGTGAACTTGGAGCCAGCAAACACCCTGGCAAATGAGGAAATGAGTGACCCAATCCTGTAGGTATTACGGGCAAAATACAACATGTCCTACATTCCACCCTTTGCACCTTTCTGCTCCACTGGAAGCAGCCTCTCTTGGACTTTTCCTGGGGAAATTTTCATGAGAAGGATTATTAGGACAGATTGTGTCTCTTGTGGCTAGAACTGGTTTGGGGGCTGCAAATGATGTTGATTCTTTCTCCCATACTGCGTATTTAGATTTCCCTTCTTCTGGTTGGTGCCTGTGCTGGTCAAGGTGGCTTATTCAGATGGGTGACCCAGAGCCTCCATGCTGAGCTGTGAGACCCCTGATCACCATGTCTGCACATGCCATGACCACTGTGCTTGTCAATTGGATAGGACAGTACCCAGAACTGCTAACTGGAAACTGAGTGACCTTCCCTGCCCTGATCATGTGACAGAAATCTAGACTCTTCTACCCCATGGTATAACAGCAACCCTGCATTCCTTCTGATGATGGGATCAGTTGCCCCTCACAGATCGATGGTTCCTTTCTTTGTTTACTTCTCTCTCCACACACTTAGCCTACAGTAACTGGGCAATAGCCAAACCTTAAAGTTTGTCTTCTCTTCAGATAGAAGCTTCCCTCTCTAAACCAGAACATCTCTTTTTCTGCCCTCCACCTACAGGAGATAAGAGTCTCATTCTCTGAAGCCACAAACCCTCTGACTTTTGAATCTCATCTTAAATTGTACTTACACAATCAATAACCTCATTTTATAAAATATAACAATGCTGCTTCCAAAACATTACTTAAGACTGTTCAAAACCATCAGACCCAAGCTGTTTAAACATAACTACCTAGAAATTATATATTGCCCAAAATTACTTACAGGTTAAACTTGAAATTTATGAAATATTTTTTCTGTTTATCTTGATGCCTTAAAATGCAATTCATATTTTACAGCTGAGGTCCTAGACAGAACACCTTCAATAGTCTATCTTGTAGAAGGCCCCACAGGGGGAAATTGCAAATTTGATTTTTAGAGATAGAGAAAGGATGTATTGGAGAGTGGCCAAGACTTGAAATTAAAATGGCATGAAGTTTCTTTCAAGTGACCTGAGAAATCTTTCCTATCTCCTCTCAACAGAGTTACAGATAGCAAATTTAATAATTGAGTCTGTGTGTCATATACCTGCTTTTGATAAAGTCCAACTCAGACATTTCTTTGCTTGAAAATACAATAAACCTGTTTACTATGAGTGTCTCTTCTCTCCCCCTTCTCTTCCTGCCTCCCTTCCTCCCTCCTTTCTTTCTTCTGCCCCTCCCCTCGCCCCTCATACCTACACTTAAGTTAGACATAACCTAACAGTTAGCAAATAAAAAAAACAACCAAGGGGCTGGCCGAGTGGCTCAGTTGGTTAAGAGCTCGCTCAAGAGTGCAAGCTGAGTTCTAAGCAACAGCAGTTCAATGCCCAGCCTGAGCTGAGCTGCTGTTGAGCTGCCAACAGGGGGCAGGATGGCCCAGCTTAAGAAAAAAAAAAAACATTCATATTTTAGAATTTTTGCATGGCTTTTCCTGATGATTTTGTAGACTAAAACAAAGTTTTGTTCATTTTGTTTCCAAAGCCATGCTGTATAGCCCAGTCAAGTTTCTAACAGACATTTGCCTCTAAAGGACTAATGAGCAGTTGCTATCTAGAGATGTAGCCCTTCCAGTGAAAATCAAAAGCCTTTAATTCATGATGACCTCTGTACCCTGCCCTCTTGTAATATCCTTTCTGTACAGCCCCTCTGTCAGCCCTCCCTCTTACTCTGAACTGTAAAACCTTGAACCAGTAACATGAGCTTTCTGTACACCAGTTTTCTCAACTGTAAAAAGATGATCAAATGCTTCTTCTGATACTATTGTAAACATAACGAGATAATAGAATGTCATTTTGTTTGTCTGGACCTATGCTTTCGATCACGATCACGGCCTTTCTGGGAAGGTCACAGGCAGGTGTTTTCAGCCTTAAGGAGTGAGTGCCCTTTCCACTGGAGGCCAGTTTATCCTCAAACAAAAGACTAAGAGAGGCTTTTATAAAGGTGTCGGGTGGGGAGCTGGAGTGTGTGGACTTACAGAGAGACTGACCAACAAGCGAGCTCAGAGAGTGAAGAATCATTCCAAGAGCATTGTTACTACAGCATTTCTCAAAAAGTGAAATTTCCCAGCTACCAGGTTGACCTGAGATGATGGTTAAACATGGACATTCTTAAGCCAACTCTTAACCAACTGAGCCACTCGGCTGGCCCCAAACATGGACATTCTTCAGCTTTATCCCAGATTCACTGACTCAGTGGAGTTTTGTTTAAAAGCTTTGCTTTGTTTAGAAGCTTTGCTGAGCTTTGTTAAACCTTGTTTCTGAGACTCACAAAATCTTAACCACTAGCCTTTGTGCCTCCCACTGTGGGTGTTTTAAAGGGGATAGAAATAAGAAAAAATCTGTTTCTGGCATTAATGAACTTTTAGTTTTGAAGGAAGAAGTGACTTTGCCCACACTCATACCAGGCTCCCCCATGCCATCCATACCCACCAACCAGAGCTACACAGAAGGCTGCATGGGGCCAGCTCTAGCTCTCTCCCAGGTCCAGGCCTGGCACACAGTCCAGTTCTTCTTAAACCCTATCACATAAGCTGGCTGCATCTTATGAATAAACACATCTGAAAAGCAGCCACTGCCTCGTGTGCTCTAAAAGGAGCCTCTCATGCCAGCTCTCAGATCCGCGGGCATCAGGAAACTCGCAAATATGAAGGCACAGTCACACACAACCTCTGGTATCACCAACTCTGCAAAACAGGTGTGAAATGAAGGCTTTCTCATATAATCTTATTAGTTCCACGCCAGCAGCAAAACCGAAGTGCCTGATTAATAATTCCTACTTTTATATGCGCTCTAACACCTGTGAGATGTGTTTCTCTTTCGCTCCAGGAGTTCTGACCAGCCCTGCATTACTGATTTTTATTTCTCCATTTAAGAAACATGCAGCAAAAAGCTCCTAAATGTGTTCTAAACTCTTTTAAACCAGACGTGAAATCTTTTTGCAAAACAAAAAAATGCTCATTTCTTGATAACCACAGTCTCGAACAAAAAACTAGTGGGTTGTTAAATAGCTCACCTCAGCCACTTTTGGATTCACATTATATGCATCTCCACAGATATTTTTCAAACACTTGTGCGTGTGCACACACACACACACAGACACACATACGCATGTGTGTAGAACTGGCAAAATTTGTCACTGTGGATATTTGATTCTTTGTTCCATGAACTCAAATTTAAACTTTATTTTTATTCCTTGTCAGCTTATTGCCTTTATTTTTATTAGAGTCAACTAGCCAAACGATCTTTATTTTTTGGTTTATTTTATTTACTTTTTTGCATTTCCTTCTTTCTCTGTGTTTGCCTCTGTGCCTGTTTTCTGTCTTCTCTTGTGTATCTCTGTCTGCCTCTCACATTCTGTGTATTCCCAGGGAATAATTACTGTTTTTCCTCTATCTCTGATATTTGTTTGGAAATTTCACAATGTCTTGCCTTCTTCATCAACCCCATTTCCCCCACCCCAAGAACCAGTATATGGTTTATGTGTAAAAGATGGCTTTATTATTTTTAGACTTAGTTCACATTCCATGTCAAATTTAGTCTTATGTACAGCCATATTTTAAGCCATCATTACTAGAGTTTTTATCAAGACTGTGCATACCTGTAGTAAATACATGTTTATGTGTATGAGTTCCTAATTAAAAGCGACGTTTTTCATACCACTGCTTCCCACCTGGAGCCTTACCATAAATGCAACCACTATTAATAATTTCTAACTCTAGTGCTTTGGTAGCGACTCACAGTTTTTTAAATGCTCCTATCTCTGTATCTTGCTTTATCCATTGATGATGTCTTTATTTTTTATATATATTTTCTTCATCTCTCCTTCCTGTTGTATGTCTTAAAAAAAAAATCTCAACATTTGGCCAAAAGAGAGAAACTTAGAGCACTGAGGAAATGGAGACCCCTCTGCCTCCATCCCACTGCCCTGGTCACCTGAGCATCCATATCTATCCAAAGACAACACTGATCCAAGACCAAAAGGTCACACAGTGACCCCAGGTATGGGGACTAATGGAAATGTAGGGTTCCATGTGTCACAGTTTTTCTTCATTTATTCCATTGTAGAGAAAGACATGGAAAATCAATCAGAATCCCCTGCAGGACCAGCAATCTCAGGCAAAATTAAATGATCTTTGAGATGCTGTGCGAGTTGCTTTGATGATAACATCCTCCCTTTTTTCTCCCCTTGCCTGTGTTTTAACAGCATCAACACATATAATCAGATCTGGAATTTTACAACTGTCAAAATAAATGAGATGCAGCATAAACCCCATTGTTTTATCCTGTTGCACTCGGGGTTGATTTTCTAAACCAATTATTTAAAAATACAGTGTTATTGCCTTGTCACCTTAGGGCAATGGATGGAAGCTTACTATAAATCATTGCCCAGGTTTCACCTGTAGTCAGCCTGTGGCTAATTGGGGAGAAAGATCTCTTATGAATAAAAGTGAAAAGAGCTGTTGAAGTTGTAGAGAAAAAGACTCAGTAGAGAAGGTAACAGAATACGCATTAATGACTAGTGTGGAGAAAACCAATAGAATACCCTTGTCAACAGAGGAGATCTAATCAGAAGAAAAATAGTTTTCATTTGGCTGTAAACCATACATTTCATTGAACATGAAATTTGCTGTGTGAGTCTTACAAAGAGGATAGTTAGCAAAGATAATTTTGTGAGATTTTAATAAGAATAGAAGGAGGAAGAAGAAGATAGGATGAGTACCATGACAGTAACAATGACAATGTAACAAAATAAGAGGAATTGGGCAAAACAGCTGGAATAACATGTGCCTGTTTATGAAAGCTAAAATAAAACTCTTTGATTTTTGGGAAAGTGTTAATAGACTGCTATCATACACTTTATATAGAGAAGGCACACAATAATACAAAATAATAATACTATCTTTTGGGGGGGTATATTTAGTTATTCAACACACTTTGATATTTGTTTTGTAATATTACTATTAAATGACTATATTAAATAGCTAGGGGTAGGAGATTTAGATAAGCAAAAGATACCCAGAGACTATAAATGACTTGTACTGAGGCTCAATGTGATCTCTTTCTTCTTTAAGCTCTCATAACTAAATTCAAGATTCCTCTTCTTTCTGATTAGCCAATTCTGAACCCTTCTTCAGATCCACTTAAATTTATTTTCTCAAAAAGGTGTCTTATGATCCCTATTGTATACTCCAAGAATTAAAGAATGTGGAATACACACACACACTCACACTCACACATACTCACACACTGCATTAATAGTCTTCCTAGTAAACATCAGAATTTGGAAATACAGTTCAATAATTTAGAGTATGGTTTTTCAAATCAATCAAATCTGGATCAAATCTGTCCCGAAACTTGCATATGGAATGACGTTAGACAAATAACCTAAACTTCCTAAGCTTCATTTCTTCAAATGTAATATAGTGAAATAATAAAGCCTAGCTATAATGACCTATGGATTTTTATCTTCCACCTTTAATATTTTTCGAGATGGTTCTGACGTGGCCAACAATAAAGGGACTTACTCCCTGGACCTCAAGGTTGGCCATGGAAACAAGATTAGGCCAACCAGAAAATTTCTTCCCCAAAACTAATTGTGGTATTGGTTATATATTGGGTATGTGACTCAAACCAAGCAAGCCAACTAGTCCTTCCTTGACAGTTCTTATCTAGAGCAAAAAGGGTCTACCTACCTCTTATAGCTATAGATGACCATCATTCCTCATCCCTACCAAATACAGGAGTCATGTTCTTGAAAGAAGAGAATGATTCCAGATCTAAAGGTGGGGGGAATGAATGAATGAATGAATAAGTCTTCTAAGTATAACAGATTGAATATTACCTTCCCAGAATCTTGATTTGCTGGTATTTGCTAACTACCCCTCATTTTAAGCTACATTGAATTGCAGCTTTCTCATCGAAATTTGAAGAGCCTTAACTAATACAATACCTTATAGAGTTGTAGGGTTACAAAACAAAACATGTGAAGATTTAGTACCCTGCCTGGCACACAATAATCCTACAATAAATGTTCACTGTGATGAAGGCGATGATGAGGACGATGATACCTTCTCTTTCTTTTTCATTCCCAGAGAATTTCCTATAGAACACCTAGGTACAATCGTAGGTGCTCACTCAATTCTGCCTGGAAAGCACAGAGTTAAAGAATTAGGACTGGAACAGAACTTTGAATGGCACGGGTGAATAATCTGCTGTTGTCAGATCTAGCCAACCCCTGCTTTCTATGACTTTTATTTTCATTCATTCTTATCATCGTTAACTCAGGTTGAACCTTCAGTGCAGGCTCAGGCTTGAAAAAAAATAGTTCAATCTCTGCTTCATGTGTTTCTATTTGAAGGAGCAAATGCATTTGTTATCTCGTGGACACTGTGACTATGTGATACTGATTGCAACTGGTTGTCATTTTGTGAATTTAAAGTCCTGGATCATGCTGTTCACTCTCAAGTATTCTCTGAAGCTGTCTTAGGAAAAGGGAACTCCAAAGGTAGTTCAGAGTGGAGGATATTTGGAAAATTTAAAAAAATAATAATAAGTGATACAGTGAATTTCTGTAAGCCTTATTAAGATGATGCACAAATGAGGAAAACTGTGTTATAAGGTTTTGAAACAAATTGGGAGAAATATATGATGATTGACTCAAGTTAACTTCTCATCATTACCAATTATTATCACTGTCTTCATCTGTGTCCATATTATCAATACTACCATTGTAGTGAACTCCTTAACGCTAAATGTGAAACATACGAGGGCATTTGTATGGCATACCCAGGAGTCTACTCAACAATTTTTAGGTAAGGACTTTAAGCAAAGCAGAAACACTATTGAAATTAAAAAATAAATCAGCTTTGAGAGCAGACTAATGAAGGACAAATTATTAATGATCATTTCTTCACTGTGGACTTCAGCCATAGTTTGGACTTTAGACTTAGTGACTGCACTGGAGAATACATAATCAGTAACCAAATGAGGGGTTGGCATGGGGGTTCATTTTAAACTTTCCATATCTCTGAGAGAAAAAGTGTCCTGGAAAAAAGAAAATAAAACTCAGGAATCAAATAGTTGCCTTAATGGTTGAGTGCTGCACAACTTTTGTGACTTGTCAAGAGCTTTTATAATTGTGATAGGCACAGTTATGCAGTCACTGTGGCATCCACTTCTGCCTCTTGGCCACATGGCTAGTCTGTACTCCTCAGATCCTTTCCATTAGATGTGGCCGTGGGACTAAGTTCTAGTCTGTGGCAAGTGGGCAGAAGTGAAGTAGTCGACCTCTGTACTATCCCTTTCTCCCTCCTTCTTTATGTTGGCCAAATATGAAGGACTCTAGAAGAGCCTGAAGATGGGAGAAATCTGACTCCCCATTTGGGCTAGGGAAGGGCACCTAACAAAGAGAAAGTTGGCCATTGGGAACTCATGAGTTACTCATACATTTTTATTGTGTTAAGCTAGAAGAATTTGGGGGGGTATGTTTGTTATAGCATGTATGGATATTTACCCTAAATAACAAAATAGAGGTGTATGATACTATGATACTCACCTCATGGTCATGAATTTTAAATTACCTAATCAATACAACAAGCTCTCAATTAATGCCAAATAATTCAAATCTTGTGGCACTGTTGGGCCTCAAATACCCCTAACACGTCACTCATACCTTCCTCGCAGCCTTATCAATAGACTGTGAATTCAGAAAGATCAAAAGAGACCATGTCTTATTCATCTTCAAATCTCTAGAACTAAGCACAACTAGCCTGGTTGATAATAGCCTCTTAATAATTGCTTAATCTGTGAATTTATGAATTGGTATAAATGGCTTAAATCTACTATAAATGAGCACTTATCAAAGGAAGAAGAAGTGATAGTTACCAGTTAGAATCGACCAGGGGGATTTTCCAAAACAGTATCCCTCTTGGTATCATTTCCTATTGTTATATAACAAGCCATCCCAAAACTAAAAACAATTTATCTTTGGCAGTCCTGTATATAGACAGGGTGGTTCTTATTGGGTTGTCTCACGCAGTTGAGCTGCAATGCAACACGATGTCTCTCTCTCCCCACCTACCACCCCCATCTATTTATCTATCTTTCATCTCCCTCCCCATATTGTCTCATCTTTCAGGCTTTTCCACACAGCTTGGGCTTCTCATATTGGTGTCAGAAAATCGACCCTGCTAATATGGCATATGCTTTCAAGTGGCCAGAAGCAGAAGTTTCTAGGCCAGTTGAGGACTAAGCCCAAAACTTGCACAGGGATCTAAAAGAAATAAAACTCAAAGCATCTCGGTGAGCTAATTACCCTCCCATGTGGAAGCAATTACAAAATGCTTATTTTTGTCTAAAGAAGACTTAGGATGAAGTAATAATACAGAAGTTTGTTTTTTGAGATTCTGTGTGCTTTCTAAAATATAAATGCATGGAAACATTAGAGTTTCCAGACCACTCTTGGGGAAACAGGCCCAGGGAAAACTTGCACTTGATCTTCACTTGTAAAAATTCAGAGATCAGGGCGGGCCTAGTGGCTCAGTTAGTTAAGGGCTCGCTCAAGAGTGCGAGCTGAGCTCTGAGCAACAGCAGTTCGATGCCCAGCCCGAGCTGAGCTGCTGCTAAACTGCCAATAGGTGGCAGGATGACTCTGCTAAAAAAAAAAAAAATCAGAGATCAGCCAAGTGATAGCTGTTGTCTGTACCCTATGTTTCTGAAAAGTGTAATATACGAAGACCTGGGTAATAGTAGTAAGTCTACAAGCATGTCAGCACCTTGAATTTTTCTACTGAGAGAACCCAGAAAATAACACTGGGTATCCAACTGTTTATTGGTCCCAGATGAGCTCAGAATCTGCAGAAAGAGGATCTGCATTTTTAATAATTGCCCCCAAGCGATTGTAATGCACAACTGGGCTTTAAAGAAACTTCTCTACGTCATTTATTCTCAGACTTTTACAGGCATCAGAATACTCTGGAGGACTAGTTAAAACCCAGATCGCTGGGTTCCATTGTCAGAGTTTCTGATTTGGTGAGTCTCATACAGGGACTAAATTTTGCCCAACAAGCTCCCAGGTGACCCTGATGGTGTTTGTCTGGGGACCACATTTTCAAAGTCATTGATATAGAGCAGGGAGTCAGCAATTTTATTTTCTAAAAGGTCTGTATAGTTATAATCTCAATAAACACTGCTGGATTGTCTCTGGCTTTCCAAATTTATTCTTTATCAGTGTGTATGAACCCTCCTTCTCAACAATACGTGGACTTTTCAGACTGTTCAATTTTTGCCAATCTGATGTCTTCTAGTTAGTTATGGACCACTGCCTCTGGGAGTTCCACAGTTTCTGGGCTCTTACAGTCTGAGCCTGGGCAAGCATGTCCTAAATATGTGTAACAAGGATGTGTGGAAACAACTTTTCAGTTCTCAGGTCACCAATGCCAAGGGCAGACAAACACTGACAGACCCTTCATGCAGAACAAAAACAGGACCTAGAGAAGGGCTTCTCAAGCTCAGCATTATTAACATCCTGGGCTTGATAATTTCTTTGTACGGGCGAGTGTCCTGTGCACTGTATGTTCAGCAGAATCCCAGGCCTCTCCTTACTAGATGCCAGTAGTAGTCCCCCCTTCCCCAGTTGTGACAAATAGGAATGTCCCCAAGCATTGCCAGATGACCTCTGGGGTACAAAATTACCCCAATAGAGATCCACAGCCTAGGACCACAGTAATTGTTTTTCATTTATATCAGTGGCTGCCATGACTTTGACCTTTCTTAGGATGAGACCTGTGAACTCCTGACTTGCCAAGTGAGTCAGTCTGTATTAAAGGCCTAATGGGCACCCACATGATAATGGAGGCTGTGGTGGAAAGAAAGGGAAGCAGAAGTTGTATTCTCCTTGTCAACCAGTCTATGCTCACTGAGAACAGAAACTAGAAGCCTGTGGATCCAATTTGTACCCGAAATAATTCATTTGATTCAGATGTGATACGAGACTTTTTTTTTTTTTTTAACTATTTGCTAACATTTAAAAAAATAGGAGAATTCAGACAATGGGATCTCAAGCTTCCTTTTAAGTTAGGAAAAATCAGACAACACCAGACTCTTAATTCCTTCACAGGTCAGCTGGAGCTATGACACGGCTGGCTCCACAGATGGGCATGAGGTTGTCAGTCTACCCCCTTTAGTTTATTCTCAGCCTGCCTTATTCCCTTTAGCCATGTACATTTAAGATGGCAATGCTTTGACTTGGATTGTTGGGTCTTATTGTTCCAAATGATTGTAAGGAGGCAGGATTAATCAAAGGAAAGAACTGATATAGACCCCAATTTACAGATAGAATTGCTGAACCATGACTTGAACCTTAAAAACTTTTGCTCCTTTACCATTTAGCCAGAGTGCTGTTTGACAGAGAAAAAAGAAAAAAAGAATCTTCGAACACCAATAAAATGAGGGTAGAGAGTAGAAAAAAAAAAGAAGAAAATAATGTTATAAATGTCATATGAAGCATCTATTGATCTGTTTGTCCTTTACTTAATCTTAAATTTCCCCTGATTCAGTGTCAGCTATTGAAATGATGGAAAGATACTCAGAAGAAAAGGCTAAATGATTTTCCCCAAGGCAGGGAGAGGCAATTATAAAAATTAAAATTACTTATCCCCTTCAGCTGAAGATTGCCTCTTTGAAAGAATGCCTGAGCGTTGGCAAAACATGTGCTCTAAGTCATCCTATCCATTCTCCAAGTAAATAAAACTGTTTTATGTTCTGGAGGAGAGCATAGATGTGTTTCCTGGCTCCTATCTCATGATCTGATCTCTGTTCCTCATAGTGAAGTAAGGACTGCTTGTTACACAGTGTCTCATACATCACAGAAGGTAACGCTATTCTTGAGATGGATGGTAGCTACACAGCACAGAGATCGCAAACAATGCAAACTTAGAAGCACAGAAACCTGAATGTGTCCCTGCTCAGTGCTGAAGGGCTGCCAGCTCTCTAGTCACCTGGTGTGTGGTAACTGCATGACACTTGCTAATCTATCATCTGAGCTTCATATGGCCTATCTCTCAACGTTGTTAAGCTAGGTCCTAGCCACTTTCTTTTTGTTTCTTCTTCTTCTTTTTTTTTTTTTTTTTTTTTAAGAAAAGAAATAGTCTTCCTAGCTGAGATACCTGTGGAAATAAAAGTTGACTTTGGAATTGCAGTGATGTTCAATAGAACATACAGCAGCAATGGAAGTGCCTTCACCTGTGCTGTCCAATGGGGGAGCCACTAGTTACGAATGATTATTGATCATGTGACATGTGGCTAGTGTGCATGAAGATGTGAATTTATAAGATTATTAATTTTAACTTTAGATTTAAATGGGGGGAAAAAACCACATGTGATTTGTGGCTATTCTATTGGACATTTCAGATCTAGATTCTTTTGGTCACATTTGGTGCTGAAGGTTGGTTGTCATACAAGTATGAAATGAATGACAATGATTTGTAAGGAGTTTAGAATAAAGAACCAAAGGGGTACTGTTTTAGTCAGGGTTCTACAGAGAAACAAAGCTCATATGGTGTGTGTGTGTGAGAGAGAGACAGAGAGAGAGAGAGAGTATGAATGACAATTGTCTCACACAGTTGTGGAGGCTTGATAAGTACAAAACCTGCAGGGATGTTGCATGCTGTATGCTGGGAGGCTGGAGCCCCAAGAAAAAGTTGTAGTTCAAGTCCAAGTCCAAATTCTTTCTATCCAGGGGAGGTCAATCTTTGTTTGATTAAGACCTCGCCTGATTGGATATAACTCTCCCATATTATGAAGGACAATCTGCTTTCCTCAGAGTCCACATATTTAAATGTTAATCTCATCCAAAAATTACCTTCACAGAAACATCTAGAATAATGTTTGACCAAATGTCTGGGCATTGTGGCCAAATGAAGTTGACATATAAAATTAACCATCACATGGTTAAGCGCTGGCTTGGGAAGCCAGCGGCCCCAGTTCAGTCCCACGTGTGAGGGCCAGTGACACTGCCCTCAAAAAAAAAAAAAAAAAAATTAACCATCACAGCTACTATAATGAGAAGAAACAAACAAACAACAACAACAAATAAAAAAAACCCCACACCTGGTCATCTGTAGAGGAAAGAGAAGATATTGAAGCCTTAGAGACAATGCAAGGTTAGCAAACATGGAATAAACCACCATCTAAAATGCTCCATGTTGTTCTAGAAGAGACAATCTTATTTTGATTCTTTTTTTCTCCTGGTTACTAATGTAATTTTTATTTATTATAATGAATGTGAATACAGAAATATGACTTAGAAAAATGTGTGCAGGATTGTGCTGTGTAAGCTTGGTTAAAGCTGAGCACTGCTACATTTTTCTAAATCCTTTTTTTTTCATATATACTTCTGGTTCATGTTGGGCAAAAAAAAAAAAGGTTATGTGAGATTGAAAAGGCAATAGTAAAGCAAGTTAGTGCTCCCAGGAGGTCATCCCAGTTAGATATGTGACAAGAAAATGCTGAGCTACTCTGCAAGTACAAGCGTCTTCTCATTTCCTCCTCTCCATGTCCGTTCAGCCTCCCCTACTGCTGGCCAGTTCTGGCCTCCAGCCTTTCAACTGATGGATATCTGACGGTTCACAGAGGCACAGGCCACATGGAGGTATTCTTCCAGTTTTCATCTCCATGAGCCCCACCACCAAATCACCCCCCTTCCTAGATATGTTCAGCTTCTAGGACTCCCCTGCAGGTTCCAAGTTACCCACCCACATCAGTGTTTCAGGTAGACTGGTTCGTGATTCCTTTCCTGATTTACTGAATCACTGTTTTAGGCTTCACGTCTCCAACTACTCCTCTATGTATACACAGAGTATCTAATGGCCATTATGGACCTATTATTCCCATAATAATCAAAGTGGCTCTACTTTCATGATTAAGCGCTGACTGATACCAAAGGTAAAAAAAAAATCTCATAATTTACTGAGTTATTTTCATCTGTACTGTTATAAGCTGTGAATCCCCATGCCAAATTTTTGTAGTTTTTCGAACCTCAGTGAGATTTTGTAATTATCCTGGTTAGACCTTGTTTGGTAGCTTAAGGATATCATGTAATCATTTTGAAATAATTTTAGTTGCTAGTTCAACTTATCTTTTTCAATATAGCAGGGCTGTCATCTATAAGCAGCCTAGCAGCTTTAGGGAGTGAGAACATGGAGCAGTAAGGGAAGAAGGGGATAATTTCTTGTCACCTGATGGCTAAACCAAACACTGTGATCAGTGGGTTGTATGAGAGACTGTAATGATCAGATAGTTCCCTGTGTGCTCTACTTTTCAATGTGATGTTTTCAGATCCCTCATTAAGAAGTGAAGTTGTAGCTTGCTTTGACCCAGAAAACTTAGCAAAAGTGAAGTAATCTTATGAGAAGGCCAAAGCCTGAGCCTCTGGAGGCCTTGCGCCCTCTGGTGGCCCTGAGAGTGCCAGGGAAGAAGCCCTGACCAGCCTACTCCACAATGATAGACCCTTGGAAAGTGTCTCTAAGAACGTTTGGAGATTGGTCTGACTCCAAGATCGGGATCCTTCCGCTCCACTTTTCAATTGCCAATACATCCATTTCCCCTTTGGAAGATTTTAAAAACAAAAAAAAAAAAAGTTCAAGTATCAGAATTCCCATTTCCCAGATTTCCTAGAGATGTTAAATTATTAACATTAAACCAAGAAGAATATTCTGGCTTCTCCTTGCTACCTCATACAGATTGGAGTGATTTTCATGTCCAATTAGCTCTGTGGTGTTCAGTGATTGTAAAAGGGTGACTGATAACAGCCGTCTTTTCTCTGCTGCAGAAGATCTCGTTACTCTGGTAATTAAAACCTCAGATCCCAGCTCCCCCGCAAACATCTGCTCTTCATTGATAGCACCGCCAGGTGCTTATTTCAGCTCTTCCCTCTGTTCTGTAACCATCTGTGAAGCACCTCCCTTTTTTTTCTTTCTTTCTTTGTTTTTTTTGGTTGTTGTTGTTGTTGTGTTTTTTTTTAATTCTGAAGACATGTGGAAACTATATTCCAAAAAGTATAGTTTGCGGAAAGCAAAGTGCTAATCTGACGCTTCCTCTTTGCTGAAATGAACTTTCCCTGATGCCTTCACTTAGGCAGGCCTTGAAGTGTGTAAGTGCTACATAAGATTTGGGAAACAGGTATTAATGTTCTGAGCGAGTAGCTGGGGAAGAAATGTGTTTACTGTGCTTCACCAGGAGCCAGTGGGCATAGGTGTTCTGATCTAAATAACTCACTTTGAGGACTATTTAAGACAATATGGGCTGAGCTGCATCTGTTATCTGAGCTTTTAGAGTGACTCAGAGAAGTGATTAAATACTTTCCTACCACCCTTTGCCCTGTTCAATAAGTAGCTCCTTGAATTATCGATCAAACACATGGATTCGCTGAGGACACTCAGTTACTCAAAGTGACAATGGTGTGACACTACCAAGCCAGAGTTGTATAAGGAAATGAGTACTGGGTTGTGTCACTAGCTAGTTGTGCGGCATTCAATATGTTATATAACCATTCTGAGCCTCAGTTTTGTCATCAATAAATGAAATGCATTCTCTGCACCCCAACTCATTCTCATCTCCTAGTTGTAATGTTCAAATAAGACGTTATATATAAAAACCTGCAGTAAACTGAAATGGAGAATACACTATTATCCATTGCAGTGGTCTTACTTTTTTTTTTTTTTCAGCTGAGCCATCCTGCCACCTGTTGGCAGCTCAGCGGCAGCTCAGCTAGGGCTGGGCATTGAACTGCTGTTGCTCAGAGCTCAGCTCGCACTCTTGAGTGAACTCTTAACCAACTGAGCCACTCAGCCAGCCCCGAGGCCTTACTTTCATAAAACAGAATTTGACGAAGGATGGAAATAATTGTGTGACCTTGAAGTAGTTGGAGTAAAAGTTCGGTTTTTGTAAATGGCAAAGCTAGTTCATGAGCAAATTGTCTCAATCCAGCTCACCTGCTGTAAATTGTCACTTGAACATTTCTGAAACTAATCACCTTTTAGTTTAGGCAAGCTACCAGCTATATGGTTTAGTACAGTGATTCACTTTGGTGTCCATCATAATCACCTGTGGCCCTCGAAAAATTACTCATGTCCCATCGTCACCTGAACCAGAATCCCTGAAGATGGGGCCCAGTACTGGTGTTATTTAAACAGGCTCAAGTAGGGCCAGCCGAGTGGCGCAGTTGTTAAGTGCTGGCTTGGGAAGCCAGCGGCCCGGGTTCGGGTCCCACATATGAGGGCCAGTGACACTGCCCTCAAAAAAAATATGCTCAAGTAATGTTAGTGGACAATTCCTGGGCTTCATAGAAATAACACCAACTTTCGGGTCCTTAGTTGTGCCATTTTGCTGGTTGTATTACGTTGGGCTGAGACCTCTGTAAAACCAAGACAATAAGTACTACATTGCCAGGTTGTTGTGAGACTGGGAAGTCACTTATGCTGTATGCTTAAACCAGTAGGAACACTATAGTGCTAAGCACTGTAATTATATTCTGCCATACATTCTGCACCGTTGTTTTATAAGCATTTGCCTTGTGACTTCAGCTGCATTATAGGAGTTCTGCAGGTATCCTTTGAGGGCAAGACTGTAGTTCACTTTTTTTCCTATATCTATCTCTATACCACATATTAGAATGTTGAGAGTGTAGCATGTAGGTACTTAAAAAAAATTCATTGGCAAGAAAAATAAAGTTCTCTTCAGATTTGTCTAATATAATTAATTATAAACACCAAAAAAATGCATTCTGTTATGTCAGAGATTTAGAAAGATTGTTGCAGCATTTTCTTTTCTGCAGCCAGACTACCAAGAAATGTTTTATAAATCAAACTATGGAGGCTATTGGTTTAGAGATGCTTTTTCAAGGCAAGTTTGCATGAGGTCATTTTATTTATTTAAAGAGTATAAGAAAGCTTCGCATACATTTTGAGGACAATGCTTGGGTGACATTTCTAAAAGGACCATAAGAAGCTCAATTTGAGAAACAGGGTTAGTGGGCCAGGTTAGGTGGCAGAAAGTTCATGGTATGATTTTTAAGGGCTCGGTGCAGTCTGGAACACTGTGAAAAAATGTAGGGAAGAAGGGCATTTATTACAAGGTGTAGGTGGCTGGGGAGATTCATGAGTTCAAGGATCAGCATTGGGTCCTACATTTCTGGCCAGGCTAAACAGGAAGAAGGCTAGGACTCAACCAAGCTGCAGTAGATTTGGAGAGAAGTATAAAAAGGAAAGCTAGAGACACTAGCTTTTTTAGGAAAGCTCAAGTCTTCTCTACCTCAGTCCCAGAAGTATCTCACATACGGTGCAGTTCTGAGCCCATAGATGCAGAAATCACCGGTTCCATTTGTGGTGATCCAGAATGAAGGAAGAAACTGAGGGCTGGCTTTCCATCTGGACTGAGCAGGTGCGTCACTGTGTGAACTCAGTTGCTGCTCACCACACTGAGGTGGGTAGCTGGCAGGACATAGAGCAGATGGATGCCTCAGACATGATTTGTGTGACTCTTTTCCTTGGCTGAAATAGGGTTTTAAAGGCACTCCTATCAGATGCTACTCTTGGTCTTATCTCCAACATCTCTGCAGTGTCACTCTTTTGTGCTCCCTTTCTGGTCCCTTTGGGTATTTGAGCTTACAAACTCTTGAATAAGGACATATTCATAGACTCAGATCTCCTTGTCATCTCACTAAATTATTCAATGACTCTTCATCTTTCATCAAACATTCTATAATTCAGTCATATGCTGGTTTGTGAGTTCCTTCCCATACAAAATGGGCAGTTGGACCAAGGAATGTACCAAATTTAGGTCTTACCTTGAATTATTGTATATTATGGGTGTGCATTGGGTTTGGGGATCAAGGAAGTTATACAGAAGCATCTATGTGTGGTTGTAAGAGGTCAAGTGAAAAAGGTGCCCAAAAGTCAGGAAGGCAACACCCGTTTGGGGGCAGCCCCAAATCAAAGGTTGTGAAGCTGAAGACTCCAAAGTTTTTAAAGATAATAAATAAGGTCGATAACCCAGTCATTTGAGTGCATGATGTGAACCAGAAGTAGGGGCAATGTCTGCCTCAGTCAAAAGTCTCTCATCTACAGTTCTCTCTCCCAGGTAGGGGGGACGCCAGGCTTCAAAAGACTTAACATACAGCTTTGATAGTGGTTTTAGCTGGCTGAGCTAGGCTGTCACCACCTTAAATCAAAATATATTTCTAATGTAAGAAAATAGCTACTTCTGTTTTTCACAGTACTCAAGGGAGAAAAAAAAACACAAAGCAAAACCAAAACGTTTATAAAGCAATTAGTTGAATAGGTCTAATAGTAAAGCAAATACGGAAGGTCACCTTGAAACTGATGACTCCATGGACATATGTCCTCCCACTTATTGGAATTTAGTGCCTAAAACATGTCTGGAATTAGTGGGAGAAAAATTCTGAATTTCAGATTATTGTTTTTCTTCACTATCCCACTCACAAGGGGATGGTAAGTTTAGCTTATTAATATTTGTGGCCTTTCACCAATAAAAATGACCTACTAGGGTCACTGGTAGTGATATTACATATTTTACCAATGATCCCACTATCCCAAAGACATGAGCCATTTGTCCAAAGTCCCTCTCAGTCTATTAGATGGAACTGCTTTCCATGATGAATGAATGGAGGGTCCCATGTTTGTGACCCAGTAAAGCAAAAAGATGAAGCTTTTTCTGTTTTAGCAGTAGATTCTCATATGACTCCATCGTGCCTGGTAAGAAGCAATTGCAATTTCATTTAGGTAAATCTCTTTCCTCCCTCTCTTAATGAGAGGGGGTTTGTTAATATCATTGTGCCTCTGACATGCCATTTATTATAGTGCCAGTTGCTCCCTCTGCTCTTATTCCAGATGGCTTCCATAATTACTTTTGCAGATGTTGTAAGGGAACTTCAGGATATAAGCCCAACAACAAAATTTAGCAAGTAGTGAAAATGGGCTTTTTCAGAGATTGTTTACTATGTGAAAGCAAATTTCTTTTTTCAAAATCAGGTACTGTGGCCTATGAGTCCATCAATTCTTGGCTATTAGGACATGTGTTCTCAACTATTTGTGATTGGGAACTGCTTGTCACTGCTTGGGTGATTGGAGCTAGGGAAGTAGTTTTAATAGGTAAGAATCACATTTTTCTGAGCTAATTAAAACAAAAGATCCTTAGGTAATTATAATTTTGCATTTTATGTGAATTGATGGATTTTAAAAGTACTTTCACAATGATCCTGGGATGAAAGCCAGGCAGGTTATTTTTATATATCTGGTGTGGAATGTGAGGCTTAGATAGAGTGTGTGTCTATTCAAGGTCATAGAGTCTCAGTGAAGAGAGCAACCAGTCTCTTGTTAATATTACTCTAGATAATTTTTCTATTCCCCAGTAATATATTGGGTCTCCTAGATCACTAGCATCGATTGAGATAAAGCACCAACTGCATGAACTAGATTTTGCATCTCCTCCCTGTAGCTCTATCTTGATTAGGAAAGCAGGATTTGTTAATTTTTATGAATTTCTTTTGATTCTATCATCCCTTATTCACAAAAGAAGCCAGGAAGCAACTTTTTAGAATAATAACCCCAATTCTACAATTCGGGGTGGTTTTTGAGTGACATAAACCCAGACCTCCAACTCATTGTACAAATCTCTCGGTCTAGTTACAGAGGATGTTTAACAAACCAGAAAGTTAGTGAAAATGTTTAATTTGCCTGTACATCTTCATTTTGTGCAAAATTCAGACTTCTGTTCCACTCAGCTTCAGTAAGGTGTCTCAGAGGCTGGGGCTCTAATCATTTGAATGTTCACTCATTTATGCACATATCTGGTGCCTGGGAAGGGAGGACTTGAGTTTCTAGGGGCTAGAACTGCTGGGGTTCTTGGCACATGTCTGTTTCAATGAGGTCCCTGCAGGTTCTTTTCAGCATTGTACCTTCAAGGGAGTGAATTGTGAATCTCATTACATCGCAGCTCAGAGCTCAAAAGAGAGAGAGAAAGAGAGAGAGAGAGAGAGAGAGAGAGAGAGAGAGAGAGAGAGAGAGAGATGGGGGAGGAGGAGGATGTAGGTCTATTAACTGTTCTGACTTTGCCCTGGAAGTGACATAACTTAGTACCTGTTGTAGCCACAGATATTTTCAGTTGTTCACAATCAAAGAGAGGGAATATTGACCTTGGCTTTCAATGTGAAAGTGTCCATATCATCATTAGGGTATTGAATATAGTGCTTTCCTGCAGTGTTTCTGATATTATGTAACTCAGACTGAATACCTCTATAGTTGAATTGATTTATTCCATTGTTGTGCAGTCCTTAGAGAAAGTTTCTTATGAGAGACTTGGAAATTAGATCTTCTGATTACCCTTAGGTCTGTCTTCTGTTGTACATAGTGTAGTTCTACTTGTGGTGAAGAAGGAACAGTATGGATTTGGTGATTTCAGTGTAAGTGCTATCTCAAATATTCAACCTGGAAATGCTGAATTATATTAGTATAAATCATGTTCCCTGATGAGACAAATAAAGGGTTAACAGGAGTGGGCTTGTGAGCTGACAGGATGGGACAGACAAAGAGTTAACAGGGGCGAGCCTGTGGGCTAACAGGAACCAGCTTAAATATTAAGCTCTGACTCCTCTGGCAAGCACTGCACCTGCAGGCTGAGAAGCACCTTACATCCATCATAGGTGGGAACAGAAGAGTTCCCAGTTGCAACGCAACCCCCTGCAAGCTGACGTCCATCATAGATGGGAGCAGGACATTTCCCAGGAGAAGACAATTGTAACAGCAGCCCCCTTGCAAGCTGACAAGCACCCTACATCCTGCATGGAAAAATATAAAACTGCAGCACTCGTTCTCCTTGGAGCAGCTGTCCTTCATCAGACTGCCCTGGCAAACTTCTACCAGTTCCAAACACTTCTCGGTGTCCCTGTCTGTCTGTCTGTCTGTCTGTCTGTCTCTCTCTCTCTCTCTCTCTCTCTCTCTCTCTCTCTCTCTCTCTCTCTCTCTCTCTCTCTCTCTCTCTCTCTCCCCCCTCCCTCCCTCCCTCCTTCCCTCCCTCTCTCTCTCTCTCCCTGTTTCCCTCTCTCCCTCTCTCTTTCTCTCTGACTTTCAATAAATTGTCTTACTCTTGTAGAGTCTCATAAATTCTTTTACATTCTGTGAACGACCAGGGGTTAATTCCACACCAAGACATTCCCTTCTATATATCTGTACTAAATACAGCTTGAATTTCCAATGCATCATCATACTGAAATAATGTCTGTTTCACTATGTTCGTCATATGTCAATATCCTTAAAATTTTCCAATCTGTGCCAACAATTTCTCTCAATATGTTTGCTGTTAGTGTAAAAGTAGTAGTAAATGTCACCTAGCAATGGGATGGGGACATTTTTAGGGTGTTACTAAGCAGCAGATTGCTGAGGCCTTTCTGTTTCATTTTACTTAGTAAGGCCATTGTGTAATGATAGGGGATAAAATGATACAGCGAAGTGGGTTGATGGGTGGGGACAGTGATGAGAGCTCTGCTCTGACTCCTAAAAATATTGTCATATGAATAACTTTGATCTAAATGGAAATCTTTGTAGCAAAAGAAAAGTATCAAGATTAGTTAGTATGAATACATTCATTGAATGGTAAGACAATCCTATTGAGTAATAGATAATATAAGGAGGAGGAGACTGTAAAATTCTTTGAATTCCTGAAAACACAAGATTGGGGTGAATCAAGACTTCAGTTTGGGTGCAAAACAAAATGCACATATATCTGAAGTCTTGATTCATGTTGAATGGTATGTGTTCCCATATTCTGTCATTTTCAGAAGTATTCTACTACTGATGATTAGAAAGGACACGACTTAAATATTGTACTACCCAGCTATACCTTGAGGGATGGTCTGGGGGAAACTATTGGTAGGGGTTCAGGCAGCAAGAAAAGGATGAGACACCAGGAAACAATTATGTTTTGAGAATTCTATGTGTTAGGGGATTTCCTGGATTGGGTAAACCTCTTTTATTTCCCATGGATTTTTGTTGGGCTTATTGGAGGCAATATCCTAAAGATTTAGGACATCCACTTTATGTTTAGAACTTCTGTTTTAATTCATTGCTACACTGAAGGAAATCAGAAAGGGAACATCCTTTGAAATATTCAGGATGCATAGCTAGAGAACTCCACAAAGATAAGCAACTTCTTTAATCCTGACAAAAACACATGGGTTTAACTTTGCTAACTGAGATGAAGCAACTGGTTGTGTTAAATCTACTGTAGAGTGACTATATTAGGACAGCAATAATTTTGTTCCCCACCCTCTACTACTGATAATGGGGTTGGAAAAAATATCGATTATTTTTGTAATTATACCTACGTATATAAATTATATAAATTTGGAAAATGGACAACAAATTTAAAAAGAAAAAAATTAAATGCACATCTTTCCTATATGTAAATATGTATGCTTGATTTGGATACAGCTATATTTTGCAAAGTTAGAGCTACACTACCTCTACGAATCTTTTAAAATCTCTACCTCACTATCAAACATTAACTAGTGTTAAATATTTTTGTAATCTTGATTTTTAATTAGGCATATAATTTGGCCATCTACATTTTGTTTAATTAATGACCTATCACAGGAATTGAAACTGTTTTCCATGTTTCAATATAATCATTGTTCATAAACATTTATGTGCACTTATAAATATTTCCTTAAGATAATTTCTATAGTTGGAAATATTGACCCAAAGCCCTGGCTGTGTTTAGTCATTTCAAATGTATTGACAAGTACATATCCCCTTGCCCAATGACCAAGATGCCTGTGTGTGTGTGTGTGTGTGTGTGTGTGTGTGTATGTGTATGTGTATTAAAGTAACATAATTTTGAAAATTTAGTGGGCTGAAAGTGGTATTTGCCACTGGTCTTCTTTGATTACCACTTACAAACATGTATGTATGCACACATTTGATTTCGATAACTACCTTTGACAACTGTGTTTTATCATTTGGATTTGTATGCTTTCCATTTGGATTTCATCATTTTCTAAATTACTTTTCCATGCCTCTTTGAACTGTAATACAGTTTGGCTTGAATTTAGCACCTATACTTTTCTTTAATCAGCAGTTTTTTTTGGTGACTAAAGCCCTCGATCAAAGACTTGAAGTCCAGCTTGAGACAAACCTTAGATACTGGCTTGCTGTATAATTTAGGGTAAATTCTTCTCATTTCTGTGCCTTGGTTTCCCATTTAAGTAATGGCTACAAGACTTCATACAATGTATTTTGCCGAAATGTCATTGTTTTATGACTCAGTTCCTCTGATGCATCTTAGATGCCTGTGGAAGGTGAATTTACATTTGCATATCTTCATTGTATTATGCATTGGTCACTTTCAAGTTATCACAGTTTCAGCTCTCCTCTGTTTATGTACTACTTAGAAGTTTGAAGCTGATGAGGGCTTTACAGATCATTCCCAAATTTCTCAGCTTACCAATATAAACTGAGAAAACAATGTGGGGAAATAATGAAACTCAACTTGGAACTAGAATTTAGGTAAGTTGATGTTTCTCCCACTTCCCATTCACCTTAGAGAAAAAAAGTGGCTGCTATTTGACTCAATGAAATGATTACACAAGTACAAGGACTATGTGTTCAATAAGTATAGTTTCTAATATCAGGAAACTGAAATTTACAAATAAATTAGAAATATAAATATGAAAGAATATGATCCTGTCCTTTAAAATTATGATATAAAATTTATTTATTGACCTGAATACATGTTTGTGATGACTGTTATTTTAAAAAATCTGGTCACAATATAGCACATATGGCATAGTCCTCTGTGCTTAAAATTATATATATGCATCTACACAGGGATTGAGTAGAAAAATATTTAGAATCATGTCAACGTAGACTATACAGCTATTCTGGTGAGATTATAAATGATACTTTAACTTCCCTTTTACTCATTTGAAATATATTGATGAGTACAGATTCTTTGAATTTTTGAAATATTTATCATTTGTACAAAAGATAACATTATTTCAAACAAGACAGCAATTCTGATTCTGTGTGTTTTCTTCAACTGTTCAAACTGCTGTTTGTTAAATTCTGTAGCTGGCCTTTTCATTTTTCTCTCCATATGGACTTTCTGATAGTCCTGGCCAGAAGACATTTTTTTGTCCCATTCTATGGTTTTATGTCTTTGTAGGTAAATGGAACCCTGGAATTTCTTATATTTTATTGCCGTTAGTAAACATAAGTTTTGGGAATCATTTTCTTAAAGTTGAAGCACACCATTATACAGCCAGAAACCTACTCAATAATTACACCTCCCAAAAGAGACCTTTTATCTTCATACCCTTGACTGAGAATGTTCTCTGATTTTATGTCAATGTTATCTGTTTAAATGTATGAACAACTTGGGAGTAATCATGCTTCTCAAGAAACAATGGTAATTGTCAAGCTATTCAGTGAGTAAAATGAGGTCTTAGAATGCTAATTTTAAACACACTTCCTTTGTGTATTTTTATAAATAAAATGTCAACTTTGGGAGAACACTTCATTTCTCAAAGTCAATATGAAGGAGTAACGCATTCAAATATTTGCTTTAAATTAGTCTTAAGAATGACAACTTATAAAAATGGACTAAGCTTTCATCAACAGATGTTGCATGGGTGAGAACATGGACTTAAAAAAAAAAGGATGATTTGTTTTTATTCCTAGCCTAGGCTTAATAAATTTCTTTCTGCTTATTTTTAGTTTTCAGCACTGATACGCAAGGGAGAATTAAGAATAGCTAACAGCTATTGAGTATTTAATATCAGTGTCAGTCTGTGTACTGCATTATTTTCCTCTATTTTTTTTCATTCTATTTCCACAATGAAAAAAAAAATGACAGTTATCTCCATTTTGCAAATGAGTTCACTGAAAGTTAGAGTTTAATTTTTTCTAGATTAAAAACACAGCATATTTTATACTTCCCTCATGTATACCTGACTACAGCAGCAAACTCTTAATCATTAGGCTGTTTCCAAATAATGATTTTAGGACCCACTGTGTTTTTGTTTGTTTTTACTTTTTTTTTAATTTTACTTTTAACTTTTTTTAAAGGAGCTAGTGGGTATCCGCTAGACTTTGAATTGCTTTGATAATTGATTTTCGTGTATGCTCTCTGCTTTATACTATTTAGCCATTGACAGTCCCTAAAACACATTCTGATCAACTCTTAAATAACAACTTATCTTCCATTTCATGGCAAATCCATTCTTATACTTCTTTCTGTTTTAGCAATGGAAACTTACAGAAACACCACTTTCACTGAATGACATTTGCTCTAACAACACCTGGCAGGGGCCACCTAAGTGCCCAATGTTGGCAATTAAAAATTAAAATGAAGGTCATTATCATAGTGTGACCAGTGAAACTGAATAAGTAAGTTATAGAGTGCAGGACTGGAAAGACCTTATGGGCTCACTCTGGGCTCTCACGGTTCTTCAAAGCCGGCCTTGCCAACGATGGGAAATAAGTGGAACTTAGAAATGGGTTTGTTTGTCCTTCTCTCTGCACATCACCAGCCTCTCCCATCCCCTGTGCTTGACTTTCTCACTTCGTTTCTTACCTTTAAGTCTTCAAAGTCCCACTGCTCTCTCTGAATAATTATTGACTCTTGAATACCATAGACTCTGCAAGGTGTTTTAAATTTCATCATGCCAGCAGCCCTTAGGGCTCAGAAAGATTGAATGACTTCCGAAGTCACAAGATTACAAGGAGCTAAGGAGAGATCTTAACTGAAGGTTGGTTGTCTAAATGCAAAGGTGTATTTTTGTTTCTATACAGCGCTCTCTCTTCCTAAGCCCTCCACCATTATAACACATTCTCAGGAAATATTTTGGCTTCAAGGATTTTCCTAAAATGTAAATTTTAGTAATGATATGGTAGCCTTCCTCTCATAAGGATCCATTTATATTTTAAGGGTTTTATCTTACTGGTGAATGGAAATTTATATAGTTTTCTGAGTATTTTATGCAGCAGCACTCTTCTATATTTTTGAAAGGGTCTCAAGTTGCAACTTGCCCACTGGATGCTTATATGAGTTCCTCCTCATGCACACCTGGAGGTCAGTAGAAAAGGTCTGAATTTTAATATAGTTGGAAGAAAAAAATAGATGGCCAGGGTAATTCAGTGATCTGAAGGTTTTCACCGTGCACTACAAATCTCTTAAAATCACACTGTGGCAATTTGGATGAAATTTTAGTCATTTCCCTGCAACTATCACCCAGCGGAAAATCTGAGAGATATGAGAAATGTGGAAGAATGGAGAATGGGTAGACAACAAAGCACTGTCCATTACATTAAAAGTAAAAATAAAAAAATCCTTCCATTTGTTCCATAGTCTTCTATACTAGCTTCTTCCTTTCCTCCCTTCCTCCCTTTCTTCCTCTATTGTGGTAAAATACACATAACATAAACTGACCTTAACCATTTTTAAGTGTACAATTCAGTGATAGTAAGTACATTCATGGTATTGTGCAATCATCACCACTGTATTCAGAAATTTTCCACATCTCAAACAGAAATTCTGTATATAAGAAGCAATAATTTCCTATTCCTTTCTACCTCTATCCCATTAGCCTATATTCTACTTAATGTGCCTATTCTAGATACCTCATATAAGTGAAATATATGTGTCCTTTTGTATATGACTTATTTCATTTAGCATAAAGCTTTCTAGGTTTGTCCATATTGCAGCATGTCTTATAATTTCATTATTTTTAAAGTTGAATAATATTCTCTCTCTCTCTCTCTCTCTCTCTCTCTCTCACACACACACACACACACACACACACACACACACACGGGGTCTGACAATTAAGTTCATGAACTTGTTGCAACAATGTTGCTAACCTTTGATATCAGAGAGATTATTCATTATGAATTTTTACCAACTGGACAAAGAATTAATCAAGTTTATTATTTGGAAGTGCTGAAAATGCTGTGTGGAAAAGACAAAAATGACCTGAACTTCACCAACAATTCATGGCTCTTGCATTATGACAATGTACCAACTCACATGGCACAGTTTGTGAAGTTTTCAGCCAGTGAACAAATAACTGTATTGGAACACCTTCCCTACTCACCTGATCTGGCCCCCAGTGACTTCTTTCTTTACCTGAAGATAAAGAAATACTGAAAGGAAGACATTTTGATGACATTCAGGACATCAAGGGTAATACCAAAACAGCTCTGATGACCATTCCAGAAAAAGAGTTCCAAAATTGCTTTGAAGGGTGGACTATGTGCTGGCGTCAGTGCATAGCTTCCCAAGGGGAGTACTTCAAAGGTAAACATAGCAATATTCAATAATGAGGTATATAGCACTTTTTCTACAACGAGTTTTCAAACTTAATTGTCCAACCTCGTGTGTGTGTGTGTGTGTGTGTGTGTGTGTGTGTGTGTGTCTGTATTCCACATTTTATCTCTTCATCAGTCAATGAACATTTCATTGTTTCCACCTTTTGGCTGTTGTGAATGCTGCTAAGAACACTGGGGACAAGTATTTGGTTGAGTCCTTGCTGTCAATTACTTTGTGTATATACCTAGAAGTGGAATTGCTGGATCATATGGTAATTCTATATTCTATGTTTAAATTTTTGAGAAGTCACCAAAGCATTTTCCAGATGAGCTACATACATTACTTTATGTTCCCACCAACAGCACACAAAATTTGTAATTTCTCCATATCCTCCCCAACACTTTATATACATATATGTGTGTGTGTATATATATATAAATTTGCTTCCTTAATGTGTGTGAAGTTGTATTTCATGGTTATAATTCAAATTTTCTAATGGCTGCTGATGCTGATCATCTTTTCGTTGTCCTAATGGCCTATTCTCTCAATTTTTTTTCTCATTCTCTTTGCCCCTTTTCAATCTTCTCTCCCTTTTTACCTCCCCTTTACCTTTTTCTTTCCAACCTATGTTGGCTCTACAGACCCAGGGCTTTAGCCTTCTCCATCCTCTCAAAACCCTAACTAGCCCTGTGTTGTATGCCTAGTAGGTAGTAATAATTATTCATAATCATGTTTGACTCTGACTGTAAGCTCTTAAAAATATTACATTAACTTCAAGATTTATTTACTTACCTGTGAGATTTATTTATACACATTTAATAAATGCCTACTATGTTTGAGGCATTTTTCTAAGTGCTGGGTATACATCCTTGAACAAAGCAGATAGACACTCTCCATCTTCTTGGAGCTCACCATATCATAAGAGTAAAGAGATAAGAGGTTTTAATGGATTTTATTAGTAATAAATGCATTGCTTCTCTCTGGACCTCAGTTTTGTCAACTATAGAATTAGAACATTTCTCTCTAAGTTATTTAACTCTAGCACTCTATGACCATGATAATTATTATTTTTATTTTTATTTATTTATTTTTTTTTTTACCTTCAGTTTCCAGTCCCAATCCATTCTAACGTTAGGCCATGTTTGGTTCCTTTAATTTCATGGCTTTCACTAGGTTCCATTTTACACTATTTTCTTTGTCCCAAGCTGTCAATAGCCATGAAGAAAAGGAAGGATGGGCAGATCTAACAGGTGATCAAGCTGCTGTTGTGAGTGCCTTGGCTGGGTATCAGCAGTTTTCTACGAGCTTGGGTCTACCCACCCTTCTCCTCTCACCTATGCCAGGCTGCTGATGGCCTGTGGCCTGCCATCATGCTTGAGGGCTCTCTGCCATTCTCACAGATGGACCCAGATGATGGGGCCAGGGCATCATGTGTCAGAATCAAATGAAGTCATTAGAAATCATTGCCGACAGCTGTTCATGAGTTTCCATAAATTGAATTGATCCTCCCATCCGGGCCTCTGAAGACATCATTGAGTCCTTAAGCAACATGCTCTATAATTTAGGCATTTCAAATATGGATTTTTTTCCTCCATAAAGAGAATTTGGGAGGTACTGGAACAGAGAACAGGGGTGTGGATTTCCTGCATGATACCTGTGCTGAAAATGGTTGTTATTAGATGCCCCCTCAATTTTTCATCATTTTCAATAAATAATTAGCTTACTTATTCAGTTAGATACATTGATATACTGTTATAATCCATACTGGGGACACATAAATGATCAATAAAATGTGTCCTCTTGTTTTTAAGGAGTTCCTATGTCTTATATACACATAGAACTTGTTTGATTTTTTTTTTTATTTTAGGTAAAAATTAAATATGGTATATAATGCCATGAAATCTAGTTTTTCAAAAATGCCCATACAAGTAATAATGAAGCTATATAAATAAAGGTTTTGTTATTGGTGGCTAATAATAGAGGAAATAAATAAAGGTGCCCAGTTTCAGAGGGGAAAGAACATAAAGCTCACATTTATGGGCGAGTTAGCAGAAGAGCAGGAGACATTGCTCTCTTTGGGATCTGACAGATTTTGCAAAACCAGCAGTTCAGACCATGTTATTATATATAAGTAGAGACAATCATCTTATTGATTATTCTCACCTATACAGGGAAAGAATGATTAGAGTCACCTGCCAAGACATGTTTAGATTCCTATCAACTAGGACCCAAACATCCAGCATTCATTTTTCTTCTATTTAGAGCACAACAGCCTTTCTTTTTTGAGAAACCTAGTGCATCACTGGGCTGCGAAATAATAACTGATAGTAGCAAGGTAAGCCTTTGACTTGGTAGGAGAAGTCCAGGAATTTTATGTTATGTCTAAAAGAGTTCACACTTCTTAGGAGATGAAGCCACACATAACTAGGTAAATTGCCTCAAAGGAGTTTTCAGTATGCACTTATCGTCCAGATGTCTTGTCCAGTTCGCTCTCCTAAACTTCCCAGCTGAATGTTCATGCATTCATGGTTACTGTACATATAACCAACAGACCTTCTTTGCATTCTCCCTGCAAATTCAAATCCTAAGGCAAATATGGCACTCCAGCACTTTTCAAGAAGAGATTGGGCCAACAAAAGAGGAAATGACATAACAAACTCTCTGTGTGTCTGTTCCCTCTAGTTAAATTCCCCTGACAACTGATATATTTTTGTATACTCTAAAGCCAACCAATGTGGTATTTGCCTTATTGCTTACAGAAAAAGGTGGGTGGGTTGGGAGTTAGGCAGAATTAAAATAAAGCTCAATTTCTTGTTTAAATGGATTCCCATTTCTGGCACAGAAGGATATGATCTGTATTTAATAGGCCATGGCTAAACATTATATGGTTATGAACAGCAAATTGATGAAAATAGCAAAATAAAAGGTTATTTTCCAGATTGGTAAGTATAGGTGCTGCTGGGAGGGCTCAAATAGTAATTCCAACAAGAACTGGACAGGTATTTTTGTTTTTAAAAGGACAGCACAGTATTTAAGATAAGGAATTAGGAATAATGTAAATCTGAGTTTAAACCCTGTCTTTAAATTAAATAGTTGTGTAATATTAGGTTTCATGTATATTAATTAAAACCTCAATCTCCTAATTCCTACAAAGTGGGTAATGATTCTTCTCTTATAGAGTTTATGAGGATTTAATGAGGATTATGGATATAGAAATATACAAATATATTCACATATACATTATACATACTATACGAGGTCTGACAATTAAGTTCACGAACTCATCCTAGAAAAAGTGCTACATACCTTATTGCTGAATATCACTATGGTCACCTTCAAAGTACTCCTTTTGGGAAGCTATGCACTGATGCCAGTACCTAGTCTACCCTTTAAAGCAATTTTGGAACATTTCCTGGAATGGCCATCAGAGCTGTCATCATATTACCCTTGATGTCCTGAATGACATCAAAATGTCTTCCTTTCAATATTTCCTTTACCTTCGGGTAAAGAAAGAAGTCATCGGGGGCCAGATCAGGTGAGTAGGGAGGGTGTTCCAATACAGTTATTTGTTTCCTGGCTAAAAACTCCCTCACAGACAGTGCCGTGTGAGCTGGTGCATCGTAGTGATGCAAGAGCCATGAATGGTGGGTGAAAAGTTCAGGTCCTCTAACTTTTTCATGCAGCCTATTCAGCACTTTCAAATAGAATAGTAAACTTGGTTAACTGTTTGCCTAGTTGGTACAAACTTATAATGAATAATCCCTCTGACATTAAAAAAGATTAGCAACATCTTTGCAACAAGTTCATGAACTTAATAGTCATAACTTGTACAATATATAGTTGATGTATATATATGATTGTGTCTATATATATACACATATATACACAGAGGCACATACATATATCTATAATATTAAGTAGTGTCTGATATCTAGAAAGAGCTAGTAAATTTTCTAATTAGTGCCACTCTTCTGATTGGGACTGATGGTCTCCATCACCCCTGTTTAGTCTTCTTTTTTTTTCCTCTTTGTTTCAGTTTTAGCCATGTCTGGCTGTGTGTGGAGGACTTTATTACTTTTCTGCTCTGTGTATTTACATAGCATTTTGAAAAAGTCCACGCTTCCATTATATACAGGTCAGCCTCTACTTTTTTATCTCTTTGATGCAGAGTTGGTACAATTGTGCGATGTTTTCAAGTTTTACTCTTATGTGTGGCTTTAACTGTCAATAAGTATTGTTCAGTATGTATTTTCCTTGGATCCATAAGTAGGAGAATGCTTCTACCTTTCAGGGGCTCTTTACTATGTGTATTCCTTTTCTTCTCACTCTGAAATATACTTTAGGCCCCTCTTTACCCTTCTTTGTCTGGATTTCATGCCAGCCTTCATCTGTGATTGCTGGTGTAACTACAGGCACTCCAAACATAGTTTGTTTGTGTGTTTGTTTGTTTTGTTTTAGTTAAAGTTTATTGATTGGGCTGACAATTGTTAGCAAAGTTACATAGATTTCAGGTATACAATTCTGTAATACATCATCTGCATATCACGTTGTGTATATGCCACCCAGAGTCAGTTCTCTTTCCATCACCATAGTTTTTGAAAGGTTTTGTTTCTTGATTTTGTAGCATCGTGTGTGCTGAATTCAGAAACTAGAAGTTCCCTTGAGAAGTTGAGAAAGGTAATAAAGAAAAAATGGAGAAATAAAGAACTCTCTGAGCATCTTAAAAATGAATAAATAAAATTGGTAGAGTCAAATTGTTTTATTTCATCTGTGTTCAAATTTAGGGCAGTATAAATCTTTCTGCAACATGAGGGAAATAAGAAAAGGAACCAACATAATCATGTGTAGAGCACTGAGCCCAGTATAAAACTTGGGTGACTGCTTCCACCTTTGGTCACAGAAATACTTGAGTTAAAGTATTTAAACAACCTCTTTGGCTGCTTCTTAATCCTGTGATTTGGGGCAATTCATTAACCCCTCGAGTCTTTTTTTTTAATTTTTCCTTCTCACATGTAAAATATGGATAACAATTCGTACCTCACCAGATTGTTCTGTGGAATAAAAGAGATGATATATGTAAAATACTCATTAACATATTTGGAGTACAATAAGTACTCAATAAATTCAGTTGTGAGCAGTTATATTGTTGATTGTCTCTTGTTCCAGACACTATCTTAGCCCATTGTATACATTATCTTATTTTATCTTTATAATAAAATAGATGTTTTCTTCACCCCCAAATCAAGATTAGCCAACTGAAGATTCAAAGAGTTAAGCAATTTGCTCATGTAAAGAACAGAACTGGATTCAATCTCATCTTTGTGTGACACCAAAGACTTCTATTTTTACTGTAAGAACATCCAATATAAAATGAAAACATTCTTAATAGACTAATGGTAGCTCCTAAAGTCTTTGTTTTCTGAAAGAAACATGAATGTTTACAGAGAATTTGAATAAAACAGAAAGAATGGGAGAAGCTGTGAGCTTTTAATATACTGAAGTAGGAAACACTCCAAATACTGCATATAACCATGCTAATTGCAGAACCTTCCCAAATGCTAGACGAGGGAAGGGCTGATATGCACTTCTTATCTAACATCCTAGGAGCCTGAGGTTACATTAGTAAACAAAAGATACATAAAAAGTTTAAACATAGTGTGTTTTTGACTGTCATAAGCATTTGTTGTAGTTGCATAAACAATGGATCAATAGCAACAAAATTAGTAGACCAGAGTAAAAGGGAATCCATGATTAGAGGTACCACCCTTTCAGATAAGGTGGTGAAGGTAGGACTCATTACAGGTGATATATAAGAAAGACTTTCCATGGGTAAATAAGTAAACCATTGGGAGGGATATTTGCAGAAAACAAGTCTCGGCAGAGCAAATAACCCGGGACAATGAGGAGGCCAGTGTGACTGCACTGAGTGACCACAGGGTAGAGAAGCCGGAGGTGAGGTCAGAGAGATTACAGTGGGCTAGATCATGTAAGGACCTTGACTTTACACTGAGAGAAATGAGACCTTGGAGGGTTATCAGCAGAGAATTGGCGTGATCTAACTTACGTTTTGTACAATCTCTCTGGCTTCTGTATAGTACAGTCTCAGTGTCAAGGTTTTCTCAACCATTCATTTACCTCCCTTTTTTTCTGTGGCCGGCTGCCTCCCCCTCCAGCATCTAGACCACTGACCGCTTAACTCTTAAGAGTGGTTCATAGTGTGTGCTGTTAACTCTCACAGAGAGAACGGGATTCCTACCACCCCACACAGTTGGACATTTTAATAATATGTGAAGCATTGTATTGCTAAAACAGTATAGAAAAATAAACATTTCAAGTGAAAAAAATTAGCCAGGAGAGAAGAAATAAAAGTCCAAATCAAGCCCTATGTATTGGGAGTCTTCCCCTAATTCCTATGTCCTCTCTCTTTTGTGACAGTCACTGGAATTGAGATTTACTCACAATAGATTGGGGGGCGGGAAATAACACTTTTTATATTCTTCAGAATGTTGTGTAAACTTCCCATAGGAAGGTAACACTCAGATTTGTTAGTCATGTTACAGAACTGAGCTATCCTCTGTGTTACCAGGGGCAAAACAATCACATTCTTTAGTGGCAGATTACACAATGATTAACCACCTGCTATTTTTTTTTAATTGAGGTATAATTTCAATATAATGCACATTTAATTTTGACTGCAACTGCCAATACAATTAATATGTAAAACATTTTTTTTTCCATTACCACAGAAAGTTCCTTTGTTTCATTTGTACTATAAATGTAGATTAATTTCCTTGTTCTTAGATCTTATCTAAATCAAATCACACTTTTTCCTTCATTGAGTGTAAAGGTTTGGAGATTCCATTGTTGCAGATAGAGCAATAGTTCGCTCCCTTTATGTTCCTTTTGTCAGTGAATGTTTTCTATAGGATATACCATTTTTTGTTTGTCCATTCTGCTGTCAATAAGACATTTGGGTTGGGTCAAGTTCTAGGCTATTATGTTATCCATAAAAGCTGTGATTAATATGTACAATATATGTTGCAAACATAAGTTTACATTCTGATATTCTGATGTTTAAATCCCTGGAAGTGGAATCAGTGGGTCATAGTGTAAGGGTGTATTTATGAGAAAACTACCAAAGAGTTCTCCAACGTGTTTAGCATTTTCTATTCCAACTAGGACTGAATTTGTCTGTTTCTCTCATTTAATTCTTTCTATTTTTTGTCTTATTTATTTATTCTACTTTTGCTCTTATTAAGTAAGTAAAAATTTAAGGCTGTCATGTCTCTTGATGAATTTTCCAGTTTATTATGTTGAAATGCTCTTATAATTCCCCTTAGTGTTTACATAGATTATATTTCCCCATCATCTTACTTCAAACTATGCATTTATATGGAAAGCATGTCTCTTATATAGGTATATAGTTGGGTATTTTTTTTCAGTTCATTCATAAAAATCTTTCCATTTTGATTTTAGTAAATACTCCATTTATGTTTACTATCTTGTCATTGTGTTTGAGTTTCACAAACCATCTTGCTATTTGTTTTCTGTTTGTCCCTATTTCTCTGATGTTCCCTTATTACATGTTGATTATTTCCAGCTATTTATTTTTACCTACTTTATTAGCATTTTACCTGTACCTCTCTGTATGTTATGTTGTTGTTTTTCTCATTATATTATGCATTCTTAATTTATCCAGTCTACCTTGAATTAATGTTATACCACTTCACATATTATGAAACAATCTTAAAACAGTATACAGCCATTCTCTTTAAGCCTCCTTTCATCATTTTGTGGCTTATCATACATACATTTTACTTCTATATATATTATAAATCCCAAAGTACACCTTTTTATATTTTGCTTTAAAGAGTCAATTGTCTTTTAAAAATTAACAAAAGAGGAATGGAGAGTGTATTATATTTCACCATGTATTTATCATTTCCGGTTATCTAATTTCTTCTTGCAGACAGACTCCCTTTCAATTTATTTCTCTTCAGCATAACAAATTTGCTTTAGCATGTCTTACATAGTTCACATTGGCTGGTGATGGATTACCTGAGATTTTATTCATCTAAAATATTTTATTTTCTTTCACCTTTTGAAGAATATGTTGCTTGATATAGAATTCTAGTTTGACCAAATCCTGTCCCCACATCCAGTTATTTTAAAGAAGTTATATATTGTCTTTTAGCATTTATTGTTTTTGGTGAGAATTTAGCCATAATTTTTATTATTTTTCCCTTGTATGCAACAGGTTTTTGTTTTGTTTTGTTTTGTTTATTTTGCTGCTGCTTTTACCATGTTCTCTTTATCTCTGGTTTTCATCGGATTTAATGAACTGCTGAGGCATGGTTTAATAAATGTTGAATAAATCCTAAATATTTCTGTTGTGCAATAATTTATTATAATATAAATGATTGTTTTCCCTAATTTCCAAAAGACTTCATAAATACTCTGGTTCATTTTAAAGCTTGAACATTTTTTTTTCTTTCATTTCCCTATTGTTAATTAGCTCAGTTGGCTTTATGAAACTTTCATGAACAATTCCACACGTGTTTATCAAAATGTTCCAGAGCTCTTATTTCTAGTCTTCACTTACCTCTCTCCCCATATTTTTCTTGACTTTATTTTAGCCTGTTTTCATTAATGTCTGTTTTTTGGTAAAATTTAATTCAAAAGTTATGCTCTTCCTTTCCTTTAACTTCTCTAGCCTAAGTTCCAATTCACCCTCCCAATTTCTGCTGTTTCATGGAGTAAATCCAAATACCAGAACAGCAACTTTGGGTTATAGTTGTGGAAAGAAAATTCCACACTCCTCATCGTAAGCATTATAGAAAATATGTCAAGACCGTATGGCCTTCCTGCCATCTGCCCTATTCGTGAATATTCGCCCGATAGTTTGTATTCTCTTTTACTAGCAAGGCCTGATATTTGTCCTCACCCTGAAGGAGATTGTTATATGAAGGAAATAATATTACAGAAATGAAATTATCATTATGCTCATATTTATCCAGCATCCACATTTATTTTTATAGATAAGCTTTCTATAATCTAATAATAAAAGAAAAAAAAAGATAATGTAATGCTACTATGAATAAACTATCCCAACCTCACCTTCCCTACAACTTTCTAACAGTTTTTTTTTTCTTTTTTTGTTGATTCATGCTGACTTTGCTCATGGGGGTATATGTGGGTGGTAGATGGGAAGAGTGAAAAGATTTGTGCTGCTATGGAAATAACTTTGAAAATATGTTTTGCCACAAAGAGCTTTATAATATTTAATCTTAAGTATGGGGATTTACTGAAAATCATCTGAGTCTCTACTAAGGGTTTTGGCTATGAAAGCATTCTAAAAAAGCTGAATGTGAATATTCATTATGTAAAGATATTGAAATTCTGGAAGTTGAAATAATCTGAGTTAAAGAGCAAAATCATGTTGTTCTTGAATTAGGGAAAAACACGTCAATGTTGTCTTTTTGAGAAATAATTATTTTATTCTATGCTAGACTTTGGCAGTAGACTGTCCAAAGTGCAAGTCACAAATTATGATGAAAGTTGTTTGCTAGCAAAACTAACTTAATAGGGCCGGCCAAGTGGCACGATGGTTAAGCGCTGGCTTGAGAAGCCATCGGCCCCGGTTCGGGTCACACATATGAGGGCCAGTGACACTGCCCTCAAAAAACAAACAAACAAACAAAAGAAACTAACTTAATAGATCATAGATCTCTTTAATGGTTAGTGGAAAACTAATTTTACAGCAGCTTTGCTATTGTCCATTTGTCCATTTTGAATCATCTGCAATAAAAATTTCTGATTTGATATCGTCTTCTATCAGGTGGCATATATCTTAGATTGTGCAATTCTAATTATTACTGTAATCACTTGCCTTGTAGTTATTACTGTCTTTGTGAAATCCCCCTTTTTAAAGGCTTGATTTCCTTTGCCTATATCAAGACTGATAAATTCTACCCACTATGAAATGGCCTTGATTTGCAAGCACCAAGATAAGGTGGTAGCCAATTGATTAGTTATATCATCAATTGCTAATTACCTATTAGGTTTAACTAAGTTTTCAATTATGTGACTCTATTCAATATAATGATGAGATACATAAAATGGCATGGTTTTAGTAGTCTCATTTGCTCTATAGGAGTTCTAATCTTTGAGTAAACATTAAATGAAATATTTTGGTAATATTTAAACACTAAATTTTCTGAATTTTGAAGGAGAAGATTGGACTTTCAAAAGAATAGACACTAAATTCCTAATTACATGTGGGTGTGTGGGGATGTGTGGGAGGGGGTGGGGGTGTGTGTAGTCTTCCAGAATTTTGTGAAACGGAGGTTGTTCATTTACTTCTGATTTATAAGATAATTGTTTGGAAAATATTTTCCATAAACAGACTTAACATTGTATGATGAAATAGTATATTTCATGTATACCTCTTCTTTCCTCATTTCCCTTTCATCCAGATTTGCTGGTCTGCTTCACTTACTTGAACAAACTTTTCACATTTGAGAGGCAGAATAGAATTGATATTTATCATAATAGATTCTGGAGTCAGGAAGCCTGGAATCATGTCCCAGCTCTGCCACTTGATAGCTCTGTGATGTTGGGTAATGACCTCCTTTTCTATATTTGTAAAATAAGGTTGATATGAAAACCATTCCTCCTAGGGTTGTTAGTATTTCAAGAACGTAGAATAGCATTGGTCATACATTATCCATTATTATACAATTTAACTTTTATTAACCTGTAATAATCTTGTGTAGGGGACCCCGGCTGAATTCCTTTTGAGGACCTCTTCCTCCTTTCTTCAGTAACAATCCCTTGAGTTTTCTTTGGAACCATCTCTCCATTGTACATGGCTCTCCTGAGAACATCAATAAGATGCCTTTCCTCCATAGGCAAGGGTTGAATGAGTGACCTCTTAGGCACTTCAGAACTTCTCTCCCAAGAGTTTAAACCTTGGGCAGTTACACAAGGGCAAAGTTTGGAAGAACAGGTTGAAGCTAATATACACCATAGATGGTGTTCTTAAGAGAATGTCCCTTGCCACTCAGATCCTGAGAATGATCCTGTTACTGTATTTACCTTTTAAATGACTCGTCAGCCTTTCTTTTGATTTTCTAAACTACTGTCCATATCCATCCAATAAATTCCTCTTTATCAATACTTCGATCAAAGTTACTTTCTGTCCTTGCAACACCAGAACCCTAACTGGGCCATAAATATTCCCTATTTTGCACCTCCTAATCATCCCTGTATTCATACTCTGCCTGTTCTTTAAGCTACAGTTTATGTTTTTTTCTTATTTTTCCTCTTCAAGTAATTCCTGGCAATCACAAGACTCCACCACCTATTCCATTCTGTAGATACTTACCTGTTTTTTGTTTTGTTTTGTTTTTTGTTTTGTCTGTACCACTTACCCAAGTATCATATATTCACCTGTATAGTTAGCTTTGTATACATTTATCATTTTTATTGTAACATTAAAAAAACAAAAAACAAGCAAACAAACAAAACCTCTGACTCTTAGTGCCTTAAAGGAATAACTCTTGATCTCTAGATTCTGTAGGTTGGAAAGTTTGTCTGAGCTCACCTGGGAAATTGGTGGAATCCCGGGCTAAAACATGCCTTTGTGTCCAGATGCCAGTTTAGCTGGAGGATGACACACTGTGATGGTGGTAGTGCTGTTCTACAGCTGGGATGGCTCATCTCGTCCATGTATTTTAGTAATACCAGCATCTAACAGGGCAGCATGGCCTTGTTCACACACTAGAGGGTTCCAAAAGCAGCAAAACAGGACAAGCTCAAGTTGTCTCCAACCCTCTGCTTACTAACAACACACTGGCCAAAATCAAGCCATATAACCAAGCCTAGAGATAGTGTGTCATGGGAAAGAGACTCCAGCCTTGATGAAAGGGGTTAGGAGATATTATGATCATCATGACAATTGACTACATACACAGGCTCTTAAGCTGGAATTGCACAGGAGTGTTTAAAGATTCATGGCCTTACATAAGAGGTGCTGGAGAGATGACTACTCAGCTTTTTTTGATTCAAATGATTATTTCAAATGATTACAAACTCCTTCAAGAAGCAGCCTATTCACATTTAGCCTAAATCTAGTGATTAATTTTTTCGGAATTCTAATCTTCCTTTTTTCTAATTCCTACATGCAAGTGTTAGTTCCTGGAGGAATATAATAAGCTTACTCCTTTTTCCCACCGGATGGTCCTTCAGATATTTGTAAAGAGCTATTAATGTCTGTATTGAAACTTCTCTTTCCTAAGCTAAATGTTTTTTATTCTATTAATTATTCCATGTAGGAGATAGCTTCATTGTCAGCCTTCTCACAGTCTTGGGATACATTCCATTTAACGTCTCTTTCCAGTTAACTTATGAAATGACAGAAGAAATAGTAGGAGATTATAGCAGAAATACTACTTAATATTCGGGAACTATTTTAATTTTATAGTTTAGAAGAAATCATTGTGTGAACTATTGAGGCTAATATAAAAGTAAATAGTAAAAATGAGGCCAGATAAGTTCTTTCTAGGAACCCCGCTGTTAACAGACCCACATTTCAACCTTCTCTCCACTGAAAATGGGAATCTGTGGGTACATGATATCATATTCTCTTGATCAAATGGTCTCAATGTGTGGTGTCATTAAAAAAAAAGTATTCTATAAATATAATTTATGAACTATATACCTTAGAAAGAGATCATTTATTTTCCCAAAGGCTGTGCCACAACCTTCTTTGGAATTCATTAAAAATATTGTGTATTCAAAAAAATCAATTTATGTGTAAATTTCAAGAATATGTCATTCATTTATTGTGTGAAATGAAGTATTCCAGTAATCATTAATGTGATTTGAGATTGGAACCTCAGTATGATTGATTCATTAATCAACTAAAGAGGCAACTTTTTTTTTTTTTTTTTTTTTTTTTTTTTTTTTTTTTTTAAGATTTTATTGGGGAATTGGCGGAGGGGAACAGCGTTGGGGAATCGGGGAAGGGGAACAGACAAGTTGCTGTCTTTTTGTTCTTCAGTCTAGTTGCGGAGGATGTTGCTTCACTGTTGGTATCGTCATTGCGCTCTTCCCGGATGAGGCAGATCGGTCTCCGGCCTCTGGATGTCGCTCACCGCGGCTATTGGCAGCTCACTCTTGGCTGCCAGCCGCTCACGCTGGCTGCGGGCCACTCACTGTAGCCTATGGCAGCCCACTGCAGCAGGGGCTGCAGCCCACACCATCACCGGGGCTCGCACAGCCCAGCTCCAGGTGGAGCTGTTGTTAGCTGTAGAGGGCAGTGTCACTGGCCCTCATGTGGGATCCGAACCGGGGCCGCTGGCATCCCAAAACCAGCGCTTAACCACTGCGCCACTCGGCCGGCCCAAGAGGCAACTTTTGAATTCAACAAAAAGTCTTTGAATGTAATATATTATGAAAGGGCTACATCAAGACAAGTGCAGAGGTAGGAAGACTGAGGCAGGGGAAGTTCAGTTTGAGTCTATGCTGTGTTCACTGCTGGGATTAAAATATGCTAGAACATAGCTCATGATATGGTGAGATGCAAATGTGAACTTGATTTCCTTTCTCAGGCAGCCAATAGAGCAGGTATATAAAACAGGTTTTTGAAATAGTGAAACAACTTTATTATCAGAAAAGCATAATTCAAAAATTTGGTACACAAGTAAATTCTCAATACTTCATTAGAAGCATTACTAAACTTAGTTCTAGCCATTAAATGATAATAACATTTATTTTCTTTTCCCAATTTTAATTGATATTATTTTACACTGGAATTCAAATTAACAGATTTTTAAATTAGTCTCTCCTGTCATGGAGAATAGCCAAAGTTTGGCCTTTATATAAGTAATATGAAAATTCAGATATTCATATCTAGGCTTCCTCGGGTTTTGAATATTAGAGGCCTGAAAGTAGACTTTTTCAAGAAAAAAATGATTTTATTTGTTGTATTTTAGTGTTGTTGTTTTTTATTTCCATTGTATTTTTTAGTAATTTATTGGGGCGGCATTGGTTAATAGTAACATTATATAAGTTTCAGGTGCACATTTTTATAATATGACATCTATAATATGATTTTAAATATTGAACAAAAGAGATACTATGACTGAGTTATTCATTAAAAAATAGGTAAAGGATAAAACATATCCCTGCACCTTACCACCTCTTACTTGAATGACCACCAGAGCCTTCTAGTTTTTTCTCTATTTTCCATAATACTTTCTTCAAATCCATGCCAGTGTGATCTATTAAAAAAAAAACAAAAAGTTGACTTCATCATTCGTCACTCCACAGATAACAGTTTTGTATGATGAGCCTGGTGTTTCCCACCAATTCAATGTGAGACACTGTTTTTTAAACATCTGTTTCTAAACTAAAATTCTGTATAAATTTTACTAGATCAAAATTCTCAACTGATAAAAAATAATTTGAATTATATTGTTTACATAGAGAACAAGTTCACCGTCACTTGTCTAACTTCTCCCTCTCCAGCCCTGGCCTGTATTTATTTCTCCAGCTTAATTGACCTGCCATGCTGCTGTTAGGTCCTTTGTCTTTGCTCATTATGGCCCTGTCTACTAGGCATATTCTTCATGCCCTTTTTTGTCAGGCGAACTCTTAGCTGTAATTTAAGACTTAGTTTAAGTGACATCTCTAGGGAACATTTGCTTATGCTCAAGTAATACTAGGGACACCTTCTCATTGTTCTTTAAGCCTATGTCTTGGGTCAAACATCCACTTTTTTTTTTAATGTTTCCTTACCAGGAAATTCCCTGAAATGCATTAGAATTCCAGGGCAAATATGAATCCGTACATATTCTAGTGAGAAATCTCATAGTTTCTTCAGTTTCCTCAGATTCTAGGAAAGGCGCAGGGCCCAAAGAAAGTTAAGTTCTAACATGTTTATCTGTTTGGCTCTCTATTTTAAAAGTGAGAACATAACTATTATTTTCTATGTCTTTCATCCCTAACAAAGTGTCTGATACATGCACAGTGGGAACATAATGAATGCTGACTGTGTGAAGAGTATATAATATTCTATCATAGGATTCGATTAGTTTCTGGTTATTCACACTGTTCACTTTAGCCCAGTATTGCCAAGGAATACTTTCTTAGTCTGAATCATACCCACTATTCCAAAGGAAGCATTTCTGTTTGGATCATGTAGCTGTCATTTGACGACAGAAATATATTCTTAAGAGTGAAGTCTCTTCTGTTAAAAATACCCTTAACCAGTTGCTCCCTGACTTAGTGGGATGGTCCCATTGACAGCTTTTGTCAGACTTAGGATCCCCCGCAAAAATCCATAAATTCAATGTCACTCATCCTCCCTAACAATCCAAATATCAGTAGGATTTATTTTGGGAGAAGTGACTGCCAATTTTAAAGTATGAAAAAATAAGTAGGATGGTATAGGCGAAATACAGTGGGGGAAAAAGAAGGAAAATAAAGAGAACTCGCCCTGTCAGGTGTTTAGAGTGTTATACTGTCAAACTAATGGATCCTTGAGATAAACCACCAAAACTCATTGGAAAGCCCAGAATATAGATGCGAGTAGAGGTGGTGCTAAAAGGAATAGCATATGCTCCTGAGGGACTGTGGCAGAATTCCTCTTAATAATGTAAATTCAACCTGGTCCCCTCACAGTGTATTTTCAGAAATTTCTGTTAAAAACACCTCAGTTTAACCTTATTTATCACTGGCAGAAGGTCAAGATCACAGCTAATGGAAGGCCCACTCAGCTTTTGTTCTGCCTGCCAAAACTATACAGAATCTTTTCTCACTCTCTATTAAGAACAAATGCTGTTACTTTTTGAACACTTAACATATACCTGATGTTGTGCTACATCCTTTAAATGTATTAGAATGTTCTTACACAGTCCTCTAAGTACTATTATTATTTTTGTGAAAGATGGAGAATGTGGGGCTCAGACTCCAAAGTTAGGCTATTGACTCTGGGCTCTACAATTTCTGAAAACCTGTGACACCCTGGCTGTGATGCCCATCCTGGTTAATGCCATATGGCACATTCCCATCCATTCCCTCACTGCCCACCCTGGTGCCAGGCCCCTGTGCCTAGCCTCTGCAGGTACAGAACTGGAGCAGGACTCCATGCACACGTCTCCTAGCCCCCTGCGTAGAGAGCTCTTTCCGTCATCAACAGCCTGCTGCTCAGGCAGTGCAGTCCTTGTAATGGGCCGTCTCCTGCAATGCTGTTTTGTGATGATCTAAACCTTAATAATGATGTTTCTATGTGGTTTCTTTCATCTTGGGAAGTGTGCGTATGTGGGGGGTAATTGTCTACTGTGTAGAGAACACCAAACTTCTAAGCCCTGGTCATTTTCTTCTGATTCTTTATTTCCCTCTGACTGTTCAAAATTATGACCTTTGGGTCAGCAATTGTTCTTATTCCTTTTGCTGCTCGCTTCGTATTCTGTTGTTTCAACTCTTGTTTTTCAGGCATTTGGCTCTTTATAGTTAAAACCAAATTTTGAAGGGCTGGCTGAGTGGCTCAGTTGGTTAAGAGCTCGCTCAAGAGTGCGAGCTGAGCTCTGAGCACCAGCAGTTCGATGCCCAGCCCGAGCTGAGCTGCCGCTAAGCTCCCAACAGGTGGCAGGATGGCTCAGTTAAAAAAAAAAAAATTGAGACTAAAATGAAATAAGCAAAATTGGAATGTAGGGGAAAAAATATAACACATTTTGTTCCCAAGCACCTGACTCTTAAAATATCATGACTCTGGATTTACGGAAGTGTCAGCAGCAGCTTGAAAGCTGAGATCTGACCCCTGGTTCTTTGTGTTTTGTGTGTACCCTGAAGATAGCTCACATCTTATACTTGCACATATGCTGAAATGGGACAGGAATTAATGGGAAGAAGGTAAGGTAAAAAACAAACAAACAAATAAATAAATATCAAAAATAACCCATAATTTAATATCAAAGAGGTATACCTGACCCATGAAGTTTATCATATAATCTTCCCAACAACATTGCAGAGTGTATACTATTTTCACATATTGTTAAACAGGAAACTAAACTTAAAGTAGTTAAGTATCTTACACAAAGTTCCACAACTGAGACCAGATCCAGGATTTGCCAACATGTGGGCTCAAACCACTTATAGGACAGTGTTCTACTGATATCTAAGCAGCCTTGAATTGTGGCTAGAAATGAGAACCTATTTCCTCTCTAATAATAAAGATTGATGTCCCCTTTTTAAATCCATCTCTCAAAATCCATCATTCAAATGATTGTAGCTCATGCTAATTAAGCATTTATTATTTATCAGGTATTTTTGCAAACACTTTATCGGTGTGAACTCCTTTATTGCTCACAATCCAGGTTGTTGTGTTAGATTTCTGTCATACAGTTTAGAGACTGAGTCCAAGATTTGGAAACTTGACTGAGGTGACACATCTCATTGTTGGTAGAGACAGGGTTCAAACATATGCAATTTGGCTGCAGAGTCTATCTAGTCATGCTCTAGATTACGCTGCCTCTCTTGCCTGTCTAATGCTGTCTGGTGTCTAGAATTTAAGGGATCTTGCCTGGCCAGCTTTTCCTGATTTATTCAATTAGTTATGCCAGTGAGTTTTACCGTTATTGGGGTAAGTTTTCATGTCAAACTAATAGCATCTTAGATCCTGAAGATACTGGGGATTTTAATATCATGAAGGTACTAAATTCTGCTTTTAGAAGCAAACAACAAAATATTCCAAATGGCTACACAGACTCATAGCATGAAAGCATCTGTATAAAACATGGCCCAGCAGCCATTTGAAGCCATTGCAGGCTTTTCATTGGGGAGCTCCTTGTCCCGGACACAGATTGGGTTTTCACACAGTTGTAGCACATGTCCACTTGGAAATGCGAAATAATGGCTTTGATTTCTCCTATTAAAAAGGATACTGAAGCACACGTACGTGTACACACACACACGTGTACACACACACACACACACACACACACACACACACACACTAAAGCACTCTTCATTTGTCCCCACTTCCCCATCTATCATTGCTCTTGGTCTCCTTCCTTGATTTGTTGAGAGTTGTCTGTACTCATTGTCCTTCCATTTCCTCCTTCTTCTGTTTTCTCCTGAGCATCCTCCAATCACCATCAATCCTCTGAAATTATTCCTATCGTGATTACTAATTATGTTTATTTTGCTGAACCTAAAGCTGAATTCTCAGCCCATATACATTGATCTATAGTTTGACGATGCATCCCATTTTTCTTGGTACAATCCTAGCTTGTGTCTATTGTCTTGTTTTCATTATTTATAGCATTCACTTTCACTCTCCAATGCACCCAGGTTCGGGTGATAAATTCTAAGGTCACCCTAACTATCAACACTTTATGTACAAATCAGTCCTCCATGGGACACTTTTTACTCTTGGTGTCCAATTCACCAAATGCCTTGTTTCTTCTCCATGCCTCCTTGACCTTTTCTTATCTTTGCTGGTTGCTCTTTTAAAATACAAAATGAAATTGGGGAATCGGGGGAGGGGAAGAGTGTTGGAAAATTGGGGGAGGGGACCAGCCAAATTGTTGTTCTTCAGTCTTAGTTGTCGAGAGTGCCAGTCACCATCTGGCTGCCCTTCAGCAGCTCATGGCCTCTAAACTCAAGATGCTGTGTTCAATCTTAGTTGCAGATGGGCGTAGCCACTATTCCATGTGGGAGTCGAACCAGCAGCCTTGTTGTTAAGAGTGCACTCCCTATCCACTGGGCCATCCGGGTGGCAGCTCAGCTCAAGGTGCAGAGTTCAGTCTTAGTTGCAGGCAGGCATAGCCCACTATTGAACAGGCAGTCTTGTTAGGAGCATGTGCTCTCACCATCTGAGCCACCCTGCCACACTTGGCAGCTCAGCACAGGTGCCACTGGCCCATGGGGAAATTGAACCGGTGGCCATGTTGCTCAGAGCTCATGCTCCTAAACTAACTCTTAACCAACTGAGTCACTTGGCCTGCTCCCATTTGCTGGTTGCTTTTAAAATACTTGTATAGTCAGATACCCTACAACTCAATTATAGGAACTCCTCTTTTCTATATATCCCTTAACACTGGGTAATCTCATTTAATTTTGTGACTTTATGTATGATAACTCCTAAATTTCTATCCTTAATCCAGGCTTCTTCCCATATCTTCACACTCTTATACCTACTCTTCTATTTGACATATATAGTAAATGTCTTAAGAGGGATCTCAAATGATGTCAAAAGCAAATGCTTATTGCCACTCCACATCTTGTTGTCGTAAACCTGCCCTCTACAAACTTGTTCAGTTAATGAGAACTTCATTTTGTCAAGTCCTTACCAAAAATTTCTGTGTTGATCTATAGTTTTATCTCTTTCCATGAATGACACTGTACACACCTTTGTCCAGAAAGGAACCAGAAATGTTTTTTCCTCTTCATTAGCTGCAAAATGCCTGACAACCCTTACCTGGCCCATTGATAAATGAGCCATGTGTATTATGATCCCAAGGGACTGATGCTTAGCCAAAATACATCGTCATGGCCATCCCTGCATTTGAAATATTAAGATACAGCCACATCATTTGGTAAATAGTCAAGCCATTAGCCTTAACCCCTACTCTTCTATCTGCACCCTTCAGTGGCCATTTTTGTTCCTCCCTCAAAGTCTCCAGCTCTCTCTATAGTCCATACCTGAAAGCCCTCAGGACCTCACTCCAAAGGGATGCTGGCATCCCTTTTGAGTGGTCAGGATTCAAGCCATTGTGACTGTACAAGATTTTGACTCTCACTGCTACTCATCTCACAGTGGAATCAGAAGAATGAAGTTCATTGAGTACCTATGAATAAATCACCAATGTTAATTACCATTAGATAAACTTTTTAAGCCCTCTTTACTCACTTTTAACAAGGTACAGCTGCCACTTCATCATCTGTATGATTCATTTCCTTTGGCCATGCTTTGCTATATTTTTAAAAATAGCTGCATTCTTTTGTGACTTAGTAGCATCTGCATTACAACCTCAAACAGCTGCCTTCATTTATACCCACATTCCTCCCTACTACTTCGATGGAACCTCCTCCATCTGCCACTCTTAGGTGTAGAATATCCACAAAGTAACTTTGACCCTAATTCAATTTTTCTCTCTCTTTTTTAACTGATGATTAAGAAAGAAAACTGATGAATATGTTTCTGTATTAAATGAGTTTCTAGGTCTCTGGGTGTACATGCAGAGGGGACCAGGTATGACTTCAATGTAGGTCTCCATGTGAGGAGAAAAGGAGGGACAGTAAGAAGCAGGTTTGAGCTACAAGATTCCTTCATGTTCCTTACAAAGCTTTAAATAACAGCCTCTGGGGCCAGCTGAGTGGCGCGGTGGCTAAGTGCTGGCCTCGGAAGCCAGCGGCCCCAGTTCGGGTCCCACATATGAGGGCCAGTGACACGGCCCTCAAAAAAAAAAAAAAGTGCTCGCTTCAGCAGCACATATACTAAATAACAGCCTCTGGAACACAGCCTTATTGGCTCATTCATTCACCGTAAATCTGTTAAAATTTGTGACCATGGGCTGTCAGTTCATTTAGACCTTGATCACTTAATGAAAACTGCTATGTACTCTTTACTGTACACTGTTAGGAAGTCAAACAGATATGTGGATCATATATGTTCTCCTTCAAACTAATATTTTGAAAATATTTTTCAGACATGTTAAATATTTTTCTGAAAATACTTGAGTGGCATATCAGGGAAGACTTAGTAATTAGGATCTGGGGTATGGGGCATGGCACTTCTTTGTTATCCTGAGAAGTTCAGCTCTGCCAGAAGTTTGCGTACTCCACTGAACAATATCAATGACCACAGTATCCAGAACTACCCACCATAGAAGACAGTTTGATGAGCATTTATTGTTACCTACTGATGCTTACCTCCTGGAATCTTAGCTCCTATCTCACAGAGAGTTTCTGGATAGCTCTGCCAGTCATATACAGTCCTTCCCTTGAGGCAAATATCATCTGCTTCTTTTACATTCCCAAAGATGTGAGAGTAACCAAGGGTTATGTAAGGGCCCTTTCAGATAGGGACCTAGGAATATTGAGTGAGTTAGTTTCTAACACTGGAAATTCAACCCCATCATCATTTCATTGATTCAGCTTCATTCTTTTGGATATTATTTCATCTCTTTTATTCCTAGATGGTTTGTTATATTCTTCCTTGAATTCATGAATTATTAAGGAGTAGGTTATTTTTACCCCAATAAGAATTTGCAGAGCAGAATGAAGGCATAGTTTGGGTGAAGGTGTTACATTATCCTCAGAAAAATCCCACTGAAGTGTGAGATTTCATAATCTGGGATGATATAAATATAAATGTGTATTATTCAATATACAGACATTAATTCAACAGTTATTTATTAATGCCTTCTCTATGTTAACTTCTATACTAGATTTGGGATGCCATGATGAAAGGAACGTCCCTGTCCTCAAGCAGTTTTGGGGACAAATAAGATCCTATTAATATGTGATACAATATGTTGAACTCATAATGGCTGCCAGTGCCCATTAGCTTTCTTGCTACAAATTAGCTCTTCCTTATATTAAAATGGGCCTTAATCACTTCTCCAAATTTCTCAGTAGGATCAATTAAACATGCCTTCCAGTTATTTCTAAACATTCTTTCATTGAACTGTGACATTAGTTCAAACAGAATTTAATTTTACCAAAAACAAAGAAACAAAATAACTCCTTAGAATGTCAGAAAATAACTATTTCAAACAGAAAGGCGTGTTCATAATGTTATAATGAATGCCATCTAAAATCCTTATAATGTGGAATTCACAGATCCCTTCTGCTTCTGCCCTGATTTTTCTCCTTCCCACTTTATCCTTCCCTTCCTTATGTGTCCGCTACAATGCTGTGGTGGTCAGGGATCTCTCATTTTCTATAGAAGGAGTGTAAATTACTGTTGAAAGAAAGCAGGAATTAATAGCATAGAAAACAGTAACAGAATTTATCTTGGCCATAGCTAGCATTTAGGGAATCTTAATGGAAGACATTGATTCAGGTCATACCATATATTTGATAGTGCTCTCTAGGAATTTTATTTTCCCCACTGTTTAATTACCAATGCAGTCATCTGTATATTTGTGACAGATTTGATTTGTGACAGTGAATATCAGTATTGAACTGCGTAACATCAGGAAGACATGCCCAAACAAGCATGCAATTCTATATATTTCTGGCAGGAGAGAAGGTGGTCTTCTCCATAGGTGAGACTCATACATAGCTCATACAGTCCACTTTCCAGTTTCCTCAGGCTACACCTTATTCTGTCACCTCCTCTCTAGAATAACGCCTAATTCATCATCTGAGTTGAACCACAAAAGCATTGTGTACTCTCACCTACCCTTGCATGTATGAGTCAAATATACCCCATGTCTAGTCACTCAACAAACTCCTTTCTTTATACTTTTTAATGGGATATGAATGAGTAGGCGGAATGATCATTACCTCTAAGAGAAAAAAGGGATTTCAGCTAACTGGAAGATTGGGTGAGTGTTGACATCGGTGTGCCTCCTTAGATATTTGACCCAGTTTCACCCAAACCATCCAGACATTACTATGGGATGTCCGAGTAATTCTGCATTGCCAGTAGACTCTTTCTGGATCAGGTGACTTCTTGTAACTGGTCCTCATTCCCCCTTACTCACTTAGAAAATACCATTATATAGAAATGGACTTGTTGAATGAGCTCCAATTGTATCTAGTCCTCAGAACTCATTGTAAAGCTGCTTTGAATCTGGACATTTAAAAGTATAACCTCCAGATAAATTTTGCAGTTCATCTCCATTAAAGAACTAATGACTATTAATAATAAAGGCACAATTATTCCCAATAACTCCTTATCACACAGAATCATTAAATTATACCTCTCTTGCATACTTAAGATCTAGCTTGCATATATTGTGATATATACTGCCCCCTGCTTTTTATTAATTTTGAGGAAAGTTTACCTGGACAGCACTTAATTTATTATAATTAAATATTCAAATAACCTATTTAAGAACATTGAAACAACTCTAATGGGGGGAAATATATATTTTTTCCAATATATGTTATAATAACTTTAATAGAACCAATGAAGAAAAATGAAGTAGAAAGAATGAAATGCCACCATTAATGGGATTCTAAAACCTTACGTTTCCTCTAAATTTTATCTGAAGAGTGAAAAAGAGCCGAATTCATGTACAGATACTCGGCAGTATTTTTATGAAGATTTTAGTGATTATTATCTGCCCCTGGTAAATATTTTCTCCTCTTCCATGTCCTGTTCCTCCTTCTTTTCTTCCTTCTCTTCCTCCTTAACTTCCCCCTTCTCCTTCCCCTCCTTCTTATGTTCCTATGTTTTCTTAACAGTAACCCATGTTTCATCTCCTCTATATATTGATTTGTTTTGCAGAAACAGAGGTTCTACAATTATATACAATTTTATATAGATATATATAGATAATATATATAAATATGTATATATATATATCAATAAATATAGATATATATATAAATATATATGTATATATATATCTATATATAGATTTTATATATAGATATATATATACACACACACACACACTCTTTCTCTCTCGTATGTTTTTCATTGCAAAAATGTGTCATGACTTTTCCAACAACCATGTATATAAATATATAACAAAATAAGAGGTTCTACAATTAGACCAGGGTTTGGAACTCTTATTTTGGAGAGTGCTAGATCATTTTGCTATGTGTCATCACCCAAGGTCCTCGAGATTTGTTAAATAGTGCAGTAAATTCTCTGGCTCCTTGAAGCAATAGATTCAGCTTGAGCTATTTCATAGTTGACTTTGATCTCTCCAAGTTTGCAGCACCCAAAGTAGTCCTAGTACCAGGAAAGGTGATGTAGTCCTCTTATTTGGGGAAGCATTGTGGGCTAGTATCCTGTTGCACAGGTAGGGCAGGGCAAATTGGTATCAGGCATCATCTGTTGAGTAAGAGAAATATTGACATCAAGGAAAAATGGAGCAAATTCTAACAAGGGCTTCTACTGAAAATGTAGTTTGCATATCTCCACTTCTAATTTCACTTGGATGTTCTTTTACCCTGTGGAATGTTATGGCTAATGAGCTTTTTAAATGAAAAATGCTAAATTAGAGAAGCATTCTACCCTCTATTAAAAAACCATCAAAGCCCAGGTTCCTGCCTTGGTAATTAAACCCTAATACAGCATATTCATTATGGTAACAGTTCCTCATTACCTGTGCTTATTAGTCTGTGAATGTCTGCTGATACCCAGAGGTTGGCTTCAAGTTTATTATTGTGATCTTATATTAAAATAACACCTTCTATCCAAGGAATCACTAAGCATGGTCAAAATGTTAGCTCTATCACTATTCATGAATTTCTAAAGCTGTGTATGAAATGCACCCTAAGATGAATTACCATGCATCTTTCAGTTTATTAATGATTTATTTTGATAATCACTTACTGAGCAAATAAAAGAAACAATTAAATGATTAGTGTTGAGATAAGTCACATGTGTCTCTGCTGGTTTTTATTATCCCCTCTGCCTGAAGAATTTTACACCCTAAATGAAATAATATGATGGTAGAAATAAGCTACAAGGATGGAATATAAAGCCATAATTAATTGACCCACTTAAATATCCAATTTAGGGTGCCTTATTTTGTTTTGTTGACAGTTGCTTTGTAATCATCTTTCTATTATTTAATGTGCATGTGTCTGGTTCTACAACCACATTGTGAGCTCTTTGAAGGAAATCTAGAGTGTTCTGAACTTAATACCAGTGCAAAACTAGTTTCTTCACTGAGTCAAGGCCAAATGCAAAGTCTAAATTAATGTAAAGAGTAGGTTAATGCAAAGTATATAGGAATACTAGGAATAATAATAATCATCATCATAATAATAATAGTGCTCACACAGAGTTTGAAGTGATAGAAAAGAGTAAAAGGTAGTAGAAAGGAGGCAATATAGTGACTCATTGGTATATCTTGCTAACAGCTCATTGTAGTTTTCTGTATAAGTTCAGAATAGCGTATTCTGAGATGTATATTTAGCCTAGGTAAGTAATGCATTTCAGAGCCTAGCATCCATGCTTTCTCCACACAGTTTTACTAAATTTCAGTTATGCCAAACTCCATTGAATTGCTGTGAAGTCTAAAAAATGATGCAAAGTAAATAAATTTTCAGCTGTTGCTTGGTACCAACAGTTTTTTTTGCATTTGTACACAAGTATTTGTACTGACCATCCTTAACAAATAACCAGACAAAACAGTATTTCAATATTTTCTACTCTGTATGAAATGTATCTAATAATAAAAAAGGAAAGCTGTCAGGAAAATTAAGGGTTAGGTTAAAAATGTGGTAATTCTTTATTTCTCATGTTTATAATTGCACGTAACACTTGACATGCATAAGGGAAATGTATAGATCTAGTAACCTTGGAACGAATTTATACTTGCCTGACAGTGAAAAAAATAAAATCTGAGATTTTTGTATCTCGGATCTTCTGAGATCGTTGTATTACCCAAGTCTCTTCCTCCTGATGAAGCTAAATTTCATGATGAAACAAAAGCTGTGGAGGAGCGAGAATATTCTGCATTGTGGTTCTTCCTAATTGTCTGAATTGCTCCTGAAGCAGGCCATTAGTAGTGGGAAATGGATAACATATACTGTTCATTGGTGGCTAGTAAGGAATACAGATCTGGGACACACAGGGAGGATGGGTTCCTCTTACAATTGTTTTCACCTCTTATCCCCTGTATGGCTCTGAAACTGGTCAACTGAATTCCATCCTAGGACCTCACCAGAAGCTGAAGAGAATGCTGAAGTCAGAGGCTAGGGAAGCTTGTTTTAAAAGAGGAAAAAGGGAAACGTTCCCATTTCTGTCCAACATCACCTATCAAATAGCAATGGAGGCTGAATTTGTCCTCCTGTTATACTAACAAATAATTCCTAGTAGTGATATATCTGTTTGCAATTGCCAGAAACCCTGTTCTGTGGTCATCTGGTACTCCACCAGTATTTACTGGGTCCCAACTATGGACCAAGAGTGGTGTTACATGTCAGGATTATATGTAAAATTATATGGCTTCACTGATGAGAGTTCTTGAATTATACAAACTCAGAATCATATATAATGCTTACTAGTAGTATGAATTGGGGTAAGTTGCTTTATATTGTCGAATTCGGGAAGCAAAATATCTCCAGACATTAGTCTGTTTACATATAAACATATTAATATTGCTGGATTCCTTCTAGAAGGGGTCTCCTGAGCTTACTAGGATCCATAGATGCTCTCCTATCTTCAGTGAGCCTGCAAAGGCTGGTCACCAAATCACTTCACTATCTGCTCTCAGTTGTTGAACTCAGAGTCTATGTTTTCCTAAAAGTGGACACATGAATCAAACATAAAACACACTCAGGTCATTTTATGTCTCATTTCTTTCTTGAAATTCAAGATAATTCTGGCTCCATTTGCAATGATCTTTCTTCTGAAAGGAGCAGTTTTAAATTGTTGATTGTTTTACCAACTTGGATGTTTAAGTGATCATAGATTTTTTTGTGTCTTCTACTTGACTCCGTCAAAGCATCCAATTATAGTGGGTGTCCACATATAAATGAGGGGATCAAGAAAGAATTATAGAATATACTATTAATATTGACTTCTCATTGACATTGTGCCCAATTGTGAAAGATAAGTTTTCCTAAGAAATCTGCAATTCAAAATGAGAGAAACCATCTGCATATAATGATCTCTCTGATTACACCATGTAATCTCTAGTATAGAGATGTATTTTTTCTGTGCACTTCAAATGCTTACATTCCCTACACTATTTCTTTTCTTAAATGAAATAAAGATTGATTTTCTGCAATGAAAATTGGCTCCAGAATGAGCTTAAGGTGGATGAGAATTCTCCAAACAGGATGTCAATGTAAACCCTGCAGTTTAATTCCCACATTCATAGGATTCCTAAGGAAATACATTTATTTTTTCCTAAGACAAATGTATTCATATTTAATAAAAAAAATCCAGATAAGAGTGTTATTAGAAAATAAGGACTTTGCATAAAGCCCTTTTATATTTGAGGAAAAAGAACATTAACTTGAGTAGTATTACCATCTTGTCATGAAAGGTCACGGATGAGAGGAAATATGTGAGGCTAAAATGTTTGGTTGTTGAGCTATAGAATAACAAATTAGTCTGTATGAAGGACACAGACCAAAATCTTCCCTCAGTCATTTTTCTCATAGCTGTGGGCTTTTGTTAGCAAATACTCCCAGAAATTGCCACCTATCTACAGAAGAGTTCTACCATAAGACCTGATAAAGCCATAGGACATAGAGAAGACACTGAATCATATGTCATGACTATTCTTTTGAGGACTAAGTCCTCTCTAAACATTCTAGATTCTGGTTTACTTTTAGCTTGTCCAAATGGGTCATGAAACCTGCCTTGGCCCAGTAGATTATCCTATACCCCAGATCACTGAGCTTATTTCAGATATGGGCTTATGACACAAGTCAATCCTGGGACTTAATGCCAAAACAGTTGGGAAAGAGGTACTTGTCTTAATCTGGTTTGGTTAGCCTATGCTTAATACAAATAAACCCAGAAATCACAGTGGCTGCACACATGCAAGGTGTTTTTTCTATTCCCAATTATGCAAAGTCTAGCATGGATTGGATGATCCTCATGCACCTTATGGTTATACCACATGGAACATGTGCATCCCCAAGGATGCCATAGCAATGGGTGAAGATGCCATAGCAATGGGTGAAGAACTGAATGATCCAGCAAAGAGCTCTTAAGACTAGGTTTGGACTAACGTCACTTGTGCCTACATTTCAGTGACTAGTATTTTGTTGTGACTCTAAATTTACTACCAAGGGGGCTGAGATTTTTAACTGTATTGTGTGTGTGTGAAGAGGACAAAGTATGGTAAGCACATGTCACTCTCCCTGACTTAGTGCTCTTATGCTGGGATTGTTTGTCTCATAAAATATAAACCCAGAGTAGCTGGTGACCTCTTCTGTATACCATAAAAGAGCCTACCTGTGAAGTCAACATTATAGAAAGCCAACCTGAGACATGAACAAAGTGTTATATTGATCTAAATGTTTTATTCTTTAGATCTGCATACCCATGTGCTAATAAATTGTTTTATCATTTTTTTTAAGATTTTTTTGGGGAATTGGGGGAGATGAACAGCATTGGGGAACTGGGGAAGGGGAACAGACCAGTTGCTGTCCTTTTGTTCTTCAGTCTGCTGTGGAGGACATCATCGCCCCACTGGCCCATGTTGGTATCATAATTGCACTCTTCTCAGGTGAGGCAGATCAGTCTCCAGCCTCTGGACAGCCGCTCACAGGGGCTCCGAGCAGCTCACACCAGCGGCCAGCCACTCACACTGGCTGCTGGCCACTCACTGCAGCCTATGGCAGCCCACTGCAGCAGGGGCTGCAGCTATGCCGTCCCGGGGACTCACAGCAGCCCAGCTGCAGGTGGAGCTGTTGTTCTCCATCTTAGCTGTAGAGGGCAGTGTCACTGGCCCTCATATGTGGGATCCAAACCAGGGCCACTGGAGTCCCAAGCCAGCTCTTAACCAATGTGCCATTCCACTGGCCCCTCTATCATTTTATTCTTGATTTAAGTCAGGTTGAGTTGAAATTCTGCCTCATGCAACCAAGAGTCACCATTAAATTGGAAGCTTTTACCACACACCTGTGTGCTTACTAAAACAAGATTCATTAATCAATCCATCAACTCGTCGATGAAAAAACGAGTAACTCTCTCTTGGAGATTAGCTAGGTTCTTAACATGTCTGATGGCTTCTATTTATCTATCAAACTTTGTACCTGTGTCACCTCAATGAAGCCTTACCATAAATCTCCACAAATAGTCTATCATCAATTCAGTTCTGATAGACAGCATGGCGTAGTGGACAAAGCAGAGGCTCAGGAGTTAAACTATGTAGCTCAACTCCTGATTTTTGCCTTTTATTAGATGTGTTACCTTGCAGATTATGTTTAATCTGTGATTTAATATTTACAATAGTAGAAATTATATTTAATCTCTCTGTGACTGAATTTCTACAATAATGTAATTCCTGTGGGCACTAAAAATATAACATGTAAAAATATTAGAAGAATTCCTGAAACTAGATAAGCACTTAATAAATGTTACTATTCAATGAAATTCATTTGTTAAAGTGCAGGTCCTTAATTAACAGCGCCTGTTTTAATTTTACTGATTTTTAAAATTTCCACTGCCTATAACTATGTGAGACAAAAAAAGTTTTTTACCTTCTCTGTATTCCTACTGAACAAAATTTTACACTGAGTGATCTCGGAGTAGTTGAATCTTCTTGTATTCAGCCATTATTTGGTTATCTTCCTTATATTTACCAGTTCTTGGTCTAACCATCCATAGATAGAGTAGCAGACTCAGTGTTATTCACTAGGATTATATAATATCAGCCATTATAATATATTCAGGAAAAAAACAAGTAAAAGGAACATTTCTGAGAAGTTACGACTTTTTTCTAGCAGCTCAACCATGCTTGCTCAGAAGATAGGCTAATTATCAAAGATGAAGCTGATGTTTATATTTTATGTAAATGAGGCCTTTGTTGATTTTAAGCACACAAAATATATTTTACCATATAGAGGGATACATTTCACACTCTTAGTGGTGTCTTTACATGAACAAACTTCTTTTAAGGGGATCCAAATTGTTAAACTTTTCCTTTACAATTAATAACCTTTTTGTCCTTTTTAAAACCACTGGCCTACCCATGGCCTTGAAAATACTTGTCTATATTTTCATCTAAAGCTTTATTGTTTTACCATTCCCATTGTCTTACAATACCATTTATTGTTCTACAATGCCATTATTGCTTTCCCTTCAGATCTGCAATCCCCTTTTCTGCCATAAATTCTACTAAAGCACAGCTTTCCATCAAGAGAGATGAGAAATGTGGTGTGAGATGGGTGATACAATTTCTGGAAGCAGCAGGCAGATGATAAGTGGGAAGAAAAGAAGGGAACTTATGAAAAGCAGGCAGGAAATCCCGGTGCCCGCCTTTGGCAGCTTTTTTGGTGTGAGAGGATATGGTTATACTTAGGGATGTTATTGGTCTACAGGCCATCTATATCAGGCTTTCACTTAGTGGAGACACTTTCCTATGAATGGGCGTGAGGTGAATGGTGCTGGTCAGATATGGTTGGCCCTATATGTATAGCCAGAGAAAAATATGTAGCGCACATCCACAAATAAACAAAAAGCAAACACAACTACACACTAATGATTTTTAGAAAGCTCAAGCAAATGTCCATCATCCTTACCGACAGATTCTGCTTGGGCTTTGGAGACAGCCTGGTCCAGGGTTTCCAAAACAATGCAGTGTCATCAGGATTACTCCAGGTTCTTGTTTTAAAAAACAGATGCTAAGGCCCCACTCTATCTACTGAATCTGAAACTTTTTCATTTGAGCCTGGTAATTGGCATTTCTACAGAATTCTTCATGAGATTCTGAGGTTCAGCCAGAGTTGAGAATCTTGCCTAATCCAATCCCCTATCTGCAGGTAGCACCAATTCTTCTAAGTTAGGCCTGCCCGTGGTTTTGGATGGGATCACAGACCCAGGTGTAAAAAGTGTGACTGACTCTCATACTCAATTGTGAAACAAGACCTCGTTTTGCTGAGAATACCTTTAAAGAGGATTTTGTAGTCCCCAGTACATGTATGTGTTCCATGTGCTCATGAACTGGTCAGAGCAGATGCAATGGAACATTGTGTGGGAGGCTTACTGATGATGCCATGAGTGGAAGCAGAGAAACCAGCCAGGAGCTGTGACGCTTATCTCATAGAGAGCCTAGAGCGGCACGCTGAGAAGATGCAGGCCATGATTGGTGGGCCCAGAAAACTGACCTCTCAGTCCCCTAGCCAGGCTGCCACAGATGTGGGGTCACTCCTCGGCCTTCCATAATTCACTGCTCTGTCTTTTAATTAGCTTTATGCTAATCTTCTCTAAAATTGTTCTGGGGGAAGAAATATGTACACACAAAAAAGGAATAAATATTCTTTACCCTTTGAGAGAGAGAGAGAAAGAGATCTAAAATATAAATCTTGATTGTAAAAAAGAGCACAAAACACAGGGATGTAAAATACAGTATGGGGAATATGGTCAATAATGTGAAAACTATGTATGGTGTCAGATGGGTAGTAGACTTGTTGGGGTGATCACTTTGTGAGGGGTGCAAGTGTCTAATCAGATGTCATTTTGTTCACCTGAAACTAATAATAATAAATAAAAAAGGGCACCAAAATCTTTCAGCTATACAAAAAAAATATTAAAAATCAAAGGTAGGAAAGTATCAACTCTATTATAAAGTTATTTTGGGTCATTTGACTCATGTCATAAATTGAAATTAACGATGACATCTTTTGCTAGAAAGGCCATGTGCAATATTAAGCCCTGCTAATTTATTTATTTATTTATTTTTTTGAGGGCAGTGTCACTGGCCCTCATATATGGGACCGGAACTGGGGCTGCTGGCTTCCAAAGCCAGCACTTAACCACCGCGCCACTCGGCCGTCCCGAGCCCTGCTAATTTATTTTCTCTCTTAATCTCTAGGCAACTATCACTGCAAACTATAATCTGCTCTCTCCTAGGTTACATGTAAAAGGCATTAATCATGTCTATTTTATTTAAAAAATAAACTAAAGAGGAGCCATCTACTGTGCCTGATGTGTTAGGCTGGCATTGTTTCATAGCGGATGCTATGGTACTAATTCTGTACCTTCCCTCTCCCCACACCAGTAGAAACTGCAGAAGTGACTGCCATACAAGGAAATTTAATTTATAATAAGTATTGCTCTAATCCCTCTTTAGGGCTTTTAAGGCTATTTTTAAAAAGCAGACTTGCAATGTTAGGCATCACAGACGATGAACAGATTAAGTTTCAGGGTTATAATTTTCCCTTGGCTTCTTCATTGTCATATGGACGGGAGTCAGAGGAAGTATAATAGATATATATGATATGGGGGGGAGGAGTGGGATGGCGAATTGGGGGGAGGGGGTTTGTCACTTTGAGGGGTAAAAAGTATAACTATTGCACTGTGTTATACACCTGAAACTAATTTAAAAAAAAAAAACTCTTAAGGACTTGGCACATGGTAAGGCATGAATACAAAGCAAAAAGTTAAAAATGAGGTTACTATATGACCCTACCATTCCACTCCTATTTATAAGCCCAGGAGAATCCAAAATTTCTTCACACACACACACACGTGTAAACAAATGTTCATAGCAGCATTATTCATGATAGTCATGATGCTGAGACAGCCCATGTTCTCCCCCGCTGATGAATGGCTAGACAAAATGTGGTCTATCCATACAAAGCAATGTAACTCTGCCAGAAAAACTAGTGAAGTGCAATATGAATAATTGTAGACATTGAACATACTATATTAAGTGAAAGAAGCCCAATATTGCATGACTTAATTTATATGAAATGTACAGAACAAGCAAATCAATAGAGAAAGAAAATAGATTGGAGGTCACTATGAGAGTTGGGTGGGGGAGGGAATATGGTTATGGACTTTCTTTTGAAACTAATGAAAATATTTAGGAACAATTATTGAGGGTTTAACCACCTTGTGAATATACTCAAAATCACTAAATTGGACATTATCAAAGCATAATATGTGTCATATGTGAAATATATCTCAATAAAAATAACCATAAGATAATTACTTACATACATGCAGAAATACATACCTGTCTTGAAACATTAAAGCACTCCCTCTACCTGTGCCCTGGGTCCCATTCCCTCTCATCATCTTAAGAACCTCAAGCTGTGTGATATTTCCTGGCTCTCCTGTATGTTCAAACTGTCTCTTTTTTATGCAATGCTGATCATTTAAATATTTTAAAACCACTTGTGTCTGTAAAATAAAATAAATGTTATACATTTGGATTTTGTCTTTATCTCCAGCTGCCACCTTACCTCCTTTTCTTCATGACACGACCTGGTAAGAGGAGTATTTGCCTCATCTCCAGTATGTCACCCGTGATCATTATGAAGTACCCTAGAACAGGGCTTCGACCCATTTCACTCCACCAACACAGCTTTCAGGTCAATGTGATTTTCTTACCTCTAAATGTAATGCACACACAGACATTCTCGTTCTACCTGACATGTCAGCAGCACTGGGCAGAGGGACCAATCCTTTCTTCCTGAAACAACCACTTCCTTTGCCTTCTGCCTGTCCTGATCCCTCGTCTGCTGTACTGACTGCTCCTACTCTACCTTCTTTTTCTAGTTCTTTATTCTGTGTTTTTGAAAGATGGAGTTCTTTAGCATGCCTCTCTGAAAAATGCATATACAAACATATGTGTACGTATGCATGTGCGTATGTATGTGTGTGTATATCCTTAAGTGATCTCAAGTACAGGGAACTCTCAGGATTCTATTTTCAGCATATCCCACTTAGGAGTTCTGGGTTTGTACATTCCGCTTCCTACTCAGCCTTATGTGATTGAACGTTAAAAAAGCACCTCAATTGCAACAAATCCAGAAATATGATCTTGGTCATTATTCCCCAAATCTGGTCTGTTTCCAGTGTTACAATTTGGTGTTCTAAATTGTTATTATATTATGCTGGACAAACTTAAAAACCATTCTTGGTACCTTTGTACCCCTTCCTGCCCATATCTAGTCCATCATCAGTTCCTGGTGATTCTAAGTATCTCTTGATTGTGTTGCTCATGTAAATAACTGCAATCTGAGATGTAGCAGTTTCTATGATTCCAAAACCCATAGTGGTGGTGCTGTCTATCTCTAATCTGACTGTGGCCTCTTCGGTTTATCAAGCAAGCATTTTGTGTTATGGTTTAATAAGCTCAGTTAGCTCTAATGATGTATCTTCTTCCTTCTGCAATCAAAGATAATTTCCATGATTGTAGATCCAAGTAAATTTTATGTTTCTTTATTGCTTTTGCTCTATTCTCTGTTGAGATAACACTGTCAATTGAACACAAAACCAATTTTTTTCCTTGCTTTCCTCATGGAAATGAATAATGTTTTCTGCCACTCTACTGTGGGTCTGCAACAGAAGGACCAAATGCAAAACAGGCCTGACTTCCTGCTGTTTTAAGGCCATTCCACATTACCTTGATAAATCATGCAGGCACAAGTCATTTGTCAAAAATGTGTTTACTTGAATTACATTTGCTTGCATGCAGGATTCATGTCTATTGTTCACTAAATAATTTATCAAACTCTGATTTGTTTGAAATATAATGAAAAAATCTATCATACAATTAAACACAATTCTCTGTACCTGGGAATTGTTTATTGGATGAAATGTACAGCTCATCACAATATCACACCACCGTTATACTGATTTTAACAGTTAAGAGGGTGGTAGTGCATTTCAAAGTAGACACAAAGTCAATTTAATATAATTTTATAAATCATTATTGACTTCAAAATGAGTGATAGTATTCATTTCTTCCAACTTTTCTAATTTTCTGTTCACCTCATGCCTCCTTTCTACTATAGGACGAGGAAGAAATAATCTTAATCTCATGTGCTGAAGACAAAAGTTGTGTTTTGTTTTATTTTGTTTTGGTCTTAATTGAATTTGAGTACCTGAGGAAATATTATGTCTAATCCATCAATGAAATTCTGGTCTAAATGGAAAAGTCAGTACTTATTATCTACAAAATCATAAGGACTTTTTGGATTTTGAGAGAAAAAAACTTATCCAGGTTTGAATTAATGGGTAGTTAGGAGTGGCTGTGCCCTTAGGACTGATGAGTAGGTGTGTGTCCCTGTCCCCAGCCAAATAAGTAGAGGAGTCACTGTAACATAGCACCTACATGTAAAGGCCCTAGCATTTGGCAGTTCAGCTTTGAATCATGACTCTGTCATTTTCTTAGTTGTGTGATGTTGGATAGTTTATTTCTGTTTTGTGTTTTTTTGTATTTCTCCTGCAATATAGATCAGAATGATGTCTGTTGCTTAAAGTTAATGGGAGAATTAAATGTGCCTGACACATAGTAGGCCCTCAGCTAAGAGGGACAGTGGGTAGCTCCACTGATTTAGCAGCTCCATCCACTTGGTCAAAAAGAACATGGAGTCAGCCCTTACTTCAACTCAGCCTCTTTTAACTAAAGTGAAATGAAGCTTTCTACCTTCTGCCTAGCCCTAATTCTTGTGACAGTCTTGAGTGAGCAGTTGGAATGTATCCATAATTTGACAGCCTTCTGAATCTCATCTTCCTGCCTCCTTGGTTCAGCCCATGACTAAGCATTTCCCTGTTGGCTTATTTGCACTAGACCTGGTTTCTCAGACATAGTTTCGAAATCTTGGCCTACTTGGCAAGGTCCTTGACATTCTATCTTCCCCGACCAACCTTGCTATAGATTTCTCTGGCAAAGATGAAATTTCTCCTTATACCATCTGCCATAATCTAGTTTCTTATGGTAAATGGATCGATTACTCAGAGCCATAGTAATTCCACTGGACTACCTCAGAGAAAGACCATCTTCCTCCTGGAATCCTGCTGGCAATTCTAGAACAGATCACCATGAATTTGGAACATATCTGAAAAGAATGCTTCTGGTTATCACATGTTTGGACTTATGTTGTGGAGCACTAGTTAACTAGAAATGTGCCTTCAGCCTGGTCATTTTCTACAGGCCCAGACAGGGCTCCTTTCTACTTGGTATGGGTCAGAATAGCAATACCCCAGTTTGCTTTTCAGTTAGTATGCATACAGTCATCATATAAATGAAAGATATTGAATTTCCCTTTGATTTTTCTCAAAAAAGCTCTTTATTTGTAGGCTGTATTGGAATGAGCTAGATGATGGCATCTATAATACTCAGCTTTGGGGAAAATACCATTTTCCTTTATTCTTTTTTGCTGTGCTATAAAATCTCACTATCATTGAGAATTCTAAATGTCATAGAATTTTTGTCCTGTATAGATTAGATTCATTGTACTATACTTCTTGTAGTACATAATTCTGATGTAGATAAATCTTTTTGCCATTTATATTTCTGAAAAATTATTTATTCTGCCCTTCATTTTTATCTGCTACAAGTGACATACAATATAATTTATATATTTAAGGTGTACAATTAGATGTTTTGCTAAATGTTGCCCAGAAACCATCACTGTAAACAAGCTAGAAAACATGACATTCATCCCCTGCAAATGTATCAATGTCCTGTGATATTTTGATTATCATATTTTGATTACATATATATATATATGTAAGAAATATTTGCATAACCCAAATATTTTATATGTTCTTCTAGAACTTAAGATTTATAGTTGATATTGAAGTAATTTTTATATATGGTGTGAGGTACAGATTGACATTCACATTTTGGCATATAGATATCCAATCATTGTAGTATTTGGTGAAAAACTATGCCTTTTTTCCACTGAGTTTCCTTTCCACCTTTATGAAAATCAATTCCGTGTGTGTGTGTGTGTGTGTGTGTGTGTGTGTATCCACTTCTGCACACTGTATTCTGTTCCACCGATCTATTTGCCTATTTTGACACCAATACTTTTCTCTCTTGGTTTCTGTAGGTCTATAATAAAACTTAGAGTCAAATAGATTTGACTTTTAAATTTTGTTGTCTTTCAAAGTTATTTTGCCTATACTTAGTCCTCTGTATTTTCATATGAATTTTTGAATCAGTTTGTCATTTCTAAGAAAATAGGTGAAATTCTGACTGGGATTGCATTGAATATGTAGGTAAATTTGAAAATATGACATATTTTCCTATTAATTGTAATAATATTGAGTCTTCTGACCCATTTTCAAGATGTACATCTATGTTTATATAGGTCTTCTTTACTTTCTTTCAACAATGTTTTATCAATTTCCTTTTTCAGGTCTTTTGCATCTTTTGTGACATTTATCCCAAAGTATTTCTTATTTTTGAAGCTAATGTACACAGTATTAAACTCAAATTCTGATTGTTCCTCATATATAGAATAGATTTTATTTTTGTGTATTGATCTTGTATACCCTAACATGCTAAAGTCAGTTTACAGTTGTGTTAATTTACTAGGGCTGCCAAAACAAAATACTACAGGTTGAGTGGCTTAAACAATAGAAATTTATTTTTGCACAGTCCTGGAGGCGAAAGCTCCAAAAATCAAGGTGTTGGCAGATTTAGTTTCTTCTGGTGTCTCTCTCCTTGGCTTGTAGATGGCCACCTTCTCTCTGTGGGCACACATGACTAGTGTCTCCTTGTGCATTCAAATCTCTTCTTATAAGGATACTACTAGTCAGACTGGATTAGGGTCCATCTTAAGGGCCAATCTTTTTAACTAAATCACCTCTTTAAAGACCATATTTCCAAATGCAGTCAAATTTGAGGTACTTAGGGATTAGGGCTTCAATATATGAATTTGGGGGAGACAGTTCATTCCATAATAATAATTGTGTTAGTTTTTATGTAGATTACATCATATCTACATAAGAGAATCATGCCTTAAGCAAATAAAAACAGTTTTAAATTTTTTCTTTCCATTTTATATGCAGTTTTTCCCCTGTTAATTATAGGCAGAGGGTAAGCCTAGTACCTGCTACTCCACAGTAGTCCAGGTAAAGAGTTATGTAAAACTATTTTGCTCAGGACAAAGTTGGGAGATACTGAAAGTTGATGGAGAGAACCTACTTTAGACTGCACCTCAGAGATAAGGAGAGAATAAAGAATAACAAAGAATAACAGAAATGAAGGCAGGTTAGCTAGAAAGCAAATTCAGGAATTTGTGGGATGGGAGTATGAGAAAAACCAATGGCAGGAATGTACAGAGACTAATATGTGTCACACTGAATGAGAGCAGGTTACCAGCTTGTTACTAGATCTCATTATCTGTAAAAATAAATAAATAAATAAAAATATTAAAAAAGTAGGATACTCTATGTCTTTGGTTTGGTTACCGTTAAAAACCAAAGACATTTTCTTTTGCACAAATGACAAAATGATATACAAAGATTAGAATAAGAACAAAAATGTTCACACTGTCATTCACTGAGAAGCTGTATAAATATCCCACAAGTTCTATCTCATATTATCTTCACCATAATTCTAGGTTATAGGTATTATTTTCACTTCTGTTATGCAGATGAGAAATAGAGCCTCCTCTGAAGTCTTACCATTATAAAACAGCCGCTGTTAGATTTGAACCCAGATCTGTAAGAGTAAAAATCTCTTAATTCTTTTATTATATATCTATGATATTACTATATGAAGCAAATAATTTTTGAATATGCAACTGATATTTTTAGAAGAGAGTTTACAGTGGTATATGTTGGGAGTCAATAAATTATGCCATTTACTTTTCATCAATGCGTGTGCATAAAAGTAACTAGGCAGTATTAAAGTGAATCCTGGATTTGAACCTGAATGGCATGTGAGAAAAAATATTGAAGGAGTAGCTAAAATGTAAAGGCATTTTAAGAAAAAGGGAAAGTTTAAAATTAAAGTTGTATTCAAGGTATCAACTTTCCCTTACTTAAGGTAATTTTTAAATCAGCATATAAGAATAATATTAACAATACATTTCAGTGATCATCTATGTGTATTTGCTTGTTTTACTTGTGTTTATGCAGATACTTTATTTGATCATTAGTTTATTAATGGTCTCAAACCATTAAAAAAGCTGGCAATAGCTGCAGACATTACAAATGTAAAAGGATAGGAGTAGATAGATAAAGATTGATATGATAAAGAGAGAGAGACTGATTTTCAGGTGTTATATTTCATAAAAGTCAATTTGGTAAGGGTGGCATTGATTAATGGTTGAAAGCTAAAAAGTCATTTGGGAAAGTAAATACAACCAAATCAATCACCCATGGAAGAATAAAATAACAAGGCAGGAGACGGTCAGTGGAGGAACTCTTCTCTCCAATGAGTGTTTTGCTACCATGCTATCACCAAGCTCTATTCTTAAGATAAAGGTACACAGCAAATTAATTTCCTATCATTTATATTATGTGTCATGGACTGTGTTTTTAAGATCAGAAAAGAAAATCTCATAACCAATTTATGCAGTAAATTAATAATGGCTTTACTGATAGCTAGATTTTGAATAATATCAAAAGATAAATACTGTTGGGCCAAAGGAGGGTAATTAATTCAAGGCAGTAATACAGAGGGATCTAAGTAAAATTTAGACCCTCAGGGTTGGCGCATCAAGAACAAATGTCCAATAAATCTCAGTGTGTGAAAGGATGAAAGGGAAATAAAAGGAGGAAAGGATGAGATGGATAGTCTCAAGATCCAGATCTTATGTGCATGTTCTATACTTCCACAGCAATCATTTTATGTCCCAATTTTGATCTCTAAAATTATTGTATTTCAAGTGACCTACTTTAGTACACCACATATCTAAATCACCAATTTTAATTTTGTGAAGCATTTTACATATCATCCATCATAGTCCATATTTTACAAAAGAGACAATTAGGGTTCAGTAAAATTAATAATTATTTGAGATTATATCATTACTTAACAGGGGAGCTGGAATTGTACTCTAGATTTTCTGACTACTTAGGAGATGGTCAGTTTTTCCATCAATTAAAGCCCAGGACATCAAAGGCAATAAAATTATGATTTTTTTTCATGTACAGCTCTATTCGTATCATGTCTTACCTGTTTTAATCAATTTTTCAAATATTTATGAAAAACATACAGCATGCCACCAAGAGATGACCAAATACTTTAATAAGAAAGACAAGACATGGTCTCTGCTCTCATGGAGCTCATGTGTAGCAGACATTGGATTTAAAAAATGTTAATTATAAAGAATCCTTGGCCTTTACTAGAGGCCTACGATGGATGTTTATACTGTATTTTTAATAGATTCAGACATTGAAACCCCTCACTGAGTTGTTACAGATGAGAATCTGAGACATTTTTATTTCAAGTTCAGTATTCCTGCCATTCACATTTATCTTCAGAGTTTTCCCAGGATCACTGGTTTATATCAGGTCTTAACCATTTTAAAGGAAATCAGAGCACAGTGAAATTCTGATGAAAGCTATAGACATGCTTTCCAGAAAAAAATACATTTATAAATCGTAATGATTCTAGTTTTGGCCTGCACAGGAGCCATCCTCACTTTTGGTAAAAGCAACTTGACTTCCTTTTCAGGAAATTATCTCTACACTTATCTGTCATTGTGATTTGGGGCAGGGATAGTCTCAACTTTCTGGCCACAGTGATGGTTCAGATATGATCTTTGATCCAAATGGGTGCATTCTGAAGCTACTGTGGAAAAAAAAAAAAATCCTTCTCTTTCTGCTGAATTCAAAGAAGGTCCTAAGGTTTGAGCCACTAGAGCTGTCACATGGGAAGACCCACCTATGTGAAGTAAATATACAGGAGAGCAGAATCTAGAAAAACAGTGCATCGGGAACCAGATGACACCCCTTGAGCCTGCACATCATGCCTGAAACTCAACTTATACACTCTTTTTTTTTCCTTTGATAGATAATTGGATGAAGAAGTTGTGGTATATATACACAATGGAATACTATTCTGCCCTAAGAAAACATAAAATAGTGCCATTTACGACAACATGGATGGACCTTGAGGTTATAATGCTAAGAGAAGTAAGTCAGACAGAAAAAGTCAAGAACCAGATGATTTCACTGGCATGTGGTATATAAAACTGAAGTTCTACTCTAGAAATCATCTTTTTTGTGGAAGCCATTACCTTCCTACTTTTGCTTAAGCCTCTGAGATTTTTTTCTGACCTTTGCAACGCAGTGTCCTCCTCAGCTGCTATCTAAATTGTGCTATCTAAATTGTGCAGCACAATATCCATTACAGGAATCTCACTAGTAGTCTCCTGTGAAACGCTTTCAAGAAGGAAGACAATATAATGCGTTTGGAGGACACAGAGTTTTTTTGAAAGAGCTGTAGGGAGTGAGATCCATTCAGAAATCAACAGAAGCAGTCACAGGGAATTATGAAACAAGCTGCTATTACAATTTCTCTGAGCAAAGAGCATGGAAATCACAGCTCAGAGCATCAGGGAGTTGACAAGGGTCAGCACAAACATTATAAGCACAGATTATCTGCAAGGCTTTTGGCTAGTTGGATGGGAGGAGTCAGGGAGATAAGACATGGCTTCTGCTCCAGAAAACCTTGTGGTCTGGAGAGACAGACAACATGTAGCTACAGAACCATGCAACAGGGCAAAGGACCAAATGAGTTGAATGGATAAGGTTCCATGTAAGAGCTAACAGTAAAGAATAAAGAGAGTAAAGAGAGATCTGGAAACACTTCATGGAGGAGGTGGCATTTGAGTAGGACCTTGAAGGATAAGCACAATTTTAATGAATTTAGAGTTTGAAAGGGATATTTGAGAAAAATAGTATAAGAGGACCAGAGACAGGAGAGTAGGTGCCTGAATGTAGACCAGCACTAAGTATGGCTTTCTGTAGCAGACCCTGTTTCTATGTGATAGGTGTCTCCCACAAGGTCTGTTACTAGGAGCAACTATTTAATAAATGGCAACTGCTCTTATCACTACACTACATTCGTTATATCCTGTTCTCATGGGCATTACATTACAATGGAGAATCAAATAGGTAAGAAGGCTAATCTGCTTGTAATAATGAGCCCAGAGTACAAGACAGAAATAATTAAAGTCCAAATTTAATTATTCATTCCTTTAGTCAATATGTATTGAACATCTGTATATCGTGTAGTGTGCTAAAATCAGGCAAATGTGTAATCAATTAACTACTTATGCCATCTGCCTCATGAAATTCCCATTCAAGCTGTACTGATGACTTAAGTGTTCCCTGATCCCTCTCACACCTGAAACCTTATGATTTTTCCATACCAAAACCCCGTTTTAATAACACTTGGAGTTGTTGTTTTTTGAGGGCAGTGTCACTGGCCCTCATATGTGGGACCCAAACCGGGACCACTGGCTTCCCAAGCCAGCGCTTACCCACCACACCACTCGGCCGACCCAACACTTGGAGTTTTTAATCTTAGCTAGAATCATGAGGAAATTTACATAAGCCTGCCCCAAGCTGGCCCAGTCAAGTTTGGCTGGAGACGTCAGAGAACCAGGGTATGTTGATGACACAGGGATTTTTCTGAAGACTTCTTACTGTGGTGCCCTGTTCCTATGAGAGAACCGCCTATGGTATTGTCCTCTTTTAGTCTTGATATTCGAAATGTCCTCTAGCCTAGACACAGAAGACTGTGGGTAGAATTAGGAGGTCTGTATTCACAAAAACATTCTGATAACAACTTAAAGCACCATACCATGGCATAAACAAAAGCCTCTCGGAAAAAAATAGTTTTCTTTAAACACATGCATAAAACCACACACATGTACACACACACACACACACACATACAACTTACAAAAAACTGTTGTTACTCCACTGATGGTCTCTGGGCATCAGCTCCTAGAGGAGGCTGCTTTTGTTGTTTTTCATTTTGTTTTTCAAATTTATTTCTCTAGCGTACGATATTTTCAATGAAGTTTGAGAAGAAGAAATAACTCCTTTAGCAAACACCCTTAACCACAGGAAGGATTTATTCCAACTTGTCTTAGGACCTTAGTGTAAAGAAGTGATTTCAGAGTCTTTCATATCTTTTACTTTTTCTTTCTGTATTTCTGTTTTTTTAAAGGTAATATTTATTATTAATAAATTATCTCCCCTATAACTCTAAGAGTAGGTAAGGCCATTAACTCCACTTTAGAGAACAGAAAACTTAAGCAGGAAGATGTTATATAATTTATCAACTGTGGGTCGGCTGGGATCAACAGGGTGCTTCATACTAGGGCTGTCAAATGCAGCAGCTGTAGTTATCTGAAGGCTATTGGTATGAAGACCAAGATAGCTTCTTCATTCACATGTCTGGCACCTTATTTGGAGTGGGTGGGTGATTGCCGGCAGATTGGATGTTTCTGTCTTTACACAAGTTATCTATGTGATGCGCTTGAGCTTTCTCAAAGCATGGTTATCTTAGGGTATTCATACTTTGTTCCTAGAGGAAATAGAAGAAGCATTTTTAAAATACCAAGACACCAGCAGAAAAAAAACTTATGATCTAGCCTTGAAAGTCTAAGGTACCTCTTTTGCCATAGATTATTGGTCAGAAGCAAGGTATAAGGCTGGCCAAATTTCAAGAGAAGAGAAATTCAATACACAACAGTGTGGATGTTAAAAGGCATGGTTCCTTGATAGGTCATGTTTGGAGATTAGCTACTTTGAAAATATAAAGAAAATAACCCTCTTTACATTGAATTCTAATGATTTTCTTTTGGTCCTAATTTGTACTCAGCAATTTCCCATTAATTGTGTTAATGAAATTAGCGATACCGTGCCAACAGAGGATGCAGAATTCCTAAGAGCGAGCTTTGGCAAGATGTTATTAATTATACGGGTTAAAGGCATTTAGCATTTTTATAGTGTTTTGCATATTGAAGGTTTGAGAGTTGGTCCAAGTGTATATTCCAATCCTAATAGGCATTGTGTGTACCTCAATTTGTCTTCTGTATATGTTTTGCTTGTCTGAGCAAAATCAATGCTCAAGAAAGTTTGCAGCTGCCTACTGTGTATAAGTCTGGAGTTTTGTATATTCATAAGGCACAGGCCTTTCGTGCTGAGACAGGTGCCAGTGGTATAGATAGGTTTTTCGGTCCAGGAACACTTGAATCAGGAATACTTTTTCTGTTGCTGGAGAGTTTAATTTTTCCCTGAGTATTTTTTGGCTTGTTGAGGGGCTTCTATTGGGCAGTTTCTCCCCCCACAGGAGGGCTTTGTTTCTGGTTCTATCATTTTTTCCTTTGACTCTATGTTCATAGTCTTTCAATGCTTTTGCGAAAGTTTCGTCTTTTTTTCTTCAAGATCTGAGCTCTTTTGCCCAAATCTGGACTGCAGGTTAATTAATCTAAAATAATGACGGTAAAATCTCATTGGTGTAGATGCTGGTTTTTTGACCAATCTCTACTGTAAAACCATTTCTGACATATTTACTATTGGAGGGATGAAATGATAATAGTAATATTTATTGGGTGCCATTTATTGAGTACTTGTCATACATCAAAATTAGGATAAATATATTTACTTACATTCTCTCATTTACTTCTCACATAATCCTACACAGTTATTATTAGCATTTTTATTCAGACTTTACAGATGAGGAAACTGAAGTATAATGAGCAAAAGAAATATACACACAGGAAGTTCTGAATCTGATTTCAAAACCAGGCAACTGATTCTGAGCGTGTACTTCTAGCCATGTGCTTATTCTCATTCAACTAAAATATCTTGAAAATCCAGTCTCAGAAAATATTATAATTGGTGATTTTGTTTTATTTGTTTTTTCTTATTGTCTTTCAATAGGAAACCTCAGAAAACTCCAATTGTCTTGATAACCTAAAAAAGTTAAAAGCCAGAAAAATGCCTAGTTTTTACATTTATTTTTCTTTTACTATTTTTTTCTGACAGGATGATAACTAGTGTCTCATTTTTTATAATTTTTATGTTCAATTTATGTTTTGCTTTTTATCAGCATACTGTAGCTTGATATATTTTTATTTTAGCACAAATTTATGATAATAAAATAGTCATCATATGGACTTTTTCTCCTTAAGGTATAGGAAAATCTTGAGACTTGGAAAATCCTCAACATTTAGAAAAATGTGTCATAGGACTTTCCAAAGTGGTCTTTTGAATAAAAAACAGAGTAACCTCTTCCTCTAACTTCTTATTCATGGCCTCCTGAGGTTCCTCAAACACTTGTCTCATTTAGAAATCATTATAATGATTTTTTTAATGATCAGTTGATAAGTTATTACAGTACATCCTCAGATGTGTTTGGCTTTAAAGGTAAGGCTGTGTAGTGAGAGGAAATGTTTACCTTAAAGAAATGTATTTCAAGTAATTATATTTGTATTCTTTAGAGTTCCCCAGAGCTCTATATAGATAGATGATAGATAGATATAGATATTACATATATCTATATATAGATATCATATATACATGTATAAAAACACACAATTATTTATATATAAATAAATTATATATGGTATACATATATGTATTATATATATATATATATATATATATATATATATATATATATATATATATAAAACTCATACAGTTATGGAGGCTGAGAAGTCTAGACCCAGGAAAGCTGATGTCAGTTTCGGTCCAAGTTCAAAGGCAGAAGACTGATGTTCCAGCTCAAAGACAGACACGCAGAGAGAAAAAATTATTTCTTACTTAGCTTTTTATTCTATTCAGGCCTTCAATAGATTGGATGAGGCCCACTAAGTTGGAAAGGGTAATTACTTTACTCAGTCTACAAATGCAGTCTAATCCTATCCAGAAACACACCCATAAATAATATTTCACCAAATATCTGGGCACTGCATGGCCCAGTCAAGTTGACACATAAAATTAACCATATCACAATATTTTAAGTAAAAATATTAACAGTTATAATTTATTACATACCAGCATTTAATGCTCACCTCAACCTTACCAAGCTTTTATATATATATATAATCCCAATTTCACTTAAAATAAAATAAATAAATAAAACACTGCAACTCAGAGGATAACTAGCTTGTCCTAGGTGACAGAGCTGGTGGATGGGGTAACGTGACCCACTGTGCCTAATCACTACACTCAGTTGGAGTGAACCCGCTAATGGGAGAGCCTTCAGAGTGATGGACAGCTAAGGTGCCAACCACAGTGCATGCACTAAGGCTGATGGACTGTTACCTAGGATTCCCCAGCTTCACTGAGGTGATAATATAAGTTCCCTTCCTATTTGGGGTGGGCATTTAACTGACTCTTAAGCAGAGGGTTATGGAGCTTCCTGAACCTTGACTCCTGCTGAGAAAGGAAGTTCCTATCAGTGACTTAGAATCTTCAGGTCCATTTCTCTTGAACTTAATTAGTGTCCTCCCTCCCACTGGCTACAGTAGGGACACCTTAGGAAGGAGACGTGGCTACATGAAGACAGGGCAATTCGTTTGTAGAACCCCTATGTAGGGCCAAGTACTGTGCTAGCAACTTTCGGTCACTTGTGTTTCTCAAAAAGCAAGATCCTTTTTGCCTTGATCATGGTTTGATGTATAACCACTGTCTGGGGTAAGATAGATGGAAAATAAACCCTTGATAATTCAGTTTGGTAAAACGTTCTTGTTCCAGGAGTTTTTATGCCCTGAATAACAGAAAGGGTCAAAGGAAAGCTGTTCTGAACTTGAACACCTTGGTCCTGTTCAGTGCCCCCAGATGGAAGCTGCTGGCGCTGGGAACAAATATATCTCTGTTTGTTTCTTGGATGATAGTTTTTAAATCAATTTCCAGCATTTTCTCAAGGCACTTCTTGTAGATGTCTGCATGATTGTCCCCTTGCTCTGGAGATGCGCAGTCACATGATTCAGAGTCCTTTTATTTCCTCCTTCACAGACAAGTGAAGTTAAAAAAAAAAAAAAAAAAGAATACTGCGTGTCCGTGTCTTTGTCAGGGTGGCCTGCCATTTGTGTCACTGGGCTGTTTTGGAGGACGTATCCTTAAATAGGAGCAGGAATTGCACACACCCTCCACATTTCTAACTGACTATAAAGCTATGAGGGCCTCCAGAGTGAAATGCCATGTGAGGGTTAGCATGTCCCCTTCAGGGCCACTGTGACTCCAAACCTCAGACTGATAACCGTTCGGACACTGAGTCAAATAGAATGTTTCTCCCTGACAGCTTTAATGTCCATGATGAGGAGCTTGGGGAAGAGCGTCTGACAAGCCTAAAGATTAACTGTGTTCTAAGGCAAACGAGTGGGAAAAAAAAAAAGAAAAAATCTCAGCAGAGGCATGTTTGACAGGTTGAAACACATAAATTTGTCAGTAAACTTTACTCTCCATGTACATGAAATTAGGCAAGGCTTTTTATATTATGAATTGTACTTTGAATTATATACCCTGCAATAGAGACATATTTATATTTTGAATTATGTACCCTGCAGTAGGGATATATCAACTGTTTCTTGTGTTGTTAGCCAATCTTTGAAAGACGAGGATGGATTACATTTCCATGTCAATTTGCTTCTGATTCAGTAGTTAGGGTGATGTATTGGCAGGCATCATGGTAAAAAATAAGCTGTAAAAGTAAGTGCAAACCATTTTCCGTGATGCCCATTGAGATGTGATTGGTCCTACTGACAACGCTCTGGATTGCATTGATTTTTTTTTTCTTTTCATCAACTGAAAACCTCTAACACACTTTCTTTTACTCTATCCCAACTATCCTATTAGTTGTAAAATAATTTCTAAGGCAAATCTATGTCTATCGCAATTTTCTTATGTATATCAAAGTTGCAATCTTGAATTAAACTTATACCTAAATCTCTAAAATGACAACCTAAAAATTACTTGTGTTATCTAATGTCATCCTCATGAAGGTCCCATGTATTAGCTGATTATATTATCTTTATTTTACAGATAATTAAATTAAGCTTCATAGGGTTACCAAATTTACACAAAAAAAGCACAGCTCATAAATGGCTTGCATGGAATGTAAACCCACTTGCCAATGACTCTGGAGCCTATCCACTTATGCACTCTAGATACTGGTTAAGTGGCCAAGGACAGACCTTCACCATCTGACACTGATTGCATAACCTGACACACCACCTGCCTGTTACTGTTACAAACATTTGAGACTGGATTGTAAGCTTATGTGCAAGAACCATAGCACATGAGTCATGTATAACACTAGCCTAGTAGAAACACCAGTTAAGCTCTCAAGCACTCGAAGTCTAGCCAGACCTATGATTGATTTCAGCCTTCAGCCCCATCAAAGGCAAAATCCAGCTATATTGTTTCCTTTTTCTCATTGTAAGCTGGCCTTCCAAAGATAAAGCTGTTTTTCTAATCAACTGGCAATGATGGGACCATTATCCCTATAACAAGCGTATTTTGAAGCAAGTGCCACTGTTAGAAGCAGAAAATGTAATTATGTGGCCACTGATTTGTTCTGGCAATTTGCATCACTTATGGTGATTTAGATAAACAAAAAATGATCCCTCCCCACTGACATCTCTGTATCCTGCCTACCCTCCTCAATCAGCCTTCCCCCCACCCCACACCCTACCCCCCTACCCCCACCCCCAGTACTGGGTAGTATGAAAACCTGGATCTGTCATTTCCAAGTACAAAGCATAGTATAGCCTATTGTCTCTGTTAAAGGCAGACTTTAAGATAGCCCTTTATCATTAATAGCCAATCAAAACAAAGGAGCATCCTTTATTCTCTCCAATCATTCCTTGCTCCCTCTGAACAAGGTGAGCAGGAAAATGTTCAGATCACACTGTTTCATCCTCACAATGGGGAGCATAAGAATGATCTGGAGCCAAATGCCAAATGTCAGACCCTGGTGGGCTTCATGAGCAATGACCTGTGTCTAGAAGGCCACTAGGACTAACTACACACCTACTGTCTACACACACACGAACATATATGTGTGTTCCTTTCATTCCAAGTCATGAGATCTGCATCTCTGCTGACGGCAACCCAAACAGAAAGGGGCCTAGTCCACAGCTTTCTCCAGCGTGTTGTCCTCAGAGTCCCTTTCCTCTATTTGCCCCTGAACTACATGGAAAGCAGCACTTGGGGCCATGGACACAAAACCTTGGGTGGCTCTGCTAATGAACAGCTGCTTGACCTTAGACAATTTATTTAATTTTGTATCCTCTGTTTCCTCCATTGCAAAGGGAATGATAAAGCCCACTCTGTACTTTCTCATAAAGCGCTAAACATACTATTGCTTCCTTAATCATATACCTGGTAAAAGCAACCAAGTTAGGGAAAATATCTTTTTCTTTTAGTTCATGAAGACAAATCTTGACTTTTTTTTTAAGAAAAACTTTTTACTTTTTTCTAGAAAACAAAGTAACAAAATCTCCTGCTTTGCTTTGGCACCTCATTAAAATACCATGAAACCTGGACCTACTCTTCCTATATGCTGGTTTGCCTTACTGTCCAAGGTTCTGCACAGTATCTGAAAATAGTTCAAGAAACCGTTTTTAAATCTGTTGGCGGTTCAGTCAGTCACTTCCCACCCTGCTCCATTCCCCCGCCCTTACACATAACAATCTGAGTATCAACAGAGACTTTCAAAGAGATCCTAAATCTCAAATCTCACTAATAAATAGCTGCCGATTTTGCTGATGTCTGTGTTGGGTGGTCCTTCAAAAAGGAACTCCGGTTGTCTAAAACAGGCTCCCCTTACCCGATTAAGCTGGGACATTAGAATAAGTACTGCTGGAAAGATCATAATGGATAAAACCATGAGCTTTTAAAATAGATGGATTCGGCCTTAAATCCTGGCACCAACGATTAGTACACTGAGACAGAAAGACCTCCTGCATTGCAGTTATTGTCATATCATCAGTGCTGTTATTGGTCATGATAATGCTGACCAACAGTGGTTCAAGTATTTGTTTATCCAGGGTACCCAGTTAGCCCCCCTGTTTAGCTGTCTCTGTATGACCATGTCCTACTTTGAGTTCTCCCAGGGTGTTGAGATCAAATGAAGATTCCTCCAGGGCCTTCCTGAAGACCAGGAAGGTCTTGTAGAGAATAGCCTTTCTCAGTCAGACAGACTGAGCGCAGTGTATTGTTAATTGAATTAGATTACAGCATGGATGAAGAAGGGTAGATCCAACCACCCATTAACTCAGAAATACAGCAGCCTGACCGGCTGGCTGATCCAACCACAGAAGGTACATCTTGTTTGCTTCAAAAAGTAGGCCATTCATAACTGATAAAACTAAGTACATGTCTGTTTTCCACCACCTTAACTTAATGAAATGCCCTGTTAACTAAAATGGCAGTGCCTGAAAGAGCTATTGATTTCCTCTTTCATTTGGGGCAAACTAATTGCCTATGGCTGGGAGTAGGGTGGGGCTGGGGCATCACATTGACAAAACATTATGGACATCCAACAATTATCATGGTCCATCCAAAGCCTGGTGCTTCCATTAGTCAAAGCCCCTGGGGATTGACGCCATAACTACCCGAACCAAGAAAACAGACTTTATGAAACTTCTGCAAACGGGAAACTGGGTAGCTCCCAAGGTCTGTGGTTCCTTGCTGAAACCTACCTCCTCCCATCCTCTGACAAAATTAATGTGTGTGAAAAATGAGTAGCAGAGCGTATTTACCTGCCATTGGGTCTTTATTCTAAACACTGTCACAGACCTGACTCCTCAGGTCTGTGTGTTAACTCTTAAGTGGCATTTAGCCAAGTACCCTGGGATACTGCTCAGAGAAAGGTTCCAGTGCCCTTGATGCCGTCTTAAGCTGTGTTGGAGAATTTTCTGAGGAGTGTCATCAGTGGAGTTTTGCTGAATGTTCCTGGTGGTTTTAATTTGGGGAATTTTTTTTAATGAATTGCAGTAATACCTTGGTTTGCTAGCATAATTCGTTCCAGAAACAAACTACTCATATTTCAAGACATCCCTCATTTACAACATTAAAATGTATTAGAAATGTTTGCTCATCTTGTGGAACACTTGCAAATCATGTTACTCACAATCCAAGGTTTTACTGTATCTTCAGCCTAGTTGAGTATATTAGTTTCCTAGATCTGTCTTAATAAAGTGTCATAAATTGGGTGGCTTCACACAGCATAGATTTATTCCCTTACAAGTTCTGGAGGCTATATGTCTGAAATCGAGGTGTAGGCAGGATTGAATCCTTCTCGGGAGATTTAGAGCTTAACTTTTGCCATGCCCCTCTCCTAGCTTCTGATGACAACTGGTAACCCCTGGTGTTCTTTGGCTTATAGATGTGTTACTCCATCTGTACAGCACATCCCCCCACCTCATATTTCTGCATCTTCTTCCCATTGTGTGAGTGTCTCTGTCCAAATTTCCCCTTATAAGGACTCAAGTCTTATTCCATTAAGACCCACCCTAATGACCTCATCTTATCATAAAGACATGTGCAAACACCTTTTTCCAAATAAGGTCACATTCTAAGACACTGCAGTTAAGACTTTAACATATCTTTTAGGGAGGGATCCAATGCAACCTATAACATAGAGTCCTTATGTACTTGTTACACTGAACATTCTCATTAGGCTTTCTTAAGACCAAATAAGGGCAAGAATATTTTCCCATAAACATAATTCCTTTGGGAAGTAGAACGTAAACTGAATTATAATTTAGAGAACAATGATTGGCAGCATCTCTAACAGAATCAATTGTAACAGGTCCTCTAACAGAATTCCTCAAGGTGACATTGGTTGGAAATATTAAAAATACAGATTTATCATAACCACCCCAGAATTTCTTGAAAAAAGAACAGTCAATTGGCATCTGTGTTTCCTCCAAGCTATATTCCTCCATCCTATTTGATTATAATTGGAATGATAACTGCTGAGTTTCCTGATAGTTTTTGTTTGTTTTTACAGTTATGTGTGTCAAAATGGTAATTTTCTCTTATTTTTCAATAAGTTGATAACTATTTTCTTTGTCAATTCTCCCTCCATCTATCAAATCCTCTAAAAAGTTCTTTATTCCTCTATGGTTGTCAGTGTTCCATTATGAATTGACTTCTTTTCAAGCACACAGAAGCCCACTTGTTCTTCAAGCAGGGGCATAATCTCTGACGTTATCGGCTCTTAACATATTCACGTCAAAGGACGTGACTGTGGAGCTCACCAAGCAGCTCCTCAGGAGAATCCCCCGCTACCAGGACACGGGGAGCAGCTATTATGGAGCAGCAAGAGGCTCCTAGGACCAGGGGAAGAAGTGTCACCCCATGGAGCTTTCCTCTTCCCTTTGCCAGACAAATAGTTGTTTTCTCTAGTCACCCTCATTTTTTGTTAGTCATATCTTTTAGGACAATAATTTCCTTCTGCCTTAAGTGCATAGATACTTCTATTTCTTTTCTTTCATGAAATTGTGAGATCGTTCAAAGCAGGAATCATATGTTCTACGTTTGCTTTGTACCATCTAAATTCTAGTGCAATGCCAGACAGTGTGTTTTTGGTAAGTGTGTATGCTGGATTGAATTGCATTGGGATTTTATATATATATATATATATATATATATATATATATATATATATGCCATTATAGAAAAATTCTCAAAATACAGAAGTCTAAGATGATAAAAAACAAAACAAAGCAAAACTACCCCCATAAAACAACCCACTTTATTCTTGTTATTTTTTAAATAAACGTTGGCTATCAAGGTCTATGTACAATTCAATATTTTTTCATGATACAATATTATATAATGGAATACAAACATAAAATATAACGAATTTAATGGTTGCATTATTATCTACTACACAAATGCAAAAAAAATTGTTTCCAATATTATTTTAATATAAATGCATATAAGTATAACAATAAGTATATAATACATATAGTAATCTATATTAAATAAATTTAAATATTTAATATAAATATGCTAATATTTAATATAAATAAATGTACTTGATCTAAATACTTTATTGTGGTGAACTACTTTGTGTATAACTTTCTGAAGTTCGTTTTAAAAATTCCTGAGAAAGTATTTCCATAAATAGAATTACTGAGTTAGAGATTATTATATAACACATAATTATTTTACTAAAATGTAATAGCTGCTTTTTTTCCCAAATGCAAAATAAGAGTTTTTAGTATGTGAACAATCTTTGTACTTAATTAAATATTTGAAATTAGAAGAAAAAACTTTTAAGTGTTTGCATAGTGATCAAATCTCTTGCATATAGTTTTGGGCACACTAGTCGCTACCTGAAGGCCTCGTGTAGTGATAAGTGGGCACTTAAATTCCACCATTTCTCCATCAGCCAAGCTGAGCATCCATAGCTGTATCTGCCCCGGAACTTCGTTATCTAACTAGACAATGATACCATCTGCTCGAGCACTGTGTGCCCATCTGGAGATGGTGCCTCTTTTCTGATACATGCAGCCAGTCAATAGTTAAAGCAATGAAAGCAGACTTTATTCAGTGACTACTAGCAGTAGGGGAAAGGACCCAGCCCCGTTGTGATTTGTGCAGAGGTGACTGGGTATTTCAAAGGGACAGTGAGGGAGTGGGGAGGAGCAGTGGTGGGGCTTGAGCAGAGCCAGGGAAGTGAGAAATTACAAAAAGCAGGAAGAGGTCCCATCCGAGTGAAGTCCATCTGGGTTTGCTAACTGGCACTGATCAGTTAGGCTCCTAACCTTCCCATGGAGGTTAGAACACAGGAGCCTTATCTTCTGGTGTTGAGTGAAGCGAACAGTAAATTCTTTTAGAATTCCTAAGGTTTTCAGGCATGTACTTTGTGGGGGCTAGGATAATCTTGGGGATATGGCCATGAGCTGTTAGAAAATAACCAGGTTAGTGTTTATTCAAGTCTTTGGGGGGGCAAGACCTCTGAAATTTTTAACTTGACAGTCAGAGCCTTTCACAACCTTTCTAGTATCTCTGGCTGCAGTTTCCCTGAGGCCCGGTCTGCGGCTGCCCCATGTCCACTCAAACATCCATGATGACTTTTCTCACTTTGCTCTTCTCATTGGCTCCCCTTTGCCCCAGAATCTTCTCAGCCTTGAAAGACTTAGCAGCATCCATCTCTCCTGTGAAACTTTCTCTAATTCTTGGTTATCAATGACTTTGCCTCCTTTGAATGTGTATCATTTATGTTTTGACAGTTGCTAAAACAATTTAAAAAAAAAAAAAGGAGACCAACCTTGAAGGTTCCCTGAGCAGGCAGAACCAATGTAGACATACAAACAAAAGTTTAATTTAGCTTATTTTGCAAGACTCACTTGACCTTGGTCATTTCTTGCTTATGCCTCTGGAAATCATAAGCCAAACTTGAAGTGTCTCCCAAGGTCGATATGAGGTAACTCTGAAAATTCTAACATTGTAACCAGTCACTGTGATGAATAAACAGTCGCTGCTTTCTCACAGTGTAAGCTACTTTTTAATAATAACCCCTGAGCCTCATTCCACCCTTTGATTTGAGCACTCCCAGTTTGCAAACTGTCTTTTTGGTGTGTGCACAATACATTTCACTAATTACTACCTCAGTGAAGCCTTGGTTTTGTTTTGTCTGTTTCTGATTGTTTGACAGTGTCATATGGTATATACTCATGTATGTACTTGTATGTACTTGTACATACATGTATGAGCTCTGGAGCTGTTTAGCCTAGATTTAAACCTGGTCCATCAACTGCTTGCAGAGAGACAGCAATAATGTTGCTGATCTGTGATCTGTCCAAATCTGTGACTCAGTGTCCCCATCAGTAAAGTGAGATAATAATAGTATATTACCTGGTAGGGCTCTAGTGAGGAATAACATCTTAATATTTTATTTAAGGCAGCGCCTAGAAAAATAGGGTTTCTGTTTGTTAATTTTAATACTGTATTCCTTTTTTTTTAACTAGATGATTCTTTAATTCTTTTTTAGAAATTAAAGCAGAAATTATGTCTTAAATATTTGCTTTGTATTCTTAGAGATTATTGCACAAGGCAGATACTAAATAAGTATTTGCTGGTTAAGTGGAAAAATGCACATTAGCTTTTAGCGATTGGTCTAAACAGCAGCAGATTTAATGTTCTTCCCCTTTTTTTTTAACAATATTCCTAGCGCACCTAGTGTATTCCAGTTATGGGAATGCAAAGAGGGTCATGGTCCCGGCCTCAAGCTCCCCCATCAGCCGGCACGTGTATGAGGAAATGTGGTGGAGAAAGCCCTATGAGACTGTGCAGAGGCACACATATAGGAAGGCTGGGAGCCCACAGGAAGGATACCTGACCCCCCAGTAAACCTGATGGAGGTTTATACAAAGCCAGATCCATGCTGACAGCTGTGGCACTTCTGACTAGGAAGGTAGCTGTCTGGTACCATGGAAAAAACGCAAGATGAACCTGGATGACCTAAGCATTTCCTTAAAGCATTGGCAACAACCACCATCCTAGAGAGAGGTCCCCCAGAACAGATGGCACTTCTTGCAGGGGCTCCGGTGACCCAGCTCATTATAGTGTGGATTTCTCTTGTACAGGCACAAACAAAAGCCAAGCAAATCATCAACAAGAAAACAATCCTTTTGTACATCGTTAGTGTGCCCAGTAACTACTACCCTAAGAAAATAAGAGTGTGGGGCTTTCTTCATGGCCATTTTAGCTAAGTCAACTACTTCTATTGATGCCAGCTTAGGAAACAGCCAGACATTGAACAAGGTATTGTGTAATTGCAGGATCATATTAAAGAACGGTGATTTAATTGCAATTAGTGTTATAATCATTTATTTATGAAATGCCAGTATAGGCATTTATACCTTATCATTCATTTACTTCCAATCTGGGTCCTTGTGTGCCCCATTAAGTTGTAAAATATAAGGTTATTAACCTGCAATTCTATTTGCAATCATGTTGCTAGATTGCATTCTGTTCCTCTCTGTTTGCTACAGCATCGTTAAGGCCTTTTGGGTCATTTATCTGTAGCTACTTAATTCCTCTTTGATCATCTAAAGATTCTTATCATTGCCAATTAAGCAGGTGTGACCTGTGCTGAAAGTGTTTGGCTTTCCATGAACATCCGGTGAAGGTCCAAAATTGAGTCAAACCCTTAGTTCTCACAAGCTCTTCACATTAACCTTTTGTAATTAATGATTCAGGAAGCTCAGTGCACATTCTAGACTCTCAATGCGCAGAGGTTCTTTACAGGGATCAGCTGACAAAATATACCATGGGTAGATTTTGAAAACAAAATTCCAAAGCTGGGATACCACTTAGCCACCTGTTTATCTTTTTGGTGCATTGGTTAAAAGAATAGATAGTTCAGTATAAATCCATCCCCACTGCTGGTCAAATGACTAAGTGGTGCCAAGCAGAACAGTACTGTTCACTGAGTTCCTTTCACTGATGCTGTGGGAAATCCTGAGCTGGGGCTTTCATGCCCATGTCCCACTCAAAGTCCCCAGTGACTCTGCAACTGCAATTTTTACAAATAAATGATCTGAGACACAGAGAGAGTTTGCTCAAAGTAGTTGAGCTGGAGCTCAGATCCGGGCCTATTGGACTCTGAAGCTTTCTAGAATATTCCACACTCCAGATGTCCCTGTAGCATCACTACATGCAGAGTTGACCCTTGATTTTTTTTTTTTTTTGAGGGCAGTGTCACTGTCTCTCACATGTGGGACCTGAACCGGGGCCGCTGGTTTCCCAAGCCAGCGCCCAACCAACCACCATGCCACTCGGCCGGCCTGACCCTTGATTTTATAGAAACTGATGATTTTATCTGGGGATTAAGTATCTTGCCTTTATCCTTCTACTCCTTCCAAATGGTCTATTATTAACCACTTACTGATTGCTGAAGTCATCCACACAGAGGGTAATTGGGAACTTGAGGAAGAAATATAAAAAGTAATTGCAATTAACTATAAATATATGTCAACCATTGGTAACTCTTGGGGTGAGTGTATGTGGTTGTGTTTTGAACAGTTAAGTTATAGATAAAGCAGTGTGCCAACGTTTACATATTTGGATCCTGGGTGGCTTTCACTGCCACCCAGAAGGTCGCCAGCCTCCTTGTCTCTCTCATTTTCACAACTTGGTGAGGACCAGACGTAGTGCACATTTTTCCAGTCGATACTGGGCTTCACTATGATGCTGCTTCTTACTCGATGGTTCTGTTTTATTAAATGCACCCCATGGACAAAAGTTCTGTTGGGATTTACTGGGTCAAAGGTAGGGGTGATGGGAATCACCTCATCATTTGGTCAGTTACTAGTCCGTTAGATTTAACAAGGCGATTTCACGTGTGCCAGACATGAGACATTATTGCCCTGTGGTCATTAGAAATTAATGATTCATTACCCAACTCCACAAGTAGGTTGTTGATTTTTTTTTGGTCAAGAATAAAGGGAAGGGCCAGCCAAGTGGCGTGGTGGTTAAGCGCTGGCTTGAGAAGCCAGCAGCCTCAGTTCGGTCCCACATATGAGGGCCAGTAGTAACATTGCCCTCAAAAATAAATAAATAAATAAATAATAAATAAATAAATAAATGGAAATGTGTTTTTGTCATTTCTTAATCTGACATTGTAGCAGTTTCATTGTGATTGTAATGCAGTTGAATATAAAAGTCCTTAAAGGAAGTAACAAAATATGTCTTCATATTCTTGACGTCCTTTTGCCTGCATAGCACCACCCTTCAAAGGTAGGGAGTATACAGGGGCATTCAACCAACATTTACTTAGAGTTATATACCAAAACAAAATATATTGTAAAGACGCATGTTATTTGTGCACTCTGAAGCTCAGGGATGATGTTAACTGCTTTATACAAAGGTGTCACGTTGGAGGCTTAGAGACGGCCAGGTGACAGGGTGCTTGAGCCCTCTGTATACAACCTTTGTCCACTTCTGCCATCTCACCTTCATTCCAGACTGTTCCCCCAATAGCACGCTTTCAAAAATCAGAGAATTGTATTGCATGGTTGTAGATCTTCTAGTCGTCCCCTCTCACTGGCTTGGCAGGTGGACACTCAAGGCTGGAGCTCTGCTGTGTCTTATTTATCTCCATCTGCCCAGTGCTGTCAGGTACACAGTAACAGTACGTACCAGTTGTAGTTTATAAAAGAAAATGTGTGGAGTTTAGAGTCAGAGAGTAGGTTGGCTTAGAAATCAAAACTAACTAGACTCAGCTTCCTTATTTGGGAATGGGCATCATCATCACCTTTTTCAAAGACATGGAATAAGGATGAGACACGAGTCAATATTTTGGTCATTGAAAATACGTAAATGTGCTATGTAAATGTGGGCTAGTTATGTGGTTGTACAATTAATTATCAAACTAAGGGAACATCTTCTGAGGCCACATATGTTTAATGATATATTTTCTATGGCTTCTACTACACCCTTACCTGGTATGAAGAGACAGTGCAGAGCTTTTAGTAAGGAAAGCCTGAGCAATGCTTTGTTGGTTCTCTATTAGTTTTTTTAACCTTTTTTGGTTTTGTTTTACTTGTAAGAAAATTGTCAATTTCATGCAAAAGTGTCTAAATGCCATTACTCTTTCCTTTTTGCATTATCTCTTGCAGTTCCTAAGGTTGCCCTAGCAGCATACATGTGATTGACAGCTCAGAATCTAGAGCAGAATGGGCTTCAAGTCCGGCTTCATCCCCACCTGGCATGTGGCTTGGGTAAGTGAATTAAATGATTTTGCTGTAACTGCTTATATATAACATGAATGATGCGATAATATCACCTATTTCATGGAGTCGTTGTGGCCTACATGTGCATAAAGCATTTACAACAAGTGCCATATGTAAAGGCTGTTATTGCTATTCGTAGTGGAGCCTGAGTTATCCTTCCCTGTCTGCGTGTTGCTACTACTGTGTTGCCAAAGTGTGAACGAGAACTGATCCTTCAGTCTGAGCATCATGTGCAAAACTGTGTGAGAGACAGCCATGACACTTGTGTCATTAGTCTCATAGGAAATAGAATTGTTACATTCATAATAGTAGGAAAAAAATTGTTCTATTTGCAAATCACTCAATGTATGCCAGGCATTGTGGCAGTTTCCATATGGTCCATGTGCAAACTTTCAAGGGTGATGTGTTTATCCTTATTTTATGGTTGAGGATCCTTAGCTTCTGAGAGGCTCAGTCAATTACTCGAGGTCCCAGGACACTACATCGCTGGTATTCAAACTTGGTGTCTCTCATCCCAGAGTTGTCCTTTATCCTTCCACATCAAGTTTCTCACCCTAGGAAGAATTCCTCACAGCCAAGTCAGATAGACAAATATCCTCTCTCTTCAAGATGTTATGGGAGAGAAGTTAAAAGCCCAGGCTTGGCACACAGGCCTTTGTTCCAATTATTTTCTGTCATTTCCTTGTAGTTGAAGAATGGACCAACTTCAGAACCTCTGAAAATCTCCATTTCCTCAATTCCATGTGTGGCTCTTACCTTACATTGTTCTTATAAGCGTAAAACAAGGGAAATAAAAATGTATAATTATCATGAAATTAAATCAATACTTGGCTGTTGTTTTAAATAACAGTTATTACTTTGAGATCATTTTATAGAGGAACAAAAATCTCTCCTTTTGCCTTTAGGAAAATGCAAATGGCCTTATAAGAAGTAAAATATAAGTACCAGTTTAATTTATAGAAAACTGATTTGTTCAAAAAAGGGGTTTTTGTTTGTTTTTTAGGGTAAAATTCTGGCTAGTAAAGTGTCCTCATTTGGTATTATTTCACTGAAGTCTTGGTTATTTCAGTGGATTTTACCTTTTGTCTGTCCAATCTCTTCAATCTCTTCTTCCTCAGGGTCACCTTTCTCTCCTCTTCCGTAGGACAGGAAGCAGGCAAAAGGGTTGTTGCTCTGTTACACCAATTCTAAAGATGCAGAAATGAGACTCATAGATTGGCAGTTTGACCCATGTCACATACATCGGTGGTGGAGTCAAATCTCAAGCTCCAGCCTATAGATCCTAATCCACAATCCTGACTCTCTGGTCTCCTTGAAAACTCAGCAACCCCACTTATATCTCAGCAGCAAAAGGATTTGATGTTTGTGTACAAGCAACTGTGCTGATTCTGGCCTTATTTTTATTTTAAAATTTTATTTATGTAAATATTTTATGGGACTCCTTTATTCTGAGATTATCCTTTTTCTGCTTCTATTGTTCAAATGCCTTCTGTGTTATGAAACATAATGGCGGTCAATTGCAGGATTTCTCTTTCCAGCTTTACTGAGATATAATTGGCATTTAACATTGTGTAAATTTAAGGTGTACAATGTAGTGATTTTATGTGTGTGTATATTACAAAATGATTATCACAATAATGTTAGTTAACCCATCCATCACCTTACACAGTTACAGTTTTTGTGCAGTGACAACTTGTAAAATGTACTCTCTTAGCAACTTTCAAATATGCAATACAGTATTGTTAACTGCAGTCACCACACTGTATATTACATCCCCAGAACTTATTCATCTTATAACTGGAAGTTTGTGCCTCTTAAGCACCTTCATTTCACCCACCCTACCCCCCACATCTGGCAACCACCAATCTGTTTTTTGGTTCTGTGAGTTTGGTGTTTTTAGATTCCACATTCAGCTGAGATTATACACTGTCTTTCTCTGTCTGACATCTTTTAAATAATAGTGATTTCCCAATTACTGTATCAGGGAGTTGGGAAATGGACTTCCATTAACATGGGGAGGAAATTATTTTGCTGTTTGTCCAAGATGGGGAAAAAATAGTTTGTGTCTATGCAGGTAAGAGTCTCCGGCCCAAAAAAATGTAGGAAATTTGCAAATATCATCTCCTTAATTTTCATCACCTCTGGATGAAGTTATATAAAGCATTGCATAAAACAGTATTGAAATAATATCACTAAAATATTTATATAGATTTTTTTTTTCTCCAAGAATATAGTTAAACTTTTAACAAGATAACAACCCTGCTTGAAATCTTATCTGAAAACCTCCCTGACAAGTCAGCTTGCGCCAGTGATGAAGGGAGATTTAAATCACTCAGAATGGGGCCCCTAATTTTCTCCATCTTTACATACTTGACTACTTTCAATCTTCTGTATATAGTTTTCCCCTTCTCATTTAGAAGCTTATCTGACTTTCTTTGGAGCGTCTTTTTACATTATTAACCTTGCATCAGACATTTATCAACTCTTGGTAGAGAACTTACTCTCCACCAAAACTCTCTGTTTTGGTTTTGGGAAATGTACAGTAGCTTTAAACATGATCTCAGCAATCGAAAGGCTCACATTCCTTAGCTCAGTCCAATTTCAAGACAAAACGTACAATTTAGAAACAAGGGCTTGGCCTTCTAGGCGGGGTACACATCATTCAGAAGTGAGGAAGCCTGGGGTAGCATTCCTGTTTGGCTGGAATATATGGGGAATGGTGCCAGCAAATGGATTTGAAGATATCATCAAGGATCAATTGTGAAGAGCGTGTTATATGAAGGAAGTTCACCATCTCATAGACAATAAGAATTCTTACAAAGTGCATTACATGGGTTTTATTTTGCTTCATATTATCTGAAATTATTTAATAATTTGTAAAAGCTGTATTTTCACACTGTCCCATTTTGACATGTGGAACAATGATGGATTTGTCCTGGACGCTAATAGGGCATTTTTTTCTAGATGTTTAAGGATATGATGATATGTTTGCAAGCCAAAATTGAAACTGTTGACTTAGTACAAGTCACCAAGCATATACAAAGTTAAATTAGTTAATAGCAAGCTAAGAAAAATGTTTTCTTTGTTATTGAAAGTGGTAATAGACAGGGGCAGTTTGTGACTGGCAAAAAGAAAATGAAAGGCTGAGAGTAATTAATTAACAATGAAATAACAGGCTTGAATGACAGAGGACTCCTTGATAATATTAACGTGACTCTAGTTTCCTATAGTCTGAGAGTGGAAAAACCCAGAAACAAGCCTGGTGTTTAATATTAAGGGTAGCAGAGCTCAAGAAAAGTTTAAAGATTCAAGCTAGCTCTTCTGTGCCAAGGTTGGAAAGAGCTGGATCCACAGATGGGATGTGGGAATATGTGGACTGATATAATTATTATAGATTTCTGAAATCCCCTGATACTGTGAACTCTCTGGTAAAATGATAAAAAATGACTGATCCCTCCCCTTCCATTCTTGCTTGATGATGATCCAAAGGCCACTCACTCTCTTGCAAGAAAATATTATCTCCTTACCCTTTTCAAGACCTGTCTCTACTTCTCCTCCTTGCTACCAGACCAATATCTAGAATAATGTCATAAAATAATCTGACCAGAGAAATGCTGGCTCTCCTAAAGAATGAAAGATGCCATACCATTAAGTGACCTCTAAACCTAGACATGATTTGACAACATGAACCAGGAGAGTATTATGGAACTGGATTCTAAGGCTTTCTGGGTAGAGGAGGAAGGGACAGTTGGAAGATAAAGTTGGATAAGTGATAGTTTAATGATTTGGCAGCACCCATAGGAGACACTATATTTAACACCCTGGAAAGGACCAGGAGAGATGGTGCTCACATGCTGTTAGGTGGGTCTTATAAGGTTGTTGAAAATGCTGGGTGATACTAAGTGAAGTAGAAACATCAAAACTGCAGTGGAAGATAGTACAAGAATGAATAAAAAGTTTGGACAAGGATTTATGCTATGGTGGATATAATATGTAATGCCAGAAAAACACTGGATGGCTGTGCTCTTCAGTAGGGCGTGGAGGACCCTATGTTGCCGAGGCAACAGTGAATTGGCTGGTGAGAAAGGCACGAGCATCACAAGCTGGTACCGTGGGTACCAGAAGATGTAGCTTTGGAACTGGTTTCACCGATTGCAATGGGATGATAGATCCCTGAAATGATAGGTATGAGGTAACGGCATTCAAAAGTTAGGGCAAAAAGTAGGCAATTGTTATAATAAGCAGTGAGTTTGGAGTTGAAATCAGAGGAATTGGACCTACAAAGAGTATGAAAATGGTTAGTAGATTTAATACCTCTAAGAAATGCCAATTGTCAGTCAACAATAGTATTGATTATTCTATAGAAATAAAATAAAACCATGATGAATAGTTAGGAGATTATAGGAAATTTCCCCAATAAAAAATCATAATTCCTTGCTCACTTTCTAGACTCAAGCCAGTTACATCATCCTGAACTCTTTAAATAAAGGAAGGTCTAGATCTTCAGGAAAAAGGCTCCCACAACATCACAGCATGAGCATATAGTTATGATGCCATTAGAACTACCTCAAAGGGACATGCTACCATTTGCCCAGGTAGCCAGCCATACACTAGGGAAATGCGTATATCCAAATAGAAAACTGTCGAATTTGGGTCAGCTCCCACATTTGTCCCTGGTGCTGTGGGAAAAGAACTATCAGGGAGGGGAATTTTAGGGACAGCCTCTTAAACTGATCCTCACCCTAGTCAAGATAGAAAATGCAAACAAAACAAGGAGCAGGGTGACAGAAATTAGAGCCACCTTTAATTATTTAAAGGATTCAGTAGTGGTGCTTCCCATGATGTCTCCACTTTATTCCACTAGTATGGCCCGATCTAAGCCAGATGTACTCAAAAAATTTACATACTCAACCAAGTAGTAGCCCCAACTCCATTTGCAGTCATAATGTGTAGGATCTTCCCTAGAACAGATTAGCATGAATTCAGTGTATGTGTATTAAGGCCATTAATCTGGAAAATGCAACCTTTTCCATACCTGTCAGAAAGGAAACTCAGAAACTGTTCTCATACGAAATGAGCAATAGGATTAATGTATGGTCTTCCCCAGGGGCTATGCTAACTTGATTGCCTTTTGTCATCATATAGACCAGAGCAACCTTGGCCATTGATCATGCCCAGGACACTACATTGGTACACTGTGTGCATGACCTTGTACTATCTTATTGGATGTTCAAGAAAGGACAGTCCATTGGAGGATTTAGTAATGCATATGTGCTCCGGGGAGAGCAATTAACTCCACAAAGATTGAAGGGCATTTCACATCAGTGACATTTTTAGGAGTTCTGTAATTTGTGGCATGCCAGGACATTGCTCCAAAATAGAGGACACATGGTCACATCTCCCATCTCCTTCCATAGTGAAGGAAGCAGAACCCCTCAAAGGGCTCTCCAGGTTTTAGGGGCAACAAACTTTTCTCCTAAGGACATGGTAGCACCCCATGTACCAGGTGACCCAAAGGCTGCAAATTTGAGGGCGACTCCAACCACAGAAAGCTTTGAAGCAGGTTTAAGTTGCAGGTAAGCAGCCCTGCCACTTGCACCATATAACCTAGCAGAGGCTACTTGATTGGAGGTGTCTACATGTCATGCGGAACTCATGAAAAGCTCAAAATTGAGATTTACAATGTAGATCCCTAGAGCTCTGGAGCAAGGCCATGCAAACACAGTGTAGAACGCCACACTTTCCCAAAAAGAGCGTGTTACTGGGCCTTTGTACAAAACATGGAGGTCCTGAGATGGGTTCTGTGCTACCTTCTGACCATATAGAAAGGAAGACCCAGCCACATTTATTAGGAGATGGAAGTGGCACCTTCAGGATCAGGCCCAAGTAAACCTCACAACCAGATGTCCTTCATCCCATGCCATCCAGCAGTCACACTAGTGTCTTTCCCTCCATCACACTTATGACTATGCTGGAGGTAGTGCTCTCTATGACCAATTGAGACTGTCTCTGCTTCTTCAAAATTAAAATTTAATGCACTAAATTAAAAATTAGTGCATTAAAATGCACTAATGCATATAAAGTGCTTACAGGCAAATACTAACAGCTCCATAAATGCTACCCATTCAACTCAGTTTTTTATTGTTTCAGCTTCTAAAATTGATCTCCCCTCCCAGGTTCAGAATAAATTAACTTCTTCTTACATTTTTTTTTTCCCCTCACTTAATTGTTTTTAGTTTCTTCTTTACACTGTATTAGAACATGTTGCTCAGGGCAGAATGTCTATTAATTGGTCTTTGTGGCTGATGAGTAGCTAGGGTTGAACCAAGAAGTTCCCCTGGGCTGTATGTATACCAATGTCCCACATTACTGAGAGATCTCATGAATTCCGCCGCCCCTCTTAAGCTTTCCTGACTTGGCTTAGAGCTGGTCGAACTTCACATTTATGGAGAAGTTTCTTTGCTTTCTTTAGGTTATTTCTTTTAAAAACTGAGAGCATCCATTAGTATTATAATTAGTATTATATGCCCTTCTCAAAGCAATGAAAATCAATTTTCACATTAAAAGATGTAATCTGTATGTTCTGATTTGATTTTCTTGTTCTAATCTTACAACAGCTGGCTTTTTGTGAGGTTGTTTCCCACCGAGAGCCTACCTCCTGCCCTGGATTCCTGTTGCGATTGGGTCAGCATTCGTTTATCCCACTAAGGCTTCTGGGGAACTCTTGAACTGTGTGATTGTTGATCCCAGTGTAGGATGGTTTGCTGAGAGATTTCCAGCATTCCCACTGAGTTAGAGAGCAATGTGGTTAAGATGCTGACTTTGAGCATCACTTCTTACTTTCTACTCAGAAGCTTTTTCAGACTACCCAAAGTTAAGGGGCTGAGAGATGCTTCACTTACATTTCCAGGCAGTTTTGTTATTTATATTCATAAATGCACTCCCTCGGCTACTTCTTCAGTTCATATGCATTTGGAGCTGTGGGCTCCAGTACAATTTCTATTTACACATCTCCAAAGAGAACTGCATGGATACATTGGCGTCATTGGCAATAATATCAGCAATTGCCGCCCCCCCTACCCCCGCCAGGAGCTGGAAAGGCTAGAAGGCTGGGGGCCTCTGCGCTTAGAGGGGAAGAAAACACAAAGCTGTTGGCTCTCGTCACAAGCCATCTTCTCAGGACAGAATAGTGCCTGAGGTGAACAGCTCAGCTCCATCCCATCAGAGGATTTTGCTGAATTCCTCTTAGCCCAAGAGGACATAATTTGCCTCACACATGTGTTCTATGGTATTATATTTAAGAAAATGGATTAGCTCAATCTTTTCTGTATCCCATTTGGAATTCTCCTGTGGTATTTATTTATTTGTCTATTTTACTTTTGGGTAAGCTCTAACAATCTTTCTGCTTTGTTAATAAGTCTATTCGTGACTGGAACAGTCCGAAATATTTTTTTTTTTTTTTTTTGGCAAAGAGTGTTGTGCCAGCAGAAATGTCAGTGATGGAGTGGGAAGTTCATTCATGTACTTATTTTTTTAATTTTATTTTTTTGAGGGCAGTGTTGCTGGCCCTCATATGTGGAACCCCAACCAGGGCCGCTGGCTTCCGAAGCCAGTGCTTAACCACTGCGCCACTCGGCCGGCCCCATTCATGTACTTATTGAGCACATTTGCGCCATGCACCTACTACTTCTTGAGCACAGTGCTACGTGCAGAGAAGACAAAGACAGGGAGCACTGTGTCATTGCTCCAAAGAGTTCATCATCCAGAAATGGAAACAATTAAATTGACATGTACTGTAGAGATAAGAGTCCTACGAGGGAAAGTACAGACACCCTGAGAAACCTGCTGGTAGAAAGAACTTGAGAGCTGAGACAAGAAGAACGATTAAGAATGAAAGAATAAGGGCCAGCCGAGTGGCGTGGTGGTTAAGCGCTGGCCTTGGAAGCCAGTGGCCCCGGTTCGGATCTCACATATGAGGGCCAGTGACACTGCCCTCAAAAAAAAAAAAAAAAGAATGAAAGAATAAAGGGGCAGGGGAGGAATGTTCTGGGTAGAGGCAGGAAACCCAGCCGTGAAAGATTTTCACATGGTGGGGAGCATTGGGTAGTTCTCATGGCAAGATTATGGAGATGATGGTCTGAATGGAGAGTCAGATGATACAGGCACCAAGGTCTTTCTCTGTGTATTATTTAGAATGCAGCAGTGTCCCTCCACCCCATGGAATTATACAAATATGTATTTCACAAAGATGATGTCATCATTAAAAAGTGACAGGAGAAGTGCCCAGGGTCCACTTTCTTGCCATTGTAAGGACGCAGCCAGTCTCCCCATCTTGACTAACCTCCTTACAGAAAGACTTCCCTACATAAATTAGGGAGAGTTTGGAGTTTTGGAGACTGCTGCATTGGTCACGCTGATGTGCAGGGACAAGAGTCAAGGAAATAGGGAAACAGTTTTGTCCATGTCTTTGTTTTGCTCATTTTGCTCATGTGCAGGTGTAACCTGGGGAAAATGAACTATAGATCAAAACTGTTCAATTCTCAAGAGCTCCATGGTAATAAAAAGAAAATAGTCTTATCCAAGGTCCCAAGATAGGCTAATAGAAAAAAAAAAAAACTGTAAAATTCAAGGGATGATCTTGCTCTTGAAGGCCATGCATCTTATATTTCAACAAGTAACATATACACACATCCTTTACTGAAAGAACAAAATATATGTAAGAGAAGAAATTTGCAGATTTAGTGTACTGCTCTCTTTCATGACATTAGTGGCACCTCAATAACCACTTAAAAAACATACTAATCCCTGAAAGAATCAAATAGTCCTCTCCAAATAGAATGTACCAGCTAGTGGGAACTAATCAGGGAAAAAAAATGTAGAGTCATCCATTAATTCTGAAGAAGACCAACACACTGTTTGTGATGAGAAAGTATCTATTATGGTCTGATCAGACTTTAGATATCCTTCTCCTGTCTTTTCCTGGATCTTAACCTCTATTTTATCCTATTTGTGAAGCAGTAAGCATCAATAAATCATTCTCTCAGAATGGCAGGAGGGGGAATTCAAGCCCTGATATTTATTCTAATCTTATAGCCAACAACCTACTTGGAAGAATGTATAAATCAATATTTTCCATTTGAGTTTCACTTGCATATTATAAGTCATAAGACTTTGTAAAATTGAGAATGGCCACTCTTCCCTACTCTACTTCCGCTCCCACACTAACAGTGAGGCCTTAATTCCAGATCATCAGGGAAGCCATTGGACTACCCCTTGCGCTCACCAAAGGAAAATCCTTTAGATGTCCTATTTTTCTAAACCATCCTCAGTCAAGTTTCCTGACAACCTTAAATCCCCTTTGGCCTTCCATCACCAGAAATCTCACTGTTGCCATCAGTGATCTCTAGCTCCTGTCTTGATGAAACCAGAGCCTCAATATGTGTTCTTGAGTTGCTTACAAGAGGAAGAAAAGAGAATTGTCAGACTCCAATGAGGGTGTTGACTAAACCTTTTAAATATAAATTGAGCAAATTGAGGTGAATCGTGAATATGGTTAACTCTTTTTATATATATATATATAATTAGCTTCAGGTGTACAACAAAGTGCAATAGTTATACTTTTTACCCCTCAAAGTGACAACTCCCCTCCCCCAATTCACCACCCCATATGACCTAGCAATTCCACTCTTGGGAATCTACCCAGAGGAATCCAAGACACTAATTCGAAAAAATATATGCACCCCTATGAATATGGTTAACTCTTGATTAACTAGATAATGGATTACACAGGAGATAATATAGTGGGAAAAAGCAGCCTTTGGGGTCCTAAGACTCACCATCAACTTTTGGCTATAGCACTCACTGAGAATTCAGATGGCAAATGCACCACTTAAATCAGCTGTCTTGTTTATGAAGTGGTGGTATTAGTCATAGCTCTGTCCCAGGATCATACTTGAGATCAAATGGGAAAATTGAAAGTACTACATAAATAGGAGTTATCTTTCCTACTGACATATTAGGAATTGATATTTGAAGTTTGATACAATTATTTCAAAGACAAACAGGACTTCCCGTACCATGCTGCTTTCCTGACATGAGTTAATTTACCTTTAAACATGAAAAAAAAAAAAATGACTGGAGAAAGGGTTAGAGCCAAAGAAATCTGATTGTAAGAACACAGCCATGATCTAATCAATGAGAGAGGTAATATCCATCTGTCAAGGGAGGGTAGAGTGATTGCTCTTGGAAATAATAACAAAACTCACAGTATGTAATATTTTCCTGCTATTATGCATTTAGTCTTATGGAATGGTGAATGGGGTAGTGGAATGTTAGAAGTTACCAAAATTACTATCATAGTAGAAGAGATAGTAGGGATAGCAACAGCAGTCATAGTAATAGTATTTGAGTTCCCTCTATATGCCAGGTACTGTGGTAACTTTTTATATGCATGAACTCCTTTAATCTTCAAAGAATTGTGATATGCGCTCTTATCAGTCTTATTTTGTAAATTAGAAAAAAACCAAGGATCGAAAAGAAAATACACTATGTAAGTTTATACAACTGCTTAATGTTTGATGGAATCTGAACCCAGGACACTGACCACAATCTTATGTTATTATCCAACTTATGATAACTGCTGCTTAAATATTTATTTTACAGAAACTGAGGCATAATAATAATGTTATTATTAATAAATAGAACCAGTTTACTTGAATAGAAATAACCCAGTATTCTGGATTATTCTAAAACTTTCAGAATACCACAGATTCTTAGAGCTGGACGAGATTTTCAAGGTCATTTATTTCATCCATCTTTGTTTTCTACATGATCCTGGGACACATTTGAGTCATAGCTTTTCTTTTTTTTTTTTTTTTTTTTGAGGGCAGTGTCACTGGCCCTCATATGTGGGACCCGAACCGGGGCCACTGACTTCTCAAGCCAGCACTAAACCATTGCGCCACTCGGCCAGCCCTAGCTTTTCTTTCTTTCTTCTTTTTTTTAGAATAAGATTTTAATTTTTCATTTGAATGGACTGTTAATTGCTTTCTTTGAACAATAAGGAGAATGAGTAGAGAAAATAATCCACATCAATATTGTTTCAATTTCTGATTCTAGCTGTGTCTGATGACCTACCTCCCTGATTTTCTTTTTATGACTTATACTTTGTAAACCATTAACACCCCCCCTTTTTTTTTCATCAACTCATTTAAGTTAAGGTTCTATCATGTATAATCACAAGTACAACATATACATATATTCCATCTTTCCTCTTTGGGTATATGAGTTCTCCAAGGCCATTCAATGAATTATTTCATAGCTGGGAATAGAATTTTTCTTCTTTAAGATTCTAACCTGAAATTGATGACATAAAGCTTCCTGAATTTACCATCTTTAGTGTTATTTTGATTTTCATCCTGGACAATTTATCTTTTACTCATGTTCATATCAAGGATCATGGCAAATTTTCTGTGATGATAGAAAGCCTCAGTAGTTAAAATAAACAAATGCACTAAGCCTATATCTCCCGGGGGCCTTGGCTATGGGCATGGGTTTTCATAACCAGCTCTTGGACCATCAATAGAAATGGACCAAGACCTTGACTCTATCTCATGAGCTGCTTAGACAAACTTTTCACTACTGCAAATGGTCTCAGCATCTTCTAGCTCCCTTGTTGAACATAACAAGAAAAACACATTCATGGGTTTCTTTGATAGTTTCCGGACATGGTGATATATACTCATTTCTGTGTCCAGCAGACTCTTCTTACATTCTTGGCTGAAGTCTGTTAGTCTTGATGAAGTATATGGAGAACATTAAGCCATCTGAAAACACTGAAGTTTTGAGTTTCATTTTGTAGCTCACGTTGTTGGATTTTGATGTAGGAGTTTTCTGAGCTTTTCCTTGTCCACCTCCAACAGATCTGTTATATTTCCCTGATTAATTATGATAGCTTCATTTCATGATTCAGTACATTTATAACAACATTTAACATTCATGATCATTCATCACTGAAGCAAGAAAGGCTGCTTTCTTTTTCTAGTTTGTATTTTTTTCAATTTAACATAGAGAATAAACCTGAGACTTGTTCACCTTTAGATGTATCTGGATGAGAGTTTGAGTTCATACAGTTCTTTCTCCTCATTTCTACTGAGACGGAAGTAGGAAGGCTATATTCATACATTAAACATTAGGATTCTTTGTGGGGTAAAACTTCTCTTTCTATTTGGCAAATATATTTATATCAAACCTTAAAAAATAACAGCCTATTTAACTCAACATTTAATACAACCTGTTACAGAAACTCATAAAATAACTTCAAACTGTGACAAGTTACAGATATTTATTTGTTTAATGCAGCTCATGTTCTGACACATTTCCTCCCAGTGTTTGTTTCTGTGTTTTTTGTAAACATTAATAAAACATTGTGGTTGGAAAGAACAGAGAAAAATGCAAGACGAATATAAGATAATTACATTAAAGTCTATACAAACTACCAAAACCCATGACCCATATACCAGTTGTTCTGAGTCTTGGGATACATGACCCTATGCAAGTTTCATAATTTGAATACACAGGTTAGTAGGGCTCTATGACCCCTGGAATTTAATATGTGTGTACATATTCTTCTAATGAGTTTGTAGATTCATCAGATTCTCAGTGGTGTCCATGACCAAAAATCTTAAGTATCGGTAATATCATGAGTTTCATTATCTGTAAAATGGAAGGAATTTAACTTTATTTTCTCTAATGCCCATTTTAACTTTGGATTTCTGATCTTTCTTTCTGTGTGATAACATGTCTTATTTGCTATTTCTTTAAAAAATAAACCATAGATGGAAAAATTAACCTCACAAAATTATGCATCTGGGTGAACCCAGAGCAGGGAAAAGAAATTACCCCAGTGCTCCATTCCTCAATTTGGAGAGTGATGGATTATAAGGAGTGTGAAGGTCATTTATTTCAAGGGAGATCTATTATCTTAAGCTGTGAGTATAACAGGGTAAGGTTTGGAACAAACACACATGCAATGAAGGTAGTCTACAAGAGTTTAGTTGGAACCCTGAATTTTCTAAGCCAGGGGAGCAAAGATGGCTCTTGCTTGTCAGTAAAGAACTAGGAGGAATAATAGACCAGGAAGTGAAGTCGGGGATTTTAGAATCATAGAATTAAAAAAGAGTCATGGAAGAAAGCTGAGCATAGTCCTCTAGAGGAAGCCATGTGGTCTGTTGGGCCAGTCCTCTCATGTGTTGGTCATGGGAAATTGCATGGAGAAGCTGCTACATTTCGTGGGCACACCAGTGGAATCAAGGTCACTTGCTTCTGTCAGTTTCTCTACCATCCTGTTTCTTACATTGACAGGATACTCTTTCTCACACAGCAAATTCAGAAACCACTTAAGGAATAAAGGATGCTGAAGTGAATTCGATGAAGTAGAAATAATTTTTTGAAGAGAATAAAGAAAGGCAATTAGGGGTTTTAGCAATGAGGTCAAATGCACCTGCCACACCAAATGGGGGGGGGGGGGGGGAACTACACCAAACAGTTTAATACTACAGAGCAATTAATAAGGTCTAAGCAGAACTATGTGTTCAATATAGAAAACTCTCTAAGACAATATCTATGATTGTATTCCATTTGTGTGTGTGTATGAGTATGTATACCTATAAACATGACTGTCCATTAATCATGTGGTTTTATTGTGGTCATGCTTCTCTTAACATGGAATATAAATAGACAGATGAAACTAAGCAAATTACTCCCCCCTCCCCCATCCCCTCCTAGTCCCCCCAAGGCTTATTCTTCTCAATAGTGACAACAAAAAAGCCAGGTAATCTCTTTCTGTTCTGCTCCTGAAAAATACTCTGATGCCCTCTGAATTCTGCCCTAAATATTTTAAATTATTATTAATCAAAATAAGGGTATACATACAGAAAGTGTTTATTTTGAAAGGTACAATGCTAAGCAGTCTATATGCATTATCTCATTTTATGTTCACTGCAGTGAGCAAGTATTGTGATGATGAGGCTAACAGAGGTTAAGCCAGGCTTCAAATCCCATTCGGGTGACCATCGTGCCCACTTTCATTCTCAAAAGTGTCCTGTTTGGGTGATAAACTATATAGTCACCCTAGCAGTGAAGAGAATACACACCTCAAGGGGTTGAAATGAAGAGTAAATAATGTGGCATTTTGTAGCGATGATCCACACAGACTCTGGGCTCTGACTGTTGAGATGTATGAATGGCCTGTGGTGCTTCATTGCTGTGCAGCTGTTGACAGGTTACCCCGCTCCCTTAGATTGACACATAGTGAGTTGAGCTGCCTCTTCCAGGGGCTGTGGAAAGGTCAAGAAGGGATATACAGATGCCTCAGACAGAACATCTGCCTGGGATGGGCTATGTCAAACCTCTGTCATGGACCTGTGGGTCTGGTACCTCCAGAGCCGAGTTGGCGGATATTTTGCATGATAAATAACATATGGAAATTGGGGCCTGGGAGAAGTTCATTTATTGAACACTCCTAATTAAAGGTTTTTTTTTTAAAAGAACTGTCTCAAAAAAGGAAGAAAATCTGAAATGATTCTTTACAAAATTGTTTTAACTGTTAGTCTATGACCAGTAGGAATCATATTTGATTCATTTTTTTCTAATAATTAGGATGGATGTGGTTTGCTCCATCCACACTTTCTGGTGTAATCCTCTCTGGGACTCTGTCTGGAGGCTGGATGGAGTTGGATGCTGTCTGAGCATGAGAGCAAAGCTGAGTGGGTCACACGGTGAACCCATTCAGAATACTGGCTTTCTAGGTAGCTTTATTTTTCCCAGCAGAGGAACTAATGGGGCTTATGGATGAATAAATGTCACAAGTAAGAGAGCTCCCAGGCAAAAAGTCTCAGGCTTTGTTATAGAGTTTCCTAAAAATGTCACCAACTAGACCCAGCTGACTCTCTTTATCCTCATAGCTGGCCCTGGGCACAGGCGTTTTCTAAGCTATTTGACTAAAGGTGCTCCTTGCGTTTGAGGGTGAATCGGTGAATATCTATTTATTAGTTTTATGTGTGAAAGGGGCCAGCTAGGACTCCCTTTGGTCTGGTGTATTGGCTAGTGTGTTTTTGATTAATAATGGGGTGAGATCATACTCACCTTTGTCCCTTCCTAACCTCCAAAGTCCCCCATACACACCAACCAGACACTCAGATGGCTGGTGTCCCAAGCCACTCAATGACCCCCTTGTCCAGTGCTGCCTTCTCCCACTGCCAGGTGGGGACCAGAGAGAACCTGACTGTCACTTGTTCTTGTGCCATCTGCTTTATGATGTTTTGCAGGAGATGACAGGTCTTTTTTTTCTTTACATGTAAGCCACTGACAGGAGTCCAAATAAAAAAATGGGTAATTGTTAGGCATAGACAAATCGCAAAGATAAAGGCTGTCCCCGTTTTATAAAAGGAGTGATTGACTGCTTAGTACAGGCCAGGGGAGTGGGGGCAAAATAGACTTTGTACCCTACCTCCTGGCCCAGGTAGAATCTGGTTTGAATTCTATCTCTTTAACATGCAAGCTGTGATCTTAGACAATTTATTTAATCTTCTTGAGTTTTCTTCTCTTAGAACTGGGGATTATAATAAACAATTTGGAAGTATTGTTAGAAGGATTTTCTGTTTCCACTATTGGATAAGGATTAAGCTGTGGCTACAGCTAATAAGAGTGAGTGATTAGGAGCCAAGAGCTGGGGTATCTGGTTTTGTTACGTTCAGCATCCGTAACTTACTTAGCCTGTGGCACAAAGCTTTGGTTTTCCTAAAAATCCCCTGCACTTCCAGTAATCTGCCTAATCACTGTGACAATTTTCTTTTTCAGCAGAAGGTCATGGACTTTTACCCATTTGTGTTTACAAAATATTTCTAACAGCAAAGATGGTTGCTTTTGTATCTTGAGCACAATTAAAGAGAGGTTTGGTTGATAAAAATTCTATCTGGAAACATATTTTTGGAAAACAGTCATGTAGAAAAAGGCTTTTGGTATTATAGTGTAGAATAATTTCAGAGCGATTCCTTATTCCTCCAACTCTGTCATTTATACTTCACAATTCATAATCTTCAAAGCACATGTTTATTACCTATTGATCCTTGTTTCACAGGATTATTATTTCCACTTCTCTAAGGAAAAGTAAGTGGAGAGAGCTTGTGACTTACTAACCATAGAGTTTATGTTAGGATATGTTGCTACTTGTTCCCAACTCTGTATTCAGCTGTCCATATTGAGCTCTATTTCGTCTCGTGATTTGGGGGTGATAAGGTCAGTAATGACAAAACGAGGTGTCTTCAAAGTTCTTCATCCCCAACATGTTCCTGGTATTTTCAAAAAAATGATAATAGAAATAAAAAACTCTACTGCTTAATATAATGAAGGGGTCATATGTTATATTTCCTCATCTAAACAACGGAATCAATCTTTCAGTTTTCTCTAAGCATTCTTTTCACCATTCATGTAAAATTTTTTAGATATACTTTCTTAACTTTAAATATGTTTACAAGAAGGAGTATTTCACCAAATCAGTTCTAATTGCCAGCTAACATAGTTCAGTAACCTAATTTTACTTGTATTGTTGAGGAGTTAATTGGACCTGCACAGCCACCAGCTATTGGTTTATGGAAGCAGCAAATCTTTTCCTCAATAAACATCTCTGCAGGAGGAGTGCACACAGAGGATGTTGGATTCAAATGCAAAATATCAATTAAGTCCAATTACCTGCTCTCATTATGTAGACAATTAAGAAAAACATTATTTATTAATTAAATATAAAATATTGTGTCTATAATACAAATACGTATTTACATAATTATGCACAATATGTAATACAATGATATATGAATTATATGTGAATATATGTACATATATATATATATATATTGCAATTTTGACAACTGGAATGTGTCACACAAAAAAAGAGATGATGAGATTTACACTAAATTAAGTTTATCCAACATCAGAAAGATGGATTTCGTTTCCTCCTGGCCTATAATGCATCATACACATTATCCTTAAGAACTAAAGGAATTTGTCTTAAGACTGAAGAGAGCTGTGCTTGCTTGATTTGTTGGATATATACAAAGTCAGACAATTAAGTTTGTGAACTCGTCCTATAAAAAGTGCTACACACCTCATTGCTGAATATCACTATGGTCACCTTTGAAGTACTCCCCTTGGGATGCTATACACTGACGCCAGCGCCTAGTCCACCCTTCAAAGCAATTTGGGAACTCTTTCTGGAATGGCCATCAGAGCTGTTTTCGTATTATGCTTGATGTCCTGAATGTCATCAAAATGTCTCCCTTTCATGATTTCCTTTATCTTCACGCAAAGAAAGAAGTCACTGGGGGCCAGATCAGGTGAGTAGGGCGGATGTTCCAATACAGTTATTTGTTTACTGGCTAAAAACTCCCTCACAGACAGTGTCGTGTGAGCTGGTGTATTGTTGTGATGCAAGAGTCATGAATTGTTGGCAGAAAGTTCAGGTAATTTTCGTCTTTTTCATGCAGCCTTTTCAGCATTTCCAAATAGTAAACTTGGTTAACTGTTTGTCCAGTTGGTACAAATTCATAATGAATAATCCCTCTGATATCAAAAAAGTTTAGCAACACCATTGCAACAAGTTCACACACTTAATTGTCAGACCTTGTATATATTTTTTATTGTGTATTGTGTAAAAATTTATTTATATTTTTCTTACACATACATCTGCATTTATCGCTAAAGTAGAAGGTAATGTATTCAGATCGCAATGCCTTAAAATTGTTGCAATTCAAATCAGTGGTTCTTGGTGTATTACAGTGAACTTGAGGCTATCGATTTCTAGTCTTATCCCATGACTTACTGGCCTTAGACCTTAGGAAAGTCATGAAATATCTTTAAGCCTCACATTTCTGTTTGTGGAGGGCTAACAATTCTCCTTTACTTACCTGATAGATTGTGGAAGGTTTAAATGAGATCATGTTTTTTTGAACTGCAAAATCTTACACAAAAAAAGAGGGAAACATTTTCAGATTAAATTAAAGTAGTGTAAGAAGTGTAAAAGGGTATGTTAATGTACTATGGAGAAAAAACTGTTCTCCATCATTCTGGGAACATTGCATCCCTACAATAAATATGCTAATAGAAAATCTGCATGAGGAGTTCATTAAACAAGGTGTTTTCGGTGGAACAGTTTCCTGTAACATTTTGTTAATCAGACTCTAGTTATTGTGCTTTTTAAATATGCCTCAGAAATTTGTCTTTCTACCAATTCAAATTGATTGTCACTCTAATTAATCCAAATTAGCAAGCTAGTATTCTAATCACTTCAGTGCCTGATTTGACAATCTTCAGTCTGAAAATCTATGTTGAAATGCAAACTCCCCTGCCTGCTAGAAACAACAAAAAAGTACTCCTTTTGTAAGTTTTCTGAATTTCTTCTTTCTCTAAGTAATTCCTTTAAGCAGAAAGCTAAAGAGATGAAATAATAAACTTTTTAGTCCATGCTCATTGACTGAATATATGGAGGACAAATCCCTGTCACTTATACACACACACTGTGTCTGAGTCCAGATTAATGCATTCCTTAGCGGATGTATCAGTGAGTCTAAGTAAAGAGTAAGTTCCTCTAGCACTCACCTGCTCAGCTTACTGTGGAGCTATTCCACACTCAATCTCATCTTCCCAGGATCTGTTTTCAAAGGTGTTTACCTAGAATGCATCAGGCACTGTGGCTCAACATGTAGGGAAGTGATTGTTAATTAATAGTCTTAAGCATCATAATTATTATGAAGGTTTCAAGAATTTTACAATCTCATTCATAAACAATTTAAAACAATGGATGATCAAAGAAGGCAATGTGTGAATCAAGTTATCAGTGCCTTGAAAATGGACAGAAGAGAGAATTTAGTAAAGAATATGACACTGGGGATGGCTTATTATAGGAAGAGACATACTGAGCCTTGGGGGTTAGTAGGATTTAAACTGGATAAAATGCAAGAGATTCCTTCAGGTTTAAATTGAGGGGTGGGACTACTGATGGCTTTGGCTAAGTATATATATTTTGCCTCTCTTTTTTTCATGTTTTGCATTGTAGAAAGTTAAACCCAAATCTGTAATTATTGCAGGGCCTTACCTTGTCTATGCAGTTGTAATGGCACTTAATTGTTCAGTTGACCTTCAGGTCACCTTCATCTGGGCCCTGTAGTTCTCTTTATTCAGGAAGCTAACCCCTCCAGCCTCTACCCCATCTGTCTGGTTCTTAGAGATGTAACATTTTCACAGACAAACATCCCTCTGGCCAAGGCTGATTATCTGACTCAAGTTAGGGCCATGAGTCCCTTCCCTAAGGGACCCTACACCACCAGAGTTTTGGACTTGACACCAGATGACATTATGAGCACTGTCTCTCTGGGATAAAATGTATGACACATAAATCTAGGGGGCTCTTGGCAGGTGTGATTTTGACCATGTGGACAAAGCTTCTCTGAGGTAGGAAAAAAGAATGACTAACAACGGAAGAGAAAAGAGACCCTGATGGTTCTCTGGTTTCTAAAGGCTAGCCACAAAACTGTTCTCAGGTTCCCCTTGTTCTTTTAATTAATTCTTTTTCTGCCTAAATAAGTTCAAGTTTCTGTTTGTTTGTTACCCCATTGGCAACCAAAAATGTCCTAATTTTTACCTTGCAGATTAGTAACTGTGTAGCAAAATTCCAAGTTCCAGGACCTGGTCCAATCTATAGAGTGCCATATAGTAACTTGGTTTGAATTAGAGAAGGTCACCGCCTCTGCAGAGCCAGATGTAACCTCCTGGGGGGCTGTGTTGGTGAGTGGGCCACAGATTGGATCCCAGCCCCTGCCAGCCCTAAAGCCAGGTACACAATCAAACACAGCCCCTCTCAGAAGTCTTCGACCTTCAGCCTGAGTTGGTTTAAAGTTTCCCAAACACCTTATCCTTTATCGTGACTTTATAATTATAGAAAGCATCTTTGGATGGTCACAAAGAAAAATCTGTTAATGATAACCTCTGTAATGACCCACAAATAGAAGAATTTGGGGTGAGGGCAATCAACGTATAGTGCGAAATGAGTAAGCTAAGGAGAACATGGCCTTATTTTGCTTGTGGTCTTGTTATAAGAGTCTTCTGACTAAGGAAAAAAAAAAACATAAGTTGATGCCTGGCTCATTAATATTTTATTTTTTTTTTACATTTACACTGTGCTTGGGCACCAAATAATGTTCCCAGGGAAAATACTAATTGGTATGTACAAATTACATTACAGAAGTAATTGAAGCCATAGGCAAAGAATATGCTCACAGTAGGAAAAGCTATGCTTGAGCAGCTCTGGGTTTGCTTTCCGGCCTGCAGAACCATAACTCTCCAGTTAGAGTCCTTTCCCAGGCTCGGTCAGGATTTCTGGAAACACCAGATCAGGCTGCTGCAAACCTCAGTGAAAGCTGTCCAGACATTTTCCAAAATAAAGGGACAATTTCTTCTGAGCCTTAAGAAAGCCAGCCTTTTCTCCATGGTGCAAGGATCTCGGCATAAATACATAACCATCTTTGTACAAATTTCCTTAAACAATACAATTTATGTTGTTCATTCAGAGGAGGGAGAATACATTTAACGATTCAAGTTTACTCAGGACTGAGGGGTTTCCCCATATGAGGGATTTTTCAGTACTAAAACTGGAGAAGTTCCAGGCAAAACAGGAATTATTTACCCTACCTATAGAAGGGTTTCCTGGTGCACTGAAGATAGAGCTAAGATAGGGAGAGGGAGCTTACTTTAGATGTGAACACTTCCCAGACCACAGAATTTTATAGTTGCACAGCTCAAATTCAAAGGTACAGAAAACAGTCGATATGGGAAGTAGGCAGCTTGGGATTTAGCTTACTAATCAACCAATGAAGCAATGCTTATGAGCTCAACAGGTAACAATACACTTAAAAACACAATCCTGCCTTCAAGTTGAGCCATGTGTTTCCATCCCCACAGCTCTTTCCTGATCTTTATTGTCTGCTTCCAAATAAAGACAAGGCATAAAGGCATTATAACATTCAAGGCAGAGCTTAGGTTCTAGAATCAATAACTGCCTGGGTTCAAATCTTGGCTGGGTAGTTTTCTTGAAGTGTAGCCTTGATAAACTTACTTAATCTCTCAGTGCTATGGTTTTCTCATCTTCAAAATGAAGCTAATAAAATAGCAATTATTTTACAGGATTTTGATGAGCCCAGAGTGACTGGGATATGTAAAAAGCTGGTAACTATTTAACACCTAGAAGGTGTTACCAGATGTCACTCCCAGCATTAACACTTTAGTGCCTTCCAGTTGCCCTTCAAATTTCTTAGGGAGATATTTAAAACTTGTCCTGGCACCAGACTTCCCTTTACCAAGCTCAGTTCCTCCCTCCCTCCCAAGCCCATGCTCTTCCTGATGGTGATTCTAGACATGCAGAACTCGTCTCCATCCCTCAGCATGCTGTGGTTTCCTCATTCTCCTGGGACAGACTCATTCCGCCTCCTCTGTGGTTATCTGCCTTCCTTCTGCTCTGCACTTCAAACATCAAGATGAGGCCTTAAAAAGGCCATGGGTAGGTGAGAGACTTCAGAATCAAAAGAGCCTGGGTTTTAACCATGGCCCAGCCACTCACTCACTGATGATCTTGGAAAAATCACATTATGTTTCTGTGCCTGAGTTTTTCTTCATCTGTGAATGGGCTCAAGAACTCCCAGGAAAGTTATAGGATGAAATAAGATAATATACACAAGTGTTGAACACACTCTCTGGGACATATTAACAGCAGAAGTGAGCAAGACCATAATTCATTCTTTTCACACCTTAGTAAAGAGTTTTTAAAAATGTCCTGATGATGAGACTTCTTGAGTCACACTGGTCATGCAATCTGCATGCTTTTGCCTAATTGAACAACCATTGAATCTAGAGTCAGCATTCATAAATGTCAGTGTCATAGAGGGGCAGTGAGAGTTTATGGTTATGCCTTCTGGAAATGAAAAGTACATTTTTGTATGATTATTCAGTATGTTTCAATAATGAGAGATTAATGATTTATAATTGGTATATGGCATCAGTGCCAAGACAGAAAAGAGGAAGCCGATGATTTGCCTATATAAATAAACAGTTAAGGTTTTGTTCTTAGGGACCCAGAAATGAGCCAGGGGTTCTTATTCTTCAAAGAAGTAATGGAAGTTGTTTTAAGGAGTATTTCTACTCTTTCTTTATAACATGTATCTACGAGTCCAACATAATTTCCATGGCTTATCAAAAAGATAAGGTGAATCTGAAGATTCTCAAAGTATATCTGGATTATTTTAAATCCAAACAAGATTATATTAAGTGGAAAATATGTGTCAATTGAATTGACAGAAACTATCCATTCATGAACTTTTAACTTAAATGCCATTACTAAAACACAGTCTGTGCTGCATGATAAAATAATATTTTGTATTAGTCCTGAAATTATCTTTTAAATAGGAAAATTACATTGGAATTTTTGGGCTTGTGTATGTGTATGTGAAAAGTGTTTTTTATAAAAACTGAATATCTACAGCATTCCACAATTGTGTAAGCCTGTCTGGACCATTGATTAATTAATTAATTTCCGTATCCTGACATTCACAGAAAGTAGAGAGAGGCCAAATTTATTTTGACCACTGAGAAGTGCTGGTTTTATTTCCCGTTACTTGGAGGTCCTCAAAGGCTTCTGTGTGTGACATTATGTCTAATGTGGATGCTGTCTGGGTGCACTGGAAGCAGCACAACCACAAACCTGTTGGTGGGCTTACCTACCTGTGAGCTGGGGCTCCTGGGGCAACTACTGTACCCTCAGAGCATCTGGGTTCTGAGAGCCAATGACTATGTGTCATGCTCCTAAGGACCATACAACATTGTGATGGGGGAAAAACGGGACTCTGGACATGAAGTGAGAAAAGCTCTGGTATATAATTTGAGGTTGTTATTTATCTACTATAATAACCAACCTGCTTTGGAAAATATTCTTATATGCTCCCCTAGATGAACTCTTTTTAAGGGAACTACAGTAAACATTCATCTATTTTTATCACCTTTGTTGTCATTCCCTGTGATTTCATTTCAGAGGTGTCTTGGGACCACAGTAAATATTTGAATTCCCAAATGACTAAATATATGTTGAGGCGATCATTTCTGGCACCGCCTGAAGATGACACAGTAGTTCCGTAGGTATCTCTCCCAGTAAATTACCCCTAGTCTTAAGCTTCCAATCAATACATTCAATATCCTTTGGGGAGAAGTAAAGTCCTCCCAGGCACTCAGAACCAATATCAATAGCTCTCCAATAAAATATTATACTTCTAAGTTCCCCCCAAAGATCTCCAGTAAGTCTTGCTTGGGTGGAGGAGTTATCTGTCTTTCTGGGATAAACCTGGGACCTATACCATTGTTCTTTATCATTTTTCATCTGAAAGCATCTTGGAACTCTTTAATAGGGAGATCTCAGGACATGCCACAGGCATAAGTTAACTTCTCCTTGTGCCCTAGTGAGAGTAGAGCCCGTTAATGTCTATTAATGTTTATCAATGTCCATTAATGGAAAGATTTTCTCTTGTAAATCAGCCATCAGAAATCATAACTTTCACAACAAATCAGTATCAAGGTTGGTAAGGAGAGGCAGGATTCTAATGGCTATGAGCTGTGCTATAATCATCAGAAAGGGTTGCTACCTTTCAATGTTCCTTTTACATCTTTTCAGCAACCAGTTTTCAGTACAGGGGAAGGCAACATTTCATGTTTATGTCTCAGTTGTTTTGTTTGTTCTGTGTATATTCGTTGTTTTATATAGTTTTCATTACTATTAGAGTAATTATGAAATCTAGGTAATAATATTATTCTCATTTTGGAGCAATATATAATGCAGGCTCAGAAAGATGAAATCACATCTCAAAGGTTATCCTTACTAAAATAGCAGATTCAGGATTCAAAACAAACCTGAGACTCCGAAGCCTGCATATTGCCTTTGGCTCTGTTATGATTGGCAATTGCCCAATTGGTGTGAAAATCTGAATTCATATTAGGATAAAGAAGAAGGACTAAGAGGAAGGGGAAAAGTGAGACTGAGAAAGAAGTAAAATGACACATATCCAGATGGAGATTGCGGGCAGAGTAGATGGGTCAGAATGCAAGAAGGATGGAAATAAGGGCTAAGGGCTGTATACAGTCCACTTATCTTTTTGCCTCAGGTTGCCTCCAGCGATGTCTCAGGGAAAGGAAACAACCTGAGACAGTGCTGCTTGTTCCAGACATTCCTGTGCACCCCTATATTTTCTCTTCCTCTGTATTTAGTGGCTCCGATAGGGATGAATGTGTGGGGGAGGAAGAAACTTTCCTCTACCTTCAAGATCCTTTCGGTTGGTCTGATAATGCAATAGGCATGAGACAGATATGCAAGAGAGTATGACTAAATTTAATTAGATACATATGTATGTGAACCCGCATGCATGAGAGAGCCAGAGACCCCACATTCATAAGAGATTCAAAGACAGAAAAGGAAACATGAGGTATAGATGACTGTGATTTATGGATCACCATGGGGCCTCAAAGGGGAGGAAGGTCATTGTGGGAAGACAGGAAGAGCAGATGTTCAGTAATTAGTCATTTATCCTGTTCTAGAGATAGGTTCCAAAAAGCTTATCTCTGAGAATCTCTTATTATGGTCAAGCCCTCTAATTCAAATTGTTCTAGGTAGTTCATGGGTGGGGGTGAGAGAGGGAGAGGTTCTCTTGAGCCCAGAAGGTCTTGGTTTCCACATAGTCGTATTTCGAAATAGTCGTAACCACAGAGGTACATCTTGGGGTGACCCGTCCTGAACCCCTACAAATGTTCTCAAAGAAAAATGACACCAGGCAGAGATTAAACAGACAAGGAAGACTTTATTCGTGGCTATTTCAGTAGGCAAGAGAGATTGAACTCAACTTGACTGAAATGAAAGACAGAAAGGTTTTTAAGTGCTGGGGTGAGCTAGTGGAAAAGTACTAGAAGCTATTGCAGTGGGGGTGGGGGGAAGGTTGGTCAGTGTGATTAGAGCATTTGTTTTTGCTAATTGATGCTTATCAAAGTTAAGGTCCTGTCCTCTCACAGAGACTGGGAGATAAGGACACTATCTTTCTAGATAATTACCTCTCAAAGGGTAACTACCAGGTTCTGGAGAAAAACAGTCCTGAGTTGTAAAACTGGGCAGAGGCTAGGAGAAGATTTACATCTCAAAAGGGAGCAGAAAGAATTTACAACTGCAAGTTTTAGAGAGTAAATGCTCTAAGAAAGGAGAGGTCAGGGGCCTAGTGTCAGTAAGAAGCCTGTAAAAATTTCATCAAGCTGAGGAGAACCATAAGGCAGGCTTAGTCAGTGCCTTCCAGCATAATACTTTTCTTGTCTTGAAGATTGGAAGGACAGATGATATCAAATAGAAATTCTATTTTAAATAGTTATGTGAAAAAAAATGGCTTATTGAGTTAAAAGTGGCTGCCTCGGGTGAACCAAAGTGTGGGGTGGAGAGAGGTGGAAAAGTAAATGGCTGAGATTGTTGTTGTTAATAAATTTGGGAGAACTTGCCACTTTAAAATAATGCTTGGGCCAGCCGAATGGCTCAGTTGGTTAAGAGCTCCCTTAAGAGTGCAAGCTGAGCTCTGAGCAACAGCGGTTCGAGGCCAGCCCGAGCTGAGTTGCCGTTGAGCTGCCAACAGGTGGCAGGATGGCTCAGCTAAAAAAAAAAAAAAAAGGAATAAAATAATGCTTAAAATAATTTAATAAAATAATAATAATATTAATAAAAAGAATAACAACTGCCAGACAGTTTAAAAAATGAATATAGAATGTTGTCAAAGGGAATAATAGATAGATAACTAGCCACTCCTGCCTCAAGAGGCATGGGCCTCTGTATCATGACCAGAGTCCCACTACGTGCTGACTGTTCTGAGAGTCACCCACAGGAAGGGCTCTGCTCTTGGCACATAGTGGGTTCTCAAGATGTGCCTACTGGACTTATTTTGTCTCCCCCATAGCAACATATAATGAATCACCAGGCTAGTTCCACCATCCAGCTAACATGTTCTTTTTGTTTGTTTGTTTTTTGAGGGCAGTGTCACTGGCCCTCATATCTGGGACCCGAACCGGGGCCGCTGGCTTCCCAAGACAGCACTTAACCACCGCACCACTTGGCCGGCCCCCAGCTAACAAGTTTTTGGTCACACTTCAACTATTTCAGTCACATGTGAATGCCTAGGAATAAGAATTGATTTCGTATTAGCTAGAATGAAATCTAATTAGGAAAGTAAATCTTCTATAAATAAAGTAGTCCAAAATCAAATACAAAGGATGTGTCTGATCTTAACAATTCCCACCAAGTAAAATATAGGGCTGTGGCATCACGCTTGTCAGGTTTGGAGTCAGAAAGTCACAAGCCCCCTTCTAACTCCTTAAAGCAAAGTGGTGCAGGAGAATATAAGCATGAACATCAGTGAATTACATGACAGGGCACACCGATTTGGAGCAAGTTGTCTGACTTTGTTTATAATATGTGTATTAGTTGGGTTGCTCAGAAGCACGCCTCGAAAACAATTCCAGTGCAAGGAGTTTATTTGGAAGATTAAAAAACACTACCAGGAGCTGTGGTACTTGAGATAGGAAACAGAGGACATTTAATAAAGGATTAGTGTCTTTGGGTAGGTTTCAGGAGGCAGACTCTGAGACGAGGATGCTTGTGAAAGTATTTTATCATAAAGTATTTCTGGGGAAAGAGCAAACCAAACCACCAACAATGAAACTCCGCTAAGATGTAAGGAAGTGGGACAAGGAAGGAACAAAACCAGCTTGTGTGTGCCATTCACCTGTCTGTCCCTGTCCAGGGATGTACCTGGCCTCTTACTCTCATGCTCTGTCTTCATCTTCATTATCACGTTCCTATGTTACAGGTCTCTCATATTTGAATTTCTGTAACTATGTACATTCACGTGGGAAAAAAACAGTTATGTCGGGTCATTAAAAAGTTTAGGACAACTGTAAACCACTGAAATAAAATGGCCGGTCATTGGGAGGCACTTTTAATTGCCTTTGCTTTACTTTAATTGAAAGGTCATGGTCAAAGCCTGGACTTCTTACACCCCCCACCATTATGTATTCCTTATTATAAAAGATACCATCAAAGAAATAGTGCTGAGATGACCTGTGGGTTGGAGTGAAGATGAGAAGGGAACAATTCTAGGAACAGAAGGAGGCTGCATCTCACAGAGATGTTAAATTGTAAAGGCAATACATGAGGGTCCATTCAAAAGTGGTCCTGAAAACTGTTCAGAAAGGTGCCACAAAGGAGAACAAGGTACCCTCTCTAGGAGAGACAGCCTTCACCTGGCTTCCCACCAAGGTAATGATGGTTCCTTTGCTTTTAGGGGTGATGAATTACTCAGCATGTGTTTGGAGCCCATAACGGAGGGGCAAATATCTTTAAACACTAAGATGCCACCCAGAGCAACAATATGCTCACGCTATAAGGAGCGTTTGTGCAGCACTTGCAGAAAGTGAACAGCCGTCAGGGTCTTATTTCCCGCCAGAGTCTGAGAAACCAACAGCAAGAGGCCGTGCCATGCAGTGTCTCAAGGTTTTAATAGTTTCTGTGTGTGTGTGCCTTACTCTGTCTTCCTCTTTTTATGTCTATTTATTCCTTCTCTCCCTCTCTCCCTCTCTCCCTCTCCCTTTCCCTAGCTTCCTCCCTTCCCCCCCTCATTATCTCTATCTCTGTCTCTCCACACTTGCCCTAAATGGATTTTGTTGGAAATGCTCATAGGCATAGCATAGATCCCACTTATGCGTAATGGTTAAAAGTTATACTAATTGCATTTCAATTCAGGGTCCTTGATTTTCTTTTACTGTCACCTTAGGCAAGCTCCTTAGTCTCTCCAAGCCTCAGTTTCCTCCTCTACCATGTTGCTGGAATGGCATAGCATTTAGCATAGTGCAACTTAGTAAGCACTTCATAAATTATTTTCCCGGCTGTTGTAATCAGCCTCTGCTGTTCTATTTGTGAAGGGTTTTGTGCCCATTGGAATCTAAGCCTCCCTAGTGCTTAGTTGTTCTTAAACTGTATTTCAATGAAAACCTGCCTCTACCATTTCCCTGCATTTTGCATAGATTGTCTAAAAATGAGTTCCTTTTGTTTAGTTTGCCCTTACCTGTTTGTGGATTTTGCCCATGTCTGCTCAATGTTCACAGTTACAGTTTATGAAAATCATTTTTGGTCTGGGATCCATGTTCATGTTTCAGGCAGGTTTCTTCCTTTCTGAACTGACTTGTGGCAAAAACCAAGTTATAACTAGAGAAGTAAGAGTTTCACAGAGGCTCCTGAGGGCTTTCCTATTGCCAGGTGATACTGTGGTTTTTTTTTTCTTCATAATATTTCAAATTCCTGGCCCTTTCCCCTACACTTTTTCTACTCTTGGTGAGTGGGTGGTGGGGCCAGCACCAAAAGCTGAAAACCTGGAGCAAACTGTCCTGAGCATTACAGAAATTGTGACATCCTGCTGTGCGCTAATCAAATAACTCCCCTGGGTAAATGCTGTTACCTTGAAAATATTGTGTTGGAAGATAGGTATTTGAAAAATGATCTCGCTATAAGGATATGAGCAGTGAAAATGAGCTGTAAATATTATAGAAAAATTAGAGGAGAGAGCAAACATCCCAGTGACTGGGAAGCGAATATTGCTCTCTATCTAAAGGCAGCGCTATCCATCTTCGTGTATTAAGCAGAAGTGTAAATACTGAAACATTTATGAAGGGGAATGAAAGAAAGGACACTGAGTTATAACTTAGGGCTCTATTTTGTATGTCTAATTCTGCTGAGAAGATAGAGGGAAAAGAAGAAAAGGATACACACAAGGACAGTTTTCCATGTTCAAGTTTGTTTTCTGTGTTTATAAATTTCACTTATAACATGATAATACCAGAAAATAAAAATGTTTAGCTTTTTATGTAGTCCAGACACTGAACTTGAGCATTGAACTTCAAAACTAGGCACTGGCTTGACCAGATCTTCCTGGGCTTTCTGTCTTCCGGGGAGGCTGCTGTATGATACGCACCTGCCCATCAGTGGGGGTCCTATTGGTTCTGCACTCAGCGCTAAGGGTTGACTTCACAGCAGAGCCCCACAGCCTGATGATTTGGACTCCTCTCTCGCATGCGGGAAAGCTTGAGTTCAGTGAGCTCTACACTTAGACAGTTACCCAGATGGGAGTGAAGGCACAGGAGCAGCTTCACTCACAAAGGGCGTGTCAGCTCTGCCAGGGAGGAAAGCCTGGCGAGGGGCCAGTCTGCAAGCTCCTCTGCTTATCAAGATCTCGGTGACTCTCTGCACTTTGCCTCCATGAGAATGACACTGAAGTAGTTTGCTTTTCTCCTTTGCATGAAAAGAAGAGCATCTGTAGAAAGAGAGCTAAGGTAAGGGAGGACTGTGTAGGAGAATATGAATTGATTAATTCATCAGCCAATGATGCAGTTGTAAATTTTGCTTGTGAAAACATACAAAGAACGATGACAATTTGTGCTCAGTTGTGCAAATTTCCTGCCATGCTAACAATGCTAAGAGCATTTATTTAGTAATACTCTAGAAGCCATACTAGCTGTCCTCCACTAGATGTATTTTACATTTAAATTCTACCATTGGACAACTCAATTTGCCTTCAACAGCTTTCATTTTTTTTAAGAGAGATTATCCAGTTTGTCCTTTAGTTGAGGGATGGGGGGTGGGAGCACAAAATGTTAAGATATTCTAGGTAGTGTCTATAGGAGAGAAGGACATTTAATAACTTGATAAATTAAGGACATAAAGGATATGAGCAAGTTGAATTATGAGGTTGCTTCCTCTTACATTGTGAACAATAACTAATTTACATAAAAACAAATAATCTAAGCAGATTCTTGATGTAAAGCAATAAATGTGAAATTCCAATAGTGTGGTTATAGAAACATATTTTACTTTATTTCTCCCTAAAAGATATGTTTGAACTTGACCATTGAAGTGTGCCGACTGAATTTGCTCACTATTTCATTTTGCTCCAGATCTGAATGGGTTCCTGGCTGTGGCACATAATGTGGGGCATGTGTTGCCGACCTGTGTATTTGCGAGTCATGCGGCTGGATGACATCTGTGTGAGCAGATGCAGCGTCCAAAGTTCCCTGCTCTTTCCATACTATTATCGCTGAGTGTGCTTCAGCAGGAACTACTGCCTTAGAGACTGGTTGTAGGCAGCTGACATTGTAGGTGCTGTTTGAAACAAAGTACTTATTCAGACTCTGCACCTCTTAATTTCATGCTACCCAGTCCAGATATTGCTGTGCTTTCCCAGATGTCTTCAGCTGTGCCTCCATATTGGCACATTGGCCTCAAGATACCAGTAAGATGTTTCCTGTTACTAATATGTTTCCTGTAGCCCACACCACAGCCATTTGGATATGGGTGCAATGAAACTTATCATCTTAGCCCATGATTCTACTGTGAATTTTGTAACTGCCCAAGTTTCTCTTTTTGCACTGGCTACAAAAGCAACCTAGAACTGGGACACCCCATGCCTGTCCTTTCTGGATTAAGGTAGGGTGTTAAATAAATAGTTTAACCCCTCCTCCCTAAAATAAATAAATAAATAAATAAATAAATAAATAAATAAATAAATAAATAAATAGTTTAACATGATAGTGTAATGAGCTTTGTCTTTGTATCTATTTTTTTTTTTTTTTTGTCATTGCAGAATGAGCAATACCCCTTTCCCTCCACCCCACACTCCAGGTATAACAACTAGTTAACAAGGCAAATATGGGTGAGTTGTCTACTCTGATGGGTGTGTGAATCCCTAGCTACCTCTGCTATGCTGACACGTTTAAAAAAGCCTCAAGATGACTGAAAGCTCATCACTGTGGCTGAATGTCAAGGATTCTGGCTACCATTTACTTTCCTCTCAATCATTTAAATTTATTCTGACCTGCTTCTAGCATTCATTTTAACCATAAGAACAACAAGCTTCCTATGAAGAACGTATTTGTTTCCCTGCAGGAACTTTTTGTTCTGGCGTTTTTTTGTTGGCTTCTCTCCAAATCACTTAGACCAGAAAAGATTCAAGGTTGTAGAGAGGCTTAACTGGTGGCATCTGTTCAGGCAGCTGAACTTCCACATTGGGCTTTAATACTCACAGTGGGAATGCGTGGGATTGGGGCACAAACCCTGCCCAGAATTGGTGGTGTCTATTGGTTGTCATGTGTTCCTTTGTAAACAACGGCACAGTTTCTTCTGGAAGTTTCTACGTGATGGCTCTGTCCTGAGGCAGTGTCAAATTCGGGTAGAGATGGAGAAATGACTGCAGTGGGGCCCAGAATTGTCAAAAACCTGAGCCATATGTCGTTTAAAAGCTACTGCAAACTCATTTTATTTCACTGCAAAGCTCCAGTGATCTGAAATGCAGGGACCTGGAGAAAATCAGCTTCCAGTTAGAAGAGATCAATAACTGATTTAGCCACAGGAGAACAGAGCCCATACCAAGAACAATGGGAACAGCTTTCCTGATCTAATTGTTCTTAGACAGGCTCATGTAAGTGGAATTCCTTCATCTGTTGAGTGTAGCTTTCTCTTCTCTCATCACAGTGATCTCATCCTTGGCCCTCCTGATTTTCTCTGCTGTGACATTTCTTCATGTCACCTAAGACACGTTCCCCTTTCCTATTCTTGCATTTAAGCACACGTTGTTGGTCCTGGGCGGGAAAAGATGGCTCCAATAGGACACCTTCATTTGGTCATAATGCTGCAGCTGAGGCTGAATGTCCGGCTGGCACCTGTGACTCAACTTCCCCACACTGAATGGTTCCACTCCCCACTTCACTAAATCATATCACTGTCTGTAGCCTTTCAAGCCAGACACCTTCCGCCTATCCACTAACTTCTTCTCTGACCCACATCAAGTTGATCAGCACTGTGTATCAATTTTTAATCTTTAAATGTTTTGTCTCAATTTGTCCATGCTGTGCCTTGTAGGAGTTCTAAGCCTCTTTGTTTCTGGCCTGGATTCCTATAAAACCTTCCTAGCTGTCTGCCTGCTGTCAGCCTGGTCCTGTTCCATTCCATCCTCCACAGTGACATTAATGTGACTTTACTAAGATGCAAAGGTGGCCATGCATAGATACCTTGTTTAAAATCTTTCAGTGGCTTTTTGACTTTCCCAGGATAAAGCTGACACTCTTCAAAATGGCATATGACTCCTCACAATTGACCCTTCTCTTCTGGCCCCATATTCTGTCATAGCTCGCATGTATCCTTAGCACTATAGCAAGTCTGTGACAGATGCCCTAAAATAGCACACTTACACCCAACTTGGTGCCTCTTCTGCCTAAAATACTTTCCCCTCACCTCTTTCCCTGGAATACATGTCATATGACCTCAAGACTAAGATCAAGCACCATATTTTCTTGGAAATGTCTCCCCTCTCTTTTTCATCCACCACCTCCACACTTGATATGTTAATTCCTCTACCTTTATGCTTTAACTTTGTACTTTGTGTTACACTATTTTATATTGTGTATTTGCATGATGTCTTTACACAACTGTGAACGTATTGAAGGTTGCATTATGATTTAGTTTCTGTCTCATCTTAGGGACAATCTTAGCACTTATTATCTAGTACAGGCTCATTACATGTTTGAGTGAATGATTCAATGAATGCATACAAAAAAATTTTAAATGGTGTTTTAATGGGCATTATTGAATTGACAGCTTTGTAAAAATTTTCCTATATTTAGTTGTGTATGGAGTCACTTTCTAAGGTTTAACATGTAAATACTCAGAGAAGACAGATTTTTGTTTTCCCCATCTAAAGTACATCAGATTTTTTAAGGAACCAAGGATTCTCTTATAAAGGAATAAAACAGAAATCAGAGGGTTCAAGATTTTGTTGTGGTAGTTATTTCTTGTTATTGTTTGTTTAGCTTTTTTCTTTTCTTTCACTCATACTTCTTTGTCATTGACCCATCAACAAGAACCAAACTTCAGCAAGTTTGATGCTTATAACACAATATTGTTGTCAATTTTTCTCTGTATTGTACATTTCATCTTTAGGTCTTATTTACTACAATTTCAAAGTTTGTACCTTTAAACAAGGTCTGTCCTGTGCCCCCACTCCCCATTCGCTGGTATCACCATTTTACTTTCTGTTTTTATGAGTTTGGTTTTATATGTCAAATATATTTCAATTCTAATTAATTAATTAATTTTAGAAATGGTTCAGACAGTAAAAAAAAAAAACAAAACAAAAAAAACAAGTTTCATGAGATGTAGGGAGGTAGGAACCAAGAGCCTCTAAAATGCATCTTCTTCCACTGACAAGATTTTGGAATCTGGTCAGTTGTTTTTCTGAATAAAGGAAGATAGAGTTGATTTTTCCCAAGTGCCTTAAGGTAGGCAGCTAGGCCAAGAACATGACTGGGTATTGGTCATTCAGTGAGTAGTATTCTGGGTCCTTTCCTAAGAGGCCAGATGCTCTGGCCTAGTCTCTGATCCCAAAACTTTAAAATTTGACTCACCTTCAAATTGGAGCATTCTTCAATGCATGACTTGAATGTGGTCTGTTCTCATTTTCTCTAAGCCCGACCATCTTAGAGAGGAGTCCTCCGGCTCTGGTCTGTGAAGCCCTAGGGAAACCTCACTGAGTAATAGCCATCTGTTGGACCAGTGAGTGCATGAGTAACTTCCCCCTGTCTTTCCCAAGGTCGTTTTTGCTTTGTTTTGTTTTAGATTTTTGTTGTTGCTGTTTGTTTGTTTCTGCTTTGGTGAGTCTAGTATTTCCTCTTAGCCTTGAGAGGAGAGGGAGTATTCTCCTTAGAGAAGGCTTTTAGATTTATGTTTTAGATTTCCCAGAATTCAGAAGTCAAAGCTGTAACCCATTGTCTGCCTCTCATTTCTCTATGACTTTGACTTCATCTTCTTATTCTGAGACTTTTTTCCTTATATAAAATAAATATATGTATGTATACACATGCATACACACACATCCACGCACGCACAGCTCTGCTTACTTGGAAGACTTATTTGAAAACTAGTTTAGATAATATGTATTAAATCTCCCTTTACAAAATCTAGTTACTGAATCTACCTTAAGAGTTATAGTGAGTATTATCTATGTTGTTAGGACAATATGCAGAAAACAGTGCCTAGATTATAGAGAGCACTATGAAATTTTACCTTTTCTTATCATTACTGGTTTCATTGGCTGGTAGGGATATGATCAAGCCTGTACACACGCAGATAGTGACACTCCTGTTTGTTAGTGACACTGTAGTCCTTTACATGGAGTGCAAATCCTGCCTCTACCTCTTACTCTACATCTACAGTTGTATCACCTATTTATTTAATTTTTAGACTCAGCTATTTTATTACTTAAAAGAGAATAAGAAGGAAATAATACTACTTATTCTTCCTAGGATCATTAATACTCACTCATCTCAATTAACATTCAAAAAAATGAACCTTGTGATTATCGCCTCCTCTTGTCAATTATGAGAGAGATGGGAGGAGACAGAGAGAGTGAAGCATTGAAATGTTTCTACACCAATGACTAAGAACAGATCCCTCTGACAATTTTTTTTTCCATAGTCAGATTTGTATTTGACGTCTCATCCAAAGAGAAACGTCACGAGCCTCTGATTAGAGTGGATAATCCATCCTCCACAGTGACATCAGTGGGACTTTGCTAGGATGCAAAGGTGGCCATGCCTGTGCCTTGTTTAAAACCTTTTGGTGGCGTTTTGACTCTCCCAGGATAAAGCTGACACCCTTCAGCGTGGCATATGGCTCCTCACCACCTGACCTTCATCTGCTTTGATGGCCCCAGATTCTACCCTTTCTCACATGCATCCTTTGCTTTGCCTGTGGATTGTCTGTAGCCCTCCCACAAGTCTTGCTCCTTTTCATGACAGCCTTAGAGACACTGGTTCATTTGCTAAAATCGCTTGCCCCTTTGTGTAGGTGGCCTGAGTTTCTTCCACCGCAGCACCTTTGTGGAGTGGCTGCTGATTCCTAAGCCCTTGAGGTGTAATTGTCACTCTAGGTTCTTCACATTGAGGCTGAGCAGATGGAGGTGAAAAGCAAGAGTTGAGACAAGGGTAAGAGTTGGCAGCCTCAGGGTTGTGTGGTCATTTTGAGTGGCCTAATGTATCAGGCAGGGTTCTTTGGTTACAAGCAATATGAACTGACTCTTATGACTTAAAGAAAAAAAAATAAGTGATTTAATGAAACACAAGAGACCGTAAGTGCAGAGGGAAGGGAGCTGAGCCACACTTAAAATACGCAGGGGTGAATGTGGCAGGAGCAGGTGGTAACCTCATCAGGAACAATCTGATGTCACTCACATCCACCTTTGGCACACTTGGAGGATGGCAGCATAATTTGTACACTCTCTGCATTCTCCTGACCCTCCAGGTGTGTCCTCAGCTCCCTAAGATCCCTTGTATCATACTTACCAAAGGTCCCAAATGCCTGTTAATTCTCTTTGCTAAAGAGTTTGATCTGATAAGTAAGCTAAATAAAGTAACCATTATTATCTCATCAACCTTTGTAAAACAGCCAGATACCATTATTGCCTTTTTACAAATGGATATGGATTTTCAGAGATAGTAAGTTATTAGTCCCAAATAGTGTAATTAATAAGTGGCCACCCTAAGATTCAAACAGGCATTGGTCTGATTTCAAAACTCATATTTTGTAATTTAGTGACTTGTCAAAGATGCTGAAATCCCTTTATTGGAGTTTATTCTAATACTGATCACAAGCACAATATGGCAAATTTTGAGAATTAAAGAGGTGACAAGGACATATTTATTTAGATAGCATGTTTAATGTATTTTTTAAAGTAACCTCAGCAACATATGACTGCTGTGGTGAAGGGTAGGCAAAATAAGTAAATAAATAAAAACTATCTGAAAACTCACAATTCAAAAGTAATCCAATCTTATCATTATATATTTAAATTAATTTATTCATTCAGTGCTTCAATAAACATTTATTGCATACTACATGTATACCAGGCATTGTTTTAGAAGCTAGGAATGCAAGGGAAAAAATAAACAAACAAACAAACAAACAAAAAACACTGTTCTGGTACCACACTCCCTACCACATTGAATGAGCTTCACTTGTATTAGGGTAGACAGGAAGAAAAGGACAGCCAACAAAGGAATAAAATCATTGCACATTATGGAAAATGCTATGTAGGAAATAGAGAAGGTACAGCAATAAAGAACTGAAGGGTTAAATTAAGATTAATTTAGAAGGAGTGGCCAGTACTCTGAGAAGATACAATTGAAATAGAAATTGGTAAGGAAGGAACCAGCTCTGGGAAATTTCACATAGAGGGCCAGGGAGGCCAGTGAATGCCCTGGGACACAATAAGCTTGAGAGCCTGGGAGGATTCAGTTCAGCCTAGTGTAGCTGCAGTGCTGTGAAATCAGGGAAGGATCTCTGCGTGGAGCTCAGAGATCAGGCTCCGTAGGGATTCGGAAGCCATGGTTAGGAGATAAAGTTTCTTTTAATCTTAATTGAAAGCCTTTGAAGCATTTTACATGCATAAATAGATGCTCAACATCATTAAAATTATGAAAACACTAATTAAAACCACAATGAATTGCCTGTATATGCTCACTAGAATGGCTAAACTTAAAAATATAAGTGATAATACCAACTGTTGATGAGGACGTGTAGCAATGGAACTCTCCAACTTTGATGATGGGGATGTAAACTGATACAGACACTTTGGAAAAAATGTTGGTTGTTTTTTTTTTTTGTTCTTATTTTTTTTCTTTTTTCTTTTTAATTACCATTTTCTGAGGTGTTTTTTTTAATTAAAGTTTATTGGGGTGACAGTGGTTAATAAAGTTACATAAGTTTCAGACGTACAATCCTGTAATACATCATCTGTATATCACATTGTGTGTTCACCACTCAGCATCAGTAGTTTGTTTTTTTCTTTTTCTTTTTTGTTAAGATTTTATTGGGGAACTGGGGAAGGGGAACAGACAAGTTGCTGTCCTTTTCTTCTTCAGTCTAGCTGTGGAGGACATTGCTTCGCTGGCCCATGTTGGTATCATCATTGCTTTCTTCTTGGGTGAGGCAGATAGGTCACCGGCCTCCGGACGGCTGCTCACAGCAGCTCTTGGCAGCTCATACCGGCTGCTGGCCACTCACATTGGCTGCCGGCCACTCAATGTAGCCTATGGCAACCCACTGCAGCAGGGGCTGCAGCTACGCCATCCCAGGGACTCAGCAGCCTAGCTCCAGGTGGAGCTGTGGTTCACCATCTTAGCTGTAGAGGGCAGTGTCACTGGCCCTCACATGTGGGATCTGAACTGGGGCCGCTGACATCCCAAGCCAGCTCTTAACCAATGCACCACTCAGTAGGTTGTTTTTTTTAATGGTAGGTATTTTGTACTGACTATGTGTGATGTTGTCACATATAATCCAAAGCATTCTTCAAAGATAAATGAAAATGTATATTGACAAAATATGAAAAATATTCATACCAAATATTCATAATAGCTAAAAACTGAAGTAACATAAATATTAATCAACTGGTAAATAGATAAACAAATAGTGATGTATCTTTACAATGGATTTCAGTTGAACATAGAAGGAATAAAAGTACTGATAAAATAATATGGAGGGATCCTAAAAACATTATTCCTCATGAAATATATCATACACAAAAAAATGAATTGTGCATGATTACAATTTAATGTACATTAAATTCTAGAAAAGAAGGGAATGGAAAGCATACTGCTGGTTGCTAAGGACTGGATGTGGAAAGAGTGACTACCAAGGACCACTGGGGGGCTTTTTCAGGAGATGGAAATACACTGTGTTATATTTGTGGTTACAGCTACACAAATGTATATATTTGCCAAGACTTATAACATTTCACACTTGAAATTGATCAGTCTTTTTTTTTTTTTTTTTTTTGAGGGCATGCCATTGGCCCTCACATGTGGGACTGAACCGGGGCCCCTGTCTTCCCAAGCCAGCACTTAACTGCTGCACCACTCTGCCGGCCCTAAAATTGATCAGTTTTAATGTATGAAAATTATACCATAATAAAATAATAAGATGAAATTGTGCATGTGTAAAAAAAGGGAAGAGATGGATAAAGGCTAATATTTGAAAAGAAATTAGTAATTAATTGAGGGGATTATTTGAGTGGTATCAGTTGTCTTCCTTTTACCACATTTCTTTTTTTATCCATTAGGTCTTATTGCCTGAATTCAACTATTAAAATTTGTTGATTCATGGGCCGGCTGAGTGGCATGGTGGTTAAGCGCTGGCTTTGAAAGCCAGGGGCCCCAGTTCAGTCCACATACGAGGGCCAGTGACACTACCCTCAAAAAAAGTAAAAATAAAAATAAAAATTTGTTGATTCATTAAAATTATACAAGAAACCTTTTAATCTATTAGTTTGAATATTATTGATACATATATGTATTTGTCAATTATGTATATATATATATATAAAATCTACATACATAAATATAGAAATATACACATATATGGTAACCACTTTGAGTACCTCTTGTAATTGCCGATGTCAAACATGGCTTGTATTCATCTTTTGTTATCAGTATATATTGAGCATTACAATTTTAATACATTTTCCTTTTTTTAAATGTGTATACATTTTTTGGCACCGTGTGTGTGTGTGTGTGTGTGTGTGTGTGTGTGTGTGTGTGTGTGTGACACAGCTCTGCCAATTCCTTCTGTTATACTATTGGCCAGGCTGTAGAGAGATAAGCACTCTCACATATTATATATTACTGGTGGGGAGAGACATTTGCACAGTATTATGAGAGGGAGATTTGGTGATATCATACAAAATTATATATGTATTTGCCTGGTGACCCACTGATTCTACTTCTAGGAATTTATCCTGAAAATACACCTCAAACAATACTATACACAAACACACATTCAATTATTCATTGTAGCATTAGTTGTTAATAGTAGAAACGTATTGAATGTTCATATAGGAGAGTAGATTAATTTCACATAGTGTATATAAACTCAGTGGAGTACTATGCAGCATTATTTTTTAAAAAGAGGAAGACTGCCATGAACTGATGAGTTATTTCCTGGATGTATTTCTGACTGCAAAAAATCAAAGTGCAAAGGAATATCTATCTATGTAATCTTTTGTATGAAAATTAAGGAGAACAATAATATACACATACATCTACTCATTTGTGCAAAATGAAGTACAAAAAGGATGAATTAGAAATTCATAGGATTGGTTCACCACAGGGGGTGTGTGGGAACCAGCTGGAAAAGATAGAGGAATGGGAACATGGTGGAATGGATAGAAAGAGGAGGTCAGCTAGAAGGAAGTACAGGTAACATGTCTCTGAGTACACCATTTTAAACAATAACTGGCTTTTAGAGCCATGTTTTATTTTACATACTTGAAAAAATAAATAATAAGACAAAATCAAGGATTTGGGGAAAATGATTAAAAACAGAAACACATGAATCTAACTGTATTTCAAATGAATAATATAAAAAAAATTGGAGATGGGAGAATAATTCTTTTTTTTTTGGGTGGGGGGGGGCAGTGTTACTGGCCCTCATATGTGGGACCCAAACCGGAGCGGCTGGCTTTCAAAGCCAGCGCTTAACCACCGTACCACTCGGCCGGCCTGAAATAATTCTTGTTCACAGTATTTTGACTGTATGTCCTCAGGCTAAAGACAAAAAAAAAAAAAAAATCTTTTGCTTTTATAACTCTAGTTACTAGGTTTGTTATTCATAATAGTTTGTATAATTTAGGATTGAGCATATCAGTGAATCTATCATGAATAGTAAGAGTTAGTCTCTCTCTGTTAGAGAGGTAAGTTAAAATTGTGGAAAGCCAGAAGCTAGAATTGTGCTTTGGTGTTGGAATGAAATCGAAGGTATTAGTGTGAATACATATTTCTTTAATCTTAATATAGATATGAATGTGCATATGAATATAGATTTAAATTTATGAATAAGTGGACAAACAGAATATAATTTAATACTTATCTGATTTAATGCTTTTCAATCTTATTGAAAACATTATTCCACAAACTCCAATATTTAAAATAAAATTTCTGAAACCTCTGCATTCCTTCCCTTCCTTCTCCCAAATATGTTTTCATTTTCTTTACCCTGATTCCCCCTTAATTTCTCTCAACTGCAAACTTAACAATTTTTACAGCAGCTTTAGCATTCTGAAGACACAGAGTAAAAGCATATAAACTCATAGCCAACCAAAAGGTAAGGCAGAATGAAACAAAAAGGAAAAACATTCAGCCCATAACATGTTTTAACATAACCCTAATCTATAGGTTTCTCAGTGTTACACGGCACAGGACCAGAGGGGAAGGCAAAAGGAGAGAGAGCGTTGAAATATTTTATGAACTATAGAACACAACAATGAAAGGGGAGCTCAGGAGCTGAGTTTGAACTGGGAAGGATCATAGCCAGTTCCTTTCATGAAGTCTTATTATTTTTGATTCTGAAGGTCACATGCAAGATTATCATCACCCAAGAATGACTTTCTCATTTTGTTTTGTAAATGCTTCACAAATCTACATGTGCACAAACCATGCAGCAAAATGCCAACAGAGGCCTCACAGTTTGTAATTTTAAAAAGCAATAACAGAAATCTACTGTAATTTGTAAAATATTCAATATAAGGTTTTGCATAAGATTGAAAAATTGAAGGAAAATTGGTGTTCCCAGCAGGCAAAATATTACTGACATTTTCATAATAATGAAACATAAGACCTAGGTATGGCAAAACAAAAATCCATTTTGCATGTCAAAGACTGTTTGTGACAAATTTGATTAGGTTAGTTTGTTAGATTCTGTGACTCTAATGGAATAAGTTCAAGGTTAAGAAAAGTAAAATCTGTGTCTCAATGATCATGGGGAGGCTTACTTTTCCAACAAGGCTCTGAAAGATGAGAAAGTTTTATGCAAGAAATGACTTCTTTATCTTTGCTTCATTAATGCAGTTTTGTTTCCCTTTCTTTTTTATTGAATTTATTGGGGTGACATTGGTTAGTAAAAGTACATAGGTTTCAAATATACAGTTCTATAATACATCATCCATATATTGCATCATGTGTTTGCCACCCAAAGTCAGTTCTCTTTCCATCACCACATATGTGACCCCCTTTACCTTCTTCTCAAGATAAAAACGGAAATTTATACGCATAGATTTATGGATTTAGGCCCTGTTTCTTGTTCTATCTGGTGAGATTTCCCTACTTGTCACATATTTAATCTTTGCCTAAGGAAAACACAATTCAAGTCACACAGAATTTAACTATATGGTAGTTTATTAACATATCATTAAATCATTCTGTGGAAAGAGACAAGGGGAAGTTTTGCATGAAATAAACTTCATAGATCAGGGATTTATAGTTGAAGGAACACATTAATGGAACTTCAGTTGGCCTGAAATAATGCAATCTAAAGGTATTTTTAAAACTCTTGAGGTATAAATAAAAGATTAATTTCCATCAATTTATGATTAGTTTGTATCAGTTACCAGTCAAGTGTCTTTTGATAATTAAATGTTGATATAAGGGGAAGAATCTTCCATTTACTTTAATTTCCAGTTAATTCCAGAGTCTTTTTTATTTAAAGATCTTTGAGAGAGTGTGATTGATGCTTAAAATATCATTTCCACTTAACAAGACATATGACCATCTGACACCCCACAAAATATTTACAACATTAATTATATTCCCCAAACTGTCTTTCATATCCCAGTGGCAATATTGTAGTTGCCTATTTTTGCTGTCTAATCCCTTCCCCTTCTCTCTCATCCCCCCGAGGAGTGGGGTGGCCAAATGGGGGAGAGGGGGTTGTCACTTCGAGGGGTAAAAAGTATAAGTATTGCACTGTGTTGTACACCTGAAGCTAATTAAAAATAAATAAATAAATTTTAAAAAAATATATCATTTCCACTAATAAGAAACCATGAGGTACTCTGGGAGAATTATTCAGCTGATTGTAGACTGAACAAGAGAGAACTGACTTTTTCAAAAACCTATGTACCTCATGACACAGTCTCCAAAAGTTGACCTTGAGATCCATGGAAACCATGTTGATTTGCCAACCTGTGATGTCATTGGCTCAAATTGATTCAAGTTATGTTCAAGACTGCTGGCCTCATGGATAGGGATCTATGGCTTGTTTATGTACACAAGCCTGAAGATTTCAATATGGATTTTCATTGATTGATGATTGAATTAGTTGAAAATGGAAGTACAAGTGTCAGTTGCCTGGCTGTGAAATTAGATGAAATCTCTTTTAATAGTTTCTTCAATACATTCATGGATTTTCTCAATGCCTCTTGGAAGCTCTCATGCTACTCCACTGTGGCATTTTTCTAATTCCCATCTCTTCAGCCTGGGTTCTGGTTTGACTTCACACCTGTGTGAAGAAAGGTACCTTATCTCTCTTATTTACATAAAAGGGGTAGAAATTCCTGTCCTCAGATTTGTGAAAATTAAGTAGTATATATATGCCTAGTGATGAGCATACAGCCGGGTGCTTAGAAACTTTTCCAAATATGTTAGTAGGCTTTTGCCTGTTTACTGCATTTCTAGAAATGCAGTATTTATTGTTTCTATTGATTTATTCATTTTAAAACTTGATTGGTGTTTCAGAGCAAATAGCAATAAAAATTTGCAGGAAACAATCATGGTAGAATATTAAAATATCTACAAAGAGGGAAAATATAGAAAGCATTCAAGTAGGGCTTTATTTTTTATTTATATTTCTTAAAGATTTGTATTAAAATATGGCTAACATACAATATCATATTAGTTTCAGGGGTCCATAATAGTTACTCGACATTTATAACAAGTGGGGCTTTAAATGACACCAGATAAAGATGCACAGCAAAGTACCCTCAAACACAGTAGATAAAATCTCAATCTCCCCCAGAAGGGAAACAGAATGAAGAAACAATAATACTTCCCCTTAATATAGCAGCCTTTATCACTTTTAATATTCATCTCTCTGAAGATGAGTCAGGCAGCTAATGTAATAATAGCCCCATTTGACAGATGAGTCAACTGAGGCACAGTTAGTGACAGAACCCAAAGCACTGGTTCCACTTCTGTTTTTAGTCACATAAGGTAAAACATACAGATGTTAGATGTTTAATTTGATAGGGTTGACAAATGCTGACATACTTCTATAGACAGCATCTCACTCCAGAAAAAGATTTCTATCCACCTAAAAAGTGTCTGGACTCACTTAATGTTAATTTCCATCTAACTACCAGCAAATGACATCTATCACCATAGATTAGTTTTGCCTGTTACTGAACTTCATTTAAAAACAAAATGAAATCTTGCAATATATATCTTTAGTGCCTGACTTTTTGCATTCACTGTAATGACTTGAGATGCATTTGTGCTACTGTGTTTGTTAGTACTTCATTGTTTGTTTGGTTTTTTTATTGCCGAATAACAATTTTTATGCATGTAACAAAATATATTTGTTTATTCTCTGATTGATAAACATTAGAGTTCTTACAGTTTGGGGCTATTTGCATTGAAACAACTTTAAAATTCTTGCCCAAGTCTTTCAGAAGCCATGCATTTTTTTTTTTCATTTCTCTTGCATGAACGCCTAACAGTGGGCCATAGGGTAGAGACATGTTTAATTTTATGAGAAAAAGGTGAATGATTTTCCAAAAGTATTTTACCATTTTATATCAATAGGGTTCTAGTTGTTCTACATCTTCAACATGAGCTGTCTAATTCTTTTTAGTTTTCTGCTTTTGTAAAATTTCTGTTCATGTCTGGTGGGCATGTTATTCACTGGGTTGTTTGCCATTTTATTATTGATCTGTAGGGATTTTATACTGTAGATACAAGGCCCTTTTCAAGTATGCATATTGCAAATATTTTCTTAGATTATGTCTTTCTCATGGTTAATGATGTTTTTTTGATAAACAAAGCTTTTCATGTATATGAAGTGCAGTTCACCTTTTAAAAAATCTTTTTCTACAAAATTATGTTTTTTTGCCATTTGTGTCCTCTCTGAGAAAATCTTTGTCTACTCCATGTTTGTGAGGTATTATTATATATTCCTGCAGGAAAGTTCTATAGTTTTATTTTCAGTGTTTAGATTTTGGATGCATCACAATTAATACAATCCTCCTCACACCATTTGTTGTAAATACATTCTTCCTTGTGTTATCCTATCCCCTTTGTAAAAATGAAATCATCACGTATGTGTGAGTCTGTTTCTGAACATTCTGTTCCTTGGTTCTATTTATTTGTCTTTGTAAGCTACCACAATGTCTTGATTATTGTAACTTGATAGTAGGTTTTGATAACTTCTAGTGGGGGTAGGGGCAGGCAAGCAAGGCACCTAGGGTGCAAAATGTAAGGAGGCGCACACTCAGGGTGTTGGAATCCTGGGGCCATCCCTTACAGGACCTTACCCCTTTAAGTTTTGCACCTTATGTGCTTCATTTTTCTTGCTCTAGCCATAGCCCTGAAGTGGATTGTAATTCCACCAACTATTATTTCAAGATTGTATTGCCTATTCAAGGTATTTTGCTTTTTCACGTACATTTTAAAATCAGCTTTTCCATTTATAGAGAAAAACAAAAAACTATTAGGATTTTGATCAAGATTACTTTCCATCTATAAATCAAATAAGGTAAATAGACATCTCAATAGTATTGATACTTTTCAATATCATGAACATGATATATCCTTTATTTATATTTTCTTAGCATATTTTGTAACTTACAGTGAAGGTTCTTATATTTCTTTTGCTACATTTATAAGTGCTTTTTCAAATGGATATTTTAAATTTCCAGTTCATTGCTAGGATATATTGGGTTGTCGGAAAAGTCATGACATAGTTTTCCTGTTTTTTTGTTGCAAAAATGCATCATGACTTATTCGACAACACAATAGAAACACAATTGTCATTTGTATAAAGACTTTGCATATTATACTTGTTGTACAGTATAATGCATAATAGAAATAGGGAAGTAAGCATTTTTTGTTTCCAGTCTTCATGGAAAAATATTCACTCTTTCACCTTTTGATATGATCTTAGTTATAAATACACTTTATAATTTTGAGGAAATTTACTTCTACTTTTAATTTGCTGATGGCTTTATCATGAAACTACTAAATTTGGTCTAATGCTTTTTCTTCATTTATAGTGGTGATATTCTCTCTCTCTCTCTCTCTCTCTCTCTCTCTCTCTCTCTCTCCCTCCCTCCCTCCCTCCCTCCCCCTCTCCCTCTCCCTCTCCCTCTCCCTCTCCCTCTCCCTCTCCCTCCCTCCCTCCCTCCCTCCCTTCCTCCCAATTCCTCTTTCTCTCTCCCTCCCTCCCCCTCCCTCCTTCCTTCCCTCTCCCTCTCCTTCTCTTCTGGTCTCTTTTCTCTTTTATTCTATAATTGTGGTTCTATATTAATTGTCAGATATTAAAACAAACTTAGATTCCTGCACTTAACCCTACTTGGTCAAGATATATTATCCTTTCAATATATTTTTAGACTAAATTTGTTAAAATTTTGCCAAGGATTTTTATGTCTATGTTCATGAGGTTTATTATTTTGTAATTTTATTTTCTAGTAATGTCTTTGTCAGGTTTTCGTATCAATATTAATAACAAAGGTATTACTCTAGAATCATGAAATGGTTTAAGGATGGTTTGTTCCTCTACTTTATGAAAACGTTTATATAAAATTAATAGTATTTAACATAAATGGTTCATAAAATTTAAGAGTGAAACCATCTGGAGACCAAATGGTTTGAGGTGGGGGTGCAATTACAAATTATGATTTTCACGATTTTAGGGCTATTCAGGTTTTTTATTTCTTGCATCAGTTTTGTTAATTTGAATGTTCCAAGAAGTCCATTTCATTACAGCTGTCAAATTGATCAGCCTAAATATTTTAATGTCTGTAAGTTCTGAGTTGATATCCTATCTCAGTTTTATGATACTATTAGTTTCTGACTCCTTTTTTTTATTTCATAGTCTGGCTAGAGGTTTATTAATGTTATTGACTTTTTTTTTTTTTTTTGAGACAGTGTCACTGACCCTCATATGTGGGACCCGAACTGGGGCCACTGGCGTTCCAAGCCAGCTCTTAACTAACATGCCACTCAGCCAGCCCTTATTGATATTTTTTAAAGGAACTGATTCTGATGTTTTAAAAAGTTTTTACTGTTTTTTTTTCTGTTTAACTGATTTCTGATCTTATTTTTATTTGCCTCTTTCTACTTAATTTTGATTTAATTTTACTACTTCTAGATAGTTAAAGAGGAAACATAAATCAATATATCTATTCTTTTCTGATATATGCATTTAAAGCTATACATTTCTATGCAGTCCCAAATTGATGTTAAATATTCTTTATCATTGAATTTAAATTATTTTAAAACATGTTTATGAACTCTTCTTTGACCCATCAATTATTTTTAAAATGTATTGCTTAATTATATGTTGGGATATTTTCTAGGTGACTTACTGTTAGTTGATTACTAATCTAATTCTATTCTAATCTAATCCTATTTTAGTTCTATTATGGCAAGAGAATTTACTATGTAATATTTCAATATTTTAAGCTGTATTGAGAACTTATTTTGTCTTAAAATATGATACATTATCTGAGTGATTGGCTCTATTGATGTAAATCTAAGAAAATTGTGTGTGTGTGTGTGTGTGTGTGTGTGTGTGTTCGTGTGTTCATAGCCATTCTGTCAAATATGTGGAAGTGTTGAAATCCCCAGCTACATTTGTGAATTTTTCTACTTCTCTTTAATCATCCCAGACTTTTCTTCATATTTTGCAGCTCTAGGTGGTGAACATTTTAAGCATGGTTATGCCTTCCTGATAAATTGACACTTTCTGCCTGATATTAATATAGGCAATGTTTTATTGTCTGCATAGCATAAATTTTACCATTTTACCACCTAGCCATCTCTTTATCTGTCTCTTCTGCAACAAATATAATTTGGTCTTCCTTTTTATCCAGTATGAAGATATCTTTCTAATAATTGGAATGTTTAGTTGACTTATATTTATTATACTTATCAATATAGTAAGATTAGAAATTCAGTGCTGATATTTGTGTTCATAAGTGGTTTTTCATTTGTCTTTATGTTCCTCCTTTACCTGCTTCTTTTGCATTATTTCTTTTCTTTAATTTTTCATTTTAATGCCTTAATCGGCTTTTTAACTATACTATGCCTATTGCATTATTTTTATAGTTGTAGCAACTGTGATAAGCCTCCTTAAATTGTGACAGAGTAAGTAATGTACCATTTCACATAAAAAATAAGGACCTTAAAACAGTGGTTACATTTATTACCCACACCTTTGTGTCACCCTTATTATATATTTTGCTGTATATGTAATAAATCTCAAAATCCAATGCTATTATTTTTGCTTTAGCAGTTGCTTTTCAGGTAAATTAAAATAATTTAAATAAAGATTAATAATCTTTTATAAAAAAAAACACACATACTTACAGTTCCTGATGGCCTTCTTTATTTCCTGTAAAATCAAGTTTTTTATCTGATCCTATTTTGCTTTACCCTAATGAAAATCCTTTCACATTTTTTGTAGTTTAAAAGAAAATCTGCCGGTATGAATTTCTTAAAGACTTTTTGTTTGCTTGGTTTTTGTTTTTTGAAAAGTGTCTTTAGTTTACCCTTAGTTTTAAAATTTATTTTTCTGGATGGATATAGAATTATTCTTGTTTTACATTTGTTTTTCTTATAGTAGTTTAAAGATGTTTTCTATGTCTCCTGTCCTCCATTGTTCTTAATGAAAAGTCAGTTATAAATTGTATAAGTTTTCCTTGATATATAATCTCTTTTCATCTTCTGACTGTACTCAGGATTTCTGTTTTTCTTGAATTTTCTACAGATTGAAAGTTACAACTTTAGTGTTGTTTCCTGTCTTTATTCTGCCAGTGATCACTAAATTTTTGAATGTGGGCTCAACGTTTCAGACAGCATACCCTAGAGTGTCTGATTAAGCCCTTTCCTTTGTTATGTTTTGTGCTGTCAAGCATTTACGTTTCTGTTGGTCCTTTTAGCGTCCATGATATTTGGTTGTATTCTTTGTTAGGGGGAGTCCATTTTAGTTTGGAATTTAGTTTTAAGTTGGGATGCCTACTCTAGGATAGGGTCCTTAATTTGAAGCTTTGGCATGGCCATTCCTTAACGAATGCTCAAATTGTCAGCATGGTCCCCCTACTACGCTAATTCAGCATTCCAATCCCTCCATGAACAGCATAACCTCTGATGTCACCAGTCGGGTCTCTGCCCTTAACCAGGCAATCTCTGCTAGACCTCAGGGAGTTTCATCCTTCCACAGTACCTAGTAGGACCTCAAACATCCATCAAAATGCATTGGCAAGATAACCAAGAATTGACAAGTAAGAGGTCTTTACCCTAGTTGTGTGACTTTTGTAATGTTATCATACAGAAATTCATGTTAATCATGTTTTTATCTTATGTCACATGACAGTAGCTTATGCCAATTTTTTAAGTTACTTAAATGTTCCACACAGCAGCCAATATGGAAGTGGCTGGCCATAGCTGGTTTTCATTGTATGATGGCTTCTTCCCTTCCAGGAAACCTTCCTTTCCTCCTCTCTATTAAAAAGGAACAGCCCTAGGAAAAATCCAATAATGGGAGAAGGTGATTTGAATAGTTATCTTCCCAGCCATTTTGACTCAAATTTAAACTTTTCCTGAGAATCAGGGATCTACACAGAACATTGATTTTTATGGACAGATCTCATCCTGTCTTGGCCCAAATTCCAATATAGTTGATCTTTTTTTCTTGCCTCTCTAACCTGTTAAGTGGAGCTGTGAACAGTAAAGTATGGTATAATTTAGAGAAATCAGTTTTTTGGTATTTATAACTGCAGAGAGAAACATGATTTTTCTCCAATGCTAATTTCTATTTCAAATATGAGGTCCTTGCTAGGCATATTTTCATTGAAAAAAATATATTAAATTCCATGCCATCAAAAAGCAGGGCTGACAGCATCCATTGTCACAATTGAACAGTGCTTATTTACTGCAGGTCAGCACAGACTAAAGATACAGATTATTCCTATGGATAGACCTCGCAGTATGCAAAGGACACTAAAATAAAAGTTAAGAGTCAGGAGATTTTGTTTTTGACTTTGTCACTTCAAAGCTTTGTGACCTTGTAGGCATGTTCCTTATTACCCCTGAGTGTCACCTTTTCTAACTGAATAATTAAATAATACTTAAATCAGAAGGGTTTTAGAATAGGGGGAAATACATATAGAAGCCTCTTTTTCTTAGTTCAAGTCAATCACCATAGTCTTATTCTTCATGCCAGTAATTGCTTTAAGAGTATACAGGCTAGTGACAAAGAGGTATGAAGAGATTTAGAGAAATTCAGAAATAAACTAAACAAGAATCAAAAATGCTGGAAAAAAATAACGTAGGTGTAACCAACATGTCCTGGTTAAATGACAAATTGGCATGTGTCCTTTGATAAAAACAATAACAACGGTTATATGTATATATATTTATTGAAATGAAAAGTAAATAGCATTATGTCATCTCATTTTTAAAGCCTGCCACATACATGAAAAACCAACAAAATGTTAGCAATTCTCCTTTATGTGATCAGAGTGTATATACTATTTCTATATTTATTTGAAATTTTTATATTTATACATATATATATATATTTATTATTTTTTTAAGATTTTATTGGGGAATTGGTGGAGGGGAACAGCGTTGGGGAATCAGGGAAGGGGAACAGACAAGTTGCTGTCTTTTTGTTCTTCAGTTTAGTTGCGGAGGTTGTTGCTTCACTGTTGGTATTGTCATTGCGCTCTTCCCGGATGAGGCAGATCGGTCGCTGGTCTCTGGATGTCGCTCACCGCGGCTATTGGCAGCTCATGCTTGGCTGCCAGCCGCTCACGCTGGCTGCGGGCCACTCACTGTAGCCTATGGCAGCCCACTGCAGCAGGGGCTGCAGCCCACACCATCGCTGGGGCTCGCACAGCCCAGCTCCAGGTGGAGCTGTTGTTAGCTGTAGAGGGCAGTGTCACTAACCCTCACATGTGGGACCCGAACCGGGGCCGCTGGCATCCCAAAACCAGCACTTAACCAATGCGCCACTCGGCCGGCCCTATACATATATTTTATACATAAATAGATTTATTAAGTGAATTTAAAACAAATTGGCAATAAAGATTTAAAATTTGAGTGTATCATCCTCATTCCCACCAAAATTGTATGAGTAGTTTACTCAACTAGTGACTGAAGAAAAAGTAAAGTTTCTTGAACAAGGATGTTTAAAATAAAAATCCTTGAATTATGGAAAATAATTATTGCTACTTTGCAATACCATATGCTAGCTTGTGGTGAGATAATTATATCAAGTCATGGGGGAAATTTTGTACAATTATGTTTAATTGGTTCCAAAGGCTATTGTGTATCTCAACCTTCACCTCTGAAAAATATTAACACAGAGATTTAATCTGGAGGTGTAACCTATGTGAATTCTTCCCCTCCCATTGGGAATTGCCACTAGGATAACAGATTTGATTATTGTTCCACCTATTATATGATGTCCCATTTGAGCACTGTCTGTAAAATATTCATAAAGGTAAGTCTCAATAGTAAGGGAAGGTAAAGTGAAAACTATTAATAAAAGAGAGAGAATTCATCATAGCTCTGAGGCTTGAATGTATGCTAGAAAATTTCAGAGCAGGAGGTGGTCTCTGGCCATCCACTTATTGCATGTCTTGGACAAATGACTTAATCTCGTTAAGCCTCACTTCCTCTCAGATATAAAGTGGGTAATAAAGTAATACTGCTATCACGAGGATTATATGATTAATACAAAGAGTCCCTTGGACAGTGCCTGACACATATTAGGAATTTCATAAACATTGCTTGAATTTCTGAATGTACATTGCAGATACTGTTGCCTTCATTATACAGCTGAGGAAACTGAGGCTCAGAGAGCTTTTTCAAGAAACTTAGCAAAGATCTCACAGATCTGTATTTCTAACTAAGGCCATGTGGCTTAAAGGCCACCCACAAGCATAACACCTTCCCCTCCTGCTTTGGGTTTTAGAAAATCCCAAATAAGACAACACAGATGTCCCTATGCCTTCTCTGTGACAAGGGGCATTTTCTCTCTCTCCTTCTCGTATCTAAATGTATTGCACAGATAAAACTCTGTTTCTAGTAAAGTAACAGAGCAGCACCATCAACATGAAAGACACCACACTAGGCACACTGGGAAAGACAGAACATTAGATTATACAGCCAACTACATGTTCTTCGAATGTATGGGATCTTTATTTCTATGGATTTGTAGGCATTTGTTAGAATTATTTATTTTAGGTGTTTTTGGAAAGCATTTGAAGGACCATAAATAAATGTAGAGATACCAAAACAACACAATCCTCCCCCAAATCAATAACAACCAAAAACTGTCAAAGAGAAAGTGAAAACTAGGTCACAGTTGAGGTTTTTTTAAAACAAAGAATTAGATACTAATGATTAAGGGAAAGTCAAACTAATAGGACTACGAGTATATCACAAAATCTAGACTTATGAAAGGTTTTGTTAAAACTAAAACTAAACTATGAGCAACCTGAAAACCAATGCAAAATCGAATACAGGATACAAAACATAGTTCTTACTGTCTAATTCAAGGAATTTAATCTAATTTTTAACTGCTTTTAACAGTTCTTAGCTCAGATACTTCTCATTCTGTGTTGGGAGAGGAGAGGATGTTGGACAGCCTATATACAATATTTTAAAGCACAGGTTTATTCAAAATATAAATATCTTATGTTTGGCACCCCTTTAGGAACTCTTTTTTTTAAAAAAATTCCATATGTAGACAAATTCAGGGCCCATAACTAGCAGAATGAAAACTTTGAAAGGATTTTTTTTTTTTTTCTGGCAGAAGTTAAGGTCTTCTGGAATTTAACCAGTTGAATTTGTACAAGGAGAGATGCAACTCTTGATAAAATAGATGTCTCTGCCTTGGAAGTTTGCAATCTATGAGGGACAATAAATATAGCACAAATGTTTGGAAATGTGCAACAGAAATGGGGGAGGTGAGTTGACAGCTATGTGTGACGAGCGCATCCCATCTTTTTAAAGGCAGGGATGTTTCAAAGAGTACAGAAGAATGAGTAGAAACGTACTAGGAATTCACTACACAACAAAATGGGAGACAGTGAGTGTTGGTGTGTGATGGTGTAAAGAGAAGCTCTGGGTAAATTATTGTAGCCACAACAACATGGGCAAGTGTCCATTGATGGGAAAGAGCAAGGTATGTTCCAGAAAGTGGAAGAAGCCCAGTGTGGTGAGCAAGTAAAGACTGAAGAGGGAAAAGAGATGAGAGGAAAGAGCAGCGGGTGTTATGAAACCAAAGAGAGCTAATACAGGGCTTAATAGTGTATGACAATAATAGTGACTGTTCAACCATGTTGATATTATTATATTTATTATTATTAATTCTACCACTGACTTGGAATTGTGTGACTCATTCGTGACCAATTCATTTCCTCTGAATTGGTTTTATCAGGAGTAGGAAAAGAGATCACGCTGACATACGGGAGCCCTCTCAGGGTTCCTTCCTGGTGTGACTTCCAGTCAGTTCTGTGCAGGGAAGAAAATAAGTTTCTTCTGGAGTCGGAGCTGAGTTATTTTTAGAAATATAAAATATCATTTCCAAATATCCTTATGCAACAGTCTTGACTGTGTGATAAACAAAGCTTGTTTAATGTCATTTGATTTAGGAAAGACAATAAACATATGAACCTGTGATATATGATCAAAGCTGTTTCCAAATATTACTCTATTTTACAGTTTCTTTTCTGGGCAACAGTGTCTCTTTAAAGTACATATTTATTCATTTTATTCAGGCCTCTGGGAGACAATTGCCAAATGCAATGCCTCTGTAGGAAAGAACAATACTGTTAGTTAAGAAAAAAACCGAGGAGTTTTGTATGAGCTTGTTAGTTACATGGATTGCATGTTTCTAAATGAAGGATTGGAAAGTCATACCAATAAAATAGCAACAGAAAGATAACTGCCATGTCTGTAATAGGAGAAGACTGAACAGGAGAGAGTTAGAAGCAATCTTATTTGTGAATCAATGCCTGAGGAAAGAGAATTGGAGAAATTGTGTGTTTTCATTAAGGTATCTAACAAAAATCTCTGACTTTTATTTTATTGATTGATTCATTCACTCATTTGAGGGGGACAGCAATCTCACTTCGATATATGGTTTCTTCATGGCAGCTGGGCTTGCCATTTTCATGCAACTGTCTGGCAAACTTGTTTAGGAAATCTATTGGTTTTCATAAATGGTAGGGGCAGTCCTTCGGAAGACCAGGGAGCAAAGTTACTGATTTGCCCTTAATGGAGATGAATATTGAGTGAGAAACTGCCTTTAGACAAAAGGACAGGTAGAGGGAAAGCTGGAAGTCACGTGCTTGTTAGAAACCTATAGATAACTTTGGCTCCATTACTCAAGTCACAGTGATTATTTCTGTCTTACTTATCATAGAACTAACTAATGGTGTCTTTTTTGTAACACATCTTTAATCCCCTTGTATATTTATCATTTTATGACTATTATTATAACATCAACATTGTTCAATAGGTACTATTTTTTACCTAGAAACATACAGGTGGTAACTTCCCCAAATTAAGTGATAACATCCTCAGAAACAAAAGACCTCATCCCCATAGTGTTTGCATTTCTGTGGCTGCCATTGTGTGCCTTAATGAAAATCCTCTGAGGTAAGATTTTATAAGGTCTTTATTTTAAAGATGAAAATGCAAAGGACAAAGGTAATAGCTTACAATAATAGCTTCTGAATCTAAATAATTTTATTCTACTACAATCCCTTCTGTACTTTTTAATTACCATTTTTTGGTCAAGCACAGGGCCTACCTCATATAGAAACTCAATAAATACTTGTGAATAAATAAATAAATATGAATGTAACCTGTGCTTCATAAGTATATGCTGCTTACTAGAGTTACAAAGGTTACACACACACACACACACACACACACACACACACACACACTCGCACACTCATACTCACACGCACATACACACTTCTGCCTTCAAAATTTTTTATGGTCTGCTGGAGTCATAAATAGACATTTATATCACACCACACCACACAGTACCATATCATACCATGTTAAATAGATCCATGAAATATAAATGGAATATTATAGGGTATTGGTAAGTGTGGCAATTGACTTTTCCCAAGAGTATGAAGTAAGACTTCACCAAAGAAATTACATTTCAGAGGATGAGTTGGAGTTTGTTGAGTGAACAAGCAGGAATAGACTACATATAGAAAAATCAGTATGTTCAGGAAGACAAAGAGTTATGAAAAGGTATGACTACATGCTCCAAGAAGGGTGAGGATTGCAGCTTGCCCGGAGCCTCCAGGTTTCTTAGGAAATTACAATGTAAGAAAAAGTGAGTTTGGGCTAGGTGGTAAAAACACTTAGGTCTCCAGTAAAGGAGGTGATCCAGTAAAAGCCTGTTTGAAACCTTTCTCTTTTTTGTAATCAGGGGAGCTACATAACCCATTTTTAAAGTGATGTAGGCCGAACTTCCAGTCATTGAATGCTTCTTAACATCTCTTGGCCTTTTGGTAGTAGCTTCGCAGTTGTAACCTTAAAAAAGTAACGCTGCAGAACCACACTATGAAGTAGGTAATGCAAATCTCATTTTACCTGGGGTCAATCTAAGTCCAAGAGAAGTTAAGAAACTTGTTTCTGTTTGCAAATCTGGTAAGCAGTGGATTTTCTCTGGATCAAACTCCTAAGCTTCCCACCATGGCTGGGAGGGGCCATTGCAAGCAAGGTGCCCAAGGAGTGAAAAATTTTTAATTTAAGGAGGCACTCATTTTCAAGGTCTTGCAAGGGCTGAGCCTACAGTAGCATGCTCCTGAGAGTGAGTGCCTCCTTAAATTTAGCTTCAGCCCTACTCTCCCCAAGGCTGTTGGCAGTGAGGAGCCCCTTTCCCCATAATAACACAGAAGATGTTAGGGAACTTCTGCATTCAAAAACTGCCACAGGAATGATTCCCTGGAGGTTTCTAACCCATGTGCCTGCCTCCACTCATCTCCTCCGTTCTCCAAGGTGACCCAGTCCTGTCACATCATCTCTCTTTTCTGCTTAGAGGTTTTCAATATCTACTCATTTGACTTAGGAATGAGCCAAAATCCTTCATAAGGCCATCAAATTCCTGCCTATTTTCTAGCAAATGCATGCCTGTTTTTCTCATTTTCTGCCACTTGCATACCGTTTCACCACATTTTACAAACACTAGTTTTATCCAGTTCTACTTCTGTAATGAGCTCTTTCAGTCCTCGGGATCTTGGCATTAGCTGTTTTTCTTTCTGGAATACCCTTCCCCTTCTTTTCACACTCCACCAAATTAATCACTGAGGCCTTAACATTTGGGTCTCTTCCTTACAGGTGTCTTTTCTTCTTTTTTAAAAATAGCTTTATTGAGATATAATTCACATAAGGTACAATTCACCCATTTAAAGTATGCAGTTGAGTGTTTTATTTCAGTATATTCGCATGGGTGTGCAATTCCTATCTTCCCACCTCTACCGTCAGCTGTAAGCAACCACTAATCTACTTTCTGTCTCCATGGATTTCCCTTTTCTGGACTTTTTATATTAATAAAATCATATAATATGTGTGGGTTTTGTGGCCAGCTTATTTCACTTACCAAAGTATTTTCACACGGTGACATATATCAGTACTTAATTTAATTTTATGAGTGAATAATAGTCTGTTGTATAAACATACCACATTTTGTTTGCCTATTTGTTCATTGACAGACATCTGGAATGTTTCCATCTTTTGGCTAGTATGTATAACATTGCTATAACTATTCCTGTACAAGTTTTGGTGTGCACGTGTTTTCATTTATCTTGGCTATATATACCTAGAAGTTAAATTTGCCATTTGTATATTTTCCTTGAAGAAATGTCTATTTAGAGTTCTTGCTCATTTTTTGAGTTTTGTCTTTTTATTATTTAGTATAAGAGTTCTTTATGTATTCTAGATACATGTCCCTTATCAGATATGTGATTTGTAAACATTTTCTCCCACTCCATGGGCTGTGTTGTCACTTTTCTTTATGGTAGCCTTTGAAGCACAACATTTTGTTTTTATTTTAATGAAGTTGAATGTATCTATTTTTTTCTTTGATTGTGCTTTTGGTGTTATGTTTAATTCTTTGCCACATTGAAGATCAGGAGGCTTCAGAGGAATACAAAAAATAGCTACTTAGCGTTATACAGGAAAAAAGTTATGTGAAAAGAGTGTTCAACATTACTAAAACTGCCTTGTTTTGTCAGGATGCTGGCAAATAAACCTATATGTGCAAATGGTGTTTTCGTTGCCAAAAATGTTGTCACCAGAGACTCATAGAAATCTAAGCCTCTATTTCCTCTAGGAGCTATTATTCAATATTTGTTAATTCAGTGTTCATGGTGACTTTAGAGAACATAATTACCATGAAAATGAGAATTGACTCATGTTATCCACTGTTTCTGGCCACCGTTATTTCTGGTGCGAAGCCAGCTGTTAATCTCCTGTGGCTCCATTTTACTTGCTACTTTCAAGATTTCCTTGTATTTGACTTTCAGCATTTTTACTATGTGTCTATGGATCTTTTAGTGTTTACCTTTTTTGGTGTTTTTGAGCTTCTGGAATGTGTATGTAATTCTTTATTGGTGAATCTGGGGTATGTACTGCATGAGGGATATGCTGGCTCTTGATGGCATTGCACATTTCCCTGATGCACTCTTCAATTTTTGTAATTCTATTTTTTCTGGTTTTTTTTTTTTTGGCTTGAATAATCTCTATCAATTCATGTTCAACTTCATTAATTTTTTCTGCCAAGTCATATATACTCTTGAGCCCTCCTGTAGTATTTTTTTAATTTTAATTATTTTACTTTTCAACTCCAGAATTTTCATTTTTAAAATCATTTCTTTCTTTATGCTGATATTCTCTGTTTGATATGAAATGGCCATTATACCTTCCTTTACTTCTTTAGTCACACTTTCCTTTAGTTCTATGAATTATTTTTAATGGCTATTTTGAATTATATTTCTATTAAGTCTGACACATGGTTGCTCTCACAGACTGCTGGTATTGTGTGCTTCCTTGCCAGTGTGGTTTGCACTTTCCTGTTTCTTTTCATGCCTCATCATTTTTTGTTGAAAACTAAATAACAATTTTCAATAATATATTGTACTGTGGAGCTCCCTCTACACCACTAAGGATTGTCATTTGCTTGTTTATTTTTTAGTGGCTGGCTGAATTATTTTAGTAAATTCTATTCCCCCTTCATAGAGTTAAGCTTTTGATGTTTCTCCACAGGGAGACATGGCTTTAAATATGCCCACTGTTCACCCTGGGGTGACAGTGGCATTTGTAGGGTTTTTTTTTCCTCTCTTCAAACCACACCCATCTTCTAAACTCTGCTAATTTCCAGGTGCTTGCTGTACTGTTTCAACAATGCTCTGAAGCATAAATTTCTCTACAAAGGAATCTAATCAAATTGTGAATCCTTTGGAGGGCTATTTCCTCAGGTTCATGTTAGTTATTTATTCTAACCCCAGGAGGTCTGTTCCCAGCTGTCTTACTTCCCAATTCTCTCCTGCAAACTAGCTGGTCTATCATGTAGGTTACATCTTCATCAAATCATAAGTCTCCTCCCAATTGCTTTTCATTGCATTCTTCCTATTCTTGGAAGCACTTTTAGGTTTTTCCAAAGCTTTTTTGCAAATGGAATCAGATTTAGGAAGTTATTAGTAGCTATCTGTTTTATCACCTGTTTCTTCCTCCCAGACATCCCCACTCTAGTAACCAGCAGAGAACTCAATGGAAGAGGTGGCAGTAGCCTGAGGACCTTTCATCTTACCTCTCTGGCATAAAGCCACTGCCTCACAAGCCAGGAGACAAGGGTTAGATGGGCCCCAGAATTCTAAAATTGTTATACCCCAGGTAGAACCTCCATTGCATTAGTGGGACTGGAATGAAGAAGAGAGCTCTCACCTCTTAAATCCACTCACCCAGGATTTGGCCTCAGCAGCAATCACTTGGGGACAGGATGAGCAACACTGAATGAAGCCTTGCTTGTCCTGGAGAGGAAACTCTCCAGCCTGGAGCTGAGTGGAGAGGGTCCCCTGGATTCCTGGCTCTGGTGGTCTGATTGCCCTCTGGCTTGCTGAGCGAAAGGTGGGGGGAAGAGAGAGTAGTCTGTTCAAATACCATAGACTCTTTTCTTTCTTATCAAATGTTCATAGATTTCCTTGAATAAATGTTCTTCATTTGTTTTTTGCCCTCAGTGCCATTTCTAGAGGCTTATAGTTTTTTTTTTTAATCTAATAAGCCAAGAGCTTTATTGATGCAGCAGGCACTTTACAATGAACCCAAGAGAGCCTGCCTTCTCTGGGAGGACAGGATGTCTGTACAAACCCTCCAGGGTTTCCCACTTCAAAAACACAAGCTCTCCCTTTCAGGACAGCCCTTGGATCTGCACCTGCCCAAACCATCCCCCCATTTTAAACAGGCAGTGCACATATGTACACCTGACCAACGTTGGCCAGCTGCTCTGGTAGACAGTCACAAGGTCAGTTCTGGATTACTTGTGAACAAAGGCATAAGCTCAGATCCTGCAAAGGATTTAGGAAACAGGAAGACAATTTCTCCCTCCACCTTGAAAATAAAATACACTTCAGCGGATGCATGTCCTGAAATAGCTGGGAATTCCCAGGAAGGTGGTCCTTTGTCAATCCCTTCTTCATCAGCCTGTGCATCCAAAATCTTCTCAAGATAACATGAGTCTTTTTTTTTAAACAGTCTTTCTTGCCGTAAGAACTCTTATAATGAAGCCTAGTCCTACTGCTAATGCCTTTTCATGCCACTGGAGTAACAGTGCACTGCTCTTTTCTGTGGGCTTCTCCTACCCTTTATAAATGTACTTCATTAGCAAAGCAATACCATTTCTGTCCAGTGACTGCACAGCCTGCTCAATTTCGCTACTCTTTGAATTTGCAAGGACTTTCAGCACCAGCCCTGGGCTCGTTCCTTCACAGCTTGATTCTTGGCGTTGATGGGAGAGTTCCGCAAGGCTGCATGAAAGGCCCCCCCGCCGGAAGCGGCGACGATTGGCGCCGGGTCAGCCGGCTCTGCTCCGGACCGACCTCCGCCCCACTCCGCTCCGAACCGGCTCCGAGGCTTGTAATTCTTTAAAAATTAATGTTTACTAGCTGCGCTGGGGTGTGGATCTGTATTGCTTTTCAATCTGTGAAGATGATAGTCAATCAAGAGTTCTGTTCTGACCCCCTGCTCCAAACAGAGCCCTTTGTGGCATTATCTCTGTATCCTGGTTCAATTTACTTTCTGTACAGTATCATTATGGCATAAGTACAAATTTTTATATATATATTTTTTAATATCAGCCTCTTCAATTAGCCCTGGCTTCTTGAGGTCAGACACTGTTTTATTCCACAACTGTATCATTATTAATTAAACTTGTACCTAGTTCCTCAAATGTCTACTGAATAACTGAACAGTAATTAGAGGGACGAGATTGTGTTGGTCAAAGGAACACATGTGTGTGTGGTAGAGGGGGAGAGTAGCGATTTTTAAACCTGATAGACAGGATGCACAGTGACTCTATTAAGTGGGATGGAGAATATTAAAGACACTTTATATTTGTGGTGAATTTCTTTAAGTCTGAACACCAGGAGGCATTTTGTAATATATAGCTTTTACTGTTTAAAAAACAAAAAAGAAAAAGGTTAGTTTTCACAAGAGACCAGGGTAAAACAACAGTTTTCAGAAAATTCTGGTTGGAATAAAAGAGACGGTTCATGATGGGAGTCTTTCAGGGTAAGGGGTCTCCCAGGTGTTAAAATCCCTATTTCCTTGACATACACAGCCCTTATCCATTCTGGACATTTAGAGATCTGTAGCATCTGGTTTGGACAAGGGATCAGATCCAAGCCAGAACTCTGGATAAGAACGGGGCCTGGAAGGCAGGCTGGCATGTTAATTCAGGACACAGGAGCTAAACCAAGGAAGTAGAATCAGATCAAAATGAGAATAGGGTTAAGAATGTCAGCAATTTCTGAATACAGAGTTTAGGAAAGCAAATACAAATGCTGTGGCCCCAAATCCACTGGAGACCTGTACAGAACAAAAAGGCAGAGTAAGGAGAACTCATTCTCTGCCTGACTGCCTTCGAGCTGGAACACCATCAGTCCCCAAAGGTCTGACTTGGATTCAGACCAGAACTTAGACCACTGGCTTTCCTGGGTCTCGGGCCTTCAGAGCGAGATGGTTGAAGTTTGACTCTGGAATAAGACTTTAACAAATAAACACTGATTGTGTCTCCTCTACACATAACAAGCTTAGGCACAGATGGGTCAATTAGATGTATTCTTCACGGGTGTTGCTTACAGTCTACAAAGGAAGATAATAACTCATGATTTAAGGCAAATGCCATCAGCACCTATCTAATGAGGCATTCAGAAGTAGCTGCTATGGAACACAGAGTAGGAACCCTGTACAGAGCAGGAAGCCTGTTCAGGGCTTCAACAAACACTAATTGAATAGCCACACTTCTCTGGGCTCAGTACTCTTTGCAGCAGATACATTAATGCAAACAAAACAAACAAAAACCACTCATGGTACCTGACCTTTTCAAAGTTCCAACCAACTGAGAAAGATAGTAAACATACAAGGAAAAATGTGTACAATGAACAATTATGCAATTGTGCAGCAAAGTAAAAACTCCTAAGAAAGAATCACTACAAAGATCCAACTTATTTTAGGATCATGAATGTCCCCTCAGAAGCAATAAAGTCTAATGTAAAGGATGTAAAGGGACCCATTTGATGAAGGGAGAAAGCTGCGGTTTTGAAATAAGAGCTTTCAAGGAAGACCTAATACCTTGTGCATAGGAAGTGAGGTGAAAACATATTTGGTTCGTTCAAATAACAAAGAAAAGAGTGATGTGGCTAGTCTAGGAAAGAGAGAGGGAGCATGAGGCTGGGAGGGGAGGTTGGGAGATGAGCATCAGGAAAACAAGAGGATTTTGGGGTGGGATGCAGGGGAAGAAACAGGGTCTGAGCTTTGGTGCGATATTGAATGGTGCCCTTTAATTTCATAAGGTTAGAGAAACTTGACTGATTCTCACCCTTGGGATGAGGGCATTAAATTGTTTTCTCTGAAACAACTCAACTCAGCAGCAGCCTGTAAACCAGGCAAATTTTATTCATGAGTTATATTCCACTCATCCTGAGAAAGTTTCCAAGAGGCCTCTTGCGAAGGTAGAATATGAAAGAGATTAAATAAAAATGTTTCTCAGAGAAGGTCAGGTATGGTGCTTATAAATCTTCCTGAGTTTCCCACATGAAAGAGTGTTTCAAACCATTTTCCTTCAAATTCTCTTTTTCGGGGCAATATTGTCCTAGGAGAAAGAAAGGCCTGTGGGGGTTACAAAAGTTGCTTTTTGCAGTACCTAATTTTTCAAACCTCATGTAAAACTGTCAGTGAATTGATTCAAATTTACTCTTTCTGGGCACCAGGAATCACAGGTAGAAAAGTGTTTTGCATGGGCTAATATATTATTGTCCCACAAACAACCCCCACCCCATCCCTACCCTCCAGGGAAGACCAAATAGAAATGTCAGCATATGTATCAGGAGAACTCGGCTCCTGGTGCTCTCTGCAAACAACCCATTATTCTTTGGGAACCCTGAGATCGCCTCAATTGCCCTTGCCTGCCTAGAAGTGACAAGTTTTGCCTCCAAACAATATTCTTGAATTACTTGAACAATCTTTTTTTTTCTTTCTTTTCAACTATAATTCATAGGTTCTGCAATAGGAGTGTTTTGGCTTTGAGGGATCTATATAACTGAACCAGCCTGGACTTGTTCTGATTAGGGTATTGATGGTATATATCCCTCCTTGGAAATAAATGAGAACTTATATTTACTGCTTGCTCTCATTAGCCATAAAATTAGCTATTTCTAGGTCAGATTAGAATCCTAGTTCTCCCACTTATCCAAGTGACTCTGAGCAACCACTTTTAAGTGTGCATTCCTTATATGTGGGAAGGGGGGAAATTATTCTTTGTGTAAATATAAGTTAATGAGGATATCAGACATATTAAGAATCTGCTTGGTGCTAAACTTTAGAGATATCTAATATGCCCAAGAACAGGCTATACTTTCAGCTCACATGAGATCATTGTGCATCCATGGAAAGGATTGTTGTCAGTATTTAAATATCCTTCAAGTAATTGCACAGTCCTGCTCATTGCTGTAGTGGAGTAGCAGGATGTAGGCATACCTATATATTGGGAAGAATCATATGGACTTTCCAGGAGGAGTTCACAGAGGACTTGACTCATACTGATCATTTTTTTTTCAGTGAAGAGGTTAGTATACACAAAATCTTTGTGGTTTTTTTTCACATTTTTAGATACTTGAAAATATTTCTTTTTTAAATTGAAGACAGAGAATACCAACTTAATGTGCATAGTTTTCTATATGTCTGTAGTATATAATGTATTAGGTTGTTGGAAAAGTCATGACGCATTTTTGCAACGAAAAACAGAAAAAAAGACATCACAACTTTTCCGACAACCCAATGTATAAATGAGGTTTGATTTAGTATTCCTTGAGCTCTTCTTCTTCCGGAGAGCCCACCCAGAGGCAGACGCCCTCTTTCTGTGGTCCTTCATTGTATTATTATGTTTGAAACCACAATGAGTCCTTCCTGTGTGGCCATGCAGACCATATGTCACATTCTTTTTCTGCATATCATGACGCACACTGCAGAACACAAGAGACTGCAATGTCAAGAGCAGGAGACCAGTTTGTATTTTATTACTGGATTCCCAATACTTAAGGCAATGTCTGCAGACAGTAATCATGCAACAAACATATTTGTGGACCATATAGCTTATTTTATAGTATCTATTAAATTTTCTTAAGTCCTTATAACTAAGGATGAGTTCCTCACATTTCAACATCAAATATTGATATTGAGTTTTTTTTGTGTTTTTTTTGTTTGTTTGTTTGTTTTTGTTTTTAGCTGAGCCATCCTGCCACCTGTTGGCAGCTCAATAGCAACTCAGCTCAGGCTGGCCTCGAGCCGCTGTTGCTCAGAGCTCAGCTTGCACTCTTGAGCAAGCTCTTAACCAATTGAGCCACTCGACCGACCCTTGATATTGAGTTTTAATAAAACATTGGACTTAAGGCACGACTAGAGACTACCAAAGAAGAATGCCATTAACACCAACAATAAATATATTTACACTTACTTAGTGTTTACCATGTATCATACTATATTAAGTGGTATACATGTGATGTCACATTCAATCATAAGAAGCAGCCAATCATTGTTCTTCTCAATTATTTTAAGAAAAATAAGACATGGCAAGTTTAAATAACTAGCTCAACGCAGAAAGCTGGGAAATGGCATAGACATAACTTTAATTTAAGCACCCTATTGTCAGATCCCCACTCTTAACCACCATGTACTGCCTCCCAGTCAAAAGTCATAACTCAATAGCATCTGTAATTAATCTCCCGGTTATATGAGATACAATCCCAGAAAGAACCCCAGCTCTTCCCTGGCATTCGTTCTAAGTTAGTATAATCTATCTGTAGGTCGCATACTTTTCCTTCCGCAGCCATGTGAGGGAGTGGGGAGGGTGTTTAGAGAGAACAGTGCTCATATGTAAGAACTGTCATATTAACTGCATTCTTCTGAGCAAGATTGCTAACGTCTCCAGACTAATACTCTGATTTGTAAGATGATAATAACATCATCCACTTCTAAAGTCTGTGTGAGCCTAGCTTGACAGAATGCATATAAAGTGCTCAGCATGAAAGTGAGAAAAGGGTAATTACAGTTCAATGTAAATTAGCATCATCATCATCACCATCATCACTAGAAATTCTTGGAATTTCTATCATAAGGTCCTTTTGAAGTATTTTGACTATAAATCCTGGCTCATGTTGTAGACTACGGATCAAGTGTATACAAGTATCTGTTTAATCTTCTTAATAAGTGGGCCACCAAAATAAATTGTGTGATTAAAGAGGCTGCATTTACCCAACCAAAAAGTGAAGCATATGGTCTGGTAAAGAACATTTCTTAATTAACTGTACTTAAAGCTCATGGCTTACTAAACATTAAAGATAGTTGCATTTCTATTGAATGTCCTTCACTGAGAAGAATAAATGACATGAAATCAGGACGATCTTGGAAAATTCAGTCCACTTTTATGTAATGCGTGTTGTTCATAGGGATGGATCTTTGTTCTCAAAGGCTCATTCCCCTCCATGTGAAATATATTAATATTTCTCTTTGTGGTATGCAGATTTCTTAAATCCCCTGTTGAGGAAGGACTTACTTCCTAGTTGCTGGGGTCCTCAGGCAGTCTCTCACTGTCAGCTCTTGCAGGGTCTGTACCAGGTGCAGAGAGCCATGTCACCCTTGATCTCGTGGTTCCAAAGCAGGCACCGGCAGTCACTCAGAGGTACAAGGTTATAGAGGCTTCCTGACCAGGATCCTCATGTGAAATATTCGCCCCAGAGCTCCCTAACCAGAGTGGCGGAGGTTTTTCTGGATTCACATCTCATTTCCACTTTTTCCTGATAAAGACCTACAAAGAAACAAACAAAATAATCTAGTAAGAATAGACCCTGAATGCTGATCCTATTAAAGTTTGGTTAAAGATTATCCATTTAGCTACTAATTTTAAAGAACACTTTGTCATATTCTCTATTGTCCATGATTCCCATAAGTCCCTATTTTAATAGCCCATTCAGGACCTATAATATTCTCAACTATTGGATTTTCAAAACCGAAACATTTTATTTGATCCTGGAGAATTAATTATGATATTCTCACCCTGGTTTGGAAATAATTATATTTGATTTTAAAAGGACAGCCGTAACAATAAATATGACCATTGAACTAACAGCATCTAGAAAAGTGCCTAGTACTTAATAGTTGCTTAATATTTGCTAAAACAGTCAATGAATGTCACCAGCAGTATGTTAACCTATCTTTATAAAGTATGCAGAGCGCCTGTTAATGTTCAGAAGTTCAATGAGCACATGAGCACAGGCAAAACATCAATATCAATATTGTGAGATTGTGTTTAAACATCTTATTTGTTTTATTCTGATAGGAATGGAGTGAAAATATTCTTACATTTGAGTTGTTCACTAAAATATGCTTTTCACCAAACAGCATTAACATTATTCTCAGTGGAACCACAACTGGAATAACCATTAGCATCTATTATTCCCCAGGGAGGATTTCTGGAAGGGGAGAGTAATGTTTCTCTCTATTTTAGTTCCTTTTTAGAATATTTACTTTCTAAAACCTTATAGAACATGTGCCAAAATTAATGATTTTTTTTTTAGGAGCCTAAACTCTCTAAAATAATTGTAAATTGAATTTTAATAGGCACTGTGATTTTATTATCACTGATAACGAATGGAAAAGATTGTTGCTTGAGAGAGATGCAGAAACAATCTTATTTCAGTGTCCACTACTCAGTGGTTTGCATGAAATGAAATTAAGCTAGTTTTGAAACCATAGGAAGTAAATCATAGAAAATAAGATTAAAGCTGATTCTGAAGTAAGACAACATTGCTGCCTGGCTGATAAAAGTAGAAGGAAATGGCCAGCTCCTTTTCTCCAAATTATTAATCTAGTCTCTTTTTATATTGTTAACGTTTTTTTTTTTTGAAAGAAAGGGTGGGTGGGCATCAAAGCTTGACATTTGGAGTCAGCAGCAGTTTGGTCAAAGAATGGAATTACTTTAGCTCAGAACACAATTTGTTTACTTAGGTAGCTTGTAATGTAAGTGAATTTTTTTTTTCTCATTTTGAAATAGAATTATTTTGGTTATGAAATATTGTTGTTACAATGTTGTTGTTGTTTTTTTTAAGATTTTATTGAGGGATTGGGGAAGGGGAACAGACAAGTTGCTGTCCTTTTGTTCTTCAGTCTAGTTTTGGAGGATGTCGCTTCACTGGCCCATGTTGGTATTATCATTGCGCTCTTCCCAGGTGAGGCAGTCGCTCACCGACCATTGGCGGGCCACTCACGGAGGCTCACGGCAGCTCATGCCAGCTGCCGGCCAGCCCCACTGCAGCCTACGCCATCGCCAGTGACTCCTGGCAGGCCAGCCCCAGGTGGAGCTGTTGTTCACCATCTTAGCTGTAGAGGGCGCAGCTAAGATGTATAAATGGTTGGGTTTATACATTTAGTATTTCCTCAAGAATGAGTGAACAGTAGAGAGTTGACAGACCAATCCCTGGGAAAATTAGATCAAGAGGACAGAATAAGTCTTTCATTATCTGGGATAAATGAAAAACTCTAATTGATCAGCAACTAACTAACTCTCTTGAAGAAAATTTAAAAACAACACATTTTTGTTTCAGTGAAGGGAAAGCACTATGACTTCAGAGATTTAGTTGTCAATGCCTTAGGCTTAGAGGTTATATTAATTTGAATGTCTTTGGCTACAAGTAATAAAATACCTAACTGTAAGTAGTTAAAAATTCAGGAGATTGTTTTCCACCTGAAATGAGTCCAGGCATGAGCCATCCAAGGTTGTTGCAACGGCTCAGTGATTCTGTCAGTTGAGTAAGAAATGGGAGTGGAATTGGGCAACCTACAGTGTCAATGTTTTTCCCCTAAAATCTGTTACACCTATCTGATGTGTTTTCTTCTATCCAAGTAAGGAAAATTGTTGTTGAAAACCTCAACACTTTTATTTTTATTATTGGAAGAGAAAAAAACTGTTTTTCCTTTTAGAACATTTATAAATGCCATTTTGTTTTTCATTATATAGATGGTATAGCTGACAAATTATACAAAAATTGCTCTCATCAGGTGTTTCTGTCTCTTTTTACTTTAAATACAACGCTATTATAATTAGCTTTCTAACTCATCAAGACTAACTAGCAATTGACTTTGGTTTATTTTCTTTAAGGTTTGGTGATAATGTTTTATTTTTGTAAGGTAATGGGAGATCTGAACTGCAAACTGAGATACTTGGAATTGAAATGAATAGGCTTGGGAATTAGATCAACCTGGGTACAAATCCTTGATTCACTTTTTACTACTTATATTCTCTTGAAATATTGAGTTATCAAATATCTTGAGGGCATTCACTCATGATATCTCTTTTTTTAAAAAATTAAAAAGAACTTAGTTATATCATTGTTTCTTTTTCTCTGTGTCTTTATAGACCTGGTTCCAGAGGACATTTCATTGTGTTTGATAAAAATATAACTAACTCTGTACAGCTTTATATTTTCTAGCTATTACCCTGATTGACTATACTCTGGCTGTTTGTCTTTTCTCTCGAATTTTCAGTTAGATATTCCCAATTGCCCAGTGTACTTATTCGTTCCCATAAGGTGTAGGAAAAATATCTGTTGAAGCAAGTGGACTAATCTGAACCCTGAAGATATGGAATATTTTGAGTCATCAGCCAAGCCCCTCCGGAATACAGCTTTTTACTAGGATTTTCTACTGTTCTCCTTGGTATAATGAAAATCCATTTCACTCATTTCCCTCCTCTCCTGCCCCTTGGTACCACCTACCTTTTGCGATTTCTCTTTCTACATTCTCTGATTGTGTTTGTGTGCTTTGATTTAGGGTAGAACCCCCACTGTCTCTCTCCTCTTGAATTTGAATATCGATAGGTATCTGAGGACAGAGAGAGAAAAGAAACTGCTAAACTGCGGGGGTTTCTTTTACTGTATTGGCTTTTTGTTGTCTCAGCCTTCTCTTAGAACCACAATAAGAAGAGGAAAAAAAATTTTCAAATAAAACTTAAGAACCTTAAAACTAAATCTCTGAAAGTCTAAGGAACACCAATCTTGCATTGAAACAGCTACGGAGTTTTGACAAATGTGGCTTTGACGGGGGAGGCTCTTCATCAGGACTGAAGCTAAGAGGTGGGGAGAGGAAAGTTACTGACTTCCCTTCATTTGGACTGAACTTTAGAATTTTTATTTATTTATTTATTTATTTTCTATGATTGGAGTCCCCTCTCCTCCTTTTTCTTAGAAACTTTACTTTGGAAAAGTTGCAAATTATTTCTCTGTCCCCCTCCCCACCTGAGTGAACCTCAGCTTTCTATCTCTTGATGAATTCTTTTTTTAGTTTTTGTTTTTGTTTTTTTTGAGGGCAGTGTCACTGGACTTCATATGTGGGACCCGAACCGGGGCCGCTGGCTTCCCAAGCCAGAGCTTAACCACTGCGCCACTCGGCCAGCCCTCTTGATGAATTCTTAAAAGTATTAAGTGAGACCATTCATTTGAAGTGTTTAGTCTATGGTACATGTTTAATAAATGATATAACTAATAAAAAAAATATGCCAACAGAAGACTCAGAATTCAGGAGTACTATGTAATTACTAGGATCAGAAGGACAGTCTGTGTGTAGAGACAGGCTGCAGTCACTGCTTAGTGGCTAGGATCTCATCCTTTCTACTGTGAAAGACTGCATTGTGGAAATGCCTAACAAGTCAAACTATTTGGGTGCAAATTTTGATTATTTCTTAAGGAACATTCCTATTGAGAAATTATGCATCTTACATTGTTTTCATATTATTTTTGCTATACAATATTGGGATTTAATTATCATTGCTTTATCATTATTGTGTTAAGACATTAAATGATGTCATGTCAAGTCATTAATATTATCATTTAGCATGAAATTCATCAAATCATGCAAATACTTAGCCCAGGGCTTGTCTGTTACAGCCATCTCCTCTGTATGCTTTACTTTTGTTTTGAACAGATTTGAAATGACATTTTAATATCTTAGATGTTCTTACGTTTTGTCTTGTAACATAAACCAACTACAAATGTATTGTGGAGTCTCCTTCAATAGAAAATAGCCTTCTGTTCTTCAAAGAAGAATTATTGCTCCTGTATTTCATTCTGTTTTAGTTTTCTAGGGCTGTCAGAACCTTGTATCTCAAACTGGAAGGCTTCAACAACAGAAACATATTTTCTCACTGTTCTGGAGGCTAGCAGTCCTAGATTAAGTTTTCAGCAGTGTTGGTTCCTTCTGAGGGCTGTGAAGGAAAGACTTGTTCCAGAACATTCACCTTGACTTGTTCATTTGTCATCCTAGTATGTGAGTCTGTCCCCAAATTTCCCCCCTTTCATTTTTTAATAAACACACCAGTCATATTGGATTCAGGCCCACCACAATGACTTCATTTTAATTTGATAAAGATCTTAATTTCAAATCACATCACATTCTGAGGTACTGGGAGTTAGGACTTCATTATATACATTTCGGGGTAGGGACACAGTTCAACCCATAACACGCACTGATAGCCTGGACTCATTATGTATTCACTTTTCTAGCATAAAGAGACTAAAAAATAAAAATAAGGAGCCATACCTTTATTTTTGCCTTTCCCAGGAACTGTCTGTAAGAATGCATGACTGTCACCTGCTATTATAGAACTTTGTTAGCTTAATCAAGATGCCTTTTCATTCTTTCAATCAGGCTTCTGTCAGGGAAACTATATTGTAGAAAGGCCACACAACTATAGCAAAGAACTTGAGTTCTAGTCCCGTCTCTGACTTGATTTCTGGCCCAGAATGTTCCTTTGCCATCTTTGGTTCTTGTTTTGTTTATCCATAGAATCAGATAGCTAGACTTGATGTTAAAAGTCCTTTCTGATTCCATCTTTCTAGAATTGGTTACATTAAAATACAGTTTAGCCTTCACTACTTACAGACTAAAAAGCACCTCTACTCGTTTTTCTGTGGTTTATTAAAAACGAACAAACAAAACGTTCTCATTTTCTGGAATGTTGCCATAGTAAATATGTAAATCTGTGTTATTTATAAATGTCAGTGTTATTCCCCAGAGTTGTTTAACATACAACCTGTACCAGGAGGTTGCTGGGGATGGCAGTGTACAGATGGGGAAATACGAATCAGAGATAAGAAAGTTTCACTTGTGGTCCACCCAGAGCAGTACATGAGCAGTAACTCAGCGCTTCCATGGAAAATACATCAAGCTACCAACATGGGCCCAGGAAGGGAGGGCTTGTGGAGAGTTTTGTGCAAAGGTATTTCTACTGTGTAACTGTTATATCACTTCTGTGTCTGCAGCCACACAACTGCTGGTTGGTTGGAGGCCACTGCTGGTCAGCATCTTTGGCTGTAAGGACAGTGAGTTAATTGTCAGGCACATCGTCATCCATCCATCATTTTATCTGTCTATCACTACCCCTGCCTTTTAAGTTAGTTACAACTTTCTATGTTCACCAATTGTAACCCAGAATCATAATGTAACCTAAATTAGTTTTTCTAGGACTGCTATACAAATTACCACAAATTTGGTGGTTTAAAGTAACAGAAATTTGAACTCTCACATTTTTTGGAGGCCAGAAGTCAAAAAATCAAGGTATCAGGAGGGTCATGCTCCCTCTAAAAGACTAAGAGAGTATTCCTCATTGACTCTTCTAGCTGCTGGTGGATTCAGGCCTTTTTGGTTTGTGACAGCTAAGTCCAGTCTCTGCCTCTCTCTTCACATGGCCTTCTCCCCTTGCCTTCTCTTTTGTTTGTCTTTTCCTGTTCTTCTAAGAACACTTGTATTTGTACTTAGGGTCTACCTACATAATCAAAGATGAACTCATTTTGAGATTCCAATCTCGATTATATCCGCAAAGCCACATTTTACAAATAAAGTCACAGTCACAGATTCCAGGTGGTTATTTCTTTTGGGAGACCACCATTCAGCCCACCACATGGGCATTACGGGGGGGGGGGGGGAATCCCGGTTTACTTAATCAAGTTAATCTGGTATAATCTAGAGCTAGCAATCCCTTTTCAACTTGTCCCAAATACATGCCTCATTTAACCAAGTATGCTTCTAAATAAACTCAGTAGCAAAATCACGTTTCCATATAAAATGATACAATTATTCTTTGTCTAACTGAAAACACATTAACTCTCTTCCCAAGGAAGACACAAAAATGACCATTTGTTATGTTTTTCATATGTACTAATCTTTGGGTATATTCCTTCCTCATCTAGTTAATTCACACTCCTATGATATCCTCAACTTGAAATACTGAGTTTTAAGTTTAATCATTAGTCATTCTTAACACCATTTATTTTTAGATGTTTGATGAATAGGAGAGGATTTTTTTTTCTTTTTTTTAATTGAGCTATATGTGCAAAAGTATTCATGTGAAAACATAGAAGAGATCTTCATAAAAAATAAAGGGCTCGTTTGTACAATTGCTCACATGCTGAAATCTGGTATTCAGAGTTTATTTCTAATAACATCCATGCTATATACCCTTTGCCTTCAGAAAGGACCTCGGCTGGTCATGCTTACACACCTGGTTGGGGTAACCCAAACTTTAATTCCTGAAAGTCTGTGCTATTAGAAGTTCTGCCTATATTTCATTGTTGATGTGTATTATTAAAATTTTTAATAACACATAGAAGTACTAGAGGACATCCTACATTCCAGTCATATGACTCCATACCTCTGCTTTTTAGAAACAATTGAATTTCCCCTTGGTAAACGGGATCAATCACCCCAAACAATATAGTTGCTCTCTTTTTTGCCCGTTGGTTCATTGACATGAAAAGCCCTAAGTTGCCAAGTGGCAGCCTCAGCAACCAGTTAATAGAATAAGTTTATTATGCCACCCGTTGGAAGTATTCCTCCATTAGGAACAAAAATCTCTAATAAACAAATTGGTGTATTATGCAGGAAAAACTTTACTAATGGATGACTGGGGCAATAGTTGGAATAATACTCACCATTTGCATTACGTGATCCCTGGGTACCGTGAATTCTGAAAGTAGGAGAAAGATTACCGTATATTTATCATAGATTCAGAGAATATAGCACATCCCGGAGGACACAGCCTGAGGCTCAAAGTATTTTCTTCCTCTGATGCTATCAGTGCTTCTTTAAAAGGTCACCCCTCTATTCTGTCAAGCCAGCTGCTTCATGATGATGAGGCATGTGGTAAAATCAATGAATTGATCAAGTGTGAATGCACTGGTATACCTAATTTCTGTAAAATGAGCTCCCCAGTTAAAAGTAATGCTAAATGGCACGCATGACAATAAATGAGTCATCCTTTAAGTCTTCAGTTGGGGATTTTGTTAGAACTTTGTAGTCAGGAAAGTAAGTCTATATTCAAAATAAATGTCTATTTCAATAAGAATAAAACATGGTTTCTTTCATATTGAAAATAGTCCAGCATAATCAACTAGGCATTCAGTGGCTGGTTGGTCTCCGAGCCAATTGTGGGCTCAGTGTTAATCTGTGCTGTTGGCAGGTTGAGTTCTCACCAGTAGCTGTAGCCAGATTAGCCTTGATAAATTTAAATCCCAAGTTTTTGAGCCCACACATAAAATCTAAGCCTGTCATCATGGCCAATTTGTTCATGAGCCCACTGGGCAAGGAGTGGGAAGCCTAGGGAGAGAAGCTAACTGACATTCACTGAATATGATATCTTTTGAAAAAAAGTTATTTTCAAATTTAATTTAAATTTCTTATTCAAATGTTTATCTGGGATTTAAAGGCCTGTGCTCAACTTTTTTTATTTCCCTTCCATGTACTCCAGCACTCTAAAAGCAATCACAAACTCCCACAACCATTATACTCTTCATCTCCACTGAATTGCTTTTTGGTTCCAGGGCAATAGCTACTTGATCACTCAAAGCCTTATCTTCTGAAAACATTGTACTCCAGGTGACTCAGTCTTCACTTTAGTAATTCCTTTGCCCAGGCTCAACATGTGCCACAAATGTCTACTTATCCCCAGCAGCAGGGTCCTTCATCCAGCTGAATCTTGTCAGATCTGAAAACCAATTCCACATCGCTGTCCTTCAGGTTCTCTTTCCATGGAACCGCTTTTGATACCAGTATCTGAATCTTTGAAACTTTACTCCTGATGCAGGGAATAGTATTCTGAGATTAAAGGATTCATGTAGATACTAGATTTGTGGCAAGAGCTGGAGAGAGAAAGGTCTGAAGGAGGAGTCAGAGGATTAGAGAAAGTGTCCTGTCACTAATTGTTCCTCGGAAGCCCTGCCCCATTTGAACAAGTCAGAGCTTTCGGTGAAACCTGGAAAGCCAAGCAAAACCTGGGTACCGAAGTAGGCCTGTACCAGTGAGCTCGATGGGAGACAGACAGGAAAGTGTGCCCTCCTGTAAGGACCACCTCTGGTTTTCTGCAGTTGTGCATCTGGTAGAGGGCTGATAGCAGCTAGGTCTGCAGTCTGGAAAACGGGCCAGCTGCAAACCAGAAGGTATCAAGGACACATTGAACTGTTCTGTATTTGTACGTGAGCATACCCACCCCAAACCACCTTCTGATGTTAATGGCAGTTGCCACATTTCCTCTTTCCAAATCTCATGCAAGTTGCTCTTTTCTTTAACCCTAACCTGGGATCATACAGGGGTGGGTAGTCTGACCATACAGCTCCAGCTTCACTAAATTTCCACCTTAGTCAACTTGACCTGGAAACATCCAGCACACATATTACAATGTTTAGTTAAATAACTAAATAGTGCTTTCCTTGGTAAGATACTGTAGCTACTGCTCAGTGCAAAGTGGAATCTTCTGTGGACTGTACCTGACCTCTCATATTTTGGTCAATATTTCTCTTTCCAAATTCTGAACTGTCTCAGAATTTATCGATTGTATTTTATTCTCCTAGAGATCTACATTCTGGAGACTTCTGACCTCCTACTATACAATAGATTGCATTCTTTATATTTTCAATCTGCTGAGTATAGCTGTTTCCTGGATTCAGACGTATTGATCTTTGTTTACTTGTTAGTTTTATTTAATCTGTGTGGTTGGATGCCTTCTAGGTCAGTAGTTTCCTGAGGAAAGATAAAGAAGAGAAAGAGGAGGAGGGGAGAGGGAGGAAGAGAATGAAGGAAAGTATGAGAGAGATTATACATATCTGAAAATTCTCTTTATTGTCACATTGGATTGGGCATTTTGCTGAATATAAAATTCTAGGTTGATAGTAATTTTTAATCATGTTATTGAATGCATATATCTCATCATTTCCATCACCAATAAGCCTATTGAGATGCCTGTTACTATTCTATTTTCCATCATGTGTTAGCTCTCTGGAAATGCTTATAAACTTTTTACCTTTTGAATTCTGAAATTTGGCAAGGCATGCCTTGATTCTGATACTTTTCATTCACTGGATGAAATACTCAGCCAACTATTTATTTAATCTGGAAATGAACCAATTATTTCTTAATATATTTATTTTCTTCTCTCAAGCCAGTATTTTAAATTAAATAGCAAATCCAGATTACACTTTGTTGTCGTTCCTGTTATTTGTCCATATGAAACAAACTCAATAATTACTCACAGCTGGTTTTCCTTGTTTGCTATTTTGGAGACAATGCTCAGTATGATCATCATGGTTCCCAAACCTACCCCTGAGTGCCTCCTACCTTGCACCATATTCATTACAATTTGTGGTCTGTGCACAGGTTCTCTCTTTTTTTCATTCCACTCATCCATATCATAAGACAGTCCAGTGCATGTCCCTTGTCCACTAGGGATATTTCTGAGTATTCAGTTTATTCTCTCTTCTTCTCTGAACTATCAAACCTCACCTTTTAACAATTTTATATGCATAGTACAAGGCAGAAGACCGATAATGTTATAGGTAATGTTTTAGGAATCTATGATAGCTTGGTTATTCTAAGTATTAATACATTTATTTAAATATTTCAGAAAGTATTGTGATAGGTTATGTTATTTTTTTTCCCTTATTCTTTTACTTAAGACTATCTTTTTAAAACACTTGTAGGTTTACAATAAGATTGAAAGGAAGGTACAGATATTTCCCATCTGCCCCTGCCCCACATATGCACTGTCAATGTCACTCATCAGAAGGGTACATTTTTTTTTAATTTAAATGTATTGGGATGACAATGATTAGTAAAATTACATAGGTTTCAAGTGTTCAATTCTATAATACATCATCTATAGATCACATTGTGTGCTCAGAGTGGTACATTTTTTACAAAGGATGAACCTACATTGACACATCATAGTCACCCAAATCCAGTTTAACTTAGGGCACACTATTGGTTTTATACGTTCTATAGATTTAGACAAATGTATAATGATACATATAGCCATGATTGTAATATCATACAGAGCATTTTCACTGCCCTAAAAATTCTCTGTGGTCTGTCTCTTCATCTCCCCACTCCCCACCACCCTTGGCAACCACCGATCTTTTTATTGTCTCCATACTTTTGCCTTTTCCACATATCTTATGGTTGGAATCATACAGTAGGTAGCCTTCTTAGGTAGGCTTTTTTCACTTAGTAATATGCACTTATGTTTCCTCCATGTCTTTTTATGGCTTGATCTCTCATTTCTTCTTAGCAATGAATAGTATTCTACTGTCTGCATGTACCACAACTTATTTATCCATTTACCTACTGAAGAGATCTTGGTTGCTTCCATATTTTGACAATTATGAATAAAGCTGCCATAAACATCCTTGTGCAGGATTTTGTATAGACATACATTTTCAATTCCTTTGGGTAAATACCAAGGAGCACAATAATACAATAATTGGGTCATGTGATTAAGAGTATGTTTAGTTTTGCAAGACACTGCCAAACTATCTTCCAAAGTGGCTACACCATTCTTTACCACCAGCAATGTATGAAAGCTTATCTTACTCCACATTCTTGCCCGCATTTGGGATTGTGAGTGTTACTAATTTTGGCCATTCTAATAGGTATGTAGTGACGTCATTGTTAACTTAGTTTGCATTTCCCTGATAACATGTGATGTGGAACATCTTTTCATATGCTTATTTGCCATCTGTATGTCTTCTTTGGTGAGGTATCTTTTAAAGCTTTTGGCCTGTTTTCTAACCGGGGTCCTTTCTTAAGAATTCTTTGTACGTTTTGGTTAACGGTCCTTTATCTAATGCATTGTTTGCAAATATTTTCTCTCAGTCTTGTTTTCTTATTTTCTTGATATTTTCTTTTGCAGTGAAGAAGTTTTTTATTGATGTCCAGCCTATCAATTATTTCTTTCATGTGTCATGCTTTTTGTGTGTATCTAAAAAGTCATCATCAGACCCAAGGTCATGTAGGATTTCTCCTGTATTACCTTCTAGGAGTTTTATAGTTTTGCATTTTACTCTTAGGTCTGTGATTCTTTTAGTTAATTTTTATGAAGTGTATAAAATCAGTATATAGATTTTTTTTTTTTTTGGCATGTTGTTCCAGCACAATTGTATTTGCTCTATTTTATTGGCTTTTCTCCTTTGTCAGACATCAGTTGACTATATTTATGTAGGTCTATTTCTGGGCTCTTAAATGTGTTAGATCTCTAGCATTTCTTTTTTGTTTCCTAGAATGTATATCTTTCCACTTATATTGTCCACCTCTGCTTGCATGCTGTCTACTTTTTCCATTAAAGCCCTTAGTATTAATCAGTTTTCATAAATTAATTTTGTAAATCTGATCATTTCAAAATGCCTGTCATATTTAACTCCAGTTCTGATGCTAGTTCAGTCTCTTCTACCATTGCTATTTTTTTTTAACCTTTTAGTATGCTTTGTACTATTTTGTTGAAAGGCAGACATGATGTATTGAGGAAAAAGAACCGTAGTAAATATTCTTCAATAATGTAGTAGGGGAAGAGGAAGCATTCTATAGCCCTGTGATTATGTCTCAGTCTTTTGGTGAGCCTGCGTCCCTAGATTGAGATTTTCATTAGTTCTCTTCTCAGTATCCCATCTCCTTTAACGAGGACAGGATGGCTAGAGAGGCTGGAATTTTGTATTTTTCTTCTTCTACATGGAAGGTTTTGGAGTTGGGTAATTTTCTTCCCTCATGTAGAAGGTTAGAGCTGATTAGAGTTGGGAAACCCCCTCCACCAGTTAGGTTAACCTCTGATAAAACCCCAGCAGGCTAGGCTCCAGCAAAATAGTGTCTCATGAGAGTAAGTCTTGTTAAGAACAGAATGCTCTGAGGTATTAATATTTCAGAATGGTTACTTTGTGCTTCCCCATGCTGGAAGCGAAAGGGAATTTTCTCTGATATTTGTCTGTGAGGACCTGGTCAAGTTCTTACAGGTAAAACGCACCAGAGTGTAGAGGCCCCTCATTATTAGATTCCACTGGACTTTTTAATTCTCAGAGTTGTCCACAATGAGCCTTCAGCAATTCATCAATTATAATTCAGGTTTTCTTACCCTGTGACTGGTTCCCGCAGAGGTTTCTGCTCTAGTAAGTTGTGATTTTCTGTACCTGCTTGTGTGCCTCCAAATTTGGGGAACAGTGATTTGCCCTCAGACCTCACTTCTCTGGCAGATCTAAGAAAGTCATTAAATTTTCAGTTTGTTTAGCTTCACACTTGTTTTTTTTAGGATAGAGTGGCAACTTCTAAGCACCTTACTTGTTGTGCCAGAACTAGAAGCCCATAATCCCTTGGTGCTTTCATTTTTATAGACTTGAAGGTTTTTTTCCAAAACTTTCCAATTGGAATGATCCTGGCAATTTTACATCCAGTAAAAAAAAAAAAAAAAAAATTGGTTCAAATTTTTTCATTAAAAAAGTAACCATTTTAAGTGACTTGGAAATATCCTTAGTAGACAGGCAGATTTTTTTTTTAATGCTAATAAAAATCTTATTAAAAAATGAAGCTTTTACTTTCTTATGAATGTAATAAATTTTTGCTTCAATGAAAAGAAGCTTAAATCAATTTTGGTATTTTCATTGAGCTGCAGACATTGATATTTTTCCTCCAGCATAATATAGATGCCATAAACCATGCCTAAATGTGCAGAAAACATTTACTCCCAAATGAGACTTCATAAGTTGACTCCATTATACCTTATAACTACATTTTAATTTAAATGTTTTTGGGTTTTTTTTTCCTTGAGGGCAGTGTCACTGGCCCTCATATGTGGGACCCGAACTGGGACCACTGGCTTCCCAAGCCAGCGCTTAACCACGGCACCATCGGCCGGCCCAGTTTAAGTGTATTTTTAAACATAGCTTCAATCTCCTTACTAGCTGGCCAAAGTGGTTTCGTTTATAAAGTAATAGCATATTTTTTAAAATCCTCTTAAAGTCTTTAAATGTTCTACTTCTGTTATTTTTAAGCTTATTAATTACATTATACATTTATGAAGTTTTAGAGTACTGGAACATAGAAGGTGATTACAAAATTTCCAGTCCTCGTTTCTAGACACATTAACAAAGCACTTTCATGAACTCACAGATTGTTCCAGAGAAAAGATTTTCAATTGGAAAAACAGCAAAAAGCCAGTATCAACAAACATCTGAAAGTTAAGAGAGAGAAAGTTAAATTTAATCATATTGTAAGTATGCTGGGGGTGTGGAGTGGAGCAAAAGATGAGAATTTCTAATCTATACACAGTACATTAGAGGAAAATAAATCTGAGATTTCATATAAACTTCTTAATTTACATATTCAACGTAATTTGTCACTTCCAAGGACTTCATTTGATGGAGTGGATAGTGTGATATTGATGAGAGAAGATAATTATTCTCTGGGTACAAGATATATAAGTGAAGCATCAGATTTATTGATATAGCTCATCCTAAGGAAAATAAACTAAGTAATTCCCTCAAAGACTGTGCTGAGCAAGGATGGGTCCAATTCTTCCTGGGGAAACAAAGGCGGCATCCCTCAGATGAGAATACAGCTCCCTTTTCTATAAAATCGGAACAATGTCTTTACATTAGAAAAGACAACAGGAACATTATCTATAAGAAAGGAAATGATAAATGACAAGAGTTAATACAGATACTAGCTTAGGCTTAGAAAGAGTAAAATGAGTAAAAATCAGATGAATGATAATATCTTGTGCTTAAGATACACTTACTATGTATCAGTGGCTATTCTATGGTTTTACATGTACTAAGTTATTCAATCCTCATAAGAGCACAGTGAGATAGTACTCTTATCATCTTTCTCTAAAAAGGAAACCAAAAACAGAAGAGGAAGCTGAGGCACTTTGGGAAGAGTTTAAGGGACCTGCCCATGATAAGCAGTGAGCAAAGATTTCAGCTGAGACAGTCTGGCTCCACAACGTGAACTATTAACATAGGATACTTTCCCCTATGTTATGGAGTAAGTTACAAGTAATTTGATAAAATCAAATTAACATTTTGATTCCCACTTGACCATAATTTATTTTTAAAGATTTGATTTCAACTGTTGTTACTTTGAATAGCAGTTGCTGGATGAGCTCTGTGATATAAACAATTAGAAAACTGTAGAGATGTATGAAAAAACTTCAACATATTTTTAAATGTTGGATAATAGGAAGCAGAGGAATATATTACTGAGAAAAGGAAAAAAAAAAAAATACAATGAGCCACATGATCATTCTCGCCTGGAGACATTTAACTCTGAGCCAAGGAGGCAGGAAAGAGAAACCAAGAACATCAGGTTCTCACAGCTAAAGAGATGGAAATCAAGGGTTGAGGAGACAGAGGCAGTTGGAATTTGTGGAATAGAACGAGAGGGGGTACTATTGAAAAAGAGCTTCAGAAATCTTGTAATGGTCTCTTGAGGCTTTACCTCCAGGCAAGGAAATCTTGTCACTTAAATCCTCTCACCCACTGTTTGAGCCCTCATTATGTGGCATTCAGACTGGAATGACAGATGAAAGATCAGCTGTTTTCCGTTCTTCTAAACTATTAATAACTGTTAGAGCCTGGAAAAATCCAAATAATCTCTTACAGTTCTTTTTTATCTTAAATTCACTGGAGTTTATGGTGTCTCAGTTTCTTTGTTAATTTTTAATTTCACTTCTCATATCTTCATTCCTCACTGTCCCTCAGGTTCCAGGGATCTTTGCACAATGCAATAATAATAATTATTATTATTAATTATTATTTCATCAACCTCACCAAGGAGTATGTAGAGATATCATAAATGGCCATTCTGGGAGAATACTGAAAGAGCGCCTTTAGTACAAACCAGACTCCACCCTTGTTAGCCCAGCTAAACCTTCAGACAAAAATAGCTAGGTTAATGGAGCCCTGGAACCTCAAAACGCAAAGACAAACACAAAACAAAGAAAATCTAAGTCTAATAAAAAGCACAGAAGGATTTTGAAAACAGATTGAAATATGTATGTGCAGCCAGGAATAGATATTCCTCATCATCCCCCCACACTCACCCCTCGAAGGAACAGCTCCAAATAGAATCCCCTTCATAGTGATTCAAAAAATAAACAGGGGTCCTCTCTACTATCAGGAAAAACAAAAGATCCCAGAGCATCTAAAACCAAACAGCCCTCCTACATTCCTACATGTGAAACCAGCCAAGAATCTCTGAGGATTGCTATTTCAAGGCTGAAATAGAGCTGGTAGGAATACATATTGGTATTGAGTTGGTCATTGGTTTTAGATATTTTTAGTGGATAAAACTAAGAGAACGAGAGAGATACATACATCTATACATACACACATATGTAGATATAGAGATAGTGATACAAGATTGTATTGGTCATTTTGATTTAATTTCAAAACTGCGGAGCTTTTACTTAACCTCTTCTGTACTGGGTCTCACTCTCCTTTTTTCCACACCAGTATTCCTGGTTCTCAAGGTCATAGTAAATGTTAGAATTGGACTATCGCATAACTCAGTTATTTTTAACAACTATTACACATATTAACATAAACACCAATATGACCCCTAAAAAACATTATTTTGCATTTGTTCCTCCCTGTCTCCTCATACTCGGAAAATACTGCTACTGTCAGAACATGCGGCCCTGTATACTGTACCCTTAGCCTCGTAGCACTCCTATTGTTTCATTCTATAAGTAACTGTATATTTCACGCTTTTCACACACTGGTCCTGCTGTGATGGCCTCTCTGGTCATTTTAGCGGGCTGCAGATCCTTACCTGTCAGATTCATCAAGAAAGGCTCGTGGGAAACATAAGTGTACTCTAAGGTACCATGACTTCTGTAAATGAGAGTGTTTTGCTAGACATAAAAACTTCGGCGCACACTTTCTATTCTTGGAAATCTTAAATATGTTGCTCTTTTTGTTTTGGCATAAAGCAGCACTCTCAGTAAGTGATAATAATTGTGGGTTTTTGTTTTTTTCTGATACTTTTATTTTCCCTTTATAAGTCACTCTACCTAATTTTTTAAAGTTGTTTGAAAGATTTTTTTTTCCTTTGAAGTGTAATTATACTGAAATATGTCTTGGTGATAGCCATTTAGGATTGATACTTTGAGGTATGCAGCATGCCTTAAATACGTAGCTTTCAATCCTTTTTTTCCCCCAAAATCAGGAACTTTGCCTTGAGTTTTCTTTTCTCTTGCTTTGCTTTTTTCCTTAGGCTCTTCAGTGCCTGTCTTCAACATTTATCACTTTATTTCAAATCCTTATCTTCTTCATCATTTCTTTTTGATTTTTTATTGTCCCTAGGGGAAGTATCAGTTGTGTTGATTACTTGTCTTGTTCATTCTGGATCCATTTTCATTTATGAAAATATTTGCAGTTTTTGCTAATTTTTTTCCTGAGTTCTTTTTTCTCAATTTTTCCAATTCTAACTATATTGATTTTCCATGGATTTTATAATTTTTATATCCTTTAGCAGACTGAATTAATGTTAATAGTTATAGTTTTACAGAATTTTGTCAGTGGGGCTCCTATTCTTATCTATGATTTCTTTTTTCTTATCATTTGTGTGAAATTTCATCTTGACACTTTTCTGTTTTTATGTAGGGTTAATTTTTCGGAACTTTTTGAAATAAGCTTGGCTTAGGGAAGATTTTCAAATTCTACAGAGTTCCCTCTTCTGTTGTTTTGTTTAGTCCCAAAACATTTTTTTTTGGGGGGGGGGGTCTTTTTGTTTGCCTCTTTAACTGTATTCTAGATCTTTTCTTTCATTTGTTTATACTGTCCCTAAACTACCCAATTTTGACTTCAGCAGTTTCTCCTTTGTGTAGTGCTCCGTCCTAGAAATCTTGTGTCAATTTTGAGACGGCTTCAAGGTCCTTATATCTTTCTATGGCAGGCCTCTTGTCCTCAGACAGTATTAGAGAAGTTTTACCTTCCCAGAATTACCTGTTAGAGATTTTGGAATGTTCCCACTTTCTCACACACAGACACTAGTACGCCATGTCGGATTTTGATTATTGCTTGTATTTGGGGGTTGTTGGGGTTCCTTATCATCTCATTTGGTTGTACATGATATCCATGGGTTTTTGGTTTTGCTATCTAGTTTTCCATGAGGATTCAGTGAGATTAAAAAATGTCATTGCCACAGTCCCAGGATCCTTACCATTAGCTCTGAAGACCCCAACCTCCCTTTTAAATAATAATCATTTTAATAATTTTATTTTAGAGTAGATTTTGATTTATAGAGATTTGTAAAGATAGTTCAGTGAGTTCCATATAAGCCTTTAAAAAAAATTAAATTGAAAAAAAAAAATGAAATTGTTCTTCAGTTTGATGAGTTTGGACAATTTTGACAGAATATGTAACTGTATACCCCCCAAATGATTGATTTTCATCAGCATGGTCTGTCTTGCTGGCACACACTCCCTTGCCCCCTCTGATGAAGCACGTTGCAAAGTGCTCTTTGGAGAAGTCCACAAGGCCACTGAGTCCTGCCCACAGCCATTTCAGTGAACTGGGAAGTGGATCCTTCCTGGTCAAGCATTGAGCTGACTGTAACTTTGGGAAAGAACCTGAGCTAAAAGACACAGCGAAGTCACACCTAAACCCTGACCCACAGAAAATGTGACATAATGAACCGTGTTGTTTCCAGCCCCTACATTTTGTGGCAATTTGTTCTGCAGTGGTAGATAACTAATACAGGAAGCCAGGTACTGTGCTGACAGCTGGGGATTCAGTAGGAATCGCTGTGGCCCTTGTCCCCATGGCACTTACAGCCCAGGGCTGCTGGTGATCCTGCAGGAGTCCACGGCCCAGAGCCCTCCAGTTTTATTTCACTAATGAAGCCCTATCCTGCCCCAGATCACAAAGAAGCTATATGGGAGGACCGGCCATCTTCTTACCAGAGGCTTGCATTTCTCAAACAGGCGGGAAAAGAAGTTTTTACATGCGCTCACCACCTATCAGACATCCCTCTCCTGGTTAATATTCATAGAAACTTGCAGAAATCCCTGTTAATACCCAGATTTGAAATCTCAGAGCCAAGTGCTGTAGCTGTGGGGCCTGATTTGCATCCATAAATATGCAATGGCACGAGCCCCTTGCTTGGGATTTCTGCCCTGTATTGGCATCCGTGTTATGTGTGTATGGCTGTGAAATTTTCCTTCCTGAACTGAATTGAAGCCGGAGATAGAGAGCAGGCCCCTTCCATTTTCTTTTACTGCAAAAGTTCTCACTGGCCACACAACTCCCTGTCCTGTTTTCACTTCTGTCTAAATTCTGGGAAAGTTAGTAAGATTTTGTTGCTTGCTCCAGCCCTAACGTTTGAAAGATGGTAAGCAAACTATTTAACTGCAGTCAATTGCTCTACTAATATGCTATATATGTAAAAAAAAAAAAAAAAAAAAAGTCAGAAACAAAAATACAGAAACACTGAAATATATGGCAAACTTTAAAAGACAAATAACTTGTTTCCAGATAGTCAGGTAATACTATTTTCATATGATGGGCACATATGTAGATAAGATTCCTTTGAAATAAACTAAGAAGAATGTCTGAGGCCCATTTTGATTTTCATGAGAAAGGTTCTTCTCACTTCTTAGAAAAAAGTGCCAGCCAAAATGAATCTATTGGAATCACCACCACCTTCCTCATTATCGCTAGCTTCATCTTTCTCTGATTGCTTTGATGAGCCCAATCACCTAGACTGGAATGGGTGCCTACTTTGACAAACAAGTAGGACTTATGATCCAGGCTGGATTTGGTGCCAGCTAAGCACCATCACTAGGAAACAAGGTACAATTTTTTCCCAGGTTCTTGCTCTTAGAGTGCCACTATCTGGCCCACTTGGGCAACAAGCTGAGAAGGTCAGTTGTGCCTAATGCCTCAACTCTTGTAAATGCTCAGAACTAAAGTTACAGTCAATGGGATATTGCTTTAAAAATGTGACAGGGCCTTAAAAATGATAAAATATCACCTGATAAACAGGAAGACCACTGCTGTCAGACTGGGTGAGAAGAGGTAAGACAATCCAAAAATGGTCTGAAAAAGGGAACCAGCATTCACAGAGCCCTGGCTGTTCACAAAAGTTATCTTAAATCCAAGCAGCTGCTCCAGAGATATTTGTTATTATCCCCATTTCACAGTCAAAGAAACTGAGGCTTACAGAGGTTAATCACTTTCTAAGATCATAAAAACAAGTTGGAGATGCAGAATTCAAAACTATGCCTGCTTGATTTTTATTTCTGGGCTCTTTCCACCCTAATTTGGCGACCTAAGAAATGTGTATGTTGGCACTGTTTCTAACTGGCCATAAGCATGACCTTGAGCTGTGCATCCTTTGTCACTGGGTTCTCCTATTATGTGACTAAATGAGTTCTTTAGACTACATAACTTCTGGAGTCTCCAAGCAATGAGATCCTCACCTGGTGGTATGATGTGGCAGGTGCCCAAAAGAGCAGGGGACACTGGATCTGGGAGACGGGCAGATGGAATAATTACACTGAGGGGATCATTGCAGTTTTCTTTAGAACAGCCTTTAATCCAGCAGGGACAACGAGGAGGCTCACAGAAGCCTGCTCTACATTGAGTTAGCTTCAGGCATCAGAAAAGTGATGCACTGCTATAAGTGTGTGTCATGGCAGGGGGCTGGTCTGTTTAGATGTCATCTGATCGACTGGCCCATTTCCCGAGGAACCTATGAGGGGACATGTAGTTCTGGTCTCAGAGCCGTGACACGCAGTACCACCCCTGACTTGCTTAGACAAGCTTCTCTAACCTTGTCGGTCGGTGCTCAATTTCTTCACGCATGGCACTGATTCCTCATTTGGATCTCATGAAGTTAAAAATCTGATGCAAAAATGCTTTGAAACGGCAACAGGACCTGGAGCATGACTACAACTAGAAGAGAAAGTATTTATAATAGTTCAATTTACAAATTATTTCAATAATCTATGCCGATTCATATTCAGATTCTGTGTAATTTTTAATGCAAAGATACACACACCACTCCCTCACAGAGACCTCTTACTATGGTACCTGTATCTACATGTAAAAGTGTTTCTCAAATGTTGGCACAAAATACCTGAGTAAGAAACAGCTACTGAATCTAAGAAGAAAATCAGAGACCAGGGCCCTACCTCAGGCTGACTGATTTAGAATCAGAATTGCATGGTGCAGAGAGTTCATAGAAAACTACTTTTTCAACTCATTTGCTCTTTGGTCTCCAAGCTACACTGTGAGAAATGCTACAGCATCTCCTACCATACATATTGAAAGCCTCAGCTGTAACTGGGCATTATGGATGTTTCCACTTAACCTGGACCCTTGGGAAACCTCTGAGGTCTGTCATGTCAGGCTTAGAAGATGGCACCTTGTGCTGGAATACAGGTTTATCACAAGCAGATTACAGAGAGGATGTTAGTAACTGGCATTCATTTAGCTTCCGGACACCATGGGCAGTTAGATGTGGTAGAGAACAGAAAACTTAGTCTGAGTTTTTATGGGTTCTCTCTCTCCTTTTGTTTTCATTGAGTGCAAAGCTGTTTCTTCATCTAAGAATTACAGTCCAAACTGAATCTTAAAATACAAGTAAATTAAAATTTAAAAATAAAACCAGTTCTCCTCCCTGAACCCACACATTGATTTCCTCTGCATACTCACATTGATCTTTAATAAGTAAAATGACCCTCCCAGTTTCTGCTATAACCAGCATCACAGAGGCAAAGAATAATCTGAATGCATCTAATAAAAGTTTCCAATCCTTTTCCCAAAATACTTTTTTGGGTTTAATACAATGGGTGGTGCTTCTGTGTATCCCAGGAGCAGGAGACAAGCTAAGTTAATCAGGGAAAGCCCCAGCAAATGGCCTGGTTAAAAAAAAAAACAAAAAAAAACAAAACCATTATTCTATGTCTACAGAACCAGTACTGAACTAGGAGCTGAGGTTCAAACACTTGGCTTGTAATCAATAATTAATGGAGCCTCCATAACATCAGATCTTCTCTAGAAGCAATAGGGAAATTCAGTGCATGAGAACAAGGACTCTAGAGTCATACTTGCTAGAGCTTGACCAATAAAAAATTAGCTGGTCAACTAGGGGCAAATGAGCCTGAATTTGTTCCTCTGTAAAAGACTGAAAATAACAATCAATGTTGATAGAATCTTTATAAAGTGTAATTTGGATAATTTCAATAGGAAAAGTGGTAGACACACCTTATTAACTTGCTTTGTTTCGTGGCAATAAATGGAGATAGTGACGCTCTCCATGAGTTTCAAGAAAGCTCATCCCTTTTCCCCAGAATTAGCTGCCTTAAACCAAAGATTTAAACAAAGAAATGATGGTTCCCTCATCCAATTACAGAATATCTCAATCTGAATTGATGTTTTGTTTTTTTTTCCTTTTTAAACATACACCCATAAAACCATAGTCATGATATGGCAAGTTCCCTTAATGTGATGAAGCACTAAATGCATGATCTAAGGCTTACATAGAGAGCATGCAATTTGCACGAACCCCTGTAGTAGAATAGACTAATCTGGGAAAAAGTAGATGCTTTGTTGAATGAACTCATTTAATGTGTATCAACTACTGAATAGATATCGTTACCCATTTTTATAGGTGAGAAAATGAGTTTGAGAAAGATAAAATGCATTCCCCAGTCATCGTGCTAGTCGGTGTCAAACAGTTATCTAACCATCATGGTGTACTTTACTTCATAAAACAAGACCATGCACCCTGCAAGTGTGTGAGGCATTTGAGAGGAAAAGCAGGCTACCGTGGGCTGTCTCCAGGGGGTAGATAAGCAGGCGGCTTCTGACTTATCTTTGGCAATGCCAAATGATAAGATCTTCCCTTCTTCTTGCCACTGGCACACGAAGAAGGGGACCCCGGGGACGTTCTCTGAAGATGAACGCAGGTGCCCTGTGGGCATTGTCTGACATTGGCTGTCCTCTCTCTTGATCCAGGAGGGCTGGACATGAGGTAAAGAGCATCCTGTTAATGACATCTGGGTCAAGTGAGCACATCCCATGTCACTGCTGTCAGATATCACAGGAGACAGGAGTTCGGCTGTGGGAGGCCAGGGGGCTTTCCCTGATAGTGGGGCGCAGGAAGTACACACCCCTCCTGAAGGGACTGGGAAGGATTACTTCCTGAAGCAGGCGGCTGTATGCCGCATGCGCTGCGCTCACTCCTAGTCATTCCATAAGGCATGAGGCTGATCGGGGATCAGAGCCCGGCCTTGCCAGCAACTCAGGCTGCTGCTTGATATGTTTCACTCACTGGCATTGTAGCCACAATGTTTTCCTGGTTAATATATTCTGAGAGCCACAGAAAAAATTTTAAAAAATAGAAACAGAAAAATAAAAACAGAAAAATTAAAAACAAACAGGACAAGGTCTTGCTCCTCCATCTTCCCTTTATCCACTCAGCTTGTTTTTGTCCCCTACTTTAACCCCTGCTGCTACTTTCTCTGTACCCTTCTGAAGTTTGTTCATGCAAATGCAAACATATACAATTACTCCTTTTCCTTTTTCATGAAAGGGAGCATGCTGTGTAACACTCGGCACCTAATTTTTCCATTTAACTATATACCTTAATTTGCATGTTTCTGGATCAGAAATTTAGACAGTAGTTTTCTCGCATTCATTTCTCCCCTCACTTCCCAGTAGCTATGAGCTAAGTTTATCCCAAACTCTTTCTCTGCTTTTTCAGGCCAGAAAAATTTCAGGTTGTTTTTTTTTTTACCCCCTTGATTAAAGTTTCATTGTCTCTCTAGCAAACCAATTGTGAACCACTCTTAGGTGAAGAGACAAAATTTGGGAACTCACTGCATATGGATAATTTCATTCAAGTGTCACCCCCTTTTAAGCTGCTTTGTTGGGTTCACTTTTCTGTTTTTCTAGATTTTTTTTCCCTCCAGAATTTACAGCTGATATCTTTAAGAGGGTCAATCCAATAGGGGTTTATTCAACAGAACTAAAAAAAAAGTTTTTCATTTCTTTATATATATTTTGGACATTGCCATGATAAAATTATGAGCTACAGACACCTTGGCCAACTGTGAATTGCCCCTCTCTTGCTCACTGGCTGCAGTAGAGTTGCAAGGCCTAGATCCATTTTTTTTAAAGACAGCACAGAAGTCATCTATAATTCAAACAGCTCTGGAATACTCCTGAAGGGTATTTCATCTGGGCAAATGAAAATAACTGAATATGGATTCTCACTGGCTACCTTAAAAAAATATCAACTCTAAAGTTGGAGGTCAAAATATCCAAAAACAATCAATTCTCACCCTAGAATTTATGAATAAAAACTATAATTATAAAGCTCAACCTACAGGAGCAAAGGATGAAGGTTTATGGGTGTTGGACAGGATGTCAAAAGTGTTACAGGTAGCCCACCACTCTCTCCTGACCATAATTAAACATGTCAGTTTAAGGGAAACTGTTTGGAGTTTAATAAAGGTCATTTATTCATAAGTTTTTAAAATTTAAATTTACAGTATAGATTTTAAAAATGTATTAGTGACTAGATATTTCCTAGAAATCAAGAGGTAGGCAAGTATCTCAGGCATCCTATTATGTACTCCGGCTTCTTTCTTAGAAACCTGTGCCCTTGCCTTTCCATCCAATTCCCAAAGCATATTCTGAAGTCAACAGTGATAGTGCGGTCACTTCAAATTCCTCACTCTCACAACAAGGAGGAAGAAATATCATGGTTGTTGACATAATCTTGCCTAGCCACATGATGTGTAAAATTAGAAAATCATACTGAAAAATATGACAAAGTCACTAGTTGCATGCTGGTACTTTTAATAATATAAGAGTAAAGTAGCTGAGTTCTGTTTCTACAGGATGTTAAAGACAGGATTCAATGTCCGTGGCATACTTTTACCTCAACACATGCATTCATAGTCTGTCTCCTACACACACCAAGATCTAGAAGTCTCTTTCAGATAAAAAGTCATCCCAATATCATAGTTCAGAAATAATGACAGATTCCTGACCAAGGTTTGGTGTAGCTACTTGATTTCCAGTATGCTTAATTGGTCACTGATCTGATTTTCACAAAACAGAGCTTTCATTTCATTACTTTCCTCATCTATACAAACATGGTTAACATTTCCCCACTACATCCAAAATCCTTAGCCAGTTCTCTTTATGAATTGGCCATGTGATACCTTTCCGAGTTAATCTTTCCTTCCTATCATTCATCATAAAACTTAACTAAGACATATACGCACATTAATAGGGCTAGATAAATTAGTACACATTCAAACAATAGAATTCTATACTTTAAAAAAAATGAAGAATTATTCTGTATATTGTTTTGAAGTTATCCCTAAGATATACTATTAAAAAAAAATACAATCAATATGCATGTCTCTAAAAGTGGGGGGAAAGGATTTCTGCTGAAAGATACACAAGAAACTAATAACAAGAGTTTCCTGTAGGAAAGAATACTAGAGAACTGGAACTGGAGGCAAATCGCGGGAGACAGAATTTTTGCTTCATAACATTTGTACCTATGGAATCTTAAACACAATAAATGCATTATCTGTTCAAAACATAAACATACTAGATTTAATTAAGTATAATTTCAAAAATTGAATTCAATGTGAATCATTGTCTCCTTGTATTATCATGTTAGAACTATGCCTGTAAATAATGGATCTGAGGAAGGAGTCTCAGGAGAGATTTAATTGCAAGAACAGGGAATGCTTGTGGAATTCTCAGCCAGCCTAGAGAGAAGGGAGACACACACGGAGAGGAGGCGATAGAAATGCCGTTGGCCAGCTCCCAATGGGAAGCGTTTCTGCTACAACTGGAAGGCATCAGGAAGTTACTCCATGGCCACACCCCTTTAATAACTCATGTCAAATGAGAAATAATGAAGGTAAAGCACATTAAAAATTAGCTTAAAGTATGTTTTTAAAAGGCAATTAGGCTTTTCTTTTATTCCTTCAAATATGTTCTAATTATGGTAGAACAGCCAGTAAAAAAAAGCTATTGAGAAAGAATATCAATGTTTACACACATTTCCATCAACCCTCTCACTAATAGGTTTTCAAAACATTGTTCTTTATTTATTGCCTTAACCTTTGTCAATATAAATGAATAGAAATGGAGGCATATGAAGATTGGGGGGAAAAAAGAGAAAGAAATGCTATTCTATCAGGTATAAAAAAAGAAACAAATGACAAACAAAATCTTCTACACAGCAAAGGTAACCATCAACAAAACAAAAAGGCAACCAAGCTAATTGGAGAAGATATTTGTAAATGGTATTTCCAATAAGTGTTACCATCCAAAATATATAAAGAACTTACCAACAACAAAACAAGCAACCTGTTTAAAACATGGGCAGAGTATCTGAATAAACATCTTTCCAAGAAAGACGTACACATGGCCAACAAACAAGTGAAAAGATGCTCAACATCACTAATTATTAAGGAAATGCAAATCAGAACCATAATGAGATACCACCTAACACCTCTTACAACAGGTATCATCAAAAACACAAAAAAATAAGACTGCGAGAGGATATGGAGAAAAGGAAACCATTGTACACTATCGATGGGATTGTAAATTGTTGCTGCCATTATGGAAAACAGTATGGATTTTCCTCAACAAATTAAGACTAGAACTACCCTCTTATCCAGCAATCCCACTTCTGGGTATTTACTCAGAAAATATAAAAACACTACTTTGAAAAGATATATGTACGTCTTTGAAAAGATATATGTACCTCTATGTTCACTGCAGCAATATTTACAATAACCAAGATATGGAAACAACCTAAGTACCCATCAATGGATGAATAAAGAAGACGTGATATATATATATGTAAATTGGAATACTACTCAGCCATAAAAATATGAAATATTGTCATTTGTGACAACATGGATAGACATAGAGGGTATTATATGTGAAGTTTAATAAGTCAAACCAAAAAAAAAGACAAACACTGTATGATTTCATTTATATGTGGAATATAAAATGAAACAAAAGAACAACAAAAATAAACTCAAACAAAGACAATACTGGTGGTTACAAGAAGGGAAGATGATGTGTGTGAGGGGTGAGATGGGTAAGGGGCTTTAAATATATGGCGACAGATGGAAACTAGGCTTTCGGTGGTGAGCATGCTGTAGTGTATACAGATATCAAACTGTAAGTTGAACACCTGAAATTTATATACTACTGTTAACCAATGTTAACTCAATTAAAAAGTAAAAGAAAAAGGAAATAAATAATGTACTTCTTTGTCTTAGCTGCGCCAGAAAATTGACAAAATTCAGATCTCTCTGGGCTGACCAAGTAATGCATTGGTTAAGAGCTGGTTTTGGGATGCCAGCAGCCCTGGTTCGGATCCCACATATGAGGGCCAGTGACACTGCCCTCTACAGCTAACAACAGCTCCACCTGGAGCTGGGCTGTGAGAGCCCCAGCGATGGTGTGGGCTGCAGCCTCTGCTGCAGTGGGCTGCCATAGGCTACAGTGTTTGGCCGGCAGCCAGTGTGAGCTGCCAATTGCCGCGGTGAGCGACCATCCAGAGGCCAGCGACCAATCTGCCTCATCCGGGAAGAGCCCAATGACGATGCCAACATGGGCCAGTGAAGCAACGTCCTCCACAACTAGATTGAAGAACAAAAGGACAGCAACTTGTCTGTTCTCCTTTCCTGATTCCCCAATGCTGTTCCCCTCCCCCAATTTAAAAGCAAAATAATAATTCAGATCGTTCAGAAAACTTAAAGGGGTGGTCTCCTAATTTCACTTCTTCTGAGAGATTTTCTTAAACTCTTTAATTTTCATTTCCCTTTAATTTCAATTGCTTATCTCAGTGCTTGAGAGTACGGTTTCAACTTCCCTCTCCTCCCAACTTGATTAAAACCAGAGTCACTGGAAAGGAATACTTTAATTTCTGCCTAAACATTCTTAAAGTGAAGTATGATAATGTGACTTTGCATCACACAAACTTACAATCACTTCACTACAGAGAAGTGTTTGGGTTGAAATACTTGTCCCAGAAAATGCCAATTTTTGTGGAGAGGAAACAGGGAGCAACTTGAATATTCAAATCTCACATAATGTTTAAAATAAAAATGGGAAAAATGGTTGAAAACTCACCACGACCTGAGCCTTGGGTTTCACATATTTTATGAATTATCCTCTATAGAGAATAATTATTTTATCCCTAATAAAATCTTAATTTTTATTTATTTATTCTTATTTCGTTTCAGGTGTACAACACAGTGCAATAGTTATACATTTTACCCCTCAAAGTGACAACCCCCACCCCCAATTCGCCACCCCACTCCCCCCCATATCATATATATCTATTACTCTTCCTCTGACTCTCTTCCACAGTATAATCCACATCCCGTGACTATCTATATATATTCAATTACAGTAGGTATACAACCTCCACTTTAGTCATACAGTACAGTGATCAAACCTCTACTCCATCCATGAAATTGTCTCCCTAACAAGACCTATGACCATCCGACATTCCACAGAATATTTACAACATTATTAATTATATTCTCCAAACTGTTTTTCATATCCTAGTGGCAATATTGTAGTTGCCTATTTTTGCTGTCTAATCCCTCCCCCTTCTCCCTCATCCCCATCCCCCTCCCAATTAGCAACCCTGATTTTTCCTCTATATCTATGAGACAGTTTCTGTTTACTTTGCTCATTCATACAGTTTTTCAGATTCCACATATGAGTGAGATCATATGGTATTTGTCTTTCTCTGACTGACTTATTTCACTTAACATAATAGTCTCTAGGTCCATCCATATCATTGCAAATGGTACAATTTCATTCTTCTTTATAGCAGAGTAATACTCCAATGTATAAATATACCACAGTTTCTTAATCCAGTCATCTACTGATGGGCATTTTGGTTGTTTCCAAGTCTTAGCTATTGTAAATTGTGCTGCTATGAACATAGGGGTGCATAACTTTTTTTGAATAAGTGTCTTGGTTTTTTCAGGATAAATACCTAGGAGTGGAATTGCTGGGTCAAACGGTAGCTCTATTTCCATTTCTTTGAGATACCTCCATACTGACTTCCATAGTGGCTCACCAATCTGCAGTCCCACCAACAGTGCAGCAGGGTCCCCTTTTCCCCACAGCCCCGCCAGCACTTGTTGTTTGTTGAAAATCTTAACTTTTGATAGCCCAGCCAGCCTTGAAATCACTGACCTCTTCAAACTGTCTTCATTAGACACACTTAAAAAACCTGTAAGTGTCCAACCCTCAGTTAATTCCTAGGAATGACAAACTCTTTGTTTCTTCTCCAATGTAGAAAAGACAAAAATCATCCCTGTGAAAGCCTCTTACCCTCTAGGAGAGTCCACCCTTCACAGCAGCTTTGTGGAGCATATCTACCAAGGCCTACAACCACAGGATCTGGGAGGAGAGGAAAGGAAGATGGCAATGGGAACCTTTTCCTGACTTCTCAGAGTGACACCCAGGTCGCAGTAGCTATTGCCTGTTATTACCCTTTAGGAACAGCTGGCCAAACTATTCAAGATGCTGCACTGACTCCTAAAGGCCACATGCAGTTAATCAAACCTATTTCCAGGAAGTGACCTCATGCTGCCCAATTGCACCTGCTGCCTTGCTATTGCTCCCTAGTTTGCTTACTTACAGTTTTTTTATTATTATTATTACTAATTTCAGGTGTACAAAACAATGTAATAATTAGACATTTCACCCCTTACAAAGTGATAACCACACTCCCCCAATCTACAGCCCCTCTGACATCATATACATCGATTATACTTCCATTGACTCTATTCCCTATACAGTTTTTTCACATCAAAGACCAGCCCATTGGATTTGACGTGGTTGTTGGGCTTCTTTATCTTTTGCTTTTTTTCATTACCCTCATCAGATGGGGTCAGAGACTTTTCAGTGATGGTCTCTCTCCCCTTGCACAAGTCATGAAATCAATGTGTAAATAGACTGAGTCTATGGGTCTCATTCATCTCTTCCAAAATCACATGGTCTTTCAGAAAAAGAAAATACTAAAAATCCTAAAAAAAAAAAAATACTTCTATGTCTAGACCATAAAACAACGGAATATCTGAAAGGTACACAACCGAAGAAATTAGAAAAAGAACTAACTGGAGAAATGTGCAAAAGAAGACTGCTCTGGAAGTGACCACATGACCAAGATTCACCAAGCAGTGAGTATCGTGAAAGAGAAAAACTTAATGAATAGAAAACAAAATGATTCCCAAAGATATCACAGAGAAGAAACTGTCGAAGACATTAGAGTAACCAAAGAATAACTAAGAGTAACTAAAATACCATCGAAAAAGAGGTTATTGATTGCATCCAATTAAATAAGATCTTAGAGTGTATATGTCTGATTATAAGTAATAAAAGAGGGAATTAATTGATAAAAGCTATAAAACATTTAAAAATAAACTAAAGACCCAGGTAAGATTGTCTGCTACTCAAACTTTGTGTGTTAAAGGTAGGCTGCAAATTGGTCTTATTTCTGCTTAAGTGCCAAAGCAAAGAGCAACTTATGATTTTACAAACTGTATAGCATTTACAACATAATAAAACAAACAATTGATAAGGAAACATAGCACATCTCAAAGTGGAATCTGGGAGAAAATTTTTCCATAGTTTTCATGAAAATAACATGCTCATCAACACCTTTACACGAAATATAGTGGCTATATTTATAGGAAGGTTTGTTAGGACATCTCTCAGTTCAAACATTTCCATGGTTTTTGAAAGCCTTTATGTTTCCTCTCTCATTTCCAGGAGCTGCCTGATGCTTGATTTTATGATGGTTGTTTAGAGGGAGCTCCCAGTGGCTTCTCTGGGAATGTTCAGCATAATTCTACTTAAAAGTGTCATTGGCTCTGAGATCAGCACATCAAACTCTCCTTTGCCCCAGGCTTCCTGTAGATTCCACGTGATCTCTGTTAGCTGTCACCATGGATTCCTGATGTGAGATGAGGACTTCAAAAGAATAAGCAGGAGAGAGCCTGCCTACAGTCTCTAATAGGAACAAAGGGCATTTATGTAAAAGCAGATGAAAGAGAAAAACAGTATTGCAGCAAATGAATCCTGTGGCACCCCCTTATGTAGGATTACTTAGACAATAGAAGGAATTGTTTTTGAAGCTGTGGTTGTATAACAAAATGTAACTGAGCTTGTTCTGACAAATAATTTGCTATCAAATTATTTATGCACACTTTATTTGTAAATAAGAGGAAAATCGGCAAAGGAAAAACACAAGCAAGCTATGATTTCGTTTGAATGCTGACAGCTTTTATAAAAAGTAAAATTAAACTATGGCAAATTGATCTCATCGCTAGGGAAATTCTGGAGAATAGAGAAAAAGTAAACGATATAGGTAAATTTTTGTCATTTGTTTTGGTTTCAAAAGCTTAGTGTTATAGATGCCAACTCTTCACTCACCCCCCAAAGCCCTGTTGAAAACAAGAAGAGAATTCAAAATTTTGTAGTAACTTAAACATGATATATGGGCTTAGCTCCCATGCATGCTGGAGGCTCAATCAAATCAGCCCAATGCAATAAAGAGGAAGCCTTGAGTGGTCTAGAGAAACTGACCAGTCTAAAAGACTGACCTCTAGTGATAGCAAGCATTTTGACCCACTGTGCATGGCCAACTCAGACAAGCTTTAGTCTGAGATTTCTAAGAGATTTAATCCAGAAATCACAGGAGGAGCTCATTAGTAAAGAGAAAGAAGGAGTGTGCACCCGAATAATCAGTCCATTTGCAACAAAGCTTCTGTTTGTGGTTGGCAACTCAGGGACAGAATTCACCGCTGCAAAGGAAGTGATGCCAAAGATAGGTAGCATGTTCAGAATCAGACAAGTACACCTGGATTCAGAGCCAGACTTTGTTTTCAATCAGAAGTCCAGGTCTAGGGTAGAGGCCTGAGAGAGAGAGAGGACCAGTCATATAGAGTCTATATTATAGACCAAGCAGATACCGCAGAAGGAAAACTGCTGATGAATGTCCTGTCCTGGGCAAGTAGGCAGGACATGATCTGAAGGTTGGAAGTCCCAGTAATTCTGGTTAAGAGAGGACAGTAGGGTAGGGGGTGTGTGCTACTACTCCATACAGCAGACACCAAGACCAGAATAAGTGTGCAAGTGTTTTAGAGGGGGAGAAAAGAGTGGAATGGGGAGGGAGCCAGGGAAGCCTAAGGTTATAACTCTGCCCTTGAGTGAAGGAGAGAGAGGCTTGGGTGGGAGAGGCCTAGATAGTCCCAGGAATGTCCTGCAAGGCGTTGTCAGTGGTCACAGGAGTCCCAAGTCGCACAGGAATAGTTTACCTGAGTATACCTGCTGTCCTCTGTGATTGGCCAGAAGTCCCCAAAAAGTGTGGCCTCAGCACAAGGGGCCGGATTTCAGAGAGCAGCAGATCGAGCCTTTGTTCATGTATGATCTCTGTAGTTGGGAAGTCTGCAGCCACATTCTTATGGCTAATATAGGCTAAAAATGTTTTTCTTAATTATATGTTTTAATCTGGTGGGGATAGCATTAGCCATGCTTGCCTAACCTATCTAGCAATAAAATGTCCACCTATTTGCCTAAAAAATGCCTACCTGTATTTGTTGGGACACCATTTGCTGAAGAAAGAACAAAGAACCAGCCCACATGTCTAAATGCAGAATTATCCTGATAACTATCCATTATTTCAAGTCAGGACATCTCTTATCTGAGACTCTGTGTGTCATTCATGAATCACAGGAATTGCTTTTTCTTAGACTCCTAGAGCATTTTGGAGGGAAGGGAAAAATAGTGTTGTCTTAGGAACTCAGGTTCAATCTCCATCAGATGAGACTGCCATTTTCTATTCATCAGCAGAAGAGAGACCTAAGGAGGAGGTGTAGGCAGTGGTAGACAATCCCAACCATTTTTAGGCTGAAAGTTATAACAAAATATGTGTTAAATTCTGTTCATTATATCTATTTTGAAATACACCAGGAATTACTTGACTATTGAACTCAGCATTTATGATACAATGATGAGGCTAAAATCACATTTCACACAACATACTCTTCCCAGAATAGTGACTTTTGTTTCATTTTACTGTGGGCTGTTTTTTGTTTTGTTTTGTTTTTAGTACATTCAAACAAATCCAGGTCCAATAAATTTTTTAGTAAGTGCTGGATAGCCAACCGAATACCTCTGCACAAAAGCAACTGTGATTTAAGTAAACATAGTTTTGATAAATGAATTCTCCCTGAATGATTTATCAACGTAATATGGAATTGCCCTACAATGGTGCAATAATAGACCTGTTTTATGTCTGAACCTTCTATTGCAAGCTGAGAAAATGAAGGAAAATGAATACTTAATTTCCAGTTCGAGGTTAGAAAAGAATTAGTTTGGTATAAGTTGACACTGTGTGACACAAAAACTTTACTTGAATCTGCATTTATGGAAATGATCCATGTCTGCTGAATAAAGGGAAAAAACATCCATAGATTTAACTGAGTTTACTTAACTCTAAACCAAAATGGGGCCCTCAGGTCATAAACACTTTTCTAAAGGGCCATGCTCTGCTAATATTCAGTCAGGGTAGCATTAGGCAGAGTTAAAAATTAAAAATCTCTTTGATATAGTTTGGGGAGAAAATGTTATAGCTAAGGAGCCTATGCCCACAGTCAGCTTCAGGAAGATGAAACTGCAGAAGTTATAAGCTTTAAGATACTTCATTAGCTCATACGTTTCTGTGGCACATGAAATGATGGTGTTAGTTACATAGACTGAGAACCGTATCAGAACTTCCTCAGTATAAACTGTGACATAATTTTAGTCTATGTCAAAGATAAAAACAGCTAGACATTAATTAGTTCAAGCGATGACTAGAGATTTTATTCAGTAACTACTGACAGTAGGGGAAAGCGCTGAGCTCAGTTAGATTGATGCGGAGGTGACTGTGCCTTTTAAAGAGAGAATACAGGAAAGGGATATGGGGTAATCAGGGGCTCGATAGGTATAGATAAGTGAGAAATTAAAAAGGGTTGGCCGTTGTAAACGTGACTCTGCCAGCTGGCCATTATGGAAGTAGGGATCGTCTCCTCCCAGAGAGACTCGAGACAGAGGCCCTATCCTTCCTGATGATTCCATTTCAAAGGAATGGCTTTCAGGTCCTTGAGAAAGACTCCTGAGTTGGAGGAGATACACACACATCTCAGAAGGACAGAGGAAGGATTCATAGCCACAAGATCTTTTCAGCAAGTATTCTAAGAAACAGAGGTCAGTGGCCTATTGTCTGGTGTTGGCTAGAACAAACAGTAAATTCTAGAAGCTTTCTCAGGCAGGTTGGGGTCATCCTAGGGACATAGCCTCATGCTCCTAAAAGTCATGCCCGAGTCTGGCCCCCTCTTAATGCAGAGGTTTGAACAGACACATTATATGCCAAGGGTTCTGCAGTCACATCCCGCTAAGGAAGTAAGAGGCACAGGCCACTTAAGGCAGCATACCAACATCACTTGGAGTCCTAAATACATAACAATGCAAGCTATAGGGTACAGGCTCATTTATCCATTTAATTAAATCAGTATTGAAAATATTATTTGTGCCTGATACTATGCTAGTCACATGGGTTACAGTGGTAAACAGAACTGTTTCACCTATGTGTTGAATTTTTTTTTTTTTTTTTTATTTATTTATTTTATATATATTTTTAATTAGCTTCAGGTGTACAACAAAGTGCAATAGTTATACTTTTTACCCCTCAAAGTGACAAACCCCCTCCCCCAATTCTCTCCCTCGACTCCTCCCCCCCATATCATACTATCTATTACAATTCCTTTGACTTCCTTCCACCGTATAATCCACATCCCGTGACTATCTATATATTCAATTACAGTTGGCATACAATATTATACAACAACAATTTCAGGTATACAGTGCAGTGATCAAGCCTCTACTCCATCCATGAAGTGGTCTCCCTAACAAAACATGTGACCATCTGACACCCCACAAAATTTTAACAACATTATATTCCCCGAACTGTCTTTCATATCCCTGTGACAATACTGTAGTTACCTATTTATGCTGTCTAATCCTTTCCCCTTCTCCCTCATCCCCACCCCTCTCCCAACTAGCAACCCTGTTTTTCCTCTATATATCTATGAGACTGTTCCTTTTGCTCATTCATTCAGTTTTTCAAATTCCACATATAAGTGAGATCATATGGTGTTTGTCTTTCTCCAACTGACTTATTTCACTCAACATTATAGTCTCAAGGTCCATCCATATCATTGCAAATGGTATAATTTCATTCTTCTTTATAATAGAGTAATACTGCATTGTATAAATGTACCACAGTTGCTTAATCCAGTCATCTACTGATTTTTTCATCTAGTTGGTGAAACTAGCATTAAAGCAATAATGGCACAGATAATTAATAACTGTTGTGCTTCCAAAAGCACAATATAACTCCCGACATAAACCAGCTATAATGCATTTCCTGCCAAAACCTGAATGTGAATCTGAGAAAGCCTGTAAAAATAAATATAATATAGTGGAAAAGGAGAACATTGTGAAACAATACCACGGCTCTGCCTTCAGCAAGATTCAGACTGCAGGACACTTTATAGGGCAAATAAGCTAGCTTTCAACAAATAAAATTAATGACAACAATTATATAGAAAATCAATATATTAAAAGAACCTCCATAGATGCATAAACCTTATCTTGATACTGATTGGACAAAGAGACAAATACTGAATACATATTTGATTCTACTAAAATAATATTTACTATTATTAATGATTTGACTTGAAAATGATTTTGTGATTTCTCTTTTGTTTTTAGCTGAGCCATCCTGCCACCTGTTGGCAGTTCAACGGCAGCTCAGCTCAGGCTGGGCATCGAACTGCTGTTGCTCAGAGCTCAGCTCACCCTCTTGAGTGAACTCTTAACCAACTGAGCCACTCGGCTGGCCCCTGTGATTTCTCTTTTAAAGAGATAACTTGGAGATTTATACTGACATATTTATCAATGAAATAAAATGATTTCTGGTATTTGTTTCAAAATAGTCTGGGATTTAGGGTGAAATAAGTGACAATGTGACGATCATAGGGTGATAAGTATATGTGGGTTAATTATGCTAATCTCTTTTGTAATGAAGAAGCTTAATTCTAACAAGTAAATTTTTTAGTAAATGCTGGATAACCAACCTAGTAACTTAAAATAGAATATGAAAGAGAGACTTCCAAAACAAAGCTAGATATATAGACGGGAGCTGAAAAGCTTTATTAAGAATTTTGGGCATACTATTAATAATAATGGGAAGTCAAACAATCGTAAGAAGGGGAATGACAAAATTAGATTTAGTTTTGTGAAAGAATAGTCAGTCTCTTAAGAATGAATTGGAGGAAGGCAAAAATGAAGAGGCTACTGCAACACTCAGATACACAATTATACTGGCAGCTATATATTATAGATACAGTAAACTGCATAAATTCAAGAGATACTTAGATGGTAAAATCATCAGTAACTGGCAGTATACTAGAGATAGAGGATTATGTAGATAGATATAACAAGGATAACTTCTATGATTCTAATTCACACAATTTAATGTTAGTATCATTCACCAGACCTGTTTGTGGGGTAATACCCAGGGGGGTCTGTCCTGGACTTACAGAACTTGAAGTGCTTTATTAATGGCTAAGTCAAGAAGTTAAGTAAGCAGTTGTATGCAATAATGTATAACTTTAGAAAAGGGATCTGAGTTGGAAATCTAAATTTAAGTATCTCAAGAAGATGAGATAACATAGGAAAACTAATGAATATATAGAAGGCCTTGGTTTAAACTCTGATAAATACCAGCTCTTAAGGTTCAGATAGAGGTCTTTGTTTCTAGGTAAAGTAGAACAGGGTAACTGAAGTCATTGAACATTTAATGTGCAACAAATATAGGCTAGGTAACTTTACAAAAACCTAATTAAAAAACAGACAATGATAAAAGAAACATAGACCGAATTAATTGGAATCTAAGAGAGACCTATTTCAAAGACAGCTGAACGTCTCTGGTTGATTTCTTCCCTGAAGGCATCCTGTGCATGGACTAACGATCCAGTCTGGTCCAAAGATATGTATTATATTTCATGGATTAGAAACCAAATTTTTGGTTGCTATGTGCATCCAAAGAGTCAATCTAGAACCTTGAGAAACCTGAAACAGTGACCAATTCCCCATTGCTCTTCTCTGGGTCTTTGCATGGAATACTGTAGGGCTACATTAGAAATAGAAGGAAAAAAAAATCTTGTGTAATCTTGCAAAACTTCACAAGTAAGCTCTCACTGTGAGAAAGATGTCTGCCTCAAATATGCACCGATATTCCCATTGAGATATTTATACCATATTTGAATCTATAGGGGTGTGAAAATAAGAGCTAATGTCAAAAAATCAGAAGAGCATAACTGAAACTCCTTAAGTCTTTCAAGAATGAAAAGACTGAGACTTGTCAGGTTATCAATTAAAAAAATAAGAGGGGCATGCATAAGGAACACTGATAAATCAAACATATAATGAATCTTCCTACAACTGCAATACCTCCCACTTTATTTGATAGCGGAAAGCAGATCTTCACTTTATCAGAGGAGAGGGGTGCTGTCTCTGGAGGAAAACACATTGGAGCCTCTACACTCTATTATACACAATGTCTGCCTTAAAATAAAAAAGTTACTGCATGTGCAAAGAGGCAGGAAACACATGACTGATTGTAAAGATGAAGAAAAAAGATACACTAGAAGTAGATTCTCTGAGGACTCAGATATTGAAGTTACCATATGAGAAATTTCAAATAACTACAACTAATATGTTGGAAAAAATGGAGGATGGTTGGGCCAAATGGATACAAGATGGAAAATTTCAATAAAGGACTGGTATCTGCAAAGAAGAATTAAATGAACATTTTAGAACTGAAAAAAAATATTGAAAAATAAAACTCATTGGTTAGATTCAATAGAAAATAGAAGACAGGGTCAGTAAACTTGAAGTTATATCAACATAGAATTTCCAAATTGAATCACAGAAAAATAATTTTAAAAATAATGAAATAATAAATAAAATTATAAGAAGCCTTTAGGACAACTGAATGAAAGGGCTGCATCAATTTAGATTTGACTGACACACTCAAAATATATTATGATCAACTCTGGGCCAGTAATGTTGACACTCTATATTAAATGGTCAACTTTCTTGAGCAGAATTTGCTAAAACTGACAAATTAAGAAATTTCAAAAATTGGAATATCTCTATGGCTGTTAAAGAAATTAAATTTATAATTGAAAAACTTAAAAACATAAGTGACAACAACAACAGCATCGACTAAACCAAAAACTCCTAGCCAAGATGGATTCACAGGACAATCTTTACCAATATTTAAACAAATAATACCAATTTTAGAATTACTCTTTCAAGAATAGAGAAAGAATACTTCTCAACTAATCTTATGAAGCCAACATACAATTGATTTAAAAATCTGGCAATGCTATGAAACTGGAACTTTAAAAGCCAGTATCTCCCAAAACTGATAATTATGCAAAAATGCTAAATTAAATAATACCAACCAACAATAGTAATTTATATGGCATTATGATCAAGTTTTCATTCAAGGTTATTAAAGATTTTCTTCCCATTTAAAAATCAATCAGTTAAGCATATTAACAAAATTAAGGATAAAATGTATAGTCACCACAACCAATTCAGAAAATTACTTGGTGAAATTCAATACTCACTCCCATAAAAATATGTAATGTGCACCTTTAATACTACAGTATTATCAAATGTATAAAGTTAACTTCTCTCATTGCCAATCCAGAAATATACCTTCTATTGCTACACCTAAATTCAACCAATCTGCCATAAAACTCTGTTAAGTATACCTCTAAAATGCCTCCTGACTCTATTGTCTGCTCTCTCTTCTCACTTCCACTTGCTATTTCAGGATCCTTTCACTTCTTACCTCATTATTTCAATAGTCTCAAGTTTGCATCTTTTCTTCCTCTTCCAAGCCCATCACCCATAGTCTCATCTTTCTATACCATAAAATATGATTAAGTCATCAATATATCTAAAATGGTTACAGAGTTCCCCATTGGAGTAATTTTTTAAAGCCTGGGACTTTTATTTGAGTAATGGAGGACATAGACTCACTTTTTCTGCTGGGTATGGATCCAAGAAAATATAGCCTTAGGCATGCCTGAGCCAATTTGTGAGGAAAGAGAATTCCAGATAGAGTTAAGCCTGAAAAGATGTTAATTGAGTTGATGCTGAAAAGTGGAGTGGGTGAAAACACAGACCCAAAAAACGTTTATTTATTATTATTATTATTATTATTTTAATTACAGTTGACATTCAATATTATATTAGTTTCAGGTATACCAGGAAACATCTTTTCAGCCCCAGCTGTGCACAAACTCATCCCAAATAACATGAAAGTAGGTCTGAAAAGGGCTCTGGATTCTGACTTTTTAAAGCATACAGGTAATGTTTATATAGGTGTTCTACAGGTGACCTTTTAGAAAATCATGACCGATTCGGCCTCTTGTGACTTAACTACTGACTCATAATTCTCCACCAGCCTGTCGCTCCTGTTAACTAAACAAAAGAATCCATCTCACTCTGAGAACCAGTTAATCTGAAGTGTGGAATTTTTGAGCTGAACTCTTTACCACTCATTTTTTTCCTGGACTATATGACTAAATCTATGTTTTATATTTCGTGCAATATTTTAAAATGAAATCCATGCAAGATCAGCTTTTGGAAAGGTAGGTTATGTGTTACTTAACATAGAAAAGTGAAAATAAATTTGTATCTCCTTTTTTCAAAATGATGACATGAAGTCCACTGAATTTCAGGTACTAAATTTAAATTAACATCTGGGGTTTAACTTGTTTTAAACTTTTGGTGAATATTTGCATATTTTCATATTAAAAATATGAAAAACTCTTTGAAATAATTTTTCCTATTATATATGTGTCATAATATGCTTTACCTAAAAGTACTGACATCAGAGTATTAGTTAGAAAAAAAGGTGAAAAATTTTACTAAAAAAGCAGAATTGTACAGCTAAAATGAGTTCCACAGATAAGAGAAGATGAGATTTGGTAAATGACAAAGATTGATTTAGAGACAGAACAATCTGTGAACCACATGAGTTTTCATATATGGAGGAAAAAGAAAAGTTACAGAAAGAAAGTGGATGAGAGAAATATCTGTGAGAAAGCAAAATCTATAGATAACAAGATCTTACCTCTTACTAGAATGAGAAACATAGGTTTAAAATCTAGAGCTTATCTCCCCTGAATTGGATTCTAACTTTAACTTCTTGGATGAGGACAGAAAATACAGTTGGAGAAGGGGGATGACACCAGGTTAGAGATAAGCTAACTCCACTGTATTTATTTTCTTTCATAATAGCTACATCAGCCCTTTTGCTGCTCTGACTTCCTGCTTTCCCTCACAAAATTTCACTGGGTGGTTCTTTGGCCTTCATATATAAAGTATTTAATTAACCTACTGTGAGTTCAAATCTCAGCTCTGTATTTGTTACTTGGGTAACCTTGAGCAAGTCACGGCACCTCTTTGAGACTTGGTTTCATCATATGTAAAAAGATATGTGACTATCACCCTACTCACAACTTTATAGTGAGGATTAAATTATTAATAGTTAATGTATGTAAACACATAAAAAAGTGTACCTTCCTGGGTTAACTATTCTATCCATGTTAACCATCTTTTTTTTTTTTTTAGCTGAGCCATCCTGCCACCTGTTGGCAGCTCAACGGCAACTCAGCTCGGGCTGGCACTGAACTGCTGTTGCTCAGAGCTCAGCTCGCACTCTTGAGCGAGCTCTTAACCAACTGAGCCACTCAGCTGGCCCTCATGTTAGCCATTTTTATTATCCTCATTATCATTGCCTTGGCTACAATGTTGTTGTTTTTTTAATTTAGACATTCTGATAAGCTTTTAATTATTGAAGCTTCTTTATACTTAAATTTCAGGCTGTTATAGTTTCTTCAGATCTTAAAATGCTCTATTTCCTCACTCAGTTCATCGCTTCAGAAAATGTCTTTACTCCTTCCTCCTCCTCCTCCTCTTTCGGTTCTCTATCTATTTCTCCTCTATTTTTCTTCCTCTATTCATCATGGCTATGTTTTTCCTGGCCTTGACTTTGGAGACAGTCATTTCATTGTTCAGCCCAATATGACCACAGAGTGGTTTAGCTCTTAAACTAATTGACTCCACCCATTATCTACCTTCTAAAATAAAAGTATGTCACCGCCTCCCAGGGATGCCTACCAAGGAGCAGTAGTGACAAAGACGCATGAGTGTAACATTGCTGTGATGTTCAGACCATTTGGAAGAGCTTCAGTTTGTTGACTGAGGAACAGAGTTGCTGAGCTCTATTAGGCAAAATAGCTGTAAGAAGTTATTGAGACTTCAACATGTGATTTCAGATCTTATCTGGGTGAAGTGTTTTTCTATTCTTTGTGAGGTGGAGTAAGAATAGCAGATAAACAGTTGGGAGTGTTTCAAGCAAAGCCCTTCCCTAAACTCTGCTAGCAGTCTCAAAACTTTGTTCCTGGGAAAAAAAAAAAATGTAGCTCTTTAAAGTATTCTATTCCCACAAGAACCCCTATTTTCACAGGGTTTGTTTTGTTTTGTTTTTGTTTTTTTATTACCACCACCTGCCTAAAAACAATAGTTGTTCTTTTGGATTGGCAAGGCTGACATTTTGATCACTTTATTTATCTCATTCTTGAGACTGCTGCCATCTGTGCTCTTCAGTGGAGCAGGAAAAATACACCCCCATCTCCCAACAACAGCTTCTTAGAATTTCACCCCAAAAGTCAAGACCAGGTGTCCTAGTGGGAAGTCTCATGGACCCAGCCTAAAACAGAGAGCTCGTTGTCACTTTTTCTATTTTTCTCAAGATACTTAATGCATCCCTGTGAAGATGAAGGGGAAGCGAGCTGAACTATTCTGAGTATCAGAGAGAGTACATTTTAGGTTAGGGAATAAGAAGCAGTTGAATGGCATACTTTTCCAACTTAGACTAATCCATTCCTCTTCATCTTCATTCAATTTAAGCTGCAATTTAACATAGATTTCAAATTCCTTGTTTAAAATAAGCTCCCAAGAAGTATCCTGATTAGCCATGAACTGGCCTTGAGTTCATACTTCTTTGCTATCCTTTTGTTTATTAAAGCTCCAGCCTTGGCAGACAAGATTCTGCGCTGCAATCATATTTCCCTGAATGCTTGGGCAAAGAGGGAGAGTAGCAGAACTTGAAGTCAATCAAGGATATCAAATGTGGCAGAGTAATGTATGAATAAAGTATGAGAGTTTAAAATATTTAGCTTATGTGTTGCTAGTGTGGTATGAATAAGCCATTTGCTAATATTCACTTCTACACCACACCTCAGAAGATGTATTCTAGGTCCACAGCTGAACGATGGAGCTAAGCATTTCAACTTAGCTCTTTGCTCTTTTACTATCCAATTGGCAAAGTATGGGAAGATTTATAAACAAAATTTAGATTGTTTGTTTTGCTTCTGGTATAAAAGCCCAAGTAAAAAGAAGAAAAAGTACTGCAATGCTAAAATATTGAAAGATCCAAAGAATCACAGAGCCAAAAATTCTTGTTTGAACTACTGTGAAGTCACTAATAATTAAGTTTTCTGTATTGCACTGAGGACATTAGGATAGTCAAAACTCTGTTTCACTGTTTAAGTTTATTTTCTCTTGTAGATTTTACACTAATTGAAAACAATCAGAATTCAGAAGAGGGTGCAATGACATTGAAGGTTAAAACGTATAAAGGTATTTGGAAGGTGTTGCCTGACACATTTTTAGCAAGCAAGCAATTAAAGCCCTCTTATCTGAAGTGTGTGCATGTGAAGATACTGCATTTTCATAAAAGATACAATGGCAAGTAGTTACACCAAATGCAATGCCAATCCCCAGCCATCAATGTGTGTTCATTCTAATTCTGAAAGGGCTTCTGAGAAGGGGTAATTAATGTGTTGATTGCTACCTTGTGAGAATGAGCATGTGCTGGTGATAGATCAATCTGTGTTAAGTACAAGGATCCCCAGAAATTCAACTATCCAACAAGAAAGCATCCTGGCTTTCATTTTCATGGCTCTGTATGTTTGCCTCCGTGAGGTTCTTCACCAGCAAAGCTGACCTCGTTTCCTACCACCCCTCAAAATCTTCCTCATCCTGCAATGCTAATTCAAGTTTTCCTCCAGAAAGCTTTCTCAAATGTTAATACCTTTTTTTTTTTTTTAAGATTTTTATTGGGGAATAGGGGGAGGGGAACAGCGTTGGGGAATCGGGAAAGGGGAACAGACAAGTTGCTGTCCTTTTGGGGTTTTTTGTTTTGTTTTGTTTTGAGCTGAGCCATCCTGCCACCTGTTGGCAGCTCAACCTCGGGATGGGCATCGAACTGCTGTTGCTCAGAGAGCTCCCACTGAGCCATTCGGCCCGCCCTGTCCTTTTGCTCTTCAGTCTAGTTGTGGAGGACGTTGCTTCACTGGCCCATGGTGGTATCATCATTGCGCTCTTCTCAGCAGAGGCAGGTCAGTTGCCGGCCTCTGGATGGCCACTCACAGTGGCTCTTGGCAGCTCACACCAGCTGCTGGCCCCTCACGCTGGCTGCTGGCCACTCACTGTAGCCTATGGCAGCCCACTGCAGCAGGGGCTGCAGCTATGCCATCCCGGGGACTCACGACAGCCCAGCTCCAGGTAGAGCTGTTATTCACTTAGCTGTAGAGGGCAGTGTCACTGGCCCTCATATGTGGGATCTGAACTGGGGCCACTGGCATCCCAAGCCAGCTCTTAACCAATGTGCCAGTCGGCTGGCCCTGTTAATACTTTTTTTAAATGTTTATTCACATTTCCTGGGGTCCTCTTGCCTCCCCCAACCTGAGTCATGTGTGGTTTAGAGAGAAGGGGCAATGCATGGCTGAGACAATGCTGAGGATTGACCAAATCATCTAATTTATCACCTGGACACACATGAAGATGACATTCAAGCACTTGGTGACTAAATAGGGCCATATGACTAATTCTGATCAGTGTAATGTCAATGGAAATGATACATACTATCTTCAAACTTGGCTTGTAAAAAAATACTCCTGTGTCTTCATGCTCTGTCAATTCTCCTATCAGAGCAATAGAGTGGAAGTCATCCAAATAGAAGAAGCCTGCATTCCTTAGTTACTGATTAGAGAAGCCATTCCCAAAAGAAACACCTAACCAGCAACTTCAACATTGGATTTTGAAAAATAAACTCTTACAATGTAAAGCTACTGAAATGTGTTGTATTTTATGAAAACTAGCATGAATTACCCCAAATATCTATAACTCACAAGGCCTATGTTATATAGATCTTACACTGGACTTTTTGTGGTTCAATGAAAGAGAATTTTCAATGGAGATTAGAATGGTCATAAGAAACTTCATAAAAGACCTCAAACTAAAAATGGCATAATGTATTAGTTATGCTTCCATATTGGAAGAAGAATATTAGAGAGGCTTAATATCACAAAAACAAGCATGGTGAAGAAATTTAATAATATAGCATTAAAGATGTAATTGAAGGTAAGTGTTCTTCAAGTATGTAGTGGAGGATTAGTGAAAAATTACAGAGGGAACATAGCAGCTTTCTGACTAGCTAGAGCTAAGTCAATCATCAGGATTCACTGGGAGATGGATTTTGGTTTGATATAAGCCTTTTTTTCAGTTATCAAAATTGTCTAAGTCAAAGATGACCATGCCCCCTAATAGTACTCAAAAAAAAAAAAAAAGCATTCAACCATAAGTTCAACATTGAACTATCAGGGATGCTTTAGAGGGATTTAAGGTTGGACTAAATGCTATTCCCACTACCATTTTATAAGCTGCCTACTGAGGAAGGTAACAGTATGGAATATGACTTTTATGAGAAAAGAACAGAAAACTCTGCAATCACTTTTATCTTCAATGCTCAGTTCCCACAACCAGCCTTGCCCTTTCCCTGCAGACACTGAGAATTTGTGACAGCCATCCATGGGAATGCCAGAAACCCCTCCAGATGCATGACTATAGAAGGGAAGGATCATTCTCTCAGAAACCTGTAAATTACTGGTCTGAGGAAACCCAGGAACTATCCCCACGGGAGAAAAAATCAGTACGATATTGTATCATGTATTACAAACTAATCTTTGAGATAATCTTTTCCTCTTTTCAACTTTTCAAACTCCATTATGGTAATGAGTCTACTGCTAAGTACTATGATCACACACACACACACACACGTGCACATGCGCTAATACCTTCTCTATTGGTCACTTGAAACCATTCCTGGAAACTCATCCTCTTTTTCTGCAGCTCCTCATTTGTAAACCACTCCAAACCTACCCATGCAATAACCAGTGCCCAGAATTAAGCACCACAGTGTATTATCTTTCATTAACAGCTGGTTACTTTACATTTTTCATTACTTACAAATTCTGACTAAGATGTCTGTATTGCACAATTATCCCTACATCTCCAGTCTCAAAATTAACCTTTCTCTTCATTAGAGGGGAAGAAAATAACGAGTCTGAGAAAGCACAGATCTCCTGATCCCTTCTAATAAATAGGGTTCGTTTCTATTCTTGAGTCTTTTTACTACTTGAATATTTTACTGTCTCTGCTTAAAAAGGGTAGATCCATTTTCAAAACTATAGTGTTGGTCTATTTCAGCTCTTTCTCTTTTCAGCAGACTTGATTCATTTTCATTTCTCTGATTATTTACAACAAAAGAAACCTCTGACTCTTACTGGAGGTAAAATACTCTGAGGGAGTGATTTATTTTGCTTCTTTGGAGCTCAACTCCATTAATGTCATATTTGCACAGCATAGCTTTATCTGAATATATCAGCCTATGATCTTTTAAAGACTCCCTGCTTCTTCTTTCAGGTCTGGCTAATCCCAGTTAGAATGAACTAAGGATCATAGGAGGAAAGTGCAAATCTTTCCACTTTGACTACAAAGTATATATCCCTGAGAAAAGACACTGCTTGACAATGTACAAATCTCCTAGGTACAATGAATATTTAAAAAGCTAATAAGAAAAGCCTGCAGGAGAACAATGAGTTTATTGATTTTGCATGAGCTACATATACATTTTTGTGCTAACTCTCCCTACTATTGCACTGTTAATTTAAACTAGCCTTTTGTCTATGTTGAAATAAAAGAGACTAGTGCAAGTTTATGGATTTGAATTTCAAGGCCCCTTTTCATGATTCAAAAAAGATAAGGAAAAAAGATGTCTTTCTTTAGCTACTAATTACAGTTACATTTTCAGTATAACCATGAACAGAAATCCCAACTTATATATTTAGATTTTATTTTCTGCCATCAACATCAGCGTCTAATGTCTATTGCCTTAACCAAGAGGGTAGTGATGTCATTATTAGACTGGGTGGGGATATTTGTCACTTAATAGCACTGTAACTTTGGGAAACCAGTTAGCTTTTTTAAATCTTAGTTTTCACATCTGTAAATTTAGAATAATAATACAGTTGCAATGATGATTAGAAGAGATTATACATGCTTAGGTTGTTTGCAACTTAAAACTCAGGAATTTGTGTCTTCTAAATAGGCATGTAATGAGAGCCATTGAAGAATAACACCCAGGAGAAGGAGATGGCTAGAGCCATTGCTTTAGGAAGACTGATCTGGCACTCAGGCCAAAGTTAAAACAAAGGAAGAAGCTGAGACATGCAAAGATGATGCACTAGGGAGTGCTAAATGTGAGGGAAATGCAGACATAAATATGAGAGCAAATGGTAAAGATAAAGTCCAGAAATTCATGATTGATGGAGTATGGAGACCCCAAAATTCAAAATTTGAAGTGTTAGCAGTTTGTTCTCAATCTAGGGCCTCATATTCAGATGGAAGTGCAGTTATAATAGAGATTAGGAATTAGATATTTACATTGCAGTTATTCACACAGCTATCCTTGCATAAATACAAATTATTAATTGTATTAAATTAATAAATAAATACTGGAATAAATACAATTAATAGAGAGATTTTTTTAAAGAAATAATAGAAATGCTCACTAAGTTGACATTTAAAAAGGCAAGGAATGAAGGGAATTAAGAAGAACGAGCAGTCAGAGGAGTAAGAGTAATGAGAATAGTATTAAGATTACCAAGAAATCAGTGGAAGGAAATCAAGCAAAACACAAACTAAAGGAGGGCGATGAAAATTTCCAAAAAAAAAAAAAAAAAATTATTACATTGACTCAACATTAAGCTCAACACAGATTTTTGCAGAAATTCACAAATTGATTTAAAAATGTTTATGGAAATAAACAACTCCATGAGCATTTTTTAAAAGCAAATTGGTAAAAATATGACCAAATATGGAGGACTGCCATCAAAATGTCAATCAAGGTAAAGCAATCAATTGGGAAAATAAATTAGTTTCACAAATGGTGCTGACCTAATTGAATATTCATATGGGGAAAAAAATAAAACTTTGACCTCCACCTCACACCATACACAAAAAATTCATTTGAGATGGATCATAGACCTAAGTGTAAAATCTAGAACCATAAAGCTTTTAGGAATAAACAAACACAGGAAAGTTGCTTCATAATTCGGGGGTAGGCAAAGCATTCTTCAAAGACCACAGAAAGCAATAAAATAGAAGAAAAAATAGTTCATCAAAATTTTAAAAAATGATCATCAAAAAAAGTATTAAGAAAGTGAATATTTAGGAATTTAAGGACAAATTTAGAGGAATTTAGTAGAAAAATAAATGTACACTTAGAGTACATAGACTAAACGATAGAATAAGTATGGCATTCACTGGGGATGGGGGCAGGGATTTCATGCAAGTGGAGCAGTACGGGTTCAGATACATAAGCACGAGTATCTGAGTTAAGAGATTTTCATACAGCTTGGCAGGGTTGGAGCACGGTGTGTCTGTGGGCATGTTGTAAGAGATGGAAAAGGATGGGCATGCAGAATTTGTTTACAAACAAATAAGACCTTATGAAAGAGATGGTGTCTTTTGAAGGATTTTAAACAAGTGAGCTACATGATTCCATTAGCATTTTAGACAGAATCCTCTGCAGCAATGTGGAGAATGAGTTAAACGTTGTGAGACTGATATCAGGGACATCATTTAGAAACAATTTCAGTAACCCTGGCAAGGCTTAATAAAGAACTAAACTAAGGTATTTACAGTGTGGACAAAAGAAAGGAGGGGATGGATTGTAGGGCTATCAAGGAGCTACAATCAACCGGACTTTTAGGATTCTTTGGGCCAGAAAGTTAGGGGAGGACACTAGGATCACTTTCTGAGCAGAAAATGGTGTTATTAACTAAGAATAAGATTAGAGAGGTAAAGGCATGTTTAGGGTGTGGCCAGGATAAGTGATTTTATGGTGAATATAATTCACTATAAGCACATAATTAGTATGGCAGTCTAATTCAGGTTGGAGCAAATGAATTAAATAGTGGCTAAGAGAACCAAAGGAATTGAAAGTAAAAGTGGCTCAAAGAGCAGATTCAGAGGAAATCAGGGAGCAGAAATGGCGAAAGGCAAGGAGATCTCTTCTCAACAGAATGAAACACATGTCTCCTGGATGGTTCATCCACAACAATGGTACCAGCTACAATCCATAATTGATGACTAGGAAACCTAACCTTATGGAGTCAAATGAGTCTTGGGTTACATCCCAAACTTCAGAATAATATCTTCAACTTCTCTCCAGACTTTTTCACCTCCATGTTCAATATACATGTACATCCAAAATTTTATCCATGTCCAATCTAATATAGGGCCAAGATTAGTATTTAAAAATATTTTATAGCTAGAGCATCACAGGTTTCAACTAATCAGAAAGGATGGCAGGTGACTCAGAATGGCAACCACTCATAAAGATTTGAAGCAAACCACCCACACTGGCTAAATATCAGACTGTCTCAAACCACCGTAATTCTTAAGTCGTTGTGTTCTCAATTTCAGTCCATGATACCATCACCTAGTTACCTAAATGAGATAACTCAGAGTCATCTTGAATGCCCCCTTCTCTCTATCAACTTTTCTAAGAGGTCACTAAGTCTTGCCAAAGCTACCCTTGAAAATCTCTCATTAATTTTGCCTCTTTTGTCTATTTCCATGTCTGAATTCCAGGCTCTCATCATCTCTTATCTCAACTATTGCAGTTGTCTCTCACCTGGTGTCCAATCATTTCATCCATCTGACCTTGATGCTTCTTAATCCTGGAATACTTTCTTTCCCACTACTTTATCTAATAGATGATCATTCACTATCCAGCATTAAAACATCATCTTCTATGTGACAACTTCCTCCAACTTCCAAAGATAACCCTTTACTTTTGGACTCCCACACTTTTACAAACCTCTTTAAGCTATTACTTTGCTTCACTACATAGACGTGACTCCATATCTATCTTCTACCTTATCTTGTGGCACAGATTATTTATAATTGTTCTATATTCAGTTTCTAACACATACCTGCAATACTATATTTAGCAGATATTGAAGACATTTTTTTTCTAAAGAAAGAAAAGAGGGGAAATAAAGGAGTAGGAGATAAGCTGTATCTCTCCCCTTCAGCACACTCCACTACTACATAATAAAATATCTAAAACATCTCCCTTACTATCATTTCATCCCACATCGTAAAATTTGAGGATACTCAACTGTCTTAATTTGTATGAATGAAATAGTTATATCTAGGCCATGTCCTTAACTCAGCCATCATTTTACAGAGTACCCCATCAATCAAAGGCAGAGCAGAAAAGAATGTATTTCCTCAGAAACTCCCAAGGGTGCCAATATTTTAATAGAAGCTAGGTTCAATCATCTAGTAACATCACCGCCTCTATTAACAATTTTTTGTTCAATTCAGAAGACATATGTTCACCCATGTATATACAAGCAATGACTCTGAGATGGCACAGAATCGAATGTTCAGTTGGGTAGAACTGATTCTTGTGTCGTGGGAAATACTGAGTACTAAATTATATGTACAGTTTTGATAAGAAATCCCAAGTAGTCAGTGTTCCAAGAAAAAAAAGATATTTTCACAGTCCAATTAATATAGTCCAAATTAATTCACTAATTTAGATTTTGAAGATCAATTTTCATCAACAGTGGTGATTAAGAGTTGTCTAAAGGATTAGCCATGGGAGACAACAAATAAAAAACCTTCTCCATGACAAATGATGCCAACACTATTTGCCCCTTATAAGCCACAGTTTATAAGAATCAGGATAAACTCTCACATATACCAGTTGCACACCTAATGATCTGATCTCTACATTTTCTATTTTCTCACTCCAGTCAATATAAAGTTTTCTTCTCAAATGAGACATTCATTTTTACAAAAGATTAACAGTTTACTTGCCAATATGTTTAACTGTAAAACAAAAGCTCTTCTAATCTGTAATTAAATTATCTCTATTTACTAAGCAACTCAAGCTTATGGCTATATTTCAATTGTTTTATAGATTTAATTAACTTACAGAGTAATACTGGAAAAACAAGAAACAATGCAGTTTGTTTTAATAACTTCTCGATTTAACAATCCACAAATTCACCAATGTATTGCAAAAGTATGGCTTTTTGAACAAAAATATAATTCACAGTCACTTCATAAAGTATAACAGTATTTATTTAATGCTTTTAAAACAATAAAGTTTCTTTCAAGACATAGAATTTTCTTAATGGACTTTCCCTTGACTTTTGTCATCTTTTTGTAAACAAGGACAAAACTGTTGATGGAAAAGCACAGTGTTGTGTTATCCTGAGCTTTATGCAACTCTAAGAGAAATGAGCCCACCTTTGAATATATACACTCTCTGTTTCCCCTGAACACATAGATGATGGTGGCATAAAGCGTGGAGAATTCAACACCCTTCCACTAGGCAGGCTCCTGCAATTTTCACTTTTCTGGTTAATATTTATGTCATTTATTGAAAGAGTAAACAAAAGATGAAAATAAAGATGAACAAAGTAGATTTAAAATCAAATAGCCTGTATTAATGGGTTTGCCTGACATTTTAAGATTTGAGATAGAAAGGAAGGAAAGAAAGCAACCATAACTGGGGGAAGTGGCAAGAGACTCTCCAACAGAGGCAGGTTTTGCTCGTGTCTCTGCCCACCGGGGCCACCAGGTGAACTAAAACTAAGTAAGAATCAACTACAAGCAATAACACTTTCTACTGGTGTGTTTTAGTCTCTCTCCCTCTCAGAAGAAATATTTTCAAACATCCTTATAATTATTAGAAGAAATCAGCCAGAAAACCAAGTCATATAAGTGGCTATTTTTATTTGCCTCTTTTTTGCTAAACACTGAAATAGTTATTTTGTACATTTTATATCAAGGACTCACCATAATCCTATACAAAGGTACCATTTTTATCCCCCAGAACAGTGAGGAATAAAACAAGTTTTTCAGATATTAAATTTCCTAGTATCACACAATACATAAATGACAAAAACAGGATCCAAGAATCCAGTTAGATTTAAAAGATCCCGCAACTTCATACCAAATCATAGTTTTAACCTTAAGACTGAACAGTTCCATACTCAATGCTTCTCATCTCCCCCTCCCTCCTTACTCATTGCCTCAATTCATTCTGATTCATTTAAGAATCTACCTAGGCCATCTTATTTTAAGCCCCTTGAAATCATTTTACTCTTTGTGTGTGTGTGTTTCCTTTACTGCACAAGGCTATGGGGGGTGCAAGGGGGAGCATCATTTAATGGACATAGAGCTCTACTCACAGTTTGGCCCAGTAGAGGGCCTAAGAAAACTGCAGAACCCTACATTCATGTGGTAGATAGGACTTCCCATGTAGTCAGCCACAGTGAAGACTTTCAGGCAGACAGAACAAAGGATTTTACCTTTACTGGTCTCCCCTGGGTGGGTGGACTAACCCAGTATGACTGACTTTTCTGGTGTTAAAGATAATACCAGGAACATGCTGATACTGCATTTTTTAGCTTTGCTATGGCCCCAATCAAGCTCACATTTTTTTTTTTTTGAGGGCAGTGTCACTGGCCCTCATATGTGGGACCCGAATCGGGGCCACTGGCTTCCCAAGCCAGCACTTAACCACCGCGCCACTCGGCCGGCCCCCAAGCTCACATTTTAACGGTCCCTCGATGGCCTCCATCATGTCCTTTCTAACTGCTTATTTCTGACTGGTCCCATAAGTCACAGACAGATACCCAGACACATCAAATTCCTGCTGCTTCCAATTAGTTGTGCTTTTCTTACATCTTACATGCTCCAAACTCCTCTCTTCCAAATTCGGTAAACTACTCTTCTTTAAAATGTTACTCAACTATCTTCTCTACGAAGCCTTCCACAAATATCACACTCATGAAAATGCTATCTTTCTCCTTTTCTGCCTTTTCCATTCACTGTATATAGCTATCTGGTAGCAATTAGATAGAATACTTTCTTAGTTTATTTTTATCATGTTGGGAGATTAGCCAGCAGATCATAGAGTTGGAATCAATCATCAAGCAGGATGTAGAGACAGTGATCATTGCCAAGTGGTGTCATTACAAGAAGACTCATTTGAGTCTACATAGATATTTAAAAGGTGCTGATGGGTAGAGATGGGAGATTTTCCTCACCTGATCCCTAGTTTCAACAGCCTGCTTTACCCTCTCCCTTCACCATTTTCCCCAGTTAGCATGAGGCTCATGATTTTCACCAGGTGATGAGTCTTGATGGCCCTCAAAAGTGAAACCCTGAAAAGATCTGGGCAAAAGGGCTGGAGAAAATCATAAAAATGTGTGGCCTTGGATCATATGTAAGTATGTTATTAACTTCATGGACATTTCACGTTTTCAAATTTCTCTGTACTAATTTAATTGCCTGCTTCAGGGTAGCTGGTTAAAAGTGTATTACATCCCTTTGAAAGAGAAGGCAAACTTCAGTTGAGAGGATGTTGAAATAGACACTGAACAGAATATGACTGCTGAGTATCTACCAGTTTCGGATTGCAAGGAATTAGTTATCTCAATAATATTGTGTGTGAGGCCCTAACAGATGGGACCACAGCATTAAGATTGTGAGGTGCTATTCATCCCTTCTAGGTCTAAGAACAGACCAAATTGGGCTTCAATTTGTCGACAACGGTGAATGCAATTGCTCCCTCTCTAAACAGGTCTCATATAATGGGCTTCAATTCTTGAAGACCCTGTTTTAGTTACTACTGTACTGTATCATCTGTTTTAATCAAGAGGATAAGTTCATGTGGTCAACTTTGTCAAGCTAACATTTTAATTTAGTTATAATTTATTACTCATTGGCAGAGAGCAGCCATACCTAATATGGGCTATTTTAAGACAAAGGTGCTATCTTTGTGGGGAAATTAAGCAAGACAATAGTTCTGAGGGCTAAGGTGAGGCATATCTGTTTTATGTTTGGTATTTCTCTTAAGTGTAGAGAAAATATCTTGTTTAAATTTATTGTGACCCTTATGTATCATAATAGTATGAGCTGTAATATTGATTAAGCCATGAAGGTTTACCAAATGGTGCATTTCAGTATAATTTTAAGTTAATTCAGAACTTAGGTTACAGATATATATTTCTAATTATCTAACTAGTCCAAGTTTTTAAAAAAATTTTATCTGATTATTTTCTTAAAGTACCAGTTAGTGAACAAACTAGTTTTGAGCCTGTATGATATCCTGATTATCCTTGAAGAAATTCAAACAACAAAGAACATGGAGATGTCACTTAATAAATTTACGATCTGCTGGCGGAACTTAGACGCATGTTAAACAACAAAAGAACATTAACAAAGCAATACCTGGTAAGCTCTAAAGATGACATTACAAATTAAACACATAAGGAAGCCACTTAATTTTTGATGCCCTCTTTGAAACTATGTTTTATTGTCTTTTTATGCTACTCAAAGTTATAAAGATTTTCAAAGAGGATTGCAAGAAAATAACCTGCATCGCAGACACGTATGTCTTTTTTCAATAATGACAATTTCATGGTTTTTCTCATCTCATCTGTGCAACATGTCATTGGAATTGAGCTCTAGTTAAAATAAAGTCCTTCAGCTCAGGCTGCATCTCACTTACAGGTAAAGAGATTCATGAAAAAAAATTTCACCATATTTAGTGATACCTTGGAATACAATGTGCTATGTTAAGCTTTCAATAATTACCTGGGAGTCACCCCCTGGGTATCACAGATATTGATAAAGTCACTCAGAAGCAAAGGTAATGGAGGGTCTGTTACAGTAATGAATAGTGTGTGTTAGGGTATAATTAACAAAGCAGGAGCCTGGACCTTGATGACTTTTTAATGAAGAGTAGTACGCTTTGTAATTTAGAATCATTCCTCTCAAAAATTCATTAGCAATCACATTCTCTAGTGTAATAAAATTTATCCAAGGAAGAAATGTGGTAGGGCTAGTTATTATTATTTTCTAGTTGTAATTATTTTCTAACTTGCTATATTATCCTTAACTAACATTTTTCTTAGTGATAACATATTCTCTTCTTGTGGGGCTTTAAAATGTTTACATTTTACTGGGCCCCCCAAATATGAGAGGATTCAGAATAACTATAGTAATACCTAGGGCAATTTTTTATGATTCTAGGTTTAACTAAAAAAGAACTAGAGCTGGATCTATTACCCTTAGGATCTCAGAAAACTCATCAGGTAGTCTAAGGGATCTGAGCCCTTTGGTTTTGATTTAATGACCCAGATAGCCAAAGTGATATGGGAACTCTAAATTTAAGAGTCCCACAGCCCAGGATGTACTTCCAAAATAGTAAAGTAAGGACCTGCAAAAAAATCTGCTCCAGAAAAGTAAAAGCACAAGCAAATATCGTCAAAATCAAATGTTTGAAGATTATGAAAATAAAGGTTTGCAAGAATCTGAGTAACATTTATAAAAGAAAAAGGTTGACTTAAACTAAAAACAAATCGATTGTTTTCTTAACTTTTCATATTCCATTCACTCTCTCTAGCTCTGCAGTATCCTTTAAAAACTGCGGCCTTCGAAATGTAGAAAATCAGCCTGTTAACAGCCACAAAGGAAGCATATCAGGCTTGGGGTTTTCAAAAAGCCCCATCCCCAAAGGCTTATCATTATGTGACTTGTCTGATGGCAACCTAAATAAAGCGATTCAAAGGGTTTGACATTATTTGACACTACTCGGAGTTCATTCAGCAGAAAAGGCCTGTATTCAGAGTTTGTATTTTAAAAAAAAAATTTGGAAATTAATATCATAGATGCCTGAAGTGGTGATATGAGTTGGTGCAAACAATAGGCTTGTCAAAAAACCTTAAAAGAAAGGTCTTGGAAATCAGATGTCAATGGGAAATTTGGAAAGCTCTCACAGGTTCCACAGACTCTCGAAAGGTACTTTCATGTATTAGGATACACATATACTCCTAGGAAAAATCTCTGAAAGCGCTAATCTCTCATTTCTGTCTGATTTGAGATTCCACAAAAGCAGGAGGTTAATTCAGAGTTTTAAAGTGCTGGAACACTGAAGGCATGTCTCAAAATAGTGCACAGCCAACTGAGAAATGCTAGGAGACTTTCTGGTTAAAGTCACTTAAGGACTTTTCTGTCCAATTACTAGCTGACTACTAAGGATACTGATCAGAGGCTTAATTAGCCACACACAACAGGAAATACAAACTTTACATCATTAGTTCAGGAAACTCACTAAATCAAAAATTAGCAAAAATAGAAGCAACAAATAATAACAACCAACTCTGGAGTGGGAGGGGCCTGATTTCCAACATTACTACATTATGTTATTTTAAATGTCCAGTTTTAAAAGAAAATTGTAAGACATGTAAAGAAACAGGAAAGTGTGGTCATAACATGGGGAAAAAGGTCAATAGAAACTGGAGAAGGAAGTCCAGGTGTGGGAGTTTAAAATAGAAGAAGGCTTTCAATCAGCTACTATACATAATGTTTCAAGAACTAATGAAAACGATGTCCACATAAAGAATATATGAGAATCAAGTATCACAAAGTAGACAATGTCAATAAAGAGAAATTATTTTTAAAAGCAAATAGAAAGTTTGGATTTTAAAACTACAACAACTGAAATGAAAAATTTACCATAAGAAATTCACAGCAGATATGATTTGGCAGAATAAAAAGTAAAATGAAGGACAAATTCATTGAGATTATGCAGTCTAAGGAACAGAGAGGAAGAAACAAAGAGAAATGAAAATATCTTCAAATACCTGTGCAGCAACACGTGTACCAATGTACTCAATGGGAGTTCTAGATGGAGAGAGCCACACTGGAGAAAAAAGAATGCTGAAAGAGATAATGGCCAAAAACTTCGCAGATTTGATGAAAAAATAAATTAGTCTATACTGTCTTAAACTATAGGTGGAATAAACTCAAGGGGATCCATATTTACACACGTAAAGACAATGTCAAAAGACAAAGACAAAGGGAGACTCTTGAATGCAAGTGACAAAAGAAAAGTATTAATAAATTGAACTTCACCCAAACTTAAAGTTTTGTGTTTCAAAAGAAAATGAAAAATCAGTCCACAGAATGGGAGAAACTATTTGCAATCATCTATTTGATATGGGACCTATCAAAAAGAAAATCAGGGGTATATTTTTAATTAGGGGAATGTGTGGGCTAGGACTTAGTTCTCCAGAGATGGACACCATTTTCATGATTATCATGCAATAAAGGGAAACATGCAGAAAATACTCTTTCTTTATAATAATTTTAAGTTCTATAATGGAGATAGATGATGAAACTTAACTGGATGTTATACTTTTAAATAGCCAGATGAGAAGCAATTATGGAATCACTTTTAAAGTGTGGGTGTATTTGGAGCTCATTTGCCAGGCCTATTTCCATCATAATAGGATCCTAGAAGTGAGAACAGGGACAAAAAGGTCCTCTTACAGAAAGGTCACCTGATCTTGCCCTAGTGACAATACCATATTATTCCCTTCAGCACTGTCTCCAAGGCTTTGTCCAGTCTCATTTGAAATATGTGCAAAATTCACCACCCCCATTATTTTTAGCTTGAATACAATTTCCTAATGGCAGTAATGACTCGTCTGCCAACACATTTATCTTCCTTTAAAGGTGGAAATAAAAGGGTCTTTTGGTATACCAGGCAAAAGGCAGAACTGGCTCACTGTTTCTAGGGGATAATAAGTGGATAGTTGAAGTTGAACAGCTATTTATGAGGCCTCAACTCCTGGGGATAAGCATTATTTCAAGGGAATGAAGAAAAGAAAGTGGCGATTAAAGAAATTGAAAAGTGGGTTGTTTGGGGGCCAGCCGAGTGGCGCGGTGGTTGGGTGCTGGCTTGGGAAGCCAGCGGCCCTGGTCCCACATATGAGGGCCAGTGACACTGCCCTCAAAAAAAAAAAAAAAAAAGTGGGGGTTGTTTGGGTTATTTAGATGGTGCTGAAGATACTTCAGGAATTATAGACACTTGCATCTCTCCTCTGATTTTCAGGCATGGAAAATGTGGAGAAAAACCACTTCTTGAGAGGAGATTGGACTAATACAGAGGGTGCCAGAAATATGTATACACATTTTAAGAAAGGAGAAAACTGTATTAAAATTCTAATACTCAATATATACTGATAACAAAAGATTAATACAAGTCATGTGCATGCATTTTTTTTTTGGCACCCCCGGTATTTGTTGATGTGCTATTACTAGTGATGGAATTCACTATTACAAACCTTGTCAAAATTTTCCAGCATTATTCATTAGCAATTATATCACAGGGAAATTAAAGCTCAGAAAAATACTACAATAAAATATCAAGTCCTAATCCAGTGTCTTCCAGTATTTCTCCATAAAGGCCAGCTATGACCAAGTCATCTTTTGTGATTATTTTTACATCATTTGTTAGTTCCTTCTGTTACATGATAAGAATCTCTAGGTTCCATGGATGCCTTCTGATTTCACACTGACATTTTATCACAACTCAAGTGTGTAGTATTACCATCTATACATGATGAGAGATTCCTTCTAACCACAGCACTGCAGCAGACACAGGAAGAAGCAAGATACAGAGAGATGAGGAAAAAGATCTGGGCAGAAGCTTCAGCAATCGCTGAGTCCTTCTGCACTAGTATTTGAGGACATCTTCTAAAGATGGACAGGACTTCCTATTTTAAATAGCTGTACTCTGGTATTCAGAGTATAAATCACTTGGCTAAATAAAGTCCTATATGAATCTATATTACATCTCAGAGAAGATTGGACATATGTGGATGACAAGTGCTGGACCAATTGAATACGTCTAAAAGAGAGAGAGAAGAAGGAGTTTTTAAGGAAAGGAGGGAAAAGTTGATTTCTAACACAAAAACTACTGAGGGCTGGCAGATACTGTGAGTCCAATATCAAAAGTTACTTGACTTAAGGTGATTGCATTTGGCAGCATTCCAGACTACATCTCTGTCCAAGAGACTAAAAATTCCTTGATGGCCAGGATTTTGTCATTTACATTTGTATCACTGAACCTAACAGTAATTAGCACACATGAACCAATTGATAAAGATTAGTCAAATGCATAATACTCTATTAAATAAATCAGACACATATTCATGTATATTTCAGAGTATCAAAGATTGATACCTCTCTTCAGTGAGGTTGTTGTAGGTAAAATATAATAAAGCTCTTCACTCATACTTGCCATCATTCCCTTCTGCTTACAGTTATGGGAGAAACAATATCTGTACTCAAATGCTCATTGAACTCCAGGAAAAATAAAAATAAATAAGTGTGGAAGACTGAAAGGTGAAATTGTTTAAATCAAAGGGGAGGGGGTAAATGATACTGAAATGATGAAAATATGTCAGAGTTTATAGGTTAGTGCCAAAAGAACTAACCAGGCATGTTCCTATTGTGCCTATGTATAAAGACCTCTAATGCATGCCTAGAGTACTAAAATGACTTTTGAAATATAACAATAGAAAATATTCAGCTCAAGGAGACATGGTATTTGGTTGGAAGGCTCATTTGGATAATTAAGGTAGGATTTCAAACTTCCAAGATGTATGCTCAAGTAATGGATGTTCCTAAACTGCCATAACTTTTAAGAGTGATGTTTGAGTGCAGGGACGGTGTTGAAAGAAAGGTTAGAACAGAGACAGGACAACCAAGGGGATACAGGTACAGGGATGACAAGATAGACACTTCAGATCACTACCCTTTCTATATATCAACTATTTCTCTATCAACCTTCCCAAGACTCAAATTTCTAGGACAGAGTCAGGAGACCTCAGATTTTTTTTTTTCAAAATGTACAAAGCTGTTTATCTTTCTTCGCATTTTAAAAATGCATAACCATTTAATTTGAATATATTCAGTTAGTATTTTATTTTCTTACTATACAGTTGATATTATGAAGCACTGCTTCATTCAGTTAGAACCTCATGAACACCATCAACTTTTCCTGGCTTATTTTTCTGAACAGAATTAATACCTGAGTATATAATTTTGTTTTACTTTTTAAATGCTTAGCAAATTATAATATTATAGTTTCCATAAGCCCTTTAAAAATCTGATTCACAGGGTAGACATTAAGGTTAGGTAATGACTGCACTTGTCTTAGGAAGAGCCTGTGGAAGAGGAATTCAATATAAGCAGGTTATGGGAACAAGAAACCACCACAATCTTTAGTACCAGAACTATTACTGACTTGCATGAAGTTCATCTGACATATTTTAAAATGGGTTGAATTGCAACATGAATACCATGGCACAGATTTTAAAATTAATAATTAAATCAGATAAGTAGTCAGAGTTAAAAATTATATTCCCGAATGGGAGAATATATTCACAAATGATACGTATAGTAAGGGGTTAATATCCAAACTATAGAGAAAACTCATACATAGAAAATAATAATAATAAATAAATAAATAAATTCAATAAAAAAATGGGCAAAGGACCTGAATAGACATTTCTCCAAAGAGGACATATGGATGGCCACCAGACATGTGAAAAGATGATCAACATCACTAATCATCACAGAAATGCAAATTAAGACCACAATGAGATACTCCTCATACCTGTGAGAATGACTATTATCAATAAATTAACAAATAAAAAGCGCTGGCGAGGATGTGGAGAAAAGGGAACCCTTGTATACTGTTGATGGGATTGTAAATTGGTGCAGACACTGGAAATTAGTATGGAGAGCCATCAAACAATTTAAAATAGAGCTTCCATATGATCCAGCAATTCCACTTCTGGGTATTTTCCGAAAGAAAATAAAAATACTAATTTGAAAAGGTGTGTGCATCCCCTATGTTCACTGCAGCATTACTAGCAATAGCCAAGATATGGAAGTAACCTACGTGTCCATTAGTAGATGAATGGATAAAGCAGGTGTGTGTGTGTGTGTGTGTGTGTGTGTGTGTGTGTGTGTGTGTGTGTGTGAGAGAGAGAGAGAGAGAGAGAGAGAGAGAGAGAGAGAGAGAGAGAGAGAGAATATGGAATATTACTTAGCAATAAAGAAGAATGTAATCTTGCCACATGTGACAATATGGGTGGACCTAGAGGGTATTATGCTAAGTGAAATAAGTGAGACACAGAAAGACAAATACCATATGACCTCACTTATATGTGGAATCTAAAAGGAAAAAAATGCAAAATAAATGAATAAACAAAGCAAAACAGAAAGAGGGCCAGCCAAGTGGTGCATTGGTTAAGAGCTGGTTTTGGGATGCCAGCAGCCCTGGTTCAGATCCCACTTATGAGAGCCAGTGACGCTGCCCTCTACAGTTAACAACAGCTCCACCTGGAGCTGGGCTGCGAGCCCTGGCGACGGTATAGGCTGCAGCCCCTGCTGCAGTGGGCTGCCATAGGCTACAGTGAGTTACCGGGAGCCAGAGTGAGCTGCCAATAGCCGCGGTGAGCGGCTGTCCAGAGGCTGACGACCAATCTGCCTCATCCGGGAAGAGCTTAATGACGATACCAACATAGGCCAGTGAAGCAACGTCCTCCACAACTAGACTGAAGAACAAAAAAACAGCAACTTGTCTGTTCCCCTGCCCCAATTCCCCAATGCTGTTCCCCTCCCCCAATTCCCCAATAAGATCTTAAAAAGAAAACAAAAACAGAAAGAGAGTCATGGATATAGAGAACAGACTTATGGTTGCCAAAGAGGAGGGTGTGGAGGAATAGGAATAAAAAATATTATATTCCTTAAATATGGGGACCTGATGTGTTGCTTTACTTAAAGTGTGATGATCAAGTGTGACTTTATTTTCAGTGAGACAAGTCCCATGGTTAGGGGAGGGCAAGGTGCCACAACTGACAGCCTGACCAAGACACAGAGTAGAAGAGAGCTGTTTATCAGAAGGAAATTTTTAAAACTCGTTAGCCATAGTTGGAGGAAGGGATGCTGTGCAGACAAAACATCAGACACCCATTACATATAATTGCAGCAAGAACATAATACTGGCAAATATTTACATAATGTTATTCACATGTGAAAAGCACTCTGTGCCAAGTCCTGCTCGAAGACGCACTGATATTGACTCATTTAACCCTCACACCAATCCTCATGAGCCCTACTTTGCAAAGACACTTTGGGAGTTTAAGGGCTGATCCAAAGTTACACAGCTACGTAGCAGCAGCAGCAGAATTGGAACCCATGCCACCTGGCTCTAGAGTCTATGCTCTTAACCTCCAGCTCATCCCACTTCTCCAAGTGAAACAGAGCAGGCAGTCTCGAGCTAAGAGAAGTGGTGTGAAGGAAAAACATAAAGCTGCTAACCTATTTCATTATATCACTTACTGCATTTATTGAAAGAGTGTTTGAACTTTTATGAATCAGAATCCAATTCACAGCCCCAATTTCACTAAAGCAGGGAAGATTTTTCAAAACTCACTTTTATCCATGAAAGGTAAGTGCTTAATGATTCAGCTCATGTAACTGAGGTTTGGAGACCGAGTTTTTCAAAAGGCCTCTACCTTCTTTAAAATTCAGGGACTAAATGTTATCAAAAGATTCCTTTTGTTACATATTCGAAGATTCAAACTCCTTCCTTGAGGCAGGTGAGATCACGAACACGGTATCACTTCAGTTCCTTCATCACAACATTGAATACAGTCACATAATTGGGAGCTTAGCCAAGCATAACAGGCATTAGCAGATGATACACAATGAGCAAATGAGATCTGGCTTGAAACGAAGCCGTTTCACACTGGAAAGGAAGTGTAGTCTCAGGACGGACAAAGAGAAAGAAACCTCTCAAAAGAGCGAATTCACAAAGGAAGAGGTATCGATACCCTCTAAAATCTACAGAGATAAGCAGGCTTCAAACCACATGGGACCTATGTTGCATGAAAAAACAGATGATGTGTAATCAGAGGCTTTTATTGGATTGACCTCCAAACCAAGCAAATACGCAGTAGCAGAACTTACGAAAAAAATAATTTTCCAGTAAGCATTAAACACATCAATAATCTATTAACTCTAAATTGCTAGCAATGAAATGTTGTTATCCTATTAGGACCTGTGTTTTAAACTCCCTACCCCCCGAAGTGGAGCTTGAAATAAAGTGTCACCTTCGTATGCTGATGCCAAAGCTTAATATTAACTCCAAATGGCTTTGTTCTTTTCCTCAAAGACTGTACACCATCATGGTCTTTTACGACCATTACATTTTTCCATTATGATATTCATATTAATGGGCAGGAACTATAACAGACACTTAGAAGGTCCATACTTTGATGAAGTATTACACAGCCACTTGTGGCAAGACACTTTCTTAAGGTTACTGCCATATAAGTTAAAGCTGCTTATCGACACCCACTCATAGGCTCCTTGGAGGGCAGAGAGGAAGCATCAATGGAGAGAGAGGTCTGAAAGGGAATCGTAACAGGGAACGGAAGATGGAGCGTATTGTAATGAAAAAAGTAATAGTTACAGTACTTTAGAATAAAGTTGTCTGGTTCAATTAAGCAGAGAGAAAGATTACAAAGTACTGTGGTTTACTTTTTTTCTATGCTGTTATTTCCCTCATAGACAAACTTCTCTAGGATGGGGCTCAAGAATAGGCCTCGTGAGGGGCCGGCCGAGTGGCTCAGTTGGTCAAGAGCTCACTCAAGAGTGCGAGCTGAGCTCTGAGCAACAGCAGTTCGATGCCCAGCCTGAGCTGAGCTGCCGCTGAGCTGCCAACAGGTGACAGAATGGGCTCAGCTAAAAAAAAGAATAGGCCTTGTTTATATAGGAGAGAGAAGAGTGTCTATGCAGGTCAGATATTCTGCTGATCTGTCAAATGCCAGGAATACACACTGCCTGGATTGTCAGTTCATTGCTCAGAGGCAAAGTTTGCCATTATATTTTCCACATGCCCAATTTCCTGCAGAAATTCCAGAACAGTCACCAGAAGCTTTGGGCAAGAGGCTTCAGTAAGTCTCAACTAGGAAAAGGCAGGAGAAAGTGTGCCCCCCAACTCTTCATTTCTGTGGTGGTGGTGACTTGATATTTCTACCTTCAGGACATGGAGCTTAGTTCCCCTCTTTTTGAGTGTGGAGCCAAGTTAATAACTCACTTCTAACAAATACAGTGTGTAAAGAGAAAAATAGTAACGTTTCAGTGACATACCTGGCAGATACCACCTTAGCCAAGTGCAAGGTTTAACATCACGGGTACTGTCATGTGTTCCCTGATGTGATGTGATGAGTACAGCCCTTCGCTTCTGTGGTATTCTCCCTCCACAATTATAACGTTCAGGCTAATCATGAGCAAATATCAGCTAAGCCAAATTTGAGGGACATTCTACAACATGGCTGACTATTAGTCTTCAACAGGGTCAAGACCAAGAAACAACAAACACTGTCACAGAATGAAATAGGCTAAGGAGACTTGAGGACTAAATACAATGAAGTGTCTCAATTTGGATTCTGGGAAGGAAAGAAAGCATCAGCGGAAAAGCCGGGGAAATCTGAATAGAGTTTGTAGCTTAGTTAATAGTTTTATGCTATATCAATGTCTTAGTTTTGATAGATATGCCATGGCTACATACATTGTTAATAAAAGGGGAAGCTGGGGGAACACTGTAAGGGAATTCTATGCTTTCTTTGTAATTTTTCCATACATCTAAAAGTATTTCAAAATAAAATGTTAAAAGCACTGTAATGCCAGAAAGTAAAAATGTGATCCAGAAACAAAAGGATGGGGCATGTCAAAGGATTACAGGTGCCTGCCTGCAATAGCATTCAATGGGCACAGCTGGCATATGAGTAACAAAATACATACTGTAGTACTGGATGATAATGCAAAGTAGAAATTCAATATCCATGAATCCATATTGATATAAAGAATTATCACATAATAAATGAATGGAGAGAAGAGGCAAATTTCCCATGCAAAAAATTTCCCAACAATTAATATAGATACTTCTCTCTCCAATAGGTGATGCTTAACTACCCACCCAATCTAGTGTTGATGAGGGCTACACTTGGGGATTTGCTTCCAAAGAATAGAGTATGGACAGGGTAGGGTAAGTTTGTAGCTGAGAAACCTGGCAAACATTTGCCTCAACCAAATGATCAAGGTCAGTATCATCAGTAATAAGTCATGTTGATAAAATGTACTCTTGATATATGTTAAGAATGGTACCACACTTCTATGGTCTTTCTCCCAGAAACCTATAACCCTGGTTAAATCATGAGAAAAACATTGGTCAGACCCGAATTGAGGGCATTCTATAAAACACTTGATAAGTACTCCTGAAACTGCCAAGGTCTTTAAAACAAGGAAAGTCTAAGAAATGGTCACACTCAAAAGGAGGCTAAGGAGGGCCGGCCGAGTGTTGTGGTGGTTAAGCGCTGGCTTGGGAAGCCAGCAGCCCCGGTTCAGGTCCCACATATGAGGGCCAGTGACACTGCCCTCAAAAAAAAAAAAAAAAAGGAGGCTAAGGAGACATGAAAACTAAATATAATGTATTATTCTGGATGAGACTCTGGAATAGAAAAAGAATATTAGGAAACAATTAGTAAAATTCAAATAAAGTTGCTTCCTCAGTAATGACAAACATACCATAAAAAGTAAGATACTAACAGTTAAAGAAACAGTTGAGGGGCATAAAGGAAATCTATACTATCTTTATGCATCTTCAGTAAATCTAACATACACCACACACACACACACGCACATGCACACACTAAATACTTATTTGAGTGGATTCTCCTTAACATCTTTTATGTTGGGACCATGCTGCCTCCTGCCATGTCCCCAGGGATGAAATAGCCATGGGTTTCTTCTCTCTTGAAAAGGTTCATTGTGTTATGGAATTCTTTCATTTCGTTTATTCATATCCTTGTTTTTCAGGTGGTTTTTTTTTTTTAATCTGTTTTGAAATTTGTCTGGTATGCTAACATTGTTAAGTCTCTTGTGATTTCATACATTCTAAAGGGATCAGAAACCACACTTATCATTTTAAATAATATTTCAACACTAGAGATATTCATAGGTAGAGAAAGCCAACTTTTTTTAATGCTTTTGATGGATATAAGTCTAAATGCAAATCTGAAATAGATCATCTCCCTGGACCCATTTATTCCTCATTCATATTAAGGGAAGGACAATTGAATAAAATTTGGACATTGGGCCTTTCACCAGTAATTACTTTGGAGGACTTCCTCTTCCTGCAATTAGTATGGTATTTCATTGCATCTAGAGATTGTCCTATTTAAGTGTGTCTGTGTGTGAGTGTGTGAGTGTGTGTGTGTGTGTGTGTGTGTGTGTGTGTGTGTGTGTGATGTGCCACTGTGTCAGCTCCAACTCCTGGTGACCCTATGAGTGAGTGATGTCCACAATGTCCTGTCCTCAACAGCCCTGCTCAGCTCCTCTAGATCCATGCCTGTGGCTTCTTTTATGGAGTCACTCCATCTTTACATTCAGTCTTTCTCTTTTCCTGCTGCCAGATATATTTTAACCCTCACTGTACCCTCCCTCCTTATTTTTTCTCTTTTCTTCTAATTTCTCACCTAAATTGATGAGATGCTGCTCTCCATAAAATAGACAGGACTGTATTTATAAAATGTATAATAGAGCCTTATTTTATATTCGATGAAACCTGGAATATACTGAAGAAATATAGACCAAACTTCATAGTCAAACAATTAGCTTATTTTCTTTCAATTTCTCCATCTGCAAAATGGGACTAATAACACTTACTATCCAGTTTTGAGAATTAAATACAATAACATATGAAAAACCCTGGTGTGGCATCTAGGACAGAATAGATCCTCAAACATAATAATTACAGCAGCTAAACTGCATTCCAAGCCACACGCTAAGTGACTTACTACTCATCATCTCTTCTGTGAAGAACAACCCTGTGGGTGGAAACTGGCATTATTCTAAATATTCAGTGAGGAAACCAAGCCTCTCAGAGGTAACTTGCCTTAAAGTCACACAGCAGGAAAACAGCAGAACTAGTGACCCCAGGGTAGACTTGTAATAACAATTTTGTATTGTGCTTCATGTACTATGATCACTGTCTTCCTCTTTCATGTTCTTCTGATGGAAAATTGACCTTCTCTTGGCCTGAATTCTGCTTCAAATAGCATTGCATCATAAGAGGAAGATTCTAGAATGTGACTCTAAATTTTTCTACTGCATACTGTCATTCAACAATTATTCTCTGCCCTTTTGCTAATTAGTTGTTTTAGATGATCTGAGAGCCCTTACTCCTATTCTCCAATTCTTCCTTTGTCATCTGCTTGGCTCCTTTAACCAGTCACCCCTTTGTTCATCATTTTGCTTTCTCTGCTAATCACTTCCTGCCCCATCAGCTTTCAATTTCTAGCTGCAGCAATGCCTGAAGAGAAAGCCTTATTCTAACAACAGATTCATTGGCACCTCCATTTAGACTCAAGGCGAGAGAGCTACTGATTTCTGAATTCCTAACACACACTGTCCCAAACCTGAAACAAAACTTTGTAAAACGATGGTGTGGTAAAGCAGTGACCACAGATCTAAGCCCTGGAGATGTAATATGTAACACGGCGACCGTAGTTACCAACACTGTGCTGTACATATGAAAGTTGCTGGGAGAGTGGACCTTAAAGGTTCTCACCAGGGCTGGCAGAGTGGCACATTAGTTAAGAGCTGGTTTGGGGATGCCAGCGGCCCTGGTTCGGATCCCACATATGAGGGCCAGTGATAGCTAACAACAGCTCCACCTGGCTGGGCTGCAAGCCCCGGCGATGGTGTAGGCTGCAGCCCCTGCTGCAGTGGGCTGCCATGGGCTACAGTGAGTGGCCGGCATCTAGGGTGAGCTGCCAATAGCCTCGGTGAGCGACCATCCAGAGGCCGGCAACCGATCTGCCTCATCCGGGAAGAGTGCAATGACGATACCAAAATGGGCCAGTGAAGCAACGTCCTCCACAACTAGACTGAAGAACAAAAAGACAGCAACTTGTCTGTTCCCCTTCCTCGATTCCCCAACGCTGTTCCCCTCTCCCAATTCCCCAATAAAATCTTTAAAAAAAAAAAAGGTTCTCACCACAAAAAAAAGTGCCGTGTGAGGTGACGCATGTGTCAACCAACCTTCTTGGTATAGTCATTTCACAATATATACATATATAAAATCATTATGTTGTACACTTTAAACTTACAGTATGTTATATGTCAATTATACCCCACAGCTGAGAAAATCAGAGAAAAAGTGATAATTGTTTGAATCAGTTCAGCACATTACCTGGTACATTATACTCAGTAATGGCCAGTTACCACTATTGTCATCTAGCACTTTGTATGGGGGTGTGGAGAGTACATATGTTAAAGATGTTGAGATGATTCCTCAAGTGAGCCAAGAATGAAACCATAAAGGGAAATGAAATTTCCCCCCAAACTTCTTGCATCCATTAAATAGCTGGACCTTTTCCCCACACGGTGACTCTTATGAGTCCATTAAAATAATTTTTTGGCATTGTGAACTAGAATAAGTAAAATATGCTCATGCACATTTGGTTAATTATCCTTTTGGAATACATATTAATCAGCTATTTTCCAAGAAGCAAAATCTTGTGCTTGGAAAGCACTGGAATATGAAGTAGGAACCTGAAGACCAGAGCGAGCTTTGCTTTCCCATACTTTCTCTTTTCTGTCTTAAAATACAAGATGGAAACTAAGAGCATGAGAGAGATGTCCTAAGAAACTTCCAAGCTGTCAACTTCAATTAAACAAATCAAAGTATTCTAACGCAATGATAACTTAAAAGCTAGTCATATTTGGTTTTGTTATGTATTTTGAAGGAAACTGTAATTTTGTATTTCCACTGATTTCATCCACTCATATAAATTTCAACCATTTATATATTATTTAGGCTAATACTGCATTAGTAGATACATATAAAATTAATGAGAGGGTCCAGGCAGATACTGGAAGTTAAGATGGAGTTAACAAGAAAAACAGGTATGTGAGAGGAGATGGTGCATAGCATTAAATTAGGGCTTTATTCCAAGACAACCAAAGCAAATATTACATATCATTAGAGTCCAACATCTATACATCTGAGCCAAAACGTGACAATTAACTGAATGTATGACCTAGTAAAGGTTATTTAAACTCTCTTAGTCTAAGTATGGTCATCTAAATCATAAGGAAAATCATAATATATATTTTGCACAGTTAATTAGCACAGGGTTTGGCATATACTTCTAAAACCACAGACTACTTTTAAACTTAGATTTTGTCAGGTTTTTAGTAACATGACATTTTCTTTTAATACATAAAAATATAACTCTCCTATGTTTATCATAAATAATGCATTTATGGTATTAAACCTCATATAGACCTTTTACAGGTAGTTGAAGTCTGAAAAGAATTTGGGTGATGATCTCACTTATTTTCATAGCATCTTGATAAAATACAAATGGCTGGGATTATTCTTTCCTGCATTTTCCCCATGAGAAAACTAAGTGACAAGGATGAAGAAAGTTGGCTAAGATTGTGTAGCAAGCCAGTGTCAGTACCTTCGATCAAATCAAACTTTCTAATCCCCTCTCCTGGGCATTAGGTGTTAGCATCAAAATCCTGCTGGGTTCTTGTGGCCCTAAGAATGCAATTATTCTGCAATATTATTATTGTGTCTCTTTTCCCATAAAAGTTTAATGAGCTATGTAATTTTTCCTAAATATAATACCTCAATTTATTATTTTATTAACTCACAATGAAATTTATGCCTTTTTAGTACAACAAATTTCATTACTTACTGAGACCTTCTATTTAATAATTTTATTTGAGGAAAAGCAGAGTTCCTAATCACTCTCCCTACATTCATTCCACATCTCTGTGCCAATTTTACCATCTCCTTCTACTTATGTACAAAACAGCAGAGCAACTAAAAACATGCCAAAATAAAACATGCCATTCCCCAATGGCTGCCTTAAATCCCATCCCTCCCCATCATAAGAATGACAACTATTATACTTCTCAGCTATTCCAGAATCTTGAGAGGAGTTATGGCTTAACACATCTTGATAGTGAAAACTGAAAAAGACCAGCCTCATGAGAAATTTATACACCTTTTCTTATAATAATTCATTAGAGTGTCAAAGTACTTTTAGGAAAAAAAGAGCTAGTAGAGAAAAGATGATGCTATCAATAGCTGAAGGTTTATAGAAAGAATTTTTAGTCAAGAAATATTAAATCAATAAATTATTCTGTCTTATCACAAACAGAACTATTCATCCACATTCAAACTTGAGAACCATCAGAAGTGGAGAGAACCAAATATTGACTTGCTCTAAGAAGAAAATGTCTAAACTCAGAAATTTCAAAAAAATGAAAATACATTAGAAACTTGCTGTCAAAGGCAGGAAACGCATCCTCCAGGAAGGGTGTAGGGAAGATTTGTAGCAAGGATGGGTCACTGAATTTCATGACCTCCGTGGCCTACTGTCTACTCCAAATTCCAAAGGTAAGACTTTTCCAGTGAAAACTTTTCCTGGCTCCTTTCATGAAAACAAAGTTTTTTTGTTTTGTTTGGGAATTTTTTGTGTCAAATGAAGAAAAAAAAATAATCCATACAAAATTGGAAATGGCCATCTCAAGAGGTGGAACATCTTTAATGTGCATCTGTGCGTACATTAGGGAATCTATACCCAGGAGACAGGACCCCGAATAATGTATTAATATAGCGGATTAAGAGTCTGAACTCACTGTCTGTTGGAGAGCTGAATGACACTCTAATAAATCACTTTACTTCTCTGAAATAGAGCTTCCTCAACACAGTTCTCAGGATAAGAGTACTTGCCTGGCTCCCTTCCCAGGATGATGGTCAAACACTTTTAAAACCATAAAGTAATATAAAAACATAAGACAATGTAATTACATGAGTTTTCTGAAAGTGGATTTAAAAGAACATGTGATTTGTGGCTATGACTAATTTCATTTCCAAAGACCGCCCCCCATTGCCCCAAAAGCAAAAAGATAAATTTATATCCCAAATAATTAACATGCAATTTATAACATCACAATATGCTTCACTTATAGCTTGCCATACCTGCAGTTGACATAAAACATATTTGTTTTTACATAATGAAGACTCAATGGAAAAGTGTATGTTTATTACCTTTTCGATGTTTTGTTGGCTTGCACCCTGGAGTTTCTATTTCAACACCTGAAAAAAAAATTTAACCAATTATGAAGCCATCTGGAAGAGAGCGAAGAGAAAACACTATTTTTTTTAACCTCTTCTTTGAATACCTGGCACTGTCATAGATGGCATGTCCAAAACAATGACATTAACAAAACAATTTTCATTAAGGAAAGGAGGAAAGAGGCTGAGGCCATTCAAACCTACAGGACATCATTCTTATCAATAAAAATATGGACTTTTAACCCACTGACCCATGCTACAGAACCTCAGATTTACTGGAGAAATTCAAGAAAATGTTAGTGTTAAGGCTTTAACCAAATCATCCACTTAGCTTGGGAAAATGAATAAAAATAAAAATCTACCACTCAGAATCTGCAAGTGATAACCCCAAAGTATCCTCTAGCTCTCTGCCTTATTCTGTATCAGTAGAAAGACATAGAAACATGATAGCTAAGGATGAGAGCACCATTTTGAATTCTAATCTGAAAATTACTGTCTGATATTGGTCTTAACTAGCTGTTTCACTTTACTAGGACTTAGCCATTCATCTAAATAGTGAGAATTATTGCAATAAAATATTCAAAGGGTGTATGAAGATTAATTTCACACTACTATTGTGCCTGTTGTAAGTAAAAGTACTTAACATATACTAGCTAAAATTATTTTCATTTTTATGGTTTTATCATATGATGACATTCCTTAAAACTGGTGAATAAATTTCTCTTCTCTTCTCCCTTGACATTCTCCCTCAAAAAAAAAATGTGTAATCAAATTTAGAAATACTAAAAAATTTAGAAAGTAATCAACAATCACTTTTAAAGCAAAATAAGATGAGTTAACACTAAAAGATCTATTTATTTTTCTTGAGTTAGTGTGAAAATATCAGGAAACGAAGAAATTTGTTCTACACCTGACTCTGCCACTGAATACTCTCACTCTTATGCAATTCACTTAAGTTTTCTTAGTTTTACTATTAAAAATTAAGAAAAAAGCATGTCTTGCTGTCCTCACATGACACTCATTTAAATCTAAAATTTATGTAAAGAATCTGTATCTATTCAGTTAGTCTTATTTAGTGTTCCAAACTTTGCTCCAGGAAATCATTCCTAGAATTTCCCCCCACCACCCCAAAGAATGATTAAATTAAAAGAAAGAGAACACAACACCAAAGCACAGTCTATGAGAGAAAAAAATTGATAACATGTACTTCATTAAAATTTAAAACTTGTGCTAGGGGGCCTGCGCAGTGGGGCATTGGTTAACAGCTGGCTTGAGACGCCAGCTCTGAGCAGCAGGGCCCTGATTTGGATTCCACGTATGAGGGCCAGTTGCACTGCCCTGTACAGCTGAGATGGTGAACGACTGCTCGACCTGGAGCTGGGCTGCTGTGGATTGCTGATGACAGTGTAGCTGGGGTGAGCTGCCAAGAGCCGTTGTGGGTGGCAGTTCAGAGGCCAGCGACAGACCTGCCTCACTGGGAGGAGCGCCATGATAATACCAACATGGGCCAGTGGAGCAACGTCCTCCATAACTAGACTGAAGAACAAAAGGACAGCAACTTGTCTGTTCCCCTTCCCTGATTCCCCAACGCTGTTCCCCTCCCCCAAATGCCCAATAAAATCTTTAAGAAAAAATACGTGTGCTTGGCAAAAGCCATTGTTAAGAGAATGAAAAGACAAGCCACAGACTGGGAAAAAATAATTCAAAGTATACATGTGATTAAAGGACTGGTATGCAAAATATAGAAAGATCTCATACAACTCAACAGTAAGAAATAAAGCAACCCTATTAAAAAATGGGCATAAGATCCTAATAGACAAAGAATAAACAGATGGCAGGAAGCATATGAAAACATGTTCAACATCACATGTCATATTAAAACAGCGAGCGATACCTTCACATGCTTATTAGAATGGGCTCAAATGAAAACACTGACACACCAAGTGTGTCCAGGATATGGAACAATGGGGATCCCCATTCATTGCAGATGCTAATGCAAAATGGTATGAACACTTGGGAAGACAGTCTAGCAACTTCTTACAAAGCTAAATAGTTTTATTATATGATCCAGCAATCACACTCCATGATATTTATCCAAATGACAAAAATTTGTGTCCACGCAAAAACCTGCATGCTCATGCTTACAGCAGCTTTATTCAAAATTGCCAAAACTTCGAAGCTACCCAGATGCCCTTCAATAGGTGAATAAACAAACTGGTACATTCATACAAAAGATATTATTTAGTAATATAAACAAATGAGCTAGCAAGCCACACAAAGAGATGGAGGAAACTTAAATGCATAGTTCTAAGTGAAGGAAGTCAGTCTGAGAAGAGTACATACTGTATGATTTGAACCATTGGTTGTTGGAAAAGTCAGGATGCATTTTTGCAATGAAAAACATAGAAAAAAAATAACGTCATGACTTTTCCGACAACCCAATATATGACATTTTGGAAAAGGGGAAACTGGAGAGGCAGGAAAAAGATTAATGTCTGCCAGGGTCCAAGAGAAAGGAGGGAGGGATGAATAGGTCGATCACTGGGGATTTATGTCAGTGAACTAATCTGTAGGATGCTGTAATGGTAATACATGACATTATGCATTTTTCAAAACCCATACAATTGTACAACACCCAGAGTGAATTCTGATATAAACTATAAATGCCATTTTTATAATATATTAATGTTGGTAGATATTTTTAACAAATGTACCAAACTAATGCAAGATATCAATAACGGGAAAAATTGATAGGCATATTGGGAACTCTGTACTTTCTGATCAATCTTTCTGTAAACCGGAAACTGCTCTAAAAAATCAAGCCTACCAATTTAAAACAAAAGCAAGCATTGAAATACAGTTATAGTAACTTTTCAAAGTATCAATCAATTGCAAATAAAATGTCCAATGATTTGCCAAATTTATTTTATGTTATGTAAATGTAATTGCATATTAGGTTTCCATTAAAATCAACTTCATAAATATTAAATTACTCTTTGAAAAAATGTTGAAAATAAAATGTAACTACAAGATTAAAAAGCATTGATCTATTTTATAATCAACTATAACAACATGAAACAAATTTTGCATTGTCTGGAAGGGATATAAAAATTAAACCAGTTGCATTAGTGTTGTAAAATTTTATACTATAAAAATCTTTAAAAACATAAATTAATGCTATAAAGTTTCCTTTTCACTTTTCAACAACTATAGACAAGAAATTTGCAAAACTAGTACGTAGAGTGCTTCCTACATCCCCTCAATAATGAAATATTATGTAACTGCAGTACAATATCAAAAGCAGGAAATTGACACTGATAACAACACTACAGATCTTCTCCAATTCTCACAGTTTTTTTAGATGCATTCATTCATATGTGTGTCCATAGTTCTACGCAATTTTATCTCACAGGTAGATTCACGTAGCCACCACCAGTCAAGGTTCAGACTGCTCCAATGTCACAGAGGAGTTCCTTTGTGTTTCTTCTGCTGCGTATTAGCACACCCGGCCCCTCCTCTCCTGCGTTGCCTCTGGCAAGTACTAATCCGTTCTCCACCTCATACTGATTTATCATTCCTGAACGTTATAGACGTGCCGTCAGACACTATGAAACCTTCTGACATAGAACTTTTTCACTCGGCATAGTGTTTTTGAGGTCCACACAGTTATTTGCATGTATCAGTATTCTTTTTTATTCCTGAGGAGTATACCACTGTATAAATATACGAGTATTTATTTAACCGCTCACCTCCTGAGGAACATCTAGGTTGTTTGCAAGTTTTGTTTTTACAAATACATCTGCTATAAACAATCATATGCAGGTTTTGTGTAGAAATAACACGGTATGAACATTCATGTACATGTTTTTGCATGTTTGTATCCAAATAAGTTTGCATTTATTTAAAATAATTGCCTAGGAGTATAATTTCTAGGTCATAGTACATCTATGGTTAGTCATAAAGAAAGCTGCCAAGCTATTTTTAACAGTAGCTATATAATATTATACACCTAATAGCAAGTATGGAAAATTCAGCAATATCTCATCATGCCTTTAATTTGCATTTCCCAAATGGTAAAACATCTCTTGACATGTTTATTTGCCACATGTATCTCCACTTTTTAAAAACATATTTTAATTATATATTTTAATAGCATATATATGTGTGTGTGTATATATATGTATATATTTAATTTGCACAACACAATGAGTTCATTAATATACATAATGAAATGACTAGTACAGTCAAATTAACACATCTGCTCACATAGATATTGTGTGTGTGTACCAAGAGTGTACCTGAAATCTACTCTCTTAACATATTTCCAGTGTTCAGTAGAATATTATTAAGCATAGCCATCATGCCTGTATATTAGATCTCTAGATATCTTCATCCTACGTAACTTGTTCCTGTTGAACATCTCCCCATTTCCTCCATCCCTTCACCCACCCCAAACCTTGGGGACTGCCACCCTACTCTCTGCTTCTATGAGCTAGACTTTTGTTTTTTTAAGATTCCACATGTAAATGAGATGATACACTATTTGTCTTTGTGTTGCTCGTTTCACTTAGCACTTATGAATGTTCCCCAGATTCATTCATGTTATCACAAATGGCAGAATTTCCTTTCTTGTGGCTAAATAATATTCCACTGTGTGTGGATATATCTATACCTATATCTCACATTTTCTTTATCCATTCATCTATCAATGGACCCTTGGATTGTTTCTATATCTTCGCTATTGTGAATAATGCTGGGATGAACGTGAGAGTGCAGTTATCACTTAGAGATCCTGACTGCATTTCCTTTAGGTGTATACCTAGCAGTAAGATTGCCAGATTATACAGTCATTCTATTTTTATTTTTTGAGGAACATCCATACTGTTTTCCATAATGCCAATTTACATTCCCTTTAACAGGTGTCAAAGGGTTCCCCTTTTCTTCCTGTCCTCACCAACACTTGTCTTTTAGATAATAATCACTCATCAGGTGTGAGGTAACATCTCATTGTGGTTCTCATTTGCATTTCCCTGATGATTAGTGATAGTGAGCACATTTTCATGTATCTGTTGGCCATTTGTATGTTTTCTTAGGCAAAATGTTTATTCAGGTGGTTTGTCCATTTTTTAATTGAGTTATTTGGGTTGTTGTTTTTTTTTTCCTATTGAGTTCTGTGAATTTCTTATATATTTTGGATATTAACCCCTCATCAGATACATGTTTTGAAAATATTTTCTCCCATTCCATAAATTGCCTTTTCATTTTATTGATGGTTTCCTTTGTTGTACAGAAGCTTTTCAGTTTGATGTAGTCCCACCACTTACTTTTATTGCCTTTGTTTTGGGTGTTAAATCCAAAATATCATTGCTAAGTGTCATCTACCTATAATTGCAATGTCACATAGAATATTTTCACCCTCCTAAAAGAACCATTGTGTTTCAACATTCAACCCCACCATTCCTGAACCACTGGAAACCACTAACAGTTTTACTGCCTCTACTGTTTTGTCTTTTCCAGAATGTTATATAATCAAAAGCATAGAGTATATAGCCTGTTCATACTAGCTCCTGTCTCTTAGCAATATGCATTTAAGATTGATCCATGTTTTTTCTTGGCTTGATAGCTCATTTGTTTTGATTGCTGAACAATGTTCCATTACATAGATATACCATGGTTTGTTTATCTACACACCTATTGGAGGGTATCTTAATTGCTTCCAGTTTTTGACAATTATAAGTAGGTCTGCTATAAATATCTATGTATGCATTTTTATGTGGACATAAGTTTTTTAATAAATTGGGTAAATACCTAAGAGCACAATTGCTGAATATATAAGACCACATGTAGCTTTTAAGAAATTGTAAAAGTGTCTTCCAAATTGGGTGTGTCATTTTACATTCCCACCAGCAATGAATTACAGTTTTGTAGCTCTGTCCTGGCATTGTTAGCTTTTAGTTTTTAGCCAGGCTAATAACTATATAGTGGTATCTTGTTTTAATTTGCAATTCTGCAGTGACAAATGACATTGAGCAGCTTTTTACATACTTATTTGCCATCTGTATATCTTCTTTGGTGAGGTGCCTGTTCATATCACTTGCCTTTTTTTTAATTGGATTGTTTTTTTCTAATATTACTTCTCAATAAATATTTTCCAAGAGATCCCAGAAATAAATCCATGCATATACAGATAGTTAATCTATGACAATGGAAGCAAGAATTTACACTGGGGTAAAAAGATAGTCTATTTAATAAATGGTGCTGGGAAAATTGGATTGACACATGCAAAAAAATGAAAATGGACCACCTACTTACACCATATACAAGAACATTCAAAATGGATTAAAGACTTAAATGTAAGACCTGAAACCATAAAACTCCTAGAAGAAAACATAGGGAGTAAGTTTGCAGACATTACCCTGAGTAATATTTTTACTGATACATCCCTGTGGGCAAGGGAAGTAAATGAAAAAATAAACATATGGGATTACACCAAACTTAAAAGTTTTTTCACAGCAAAGGACATCATCAATAAAACAAAAAGGCAGCCTACTGAATGGGAGAAGATATTTGCCAATGATATATCTGATAAAGGGTTAATATCCAAAATTTATAAAACACTCATGCAACTCAACACCAAAAAAACAAACAACCCAATTAAAAAGTGGGCAGAGGATATGAAGAGACATTTCTCTAAAGAGGACATACAGGTAGCCAACAGGCATATGAAAAAATTTTCAACCTCACTGATTATTAGGGAAATGCAATAAAAACCACAATGAGATACCACCTTATCCCGGTCAGAATGGCTATCATCAATAAATCAACAAACAACAAATGCTGGAGGAACTCTGGGGAAAAGGGGACCCTGCTGCACTGTTGGTGGGATTGCAGATTGGTGCAGCCACTATGGAAGTCAGTATGGAGGTATCTCAAAGGACTGGAAATAGAACTACCTTTTGACCCAGCAATTCCACTCCTAGGTATTTATCCTGAAAAACCCAAGACACTAATTTGAAAAAATATATGCACCCTTATGTTCACTGCAGTGCTATTTGCAATAGCCAAGACTTGGAAACAATCGAAATGCCCAGTGGTAGACGATTGGATTAAGAAACTGTGGCACATTTACACAATGGAGTATTATGCAGCTATAAAGAAGAATGAAATCGTACCATTTGCAATGATATGGATGGACCTAGAGAACATTTTGCTAAGTGAAATAAGTCAGTCAGAGAAAGATAAATGCCATATGATCTCACTTATATGTGGAATCTAAAGAACTGAATAAACAAGCAATGTAAACAGAAATAGTCTTAGAGACACAGAGGGAAAACTGATGAGGGCTAGATGGGACAGGAGTGGGCATGAGGGAGAAGGGGAAGGGATGAGGAAACATAAATTTGTAAGTATACAATATTGCGCAGGGATAGAAGGGACAGTTTGGAGCATATAATCAATAATGTTGTAAATATTTTTTAGGAGACCAGATGGACTCATGTCTTGTCAGGGAGACCACTTCATGGACTGTGTAGAGGCCTGACCTCTGTACTGCACATCTGAAGCTGCCGCTGAATAATATTATATGTCAACTTAATACATATATAGTCATAGGATATGGAGTATAGTGTCGGAATGGAGTCAATGGAATTTTAATAGATATGTATGATATCGGGGGTGGGAGGGCTGTGGATGCGGGGAGAAGGGTTGTCACTTTGTAAGGGGTTAAAAGGATAATTATTTCATTGTTTTGTACATCTGAAACTAATAATAAAAATTAAAAATTTAAAAAAAATACATGTTTTGCAAATATTTTCTCCCAGTCTGTGGATGATCTTTTAACTCTTTTAATGGTTTCTTTCACAGAATGAAGTTTTTTTTTTAATTTAATAAGATCTACTTTATCAAATTTTTAATTTCATTGATCATGATTTTGATATATCAAACCCAAGGTCACCTAGATTTTTCATTTGCTGTCTATATTGATAATTTTGTATTTATGTTTAGATACATGACCCTTTCTGAATTATTTTGAAGCAATGGATTCATTGGTTTTGTATGCGGTCATCTATCATTGTTTGTTTAAAATACTATTCTTTCCTGGTGGAATTGTCTTTGCCCCCCTGTCAAAGATCAGCCAACTATATTTGTGTGGTTCTATTTCTGGGCTCTCTTTCTATTCCATTTCTGAGCTCTGTATTCTCTTCCCTTGATCTGTATGTGTATTCTGTAACCAACAGTATGCTTTCTTGATTTCATTAACTTTATAATAAATCATAAAATTGCATAGTGTGATTCCTTGAAGTTTTCTCATTCTTCAGTATGTGATGCTATTCTAAGTTTTGTGTCTTTCCTATGAACAATATAGTCAGTTTGCTAATATTACATATTTTATAACCGCAAAATAGCTTGCTGGAATTTTTATTGCAATTATGTAAACTCCATACATCAAATTTGGAACAACTGACATCTTTACAATATTGATCTTCAAATCCATGAACATGGAGTATCTCTCTATTTAGATCAACATTGGTTTCTTTCATCAGAGTTTATGGTTTTCTGCATAAAGGTTCTGTATGTATTCTGTTAAATTTATGAGATCAGAGCATTAAGTTCACGAACTCATCCTAGAAACAGTGCTACAAACCTCACTGCTGAATTTCACTACAGTTACCTTCTAAGTACTCCCGTTGGGTAGCTATGCACCGACTCCAGCGCCTAGTCCACCCTTCAAAGCAATTTTGGAACTCTTTTTCTGGAATGGCCATCAGAATTGACATACTACCCTTGATATCCTAAATGTCATCAAAATATCTTCCTTTCAATGTTTCCTTTATCTTCTGGTAAAGAAAGAAGTCATTATGGGCCAGATCAGGTGAGTAGGAGGGTGTTCCAATACAGTTATTTGTTTCCTGGCTGAAAACCCCCTCCCAGACAGTGAGCTGGTGCATTGTTGTGATACAAGAGCCATGAGTTGTTGATGAAAAGTTCAGTTTGTCTAACTTTTTCACGCAGTCTTTTCAGCACTTCCAAATAGTAAGCTTGGTTAACCATTTGTCCAGTTGGTACAAATTCATAATGAATAATCCCTTTGATATCAAAGAACGTTAGCAACATCATTGCAACTAGTTTGAGAACTTAATTGTTAGACCTCATATATCTAAGCAGCACTTTAATGTTTTGGTGTTGTTTTAAATGTTTTTCTTTTTTTTAATTTCAAGTTCCAGTTGTTCATTACTCTTACATAAAGAAGCAGTTAACTTTTTGTATTAATCTTGTGCCCTGTGATCTTGATATACTAAATTATCTATCATAAGAATGAATATAGAAATCATCAGGATGGTAATATTTGACAAAATATAAAAGACCATTTCATTCAAGTGGGTCAAAGTTATATTTCAATTCTAACTCATTGTTCTTCTCATTGTCTATAAAGGAAAGGAATCAAGTCATTTCAACATCACTGAATGAGCGTCTCTTATATACAGCAGACTGTCCTGAAAGTTTTTCAGCAAAAATAAACATGAAATAACTAGTATGTTATCATTATGAGAGATATGGAATAAGACAACTTATAAAGAACTTCTTGGAGAAATGAAATTTCAAGGAAATATGAAGAAGGATAAAGGAGTGGCTAATGAGAAAAAAATGTGATGCTGTGTCTTTCAGCTCCAGCTAGAGCTTTATTTCTTATAAAACTACCATAGAGATTAGAGATAAAGAAAAGTAGATTCTAGTCCAGGTTTATCTGCTGATTCATTTTGACTATGGACAAGTCATTTAATCCTTGAAACTCCATTTACTCATCTACGAAATATGGACACTAATGTCTGCCCCACCATTTAATGGAGTTCTCATGAGATTCATATTGGGGAGCAAATGTTAAGGCATGCTGAAAATAGTAAAACACACTATTCAAGCAAGAGAAAATTCTTTTTCACATCATATGCTTCCTCTGCATAGAATAGTAGTCATTTTCTAGCAACATTATTTATAAAATCTAGAGAAATGAATTCCCTATTCAAAGAGCAGATTTTAAACAGGTAGCTAAAGGGACAAATTTTATATCAGCTAATTTATCAATATTTTATCCTAAATTATCCTTTTAATTTTATGAAGTTGTTTTTGCTAACAATTTCTCTGTAACAAAATTCTTATGAATTAAATTCTGTGCCTCAAGTATTTTTTTATTGCATCCAGGTGAATTTGTGTGTGCGTGTATGCATGTGTGTGTATGTGTATGTGTGTGTGTGTGTGTTGTGTAATCTTCAGTAAACAGGAATGTCTTGCTTCTCCACACTAATCATTAATTTCCCCAAATCCCCCCATGTAATTTGAGCCATCTTTTTGTTTCTCCTTATGAGAAATATCTTTTTCCCAAGTACCCTAATCCCTTGAGGGACGGGCCCCCTATGCAATTCCAGGTGACAATGAGGCATAGATTAATGCTAAGCCTTTATCCAGAGCTCTAAGGAAAAGAGTGAAATGCCACATTTTTGTAAATAGCTGATTTCTAAAACAAAACCAGAGGGGGAAGGAAGGGGGAGCAATGAAATTTGTGTTTCATCTCATTTATGTTGACAGTTGCAGGAGTTCAAGTCTAATTGTGCATTTTAAGTAAAGGAACATATGGGGCTTTTTCTTTCTTTTCTCTTTATTTTTTGTCAAAGAAGACTCACACTCACTGAACCTCAAAAAAAACATTAAATTGTGACTCAGTAGGGCAACACATTTCTCAGATGATTTTGGGATATCCTTTGTCAAAATGTTCTGAATGTTTTTTCATATTTTGTCCTACAATAGATGAAATAACAAGACATTGAAAGCATTCTCTCAGGGAACCCAAAATTACTGAGCAGCAGGCTGCCTTTGGTCTCAGAGCAGCACTCTTCCTGGACAGGATGCCAGGGTCTTAAAAATAAAAATTTAAAAAATGTCTCTATTTTCTTCAGACTCAGCTTCCCTCTTTTTGATGTAGGGAAAAAAGGGGAATTTTGAAAAATGGGATATGGGAAAAATATAGAATATAAATAGAATGACTAGAGTAAATTAATCAAGACATAGAGATTTAAATAGATTGCTGAAACACTGATATAAACAAAGAAATAAAAGAAAAATTATTAAAATCGGTTGTATGCATGTAGTGAGATTATTGCTGGGGTTCAGTGGGGTGGGGATGTTTCATCATGGAGCTTTGGGCACTATTGGATTTGTTTTACTATGCATGATATACTTTAGTGATGATGAGAGCAATAGCAATACTATCAATAACAACATACATATGACTTTAGACCAAAAAAATTAAAGCTGAGATGAAATGACATCCAAGTCCATGAAATAATGAAATCATCTTTCATAATTTTTAGTCCATTGAAACATCACAATAACTTTCTTTTGTTATATAGGTCAGACTTATTGTCCCATTATTCAGATAGAAAACTTGAGGTTCAAAAACTGCTGGATCTCTCCCAAAGTTACCCAGCAAGTTGGGGAGAGAGTCACTGGGAGAGAAGCTATCTCCTGAGTTACACTTTAGTGCACCTTCCTGCTTACAATATTGACAGAGATGTTCCCAAGACACCAGCCACTGGAGCAAGAGAGGTTTAGGGCAAAGGGAAAGAGCAAGAAGGCCACATTAGCCAGAGAAACATCAATTTGAGAGGTGACAGAGTCAAAAGTGTCAACTGATTCAATAAAGCTTTTCTTCTTCCTGTTTTTGTTTGTTTATTCTGTTTTTTAGAAACCACATATAAGTGAAATCATATGGTATTTGTCTTTATCTGACTTATTTCACTTAGCATAATACTCTCTAGGTCCAGCCATGTTGTCTCAAATGGTAAGATTTCATTCTTTTTATGGTTGGATAGTATTGCATATATATATAATCACCTCTTCTTTATCCATTCATCTACCAATGGATGCTTCCATATCTAGGCTGTAGTAAATAATGCTGCAATGAACATAGAGTTGCATACATCTTTTCAAATTAGTGTTTTGGATTTCTTTGGATAAATACCCAGAAGTAACACAAGAGAAATCAGTCTTAATATTAGTTAGAAGCAATACCTGAATTAGACAACTTTGCTGTCAGTCAATAAAATTTTAAATAACAAATGTGAGAGGAACTGGTCCATACAGATAAGAAATGGCACATAGTTGGCCCATATGGGTTATGAGGAATTGCACATAGAATAAACCCCAGAAATTTTAAGGGGAAGTGTGTTTCCTCATAAATAATCCTCTGATATAAAGGAGCAATGTGTCTGGTTCTAGACTTAGAAGTCAACAAAGACAAGCAATACATTTCTTCCACTAAAGTAAGATCAGTGTAAACATGTAAGCAAGCACTGACTTGCACGTAACTGCCACAGATAAGTAGCAATAGCAGACCGTTAGCATCATTCCCCTATTGCTCATACAGCCCTCCATGCAGAACAGGAGGCTCACTTGCATGTTTCCTATTATTATTATTCTGATTGCAGTGGATATTTAAAGACATATCCAGCAATAGGAAAATATTAGTTAGTCCTTACCCAAAGGATTAGTGGGGAGGGGGAGTATTCAAGCAGAAGCAAATGGGAAGAGTATAAATAAAAACCTTGAAAGGGAAGCGCAGAGCTTACTGAAGAACAAGAGATGGTCCAGCTAGATCAGAGCACGGAGGAAGAGAGAGGAAGGGTGTGGGGCATCAGTGGTGGGCCAGGGCCATTCCTACAGAACGCTACATGTCACATTCATGGATCTTGCCCTCCAGGTGCCCTCATGGCTCATTCCCTCAATTCATTCAGTTTTCTGTGCCAAAAGTTGTATGTACAGAGAGTCCTTCTCTGGTCACTACAGCCAAAGGAACATGTCCACCCTACCACTCTCTAGTCCTTCCTCTTGTTATCCTTTACACAGCCTTTTTCTATGCATTTCTTTTTTTTATTGGGACACTGTTTGTCTTCCCTTCTACAATGAAGACTTCCAGAAGATAGGAACTGTTTCTGTTTTGTCCCCAGCACCTAGAAAAATTATGGCATATATTAAGTAAGAACGTGGGAGGTGAATGAATGAACAAATGAACCAGCTTTTGCTATTCTAGCTGGGTGATTTGGGCAATACATTCAGCCTCTCCACATTCATATGTACGTATCTCGCAGGGCTGTTATGAGATGAAAGGAAATGCATGGAAAGTAGTCCAGGGCCTGACACATGGTAAATGCTCAGTACAAGTAGAATTTAGAATTAGAGACAGAAAAAAGGGGGAACAAATAGTCAACCAAAATATGAGCTATTTTCCAGAGATAATACCTCCATTGCTTTAAATCTCTCTGTCCAAAAGTCACAAAAATATCTCATCTGTCTTTGGCTTTTCCTATGAGAGAGTGGGTAAGGGAAGGAGAGGGAGAGAGGGAGAGAGAGGGAGGGAAAGAGAGGGAGGGAGGGAGGGATGGAGGGACGGATGGAGAGAGAGGGAGAGAGAGGGGGAGAGAGGGGGAGAGAGGGGGAGAGAGAGAGAGGGGGAGGGAGAGAGAGAGGGAGGGAGAGAGAGAGGGAGAGACAGAGACAGAGACAGAGAGAGAGAGAGAGAGAATGTTCCCACTATTTTTCCTGCAGTCTGCACAACACTAGAATCATCAAAAAATACATAAGAAACCCTTTTGGGTTTCGCAAAAGGATTTCACTCCTGGCTGAGGAGTTTGGGTTGAATTTATGAACACATTTGTGGAGTGATTCTTATCCAGTGCAAAACCAACTATCAGTAACACAGTATTGACCAATGGGGCTCAAAATGAAACAAATCTTGCAGATGTTCAAACACATATACAAGTGTAAATAGTTATGGTTCTTTCAAACTGGCTATCTGCTTGTAAGTAGTAAAAAAATATATTACCCATATCCAGTTGTAAAAACTTTATTTCTCACCTACTTTGTTGACCTGGTGATATTTTGGAGGCTACTGAGCTTCCCAATGCCCACAGATTAGAGACCGGAGGCCTGAGGCTTCTAGAATGTGTTCAATTTTGCTGTTCATCTATTGTAGATAAGCAATGGCCTATTTGCCAAAAGATTTAACGTGGTTTAAAGAACACTTGTTTTTGTACCAAGGTTATGTCTTACACTACCCTGGGTCTTTTTGGGAAGACAGAGGTAGCCCTGTTATCCCACACAAGTGCACCTATGAGTGGAGGAAGTAAGAGGGGGATGGAAAGGAAGGGTGGAGATTATCAATTACTATTGCAAAGGTTACAACCCATAACAGGTAGCAGCTGAGCCATTCTGTATTTGTATTCTCTTCAAAACTACCACAGTGATAGACACCTCCTTGGACAATGGTTCTCAGATTTCTGGGTGCTTCAGGATCTGAAGTTTGTAAAGTAGGTTCTTAGGCCTAGTTCCCAGGTTCTGATTCAGGGGGCCTTGAGTCAGAGCAAGGAACCTCAATATTTAACAAGCACTTGAGATGCACCTGATGGGCTGGATGCCACATTTTAAGGAGTACTCAAGTGGTCAGTACTCTCTAACTGATTGATTACTATCTTCTATATGACTTGCTTATTGACACCTGTTCTTTTGTTGTTGTTGATCCATTACCTCACCCTTCATCCTCCCTAAACTTGCTTTTAGACTTTGTGTAAGGCTAACCTGGTCCCCTGCAAAGCTCACCTTACAAGACTACAAACACCTATAGCTGGCACTCCCTAGAATTAAGTAAGAGTGGCAGAGGGGAAAAGGTCAACATGGCAAATGTAAAGGAAGATTTATCATTCCACTTAATGCCAATAGGATTTTTATTAACATTGGCATTACAGCTCCACTTTTTCGTTGAAGAAACTGTAGTTCAGCAAGTTCAAGTTTGTGGTCAAGGTCATACAAATGGGGCACAGAAGGCAGGAAGAGCCAAATGGAGAGGGATGATTATTGTGAATAGGAGGCCAAGTTTCAGTTTGGGGCAGGGGGGTGTGAGGGCATTATCCATTACGGGTATTAGTGAATCACTATTTCCAGAGGGATCAAAGTAGGCCAATAAGCTGTGCTAAATAACATGACTTTGATAATAAATGAAAGAAAAGCACAGTTAGTTCCTGTGACCCAATCTCAAATGAGAGCAATTAAAAAGTGAATCGAACAAAAAGGCAGCCTACTGAATGGGAGAAGATATTTGCCAATGATATATCTGATAAGGGGTTGATATACAAAATTTATAAAACACTCATGCAATTCAACACCAAAAAAACAAACAACCCAATTAAAAAATGGGCAGAGGATATGAGGAGGCATTTCTCTAAAGAGGACATACAGATAGCCAACAGGCATAGGAAAAAATGTTTAACCTCACTAATCATCAGAGAAATGCAAATAAAAACCACAATGAGATACCACCTCACTCCAGTCAGAATGTCTATCATCAACAAATCAACAAACAACAAGTGCTGGCGAGGGTGTGGAGAAAAGGGAACCCTGGTGCACTGTTGGTGGGACTGCAAATTGGTGCAGCCATTATGGAAATCAGTATGGAGGTATCTCAAAACATGGAAATGGAACTGCCGTATGACCCAGCAATTCCACTCTTGGGAATCTACCCAGAAGAATCCAAGATGCTAATTCGAAAAAATATATGCACCCCTATGTTTATTGCAGTGCTATTTACAATAGCCAAGACTTGGAAACAACCGAAATGCCCATCGGTAGATGACTGGCTTAAGAAACTGTGGTACATTTATACAATGGAGTTATTACTCCGCTATAAAGAAGAATGAAATTGTACCATTTGCAACAATATGGATGAACCTAGAGACTATTATGTTGAGTGAAATAAGTCAGTCAGAGAAAGACAAATACCACATGATCTCACTTATATGTGGAATTTGAAAAACTGAATGAATGAGCATAAGAAACAGAAATAGTTTCATAGATATAGAGGAAAAACAGGGTTGCTAGTTAGGAGAGGGGTGGGGATGAGGGAGAAGGGGAAAAGATTAGACAGCATAAATAGGTAACTACAGTATTGTCACAGGGATATGAAAGACAGTTCGGGGAATATAATGTTAAAATTTTGTGGGGTGTCAGATGGTCACATGTCTTGTTAGGGAGACCACTTCATGGATGGAGTAGAGGCTTGATCACGGCACTGTATACCTGAAATTGATGTTGTATAATATTGTATGCCAACTGTAATTGAATATATAGACAGTCACGGGATGTGGATTATATGGTGGAAGGAAGTCAAAGGAATTGTAATAGATAGTATGATATGGGGGGGAGGAGTGGGAGGGGAGAATTGGGGGAGGGTGTTTGTCACTTTGAGGGGTAAAATGTATAACTATTGCACTTTGTTGTACACCTGAAGCTAATTAAAAGTATATATAAATAAAATAAAATAAAAAGTGAATCGAAAATAAGAGTAAGGTCGCACATCTACTTACAGTCAGGCCATGAGTGAAAGAGCCTTGCCACAAGGGGTGTGTGTGCATATGTGCATTTGCATGTGTGTGCTTATGTTGGTATGTGAACGTGTATACCCACACGCTTGTGAGTTACACCTCCAGGCAAAGAGATTATCGTCTTGTTCCGACTGAGAACAGCTGATATGGTACTGATCAAACACTGACACCAAACATGCAGCCTCAATAATTAAAATTTCCATTTATAACCTTTCTTTTAAGAGGAGACAGGTTGATTATAAGTTTTTCACATCAAATGGATTAACTTCAATATTTCTAATTTCTGAGCCCCAGCCCCTCTCCAAGCCATCTCTCTGGGTCGTCTTACAGGTAGTTTGTTTACTCGGTCTGCAGGACAATAGGAATCATGTGATCTCAGTCAGATGGAGAAGTGAAGGCTCCTTTGTCCAGGGACCTCAACCATAAAATAAGACTGGCATTGAGTCATCAGCATGAACAGAAAATAACATTTCATAAATTTCAACTTTCATCTCTATGTAAATTTAACCAACATATTTAAAAGAATGATTTATGAATATTTATGTTTAAACTATTTGTCTATGAGGGTTTTTAAAAATTACATTTTAAATAGCAGTTTAGAAGCACATCATTTCATTTTATAAAACCCAGTAATTGGCAGTATGTGGAGCTACAGAATAGAGATCCATCTCCTATTTAAATTAGACTGTAACCACTAAAATCCTTCTAACCCAAAAAAGGGAGAGGAGTGATGCTGAGCATAAAGGTACTAATATTAAAATGTATTTTGGAATATTAAAATGAGTCTACAAAATGCACATTTTAAAAATGAGTACATATTTGAGCAATATAAAGCCAACAATGACTAAAATGTTGACATTTATTCAAAATTGGGTAATACTCTAAGCATCAAACAAATGATTATCTTATTCTTTTCAGTCCCAGGGCCTAGCACAATCCCCAGTGTATAGTATATGAACAGTAGGCATCTGTTTATGATGATAGAGACATTATTTCATCATGCTTCTTCTGAAGAATATAGACTTTATATCAGTCAGGGTTCTTAAAGAAATAGAGCCAATAGGATGTGTGTGTGTGTGTGTGTGTGTGTGTGTGTGTGTGTGTATACAAATAGTGATAAGAGACCTGGAAATTCTGAAATTCATAGGGTCGGCCAACGGATTGGAAATTCTGGCAGGATTTCTATGTTACAGTCTTGAGGCAGAATTTCTTCTCCAAGCAATCTCAGCTTTGTTCTTAAGGCAAGTAAACAGAACCATATGATTTCATTGATATGCAGAATATAAAACTGAAAGCAACAGATGAACAACACAAACAAAATCTCATTGGCACAGACAACAGAGAATAAGTGGGTGGAGGTAGAAGAGGGCAAAGTGGCTCAAATATATGGCAATGCAAGGAAATTTGATTTTCGATAATGAACACAATGCAACATACAGATGATGTATTATAGAATTGTATACCTGAAACCTATATAATTTTATTAACCAATGTCATCCCAATAAATTTAATTAAAAAATATAATGTGTTCCTTACTTTTCCTGTCTCACTTAAATCTCCATCCAAACACTTTTCTGAAGTATGGGCCTATCCATTCAACAATCTCTTCTGGATGTCTGAAAGGCAATGATAAATTATGCCCTAAAACAAATTGATACTCTTTTTTTCTGAAACGTTGGTACTTTCCTATAATTCAAATCTCCACAAATGTTGACACCTCTCCCCAGGATTGCAAGCCTGTGCCTGGAAAGCATGCTCAACACATTCTTTACCAACATTCCCCCTAATCCTCATACAACCATACATTATTCTATCATTTTATTTCCAAAATCCCTCTTAAAACCATGTACTCTCCAGTTTCATTGCCAAATCCCAATCCATACCACCATCATGTTGCTTTGCTGCCTCCAAGAAACTTCCGAGTTGGCTCTGACCCTTACACCCTCCAATAAAGTGGCACCAGGGCTCTTTCCAGTGCTCCAAACATTTAACATTTCATGGAAAATTCTCCATATGCCAGCCCTATCTCACAGGCTTCTGCTCAGACCACTTTTTCCAACCTTCCTACTTTCAGCCATCTTCCTTTAAGATTTCTGCACATGTGACCCTCTCTGTCTGCAGTTCTCCCCTTAATCCATCTTGGATGGTTACTTAACCATTGCAAATCTTGTTATCTCACGTACAAAATGGTACTAAATGCCACCACTTAGGAGTTATAAAAAGATGAAACAAGTAAGTCATTGGCAAATAAATAGTTTTCAACACATTTTCCCCCCCTAAAAATTTCTAGCTTTTTAACTTACATAAAAAAGATATATCTATTTTCTTGTTCCTTTAATGGTGATGTATTGATCTCTAGGTTGGAAAGAACCTTTAAAGATTTATCTCAATTCATAAATTTATTAAAATCATACTGCATCTTTATTTGAAGGAGGCTGTAGCAGTATTAAAATACTGTCACGCTAATAATACCTCTAGGATGTTGCATCTTTGCTAAATAAAGCTGTTGAACTGCTATAATTTTCAACACTACTATTTCTTTCAGAATCATTAATGAAATACATATGTCTTCAGAGACGCTGACATGAAAGAGGGAAGATTTCAAATAAATGAGCAAGTAAAAGAATATTAACTGGCATCAACTTTGAAAGATCAGAGTGCAACACTCAATAATTTAAAAATAAATTGAACCTTCACACTGTTGCAAAAATTGGAAGGATAGTTAAGTTCTCTATGAGGTAAGATTAATGTTAACTTAAATATATTGTTAAGAAAACTGGCTTGTTGAAGAAACAAAAGTATATTATATAAGGAAGATCTATGTCAGGACACATCTAACTTGGTACAGCAAGAGGATGTGAAGGATACTACAGACCTGGGAAAGTGGAAATGTAGCGAGATTCTGGAGATAATCAAACAATAGCAGAGACAATAGCAGTGTTGTTTATGTTAGGTTGAAATTATTAGAAAATTGCATTAAGATGTTTGCCGATGTATAGAAAAGTCAGAATAAACAAGTTTATGATATTAATATATAAAAGAATTGACAATGTGAGGGTTTTTAAAAATTTATCTTGAAAACATCGAAATTATTTAATCTCAATATTCAATAGTTTATTAAACTCCTTTGGTGGGCTTTTGTAATTCTCAATATATATTAATACAAGCACCAGGGGTGCCAAAAAAATGTGTACACATGACTTATATTCAATTTTTGATATTGGTATATATTGATATATTGAGTATTACAATTTTAACACTGCGTGTGTGTGTGTGTGTGTGTGTGTGTGTGTGTGTGTGTGTGTATAGAGAGAGAGGTATATCTATTTTTGGTTTTGGATAGTTTTACTCATCACAAACAAATGTCAGCCTCTGAAACAAGCACTTGTTACTGGGAATCAATGTAGCTTAACCCAGATAAATTAATCTCTGTCCCATAATGAAGGCTGAATTTGAACACACCTAGTCCTGGGGAGAAATCTGTGATTTATGAGTCAATCTCCCTTTTTTAGTAACTGAAAAAAGAAATGATTGGCCCCTAAATTAACTTTGAGTTCTTTTGAAAAACTGTATTTTAAACACACTATTTTAAAAGAACCCCCGATAAAACATTTCTTAAAGTAACAAATATTTAAAGTACATAATAGGTTTTTGTCCATTTTGTTTACTGCTGTATTTCTACTATATAATACAATGTGGTACATAGGAGACATGCCATAGACATTTTTAGAATGCATGAGTGAATATATTTGTAAAATGGTGATCATAATAGTATCTGCTTCACTTATTTGTAATGAATAAGATGATTTATATAAAGCATTTAGTAAAGACCTAGATTATAGTAAGTGTTCCATAAGTTATTAACAAATGATTCTGGCTAGAGATCCCAGTATGCAGTGGTATGAGATTATGTTTATGAGAGGTACAAATAGATTTAAAAAAAAACACCCACAGGTTATACTCAAAAGTTAGTACTTTACTCTGTTGGTAGTAGACGAGTTTTACGGAGGAAGTGACATAGTTTGTCATGCATCAACATTATTTAGGCATCAGTGTCCAAAATGATTTTTAGGAATGAGAGATTTAAGAAAAAAAAGGCAATTCATTTCATTCCTCCAAGCCTCGGTTTATTCATTTGTAAAATGGGGTTTATAGCACCACTTGCATGGCAATATCTCATGATATTGTATGGATGAAAACTGAGAGAAGGTATAATTATTCATGAAGACAAATGTAATGTGCTATGTAGAAAAATATGTATTCTGTATGGTCATCTGTGAGATTGTACTCCTGAGAATCAATTGTGGCTCAAGGAAATGTACTCTAATTAGTAAAATAGCTCACCCTTTCCTCTCCTGGACCTCATTTCTAAGAGACTCCTGGACCCACAAACAGGGTGAGGGCTAGGACAGATATGGCTATAGACAAATTAGTGTGTTCCTGAATATACAGGAGAAGGAGAAAAAGAGAAGAATGAAGCTGAGATGAGGAAGATAAATTATACCAGGGAGAGAGACTCTTTGAATATGTCATGCTGGCCCCTGGTGGTCATTGATACCTATACCGGTCTTGTCTTCTTAACAAGTTCCTTTGAGTACTTGGGCATTTCAAGTTTACAAAATTAAAAAAAAAAAAAAAAAAAAAAAAGTGAAGAGGCCTGTAATGATGGTCTGAAGCAGCCTAAACAGATAAGAATTGAATCTCCATTTTTATTTAATTAAGCTAATGGAAAACTGCCCCTTTGCCAAACCTATTAGCCCCTGATAATAGTTATTCACAGAGGTCCAATAATGGATTATTTTAAGAAAAACAACTTGCTAACATTTCACTTTTAGGTTGAGGGCTGATTAGCTTTTCACCTAAATTTTAACCTTGCAAAACTGTGTTGTTTTAAAATGGTCTGAAAAGGAAGAGAGGTGGGTACAAATCTCTAAGATCATGCACAATCAGAGCTGAAGTCTGGGTTGATTTAGAGACAGATCCATGAGGCTGGTATACATTGGGCAAGACCAGAGAAGCCAAAAAATATTATTACTGAGAAAGCATCATGGCAGAAGGAGGCTGGCACCAAAAACCTGAGCCCAGGGAGGCCAGTTCAGACACAGAAGTCAGATGCACACTAAGGCCAAGGAAGGAGTATCTAAAGAACAGTGAGTCCTGTGCTGTCTGAAGGTCATGGGGGTGAAACGTGAACACTCATCCTGAGGCACAGACACCTGACTCACCATGTCTTCCATGGGTATTTCTGAATAAGCGTGGTTGGACACGGCAGTAGGCTTGAATATTTAGAGCCAGACAGAGAATATGGATAGAGTACATGCTATTAAGTTAACTAAGGCAGACTTGATCCTAGTTCTTCCATAGAAAGAAAGCACAACATTGAAAGGAAAGCTATGGTGCTGGGAAGCAACAGTGACCTGGGATGAAATTTCAATTGAAAAACTCATTAATAACAAACGATTTGAACCTTGTGAAAGTTCCTGAGTATCTATCAGGCTCTATTTTATTTTTATTCCTTTTCTGAATATTAATACAAAGACTTTTGAAGGAAATGTGGAAATACAGAAAAAAGAAATAAAAAAGTGGAAATAAATAAGTGCCTATAATGAGGCACTACAGGGAAGACTGTTACATTTTTTTTTTTTTTGAGGGCAGTGTCACTGGCCCTCATAGGTGGGATCTGAACCGGGGCCACTGGTTTCCCAAGCCAGCGCTTAACCACTGCGCCACTCGGCCGGCCCAAGACTGTTACATTTTATATATTTCCATCTAGTTCCATAGTTCCCTCATGGAATGGTCCTTTATACTCATCGGTAATATGGTACCCTGGTTGATTTCACATATTAAATAATGGGTATTTTCATGTTTTCCTACTTCAAGACTCTAAACCAAAACTCCTAATAGCTGTAAAATTATCCATTATATGAATGTAGCATCGTGTATTTAAGAAGTCAACCCATCTGAGTCTGTCATGTGGAACTACCATATAGAAATAACAGGGAGGTAGGGAGAGAGAGAAAGACTCAAGGAGCCTCAGCTGTTGCAGCACCTAGCTCTCGGAGTCCCAGCCCAGGTGGCAGACACGTGAGTAGAGAAGCCTTTGGGATGAATCATATTGAATAAGTTTTTGGAACTCATTTTATTACACTGAGAAATCCAAGAAAAGTACAAAACCATGCAAGTAGAAACATTTCAGAAAATAAGACAAAATGTTTGCAGGTACCTTGTCTCTCTAGTTCAGAAGCCTTCAGATTGAGAAGAATGTTACTCAAAGAGCTATGCTCAAGAAATTGAGAGACCACAAGTGAGACACTTCATCCACACCTGATTCTGGTTTAGATATTGGGATACTGGACCTTGATCTGAGCCTGATGTTGTGATAGGTGATACTTTTAGGGGGATCTTAGGAATAACCTAAGTGTCCTTGAATAGATGATTGGATAAAGAAGATGTGGTATATATGGAATACTACTTGGCCATAAGAAAAGATGAAATACTGCCATTTGCGACAGCATGGATGGATCTTGAGATTATTATGCTAAGCGAAATAAGTCAGACAGAAAAAGTCAAGAACCATATGACTTCACTGATATGTAGGATATAAAACTGAAGGCAACAAAGGAACAAGACAAACCAATAAAGAAAATCTCACAGACACAGACAATAGTTTAGTGGTTACCAGAGGGTAAGGTAGGAGGTGGGTGGTAGAAGGGGGAAGAAGGGATCAAATATATGGTGATGGAAGGAGAACTGACTCTGGGTGGTAAACACACAATGTGATATATAGATGATGTATTACAGAAACGGAATTCTAATATTTCCAACCTTAGGTCTGAAATGTCCTGGGCAATGATCAAAAGCTCACCTGCCAAAAACTAACAATCCATGCTGGCAGCGTCTGATATCTCCCATCCAATCAGTAGGAAACAGCAGACTAGTAGAGTGACTTTGAGACTTGTACTTTGTAAAGATGTTCTGATGAGTGAAATGGCCAGAGTACTACAAGTTTGCCGGTAGACCATTTTTGCTAAAAATATTTTTAAGAAGCACAACCCTGAGCTCAGTTACCTAACTAGAAACCTCTGCTTTCTCTTGAAAGGTAGAAATGATAACCATACTCCTTAATTGCTGGCTCTGAGGACTGAATACTGACACAAGGGTTGATAGACAATTGGTGATCCATATATACATTGGATGATAATAGTAAAATCATTTTTTAGCAATCATGAAATGAGTAACATTTGCAAGGTATGGGCATAGACACTGTGGGAGATGCCAAATCTCGGCCTTCCAGAAACATCCATTGTATTGAAAGTGGAGACGTCAACTAGAAGCATACCAAATAACAGTATAAAACATAGCAAACCAAGCAACTTTTGGTGCAATTCTAGCAGAGTCACATTTAGAAAAACCTTAGCGTGACCATAAATAACTGAAATTTAATATTTCTTTCCCTGAAGTCCTTTTTATGTATACCAAATAGGGATCCCATTCATAACCCTCAGAAGCCTCATTAAACTCTCTCACACTCACTCATACATGGCTGCAAGCCTTCAAAAATCTCTCTTTTCCTTCATTCCAAAATCCCCTTAAAAAAATACAAATAAAAAACATCTTTCTCTAACTCAGCCATAAGTCCAAACAGGCTTTTGTGTGATCCTCCTACCTCTGCCTTCTCTGGCTTAGTTATTTGTCATTCACATCAGTTTAAGCCTGTGGCCTCTTTCAAATTTTCTAATCCTCTTTACTCAGATTCTACACCATAAAGAAAGACCTAGGAGCTAACATAGAAATCAACAGTTACTTCTCCATAAAAGTCAGCAGGGTGGTGCAGTGGGGGAAATGCCAATACTTAGGAATTAATATCATTTTCTTCATTTCTGTTCCAGCTCTAAAGAAAGCTAGATATAATATATGCCTTAAAAGAAGAGGAACAAACAAAATGCCATATGCTGAGGCAGTTCGTTTTGTTTGGGGATGGGATGAAAGGTGTAAGTTTAAATATTTGTACCAGTTAAAAGAAAAAAGAGAGGCTACAAAAGGTATACCTCTCAAGAAAGGCAATGATTTTTAGTTCCAAAGCAAAATACATTCATACTGATTAAAATGATCTAAGAGAGAAGCTGAAGACAACAAAGACAGATGCTGCCCATTAATTTATGGTAAGACTCAATGGTGGGTATAGCACTGGCCAAGTTTCTTTATGGTGTAGAATGCTGTTTCCCAAATGTCTTCAGGGACCACCCCATCCCAGACAGGTTATAAGTCATTAGAACAGGTTATTTTATTCACTATTGATTATTTTATTATTACGTATTATAATATGGAAATAGGTGTTAGGATTTTATTTGAAATTTAGATGACTTGATGGTGTGTTTTTTATATAACATGGTCTCCCTCTGAGAATTTGTGGAAATGCTCCTTTAGCTTTGTGTGAGCTGTCAGGAGATAAAAACCACCACATTTATTTCAACAGAGAGAATTTGATGCACAGCTTTCATTGTTAAGTAGGTACAAGGTTATATAACCAGGTAACTGGAAGTGTTAATAGGAAAAAGACACTCAGGTATAATGGAGACAGTCAATGAAGAAGCAAGTATGCTTCTAGAGATGAGGAAACAAATGGAAAAAGTTGGTATTATTAAAATTTAAAACTACAAAGAAGGCAGCTGAAACTCCGACTTTTAAGAGAGGTGCATCATGGGACAAGGACCCAGACCTCCTCTGAGAAGAAGCTGCTTATCCCCTAACAAGGTGTCTTTGAACTTGGAAGAGATACCACATGGACCAGGGACCCAGACTTCTCAAGACAGGCTGCTGGGTAGCTGGTGCTGGCATCTGGGAATACGTGGAAGTCAGTGTGAGAGGATTGTAAGGAAGGCATGAATAAGCTGATTGATTCTGTGTTAGGAAAATTGCAAACAGGATTCAGCTGCTACCACGGGAAGGCCCTGTTGCTGCTGGGGCAAAGGGGCGCCATCTAGGTGATGCTTCTAGGAACTACAAGTAGACAAAGAACAATCTAGAGAAGCCCCTCCCATTTTGACAGATCCCAACACACAGGCATCCTTGGGACTAGCTCTAACCCTGCCCATTCTATGGCTTCTTTAAACCAATGAATGCCCCCATTGTATGTCTACCCGTAGTCCAACTAAGCTTCTTTCATTTGTAATCAGGAGAGTCCTGACTAAAAGAGAGATCCCAGCATGAAACCAAAGCTATGAAAGGTAAAATAAAGATGGCATTTGGTTAGGGGGATCGGCAAGGCTTCCTGGGCAAGGTGGAATCTAAAACAGTATGGAGCTCCCACAGGTAGAGATCAGAGGAGTGTTCTAGGAAGAGGAAGTAGCACGTGCCAAAGCACAACAATCAGGAGGAGTGGAGTGTGTTTTGCACAAAGAGGCCAGTCGGGCCACAGTATAAGAAAGATAGCTAAGACATCAGTCACCAGTGCTTGCGTGGCTGGTGCGTTCTCTCTGATTTCAGCTATCATCTTCTCCAAGGAGCCTTCCCTGACTACACTACCAAATGTTCCCAACACTCAGTGTCACACACTTGTTGTATTGAATGCATAGCACTTACACCACGTGCAGTCATCTTATTTGTAATTTCATTGTTTATCTGTATCCCCTAGTGGAATGAGAACACTCCGAAAGAATCATCTTTGTCCATTCTTGCCCTCGAGTTCCCGATGCACACAGAGCAGCCAGCATGACGCAGGCCCTCAGCAAACACCTGTGGAATGAGCAGGTGGTAAGACTGCAAGAGAAGCTGGAGTCAGGTGGTAAAGGGTACAGAGCCTGGACCTCACACAGAAGCTAAGACAGAACCGGATATAAATTGTCAGAGCTCTGTTGTTAGGAGCTTCACCTGGTCTGAAGGTGGCAAACTGTGGGGCAACAGCGGGAAGAGCAGTTCAGGGGCCACTGAAAGCATCTAAGCAATAGGTAATGTTTGTTTGGTCCACTAAGTGCTCTCAATGAGTGAGTGTTTGAACCTTCCCCCAGGTGAAAGGAGAATGATAAATGGTTTGTAAATCCTCTCCTTTCTCTCTCAGAGCTGGCTGCTCTGCAGAGACTTTCATTTTTCTCCCTATAAGGTTTTGTCACCATACATGAATAATATCTTATACATGAATCCATAACAGCGATTTCCCCTCAGGTAATGGCTTTGAAAAGAGGATAGTAGCAATGGCTGCTTGATTAGATAATGAAAGCAGAGTGATTCCCAAATCTCCAACAACAAAGCCTGTAATTCACAGGCTGCCCCCCTCCAGGCACCCTTGCCTCTCTGGGCCAGGTCAGGCCAGCCTTCTCCCCTGCCACACAACTTGTGTCTAGTCTAAAGCATTTCCTCCCCATAGACTATGTCTGTTCAGTCTTTGATTGGTTTGTTTGTAGTGTTTTGCATGTTTTCATATTTGTTAGATAGTATCACACAATATGTATTGTTTGGGACTTATTTTTCTCTTAACCTCAGATTTGTATTTGGTTATATTGAAATATGTAGTACTAGTCCATTCATTTTCACTACTGTGTAGTTTTTCCCTTGAGTGTGTATACCATTAATTATTTAGCCATTGTCTTGCTGAGAAACATTTAAGTTATTTCTAATTTTGGGTTTTACACGCAATGTTACAGTGGATATTCCCAAATGATTCCTTGTACAAATATGAAGTAATATCTCAGATATCTGTCTATATCTATCTATATAGATAGATATAGATACCTAGATATAGATAGATATACATCTGCTATACACACAAAATTGCTTATTCATTATATAATTTTCAACTTTACAAAATACAGCTAACTTGCAATCAAAAGGATTTTACCCATTCATATTCCATCAGTGGTCTCTAAGAGTTACATTTTTTCATATCCTTGCCAACTGCTTGTAATTTTACAAATGCAGTTATTAGAGAATGAAATTTCACTGTTACTTCAATTTATATAACCCTGCTAGTTGGAGAAATGAGCATGCTTTCATGGCTTCACCATCTGTGTCCCCTCTTTTTTGAATGGTATTTTCATTATATCGTGCCCCTTTGTTAGCTTGTCTTTTTCACATTGATGTGTAGGAATTCTTTGCAAATGCTTTATGTTAATTATTTGCCCATTTTATTCATTGTAAACAACTATTCCAAGTGTGTAACTTGTATTTGAATCAAAATATGTTTTAATTTTGAAACAGGTTAAGAATACTTTTGGGAGGGGCATCCAGTTAGCTCAGTTGGTTAAAGCACAGGTTCATAACACCAAAGTTGCAGATTTGATTCCCATATGGGCTAGTAAGTTGCACCCTCCACAACTAGAATGAAACAACTACTCGACTTGATCTGAGGGGTCCTGGAAGAAACACACTATTCCCCAATAAATTAAAAAAGAATCCTATTTTTTATTGTTTGTGATTTTTCTGACTAGTGCAAAAAAACCCAAATTCTTTCCAAATCCTGACATCATAAAGATAGTCTTCTATATTGTCTTCTTAAAGTTCTAAATGTTGATTTGCACTTTGTAGAATTTATTGTTTTTATTACCTGGAATTTATTTTGGCTTACCTTTCTCGCGCCTTTCCTCAAGAACTCCGCTCTCATGTACTCTGCCCTGATGCTCCCCGCTGGCCAAAATCCTGATTTCTTACAGCTTGGTTCGCACTCCCTTTGTAAGCTTCCCCTGACTGCTCCAGCCCTTGCTGACTTTCTTTATGCTCCCTGGACTCCTAAGACATCAGTCATTGGGTTTGGACTGAAGTATTGCCTAACCAGAGATTGTAAAACCACAGACCTGCAGTGGCCACGTGGTGACCTAAATGGTTGAAGGGGAACTTAACTAAGGCAACAGGAAGTCTAGAGACTGGAGACAGTTCCTAACACTTTTTGCCACAGGGGAATGTGGGCACAGTTGCCAATCATTTGAAATTATACAAATAAAAGTGTTGTTAGGAATCTGTATTTCCATTTTTACAGGTTGGAAAGTGATTCAGTTCAGTTAAAGTATAATACTATCTACACTCTGAATTTACCTCTTTGGCCTTCAATCTGTCTTCTTTGGTTTATGTATAATTGTTCTATCATTTCTATCCACTACTTGTCTCCCAAATAAAAACTGAAGCCCTTTGAGTATAGAGATCCTTATTAGCACCTACACATTAGTAACTATCACAGATCCAGTCTCAAGTGAACACACATAACCACTCATGAATTCACTGTTGCATGTTGGTTGACAGGAGATATTATAACCACACCTTTGAGCACACAGCTATCTCCACAGTCCCATATAAAGGAGAGGTTTAAAAGGTAATACTACATGTTGATGTAACCAAATGCCTTTCCACCCAGTTTTATTTCCCTCCAGATGCATCTACAAAAAAATGGCAAATGGACAGAATCGTTCTCTCAAAGTCCAGATCATCTCAACACCTAACATTCTAGGCTAAAGTAGGTTATTAATCTATTATAAGAGCATCAGTCTGTGTGCTAGAGGGAGCAGTTGCATATATCTCGAATACGCAGCCCCCCATTGTCTTCCAGGGCTGAACACTTGATTATCAGTCTACTTGAAGCATGCATGTTGCTGTTTCATTTCCAGAGCTGAGTCCCTCATCTAAACTCTCTTTCGTTTTCCACCTGGTCAAGTCCTATACAGCTCATTGTCATGGTTAAATTGACCTGAATGAGGAATTGGGTTTGTCCCAGAATACCCTTGAATAGGGTTCTTAATTTCTCTGACCCTCTTTTTTTCTCTATCTGTAAAGTAAGAATAATATCAGTGGCAATCTCATAATATAATATGAGGGTCATAAATCTACCCATCTAATTGAGTTGCTCAGAAGATCAAATAAGATGGAGATCAAACTTATAAAACTGTCTATAAATGTAGGTATAATAAAATGAATCTGAAAATATGAAAAGTACCTGGGAAATGTACAACAAACATCACTCAAATATTATTTATTATTACTTTTAGGGCTGTTTTGGTCTTCTATTTATATGTCTATCAGCACTCCATACCAGGTGAGAAAATATTCAATAGAATTTCCTTTCTCATTGATATGTTAAGTGGTTTTCTCCTTTGAGGCTACAGTTGTCATCCCACATTCCATAATACCCATCTCAGTGAGGGATCTGAGAGCTTGCACTTGGCTGAGCCAAATCATATCCATAAAGAGGCAGCAGATAATTCCCAATGATGTTCCAAGACCTTGCACAAAGAAAAACAGGTAAAAACTTCCAAGGTCAATTCTCTAATGTATCTCTACTCATGTCTGTTTATAACTTCCTGTCTGATCCCTCTGTGTGTCTGTATGGGTGATTCTGTGTATGAATTCTTTACTATCTTTATTGTGAGCAAGAAGTCTCTGTGCTTAGAACTATGTCTACACAAGTAAGCCTTACTATGTATATCTATGTTTGTATGTCTCTTTGTGTGTGTTGCATATCTTTTTATACCTATATCTGTGTACATCTGTGTTTGTGTGAATTTGTGTGTGTGTGTCTGTGTATGTACTTATGTTGTGAACAGATGTGTCTGTTCTGTGTGCCTGTGTCAGTAAATATCCTGGAAGATGACCATGTATCTGAAGGTATGTGTGTGTGTCCATGCAAGTTTGTGTGTCTATGTGAGTGATGTGTATGTCTGTGTCATTGAAACTGTCTTTGAACTATCTGTATGTGACGGAGTTTTTGTGTAACAAAGGGAGGACTGAAAAACTTTTACTTTGTCCAGCAATGCTCCTAAACTATTCTGCGTTGCTCTCAGATTGCTCAGAAAGCACATTGTTCAGGATTTGGCTGCAAAACGAAATCACCTGGATGCTTTTAAACCCTTACTGAAGATAAGAACCTATTCCTACCAATTTTTAATTATTCTGTTTTGGGATGAGGTCCAAGCATCACAAATCTTTTAAGGCCCGTTGTTGATTCTAATATAAAGTATAAAGCCATATTTGAGAGCCATCATATCAGAGAAAGGCTAAAATTCTTCATTGGAAAGCTTCGATGTGCTTCAACTATATGTGTCTTTACTTATGTCACAGTGGTATAAAAAAGAGTATTTAAATCTCATGTAGAAAAGGACTGATCCCCTCTTTTCTGCTGGGGGGGGGGAGGTGCTTTTGAAGTAACAACCCCAGATTGACCTGTGAAAATAACTGAAGAAAAACGCCCCTCCCAGCGCTTCTCTTCCATCTAGCACTTGCATACTTCTATATGTAGCTGTGCATAATTAAAACGACAGTGTTTTCTTACTTTCCATATAAACTCCACACATATACTATGGGCCTTTGACACACAAAAAGAGGATTTATTAGTATCATAAAACAAGTACTACATAAAAAAATTAAATGGCTGTTTTGGAGCATTGTCTTCAGAGTAATGAAAAGAGAAAGGACAGTAAATGGAACAGAACTGATCATCTTGAAGGATGGGGATCTAAGGATAAGAGAGAGGATCTAAATAAAAGTTGGGAAGAAGAGAAATAAAACTGCAGATGCTCAACTCTGGAAGGCAAAGCATCTTTTATTCTAAAAAAAAAAAAAAAATACACTTGCACAAATTAAAAGCCCATTTTCCTCCAGGATGCAGCCCCGTTTACCTCTTCAGCATGCCTTTTTTTTTTCAGTGAACACCCCAGAAGCCCTGCTGGAGAGGGGACAGCCTGTCTGATGTTCACCCAGCCCTTCTCCCACCTCCAACTCTCACACTGGGGGAACTCTCCATGGTACTGACTGACTCTACCATCCATCAACACAAGACCAGGTAAATAGACACAAGGGAAACCGGATTTATGACTATTCTTCAGTTTCACCATTGCATGAAGCTGTAGTAAACATAGTAAAGTGCTGAACAACTGTTTGTGGAGTAAAGGATTTTATTACTGTTTAACAAAAGGTCAGAACAGGAAGAGCCACTCAGAGGGCTGTCTCAAAGGAAACCAACACAAAGAGCCAAAGGGAAGCTTTGTAGCAGCTGCACAATTACCACCACAGGGATATGTCTTGGGAACAAAATATTCATGGAAAAGCATGAGGAAGATGTTATTTCTATGGATTGTTTCAACTGATATCCTCAACTACTTAAGGAGACAAGTATATTAATCATTCCCATTTCACCAGTAAGAAAACCTAAGCCCAAGAGTTGAAATAACATAACCAAGGTCTGACAATATGTAAGTGGTGAACCCTGAATTCCAGTTCAGATCATAGGACCCCAGAGCCTGTATGCTTAGCCCATATACCACCAATTCTCCAAACACCAAGAACAAAATACTAGAACAACGGATGAAGAAGTATTTTAAAGCGACTCATTTAAAATACGCAAATTTATCTATAATCTGAGTCATCTTTTTAGCCTTCAGTCTGTCTCCTTATATTCATCTTCGTCTAATCATTCTCCCTTTTGCTGCACTTCCCATCTATCTCATAGTCTAAGCTACTTGAATATACACAAGATGCTTATTGACTCCACACATAGAGGAATGCCTTAATGAGGAAGGTATGCAGTGGCCTTGCTTAGGGATTTTTTTTTTACATTTTTTTTTTTTTGATTGGGAAACAGCCATGGTCATTGGTTACACATTGTTTTCATGCTACAACGGCATAGTTGACTATTTGGGGAGGGCGCAGCTCACAAGTGGCCCATGCAGGGATCGAACCCAGCAACATTGGTGTTATCAGCACCACACTCTAACCAACTGAGCTAACGGTCACCCCACTTGGGGATTTTTAAGACAAGAAAGATGAGCACTTCACAGAATGTTGATCTGGCAAAGACTCCAGGCTGTTCAGTTCAGGTCTCTCATATATTATTGAGAAACTGGTTTTCAGTGATATAAAGTGATTTGTCTCATCACAAAGCTCCTCAGTGATGGAACCAGAACAAGTTCTCAGAACTACTTTCCCTTACCTTTTTTTTACTGTATGAGGCTGCTTCATCTCTCTCTAGAATGTCTTGACAAAGCCTATTTGGAAACATAAGACTTAATGTGACTTCATGAACCTTTTGCTGGACCATTTGGCCCCAAGAAATCCTGCTTCCCTGATCTACAACAAATTTATCAATAAAAAGATCAAAAAATTTTCTCTCCCCTGTGGGAAACAAGAAAAACTCTTCCTTCTTTTTCCTCTCACTCCATAAGGTGTAACCTGTAAATGTTTGCAAGCATTATTATGCAAATCCAGCCACTGAAAAAAAATTGCATTTCGCCTGCATTATTTTACTTTTAACTTGGCTGATAGACCCCTGTGGTGGGGGGGGCCAATAAATGGTAGATGTCCACATTCTATGATGAAGCCAAATCTCTATGTATATGAAGAAAATGAAACAAACAGAAAGTAAATAAGCTTCCCATAAATAAACCCAATGTTTTGGAAGTTCATTCAATATTTGGTCATATAAATAAGCTCATCATTGGAAGTCAGCAACACTAACTGCTAAACTGATTCTGCTTTCACACACATATTCAACATTTTTATCTGACCCATATGCTTATTTCTTACCCTCCACACCACCATCACCACCACACGTATTTCTACTTGTGGCTACCTGCAATAACCAAGAGCAGGCTGTGACTTACTGATCTGAGGCTACTCACCACCACCCCCTCCCCTGTCCTTGAAATGTACATCTGTCCACCATTTCCACAGTGGCAGCCTTGAGAGAGCAATGTGTCATTGAGTCCATCTGGATGCATACATGCCTAAACCCAGTTAAAGCCTCTATATGAACTTTTAAGATTCTTGAAGGTAGGGGTAAAGTTCTACCCCCTAAGACAAGCCTCCTATGTAAGCTTCCTTGCTTATTAAACCTGCCACCTACCAATCTGAAGTAACCTGCCTTTTTCTTCTGTCTCTTGCTGGTGCCCTCCTTGTTGGGATTTTACCCAGGAAACTCCTGAGTTTGTGAACCAATACCTTGGCAATGATTTAAAAGGTCCTACTGAGAAAGGAACCACTTACGCTGGCAGAAATCAAATGGGCAATATATATATATATATGCTTTAACTATCCACCCCCATAACTGCACATTCATTCTAAATAAATGAATCACATTTTAATGTTTGTATTATTTTCTATGAATATTTGCAGAATGAGAAAAATTTCATAAATTAACAAGAATAAACATATAATGAATTTTCTGGTGAGGATATTTGGGCAGAGACATTTGAAAGCCACCAGAGTGAAACTCAAAAGACATGAATTCCTTGATTCATTTGTAATTTGGGATTTTTATTAATATATGACAAACACCCTTAGGTTTAAGAATTTTCCTAACTATATATCTATTGCTTCATGTATAAGGAACGAAAATAAAAATGTTTCTCAGATTAAATATGAGCAAAGGCAGTCAACTGCAAATGAGATTATAGACTATTGAACAAGAATATGCAAAGAAAAATATTTTTATATAGTCACTGACAAATTGCTGAAGTCAAAGCTTTAAAAAATAAACTTATTATTCAATGCTAACACACATCCATATATAGATATAAACTCTTTATCAAAAAAATACACCAATGTGATTGAAAAGTATTAATTCATTCTTTTTTCCTTTCTGTAAATATTTTTCTGTTATTATTATACATGTGAAGTTCAATAAAAGAAAAAAAATCAATGTATTTTTGGCCATTATTTTCATTGCTCATTTCATGTAATGATTAGTAATAAAATAAATTATCACATAGAAGAGGGAGCTGCTTTAAAAAAAATTACACACTTTAACATCAAAAACACTAGGTTTACCACTGGGTGATAAATAAATGGGTATATGAGGTTAACCCTGGCTCTAATTCTACTTTTCCAGCTTCTCAAACTCTCATAATACAGATGTGATCACTCCAAATTTCTAACTGGAAGAAGGCTCTCCTGTGCCAGAGTGGGAATATGAGTGTTAGTTAATTTTAGTAAGAGGTGGCAAGAAATATATTAGTCACTATGCACAAAATGCCATAAATTCAGAGATCCTGTGTAGCCTGCAATCACTTATCAGCATATCTCAATTTCATTTCTTGAATCTGAAAGTATACATCGGTATGTAGTGATTCCTTGAGAATCTGGGGAAACTGGGACCCAGTTCTTGACAACTCTCTTGACAACAAGCTGCTCAGCTGTTAAGAAAGATGGTATAACAGCAAAGAGAGTAAAAGGCAAATCTCGATCAACCCAATGGATGTGTTTCTCAAAGTTCTGTGCAAACTTAGTCTTTGCTACTAAAATTTTACTTGAAATACAGGAGGGAATACATGTAACTTTAACATAGCAGTGATTATAATTGTAAAGAGAATACTGGCTCTAGTTAAACTAGCATACATGTATTATACAGTATATGCCATCATGTTTTTTTCTTTTGCCTGTTTCTTATTAGGAAGTGGGACAAAGACCTACCCCAATCATCTTGAGGGATATTGGGGTGGGGGGTTACTCTTAGAAAAAGTTATCCAGTTTGACAAGTTTGTGACAAGAGAAAGCGAGTCAAAACAAACCAAACTCAGGCACTTATGAAAACATTCAAAGAAAGATTGCCTCTTTGAAACACTTTGAATCTGAGGGGCAGGAATTGAAGAAATAAATGAGAGAGAAATGACAACAATTAAGATCTAAAGAAACTAGAGTGTGTCTCAGTCAGGGTGTTTGCAGCTATAGGTCACAGAAAAGTTGATGAGTAACTGCTTAAACCTAAGGACATTCATCATTCATGTCACACATCATTTGGAAGAAGGCGGTTCCAGAATTAATACACCAACAATGCAATCATCAGAGCTTGCAATCTTCTCCCTTTCATGTTGGCTTTTCCTACCTTCCTAAGATGGCACTTCACACAATGCCAAAGACACACTTAAGAACTTTTCCTTCATATCTGCCTTCTATTAGAAATTACAGTATTTCCCGGAAACCTCCTACCAGATGTCTCCTCATTTCTTTGTCCAGAATTGGGTCACTTGGACACCCCTCAATGCAAGGTAAGTCTAGACAGTAAATATCTAGCAAAAGATCACAGAATTATACCTGTGTTTCTTTAAGAATCCATAGTCTGTTAGGAAATAGTTTGGGGAAAAGAACAAAGAATAACTGTTGGGTAATAAACTACCCTTGGTTCATTTCAAGGCTATCTCTAATGGAATCACGGAGATGAAAATTGTCACCATCAAACTATAATGATTGGGCTCCTACCTTACTTATGAATTTGAATGAATATAACAATAAGAAAAAAAAAAGCTATCTAAACAAGTTATTTCCAATGGGTTTCATAGATAAGGCTGCAAGCTGGCCCAGAAAACATACTAGGGGATTTTAAATTCACATTACCGTATTAAAGGCATTGGTATTTCTATAGCAACAGCAATAACAAAATGTCTTAATGTTTCTCAAATACATTTATTTTATTTATAATTTACTTACAGAATCCATTGCTTTGTGTAACACCCATGGAACCCATTCTAGGGTATATTCTTCTTCTCATTAGCACAGACTGTACACAAGTTTTTGGTGGGCACTGGTATTTTCCTAGTGCCCACCAAATATCAAGCCCAATATTATCCATGATCCCCACTCATAGCTAACCGTGATGTCCATAAAAACTGTTTGAGATGATTCTTTTTCTCTGAACAAAAATATAAATCAGGAATGAGTCAGCAATCTTATAACTCATATAAGAAAAATCTGACAGAAGCACATGAATGTAACCACACAAAGGCAAAGCAGACTATCAAGCTACTGGCATCTAGAGTTATAACGTGGAACAAGTACTGTTTTTGATGGAAAATAAAGAGTTTGCTGAGACTTAGAGGGATTAAGAAAAGTGGAGACAGCCAATTCTCCTGTTCCTTTCAGTGAAAGATTTCATGTGCCTTTACTCTTGTCCCAAATACCTATTCTGCTGATAGTTTTCAAGATGAAAAGCCACAGAAGTAGAGAGGCTCTGAAATTGCCATTTCTCTCACCTTATGCCCTCCCTTACTCTCCTCAACTCTCACTATTCACTATCCTAGAGCTGTGAGTCCCTAAGTAAATCAGAGTCTGGAAAGCATGGGTGGGCTTAAATGCCCTCCTAGGTTTCAATAATATTGAACCTCACTTTCATGACCTGCAGGCTAATAGATAACACCAAATAAGTTCTCACCTGAATATTATATATATATATATATATATATATATATATATATATATATATACCAAATAAGTTCTCACCTGATTATATATATAATTTATATATATAAAATGAAATATCACAATGGATGTGTATGTGTGTGTGTGTATATATATATATATATATATATATATAAATATTTAAATCACATAAAATATGACAGTGACTCCATAAAATGGCAGTGATATTTTGATAAGTGGAGATTGGGTGGGGTGGAAAGAAGATACAACATTTTATTAGAGTGTGATGCCACTTTTTTGTTAAAATATGCATTGATTGGCTGATTAAAGAGGCACAGTCACACAGCTCATGATCTCAGGGATTGTTTTGTAAGTTGAACCTGATAAATTTCACTGTGGGAATTTTCTCTGTACCCAAATGGGCAAGGGTGTTCTATTGGCTAAAATCTGGAATGTTCCTGAAGCAGAAAGAGAAACAGGAGCTACAGCTGAAACTAGAAATAAAAACAGGAAACATATGAGCAAAGGTTTGGAAGCCAACATTCAAATCTGTGGGGCCCAGTGGAAAATCAGCAGCAGAAGCAGAAATGTAGGAGACCCAGGTTCCAGGGACAGGGTGAGCCCTACTCATGACAACACCGGGGCTGGGTGCCCTTTTCTCTCCCCGCATTCTGCACTCTCAGTTGCTTATCATGTGCCCAGCACTTATGTGGAGAATACAAAAGGAGAAGGAGACACTGGTGTTGCCTTTCAAGGTGTGTTAAAATCATGGGTGGCGGTAGTATGTGTGGTGGAATGCGTCAAGGGATACTTAATTGAGAATAATTTTGTGAAATACAGATATGAGGAATGCTATCTATGTTTACATGACACTTCTTGATGTAAAATTTATCGAAAGGAATTTACATCTCACAGGAATCTGGTAGGTTATGTGGCAGAGACATTATCATGCCCATTTTACAAATGAGGAAATGTCCTTTGTGATGTTGCCCCAACGACAGAAACAATGGTAACCTCTGGTGACACAGGGAGAAGCCTTCCGGTAAAGGCTTTACAGATGTCACATGATCTGGAGAGTCCAGATAGGTTGACCACATGACTAAAATGTAAATCCCATGAAGGCAATACCGTAACTGTCCTGCGCATTACTGAATCAGCAGCACTGAAATAAGCACTCGGTGAGCACTGATGAATACCTGAGAAATTACACATGAATGGGGCGCAGCTGACTGGCTATCAGGCAGGTACGGACACCTACAGAGGAGGGGCCATCCCACACTCTCCCCAGGACATCAATGAGTAGCAAACTCATGTTTTCCATCAACAAATATTCATCCAACACCTACCATAGGCCAGGTGCTGGCCTGAATGCTTGACTTTTCTGGCTGTTTCAGGCCCTCTCAGGGTTTCCCAGGACTATAACAAGCCCCTGACAACCAACCCCCTTTTTGCTCAGGCTTCCAGCCAGGACATGAGGAGTGAATAAGGCTGCCCAGGCAGAAATTCAAGAGTACCTAGAATTCCCTGTGTTGGTGAGTTGACATATCAGAGTTGCTTTTCTCTCCACCTACACACAGGCCTTGAAACGGGATCTATCTCTGGCAGGAAGCAGAGATGGAGACTTAGCTCTTTTTCCTTGAAGGCCACAAAATGAGCCAAAGGAGCATGACAAGTGAGAAGCATCTCACGGTTCCAAGCCTCTCCTTCAGAAACACAGGCCTGGAGAGTAAAAGGCTTGCGAAGGCCCCAGCCAGGGAACTGCAGTTCCTTCTCTATATCCTAGTGACTTATTCTCCTGCTCCTCCCACCCCCACCACCCGGCAGGGCCTGGTAATAGAACAGGGAGTCATGAAAACACTGACCTTTTCAAAGGTAGTCCCTGCCTCCCAAGGAACACAGGACCCCTTCCTCAAAACAAAAATGCTTTTTGGGGGAGTGGAAGTAGCTGCTTCCAGCCTTGCCCTCTAAGGCCTAATGGACTCCCCTCCCCCAGCTGCTCCCAGGAGCTGGGGAGTATTCAATGCAAGAAAATTGAATCTTAAAAAGCTTCGCTGTCAACTGTTATTTTACCATTTATTTCTAAATACAGTGTAACTACTCCACATGACCAACTGCGATCAGAGCATATAAATGGCTGCTCCTGTCAACAGGAAACATTTACGGGCTTTGGAAGGGAGCAGGGACTGCGGAGCTACACGGGCCACAAATTGTCTCTTTAAGTGGCTGCAGGAGTGATTATATGCTGGCTGTAGGCCTTTAAGGAAAAGCTGGTGTTTCTAGAGCTAAACCTGGGACACAGGGACCAGAATGGAAGTGAGAAAGAGGACTGGCTAGAGTGGCAGGAGGAAAGGAAATGTACTTCTGACTTCAGGGGAGTCCTGAAGACAGTGAGGCGTCACTCCCATTCAATAGGATACCTTACTCTTTAATGCCAAAGTCGGACAATGAAATATCCCCTCCTTAGGGCTGTGTACGGCTTTTAAAATGTGTCCCCAAAGGATTGCCAGAGCTGCAGTTTCACATCATTCTCACCACAGCCCAGACACATGGAATGGTATTCCATCATTTCCCTTTGGAAAGTCAGTACACTCAGACAAGGCTGCTCCTGGGAGAGACAGTGGCCAGACAGAGATTAACACGTACACATGTTGCCTCCAAGACCTGTACTCTTCCACAAAGACACGGGTGGGAAACTACAGCCCTGGGCCAGACTTGGCCCATCACCTGCATGTACAAATCAAGTGGTTTTGGGAACACAGCCACATCCATTCTATAGCCACTTCCAAGCTATAAGAGCAGAGTTCATCGTGACAGAGACCATATGGCCCAGAGAACCGAAAATATTTACTAACTTTCCAGAAAAAGTTTGGCTCCTGCTGTGCTCCCACCTCTCCTTCCAGGGTCATTACGTGACGTTTTTAAGCCAGGGGTCCACCTCTGACGATGCCATAAGGGGTGGTTTGAGGCAGAGCAATTTGCTCTGTTACAAGAATTTTCAGGTCTGTCAGTCCCCAGACATCCTCTGTGGAGGGACTCATGTGGCATTTTCTCCAGCCTCAGCTTGTGAGCTAAGCCAGTGCTTGCTATATCCAAGGGACCGTTAATTCTACTTGCATTTCATTTCTTTAGGAAAGAAATATGGTTCCAAAAATATAAACTTTTTAAACCATATACATGTACACCTTCTGATTTCACGTATATGAATGTGGTATCATCCCACACTCACCCGTCACAGCCATCTGCCCAGCCTGGTCCACCACCTTCCCCCACCCCACCCATGTCGTGACTCAGCTGCTGGGTTCTCCCTCAGGACATTTCGCTTTCTCATTCTTGCAGGTCTGGGAGACTTCCCACAGCTGCATCAGGGAGATGCATCAGGCCATTTCCCCACAGACTCAGATACTTTATCTCCAGGGCCCCAGGTGTTCCTTCTCATGGGGGAGGCCAGGAAGCGAGAGGAGGAAATTCAGGGACACCATCAGAAGAGTGACAAAGGAGAGGAGTGGAGACAGAGAGAGAAGGGGGAAGTATTCCCTGAGTTCTCTTCCCACTGTGACATTTGCGTCTCTTTTTCCACCACACTGCCTATTTTGTTCACCAGTGGTCCACCTTCTAAGACAGTGCTTGACACACATCTGACATAAATGTGTGTGGAAAAATGAATACAGTTCAGCAGATTCAGGCCTTGACAAAGATCGAGATGGATACATTTTGCACCAAATACATATTTTTGCTAGCAATTATGGCCATTGTGACAAGGAGTAGTGCTTTTCCTTGAAAAGAAGCTCAGGCTGGAATTTGAAACTAGAGTCCCGGTTCCAAGCAGTCTCAGCAGAGGGAAGAACCTGAGGAAAGAAACGCTGAAAAGATACCATTTCCAGCTCTGTCTTTAGGCAATCGGTATTTCTTGTAAATGAATTCTCATTTACAGACTGGCCTTCCTAGAAGCCGAAAGCCTGGACAAAAATTCAGTTCCCTTAAGTTGAAATTTAATTTCCTTCCCTTGCATTTCTTTAAGCGGTTTTGTTTGTTTCAAAAGCACAGGCAAAAACTTTGAAAAATAAGGACACATCAGGTCACACCCGCATGCAAGCTCAAGTTTTGTGAGGTTGAACAGTAAAACTGAGTATTTCCTCTTACCTTGTGCCTAGTAGAACCTTGAAGGGTCTGTCCCACGTTTTACTTTCTTGAAATATTTAAACCACGGAGCAGGAAAGCTAGTGAAACTGTCACGCAAAGGAAATGGCCAACTAAGCTATTTGGGCAGTGTGGGCACCAGGTGCCTTAATAATGAGCTTAAATAAGCAGAAATCATCAGTGTGAGATGGCCTGCCATAAATTAGCCTGCACATGGGCTTGAGTAGATATACCTGCTTTGGGTCATTACCTGCTTTTTCTGGCATCAAGCCTAAGCTCACATCATTTACCAGGGTTCCTAATTATCCAAGCTAGCTTCCAGCCAAGGCAAATTAGGTCCATGGGCCTTTGTCCCTCAATTTTAGCACTACCTTTCCTATCAATCAGAGACTTTGGTAGTCAGATAGCAACATTAGGACTCAGTATGCATATATGGGAGTATATATGAGATCTGACAATTAAGGTCTCAAACTTGTTACAACGATGTTGCTAACCTTTTTTGATATCAGAGGGATTATTCATTATGCATTTGTACCAACTGGACAAACAGTTAACCAAGTTCACTATTTGAAAGTGCTGCAAAGGCTGCGTGGAAAATTTTTTGCCAACAATTCATGGCTTTTGCCAACAATTCATGGCTTTTGTATCACGACAATGCACCAGCTCACACAGCACTGTCTGTGAGGGAGTTTTTAGCCAGTAAACAAATAACCGTATTGGAACACCCTCCCTTCTCACCTGATCTGGCCCCCAATGACTTCTTTCTTTCCCCGAAGGTAAAGAAAATATTGAAAGGAAGACGTTTTGATGACATTCAGGACATCAAGGGTAACACAATGACAGCTCTGATGGCCATTCCAGAAGAGGAGTTCCAAAATTTCTTTGAAGAGTGGACTAGGCGCTGGCAACAGTGCATAGCTTCCCAAAGGGAGTATTTCAAAAGTGACTGTAGTGAAATTCAGCAATGAGGAATATAGCACTTTTTCTAGGTTGAGTTCACTGGTATATGTATGTGTGTATCTATATTATGTATATGTATATCAGACATTATGTATATATGGGAGAAAAGATAACCATGGCAGATGCTGTTAAACTGAACCTAACCTAAATATCTATGTAGGGAAAATAGAGCTGGTTAGGCTCCCTCACCTGGCCATCTGGCAGAACTACGACCAGCCGGGTTGAGTGGGTAGGATGAGGGCAGACACTGCTTACCCTGTTTATGTATAGTCTTATATAAGTGCCTTGGCTGTGTGTCACTTTTGTCTCTGTATAGTATAAGACCTGGCCATTGCATCAGGCGGGTGGTACCAAGAGAGTCAATGAATAAAGTATGTCTTTTCTGCCTGAGGCTCCACATATCTTCTTCCAGCTCCCAAAGGCATTGGCACTCCCTGCCGGGATTCCCTCACCCTCGGACAATCCATCAGCAGGTTGTAGAAAAGTAATTTATGGTACATTCAAATAAATATACATATATATATATAGTTGTTGTTGTTGTTGTTGTTGGGGGGGGCTGGCCGAGTGGCGCGTTGGTTAAGCGCTGGTTTGGGAAGCCAGCGGCCCCGGTTCGGGTCCCACATATGAGGGCCAGTGACAGTGCCCTCACAAAAAAAAAAAAAAAAAATGTGTTTTTTTTTTGTTTTTTTTAAAGAGGCATACCCTTATCAATAGTCCCCAAGTCCAGCTATCAGTTAGGTTCATCTGATTTTTAACCCTCCCCCGACTAACTAAATCAGAACCTCTGCAGGTGTGGATGTGAGTGTTTTCAATGTTCCCCAGATGATTATAATGTGCCTCTCAGGTTGAAAAACACTCTTTTATCTATACTAACTTGAAAAATAAATGAATTATTATTGAATAAAAGAGCGCAAGTTTAGAAACAATATGAATGGTATCATTCCATTTTGTTAAAAAAAAAAAAAAAATCAGGGCCGGCCGAGTGGCTCAGTTGGTTAAAAGCTCACTCAAAAGTGAGAGCTGAGCTCTGAGCAACAGCTGTTTGATGCCCAACCTGAGCTGAGCTGCCGCGGAGCTGCCAACATGTGGCAGGATGGCTCAGCTAAAAAAAAAAAAAAAACAAAAAAAAATCAACCAAATTAATTGTGAGTGCATATCCTTAAATAAACAAAGAAAAAAACTGAAATATGGCAGGATGTTACAAAGATGGGTTCTTGAGTCCACCAGTGTCCATTGTGTTACTTTATACTACTGTATATGCTACTAGTACTTCATTTTTTTTTAAAGAAAATAATGTAAAGATATTAAAAACACATTAAACTTAACAGCAGATACTTTTTGAAAGGGGGCAATTTTTAACTTTTACACTACAATGTACTCTTCATGGTAATTTTAAATGTAATAAAATATTGATTTCTTTTCTCTCTCCCCCTCCTCTGCTTTCTCTTCCTCCTTCTTCCTTCTCTTTCTCTATCCCCACACCATCAGCTAAGGTTCATAAAAAAAGAGAAAACCTGTGAACACCTATCCCCTAAGCAAAAGGGAGAAATTGGATCCTCCTGGGTCTCTACTGCCTTAGGCTGAAAACTCTTAGGGGTTTTTCACTCTCCTAGGGTGCTCTGAATGTTACTGTAACAGCATTCCCCATAGTTATGGAAGTAAGAAGGGAAGGACAACAGAGAGAAGGGGACTCGGAGTGCATTATCTTTAGGGTATTCCTCTCACAGCCCAGGAAAATGCCTCCAATATAGGGACCATCTTCACATTTGCACTTGCCCTTCAAAGAATTCAGCTTCACAAATTTTCGTGCCCCTGTCACTGAAGATTTGCAGATAGAATTCTATAATCCAGCTACTGAGAGGAAGAGAAGGGAGAACTGGTCCTAAAAAAAGACAACTGGAACAGAATCTCAAGAATTTGGTAAGCTACTTGGAGGGGAAAAGAATGAAATTGATATTAAATAAAAGTATGCAAATAAAACAAGTATCCATTCTTTCAAGCTAAAAAATTGGCGAAAACCTTTTTGTCATCATACTGCCTGCCTGTCTGCTCTCATGCACCTTTCCATAAACACAGATTATAACTTCAAAATTATGTTTACTGTATGTGTCCCCACTTGGCGCCAAAAGATGGCCACTTAGCCAATGACTGGTAAGATCGCTCAAGGGAAGGGCAACCTAAGCCAGGCCCAACCATGGGAAGCCATGGGAGGAATCACATAGAGGAAGAAGGGGCATAAACCCCTTGCTTCAGGTTCTGGCAGCATGCATGTGTGAAATGACCTATTGATATGATAATATCCATCCTCCATGCATTCTTATCAGTAAACCTTGGCAGAGGAAGTTGTGTCTCTTAAGAGGTGCATAATAATACTTTCAGGTGATGGCAGTTTGCAGGCATGGGAAATTAGGCCTGGAGATGAATTCATGGGTGTGAGACTCACAGATCCTGGAAGCTACATTGATCTTTCCTTATTTGTAAGATAATAAAAGGAGCAGTCCTGGCCCGAGATTCGGGGCTCTCAGTCCAGGAAGCTGAAGTCCCCTGGCTCCAAACTACATTTTTCTCTCTTATTTTGTGTCTTTCTCTTTCTTCACTTTTCGCCATCCCTTCTCCACTCCCATTGCTCTGTCATGTGGGACGCAACACCTTTTTATTCTTAATTGGGTATATTGGTACCCTGAGCCAGCACTGGCAGTCATGTCAACAGAGCTAATTTTTTAGACTGGTAATCTGATAACATGTAACAAGGGCCATGCAAATCAAATCCCTTTGATTAAATTGATGGCATTAATAGTAATATTATTGATATAAGGCAGGGTCCAATCAGATGAGATTATGTTTTTAACTATCCAATCAACAGTGATCCTTGGTGTTTTCCCGGAATTAGTCATTTTAGGCAGTAGGAGGGCAGAGGAGAAGAAATGGCTGCAGTTGGAAGGGCCTGATTCATGGTCAACAGTCAGCACAAGTTCAAGGCTGCTTTTCCAATACTACCCTTCAGGACCTTAGGGTGCAGTCAGTTTTCTCTTTCATTAGGCTGCTGGAAGCACAGAAACAGCGCTTCTGTTGACTCTGTGGAACCCAAATAGGATGGTGAGTTGGAAAAAAACTAGACTTGAATAGTTTTGCAAGAATATAGAAATATATAGACCTTGACTCTGTGCTGGACTAAGAGGGCAATGGAGAGTCTGGAGCCCTGAGATCTGCATTTTAGTGAACTCCTTAGATAATGATGACATCATATTCCAAAGAATAAAATAATCACAGCTTATGAATATCTCCAAGGCCCCTTTCTGATCTGATGATTCGATACCTAGTTTTCTGGGCAAAACCAAGCATTTCGTAATCATCATTTGTTATATTTACACAACAGTCCATTGAATATAATCAACTCTGATGAGACAAGTAAAGAGTTAACGGGAGTGGGCTTATGAGCTCGCAGGATGGGACAAGCAAAGAGTTAACAGGTGCAAGCTTGTGGGCTAATGGGAAGGAGCTTAAACATTAACCGCTTGGCTGTGACTCCCCTGGCCACCACTGCACCTGCAGGCTGACAAGCTCCTTGCATCCATCATAGGTGGGAACAGGACAGTTCCCAGGAGAAGACCATTGTAAAGGGAGCCCCCCTGGAAGTACCCTACATCCTGCTTGGAAAAACAAAAAACTCCAGCACTCCTTCTCATCGGTGCAGCTGCCCCTCATAGGACTCCACCCTGGCAAAATTTCCCCCAGTTCCAAACAGAACTCTCTTTCCCGTTTTAACTTTCAATAAATCTTTTCTCTGGATACTCCTGTAGAGTCTTGTAAATTATTTTACATTCTTCGAATGACCCGGGGTTAATTCTGCAGCAAGACATGTTGGTGCCGAAGCCCGGGAGTTGGACTCTACCCACTCCTCTCCCCGCCAGAGGGGTTCCCACGCAGCTCTCCAGAGCTTCTCCTGGACCCCCTCCCTTGAGGGTTGGAAATTGACACTTGCAGGCCGGGGCTACTCTCCGGTGGAAACGCAAGTCCGACCTCTCTGTTGGTTGGGGAACCCCATCGCCAGACCTGGTGTGAGGCTCCTTTCTGTTTCTCCGGGGACAGGCCAGTCACCTTGGCCGCACCCATAGTGGGCACGGGACGGACACCTAAGCACCTCTAGGCTGTCCGCCAAAAGAAGTCTCCCGAGACAGGATGACCTGGTAGCGGTCCGGGACTCTAGGACTAGGCCCCGCCAAGCAGTCGGAGACCGGCTCATCCGACAGGCACACGAGTCACAGACACACAGTCTCCCTCCCCGCTGGCCACTCCCTATAGTTCTTTTGGTGACTTGCTCCTGGTTCTTCTTTTGCTTCTCTGGATCCCCGTCACCTCCTCCAAGGGTCAACGGGCCTTTGGTAGATAAGTGATATGCTTTGAGACATCCGTAGGGCGTCAAGATTTCCACCGGAAGGGTCCATGACCCTTGCTCGATCTTAGGTGTGGCTGGGACGCCCTCACAACTAATGATCATTTCTGTTCTCTCTTTCCCCGGAGTACGCGATAAAGAGTGTGCTAATTCTGTAACTCCTGGGTTAGAGACTTGTTCGGGGGATCTTGGGGGGCACCCCTCGATCCCCTAGTCCGGCTATCAGGAGACCACTATCCCTAGCACCATGGGTGGCTCCCCCTCTGTCCCTCTAGACTCCTCTCTTGGCTGTCTTCTCAAAAGTTGGACAAGATTCTCTCTCCTCTCAAAAACAAAACTTAAGCTGCTGCTGCCCTAGCCTAAGGCTGAGGAACTGAAGAAAACGAGGCACTTTTTAAAAAAACACAAGTAGCTAATCTCTCAAGTCAAACCTCCACCCTTTTGTTCCAGCCTCTTTGAAACTGTTCTATTAAGGACAATTAAAAGATCCTAGGTCCCAGGGCCAGCCACCGGCGCGGTGGTTAAGCGCTGGCTTGGGAAGGCAGAGGCCCCAGTTCGGTCCCACATGTGAGGGCCAGTGACACTGCCCTCAAAAAAAAAAAAAAAAAAAAAGATTTTTTCCGTCATAGACCTCCTCAAAACCCACCTCCTACCCCTCTCACCTCTCCTTCCTCAAACTCTTCTACCCCTTCCACCTCTCTTTCAGCTCACCTCCCTATTCTACCCCAGATCCCAGTCCTGCAGGCACCACACTAGCAGAGTTCATTTTAAGGTAGACTCCATGCTGCCTCTCCAGGAAGTCACAAAGGGAGAGGCCGGTACAATTAGGGTTCATGTCCCTTTCCCCATGGCAGATCTAGTTCAGATAGACACAAAATTAGAAACCTATTCTGAGGACCCTTCTAAGTTCATTAAGGAATTTCAGGGCATAACTATGGCCTTTGATCTTACTTGGCAAGGCATTCACATCATTTTAACCACTTGCTGCTCCTTAGAAGAAAAAAACATACCTTGTCCAAAGATACACAGATGAGCTAGCTGCTCAGAGCCCAGGACAATACAGGCTTGGGGCCGAGGCTATTCCCAATCATAATCCTGATTGAAATTATTAAGCTGGCCAACAGGACCAAAATAGATGAGATCATATGGTCACCTGTCTTATTGAGGGCATGAAAAAAGGCATTATTAAACCAGTGAACTATGAGAAACTGAGGGAAATCACCCAAGGACTAGATGAAAATGCAGCCCTCTTTCAATCCCATTTGGCTGACGTCCTCCAAAAATATACTAACCTAGATCCTTCTAGCCCCGAGAGCATCACTATCCTTGCCATGCATTTTATTGGGCAATAAGCCCCAGATATCAGAAGGAAGCTTCAGAAACTGGAGCTGGGTCTCCAGACTGCATTCCCAGTCCTGCTAGATACAGCCTTTAAGGTCTTTAACAACAGGGATGAGGCAGAAAGGGAGCCTAGGATATGGAGGGATAAAGAAAAAGATCAGAGGAGGGCTCAATTAATGGCCACTGCCCTTGTCAGCGCCCTGCCCTCACAGCTTTACCTAGGTTAGGGCCCACGGGAGGGAGGGCCACCAAAGACAGGCTGAAACACCTGCTACAACTGTCATCAGGAAGGACATTGGAGTAAGGCTTGTACGTACCTGGCCAAGAGGGCGCCCCCTGGCCCTTGTCCCCTTTGCAAAGAGGAAGGACACTGGAAGAAGGACTGTCCCCTCTTCCCTCGAGGAGGGAGGCCATCCTGACTCCTAAAAGGCCAAAAGGATGGTTCCTACAACCAGCTGCCAATGTCGATCCTCATTGACTATGAGCGAGATGACTGCTACCTCGATTGATGGGCCCGGGATTCATCCAGGCTCCCCTCCTCAACATCACAGAATCTGAGCCCAGGGTAACGCTTGACATGGCAGGGAAAAATGGTATCTTTCTCCTTAATAAGGGAGCCACATTCTCTGCTCTAGTTCATCACCCCGGCCCTACACTTCCCTCCAGCCTCACCCTAACAGGTATTGAAGGCAATCCCACCACCTGCAAGTGGACCCTGCCTTTACGTTGTTGCTTTGGGTCTCTTGCTTTTTACACATAACTTTCTAATTATGCCTCAGTGCCCTATACCCCTTTTAGGGCGAGATATTATGCAGAAACTACAAGCTACCCTCCAAATCTCTCCTAACCTTACTCTCATAGCTGCTCTGCAGCCTATTATCCCTTCTCAAGCATTTAACCCTAACCTGTCTGTAATTCCTCCCTGGATCAGAAAACAGGTCAAGACCCCATTGTCTGGGATCAATTCCTGGCAGAATGTCTCATCTAACTCCAATACAGATTAGGCTAAAGGACCCTACCTATCTTCCCTGTAAACCCCAATACCCCATTAACAGGGAGGCTCTCCTAGGGCTTTAGCCAACCATCCACAAGTTTCCTCAGGCACGGGCTTTTAATTCCCTGCAATTCCCCCTGCGATACACCCATTTACCAGTCAAGAAGCCATCTGGGCAGTACCGGTTAGTACAAGATTTAAGGATTATTAATGAGGCTGTAATTCCAATTCATCCTTTAGTCCCTAACCCTTACGCCCTACTGGGACTCATTCCCCAGGGACCGTCTGGTTCACTGTTCTGAACCTAAAGCCTTCTTTTGTATTCCGCTAGACCTTCAATCTCAATTTTATTTGCTTTCACCTGGATGGACCCCCACACTCAAGTCTGCAGCCAATATACTTGACTATCCTACCACAAGGCTTCGGAAACAGACCTCACCTTTTTGGCCAGGCTCTAACTGGAGGCTTGAGGGACCTTTCCCCACTGGGGCCACTATCCTTCAGTATATTGATGACCTCCTTATTCACAACCCGGACAAGAAAGTTCAGATCAACATACAATAACAACTTTAATTTTCCAGCAAAACTAGGATACCTAGTATAATTATCGGCCCCAAAGGCTCAGATTTCCCAACAGCAAGTAACTTACTTAGGAGAGCAAGCCTCTAGACTTAGGGAAAAGGTGACCCAAGGATGGACGGCCTGGGCTGGCACTTGGCTTTGGGCCTCCTGGCTTCTTTTTCTCATGGGCCTACTTGTTTCTTTTCTCCTAATACTAACCTTTGGCCCTTAATCTACTAACAAAGTTTATTTCATCTTGCTTGCAGGCATTTGAATACCAACTCCTCCTCTATAACCAGATTATGCTCCTGCAAGGCATCCAGCCCATCCCCACAAGTAACTCTAAAACTACCATTAGCCCTGTAGACCAGAGCTCCAGATCCCAACCTGGAGCCCCTAGCTCCAATTGCTCCCTCGACAGCACTGCCCTGATTTTCTGAGGCCCAGTTTCTCTCCATCCCTGACCGGCAATCTCTTAGGTAGGGACTGCTCTATGCCCCTATCCAGCTCTGAAGCAGTTACGGAAGATGGACTCTTGTCCCAATTTCCAAAGATTTTTCATTGCGGATCGGAGATGAGGGAATAATGAGACAAGAGTTAACGGGAGTGGGCTTGTGAGCTGGCAGGATGGGACAGGCAAAGAGTTAACAGGAGCAAGCTTGTGGGCTAACAGGAACGAGCTTAAACATTAACCACCTGGCTTTGACTCCCTTGGCCAGCACTGCACCTGCAGGCTGACATGCACCTTGCATCCATCATAGGTGGGAACAGAACAGTTCCCAATCGCAATGCAACCCCCTGCAAGCTGACATCCATCATAAATGGGAGCAGGACAGTTCCCAGGAGAAGACAATTGTAACAGCAGCCCCCTTGCAAGCTGACAAGCACCCTACATCCTGCTTAGAAAAATATAAAACCCCAGCACTCCTTCTCATCGGTGCAGCTGCCCCCCATCAGACTCTGCCCTGGCACAACTGTTGCCAGTATCTCTCTCTTACCCTCTGTCTCCACAACTCTCCCTCTCAGACTGTCCTAGCAAAACTTCTGCCAGTTCCAAACAGAACTCTCTCTCCCTTTTTAACTCTCAATAAAGCTTTTCTCTGGATACTCTTGTAGAGTCTCGTAAATTCTTTTACATTCTGCGAACAACCAGGGGTTAATTCTACACCAAGACAAACCCCTTTTCATCATTCATATTTCAGCAAAAATATTCCCTCCTTAGAAAGTATTTCCTCATCCACCCAGTTTAATGTTTCCCCTTCAGGCACTCCCTATCACATCACACTATTTATTAAATTTACATGATTTATCATCATTCAAAATTAATTATTCATTTCATGTATTTGTGGTTTTATCTCCTCTCTTTGTCTATGTAATCTATTACATTAAACAATGTTAATATTTGTTGAATGAATAAGTGAGTAAGTGAATGTGTCAAGTGCTTTTTATACATTGATTAATAATGGCAAATCCCTCTGGTTCTGAGAAGTGAAGCGACTTGCTCAAGACTATTGATTTATTTAATAGCCACATAAATAATAAGACTGAACTTATTCTCTTTGGCCCCAAAGTTCATGCTCTTTCCAGTAAACCACACTAACTCTAAGGACTGACATCTATATATTTGCCTCACGCATCTCCATCTATTGGCTAGCACAACATGCACAAGGAGGCTGCGGTTGACATTTGTGTGCTGTGCTCCTACCCGCCCCCCATCTGTGTTTCCCCTTTTCCAGGTCCAGCTCCCATAAATATTGGGGATAGATACAGGAATTGGGTCATCCATTCTTGCTACCACCACCAACCCAGTACTCGCACACTGGGCATGCTCAAAAGTGCCCGACAAACTCAGTTGCAGTAGCCCTGGACAGATAAAGAAACCAAGATGCAGAAGGCCCCTCCCCAAGACTTGGTAGTAAAGTCTAGGCTGAAACTCATGTTTTTCTTTTTTTTTTTAATTATTATTATTTTCCCACCCTCTAAATTTTTCATTTCATATTTCTACTTGGTAAACTACAATCCAACATATAGACCCACACACACTTTACTGTCTCTGTAACAATGCCCCAAAGAAAATTTATAGTAGGTTTAGTCATAAAACTAGGAAACAACCAAAATGTCTTTGAACATTTATGGATAAACATTTATGGTAATGGATAAATAAACTATAGTACATCCATAAAATGGAATAATACTCAGCAACAGAAAGGAGTTACTAACTCATGCAAAAACATGGATGGACCTTAAAAGCATTTTGCTAAGTGAAAGAAGTCAGACCCATTTATGCAGCATTAAGGAAGAGGCAAAACTATGAGATGGATAACTTATCAGTGCCTTCTGAGGGTTAAGGGAAGGGCAAAGAGTTGACTATAAAATATCAGAACAGAGGGAAATTTAGAATGGTGGAAGTGTTGTTTATAGTACCAGGTAGTGGATATCTGACCATGCATTTGTCAAAATCAGATAATAATACATCACAAAGAGCACCAACTGAAAGAAAAGTCAACTACAAGGTTGGGAAATCTCAGGAAAGGGTGCACACTGTGATGGATTAATTTAATTGTATTACAAATATATAATATAATTTCACTGAATAGGTGGAGAAGAGAGAAGTAGCTGATTTAAATAACTCCAGTATTTTGACTGGATACCATAAAGCTAAAGACAAAAAGAACTATATGAAAACACTATACTGTAGTTGGTAATTTTGTTTATCATAGGAGTATGGGTTAGCAATTCTGAAACACCTCACCTGTATACTAGGAAAGAATAAAGTAAATAAATGGAAGCCAGCTTTTCACTGTTAGGAGAAAAAAGTTACAGATAAGCAAAAATGAAAGGCTGGAAATGAACCCTGGTGTTCGATGAGCTGCAGTGATATCTTTCAAGGAGGGAAGCATAAATCCCCACTCTTTAAATGAGGACTGTGCATAGCAATTTCCTTCCCTAAGAATGCATTTGGAAAGGGGGACAAAAGAGTAATTTTACAGTGGAGGGACCTGAGGAACAGTACCTCAGCTAGGTGACCAAGATTAACATCTACAGTAATCATTCATGTTAATTGGAGGTAGCCATGATGTCATGTGATAAAAATGGAACTTACTTCTGTGGTCTTCCTCTTTAACGCACATAAATTCATAATCATGAGAAAAATATCAGATAAATCCCACTTGAGGGACACTCTACAAAATATCTGAGGAATACTCCTCTGAAGTTCCACTGTCATCAAAAACAAAGGAAATCAGAGAAAAAAAATCACAGCCAAGAGAAGCGTGAGGAGACACGGCAACCAAATGCTATGTGATATCCCGGATGGAATCCTCGAACAAAAAAATATATACATTAGGTAAATATTAAAGATATCTGGATAACCTATGGACTTTGGTTAATAATAATGTATCAACATTGTTCATTAATTGTGAAAAATGTACCATATTAATCTAAGATGTTAGTAACTGGAGCACCTGGATGTCAGGTTTGTGGGAATTCTCTGTACTTCTGTTATCTTCTAAATTTTTTCTGTAACTCTAAAACAAATTTTTTTTAAATTATAATTCTGATTCATGAGAAAACATCAGACAAATACCAGCTGACGGTCATTCTGCAACATAACTGACCAATTCTCTTCAAAAGCATCAATATCATGAAAAAGAAGAAAAGACTACAAAACTGTCACATATTGAAGGAGGCTGAGGAGACAGATTGTTTAAATACAATGTGGTACCTTGCCTTTTGAAATAGAAAAGGGGCATCCATGGAAAAGCTATAAAAAGCGAATGTCCACCGATTAGTTAACAGTACTGCACCAGTATTAATTTCTTCGTTTTGATAGATATACCATGGTTTTGTAAGATGTTAATATTTGTGAAATATGAAACTTTCTCCATCTTCTTTGCAACTCTTCTATGAATCTGAAATTATTTCAAGATAGGAAATTTGAAAATATGCGAATGTTCTACAAAATGTACACATCCTCTATTTTCTTACCCATATCTTAGAATAGAATCCATTATTTCACAGTAAACATCACATAGCAGGTTCCACTTTTGTCTCATGTACATCTCTGGAATGTCGTTCCCATCCAAAGCAAAGAGAAATGCCTGCTTCGCAAAGGTGGCCATTCATCTCGGCTCTGTGTGGTTCATCCTCACACTCTCACCTGCCATGAAGTTTGGTTGCTACAAGGATGATTTTTGGCAAGTGCTTCCCTTTCAGGAAAGACAAAGTCATTGTTTATATTCTCTACCTGGAGAAATAACACAATAATTAAGATACACAGAAAGGTAAACAGTAATTTTCTTATTGTTTTAGAGCAACAAAGTAAGCTCTTCCTTCATAACAGGTATGCACATACTGAAAAATCAACCTCTTAGTGTGTTTGGCGTGTGTGTGTGTGTGTGTGTGTGTGTGTGTTGGGGGAGGGGGAGCAGTGTCCTTATCAAATATGAGGCTTTGGAGAAAATTTTCACTAATGAACATGCTCTGAATACTCATATTGAACAAATACTATTGTTTACTTCTTATCCCAGAAAGCTCACCCTGTCACCTTGTTCCTGTGCCCTGACCCGAATAAGCCCCACTAGGATTTAGAGCTGCTTAGACAAAAACCTAACAGTATTTTGCTCCACTACTTAACTGGGGTTTTGGATCTGCCAAAAATGAGCTCTCTTCTCCTCAGTCTTTCCAAGAGTTTTTTTTTTTTTTCCCAAGATTTGAACAAATATAGAAGACAAATGGGTATTTTCCAAGTTGGATAGTATTAAAAGGCAGAAATAATTCAAGTCCAAATGTCTCTGAATCTTGGCTTAATAAATCTTCCATGTTTCAAGAATTTAAATTTTCTGCTTAAATACAGAACTTTGATTAATTACCTAAAGCAGCAGGAAAGTTATTTAATTAGTATAAGAAGATTCGAGTTCAAATTGGAGGATTAATTTTCAGGGTTATGATATAAAAGATGTGGTGATTAAGTTAGGAAGTGAAGGCAAAAGTCTCTCAAACCTGAATGGAAAGAAATTTTGATTCAATTATTTGATTAAACCACTCCCTGGGATGACATAAAATATAACCTCTAACATAAAGGTTGAATTGTAGGGTAAACCCTGTGGACGACTTACCAAATGTTATTCTCATGGTTTGCCTCAATGTAATATAAATCTATGTACCAAAGAAATTAAAAAATGAGCAAACCGCAATTTTAAAATGTACACAACTTTTAATAAAAAGCTAAAGATAGGTACGACTAACGGAAGTAGCACTTTTCTGAAAACGTTTCTGACAATTACATTACCACTGAAAACACAGGGAAAGCTACCAGGCTGGATAATTTGTGCATTGTTTGAGGACACAGACTGGAACTAAGTTTATCGTCTGGCTTTGACGTTTCTTGGAAACTTGAAGTTTGAAGATGGGGATGAGATGGGCCATGGAGATAGTTTTTTTGTTTCTATTTTTGTTTTGTATTTCTAGCAGGTACTATTATTTCCAAGGAATCTGAGTGGAGGCTCTAGTTCCCAGCTTCTCCCAAATCCAGACGCCCTCCTCCAACCTCATTCTGCTCTTGATTCAACCCCGCCTTCAATTCTTTCTGTCCTTCGTATCTTTGCTCCCAGCCCTACAGCCATTTCTGTCCTCACTCTGCCTTATTTTGATTGATCGATTGATTGATTTTTTTGTTGTTGTTTTGTTTTGTTTTGAGGGCAGTGTCACTGGCCCTCACATGTGGGACCGAACCGGGGCCGCTGGCTTCCCAAGCCAGTGCTTAACCACCACGCCACTCGGCCGGCCCTGACTGATATGTTTTAGTTTATTATTTCCATTCTTTTTTAAGCCAGACCGGTGGCCCTTGCCTGGTTTCTGCCTTGAGTGTCCGGTAGGCGCAAACCTGCGGCAGGTCCTCTTCAGCTCCTCCATCAGGAAACCGGTGGATGTGGCCCTGCCTCCCTCGGTCTGGGCAGGGCCCAAGCCCTTCCTCCCCTGCCCTCGCTCCCCCTAGAAGCCCCCCTGGGCCTGGCAGAAGCCCTGCCCCGCCGCCCCGCGTGGAAAACCCACCACCGGCCGCTCCAAGAGTCCCACCCAGAGCAGCTCCGGGTGCGCGTGCGGTGGGAGCCCCGGACGCCGCCCCGCGCGCGCGGCGCAGGGCTGGGGAGGTGGCGCCGCCCTCCCCCAACTTTTCCCACCTTATCCCCCCACATTAGACCGGAGAGAACTCGCTAACCGAAATGGCACGACAGCGATCTGCCCTGAGCAATTGTAGGGGAGGGCGCTTCGGACCTGGACTCCGTTTCAGTTGGAGCGGGGTCAGCGAAGACAGACCTGGAGTAGGTGGCGGCCCCTTGAAGGGGACGCGCCACCGCCAAGTAAGGCTGCAGGTGGGTTACGGGCTGGCAGGCGGGGCGGGGCGGGAGTGAATGAGCCTCGGGCCTGGCTGATCACGCCTTGCAGGCACCACCGCACCGCTGGCCCTCCCTTGTGGCTAAAAGGGGCTGCTGCCACCTGGTCCCCCACCCCACACCCCCTCTTCTCTCTCTGTCGCCGCCTGTCCCAGCCAGGAGCCTGTCTCCAGGGCTCCAGGAACTTTGACAGTATTGGTGTGTGTGTCAGGTGTGTGTAGAAGTAAGGATGGCGCCCTTTCTGCCCTTGGCCCTTGGGAATTGACACCTTGATCTGCCCCAGAGGACAACCTGAGTGTCCTAGCCTGGAGGACTTCCCAGAGAAGCAGGGCAGCAGCAGCGTTTGTGTGTGCATGCCATGGCGGGGAGAACAGTGTGAGATCCTCTGTGTGTTTGTTTGCCTGTAGCAAACCAAAATACCTTCTAATGTCTTTGCAGCCCTTAGAATCTTGTTGTGTCTCCATTTAATCAATCAAAAATGATGCCAAAAATACAAATAACAGTTACAATAAAATAATACTACTTCCAGTGTCTAATATAACTTGTTTTTTCTTCATACTTAAATGGTTACCTCATAGAAAGTTTAATCCCTGTGTCTCTGACGGTAACGCCATGTAGATAAAGTAATTGTTTCTCATAAAAAATGAACACTTTTAGATGATATCTAAGAACAGTTACTTCTGACAGATTGTATTTTCTTAAGATGGCTGCAACAATTACACTCATCCCATGTGCTCTACCTATCACATGACTTTGACATCCTTCTCTTCCCCTGGACAGACTAAGACAGAAGTGATATTGTGCTACTCCTGAGGTTAGATGGCAGAAGACAATACAACTTCTGCCGGTTGTCTTCAGACACCTGCTTTGGAGCTCAGCCACTTTGCCACGTTCCTCAAGGAAGAGGAACGGAGGCCCCCAGATGCTAGTGCCATCTGAGTGACAGCTGACCGCAAGGGCCAACATGGCAGTTGTGTGATAGAGCTCTCCCAATGGGGATGTTCAGGCCGGTGAAGCTGCCCAGCAATGCTATGTGACACCGAGAGGAGTTGATCCTGCCAGGCTCTGCCCAAAGACCAGATTCCTGAGCAAAATCCTTGAGTGTGGTTTTAAACCACAGATTTGGAGCCGATATGTAACATTATAGGAAACTGATGTGCTTGATTATTTTACAACCTTCACAAAGCATGTTAGTCAACCATCCTCTTTCCAAAACTGACTGCAAATATAAGGAAAGGCGGCTTCTCAGCCTTTGATATTGGGTGTCATTTCTTTGACATGATTTGAGCATGTCCAGTATCTGTACTCATGCCACTTTTCTATATTTGGACCTATTTGAAAATGATCTGAAAAGCAAGATATTCCCCCCCCCCCAGTACCCATTGGGAACCAAATATTTTGATAATTATTAGAAAAAAGCACTGTTGTAATTATAACACATGTGATTTAGTGCAAGATGAAACCAAATAAGGACAGGATAACCTATAAGAGGCAGAGGAGAAGCAAGTGAAAATGATGTTGCCTAATGCCTACCCCGTAGAAATACATGAGTAGTAAGCATGCGATTTCCTTTCAACACAATAGCAAATTAAAATGAGAAACACATTTTTTTCCTTCAAATAGAATCAGATTTGTTGGTTAAAAATAACCCAAAATGACAAAGTGCTTATCAGAGAGCACAGACATAACAGTTGTAGAAGCAGAGGCATCATTGACAATGGCTAAGCTCGTGGTTGGGAGAATGACTATGTGGGCTCAAATCCCATCTCCTATACTAACTGACTAGGATGCAAAACATTTGGTGATACTTGTCCATAGAGCAGCATAAGAGAGGTTTTAAATGTACCTATGTCATGCTGCTCCTTGGCTCAAAACCTTTCAGTGGCTTCCTGTTCGACACAATGAAATGCAAAATCTTTGTAACAGTCTACGGGATCTTGAGTGAGCTAAACCTTGAGCTAGACTATATCTTCAAGGCATGATGCCCCCTCCACTCACAACATGCTCCAGCCCCGCTGGTCTATCAGCACCCTCCTTTTCCCAAGCATTTTCCCTTTCTCAGTCCATTTGCACATGCTGTTCACCTGCTTGAATGTTTTTCCTCACATTCTCCACACAGCCGTCTCTCATCTCCTAAGCTGATCACTGTAAATATTGGGTTGTCGGAAAAGTCATGACGTATTTTTCCTATGTTTTTCGTTGCAAAAATGCATCATGACCTTTCCAACAACCCGATAGTAAATGGTCCCTCCTTAGTGACATCATTTCTAACACCCTAGCTAACATAGATCTCTCACTAATTTTTTTTTCCAACTACTTCTCTGTGTTTTTTTCTATCTTCCCTACCAGGTGGAAAGCTCTTGAAAGCAGATTATGTCTGCTTTTCAATATGCTGTGTTCCCAATGCTTCTCTCTGTCTGGCTCCCAGTGGCAGTCACTAAATAATGGCGACTGACTGAATGAAACCTGTACAGCAGCTCAATCCATAAAAAGATCACTACGTAATGTTTATCAAATGCTCACTATGTGCCAGGAATTTGTTACATATTTCACACGCATTATCTCACTCATTTTTACAAAAAGTACCTGAGGCAAGTACTGTTAAGTAATAATAGTACTGTTAAGTATTTAGTGTCTTTTAAATAGCAATAATACTCGAGTACTATTAAGTTAAGTAATTGTCCTGGTCACATAACCATTTAGTGGAGGAGGCAGGGTTGGAACACAGGCAGTCTTTCTCACAATTCATGTTTCACTATTATCAGATAGCAACTAGTGGGCAGCTATTATTTCCAGCCCTCTTATCACGACTTTGGGTTATTTTTAGTTATTTTGTACAAACAAATCTAATTGTACAATGTATTTGAAAGCAAAAAAAATGTGTTTTCCATTTCATTATGCTATTGTGTTGAAAGGATAATAATGGTCAAGTAAATAGTGTGCTCATTGATTGTGTAATCCTACAATGTGAGCATTAGGTAACATCTTTCTCATTGTGTTCCCCTTTCTTCCCTCATATATCATTCCATGCTTGATAGATAATTTGGCTTTATCTTGCACTCAATCACATCTTATAATAAAAACAATGTGTTTCTAGTAATTAACAAAATACTCAGTTCCCATGGGTACCAGAGGGAGAAAGGGACTTGTATTTCAGAGCAGTTTCAAATAGGACCAATAGTAAAAAAAAAAAAACTGTGATAAACAAAGATACTAAACATACTCAAGCCATGTCATAGAAATAATAGATTTTCTTTTTTTGAAGAATATATCAGTACCACTTGTGATTGTGCATATATAGGTTCTTGTTTTAGATATCACTGGATGTTAATCCTTGCTAACAAAATAGCTTGTTATTTACTAGCTTGGGGTTCATTTGAATTGACAAAGCTCAAAATATTCTTGCCCATCACTGTCACTATTGTTCTTAATACCACTATGGAAGAGCTTAATGGAAAAAAAAGAAAATTGATGACGGGGAAAGAAGATTACAAATGTAATGATCTGTGAACTCTATTTGCAGTTTTCATCAATAATGACGGTATCAAATGAATGGCTTCAAAAAAACCTCTTTCGTTTTCCAACTGGTAAATAATATCACAAATATATATTAATATGAAGATGTCCTAAGTTAAATAAAGGAAATATTGCCATTTTAAATTTTATTTTGACAACTGTAAAGGGCAATCATAAATGCCTAAAATTTTAATTTGCCTTAAAGGAGACCGCTTGATTAGAGAATTATAACTGTGCAAATTATGACTGAATAATCTCTATATAAGATTTTATAAATACGTTGCCTCTCCCAATCATCTCCATTACGAAGTACTAGATTGGAGGTAAGATTTTCCATGTAACTCACAAATGATACTAACGCGCAGCATGACTGAATTGGGTTTAATTCATCTACTTATTACCTCAACCTCTAATAAACATCTAACAAATAACTATTTTCTGCAACTGATTTTCTAAGACTCATATGTCATAGCCTTGACTATAAATCCATATTGCAAGATATTAAAAATGAATTTCAACCAAGCACCAATGTACAAGCCCTGAGAATTTCCAAAGTGAGGTTTCAAATCATCATGTACAGAAGTTAAAAGGCAACCCCCTGATTTAATTCTAGAATTTTGTATTCCTCAGCTAGATGAAATATATAAAAAGGTTCTGGCAAGAGGAAAGAAGAGAGAATTTTGTAAGAAACACTTGAGAAGAGTTTGTCTTTAGAAAGAGCTGATTAGTCCTTTGTAGAACATCCAGGAGAGGACTGCTACTTTGCAATCTGCCTAACTCTGAGAGGTAGGCAGACGAGGGATGTGTAGGTATTTCCTACAGATAGATGGAGACCATCTGAAAGAAGAAGAACCAGCCTTGCTGGGTTCATAATGGGTCTTGTCCAGTTGGGTCATCATAAGGGATGCACAAATTCCAGCAGCAAAAAACTCCAAGGGGGGCTCTGTAAATTTAGGGAAAACCACCATCCACAAAATGATGCATCTGCTTACCCAGGTCATATGAACTGTAGTTAGAAAGAAAAACTATGAAGAGCGTCTTACAGCAGCACAAGAAAAGAATCAGCTTTAAACAGCTTTGAGGTCCAAAAGCATGAAAACAACTTATCATATCATTGAAGTAAAAGACTTCACTTTCCCTTATTGCTCTACCTTCATCCTTCCCCAACCCTGTAGGAGTCAGAAGGTGCCCAGGAGGCTAAGGTGAAGGTAGAAAAGCACAAATAAAGAAGTAAATAGAAGCTTGGCATACCTCCTTTCCTATTGCAAGCTTCCACTCTCACTGACGTTCTCACCGACATTGGAGAGGTTTTAATGCTAAATAAAATTCAGAGTTTTAATTAATATTTTAATATCTTGGATTGGACATTCTGATTTCTGAATTGAGACTTGTTTGTAACTTAACATGGTCAAAGAGTGAACATAAATGGCATTAGTCTGAAAGAGTTTTCATCTAAGGGCAGAGGAAGATCACCCTGACTTGAATATATTTAAAAGGGATGATGAAAAGAAAGAGTGTTTTGATGATGTTAGTTGTCATGCTTCATCAATATGTTAGTTTCACATGCATGGACACTTAAGAAACATGGTTCAATTCCAAGCCATCAAGCGAGGCAAAGTTAAGCCAGGTCTATGCACTGAAATCTGTTCCATAGCAAATCCATGTTTGGACATAAGTGCTTATGTTGTAGGAAACACTGACTGTGAATTTAATTCCAACATCATTTGTAAAGTTAAGGAGTATGTTCACAAGAGGAATGAGAAGAAATGAATCTAGACTTTCCATGTTCGATCTAGTCCTTTCTTGTAGCTCTAGGCCTGTTACCTTTTCCATAGACCTTAGTTTTTGTATCTGTGTAATGATAGGCTGGACTAAATTATCTTTAATAATGATGGGCTACAAGCCTATGAAATTCTTATCCAAAAGTATTAATGAATAAATAGTAAATTCCACACTGACTCTTGCCATTAACTTGCAGTGTGACCTTTGCAAGTGTACTGATTTCTCTATGCTTTACTTGACTTATCTGTATATATTCCCTTGATTCCTACAAGATGGATATGCAGCTCAAATAATAATAATAATAATTATAATAGTAATAATAATATCATCTTTGGAATTATCAAAACCTTAGGCAAATTCAGGATGCGATGAGAATTAAGATGTCTGTTATAAAATTATGCCAAATGAATGCTGATTTATTTCAAACACTGCAAAATACAACCAAAGCTGGGGAGAGAGGTTCAAAACTTTTCACACTACACTCCCATACTCCATTTTTCTTCTTATCAAGATGGCACGTTATTTCCTTTCACAATTTCACAACTATTATAGTCATATATTTATTTCATTTATTCAAGTCATGTTAATAAAAAGCAGATGACAATAATTTATATCATTTATTGTACTGCCCCCCCAAAATGCTCTAACTATTAAAAGGGAGGAAATTTCACCTTAAATAAGTGAAGAGCTGTTGCCAAAGTGTTTTACTTTAGTTACTTTTTTTTTTTTAGGTGACATTTGTTTTACTGCTAAAATTACCATAATATAGGATGCTAAAATATGTTGTAAAGTTTATTTTGGTGACGGATTTGTGATCACTGCTTACACACAAATCAAAACAGGAAAATGTCTTTAAAGGGTGAAATTGAAAGATTCAGTATCCAGAGTGGGTGTGGGATAAACACGATGCAACATGCACAAGATTCTTTCACTTGACTTATATCCTAATAATATCCTAGATTTTTCTTTCATGTATAATTTTCTCTCTTGGTAGTTGACCTATTTGCAAGTTCAAAATCCCTACAGTCGCTCAAGCAACCTCAATTATATTTTTATCTGACTTTCTTTTTGTTTTTGCTTTCTAATAGAAGATTGTTAATAAGATAGGAAATTCATGTATTATGTAGAGAAATTGACAGATCTGGGTCTCTCATTTATCTTGTATCAGTGAAATGGAAAATTCTATGCACCAATAAACTAATTTTTTTTCTCATCTAATTCTTCCTCCTCTAGTGTCCATGTTAAAAATATAAAATAAGATTGTGAGGTATATTTCTTTTTTATGGCTTAGATCATCTCTCTCCAAAGGTTCTTGAGACTTATTACTATTCCCAGAACATTAGTCTTTTGGGAGTAGCTATATTATTTGGTCAATATTTTTAATTAGTTTTAGGGGATAAGTTTGGCATATTTATGTTGCTTACTATTACTAGAATTATTGTTTGTTTAATACGCTCACTGTTGTGAGCTATGACATATGAAGGTTACTCCTGGTTTCTCAATGTTTAACTTTTCTTCCCCTTTCCTATACACCTGTGTAAGCTTCAATTTCTTCATGTATAAAATTGGAACAATAATAATAACTATGGTATAGGACCATTGTGAAAATCAAATAAATTTATGTATGTAAGATGCTCAGCTTGGTGCTAGGTCCATAATAATATAGAGATAATAATTATTACGTTTAGTTTTCATCTCTGTTGACTATGAAATTAGGAGTTAATTTAGTGTGTTGGTAATCAATTAGCCCAAGCACAGTGATATTGTTTTCCATGGGATTCCTCTAGAAAAATGAAATGCCAAGATTTAAAGCTCAATTATTATTACATCCCTGTTAGTTATCAGACAAGGGGAAAAAATTTTGCTTAAAATTGATGAGAGTAAAGCATCTGAGGACACATTTGTGGACAATGTATAACTGATTCTCCTTGCTGTTTACGCCAAGACTCTATAGGGTGGGAAATTTAGAGTCCTTCATACTTTCCACCCACAGAAATGACCGCGTTACATCAAGAAACACACCCTGTGTGTTCAGAGGCCCATGAGTTTTAAATAGCTTTAGCTAAGACCATCCCAATACTTTTAGCAATTGTATGTAAATAAATTTAAAAGAGAAATTCTTCAGTTTTCAGAATTGTTATTGTAATACCTTCAGAATGTATATCTTCATCGTGCAAAATGGTTGGATAGAAAATTTGTTTCTGCAGTACACTTATTTTCAAATGTCTAGTAGGTCTTGAGTGGAAAACAAATACAGAAGGATTCTACTTATTTTTTTTTTCTATACAGAACAATGAAGCCTAGAAAGGAGGTGTTGGATCCCTATTTATTGATGTAAGTTGTCACAGAAACAGATCATGATTCCTCGTTTGCTCATTTGGAGTATGTTTATACGTTCAGCTCAATTACTGTTGCGGGGAGGGTAAGCGGGTCTCCAAACTTGGTGACACCTACTGGGTGACCTGGGAGAGTTATAACTACTAAGTCACACTCTGCTCTTCAGTCCCAAACTGTATCAAGCAAACACACAAAGAGATAAAAGACAAAATCTTTGATATGCAAATAGAGCTTCAATACAAGTCTTGGAGTTCCAACTTCCAAGTGCATTATGCCTTTTCTGTATAGAAAACTAAGAATCTTAGCATACACTGTCTGCAATTAATATTATGAGAATTTATAGAATAGCCAAAATGGAAATATCCACACTTTGAAATATAATGTATCATTCAGCAAGACTAGAGGGAGCACACAAAAGGACAGGTTTGCTATGTTAAAAAGTCTATTTCACATCTACTTAGATTGGTCTGATATAGCCCTGCCAGTGATAATAGTTGGAATGTAATTATAATTGCCCATTTTTTATTATCTGAGCCTTAGCATAATTTGTTTATAAATAGTTTACATCAGGTTGATTGTTCTCCTTCTTTTCAAACATAGTAGTGGGGATGATTGAAAGAAATTTTGCCAATACAACTAAATTGCAGACCTCAGTCCATCACAGTATCCAGGGAAGCATAAAGGGCATTAAACATAAATACACATTGCAATAGCTCAAGTCCTGGCTAAATTGATACATTCACTTTTCAATTGCATTTGATTATTGAAATGATGTTATTACCATGATCATAACTGTTTTAATTTGCCAGTGTGAATACATGGCTCTGTTTAAAAAAAAGAAAGAAAAAAAAAAGAAAGACAAAAAAAATAAAAACAAAACCCTGTGTCTTCAAATATAAAATGAAGGTGATAATTTTTCTGAGCATCTATTTGGAGGGCAATTAATGAGGCAGCATTCCACAAAGCTTGAAGCTGTGCATTAGGCAGAGCCTGGGTGCTTACAAACACAGAGGAAGATGTGAGAAGAATATAGAACTTGGAAACAAGCTCTGCCACTGAATTCTTGTATGATACAGAACAACTCACTCCACCTCTATGCAATTTGTATCATATGCCCTTCTATTTGACTTTCCTTAAGTTGTCGCCTCTGCTAAGAGTGCCCGTCTCCTTTTCACACAAGACCTACTTGGTGAACTCCCTCATTTGAAGTTTCAACTCAAATATCAGTGAAATACATGACCTTCCTGATCTTTTCAGGTAGATTTAGCTGAATAAAGCACACAAAGTATAAAATTCCAGGTCGGCAGGGGTTTTGTTTTTTGGTTTTTGTTTTTCTTTCTCTTTTAACGCTTTGTATATGCCATTCTGTTGTTGTCTGTTGGCCTCCAAATTCTGATGAGAAGTTGCAGGAATTCACGTTCTTATTTCTTTCTGCCTTTAAGAAAGTGCTGTTCTTTTAAGACCGTGATTTTTTTTGTCTTCAGTGTTCAACCATTGACTAAGATGTTCTTTGGTAAATTTTCATTTGTTTATTTTTGCTGTTTGGATTCTACTGAACTTTCTGGCTCTCAGAGTTGTTCTTGGTAAAATTTGGAAAAAAAAATACATAATTTACTTTTTGCCCATTGTCTTTCTCCCATATTTTTTTATTCCAATTTCATGAATGTAAAACTGTTTGATACGGCCCCACAGGTAATCAATACTCTGTTTATTTTCTTATTTTATCCTCCATGTCTTTCTTTCCTGTGTTCTCTATTGTCTGGTCTTCATGTTTCTTATTCGTTTCATCTATTGCATTCTTTAATTCTAATTAAACTTGGTTCTGTTTTATGTTTCATTATCTCCCCTAAACTCTCAATATTTCTACCTATACATTCATCATTTCTACTGTACTTTTTTTTTTTTTTGAGGGCAGTGTTACTGGCCTTCATATGTGGGACCCGAACCGGGGCCACTAGCATCCCAAGCCAGGTCTTAGCCAATGCACCACTCGACGGGCCCTCTACTGTATTTTAATTTACTTATCAAAGTTATTTTAAAGGTTTTGGTAATTTCAACATTTGAGCAATTGTGAATCTTTTACTTGAGAGTAATCTCTCTCTTCACTGTGTCCCATACTTAGTTTTTTATTCACGTATCTTTTAAATGTATTCAAGACATTGTGGGTGACACATCAGAAACACTATGGTTTCTGCAATCTTTCTCTGAAGACAAATGATTTTGCTTTTCTATTAGTCAGTTAAATCACTGACACATCAAATTGATCTTGTAAAGCAGAAATCAGCAAAATACCACCTTGGACCAAATCTAGACCAATACCTGTTTTTATAAATATTTACAAATATATGGGAACACAGCCATACCTATTTGTTTAAGTATTATCTATGCCTGTTTGGGGGCTAGAAGAGCAGAGGTGAGTCAAAAATTGCATGGCCTACAAAGCCTTAAATATTTACTATCTGGCCCTTTTTACAGAGAAAGTTTATCAATCCATCTTCTAGTGTATAAGCCTGACATGTGCATTTTGGGAAAAATAAAATTCCAGATGATTTTCTTAACCACTTTTTTTTTTTTCCAGCTGAGCCATCCTGCCACCTGTTGGCAACTCATCGCAGCTCAGCTCGGGCTGGCATTGAACTGCCATTGCTCAGAGCTCAGCTTGCATTCTTGAGTGAGCTCTTAACCAACTGAGCCACTCTGCCGGCCCCAAATTCCAGATGATTTTAATGCATAACCTTGTATAGGAACCACTTGATTAGTAGCTATTAGATCCCTTACATGTCTGAGATTCTTTAATTCTATTGGGTTGTTGGAAAAGTCATGATGTATTTTTTCTACGTTTTTCATTGCAAAAATGCATCATGACTTTTCCGACAACCCAACAAATATTAGTGTGGATATTCGAGTATAAGTTCATGGAATGGAGCTTGAAACTTTAATCCTAGAGTAAGGACACAAAATCCCCACTCTCTTATTGGTTAACTCACATTGATAGTTACTCTATTTTTAATCTGAAAAAAAAAATCATTTGGGAGGCTAGGAATCCAAAAAATAATAATCTCAAATATTTAAATGGGGTCTCAGATTTGGAGTATATTTATCATATTTTAGGTTTCCTTGTTGGATTTGTTATGTTTTGTTTTTGTTCCGTTTGCTTCTTTTTCAAACTGGCTGTTGTCTGAATGGTCAATAATGCAGCACTTGGACACAGAGAAGGCACTCAATATAATTTACTTTGGAACAATGTACGAGAATTTTCAGATGTCAATTTCAGGGATTTGGGACATAAATGAGGTGGGAAATGCTCATTAATCAAGCCCAAGCTACCCATTCCTCAAAGGACATAGAATCAATATAGGTCAAATTTTCTATTTCTCCAAAGCCTATCTCACTAAGCACCTTGAAAGAGACTTTATGGGCAGTTTTCCTGTAGATTTACTGCTTGGCATGCAAGAACATCAGCCTCCTTAAATGTTGTGCAGAAAGAACTTTAAATTGTGAAGCAGGTATATCTGATTGAAGGGTAAAAACAATCAAACACCAATTCCATTCTATGGGAATGTATGTATTCTATAATAAAATAGTGAGGTGGGTGGGTGAATTTTAAATTTTCATGTTCCAAATATTGATTTTACAAAGAATGATTCTATCATGCTCTACCCATGAAACAAATACACAAACAAATAGAAACACTACCTTTATCAACACAAATGATCAAAAAAGTCACATGAAAATATTCAAAATATATATGAAAGAAAGAAAGTTATACTAAATATATAAAGAGCTCCTACAATCAATAGGGAAAAATACTATTAAAATGAATTAATATCCAAAATATATGTATAAGTTAATATATTAAATGTTAGTTTTCACTAATATTAAGATATGTTCATTTAAATACCAAAATTTTATTATTAATGTATTATTTTAGAAAAAAAAATTCTGTTGTTGAATTTTTTTTTTCCCTAAAGATACACACACACATTGCAAGTGACCAAGATGTCCTTCAGAAGAGTGAATGAATAAATTAACTTTGGTACATCTAGAGAAGGGAATATTAATCAGTGCTATAAAGAAATGATCTATCATACATAGGTGACAGATTTCTCTGATGTCCCAATTTCAGCATGATGAGAAGTATTACATAGCTCTTCAAATATATTTTTATTCCAAGTCTTACATTGCTTAAAAACATACTGACAAAAAAAAAAGTGGAGCAGCTTTAAATTAATGACATAATCCAATGGGCAATTGTCTTTAAATAGCTCAGAGATGTGAATGAATGAGTCCTATGTCATTGCAGGCATACATTTTTCTCTATGAGCTGTACCTGCTGCAATCAAAATGCATTACAGATTAAATAAAAATTTCACTCAAAACAAGTCTTTGATATTGGCTTTGGAGTAAAACCTAAGACCTGGGGGTGAGATGGCTGTATGTGTGGTTTTGTTTCTTTCAGACCTATTGAAGAATAATATAGATAACGGTACTCTTTCACTAATTTTTTTTTTTTTTTTTTTTTTTTTAAGATGGAGAGATTTTTCTCCCAGGCTGGGACAGAACTTAAACAGGTGAACAATCTGTCTCCTTTGCTTCACATAGTCCTAGGTCTGAGGAGTAAGCAAAATGCTTTCTTCCAGGAATCTGAAACTCAAGGAAGATGAATAAATTATACAAATTCAAACTGCTAATCCATGTAAAACCAGGATTATAAATTAGGCCTTTAAATGCCTCAGTAGCTCAAAATTTTATTTGGTTTTATGTTACTTCCTCTCCGAAGTGTTATGCTTGACCCTTAATCTAGATTACAAAATCTTTACAGAGAAAGGATGCTCTCTTTCATTCAGAAATACATGTATATGCTAGCACAGGAGGAAAATAATGAACAATGTCTGATATGCTGCAGAACGGTTATGTTTGGTACTTCTGTCATCTAAGATGCCATTTAGAATATATATATTCAAAGTGGGAATATCAACTTATATCCAGCCCCATTAATAAAACCTATTCTCAATATACACAGCCCAATTGGGAAAAAAATGGACAAAAACACCCAACTAAACAAACAAAAAGACAACTTATTTATGGACTTAATTTAATAAAATAAGATACCTAAATTGCCAATAAAGCTCTGAAAATATATTCATCTTCTTCAAGCATTAGGCAAATGCAAATAAACCACAATGCAAAACATCTGCACATCCCTCAAAAGAGTTAAGATAATAATGAGGAGGAATAAAGTGAGGAAAAAAGTTTTAAATAACCAAAAATACCAGAACTGGTAAGAATGTGGAGTAACTATAACTCGCAAACAATCCTGGAGAGAGTACAAGTTGATATGCCCACTTTGGAAAATGATGGCAGGTCAATGGTACTGTTGGTTTCATTTATTTACCCCTCCTTTTGTTAATGTTTGTTATAAAGAAACAAAGTACGATGTCTCGTCTCTCAATTCTGTGTCCATTTACCTGCCTTGCTTTGGACAGTTAGCAAATGTTACTCAAGCAGAAGCTTGTCGCAGCACTTGGGTGTTTCTACTTGCTGCCCTTGTATGTTTGCCTTGGTAATGAGAACATGCTTGGACGAGGCTGCTAGAAAATCAGAGGCACATGGAGGCATTCATACTTTACTCTTGCCCCAGCCAAGGCTAGTCTAAGTCAGCCAATAGCCAATCTGCCCCCACACACATAAGTCAGTAGCATAATTTAGCAAAACCGCACTTGATCTCTGTGGAATATGAGCCAAAAACTATTCTGAGATTTCGTTGCATTCCAGGTAAAATCCATACTGTGTAGGGCAGCTTGGATGATGTCACCTGGTTCAGCCCTTTCTTACCTCTTCAATATAGTTATTATTCTCTTATCTTTCCCTACTTTCTTTTTCTTTTTTTTAAATTGGGGAATTGGGGGAGGGGAACAGCGTTGGGGAACCGGGGAAAGGAAACAGACAAGTTGCTGTCCTTTTGTTCTTCAGTCTAGTTGTGAAGGACATTGCTACACTTGTTGTATCATCATTGCGCTCTTCTTGGGTGAGGCACATCAGTTGCCAGCCCCTGGAGGGCCGCTCACAGCGACTCTTGGCAGCTCATGCTGGTTACCTGCCACTCACTGTAGCCCATGGCAGCCCACTGCAACAGGGGCGGCAGGTACACCGCCATCCCAGGGACTCACAGCAGCCCAGCTCCAGGTGGAGCTGTTATTCATCGTCTTAGCTGTAGAGGGCAGTGTCACTGGCCCTCGTATGTGGGATCCAAACCAGGGCCGCTGGTGTCCCAAGCCAGCTCTTACCTGACGTGCCACTAGGCCGGCCCCCACTTTCTTGTATATCCCTACAATAAAAATGTGAAAGGCAATTATAATTTCTCATCTTTTATTCTATTCCTCTCCCTTCTGTTCTCATATGTGAGCCTTGGTAAAGAGTAGAACCTCCGTAAACAAGGCCAGTTTAAATATCGCATCCACTACTTACCCTCCCCTGGGTTTCTACTGTCTTACCTGCAAACTGAGAAAATGATAATAGTTAACACATAGGATGATTGAAGGTATCAAGTGAGCAACTTATGTCTGGCAAGCGCTCCTCAAGTGCTAGCTAGCTATTGTTATTAATATTCTTATTTCCTCTTTTGTTCATCTTATAATCCCTTAAGTATTCATTTTCCTAACATGCAGATCACAGATACTCAAAGAACCTTTGCTGACTGCCCTCGCTGTACCCTCCCCATTCTCATTCCTCCACTTTGTTCCCATTATACCCTGGTATATAATTATAGTAGTTCTTACCAATAATAAGATAGTAGTTCATCTGCTTGTCTCCCTTCAGAGGACTGTGAGCCTCCTGAGGGCAGAGACTGGTCCTAACTCACTTCTTTTTTTTTTTTTTTTTTTTGAGGGCAGTGTCACTGGTCCTCATATGTGGGACCTGAACCGGGGCCACTGGCATCCCAAGCCAGGTCTTAACCACCGCGCCACTCGGCTGGCCCCTAACTCACTTTTGAATCACTAGTGCTAGCATCTCATCCACTGAACACACTCAATGACCACGTTTTCTTTTGAGAATGTTGAACACATCAAAACCCAGCTCTGGCAGAGAAGAGATGAAACGAATTGTCATAGAGGAGAAGGTTGCCAAGAAGGGAGCGTACTTGGCTACGTTTATGTTGTTTACTCAATTATCTTCTACATCAGTGATTGGAAGGAATATTTTGCCAACCAGCTGAGTTCTGACTGACATGGGGAGCTGGTAATCCGGGCATCCTACCAGGATCCGGGAGCTAAATGACCATGATCCAGCCAAGGGCTAGTGACAAGAAGAGCTGGTTTTGATTCTAGTCCCTTCATGCAGTTACAAACTCATTTTCCCTCAAAGAATTCTTCATAGCCCTTTTCTTCAAAAGTGCTAACTGATCATTTATTGTGGAAAAAACTGCCATTTGAGAAGCCAAAATTTGGGGTGAAGAGCAACGGTTACCCTCTCGTTTTAATGTTTCTACCTTTACAAGATCAACAAATCTGAATGTGAGACATACTGTGATTTTACCATTTGCAATTTCAAAGCAGTCTCATTAGTTAGGCCAATTTCTCTTTCAAGAAAGATTATTACATCCAGAATTAAGAATACGATATTCTTATCCCTGAGGCAATTTCTTCGTTTTTAAGCTCAGTTTCCACTGTAGCGATTTGTTTCCCTTCCTTCTAATTTTTTTCTCTGAATATGATGAACTTAAGAACCAATCAGAGAATACACACGAGAGATTCAAATACACACACACACACGCACACACACACACACACAGAGAAATAGTGTCAAAAAATGTATACACATTTTAAGAAAGGAAAAACTATATTAAAATTACGCTGATGATAACCACTTTGCTCTTATAATTGCGGATGTCAAACATGACTTGTATTCAACTTTTGTTATTCATATATATTGAGTATTACACTTTTAATGCAGTTTTCTTCCTTTCTTAAAATGTGTATACTATTTTTGGATATATATATATATATATATATATATATATATTTTTTTTTTTTTTTTTTTTTTTTTTCCAGAGCGAAGTTGTTCATCCCACCAAGGGTTATTTTCACAAATCTTTGATTTTGCACTGAGATAATGGCATACCTTTTTGGATTGCTCAAGATTACTTGGCAATTACTAGTGTAAATTTTGTGGACATAAATGAAATTCAGATTTTGACTGTCAGTTTGTAAGTTGACTCTCACATCCTAGATCTATCTTACTCTGCTTCCCTTTTCATCTGACTTAAACCACTTCCAGAACAATTCCCTTTTCTATGCTGTCTTGATTCAGAGGATGTAGGAAATATACTATATTTTACTTTTGTAAAATCTTTCACTTCATGCACAGAGATAACCGAGCTCTGCATGAAGCTTATGCAAAACATATATCACTGCCTCTTGGAAATTTTGATGCCTCTATATAATAAAAGCAGTAAGATACCCAATGAACAAATTCCAAATTGCCCTACTCATTGATTCATGGACAAATTGGATATCTTACTCATTTGGATTCCAAACATGATTTTAGTTAGTATAAGTAATGAAAACATTAGACAGGAAAGCCAGTTATAGGATAATTTCACTAAACTCCTAGGAACTCACCATTCCCTTTATGCTGTGTTTTTGTTCTGTAATGTGTCATAGTGAGGCTTACTGGTAGCAGAAGTACCTGATACCAAGGTGTTTGAGTACATGAAGCTATTCCATCATGCAAGGATAAAAATGCTATATACAGTACTACCTTGGTTTGCGAGCACAATTCGTCCTGGAAATAAACTACTCATATTGCTTGTTTACCGAGTTAAAATGTATTAGAAATGTTTGCTCATCTGACAGAACACTCGCAAACCACGTTACTCACATCCAAGGTTTTACTGTCATAGAAATTTAGAGCATCTGATTAGCATAAAATATTGTTAAATTAAAGGACATAAAAACATGAGATAGTTGGCAATAATTAGCATACGTTGGCTTGTTGACTGAACACAAAGTATTAAGGGATGTTTCCAGATGCCCAACATCGATAAAGATTCTTAGGGAAAATTGCATTTATCGCTGGAAAAATAAGAAAAACAATTGTATAAACGATTGTAAAACAACTCCTTTATCACTAGCATTCCTGACTCTCCTCAATCTGTATGCATTCTTTGCAGTCAAATAACCTGCACTTCATGGAATCCTTGAAATTGAGATTATGTGTTGTGACACATGGCACAGCAAGGAAGGTTTGAAACTGATCTTACAATATGGACTGATAAGTATAAGGAGTTGAGTGATTAAATTCAGGATAAGAACATTCTCCATGACCAAAATAAAAAAGCACACACTTTCTTTTGAGAATAGCCTGAGAAATCATGGAAAGCAGTGACCTAACTGGATTATAATTAATAAAATACGGACCCAGGAATGGAATCCATATTGACATAAAAAAAAATATTTCCTTTCTGGAACAACACAATGGACAATGGAATACATACCATTTTACTACACATCCAAAGAAATAAACCAACTAGGTACATTGAACTAAAGAAATGATTTAAAGGAAACATGAATCTGTTGTCCTGTGAGTTGAATATTATTCACTATCTTAAACTTTTTCTGAAAAAATGACCAGGGGAATAAGTCCATGGAAAACATTAATGTGATTTTCGATGAGGCTAATTTGGCCCAATAGAAGAAGATCAGCTGCGTCTTCCCCTTCTCCATGAACAGGCTTCCCAGAAATCCAGTTTCTGTTAGATGGATGGCTGAAGGCTGGAGGCCAAGCCATGCTGAGAGACAAAAACAGACACGGCAACCCACAGCAACCATATTTGTGACTGAGGTATGATTATGCTTTCAGAATCAAATAACTATTTACAAGATACAAGACATTATTCAAAAGAAAATAAAAAAGCCTTAAATCCCTCTGATCAGCTGTATCAACTTGTCTCTATGGTCTGGTTAAAATTATTAAAATTGAGGAGATGAAGGGACTTTATTAAATAAATAGGAAACAAACCAAAAACTTTATCCATCTCTACATAAATCTCTTCTCAGGTAATATTTCTGAGTCCATACATTCACAAAATTTGAGACTTTGTTTTTTTAAAGAGTAATGATTATGTAGGTCTCATGTCAGTGGTGACTTGATAAGCTGAAATGCGCAATCAGCTGATAAACATCATCAGAGTAAGCATGACCCCTAACTTTAAGGTGTATGTATGGTTTCCAACTCCATCGTCTATGTCTTCCTTTTCCAAGACAGAAATCATGTCCTTCAGCTTAGTGCGTTGCGAAATGAGTTGTTATTAATATCAGCAATGGTGACTCTTGTGGAAACTGAGGTTGCTGAATTAGAGTGGCTCTAATTAGAGTGCCAACTAGATGGCCAAAAATTTTAAAACTCCACATCCCTTACATATGGAGATCACCTTCTGTTGCAATACTAACATCTCACAATTTGCCACTTCTTATCGTCTTTCATAGTTTTTTTTTTACCTGAATTTTCAAAGCATTTACAACTTTTGGCAAAGTTATTCAGTCATACTCAAAATCACCTGTTTTCATGTTCTCTCAAATTCCCACCCCTCATGGATCCTGTGTCATGAACACGTTGGCTTCCAACTTAAAATCAGCTTTAGCGTCTCCCTTATCCATTCAGTTGCCAGATCTAATTCAGTTCATTAAACATTTATTTGGAACATATTTTGTGTCTTATATGGTGACAGTCAGAAATCCTTTCTCTGAATTGAGCTTCAAACGCAAATATTTCTAATACCCTGCAGTAACATTCTCCTAGATTGTCTCCCTGTCCCCTTTCTCCCTTCCCCTGAATGTTACATTTATTGGCAGGGACTTTCGTCCATCTCTCTGGAGAGCTAATATCTACTTTGTACCGTAAAGAAGACATCAATATAGCCTAAGACCTTAGTAAAGAAAGAAATATCTTGATGTGTCTTAGAAGCCATATGATTTCCTTGTTGATAACACCCCTAATTGCAGGCCCTCAAATAATCAACAACCAAGTAGGAGAATTGCACAACACAATGGTCCCATGGTTCTTTCTAGAAAGGTCATCATCTCTAAACAATAGTTTATTTAATCATATGCAGTATATTTATAGTGCTATTAGTCAATGGGGTGGTGTGTGTGTGTGTGTGTGTGTGTGTGTGTGTGTGTGTGTGTTGAACTTGCCACAGATATTTGCAATTCTGCAGCATATTATATGCATCACTGACCTATTCTCATGGCATCTTCCAGCAACTCTGTTAAAAGTGCTGGAAGCAACAAAGACTAAACATTAATTTGTTGAGAATGACTAAAAAGAGTCAAGACCAAGGCCAACTTTTACAACCTGGGAGACCATTTTCATTTAGCAAAATTCAGTCTCCTGTGACAAATACAAATCCTTTCACATTTGCATTGTCCTATCCTGGAGAAAAGAATAAATTAAAGAAGTGAACAAAATTCTCTGCACATCACCTTGATACTGCTCTGCCTCACTGCATCTGTGGGGATGCTGAAAATTAAAATGTCTAACACTGCAGGCACTGCCCCCATGCCCTTCTCAAACAGTCGTCTTGTGTTTGCATTATTAGGTGTGTGTTTTTGTTTTTGTTTTGATTTTTTCATATCCATTACAGAGTTCTCTGTGGCTCTAAGGACAGTGTAGATTAACTGTGAATAGTCAATCTAGAGCATTAATCAAACAGTATTTCATTTGGAAAATCATCCTTTTTGTCCCCTCATTTCATCTTCTTTTGGCCCTTTCCCCTTGATTTAATTTACTCATATACTCCTAAAGCCCACCTCACTGCTCACGGGTAAGGTGGCACTCGCAATTTTTCTGCTCGAGGGAGAGGACATTACAGAAGCTGGTGCTTGAAGACCTGGCAAAGGTGTGAATCTCTTTCTGAGAGCATCACCCCTGCCTCTGCCTTGCCAGATCCCTGCATCCAAGAGCAGACTCCATGGTTCAGTAAAACACACTAAGGACAGTATATTTATGAGTTAAGAGGTTTTGGAGTAAACCTCCAAATTCAAATTTCTGCTCTGTCTCTTCCCCCATAACCTCATAGTTACCATTTCTTTAACTTTTTGAATCCTCCCTTTCATTATCTATGAAACAGTGAGGATGAGTGAAACTACAATGAAATAACTGTAACAGAAATAGCCGGTCCCTGGAACAGAGCATTTGGTCAATAAATGTCAATGATAACCCCAGAGACATGAGGCACAAGGAGCCCTATTCCTTATGCAGCATTTCTGCAGACAGGTAAAGTCAACGGAATTATCTGGAGCTACTAATTAAAGGATCCATGTTTTCCATTCCCTACCCCATACAGAATAAATTAGATACTGTTTACTATATGCTGAACAATCCTTCCAGGTGAGTCTGATGGGCAGTCAAACTTGCGAACCACTATCTGATTGATTCCCACCCCCAATTCTCATTTCTCAGGTCCCTTTTGCAGTACTACTGCCAAATGTTTCTGTAACCTCTGCTTAGCTACTTAAAATAGTGAACTCAAAATGCCCCTTGAAACATCTGTATATAACAGCTTTAAAAACTGGTGTCTTCTACACAAGCAAAATTTCTCTTCCGTATAACCTCATTCACTGATGCAAACTCAAATCTCTAGAGTAATATGGGAAAAAAACAACCCCTCCCTGTGTCTGAGAGCCACGTATCCATTTGAAATTGCAGCTGCCCCCCACCCGCTTCGTGTCTTCTCTCCTCTTGACTGGTACATTGTTCACCAAATTGCTAGTCGCCGAATCCCAAATTCATGTTTACCTAATCCTTGCCAAACATATTCTACTACTAGAGTGCTAGCTGCCTGCACACTTCCTAGGTTCTGATTGCTGGACCACCTTTGGGATTTTGCATTGACTTAATCTAATCTTTACTTCACTTCGCAAGGGAAAACCAAAGATATGTATAAGGGCTCATTTGAACTCATATGTCATCTGCTACAAAAGGATCCTCATGTTTTCAAAAAGAAAACTATGTCTTTTCACATTTTCTCAACCATCTCATGAACTATTCCAATCCAGTACTCTGAGTTTTATTTTGAACAGTTGAGATTTTAGACTTGGGGCAGGAGTAACGATATAAGGCTTTGGGAGAATAGTTTATAGTTGAGGCAACGAGGAGGCCATATGCCTTACCAAAGTTTATATAACTATATGTATTTGTTTTCTAGTACAATAACTGTTTCTGACAAAAAGATTTCCTACTTATACGGTATCGATGTCTCAAGCCAGCGGCTTCTTGGCATATTTGTTGACCTTCATAGACACAGTTCTTTTTTCATTGTTCTTGTTTGTTTTGTTTTTTGTTTTTGTTTTTTTTAGCTGAGTCATGCTGCCACCTGTTGGCAGCTCAGCGGCAGCTCAGCTTGGGCCGGGAATTGAACCGGCAACCCTGTTGTTCATTGTTCTTGTTTTCCTTTTTTTTTTTTTAAGATTTTATTGGGGAATTGGGGGAGAGGAACAGTGTTGGGGAAGCAAGGAAGGGGAACAGACAAGTTGCTGTCTTTTTGTTCTTCAGTCTAGTTGTGGAGGACATTGCCTCACTGGCCCATGTTGGTATCATCATTGCACTCTTCTCAGGTGAGGCAGATCAGTCACCAGCCTCTGGACAGCCACTCACAGAGGCTCTTGGCAGCTCACACCGGCTGCCGGCTACTCACATTGGACATCGACCACTCACTGTAGCCTATGGCAGCCCACTGCAGCAGGGGCTGCAGCTATGCCGTCCTCAGGGACTCACAGCAGCCCAGCTCCAGGTGGAGCTGTTGTTCACCATCTTAGCTGTAGAGGGCAGTGTCACTCGCCTTCATATGTGGGATCCCAACTGAGGCTGCTAGCATCCCAAGCCAGCTCTCAACCAAAGTGCCACTCAGCCAGCCCTACTTAAGCCTATTTTTAAGAGCTAAAAAATATCAATTGAAGTGTGAAACAAGGTAAATACAACTAAGTATTGACATGGATAATTCAGATGAAATGTACTCATAGGGTTTCAAGGATGAAAGAAACACTTTCCTCACCACCGTTTCACCCATATTTTAAGTCCTATCAAATTGTTCTTCTCAGATAACTTGGTTCCAAACTAGTCTACCCATTCCATTGCCAGGATTAATGTAATTCTTCTATCATCACTACAACCATTTCTCGAGCTCTCACAGCTCCCTAAGCTCCCTATTGATTTCTTTTTTTAAATATATATATATATATATATGATTTTATTGGGGAATTGGGGTAGGGGAACATTGTGCTTTTCCAGGACCCATTAGTTCCAAGTCAAGTTGTCCTTCAGTCTTAGTTGGGGGGGGGGGGAGGCAGGATGTAGTCCACCATCCCATGCAAGAGTCGAACCAGCAATCTTGTTGCACTCTGAGCCATCCGGTAGCCTGTCTGCAGCTTGGTCTATTCAGCATCTCAAGGTGCTGTTGTTCAGTTTTAGTTGTGGGGGGGGAGGGGAGTGAAGCCCATCATCCCATGCGGCAGTCGAACTGGCAACCTTGTTATTAAGAGCATGTGCTCTCACCAGCTCAGCAGCAGCTCAGCTCAGGTGCAGCTCACTGGCCCATGTGGGAATCGAACCAGCAACCCTGTTGCTCACAGCTCGTGCTCTAACCAACTGAGCCATCTGGCCAGCCCCTCCCTATTGATTTCTTAAGGAAGTTGCCTGATACCTATACAATTTCAGTGTGTATTACATGTTAAAAATGTAGATTCCTGGGTCCTCAGTTGATTTTGGGTGAATTCAGAAATTTATCTTATTTTAAGGAAGGTGAGTCAAATATGAAACTTTGAGAAATGCTTCCCTAAATCCTTCAACTTCAGTTCAGTATTTTGCAGAATGCTCCTTTATTGGGGTTTGTCCGATGTTTTTCTCATGATTAGACTGGGGTAATGGGTTTTGGGGAAGAGAACCATAGAGGCAGTGCAATTCTCATCACTTCATATCAAGGGTACATACTATCAACATGACTTATGATTGTGAAAATTTTGTTGAACTGTAACGGGCAGTTGCTATGGAATTTCACCTGATGGCTGCTCTGTAAGAATCCTGCCCAGTGTTTCCTGATCTTGATTTTTCAACAGAATTCAGGAATCTCAATGTTTATGTGAAATATCCAACTTTTAAATATTGACATCTAATTCAACTTGAAAACACAATGGCCCCACATTTGTGTGGGCCAAATAAACTATGTCTATAGGTCACTGTTAGTCTATGGTCACCAGTTTGCAAACTCTTTTATAATTATACAGGCATCGTTCAAGTATTTTTTGTTAATTGAGGTATAATTGACATATAACGTTATATTAATTTCAGGTGTACAACATAATGATTTAATATTTGTATGCATTGTGAAACGATCACCACAATAAATCTGGTTAACATCTGTCACCATACAGAATTACAAAACTTTTGTCTTGTGAGGAGAACTTTCAAGATTCATTTGCTCAGCAAGTTTCAAACATGCAACAGAATATTACCAACATGGTTGGTTTTTAAATCTCCCTTAGATCCTCTCCTTGATGGTGGATTATAAACCAACACTTAAAAACTTGAAGCTACTTTTGAGTTTAATGTAGTCCCATTTGTTTACTTTTGCTTTCATTGCTTTTTCCCAAGGAGACATAACCAAATATATATATATATATATAAAACTGATGCCAAATACTATTTTTTCTTCTAGACATTTTATGGTTTCAGGTCATACAGTTAAGTCTAATTCATTTTCAGTTTATTTTTGTACATGGTATAAGAAAGTAGTCTAGTTTCAATTGCACAGTGAAGGAAACCAAAAACAAAACAAAAAGCGACCTACTGAATGGAAGAATGTGTAGTTGCAATAATACATCAGATAAAAAGTTAATATCCAAAATATACAAAGAACTCATACAACTCAACACCAAAAAAACAATCCAATTAAAAAACAGGAAAAGGGTCTGGATAGGTATTTCCCCCAAAGAAGACATATAGATGCCACTAGGCACATGAAAAAGATGCTCAATAACACTAATCATCAGGGAAATGCAAATTAAAACCACAATGAGATACCACCTCACTCGTGTCAGAATGGCTATCATCAACAAATTAACAAACAACAAACGTTGGTAAAGATGTGGAGAAAAGGGAACCCTCATGCAATTGGTGGGTTTGTAAATTGGTGCAGCCATTGTGGAAAGCAGTATAGAGTTTACTCAAAAAATTAAAAATTGAACAACCATATGACTCAATTCTACTTCTGGGTGTTTATCTGAAGAAATCCAAAACAATAATTCAAAAATTATATGCACCCCTATGTTCATTGCAGCCCAAATGCCCATCGATAGACAAATGAATAAAGAAGTGGTACATATATACAACAGAAAATTGCTTGGCCATAAAAACGAACAAAATCCTACTATTTACAACAACCTGTATCAACCTGGAGGGTATTGTGCTAAGTGATTAAGTCAGATAGAGAATGACAAAAACCACATGATTTCACTTATATGTGGTATATAAAAACAAAGTAAGCAAACAAAATAGAAACAAACTCATAGATACAGAACACATTGATGCTTGCCAGATGGGAGGGAGGTTGTGGAGGGGAGGATGGGTGAAAAAGGTGAAAGGGATTAAGAAGTACAAATTGTCAGTTATAATAATAGTCACAGAGGACCGTCTGAGGGGCTCATTGGTTAGGAGTTGGCTTGGGAGTACAGGCTCTGAGCAGCAGGGCTGACAGTTGGGATCCCACATGGGCCAGTGATACCGCTCCCTCTACAGCTAAGATGGTCAACAACAGCTCGACCTGGAGCTGGGCTGCCGTGAGTCACCAGTGATGATGTAGGCTGCAGTGGGCTGCCATGAGCTACCATGAGTGGCTGGCAGCCAGTATGATCAGCCAGCAGCTGGCATTGAGTTGCTGTGAGCCGCCATGAGCGGCCGCCCAATGGCCAGTGAATGACTGTCTCACCAGGGAAGAGCGCAATGATGATACCAACATGGGCCAGTGAAGTGACATCCTCCACAACTAGACTGAAGAACAAAAGGACAGCAACTTGTCTGTTCCCCTTCCCTGATTCCCCAATGCTTTTCCCCTCCCCCAATTCCGCAATAAAAAATATTTTTAAAAAAAATGGTCAAGGAGAGTTAAAGTTCAGCATGGGGAATATTGTAAATAATATTGTAACAGCTGTGTATGGCGTCAAATGGGTTCTAGGCTTATTGAGGTGATCACTTCATAAGTTATATCAATGTCTAATCACTAGGTTGTACACCTGAAGCTAATACAATATTTTATGTTAACTGTAGTTGAAAAGTAAAATTTAGAAAAAGAACAGACTCAGAAAGCACAATCCTACCAGACCTCACTAACCCAAGGATCTCACACAGTTTCTTTATCTGTAAAATGGGAGAAAATTGATAGAATTGCTGTAAAGCATCAATGACAAATGCTAGATAAAGTGTGACACATAGAAAGGGGACAACTCTAAGAACAATTAACTCAGAGGCTTGAGAGTATGGCTCTTCTGGACTTGAAATTTACCTGTCATTATATAACTTGGAGAAGCTACTTAAGTTGAGACTCAATTTCCTTATCTAGCAAAGGGGTAAAGTACTAGGTATGGAGGAGGACTCTTTTAGCAGGTCCCCACCCTCTCCTTCTGCAGCAGTCCTCTGATGGGCATGTCAGGGCTATGACTCCCTTCTTCAATCTGCCCCATTTTGCTTTTCATCTACCTAGGACTCGTCACAGTTGCTCATCCATTGAAGCTTATCCTTCTATATTCAAGAATGCTTATGGATTTTCTGAATATCCTGTATAGCATTTCAAAGGATTTAGAGTAAATAAAAGATGCTGCATTTAATGCACCAGCTCACACAGCATTGTCTGTGAGGGAGTTCTTAGCCAGTAAATAAATAACTGTGTTGGAACACCCTCCCTACTCAGTTGATCTGGCCCCCAATGATTTCTTTCTTTACCCAAAGATAAAGGAAATGTTGAAAGGAAGACATTGGATGACATTCAGGACACCAAGGGTAATATGACGACAGCTTTGACGGCCATTCCAGAAAAAGAGTTCCAAACTTGCTTTGAGGGGTGGACTAGGTACTGGTGACGGTGCATAGCTTCCCAAGGGGAGTACTTAGAAGGTGACCATAGTGATATTCAGCAAGGAAGTATGTAGCACTTTTTCTAGGATGAGTTCTCAAACTTAATTGTCAGGACTCATACATCCTGAATTTTATAAATACCAATTCCTTTGAAACTATATAGAATATGGATTATTTGTTAAAAATAAGTTATTTATGTATCCATAGTAATATAAAAAATACCCTTGGAAGACGCAACATAATAGTCTTAACCATCTTTAGTCTGCTAGGAATTTGTGTTTTTATTTTGGTTTAGTTTTTAATTCAGGTATTTGAGGGTTAAGCATCTCTGAGACTTAAAGGTTTTGAGATAGAGAGGCTACTCTTTGTTGCGATGAAGAGTACAAAAAGAAGGAGGTTTGTGGAAAAGGAGTAGAACACAGGAAGAGAGAATGTTTCTTTTTTCTCTCTCTTTTCCTTTTCTTTTTTTCACTTTTATTTTGAGATGTCTGTAGATGTCAAGTAGGCAACATCAGACAAAAAAGCAGACACACAAGTCGCAGTTACAGGGTTGCTCTTGTCAGAGACTTAGGTGTGGAGCTCTCAGCCTATAGATGGAGCAGAAGCCACACATATTTGGCCAGGGAGATTTTTAAAATGAGAAGAGATGCTCAGGAAAAAAAACCTAGTAAGGCAGATAACATGTCCCTATCAAGAGAGGAAAATCAGTCCCAGGGAGGTTATTCAATTAATTTTCTCTTTGACACATGGTCAGTGATACATGAAAAGTCTATTTAATTTTTTTTTTTTTTTTTTTTTTTTTGCTTTTGAGGGCAGTGTCACTGGCCCTCATATGTAGGACCCGAACTGGGGCTGCTGGCTTCCCAAGCCAGCGCTTAACCACCACGCCACCTGGCCAGCCCCTTATTTAATTTTTTATTCAGTGTTTTTTTCACTAAGCCATGCTGTGCCTTGGGTCAACACATATCTGCTGAGTGTCTACTATGTGCCCAACATCTACAAGCTACATAGAGGGCCGGCCGAGTGGCGCAGTGGTTAAGCACTGGCTTGGGAAGCCAGCAGTCCCAGTTCAGGTCCCACATATGAGGGTCCGTGATACTGCCCTCAAAAACAAACAACAAACAAACAAAACCCCACTACAAGCTACATAGAGAAAACAAAGTAAGAATAAGACAAAGTCCTTTGTTGATCTGGAATAGTGTTGCACATGTGCTACCTGCCAAGCTGCTAGTGCAGATCCTAATTAATCCCCAGATTTGGAAGCTCTTACTCCATTTTTCACCCTTCTAAGAACCTAGTCATTTATATCAACTCTTTCAATCATCACTTCCTCCAGGAAGCCTTCTCACAGCACCACTGGTGATAATTTTGAAAGAGGCATTTTTAAAGATGAATTTGATGCCTATGTTAATTATCTTCTTTCATGTACATATCTTAACATCTCAAGCAAATAGAAGCATCTTCAAGAATAAAACTCTAGCAGGCCAAGTGGTGCGGTGGTTAAGCGCTGGCTTGGGAAGCCAGCGGCCCCGCTTCGGGTCCCACATATGAGGACCAGTGGACACTGCCCTCAAAAAAAAAAAAAAAAAGGAATAAAACTCTACTTCAGATGTTCTTAATTGATCTCCTCCAACACAGGAGATAAGAGATATATTTATTGGAAAAATAAGAGACTAACAGGCAATTGAAGTGTTACAAGTGGTAAAAGTAAATAAAACAACAGACACATTTATTAATGATTTGGCTAATGGGTATAAGTTCTGGTTTGGGCTCCAGCAATCATGAATTCTAATCTAGAAACTGATTGAAGGAACAAATTATAACCACCATAACACCCAATTTACACTTTAAGATGCAAATAAAGCTTCTTTTCCTAAGCTTTTGGGAACTGTTTTGGAGGAAGCAAAACAATGCTAATGGACTCTAAAATCATTGTGTCTCCTTGGCACGCCATCTTCTGTCAGACTCATTGAAATGTTTATAGTTTAGAAACTTTAATGATTCTGCACTCTACCCTGGTGGCTGTAGTTTAGAGACGTCTCTAATCTTGGCAAATACTCATTAAAATGAAAGGTCACTAGAGCTCTTAGAGGGGGGTTCTTTCAGAAGCCAATTAGCTTAGTTCCAACCCATGATCCCAACTGTTCATTACTTTAAGGCTGCTGTCCTATTCTCTTTTATATATTTTTTATCGGAAATTAATTTTTATTCAATATAATATCCATGACCACAAAAAAAATTTAGCTATAACATCACCTAGTCAAAAAATAATTCTAGGAAAGGAGAAAGCTGGGTGATTAGAGAACCTCAGGATGAAACATCCAACTATCAGGGAGATGTCACTAATTTGAGGATAAAAATGAACCTTCCCATGACGGTGCCATACAGAACTCCCTCCACTGTAGCTGTGAGACCATGCTGAGAATAGTATGGGTTCCTATAAGAAGTGATACCGACATCATGGGTTATGAAAGGCAATATGGTCCTTGGTCTTTGCTCTGAAATATATACAACCTTTTCCCCCACCAGCAAAGAACAGAGAAGAGCCAGATCTAAGGATAAGGAAGGTATAGAACTGGTATCTGATACACAGAGAAGTTAGGTCCAATTTGAACTCTGTTTCTGCATAATGAATCACCTCCAAAGTCCACCTCACAAACATTTAGTGATGTTCCCTCCCCATCCTCCTTGCTTTCCAACCCTCCATTTGCTCGAAAGTGTCTACCAAAATAACACCTCTCGCTAGTGTATAATCCATCAATATTCACACTGCATTACTTGTTTTGTTTCATATATTCAGTTATCATTCTGTGGGATGCTGCCCTTCCTGACTAAGCAGGGGTAAGGAGAAAACAATATTTGTGGTTCACTGACTAATTCACAAGCCAGGCTATGAAATACAGTTTTTTTATTTAATATCTATCATGATGGATGATCATGATACGGATATCATTGTCTATAAATTTTAAGATGCAAGAGCTGAGATTCAGAGAGGCTAAAGGATTATTTCAAGGTCACAGATTTGTTACGGGTAGAGCTGTGATTTATTCGCAGGTCTGCTGACTTCAAAATTTATGCTCTTCCACTGGATTATGTGTTTATAAGTAACTGTAACAAAGAGTTTAAAATAATAAAATAAATAATAATTGGAGGTGAAAGCCTGGAAATCAGGAGGGATGTAACTCAGATTGTTTCTTTTCTCAAAGCCATATCCCTAGTGTCTAGCGTAAGTTCTCATAGCATTGAGACTTAGTAGGTATTTACTGAATATATGTGCTGGCTGAGAGTGGAAGGAGGATAGAATTTTCAAGGAACCATGTATATGTGTGTATAGAAAATACAATTTCAGACTGGTCTTAAAGAATGCAAAAAATTTGAATGGTCAAGTCTGAATTGATCAATTTCATGACAGACAGAAACAAAATTCTCCTATTAGAATTTTAAATCTTAACCTACCTGTATATAAATAAGGAGAATGAGACTTTTGAGGTAAAATCCATCCTATTCTAACTAAAACCTCTCCACTCATGGAGTGTTACAGAGAAGTTTATTTCCTGGGATTCCCCATACCAGCAGTTCTCAATCAAGTCTTCTTGGGGGACCTCAGGTCGCCATGTGGAATGGCCAGGTATAAGTGAGACATCTCTTTGAAGCAAGTACGCATCTTTAAAATACCAGTCATTTTACATTTATTCGTGTTGGTTTAGTATAAAAATGTTTCTCTCAGCTCATTGAGAAAAATTAGCAATTCTGGGAACATGGATCATATGTACCTATGATTTCAGGTACCTTGTGATAAATTGACTATACACTTTGAAGACCCAATTTGCTGGTTGGAGTCTGGTTGTACAGGGATTTAACTTGCTGACATATCTTTTATCAGAAAAAAATAAAACAAAACATGATGTGACATTTATTTGTTATTCCTATGTAGAGAAATTTAAATTCATTTTAACAACTTTATGGAGATACAAGTCGGACAATTAAGTTTGCGAACTCATCCTAGAAAAAGTGCTACATACCTCATTGCTGAATATCACTATGGTCACCTTCAAAGTGTTACCAGCCAACTGAGAGGCACCAACCCCCACCACTGAAAAACTTTGATGTTTCCTTTTCTATAGAAATGTTAAGTCTCCTCCCTAGTTCTTTAGTTTCTTAGCTCTTGGGCTTTGATTGCTCTTCTAACCAGTTTGTGAATCTTGGACGGAAGATCCCCCTTGCTTCTTAATTACTTTGTAAATCAGTTCCTGAATCTGAAACAATAGAAATCTCTTACCTGCTTCAGATAACTATTTGAAACCCTGAGACTTCCTAATATCCCCCAGTCCAGGAAGCTAAATGTCAAACCCATTCTGTGTCCAGACAACTGATGCCACCTGAGTGATGGACTGAATAACCACAAGTTTCATAAGAATTAACAGATTTATATTTTTGTCCTCATTCAGGAACCTTGAGGATGCAGGGGATACCCCAACAAACAAAGCCAACGCGGTCTTTCAGGTGGAGCTTGAGACCCCTTCCTCTCATTTGAGACCAGCTAGGGTGAGAGTTCCGTGAACCCCAATAGGCAGGGACAGCTCTAAGCCCCTGCCCAGCAGGAAGCAGATACAGAAGAAGAAACCTCCTGTCCCTCAGCTTCCCATAGAGATTTTATGGGGATCATGTCTCTCAAGGAAAAACTAGGCAGGCAGTTTGAGGCAGGCATTGGGTCTCTGCATTCCTACACGTCCCAAGAGTGCGACCACCTGGGGCACTTCCCCTCTCCACCCAAAACTCCCCGTTGTATTGTAATTACCTACCCCTGGGGGAAGAGCAAGTGGACACAAAATATCCAACTAGATCAGATCAGTCACTCACACCTACTCAGGACCTCTTGTTATTCACAGGTGCCAATCAAGTGGTCCTATACCCAGAAAGAACAGCCCATTCTAGAGAAAAAGGATAAAAACCCCAAGTCCTGGGAGGGAAGCACTGCTGCTACTGCCACTGCTACTGCTACTGCTGCTGCTGCTGCTTCTTCCCTTTGAGCCTCGCCTTTGCACGTGGCCCACTCCACACTCTTTAGAATGTAACTTCTAGTAATGAGCCCTTGAGCCATCCTCTAGTACTCAGGTCTACTTTCACTTCTAAATGTACTATCTCTTTTCTAATAAACTACTTATTTTACTGCTTTACTCTGGTATCTCGTTCAATTATTTGCTCGAGTTACCAAGGACCTGGACTTTGTGCTGAGAAAGGCCCACTCTCCGACAACAAAAGTACTCCCCTTGGGAAGCTATGCACCAATGTCAGCACCTGGACCACCCTTCAAAGCAAGTTTGGAACTCTTTTTCTGGAATGGCCATCAGGGTTGTCATCGTATTACCCTTGATGTCTTGAATGTCACCCAAATGTCTTCCTTTCAACGTTTTCTTTATCTTTGAGTAAAGAAAGAAGTCACTGGGGACCAGATCAAGTGGGCAGGGAGGGTGTTCCAATACAGTTATTTGTTTACTGGCTAAAAACTCCCTCACAGAGTATCGTGTGAGCTGGTGCATTACCATGATGCAAGAACCATGAATTGTTGGCAAAAAGTTCAGGTCGTTTTAGTCTAACTTTTTCATAAAGCCTTTTCAGTATTTGTTTGTCTAGTTGGTACAAATTCATAATGAATAATCCCCTCTGATATCAAAAAATGGTTAGCAACATCATTGCAACAAGTTCTTGAACTTAATTGTCTGACCTCATATGTGTGGTGAGAAGATTTCATTTAAGATTTATCCAGTCTCTTGGCAAATTTCAAGTATGCAATACAGTACTGTTAATAGCCTCACCATGATATACATTAGATCTCCAGAACTCGTTTATCTTGTATGACAAAAACTTTGTACCCTTTAACCAACATTTCATTTCCCCCTACTCCCCTCCTGGCAACCACTATCCTAATCTCTGCTTCTATGAGTTGGAACTATTTTAAATTTTTTATAAAAGTGGAATTATACAGTATATATCTTTCTGTGCTGGCTTATTTCACTCAGCACAGTGTCCTCTAGATTCGTCCATGTTGTTGCACATGGCAATATAACTTTCTATGTTAAGGCTAAGTAATATTTGAGGATATACATATACACACACAGATTCATTGTTCTTTATTTATTCAACTAGGGGTGGGCATTTAGGTGGTTTCCATATCTTGACTATTATGAATAATACTGCACCAAACATGAGAGAGCAGATATCTCTTTGAGATCAGACTTCATTCCTTTGGATATGTACCCAGAACTGGGATTGTTGTGGGCTACAGAAATTGGTCTGGAAATGTCAGACTTAAAGAAAATTTTAGTTTCTTGGGGTTTTTTTCTTTTTTTTTTTTTCTCCAGAGAAGTTGTTTTTAAGATCCAAAAAAAGTTGTATCATAACCAAATTCTAAAACAAACAAACAAAGCACTGCTCTATAAAGTATAGAAGGGAGCGCAATGAGAGAGGATGTCACCTGTCCCAGAGCACACCTGGGTTTTTTCTCTCTCTGCAGAAATCCTCTCCACAACCCCAGCAGAAATCAGGTACCTAGAGAAAGGCTCTCTGAAGAGGACACATTACCTATAGAACAGGCTTCTTCTATTTTTGTCCCATTGTTCCTCAACCCATCCAGATAACCATTAAGTGAACTCCACCGCCTTAGACTTTACACATTTTCTAGGCAACAAGATAGGCAAAATACTCACAGGCTACTTACCCAGGGGAAGAGCAAAAATGGTAACAGTCATGAAAACCAAATGCTTGCAATGAGAAGAGCTGAAGTCAGGAGTTCACTATCTTTTTAGCTAAACACCATGACAATACCTGACTTTCATGGCACTTTGTAAAATGAATGAATGTATGGATTAGGATTGATTCAATGACCTTGTTCCCCGGATGCTCCTCCCTGCCTCCATTAAAGCTATTTTTGACTTTCTAGCAGTACATGTCACATAATATTATGTGACAAGCACTACTAGAAATACAGTGAATAAGACCCTTTCCCTGTCCTCAAGAACTGTAGAATCTAATAAAGCAAAAGAGGCAACAGGATAGAAGGTGACACCTGAAAGAAATGCAAGAGGATGGCCTGGGGGTAGGGCATTCCAGAACAGGAAAGAATCTCCTTATCACCTGCTGATGGTCCTAAACAACTATCAGGTGATAAGGTTAGAATTCTTATCTCTATTTCTAGGTGAAGCAACTAAGGCTTAGAGAGGTTAATGAACTTGTCCTAGATTGCACACCTAAAAGCTAGTAGATCCAACACTAAAAACAGGAAACGGCCTTCCTTTTCATCACTCCACACACTGTCAGAGAAAAAGCATATGTTAAAATGTTACTTTTAAGACTATCAGAATATAGCAACAAATTATACTGACTCACATCTATAGTACTTAAAAGTTCCAAAGCTGATCAAGTCTGATCAGAGTTTATGGATGGAAGGATAATCTTACATTTTAATATCAAATACTAATATTCTCAAATGCAAGCCTCCTTTCTTTTCACCAGGTTCTATCTACGTCATTCCACTTCGCTGCTGGAAGAAACAATTAGTCATTCCATAAATAGGTCAATATTTGCCCACCCTGTAGCTGATGAGATCCAGTATCCATTGGCCCCATCTGCGCATGGGCATCAAGCCCACCTCATAAGACCTGCTGTGGACGTTTCCCTAGTTCTCCATTTCAAAGTGAGGAATCGATTTAGCAATATTCACGAGCATGCCTAATCTCACAGGGCCGAGAAGTATTGGACACAGGATGTGAGCACATCTTTGTCAGTGAGAAGCCCTGCTCCCCTCACTGTATCACGGTTCATTATGTCGTTATATTCTAGTATCTTTGCAGTCACAGCTAGAGATCTCAGATGTTTTATAGCTGGGAATCCACACATCTCCCTTGCCATCACTTCTTCCGAACCAAAAATTCTTGATTCTAAAAAAAAAAAAAAAAAAGAAAATTAACTGAAAATGTCTCCATTTTCTGCCATCCGATGCCTCATCCCCCAACCTCACTATCTGTTAGACGAAGCGGCAGCAGGGCTGTAGCTGAGCACACCCTCAGGGGCCGGAAGCCACAGACTTGCCCTTCCAAACAGGACCCCTGTGGAGGTGAGCGGAAGCAGCCAGTTATTACTCACAGTTTGGTTTCATTTCCAAGATGCTGTGGTGGTAATAATGTCTGCATTTGAAGATTTGTTTACATGACCTGAGCCAACTGTGTGACCCGCTGAACGTCTATGTATTAGTTTCCAAGAAACGGATTGAAAATGGACATATAATTTTACCCCAAGTGTCAGAATAAAGAAGGAAGCCATGCAAAGCAAATTTTAATAAAAATAAGTCATTTTGACCCATATTTTGTAGATAACATTTCCTTCGTAGCGGAGAGAGAAGTGGCTGATAGAAGTCCCACCACCACCACCACTATTTTTAGTTTCGTGTACCACTTTTAGCTCTTAAAATAGACTATAAATAATGTCAGAAGAGAAGTGAGATTCATAATGAATTAGAAACATAAATGAGTGCCATAAAATATTTATCTGCAATGAAGTGGAGGGCTTGATGGTATCTGAACACACACACACACACACACACACACACACACACACACACACACAATGGGTAGCTCATTGTATACAGATTTTCTGTAATAGGATCCTTTCTTTTATTCTTCTCCTTCTCCTCCTTCTCCTCCCCCCACCCCTTTCTTCTACTTCTTTTTGTATTTTTGTTTAAAGGTCCAATCATGGTAATTAAAAAAATAAAATAAAATAAAAACTCTAAAAATGTCTCTACCTATTTTTTCTCCTGCTCTGTTTTCCAAAAGCTAAATTTCAAAATGTAGTGATGATAGATATTTGGCACTACATAACAATTTGGTGTTTATGCATGTAATATTAATCATTCTCATAATTTACTAATGATCTCAAGGGTTGATTCTGATGAATGATCACAGTTCCCATGCAGGATTGTTGGGGAGAATAAGCCAGGATATATATATAGCACTTATCCAATGGCTGCTGTTAAGATTGAGAGGAAGAGTGCCTGGCACATAGTAAAAGTGGTTAGTAAACATTGAGTGTTATTTCCATGATCAAGGATTTGCAGAAGTCTTTGAATACATGTCCCAATTGTGTACTTGGTTATTTAATACCAATATGTGACAGTGGAGCTCTTCCAGTCTCCAAGCTCTAGATCTATCTGATTTCTATCATAGGTTGTAAAATCTTGTGTGCTCCTTGGTCTAGATTTTCTTATTTTAAAAACACTAATTTTTAGAATAGCTTTTGTGTTATAACAAAATTAAGAGGTAAAGAGATTTTGCATATAAGCCCTGCCCCCACACATGTATAGCTTCCCCCACTATCGACATCACTTAACAGAATGGTGTATATTTTATCAAAGAAGAAACTACACTGACACATCATAATTTCCCGAAGTCCACAGGGTTCGCTCTTGGTGTTGCACATTCAGTGGGTTTGGATAAATGCATAATTACAAATATCCATCATTATAATATCATACAGAGTGTTTTTCCTGCCCTAAAATCCCTCTGTGCTTATCTATCTTCCTCAACTCCACAGCAATCACTGATCTTTTTACTGTCTTCATAGTTTTGCTTTTTCCGGGATGTCATAGAGTTGGAATCCTGTAGTATAGAGCATTTTCAGGTTGGTTTCTTTCATTTAATAATTCTCATTTTAGTGACTTCTCGTGGCTTGAGAGCTCAAATCTTTTTAGTGCAGAATAATATTCCATTGTCTGGATGTACCACACTTTATCCATTCATATACTGAAGGACATTTTGGCTGCTTCCGCATTTCAACAGTTATGAATAAAGCTGCTATAAACATTGTATGCAGGTTTGAGGGTGGACGTAAGTCTTCAACCTTTGTCTAGTTTTTAATATTTAGTTGAGAAATTTTATGGCTCAGATACTGTCACTCTTCTCCCCTGTCGATGATGGTGAGCATTAACCAAGCCAAGCAGATTCCCACTCCATATACAAAGACTCAGAATCCTTTTAAACACAGACTCTGAACAGCTACTTATTAAATGATTCTAATCAGTACAGAAGATGTAACCCACTTGCCATTCCATTCCTGGAAACACAGCCTTATGACATCATTCTGAGCTGCAGTCTGAGAAAGGAGGTCAATTGTAGGAGGGGGCTAAAGTGGTAGGAAGAGGACAAGCTATGAATGATGTTCTTTTCAGCATCTGCTAAACCCATTCCTTGTCCTGAACACTTATTCTTCATTACTCCACCGTAGTGATTTGCAAAAACATAAATTAGCACATTTTGGAAATTTGTCAATGTGAGACTCCAATAATAAAATATCCAGATTCGTGCAGGGACTACTGTAAATATGACAGCACCATTTATCTTCCAAATGGCTGGGAAGGGCAGAATACAGAGAATGACAGCTGACAGTTTCTTTTAACGTGTGGAGAAATATGGCTGCACTTCTTACCTCGCTTATGGGAAGGTCAATTAACCTTAAATGCAGAAATTACAGGGAGAAAGAAAAATGGATTGATGTAAAATTTATGTTGCGTTAACTGGAAATTTTTGTATGTTCTCAGCATCCGATCCTCTATTTGAAGAATATGCAAAAGGGTGTATTATCTCCCTGTGTCCTTCCAAGAAAAAAAAAAAAGATCAAAATTAAAAACAATGTTTTCACGTGTGAAATAAATGTATGGCACGAGAGATGGAAGGGTCTCTCTTATTTTGTCATCCTGAAAAGCAGCAGAAAACAGGCCTGGATTATACCTTTTCTATGCCTCTACTCTGTGTAGCATTTACTCTCCCCAGCACAGCTGCCTCACCCCACTTGAACCAAATAAGAGAAGTGAGAGAAGAGAGGGAGAATAAGGTCATGCTACCAACTGTCACCAAAGCAGGGACTCCCGTAACCAGGAGGCAGTTGCCAGCTTTTATCCACACCCCTGACTTTGAGGATTATGACAGAAAAACTCGTGGGAAATACTTTTAGCTTCAGGACACTCTGCTTTCAGCCTGCAGCTTTCTACTTTGTAGCATCTTTCTCTTTTTTTCTGCGAACGTGGTGATGTTTACTTCAACCTCTGTAGCACCTGGACATATACCTGTTCTCTTATCTTTGCTATTCTAAGTGTGGTCCTCAGGCCGGCAGCACTGGCATCCCCTGGAAGCTTGACAGAAATGCAGGATATCAGCTCCAGCTCTGAACTACTACATCAGACCTGGTTTAACAAGATCTCCTCATGATACAATGCACATCACGGTCTCTGCTCAGTCTCACTCCCACCCGCCATGCTCCTGCTTAGCGTGTTTCTCCCTTGTTCATTAATTCTTCTTTTTATTTTTCCTCTCCCTCCCTCTGTTTCTCTCCTTCTATGTAACAGAGTCAGAAGGAGAAGGAGAAACTGACCTATTTTTCTCTATGCCTTCATGGGGAACACATCTCAGATTCTCATATCTGTGATGAAAATAAATTCTGTGAGGACATTGCACAACTTCTCGTCATGGGTGATAAAAACTCTTTTCCAAATCTTGAGAGATGAAGCTTCACTATCTGTCCTCCACCACCTGTTCTAAAGCCTCCATGTTTACCTGTCAGAAGGTTTTCCCAGCTGCTTAATCTAACTTGTTCCAAGTGCATATCCAAGGTATCTATTCTTGCTCTGATATCAGTAATTATTAAGGACAGCCACCCACCATTTTATCATCCATCAACCCCTTACCCTGAGTCATTCCCTCATTTCCATTTCCGTCCAGACTATGAACTGATTTGACTAAGTCACTGGCTGCAACGCCCCCTGGAGATCCACTCTGCTACACTTCAATGGCTTGCAGTGGCTCTTTCCAACCTCTGTATGTTTTGAGGACATGTGAGGGAAGGTTTGTCCACCAACAGGAATTACCTTCCCCTGCTCCCATCCTTCAGGCAATCTCCTCCTCTAATCACTATGGTGGTTTCTTGCCAAATAGCTGCTTACAAGAACACAAATGTGGTCATGCCGAATACAGCCCCTGGCTAGCCATAATCAACAACAGTTACTAGAAAGCGCGTGTGTGTGTGTGTGTGTGTGTGTGTGTGTGTGTGTGTGTGTTTTCCCAGAAAGACAGACAAATTTGTTTCTTTGTTGTTGTTTTGGTTCTGACCACCATGAGCTCATAATACCAGACATAGAACATGACAGGCCAATGGGCACTTAATATGGGGATATTGAAACAACTGAGTCGATAGGACCCCCTTTCTAGCCTCTAACCCTCACTTTCTCTGAGTCTCTGTGTGTAGAAAAACTCCTTTCTAACTGACTTACTTAGATAACTCAGGATATGGCCTGCCGTTGACTTGCTCACACTGATATGACACCTGATAAGTAATGCCAGCTTTCAGCTTCTATAAAATGCTTATCTTATAAGAAACTGTCTGAAATCTATAGAAACTACCTACAAACTATAAGAAAAGCAGCTCGCAGTGTTTACCATTATAAGCTCTTCACCCTGCTTGTTCAGGGCTGTGAGTTTATTCAGGGCATGAGCCCACGCACAGTCGCCGGCCACAAATTAAAACTCCAAACAACTGTTTCTGTTTGTATCTACTTGCTGGGTACAACAATATGACTAATGGGCATATAATGTAAGAACCTTTATTCAGGTTCTATTTTTCCCATTTTCCTTATGATGACACGTTAAAATGATGGCCACCATAAATATTTACTTGCAATAGTTTCTTCCTTAAACTGAGTGGAAATGTAAATGTTTTATTTTTAAATGTATAACACAAGGTCACAGGGAAATGTTTGGAAGCATATTAAATAAACATGTGCAAGTAGCAGAACATATGCAAATTATCCTTAGGAGTCTTTCCTCTACTTCTGAAAATCCTTACACATTGACTAAGGAGCATGGTAGAGTGCAAAAAGGAAGAAGGGAGGGTGTCTGAGATTCCTGGGTAGATCAGCGAGAATCTGCCTTCTTTCCCCTTGAGGATGTTGTAGAAAAGTGATAAATTCACTGCTTGGTAAAGACATGAAACTAAGAAATAGACATAACTGAGTGTATTGTCAAAAGTTTGGTAGGAGGAAAAATAGCAAAAATGACTTGCTGTATCATTTGTTTTCTAATTAAAGATATTGGCACAAAGATGTCTCTATATTTTAGACCTTTCATTTGCCTATTATTGTGTGAATATATTTGTAAAATGTGGCAAATCACTGGAATATTCAATCCTGGGAATACACGGGACTATTTGAACATAGAAATGAAGAAAAAGTTTCTAACATACAAACCAAGAGACAAAGTTTTTTAATAAGAGAGGTTTAAACCAAGGACCAAAGGGAAGCTTTTGGAAGTTGGAAGCCCTGGTTTTGGCAATCTTATAAAGGACAAATTCGGGACCTGTTTTCATTGGCAAAGGTGAAACGTACAGATGGGCATTAATGTATACTTGGGATGTATAAGGGTATAAGCGACCCATACATAAAATGGAAAAACATGTCCTGCTCTGCTTAATTTGATGATGGACCTCATAGACCTCAGGTCCAATAATTTGTCTCATGACTTGTGTCTACACAGGAGTGAATTCATAACAGTGGGTGAAGCACGTATACTTTGGTGGCAAACCAAACTGACTTTGAGAACTGAGCTCTATCATTTCCTACTTGTGCATCTTTGGGCAAACTTCCTTTCAATTTAATTTTAAAACTTCCTTTCAATTTTTCTCATCTGTGAAATGAGGATAATTCTAGTACCTCTGATTGTAAGGTCACATGAGAAAATATATACAATGTCTTTGGCATCATGCCTGGCACATAAAATGCACTGAATAAATGTTGGTGATGATGGTGGTGATAATAGTGATGATGATGATAATCATGATACTGGATTTTGTACCTACAGTAAGGCTTATTCCCTTAAAGAATTTTTTTTAGAGACCTGGAAACTTTTAGAGACACTCTTTAATGTCCTAAAATGGTAAAGACTTTATAAAAATTCCTCTGGAATCCATCAAAATATTCATAAAAAGTTGTAAAGACACAAAATTCCAGGACTAACCCACACTGGGGATAAAAGGAAATAAAGCCAAGTATTTCCATTTTGTAGGCACAGAAATTGAGGGTTGCAAACTAGTTAGCAGCATGTATGACCCCAGACCCCTAGTCTAGTAATCTTTGAACTATAACACACTGAAAACTATACAGCAGCCAATCATACTCCCAAAACACTGTGACAAACCCTTTGAGAGATGACTTCAATAAAGTTAGCACCATAATGACACAAGAGGAATAAGTTCTGATAGAAATAAGGTGAAAAGTGAATAGGTAATAAGAATTCTAGTCTGTTTTCTGTCTCATCCAAAGAATGCGGGCTGCACACATTCGCCATAGGTCTGTAAAGCACATGGTTTTTCTTGATTATTTCTGAAACATGACAAATATTTCATGGGATGTTTACATCAATGACAATAGAAATATTTCATAATGTGCATTTTTAAAGAGTTACCTTTCAAGTCAAATCCCTGCCGTAAAAAAGAATGGTAGCTTTCAAGAGCGGGAAGAATGGTAGGATTAGAAAATTAATGTTTTGTAATCACCCATGTAATAGATAATCCAGGCAAGGATCATCCAAGCGTGGTGAAAGGAGTTGGTGAAAGTCTGAAGAGGTAAAGATGTGATTCTTTTGTACCATATCACAAATGCTTTCTTCTAGAATCCACATGGGACCAAGTGACAACTGTTAGAAGGTGAGTACTGAGGATCTGAACAGCAGCCTGAGCTACCCAGGAATTTACACTCACTTCTATACTCTCAAAGCTGTATGTCCACCATGGAAACCTGCATCTATAACAGGGGTCAGCAAACTGTGGCTCACGAGCCATGCAGCTCTTTGGGTACATTTCGTCTCAAAAGTTTGCCGACCCCTGGAAGAGCCATTCCTGTCCCTCACAACAATTTAAAAATTATTCGAGAGCCATAAATATATTTTTATATAATCACCACTATGTGAATAATATCCTTTAAAAAATTTATAAATGCAACTATGATAGTTTTATTTTCATTTTCAATTTTACTTCAGAGCCACGTGTATGTACCCAAAGAGCCACATGTGGCTCACGAGCCGCAGTTTGCTGACCCCTGGAGCCTCTTTCACCTCAAAAGTTTGCTGACCCCTGATCTATAACAACATGGCTGAGGCAGAATTTTGCTGTTTCTACAACAGGAGTCTGGGCAGAATGCCTGGACCACTCAAGGGTATCTGAGAGCATTCACTGTGAGCAGCTGACAAGCTGTGGAACACACAACGAATGCGGCCTTTTCCTGACACCCAAGCTAGCCTGGGAACAACAGTTTCTCAGCCTCACATAAAAATATTCAAGACATTGCGTCCTGCCAGAGGGATGAAATGTGAGAGTGTAACCTACACATGTTCAGCCACCTGTCCCTTCCCTCTTACCTGCACATCTCCCACATTAGCCAACCAGTTCTGTCCTATTAGCCTTCTGATGAAAGGCACGGCCTGGCTGTCTAAGCCAGCAATTCGTTTATTGTGAATTTCCCTGGAACTTGACAAAACACATCAGTAAGAGGCTGCTCACCTAGGTAGGCCTCCCTTCTTGCTTGAATGCACACCCACAAATCCAAACAGTGTTAACGCATATTGATGAAGTGGATGGGTTTCCAAGAATGATAGCCCAGGGGGGAAACAGAAATCGTGCATAGTAAGCAGTCAGGAAATGTCAGCAAACCTTAGAGAAACCCTTCAAACACACCAGAGCACTGAGACAAACATCAAAACTAATGAATGGAGTGTTTGTAAAGAGCTGTGTGTTTGCCCGGGAAAGGGAGGTAGGAAATGAAATGAGAAGCCACGCAGGGCTGTCTGTGTTATTTGGGGCTAACAGCATGGAGGAGAAAGAATACAACTCACAGGCTGCCAGTCTGAAAAAAAAGAAGCTGGAAAGTAAGTTGAGGATGGAGTGGACACGTGATGTTTTTGCCTGCAGGTATTCATTTCCTCTTCTGGTTACAGCCTTTCATTTTCCTTGGTGAATTACTCTCCACTATTTTCTTAGCATGATGTTGAGGGGAGGGGAGGTTAATCCCACCTGACTATCAGACATTCAAATGTCACTCAGGAATCACCAATGAGAATGGCACATACACCTGGCCACAGTGATGGATTTAAGGTCAGTCACGTGACCCAAGTCAGAGCCACCTATATCATTGAGACACAATCCTAGATATTCAATTGTAACTCTTGGGAAATAGAGCATCTCTTTCTGCTGAATTTAAATAAAGTTCTTCTGTCAAGCAAAGACCAAGATGAGATTAGACATGCAATAAAGAAAAAATTGTATTAAGAGTAATAGCTGGGAAGGCCGAGCGACAGGACTGTCTCTATGTTGGCTCTGCTGGACTGCTGGGGAATAAGCCTTTATAAACCTTAGAAACCCCTTTGTCTAACTGAGAGGACCTAGTACTGGGCCAACTTAAACCTTTCTAAGAGTTAAACAATGGGTCTTACCCTTGATTTGCCCTTTGTCTCAAGCCTCATTTTACTTGAAAAATATTTTACTTTCTGGAAAAACTAAAGATAAACAATTTACCAATCAGGCAAGCCCTTTACCTTGTATAAACTCTAAATATTGCTTGAAAATTAAATAGTTCCCTCTTTAGTTCATTTCTCTCTCCTCCTAACTTTTCACAGGGAGCAAAATGAAGCCAATGGGAATTTGTAACAGTCTGCATGGCTCACAAATTCACTATGTAAATTTCTTCTCTTCCAATTACCACTGCTAATAGTTTGACTTACATCATCTGAGTGGTCTTTTCTTTTGTCTTTTTTTCTTTTTTTCCAGGTTGGTAGCACCTTTTCTCACTGCTTTTCTAACCTTATTAAACCATTTGTTAATTTTCATAGCCTTGGGTAACGTTTTGATTGGATTTCGTTCAAATCTGGATTTGATTACTAAATAAAGTGGATCATGTTTCCAGCTTAGAACACAAAGGCTACAGAAAAGGCAATGCCAATGAAATAAAATTAATTTACAACATGCTAATCAAGTGGAGAAATCTCGGCATTTCCCTAAAAAGCTATTATCCTGACCCATATTTATTTTTTTTTCCAAATTACTATTTCCTACAAGGATCACACCAATGGTAATGAAGCAGAAAAATTATGCATGTTAAGAAATTAATGTGCTCCATAATGGGTTATAAATTTGTACCTTTTTATTGCTCATGCACTTTTGATAAGCTTGACAAAGTTTAGATCTCTTTAATTTAAAATAGAGTTTTAGTTCTTTAAGTTACAGTGGGAAAAAAATATCCCTATCTATCAGTAGAATGGTTAAATACATTCATTAATCTACAAAATATCATGCAGAAAGTGATATTTTATCTACTCCAATCACTCATTTACCAGTAAAATAGCTATTTTCTGAGGACTCCAAATCTAGATTTAAGGCAAATACCTTCATATGCCATCATAATTAAAGAGGTAAGATTTAGAGATAGAGCTGCTGCTGTCACTATGTCTTTCTTAGCATGAGTAGGGCCATTGTGATGGGTAAAAACTATGTGCAATGAAATCAGAAACACTGAGCATTGCGATAAGACATGCAATGCTGCATGCTGCACGTAGAGTTCATTTTCTCAACTCAATGGGGTCTATGGAGTTGCCCCCCTCCCTCTTGCTTCTCCTCTAAGTGACACCATCAGCTATTTGGCAAGAAGAGGGCACAGGTTTGGAAATATTCAAATGAAGAACCAGCAGAGGAAGTTGTAGCCGCTATTTCTTAATATATATTGGGGCGTTTTCCCTAGAAACGTTTTCTTTAATTAACTGCTGAAAGAAGTTGAAAATTTGGAAATAAGTGATACATAAGGTTATTTATAAGTCTAGCACTAAATATCTTGTGGCTGAGGCTAAAGTGCATTCTCCCAGTTTCCCTGAGGTCTTAGGTATGGCCTATTTGGAATCAAAAGCCATGTTACCAAATTCATAAATGCTGCCCCCAGAATTAACAGTATCTCAAAACTCTCAGATTAAAGCATCCAGGAAATAACACAATAGTATACCAAGGGAGAGGAAATTACTTTCTGGTCCTCCAGGCATATGTTTTATGCACTGAAGCAAGAACATTTGAATATTCTTGTAGCTGCCGTATGGGAAATGGCTACAGGTTTTATTAGGCATCAGGAAATTATCTGGCCTTACTAAAGCTGCAGGAACCATGACCCAAATAATCACATCCTGTGGTCACCCACTTGTATTATCAAAATAAGCCACATCATCACGGTCACACTGCCAGGTCACAGGAAGAAACTTGGGTCAAAATTAATGAGTTGTATCTCGTCCCGACAGAGAGCATATTAGAAGGTGAGCTAATATCAGATCTCAAAAACAAGCAAGAAGTGCTTAGGAGCTATAAACAGAAATCTCCTAAATTTTAGGTAAAAACAAAGAAATGAAATACAAGTCTTTAGTGGAGATGCTTATATTTGAGAGCAATTTGAAGAAATGGCCTGGAGTCCTCATTGGTCTAAAATTATTAAGGATGATAGTCTAATCAGCAAAACATTTAGTTATTTTCAACTTCAGCTTCACCACATCTTCACTACTACAGTGAGCCATTAAATTGAATAAATCCTCTGTGTAAAGCACCGTGCTTGTCAGGTTTCATAAATATTGCATTTATCCACAAAACCAACTTTTGAGATAGACACATTATTCCCAATTTATAGATAAGAAAATTGGGGAGTGTGCAGGCAGGATTCCAGCTCAGGGCTGATGATTCCTCACTTCACATCCTCCCTCCAGGACCCCAGAAATATGCGCTCTGGGCAGTCAGACCACCTCAGGAGCACTGACCTCAGGACTGGTCTCCACATTTTAAAGACGGGGTACACAGACACACTAGAATGTTCTATAGTAAAAATTAAAACACCAGGGGAAGGCTTTGGAAATTCTGCCACGGAATTGACTTTTCAAAAAGTTGAGTAAAGTTGAGTTTGTCTTTTTAAAATGACTTTTTAAAAAGTTGAATTTGTCTAGACTAGAGAATTTACAAAGATATAATTAGTAGCCATTAAATGGGCATAGAAAAGTTAATCATGTGGCCTTAGTCTGTATTTTACTACAATAGAAGGCAGAGGAATAGGTGGTAGCCACAGGGAAGTAAATTTTACCTCATGGTAAAGAAAACACAAAACATTATATATATATATATATATATTTATATATATATATATTTATATATATATATATATATATATATATATATATATATATATATATATATATATATATATATATATATATATAGAGAGAGAGAGAGAGAGAGAGAGAGAGAGAGAATATACTGGGGGTGCCAAAAAATGTACACATATGACTTGTATTCATATTTTATTATCGGTATATATTGAGTATTACAATTTTAATACAGTTTTTTCCTTTCTTAAAATGTGTATACATTTTTTTGGCTCTGTGTGTGTGTGTGTGTGTGTGTGTGTATCCCTTTACCCATGGAAGATAGGTTATTAGCTTTCTAGCACTTTATGGCTTCTCTTTTATAAACTTGTTTTGCCAGCATCACTGTTCTTGTGCTTTCTGTCATTATTAAGTAAAATAGGAGTTACTTGAACACAAGCACTGCGATACTAGACTGTCTGGTAACCCAGACAATAACTAAACGCCTAATGGTTGGGTAGCATATGCAGTGTGATTACACTGGACAAAGGGATGACTCACATCCAGGGTGGGATAGAGAGGGACTATGAGAGATTTCATTATGCTATTCAGAACAATGTGCAATTTAAAACTTACGATTGCTTATTTCCAGAATTTTCCATTTAATATTTTCAGACAGCAGTTGATCACAGATAATGAAAATGAAAACTACGCAGCTAACTCCACATCTGCAGGTTCCAACTGTGGATCAAAAATACTGTTTTTCATCATCGGTTGATTGAATCTACTGATGTCAAACCCATGCATATAGAGGGCCAACTGGACTTAGAATGTTCAAACTTAGATCATCAGACCAAAGACCAATATCAGGCATGAATTGAGGAGGAAAGCAAACAATAATACCAAAACAAACAACACCTCAGTTACCTCTATTCATTCACTCATTGAAATCAAGTTTCTAGACCAAGAGTCAGCAGACATTTTTGGGAAAGGACAAAATAGTAATTTAAGTTTTGTGGGATGCATGTGATCTGCATAATCTTTTTAAAAAAATTTTGAAGCCTTCATGAATGTTAAAATGTCTTGGCTCATGGGCTGCAGTGTGCCAGCTCCTGCCTAGACAATGCTGCCATTCTTCAGCCATTCATGTACAGAAGGTCTGCCATCATCTCAGCCTGAGCCAGGCAGCCTCTGTCATGAGCCTTACCCTTATACCTTGGATCATTTGTAAACAAATTTCTTCCTTAAAGGACTAATCCGAGAAGTGAGGCTGGGTCACTTAGCCAAGCTTCACTTCACTGTGCCCATAGACAACCTCTAAAATGTGGACCAGCATTTTAAAATCATCACACCCCAGCAGTTTCCCTATTTGGAATCATATAAGTAACCTCCAGTGAGCAATTCCAGAAATGACTTCATTGCAAAACACAACATCCTCTAACAGAAGTGGAACCTGGAGCCAAACCTACATAATAGATACATTCACTTTGTGATTGCGATGGCTCTTCGGACCTAATATGTCCACAAGAGAGAGCATTATCCCCCTCCCCAATCCACATCACTATCAGTTTACGCTTTTCCTTTTGCCCCAGTGCTGATCATGCATCACAGGCAAACCAGTCCTCACAGTTAGACACGTTGGAGTGGCCCTCTGTCCCACTGCCCTTCCTCTACTCCCCACAATAAATCAATTATTAAGTGAGGTTTACTGTACCTCTAAATGTCTCCAGGTGTTTCTTGATAAGACATTATTGCAACAGCACCCAAGAAGACCCTGGTCTCCTACGCACCCTCGACAGTTTTTGCTCTGGTCTCTTCAGCTCCTACAAATCTGTTCTCATCCATCTAACTAGTAAGGTGACATCCCCTCCAGAAACAACTTCTTCAAAATTAAAAACTGGTCCTTACAGTCCCCTGCACAGAGGTTCTCTTGGTTTCCCAGTGCTTGAATGATCAAGTCCAGACATTTTAACCTGCCATTCAAAGCCATTGGTACCTTCTCTGTGCCCTCCTCTCCAGCAACCTCCCCAAGAATTCCTCGATGGGCCAGCTGAGAAGCCTCCAGAATATAAATCTATCAGAGGTACAAAACTACTGGGGATGACAAAAAAATGTATACACATTTTAAGAGATGCTATCTATTCCCTACCAGTAGTTCACTGTAATCAGAAGTGTCTCGACGATGATGGTAACCACTCTGAGCACCTCTTGTAATTGCAGATGTCAAATGTGACTTGTATTCATCTTTTGTTATTGGTATACACTGAGTATTACAATTAATACAGTTTTTTTCCTTTCTTAAAATTTATATACATTTTTTTTTTGGCACCCTCTGTATATTTCAAAAGTAAGAAAAAGAAGTACCACATGTGATTCAAAAGAGAAATTTGCTGAGCTGTTTGGGATGGTAAGATTTTCAAAAAACCACCTGAGTTATGAAATCATGGTGGCTAAACGTACTCCTAAAGATTTTGTGTGCTTAGATAGGAATGCACATTTAATGTTCAAATAAACTGTGAGGAATAATAGAGACCAAGCAGTCCCCAAATAGTCTTCTTTGTCTGCCACTCTCTTAAAAAATTATCAGTGATTTCCTTTAAATAAATTAAGAAAATTGTATTGGTTTAAAGGAACACGGAGATATTTATCTTCCCTGACAGCCTCCTGTCCTGTTGGTCCTTGTCCAGTCACATGGTTTTTGGTTTTTTTGGGTTTTTTTTTAGCTGAGCCATCCTGCCACCTGTTGGCAGCTCAGCGGCAGCTCAGCTCAGGCCAGGAATTGACCAGTGACCCTGTTGCTCGAAGCTTGCACTCTTGAGCGAGTGCCTAACCATCTGAGCCACTCTGCGGGCCCTGGTCCAGTCACATGGAAAATCTCTTTCGCTGTTGGAGGCGGTCACCGAGAGAAGGTGATGGCCAGTTGACCAGCAAGCTGGATGGGCGCAATCAGAGGCTCCTCACCTCCTCCCCTGTCCTTGGAATGTATGTTCTGCCCACATACTTTTCCACAGTGGAAATTGTTTTTAAGGATGCGGCATCAAGAGAATGATGGGTTGTTGAGACCATCTGGATAGTGCATGTGACTAAACCCAGTTAATACTTTAGATTAAATTTTAAAATTCTAGCAGATGGGTCCAGAGATCTACTTGTCTTGCAGCCACCTAAGACAAGAATCATATGTCACTTCCTTGCTTATTAAACCTGCCACCTACGAATCTGGAGAGGCCTGCCTCTTTCTTTGGTCTCTCCTTGCCCTCCATGAATGGAGGCCAACTTACAAATCAATAGTTGCCCTAAACGAGCTGAGTCTTCTATAAAACTGTGCCTCCGCCATGCCATGCTGATTTTTTCTTCCTGGAAGCATTTCAGCTCGCATACTCCCTACTCTGCACCCCACTGGCACTCCTGTCTAAAGTATCTTTCCATGGTCATAACTGAGCTTTGTAAAAAAGCATTTTCAGGGGCTGGCCGAGTGGCGCCGTGGTTAAGCGCTGGCTTGGGAAGCCAGCAGCCCCGGTTCGGGTCCCACATATGAAGGCCAGTGACACTGCCCTCAAAAAAAAAGCATTTTCTGCTGGCCCTGGGCAAGTTATGCTGCTTCCTCTACAATCTGCTCTTAGTTTGTACCTTTATAATACCACTTACCATATTAATTTTAATGTACTTGTTTACAAGCCTATTTCCTGTAATAATCTATAAGTTACTTGAGGGTCAGTGGAATTGCTTATTCATCTTTGAACCCCCAGTTTCTAGCTCCCTATGCATCCCTGGGGATTGACTCAGGAAATGTTTGTTGGTTTACCTGAATAAGGTCTTTCAGAGGGTCTGGATGGTATTCTCCCTCAAATTTTCTGAAATGGGTTTCAGTCCCAACTGAGTGATGAGGCAGGTGTTTAACCTTGGATGATCACTTTATATCTGAGGTTTAATGTTTTTAAGAAAATAAGAATAATTTCAAGTGTTATGTCCAGCTCAAATGGTTATTTCAAGAATAAAATGGGATAATGTGTGGGTGAAAGCTCTTCTCTGGTATTTAACATCACACCAGCATACCATTAAACACTTGTTAAAATGAATGATGTGGGCCCATCTTTGCTCAAGGTCTACGCTAGGGCAGGAGACATCAATGAAAAAGTCCAAGTCTTGGCCTCCTGTCCAAGAAAAAGCACCATATGCAAATACTGCATCCTGGAACTCGGACTCTTCAAAAACATTGACAAAGAAATGGATCCATTTCCAATGAACATTATAGTTTAGCTCAAGAGCATTTTCTGAGAAACTCTAAAGTGGAATAAAATTCCAGAAATTCAATTTGAAAGGAAAGGCTAAAATTGGGCATTATGAACAGAGATGTAAAGAGAAACATTAGCTAACAAGTAAGTACTGCCCTGGTTTGTTATGCAGAACAGGTCACCAAAACAAAACATTTTATTTCTTTTCCACACATATTCAACTAAATGAGACAATTAGGCATACTAAATCCTGTTATCTGAAAATGATTCATCACTCTGCACACTCCTAAGACCATCTTACAATCATTCATTTGCTCATGCATTCTCCATACCCTACAGTTCATTTTTCAACACATGGTTATTAAGCACCTACTGTGGGTAAAGTCAGCTGTAGGTGTTCAAGATACATTAGTGGAGTAAGGCAATCCTTGCCCTTGAAGACCTCAAAGTCTGGAAGAAGAGAATGATGAGTGAATGGGTAATGACCATAGAGTGTGGAAAGAGTTCTAAGTTAAGTGTGAGGTTCTTTGCAGGTAATATGTGGGCCGAGCAGCGTATCTAATAGAAGGATATTTCCGTGCTGTGCCAGAGCCCCCTGGATTGCTCATTGAAAACGTCAATTGTAGGTCTCGAACCTTGACTTTCTAAATCAGAACTTCTAGGGTCAGGATTCCAAAACAAGCACTTTTATCAAGGGTCCTCAGTAATCTTACTGCTAAGGAAGTTTGAAAAACACTATTCTAGATAACCGACGTCTATGATAACTTCATGACAAGAAGAAGTTAATTCAGCTCTTAATTTTCTTCATTATAGATGTAATAACTAAAAATCTGTATCAGAATGCATCAATGAATGAGATATATAGAAAGATATCTTTGAATCAAATTTAAATTATTGACTGACTTTTAGAACTACTATTAGTAACAATTTACTTACAACTCAGCATATAACCAATCACAACACAGGAGGTTAATAGTTCAAACTCTACCAACACATTGCCTGGGTTGAAACCTTAATTTTGCAACTTACCAGCTGTGCAGTTTTGAGAAAGTCACATAACATCTCTGTGCCTCAGTTTCCTCATTTATACAATGAGTATAATAAAACAGCAGTTAACTACTCCACAGATAGGAGGAAGTAAATAACATGACTATTGAGAACACCATCTGCAAACTTAAGTGCTATATAAGTGTTAATCTCATTCTGTTTACTTGTTTTTTCTCTGGGCCTAACATGAGCTCAATACTCATTTCAGGTCAATCTCCACTCGTTACCATTCATTTCCCTGAAGTTCGTTTTTATGTTGCCTTTTCTGGGGGTACATAATGAACACTGAATAATGTCTTATTGAGACACATAAGAGGGGCCTGATTGACACCAAGACACAGCCAATGGAGTTTTTCCCCCTTGTAGTCCTGGCCACATCCTTACTCTGCATGGTCTTTGGGAGGGAATCAATTTTGTTCTTGCTTTAATGTATGTCTAGAAATCTGATGATCCATTTTTTTCTCTCATAACAACAAAAAATTTCTCCGCTTCAGTGGCACATTATGCATCCTTCAAACTAATGTAACAGGAAGGGACAATTTACCAAGAATATGAACAATAGGAAATCGACATTTGATCTTAGCAGAAATCCTCCGATGTACTGATTGCCAGTTAGCACTTCCCCTCTTCTCTAATCCATAGCCCCAATTACTTGGGGTTTCTCCCCTTCTTAGCCTTCAGCACTTTGTATCCATGGCTCTTTATTAGGTGGCTTATTCAAGTTCTCTGCATTTTGTAAATTTCTGTTACTTCTATAATCCTTTGTTAAAGGGGTTTAAAACAAGACCTAGTCAAGTTGCAATCACATCATGTACCCAACCACTCAAAAACTCTATAAAATTAAATTGCAATTAAATAGATTTAAACTTATGTAAGTAGAACTTACTGATCCTGTCCAAGAGCCTTTTGGATGTCTTTTTCTAATGTGCATCACTTTAAAAAAATTTTAAATTATATTTACATAGTGGGGAGATATTTTAAAGTTATGCTTAATAGTAAATTCAAGTTAAAATGTAGTTAAACTATGATAGAATCATTTACAAAGTCTCTTCGCTTCAAAAAGCGCATGGAAATAGATAGTTTCTTCACATTTATCTGTGTTTGATGGCATCCATATTTTTCTAAAGGAACAATAATAAAGATTATACCTCAATGTTATCATTGAAATTGATTGAAGAGCTTTTTTCATTAGAGTTAAATATATTAGAATCACCATAAGCACGTAGGAACATAATTTTATTTATTTTTGTGTTTTTTTTAATAATTCACAAAGGAAACTTCCTGAGTTTGGAATGTTTACACATGTTCCCTAGAAAAAGACTGAAGCAACTTGTACTGTTTACCTGGAAGGAGAGATGACCACTAATATTTCAGCGGAATATATCTTAATGGATGTTATATTATTTATGAAATTAAAGTTATCAAACATTCTGATTACCATAATTACCAACAGCATCAACATCATTTAATATTATGCTATATAAGTAATTTGAAAAGGTTTTTTTTTAACAAAATAAAAATAATGTGTGAGAGAGAGAGAGAGAGAGAAAGAGGGAGAGAGAAGAAACGGAAATGAGGGATTTTCAAGTACCCTAAATGTTCTCAATTCAGGCTGAGATAGTAAAATTTCTATGTAGAATGACAGACACGGAGAGTTAAATTTTGTAGTAAGAATTCAGTTCTAGGGAACATCGGCTAACAACTTCAATGAACTTTTTTTTCTGAAAAATTCAATGAATGATGAGTCCAGGTTGTTGGTTGTGAGAGGAGACAGTTGTTTCTAGGAAATGAGGCTCAAAGAAGAGAGGGGAGAGGAGGGGAGAGGAAGGGAGGGAGGGAGGGCAGGGGAGGGGAGGGGAGGGCAGGGGAGGGGAGGGGAGGGCAGGGGAGGGGAGGGGAGGGGAGAACCCCGATACAAAGAAACAAGATATTACAAAGCCTTGGGCTATGTGTGTTCATCATTTGATTAGTTTTATGCTGAATAATATTGTTATTGGCTTGATGTGATATAATTAATGCCAAAATACAGCAATTATAAAGTGATTATAATTAAACCCAATGATTAAATTTATGGATAAAAATGAGATAAAGGAAATAACATGCATACTTCATCAATGAAAATATTACTTAATGAATAATTTAACACTTCAAAAATGATGGCATTTGGAGAAAGTCTTCACACTGTTACCTTTCACAGTAAGAAAAGACCGAATCTCCAGTGTGCATTCACCAGACAACTGATTTCCCTGCTCGGTGCCGAGAAATCTTTCTGTGCAGTAATTAAACACAGAAATAAAAACCACACCTGCCAGGCTTACCCCACTATTTATGCGATACCTTAAAATCATGAGATTCTTGCTCCTAGTTTGCATATCTTACAACAATTGCTACCATTCTGTGATCCTGGACTGTGTTCCACAGGCACCTTGTACACGTTTTCCTAACTCATTGGATCCTCCTAGCAGCTCTGCAGGAGGTAGTATTCCCCCCATGCAATTTCTAGAAAGAGATGAAGAAACGGAGACTCGGACAGTTGAGGTCACTTTCCCAAGGTGTCAGCAGGCAGTGGTGGAGTCAGGGTTTAAATCTTGCTCATCCTGATGCCAAAGCCTTTGCTCTTTTTAACCATCTTGTAACCTCAGGCTCAGCGCTGTTTGCGGTGCTTCTTTTCTCCACCTTCGGGATTTTCTGAGGTCTACTGAGTAGAAGGCCTAGGAGTTTAGGTTAAACTGCTGACTCTTGGCCACACCCTCAAGTCAGGACTGCTGACTCCTGGCTTCTCTGGATCTAGGGCAGTGCCAGAGGAGACAGGGTGGGGCGGGACTGAGGCAGGCAGTAGGGTGACAGAACAGCCTGGGGCTAGGACAGGAACTGCTGACTCAGCCAGCACCCTGGTTAAGGGATCCATCTTTCTGCCTTTGTGAGTATAGTGTGCACACACCACCGTGGCTAAGGGCCCCCTGTGCTGGCTCTGAAACACTGATCAGGCCTTTCTTTCTCCAAAACAGCAATTGCTCACCACTTTTGGCTGTTTTAATCCACACAAAGGGCTTGGCTTTCACAGATTCTGGGTTGATTTGGGGTTTGTTTGTTTGTTTGGTCAGTGTTGGGAGAGACTTTTCTCGTGGCTCTTAAATTTATTGTTAAGTTCTAGAATATGTTTCCACTGTATCTTGGATACAAAAATAATCTGAAACTTCAAGGGGCCAAACCAATGAAAAAAAAACAAGTTGTCTTGCCAGTGACCTCTGATATCCATTGCTATTCAAATTCACAAGAGGGGAGAGTAACAGGTGTGACCCACTCAATCGAAACCCACCCACACAAGCAGAAAACACAGCCCACAAGGAGTACACCACGGCGGAATAGGAGGTGGCCATGGAATGGGGTCCATACGTACAGGGGGAGCAGGTGGGTACTTTAGCTAATTCAAAGGATGCATTCAGTCCTGACACTGCACCACAGCTAAGGGTTAGCTGGCAACTAGAACATCCCGCATCTTCACTGTTGAGAGAGCGTCACCCCATAGGAAGAGAGTTTAGTGAACAAGAGGGAATTCCCTGATGCATAATTCAGACTTCGAGTCAGTATCCAGTCAATATATGTTTTGCTGCTCAGGGTGGGCACCTATGAAGACCCTGGGAACTTAGCAATGTTCAAATGAGAACAGCAGACAAAGACATGAGAGGAATTGACAACACAAAACAGCAAGCAGCTCATTGTGGCCAATTTCACCAAAATGACTGAATTGGCCTTTGGGTAAAGAATCATAAAAATAAACCATATAGAAAGAAAGCAAGAACGGTGACAATGTAATCTTTGAAATTGTCGAGGATAATTATACTCAGCAGACGGCCTATGGCTTTAGTTAAACTGTTGACTCTGAACCACGCCCTCAAACCAGGGACCCCTGACACCTGGCCTCTCTGGAGGTACCATTGAGAAGCTGTATCAGCTTTGCACTGCTGACATCAGGAATCCCTTTTTATTTGAAAAAAGAATATTTTAAATGTTTAAGCCACTTCAGGAACAGTGAAGTTTTCTGACCAATATAACCTTTAAGGTGTTATAACTTAATCTCTGGCATTAGGTAATTTTCCTTGTATGCAAAAGAGAGCTTTTAATTGGTTTTAATTAAAAAAGAAAGCTGTGTACTCTAAATAAAAATACATCTCCCTTTTTTGTTGTTGTTTATTTTTTTGTGAGTTGGCTTATTAATGCTGGACTAGACCCATCTCTCAAAGAAACTCAAAAGGGGCCGGCCGAGTGGCGCACTGGTTAAGAGCTGGTTTGGGGATGCCAGCGGCCCTGGTTCGGATCTCACATACGAGGGCCAGTGACACTGCCCTCTACAGCTAACAACAGCTCCACCTGGAGCTGGGCTGTGTGAGCCCCGGCAATGGTGTAGGCTGCAGCCCCTGCTGCAGTGGGCTGCCATAGGCTACAGTGAGTGGCCGGCAGCCAGTGTGAGTGGCTGGCAGCCAGCGTGAGCTGCCAATAGCCGCGGTGAGCGACATCCAGAGGCCGGTGACCCACCTGCCTCATCCGGGAAGAGTGCAATGACGATACCAACATGGGCCAGTGAAGCAACATCCTCCGCAACTAGACTGAAGAACAAAAAGACAGGAACTTGTCTGTTCCCCTTCCCCAGTTCCCCAACGCTGTTCCTCTCCCCCAATTCCCCAATAAAATCTTAAAAAAAAAAAAAAAAAAAAAAAAAAAAGGATACAGGTCCCTGACATATCTTAGAATAAAAATCAAACTCCAATTTTAAAAGGCTGGTCAGGGAGAAGAATACTCTCCTGTGGCAGAGACGAGGGACAGAAGATTCCAGAAGGGTGAGAACAGTCTTGTGTGGGGTGTTCATGAATTGGTTCTCAGTGTCCCATCCATCATCCCTTCTGAGTAGAGATTCCCCCCACCCGTACCCCATTACAAGGCCTGTGGTTTAATTTGATAAAGAATGAGGATGGGCTTCTTTATGGGAGTCTTTAACGGTCTCAGAAGTAAAAATTCAAACTCCTGATTATTCAGAAAGATCTCAAGATACCTATGTAAAATCCTAAGTGGGATTATAAAACTAAGTACTGCAGAGCAAGGAGCACAATCAAGGATTTCAGTGAGATTCCTCTAGCTGGGGCCTGAGAAGAGCCCACAATCTGGCCCAGAAGATAAGCCCCAGTTTTCCAGAGCAGAGAGCTGGGGGCCTGCCTCCTGCCAGATGCAAAGAGTAAGCCCACCGGTAAGGCCCTGAGGCCACAAGGTAGAAGCCCCTTGAGAACAGGGTTCCCTCCTGTCTCCAATCGCTAGCCCGGGCATTCCTTAAATATGGTTTACATTCAAGAAACAGTTGTTATTAACAATGATGCAAAAGGAATTAAACATTAGCTTATTTATTATGATTTACCCAGCAAGGAAAACTGACTGCTTGGGAATTATAAAGGAAAAGGAAAGAATGTTACTTAAAAAACAAAACAAAACAAAATCATATTAAAAAACTATCAGTCTTAAAATGAAATATAAATCCTTTGTGTGCATGACCAGCAGTCTAATGCAAATAACTGTATTTTGAAGGGAGGTAATTTTATTCTTCAACCATACTGCTGAATAGAAAAATCAAAAATATTAACTTTCTGCAATAAATATTAACAATTTTATAAAGAGACACTAGCTGAATATTTTATCAAAAATGAGCTGAATATTTTCTTCCATTTTTTTTTTCCAGCTAGGCAAAAATGTTGTCTGACTTGAGCATCTGTTCAAAACAGATGCTTCATTATGGACTTCCCATTTTTCTAAACCGCAAGTAGTTTTATTTATTGTATGGATGCTACTGAGTAGTTCTCACTGACTAAGATTGGGTTTGGAATTTCTCTCAAGGAAGCTTCTCTTTTGTTTTATCGATATTAATAAAACCATGGTTCCTTGGATAATTAAATCTCAGGTTATTTTCTACCTGGAAAGCTTTAGAAACTTGAAAATCTACTAATTTTGGAACGCAAGCATTGTTCCATTAGACAGTTTTCTTTTTTTTTTCTTACTATGGCTTCATAAAATAAATATTGTACAGACTAAGGACGGAGAGACACCACAGTGTCTTCACAGAAAATCTTTTTGAGGAATAGAGAGCAATGATTTCTCTTAAAGGACTTTATGGTAAGTTCTGTTTGCAAGCTGCATCTAACGGTGAATCATATGTCTTTGGGGATAATTTTAATTCTCCTGGAAATTAGAAAATGCAAGATTATTTCTTCCTCTCGATGCGAATCAGATTCAAGCATCTCTATAAACCACATTTTTAATATTGTCTCAAAATATTGGCATATTGTTTTCTACAATGTTAATTAGTTTACATTGCCACAAATAGAAACTTAATGCAATGCCATAGCATCCATTCACTCTTTAGCCAAATGTTTATTAAGCACCTGATATGTTCTAGGCAATGTTGTATACACTGTTTAGTTCTCCAAATGTAGATGATTGGTCTACCATGCTTTGGGGAAACATGGTTCTTCACCACAAATAGTTACAGCCTTTCTTGTAGTGTGTGTGTGTGTGTGTGTGTGTGTGTGTGTGGTAGTTGGGGAATTATACAATAATTTGCCTGACTGTGTGGAATAAGACAAATACCATTATCAGCAATTTATTTAACTTCTCTCGACTTCATTTTCACCCCCATAAACAGGAGAAAACGATTATCCTATAGTTCAATGATTGGAAATAATTTCCTTTAGGTTCTTGTCATATAATATTACCTCTCACAGAATTTTACCTGTTTCTACCCCTGCATGAGAAATGTGTCTGACTTCAATTCTGTTGCTGATCTATTGAGTTGGATGTGGGGAACATTCATCCCTATTGAATATTCACTGAGTTGAATGTTTTAGATCAAGTTCCTGTATTAAAAAATCTTACGGTAATGTTGAACTCAGAAATGAGTCTGATTATCCAATTACTGATGAAAAATATAAATATGCTTCCATCCAAGACTGATCCTTTAGGAATACACTCAAATAAAATGTCTTAAACTGACACTCGGCCATTCATAAATCCTCCTGGGTAGAACATTCCAACTGCCAAATAATTTTAGCATCTGGTCTTTTTTTTTTTTCAGGGCAGTGTCACTGGCCCTCATATGTGGGACCCGAACTGGAGCCGCTGGCTTCCCAATCCAGCGCTTAACCGTCACGCCACTCGGCAGGTCCAGCATCTGGTCTTGATTTCCTATAATCTCTTATTGAGAATGAGAATATGCTATTTTTTCAGAAAAAGATTCTTTTTGAAGAGTAATACCATGAAAACCAGTTTCATGTCTCCCTGTAAAATACTTAGAAAGACACACTTTAAACATTGTTATTCTAAAAATATTTAAGGTAGAGTTTCTCTGGTTTTTACCTGTCATAGGATTTAAAGCACATTAATTCTTCATTAATTAAGGAGGAGAAGATTTGGGAGCAAGTTGTTTATTTTTCAACTGGAGCATGATGTGCAATGAAAGCAAAGCAATGAAATGAATGAAAACTGCCACCAAAACAATGGCCTAGCCACTGGGGCACAATAGCAAAGAATATGCTGACTAACTCTCCATTCCATTTCATTTGTCAAGTCCATGTTCTCATTTTACTAAAATAAATCACCAATTGGGTTCAGAAAGTTATCACTCTATTGATACACCACAGTGTGTCTGAAAAGATAGACTGCAACTATAAAGAATTCACAGACAGACCCAGGGGGAAATGGGAGTACGAGACAAATTCTGAGTATAAATACATAGATATTATCCCATGAACACACACACACACACACACACACACACACACACACAGAGAATTTTCTGATAACAACTGATCTTTGATGTACCATTTATAAATACCAGGTGGTCCAGCAGCTGATACCATGCATAAGCTTATTTGGAGGAAGATATATTTTATATAACAGTATGTTATTGATGTATGTAACGCATAGAAGTAAACTCACATGCAAATTCCTGTCAAGAATGAAAGCAACTACAATCTTTTAGACTATCTGTTAGAAATAACAACGATTATATAAAGAATGATAGTTGGTCAAAAGCTGAAGGCTATCAGTTTGAACATGTGGTTAGCATTTCTTAAAGATTTTTCTCTAGACCCAAAAAAAAATGTAATGTTTCCCAGATTAGACATACCTACTCACACATGGCCCACTTGGATTACCATCTGTGCCATAGACATCGTAGCCTGCCTGACATAAATAGCAGAGGTTAAGTGAGATTTGCGTGTTGCTAGCCTTTGTCTACACAGCCTCCTTTGCATTCTTTGTTTCCTAACCTGGGTAGGGCATTAAGAGTTTCCTGTCCAATGACTTCTAGCACTCAAATTTTCCCTTGCTTTTATTTCTACTTAATTAAAAGAATAATTTTTATAGAGCTACAGTCTAATAAAGTTCTCATGTAGTTTCACATTTAATTTGAGCATTTTGTGTACTTTTCAATCTGAAATTTAAATTCCCTCACCCCACCATAAATTATGGAGCATATATTGCCATCTAGTGTCCTTCTAAAATAACACTTCTGACAGGATCATAAAACAAAGCATGTTCAATCAGGCAAAGGGGATGCTAAAGTTTTGTAAGTCAGTATTTTGGATTTGCATAGTGTATCAAAAAGTTTTTAGCTGAGACTCAGAACAATCAATTAAAAGTGTCTAAAGATCAGTGCTTTTATCATCTCAACTAAAAGATCCAGAGAATTCTAGATTTGGTTATAGAAAGCATAGTAATGTCATCTATGATCCAGGTGCTTCAATGTTACCACTCAACCATTGTCAGCATGTTGACCTTAGCACTTAGGCTTATGCCCTCATGATCACAAACTGGCTGCCACTGTTCCATGAATCATATATTCACCTAACCATGTCGAAAGAAGACAGTGGAAAATCTCCATGGGCATCTCTTTTCCAGAGACCCTCTCATACCTCGCCATTGTACACTTTCCCTCTGTATCCATTATGTGGATTATATCACAAGTTTATGTCCTAAAACCAAGGAATCCTGAGAAAGCAAGTACACTATCTGGCATTTTCAGCCTTTATTATGGAATGTTAGCAAAGAGGAAGACTTGTTTGTCAATCAACTATGTTGGAAACATGTAATAACGAACAAAGAGAGAAAAAGACAAAAAAAAAAAAAAAAGGTTAAGAAACTGTTTCAGTTTAAATAGTGCGAAAAATGGGCTTTTTGTTTCAGGTTCCAACAATCTGTAGAAAGGATCCTAGACTTATTACTGAGGTGCGTGTACTGGGGAATGAGGGTACTAAGGAGAAAAGAGATTCTAAATAAGGAAGACCAAGTAGGACCCCAGTGAACGGTTTTTTGCACAATATTACACTTAGCAAGACATTGGAAATGACTCTGAAAGATTCAGAGGACCTGAGTAAGTGGGATCCTACAAAAAGCAGAATGAACAGTAACATGACAGTCTGCTCACTCTCTGTCTCCCTTTGGCGTGCCCTGATTAAATAAATAGGAAACTCGGCATTGAAGAGTGTGTTGAAACACAGCTTAGCATTTTCATGGCAGCTTTACACTAGAGAGTTCTGAACACCTGTGGTCTTACACTGTGTATTTCACAGGTGGGGCATCCAAAAAAAAAAAAAAAAGCGATTTGAGCACTGGCATTCAGATTTATATGAAAGACGAGCCCCGAGGAAATCAATTTAATTTTTATTAAAGTTTGGCGCTAGCTAATTTTTATAAAGTCAGTATTATATATTTAAGATTTTAGGGTTTTAGCCCAATGACTGAAAGCAGTGTTTATCTAAATATTTTTTCTCTATTTACACTAAGCTCAAGAGACAGATATGTTTTAGGATAATTTAGAATTTGAAAAGGCACTCATGACTATTTTGACATAAAAATACAGAATCATACAGCGTCATTTTGAATGGAAACAATAGTAATTCAGACCAATCTCCTCATTTGATATAGAAGGAAATTTAGGGTCAGAGAAAGGCAATGGCTTATTCAGTGCCTCCTAACGATACAACAGAAGAGCTGGGCCTAAAACTTAGCTATCTTTAGTCCAATCCAGTGCTCTTCACATTATATTGTCTCTGAAATTATATAGGATATTTGCTAAGATTTAGGGTGTTGGAGACAGACTGGCATATGAATGCCAGCTCTATCACTCAGTGGCAATCTGATCTAAAAAGACAAGCTTAGTATCTCTGAGCCTTGGGTCCATCATCTGTCAAAGGCAAACATACATAGGAATTATCTTGCAGGAAATTTGGGAAAATAAAATGTAGACTCAATAGAATGATGTTAAAAGCCCACATGTGTGGTGCTCCCAACGTTAGTCATTAGCTATGCAAGAATCCTATTTTCAGATATGAATGGCCCTTGGGAATCCTGTGGGAATTCAAGGCCCTGTGAATTTAATATTAAACCATTTTGTTCAAGTCATATGGCTTACTATCAGAATTTGACTCTGTAGCCAGACCAGCTGGATTCTAACCCCCATGCTGCCATGGTTACTTTTACAGTCATGTAAGTAACTTTGCGCAGTCGTTTAACACTTCTCTCTGCCCTTAGGTTCTGTAACTCTCCAATCAGAAGCATGAAAGCCTCTATCCCAAAGGGCTGTTGTGGGAATTGAATTAGTTCATATATGTAAAGGGCTCAGGTTGGCAAATAATAGGTCCCATATAAATGTTGCTTTGCTTTCTTGTGGTTAATATTATGATTAATTGTGAAACATCTCATTGTCATCTGTAGCCTAGCTCCAGAACAAGCTTTCTAAATATAGTTTTTATTAATTAAAAAAAAAAATTCTCTGAAGTACAAGTTGTCCAAGTTCTAGGATTCTCCTGTCCCCACAACAATACACATTGTGTGACAGAGGAATGTTAACTCAGCATGATCTGTCTTGGGAAGTCCCCTTGTCTGCAACCTTTGACCTTCTGCCCAAAAGCACTGTTAGTCCAGCCTGTATCAGACCTATGGATGCCTAGATCCCTGTTCTATAATCAGCAGACTTAGATCAGACAAACACCCAGACTCCCATAACACCTAGATATCAACTGGGGAAATGCAAACCATCCTAGGACAAAAAGATGCAGGTACTTATCAGACAGCTCATTTAAATACACTACAAGAAAGTATCAGAGAAAAATGCAGCAAGGCTTAACCTTGAAGAAACTAGAGACTTTAATCCCTGCCATTTCAGAAGGCAGTTAAATGTACAGCTCCCTCTTTTGTTCAAAGCCACTCTAACAGTCCCTTGTGTCCCATTCACTCTTCTCTCCTACTTTAAAACAATGCATAAAATCTACTCTATGCTGATTACTCTTCTACATTAAAGAGTGAAGTACCATTACAAGGTTTTTCAGAGCTTTTCTCTGCCTGAAGGTCAGTGTGGTCAGGAGTGATACTGCATGGTGGCCTTCAGGTGACAGGAGTCTTGGCTGCCAGATGAGAGAGCAAATACGCTCCCAGTGGTGGCCACTGACATTTCCCTGTCATGCTGCAGAATTTCTATACCCAGGTTATTATAAATGAAAGTTGATATCCTCCTGATTTTCAGGATTTTGAAACTAAAACTACTAGAGGAATTGTTTCTTTCATGATTTTAGTAAAGAATAAATATGGTCCACTACTTATTTTTATAAACAATGTTTTATAGGAATACATCACACTCGTTGGTTTATGACTGCCTTTATGCTACAGTGACAGAGCCGAGTGGTTATGACAAAGACTCTACAGCACGAAAAGCCTAAAATATCTGTCTCCTTACACAAAAAGTTTGCTAATCCCTATTTTAAATAGAGGAGCATGTCTTTCAACAAGAAATCCCAGTTTGTTCTAGGATTGTATCCTAAGGGAACAAGTGGGGGAAAAAAAAAAAGATAAAGTCCCAGAGATGTCCATTGTGATGCTGTACACAATAGAAACACATTTGTAAACAATCTAAAGTACTTTTAAAATAATTTAGAAATATATACATAATAAAAATACATAGAGATGTAGAAGGTATATCAAAATAAAAGGGTAAGGTAGATCAATTCAGTTTGACCTGGAAATACTTGAACAGCAATGGCACTGATAATGGGACATCCAGCTTTTACTGAGTGATTGTCATGGGTCAGATACTGTGCTAATAATCCTTTTCCATCTATCATTATACTCAATTTATAGGTTAAAATATTAAGGTTTAAAAGACTATATTATTATTCAAATCAAACAACTTAAAAGTGGCAGAGCTGAGATCTGAACAAAGATTTACCTATTTGCCCAGCTCCAGAGAAAGACACAGAGTGAGACAGAGACAGGGAGAGTGAATAAAAGAGAGAAAGCTGTTAATAGACTGGGTTATAAAAGAGTCACTGGTCACTTCAAAATACTCTACAGATATAAAAATGACTGAAAAATAAAACAACATTTTTTCCTGAGCCTCTTAAGTGTGAGTTGCTGACCTGATATTCCACAATATTTTCTTGCTATTTCTATAAACAAGGACATTCTCCTACATAACCCCAACACAATGATCACCATTAAAGCCAGAAATTAACACTGATACATTACTGCCACATAGTACTCAGACACCAATTGTCCCGAGAAAAAATATCCCATTCAGAATCATTTGGTGTATTTCATTGTCATGTCTCTTCAGCTTTGGAATCTTTCCTCAGTCTCTCTTTGGCTTCATAGCTTTGACACTTTTGAAGATTGCAGGCCAGATATTTTGCAGAATGCCCCTCATGGGTGTGTCTGCTGTTACCTCATGATGAGATTAGATGCATACTTGGTTCTGTTTTCTTCTTTTGTCATCTGAATGATTCTAATTTGTCCCACTAGTGATAATGTTCACTTTATTATGATGTTCATTCAGTGCTATTTCTTCACTGCAAAGTTAACTTTCTTTATTTTTTTTTAAGTAGTTGTGTGTGTGTGAAGACTTACTTTGAAACTATGCAGATTACTTTCCTCTTCAAAATTATTCTTTCATTTGTTTATATATGGTTTGATTTATTGTTTCCTGTTTTATGCATTGGATTATAATCTGTTACTATTAATTTGATGGTCAAATTATGCTCAATTTAACAAAGAAAGCCGTCTCCTAACCGGCTATTGTGACTTTTTGACACGTCCCCATCACTCTTTGAGCACTTCATTAATTTTTGGCACAAAAGATATCCCTGATTACTATTAGTGAATAATGTATTCAGAAAACAAGATATGGACATAAAGGTGCTAATTTTTATTGGACTCTCACAGCTCCCAGACCCTCTCAATGGACTCAGAAAAGGAATAAATGAAATCAAAGAAAACACACACACACACACACACACACACACACACACACACACACAAACACACACACTTCCATGAAGTCATAATGATGCTTCAAATTCCAATCTACCAAAACTAAGAAGATTCCTTTCAGTCTTTTTCCTGTTTGATGTTTCATCTTCCTTCTATGACAGTGAGAAACCAGGCTCTCATTATACTTATTTTTATTTTTTTCCCATCAATCTCCCTGTGCATAACCAATCTTCACCTCTTCTAATCCCCACCTTACCCAACTTGGGCTCCACCATGATATGCAGGGACAGCCCTAATAGGGAGGCCCTTACCACTTACCCATTTGATATCCAACCCTCCCAATAGGGTTTCTCCCACCATCCACTACACCCATGTACATCCTCCTTACCTGGCTTCACCTCTGACTGTCTGTGCTGGGCCACTGTGTCTTCCCTTTCCTTCCGGCCCAGGTACTTATCTCACTCTGCCCATTCTAATATCTTTAGGACTTAATTATTGATGAAGAAAAAAGCAGGGAAAGGAAGGAGTGAAAAAGAAATGGAAGGGGAAAAAATTTTTTAAAAAACAACACAAAATTTAATACCATGCAGCATAACGCAAAGTGAGGAAGAGAGAATAGGCAATACTTCCATAGAAGTTCTCCAAGAGCTGAGAGAATGAGAACGATTGGGAACAATCAGCCTAGAGAGATAATAAAGTGACAGCGTTGTTGGGTAATAAAACATTAACTAAATATGATAAAATGGTTACAGAGAAGAGGGTTTCTGGACTTGAGAGAAAGAAAAATATGTCTTAAACAAAGTAGGTCTTTGATAGCTCTGAATAGAGAGAGCGGTAGCTCATTGATTGGTACTGTGCATTATAGATGTAGTGGCTATGAATCGACTTTCCCAAGATAATTTTACTCTTCTTAATTAGGCTTGTCCAATACAAACACAATTAAAACCATCCTTGTGGGTTGGTAAGCCTATGCCTGTGTGTGTGTGTGTGTGTGTGTGTGTGTGTATTTACATATAAGAAAAATATTTTGCCATATCATATGATTCTTCCTTTTTGTTTGGGAAATATGATCATTATAACCACATAATTTTCATTTAACAATTTACTTTTAGAAGGATTACACAAATATGGGGGAAATCTAATGATCCAAGACCTTCTAAATAGGTATCTATAATAGATCTATTACTCAGTACCACTCACTGCCCCATATTCACTTCATGATAGGAATATAAAGAACACATGCTATTTCTATAGTAACTATTACTATTATTACAACAATAATACCTTACCTTTACATTAGACTCTGTGCTAAGTATTTTGCATACTTGCTGTCAAGCAGTATACTACAGCTCTAGAATATAGACACTCTCATTACCATGTATAAAGCAAGAAACTGATTTATTCAGTTATACAACAATTTTTTAATCGCTTGGCTCTTAAGCAGCAAAACAAGGACCCTTATTCTGGTCTGTCTAAATCCAGCACCCCTGCTCTAACCACCACAGAACACTATCTCAACATGCTCCCAAAAGAAGAAGGGAATTTATAAATATTTTATTTCATTAGGAACAAGCACTAGAGGAAAGAAAACAAGCCCTCCATGAAGCCTGCTGGGATATTCATTTCTTATTTTCAAAGAGAATTTGCAGACATTCTTGAGTTAGGATCTGGAAACTTAGAATCACAGCTACGCATAGTGGTTAGAATGTGGCCCACAGCAGCCAGCCAGTCTGAAAGCCTCTCCTGGTAAATTATTTAGGGCCTTGAGCAAGTCATTTCACTTCTCTTTTTGCTCATCCACAAACAGGAATGGTAATAAATATCTGCTTCCTCAGGACTAAATGAAATAATGCATAAAACACAGAATGCCATACCTGGCACATGGTAAGCATAATTAATTTTTTTTTTTTTGAGGGCAGTGTCACTGGCCCTCATATGTGGGACCCGAACTGGGGCCGCTGGCATCCCAAGCCAGAGCTTAACAACCGTGCCACCCAGCCAGCAACAGATGAAACTAATTTTTTTTTTTTTTTTGAGGACAGTGTCACCGGCCCTCGTATGTGGGACCCTAATCAGGGCCACTGGTGTCCCAAGCCAGCGCTTAACCCTAACCAGGGCCACTGGCGTCCCAAGCCAGCACTTAACCAATGTGCCATTTGGCTGGCTCTAATTTTTATTGTTATAATTACAGTTGATGTTGTTATTTCATTGCCTGTAACCATGCCTTACATCTGCTGCTTATTTCCTAAACTTAATTCATATCAGTGTTAAATGTTGAAACTTGAGGAATGATAACCCTTGACAAGAAAAAAGACCATCTTTAATGAAAGCTTATTAAATCCTAGTGCATAGAATCGATCAGGTTGGCGAACGTGCAAAGGTGCCAGGAGCTCCTCCTCCGTGCCAGAGGCTATCCTAGCCATTAAAGACCCAACAGGAGGGCCGGCCCAGTGGCACGTTGGTTATGAGCTGGCTTGGGACACCAGGGGCCCTGGTTCGGTTCCCACATATGAGGGCCAGTGACACTGCCCTCTACAGCTAAGATGGTGAACAACAGCTCCACCTGGAGCTGGGCTGCTGTGAGTCCCCGGGATGGCATAGCTGCAGCCCTTGCTGCAGTGGGCTGCCATAGGCTGCAGTGAGTAGCCAGCAGCCAGCGTGAGTGGCTGGCAGCCGATGTGAGCTGTCAAGAGCTGCTGTGAGCGGCCGTCCAGAGACCGGCAACCAATCTGCCTCACCCAGAAACAGTGCAATGATACCAACATGGGCCAGTGAAGCAACGTCCTCCACAACTAGACTGAAGAACAAAAAGACAGCAACTTGTCTGTTCCCCCTCCCCTGTTTCCCAACATTGTTCCCCTTCCCCAATTCCCCAATAAAATCTTTAAAAAGAAAGACCCAAAAGGAAAAGGCAAATAGGCCCCTTGCCCTCACTGAACTTCCCACCTTGGCTATGCATATACGTCGTGCCATGAATGAAAAAAAGCATAAAAAGACTGAAATGTGGTGTCTGTTCTCTGGCATCCATTCCAGCTAAAGACACAGGAATCACACACAACATAGCTAGAGAGTGATTTCATGATAAATCACATAATATTGACTCTTAAACACAACAGTGCAGAGATACATCAACCCAAGACTCAAGAGGCTGTGTAGGCTCCTTGAAAGAGAAACAAAAATAGGCAATATTAAATAAAACAGTGTTCATTCTGCAAACTGGAGGCGTGAAGAGGGCTCTTGTTGTTATACTCAAGTTCTGTTTGTCATGAAGCAGTTCTGATATGGTGAAGCTACCAACACACATGAACACCTGTATGCATATCTCGCGGTTGGAGAAATAAACATCATCTATTGATTGAAGCCTTTTAGGAATTCCTTCTCAAGATTCATGATTATCACACATGTATAAGTCTGATCACCTGCCCAGTGGGCTATGTCTTAACATTTTCTGTGTCTTCATAAACAGGAGTATTCAATTACTTCAAGGGTATGAATGGACAACCACTTTCAAAAATGCTTCCGAGTGAAGCAAAATGATGCCTCCATCACCCTGAAACAAAAGTGGCTCCAATGTAAATTTTATAAACTAATTGGAATTTTTATAATAATAATAATAATAATAATAAATAAATAAATAAATAATAAAATGGACTGCTTCCTGGCAGGCTAGGGTAATTTTAGTTGTCTCAGGTTTGCTGTAAAATAATGTCTTTGCAAAGAGCTCTGAGAGGAAATGACTACTTATCCAGGTTGGAGGGTTTTATTTGTTCTTCCCTGGAGGGAGCCTGGTGTGTTCTAGAGTCTTTTGTAAACTTACCAATGTAGGTGCCAATAAAAATATTTTTGAATCAACCCAATGACATTTTTATAAGGAGCATGAAAAATTCTATATTGAAAGAGCCAACTTCCACAAACCCCACAGGCCTTCCCTTCAGCCAAGAATAATACTGAAGTGAACAAGAGCATTTGACAGGACAGGGTTTCGAGAATTCTTTCATGTGGGAAATGCAGAAAGATTTATCAGCACATCCCTGACCTTTTCCTCAGACACCTTTTGATTTAATCTGTTTCATAGTCTGACCTTACAAGAGGCTTCCTTTGAATTTCCCATCAGGGTGGGTGGATGGTAACCTGTTGGCTGATAAAATTGGCGGGAGCCACAGGCCACTTCTGAACCCTGAATTTCCCCAAGAGAAAGCAATTCTACTCCCGCATATCAGGAGGAAGTTCAGTTGGGCTTTCACATCCAGTGACACTAAGGGAATCTTTCAGTCTAGGCATCAAGGCCCGTTTCTGTTCAGTAATCCTGCCTCCCACCCCACCCTTAACCTTGCTGCTCTGTGTAGCTCAGCTGCACTGCTCTTCTTTCTGGTTGTTGAGTGTATCAAACTCATGGCTCCCAGGTCCTCTGCACACTCTTGCCTTCGCAGCCTGATCTTTCAGGACCACCAAGTCCTGCCCCACAAAACCGGCTGTTTCTCAGCTTTCACTCAACATTTCACTTCTTTGGTGAGCAAGTCCTTATAGTTCAATATGTTTTAAGCCGTTTGTTATTCTCTTTTGTTGTGGCCTGTATAATTTCCAGCAAATCTTTGATAGGTCCTCCCAAAGACAGGTCAGTCATTATTACACAAGCAGTCCTATTTCATTTTGACCAGATTTGGTCATTCGAAAGGGGTTCTTCATCAAAACAGGCCTCACTGAAGAAGTGGCATTTAAGCTGAGATGTAGGATAAATTAGCTAATTAAAAAGGTCTCGGTGTTAATTCCAGACCAAATGAGAGAGAGAGAGAGAGAGAGAGAGAGAGAGAGAGAGAGAGAGAGAGAGAGGGGAAGCATATGCCAAGGTCCTGAGATCCTAAAGAATTCATCACACTGGAACAACTTGAAGAAGATTGATATTCTTGGAATGGAGAAAAGGGGTTGGAAATTTTGGCAGATATTTATTTTCCACATTGTATTTTTACTTAATTCTACATAAAGAGACAGAAGGAAAATAATGTGATTTTTTTTCTTTTTTTTAAAGAATGTTCTATAACTTGATGGTGGCAAGATCAGAAAAGTTTCAAGAGTGAGCCAACCTTAGAAATATTCTTTAAGTTCCATCTTTATCACCAAGCCCAGCGATTCTTCCTTCGTTCAGCCCCTCATGTCACCTTTACTAGTGTAGTAGACTATGATATCCCTCTTTTATAACTGGTCGCCCAGTTTTCCATATGTGTGATGTGTATGTATATCCTCTCATTCTCATTACCAGGGAGCTCATCGGAAATTTTAGAGTTGATTTAGAGTAAAATTCTGGATCCAGTGTCTATCAGCTTTGTCGCCACAGGTGAGTTACTCATCTTCTTTTGCCCTCAGACCAATCATCAGTAAAATGAGAATGATGTTATCTACTTTGTAGGGTTATTCTAGCCCATTAACTTTATGACATCCATAAAGCACCTACTGTAGGGCTTTGCTATATTAGCAGAACATAATTAAACCATGGCTTTTATACTTTATTTTTCTAATTCCATTATTAAAAGTGGATTGTATAGCTTCTCTGATAAACAGAATTGTAGAGGATTAACCCTGGACTTAAGAAAGAAACTAATCCGGTAGAAGCCATGCATACCTCTCCAGCTAACTCTGCTAATAACTCTACTTTTCCATCCAGTCTCTACACTCCAGACACACTGCCATTCTCATTCTTCCTGTATCTCTTCACGACTCCATGTCCTTGTACATATTGTGCTCCCTTTATGTAATGTCTGTCCCTGTTTATTCACCTGGAAAACTCCTATTCATCTTACAGGACCCAGAAACATTTACCCTTTTCTGTGAAGACTTCCCCAGTTCTCTTGGAGAGAATTAATCACTGACCTTGTCTATAACCTCACAGAATCTTGATAATAATTCATGATGTTTCTTAACAAGTCATTTTATATTTTATCTATTTACATGATTCCATTAGACTGCAAGCAGAGACCTCCCACTTCCCATACTGGTATCCCCACTGAGTAGTATTTACCCATAGAACTTAATGCACGTTCATGCTTATTTGTATGACCACAAACATTTTTGAGTACCTATATGAGCCAGCCCCTGTGCTTGATCCGAAGATGGGAATTAAACAGAAAAAGCACCAAGCTGAAGGAGAACTGCGTCATTTAGACTCAGAAGTTCTGAGCTATGATTGGCTTTATAATCCGAAGAAAATTCCCTCTCTGAGCCTCAGTTGTTTCACCTTTAAAATGAAGCAGTTATAATTCCTGTCTCAGGATTTGTGAGGCACACAAATAAAATGAGATTATGGTTGTGGAACCCTAAAACTTAATGCACATATTAGTATTTTTGACACACCATCCTATGTCTTTATAGAGGTAACAATTTAATTAAGACACTATAACACATTGAAATAGTCAAATAGAAAAACACATATAGAACAATATGCATTAAAATACACCTAGAAATAGAAACAAGTTACTGTTCAAGATGGAGGCATAAGAGAATCGTGAACTCACCTCCTGTTACAAAAACAATGAAACCACAGCTACATTTGGAAGAACATCCTCTGAAAAAAAAACCTAAAAACTGGCTGAGCGACTTCCTCCACATCAATACAGTAGGAGAGGCTGGAACACAGTCTCACCATGAACCCCACCCTTGGCCCAGTGACTCACAGCCAGGAGGGAGCTTCTCCCTGAGGACAGAGGCTTTGAATCCCTCATCAGACACCCCAACTTTTAAGACCTGCACCTGAGAGACGAGCCCCCCAAACAGACAGCTTTGAAAACTAATGGGACTGGTGTCCAGGAGATCTGGACCCACAGACTATAGCAATCTGAGAAAAGGCTCTCAAAGAGCTAGAGCGCTTGAATACACCACCCCAGGCTCCAGTGTGGAAGCCATGTATCCAAGGGAATGGAGACTTGCTGGGGGAGAGGGTCACCTGCTTGTCTTGGAGCTTTGGCCTGAGAGCAGGCATCTGATTTGATAGCATCTGGGGGCTGGCTGAAATATAATATAATACAATAGAAATGCAATGCACAGAATTCAATATACATAGAAAAATAGACATACAAAATATATCAATATCCATAAAATGACAACAAATTAAGGCACGTTAAGATACGTGGGATCATATAATTAGTCAATTCTATAACACATGGGACAGAAACCATCCTATAAGCTGAGATTTCAAGGGTGTCAACATGGAGAAAGTGTTACCTAAAGATCAGTTAAGGTTCAAATACAGCAGGAGGAGGCTGCCTATGCTGGCTAGTAGGACTCCAGGTACTGGTGCACAGTTTGAATTTACAGAGTAAATTCAAGGGTGGGGGCAGTCTGCTGCTCCAATTTATTCACAGTGATGGGGACAGAAGGACTGCTGTCATTGTGCAATGACAAACGTTTACATCCTTGCAAAAATATAATTTGAGCAATGTCATTATGAACCCTGAAATGCAGCTAAAGAGCAGTTTGGGTAAGGACCTCAAGAGCTCATGAGGTAGGTAGTTGGATAAATGGGAAGTTGAATTGGATTCATATTTGTCAACTGCTTCTGAATTCCTCCACACCCACCCAGAAAGTCTCCCATGAACCTGCCCTTGACTTAAAGACGGTTTCTGATTTTCCATTATGTTGACTCCACAGGGTGCAATATATTAATTCTGTTCTCTCTGCCTCCCTCAGGAATGCTCCTACCTGTGTGATTAGTGATAGGTTTTCTGTACAACTTAGACATTTGAATGCACAGGCAAGCCAAACTGCCATGATGGAACAGTCAGGATTGAGGTGTGACCCCCCCATAGGGTCAAAACGTAATGGGGGCTGAGCCAGTCCTGTCATCAGGAGCTGAGTGAGGCTTTTGTTAATAGTTTTCATGAAAATGTGGATTTCCCCTAATTCTTCTTCCTCAGCCCCTCATGCACAACAAAGATCCCTTCTAAATCCCTCCAGTTCCCTACTCTCCAATGACAGACATAAACTTCCCTTTCCTGTTGCTGTCTGGCTGTAGTGACTTTCCAATCTTTCATAGGTTACCTGTATATACAACAAAAGCATCCAGTTCTCCCTGGGTTTTTCTTCTGCTCACAGCATTGTTCACTCCCGCAGTCATTGCACTTGTCAATCCCTTGCTCAGAGACCTGAATACAATGAATAAATATGGACTTTAAAGAGAAAGAAGTGACCAGAAGAAAACTATAAAATAAATCACCATTTTGAAACCGTTCTGACCATCTATCCCAGGATTTGGTATTTCTCTGTTTTGTATCAAATGAAATCAGCATAAAACAAGTATTGTTTTCTAGGAACCAACCAGGGAAGTTGAATAATGATGTTCTTAGGAAACCTATTTTGTCATTTAAAGGTTAGGCTAACTGCTGTATCTCTTTCCTCAATTTATTTCTTCTCTGCACAGAACTGTTTAGAAAGTCACACCTTGTACCACACCTTACTAATGGAAAAGAATTAATAAATTATCAGTCCCAGGTTGGGCCAAGGGCTTCACAACACAATGCCCCTCTACGAAGACTCCTGACCTTGGGTCTTGGATGCATGTATCTAAGAAAGTGCCTGTTTTCAGAGCCTTATTAAAAAGAATGAAATGTAGGGCATAAGTGTGCTAAATGGTGACAATATTACATATAAGACTCTCCAATGTCCCTAATATACAGACTCCAATGCCATATTTCTATGATTGGAAAACTGGTTTAAAACATAAAGTAATAACACTATTAACTTTTTGTGTCACACATATACTACTTCATTTTTGGCCATGGAGCTCAGGAAGCTCACTGCTTAGTTTTATACCTCATAATAATATATTCCCTTTATATAGATTTTCTAATACAGTGATTCTTCTTTAATTTTCCCCTCATCATTATTAAGTGATTCTTTTTTATTTTTTAACTTGGTTTTTATGCTTTATTTTGTTGTACTGTTTGTTTTTTTATTGTTGTGGGTGTTCTTTCAGTTATTCTCTAATGTTTTGGTATCTGTATATTTTAACATATTTTGATTATACATATTTTTATGTATACATATACATACATACACACATGTATATGTACCTGTACATAGGTACATGTGTGTGAGTATACAAAGAAAAGTACACCTAATGAAGTATGTGGCTTGATGAATTCTCAGAGACTAAACACACTAGTTCAACCCATGGCCAAATCAAGAACACTAGGGCTCCCCGGAAGCCTGACTCTCCCTGTATCCTTCCAGTCACCATGTGTTCAAGGAATCATGTTAGAAACCAAGACCTGCATGCTAGGTGTGCTTATTGGTACTCTGCCATTGCTTCTATAACACCTAAGAAGATAATGATAGTGCCTGTCCCTGTGTGCAATTGTTCACTTAACCAACATTTATTGAATTACAACTATGTGCAAGGTAATTTTCAAGATGCATTTTATATGGAATAATTTAAATCCTATATTAGCCTTCCAAGTTTGATATTATTCATTTTAGTGATTGAGAGAAACTAACAAGTATATCTCCTTCTTCTCTGAAATGTTCAGCCTAGATCTCAGTTCGATTTAAAGTAATTTCCGTACATATTTTTATTATTTATGTACATCCAGATGCAGTTTGAAATATACATGTGTTGCTGGGAGACACACAGATTTCTAAGAATGTTTATCTGGTGAGGAAATGTACCATCTATTAGTAACCCCCATCAAAATGACAGCATTGCCCTTTTCTGTGACCATGTATGTCCTCTGTCCCTGCTCTCAGCTGTGCTTGTCTGGGTAAACATCATCCTCTCTCATGGTCCTGTTTAAGGCATACGTGTTGTGGGTGGACATGAGAGTGTGCTGTCATTAGCAGAGTTCTCCACCACTGCCCTAATGAGATAAATATGTTTGTTTTTATACTAATAAACATAACTCTAAAGTGGGTCATAAACTATATGATGTGTATACTCCCAGACTCAATATTTCATCTGTAACTGAAAAATAAATTATCTTTTTGCTTCACATCATCTACTTTCTATTTTCCTCAGTGCCCATGGTGTTTGAAAAGCCATAACAATTTACGCTAAGTTCTGATGACAAAACTGCGAATAGAAATTGATTAGTCTTGTGATTTTTTTTTAATTCAACATATTGTTGCTCTTTTCACCCTACTCACATATAATGAGTATGATCAAGTTTCTCTCCTTGTTATTTTGCCTTGAAAATGCAAATAATATTGAATATTCTCTTTTTCCATGTCTAAATACAATGCAGAAAATTACATATAATAGGCGAACCAATAATGTAATCTATTATCCTGGTGATAATTCCAAAGGAGATGGGGAAAAACTAGTGTTGCAAGTAACAACATAAGATTAAGTCTCCCTGATAACAATGTTCAAAGGTGAAGGTAGAAATAGCCATCAGCCTTTAGAAGCAATTAAGTATAATTATGACTTCTGTTTTTGCCCATGATAGAGAAACTAGTTCTGGACTTACCTTCCCACCACAAACAACTACGAAACTGGACAAAATATGTGAGGCAACTGTTTTTATGCACTGAACTACAGGTGGTACAGAACTGCACGCTTAGACAGAGGGGACATAAGCCCCTCAATTCCACGAGTTTTCTGCTGCCATGTACTTTCAAGACTGTGGCATGAGTTAGAGAGTTAAGAGTTCAGGCAGAACATGGCAATCTTGTTGAAATTAGGAGACAAATTGGAAACTGGGCTACCAACGTGACTGGCATTTGTAGGATAAAGTACTAAAGAGAAGCAAATTGCACACACTCACAAAAATGGAGCTTCTAAAATTTAAAGATGTCCCATTAGGTTTTTGACCATATGCTAAGCTATGCATGTAAAGAGCAAGGCTCTGAAGATTGGTGAAGGACAGCTGCCAGGGCGCTCTAACATGAATGAAGGGTAAAGAAGTTGAAGAAGAGAGAGGATATAGTGGTTCTGACTGGCCAGAGTAGAATGACCTTGCTGAACTCCTGGGCAGCCAACTGAACACACCAGGAAGGCTACACTTTCGGGGTGAACTCTTCTAGCTCTAGAATAGTGACTCTCTGGATTTGCCCTAACAAGACTTAAAATTAAGCCACCACAGGGTCAGCCTATTCACCCTAAAATTAACTGTGTTCCAGAAAGAAAAGAAAAATTCAACTTTCTTTTAAAAAGAGAAGACAATCCAGTCTCTCAGTAATTTACGTATACGTTTTACATGTAGAACTGGTGAAACCAGGGTAAGCACATCAGGTTATAAAAAATTAATAGCTATGTCAGGAAACAAACAAAAAATTATTCTACAAACTAGTAAAAAATGAAAACCCACATATATATTTGTGTATACATGGGTAAATGCATTTGTCAAATCTCAATGAATGGCATACTCTTTGAAATTATGGTGTAGTTCAGATCAAATAAAATGTGCATATGTTAAGTGTATAGTTCGACTACTTTGGGAAATTTGCATACTTATATAACCTCCACCTTCAAATAAGTCTCTAAATATTTATATCACCACAGAACATCTTTTTATATGTTGATAGATTTGATTTGTTAATATTTTCTTGAGGGTTTTTTCATCTATGCCAGTGGTTTCCATAGGTTACCTTCCTTGTGATGTCTTTGCCTGGTTTAGTATTCGTTTAATGGTGACCTCATAGGATAAGTTACAAAGTATTCTTTCTACTTCTATTTTCTGGAAGATATTATAGAGAATTAGTAGCATTTATTCCTTTAATGATTTTTAGAATTTATCACTGAAACCATCTTGACCTGGTGCTTTCTCTTTTTGGAAGGTTAATTATTGACCCAATTTCTTTTATAGATGAAGCTTATTCAGTTTGTCTATTTATCCTCGTGTAAGTTTTAACAGATTGTGTCTTTCAAAGAATTAGTCCATTTCATCTATTAATATAAAATTTTGCAGCACAATACTGTTCATAATATTCCTTTATTATACTTTTAATGTCCATGGGATTAATAGTGATGACCCTATTTTCCTTTCTGATAATTGCCATTTGTGTCTTCTTTTTATTTTTTTCTTGGTTAGCCTGGCTAGAAGTTTATCAAATTTATTGATCTTTCTAAAGATCGAGCTTTTGTGTTCACTGATTTTCTCAATATCATTGACTTCTGTTCTAATTTTTCTGTTTCTATTCCTCTGATTTAGATTTATATTACTTTTGTTTCTCTAGTTTCCTAACATGAAAGCTTAAAGAATGGATTTTAGATCTTTCTTTTTTTCTAATACTCATATATGCATTTGATACTATAGATTTCCCTCTAGGATAATTTAATCAGATATAATATTCTAGGTTTGGTGGGATTTTTCTTTCAGCGCTAAATCAATATATCATTCTACTCTCTTCTTGCTTGAGTAGTTCCTGATTATATATCTGATGTGATTTTTATCTTTCTTGTTCTATAGTTAAGTAGTTTCCCTCTCCCCCATCTCTGGGCTTCTCACAAAATGTTCTTCTTTACTTTGGTTTTCTGTAGTTTGAACATGATATGCCTGGATGTACATTTTTTTTTATGGTATTTATCCTGCTTGGTTTTCATTGAGCTTACTGGATTCCTGGTTTGGTTTCTGTCATTAATTTTTTAGATAGTAAACCAACCTTGCACTCAAGGGCTACACTCATTGTTATGGTATATATAACTACCCATTTAGAACCAGTTAGGAACAAAGGTTAAGTCTTGCTAGTTGGGCCATTTCTACATGTTCTGAGACCAAAATATCTCAGGTGAGTTCATAAGAATGCAGAAATAGCTGTCGTCTCTGATATACATTGTGTCCAAAAGCTGTATTTTTAGTCCTGATTTCTTCTTGATGTGTACTCAATCCTTGCTCTTTGCTCTCTATTTCCACTTGGGCATATGTTGGTGTCTGGAGCTCTCTAGGTCCAAAGTATTGGGCTGTCGGGAAAGTCATGACATATTTTTTCTGTTTTACGTTGCAAAAATGCATCATGACTTTTCTGACAACCCAGAGAACTCACAACATTCTGGTATATATCAAATACATGCATTAAAACACATTTGCTTTTCTTTCTTCATTTTATAACTTCACCACATACGTGAGTCTGTCCTGGGGTCATTTACCAAATGAATCATTGGATTCAAATCCGTGTTTTAGATCTACGTCTGGAAGCCCAACTGAGAAATGATTGACTCAAACCCTGCCCATATCTTTCAATTACTTGAAAAATAAAGCCCAGACTTCTAAGTTTATACAGTCTTTAGTGATTTGCTTTAATTATCATTTCTAATGTTCTTTCTCAATACATTCCCAAGGGGACACATTGCTATACCAGACTCAGCCTTGTGTTTGTTTCCACCTCATATTCTCCTGTCATTACCTTTACACTCATACTATTACTCACATTTGGAATTTCCCATAGTAAAGTGATTAAAATACGAACTCTGAAATCTGTCTGTTTTTGTTTGTATTCTGGGTCTGCCACTTGCTAGCTGTGTGTTGTTCATTAAGTTAGTTAATCTCCCTGTGATTCTGTTTGCTCATCTATTTTACAAGAATAATAATAGTACCAAACTCACAAAATGACTGTGATAATTAAAAAAACATACTGGGCCGGCCAAGTGGCACTGTGGCTAAGCGCTGGCTTGGGAAGCCAGCAGCCCCGGTTTGGTCCCACATGTGAGGGCCAGTGACATTGCCTTCAAAAAAACAAAACAAACAAACAAAAAAAAACAAATAAAAAACTTAAAAAAATACTTAGAGGGCCAGTCGAGTGGTGCGGTGGTTAAGAGCTGGCCTGGGATGCCAGCGGCCCCAGTTCGGATCCCACATATGAAGGCCAGTGACTCTGCTCTCTAAAAAACAAACAAACAAACAAAAAAACCTAGTAAAAGTACCCCATTACTTAGTAAATATTGAATAAATGTCAGATATTATTATCCTGTCTCCAAATCTTACCTTCAAAGCCCAGCTCAATCTCTACCTCAGGGGTGCCTTTTTTGAACTCATAGCTGTATATAAGCATTGCATCTCTTGAAGTCTCCCTTTATCTAAATTTCTCTTTTTGTGTTTATTTTGTAATTTATTATGTGTAAATTTAATTCCCTTGATAAAACAGTATGTTACTTAAGATAAAAGGTAATTTATTTTCTTTGCATCCACTTCAATGCTTAGAACATAGAGCACAAACAATAAATATTTAATGAATGATTTCATTTCCCCCACAACATTAAAAATTAAAAAATATAGTACATTTAATGCACGTCAATTTATAATACATTAATCAAATTCAACTCTCAAAAGCAACAGAAAATTCCCAATTCAGAGCTACACTTTACCCTTAGGAAATAAATTACAAGTTAAAACTGAGGAGGTTAAACAGTAGTTTAACCTCATGTACCCATCTTTACTATATATGAGGATTGACTCCACTGTGGATTGATTTATATCACAAGAAAATTAAGATTTCGAATGGGATGACTGGACTGTTTTTGTTGTAGCTATTATCAGTGGTACACAAACAGCCAAGCCAAAATATCATTCCCAATTACCTATCATGTTTATGAATCACATAGAAATGCTAAGGAGCCCAAACATTTACAAAGAAACATTATTTTCATTCAAACATGTCTCTCCCCAGCCTTTCATCTACTTCTTGACTTAAGCATCTGTTCAGCTCACATAAAATAATCACCATGTTAAGATAGTGATTTGGAAGGCAGTTATGTAGAATGGCTTCTGTTCTATAATTGAAAAGACACTCCTCATTTTTCTATCACATGAGCTCAAATCTCTAACTTCAAATCATTGCCAGCTTCTGAGACCAGGCTTGACAATATTTCAAGGCAAAATCTAGGATTATGCTTCCACCAAAGAAATAGAGTTGGCACTCAGTGTTTGTTTGGTTTTGTTAAATTTTCCAGTTGAAATATAATTATTAGTTTAGGAAGATAGAATTGTTTTTGGAATCTAATTGAGAAAGTATTTACAATGTATCTCCTGAGTGCAGCTCTCTGTGTTGGTTGATTCAAGCGATTCCATGATGATGAGGCAGAGTCTCTGCTCTTCATGAGCTTTTAGTTAGTTAAGATAAATGTTCAAACTCTTCTAAGTAAGAAAAAGCACATCATAATAAAATCCACATGAGAAGTACAAGTTTCATTTGAATTAAATTGAAGAAGGGAGCTAATTCACCCAAGATAATGGAACTTGAATCAAGATATACATTATAGAGGAAGTGACGCTTCAGTTTTAGGATTGGAAGGGATGGTTAGACTCAACCGATGGAGGTGGTGAAGCAAGGTTTTCCTCAGAAAATAAAGAACATGTGCGATCTTACATTTTTGCTGGCTTGCATGCAGTCACCCTTTTCCTGGCAAAGCAGCCCTGATTTTCCTTTAAAGAAGCACCACTCTAGTCCAATTTCTTTTAATGGATTTGATGTTATTGGTGGCATGTAACCTAGGCCTGTCATCCTATCTTGCCATTCATAGGGATTGGTTTAGGAACTGGTTTAGGTATTTAGGGCTCATCTAGGACTTTTGCTTTTGTGACTGAAAAGGGGATATCTGCTTTGGCAATGACCTTGAGTGTCGGAACATATAAGCCTGAGGCTGCTGTTTGCCATCTTTGTTTTACACGAACCCTGGAAATAAACCTAACATAGGGGTAAAGTGCAGGAAATAAAGATTGGGTTTTGATGATATCATTTGAGCCTGATATCAAGGAACTAGCCAGTTCTGAAATTTCTGGTTATTTGAGCCAAATCCTTCTTCTGCCCCAAATAATTTGGATCGAGTTTTCTGTTGCTTCTAAAATAAAGGGTCCAAATTGATTTAGTAAAGAAATGCATGGATCTGGAAAATCAGGTATATAAGTAATATCTCTGGGAATAGAAAGCCCCCTACTATGTACTCATTATTAATAACTGTTAACATCTTGCATTCTCAGAAATTGATATTTACTTTCAGTGTCAGACCTCAGACCTCACCATGTATACACTTCCATGAAATGAATCTCAAAGTGAGCAGAAAGTGAGACCAGGGCCATGGAAGATCTTTCACTGTGACTGTCAGTTCTTTGGTCTGCTCCAAGCTCCATATCGAGTTGCCTTCTGCACCTAACAGGTGGGTTAATTGGCACAGAAGACTTCATTGATGCAAAACCTCCTTCCCAGTCTACCTCTACTGAGTCAGAGCAGAGACTATAAGCTGAAGGTTGATATGAGATTTCATGATGATGATAATGGTGTAATAGCTACCGTCATTGAGGGTTTTCTATATTCCTGTAACTGTACTGACTGCTGCACATACAATTCCCTCATATCTCCATAAAAATTCTGTGTTATGCATGATTTCCCTGTTACACAGATGAGGAAACTGAGGCTCATAAATATTAATTAACTTGTTCTAATTTCTACAGCATCAGAGATCAAGTCAAATGAAATCTATCTGATTCCAAACCCCACTCCCAAGCTTCACCTTAGCAACAATTTGTGTGCTTACAGTGTACTGGGAGCTTTAAGTGCCTATTAAGAACTTGTTAATTGGGTCAATGGAGAGCTCGCCCATTTGCTTCCACTGTTATAGAGAGCATCACACAATTCTGTTTGGTATCTAGTGTGGCTAGATAGATGCCCAGCAAAGCCCAGAGTCTTGGGGGGAAAGTTAAATGTGGCAAAGAGACCAACATTTGCTCCCTACAGTTGGAATTAATAAATAAATTATTACTCTGAAATGTGCCATTCTTATTGACCACAATTATACAAAACAAAGAAGAAGGATGGGGCCCAGAGAGGTGAGATACTCTGAGAAATGGACTGAGTCAGAATGAGAATCTGACCCCCCTGGACTGACCTTCTGAGTAGATCCCTGTCTCTTGCGGAAAACTTAAATCTGAACCATGACTCAGAGACTGAATCTGAGATTAGGATGAAGGGCTTGGCGGTCCAGTGGACAAACCACCAGCTCTCCTCATTGAACTGTGTCAGGGCAACAGCATGCTGAAGAAAATAAACTAGCATCTATTAAAAAACAGCTACAGGCTGGTGTTCACAGACTTTATCTTTCACAATCAAACTGTAGTATATGCAACCTTTCTGTGGTAGATAGTATTATTTCCATTTTAGCAAATAATGAAAATGAGTTTCAGAGCAATTATACACAGAATCGCCCAAATCACCAAATTAGTAATTTTTATAGTAGGAATTAGAATTCTCATGTGTCTCTGACTTTAGAATTGATTGCGTCACATCACACATGTACTCCCACTATATGGCTTTAGATTGTGTCATATCACACACTCCCACTGCCTTCTGGTGGTGAGTCAAGACACAAAACACACACACACACACACACACACACACACACACACACACACACGAGTGAGAGAAAGAGAAATCATTGCATCAATGAATGCACAAAGTTTATTTTTTAAATGCATTATAAGGGCCGGCTAAGTGGCACAGTGGTTGGCAGCTGGCTTGGGACACCAGTGGCCCGGGTTCGGATCCCACATATGAGGACCAGCGACACTGGCCTCTTAAAAAAAAAAAAAAAAAAACCAAAAAACAAATAAACGCATTATAAACTTTTTATTTGTTGGTAGGTTTGTTTTTGTTAGAGACTTTGTTTTGGTGTAGTTAGTCAAGATAGCCTTTTCTTCAAAGGAAACCAAGGAACCAATTTTTATGCTTGATCACTTAGTTTTTTAGTACTATGGGTTAAAAAGAAGTGACTTAAAAAAAATAAGAAGTATAGTCTAACATTTTGTTTGTTTGTTACCCGACAGGAGCTTCTATCAGCTTCCCAAGTTACTGACAAAATGTACAAAGCAGCCATCAGGGCCACTCAGTAAATGTGACACGCAAACCTTATGAACAAGAGGACCCAAAAGACCACAAGATTCCAATTTTTAGTCCTCTTTTTCATCAGTTTGATGGACAGTCACATTTACTGAAACATTGCAATGGCTGCTTTGTGCATCTTGTCACCAGCTGTGTGACTGGGAAAGTCAATATTCCTGATGGCTTCATCTATGAGGCTGCCAAATTCGAAGGGTCACCTCCTCTAAGCTAAGGACAAACTGCTTTTTCAGAGATAGAGGAAAAGTCATCAAGTCAGTTCCTGGTAGTGAATGAGGGTACACCTTAGCCATCTACATGGTGCTTAAATAAGAATATAACAGACATGGAGAGCAAGAGTAGGTAGTGGAACTTAAATGCTACAAAGCCCATACAAGTGATGTAAAGGATGAGAAAATAGGCAGTGATAGAGTACATGATATTGGGAGGCATTCAGGAGGCAGTTTTGCTAAGTGGCTAATACTATCGAATTTGGAGTCAGAATAGCTGGGATTCAATCCTGGCTCTCTTACTATGTGTATTTGTATACATTATCTAAGCATTTAATGCCTCAGTTTCCACATCTGCAAAATGGAAGTAACAGACCTTAGAGGGTTACTGTGAAAATTAAATGATATTGTCTATATAAGCTTTTAGCACAGCATCTGCCAGAGTCAATGATCGATAGATTTTAGTTTCCTTTAAAAAGTACAGGGATACACTTATATTTTTAGTAAATCTTGAGTGGCTTGACTTCAACTAAGTGGAGTAGAAGAAAAAAGATGTCTTGTTAGCCCTGGGGAATGTGAAACACATATAAATCACTTCCATAACCTAAGCATTCACCATTTATTCCAGGCAATTAGTTTTATTTTATTTCTTGACTATAAATTATGTTTCCCACATTAACAGTCTAGAGTAAACACAGAGTTGTCCTTGAAAAGTATAAGAATTCTAAAAATATGAAATAAGTATGAAAGCAAGAGAGGCAACTGCAAATATTTTGCTAAATAAAATTTAAAATGCCATTTTATCTAATTGAACACAGGCTGAAACAAGAGTTTCTGGGAAGTACATCGAAGAGCCAAAATGTTTTTCTATAAGAACTAACAGAAGCAGATAAATAATACCCAAGGCCAAACTAAATAGATACCAAACTTGAAAAAAGTAATTCACAAGAGGAAATGTATTAAGAAATTAAGTATATAGGAAAGCGTCCTTTCAAACATATTGTTTACAGCAGTAATGAGATTCTATTTCCATTTATCTCACTGGCGATAATATTTTTTAATTGAGATAATCAATTATTAGAAAAATCATTCAGCTGGCACTCATATATATTTGTATTGAGAGTTTATTATGCTATAGGGAAGCCATTAGAAAATGTATATCTAAGTTTTAAAAATGTCATAATGTTAATTATGAGAGTTCACTTTGTGAAAATAGTGAAAATTACAGTATATGCTTTATATGCAAATGTGTTCTTTTCAGCCAAAATATTTAAATGAAGTATTTGCATTTTTAATTGACATATAATAGTTTTACAATGTTAAAATAATAACTAAATACAGGAGAAAATATGAAGTGGCATACCAAGAATTTTTCTATGGCTCCTGTCCTTGAGGTGTCTATAGTCTTATTGAAGGGACAAAGCACACATTGGGGAAAAAACTTGAGAATAATATAATATAATATAATATAATATAATATAATATAATAAATATAAAAAACTTGAGAATAATATGTAAAGCAAAACTTAGCTGTGCAGTAAGGCAAAGTAAAGTAACAGATTAATCTGTGAATCTTTCTCTTTTTTATCTATTTTATAATAATAAAAGTAATACAAGTCTATTGCAGAAAATTTGAATAATACAGGATAAAGTAAATCAAAACTATAAACTTGTCTCTATTTCCTTAGATAGATTTTGTTTAATTTTTTCTTTTCTGTTGTCTTTAATTATAATATATTTTTCTTCAACAAAAACACCCCTTACTCAGTTAGGATGAGTAGGTTAGATATTCATGTAGAAATAAGCAAAGGGTCTTTCTAATGTGCCTGTGATTATGTGGCAGTCACTTTAGACACTCGACCAGTACCAATAAATGCTGTCAAAGATCATTTTAAGGAAAAATTACAGCATCAATATGCATTTGCAAGGGCAGAGTCTGTCTAGAGGTCATCTATTCTTGTCAAATTCTTTGAATTCACAAAGAAAAAATATCCAGTGTATTGTAGTTTAAACTGAGTTCCCAAACTGGAGTCCTTGGCAGCTCTAGCAAGAGGCTAGAGCTCCTTACTCCTAAGGGTGATACAAAGGAGGGGTTCAGGGTATGACCTTGGAGTCAGGCTGTTTGGGAGTAAGGCCTGCGGTTTTCAACTTGTTACTTAAATCCTTGTTAGCATTAGTATGCTCCTAAATTCACGTGTGTAAAATGAGATGATAATAATAGAAATTTCCTCATAACATCCACATAGAAATTAAGTGACCTAACTTGCAAAAAGCACTTTCCCAAGTGCCTGCTTCATCAAACACAAATTAATGCTTATTATAATTACTACTTGTAGTTAGTCGCTTGCTCTTCTCCTACATGTTTCATAGCACATCAAGCTGTTCACTTGTCTTTTAAAAAAACAGCTAATATTCTGCATGTCATTCTGATATCCCCTTCTAGCCACCAAGAAGGCCCTGTGGGGTTGGTCAGGTTGTGGCTGGAGAGGCTGGGGGCAGCCATTTGGAGGCAGAAGCATTTGTTCCCATAGCAGCTCCTCTTTTTACAAACTCTAGGACTTGGGCAAACAGTAGCTTCTCTGAGCTTCACAAGCTTCATAAAGAGAGAACCCCCAGACCTGCCTCAGAGAGCTGCAAGGAGGACTACACGAGATACCCCCACAGATGCCAGCACATGACCCTCCACGTGATAAACTCTTAGGAAACACTGGGCCGAATCAGAGGATGGAGGAAGCACCCACAAGTTACGACCTGCTAAGCTTTTGGCAACAGAGCCACTCATTGGAATGTTCATCACCACCCTCCCACCCCCACCACTCCCACACACACTTTTTTTCTGGGACTTAAAACACTGTTTAAGTGATTTTGTGATTTATTAGCAGTGCTAGTGATGCTTAGTAGTTGATTCACTCTTCCCTGTAATTAGCGGGGGTGATTTCCCGTTACTGTAAAGTTTGATTTGTAACAACCCATTAAACCCAGAGGGAGGGAGTTGAGAAGATATCAGTTTCCTCCAATAACAAATCTACAACCTCCCATGCCTGGGTACAGTGCTTTTTTTTGAGGAGGGTATTCAGATTTTAGACATCATTGGCTAGTGACTCTTTGTCTGCAAGACTTAAATCTTCAAATGAAAAGAGTCAAAATCCATACCAGCATATCCCAAAACATATTCTGTGGACTATTCAGCCCCTCCCCATAAAACAGTCTTTAGAGAATAAAAAAGGGAATGGGTCTTATGTTCAATTAACTTTGAAAATCATGCATGAACTAACTAACCCCTTGAGGATTCACAATGCACAAGATGCCCCATCTATGTGCTTGACCTGTTTAACTTTGGAAGAATTTGAATATAGTCAATTATTTAATGCCATGAAGCTTTATTTTCCATATCAATTAACATTTCTTAATGTTCTAAAGAATTGACATATGGCAAAAACTGCTTGAGAATACTCATCTGTATAATATACAAGGTCAGACAATTAAGCTTGAGAACTTATTGCAAGGCTGTTGCTAACCTTTTTTGATATCAGTGGGATTATTCATTAAGAATTTGTACCAACTGGACAAACAGTTAACTAAGTTTACTATTTGGAAGTGCTGAAAAGGCTGCATGAAAAATTAGACAACCTGAACTTTTTGCCAACAATTCATGGCTCTTGCACCACGACAACGCACCAGCTCACACGGCACTGTCTGTGAGGGAGTTTTTAGCCAGTAAACAAATAACTGTATTGGAATACTCTCCTACTCACCTGATTTGGCCCCCAAAGACTTCTTTCTTTACTCAAAAATAAAGGAAATATTGAAAGGAAAATATTTTGATGACATTCAGGACATCAAGAGTAATACAATGACAGCTCTGATGGCCATTCCAGAAAAAGAGTTCCAAAATTGCTTTGAAGGGTGGACTAGGTGCTGGCATCAGTGCATAGCTTCCCAAGGAGAGTACTTGGAAGGTGACTGTAGTGATATTCAGCAGTGAGGTCTGTAGCACTTTTTCTAGGATGAGTTCACAAACTCAATTGTCAGGCCTCTTATAGATAGATAGATAGATAGATAGATAGATAGATAGATAGATAGATAGATAGATAGGGAGATGTATGAGTATATAGACAGGCTGCCTGACATCATTGGTGTCCCGTGTTGTAGCACAGACAAGGAAAGGTTCAACCCACTCCCACCAGTGATGGCTCCTGTGCTGAGTTGGGCAGAGGCTGTGCCCTTAGCAAGTGGGATGTATGGGCCAAGGGAGGACAGAGCATTTGCAACATTAAGACAATCTCTTGCCAGAGCCTTTGACACTAATGGATTCATCAAATCATCACTCTTGTTCAATAAATAATTAGTGAGCAACACAGGCTTTTCTGTGTTGGGGAAGCAGGAGTGAGCATTAAGCAAGACATATAAGATTGATGATTTCAAAGCTGACACCTGGAAGGGGGAACACACACACACACACACACACACACACACACACACACAGTAAATTTAATATAAGGGCCTCAAATAAAAGGAGTTCTAATGGAACCCAACCTACCTAATCTTCCTCCCACCCTCTTCTAGATAAAAGAAGTATTTCTCAGAAAAGAACCAATCAGTTATTTTTCTCTTCGCCCCTGTTTGCTTTCTTCTTATTCCTCTCCCTCTTTTTCCCATTCTCGCATACTACGTATACATTTGGATTTTCATAATCAGCATAGTCTCAATATAATAACAACAACAGCAATAATAATATTTTGGGAAATTAACATAGCTTTGCAAAATAATTTGCCATGTTAGATTATATATGTTCAATTGCCATCCATGCTTAATATTACCTAAAATGCACTGGCACTCATCTCAGGGTTTTATGTCTATTAACTCATTTAATCAGCACAACACCTTAAGAAATAGATAATATAATTATTCCCGTTTTACAATATGAAAACTGAAACTCAAAGAGGTTAGGTATACTGCCCGATCTAACCCAGGCTAGAGCCAGGCTATGGACCCAGCGACCTTGGCACCGGGCTTGGTCTCCTGACCACCACATGTAAGGTAGCCCTAATGCTACTGGGTGAAAAACTCACATGTCCCTTCAATTTTTTTTTTTTTTTTTTAAGGGCAGTGTCACTGACCCTCATATGTGGGACCGAACCGGGGCCACTGGCTTCCCAAGCCAGCGCTTAACCACCGCGTCACTCGGCTGGCCTCCCTTCTATTTTTTTTAATTCCCCTGTCCACCAATGAAACATTGTCAAAGCTCTGCTTTGGCCTACTAACTGTATCCAGGAACCCCAGCCCCAAGATATAAGCTCTGTAGAAGTTTCTACTTCTCATCCCAGATTTACGGTACAGGTCTTGTAGAACAAGAGCATAATAACTGTGTTTACTATTCACAGAATGTTGTTCGCAATTTATTTTGCCAATGGCTTTCAAAAACCATACATACTACCTAATTTTTAATCCCCTGCCTCACTAGCCCTTTTAATAATATATGATTTACCTGGTTTTCAGGAGACTGGGAAATGACCCTTAGGTGATAAAGGGTTCTTGTCAGAGTCCATAGATGGACCTGAGGGGCCTAAGAATTATCTAAAATTATCTAACTTCAGGTAACCATGGGTACAAACATGCTATAGGGAGAGCCACAGCTTTCACAGGAATCCAGAAACTTTCCATAATGCCCCCTCCCCCACAAAGAAAAACAACACATAAGAGGATTACTCTCAGCCTGAGGACTAATTTACCATGTAACCTTAGACAAATAATTTGGTGACAATTTCCCACCTGTTCCTCAGTTCCCTCAGTTTCCCTCCTATCAAATAATAATTTAATTCTACTCTGATGAATATTTAAAAAGGGTGAAGATCGAATGATATAAAGGGCTACATATACATGAGCTATTATTATTCTTTCACCATCTCTCTCTTCCCCCTTCTGAGAGATTTTGTAAAATTTAGCGACAAATGTTCTTTTGAGCAAATTACAAAATTCCACCTGTGAAATGTTTTATGTATTTTTCTTTTTGAAGATATTTTAATATTCCATGCTCACTGTGGACTGAAAATTATTATTCCAATTTTTTCCCAATAGCCAAGAAAAAACTTAAATTAAGGATAAATGAAAACAGTAAATATTCATTCCTTCTTACCAACTTAGAAATGGATGGCAGTGGACAGGTAAACATTGAAAAGAAACCCTGTGATTCCTGGACGATCTTAAAAACCTCAGTTAGGCTCTATTTTAAGAGCTGCTCTAAGGAAACAAGCAACACTATGTAGCTGCTCCAGTGCTGTACTCCAACAGCAAAATATTTCCACTAGAAAAAGAAATTCCAGTTAATGTGATTTTTGCCCCAAAAGAAGGCGCTCCATTAAGTACCAAAGACACTGATGATTGCTCTTAAGGCTCTGCTGCTCTGCCCATGAGAAGCAACACACACACAGACACACACACACACACACACACACACACACACACAAATACATCAAGGCAACAGATGGCTTTTGGGGACAACACTTAAGGGACATCTGATGATAGATTGAGTTCTAGGGACCATTGTCTGGCCTGAATTCCCTGTAGGAGCTCCATAATCAGCCAGCAAAGTTTTACTGTGTTACCCTCCTAGCGGCTTCTAATACTGGCCTGGGAAAGGTGCAGTTTCTGAAATTCAGGTAACAGGGAAGTCAGATAACAGGAAGAGCTATCCTAAGATCTGGCGAAGAGAAAAGAAGAGCCACTTAGTTACTTCAAGACATAATAAGAATTATTTCCCTCCCTAGGAGGGAGCACTCAGCTCCCTTGACTCACCATGGACCAAGGAACTATGGTTTCTTCCTTGTGGAATGCTTTATATTGTTAGAGGAAGAATATTTCTCTAAAAATAATGTGACAGGACTGTTACATATAGGCAAAACATATGCTCCTATTTAAAAGAATTTAAGTGAATCCTGGAAAGATTCCTTCAAGGGTCCTGTGATGGTTAATTTTAGGTGGCAGCTTGACCCGGCTAAGGAATGCCCAGATGGCTAGAAAAAATTATTGCTAGAGATGAGGGTGTTTCCAGAAGAGATTAGCATTTGAATTGGTTGACTGAGTTAAGGAGATCCACCCTCACTGATGTGGCGGGGCACCATCCAACCCACTGAGGGGGGAAGGTGAATTCTCTCTCCCTCCTCTTGAGCTGGGACATCCATCATTCTTGCCCACAGACATCAGAGCTCCTGGTCCCCAAGCCTTCAGACGTGGACTAAATTACACCACCAGCTTTTTTGGGTCTTCAGTTGGCAGATGGCACATCATGGGACTTGTCAGCCTCCATGGTCACATGAGCCAATTCCTGTAACAAATCTCCTCTTATATGTATCTATATCTATATCTAGATAGATAGATGATAGATAGAAGATAGATAGATAGATAGATAGATAGATAGATAGATAATAGGTAGATAAATAACTATTAATTCTGTTTTTCTGGAGAACCCCGACTAACAGTTTCCACAATTAGGATACCCATTTTGTGTTATCTACTTTAGCCTCTTGTCTTGAATCTCTGCTATAGGACTCACAATGTGTAGTCACTTAGGCAATGCTACAATGCCTCTAATAATGGAGGGCTCACTACTTGCATGTGAAGAGCTCTAATTATCATTCATTTATGCATTAACTGAAAAATGTATGAGATTCCTACTATCTGGCTAACACTGTGCTAGGGGCTCGGAACACAAAGTGAACAAGGGATCTCTACCCAAGAGACAGAGATAGAAAATATCAGGTTGATATATTTCCTTTTCCATCACTATTGAGAGTATCTAAATATATGAGAAAGTAATGATATGATGAGGTTTATATTTATTAAAAACAATGTAAAATGAATGTCAAACATTGAGCTTTGAGCATGTAGGTTACCTGTAGTCTTTGATTATCGCTAAATCCACAAAGCCCACTGACCTTACCCATGGCAATTGATGTTTTATTCCTTTCCCTGGAACATTTTCTAAAACCCAGGGCTGCAGTTTATTTTGTGAGGCATCACCCAATATTCTGAGACAAAATCTTGGAGTTTGTCTGGAAAAACCCCTCAGCAAATGATCCAGGTCAATCTGCTCCCTTTCCTTTCCACGTTGGCTACCTGTCAGGTAACTCTGGCTTCCGTCTGGAACTCCTGCCTCTGGGAAGTCGAAGAACATACCTGAGTGTTAGTTTTCTTCCCACCGAAGCACTGCAAGCTGTGTGATCTACCTCCAATATTTTCAGAGGGATGGGGAACATTTGGATGGTGGTTATGATCTTTTCTTATTTCTTTTACTTTCTTGGCCTGAGTCTCTGACTTTCACCATTGATTCCCCCAGGGACCTCGCTCCCCATTTATTCATTTGGTACTCCAAACATTGCCTTTTTCCTTTAATGGATTACTTTAATATAACCATTTTATAAATGCGAATATATTAATATGGACTAAGAAACATTTAAATTTAAGCTTTTGTAATTAGCACTTAATGAATGCTGAATTCATTCTTACTCAATCCGGAGGCGCCCTCCAATCACCAATTGCTAACCCTCAGCCCTGAGGGAAGGTTTGGAAGTGAAGGACAGGTCAGGGTCATCTAGCAGATAAATCATAGATATCCTGTCATCACCTCTGCAGGGTCCTCCAGGTTCACCCAGTCTAGCATAGTAGCCACGGCACTCTTTCATATCACCTTCTTTTGTTCTCCTCATATCATTTTTCGCAATCTGAAATTAACTTATTCATCTATTTTTTTAACTTGTGTATAGTCTATGCATTACCCACCTTAATTCCATCCCTACCTTGATAAAAGTTATAGGAGGAGAGAGGCGCTGTTTGTCTTGTTTATTACTATATTCCCAGCTGGTACATAATGGGCAGATAGAAAGGCTGAATAATAAAGGATTAAACAAGAAGATCAGAAGATTATCATTCATAGGAGCTCATCTCAGGAAAAACTATCAATCATACTAGACCAAGTGTTTGTACTCAAAATTTACTCGTATTTTATATAGACTTACTACATTCTGCCTGATTTTTCTCTGACAATAACTATTTGGATACATGTTTATTTTTATCAATTAAATAAAATTGATACATTAGCTGATAAATCACTACACTCTTCTATTTTCTGTTTGAAAATCTAGAGTTTGGACACCTGAGTTTCTGTAGGGTTCCTATTTGTTTAGGTTAGATGTTTGTTTGTAGTAGTCTTATTCATAGTTTTAGACTCCAGGAAAAAATCCACAATTAACTTTTTAAAAGTTGACACAAAATTTTAAATAATATACTATAATATCAACTTTACTATAGTAAAACTTCCTTACAATGTCTTAGGATCAATACAGAGACTAACTTAATTCTAATAGCTTCCTCCCACCTCGCTGGCTAATTATCAGTTCCCCTTGCTGGTTCTGTGTCCTCTCTCTGACCTGGGTCTTATTTTCTCTATCTACTCAGTTCCCCTAGGTGATACTATTTCCTCTCATTATCATTGTGTATCCCTCATCGGGCTTTTCCTTTTAGATTCAAATCAATATATTTAACTGCATATTTCACATTCCCCCTTGGATATTGATTAGGCAGCTCCAACTTAACACATCCAAAATGGAACTCTTGATTTCTTCCCCTAATTATATTCTCCATAGCCAACCATTTGCTTAAACCATAAACATCAAAGTCATCTTCATTTTCTTACCTTCACTTAGCACTAGACCATTTCTCACCAACTCAAAGGGGCTATGGTTTTGGAAAAATTAAAACTGACCATAGTTATAGCCAAGGTATTGATGAAAAATCTGTTTTTGAGAGAAATAATATTTTAAAGAGTGATGACTCTGATGTGTTGAGCAGGTGACCCCTTTAGAACGGGAGTATTACTGACTGAGCAGAAACCTTCCCTAGATGTGTCTGTGTCAGCTGCTCAGGTGCTCAGATACTTGGAAAAAATCCAACTGTTTCCTCCCATAGTCTGACAAATGGCTCTAACCAAACACCAAAAGAGTAGCATGGAAAGGGATACATTTCAGAGATACTTGGTTCCTGTTTGCTTTTGTGTGGCTATGCCACCATCCTCTGTGGTATGGAATTATGAAGCCTATTTTTGCTGATAGGTAAGTAACAAATGGGTATGAGTTCAAAAACAGAACAGACAACACCACCAACATCTGAACCTGGACTTAGGATGCTCTCATTCTTTTTTCTCTCTAGACAACCCCAGTTTTGTTTAATATCCATTATACAAGAGAGAGGGAATACAAACACCAAAACTTTCCATAGTAAAGTACCTAAAGTTCCTGGGAGAAAGTCAAAATAATAAACAGCTGCTTATTATTTTCAAATTAGTAAAACCCTTTCAAAATAGAATTTTCAATTCATTTGTGCTTTACCATTTAATAAGGCACATATTGAGAAATAAATAGGTACCAAGGAAATAAGCCAGTCCCCATTAAGACATAGAAACCAGTACACCATTTCTGTCCTCACTGAGCTCACAGCTATGCATCAACAGCATATATGACATCAAAACAGTGGGATATAATAATATAAAAGTAAAAGCACAAAAGAAATACAGCACATATGGAGGTAAAGTGAGAAAAGGAAGGAAGGGAGGGTGACTAGGACGAAACATTTCCTACAAAAGATGATATTTGAATCTAGACTTAAGAGCAAGATAAAGTGAGAAAATTGCATTCAGGCAAAGGGAACAGTATGTGCAAAGGCCCAGAGTGAAAGTGTGAAGCATTTAGGAAAACGCAAGGATATTGACAAGTTAAAGCATGCACGAGCTGGGAGGGTAGGTTATGAAGCCCCAAAGCAGACAAGAGCTAGATTGTGAAGCGTCTTACATAGTATGGTAAAGAGTTGGACTTTGTTCTCAAACTCAAGGAGCCATGACAGAATTTAAACTGCAGGATCATATTTACCTTTTAACACAAACTTGACTTTTTGACACAGAAGACAGTATAAAGCATGGATTGAACAATGTAAAGACAGGAGGCAAAAAGCCAAGCTCACAGGCCATTTTGGTAATTCAGGCAAAGAGCAATGCAGGTGGGGACTCGTATAGTGAGCTAGGTAGTTAACAGATGATGAAAAAAAAGAAATAACAAATTGGCAAAATTGGTGACCAATTAGACATAGGGCTGACAAAAAGGAAGGGAATAGAACAGAGGCCTCTGGATAGGATTGTCATAAACTCACAGGAGGTCTTCATCACCTGAGGTGGAAAAGTGGAGCTCAGATGGGAAAAACTGAGTCAGATTAGCCTGCAGGACCTTCAGTTATCAGTCAACAATAGATATTAGAAATACCAAATAGAGACACCTTTTTGAAATGTTATTTGGGTCAAAGAAACAATAGTATGTAATTCAAAGCAGGGATGAGGAAGAGCTTTATTAAGTGAGATGAAAGTGTATCAGAGCCAAGCAAACTTGGAGAAGAATGAAGACACAGTGATAGGAAAGGTGAGGAGAAATGATTGACACATGAAGAAATTAAACTTCCCATGAGCCCCTCCTGGAACTCTCAGATTAGGAAGGCTATTATTCCAAACAGTTCTTGGGTAAACTTCAATTAAACAAATTTTTTTAAAAACCTGTTCTTGGAAACTGTCATGTTCTCCTATAGCAGTACATGCATTTGATCTCCTCTAATTGAAAACTAGTTTTCCATGGATCACTGGATTTCAGATTTTCTAGCAAAATATAATGAGTTTGTGGTGACATTTTATATAGCCCCCTGTGTCAGTCTTTGGTAATTTTGAGCATCACCACAGACCATCCTCCATTTAGATATTTCCTGAATGACCTGTACAATAATAGCTCATAAAGTCTCCCTTTAATAAACAATGGCTACTACCAGCTAGGAGTGAGCGTGCCAGACATAGGATGGACTCCCAAATTTGAAGCATTTCTATGGCCAGCATTTTGGTTCAATAAGGAAATTCAGCTGCTTTAATGCATAACACCATTCAGAATGCCACCCACCCATAAATCTCCTGGCTGAGTTATTGAGAACAGTCCCACAGGAATGCCAGCCAGTGCACAGAGCTTTTGCAGGAAAACAAGCTGCTCATAAGGTCAAGGACAATGACGGGAGAAAGTTGTCATGATTCAAAATGGGGGAGAGGAAAGAAAGTAGGAAATAGATGATTGGACCCTCAACTACAAATACGAGCCAGTAGCCATCTTGTGATTTTCTCAAATAGCCAGCAGAGTAAAGTAGCACCTAGGAAGGTAAGCAGCCATCAAATCGCAAGCTTAAATATAGTAAGTTTCCCAAACAGACACATCACAGCAGCTAGGTCCACCAATATTTGTCTCATTGGTTTATTGGACTAAGAGAGGGAATATTATTAAAGATCTTAGCAATGGCCACAAAGTATAAAGGACACAAAGACATAGCTATTGGCATCACAAACCTTACCTAATTGGCTAGTTACTACCCCCACCTCATTCCAGAAAGGTCTGCCACAAAGTGCCCAACACCTGGGAGAAATGAACTTTGGGTCTGTTGCTCAGTTTCCATGCACTGAGTGTAGAGAGGGGAACTGGTGAGTCATACAATGTACAGGAGCAGACGCACTGTAATTGCGCTTCTCACTGCGTCTGGACCAAACCACTGTGGGGTGGGCAGGAGACCAGAAAGACAGAACATCTTGACTATATTCTGACACTTATATGCCAACATCAAGGCAGAGCTGGTGAATGGTGTAAAGCACAATAATCACCAAACCTCTGTAATATAAAATTAAAAGGTTTAGGACAGTAGAGTTGGCTCCAACTAGGGATACAGCTGGTTACAACAAACTCCAAATCAGAAAATTTTCCTCATGGAGGAGACTGTAATTCAATAATAATGTGAAAAAAACACTTGAAGATCTACCAGACTTTGTAGGTACAATTGCACATGGCGATGGTAATCCACAAAAATATCATCTTCAAACAGCAAAGACCAGTGACAAATGCATGAAATATGGGTGTCACAGCCAGAGACCATTGATTACCTAACTCTGGTGCAGAAAAGAATAAAGATCAAACACATTAGTCACGCTTCTGTTAGTGGAGGTCAATCATTCATTATCAGTGGAAGGGCTCCTCTTACCCAAAGTCATTAGTGTCTATTAGTAAATTAAAATGTGTTTGTGTTTTGATACTTCTGCTTTTGATTCACATATTTTTCTTCACTTGACATCAGGAATTCACTTAGATATTTCTATATTTAACCATAAACATTAAAAAAGTGAATTTTCTTTCACAGCAGAATCTAAACAGGCGCCTAATTCATTAATCTAAAGAATGTTCTTCCCCCTTAAATCATAAAATTCCTGAGTGTTCTCCCTGCTTATAGATCTTAGCCTCATTTCTATCATGTTTTGTGAGCCCCCACTTAATAATAAACTGAATAACCTGTCCTGGAGTTAAAATTTTTAGCAAGCAAATGAATTTTCCCAATCCTATAATATAAAACAAGTACAACTTGTAGAGAAGGGCTTTCATTTCTCCTATAACTTTATTAAATATTCAGCTAACATTTTTAGCATTCAAGGGAACCTATAGAAGCAAACACAAATATTTCCTTTCTTCATATATCTTTAGAAGCAAAACCTCCAAGAATACTGTTGGTTGGCTTATTTCATTGCTTTGCATATATATATTGTATCTCAATATTCTTAGAAGAACAAAAATTCCAGAAAGATATATAAAAAGATTTCCTTCTGGAAACATATATATTTATTTTGCTGGCATTCCCACTGCATAAGCAAAAAACATATAAACATGGTCAGAAAAGAAAAATAAATGAACATGGAGATGTACCCTTGGTCCTGCTCTCTTTTCCCTTTATCCTGTCAGGAGAGCGTACATCAAAGTAGAGCCTGTGTTGTTAGTCAGCTTCCCTGCTTTCATTCCCCTTCATGAATCTTTCATATTAAAACTTCTGCTCAATATACTAAGATGGATAGCATTATCCCTTGATAGATACAACCTGTTTCCTAGCCATTGACATATGTGTGTTCCCCTCTTAGTGTCTGTTATACCTACACTTCCATTTTTCTGCTCATATTTTTAACATACTCCTTTTTCAAGTGTCTATCTTCCAATGTCTTATTTTCAAAGTCACAATATACACCTAGAATTTTTTTTTTCTGCATAACATGCCGTCACAGTTGCTGCAGCCCACTCAGCGAAGTGTTTTCAGGTTTCGCACCCTGTCATACGACCCCATCTGCCTGTTAAACATGCACTGAGGGAGCCAACAGACAAGAGGGACAATGGCTACCCTGGTATTTGTGTAAAAGAAAAAGCCTAAAAGAGACAGGGAGGATCGCCTGGAAAGACGAAAGCCCTTCTGACCACCTGAGTCCACACATGTCTCTAAGCTGTTGCTTCATTTTTACCACCTTTCCAGTTTAGAGAAGAAAAAGCCCACCTAGAATATAAAACCTAGCACAGATCACAAAATATGAATCTACAATTTGATTCTCTAAACAGCAAAGCAGACATCAGGGAAGGGCTACAGCAGCAGCAAGGCTCAAAGTAAATGAAAGAGAACCATTCCTTTTGATAACCTATGTGAAACCCGGGGCTTTGGCAGAGCTGGGAATCAGTGGACCATGCAGTTCAGGACGAACTGAGAGAGGAAGCGCCTCGGGGGGAGGAGGCCACAGGGGGCCAGAGTATTCACAGGGGGACGCACACACAGCAGGGTAACACCAGCAGTGGGTTTCTGTTGGGAAAGTACCGAGCGGTGGGCACTGTGCTAAGCATTTCACATTTGTTTTTCCTTTTACATAACTCAATGAGAATAGTAGCACCACCATTTTACAGATGAGAAAATGGAGGTTCATAGAGTTTAAGTTGCTTACCTAAGGTGAAAGGAAGTCCTGAAGCCTGAATTCAAATGCAGACAGTGAGCCTTTTCACCATGATGCATACAACAGCAGCTTTGCATCCTGTGGAAATCTGCAACACACCTACTTAAGGAAGGAGTGTGTGTGTGTGTGTGTGTGTGTGTGTAGTAGTAGTAGTAGTAGAAAAGTGGATAAGTGAACTGATTTCTAAATTGGGGTAAGATGATAAATATAGTGAAAGATGAGACATGAGAGCCTGAATATAAATATAGATTTATGCAAATAAAAGCCAGATGCCCACCTTTTTTTCCTATCTATTATTAGTTTTGTTCAAGAAAGAATATGAAAACTATAGTACAAGAAAGAAATATGTTTGAATTCTTGTTCTTTCACACATTTGCTGTGCATCCATTATTTATTTGAGTCTCCCACTCCATATTTATAGGAAGATAATCAGAATGGGCACTTAAGAGGCTTACTGGGGAAATAAACATAAAATTCCTGACGTAGAGGTATTGAATAAAAAGTTGTGGCCTTCAGAATCTCCTCCCACACCTTATATCAAGAAATAAATGATGGGGCATCCAGGGGCACATGATCAAAATGCATCTCTCCAGGAATCCATTTGTGTGATGGTGAAGGGACAGATACTGTGCTTGTCAGTCCCCAGTCATAAATGTGTAGTTATTTTCTCACAAAGTCTGTCTCCGTTTCCAGAATGAACACTTTATTTTCTCTCTGCCTTCTCAGCAATATTTTTGACATTTATTGGCTGCATGACAGCATCATACTCTGAACCAGAGGGTTTACTGAAAACAATGCGTGCACTTGTGCCATGGCAGCGACTAGTCATGAGTCAGAATAACACACAGTTTCCCTATTTAGAGGAACGCTGCTTTTGCCAGATAAACAGCACAAAAGAATTGCCCACTTCTTGCTATCGCCACACCTGCTCCCCACTTCCCTGAAATGAGACTCCACCATTTCACAGCAACTTTTATTTTAGTAGCCTCAAAGTGGCCATCTGCCGGGTATTGTGTTTTTGTTTGTTGGTTTAGTTTAATTTGGATTGACTTTTTTTTTTCTTTCCTACATTTGACTTTGTCTTAGAAGAAAAAATGCATTTTTGATGAGAAAGACAAAGCAAGCTCAGTTAAACTACTTTACTTTGGTGTTTATGTATCACTATCTAAATTTTTTATTTAAAAACAAAAAACAAAACAGTACTGTTTTCTTCTTAAGAGATAGATATGACTCTGGCCAGCTGACTCTAAGCCTAAATGCCTCTCGGCCCCATGTTTACCTGGTAGAAATTGGCAAGAAAGCAAGAATACAGGTGAACCATAACATTATATCATCTCTTTGTTTGGGGGCTTTTTACTTATGGCATATTCCCTTCCTTAACGAAGCGTGGTCCTTCCGTTGTGAAATAACTTCTGATTCTGAGAATACTCTATTCTACTCAGATGGGGCAGGTGAAAGATGACTGGTGGCTGAGGATACTTGCATGGCTGTTACATTTTGCTACAGAGAGTTAATGAAGATCAGTTCAGTAGTCATATGTCAAGTATTTACTATGTGCAAAGGACTAACCCTTCCCAGTAGTGAGTCTCAGTGTGGCAACCACTGGCTGGCACATCACTCATGATATTTCATAATACATCATCTTTATGTCACTCTCCCAGCTACCTCTTTAAAACGCAGAAACAGATATAATTTGTTTTCCCTTTGACTATGCTCTTTATCTACGTTTAACTGTTTGTGGGACTATTTCTTTAAATTTCATGCAATGAAAATCACAGTTGAAAGAAAGAAACAAATTGTATTAAATTTTTTAATCAATAAAACAAAGATCATTCACTGTCTTGCACCAGTGCCTCACTTCCCCCAGTTCAGCTCCCAGAAACAACCATTTTTATCTTTTTTTAGTTGTTTATTCACAGCCTTATTTAAAATCAGATTTCCCTTTGATGTTCCTCCCTCTAATCCTCAACTCATGAACCTGGCTGCCCTGGCTGTCCAACTCCAGTGAATATCAATTCTAACTTAAGTCACACTAATGAGGAAAGCAAGAATCAACAGAGAAGTGTTTAGAACAAGCAGCATTGCATCATGTCGTTATTTTCCTTCTCTGGAGTCATGCCCAAGCCCAGCATTAGAAAAAAACAGGAAAACATACTCCTTTAAGTCCTTCTACCCATGACCACTCTCTTGCCCCCCACTTTGATTCCCCCACATGCACCTGACCCCAAACTTCCTCTGGGTACTTTTCCCATTCCTTTTTTCTCAGTGCCACTTCCTCTCTCCTTCATAATCTTCACATCAAGGTTTCTTTAAACAATACCAACTGCATCAGAAAAGCCACCTGGTTTAGAAATTAAGCACAGAGTCTGGCAAAGATGTGGTAGGAATCCTAACTCTACCATAAGGGTGACCTTGGAAAAAGTCATGAGCTTGTCATCATCTAAAATGACGACAGTATTAGCTACCTTTCAGGATTGCTGTGAGAAAAACATAAGACATAAAAATTACCCAGAACATAACAGGTGTGAAATAAATATTTTTAAATTCCCTGTTGCTAAGGAGAAATCAATTAAAAAAGATTAGTGACCGAAAGATAGTAATACATTCTGATTGTTATGGCAGAGATACTGGCCACAAACACACTGGATTTCCTTCCCAACTTTGACATTGATTTGTTACTCTTGATCAAGAAAATCTCTTCTGCCCATTCCTATTTTGGGTGATGCTACTGTCTTTCAATAAGAGTAAGAAATTAATTTATTATTGTGGCAGACATGGAAAAACTTGCATTAAAGATGCTTTTAGATGAGAGATAAAGGTGCAAAAATGTTTATAGAATCAGATTCTCAGTCCAAAAAGATAGCAATATGACTAGCATTGCTAGCTATGAGGTCTTGTGCAAGTCGCTTCAGTTCTTGAAAGCCCATCTGTAAAATGGGAATAATACAAGTGCCTCTTTATAGGATTTTTGTGTGAATTAAACAGAAAAAAATGTATATAAAGTGCTTTATCATATATGGTAAATCTTAATTTTTTTTCCCACGGCTATTAAGGCAATGGTGAAAATGCTGCTGCTGATGATGATGATGTCATAAAATGTCAAGAAATATCAAAATATCAAGAAGGAGATAGACTTCCTGGTGGAGGAAAGCCTTTTTCTTGGAGAAAGCCTTGTTTGGTGAGATCTTGCAAGCTTGATTTTTAACTAGGGATCTTCCTTCTCCAATTGGCATAGAGAAGTAATCAGATTATTCATTGTGATATAAAATGACTTTATTCTTCTACTAGAGGATAATTGGATCTGTGACCTGTTAATTACAACATCAGTTAAATATTTTGGAAGGTCAGTAAAGGTAAATCACTGAGAGATATTTGCTGCATTTCTTTGGCATGTTTCTGTGGAATGCAGATGGCAAGAGCCTCCGCATAAAATCAGTCATTTGAAACTTCAAATAGTTTCTCAGGTCCCCAGGGGATCCACCTAAAAAGAAAACGACAGTACAGAGGACAAAGGAGATGAATGTTTGCAGTACCTCTGTTTAAAAATAGTTCATCTTCAGGTTCTGCACAGATGATCAAACCAGGCTTGTTATTAGAGTAGATAACTATGAACTTCAGCTACACACTAGAGATTTTTTTCTATTCATCTTCAAGTTCCTATCTCTTTCCTTCATGATGCTGCACAGCCCATCAGGCATAAGTAGAGTCACCTGGTCTCAGGGCCCACAACCTCTGGGGAAATAGTGGGTGCAAACAATGCGCCAGCTTACAGGTAAATCACAGTTCAGGGACAATCATGCAGCGGCACCTCTATTTCCCAAGTATCCAAATAACATCGAACTAATTCATTAAACTACTTCAGATAGTCGCTCACAAAACCTTCCAAAGCCCCAGTGCCTGTATTAGACCCTCAGGAAACTGAACACAGCTTCAGATAGTGAAGCACATTTATGAAGGAAAAAAAAAAAAAACTACAGGTAATATCATATTCAGTGATGAAAGTCTGAAAGTGTTACAATTTTTTTCCCCTAAAAAATTGTAACAAGATAGGAATACCTGCTTTTATTTTTACCAGTGCTATTCAACATTGCACTGGAAATTGTTGTTTTTTGGTGTTTTTTTTAATTAGTTTCAGTGAACTGGAAGTTTTAAACAGAGTAAACAGACAACGAAAAGGAATAAAATGCATCCAAATTGTAAAGGAAGAAATAAAACTGTCCCCATTTGCAGATGACATGATCCTAAATATGAAAAATCATAAATAATAAAAAATAATAAACTCAGCAAAGTTCCAGAATACAAGATGAACATACAGAAACCAATTGTCTTCCTATACATCAGGAATGAACAATCTGAGAAAAAAATAAAGAAAATTCCATTCACAATAGCATCCAAATAATAAAAAAAACAGGAAACAATTTAATCAAAGAGATGAAAATTTGTGTACAGAAAACTATAAAATAATGCAGGAAGAAATTTTAAAATACCTAGAATAAATGGACAGACCTCCACATTTGTGGGTTGAAAATATAATATTGTTAAGATGGCAACATTATTCAAAGCAATCTGCAGGTTCAATGCAATCCCTATCAATATTCCAACAATCTTTTTTGCAGACTGTAAAAGAAATAGAATCTTATATGGAAACAAGTGGCCTTTTTTCCAGAAATGAAAAAGCTATGAAAACTTCAAATTCATATAGAGTTGCAAAGACCTCTAAATAGTCAAAACAATATTAAAAAAGGATAAAGTTGGTGGTAAGGAAAGAGCTGTAAGTTCTTTCACTTTATGATCTAACATTCTTCATGATTCTAAGTCTCAAAAACATGAAGAGACTCATTGCTATAGCTTGTATCAGTCACTCCATCCTTAAAGAAAGGAAAACTGTCAAGAGGGTGGGTCATATAATAAATACTATCTATTTAGAAGTGATATAGTTGTGAACAAAATGGTATTGAAGGGTAACATTTTAGGAAAGATTGCATTGCTTTTCCCAGAAAATGGAGGCCTATTGGTCAGACAAAACAATTAAGTACCCATTATAACTACATGTATAAGTCATACAATTGATTGTGCCTTCTTGTAAAGCCAGAATAAGAAAAAAAAAGAATAATATGGTATATATAACCAGGAGAAATCATCAATAACTTTGATCCTGTGGTCCCATATTCAACTCCATTCAAATAGCCCTTCTCCAACATTTTATTCTATTTAAATTCTGTTCTTCTCACAATACTCAATGCATTTCTTTCTTCTTCTTTGAAGCTTTAATCAAGTATCATACCCATACCTAAAGCTTCAAAAATAATAATAAAATAATAATAATTACATATTGCATTTATTAATAATAAAATGTGTTTATTATCCATTGCTTGTGATGATAGCTCATTCATTATAGATAGCCAGCTCTGTAAAAATTAATAATTATTATTAATAGCTCAGTTAAGAAACACGTATCTTTGTTGTATCATCAGCAATCTATACCATAAACCTTATTAAACTTGTAGTAAATTTACATTTGGGAATAGATTCGGGGAAGAAGTTTTGCACTGTTTATATGAAGCACACTGAATAGCCCCACACCAAGCAGAATAGTTGACTTCCAGGGTAACTTAGTCTTTGCTGTGATATAAATTAGCTCCCGATCTGAATAATATCCTTAAAAATCAATCATAGGATGAGTGATCAAACTCATGGTGTTTGTCATATACAAGATAGCATTCTGTCCACCCTCAAATATCATACTAATAATGATCATGGAGTAAGGAGACCATAACCCTATTTCTTCTATGCATTATCTATTTACTGCTTAGCTCAGAACAGGAAGTTCAGGAATTATTCTTTGTTTTCCAGAAGACAAAGGAAGTTCCTTTTTCAATGTATATTTTTAGTGCTGAGCCTTATCAAATCAGGCATTGAAAACAGTTAACACACCAATTCAGTAATTCTGACTGCAGTAACAGTCAATTTGAATTTTTAAAAACTCAGAATTACAAAAATATTCAAAAGGTGAAAAAACTTGAATCTGATTAACAAAATGTAACCAAAAAACGTTTCACACAACAAACAATCCTTAGCAAACTAATCATGTGTATTTGGCATTAATCAGTTTATTGAAAGTATGTAAACAATGATCCCTGCGTGGCTGAAAACAGTTTGTTTTTTAAATGAGTTAAATCCTCCCTCTTATAGCTGTCTGCATTATTGTTTGAGTTTTTACAATTATTTTTCTTGCAAATGTGCAGTAGATTAAAGTTGAAAGTGATATTCTCATTTAATCATTGCTTATCTTCAAGAGGTAAGAAAAGCCAATTTCATAGCAAGGCTAAGGAGGGATGTGTGTGGTGGGTGGGGCCAAAAATCAATAGAATCAAGTTCTTCTTAATATTCAGGTAAGCATTGACTAAAATCCACCCGGTCTCAGTGAAGTCTAAATAAATAGACTCATTTTTAAAAGAAGATATATATTGATTACCTAAAACAAATCCTTTCTCTGTGTTAATTATTAAAGTTCTTAGGGACTTCATGTATGAGGTGTTGGGAAATGAGATGGAAGAGTCCATCTCCCGATTTGGGTGCTGCTGGACTGCACTGCAAAAATTTATTATTTCGCTATTTCGTAGCCCGGTCCAGCTTAAGAAGAATATTATATATTAAAATAAATTAATGATATTTCCTTATATGCTTATCTATCATGAATACAAAATTGGAACCAAATTAATCTTTTGAAGTTAACACTGAGCGACCTCTTCCTTGCCCCGGTGTCTGCACAGCTCCGGCAGGAATGTTATGGAGCAAATTAGATTCACTGTTTACTGAAACCGATGTATTTTGTTGTTGGCTATGCAAGTTCAATTAACTCTTCTGACAATATGATAAAATTAGGATATTGGATTATGTTTGTAGCCAATTAGAAATGTTATGGTTGAATACTCATGCTTGTAATATTATTTAAACTTATGAAACCCTACTACTGTAAACTATTTCATGGAGTAGGAGAGAAAACTTAGAGAAGGAAAGTGAAGAACAATTCTTTTCTTTAGATACTGCTATGAAAATCATAAACTCTTCTATGTTTAGGAGTAAATCAGGGTTTTTTTCTGTAAGAATCAGAAATATTTGGGGCATTAATTAATAGAAAGGCATCTCCTTATTATCATTAATTATATTATTACTACCACATTGTAAAAGTTAATATTATTATCAGTGGAAGAGAATAAGGCAAAATGGATGGAATTTGAGGTTAGGAAATCAATAGACCCAAGTTCCATTCATACTTCTGTTGCTCCGAGTCACAACCTCTCTCACTTGAACAGTGGAAATAATAATTCTGATATCATGAGGATCAAATGAAGTAATATACACAATATGCTTTGAAAAGTAGAAGTCATAAGATATAAATTATAAAATAAAGTTGGAATAATACATAATTCTTCTGAAATTATTTTAAACTCTAGGACAAGCAAATCTTACTTTATGCATTAGAAGTACATCCAAGGAGGGCCGGCCAAGTGGCGCAGTGGTTCAGCGCTGGCTTGGGAAGCCAGCGGCCCCAGTTCGGTTCCCACATATGAGGGCCAGTGACATTGCCCTCAAAAAAAAAAAAAAAATAGAGAAGTACACCCAAGGAAATATTTATGAAGAGTTGTGGAGAACCATACTTCACTTTAATTATGCTAAAGATCAATAAGTAGTCCCTCTCTCCTCTGGTACAAATATTTTGTAAGTGAGAATGGAGTTTCTAATATACCAAGGAAAAGCTGAAGACCTTATGCCGTAAAAACAAAAAGTCACCATAATTGGGCAGATCAATGAGAACAGAGGGCATTTTTTGAGGAACTCAAGCTACGTTCCTCAAACGTAGCAATTCTGACCACCAAGACCAAAGGATTACCCCAGTTCTTAGTCTCCATCACAAGTTCTTAGACTCTGTAGCCACAGATTCAGTCCTGGTTGAACAGTAGTGGTAGCTAATTCTCTCAACAACACTTCTGACTTGGTATTTTCACCCACAATTCAAAAATATGAAAATTGAGCTCAGAAAGGTTAAGTAGTCTTCTCAAAGTCACACAGAAAGAAAGTGAAGAGTTGTATTTAATCTAAGTTCTACCTGAGCTCTCCAAAGAGGTGGGGTATTTCTTTTGAAGTGACAAGTTCACTTTCATCCTTATAACCTGTGTACACCAAACCCAATTCCCTGCCCTGCCCTGTCATCATAGTCAAAATATCACGCTTTTGATTATATACTTAAGAGAGATGTACAGGCAGTTCCTGGAAGAACCAGATGAAAGCAAGAGCAAGTGACAGATGGGTCTCTTCCATCCCCCAACAGAGTGAGATGGTGAACTACATAATAGGGGGCAGTGAGCTACTCAGAACACCCACGTGGCTGCCATGAGATGGGAGGACAAGGGGCAGAGACATTCTTTGAGTATTATAGTTACACCATCATTGTGGATCCACTAACCAGCCCGCCAGCACAAAGGAACGTCCATTTTTTTTTCTATTGCACAGCTGAAACCAACAAGGGAAAAATCATTATTAATTGCAATAAACTCCTTTGTCCAAGTTGCTTGAAAACTACCTTTAACCAGGAACAGACTCAAAGTAATGGAGTTGGTGAAGCGGCTGGGGGCCTCCAAGACCAACCTTGAAACAATTTGCCTGAGATTCTCTTACTTGTAGCAATTATGAATCTTTAAGTCTTATCAATTTATTTAGTGGCAACTAGTAAAATACTAGTAAAGCCAGGTTCATGAATGACCTTCCATTGTGGGTCACTTAGATGTGCTTTCTTCTTCACACAGCACCACGGGTCCCCACATAGCTACAGAGAGATCTAAGCCAGGAAATGTGAATGTCTCAGACCACACCCATATCCACTATCAGGGTGAAAGAAAAAAATTAGGGTAAGTTCTGCTCTCAGTGCGAAAATAGTATGATGGCATTCTTTTTATACAGGAAGCATTGCTTCCCTACTATTGAATATTGATATATGTGCCAGTAGTATAAGTGTCTGACCTAAAAGTTCATGTAGTGTTAGGGCTAGAGTCTATGCCCCTAAAAACTAAGGTTTGGACAAAGAAGAAAGTAAAAGGAATAAAGCAAGTTGTAAAGAGACTAACGGAATACATGAAGAGACAGGAATAGAAATCAGAGACAATGTGATCTCAGAGAGAAAGAGAAATACACAGAGACAGAAATGGAAATTGAGACATAATCTGACCGTCAGAGATACACTTAGACACAGAGGAATATCTATAATGCTTCTCAGCTATCAAATCTAATTCCCATAAAATCTGTGAGATCTTTGAATTCTTAAAACAACTCTGTCCTTCCTGTTACAAAAATCTGTTTGAGTAGGTTTAATTTTCCTGTAAACCAAAAATACATGGCTTTTATAGTTAGAGGTTTTTGCTCCAAGGGGTCTAGGTAGCTCACTTGTGCGTTGGGTTGGGACAGCAGAACTCCCAGGATTCTTTTAGGCTGATTCCTGTCAGGTGTAACCCCGGGCACAGAAAGGGTTTTAGCATCTTCCTTGGGCACATCACTAGGCCCTCACTGAACTCTCTGTTTGGAAACATTTAAAAACTCAGTGGTGACAGCTCTCTAAAGAAAATAAAGAGTTTACCTCCAGATATAGAGCAGATTTGGTTCAAACTGTGGCCTCTGCCCTTCCTGCAACAGGAAGTGTTTGCAACAAAAGAAAACCCTTATCTCTTCTTGCTTCCTCTGCTTCATGGGGAAAGAGACAGACTCACAAAGAGATGACACAAAGGTGGGACTTTTGAAATGACTATGGAAGGAGCTCAACAAATCTTCTCCCTACATAGTAGTGATAAAACTTGACAATATTGTTTTTAAACCAACCATTTAAAATCTGCTAGTTCTCCAGCATACAATAAACTGAAAAAATAATTATTCAAGAAAATCTAATGAATCTTGGTAGAAACAGGGAGAATATATGGTTTTTCAATCAGGAACTACATCCTACTCCACCCCCCAAGCTCCATGTTGCAGATGTTTGATTCTGGACAGGCAGTGCAGGTCATGAGAACGGGCAGCCCCAGCCCCTCTCTATCCCAGCTCTAGCCCTTTGGAATAGGGATTCCACTCCTAGGAGGGGAGGGAGGGAGGGCCAGCAGCTATGTGACCCTGTCTGAGGATGCTGGCTTTATTCAGAATGGAGTGTGAAAAAACCACACCCAGGAACACTGTTGAAGACAATAGGTATCTTAGTGGCAAACACTCAGACAGGGCTAAAGTCTCTGTGATAGTTCAAGAGGCATTATTCAACCCGAAGAATAAAAAGAAAATGAACAGTCTCAGGGACCTGAGGGTACCATTCAATCTATAACTCATTGCTATTCTAATGGTTGCTTTAGGGGTCATAGCATACTTCTTTAATTTATCAAATTCTAATTTAGGCTGAATAATTCCTCCTCCCAAAGATGCCCAAGTCCTAATCCCTGGAATTTGTGAATATGTTACATTTAATGGCGAAAGGCACTTTGCAGACATGACTAAAAGAAGGATTTTGAGATGAGGAGATGATCCTGGATTATCCAGGTAAGCCCAAAGTAATCAATCGCGAGGGCCTTTATAAGAGGAAGACAGAGTCAGAGGAAAGGAGATGTGAGGACACAGCAGAGGGAGAGAGAGAGAGAGAGAGAGAGAGAGAGAGAGAGAGAGAGAGAGAAATGAGATGTTACACTCTGGCTTTGAAGACAGCGGGAGGAAGCACAGCCAAAGAATGACCCTGACAGCTGGAAAAGGCCAGGAAAAGCCAGGCCTCCAGGAGAAACACAACCTTGCTGACACTTTGATTGTAGCCCAGTAAGAGCAGTTTGGACTTTTGAGCTCCAGAACTTCAAACTAGCAAAATTGTATTGTTTTACACCACTAAGTTTGTGATCATTTGCCATAGCAGAGACAGGACACTAATGCTTCATATTCAAATCACATTGTTCCACTTTATGTATAGAAAGTATTCTTAAACAGCGATCATTTTGTCCCCTAGGGAACAACTGACAGCATCTAGAGAACTTTTTTGTGGGTGCAAATGGAGGCAAGCAGGGGGAGGGGGTGGGAAAGGGGAGGCAGCTGCCGGCATCAACTGGGAGGAAAGTAGAGGCCAGAGAAGCTGTTAAACAAGCACACCACACAAAAAAAAATAAAAAAGACGAAAGAAAGAAAGAAAGAAAGAAAGAAAGAAAGAAAGAAAGAAAGAAAGAAAGAAAGAAAGTTACCCAGACTGAAATGACAATAATACTAAAACTGAATACTATTCTGATACCTAGTTTAGAAATATACAATAGTATACTTTGCTTTCTTCACTCCCACACCCTATGCTTTTGTTGTCAAATATTTTATTTATACAAATGTTATAGATGATAGAATGCATTGTTATTATTTATATTTAAACAGTCAATGAGCATTTTAAAAGCTTTATTGAGCTATAATTCACATACCATACAATACACTCATTTAAAGTATAAAATTCAATGCATTTTAATATGCCCACAGAGTTCTGCAGCTATCACCACGATCAATTTTAAAACATTTTTATCACCTCCTCAAAAACCCTATATCAGCAGTCACTCACCAATTACTTCCCACATCCCTCCATCTCAAGTTCTTGGCAGCCAGGAATCTACGTTTTGTCTTATAGAATTATTTGTTATGGCCACTTTGTATAAATGGAATTACACAATATGTATTTTGTTGTAACTAGCTTCTTTCACCTAACATTACATTTTCAAGGTTTATCTATATTGTTGTAGTACTTCTTTACTTATTAGTGCCAAATAATAATCCATGTAATGCATAAACCACACATTAGTCATCAATTAGTCAGTTGGAGACCTTTGGGATTTTTCTTTTTGGCTGATACTGCTACGAAAACTCATGTAAAAGGTTCTGTGTGAACATATCATATACATAGGACTGGATTTCCTGGGTCATATGCTAACTCTGTGTTTAACATTTTGAGAAACTGCCTACTGTTTTCCAAATTGGCTGCATGATATAAGACTCCTACCAACATTGTATGAGGGCTCCGATATCTCCACATCCTAACCAACACTTCTTAATATCTGTCTTTGCCGTTACAGCTCTCCTAGTGGGTATGAGACTACTTGTAGTTTCGATCTGCATTTTTCCAAATGACTACTGATTTGGGAATCTTTTCATGTGATTGCTTGCTATTTGAATATCTTCTTAAAGAAATTTTATTGCTAGTCATTTCCCATTTTTAAATTGAGTTTATATTTTAAAATCATTTTTCTTTTTCAGATGCATTACAGTAGAACTGTCCCTTTCAACTCCTGATTTTGATGAAACTAAGGAAGAAAAAAATGGGAAGTTCTCCTATATTATTGGCAAAGAAGCCAATTGGTGATGTATTTAAGCAACGTCACCTTTATTTCTAAAGGTCACAGCTGCCAAGAAACTCTCACTTCTAGCCTCTACGGTGCTGACTTGATACTGAAGTCCAGCAGCTGCTCAGCCCCCTTCACCTTATATTCTGACTCAGCACAGTTTTCCTAAAGAGTAGATACAGAAAGCATCATCACGTCTGACTCCATCCTGTGTGGAGGATGCTGAATCGACTAGGAAAACATGTCCCTTGTCTAATAATGACAAGGTGGGGTGGATGAGAGAAACAGGGGCGGCATGGATGATGAAAGCTGAAAAGACTTCAAAAACTTTCTACCATTCAAATAGTAATGTCCTTAAACCAAAGCCATTCCCTTGGAATGAACACTGTACACTTCATTTATCTCTAACTCCATGCCTTAGTTTGAATACCTTCAGGAAGGAGACCTTGAGGCAAAGATCTAAGTGCAGGTGGTCCACCTGTTGGTAGGAAATCTCAGGTAGGGGAATAGGAGAGCAGGACAGCAAAAGGGAGGAGGCCATTCATGGTGAGTTCTCAAGCCAGTTCACACTGTGGATGACAAGAGTGTAATCACAGCAGGAGAGTGTGGGAGTCAGTAAGGAATGCACACCTTAGAGGCACCCACCCCACAGGGGCACAGGGGAGGGAACTGGGGTACTTATGCACCAACCCCATCAGTCGCTGGGTGAGTGGCTAATCCCCAGCACATCTGGCCTATTGAGTCTACAGGCAGAGCAGGTGGTCAGAGAAAGCCTCAGGCAGCCGAGGCGGGTATGGCAGATGGAAGATGGGCCAGCATGGAGTTAAAAGGTAAGGGCCACAGAGATGTATCAGGACACCAATGCTGTCTTCCATAATCACATATTTGTCCATTTCGAAGACAGATCTAGACCAAGAAGCTAGCAAAGAAAGGTGTCCTTGAGTATTCAAAGCTTCTTTCCACGTGGAGAATGCCACAAATTCCCACTTACACATATTTGCTCACCCCTGGGAGGAGCTTCAAACCTTTACAAAACTTGAATAATGAAAGGTATCTGGTTCCCTAATTCACTATAGCTTTCATATTAGAAGTGGCAGATGCCTCCTATTGACAGACATATGCTGAACACTAAATAAATGGCAGCAGAGTGGTAAGAGCTGACAGTGAAGAAGGAGACTACAGACAGAAGAGAACAATGAACAAATAAGGAACAAATAATCTAATACTTTTCAATATCCTTAAAGGCACATTATATTAACTTCCAGGATTATAAATACCGACCATAGTAAGCTTTCATTATTCCAACAGTTATGAAGCAGGTTAATATGACATTTGCATTTTTGCAGATGTAGGGGACACATAATTAATATTTCTATTGATATTTCACGATAAATCACGTTGTGGACTTATCATCCTGTGATGATGACGGTTAACAGACACAAATACATAAAGTGGTTATGTTAATAAAGAGAGGAAGTAAAATTAATCTTAGAAACAAATAGTCAAAGAGAAACCAATTTTCATTTTGAGGGAATAAATATGGGCATGCTGTTCCCATAAATAAAGAAAACCTAGTGATTCAGAAATATTCATTCCCTAGGAGTGACCAATAGCTGAACTTTCACCAACTGCCCTGCACATTTCCCTCTTCTGCTTGCCGTCTGTGTGAAAGGCTTCAGCAAACAATTTCAGTAAATACAGGGCTAGGAAGGGGAAAGGAAAACTTACAGAATGAATCCTCCGAGACTATAACTAACCCTTGGAAAATTGTATATAGCAATGCTAAAGATAACTGGAGTCAGGGATTGTACTGTAGAGAGCTTTGGAGTCCAGGAGAGCCGGGCTGGAAACAGCTCAGCCATTTACTCACTGTGTAATCTTGAACTAGTAACTTTCCCTCTCTGAGGCTCAGTTTCTTTGGGTATAAAATGAAGTTTTTAATACTACCTGGCTTTGAGAGTTGGAAGACTGCATGGCGATACCAAATGAAAAATGCTGAGCTCAGTACTTCTTGGCACATTGCTAGCACAACTTCAATAAATCGTAGTTCCCTCCTATTTGTAGGAATATTCAGTCATTTTGTTGGCAGAAGAGGCAGATGTGTGTCAATCTGTCTGATATGTGATCCCGAGATGCCTGGTGATGGCTGCCCTTGACTGAGTTTGCATGTATACACAAACAGGTTTGATCCGGGAGAAGCTATCAATATGGGGATCTCCACTCCACAATTCAAGACTTGTTACACAGATTAACCATGCAGCTCACCAAGCCAGACCACGCTGAGCTTAGTAACATGCTATTCAGAAAAAGGAATCGCATTTTGCTTATAGAGTTTATCTATAATTGACTTTGTTGTGTTCTAAGTGTTCTCTGTAAAAGTGCCAAGAACTCTGATGTTTCAGAACTCAGAAACATGCATTAAGCTTCTGAAATCACTGGCAACCGGGGACAAACAAGAGGAAGGAGAGATAGGTGAAGAGCAGACCCCAGATATTTAAGGAAAGCCAGCTGCTCACATGCAGATCACACTGGCTAAAGAAGCTGTAACCAGAGCCTTAGAGGTTTACAGAGAAATTAAGTAGTAACAAATAAATAACCTTAGGGGACTTAACAATTCCATATTAAACAGAACAAAATGCCCTGTAATAAACAAGATGGCAAGTGAAATTGCAGTTTAATGACCTTGTACTTTATAATGTGGTGATGCAGATACAATAACAGGCTGGAATAAAATGTATCGTAGGATGCACGTGCATATAATAGCAGTTTACAAATAAATTATTTTATACCAATTGCAATTAAATTGCCTTGTTTTAATATGACCTTGTAATTAAGATATGAGTGGCTTGCTGCCTGGTTCATTTGGTGCTGCCTGATCAGCACCAAATACAAAGGTTTTTCCCAGCTACAGTAGTTGTGAATAAACTGGTTATATGAACTTTCTTTTTTTTTTTTTTTTTTATGAACATCTACATACAAAAACATATGCAAATGAAAATGAAAACACCACGACCCAAAATCTCTGGGATGCAGCGAAAGCAGTCCTAAGAGGGAAGTTCATAGCAGTGCAGGCCTACCTAAAGAAGGAAGAAAAATCTCAAATCAACAGACTCTCTCTACACCTAAGGAAATTCGAAAAAAAAACAGCAAAACAAGCCTAACAGGAGCATAAGGAAGGAAATAATAAAGACCAGAGCAGAAATAAATGAAATAGAAAACAAAAAAACAATACAAAAGATCAATGAAACCAAGAGTTGGTTTTTTGAAAAGATAAACAAAATCGACAAACCCTTAGCACGACTAACCAAGAAAAAGAGAGAGAGGACTCAAATTAATCAGAAATGAAAGAGGAGAAGTGACAACAGATACCACAGAAATATAGAAAATTTTAAGACAATACTATGAGCAACTATATGCTAACAAATTTGACAATCTGGAAGAAATGGATAAATTTCTAGAAGCATACAATCTACCAAGTCTGAACCAAAAAGAAACAGAAACTCTGAACAGACTGATTACTGCCAAAGAAATTGAATCAGTAATCAACAATCTTCCAACCAACAAAAGCCCTGGACCAGATGGCTACACAGGTGAATTTTACAAAACATTCAAAAAAGAATTAGTACCTATTCTTCTTAAACTATTCCAAAAAATACAGAAGGAGGGAAGGCTCCCAAACTCTTTCTATGAAGCCACTATCACCCTGATTCCTAAGTCAGACAAAGATATTACAAAAAAGGAAAACTACAGGCCAATATCACCAATGAACATAGATGCAAAAATTCTCAACAAAATACTAGCAAGCCGAATTCAGCATCTCATTAGAAAGATCATACACCATGATCAAGTGGGATTCATTCCTGGTATGCAAGGCTGGTTCAATATCTGCAAATCAATTAATGTAATACATCACATTAACAAAATGAAAAATAAAAATCATATGATCATATCAATAGATGCAGAAAAGGCATTTGACAAAATCCAGCAGCCATTTATGATAAAGACTCTTAACAAAGTGGGAATAGTGGGATCATACCTCAGCATAATAAAGGCCATATATGATAAGCCCACAGCAAACATCGTTCTCAATGGGGAAAGGCTGAAAGCTTTCCCCTTAAGATCAGGAACAAGACAAGGCTGCCCGCTTTCACCACTTCTATTTAACTAGTTCTGGAAGTTCTAGCCACAGCAATCAGACAAAAAAATGAAATAAAAGGCATCCAAATTGGAAAAGAGAAAGTAAAATTGTCATTATATGCAGATGACATGATACTATATATAGAGAATCCCAAAGACTCCACCAAAAAACTGCTAGAACTGATACACAAATTTGGTAAGGTAGCAGGATACAAAATTAATATTCAGAAATCAGTGGCATTTCTATACACCAATAATAAACTATCAGAAGAAGAAATCAGGAAATCAATCCCTTTTACAATTGCTTCAAAAACAATAAAATATCTAGGAATCAATTTAACTAAAGAAGTAAAAGACCTGTACTCACAAAATTATGAGACATTGAAGAGAGAAATCAAAGAAGATACAAATAAATGGAAATACACACCATGCTCATGGATAGGAAGAATTAATATAGTTAAAATGTCAATACTTCCTAAAACAATATATAGATTCAATGCAATTCCAATCAAACTACCAAGGACATTTTTCTCTGAAATAGAACATAGAATCCTAAAATTTATATGGAGTCACAAAAGACCCCGAATAGCTACAGCAATGTTGAGAAATAAGAACAAAGTGGGAGGCATCATACTACCTGACATCAAAACATACTACAAGGCTACAGTAATCAAAACAGTATGGTACTGGCATAAAAACAGACACATAGACCAATGGAATAGAATAGAGAGCCCAGGAATAAACCCATCTATATACGGTCATTTAATCTATGACAATGGAAGCAAGAATTTACACTGGAGTAAAGATAGTCTATTTAATAAATGGTGCTGGGAAAATTGGACTGACACGTGCAAAAAAATGAAAATAGACCATCTACTTACACCATATATGAGAACAAACTCAAAATGGATTAAAGACTTAAATGTAAGACCTGAAACTATAAAACTCCTAGAAGAAAATATAGGGAGTAAGTTTGCAGACATTACCCTGAGTAATATTTTTACCAATATATCCCCTCGGGCAAGGGAAATGAAAGAAAAAATGAACATATGGGATTACATCAAACTTAAAAGTTTTTTCACAGCAAAGGAAATCATCAATAAAACAAAAAGGCAGCCTACTGAATGGGAGAAGATATTTGCCAATGATATCTCTGATAAGGGGTTGATATACAAAATTTATAAAACACTCATGCAATTCAACACCAAAAAAACAAACAACCCAATTAAAAAATGGGCAGGGAATATGAGGAGGCATTTCTCTAAAGAGGACATACAGATGGCCAACAGGCATATGAAAAAATGTTCAACCTCACTAATCACCAGAGAAATGTAAATAAAAACCACAATAAGATACCACCTCACTCCAGTCAGAATGTCTATCATCAACAAATCAACAAACAACAAGTGTTGGCGAGGGTGTGGAGAAAAGGGAACCCTGGTGCACTGTTGGTGGGACTGCAAATTGGTGCAGCCATTATAGAAATCAGTATGGAGGTATCTCAAAACACTGGAAATGGAACTGCCGTATGACCCAGCAATTCCACTCTTGGGAATCTACCCAGAGGAATTCAAGACGCTAATTCAAAAAAATATATGCACCCCTATGTTTATTGCAGTGCTATTTACAATAGCCAAGACTTGGAAACAACCGAAATGCCCATCGGTAGACTGGCTTAAGAAACTGTGGTACATTTATACAATGGAGTATTACTCCGCTATAAAGAAGAATAAAATTGTACCATTTGCAACAATATGGATGGACCTAGAGACTATTATGTTGAGTGAAATAAGTCAGTCAGAGAAAGACAAATACCACATGATCTCACTTATATGTGGAATTTGAAAAACTGAATGAATGAACATAAGAAACAGAAATAGTTTCATAGATATAGAGGAAAAACAGGGTTGCTAGTTGGGAGGGGGGTGGGAATGAGGGAGACGGGGAAGGGATTAGACAGCATAAATAGGTAACTACAATATTGCCACAGGGATATGAAAGACAGTTTGGGGAATATAATAATGTTGTAAATATTTTGTGGGGTATCAGATGGTCACATGTCTTGTTAGGGAAACCACTTCATGGATGGAGTAGAGGTTTGATCACTGCACTGTACACCTGAAGTTGATGTTGTATAATATTGTATGCCAACTGTAATTGAATATATAGACAGTCACGGGATGTGGATTATACAGTGGAAGGGAGTCAAAGGAATTGTAATGGATAGTATGATATGGGGGGGGGAGTGGGGTGGAGAATTTGGGGAGGGGGGTTGTCACTTTGAGGGGTAAAAAGTATAACTATTGCACTTTGTTGTATACCTGAAGCTAATTAAAAGTATATATAAATTTTAAAAAAAACATATGATCACAAATAGGGTAAACCATCAAACACTGTTAATTCTCAGTACTCTCCGCAAAGATTGTTTATGATGATTCACAAAGTAAGCAAACTTTCAAGCCCTCCAATTTTACCTTTCATATATCCCACACTACTGGACAGATGCCACTCTGGTCAGAAATGCCACAGCACCAGCAAGCATGGCTTCATCAGGAGGTAAAGCCCCATAGCCCCCCTTATGTCTGAGTCAGGGGTACTTCCTCCATGCTGCTGTGTGTAGTCCTGTCCCAGCTGTGTGCACACCATGCTCTACGCTTCCATCCATGGGCCTTTCCTGTTGGCCCTGAGGACAGAAGCACGAGGACATTGATGCTCCACATCACATACTCTTTCCAGAATTGGGTTAGAACCCAGGTGTGTACAAAGGAAACAAAATCCCCAGAGTCCCTGAATTTAACGGGCTTCAATTCAAGAGAAATAATAATATACAAACTGGTTATATAAGGCACACTGTTAATGTTAAAAGAAGCAATTTCTGGAAGATGAATGGAAGGAACAACTAATTAATTGGCAAACACAGGAAAGTTAATATAGGTGGCATTTCTTTGCCCTGGGACTTAAAGGAAGAAACACTCCCTCCCCCTCTCCCCCCAATCCCCCACCCCCACCAAGGAGTTCTCATGTGGGTCTCTTTTGATGTAAATTAAAACAGGTCTCTTCAAAGTACCATTCGATGAAGAATGAAAACTCATCACACTTGAAGAACAAACAAACATATCTATGATAAGGAAATACACACACACACACACACACACACACACACACACACACTCACACTAAAACCTGGAATGAGGGGAGAGGGAGAACTTGTGAAGATAAATGTCATAAAGAAGGGGGATGGCAATAAAAAAAAAAGAGAGAGTTTAATATCATTGAGGGATTGTGACTAGAAGACAGCCTCTATCAAATAAAATAGTTAATTCTCCAAGTGGAGTGAGTGGGTTGAGTGTAGATAGATCTAAGGCAGAATGCCAATGTCAGCATGTTGCTCTGCACTGATGAGTGAACAGCAGGCAAATTTAAGTAGGAAAAGGCCAGTTAAACGGATTAGCTTCTCCTGAGAACCAATAAATAATGGTCCTCTGTCCCATTCTGGGTTTTAAACAAAACAGTAAGGGTGACGGGAGTTCAAAATATTACCTTTATTACGATAAAATCAAAGAGCGGGGGCAATAGCTTAGTGTAATAATAAATAAAAACAAAGCAAAACAATTAGGTCTGTCAATTGAACCCCACTATTAAAAAGATTATCAGTGCACTCAGAGGCACAGGGCCAGGGCAGCCCCCCAACCCCCAGGCTGGAGGGGAAAGCAGGTAAAAAGCCACCTTTGCCGGGAGAGAAGAGAACATCTCCTCCCTGCAGGCCGTTGCCACCTGAGAGGAAAAGCCCAGCAGGTCCAATACATTGTTTACAAATTTACCAACCCAATAAGTCATTCCAAAGGAGGCTCGTACATCTTCGTTTTTAACCAGCAGCCACCAACCCCCACTCACCTCCCACTCCTACCCTGGCCCCAAGCTGATTTATATTCTTGCAGCTTGTCTACAGACACTCTGAGAAAAAGCATACTCCCTACCTCCTGCTGCCTATCTCCATGGTTTTATCATGATGGACTAGCAAGGTAAGTGAACTCAATCAAGTCTTGTATAATTCTTTATCATTATCAGCCCTATGTAATTATTCACTGAATTGTTATTTTGTTTTCATTTTATTTTTCCAAGTGTATATTTTTTGAAAGAAATTCTCTTACTCTATTGGTCCAAAAAAATGTCTAAAGATCATCTTTAATGAAGAAGAGTCATAATGACTTCTCAAGGGCACTGAAGAGCACTTTGTTAAATAGTTCTCCAAACAGCAGTTGTGAGAAGCAGCCGCCAAACTCTTCTGATGACCTTTTTCCAAGCGCTCTCCACCCCAGAAGAAGTGACATATGAAGGCCTTGGGACCCTGGCATTTACACAACTCTCATCCTGGTTTTCTTGGCTAAGTGCCCATTGAAACAGCCACATCTTTCTACTCTCCAGGTGTTTCAAGTACTCTTTCAAATAAAGGAACCAATAAGGAGAAATTAAATGCTAGCCTTCCTGTTCCACACTGAGCCATGACATTGAGTCTGCACTCGATTGGAGGAGGCAGGATCAGACGCAAGCCCTGGGAGCTGCCCATTTGGCTCCTGCAAACTGCCACCAAGAGTATTTTCTTAGTTTGTTTGTGCTTAAGATGTCAGTGCATGGCTTGTTTCACTAATTAATTGTGGTGCTACGCTTGGCCCACAATGACAGCTTTTAGAATCAATGGACATTTCAGGCATCACTGTTTTCATTAGCAAGATATTTCATTAAATTAGGTGGTGCGTGATGGAAATGTCCTTGGATCTCATCAATTCTAATGAGCTATTACTTGAAGATACCTAGAAGGGCTGCCCTTGCCAGAGATCAGCTGGGCTGCCCTCTCTGCAGAGACAGGCTTTATGAGTTAGATAACAGTCAGATTAGGCTTTAGTGATCCAGACTCTTTTCTAATATAATCATAATCCCCTGGCCTCAGCCTGATTCACCAAGGAGAATTCCCCACAGGATAGGCCCTGACCTCCAGGTAGCTCCTGAGGAAATTCCCTCTGGTTTAGTTGTCTCACTTAAGTCCTGAATTGTGGGGAAAACTAAAGTAGGGCTAAGCCATGGAAGTTCACTAGCAGATGGGAGCTACCTGGGTGTCCTAAACATATAAAGATTTTTCTTAGGTCAGATTAGTTTTATGTTGACTAATGCACTCAATAATAACAGTAATGAAATTACAATAGCCACAACTTGTAGGGACACCCTATGTGTTAGACATTGTGCTAAGTACCATACCTCACTCATATCTCAAGATTAAATGAGCTCACACATCAAAAGGACAGAACAGTGTTTGATATTTTGTAAATTCTCATTCATGTTAGCTATTTGTAGTAGTAGTGGCAAGAGTAGTAGTATGAGGTGTGTTCAAACAATACAGTGAATATTCAAACTGAAAAAACTTATTACAGTAAAAGACGAAGACACATTGCCATTAATCCCCCTCAAAATACTCCCCCTCACTTTGAACACACCTATCCCATCATTCTTGCCACTTTCTGAAGCAGGTCTGGAAGTCTTCTTTCGTGAGTGTCTTTAGTTGTGCTTTACTGGCTGCCTTGATGTCCTGAATTAATTCAAAACATTTACTTTTCCTGGTTATTTTGTCTTTGTGGAAGTACCAGAAGTCACATGGTGCCAGATCTGGTGAGTAAGATAGATGTTCTTATTTGACAGAAATTGCTGTACTAGAAGCTATGTGTGACACTGAGCCTTTGCATTGTGATCACAAAATACGGTAAATACTGCTACCAAGTGCTATCCAATAGAAAGGCAGGGATCTTCAATATGGGAAGTGGCGTGTCGAACCTTAGTAACAGCGTGTGACAAGCTTCAGCTTGTTCCGTGCAGTCAGTCGAGTGTGAGCTACAGTTGAGAGAAGGTGTTTTGAAGTGTGCTGTAATCATCCTCTATCATGCCAACACTGTGTCACACATCGTTTTAGGTATATGGAAATTTCTGTTAAATAAAAACATTACAGTGTGTCCTCATCTACCTTATTCACTGGATCTCGTACTGTGCAACTCCTGGCTTTTCCCCAAAGTCAAAATGATTCAGGACATCCAGAAAGCCATGACAGTGCAACTAAAGACTCACGAAATAGGACTTCCAGAACTGCTTCAGAATGTGGCAAAAATGATGGGGTAAGTGTGTTTGAAGCAAGGGGGAGTTTTTTGAGGGGGATTAATGGCAATGTGTTTTCTACTGTAGTAAGTTTTTTTTTTTTTCTATTTAAACATTCACTGTATTTTTTTTTATCATACCTCATAGCAATAATAAGCAACAGCTTAGAAGAAACAGATCAAAACTGGGTATGATTAGTGGGTTCAAGAATGTGTATAGAAAACAGCATCTCCAGAAATGCCACATCAGAGTTTAGAGAGGATAACTTGAAATATTACTGCCTATCCAGTAGGCTCATCAGAAAACGGAGTGATGGCCAGGAGATACATCACCAAGGGGAAGAGCTGGGGAAAGATATTTGAAGTAGAGAGTGGGAACTAGAAGCTGGAGGAAATTTAGAGCTGATAAGCAGGAGCCGTCCTATTATCTAGGTTCCCAGCCACGCACTGTACCCGGCAGAGGGTGTGATGTACCACATGACCACATCGCTGTCCACCTTCTCCCAACCCAGGCAAACGGTGACACCTGAGTTTAGAAATTGCCTATCTGTGGATTGACCAGCTTCTGGCTCAAAATACAGAACCTTTCTGTTGGGAACTAGAATCAAGTGAAATTCCAATTCCGGATGGTAAAACTGAGTGATCTGTGAAAGTAGACGTTACCAGCCCACGTCCACAGCACTGTCATAAAGAAGTAAAGTCCCAGAGGATGCAAATCAAGGGGAAATTAACAGACTACATGTTCAGAGAGACCCAAAGAGATCACAAGAAAGAGTAAGCTGAGAGAGCAGCCACATTCCCCAGCTGTCCTTGTGGGGTTCAGTTCCTCACATACCTGAGGCTTGAGGCTCAGCTCTTCCTAGATTCCCATGAAACCTCACTGTAGTTTTTCCATGGCTCCCTCTTCATCCCTTTCACTTATACTTATTTTCCTTCCTTCCCAAATAGATCAGGACTCCTATATTATTTCTAAAAGCAAAGATTTGAAGGAGCCAACTAAGCAAAGCTTTCTTTTCCTCAAGTTTCACTTCTTGCTGACTAAAGCTTTGGGATGATCCAGGAAGGCCATAAGCAAAAGTATCCGCAAGAGTTTAGAGAGTTGCAGGTAAGCCACCTGCTACCCAGCCTGACTAATGAAAGACACAGCTTCTCTCCTTAGAAAGGCATCTCTGTGGTGCCGTGCAGACTCCACAGCTCAGAGGAAATAAGCCAGGACTCTGCAGTTTCACAGACAGAGACTTGAAATAAGTCCTCCATTTTACTGCTTCTCTGACCTTGGATGAATTGTATCACCCCATACCACTCATCTTCTGCAGCAGGAAAAGGGGGCAATGCTATCTACCTTCTATGAGTTACACATAAATTAAACCTTATAGTGCATTAAACCTTCAGCACACAGGCACACTGCAGCAGGCCTTCCACAAACCCATACAACTTTTATGGGAATAAGACAAATGTGCTTTTTCTTCTGGGCAAACGACTGGCAAGTAGAGTAGAATCTCTGAAAAGCAGTACGTGGCAAGCCTGCTTCACAGTCACTGAGCGGTGATTATGCTGCTGATGTGGCAGGTAACTTATGTTCCAGTTTGGTATATAAATGATATAGCTAAATTATATCATTTATATAAAAATTTATATAATTTTTCCTTCGCAATGCTTCATAACTAAGTACAGTAATGCACTGATTAAAGATGGATACATTCTGAGAAATGCATCATTAGGCGATTTTGTTGTTGTGCGAACATCAATCATAGAGCACACTTACACAAACCTGGGTACAGCCTACTGCACACCTAGGCTAGATGGTGTAGCCTATTGCTCCTAGGCTACAAACCTGTGCAGTATGATTCTTTGCTGAATACTATAGGCAATTATAACACAATGATAAGTATTTGTCTATTTAAACATATCTAAACATAAAAAGGTACAGTAAAAATATGGTATAAGAGATCAAAAAAATGGTAGACTTTTCTAGTGTGGGCACTTCCCATGAATGGAGCTTGCAGGACTGGAAGTTGCTCTGGCTGAGTCGGTGAGTGAGTGGTGAGTGAGTGTGAAGGGCTAGGGCATGACTGTATACTACTGTAGACTTTATAAACACTGTACACCAGCATCATCACAAACACGTGAGCAATGCATCGTGCTACAACATTATGATGGCTACAGCATCACTAGACCATAGAAATTTTTCAGTTTCTTTATGACATTATGGGACCACCATCACATATGTCATCTGTCATTGACCAAAAAACATCATTATACAGTTGGGGTAAAAAAATTAAAACAGTGTCATCAATGTTTCAACCTACCAAGAAAATCAATGCAGCCCAGAGCACTATCAATAGCACCAATTACATCTCATTGGTCATGATGGAGAGCAGTTTACCCTTAATAAAGATCGTTTTTTTAAAAACTTGACACCTGATTATATGTCACCCTAAACACCAAATCAGAGCAGGTTGACATGAAAATAAAACACATCCCTCTCTTCCAACAGCTCAGTTAGCTGCCTAAGCAAAGTTGATCTATCTATAACATAGAATGCATAATTCAAAATGACAATAAGGAAAAAAATAAGCTTGCATAATTTCATGCACATGGAGGGTAAAGATTGCTTGCAGATTTACAGGTTATACCCTGTTGAAGATTCCATGCAGAAATATTTCACTCATTCCTTTTTGCAGACAGGCAAGTTCTTTCATCTTCAGGCCCTTTGGATAAATTTTCCCCAAGAGTTGTTAGACATTAAATCTGTCAAATAGAGACCTATTAAATCTGACTCGATGCTATAAATGGTAGCAGCTTAAGGCCCCGAGTTGTAGCAGCTCTAAAGATGGCACACCCTCCCTATGTGACGTTTTATGATGGAGGACAGCAAGGCTGTTAGCATAGTCATTCTCCTCAATAGAAATAGGATGGAGCATTTGCAGTTCCTGCCCCTCTTTGAGGGGGTCTGTTTATGAAGGAATCAAGTGACACCAACCCCAGGCATCTGTGGCCCCTGCCCCGCTGAACTGTGCTTTGTGGTCACACATTTTAATGGTTGGGGTGAGTGGATGAAAGACTTCAGAGACTTGTGATTCTCTAGAATTGGTTCATCGTCACTATCCAAAAAACTGAGAAGAGGGAATGTCTTTGTTTCCAGACTTGGCAGCTCCCAGTCATGGATATTGAAGCATTTTGAAGGTGTCAGATGGGGGCACATCTTGGTCTAACACTCCCTTGTGTGAGTAAGCCATTAAAAATCCAAGAATGGTCATCCTTTAGCAAACTGAGTTCTCTAAGGTTTGTATTCCATCTGTCTGCTTCCAGATAGTTGTGCTTAGTTACCAGAACCTAATCAAGGAAAAGAGGAATAAGGTGTCTGGGTGGTAGTTCAGATTGTGCCTACTAATAGGTGTTTCCTAAAAGGGTCCCTCTCTCTTGCTTATCTAGGACATTCTACCCTTCTGACTGAGGGATTTTTCCTTAGCATGAGGGAAGGGAAAATATTAATGCTGTCCAAAGGAAAGCTGGGCCTGAGGAATCTCACGAATTATTGGAGATCAGTAGTCCAGAAGCAGAGAATAAGATGGAATTTGGCATGCTAGGTATTTGTTAGGGATCAATACCTGTGGAACATCATGGGAGGAAGTAAGATTGGGAAGGAGAAGGAGTCTAACTGCAAAACTGGCCATACAAGGCCTCTGGCCAAACCCAGCAGAAGTGTTGGATATGGCGTGTCTGAGTTGTCCCATGTTGGGCCAAAATGGTCAGTCTTTTGCTTATGCCCTTAGGGGAGGTGGCTCTCTGTAGTAAAGCAATCCTGAATGAGCTGACAACCAAAGCCTGTCTACTGGAAGCTGGGACAGCAAGGCATCCCTTGATCGGGTCCCATTCTTTCCTTGTTAGTCCTCAGCAAAGCAGACCTCCCTTGGATGGGCTTTTCATCTTCTCTGGAGTTTAGCCATTCTGACTCAGCCCCTGGTCCTCAGCTTGCTGTGCCCTCCTGCTGCCGGAGATGAGAGACTTCATAAACTACCAAGCATGTCTTCCTTTGTGGTTTTCACACTTTTATTTCTATTACCTATTAGTCTCCTGGGACTTTTCTGTAGTAACATCATATCCTTCCTCAACTCCTGCCTGCAGGCTATTTATTTGGGGTTAAGTGCTACCAACCAGCTTCTTTTATTTAGTGCTCTCTGGCCCCATTGCTCTCAGTGAAACTAGTTCTCTCCAATCATCAGATGGAGCCTCACAGTAGAGCTAGCCCTAGTCATTGTTTAGTTTTGTTTTGTTTTTTGTTTTTTAAGAGGGCAGTGTCACTAGCCCTGATGTGGGATCAGAAACCAGGAGCCCTAGTCATTATTAGAATACAGGTGCCCTCCCTGGACTTTACAGCTTATAAAATTGTCCATTTTTAAACTGACATCCTATTGGGAGGTAAGAAGTAAAGTAGAATGGTTAATAGCGTGGACTCCAGAGTCAGTAGATCAGGTATGAATCTCAACTAGCTTGTGGCTGAGTAAAGTTTGGGTAAAGTATTTAACATCTTTGAGTCTACGACTCCTTACCTATAAAGAAGATATAAAAGTAAGGGAGGGAGACATGAATGAAGGGAAGGAGGAAGGGAGGAAAGGAGAGAGGGAGAAACCAAAGAAAGCTGACTGAAATAAACTATGTATGCAAATGATCTGCAAGGGAACAAGCTGGAGATATCTTTCCCAGAGCGTTCCTTCCAGAGCCTGTTCTTGTTCTCAGATTTCACTGATAATTCAGGAGCAATATGAATTGGAAGATAGAAGAGGACATGAACTTGAAAGGAGCATCCGACTTCTAGGAGCACGTGCCTAGAGGCCATCCAAGTGTCAAGCACATTTATTGATTGTGGTAATGTGGAGAACAGAGGCTGAGTCTTCTCATGGCCACGTGGCCTAGCCAAGACCATTAGTAGATGAATGGTGTTGCCCTTGCTCCGCAACTGCAGACACCATTACCAGGGCAAGTAAAAGCAAAACAGCCTACAGTAGCTTAAATGCCTGTCATCAGCCACTGCCTGCACACATCCTCAGACCCACTGAGAAGGTGGGTCTTGTGCTCCAGCCCCAGCCTGCTGAGATGCCTTCTCATTATTAGTTGGCAGCTGCTTGTAGAGGAAGTGTATGGTGGAATGCCGTGACCACACCTTGTCCCCAGCAAGGTTCTATGGCCTCAAGATCATGATTCCCAGAAACCTCAAAGAGCCTGGCTGTGTGGACATATGCTGGAGCATATGGAGGGTGACCATATAATTTATCACACAAACTAAGACACTGTTGAAAGTAAAGAGGCTATATTGATCATTTTATAGGCAAAGGATCTAAACTAGAACTATCCCAGATATACTGGCCATGCATGGATCCATTTAAACATAGACATGCAGGGACTTGATGCTGCATGAATCCATTTAAAAAACACATAAGGGATCTACATTGCTTCTCTTTCTTTTTGGAAACTACTTATATTACACTGAATTTTAGTCCCGCAAAATATCGATCCTAATCCCTGGAACCTATAAATGTTACCTTATGTGATATGGCAAAGACTTTGCAAACGTTTAAATTAAAGATCTTGAAATGAGGGAATCATCTTGGATTATCTAGCTGGACCCTAAATACAACAGCATGTATCATTATAAGAGGAAGGTAGAGGGAAATCTAACTGCATGTAGAAGAGAAGGAAATGCAAAGATGAAGCAGTGAGTATTTAAAGATACTAGTCTTGGGCCGGCCGAGTGGCGTGGTGGTTAAGCGCTGGCTTGGGATGCCAGCGGCCCCGGTTTGGTCCCACATGTGAGGGCCAGTGACACTGCCCTCAAAAAAAAAAAAAAAATAGAACCATAAAGATACCAGTCTTGAAGACTGAGGCGACGCAGCCCTAAACCAAGGAATGTTAGCAGCCCTGAGCTGAAAGAGGCAAGGACTACATTGTCCACTAAAACTTCCAGAAGGAGTATGGCCCTGTCAACACCTTCATTTTGCTCTAGTGACTATCACTTCCAGACTCCAGAACCCTGACAAAATAAATCTCAATCGTTTAAGGCATCAAGTTTGGGATCATATGTTATAGTAGCCACAGGAAACTAATATGGTAATTAAATTACTTTTTCCTTTGGTAATGATTCCTGAAAATAAAATATTTTTTAAAAACTTAAATAGAATACAGTGGAATCAGTCTTATTTCTATGGCCTTGCCCCAGGTTCTTAAACTTTCTGCACCTCACCTTCCAAATCTTTAAAACGGAAATAACAATAAACCATGTCTGATAAGGTTATTATGAGAATTCAATAATATACCCTATAAAATGATCATAACATGGATTTGGGGTCAGCATAAATCTTTTATAAATGATAGCTAACAAAATACAAGCACACAAATTTTCATGAAGAGAGTTGATCAGGGAAACTGCAAGGAGGAGGCACCTCCTGGGATATAGAGGCCCAGTAGGGTTTGGCAGTGGGCGGCTGAGGCCACAGACTGCCCTACAAGAGCATAATGGCAATCCAGAATGGGAATAGGCAGAAAAAGTCACTTTCTCTACGTCAGCTTTTTCCCTTACCCAGCTCTGCTGATCATGGCTTATATTTAACACCTGTAGTGTGAAAACTCTCTGCAGAACACTGTATGAGATCAAAAAGTATGGTGAAGGATATGGGCCTTGAATTCCACCAATTGGCTCTGCCATTAACAGGCTATGTGATTAAGGGAAAATTATTAATATTTAACTTCTCTGTTTCTTCATCTACCATATGGGAATAATGATCAACTTAAAAACACATGTGGGGAGGATTCTGTCTGTGATGTGTGTCCTCCAGGGCCTGTTACCTTAGAAAATGCAGCTACTTTTATGACTAATTTTCCTGGTACCTACCTTTGAGCAGGTCACAATGTACCTGGAGGGACAAAACTAATCAAAATGAAATACATGAGCCAAAAACAGGTCGTGGGAAACGATTAAGAGTTAAAATGGGGGATTCCTTTCATCAATACTTATTATTTATTGAACTAGTTATTGTGGATTACTATGAGCCAGCTACTGTGCTACCACCAGCTGCAGAAACAGATGTGAGTCAAGTAGCAACATTCCCTGCCCAATGGCACTTCACCTAGGGGTGCTGGTCATTCCATCCCACAGGGGTCCCCACTTCCTTTCACTGCTCCACAGGCCAAAAAGAAGCATGACGAAAGGTTTCTTCAGTGTTCACTGGCTGATTTCCCTCCTGGTCTTGGCTAATATAATCCAGACACAATTGCAGAAATTCCCATTAATACCAAGATCTAAATTGGCAGAGTCAAAGGCTGCAGCCCTGGAGGCTGATTTCTAGTCATGAATATGTAGTAGGATGTTGCCTTACAAATGCACGGTATCTAAGAAACCATATACTATATAGTAATGGTTATAGAGCAAGTTATTTGGTGTTACACTTGACCTGAAAAAAATGAGCTTTGAACAACAAGGGAAACCTGGCAAAGATGAAAACCATCATTCACTGAGAACTTACCCTGCAGCAGCCCAGATGCCTTGAAATGATATCAGTAATTTGAAAAGCTGGATCAAGAGGTTTGTATTATTCCCATTTCACTGATAAAGAGCCTGAGCCTCTTCAGTGATTTGCCCAACGTCACAAAGCCAGTGAGGGGCAGATGCAAATTTCAAAGCCTCTCCTGTTTGATTTTCATCCCAGGGTTCCTTTTACCCTCTTGTGGAGCCTCGTAGCCAGACATCTTGGCACTGGCTCTGTCTAACTCACTGTAGTCGCTATGGACAGAATGCACCCTGCTTCTTGGGCTCTGTGTCTGTGAGTAAATGAATGGTTTGAGCTAAAGGACCTTGGAGCTCTCTTTATGCTCTACCTTATCTTCCAGCTAGGACTTAACTGGGAACATCAAAAACAGAGCTGGGGGGGCCGGCCGAGTGCCACGGTGGTTAAGCGCTGGCTTGGGAAGCCAGCGGCCCCGGTTCGGTCCCACATATGAGGGCCAGTGACACTGCCCTCAAAAAAAAAAAAAAAAAAAAAAAAACAGAGTTGGGGACATCCAAAGAAGGAGGTGCTACTTGTAGAAGGAATTCTCTGGATATGGTCTCATGGTGAGTCTGGTACCTAAAGTGCCTTTAGATGACACCCTCCTTTATCCAAAATCTTGTAGATGCCATCTGTCCTGGGGCTTAGAGAATGGCCCTTAGAGAGGTCTCTAGTGGAGACAAGTCTGTCTACAGTTTAAGGCAACATCCTGTGGTCAATAGTTACAAACCTAATTAACCTAAAAGATCATCTAACCTTGCATAGCCTCAGTTTCCTCAGCTGTAAAATGGGGAATGATATGTATTCTCCTCATTTGGATCTCTTGAATTTCAAATGACTAAATCAAAATGTGAAAATGCATTGAAAAAGATAAAATGGTCTCAGCAGGCAAGCTAGGTGTCTATAACTAGAAGAGAGCATATGGTTGATATCAGAAAAGGGGTAAATATATTTAGATTTATATATATTAAACTTTATATTAAATTTGGTCATTTATATCTGCTCATATTACTTTGTACATTTTAATACAACTCTAATTTTTAGGACAGAGATCATATTTTCTGAAAAATTCATTTATTATACCAATATTCCTCATCATGATCCAAAAAACATAAATCAGAAACACTGGGGGCACTTATAAAAGGAGATACTTGTGGCACCAGCAAAACCAATTGCTTCAGAATTCCCAGGAATAGGCTGAGAGAGCTACATTTTAACTAATTATTTCATTTGCCAGCTGGTTCACATCTAGATGACTCATGATATTCTGGATAGCAGAGTAAGCTGAAAGCTTTTGATTGTAAAGGTTAACAATGAAATACCTAACCTTGTCTAGGATTAACTAAGCAGATGATTATGGGTGGGTGGCAGAGGCAGGTGGCAGCTATGAATGGATCTTTCTTGTATTTCAATGGATGGAAATCAAGTTTAATTAGGGTGCCTAGGAAAAGCATTTCTGTCATTTCATATCTACAGACCTAGGCGTGACCCAAGAGGTAACCTGTGGCTCTTAACCTAGGATCAATCATTCTAATGCGTGCAGAACCTCAGACCACCTATCAAGATATAGTGGTTAAGAATGTGGGTTCTGGAATAGAAATGACTAGGACTAACACTCAGCTCTAATAATTAGCTATGTGACTAGAAAAGTTAGCACCCTTTACCTCAACTGTAAAGTAGGGATAATAATAGTACCTATGTTGCATAATTTATGTAAACACTACATGAAATGAAGTATTCTTATTGCAGTGCCTAGAACAGAATGAGAACTCAATGAATGTCAGTCACTTAGGAAAATAGATCACGGAAGTCATCTATCCCAGTCACATTTGGGAAACTTGCCAAATGAGCAATTATAATTTCTTGGATGAACTTTACAAACACACACACACACACACACACACACACACACACACACAAGTGCTTATTTGAATTGAGAAGCTGTCTGGAAGCAGATGAAGGAGCCACCACTCCAAAATTCCAGTTGGGGAAATCCAAGAAAACACAGACACTCCCAACAAACTCACAGTGCCCCTGCCTCCCTTTGCTGCTACTGAACCGTGTCAAGACATCTTGACCACGGTTGTCCAACTCTTTTCCTGTCAAGAGCAAGCACATTGTTCTCTATCTCTTGATTCACAATGAAATGAAAGTAATCGTAATCAACCGAACACTTATTGAGATTTTTACCATGTTTTGGGACTGTGTTTTATATTATAAAAGCTTACAGGACTTAAGTTTCACAAGAACCCCTGTAAGGCAGATGTTGTTCTTCCCACTGGGTTGGTGAGCCACTTATGACAGCTTGGTCTGCTTCCAGATTTCAAGATCTCCTAGGCCAGCCAAGTGGTGCAGTGGTTAAGCGCTGGCTTGGGAAGCCAGCGGCCCCAGTTTGGGTCCCACATGTGAGGGCCAGTGACACTGTCCTTTAAAAAAAAAAAAAAAAAATCAAGATTTCCTAGACCAGGAGCCATGCCTTCCCTTCTTTGACTACTCTGGGAGTTAGCAAAAGTCTTGAACACAGATAACACTTAATAAATAACTTCTGATAACCCCCAGCAATTGCTCCCATGAGATTATAGCTGTGGCTTTCTAGTCCTTACTCCAAGCAGTTGTAGCACCAGCTTCCAGCAGTGATTACTTCCGGTGATTATTCTATGAAGTCCTCAATGTTTCTCTCCTCATACATCACCTTCCAAAAGCTATCAGGCCCCTCCAAACTTGGACAACCTCCATGTACTTGCGTCCAGGAAGCAGCTAAAGCATAGCCCTAGTGCAAACCCACAACTGGCCTTTGCATTCACAGACACTCTGCTCCCTGCCCGTCAGATGCCTTCTCCTGTCCCCAAGGCAGGTACATGTTCAGGAATCCACTGTGGTTCAGGTAAGCTCTCATGCCACAAGAGTCCTTTTTTCCTTCACTCATAATGTAAGAGACATTTCTGCACACAGTGTCACAGTTTCTAAATTCAGATAACAGAGTCTTCCTTAGAATTCCCAATATTATTCACAGAGGACCCCATGCAAATAAAATCCTAGGAGTCTCTTTATTTCACCTGTAATGTAATTTGAGACACCAACTAAATTCTAACATTGCCTCTGAGGTTATTCCGGGACTAGAGTTAGCAGGGGAGCATGGGAGAATATGAAAACTGTATATTCCTGTTTCAATGTGTTCTCAATGTGTGTTCCAAGGACAATTACCTTATAAATACATGGGTGGTTTTGATAAAGTCTAGATTGAAAACCACTCAACTAATTATTTGATGTGATGGGTGATCACCCTCCCTTCCCTGCAGGAAAAAAGAAGACAGAGGACTTTTGATTCATAAATACCATCCTCCCCAAACAAGCTCACAAGATGAGTCACAAGAAGATATCCAATTTAAGTTGATAAATTATGCACTGTTCAAAACCCACAAAAAACAACACTTCCAGCTTACCAATGATAGACTCCAGAGATCCTTAGAATGAAGCCTGTGGATGTGCTAAATGATATATGTAAAATCCCCTTATGTTTAGTTTGAATAACAACCAGGTTATTTTTGTCCTAAGTATCAGAAAGCCCATCTCAAATTTGCTAAGCCCGAAAAATGAAAGTATTGACTTCCTTAACTGATAAATTCATTTAAGGCAGGACTGGATACAGAGACTAAAGTGATGTTAACAGTTTGTTATTTTCCATCTCTCAGGTCACCTGTCTCCATGTGATATCCCCAAAATCTTCTGTCTTAGACTTTTTTTGTACTCTAAGTTCAGAAAAAGACAGACTTCTCTTCCAACAATCTCTGATTAGGCCAATTAAAGTCAAGCATTCATTCCTGAACCAATCACTATGACCAGAAAAGGTAAGTATGTCTTACCCCACACTCCCAAATCACAAGGACTGTGAGGGAGGGAAGGATAGATATTTCTCCCTCCAAAAAAGGCCCACCTGCTATTACCAGAAGCATCAATAGAGATTATACAGATTTCACCATCGTTCATAAATGTGTTACTTCGCCCCGCCCCCCAAGAAGTGTCCATGGCTTTCACCAAATTCAATATTGTCCAAAATCTTTGAAATTGTTAAAAATTGATAGAAGTCTATACTTTATATACAATGGTAGTTATGTGACAGAAAAGAAAAATTCTAAACAAGAGATAAAAAGGTGCAGGTTGTTGCTCTCACATCTTCCTAACAAATTCTTAGGAATTTAGTTTTCCTCATCTTTACTTTAAAAAGGTAAAAATAACATCATAACATTGTTTACACTTGTAATCATATTTTCAATGTCTGACTTTCCATTAGACCAAAGATGTGAAAAAAACATTAGCCACATGTATAATTTTTAATTTTCTAATAATCAGAATAAGAAAAATAAAAGGAAATTGGAACTAATTTTAATTATAAATGTTTTAACCATATGCATTCAAAATATTATTTCAAAGGAATAAAAATTATTAGTGAGTTATTTTTAAAGCTTTGTTGATATATAGTTCAAATAACATCAAGTTTTCCTATATAGTCTACAATTCAGAAGTTTTTAGTATATTTGCAAAGTTGTGCAACCATCATCATGATCTAATTTTAGAACATTTTCATCAACTTGAAAAGAAGCATTATTTATACCCATTAAGTTAACAATCGCCCTCCATCCCACGCCTCCAATCCTAGACAACTTTTAGTGTACTTTCTGTCTATGCATTTACCTATTCTGAACATTTCATTTAATGAATTGAGAGACTCAATGGACACACACAAAAATAGACAAATTATATATAAAATTAGAACTCTGACCCACAACCTGTAGCAATCAGTCTAGGAGGTCAACTTACTACCTAAACTAATCAATCCATGCAGTCAAACAATAAACCCCATAATAATAGGTGCCCCAAAAGGCCAGGATTTGATTAATAAATGACACTTTGTAATTCTTGCTATCATTTCCAGCTTAGGTCCAAACAGAGAAAGCCAAATATTCACCCTTAACCAATTGCTTATTACGCCGTATTCCTAAGTATTCCTACAACTTCCCCATGTCCATAGCATCCAGTCAGGGCACACCTGAAGCCTTCCCTTTTTTCCACTATTAAGTTTTCCCACCCCTCTATGTGCCTTTGAGATTCTGCTAAATGCAAGTGATGGTGGCTGCCTCCCTTGCTATAGCAAGCCTGAATAAGTATCTTTTGCCTATTCTCTTTTGGGTGGTCTTCGTTTACTTTTCACAGGATCATACAATATTTGATGTTTTGTCCAATATTTGATTGTCTGGCTTCTTTCACTTAACATAATTTTTTTCAAGGTTCATACATGTTTTAGCATGTAACGTTATTCCCTATTATGGTTGAACAAAATCCAATGTATGGATAGACTACATTTCACTTATCCATTCTTCAGTTCATGGACATTTGAGTTATTTCTACATTTTTTTCTAGTTTGACTAATGCTTCTATGAACATTTCTGTACAAGTTTTTGTGTGGATATATGTTTTCATTTCTCTTGGTTGTATATGTAGGAGTGGAACTGCATGATCATATAATAATTTTATATTTAACATTTTATAGGAACTGGCAAACTATTTTCCAAAGTGGCTGCACCATTTTAGAATTCCACCAGCAATGTATGAGAATTCCAGTATCTCCACATCCTTGTCAGCACTTAATATTGTCTGTCTTTTTTATTTGAGCCATCCCAGCAGGTGTGAAGTTGTGGCTTGTGGTTTTTATTTGCGTTTCCCTAATGATTAATCATATTGAGCATCTTCGCATGTGCTTCTTGGCCATTTGTATATTCTTTATGGAGTTATGTCTACTCAAATCCATTCACCATTTTAAATTGAGTTATATGTCTTTTCATTACTGATCTGTAAGGACTGTGTACTCTGGATACAAGTCCCGTTTTATGTGCATGATTTGCAAATATTTTCTCCACACTGTGGGTTGTCCTTTCACACTTTATCAGTAAAATGGGAGGAAAACTACATTCTATTTTATTCTAATGTCTGAATATGTACCCATGGGCTCAAATTATTCAGGAAAAAAAAAATCTATGTACTAAAGCGAATGCCAGAAAATCTATATTCTAATTCCAGCTCTTTTATTACCTAAAAGGTAGAGTAAAATGATTATCAACTTCCCTGAGCCTTTACTTTCTCAACTGCAAAATTTGGGGATTCAAGTGGATGATCTTCAAAATTCCATCCAAGTATAAATTATGTGGGTTTGATAGATAACATGGTATGATACTTGAAATATAGCCATTTTATATTAATATATCAAAATCCTGATATAAAATAATTGCTCTACAGTCATATATTATGCATATGATTTCTGACTCCTGGCACCATTCCTAATATAGTTTTCTCATCTTCACTTTCTTTCCACTCTGTCATGCTTTCACTAATTACTGAATGCTTGCTCTGTATGTGCCAACGGACAGGAGACAAAACATGAATCAGATTACTCTACATCCCTATCTTCAATAAGGGACCTCACTTTGCTGCCATATTACTTATCTTTTTAGAAGTTTCAAAGCCTAACCATATAGAGTTAACAAAATACACTATTTCCTGATCTTGAATGCACAGCCTATTACACATTCTGTAAATGACAGACTAATTCTCCCTTTATGTAGCATATCCCTTTAAGAATAGAACTTTGGCCATAGTAAGAAAACCAAATATACATTGGAAAAGGGCTCCCTCTACTCTTCAGTGAATTTCTTTTTCCAATATGGATTAACTTGGCTTTGCTTACTTCCCTGAAAAATTTCCCAGCCCTCAATCATGCATTAACACTACCCATGCTAAATTGCCTTTCAAGATGTATTACACCTGGATGTGAAAAAAAAAAAAAGCCATTCTTCAGACGATAGGCATTATACCACAGGTACTGCAGCTTTCGCCAGCTCATTGCATCGGTTCAAGTCCATTAATACGACAGTGATCAAATAAAAAGACCTCAGGCATAAACACAACAAGAGCAAAAATCTAGATGATGGTTGCATTCATTTGTAATATATTTTTCCAGTAGGTTGTAAGATTTTTACCTTAAGCAAGATGAAGTTGATGATTTTATAATGGAGTTTTCTTTCTAAATCTTTTCCTTTCTGCTTAAAAACTGCTGACTTTTACCACAGACTCTCATACAATTGCTTGCCAACACCCATCTCTAAATTTCAAAGCTTCTTCAATAATGCTTGGTTAGTTGTATGGGTACTTGGTGGCAGGCAGAAGGCACAAATTATTCATTGCACGAAATACAGCATTCGAATGCCTGATAGTGTTTTTTTTTAAATCTCATTTTAAAATGTAAATAGTACTTATTTAATTCTAATTTTCTAAAAAAAAAAAAAAAGTTTGCTCTTTACTAATAGTGTCCTAGAAATTCAGAACAATAATTAAGAGGTTTCTGGTCTTATAGCTCTAGATTCAAACCCCATAACTACTATTTTCAATAGTAGCTTTGTATAAATTCCTTACATTTTTTAAGCCTTGGTGCTCTTATCTTTACAATGCAGTGATAATAGTACCTACCTAAGAGGGCTGTGGTGAAATTTTTGAGATATATCTGTTTTGGTTTTTTTAATATATCTTGAGGTGCTGTATAAGACAGATCTAATAAAAACTTCACAATTGGAACAGGATTGGTATGCCACGTTCTGGTGAAATATGACACGTATGTTTGTGTTCTTGCTATCCCCTTCATACTTGACTTGTGTCATTCTACACCTTTGACTCTAGAAGTGATCCAAATCAAAGAGAGAAGGAATCCTGTTGTCTAAGATATAACATGGTCAGATCACTATTCAGTCGCTCCCTAGATTAGCCTCACATATAAGCAGCCCCCCTGTACTTCTGAAATCTCTTCTCACACCTGCACATACTGCGTTTGCTTTCTAATCTGCCTTCCTCCATTTCCGTTGATGATCTCCCCTAGTCTCCTCCCCTTTCTATCCACACTCCAATCAAGCACAGCCCCTATGCACCCATTTCAGACAATTCCCTGAATCCTAAATGATATAGTTTTTAAAATCCTTTATTTCACCAAAATTAAAAGTGTGGATTGAAGAATGAAACCTTGGAGCCATTGCATCACAAAAACTAGATTATTTTCCACTGGAGACCAGAAATGCATAATACACTACTTCCAAAGCAGTCTTTACATCATTTTCAGTATCAAAGTAGAGAACTGATTCTCATGGTCCAGAGAGAAAACCATGGTTTTGATCTAGGAACTTTTTTGAGTAATGCTAGCTACAGAAGTGAACTGAGGGGAAAAAAATAAAAATAAAAGAAACCCTTTTTACAAGTCAAAGGAATCAAAACATATCATTTTTACATTATGATGTACCCAATTTTCATTTTGTGACAGAGAAATGAAAAATGACTAGAAGCTAGTAAATCATTACAGTCATGCTGTTTACTATTTCCATAAAAATGCATGTATTTTCCCAACCCTAGGGAAGAACCCCACCAGGATTTATAACCCATTATTTCTAAAGAAACCCTCTAATTTTATCTGGAGAAGTTTTCATTTGTTCTTTATAATATCGAATATATATATATAAAACATTTAATAAACATGATACCTAATAATTTAACTAATCTCAAAGTCATAAAAAAATCCTGAGGTATCAATTAATCCAATGCCCTAACTCCACAGCTGACAGTCCCCAAATTATTACAATAATACCCTCCCTTTTTGATATATAACACTGTGTTAGAGATGATAATCAGGACCTTTGAAAGATTATGTTACATGTAAGTATGTAATGTGATGGCTGTGTTAATTAGCTTGATTGTGGTAATTATTTTACATTATACTCATATATCAAATCATCACATTATACACGTTAAATTATATAAAAAAAGTTATTTGTCAATTTCTCCTGTAAAGCTAGGGAAAAAGAAAGAGAAACAGGGCGGGCGGAAGGGAGGGAGGAAAGAGAGAGAGGAGGTGGAAGGAAGGAAGGAAGGAAGGAAGGAAGGAAGGAAGGAAGGAAGGAAGGAAGGAAGGAAGGAAGGGCAGCTACACTGACCATGGGCTTCAATTGCTTGGTGCATTCAGCAGTTACCAGTTTCTGTGCCTCTGTGACTTGCTTGCGACTTATATCCTCCTGTGTCTCTGCCCACTAAAGCATAACTATTGCAGATGAAGTCAACTTCTGGTGCACAAGAGTGCACCCAGCATTGCCAGCATGGACACTCTTCTCCTTGCAGATCCGTCTCCCTCTCTGAAGCCATTCTGTAACCCTCCCATAGGAAAGTTCTGAAATTTGCATTACACACTAAAAGTTCTGGAAATTTCATTCCCTAAATTTTCAAAATTCCCAACCCTAATGAAAGCTTTAAAATGAGGTCTATTTTTTTGAAGGCAGTGTCACTGGCTCTCATATGTGGGACCTGAACCAGGGCCGCTGGCTTCCCGAACCAGGGCCGCTGGCGTCCCAAGCCAGTGCTTAACCATCAAGCCACTCAGCTGGCCCAAATGAGGTCTATTTTAAATGCACTGTTTTCTTTCTCCTGTGACCCTATTGGGAGAGATGTAGCCTGCTGTTTTGTTTGTATGTCTTTATTTATGAAATGCTTCTTCCTTTCTCACTGGCTGAGTGGAAGTGTGAGTGCCAGGTACATTATTCTAGGAAGTACTAACACCATCTGTCACTGAAAGGGCTTTGCTAACACGTGCTCCCATTCTCCCAGGAATGCAATTCCAGTGAAATAATATAAAAGAAATTATTTAATAGAGATGCCCACGTGCTATATTAAAATGTCACCTCTTACCTTTGTTGATCAGAACAACCAAAGGCAGCCATGATTAATGACCAATGGGTGAGGAGGCATTTTATAAATTATAGCCTGTAGGGTGAAGAGAATGTGTGTTACTGGGAAGAATGCAGAAAGTGCCACCCTCTTGTGAATTTCTGAATTATTCCAATTTATAAAGCTGATTAGAATGAGGCTTGATCATTTATTTATAAATATTTACTGCATTCATTTAATTTATTAAATGTATTACTTTAATGTTTTTCTTCAATGTATTTATGGTCATATGTCATCCAGGTTTCAGAAACAGAAAAGCTAGGCGCAAATCCACACAGCTCAGCATGTGCTTCCTTTGTGGACCTGGAAATCTGTGACCTCTTCCCATCTAGTTCCTAGTAGGTTCAAGGGGACAATGTGATATCGTGGACATGTCACTCCTCTCCTGGAACACTGGGCTACAAAATGATGGAAACATCAGTCTTTGGCATGAGTTTGTAAGGTACAAAAATGAAGTCAAAATAACCTCCTTGACTAATTACTGGTTTTTAAATATTGCAACACTAGCAGATTTCAGTATCTGAGGAGAGGGCTCCAGATTTAATTTCAATAACCACTCACCTTCACCTCCTCCCTGTACATAAAGACTTCCCTATACATAATGATACAGAGAGAGAGAGAGAGAGAGAAAACACAAAAATAATAGCTTTTTGAGTACTTGGTAAATGAACTTAAATGCCCATCCAAATCCTCAATTTGGACATATGCTTGATTTTCAAAAATCATAGTTTTAGTCATTTTACCCCTATTATATCCCAAGTCTGCTAATTTGCCTCATTTTCTGCACACCCCTAAGTCAAGGTCATCCACAACATTACCCAAATTCTCTTTATAGTTCCATCTCTTCTTCTTCCTTGGGGCTTTTACATGCCTATCAAACTAGATTTGTCCCTGCTTTTCCCTAGTCCCTTGACCTCATTTCCACATGGCATTTCCAACCCCGGGAATGCCCAGCCTACTCCCAATCTCAGCCTTTTAAGACTTCTCCATGAATACCTTTGCCATTTATCATCACACCACTTTATGTGACCCTAGAGTCCGTTGAGACCCCTTAGTCCTTTACATGTTGTGGAGACATACGTCATATCTGGGCCTTTTATTAACGGCATTAATCCATTATTTTAGCCCCAAGCCCCAAGGACCTTGCACGAGGAGTTATGACTTAAATATCTCCTTAGACCCTGCAGTGCCTGGCTGAATGCCATTGTAGATACACTATATATACTTTTAAATAAATTGTGCCCAATTTAAAATTAGGAAACAATTTTAAATGGTGGGTACACATTGCAAATCTATAATGAACTATTTTCTTTACTTTTTTGGCAAAGACAAATAATGATCACATACATACACAATGACAGGGTCTAGAGAAACATTATACATTGATGTTTATATAAATGAGTATAATTTTTAGGCCGAACAATTTGTCAACATCTGACATATAGCGAGTCCATATAGCCTTAATCTAGCAATTTCTTTTCAGGTATTTAGCCTAGTTCTCTACTACATGTTAAAAGTTAGAAACAATGTAATATCCATATTAGTACCTGGGGTAAGTAAATTATGGTACAGCCATAATGTATAATGCTATAAAGCTTTTCAAAAAAAGAATTAAAATGCTCCCTCTTTACTGATGTGGAATGATCCCAAAAATATATTGTTCATGACAACAACAAATTTTCATGCAAATCAACATGTAAGAAAGAAGTAAAAAATTTTATGAAAAAAGTAAAAAGGAATATGCATATACTTATATGTATTTGCATAAAATATATCTAAAAAGACCCTCAAGAAATTGATAACACTGGTTACCTTCGGATAGAAACACTAGATTGATTGCTGGAGCTCAGGAATCCAGAGTTTTTGCTTTTCATCATTTGATATCTTTTGAATCTTGAATTATAAAATTGTATTATCCACTCAAAATTTTTTTTAATTATTATTAGTTCAATAATCTTTTTAAAAAATTTAATAAAATTCCTTCATTCTTGAAATCCCTTTTTAGAACAATGCTTCTCTCAGTGGGGCTCCAAAGACACCTCAGGTGTAACAGCCAAAACACAAGGAAGGAATATGCTGATGAGAATCCTGACCAGGGCAGAAACAAAGAGGAGAGTACAGGAGGGAGAACTCGGGCCATTCTCCTGGTATGTTCATACTATGCTCACTACATCTGGAAGTCATCAGAAGTTACCCTTCAGCCATTTTTGGTGAGAACCCTCAGTAGAAAGCATCATAAAGGGAGATCATAAAAGACAGTTGTCCCAGGTTCCTCAGATGCTGCACACTGAGTTGGTCTCAGTCAGAGATGGGCTTAGCTTAATTACCAGGCAATTCATTTGTCTGTTTGTTATCACACATGAATAGAATAGGTAGTTTGTGAGGTTTGAGGTCTTAGCCTTCTGTGGGAATGGTAAAGCTGAGGAGCCAGGCTTCTTGTTTGGGGCTGGATGTGAACAAGATAGGTTCCTTCCTTACTTTCCCTTCTCTTCAGGAAGTTTCCATCAGATTCAAAGCAGCCTGGGCTCTGGTTATCTCAGAGGAGCTGACTCGAACAAGTGCAAAATACCAGGGCTTTGGTACAAAGCAAAGGTCAAATAGTAAGTCTCGGGGTCAAAAGCAAAACAAAAGGAAACAAAAGAGCAACAACCAACATCATCAACCACCAGGCTGATTCCTAATTTTAATTACCACTAAGAAGAGGTAATTAGGATAATGTCAATTTAAAACCACTTTAAACGATACTTTAAAAATTAAAGAAGACAGTTCTTCATTTGAATTGGCTTCAGTGAGCTTTGATTATGCAATGTGAGCAACTGAAAAGAGCTAATTAAAAGTATATTCTTGTTTAGGTACATTCCCATCAAAATGTTTTCATAAATGATTTTCATTTGAAGAGAGGTGGTTTTTTTGAATTCTAAATAATTTACCTTTGTAGATAAGGAGTGAACAAAAATAGGAGTGTTAAGCAGGAAAAAAAAGTGAAAGTAAGTGTTCTATTAAGGCTTTAAAAAAAAACAAATTAAATGCTTGAATGCTTGTCTGTCTCATTGGAGTCAATTGATTGACCTTATTCTGAGCTCTGAAACAGCTGAAAGATGGTCTCCTACCTGACGCCAGTTGGAAGATGTGTACAAGCTCTTCAATTTCCATTTAGCAGGAAAGAATTGATTTAGTATTGAAGCCCTGAAAGGTGCAAAGAGCTTGTACCAGATCATATTAACTTTTGGATCAATACATTTGGGAATTCAAGTTTTCTTTTACTTAACTCTGAGTTTAAAAGCAGAGCACACTTGACAGATAAACTTTATTTCTATACTATTGTTCTCGTTTTTAATGTTCTTTGTGATTTTTATGGCTACATTATCTGCAACTCCTCACCTTGGAGATATGTCTGGTTTTATTTTCACTCCAGACAATTTGGATAGGTAGAAGTAACTCACTGTATTATTCCAATCAGCTACCAGACTAAAACAATACTTGCTTATATTTACTAAAGAACATGAATCTGGCTCTGTAGTTGGGGCTTTTTATAGATTTATTGAATCATTTCAACTGTCCTATGAATATGCATTAATTTTTTTTTTTTAATTTCAGGTGTACAAAAGAATGTAACAGTTAGACATTTACACCCCTCAGAAAGCGATAAACCTCAATCTACTACCCTTCCGACATCATATATATTGTAGCTATGACAGTTCCACTGGCCCTATTCCTTTATCTCTAATAACATCTTTACTTTTGCTGACCTGAAAACTCCCAAGCCCTTAGACCCTCTCTTTAAACCGACTCTACTAAAAACATGAAAAAATTCCCCATGGGGAAATCTCCAAGCAAATCCTAGGATTATTAGATCCTATGCTTTCCTTCCTCAATCATAGACAAAAATAATCAATTTACATCACTATTCCTCCAGTAATATAAGGCATATCTGATCAAATGTTTCTTCCAGTCCTAGGGAGGTGGGGAGAGGGTCATAGTGATGCTTTTTTCTTGGTATTGGACCAGTTTACTACAACCTGCTCTAAGGCCTGGCCCCATATAATCAGCTAGCCCTTCTTTGCATGGTGCCACACACATTCCAAATTATAAAACATTTCTGGAAGCAGCATCCTTGGTACTTGCCAACCACATTGGCTGCAGCTTTGCAGGGAGCATGGCCCTGCAGTCACCTTGATTTGAGAGTTGTAGACTCCAGAACTGTGACAGAACAAATTTCTTTTAAGTCACCCAGTTGGTGGTGCTTTGCTACCGTAGTGCTAGAAAACTAATATACCCATTTTCCCCTAATGGTGACATTTTGCAAAACTATAGCCTAACAACCACTATAGTGACCTTAATACTATCCACCTGTCTTACTTCTACCTGCCACAGCTTAATTTATATTCATGGTGAGTGTGTCTGTCTATGTGTGTGTGCATTCAGTTCTATACAATTTTAGGACATGTATAGATTTGTGTCCACCACCAATTTAAGATACTGAAGTTTCATAGCCCTAAGGACCCCTCATATGTCACTTTCAGAATCACATCAACCTCGCTGAAGTGGAACCTCACCAACCACAGTATCCCCACATCCAGCACCCCACTTCTGAGAGCTCATAGAATGTCAGGCATGTTTCCTGTGATTCAATCCTTCCAGGAATTCTAAGCACTATTATTAATTCTTTTTTTAAATGAGACAATGGAGGCGAAGGAAAGATAAGAAATGTGTTCATGGCCACATAAATAGGAAGTTGACAGCCTGAAACTGGAGACCTTACATTAAACCAGGAGGTACACCACACTCCTTTCTATTCTATCTTCTGGACCATTTGAGCAAAACCCAACCCACTGGCTCTAATGCAGAGACACCACTAAAACTACTCACTGTATCAAGTCAGAGCGTACTTTTGCCCCTGAGTTTTATAATAGCAGGTACTATATTTTCCTTCCAGTACTGAAACATTTCAGAGATAGCTTAAGAAGATGTCATAAATCCTAAGATGTTGCAAGTCAGGCCGGATCTCAGGAAAAACCAAAGATTCTTTCAAATCAACACACAAATGAGAGTATTATTTCCTCTTCATCTCACAGAAGCAGAAAGACGTATGGGAGGTGAGTAATGTATTGGGTTGTCAGAAAAGTCATGACGTATTTTTTCTGTGTTTTTCATTGCAAAAATGCATCAATGACTTTTCCAACAATCCAATATATAGCAATGGAGAATATCAACCAATCTTTTAAAATATTACTTGGAGATAATTTTATATTCACAAGCAATTGTAAGTTGTTTGTGTGCCCGTGTGCCCTTTAACTAGTTTCCCCCAATGCTCTATTTTTTAACCTTATATTTATCAGTAAAAATGTTAAGAAATGGTTATATATTATGTCTATTTTGAAATATACCAGCAACCATTGGGCAATTAGAATCACCATAATATTCTCTATGATACAGTACTGAACTATAATTATAATTCCTCCAATGCATTAGTCCTAAATACAGATACTTTTAGTTAATCTAATTATGGGTTGATTTTTGAGTTATAGTTAAAAAAATGAGGGTGTAATGAATTATTAGTAACCGCTTGCCAATAAATCCAGTACAGTCTTCACAAAAAGCTAATTTAGTCAAGTACATGTATATTTGACAAATAACTCCTGCTTTTGCATTCAGATCTTCCATTGAAGGCTGAGAGAGGGAAATCAGAAAGTCTAATTCTTTTCCAAGAGATTGAGGTTAAAAGAGAAAGGTTTACGTTAAGTTCATGTTAAGTACATGTTAAAGAGGAGTGCATGTTAAGAGAATGTAGCTCAAACAACAGAAAAATTATTTTAGAAAACAAACAGATATACAAATTATTGGAATGAAAAATCAGAAGTGTTATGCAGTCATGGAAAAGAGAAAAAGCACCACTGATATTATATGAGCTTATTAAACTGCAAACTCCAAAACTACTAGTTACTACTAATAAAATGGCTATTAGTGATCAAGGTTACCAAAAAATGGCCAATTGCCTTAGTCATCCACAAACTAAATTATAATGTATAGGCCTACCTGAACAGTGAATTTTTTTTTTTTAGTACCCACAGGTGATTTTAATGTGCAGCCAAATTTGAGGAACACTAATACTTATTACATTCTTTGAGAATCTCAATTTATTCATTCACTCTGCAGCATTAATATGTAATTGTGGTAATATCAATTATCAATTCATGGCAATTGATTATATATATATATATATATATATATATATATATATATATATATATATATATATATATCTCCATAATATAACATTAATTCATTCTCCTATGGGTTCTATTCCCAACACTCTATTTAAGCAAGTGATTTAACTTCCATGACTTTAGTTTATTTGTAAAATAAATTATTTCTAAAATTTCTTCTGACTCTAAACCCCTAAACTACAATTAATGGTTCGTCTTCAGGGCAGAAGGTAGAAACTTGTCACATTTACCTGGGGGTTTTGTTCTGTGCCTGTTTTTCAAACCCCAACAGGTTTTGATATACCGTACCTCACCCCTCACCACCACCAGCACCGTACACTGACCACAGGCCAGGAAAATAATAAGAGTCTAAGAGTCAGAAACCATCTTCTACTTTTTTTTTTTTTCATTCTCCCATATCTCCTGTAAGATTGCCATGAGTGGGTGCACAAGGAAAGCATTTTTAGGTTCCTAAGCAAAGTTGGCCGATATAACAGGCTATTTTGGCTGTCCACTGCTGCATAAAAAACCATCCTCAAACTCAATTGTTCAAAGCAACAACCATTTCAAAGCATCTCATGAATTTACAAACTGCTCAACTAGGAAACATTGCTGCTTTACGAAACACTGACCCGGGCCATTCCATGATGTTCAGGGAGCTATTGGGCTGGTCTAGACAGTCCCAATAGTTTCACTCAATGCCTGGTGCCTTGGCTCCTTAGAAGGCTGGGCTCAACTGGAAACCCCCTCTCCCGGCCCTTATCTCAGGGCCCTTCAGGTTTTCTCTCCAACAGAGCATTAGACTTCGTCCAGGGTGGCTGAGGACACCACAACAGTATGTTTTAAAAGATAAAAAGAGTAAGTTTCTGATTCTTGAGGTTTGGACCCATAGTCTGGCCTAGTGTCAACCCACTGTATTTTATAAGTCACAGAGTCCATTTAGATTCCAGGAAAGGTAACATAAGATCAAACTTCAAAGTGGAAGAAATTCAAAGAATTTGCAGGAACTCTGAATCAGCAACACAGTCTATCAATTGCCCTGCATTCAGTTTTAATCCTAGTTCTGCTATGCCCTGGTTGAGTGATTCAGGGCAAGAGATTCCCTGAACAGAGCTTTGTATTCCAGGTCGATAAAGTGAAATTAGTGATAATACTGTGTACCTGATAGGATAATTGTCAGAATGAAAGAAGAAAATTTATGGAGTGAAAATTACACAGTATCTGACACATAGTCAATAGCTCTCATGCGGTTATTAGGTGTAAGGAATTCTGCTAGATGTTTTGGGGTGCTACACAGATGTTTCAGATCAGGACTCTACGAGCAAAATGTTTCAGTATTACTTAATATTCAGTAAAGGTGAGTGCCCTGGAGTAGGGAGGGAGGAAATGTACTTTCTGAGTGGGGTGCTCCGAAACCCTGTGAAGCAAAGCCCTGGACACCGGACTGGTTAGGATGCAGCAAAGGCAGGTTGAGAGATGGACACAGCTGTGCCCACCCTATCGTGGAAAAATGCATTGATTTCCCAAGTCATGTGGGGAAATGTTTCATGCTAGTTCACAAATTTACTTCTTCTTTTTCTGTCAGTGGAAAAAGAAACACCCAAAACCTTTTCTATGGGCCATGTACAGCCCTATGGGTGACATCTGACTAATTTTACCCGCATCTACATACCTGGAACACCAACTCCCCATCTTTAAAGAGTCTGTTCAACATCACATCCTTTGGAAAGACTTTCCTGATTCTGTCAGGCAGAACCAGTTTCCACCCCAAACGCCACTGTCCTAAAGCACTTTTTTGGATGTCAGAAAATCATTTCCCTGGAAGGCAACTACCAGTTTTCTAGCAATCAGAACAGAGATGCAGAACTAGCTCCATAATACCTGCTATTAAATAATGTCAGCCTAATATTGCTAAGAAACGCATTCCAGGCACAGGAGACAGGTCCTCGTCTGATGTATTTCATGGTTACGTTGACCTGGCTAATGCTTCTCCCATTAGACTGTAGGTTGAGGTGACACCTGCCTAGAGCTTGAGAGAAAATAAATGGATGTGGCTGAAAATTACATGTAGCCTTCCCAGGGAAATATCACTTCTCAAATTTCAAATGTAACATGATTTGCATGATGCAAAACATATTGATGACAGCCATCCAGCATTTTCACACCTTTGAAGTTATTTGTGCACTGAAAAATGTTTACTGTCTTCCTATTACTTTTGCCCATAAGCATACCAATTCATCCTTTTCCTTTCTCTGTTTAAATAGTAGAAAGTTTTCACAAAGTCATACTCAGAGGCAGCTGACTGCCCAAAAGCTGATCAGGATGTGTGCTGCCGTTACTGTAGCCTGGAGAGCATCCTCAGATCCGACAGGGCCTGGCTCTGCCGCTGGGCTGGGGTCACATGGATGTCTGAGTTCTATTTAAATCCCCTTTGAAGTGCTGACTGGGAGCTTTCACCAAGACCACTGTTCCAGATCCTGACTCATCTCCCTGCGGGACGTCCCCTCTTGGCCCTGGAATCCACGCTACACAACAGCCAGTGAGGTTACTAAGCATAAAATCAGATCTTGTCACTTCTTTGCTTAAACTGTTTCAGTGTCTTCCCCTGAGTTTGTGCCATGTCCTTAGTGGAACTCATAATCTGATGCTATCCCTTAGACCTGAATAATTTTATGAATGTTTTGAGAGAACAATTAAAAGCCAGTGAAGTTGATGTTTGTCTACATGGTCCTGGTCTAAGAGCTCTGCCATGGAAAGTGACTGTCAGCTCTCCAAGCACCAGCACTCTCGTCTCCCAGGAACCACTCCTGCCTCTGTCCATAGGCCCCTGCTCTGCATCTTATTAAAGAAGCCTACTGTTTGTTTGTTTGTTTGTTTGTTTGTTTGTTAGGCACTAGTTGTCAAACTTGGTTTTGGCGCTGGATTAAAGGCTATAGAACTGAAGTGGTATTTAGAGCTGAGACTTCTGGGAAAACTATGATTTTTCACTCTGATGATCTTTGCCTTTGATCCTTTTGTAGCTTTTAATTTAGTATCAAAAACTGACAGCCTGCACCAACATTCTAAACTAGTCTGGCCTAGCCCATTAGAGGCTCATACTAGGAAGCAGAAGAAAACTCTTTATGTACCTAAGCAATGAACTTTGTGTAGAGGGAACAGCTCATTTGTTACCAGCCCCACACGCTTTCCTGCTCGCAGTTTTTTCATTTGTGAGTGTCTATTTCCACTGCTGAGGCCCAAACATGTTTTGCTATGTGTGTTCCTTGAGTAGATGGAACCAGTCACCAGTTTGCTTCCCATCTAACTCCTGTGGTGACCAACAGAGAAAAACCTTAGAAACCCTGCCTAGGTACTGTACTTCTAGTAGGAACTGAAAAAGAAGAAAATCTATGAAAAACGCTTGCATTCCACAAAAGAATCAGGAAAGAGAGGACCCTGGTCCAAAACAGCAAGGAGCAGCAATGAAACGGGAAGAGCTGGAACTGCCACTCAGAGTCTGCATGAGAAAGGAAAATGTCATGAGCAAAAATGAAGCCCAGTGACCAAGAACGCTGATCTCCAACAGCTTCACAGACCCCCATGGAAGGCTCTTTCCTGCCCTCCTTATTTACTTAATCAAAATATAGTCAAGAATGTGGTCAAATTTAGTGATTTATTCAGCTACAGCAAACAAGGTCTTCTAGTTCTGTCGTACGGAAATATTTATGATTACTTAATGACATCTAACACCTGTTATTAGTTATTAATTAATATTTGAGAACTTGAACTCCTCTCCTTCTGACACTTGAGAGAACAAGTCATTTGTCAGTCAACCAAAATTTTCAATGTTGGCATAGTGAAAAAAAACTCATCATTTTCATTAGATTTATTAGATGGCACCATTATTGTCAGATCTCACACTGACATACAATCTAAAATAATGTGAAGGTATTAAATTTATAGTTGGGTGACTAAGCCTAGCTTTGAAATAGGAAACGATGGAGATAGTGATTTTTCAAGTTTTGGAAACATTGAAGAAACCTCTCACCTGAGGGAGATGTTTCTTGAATGTCTCTTTTATGTGATTTCAGAAGAATAAAAACTTTGAAGTTATTTAAAATAAAAACATAACTTCTCAGAAATACACATGCAGTGTCATCAAATGAACAACTAAAAGAACTGAAGAAGGAAGGTGGGGAGAAATTCTTATCCACTTTTCTAATAAGACGGAGAAATAGATGGAACTTTCATTAGAGAAAAGAAATCTCAAACCCATCACCCATATGGTTAAGCTAATAATGGTTATATAGTCTGATTTTGAATTGTTTCATTTTTAGTGAGTGGTGAAAGCCAGTGAGCAAAACCTCAGAAGCAAGAGAGCTTTAGAATCACTGCCCTCAGCTCTGGAGTGCATGACAAATCCCTCTCTGCAGGAGGCAATCCTTTCAGGATGGCATGAGTCCTAAAAAGGATCCCTGGGGAAGTCCTGAAGTACTTTGGGGAGAAATGCCAAAGAAATTATCAAGGTCCATTGATCCTATTCACCACAGCTAGAGCACTTTTAAAAGTCAGCATTTTCAACAAGATAGATAGATCCTGAGATTGTTATACTAAGCAAAATAAGTCACACAGAAAAAGTCGAGAACAATAAGATTTCACTGATATGAGGTCAGACAATTAAGTTCGCAAACTTATCCTAGAAAAAGGGCTATATAATATCATTATGGTCACTTTCGAAGTACTCCCCTTGGGAAGCTATACACTGACGACAGTGCCTAGTCCACCCTTCAAAGCAATTTGGGAACTCTTTTTCTGGAATGGCCATCAGAACTGTCTTCGTATTACCCTTGATGTCATCAAAATATCTTCCTTTCAATATTCCCTTTAGCTTTGGGTAAAGAAAGAAGTCACTGGGGACAAGATCAGGTGAGTAGGGACAGTGTTCCAATACAGTTATTTGTTTACTGGCTAAAAACTCCCTCACAGACAATGCCCTGTGAGCTGGTGTATTATTGTGATGCAAAAGCCATGAATTTTTGGCAAAAAGTTTAGGTTGTCTAAGTTTTTCATGCAGCCTTTTCAGCACTTGCAAATAGTAAACTGGGCTGTTTGTCCAGTTGGTACAAATTCATAATGAATAATCCCTCCGATATAAAAAATGGTTGGCAACATCATTGCAACAAGTTCGTGAACCTAATTGTCAGACCTTAATATGTGGGATATAAAGCTGAAAGCAACAAAGAAACAAAAGAAACAAAAACTCATAGCCACAGACAATAGGTTAGTAGCTACCAGAGGGGAGAAGGGAGGAGGGGTGAGGGAGGTGGTAGATGAGGATAAATGGGGTCAAATATATAGTGATGGAAGAACTGACTCTGGGTGGAGAACACACAATGATGTACTGCAAAACTGTACACTTCAAACCTATGTAATTTTACTACCCATTGTCACCTCAATACATTTTAATTCAAAAAACACCCTCAGATTTTGGTTACAGTGATGTTTTACTTTCTCAATACTTACTAATTTTGAAGACTTAGGCAACTTATTTAAACTCTGCTCATTTTCCATGACTATCAGATTGATCAATAACATTACTTTCATGTTTGAGTAGTTTTGAAGATTAAATGAGTAAATAAAATATTGGGTTGTCGGAAAAGCCATGATGTATTTTTTTCTGTTTTTCGTTGTAAAACTGTGTCATGACTTTTCTGACAACCCAATAAGACACTTAAAGCAGAGCCTGGCTTAAAGAGAAATTTTAGCAATAGCTATCACATGCATATCACCATCACTATCCCTGGAATGATCATTCATCAACCATGGATTTTGAGCTACACCTCAGGGTCGATTTCCTTTGCCATGAAATGCTGACTGAGCAACACCCCCGCTCCTCGGGCCCAGTGACTCTGAGTCTGTGGTCTGTGGAGCTGGAGGCTCTCCCACACCAAGTTTTATGTTGCCTTGTGTTTTTGAATCCATGGTTTCTACATTATCTCTAAATGTATTCATTCAAGATGAGTCCTGGAAAAGATGAGTCATTCATTAACGTACAGAGATATGTGTACAAATTTGAGTCTCTCTTTCTTAAATTGTTTTGGGTTTTTTTTTAAAGATTTTATTGGGGAATTGGGGGAGCGGAACAGTGTTGAGGAATCGGGGAAGGGGAACAGACAAGTTGCTGTCTTTTTGTTCTTCAGTCTAGTTGCGGAGGATGTTGCTTCACTGGCCCATGTTGGTATTGTCATTGCGCTCTTCCCGGATGAGGCAGATCGGTCGTTGGCCTCTGGATGTCGCTCACCGCGGCTATTGGCAGCTCACGCTTGGCTGCCAGCTGCTCACGCTGGCTGCGGGCCACTCACTGTAGCCTATGGCAGCCCACTGCAGCAGGGACTGCAGCTTACACCGTTGCCGGGGCTCACACAGCCCAGCTCCAGGTGGAGCTGTTGTTAGCTGTGGAGGGCAGTGTCACTGGCCCTCATATGTGAGATCCGAACCAGGGCTGCTGGCATCCCAAAACCAGCTCTTAACCAATGTGCCACTCGGTCGGCCCTCGATTGTTTTAGTTTTAAATGCTGAATTCATTTTGATGCTACCTTTAAATGAAGTTGGTAAGTTGATTTTGGGGTCTTTCCTTCATGTGTCTGATAACAAAGCATGTATTCATTCATACTCAGAAATGTTCTCTTTGAGTCAGTCTGTGTATATTTATTTATTTGTCCAAGGGTTTGCAACCTGCCATAACAGCATTAATTTCTGAAGGATGAGTAAAGAGTAAATTTCAATATTGAAAAAGAAAGTGAATGTCACTAAGAAATAAAGGGGAAAAAAAAACAATTAAAAGACATGTGTGGAAGAGGCAGGTATAGCCTGGAGCTTTGAAAGTAGAGATTGTACTACAGATGGAACATTCTCTAAGAGTAAGAATTTTCACATAATGAAGAAAATGAGGGAAGTAGTAAAAAAGAGAGTGAGTGAAAGGCAGAGCTGCTTAAGAGCGACATTCATAACCCACAAATCTTCAGGGTTTCTAACACAAAGATACCTAACTTCAAAATTCTGAGCTCACTCACCTCCTGATCAGAATTTTATTCCAATCTCTACTTCTCACACCAAATCACACAATCAATGGAGCAGAGGAGGAACTTGAAGCATAGGCAACCTCTCCCTTCCATAATCAATCATGATATTAATAACATTTCCTTTGATTAATCTTTTTGTTTCTATGACTCACCTCTTTCCCCAAGAAATGTCTCCAAACATTGCAAGAGGGGTGGTTTTATCATTACTGAATGGAAGAAATTTACCTAATCTGTTGTGAGGGAAGGTTTCTAGCCTAAAGCCAGCCCCTTTTTCATGTTTGTCTGACTCTTATACCACTCAGCCACGAAAAATATCTTAAGCTGTAAATTCAATCTAGGAGAAATTATATTATGGAATTAAAATTATGCACTCGATTATAAAGGATTGAATTTTATTGAGACTTCTTCCTCTATTCCTTTTGAGTACCTTGAAAGTATCCCTTGAAAACTCTATTTTTTGCCTATCCACACATCAATATCAGTCCTAGGTACTTGGTAGAAAATACATTTTTGTTGAACAAATGATCGAATGAATGAAATGACAAACAGGAGGCCAAATTCACATGCAAAACAATCCCTAAAGTTCCTTCATTTGTTGTGTCCAATTATCACTTCATATTACTTTTCATTAAAGTGGGCTCATTTGTGGTATCAAGTTTAGAATACCAAAGCCATAATTGTGTTTGTTCAGATCCCCTGGGAAGCACCAAGACAAGAATTTGTGATGTATTAAGGGGGTGCTCCCAGGAGGAACCAGGAAGGGAGCGAAAAAATCAGAAAAGAGAAGGGGAAGAAGCCAAGCAAGGTGCAGTTTCAGGCATGGTGCTCAGCTTCAGCCTGACACTGCAAGGGGCGCGGGGTACTATCTCATCGCAGTTTGTCCCTGAAGGCCTGGGAGCTGGGCTTTCCTACTCCTTCAGGAGCGCCTCACATCTCTCCAATTGGAATCAAATTCCCAGACATTTCTGGCTTCTAGTGCTACTGAGCAAAGTATTTTCAGAGCCCAAAAGGAAGTCCTCTACACAGTTTGCAGGTGCAAACCCTTAAGAGAGGTTTACAGAAATGCAGGATTTACCCCGGAGCTGGTAAAGGAGATCTGGGGGACAGCAACACCATTCACTACAATATTTAAAATATACGAGAAAAAACACATGAGAAAACACATGAGAAAGTACCTACTATATTATCAAACAGAGCTGAGTTTAAGTCTTACCTGAGCACTGATTTCCCTACGTCACATACTATATCTCCTTGATCTTTGGTTTCCTCGTCTGTAAAACGCTTATGACAGTAATGCCTACCCCATGTTTATAGGACTAAATTAGAAAATACATACAAAGAAATGTAAAACTGTGCCTTCTATATAATAACCCCTTAATAAATGTCAGTTATCATCCTCATCATCCTCATCATCCTCACGGTTGCTGGAGACAGAACATTCTTCGCTAAATCTCAATATTTGGACATTTTTTAAAAAGGGCTTCTGTTGTGAGTGGCACACGCAGAGGGCAGCTTGATTGCTCTACGTGAGGAATCAACATCAATATTTTGGACATTTCCTTAATGCCTAAATTCCAGACTGTCTTATTTTTTTCTGGTCCTAAAATATTTAATTCTCCAACTCAATTTTTCCACCTCAGGCAATATCTTAGCTCTCCTCCTTCCCTGCTTCCTCTCTTCTACATCCGCCTAATCCTCACGTTCCTCTTGACCTTGACTTTGGAGCCAGCCAATTCATTCTTCAGCCAATACTGGGCTTATCCAGTAAGGGGAGTGGGTTCCAAGCTAAAGAATATTGTCAGTTATCCACATTCTGAAACTGATGGTATCATCGCCAGCAACTTGAAAGGTCTGCCATGAGGCAAAGCTGACAGAGTTGGCAGCAACAATGTGGGGATGCCCAGTCTTCCTTCAAAGGCAGCTGTGGGGGAACTGCAAAACAGAACTACTGCAGCTTAAAACTGCTGAGGGTCTTGGGTAACCACAGAACCATTGAGGCATGATTTCAAGTGCCATCACTGGTACATTTATTTCTGATCCAAGTAAGGATGGGTGAGAAGAGCAATGTGTTTTCAGGGAAGATTTGTCTTGAACACTTACAGTATTGAGCAAACTGAAAACTTAGAGCTTGAATTTCTAAGGCTCCCCATAGACTTGCCAAGTTTGTCATTCTTCCCACCTGCTTGGGTTGGGGTAACAACCCATCTTTTTGTGGTTTGGAAAGTCAAGAATGTCCCTATTTAACACCTTCAAACCCTTCCTTGGGTTTTCTGTCCTTGACCCTAGAAGGGCCTCAACTTTAATCACAAATATCGTGCTCTTCATTATGGAAGTACCTGGCAAATACAATAGATTCTCAGAAACTGGCCCCAGCTTACAAGACTGCAGTGAGGCATCGGGCTGACACAGCAAAGAAAGCATTATCTTTCAGCCGTTGTTATTGCTGTTGCTAAGATGCCTAGCGATGCAACAATTTGAAGATATTGGGAATGAAAACTAAAGTATTCCTATCTTTAGAGAGATCGTTTCATATTAGAAAGTAAAAATTAGTTTGGCTTATTTTCTCTCATTCAATTGATTTGTTTAACAGAATCATCAAATAACCTAAGATGTCAGTTTAACATAAAGATTGTTTTCTCAGAAGCACACCAATTGGATAAGTATTGGATTTTACGTCACATTTGATTGCTGTTTCTTTGCTCATCTATGATTCCATCTTGGCAAAGAAGGTCATAGTTGATAATCATAGTTGCACTAAATTATCTTAAGTCTGGAAAGTGATAGCACTAAAACTTGAAGCCAATCTTGACTGTACATATGGGCATGCATGGCCCCAACCTGTAAATGCAATAGAACATTAAATGAGTAATGCATTCCATGCATTACTTGTGGCCATATGCAAAAGGCAGGGTGGGAGGCTTCTACCATTTCATAAAATCCAGCTCTGCACCCCACCTCATGAGAAGGAACCAATGTAGCTATGTGATGATAAGCTTTGCAGCATAACCTCTTGCTCCCTCGCTAACTGCAAAGATGAAAAGGATAACAAAGATTTAAATTCATGATACTGATATTTTGTTGTTCTTTTATAAAAGTTGGGGAAGAGAAATTAAGAGGAAAAAAAAAACACCTATCATGCCAGATATTTTCTAAGACCCAATGAATGAAGGAACCAAAATGACTTAGTAGTTTTACAACTGTTATGACTCCCATACTGCTTAGTGTTGAGAGACAGAACTGTTTTCACAGATAATAGTCTAGTAAGAAGTCTAGTAAGAAGACAAGACTATAATCTATGCAAAATAGAGAGAAAAATACTCAAAATAGAGTGAAAGAGCACCGAACACGCTGAATTGGTCAGGAAATATTTTGGGAGCAGGGAGGTACATGACAAAATGCTCTTAAACCAAATCAGTAAACTCTCTTGTCTGAAGTGATGTCGTACAAAAGATGATTACATTCTTGATGGAGGAAAATGTTGCCTTGAAGCTGGCACATAGGTATTGTAGAGACAACCCCAACTTTCAACTCCCAATGTTTTAAATTTAATTTTTATTCCAAGGGTTCTTCTGGAAAATGAGAGATATGTACATCAATTATGATATAGTACTGATGCCCCCATGCTGTTCTTTCGGTAGGTATGTCGACAATAAGTCAAGGGCCCCCAGAAACAATGCTTGCCCTTGTCCCTCCGCCTGTCCAAACCACCCTCTTCTGTCAAGGCACAATTGAAATTCTGCTTTCTCCATGAAGCCTTCTCAAAAGATTCCATCATTTGTTGTTTACTCGTGTTTCAAATGGGAAGCTTGCTGCTTCCAAATAGATTGCATTATATTTTTTTAGAGTAGAGTCTGTGCAAGACAAAATAATGTTATATGTTTATCAAACCATATTATTTCCCTAGTGGAAAATGGAAGACTACATTTTCTTGACTCTAGGTGAACTCATTTGATCACTTTTATCCAATAGCATGTGAGAGAAAATGATGCTCATCATTCCCAAGCCTGACCCCTAAAACTCCACCCACTCATGATTTTCCAGTACCATCACTTTTGCACGGAGAACCGTATGCTGAGGATAGCCATGTCCAGGGATAGAAGGAGCCTGGATGCTTGCTTCCGTCAGTGCATAGAAAAGAGTTACTCAGGCATACTCCCTGACAGCAAGAGTCTCAGAAATATCAGTAAAAAATACAGTGTAGGGCCGGCCGAGTAGCACATTGGTTAAGAGTTGGCTTGGGACACCAGCTCTGAGCAGTTTGGATCCCACATGGGCCAGTGACACTGCCCTCTACAGCTAAGATGGTGAACCACAGCTCCACCTGGAGCTGGGCTGCCTTGAGTTGCCGGCAACAGTGTAGGCTGCAATGGGGCTGGCCGGCAGCTGGAGTGCTCTTTCGTGAGCTGCTGTGAGCCACTGTGAGCGGCCGTCCAATGGCCGGTGACCGACTGCCTCTCCCGGGAAGAGCGCAATGATAACATCAACATGGGCCAGTGAAGTGACATCCTCCACAACTAGTCTGAAGAATAAAAAGGACTGCAACTTGTCTGTTCCTCTTCCCCGATTCCCCAATAAAATCTTTAAAAAGAAAAAGAAAAGACATACAGAGTTACTATATTAAGCCATTGAGATTCTGTGGTCACTTTTAGTGAAGTATAACATATATCTAAGAAAAATGCTAAAATCATAGTGTACAATTTGATGAATTTTCACAAACTGCACACATTCATATAGCCAGCACCAATATCAAGAAGAGGGTATTTGCTCTCCAAAAGCTGCCCTCACGCCCTCCCCGAGTGGAAGACTTACCAGTATGGTGGCTTCCAACAGCATCAGTTAATCTTGTTACTTGATAGAAATGGAATCATGAGGCTGCAGTTGAACGGGTTTCTACTAGAAACACTCCTGAGGCAAAAGCCCAACCCCTCTCAAGCCAGATGTGGTCTCCCTAAAGGTAGCCCCCTCACTTTTCTTCACCCTCCATAGTAAAGCCAGTGGTTTCTCATGTCCCAGAGTGCAAGGAAAGAGGACGAGAGGGATGAGTGCCAGGGTTTCTCAGTGACTGTATCCACAGTCACCAGGTTCCTGGGGAGATTTGGGGACAGATGGGTACAGAAGCACTGTCCAGGACTTTGTTCTCAATCTCACTGCAATGTGCCAGATTGCTGCTGGTGCCCACATGAGCCATGACGACTGCTTCTTCCAGAAAAAAGAAGCCCCAGTTATCACGATGGCCGTTTATTTGAGTCTCAAACCCTAACTCAGCTCCTTGTCCCTTGCCACTCTAAATGAGATAAAGTGAGGGCCAGGAAGAGTATACCATGGGGAAAGAAAATAGGAAAAATAAAAAACATTGTAGCACACAGAGGTTAAGTATACAGACATTAGAGTCAGAGTTAGGTTTGAAACACTACTGCATCATTTATTAGATTTGTAAACCAATTCATTATATTTTAATATCTGCATAAAATTCCTAAGTGCAGCTGTTCAGTAATTAAATAAGCCATCGTGCCATTGGGACAGTGGGAGACTATAAAGGGATATCACACAGGAGTGTTTTTGGAGTGCCCCATTTATAGACACTCATTTGTGTCCAGTTGCATATGCTCAATGCTGTAGTACACATCCTTGGACATATACCTTTAAAAACCTGTAGCTCTTATTTTTATGGGAGAGTTTCAAATAATGGGCCTCCTAGGACCAAGGGCTTATGTAGTTTCAAGTTTTAACAGCTGTTACAAGTTTGCTTTCCAAAAAATTCAGTGGCAATTTACATGCACATCAGTAATGTATGAGCATCTTTTTACCCAAGTTCCTGCCAGCAGTAGGTGTGAGCCTTCTTGATTTTTGTTTGCTCTTTACTGTTCAAGCATATGCAAAATAAAGAAAATAGTATAACAGATCCCCAAACACCCATCATTCAGTTCCATTAATTGTGAATATTCTACCACCTCGTCGCCTTATATTTTAACTGTTTATTGAGGCATCATTTACATCTAGGAAATGCATCCTTTTCAGTGTACTGTTCTATGAACCTTTAACGAATGCCTTTCTGTATAACTATCGGTGCAGTCATGATCCAGAGATTTCCATCATGCTTTAAAGCTGCCTCATGCCCCTTTCTAATCAAACATTCCCCTCACATCTTTGTCCTCGCAAACACTGTTCTGTTTTGTTTTGTTTTTCTAGAATGTCATGTAAATGCAATCATACAGAAGGTAGCCCTTTGAATCTGGCTTCTACAATTTGGAATAATGCATTTGAGATTCATCCATATATCATCACTCGTATCAGGAGTGTGTTGCTTTTTATTGCTGGGGAGCATCCAATTGTAAAAATGGGTCCAAGTTCACTTATCCATTCACCAGGTGAAATTCTGGGTGATTCTGAAATTAGCTGCCATAAACATTGATGCCCAAGTGTTTGTATAAACATACTTTTTATTTTTTACATTAAAATCTAGGAATGGAATTTCTGGGTCACACGGATTAGTACATATTTAACTTTGTAAAAAGCTACACACCTGTTTTCCAGAGTGGTTGCAGCATTTAAATCCCCACAGGCAAAGTGGGGAAGTCTAGAGTCTGCCTCCTCCCAAGTACCTGGTACTGTCGGCTTTTTCTTTTAAAGCCACTCGAACAGGTGAGTAGTGATTTCTTACTGTGGTTCAATTTGAAGCGTGATGAATGATGCCGAGCACATTTTCATGTGCATATTTGTGTTCTTCACTGAAACATTATTCAACCTTATTTTTTAATAAGGGTTGACTGTTTTCAGATTATACAATGTTGAGAGGTCTCTATACATTCTAGACACATGTCTGTTATTAGACATGTGTTTTGAAAATGTTCTCTCTCAGTTTGTCTTGTCTTTTCATTTACTTACCAATGTCTTTATTTTATTGTTAAAATTTATACAAGAAAATTGACTTGGGGTTGCACAGTTCTGCATATTTTAAATATTCATATATAAGTCCATGAAAAGACCACAATAATCAGTGCACAGAAATTTCAATTACTGCAAAGAAAAAAAGCAAAACAAAAAAACCTCCTCCATGTTATCCCTTTATATTCACCCTGTCTTCCCAATCAAAACCCACTCATGTAGTCTCCATACCTACAGTTTTATCATTTTGAGAATGTTATGTAAGTATATTCATACAGTAGTAACTGGTGGAGATCAGGTGTTTCAGTCACTACAATGCCTCTGAGATTCAGGTGAGTGGCATGTTCTGTTATGTTGTTCAGTCTGCATTGTATTTCATTGTGTGGCAGTACCTCAGTTTGTTCATCCATTCACCTATTGAAGGGCGTTTGGTTTGTTTCCAGTTTGGGTTAAATATTAATAGAGATGCTATAAACATCCATGTAGAAATTTTTGTGTGAACACATATTTTCATTTTCTAAGGTATTTTCCCAAGAGTAGATTTGGCGGGCCCCACAAGAGAGTATGTTAAATTGGTTTGGAACAATTCAATAATGTCCGACTGTTTCTCAGAGTACCAGTTTTCATGCCCACCAGCAATCTATGAAGAGTTCTAGTTCCTATGCCTTCTTTGTCAGTTCTTGGCATTGAATGTTTTGTTTTAGCCTTTCTATTAGATGTGTAGTAGCATATCATCATAATTTTATTTTGCAATGGCCGACTTTAAGTACTTTTCATCTGCTTATTTGTTACCTTTATATCCTCTTTGGAGAAGTGTATATTCATATCGTTAGTCCTTTTTTAGAATGGGTTTTTTGTTTACTTATTTTTGAGTTTAGAAAGTTATTAATAATTCTGGTTAAAATCTACTGTCATATATATGGTTTGCAAATATTTCTCTAAGTCTGTAGCTTATCTTTTCATTTTCTTAATTGTATCTTTTGAACAATGAACTTTTTTATTAGTGCCATCTCGTCACCAGTTATGTAAATTTTTCTCCTTTGTTTTCTTTTAAAACTTTTAGTTTTACATTTTACATTTAAACCAATGATCTATTTTGAGTTCATTTTTGTACAGACATAAAATTAAATCAAGGTTTTCTTTTTCCCTTGGTGTTTGTTTTATTGCCTATGGATATCAAATTGTTTCCAGCACGACCTGTTAAAAAGGATCTTCATTGAATTTGCTTTTGCAGCTTGGTCAAAAATAAAATATCTGTATTCATATCTGTATCTGTATTCATATGGTCCTATTTCTGAACTCTTTATTCTGTTTTATTGAGTTATATGTCTATCCCTTTGCCAATACCACAATCTTGATTTCCAGAGCTTCAAGGGAACTTTATTCTTTTTCAAAATTATTTTACCTATTCTAGCTCTTTTGCATTTACATGTAAAATTTAGAATGAATTTATTTATTTCTACCTAAATAAAATCTTGCTGGAATTTTATAGATATTGAGTTAAATCTACAATTTTCGGAAGAACTGATGTCTTTCCTGTGACAATTCTCCAGTCCATGAGTACAGTATGTCTCTCCATTTATTTAGATGTTTATGTCTCTCCATTTATTTAGATGTTTGGATTACTTTCATCAGTGTTTCTAGTTTTCAGCATACATATCGTGCATATTTTTAGTTAGATCTACATCTAACTAAAAGCATTTTATTATTTTTCAGTTATTGTAAATGGTAATTTCTGTTTCCAAATGTACATTGCTAGTGGATAAATATCCAATTGATTTGTATGCTTGGTCTTTATCCTGTAACTCTACAAAACTCACTTATTAATTCTAGGGTTTTTTTTGTTTCGTAAGGTCTTTGTAGATTCATGTTATCTACAAACAGGGACTGTTTTATTTCTTTCATTCCAGTTTGTCTGACTTTTCATTTCTTGCCTTATTACCCAAGCAAAGACTTCCAGTTCAATTTTGAGTACAACTGGAGTAGGTTTATATCTTTCACTATGTTTGAAAGATTAGAGGCAGTAAAGAACTTTAATTAGATTGACCTGTTAGTTTAGGGAGCAACAGTGAAAGCACTCAGAACACATAGCTGGCTACCCTCAAAGGACTGTATGATTTGTGCCCCAGGACCCAAGGGGAATGCTGTGGGACCTCCTGGGTGGCAGTGATGGAGAGCACATAGGCTAAAGGACTTGCCACTACTGCTGCCACCACCCCTGTCCTCCGACAATGTTGGTCAGAGGCAGCACCATATTCAGAACACAGACAAGCGACAGCACTTGTGGCTCTTACCCAATAGTTAGCTGTAGACTGCTCATAGACCAGTGCCCTGGATTCATCATGCTCAACATGAATAAGCATCACCCAAATCAGAATGTTAGCACTATGCTGGAGATACACCTCATGTAATCTTGTGACAGAAGTATTGGGATGGTCAGCAGAAGCATTCCACTTACAAGTCCCTTTCCTGAAACCTGGCTTTGACTATGAACCCCTGGGACAATCACATCATCACAGTCTCAGAACTCCTTGTGGCATGTGGTCTACCCCCTGTAGGAGGTAGATAACTGGAGAGTGCCCCCAAAGAGAAAGGAACAAAAACCACATGGATCTTGGTCTAGGCTCAGACACTTTACCTGAGTGGCATCTCCATGTTGGCTGGTCCTAGGTAACAGAAAGGACTCCAAAGATCGGGGCACAGGAACCTTTTGCCTGAGTCTAAGGATGGCACCGCTGCCATGCTTGAGAGCCCAAACAATACCATATACAATGTAGAGGGCCTGGTTCCCAAAGAAAATTCAAGAGACCCTTCCAAAGCAAAGAGAAGATGATGCTTGGCTGTCATAAACAACAGACATCTACTGTAGATGGTTATGGTATTATAATAGTAATAAATATAGTAATAATAATTATAATTATAGTAAGAGCAAATAATTACTATTATATAAGAGCTATAATAATTATAGCCATAATTATATATAAAATTATATGTAAATAATATACAGCTACATTATAGCTAAAATAATTATTATAGTAAGAACTAACACTTATAGAGTACTCACTCTGTGCCAGGCACTGTTCTAAATACTTTTTACATATTAACGCATGCCGCCTTCAAAAAAAAAAAATCATTGAGGAAATAATATTATTATCCATTTCTTTTACAGCTAAGTAAACAATAGCACACAGAAGTAAATGACTTGTTTGAGGTCATAGAGCAACCAAAGGGTGGAGCTGGGATTTGAACCCAGGTCACCTGGCACCACAGTCTGCACTTTTAAACTCTAGTCTATACTGCTTTTCAAATATGTAATCTATGCTCAATGGAGAAGTAAAACAGACAGTTTAAAGCAAAGGGAAGAAAAACCCTCTAGCCATGAAGTTCTTCCATGATACTATTTTATGCCATTTACTGAAAGTTTTCAAATCATGATTTGATAGGTCAGAAGCCAACTCATGGGCTCACTTTACTAATGGCTAGATTAACCCGCATACATGCACACACAGAAACGCTGTCATTTTTAATGATTCAGCACATGAAAGTGGGGTTTTTGAGTCTGTTTTCTAAAAGCCCGTTATCTTCTCTAAGAGTCTGAGGCTTCAATGCTGGTGTTATCGAAAGATTTCTTCCTTTTTTATTAAAAAATTAGACCCTTTTCTTGAAAGTGAGGAAGATCACTAACACAGTGTCAGTTGAAGCCCCTGGTGAAAATATTGAATGGAATCCCATAATTGCAGACTTAGCAAGGCAGAGGAGGTGTTAGCCAGCGATAGAGCGATAGTAAAATCAGATACCAGCATTATCTCAGTGCCTGCAAACCCAGGCATCTCATACTAGAAATGCTGTACCGGTCTCAGGAGGAACAAACAAACAGAAGCCTCAGATAATGTGTTACAATAGCTAGGATATCAGTGCCCTTGAGAAGTTGCCGCAATAATCAGGGTTCAGTTCCCCTAAAGCATATACCAAGGACACACACAAAAAAATACTGTCAAAGAAGAAACTTATTGGCTTGGCCTCTAAAACAGACAGATGTTCAATAGCAGAGATGACAAAAACATAACTAAATTATCTCTAATCTTCCAAGCAATAACTATTCATTATAATCGTGACCTTGATTTTGTACATGCTACTCCAAATAAAAGTTATATTTACAAATGGCAGCATTAATATTCTTATTTCTGATCCCAAATCTTAATAATAATTTTAAACAACTTTGTTCTTTTCTTTAAAGGCTGTTCATCTTCATGGCCTTTTGAATCAGTATATAATATATCACAATATTCAGCTTATTCTATTATGATTATTATTATAATAGAAACCAAATTAGGATCTTTAAAGACCATTAGGAAATCTGCTTACTTGAGATGAAATATTTTTTAAAAAACCCTAGTGTCAAAACATCTTCTCAAAGTCATTTCCCTATCCATGTAATTTTCTCATTTGTACCCACCCATATGTATATTAAAGGGCAGAGTCAGCAAGCATCTAGAAAATAAATGCTGTTAGAAAATTGCAATGCAGATGGGGATAGACTGATGGCAAGAGGATAGTATTATGTTGAAAACTGCATTTTAATATAAGATCATAGAAAATTTATCTGGCACAAAAAGGGAAAGAAAGGCTGTAAAGTAACCTTGACTTTTACTTCTCTAATATTGTTTCACACATAGAAAAGACTTCTCCAGGATGGAGAGCAACAATAGACCTCATTGTTGAAGGAGAGAGCAGGTAGCTTGTGCATCGAGCATATTCCATTGTTCTGACAGGATCCAAGGAAACTACATGCTCAGGTTGTATTTTCATAGTTTGAAGTTTCTCATCTCATCAAAGCACCTTCAGGTGGCATTTAAATCTAAGGAAAGGAAGGGGGGAGGGAGAAAAAGAAAGGGAGGGAGGAAGGGGAAAGAAGAGAGGGAGGGAGGGAGGGAGGGAGGAAGAAAGGAAGGAAGGAAGGAAGGAAGGAAGGAAGGAAGGAAGGAAGGAAGGAAGGAAGGAAGGAAAAAAGGAAGGATCCTTTCATCGTTCTTCTGTTTTAAGAGGAAATGCAATGATCACACCTTTTGAACACTGTATCTTTGTGCACTGGTTGACTATATGTAAAGAGATGTCATTAGACATTGTTCCCTTTAAACATATCCAGCCCTTATGATGGTGCATTGTTTTCTTGCATTATTTAAATTTCCCACATATAATGATGACGTATTCTATTTAGAAAACAGGCATAACTGAAATATTCAGTTTAATATAAACTTTTCTTGTATTGAATATAATATGACATACATTGTGAAAATAAAAAACAACCCAGGATTTGGAGGCATGCCAACTAAAATGTTTTTTCATCACTGCTACTTACTGGGCACCTGGTCTTGAACAAATCATTGATATTCAACTCTTCCATTTTCATTTCTATAAAATGGGGTGAGTTGGTTAATAACACTTATTCCCATGTTGTATGAATTAAATAAGCTACTGTATGTATAGCATTACCAATGTATTTGGGACATCATGGTTCATCATTTTTCTTCCTCCTTCCCCAGACACTTCTCATTCCATTTCTGGACAATTTTCACATCCAAGGAGGCCCTGAGATAAAGCTGTGTTTCAAAGAGAGGCCACTGGGCCTCCATTTCTACCCAGGGAGAGTTACTATTGAATTCTGAATCCAGCCTCCCAGTGCTTCCCAAAACAAGAACAAAAATATTCTAAAACTCAGTTTGGTAGTTACAATGATTATTACAGATACCAGCTTGTTTGAACTCCAAACAAAGAGGGATAAGGAGAGAGCCTGAGGCATTTTGCAGGTGAGCAGCAGAGAACACAAAACCCAGAGAGCGGCAGATATCAAATGCAACCATTCTCTTCATCTGCCTGACACGACTATTTGGATAATGATTGCTGGATGGAAAGTACATACAGAGGGAGCCAAAAAAATGTGTACCCATTTTAAGAAAGGAAACACTGTATTAAAATTGTAATACTCAACATATACCGATAACAAAAGATGAACACAAGTCAGGTTTGACTCCTGCAGTTACCAGGGGTGCTCAAAGTGGTTACCATCAGCAACCAGACACTTCTGATTATGGCAAACTACTGCTTGAGCAACATTGACCAAAGTGTCCACTTGTATTCAATTTTTTGCCACCCCTGGGTATATGTAAACCCCACATAAATCAAGAAAGTTGAAAATACTGAATAAGTTTTGCTGAGCAGTCAGATGAGACCGGAGATGAGAAAGGAAGCAGAGAGTCTTCCTTAGTACACAGTGTAAACACAGGCTTTTTCAAAGAACCTCATATGTTCTTTGAAGCTACACACAGCAAACAAATTGTATAAACAGCCCAGACATGGCTACAACCAAAAAAGAAAAGAAAAAAGCAGTCCCAAACTGAAAAATGGTCCTAAATACATATCCATTAAGCCCCTACTAGACGTCAGAAACCTTTGACATTCTAGGTTAAATTAATGATGTTAAAAATATTCGATAGGGCCGGCCGAGTGGCGCGGTGGTTGGAAGCTGGCTTGGAACGCCAGCGGCCCTGGTTCGGATCCCACATATAAAGGCCAGTGACACTGCCCTCAAAAAAAAAAAATATTCTATAAAAGAGGAATTATTATTTCCTTTACAGAGATCAACAAACTGAGATGCAAATTATTACCCAGAAATTATTTCTAGTCACAGGATTCAAATCCAGATCTACATCATTTCAAAGTCTTTTTGTCTTAAACACTTGTTCTCCTTTAAGAAAAACTTTGCAGACCCTGCTTTTTGTTGGAATCGCTACCCAAGCCCCCCCCCCCAGCTTTCCTGGGGGGCAATGGCTGCAGCTCCCACTCAGGGAGAGGTGGCCACACTTCCCTAACTGAAAAGCATGGACGATCTAGTGTCTTGTTTTCATTCACTTCGCTCTTTATGGCCACATAATGTTTAGCTACCATGATCTATTACAGTCTTTCTGCACCAGAAATGGAAATCCATTTAAATACCCAATTGAGCCTTATTTTTATTTTATTTCTGCCTGCCCCATCAACACACCCTGCATTTTAAAGCAATAAGGCAAATATAATTAGTAGGCTTCTGAGTGTATGAAAACATCTGTGCTGGCAGGAGAATCTAACTACAGCAGGCAGAAAGAGAGAAACTTTCTGTTAGGGCTCCCAACCTCTTCCTAGAATGTGTAGAGAACCATGATTGTTTGGGGCTTTTTGGAATTATTGGGAAAGGTGGAAAAAAAAAATCTGTTGATTGGTTATACAGTTCATCCAAACTGAAAGCCTTCTGATAAGGAAAGGGGATGTTGACTGGACAAGATGGACCAGATGTCAGGTCAAATAGACCTACACAGGGAATTTCCTGGACAAACAGGGAAATTGATCATGTTGGTTGTTTGCAATTTTATCACTAAGGAAGAGTGAAGAATTTCCAGCCAAATGAAAAATTTTAGATCCCATTTAGACAAGATACTTGCAACCCAGGGAGACACTTGGTTGGATCAAAAGATGACAGTAGTTTTCTCAGATTTGGAGCAAAATTGACTCTGGGCATCTGTGTATTATATGAAGAAGAAAACAAGCATAGGGTACAGAGTCAATGGAATTGTAATAGATATACACGATGTCAGAAGGGCAATAGATTGGGGGAGGGATGCTATCACTTTGTGAGGGGTGAAATGTCTAACTATTACATTGTTTTCTACACCTGAAACTAATAAAAAAAAATTTTTTAATTTAAAAAAAAAAAAAGTTTCCAGTGAAATTGACACAAATCCTTTCAACACTGCATAGGTGACAAAATACGTAAAATTCTTTTCTCTCCTTATTACTTGTTCTGAAATTCCAGGGATTAACAAGCTTCACTAAATGTAAAATAATATGAGCACCATGCCACCTATGTATGGAAGCCTTGTGCTCATTTCCTCCAACTCAGCCATTTTAATATAATTCAAATTTTATTAGTTAACCAATACACATCATTGATCCCTAAATTCCATTTTTTTTATCTATATGTGCATTTCTGGAAATACTATATTCCCTAGTATGAAAAATATATGCCAAAATTTATCTAAAATGGTTAACACCACTCCAGACCTACATTACTATATGTGTGTGTCTAATATGGTGAGAGTTCCTTAAGAACAAGAAAACTTGTTTTAATTATATTGCCTATATTCTCAGCATCCAGCATGGTGAATGACACTAGATAAATAATCCACATACATTACTATGGAAGTAATTAATTCATAGTTGAAAATGGCACTGGCAAACTAAGAGGGACTTGAACTGGCAAAAACTTTCTGTCAAAACATCACATAGCTAAAGTTAAAGATAGATTTCTCTCGTCACATTTTAGCCTAACCCACATTCTTTTTAAGTGACTGAAAAATTCTAGGTATAAAATGCCTAAATTATAACACATTGCTTAAAAGACTCCACCAAACCTATCTGCTAGGTGGGCTCATTTATTTGATGGCAGCATCTGTAGTAATTTCCAAAGACCACATTTAATTCTCATATATGATTTCTGTCTTCCAGCAGAGTAGGCCCATCTGTGACAATGGCAAGGAGCCCACAGCAAGGTGGCAGGCTGTCAGTAGTGTGGTGTAGGTAGGAAGAGAAGGGACAGGAGAGCAAAGCTGGCAGAATCTGCGACAGGCTGCCAAGCCAAGCCAGGTCATTCATATCGGTAGGCTGAGACCTCTCAATCTTGAACCTGTTTTCCTCCATTTGTGGCCATTAACATTCAGGGAGTAGCAAAAACTGAGGAGGGAAATCAAAGCCAGGAAATAAGGATAAATAAGGACAGTCATAAAGTTGTTCCATTGGGAGAAGAAATTGAGAAAAGACATGAAATATGTAGGAGTCTCCTAGATATAGAATGATGGAGCTTGAAAGTAACAGAGAACAAACTCCTCATTCTTTTGTTGAGGAAACCGAGGTTCAGATAAGGGCAGAGCTTTGTCCATTTCTTATAGAACTGCCCTGTGCCGGCATCCTAATGACCCTGCATCTCCACAAAGACCATGCAAACAAAGCTCAACCCCAAGCTGGCCCAACATGTACTGGAGCACCCTGTGGCCCTCCCAGTTTAAAGAAAGATACGTGGTCCTGTAAGAAGTTGCCACAAGCCATTTCCCTTGCTTCTTATAATAAGGGAAGCTATCTTGAGGTAGTTTCTCACCTGCCTCCCACATTCTGGTGAGGAATGGTTCCGTCTTGCCCCACCTTAGCGTTGCCTAACTGCTTAGCTACAGCATGTGGCTGGTTCCTCAGCAACAGAGTGACGTATCAGTAGTGTTGCCTGTTACTTGGACCCTTTGTTTTCATGTCATACTGTGGGACAAGGGATGTGGGCAGCTAACACCATTGCCAATCTTGCTTTTGCTGACTATGCAAGTAATAAACTCTCTGCATCCATCTATCTGGGCTTATTGTTTTCTTCCCATCCAAATATGTCAGCATTTTTGACATTTCTGACCTTGAATTACACACTGAAGAGATTAAGGCCTTCCATTCAAATTTATAATAACCTGTCTTTCTTTATCTTCTGTAGGGGTCAATTTCCCTGAAGGCAGAATGAACTCGCTCCAATATTTGGAACACCTGGCAGATAGAAGACACTCAATAAATATCTTAATGTTGGAAGTCAGACAGCATAGTAGTTAAAAGCTTGAGTTTTGAGCCAACAGAAACAGATCTAAAAACAGTTACCATCTCCTAGATGTGCTGACTTAGGTCAGTTATTGAACTTCGCTAAGCCTTACATGAGATGTCTGAAATTACAGAGCTAAAGCACCTTACACTGCTTGGCACATAGTAGGCCTTCATAAATGTTAACTATAAAAAAAATCTTCCTCATCTTCATACTCTGCCTCGCAGTTACTGTTGATGTTATAGTTTCTAAGTGTTTTAGACTCTCACATGTGAAAACAGGCCTATGGGTCTCTTGATGAATGACAAATGCAAAGTTCAGGAAAGACATGCGATCTGTTCAAAAAGTTAGTATGGGAGAGAAAGGAGCTCACCAAGTTAGTCAAGAAAAAATATTAATTTTTGAGATATTTTTGTCTAAGATTGTTTATTTGTTAAAAAATATATTAGATGAAAAATAAGCATCTTGTTGTTTTAACTGGGAATTTCAAATAGCTAAGAGAGATCAAATAAGAGTATAAGAGTTAAATAGCACTTACACATGGACTTCTGGATTCCCCCAGCAGCATACTGAGGGCCAAGCAAGCCAAACATTTCCAAGGGTTCATAATAGGATGGTGACTGTCTCTTGGCCTCAAAGAAAGACAGAACAATCTCCATCAGAGGAACAAAGTGGTAAACATTAAGAGACTAATATAAGAAAAAAATAAAAAGAGGCAAAATCCAAACTTTTCCCAGACACAGATCCATTCCTAGACCGTGAACCAACACAATGGAGGCACTCGTTAAAAAAGATGAAAAACAAAGGAAGCACAATGACTGTGCAAGGAGACAAACTGAAAAGGCCTGGAACTCAGGAGGGAGCCTTCACAACAACACATCAGAGGTGGCTCAGTGTGGCAGCAGAGCTGATGAACCAGCACCCTCCCATCATGTGCTTTGCATCACCATTATTTGTGAGTTAATGGTCTCTTTTTCAGACTAAGCCATTTTCTATTTTTGTTTAACTTTAAGATCTTAGGAGGATCTCATGTGCTTTGAAAAACAAAAGGAAGAAAAGGCTCAAATGGCATATAAACCATGGCCCTAACTTTCTCAAAGTCACCTTTAAGAGGGGGCAAGGATGGCTTCTCTGAAGCTCCATGTTATTAAATACAGTACTGCCTGGTCTTTCTAATTCCAATTAGGCAGATGGGCAAAGCAAAGCTGACAAAAAAGATTCCTAATATATAAGCTTCCGTTCACACCTTCCACCGGATGCACCTCAGGCTCCAGACAACTTGTAACATTAGGTTGTCGGAAAACTCATGACATCTTTTTTCTATGTTTTTCTTGGCAAAAATGCGTTATGACTTTTCCGACAACCCAATATTTCTGCTTCCCAATTTACCAGTAAGCTAATGACCGGAAAACTAAATATAGCTTTATCCAATTTAGATCTGTTTTTAAGAATACTTTGCTATGCAAAAGAATCCAGATGTTCATAAAGGCACTCGTCCAATTGAGAGATTCTTGGAAAAATATTAATGTATGCCTTCTCAGAAATGGCAGACCCTATTTTATGTAAAACAGATAACCCCACTGCAAGTCTCCCTGTCTCTTTCATTATTACAACAAATAAGCCTAATAAAGTTGTCTTCATATAAAATGAAAGGAGTTGCCTACATGAAGAAGCTTTAGACATTAATGTGATTTTGATTTTCTCAAATGCTTACTCTGCATCTATTGAGATAATCATGAGTTTTTGTCCTTCATTCTATTAGCATAATGTATTACACTAATTGACATTCAAATGTTTAAAAAAAACTTGCATTCTTGGTATAGGTGCCATTTGATCAGGGTGTATTAGTCTCCTATATTTTGCTGGACTCAATTTTATAATGCTTGGCTTAGGACTTTTGTATCTATGCTCAAAAGGGTAATCATTCTATACTTTTTTAAATATATGTTATGTCTGACTTTAGTATCAGGGTAATACTGGATATATAGAATGAATTTAAACATGTTCTCTCATTCTTTTTTTTTTTTCCTGACAGAGCTTGTAATACATTTGTATTTTTTTTCCCTTAAATATTTGATAGAATTCAATTGGTGAAGTCCTCTAGGCCTGGGTTTTGCTTTGTAAAAAGGTTCATAATTACTAATTCATTTTACTACTTGTTATAGGTCAAGTCATGCGTTTATGTCATGTTTTCATAATTTGTGTCTGCTTAGATATTGGTCTATTTCATTCATCTTGTCAAATTTTTGGTATAAGTTTGCCCTATGGTTTCCTTATAGTCCTTTTAATTTTTAGTGATAACATCTCCTCTTTCATTACTGATTTTGGTATTTTTGAAACGTTCTTTCTATTTTTATTTGTCTGTCTAGGTAAAAATTTGTCAGTTTTGATGGTTCTAGTTAAAGAATCAGTGCTTCCAAATTTCTTTCCAGTCCTCCTTCCAATGTGGAGCTAGCTAGACTTGTTCTAATCCAAGTAATGTTTTTGATATTTGCACATGGCTTTGGAAATTTGCATAAGAGAAGTCACTTAGAATAACAGAGAGTAGGAAACATCCAGTTTACCAAGAATTAGGTCACCTCAGATTATTTGGTTGGGCTCCAACTGAACTCTTTTTTTGTTCTACGCTTATCGTACCAAGAGGTGTTAATAATAAAGTCTTCTCTTTATTTTCTCAATTTCTTATGTGATTATTATACAGTTTAAAGAGCTTTTCCCCTAAATTGATAATACCATTTGATTTATTTCTAGCTATGAACTTTGATCTTTTCCCCTCAATCAGTACAATGCATTTCATGTTTTATCAATGTGACACTTTAAATATTTTTGTTTAGAGGTAAAACCTAATTTGTAATCATTCCCTTTGCATGTCCTTCATATCTATGTACCAATTTTAGTTTCTAACTTTATCACATAAATGACCTATCAACTAAGCCTTCTAAAAAGCATAAAACCCTCTGTAACCATTTCCCAAATGGCCACTCTAAACATATTTTCATAATCTCTCTATCATAACATTTAAGCCTTTCTCCATTAAAGGCAGATATATTGAGAAGATCCGTTGATTACACATTTTGAAAAATACTAAGAGTGCTGACAAAAAGAATTGGCCAACATGAGAGTATATATCACATGAAGATATACTGGAGAGTCGAGATGTATTAAGTAAAAATACTTAGCATACAAAAGATAATAAATTTCTAACATAAGAAGTGTTTTAGTTAGAAAAGTTGAGCTAGAGTGAACTTTAAATCATCTAATCCAAAATGTTCTGACACCCACAAGCATACCTCCTCCATGAAAATGCAGATGGCTATTCTAAGATGACTTTAAAGCAGTAGGAGATTTATTTTAATTCATTCTAATAACTCAGAATTATCCCCAAATGGAACAAATCAATTTATCACTAGAAACATGCTGTTAGAGATTGGATGGCATCAGTCAGGGAGGCTGCAGGAAAGATTTCCTCACTGTATGGGCAGTTGGATTTAGTGACATTTAAGGCCACCCCATATCATAGACGAGAAAATATTTTAGTGAAAAGTTGAGTTGTCCCCTGCTTCCTTTCCTGAAGCTTAGGAATGTGAAAAACACTGTCTATTACAGGTAGAATATTTATCTTATGGAGCTTGATTAGGGCCCCTGAATACTAGAGCCATAATATGGTAATAGTAGAAAGCAAAGAGGACTCTCCCAAGAGCCACCACTGTAAAGTTATATGACCTTGAGTAGTGATATTACGTCTCTCAGGAATATGGGAATAATAACAATAGTAAAATGAAGCCTGCCTGATTTTCTTTTCAAGATTGTTGCGAAATAGTTGTAAAACTATAAAATGCAATTTAAAAAGATAAGGGATTATAATTACACAACTTTTCCAGAAGTTAGCTTAATGTGAAATATGATTTGTCCCTACTAAATTCATTTGCAAGGACCCAATCTTCCAAGAAGCCGCAAGACCAACTTGCCATACCAAATAATAAATTTACAGCTCCAAAAATATCACAAATGCTGAGTTTATGGAACACAAACCCTCAGCTGATACACAGATTATATTTGTTTTCAAACAGAATAACCAACAGGAAAAGGCATCTTTCACTAGCTACTGTAATCCACTGTTGGCTTATTTTCTAAATTTCTTGATAGCATCTGCAAAAGTAATAAACCAATTATGGAAGCCATCTGGAACAGAGCAGAGAGAAAGATTTATTTTAAAAAGATTCTAGTCTGAATCACTGACACTGTAATAGATAACATGTGAGAAGAACAAAGATATTAAGAAGCCCATTATCATTAAGGGAGAGAGAAAAAAGATTTGTATAAAGAAAATCATGATTGTTCATTACCAAATATGATGGAGTCACATGACAATCCACTACTAAAACAGATTGAGTTTCCATTCCCATTGCTTCTTAATCATAAGCCAGGGCTCTCAGTTCATTCTCCATGAGAAATTGGTCACCCTAATGGACTGAATAGAATCAAATAGTTGGAAATTCATTCAGACCCCTTGGGCAAATTCCTTGAGACACTAGAATCATTAATAAAAATAAGGATTTTTTTTTTTTGAACCACCAACTCATACCACAGAGCCATAGATTATTGAAGGAACACAGCAAGAGGTAGCTTCAAGACTGAACCAACCAAAGCCTGCCAGTTCAACCCAAGCTCACCCACCCAGAGGCACAACTGACCCAGCCAAGGCAACAATATCCATAGCTGAACCTCACCATGCCCCTCAGGTTGAGAAAATAAAGCAAAAGTAAAATCCACAACTCAGAATCTGTTCCCTTTCATTTCATGGTCTTCTTGAGACACCTGCATTATTCTGTTTCAATCAAGATACAATGGTTGCTTTGGATCAATGTCAGCAAAATGACAAAATAAGACATCTTTTGCATGCATAGCCCATGAACAATAATTTGGCATCCATCCACAGACAAAAATGACTCTGTGGGAGTTTTGGGATCCAGGTAGATGGTGAATCCCCATGGAGTCTAAGACCCTGGAGGGCCTTTTTGAGAAGGCAGGCTGGCCCCCAGGTGGCTGACTCACCAACTGTGGTCCCAGCTACAGGCCTGAAAACAGCTCCATACCCTTGACAGCATAGCTACAACCCTGCCTGGCTTTGGGTCTGTCACCCACACCATATGTCACGGGACCCGGGAGGAGTCATGCCTACTATATATATTGGGTAACAGGGGAACAAGCCTCGGTCCCAGCTGTGAACCTTAAAGTGGCCCATGAAATAGCTCCAGCTTCTCCCAGGCATAGTCCAAGAGCCCGTGGAGGTAAACCCATCAGACTTAGTCAGACTGTAGGTTCTGAAAGAGCCCTAGAACTGGGCTCCAACCTGTCCTAACCACAGTCTATGAGTAGTCCTACAGGCATAGGGACCCTGCCAGACACAATCCTGCCTGTGGCTCTAAGACCTTGAAGGGGCCATGCCCTCAGCTCCACCCCTCTCACAGACCTCTTCACAGGTAGGTAGAATTAATATTGTTAAGATATCCATTCTACCTGAAGCCATCCATAGATTCAACGTAATCCTTATCAAAATTCCAATGGCATTCTTTACAGAAATAGAAAGACATTTCCATGATTCTTACAGAACCACGAAAGACCCCAAAGAGTCAGATCAATCTTGAAAAAGAAGAACAAAGCTGGAGGCACCCTTCCTTTTCTTCTCCTCCTCTTTCTTAGAAATCAACAGGAGCTACATTAATACATGGCGACTTTGTTCCATGACTAAATCCACTGAAACAGTAGGGCAAATCATTCCTCCTTTGTTGTCTTTCCTCTAATAGGAATAAACGAATGTTGAATTAATATAAAATATGAAGTAATCAATAACTAATGAAGAATAAAAAAGAATAAAGACAAAGAAACAATCTCCTTCTTTTTCGTGGGTTAATAAGAAAATCCCTGGGCCAGCAGACTGTTCTAGCCCTGGCTACCTGCTTCTCGCATTCTTGCATATATGGTCTCGAGGAGCCATTGAATCATCTCGGGTAAACTTGGGGAGATAATATGTGTTTTTTCACTTCCAGAGCATTTTGAGTGTGAAACTCGACAACGTATGAGAACACTCTTTATCAGTTTATCAAGTTTTGTTTAGTGTTCTTAATCTTTGACACAGAAATATTTTTCCTGGGAGTTTATCATAATTTTTTTTTTCATAATAGCACGAGGCCATGCATTCAAAGCTATAGTGACTTTTTAAAATAAATAATTGTAATAAAAAATGTCCAATAATTTACTTAATCTCTTAATAAAGCTGTATTTTCACATATCACAGGGGCCGGCTGAGTGGCACGGTGGTTAAGCACTGGCGTGGGAAGCCAGCAGCTCCGGTTCGGGTCCCACATATGAGGGCCAGTGACACTGCCCTCAAAACAAAAAAAAGAATCACAACTACCTTTAGTGAGATGAAAATAGGCATTTTATTTACCAATGAGAACACCAAATCTTAAATTCAGTGACTTACTGAATATGGCACAGCTGTGAGTGCTTCAGTCCAGTACTCACTGCAATATTGTGATGTGGCTGATCCAACCCCCTTGTAACTGTGTGGCATCTCAGCAAATTAAAATGGAAGATCAACATTTCATAGAGCAACTAATTGAGCATGGCAAAGAAATGGATACATTAAAACCAATCACTTTGCTAGGAAGCACTCCTAGCACTCCTCAGAGAGATGCAACCCAGCCAGCATTGTCATAGTCATCCCTCCAAATACAATATTCAGGTTTGACATACATGTCCATTAGCTTCTTGCAAAATACTCATACCGATAAATGCATTTCTTCTCCAGCTACTTGCTAAGCACATTAATATGCATTTTCTCCAAATGTAATGAATGACATGCTTAGATCATCAGCAGGTGAAGCCATCAGTAAAAGTACAGGAAAACAATGCATTAGCTCATTGCTTTTGACAAATCTCTACTCTTTGTGGTAGACTTTTAGAATAAACAAGTTCAGGGAAACGACCACACAGAAGATTACAGAGCAGAGAGAAGAGTCAAAGTAAGTGTCTGGCAGTGCTATGGAGGAACAGCAGATGTTTGCTGATGAGGTAGGGTTCTTGGCTTCAATTCACCGAGAGAGATGATCTTTTGAAATGAGAGGAGTACGGTATTATCAGTCACTCTCTTTGGAATCTCTGCATATCCAGGAAACCAACTGGGTGTGAAGGTCAACTCCATTCCATGTGAGGTGGCAGAAAGGTACCAGTATATATGCCTCTCCTTGGCCACTTGTGGATAACTTGATTTTTAAAAAACCCTTGTGGAAAATAGGAATGGAATCCAGAGATACTCAAGAAGGTCTTTTGAAATGGGAAATCTGTGCATTGGTAAATGTGGAGTAACAAAGTGAAGACGAAAATGTTACTGAATTCTTAAGATGGCTTTCTTAACATTATAAAACAAGACTGTAAAGTGAAAAGAAATTAAATATCTTTAAAGAAATAATGATATCAACTGCATCTTATTCTTCAAAACAAGTGTTTATGTATTCTATTCTTCAAAAGAGTTATTTCCAGAGAACATACAAATACATATGAGTTCAAATCCCTACAGCTACTTGTGTGTGTATGTATATATATGTACGTGGCTATGTGTGTATGTATGTATATATATATGTGTGTATACATGCATGTCTATTTTTATTAGGTGCCTTTGTTCTCAAATAACAGTAAACTCTGTAAGCAAATAGGAAAGTACACTACAGACTCTTACCAGCTAGAGTCTGTGGCATCAAGTTATCTCAGTTTTTATTGGTGGGCTTAGTGGAGCTGATGTGGAGGGGATGCCCACATGCTCCACTCCCTAAGCACAGCCTTGTGGAGTTGGTGTGTTGCGGTGAGCCTGGTTATGTTTGCCAGCCAGGGCTCACACAGCCAAAGTGCTCAATGGACAACTTCAGCACCTTGGACACTGGGATTCGCATACCTCTCAGGCTGCAGTAGATGTATCAGTATCTTCTACACCTCTAGTCACATATTCTTCCAGTAATAACTTCTTCACTGACGCTAATGTATTGGGTTGTCAGAAAAGTCATGACATATTTTTTCTCTGTTTTTCATTGCAAAAATGCGTCATGACTTTTCTGACAACCCAATGCATGAGCTCAATCATTTGCATCCATTCTAATTCAGACAGATACCTGTCTATAGCCACCGCCAAGTAGCAATATCCAAATGTTATGACTCAGAAAATTCACAAGAGAAACACATGATTGGCCTCACTGGGGACAAATATCTTCTATTCTAATCCACAGTGTCCACTTATGATACATCAGATGCAAAAATAGCTGTTGTTCTGTTTTTTTCTTGAATGTTCTAGAAAACAAGAGAGATTGTTAGGACCTGGGCTGATGTCTTTTAAGAGAGGACCACAATGAACAACATCTCTCTATATGAAAGTTTCTCTACAGAAACGGAGAAGATCACATCCATCATCCACCATATCTGCTTTATTATTTTTTCTTAGATTTCTAATCTGCTAGACATTTTATTTATTTAGTAACATAAAAATTCTGTTTTCCTCTAATGGAATGGAAGTTTTGTGAGGGGACAGCTTTTCTTCTGATGGCTTCAATGTTAGATTTTCAGTGTCATCTGTCACGAAGTAAGTGCATAATAAATGTATTATAAGATAACAGAATGATTTAGTGTGCTTATGAGGATGAAATGAGATAAGCTAAGCAATATATCTGAGATGATATAGGATGAGCAATAAATGGTGACAACCAACATTCTTACATTTAACATTTCAAAAAAAAATATTTTTACCCTTACAAAATAACAGAAATATTTGACATATTATATACATTGTAAGATAATAGATCTTATTGAATAATTCTTGAAAACTGAATAATAAGAATCTCTATTACATATCACACACTGTTCAAAATGTTGTATATGAATTAAGTCATTTAATCCCCACCACGGCCTTATGTGGTAAGCAAAATGTCATGTTCCTCCTCTAATGACAAAACTCCAGCTCCATAATTTGCCCAAGGTCACTGCATTGCTAGTGGCAGTGCTGGGAGTTAATCAGGCAGTTTGGATCCAGGAGCATGCTGCTTCCCCGAGGCCAAAACTGCAGGAAGTGGATGACATACGGATAAATAAGACAGAAGAGGTGAATATTTTAGGTGTCGAAAAGGTGGAATCCTGGACCCAAAATAACAACAAAAAAGGAAACAGGAAAACATATTTAAAAAATCATCAAAGTACATCTCATAGGAAAAAAAAAATTGAATGAACATGGCCTGTTGTTACTGTTAAAAAGAAACCAAGATTCCGAAGGTTATATGTAATATGACTTTTAAAAGATTTATTAACCTCGTTTTTATAGGCAAGACCTACAAGGTCAGTTTAATGTCTTCCTCTAGACACTGATTTCCTACATGCATTCTCACTCCAGGATCTCAGCCAGTACACTGGAACCTCATGTCCCTCACCGATAGTGAGTAAGAATGAGGCACGCAAATGTTATCAGTAGGGACCAGTGAGGACTGGACAAAACTGAAGAGTTCACACCCCACCTGAGCTTTTCAGCTTCAGAGGCATTTGAATTCAACAGTGCCAGATATTTCAAGGTATGATAGTAATCTGCGTGGTTAATGAAATGCTGATTTTTAAATGAGTAGCTAAGTAATGTAACACAAACATTACAGAGGGGGGAAAAAAAGCTATGGCCAAATTTATCCCAGTTCTGTTAGTTTTTGCTTCAGTGAGCCATAGACTATTGAGAGAAGGAAATTGTCTTCTGCTTCCTCGATCTTTTCCTACAGCCCCCATCACAATGTGGGGTTCACTGTAGGCCCTCAAAATAACTGACTGACCTGACAAGCTCAGAGACTGGCTACCCTCAGGGCAAAGCCTATTATAGCTACAAAATGAGAACAAACCATTGTGCTACATTTTTCCATGCTGCCTTGGTCAGGGGACCAACTGACATTACATCTTATTTTCCCCCATGGGATCTGACCAATGAGAAGAAAATTATTTTGTCCCCACACTCTGCTCATCAGCTGACCATCCACCATGATATACACATTTAGCTGTTTAACCAGATTCAAACTGCTAACAACCCATGCTTTTTCATACGTCGTGGTGTTTTAAAACTGATAGACATTAAATTGGGGCACAGAAGAAGCACCATTTAAAAAGTCTAAGTATTGGGCCGGCCGAGTGGCATATTGGTTAAGAGCTGGCTTGGGATGCCAGCGGTCCCAGTTCAGATTCCATATATGAGAGCCAGTGACACTGCCCTCTACAGCTAACAACATTTCCACCTGGAGCTGGGCTGCGAGCCCCCGCGACAGTGTAGGATGCAGCCTCTGCTGCAGTGGGCTGCCATAGGCTACAGTTGCCAGCCAGTGTGAGCTGCCAATAGCTGCGGTGAGCAACCATCCAGAGGCCAGCGACCAATCTGCCTCATCCAGGAAGAGCGCAATGATGATACCAACATGGACCAGTAAAGCAACATCCTCCGCAACTAGACTGAAGAACAAAGAAAAAGACAGCAACTTGTCTGTTCCCCTTCCCCAATTTCCAACGCTGTTCCCCTCCACCAATTCCCCAATAAAATCTTTTAAAAAAAATTTTTTTTTAATTAAAAAATAAAAAAATAAAAAGTCTGTGTTGATGATGAAAACAATAGGAAACAGATTCACTCATAAACTCTGGTGAGAGAGCATATTGGAAAGACCATGCAGGAGTGTTGTCCAGCGCTGCGTATTAAAATGTAAAACACACCTACCTTCTAATGCAGGAAAAGGTAAAAAAAAAAAAAAAAAAAAAAAAAAAATCAGCATAGGAACACAAGACTGCAGATGACTGACATTTAGACATAATGTAAAAGAATGATTCTAGTCCTGTCCAAGAATAGGTTTAAATAGGAAAATTAGGAAAGAGAGAAGAGGCATTGAGAGCTGGGGTAGATGAAGTAGGAGCCTGGGGCAACCCATGATTCAAGAAAGGAAATGCAATCAACTTGAGTGCTAGATTCTGGGCCTTGCAAATTGTCCTCACATTCATACTGAGATGTGCATTCTGCAGGTGAGAAAACTAGGTTGAGAAAGCCTATGGTTGTCTCTGGCACAAACAGGACTAACTGATTGAAAAGGTACAATCAGAAAGGGCGAATTACTGGTGGGAGTTTCCATGGGGGTAAGAGGATGTGAGACAAAAGGCCCTTAGAGTTATCTCATCAGGATTCCAAGGTTGGAGTGGAATAGAGCTTGGAAAAGACCCCCAGGTATCCTGATTAGCACCCCCTCTTCTTCCTATGAGAACACCTAAATTTTGGCTCCCACCCAGATCATTCCAAGGCTGGTGTTCTTTTTACCACTAGCACTGGACCTAGGAGTTAGCAAACCAGATAACTGTACTTGTGAAAACTCAGCATTTTATATAAGAACGCCAATATTTATCCATCTTTATTAGTATTAGGTTGTTGGAAAAGTCATGACGCATTTTTGCAATGAAAAACATAGAAAAAATACATCATGACTTTTCCAACAACCCAATATATCCAATAACCATGGGCAAAAAAGGTAAACAAGCATAATTTATCAACTTGTCAGGTTTAACAAACACCATATTGGTGTGCTAACTGTCTTTAATGAAGACATAAAATTCTGTAAATTACTAGATTCATGAATACATGCTCTGAAGGTTTCAGGACATATTTATGGCCTCATTTGTTGCATGTCTCTTATTCAGTACAAAAGCAAAAGTTCATAATGTAGCACTGGTGAAGGGAACTCCAGCAGTGGAAGAGAATTGTGTTAAAATATATATAAACGTGGGAAAATTAAACAAGTACTTGAACATAACTAGTGGCTTGGAACTAATAAGGAGATTATATTATTAGCCAAGGGAAAGATTTTTCTCTCACACTTCTTCTGTGGAATTGGCACTGTTCCAGAGGCTGTTTGCAGGGTGGGCTGCTTACTTGTAATTTGGATTAGCCCTTGGATTTGAGGGCTAATGGCCAAAGGTGAATTTAAAATGCTTTTGGAGGGAGGGGTGGCGGTTTCCTTTATCAAATGTTTGCTTGCAAGCTACTCCCTACTTACTTGCAAAGAAGGATCTGAAGTGCTTTCAAACATACCTGCTCCTGGAAGTGAGTCTCCATGGGGGTAGGAGGGCATGAGACAAATTGCCCTTAGAGTGACCTCATCAGGCTCCCAAGGTTGGAGAGGCATAGCACTTGGAATTACAACCGGAAATACAGCCAGACTCAAGCCTGGTTTCACAGCTGACCTGGCAGTGGGGAGCCAGAGCTGGTTCGTTCCTTTCATCCCAGGGCAGCCACGGGGCTGGGGCACGAGGGAGGGGAGGACAAGGGCAGAGTGGGATGGAAATTGTCAGTTCTGTTTCAAAACTAAAGACTCATGGCAGGTAAGTGCTGAGTCTTTGTTTATTATCAATCTTTTCAAAACAACTCTAAAGCTGGGCACACACTCAAGGGGGAATTCCCGGGATCATCTGAGAATCTTATTAAAATAGCAACTTCCCAGGCCGCCCCTCCAAGGATGAATCAGTGGGTCAGAAGTAAAGTTTAGGAATCTGAAGTGGGCCTTGTAGACCGGATCCATACTTTGAAAGATAGTACAATGAACAATCTTCCTCAGTTGATTGATAAATATTCTGTTTGTGATGTGTTTGATCAATCAGCATCTATTGTCCCTTTTTCCCACTGAGATCTACTTCCACACACATCCCCTTTCTGATCACCTCCTGTTCACCACATTGGTGAGGGAGGGATTCTCACCCTATGGGTTTGGGGAAGGCCCAGTATGTGCCACCTAACACTGGACAGAGGGATCAATAGCAATTTATTAATCACCAATACTGACAGCCCAAAGAAGGAGGTCACCACATGCCACCCAGGGTCACAGGAGGGTTGCCTCTGCGAACAGAATGAACAACTGGGGTCTGCTGTGAAGGCCTTGTAGTATCAAGAGGGTCGGGGTGACTCCTGGTTCCTGCAGGAGGATGTGATTGGTTTCTATGAATAATTCCACAGGCTGTCAGGGAACTGAGACCTGCCACTCAGACCAGATGTGCCTGGTCCTCATGATAAGGAGGGATGTTAGGCTAGGAGACCTTATCAGCAGGAGCAGACGAGGGCGGCAACCTGCAGGTGGGCCACCTGAGACCCTCCCAGTTTCATCAGATGGCAAGGAAACATAATATCTTAGTTTTACACCTTATTTCATACTCAGTCTCCTAAAATCTAACATTAGCCTAGTGTGTGAGTTTAAAGAGGCTCCTTATGAGAAGATCTTATGTTAGTCAGGGTTCTCCAGAGAAATAGAACTGATTGGATGCATATGTAAATATGTAGAAAGCGATTTACTATAAGGAATTGGATCATGCCAGTTCCTATGGAATTTGGGAGGCTGACAAGTCCCGAGAACTGCAGGATGATCCACAAGGCGGAGACTGAGGAGAGCCAGTGGGGTGGTTCCAATCTGACGCCTGGCAGGCTTGAGACCCACGAACAGGCAATGGTTTAATTCATGTTGGAAGGTAGCAACAAGCTGATATCCCAATCAGGCAGGACGAGTTCCCTGTTACTGAATCTTTCTGGGTTCTCTCCAGGCTTTCAACTGATGGAATGAGGCCCACCCCGTTAAGGAGAGCAATCTGCTTTACTCAGTCTACCAATTCAAATGTTAATCTCATCCAGAAACAGCCTTAAAGAAACATCCAGAATACTGTTTGAGCAAATGTCTGGGCACTCCATGGCCCAGTCAAGTCAACACATAAAATTAATCATCATGCTCTGTACATCTTGAAACACCCATTCCTGGTCCTCCAAGAAATAACATGACAGGATAGAAGAAATTGCAGACTCAGTCAGAGACACAGAAAATGATACTTTCAGTTAATTATCACATTGACATGAATGTTGATAATACAACCCATCAGTTGAAGAAACTGATGCTCTGAGAGTTCAGATGGCTGAGCCAAGATCAAAGTGATGAGAAAAGTGGGAGGGAGAGCCAGAGCTGGAGGAGCAGCAGGAAGAGCAAGCAGGGAGGGGAAATTTCTGTGAATCAGAGGCGCATCCACTGCTAATGCGAAGTGTTCCATTTATGGATTATAGTGGATCAGTGCTCCTTCAAGGAGCAGTGTCTATCAACAAGTTGAGTCAACGACTACATAACATGGTCTGGAAGAATGAAGAAGTAAAGGAGTTTGGTTTTGTCACCAAAGTCGTAAATGCAAAAATGTAAAATATGTCAATCTAAAGAAATAGGTCACAAACTTGAGGGTTCATCAGAATTAAAGATGTTAAACATTAACTATATCGGTTATAAATTAAACGTATAAAACACAAACTGCTGGGTCTAGCCCCTGAGGTGTTTCTTTCAGTAGGTCTGGATGGCATGAAGTATTCAGACTTCTAACAAGTTCCCAGGTGATGCTAATGGACTGGTCCATGGCCGTTCAAAACTCTGCTTTAAAGAGACAAGGAAAGAATCTGAGGGCTCCGCCTCAAATCTACACATAGTCAGTCTGTATGATGGCATAGGTGTGTGTGTGTGTGTGTGTGTGTGCGCGCGCGCGTGCGCGTGCGCGTGCGCATGCGCGCACACGTGTGCGCGCACAATAAACCTCCAGGAAAGGAAATTATCTTTCAAAAGCAAAGATCAAGATGAGATCATGCTTATCAAAGGTTGTACAAACACAAGGACTTGATAATAAACTGTCCCCCACCCCATCTATAATCTTTTCTTTTTAAGAGGAGACAGGGCACAGGGTTATCATGAGTTCCTCAAGTCACATAAAATTAATTCCAACTCATTCTGATTTATGCATCTCAATTTCTCTCCAATGCACTGTTTCCCTAACTTCTGGGGAAAAAATTTGAAAATTAACCCTGTGAGTTCCACCCAGGACTAGAGCTCTCATATCTCCAGGGGATGGAAAGACCAGGACCACTTTGGCCAGGAACAACAACCCTTACATGTAAGTGATGTTAAGCCATCAGGAGTAAAGAAAATAATGTTTCGCACATTTCAAGTGTAATCTATATGTAAATTTGGCTAGCTTGCTTTTAAAATGAGTAATTTGTGAATATTTATGTCTATACCATTAACCTGTGAGAGATTCATGCCTTTGATGAATGGTTTGAAGAGCAGCATTCTTGTAGTTTATAAAACAGGTGATTGTCTGAGGAGATACAGAATATAGACTCATCTCCTATTTAAAGATAAACAAAACCACTAAACCGCATCTGAGCCAGTAAAGAAAAGGTGAGACTGATCCAAGAGGCTGCTGATTTTCAGTAATTTATATTCAAAGGGTATTTGAGAATCTTAAGAAATGTCTCCCAATTGCACAATTTTCTAATTACTAAGTACTCAATCAACATAAAATATAAAAGATGAATAATAGCTGAAATGTTGGCATTGTTTAGACATGGGTTTATGTTACAAGACCAAATAATAGACCCTTTTATTTTTTGTGTCCTCAGAGCCTAGGACATTGATAATGGTACAATATATTTTCTCAGAGTTTCCTATGCTTTTTCCTTAGAGGAGAATTCAGGGAGAAGAGCAGTTAGGGTAACACTAGCTGCTATAACAAGAACCCCCATACTTCTGTGACTTCACACATTAGAAGTTTATTTCATGTTCATGTAATAGACCACCCTTTTCTCATGCATTTCAAGGAATCCTAAATTCCTCCTGTCTTGTGGAAATACCATTCTTACAGCCTAGGTGTGATCCATCCCCAGTGAGCCAAAGGGAAGGTACTTGGGCAGGGCCAGTTCTCTAAAAGATTTGACTCCAAAAAAAAAAAAAAAAGATTTGGCTCCACTCATGTTCCTTTATCCAACACCAATCACATGTGCAACTGACCACAACTGTGCTTCCAAAATGAACAGTCAATTTCAAGCATAAAAGCTCTCCTCTTTTACAGAAACACACACTTCAGTGGACGTATAGTTATCTCTGACATAAAAAGAATCGTAACACATCATCTAGACTATTGTTCGCAGACCCAGCTGGGGATCAATACTACCAGATCTCGGGGAGTTTATTTTTTTAAAAAAGAGAGGTTTCCTGGGCTCTGGACCCAGCGATGGTGATTTTGAGTCTGTGTTAAGGTCCAAGGATAGGCATTTTTAATGCATCTTCCAGGACCTGATGCTGCCTGCCCAGAAGCATGGATTCTGCTCCATTCTTCACCTCCAGATAGAAAGTCGGCCAAAGCCATAATCAAATGCTTATGTAACCTGTGACGTGATGTGCACAAGAATCCTGGATCAGGATCCAGGAACTTGTACTTTAACAAGATCCTGGGATAACAACAACAACTAATAGTTATTGAGTATTCACTATGTCTGGTGTTATTAGAGTTTCTGATATGAATGGACTTTTTTAACCTTCATAGAACCCTATTAGCTTGATATTGTTATTCCTAGTTTACAGATGGAGAAACTGAGGCAGAGAGGGGTTAAATAAACTGCCTACATTTACCATAGTAAATGGAAGAGCTGGGATTCCAACACAAGCACAGCCTGCATCTTCCTCTCTAGACTGTACCCAAGGGAACCTGACACAGAGGAAGGCATATGGACCGTTGAGGTACAGGACAGATATTCAGAGGTCTCTGCTGAAAGTGTTCCAGGCCATAGTCCAACAAACCCTGCAGTAAATAGCATGTTTCTTGTTGTTGCTCTCAAATTTAAATCACCAGCACAGGTGCTTCCTCTGACCTCCATAGGTATGGACCCCCCGAGCTGGATGTCTCATGCACTCTTCACCAATGGACCCACTGTCTATCCCTGCCATTTGTTCCTCTTCTTATGCTCCCATCTGAGTGTACAGCGCAAGCCCCAAATCTGGGAGTCACACCCAACCCCTAGATTTTCCTTCCTCCCTTGATCACAATCCAATTAATGACATGTCCTGTAGATCTTGCCTGCCTCATATCTCTCAAAACTCTCTACTCTATACTTCCCTGTCAATACCCAGTCATCATCACCTCAGACCTGTGGCCCTCCAACCATTTCTCAGGCTGCAGTGAGTGGAATTTCCAAAACTCAGTGGGGGAGACCGGGGATCCTTCACATTTCTGAGACAGCTCTGTACCTGCCACTGCCAGCCCTGCTTACCTCCCGGGCCTGAGCACAGACCACTCTCCCCACACCCAACATGCCAGCCATGTTCCTTGGCTTCACTCCTTCATATACCCTGGCCTCTTTGACTGTAATGCACCCCTCAACCTCCCTTGATAAATTATTTGATTGCTCAAAGCTTCAGGTCCCTCCTCTATAAAATGGGAATTAAAGACATCACAGATAATAATTCTTAAATGATGGAACAAATTAAATATATAAGTGCTTATTCCATGATAGGGGTTAATTTTTTTTTAAATTTTAATATAACCCAGAATTTTAAATTTCTTTTAGTAATCTTCCTATCAAAATGACATATCCATTTTTGTCATTTGTATAGTTATTTCCACCAACCCCCCCAAAAAAAAAAACTCAAATGAAAAGAAATGATCTCACTTAAGAAATTCATGAAAATTAAAATTACATCTCACTGTGAACCAGTTTTTAATTACTGTCAAGTTAGTAATATCCTTTAGAAGATACCATCTTATAGGTATTGGACTGTTCTGATTGTCAAAACTGCTGCTTTTTTCTACAATCTATTTAATCAATGAATAGAAATAAAAAATAAAATGTACACAGCTGCATAAACTGTGATATAAGAAAAAAAAGAATTCAAATAAATGAGCAGGTCAGAGAGCATTAATTAGCATCTAATTTATAGAAACAGTGCAAAATGTTCAGTAATTTGGCTACAAATTGAACCTTTACATGATGTGTAAGGAGAAAGCACAGCCAAGTATGTGTGATATATATAAGATTAGTGTTACCCTAACAAGAATACTATCAAGGGAACTGGCTTATTGAAAGAACAAACATTTATTATATAAAAGAACATTAAGAGCAGGATATCTGCCAAGTACTGTAAAAAGAAACAATAGGACTAAGTTATCATCTATGTAAGAAACATTTGGAAATAGACTGAGATTCCAGAGGACAAAAATAAAGCACTATTCATCCTCAAAACAACAATGTCATTTCAGTCTCAAAGTATTCAAAACTTCCATTTGTATATCAGCCTGGAAAATATTTTTAAAATAAAAATACGACTATTTGACATTGAAAACTGGTCACCCTGAGTAGACCTTAGCAAAAGCTTTAATGATTTTATATTAACTAGTTAAGCCCAACATTTGGCAATGTTATTAAATTCTCTTGTAGGAATCCATGTAATCCTTAGTTATGCTCATTATGAAAAGTTACAACAGAAAGCAATAGTTTTGGGCAGTAGATATGGTACTCAGATGAAGGAGGTAAATTAAATGGAGACTGTTGGGGAGAAAGCTAGAGTAACCTTCAGCCAGAGATCCATTTCCTAGAAGTACTAGCAGAGCCCACATAGGACATCAAATGCAGACCATGTGATTTTCCATGTTTTGATTGCTGCATACATTACCCACAAAGGGAAGAGTCTCAAAGCCATCCCTGTAGCTCAACCCCTCAGAGTGATCCTGGTCCTGTGATGGGGATAATTTTTGTCTCTCACAGTTGGGGTTGGAGGAGTCAGTAGTTTATAGGCTTTACCTCCCTTTTCACATTAAATACTAAAAGTTTTGTATATAACAGAAGTTTCAGTAAAAAATAAAATCTTATTTTAAATATACTAAAGAGGATTACTATTCTCAAAGTTTCTCTGCCTAACCTCATCCCTGCCTGTGGCAATCACCTAGCTGATCCCAGTATCTATGAGCTCATTTTTTGTTGTTGTTTCCACATACAAGTGAAATCATACAGTATGTGTCATTCTCTGTCTGACTTACTTCAGTTAGCATATGCCCTCTACGTCCTTCCATGTTTTGCAAATGGCAAGATTTCATTCTTTTTTTATGATTGAATAATATTCCATTATATATACCACATTTTCTTTATCCATTCATCCATCGGTGGACACTTAGTTTGTTTCCATGTTTTGACTATCGTAAATAATGCTGGAATAAGCATGAGGGTGCATACATTTTTTTCAAATTAGTGTTTTTGTTTTCTTTGGATAAACACCCAGAAGTAAGATTACTGGGCTATATTGGCAGTTTTTAATTTTTTGAGGAACTTCCATACTGCTTTCCATAGTGGCTGCACCAATTTATATTCCCACCAAAAAGAATAAGGTTCCCTTTTCTCTACATCATCACCAGCACTTGTTATTTCTTGTCTTTTTTGATAATAGCCATTCTAACAGTGAGGTGATATTTCATTGTAGCTTTGATTTGTTTTTTCCTGATCGTAAGTGATATTGGGCATCTTCATTTATCCATCTGTATGTCTTCTTTGGAAAACTGAGTGTTCAGCTCCTCTGTCCATCTTTTAATCAGGTTGTCTGGTGTTTAGCCATTGAGTTGCACAAGTTCCTTACATATTTTAGATATTAACTCATCTGATATATGGTATGCACATATTTTCTCCCATTCTGTAGGTTGCCTTTCAATTTTCTTGACAGTGTTTAGGTAATTTTAATGTTCTTTTCATAATCCTAAAGTATTTGAAAAAATTAAAAAATAGGCATATAGAATTAACTTGATTAAAGCTTCATTAATTTTTTAAATTTGCCTAATCAGCTAATTCATATAATTAACTTCATTAAAATTATTTAAGATCATTATTTACTCAAGAGAAATTGTCAGATATGGCAATTATCGCAATGGAAAATGAGATAAGCAAAGAGGTAGATTTTGAAAATATTATTAATGAATTTACTACCATTAAAGCCAGGAAAGTAAACATATAATATATTGTATTGTATTTTGGGTTGTATTTTTTGTATTTTATAATTGTATTGTAGTTTTATAAAATTATATTGTACATTTTTATTTCTTTTTCTATAACAACCTAAGACCCAATATTTTCATAAGCTGATAACTAGTGCAATACTTTAAAGCATTTTGAGGGTCAAATCAAAACAACATACCTATCTACTGGCCAAAGACAGCTGTTTATTCCCAAGTCTGTGACTTCTTATCTATTTGTTTCTAAAGATGCAATAAATTTTATTGTTATTTATCTTCTCAATTAAAACATAAGTAAGTCTCTTGGATATAGGGACACACCATAACCTTTCACAGAAAGAAATGCTTGTAAAATACTTAATTTACTGTTGATTGAGAGAAAACTTCATAATCGTGCGCTTCACCCTTGTACACACCATCTGATCTACACTCGATTCTAAGGAGAGCTTCAGAGAGACATTCCATATCCAGTCAATATGACCAAGATGAGTCCTTAATCTTGAGCCAGTCTCATGACCATACAAAATGGCAAACAAAGACATCCACAGAAAGTCAAGGCTGAGCTAACTTAGTCCAAGCAGTGAACCAAGAGCTTCTCATATGGCAACAGTCTCTGTGTTAGAAAGAGCAGTTCACAGCCCTCAAACAGAAGGTTAAAAATAAGTAGAGAAGATCTTCAACCCCATTTCCTCCAGGAATCCCATCTCTGGTTTAGCATAGTTGAGTCATGTTTTGTTTCTATTCTTGTCTGTTTAGTCTCAGTCAAATTTTTCTTTCTTTCCAACTATATCCACTTCTAGTGAAATGAGACCTGGATCCAGGATTCAGAATGATCAAATTCAACAGTGGTGTGTGGCCCTGTGGAGACTTGCCCAAAATTGTTAATCTCTCTGATCCTTTTTTTTTTTTTTTCCATCTTTGAAGCATGAGTGGCCATGCTAATAATCTCCTCTCACTGGTATAGATTCATTGTCATATAGAGGTAGACAACACAGGTTCTGAAGTCAAACATGAATTTGAGTCCTCAGACACACAACTTGCTAACTCTGTAAACTCGGAGAAGTTATTTAACTTTGTGAAACTTAGATTTCACAACTGTAAGAGTTGGGGATAATAATAGCTCCTATCTTATAAGTTATTCTGAGAATTATGATGAGATCACACCTGTAAAATATCGGGGAAACAAAAATCTTACCAACAAAGAGAAACCCTACCACATCAATATGAAGAAAACCGATGTATTTTGAGTAAGCATCACGGAGTGCATGCATATATGTAACCCGCAAGAGACTACAATTCACACAACTTAAACAGAAAAGCAGGTATAAAATTCACTTGGGATTTGAGGTAGTAGACATTTCTTTAGTTAATTGACCCCCTCTGTAAGAATAATAAAACTTTTCATATCTCCTAGAAAAACAAATGGTTATACTTTGAGATAGGCTTCCAAAGATACTTTTTCACATTTTAAGGGGGAATGAGGCTTATGACCTTGAATATAATCCTGCATTGCAAATTGAAGTTTGGGCTTTTCTGGCCCCTAGAGAGATCATTCTACATTGCAAATGTTAGAAAAAAAGAACTCAGCCCAAGCCCACAATGGCCCCTCAAGAGAAAAGAGACTTTCTAAGAAGAGGAAAGAAGGAAAATCGTTTCTTTCTCATTTACTCATCTTTATCACCCTTTCAAAAGCCCCCTCCCTTTAAATTATGGATATGAGAAATGGTTTAGTAAGTATGAAAACTGTTGGTAAACTCTAAGTGGTATTTATATTTGTAATTAAATATTATTTGACTATTTTATTCTGCCATCTATTTTCCTTCTTCTCCAAGGTTTCAGGGCCACACAAAGAAAATTTCCCAGTAGGATCTACTTTCCATTGAAAATAAGTGTGGTACCCTCCTCTGAGATTATTGCAGCCATTCTGCCTCCCAAAAGGAATTATTGGTCTAATTAAAAAAAAAAAAAACTTCATAAAAAAAAAAGAATATATATTTTTGAACATTTTCTGTACAGTGAAGAGGAAGGGAGACCAACACAATGGGACATATTGTTCATCTGGAGGGGTGGCAGGGCTATCTAGGAAACAAGAGAGAGATTCTGAGTGGGAGGGAAAGATAAATAAATCCTCAAATGCTTAATTCCTGAAAGACAGCCTCACCTGATCTATGAGGCTGCTTTGTGTGGATTTAAAAAGCTCTCCTTCCCTCCAGGATGCAATTCCCACTTACCTCTGAGAAGGATGCCAGACAGCAATTAACAACCCACATAACAGTAGGCGCCATCTGCCAAGAGGGCTTTATGGAAGGAGAAGCAACCTGAGTGTATATCTGACTCTTCCCTAACCCCTCTGCCCATTCATAACATGTCTCCCTGGAGAGCTCTCCAAGGTTCTGAGGACTTGAAGTCTGCAATCTCTGAAGATTCATTCAGGTTAATAGATAATCTCTCAGAAAATATGAAATGTAAATTCCCAAAACGTGCCTTAGTTCTCACTACTGCACTTAGCTACATAACTGGGACACAGTAGGTGCTCAGTAAAACTTTGTTAAATTATTAACTGACTGAATTGCTTTCTAACAGCCCAATGAACCCAAGTAGGCAACTAAATGGGCTCTTTGGGGAACTTAAAGGAAACACAAAACCAATAGTAAAGGGGTTTTTTTTAGGTCAATATCTTTCTCATCGAGGGAATATTCTTAGGGAACAAAGTAAGGTAGATGTGGGAAACATAAGTCCTTGTATATTAGCTAGACTTGCTAATATTCATCTGAATAGAAAGAAACATAAAAAAAACAAGTCCTTAATACCTCTGTTCCTCCAGATACTTCCATAAGTATAGCTTCTTAAGGGTTTTAGGATGGATAGCTGTAAGGTTAGAATTCATTGCATTCTCACTATATATTAGGTGCTTTCCTTTATGTAACTTATCTTATTTGATTTTTCTAAACTACTTAAGGAGATTGATAGTTTCATAATTTCTATTTTAAGATCGAGCAAAAACAAGTTTCAAAAGGTTACATAACTCACCTAAAGGCATTTAATTAATAAATTGGGGAACAGAATTCCACCTCCGTTCATATGATTTGGAACCTAAGTGCCTCACCAGTATATGCAAATATTAACTTCTATTATTAACAAGAGAGTTATACAGCACCCATTCATACACTCACTAGGGACTAAGAAAACATAACAACTGCCAAATGTGGTGAACAATCTGAGACAGTATATGTTCTAAAAAAAATCTTCAGAACCATCTCCTTTGTATCCCATAACATGAGCTGCTCCTGTTGTGACATATCTTGAACCAACAAGTTTGAAGAAAGATTTAATGGGGAACGTATAAGATTCCTATGCCTGAAAAATTTAAGACAGGAAAAATAGCTGCCTCACCAGATTTTAGAGGATATATTGGCCTTAGAGGCTGTCCATTTGAGCCTTCTCATCTTATAGTTGAGAAAAATGATGCCCAGAAACATAAAAAAGTTCATATAACCCTCAGCAAGTCCGTGGTGGACCCAGAGTGGGAACTCATATATATTTATACTCTTTACCTGCTATCCCTTTTATGACATTAAGCTACCTGATTTCCCTTTAGAATGTCTCGAACAAAGCCTGTTTGGAGAAGGAAATCCTTGCTGACTGTGCTGACTGCTGGCTGGAAAAGAGATTCTGTTTCCCTGATTTACAAAAGTTTCATAATAGAAAGATCAAAATCTCTTTTTCTTTGAGGACTAAGAAGGATGTGTCCTCAATTATCTCAAAACCACAACTGATAAACATGGGAAAAATGATTAGCAGTGTTAAGCCAACTAGTCCTCTATATGAAGGATTTTAGAGTGAACCCCAGCATGAATTTGGCATTTGATACAGAGAGGTTGTTTCCTGGAAATAAACAAATCATAAAAACATACCAAGTGCCTTTCCTCTCGGATGACATCAAGTCTATATTTGAAGTTAAGGAGAAAATAAAACAAACCATTTTACTTTTTGTAATGACCCAAATATTTTCCAGAAATAATTGTAAACATTTGAGTTCCCAGGGAGTATGTGGTCTTTTCTTTTATCAGGTCATCATAGGCTGGTTGTCAAGTAAACTGCTAAACTGACGACCCTTCTTTCGAATAGATTGCAATGCTGTTATCTGCACCATAGTTCAGGTTATCTCTTACACAACATGTTTCCCAGGTACACACTTATCTCCACTTGTGCTATCCATCTCCAAAAGAAACAGGCTTCCATTCACTGATGAGAAATCAGTTCTGAGAACCACAGATTTGGATCTTGAGACTCTGGAGATGAAGGAAAGCTAATGTCAGGTTAAAGGTTGGCAGTTCTTAAAAGTTGGTAATCAGAATGGGAACATTACAAAATGGTATCTGGTTCTAATCCTTTGGGGGGAGGGGAGGCGGAGAAAGAAAGATAAGAAAAAAAAATTGAATGAGTTATAGAAAACATTGATGGAGAACAGAGTTTTGCCATCCCCAAATATGCCTTTTTTAGGATACTGCTAATTTTAAGCTGGTTCAATTTAGCAGTTCACTTCCCATTACTTCCCATACACTTTCATCCCTTTACCTTCACTGCTGGTCAAGCAATTCCTCAAAGACAACGCTGTGTTAAGAGTGAATGGATCTCTATTTTGAAATCTCATGAAATATTGCACACATCTTAAAATACTTTAATAATTACTGTCACAGATACAATAAAATCCAAAGCTCTGACTGTAGTCACAGTGCCTATTCTGAATCCTCTATTTCTGTCTACTTTTAATGACTCAAACCACAGGTCTGACTCACAAGGCTTTAGCCACCCTGATATTTCTGTTCCTCAAAAGCACCGAGTCTCAGGGCTTTTACCCATCCCATTCACTCAATCTAAAGCATATTCCCCTCTATTCTAGATTCATCAATATCTACTCATTCTTCTGATAAAAACGTAAAGGACACGTAGACTCAGCCTAGGGAGATGATTAATAATGTGCTCTCTGTGGGAAAAATATCTAAATTCATGTCTGACTCCTGCAACTTTTGAAGTTCTATTTGAGGAAATTTAATCAACCTTTCTAAGCTTCAGTTTTTCTCATCTAAAAAATGGCAACAATAAAGGTGAATACCTCACAGGCTTTTTATAAGAATTAACATTTATAATCTGAGCTATCTGAGAAGATGGGAGTTTGGCACAGATTTTAATCTCTCCATAAACCCCTATAAAATTAGAACAATTAGACAGCAGCATTGAAAACTCATGGACAACATCTCCCATACTGTAAAGTCAACAGGTATTTCCACAAATACTACAGTACAAATGAGTGGGAATAAACCACCTGAGTGGCATCAATACCTCTGCTAAAGGAAGTGAGGACAGCAATGGAACATCTAATGAATGTGTTTTGTTTCCAAAATAGCAAGTAAGTGTTCACTGGACACCTCAGAGGGTCAACTAAAGAACAGAAAATTTGAACATTCAACTTCAATAGCAGGTAAGTGCAAGTGGTAACTTGGGTGTAGCCTGGGTCCCATGAATGCTCAAAGATCTAAGTTGAGTTGGGAAAAACTCCCTTGCAGGAAAAAAAAAAAAAAACCTACAGGAGAAATGGCTGGGAATGGGAGCTAAACTGAGCAGCATGGAGACATAGAGACAAAGGAAAGAGAAAGATCCCTACCCAAAATATGGGGAGAGAACCAGTTAGAAGACAATATATTGTGCACCCTTCACAAAAGCAATGGAGTAAGGAGCACTTAGAGCCATGGAGTTGGGGGAGAGGGAGGAAGTCTTTTAAAAGTGAGCAACACAAAAAGATTAATACAAAATTTCATATAAAGTTGCTACTAATAGATAAAAAGAAGAAGAGCAGAATAATATTCAGACAATGAACGTGTGCTTGCAAAAAAGATACAACATATTCACAACAGTGGAGAGAAAACAAAAAATGGAGTCAACATCATGGAGATAGAGTTTCCTATGGAGGATAAATTGAACAAAGTCATGGGTGCTTCCGAATCCTTTCTCCACATAAAACCCAGCAGACCCAGCTAGGGTGCCACCTCAGCCAGAGCTGTAGCTTCAAGGGACCAACTGGAATGATGACTACCTAAGAAAATGCACCATGACAGCCAGGATCTTGGGTGGATAATGAGCCATGATTCAGAGTAAAGAGTACAGAAGCTAAGCAGGGTCAGAATTCAAGAAGGATGATAACAGGAAGGAATAAATCCAGGAAACATCTTAGTAGGCTCTATGGAACCCTACGCAATGCCTATTTAGTATTCTAGTTCACGTGTGTGCAGGCCACAGGGTTTTCAAGGTGGTTTAAAGTTAGGGTAGGTGACAGCATCCACAGATTGATTAGCACCTAAAATGGGGGCGTTCTGGATCTTGGAAACATGAACAGCATAGCAAAGGCTTGGGATTTAGAATGTGTAAATGAACCTAGCTAGACAGAGCTGAACTAGAGGCCCCTGCCTCCTTAAATTCATGCTTTGACCACCACCTGCTGTCCTTTCTCACCTACTCTAGATCTCCTGCTTTAGCAATTATGCAGTTTCATCATGACTTTCCATCCTCCGACCATGTGACTTTTTCCCTACACTCATTGCAATCAGGCCCTTATTTCCTTTCTTTTCTTTAGAACATTTTATTTTATTATTGATAGACAGAAAGCTGCACTTGATTAGTGTATACAACTTGATGACTTTGGAGATAACTAGACATTGTGAAGTCATCATCACAATCTATGCCATAAACACACCCATCACCTCCAATAATCTCTCCCAGCTCTAGTTATTATTTTTAGTGTATGATAGGGACACTTAATATAAAATCTACCCTCTGAGCAAAATATTAAGTATCTAATCCAGTACTGTTTACACAAGACACTGCTGCACATGACCTCTCTAGGATTTATTCATCTATAAAAACTGCTACTTTGTACCCTTTGATTAATACCTACCTATTCCCCCCTCTCCTCCCCAGCCCCTGGTAACCACAATTCTACTCTGCTTCTATGAGTTTAACTATCTTAGATTCCTCATATTAAATGGTACTGTGCAATATTTGTTCTGTGTCTGGTTTATTTTACTTAGCATAATTTCCTTCAGCTTCATACATGTTGTCACAAGTGGCAAAAAAAAAATCCTTTTTTAAGGCTGAATAATATTTCATTGTATGTATACACCATATTTTCTTTTTCCGTTATCCCATCAAAGGATATTTAAATTGCTTCCATGCCTTAGCAATTGTGAATAATGCTGCAATGAACATGAGACATACAAATAGCCAATAAGTATGTGAAAAGGAGCTCACATCACTAACCATAAAAGAATGCAAATCAAAACCACAATGAGGTATCACATCATACCTAGTAGGATGGCTATCATTGAAAAATAAAAAACAAGTGTTGGCAAGGATATGGAGAAAAGGGAACCCTTTTTTGTAGTAATACAGCCACTTTGGAAAACAGTACTGCAGCTCTTCAAAAAATTAAAAACAGAACTACCATATGATCCAGCAACCTCATCTCTGACTATGTATCCAGAAGACTTGAAATCAAGGTTTAGAAAAGATATTTCCTTTCTTATCCAGTTAGGTTCCCTGGTTCCTTACTTTCATTCATTTGTAAACACCATTGAAGTCAACCCTTCCCTCCATTGTAATCAAATGGCAACCCCAACTCTACATAAACCTATCCATATGTTGCCAACAATTATCCAATATCTACTTGGCCATGAATCTGAATGTGATACCATAAGTCAGATGAAAGCTGTGAAGGAGGACATGGGGTGATGCTAAAGTCCATTGTAACTGTCCTCTGGAGGCCAGAGCTAATGATAAGGAGATGTTATTACAGAATTAGTTTCACTTTAATCAATGGATATGTTAGGTCCTGAAATAGTAGAGTTCATATGATGATACTTAACTAGTAAAAAAAAAAAAATAGTACAGTTCATATGATGATACTTAACTAGTAAAACAAAGTGGTATAATTATAATGAGATGAGTAGCAAGGTAAGAATAGAAGCCAAGAGGATTTGACCTGCAGAGTTTTGCAGCTGGTTTATATAATGCAGCATCTGTAGTGCCAAGAGAGTTCTATATGATCCAAAGAAACCCAAAAATTGGATAAGTAGGAGGCAGAGGAAAATTCTCCCAACAAAAAGTCACAATCCCATGCTCAGTTTCCAGAACTGAGCAAATTCTCAGACCCAGGACCAACTGACTGAGAAAATACTCGTTCCCAGAAGAAATGGCCTAAATATGACAGTAAGAGTATATGATTTTTCTTCTAATACTCCTAATTCTTTCCCCAAAGGAAACTATGATGATACAATGGGGTAGCTATACACTAAGGAAAGAGGAATGTTCAAGAGTAATAGATATATATGATATGGGGGGGGGAGTGGGGTGGTGTATTGGGGGTGGGGGGTTGTCACTTTGAGGGGTAAAATGTATAACTATTGCACTGTGTTGTACACCTGAAACTAATTAAAAATAAAATAAAATAAAATAAAATAAATAAAAAATAAAAAAAATAATAAAAAAAAAAAAGAATTTCAAAAACTACTGGATACACAGTACTTATTGACATTAATGCCTCACCTAATTAGAGTTAGCTTAAGTTAACTTAGATTTCACTCACAGAGAATCCACTCAGCCTAAAGATATACCAGGTATCATGTCCTTAGACTCAGAATCTGTAATTAGAATATACAAACTTGTTAGTTGGCAGAACCCCCACACTAATTCGTTGGCCTGTGGGGTAAGAGCTATGATAATGGAGAAAAACCAAGTGAAAGCATCAGAAACTGTCCTTTAGGGAGAAGAGCAGAGATTAGTACTACCCCTAAAGACCTAATTGATGAAGTGGTAGGTAGTTCCTATCATATCTCTATTTCATATATCAGTCTGGTCACTAGAAAAATCAGCTGGAGCCTGAACGATGAGAGCGAACTTTTATAAATTCAATCTAGTGGCAGTTCCATTGCAACTGCTGTGTCAATTTTTTTTTTCCTGAAGAAAATTATCATAATCTTTAGGTACATAGCATGTGGCCACTGATCTGGAAAATCCACTACTTTCTAGTCTCATGAGGAAAATAAGATTTTTACATTCACATGGGATAGACAAGGGCATATGTCTACTGTCTTGATTTCCTTTGTTAGGACCTCTTACTTAAAAAAACCTATAAGGCCTCCTATATTTCTGAGATTGTATGATTTTAAATATCAGTGCAAGAGGAGGAGGGAAGATTTTATTCTATAGTGGATTTGATCTTAAGCTTTCAATAGAACAAAAACTTCTGCTCGTCTCCCAGATTGGCTAATTTTTCTAACAAGATTCAAGTTAGCTGGTGCAGTAGAGTTATAAGAGAAAGGACTTCAAAGACATTTAAAGAGAGCTGTGGCCTCAGTCATAACATATTTTTATTTGTTTGTTTTAATTTTATGGTTCTTTATTTTTTTGTTTGTCTCTATGCCTGATACACATATATATACATATATAATTTTTCCAACTTGTCTGTTGTCTGCATTAGATATAGAAAGCAAAAAAAGTTCTCATAACCTGAAAAAGCATGTTATATATTTCCTCAGGGAACATGTATTGGAGTGTTCAGAAGTAAACTGCAGAGACATTGGGCATCAATGATGTGGGAAATGCCCATCAATCAAAACTCAACTGCTCATTTCTCAAAGAATTTTGAAACAATATAGTTGGAATTTTCTCCTTCCACCCAGGTCTATACCACTAAGCATCTTGAAACAGACTTTATGGGCAGTTTCTCTGTAGATTTATTGTTTGCATGCAAGAACATCAATCTCTTTAAATGTTGGGCAGAGAGAACATAGGCTGTGAATTAGGTGTGCCTCTTGTCCAGAAACATGGCAAAGATGAAAAATCAAATGCCAAATGTGCTACTTTGTGGAAATCCATTTTGTAATACTGTATTTTATGTCAAAGTGTGAACATTGAATTTTCATGCAGCAAATAGTTTAGGGAAAAAACAGTTTCATCTCCCTCTTTTTACTTCTAAAATAATTACACAAAAACAAAAGCCATCCTCTTTAAGCCAAGTAGAAAGTAAACAATAAACTGGAAAAGTTTTTGAAAGACATAAGAACTAGCCTCAAAACATAAATAATTCATACATCGCAATAAGGCAAATTGAACACTATACCAGATAGCTCAAGACATGTTCAAAAGATGTATAGATATAAACCACAAATGAACAAATAGCAAGCTCATAACTAATCTAAGATATATGTATTTAAAGATTAAAATTTATTTACCTATTTTACTATCAAAATTGATGTTTTTGAATTTTTTCTAATGATTATAGAGTGTGATAGTGCTGTAAGTGGGTACAATTTTTCTTAAAAGGAATTTGTCTTGTGTCATTTGTCTTAAAAATGTATATGTAACTTGACCTAATAATCCCTCTTCTAGGATTCTGAGAACTTTATCATACATGTACCCAAAGTTTGTTCTATTAATGTGGGCACTGAAGCATTATTTATATTTTTAAGTGAACAGCCTAAGTGTCGATAAATTGATTATGTAAACAATAGTACATGGACTTCTTACTATGGACTTCTAAGCAGCTATTAAAATTGTTTAAATGAATATTTACAGTACAGGAGAAAGTGCCCAGTATATCATGCAGTGAAAAAGTCTACATAAAATTATTAAACCAAAATAAACTCCTTTTTTGTTAAAGATCCAGTCAGCTAGCTAGCAAATTTATATATTATTGTATGCCATTACATATCATTATCTATTTTTATATATGCATAAGTGAAGAACCAGAAAGATTTACAAGAAAATGTATTTTTCCTTTTCTGGTGGGATTTTGGTGTTTTATTTTTATGTGAGTTCTTTCTTTTGTATCATTTGTAAATATTGTGCACTAAATAGCTATTACCTTAATGAGTATGTACTAGCAATAAACATTATTTTAAAATAAAAGTAAAGTTTCATGCAGGCCGTATTTCCTCCTCTATATTTCCCATTCTTTTTATCTTTATTCGAGCCAAAAGCCAAAGAAAGTACCACCACAGTTTGGTCTAAGATACATAGAATCATCTGTGATAACACAAGACAATCTCTAATTGGTGGGGTGCTCTGAGCTTATCAACCACAAGCAGTCAAACCTGGAAGTCATCTGAGCTGCTTAAGAACAACAGCTGACTATTCTGGTAAAAGCCAGGTGCTTTGTTCTAGCTTTTAAAAAAAAAAAAAAAAAGATTTTTTTTTTATTGGGGAATTGGGGGAGGGGAACAGTGTTGGAGAATCGGGGAGGGGGAACAGACAAGTTGCTGTCTTTTTGTTCTTCAGTCTAGTTGTGGAGGATGTTGCTTCACTGGCCCATGTTGGTATCGTCATTGCACTTTTCCCGGATGAGGCAGATCGGTCACCGGCCTCTGGATGTCGCTCACCGCAGCTATTGGCAGCTCACGCTGGCTGCCGGCCACTCACTGTAGCCTATGGCAGCCCACTGCAGCAGGGGCTGCAGCCTACACCGTGGCCGGGCTCGCACAGCCCATCTCCAGGTGGAGCTGTTGTTAGCTGTAGAGGGCAGTGTCACTGGTCCTCATATCTGAGATCCAAACCAGGGCCGCTGACATCCCAAAACCAGCTCTTAACCACTGTGCCATTCGGTGGGCCCTGGTCTATCTTTTAAGGTTTAAAAACTTCTGGCCCCATTCCTCCCAAAGCTCCCGCCCTACTTCTCCGTTAGGGTCCCACAATGCTCATCTCATTTGGATGGGAACACGAACAGCATCTCAACGACACACAGATGCCCAATGTACAGAGAGCCACAGTGTGCTTTTTCATTCATGCAGAGCTTCTTAGCCAAGGAGTGTGTAATACAGATAGATTTGGATTCTCAGAAAGGTGTCTGCTCATACTCACCTGTGGAGATGGAGAAATCTTAAGAGCATAAATGTTATGATCATTTCAATCTGAGTTACCAGGTACCCTAGATATTTCCAATATCATTGTTGCCTCTGACACTAATCTTGCCACAGGTCACATAAAAGGTTGCTCCCACTTTTTCAGGAGAGAAGAAGCATCCATCTCTATGGTGCATATTGACAAAACCTATGCTGGAGACAACTGGAGGTACCAAGATCTAGCGCACCTGCAGGGACAGCATCACCTTGGACACCCAAGTTCATGAAACATGCCCCTAATCAACTGAAACCCTCCAGGCTTTCAAGTGGAATGCTGCTTCAGGATATTCAGTGTAAGAAGACACAGCTGGCCAAGGATGAGAAGACATAGAGATGAAGGAGCTGGTATATAACACAAGTGTCTATGGCAAAGTAGAGGCCAAAAGTAACAGATAGAAAAAGATCTGGCTCTAGAGAAACAAGATAAACCAGAGCAAGACACAGGTGAATTTTGGTGATTTAGGCAGCAGGACTCACAGCCCGGGGATCAGCACTTCAGAAACACAAGCCCTGCCCAGTGAATGCAGAACACTCCAGGCAAGCTGGGGTCTCAATCAGAGACTGTGGAGACAGCCCTGTGATGACTGCCCATTGGGTAAAATGGCTTGTTCTTAGAGCCAGACAGGCCCCCCAATACCTGTGAGGGCACCTATGCTCCCAGGGATAAGGTAGAAGTTCTGGGCCCTCAGGAGGTCTTCAGGTGGAGAATCACCTGGGTCTACATTTGCAGGGAGTGGGCATGACTGGGTGGGGTTTTTCTTGGACTCCAGAAAGTCAGACATACCAGACCAATTCAGACAATAGCACCTGTACCTAACAGGGACCAATAAAGGACCTAGGATATGTTTCCAATGACAGTGAGACTGTGATGGCAAAGCACTTGTGATGACACCAAGCACGTCTGGGGACACATGGTCCAGGCCCAAGGAAGAGCAAACTCATTCTCCCTTTCCTCTGCAGTCAAAAAAGGAATCCAATGCATTCCAGTGCTTGCCTCAGCTGTGCATTACAGAGGGCTGCTGCCATTTTGTTCTGAGCTCGACAGCCTTCATGCTCACTCCCTGCTCTTCATGCTTTGCAGCACAGATGTCATTGCATAGGAGAAAGAAAAGCTATCCTCCCACCTTAAAAATGGATGGACCTGAAGTATCTCTAAGCAAGGAGGATCTCTGTCAAATCCTGCATTTGACAGAGAATTACTTATCACCCCTCAGGCTACCTGAAGAGGAATGGTCTTCATTCTCTGGCTTAAGTGAACACAAGATCTCATCACCCAGGAATGATAAGTCATTTTATTTCAGAATCATAATTTCTACTTGCAAACAAATATGAACATGTAAAAGAGAATAAAATGTAGGAAGCACATGAGCTATCTCCAATAAGTTGGCATTGAAATAACATGTAGATGGGATGGAAACCCCATGATATGAGAATAGAGACAACCTGGTCCTCATCCCAGATCTTTCACAAACACCTTGTGTGACCTTAGTGCTAAATCCATTTGGGCTTCAGTTTCCTCCTATAAAAACAGAAAGGGTTATATTTAACAATCTTGAAGGCATATATCCTCCTTTCACATAAGCTATTAACCTATAGAAACATACATTAGCACAGGAGTGCATGTTACTACAGCATTTACATGTGTCGATAATGCTATCAGGGATTTTTAAGCTGCCTATTTTGGTTATCCTGTGTGTCGTAATATGTATTTAATTCAGGAGTACTGCTGCAGCTATAAACTATTCCTGATTTTCCATATGCATCTACTGATGGGGGACCTCTTTGGCAATGTGACTCAGTAAAATGTACAGTACATCACTCCCTGTTTGGTCAAAGGCAAGCACGTTTGTGTCAGTAGCATTATATAGGCCGCAAACATTGCTGCACGCTACCCAAACCTGCTTCCAAAAATGTTCTCGAGTAAAGCCTTCCCTCCCTCCCCTTCCCTGCTCAACCTCACTGAGCAATTGGATGACTTCAGTATTATAAATTGCTCTAACGTCTCTATCTCTTAACGTTTGCTTGCTTGGCAATATAATAAAGCTAGGTTAGATCTGTGTTTCCCAAAACACTTTATTATAAGCAGCAGCATACAAATGATGATAAAAATATTTTATACCCAGCAATGTTCAGAAAATGCTGTAAGCTCTATGCCCTCGTAGAGGCTCGACAACACATTAGTATGATACAGGCTCTAAAAAGCGCTACAAAACAGAAGACTGCCTCACTTTAGTTCATAGCTTACCCCAGAAACAATTGATCACAGAATCCTTTATTTCTGAGTGAAAGCAATTTATAATGGCACGGCAGCAATAACAATCCCTGCACTCACCTTGGGAAACCTCAAACATGATACTCTCCAAGGTATGTTTTTAGCTTAAATATTTTATGGAATATTGACAGACAGATATTTATAAGGATTAGAAATATGGTGAAGGTGCAGTGTAAGGCTTCCTAATTTACACTCAGAATTCATAAATCCTGATTCTGGTTTTTCACCCCCTAATCTTTCTGCCATAATCCATCACAAGATATAACTGTGATAGCATATAATCACAGCATATAATCTATTGTAATTCCTCAAAATTCCCATATAAAGCTGCTGTGCATGTGCGTGCGTGCGCACACACACACACACGAATCAACAGAATATGTCCTGTTTACTTTTTGAGGACATTATAATTTTTAAAAAGTAAAACAACATGGATATGAATCTTCAGATTATTATGTCAAGTGAAATAAGTCAGACAGAAAAAGTTGAGAACCATATGATTTTACTGATATGTGGGAAATAAAACAAAGCAACCAACGAAAAAAGACAAACAAAAACTCATAGACACAGACAACAGTTCAGTGGTTACCAGAGGGTAATGGGGGTCTGGGGGCTGATAGAAGAGGTAAAGGGGATCAAATATATGGTAATGGAAGGAGACTTGACTTTGGTGGTGAACACAATGAAATATACAGACAATATATTATAGAATTGTACACTTGAAACCTATTGGGTTGTCAGAAAAGTCATGACATACTGTTTCTGGTTTTCGTTGCAAAAATGAGTCATGACTTTTCCGAGAACCCAATATATTATTAACCAATGTAACCCCAATTCTTGGGAGTCAGCAGCACCCCGGTGTCTGACAAGGTCACATTGAAATAAAGACCCACGCTCAGCACTGGATGTCTAGGGTGCTGCCTTATGGTTGGTCATGTAATATCTCCTGCCTCTATGAACCCATGTGCCTTTCCTCTACATCAGATCCTATAGGAGACAGTACTTTCACTGCATTTATATCAAGTTCCTATGGTACCCCAATGAGAGATGGCTATGCAGTCAAAGACGGGTACGATCTCCTAAGAGAAGGAGACAACCCAAGCCAGGCGATAGCCCCATGGGGACCCCAGGACTGAGAAAGAGAGGATCCAAGCCTCTTGGAAACAGAGGCTTAGACCTCTGGCCACATAGGCCAGCAGCCTGTCTGAGAGAAACTGATGATAACATCAGTCTGTTGAGCTCACTTGCCTAGGGTCATTGCTCTGAGAGTCTCCTTGAAGACTAAAGTCTCCAGGCCATGAGAGTTCCGATAAGAGTCAACTTACTGACCATGGGGTGTGTTAATCAACAGCCTTAATTGGATTCTTTCCCTTGTACATTGTTGTAGCAACAGATACTGAAGCTTTGACTGAGAAACAGATGCTACCCTCTATTGTAATAACAATAGCCCTCCATAGGATAATAGAGGTTTGAGACCCCCTTTGGCTACGACGTATTGTAATCTCATAGGAATAGACTTTAGATAATTTTACCCTAAACACAGTCACTCCTAGTCTTTTAGTAATAGCTCAAGTATGTGCCCTGTGAGTCTTACTGCTGGAATTTGGGATAATTACTAGATAGTCAAGGTAGTCATGGTAACCATTCTTTAGGTGATATATAGTCTGGGTCACAAAGACATTATCTAATCCTTAAAATAGGTCACAGTGTGCCCTGAGGAGAACAATTACAAGGAAGTAAAGACTGTAAAAATCCTAAGTGAGAAAAATACATCAAAACTATGTGGAACTTAACTTGTGATTGGATAATTGTCAAAAGTCCCTATAAAAGGGGACATGATGTAACAATAAGGTGTGACACTTCCCTGAAACGCCCCCGTGTCTCCACTCCCTTCTTTCCCCTCACCGACTCCATCTCCACCTGAGGGAACCCCTGTACTCGCGGGAGCTGGACTCCCGCACCCAATAAATTCAATTAATAGCTTCTCATTCTACAGAAATAAAGCTGGAGTGAAGAGCTAAATTTAAAGTCTCTAAAATGCTTGGAATGTCTAGATGAGGTGAACTGAATTTGGTTCATTGTGAAATACTAGATATTTGAGGTTCACTTCAAATCTCAAAAGAGATAGTTTCAGGAGACATGAAAGTAAGCCATCAATAAAAATAATTTTATGGGCTTTTTTTTTTCACGTGGGTGGCCAGTGGGGACACCGGTCAGCAAGTATGAGTTCATACACTCCTTGATGGCTTTGTTTCTTTTTCTTTTCCCAAATAAACTGCTCTTTTGGTAGAAAAAAAAATGTATGGAGCTTGTTATTTTCAAGACCATCTAGTTCAGTGCCTAAAGAAATGCAAATTACAAGGGGAGTTAGAGGCATGCATGGATTCCAGTTACTTTTGGAAGCTGAGGCAGGAAGCATCGCACTGACAAGGACCTTCCAGATGACCTAGCCTTTCCCATAACAGCCCTCACTCAGCCCCACATAAATGGCTGTCAACAGGGTTACTGAGCCCACCTTACTCTATGACACCCTTGGTGCTATTATGAGAGGGGTGAAGAGCCGCTCTGGTCCAATCCAATATGTTCTTATATGTTTTCGGGTTAAACAAAGTCACAAAGAACTCTATTGACACAAGTCATCAGAATGATCAATGGAGATAGCCTTACAATCTTTACACCATCCAATAGAAGAGCTGTGACACACTGACAATGCACACACAACATAGAAGGAAAACCACCACCCAGAGCTTTAACAATGGTAAGATGTGTTTGAAACAATCTAGGCCTGAGTGGGGGCCCTTGCCAAGTTAATGTGTTCTATTGTATCCTGGAGAGAAGTCCTAGGAGCCCAGTGAGTGGGGTTTTGTCCTATCAATGGGACAACTTCTGGGGCAGATAGGGAAGCCAAGACAATCCTTGGAGAAGATTTTCCATAGAAGTAAAACTCATTAAAATTTGATAATAACCTCTGCAAAACTGTCAAATTAGAAAAGTTGGGGGCCGGCCGAGTGGCGTAGTGGTTAAGCACTGGCTTGGGAAGCCAGCAGCCCCGGTTCGGTCCCCCATATGAGGGCCAGTGACACTGACCTCAAAAAAAAAGAAAAAAGAAAATTTGGTCTTTGATAACCATTTCCCTAACCATCAGACTCAACTTGTCCATCTAAGTTCCTAGGAATGTCTTTGGCTCACAATTTATGATTTTAACCTACCTTCCATTAAAACTTCTATTGCCCCTAAATTTTTTGTAAGCTGTTACAAACTATAAAAGATTGGATAATTATTCTCCCATTGAGTTTTTAATAGCTGATCAAAGTGTCCTGTCTAACCTCTATATATTTTTTGTTATAGGGATTACAGCCACTGTTACAATGATGTGGAGATGAATACTTCAGAGGTTGGGATGGAACACTTACATTCAACTTCTCTCCACTTAGAAAACAAGGCAAATTTGTTGCAAATGTTTTCTGTTACTGAATTAAACACACTGATGCCCATGCACACACACATGCACACTTGTGCACACATGTGAACATGTGCACGCATGTAGATGCACACTCACACTTCACAGCAAACAAGGATCCCATCAGGGACACTAATCCATCCTGCCTTGTTTCATAATTCTCCCTGATCTCTGTCAGGCATATCAGTTCTAAAATTATACACTAGAGCTTTTCAACCCAACTCCTTTTCTCCCCAACCCTTAAATAATTATTGGAGAGGAAATTACATTGCACATGAAATAAAATAATTTCTTTCCCAGACAGATCTCAGACTTGAGGCATTTATAAGCTGATACTATATAATAATGTAATTAGGAAGACATTTGTCAAGTAGATAATTATTATGCTTAAAACATGTAAAAATGGCTTTTTAAAAGGCAGATTAAAAAGATGGCATGAAGAATTTTACTGGATCAAATGAAAGCTTCAGGTTTTATTGGAAAGGAATAAATGGCCCTAATCAGAATCAGATTTTATGAGTCTGTAAGTCCATTTTTAAAAGGGTCAGATAATGAGTTTAGGGGGAAGTCTGATCTAGCTGAATTCCCATGACAACCCCTCTGTAGCATTAAGTTGGCTGTGGACCAAATCAAAGTCCGTGTTTGCTGGTGCCTGTTCTCCTCCCCCTGTCCTCTGACATCAAGCCTAGCTTGTCACTGATGATATGCTTCTTCGTATCTCCATCTCCACACTAGCCAGACACTCTAATCTCTTGCCTGAACTTGTCCATGAGCTTCCTAGTTATTCTGCACATCCACTCTTTGTAAATTTGTTCTCTTTGTTTTATTGAGGTAAATTTTACATAACATAAATAACCATTTGAAGTATACAATTCAGTGATATTAGGATATTTACCATATTGGGCAGCTACCACTTATATCCAAAACATTTTCATCACACCAAAAGAAAACCCCACACCCCTTAAACAGTCAGTCCCCACAACCACCAACCTGCTTTCTGTCTCTGCGGATTTGTCATATATCTGTCATGCATGTGTCATTATATGTCATATAAATGAAATCACATAATATGTGACTTTTTGTGTCTGGCTTTTTTCATTTAACTTAATGTTTTTGAAGTTTATGTGGTAGCATGTATAAGCACTACATTTCTTTTTATGGGTGAAGAACATTCTATACTATGTATATACTACAGTTTGTTTATCCATTTATCTGCTGGACATTTGTGTTTCAAGGGTTCCACCTTTTGACTATTGAGAATGTTGCTTGTGCTATGAACATTTATGTACATGTATTTGTTTCAGTAGCTGTTTTCAACTTGTGGGGACAAAAACCTGAGAGTGGAATTGCTGGGTCATATGGTAATTGCCTAACTGTTTTAAATAGCCACTGTACCATTTTACATTCCCACCAGCAATGGCTGAGGGTTCCCATTTCTTCAAATCCTTGCCAACACAATTTCTGTTGTTTTGTTGTTGTTGTTGTTGCTGTTGTTGTTGTAGTACTACTACTACTATAATCATCCGAGTGGGTACGAAGTGGTACCTCACTGTGGTTTTGATTTACATTTACCTAGTGGCTAATGATGTTGAGCATCTTTATATATATATATATATATATATATATATATATATATATATATATTTATTTATTTATTTATTTATATTTATATTGGTCATTTGTATATCTTCTTTGGAGACATGCCTATTCAAGTCATTTGACCATTTTTTAATTAGATAGCTTGTCTTTTCATTGTTGAGTTATAACTGTTCTTTATATATTCTGAATATAATTTGTAGCAACTAAGTAACTTGCAATTTTACATTATTTCCTCTTTTACTAATGTCCTTCTCCTCACCTAGATGAGGGACCCCATCAGGACAGGCCCACTTCTGTTTATGCTCCTCCACCTATCATGTTACCTGGTACAGAGAAACATTCATAAATAGTGAGTGAGTGAGTGAGTGAGTGAGTGAGTGAGTGAGTGAGTGAGGCCATTGTGTTCTCATGAAGATGGGGACATTGACTTCCTACTATACATCCCTGTCTGTAAGAGCTCAGGCATTTAGTGTAGAAACAAATAACCATCCCTTGGTCACCTTTAAAAGTTAAGACTCTTTTAGTAACTCCTATTTTTTTGTTTATGAAATACAGTTTTCCTGACTATCTCCTATACAATGGCCAAATGCTAGGCCTGCACAGACAAATGTGAAGAAAACTCAGTCCTTCTGAGAGTGGCTATTTGTCAATCTATTTTACTGCCCAGCAATAGAAGCTCCTTTCACCACGTAAGGTGAAAATGCTGGGAACTCGTATCTGTAGGCTTCATTACAGCTAGGATGCAGACATTTGGCCTAGGCTGTGCCCATCAGAGGCACTCACGCTGTACTTGGATTCCACAACTGATGAGACAAAGAAGCGAGTCCCTTGCAGATCCTATTCTGATGAGGCTGACGGGAACAGTAACAGAGGTAGCCATCCGTAGCCAGCAAGTATCCAGGGGCAGTGATGGCCACCGTTCTGGCAGCCCCTGCAGGTGCCTGGGATCTGTACAGAAGCATGATGGTAGTGATGTTTCTTGTCTGTGGCATTCAATGCTGGTTCCTTAGCCTCCTAGAGATTCCTCAAATGGCCAATATTCTTTAATAAATTCATTTTCTACTCAAATTATGCAGCAGTGGCTACTATTGCTTGCAACTGAGAACCTTGACAGATACACTACCCCCATGGAGCTCACACCCTGTAACGAGGATTGACACACTGCTGCCTGTGCGCCCACTATGTTAACGTCTAATTGGACTACAGCCATGCTCGTTCATTTTCATACTGTCCGTGGCCGCCTTGGAGCTACCACAACAGAGCTGTTAACACCAAAACTATCCACAAAGCCTAAAATATTTACTCTCTGGTCTCTGCCCTATTAAGGGAGACATGGAAGTAAACACACAATTACAATATAACATCTTACAAACTTTTATAAACACCTGTTTTGAAGCTATCCATATTCTTCACTTGCACCGTCTCTTAAGGGGACAAATTTTATAAGTAAGTGACACGAGAGGCTTTTCAAAAACATGCATCATAAGACATAGTTCCGTGAGCAAAGCACTTGTCATGTAAAATGAGATTTTGTTTTATTCATCACAATTTTACCTAAGAGACAGAGGTCTGTGGCCTAAGGATATGGAAATCAGTGAAGTTTCTTTTTCCCCCTGCTATAGACTTTTCTTATCATCACAGACCCTAACAATCATAAGTAACCTTATAATTTGCCTAAATAATGCCAATCTAATGCTTGAGTCTCCTTCACACTTTCCAAGTGATCACAACAACTTTGAATCCTCCAGTGACAGAAAACTCACAAATTCTCAAAGAAAATGGCCCCTTTATTGAAACCAGGATTGCCATTAAGTCAAAATTTGTGGCTATCTACTAGTACCCAAAAAGAATATTTAATTCCTTTCCCCCGTTAGTGCATTTAAATACTTAAATATTACTACCCTGCTCTCCTAATTTGTTGTTGTTAGTTTTTGTTTTTATTTGTGTTCATTTTTACTTGGAACAATATAACATTGTAAGAGATTTATCCAAGGCATCTGAGGGTCTTATCCACATTTTCTCACTAACATCTCATAGTGACGCTGGGAAGACAATGTTATCATCCTTATTAGACAACTTGTCCAATCCAAGTTCACAGCTGGTAAATGATATAACTGAGCTTCACATGGTTTTCCATTATAGCAAACAACATTTTGATTTAAATCACATGGGCTTTCCATATGGCAAACAACATTTTGTACCTTTAAAAGCTTGTGTTTGCCATGGCTCGTGTTCTCTCTCAACATTTGTCTTCCCAAGCCAGAGAGATTCTCATATCTCTCTCTCTCTCTCTGCACACACACACACACACACACACACACACACACACACACACACTTTGCTTTTATATTACCATGCCCTCATATAATGACTAGGGAACCAAAATTGAATGCCACAGACAAGAAACATCTCTCCCATCATGCTTCAGAACAGATCCCAGGCACCCACGCCACCAGAACTGTGGTCATCACTGCCCCTGGATACTTACTGGGGACAGCTGTCTCTGTTAACTGTTCCACTGACTGCTTCCATTTCTAGCATGTCCTTGGAGTTGGCCCTCCCATGTTATTTTAATTTTTATAATATAATTGCTACATCCAGTAAGCAGTGTCTCTGTTTTCAATGGTTCTGTCCCTGACTGACTGTGATCTTTGGCAATTATATTTCTGATCATATGACCTCTCAATGACTTCTCACTTTCTGTGCCCTAATAAAATGGACTCAATATCTATGTCCTGAGTACAGCAAGGGTTAATTAAAATACTTACATAAAGTGCTAAAGAATAAGAGCCAAGTACATTATCATTACTACAAATACACTTGAAAAATACAACCAAATCTTTCCTATAGACATCTCTGCTGGAAGAAAAGTTTCCAGTTCTACAGTGATCGAGATAAGGCATTAATATAAGCAATCTAGCACCAAAATTTATTTTTATCTTCTTATTGGAACAAAGATTTAAACTCTTGAAGAACAACTTGCAGATGGACCACATAGAAAATTGCACTTCACATGTCAAGTCTATGCAATTAGATTCAGGGCAAGAGATTTTTTTTCATTATGGAGATAAACCAAGATAGGGGCAAGTTCTCTTTTGTACCAAATATATGTCTTTCTCTAATCCTAAAGACTGGAAAACTCTCCACCAGGGGCCAACAAATCCTTCCATACACATACACAAGATAATGTGCATGCTAAGATGATTTTGAAATGTAATGTCACTGGAGACGATGAGAAAAATTTGACATCCAGAGAAATGGATAAAATGAAACACTCTTTAATACACCAAGATTTAGATTTCATAACTGGGTTGAAAATTAGGTTAACATCAACAGAATGACTGTGGGTAGCTTGTTTAATTTATATAAGCCTCAGTAGAATTATCTATAAAATGATGAGATCTATCTTTTGTGGGTTTTTTTGTGAAAGTGAAATAAAAAAAGTACTTATATGGGACCCAAGGTCACATACTCAGGAACTGGTAGCAATGAATGGGAAATTGTGAAATGCAGTGGTTGCAATGCTTATATCTCTTATTTGTTGTGTGACCTTTATCAAGTTGTTTAACTTAGCTAACCTGTGCCTCAGTGTGCACATCTGTACAACAGGGATAATGATATTACTTATCTCATGTGGTAGGGAAGGGAATTAAACCAAGCACCTAGGACACTGCATGGTACATAGTGAGAAAAATGTTAGTTGTTGTCATATCATCATTGCATCAAAAATACATTTTTCCCTTACCAGCGAACATCAGCCAAACACTGAAGTCTTTGCAAAAATAAGGTTTTTGATTTAAGTTTTAAACAGACATAAAGTAGAAGTTGAAATTGCTAAGAGAAAATTATCTCTTTAAGAGAAAAGCCATGGTGCCCTTGTAAACCATTTCTGATGCGCCATTGTCTCCTGGGCTTCCCAGTCCCAGACACTCACTGCCTTATTAGCTGAATCCTCTCGTTCTCTCCAATGTCTACACTGAGACTGAAACAATCAGACAAATCTCTCAGAATGAGAAGGCTGTGTGTTTACGGCATCTCATGCATTTGTTGAAATAGCCATTGTAGCCAATTTTAATATAAAAGTCCCTAAACCATTAATGCTTTCCTAAGTGATATTTGATGGCAAAGTTGATATCTGCATGATGTGTAAGAAATTATTTTTGTGAAAACAACAAAAACATGCAACTTCACAGAGAGAAATAATTACAGTGTCAAAGGCTACTATATTCCCTTGTCTTCTAGTGATAGTGGCACAGGCTGTCATTAAGATAGTGAGCTTTATTTCTTCTCTAATTGTACCATGGCAGCCAGTTTTATAGGATACATAGCTATGGCGTTCACTTTCCAAAGGGTGCAAAATCCATGGCATCACATATGTAGGGAATTACATGCACAATGAAGACAATGGCTGTGTGAAACTGGATCTCTTCCCCATTCAAGGCTTATAGAACCCTGGGGTGCAATTCAGATGTCTAAAATTGTATAGCAACCAATGACTTAGGCACTCAGGGGAAGATCCAAAACAGTTTGCTCAATGACCTCAATCCCAAAGGAACTGCCCATCAGAGAATGCAAGTTTCGCCTCTTTTGTGCAATTTTCTGTGGTTTCATTTCTCATGCACAAAATATGGAGCATGCATTAGAAATCCTTCATGGCTGTTCCAAGATCTGTGTGTGGCTTCCCCTTAAAACCTCTCCAATTTCACACATAATTCATTAGAGGCGGATAATGGTCTAGAGCTTAGGGGCAGAAATTGTAGTCAGTACTGACATCTTTCCTCCCCGCCACTAATGTCACTGCAGGACTGGCTGGTTGGTCTCCATTCACTGTAACTCCCCAAATGTTCCTTCATGCACATATTATTTACCCTCTGAGGTGTCTTGTTTGATGCTAAGCCCTGAAGCTTTGGGCAGGAAGCACATTGTATGTCCCAATAGTCAGAGTATATGTATTGGAGAACTAGACCTGTGTGTATGAAAGTTAACTCTGTATTATCAGGTGTGAGCTCAATAGAATTAGATGTGCTAGTGCATGGCCAGCAGGGCGGGGTTACGCAAAGCATAGGCTTCAGCATCAGCTTTCCCAACTACACTAGTAACTATTGCAAGAGCTCTGTAGCTATGCAAGAGCATCCTAGTGTGGACAGCAAACCTGGATAAAGGACCTGCCCAAGACGTTCAGGGAAACTTCAATCTGGATCAGTGACAGGTGAAAAGTGGGGAGCTTGGTGTCACAGGTAGGGAGGGCAGAGTGTGAAAAGAGAATGAGGAAAGAGAAAGGACATGGCAAATTCACACAGCACAGAAAAGAGGCTCAACATAGAAAGCAGGATTGTGGCTAGAAACAAGGATGCAGTGGTCAGGCGTACAGGCCATGGACCGCTTTGCAAGCTATGGTCAGGGTTGGATTTTTCCTTTAAAAACTTATTATTAATTGAGAATAGCTGCTTAATGGGTACAGGATGTCCTTTGGGGGTGATTAAAAAGCTGAAGAACTAGATTGAGGTGATGGTTACACAACACTGTGAGCATGCTAAATGCCACTGAACTGGACACTTTCAAATTGTTAATGTCATGTTGTGTGAATTTTGCCGAACTACAAAGTAAATTTAAAACTGAATTATTTTAAAGTTTAATACATGCACCAACGGTACAGAATTCAGAAATATTAAAAAGTGTTCAGGGCCGGCCGAGTGGCGCGGTGGTTAAGAGCTGGCTTGGGATGCCAGCGGCCCCAGTTCAGATCCCACATATGAGGGCCAGTGACACTGCCCTCTAAAAAGAAAAAAAAAAAAAAGAAGTGTTCAATACACAGTTCTCCTACTCCAAACCCCTAGTTACTGTTCCTTCCATGGAGACACCTCAGTTAGAAGCATATTTTTTTTTGCTCATCCTTCCAGGTATGCTTGGTATGATATGTATATGTATGCTGCCGATTTTTGTATCCAATTGGTAGCATTCCATGTATACTGTTTTTTGACTTGCTCCTGAATAATCATCTTAGAGATCATTCCATAGAAATACACAGAGAGCTACCTCAGTCTTTCCAATGGCGGCTTCGTTGTACGGCTTTACAGTCCCAATTGCTGGATATATAGGTTATTTCTCATCTTTTGTTCTTACAAATATGTTGCAAGAAAAATTTGTTGCTCATGTCTTAGTTTTCAAATTTGCAACTACATCCCTGGTCTAACTATATATTTCTATTGACTCTTGTAGTTTTAAGCCAGTACCTGGCTATACAACTGCCAACAATGAGCAATAATAATTTTTTTTTCATTTCCTCTCAGCTCCATTTTCCACTGATACATATTTTTTAATTAGGATGGTTAGTCACCCTACCAGTCTCTTAAAAACCATCATTTGAAACCATTGTTTCACCTATGTTGCTTGGTATTTTTGCTCATTTCAAGTCAGAGAGTTAAACAGAGAGTTCTAGTTACTCCACCTTACCTGAAAGTAGAAATCTGGACCTAGTTTCCAGACTTGCTTTTCTCAATTTAAACTGGCTTCATGAACTTAGTCATCATCATTATTTCCATGTTTCAGATTTATAAGCTGAAGTTCAAAGAAGGTAAGCAATTTGCTCACTTCACAGAGTTGTTGCACTGATTAAATGACACTAGCTTACAAAAACCATAGCCCAGCATAGGACTTCATAATTGTATACCAGTCAATAAATAAAGATTTTTAATCCATCTATAATATATTTCTTAAATTAACTCTACTACCATAATAAATATCCCTCCTTAGCGTATTCAGCATTCATCAATATTTTCCTTTGAAAACTTCCTCCATGTATTTCCGTACGGAGGACATGCTGAAGAGTGTCTCCTCAGCCTGATCAGGCAGTCCCACTTGTGCCCCAAGGATCAGCTGCTGATCTTCTGTACTCAGCAACTTATGAACTTCACTATTGCTCCCAGGAAGTGGCAGGTGACTACAACATTTTACCAACATAAAGCTCATTCAATAAAAATCTAAGAAGCCTTTGAGAAGAAGGGTTTGGAGGAATAATAAGTAAGCATATATTTTATACAGCCTGTTTATCCTAATGTATCCAGATAGTAAGTTAATGCTAAGAAATAAATAACTTTAGTTAATGAAACAGGCTATTAGGAAAATAGAACTGTTCACACCACTTGCCATATAAGGGAGCCAACCTATTACTTTTGAATGCAGCTGTATTAACAGGAACATCACTTGTTCCCAGAGCTGTAAATTTGTTAATCAAAATGAAGTTCTTCTGTGGGTTGTAGAATGTTATCTTTGCATCTTTGAAACCCTTTTCCAACAGCAGCCTGATTGTGGTATTAAAGATATTGGGGGCTTATTTCACGAGATGATCCGCTGATGTGGGGTTTTACTGGCATTTCAGAACCAGAGAAATGATCTGAGCTGAACCCCAAGATGTCTCTATAACAACATCAAGACTAACTGTGTTTTCATGAAGCAGAGAATTCAGGAGTATAAATTTGAAATCTCAGAGTCAGGAGCAAAGATGCTTATTGTAGTGGGAAATTTATCCAGCTAAACCCCTCTCTCACCTCATCTCTTCCTGGCTAAGCTTATAAGAAGCGTTTTCTCCCTCTCTCGTCTCTCCATCACTTCTCTGACCACTCAGGCTATCACTCCATCACTGCACCCTACCAATGTCGTTAGTGATGTCCATGTCACTAAACCAAGGGATGCATTTCAGCCATTCTCTAATGTGACCCATCAAAAGAATATTCCATTAGGATCAACTCTACTTAGAACATTCTGTCCCTTGGTTTCCATGAGCCACATGGCTCTAGTATTTCTTTTTTTTTTCTCTCTCTTGTCACTCTTTATCGGGTTCCTTTTCAGATTCATCTTCCTGTGACCTCAGTCATTAAATGCTAATGAGGGTCAGCCCCAGGTCTCATTCTTTTCTCATGCTTTGCACTCTCCCTGAGGGACCCCATCACACCCATGGCCTTAATTGTCATCTGTATGCGGCTGAACTGTGGGCTCTCCCTTAATCAGGTGCCCCATTGGCATCAACACATAATGTCTCAGAGAAATTTCATACTCATTATGTCCAGGTCCACATTAAAACAAAAGAGTTAAAAAAAAAAACACACAAATTTGACATGTTATCTCCCATTTCCCCAGCTTAAAATAAATACTTCAATGGTTTCTCATTGCTCCTGAGAGAAAAACTACAATGATTCACAGGACCTTGAGTGGTTTAGTCACTGCTTGTCCCTCCAGCTTCATATTACATCACACTCCACCTTTTCTCTTTGCTTCAAACACACCAAATGCACCTGCTTTATGCTTCACACATCTGCCACCCACTCCTTCCTGCATGGGAACTTCTACCTGATGGACTTCTTTTTCCCTTCCCAAACTACCTCCTTATCTGGTCCTCATCCCTCATATCCTGGCTCACATGTCACCGCTCAGGTTCACTCACCCCAACCTTCCAGACAAGGTTAATAATTTCTTTTTTGTGATCTCATTTTGAAGTATTCCTCTGAGTGGTATAATATAATGTACACGTGCAATTGTTTCATTGATGTGAATCTCCTTCCAGAGGGAGACCTTCTTGATGCATCCTGCCATGCACTCCAGTGTGTATCCCAGAGTTAGCACAGTTGGTGAGACACAAAATTTGGTGGATTGATTGAATAATTGTAAGCCAGAAAGCCTGGGTCTAAGTCTTAGCTCTGCCTTTGTTGAGCTTAATGGCTTTCAGCATAAAGGACTGCTGCTTGAAGAGATGTCTGTCCTTATCGTTGAAGGATGTTAATGTACAGATCCTGCCCACTGGAAGGACCCAATCCGTGTGCTGATGAATCTATTAAGCATTTCACTCTCAGGAAGCTTGGATAGAGGGAATCTATAGCAAATTGCCAGTTCATCTAACTCCCAAGTCTCCTAGATCTCAGTGTTTGCAAATGCCCCAAGGTGTAGTTTACCGAAACGGAGCTTCATGACTGTTTTGTTAGGGGCAGGTTCCAGCACCGTCCTGGAGATTCATAGTGTAGGAAGTGTCCAGTTGATTCTCATTTGCGGATGCTGAGAGCCTGCCCCAGTTGCTCTGTGGCTTGGAAAACTTGAAAAAAAGGCTTTAACAGAGGAAAATGGGTGAAAATCTTTGACACCGACCATGAGAGAAAAAGGTAAATCTCTGGCTACCATCTACCCAAATTTCAAGGCTTCAGTGTCAACTCTCCTGCCTTCTTCTGTTGAATATATTATCCTTATACTGCACACGTATAGAATGAATCAGCACATATTTACATATATATATATATATATATATATATATATATAATTGTGGAATGCCAAGATTGACATGACAGTTTCACATGCAGGGAAGGATCTAATTTCTATCAATCCCTAAGATGCAGTCTTTGTTCTAATTTTTTTCAGGTTAGGATGCTGAGAATTAGAGAGACCATGTGGCCCAGTGTATGTATCCCTCTGATGAGTCTAGTTCCAACTAAGCTGTTTTTATTCTGAGACTTGTCATTGTTTCCCCATTACATTAATTAAAACATCCTTATCCTATTTTTCTCTAATTCCTAAATGTAAATTTGTGTGTCTTCTTCCTACATCCACTATAAATCCCTTGGGGGCAGCAACAGTGGGCTGTGATTCTGTATCAAGTCAGACTGCAGCACAAAGCAGGGGGTCTTTTGCTAAACTGGGGCAAAGCTATGCTAGTTTTGCACCCCAGAAGCCAGCCCTGCTCTGGGCTCACAAATACTCATGAAAATACGACAAATCAGAGGCTCCCGGGCCACTGGGAGGCCTTGCATTTCCCAAGCCCAAAAGATCAGCACTTGGCAGCCTTACATAAATATGGTAATGCACTGACTTGGAGAGTTTGCCAACAAAGCAGAAAAGGCAACATGTGTCTTTTTAAATCACAATATGACATGAAGCCAGACTGTGCTGGGAGACTCAGAAGAAAAGTTTTGTGGTATTTCTTTCATATTAATGGGAATAAGAAGATGACGTGTCAGATGCACAGGTTGTGGCCTCAAACTTAGCCTTTTAAGCAATGGCAGGCCAGGTTGTGAGGGTATTTCCTTCACCTCTGACCTTTGTGGAGAGACAATGTTGACATCTAAGGCTATACAGTGTTTGATGAGCAGCATCCTCCATCACTTTCAGGGAATGACAGCCCAACAAAGAAAATTAAGCACTAAAACCTCAAACACATTATTATTGGTGTCAGGTGCTGGGGGCCAGCCCCCACAAGGACCAGGGATTCCCTCGAGTGGGATGGAGTCGGTGAGGAAAAAAAGAAGAGAAAGAAAGAAGGGAGAGACAGAGAGAGAGAGAGAGAGAGAGAGAGAGAGAGAGAGAGAGAGAGAGAGAGAAGAAAGAGAGCGGAGACACCCAAAAGAGTTTCTCAGGAGTGTCACACTTTAATGTAATAACATGTCCACTTTATAGGGAATCTTGACCATTACCTCAATCACAAAGCATTTCACATGAGTCTGGTGGTTTCTGTTTCCCAGGATTTACACAGTCTTTACTCCCCTGTAAATGCTCTCTCCAGGGTGCACTGTGACTTACTCTTCCATTAAAGGATTATCTTGTCTTTTACTGTGATAACCTCTGAGACCCACCCAGTCTCTGCCTATCATCCAAAGAATGTTTGTCATGACTATCTTATGTTAAGGATAGACTTATCTCTATATATCGCCTAAAGAGTGGTTACCCTGACTACCTAGCCATTATCCCAAATTCCAGCAGCTAGACTCACAGGGAGTATACTTGAATTATTACTAAAAGACTAGCAGTGACTGCATTTAGGGTAAAAGCATCTAAAGTTTTATTCCTATGTAAATACAATACCTAGCAACCAAAGGGGTCTCACACCTCTCTTATCCTACAGAGGGCTGCATCTCTTTCTCAGTCTAAGCTTCAGTATCTATTGCTGCAACAAGGCACTAAGTAAAGGAATTCACACAAGGCTGTTGATTAACATACCCCATGGTCAGCAAGCTGCCTGGAACTCTCATGGCCTGGAGACCTTTGGCCTCTGAGGAGCCTTTTCACTGATTATCTTAGGCTAGTGAGCTCAGGGCTGATGTTATCATCAGATTCTCACAGGCAAGCTTTTTGGCCTAAGTTGCCAGAGGTCTGTGCCTCAGTTTCCAAAGGGCTTGAGTCCCCAATATCTCAGTTCAGGGGTCCCCTCGGGCTGTAGCCTGTTTTAGGGAGTTTCCTTTTTAAGAAATTTTGCCCCATCATTGGCTTACACAACCAGCTATCATCGAGGTACCACAGGAACTTGTCACAAATGCAGTGAGTGTATTGTCTCCTATAGGAGGAAAGGCATATGGGTTCATAGATAGAGGCAGGAGATATTACATGACCAACCATAAGGCAGCACTCCTAATATCCAGTGCTGAGCAGGGCAATGTGACCTTATACACTGAGAGGCTGTCGGCTTCCCACAGTCAGGACCCCGGTATCACCCTTGATTGTCTTTGTCATGCTTAGTAATTCCAGCCTGTCTGGGGCCATTATAGGTGGAACACCAGCTCTGCAAAGCTGACTCCAGAGAGGTGACTAGGAAAAACCTTTCTAGGCTACATCTTAGCCTCTTCACACCAGAAAGTACTGTGGGTAAATTTATGCTAACAGATTTATGGGACTTTTCTTAGCGATGAGACTCTATTCAGCCACTATAATTCACCCAGTTCTCACAGTGTCAGCTTTCACTTTACACAAGTTATCAGTCACATTCCTGCAAAGTCAGGGGCAGTTTAGTTTTCAAAAACACAACATCAGCCCATAACATGGGAGAATAACAAACATAAGAAAACTATTTTTAGGAAAACTGTCTCTTCTGAGTTATTTTTCACATGTCTAAAATCCAAATATATATTTCAATCCAGAGAAAAAAATTTTTTTCTTTCTATAATTTTTATTTTAGAACATTGTTGCCATACAGATGAAATTTATACTAAAATGGGCCTCGTTTTCTGTAGCTCACTCCGGGAAATGAAGGGCTCATTATTAAAAAAAATGTCTAGTAACCTTAATAGCAGGAGAGTTCACACATTCAACTCATGTAATATGAATTTTCCTAGGCTTTCACTTTGAGGAAATGATCTGAAGCTATTAAGGTTCCCATTAGTCAACGCAGGCTGAACAAAGCAGAAAATACAGCCTATTTCCAAGTGCTAATATATGGGCTGACATATTCTCTGTCCCAAAGATACAATAAATTTCCGCCAATTCCTAACACAAAAGAGAAGGTTAGGCAGTTGGCATTGGAGTCGGTTGCAGATGAGCCCCTGGTAATGTACCTCTGTCACTCCATGCATGATTTGCATAATTAGCTGCAAGGGAAGGAGGAGACCTCAAAGAAAGAGCTTTCGTTTGAGGCACAGATTCCACTCAAGTTGCCACTGCTACCTGGATGGATGTCAGCCTTCCTAGCTCCCTAGTCTTTCACGGGGTGAAATCCCCATTTACAAGCTCTCAGAAAACCATGAACTTCCCTTTTGTTATATAAATAACAGTTACGAATATACATTCAATGCCATGAGTAATTGGCTGATTCTACCTCCATCACTAGGCTGTAAATCCCAGGACTACAGGGACAATAAATGTTTTGTTTACCTTTATGACTCTCATCAACTAGGCCTGGACATAGGAAAGCAAATTCTGGAAATAAGCTGTGCCAACACAACTCTGAATGGTTATTGCTCTTGCGAAGTGACAATAGTTTCAGATTCTAGCAAATGACTTCCTAATAATTCCTAATTAGAGAAACTAGATGTGACATTCTTTCTTTACATGGACTGAACTAAACCTGGGACAATAAATAACTACTCAAATATGCATAATAATACACAACCCCAACACGTACTTATAAATGCATATGTAATTTAAAATCCTAAAAAAGCCTCACATCTTATTCTGTGATTTTTTTTCTCTGTCTCTGAATTCTTATGGCACTTTCAACATAGTTTTATATTAAAGAAGTACCCACTGCTCACTTTCTCATGTATCATCTCTATTATAATGTAAAATAATAATAAGATCCATTAACCTTACACACAACGGAGCCCTTGGAACATGCACAGAAATATTTATGGCATCTAATCTGGCAATCCAGCTGGTGATAAAATCTCCTCTCCAACATCTCCAACTGGGAAATATGGCTGAAGTTAAAGACCTCATTATCTCTTGCAAAGTGCATTTTATCTCTCATCTGAATCCCAGGCCCCCATATTCTGCTGGGAATCTCCACTTGGAGGCCTGCTAAATGGGGTCCCCTGCCTGTTTTTGTAAATAAAGTTTTATTTGAGTACTCATTCATTTACATATTGTCCCATGACTGCTTTCATGCTACAATGGTAGAATTGAGTAATTGTCACAGAAGCCATATTACCCCTGGAACCAAAAATATTTGCCATCTGGCTCTTCACAGAAGAAGCTTTAATATTCTATTTACCAAGTAGCCCCTTGAACTTCCATTTCCTTATCCATAAAGTGGGGATAATGATAATACCTACCTCGCATGAATGTTGAGGTATTAAATGTGGTACTGCTCACAAACCACTTAGCAGGTGCCTGGCACACAAGAAGTGCTCACACATGTCGGTTCTTGGTATTAATCTTATTATTCCTCTCTTGTCTGCCTCACGACTCAGACCACATGTCTTCAGGGATATTCTGAGCTGCCTTCCTCCATCCCACCCCAGCGTCAGTCCTCCACTGTGCTCCCTCCATAGTCTGGGGTTACCCTTACTTTAGCTCTTACTTCATTACAGTCTTCTGTCTCCCTCAGAAGACTGAACATCTCGAGGGCAGGCGTTGTGCCTCGATCATCCTTGAATCCACAGAGCCAGTGTCTTGTCCCTGCTGCTCTCAGTGCACGTGAGCTTCTCATGGGAGGTGATGGAGTGTCTGATACCAGCTTTAGCAGGGACAAAGATGAGTCTCCACAGACTGGGAGGTTGCCAGGGCATGGGCATGTTTTGGCTGGGTGGCTGTTACTAGCTCAGTTGACTTCCAAATCAGTAGTTGGAAGTTATATTTTGGTAGCTGAGCATTGATCAACGTGAGAGTTCATAAAGTAAGTGCCCACTGAGGACTCTGGATCCTAATAAGTGTGCTGCAGCCAAGCCCTAAATCACACCAACAGCAGAAGACTTTGATTCTAACTCCTTATGCATTGTTTCGCATTCATTATTTTCAAGGCATCCTGGCTGGGCAGACAGTGCCAAATGATGATTTGTTTGTTTTAAAAATATGTTACCACTGGGCCGACCGAGTGGCACAGTGGTTAAGCGCTGGTTTGGGACGCCAGCGGCCCCGGTTCGGGTCCCACATATGAGGGCCAGTGACACTTCCCTCAAAAAAAAAAAAAAAAAGTATGTTACCACTAAGAAGCTAGCATTTAGGGCAAACCTGAGTACTCTCACCAAAATCAAGATGAAAATATAAAGGACTTCTTGTTTGTTTGTATGTTTGTTCTTGAACTGCCAATTGTCCACCTTTCCAAAAATGACAAAGATACAAGTGGGTCTCATTTTCCACTTTTCCATCTAGAATTTCAGAACAGCCTCCCACTGTTTTGGCCACTTTGCTCTCTCTAGAAAGATCACTATATCTGGGGTTAAGAATATGATATTTAACCAAAAAGAACTATTTGAAATTTTAAAGCTCAGTTACTCTTATATAGAGAAGGTTGATTCCCTCTCTTATCAGGATGCCCTAAACTTGATCATCATTCAGATAATTCTTGAGGGGCTAAATTTAAAAAGATATGCAAAGTCTCCAAATATTCCAGTAGAAATTTTCCAGTCTACTAAGGAACATTTGCAAAATGTTTTGCTTTTACACCCAGACAATTGCAATGGCCCTTTTTGCCGATTACTCCGGATTACTTAGCAATAACTGATGCAACTATTTATCAACACACCAGCTTGCTGCAGCAAAACTCAGAATCAGTCCTGTCAGTTTTCAGTTTGTTCTCAAAACCTCACTTTTCCTCATTCCTGCCTCCATTCATCTTCCCTAAATCATGTCCAAAATGACCTTCTTCCACATTTCACTTGATTCTAGAGACACTGGTGATACACACTTAACTCAGGGGAGGCATGTCTCTTGCTTTCTGTGAAGGGAGAATGGAAGCGTGGTTATGCAAAAAGCTTTTACCATTACCATGATATTTTTGATGATCTTATAGTCTCAGAACAAAAACAAACAAAATTAAAATGTCAAATGGCTCCCCTTTTTTATTTGTGTAAAGGCTTATAACATTTGGGTTCTAATACACTATTTCACTCTAGATGATGAATCCTAGAAGAAGGAAAAACCATCATAAGGATTTCTCAATAGAGCTCATTACCTTATAGTTTATGTCTTATTTCTATGTTGGATTTAATATTTTCATTTATGATGATTTGCTATATTACAGGACATTACAATTAACAAAAGTAATTTTCAAAAAATCAGGGATATGAGTAATTTAAGGTAAATATAAGTTTATTTATACTCAAGTCCTATCTGTTAGGAGAGGTAAAAACATAGATGCATACACATACAGAGAGAGAGAGAGAGAGAGAGAGAGATTTCCCTTTTCCTTAACTAGATTTATAGAATATGAAACATCTTCTGACACATTACTTTTGCCTCTATCTTACACGTAAATAAATATAGCATATTTATATTTTATGGTCATTCTCTGTCTTTCCCACATCCCAACCTTATACCTTCCCCTGAGCTTGAACTAACTGACTCCTTTCCAATTGTATATGTAAACATCATGTAAGCTACATTAGGTTTATTTTAAGAATATCATTCATCTCTAAATCAAACCATCTATACTGTGCTTTATTTTTTTATTAGTTTCAGGTGTACAAAACAATTTTGTGATCTTATTTACACCCCTCACAAAGTGATACTGTACTTTAAAATGATGCAGTTGTTATTCTGAAAACCATATTTCTCATTTTTTTCAGATGGCTTCCCGTTGAGTTCCACCAATATGGGGGTACAGGGTTGAAACTGGAAGGCAGAAAAATGGAGAAAAAAACTCGTTCCTTCATGTTTGCCTACTCTTCCTGTTAGTATCACTCCAGTATCACTCCAGCAATGGCCATCACCAAGAAGTAGCAGTCAGTCCCTGGTAATTTTGGTCCTTTAGGAAACATAACTGTGTTCCTTCATAAATACTAGCACATACTAGAGGATGGCCCATTTCCAGAGTTCTGGACCCAAATTCTGTGGTGTTCAACCCCTGGCATCCCAAGGTACCAAAAGTAGCCATGCAGTGCTATGGCTTTAGGGTTAGAGCCCTTCTCTGCAAAGTCCCTTCTCAAAGCTCCCGTGCTTTCAGCTGCAGCTACATGCCCTTCTCAGAGGTCTGTCTCAATTCTCCAGGGCATCTTTTCTAAGTTTCTAGATTTAGAAAGCCCTAACCCTTCCTTTCAGCTTTATGGGTGTAACTCTGTTGTACCTTAGTGTTCTAAATATTTTGATCTTTTCATACTCTTATACCCTTTTAACCAATTGAGTGTACTAAATTCATCTGTTGCCATAATTAGTATGATTTTTCTTTTTCTAACTAGTTCTGAGTCTAATACTCTGTTAGTACCAAGCATAACCTCAGGAAACAAAACCTCATAAATGATATTCATGAGTTGGTTTAGTTGTAACCTTGGCCTTGAACAATGTACTGAGCTCCTGTCCAATGGGAAACAGAAATCAGTAATTCTGGGCATGGCATGCCTTGTGATTCATTAAATTGTCATCTGCAGTTGATTGTGAATTAGTAAGTATCTAAAGGCACATGTAGATCCAAGTGTCTGCTCTCCATGCCTATGAGGTAGGATGTCTTCTTATACTGGACAGCACACAGAAAGAAAGTGACATATGCAAGGCTTAAAATCCTAGCTCAGTTGACAAAGAACAAGAGATCTTCGACATGCTGCTAAAGAATCTCTTATTTTACTGAAAATAACACTCGAAATTCAATTGTGTGAGTTGCAGAATTAAACAGTAAGCTGAATTCACAGACTCACAGGACTTGACAGCCCAAGACTTAAATGAAGAGAGAAGTAGGATAGCATGCCTGGAGGCCATCATATATATATAAGTACTCCTGGACCTGCTGGTCACAGAACTTCTGAGTAAGTGGAAGTATCCAGCATACTGATTCCATTGAACTTCCCAGAAATGTAATATTATCTTGGAGTATCTGCATAGAGGTGGTAGAAGACATAATGGATATAGAGACAATTGTGTAGGGAGAGCTGGTTAAATGAGAAGAGATTCTCCAAGCAAAGCTAGGAAGCAGATGACATGTCTATTTCACTCGACTTGAGACAACACGTAGGGAAATTTGGGAGAGGTGCTGACAGTCCTTTGACTAGCGGGAACAGATGGTGAGTCTACTCCAGCTTATGACCCTGTATGTGGTTGTAGTTTAAGTTCTTTTTGTCTCGGTCTCCTCACTGGCAATGGCTCACTGATTCAGAGGACTAGGGCCCAGTAGCCATGTTCATCACCCTGACCTTCTGACCACAGTAAACTGACTGTTACCTGATCCAAGTGAATGGATTTCTAAAATGAGCTAATTTTATATTCTTGCAAATCACCATGTTGATGGGTCTTAGCATGGTACCGTATATTTAGTAAAACACTGTGTCTTCATCACCTCCAGCCTTCAGATCTTAATCACACTCCTCAATGAAAAACACACCTCACACTTCAATTAACTAGTTCAGACGAGCTTACATATCATCTAATTTAGAAGTTAACACCTATAATGATATTCCCTTCAGGGACCAACATGTCATCACTCCAATCTTCCCTGCCAAAGTCAAGAGGGGGCATGAGATGGCCAAGTGCAGTCAAGCACACCGAAAACTGTAAAGCATGACAGTTACCTTTAGAAATAAGATAGTTGACGTCAGATGCTCACTCAGATGATGGGGTTCTCTTTATATCACAGTCACGCAGTAAGTAGACATTAAGTGACAGGAACGGCATTTGGAACATAATGGAGAAAAATGCAGACCCAGGCCTGCCCTTATGGAATGTGGAAATCCGACAGGAGAAACAGACATTATCAAAATAACTACAGAAACAGCACAGCTACCTAAATTCTCACAAGTGCTACGCTGGATAAGCAGAGCTGAGACACAGCGGAGAAATGGCCTGGCCTTGCTTTGCATGGTTCAGGTGGGTCGTTTTATGTCAGTACTTGGCTTAGAGACAAACATTTCTAATAAATATAACCACTGCAGGGAAATACCAAAAGCCTGAATACCTTTCTCTGTTGCAATCCACCTGACTTAATCTTGCAATGCAAAGTCTTACTACTGTTTCATTTATCCTGCCAATTATTGCTTGTAATGGACTCAATGTTTGTGTCCTCCCAAATTCATATATTGAAATCTTATTCCCCAATGTGATGGTATTAGGAGTTCAGGTCTTTGGGAGGTAGTTAGGATTAGATGAGGTCATGAGGGTGGAGGCCTCATAAATGGAATTTGTGTTTTTATAGGTCACAAAAGAGCTCTCTGCCATGTGAGGTTACAATGAGAGGTCAGCAGTCTGCAACCTGGAAGAAGCCGTCACTAGAGCTCACTGATGCTGGCACCTTGATCTTGGACTTCTAGCCTATAGAACTGTGAGAAATAAATGTCTGTTGTTTATAAGCCACCCGGCCTATGGTAATTTGGTACAGCATCCCCAATTGGCTAAGATACTGCCTACCAAGACTCACTAACTGGGCATCTTCAAAGGAATCCATGGAGCTCTTTACCGTCCTCCAACCAGCCCTGCGCTTCCCGCCTGTTCCTGGAGAGCAGCATGCCCACGGAACCTCCTGTGCGAAGTGACAGTCATTCATCTACAGCAAAGCCATTTTCAATTCCACACCCAAAAATCTACCATTCGAATAAACTAAACATCTTTCGTACTTGCTTCTTTGAAACACTTTGAAGAACAGGTTCATTTTCAGTTCGCAACCCATCATATGTGGCCAGTGACATTTTTTCCCTTCTTATTTTGTTTAGAAACAACATCCTTTTCTTCTTGGACTCTTCACCAAAGTCTCACAGATAACAGGGTGGGATTTGAATCTGGGGACAATAATAGGTGTTCAATAAATGCATGCTGATTGATTAATTGATTGATTCACTCTGTGTCCACCATCCCTACTAATGGAGATGTTGTTAGAATCCACCAGAGCAGCTGTTTGCTTGGGAATAAAGGCTACTCTTCCCTAATCCAAAGGCTGACGCTTTTAAAGCTTGAATGACAGTCTCAGAGGTTAGCTCAGTCTCTCCTTCTCAGCCTCTATGGCACTGAGTCGTAGAGACTGCTTCAAGTGGAACATAATAAGCTTATTATCTATCTACAACTGATAGTAGTTTGTCATACACATTTGTTGCTGGAAAACAACCATATGTTTCTGAATAGCTTTATTTCTAAGAATACTCAGGAAAACAAACAAACAAACAAACAAACCTTTGCAACCATTGCTAGCCCCTGCATAAAAGGCAGCGTGTTGCTTTTCGCTGTGACACCTCATGATACCTACTGCCTCCACCCCACAAGGCCTATCCTTCATCTTCAGGGGACTTCATACATCTTCTTTTTGGGGTTCTACTGGAGGCATATATGTTGTGGGTAGATATCAGTAACTTATGTTGCTAAATGTATAAAACTGCTGACCTAATAAGATAATAAGTTTACTTATTAAAACAGTAAACATAGCTGCAAAAATGAATAAAACAGAAGAGATATAGATTTCTCTATCCAAAGTGTCAATTAAATAAATGCTATTCCTCCCATCATCTGTTTCTCCATCTTGTGTACCTATAGTGTTCAAGAAGAGCCATCATTACTTACACTAATTACAGAATAACAAACTTCCTTGTAGAAATTGATTGGCCTTGTAATATAATTTTGACAGCATGGCATGCTGTGGCTCTTCCAATACACCCAAATCTAATGACTATACAGATCTATATTCACATATTAACAGTTTTTACTTTATCATGACAATACTATCAAGATTTCTCTATATTAGACTCCTACAGGCAATGATGGAAATGATATATCATATAATCTATGTTCCAAGTGGTGATTCCCAGGTGTGGGTAAGTGAAGGCGGGACTATTTTGTGTAAATTACACAATAAGACCATTTTTTTCCTATTAATATTATTCAGAGATGAAGGCTGAAATAACCAACAAACATTGGAACCATTTAAACATAATTGTACCAATTTATTTTCCCCAACACAAGTTATAATAATCCTAAAATGATATAGCATATGTCACTACAGAGAAAAAGCACAATAATTTCATTTATGTTTTTCAAATATTTTAATTTTACTCCTTCCCTGCTGCAAAGTCTTCTATTTTGTTTTGTTTTGTTTTTTAAAACCTCCTGGACCATCCAAGTATCAGGTCAAAAATGTTTCAAGTATTTGGGGAAAGTCAGGGGTATGATTCTCCATTTAAATTAAGAATTTATTGGCCAAATTTAATTTTTAAGATTTAATAATTAGTTTCTAGTCACTGAAAAAAATGAAAGAAAATAGAAAGTAAAATAATCAAAAAAAAAAAAAAAAAAAAAAGGAAGCATCCATCTTCCTTACAGGTTTCAGTCTAGAACATCATACTAGTTTACTGAAGTTCAAATTTGGTTACATGAAATGTGACATGTTTCACCCATCAGTGAGTTCTAATAAGAGTCCAACTCTATTTTCTTGAGGTTTGACAGCTGACAACTTTTATCCCTTACGGATCCCTCTTTCCTTCTGCTTCACATATGGACAAGCTGATACAAAAGGCTGGGGGGCTCCCTCCCTTGGCATTGGCAGTCTGTTCAAACCATACAAGTCTCTGCCCCATATGGGAACCCTCACACTGGTCCCACCCCTTCACCACAGCGCAACTTTCATATATTTCTGGTGGGAGTATAAAGAGTAGAATCACGATAACCACAACAAAAAAGCTGAGGTAGCAATATGTATACCAGAAAAAATAGACTTGAAAACATGGAACTAAAAACCCCAGGTGTCATTCCCATCTCTGCTATTTATAAACTCCATGATTGGGTTATTTACTTACCTTTGCTAAGCCTCAGAAGGCTCAAAAAAAGAAAACATGGAGGTTAGTTACAAATCCTATTTCCCAGGCTTGTCATAGGGACTAACTGAGATACCACCTCTGAATGTGCCTAGCACACAGCCTGTCACATAGTAGGTGCTCAGTAAATACCAGCCTGACTCAGAAAACAAAGAGGAGTTCCCTGCAAGTCATGTCCTCCTGAGTCTTTAGCAACTAGGACACCTTTTTAACATTCACCACCTGCCATCTTCTTTATGAGATTTAAAACCCTGCTTAAATGATTTTGTAGTTTATTAGCAATGTTAGTGCTTTTTAGTGTTTTCCTCTTTCCTGGAATTAGTTGAGTGATTAGAAAGAGTGTGCCTATTACTAAGAAGTTTGGTTTTTACAACCTGATTTACTGATCAGGTGATTTGAGAGGCAGTTGGGCATCTCCATTAACACAAATACCAGCGCCCTTTTGGGGGCAACACCTTTCTTTGGAGGAAGGTTTGCAGGAATATTCCATGTTGTTGGCTGGTGACTCTTGAATGAGATAAGCTTAGTCTTGCAAACAGGACAATGAACTCTAAATGAGAATTTCCCAGGTCTAGCTATCCCAGTGTGCCCTGTGAAAATCACATCTCAAGAAAAGAACCTCAAAAAGGGAGGGAAGCGGGGGAGGCTGTGATCAAATACCCATAGGGAAGCATGGAAACATTATCTCGCCACACCTTAGAAAGTCTCAAGGATTCCAAAAACTCCCGTTATGAACCACATATATTTCAATTTAGGAGAATCAGATTCCATAAACTTACTTAAATCTGATAGTATTTTTAGAATAATATTCGTGAATATGTAAATAATTTACATACAATAGAAAATATTTTGGAAATGTTCTGAACTATGCAAATAACACAGGTTAAAAGCTTCAAATAGAACAAACTACGAGCGTACTTGATACAAGACTTGATTTACCTGAGAGAAACCACATGCTGAAGGGAAGGAGAAGCTGCTTCTATTCCAGGCTGACAGCGTCTGGGTTTCCCCTCCCCCTCTCCACTGTGAGTCAGCTCCATCTCCTATTAAATGGATGTCCAATGGAAAGCCCAGCAAAGAGTTAAAATCCCTTTCTTAACTTGTTTAAATATGCTTTTCCTGCAGTAGTCAAATATGACTTTTGATTTTCGAATTCTTGCTCTCTATCTCTAATGACCTAAAGATCATATTTCTAAACACTAGGAGGGAGGAGCTTATTAATAAAGGTTTTTGCACATTTCAATATTTTGAAATTTAAGTCACTTTTGTAGGGAAAAAAAAAAAAACAATAGTGTTTACCAAATACATCCCTCCAATGAATGTCATCTGTCAGCATATTAAATAGAGGAAAAACTAATTTTCTATTTCCTCTCCTATATCCATATCCTATCCTCCTATCCCTGTATACAATTAGTAGGGATACAAGCTAATTAGCCTTGGGCTCTGAGTCATAGCTATTACAATTGAGAAGTTCAGCATTGTTTAATTTGGGGTTAAGATCTAGGTAATATCTTTTCTCCCTGTTGTTGTGGGCAGTAGTTTGTGTGAACAGTGGCTTTAGCTCCTTCAAGTCCATTCGAAGCTGGTGAGAATAGGCACAAACTTCAGCAGTGTGGACAAGCCACAGAGCCAGGTCCTGTAGGATGCATAGCGTTTGCACGCTATGTCCACAGCTCTGGGACACCTGCTACTCACCACACTTGTTTGGTGTATAGCGCTTGGGTGCTGCCTGTTGCTCCAGGAAGTGTCTTAAGACAGAGAGGCATGTACCTTCAAGATGGTGAAAGTACTAGAACCTCCATATATGCAGCACACTTCTCTTTAAAAAGCGGGTTAGTCCACGTTTTCATTACATCCATTTTGTAGCTATTTTAGTATTCTGTACTTATTATTTTCTGCTAATTATTATTTGTGTTTGCTTTGCTCCCAAAAGCCAATAAAATTTTAAATTGAGAATAGGACTAAACAGTAAATACTGCACCTCAGCCCATCAACATGTGGGTGGGATTTAAATTCTCAAATGACAATGACAAGCAAAACATTCCAGCACATTAAAATACCTCAATAGGATTACTTAAATCAGAGCCACTTTTCTACAGAAACATGCTATACTGGGTGGCTTCTAAGGGGATATCTTTTAATATCATTATTATTTTTTTAATCCAGAAAACAAAATTTGAAATAATGTGCTTTATCAAACCAAAATTATCCTGGAACCCAGCAAGCACTAAGCACGCAGTGTCATTATCATTTACTCCCAGCTGCACCATATACCATACACACAGAACAACTTTTAAATTTTTACTTTAAGGGTTTGTAAAAGTGCCATTAAAATCTCAACATTTTAAGGCCCATTGAAGGTCAAGTAACAGTGTGTTTCTTCAAGCCTAAAGCTTGACTTATGGAAACTGAATTCACTAGAAACCACAGCCTCATATCCCATCTCTCTCTGCACAAAAATCACAAACAATCCAGATGTAGCTAATAAGAAGACATGAGGCCCAGTTAAATTTGAATTTCAAAAAAAACAGCACTGTGTTTAGTATGATCCACCTGTTGCATGAGACATAGTTATACTGAAAAATTACACGTGGTTAGTCTGAAATTCAGATTTAACAGTGATCCTGCATTTTATCCAAACACCATGAAGTGTTCAACATTAGGGAATCTGTGTCATGACAACTTTCCTAAGAAAAGGCCAGAAATATGATAATTATATAAACCTAAACGGTTAAAGCCAGAAACAAAAATATACCCTTAAATTCATGCATATCTAGGAGAACATAAATTTTCCTATTGATCTTTTGAACATTAAACAAAAGCATATTCTTACAGCAAAGAAGAAGAAGTCACTTTTCGCATAAACATCTCAACTTCCAAAATCTGGTTGGGAAAGTCAGTTCTCTATACCAGGCCTCCCCTCAGCATTCAGACTTTGAATGTTGGTCATAACTTTGAACTGATTTACTAAGAAACACAAAATGAAGAAGGAAACCTAAACAAATTAAATGGATCTATTCTTTCACTGCACAATGGATTTGAGTTTTGCCCCAAGGATATATATTTCATTATCATTAAGTATGTCAGCAACATTTTTCCTGCAAAGAGCACAAATTTTCCTTCTATGTTTCTGTCTTACTCAGAACCCCTTATTGCAAATGTCATGAGTCACAGGAGGTCTTAACTGCTGTTTTTCAGTATTACATATTCTAAACCCAAGGTAGCATTTTGCTAAATGGATTTTGTACATGTAGAGTTGTTAAGCATTTACAAAACACACACAATCACACACACACACACACACACACACACACACACACACACACTGAGAAAAACATTCCTAGGATGATTTTTCTCTTGTGTGTAACTTTAAGAAATAGAAATAATAGGGTTTTATCAAGGGACCCAGCGAAGTTCCTCCTCTTCCTATCATCATGCTTTTTTCTTTCACCTTGAGTGGCATAGTCTACAAGCTACCCTAGCATTCTCTCTCCTTCCTTTCTCTCACACACCCCTTCATTTTGAGAAAGTTTGGGTGTGTGGAAACCTCCTGCTGCCTTCTTTGTCCTCCTCACTGGCACAATTGGGCCTTAAGTATCTGTCACATTAGTATGTGTCATTAGTATGTTAAGGCTGTCAAAAAAAAAAATACTGTTACTACTGAATTTGGCAAGAAGTAAGAGGCTGTCTGATGTAATCAAATCTCAGAATGATTTGAAAGAGGGATTATGAAAATTAAATATGATATAACATGTGAAGTACTACATTTAGATTATCTCACCTGAAACATGCTCAATAAATGCTAGGTTTTATTAAGGGCAGGTCCATTACTCTTGTATGTGAAGCATTGTAAGCCCTGCAAAGGTAGGGTGGGGTGGGGATACAAAATCTTGAGGAGGGACCTTAACTTCAACAGCACATCTGAAGGAAAGAGCATCTTAACCAATGTCCATAACAATTTTTGAAGAATCAAAATTGGTGGCCCAGATGACACTGCATACAGTAAAAAGGAATATGAATTGGATGAGGATTTCACAACTTTCTGTCTGGTGCACCTTGCAATAGCTCTGATCATAAGAATGCTTTTTCACCAGATAGGGCTGATAATCCCCTTGGCCTCTCCAAAACAATTTTGGCTTTGGCCTTTCCTAAACAGGTCACCTTGGGGAAATGGTAGCATCTTTATGAATGTCAGGCTTATTGACCTGCAGGGTAAAAAGCATTGAGAGCCACAACTCAGGCCTTCAAGTTTCTGTATCCTCACTTTCCCTCTTCCCTTCCGACCACATCCCAGCTCTACCATAGCCAAAGAAAGAAGTTCATTCATTCTCTCAGCTGCAATAAAAAAGCTGTTAGATTTATTCAGTTGCATCAGCCACTTTTTTCTTTCTAGTTTCATACCTTAACAAAACTGAACTAACCCTCTCTCCTTCCATTACCATCTTTGTTCCTCCTGGGATTCCTGAATCTGGTACCTTCCTGTTGCCTGAGACCCAGTGTCGGGGGCATCACACGGGTCTGCTCCTACTGCATCCCTACAACTGCGAGCAGTGCCTTTTCTCTTCCAGTCACTACCCAGCTACCATGTATCTTATTCCTTTGGACTCTGAATCAAAAGGGTGTTCCCTCAAATTCTGAAATAGGAGGTGATTTTAGGTGATACAAGGATATAATAATGACAAAAAGTAAAACAAATGTCCATGGAGTGTCTCATTGGTGCCGTATTTATCTCTAGTGTTTTGTAATTCACTCAACTCAATGACGTGGATACTGATTTTAATCCCCATTACATAAATGATAAAAACTGCAACTGGCAGGGATGAAACAATGTCTTCTTCAAGGTTAACAATTAAGAAATTAGTGGAGCAAGGATTTAAACCCAGGATGCTTGAGCCTAAAGTCTGAGCTGTTAGCGAGCCACTAAACTAGCACATCTTCATCCCAGGTAACCTTTGAATCACCTGGGGATTTTAAAGAAATAAACATGGGAGTTAACTCTCTATCCTTGAGCTCCACAACCTGGAACAACTAGAACAATTTGGGTTACTACCACCACAAGTTGACAAATAAATGACATGCCTTAAAAGAGACTAAATGCAGTCTTAATTTATAGGCACTAATGACATGGAGAAATAAGACCCTAGCAAACAGACCCTTCTACTGATAACAACAGACCCTTCTACTGATAACTTCCCCATAAACTCTGGGGAAAATACAATGGGAAATTATCTGAGAGTGAATAAAGTCAGGCAGATTTTACAGAGGAGTCAAAACTTCTAAGAGATGGCAGGCATTAAATGAATATTCCATTTATGGAACTTTGCTATGAGGCTAACTGGATTTGTGGCATGGTATAGAGGGACTAAACCTCTTTGGGAAAGCCTGCCATCTTCCTGACCAAAGGAAACAGTAAAGTGTCTGAAGCAGCCAGAGTCACCAGAAAAAGGAGGTGAGTCCTAGAAAACACCAAACAATGCAAAAGCCAAACAATGATGTCAAGTCTCTGCTAAAATGTTTGGCTGTCTATTAAATAACTCATGCACAGTGTAGACTAAAAACAGTCTGAACTAGAACTCAGACTGTTATCCATTACTCACTTTGCCCAAAAGGGTTTTCAGCTTGAGTCTAATCGGGCTAATTGCCTGCTTACATAAAAGCATTAATAGTCTTCACAGAACATTAACAAAGTCCAGAGTAAACAAAATATATTACTTACAAGAGTCAAACTAAAATTACTCAACATATAAAGAGATAGGAAAATGTCACACATTCTCAAGGGAAAAGATAATTAGCCTTTTTTTTCTTTTTTTTTTTTTTTGAGGGCAGTGTCACCGGCCCTCACATGTGGGATCAGAACCAGGGCTGCTGGTGTCCCAAGCCAGCCCCCAACCAACGCGCCACTCGGCCGGCCTGAGAAAAGATAATTAAGAGTCCAATCCTCAAGATACCCCAGTAGTGGGAATAAGCAGCAAGGACTTTAAAAACTGCTATAATAATCATGGTCAATGGGGTAATGAAATAAAAACCCAGACATGGGCATTGAAAATATTATAAAGAAATAAATGTAAAATTAGAGCTGAAAAGTACAATAGAAAAATATTAAAGGGGTGAGGAAAGGGCCAGTGAATTTCAGACAACATTAATAAAAATTATCCAATCTGAAAAAGAGAAAAAATATTTCAAAAATTAACAGAGGCTCAGCAAAGTGCTAGCTATACAATATCACAATTTTTTTTAACATACCTGTTACTGAAATTGCTGAAGGAGAGAAAGTAAAATAGACAGAAGAATACTTTGAAAATAATAATAATGACTGAGAACTATCTACATTTGATGAAATACATAAATTTACAGATTCAATAAGCTAAATCAATTACAAACAGGATAAATATAAAGAAAACTACATCTAGGAAAATCATATTCAAACTGTTGATAATCAAAAATAATAAATTCTTGGAGTCAGTCAGAAATAAAAGACATGATGTAAGAAGAAAAGCAAATTAGAAATGGGAACCAGAGAACACTGACAGTATATTTTTAACATAATGAATGAGAAAAAATAAAAGGTCAACTTAGAATTTTGAATACAGTGAAAACAGTCTTCAAAGAAGGAAGCTAAATAAAAATTGTTTCAGCTAAGAGAAACCAAGCAAATTTGTTGCCAGTAGAACTACACTATAAGAAATGCTAAAGAAACTCCTTCAAGCTAAAGAAAAATGATACTAGAGTGATACTCAGATCTTCAGGAAGGAATAAATGACATTTAAAATGATAAATATCTATGTTATAAGATTATGTTTCCTCTTAATTTCTTCAAATTGCATATGACTGTTTTAAGCAAAATTATATATTCATATGAGTCTATGTAGATTTAATATCTTTGGCAGCTCTAAAATGAAGGATGACAAGGAGTGTGTTAAGTGGATGTGGCAAAATTTTTACAATTTATAGGCAGCATTAAAATATTAATTCTAAGTAGACTGTTAAACAACACAGCAGCAGTTTTATCCCTAAAGAATACAAAAACCATAGCTAAAAAAACCAATAGCTAGGGCCGGCCGAGTGGCGCATTGGTTAAGAGCTGGTTTTGGGATGCCAGCGGCCCCGGTTCGGATCCCACATATGAGGGCCAGTGACACTGCCCTCTACAGCTAACAACAGCTCCACCTGGAGCTGGGCTGTGCGAGCCCCAGGGATGGTGTGGGCTGCAGCTCCTGCTGCAGTGGGCTGCCATAGGCTACAGTGAGTGGCCGGCAGCCAGCGTGAGCAGCTGGCAGCCAGTGTGAGCTGTCAATAGCCGCAGTGAGCGACCATCCAGAGGCCGGCGACCCATCTGCCTCATCCGGAAAGAGCACAATGATGATACCAACATGGGCCAGTGAAGCAACGTCCTCCGCAACTAGACTGAAGCACACACACAAAAAAAGACAGCAACTTGTCTCCCCTCCCCCAATTCCCCAATAAAATCTTAAAAAACAAAAACGAAAAACCAATAGCTAAATTAAGATGGAACTCTAAGAAACATCCAAAAGAAGTCAGATGGGACAGGAGGCTTCCAGAAAACAAATAAAATTACAGACTTGACACCAAGAGTGCAATCCATAAAGGACAAAATTGACAAATTGGTATACATCACAATTGAAAATTTTACAAAGTGAAAAATCCTGTTTAGAGGATGAAAACATAAGCTACAGACTGGGAGAAAATATTTGCAAACCATATATTCAACAAAGGACTAGTATCTGCATACAGTAGTACCACCTAATCCATGAGGAATACTTTCCAAGACCCCAGTGAATGTTTGAAACCATGAATACTACCAAACCCTATATGTACCATGTATTTTTTTCTATATATACATACCTATGATAAAGGTGAAATTATAAATTAGGCTCAGTAAGATATTAACAACAATAATAATAAAATAGAACCATTATAATAATTATAATAAAAGTTATGTGAATGTGGTCTCTCAAAATATCTTATTATACTGTACTCATTATACTTTACTTATTATACTTCTTTTTATGATTATGTGGGATAATAAAATGCCTACATGATGAGATAAAGCACGGTTACTGATTTAGGCATTGTGACATAGGGTTAGGCTACCATTGACCTTCTCATGATACATTAACAACTACTTGATGGCTTCTTTTTGGCATATCTGAATTGCCAGCATTACCACTCTTGTGCTTTGGGGCCATTATTAAGTAAAATAAGTGTTATCTGAACACAAGCCCTGTGACATAACGACAGCCAACCTGATAACCCAGGTGACCTTGGACTACTAAGAGCAGGTAGTGTATGCAGTGTGGATACGCTGGAGGCGGGGTGAGTCTTGCCCCAGGCTGGATGCAGCAAGCCCAAGTTTTCATCACATTTCTCACAATGGCACGCAATTTAAAACTATGAGTTGCTTATTTCTGGAATTTTCCATTTAATATTTTTGGAGGGTGGCTGACCATGGGTAACTAAAACCATAGAAAGTAAAACCATGGAGAAAGGGAGATTAATATATATTAAAATTTATCAAAACTCAAAAGTAATAAACAATCCAACTCAAAGGCAAGCGTAAGAGATAAAGAGACACTTTACTGAGGAAGATACACAAATGGAAAAGAAGCACATGGAAAGATGTCTAATATCATGAGCCATTAGGGAAATGAAAACTCAAACCACAAATGTATAATATATTGTATCTGTCAGAACAGCTCAAAGCAAAAATAGGAATACCACTAAATGCTGGTAAGAAAACAGAGGGACTGGGTCACTAATGGAAAATGGTAGAGCCACTCTGGAAGATAGTTCGGCAATTTCTTATATCACACAACACAGCAATTTCAATTCCTGGTCATTTATCTAGAGAAATGAAGAATCAATGTTTGCACAAAAAACTTATACACAAATGTTCCTAGACGCTTTATGCATAAGAGCCCAAACTTTGAAACAACCCAGACATCTTTTGACAGGTGAACATTTAAACAATCAATGACACATCCACACCATGGAATCCTACACATCACTAAAAAGAAACACACTCCTGATATATACAACAACCTGGATGAGTATCCAGGGAATTTCACTGAGTGAACAAAACAATCTCAACAGATGACTTACTGCCTGATTCATGGATAGAATATTCTGGAAATGACAACATTATAGATGTGAAGAACAGATTAGTAGTTGCCAGAGAAAAAGGACAAAGTGGGGGCATGAGAGAAATGAATGTTAAAAACCCCTTTCAAGAAGTAAAGAAAAGTAAAGATACTCTCAGACAAGTAATGACTGGGAATTTGTTGACAGCAGACATACTCTTTAAGAAGTATTCAAAGAAGCTCTTCAGACAGAGCTCCTAACAGCCAAATCTGCAATAATTTGTGCACAAGATAATGTTACTATAGGATTACCATCTGAAGAAGAAAACAAATTTCTAAAAGTATACACTGCTATAAATAAATTATGGAATAAATAAATAGGAGAGAAGTGACATCTCCTCCTTATAGAAGAATTCTAATTAATAAATGTAGAAGGAAGGCAAGAAATAGAAAATCATCATTAGAACACCACAGTAATAGTTATTATATGCAAGATCCACCAATGAATGCTAAAGTTAGTGAGCAAAAGTTTAAGGGGAAATAAGATATTTGCATAGGCTCAAAGGATCCCTCTCTAAAATATTTATTAATTTTAAATGGAAAAACAGTAATTTTGCAGCAAAGAAACCTGGAAGACAGCACCTGAGCCAAGTTATCAAGGCTAACATCACCAGTGACATCAAGCAGATGTCTCCTATAAGTCCCAAATTATTTCAAAATCTCAAGGTTTTTTAAAAGAGAAAGATGGGGAAAGGCAAAAGCTATGCACTGGTAATTTACAGAAGAACAAGTTTGCCCACTACATGTGAAAATAGGTCTAGCACCTCTAATAATCAGAGAAAAGGAAATTTTAAAATTTGTGAGGTTCCATTTCAGATCCACCAGACTGGGCAACAATTTAAAGAGAGTGAAAACAGCCACTAATTGTGAGAATGTTGAAATAAGGCTGCCCCCCACCAAATATTCTCTTCCATTATAAGTAGAAAGGTAAACAGTAACCCTTTTATAGATCAATTATGCTCTATCTTTTAAAATTAAAAGTCCATATACTCTTTCACCCATCAGGACCTGTCCTTGGAATCTGTAGAAACTGAAGCAGTAGTTTGTGAGAAAGTAATGGTCACTTATCCAATGACAATCATAGCAGAGTTGGTCTAACTGGCCAATCAAAATCATAATGGAAGTCCAAATAAATAAGCAAAAGCATAACAAATCACTATGGAATAAACTTATAAAAGAAGGAATTAGATCTATATGAGGAAATTAGGAGAACTTTCTAGAATATTTTTTCATGAAAAAATAGGATTTCATTCATTCATTCATTCATTCATTCCTGCCCACCAGTCCTCTACCAGCACCTAGTCCACAGGTGGTTATTATGGGTTTTCTGGAATGGAAACAGGAGTTGATGCAGATGAAAGGACATGCAGAAGGAGTTGCAGGGAAGTAAGGAAACAAAAGAATTCGTTTTCAAAAAGCTATCCCCAAAGAGATACAGCATGCTTCAAATCATCTTATCTATGTCAAACGATATATGTGTATAGATATGTACCTGAAGAGGATGCAAAAATGTCATCAAATGGCTATTGGAACTATCTCAGGATTTTAAGTGAGTTTTTAGGATCTTTCTTACACTTGTGTGCATTAGTTAAGTTATTCCAAAGAGCATATGCTAATTACACAAATAGAAGCAGCAATAAAGCTGTTTTCCCAATGAGAGGCAAAAAAGTGCATTAGTGGAAGAGGGTGAGTTTCAGAGGTGGTTGATTCTTAACGCACAGTTTTGCTTCCATCCTTTCAAATCTAGAAACATTTTTCTGTTAGGACAGTGTTATTTGAGACTATGGCTTCCAATGTAGAAATACTAAAACCAGTGTTAGATCCTCTGATTCTATTCTTTTTACCTATAAGGACTTAGTTTTGAATGTCCATTGTGACTCAGAGGGAAATAATTCCAAACTCCTCCAAACCTTTAAGTGATATAGTTTATCAAGTTCATGGGAAATCCATTGCTGAATAAATATGTAAATATAAGAAATAAAAATGAGAAATCTTTGACAATGCAGTAACTGTTTATTCAAAGATACTTTCCTTCATTTTTACTCATGAATTAAGTAATTAACTTATTTTCTCAATAAACATATTATCACCAACTATGTACCAAGCACTGAGCTAGTCCTCAAGAAAAAAAGGGCAGGGGCCAGCCGAGTGGCGCAGTGGTTATGCGCTGGCTTAGGAAGCCAGTGGCCCTGGTTCGGGTCATACATTTGAGGGCCAGTGACACTGCCCTGAAAATAAAAAAATAAAAAAGAAAGAAAGAAAGAAAGAAAGAAAGAAAGAAAGAAAGAAAGGGCAGAATATGATGATCCCAGAGTCCCGTGGAAACATCAACAAAATTTCATATTCCAAAATATTATAATATAGAGTTAAAAGTAACACGTGAGTTGTTAACTCATCTTTAGTGGAGAGAGGGAGGAAGAAAAGGAAGAGGGTATAGTCAGAGAGAAACCTTTTCAAAATGTGATAATATAGGTCATAAAAAAATGGGACGGAGCATTCCAAGTAAGAGGAACAGCATGTGCAAAGGCAGAGTTTGGTGAGACGTGACACTTTGGGAAAATAAATGGCTCAATATGGCGAAAGCAAAGATTATAAAAGTAAAGCGATACAATATGAAATGAGAAAGCAGAGAGTGGCTAGATCATTAAGAGACCAGTGTATGCCAAACTAGGGAGTTTGAACTTTATCCTGTGAGAGTCAAAGAACTACTAAAGAAATTTTTAAAAGGAGAGATACAGTGATATGTGCATTTTAGGAAAATCACACTAACATTGTGGACTATGGATTGGAAATTGGCAAGGCTGGTGGCAGGAGACCAGCTAGCCAGCTATTACATGAATTCTGACAAGAACAACGGGGAAAGGGATGACTTAAACAGTAAATGGAGGAGGGACTTATCTGACAAGGGGAGAAGGGGTCCTTAGAATCTAAAATTGATATGATTTCATGAGCAATTAAATGCAGCAGCTGAGAAAGAGAGTGGGACTGGAAAGAAAGTCTCTGGCATAGACGACCAATGAGGAAGTGACATTTTTCACCAAGATGCCAAATATGGAAGAAGAAGCGCTTTTGAGAGAAGAGGAGGCGTTCAGTAGGACATCTGAAGGTGCAGCAGCAATTAGAAATTTCAAGTAGTTTCCTTTTAGAACTAACACCAGCCTTCGCTTCCTGGAAAGCAATGGCATGTGATTCACATCAGGAATGAGGAGTACAAGGAGCCCAGCAGGTAAAGTGCGAAAAAGAAAGGGTCACAGAAAGACAAATTAGGAGGAGGAGGAGGATGAGGACAGAATGGAGGAGGTAGGGGAGGCGTAAGTGACAAATGAAGCAATTAAACTTTTCACTAGCCTCTCTCTGAACTGTCAGGTCGCGAAGTTTTCAGAGTTATTTGTAAGTGCTCTGTTCTTTAGAGGCAGAATGAGTTATTAACCTTCTCTAATTGGAATCTGATTTTCTCTGGAATTCTGGTTTTCAGGCTAACAGGGTTTTACAGAAGAAAGTAATAAGTTTAAGATGACTGTTTTAATGCTACAAGTGTCACCTCTTCAATGATCTAAGTCCCGTTCCCACCCCTCATCTACCTCCACGCTACCTAAACGCCATAGTCCCAGGGCAGAGTCTGGTTTTTAGGTCCCTCGAGTTGCCCATAAAGGCTTTGTAAACAGACAATGGTGCTGTGGACTGAATGCCAATGTTCTCCTAAAAGCCATATGCTGAAGCCCTGAGCAAACAGATGATAGTATCTGGAGATGGAGCCTTTGGGAATTAACTGGTGGTAAATGAAGCCATAAGGGTGGGGCCCTCATGGTGGGATCAGTGCTCTCAAAAGAGAAGACACAAGAGCTTGCTTTCTCTGTCCTCACCTGTCCACACTAAGAGCTCATGTGAGCACACATACACAGAGATGGCAGTCACCTTCAAGCCAAGAGAACAGGCCCAGAATGAAATTATCTTGCTGGCATCCAGAACAGGGAAAAACAAATTTCTGTTCTTTAAGCCACCCAGTGTATGATATTGTGTTATGAGAGCCCAAACAGACTAAGACAAATGGGCACCACAGATGCCAAAAAAGCTGCACAGAGCACCTGTATCCAAATTTGATGCATGACCATCATCAGCACCACACCCAATGAAAATTCAGTTGCCCTAATCAGATGTCTTTTCCTGGTCTTACACCTACATTGAACCTTCCTGAGGTAAGGTGTTAGCTGAGAGGCCAGCAGACATGTCAGAACTCAGATAACTTGTCAGGAAACAAACATAGCCTCATGGAAGACCAGCTTCCCTTAAGGCCAAAGAGAATGATGGAACAGGCTCAGAATACAAAATTTGGGAAGGAGAGAAAATGAGAGTCAGATTCACCAGTTCTTGGTCACAACTGGGTGCTGTCCACCACCATATGGGTTTCCCCAAAAGCCTGTAGGGCATCCATAGCATTTAGGTAGGTATGTCGGGTGTGGTTAAAATGCCAGCCCTAAGGTAGAAGGTTTCTCCAAAGCACACAAGTCCCATTTGTTAGCTCCACATGTGTCCTGTCGACATATGGCGTCTCAGGGGTGATGTGGAGAATACGGTGTTGCCAGTGAGCTATGAAATGACCAAAGGATATGAAGACCATTAAACATATCTATTTATTAATTTTTCATACTCAATTCTATTCTGTGAGGAATTGTCATCTTTATAACACACACTCTTCAGAGGTGGGCTGCAGTTTGATTTTAGCTTTCTTTCAGTCAGTGGAAGAGAGAACCCATGTTGAATGACCTAACTCACCATGATATGGACCATGCTTTCTTCTCTCATTGCATTTAAAATCAAATAGCTGTGCATACGGAATGTAGTCAATAATACTGTGATAGTGTGGGACGGTGTCAGATGGTTGTTGGACTTACCATGGTGATCACTTCTTTAGCATAGAGAATATAATCAGTAATGTGGTAATAATATGGTGGGTACTGCTGAATAACTATGATGTATACCTGAAACTAATCTAATATTGTATGTTAGCTATATTTTAATTAAAAATCTTGAAAAAATAACCAAACAACTCTGTTCTTCACAGTAGTCAAACAAGAAGGAATACATTACAGATATATTGATGCAACATGACAATATAGACGCATGAGGGGACACAGACGTGGGAGTACACAATGAACTGGCCATCATTGTATGAACATAAGATGTGGGAAGCTATTGAGCCTCTACAGCACAGTCATATGTGCTAATCGAGAATCTGAGTATCAATGCCAACTATGCCCACAGACCCTAAAAATTAGATTTCTGACAACAGAAAAGGATTGTCATCATACGACAACAATATGGAAAGAATGTGTGAGCACCTACCTGAAAACTCACACATCTACACACACCCTCAACAGCATCAACCTCAAACAAAAGACTGGTGACAAATGCATCGCAAAGATGTATCACAGCAAGAATCCCATGACTCTCTCAAGTCTGGAGTATAGAAAACTATGAGCAAATGCTTTAGTCACAGTACAATTAGTCAGATCCACCATTTGATATTAGTGACATGGTCTGCTCATTAAATCATTAAGTGTACATTATGTAATTAAAAGTGTTGATTTTTCTCATTTGTCCATTAACTTCATCCATTTTATCATTTAACCACAGGAGTCCACTTAAGTTATGTTTCTATAATTAACCCAAAATGAGATTCATTAATTACCTTTCACAACATAAGCAAAGCAAAATCTAGTTTATTAATAAATTCCTTTCTCCCTCAATTCATCAATTTACTGAATGCTATTCTCTCCTATAGATGGTGTTTCATCTTTATAACATTTTACAAGCACCAGTCTAACTCTGAACAGCATGCTTTACTCTTGAATCAAACTTTGGTAAAAGCAACTCAACTAGAATATATTCCAGCAACTAGAATATATTTTTAAAAAGTAAACCTAGTGGAGAAGCCTGAATCTATTCTGTATCTTTATTAAGTAGCATTTTTAGCGCTTCATGGAATCTACACGCCCAAATAGAGCAGCAGCCTCCCTTTGTTCACCCTCAAAAGCAGTTTCCTGTCACACTGGTGGCTGGATCCCCTTTGAAGCCATCAGTACATTCACCGTCTACTATATAGTTACTGTCACCTCCACTCTTTCTGGAGATGAATTTCTTGTTAAAGACAAGAAAAAAGTAAATGTCCTTAGTTGAGACATGCATTGAGAGAGAGAGAGAAAGAAAGAGAGGCTCTAGGCAAAACACAAGTCCTCCAGGCTACTACCTTTAAGATTTTCATTTCCCCTAGCAAGGCTTTATTTTCACCACAGTTTACCAGTTTAGAAAGAAATATGTCCAACTAAAATATAAGTCTCAGCACACACCACAAAAAATTTACTTCAAATCCCTATCTGTAGACACTGGAGCAAAAGTTAATGAAATAAACTGTCAGCAATCTAAGTTAAATGAAAGAAAATTATTTATTACACCGCCTGCCAACTCTCAGGCCTTGGTAGCCACAGTGAATAATGGGAACAAATATCTAGGGTGATGTAAGAAAGGGAAAAAACTCTTGGAGAAAAGGCCTGGGGAAGGGTGATAGGGCACCAACAGTGGGAAAATATTAGCAGTTAGCCCTATCTGTCACTCAATAAATGCTAGGCACTTGTTACACAGTATACATTTGTTGTTGAATTATTATAACGAGCATATGAGATGTTTCCTAACATTATTCCCTTTTGAGATATGAGTAAACTGAGTTAAGTAGCTTAATTAGGTGATAAAAAGCCATCGAGTCTAAATTCAAATGGAATCTTGTAACTGCTAATCATTATACATAGAGTATGAGTTAATCTGATCCTCATATTCAAACCATGATCATTTGAAGAATTAGGTGGGGGGTGGGGGAGGCTATTCAAACTGTGAGAGGGCTGCTCCCTGCCATTCTGCTCCGTGGCCATGTGTCCTAAAGGGAGCAAGGGACAGAAACTGGCTGTGCTGTTCCTTTCCTCACAGCAGGAGCACCATGCATGCAGCTCTGGATATCATTTCACTGTTTAAAGTTTCAATTTTTCATGCCACATGGTCCCTAATATTAAGCCAACTATTTTTTCAGATTCTCGAACAAATATCAAATGAAGCCATCAGTTCCGACCCAAGAAGAAAATCCAGCTGTGTTGAAGTAATTAGAGAAGGCATGTTGGCCTCCACTGCAGTGCTCCCTAAGGTATTCCCAGGTGCAGTTTTAACCCTCACAAACATACCACTTGGACAATTTAAGTAGAAAATATTTCTCGAGAGTTATCCCCCGACAAGGGATTGGGGGTTGGGGGCTTAGAGGCCACTTCCACACTAACACTTTCATTGGTTACTGCATGGTGGCGGTCCTTAATCCCCTGAAACTTCCAATGGCATGTGCCCAGAATCCAGAGACAGCATCAGGCAGAATTGCAAATGCTGGTGGTTGGAAGTCCACAGAGCTTAAACTGCAATGGTAAGACCAGAGAGGTCTGGCCAAGGCACAGCTGTGCTGCTCCAAGTGACTTTATTTTTCTAATCATACATACTATAGGCTTTTATATCGACAATAACTTTAAGAAATGCAGAATTTGAGAATTATTCTTTAGTCTTAACTTTAATATAGTTAAATCAAAGGTAAATAATTTCCTCCAGAAGCATACAGTTTTTTCCCAAAAGCCATTCTCAGTTTTCTCCCAATAATGTTGAACAGCCCAAAAGACGTTTTGTATTTGGTGCAGTCAGTATGTCTATTTACACAAAAGCAGGTAGATGGCCAGGTTAACATATAGCAGAGAAATGATAAAAATAGATGCCAAGACAGACACAGGGCGAGAGATAGAAAACAGATGAAGAACAAGAGGTTATACACAGACATACACAGGCAGTGATACATTTCCTCTCCCATTTTTATATTTTCTTCTACTTTTTAGCTTGTTGCAGAGGAGATGGTAAAAAGGTAGAAAACTAACTGAGCCTGAAAATATTCTTGGTCAAATCTATTGGGTTGTCGGAAAAGTGATGACACATTTTTTGCAACAAAAAACATAGAAAAAATACATCATGACTTTTCCAACAACCCAATAGCTGGAGGTAACCTACTTTCCAAACATCTCTGAGTCTCTCTTATCACTTATGTAAATTGGATAATAATAGGCATCTCATAGATTTGTTATAAGAATAATCATAAAGTGCCTAGAATATCGGAGCTACCCATCTCCATTCCACAGACCTGTGTTGGGTCCCGAGGCACATGCGCTAATATGTCTCTCTAAGTGCATTTTGGTGAGAGGGCAGGGACAGCTGGGGACGACGACGCTATAGGCTCATTCCTCAAACAGCAGATGTGACATCGCTTTCATACCCAGTCTACCTTCACTTCCGGATCCTGCATGGCAAATCTCTTTGCCTTCTCAGCAATGATTTGGGTTTGCTTTTTTGTCAGCGTAACAATATAGTCATGTTCCACAGAACAATGTCTCAGTCAATGATGGGCCCCATATGTGATGGGGGTCCCATAAGATTATAAGGGAACTAAAAAAATTCCTAATGCCTAATGACGTCATAGCCACCCTAACATCACAGCACAACACATGACTCTCATGTTTGTCGTAATGCTTGTGTAAACAAACCTACTGTGCTGCCAGTCATATAAAACTTAGCACATGCAATTACACACAGTACTTAATACTTGATCATAATAATAAATGACTAAGGTACTGGTTTATATATTTGCTATTATACTTTTTAAGCGTTATTTCAGAGTGTACTTTCTACTTATATAAAAATTGCTGTAAAGCAGTAGTTATGTCATGCCAGCTGCAGCCTCACCCATATTGTGTTTAGTGTGTCTCTTGATTGCATCATTTTCTCTTGTGTGCTTGATTGAGCGTTCCTGTTCTTTTGTATGTTAACATGCTCTAAAGATTTGTAACCTAAGAGCAATAGGTTATACCACATAGCCTAGGTGTATAGTGACTGTACCAACTAGGTTTATAAAAGTACACTCTATGATGTTCACAATGAAATTGCCAAAGGATTCATTTCTCAGAACATATCCCCGCCATTAAGTGGCACATGACTGTATCATGATGAGAAATAGAGAATTTGTTGAAAGAAATGGTGTGCCTTCTTCATGGGCAATTGCTTTCTCTGAGTCAGAATAATAAGCAGGGGATAGATGGGCTGTCTGAAGTGGGCTTCACATATCTAAGTCATCCCCCTCCTCTTAAAACCAGATCTACTTCCCACCTTCCTAAATGAAGACCCCACGCTTGCAGAGTGGCTGTCATTTTATTTGGCCATAGAATGGATTTCTATCTGCTGCCCTTTTCTTTTTACTGCATATTATTTTGTCTCTAGAAGCAAAAAGAATGTTTTCAATAACCAGCTTTTGACACATACTTTATAACTAATAAAAACTCGCCCATTTTAAGTGTACACTTTGATAAGTTGTGGCAAATGGACGTGGTCATGTAACCTTCACAGCAATCACCACACAGAACATTTCCTCTCCCCCAAAATGTTCTTTTCTGCAGTCTGTAATTTCCTCCCATGCCAATCCCAAACAATCCCAGCTCTGCTTTCTACTGGTTTCAAATGGAAATCTCTAATCTTTTGTATCTGGCTTATTACCCTTCACATGCTTTTGAGATTCATCCATGTTGCTGCATATAGTATTGCAGTAGTTTATTTTTATAAATTAAAATTTGTTTATCCATTTACCAGTTGACAGAGAGTCATTTCCAATAATTAGCAATAATGACGAAAGTTGTTATGAGCATGTGCATACAAGCATATGCTTTCATGTTTATTGGGGAAATACCTAAAAGTGGAATGACAGACTCATATGGTAAGTGTATGTCAAACTTTATTAAAAACTTCCGAACTATTTCCAACCTCACTGTACATTTTGCACTCTCACCAATTATGTATGAGGGTTCCGTTCACCCCACATTCTTACCATCACTTGATATAGTCAGTATTTTAAATTTTAGCCATTCTAGAGGATATGTAGTAGTGTTACATTGATTTTTAATTTGCATTTTCCTGATGACTAATGATGGTGAGCCTTTCTTTAAAGTGCTTAGCTGCCATTTTTATCCCTTCTTTAGCAAAGTGTCTTTTCAAGTCTTTGGCCCACTTTTAGTCTGTTGTTTGGTTTATTATTGAGTTTAAAATGTTCTCTGTGTATCCAAGAATGAAGCCCTTTTACAGATATATCATTTGCAAATCTGTTCACATTTTGTCACTTCACTTTTATAACAATTTGATTAAGAGCTGGCTTGGGATGCCAGCGGCCCCAGTTCGGATCCCACATATGAGGGCCAGTGACACTGCCCTCTACAGCTAACAACAGCTCCACCTGGAGCTGGGCTGCGAGCCCCGGGGATGGTGTAGGCTGCAGCCCCTGCTGCAGTGGGCTGCCATAGGCTATAGTGAGTGGCCGGCAGCCAGCGTGAGCTCCCAGTAGCCACGGTGAGCGGCCATGCAGAGGCTGGCAATCGATCTGCCTCATCCGGGAAGAGCGCAATAACAATACCAACATGGGCCAGTGAAGCAACGTCCTCCACAACTAGACTGCAGAACAAAATGACAGCAACTTGTCTGTTCCCCTTCCCTGATTCCCCAATGCTGTTACCCTCCAATTTCCCCCCTCAACAAAAAAAGTGTTTATTTTTTGATGAAATCTAATTTATAATATTTTTATGGTTCATGTGTTTTCTGCCCTATTTATGAAATCTTTGCCTATCCCAATCATAAAAATTTTATCCTAAATAATCTTCAAGAAATTTTACAGTTTTAGCCATTATGTTTCAGTTTACATTCCATTTTTAGTTAACTTTTGTGTGCAGTATGAGGGAAAGGGTTAAACTGCACATTTCTGCATATGGATGTCTAATCAAATTTTTTTCAGCACAATTTGTTGAAAAAAAATGTATTGCACATTTAAAGTTTGTTAAGGTGATAGATTTCATGTTCAGCACTCTTACCACAATAAAAGTAAAAATAATTACCTGTACAATTTTGTAAATATACATATAGCCATATATATGAGGGCCTACTTCTGTGCTCACTCTTCAGTCATGGCTGCATATATACTTACACCTAAACCAATAACACATTCTCTTGATTACTAGAGTTTCACAATAAGTACTTTGGATTCTCCAGTTTTCTTATTTTTAAAAATTATTTAGCAATTCGAAGTCCTGTGTGTGTTTCCATTTAAATTTTAGAAACAGCTCATGACTTTTAGGAAAAACCTGCTGGGATTTGAATCGGGGTTACCTTGAATCATTAGGTCAATTTGGGAAGAATTGATGTCTTAACAGTACTGAATCATTCATTCATGAAAATGGTAGTCTTATGTTCCTCCATTTATATAACGCTTTAATCTTTCTTCCTGTTTCTTGACCATTACTTATGCCTCTAATTGAATCTTCATGTTTAATTAAATTAGTACTTTTAAAACAATGATGTATAGAGATAACAGACATCCTGCCATGTCCCTGATCTTAGTGGAAATGTCTCTAGTGCCTACTAGATCTTAAGATGCTGGCTTTAGAGCTAAGATATATATTTTATCACATTAAGTAAGTATCTATTAGCTCACATTTTCTTGGGTTTTTTAATCAGAAAGGGATACTGCATTCTGTGGAAGATTGTTTTCAGCACACATGGAGATAATCACATGATTTTTCCCTTAGATCTATTTATATGGGGTATTATATTAATAGTATTTCTAATATTGCCAAATCATTCATTGCATAAATCTCAGCTTCCTATGGTTGTTATTTCCTTAATACGCTATAGGATTCTGTTTGCTAATATTTTATCTAGTCTTTTTGAATCAACACTCATAGGTGATATTGATTTATAGATTTCTCTTACCAAGTTTTCTTTTAGAAACCCTTGCTCAAATCACAAGGCAGAATATAAGCCAGCTCCTTGCTTTTCTTGCCCAATATCATTTTATCCCTAAAAACAATTTCTACCCCTATCCATTGGCCCCCATGCCTCACAAGAGTTCTCATGTATGTGGGTTATTACAAAGGCTGTGATGACCAGAAGTGATCAAAAACCATTTCCTGAGCATCAGAAAGCTTGAGTCAAAGAGAGGTTAACTTGGTGAGCATCCCGGGTGCCTGGGATGATTACAAAGCCGCAGCAAAGAGTTTGATAAATAGAGTTTTAAACCAAAATAGGTTTATAGCCAAGGCTGAGGATCCTTGTGTAGGGTTTGCTGTGCAGGTTTGCTGGATAAGAGCCCTTAGCTGAGGGGCAGCAGGGCCTGAAATCTACCTCCATTCCCCTCAACAAACCCTGAAACGATGGGGCTGAGTCAGGCTGGTGGGAGAGCCTTTCCCTAATTTGCAAATGGTACCATAAGGGCTAGCAGAGGCTGTGGACCTCAGGGTCCAATCCTAACTCAACTGTGAATTGGTTAAAGTAAAGCTAAAGCTTTTATATTGACAGGGGAAAAATTAAAAGCTTTAAATTCTCTAAGCAGAAAGAAAAGCTTATTGAGGAATATAGGTATATCTCATGGAAACCAACAGTTGGATCTCAGAAACATCAGATCTAGCAAGATGCTCCCCTATGTCTTCTTTATGCTATTTCTGTGTGCTGACCTCTCTTTCCTCTCTACATGGCCAAGCATGATTGAAGAGAGCTCCCAGGTTCATACCTCACGGCTTCAGTACCAGGGGAAAATTGACCTACAGTTTTTCCTACTTCCACATTCAGATTTCTGAGCAAGACTTATTGTCCAGCTTGGGTCAGATAATCATCGTCCCCACTCTTGGACCCATCAAATGTGGCCAAGAGCACAGGATTATATGTTAAAAAAACAAAACAAAAAAAAAGGTAATTATTTAGAAGGCATCTATGTGACTGTGGCCAGCTGAGAGGTCTGGAAAGATAAAGCCCTCCAGAAAAAAAGAAATGCCTTTCCCCCAAAGAAGGCAAACTGACAGTCAGATACAACAAGTGTTTATTAAAATTGCATAAAGAGGGAAGGCCTCACATCACTTACATTGAATTGAATGTACCTCCTGTAAAAGCAAAGTTGAGAAAAGAAGTGTCATTCTATAAATACTCAGACAAAAACCATCAACAATTTTGTTCCTGTAGTCCTGTATCTCAAACCAAATATGAGCATCTCTCAGCCTCCATTTAACCTTACTTACTTTCTACATTTGGCATAGACCTTGGGAAGATGGGATGTAGCGTTATTTACACAAAGCACACCAACAGCGCCACAGCAAGCCGATCCAATGAGTGGCAGGGTTGCCAGTTCTTTCCTAAGACATGCATTGAATACTATGCTAGGAAAAAAATCTCAAGCCACCAAATAATAGGCGAAGGAAAGATCTCAAATATTTGCAAAATATGTGACAGCACTCAGTGCCCCATAAAATACTGTACTGATAATGAGCCTGGAGCCAGGACACTACTATAACCCATTTGTTTTTTCTCTGCTTGAAGAAATCCCAAAGAAAAAGGAGTGCAGAATATTTACAGGAAGAAACTTTCTTTCTATAAGGCCGTGGAGGTTTGTAATTCAACCCAGACTTGCAAATCTGGGATTTGACAACAAAGGTGTAGAAAGCAATAAGCAGGGCTCACAAATTTGCATTTTGACTTTGTAAAAACCATCGTTTTGGTTTCGACTTTGTAAAAACCAGAAAGTATGAGGCATATTTAAAAGGCACAATAACAGGGCCAGCCAAGTGGCACAGTGGTTAAGCGCTGGCTTGGGAAGCCAGCAGCCCTGGTTCGGTCCCACATATGAGGGCCAGTGACACTGCCCTCAAAAAAAAAAAAAAAAAAACATAAAAAATAACAGGCACAATAACAAGAATCCGATTAATTAAGTGCTAAAGGAAAATATTCCACAGAGAATACCTTGTTTAGGGAAATCACGATGAAGTTTTGTATTAGCATATTAATTGTTAGGCTGCAAACAATGCCCCAGACTGAATGAAAATAGCCTTAAAAAAAAAAAGACAAATTTCCCATTTCATATCTGTGTGATTTATGGTTTCTTGAATTTAACTTCCCACATTCTTTTCTCACATTGTTGCAGGACTTTAGAGTTTAGCAGCAAATTCTCATGTCACCTTCATGTGACCTTTCACTCTTTTCACTGGTGAAAAAAAACAAGGATTGAAAAGCAGTATTCTGACTCCCAAAGGTGGTTCAGGTAACTAGTCTGAACTGTACAAATTCCAACACAGGAAAGTCCAAATAAACTTCTAAACAAGCATTAAGAAGTCTATTGATACTTAAGTCATATTAAGTGTAAATAATGATTTTTGCTTTGTTTCTGTTTTTCTCCCGAGAAACATGCATGCCCACACAGCAAAGATTACAAAGGAGAAGAAAAAAAACAAAAGAAAAACCGAATTCCCTAAACTCTTAAAGACAATATTTGAACTTTTTCAGAGGAACAGTTCAGGGGAGAGGATAAGTTCATCTCTGTTGATTTTGGCTGAGCCCAACTGCAGTGCAAAATTTATTATTTCTTCTGTTGTTTTTGTTCTTCCAATTTCAAAGGAATTACCCATGTGTACATTATATTATGTTTTTCACTTAAGTAATGCTGTTATATTTTTTTCCAAGTCTATCTAGCAAGAGCAGATAAATGACACCAAATTGACCTTCTGAAGTTCCATCCAGAATCTTCTGTCTTTCCTGTCTCCTTCAGCTGCTCCTGCTCAGGAATTATTTTGGAGGAAATTAGATTCACTGAATTAACCAATGTATTTAGCTGGTGGCCCTGTACGTCCAATTAGCTCTAACAATATGGGTGAGATGAGGTTACAATTATGTTTGCAGACAATTAGAATTGTTTGATTGAACAATTCCTCTTGTATCTTATTTAAATTTAAGAAGACATAGTAGTTGAAATGTATTTCGTGCAATGGGACAGGATGCCTGGGGAAACAGGGAAGGAAAATACCTAGCTCATAATATGAAATGCTTGACCTCTCATTTATGTATAAGCAGGCTTATTTGCACAAATTTTAAAAAGTACATTGTGCATAACACATTTGAAGACTTCTATATTATGACTATCAATATCATTACTACCACACTATGAACAATAATATTTTTGTCAGACAAAATGGTAAAAGTTGAAGGAACACAGAGTTGCAAACCAGTAGACCCACATCCTAATGTCAGCTTTGCCGTGCGTTACAACCTCTCTGAATTTACTTTTCCTTGCCTGGAAAGTGGAAAGAATAGCTCATTTAGTTTCCACCTCTGAGAATACAAAGAAACGTAAAATACAATTTTTACTCTTAAACAATTTATGATACATTTGGCAAAACAAAGTAATTCATGTAAGAGATAAAAATAACTGTTTGCTAGGTATTGCTCCAAAAATAGTATCAGATTGATCTTCATAACAACCCAAAAATGGAGGCATGATAATTATTTCTATTTTACACACAAGGAAACTGAGACTCAGAGCAATTCTGAAACATTATAAGACCTCTGTTGGTGAAGTTACAGAGTGAGCCAACTTCAAGCCCAGCCAACTTAACTACCATATAATATAATGACAGAAATGCTATGCATTCAAAGGAGGGAAGGCTAGGATAATTAATTAGAATAATTATACACCAAAGATAGTTAAGAATTGGAATGACAAGAGAAGATGCACATCATAAGAAGACGGTGAGACAAGTCTTAAAAATGAGGACTATTTGGATGGGCAGAGGAGTAAATGGTGGCAATAAAGTGAGGAAATTCAGCATAAAGGTGGCAGTAGGTATGATGTGGCAGGAGGGAGAACCCAGATGAAGTGTAGTGAAAGATAAGCCTGGACAGGCCAATTGTGGAGAGATCTGACTACAAAGTTAAAAGCTTTTCAGGCTCCCCAAGCAGACGGCTCCGTTCGCCTGGCCCTCTAAAGGCTAGTTAGTCTCCACAGTTGAGCTTTGCTGCTTCCTGAAAGCATCATTTGAAGATCAAGCACTCAGATTACAACTGCCTTGTTCCAAAGAACCCAATTGAGGTTCCAGCTGCCCTACAGGAAGTCTTTGAACTGATTAGACAAAAGTGCCCTCACCAGATGAGCATAGGACCTGGTGAGCAGAGCATGTCTTTGCCTGATTAGGGAAGCAGTGACCTGGGCGGTCGCAGCCCCTGTGTGGATTCAACATTGGCTGATCTTGGTCCCAACCACATTCTCGTGCAGGAGCAAACTGCTCAAAACGGTACATATCAGCCCTGCTCCCAACATACAAGCACGTTCTCTGGAATCACCCTTCACATTTGCAAAGGTTTATGTCATTTTATTTAGTTACAAAGATCGTGTACACTCAAAGCTGTCAGTAATCAGTCCTATATGGTGCTTTGGGGAAAAAAAGTTGTAAATGTTGAAAAACAATCATATGATATGTCAAAATCCAGTGATTCTATTTATGATAATCAACATTAAAGCTTTTCCTTCTTCTACTTCAGAAAATTATACACAAATCTGTTTCCTCCATTAATTGGAATAAAATTAGAATCAATAAGGTAATTTGGGGCACATTATGAGCATATTAGCAGAGCATAAAGCAGAGATCCAAATGTCTACATTTTATGTTCATAATTCCACAGGGGAAATATTTATATTAGGAAATATTTTTCTTTTTGGGGTACAAAATTCTCCATAGGATTTGATAGCCAACTATCTATCTTAAATGCATTTATTACAATATCATTTAAATAGTACAAAATAAAATTGTGGCAATTGTTTCAAAATTGTATAAATTTAAAAATATTCATTGAACTCTACACACACTTGCTTCATGGTATATGTTCTACTTTAATAAAGTTATTTTTTTAATATTAAAACTGGTTACCTTTGTTCAATGTATTAGAAATTATTTTTATTTACATCTTATATTTTTCAAGATTTTCCTGTTTTTTACAATGGCATATATTACCTTCATAGTTTAAAAATGATTTTGATGTAATTCAGTTTAACATATACATTTATCTAGCACACATCCTGTGCTTAGCATTGTGATAGAATCTATAGCTGGAAGAAATAAAAAGATAACATGCTATCCCTTTCATAAGGAGCTTATAATTGAGTAAGAGTGTAAAAAATGTAAGCAACTAGTTATTTATGGCAGAATGAAATTATTACCAAATCAAGATCTCAGTAACAGGTGTTGGTAGCTGAATTAAAGAAATAATTGATGATTGGCCGAAGGGAAGGTGGGGGCAAAGAAAGGAATGACTGGCAGGAGAGTTTTGATAAGTTGTCAGGAGAGTGAGGCACGTGGTCACTTCCTTATTTGGAGTGAACATTTGTCTGACAGTAAGGCTTGTTTTGTCCTTTTTTTTCTTCTAGATTCTACATATAAGTGAAACCATATGGCTCTGTCTCTCTGTCTGATTTCACTTAGCATAATGCCCTCTAGGTCCTTCCATTCTGTCACAAATGGCAAGATTTAATTCTTTAACAAAAACGGACTCATAGAAACAGAGATCAAACTGATCATTGCCAGAAGAGAGGGAGATGGAGGGATGGATAGAAAAGGTGAAGAAGAATATAGTCAATAACATTGTGAAAAGCTTACTCAATGACAGATGATCACTAAAACTAGTGGGGTTACCCCATTGTAAGGTATATAAATGTAGAATCACTATATTGTACACCTGAAACTAATATAATATTATCTATCAACTATACTGAAACAAAAAGAGAAAAAGAAGGTAAGGTTTAGTAGTAAATGTATGCATTCTCCATATTAACCCAAGACTTATATCTGCTAGAAAAAAAATTAACCTTGAGGAGACAGAAAGATTTTATAGTGAGTTGGCAGAAAGAGGAAGTGGACAGAGCTAAGAGAATTTACCATCCTATGGGAATATGAAAAGTATGTCAGTTTGTACTTTATCATTGAAAAAGGAAAACAAAAAACAGAATAGCCTACTTAAAAAGATACTTGTTTCTATAACCAGAGTGAATGGTGCAGGGATAGTTACTTCACCACATTGAAAGTGGGTACAGAGTAAAAAGCCTTCTTTCTGAAGTCAGTGACTTATGTAGAGATAAGGCAATAGAGCTAAACCAAGCCTGTCCAGATTATTCTTTGCCTATTTACCAATCAGACATATTGTTCCACTGCTCTTGGGCTGGAGTCAGTAAAAGGGTGGAGAAAAGCCTGGAGCTATAGCAAATGAGCACTTTCCAGAGAAGGAATTGTCAGCAATTCTCCATCTTTACAAGTGATGCATAAAAATCATCTGTAAAGCTGACTAAAAATGTGGATTCCCAAAGAAAATACATGGGTGTTGTACCTCAGTGGAGTCTGAGAGACTCATGATCTGTATTTAAAACATGCATGCACCCCCTCCCCCACCACCCCTTTTATCTGCAGAAGCTAGTAGGTCTGTAGGACACACAATTAAAACACTACACCAATTTAGAGGCTTGAGTGGGGGACCTACAAAATAATGAATGTTGCTATATAATACCTTATTAATTATTTATTGTTATCGGTAGTATGACTGTCTACCACTAAATTAAGATTTCAGTTGCATACTAGTTCCAAGAGAAATAATATATTCATAAAAAAACAATTTCTTCTTTTGATTTAATCCAAAGAAAAATCTAAGATATTGAATATACCAGGTATTTAATAACTTTTTGTGGTTTCTCAGTGATCTGAAAACAATTTTTTAAGTGATTCCCAAAATTGTGTTTGTCCGACAAGAAATCTCCATCTTATCAGTGATGATATGATATCTAAGGCCTTACAATCCCAGGTCGCATCTCAGGTTTTTTAAGTAAATAAGTAAATTTTGGCCCTCTCCAGGTCTGTCATCTACAGATAGACAAATTTCTCTCTGTTCTTACTTAACCAGACATTCAGTCTGAAGAGGGTTGGAGGGTAGCTTCCCATATTTCTCTTTGCAGAGCCTTCAATGGGAATCTCTTCTTGGGAGGCTGACACTTAAAATGTCATTGCCTGATGGCTTTGATTAATTCTGATACCATGTCTTGGATAAACCAAGTAGGAAAAGACATTTGTCTCGTTTTAAGGGTGGCCTCCCATGCTCAGAGGAAATTAGCTCGCCCCAAATGAAAGGCCTTGGCATCATTAGCCTGCCCAGGTATCACATGCTACTTTATTAAATTAAAGTAGTAGATTTGGGAGGTATTCTGTAATTTTATCATGTATGATAAGCTATTGTTTGAAGAGAAAAAGAGGGGCCATTTCTTGGCAAAGCTCAGTCAGGTTATGCCTCTGCTAGGTTAGGTTTTGTGAGTTATTCTATGATCAGACTCAGCCCTGCTCATCCAAACTTTCAGAGCCCACAGACAAACTAAAGCAGAGAAAGATTGTGAAGTGCTCTCTGAAAGATGGGTGTTGCCTGGCTGTCCTAGAGAAAGACCTTTTTGTAACAATTCTAATTCAAAACTTTTACTAATGATGTTATAATATCAATAGTTTGGAGTATATACTATGTGCCAAACACAGTGTCAAGGGCTGTATCTTATTTAATTCTCATAACAACTTTGTGAGGTGAGCATTATAATTCTACCTGAATAATTCTACCTAATTATAACTGAGACTCACAGTGGTAAAATTATTTTCTTCAAGGCCATATTGAAATAGCATAGGAAACCAGGATTGTCTGAATCCAAAGGCCACATTCTTACCTGCTGTGTGTTAATGCATCATTACATCAATCTACCAGTGTGAGCTCAATGGAGCATGGGAGACTTGTGCCAGAGACCTGGGCTCTTTGCTGAATGACCATCCCATTATATACACAGGAATATGAAAACTTCACTGGTCGAAAAAATCCCCATATATTTGACATGGACCTAAGATTCTTTTGAGTTAACATGGAAAGGTAAGGTTGATTATCTAATCCGTTTCACAGATAAAACAATTGAGGTTAAGAAGGAAAATAATTTACCTAAGGTCTTAGCCAGGAGTTAGCAAAGCCAGCTTTAGCCCCTGGACCTTTGCTCCAAATGTTTTTCCACTGTACCTCAGAGAAAAAGGCAGATAGACAGGACACACATTGAAGATGACATGTTAGAGAATACTGAGAACGTTGATCTCTTTCTGTCAGCCATTTCCTTCTTATACTCAGATAAGGGAATATTTGGAATTTGCAGAAATGCAAACATCTGTGCATGCAGCACACACCTGTATGAGTGTGGGAGGTAGGGGATGAACATGATCCTCATGCCCCTGCCCAGACTCAGGTCATGGTACCCAAATCTAGGGACAAAGAAGCTTCAGGCATTCAGAGTGAGGGTCAGCCATCTTTGTTTTCTCCATGTCATCTATCTTGACAGCCATGGAACAGAGAGACCTGACTGGTGAGAGGAGGAGGGGAGAAAAGTTGTCAGAAAGGGGGCTTCATTTGAATCAACCAGCAAAATTATAAAAATATGTTTTTGAGGGTTGTTGTCTTTTCTATTGAGAAACTTTAATAGGGCAGGCTTTGTAACTGGCAATGGAAGATGCCATTTTTTTTTTTTCTCACTCTCTAGTGCTGCTTTGGCCAGAGGAATGAGAGGTGTGAATACAGGAATGCAGAGATGTCGGCCAAGTCAATTATATTTTGTATTCTTATCAAATTTCATCAAGCAAATTGATTGCCAGAAAAGACCACTAGGCCATATAGTTACATTTCTCTCTTTTAATAGAGCTAATTGCTCCAAAATTTATGTTAGGCATGGGATGTTGCCCATCATTGACAGTAAAAATTTAGAGGTCTAGAGTTCAGAAGGAAAACACTAAACGTTCTTTTCCTTGGAAGCCAATCTGGAGCTGAGTAGGGGGGAAAAATCAGCTTGTCTTTGATGTGGCTGAGAACTGGAATACAAAGAAGCAAAAACTGAGACAAAGAAGCATTCAGCACTGAGGATATTCTCTTGATTTTAGCTCTGTGCATATAGGCAATTTGAGTGCCCAAAACATCCCTAAATAACCCAAGAACCAATCTAAACTACAGGCAACTGTTTTCAAATCAAGCCCAGAATTCTTCCTAAACCTGTGTGACTCCATAGATGTAAGGTGCGGGGAGGCAACGAGTGGATGGAGTTAGACAGCTGGATGTGAATGTTGGGATGGATGCTGGCTGGGAAAGTCATTTAACAACTCTAAGTCTCAGCTCCATCCTCTGAAAAATGGGAATCATCATAGGATCTATTTTATAGCATTGTTGTAAGGAGTAACTGTGAAAATGAATTTAAGATACTTAGCTAAGTGCTTGAAATTTCAATACTTGATAAATGTCTTATTATTGTTCTGGTTATTATCCTCATCTTCTAACTTGTTGAGCAGAAAATAGAGGTCTTAGAAATGACAATCCAGTGCAAAGTGCTATAAAACATCATGGACAGCAAACCCTCTTCTACCCCATGTTACCCCAGATAAACTCTACTACTGTAGTCAATGAAAGATCAAATACCGCAAAAAAAAAAAAAAGTCTAAGCCTAATTTAATGCATTACAAAATTATAGAAATTGAGCTAATATAGTATTTAAAAATGTATGACCAGAAATAATTGTTACCACCACCCAACTCCCCCATTCCCTGCCACTGGGTGGGAAAGCTGCCCACATAGAATGTCCCTCAGTGAGCCAGAGAAAGCATCACTGAACTCTCCATCAACAGAAGACCCTAGGACCCCTGAACCCAATTTCCCTGGAGAGGCCTTCCAGGGTGGGAGAACCCAGTCAGAATTCTCAGCAGGGGAGGCAAGTTGCTGTGAATCCCACAGGACACAGGCTTAGTACTACAAAAATTTTAATGTTGCAAATAGATACACTCATGACAAAAAGGGAAGCCCCAAATGACCATTAGGATTCTAATATGTGTGTGAATAAGCCATCAGGATAGTCTCTGCAAATAAAGGGCCATATAAATGCTAATATTCCCACCTTTCACTAGTAATAATAATGCATCATCTAGCTGAAACAGTTCCTTAAGTACCTTATGTTCTCAGCTGGAATCAAGTCATTAATCCCATTTATACAGCTAATGGGAAAACTCTAAATCCAAATTAAGGTCCTGAAGAAAAGTACGGAAATTAATGACAAAGGGGAATTATTTTTTGCTACAGCTATAATGTTGCTTTGCCAAATAGCACTTTTTGCCCCTGAACTTTACTTTGAATACTGAATAATCAAGGAAGGAAAGAAATGGTTAATAGGCCCACATCAATCGTGTTTCATTTGGCCAATCCAGACCACTCAGTAACCCTGGTCCTTTAATCCCTAAACTACCCCCCACTCCAATGCACCCATGAAGGAAAGCCAAGTCAGCGTTTGGTGCTCAGTGAACAGGACAGCGACACCTGCTTACCACAACATGCTCGCCCCAACTCTGCAAGGTGGTGCCGTTTTAATCTGTGACCCTCTTCCACATGAGAAACAGTAGCACATAATAGTTACATGTTTTAGTGAAGTCCAAGGTCAGACAGACCTGGGTTACATGCCAGCTCTACCAGCACTTGAGGGTCTGTGTCAGATAACATCTTATAGGCTAGCTTTCCTTGTCTTCATAGTGCATGGGGAGGTACGTACTCAAGGACTATTTGGACAGTAATATTAGTAATAAGTGACTATAAAGAAGGAAGGGGAAAAGAGGGGGAGGGAGGGAGGGAGGGAGGGAGAAAGGAGGAAGGAAGGAAAGAAGGAAAGGGGTAGTTCCAGTTAGGCTTCCCCATGCTGGGGACCTTCACAAGAAACCAGAAGTGTGCTGGGTAACCTAACCTTCTCCCTTTAAAAACTATCCTGTTTTCACTCTTAAGAAAAAAAAAACAAAACAGATAACATTTTAAAATAAAATATATTAAAACTACTAGCATAAAAATAATCAATACAAAAATGTACCCAAAAAATGAATTTTAAAAATACTGCAAATATTATCACCAGTATGTGGGGGGATGGGGGGGGAGAATAGTGTCATTTGGTGAAAATCATTTTCTCCACATTTCCATACCTGAAGAATAGATAAATGGAAGGTTGGCTAGAAAGACAAAATAATCATACTACACTAGAAGGAATCATACCATGGTAGATACCTTTAATAAAAGGAGCTGAATTTGATTTTCCATGGCACTCACAAAAAGGAACTGAAATGACACGAAGGGAAATGTGGAACCTCACATAAATACTTCTCTACTATAATACAAGGAAGATGTGTCCCTGCATTCGAGTCCCCAGGTCCCTAAACACTGCACGCCTTGTACCCTTCTGACAGGACTCCAGTGCCCTGTAGGAATAGAATAGCTCTGATTAAAGAGAAGTCAGTTTCCAGCTAAAGAGGGCAGGCAGCCTTAGCAGCAAGTCTGGAGCATACGAGCACAAAGACAGTCCCTCAGCCCCAGAAAAGCCCTCCTGATCCTACAGTAGGGCCTTCCTCGGTGAAAAGTGCCTGTTCAGAGTAAATATGTTGCCTGTGAAGGTTAAGCTGTGGCCATGAGGAGAGCACTTGGCAGAAGTCAGGAGACCACATCCCTTCTCATCCAGGCCTGCATCAGGAAGTCACCACCGGGGTATTTTGAGCCTTAGGTTCTGCCCCCTGCCAATAGTTGAAAAAGAACAGATGAGAGACTCGGTGGTGATGATGGGCACCTTTGAAACCGATGACTAGAAGGTCTGGGTGGGACCATGGCTGCGTAGACATTGCCTCAGGAGAAAAAAAACAAGTGGATGATCACAACGGACACAACGGTCATATTCCATGACCTTGCCATGTTACTTGTAGCTTAACCTTCCTAAGACTCAGTTTCTACATCTTTAAAATGAGGATAATAATAGATGCTAATTCATAGGGTCATTATTAGGATTATGGGGCAGCCTATAAAAAGAACTCAACATGGCTTTTGGCTCATCAAAAGCATTCAAAAATGGCAACTAACAAAATAAACTAAAACAAGTAAGTTTTCATGTTGAGGCCTGCAAGTCCAGGGATGGGCCACTTCCTGGGATGGACAGGCTTGAATGGGGGTTGGCAGTGGGGGGCTGGACAGCCTTAGAATAGCACAATGGACACTTGAAATGGAAATGGAGTGGGGGTGGGTGGAAGCAACTTCCTCCAAGTCAAGTCTTTACCTAAACCAGCCTCGCAAGCGTGGAGCATGTCTCATATTCACAACGTGTCTAACTCTCTGCAAACCACTACATGTGCTAGAAAATATGCATCAGTGTGGCCTGGAAGTTATGAACCTGTTCTTTGGATTCAAATATCCATAGACATGAGTTCAAACTCTGCCTCAGATGGGCTGTGTGACCATGGCCAAATTACTTCACCTCTCTGAACCTGATTCTTAACCTGCCACATGGCAGTAATCAATTTCACAGAGCTGTTAAGATGAGTGAATGAGACTGTGTCTGAGGTATGTCTTCCATAGGGCCTGTTACCTGGAGTAGGTACTCAATAAAGGGTAACTCAACACTTTTATCTGTCCCTGCCTTTGAAATTTGTAGTATAGCTGCAGGGACAAAGCTAATAAATATACTAAAACATGAGCCCACAATAGGTGACAGAGAACCATGATGGGCTGTGTGACCATGGCCAAATTACTTCACCTCTCTGAACCTGATTCTTAACCTGCCACATGGCAGTAATCAATTTCACAGAGCTGTTAAGATGAGTGAATGAGACTGTGTCTGAGGTATGTCTTCCATAGGGCCTGTTACCTGGAGTAGGTACTCAATAAAGGGTAACTCAACACTTTTATCTGTCCCTGCCTTTGAAATTTGTAGTATAGCTGCAGGGACAAAGCTAATAAATATACTAAAACATGAGCCCACAATAGGTGACAGAGAACCATGAAGTACTAAAATTAGGATAACATCCAGTCAGTATATATTTACTGATCATGTACTATGCGCTAGTAGCTGGAGATAGAATATGACTAGAGTAGCCACACTCCAGCTATTACCACCCAAGGGCGCTGGTGACTCACTAAGAGTCCGTGGCAAGGGCACCCAACTGCCTACCGCTGCTGAAGCCCCATACCACCCCAGAGAGAAAGGACTCAGTGTGGAGTCTTCTCCCTAGAAACACCCACCTGTCAAATAGGCATGAAGAAAGGGATCTCTTTGCAGTGCTCACTGTCTGTTTGCCATCCCTCTCTCAGCTAATATCATTTGTAGAAACTTGTAGAAAGCTCTGATAATTCCCAGATCTAAAATCTCAAAGTCAAGAGCTATAGTACTGGATCCTGCTTTACATCCATGAATATGCAGCAACACGAGCCTGCTGCTTGGGATTTCTGCCCTCGGATGGGTGTCTGGGCTGCATCTGGGGCTGTACATTAGCCCTTCCAGGAAATACAGGTCTCAGGGCAGAAGGAGCCACGCCCAGTCTCCAGCCCCGCCGTTTCTTGACTGCAGCTGATCTCTCACACTAACCATTCTTGTCTTTGAATTTTTTTCACTTCTGATTCAAAACACAGAACAATAATATGTTTTTGTTTCCTCCAGCCTTATATTTAAGTGATAGGAAGCACATGATTTAACTGTGAAGTGCCTCTACTAATCACCTTCTCAGACTCAAAGAATCTCCCAAAAAGCAAACACCCACAGAAATACTGCAATCCATGCTGATTTTACAAACAGAACCAAATAGCTTGTATTTCAGAGACTGCAGAGAGATGTTTAATCTTAGATATTAGCAGCCAATTCTGTTTGCGGTGTAACGACATTTGTGTCAAGAAGAGGCTTTCTGACATATAATTGAAAGAATACCTGCCCCTCTTCTTTGATTTTGGCAGAAAGGTCCTCCTTTGGGAAAAGGTTCAGCAGCCCCAGCCACCCTAGTGGGTTTGGCTTCAACGCCATCGCCTCCCTCATCAGCTGAGGAGTCCCTTTTGGGGACAGCACCAGAACCCTCTTGGATTTTGTTGGTGGGGCCCAGAGGTTCCTTCCAAAGTCAGAGGCACCCCCTTGAAGGAGGAAGCCAGTCCCTGAGGCCCCAGCTGGATAAGTGTCACCCCCAGGACGTGGTGCAGATTCTTCTGGCTCTTGGGCTTCTGAGGGCTGAAGCTAGGACCACTAGGAGCAGGAGAGGTGGCATGAAAGGCCATGGCTAGACATGATGTCACTGTTCCTTTGGGTGCCCAAAAAGATATTCCTGAGAATCTCTTACTAACGTTAGAGACGTCCTTAATTTTAAAACAGAATTGCTTGCTAGTGTCCAAGATTCAGCAACAGGATGCTGCTTTACAACTGTTGCCATTTCTGAAGAGATATAATATAGTCGTTGTGGAGAAGGGTCTCTGTTGTCAGACTAGACCTGATCAGTGAGGAGCTGAGAGCTGGGATTCAGGCCGTTTGTTATGTTGTCTCCATGGCAGGTGTGAGTGTCTGGAGACTCTTGAACCACGGATTCTATACCAGGTGGTCAGCTCTCACTCCTGGGGCCCAGACATTCAGTAATTAGATGCTTTAGCCTAGCTAAATGTTGGGCTCTCGTGCCCCAAAAGGGAACAGAGTGCATGAGGAAACTACCATTGCCTGAACATTCACCTGATCAACAAGGTCAGATGCTAACAGATACCATTAGTCTGAAGAATTGATCCATGTGTTGCATATTATTAGCCTCATTTCACAGATGAAGAAATTGAAACTCAGAGGAGTTAAACCACTTGTCTAAGGTCACAAAGCCAGAGGCAGAATGCAAGTCAGGTCTTCTGACTCCTCACAGGGTTCTTTCCACTCCACAGGACACTTCAAGAGATGTACAGCCTGGCCCCAGTTCTACCTCTTACACCCATAAATATGACCTTGTTCTCAGCACAAGGGCAGAAATCAAGGCCAGCCTGCACAGGGCATGGAGCAATTCATTACACCCCTGGAGAGAAGCCCAACTGCTCTAGAAGGAACTCACAAAAGCCTGTCCCAAACCTGAGATGCTTTGCATTTGGCTGGAGATGTCAGAGCACAGTTGGTGGTTGCTTGCCAGGGAATGTCTCTGGAGACCAACTGGCTAACAGGCCCTTTTCCAAGGAGCCTGAGAGGTGACACCCTCCTTCAGTTGGCCTGCTTTAGATGCACTGGGAGAGGGAGAAAGCTCCAGGTAACTTCCAAAGGTTCTCCATCCCCCCATGGATAAATATGGCCAAGCTTTAAGGGTAGTGTCTCATATCAGGTGCCAGTAGTACCTCTGGGATCAGAACTGAGATTGATAGGTCTGACCAAACATCACTTAGAAAAGTCACCTAATATGAAAACAGCCTCTTCTAGTTCGGCTCTCATGAGGACCCAATGATAAAAATAGGACATTGTTATGCTTTGAAAAGACAAACAGTCTCAACCCATGAGGCACATACAGCTACAGGAAAAAAAATGTACAAGGTATGAGACTAAAACCACAAGGTAATATATGATTTTCAATAAGGACAAATGAGAATGGTTCAAGTCCATTCAGATTGATCATTTATATAACACAATAATATTCTCTCTGGGTAAATTTTTTTAAATGCAAACAGTTCTAAAAAGGTCAGAGGCCATCTTTTATGGTGAATTTATCTATAAACATCAGTGTTTCTGAAGATGTGGTATCAAAATACCTGAGTCAGAATCCCCTGGGACATTTCTTTTAAAAAGCTTCTTGCGTCTGAACCTCTGTGGGTGAAGCCCAGAAGCTGTACAGTAATAAATCCCCCTAATGGAGTTTATGCCAGCGGTCCCCAGACGGTGCTCTGAGAAACCCTGCAGCAGCAGCACCTTCTAATCACATCATCACGCCAGGAGAAAGCATGGCCCCCACATGCATACATGAGAGGGAAAGGGTGAGTCAGGTGTTGGGCAGTGCTGGTGTTTCCAGGGAACGGAAGCCCCCAGGAAAGCGTGCCATTTCAGGGTAGAGGATGCTGACGCTTGTAGTGGAATACAAGATTACGACACTCAATTTCCAGACACATGGGGAGAGGTGTGGGCAATAGGAAATGAACTCAGAATTTACAGGAGTGCATGCCTTCGGCTCTCATTAAGCCCCCAACTATTCCTCCTGAGGATGAAAGGGCCCACTGTAAACTTAAAATAACAACTGAATATGTATGCCTGTGTTTACAGGTGTGCATGTGTGTGGACTTATGTATTTACAAGTCTCCCCTTTCCCCCACCTCCCTTGTCTATCCCCACATCCACCTCTACTCAATAAAATAGGAAAATGTTCTCTTCCATCCCTCTGCTGCCAGGATTCCTAACATGGAAAGTAACCTGAGTTATTAAGGTTGGAAATAGTTTCCTAATATACTTTTCTGGACTTAACAAATCAGGCAACTGTGGGCATGTGGAGTGGGGTCCTCAGGTGAGGCTTTCTCGTGTTTGAGGTGGGAGGAGTCAAGCTTAATAAATTAATCAGAGAGCTCAGCATTTGGCTAGGCCACAGCATCCAGTCACTGAGTGTCTGCAGGGGCTGGCAGGGCCCCCAGGCTGACCGCCTGGTATAGAAGCTGTGGCCCAGGGGTCTCCAGGCTCTTGGCCACCATGGAGACAATATGAAGGCCTGACTCACAGCTCACAGCTTTCTCAGTTATCAGCTGTGTGAGCACGGACATCTAGCTGATGTCTCTGATTTTCCTTTTCTGCCTCTATAAAATAATGACAGGGATAGTGCACACCTCCTAGCGTTTCCATGAAAAACAAGTGAAATAATCCATGTAAACTTGCCTAATGCAGCGCCTGGCAGACAGAGGCCTCGATTAATATATGTTTATTGTAAGAAAATGCAACTTAGCCATGCACGTGGTCATACATGCAGAACTTGTCAAGTGCAACTTAGCCATGCACGTGGTCATACATGCAGAACTTGTCAAGTGAGTAATTGTGATTTATTGAAGAAATACTTACAGTGCATCTAAAGAACGCTCATTCGAATTTGGGTCACATCCAGAAATACATAAAAGAGCTGTCACATTCACATAGCTATTGGGCCTCTCCAAAACTGGCTGCTCTCGTGAGAGCCCAGTAGTGTTTGCTATTGTGTCCCAGTTGGCCTTTCAAAACTATGGTTCTAGGTCCCTAACATCTGCCCCCTCGACGCCTTTCTGCTATGCCCCGACAGGGACAGAGGACCTTGTATTTACTTTGGTTCGATGGAGAGCTCAAGCCAAAAAGAAAAGACCTAGTGCTGAACTCTTGAGGTTGCAAACAATTCCCCCACAGAGCCTTGAGTTTCCAATAACACACTCAGTGACATCCCCAAATTCCTCTTCATGAGTCTCTATGTGAAGCAAAGTGGGACCTCTGTATGTCACCTAGCAGAAGCCACTCTATTGAGCCTAGAATTTTCTTAGATAGAGAAATTAAATTCCAAATGTAGCTCCAAGGTTATGAAAGAGAAGGGGGATTGAAATCATAGGATTTTATTTCAATGTTCCAAAATGTGGTTCAAAGACCACCCTGTCAGTAACACCAGGAAGGTTTTGAGACTCAAGGGTCTAATTATTGGAAGGGATTGAGGGTGAGATTCTCAGTAAAGGAAAAGAGCATAGAAACTGTGACCCATAAATCCTTCCCCCACCACCTAAAGATTTACACATTTTCTTTAAAGAAGATATCTTTGTTCATATCCATTGTGTACTGGATAAACCTGGACCAAAAACTGCCTGACTTACAAATAAGCACCCTGGACAGGGGATTCCCTTTAGGGACCTTTTCTCCTTCCTGGCTTTCTTTTTCCAAGGTAGATTTATGGGGCTGCCTTTACTTTCCTGACAGGTTTCCTTGTACTCAATGAGAAATCAATGATTTCACTGCCAAATTGACTTGGACAATATAGCATGCATGGAAAAAGGAAAAAAAAAAATCTCCGAACTCTAAACTTTATTTCACTCTCTCTTTTTTTAAATTTTACATCTGCAGGTATTGTAGCTCTCAGTGACTTGTCCATTTATTTAAGATCATTAAAAGAAAAAAAAAGATCAAATGTTAAATCCCCAGGCATACACATGACAGTATTCTGTCATGCTATAAGTTTTTTTATCTTAAGCAAGAGACATTAATAAAATCCTTTCTATAAACCCCTTCCTCCCTTTCTGTTTCAAAACTGATAATTTTTTTTTCAGTCCCTGGCTCTCTCACTGCTGCATACGTCTCTGAAATTCAAAGCCAAGGTCCATTTGGGCGATGTTAGTTCACTGTGTGGACACTTGCTGCTGACCGCAAACAGAACCTCTCCATCCAAGATTAAAACATTACTGCCTGGTCCCTGAAGAAAGTTTTCACTCTAGAAATGCAAGAGGCAATTCTTAACTCCAACTATCTAAGATTGAGCTCAATAATACTCTCTTAGACACACAGCATAAGAATTAAGATATTTCTAGTCACAGATAACCAAATCCCACCCCTGCCATTCTGGAGACATGAAATTTGGGGCACTAATTTAACTTCTCAAAGCCTCAGTTCATTCATCTGTAGGATGTAAGTGACTACAGTACTCACCTCATAGGGTTGTGGTGAATATTAAATAACTTTGGGCTTGTACAAAGCTTAGCAGGGGCCTGGCACATACCACGTGCTCTGGAAATGGTGGTTACAGACATGTGGATGTCTCTGTTACTGTTCTCCTCTTCACCCCAGCCTCTTGTCACTGTGTAAGCAAAGGAGAGGGAGAGAGAGAGAGGGAGACAGAGAGAGAGGGAGAGTGGGAGGGAGAGAGAGAAGGAGAGAGGGAGGGGGAGGGGGAAGAGGAGGGGGGAGAGAGAGAGAGAGAAGAAGGGGGAGGAGGAGGAAGAGGAAGAGGAAGAAGAGGAGGAAGAGGAAGAGGAGGAGGAGGAAGAGGAAGAGGAGGAGGAGGGAGGGAGGGAGAAGGAAAGCCTTTGGCTCTACAGTAAACCAAACCAAACAAACAAGGAATCAGCTATTTGACAGATGTGGTATCCACCTGAGAATTTTACTGTGGTCCATAGCCAGCTTCCTGACATTTCTAGGGCCTCTCATCTCACATCTCCATCCAATGGACACCTGTATTTGCTTCTTAACTCACCTTCCTTTATTTCTATCACTCTATCATTCTCTATTACTGTGATCCCCATGATAAAAGCCCACTTGGAAAATAACAGTGTTTAATAATTCCTTAGCACACAGAAAGTATAAGACTGCTGTGGGGAGCCAGCCCCCGCGAGGACCAGGGATTCCCTAGGGTGGGACGGAGTCGGCGAGGAAAAATAAAGGAAGAGAGAGAATGAAAGAAAGAGAGCGGAGACACCCGAAAGAGTTTCTCAGGAGTGTCACACTTTAATGTAATAACATGTCCCTTTATAGGGACTCTTGACCATTACCTCAATCACAAAGCATTTCACATGAGCTTGGTGGTTTCTATTTCCCAGGATTTACACAGTCTTTACTCCCCTGTAAGTGCTCTCTCCAGGGTGCACTGTGACTTACTCTTCCATTAAAGGATTATCTTGTCTTTTACTGTGATAACCTCTATGAGACCCAGACCCAGTCTCTGCCTATCATCCAAAGAATGTTTGTCATGACTATCTTATGTTAGGGATAGACTTATCTCTATATATCTCCTAAAGAGTGGTTACCATGACTACCTAGCCATTATCCAAAATTCCAGCAGCTAGACTCACAGGGAGTATACTTGAATTATTACTAAAAGACTAGCAGTGACTGCATTTAGGGTAAAAGCATCTAAAGTTTTGTTCCTATGCAAATACAATACCTAGCAACCAAAGGGGTCTCACACCTCTCTTATCCTACAGAGGGCTGCATCTTTTTCTCAGTCTAAACTTCAGTATCTATTGCTGCAACAAGGCACTAGGCAAAGGAATTCACACAAGGCTGTTGATTAACATACCCCATGGTCAGCAAGCTGCCTGGAACTCTCATGGCCTGGAGACCTTTGGCCTCTGAGGAGCCTTTTCACTTATTATCTTAGGCTAGTGAGCTCAGGGCTGATGTTATCATCAGATTCTCACAGGCAACTTTTTTGGCCTAAGTTGCCAGAGGTCTGTGCCTCAGTTTCGAAGGGGCTTGAGTCCCCAATATCTCAGTTCAGGGGTCCCCTCAGGCTGTAGCCTGGCTTAGGGAGTTTCCTTTTCAGGAAATCTTACCCCGTCGTTGGCTTACACAGACAGCTATCATCAGGGTACCACAGGAACTTGTCACAAATGCAGTGAGTGTATTGTCTGCTATAGGAGGAAAGGCACATGGGTTCATAGAGGCAGGAGATATTACATGACCAACCATAAGGCAGGACCCAAACATCCAGTGTTGAGCATGGCACTGTGACCTTGTAAGACACTGGGAGGCTGTCGGCTTCCCATAGGCTGCATCCTACAAAGAAACTTCAGAGTCACAAACTTAGAAGTATTGATCTGTTTCATAACACTGACGAAAGATTAAACAGTCCTTTTAAATAGCCAAAGGAGCAAAAATCATAACACTGAGGGAAAGCTGCAAGAAATTTGTTTGGGAGATGAAGAAATGAGAGGGGTTGTGAATATAAAAATAATTACAGCATATCGATCAATATTTCTATAAAAATATAAACATTTACAGCCTATATGATGGTGTGCCATATAGGATCTATAAAAGTGCCTCTACATAAAACCTCCTCTGATTTCATTTGAAGAGGGCTATATTTATTAATTATAGTATTGAGTAAATACCATATTTTAAAAATATAGTGCCATAATGATACCTAATTGTAAAGTCACTGGAAAGACCTTTCAGATGTGAGTTAAGCCAGCCCTCTCTCTCCACATATGACAGTCCACAAATTGTTCCAACAATTATGTCCCTTTTGAATATGTCCATGTGCCCTAGGTTAAGTTGTGTCCTGAAAGGCCATGTAAAACACAGCTTACCAGACGTCAGTCACCACCATCAGGATGTCCCATGGTTAGTAGTTTCTGTGCCTCTGTGACCTCATTCTGACATCAAGTCCTCTCTATCTGCTAATCAACACTCCACAGGAAAGTTCATCCTCGTGCACATAAAAATGTGCCCAGCCTCACTCATCCCCTTTTTCTCTCGTTGGTGTTTCCCTAAAGACATTCCTTGTCACTTTTTTGCCCACTCTAACCAGAAACCCTGGGGTTTGTATGACAACAAATAGAGGTTGGAGATTTGGTACATGGGCGTCTTGAAGAGTTCAAAATATGAAACCACTCACATATTCATTGATCTCTTCTCCTAAATCCATAAATTTTTAGCCCCAGTCTGATATTGTCATGGTCAATTCTCTTTTAAATAATTTGCTTTCCCCCTGGGGTTTCCTTATTTCAAAACATGTAGCCCTCTATTTTTATTTTACATCTAGCTATCTCTCAGATAGTGTGCTGGTAGATAACATGGCAAAATTTCAAATGTGGCTCCCACTTTCAGTGAATGAAGATGAGATTGTAGCTCCAGCTACATTACCCTAAGGATAGCCCCATTGCCATCTGTCACTCACAGGACTCTGTTACTGCATGTCCCATTTCCCCTGGAAATGTTATTTGGACTTGAGTAAATAAACGGAAGTGCGTATGAGTGTCTATGCTGATATTTAGAAGTCAAAGCATCCAAAGGCAATATCACCAGTGCTGTATGCAGCCCTCAAGGGTGAAGGAGGCATATTTGTAAATCAGAGCCTGATGGAAGACGGCATATGAGTGCTAAATAGAGTGATCACGTCACACAGTCTTCCATCCTCTCTTCCTGGCTGCAATTACTTAAGTAGTGGTCACCTCAACTGCTGAGAGTGGTCACCTCAAATTACTCCTACTAGCCAGGCATGATGGACCAGTGGAAACTTGTTGTCTTAGGCATGGTATTGGCTTGTTATATTAAGTATTAAATCAAATCAAAAGAGGGTTGATATCCAAAATTTATAAAACACTCATGAAACAACACCAAAAATAACAAACAACCCAATTAAAAAATGGGCAGAGGATATGAAGAGACATTTCTCTAAAGAAGACATACAGATGGCCAACAGGCATATGAAAAAATGTTCAACCTCACTAATCATCAGAGAAATGCAAATAAAAACCACAATGAGATACCACCTCACTCCAGTCAGAATGGCTATCATCAACAAATCAACAAACAACAAGTGCTGGCGAGGGTATGGAGAAAAGGGAACCCTGCTGCACTGTTGGTGGGACTGCAAATTGGTGCAGCCATTATGGAAATCAGTATAGAGTTATCTCAGAAAACTGGAAATGGAACTGCTGTATGACCCAGCAATTCCACTCTTGGGTATCTACCCAGAAGAATCCAAGACACTAATTCGAAAAAATATATGCACCCCTATGTTTATTGCAGCGCTATTTACAATAGCCAAGATTGGGAAACAATTGAAATGCCCATCGGCAGATGACTGGATTAAGAAACTGTGGTATATTTATACAATGGAGTATTACTCTACTATAAAGAAGAATGAAATCGTACCATTTGCAATGATATAGATGGGCCTAAAGACTATTATGTTATGTGAAATAAGTCAGTAGGAGAAAGACAAATACCATATGATCACACTTATATGTGGAATTTGAAAAACTGAATGAATGAGCAAAGGAAACAGAAACAGTCTCATAGATATAGAGGAAAAACAGTGTTGTTAGTTGGGAGGGGGGTGGGGATGAGGGAGAAGGGGAAGGGATTAGACAGCATAAATAGGTAACTACAGTATTGTCACAGGGATATGAAAGACAGTTCGGGGAATATAATAATGTTGTAAAAATTTTGTGGGGTGTCAGATGGTCACATGTCTTATTAGGGAGACCACTTCATGGATGGAGTAGAGGCTTGATCACTGCACTGTATACCTGAAATTGATGTTATATAATATTGTATACCAACTGTAATTGAATATATAGATAGTCACGGGATGTGGATTATATGGTGGAAGGGAGTCAAAGAAATTGTAATAGATAGTATTATATGATGGGGAGGAGTGGGGAGAAGAATTGGGGGAAGGAGGTTGTCATTTTGAGGGGTAAAAAGTGTAACTATTGCACTGTGTTGTACACCTGAAGCTAATTAAAATAAATAAATTTAAAATACAAAAAAAATCAACTCAAAAGAGCCAAAGTCAATTGTTGATTCTCTTAATACTACACTGTTGGAGTCCAGCCCTTTTCAGGTGCTGGGGTGAGGGTTCCAGGATCACTTTCATCAAATAGATTCTCTGCCCCAAACACCTAGATATACACATGCACACACCTGGGTTCCAAAGGTCCATGGTGGCAAAGGCCTGTCACAGCAACAAGTGCTGTTGCCTCCATGCTCATCATACAGCATCCAGAGTAAACTTTAAAACACAGATTGCATCACTCAGCTTCCCTGACTTGGAATGAGGTCAAATCTTCATGCTTTGTCTTATATGATTTTCATTATGTGTCTGCCAGCTCTCTGAACATTGAAGGTAAGTGGATTAGGTATCTGCCTGCATGCCCATGGTTTGATGGGTTTGACCTGGAAAGTGATCGGCAAGCCTTCAAGCATTAAACCCCCCATTAACCTCTTCTCTCTCGTTGCCCATTTGTACTCCTTATCCCTATCTGGCATAAACCTGATTCTTTCTTTTTCCTCACTTGAATTGTTCTGACATCTGAAAAATGAGCAACACCTCTTGGATTGAAATAAAACTTTGGTCACATCTGAAAGGAGCGTATTTCTTTCTCTGGAAGATGCATCATTTTCACTCTGATAATCTTTGCATTGAACTCTTTTGCATCTCTTATCCCAGTATCTAAATGCTTTAGCCAGCCTAGCCCAGAGAGGCACATGACATGGAAGCAAAGCAAGCTCACTACAGATCTAAGCAATTATCACAGTGTGGATGGGGCAGTGCTGGACCTAAGCCCCTGGGTGCTGATTCAGCTCCTTACGCCCTGGCTTATTTGCATCCAATCCCACAAGCTCTCTGGTACTTAGTTTTTTCTCTTATTAGTGCTTTGGTCTGCTGATGAGGTCTGGTGAGAAGGTGGGTGAGGAAGAGAGCTCCTGGAAGAAAAGTCACAGGTGGCGCAGCACAGCCCACCCACAAAGCTCTGAGGATCCAGGCTATCAGGGCTGATGCCCAGAGGGAGACTTGGAGCCCTGGGGCAAGGATGAGTCCTTACGAGGAAGCCACAGGAGTGACTGCTGGAGCAGCAGGGCTCAGTGAGCATTACAGAGCATCTGCCAAGACCTGTTCATGAGCACATATGAGACTCCCCTTAGGGACACCAAAAGCATCTTAGGGGATGTTCAGCAAAACTAGGTCTCTGGGAGAAACAGGGATAAGAGACCGTGATATCTGTGATTGTGACCTAACTCAATCAGTAGGCTAGTGTAGCTTTGGGCCATGGCTGCACGTAAGGTAAAGCTGTTAGACTAGTGCCATGATTCTAACTCAGCCTGAACCACAGAATCTCTGAAACAGTATTTGTAAAACTGTGGATATCCAATACTCAACTCCAAAGATTCTGATTCAATAGGTCCAGGATGGATCTAGGCATCCTTTTTTTTTTTTTTTCAAGTTCCATAGATGATTCTAACCGAGAGCCAGGACTTAGATCCATTAGACTAAATGGTCTCAAATGTCCAACACTGACATAGATTGAGGGATTTTTTAAAATAGCCTATAAAATCATTATTTTTTTATTGGCCGTTTGTACATTTGTTTGTCTATTTTAAATCTTTTTCTGAGATCTTCCAGGGCACACCATGGCTCGGCTTCACCTTTCAACTTCACACTCATTTTGTGGAAGTGCCTTGAAAGAGTGAAAGCCCATTGTAAAAGTCACTGACCTGGAATATCCTTAAATGTGGGAAACCGCTTGGAGTAAAGTACAGACAGGTCCTTTCCTTCGCTCCCACCTGCTGTGATCTCCTCCCCACCTTCTCTCCCTTCTCATCAGTCTGTGGCTGCCCTGGATTTAGCCATTAGTATACATTCCATATCTCATATCTGTTCAGACAAGGGCCTGTTTTAGTGAGACTGATGGCAGCAAGAGATCAGAGGGCAACCCTGCCGCCAGCCCCTTTGTGGGACTCTATCCTGTTTCGACCCTTCTCCACAACCCAAAGCAGATTCTGGTCATACTTTCAGAGCTCTCATATGGAAATTCCCAAAGGAGCCTAGATTCTAATTTTACTCTAAAACTTAGAAATGTTTGGTCGTGCCTAAACTCAAGAGCTCTCCGTTGGCACATATTTATATTATTCTATGTAGAAAGAGAGACTATGTGAAAAAGTGGGAAAGTGGGGAGTATAAAATAGCACTATCAAATAGAGCCCCACTAATGTCTTATGGGAACCAGTAAAAATCTAAGTACCCTTCAAAAACAACCAAAGTTAACTGGGAAGATAAATCTTTCTGAGTCAGTAATTGGTCCAGGTGAGCACGTGACTCAAACAGGGCCAAAAAGAGCCCCTTAGTTGGACTGGCATGGGTTCTCATGGCCAAAGCATTGTACTCTTCCATTAAGATAATGAATTTGTAAGCCTATATATTCTGAGGATCATCTCACTGCCTTCTCAAGAAGATTCTTAGATACAACTCCAAAAGCACAAGCAACAAAAGAAAAAATAGATATATTGGATTATATCAAAAGTTAAATATTTTGTTTTGCAAATAATATAGTCAAGAAAGGAAAAATACAACCCACAGAATGGGAGAAAATATTTTCAGATCATATATCTGTCAAGAGACTTGATTCCAGAATATATAGAGAATTCTCACAACTCAATAATTCAAAGGAAAATAACACAATTAAAAAATAAGCAAGAAATTTGAAGTTATTTCTTCAAGGAAGATATATAAATGGCCAATAATCACATGGAAAAAAATTGAACATCATTCATTATTAGGGAGATGCAAACCAAAACCACATTTTGATACCAGTTCACAACCACTAAGACATTATCACAAAAAAGAGAGACAATAGCCAGTGCTGGTGGGAATAAGGAGAAATGAGCACATTTCCATGCACTATTCATGGAAATGCAAAATGGTGCAGTCATTTTGGGAAACAGTTTAACAGTTCCTCAAAATTGCTAAACAGTGTCACATATGGCCCAGCAACTCCACTCTGATGTATATATACCCAAAAGAAATGAAAACATGTCCACACAAAATCCTGTACATGAATGTTTAGAGCAGCAGTATTCATAATTTCCAAAAAGTAGAAAACCACAACTGTCCCTCAAGTGATGACTAGGAAAACAAAATATAGTATATCCACAGGATAGATAGAATACAATTTGGCAATCATAAGGAATGAAGGACTGATATCAGCAACAACATTGATGTACCTTGAAAACATTACGCTAAATGAAAGAAGAAAAAGAAGCCAATCACAAAAGACATGTGCTGTGATTCCATTTATATGAAATAGCCATAGGCATGATTTAGAGACACAAATTATGTTAGTGGCTGCATAGGTTTTCAGAAGCTGTTGTAGAGGGAAATGGGGATTGATTACTAATGGGTACAGGGTTTCTTTTAGTGGGAACAAAAATGATCTAAACTTACATTGTGATGATGGTCACACAATCCTATAAATATACCAAAAAGCACTGAATTGTATACTTTAAGTACTTCAATTGCATAGCATGTGAATTATATTTGATTTGATATGGGGTATATACCTTGAAATGGTTTCTCTCCATGAGAGGACATTCACAGCCTTTATTCAATATTATAATTACACTATTGAGATCATGATTTTCTACACAATCAAATAGAACCATGACAATTGGTGTTTCATAATATATGTAGCTTGATTTAATGTACTTTGACAGTCCAAATCTATTTGCAAAAGTTATTGGTTTTTTTAGTTAGTGAAATAAAAAGGGGAAAAAAAGAAAAGGAAAAACAGAAATTCCCACTAACCCAGCTTTCCTACCAGAAAAAGACAGAGCAAATTCATGACTCTTTAGTCATGGATCCGAATTTGTATCTTCTCAGCGGGGCATTCTTCTACATTTTTATTCTGCCCTTGTGCCAAGATTCACGCTAGACATTTCCTGTAGTTTTTCTAAATGGTATCCAAATTTATTTCTACAAAAGTTTAAGCATTTGCTTTCTTACACAGATATAAAATTTGGTTTCTCTTTCTCACGGTGTTTCTTGAAAAAACAACAACAACCACCAAAAACATGTTTAATATTATGTTTAAGTCCACATAGCAATTCCATTCTTTGGAATTTTGTTTCCATACTCCTGGTGAAGCATCGCATATGCTCCTATTCTGGGTCAGAGAATAGAGAATAGCATTCGGGAAAAACAACAGCATGTCACAACTGAAATAGGTAATACATCAGTGACCCTGGAAAACAGACCAGGGAGAGAAGATTGTATTGTCGGTGAGAGAATATACAAATAATACAAATTATTGTATAAGGAGAAAATGGGAGAAGTGAGGTAAACTGAGTAGATGGTGGGGCAGGGAATAACTAAATAGGAGCAAGGTTCATGGGCAATCATTCAAGCCTGAAGAGACTTATGTTCAAGATCATGGGCTCATCTTGCACTTCTCTCCATAAATTCTATTCTGTTTCATATACAGAGGCATTCTAACCCAAATGTAATCTTGTCCCCACATTTAATCTTCTTAACCTCAGCATCTGCATTGATGGGATCTTTTGCTTCTATGATCTTCCTCCTCTCCCATGATCATCTTCCAAAAACTGCAGGGGCCAGGGAGTGGATCAGAAATTATTATATGTAAAACATTTAACCAACCTTCAGGGAATGTCCGTTGCTACCCTGAATCCTGCCACCACCACTCCCAGGCCCTGACTCCTTGACTTATCTAGCAATTCAGCCGTGACAACGAGCTCTAACCTCTAAACCCAGATCCTGGGAAAAATTAGACTGGGCAGAATAGAAAGGCTTAAAGAAGTGCATTTCACTAAATTTTCTTTGTCTATTTTCCCTTTTCTCATCAGGTATATTTTGTTATCATGTGCAGAGAAGGCTGCTCTTTCCCCCTCTATATGAAGGGCATTTATGAGCTTCTAGAAAGATGCCAGGTGCTTGGCAGAAATATACATACCTGCATGTCTAACCAATGAATGAATGGATAAATAATGAATGATGAGTGAATGCATGAGCCAGGGATAACTGGAGTGTCAATCCAAACTACTGAGATAATTTCTAAGGTTTCATCATTGGATGGTCAAAAATAGTCTTGCATAATCCCATTAAAATTATTTCTTCACTATGGTCAAATTTGGAGTGAAACCAAACTGTATTTGTCTTCATTCAGATTCCCCAAAATCAGATACTGAGACAAGGGTTGGTGCACCAATGAATTAGTAATCAATACTATCCAGAGAAAGTGGTAAAGAAATGGAAGTGGCAGGATGAGGAGGAAGAGGCCAAGTAAAGGCATGATTTCAGGTGAAGTCCCAGTTTCACCTTAATCCCATAAGGAGCTCTGGATATTAACTCCAATGTAGTTGATCAGTTCAAGTACTGTCCCAACTTGACTTTGATTCTGCTACACCAGTCAGCCATTGGTTTGGGGCCATGCAGGGGCTTTAAATTCCTAAGTAGTTCTTGCTCTGGTAGAAGAGGCTCCATTAGCCTAAAGATGGTCCTCTAAAGGAAGCTGCCAGTGTGAGTTCTTAGAGGCACACAGATGTTAGTAGCTACACACCCAGAACTGGTAAAGGTGATCAGAGGGGACCTGAGCAGAGTACCTACAGTGTCCATGACAGTATTTACAACAATTGAGAAAAAATAAGGCACATAGCACAGATCAATTACAATGAAGTTCTAACCTCAGCTCTGTGCGTTAGGCAAGCTACTTCTCATTCCTGAGCCTCAATTTCTTCATATGGGACAGGTTAATAGCATATACTTCATCAGCTCGTTATAAGGAGATGAGAAATATATCCACAACAATTTAAAACTGTGCCTTGGCTATAACAGCTTTTCCATAAATGTTAATTTTAATTATCATCATCATCCTTTCCAGGGTCAGAACAGTATTTGGATTCAACAGCATGGTAAGTCTGGATTTCTTGACATTTCTTCACACTTAAATTAGAATCTCCTCTGGTCTTAAAATATTCAACTGGCTGGTCTGCTTTCCAACTTCAGGAGGAGCCCTTCCCCTCTTCCTTGTCTGCGAGGGGTGGGTCCCCGCTAGGACCAGGGATTCCCTCAGGTGGGACGGAGTCCGCCAGGAAAAAAGAGGAAAGAGAGAGAGAAAGAAAGAGAGCGGAGACACCCAAAAAAGTTTCGCAGTATTGTCACACTTTAATGTAATAACATGTCCACTTTATAGGGACTCTTGACCATTACCTCAATCACAAAGCATTTCACGTTTGGTGGTTTCTAGTTCTCAGGATTTACACAGTCTTTTACTCCTCTGTAAGTGCTCTCTCTAGGGTGCACTGTGACTTACTCTTCCATTAAAGGATTTATCTTGTCTTACACTGTGATAACCTCTGAGACCCAGACCCAGTTTCTGCCTATCATCCAAAGAATGTTTATCATGACTATCTTATGTTAGGGATAGACTTATCTCTATATATCTCCTAAAGAGTGGTTACCATGACTACTTAGCCATTATCCAAAATTCCAGCAGCTAGACTCACAGGGAGTATACTTGAATTATTACTAAAAGACTAGCTGTGACCGTGTTTAGGGTAAAAGCATCTAAAATTTTATTCCTATGTAAATACAATACCTAGCAACCAAAGGGGTCTCACACCACTCTTATCCTACAGAGGGCTGCATCTGTTTCTAAGTCAAAGCTTCAGTATCTGTTGCTGCAACAAGGCACTAAACAAAGGAATTTACACAAGGCTGTTAACATACCCCATGGTCAGCAAGCTGCCTGGAACTCTCATGGCTTGGAGACCTTTGGCCTCTGAGGAGACTTTTCACAGCAGGGCCCTTAGGCAAGTGCATCAGCCTCTCACAGGCATGTTTTTTTTTTTTTTGGCCTAAGTTGTTAGAGGTCTGTGCCTCAGTTTCCAAGGGGCTTGAGTCCCCAGTATCTCAGTTCAGGGGTCCCCACAGAACTACCGCCTGGCTTAAGTTGTCTCCCCTCTTTTCTGGGAGATCTTACCCGTCTTTGGCTGCGTAGTTAGCTCATTGGGGTATCACAGGAACTTGCCATAAATGCAGTGAGTATATTGTCTCCTATAGGAGGAAAGGCACATGGGTTCATAGATGCAGGAGATATTACATGACCAACCATAAGGCAGCACCCCTAATATCCAGTGGTGAGCAGGGCAATGTGGCCTTGTCAGACACTGGGGGGCTGTCGGCTTCCCACACTTATCTTTCTCCTCCTCTCCCTCCTTCTTTCCACTACCCGAGTTCCTCCTGACCTTGACTTTGGAGGCAGACAATTCAGACAGCATCAGGACAAGCCAGGAGAATGTATGACTCTAGCACTAACAGATTGTGTCAGGTATCTGCATTCTGCAATTAATGGGAGGACCACTGGCTCCCAGGGAGAAGGGTGAAGAAGCAACAGCGACAAGGACTCCTGGAAGCAACAGGGCTGCCACAGTAGGGCCATAGTGGAGGACAGCAGTGGACTGACCACAGAACAGGACAGCTGGCCACCGGCCAAGTAGAAAAGGACTTGGGAAGTCCTGGGAACTTCAAGATGTGATTCCAGGTATCTTAGTACAAATTCTCTTATTATTTGAATGAGAAAAAGAAAAATGCAATCTAGAGTGAGCTTGAAGAGAAGTGTTACTCAGAGCCTTTTAGCCAAGTTTTCCTCTTACCAAGAGACCTTGACCTTTTAAAGAACACCTGCTTCTTCCTCAGGAGCTCCACCTCCTAAGCTGTTCATCATGTATTTTTCTTTGGAAAGTCAAGCTGCCCCATTGGACTACTTTGTTGATCGTCACTTTGAGGTGTCATTAGTGCCAGGCCAAGCAGACCCCCAACTCCACATAATAGCTTCTCAAAACCAGATTTTTCTTTGCTCAGAACTCAATACCTCAATGACTCAGCAAGAGAAATATTGCCCTTTAACTGTTTCTTCTTGCTGTCAAGACGTCTAATGATAAAAATCCTTGAAGATAAGGGAAATACCAATAAAACGATACTGAACCTGAGAGTGCACTTCAGATTAAAGAGTAAAAATGTTTTTCAATCAGTTCTTTTCTTATTTATATTGATCTGTAGGTCTCTATTTTCATTTATTTTAAGGGCAAATTTAATATAGATTAGAAATTCCTTGCTGAAAGATGGCTCTAGGAGGCATGCTAAGTAGACCACAATTGGTTTTACACGACAGCTCATTGCTATTTATTTGCATACTGATGTTCCTCAATTAGCAGATCAGGCAGGATGTGAAGCATCCATCAGTTACCAATGTTCAGCTCTGAAAGATACCTAGATGGATTGTGGGGTCAGAGAAAGTCCATGACTTGAAACATTATAACTTAGCCCTTTTACTGGCTAGTCACAAAGATGAGAAGAATAGGAAGATTTATAGGCACAATTCAGGAGTTTTGTTTTTCCTTTTATATAAAATGTCTGGGTATATAAAATAGAAAGAACTACAATGCCAGATACTTCTGAGAACTAATGAATTAAAAAACAAAACAAAACAAGAAATCTTGTTTAAGAAACTATTATGTCCCTTAAACTGTACTTATGACTATGGGGATATAGGACTCTATTTTCAAATAATGTACAACCTAGTTTGATATGACAAGACTAATCTATATGAAAATATCAGGACTCAGAGTTTGCTGCAATAAGGGAGAACAGCCTGAACTTGTCAAAAAAAAAGGCTGTAGCTGGCAGGGATGTTGGGAAACGACAAAATCCTGCGAAATAGCTCAATAAATCATCTTGTCTGAAGGGTGTTCATAAACTATACAAAAAATGCTGCATCCTGCTAGAGGCCCCATGGTTTCAGATGGAGGACCTATAACACAGCAGAAACAGCAGAGGACTGCCCAACCTGAATTGGACTTGATGTGAGCAAGAAATTAAGCTGTCAGAGATTATTTGTTCCTGCAGCAAAGTCTAGCCTACTGATTACTAAAAACACTGCTTTACCATTTTTTTTTTTCTAGCACAAATATCAGGCCCAACCCTAATTCTACTGATTTGAACCATGTGCTCACTCTAGAACCATTACCCAAGAGGATCAATATAGGAAAAAACAGTTTGTTGCATTATATGCTCCATGGCTTTTGCGGCATTTTAGTAGATAAATTACTATAGAATACAGCCAAATTCCTGGATTATTTAGTATAATACCTGTTCACAGTCCATCAGCGGCTATAAAGATAATTGTCCTGAGAACAAGAATTTGGTCTCTTGCTAACACAGATTTGATACTTGAGTAGCCACATGTTTCTTCAGCCAAATTTTTTTTTTCTCTCAACCGCATCACCTTTCAGGTCTAGGAGTAAGCACTATTCAATTCAGTAGCCCTATTTAAATAGAGAAGGGCTCTCTATAAATTCCATATTTTTCAGTGACACAGTCATCTGGCTTTGTTTTATTAAATAGTAACACATTTGTCTTTGAGTAAAATTATTTTTTTCTTTGAAAATCCTGGAGAATTGAAAAGTTAAACATCAGATTATGATTGGTACTATTTTAGAGTAGAAACTTATCAGCATTAGTCCCATTTGGGGGCCAATTTTCATTATAGAAAATCTTTTTTCTCTTAGTAAACAAAGCAGGAAATGTTCCTATCTTGATACAACAAGGGAAAACCTATACCAGGCATTTTACAATGAAATCAGAGAGACCATTAAAAGCATATGTTTTCTCTCATTTTGAATTTCACATTTTGGGGGAAATTCTGCTTCCATAATTGGACATAATTTTAAAGAACAGCTTCTGTCATAGCATAGATTCTTCCTATTGTCTGCAGCTACATTTTCTTTATGATTTAAATGGTATGGAATGGGATTGTGCTGGTACTCTAAGGAATACTGTATCTATATCTGTGTGTGTGTGTGTGTGTGTGTGTGTGTGTGTGTGTGTATATATATATATATATATATATATATGACATCGAAGGTAAGATGTATGCCCTGATTAGTGATAAAAATAATAGGTGAGTATTGAAATAGCTCAAGCTTACAATAAACTTGAAGAAAATAGTACAGTGAAAGCCTATATATCTCTCATCTCAATTCATCACTGTTCACATTATCATCTTTTTATTAGTTTGATCAAATCATTTAAAATTTGATCAATATAGACCAACCTTTAATCCATTTGATATGACCCACCCCCATTAATCTTTGAGTACTTCCTTTCTGTTTCAACAAGATGTTTTCAGGTTGATTTTCTGCTCCCTGCCCCAAGCCTGGAATAAGCTATTACAAAAAGAATTAATTCTTTGCAATGAGAAATAACATATAGAAATAAATGTCAAAGTACCACAAACGCTCTCTGCCATGTGAGGACACAGCAAGAAGGCAGCCGTTTACAAGTCAGGAAGAGAGCTCTCACCATGAACACAATGGGCCAGCATCTAGACCTTGGACTCTCAAGCCTCCAGAACTGTGAGAAACAAATGTCTGTTGCTTAAAAAGAAATTGAAAAAAAAAAAAAAGTCTGTTGTTAAAAAAAAAAGTACTACAAAGACTAAGAACTCAACAATAATGTTTAATATTACATAGTAAATGTTTAGGATGTACTTATTTTTTACTTCTAGGGGAACCAATAAAAAAAGTAATATTAAATAAATGAATAAAATCTCTTATAAAAGAAATAAAATGAATTAATAAAAATAATGACCCACATAAAAGACGTTGGAAGGGAAGATCAAATAACCAGTGAAACAAATAGAAAACGAAGAGCGAAATGGTGCAATTAAACCCAATAGTGTTAAGTGTAAATAGATTAAACTACAATTTAAAAACAAAGATTGTCAGACTAGGATAAATCAGATCCAACTCTACTACTTCCAGGAAACGCACCTTATATAATGACACAGATAAGTTAAAAATAAAATAATGAAACAAAATATACCAGGTAAGGGCCGGCCGAGTGGCACAGTGGTTAAGCGCTGGCTTGGGAAGCCAGCAGCCCTGGTTCGGGTCCCACATATGAGGGCCAGTGACACTGCCCTCAAAAAAAAAAAAAATACCAGGTAAACACTACTTTAAATGCTTTAATTTTATTAATATCAGCAAACTAGATTTTAAGGTAATAAATATTACAAGAGATGAACAGGAACAAGTTATTGATGGAAGAAAATTTGATAAATATCATCACATATTTATGATAAAAGTTTTCAGCACACTAGAAAAAGATAGGGACATATTTAACTTGATATAGGGTATCTACAATAGACCTGCAGTTAACATGATACTCAACAGTCAACTATTGTATAATTTTCCTCCAATGTCTGGAATAAGACAAATATGTCCACTATAATCACTGCTATTCAACATCTTACTGGAACTTCTAGGCTGTGCAATAAAGCAAGATAAAGAAAAAAACAAAACAAAACAAAAGAAACCTAACAATTGGAGGGAAATAAGTAACATTGTCTTTAGTGCAAATGACATGGTGTATTATTTAGTACAATGATTTATAGATGCTTGATATGTTAACTCTTATTATTGACAATATAATAATTATAATTACGATTACTTCCATGTACTATAGTGTTTCTCACTTTAGCTAACCTTTATTCAGATTAGATTCAAATATAATGATCATAGTCCTTTAAAAAATGAGAGTCATTAGAACTCTTTAAAATACAATCCAAACTTGCACATGGTTTTTCAGGAAACACAGTGAGTGTCCTGAGTATACTTACTGAAAGATTTGTAGAGGAGTTTTAAACCATAGTGTCAGATGAAGCACACTTAGTATCCAGATTTCCTAAATTTCATGAACCAGTTTGGAAGTAGCATAAGAAAGCAAGCACAGTTATCAAACATGGCTTTTATGAGAAAGCAAGCAAACTCTGCCACCACAGGGAAAACACTTCCTCAAACCTCAGTCTCCAACACCAGCCTTGTTCTTGGCCTTATTGAGCCTCAGAAAATGTATAAGAAGCACTTGAGGGATGAGTGCTACTGAGGAGGTATATTTAAAGGACAGAAGCAGAAATTCTCTATGGTGCACTCACCTGGAGAAATCCCTCAACCTTCCTCCAGATTGAATATCAGCAATAACAAACTTCAGCCATGACAAGCCAACACTTGGGTTCTCTACTCCCTTTTCACTCGGTCTTTCAAGCCCAACAATGGAGATGATGACATCCAGTATGAGTATCACTCTCCTCGCCCAGCTATCCACACCCATATGTGCTCACTTACGTAAAACTTTGACAACTACTCTTTGCTTGACCAAACTCTAGTCCGGTCCCCGAAACTTCTCCTAGGTCCATCTGTGCTTTTTCTCATAAAATACAGTTTTAGCAAGAACCCAGCTAAATTAGTTGGATAAGAATTCCCCATCCTCTATATCTGATCCATCTGTGTGTCTAACCAGGTTCATCAGTCTCCACAGTCTCCCAGGTGATGTCTGATCACGCTGGCTTGTCTTCAACAAGAATTCTGTTACGTCAGTTTAGCCAGCATTCTCCTTAGCCCTGATGCTTCCTTTTTGTAATTTTCCATCCACTAACCCTTACCACTTGCCCGTGCTATATCTGAACCAGCCCAGTTCTATACTGAGGACTCATTTCCCCTGTTGCAGTCATCCTGAATAAAATCTGTTTTTACCACTTTTAAGTACCTTCCAGCTCTGAGATTTTTGTTTGTTTTTTTAATAGCTTTTCCAGAGGGTCACTAGAAACCACTGTTAAGTGCCTAAGGATTCTCATCTTTTGCTCAGTGACTGCTCTTTACTCAGCTACTTCCATCCATCCACACCCACACAACTCACACTGCTCAGGATTCAGCCCAACCATCAGATCCATGTCTTTAATACCTGGCGATTTTCCCCTTTTCATCACTTACATTCAGCCAATGTCCCCATTTCACAATTATCTCCACATCACTAAGGTTCGAGTCTGGCTTGTCTTTCCATGGAGGGAGAGAAAACACCATACTCTGAGGAAGCACAGATCTCCTTCCTTTTTAACTAACAGGTAAGGTCTTCATTTTATTCCTGAATTCCTTTCCCATTTGCCTTTTAACATTTTTAGCCTCATTATGGACAAATACCTATTCAGGAAACAATGTTCAGCTCTCTTTCAAACATTTCAATTACCAGCTCTCTCGATTCATTTCTCTTGCTGTTTACAACAAAAGAAACTCCTACCTTCTACCAGAGACAGCTTTCAATAATGGAACAACTTACTTTGCTTCTTAAGAGCCTAACTCCATGAACACTATATTTACACAACATGGTTCATCTAAATACACCAGCTGGTGATATTTTAAGATTATCACTTCTCTAAGAGCTGGCTAAGAGTGAACAGAGTATGGCCCCAGGAAAACTCACTTCTCCATTTTGACTGCAAAATATACATTCCTCATTGAAGGACAGCATTGCCTGGTATTTTATAAATATCTTTAAAGACAAAAAAGTTAGGGTGAACAAAGGGGAAGAAATTGAAGAGAACAAAAATTCGCATTTATTATCCATATTCTATTTACATTTCCCTTGCTAACTCTCTTCAGTTGTTTATCTAAAACGTAAGTCTTTTGTTTTCATGGTAATTTGAGAGAACAGTGAATGATAATGTGCTTGGATTTTACAGTTATCTTGAGTGATCCGTCAAAAACAAAAGAGGTCTTGCCTAAACTAGAAATTACAGAATATTTCACAGGATAATTGTGAACAGCAATTCTGAAGAAGTCCCTCATCTTTCTCTACACCTGTCAGATGTTTCTGTTTCCAACTGGGTGTCCACAGAGAACTGCCAAGTCTTCTGCTTCTTACTATATAGCAGAGGCACTACTGCTATAGTAAGTGCTAAGCCAAGTACTATACTATACTATACTATACTATACTATACTATACTATAGCCAAGTGCTAAGTGGTAAGTTATTATTGTGATAAATGGAAGGATCCCTGTCCCCCCTTGGGTCATGCTCTGTTATATGAGCATCCGAAGAATGTTCCTCTGTACAAAATCCTTGCAGTTTCTTTCTGTTTCACACCCCTGGGCTATACTGACCTTACAAATAATTCCTTCAGGGATTGGGTCGAAAGACAAAGCTAAGCAATGAGCTCCCTGAATACACCTCCAACAATGGATTCTTTCTTCATAACCATACACTTCTTCCCTTGCACAGGTCTCTCCCTCAGGAGCTGCTTCAGAACCCAAGCTAATAAATTCTTGACAGGTCATGCCACCCATAGCGACACGTGCACGAAATCCCCCTAACAAGTAGGCTTGCTCCATCCCCCTGTTTCCTACTCTCTTCCAGCGTCTCTCATTGCCAACAGTAAAATAAAACACAATTCTATTTTTCTTGCTGTTCTGTCATCCCATTAACTCTAAATTTGCTATCTTAAATCTGGAGATACTTAGCTCACTTAATTAGCATAGCACTAATGAGGTTAAGTATTTAATTCAGTTGTCAGAAAGGTTCAGCCCTGCCTGGCCATGACCCCTAGGCTTAGATAATAACACTAACCCAACCATAGTATTATTGGGTGCATCAATGGTGCAAAAAGGAGGCCAGAAAAGGGAATGGTTTCTTGGGCAGTTCCCAGGAACCTGATCTTTTCATCGGAACCTAGTCAAGCCATCTGGAGGCATCACTGTCTCTACTTTGAAAGAGTTTGAAATTCCTTTGGGAGGACAAATTGTTACTCATGAGAAAATAAGGAAGCACCATGGGATAGCACAGAATCAAGTGCTTTCAAAGGTGTATTGCTTTGGGAGTCAACCAGGATTTGGTGTAGTCATGGAAGATGGCACAGAGGTCAAGGGAACTGAGCCGACCCTTCAAATTTGCAGAGTTCAGGGAATAGTGAGTCTTCAAAAGTGAGGGAGAAGACACTTTCACATTTCAAAACCACATATTGATTCAGATTCTGGCGTTCATTTCTCATTAGTATTGATGACTTTCAAGAAGTATTTAAGGCATTTTAAACCCGTGTGAAAAAAGGAGAAAAAGCTTTGCCATAACAGAGGTTGCTAAAGATAACTGTCCTTCAAGGGCCAGGGCCTGTGAAATAAGAACCTATATCCTTTTCTCTGCCATCTAGACACGTTATTTCCTCACACATTCCATCTTCTCACCCAAACTCAAGGCCTGAATTTCCTTTCAAACACAGGACTCCTTTCAACACAGAAGAGAGTTAATTTGCTAAGAGTTCCCAGTGTGAAGCACATGCTACTTTTAAACCAAATTAGCTTTGCTTAATAAGCATTAAGCTTACAAATTTTTTAACCTTTAATGACCCTGAGCACCTTATTCTATACCCTCAGTGCTTTGGCAAAGCTAAGGAAAATCACAGTTTGTTTTAATATACTCTTGATTTAGCAATCTAATAAACTGTCTAATAAGTTGTAAGAATAAGTCATTTTTTTGGACTAAAACCAACAGCATAATTAGCCTGGTGTACTCTTGGGCTCTTAATCACACAGCAGTCACCTTCAATAGGGGTGACAATGTGTAACCCTTTAACAACTGTCGCAGAGTTTTTGTTGAGGAAGGGAAGTTTATCAATGGACTTCACTTTCACTTTCGTGTATGCGGTGGAGGGGAGCAAGACCAACAAACAAGTCTGTTCTTGGAGTGGCAGATAGTGCTTGGCTTATACAATTATGGACGATATTGGCCTTTGTTATTGATTAATTATATGAATTTGCTGTTTGCATTTACTACTAGAAAATAGTAATATAGAGTATGGAGAATATAACAGCCTCTCACTGTTAAATTTTTCATAGTCTTTAACAATTTACAACTATTTACTTTAAGAGGGTGGTAGGGGTTATAGGAATAAAGTTAGAAAATATACTGGAAAGCAGGTAGCCTTTATTCAGGACATCAGCTTTAATATCAAAGCACCACAATGGAAGGGAAGTTACTGGGTAAAATGGCCATAGGATCATCAACGGAGGCACATATTCCTCAGTATACAAAACTGGGAATCATCAAACAAGCCTAAAAACTAATTGAGATTCATCTCATTAATATTTGAAGTTTTTTTTTTTGTTTACTATTTAACCTCTTCCCTCACAATCTTGGAATAAATCTTTTGAAAAGCCCCTGCCATATTTATTATAGGATCTCAGTTGATTTCTTCTAAGAATAATAGCTATTATTTATTGAATACCTTTCGGAACAGACAGAATGATAAGCACTTGACATATTTTTAATCTCATCACGTCAAAATAACCATATAAGGATGTACTATTATTATTGTAATTTTACAAATGAGAACACCAGGGTTTAGAGAGGTTAAATTGCCTATTGTCACATAGCTGGTGAATTGCGGAGCCAAGATATAAAGTTTCATCGTCGTGAATAAATGCCCCAATTTGAACCATGGGTCTAAAGAGTAATGTTCAGAACCCTTACCCTTTCACCATCGCCTCCTGAGGCAATGATGCCTCATCAAATTCTGATTCCTGTGAGAATACCTAACTGAATACCCAGTAGAATACCCATCTGCATTTTAGGTTCCTTGAAATCAGACATTACATCGTATTTGCCTTTGTGTCTCCTGCACAAGGCCCTGGGCGGCATCATCTGGCAGATCTCTAACTCTGCTTTCATCCTGACCCAACATAGCTACTGAGGAGCCTATGTTCACCCAGTGAAGTCAGTACTCCCTGGAAGACATACCCTGAAGTCTCCTACATGGCAGGCGAACCCGTCACCTCTGAGAAGCCTTTGCAGACCTCAAAAATTCACACCAGGAGACAGACAAACCTGAGCTGTCCAGGATGAAGAATCTTATTAGGCAAAGGAACCTCACTGATCCTGGATTCTGTCTTACCTGTACTCCTCAATACAAACTCTGATCAAAACCGAGCATATCTTTTATTTACTACTTACTACATCATTTTTAGATATTGTTATCCCCTTTTGTAGATAAGGGAAACTGAGGTAGAGAAACATTTCATAATTTGTGCAGATCACACTACTGGTAAGTGTCTTAAACAATTCAGAAATCTAACTTCAGAACTTTCAATGATGAAACCAAATTTTCCACTTACTATCCCAAAACCTTTCATGGCTCCCAGTCCTAATACATAATTGGCATTTACTAAGTGTTTACAGCCTGACCAGGCAAGCATGGATCAGGACTCAGGAACAGCAATCATGGCTAGTTATACCTTCAGAAATTAAGGGCTGCCACTCTAGGGAGGTTTAGCTCAGTCCTCATAGCTATTTGAGTGGAGGTGATGGAAAGGGATGGATAGTTTTTCCTTTCCAGTTCCCCAATTTTTTCAGCCTTTCCTACCATCTCATCTCACCATTCTCTGTAGTAACTGGTGATGCCATGATCTGAGATCCAGGTGATGAGTTTCTAAACATCTCAGCAGTGAACCCTGGGGGCAAAGGTGAGAACAATTACCAAGGGTGAGTCTACCCTATGTGTTCTAGAACTGCATCTTCATACTTTATTAGTATTTCATAGTCTCCAATTTTCCTGTACTAATTGTCCACCTCAGAGTTGATGCAGACAATTAGAAAGAACTACTGTAGCATCTTTTGCATTGTAGGGAAATGCAGCTCCATCATTAGGAAGAAATTTCACAAAACACCAGTGTTAGAGGAACTGGTTTTGTTTTGCTCTCATCCTACAGGCTGGCAAAAACATGTGTATTCCCAGGTCACTATGTCCAAGAAGTCAAGGCAAGGTGGCATTTATGAACATCAGGAGACAAGAAACATTTGTGAAAATGATGCATGAGGCAGCTACAAATCTCTTGAATACAATTCATCACTTGAACTTGACCTAATAAAGTCTTTAATACTATTAGACAAATTTCATATCAAGCAGAAAGACATGTTGCTTTGTGCTGTTAATAAAGAAAAAGAGAAAGAAAGAGTAGGGAAAGAGGAAAAAAGAGAGAAAAGGAGGGAAAAAGGAAGTGAGCAAGAAAGGGAGAGAGGGAAGGAGTGAGGGAGAAAGGAGGAAGGAAAAAAGGAAGAAAACTGGATAAAATCAATTCAACTGTACAAAGAAAATGGAGAAGACCCTGTTTAGTACCAAGAAACAGCTCTCAATGTATCCACTGAACATCATTTATATGTTTAATAGAATTTCCATGAAACTGAGCACAACTAACATCCAGAAAAACTGAGTAAAGAGGGAAATACTTAGATACAGATCTTTGAAAATGCATTATTTTCTTACTCCTAAGATGTGGCAGACTGTGCTTTTCTATGCTTATGCAGAAAGCCAAAATCACTTTTTGGGGAGGGGATATACCAATAAGTCATCATATCTTTTCACATTTTATGCCTTTCTATCCCTTCCCACTCGTCCAAACTAATTCTGTCTGTCTATTCTCTTAAATGTCCAATTAGAGAAGAGCTAGTTTTGAAGTTGCATTAGGTTTTAGTCACTCATGGAGAAATTCAAATCATTGGGACAGTGTGGTCATTGCCTTGCAGAAAAATTCAACCTGATTGTGGAACTAAACACATACATATTAAACAATGAAAGGACACTCCCAAAGGAACCATCAACAAATGTATAATAAGATGCTTCCTATCACTTAATTACATATTAAGCTATCTTTATAGGTTTGTTCTACCATCCTATTATTCCATACAGCATTTACAGAAATTCTTAATGACTATTGCTAAATATAACATTCCTCAGAAACACATATGATTTACCTTGATAATGATAGTTTCATTGCTTCTCTTTATTTGTGCAGCAGGTAATCATTAAAATTAAACTCTTGATTAAAATTACCAAGGGTAATTTATCTCAGACTGCCTTCTCACTTAACAATTGAAGAGATTCATAAATACTAATGGGGCTGGTTTTCAACATGCTTAGTAACTCCTTGGAATAGGAAGTGTTACGTTAGCATAAAATCACAATAATTAACCAGAATAATCCAACCCCCAAATATCAACATACATTCATAGAATCACTGGCAAATGTAATAAAGAAATTGTCACTATTATGTATATTTGATATAATGCATATTTAATATAAATTTTAATTACCAAAGTATGAAGCTGGACCATAAACAATATCTTAATGAAAGATAGGACCCTCTTTTATTTAGCATTATTTATCTAAAATGTTCATTAGCAGCAATATTGCATAGAGTGACTAAACTCTCCTACCTAAGCAAAGCAATAGAGATCATCAAACTACATTTTCAGGAATAAACATGATTGAGGCTTCCAGTCAAGATTGAAAAAATAGGTAAACATTGTGTTCACCAACTCCCATGACCACCCCAAAATTACAACTAAACTAGAGAACAACCATCATTGAGAATTGCCTGAGGTCTAGCTGAAAAGAAGTCCTATAACTAAGGATATACAGAAGAAGCCACCTCAAGACTGGAAGGAGGGGTGGAGATATGAAACAGGCTGGTCCTACAACTATTTGTGTCAATTAAAAATCAGGAGGACTATCTCACCTGTTGAAGTCCCCCATGAGGAATGAGGGAATCACAGTCCCACAGTAGGCTCTTCATTCCAGGGTTCCAGTACCAGAAAGAGAAGTCCCCATAACTTCTATGAAAATCAGAGAAGATTGTGACTGAATGAGGCTGGAGCCCCAGGTGTTCTCCTTAAAGGGGCTGCACATGGACTTGCTGATGGACTCACTCATTCTGAGCTCCACTGCCAGAGTAGCAGATTGAAAGGCACCAGGGACATATAGCGAGGAACTTACTTGTCTGGCTTCAGGGATAGGACTAGAGGAGCGGCTTTCTCCCAGACAGAAGTGCTGGCAGAAGCCATTGTTCCTTTGTGGAGCCCTCCCCACACCTAGCCTGCATGCACAGGCAATTGCCATATCTGAGTCTCCAACAACCTAGCTAACACCATTCACCCTGCCCTGGTGATTCTTGGAGACTCCACCCCACCCAACTTACAGGCTCACCCAAGCCACTGCCAGTGGCTTTTCCTGTCTTGGCTCATGTTTTGGACTTTCCTAAAATCTCTCAAAGGTTTATAAACCCCAAAGAGCAGAGCTGGATGTGGTGTGCCCATACCACTTGCTAAGCATCCCCAAGCCCAGCACTAGTGGCTTAGCCTCTCCCAACCTCCAAGCCCAGCACAGTGGCAACTGTCTGCAGATCATTTTGTAGCCCATACCAAGTGGCCCTGAGAAGGCAATGGCTGAACTTGGCCTGCAGCAGAGCCCCTCCCAAGAGGCCTCAGAACCAAGATATGCCATGGCCAGCTTCAGACCACACCAGAGTACCACCCACCCACCTCACAAATGACACACCCAAAGGGCCGACTCCACAGATACCAGAGCCCTGCTAAAGCAAATCCTGTTCTGTAGGGTCAGTCCCTGTACAACAATTCCTCCACTATAGTCATGGCCAGTCCTCACAACCAATCAGTCTAAGGGTCAATCCCTCCCATTGATGTGTCAACATCAATCAAGGCTCAGTTTCAATAGACAGTACACACAATCCACACAAGGGACGCACCTGGAGCTCCCTGCTCAGATGACCAGGGAGACTGTGCCACTGGGTCCCACAGGACACTTATTATATAAGGCCACTCTACCAAAATCAGGAGACATAGCAGCCCTGCATCATACATAGAAATAAATAAAGGGAGGCAGACCAAATGAGGAGACAAAGAAACATGTCCCAAATAAAAATTCAGAACAAAGCTCCAGAAAAAGAAATAAACAAAATCGAGAAAAGCAACCTACCAGATGCAGAGGTCAAAACACTGGCTAGAAAGATGTTCAATGATCTCAGTGAGAACTTCAACAAAGAAATAGGAAACATTGAAATGGAGATAGAAAACATAAAAAGAACCAGTAAGAAATGAAGAATACATAAGGGGAATCAACAATAGATTAGATGAAGCAGAGGATTAAATCAGAGATTTAGAAAATAAGGTAGCAGAGAACATCCTATCAGAATAGCAAAAAGAATACAAAAAAATGAGAATCGTTTAAGGGGCCTGAGACAACATAAAGCATACCAACATTCACATCATAAGGGTACCAGAAGGAGGAGAGAGAACACAAGGAGTTGAAAACCTATTTGAAGAAATAATGATGAAAAACTTCCCTAACCTGGTGAAAGAAATACATAGACAAGCCCAGGAAGCACACAGAATCCCAAACAAGATGAACCCAAACAGACCCACATCAAAACACATCAAAATTAGAATGCTTTACCCAAAATCAAAAGCGACATGGGCCCTTCAATAATTTTGGGTAATATTTTCAAAAACACTCATTATTTTACAGAAATAACTTTTATATTAATTCTAGGAGAAGAGCAGGATCTTGGTTTCCTGCCAATTCCAAAAGAAAAAAAAAAATGTTTCATGGACCGGCTGAGTGGCGCATTGGTTAAGAGCTGGTTTTGGGATGCCAGCGGCCCCGGTTCCAATCCCACATATGAGAGCCAGTGACACTGCCCTCTACAGCTAACAACAGGAGCTGGCCTGTCCGTGCCCCAGCGACGGTGTAGGCTGCAGCCCCTGCTGCAGTGGGCTGCCATAGGCTACAGTGAGTGGCCGGCAGCCAGTGTGAGTGGCCAGCAGCCAGCGTGAGCAGCCGGCAGCCAGTGCGAGCTGCCAATAGCCGCAGTGAGAGACCATCCAGAGGCCAGCGACCAATCTGTCTCATCTGGGAAGAGCGCAATGAGGATACCAACATGGGGCTGTGAAGCAAAGTTCTCCACAACTAGACTGAAGAACAAAAAAAGACAGCAACTTGTCTGTTCCCCTTCCCCGATTCCCCAACATTGTTCCTCTCCCCCAATTCCCCAATAAAATCTTAAAAAAAAAAAAAAGAAAAAAGAAAAAAAAAGAAAATGTTTCATAAGAGCTGATGGTCTAATCCTTGACGTCATACTGAGACCAGGCCCTCTGGTCTCCTAAAGAGTTGCGGTCTTGTCCGCCCTTCCTATGAAATATATAAGCAACACTAAATTTTATAATTATGTTAGTGTGGAAATTCTTTTTGGTGAAAACATTAAGTACATCTGCTATTGAAGTTTTCCATCATATATATTGAAAAGGAAATAAATTGTCACCCTATTAGAGATATTTTAATGTTATCCAAACTTATTATTTGCACTTTTGATTGTAAGCCATCAATAAGTGCTTTCCAAAAGAATTTTTCTTAGCAGGGAGAAGAAAGACAGGACTGTATTTATAATTACGGAAATGTGCACAATTATTTAAAACACCCAAGGTAGGTATGATTTCATAATCCTAAGTGATAAGTGATATATTGAAATAATTACCCCTTTCTTATTAATAATTGCTATTTCTATAAGAAAGAAAAATGGAGAAATTTATCTGGAGGTTATACCTTTAAATAGTTATATTAAAAGCAGTTATGAAATGACTTTTGAAGTCTATACGCAATTGAAGCGGATTTGGCCCAGCCATTTCCATCACAATAGAATTTTTGAAGTGAGTACAGAGGGAAAAAAGGGCCCATTACAGACAAGTCATCTTATCCAGCCCTGGAGATAATGTGATATTGTTCCATACAGTAATGTCTGCAGTGCTTTATCTAGATTGGCCTGAAATGGATACCCAGAAAAATGCAATTCTAATAACCCTCTCCCTTTATTTTTAGCTTGAAAGCCTATTTCCTAGTGGAAGCAATGACTAGTCTGTGTACCCATTTATCTTCCATTAAAGATGTAAATGAAAGCAGTATTTTGGGGTCACCAGACATGGGGTTTGAGTTGCCCCCAGGTCCTGAGGGTGATAAAAAGTTGGGAGCTGAGGTTGCATGATGTACTTTTTAAGCCCCAACTTATCTGGCGTTTGGTAAAATAAGCTTTACCTGATAGGGAGCCTGAGAAAAATAAAGAGGAGCCTGAAGAACATGGAAGTGAATTGCATCAGCTGTTTCAAGAGGGTTGAAGGTCCCCCAGACTTGCACGGATAGTAGCTCTCCTTGAGTCTCATCTGTAGAGAAGGCTCCTGCTCCCTAAGCAGGAAATACACATCTATGTGTTATGTTCTGCACCGTGGCATCCAGATGCAAATTAATTAGTCTGAGGTTCAGTGTCATAATTCACATCCTAATTGTTTCATTACTGTATGGGCAATTAAGTCGCAGGGAAAATAAAACTCAGATGGCACTGTGCAAAAATATTGCAACCTGATACGATGCCTTCCAACAGGATTGCATCAGGGCCAGGAACAGGCAGGCTGTTTTTCTTGACATTTTTGTTATTTCACACTTAATGCTGGGACTCCCTTGACTCCTTGGACTCCTGCTGATTTCCCACTCTTGCTTTCTCAAAACCCCAGGGACCACCACCCTCTGAGTAAAATAAACACACCCTGCCCTCCTCAGCACTTCTGCAGACACACAGGAAAAGAGAAACAAATTTGGGAGGAGAGAGGCCTGGGCACATGCATTAAGAGTCCCTGTCTCGAGTAGGTTAGATAGCATCCATCATGGGCCTCACCATTTACTAGCAATGTAGCCTACATCCTGAGTGTCAATTGTTAGAATAAAACAAGAAATCACTGATTAAATTAGTGCTCTGGTTCAGTGGAGAGAGTGGTTAGAAAGGCAAAAATATATACATAAACATGGGATGGACCCCATCTGAATTTCTAAAATTAACTGAGGACATTTTTAGGGACAGGAAGTGAGTGCTGAAGGTTAGCAAGAAAGTGGGCACTGGCCTTCACTGTGATTTCAACATTAAACATTAATGTGACCTCAAAGCCTTTTTTTTGAGGGCAGTGTCACTAGACTTCATATGTGGGACTGAACCGGGGCCGCTGGCTTGACCACCGCGCCACTAGGCTGGCCCAAAGCCTTTTTTTTGGTCCACAAAAGCCCCTTGTGGATAGTAACATAGCAGTAACTATCTCTCAAACTGGATTATAAACCCTTTAAATTTAAAGGTTGTGTCATTCACCTTTTTAAATTTTTTTTTTCAATTACAGTTGACATTCAACATTATATTAGTTTCAGGTGTACAGCATAGTGGTTAGACATTTATATCACTTACAAATGGATCCCCACGATAAGTCTAGTACCAACCTGACACCATACATAATTATTATACAGGAATATAAAGAACAGCTTAGGGAATATAGTCAATAATATTGCAATAACTATGACATTCTCATTTATGCCCAAACCCAAAATAGTAGTTAGCACACAGAAGGATCCATTAAATGTTGAATGAGTTGAATACCTAAATATTGGATGAATATAAAAAATGTACACTGACCTACTATGAAAACTAGAGAAATAGTCTCCATTTGTAACTGTGTCTCATTCTTTTCTACTAAATTATAAAAGTAACAAGCACCTGTACCCAATGCTGGACTCAGGCAAGAAAATAGTACGTTTGGAAAAGAAAATCATTGAAATTCAAAAGGATACATTTAAAAGAATTAAATGTGGTGGGGTGATAACAATGTGTCAGTGTAAGTTCACTGATTTTAACCAATGTACCACCAGATGTCAAAGGTGGGGAAGGCTGTGTGTGTGGGGACAGAGGGTCTATGGGGACGCTCTATATTTTCTAATCAATTTTGCTGCGACTCTAAAACTACTCCAAAAAATAAAGTTTATTAATTTAAAAATTATAAATATTAGGCTGGGAACAATGAAAACATGCAGTCCTGGAAGCAAAGCCAAGTATTTTCCTAAGGAGTTTATCCACACATTGTTTAAACATTTTATATATATTGCCTCATTTAGTTCTCTAAAAACTCCATGAAGAAAATGCTATTATATCCAGTTTTTTTGTTTGTTTGGTTTTTGTATTGTTTTTTTTTTTTTTGTTTTTTGTTTTTTCAGAAAAGACCATAGCTAACTGATGCCTTTTCCAAGGTAACATAGCTACTGGGAGAGGTGGGATTTGAACCCAGGCCACCTGGATGCGTGGTTTATATTCTCAACCTCTACTCTCTGCGGCCTCACAGATGTGTGTTGCATCTCCACAGAAGGTGAAGTAGACTACACATCTTTACTGCATTTACTAAAAAGAAGGTTTTCAATTCCCTATTATGCAAATCAGAAGAAAATCACATGGCTCCAATTTCACTAAAGCCTAAAAAATTACACACACACCCCACATGTCATTTGGAGTTTGATGTCTGTTCTTCTAAAGTCTAGTATCTTCTTCAAAACTCAGGGACTACATGGCTTAAATGCTCTCACAATTTTTCTTTTCTTATTATTCAAAGATTAGAACTTCCTGGACACCAGGGAGATAACTAGTGATGTGTTCTTTCAAGCTTCTTATTACAATACTGAATGAAATCCCACATAATAGGAACCGGAGTCAAGTGGAGCAGGTGTTAGCAGGGATGATACAATCAGCTTCCACCCTTATCTCCATGACTGCAAGCCCCAGCCTTCCTCCACTAGAAAGGGTTTAGCAGCCTCCTGTGGGACAAAATAAAAAGGAAGCCTCTGAAAAGAGTGCTCACAATGGCAGGAATACCCATGCCCCAGGGTGACTAGCAACAAACAGTGTCTAGTGCATCCAAGACATACACAATTCAACATTAGAAACTAAACAGATAAATGCCCAATTGCATAGCTGATGAAAAAAATTAGCTTGCTGCTAAACATTAAGTGGATCAATAATCTATTAACTCTAACCTTGTTAGCAGGAGCTTATGCACAATACGTGACCTGCCTTTTAAACAACCACTCTTCAGTGTCTACCTTTGATGAAAATCATTTGCTTTTTCCATATTCAACAAAGATATATATATATATATATATATATTTTGTTTGTTTGTTTGTTTTTGAGGGCAGTGTCACTGGCCCTCATATGTGGGACCGAACCGGGGGCCGCTGGCTTCCCAAGCCAGCGCTTAACCACCGCGCCACTCAGCTGGCCCTTCAACAAAGATATACTTAATACGCCATGTTAACTCAAAATGACTTCTTTTCCCTTTTTTTGAAGGCTGTTCACCTTCAAGCCCTTTCAAGACCCTTCCGTATGCCCCACTGTATTCAGATGATAAGAGCATGATTTTTATTTTATGGGCAAAAACCACAGCAAAGACTCAGGCAATAGCCAGTAAATCTCCACAGTTATGATGCCATGTTAGGAAGCCCTTGGTGACAGAGCATCTTCATAAAATCATTGTCTTATCAGCGTAAATATTCTCATCCACATCCACCAATGGACAACAGTGAGAAAAGAGCAGATACCCCTGCAGGGAAAGTTCTGATGGCGAACCGCAGGGAGATTGGGGATAGGTTGATGGAGTGAGTACAATTTTAGGGTGAATTTTTCATATTCATACAAGTTAAAATAGGGTTTAACTTAAAGATATTTTGGAGGTGAGAAGGGGGATTGTTAAGTAACGTTGATTCTCTGTTTTTATTTCCATCCTGTGAGGAACTTCTCCAGGATGGAGATGAATGGCAAGCCCTATGTATTAGTGAGAGAGCAGGCTATGTAAGCAAGTACACCAATGCAGGACCTGTCAGCCACCAGGGACATGGCTCGGTGAGGGTATACTTCAGCCAGTCACATAGAGGCAGACATTAGTTTCTTCTCTAAGTAAACCTAAGTTCCTGCGCTGACCCAAACCAGCTTACCACAAGGCCAAGAGGAGGAAGTTCCAAGGTCTCCGATCTTAAGAAAGTCAGAGAAGGAAGAACAAAAGTTCTGAAATATAGTATATTCCCATGAAATCAACATTATGTAAAGAGAAGCAAATGCTAAAATAAAAGCCAGGAAAAGGTAGCATAAGGTAACTTCAGGCAAGAAATAAGGAGGTACTCCACAGCATTTAGCGTGAACAACTATTGAAATGACTGTCCAAAGAGATTTCATAAACCCTTTGAGCAAGTTAGCAAGTATTACAGAAAAGAAAGTATGGACTATCTTTAACAGAAGGCAAATATTTGTGGGGCCTTTTGGAAACTAAAGGAGAAAAGGAAATAATTATCATTGGGGGTTTAAATACTCAGGAGCCAGCAGAAATCCTCAGGCAACAAGCTTTCAAGCAGTATCTTCTTGAGTGCTATGCGAAGTCCTAAAGATATAAAAATGAAAAGTCATCATCTCTACTCTCAAGAGTTTAAAAAATTTGGAGAAGAATGGTCCTGCTTTTATGTGGATATGGCCACCTATGGCAAAAAGGTGGAGAAAATACCCCAAATGGTTGAGACAGTCAATATCAAGGCAAAAGCAGAGCCCAAGAATCATCAGCAGCTCTATGGCATCTTCAAAGGAAGGACAATTGGAAGGGAAGTGAGCATGAGACTCTTTGTCTATAAAACATGTCAGAAAGCTTGGTCTTCCTGAGTGTGTGTGTGTGTGTGTGTGTGTGTGTGTGTGTGTATGGCATCATCTTTAGAGAACCTGAGTTAAGTTCATTTAATTGCCATATTCTGGCCTCGTTCTTACTGTATACTCAAAATTAAACAGACAAAAGCAATGGAACCAAAAGCTGATTTGTTGAAAAGATCAATATAATCAATAAATTTCTAGGTAGATTGATCATAAAGAAAGTGAAAGGAAAGAAACAAGTTACCAATATCAGGAATGAAAGGGGGACATCATTACAGACACTACAGCTAATATGAATAACATTTTCTTATCAACTTGAAAACTTAGATGAAATGGAAAATTCCTTGAACTACACAAATTACAAAAATAATACAAAACAAAATAAAATATATTAATAGCCCTGTAACTATCAAAGAATTTGAATTCATAGTTAAAACCTTTTCCAGAAAGAAAATCTAAGCCCAGATGGTTTTACTGGTGAATTCATCTATGTAAAAACAAACTAAAACAACACAAATTGATTGCTGATGCCTTACACATAGTAGGCAAAAATTAATTAAACTCTCTGGGCCTTAGTTTCTTCATGTATTAAATAGAAATTGCTATACCAAAATCTTATAGCTTGCAGAAATGATTAAGCACGGTATTTGATTGAAGCCTTTAGAGCAGTGACTTTAATATTGAACTGTTTAATAAAGTTCTAGTCATTATTAATTTTTATAATTATTTTATTTCACTATCATATACAGATAGTTATCTAAACATAATAAATGCAACAAATTTTTCTTCTCTCTTTCCTTGAAACCCTTCCTCCATAATCTTTTAACCAAATATAAAAAGCTATGAATTGGGGAAATTATAAAGATAATTTTAAATGTGCAGCAAAATAAAGCCAAACAAACAAAAGCTTTTTTTTTTTTTTAAAGATTTTATTGGGGAATTGGGGGAGGGGAACAGCGTTGGGGAATCAGGGAAGGGGAACAGGCAAGTTGCAGTCCTTTTTTTCTTCAGTCTAGTTGCAGAGGATGTTGCTTCACTAGCCCATGTTGGTATTATCATTGCGCTCTTCCCGGATGAGGCAGATCAGTCGCCGGCCACTGGATGGTTGCTCACTGCAGCTATTGGCAGCTCACGCTGGCTGCCAGCCGCTCACACTGGCTCCAGGCCACTCACTGTAGCCTATGGCAGCCCACTGCAGCAGGGGCTGCGGCCTACACCGTCACTGGGACTCACACAGCCCAGCTCCAGGTGGAGCTGTTGTTAGCTGTAGAGGGCAGTGTCACTGGCCCTCATATGTGGGATCCGAACTGGGGCTGCTGGCATCCCAAAACCAGCTCTTAACCAATGCGCCACTCAGCTGGCCCAAGCAAAAGCTTTTGATATCTCTTGTTTGAAAGGAAAAGCCAATAACAAGAGAACATTTGTTATAAGACTGATTCTGCCAGTTACTGAGAATCTAGAATTGGAGAAATCACTTAACTCAAACTGTTTTCGCAGACTGAAAAATGGGGAAAATAATATGTACTTTGATCACTTCATTGAATTTGTGTTATAGTCTAAAACTTAATAACCCACTTCATATTTCAAACCATTGATCTAGTAATACAATTAATAAAGAAATAATTCATAAAAAAGAAACCTCTTTAAAATATCAAACAGTAGAAAACCACTAAAATGTCCTTTAATAATTTTTAAGTAATTTATGCCAAGCGTGGAATTGAACATTACCATTAAAGATTATTTCATGCAGGCTGTTTCTCTGTGAGAAATGTTTATGACAAAATAATAAGTGAGAAAAATGCAGAGAACTTTATTATATTACAAGTTTCATAATGTAAAAATCATGGTGCATTTGAACAAAAATGGTAAAGAAATGTAAAAACAAAAATTGAGCCAGTTGTTTTCAAGTCATGGGAATTTTTCTGTTCAAATCATAATAAATAAAAACTACAAGTTCAAGGGCCGGCCGAGTGGCGCAGTGGTTGGACGCCAGTGAACCCAGTTTGGATCTCACATATGAGGGCCAGTGACACTCCCCTCAAAAAAAAAAAAAAAAACTACAAGTTCAAAATATATTTTGAAAATGTAGTTGTTGTGTGGTGAAGTTATTATTAGAAATGAGCTACACTGAATTCCAGTAAGTGGGGAGATACCACCCACATAGTTATCCCTTTCACGAAGACACTCTGTGCTTGTGTTTATATCAGACCTAGTTATTCTACTATTTTCTTGACAAAGCTAGTGTTCATGAGTCTTCTAAGCAAGAAAGAGAGACAATATCCTTAAGCTAGAGATATGTTTAAACATAACCTGTTATTGGGCCTGCTCAATCAAATTCTGGCTCAAGCAGTCCCATGCTTGGGATCCCCACTAGTCTGGTGGAAAAGTATACTGTATGTCAGGCACTCCTGTCCGATAGGGTTCTTTCTTCTCAATTAAGTTTATCAAGGAGTTCAGATGACTGAGTCTAGGCTTGGTTCTCCTCTGTCAAGACTTTTGAGCCTTTGTCTTCCTTGACCTCTGATTTAGATTGCCTGAAAATTCTGCCTGTCTTGCTTGCCTGAGCAGTGGACCCTTTTTGCTTTGACCTCTTACAACTATATGCTTTCGCATAACTCTCTGGCTCTCCAAACTCCAGGCAAATCAAAGACACACAAGTCCAAACTATCTGGGGGTCTTCGAGCCATCTGAATGATGGTTTGGGACACAAACCCAACATTTGTTCTCTTCTTGGTCTAACTTCCCATCATTGTCTCTATGGAAAAAAGCTCAAAGATACAAAGGTCTGAATCATAAGCTAGTCAATAAAATGAGGAAGAATAGACGTAGTATCTGAAAAAGATGACACTGAGCCCCGGTGACCATCCAAAGACATCATCAGCTAAGATTTTGAAAATGTACATACCTGTAAGGCATGTGTATATAGCAGCAAGGAAAGAGTGAAACTCCTGAGGTCCTGATACTAAATAATCCCATTTAGAATAGCTTCAAAAACAATAAAATAGTTAGGAATTGTTTAACCAAGGAGATGAACAATCTGTACACTGAAAACTGCAAGAATTTTCATGATAGAAATGCAAGAAAACACAAATAAATAAAACAATATCTCATGTTTATGGATTGGAAGTATTAATATTATTAAAATGTCCATACAACAGTCCTAAAATTAATTTGCACAACAAATTAACACAAATTTTTCATCTTAACACATGTATTATTGGGCCCTTTCTGTGGCTCAGGAGTCTTCACATGGCTTATCTGGGTCCTCTGCTCAGAGTCTCATTAGGTTGCAATACAGATGCCAACGACGCTGAATTTTCATGGGGAGACTGACTGGGGAGAATCTGATCATTCAGATTAATTTCCTTGTGATTATGCCGGCTGTTGGCCTAAAGGCTGACCATACTTCCATGCCACGTGGCTTCTCCCACATGATCACTTACTTCATCAAGCCCATGAGGAGAGTCTCACATCTCAGGAAGGATCTCATCCCTCTTTCAAGAGCTTTTCACCTAATTAATCCAGGTCCACCCAGGGTAGATCAGTATAAATCACTTAGTTTAAATAAAAATCAAATGATTTGGAGTCTTCAATACATTTGCAAAATCCCTTTTCCCTTGACACATTGGCTGGAAGCAAGTCACAATTTCTTCCCACTCACCGGGGTGGGGCATACACAGTGTGTAAATACCAGGGGTGGAAATAACGGCCCCTCTCAGGAGCTACCTGGCATAAACACTGTGTGCTATAAGAAACTAAAGTCACATGAAACATGCCTGTGAGCCTCCAGCCTGCTCTGACTTCTGCCTGCTCCCCATCGTGGTGTAGACAATAGCAAGGAAACTCACACAGTGACAGTGTGCTCAGTGGAGAGAGTCCAGCCCCTCTGCCTGGCCCCTTTGTCATCTCTACAGTCCACTACGCTGAGCCCATTGGTCTCCCATCTACAGGTTCAGTTATGCCCTAGTTCTAACATAAACCCAGGTTTGGAGCAGAAGGCTTGTGAATTTTCATCCTTTCGCCTTACTCCGCTCCCCAAATCAGTGAATCTTAACTAACACCAAACCATTCTTCCTGTTGGGATTTCCAGAAAGGTAAGATTGAACAGTGACCGTGAGACATTTCAGTCTCCTGCCACACTCCTTGTTGTTCTGATCCTGTGGAATGATTTCTGGTTCCGCAGCTGTGTCCCAGTCCGGTTCTCTGTGCTCAGGCACCACTTTCCTGAACAATACTTTGTATCACACACACCCGTCATTATCTCCAATTTATAAAACATGGCGCCTGCTTTAGTTCTTTCATAAATGACACCCGGACACCATCCTCAAAACTTATGCACAGCTTTCTGCTTGTAGATCTGTATAACACAGAATGGCTCAGAACAAAAGTATCAGTCCTCCGAATGGAATTTCTTAACTGATGGGCTCCACAGGCTGATTATTTAAAAATGCCTCCAGCCTAGAAACATGCACAAATGCTCTTAAGATCTTACTGAAATCTGTGGTGAATATGCACGAATGAAATTTGAGTGTTTTTAAATGCATTTGACAGAGCTGAGTTGATTTTTAATTTTATTCCTGTCAAAAAATACATCAGAAAATAGTTTTTATGGACCTATTTGTTAAATGCTCAGCAATGTGCTGGAAGCTGTAAGGGATTAAAAAGAAAACCACAATTTATGACCCCAAAGACTGCAGTGCTGTTGTGGACACACACACATACACAAACACAAACACACACACACACACATCCCATTCATAAAATAAAAGTACAAATAAAAGCTGAAAAATAAATAATAGTTGTCACCTATTGAGGCCTCACAAACTAGGCACGTTACAAAAGTGATTTTGCAGCTTCACAACATCTTTGAAAGTTCCCACTTATTTTTTTCCCATTTACAAAATGAGCATACTGGGCAGAGCCAAGTCTGTCTGACACCAAAGCTCTTTCCACTAAAAACAAAGCAAAACAAAACAAATGCAAAATCCTGGGTTTCTATTCAGGTTCTTATTCAATTGAGGTCTAGCCTTTTTTTTATTTTTAGGATGTCAGGCTTTATGTTGTACAGCCAAGAAGAAGAAAAATAATAGCCATGATGTGGCCCAAATGTTAAAGAATATACATATTAAGAAAGTGCAGGAGGTGAAAATTTTGAACAGGAAAGCTGGGATGAAAGGACTTGCCCTACAACAGACGTTTCCTAGCCATGAAGACTTCCATGTTAATTACCTTTTCCAAAGTCATAACCTGATTTCAGGTCTGTAAAGAAAAGTCAATAAATGGATAATATTAATAAATAACATAATATCTATATGTTATTCATGACAGCTTACATTGTATCTTTACAAGCATCATTTCATTTTAAGTATCACAATTATTTGGGAGTAACTAGGGGTAGTTTTTTTGTTTTTTTAATTTATGTCCTATTGAGAAAACCAAGGACCACATTTACTGGAGGTCACACAGCTAACCAGTGACCATGCTTTGTGCTCATTTCATTAGTTGTCCCTGACTGGCCCACTCCAATGTGTCTGCAGCTCAGGGACACCTAAAACTGGCTACACATCTGTGGGGACCAATGCAAATAAACTTCAGTTACTTGTTCAAAATGTGTTTAAGAGCCACTGCAGAGGATTAAAGCAAGTGCAGGGTCCTTCTAAGACTGCCCAGGATACGTGCCCATGAAGCTGGCCCTGGTTACACCATTGCAAATTAACCTGCAAAATCAATAATTCAAGAAGCTAAAAATTGAACAAGGCAAAGTGTATGGATGCATTAAATAGAACCATTTCTGCAGGAAGCACTGCCAAAAGTACCTGTGACAGATGCAATCCAAGCTGTGTGATCATCATCACCCTCCTTTAAGTAAATTATTCAGATTAGGAAATGCAGGCCCACCAGCTTTTGGTGAAATCACATAAACACATTTCTTCCCACGTTACTTACTGAACACATTCATATGTATTTTTTTCAAATGTAATGAACTGATACGCTTCAGACCGTGACAAGGTGAAGGTATCAGAAAGTTCATTCAAGAACAGGAAAACCATCAAATTAACTTGTAGCTTTCAGCAAACCTACTCTATTTGGCCTCTGCTTCCAGCGTGTCATTTCAAAATAAACCACTTCAGAGAGGCAACTACACAGGTGCGTTCACCACAGCGTGAAGAGCTGAAATAAGCATTAACGGTGTTATCAACGAAGAGCAGATGTTTGCAGGGAAGCTGGGATCTGAGGTTTGCATTGGCAGAGCAATGTGGTCTTCTGGAATGTAGAAAAGCCTACTGTGGTCGGTCATCTCTGAGATTCCCTGCGTACAGTGGGACTGATTGGGGGCACAGCCAGAACCATTCCTTGTGAGGGAACCCCGGGGTAAGCACATTCTCCTTATTGTCCTGTTACCAGTACTTTGATCTTACTAGGAAATCTCTGAAAACTGGAATTCTTGTCAAGAAAACTCCAGAAAGATTTTTGAAACAGTAAATGTGCAAATGTGCAATTGGGAAGTGGAGAAGGGGAGAAGAAAAAGTTCCTAAATGAGTAAGATCTCTCTTTCTCTCTCTCTCTCTCTCTCTCTCTCTCTCTCTCTCTCTCTCTCTCTCTCTTTCTCTCCCTCCCTCTCTCCCTCTTAAAAATAACCTAAATGTGATCTAGGTGGGAAAAAAGGAAAAGCATTTAAGTCAATTAAACATGAGTGAGGGAAAAGTTACACAAATTCCATTTTATTCTTCAAAATGAGTATCTATATAATAGATTGGAATTTCTTATTAGACAGCAATTCTCATCTACGCTATTTGAACATAAATATAAATAGTTGCTTGCCCTGGAGTTCAACCAACTGTTATTTGAAACCCCAATAATTATTTGATATCTGGGTGGGTTTAATTATGGATGCTAGGTTCTTTTGACCTGGAGTCACAAAAACCAATTCAAGCAAACCGGAAAAGATACCAGGGTTTCTTACTAAATCCAAGAAATACTTCACTCACCCAGCCGTAGGAAGGGTAGGAGCCAGGACAGCTCCAAGGACCTCCTCAGATGCACTTGGTGGGTCTTTCCTCTTGGTTTCTGTCATCAGATCAACTTGGTTGTTGCTGAAAGATTTAGTGGCATTCAGGTAGAGGATATACCACACTCTGAACTCTTCTAATACAGGTGTGTGAAGGTGAGTGACTTTTATTGGTAAGTATCACTTGAGGCTCACACATCCAATAGTATTAAAATATCCATGAATGCCCAAAAGATGTGCACATGAACACTAATTCTAAGGCAGGATAGTGTTACCCTCGGGTTCCTTTCACTCGCCCTGCTCTTTGTTCCTGGACAAGAGATAACACATCTGAGTGGCTGAAGACGAAAAGAATCTACATACCACGTGCTTAACTAAGACAGGTGATGCCCCAGAAATGATTACAGGAAAACAGCACAGCACAGTGAGAAGGACATGTGTTTTCTGAGACACAGCTGAATTCAAATCTGAACTGGACTACTCCCTGGCCAGCTGTTTGAGACTGGGAAAGTTAGCAAATATCTATGAATCAGTTTTTTTATGAATGCTATTTTTCTCTGACTATTAAGATAATGGAAGATCTTTGTGGAGAACTGAGAAGTATAGAAAGTTTCCAGGCGTACACTGTAATTGCCCTGAATTACCCTCCCTTGGACCTGACCATTAACATCGTGGTATAATTTTTGTAAACTTTCAATCTATGTGTGTGTGTGTGTGTGTGTGTGTGTGTGTGTGTTCCCCACAATCACTGCTTTAGCTGCAACCCACAGATTTTGAAGTTTTGTTTCATTTTCATGTAGTTAAAACTATTTTCCCTGGTGATTTCCTCCTAGACCCATTCTTTATTTAGAAATATATTATTTAATTCCGCATTTCAGGAATTTCCAAGAATCTTCCTATTACTGGTTTCTATTTTACTTCTGTTGTGGTCATAGAACACACTCTGTATGACTTCAGTCTTCGTAATTTACTGAAAATTGTTTTATGGCTCAGCATGTAGGCATCTTAAGTATTCCACATCCACTTGAAAGGATTGTTTTCTCCTCTTAATGAGTGCTGTGTTCTATAAACGCCAATTAGTTCCAGGGTTTAATATAGTGCTGTTCAAGTCTTCTATTGTATATTATCACTGCTTTTCTCTGGCAATTATTAAATCAAATTTTAGAGTAATGTTTTGAAATCTCCAATCATAATTATAGGTTTATCTATTTCTCCTTTCAGTAATACCAAATTTTGCCTTACATATTTTGAAGCTATGTTACTGTGCATACACATTTCGGATTGTTATGTTTTATTGATGGATTGACCATTTTATCATTATGAAATTTTCCTCTTTATCCCTGGAAATCTCTCTGGTTATGAAGACTATTTTTTCTAATATTACACAGCTACTCTAGCTCTCTCAAAATCACTCACTGTTTTAAATATATTTTGAATACATTTTCAGTTCTTTATATTCAACCTATCTGTGTCTTTCCATTTCTGTTTCATGTCAATTCAATATATAACCAGATCTTTTTTAAATGCAGTTTTACAATATCCACTTTTAATTGTGTATTTAGATCACTTAGTTATCTAATTGTTATATATAAATATACTACATCTATGTTACTTTTTATTTTCTATATATCCAATCTTTTCTTTATCCCTTTTCTTCTGCCTTCTTTTATATTAGTAAAATATTATTATAATTCATTATAGCTTCACTTTGAGTCCTTAATTCTACATCTTTGTTTTGTTTTGTTTTTGTTAGTGGTTGCTCTGTGGTTAAAATATGCATCTTTAACTTATCACAGGCTGTCTCTAAATAACATTATACCCCTTTGTGTATAACTAAGAACCTTCTAATTGTAGAGGTCTATTCCTTCCTTACTTAGTTCTTCATACTGTTGTTGTTATACATTTTAACAACAACTTAATGCAAGAGGCATGTTCTCCTCAGATTTTATACAAAGTCTCTCTCCTATATATAGTATGTGAAAATGCCAGTTTCAATATCCTTACCAACTCCTTGGAACTATCACATTTGAAAATTTGTGTCAACATGGTATTTATGAAGTGGTTGTTTATATTTATCATGAATGTTTTACTTTGCATTTCACAGATAAAAATCCTTGAGGCTGAGCCTCTTTTCATTATTTATTGGCTATTGTATGTCCTTTCTATCAATGGAATGTTCCTATATTTTATACATTTTTCCACTGAGTTGTTTGTCTTTTTGTTATTGATCTGTGGGATTTTTTTTATTTAACACATTCTGGATATTTATCTTCTGTTTCATGCATTGCAAATATTCTCCCTGTCTTCAGCTTATCTTTTGACTCCACTTCTGCATTTTTAAATAAAGAGGTTGTATTTTTTAATTTAGTGAAGTAAATTATTCTGAATATTCTTATTTATGGTTTGGACTGTTTAGGTCATTAAGACAAATTAATTCCTCCTAGTTCTGATAAAATAAATAGTTTCTGTGTTTTCTTTTAAATGTTCTAAATGTTCAAAATTTTTACTTTGCACATTTAGGCCTTTAATCCATTTGGAATTTAGCTTTATACTACTTTTTGCTCCTCTTCTTGTGTACCCAAAACAAAGTCCATCCCAACACTCCATCCCTTTACCTAAATACTGACTTTTGTATAGTTGAGCTTAGCTATCACTTCCTTCATGAGGCTTTCCTTGACTATACCAGCCCTCAAGACCCTCCCTCCTTAACTTCTTAAAACATTTATCACTGAACTTTGACATTAATTTATGTGTATGCATGGTAGTGAATTAATTAGCTGCAGTATGCAGGCAGATAATCTTAATGAAGTTGGAGGGCCAGAATTAAAGACTATAAAGAGAGTAGGGAATGTAATAGCATATGTCTTATCTCAAGGGCAGGTGCTTCTCAGCTCTAGCCAATTATTTCTATGTGGGACATAAGCTCACGTACCACGTAGAACCTGGAATCCAAAATTTTTATGTGAAATATTCTTACATTTAAATATTGTCAGTTCATTTAAAGATCTTTTTAAAACATCGTGTATGTGTGTTTGTGGGGAGGGACAGGGGGAGTTATCTCCTGGTCAGATTCAGTCACCCCACTTCCAATCATTAATCTCTAGTCTGTTTCTAATAGTTGATCAATTATCTCCTCAAATCACAAACCCCTTGAGTACAGGAGCATCCACTTTGTAACCACAGAAGCTGTCATGGGAGAAGCTTATGATAAATGTTCATGAAACCCTTGATTGACTGTTGATTGACAGAAGCCATCATATGCATACCCTGAGCCACAGTCTTCACCACAGTCAAATGCCAGGGAGAGGAGTGCAGCAGATCCCCCCATGAGGGACTATGATCAACTTCCTGCCCTGCCAGTGAGCATCTCTCATTCAATGAGACACATACGCACAAAAAATAGATCCTCTCAAAGTCGAAGCCATTCCTCCCCAGAGATGGTATGTCAGGACAGATTCTGGAAACTCTGCCATGACAAATTTAAATTTGAGAGTTTTTAAGTACCAGTGGTCTGTGTAGGATGAAGAACACATGCCAGTTATCAGAAGGCAAACAGAAGAGAAGAGCAAAGTAGAAAAGGCCTCCAAGCCTTGTCTTCTACAAGGTTAAAATCCTGACACTGAAGAAAGTTCGCGGCATGGCCATTGTTGTTTATTCATAGCTCTGGGTCCTTACCCTCAGATAGCACCACACTATCAAGTTCACATGCAGCCTAAGGAATGAACCAAAGGTCTATCTCTGTAGTGAAGGCAGGTTTGGACCAGGAACCAGACACTTTGATTCAAAGCTTGACTTTATCCCTGAGGAGCCCTAGCTGAGGCACTGAGCCTCTCTGACATTCTGTCTTCTCTTTGTAAGGTAAGAACAGTCAGATTGCAACTCCCTCTCAGTGGAAAAAGAAGCAATGTGAGAGGTGGTGAGGAGCAGACACCTCAAGTCAGACATGAATTAGGACCTACCAGCTTAGTGACCCAGAGAAAGTAACTTCACTCACCTTTCTGTGCCTGAGTTTCCACACCTACAAAATCAGGATACCATAGTAGAACTTAGCCCACTAGGTTCTTCTAAAGAGCAAACGGCCTTATACATGTAAAGCTCACTACAAATGATAGTGAGCTTTGGGTGAGAGAGAAATTAGTAGACTGTAAGGTATCATTATTGCAGGGTCTTTTGTTCCATTCTCTAGAGCTGTTAGGATCCATACAAAGTGGTGGTTCCGTTGTTGTTCTGTTGTTGTTGTTGTTGTTTCTTCCCCAAGATTGAGGGGGCATGTGAAGGAAAACTTCTCAGTAGGATCTATTTCTGATGAAAGCTAATGTGTTCCCTCCTCTGAGGCTACATGGCTTTCATCCTCCACCTGGAAATAGGCCCAGGCAAGAGCACTTGTGTGGAAAGGAAGCAAATCCTCTGAACAATGCTTCAAGATATTACACACAAAAATCCCCAGAAGTTACTAAGACTGCATTTCTGGGCATGTCTCTTCCCTGCAGGGTGTGTGAATATGCCTCTCTGTACCTCACTCCCACATATCTCTGTACACATAAATCTCTGTCAACTTGTATGCATCTCTGTGTGTGTCTTGGTCTATGACTGTCCATGTGAGCTCTTGTGTGTGTGTCTCCATGGAGCTATATCTACATGTGTGCCTGTGTGCATGTGCCTCTGTGTCTATAGTGTGTGTGTGTGTGTGTGTGTGTGTGTGTGTGTGTGTTGTGTCTGTGATGTGTCTCTAAGCAGGACTGCATGTATCTCTATTCTCTTTGTGTTGTGTCTGTCAGTGAAACTCCTCTTTTGATGGGCCAGATGAATGTGTTTGTGTAACAAAGAACAGGAGTGAGCAACTTCAATGTGGCCCATCAATGCTCCTAAATTACTCCATGTTATAACCCTTGGGAAACATAGGCTATTGGTTCTGGGAAGTTTTTAAAGAAATACTGATGAGATTATAATCACCATGTGTTAGTCTGCAGGGGAAACCAGATCTGAGAGCTTTACGAACAGCCAAGTGGCTCCAGTGTGTAGCTGTGGTGGAAAAGTGGCTACACCAAACAAAGGATGTGCCCCTGATATTCTCTTTCGAAAGCCTGCTCTCCTTGCCTGTAACAACAATAACATCAGTGGGAGAGGGAGGGAGTTTTGAATAAATTACCTGGTGCAGAAAAGGACAGACCCTTTCTGTTTCTGAGGAGGGGGAAATTGCTTTACCACAATGGACCCTGTGAGTCAACAGTCTCCAAACTAATCTATAAAACAGCTGAGGAGAATCCCTCCTCCAAGCCCAATCCTTCTTCCACTTCAGTAGACATTTGTCTCCTTCTACATACACATCTGCCTAATTAAAAAGATGCAATGCTACCTTAATTTCCATATAAACTCATCACCTTTACTGCAAATGTCTCAGAAACCAAAATAGGAATTTATTAGTCTAATAAACCAAGTGCTTCATAAAAATTTAAATGCATTTTTGAGCATTTTTGATGAAGGACCAAAGTGAAACAAGGAGGGGTCCAGCATGGGATGAAATCTTTTATTTGTGGGAGTGGAGATCTGAAGATAAAAAGAAGAATCCAAGAAGAAGAAGGGAAAGAAACAAAACCTCAGATGCTTAGACCCTAGGATGCAGGGTGACCACATCCCACAAGATGCTTTTGTGCGAATTAGAAAAAGGTGCCCCTTGCCCAGGATTCATCCCCCCTCACCTGCAGAGCAGGATGCCTTCTGATTAAACATCCCACTCCACACCTGTGGGAGACTGTGGGAAGGTTGTAGGAAGGGACAGCTGGTCCCCAGTTGCAATTCCTGCCTCTAGAGATGTTCTGAGACTCTGAGGACCTTCCACCCATGTAGATAGGCTCGTACCCACCTAGGCAGACTCATACATACACAAGAGAAAGAAAGGTAGGTTCTCAAACAGTTCTTGGGAATCACTGCTACACCTGGCAGAGTACCTGGAACTTAGTAGGTGCTCACTGAATATTTGTTGAATGAAAGACTGAATGAATGAATTGCTTTTTAGCAATCTAATGGACCTGGGCAGGCAATGCAGAGGGCTCTCTCAGCCAATTAAAGGAAGCACAAAGAGCCCATGAGAATACTTTCAGAGGGCAGTATCTCAGGACACCCTCCTGTGCGACAAAATACTCAGGGAAAAGGCCTGGGGAAGGGATATGATGACGTTCCCAGCAAGAGAGATGTGAAGAAAATACACAACACATTGTGTATACTGAGCCAATTTGAAAGAAAGGTTCATTTTAAAAGATACGGGATTAGATTGCCTGGAGAAGTTTCAGACAGAAAAGAGGGCAGCATCTCAGAATTATAGAGCAGGAAATGGCCCAGGAAGCTGTCTAGTTTGGTCTTCCCGTTTTGTAGTTGAAAATCTCCTTCCCAGCGACATAAAGGGATGCAACCAGGTCCTTCACTAATGGCGGGGAGGGGGTAGATTTCAAGAGAGAACCCCGGCTTATCTACTCATCCTCTGCTGTCCTTCCCAAGATCCCAGACTCCTTTACCTCCCTCTAGAAGGGCTTGAGCAAAGCTGTTTAGAGTTACAAAGACAAACTTTTTTGCCCCCCTAACCAGGGTACAGCCCTGGGGTGTCTGCTTCCCTGAATGAACCAAACTTTTAATAGAATGAGCAAAAGGTTTTTTTCCTTTGAAAATTAAGAACTTGCCTTTTTGCCCAGACCCACTACTTAGAACATGATGAAATGGTCATAAGCATTATGCAAACATTACCCTGAGCAAGAAGAATTTTAGATTACCCCGTTATTACTCAGGGGTGGGGGGTGGGGGGTGCCAGGTGCCTGCATTCTTTTATGAAATCAAATCTCTGTGAGAAGCAGAGAAAGCACTTATCAAACAAATATTTTTCCCTGTAGGGTATCCCCCAAATTTCCCAAAAATAATTTTAGTTTATGCAGTACATGTATTTTTTAATCAGTCTCCATTCAAAGATGTTCAAGCAAACTGCCAAATTGATCCTACTATCAAGTAGACTCAACAGCCCTTTATCTGCCCCAGAATTCCTGTTAGTTCTTATAGACCATACTCCCCCGATCCCATCCTCTATGAGCAAACACTTGTAGCTGCCTCTCTTGAAAGCAATAGGCTGCTACCCACTGGCGAGATTTCAACTTTGAGAATCCACAAGATAACAAGGTTGGATCTTAAGACCTTTGACATGAACGAAAAGAAAATGTCAGGTTAAAACTTGGCAGTTCTTCAAAGGTGCTAATCAGAAAGTGACCATTAGAAAAATGTTACAAAGATTTAGTTTCTTAGGCTGGGAAAAAGGAAATATTTAAAAAGGAAGTGAGAACATTGGAGCAAGACTTAAGAAGCTTTGTGTTGTTTTTTTTCCCCCTTGGTGATTCTATTCTGAATTTATCACTTGCAGGCACAGCATGCCTACACATTTCTTTTCTCTCAAAAAGAATTTTTTTAAAAAATCTCAGGATTGAAAGACTTTGTTGTATCTGTACCTCTTTAATACCCACCCCCATCACCACCTCATGAAGTTGCCCAGTCTACTCAAATCGGTGTAGTGATTTTGGATTTGTAACCTTGCTAAAATGCTCATCCCATGCATATAGTGTCTATTTTAAATTCCTGCCTGGTGAACAGAAAGGTCAGTGGAAATACCAACTAGTAAAAAATAATCATAAAATAAGAGAACAGTGTTATTCTTATTAGTAATCAGAGAAGTGAAAATTAAAACATTAAGAAACTATTTTTCACCCAGGAGGATAGTAGAAATTACTTGTCATTGATAATACCCCCCTCCCATGCCATGTAAATAAAGATACAATAAAATTAGCACTTTCACACACTGCTGGCAGCAGCATAAATTGTAGCTACTACTCAGAAAAGCACAGTGATATACAGAGTTCACGCTTTTTGACCCCATAGACATACTTCTCATAATCTTCATTAAAAAAAATAACGCAAGGGGAAACAAGTTATACACACAAATAGATCCATTGCAGGTTTGTTTTAAAATGACCTACTTTTCTAATAGGAGAATTATGACATCTGTCATTACGCACCAACACAATTGAATGTTTTCCAGCAATTCAGAGATATGTAACATTATAGAGTTTGCTTATGATCTATTGTTAGTTTAAAAAGCAGGATGCTGTCTCAGCCAGAATTGACCTTCTAAGCATTAGAAATTAACTTTAGTTAGTCTCACCCCCCAAATTATATCAAAACAACATTAGGTAATTCACTGGGACCCAAAAACACCAGACACCAGCACTGAGGCTGCCAGCCCTGCAGGCTGAGCTCTGTCGGCCTGGAGTCACCGCACCTCTGCTTCCAGAACCTGGGTGGAGCTGTCCTGAACGTTGGTTCCGTCGCTGTCTCCCGTGCAGTCCCTGCATCTTCCTGTCAGCAGCTTTGAGTTTAGAGCTGAGGTGGGTGTGTCTGGTCCTAAGCTTTAGGGGAGGTTGGGAAAGTGAGGTCCCAGAAAATGAGGCTCTGGCACTTGCATATGTAGTAAGAGTATCCCTCCAAGACTTTTTATCAAAAAAAGATTTAAATGCTGACTGATCAAAAAATGATAAATATCTATAACAGAAACGAACAAAAAAATATCCTACTGTGACTACAGCCAGAAAAAAAAATTTACCGCAGGAAAGGATTGAAAGGGATTGGATGCATACATTGAAGCTTAGGTGATTTTGTTCTGTTTTCCTAATGTTCTATATTCCTGAATTAAATGTCCTATTAAAATGCATATTTGTATTAGTTTTCTAGGGCTGCCATAACTAATTACCACAAACTGGGTGGCTTAAAAGAACGCAAATGTGTTTTCTCACAATCTGGAGACAGGAAGTTCAAAAATAGCTGCTGGCAGAGCTCTGCCCGCTTCTGAAGGTTCTGATGGAAAACCCTTCCTTGCCTCTTTCTAGCTTTTAGTAATATTTGTCACTCCCAGGGTTGCAGATGAACCACCCCAATCTCTGCCTCTGTTGTCACAAACCTTCTTCCTTCTATGTCTATGTCCAAATTACCCTCTAATTTGGTATGACTTCATCTTACACTGATTACATCTTCAGACTCTATTTCCAAATAAAGTCACATTCACAGATTACAGGTAAATATGAATTTAGGGGCACAGATTCAACCCAGTAAAATATTTTAGGAGGCTCTTCCTTTTGTTGAGACAAAGATCAAGTTTCTGTTGTCTAGGACTGTAGCTTTCTTTGGAATCCAAAAACGTCTTTTATTGTATCACCAAGCATAGGGCTCGGAACATATTCACATTTTTAAATACTTGATGAGTAATAGAAGGAAAATATCAGGGAAGGAGGGAAAACACATAAATTAAAAAGGGCTAAATAAGTGAATCATCCTATATGGATGATTTAAAATCTCCATAACCTCAGGGACAATTGCTTCAATCTCTTTATAATCAATTCCAGCAGCTTCCTCACCATCACCATCATCATCATTATCATCATCTTTTAAAGAACCTGACAAAAATCACATCTACCTGTCTTCCTCATGAGTATCACAGTAAAGACTGTTACTTAAATAGAACCATAGCAACAATAACAACAACAACGACAACAACACACTAATACACGAACCTGAGCTAATGCCCCTTAACTCAAGTTCAGGTAACATTAAGCAAAGCCATAAAACGGAGAATTTCACTGAGAGGTGCTCTTTATGTTTTGAAAAAAATAGGTCGGTGAGTAAGTGAGCAACTATGGTAAAAAAGATGCAGGTTAGGCAAATTAAGCAGTTTAGGAGTGTTGAGAAGGTTGGGAAGATGTGTAAGTATGTAACTGAATAGATACAGAAGGTAGGTAAGTAGAATAGCTTAGGTAGGTAGATAAAATTCACCTGCGGACATGTGTGCATTTCCCATTTCCTAAGTTTCCTAAACCCCTAGATGACAATACACTGAGAAAGACACAAAATCAGAAAGGGCTATACTATAACATACTGAAGTTTGGGAATCTGAGCACAGGTTGAATTTATTAGAAAACAGAAAGGAGAGTACTATCAGCCCCTGAGCACTAGCAGTCCATAAATTGAAAGCATTTAAAATCTCATGCCCTTACCACCCTGCACATTTCAGTTCTTCACTCTCAGAATCCTTAATTGCCCATCACTGTGTGGGCCCTTTGAATCGTCATAGTCATTCTTTTAACCCCCTTACCAGGGAGCCTGAAATCCAGCTCCTGGGAGCCCTCTTACCAGCTGAGCTGCCCAGCCATTTGTGGACAGAGATCAGCAGCAAAGAGAAAAAAGGAAAGACTTCTATCAATTTAAATGACAGTTCTTCAAAGGCTCTGAGTCACCTCCTTTTTGCTACAAAAATCCTATTTGAAATGCGTCCAGGAAGCTTACAGAGTAACCAACAGTGATTTACTTTAGTACAGTGAACAACAGTCCTAATTTCTTAACTGTACATGACAGAATATATCTCCCCTGTTTTGTTATAAATATAAGGTCACCTCAGCTCACCAGATGCCACTGAGGAACATGGGGATATTTCCATAGAAGCCCTTGTGCTGCTTGATTAAATCAAGAGAAGGTAAATTAACTCAAAACAGTCCAATGTATTAGTTTTGCAACCAATGAAAAGCTATGAGCATGCTCAGAAGACACTATATCAGAGGGCTCAGTAATACTGATCCCAACCCGGTGTCCCAGCATGCTAATGGACAGGAACTGGGCTCTTTTTTGAATATACTAACTCCACTTTTGAAAGCCCCACTGCTATCATTTTCTCACATAAGGAGAGAGACAAAAATCATGATAAATCCATGGGTAGAAGTTGGGCTCAGAGTGATTATTACAGAACTTCCACATCCCTGAAGTTTTTCTCAACACAAGCCCCATAGAAATCCCCTCATGCTGTACTGACTGTGTGGGCGGCACACTTGGCTGTTCCCTGAACCGAAACAACAATGCACACTGAGGCACCTGCTGGTAAGTTTTCCAACAAACAACAAACTCTGACCCATATCAGTCAAAAAAACCCTCCATCTGTGGCATTAGCTCCATTTTTCTGTAGATCTAACAGCAGACAGACTAGTGGGTCTGAGTTATAGAGCTCACACTCTAAGTGTGGAAAATTACACACTTACCTCTTTCTTCCAGACATCTATTCCAAGTGATCACTCAGAAATACTTTCCTTGTCTGCCCTCCTTTGCCTCCCAGGGGTCATCTCCCTCAGCCTGGCATTGGGCTCTGTGGGCCAGCTGGAAGCCACCCATGGCTGAAGGCCTCTGGAAATGGTACAAGTCAGTGGGCACATGTCAGGAAGGTTAATATGGCAAAAATTAAAATTCAGTTACGTCCACTAAGGTGGCTGACATCCCTGCCCATTTTTGATTTTTGTTTTTGTTTCCCTCCCCAGCCCGGCCCCGCCCCAGAGCATCCACACCAGTTGGATCCATCCCACCACAGCTCATCAACCTGGCATTTGAAAATCTACCTCTGCTTCTCCCTCTGCTTACTCATATTCACCTTCATCAACACCCAGCTGTTGCAAAAGCCTCCCTTGGCCCTTCCATCTCTTATTTCACCTGGGTTAAAGGGGTTATTTAAGGAGCCGCAGCCTGTGAATGAGCTGAGGAGTGATTATGGGTCTGTCAGAAGGACTCCAAATCCCATCCATGCCCTTAGCTGCCTTACCAGGCCTGACCAAACAAGAGCTGGACTGTGATACTAACCCGGGTGGTTGGCGCTCAAAGCCCGTTCCACTCCCCTCCCACAACTCCCTCACTGCTAAGACCTCTAGAGAGCACAGCAGGCATGAACCCCAGCCCAGTTAGTGATGCCCGCACTTGCACAGGATCTCCCCATCTCAGGTGTGCATCACCAAAATGATCCTGAAGGAAGGCTTGCTGAATGAGAAGAAGGCAGACCCTGAAAAAGAACTACCAAGAGCAGGCCAACCACTGCGCTCCCTGGGTAATTTCAAATGCAAATTTCTGGCAAACTTTACGCAAGGGATCAATATAAAGTTAAATTAAAAGCCTAATGGGTTTCAGTTCAAAACACGAGGGAATCCTGAATTCACTGCCTCTCATAAACATACAGAATGTACAGCTACATATGAAACAACTTCCTGTGGGGGGGAAAAAAACAAGCAAAGAAGAAGAAAAAAAACAAAAACCCTAAAAATTGGCTGAGCAACTCCCACTCCAAGAGAAGGCCCACATGGAAGCAGGTGGGAGAGGCTCGGACACAATCCCACCATAAACCCCACAGTCATGAGGGAAACGAAAACCCAGAGCTTCCTGAGGGGAGAAGGGTTTGAACCCCACATTAGCAGTACAACTTTTAAGACCTGCTCCTGAGAGATGAACACCAAAACATCTAGTTTTTAAAACCAACATCTGGGTCGGGGGGTGGGGGAGGATTCGTGTCCAGGAGACCCACAAGCTATAGCAATCTGAGAAATGGCTCTTGAAGGGCTTGGACTTACCTGCCCAGGGCCCAGTGTAGAAGCAGCCCATCCAGGGGCACTGTCTTGGTGCGAGAGAGACTTATCTGTTTGTCTTGGAGCATCGGCCTGAGGCCCAGGCATCTGACTTGACACATTGCTGGGGTGCGCTCCTGGACAGCTCCTGGCCATGCCATCTTTGGGCTCTCCCTCCGCCTTGTTCCAGCCAGCAGGCACCTTTTTTTAAATTCTAGCCTTCCCTCCATCCCTTCCTTTCTTCCTTCCTTCCTTTCTCCCTCCCTCCCTTCCCAGCAGGCATTATCTCTAAGCTCTCCCTCCACCTCTCTCTAGCTGGTGGCACCATCTTCATGTTCTCCCTCCGTGAGATTCAGAATGTGCCAGAACCTCCTGGGGGGAGCTTTTACCCATGTCTGATGCCCCAGTTTTACAGCTGCCACCCGGGCACGACTGTACACCACCTGGCTCTGGAGACCACTGAGGCTTACGCTCAAGGTTCCCACAGGACCCTAACCAACAGAGGAAGTGTGGCTATCACCTCCCGGGCACAACAGCAGGCAACAGGCAGTAGGTCAGCCTTTCTACAAGGGGCCTATTAGCTTATCAGCACAGCTGAGCCTGAGGGGCAGGCTTCTAATTAAACCCTTGCTTAAGGGCTGGCTGCAACCCTTTCCAGAGGCCTCAGAGGGCTGGCGCTCTCTAGGTACTCTCCCTCTGCCACTGTCCAGAGTACCGGAGCTCCCAGAAGGGAGCTTCTCCACATGTCTGTTGTGTGAGTCTTGACAGCTGCCACCCAGAGGATGCCGTTTGATTTCCTGGCTCTGGTGGCCAGGGGAGCTTGTGTTCCTGGGTCCCATGAGACTAACTATCAGACAGCTAGTTCTTGGCAGGCTACCAGCCCAGAGCACTGCACAGACAGTAAAACACACACATCCACACACAAATTAACACCAAATGGATTAAAGATTTCAATGTAAGACCTGAAACCGTAAAATTCCTAGAAGAAAACCTAGTAAGCTCCTTGGCTGGTCTTGGCAAAGATTTTTTGGGGGATTTGACACATCAAAAACATAGGTAACAAAAGTAAAATTTAAAAACCTGGGATTACATCAAATTAAAAAGACCACCATGTAATGGTCTTTGGTTAAGAAGATCCTCATAGTCAACTGATAACCCCTGGGGAACAAATCCCCTAACTTTGTCATGTAGGTCTCCCCACAGCCCAGTGGAGAGTCTGGGTGCACAGCAGGATTTGATAAAGTATTTTTTACATTTTATTTCTGTTATGCCATACCAACATGTTAAAACCAAGCTCAGATATTCATAAGACAGATGATACTCTTTGGCAAGCAAATACTTGCTAAAAAGACAGCTGCATGTGAACCTCACAAACATGATGGTGAGCAAAAGAGGCCAGTTCCAAAATAGTGCATATTTACTTGAAATTCAAAAATAGGCAAAATTAACTGATCATCTAAGAACTGCTATTATGATTTGTTTTAAAGCAGTCTATACCAAAAAAGAGTCAGAAAAAGCAAACCACTATTTTTAAATGTTCACAAATTTCATGATCAGCTGACAATGAGCACAATGAAAAGTGACATTTCTCTGGGAAAGTTTCTGGCAATTATTTGACAACTGAGAACACTCTGAAAGGCACATTTATTTGGTGTTAATGTTCTCAATGCCTGGAGAGAGAACATTTTAAAACCCTCTTTAGTTATTTTGCATCCAAGTTGTTTTCTTGGAAATTAAAGTTTACAGGATCGGTTTAAATTGTTATAATTCTTACAGATTTAAAAGATGCAAAATTTTGTCAGAAACCTAAAAATCCTCTGTGAAAAGGCCAAAGATCACTGGCTTCCCCCTGCTCTGTGTAGCAAAAGACCACAGCAATTTGTTTATAACGTGTCTTTATTTGTGCCCTTGTTCTCTTCACTAGGGTTCAGGCAATAGGGACAACCAGAGGGCTGTTGTCACTGGGATATCTTCCTAGGACTGATCACACAGCAGAAAAACGGCTCATCCACAGGCTGGAAAGTTCCAGGTCTGACTTTCCAGTGCTATAAGAAGACGCTGCAGAATTCTCTCCCTGTAATGTGGTGAGCGCCCAGGAACAGAGAATATCTAAGTACAGATGGTCCACTGATGTTCTCTTCCCCTCTTAGGGAAGAGGAGATAAGGGGTGGGACTCCCCATCTAAATTACCCTACAAACACAATCCTTTTTTTTTTTATCTAACTTGAGCCCCACTACAGGGTCTAGCAAGTAAAGGAAAGTGCTGCTGAAATTTTACTCGACTCCACAGTCCTGACATGTTGTTGCTCCCGGTTCTTTGTCAGGTCTTCGGCAACACGCACACCCGTGGGCAGGAAGACAGGTCACACTGTCTGCTCACTCGGAAGTTTCTATCAGGGTTGGGGTTTGGAGAAGATGGAGAATGGGTGGGATGGAGGTAGGTCTTGCGAAAGGAAATGCCATTTCTGTGAAAATGGCAAAGGCTCTAGTTTGCAGCCCCTCCGGAGTCCAGAAGCTCCATCTATTCACATTCTCCATAAGATCACCAAGCCGGCTTTAACCCTTTCCACCCTTCACTCATCTGCCTCCAAGCCCGTCATCTCTCCTCATGCTGCTTGCTGCTGTGCCCAGAACCATCCCCAAGACTAGATGACTGCACAGTCGCCTGTCCAGTGTAAACACGATGCTGCTTGACTGCTCCTCTGGCTTTGCCTGGGTGCCTTCCTCTCTTAAGCTCCAAGCAGGCTTAGGGACCCATAGGTGGAGTCCTCGCCTTTGAGCCCTCAGTACAAGGAGCGCACGGAGAGAAGCCGGGCCTCTGGGCCTTTGGTGGAGGAAGCCCGCCCGGCTGGGGCCCTGGGACAGCAGGACCCAGCAGGAGCCGCCGCTGCAGGCACCCGTGGCGCAGAGGACCAAATATCCAAGAGGAGCGCGCTCAGCCTGGCTGGGGAGCCTCCGCCAGCGCCAACTTGTCCCATCACCGAAGCGGCGAGCAGCTGGGCGTAAGCGGGGAGGGGTCCCGGACCGGAGGGGGCGGCGCGGGGCTCTCCGCTGGCCGGCTTGGGGGGGACGGGCGCTCAGGACCCCAACTCCATCCAAATTGGGCCGAGATGGGGAGGGCAGAGGCTGCGCCGGGCAGAAGGCGGCCACTGCTGCTCCCCCGCGCGGGCCGGAGCTGGAGTCTCGGGGACCCGGGGGACAGGCGCCTGCAGATCCCACACGCCACGCGGGGCCCAGGGCTGCGGACGCAGTGGAGACTGCCGCCGCCAGGACCCCCACCAGTGCACTGGCTGGCGCTCTGCCCACTGCCCCCTGGAAGCCCGCCAACTCTGGGATCCCAAAGCTGGCACTGCCGCGTGGCGTGGAGGCTTCCTTCGCTCTCTGCGAGGCGGGCCCTTGACCTGGCCCAGAGCACCCCACACTGGGCAGAAAATGTGAATCGCGGATGGTGATCCTGCGCGTGCTCCATTTCCTGGCTTCCTAAAGCGCTCCGCGTTCACCCCTCTGGCTCCCCGTGCCATTTAAAAGAGCGCTGGTCTTGTCATCGCCTTCAGGCTGAGCCCAGCGCTGGTGCTGTGAGCCTTGTATGTCTTGGAATGAACCTAAATGAAGTTAGCCAACTTCAGCTCTAGGACCAGAGACTCTGCCACTAGTGTGTAGAGGATCCCTGCTCAAACCACCTCTGGGCTAACTGAGCTTTTAAATGAAGGTGTTTATTACCTCACAGAACCCCCTCCAGGACGTCAATTCCTGGCTTTTGCCATCATGCTGTCAGCCCAGAGCCTCAGCTGCTTTAAAAAGTTCAGATGAAGATCTATGGTGGGTGAATTTTAAAATATGTTTTAAATTACTAAGCTTTTCTTAAAAATCCAATCTTCTTTAAAATAAAGCTAAAATGTCTTCAAATTTCTAAGTCCTGACCGATTTTGTGACAGTGATGTTTGTACATAGTAATTAGCCAATACTAGTAAATATCCATTAGTAAATAAATGAATACCAGGAGAATTAATGCCTACTACAAAAAAAATAGTACTAATTCCAGTGTGTGTGTGTGTGTGTGTGTGTGTGTGTGTGTGTCCTTCCATTGTTATTTCCATGGTAACATCACTGATAATTTGACCCTAGTGTCTATGACAGCCCACCTTGAAGACAATATAGGAATGAATAGTTCCTCATCTATGTTTCCAACAGGGTTCAAGAAAACTTCTGTTACACAAACTTTTCCCAAGCCAGAATTATAACAAAGTTCACTGCGCTTTATTCTTAAAACATCTCCAAGGTCGATAGGAAGAGAATCAGCCTTCTCAGCCATTGAAGCTGAGTGTGTCGATATTCAATAGGATGATGTCTGACATTAAAGGAGCCTGGAATGTCCTTCCAGAAACACCCAAATGTGGCCCCTGACTAGCGACCCATCCTTGGAGCCTAGCTCTGTGCCTTCCGTAAAGGAAACGCCATCCACTAGGCCTCTTGGTCAGAGAGAAGAGTGGAGATCCTCCCACATCCCATGTTGCATGTGCTCTTGTGAAAGTCAGAAAGTTTTCAGAGGTTTGTAGGGTCAGTCGCTTAATGCCTTGCCTTCATGCACTGCTAACCTCCTTTCCAGCCTGGGTAAGTGTGCTGGATTCCTCCAAGAGGGGAAAAGCAGGTTAAAAAGTCAGAACCCAAAGAGATCCCTACCCAAATATAGGACTGGGAAAAGCAAATGAAAAAGTGTAGGAGAGAAGAAATCAGAATATCAGAAGGCTGTGAGCCAATGCTAATTTTGCCTTAATACACTTACATTTTGACCAAAGGACTATTATTACTACCTTAAATCATTTTTCCAACATGAAAGCAATTCCTGCAGATACTTGGTGAAAATAAATCTTTCTCTCCCCATAAAGATTACATTTCCTTTCTTCTTAAACTATTCTTACACAGTTATCCCCTTGGAGAGGAGATATTTGAGATCCATTTGAGAGAAATTTACTGAGGCTTGACCATTTTCTTAATCTCCAGTCCAGTTGAGGAAGGCTTTAACCAGGAAGACCTAGATTAAGTTGGTTGGTTGGTTGATTGCTGTTGTTTGTCTGATTTATGGTTATTACCTTTTAATTCATAGGATTTGGCTCACCATTGGCTTCTATCACCAGGCAGAAGTTTAAAAATACCACTCATGCCCCAAACCCATCCCCTTTGACAAAACTGCCAAAGAAGTAGACTAATCTGATTAAGTGATGTCCAGTCCAGCATTCCCTTAAGATTTTCGACCAGATTTCATTGATGGGATGCCAGCAGGGTAAGCTATCCAGTGAATGAGGAGGGAAAGTTGATGTCAGGGTGATTCCTACAGATGTCTAAGGACTCTAAGCATGAGAAACATATCTCTGCTCTCCCCACATTTCATAAGATCTAAAACCTCAGCATTTTCCATACTACTACCCCTGCTTTTTAGGCGCTTCTTTCCTATCTCTCTCTATAAAATTAATATTCGGGGTGGGGTTTAGATACCCAGTAGGGCCAAACAATGACACAGCATGGGGAGGAGAAAACAAATTCATTTTTATATATCCTTAATGTTTTTATATTGATAAGCTGGCAATTTATCCTTACCTATGTTTGAGTACTGAAGGAGAGTAACACAAAGTTTATAAACAAATATCAGTATTTGGAGAGCACATGTTCAAATGTCTTTCTGTTCAACACATGATCAAAACTTTCATGTTACATAAAAACCTTTATGTTACAAAGCAGCAAAAGATCATATTTTAAACACAAGAAAACAGCACATAGCTCCTTTTGCTTAAAAACCTTTGGCAGCTCCCCCTTGCCCTCAGAATAGAATCAAGAATGGGCCTGCCATGGGGCATGACTGAGCTGTCCTCTGCTGATGTCTTGCCCTCATTTGGCTCTCCCTCCTCACTCATTATGCCCCAGCCACACTAGCCTCAAACCCTTCATTGTGTCATGTTTATTCCCAACTCATGGACTTTGGTTCATACTGTTCCACCTGCTTGGAATGCCTATCCCCATTCTTCATGTGACTGGCTTATTCTCTTCTCTTAGGTCTCAGTTTCTCTGAGTGGCTTTGAATGAAGGACTTAAGAGCACTCTTCTGGAAAATGGGGAAAAGGTCATCTACCTGATTCAAAACATGCCACAAAAGTTCATTCAACTTTGTAAACCTCTTACCAGCACCAGTGACACTCCTTGCTAAATAGTTTCTAGATATTTATTTTTAAATTCATCAATTTTGTAGCAGCTCCAAAAGATAGAGAGAGGGCAGGTATTTCTTACTATTAGGATATGCAATGAAACTTTCCCGTAATCATAGATTTAAAGACAAAATCTTGAAACAGAACTTTATATTTTGACCACAATTGTCTGTCCAATTTCTTCCCCACTCTGAGTTTCTGTGTCTGTGCATTGAAACCACATGTTATTTCTCAACTACTGTACACTATTTGCATAATGATCTCAATTGGACAAATGTATAATGACATGTATCCATCATTATAGTATCATACAGAATAGTTTCACTGCCCTAAAAATCCTCTGTGCTCCCCCTATCAGTACCTCCCACCCTCTACTTGATAGTATTTTTATTAAAGCCATTTTAATCTCAATTGGAATGTGACTCTGTTACCACCTCATACATTAATATAAAGATTCAGCTCATTTTCAAATTATCAAGGATTACAATCTCAAATTAGAAATTGGATGTTAATTTATTTTCAAATGAGCATTTAAAATCCTTTTTATCATGTCCTTACCTCTAAAGGTATATACATTTCATTTATTATTTTTGCTGACTGTTTAAATGGATCAAAGCAGTAATTTTGAAAATTATAGAAGTCTAATACCTACATTTAACAAAGAATCCACACTCTAAGAAATCTTATTAACTTGACAGCAATTAAAAACTGCAGCACAAACATTTCACTGCAAGATGCACTATGATTTTAATAAATTTCTAAAATGAGATAAACAAACCTTTAAAACTTCTTTTCTATGTTGAAGTTTTGTAAATCACAATTAGAGAAAGAATGCAAATGGATTTATCTTTATATGAACATTACTGAAAACAATTTATAATTCTGGGCTATACTTAGGGAAACAAATTTACTGAATACCTATTTTATGCCAGGAATATTATATATTTATTTTATTTCATATTTTTAACAACTCTGATCTATGGCACTTTAATTCCCCTTTGACAGATGAGATGACTGAGGCTTTGAGTGATTAGGTCACTTTCCTAAGCCAGGGGGAAGAGAGCCCCCCAGGCAGCAGAACCAGTGTGTGGTGTGAAGAGTATGAAGTCAAAGGAACATGGGGAGATGCAGCAACCCAAGGGACCTCATGGCTGGAGCATGGAGCTGAGACTGCTCTGAGCTGAGGCCCAGGAAGCAGGCAGCGTGGCTCAGAAGGGCTTAACAGCAAACGTAAGGATTCGAGACTTTAACGTGTTTTCTACACACCCGCTGCAGTGTGAGGAAGGGATTGGAGGGGCAATTGCACTAGCCCTTGGAAGACTGTGGTCACTTGGGTTGAGGGCCAAAGCTGGCCAGGGACAGAGAAGGTGTGTGGTTCTATGACAGGTTTAGTAGGTAAGGATGGTAGGCATTGCTCATTGATCGCAGGGTGATGGCCAGTGATGTGGGGAGGGGATGTAGGGGTAATTCCTGAGTTTTCAAACCTGCTCAGCCACATGGAAGGCAGTCAGTAGCCTTTGTTGAGACCCAAAGAACCACTCACAGGAGAATTCTGTGAGTTTGAACTAAGACATGACAAGCTGTATTTGAAGCACACGTTATAAGGTCCAGGAATTGGGAGTTCAGTGGAAATAGGGTCAGAGGTTAAAGTGTAGGAGTGTAAATGAGGGCCACTAAATACTTACTGCAGTGTCTCCCAACTTGGACCTTCTGCATCCAAAGCTTTCACAAACCCACCCTTCACCTCAGTGTCCTCAGGCCTGGTGTGCAGGGGATCACCTGGGTGTAGCCAAGTGGACACGTGCTGGGTTTCAATCCTGGCTCCGGAGCTAGTAGTGTAAACTTCAGCTACTTAACTCTGTCACTCAATCTCCTCTGTGAAATGGGGATAATAGTACCTACTTCAAAGGATTTCTTGAAAATAAGTTAATATACATATATAAAGCTCTGAAAAATGATGCCTGATACATAGGAAGAACTCAATACCTATTAGCTGTCATTATTTTGGGGGAACTCTATGTAGATTCATGGACTCCAAACCAGGGTTTGGAACTTCGTTTACACTCTGATCCTTTCAGCCTATGTGCCATATTTATATTATTCCTCATTCATTATTTATGGCCTTTTATATCCTGTTAGTCTATGCCATGTTTACACTATTCTCTTTAATTATTTATATCAAAGTAATTCTATCAGAATACTACTTGCTCATGATTAAATAAAAATTCAAGATGAGTTTATAATAAGAAGCAACAGCTTCCCATTTATTGAATACCTATTTTGTGCCGGGTGCCACCCCTATCTGAAATCACACTTCCTGGAAATAATCAGTTTTAGTCATTTTCCTGTTTTTAGTTTTGGGTGGTGATCACCAAAGCTCATAAGAATGAAATTCATGCCACTGTATCATCATTTAGTTCCTTTCTATATTTCTTTTGTTCCACGTTTTGCATCTCCTCTTTTCAGAATTCTTCTCATTGTCTTTCTATCCCAGCCTTGTATCCAAAAGGAATGTAATGAGAGGAAAAGGAGGCTATTTCTGCCCCCCCCCTCGGGATCCAAGCCTCCATAAAAATCAGTGTCCCCCACAAGACAGAGCAATGTCCAGAGGCCAGTCAACCTCTCAGCTCTTAACAGCAGGAGGCCAAACCTGGGATGACACGTGTGACTGCTTTTACAGGATTGGTCACTTATCTCAATAGCATGATATTTGGAAAACATTCACAATACTCTGTATGACCAAAAAAAAAAAAATGTACGAACACAGAGTAGCTTGGTGCCCATCTGAGGCAAACGTAAGGGTGTTGAGCTACAGTAAGACTTCCTCTGACAGGGGCATGTCTTTCCTCTGGCAAAACCCTGCCTGCAACTTGATCTATATGAACATGTGTGACTGTACCTCTCAAAGTAAATGAGACAAAGCATGAATTTCATTGCTTTCCTGCCACATTTGGGGCTTATTCTTTCATTCAATTATTCCCCCAATGCAGCATTTCACCTTGCCTCCTTACTGCAGTGAATGACAATTTAGCTTAAATTGATGCCCCATTCTCATTTGGAGTTGCTAACGAGAGACCTCTAAGGATGATTTGAAGTGTTTTTAAGGGAGGGATTTCTGCTCAGCTTGCAGAAGAAAAGATTCATGTGAGATGCATAAGACTGAATTAATTACTCGAAAGACACCTCTGCTTCTCAAACACACGGTAACACATGAGTAGGAAAGTAGTTTTCATTTAATTGAAAGCAAAACTTTTTCTTGGGCACAGAATTTATCCTCCAATAGACCTGCTGCAGAGGATGGGTTAGCTTCATCAAATGTAAAGCATTATTTTGAGGACAGAATAGAAATGAATGGATAAATTATTTGCTGTAAATTGTGCCTCTTCAGCTGCTGATTTATAAAACTGCTGTTGCGATATGGTCTCACTTTCCCTCTAATTTCAAATAGGGTTGTCAGAAGAAAAGTGTCCATTTTATGCCCAGAAAGAAGCACATACTGAGAAATAATGTTATCTTCCATGTGGATAGTTTTTTGAGCTTTTCAAAACACTTCGATGTTACTTCTCCTACTTGAATTTCACCAGAACTCTGTTAAATGGTGGGACACATATTAGTGACATATTTTGTAGAAAAGGAAGCTGAAGTCAGAATGTGAGTCAGCAGCTACAACCTGGCTAGAACCAAATTTCCACAATATTTTGGCTAGAAAGAAAGTTCTAGCCTGAACTGGAAAAAAATACTTTGCTTTTAAACGTAAGTAACTCAACGTTTCCCCCTCCTGTCTATTTAATCAGTCATGTGCCCTTCCTCAAGTCCACTTAATTAAATTTGCTTTCTTCCAAAAACACTTGTATAATTTATTTTATCCCTCTCTAATGGTCCCTACTTTACATGCTTTCAGAATTTAGGTGAAGAGTCTGGCTCTCCTAAATCTACCAGTACATTATCCTGTATCACGTATCTAAATATGTGCATAATAAAAACAGTCATTGCGAAGTGTAGCAAGTATCTCCAAGATAAGAACTGGGAAGGCCCTACAGCGCAATAGTTAAGAGCATGGGCTTTCAATGTGTCAGATCTAGAATCAGATCCTGTCCTGCTACTTAGAAATGGACAGTCTCTCTAAGCTTCAGCATCTTCATTGTAAAATGATTACATAGTAAGACTTACCCATAGTGGATGTCTAACGTTTGTTTGTTTGCCCCTGCCACCACACAATGCAATCCTGGCAGGGCTACTCATCATGGAATCTATTTTCATAGACCATCTCTCTGCTTCCCCCTTTTATTAATGGCAATCCAAGTGTGTTAAAGATAAAGGGTTTTATAGGAAGGTAGGCAGTGGCCTGGAAAGAAAAGGGTGCAAGACTAGGCTTTTGGGAAGGCAAGGAAACAGTATCTGCATACTGGAAGAGAGACAGCTCTACAGCCCTGGGCGGGGGAGGGGAGGGCTGCTGAAACAGCTCCTAGGCTGGGTCTAGAGGAGAACAGAAGCCAGGGCCACCAGAATGAGACCACTTGCCCCCCGGGACCAAGCTTCACCCCAGTCTGGCATCCAACAGAGGGAATCAGTAAGGAGAGTATCCCTGCAGTATGGACAATGATGATGTCAGCCACCCACATGCAAGGAAATGAAGGGTTCTGCCTCCTTTTCTGACCATCACCTGCATACTGAGATAGTAGAATAGTTCTACAAATGGGACAGGCCCCATATACTAAATAATAACAATGAATAATAAGTTGAATTTCTATCTAGTCCAGATGGATGATACTTGTGGCTAAATTATGTTGATTTAATTGAAAGTAGTATTTCTTGTGTTTATAAGCTAATGTGCTACCATGCATAGCCATTATGAATACTGATCATAATTTCAGTAGTCCCAATATTTGATAATTAGCAATCCATGTGTGATAATTATTGTAACATTGGCATCATCAGCAAGCATTTACTGAAGACCTTGGATATCCACAATATCCATGTCTCATCCCAGCCTAGACACCAGGAAATCATGGTAATCCAAAATCGGAAATTAAATGCACATTATTTTCTTGTACCTTTCCATTAAAGGTTTAAAGACATGAATGAAAGAGAAACCGATAATCAAATTTAGATTAAGTTGAGGCATGCCTGAGGGAACCCATTTCCCATCATCCTTCCCAACACTTATTATTATCAAACTCTTTGATATTTACCAACATGACAGCTGCCAGTTGATTGAGGGCAAAGATTTTCTGGCCCTTAAAACCTGGGAGTGGGCAAACAGATAAAAGTTAAGGGAGGGATGAGAAGAGAGACAACTGGATAGAAGGGATGGGAGAATTCTTTTCTCTTGAGAACTCAGATCCCCAGGGAGAGGAGGACAAATGTCAATCAAATCCTCACTAAATACAGGCCCAGGACATAGTATTGATTTATCTCTATTTAGTGACTATAATGACTTTGACCTGTCCCCAATGAGAGATGTCAGCTTCTCATGCTTGTCCTTCTTTATGGAAGGCCTAAGGTTGCCTGGGATGTGCATCGCTTTCTGGCTTAATGCTTGTTCAGTAAGAAAACTGTTTCCTTTCTCTGCTACATTTGTGGAGAGAATTTCTGGGTTGGGAGAAATGTTTGGTTCTAATCATATTTTCTCCAGCATTTGCCACATGCAATCAATGAGTGCCACCTTGAAAATACGTGTAAGAACTAGGGAAAAGGTATGTCTTCAATTGCATTTTTCTCTGTTGATATAGTTTCATGAACCAGAGGGAAGTACCAACATGCTCGCCCACATTCTTCCTCCTTTTGTCTGCATGTTGAGGAGGGGCTGCCTGGTAGCCATGCCTCACCTTCCATCGAAGGTGGCAGTACTATTCAAGGTGGATAACTAGAGAGAAGTCACAGACTAGGAAGACCTCAGAAGCCCATCAACCCGTGTGCTTCTCTTGCTCACTAGTGAGAGATGAGAGGCCATGGGAGGCTCTCAGGGCATGCACTCTGTGGTAAGCACACGAGGCTTGCTGGCATCCTCCTATCTCAGAGTCACATGGTTTCTGTCTTCATGGGGTTTTCCACGCTTCACTCTAGTTGCTCTCAATTCCTTGGGAGAAGGGGGGTTGTCTTGCCTGCTTTCCAAGGCCCAGTTATCCAACTCTATTTTGGATTCAGTCATTTCCTATTTAATTAACTACTTGTTATTTAAAAGCAAGATTTCATAATGTACATCCTTAAGTTGCTGATAGATCTGGTGACCTCAAAATTGGAACCCTGTATTCTCACGTATAAATGATATTAATGATAAATCAGAAAATATTTGCAGCAGGCACATTTTTTTAATAATTAATTGTACATGTGAGTAATCTTTACCTCATCATACTGATTTATATCACTTTTCATTGTCTTTAATATTCTTATTACTTTCTTTAATAGAACATACATCTTTATCATTTAGGAAGTTTTTCTTCTTTCCTCCTTATTCTCCAATTACCAATCAACAGATTTTTTGAGTGTCTTGAAACCAGAAGTCCCCATTTTCCTTAAGTCTTCTAGAAAAGAATAGCCCACAAGAGGCCAAGATGAACGAACGCACCTTTCCTGCCACCTCACACAGAATGAACTGGGTCTCCCACTCTAGAAAGTTCCACAGTATACAGAGATTTCACAAAGGGGATCCATAATATTGGGCTCATCTCTGTTTCAGAAAATCCTTTTACTGTGGGAATTAAAACCACGACCCCAGCTCACTGGTAAACATCTGCTGCTCGTTGATAGCACCATCTGGCGTTTTAGCTCCTCACTCTGTTATAGAGGCTTCATGGAGCTTCCTGCCCAAATTAATTATTCTATAACAACTTGTTTTCTAGAAGCACAGGCCAAATAGGGTAATTTTGCTGAAAGCTACTAATTCAGTGTTTTTCCCGTGCTTTAATGGGCATTCCCATGCCTTCCCCTGGTCATGGTCTGAAGTGTTTCAAGCCATTATATTTGGGGAAGTGTGGGGGAGGAGAAAATGCATACTAATGCCTGACAAGTGGCTTGGGAATAAATGTGTTTATCTACATTTCACAAACTCATAAGCATGCATGGTCTAATCTAAATAATTTATTTAGAGGGGTGATTATGATAATACAGGCTGAGCTATATTTGTCATAGGAGCATAAAGAGTGCTTCCTGGAGTAATGATTGCTTTTAATATAGCTACACCCTTCACCCATTCAATTAGCAGCTTCTTCAATTATTGAACTCACCATTCCCATTTGCAGCAATGCCACGAAGCCGCAGTGTTGTGGGAGCAGCTAAGTCTGGTCATGCAATGAAATGAGCACTGGATGGAGTCACTAACGAGCCGAGTGATATTCAGTAAGTCATTTAGTCACTCTGGGTCTCAGTTTTCCAATTGGTAAATAAATTATCTGACCATCACACCCTAGGGTGTTGTGATGCTCAGATGAGATAAGAGTATCGAGACACAATGTAATAATCAAGGATGAGCAATATGGGCATATTACAGATTTCACCCATTTTCTTTACAGACCAGGATCTGACAAAATTGGGGATTCATTGCTGAAACTCTGGAGCAAAATGCCTAACCTGTAAGTAACTATGTGTGGTTTAGGGGCTACTTGCCTGATCTCAGCTTTCCTGCTCTAAATGTTTACACACCATACTCTCTTCAGAATATATATACTCTTTCCCCAGGATTTGGCTGCACAACGGCAGTATGATTTGGCACCGTGGTTCTTCAGCTTGGCAACATATTAGAATCACCCAGGATTCTGTAAATATGCCAGTACCCACACCTCCAATGAACAGAGTCTCTGACAACATGACCCGGGTCTCTGTAGTTTTAAAGTCCCTCAGTGGATTTGAATACACAATGAAGAATGAGAATCACTCATTCCAACTAAAGAGCACCAGGTCTGGAGTCAGACACCCTTGGTCCCACCATTCTTCTGACTGTGTGACCTTGAGCTAAGGCCCTGAACCTCAGTTTATAATGTGTAAGATGAGAAAGGGAGAAAGAATTGACAATTTTCAGAGTTGTTGTGAGGATACAGGATCACTGTGTAAATTAATTGCCCAGCTTAGGTGCAGCTCAGTAGATGTTGGCTATTATCATTTATGTGCTGACTTTCATTGTGTACTTTCTTTTCCTGAGTGTATATGTGTGTGTGTGTGTTTGTGTACAACATATGTGTCTCCATCTGGAGTATAAACTCTTTGAGGACAGAAACTGTGGTTTACTTTTCCTTTAAATTCCCTACAGCTACCAGAACAACACTGAGCATATAGCAGGTGGTACATGACAACAACTGTAACTATTTTTGATCAATTTATGGACAGAAAGGAAATTTAAAATCATCTGCAGCTCTGTGAAGTGTATTTTAAAACATTAAAATTGCATTCTAGTAGAGTCACCGCAGCTTTTGTTAAAACACTTGATCATCTGAGTCTAAGCCACAGAAAACCTTTTCTATAATCAAACTGTGAGCCCACCAGCTTAGATATTGCATTTAGAGGAAAGTAGTGTTTTCCCCAAGACAAATTCATTGGATACAGGGCTGCAGGAAGGAAGCTGCATCCATCCATGGAGGCAGGACCTGACTTGCGTTTCTGAAAGTATTCATGCAGGTGTCATGTTCTAGAAACTGAGGTAACTGAAGGGCAGTCAGTGTAACCCAGCTTCTTAGGTGCACGAACCTGAGAATTGAGTGGGCTCATGACAGAGGAGTCGACAGAGAGACTAGGGAAAACATGGGGAATCAGAGAGTATGCATTACTGTGTCGGAGCAGCAAGGAGCTATTTACATCCTTTCTGGCTCAAGCCCGCAATGATTGCTCTTAGGAGTGGAGCAGGGGAACTTATGGGGCTAACTGTAGCAAGAGGAAAAAGACAAAGCAAAGACTTGTGTCTGCAGCCAGGCAGAGGGGCTATATTCTCTCTGCTGGACACACTGTGTCACCACATGACCTCCTTCCTACTTCGTGTTGGGCAGCAGGCGTGAGCAGGTGTGACCAGCAGCCTGCAGACACAAGCAGTGTGGCCAGTGCATTTAGTTCCCATGGTGTTTTGAAGCGTAGCAAAATTCATGAGGTGTTACTCTAGGTCTTAACAGAATTCACCACCTTCTGTGCCACCTGCCTGTCCTGTATGATTTTGAGTTTGCAAACTTGAGTTAACATCTGTTGATAGCCACAGAAAAAAGCCATTGTCTCTACCCATCATTGTCAATAAAATGCTTTTCATTGTTCCGCATGTTCCAAGTCTCAATCCAGTGTTCTTCAAGATTCCCCACCCGCCAAATGGAACCAGACCAATGAGAGAATAGAAATATGGTTCTTATCCTGAGTTATCATTAGTTATAAGGTGGCTGGGTACCTTTGAATATGTGCCATAAGGTGTGCATAGGGTTTGGAGATCTGGGGGGTTGTACAGAAGCGTAGGTTATAAGAAGTGGGCCTCAAACTAGAGATTAAGGAAGACAGAGGCCCCAAAGTCATGGCTTACAACAAAGCAAGTCAAAACTCAAGTCACCTGAGTGTTGGGACTTGGCTCAGGAATGCAGGTGAGATCTGCTTCCATCAGAGGTCATGTAAATAGCCTTCTCTCTACCAGTGTAGGGTGGGTCCCAGCAAGCATGGCAGGTTTGATATGCATTTTACCTGGAAGAGAAGGGCTGTCACCAGCTCAAATTGCAAATATATTTCTAGTTTTAAAAAGTTGATACCCTTTCCATTTCCTCTCAGGTCTCAGAAAAATCACCTTTGTTGGAGTAATTAGTCAAATAACTAGGTCTGATCTGGAGGCTCATTTTGAAAACTGTGACTCTCTCAGCTAGGGTCTTTCTACTTACTAGATTACTATTAATACATTATTACCCTGTAACTATTTTCATAATGGGTTTTTTAAATTTTGATTTTTACTCATGAATTTTATAGCATAAAATCCATTACTTATAATGCCACAGTTTTGTCCTTTTTGCATTCCTTTCCTATTTTTTCCCAAATGTAGCATTATTACATTATTATGTTTGTAATATAGTACAGTTCTGTGACTCTTTGCCATATCATGTCATAAAATTTTCTCTTAGAAAAATACCATTTTTGTATTCATAAAGATGGTATTTTTCTATGGCAAAGTTACCTTTTATTAACATTAAAATTACATTAGCATAATATTCATATACATTAGCATAATATTCATTTACGCTAACATAGCATTCAATTGCATTTACCTAAGATAAATTACCTAAAGTAGATTAAGTACACTAATGCACATTTTAGTTGTTTTCAATTGTTTGGTATTTTTGAAAGGCTTCTTACTTCTTTATAATTATTTCCTTAGGATAAATCCCATGAATTAGATTACTGAATCAATGATTCTGACTATAAAACAAAACTTGTTAAATTTATAAGGAATTTCCCTAGAAGTTTTAGATTTTAATAATCAAACTTTCTACCAAAGTGGACAAAGCACAAATTATTTCACCCCTTTTGTTGGCTTTTTCTTCTATGCAAGAGGCATTAAGGAGATATTTTGCTTGGCTTTATTTTAATTGTTATTATAATTTCCTAAATTTATAATTTTTATTATTTTGTTATGTTTTGGAGAAAGAGTATCAAGGAAGGAGAGGGGACAAATTTTGTTTAGTGAATTCAATAATAATAAAACCCAAAACAAAATAATGATAAAATATATAATAATGACTAACTATAATAATTGAACCCTTCACTATTCTGGGTACTGTACTAAGTGGGTTACATCCGTGGTATATGCTGGGCCAGCATGCTGAGTAACGATGGATTAAGTGATTTCAACATTTACTCAAGTTCAAAAATTCTACCTGAAAACTCTTCAGATATTGGAATTCTTTTATCTAATCCCAGCCACAGATTTTGCCCTAAATACATCTAAATGCTTTTTTTCTAAAGCCTCCAAAGATTAATTGCATAATATGGGGTCCAAATTCCTCACTAAACTGGACATTTTTAGTTTGTCATTTCATTTGTCAGGAAGGTGAAGAATCTTAAAATTCTTTATGATGTGCTAAACCATAACTCCATCCAGAATGTCTGCTCTTGGTGGGGAAAGCACTAGCGGAAGTGACAATGGTGAGAGGACACAGGTTTATTTCAGGCAGGACTTTGGGAGACAGTGGCTGAGAACATCATGTTCGTGGTTTTGATGATTTATTTAGTGGAGAGAGAATGGAAAGTTGGTCAAACATGTGGAATAAGGGTGATAAGGGCAACTGAGAGCTCTGCTCTTTGACAAACAAAATTGGGCAGTATCAATAAATAAGGGAATCAATGTACTTTGAAAAGTTAAAGGTTAATTAGTAGAAACAAAATAAGTGAATTTAATAAGGGTAGAAAAAAATCATACTGGTCATCAACATACTATGGGAAAACATACACTATAGAGGAGAAATGCTGCAAAATTCCTGCATTTGGGGCACCAAAAGTGGGGTACCTACGAAGCAGTCTTAGGTTCTGATTTATCATCAGATGAACCCCTTCTTTCTTGGTGACTTTCAGAGACCCCTTACCTCTGAAAAAAATAGTATAATGATAAAGCCATGGGAATAGAGAACAGCAGTAAATATAAACTGCTAGAATCCAAACCCCATTTTGCTCTCTTGGAGAAATGTGTGGGGAATTTGGGAAGGACTCCTGTAGTAGAAAAAGGGAGAAATAATAAGTCGGGGGAGATTTGGGGTTGTGATACAAGAATTTCACTAGCTGTGTCAGGGAATTTCTTGCATATTGCAGACATGTTGGATTGCTGGCAGATTTTCCTCATGGTCAGTATAGATAAAAACCCAATGTCTTGAGCTCCACGTTACCTCTCATGCTGTCTGATTCCACTACCACATGGAGAAACTCCCCAGATGGAGCAGCCTTTTAAATCTGAGGGTCCTAAGGGGATGGCTAGGAAGGGTGATATCTTTTTATCATTACTAATGTTAGGAGCATTTGGGCTTGGGATTGCTTACTGAGCAGAAGCATCGGAATACCTGGTGCAGAATGTCTGTGTTAGGATAAGTCAGTGGAGGTATTTTAAAAACACAGAAAAGGAAACATGAAGCAGAAAAAATTGTTTAGTCATTCCTCATCCCAAAGACAAAAACTGAAAACATTGTGCTGTAAATCCTTCCAGTATTTTTCATAGCTGAGTATTTTTATTTTGCTACATTTTGCAAAATTGGGGACATACTGCTTCTACTGTTTGGTAACCTACTTTCTCACGTAATACATGATGTACATTTTTCATGCCATTAAGTATTCTTTTAAAATTTGATTTTGCATGTCTACATGACTTCTGCAATTTGTTTAGTCAATATCCCATTCTTGGATTATACATCCTTACCTGTTGTTCACATTGTACTTGTTCATAAATATTTGTGTGCCTGTGATTATTTTTTTTTTTAGGATAAATTCCTATAGGAAGAAATACTGGATAAAAGAGGATGAACATTTGTTAGCTTTCGATACTTACTGCCAAATGGCTATTTCCATGGTCTATTGCCAAAACGGGGTATTAGCACTTTCTAAAATGGAAATTTGATGGGTCAAAGACAGCTTTTTAGGTAGTTTTTTGTCTGGTTACTAGTGAGTATGATTATAGAATTTGTCCAGTTGGACATTTTCTAAGTTGCTCATTCATGCTCTGTGGAGCAGTAATAATTTGTCACTGGACTAGAGCACCTAAATATCACTGACTCTGATATTCCTCTTTAGTCAGTAGTGATGCAGGGGGCTCAAGCTTGAGCCAGGATCAGGGAGGGAGCCAACCACAGTTCTGATAGTGGCTTGCTACATTGTTTCAGCAAGTTAACTCTCTTCCTTGTACCCTCTTTCCTCATCTGAATAAGAATGATGGAAACCTTATATTCTAATTAATTCTGTATTATGGATTAGGATAACCCTGTTCTAATCCAAATCCTATGTTCTACATCTACAAGATGAATTTAGAATAAATGAGTGTATGATCCATATCCTCTTAAGCCTCAGTTGCTTTCACATCCTCATCGTTTAATGGTGCTAACTGGGCCATGTGCTGTGTCATCTCATGGTTCCAAAAGCTTCAAAGTGGGAAGAAGTTTACAATTCTAAAGAAACAAGTAAATGCTGAAACATTCATGAGGACTTTATGCCAAGCACAGCACTAAGGATTTCAAATAATTCACACAAGGTCCTACAGTCTTTGAAGACGGTCCTATTTTAGATGAAGAAACTGAGGCTAAAAGCATTTTTATAGCCTGCTCAAATTCACAAGGTTAGCAAATGGTGAAGCTGAGCCTCAAACCTTGGTTTGACACCAACCAGCACTAGTCCTGAGTATCTTGTCATCAGGGCCTGATTTAAAAGCAATGCACCCTAACATCTCAAATACTCCCGATAAGCATCAGAGGTTAAGTTCCTCTGACACCTAGGGTCTCCCTAGGCCACCTTTTCTCACTATCAAATTGATGCAAACTCCAGAAATGCAAATAACATTCACTATTAGACTAGATTATTGTAGTTAATGAAGTATATCAATGACTAAAACACAAAAACAAAAATGATCTTCAAATGCATTATAATATCAAATATGATAGGCTTTTGACAAATCATCATTTTTAATGAAAGTTTGAAACTATGAAGTACCTTTCCAAGGTAATTTTCAAACTTCTCATTTGTGACTATGCAAACGAATACAGCTATGGGAAGGTTAGTAGAAACCAAACCTGGGATTCAAATCTGGGTCTTTTGATTCCGAATCGAGTGCTTTCTCTGCTAAAACATTTTGCAACTTACGTAACAGGTGATGAATATTCTTGGATTCAGGAAATAAATATGCACATGCAAGAGGACATGTCTCAGAGACACATCACTCAGAGATGATGACAGCATAAAACTGAAAATAACTTAAATTTCAGTCAGTAGTTCAATGCTAAACAAAAGTACATAAAAACCATGAATCCTACCCCAGCCATTCAAAATGATGATATAGAGCGGTGTTTATGGTCCTAGCTTAGATGAGCAGGATGTATCATTGTTTGGAAAGAAAGAAGGCTATTACAAAGTACCATGTACGGTATGGTCTGCTACTGTATGAAATTGCACACTTACATCCATAGATGATATGGCTTTTGCTAGATGAAGGGATTCTCATGATGATTTTTACTTGTGTCTATGTCCTTGATTCACTATTATTTCAATGACTTATGAGGCTATGTTATGACACAAAATGCTGTAAAACAAGGAATCCGTTCTTATTCTGGGTGCCTTTTTAAGCAACTGAAACTATAACCACCAAGAGGCTGTTGTTAAAAGGTAGGTTCTGATTCTGCAGAACGTTCATGGTGTGGGGCAAGGCCAGAGAGCCTGCATTTTAAATACGCTCCCACGTGATGCCACAGTGCTGTTTGTATTTTTCCATTACGCAGATCTGTTTTCGTTAATTACTCCAGCAGGCCTTTTCATCACTCATTCCATATGTAGTTTCTGGCAACTCTGGCCTGAAATTGTTCTCCCTTGCTTATTAGTGCGGTAGTGATTTCTTGGTAAATAGAACCCTGGAGTTTTCTTATTTTTCTTGCAGCTAATAAACATAAACACTGGGGGACACTATTTTAAATTGCTGCACAGCCATTATACAACGGGAAATAGTACTCAACAGTGCTTCTTCCATCAGATAGTTTTAATCTTGATCTCCTTGATGGAGGATATTCTCTGATTTAACAGCATTGGGTGTTTAAATATATGAACAGCTGGGGAGTAATTATGATTAAAAAATAATAATAAAACAGCAACTGACAGGCTGCTCAGCAAGTGAAATGCGGTCATAATACGAATGCTAATTTTCAACACATTTCTTTAATGTGTTTCCATGAAGAAAATTAAAACAAAGCATTTTAAGAATGACTGGGTATGAAAATGGCTAAGATTTATTTTATGAATGTAAAACATTAAACCCTGAACTTGGGAGGAAAGTTGGGTGAAATAAAATTCCTTAAAAATTATAATGCAATCAACAGTTAAGTAAAATATGACTATTACTGTTGTAAATGTTCAACATTCATTGAGTACTTACTGTGTTCTAGGCTGGTCAAGTTGATTTATGTTCCAGTGAAATAAATTCATAATTCATAAACTTAAAATTCCATATATATATATATATATATATATATATATATATATATATATATCCTGAAACGGCCATGAAGGTGAACAGACTTTGAATAAAAGGTCAAAGTCATTTTGTGTTACTATTTTGTGATCAATGGCAAAGGTATGCATATTAGCCATGTGTAAAGGTAGCTATTCCCATCAGAGATACTGTTTCATGGGTAAACTACTGTATTTAAAATTTCAGGTCATGAAAGCACAGAGGAGACTTCCAGTGCCAGTAGAGATGGAACAAGCCCACCGTAGTCTGGCTCATATTAATTGCAACTAAAAGTTCTGGGACAACAACAAAAAACAAACAAACAAACAAACAAAAAAAAACAACTACTTGAGAAATAATAGCAGGCAGATTGGGGAGGGAAACAAAACTTGAAGAACTACTGGTATGGGGTAGTGTCTCCAGTTTTTTCTCTCTTATTTCTTGACATGACCCAAGGGCAACCTCAGCGCTTAACTGTGTAGTGAGAGGGCAGAGCAAAATCTCTGAGAGGAATGTCTTCTTTCTGGCCTGAGGACCAGGAAAGGGGTCCCGGTGAGTATCCCACTGTGGAGCAATTATTGCTTTTGTTTTGTTTTGTTTTTTGCTCTCCCCACCACCACCCCCACTCTCCACCCCACCTCCCGGCATTCATGGTCCTAGTCACAGTGGCAGTGGTGGCAGCAGAACGGTCATCTAAAACCCCAGAAGAAAAGCTGTTTCTCTCTGTCCAGAGGAATTGGGAAAAGGGGACCCCATGGTCCAAAGAGTACAGGGAAATTTTATTGTTTTTCTCCCCCTTTTCTTTCTCTGCATTGACTCAAGAGTGACCCCAGCCATGTAGAACTATGCAGAAAGGAGGGTGGATTTAAAATTCCAAAAAGAATCCTGTGTTTCTAGTAAGAAGATAAGGAAATAAAACACTGAGAGCAAGAGAATATGAGGGAAATCCCAGAGGAGAGACCTGGAAGAGAGGATTCTTCAATTCTGCTATGAACCCAACACAAATTCCAGGTTCAACCTTTAAAACAGCTATTGTCATCAGCTCCAGGGATAAAGATAAAAATGCTTGAAATTGGTGGAAAAGGATACGAGTTCACTGCAGAAAGACAGAAACTATAAAAAAAAGAACCAAACTGGAATTTCAAAACTGAAAACTATGTATCTGACATAAAAAATAAAAAAAAAAATCACTGGATGGGCTTGATTGAATAAAATAGAATAGAGATTATCCAATCTGAGAAGTAGAGTGAGAAAAAGATTGAAAAAAATGATCAGAGTCTTGGAAGGAAGGAAATAAGAAAAGCACTGGTCTAGAAAATAATTGAAAAAATCAGGAGCAAAAACTGAAATTGTTAGGAGTGTAAAGGATAGACCTTTTCGCAACCCCTGTGTAGCAAGAGCATGTTCTTTTTATTAACCGACCTAAACTGATAGTTTTCTTAATAAATTCCAAACTGTCGAGTGTACTTTTCCTGGACTCACTCAACCTTAGATCATCTTTCAAGGACTGAGAATGGTTAAGCTCTTAAATGTACTTTCCTATACTTTAGACCATCTTTTCAAGAACTAAAAACGTTTAGTGGAATATCTTCCTTGCCCTCACATCAGATTCTCTGTTTGTCATTCCCATTCCTCATATTTCCCCCTCCTACTGTCTTTACAAAAATTAAAATTTTTGCTATTTGACAGACTTCTAAAGTAGTCAGATTTTTGGTCAGTCTGTCTTACTACAGTCCGAATAAATCTTTCTCTTCTCTCATCTATTTGTGGAAAACTTGTAGAATCCCAAACACCAGTGTGTACCAGTTTCTTATTTATAAAAAGGAACTAAAAACATACTAGATTTTTCTTCCGGTTCTCACTACATTCAAAGACTTAAGAGAATTTTCCATATGAAACTGCCTCTTACATACTAGGCCTTCATCACCCCTTATCTGGACAATATACCATGTCCTACTTTCCCTGTTTCCAATCCCATTTCCTTCTAATTCATCTATCATAGCTATCAAAGTAATACATTCAAATGAAAAAATAATGATGTCAGTCTCCAGTTAATTTATTATGTATATTTTCTCGGTACAAGTTCTTGTCAAATACATCTTGCTGATATTCTCAACCACATTGTGGCTTGCCTTTTCTTCTCTTGAAAACCAGAAATTTTTAACGTTTATAAAATCTAATTTAGTATTTCTTTTCTTCTGTTGTCAATGTCCTTGTTTCATGAGAAATATTTTTCTATCCTAAAGTAATGAAAATATTCTACTGGTATTCTAGAAGTCCTATGGTTCTCCCATTAATATTTAAGTATCCATCTCAAATTAGTTTTTAAGCAAGATAGGAGATGAGGTACATTTTTCTGTACAGATATCTAGGTACTCTAGAACCATTTGTCAAAAAGACTTATATTTCCCCATTAAATTCATTTGTGATTATTTCTGGACCTTTCAGCTCCATTAATCTATTTGTCTATCATTATGCCATTATAATATGATTCATAACAGTGACTCTTAGCACTAATTTGCTTGACATCTGGAAATCATAATGAATAATGTAAAAAATGCAATTTATTTCCTGCTCAAAAATCAGTAGTCTTCTCCACAAGTAAGATTCAAGGAGAGACACACACCTCTACACTTCTAGGGTAGCTTCATCATCTACAAAGCTGTTCATAAAATTTACTGTCCAGGCTTTTAAGGGTCCAATTGATTTTCCCAGTCTGCTTTTTAGGCTAATGCTCATTGCATTACACATCCTCAAATTCAGGCGCCAAAGCATATACCATTATGAAATAAGTTTTCCAGCAAAAACTGAGATGGGCAGAGAACTGTACATTTTCTTGAGTATTCATTTCTGCCTGTTCTGAATCAACTCTCATAAATTTATTCTAGAAAACAACTCCACATTGTCTCCAGGACTGGAATACATGACCTGCCTGTAATGGGACCCATTATTTCTCAGCATTCACTTTCAAAATCTTAGTATGATAGAAAATTCCTGGCCAAATTAGCTTCCATTGTATCCAGACTTCAAGAGTAATTTCATATCTGCTTTTAATCTAGTTATTTCAAAGTATAACCTCCAGATAAGTTTCTCTATCTATCTTCCTTATAAAAACAGTGATTACCAATAAGAAATAGATGATTATGTTCACATGGCCCTAACCACATGGCATAAAAACATGCATCTTGAATGTAAAAAATATCGGGTGTATGTTTCCATAATTACAAATATACTCCTTCCTCTTTTCTTCCTGCTGAGAAAAACCTCCTGAAAAGCCTTATTTATGGCTTACAATCAATGTGCAAATGATCCGCTTAGAACATTAAAATAACTCTAATAGAATGACAATAGGTTTCTTTTTTAATACATACGATGAGAAACTACAATAGTAGCTTCCCTTAATACTTTCACCATAAAGCATCCACTGCTGTTCTAAAATTTAGTGTTATCTGTAAATTTCATAGCAAAGTTGGAAAGGACTGAGATTGCAAAGACACTGGACAGTTGTTGAGAGCCGACAGCTCCTCAATGTCTGACAAGGTCACAGTGCCACGCTCAGCACTGGATGTTTGGGGAGCTGCCTTACGGTTGGTCATGTAATGTCTCCTGCCTCTATGAACCCATGTGCCTTTCCTCCTATAGGAGACAATACACTGTGACAATTTCCTGTGGTTCCCCGATGATAGCTGGCTGTGTAAATCAACGACGGGGCAAGATTTCCTAAAAATTTTGGGGACTCAAGCCCCTTGGAAAAGGAAACTCCCTAAGACAGGCTACAGACTGACGGGACCCCTGAACTGAGATATTGGGGACTGAAGCCCCTTGGAAACTGAGGCACAAACTTCTGGCAACTTAGGCCAAAAAGCCTGTCTGTGAGAAACTGACAGCCTGTCTGTGAGAAGCTGATGATAACATCAGTCCTTGAGCTCACTTGCCTATGGCCCCTGCTGTGAAAAGTCTCCTTGAAAACTAAAGGTCTTCAGGCCATGAGAGTTCCAGGCAGCTCGCTGACCATGGGGTATGTTAATTAACAGCTTTATTTGAATTCTTTGCCTAATACATTGTCGTAGCAACAGATACTGAAGCTTTGACTGAGAAACAGATGCTACCCTCTATTGTAATAATATGTAGCCCTCTGTAGGATAAAAGATGTTTAAGACTCCATTTAGCTACTAAGTATTGTAATCACATAAGAATAGACTTTAGATAATCTTTACCCTAAACTCAGCTACTGCTAGTCTTTTAGTAATAGTTCAAGTATACGCCCTGTGAGTCTAGCTGCTGGAATTTGGGATAATGGCTAGGTAGTCATGGTAACCATTCTTTAGGCGATATGTAGAGATAGGTGAATTCTTAACATAGAATAGGCCAGTGTACCCTGGAGAGAACAATTACAAGGAAGTAAAGACTGCAAAAGTCCTAAGAGGTGGAACTTAATTTGTGATTGAGGTAATGGTCAAAAATCCCTCTAAAAGGGACATGCTGTTACAACAAAGTGTGACACTTCTTCTCTGAAACTCCCCGGTGTCTCCACTCTCTCCCCTATTTCCCTTCTTTCTTTTCTTCCCTCGCCGACGCCACCTCCACCTGAGGGAACCCCTGGACTCACGGAGGCTGGTCCTCCGCAGACAGTGCTGTCTGAGGTATCAGTGCAAAGATCAACAGCTCATGTTAACCATTTTCTTCTCTCTTGTCTTGGCAGTAACCCCAGCACTATCTTCTGTGCTGTATATAACTCACTTCTATAAATTCATGAAAAGGATTAAGAGTTTCACAGACTTGCCCTTCATGGGAGGTCCATAGAGTTCTCCATTTTCCACTCTCTCTACTCCAATTCACTCTGCACTATTTGTTCTCTCAACTCCTAGGCCACCTGCAGAGAGTTCTGGGGTTTAATACACCTGGTCTCATTGTTCTTTAACCAGTAGTCTTCACTCCTTCCCAGAGGGGTTAACTCCTTGAAAGTTGTAACCATATCTCTTGTTTCTTTGACAACTGCCAAAGAGCTTTGCCTGATGTTAGTCATTAGATGAATACCCAAAAACTATTCAAATATTGCTTATAAAAATAATAATAATATAAGCTAACATATACTGAGCTCTGATATGCCAGGCTTAATTAATCTTCATAAAAACTGAATTATATTATTATCCTAATATTACAGATGTGGAAACTAATTTTAATCAGGGTAAATAGCTTGCCAAAAATCACAGATCTTGTCATCATAGTGAAAGAACTGTGCCACATAGTGGAAGAACTATAAGCCATAGAGAGAAGGCTACTGTCCATAGCCAGAAAACACTGTTAACACATTTCTGAGGAAGAATTTCTCTTCGTGGTTATCCTCAGAAATGTAACTGTAATTACTAGCTTAGGCTAGTCATTTGTTGGATTTTGTCAGATAACAGGACATCCCAAACACATGATCATTCATTACTCTCTCAAATTACCACAAAGAAAAGAAACTTCAATTTAAACAATTAATGAAGGTTGGAGATGAACATACAATAGAGCGTAGATATAGAGAACACTTCCCAACTTCATCTCCCATTACCTTCACCCTAACTTCTAATTCTTAAAGATAATTATAAATGAGTGCAGTTTCTTCTCTCAAGAACTGATATCACACTCTCAAAATGGAGGACTAAGTGTGTCTGGTGTCATCCTCAGTTCACTTGAGTGGGGCTTAGCTAGGTCTAATAGAAGTGGGGTTTTAAAATACCATGAGCTGGTACATTTAGATGAACCATATAAATGTCCAAATGTACAAATATGAGGTCACGAAATTAGGCTCTTAAGAAGTAAAATAAATTGTTGCCTTAGAGGAAATGCCACTGGTGGAAGATAGAGGTTCCTTTTGTTGTAAACAGCAAGAGACATGAGAATAAGAGATTGCTGATCAGTAAAATGTTTGAATTAAAGCTAAGCATTGTTTGTAAATATAAATAGAATTGAAATGTTTGAATTAATGCTAAACATGGTTTCTAAATATAAATGGATATAAATGTCCCTTGAGAAAATAATTTGGAAATTAAAATGAAGACCTTGCATGTTAAAGAGCAAGGAGATTGTGCTTTCTCAGAATATGGCGTTTTCTCCCCTCTATCAAAAGATAGCCATACTCAAGATTTGGTGATATGGAGGACACTGTGTAATGGGGACATTTGATGAAATGTTTAAGTGGTGAGGAGAGGGAAATACCAGGTAGTAAAGAAAGAGATATGTTGGTTAGACTGAATTCTGAGCAGTGTGCATTCTGTATGTGGGGGTGCAAGGTTGGGGGGATCCTTCCTTCCACAGGAAAAGTGGTCAGAGAGAAAAACTGAGGTGCCTTAGGCACTCATTATCACACATGCACCTAACAACAGAACAATGTTGATTTGACATCTGAAAATCAATTAATTTAATACACCATATTAATAGAATAGAATGTCTATAAACTGATGAATGGGTAAACAGAATGTGGTATATCTGTGCAATAGATATTATTTGACAATAAAAGAGAAATACTAATTTGTGACACAACATGAATACACCTTAAAAACAGTATGTTAAGTGATAGATGCCATCACAAAAGACCACATATTGCATCATTCCATTTACATGAAATGTCTAAAATAGGCAAAATCTCTGGAGACAGGAAGTAAATTAGTGATTGCCTAGATCTGAGGGGGATAGGCGATGGGGTGGAATGGGGAGTATTGCTGATGGCTACAGGTTCTTTTTGGGAAACTATTAATATTCTAAAATTAGATTGTGGCAACAGTTGCACAACCCTGTAAATATACTAAAGTAATTGAACCCCAATATGTAAAGGCATGATTCGTATGATATAGGAGTTATATCTCAATAAAGGAGGTTTTTTGTTTTGTTTTGTTTGCCTTTGCTTTTGCTTTGCTTTAATCTCTTTGGAGATATGACTGAGTGCATGGCTACAGCAGGGAGGGTAATAGAAGCATCAAACATTTTGTTGGACCAGAAAGCAAGCACTCAAACATTAATGTGTTATGTCAAATAAATGTAGAATTGGCTTAAAGCAGGGCCCACTGGTCAAATTTGAAATAATTTGAGCAACAAAAGTTAAAATCATGCTATATAGGAAAACTATATTTAAATAAATCATGAGTCCGTAGTAATATTAAAAATGAATACTACAAAAATGCATATGATGCATAGAAAGGAGGTAAATCAAATAAAAGCTATTCTTTATAAAAGAATGTCAGATAGTAAAATAGAAGAAATGATGGAATTAGATCCACATTCTACAACCCCCATTATAATAATGATTCAAGCAAGAACCCTTAATCAATATAAAAATCACTAGAAGAAAGGCCTTGGAAAATAGATTTGCATTATCTCAAAGTATCACCCAACAGATTACTGACTAATTACACAGGTACAATTGTAAAATGGAGAGACCTGACAGTCACCACCTTGATCAAGTGGTAGGTGGAGCTGGCATCACCAAGAAGAGCGCGTCCTGATATTCCGTGTCTGCCGATAGGAGTGCTGTGACATACACATCACCTTTGTGGGATTCTTGCCACAAACATGTGATCTGAATTCAAACAAGATCAAACAGTCAGACAAATCCAGAAGGAGGAATGGTCTGCAGGACACGTGGCCTGAAATTGTCAAATGATGCAATATCGTGGACAAAACGGCAGGTGAGAGGAAAGTTCTAGATTATGAGAGAATAAAAAAACTCAATAGCAAATGTTATGTGAATATCTTAGTAGGATATTTATTTAAAAAATAAATAAAGCAACGAAGGATATTGTGGAGACAATATTGAAAATTTGTGTATGGACTACATGTTGGATGATGTTGTTGAGCTTCCTAGGTGTAGTAATGGTATTGTGTCAATGTGGAGGCAAAAACAAAACATGTTATTTTTCGTGGATTATGTACTGAGGTATTTAGTGGAGAAATTCTACTTACAGAAGATTTGAGAAAATAAATATATGAGCTTATATATATGCAACAGGTACATATATGGAGAGAGAGAGAGAGAGAGAGAGAGAGAGAGAGAGAGAGAGAGAGCACGAACGAGAGCGAGAGAGCGCTATTTTGACAAGGTGTTAAGAGTAGATTTATGAATCTTTCCCTAGGACACATAAGGGATGTACAAGCATCCATTATATTCTTATAATGGGGTACCTGTGTGTTTGGCCTTTTCAGTACTAGTTTATTGCCCATGTTACTACGAATCTGCACATTTAATTCTGCACATCTGCTTCTTTGTGGCTCGTGTGTTTGTTTATTCTTTGCAGCACTAGTAAAGTGCTCATGCTTATAACTACTGAAGTGTAAAAATATGAAATTGCCAACAAAAGCAATAATATTGACAGGGGCTACCTTTCGATTGTGTCCAATTGTGAAAGTAGAATGTTCGAGAGAGATCTAAAATTCATAGGTAAAGAAAACCGATGTCATTAAAGATCTCTCTATTTGCACCATAAAAACTCTAGTGTGGAGAGCAGTGGGTTTCCTATGATCTGAGTATGCTAATGTGCCCTGCTCTACTTCCTCAGTGCAAGAAAGATTTTCTGTAATGAAAATTGGTCCCAGGGTGGGATTAATGTAGATGAGATTGCCCAAATGCAATTCTAATCATAATCTCTGGAGTTAAACTTTCCAATTCTGCAGGATTTACACAGAAAAAAATTTTAAATTTCCCCAAGATAAATGTATTAATATTTAATAAAAACAAAGCCAGATCACAGTGTTAGCAAAAAATAAGGAATTTACAAAAAGCCCTTTTATATTTGAACAAAGACACTAAGCTGACTAGTATAAATTCCCAGACATGAAAAGGATGTGAATAAGAGGAAAATTTTTAGGCTGATAAAATATTTGGCTACTGGAATAAAAAATTTCCAGTGAAACTGTGCTGGCAAAAGTGACCAAAGTCCAATTTCGGAATGATTATTCTTGCATCTCTTAGTGGACATGTGTTGTATCAACGATTCAGGAAATTGACCATGATATACATAATTTATCTCCCAATAGATCAGAAATGGCCATGGAAAAATGTAGTGCCATTTTTGTTTTTTCCCATTTCAGATCATATAAGAAATGACTCTTCCTCACATTTGATTAGCTTTGCTGGAGCTATTCTAAAGATGGATGCAAGAGCCAAAGAAGTAGACTGCGAGTGGAACCTGGGAAAGTAGTGTTTGTATAAATCTGGATAGGCTAGATCATGGTGCAAGAACAAATAAAATCTGACATTTCAGTGACTTAAAGAATACAGTTTTATTTCTTGTTCACAAAATGTTCAGTTCAAGTTGGATAGTCCTCCACTATGTCGTAGCTCCTTCACCTGAAACTTGGGCTCTCGAAGGCACCACGAAAAAGGGAAAAGAAAGCACTAAAAGACATGGAGAGTTGTTTACTAGAGCCACTGAAGTGTCTTAAATCCTTTCTCCCCATCTTTTCTTGGCCAGAACTCAGACATTTGTCCTCAATCCAACTACAGGACAGGCTGGGAAACACAGTCTTCCCAAGTGCCCAGGAAAAGGAAATGATATGGGGATTGTCTACCATTGCTTCCACCACAGTGGTCTCGGATGAGCTCCTGGGGTGCCTGATGGTCCGTTTTTCACAAATGTGGCAAGAACCTGGCTAAGAGTGAAGCCATCACAGAAGAAAACAAAGCAGAAGCAGAGAGCTTTTGTCCGTCACATTGCTAAGTCAGTAGATCCTGCCATGACTATGAGCCAAAAAAGATAATGGTCACTTCCTTTGTTCCTGAAATCAGCTTGCATTGGATTTATGACTCTTACAACCAAGAGTCATCAGTAACTCAGCCACATGTTTGCTGAAGGTAGATTCATTAATTAATCAGTTATTTGACTGGTGCATTAATTGGCGAATATCATGGATATCTACTGCACTGTGCTGGATAAACCTCCACTCTTCTGTCAAACTTTATCTCAGCATCATCTCTTCTATGAGATCTTCCCATTCCACTCTTACACCTGATTCCATCAAATCTTATTGTCCCATTAGACAGTGTAGTGTAGTGGATAAATGCATAACCACTTAACTTAGTTTGCCTGGGATTAAATCTAGCTGCTACTTACAACTGTGTGACTGGCATGTAATTTAACTTCCTTGTGTCTCCGTTTCATTAACCATAAAATTGGGTAATATAATGCTGTTGTGTATATTTAAAAGTTAATACATATGAAGTACTTAACGTAGTGCCCAGCAATAGGTAATTATTCAATAAATATTAGTAACTATTATTACTAATAGGCTGTAAGCCCTTCAAGAACAAAAATAGTGACAATTTACTGATTTCTTTTCTTTAATATCTATAATACCACCTGGCCCATAGTTGACAACCAATAATAGGAATAATAAGAATATTGTGAATTGATTATACAAATGGTTAGTTCTCTATCTTTCCTTTATTCCTTTGCAATGTGACTTCTCAGCATCTCTCTTCAAGAAATTGAGTACATCCCCCGCCACTCCCGCTCCTGGGAAAGACTTGCGGCTGCTTTGGCCAAAGAATGTGGCAGAAATAACATTGGTCCAGTTTTAAGTCCAAGCTTAAAAGAAGCCTTGCCTCTCACTCTCTTCCTTATTCTCCTGCATTTTGCCATGAGAAAAAGTCCAGGCTCTCATTGCTGGAAGGTGTGATACCGCCTGGAGAAGAACCGAGGTACCCGAGGAGGGGAGCCACAACTAACTACAGAGATATGTTTGATCTCAGCCAAGACCTACAGAACCACCCACTGCCTCCAGACTCAGTAGCCGTTCCTACAGAGAGGAACACAGCCCTGCCAATATCCTGATCTTATCCAGGGGAGAGCCGTATCAGACTTCTGACTTCCAAAACTATCAAATGATAGATTTGTGTTGCTTTAAGCCATTTAGGTTGCAGTTACTTGTTATGGCAGCACGGAAAAATAATAAAGTTAGACATTTAAGAAATCATTCAAGGCCGGCCAAGTGGCGCATTGGTTAAGAGCTGGCTTGGGATGCCAGCGGCCCTGGTTCGGATCCCACATGTGAGGGCCAGTGACATTGCCCTCAAAAAAAAAAAAGAAATCATTCAGTCTACACATTCATTTTATTAATAAAGATAACGAGGCTAAATAAATTAAATTGCTTGTTCAAGGGCTCATCCTAATTAGTGGTAGTACAGGGACTAAAGGTTATCATGAGGATAAATTACAATGGTAAACACAAATTGATTGTCAAAAATTAGGTACTGCCTGTTTCTTATAAAATCAGGAGAATGGATAAATGTATTTGAGATTCTCAAAGGAATGCAATTGGCTAGCTTCATGGTTCTTTTTAAACCAGGCTACACATTACTATCACTTGAGAGATTTTAATAAAGGCCAATACCCAGGACCAATAAGCAGAAATTCTTATTTTATGGGTTTGTGATGGAGTCAGTATTATTAACATCAGTATTCTTTTTTAAAGTTTCCCAAGGTGACTGTAATGTGTAAGCACTGTTGAGAAACACTGCTCTAACTAGTATCCGGCTTACTAAGCTTCCTTGTGACAATTGCAATGTCTTTATAAATAATCACTTACATTGGTCCTAGAACAGCACTAATAAAGACAGTGCATGATGTCTCACGACCATCATTTCATAACAATAGGCTGGTCTGCACTATCCCATCACTAACGAGCCTTTATTCCTTCAGTTAACTCCTGACTCAACAGTTTCTCAAATATATTATTTTTCTATTGCTGCATGGCAAATTACTCTAAAACCTGCCATTTTAAAATAACAGATATTTTTTATCTCACATTAAGCGGCCCAAGAATCTGGGTACTCCTTGTTCAGGATGTCTCACAAGCAATTCAGGTATCAGCCAGGACTGAGGTCCCCTCAAGGCTCAAGGCTCAGCCAGGGAAGATTCTCTCCCAGGGTCATTCCCATGACCGTTGGTAGGCTGCAGGTCCTTGCTGGTTGATGCCAGAGACGTTAGATCTTTTCCACATGGGCTTTCCATCAGACTACTTCCAATATGGCAGCTTGCTTCTCCCAGAGCAAGGAGAGAGAGAGAGAGAGAGAGAGAGAGAGAGAGAGAGAGAGAGAGAGAGAGAGAGAGAGAGATAGGGGGAGAAAATGGGGGAGGAAGCAGGGAGGTGTCAAACAAAGCGGGAAGTCACCATCTTTTTGTAACTAAATCTGAGATATGATATCCTGTCACTTTTGCTACATTTATTAGTTAGAATTGAGTACATAAGTCGAGTCCACAACTCAGGGGAGAGAGCCACACAGAAACATTTTTGAGCCAGCAAAGTACTATTTTAGATCAAATTCAGATGTTTTAGTTAAATGCCCAGGTCTATATGTGACACCAAAGCCCACCCTTTTAACCCACTGTACTATAAGTTTCCAGTTCTACTCTCCAATTGTTCTCGAACCAAATAAAAGATTTTCTACATAATGTATTCCATCTCACTCAGCCACCATTTGGATGTGTTAGAATTTCCTGACCTTGGAAGGTGAAACCCATCTGTTCTACCTCATCAGAGTGAGTGGCAACATGACCCATAGCTCCCATATTTTTAGAACTATTTCTTCATGTTTTTTACTCAATGTCATTAAACAAAACTGAGACGATTATTATCTTATATTTCAATATTATTAATTTTTGTTACATTTTGGGTAGGTTATATCCATGTATCACAAAATTTAAAAGAATATATGAAAAGAACTATTGTCCCTTTGTGCAATATTTATCCTCCTCACCTGCACTCTAAATCCCATCACCTCATGTCTTATTTAAACTTTAAGCATCCCCCTCCCATATCTATTACCTCTCCCTCTCTATCCAACGTTTCCCAATCAAATAGGCTAAAATGCTTCTGCCTTTAAAAACAAATAAAATTTAAAATAAGTTATTTGAACCACATGTTCTCTTCCAGCTGCTGCTCTGTTTTGTTTTCTTTTCATCAAACCAATTATCTTGAAAGAAAACCCAACGAGTACCTCTTCCCCATCTTGAGTAATGGCATTGCCACCTAGTTGAGCAAACTAGAAGCCTTATCATCTTCACTTCTTTGGCTACCATTCATTACTCAATTCTAGTATGGCTCTGACATGCTCTGCTTCACCAAAACTGCTCATACTAAAATCAGGAATGACATTCTCTTCATGTCTAATGGGTATGTCTAGGTCTCCATCTTACTTGACCTCTCAGCAACATTTGACACCCATCGGTGAGAACTGCCTCTTTCCTGCAGCTCTCATCTGCCTTTGTTTGTTTTCCCATTCTCTCTTGGTTTTTGTTCTAACTTGTCGCTGCTCCTTCTAAATCTTTTCCAGCTCCTCCTTTCCTCACTGGCTTAAAAAGATTGGAATTTTCCAGATCTCAGCCCAGGCCCACTTTTCAATCTATATTTTTCTGCAGGTAATTTTATCTTCCTGAAGCTCCTTGATTTATATTCCTTCCCCAAACCCTCTTCCAAGTTCCAGATTGGCAGATCCCCTTTTCAAGTATTTCTACTTAAGTGTAGTAAATGCTTATCAAATCCATTAAGTCTGAGAAATCAAATCATGGTCATTTACCCCAAATAGGTCCTCTTTCGTATCTTGAGGAATGGCATTATAATCCAGATGTCATCCTTGACCCCTATCTCCCCCTTACCCCCTATTTCTAGTCCAGCACTGGATTTATATTTTACCACTTAATATCACTTGTTTGTGGTTTTCACATACATTACTCAAGCATAGCTTTCAGCTCTAATATTTCTAATTTCCAAACCCTGCTGAAATTTGTTAACTTGTAAAGATGCCCTTAAATTCTAAACTCTTAGAAGAGTTTATATTGTGAGAAATCCTTTTGTGGTTTAAATTTAATGAGCTCATTTAACTCTAAAAATTTCAGTTTTTCACTGAACAGAGTTGATTTCACAATTATAGATTAAAGTAAAAATTTTGCATCTTTATTGCCTTTTATGTTTTTTAGCTCAATTTTTGAATCCCACACTATTGACTTAAAACAAATCACTTTTTTTTCTGAACTTCCTCTTGGAAATGAAATATACTCCCCTTCACCCTCCTTCTCAGCCTATAGTGGAAAATCTAAAGAATTGAGAAACAAGACTAGTACCTTGCTATTGTAGAACTATTTCACATTAAGTTGATAAATCATACAGGCAGAAGTCATTTGTCAAAGAAATATATTTGAATCAAATCCAGTTTAGATGCATGGTATGCTGGATTAGTTACCCAGCTCTTACTAAACGATTTATCAAACTCTGACTTGTTTGAAAAATAATCAATAAAACCTGATAATAAAATTTAAAATGTTCTTATATCTTGGACTGTACATCGAAGACATAATTATAGCTCTTCACTATATCATACATACCCATTATGCCAAATTCAGTAATAAGGTAGTTGCTAGCATATTTCAAAATAAATACAAATAACAATGTGAAGATAAACAGATAGATGGCAAATAAACTGCTGTTGATTTCAAAGGTGTTGATATACTCTACTCTCATAACTCACTCTCTACTAGCATAAGATGAAGAGAAAATAATCTTATGTGACAGAAAGTGTCATGTAATATTATTTGGTTTTTATTGAGGTCCTACCTGAACTCCAGTACCTGAGGTATCAGCACCTTATTCAGTGTTTAATGGAAAATAAAGTATCTGGTATTTATAAAAGTATAGGGACTCCCTTAGAACTCAGAAACAAAAAATGCCCTATAAAAATTTATTTACTCAAAGTAAATCAATGGTCTAAATGTAGTAGCTAAAACTATAAAACTCTTAGAAGAAAACATCATGACCTTGGATTTGTCAAAGGATTTTTAGGCAAGACATCAAAATCATAAGCAACAAAATGAAAAATAAATAAATTGGACTTTATCAAAATTAAAAACTTTTGTGCTGCAAAAGACATCATCAAGAAAATGAAAAAAAAAAAAACAACCCACAGAATGAGGGAAAATATTTGCACATCATATATCTGATAAGGAACTTGTATCTAGAATATATGTAGATATAGATATAGATACCAGAACTCAATAATAAAAAGAAAGAAAACTCCATTTTCACTTGGGCAAAGATCTGAATAGACATTTCTCCAAATGGCCAACATAAGACATAAAAAGATGCTTAACATCATTAGTCATCAGGGAAATGCAAATCAACACAACAAGGCGCTACTACTCACATCCATGAGGAAGGCTAGAATCAAAAAGACAGATAATAAGGGATAGTGAGGATGCTGACAAATTCTCACGCACTGCTGATGGTAAGTGGAGATAGGGCTATATCTGATTTTTAATTTTCAGATTTTCAATTTTCCACCCACTATTGGCAGTTTTTTTAAATTTTCCAGTACTGTTGAAATTCTTTTAAAATATATTCTTTTATCTTTTATTTCATTATGGGATTACGGACAGGTCACCCCTTTGTAAGAGACCAGGGACATAGCAGACAACCTAGTCCTAAGAATCTAGAAAGCTTTGTTTCTTCACCTTCCACCCTCCTGCCATTGATTAGAAGCTCTGACTAGATACACTCCCTATTACTTATATCAGGCATAAATCCCTGAGTTCCCTGGTGGGCAGACTGGTGCTTTTTGACTTTTGGGCCAGCTATTTCTAGCAATCGCCTGGGGGCAGCCCTATGGAAGGCTTTGTCAGTATTGTTGATAAAGACCTTTTTGAAGAGGAGTAAAGTTTTGAGAGCTTCAGTTCTAGTCAAAATAAAGATTTTGTTAGTGATAAACTTAATATTTATTTCTTAGTGCAGCAGGGCTGATTTAGCAAAATATTCTATGTAATTCCCAGGACACAGCACTTGGCATATACTGAATACTTAAATGTTAGCTGTAACTATTTCTATTATTATGTGCTTTGATATCTGCTTTGACTATTGCAATGGGTCACTATCAGTCACCCCACTAAGTGCCTGGGGTATTCTGAGGGACAGATTTAAACCCAAACTCTCTCTATATTAGAGAGTCTCTATAGAGTCTGTAGTGAGATGGGTTATATAAGGGACAAAATAGCTGCAGCTCCCCTGATAATGTTAGGGTGGGAATGAAATCACTCCCTTCAAATGGTTCTCTGCTTCAAATTCAGTCAAGAGGATGTATAACAGAGATTCTGCAGCCATACACTCAGTCATGGACACAGTATCTTGTTCATCCCTCATCCTTTACAAAGTCTAGGGCTCCCACACCTATCACTACCATTCTTTCCCTGTAAGTGGGAGTTAATGAGTTTTTAAACATCTCACAGGAGGAGAGCAGGCAAGACACCATCCTGACAGCTTTTAGAGAGACCTGAATTTTGTCAATTTGCTGACACAATTAAGAATGATGATGTTTTTACTTGTCTGTTTTAAAGCCTTGCCATAAGACATTTACTTTCACTTCTTTTTTCTTCTCCACGCCCCTCCATTTCTGCTCACTCTCTATTATCACAGATCAAAGTTGTAATTCCCATCAAAACATAATCTGTTTTTAAGTCAAAACAGCTTATTAAAAAACAGTGCATCAAAGAGAATGAGCCTAAACACACTGCTATACTTCCTGATTAGTGGTTTGGCAGCTCCCAAAGCATAATTACAGCTTATTTAGGCAAATTCCAAAGAAAAGCTCACTGCTTTTTCATTTTAAGGTATCCTTAGAATTGTATGCTAACCGTCATTATTGTACTTACTCCTTTTCAGAACAGACTAGGGATTTTTTAAAGGCAAGAAGGGCTCTTATGGAGGCCATATAATTAGCCCTAGTGGTTCACATAAAATATCTCCTTTTCTTCTTCAGTCTTCCTGCACATCTTCTTGACTACCTGAGGCCTTGATAATGTGCACATATTCCCATTCGGTCCTTCAAGATGGTAGAATCCAGGCTGCTGGGGGTATGAAGGAAGCTTCCCTAGAGATAAGGAAACTATTGACGGGCACGTCTCCAAATCCACATCCAGTTAAAATGCAAGAGTCTGGCCTCTCAACATTTTCAAGACCTCAAAAAGAAGACCTCAATTTTACCCATCACTCTATGTATTCAAAATATAAACAGAAAAATGGCTCACCTGGTGATGAGACCAAACACCGACCAGCCCTGGCTGAGGCAGGAACATAGATGGTCAAGACCTGGGGAATCTAGGCCAGTTGTGAGATGTGAGTTCCCATAGGGATACTTTCTTTTTATTTATTTATTTATTTATTTATTTATTTATTTATTTATTTTTATTAGTTTCAGGTGCACAACACAATGCAATAGTTATACTCTTTACCCCCCAAAGTGACAACCTCCCTCCCCCAGTTCACCACCCCACTCCCCCACATATCATACATATCTACCACAACTCCCCTGACTCCCCTCCACAGTATACTCCACATTCCCATAGGGATACTTTCTGAAAAGGCATTTCATCCTAGCTGGCTTCAGGCCTCTAAGCTGCAGTAGAGAAGTTCCCAGAAGTGAACTCTGCAAGTTCCCAAGGGTAACCCTAGTCTTCCACCTGCAAACTCCACAGCCAGCCCCCAGTGATCTGGTCCCATTCTCCTTTCCGCTTTCTCCTTTTTCTCCCTGACAGGATGTCTGCCCTGCCATCATACTGGACTACTTACTGCTGGAGAACATTAACTCTAGTCACAAGAGGTTGGCTGAGGTGAACATGGCCCAAGATCTGCTTTGTAAAACTAAGACTTGTGAAAACCATGAGCATATTTTCAGGAATTTGAATCCCTGTGTGAAGTTTTCAGGAAGTTGACATTACTAGGATACACTAGGATACAATAAAGACATGGTCCCCACACTCTAAGAGGTGTGTGTGTGTGTGTGTGTGTGTGTGTGTGTGTGTGTGTTGAGAGAGACAGAGACTGAGGAGGTAGGATAGAGCTGGTTAATGAAACTGAAGCTAGGGCCCCCTTCTTAGAATATGGAATTTGCTAGTGTCATGGTATTGGAAAACAAACAAGACCAAAAACAAACAAACAAAATAAAAACAGCTGTCTATGGATTTGGTTCTTTGTACTTGGTTTAGATAACTTATAAATCAAGGCAACAGTACCAAGCCCAAAGCTATGAAGTTCTGCCACCTCATCAGTCAGTATTGGGAGGAGCAGTTGCTTAAGGGGACAATCAGAATCAGCACTGCCCCCCTGAACCTGTCTTGGGAACAGGCTAGATAAGAATGTTGACCAGCCTTCTTCATGTGCAGACAAGAGATATGACTTTTTAAATCTCAGATTCCTGCCTAGATCATCTTTTTCCATAACTTATTGAAAGACATCTAGCCACTAATGCATTATTTTATAATTTATTTTGATTTTTGCGATATAATTGACAATAAGCCACATTCTAATTAGGTCTTCTTCTGAAGCTGGCATAAGTAAGTGGTGGTAGCCAGGAGGGCAGGGTAGAAGGCTGGGCTGGAATGACATTAACACCCTGCTCAGTGCTCACAGGAATTTCTCCCCTCCTCCTGCAAACTCTGATTGATAGAAGGTCTGACAATTAAGTTCACGAACTCATCCTATAAAAAGTGCTACCTACCTCATTGCTGAATATCACTACACTCACCTCAAAAGTACTCCCCTTGGGAAGCTATGCACCAATGCCAGTAGCTAGTCCACCCTTCAAAGCAGTTTTGGAACTCTTTTTCTGGAATGGCCATCAGACCTGTCGTCAGATTACCCTTGATGTCCTGAATGTCATCAAAATATCTTCCTTTCAATGTTTCCTTTATCTTAGGGTAAAGAAAGAAGTCATTGGGGGCCAGATCAGCTGAGTAGGGAGTGTGTTCCAATACAGTTATTTGTTTACTGGCGAAAATTTCCCTCGAAGACAGTGCTATGTGAGCTGGTGCATTGTGTTGATATAAGAGCCATGAATTGTTGGCGAAAAGTTCAGGTCGTCTAACTTTTTCATGCAACCTTTTCAGCACTTCCAAATAGCAAACTTGGTTAACTGTTTGCCCAGTTGGTACAAATTCATAACGAATAACCCCTCTGATATCAAAAAAGGTTAGCAACATCATTGCAACAAGTTTGCAAACTTAATTGTCACCATCATTAGTATCCCTCCTTTGCCCATGTCAACTGCAGAGGACTCAGATCATGAGCCTTTGGATGTTCTAACCCCCAACAGTCAAAGATGACATTCCAATTTCACACATAAGAATCTGAATTCATTTTTTTTTTTCAATTACTATAGCTGGATTGGCCTTCCTGGGAGGATGGTGACTTACAAGAGCAAAGCCCATTGAGTATCAGGGAGCATCTAGGCTGCTATAAGAATAATGGAGCTGGGCTCCCACTTCTAACCTAAGCAGTACAGGAGGAAGCTACTTTCCCTTTTCACTATATTGCCCACTAGAACATCATCTTGGATACAATCATGTATACAAAGAAGATACAAAAAAGAAAGAGAGTGAAGGCTAGAACTTTAAGACTAAGAACAGCTCATAGAATGCAAATAAAAACCACCATGAGATACCACCTCACTCCAGTCAGAATGGCTATCATCAATAAATCAACAAACAACAAGTGCTGGCTGGGCTGTGGGGAAAAGGGAACCCTGCTGCACTGTTCGTGGGATTGCAGATTGGTGCAGCCACTATGGAAGTCAGTATGGAGGTATCTCAAAGAACTGGAAATAGAGCTACCGTTTGACCCAGCAATTCCATTCCTAGGTATTTATCCTGAAAAACCCAAGACATTTATTCAAAAAAATTTATGCACTCCTATGTTCATAGCAGCGCTATTTACAATAGCTAACACTTGGAAACAACCTAAATGCCCATCGGTAGATGACTGGATTAAGAAACTGTGGTATATTTATACAATGGAGTATTACTCCGCTATAAAGAAGAATGAAATCGTATCATTTGCAATGATATGGATGGACCTAGAGACTATTATGTTAAGTGAAATAAGTCAGTCAGAGAAAGACAAATACCATATGATCTCACTCATATGTGGAATCTGAAAAACTGTATAAATGAGCAAATTAAACAGAAACTGTCTCATAGATATAGAGGAAAAATCAGGGTTGCTAATTGGGAGGGGGATGGGGATGAGGGAGAAGGGGAAGGGATTAGACAGCAAAAATAGGCAACTACAATATTGCCTCTGGGATATGAAAGACAGTTTGGGAATATAATTAATAATGTTGTAAATATTTTGTGGGGTGTCAGATGGTCATATGTCTTATTAGGGAAACCATTTCATGGATGGAGAAGAGGCTTGATCACTGCACTGTACACCTGAAGCTGAGGTTGTATAATATGGTATACCAACTGTAATTGAATATATAGATAGTCATGGGATGTGGATTATAATGTGGAAGGGAGTCAGAGGAAGTGTAATAGATATATATGATATGGGGGGGAGGAGTGGGGTGGCAAATTGGGGGAGGGGGGTTGTCACTTTGAGGGGTAAAAAGTATAACTATTGCACAGTGTTCTACACCTGAAGCTAATTAAAAATTTAAAAAAATATATATCAGCTAAAAAAAAAAAAAAAAAGAACAGCTCATAGGAAAAGCAGATGATCAAAAGAGATCTGACTTAGAAGCTTTCATTAGCACTGCAGTTGACCCTACGAGGTAGGTACTGTAGTCACTTACATCCTACAGATGAATGAACTGAGACTTTGAAAAGTTAAATTAGTGCCCCAAATTTTGGAGTGGTTTTTATATGATTAGATGTCTCTTAATTCTTATGCTGAACATCTAAAAGAGTATTTTTACTGCGCTAAATTCTTAGAGAACTGGAGCCAAAGCAGTACCTCTTGGGTATCTAAGGTGAAGGGTTTCTGCAGGAGCAGCGTTCTAACTCTGTGCTGTATCGGGTCTTTGAGAGCCTCGGCTTGCCATCAGCTGGGAGTGCCCATACAATGAACTGAGCGTCCTCCAATGGACCCTGGCTTTGAAACTTGGAACTATATCTTGTAAAGCAATTGTAAGAGAGCTGGGCGGGGTGGGGGGGGGGAAGGTCAGCAGCTTTGAAGCAGAAAAGAAAAGGTTTTCAAAGAAAACTCTATTAAAGTCATCAACTTTCCCTTGCTTAAGGTCAAAAATTTACAGCATCCTGAAATACTATTTATTATACTACAAATGAATGCCAACAGTCATCTATTTCCTTGCTCTTGTCATGTTTCTGCTTGAGGTATTTATATTTGGCCATTGTTCTCTTAATGGATTGAACTAATGAACAAGCACGTGGAAAGCTACAGTACCTGCAGATCTAAAGAAGGAGATACAAAGTATATTGTCTTTTCCCAAAGTGCCATTAGGGAAGTCAGTTCAGCAAGGATGGCATTGATTTACGGTTGAGGACAAGGGAATCTGTTGGAAAACTAAGTGCCAAACAATTAATTCACCTTGGAAAAAGGAAGTCACAAAATAGAAGAGGGTAGTGTAGAAAAATCCCTCTCTGGTGTGAACTTGGCTATCATTTTGAGACCAAAGTTCTATTCTCAAAGGTTATACTTGGGGCAGGAGGTGGGGGGAAAATAGCCTCTGTCATTTCTATAATACCTCAAGATCAGAAAAAAGTGTCTCTTAATCACATGATGGAATTACACGCAATAGATCTTTGATGGCTGAACTTTGATGGTCATCTAAGACAGAACCGAAAGGGCCCAAGTGGGTACCTAATCAAGGCAAGGACATAGACGAGTGCGATTAATTTTTCATTATCAACAGAGCTGGAACACACAGAGCAAGTTTCATCATTATTTCAATGCATGAACAAATGGAAAGAAAAGGTAGGATGAAAATGGCAATCTCCATGGTCAGGATTCATCCCCATGGCCAATGATTGCAGTCTACAGCAGTCAGTCATTTTATATTAAAAATTTTAATATATAAATTCACCACACTTTGGGGATCCTATTCTGGTTCACCACTTACCTTCACTGACAGAATTTAGTTATGGGAAATGAATTTTAGAAATCATCCACTTCAGCTCCCATAGTTTACAGAGGAAAAAATTGAGATTCAGAGAGCTTTGATGTTCCTGTAAAGTCATAACTCTAATTAACAGCAGGGCTGGGATAAGAATTCAGGTATCTGACATTCTCTTCTGCACACAATCTGATTTTCCATGAATATGAACCACAGATTGGGACCAATAATGTTGTGTTTTACCGACTTTCCCTTCAATTCTATCTGCACCATTTAATTTATATTTCAGATATTTATTGAGCATCTACTGTCTGCCAAGTTCTGTGTGAGGCACTGGGAATACAGCTTTGAATGAGACAGCCATGCAATAAATGAGTAATTACAAATAAGCCCGCTTTGAAGGGAAGCTCTTCAGGGCGGGCATTGGCTCTGCTTTCTGGGCAAGAAAATGAAATGCCCCTAGAGGCTCTCAGACAGATGTGGGCGCAAGAATCTGGGCCTTTAACATCCAATCCAGGATTCTTATGAAATAAAGTATATTTTAAAAACAAACAAAAAAACCATTGCCTTTTATTGGTTACCAGTTCGTTTACTTGTTGGTTGTTGCTTTTTATTATTATTATTGTTTGAACTATAGTGAAATCTATTGTCTTGCCTGCACAATATCCTTCTCCATTTCTGGGAATGGCAACAGGAATTTCCTTTTCAAAATCTGCCTCTCCCCCATCTCAGCCCATGTGTTTAGGGAAAGCATAAAGTCTGGCCAGGGTTTTTGGTTCCAGAACAAACACTCAACCCCTCCCTATCTAAAGCTGCTATGAAGAGGAAACACCCTCGTTCTGCTGGATGTGAAGTGGGGACACTCTAAGCCCAGGGGGGAGACCATGGCAGGACAGAGCCTGCCTGAGAGTGAAGCTGACACTCAGGAAGCAAAGCCCACAGAACTTATAAATGCAGCTGTGCTTAGATCTTGGAACTTCCACCTACAGAAGCACAAAAAATAACTTTGTTTTTGTTTAAACCAGATTTCGTTGAGATTTTTGATACTTTCAACAAGGAGAATCCTGACTGATACCCCTACTATACAAAACAACTGAAGATTTTACAGACACATTTTAATTCACCCACAGACCCCAGAATAAGCAAGCATCTCTGGTTTACATAGTTTGTAAATTGGGCAGATCTCTCCAGGCTCGATTTCTCCAGCACAGATGACTGACATAAGTCCCACAAGAATCACTCAGAGTGTCTAAGAGATGGGGGAGGATTTTAGGTCACGAATCCTAGTCCTGCTCCCTTTCCTGGGTGTTTCATCAGCCACCTCCAATAATCAGATCAAAGCATCTCAAAATTTAATCTGCATCCAAACCACCCAGGTGTTCCTGCTGTGACAGAGCTTGGACCACACTTTGAGGACACTGATGAAGGAGCAAATGGATCTGATCGCCAACTCTTTGTATTATTGCAGAGCCTTTGTTAGAAATGAGGGAGCATTTCCAACAGAGAAAAGTTCAGGCGCTAGAGAGTGGCTTCCTCGACTTGCTTTTCAGGTCCCTTTGGGCAAATAGGAAGTTGTAAAGCTGAATTTGGGACTGTCACTAAGTCATTCCTCAGGGTTTGAAACTAAAGCAAGATAGAGTTCTCTGCAAACTTGAGAAGAGGGAGAAAGGGCTCTTGTTGGTTTGACAGCTCATTCTGTGGGGACAAGGCCCTTGTCCTTCTTAGGGCTAAAAAAGAAAGGAGCTAAGACGGCAAATGACAAGGGACTTTGTCTCAGAGTTTTCCAAATCTAACAGCAGCCCCATTACCAGCGGGGCCTCTCTAGGACCTATTGTGAGCTGCTTTCCAGAAGGAAGACAAACACAGCTGCCCATCCCCAAAGGGGTGGAGCGGCTGTTTGAAGGTTTCTGAGAAGGTGAGAAACCCTTGGGACTCCACAGAAACAATTATGAGCAGTTACTACTGAGAGAACTTGCTGCCATCGCCACTCAGCCAAAGAGTGGGGCGCCACAGCGCAGAGCTTTAGAGAGCGGCTGCTGAGCATCATCACAAATATTTACTGAGTCCTGACTGCATGTGTGTGCAAGGCTGTTACACACTGTTGGTGCAAAGGCATTATCTGGAGACGAACTCCTGTGCCAGAAGATCTTGTAGCCTGGAAGGAGGGAGAAGACGTGTACACAGGACACAGCGCAGCATGACTGAGCACCAAATGAGGACAAGTAAAGTGCTGCGTCAGGGTGCAGAGGAAGGAGAGAGGACTTGAACCTGGAGACCCCCAGCCTGTTTGGAGACAGGCAGGGAGCACAGAGCTGCAAAGGAGCAGTGGAAACGTCCATAGGGGTCTAATAGTGAAAGATCTTATTTCCAGATTGTGGCCACTGAGGACCACCCCCGCTAGGAGATGTCTGAGCAGGAAAGTGTATGATAGATAGAGCCGGGTTCTAGAAGTATTAATATGGTCATGAGATTTCTTTATTTCTAAGAAATCGGATGGCTCTATACTCACATACCCACAGCGAGGAAAGGATCTTCAAATGAAGGGATTCCTGCCCAAAACAATGAAGACTTCTGCTTCCCAACCTTTTGGCTAAGATCGAGTGTGGAGAATGAGGACAACACATGTGACCCAGTGCAGTTGAAGTCACCCATGAAGGATCAGTTTTAAAGGTTTGACTGATTCTCAGAATACCTATTTAATTCCAGCGTTTTTCTAAATGACAAATGCATGTGCCCTTGACACATCATGCAATTCTGGAAATGTTACCTCTAGAGGTACATGTATAAAATGGCACACGTACAGCTATGCCCATCCTCAGCTAAGATTTAACACAGCACCTTGAGCTGAGCAGCCACAAGCTGCTGACGGGTGGCCGGATGGCAATTGGACTTGGAGCTGAGCTAGATGCACCATCCACAACTAAGAACTAAGATTGAAGGACAACAACATGGCTGTTCCCCTTCCCTGATTCCCCAACACAGTTTCCCTTCCCCAATTCCCCAATAAAATCTTTTTTAAAAAAAATGGTGCATGTACAGTTTGCCCCTAGCAGCACTCTTTGAAATAATGGAACACTGGAAACAACGCAAGTGTCCAATAGGAAATGTATGGAATCAATTATTGTCTATCCTTGCAATGAGATATTATACACCTATAAAAAGAATGAGAAGTTCTTCCATGTTCTTAAAAAAAAAAATAAGCTGCTAATTGGGGAGCGAGGGACGATGCAGAAGAGTCTGCTATTTTCCATGTAAAGAAGGAAAAAGAATTATATCTATGCATTTATTTGCATTTTTAAAAACCCAGAGGGATACATTAAGGGGGGAATAAAGCTACTGACAAATAGTTTTCTAAGGGAGGAAGGTGTAAAACTTGAGGGAGGAGAGACAGGATAGAGAATGAATCTTTTCATTTTAATCCTTAATTGTGTTTTTAATGCATGAGAGCATTACAGAGTGAACATACTAAGTATTTTATCAAATGCCGATGAGTACAACGCATTTGGCAGGGGCTTCCGTTTGACACAGAGGCCCCTGAAGGAGCCCGAGGGGTGGGAACTTTGTACATACACAGCCGGGCCGCCTGACAGCACTTACTCAAATCCTTCCCCAGAGCCTCTCCCCTGCTCCTCGCTCTCAGGCAGAGCAGGCTAGTTCCCCTGCAGCAGACCCTGTGCCTCCCAGGGAGCTGTGAGAGCAGAGCTGAGATGTGCGCAGTCACTGCAACCCCATCGTCATGAGGGCCTGTGCCCCATGCCCAGCCCTCCTGGCAGAGAGGAGCCAATAATCCAGCACCCGTCAGTTCCCAGAGCTCAGTGGGCACCTGCCCGCAGAGCAAAGGGCTTCCACTTTCTGCCAAAACTTCCATTACCTAACTAGAGGGTGACCATTGTGATCGGTGTCACTATCAACAACTGAGGAGCTGCTGCCTGCGTCATGCCTCATAGATGTCACCTAGACCTCTGTCTTCCTTTCCTCCCAACTTTCCCACCTACCAGGGTGTGAGCATGTGTGTGCATGCACATTCTTTCCTGTGAAAGAAAAGAGACCTCAGTGATTAAAAAAATACAAGATTTATGGTAGCATAAATATGGATTCAAATCGGAGTTTAGCACTTATCAGCAGGGCCTTGAAAAGATTACCTATCCCAGTTTCCTCACTTAGAGTCCAAGTTGTTGTATAAAAGATGAAGTGTATTTAAAGCATTATGAGCCCTGTACCTGGAACATAGAAAACACTCAATAAATATGTTTTTGTTGATGTATGATGACCTTTTATCTCCTGGTTGTGAAACCTCCAATATAGAATAATCTGTAAGCACTTGATAGAAAACATGTTGAATAACCCTTACTGTCTTGCTTAGATCAGTCGCAGTAATAATACATGGAAGTTCCAAGACTTCCATGGAAACTTCTTTCATTTTCTTGAAATAATCTACCTGTAACCAAGGAGTGATATCTCCTTGATGTATTTCTTAATATGTTCCCAATTCTAACTATATATTTGTTTGTATATGTAGCCGAAGTGGGTGACAGTCATTCAAGCTGCATTAGGCTTCCTTGCTATAACCTCCTCCTCCTCTACTTAGGCTCTAACTGCATGGCAAGGACATACTGATTCGGCCAGACATCCTCTACCAGGAGCACGGACCTGAGACCCACTCAGCATCTCTTTCTCTTTGTACTCTCGAGGCCTGCTCACACCACAGACCCCCCCACCCCCACCACCACCAAAAAGCATAAGCTCACCACTGCTCACAAGGCCCCTGGCCTGGCTCCTAGAAGGAGGCTGCTGCTCCATGCAAGGTCACAGCTGCCCTGCTCCTGTGACAGGGGACAAGGATAGGCTCTGGGAGGAGAGACCCTGGGCTCTGGGAAGGGTTCCTCTAGTCTGTCTCCCCACAGGTCTCCTGAGTAAAGCTGTGACTCTTCAGGGAGTCCTTCATCTATCTCTCTCTCTTCCCTCCTTCCCCCTTCCTCCCTCCCTCCCTCTTTTCTTTCCTTCCTTCCTTCCTTCCTTCCTTCCTTCCTTCCTCCCTTCTTTCCTTTCTTCCTTCCTTTGTAATGTCCTTCCTTTTCTGATAAAAATAAATAAATCTCCTAATAAACCTGAAAGTAGTTACTATGCCCATTTTGAAGGCTTAAATTTCCTTTTAAAGATGAGACAACTTGGTCTGCAAGATGTTAGGCAATTTGACCAATGATTATTTAAATAATAATAAGCTGGCAGAGGGAGCAGGTCGCTCTGACTCTGGGGTCCACACTCTTAGTCCCTTTGCACTACTGCCCCCATTTTGAAAGAGGATCATGGGCAAATAGCCTTGCAGAGTTTGAGAGGGACACAACATTGGGCATTCTCCCTCTTTGCCCTGCTCACTGGCACACAGAGAAACTGATTGCTTGGGTCAGCTGGAATGTGAATGCTGCAGAGGAAGCTTATTAATGGACCAGGGTTCTTCTGAGGTCAGAGCGATACAGTCACACACCTCAAAACCATCATAAGCTATAATAGCCACTTCTTTCCAGGGTATTATTCAGCATTCAAAGTAGAGTTCAGGGGAAGAAAAAAGAAGTTGCAATGGAAAAGCAATATTATATCTGCAGAAGTGAAAAAAAAAGATAAAGGAGCTTCCCTCGCCTGTAATTTCATACATCTTCTCAGGAACCTAATTTGGACTCGGGGCTTCCCCATTAACTATATAAATGGAATTAATGACTTGATTCCAGCAAAGAACATAAAGTACTTAAGGAACTGCTTCAGCCAGATGAAACATTATTAATAGTAATAAGGGGTAGAATTCTTTAGCATTATACAGCCCTTTATTTGCAGAGTGTTTGATGGCTTCCTTGCACACATATTATAATCCTAATGGTCATTTTGTGCTCTCCCATATGTCATGCTTGTATGTATTGCACCATTTAAATATTTGGAATATTAAGTGAAAGTAATGCTCAGGACGCCTGCAGCGCCTAGCCCCATGTGGCTTGGTACTTCCTTTACTCATAGAACACTTGCCTCCCCAGCTGAGAACCTTAAACTGAAGTTTCCTTGACCATCAAAGCCTTCTGCAGACCATTTGGGGTCATGAGCCCCAGGACCCATTGTCTTCACACTGTTGGTGGAGACTACTGATGCTCTAGTGCTGTTTGACTCATTGAAAGATCTACTTAGCCAGCTAGGCAGCTTCTCTGTATCTCGCTGCAAGTTCTTTTCTTTCTTTCTTTTTTTTTTTTTTGACTCTATTTCTATAATCATTCAATGCCTTTAAATAAATTTAGTCTTAAGATACCTGAGCTTTAATTATCCAACTTCCAACTGCAGATACATCCAGGAGCATGCAGAGTAAACTCTGATTTGCTGTAGATATTTTTCCACCACTGCACATTGTAAGTCCATTTGTGATACTGCTATTTCCTGTTTTATGAGTGAGATGGTGATGATGATGATAAAAAAAAAAAGAACTGAGTACTTAGATGTCAAGCATAGCTAAATACTTCACTTACACATTCACATTCACTCCTCACAAGAACTATGAAGTAACTATTGCTATTACCCTCATCATCAATATATTATTAATATCATTTCCATTTTACAGAGGCAAGAGCTGAGGCACAGGTCACACTGCCAGCCAGTTCTCCACGTGACACCCACATCAGGTCCTTTGACAGAATGCACCCCACACACTTGTGACTATTGTGCAACCTTCGTTTGCTCCAGATCTCAAGTCTTGCAAGCTAAGGAAATTTTGTGCTGTTTTTTTAAAAACGGTTATATATATACAGTTTTAGTTTCACATAGGGTTTGTTTAGGAAACCTCTTGGCACTCACATTGCCTTGATGCCAAACGTTAAAAGTCAGACAATTATTCTGAACCCTTCCTGCTCCTCTGTCTTCCTTCTTCTTTTTTATCTGTTTTTCCCTTCTATAGTAGGATGGCCTGAGTCTCAGCTTTGTGGTTCTCTGATTTAGAATGGAATTGCATTTCCTTCACTTTATAATTAGCCCCTTCAACACCATATTCCACCAGCAGTACAGCGGGCTGTGGGGATCGCTACTGGGTCACATACAGGTGATAATGAAGTGGCACCTCGCCAGGAGACCAGTTTCTCCTCTTAAGGAATGTGAACCTCCAAGGCTGGGGAAAGCCTGAAAATACCACAAAATTTACTTCTGCTTCCTCTGCACTCGCCCCTCTGGCCTCCCCAGTCATGTAGGAGAGTGACCTGGATACTGGGCGTTGGTAACAGAATATGGTACCTCCACACCTATGACTGTGTGTGGAGAACTTAAGTGAATGGACTGTTACTCAAGTGGTAGAACTTTAAGTCAAAGCAATAACCGTCAACAGCTCTCGTGCTCTTAGTTCCAGGCACTACATGAACTTCTCATTTTATCCCATTTCGTCCTTACGCTGACCTTACACAGCAGATACATGATCCCATCTTACCAATGGAGAAATGGCGCACGAGTTACCTCATGTGTCACAGCTGGCTAATGAGGGAAATGAGTTCAGACTCTGGCCCGTTTCATTCTAAAACCATGCCTAACCTCTGGGGCCCACCTGGATGGCAAACACAGGTGTGAGCAGGTGGGCCTTTGCTAGGACGGTCAGCCAGAGGCATCACCCACTCTGACTGCACACAGGCTGGTCCTGACAAAGAATTAGCTGGGATCCTCACTCACTCGCAGGGTGATGATATGTTCCCCCCACCTGTGGCTGGAATTTACCAGGTGGCAGAAGGTGACAATGAGGGTGATTCCTAAACCCTGGCTATCCTCAAACCCAACTCTTCTTTGGACAGAATTAGCCTCTTTCTTTCTTCCATCCTCAGTGGGAGACAGACAGGGGATCCTACTCAAGGAAGGGGCAAGGGTCCATTTATTGAACAACTTCCGGGCTATGTTCTTTCACACCTGTCTTAGGTAGACCTCATTCCTCTTTACCTTCATTAGGATCTGTTAACTAAACATTGTTTTTTGGGAAGCCGATAACTGGAAAATAAATCAGAGAAGTCATTTGACTTGGCTTTTACATGGTCTTTAGCCTATCAAATAGGGGAGCAAAGCTTTGTGATGGTTAGTTTTATGTGCCAATATTAATCAAACATGATTAGGTATTATTCTGAAGTATTTTGTAGATATGGTTAACATTTACAATCAGTTAATTTTAAGGTAAGGAAATTACCCTCAATAATGTGGTGGGCCTCATCCAATCAGTAAGGCATTGGAAAAAAAACCAAAAACTGAGATTTCCCAGAAAAGAAATTCTGCCTCAAGACTGCAACATCAGCTCCTGCCTGAGTTTCCAGCCAGCCCAACAAATTTCAGCCTCCATGATAGCATGAGCCAATTCCTTAAAAATAAATCTATCTATATCTATCAAGTTTCATGTATTTCAGTCTGAACATTTCAAAACTCTTGAAAGCACTTGGGTGAGAGCTGCCAGCTCTGGCAGCAATGATGGTGGCTCTGCTGTGTCTCTTGGATGTTATTCTTTAATTCTCAGCATCCTCCCGAGACACCCTTCAGGCATCACTGTCACCTGGCTTGGGAGGTAAGACCACGTGGTTCTGAGTCCTTCCACTTCTATGCCCACTGAAAGGTTAAAAGGCACACCATGTGGCTGAGCAGTTGCCGCAGCGGCCTGGAGTTTTGTGCCACTGTAACATTTGTAGCATGGAGCCCGTAAAGAGGAGAGCAGGCTGCCCACATCGTGTCCACCCCATTCCTAAGGCAGATGTGACCATTATCCTCACCTGCTGACTTCCAGGTGGACAACACCAGCAGGAGAGGTTGGGTCTCATGTGGAGCCTCCATCTCAGGGCCTCAGACTTTTGTAGCATCACACATTTGTAGCATCGAGTCCAATCTAATTGGTTCTCTCTGACAGGTTTAAAATCCACTGGGTCCTGAGGCAAGATCATCCGAAGAGCCTGAGGATGAGCTTATTGGCTTCTTTTCAAGACAAGTGAGTGAAAAAAATCAGCAGAGGGATGTTTAGCAGGTTGAAGCTCATAAGTCTGTTGACAAACTTTACTGACCGTGTACATGAAATGAGGGAAGGTTTGGGTTTTTCTCCTGAACCCTCATTGTCATTTTGAATTATGTACTCTGCATGAACAATAGATCAGCTTCTTCTCAGCTGCTAGCCAAGCTTTTGGAAGACTGAGAGACAGAGATAGGTTTTATTTTTATATCAAGCTGCTTCTGATTCAGAGTTCAGGGTGACATATCGTGCATCAGGTTAAAAAAATAACCTGTAATAGGTCAGTCAACCCACTTTCAATTGTGCTCAACTGGATATAATCGGTGATATTGACAATGCACTGGATTGAATTGATTTCCCATCCACCTGGAAAAACCTTGGTGATACCTTTTCTTTTTCATTCCATTACCCTATTAGTTACGAAAAATCCTCCAAGGAAAAATTACATTGGTCATAAGTCCTTTACATGTATCTGTGCTGCTTTCCTGAAAGACTTGACCTTGAGTGTAAATAATTTACCACTTGCTGCATGCAGACTCTGCAGGGCCTCCGTGCACTCTCACTCATGGAGGTTTTGCAGTGCAACAAAGATGCCCAGCTGAGGTGGTGAGTAGGAGCTAGAATCACCACACTCCACTTGCCAAATTGTCCACCTTGAGGAATTTTTCCAGTTCACGTGAGGTGCCATGTGGCAGGCCTGCTGGGTGGCTTATCTACTCTTACACTGTTACATTTAATCTGCACAAATGCTGCACAAGGTGAGGTTATGAATATGAGAGAGGTTAGCTTAGGGTGTACCCTGTGCTGTGGGGTTGGAATTGGTAGTGTCAGTACGAACTCATGCTATTCATAGACAGAGGGACAGACATAGGCCCCACATACGTGGGGTTTGTGTGTGTATGTGTGGGTATTTTCTAAATCTGTCTGCTTGGAATGAGACACCCTTGGGCTTAAATCTTAGCACCTTGTCCATGAGTCTTCAGTCAAAACACTTAACAATCCTAACCCTCAGTTTCCTCATCCAAAAGAGAGGAAAGAGAGAAAGAAAGAGAGAGAGAGAGAGAAATGGGAATGATAATATCTACCTTATTCTGTGGATTAAATGAGATATAGCATATTTTCCATGATGTCTGGCACATACTATGTAACCCACCATGGCTAATAACATTATTATTAATTCATTATTATTATTATTATATAATGTTTATCTAAAATGGTTACCAATATACATGTGCCCAGGATACCTGTGTAATTCCCGTCATGACCCTCCTTGCTCGGCTTATTTCCTCCCAGGATGTTGAACTTAATTTAAACAAAGCCACCAAAATCCAGCCAAGGTTTCCCCAGGGCCAGACCTGCCTTAGGAGCTGTCCCTCTCAAAGAGTCAGGCCAAACCCCGGGGATTATGACAGCATTAGATCAGAGGCTGGATCAGCAAGGAAACCTGATCATGAAATACCTCAGAAAGCCGGCCCATGCAGAGACACTGCCTGGCTGAGTTTTTCCGAGAGAGGACCCATCATGTCTTCTCCACTCACATGCTCGTTCATAATTAGGAGATCAAATACCTTTCCCATCACCCACCACCCTAATTCCATGAAATGATTCTTGTTTCTGAGGCCTTTCCTTAGGGAGGATGGGGCTAATTTCATCTGAACAGAGACCATCACCATAACAAAATGCAGTGAACCTCTTTCCTACTTGGTTCAACCAAAGCATGGTGTCACACCACCAGGAAATGACATCTTAAGGCCCAGGAGAAAGAAAAAAAAAATTCAGGTGAACCTTCTGCAAAGGAAAAAATGGCCAGTTATCAAATGTTGTGGTTCTTTGTGGAAATCCACATTCTCCCACTCTAGGCAGGCTTCATGTAAGTGACTAAATTTCAAAAGGAAAGTCAGACTATTGATCTGCTGCTGTCTTTAACTGAAAAACTACCTGACAAGAAGCCCGAGGCAGGACCCACACAGGTGCCAGAGTCCCATGACCTCCTGACACGGAGAGTACTGGGAAGATCTTCAGGAGGGATTTTGCACACATTTTTGACAACTGCAATCGGGGTTATTTAAAGTAATGTTCTAGATCACTTGAGGAGCCATTACACTTAGAACACTGATTACACTCTTTAGATTTCTTTGAAACAAATTATACCAGAAGAATTTTGTTCATAAACATGTAATTACTTTGGGAGAAAAAAAATCACAATTTAGTAAATAATAATAGTACATTCTATAATGCTTTACATATTGTCTTCCATTATTTTGTTAGGTTTCTAGAGGGTCTTCCTGAAACATTTTAACCTTCTCAGCATGTGATCAAGACCTTGTGAATATTTTTCCCAAAGCAGAAGGCCAGGCAAGGGAGCAGCATTTGGGTTAGGGCTGGGTAGAAAAGGGGGAGCAAACCCCCCAGAGGAAGATGGGCTCCATCCTCTGGAGGAAAAATGCCCACTTTAGTGTTCAAAATAATATGGCCTATGGGTTCCACTGGTAAAACCTGGCTCAAATTTCATCCCCTTCACTTAACCAGCAGTGCATCCTCGGCATGTATTGAAATCTTCCTAAGTCTCAGTTCCCTTATCTGTGAATTGTGGTTCATAGTATCTATTCTGAAGTATCATGGGAGAATTGTCCGTAACCACTGTTGGGTTTTGGACTGTTGGCCAAGATCTGGGGGTGCTTCATTGGTCCTGAGGTTCAAAGTTACTGGCTCACTGGACCTTCTGCATATGGTGACGCAGAGCCAACCTATCTCATTTGGCTGCAGTTTTCTTAAAGAGCCCCCGTGCTGGTCCAGATGATCCATCCCAACCACTGAGAGAAACTATTTGCTTTTGCAGAATTGATTTTGCTTTGCCTTTTTTAAAGCCCATATGCCCTTGCAGAATAATTAGACCAAGAGAGGAAGAGGGCTGATTTTATATGTGTGTGTGTGTGTGTGTGTGTGTGTGTATATATATATATATATATATATATATATATATATATATTTCAATTAAACTCAGGTTTTGTTTATAAAATTTCTGCTTATAAATATCTCCTTGGGAACATGTATGTTGAGACAACTAAATTTACTTGTATATTTTAAAGTATTCTCGGGAAGACCAACTAGTGTTCCAACTCTATTTTATAATCTCTCACTTATGATTGGTGTTTCTCAAAGCACATTCTATTCACTATTAGCATTGAATCCTCGAGGCAACAGAATTATTATTCCACCCTCTAGATTAGGAAAAGTAAGCTCAAGAGTTTGTAACTCATCAGCTGCAAAATTGATATGAGGACTCAGGGCTACTATTATAGTTTCCCATGTTGTGTTCCCAGTGCTTCAACTTGATCATATGATGACCCATAAAAATACTCCATTTCATTATGTAATAATAATAATAATAATAATAATAATGGCAAAGGCAATAATAAAATATCTTCACAATGCTTTGTTCCCAATATTTTTCTTCTATTTCCCCTCCAGGCTTGTGCTCCCATGAAATAAATTTTCAGTACCACTTTTTATTAACTTTAAATAAATTCACAAGAGGAAATATTCAACTAAAACAACCCTAAGTGGCTATAAATATAGTATAATAATTTATTTCACCCAAATTGTTAGAGGTGTTAATTGGACCTGTGTAGCCACCAGCTACACACATTGGTTTAAGCATTGAGTGAATCTAATTTCTTCAGAAAAATGTTTTTCTACAGAAGCCGTGCAAATAGAGGAGAAGAATGGACCAATTCTCAGTGGAACATCAGAAGATCAATTTAGTTCCTATTATCTGCTATTTCTAAATTTAAAAAGAAGAAGATTATTTACTTAAATATATCTGTTTGCATGTGTGTATAAAATACATGATAGATAGATACCTTTCCAATGGACGGAGTCAAAAATAAAGAAATCATAAATTTTACAAAGGAGTTGAATTCAGTCAAAATCAGCAGGTTTTCTTACTTGTCCCCAACCCCTCATAAACATTGTCCCTAAGAGCCTAAATACTCTCGGGGGGTTTCCTCCTTGTGATTTTTGCCCTATAGACACACCTATCTCTCTCTCTAAAAAAAAAAAAAAAAAAAAAAATCTTATAATTTAGTAATTTAGAACTGGTCTAATTCAAGTTAGTGGTTACTAATTGTCTGCTGTATTAGAAATTGAGTACATTGATATTTAATTTCTCCTATCACTCAATGGGCTCCCAACCTCTGACAAGCCTTGAAACCTGTGTTTATCTCATAAGGTCAAGCCAGGGTTACATGAGAATGGACTTTTAAACTAGGAAGTGTTGCTCGAATGTGAGAAACTCCTATGGGGATGCAATTCAACAATAACATAGACACGTAGAAAACACACTGTAAATGGGAGAGTTACTTTAAACAACAAACTTTTTAGTCACTGGGAACATTATTCACATCCTAAAATAAAAAGTTTTCAAGATTCACTCACTAAAGAAATTGCTCCCTATGAAACATTTTCTGGTAACACTTTGTTAATCCGTGTTTTACCTTTTAGTTTAATCACATAATTCACATGCCACATCATTATTACTTTTCACAAATTCAAATTGATCATCATTCAGTTAGTGTAAATTAATAAGCCATAGTTGGCCAGCCTCGGATTTGGAAACAGCATTAAGCAAATACTTCTCTTGTCTTCCAGAAAGAATGCCTTTCTCTATAGAAGATGGCATAATTGCATCTTCACTCATTATTAGTTCAGTGCTTTCCACAGCAAAAAGCACTATCACATATTTAACAAACACTTTGGGTTTGAGCTTTTATCTTGATATTTCTGATCAACATATTACTCAATGCCGGAACCCAATTTATGTGTCAAGAAAAAAAATCAGCAACTTTGTCACTCACTTGCTCTAAATGCTGTATTTTGTGTAAGCAATATGACCTCATCTTTCCAAAATTTCTTCCCAAACATGTAATTACTTAGAGTGTATGTGGATTTGGGCTACAAGTAGCAGGGGATAGAATAAAAGTAATTGTCAATTATCCATACTAACAATAACAATTATTATAAAGATATTTGTGGAATTTAGAATCTAGAAAGAAAGGTGAGCTCTACATACAAAGCCATTAATGAATAAAAGACAGTGTATAATCAGGAAATGCAGTGGGAGGAAGAAATATAATATGTAAGCAAAAAACATGACATTTGGGGACAGTGAGACACGAATTCAGCCCTACGGAGTGAGTAGAATAAAATAGAATAAGACACAGGAATAATTTCGTTCAGATTGAGCTTAAGGGAGGTAACTAAGGGAACAAATTTTGTTGATGACTTTGGCTGATGTGTGGTCTGCTAGTCTTATTTTTTCTTTGCTTAGAGATACGCTCATTTAATGATGTGGGTCCTTCCCATTTTTATGTTGTTGTAATCAGTACTTATTTTTTGGTCTGGAATCAATGATTCCAGGAAAAGCATTCCTATTCTTCATGAAACCTTTCTCTCTCCACACCCCTCCAACTTGGTCATTTGTCTTATGCTTTCTAAACAGATATCACTCGTTCATATGGCTCTGTCCTTCTGGCCACATTTTATTTGTACAAAAAGGGGGTACCTGACCCCAGCTGGGTCAATGAATCCTTCTTCCTGGATTTTTGGATTTGGAAGCAGGAAGAATATTTAGCCAGTCCTTCTCTGGTACTGAGGCCATAAGATGTGAACTTGGAAAGATCTTGGCATCCATGTTTTTGGCCACATAGAGAAAGCTACTTTGCAATACACGGGAGACTGACATGACACATAGAGGGGAATAAACAGAGAGAGTGAGAACATCTTGATGGTTCTATTATTATGGAGGTTCAACAATAGCCTTGCTCTTGGGATCCTGGTCAAACATTTTCTGATGAAAATGTTCGCATGTATATAAATATTGAAATAATTGTACAGTGAACACTGATAGTCACCACCTATATTCTGCAATTAACATTTTGCTATATTTGCCTCATCACATATCTATTTGTCTATTCATCCCTTAACCATAAAGTCATCTTATTTTTTTTCATGCATTTTGACTAAGTTCAAACATCACTACACTAAACCCCTATACACTTCAGCATATCTATCATTCAGTAGAGTTTAATTATTGTTTACTTATATTGAAGTAACTTATGCATAGTGAGATACACTGATTTTAAGTAGAGCATTCAGTGAATTTTGACAAATGCATACATCTCTATAACTCAAGCCCCTATCCAGATACCTAGTATTTTCTTTAAATGTTTCCCTTTCTGCTTAAGATTATTCAAGGCTTTTATTTTTCACCTGCAATCAAAAAAGCTATAGTTATACTTTAACAAATTCACAGGTGAATTGGGAATTGGACTGTCTTAGTCTTCTTGGGCTGCTATAACAAAATACCACAGACAAGGTGGCTTAAACAACAGACACATAATTCTCATTATTCTGGAGACTGAGAAGTCCAAGATCAAGGTGCCTGCAGATTTAGTTCCAGGCGATAACTTCTTTCCTGCCTTGCAGCCAACTGTCTTCTTGCTGTGTCCTCACATGGGAGGGAAAGAGAAAGAAAACTCTAGTTTTTCATTCTTTTTTTATAAGGTTGCTGATCCCATTATGAGGGCCCCTTTCTCGTGACCTCATCCGAGTCTAATTACCTCTCAAAGGCCCATCCAAATACCATCACATTGGGGATTCGGGCTTCAACACATGTATTTGGGGGACACATAAACGTTTAGTCCATAACATGGATCAGGAATCTAAGGCCTTCTTAACCCATATGGGACCTTTTTGTGAATTAGGAAAAGGCTCTTGTTCCAGCCTGATGCAGCTTTATGGTCTCAGGGGCTGGTAGAAGGAACAGGGCTGATGTCAGCCCCTGGTTAAACGCACTTGACAGTAAATATGCAAAGGTGTCCATGGAAATCCTACCGAGAACGCTGGATCCTTGGCCCGAGCTGTAAGCCCTACTTTGGCTTAACACTTCCCTTCTATTTTCTAAATATCATAATTTTCTTGTGACTTTGTCACTGCCCAAAGCATCCTGGAGTGTTCTCCAAGTAAAGCTGTCCCTCCTGACCTCTATATTAACCCACAAAGAGGAGAGCTACTGTGTAATGGAGTGATCCTGGAGGTGGGGATGTTTGTAGACGTGAAATAGCATGTGCTAAGGAGAGCAAGGTGACTGTTTACCTCTGATCTTGTAACTCGAATCATCAGAGCAGGAAAAGCAGTTGGCAATCGAATTATGAATACATTTTTTTGATCACACTATACTCGGACACCAAATAACGTTCTCGGGGGGCTGCAAATTGGTGTTTACATATGATATTGCGAACATGGAGGGAGTCATAATGCAATCAGAGTGCAACCTCAGTTGAAAGTTATGCCTGGGCAGGTCTGGTAGTGTTCCGAGGCCTCTACAAATAGATAATGCCCCCAGAGACCAAGCACAGGTTTCCGGAGGCACAAAACAGGGTAATTGTAACTCACTACAGACAATGAGAAAATTAGCGAAAATAAGAATCTGTTTTACTGTGAAACTTGAAAACCAGACATTTTCTTCCAGGAAGAATGATGAGGTGGAGGAGATTCAGCATAAATAATTGCTCATCTTTATAAAACTGATAAATCTTTACAAGTCTTTCCAGAAGGAAACTATAATTCAGAGGTCAACCAAGGGAAGGAGGAAGACATTTTATTTATGGAGGAGATAACTGGTCTGCAAGCTGCGTTTGAATCCACAGGAAGGGGAAGAGGAGGCTTCTTTGGAAAATGGAAGCTCCCTGTTTTCCCAGCTCTGCCCTCCAATTTAAAAACATAGAAAACAGTTTCATGGGGGGTGGGGAATCCATCAGTCTGTCCATCACACCGGTTATGCCAGACAGGTGGGGAATGCAGACGTTTGAGAAACTGTGGCTGCCCCACTCTGAGTGCCATCTCTTTTCACTCCCAGAGTCATTGTTCAGATCTTCATTGCCTTTTGTTCCATGTGTGACATTAGTCTCCTAAAGCTGTCCTTAATCTTGCCTTCCTGGGCTCTGCCAGTCAGAGGCATTGTTCTAAATCACAGAAGATGAGAGGCCTTCTAGGAGAGTGTGGTTAAGAAATTGGACTAACAGACTGCTGCCTCTGTCATTTTCTTACAGGATGACCTTGGTCCCAATGATTAACTATTTTGTACTGCAATTTGCCTTTCCCTGACCTCTGGGTAACAAGAATACTCTCATAGGGTCAGAGTATAGGCAAGTAGTATGTGTGGAAAAATTCCTGGTACCTGGGAAACACTCAGTAATTACTAGACGTTATTATGAAGTCATTCCCCAGGTGAAAACACTCCAGTGGCTTCCCATTCCCCCACATGTTCAGTTCAAGGCCTTTCAAAATTGGGCTTCAGCCTCCTTCTCCCCTTCAGCTCCTGCTGACCCCTCTGACTCAGAATTTCACCTCCTTAAAGTGTCATAAACCTTCCTTCCTGAGTCTTACGCACACTGCCCCCTCCATCTATAAACCCTTTCTATACTCAGTTATAAGCTACTGATTCTTCAAGAGAAGGCTTTGAGAGTTTAGTGGTTAGAAGTCCTGAAAAATGAGTGACCAAGGGTTTAATTTTGGTGCTGATAATCATCCACCAGGTTGACCTTAGGTAAATAAAGTTAATTTTCTGTACCTTGGTATCCTAACTGGTAAAATGTTCTTAATGCCTACTATGGTCTGAATAGATCCCCTAAATTTCCATATATTGAAACCTACCTCTTAGAGTGATCATATTAGGAGATGGGGCCTTTGGGAGTAATTGGGTCATAGATCCTCATGAACGGGATTAATGACCTTACAAAAGAGGCCCCAGAGAGCTCCCCACCCCCTCCACCATGTGAGGAGACAGCAAAAGTCTGCTACCTGGAAGGGAGCTCTCACCCAACCATGCTGGCACCCTGACCTTGAACTTTCAACCTCCAGAACTGTGAGAAATAAATGTGTGCTGTTTATAAGCTATCCAGTCTATGGCATTTTGTTATTGCAGCCTGAATGGACTAAGACAATGCCCCCACAGCGTAGTTACAAGGATTAAATGAGACACGGAGCACAAGGGACTCAGCAGGGGTTCTGGTACATATAAGGCCACTGTGAGCATAACTGTGATCACAGCCCTGGTCTTTCCTCTGTGCTTCCACAGCCTTTGTTATATATATATCATTATTATGATATTTGTTAAATTTTAGAGTGCTATTTGATCACAGGTCCATTTCTGCATGGGCATAGATCTGTGTGAATGCAGGTCCCCATGTTATATTCATCTCTGTATATTTGGTGTCCTACACAATTCCAAAAACAGTGTAAGTGCTTGAATATGGGAGGGAGGGAGGGAGGGAGGGAGGGAAGGAGGGAGGGAGGGAGGGAGGGAGGGATGATAAAAAAAGAAGCAGATAAATGATACATGTTTAAAAGATGACTATCAAAAAAGGGAGGGTATACTTTAGAGATTAACAGTTACTCCAGGATCTCAGTACTGTAGAATTTCAAAGGAAAGAGAGATCTTTGTAAGCCAAAGCATCAAGAATGCTTCCTGGACAAAGGAGAAACTTGAACTGGGCCTTGAAGGGTGGGTGGGTGTGGGAAGTGCCAAAGATCCTCTAAGTGACAGTGATATAGCCATCTGTGTAGGTATTTCTCAAAAAGTCTAAATCAGATAGTTCTCAATTAATTGGGAAGTGAGGCTAGAAAGGAGGTCATGGATAAAGATAAAATATGACTAAAACAAAACTGCCAAAATGCATTATAAAATGGATTTAAATCAAATGTATTTGGTTATATTGCAACCAATCTTCAGAAAAACACATTTATCTGTTACAGAGCCACCCATCTTTGTTTTCTGCTTGGTCTGTAAGAAAAGCAAGTGCCAGAATGCAACGCTAGGCTGTAGTGGTTAGTGCAGGCAATCTGCTGAAATAAATAAACCTCCAGATATAAATGGTGAAACACAAGGACAGAATGTTTCTTGCTTAAGTAACAACCCAAAGACTGTGCTCATGGTGGGTGGTGGGTGACTCCCCTCCTTGTGGTTACTCAGACTCAAAACCTTTCCATCCTGTGGTCCTGCTACCCCTTGGGGTCTCACTGTCACCCCCCAGTTAAAAGGAGAAGAACACAGAAAGCACACACTGAAGGAGTTTTATGGGCCAGGCCTACATTGAGGCACTGCTCTTACGCTCCATGGGCAAGAACTCAGGCCTGACTACCCAGGAGGCTGAAATCATGTCTAGTTGTGTGCCCAGGAAGAAGAGGAGTGGCTTTACTGAGCAACCAGCAGAATCAGCTGCGGGACCATCTGGTTTTGCCAAATGGCTTTCCTCCTCTTCTTCAAATGACATCACAGTGTTATCAAAGTGTCTAAAGTTCTAGTTTATATATTTCCTGGTTTAACTATTAGACTAAGTGATTTCCATTAACACTTTTGCTCCCAAGAATAAAACAGGCTACATGTGCTAATGCTGTAAAGAAGAAAGAAATCGTACCATTGGCAACGATATGGATGGACCTAGAGAACATTATGCTAAGTGAAATAAGTCATTCAGAGAAAGACAAATACCATATGATCTCACTTATATGTGGAATCTAAAGAACTGAATAAATGAGCAATGTAAACTGAAATAGTCTTAGAGACACAAAGGAAAAACTGATGAGGGCTAGATGGGATGGGGATGGGCATGAGGGAGAAGCGGAAGGGATGAGGCAACACAAACTGATAACTACAATACTACTGCAGAGACAGAAGAGACAGTTTAGGGAATATAATCAATAATGTTGTAATATTTTTTAGGAGACCAGATGGACTCATGTCTTGTCAGAGAGACCACTTCATGGATGGTGTAGGTGCCTTACCACTACACTGTACGTCTGAAGCTGCCGCTGAATAATATTAGATGTTGACTATAATTTAACTCATATATAGTCATGGGATGTGGAATACAGTGTGGGGATGAAGTCAATGGAATTGTAATAGATATGTATGATATCGGGGGTGAGAGGGGGCAGGGGATGGGGTAGTCACTTTGTAAGGGGTGAAAAAGATAACTCTTGCATTGTTTTGTACATCTGTAACTAATAATAATAATAAGTTTAAAAAAAAGAACATAGCTTTTCTGCAAAAAAAAAAAAAAAGGAAAATGCAATGTCTCTTCTCATTATTTACCATATAACCAGGATTTGACTATAATGACCACTATTTATTAAATGCATACTATGTTCCAGGTTGACCCTTTATACAAGTCTTAGGGTGAAACTGTGATTCAGGGTTTATTAACTGCTATCTTTTTTAATTAAAATTTATTAGGCTGACAATGGTTAGTAAAATTATATAGGTTTCAAGTGTACAATTCTTTAGTATATCATCTATATATCACATTGTGTACTCACCACCCAGAGTCCATTCTCCTTCCATCACCATATATTTAACCCCATTTACCCTCATCTACCACCTCCTTCTCTCCTTACCCTCTGGTAACCACTCATTAACAGGTATTTTAAAGTGAGAAAGCTCAATTGAAGAGAGGTCTAGTGACTGGCTAACAGTCTCTTCCCTAATAATTGTCAGAACAGATATCTGAATTCAGGTCAGCTGGCCTTTAGAACCCACATCCTTTATTGCATACCATGTTTCCTCCAGACCTTAGGTTGGAGATAAAAGGATTATACTCAAATCATGACACTTCATAGTCACAATGGGAATTCAAATTCTTTTAGGCCCAATCCAGAACTTCTATGCCTCAATTTCATCATGGGAGCAGTGAAATAATCCAGTTTCTCCATGCAAAATATTACTGTTTTGCATATTTATCAGACCTGCTTTTTGAAAGTGATATGAGTGATTTATAATGAGCATATTGGCTCAGTACTGGGGCAGGGATAGGCTAGGGCAACAATTTGTGGTTGAAGCATAAGTCTCCTCAAGAAATCAGAAAACCTGATCCAGGGCCTATCATGAAGGGGAGAGAGTTTCTGAGGGGTTCAGATTCATTTTTGATGCAAAATCAGAATGAGATAATCCATGTAGTTACAGAGATGTCTTGAAATAGAATGAACGAAGGCTTATGTTCAATAACTTTTTACACATATGAACCACATAGGCTATAGTGCACTATTAAATATCATTTGTATTAACCATTTATGTTGAAAGCATTGATTGTTTAAATATGAACATTTATAATAGGCCATAATTTTCTAACTCCTCTTAGGAACTTCTCCATATTTTTTCATATACTGGCATGCACATTAAAAAAAAAATCAGGTTTCCCTCAACTTCTGAGAACCATGAGTCTATTGAGTAAGACCTCAGCACCAATTAGGATCATGGAAGTTTCTGAGTGTGATTATTTGTGTGGAGTGTTTTGAGCTGGATGTGATCCTGGTGCTCTGGGAATACGCAGATCCATGCCTATGATTCTCCTGTGAGCTGAGCACATAGGAGACCTATGTCCACCAGCTCGAAGAGGAGCTGATTAGTCTAAGACATGCTTGGTGTGTGTACAGCATTGTGAGGACAAAGAAAAATACACTGTATTGTTCAAATGTTTTGAAATGTATTGACACCTATTTTATGGGCCAGAATATGATCCATCTTACCAATGTTCCACATACACTTGAAAAAAAATGTGTACTCTGCTACACATGGTTGAGTGGATGTTCTATCAATATCAATCAGGTGAAGTAAGTTGATACTGTCATTCAAGTCTACTAAACCTTTCCTGATTTTTCTGCCCACTTTTTCTATAAACTATTGAGAGGGATATTAAAATCTCCAACTATCATTTACCTATTTCTCCTTGAGATTTTAACAGTTTTTGCTTCATGTATTTTGAATCTCTGTTATTAGCTGCACAAATGTTCAGAATTGCTATGTCCTTTTGATAAATTGACCCTATTATCATTATGAAATGAACTTCTTTATCCATAGTAATATTCTTTGCTCTAAAATATATTTTGTCTGATATTAATATAGCTGCTTTCTTTTGATTTATGAAATGACAAGCCACAGGCTAGAAGAAAACATTTGCAAAGCATATATCTGATAAAGGACTTGCATCTAGAATGTATAAAGAACTCTCAAAATTCAATATTTAGAAAGCAAACAGGGCCCGCCAAGTGGCGTGGTGGTTAAGAGCTGGCTTGGGAAGCCAGCAGCGCTGGTTTGGGTCACACATATGAGGGCCAGTGACACTGCCCTCAAAAAAAAAAAAAAAGAAAGCAAACAACTTAATTTTTTTAGTGGGCAAAAGTTTTGAACAGATACTTCATTACAGGAGATTCACAGATGGCAATTATGCACATGACAGATACCCTGCGTCATCTAGGAGATGCAAATTCGAACAAATGACAATGCAGTCTCACTTTGCACCTACTTGAATGGCTAATGTTAAAAAGACTGACGACAAGAAGATGGCAAGGATCTCAAGAAACTGAACCTCTCATGCAGTGCGAGTGAGAATGTAAAATGGGACAATCATTTTGGAAAATAATTTGGCAATTTCCTACTAAATTAAGCATACAGCTATAATATAATGCAGCTATTCCATTCCTGGGAATTTACCCAAGAGAAAAGAAAGTATATGTTCATACAAATATGAATGTTCAAAGCAGCTTTCTTTGTAACAGCCCAAAATAGAAACAACCTAAATACCCATCAACAGATGAACAGATGAATGGATAAACAAACTGAAGAATATAAAAACCATAAAATATTACTCACCAGTAAAAAAGGAATGTACACTACAACATGGATAAATTGCAAAATAATTATGCTTAGTAAATGAAGTCACACCAAAAATTAAAAAAAGGTGGTTATAAGTCCACTCACATAAAATCTAGAAAATGGAAACTAATCTATAGTGACAGAAAGCAAGCCAGTAGTTGTCTGAGGATGGGGGTGATGGCAAAGGATAGGCAGGAAAATTACAAGGCAGCCTGAGGAATTGCTTGGGAGTGATGGGTATGTTCTTTACCTTGATTGTGATAAGGGTCTGACAGGTGTATACACATGTCAGGACTCATCAAATTGTACACTTTACCAAGTTTATCATATGCCAATTATAACCCAATGCTATTTTTAAAAATAGTTCCTTATCTACCCAAGAAAAATGAAAATCTATGTCTACACCAAGACTTCTAAACAAACGTCCTTAGCATTATTCACAACCAATAAATATTGGAAACAGCCTAAATGCCCATCAACTGGTGAATGGGTAGACAAAATGTTCTATATCCATACAGCAGAATACCAGACTACAATTAAAAGGAATGAACTACCAATACATGGATAAACCTCAAAAAACATTATGCTCACTGAAAGAAACCAGACCACATATTATATGATTCCATTTATAAAAATATTCGGAAAAGGCAAAACTATAGAGACAGAATGTAGATCAGTGATTGCTTAGGGAAGGAGTGTTGTAATGGAGATTAATAGTGAACATGCATTAGCAATCTTATTGGGGTGATGAAAATGTCCTAAAACTGATTTATGGTGATGGTAGCACCATATGGTAAGTTCACTAAAATAAGCTCCCCTAAATTCTGGCCAAACTGTCCCAGTGCTTCCTCATCTCCTGGCGAACTCTCAGAATAGGTCTGCACAATAGGAAGGTAAAACTTGAGGAAACTTAGAGGGAGCTGCAGCAGTTCGGTATTTGTAGAGGTGAAATTTACACTCACCATTAGAGAAACATCCAGAACAACAACAAAAAAATGCCATGTTTTTCTTTTTAGATAATACTTCTATTTGAGAGTACTGCGCACTGTCTAATAACTCCTCTGAATAATGTTGTTACCTAGATAATGTGATTTTGGAAGATAGATATTTGAACAATGAGCACATTAGAAGCATATGACCATGAAAATGAACTGTAGTCATTCCAGGATATCAAAGGAGAAAACAAACTTCCCAATGGCTCAGCATGCTACATTGGTATCTATCAGGGGATAGTGCTATCATCTTAGTTTATTAAGTATAAATTCTGAAAAAATCATAAGAGCAGTGAAATCAGGAAGCTATGTTATAATCTAGGGCTTAATTTTTAGGTATGCCATGACGATAGGAAAAAGGAAAATGAAGGGCAATTTTTTTGTTCTGGAAGTTTTTCTTCTCTCTGAAGGTGAATATAAATTTCACCTCTACAAAGGAAAAGCAGAGAAATAGAAATAAAATTTTACACACGTTTGTGTCATGCAGTGGGAAAGTTTACAGACAGACAGAAATTACATGAAATCTTTCCAGGATTTGTATCTCCCAGGAACAGTGTGGTATTATATTCCTATGTAAAGCATCAGGGGTCCGGCTATGGTCAACTCGGTGAGGGAGGGGGCCCCATGGCCTTCAGGATGGTGTTTGAAGTTACGCTCAGCACAACCTTGCTACCCAATGACCCTGTGTCCTTGAGCTTGCACATAAGCCAGAATTCAGTCATCAGCCCTGCACAAGCCCATGAGGATGCAGGCAAGTAAGAGGCTTTACTCACAGAAGACATGCCAGCAGTGCCAAGGGGGAAGCCCCGTGAGATGCCAGTCTACAGGGACCTTTGTAATGAAGCTGTGTGCTTTTCAAGATCTCTGTGATCCTCTGCACTTTGATTACTGCTAATGAGCAGGGAAGGAGATTTACTTGTCTTTCCTCCTGAAGAGAAATATCTCTCCAGAAAGAGTGGAGATGACCATAACGAAAAAGATGGTGAATGCACTGATTCTGCTTCAAAGGAGATCCAATCAGAAAAAAGAAAAAAAAAAAAGCAACAGGAGTCTGCTTTGAAAATACACAAAGAAAAGTACCAGTTGTGCTTGGACGTGAACATTGCCTGACGTTCTTAAAATGCCACTTAACAGAGTATAGAATAGATTCAGCCTTCTCCGTCAGCTTTATTCTATTTTTGTATTCTAGGTTTGGACAATTTGAGTTACTTTCAACAGTCTGATTCAAAGATTGATTACCCTGTTCAACACTGATCCAGGGCTCATGAAAGTGTTGTTGCTAAAGATGAAACAATGGTTAATATTTATGCAAGGGTAGAACATTTAGTAACATGATAAATTGCAGAAGAGAAAATACTGAGTAAATTAATAAGGGATTTGCTTTGACTTAAGCTATAAAGGGTAATTCGTTCATCTATGTTTGAGTTAATTATAGAAATATAACCTAAGTGGATTCATGCTGTGAAGTGAGTGATACAATGCATAACACACAAATGTGAAAACAACCACACATTTTAATTTAATAATAGACCCTTGCAGTTTTAATTAAGATCTATCATCTCATTGATAAAAAAGGGATCAGTTTTGACCAATGAAGTGTGACTAGTGAATTTACTCAGTGTTTTTGTCTGCTCTGGATTTAAGGAAGCCGTTAGTCTCCAGTTGTAACATTCATATGCGAGGTACTTGTCACTGGTCTCCATGTTTGGCGATGATACTGTTGATGGTGTTTCCATCTGTGTGAGCAGATGTAGTTGCGATGTCTGGTGGGTACTCACCTGCTATTTTCATTTCATTCTCTGTAGTCAGAGTTGCTGCTAAAGAGGCTTTGTTGTACCCAGCTTTGACATTCGGACTCCTGGTGGTCCCAAAACATGTGTTTAGACTCCACTGCTCTGTAGCTCTTACAATATCATATTGACTTGATTATTGCTGTGATTTCCCACTTGTCTCCAGCATGGCCTCCATGTTATAGGCAAGGGGATATCTTGAACATGTTTCTTCTATTTTGACTACTACTCACCCTTCAGCTATTTAGATAGAAATGCAGGGCCGGCCGAGTGGCGCATTGGTTAAGCGCTGGTTTTGGGATGCCAGCAGCCCCGGTTCGGATCCCACACGAGGGCCAGTGACACTGCCCTCTACAGCTAACAACAACTCCACCTGGAGCTGGGCTGTGCGAGCCCCGGTGATGGTGTGGGCTGCAGCCCCTGCTGCAGTGGGCTGCCATAGGCTACAGTGAGTGTCCCGCAGCCAGCGTGAGCGGCTGGCAGCCAAGCGTGAGCTGCCAATAGCCGCGGTGAGCGACATCCAGAGGCCGGCGACCGATCTGCCTCATCCGGGAAGAGCGCAATGACGATACCAACAGTGAAGCAACATCCTCCGCAACTAGACTGAAGAACAAAAAGACAGCAACTTGTCTGTTCCCCTTCCCCAATTCCCAAACGCTGTTCCCCTCCACCAATTCCCCAATAAAATCTTTAAAAAAAAAGAAAAAAGAAAAAAAAGAAATGCAATGAGGCAAGTATTCTCATGGACTGTGGGCATTTGGGGAGGGGAGAGGTGGAGGAACAACAAATATCACAATGGTTCAGTATCCTAGATTGGAAGAGTGGCTTGGTACCTCTTTACACTAGCTAAAAGAAGGCTGAAAATTAAACCTGTAACCCACTTCTCATGAGTCGGAATAACCTTTATGTCAGTCCTTCCTGGACTGAGATGGAATAGTAAATAAATAAATTCCCTGAGTCATTATGCCAGGGTTTGTATATAATTAAATGAAATGAACACAAAACATCTAGAACCATGTCCAGTACACAATAAATACTCATTTAATGTTTGCTTTTAGGTTTATTGTTATTAATGTTTATGTCTTTGCAGCAAGGAAAATCACATTCAATTCCAGAATTTGAATTGTCTTGGCTGGGAGACTGTCCCAAGAAGGATGAACTGGATAGCTCAAGTGGCTCTCCCTAGTTGAAGGCTCTCAAAAAGTAGCAACAGAGAGAATAAAGAGGACAATGGAAGGAGTGAGGGATGGAAGTAAAACAAAACTTCCTTCGTTTCGGATTTTCTAGGAAGACCCAGAATACACATGAGTACAGCACTATATGAATGAATGCACATTTGGTATGTGTTGGGGAGGGGGGAGTGGATGGTGCAAGGCACTGGGACATGGTCCCGAGGAGTAAAGAAAAAAGAAGAATTTGCAGATATCATTGGAACTACGTGTGGCTCTCCCTGTTGACCGTGAAGGTCCACTACTCTGACCCTCACTGAGCTGCATCAGTTTCCCTAAGGAGACCTGTTTGGGGAAGGCTAAAAACTAAATTGGTTTGGAAAGGTCCTGAGGCTTATTGCCCTCAGAAATTCACTTTTGAGCAGGGTGATTTCAAAATACAACAGTCAAGAAGGGTCTAATCCTCATTACACTCACATTCCTTTTTACTGCTCACAGTGTCACCAGCTCACCTTAGCCACCATTATTTGTTCTTGGGCGTGGTCCTAGATCCTAGATGCAGGCCATATAAGTATTTTTTTCCCTACAAGTTCCCCAATACAATTAGGGCCCCCTTAAAAAAGTTGTTTCCCAAATCCCTTTGAGGGGTTTAAAACGAAACACATGCAATGAGTGTGTCTGCAACTTAACAATAATAATTAACATTTCATGAACACTTTTCAAGTACCAGACCCTGTGCTGAGCACTTCCCAAGGCTTTATCCCAATTAAATCTCATAATCACCCTCTTTAGAGTTTCTGGAAATGTCTTTTTGGAAAGAAAGAGAGATTGAGAGAGAAAGCCAATCCTTTTAAACTACATTCCTAAAATCCCAGTGTTTGTCAACTCAGCTACTTCTTATAACTATCTTGCTCCATTTTCCACAAATACCCTCAACTCTTCTCAACTGTAAGGAGAAGATTGCACACTACAGACACACCATGTGAGTTCAAGAAGCTCACAGCACCCTAGGAGGTAACACAAAGAGAAAACTGGGAGGCTCTGCGGCACCCAACCCAGCTTTCAGCTCTGTACATGGCTCTAATTATGAATTTCCCAAAACTGACAAGGCAAGATGAGAAGAGAGAGGATGATAAAGTAGCCTCTGATCTAAGACAGTCTCGTGGAATTAGTATGTGGAGGAATTCAGCTTGCTTCCTTCATGCAGCCCTATTTCTGTGTCTAAAAGTCACTTCAATGTATATTCATCCCACAAATATTTCATTACTACATTTCTTTCTATAAATGCTCGACAACACTACATGTGCAGAGACCATTTAGCAGGATGTCAACATAGGCTTTAGAGTTTGTAATTTTAAAAAGCAACAACTAAGAGCTGCTATAACTCATAAAATATGCAATATGGGACTTTGAATAAGATTGAAAAATAGGAAAGTCTGCGCTCCCAGCAGGCAAACTACTCATGACATTTTTTAATAATAATGAAATGTAAGACCTCCATCAGGCAAAACTGAAATCCGTTTTGCATGTGAAAAAAAAAATAGGTTCCATTTAATTCATTCAGGTGTTTTGCTTAGGTTTTATGTTTCTTACTGAAAATTTTGAGAATATGAAAGTATAATAAATGGTTGAGAGGAGGTGTGGAAGAGGTAGTCAAATTTTCCAGTAAGACTAGGTAAGGTAAGGTAAATTTTTATACAAGAGTAACTTCACCCTCTTTTCTTCCCGAATTCAGCCTTGTTTTGCTTTCAGAAGGCAAAAAGGGGAATCGAGTACTGGCTTCTTGCCTTTCCTTATATTATAATCTATACTATCCTGGCAGTGCATACATTAAAGGGAATAGTTTGTTTTTCATCCGAACTGACAAGGATTATCTAATTCACATTAGGGAGGGAGAAACAGAGAAAGGAAGGAAGCTGAGTATTTTTCGTTTTTAAAAGGAACTATGATCATTGTCTTCTAGTACCAGGTGGAGTTGTCCTATGGGAGACGGATTGGATTTATCGTGTGTGCTTGAATAGTGAGCAGTATATCTAGGCATGAGAGCTCAATAAGGAAGAAGACAATGTTATAGCTGCTGGTTTCATTTTCTCTTCCATTCAGTTCTCAGATTCCTGAAGCTGGGATCTCATGTGTCTTATTCACTGCTGTGTTCCCACTGCCGCATAAAGTAGGCTTTGATAAATGGTTAAGTGGTTAGAGCTGTCCAGCCACAGAAGAGGTCAGCTCTCCATCACCAGGGATGTGCCAGCCTTGCTGACACGTGTGAGATTGGAGCAGAAACCCAAGTGTGGGGTTGATCTAAATAAATGCCGCGTCATGCCTGATCTAATTTTGATCTTGTAGGCTTCCATTAGTTTAGAATATCTGTTTTGCCTCTGTGTAACTCTGCCTTCTTACGCAGCTTTTAGCAAAGGCTTCCTCCTCATCTATAAATCATTCCTCAAGGGAAAAGATGTAATTCTATGTCCCATGGTGGATGGGAGCTGTGTGCTCTTTCCTGGGGCCTTGTTATGTTCCAGAAAGACCTGATGCCCTCTCCTTATTCCCTTCACTAAGCCTTCCCTGCTACCTGTATTTCAGAAGGTGCAGGATACTGAGGCCAATTAGAGAAGACTCACTCCTTGGGAGAATAATTCTCTTCCTAAATGATGCCTCATTATGAGGCTTCAACTGGAAATTCGCAATGAAAATTGGGCCACTGTCAGTAGAATCATGTCACTGAATGTTTCCGTGTGTTGGTCCTAAGTGCCATCTGAGCGCTGGATGTGCTGCAGGGCATGTGTGCACCTCTCCCCATGTGGGTCCGCAGAGTGGGGAGAAAGCAATGAAGACAGCAAGCACCCTCAGAAGACCTGCTGGCCTCCCAGATCTTCCTCCCCGAGGGACCAAATCACACCATTTGTAATGTCTCACACATAGAAACATGTTGGTGTTGGAAGACGCCAGTCACCTGACGTCGTCTGTCTCCCCAAGACTGACTCTGATCAGAACAACCCCTGCTGCTGTGTCCTGATATACCGGGAAGTGACTGTGTACCGCCGTGGGTGTTCGTTTGCTCACTTCATCTATCTCCACGTGTCGATTGGCAGAAATGCAATATTTACTGTTTTCATTTATTCCTACTTTAAATTTTATTGGCTTTGGGGAGCAAGCAGAAATAACAATTTGCAGGAAACAGTGAGTACAGAATACTAAACATTTGTGAAGGGGGAAACATCTAAGGCACAGAAAAGAGCATGCAATGAAATGACACAGGGAAATGGAGCTGGTCCTAAAGGCTGAGACTATAGACTACATTGCACAAGCTCATTGAGAAGGGTAAAGGGGAAGGAAGGCATGTGCTTTATCCCATCTAATATCCACCTTTTTGAAGGTACGTCAGACAGGAATTAAATTATTCTAATTTGACAGATGGAGAAACTGAGATACTAGTAAGTAGTAAGATAGTCAGATGAGTTGCTCAATATCATAACTTAGTGACTAAGTCTAAAGCATTGATTTTTAAGTTCCTGGGGATTATGAAAATGGTTTAAAATTGTTGGAAAGTCTTTCTATCCAAGGTATGGGAAGATCTGGCATTGCCCAAGCTGGCAAAATACTGTAGTTCATTTCTGGGGATTGCCAGACCCCTGAAGGCCTTGTGCTCTGTGAAAAGGACCTTTCCTCACCTGAGGATCATTTCCTAGTCCCCTAACTTCACATAGTTTCTGGCACCCGGGAGGTAAGAGAAGTTAAAACTGAGGCATTTTATGAATGCATTTGAAGGTCATTCACAAAATGAATCATGAATGTCCTTAAAATGACTAACATGCCTATGCTCTTGATCTGAACTCTCTAGCAGGTCATCTAGGGGTGGATTGAAAGCTTCTCTGTTGCATCAGACTTGGAGCCAGGATTCCTGAGGGCAAGTTGGTAGGCCGGAGCAGGACTTTGACAAAGCTTTCCCTAGTCCACAGTCGAGTAAGAAAAATAAGTGAGATTTTCATAAAGATAACCTTAGGATTTCTGAAATTATGTCTTTCTCACATTTTTGGTGATGAATAATTTTGCAGGGTTTTTGGTTTTTGTTTTTTGGTTTTTGTCTGTTTGTGTTAAAGGGAATGGTGGCATTGAGAGTCCAAGTGTTGAATGGTCAGGAATTCAGTCTCTGGCTCGACCACCCACCAGCGAGGTCAGAGTGCTGTATTTAGCCTCCTCAAGCCTTTACTTCATTATCTGTAAAATGGGAATATTAACAGTACCTACATCAAATGTGTTGTGCAGGGCCGGCTGAATGGCTCAGTTGGTTAAGAGCTCGCTCAAGAGTGCAAGCTGAGCTCTGAGCAACAGCGGTTCGAGGCCAGCCCGAGCTGAGTTGCTGTTGAGCTGCCAACAGGTGGCAGGATGGCTCAGCTAAAAACAAACAAACAAACAAACAAATGTGTTGTGCAAATTGAATATGAGGAGTTAGTCAAATATTAAATCCTCAAATGTTAGCTAATGTTAAGAGTAGATGGTAGCATATATCACTATCTATAATATATAATAGATTATAATTTACACCTATGTAATATATATACATACAAATAAAACTATGGCAATAAAAGTTGGTAATTCTCTATAGAAACCTCAAATTCTTGGTTTTGTAATTTTATTTTTGTAAAATCCAAATGTCTAGGAATTACTGCTCTAGAATATAAGAGGAAAGCAGAAGAAAGAGACAGAGACACAGAGAGAGACACAGAGAGAAAAACAGACATGCGTGTACACCCAGGGTTAAGAAGAATTTTTTTAAAATTTGATCCACTTTTCTTGGATCCACTTTTCTTCTTTGTCCAGAGGGATGGGAAGGAGGGGTTGGGTCTCTTCAGCTGCATTCAGCCTCTCTTTATTTGAAATCCTCGGGTTTAGCCTCCCTTGTGTCTGTTTGCTCTCTCTCTCTCTGTCTCTGGCACATCAGCTCTATGGCAGCAGCTTCCTTACTTGGCTTGCTCACTGCTCTATCCCATCACCACCAATGTAGACACTCAGTTAGATTCACCGAATGAATGAAATAAAGTTCAATAAGTCCACAGTGTCAATCACCTTGGGCAAGAAATTGTCTTAATTTTGCAAGTGCTCTGTCCTCCCTTGGCCCATGCATCCCACTTGCTAAGGGCACAGCCTCTGCCCAACTCAGCACAGGAACCATCACTGGTGGGGGCAGCTTGAACCTTCCCTCATCTGTGCTACAACACGGGACAAAAGAACAAACAGCACAACACACAAATGACATCAGCCTCTCTCTCTCTCTCTCTCTCTCTCTCTCTCTCTCTCTCTCTCTCACACACACACACACACACACACACACACATCTTTTTATAAATTTTCAGATGCTAAATGTAGAATCTATGATGCATCAGCATCTATGATGACTCACCCTGCTAGTCTATCAGCCACAGACCACTGGTTACAGTTGGTTTTTAATGTCAGGTTGCTGACACCTGCAAGGTTGAAAGATGTTTGTCTTTATTCAAGTGGAGAGAGAGAAAGGCTTTACCTGGGATGAAAGATGATGGTGAGATGAGAGGCAGGGCTCTCAGTTGTGGTTTAACGTAGCTGTGTTTATAAGCAATCACATCATGCCTCCTTCAAAGACTAAGCTGCTCTTCAGTGGGGGATATGTTGGGGATGGAAGGAACGGTCATATTTCTTTTATCAGGCACTACAGAGCGTGAACAAACATCAACACATTGACTGACGGCAAAAGGCACCCTTCAAACACTATAAACACAAATCACTATGTCAAGTGATCATGTGTCCTGAGACTAGAGACCATGCCACCTGGACCTGTGCAAACTGCCCCCAGCATCCAAGTGTTCTTCAAAGTCATAGAGTTTGTGCCTGTTCTGTTCCCACCTGACTCGAACTAACTGCAGATAGCTAATGCCAAGGTAAACTCAAACTGACCGGGAAAAACCAAAACACTAAACCCTAACCTCAAACCAACAAAATACTGAGCTTTTAACTGTTTATAATTGTTAAACACAGTCCCCAGTGAATTAATTTATGTCCCTGTGATTACTTGGAGAGTGAAAAGGAAAGAACACCAGTTTTCCATTTCACCTAATAACTAACACTGGGGGCCTACTGGAAAGGATGAATTCAGTAATTACTATTTTTTGTCTATGAAATGAATTTCTCTATTCTCTCTTTCCGGTAGAGTGTAATTTCTCCAGTGGCAACCAAGTTGAAATTAAACTTTTATCATAACCAAGTACAGATGCTTTTTTCATCTAAAGATTTCAGTCTAGATTATTAGTACAGGTCAGCACTTTCCAGGAATTTTCTGCCATATCTCGTATAAATTCTGTAGATGTTAATTAATTGATGTTAATTGAAAAGTGGTTTCTGGTATTAAATAAGTTTGTTCAATTCACGGTCTACCGAAGTTTAAAAAACACAAATGTACTACACAACAGGAATTTTGCTGCTTATAAAAAGAAAAATGAACTTCTACAATGCTACAGAATGACATATGGTGGAAAAGCAGGTTCTAGCTAATAAAAAATAATAGCCACTTAGAAAATTCTATTGTAAGCCAGGTTGTGGGCTAAATGCATATACAATTGTTATGGGCTGAATTATGCTCCCCCAAATTCATATGTTGAAGTCCTCATACCCAGTGCCTCAAAATGTGTCTGTATTTGGAGATAAGGCCTTTAAAGATGAAATTACAGTAAAATGAACTGGGACTAATCCAGTATAGTCAATGTCCTTCTAAAAAAGATTCGGTCACAGATAACACAGACTGAGGAATGACCATGTGAGGACACAGTGAGAAGGTGGCCACACTCAACCAAGGCCTTGAAGAAAGCAAATCTTCCAACACCTTAATCTTGGGCTTTCGGCCTCCAGAACTATGAGAAAATAAATTTCTGATGTTTAAGCCATCCAACCTGTGGCATTTTATTATGTCAGCCCTAACAAATTAATGCATATTATTATAATATTTAACCCCCACAATGACCCTATGATGAGGACGGCACTGTTGTTATCAACCACTTTCACAGATGAGAAAACTGGAGTTCAGAGAGGTTAAACAGCCTAATTAAGGTCACACAGCATGTGATTTGACCTAAGACTGAGCCCCTCGTTAATGTCACCAGCAGAAATCAGGAGATCTAACTCAGGTTTTGAAGCTTTAGGCACATCCTGATGCTTTTCCATTTGTTTCCCCATTTGTGAGTTGAAAGGGAAGGACAAGATTGGAGGATGCTTACCGTTCTTCACGACTGGAACCCTTAAGTTTATGCAAATGAATGTTTGCCTTGTTCTTTCTCGTAAGTGCCAGACAGGGCCTGAATTTCACTAGTACACTGAGTGCCCTGCTTTTAAAAGACCTCTTTGCTTTTACTCCCATGGATACCCAGCAGTTCTTTCTCAGATCCCATTCCTCCCAATTCTGACCCCAGGCATCTCTGCTAAAGAAAAAAAGAGAATTTGCCAAGAGGTTCATCATTGTCTGGAGGATTACAAGTGATTTTTCTGTAATTTCCAATTTTTCTGCAACAAATTTACATTACTTTTCCAATTTAAAAATATAAGTAAATGAAAAAAGGAAAACTTATGATTAATTCTAGTTATTCTAAATTGCCTCCTGTTACACCTTCCGAGGTGACATGTTTTCACTCTGTATCACCTCCACTTGTTGTTTCCTTTGCTTTTCTGTCATTCTCAATGCTATGTCCATGTGTATTCTGCCCCAGTCAATTGTTTGACAAGCTCCTTGAAAATAAGGCAGGGTCTCATTTTCAGAGATGATGGCATCTATATTCATATTCCCTTGTGTTTAGCTGCTATTTTAACATTTGAAAAATAATGCATGCTCCATAAGAACATCTTTAAAATTATGTATTATATATCCTTTGCTTAAAAAATTTCTAAATTGGAAAATTAGGGCTGCAAATATCTTTATGATTGAAGACTACATCTTACATCTAGGGCTATTTTGTTCTTTCATGGATATCTCAATTAGCATACTACCGAATCAAAGGCTTTTGGACATTTTTAACATTTGAATATAAATTTTCTAAGAGCTTCCCTGAAGAAGGGGACAATCTCAGCAATGTGTGAGTGTTAATGGAAGCCTGGCCAGCACTGGTCACTTCCATTTTTTTTTTTAGTCTTGGCAAATTTGACAGGTGAAAGTGATATCTCCTGATTTATTCAATTAGCATTTCTGAAAAATTGAACATCCTTTCTACACGTTTATTTTGCAATTTTGTTTTCCTTTGAATTTTTAATCATATTACACAGTCTTGGTAATTGTTTATCTGTTTATACAAGCTCTTGAAATGAAAGTATAATAACCTTTTGACATACTTACTCAGAATATTTTTCCCAGTGTGCCTGGTAATTAAATGAAATAAGATTGTAAATTTTACAAAGCAAAACCTTTGTAGTTTTTCAATTACTTTTAACTTAGCTTGTACTCCCTGTGTTCATTCAATTTTATTGTCTTCCTATTTTTTTCATGATTCTCATATTTTCAATAATGGGGTTAGGTTAATGTGAAAAGGACAATTTATGAACAACAAAAGTAAAATATCTAGAATAGATGGGAAATGCACAGGGCACGGAAGTGGCTGATTTAAATGCTGTTTTTCAGAGGGCTGACTGGACATCTTTTTGTGTCTGCAGCAGCCCTCCCCTTTCATGTTCACGAAGTATAAACGGCTCTGTCCTGGATTACACAGCCTTTCAGAATGTCAGCTTTAGCATCTAACCTCCAAATGCAGAGAAAGAGATGTCTTTAGAATAGATAATGTTCCTTTTTCCTTTCACACCCTTGTTTTCATTGGCTTTTTCCTCTGTCTCTCTAAGGTGGAAAGTGTGAACGTGTTCGTTCTCTCCTTCTAAGAAGACTCCTTTGACCACCCACTGAATTAGAGTAGATGCTGCAGCTAAATACTCCCGGTACTCCTGGGGACATACATGCATCAACATAGCCTCACACTTTTATCACACTTTCTTTTTACTATTTGGTCTCAAATCACACTAGAATGTAAATTCTTGGAGAGATGGGACTAGTAAAATGAACAAAGACTGCAGTAAAAACTAAAAGAGTAAACTCTTCAGAGAAAGGGGCACACATTAGAACCCCTCTCCCCAACCCCACATTTACTTCTTGGGGTCCAATAGTTGTCTTAAGGCAGAGTGATTCAAATCCACAGACATCAGCATATACTCTCTGTTTGTTCTTTCTAGCATTCTGGCTGTTTTAGGACATTCTGCTAATCACCAGTGTGTTTCTTGCCTGTAGATTCCTATGACCCTGATAGGGATCCAAATTACCCTCTGCCTCTACGAGCTGGGAAACTCAGGGCTTCCAAAAGGGAGTCTGGTCTTGGCTCCAGAAAGTCTGAGATGGCCGCACGGTGGTTTGTAGGAGCTACTTAACTTTTCTGAATTGCCTTATTTGCAACTATGGGAATAATAATAACTACCCCAAACCTTGTTGGATGGTCTCTGGTTTGATTAACTGAGGTTAAATGTATGAAAAGGTCTGGCCTGTAACTGGTTCTCAATAAATGCTGGTTCATTTCTCTCCTTGAAGCTGCACTTGCTATGTCTCTGGTAGACAGCTACCCTGAGATAATCCATTAACAAAAAGGAGTGGCCAGACCAGGGGCCAGCCAAGCCCTTTTCCTAAACCCAGCTCCAGGCCCTCAGTGACCTTCCAGATGTAACTTTCCCTGAGAAGCAGGGAGCTTCTTAAAGAGCCCGTGCAAGATCAATAGGTTGTAATCCTGACTCAGTCCATTTCCCAGCATAGCTTAAACGTTTATGTGGTTTTTGTTCTAATGTGTCTTAAATAATATGGATTATTACAGCCTCTCTGTGAGAGTATAAGCAACCTAAGGCAGAAAAGAGTGTCTTAGCCATCTCAACACCGTATGGCATCTAGCACAGTGCTCAACAAGCAGTAGATGTATGGTAGATACTTGTTAAGTTAAATTTCCCAAGCACCCCATACTTAGAGGGAAACTATCATGCCTCAGTTGGAAAAAGAAGAAAGCTGAGCCCCCAAAAGAATCATCAGCATCGTTGCCTGCCCACCCAAGAATCAGTCCTGAGCGTTCACCCCCTCCACACATGACATAGGAAGCACAGACAGCTTAGCTTCAGCCAGATAATATAACCACAATTCTTTCCAGGGATTCTCGTAGGTGTGGACCAAAGAAGCATGAGGTGGGTCTCTTGAGACAAGCGTCTGCTATTAGAAAGCAACGTATGGGGGCCGGCTGAGTGGCGCGGTGGTTGGGTGCTGGTTTAGGAAGCCAGTGGCCCCAGTTCGGGTCCCACATATGAGGGCCAGTGACACTGCCCTCAAAAAAAAAAAAAAAAAAAAGCAATGTATGGGAAGAGAGAATCTGACATCATTGGAAAGATGCCATCATATTAGTGTGTGACCGTGAGGGAAATAGCCTGATAAGCAAGGCCAACATGCCAGTGAGTAGAAAGTGGGGGAGAATTCCAGTTAGGATGATGGAAAGGAGCTGTGGTCTAATGACCTTGGATCCAGCCACCTCTGCAGGTCTTGCAATGTAAGTTATTAAATGTGCTCATTGTTAAAGCCAGGCGATTTTTTGCAGCCAAAAGTAGCCCTAACCTCAAGAGATCATAAACACAGGGAAAAACACCTTTGCCTAGAGAGAGGTACAGCCCAAGTTTTTGGCCTGACCTAAGCTAAGGGAGCACACTGGTCACCTGGTCAGTCTTTGTCTTACTTAAAGCTCGCACAGGGCACACTGTTCTCTGCAGTCGCCTTGCAGCAACAGAGCAAGATGCAAAGCATATTCATGCCCCCAAAGAAGTTTAAGTCTCCCCACAGACCTGAGAAATAACCTGCCAGCCTGATAATATATGTTAGGGCAGGTCCTTCTGTTTCTCATCTCAGCCGTGCTGGATGCACAGGAAGCTCTTACACAAGAGATGCAGATTGACTGACAGATCAAGTAACTCTGAGTAATGTGCTTCCAGGGAGCATGTGCCCCAGAAGCAGAGGAGAGAAGGCAAAATGCAGGAGTTAGAGGAAAATGTAACCCCACTTCATTTCTGAGGTGACAAATTCATCCATGTGCATGGACACATTACCAAGACCTCATCTTACAAATGGGCGGTGACTTATACTCAGAGTTCAGAGGCCCCGTGTCAATGTATGAGAAGCATCTCTTCAATTATACAGCTGAAGCTGTTCCATGGACCTCTTTCCAAATCACCATCTTAACATAGTGATATTTTTTTTTTTTTGTATGTGTGCCCTGAACAGGTTCTTATATCTGGAAGCAGAGAAGAAATTCTGGAGAAATATGTGTTTGGATGTCAGAAATGCTTCTTTGTGAGAATCTGAATTCCTCTAAGCTGTTAGGTATTTCATAAACATTGCGCAGAACTGGCACACTCTGACTTAGGCCTTTGTGGAACTTTTTTTTTTTTTTTTTTTGAGGGCAGTGTCACTGGCCCTCATATGTGAGACCCGAACCGGGGCCGCTGGCTTCCCAAGCCAGCGCTTAACCACCGCGCCACTCGGCCGGCCCTGTGTAACTTTTTTTAAGTATGAAGTGAGGCATTGCCTTCTTCTTTGTTGTTTCATTTGTCTTGTATTATATATGAAGCCCCACAGTGGAAGAATCTATCCTGACCCTTAATAGAGAGAGCCAGTAGGGCTGGACTAGTGTTTAAATTATTGAACTTCCACAACACTAACTTGTGTGTTACTTCCTGTAAGTAAAATAGAGCTCTAAATTCTGGGTTTTCTATTGCTCTTCTCTGTCTCCAGATCTTTTGCTCCTAACACCCTGCTTCAGGGCATTCCAGGGCAGAGTGAAACATGGCAGCTGGAGTGGGAGAAAACAAAGGAAGGCAGGAACAGAGCATGGCAAGGGCTGCCTGTAACCAGTGGCCACCTGAGGTGTGGTAAAAAGAGGCATTTCCAAAAAAGGTTGGGTCCCTTCCCAATGGGCTGTAAGAAATGAAGTTTGGGGTTTACTCTGCAGATAACAGAGATCCAGAAAATATATTTAACCTAGGAAGTTGTCTTGGTTGGTTTTTCCCAGAAGCAGACACTGAGAGGAGGATTTGAATCCAAGGAGCTGTATTGGGAGCCAATCCCTGGAGGCCATGGGAGGGTAGTGGGAAAGTGACACAAGTCAACAAAAGAGAGGTGTTGAGTTAGCCATATCCCAGAGGGACACCATTAGCGTGGAGGTGTTAGCCCCTTGTGGTTCACAACTGAGGCTCCAGAATCTGGGTTTTATTCTACCCTGTTATTGTTATTGGTGGGTGAAACCTCAAAGGAGAAGTGACTGCACAGCAGCAGCAAGCAAAGCCTGATGTCCAGAGAGTTTGAGAGAGGCAATAGGAGGCATTTCAGTTGTCATCAGGAAAGTTGATGGGATGCATGGTGGATGTAAGTCCAAGTATGTTAGATTAGGGCAACAGGAACCTGAGAGACACAGCTCATGGTGACCCAGGGCAGATGGCAAAGAAAATTCTAGGCTGGACAAGCAAGAAAAAGACAGGACCTCAATCTTAGGGTACCTGTGGTGGCCCCCAGGTTTCAAGAGCACATGTTTTTTGAATTGAGCTATAAGGTAAGAGCCTAGTTGAAAACACAGCCAAGTTCCCAGCTCTGAAAGAAAAGATTATTGTCAAAGCTGGTGGTGAGACCTAAGTTCATGTTCCCCTGTGAGTTGCTGACTTTGAGGCTCTCAGATTCCTTCCAAAGAAGGTCACTGTTAGTCCAGGGACCTGGCTATAGGATGGCCCCAATTAAGTAGTGACAGTGGAGGAAGGGTGGGGAATGATGGGGAGCCAATCAGGAGTTTCATTTTGAGGAGATCAGGTGGGGCATTGGAGAGTGGGCGTGTCTGCTCAACCCTCTGATTGCAAGATGACCATTCAATGTGAGGAAATTTAGTCCAACTACTTAGTCTAGCCTTTTCTTTTGCTTTGCAAGAATTTTTAAAGGGAGAGAGAGAAGACAGAGGTAAACATTTAAACTTTCAATGTGATTTCCTATCATACTCTTAAGAAGAAAGTGGACTATTTTAGATATCTCATATAAATGGAATCACTCCATTTTTGTCCTTCTGTTGCTGGTTTATCTCACTTAGCATAATGTCCTTAAGATGCATCCATGTTGCTGCTTGTGACAGAATTTCCTTCTTCTCTAAGGCTGAATAATAGGCCATGGTATATAGGATTATATATCACATTTTCTTTACCCATTCATCTGTTGGGAGAGGGGGAAATGAGGAGTTGTTGTTCAATAGGTATGAAGCTTCAGTTATGCAAGGTGAATAAGTTCTAAAGATACAGCACAGTGCCTATAGTTAACAATTTTGTATTGCGCACTTCAAATTTTGTTAAGAGGATAGAGATCCCATGCTAAATGTTCTTACCACATTAAGAAGAAGGAGGAAGAGAAGGAGAAGGGGAAGAAGAAGAGGAAGAAGAAGAAGTAAAAAGGAATGTGGAACTCCTTTTGTTATTAGGTTTTGCTTTTCCCCCAAACCATAAAATAACTTCCCACCAACTGCGGAGTAAGGCACAAATAATAGAAGATGAACCGAGAAAGACAGAAAGAAATGCTTTAATTCCTGAACCAGCTGCTGCCATCACAAGGGCCGCTTGAGATGGAAGGCTCAGGATCAGCCCTGGTACTGAGGTCTGCATATATGATGATGGCAAACAGGCAGAGCTGAGAAGAGGAGGATGAGTTCAAGCTAGAAAGTCATAATCCTTAGCTAAATATCAGACTTTTTCCTTTTTTCCTATATAAAACAAAGCAACTTCTAGGAATGGAGAAAATAATTCTGCCACAGAGACCATTACAGATGAGAATGATCTGCTCATACATTTCTGCTCTCTGGGCTTCAGGTGAAGCCATCAGAAAAAAACTAAATGTGAATCAAAAGTTCTGGCAATACCACCAAGACACATCATACTTAAAATGCCAAAGGTTAAAGACAAAGAGAAAATCTTAAAAGCAGCAAGAGAAAAGCAGTTAGTTACTTACAAGGGAGCTCACATAAGATAGTCAGCTAATTTCTCAATAGACACTTTGCAGGACAAAAGGGCCTGGCATGAAATATTCAAAGGCGATGAAAAACAAGGACCTACAATCAAGATTACTCTACCCAGCAAAGCTATCATTTAGAATCAAAGGACAAATAAAGAGCTTCCCAGACAAGAGAAAGCTAAAGGAGTTCATCACCACCAAACCAGTATTACAAGGAATGTTGGAGGGACTTCTTTAAGATGAAAAAAAAAATCAAAATTATCAATAATAAAATGGCAGTAACTATTGGGTTGTTGGAAAAGTAATGACACATTTTTGCAACGAAAAACATAGAAAAAATACATCATGACTTTTCCCACAACCCAATACATATATATCAGTAATTACTTTAAATGTAAATGTATTAAGTGCTTCAATCAAAAGATAGGGTTCCTGAATGGACACGAAAACAAGACCCATGCATATACTGCCAACAAGAGACTCTCTTCAGATCAAAAGACACACAGAGACAGAAAGTAAAGGGATGGGAAAAGATATTTCATGAAAATGAAAACAACAAAAAAGGTGGAGCAACAATACTTATATCAGACAAAATAAACTTCAAAACAAAGGCTATAACAAGAGACAAAGAAGGACCCAGTAATCCCACTTCTGGGTATTTATCCAAGGACACCAAAAATAATACTTTGAGGGGACACATGCATCCATATGTTCATTGCAGCATTGTTTACAATGTCCAACATGTGGAGACAGCCTGATGTTCATCAAAAAATGAATGGATAAAGAGTAGGTGGTATATATACACAATAGAATATTGCTCGGCCAGGAAGGCAGCACAGATGGACCTAGAGGGTACTGTGCTGGGTGGAGTATGTCAGACAGGGAAAGACAGATGCAATGAGAGTTCACTTATATATGGAATCTAAAGAACAAAATAAACAAACAAAACAGAAACAAACTCATAGGTACAGAAAGGATTTTGATGGTTGCCAGATGGGAGGGGGTTTGCCAGATGGTTGCCAGATGGGATGGGTGAAAAAGGGGAAAGGATTAAGTACAAATAGGTTGTTACACAGTAGTCATGGGGATGTAGGGTATAGCATAAGGAATATAATTAATAATATTGTAATAACTAGGTATGGTGTCAGATGGGTACTAGATTTATTGAAGTGATACATGTTAAGGATGTTGGGGGGCAGCATGAAAAAGGTTAGAGCATTAAAAAGTACAAACTGGTAGTTACAAAATAGTCATAGCAATGTAAAGTAAAGCATAGGGAATATACGAGTCAATATTCTCATAGTCAATAATACGGTAATAGCTACGTACATATAGTGCCCGGTGTGTACTACAGGATCACTTCTTAAACCATAATAATGTCTAACCACTATGCTGTACACCTGAAATTAATATAAAATAATATCAAATGTCAACTATAATTCAAAAATTAAAAGGTGGGGAGGTAAGGTGAAGAAGAATAAGAGATTCAAATTTCCAGGTTAAAACAAGTAATTCATGAGGGTATAATGTACAGCATGGGGAATATAGTCAATAATATTGTGATAGTGTGGTACAGTGTCAGATGGTTGCTGGACTTATGGTGATCACTTCTTCAGGTATTAATGCTGGAGAACTACTGTGTACACCTTAAACTAATATAATATTTTATGTTAGCTACATTTTAATAAAAATCTTTTGAAAAATGACACCAATGCTCTGTGTTTATTGACATGGAGAGATGCTCACTCCATGTATCATTCACTGAGAAAACAATAGGTAAAAAATAAAATAAACAGTATTATGACATAACATTGGTATAAAATGTGTAATGTGCATTTTTTAAGTCTGGTAGAAAAAAACAACAAAGCTTTAGTAATGTTTATCCCTATGTGATAGAATGTAGTGATTTCTCGTTTTTTAATCTATATCTTATATTTTTAACAGTAAAAATAGATTTCTTGTATAATTTATTTTCAAGCATAATCAATAAAGATATTTTTAAAAGATGTTATTCCCCTTCTCAATGTGCTGCAGATATTGTCCTGGACTGAGAGACTGAATGAAAAACCAAAGATTTTTGAGCAGGAAAAGGTTAAAATAAAAATTCTTGAAAATTTTTAAAAATCAGCTTTTCTCTGCAAAGACAAGTGCTACCTTATGGTGGAATAATTATAAGAAGTCATGGGGGGAAGTTGGTACATTTATATGTAATTGATTCCAAAGGTTATTGTCTATTCAAACTTTACTTCTGAATAATATCAGCAGAAAAATGTAACCTGTGTAACTTTTTTGTCATCTCACCAAGATTTATTACAGGGATAATAGATTAGATTATTTTTCTATGTATGATGCAATATATTATTTTCAACAGCGTCTATAAAATACAAATAAAAAGAAACCTCAATAGTATTGTCATGATAAAATAAAAACTATTAATAAGAAGAGAGTCAGACTTACATTATATTAGAAAAAAAAACGGTATTTTAAGTTTTGGCAAAACTGTATTGCAGGGGCAATCAATTTCTCTACAGAGTTTTTGTTAGTGAGTAATTAGAATAAAAAATACAGATTGTTCCTAAATATCAAGTGTAGTGAAGAAAATTGAGGAGTGTATGACGAGGAAACAGATGGTTCATCAATTATTTGTCAATTACAGGTGACAAAGTCAGCACAAAAATCTGCACATCATCTACCTGTACATTTCACCACTATGTTTCTTATAATAAATAAATATATTATTTCATTAGGGCAGCATTTTATAACCACTTAAAGAATTAAAACATATAGCACAACATGTATGCCCTGACTGGAACACAAGGAGGGAAAAATGTAGTCCAACTAAGGGAAGGCAGCTAAGGGGTAGGCCTGTGTGGGTGATGGCTATAGACACTAGGAAGTAGCCACAGTGAAGGACGGTCAGTTGCTTTAGACCAAGACTATGAATGGTTGGGAGGTTTTCTTTCTCAGATAGTTGAAGCCGGGCTTAACAATCTGTGTTTTCCCCAGCGACAAATGTGTATGGTAAACTTTTACCAGGTTACTGATGTATAGTGAAGTTTCTTACACCTCATTTTAGACTCTGTGCAACTCACAGAAATATTGAGGAAGGCTTTGGACCCCCACAAAAAAAGCCATGGAATTTTATATGGTTTTATTGTTTGTTTGTTATTAAGACTATGTTTCACAACAGTTGTAGGTTCACAGCAAAATGAAGGGAAAGGTACCGAGTTCCCATATGCCCTCTGTCCCCATACATACACAGCCTCCCCCATTATCAACACCTCCCACCAGAGTGGGACATTGGTTACAATTAAACCTACACTGACACATCATAATCACCCAAAGTCTATAGTTTGTATTCTGGTTTACTCTTGGTGGTGTACATTCTATGGGTTTGGACAAATGTATCCAATATTATGAGACTCTGGAGAGTATTTTCTTTCAGTGCCCTAAAAATTCTCTGTGCTCTATTCATCCTTCCCTTCCCCCAGTTCCTGGCAACAACTGATCTTTTTACTGTTGTCATAGTTTTGCCTTTTCCAGAATGTCAGATAGTTGGACTCATGCAGTATTTAGCCTTTTAAGGTTGGTTTATTTCACCTAATAATATGCATTAAGGTTCCTCCATGTGTTTTCATGGCTTGATAATTCATTTCTTTTTAGCACTGAATAATAGTTCATTTTCTGGTTGTACCAAAGTATATCCATTCACCGCCTATAGGACATCCTGGTTGCTCCAAGTTTTGAATTATGAATAGAGTTGCTATAAATATTCATATGCAGGTTTTTGTGTGGACATAAGCTTTCAACTCCTGTAGGCAAATACCAAGGAGCATGATTGCTGGATCTTCTGGAAAGATTGTTCAGTTTTCTAAGAAATCACCAAACTGTTTTCCAAAGTGGCTGCACCATTTTACATTCCCACCAGCAATGAATGGGAGTTCCTGTTTCTCCACATCCTCTCCAGCATTTGGTGTTGTCAGTTTTCTGGATTTTGGTCATTCTAGTAGGTATGTTGTGGTATCTCATTGTTCTAATTTACATTTCCATGATGACATATGATGTAGAGCACCTTTTAACATGCTTATTTGTCATCTGTATATCTTCTTTGATGAGCGGTCTGAGAAGGTCCTTGGCCCATTTTTTAATCAGGTAGTTGGTTTTCTTATTGTTGAATCTTCAAAGCTCTATGTATATTTTGAATAATAGTCCCTGATCAGATGTGTCTTTTGCGAACATTGGGTTGTCGGAAAAGTCATGACGTATTTTTTCTCTGTTTTTCCTTGCAAAAATGCGTCATGACTTTTTCTGACAACCCAATATTTTCTCTCAGTCTGTGGTTTGTCTTCTCACTCTCATTAAATGTGTTTTTTAGGGGTGGGCACATGTTCAAAGTCACCTGTCTAGATATCAATGGTCAAGAGGCTCTTGCTAATATTTTGTATACATTTTTTTCTCACACACCCTCAGTTAGGTGCTTGTAATATATCATTTGCTTATAAGTATGGGCTTTCTGGACACAGAGGAAGAAGAATTCTGGGAAATTAGAATCTTTGCTTACAAGGGCCACCCAGGAAAGTTAGCAACCCCCACCTCTGGCTATGTCATGCGCAGGTAACATTTTTGTCTTTTGCCAAACGATGTGCAATGAGAACGATCATTCATTTGAAGATTCTCAGAAGTACAACCTGTGCAGATGCTGAGCTCTCAGTCCCTAAGAAGCCTACTTACCTTGAGCTTAGAGCTTAACTTTTTGGTGAATTTGTTTTATGCCAATTTTATTAAATTTAGTCAAAAAGAGAAATATGCAAACCTGTGATATATGATCCTAACTATTTCCAAAGAGTGATTCAGTTTACAGTTTTTCTTCAAGACATTACCATCTCTTTAAAGTACATATTTATTCATTTATTCAGGTCTCTGGGCAGGCAATTGCCAAAGCCAAAACCTCTGCAGGGAAAAACATTACTGTGAGTGCAAGAAAAATCCAAGCAGTTTTGGATATGCTTGTTAGGTATACAGATTTGGGGTTTCCTAAATGGAAGATTGGCATGTCATGCCAATAAACTAGCAATAGAAAAGCACTTTCATGTCTGTAATTGGAGAATGGTGAACTGGAGGGGTTTGGATGCGATCTTAATGCGAATCAGTCAGTTGCTGCAGAAAAAGACTAAGAAGAAAGTCCACATTTCTATTAAAACCACTGAACAAAAATCTCAGTTCCTGGTCATGGGACCTGGTTCAGCACCCTACCTTGTCTTTTAAGTAGAACAACTAAGTTTGTGAACCCTCCACCATGTAAGTGTACAGAGGAAAGTTTGTGACCTTAATTGTCCTTCCTGTACATAGTGGGGTAGGGAAATTCATTTCAACACTCACAGTGTTGGAGTCAGAGTGTAGGGGTTGGTACCCTGAGGGCAACTTTGGTTCCATTTCCAGTCTTCATTTCTCCAATCACTACCTCCTTTTATCTCCACATCCTCACCTAAAAGTTCTCAACTGTATTTCAGCTTCCTTGATATAGATCAACTACAATTTTCTGAAAGAAGTCCTATTTTGATTTTGCACTTTTAGCGGTCCTTTTATCCCTGTCTCTGCACATAAAGTGGTCAAAACACCTTTTAAGAACTTAAACCAGGTGCACTGTAAATTCAGATTGCACTGCAGTATCCAGAGCTCCCCAAGTAAATAAAGGCAGCCTCCTTGTCAATTTGAATGCTACCTGTTCTTCAAGGTACCCATTCCATGTAGCCTTCCCTAAATACTGCACTTCACAGGAATTGTGCCTGTCTTATTTCTTAGAGAATAAATAATGGTACCTTCTTCAGATATGTCATAAATTGCCTTGTATAATTTCTGTCATTTTATGTGCATATCTATTTCTCATTGGGATCTATGTTTCCTATCTCCTTAAATTATAACCTCCATGAAGACATCAGACCTTTTCTTATAAACAACTAACATCTGTACAATGCTGTAGACTTTCAAAGCTTCCATCACCCAAAACACTCCATCAGTAAATGGGTATTCTTCACCCATCCCAATGAAAAGTCCGAAGAAGTCTATTAGAAAAGCAAAATATAAAATAGTAAGTCATAATGTGTCCATGAAGAAGCTCAGACATGTACTTATAAATTTTCCTGCTTTCCAACATGAAAGAACATTCCATCTGTTTCACTCCAGATGTTCTTGCTCGCTTCAATATTGTTCACAGAGAAAGAAAGGTGTGTGGGGTTTGTGGAAATTGCCATTTGCAATTTCCAGTTTTTCAGGCTCCATGGACAAATATCACTGAGTTGACTCAAACTTCCTTTTTTTTTTTTACAGGGCAGAGACTGGCAAATCAGCAAAAGCATTTACATATGCTGTAATGCATCAAAGAGCTCTGCAGGACCTCCTCTAGGAAAGACCAAGTAAAAATCCCAGTATAAGAATCTTAACAACTTTGCTCCAGGAGTTCTTTGCAAAAGAGTCACTGTGTTTTATAAACTTTTAGAGTAACACAATTGCCCCGGCCTACCAGGGGATACAAGGTTCTGCCAAACTGTCAAGTGGAATAACTTTAAAATCTTGTTTTCAAGAATAGTTTGCTGGGCCTATGTTAGGAAAACTTTGTTTTGGGGAGGGTCCTCTGCCTGTGCCTGGAGTTGTTGTGATCTGACACAGTCATGATGTCCCTCCCTGAAAATACATGAGGACCACCATGCAGATGATTGATTTTAGCTCAGATGCTGTATTAACCATCTGTCCACAAGTGAAAAACGCCCTGGGTTGTTCATTTAATTCCAAAAAAAGAAACAGAGAAGATGCACTTACTAAATGTACTCCTAAAACTTCACTGAAATTTTTACTGAAAGGGCACAGCTTTCTCCTACATTTTTGTAGAAGCCATTTCAAGCCCTCAGAAAGCTGAACTCTTGGAGGAAAGAGAAGGACACGGTGTGTGGAGGAGGCATAAGGACAGTCAATCTCCCTGGAACACTGGTCTGTAGTTGCAAAAGGAGAGGACGCAGGTCAGAGATAGATGCAATTATTTCATCACCGTTTCTACAGGAACTCAGTGCTCCCTGACCTTTACCTGTACCCCAAATCCATACCATTCAGCACCTACATCATGAATGAATCACCACTGACCTGGCAAATTCCATGTGTCAGCATCAGGCAGAATTTCGAGGAAAAAGATAGTTATCACCATGAGCATTTACTAGTATCAGCAACCACCAAGCATTTTACATGAATTATTTCACTATGGATACTGTCCTGCACACCCAGAGTCCCCTCCTTCAGGACTAAGTTACTTATTGCCCCAGCTTCTGGGACTTGGTGTTGGTGACTGATGCTTCTCCTAAAAATGAGCTTGGCCAAATTTGACCTTGGCCAAACAAGGCCATGTCCTTCCCAGGGACACCCTCAACCAATGATGACTTAATGTGGAGGTGCAAAAGCCAGCCCCCTTGTTTCAGAGAGAGACAGCCCTGAAAGGACACCTCAGTCTCAGAGATCCTTAGAGAGTCAGCTGAACACTCTATTGTAATTGTATTGTATGTTCAGCATTTTCCTCTGCCCAGTCACGCCTCCGTCATCTCACCCACATGGTGTTCCTGAAAGTATTCCCCAATAATGCGGCTGCACACAAATCAGAACTTAACGTCTGTATCCTGGGTTATCCACCCTACAACAGTTGAAACCAGAAGGTTTACAAGGGGTGGATTCTAAAATGAAATGTTGGCACTGGATGACTAATAGCAGGACAGCCATGAGCCGCCCCCCAACACACACACTGGGGGGTGGGTGAAGCAGTGACAGCCCCTGGTGTGAAGGTGCAGTAATTGTTAAGCTTGCTCCGCATGCTTGATGGGAATGTCCTGGTGGGTGCAGTATCTCACACACTTGAAATTTTCACAAGAAATAATAATTATGAGGATTTTGGATTTGGGGAGCTATTGATGGGAACCATGAATGTATTTGAGAAAAAAATAATGAAAGACAACAAAGGGACATGTGAAAGCCAGAGAGCCTTCTTGGCAGCACGTAAAGAAACTCCCATCAACCAGAGGGCAGAAAGAGCACTGAGTCAGGCAAAGCACTTTAGTATAAGAATAGCAGAGTCCCAGATACCAGCGAAGATGAGGTAGAAGCCTCAAACTCTACTCCTATTCCAGCCAAAATAGTAAATCAAAACCTGCATCCCTTCATGGAAGGAATGGCAGAGACTGGCACTATCCTTAAGGCCCTAGGAATGTATTGTCCTCCCATTATCCATGGAAATTATTTCTGTTCTATGCCTTTCCCACTCTCATGTATTATATGATGGTTATAAAAGTTGCCTCTTCTAAAATAACTTTCATTAATGCTTCTGCATTAAACGCAGTTGTTTCTAGAGCCACGGAGGATATTTTGAGCTAGCCAGAGACCCTCACATAAGCTGCTATGGGGAAGTTAACAGCTCTGTCTCTGGAAGTAGACTGGTAGTGATTCAAATCTTAGCTTCCCCACTTTTAAGCAGCTTGGCTTTGAACAAGTCCTATTTCTGAACTTCAATGTATTCATCTGTGAATTGATAATAATTAAATACTAATGCCTACTTGATAGGGTGTGTGTAAGGATTAAGTATATTGATCTGTAAAGAGCTCAGCATAGTACCTGGCACCTGATATGCAGTCAACAGGATCATGGATAACTTTCCGATCCATCTACATAGATCTACATTACCTCTTTTAAATATTGGGAAAGTTCTTTTTCTTTCCTCCTTGCTACTGTGAACAGCACTGCAATGAACACCTCCTAGAATATTTCTCTTTACATTTGTCCAAGTATTTCCTTTTATGTATTCTTAGAACCAGCCTTTCTGAATCAGGGGACAAGGATTTTTCTCACTATATTTTAAATCATTAGTAAAGTCTAAAAGGAATTTATTATCTAGATTATTATACATTCAAAATATTTCAAGTCTGGAGAAATTTGACTCTCACTTGAAATTGACAGGATATGGACAATCTACAGCTTGCTAGAAAATGTTGATGGTCTCAGAAGCAAGCTCATTGGCTCCAGACTAAAAGACAGACTATCTCTGTGGCTTCTAGGCCTAACTCTGGTCACATGACTCCCCACCTGGCATTGCTACCAGCCAGGCTGACCTTCAGGAAGAGCAGGGTTTGGAGAAAACACGCTGGCTGGTGTCCCACTCCCTAGGGTAGAGATCAATCAGGCTGTAGTGAATAGAGAGAGAAAGCCAGGAACTCGCGCTAGAACGGCTTAGCTCAAGACTAAGGATATATTCTAGGTAGCTCCCTTAACTTATAGAGTTGTAAAGTCCCAAGCTTCTCTAGGCTGTGCCCTGTTACAAAACTCTCTTTCTGATATTTCCTCAGAAATAATGCAGATGGCTGCATTTTCCTTAGAGTGTTTTGCATGGCTCCAGTGGAGGTATGAGTTTGTCAGTATATAGATATAGTCTGATCTAAGGCTGAGGACATACGGAGGGACCTAAAGACCAATATGTCTTCTAGGACTCAAATCCTACAGGCTGATGGCCAAGGGTCTCCAAGTGCTGAGAATTCCAGGAAGAACCAAGAAAAAACCCTCCCAGGAAAAATGTCTCTGAGATAACACTCTTCTAATAGATGACGCGAATTCTTAGAGAGACTAGAAAGAATTAGACTAACAGGGATTGGATAGGGCTCTTTGTTTCCTTTCTGATAGAAGCCATCTTCACAATGCCCACTCTGGAACTAAACTGAAGATATCAATGAACTGGCTTCCATAATAAATAGAAATAACTACACTCATATAAGACAATGCATGCCAGATATTACACTAAAAACTTTACAAGTATAAATTCACTTAATCCTGAGTACAATTTTATAATGTGAACAGGATTATAATTCACATTTTCAAGTTGCAGAAACTAAAGTACAGAAGGGTTAAGTGACTTGCCTAAAGTCACACAGCTAGTAAGTGGCAGAGGAGGCTGAACATAGGCAGTCTAGTTTCATTTTTATACAGGGGACCATGGCCTCAGTAAAGCCCTGCAAGGTTCTATTAGTCTGGCTGGCCGCAAAAAGTCATGAATGTGGTCTTGAAATGGGGTCCTAGCATGAGTAATAACAAATATTTGTGAACACCTTCCTTGTGACCACCTACCGAATTCCACTCCCTGTGGATATTGTTTTACAACTGCGAGGCAGGTCCTATTTTTATTCACATTTGACATAAAAGGGACTGAGGCTCAGAAAGATGACCTTCATTTTTCAAAGTCACACCGCCAGGAAGGGGCAGAGATGGCCTTGGCACCTAGTCTTTCTGTCATCAAAGATCAAGATATGAACTACTCCCTATACTGCTTTAGATATAAATGTTGGAAAGAGCCCAAGTCTGGAAGTTAATAGGTGCTGGGTAAATTCTAGCCCAGCTCTTTTGCCCTATTTTAAAATAAATACTATCAGGTCCAAGGCCAGTAACACGGAGGGCCCACATTTGAGTCAGGCAGTACTTTTCCTGTGGATAGCTGTCGAAGTGGGCTGCGGGTAAGACAGGCAAGCCGGAAAGCACCCTTTCTCATTCTCGGCTCTCTCCCCCAGAGCATGGGGATCTGAAGAGTGCATTAAAGTGGGCCGGCCGAGTGGCCCGGTGGTTAAGAGCTGGCTTGGGACGCCAGCGGCCCGGGTTTGGATCCCACATATGAAGGCCAGTGACACTGCCCTTAAAAAAAAAAAAAAAAAATTACATTAAAGCAATATTAGCCACTTATTCAAATTATGACCTTCAATTCTGGTTTATTTACATTTCTGTTTAAAAATCATTCCTTGAGGGCTGTATTTGTGATTCTCAAAGATTGGCTGACAGATAGGAAGCTGTTTTCCTTCTTGGCATGAACCTGAAAACAGTTTTGCAATGTGCCTTAAATCTTGATGAAAAACCTACAATTAAAAATTTCTCATCTTCCAAGTAAGTTCAAAAATGGCACCATGATACCAGTTGCTGGGTAAGACATCTGTCTTAGAAAGGCATCAGTTTATCACGTGTTACTATGAGCAGATGTTCAGTTTGCGGTAGAATGTATTTTGTGTTTCTTTTTTTTTTTTTTAATTTCCCTATTTCTGTCATTTCTCCATCCCCATTATCCATCTGGTACCTTTCTATGAATACCCCAGAAGTCATGAGGAATCTTTTGGGACACACAGTTAGGATCATTAGATTGATAACTTTTCAAGGCAAAAGACAACTTCCTTTAGTAAAGAGATATAATTTAAAGGATGGTATTTCTTTTTCTGAGAACATCTACAGATAAAAGAGAAAACAGCGGGAGGTAGGGGTGGGCTGTTCTCCACATGTGCCTGAATGTCCCATGGGCTGGGCTGCTGGTCCTGCCGGCAGCTCCATCAGGTGTGAGATGTACAACGAGGGCGTGTCAAACTTGATTCAGCAAACAAATAGTTTATTCCAACATGTCCTCATCTTAATTAACGAAGACAAGTTAATATGCTTCAAATCTTATGCTGAATCAAAACCAGATGATATTTTTTTTCTAGAAAATTTTAAGAATGCCAATGTTTCAAAGTCATAGAATGAATGTTTGGAACCTTGTATAATTTTTAAATAAGGCAGACAACTGCTTTTATGGTTTTGTTAGTCTGGCTCTTAGTGAGTTAACATTTTTTAATACTTTTATTCTGTCATTAATGAATTGTGAAGAGTGAAGTCTAAATGCTGAACTGTTATGCACATTATTTGAATGGAAAAGATATGAAAAATGAAATGTCAGTGTGGGGCATTGAATCTGAGTGAATTCTGAAAATGGAGTAGTCTTGGATGGGGGCACGTTTTTCGATATTCATAAGTAATTTGAAAATAAATAGATTTATTTCTGAGATGGGGACTACGGAAAGGTTCCTTACATAGAAATTGACCAAAGGAGTCAATTCAACATATATTTACGACGGATGGTCTATGTTCATAAGGGCCCTCCCTTCAGCCCCCACCCCCATCCCACCACCACCACCATCACACCACACACAAAAGAAAACTGCTACAAAGCTAAAGTTGGAGATATTTCTAACTGAAGGATAAAATACCTACTATTTACTGAGGGAGCATTTTGTAAGGCATACTTTAAAATGTATGATGTTTAATCCTTATCATAACCCTATAAAATAGTTTTTTTAACCCATTCTGTGAAAATTGAGGTCCAGAGAAATTCAGTAGCTTGCTGATTATCACCCTCTGGAAGTGATGGATTCAAACACAGGGCTATCTTATTCTACACCTATGATCCTGATTACTGTATGCCTCTATGTACAACACATTCACACACACACACACACACACCAAGAAAAATAATAGTATTATGCAGCCCAAGTGCTCTGGGGCCATAAAGCAGGAGAGATGAACTCCACATAAAGACAAATCCTGGATCGTGTAAGTTGACTTTCATAGAGTACAATAAGTTTTTGAGACAATAAGTTTTGACTCCAAATAGCAATGTATGAAAACTACTATAGTGTGATAAATTTATTGTGACCAGAGAGAAATGTATTCAGAAATGAACTGAATAACTTCCCTCAGACACATGCAGAATAATAATTGTCTTTGGTTAAAGAATACTCATTACTTGTTAATGTTAAGGATAAATATTACCATTTACTTAGTATCCATTTTTATTAGTAAATAAAAAATATTTACTTACTATTTTTCATTAGATTTCAATTTTTTTATGGTAAAACAGGAATTATACCAACAACTCATTCATGATCAAGCATGAACATCCAAAAGAGTATGACCTTATTTAATGGATGAGGACTAATTAAGGGGCCATCAACCAGACTGGGGGAGAGACAGACTTTTTTTTTGGCTTTAAATGGGAGGTTGTAAATATGGCTAGAGAAGTAAACAACATTTAGAATAGTGTCTGGCTCATTGTATGGACTTAATAAATATTAGATGGAAAGTGATCGAATGACAAATGCAGTATATCAACGTTGCTGTGTGGTATGTGGAACACTTTTAAGGTCTTAAAATTCACTGGCCATAAACAACATCTCATTATCTTGCAAGGTTATAAGCAAATATGACCTACAAAAGACTTTCTATAAAACATGCAGAAGGAAAAAATCCCAGTTATTCCCCTAACTTTATTCCATCTTAGAGTAGATCAGTCCTTCCAGAAAGTCCTTTAAGAAAAGCATTATTGGGCCGGCCAAGTGGCACAGTGGTTAAGAGCTGGCTTGGGATGCTAGCGGCCTGGGTTCAGATCCCACATATGAGGGCCAGTGACACTGCTCTCTTAAAAAAAAAAAAAAAAAAGAAGAAGAAAATAGAAAAGCATTATTGTCTCTTCATTAGGAGGATTTATGTCACAGGAAAGGATGCATCCCTCTTTTCAAGCTGCTTTTCATAATACTTATTTCACAAAATTGTTGTAGGAAAGACTCTTCCCCCTAACCCTGTGTCCCAGAATTGAATGGATTCTTTAATTGTCTAAAGATTTCCATGTGGACCATAATCCTAAACTATGAATGAACCAGGACACTGTATTTTTAATAACATTGATTTTTTTAAAAAAAGAAAAACCAAGGTTTCAGAAATGGTCTTATTTTAGTGATGGCTGCTCACTGGTTTCCATAAAATAAAGTCAGTTTTGTTTTGTAATAGGGAGTACACAATTTAAAAAAAAGGTTAAGATTGATTTTAAAGCAAGACAGTGCTGGTGCCTATCTGGTAAATAACAGAAGAAAATATTCAGTACACTTCTAGTTTTTGATTTGTTTGTTTGTTTGTTTGTTTGTTTTTACCAAATCATTAACATTTGTGACAAAGAAGAGAGACACCTAAGCCTGCAGGAGAAAAGCTTCAACTTCTGCTTCAGGAATTGAGTGAAGATCCTGCCCATCCCTCGCTGGAGACCCCTCATCAAAAGTCATGCTGTGTTGGTGTAGATATTAACCCTCTTGCTCTTGTCATCTTTTTTTATAATCCCTCTTAGAACTTTATTTTGGTAATTGGTTCTTCCCAGGTAACTGGAAGTTTGGATCTTTATTCCCAAGATTCCTGGGCTTTTCTTGCTTTAATATATGTAAGAGTAAATTTAGCTCACAATCTATGTGAAAATATGTTCTCTGGCTCAAGGATATGACAGAGAATGGTAATAAATAAAGAAATACACAATTAACCAAAATAGAGTTTCTCAACCCCGACATGACTGTCATTTATTCTTTGCTTGGGGTGGGGAGGCTGTCCTGTGCATTGTAGAAGGTTAAGCAATATCCTTGGCTTTTACCTATTAGATGCCAGTAGCATCCCATGCCGGTTGTCACAACTAAAAATGTCCCCAGACATTGCCAAATGTCCCAGGGGTGGGGGAGGGGAGAAGCAGGGAGAGAGGGCAAAATTATTCCCAGTTGAGAACCACTGCTCTAGAATAATCAGTTACACCTCAGAAAATGAGAATTATATGTGAAACATATATATATATATATATATATATATATATAGAGAGAGAGAGAGAGAGAGAGAGAGACAGAGACAGAGACAGAGACAGAGACAGAGACAGAGACAGAGAGAGATCCTAACCAGTCTCAAGAATGAAGCAACAAACAGTATTGAGGTACTAGCCACACATAGACCATCAGGATTCAAAATGACAGCAGCTGAATCCTTTATTAGAATGGCTAATTTTCAATAGTGTATACAAGCTGTTTTAGCAGCTTCTGTAAAGGACGCTTATCTGTATCTGAATTGCATCACACCCTGACCCACTGGGCCCAGAGTGAGTGAAAACCTTACATGCAGCAGTGGCACAGGTTGGACACTGAAGCCTGATTCCTGAGCCCCAAGACAGCTCTTATTCGTGAGGAACCTTCCTCCTGCCACGGTGGAGAGTTCTCCCTCCCTTACCAATCTAGAGGACTGGGTTCTGAGTTCATTGAAAGAATTGCTGAGATTCTTACACTTTTGCGTTTCTTTTAGAGAGGGAATTAGTGTATCACTGATAACAGCGCACAGGAAAAAGAAAAAGAAAAAGGGAGGTAGAAGTTGTCCTATCATCATTTCTAGAAAACAGAAAGCTTCTCTACAATTAAATTAGCTCTCAACTCTCTTTGAAAAAAAATATTGTATGCAAACATGTTTTGAAGGAAAGGAAAAATTATTTTGGCCTCATAGAGTAAATTTTAAACATTAGGCTTAGATATCATTTTAAAGTTCCTGGTTGCAAGTAACTAAAAACTGATCACCTTGGCTTAAATATTTGGTGGATGGATCATTTTTCTCTCATTAAAAGCAGCTCATCAGCCATCCTGGACTGGTATAACTACTCATTGATACCATCAAAGACACATCAGGGTGCCAAACTGTTCCTATGTTCAGATCTTAGTGTATGGACTTTTGTCCTCATCATTTTTACCTCATCGTCCATGAAAGGCTGCAATGTTCCAGACCTCACATCTGCATTCTTGCAGGAAGAAGGAAAAGGAAAGAGATGGAAACAGCACAGCTCTATTTATGACTCATTGACCAGAAGAGTGTCACATGCCTCCACTTTCTACAAGAGAGATTTGAAATTTGAGGGTTTACATTTTAGAGTCTCTATTGTAGGAGACAGAGATCAATCAGATTGCCCTTACAGGGTCTGCCAGAGGGAAATTCCATACAACTTTGGAAGTTTCTTTCCTTCTTTCTACTATTTTTTTCTTTCCAGAAATTTTTATTGAGATTCTCAGATCCTCTGAAACAGTATCCTCTTAATGGCCAAATGTCCTGCTAATAACTTTCTTATGTCATCTCCCATGTAAAGGGAGGTGACACAAGTCTCTGTCACTGTCTCTTTTGCTCTCTGTCTGGTTGACCTCATTAGTCCTTATCCAAAGGTTGGCTCAGTCAATTTGGTGACAATCGATACAATTAGTATTAATTATCTTTTTTTTATTTCCCTGATGAACTTTCTGCTGTTGCTCTTCTAACTTGCAGAAGGACCTGTGTAGAGAACCATTTATTGTAGTATTATTGACCCAAAGGTCTGGAGCCCTCACATAAGACACATCTCTTGTTCATTAACTGCTCATCCTGATCCTGACACAATTATAGCTTCCTTGGTTATGCTTGAACAACTCTAGGAACAGGGTTTATCATCATCTTCAGGGAGTTCTGGTCCCAGGAAATCTCTCCTTTATAAAGAACTTAGATCAACCTCAATGTAACTCCTATCCACTGGCCTCCCTTCTTCCCCTTTCAGAAAGACAGAAGCAAGTCACATTCTTTCTCCACGTGCTGTCTTTTCAGATGTTTGAACCCAGCCATCAACCCAACCTTTCTTCTCCAGGTGGAATATCCTTCATGCCTCCAAGTGTCCCTTGCATAGATGATATAGAGACATCCCTGCCCTGTCCTCTGAGTGCATTCTGACCCATCTCAGCCCCTCATCTAGAATGGGCTGAAATCAATACCCCAGATATAATTAGAATAGCACCAAGGAATAAAGTAGAGCATGCAATTAACTCTTTTTAAGATCCCATCAACTTTTCTGATGACCACAACACACTGAACACTCCTCCAGGAACGTATTGTCCTCCACCTGAAATGATCCTCAGCGATTTCACCTCCAAGGTAAGCAATTTCCAGTTGCTTCAAACTTGCCCAAGGAAATATATATTGCAGCCAATACAAACTACTGGAGATTTCATTGGAGGAGAAGACAAACAGCTTTATGAATGCTTAAATAAGTTAGCAAATTAAGCTCTGACTTGCTGTCATAAATGTATGCTCAAATGAAAAGAAGCTTAAATCAATTTGGGTGTTCTCACTGAGCTGTAAACTTTGTTATTGTTCCTCTCGCATAATATAGATGTCATAAACCATATCTAAGTGTGCAGAAGACATATACTTCCACAGGGGTTTTTGAGTCAGATGAGATTTTATAAGTGGCTCTGTTCTACCTTTTAACTACATTGTAATTTAAATTTATTTTTAATCATTGCGTTAAAAATTATCTCAGGGCCGGCCGAGTGGGTCAGTTGGTTAAGAGTTGGCTTAGAGCACGTACTCTGAGCAACAGGGCCGCCGGCTGGATTCCCACATGGGCCAGTGAAAGCCGCGCCCTAGCTGAGCTGTTGTTGAGCTGTCAGCAGGTGGCAGGATGGCTCAGCTGGTGTAACAACAAGATTGCCTGTTCAATGGTGGGCTATGCCCACTTGCAACTAAGACTGAACTCGGTACCTTGAGCTGAGCTGCCACCTGGATGGCTCAGAGGATAGAGTGTGCACTCTTAACAAGGCTGCTGGTTCCACTCCCGCATGGAATGGTGGATACACCCACCTGCAACTAAGATTGAACACAGCACCTTGAGTTTAGAGGCCACAAGCTGCCCATGGGAAGCCATATGGCGACTGGCGTCCTTCACAACAAAGATTGAAGAACGACAACTTGGCTGGTCCCCTTCCCCAATTCCTCAACACTGTTCCCCTCCCCCAATTCCCAATAAAAATCTTTAAAAAAAAATTATCTCGAAATTTAAAGCAATGACATATTTTTTTAATACATGCAAAAAATCACTTACTCGGGGTCTTTAAATATTCCACTTGCATTATTTCTTTGAGGTTCATTTAGTTGTACTCTCATTTTTTTTTCTTTTCAGGGCAGTGTCACTGGCCCTCATATGTGGGACCCAAACTGGGGTCGCTGGTTTCCCAAGCCAGGGCTTAACCACCGCCACTTGGCCGGCCGCGTTGTACTCTCATTTTATGGAGTTTTAGGGTGCTGTGGCATGTGAAATGATTGCCAATTAACCAGGTTCTATCTCCAGGCACATTATCAGAAGAATCTATGAAACAACAGGGGGTTTTACAAGAACAGAAGTCTTCAAGAAATCACCTGATGAAAATTTTGTAGGTACAAACTTCTGAACGTTAAGAGAAGAGAGGTAAATATAACTAAAAACAAGGACTTTGGCAGTGTGATACGGAGAAGAGTAGGAGAAATTCTGATTTATACACAGCACACTGGAGGATGAAGAGCTGCTGAAATTAAATAGCAGCCTTCAAATTCTTATATTCAAGGCAAATCCTCACTTTCAATGACTTCATTTTGAAGGACTGGGGGTGTGCCACTGAAGTGGGAAGAAATTGGTACAAAAGATAAGAATGAAGGGTCAGGGCCGGCCGAGTGGCGCATTGGTTAAGCGCTGGTTTTGGGATGCCAGCGGCCCCGGTTCGGATCCCACATGAGGGCCAGTGACACTGCCCTCTACAGCTAACAACAGCTCCACCTGGAGCTGGGCTGTGCGAGCCCCGGTGGTGGTGTGGGCTGCAGCCCCTGCTGCAGTGGGCTGCCATAGGCTACAGTGAGTGGCCCGCAGCCAGCGTGAGCGGCTGGCAGCCAAGCGTGAGCTGCCAATAGCCGCGGTGAGCGACATCCAGAGGCCAGCGACCGATCTGCCTCATCCGGGAAGAACGCAATGACGATACCAACAGTGAAGCAACGTCCTCCGCAACTAGACTGAAGAACAAAAAAAGACAGCAACTTGTCTGTTCCCCTTCCCCGATTCCCCAACGCTGTTCCCCTCCGCCAATTCCCCAATAAAATCTTTAAAAAAAAAAAAAAAAAAAAGAATGAAGGGTCAGGTACCTATTATTCTAAGGAGAAAACAGGTGCCTCTAAAGACTGTGCATATTAGTTTTGTATTTTGCTACTGTAACCGATTACCACAAACTCTGTGGCTTAAATAACACAAATGTATTCTCTTACAGTTCTGTAAATCAGATTCCCACATGAGTTCACCGGTCTAAAATTAAGGTGGTGGCAGGGCTTTATTCCCTTTGGAGATTCCAGGGAAGCATGTTTCCTTGTCTTTTCCATCTCCTATGGGCTGTCTGCCTCCCTTGGCTTACAGCACTTTCCTCCATCTTCAAAGCCAGTACCGTAGCATGTCCATCTGACCTCACTGGGGAAAGGTTCTCCATTTTGAAGGACTCATGTAATTACACTGGGCCCACCTAGATAGTCCAGGATACTCTCCCCATCTCAAGGTTCTTACCTTAATCACATCTGAAAAAATCCCTTTTGCCATGTAAGATAATGTATTCACAGGTCCTGGAGATTAGGGCATGGACCTCTTTGGGTGCTATTCTGCCTCACACACTGTATAAAGCAAAGATGAGACAATGCTCCAGGGGACTTCCTCAGATGAAGATTATTGCCCTCCATCTCATGTACTTCTTCACGATGAAGCCCACTATTCAGTATGTCCCCCACCCCACATCCCACACCGAAAAGACAAGACGGCAGTTATCTGCAAAGAAGGGGTGACAACTGATCTAGAATGGTGGCAGAGTCCAGATTAGGTATAGAGAGGATGTGCCAGGGGTTCTTCTAAATACTCATGTGAATTCATTCAGTCTTCATGGCAGCCCTATACTGTAGGAATCTTACTATCATCTTGTTTTCCAAATGAGGAAACTAAGGCACAGATAACTTGCCCAAAGCTACACAGCTGGTAAGGAACAGAGACCTTGTCCTGAAATTTAAGTCCAAATATGGGGAGTAAACTGTGACTCTGAGCATAGGCCTCAACTCATACATTTTGACCCAAGGTTCTTCCTGAGACCAAGACCCAACAATGTGACCACGCATGGCATGGTATATTGCAATGATATAACATGCATGCCTACACACCATGATTTCATGGAATTTGTTCCCACAGTTAAGAGTAAGGCCAGGGAACACCCTGATGCATATACAGAGGGTGCCAAAAAAATGTAGTATACACATTTTAAGAAAGGAAAAAACTGCATTTAAATTGTAATATTTAATATATATTGATAAAAAAAAGATGAATACAAGTTACATTTGACTCCTGCAATTACAAGAGGTGCTCAAAGTGGTTACCATCAGCATCCAGACACCCCTGATTACCACGAACTACTGTTTGAGCAACGCTGACCGAAGTGTCCACTTGTATACATTTTTTTTTGGCACCCCCAGTATATTGCCTTTCCCCATAAAACAGGTAAGAAAGTAACCAAATATTCTTGTGTCGGCACATAAAGCAAATGCCTGGAGGATCAGAAAGCAACTTCCTCTCTCATGGTATATTATTGTGTGATTTCCTGGTTGCCTCTGATTTTGGAGTTTTGAGATATTGTTAATTTTAGGGGTAGAATTGCAGGGCCAGATAAGGCATCTTTTGGCACACTCAAAGACCCCAGCAAAACTGGCAAGACCCTTTCTTGCATTGGCCATAGAAGCTCTGGGTGCTAGCTTTCCAGACACTTTAGAAATAACTTATTCTCATGGTTTCCAAACTTTTCTTTTAGCAACCGACCTTCTTAAAATTAATCTTGGACAGATTCCTCTATATATAACATAGATAAATGACAAGCACGCTGGTTAGGGATCTGAGCTCTCATCTTAGCCCCTCCAGGTCCTATATATTTGAAATTTGGAAGTTACTTACTTTCTCTGAGCCTCAGGTTTTGTTTTTTGGTTCTCTTAATCTGAGAATGGGAATAATAATGCTTGCCTTGCCTAACTTGTAGTTGCTTGAGGATCAGACAACTAACATTTGAGAGTATTTTGTAAATAATGATATAATCTAAGGTAATATTATCACATGGAAAGGTAAACACAAGGTGGACCATGATAAAATGATAAATGGGTGGTTTAAGTTATGAAGAAAAAGAAAGATTCTCGGTAGTTTATGCCAAGACCCTTTTCTGTCTATTCTTAACTTCCCAAAAGTTAGGATGTCTCATATTTGAGATGTTTTGAATAACACTCAATATAGTCATGGATCTAGGATGACACATTTGTTTCTTCTGAAAAATTGGGATGGTTTGCCTGAAAGGGTGGGTTAATAAGAGTTTTAAGATAATCAATGGTTATCAGAGAAGGTATTATGACAGATTAGTAATGCATGCTATAAGTTTAAGATGAGACTAATGCATATTTTACTTTCCTGTCAGATTAGTTTTATTCCTTTGCTTCTTTTCCTCCTTTTCTCTTTCCCAAATTTCCAGTCTTGGATTCTTAGCATTAGAGCTCATTCCATTACACAAGACAGTCAGAGCCCACCACTCCCAAAATTGCCAGGTGGCTCTGCGGACATAAAGCTCAGGTTTTCTTCTAGCACAATGTGTACATCATTCTTCTGAGCTGTTTCTAATCCTGGCTAATTGGCCAGCTCATCCCTGTCCTTTCCTTCATGGTATATTCTCTCCTTCATACTGCATCCCTCTTAGAAAATCATCTCAGATGATGGAGTCTCACTATTGCCCATGTCAATCAGAAGCTGACAAATTCAAAGTTATGATACTGTAAATGTCTCTTCGCTCTCTTTGGCACCCTTTGAATTGAATACAGGTGTTCTGTGTGGAAGAAAGCTAGAATATTCTGAATTATCAGGAGTCTGATGAAATGAGAACGCAGATAGGGCTCATGAAGAAAGGTGACTGAAATTTTATCTGCTGTGCCGTAAGCTTCTAGTGTTAAACCAGGCCCATGTGTATATGCACCATTGAAAGGGGACAAGAGTTGAGGTGACTTTCTTCAGGGGCCCCCCCACACATTTGACAAGTGAATCAACCTGCTTGTTCCCTAGGGTCAGCTTTGCAGGTTTCCAACATCAGACGTCCATTTTCTGCCATGATGTCAAAACCTCTGAAGTAGTCATATGCATTCTGCTGCTTCAGGCAATGATGGCAATCATACCAAGGAAGAGATGGCAGCAATATCAGCTCAGTCTGTCTCTCACTCTTGCCCATATCATCACCATGGTTCATGGATCTACAAACCTTAAGTTAAATTTGTAATTAGCACAAACAGCTGTTTTCCTTTCCAAGGCCAGTTACAATGGATGATTAAATAGATATAGAAATCACTTTCTGCTTCATTATGTATTAATTAATAAGTTTTATTAATTCTAAAGGTAGATGTGGAAATGTTGTTTCTGCTACAACTAAAAAAAAAAAAATTGACAACTCTCAAATTCTAAAGGTCTAAATTTTTGCAAGCTCCTCAGCATTCATGGACCCTAAAAAAAGGAGTACAAGTTTTAATTCATTATGGGGCACATAAATTTATTAATATTTATCAGTTTTTTGTTTCATCACATTTGATGTGTTTCTCAAAACTTCTGGGAAATACTAATTTCCATAGAAAGTAATTAACATGGGCCAGCCTAATATCTTCTTGTGGCAAATGATGAGAATTCTTTATTTTATTAGTATATTGCACTATAATTTTCTTTTTGTTGTTGAAATCACTGCTTCTATAGCAGCCATGTTCTAAGCCTGGGCAGTATGATTCACGATGTTCAGTGAACAAATCATGACCTAAATGGTTAGGTGTGGGGACAGGCAACATGATTCCTGGGAAAGACATAGCTTGAATGTTTTCTCCCTTGAACTGGTGGGATTCTGTAGAGTTTGGTTCAACCACTGAGCATATGCTATTACAGAGAATAAGACCCAAAGGAATGTGTATAAGAGAAACTGTCTGGGACACGCCTTTTACGTATGACTTCATCTCCTTCCAGCCCCTCCTCTGCCTCCAGTCACTACTTGGGTGAGTTTGATCAGTTTTGCACAGGCGCAAGCTGACAGTGCATCATCACCTCAGGATGAACTGTGGCTTCCAGCCCAGGGGCTTCTCTGAAATTGGCAGCTAATATCCCCAGGAACCTCTGGGCACTCAGATATGCCATCTGGAAATGCAAAGTTAATGTCTGTGGAGCCACCCTTGACTGATATGGGAGGAAACCTATGTGTAAATATTTTCCCCATTTATTCCCTAGGCAAATAAATGATTTCCTAAGTCTCCCCAGAAGAGTTCCCGGAATAAAGCGCTCATCACCAGGAGCCGCAGCCAACTCAAAGTTCATTGCTGTATTGGTTTTCCCTTCTTTCCTGGTCACTCTCTTTGCTCTCACAGATGTTCCCTAGGATTACACTGCCCCAAAGCCCCTTCATGCAGCCTCTATTTCAGCCTCTATTTAAGGGTTAAGAAATTCTTCCTCTTACTGTGTTAAGTATTTATAAGGCATGCATCCCGACTCGTGTCACTGGGACAGCAAAATTCAGACTCACAGCGGCTATTGGTGATTAAGTTGGCCATGACTGGTGCCATGATGAGTTGACAGTGATGTGTTTAATTACTAGGTTGCCTCGTTAAGTGGACCGCTTCCTGGCTTCAGACTCTACCTTACACTCTCACCACTCATTTGTTAAGGTGGGGTAACTGTTGTGAGGAAGGTGGAAGAAGCAAGCATATTTGGCCTACAGGGAGGAGGCCTCACAATGCACAATTTACTGATGCTCAAATACAAAGTCGAATTATTGTTTTCAAAAACGAACTATGTCCAAGATTGGAACATGATTCATGCAGGGCCAGGTGGTCAAATTTGTCCAAGCTTCAGAAAACGGGCCCAAATTCTCCATGCAATTTCTTGATTTTTCTCTTTATCTTTCAGCACAACCTTCCTTAACTGGGCCATCTCTTCTTTTCACAAATTGCTCTAGAAAAATTAATGTCTCTGTGTCAAAGAATTCTTAATGGTGTGAATAATATTTCAGTGTTGGCAATTTTTAAAATCTAAATACGGCTCTTTCGGTCATGAAAACATCATTGATGCAAAGCCAGGATGGGCCCTGCTCAGGAGAATTCATGCCAATTACCATGGCCATCACAAAGGCCGAGCAGTGGCTACCATCACACATGTTCCTTTAACATTCTCTCCTGGGCTCTCAGAGTACAGTAGGCTGCCACTTCCTATGCATGGGGAAAGTAGCAACCAGCACAATGCTTGACACATCGTGGGCAGTGAAACTTTGTGAACAAACATGGAGAAAAATCCCTCCCCTCATAATGTCTACATTTTACTGGTAGGAGACAGTCAAACATAAGCAAGTAAAATATATAGGACAGTAGACGATACATGTGAAGGGGGAAAAGCAAGCAAGAGTGAAATTTTAGTTTAAAATGGGTGGTCAAAGAAGGTTTTTTTGAGTGAAAAGCGAAAGGAAGCGAGGGAGGCCATACCTGCCTGGAGGAAGAGCGTTCTAAGCAGAGAACTGGGAACTCAGCAGCCTGAGTCCCTGTTGGTTAGGTTGGAGGCCAGTGTGCTGGGAGTGGAGAGAGTAGGGAGCATAATTTGACCACGGTAATCATAAAAGCATCTGATGCTCCTCTCGGGGCCATGACTTCACATGTATTTTCTTCCATCATTCCCTAGACATAAAGACCTACTTTTCTGTGTTCTGGGAAGGATAACTAGATGCACTGTATTTGGTCATTGTTTTTTATCCTTTTAATTAAAAAAAGAGTTCCCCCAACTCTTTTTTTTTGTCTTTTATAACATTGACATAACATCAAGAGTTTTTTAATGTCCACTCAAAAACAGTTACATAATATCAATTTATTCCACTATTAGATGATACCAAGTTCCATTATTTAAATTCTCTCTGTTGATTAGTGATGTACAGCATCCTTTCATATGTCTATTGGCCATCTGTATGTCCTCTTTGGAGAAATGTCTATTCAAGCTCTCTGCCCATTTGTTAATAGGATTGTTTGGTTTTTCGGTGTTGAGTTGTATGAGTTTTTTACAAATTTTGGATATTAACCCCTTATCAGATGTATCATTGGTGAATATCTTCTCTCATTCAGTGGATGTCTTTTCATTTTGTTGATGGTTTCCTTTGCTGTGCAAAAACTTTTTAGTTTGATGTAGTCCCATTTGTTTATTTTTCCTTTTGTTTCTGATGCCTGAGGAGATACATCAGTAAAAATATCACTAAGGTTAATGTCAGAGAGTTTACTGCCTATGTTTTCTTCTGGGTGTTTTGTGGTTTCAAGTCTTCCATTGAAGCTTTTAATCCATTTTGAGTTTATTCATGTATATGTCATAAGAAGGTGGTCCAGTTTTATTTTTTTGTATATATCTGTCCAGTTTTCCCAGCACCATTTATTGAATAGGCTGTCTTTACCCTACTGTCTATTCTTGCCTCCTTTATCATAGATTAAATGACCAGATAGGCATGGATTTATTTCTACACTCTCTATTCTGTTCCATTGATCTATGTGTCTGCTTTTATACCAGTACCATGCTGTTTCGATTACTATCGCCTTGTAGTGTAGTCTGATATCAGGTAGTGTGATACCTCCAGCTTTGTTCTGTTTTGTCAAGATTGCCATCTATGGCCATACCACCCTGAACACACCTGATCTTACCTGAATCATTTTTGAGGGGTAGCTTCTTTGACTTTACTATCCAATCAACAAAATAAAGTTATGCTTTTAATCCCATGAAAGAGAATTTGCAAAGTTCTAACTAAGCTGAGAAAAGGACTTTGAGATTTCTAAAGAAAAAGTAAAGCAGTAAAAGATATGTATTATTAAGCATCCAAAATGAGCTTTGTTTCTTTTTCTCTTTTTTTTTTTTACATAGAGACATTGGAGAAAAGCATGGTTCAGTCACTGAACATCATTTACTTAACTCGTACCATCTGTTTTATTATTTCTTTTTTCGGAGACATATCATATCCTACTGCTTTCGGGAGAGCAGCTGTCTTTCTGGTCTATAATCCTCTCATCTCTTCTGTTATTCATCACTTCATTAGGCCATCTGTCAGCCAATCCACCCATCTTTCTTCCCTTTCCCCTCAATTTTCCACCTCAGAAAGAAACTTCTAACTGAACTAGGCAAATGACACCTAGCTAATTATCTTCTACAAGGAATATAACACATTTTCTATGTGTCCACCAAATGACACACTCTATTCCTCATTCAACTTGCATACAGAAAGCAATGACTTGCCTGCCTTCACATCTTACATGGCAGTAAACTTTTTTCTTTAGCTCTCGCTTCTAATGGCCATAACTTACAGTAATAAAGGTTAATGGATTGGGTGGAAAGGAAGTACATTGAAGGTAATAATGAGAATGATCCTTCATCATTCATGACAGATCTTGAGCTCGGTGTAGGCCATAATTAAAGAAGAATTCCAGAATCCATAAAAATATAAATAAGATCCCTTGTAAAAATATTGTAACTAGAACTCTTTTATTGTATTCTGGACTGAGCTGAGAATATCCCCATAGGTTATGTTAAGGAGCTTTTCAGAAATCACCCAGATGTGAAAGCTTAGGTAAACAATGGCGGAATCCCTGTCCATGAGCAGCTGTGCGCTCAAGTGTGCATAGAAATATGGAGAGGACTCAGAGGGAGCTACCAAAGCTGTTTAAGTTTGACCATAATGGATCCCTAAGTAAAGCTATAGACACTGGACCAGTTCAAGGGTCTACAGGGGAGTGTGACAAACAGTGGAGGTGACAAAATCTCTTGTAAAGATTCAGTCATGGTCAGCTGTCCTTAATGTCTGCTGGGGTCTGATCTATGCGCTGAATAGGCTATCGGCTGACAGCAGGGAAGCCTCCTAGTCAGGCAAAACTTTCACAGGGGTGATGAAAAGTCTGTGGAAATATTCCCACTTGGGATAAAATCCCCTCCAATGAAATCACAAGATTTCTTCTCTTCACAGATTACAGGGTGTTGAGGCATGTAATTTAGAGAAAGACACAAAGTGGAATGGGTACTGTCCTCCTTCTGACCACAATGCATGAGGAAGAGGGAGCCAATGAGAGATATTAACAACAGGAATGAATGAATGGACCAGGGAGAGGTGAGGCAGGCAGGAACACGCTGGTGGCAGAAGGGTTTGGAGCACGAACCTCCACGACTCGTCCTCCATGCAGGGTTGAGGTGTCCGGTGAAATCAGGGTGAAATAGGCATCCACAGAGTTGAAGGGGAAAGGATGAGGAAGCAGCACCACAGAATGCCAAACTGCACCCCAGGGATAGGGCTGCGTGCAAGCTGGGAGGAGGTGTCATAGTCCTCCTGTCTAGTCCCATAGCCACCTGTCACAGTCCTCCTCAAAGTCAGGGCATGGCTGGAGAACTGGAGGTTACTTACCTTTTGCATGAATTCCTGGTCCATTTCGGCACCACCATTTGGCAGTATTGCCTTCCTCTTTCTTGCCTTTTCATTTCACGAATCGATGTATCTAACCACCCATTCTCCAGAGCATGACAGGGCTCAGCCAACCCACCCCATTAACCACAGTCCACTGAAAGCCAGAAATACAGGAGAAAGTGTAGACTGGAATCACTAGGACTGGGGTGAGGGAGCAATTCTCCCCATGAGGAAGAAGTAAACCAACCTTCAACTTCCTTGGATATAAGGAAGCAAATGATGCAAGAGTGATTGGACTTAATACTGAGTCAGACAATCTGGGATTTCAATTCTAAATTCACCATTTATGTACTGTTTGGCATTTGGCCCATGACATGATCTTCTCTGAGCTTCAATATTCCCATCTGTAAAATAGGAATAATAGCACCTATCTTGATGCTGTTATAAGGGTTAGTCATAACGCTAAATCAGGAAAAAGAGACACAGTCTGGAAGTGAACTGCATTTTGGTAGTAGCCAGAGAGGCACTTGACCACCCCATGCCCCCCATTGACTTTGGCAGAGAAAGTTCAAGGTGATGGCATGTCAGCCCGAGAGGAAAATATCTCATATGCTGGCACCCAAATGAGATGCTATATAACATGCCTTACCTTGTTTGTTTGTTTTTATATGGAGATATAATTGACATATAACATTATATTAGTTTCAGGTATACAACATAAAGATTCAGTATTTGTATGTATTGCAAAATAATCACCACACATAGTTACAATTTTTTTCTTGTGGTGAGAGCTTTTAAGATCTACACTCTTAGCAACTTTTAAATGTACAATACAGTATTGTTAACTATAGCGATCATTCTGTACATTATATCCCCATGATTTAATTATTTTATAACTGATAGCTTGTATCTTTCAACCCCCTCCACCCACTTTGCCCACCTCCTGCTTCTGACAACCACCAATCTGTTCTCTGTATCTATGAGTTTAGGTTTTCTGTTTATTTGTTTCTAAATGAGATCATACCGTATTTGTCTTTTTCTGTCTGACTTATTTCACTTAGCATAAAACCCTCGAGGTCCATCCATGTCACAAATGAAAAGATTTCATTCCTTTTTATGACTGAATAATACATTTTCTTGAACTATTCATCCATCAACAGACACTTAGGTCACTTCCACGGCTTGGCTATTGTATATATGCTGTAATGAACATGAGAGTGCATATATATTTTCAAGATCATGTTTTCATTTCTTCTGGGTAAGTAACCAGAAATGGAATTGTTGAGTCATATGGCAGTTCTATTTTTAATTTTTTGAGATATCTCCTTACTATTTTCAAAAGTGGCTGCCCCAACTTACATTCTCACCAAAAGAGCACAAGAGTTCCCTTTTCTCCACATTCTCACCAATACTTGTTAATACTTGTCATTTTGATCATAGCCATTCTAACAAGTATGAGGTGATATCTGGTGGTTTTGATTTGCATTTCCCTGATAATTAGTGATATTGAGCCCCTTTTTATGTACCTGTTGCCCATCTCTGTATGGCTTCTTTGGAAAAATGTCTATTCAGATCCTCTGCTGATTTATTAATCAGATTTTTTTTTGCAATTGAGTTATATGAGTTCTTTATATATTTTAGATATGAATGCCTTATCAGATATATGATTTGCAAAAATTTTCTCCCACTTAGTAGCTTTCCTTTTCACTTTGTTGATGGTTTCCTTTACTATGTAGAAGCATTTTAGTTAGATGTAGTCCCACTCATTTATTTTTGCTTTTGTTGTTTTGCTTTTGGTGTAAAATCCAAAAAAATTCCAAAAAGCCATCACCAAGATCAATACCAAAGAGCTTACCGCTTATGCTTTCTTCTGAGAGTTTTATGGTTTCAGGTCTTTTGTTCAAGTCTTTAATCCAGTTTGAGCTGATTCATATATATGGTATAAAACAGTGGTCCAGCTTCATACTTTTGCATGTGGCTATCCATGCACTGACTTATTAATCACGGTGGGAGGAACATCTTTCATAAGGGAATGATCTGAAGGCTGAAGATAATGAAGTTGGGTTTTTTTTGTTTTTGTTTTTTGGTTTTGTTTTGCTGAGCCATCCTGCTACCTGTTGGCAGCTCAGCAGCAGCTCAGCTCAGGCCAGGAATCCAACCAGCGATCCTGTTGCTCAGAACTTACATTCTTGAGAGAGCTCTTAACCACCTGAGTCACTCAGCTGGCCCGATAATGAAGTATTTTAAGACCCAACAACACAGTGGTCATGAAAAGGTGAGAAGGACTTTAAAAGAACTAGCAAATATAGGCCTTAAAGGGCTGTGGTTCCCTCTAGCCAGTTTCACCTAACCCACCTGAATACAGCCAGTCCTCAGAAAAGGACTAGATCTGCCAAACAAAAATATAAAGAAACTCAGGATATAGCTTCTCTTTGTTTTTCATTTCTATTTCTCTCTGCCTCTGTCTCTCTCCTCCTCCTCCTCCTTCCTCCTCCTGATACTTCTCTCTCTCTCTCTCTCTCTCTCTTTCTCTCTCTCTCTCTCTCTCTCTCTCTCTCTCTCTCTCTCCTCTCTCTTCTCTCTCTCTTTGTCTCTCTCTCTGTCTCTGTCTGTCTCTGTCTCTCTTTCTCTCTCTCCAGACATCTCTTAAATGTTACTGAGTCCATATGGTGGCAGAAGATAGTGACCCCTCAACCTGATATGTTATTTTACAAGTACCAACACAGGCAAAGATGCTCTATACAAATTTCTAAATTCTAATTCCAAATTCCTAAAAGACAAAATGTGATCGCCTCAACTTAAATCAAGGAGCACCCACTCCACTATAACCAGAAGATCAAGGTCACAAGCTCACCAGTCCACTCCTCTGCATTAGTGAGCCAATGCCAGTGTGGACACCCAACAAAAGGAAATGAAACAAGAACTACAAATAGGGCCCAAAACTGTAGCAGACCCGCCCACCTTTTCCACTATTTAAAAGACTATGAGTGCCTTCCACAAATGTTCTCACTTATACATTAGGTCAAGTGAAATGGGGTCAAGATGGCAGTTTTGGACACAGAAAAAGTTAAACTTTTCTGGGAAACAGAGTCACACAGAAAAAGCAGAGAAATGACCCCGTGCACCAGGTTCCACTAATCATTAGACTAATAAAAACACTTCACTCATCCCATACTCCCATTTAACCCCTTACAGCATTCTATTTTTAATTTGAGTAAACACTTCCCTAATCAAAGGTCATGCACAAATATCTTGACCCAGGGCCAGCCAAGGAGCTCGTTGCTTAAAAGTTGGCTTGGGAGCGTGAGCTCTGAGCAGCAGGGCCACTGGTTCGGATCCCACGGGCTAGTGATGCTGCGCCCTCTACAGCTAAGATGGTGAACAACAGCTCATCCTGGAGCTGGGCTGCCATGAGTTGCTGGCGATGACTTAGGCTGCAGTGAGCCGCTGTGAGTGGCTGTCCAATGGCCGGCGACCAACTGCCTCACCTGGGAAGCACGCAATAATCACAATACCAACATGAGCCAGTGAAGCGACGTTCTCCACAACTAAACTGAAGAACAAAAGGACAGCAACTTGTCTGTTCCCCTTCACTGATTCCCTAACGCTATTCCCTCCCCCAATTTTCCCAATAAAAAAATCTTTAAAAAAATAAATAAATAATATATATATCTTGACAGGCTACAATGCTATAAAAGTAAATAATGTATCAATTAATAAATCTTTTATCTCTATAACTTGTGCATTAAGAGTTTATCCACCTTCCCATAATTGAAATAATGAATGCAAGAATATTTCTCCGCACATAAAGCAAATTGCCAGCGGACATTCTCTGTAGTATCCACCCGTCACCCAGAACACCAGTCACACAGAGAAATTCTACTGTCATGTTTTACAGCAGCTCTTCTATAAATCTGGAAATTTTATCATTTGAGATTTTGCACTGACAAATTTCCAAAATTAGCTCATTTTATGTTCTTGCAAATCGTCTTGCTGGGGTAATGAAGAATGAGTGTTCATGACAAGGAATGGCTGAGCAGATGCTACAGGGAGCATCAGTCATCCTTTGTCCTCTTCCTGACTGCCTTAACCCCCTCCTCCTTCCTGAAGGGTGGTGATCGTGTTACACGGAGTTTCTAGAATAAAGCTGACAAATAGGTTAACTTTCATGAGCTGACTCTAGTTAACAGGACTGAGAATTCTGAGGCCTGGCCTGGGCTCAGTAGGAGAGAGTGTTGGGCTTGACTCGTGATGACTGCTATGGGTATAGGATGAAGGCTATCAGCACACATGCCAGATAGTTCCCATGCCTGCATCTTCCAGAAGAGACCAAGGAGCAAATAAGAGCTTATAACCCAGAATAGAGATCAATTCTCATGGAGCCTGTGCCAGGGAGAGTACTGTTGCTACCATGCGAATATCAAACTATGTGGAATATGGTTCAACCATGATATTCTTCAGAAATATAATTAGAGAATTTTGCAAACCCCCAATCCTGGAATTAATCTTACTATTTTAGTATAAATAGTGAGCCAGGCACTATTCTAAGCATTTTACTTGTATTTTCCTTTGTAATTTTCATAATAGTCCAATGAACAAAGCACTATTATTATCTCACTTTCACAGAAGAATAAACTGGCATAGAAACATTAAGTAACATGCCAATGATTACAGACCTCAGGAGGGTGGAACTGGCAATCTAGGACAGGCAGCCTGAGTCCGAGCTCTTAAGCCCTGTGAGTCTGGGCTCCAGAGTGTAGGGAACTACCACTAAATGAAATACGGGTTCCAGACAGTGGGGTAGGGACTCTTAGTGGCTGCACAATGAGCTCCTTCACACCAGCCTCATGGCTAACTTCACTCAGTTCCGGCTAAGCACTTTCCATCCACTGCTTCATCCAAGCTCCAAAGACAAATTCTATAAGATTGCTGTGATTATTCCTAAATACGTACCTGCAGGGTTGCAAGCAAGTGGTAAAAACTGTGAATGCTATTGACATAAGCTCCAAGAGGCTATCAGTGCCAAGCAACTCTTACCACTAAATTTAGAAGATCAGTATATGGAACAGAACACAATAGAAACAAGTAGAAAAAAGTATAGGTCCCTATTCAATCCCAATGATGGAACCTTTCAATAAAAATGCAAAATTGTGGCATAATAAAAGAAATCTGGATGCAGTGGTGAGGTAAACTTGTTTCTTTATGTTCAGATAGCATTAAATGTCCCTTCACAACAGGTAAATATTTTATGGAACTTGTTTGTGTTTATAATTTATTGTATATCTCGTTTCTTTTTTGTTCAGTTATCTCTGGTTTATTTTTTTATTTTTATTTTTTTGAAGGCAGTGTCACTGGCCCTCATATGTGGACCCGAACCAGGGCCGCTGGCTTCTCAAGCCAGCGCTTAACCACCGAGCCACTCGGCCAGCCCATCTCTGGTTTATTTTAAAGTGTGTCCCTTAGGAACCCCATTCCAAAGAAGCTGGTTAACTAGGATCATAACAAAAAGATGAGAGCTGTTTCTAGTAGTGGGGGAAACACACACACACACACACACACACACACACACACACACCATACACTAAGCTTTTTATGAGAAAACAAGTCATTATAGAAGCAAACACTGAGTAAAATCACATTCTTAGAAATACGTTTGAATTTAAAAAGATGGAGTAATTTGATAAACGCATCTGAGATCTTTGATTCAATCCAAAAAGTAAACATAAACTACAGGTTCTCTCTTCTATTCCAACTCCATAAGCAGTCCCCAAATTATATTCTTAAAAATAGAATTCTTGAATACAAGAAAAGGGAGCCTCAATGGATGAGAAATCACTAGGCATTGTAAAAATACAAAAAGCAGAAAAATGTATAAAAATATGAAAAAGAAAAGAATTGATTAAAGAAGGAAACCAGAGCCCAGCAGAGCTCAGACATGGGCAAGTGTGAGGAGTGGTCCCTACTCAAGCAGATGAAAACCAGAATCTCCGAGGCTGTTACACTACAGGGCAGTTAACAATTTACAAGAGGATGCCCTGATTTATAATGGGATTTAATTGTAAAATTCTTTAAATGGGCAGCTTTCCTCAGGTCTCTAAGTGTTTATTAATAGGACATTAGATAGAGAAGAATATGAGAGAGCCTAAAAGAGCTTAGAACTAAAGCGTAATTATATTGATCCACTGAGAATCAATATGAAACAAAGAGGTAGTATTTCTAAAGTGGTCATTAGTGTCAGAAGAAGCAAATGCTTTCACCTTATAAGAATTCAGCCTGTAACCAAATCATAAATGGCTTAAACATAATAAAAGTTTATTTTCTCATGATAATAAAAAGCCAAAGACTAATATTTATCTTCCCATGTGGCTTGACTTAGGAGTCCAGTGACATCCTTGAAGTCTCTCTTCTCCCTGTTGGCCTCTTTGTCATCCCATCATAACAAGATGGCCGCAGGGGTTCTAGACAGTTTCTGTTTATTCCAGGAGAAAAGAAATAACATATCTTACATGTCTATTTCCTGGTAACCCCAGGCAAGTCCTAAGATTAGTTCTCATTGGTTCACAACAGTCCTATGACTATTCCTACATCCAGTTTTTTGTGGCCAAGGGAATGGTGTGTGCTCATTGGCTCAGGCCTAAGGTCACATGCCCACTTCTGAAACAGAAGGTGGGCTCAGCCTCATCCATAGCTCACCCTCTGATTTGACATTAAAAGGAAAGGCAATAAAAGTAAAAATAAACAAGTGGGACTCCATCAAACTAAAAAGCTTCTGCACAGCAAAGGAACCCATCAACAAAATGAAATGACAACCTACTGAATGGCAGAAAATATTTACAAATCATATATCTGATAAGGGATTCATATCTAAAATATATGAAGAGCTCATACAACTCAACAGAAGAAGCACACTAATGTAAAAATGGGCAGGGGATCCGAATAGACGTTTTTCCAAAGAAGACATACAAATGGCTAACAGGTACATGAAAAGGTGTTCAATATCCCAAATCATCAGGAAAATGCAAATCAAAACCACAATGAGATATCACCTCACACCTATTAGAGTGGCTGTTATCAAAAAGACAAGAATTAACAAGTGCCGGTGAGGATATGGAGAAAAAGAAACCTTTGTGCCCCTTTGGTAGTAATGTAAATTGGTGTAGCCATTATGGAAAACAGTGTGGAGGGTCCTCAAAAATTATAAACGAACTACCATATGATCCAGCAATTCCACTTCTAGGTATTTTTTTGAAGGAAACGAAATCACTATCTTGAAAAGTTATCTGCATTCCTATGTTCGTTGCAGTATGATTTACAATAGCTAAGATATGAAAACAACTTAAGAGTCTGTCCACTGATGGACACATGGATAAGGAAGATGTGATGAAATATTAAATTATATTAAATATGTAATATAATCAAATATTAAAAAGAATGAAGTCCTGTCATTTTTGACAACATTGAGGGCATTATGCTAAGTCACACAGAAAGACAAATACAGTATGATCTCACTTTTATGTGGAATCTTAAAAAAAAACTGAGCTCACATAGAACAGATTTGTGGTTGCCAGAAGCGAAAGGTACAGGGTAGGGAAAATGGAGGAAGATGGTCAAAAGGTACAAACTTCCAGTTATAAAATGAGTAAGTTCCTGGGATGTAATGTACAGCATGATGACGATAGTTATATTGTATGTATTTCAAATATTGTATATTTGAATGTTGTTAACAGAATAAATATTAAAGATTCTCATCAGAAAAAAAAAATGTATAACTGTGTGTGGTGATGAATGTTAATTCAATTTATATGGTAATCATTCTGCAGTGTACACATATATCAAATCATTAAATTATATACCTAAAACTAATGCAATGTTATATGTCGATTATATCTTCATTTTTTATAATTAAAATAAAAATAAAAAACAGGACAGCAGGGTATCTCCAGAGGGAAAGGGAGGTATTCTTTACCCAAATAAGGGAAAATGAAAGCTGGGTAGCTAAAAAAAACAAAAAAAAAAACCACAAGATTTCACTAAGCTCAGCATGTATACATGAACTTCCTGGGTTACAGTTTGGGTGTAAAGCTAGAACCACACAGGATTCTCAAACCCACATCTGGGACAGAAGCTTTCAAGCCTTCCACTAGTAGTGGAATATTTGGCTTTGCTACAATACAGCCACATATAGCAAATTCCTCCAGTTACCGTGGGCACCTTCCACTGAGAATCCCAAGCAGAATTTTTTTTTTTTTTTTCCCCCTCATATGTGGGATCTGAACCGGGGCGCTGGCTTCCCAAGCCAGCGCTTAACCACCGCGCCACTCGGCCGGCCCCCAAGCAGTTTCTTTACAGGCTAAATCACTGTATCCACATAGACCTGCCTACGGCGCTGCTTTACCGCCAAATGCCACCCCCAGGCAATGCAAATAAACATACTGACCCGGTTAAGAGATGGAAAAAGGAAGGGCAAACTTGATTTTGCTAATGCTCCAAGATGGGGAGAAAAAAGGACATAAGTTAGTCATGTATGGGCTTTCCAAGTGATCTGGGGTTTAGCATAAGCACAATTTAATAATTCAGTGCAGCCAGGAAAAAGAATGTGATTCTATGTTTTAGTCTTATTTAAAATGAATGAGACTGCTAGTTCCGATTTCCACAGCAGTATTTCCGGAAGCTAAGCTTTGTGGGCAAATCCTGCTGCATGCGTGGATTACTATAGAGGTAAGGCTTAGGTGTCCAGAGCAGGGGAGTGGTTTCTTAAGACCAGGTGAGAAAGGTCAGTGTTAGACAAGTAGATCCCTGGCTCTTGTCTTCCCTCATTACTTCTTCCTTCTCTTTGTAAAGAGTTTTGGTGGTTTTCACCAAAATGCTGCATCCAGTTTCAGCTCAGTTTACCATCTGAAGAGGCCAAGTAGGTGATGTGGAGCATGTGAGCCCCATGTAAAGAGCCAGAAGGCAAACCCCACTGTTGCTATGTAACAATGCAGGCCAAGAAGAGCCAGATTTCCAATATTTCAAGAGAAGCCATAAATAGATAGTTTTAGGTAAAATCTTTCAACTTTTTAAATACTGGCCAATATTCTAAAAAGAAAAGTCTTTGCAGAGCAATAAAATATCTAGAGGACCCTGGCTTGAGTCATAGGCATATATAAGCAGAAAGTCTTATTTTTAAAAGGACGCCTTGTACTAGGGAAAGGAGTTAGATATTATATATATATATTTAGGAAATTTGGTTAACCTCCTAGTGACTCCATTTTCTAATCTTTAGTTTTTCCCAGTTTTATTGAGATATAACTGACAGATAACATTGTGTAAATTTAAGGTGTACAATGTAATGCTTTGATATATGTATATATTGTAAAATAATTCCCATAATGAGGTTAGTTAACACATCTATCACCTCACATAGTTACACGTTTTTGTGTGTGGTGAGAACTTTTATGATTTCCTCTCTTAGCAACTTTCAAATATATAATACAGTACTGTTAACTATAGTCATCACACTGTACATTACATCCCCAGAAATTATTCACCTTATAACTAGAACTTTGTACCTTTTGACCACCTTCACCCCATTTTCCCACCTTCCATCTCCCACCTGTAGCAACCACCAATCTGTTCTGCTTCTATGAGTTTGTTTTTTTCCTTCTTTTTATGGCTGAATAATATTCCATTATATCACTTTGAGATAGTGATTTTATTTCTTTTGACTAAATACCCAGAGTGACAATGCTGGATCATATGGTAGTTCTTTTTTTAACTTTTTGAGGAACCTCCATAATGGCTGCACTAATCTAATCTTTTAAATGGGTCTGATAGAAGGAAGCTGGGTTAGGTGTTTTCTCAGTCCCTTTACCCCCATCTCTGTCTTACAACTAAAAATCTTGTATTCTCATATTAAAAGTTTGGGGCAGTTTTCATTGTATTTGCAAATGTGGAAAACAGATTAGAATATGTGAGACTTTCTGATGCACCTTACAGAAAAGACCATCTTTCATCCACACTTGCCAATGAAAAGAGTAGTTGGAAGAAGGGAATGCTAAGCTCCATAAGTGGGTCAGCTCTCAGAGAACAGGAGTGGCACAACAGTTGGGATTCTAGCCATGGGGATAAAGTTGGCAAGGGATATATAAGGGATATGAAATCTGGGGAGTGGAATTTGGTGCAGGATAAATTTGTTTAAAAAGAGAGTATTCAAAGATGGCAGAGTTAAAAAGCACTATGCTTTTGTCCTTCCATGAACACATTAAAATTACAACTAAATTATATAACCATTAACCTGGAGAACCATCCGAATTCCAGTCAAACAGAAGTCCTATAACTAAAAATATAAAGAAGCCACATTGAGACTGGTAGGAAGGGCAGAGATGCAAAATGGGCCCCAAAACCTACATGTAGCTGTTGAGAATCAGGAGAAATATCTCAGCCACAAAGGTTACTCCCAAAGAAGCGAAGGACCCCAGCCCCCCACATCACGCTCGCCAGACTGGAGTACTGGTGCCAGGAAGAGGAGTCCCCACAACATCTGGCTGATTCCAACCATCTAGGTGGGACAGAAGGCTGTGGGAAATCCAGATGTCATCTTAAATGGCCCACACACAGACTCACTGTCTCACAGGCACTCACCTTGGGCTCCAGCAGAGAGACAGTGACTCGAGAGGCATCAGAGACAGACAGGGATGGCACACTGAGGTGTGTGGCTTTGAGGGAGGATTGGAGGACTGTTGGCACTTTCCTGGTAAGGGGCCCTCCTTCCCGTGCAGCTGGCAGTCGGATGCCATCTTACCTCTGTTAAGCCCACTGTCACATGGCTAAATCTGAATTTGATTGGCCTGGTGAGCTCCTCTGCATCACCCTGCTGACTCAGCTGGGAGCCTGCCTCACTCAACTCACACACAGCTGGAGGCACTTTCTCCATGAGCAGCCAGCCTCACCCACATTGCACTGTTTCTTGGAAAACTATCCAAGTCTGGCAGGCCCCCAGCTGGGCAGCAACTGGCCTCGGTGTGCTCTGAGACTTTTGCGAAGTAGCTCCAGGCTCAGCATTGGCACCAAACCAGAATTTACATTAACCTGGTAACCACAACTCTTCTCACTCTAGTGATTCCCTAAGACTCTGCCTCACCCAACTTGCATACTGCAGGAAGCCTATCAGCGGCTGAAACTTAAGGAAGCCATCAGGTGGCAGGCCTCGAGGTGTCCTGGCTTTTTGCAGAACTACCACAGACCCGGTACTGAGGACAGACATCCTCAGTTCATAGTGTGGCCTCTCCCATGGACCTCCAGATTTAGCACAGGCAGTGAGCAACCACGGATCACCTTGTAACTCCTACCAGGTCACAGGCAGTGGATAACCTGCCCCAGAGCCCCTCAAAAGAGGCCCCAGAACCAACATACTTGGAGGTTGGCTTCAGACCACAGCAGAGCACTCCCCAATTAGCCTCCACAAGCGGCACACACAAAGGGCAGTCTCAACAAGCACCAGAACCCACCTGGGATGAATCTCACTCCTCAGTGGGGTAAGCCCCATGCACAACAGCCTGCAAACTGTGAATTCCAGATTCCACAGCCAGTCAGCATAAGGGTCAATCCCACCCACTAACATGCCAACAGCAATCAAGGCTCAACTATAACAGGACACATACAACCCTCACATGGGACACTCCTGGAGCACGTGGAGCAGGTGACCACAGAGGCTGTGCCACTGGGCCCCACAGGACACTTACTGAATAAGGACACTTACTGAATAAGGCCACCTGGCAAAACTGGGAGACATAGCAGATCTACCTAATACATATAAACAAACACAGAGAGGCAGCCAAAATGAGGAAACAAAAGAAATGTGCACCAAATGAAAGAGCAGGAGAAAAATCCAGAAAAAGAACTTAATGAAATGGAGGTAAGCAACCTACCAGAGACAGAGCTCAAAACACTGGTTATAAGGATGCTCAAGGAACTTAGTGAGAACTTCAACAAAGAGATGGCAAACATGAAAAAGGACATAGAAACCATAAAAAGAACCAGTCAGAAGTGAAGAACATAATAACTGAAATGAAGAATGCTCTAAAAGCAATCACCAGCAGACTAGATGAAGTAGAGGATCAAATCAGCGATTTGGAAGACAATGTAGCAAAAAACACCCACTCAGAACAGTGAAAAGGAAAAAAATCAAAAAACAAACAAACAACAACAACAACAAAAAATGAGGATAGTTTAAGAGACCTCTAGGAAAACATCAAGCATAACAACCACGCATCATAGGGGTACCAGAAGGAGAAGAGAGAAAGCAAGAGATGGCAAATGGATTAAATGCTCCAAAAGATAGGGTGGCTGAATGGATAAGAAAACAAGAACCTTACATATGCTCCCTACAAAAGACTCACTTCAGATCAAAAGACACAAGCAGACTGAAAGCAAAGGGATAGGAAAAAGATATTTCATGAAAATGGAAATAAAAAAATAAAAAATAAAAAAGGCATGATAGCAATACTTATACCAGACAAAATAGACATTAAAACAAAGGCTATAATAAAAGACAAAGAAGGATCCAGTAATCCCACTTCTGGGTATTTATCTGAAGAAACCCAAAATGCTATTTTGAAGGGATATGTACATCCATATGTTCATTGCAACGTTGTTTACAATGGCCAAAATATGGAGGCAGCCTGGGTGTCCATCAGTAAAAGAATGGATGAAAGAGGAGGTGGTACATATACACAATGGAATATGCTTGGCCAAGGAAGGGAATGGGTTTTGCCATCTGAAGCAGCATGGATGGACCTGGAGGGTATTGTGCTGAATAGAGTATATCAGACAGATAAAGAGAGATTCAATGTTATTTTGCTTATATGTGGAATCTAAAAACAAAATTAATAAACAAAACAGAAACAAAGTCATAGATACAGAGAACATTTTGATAGTTGCGAGGCGGGCGAGGGATTGCGGGTGTGGGTGAAAAAAGGGAAGGGTTTAAGAAGTACAAATTGTTAGAAAGTAGTTATGGGGGTGTAGGGTATAACATAAGGAATATCATTGATAACATTGTAATAACTATGTATTTGGTGTCAGATGGGTACTAGATTTATTGGAGGATAGAGACGAGGTGGTTGGGTGGGACAGGGTGAGAAAAGTAAAGAAGTACAAGTTGGTAGTTTCAAAAAGTCATGGGGATGTAAAGTAAAGCACAGAGAATATAGTCAATAATATGGTAATATTAATAACTATGTATAGTGCCAGATGGGTACTAGACTAGTCCAGGGGATCACTTCTTTTATGATATTATATAAATGTCTAACCACTATGCTGAAATTAATATAAAATAATATGGAATGTCAAGTGTAGTTGAAAAAATTTTAGAAAGAGGAAAAGGTAAAAGGGAGCAAGAGGTCCAAAACAAGTCATGGGGATGTCATGTACAGCATGGGGAATATAGTCAATAATGTTGTGATAACACAGTACCATGTCAGGTAGTTACTGGACTTCTCATGGTGATCAGTTCTTTAGGTTTATAAATGTTGAATAATTATGGTATATCCCAAAACTAATATAATATTGTATATTAGCTATATTTTTAATAAAGACCTTTTAAAAAAGAAATGAAAACAGGGAAAAAAATAAAGCTTTAATCATTAAGACAATGAAGTATTAGCACAGAATAAGCAAATACTGATGGGAAAAAAAATAGGCCAACACACAAAAGGAGCCTTGATATGTGAGAAAAGTGGCAGTGTAGAGCAGTGGAAGAAGGGTTTCAAAATCATCATAGAGTGGTAGTGAGTTTGCTGTCTCTCGGAAGTATTTAAACCAATGCTAGAAGTGGGATGAATGAGGAGACCCTCAGCTTCATTCAAGTCCACTCAGATTCCAAGTCTGAGTGCCCATCAAAAGCACCAGAAGTTAATTCACATGAATTAAGCAGAGAGGTCCTGATTCACCAGGTCAAGAGAGAGCCTGGGAATCTCTGGTTTTAGCAAACAGTCCCAAGAAATGTTGTTGGAGCCAACTGCAGTCAGGCACTCTGTAATTTCTTTTCTCATTACTTTCTCATCCACGCCTTTGAGGCACATGTGAATTCTTACATGAAGAAATTGAGGCTCTGAGAGGCCATGCAGCTGGTAACACAGCAGAACTGTCAGATACGTTTTACTCCAAAGCGTCTTAACCACTACATACACACAGAACCCTAAAGTGTTTCTTGCCTACAAATAAAATCTCTTAAGATCATGAGTCCTGGGAAGATACAAAAGAGGTGCCCCTAGGACGAGAGTTGCTTTTGCTCCAGGTCTGGAGTACCTCACCTGTAGAGTCATAAACAGAAAAGCTGTGATTGACAGTCTTATGCCTCACCCTTGAACTCCAAAGTGGCTTATGGAAGTATAGGGGGGTCATTAATTCAAAGGACAGGGATAAGGGGGAGGGAGAAGGTGAGAGAAACCTGAAAAATATATTTTTTGCCAGTGGAACAGTATTTATCTGATCAACACCTTGAGCTGCCTATAGATGTTTAACAAAACTGATCTCAGAGCCACACTCAGTTTTCTGTAAGGAACTAGTTGGGCAGAAATGTGGTGAATATGTAAAGCAAACCCAATAATACAGATACAATCAGAGTGACCTGTTTCAGAAGAGGGACAGTGCCAGAGGTGTTGTAAATTTCAATTTCTGATGACTCCCCAGCTGCAGAAAGGCAGGGCCAAGCCCTTTGTGATAATCAGGCAGCTCTGTTCACCTCTTTAGTTTATTTTTCCCTGCAGGATAGAACAATGGAAATAAAAAAGTCAATTTTCTTTTCATCTCAAGCAGATTGAATTCTGCTAAACTAAAATGGGCTCTGGATAAGTAAAGGTCAGCCCAGCCTTGGATCTGTTGCCTCTTTATCAGAAAAATCAACACCAACCTTGTTGCTTCCAGCTTTTTTTACCAGATACTTGGAGATGCAATCAGCAAGGCCCAGAGAAGCATGCTGGACAGCTGAGGCAACAGCCAGTTATTACTTATGTTAGCACAGGTATATTTTCTCAAATAAAAGCATGAGTAAATAAATTTCATCTGTTAAATATCACACTATTAAGGCTGGGAAAATTGCTTTCTGTAAGTAACAATGGAGCCCTTGTGTTATCCAGTTCTGCTTACTCAGCTATTTTGTGTCCTTCCATTAAGAGTATCAACCAAGGACGTCAGATGGCCTCTGAGACATGCTGTGCTACTGCTCTCTTTACCAAAGTCTTGAGCTATGTTGATATGCACTTAATGGTGCAAAATATGTGTGGGATCTCCAGAGAGATTGCCTTAAAATTCTATCAACAAATATACTCTGCAGAGGGAAAAGAAGGGGGCATCAGAGAGACAGGTAAGGAGACTGCAATGATGGAATCGAACGATGGAACCAGACTGCGGCGAGTGAGAAAGCAGCTTGTTTCAGTGGCAGGTTTTGTGCTAACACTATGACAGAATCAGGAATAAGTAAACATGAAAAAGGAAGTAATGAGAGTTATTGAATAGGGACTCAACAAACATTTGCTAAACTGAATAGAATTCCACAGCTCATCAAATAAAGATGTTAAAGCTATTTCTAAGTCTGAAGCTTACATGACTGTAATGTTAATGGGAGGAAACACAAGGAAAGTTCAAGTTTAGGAGTATTTGGAGACCAAATTTTAACTAGTTTGCTTTACCAATAGTTGCTAGTATTGCTGCAAGTCAAAGGAGAAAAAGCAGGTCCTCAAATAACATTGTTTAGTTATTATGTTAATGAGATTTCCTGGTAATTTAACTCTTGTTTATATCAATTAGCTTATGGTAAAATTGGTTTCATTATATGTCATCTCGCTTAAAGTTGCAGAATCTATTCGTGATTTTAAGTGAGGACTTAGTGATTATAAAAATATGTTAATTCTAAATCGTGAGATACCATTATAACATCAACCAGCTACCTTTGAGATGTGATTATAGCATATAAATATGGTCTTCATATTTAAGGAAATTATGGGGGGAATTTAATTTTATATACTAAGGTCTTTTAAAACTGTGAACTAAAAATCACAGCATGTAATCTGGTAGGTTGTAAGGTTGAAATAAAACCCAGTGGTTATGTCGACAGTGGATAATCATTATTATCAACTCTTTTCCCAGCCCATGAACTATTTTCAAGGAGAATAAAATGATGTTTTAGGATGGTGCATCATTCAAAATTCATTTGGGGAAATATAACCACATTCTGTTTTAACAGAATGAATTTAACAGAAGGAATTGGTAAGGTTATTACAAGGTCTTCAAGTAAAGGAAAGCTAGACTTCTCAGACAGGAAGGAAGGAAGGAAAGGGTACAAGGCAAAGTAATGGAAAGGAAGAAAAATGAGAAAAAAATAGATATTGAGGGCTAAATTTCAAACTGATAGCACAAAACCTGGGTTTCATGCAAGCTCTTATTGACAAATAATTACACCAAGAATTGCCAAGTAATCCTGAATGATCAGGAATGAGGGCCATTAAAATTGTCTGGGTATAAAAGCAAAGCATTTTGTAAATGATGCTTGATTGGCTGAAAAATTCTGATGGCACATTTGATGGCTATATTTTTAAAATGTAGTGCCTCAAGAAAATTCCCTGATTGATGATCAAGTTCAGGGATTTTGAAAAGAAATACAAGAGGCAGGAAAACAACTTTCTTACAAGAGAGTCTCGGCATCAAAACTGCAGAGGCATCCTCCAGGTTAAGTGACATATTCTTAACCCTGGAGAGAGTGATTTTTCTAGAAAGAGCAATGTGTCCAAATCAGGGAGGGCTGTTGTGAAACCCTAAATGGGAAGATGAAAAATGTGAAACGAGTCACACTTACAATATTTGTCACTCTTGGAAAGGTGGAAATTTTAGTAGATTCAAAAAAAGGTAAAGCCTTCACATTTTTATCTTACATTTGCCCTAAATTCCAGCTTCTCAGCAGCAAGGTTTTTTTCATTAAAAAAAAAAATTATCAGTTAGCATTTTGTTGTTCATGCAGGATTCCTTGAGTTTGGAACCAAGTTCAGGAGCTAGAATGGTATGATTTTGGCTAGATCACAGTTGTTTGGATCCAACTTTTCTCTGGGTCCTCACATAGCATAAGGAGCATGGGAGCTCTCTGGGAGTCTTTTTTATAAGCCACTCATCCCAATCATAAGGGCTCTGCCTTCATGATTTCATCACTTCCCAAAGGCCACCACCTCTTCCCAATACTTCCTAATGGGGGTTAGAATTACAATATATGGAGTTGGAGGGGACACAAACATTCAGACCATAACAGCAGATCTCATGCTGGTAAGTGCTCAGCTGGCAAAATATATCTTTGCACTACTGATCTGGAAGTTGATAAACTCCATCCACCCAGCCAAGAAATAATAATGCCCTGGCAACCTTCCGGTCTGTGAATACATATCCTCGCCCCCAGTAAAGCTGGTATCAGACACTCCATCACCTCCCATGAGAAGCTCACGTGCACTGAGAGCAGCAGGGACAAGACACTGGCTCTGTGGGTTCAAGGATGATCGAGGCACAATGCCTGCCCTCAAGATGTTCAGTCTTCTGAGGGAGACAGAAGACTGTAATGAAGTAAGAGCTAAAGTAAGGGTAACCCCAGACTATGGAGGGAGCACAGTGGAGGACTGACACCGGGGTGGGATGGAGGAAGGCAGGTCAGAATATCCCTGAAGACACGTGGTCTGAGTCTTGAAACATGAATAGGGGCTCGTGAGGCAGACGAGAGAGGAATAATAAGATTAATACCAAGAACCGACACGTGTGAGCACTTCTTGTGTGCCAGGCACCTGCTAAGTGGTTTGTGAGCAGTACCACATTTAATACCTCAACATTGATGGAGGTAGGTATTATCATTATCCCCACTTTATGGACAAGGAAATGGAAGCCCAGAGGAGTAAGTGGTAGACAGAATATTTAAACCCAGGGTCCAATGCACCTGCACTTACCTCCCTCAGCCCTGCTCTCCATACAATAATTGAGAGGAGGGCATGCTGGGCAGAGAAAATAAGGTATACACAGCAGAGGGAGATGGGGGAGCAGAGCAAAGCAATCGAATGACACGAGAAGAAGGACCATGAGCAACATATTATGGAGCCTGGATTGTATCTGAAGAGCAATGGAAGGCCATTGAATTGTCTTAGTCCGTGGAAAGGCAAGATCAGGCTTACACTTGGGATACCCTGGTGTACCTTGGATGCGTGGACTGGGAGCAGGTGAGGAGAGAGTCAAGGAGACAAGTCAAGAGGCTGTTGTGATCATCCGGATGAGAAATGAAGAGGGCCTGAGCATAGGCAGGAGCAGTGCCATGTGGAAATAGCACACAAATCAAAAGCTACTTAGGAGGTAGATTTCACTAGACTTGGTTCTACTGGGTTCATAGGGTGAGTGAAAGAAAGACTCTAAGATGATTCCAAAGTTTCAGGATAGGGCAACTGGATGAATGGTTGTGCCACTCCTTGAAATGTGGAATACAGGAAGAAGAGCATATATGAGGAGGAAAATATTGGGAGGGCTTTCAGGCCATCCAAGTGGAGACACCCAGCAGGAATATGTGGGTCTGGGGTTCAGGTAAGGGATATGACTAGTGGCTACCATGTTGGACAGAACAAGCCCTTTAAATTTAGCCATCTTCTTTAAAATGGGAAAATGAAAGGGGATTTAATCACCAGCTGGACAAACAGATTTTAGATGTGTCAGATTTCTTTCTTTTTTTAATGTTATCATTTTTATTATGTTAGTTCAGTAGCCTTTTAGATGAGGTTTATGCAGCAAACAAAATACATATGAATTTCAGCAGTTCATTCAGAAAAGATTTCTCATTGTATCTTTGTAGACACCATGACGAAATAGAAGCGGGCCTGCTGAGTGGCACGGTGGTTAAGAGCTGGATTGGGACGCCAACGGCCCCGGTTCAGATCCCACATATGAAGACCCGTGACACTGCCCTTCAGGAATTGTTTCCATCCTGTGATCATGTCCAGAGGTTTGGCTCTTGTCTCTCTCTCTCTCTCTCTCTCTCTCTCTCTCTCTCTCTCTCTCTCTCTCTCTCTCTCTCTCTCCCCTCTTTCAGTCCTGATAGAGCGTGGTTGGGAAAGCGCTGGTCAGAATCATCTTCACACCTTGATTCTCCCTTATATCACCACATGGGCTTTGGTTTGGTGTCCTCTGGGCAGAGATGGAGGTCTGCAGCAGCGGAAGCAGCAACATTATATACCTTGCCTGGAGTCAGGAAAGAAGATAGGCTTACAGCCTACGAGCTCTGGATTTTCTCAGCTTTTCCAAGAGTCTCCATTGTTGAGGACCTCTTCCAAGCTTTCATGTGGAGGCACCCAGATGTGTCAGATTACTTATACGTGTTCTAAAAGCCCAAGTGGTGTGTTTGGTTAATACATCTGAACATAATTTGGCTATCATAATAATAATAATAATACATGTTTGAATTAGATGAGAACATAAACTATTATATAACCACTTCTTCAATATTAAAGGGATGCTGAAACTTTGTCATGAGAATTCAGAGAGACAAAAATTCAAGAACACAAGCGATGAAAAGTTCTCAGTATTTCAAATATATATGCAGTGATATGCACATGTGGTTTACATGCCTTATTATGTATATACATATATTCATATGTTTATGTGGCATGGTCCACATGGAGAAGAAAGAAGGTTGTTCCTGTTTCCCCACATGCAGGATTATTAGGAAGCTGTTTGCTGGAATTTGAACCTCTTGTCACTTAAAGAGAAGGATAACTGTGCAGAATATTTGGGGAGGCAGCTGCAGTTTAAAGGCACTTTCTCCTCTGGGCAGTTTCACTATTGGCATGGCCAGAACAAGAGCCCTTTGCACTGTACTCTTCCTGTTTGCTTTTCTAATCCTTTCATAAAGTGACGTAATGACTTCTCATTAACATTTTTGGGGAACTTACTGTGTGAAACCGAATGAACATATGCAGAATGACTCCCCATGAAAACAGATATAAAAGTAATCCATACTGTCTCCTTGGCTCCCAAACCCCTCAGTATCCCTAAGTGAGGAAAAGAATCTGGTTAAAAAATAGTATACTAGATATTGGACCACCTGGAGCCTCTTTGCTCAAGAGCTCAAAAGAGCAGGACCACGAATTGCCGTCCCTGGGCAGCTTGGAGAGCCTCTGCTTCACCCGTTTGGACACATCAGGGCGGACGCTGGAAAAGAAGGGGAAGTACCATTGTCCTGGGGCCATTTTGCAGGTAAAGACTTTCAAGATCGAATCATTCTATCAGCTTATCTGCTCATTGTTCTTTGTGTTCTATTGGGGTGTCAGAAAAGTCATGACACATTTTTACAATGAAAAACATAGAAAAAAATATGTCATGACTTTTCCGACAACTCAATAGATACTGTGAGGATAAATGCAGATGTCCGGAACTTACCTTAACCTTAAAAATCCTGCCATCACTGCTTGTCAGGCAATACAGAGAGCTCCACTGTCCAATAGAACTTTCCATGATGACAGAAACATTCTACATCTGTATCTGCCAATACAGTAGCCACCAGCTACATAAAGAACTGAATTACTGATTTTACTTAATTTTACTTTAAGTAGCCACATGTGGCTGGTAGTAGCTACAGTACTGGCAGTGCAGGCACAGGGCATTTGAGCTGGAATGAGGCTTGAGTCACTGCCATCCTCCAAGTATGCACTCGTCTTAGGTTGCCGGCAGCCCACGGCCCAGGTCAGGTCATTGTTTCCTGGGACATCTGAGCCCTCCTGCCTAAAGCTGGCTCTGATAGACCCCAGCCTGGATGGCTGGTCAACTCTCCCGACCAAGAACTCCGAGGTGACCTCTGCTCAGCTCTGACTTCCTGCCTTTGATTCAGCCCCCAGAATCCAGGGACCCTTTGGATTTGCTGCCACTGCCATTCCCAGCCTCTGCCTTTGCAGTCCGTGAATTTCTGAAATGTTTATAGATGAGAACACATGGTCCCTGCTCTCATGGAGCTTACAGCCCAGTAGAGGAGCTAGAAAGCTCCTCTACCCAGATGTGTCAGATTACTCAATGCTCACAGCATTGAGTGGATATTCACAAGTGTAATATGATAAGACAATTCAACATATGATTCGAGCTTCTGAAAACAGAACTTCACCTAGACTAAGGTGTCGGGAAAGCTCACAACCAATCCAAGAAGCAGAAGAAGAATCAACAGAGCCAGATCGGAACTGCCTTCTGCTCAAATGAAACAGACAAAACGCTTCCTGCCCAAGGTAAAGGATGATGGGGTCACCTGGCAGAGAAGGAAGGCAGGTTCTGTGGCAAATACCTGCAACCAACACCCGCCCACAACTTCACTTTCTCTTGTAGGCAGATGCTTTGTGGGGCAAGGACTTTATTGTATCTTTACAGCTAATGACTTAATGTATGACTTTTGCCAGAAGAGGCAGTATTTTCTATATGGCTCAGCCTACACTGACAAAGACTACATTGAAATATTCTTTGACTTCTGCACAGCAAAAGAAACCATCGACAAAATGAAGAGGCAACCAACCAAATCGGAGAAGATTTTTGCAAAAAACACCTTCAATAAAGTGCTAATATCCAAAATATTTAAGGAACTCATACAACTCAACAACAACAACAATAACAACAAAAACAATCCAATTAAAAAATGGGCAGGGGACCTGAATACACATTTCTCCAATAGGCATATGAAAAAATGCTCAACATCACTTCATCAGAGAAATGCAAATAAAAACCACAATGAGATATCACCTCATACCAGTTAGAATGGCTGTCATCGACAAGACAAATAACAAGTGTTGGAGAGACTGTGGAGAAAAAGGAACACTCATACACTGTTGGTAGGAATGCAGGTTGGTGAAGCCACTATGGAAGACAGTGTGAAAGTTCCTCAAAAAATTAAGAATAAAAAAAAAAATTAAGAATAGAATTACCATATAACCTAGCAATCCCTCTCTTGGGTCTCTACCCCAAAAAATTGGAAAATATTTATCCATAAACATATATGTGTTCCAATGTTCACTGCAACTTTATTTATGGTGGCCATGACATGGAAACACCCTAAGTGTCCTTCGATCGATGACTGGATAAAGAAGTTGTGGTATATATACACAATGTAATATTATTTTGCCATCAAAGAAGATGAAATAGTGCCATTTGCGACAACATGGATGAATCTTGAGATTATAATGCTAAGTGAAATAAGTCAGACAGAAAAAGTCAAGAACCATATGCTTTCACTGATATGTGGGATATAAAACTGAAAACAACAAAAGAACAAGACAAACAAATAAACAAAAACTCATAGACACAGACAATAGTTTGGCAGTTACCAGAAGGTAAGGAGGGAAGGGGTAGTAGATGAGGGTATATGGGATCAAATATATGGTGATGGAAGGAGAACTGACTCTGGGTGGTGAGCACACAATGTGATGTATAGATGATGTATTACAGAATTGTACAACCTGAAATCTATGTAACTTTGCTAACAATTGTCACCCCAATAAACTTTAATATATATATATATATATATATATATATATATATATATATATATATATATATAAAGGCAAGGGAAAATTCAAGAGTTGGATGAGTTGTATATATATATATATATATATATATATATAAAGGCAAGGGAAAATTCAAGAGTTGGATGAGTTGAATGTGGGAATGAAATTGAGCAGACTTTGTATGATTCCTGACTACTTGAGATTTTCTTACAATATGCCCTTCATTTCCCTCCCAGTAGCTACCAAAAGAAGTGGTTCATTTTAGTACAAATCCTATTTGCATAGCAGCAACGTTTCAATTTTTTTTTTTTAAAAAAAAGAGTGATACTAAAATACTTTTCTACTTTGAAGTATGGTCTGCAGGTATAGATTTTAGGCATAAACACAATGACTCAGAAATGGTTATTTTGCTCAAAGCTTTTTCTTTTCTCACACTTACCTTTCTTCCACCACAAATATTAATATTATAAAAGGCAAACCTTATGTTTTTAATAAAATGATCTCACTTTGTATACTTTGTTTATAACTCTCCACTAGCATCTCTGATGTGTGTCCTGGCATGTGATGTATTTCTAATGACCTGATTAGAATAGCAGTTTTGTTCAGTTGTCAGGAAGTGACACAGTAGGTACTTTAATGCTTCCTTTTTCCCTCGACAGAATCTGGAATAGAAACTTTACCACATCCAATTTTTAGCCTATTAATAAAGATGCCCACATAAAGACTGCATTTTAGAGGGGGTAAAATCATGCTGATGTTGGCGCCCAAAAAAAACTAACACTCACCATTTAAAATAATGAAACACATGCATAAGAACAAGCGAACTGTTGAACTATTATGAGGGAAAGGCATGAGCTCCCACTACAAAATGAAAATCTAAACTCATGCTACTTATGCAACACTTTTCTGAGAGCCATGGTTCTTCACAGAATAAGAGCCTTTGAGTTTCCAGAGAATTCACTGCTGGCTTCTCTCAAATAGATAGTTGTCCAGGATTTAAATGGAATTCAGCTTATAAACATGAAACCATTCCACCCTCATCAGATTGTACAAGTTACTTTCTCCTTCAGAATGGGCTGTGCAAAATGACTCCCTTCCAAAGAGTACAGTATGGAAGGGGATGGGGGAGTGACTTTACAGTAGAGAAACCTGGCAAATCATGAGAGAAACATCAAATCTTAACTGTAGGTCATTCTACAAAATTCCTAGCCAGTGCGCCTCAAAATTGTCAAAGTCATCAAAAGCATGGTGTCTGCTCAGCCAAGAGGAGCCTATGGAGACATGACAACTAAATCTCATGGAACATTATCATTGGGATCATGAAACAGAAAAAAAGGACATTGGGTAAAAACTAAAGAAATCTTGACAAAGTACGGTATTTAGTTAATAATAATATCAAAATTGGTTCATTAATTGCAACAAATGTACCATGCTAATATAAGATGTTATTAATATGGGAAATTGGGTGTGGGGTATATGGAAAGTCTCTACACTGTCTTTGCCATTTTTCTCTAAGTCTAAAACTGTTTTTAAAAAAATGAAGTGTATTTTTTTTTTAATTAAGCACCCATGACTGCAGGAATGCAGCTGATTACACATATGTAGAGAGATTGTAATGCCACCTTGGCCCTTCTCCAAGAAAATTCCCCCAGATCCATAAGCACTCTTTTGTCTAGAAGCCTTTGGGATGTGAGGTTAATGTGTATCCCCAGGAAGATGCCATCTAATAACCTCTCTGGGAGTCAGTCTTTTACAGCTACCATTTCACCTGTAATGGGTCTCAACAGAGGTAAAATTCGTGAACACAGAAAATACAATCAAAAGCAGCCCCAAGGCCAGGAAAAACTTTCCGCCCACCCAAGAGTGTGTTCTCTGAGAGTCTTGAGATTTGTTTTCTTTATTTGGCTGCCATTTCCTGAAAATGATGAAGGATGTGCCCATCAAAGGCTATGCAGCTTTCAGCTAAGGCCATTGTCCCTCTGGAAAGATGACCATGGGAGGGGAGCCAGAGTGAAGGAGGTCAGGAATGAGAGAGATGCTCTCACAGCCTGGCCTGCTGTGAAAGGTTAAACTTGTGCAGCTGACAGTCCATCTTCTTATCTCTTTAATATAGATAGAGTCAATAGATTTTTTTGTTGCGTTTCCAAGGAAAGTTTGCTTTCAGTTAATACTGTGATTTTAAAAAGCAGATTTTTTCATCAATAAAACAAAAAGGCAGGCTACTGAATGGGAGGAGATATTTGCCAAAGGGATTAATATCCAAAATTTATAAAACACTCATGAAACTCAACACCAAAAAATCAAACAACCCAATTAAAAAATGGGCAGAGGATATGAAGAGGCATTTCTCTAAAGAGGACATACAGATGGCCAACAGGCATATGAAAAAATGTTCAACCTCACTAATCATCAGAGAAATGCAAATAAAAACCACAGTGAGATACGACATCACTCCAGTCAGAATGGCTATTATCAACAAATCAACAAACAACAAGTGCTGGCGAGGTTGTGGAGAAAAGGGAACCCTGGTGCACTGTTGGTGGGATTGTAGATTGGTGCAGCCATTATGGAAATCAGTATGGAGGTATCTCAAAAAACTGGAAACAGAACTGCCATATGATCCAGCAATTCCACTCTTGGGTATCTACCCAGAAGAATCCAAGATGCTAATTCAAAAAAATATATGCACCCCTGTGTTTATTGCAGCACTATTTACAATAGCCAAGACTTGGAAACAACCAAAATGCCCATCGGTAGATGACTGGATTAAGAAACTGTGGTACATTTATACAATGGAGTATTACTCCGCTATAAAGAAGAAAGAAATCGTACCATTTGCAATGATATGGATAGACCTAGAGACTATTATGTTAAGTGAAATAAGTCAGTCGGAGAAAGACAAATACCATATGATCTCACTTATATGTGGAATCTGAAAAACTGAATGAATGAGCAAAGTAAACAGAAACAGTCTCATAGATATAGAGGAAAAACAGGGTTGCTAGTAGGGAGGGGGGTGGGGATGAGGGAGAAGGGGAAGGGATTAGACAGCATAAATAGGTAACTACAATATTGCTACAGGGATATGAAAGACAGTTCGGGGAATACAATAATGTTGTAACTATTTTGTGGGGTGTCAGATGGTCACATGTCTTGTTAGGGAGACCACTTGATGGATGGAGTAGAGGCTTGATCACTGCACTGTACACCTGAAGCTGAGGTTGTATAATATTGTATGCCAACTGTAATTAATTGAATATACAGATAATAATGGGATGTGGATTATACGGTGGAAGGGAGTCAAAGGAATTGTAATAGATATGTATGATATGGGGGGAGGAGTAGGGGGAAATGGGGGAGGGGAGCTGTCACTTTGAGGAGTAAAAAGTATAACTGTTGCACTGTGTTGTACACCTGAAGCTAATTAAAAATCAATAAGAAAGAAAGAAAGAAAGAAAGAAAGAAAGAAAGAAAGAAAGAAAGAAAGAAAGAGCAGATTTTTTGTTACTGCTTTAGTATGATTCTCTCTAATTAGATGATATGCCATATTTTATTTAGGACCACCACCTGATGGATTGTGCAACGAGACTTAGTGGTTCCGAAGATCTGCTGTATACTCGATTCAAGTTTATGTCTGTGGGCCCAGAGCCTCTGACCCCAATAATGAATAAACCACCTCTGTCTGGAATGAGAGGTAACCCCTGTTATACAATCACTGAGGGCTTTGGGTCCACTTGCCTTGTTGCCAGCTTTATACCCATCTGACTCTCCTATGGAGCGGTCTGATTTGCCTTATGTCTTGTTCGGCTCAGCCTGCCCTAACAAAATACTACTGACCACGTGACTTAAATAACAGACACTTATTTTCTCATAATTTCAAAGGCTGGAACTCCAAGCTCAAGGTGCTGTCAAGGTTGGTGACTGGTGAGGCCTCTCTTCCTGGCTTGCAGACGACCGCCTTCTTGCTATGTCCTCACATAGCCTTTCCTCGGATCTTGCCTGGAGAGAGAGAGAGAGAGAGAGAGAGAGAGAGAGAGAGAGAGAGAGAGAGAGAGAGAGAGAGAGAGAGAGCTCTCTAGTGCTTCCTCCTCTTATAAGAACAGCAACCCTATTGGATTAAAGTCCCAACCTTATGACCTCATGTAATCTTAGTTACCTCCCTAAGACACTATCTTCAAATATAGTCACATTAGGTTCTAAGGCTTCAACACATGAACTTTGGAGGGACACAGTTCAGTCCATAACAACATGGAAATATAGCAAAAGGAATTTAAATAACACAGCAAAAAAAATCACTAGTTTGGAGTGAGACAAGTTGAGTTTAAAACCAAGCTTTCTAGAGGGGCCACAGAATACAGGCCACCTGCCTTCTCTAATTTATTTCTAAAATTTAAAAAATGGGAATAAAAACAATACCTATAAATTAGAGTTCTCATAAAGGTGAAGTGTGACAAAGCATGTAAAAATGCATTGTTGTTAGCAGCCTTCAGTTATAATAAATTATGGACCCACTAGTTCTAGAAGTAAGTGCTGCAAGAGTAAAGGATCCAAGAGGAGGCCACAGGCTCCCGTGGTACTTCCATCCATGAAGCAACCAGGGCAAGTCCGAGCGTCCCAGGGTGAGAGCAGCCGCACTTTCTGTATCTCTGCAGCCCCAGAACACAAGCTGCTGCCCCTACCTGGACAGGTTCCTGTTACAAAGCTCAGTCAGGTAAAGCCTGCACCCTAGGGCACTTACCACTGCTGGTGAGGGGAATTTCAGAAGTTAAATTGAGGTACCTGAGTGCAGCCAATTGCCTGGACCCAAGCTTCAACTGAGACCTCTGCTTAAAGGATTGATCAATGAATGAACCTGTCCCCAAATGGGTAGGATTTTTGCTTTGTATAAATAATTTCAATAGCTAAGGACAGGATTTCTTTGATCCATGCAAGCAAGCCCTTCAAGGCCACGAGGTCATCCAAGCCAGAGGCAGGACCCAGCTCCAGGCCTACTGATTTACAATTATTCAGTGACTCTAGCAAATAGTACTGAGGACCAGCTGCGTTGGGCTCCAAGAACATAGCCAGATATTGTTCCTGCCATCATGGAGCTTGTACTCTTGAAGAAGATAGGTATTAATTAAATAATTACAGATATTAAAAAATGAAATTATCACTTTCAGAATATGTGTATGGTGTCATGGGGGTTGAGGTGGATGGTTCTGAGCATATAAGTGACATGTGAGTAGGATCTGAGAATGAGTACCAGTTTACTAAGAAATGACTGAGAAAGGGAGAGAAAAGTGGGTCAGAGAGTTCCTATGGCAGGAGGGAGCGTGGCAAACGGGAAGGGGAGGAAGCAGTGCGGCTGGTGTGCTTGGCACAGAGAGAGCGGGGGTGAGGCGTGAGATGAGGCTGGAGAGACAGGCAGTGGAATGCTACCCAGACCCTGCTAAGCCATGTTATCAATTGTCATTTTATCCAACAAGCAATGAGAAACCATTAAAGTGGTTTAAGCTGAGCAAAAGAAGTGATGTGATTGGATGTGCATTTTTGGCTACATCCCTTTGATCATAATGGGGAACACGGTTTAGATTGGGAGAAACAGATTAGTGAAACCCATATTAGGGAGCTCTGGCAGCTGTCCTGGGACATCATCATAGCCTGGACTAGAGTGCCACTAGTGGACATTCATTCATTCATCAAATATTTATTGAGTCCCTCTATATGCCAGGTCCTGTGCCAGGGTCTAGAGGTAGACAGAGGCAGAAAGTTTGAGTGATCCTTAAGAGCCAAAATAGACAAGACATGCTGATGAATTGGACATGGAGTGCAAAAACAGAATGCTGTTCAAAATAATTTCTAAGTCTTGGGCCGGCCGAGTGGTGCGGTGGTTAAGCGCTGGCTTGGGAAGCCAGCGGCCCTGGTTTGGTCCCACATATGAGGGTTAGTGACACTGCCCTCAAAAAAATAAAAAAAAATGGTAGTGGAAGCGTGCCGAGATCCTTCAGTGCAAATGTGTGAAAAGTGTGAGCAAAGAACGGGGCTTTGTGCTAACCCTCCTAGGGCCACCAGCACACAATGACTGAGGTAAGAGGAAGAAGAACCCAAAAAGGAGGCCACAAAAAAAGAGTGGCCAGAGAGAGAAAAGGAAAACTTAGAGCAGCGCGGAGTCACAGAAAGCAAGAACAGCAGGAATTGGTCCGTTTCCAGGAATGGAAAATTCTGCTGATGGGTCAAGTGAAAGGAGGACTAAAAACTATTTGTGTGTTCTGCAACATGAATGTCATTGATGGCGACAATCATCAATGTCCCCACTAATGTCATTAGTGGGAGCCATCAGAGTGGAGTGAAGGGAGAGTAGCCACATGGGAGTGGGAAGAGGTGTGAGGCAGAGTGAGAAAGTAGAGAAAACGCTAGAGACCCTTGACCGTGGGGAAGGGGGAAGATGCAGGGTGGGACCCAGATAACCTTCCTGCCACAATGCACAGCGTGGCTTTGGCTCTGACAGTCTAGGATATCCAGCTCTATATTTCTTGCTTCACAAAAAGCACATACACTGAGACCTCACGTTATCACAGGGGGACGGGCCTGCAGGGCTCGGCTCAGAGCATCCACTGTGGCTCCGAAATACTGGTGAATATACCGCATCTGCCAAACCATGTCAGGGACTAAGTTCCCAAGAAGGTCATGGGTCATGGTCAGGAAGCTGTTTGGAAGGGTTCCAAGGATGAGAAGAAAACATTTGACTACCTGTATCTTTATTAACAGAATCGCTACTCTGGGTAACATTTCAATAAGAGCAAGTGTTTCTGTTAACGCAAGTGCATTCACAAGTAAATCCACTGGTTTACATGGCAAGCAATGATGACAGATCTGTGTTTCCCAACTAAATGCTTCATTTCATTAACTGACGCCGTCTTCGTCCTTATGCACTGACTCATGGAATCCTGCTGCTTACAATCCTGCTGAAAGCAGATGTTTTTTCCTTATGATCCCACAAACCTTGCTTTCCTATAGCTCCTTTCTCCTTTAGTACTTGCACTTTATGGTAGTAAAACATTGCAACTTGTCATTTGTCACTTTTGGGTGGCAGTAATTTAGCATCCAATGAGCAAAACTACCCCTCTCCCCCACCCAGGCAGTGTAAAAGCTCAGGAGCTAATTCTTGGGGCGACATGGGAAAGGCTTTACAAAGGGAGCAAATGTGGCTCTGGCGTGGAAATCAGCTGAGAAAACAGGCTCCTAAGTGTGCTTGGGAAGGAAATACAAGGAAGCTGAAATATGGGTTATTGATGCATATTAGACTAAAGAGGACAGCTGATAGACTAAAGAGGACAGCTGATAGAAGTAGTAAGAAGAAAGTACTAATCATAATATTGATAACAGTCCCCATTTATTAAATGCCACTCACTGTGTCCCGTGCACTGTGTCAAGGGTTTTGCAGCATGATCTCATCTGTGCACTACAGCAATCTTGTGAGTTGTTCAAATCATCCAACTCCTCTGAACTTCAGTTTATAAATCTTCAAAATGGAAATCATAATAACTAAGGTCACAAAGCTAACTCCAAGAATTAGAGACAAATTTTAAACTCAGGTGCATCTGACTCATGAGAATAAGGTTTTTAAAAATTGTGCCAGGATGGCTGCCCTACATATTAAGAGATCTGGTGTTTTTCCCACATGTGGCTACAAATGAACTGTGTGACTCTAGACCAGAAAAGTAAAATAACTCTTCCTGAGAGTCACATCTCTAAAATGAGCCTGGAAAAGGTGAATTCTCTCCTTCTCCCCAGAATTAACACCACTATTCTCATTGGCTTCCCTCCCAAGAAATTGCTTGAATTACGGTTTGTAAACCTCTAGTAGTAGAGCAGGTAGTTTTAAGAGATGGTCCATGCTATGTCAAGAACAGAGAACAATTTGTGCCACGATCACTCTGCCTAGAAGATCCAGTAAACCTTTTGGAAGTTTTAGCTATACTGATCACACATCCGTCCTCTCCTCTCGGCTCTAGCCAACTGATAACAGAAAAGTTAAAAACAAGAGCCAAATACATCAAGTTATAGAAGTATATGTCAAGAACTGTGAAGAGGCTGAGATTTAACACTGCTTGCAAGCCAGCAAGTTATTCTGCCACAGTTTCACAGATGCTTACAGAAAACTAAAGACTCCTGGGTCACAGGCAAAGGTGCATGTGCTTCACGTTCACATCAGTTCCCATTGTCCCCCAAAGCTTACAGGGACAATGCTGGGGAGCCTGGGACAATGTTGTGTGTGCAGTGGCTCTCATCAGAGCCGAGGAACCCAGAGTTTAGGAAATCCTAATCTTTTAGAAGGAGTCGATTAGCACACCTGCCCAAACTTTGCCCCAAAGGGAGATATTATCTTTATCATGTTGGGCAGCAAATAAATCTTCCCTCAGCTCTGGTGGGTGATTCTATCTATACCAAGGTTGTTTGCTTTATAAATGTCCTTGAAAATGTTGTTTGAAAAAATTGCTGATAAATGACATGAAGAAATAGGAGTGCTCCACAGATAATTATTGTTACTCAACCATATAAAATTATTGGGTTGTCGGAAAAGTCAAGACGCATTTTTGCAACGAAAAACATAGAAAAAAAATACATCATGACTTTTCCAACAGCCCAATACTTAAATATTTAAAGGTAGGCACTAAGAAAAATTTTATAATCCACTATAACCAGGAGGTAGGTGGGAAAGAATTGAGTGGAGAGGAAGATGAGGTATGCTGATTTCACCATTGTTCATAATAAAGAGTTAATGGTACTAGCTAAAACTTGTAGGAGTAAAAATTTTAAAAGAAAAAGTTAGCCCAGATATGCTTCCAACATGAGACATAAAGCACGCAGATCATTTGTAAAAGCAAAATGCCTGTTTAACCGTGAAGTTTCAGCTGAAATCTCAGTTGCTTGCATAGGCCTTCTCTGAACACCAGACCAGGTTTGCTGTCCTTGGGATCATTCCCTGTAGCTGCCAAGGTCACACAGCTAGTTAGTGACAGAGCTGGTGTGGGAGTCTGTGCCCTCAGTAGGTCAGCTCTTCTGGCCACCCACTGATGCATCTAATTATATTCCATTCACATCTGATAGCACCTCATTTTGTTATGTCTTTTAACTTTGCTGAAATGCAAGCCTTAATTCTCTAGTGCTCTTCTAAGGTATTCTGAGAAATATCTTATGGTTCCCGAGCATGGCCCCCAGGACCTGCGCAAAACAAGTTTCACTTAAAATCATCCAGTACATGATATTGAACACACACACACACACACACACACACACACGCGCGCGCATTGGGGGTGGAGGCTAAGCAAATGCAGATCAATCATAGGCGGTACAGAGTCCACGTAACAGATGGAAGGAGAAAAGCCAGGACTGACTCTATCTTCTAGTTCTAAAACACGGGGTCATTATCTGTCTCTAATGAATTATGCGTGGAATTTCTAAGGTTATAAGGGGAAGCCACATACACACCTTGAGGTAACTTGAACGAGTGACTAATTCCTGCTCTATATTTAAGGCATGAGAATGCAAACACAGACAATTGCACAAAAGAGGCCAAACTCCCCATTTCCTGCAAGGAGGGTGCTTTCTGCCTTACCAGTAAATGAATCACTGGTTATTATATAGTTTTAAACATCTAAGCAGCACCTCTGGGATTCATAAAGTCTGTTTTTCTCTGATCTTTTTACTGCAAGCTATTCTGCTAATCATGCCCATAATCACATACATAAGCAATGCTAACAATTTGGCACCCTTCTGAAAAGCAGGCATCCATCCCAGCTCTAGTTCCTATAAAACTGGCTACCACGTCGCAATTAGCAGAATAATAAATCTTACCATCCTGATGCCAGTCTGTGCAACTGCAGTCAGGGTAGCGAAGCCTCTGAGAAAATGGAGTCTCACAGAATAGTATTAACAGTCAGGTTATTCAGCTTCCTTCTTAAAACTCAATACTTCATACAGATACTGCTTTTGCCATCAACCATCACTTTGGAAAAAGTTAATACTTTAGAAACTTTTACATATTTTTTAAAGGCTAATACAACAAATGCATGAACTGCCATAACCAGATAGTCCTCTCACCCTGGAATCTTGTGTGATTGCGTCAGTCAGGATCATCAACACAGGGCATCAAAGAGAGGGGACAGCAAATAAAGAGGCACTCCCAGTAATCTGGAGTCCGGAGACTCAGCAGCAGCCCTGCAATGGTCTAGGAGGATGCTGTGACTTTTATTTGGAAGAGAGACTTTTCCTACCAGCAAGAGTCTTATCTTTTACTCTAAAACTTAAATACAAGAGCTTATTATTGCAAAGTCTGTAGTCTCTGGGCTGAAGCTCACTGATAAGGGAATACATTCTTTATGTGGTGATGATGATGATGATGATGATGATGACAATGACAATTTAGTTGACTGAATGCTCACCATATGGCAGGCACTATCTTAGGTGCTTTACACACACCACTGCCTCAAGTGCCATGTGGTGGCTAATATCAGCCCCTATTTTACAGAAGTGAGGACCGGAGCACAGTGTAACTTGGCTAAGGTCACACAGCTAGTATGAGTCTTAGCGACTGTAACCACTGCACTTTACTGGTTCCCCACAACAGCTACCCATTAAGTACATGCCAGTGGGCCCTGGTAAGCATTTTCTCATTTGAGCTTAAAAAAAAAAAAGGACGTAGATCTTTGTATTTTCATGGAGGATTACAGAGATCAACAACTTGTCCATAAACACACTGCTCCCATTGCCTAATTTTTAACTCTGTAAATATGTCTTAGTACATTAAAGGGTATTGAATTTTGACCTTTTCTGGGTTTAAATTTTGCTTCTTTCCTCCAATAGCACCTCGGTCCCAATTCATCTCCACGTGCATGGAGCATTTGCAGTTAAAGGAACTTGTTGGGTGCTGAGAAGTCTTCCAGCTCAGGACCCCAACCATGAATGATCTGCCTACTGGCAACCATGCTTTCCTGAAGAAGAGACTTACATGGGGGAGGGAGGCATTGGCGGTGGCATGGGGTGGCTTCACTAGGTCGCTGACTTTTCTGTGCTTCCAATTAAAACTGTGCGGTGCAGAGAGCAAGGACTAAGTGTGCCTGAGAAAGCAAATCCAATCAGTAAAGCCTTTGTTTTCTGAGCCTCAGAGTGATAACCCTGTGGGTAGCCCATCTCTCTCCTCCAATACATCTCTCACTCTTGGCTTTATCCCCATAGCAACCAGGAATGTGTCCATGACCTTGAGGATGTTTCTCTGCCTTTCTACCTGTCTTAGGGTTAAATTCATTAACATAAGTTTGTCAGAACATGATGGTTCCCAGAATACTTTTGAATTAGCTTTGTGTTGAATCATGAAATTCCAGGAATCAAACTGTCTTCTTTCAAACCCAAACTATGCATCTTGTCATCTGTAACCTTGAGCAAGTTGGCCTTAGTGAGACCCAGCCTCCTTCCTCATCTATACAATGAGATAGAAATATAAGAATGTTATCAGGATTGAAAGGGATAATGTTTGAAAAATAAAACCTAGGATAATGAATGAATGGTCTTCAGAACACACTCAACAAATGTGAGAATCAGCACTGGAGAGCACAGCGCAACTTTGCATCCCTTTAGCTGTATAATGTGTCAATTAAGTAGACATGGTAAATGTGTCCCAGGCTTTTATCCTCAAAGGTTCCCAAACCCTTTCCCTTTTAGGGATAATGATAGCACCTCCCACAGTATAACATTCCAATTACATTTTCCAGTTGATTCTCTATCTCAGAAGCCTGGTGGGGAAAATTAGGGGACATACAGATTGGAAAACTTTGTGGTGAAACACATAAGTAAATAAGCCAGCCAATCCCACACCTTGCAAGCCAAGTCTTTGGTGACTGAAGACAATTGGCTTTAATTACCAAAGTACTCCCTTCTAAATTGCCTTCCTGTTTGAGAAAATGAGCTAAAAGGGACTGGAAAAAAAAAAAAAAAAGCCTTTCCTATCTTAGTCAGATTTCAAGATTTCAGGAATAGAATGAATGATGCCCTCCCCTCATCACACTACCAAACAGGAGCATGACTACCCAATTTTATTCTGGGGAATATGAGATAAGAGACCTGAGTGAATGATCATGAATGGTCAGCTGCTCCATGAGAGGTGCCACACTATGAGGCTCAAAATAGCATGAAACCCAGGCAAACCTCCCAGATGTGTGCTCACTGGAGCAAAGCCCAGTCTGTAAAGAATGGCAAAGCTGAAATTTCCTGTGATGTATTTCTTTTTAATGGTGCTATATTCCAGCTGACGACAAACCAATGCAAAATCAATACTTTCCACATTTCTCCAGGCACATCATCTAGCCTAATCAAACCCGCTAACCTATAACACCCATAAGCAACTTCTGTACACAGGTCTACACACCTGCCCGTCAGCCTCAGAATGCTTCTCTTCACCACCATTCCATGATGCATCCTCTAAACCCAGAGCATCATCTAGGCCTTCCATGGGGTTTTCTAACAACTCTGGCTCCCACTGATGTCCATCCTTAGAAATTCAAAGAAGCTTAGCATCTCTACCTTGCTTTCTCATGGATCCACTGTGCAGCCAAATCAACCCTGACAGCCTCCAGGTCCCATGGCTGCAAGAGGAGACACATCTAACGCATAATGCTGTTGTGCAGACCAAATGAAGATCGGTGGTCAAAGGTGCTTTTAGACTGGACAGGTTACATCCACTCAAACCTCTGGAATCATTGTTGTTGGGAGTGGTGGCAGTAATAGTCACAGTAAGTCACAGAAGATAAACTTCACCCGTCTCATCAGGACTTTTGTCCCTTAAGCATGTGACATCCCAATTACCTCCATGGTGTCAAAAAAAAAAAATGTGTTTTGTAAAACTAGATTATTCCTTTGATGATCTCTGGAGTATTTTAAGAATTGATATAAAAGTTTGCACTCAAAACACAAACTTGAATGTTGTCAGATCAGCAGCTCACCCATGAGGGCGTCTGCCACCACTTCCATCACTAATGTGACAGCACATGGATGCCTTCGTGTGCACAAAGTGTGTAGGTGGATCACTCACCTGGGGCACTGACTAGAGCAAACTGACTTTCCATGCTTAGATTTGTTGCTCTCTTGCACTGGACTTTTACCATCATCATTATCATCATCATGGGATTAGCATTAGCACTTTTGAGAGAAGGTTTGTGCCTCCAAGTGGTTTAATTCCTGGTATGCTATGGACATGGGTATCAGCTAAGGAAAATGCCATTCTCAGAAAAATAGAAAAATTAATCATTGGTCCCACCCAGCCCCCTACCTTCGAGCCCTTGGGAGAGAATTTATTTATGGAAAGTGACGGCTCTGGAGCCAGAAAACCAGTTTCTGCTTTCTGTTCCATGTTCCCCAACTGTCTATCTGAGTCTCAGTTTTCTCCTTAAATACATGGAGACAATAGCTTGTTTTTGAGAACAAAACAAAAATGAAAATAAAAGTTATTATGAACATGGAATGTGTAAAAAAGTGAAGTACCAGATAATTGTGTAACATAAAGAAAAACTAGGCAATACTTATAAAGTCCTAATTTTGTACCAGATATCATTCTAAGTGTTTTACGTAAATGCTGTTGATTAGCAGCAATGATAAAGAGTACATTTAATACAAATTTACCCATATGGGTATTCACAATTTTCAAGCAAAATGTCAGCACCTTTCTCCACACATCACTCTGTCTGGATTCCTGGACAGGAAGTAGAATTATCTCTGAGCCTCATGTAATCTGTGGGGAAATCAGTGCAAACTGTTCTAGTCTACAAGGCCTTGAGTGAACGGCCCCTAACCTTGTTGGCCCCCTTTCAGAGGATGGAAATGTAGCCCTTCCCAGAGGGGAAGGGAGTAAAACTGTATCCTCTCCTTCTGAGATAATTGCCCATGCCAGGATTAAGGTATTGGCTGCAGTTGTAAACCCCGTGGATGAAAAGATAACAAAATGCACATTTCATTCCATGTGTGAGTATTGCAAAGGACTTCGGGGCTGATCAGGGGACAGGAACACAATAACATGGTAGTTATTTAAAGAGCCAGAGGCTCGAATGGCTTTGTTCAGCTATTGGTAGACTGATGTGTCCACAAATAAAAGATTTAAAATGTTGGCTCCTAATGCACAACCTAAATAGACCCAGGCCTTCTTTTTTTTTTTTTTTTCTGTGACCTTTGTTTTCCTTCTCCAGAAGGTAAGGTAATACCTGCAATCTAATAACTGGAAGTTTCTCCACAGAGAGCACACACTAACAACTCCCAAATGGGATGGAGCAGGTATAGTCTTTTTGGTCATCAGTGGAAATGAAACAACCAGCTGACTGTTTGTTGTCCATTCATTTTGTTAACTGAGTCCTTTTTGTGGCCAGGCACTGTATCAGATACTAAGTGAGATTTGAAGGGAAATAATATACTTTCTGCCCTCGATAATACTATGGTGCCATTTTTTGACTGCCATTGTGTGCTGGGCACAGTGGTAAGTACCCTATGTGATTTAGGTGGTAATTATAGCAGCCGAAGAGACAGGTGCTATCATTATCATCACTATTTTACACATGAGGAAGCTGAGATGCAGAAAGGTTAAGTAACTGGCTTAAAGTCACTTGTTAGTGAGTAGAGTTGCTGGGATTTGAACCCCAGGCCTCTGGCTTTAGTGCTCATGAGATTAACCATGGCTCTTGGCTATCTCCCCTGTGGGAGAAGGGATATGACAGATACAGGCACTGTCATGCCCTTTGGTCACTTCTACCCAAATGGTTCACATGATAATGTGCTTCAAAGAAGGAATGTGGTTGATCACAATGCTTCGTAGAGAGGGAGAGCCATGATAGTCTTTTCTCTTTCCTTTTCGTACATAGCACGTGGAACTTCACAGGCAGGGGTGAGTGAAGACCATCTGCAACTCATGGGAAGGACATAAGCAAGGTCAGCCTGCTACAAAAAGCAGTGCTTCTCCAACTTGGATACAAATATAAGTTACCTGTTTATTTTTGAAAGGCAGAGCAAACCCAACTTAAGGCTGTTAGTGAGAATCCAACCAGGTGAGACTTTTCCCACAAATATTCATCATCTGCCCTGTTTACAATGGACATGCACGCACAGAAAACCAGTTTCTCTTGGCGTCTCTTTATTCATCAACAAAACCAGAAACGTTCATTTGATCCAGTAAAATTGTTAATAACCCTTTTTTTATTTCCCTCTTTTAAATTCTATTTTATATGTTCTAAGGAAAATAATTAATTACCTACTAGTGAGAATGTTCCCATAATTCCACAGTCACTGTCCTCAAATTACCAACTTAAAAATGCTTGGGTTCAGGTCCCACATATGAGGGCCAGTGACACTGCCCTCAAAAAAAAAAAAATGCTTGAAGTCTGAGATTTGCCTAGAAAATTAGTGATTTATTTAACATGTATTATAATTTTCTCTCCAATAATTATCTCATAGTTAGAAAGAAAACTAGTTGGGCTCAAAAGCTCTAGTGTTTAACTTAGACTTATCTCTCTGACAGAAATCAAGCAGAATTTGTTGCTGTGAAATGAGGCAGGATTTGATGTGTCTGTGTAGCTAAGGCCCTGGTTTCCCGTGGAGGGGTGTGTGTGTGTGTGTGTGTGTGTGTGTGTGTGTGTTCCATATGTAAATTATGTGTGTGCATGCATATGTATGTACTCATGGATTATCATAAAAGAGGAGGCATTTTTTAACAAGAGACTCATTTGTAATCACAGTGACTGAAAACTGAAATAAGTGGCTAGACAACCTATCCCCTTCCACCCCCATTCAAGTGCATGTTTTGAAGCTATAATAACTCCCTAGACAGGTGGCATAGGCTTTTTTACTCAGCTGTTAATGACTCAATGGGAATGTAATTATCAAGTTCTCTCTATTCTGCAACAACTGAGAATGGATCCCAAAGGTAATTTGAGCTTTGCTGAAGGGCAAGTTGGAAAAATACATTGGGACCTGGGATCTTCAGGGTACCTGATGAACAAATACAGAGCCCTGGGCACTATTAGGTATTAATTGGGGTACAGGTATCCAAAGACCTACTTCGTTAACTGCTCAACTCCACAAATTTCTGGGAACCAGTTTTGTCTTCTAAGTCATACATTAAAATCAGACTTGTAGACAGTCTTCAAGGATCAGCTTGACTCTCCTTAGTGCACTAGAATTTTTCTTTCTTCTGGCTCAGGTATGGTGTCAGAGCCTGGGCTATAGTCCCTATCAGGAACAGATTTGATATTTTTAGAAGATTCTCAAATAATCTTAAAACCCATATGCTTTAAGATTGTTTTTTTATGGATACTGGACTTTTATGGATGGAGAAACCTTACTACTCTTCCCAGACTAGGATTCAATAGAAAGACTAGGGGGTTGAGACTTAATATTCTCTCTCTCATTCTCTCTTTGTCTCTCTTTGTCTCTCTCTCTCTCTCTCTCTCTCTCTCTCTCTCTCTCTCTCTGAGTGTTGGAAAACTGAAGTTTTATAAATGTATATCCATGGACATATAAATTAGTACAACAGCTTTGGATCATTACCAGGCAGTCCTAATAAAGTTGAGGATATGCACCCTCTGTGACCCAGCAATTCCACTCCTCAGGATGTGCCCTGCAGAATCCTGCCCATGGAGACATGGTTAAGAGTCTGCCTAGCAGCATTGTTTGTCATTCCATCAACAAGAGAACAGATAAATGAATTGAGACACTTCATACAATGAAATACTGTCCAGCAGAGAAGATGCCGGAACAAGAATGACATGTATCAGCATGCATTTATCTCACAATAACGATTTTGCTTATAAATGCAAGTTTTAAAAAATACAACATAATAATTTTCTCAAACTTTAAAAGCAGACAAAACATAATACGGCTTTTCTTAGGGATCCATATAAAGATATAAAGAGTAAAGACAGAGATAATGAATATCAAGTTCAATAACTTCCCTGAGAAGGAGGAAAGGGCATATGCACCGGGCAGTCATAACGAAAGTCAGGATAGTGGGTTCACAGTTTTCATATTAATCTTTATACCTTTTTGTATATCTAATACTTCATAGACTTTTTTAAAACTTAATCTAAAAATAAGTTTAGGATTAACTTTCTCATCCATCCATCCATCCTTCCAACCATCTATCCATCCACCCATCCATTCATCCATATGTTTATTCATTCAATAAGTATTTATTACCTGCTTGTGCTAGGCGCCCTTCTCAAGCTAAAGAGGAAAATGAGAAAAGTAAAAAGGGTGATCAGTGATCTCAAAGGTTTACAGTCTAGTTGGGATGAAAAGACACACAGGGAAATTGAGACAACAGTGTAAGCATTTCACAATGAAGGAATCTGTGTCTAAAAGGAAGACACAGCTTGAGGCAAAAGTACATACAGATCCTGTCTCCCAGGCACATGGCTAAAGATGAGAGAGTCCGTGGGAGTGAGGCAAACCTAGCTCCACAGGAACACAGGACATCAATCCTGCAGTAGATTCCCGTCTCTTCTTCTAGGATGCAGTGTAATCCGTTATCTTGCCAAGTGCCCCCACTCAGGCCTGGGCTGTTTCAAACACTTTTTACAATGGCTGAAATTCTGCACAAAGGGTGATTTCATGCTGTGTTGTGCTTCTTTTTCAATATAAGTGTCACAGTTCTTCACCCAGCGGTGCAACAATGATAGGGGCTATATTCATCAGTCATTCTAATGCCTTGTGTTTGAAGAGCACTTTTGAAGCTAGTTTTCCCCCAGAGTACTTTATATAAGAACGTGCTGGTTCAGACTGGGTCTCCTTCACAAAAAAACCAAGGTGTGCATTATAGGAGGGCTCAGTTGTCCTTGTTACAACCATTTGTGGGAAACGGGTGGGGCTTGTTACTTGTCATGGCATGATACCAAAAACTGAGCAAGGGAGAAAGATGGGGCAGCATTCTATCATAACCAAGGAAGGGAACAACTTGCAATGTTTTCTACAACCTGTATGACGCTAATGACATCAATAACCAGTCAGCTAAATAAGGACTGATATACACACGTATTATCTGAGTCATAATTCCAAAGATGTCCATTATCATTAAATGACACACAGAAAGCCCAGAAGTAGTTTACAATAGAATTAATATTACTTTTGCATTAAATACCTATTAGACAGCTGGAATAACAACAAAAAAAATAGTAGCTAAGCATTACTAACATTATCCACATCCATGATTCTAAATGCTTTCATAATAAACACATGTGTGTTAATTTATACTTTATAGCTTCACAGCCTGTTATGAGAGCATTAAATCTAATCCTCACATTGTGCAATGAGTGCCCTGAGACCCAGATGGGTTAAATCACAAAATCTAACAGCTTGTGAAAGGGCAGGGGCAAGACCCTGGCTCTCCTGGTCCCCCAGCACAGAGCTTCCAATCTCCCATCAGTGAACATAACAGAGCTAAATCGTTGGCAATAGCTCTGAGAGGCAGTGGCTCTCACTTAAACTTCCATTTGGGTTGGAAGTTAGGGGCAATTCTGAAACAGGCTGATTTTTCAGTCATGAGCAGCCAAGGGCCAGACAAAAAGGAGGCTCATTGCTTTCCTCTCTGAATAGGATGAGAGGTGGGGAGTAGCTGCCTGTTCTTCACAGGATTCGTTAGCTATGAGTCCCTCTTGTTTAGGAATACTTTATAAAAATCATGTTTGGCCTCTGCCAGGGGTGATATCTATGCTACAAAGAAATCAGCAGTGAATGCAAGAAACATGAAGCATATCAAGCTCAGAATAAAAGAGCAAGGGCTTTAACTTCCCTTGAACTATACGGTGGAGTGAAACACTGGGGTGCAGATTGGTGGGTTGGTTGGTTGGCTGGTTGGTGGGTTGTTGGGTTGGTTGGTTGGTTGGTTGGTTGGTTGGTTGGTTGGTTTGTTGGTTGGTTGGTTGGTTGGTTTGTTAACTGCAGAGGAGAGGACCACCTAAGATTGCCATTCCTCAGATCTGGACGCTGTGTCTGCAAGCAGGCATGGTGTCACACCAAAGCTCTGCAATCCCAACCCTCACATTGGAAGCATTTATTCTTCCATTGGCTCCTTCAGGCCTGAGCACTGGTGCTGATTTCTGAATTACTCTGGAGTGTACAATTCTGTGAAGTCCAAGAGACCCCCATGCAAGTGTAGCAGTGCCTGCCAGCTGCGTTTCTAACCCTAGTTTGTGTCCATGTGAGGGCCTTTTGGGGGTAGAGCCTTGTCAGGAATAGCGGTCATCTACATGCCTCCGACTGGCTCTAAGGACAGGTCCTTCTACCCAGCAGGTGGGAAATCAGGTCCCCAGGCTTTGGATCCTCCTGTCGGGCTCACTGAGATTTGCCTGTGGCATCTTCCTTTGTCTTGGTTCTCTGGATCCAGTCACCTAACCATCTATTAGTCTCTTAGGATTGGGTGAAATCGGTGTTGGTCTTCCCAGGAGTTAGCCCCATCCAAGCCATGCAACTACCAGACAACTAGCTGCAGAGTCTCACCCTGCCTTGATCGGACACACCATCAGCAGCACTGGCTGGGCCTCTGAACTGGTGCCCACAGAGCCATATGCTATCAAGAACCAAACAGTTTAGTCAGTCGCCTAACCATCTATTAGTCTCTTAGGATTGGGTGAAATTGGTGTTGGTCTTCCCAGGAGTTAGCCCCATCCAAGCCATGCAACTACCAGACAACTAGCTGCAGAGTCTCACCCTGCCCTGATCGGACACACCATCAGCAGCACTGGCTGGGCCTCTGAACTGGTGCCCACAGAGCCATATGCTATCAAGAACCAAACAGTTTAGTCAGTCGCCTAACCATCTATTAGTCTCTTAGGATTGGGTGAAATCGGTGTTGGTCTTCCCAGGAGTTAGCCCCATCCAAGCCATGCAACTTCCAGACAACTAGCTGCAGAGTCTCACCCTGCCCTGATCGGACACACCATCAGCAGCACTGGCTGGGCCTCTGAACTGGTGCCCACAGAGCCATACGCTATCAAGAACCAAACAGTTTAGTGTGGAGATGACTCCTGGTCCCATAGAGCACAAGGCCACCACGTCAGGAAGGCGGCCAGGGCGTAGAAGAGGTGGGCTCTGGTCCCAGGCCCCATCCTTCATGACTTTTGCTCTTTCTGCCCCTTGTTAGCTAGGTGGCCTTAGGACAGTTATTGAACTCCATTGGCCTTAATGTCATCACTTGTAAAATGGAAATAACAATACTAGTATAACTCCATTCAGTGAGGATTACACCTATTACAGTTCTTGCTGTGGGGCCTGGCCTATAATAAGCTTCTAATAAATGATTACTCTTATCATTGTTACCCTGATTAATAGAACAAGTGAAAATGCCTGGAATATAGTAGTCAAATTAGTATTTATGGAAGGATGCTGATTATTTTAAGGGCTTTCTAAAAAAAAAAAAAAATCTCCTTACAGATTTTTAGAAAAGCAGGGGCCTGTCAATGTTTTCCCTGACTCCTTCCTTTACTGTCTCTTTTCTTTTCTGTTTCATGTAATTAACATTATTCCAAAAAGTCCCAGAGAAAACCACAACACAGTGGCAGTAATGCTGCTTATCCACTTGTGTGACACTAAACAGTATTTCCAGTCCTCATCTCTTGCATCCTTACAACAGCCAAGTGGGGCTTTGAATGGGCAGTGTTACAATTTCTCACTCTGGTTCCATATTACAGGCTGAGTCTATTACATGCCCCAATTCTCCCCAAAACCTGTGAATCAGGTGGTTAAAACCATGTCACCTATAATCCCTTTTACCTGTCATAAGTCTATACTGAACAAAGCCATTCCCCACCCATTCAAATGCAAGCCCTCTGTAGCTGTATGGCAAAGGAGTTAGAAAACGAGGTGAAGGTCTATACCCAAGAGAAATGAAAAATCTATGTCCACACAGAAACCTGTACACAAATGATCACAGCAGCATTTATTCATAAAAGCCAAAAGGTGGAAACAACCTAAATGTCCATGAAATATCCATGGTGACTAGATAAACAAAATGCAGTATATCCACACAATGGACTATTACTGGGCAATAAAAAGGAACAAAGTACTGGTAAGACAGGGATGAAGCTTGAAAATACTGTACTAAGTGCAAGAAGGCAGTCACAAAAGACCACATGTAATATGATTCCATTTAGATGAAATGTCCAGGATAGGCAAATCCATAGAGACAGAGTGCAGGTTAGGATTGCCAGGGCCTGGGGTGCAGGGAAATGGGCAGTGACTGCTAATGGGTTCAGGGTTTCCTTTTGAGGAGGTGGTAAATGTGCAACTCTGTGAATGTACTAAAACCCACTCAATTGTACACTTTCAACAAATGAATTTTATGGTATGTGAGTTATAGCTTAATGAAGTTGTTACATTTAAAAAGAAAAACAACATTCTACAGTGCATCAAGCATAAACTATTAATGTCCTCAGCCCTGTTTGGGATCAGTTGTAACCCTGAAGTACCTTCTCTGCCCATAAGGTGCCTGTGGTCTCTCTGGAGGGACAGTGTCACTGTGACGATGACAGCAGCATGAGGCCAGATATCACGTTGTCGCCACAATGGAAGGCGCATTGGAAGGCTTATGCTAGGAACTGATTCCATGTAGATTAGGTGCTTGAGTTTGTGTAATTCATTTGTTTTTCTCGAGTTTCAAGTTAGTCACAGAAGGTTTTTTTAGTTACTCCTCTCCTAGAAAAGATCTAGAAACAAAACAAGAAAAAGGAACACTTGGGCAAACAAAGATTAAACAGGATTGCCTACTTGAGGTCTGCCCAGGTTGGGAGAAAAGATCTCCATCACACACACACACACACACACACACACACGAGTGTTGTCATGAGGGAACTAGAAGCAAAAAGCAAACAGTATTATATTACTTCTAAATTTGTCTGGTCTGGGATGCATTTCTTTACTTCCAGTTACAACATCCCAGAAGCTGCCATTGGGTTTGTTGAAACTGAAGTGGCTTAGTTTCCTGATGAACATCAGTCTGTCTGTGACATAGTATAGATCAGAAAGAAATAGACCTCTGCGAAATATGGTTAAGGGACTGCAGCATGGTGACACATTAAGAAAGCCAACCCACATTCATGGGAATAAAACTGGGAAAGAATTGTTGGAAGCCTCCTATGTCATTAGATTCCTTCACAAAATAAGTCACTGTGCCTGGAAGGGAGATATTTGCAACACAAGAGTTCCTGGAAAGTGGAAACTTCTAAATATAGTCACAGCTGTCACCCCTCAGGGTTTAGTTTTTTGCTCCAGAGCCAGTTTCAGAGTCACATTTCAACTGAAAGCTTTTACTTGATCTGAAGTGCATTGAGACTCCATCAGGTAGAATCCACTGAGGGAAATTGCTTCCTGCATTGATGTACGATTCATTCATTCACATCTCTGAGCTATTCAGGGGAAATTATCCATGGATTGTATCATTAGTTTAAAAGCCGCTGCAGTTGTTTTTCTGTTGGTATACTTCTAAGCCACATAGGATCATTAGTTGGGAAAACATATTTGAAAGGGTATATAACTAGTTCTCTCACCGGAACAGTATGATTTATGCTGGAGAAACGTAGCATTGCAAATTAAACTTTTCAGCATAAGTCATCCTTAGAACTGACACCTGAATCCCTCTTCTCCCTCTGAATGGGAATTCATAGATTGAAAAATGTCCAGAAAAGGCAAGAATACTTCTAGGGGTACAGAACACTACTGTGCAGACATCCACATTGTGTACCGCTTAGGGAATATAGTCAATAATATTGTAATAAATATGTATGGTGCTAGGTGCGTACTAGACTTATTGGGGGTGATCTCTTCATAAGTTTTATAAATGTCTAACCACTATGTTATACATGTGAAACTAATATAATATGGAATGTCAACTGTAATTGGAAAATTTTTAAAAATTTAAAGGACACACAAAAAATAAAACCTTGTTAAATAAAAAAGACATCCATATTACAGCTGCAAAATTATTGTGATGGTAAAATGCATCTTCATTGGCTCACTCAGCAAAAAAGCCAAGAAGTTGTTCTCCAGCTTCATTATTTGATTGGACCATTAAGCAGCCTTAGCTTTCTTTCTCAGTTTGGTGGCCTCCTTGAGAGTTGTCAATGTCTGGCTGCCAACAGCTTCCTCAGTCATGAATTAGGAGGGAAAATGCTGATTACATCTCTGCCCAAATTGCTGACACTGCCATCTTAGAGTCCTGCTCTTGACTTTTAGGTCACCTCTTCTCCTCTGCTTTCTATGAGAGTAACATTTAATGTGAGATGGAATTCAATATGAGATCCATAAATGGCATGTTGCGGTTTTATCATCTAGAAACATCAGGACAGAATCTTATCTTTTGCTCAGGATTTTATCTTTTGTTACTCCATTTCTTACTGCCTGGCACTAAGTCACGCAAATCTTTCTTAGGAATGGAATATAGTCTGAAATATCTCCATAAACAACTTAAGTGGAGTGAGGATGGAAAAGGCAAGGGTGAGTGGAGCCAAACAGGTTTCAAAGAAGGAAAATAGGAGCCGGCTGAGTGGCGCAGTGGTTAAGTGCTGGCTTTCCAAGCCAGCAGCTCCGGTTCAGGTCCCACGTATGAGGGCCAGTGACACTGCCCTCAAAATAAAAAAAAATAAAAAAAGAAGGAAAATATTATGATTGGCTTGGCCATTCTTTGGGCTACCAGCAGGGCTTTGGTTTTTTGGCTTGCACAGAATAGGAGGTACAGAGAGACATTCAGTGATGTTGGCTCTCATGGCCTTGCCTGGTTCAGCTGTTCAATCTCTGCTTTGTCAATCTCAGTAAATCATTCACTGACTCTGAGTTTATAATCTTCATGAGTGAATCTGAGGACATAACTAGCTAACAGAATTTTGTTAGAGCTAAGTAAGATGATGTATGAAATTACTTAGCATAGCGCCTACATTATGTTAAGCAAGAGTAGCTATTATTATCACTGTTGATAATAATGTTGTTATTATATTTCTTCTTAGGGACTTAATTCATTTTTAAAATCAATTTCTCTCCCCAATATATGAATAAAGGGGAAAAAGTACTCCCCAAATCCTAATTCATGTGATTACATAGTAATTAAAGTTTTTTGAAACAGCCCGCCCTTCCAAACTACATGTTCATAGGAGATAATACAGTGTAACCCAGTGTAGCATGGTGCGATCTGTAGGATCCTTCTACAGAGAAGGGTGGGCAAGATTTCAAGATGGAAATAGTGAGGTCTTTACTGCTGGGGGGTTCTTTTATTTTCTCTTTATGTCAGAAAATAATTATGTGAACCTATTCAAGGTTTATAGATAATTACAATAATACCATTTAAAGATCTGATATACAAACTCGGATCCTGGGTTGCACTTAGATGTCCTGTCACTTTGGTTTCCCTCAGTGTGCAACAATTCCTCGGTCTTTCCTTGTCTTTCATGACCTTAACATTTTTTAAGAGTAGAAGCCAGTTACTTTATAGAAGGTCCTCTCTTTTAAATTTTTCTACTGTTCTGTCATGATTTTTGCCTTTTTAGCCAGAATCCCATGGAAGCGATGCCATGCTCTTTTCAGTTCCTTGTATCAGGTGGCACACAAAACCCATGAGGCCTTTTTATCACTTGGCCTGGTACCTGCCAAGTTTCTCTATTGTAGGGTTAATTGATAAATATGTTGTATTTATTTGAAGCTACATCTCAGGAATCTCTGGTTTTGCATCATGAAAACTCTTTCTATTCAGGAGAAAATAAAAAATTTCATTTTGCATCATGGAAACTCTTCCTCTTCAGGAGAAAATAAAAAATTTCAACTTGCCGCATCTTTTAATATAAGGACTGAATGCAATGATGTTCCAACTTGGTTATGCAAAGTAGGGCTTAATCCTTTCCCAGCCTGGATACTAATCAGCTTCAAACAATGCACAATAACATCTAATCACAAAGCAATCGAGCTGGGAGGCCTTGAAGACCAGCCGGTCCAAGTTTGTCTTATAATAAGATCCTTGAGGTCCCAGACTGTGAAGTAACTTTCTCAGGGTCCCTCCTGAGTCGTTGATAGTATTAGAGGAAGTTTCCCAGTGCTCCTGGCAGCAGTGTTTCCCCTGCGCCATCTTGCTCCCCAGACAGGGACCTTACAAGAGCCACATTTTTCTTCCACCAAGAACAGCCACGGTTAGGCCAAGGGTAGCCTCAAAAGCTTTTGCAAATGCCTCTGTTTATCCCAAACTAACCCTGGCTGGGTCCACCTTTCACCTTGACAAAAGACAGAGATTAGGAAACGTGGGGTAGGAAAAACTGTTTTGATGTTTAATAACTGTGATTACTTGATTATGATTAGCATGGCAATAGATATTTAGGGCAGAATAATTAGAAACTACAGGGGGGGAAAGCACTCCGATGAAAATAAAAATGAGCCATATTCCTACCACAAAGAAATAAATACATTCCCTTATAAATTTTTCTGTCTCTTTATATACGCATATGTTACCATAGATAGTAATATGTAATGATATATAATGATATTTTTCTAGCTAGCTAACCAGCTGCTTTTTAATAAAATAAATGGCATTTATTATAGTTTCATAATTGTATATAGACTTTTTTTGCTAACTTATATCTTGGCAACTTTTCCTTATACCTTTAAGTATTCACATAAATAATATTAATGATTGCTTAGTGTGTCATAGTAGGAACACATCATTATTTACTTAACCAATTTTGGAAACTTTAGAGGAAACGAATATAAGAATACATTTTAATTTTTGAATTTATGTATCTTAGATTATTAGTGAGGAGTAACTTTTAGAACATTGCTATGGATTTGGCATTTTTTTATTTGTGACTTATGAGTGCATATTTTTGAACATTTATAGTTTTCCTTAATATTAATAATAGTAACTATTTCCACTCATATAAGTTGCAAATATTTTTTCATTTATTATTTATAGAAAAGATGATTTGCCTGTTTGGGTATGTATTTATTTTAGGAATGGGAAGAGAGGAATGAAACCATTCTTCCTAAAAGAAAAATGTACAATGTGAGAGTTCAGTTTATATGCTGACATGAAGCATCATCTCACAGCAATGGTTTCCCGAGAGTAACACATCTGGCACTTGATTGTTTATCTTTGCCACGATCCTTGCCAAGCAGGCACACCTGTTTCACTGCCTCAGTTCCCTCCACTCAGCATTTCAGGAGGTGGCTGTTCTTGCAGGGAACGCAATAAATCTACAGGAGAGAAGCCCAGAAACTCTTCTTCAAGATGCTCAGTGGAAACAGAAAATCCCAGCTATATCATCACTAAGCTATTTGCGTTTCCTGCCTCATTTACACCCAACATCTCTGCCATTTACTTCTGCAAACCCTAGTACATGGCCCCAGAGGAAGTTCTATTTTTCTGGTTTTGAGACCTCTGTGCCTTCTATGTCCGCTGCTGTTTTCTCAAACCACTCAGACAGCAATCGGGTTGGCAAAAAGAGTAAAAGAATTACGAGGCTTAAAAAACAAAGAAGACAGGGCCCACCGAGTGGCGCGGTGGTTAAGCGCTGGCTTGGGAAACCAGCGGCCCCGGTTTGGGTCCCACATATGAGGGCCAGTGACACTGCCCTCACAAAAAAAAAAAAAAAAGAAAGAAGACAAAGGAAAAAAAACAAGTCTCAAAGAGGGAGGGGTACTTTAAATCTTAGCCCACAGATGTCTTCAAATTTCTTAAAGGTTATTTTTCTTGTATCTCTGGACTACCAGTTAACTCTGTTCTTCTTACTCACAACTCAAGGGTAGCATCAGCATGAGTTAGGCAAGTAGAAAAGCAGGTGGGAAACTTGTATCTTGAATGCTACCATCAGACCCACTCCTTTATAACAGCACTTCTAAACTTTTTCATTATTGCCCCCCTTTGGCAAGGAGCCCTTTTAGACAATTTTTCCTAAGGGCACTCCTCCAATAAAATTTTAATATCGCAGATATATCATATATCTGTTTATGTATTCTATTTATAGCTATACATTAAAAGCGTTTTTTTCAGCATCCCCCACCTGAACAACTAATGTTTGCCCCCTTGAGAGCAATATCACCTCTGTGAGAATGAATGATCTGCAATGTCTTCTCTAAATAACCCATACTCACCTTTAGCATCACAGAATCTCAGAAATAAAAGGAAACTTATTGTTCTGCTAACTGAATTGTTCTTACTCACTGATTTGTAGTAGACTCATCTAAGAAGACTCTTCCTATTTTTTTTTTCTGGGCCGCTGGGATCCCAAGCCAGCTCTTAACCATTACGCCACTCGGCCTGCCCCAGAAGACTCTTTCTTGTAAAGTGCAAATGGCGGGGCTGGATCTAAGATGTACTATATCAGACTGTGTAGTTGCAGCCTGGGTAATGTTTTGTTTTGTTTTGTTGTAATGCCAAATGATTTAGATGCACACTTTACATTTTGAACCACTCATCAAGTCCAACCTTTATCTAATAATATTTTTTTCTTTATCTTTTTTAATTAGTTTCTGGTGTACAACACAGTGCACTAGTTATACTTTTTACCCCTCAAAGTGACAATCCCCCTTCCCCAATCCACCACCCCACTCCCCAACCTGGAAATGGAACAACCGTATGACCCAGCAATTCCACTCTTGGGTATCTATCCAGAGAAACTCAAGATGCTAATTCAAAAAAAATATATGCACCCCTATGTTCATTGCAGCGCTATTTACAATAGCCAAGACTTGGAAACAAGTAAAATGCCCATCTGATTAAGAAACTGTGGTACATTTATACAATGGAGTATTACTGTGCTATAAAGAAAAATGAAATCTAATAATAACTTTTAAAACAGCTTACATTTATTGAATGCCAATAATATACCAAGCCCTGTCCTAATTCTCTACCTTGGATTGCTTAAAGTAGCCCCATGAGTTAGGTACTACCATTATTTCTTTTTTACAGATGGGGAAACTGAGGCATAAAAGAATTAAGAAATTTGCCGAGTGAAACAGAACTAGCCTGGGCAATCTGAAGCCATAATCATCACTCTTTATCATTAGTCAATATAGCCACACAACCACCTTTATGCATAAATCATCTATTGAAGTATAAATTTCTTGTAAAAGGCACACACACACACACTTCATCTTATATTTCTGGATAAAGCATGTTTTAAGAAAAAAGGCATAGGACTCAGAGTCAAGTAAATTCTGATTGGAATTTTAAATGCTCCATTTTCTCAGTATTTTATCACTTGTAAAATGGGCTTAATGACACTTTGTAAATAAGATTGTTTTAGAAGATAAAATGAGATACCATGCGTAAAAGCCCTAGCCTAGTGAACATACACTAGGTAGCCAATAAATTAGTTCTCTTTCCTCTCCTTCATTTTTTTCTGCTTTAACACGTCCAGTGAAAATAAGCTCACTACTTGCACAGTGAGCCAACTAGAGCAGAGTAGCATTCATTTGTGACCAATGCATAGTCTACAGCAATTCCCAACAAGGGCACTGAGGCATACTGGTGAGCATCCTTCCCAGATGCACACCCAAAGTGCAATCAATGTGTATAATTTATTTTTCCAGCAACTGAGCAGTCACATTATTAGCATAATGAGTAAGAAGTAAAAAGTGAGCTTAACATCAAACTGAAGGAAAATAAACAAAGGTGAGCCTTCAAAGAGCATCGCCCTTTGAGAACACAAGGGAATGCTAAGGGCGGGGGGGGGGGTGCAGTTCTTATCAAGAAGTAACAGAGGGCCTAAGAGTGACTAAGTGATGTGAGAACTATGGAATGCTTTCACAGGTACTGTGTGTCACAGGAAATTTGCATGCAGGAAATTTATTGGGGAATGTTATCAGGATCACTGCCTGTAGGGGCAAAAAAGAAGTAGAATTGTGAAGAAGGAGGAATTGAACTGTGACAGGATTGTAACACTGTCCTGAGCTGATTCCTAAAGCAAAGGAGTGTGAACTTGATGAGGCAACGCTCTTCAGTTGAGGGAAATGCTCAAACAGTGGCTCAACTGGGAGCTGTCAGCTGCCAATAATCTCAGCAGCTGGGAGAATGGCTATCTCAGCCCTAAAGGGGGAGGGGCTGCGCTGGTGGGTACGCCACAGCGCCCTCTACAGTCCACCCCCCTCTAGGCTGGTGGGATTCACTTGCTTTGTACAATGAATTCTGGGAGCATCTCCTTCAAGATCCTGGTGGATCTCTTTTTCCCAGGAAAGAGTCACACTCACAGAGCCCACAGTGGTGAATTAATTCTTTATCCCAGCACCATTTTCTTATTAGCACACCCTGACTTCATCTGAAATGGTGTCTGCATACCTCCTCTGCAGAAAGATTTCATTTACTTGTGTAAGAAGACTAACAGAGAATAGATAAGAATGGGAAGAGGTGAAAAAGGGAGAAAAAAATAGGGTCCACAGAGAATGTATCCACTTTGAAAGTTTGTGCAGCTGAATAAAGTAGATGAGGCATGAGTCAGAGAGCACAGAGAAGGCCAGTAGGAAAAGAATAGGAAGGGTGGCCTCTGGAGAGAAGACGGATATAGCAAGAGAGGAATGATGGGCTTCAAGGGGTGCTACCTGAAGAGGAGCAGAGGGAATGTGCACGGGTGTGAGATCTGGTCATTCACAGGAGATTTTAAATGAAATTACTGGGTTTGGGCATCTGCACGCCTTTGTCTGAAATCTAGACTGGTCCAGAGGGGAGAAGGTGATTTGATGAGGGAAATGAATGAGGTTGGTACTGTGGATCTTTAAGCGAAAACAGGCAGATTGTTCTGAGAGATGGAACAGGGACCTTCTTGGCCTTTCTCTTCCATGGTCCCTTCTCTGGGTGGGGGTGGGGGTGGGAGGCAGTCCTTTCCCTCTGATATTCTCATTCTCTCTCTCTCTGTCTCTCTCTCTCTCTCTCTCTCTCTCTCTCTCTCTCTCTCTCTCTCTCTCTCTCTCTCTCTCTTCCTTCCTCCTTCCTTCTGTCCCTCCGTCTCTCTTCCCGTATCAGCCCACAAGTAAATGTCCTTTTGCCAAAGGATCATAACAACAACAAACCAAAAGCCATACATTTTGATTCATGCAAATAGATGCCCCATTCCCGGCCAGGCCTCCCTGTTAAATGAGATCTGTGGGAAGCGAGGCTGCCCAGACTGAAGTTGCTGATCCTCCCCCAAAAGTTTCCCTTCTGAGACTTTAACAAGTACAACTTCGCTTTCTAAGAAAGTGCCATTCCCGCAAAGGGCAGCCCTGTATTTCTCCATGACTTGAGCAATGTCATCACGGCCCAGAGAATGAAGACAGAGGGGATTTACTGCTTAAAAGGCTTCCCAGTAAGTCACTGGCCTCGGCAGAGATTCATATCCATAATTTATAGAGAAAGTGATCAATCACTAGAAAAAACCACCCTGCCCAGTAAAGTGAGCTGTTGGCCTCTGACTCCTGGCAGTCCCTCCCAGTGAAGTGGGGGGCCTAGGCTACACCAGGACTACCTCTGTCTGCCCCTAGTTTTCAGGACTCAGAAAGGGATTCTGTCTTTGCCTTGGAGGCTTTAGAAAATAGGTTCATATAAGGGGATATTGGAGATGAAGAAGGGTCTATAATTCATCAGGTTTGTCTTAAAGGGAGAAGCCTTCAGCTATTCCTGCAGGTTATGGGGAAGAATGCATGAGTCAGCACATCTTATGTCTGTGGCCAAAATAAGATGTGGAGAGTGAAGGCTGATGCCTAGTCAAGCTGAGGATACAGAGACACATAGTGAGCACTGGCTTATCTAATCCACTTGCAAAATAAGAGGAAAGAGCAAGACAGAGACTGAAGGGAAAACAAGAGATCAGGTGAAAGACAGAAGTCACCCAAGAAGGAAAAAGAAAGTGAGTCTGTTCTAACCAAAGACCCACAGGGAGACAGGACATTGAAACCTAGAATCATAATGTGTGTGTAATTGCTTGGCAGTCCAGCTATCTTGCCCAAATCTCATGTCATTCTGATTTGCAAATGCTCGGGAGCTCTAAGGGATACTTGTTTCCTGTCTCCTGTAATTTATAAAAATGGAAAAAGCCAGGTAGTAGGGCAGCTCGGCAGACATTTCATGTCACACTGGCCTGAGCTCCCGCTGACCACACGAAGGCAACTGCTTCCCGACCCACAGATGTCATCAGTGAACTCCGTGCCCTCCAGAGAGGAGGAAGGCTTTGGCCAAGGGAACAACTGGGAGACATTTCCCTCCCCTGCTCCCACTGAGACCTTGCTATAAGGGCCTCTGTGGACTGAAGTGAGGCATGTCCCCCACTCCCAGTATCCCAGTTTCTTTCACTCCGGGCTCCCCTAAAAGAAAGCATCCACCCCTCCCCTAATACAGCCTGCTTGCAGAGACATCATGTACACCAAGAGGTCAGCAGGATTTCTTTCCCTCTGTGTTTTCACATTTTAATTGGGACCAAGCCCTTGGGCTAAAAGAGTGAATTGCTAAGGGTGGGATTTGAGATAATAACCAGCCTTATGAGTAGGCTGGGCCCCAGTGAAATCACCCTTGTTATGGCCCCTAAGACACTGAAGGGTCCAGCCTCTGCCCAGGTCTCTGACTTATATCCTACCACTTGTGACACTTGTCTCTCCCCTCAAACACACCGCCATCTCTTCAGCCCCAGGGCCTTTGCACACACCCTTCTTTCTTCTTCTTCACACAGTAGTCCAGCTTAGCCTTTATATGACAGCACAAACAACACTCCTTCAGGGAAACTCTCCCTGCCTCCCCACACAAGGCCAGGCTCTCCTAATAGAGGCTCCCCAGCACCACGCACCACCCCTCCACAGTACGTCTGACTCACTCCTTCTTTGGCCTAATGGCCCTTGGGTCACAGCAAGCTTGACAGTTTCTAGCTACCTACAGAGGACCAGGGTAGCTGAGGGGCGGGGAAGGGAGGATGAGTGGGTCAGAGAGGCAAATGGGTCAGACCCATGAAAGCCTAACTCAGGATTTCATCCTAAGGGCAATCAGAAAACACTGGAGGGTGTTAAGCAGTAGAGTGGCATGATCTGATTTATACGGTAAATGATTGTTCCAGCTGCTGTGTGGAATGGATGAGGTAGGAGGCAAGCTTGGAAGCAGGTAGGTCCATTAGAACACTATTGTACTACGGATAGATAGCAGGCTGTGGGTTCGCAGGCTGGATGTGGTGCCTGAAAAAGCAGAACTAGTTTTTGACCTGAGTAACTGGTAAATGCAGTACTGTTCATTCACATGAGGAAGATTGGACAAGGGGTAGGTAAGTGAGTGAAATCGATATTGCTTCGGTGAGTTCAATTTGAAGTCTTTTAGATACCCAAGTGGAAATGTCAAGAAAGCAGATGGAATTGCTGGGAAAAGGTCAGAGCTGGAAAAAGATACTGGGCAATTACTGACCTACAGTTTACCAGAGTCAAGGTCGCTGCTTGAGTACACAGTGGAGGGAGGGGCTGACATCGGTGTTTACAAGTGAAGGGGACATAGAGAACCACACACCCTAACCAGGTGAGAAGGGAAAAAAAGACCTTCGAGCAGTGAGGATAAAGGGAAGTCACAACGAGCATATGTAGTTGCTCAAGTGGAAGATCTAGAATAGTCTAGATGGAAGGAGAGGGGATGGTGGTGAGAGGTGGATTTTAGAAGGCAGAGACCTCACGTCAGACTCACCTAGTAAGGCTAGCTTGCAGGTTCCAAACCCCAAGCCTTTGCTCTGCTGGAGATGCTGCTCCATTCTGAAATGCCCGCCTGCCTTTGTAGGTACCAGTCCACCATGCATGGGTGTCCTGGCACACTCTGTAACTACATCAACGTGATGTGCCTGTGGGCTGCGGATGCATTGACCATTAAATGGGCACTGAAAAGGCTCCAAAGCCATTCTGAACATCTTCCCAAATTGCTGCCTGCTGGTTGTTGCTCTGCAGGATTTCTCACCCGGCTGAACTCTGCTTGGCACTTACACTCTTTGCTCTAGTCTAGATTCTCAGATCCCATTGTCCATGAAAGATCATGCCTTCTGCCCTGGGTTCCCTCGGATGGTAATCATTGCTTGGTTCCAAAGAGCTGGGCCTCTGGCTGACATGGCTCCCCAGCTGTCTGTGCTGGGTCTCCCACACCACTTCCTCCACGGTCCCTCCACAGAGGCCTTCTCTAGCAGACGCCATCTCTACACCGGCAAACTCCTCCTCTTGTGTTTCTCTCTACACTTGAGAACTTGTTCCCATCAGCCTAGTAAACATGTCCCTTCTGGCACACCTCAATTGTGTGTAGGGATGTTATTCAACTCTTTATTCCCTTTTTTATTTTAGTTTTAAAATATTTTTATGGAATTTGATCTTAATTTTTTTGTTGTTCATTTTCATCTGGAATTGGTCGGTTTGCTTTCTAACTTCATAGCTTTAGAGCTCCCTCTTCTGTTTTTGTGAAATGTTCACAATATGTAGTTCTTTCGGAAACTCTCCTAGTTCTGGTCTCCTCCTCTTCTTTCATCTGGACTTTTTTCTTTGTCTCTCTTGACCCTGTGCTGCTCGCTTTGGCTCTTATTCCTGCCGTTTCTACTCGCGGTAGGGCTTTGTCTTGGAAGGGGGTTTGGTCAGGTTAGTTTTAAGAGTACGTGGGGCCCTGACAACTAGGTCCCTTCGGAACTTAATGCTTGCTCGCAGGAGTCTACTAGCAGGAGTCTGCAAAACTCCTCCCAGTTTCAGCAATGGTTCCCAAGTGGCTCTCTAAGCTTCCAGTGAATACCTGTCTGCTTTAGTGCAGCATCCATCGGCTGCCCCACTGCTTTCCCCAGCACAATGTGTATACAATTCAGGTCTTGGTGTATTGGCGGTTTATCCCCACCTACTCATACTTAGAGTTCATGAAGACATTTTGTCAACTGGTTTTTTTGTAGATGTTGTCAATAGATTGGGGGTTGGGGGGGTGGTTTCTATCTAATTGCTGCTCAATTTTATAGGTGTGTACTTGGAGAAATTACAAAATTATGTCACCAATGCCATTTTCCCAGACTTCCTTGGGTTATCTGTTTAAGCCTTTTAACAATACTCTGAGGTACTTACCATTATTATTCCCAGAAACTAAAACCTAGAGAGGTTAAGCAAGTTTCCCAAGGTCAAATATTGAAAGCAGTAGAAATGAGATGCAAATTCAGACATTCTGCCTATGTAGCACACACTACTAACTTCTCTGCAAAGCTGCATCTCCGTGTCATTAAGCTTTCAGAAGAATCAGTAAAAATAACAGCTGAACAACAGGGAGAAACCTGTTCTGGGCTGACAGAATGGACTAGACAAAGGCCCTAAGACTTCCTGCTTTTGAAGAATTAGAAGAAGACTGTGTGGGGGATATTAGGAGATGATGCATGAAAAAGAAGCCAAAGTAGATTGTTCAGGACACTGCAAGCCATGGATGAAATTTTGGATTTTATCCCATATGCAATGCAAAGTCATCAAAAAAGCTGTAAGTGGTTCACAACATTCCAGCAGAACTTGGAAGGAGGATCACTTTGCTCCACTTATAGAACTAAACTAGGTTACTTTGGCCCTGAACAATGATTTGACCGCAGAGAAGATAAATGGTATGACATAGTGCATTCATTACCCATTAAAAAGATACGAATGAAAATGGTGCCCCAGGAGGGCAAGGGTCATGAGAAAGGAGGCTAGATGGCTTGGACTGAGGACCGGATTGAGAATGGTCTTGGACAGCCCTTGCTCAGTGAGGGCCTGGGAGCAATGGCTTTCTTCACATCAGTTGCTACTGGAAGAAGAGTGCTGACAGAGCCACAGAACCTGTAACACCATCAGAGCTAAAGAGAGCTCCTACTTGCTGTTGAAGAGAGCAGCACATTATTCAAGAAGCTGAATCCCCTCTTACAATATTCAGGGCTCTGCATCAGAAGGTCAGCCACATTTACCTGTCAAGATATCTTGGATAATGACTCTCTTGCTATTCATATCAGTTGCCTTTTGTTATAGTCACTGAGGCTTTGTGAGCTGGCTTTGTGATAAGTCTGTACAATGTAATATTCGGCACTTTCCCTATTCTCAAACTTCAGCAAAGGTATCAGGGAAAATGAAAAAAAGGATGATACCTATGACTCCAGTGTTATTTTTCTCTACATCTCATGTGAAGGAAAGTTGTTTAAATGCTATGGAAATGTCTTTCTGGGATATCATATGAGGTCAGACAATTAAGTTCATGAACTCATCCTTAAAAAAGTGCTACATACCTCATTGCTGAATATCACTATGGTCACCTTCGAAGTACTCCTTTTGGGAAGCTATACACTGATGCCAGCATCTAGTCCACCCTTCAAAGCAATTTGGGAACTCTTTCTCTGGAATGGCCATGAGAGGTGTTGTCGTATTGATGTCCTGACTGCCATCAAAATGTCTTCCTTTCAATATTTCCTTTATCGTTGGGTAAAAAAAGAAGTCATTGGGGAAAAGACCAGGTGAGTAGGGAGGGTGTTCCAATACACTTATTTGTTTACTGGCTAAAAACTCCCTCACAGACAGTGCCGTGTGAGCTGGTGCATTGTCGTGATGCAAGAGCCATGAAGTGTTGGCGCAAAGTTCAGGTCATCTAACTTTTTATGCAGTCTTTTCAGCACTTCCAAATAATCAACTTGGTTAACTGTTTGTCCAGGTGGTACAAATTCATAATGAATAATCCCTCTGATATCAAAAAAGGTTAGCAACATCACTGCAATGAGTTAGCAAACTTATTTGTCAGACCTCGTATATTCAATAAATATATCAAGCAGAGTCACTTTTCCACAATCACTGATGATTGAACTTCTAGGGCTGATCTAGGTTTCCATTTTAAACTCTGTCTTCTTATTTTAGGTGTAGAATCATTGGGAATTATTTGTGGAAAGGACACTGGATGATGGGACATAGGCGATAGGCCGCAGGGAAGTCAGGATAGCTCTAGTCAGCTGAGGGCAACTGGGTGGAGAGGAGTGCAGGTGTGAGCCATTATCAGCCAACACCTGCAGCAGCTGCAGAATGAGGGCACTACCCTGATGAGGGTACTCCAGGTAAGGCACCAGTCACATCTCCTACCCAAGGCTTAGGTGGGACCACATTCCTAATATTTCTAACAACACTTTTGTCTGGATAAAAGGATCTACTCAAAAATAGTTTCGTCTTTTCAGAAATGTTAACAAAGGCTGTGACATTTATTTGCTCCAATATTTGATCCTAGTGGCACTGCTCAAGATTTGGCCTCAGTCCTAAGACAATACTTTAATGACCACACCTTTGAAATGGTTAGAAGCAGTTTCATTCTCCAACCCTGAAAGTCCCAGAATCTCTGGGCTCCCTATCGCTATCTGAATATGCAAACTTTCTTTCCTGAGCTCATCTCTTTCTTGTAGTGCTTTATCAAATAAAGCTGGTTAACAACCAGCTCCCATTTTCAAATTCTGCTTTAAAACTGGCTAACCCAATGCTCAAGTTAAGAACACTCTGTTTTCCAGATTGCCACAGGCAATAGTTTTACAAGAGGTCTACAGTACACAATATGAGACGCCATTCTCCCAGCATCCTATACCAGTTCCCTCAATGCCATCTGTCCACCAAGAGACCATGCAATGACATTAGATGTATAATTCTTTGGAAGGATAGTAAAGAATTGGAACCAATAATATAATTAACACAGCATCTGACCCAAGCTGGACCAATGAGAATGCTTTTCATGGAGATGGAGAATAGAAGTTACCCCCTGTGGACTTGATTCAGATCCTTCCTGCTTTGTGGCTATCGGCAAAGAGAGCCAGTCTGCAGACACGGACAAATGAAGCAGAGAACAGAAAAAAGCAAAGATGTGAGAGGCACAGAGGAAGTTCCCTGGATTCCTGTCACTTATCACATTCCTTGTCCCAGCTCCTTCCAGAGGCTCAACTATGTTCCTTTGCTTCTATGAGTCCCTCTTTCCCCATCTTTATGATAAACTCCCATTTTTGTTTTTCAGTAAGTGGTTTCCTGTTACTTGAAATCAAATGTTCACAGCTAATCAAAAAGAACATGATGTTCCTGAAACCCAAGTCATGCATCAATCCTCACGTGGTCCAGCACTCCAACCCCAGCCCCAGCCAGACTGTCTGCATTTGCCTATGCAGCAAAGCAGGACAATCTTCAGAGCATGGGGGACGGAGAACTGTGCTCCTACACCCACTTCACAGGTGATGATGATGATGGTGATATGGTCCCACCAGATAGATATGTTCTTTAGCAGTAATGAGATGGGTATACCATGGAGACTTGGAAAAGGCTCTTAAAAGACCCTCTCCTCCAAGAATCTTCCCTACTACAAAAATGAGGCAACTTCTCTTGCCCACCACTCAGAATTCCTTGTAGAACCACTTGCATTAATATTTGTAATAAATCCAAGTTGGAGGGATGGCATTTGTGCATATAGTATTTTGTTTTGTTTTAAATAGAGTTGTGGGGTAGAAATTTCAGAATCAGAAAAAGTTGGATTTGAATCTGAGATACTTGTTGTGTATCTTGTAATCTTGGGCAGTTGACTTAGCCTTATTGAAACTTTCTAGGCCTCAGTGTTCTCATATGTCTAGGGGAGAAAATAATGTCTACCTTTTAGAGATATTTTGAAAATTAATTTGTGCTTGCTATATAGAGTAAGTCCCTTTTTGGTCTTGCCTGTTGTTTTCCCTTTTACTTGCCTTATGTTAAAGCATTGCACACAGAAACCCCATGGGAGAGACTCCTTTTTAGAGGAGAAATAAAGGGCATCCCCTGTGACTTTGCAAACTCTAATGATCCTTATGTTAGTCGTGCCCCAATCCACCACTGGACTTGAAGAGTTCCATTCCTCCAGAAGCCTTTGAGATTGGTGTACCATGTCTCCCTTGAATATTAGAACCAGAAAGGCCTGAGAATTAGTTCATTTTTTGTGATCATTTCATATTATAGATGAAAACACAGTGACTTACAAAATTTAAGATGGCTAGTAGAAGGTCATTTGGTTAGGTAGTAGCAAAGCACAGAATAAAATCTATTCTAGTCCACCTTCCACTCCGTTATCCTACCTAAGAGCTGAAATTGAAGACATAACAATTTTCTCTTGGTTAGTTTCCTGCTAAATTTTTACCTAAAAAGAAAAAAAAAAAAATGGGGAAAGAATCTGATTCTCTTCCTACTTCATCTTGGCTCTAGATCGTGTGCCTAAGTTTTTAAGACAGAGAATAAAGAAATGGGCATGATTATGGATATGATTCAGAGAGCAGCAAGAACAAAACAATTCTATAGAGCTCAAATATCTTAGAAGCAATAACCTTGGTGGAGTCCAGTAAGGGAACACGAGAGCTCTCCCAGACTACCCCTACGGTCCTGCACCCAGGACCACTCAGCCAGAGGCCAACAACAGGATCCAGAAGGCAGGCTAATTAACACACAACAGGAAGTGAAGCTGGGCCACCTGCATCATCTATAACCATGTTTGTTCAAACAACTGTAGCATTGAGAGAAGAAAAAGTCAAAAAACTTCCACTATTGCCATTGATTCCAAGAGAGGCATGCTTGTTGTTCCACCAAAGCATGTTGCAACAAGCAGCCAGGCCTGGAAACATAGAGCTGTGCAGTTGGGAGGTCAGCACTAGGACCAAATGATTTCAGGAGAGATTAGTAAGGTGGATCCAATGGTTTCTACCATGTGACTTGGATGCAGAGCTGTTTCCAAATGTACCATATCTGTACCATGCAGTGAGGTGGCCAGGACAGTGGCAGAAGACGGACACTGGTCTCCTGGATCCAACTGGAGATACAAGGAAACTCCAAACTAAGCATACAGACTACCTGAAACATTTCAAATCTCAATGCCAGATGGGTGAAAGAGCAGTGAGAGCAGGGGCTCAGCTGAGAAGAGACCCCCTGGAGTGGTGGTAAAGAAGGACTTTACTTAGGAGGTGAGATCCTGACTCCCACCCCACCATTCCCGGTCACCTCCTCTTGGGCCAGTGGGTCTAACCTTGATAGTTCAGTTTGGGCCATTACAGTATCATCCACTACTGACCACTCTGTGTTCCCACTCAGGACTTAGGAAAACAATGGGGACCTGAGCTCCTGCTTCTGTGCCACCTGCTTGTGTTGCCCACACCAGCCAAGGTTATGTGGCAAGCTCCTCACTGACTCGGCCTTAACACAGATGACAGTGGTCATCATGGGTCTGCTTATTCACTTTTCAGGCCCCTTATCTTCTTCTCGGTGAACACTATTCACTCGTATTTCCCCAAATCTTCATGACTACATTCCCTAACAAGGCCTCAGGAGCAATCTCATGTCTCCTGAAGTGACTGGTTTATTCATGTGCCTCCGTAACTCCTGCAATCACTGGGCTTTCCAGTCACCACTTCCCCTGACTCTTGTCTTGGAATGATGCAGCTTCTGAACAACTGATGACTTGTGCTTACATAGGCAATGCCCGTGAATCTCCTCACTCTTTAATACACATTTAACTTGGATTTAAATATCCCACTGAGCTACCCACAATCTAAGAAAAAATAAAAAGGTTTTCTAAGGGCTTCTTAATTTTTCCAAGACATATGCTGTGTTTGTTATCCTTAAGTATTTATCATAAGCGTTATTTAACAGTGCACTGGCTGCTGTGAAGAAACAAAGATGTATTCCCCTCTCAGTGAGTTAGCAAGTTAAATCAGGGGGAAAAAATGTCAGGGAAAACACAACAGAATAGGAAACAAAATACTAAGGAGACTGTCCATTACTCTGTAAGTACGCATGAGGTGTGTCGAAGGGTGTGGATTTCTGAGCACGTGTCTAATACACCTGGGAACCCACCAGAGGCACATGTGAGACCCTCAGCACATTGCTTTGGTGATTTAAACTAGTTTCCAAGTGGAAGATATCCTTTACTCAGTTTAAATTATTCTGATCACTTTGAACAACCACCCCACAGGTCTAGAACCCCCGCGGTTACTCTCTCGCCATTTCCAGATGGGTCTCACACCTTGCCATAAACAGGCCTGTCTCTGACTATGGGCCGTAGCCTGCACAGTCATTTTCCCTACAGAAAAGAGGAAGTTTCCAGGGTGTATCAGACACTAGCAGACCCTGGGATACAGTGGGGAGTAAAGCAGACCAGGTCTCCCTCCTCAGGGAGTTTGCAGCCCAGTGGAGTGGACACACTTACATGGGTACCTATGTGATGATGTGTCTAATGATACCTGCTGTGGAAACAAAGTCCTGTGAGAGCTCGCAGGGACCTGCCCGTTTGAGAGTAGAGGTGGCCAGAGAAGTTTTCTCTGAAGATGGGGAGATTAAGAAAGGTATGAGAGGTGAGTGGGGATTAACCAGGGAAAGGGGAGAACACTGAGAGGTTGGTGGCATCTGAAGGCCCATTAGCACAGATGAGGGTGACACGTTTGAGGAAATGGACGGTAGTTGATTGCAGGCAAGACTGGCCAGACCGAAAAGCCAAACAAGGACCAGATCAAACAGGGTCTTGAGACTCATATGGAAAATCTTAAATTTTATTCCAAGAACAATGGCAAGTCATTGGGGTGTGTTCAACAGTTGGATTTGTGGTTCTATAACCATCAAAACATTCAACAGCTTTGAATGTTTAAATCATGCTTGCCTTTGGCTGGCATGAAGAAATAGTTCTTTGAATATCCCTCCAATTTGTGCATGTCACGGAGGCATTTGGCCTGTCTACATCCCTCTGGAATCTCTGCTCTTGACTGCAGGAAATGTGGGGGTAAATCTGGTTCTGTTTGGCTGGGGAGACTGCAGAGCCCTCCGTGTGCTACGTGTCTGCCCTCTTGTGTTTCCTTCAGGAATCTACCATGTAAATCAGAGAGCAACATGAGAGTGTGAACCAGGGAAAGGGGGTCGGAGTGGGTCTGTGGGAAAAGCAGCGGCTGTTACAAGGTGGAGAGTAATGCTTTCTTCCTCATCCCCATCCCCCAGTCCTCCCAGAACTGGTGTTAAAAGCTTGGGTTATACACATTAACATGGACAGCTATGGAGTCCTGAAAATCAGTTTGAGGTTAGCAACATAAAAATCGACCAAATCCTTAGATATGATTGAAATCAATGTGTTGAGAAGCACTTCAGTTTAGAAGAAAATTAAGAAGGAAATTCTCAAAATTAAGAGGGAAATCCCCTGTTGCTCCTGGGCCATTGCTGCCTCCTCGGATCCTCTTTGAGGGGCATTTCCACCGCCCCTCGCACCCCAAATAAGTCCTTTCTGAGGGTATCCTCGCACAGCCTGCTTCCTCTCCCTCCTCCTCCCAGGCAATAGCTACTCCTCTCCACCCAGCCTCCCAACGACTTCCTTTTCTCTCGCTTTAAATTCTTATTGATTTCTTTATGGAATGAAACAGAATAAAGGGAAATACATGAAGAAATTGTACACAATAATATGTCAAGAAGATCTTCCTTTGCATCGTAGAATGAATTCCCAGGGGACATAAGAAAAGGCCAGTGACCTGCGTTATTTAAAAGTCCACTGGACAAAGTCATCAAGGACGTGCTGGCAGGGAGGCCCAAGTCTCAGCCATATGGGAACAAAGAAAACTATCCTAATAGGATTTTTCTCTTCTCATCTTACTTTTTCTCTAGGCTGGATTCTTTACCTCATACTGAAATCAGTTATTATACATCCATAGACAGCAAGGTTCACTGCTTTCCTGTGGCCAAATTCATCAGAAACTAGAACAAAAGCAGGGGAAAAAGAGGAAATATTAAAGAACCCCTTATTCAACTATCAAGAAACCTCCTGGACCCATGGGAGAAAAATCAACACAGTGCTCTCATTCTAGTCTTGCTCTTGATTCTGTAATCAAAAGAAAAGTTCTTTGGAAATCGAAGGGTACATTCTGCCAACATTTCATGATAAAAAGTGCTCTGTTATACATAGCTTTCTGTAGTGCCTGCATACAATTTTTGTCCATCAACAAGTAGAGTTTTATCCCCCAAATCCACCTGTTTTCCCATTACATATTCATGGCAATGTCTCTGAGGTATATATATATATATATATATATGTATATATATATATATATATATACTGCCTCGCAGAGCATTGCTGACATCTTTTCAAATTTAAAATATGTGAGGGCCGGCAGAGTGGCGCAGTGGTTAAGCGCTGGCTTGGGAAGCCAGCGACCCCAGTTCGGGTCCCACATATGAGGGCCAGTGACACTGCCCTCAAAAAAAAAAAACAAAAAAAAAACTGACTCTGAGTGGTGCACACACAATGTGATATATAGAGGATGTATTACAGAATTGTACACCTGAAATCTATGTAACTTTGCTAACCATTGTCACCACAATAAACTTTAATTTAAAAAATAAAAATAAAAATAAAAAATAAAATAAAATAAAATATGTGAAATATAAGCATCACTATATTGGGGCAGATCAATGCTCTTATGACCACTCTAGGATCCAGTGACGAGTGTTGTGGGTTTTTATGTTGGCATCATCAGATATTCATATCCCTCGACTTTACCCAAAGCTTCAATGAAAAATCTACCGTGTTTTGATAATCCAATAGTACCTCCTACATAGAGCACTTACACTTTATAAGCTCTTTCACAAGTATGCACACTTTTGATCTTTAGTTTGGGTTTTATTAAGCCTATTTTCCAAATGGACTGAAGGATCTGAAGCTCAAAAGGAGAAAATAATCTGCTCCATGAATGACACAGATAGCAAGGACAAGCTGGGATACAATCACAGATCTGTCTCCAAAACCCTGGATTCTTCCCATTCTACCACCCTGCCCTTCTCAGGGCCTTTGGAAGCCCCAACCTAGAAACATGCAGATAATGTGTTTTAGATGCTGAGTTCATCCTCTATACAGACCAGACAAAAAAAATGACACATTCAAATAGACATGACGTATTGGTTTAAATTGTGTTTTGATCAGTGGCCCATAGGAAGTAGCTGGTTGTCTACTTTCAAACGTTTTTTATTCACAGGCAAATAATCATGCAAATTAATTTGAACTTGATGTCTCTGGGTTGAAGGAATCCACCTGTTTCCCCCAAATTTGATCCATTTTGCCTGTTTGCTTTGCAGAACCCTCTTCTCCCAGTCCCCTTAGTCAACCCCTTTTATTCCACCAGGCCCCAGTGCCTACAGGTGTTCCCATGGGCTGTTAGGAAGCAGTGTGCTGGAGTAGCAATAGCTTATTGTTGGTTAGGTTTAACTGGAAGATGAAGAAGTGTAAACCCACACAATGTCTTAAGCAGGAGCTCTCTGTCTGCAGCAGCTGACTGGTTCTCTGCCCATGCTAATGGACCATCAAAAACACTTGACTCTAAGGATGGCAAGGGGTAAAGAAGCCAACTTGTGAACATAGAAATAATGCCCTGCTAAAGGGGGCCTCAATAAAGACCCCAATAAGACCCATTCTGAGTCAAAGAAATTGTAATACATATGTATGATATGGGGGGAGGAGTGGGGTGGTGAATTGGGGGAGAGGGGGTTGTCACTTTGAGGGGTAAAAAGTATAACTATTGCACTGTGTTATACACCTGAAGCTAATTTTTTTAAAAATGTTTATTTCACAATAAAGAATTAAAATAAATTTTAAAAAATCATAAAATGCTGAAAAAAAATCAACACACAAGTGTTGGCCAGGATGTGAAGAAAAAAAGGGAACCATCATGCACTGTTGGTGCAATTGCAAATTGGGGCAGACACTATGGAAAACAGTATGGAGGTTCCTCAAAAAAATCCAAAATAGAACTACCATATGGCCCAGCAATCCCACTTCTGGGTATTTATCCAAAGAAATCCAAAACACTAATTTGAAAAAATATATGCGTGCCTATGTTGGTTGCAGCATTATTTACAATAGCCAAGAAATGGAAGCAACCTAAGTGCCCATCAACAGACAATTGGATAAACAAGAGGAGGTACATATATACAATGAGGTATTACTTGGCCATAAAAAAAAAATGAAATCTTACCATTTGTGACAGCATAAGTGGACCTAGAGGGTATTATGCTAAGTGAAATAAGTCAGACAGAGAAAGACAAATACCATATTATCTTACTTATATATGGAATTTTTAAAAAATCAAACGAATAAACAGAAACAAACAGATAGATACAAAGAACAAACTGATGGGAGGGGGTGGGGCAGATGGGTGTAAAAGGGGAGGGGATTAAGAAGTACAAATTGGTAATTACAAAATAGCCACGGATATAAAGTACAGCATAGGGAATACAGTCAACAATATTGTAATAACTATGTGTGGTATCAGGTGGGTACTACACTTATTGGGGGGATCGCTTTGTAAGTTATATAAATGTCTAACCACTATATTGTGCACCTGAAACTAATATACTATTGACAGTCAAAAAAAATAAGACCCATCCCTACCCCTTAAGGGTAAGTAGGACCTGACAGTTGTTTTTAACCAATAAAATAGGACAAGAGTGACTAGACATCAGTCACTCCCCTCTGGCTGGCTTGATGAAGTAAACAGCCATGTTGAGAAAGCCCACATGATAAGAAACTGCAGGTGGCCTCTAAGAACTGAGAACAACCTCCAACCAATAGCCAGCAAGAAGCTGGGATCCTCAGTCCTGCAACCACAAGGAAATTAATTCTGTCAACACAGCAATAAAAAACTAATACCTCATACAACGATACATTTACCTAGAGAATGAAATAATATGTGGGTGAGCCAGTTAGACATTAAAAGAGTATGCAGCCATGTTTTCTTAAGAGTTAAGTGGCCTTGGTGACAATGTTTCAAGCTGCACAGGAAGCCAACAATAGCCCTGGACTTCGAGCCAGTATGTTCCTTTCTGTCTTGAGCTGATTGAGGTGAGAGATTCATTTTGTTTTGTTTTGTTTTCTGTTACTTGCAACAGAAATTGTCCTAACTAATACACCACCACTAATAAACCCAGACCAAAAGTCTAGCTTCTCAGGTTGATCTCCACAGCAACATAGACCAATCAGTTACAGAATTTTTTAGGGCTAGAAAAGAACTTTTAGGGCTATTGAGTTTCTATATAGAGAAAAATCATAGATAGATAGATAGATGATAGATAGATAGATAGATAGATAGATAGATAGATTCAACAAGAGAAGGACAGAGCTAGAGCAGGACATTCACACTAGAGAAGACTGTGCCACATTTGCTTTCATTCAGGTTGACAATATTAAACTTTACCTGGGCCGGCCGAATGGCTGAGTTGGTTAAGAGCTTGCTCAAGAGTGCAAGCTGAGCTCTGAGCAACAGCGGTTCGAGGCCAGCCCGAGCTGAGTTGCCGTTGAGCTGCCAACAGGTGGCAGGATGGCTCAGCTAAAAAAAAAAAAAAAAAAAAAAAATATAGTCTTTACCTGAGCCCTGTGCTCCCAGGAAACAGTGACAGTAAAGAAATTCCGTCGACATTTTATGTTTCAGTAAATAGTTTCCCCCCAAAGAACTATCCTTCACATGTGACTTAGATAACACACAAAGTCCACTCTTTCTTGGGACTCTCATAAGACATGGGGGTGGCCCTCTTATTTACCTGTGACATAGCCAAACACAGACCTTTCCCTGACTGTCTGAACCTGCTGACAAGGCTGGACTCAGCCCCTCCAACATCCTGTTTTTTGTCTCATGATTGATTAATTGAGATTAGAATTGTGTGTCCCTCTGAAACAAGTTCACCACAGAGAAAAACATTTTCTGGTCTGATAACAGACTGAGACTTACCCTGCTTGCAAAACAATCCCACCTGTAAATCATCTCATCTGCAATTTATTTACTCTCCTTCCATCCCCATAAAAGTGTAAGGCAAGACCACTCAGCAGAGATATTCTGATTTTCTGACCTAGGACGCTTTTTTTTTTTTTATTGCAATAGCCTGAATAGAATCAATCTTCTTATGTGTCTGGTATTTGCCTTTTTCCACCCAGCTTTATTGAGATATGATCGACTGGTCTTTGCCTTTGATAAGCTGCCCAGGTTTTATTGAACCTCTAACACACACATGGGAGGCAGAGGAAACTATGACACTCTCTCTCCTCAAAGAGTTCAACATGGAATAGAGAAAAGATACCTGAGGCTAAGGAATCCTCATACCTGGCAGGCCGGAGTAAGTGTTCAGACAGGTGAAGATGCCAAGGCAACCATGGCGATGAAGAGAGGCCTTCTACCTGGGGGATATGGAATTTAGAATGCTATGGAAGAGCAAAGCAATCTTCCTCACTTGTGGTCCCCTCCCAGTGGGACTGAGGGGTGAACAGAGAGCTCTAAGTACGTACACCTGCATCACCTCTCCCCAAGCCGTCTCCTAAACACACAATTGAAGTAAACCAATGTCCTTGATATACTTCAAACAGAATTGCTTCAAAAAAAAAAAAAAAGCCTTCTGACCCCCAACTTCCAAACAGATTGCTTCCTTTTGTAGGGACGAGTGATAGACACTGGCTGCTTTCAAGAGTCTGAAAATTACCAGAGCAGCCAGAATGAGACCTACTGAGATGGGGCAGGGGGATGTAGCTCTGAGCCAGCCTCCGGAAAGTGGTACAGGAACTAGTTGCTGACCTGATTGCTGCATGAAGGTTATTTACATAAACCCAATCTGGTCTTGCCAGTGAAAAGTGGATTGAAGGGAATTATCAGTTAGTAGTTCATCATGGCATTCATCTCCCCTTAGGATGCCTGGGCTCAGATTGCCACAAGTGTGGCAGTTTCCCTCCCTTTCAAAATTGAGGGTAGGCGAAGAGGAGAGAAATTGCCAGACAAAACCAGACTGCAAAGGGCAGCCTATCACAGCTTCCAGGGAATCACAAAGGGCATCGTCTTTATCATAAATCATAAATGTGCATAAGCTTAAATGCACATTACAGTAGCTGGAGCCTAGACTAACTTGGTGCATTTTTGTTTCAATAGCATTTGATTATTCTTATGATGTTATTACTATGATCGCAACTCTTGCAATTTGCCAGTGTATAGAGATGGCTTGTCCAAAGAGATGCAGCTTGAAATCAAGAATAACAGAGGTGATTTGCTGTGAGCATCCATTTGGAGGGCAATTGGTCAGGCGGCATCCCATTCAGGAAGCTCAGTGTGTCAGGGAGAGCCTGGCCACTTACACCTGAGGACAAAGATGCTGTGCAAGGAGTTAGCCTTAACCCCAAGTCTTGCTGCTAAACAGTGAAGGACCTTGGATAAGTCACTTCATCCTCACCCCCACTGTGAAGCTCTGTAAACACCCTATACTACAAATTCATGCAGCCCGATCTTTGCATACCCTCTTCTCTCTGTGGAGAATGGCCTCTGTTCTTTTCCTCAAAGGTCCACCCACTTGGTAAATTGTCTTCCTTCAAGTTTCTGCTAGAGCATTGCCTCATTAGATCTTCCCCTAGTCTCTCCAGGTAGAGCAGATGACTAAGAACAATCATCAACATTTACTAATACTATGTGCATGAGAGAGCAGCGGGGCTTGTGTAACACAGAGTATTAGAATTATGTGTCTACTTGCTGCCTGCCTGTCAGACGCTAAGGGTCTTAAAAACAGGAGGTGTGTCTGGCTCAACTTTCTAGCCATGGAGCAATGATGGCCCTTGGAGGACATTCAGTAAATATTGATTGAATAAGTGCCTTCCTCAGTATAATAAGAAAAGTCTTCACAGAATTGTGGCCCTTGCCAAGTGAAATTGTATTAAAGTACCCGGTAATGAACACAAATCAAATGTTTTCATAAACTCCCAACTGGACAAGAAGAATCTATGTGAGAAATTACACAGCTGCTCATAAACCCAGCTGGCGTCTGTCGGCCTCAGTCTGAAGAGATGTAGTGAATGGTAAGACAGAGTAATGGCTTCGAAACAAAATCTGCTTTTCAAAAATTGTATTTGCAAACATTGATTCTGCCACTCTCTTAGACTTAACATCGCAGGTTGGCCTCTGACATTGGGGTCTTCACCTTAAAGGGTCCTGGAGGAGTCAGGGTTGCTGGTGGTGCTTGCTCCTTCCACAGGATGTAGGGAAACAAGAGGCATCAAGAAGACCAGAGAGGGCCGGCCGAGTGGCACGGTGGTTAAGAGCTGGCTTGGGACACCAGCGGCCCGGGTTCGGATCCCACGTATGAGGGCCAGTGACACTGCCCTCTAAACAAAAACAGAAGACCAGAGAAAAGGGCCTGGCTCATGGGGAGGAAGCCACTTGGCTGGGGACCCCACTGCCTCATGCCACCCTCTGTTCCTGCTGGCCAGGGGCGCTGGCCTTCATCTCCATCTTGTCCTCCAGTGGACAAGTGGGAGACAAAGGGGAGGGTACACCACCAAGAAACAAGAGGGATACATAAAGGCCGCCAAGTCTCGGTTTTAGCACTAAGACTTGTTTTCCCAAAGTTTGCTGAAGGCTTCATCATCAGCAGGCAAATATTTACCAAATGATTCCTTTTGAGAACTTCAGTTCCATTGTTTGTTGTGGATATTTTCTGTGGGAGTTGGGGCAGGACCAGAAAGGGACAGTTACCTTCTCTCGCCAGGAAAGTAGGACAGAGCAATACCTGAGGATGGGTGTGGGCAGGGCAGACAGTTTTCTTTGACATTGAAACCCCTGCTGGAGTGAGGACCAGAAGGAAGATGTCCATAGTGTATCAAATGAATGTACTCTCGTTCTCAACACCTTCCTGCTAGATTAGACCGTAAGCTCCCTGAGGGGAGAGGTAATGGCTGGCTTACTTCTCTCTGTATTTCCATCAACATGCACAGAATGAAAATAAAGAAATGAATGGGGGAAATGATTGAACGAGCCCTCTTAAACAACCCCCATGAAGACAGAAGGGTACTCACCTCTATTCTGCAGGGAGACTGTTACAGGAAGGCAGACACAGGGGTGGGAAGGAATGGGACATGGCTCCTAGAAGAAGACCAAGCACCATTAACTCAGGGGCTGATTTCTGAGGCCCCAGAAAAAGAAGCCAGTGGATCTGTTTTTACCCTGAAGGCCAGGCTGAAAAAGTGGGGTCAGGTAGGTCTCTCTCTCCAGGTTCTGCCCTGTTGCAGGTCAGAGGAAGGGCCCTAGAGGGGAAGAAAGGGGAACCGAGTCCTGACTCTAGCTGTAGACGAGTTAAGGCCTGGATGAGTCCCTTTCATTTCCTGGGTCCCTTTTCATTATCACCGAATAGCAAGGAGACAGTTCACTCTGTGCTTCCCTGATGTCCCACTGGGGCTCACCTGGTGGCAGAGGAGCAGAAGGCCTGTGGGAGTGGGGCATGGCTAAAAGCGGCTACTGCAATCAGCACAGTTTTTGACAACGCCACTTTAAAAATTCAGGCATATTGCTCATTTGACTTAATAGTGTATCTGTGTTTGTTTAATATAGACTGCGTATGTGGGAAACCCTCTCAGCTCACAGAATTATCTCCGAAGCTGAGCCATATTTGCCTTTGATGCTGTTCCTTGAGTGTTGGGAGCCTCAGACCTAGATGATTAGAGTCTCTTCGTGCCCCTAAACTCCATGAGTCTTAAATAAAGTTGAAGCAGATGAGCTGCTCTCCAAACAAACATTCTCTTTCCTCGTTCCACAATACTCTGATCTGAATGTTTTTCCTTTGATGAGAAAGTTCAGGGTATAGCAGACCTTTATGGAATTCTTTAGTAAATCCTTGAATTCAGGAATGTATCCTTCATTGTTTGATTTATGTTTTTCTGGCCACCCTGATACATTTAGGTGGAAAATATTCAGGAAAAAAGTTCCTTTCCCAATACGCCTCTTCTCTAAAAGCACGTTAGTGGAGGCTAGCTAAGCTACTTGCTTCTTGACAACAAGGTGGTGAAAAAACCTCAGGGAGAATACTCATTTGGTGTTTCCTGTTTGGTTTGGTTTGGTCTGGTCTTAGTAATTAGTTTTATAATTGCTAGACCCCTGTTGGCTCTGATAAACAACTGTTTGTCCTTTTAGAAGCACGTCTGAGTTATAGAGGATTACTCGATGTTAACAAGTGCTAGAATTATGTGACAACAATAATATATAAGGCCTCTGGTGTCCTGTGCATAATTTGCAGGCTTTCCCGGCACAGCCCTATCAAACTTAGAGATGTGCTCACCGCCAGGGGCCAAAGAGCATCCTTTGGTTGTAGCCATTGGGAGAACATATTGGTTATGCTGACAAGGAAATTAGCCCTTAAATCACACAGCTATCTTCATCCCCTAGGACTGGGAGGCAGGAGATGCCATCCTTCCAACTTTCATAACCACAAGACCTGAGGCTCATTGAAAGAACCATCTCAAGGACATCTCTCAGGCATTGCTTGTGACAGTAGACGTCACTAACAGGAAACTGCCAACTCAGAACATGGGCTGATCAGCACAGTCAGCACTCTGGCTTTGGAGAGGACCCAGGACACATGAGTCATGGGAATTAATCTGAAGGGGAAAGAGTATTGTTGTCCTAGAGGCTGACTCTTCATTGTTTTTAAACCAAGTCTACTGAGATTTAATGTATCTACAATGAAGTACTCATTCTAAGTGTTCAGTTCAATGTTTTGGCATATATATATATATATATATATATATATATATATATATATATCCACGTAACCATCACCCACAATCAAGACAGAGAAAATTTTAATCACCCTTCAAAATGCTTCCACGCCCTTTACACTCAGTGCCCCCCTCCCCTAGCTCCAGGCAACCACTGTTTTTTGTCACTATAGATTAATTTTACCTATTCAGAAATTTTAAGTGAACGAAACAATATGGTATATACTCTTGTTTCTGGTTTCTTTTTCACACCATATGGTTTCTGACATTCCTCCACATTGCTGAGCATATCAATAGTTCTTTCCTTTTTGCTTCTGAGTAATATTCCATTACATAAATATACAGATTTGTTTATCCATTTATCTGTCAGTGGACCTTTGGGTTGGTTTCAGTTTGGGGCTATTAGGAATAAAGTTTGTATGAACAAAAGTCTTTTTTGTAGACATGTTTTCATTTCTCTGAGGTATCTAGAATTAGAACTGCTGCATCATATGGTAAGCGTAGATTTCAATTTTTAACAAACTGCCAAATGGTCCCTAAAGCGATTGTACTATTTCACATTCCCATCAGCAATGCATGAGAGTGCCAGTTGTTTCACAGCCTCACCAGTACATGGTATTATCAGTCTTAATGTTTGTCTTTTTAGTGTATGTGGAGAGGTATCTCCATGTGGTTTTTATTTGCATTTTCTTTGTGACTAATAATGTTGAGCATCTTTTCATGTGCTTATTGGTCATTCATGTATCTTTTTTTGTGAAGTGTCTGCTCAAATTTTCGGCCAAATTTTATTGTTTGTCATCTTCGTATTATTTTGTAAGTTTAAAAAAAAAAAAAACCTCTAGATTTTGTCAGATGTATTATAAATATTGTCTCATTTTCCATTGCTTGCATTTTTATTTTTAATGAGCATAAGTTTTCAATTTTGATTATGAGATTATATAAAATGACACGTAAGGGATAAGAGGGGTTGCTGACTAAGTCATAGACATGGAATAGCCCAGAAATCACTCCCTAAGGAGAGAATGAAACAGAACAGAGAGAAGTAGACCTGAGGCCTGAGAGAGTGTAATAGCCTTGGTTCTGAAAGGCTTCCAGACCTTGGTTCAGACCCTCATAAGGCCCAGATGTGCGACCTGCCCCTGGGTTGCTGGAGCTGCCTTTGTGTCCTTCCAGTACACTCTCTTCTCATGCATAAGCTAATTTGAGTGGTGTTTGCTACTTTTAACCAAAAGAGATTGGCTAAGGTAAGGGCTCACCTGCATGGTATAAACCCTGCTTGCAATAGAAATTCAGAGAAAGGAGAGGTATAATAGCCAGAGAAGATTTCCCAGAAGAGAGTCCTTGAGGTAGACCTTAAGAAATATTTGGTCTTTATTTCCAGAGAAGGAAAGCACGTGTCACAGATGGTGAAAGTAGCATAACCAAAGGCAAAGAGATAGGAATAAGCATGTGTAAGGGAGACACTGGGACCAACTGATTAACAAGGCGTGCGTATGTTATGAGGCTGTTGACAGGTGGAACAGGAACATCAGAAATGCCCATTTCAAGGAAGGTCATAGTTATCACCTCTTGTGAACTTGACCTTGAAAGGTCAGGAATGTCACATGAAAGCCATAACTTTCCATTACCCCTTCTGCAAAATGCTGTGACAAAACGAGACGTGGTCAGTTGCGGACAAAACACCTAAACTTTGGGACCAGCCAGATTTGGACCCAAACCTCTTTCCATCATTTACAAGTAAGACAGCAATATGCTTGCATGCTCTGAGCCCTGGTTTATTCATGTGTAAACCAGAGGTAATTATACCAATAGTAGAGGTAATAAAGGCTAAATGAAACTACGTATATAAAGTGCATGGTACAGTCACTCAAAGACGCTAAAAGATGTGCCATTACCCACACCCATTGTACCACAGCATCACTGTTAATTAGGCTTGAAACACAGCACTGATTAGTAATAATGAAAATAATAATATTGCTGATAGTTTCTGATTACTGCACATGCTCTATGTCACAAGCACAACATTAAATGCTTTATGAGCATTGTCTCATTCAGTCCTCACAACAACCCTGACAGTGAGACAATCCAGTTCAAATTCGACCTTGTAAAAGTTTGCCAATGACATTATGGCCAAATGATTATCAAATTTGGACAAGTAAGACCTTCTCTGTTGTGGCGTTGGACACGGTCATGAAAACAAATGCTCTCCCTCAAACCTAAGCTCATCAAGCTCCAGAGAATGTGGGAGAATGTGGGTGTTTTCTCCTGAGAAGTAGTAGGGGGAGGTGGTTCATACTTCAAAGAGCACTGAATGTTCCTAAATTGGTGATGTGAGAAGAAAGCAGCTGGGACAGTCCAAAGAGCAGGGCAGGAAGGAGGCTTTGCCTCTACATGCAGACTTGCTGTAAATTAGGTTCTTTGTTTGACCCTCAGACAAGTCACTTGACCTCTCTGGATGTAAGTTTCATCCCTTGTAACAGAAAATGTTTTGTTCCATGTAATATAAGGAACTTGACTTACATCTGTGGTTCTAATTCCTGGTTGTATATTAGAATGCACTGGGGAGAGTTTAGTTGTTGCTGTTGTTGTTTTTTAATAGGGTGTCCAGGCTCCTACTCAAGCCAATTAAATCAGAATCTCTGAAGACTGAATTCCAGGCATAGATTTTTTTTAAAGTTTCCCCATGTGACTTTAATGTGCAGCCAAGTTTGAAACCCAGTGAACCAGATGATTTTTAAGAGCTTTTCCAGGTTTAAGATTCAAAGTACCAGATACAAAAAGATGAAGAAAAAGTAAATAAATACCCCATTATTTACATTGGAATGGGTCAGTGAACATGGTGTGGTGAAAATAGAAGTGGAGGCTGCTGGGTGATTTGGGGAAACTATTTGAAAGGCTGAGCAAAATGTGGTGAAAAGATGTATGAGTCTGAATAAAGATGATGGGTTGGTAATAAACTTAGAGATCAGCATCCTGGGAGATTAGCTGAATTTATTCATCAACAAGTATTTATTGAGCACTTACTTTGAGTCAATCCTGTTGGACTCTATAGTCAAAACACAGGTAAGTTGCATGTAGATGGTTATATCTGAGTATAATAGAAACACTATCAGTGAAAACACTAATTAGTTCTCTGTGGGCACCAGGAACTGCTTCATGGAGGAGGTGCTGTTTGAATTAAGCCTTGAAGAATAGGTGGAAGTATATACACATGTGGAACACATGTTAGGGATGGAAAGCACATCTGAACCAAGAGGAAGAGGATAAATGAGGATAAATAAAGCTTCACACTTCACACCCAGCAAAACTGAACTCTGTGTTTCTCCACACACACCATGCTCTTTCATGTCTCCATACATTTAATTAAGGTGTTCTGCCTTCCTCTGATGTCTCTTTTCTTTTCACCTGGCTAAGTCCTGTCATTTTCTTAGAGTCATCTGAGAGTCAACTTCCTCTGGAAAACCATCTGTGAGGCACCAGGTCTGTCTCCCAGCACTTCCCTGTGCCTGCCTCCATCATGACATTTACACATAATAGCCCCAATCATGCTGTGAGCTCGTCAAGGGCAAGGATGGGTGATATACTCATTCATGGTCTTGTTTCCAGTGCTTTTCATATGCCCTGGCTGTTAATGGGTCTTAAATAAGTACATTTTTAACTGAACCAAGAAAATGAAGCAATCTTTTTAAAAAGATAAATCAAACTGTATTATTCTTTAGCTGAAAATTTTCTAATGGTTTCATGTTTACTTATAATAAAATCCAGACTACAAAGTTCTAGGTGATTTGGCCTCTAGATATTTTTCTAGCCTAAAATCACTTTTCTTCCTTTTTCTCTACATACATAAAACAAGTAAATTGCCTGCCAGAGGAAAACTTAACATTTCTATCAAGGAAGACAATAAAATACATATAATCATACTATGGTATCCAACATATAATCAAACATTCTAGCCATATGAGAAAGCATGAAAATGTGATCCATATCCAAGAGAGAAATCAGTCAATAAAAACAGATACAGAAATGAAATGGATGGTGGAATTAGCAGAAAGGGATTTAAAGAGCCAATAGAGGAAATAAAATAATAAACTAAAAAAAAAAAAAGTTACTCTTAAAGAATGCAGGAAAGAGGGAAATATTAGCAAAGATCACATGGCCCAAATAGAAAACAAATAGCAAGATGGTGAACTCAAACCCAGTTAAAGGTACATGGATTAAACACTCCAGTTAAGGAGCAGATGTTGTCTAACTAGATAAAAGTAAAATTGAAAACAACCACATGGGGAGATCCAAGATGGCAGAATAGATAAACACTGTGCCTGCTTCCTTCCATGAACACATTAAAATTACAACTAAATTATAAAACAATCAACCTGGAGAACCAGCTGAAGTCTGGCTGAACAGAACTTTTATAACTAAGGATATAAAGAAGAAGCCACGTGAAAACTGGTAGGAGGGGAGGAGACATGGAACAGGCCCCCAACCTCCATGTGACAGTTGAGAATCGGGAGGGATATCTTGGCCAGAAAGGTTACCTCTATAGGAGAAAGGGATCCCAGGCACACACACCAGGCTGCCCCTGCCCCAGAGTACTGGTGCTGGGAAGAGGGGCCCCCCAACGTCTGGATGTGAAAAACAATGGGGATTCCTACTGTCCTGGTGGGAAAGAAAGCTGTGAGAAACCCAGACATCCTCTTAAATGGCCTGCGCACAGACTCCCTTGCTCACAGACATTTACCTTGGGCTCCAGAGGAGGGATGGTGACTCTGGAAGCATTGGAGACATACAAGGAGGCAGACTGAGTGTGTGGCTTGTGGGGAAGGACTGGAGGACAGTCTGCATTTTCGATGTGTGAGGTCCTCCTCCCATGCTGTGGGGCAGGCAGACACCATCTTTCCTGTGTTGAGCCCTCCCCCTACACTTACAGCCAAATCTGAATCTAATTGATCTGGTGAGCTCCACAGCTCCTGATGATTCTGAATATGATTGGTCTGATGAGCTCCACAGCCTTGCTGACTCACTGGGACCCCTCCCATCCAACTTCCCCATCACCAGAGGCACTTTCTCCAAGAGTGGCCAACCCACATTGCTCTTTTTCTTGGAAAACTGTCAAAATCTATCAGACCTCAGGTGGGCAGCAACTGGCCTCAGTGTGCTCTGAGACTTTTGCTGAGTAGCTCCAGGCTCAGCACTGACACCAAACCAGAATTTACATTAACCTGGTGACCACAACTCTTCCCACTCTATGATTCCCTCAGACACCGCCTCACCCAACTCGCGTACCCCACCAGGCTTTATCAGTGGCCGAACCTTAAAGAAGCCAGCAGGTTGCAGCAGGCTTCTGGGAGTCCTGGCATTTTGTGGAGCTACCCCATGCCTGGGACTGGTGGCAGACATCCTCAGTTTGTAGCATGGCCTCTCCCATGTGCCTCCAAGGCTAACACAGGCAGCAAACAACTGTGGATCACTTTGTAGCTCCTACCAGGTAGTCATTGGCTGGTCACAGGCAGTGGGTGACCTAGGCTTGCACCAGAGCCCCTCATAAGAGGCCCCAGAACCAACACAACTTGGAGGTCAGCTTCAGATCACAGCAGAGCACTGCCCAATTAGCCCCACAAGCATCACACCCAAAGGGCAGTCTCAACAGGCACCAGGGCCCACTGGGGAAAATCCCACTCAGTGAGATAAGCCCCCTGCACAGCAGTGCATAAGCTGTGAACATGGTCAAACCCCACAGCCAATCAGCATGAGGGTCAGTCCCACCCACTGATGTGCCAATAGCAATCAAGGCTCAACTATAACAGTAGGGCACACACAGCCCACACAAAGGACACTCCTGGAGCACCTGGAGCAGGTGACCAGGGAGACTGTGCCACTCAGCCTTACAGGACATCTACTACATAAGGTTACCTGGCAAGACTGGGGGATATAGCAGGTCTAGCAGATGTAGCAGACATTATACAAATGTCCAAACTGTATACCTGAAATTAATATAAAATAATATTGAATGTCAACTGTAATTGAAAATTTTAAAAAGGGGGGAAAAGGCAAAGGGAAATAAGAGGTTCAAATCTTCAGGTATAAAAGAAATAAGTCATGGGGATGTAATGTACAGCACAGGGAATATCATCAATAATATTGTGATAGCGTGATAGATACAGTGTCAGAAGGTTAATAGACTTGTCATGGTGATCACTTCTTTAGGTATATAACTGTTGAGTAACTATGGTGTACCCCTAAAACTAATATAATATTGTTTGTTAGCCATATTTTAATAAAAGCCTTTTTAAAAATTAAAAAAATATAATAAAATCACATGGGAAATGGCAAATGTCCAGTTTGACCTATGCACCAGGTTTCAAAAGTTAAGGAATGAGAGATAAGACTGGGAAGTTTGACTGAAGCCAAATTATGTTGGGTCACAGATGTCAAATCCTATACTTATTACAGGCACTTCTGCTGCAAACAAATAGTCCACCCTGTGAAACAGAATGACCTTCTGGAAGAACAGGTATAAAACTGACTTACTTTACAGCATGTTTTATTTCATAAGAAAAGGAAATCTCTATTCCATCTCCTGATTTTCACTTTCCTTGAGCAGAAACAGGGTGGCCATAGTCACACCTTTCAGCTACCCATGGCACCAATGTATAAATAAGCCAGATGACAAACAAAATGTTAACCTTTAAGCTACATGTGATGCTCCTTCTTTTAAACGTGAAAATGTGCCTGGAAACTGAAGAAAGTAGTAAGTCTAATCTTCCCTTGTCATTAAATCAATAAAGAAATTAAAGACAACATTACTCAAAACTGGTCCTTGGAAGGTATTGCTTTTTTTATTATTGTCATAATTATTATTGTTATTTCATTTTTCAGTGGCCACCAAGTATGAGGGTTCCTGTAGTTAAAGGCATGGCAAGATGTAGGAAAGATATTGCTTTTGCCTGAGTTTCATGAAGCTGATATCAATCTTTTATTTCATAAACTTCAGACTGGTTATTGCTTTAAACTCAGGCTTTGGTGCATTAAATGTGGGACTGACAGGAATACAAATAAGAGATTTCCCAATGATACTAAGCAGGGGGCTGGGGAAGGTCTGACTTCCCTCCCACGCCTGAAGAATGAAATTCAGGAAAGGTCACAAAGCAGCCAGACTTTGAAAATAAATCTGAACTCAACTGACTCAGTGAGTGACTCAGAGATACTGTTTTTGCTGTTGTTTTTTTCCCAATAAGAGACAAAAGGACAAAGGATATGATTGAGCCTTGGAAGGAGGCCTGACTGTGGTGAGATTGAAAGGGTGCAGACTTGAGTTGGAAGATGTGGAGTTGACCCCTAAATCAGCCTATAAACAGCCCACTCCTCTGGGCATCAGTTAGATCTGTGCAGCAGTTAATCCATAAAAGTCCTTCCTGGCCCAAAATCTTAAGAACCTAGCAGTACATACTTATATGGAGCAATCATGAATATTTTGAAAATATACTTTCCAAAACACCAGTTGTCTTGATGCTAATGACAACCTTGAGAGGACTAAAGGGGGTGGATGAAAACAATGAGGTTTAATTAAGCTGAAGGACATAGAGTTAGCTAACCAGTTGCCGGCCCTGGTCCCAGGTTGCATGTCTTCTGGTTCCTAATCGTGTATCCTTTATCCCATCCCTCACTGCCTTTCAACAAGGAGAATACAAGACCTATTTAAAGGGAACAGTCAAGCAGAGAAATGGTGCTTTTGAGTTCTTCGGGAGGGATTTGGATCTGGGGCCAGACTGTAAACAGGGAATGGAGTGGTCCATTGGGTCAGAATAAAGGCTGGAGATTGCCCCACTCCCAGGCATCCACTCAGAAGACTTGAAAATAAGTCCTCCAACAAAGCATTGGACACGAATGCCATTAGTGTCAGGGGATATGAAGAAGTCTGTATGTTGCAGGGCCTCTAGATAATCTCTCCATGGACTACCAATCAAAGGGCAAAATCTTGAACTTCCAAAATCCTGAGTAATCTAGCCTTCTCTTGCATTTCCAATCTAATCCTCACCACTCCTCTTTCTCCTCTGTATGCTTTACTTCTCTCCTATATTATAATTATTCCTGAACTTGCCTTATTCCCTCTCTTAAATGGTACATGCCTTTAAGGCTAGAAAAATATGGACTGTCGCAGTACATGGATTTAGGAATTCAAACCAATCTTATATTGATCTCTAGGGTGTCAGGAGGCACTAATTGTCATCTCAAATTGGATATTGAACAGCTCAATACATAGGAAGTGCATAATAATATTTATTGAATGTTATTTGTTCATTTGATCTCAAGGCCACTTCAACATTAAAACTCTTTTTCAATCTTGATCCACTGATTTATTTAAAAACCGGCTTTTAGAGTAACAATATCTAATACCAAAGCAAACATGTGAAATAATTGACTTGAATGAGCATTTTTACGGAATTTTCTTCTAGAAAAATGGAGACACTATAGGCCAAGACTCAGGATTTCTTTCCCATTGCTCAATTCTGGTATCACCAGAACCTTAGCCTTAAAGACAGGATTTTCTTCATGACATGTTTTTAAAGCCTCCAGATGAAAACATGCTGAACCGAAAGAAGATATTTTCATTTTGTTGCTCTCAACCCATATTCAGTTGACTACTAAAACACTTAAATCATGGCACAGATTTAAAGCTATGAAATATTTACAGTGCAATGCTTAAGGCAGGTGATGTTTAGTTTACTCATTCTACAGCTCAGTAAATTCTGAATACAAAAACTCAAATTGATGCTCTCAAGTGATTGTGTCAATGCAAAAAACAAAAAAAAAAAAAACTGTCCTTACGAAAACAGTTCTTCATCTCCAGAATTTGATTTTCATACTGAAAGATAGTGTTCTCTAGATATGTCTTAGATGACATCAATAAATCTAGGCTATAACTCTTTCCTACAGTCATCAAAGTACATTCTGCCTGTGACTGAATCATTTCTGAGCCGGTGACACTCTTCCTGCTGTGCCTACCATGTTAGAGCTACCACATAAAAGGCTACGTCTAAGTACATATTTGCTAAATGAAATAAAGCATCTCAGTTGAATTTCCCACAGTTCCGAACAATTCCCCGATACTGTTTTGATGTCTCACAGAAAGTGCTGGCTAATACATCAGTGAGTTTGTAATCCTGCGACACCACAAGGTCCTGGCAGTAGATGTGTGTGACATGCCAAGAGCCTTTCTTTGCCAGAGACTGAGAAACTGTTTTACTAACTTCTGTATTTTATTCATTTGCCTCTTTAAATCACGTTGCCTCTGCAACTTTCCTTTCTCCAGTGATTCTGCAGCCATTATCTTTTGGGCTTTTTATTCCTTTCTCACTTTGTACAATAGTCACTAAGTTCAGTTCGTGAGTACTCAATAAATATTTGTTGAATGAATAGAAAATTATTTGTTACCACGTGTGAGGTATTGTGCTAGATACTAGAGATGAAATTGTCAGAACACATATGGCCTCTGACACCATGGAGCTCACAGCCTAGTGGGGAAGACAGGCCATCAGTCAAACGATGACAAAATAAACGTTGGCTTACAGATGCGATGAGTCCTACAGAGAAGCAGCATGTGTGGTGGTAAGAGGGTTTATGACGGGGGCTGTGAGCTAGTCAGGATGGTCAGGGAGTGCTTCCCTGAGAAAATGAAGCCTTAGCTGAGATCTGAATCATGAGTGGGAGGTGACAGGTGGAGACTGAAAAGATGAGCATTCTATGCAGAGTGAGAGGCATGTACAAAGGCCTGTGGGAAGGAATCTGGAAGTTACCAGGGGCTGAGAAAAGGGTTGTAGGGCTGTAGCAAAGAGAGTTAGGGCGAGGGCAGCGAGAGATAAGTCTAGAGAGGAAGGTCAAGGTCAAGTAATGCAGACCCTTTGCTCCACGTTCCAGAGTCTGTTCTAAGAGCCACAGAAGATGTTAGAGGATATTAAGCAAAAGGTTGACATAATTGGATTTGGGTTTCAAAAGCAATATGAAAATTATTGATAGAAAAGAAGGAAGACAGCAGCAGAACTGCTGGGTGAGAGGAAATATTAACCAGAAGGTTAATAATACCAACATGCTTTTATTATTGACATTTTACTGTGCCCCACTCTCGGCGCTAAATTGATTCATCTCTTCCTAGATTTGAAATCATCTCTAAGTAGATCCTTGGCAACCCAACCTCCTGTACTGGCCTTTTGGCCTTCAGAGATACTGATGAAAACAAAAAGGGAAAAAGCATGGAACTATGGCCAGACATTTTAAAAGATGGTGCACCCCCTGGTGGTCATCCACTCATTCAGCCTCAACAGGAGATAAACTGGAGGCCATGGGGGGCAGTTCCCCCCGCCCTCTGCCCTCCGCATCACTGTGCAGCCCAGCTCCAGACTGCACTCTTGACCCCAATGACCATTACTGAGTGAGGACCTCAGTCACTCTTGCAGGAACTCTGAGCATGTGGCTTTCGGCCATAGGCTTATCACATTAGTTTTGTCTTTACACCAGTGACCCTATCTGCTTTCCCTTTGGGATGTTTTAATGACACTGATTCTCCCTCTACCCTTGGCACATAATAGGAGATTGTCTGATAAGTGAGGAAGCTTTTTAATTAAGAACGTTACCAACTTGTGCACTTCCTCATTTTTGTGTGAATTACAGGACTAATGTTGGGACACTTGTTTATTTATGAGGACTCCCTAAGTCCCAAAAACATTCGAACAAGCCTGAACCTTTATCCCTCTCCTGTCTTCCAAATGAAATTGAATTCTTTCTCCTGGAGACGGGCTGCTGATTGTCAAATCTGCCATGTTCATGAACCCAAACACAATGGGTTTGGGTCCCCCTTTTCTCTCCCTTTGTTGAAATTCTACCAGCCATTAGGGTCCTTTTTTCTAACAATACCTCTCCTTTGAGCTTTTCCTGATTACTGCTCCTCCAGAGGTCATGCTATCTTTCTTCTCTAAATCTTCCAAAGCTTTCGTATCACAGTTTGCCTTTCAGACCGATGCCCCCACATACATATTCCCTGGGTTGTAAGTTGTTTGAAGCAGGGGTTTCAACAAGGAGTGTCCACTACATGCTGACATTTTCAGAGGGTGTGCCATGTATTGAGTTTAACTTTGATATGCAGATGGTCCCTATGAGCCCCGAAGTTAAATCCCAGTCTCAACAATGTGGGAGAATAGATTTCTCACATTTGAGCTGCTAGTTCCATCAACTGGGATGGGTCTTCTTGCTGCCAAGGTAATAATAAAATAAATCTAAACTTACAAAATGAAAGAAGCTAATGGATGCATGTTGGCTTCTGTATGTCGGGAGCTTATTTATTACATTTGGCTCTGTCCCTTGTGAATTTGATTTCTTTTACCTCACCAAGAAGTTGTCAAGCCAGTAAATCTGATATCCCCCATTATCCCCTCAAAGAAAGAGTCCATCTTTGAACTGCTCTGGCTGCAGAAAGTTCATCCTGACACTGAGCCTGTCTTTCCTCACACAGCCTGAGAAGTCTGAGGTAGGCACAAGATGTACCAATAGGACAGAGCCCCAGGGAGGGCCTAGAGAGGGGCTGTGGAAGCCTCCTGCCTGTTCCATGGACATTATAAACCCCCGTGCTGCAGTTGCGTTTGGACATGTCATGACTCCATTAATGCACATGCTCTGTGAGGGGCCCGGTGGGATGCCTCTTTCTGTCCCCATCATACCCAGCAGAGGGTCCCATCAGAGCTAGCATCTCAGTCCATCTTTGTTAAATGAACTCTGCCTACATTCCTGCCTACAGTCGTGCGCTGTGTACAATGGCCTCTGAGAGGACATTGACTGGCAGCCACATGTCAGCCTGCATGTCAACATGAGAGAGCTCACCAGGCACCTCTCCACGTCTTACCTAGTATCTATAATTCAATGTGCTTCCTCGGCAGCTGGTGGTTTCTGCGCTCTGCAAAGAACCACACTGCCATCTGCTGGCAGCAAAACACCAGTGGGCCTCTGTGCTCACCCTGCAATTGGCTGGCAAGTCCCACTGTCTGACCCAGAGTCATGCCTTCCTAAGCCCTGGCATGTGACATTGCCAGCTGTGGAAGCCCCCAAGCTCTCTCCCTTATGGTTTCCCAAGCATCTCTCTGGACTCACATCCTTTTCTTCAAAAATCTTTCTCTTGCTCAGAAACGTGTGCTCCACCACCCGACCTGGGCATGTAGCCGACTCTCCTGACCCTCAGAGGAAGGAAAGACAGTGTGGGACGGTGAGAAGAGCCAGACACCTTCTCCACGGGGCTTCCGAGCAGCCCCAGGTCACAACGCCCAAGCAGGCTTGGTCGGATTTTCTGTAATGAGGTTCGTTTCACATTTTAACAACTCAGAATAAAGGACACATCTGGAGTCATAACGTCTCTATGAACACCTTCTCTGACACCTTCCAGAGAGATCAAGAAAGCACCAGTATCAACATGTCTCACCCTAAATAGGTGAATTGTACAGTGTGTGAATTACATCTCAATAAAGCTGCGATTTAAAAAACAAGTGTCACAGGCTGGGTTGGAAGACAAGGGCATACAGGCCAAGATAACATTCTTCATCCAGCCCTTACAACCAGAGACAGGGAGATGCCACCACTAACCTCTCTTTACAGCGAAGGACATGGAGGCTCTGAGAGGTGTAAGCTTGCCCAAGGACTCAGCTGTACGTGGCGCCATTTGCTTTAAAACCATGTTCTCAATCACTATAGCCTTTCATGTGCTACCTCTGTAATGAAATAATGAAATAAAATTGTCTTTAGAAAGAAAATAAACAGGTTTTCTCTTTTGATTTAAAAAAAAATATAAGAAGCCTCCAAGATGTCTTTCAATAAGTGGATTATAAATAAACTGATGTATTTATACAATGGAATATCATTCAGTGATGAAAAGAAATCAGCTATCGAGCCATAAAAAGACATGAATGAATCTTAAATACATATTGCTAAGTTAGAGAAGACAGTATAAAACTCTACATGCTGTACGATTCCAATTATATGACATTCTAGAAAAGGCAAAACTATGGAGAGGCAGTAAAAAGATCGGCAGCTGCCAGGAGCTTGGAAGAGAGGAGGGAGGACTGAATAGGTGAAGCACAGGGGAATTTTTTAGGTGGTGAAAGTATTCTGTATGATACTGTAAGTGGATATATGACGCTGCATTTATCAAAACCCACTGCAACTTACAGCACCAAGAGCAAACCTGAATGTATGCAAATTGAAAAATTCATTTAGAGGGTCAGGAGAGTCCCAGGATGGAATGCAGGGTGTGACAAAACAATTTAACTGTATTAAAATGTGTGAAACAACCTCCCTGAAGGGAGTGGGAGGAAAGGGTGCTGAATAAGTAACTGGAAATGAGTGGAATATGAAAACCAAAACAAAAGGAACTGCACATAAACACTGTACTGGAATTGCTACGGTCATTTCCCCCTGTGGTCCCGGTTAATAATCCTAATATGTTACACAACTACAGCAGCACTGGATGGGGATAGTGGACACCAAGTTTCTCACTGATGAAATGGGAGGTTACAGGGAAGCAGGGAGAGGTGTTAATGGATTACAGCTGGAGACATCAGTACAAACTCATGTTTGGCTCAATGCAGACACACATGGTTACATAAAGAAATATTTACAGGTAGATGATGATGATGGTATCTGATAGACACACAGACAAAGTATACATCCATATACTTCCTTGCTGTCAGCTGAGGACCTAGGAGCAATGACAATCCAGTAGCAAAGAATCTAGTGCCCACATTGTGGTTTTAAATATCTTTTTCCACTAAAAGAACTAGGGTTCCTCAGAGGAATGGCTGAATCTAGAACTGGGGCAAGAAATATACAAGATGAGCCTAGAGCATCTTGCAGAGCCAGACAGTAAGGAAATGCTACACACACACACACACACACACACACACACACACACAATGACAGGGTTGTGTCAAAGGCACACAGGAACCAATGAAAGTGTTCCCAGTGGCCAAAGCTGGAATGATTTGAGCAACAAAATAAAGTAGTATTAATTAAAAGCCATAGTGTAAAATAAATACCCATGAATCTACACAGATATGAAGAAATGATTGAATATATAAATAAATATAAGAGACAGAGCCATTGTGCAGAAGAATTCCAAATACTTTATGCAGGTATTTCATCCTCAAGATTGAGCATAGCTTCCCACTCCTTAAGTGTGGGCTATGCACAGTGACTTCCTCCCAAAGAGGACAGTGTGGCAATGGGGCACTCACTTCACAGTGGAGGAACCTGACAAATACTGCCCTAGTCAGGCGCTCAAGGTCAACAGCAACCGGAAAAATAATGCTCTAAGTCTGTACCCTTGATGTGATGGGATGGAAATGACCCTTTACCTCCGTGATCTGCCTCCCCAGAATCCATAACCACAGTCCAATCATGAGGAAAATCCCAGTAGAGGCACATGCTACAATATTTGACCAGCACTCCTCAAAACTGTCCAAGTCATCAAAAACAAAGTCCAAGAAACTGTCACAGCTAAGAGGAGCCTAAGGAGACATGACATCTAAATGAAATGTGATATCCTGGATGGGGTCCAAGCACAGAAAAAGGATATTAGTTAAAAACCAAGGCAATCTAAATAAAGTATGGCCTCTAGTTACTAATAATGCACCTACATTGGTTCATTAATTGTGACAAATGTACCCCATAAAGGAACTCTCTACTCTCTTCACAGTAAATCTAAAACCGTTCTAAACAATCAAGTTTAGTTTTTAAAATAATGATATGGGAAAATTGGGGAGTATGTGGGAAGGAAGAAACAGGAGACAATAAGCAGAGAATTCAAAAATAGAATGGGTGTTCTCCCTCCTGTCATAAGAATAGCTAAGTGCTTACTACTTGTCCGGCAGTGGGTGAAGTGACTTGTGCACATTTTTTCACTTAACCCTCACAAATATGCTATCACTAGCTATCATTACCCTCATCTTATAGATAGATGACTTGTCCAAGGCCACCAGCTAGTACCTGATGGGACAGGGTTCAACACCACCCGTTACCCACACTGGTGTAAATGTGTTTGGGATGTCCTCATCCATTATAGCAATAAACAAATATTTACTGAGTACCAACTGTGTGCCCAGAAATGGGCAATAGCTGGTGTTGGACCCCAAGGATCTATAAGTCTAGTTGGACAGACATGGGAAAAGCTAAATTTTAAGAAGGGAATATCTGTTATATTTGTGTAGAAAGTAAATGCAAAGAAATGTAGAGCAAGCACTTCCAGTTGGAGCAATCAGAAAACATGTCATGGAGAGCCATGTGGGACTTGAACTCCACTCTGAAGACGAGAAGGAATTAGAGGATGAAGGACGGGAGGGACACTGCAGCCAGGAGGCTGCCGCCAGAGGCTGTACCTGCTGGTAGGGCAGGTGGCAGGGGAGTAGCACGCCCTGCTGCAGAGCCCTGGCCTGAGGCCAGGAACTGGTAGGATCTGGGCCTAACAGCAAATGTCCACCCTAAGCATTAGAACACAAAGCATTCTAGCCCAACAAGGAGCTCTTCAACCACGTGACCTGGTGTGTTTGTGGTAGGATCTCCTTCACAGAAAGTGCCATGGGCACACCGAGGCCGCACCCCCTCATTCAGCAGCAGCGGCCTGGCCTCAAGGGTGGTGGCTACATGCCTGTCCTCAAGAAGCGTCCAGGCCAATGAGGAGACGACATAGCTGCTGCCCAAGAACCAAATTCAGGTCACCCATGTTTTGTGTGACCCACATGTTTTTGTTTTGGTCAATGTTAAATTGGTTGCAAATGTTTAGAAACTGCAATATAGGAGAGAGGGGAGAGAGGTTTCAACGCTTCTCCTCTGAGCCCTCTTGCTCACCTGGCACATCGGCTGCAGGTGGGCCCCTGCTCCGGTCACACAGGGCACCTGCCCTCTCCTCTGTCACAGTCCAGTCCCACCAGCTCGAACTCAGTTACCTTGCCCACCTGGCTACTGTCACTATTTTTTTTTTAATTTGTTATTGTTAAATTTAGCTCAGATACCAAAAACCACACAAAACAAATGTGTACACTCATGTAACCACAACCCCAGGTCATTCCATTTTCTTCTGACCTGTGAAAAGTCTTCTTGCTGTGAAAAGTCCTGATGGCCATCTCGTACTTTCTCTACTATAACTTACTGGACCGTTTGTTTGAATACTAGAGAATTTTTTCTTTGTCTTTAAAGTATACTAATTTTATTATAATATGTCCTGTTGGTCTATTTATTCTGGGTCTATTTATTCAGTTTTGGGGTGTTCCCCTTCAAAGTGTAGTTTCAAACTTTGGGGGTTTTTAATCTCAGGAATGTTCTCTAAAATTAACATTTTTAATATTTCTTCTGTTTCCCTGCTTTAGTTTTCTTCTTTAGGGAAACCTATTATAGAAATGTTGAATGTTTTTGCCTATCTTCTATATTTGTCACTCTCTCTTAAATCCCTTTTATTTTATTATTTTTTTTTAAAGATTTTATTGGGGAATTGGGGGAGGGGTACAGCGTTGGGGAATCAGGGAAGGGGAACAGACAAGTTGCTGTCCTTTTGTTCTTCAGTCTAGTTGCGGAGGACGTTGCCTCACTGGCCCATGTTGGCATCGTCACTGCGCTCTTCCCAGATGAGGCAGATCGGTCGCCGACCTCTGTATGGTGGCTCATTGTGGCCATTGGCAGCTCATGCTGGCTGCCGGCCACTCACACTGGCTGCGGGCCACTCACTGTAGCCCACGGCAGCCCACCGCAGCAGGGGCTGCAGCCCACACCGTCGCCGGGGCTCGCACAGCCCAGCTCCAGGTGGAGCTGCTGCTAGCTGCAGAGGGTAGTGTCACTGGCCCTCACATGCAGGACCCGAACCGGGGCCACTGGCATCCCAAAACCAGCTCTTAACCAATGCACCACTCGGCCGGCCCTTAAATCCCTTTTATTTGTTTCAAAGTTTTTTTAAAAATTTTCCTCTTATTCATCTTCTCTTTATCTTAAGGCATTGTCAGTTGTGTTTATTCATTCACATGTTCCTTTTAGTCTTCATATTTGAAATGATTGTTTTTTTCTAATTCTCTCCTGATTCTCCCCAAATTTCTGTTTCTCTGTTTTGTTATTTTCTGCTACATTATTTTTCCTGCATACATTTTTAATATATGTATTCCTGCATACATTATTTTTAAATCTCTAAATGCATTTTGAAACAGCATCATTTTCATCTCTTTTACGGATACACTTTAGGATGTGGTTCATTGTAGGCATGTCATCCTGCATCATGTTTTCCTTTTTATTAAGAAGTTTGCATAGCATTTTATCTCAGCTATTTTCTGTTGCTCGTTTCTATGTGAAATTAATTTCCCTGAACTTCTGGGAAACTTAAACATGAATATTTTTCTTCTTTAGGGCTCTAGATGCCGCCGCACCCCCCGTTGTTGTTGGTTTGTGAGGTACTTTCTGCGATCTCCTGGCTGTCCCCTCTGACCGAGCCTTCTCTGTCCTGTGTCTCTGCCGCACCCACTCTCCTCTGGTTTGGATCCTGGTCCCAGCAGCTTCTCATCTGAGCGGGACTTTCTCCTAGGAGTTCCCGGGGCATGGGTGCTCTAGTCCCCGACACAGGCCACAACCTCAACCCTCACACTCACTTACTGAAATGTGCAAACCGTTCTGTTTCCATAGCTGTTCTCAAATTGGGTCAGAGACTTTTTGAGCTCCTGATGGTTATTTCAGGGTTCTCAGGTCCATCAGACCCCCCTACACACACACATTGCTTCCTTCAGCCTCCCGCACTAATGCTGATAACACAACTCGTTACCCTGCCTCCGCTCTTATTAAAGGTTTGTGGGGACACTTGTCACCTATATTTGGTGTAGTCTCATGGATGAGTTTTGCTTTTGCTATTCCAGTTTCTCTGTGATTTTATGGAATGATTTGGAGAGACTTAAAAACCATGACACAACGGCCACCACCTTGCCAGAGTCCGCATTTTTGTGTTTCAACTCCGATCCTGTGAATTTCTTACTCTCTGTACTCCAGCTACTTTCGGCAGCTAGCAACTGCAGGATGGGCTTTAAAACTGCCAAGCGCCCCTCCTCCCCTCTCCGCCCTCCCTGTGCCAGTGGCCGTCCTCCCCAGGAGTCCTCCCCAGGAGTCACCTGCACTTGAGCTGTTGCCTGGGAAGTGGGACAAAGGGCAGCATGCTGAAACCTCATGTCACTGCTGGCGTAAATCCCCAGGAAACCCCAGGCGCAAGACCTCCCCCAAGGTTTGAGTACACCCGCTCCTTCCACAACTGTCAGCTCCCACCTGGTGAGAAAGGACTGATGGTTAGTGCTGGGCAGCTCGATGCCAGGCGGCCGTGGGCTAGACAAGGGCTGAGGGCTGGGATGGTGTGGACAGGTCCCACTCACAGTGTGAGTGACACAGATGGATTTTTTTTTACCAGAGGGTGAACGAGCTTCTGGAAGAATACCCAATATTCCCAGAGGAGGCCCCACCTCTGTACCCTTCCTTGAATCCTCACTACATTGTATATAAAATTTCCCAAGGGGATATAGTGAGCAAGACAGAAAAAACAAAAAATAAGATCAGCTTCCTTGGAATTACTCCATAAATTCAGTAGAATGCCTGTTTTTTGCACCCAGCCTTTTTTAAATCACTTATTTAAAAGTGGAGGAGTGAGTCTTTTGTTCCACATCTTTATCTCACCTTCTCTCTGAGCTCCTGCATGGGTTTTTTTTCTGCTCCTCGATCTTTCTGGGGCCAGCTCACCTAGTTTATGTGTCTTGGACGTAAATGCCAAGATATGCAGGTCCAGGCAGAAAGCTCCAGGAACCCGGCACCGGAAAGTTTTGCTTCTTGGGCTTGAGCCAATTAAATCAACCTTGCTCTGAGGCTGCCTAGGGAGTGACAGGCTAACAGCCTGATAAACTTACAGAGGAGTTGCCGTCGCACTTGAGTTATGGTCTGTTTCAACTCGGAATCCACTGCAATTTACAGCTCCCATTTCCAGAGAGGGAAACCTTCAGGGTATGAGATGACAACCGGGGTCTTAAGGGGAGGAATTCTGACTTAGACAACGGATGGAAACATGATTAATACGTCCTATCATTTGAGGATGAACTTCTCTGTTAGTCTGATCCTATGGAACACATTAGAAATAGGAGCAAGTGTGAACTGAAGGCATTCAAGAATTGAATTGCGAGGCCACACTACAAATATAACCTGAGAAGTAGCAATGGTATCTTGTTTCCTCCCACATCGCAAGCTGGAATCAATGGTCCTGGAGAGAAAAGAATGGAGGGAGGCAGTGGGAAGCTGGCAGGTTTTGGGGCACTCTGTCCACTGGCTGGCACCCTATCAGTAATGTTCTTTGCTGCCACCCTGGCTCTGAATGGTAACTCTAGATTAGTTCATTTGATTTCCTGCTCCACCAGTTGGAGAAAGTAACAGACATTACCAACCATGTCTTGGTAAACGGCCAAAATACGCTTGTATTTACTCATCATTCAAAGCCATCCAAATCAAAGATGTAGTTTGAGATTTAATGAGACTAATTTAAAAAAGAGGATAGCTATACAGTGGAATAGTATACAGTCATTAAAAATAATTATATCTACATGTACCAATATGGGAAAATAACTTAGATGTATTGCCAAGTTAAAAAAGCAAGTTGAATAATATGTACAGAATGACCCGGTTTTTATACAAGGTTTGTGTGTGTGCATGTGGGTGTGTATATAGCCTTTTGTATGTACACACATATTAATGCCATATGTTACTGAACACTGAATGCAAAGAAATTGGCAAAAAACACAGGTAATAGTGGTTGGATCTCCGGGGAGTCTTGGGCGGGGTTCCTAAAGCAGCATACCCTAAGACAAGGACCTGCATGTAAATAGATCATTGGGGGATGGACCTAGGAAACACTGGGAGAAAGGAAAGCGAGACACCAAAAGGAAGAAAAAAAGGGTGTGTTATTAAACGAGTTGCTACAGTGGACAGCTAGGGCTCAGTCCCACAGGAAACCCCAGGACCCCCCTGTGACCCGCAAGCCAAGGGGCGAGGAGTCCGCTTTCCAGCCCCTGCCTCGCCAGTCCGAGGTCGCCGGGACACCAGCTCTGCCAGCCCCACGTTCACAAGTCAAGAGGAGCCCGCTGTCTACAGGCACCGAGACAACGCGAGCAGGGGTGCCGTGCGGTCAGGCGCCTGCCATGTCTGCTACAGGGTGCGTCACGGAAGACACTCTTTTGACATTATTTCTCATTGCTTTTCTGTGTATCAATGACATTTTAAAGTCAGGGGGAAAAAAACTGATAATAAAAATACCAAATTAGGTTTTCTACAGAAAAGAAAAAGAGGCTTACAATTAAGCCCAACACCATGCAGGGAGACCAGGGACCTCCCCTCAAAGCGGGCCTTCCACCTGGAAACGTCTGAGCCCGCCTGACACGTGGGGTGGGCAGTGCCGTGAGGAAAGAGACAGCTGAGACAAAGCACCTGTTGACATTTTATTCGCTAATTATAAATACAATTTCATGAGTATTAAGGTGAACAATGTACTACTAGCACCTGGAACTTGACCGTCACAGAGCACTGATCGTTTCAGCATCTCTGACCAGAAGACTCGCGGTGGCTCTTGGGGTGTCTCCCCCGATGAGTGTTCAGCTTTGTGAGGACCTTGCTTCTGGTGCAGCAATTTCATTCTTGGCTCATTCTCAACAATTAAAAAAAAATCAGAAAAGATCAGGTGTTTGCAAGAAAAATATCAAAGAGGATCAGAAGATTTTTCAGTTCTTAAAGCCTAGAAGTAAAAAGGGGGGTAAGAAAGAAGAGGAAAGGGGAAAGACGTCAGGGGCCGGCCAGGCTTCTTCCTTCCCCCGGAGCATTTTATAAAAACGTCTGTGACCGGGAGGCGTTACTGCTGTTTGGAGACGGGCTGCGTCTCTCTGATGAGCCACTCAAGCGCTTCCTGGCGGCCCTGTTTCTGCAGTTCCTTCCCGATCACGTCCCTGCATGTCAGATGGTAGTTGTTGAGCCAGTCGCACTACAAGGAGAAAGAAGACCAGACGTGCTCACCCACGACGCCTTCACCAAAGGCTACAGGCACACTGTGAGGGGCCCGACTGTGAGGGGCCCCATGCGCGGACATCACAAGACGAGAGTAAAGGAGCACAACACCCTTTCATCCCGCTTGTGCACAGCTAACTTCCTTGGGTTCTATTTCCCTAGAAATAGATGGGAGACGAGGCCACATCACTTATGGTGAAAATGCTCCTGGAATACTCTATGCATGTGGACTAGCCAAGACAGTGAGGGAACCATGCCTAATGACAAGCCATGGCTTTGGGCTTCCCTGAGTACAGGGTAACTTGTCACAGAGCTGGTGTTTCCCTTAACAGGCTCCTGGAAGCCATCCGCACAGGCCATTATAAGACAGAGGGGGCAGGGGTTCTCAAGAGCTCCTGCACACACCAAAGCGGCCTCATTCCCTCACACCTGAGCCGTCTCGGGGTGGGGGAGGAGACAGAGGGCCTGAAACTTGTCCTTAGACTGCTATGAGGACTCCTGCTAAGAGACACGTCTGGAGCTGGTCTGCCAACACACCGAGTTTCCTACCCTGCATCCACTGACAAAGCTGAATAAGGTAGGGTGTGGGTCTTGTGAGTGTGGCTATCTAGACAAACCCCAAACCTTTGGTGGCCAAGGATGGTGGTGCTGCAGGGTGGGGTAAGAAAGCTTGACTTTCAGCCCGTCAACTGAATTGTTGGCCACCACACTCGGAGATAAAAAAGAGCTAAGATGGAAGGAGGTCCGCCATCCGAAGCAGCTCGACAGTGAAGGCAACCACAGCAGCCAAACCTGGGGCCACTCCCAGGACCCTTTCGGGTGGGCGGGGCTTAAGCAACATCTCAAAGGCCCCAACAGTCTGCAGCTGCCGTGTTCCTGTCCTACCAAAGGCCTGCTGCTATCTGGTGACAAATGATGGGAATGCTGACCCGACCCCCAAATTCCCTAAAGTGACAGCTAAGACAGTCTGTTTGGGAGATAATAAAGGGCCATGACCAGGTATTTCAAAAGCCCCAAGAACAGAATCTGTCAGGAGGTATTACCGTGCCTTCGAACAGAATGAAGCCCCATGTTTACTGAGTGGTATATGGGAAAGGAGCCCTTTTGCTGAAAGAGGTAATAAATGATCTCCGCTTAGTACATCAAATACTGTCACCTACTATCCTTTGTGGAAAGGATAAGAAGATGTATGCCCTGTAAAAACTAACAGCCCAAAAGAACAGTCCAGTGACCTGGGTGCGCAAGGTACAGTCACGAACACTGGATAAGACAGAGCCATCTATGAGTCACAGGTTAACAAAACTCTCCTCCCTCAAGGAAAAATGGCCTCCCCTCACCTTCCTCACGGCAGCTATGGTTCCTGCCCTCCTGGGAAACAATGGCACACGCTTCCCACCCACAAAACCCCACAGCCCCACAATGTGGGGGAGCAGGACTACCTCCACCTACTGGCCCCACAAACACAGGCCAAGCACCCAGTGTTCAGGATGCCTAGGATTATCAGACTCAGAGGCCTACACCTCTGACTCTGAAATGAGAATGGAGTGGAGAATGTAGGCTAGCTCTCCACAGGTGTCTCTCCCCCCCGCCCCACGAGGCTCCCTCATTACCTCTTTGTCTGTGAGAGAATCCACATCTACCATTTTGGTCTGTATCGGAACCAAAGTTAGAGGTTCAAAGGTCAGGCTTCCCCGGTTATTGAAGTTATACTGTGGGCGAAGGAAGAAACAGAAGTGTTTATTCCTGTTTACCACAATGAACCACCACAAGGTCATCCCCACCAGCCAGGACCATCCCTCAGAGCCAGGTTAACTGGGAATCAAGAAATGATCAGCCCGTCACCATGTTTAACAGGCACAGGAGGCACGAAGAAAACAGCGGATGCCACTTTCCAGGAGCTGCTCCACTGTGCAAACAGCCTGTGCCGCCAGGAAAAGCCAGACAAAGGTGCCGAGGGGCTCCCAGCAGCAGGTCCCCAAGACCAATGTCTGCCGTGACGGAGAGGAAGCAGGGGCAGGGTGTGGGGGAGTCTGGGCTCAGAGGCATCTCAGGTTTGGGCTCCTGAGGCTCTGCTGGGGTACAGTGCCCCAAATCACTTTTTTAATTGTCAACCATGTGGCCCTGTCTTGAGCCAGGCCACGGGTGACAGACAACAGGTGTGACCACTCCACATGGTATGGGGAGGCCAGGGCACACAGAGGCATGCTGGGTCTCTGGAGTGACGTGGGGCCACTTTCAAGAGCATTGACTTCAATGTGGAAGCAGAGAGCAGGCCCCTCGGCCAGCCTCGCTGGATGCTTAGGAAGCCACTTCCCTCCATCTGTTCCGTTTTCATCGTCACCAGTGGAGGAGCAAACAGGTCTTTCGGGAAAGCTTAACACCTCAAGCCCTCTGACCTCTTGGTGATACTGATGGGAGACAGTGTGAATCAGCTATCTTCCTGCCTGCCCGTGCCGCCCGACCCACGAGCTAATTCAGGGCTCCTCAGCTTTGCCTGATAAATAGCACCTGGGGCATTTGTTAAAAACACAGTTTCCAGGCCTGAACACGAATCAGGGGCTGGGCGGAGTCTTGGAACAAGCGCCCCCAAGCAGAGGAGACTTCTGACCTGGCGCTGCCCCACGACACGTCAAGAGGGGGCTGCCTGGGGCGCCGTCAACTCCAGAACTCCAGTTCATTAAGCATTTTCCTTCTGGCTTTGCAGAGGAGAGTGAATTCCAGGAAAGTCCCTGATATCAGCGGAAGGTCTTGGCTCCAAATGTAAGTATTCATCTTCCCAATTAAGGAATAAGGAAAGTTTTAAAAATGAGTAAGTATGCAATGACTCACCTTGGTCTTCACGGGAACCACCAGGACAACATTCTCAATGCGAATTCCAAAAGCCCCATCTTCATAATACCCTGGTTCTGAAACACACCAAACCCCCACATGAGTAGCAGCCCACGAGGAAGACACGAGCTTTCCCGCCTGGGACGGAAGCCTCGCCCTCACAGGGGAGAAGAAACAGGTGAAGGGCCCCTCAGTCCAGATGGAAGAGCCCAGAGATGCCCCCTCCCACGGAGCCACTTCTGCCCAGCATTTGAGGTACCGAAAGGAAGGTTTTGCAGTTCCCGAAAACCAACTGCAGGGTAGGGGGGACAGTAATGGGGAACCCACCAAATAAATCATTGTGCATATTGGTGCGGCATAATGATGCAGGCTTAAAATACATTCACAAAAATTTGGTAATGACCTGGGAAAATGAAATATATTTAGAAAGCAGAATACAGACAATAGTTCCAGTATAAGCTCAATGACAGAAAAAGATATATACAAATATAAAAAACCAAAAGCTAACATATCAAAATATTAAGTCATGTTTCCCTTGGGTGGTTGGATTTCAAATGATTCTCATTTTCTTCTTCACACTGTTCCAGTCTCGACTTTTCTACAATGAACATGTATCACTTTTATAATCATAAAAGGTTGATATTGTTGTTAATTCAAGGTAACAGGAAGGGGAAATTGTTTCCAATTTACTTTGAAACAATCAAAATATAAAAAATAGTAAAGAGCTTTCAAAAAGGCTGGAGCATCCAAGCATACCCTGTATGGGAGGGTCACCTACCATCAGTGACAATCATGCCCGCCTCCAGGGGCTCATCGGAGAATGTTTTGTAACTAATGCCACAAGGACCCTCGTGAACGTTCAGGAAAGACCCGACACCGTGTCCTGTTCCATGCAGGTAATCCAGGCCAGAATCCCATAATGCCGAGCGGGCAAAGGAATCGAGAAGGTGGCCTGAAAGACACAAAGAGCCACTTGATGATATTTGTGCAGTACTTTTCAATTTGCAAAGCACTTTAGAGATTAGATTTGCTATGTTTGGCTCCAGAGGGTGAAACAGAAAACAGGTAAGTCACTGAAGGGCTCAGATTTCAGCCCCGCACAAGGAAGGACTTTCTAACAATCAGAGCTCCTGAGGACAGCTCCTCAGCCAGTCGGAGCTCAGTCTGAAGCGGGAGGATCATTAGTCCAGGATGCTGGTGAGGGATGGTCGCCTGCAGCAGGGAAAGGCTGCGTCAGATGACATGGCTGTTCCCTTCCCAGCTCTGGGACCCTGAGGTTTCACCATTACAAAGACGGGGCTCTAACCAGGCTGCAAACAGGCAGGCATGCAGGGCAGATGAGGAAACTGGTACCCAGGGAGAGGAGTGCAGGCCCAATCTAAGATCTTATCAACTCCCTGTCCAATGCTCCACCCACAGGGCCTCAAGCAAGGAGGGATAAATCTAAAGTCAGCTTCCAATAAAATAAATCCCACTCAGGGTCCTGAAAGGAGGCACTGGCCCAGTGTGGAAGGGCACACAGAAGGCTGCACCAACCTCCACCCAGGCGCTGAGGCCCGCATGCTTGCTGTCCTCTCCTGAGAGCCACCTGCATGTGACATCCAGCACCATCAGTGCTCAGGAGAGACGCACACACCTGACCCCCGGCCCAGCCCTAAGCCTGGCTCCCTGGGAGGCCCTCTGAGCTTAGTCACTGGGTCTAGGAGATGCACTTCATGAAGTAATCCTCTTGCCCTGGCTGGGCCTGAAGTGGACTGGGGGCTGTCACAGACAAGAAAAAAGCATGTCCTTCCACTCAAACTGACACGTTTGATGCCTGAACGAGAGCCATGTGACAGAAGGAACTACCTACCTTTGGTTCCGGTCGGGAAAATGGCTGCACTCACAGCTATGTGGCCCTTGAGGACGTACGTGAAGCATTCCTGTCAAAGAAACCCAGGGGGCATGTTGCAGAGGGGGCACAGGATCCCTGGTCCTGTAGCTTTCTGGTAGTTCAGACAACCTTGCCCCTAAAAATTTTTAGCAATACCACACAGAAAGTCAAAGTGAAAAGAAAAGTCTAGTGGAAAGAAAGGTGGCTTTGGGACAAACTTCCCAAAAAAATATTGAAATTTAAGTTAGTAAAAGAGAACTGTCAGAGCGATGACCCCACAGATCTTTCCCTTATAACGAGCATTCTGACACACTCTATGTCATCTGAGCCTTAGAAAAACTGGGAAAAGTAATAAAAAGTATTGATGATGGTAGCTGACATTACCAAGCGATTCCTCTGAGTCAGGCACTAGAAGTTTAATCCCACATGTGACGGAGGCACTGCTGTCCCCCGCACTTTACGGGGAGATGAAGGAGCATGCTGGGTAGTGCAGTTCCCAAGTGGCAGCATCTGCCTCAGACAGGCAGCCCTGCTTCACCACCTGTGCTCCCTCTGACCGCACTATACTCAGGGGTTAGCCCCACTGCCCAGGCAAGAAAAGCGCCGTTTGGAAAGTTAGTGGCTTGCCAGAAAGTTAGGGGCTCTTTCCACAGCACAGAGTCAAAGGTACGTGGACCCAAGGTCAAACTCTTCTAAGGTGCTGGTACCTACGAACGGACGAGGCAAGGGACAAAAGCTATGAAATCTGCCCCACTGCATCACAGAAAACCCGCTTCCCTGAGTAAACTTCCTGAGGGAGCTCTCCGACATTCACTCAGACTCAACCGACATTCGCTGGCCAGTGACAGTGATCTGGGAACTTGCTGGGCTCATGGAAGCTTCTTAACCAGCTCTGGAGGTGGGGAATTTTATCCCCATTTTTATGGATGGTGTAAGTGCTTTGTTCGAGGTCATGGAGCCAATAAGCAGTAGAGAAGCTGTGAAGCCCAGAGTCCGGGTACACCTCTCTAGCTCATAGCTGCTTCCTCCCTTCCATCCCAAACAGATCAGAAACTGAGCAGAGTATGTCCCTGCAGAGAGGTCCTAAAGAGTTGAGCCTACAAATAGGAATGTTGAACTTGAAAAAAGAAGGGGGGTGGCTTTCAGAATCAAATCTAGATACTGCTTGTAAAAGGCATGTATTTCATTATTCCACTCTCATCCCCAGAGAGATTTCCTGACTCAGGAGAAGGCCAAAGCTGTGTCAACTTGAACCTGAGCTGCTCTGACCTTAGCAGGCAGAATGCTTTTAAAAGTGCTCCAATAATTAATTAAATGGACCTCATAAAGCGGATAAGCCTGTCTCTACTGTAATGAGCTATTTTACCATCTCACATGTAATTTTTACTTATTTATACAATCCCTTTTCATAAAAACAACGCTCTTAAAAAAGCAAGCGAGGGCCCTTGACTTTTCTGATCCACCTTACCCTCTCATAGGCTGTAGGGGTCCCAAAATGCATGGTCCGGGTCACGTCTGTAGTTCCATCCCTTTCCAAAAAAAAAAGGGAATATTAGTTTTCAATCAAAATAAGCTTTTGCTCAAATATGAGACAAGTGAGGATGTAGAGAAATTAGAACCCTCATATACTGCTGGTGGACATGTGAAATAGTACAGCCACTTTGGAAAACAGTTTGCAGTTCCTTAAAAGGTTAAACAAAGAGTTACTCTATGACCCAACAATTCCACACCTAGGTAAATACCCAGAACTGAAAACTAGTCCATGCAAAAACCTGTACACAAATATTCATAGCAGCATGATTCATAATACCCAAAAGGTGAAAACCATCCAAATGCTCAACTGATGAAAGGATTAACAAAATGTGGTCTATCCATATGATGGAATATTATTCAGCAATGAAAAGGAATGAAGCACTGATGCATGCTGGAACATGGATGAACCCTGAAGACATGCTAAGTGATAGAAGCCAGACTCAAAACTCCATACAATTCCATGTATGTGAATGTCCAGAATATAATATAATGTGATCATTTCTATTTATATGAAATGTCCAGAACAGGCAAATCCATAGAGAGAAAGTACAGCAGCGGTTCCCTGGATAGGGAAATGGGAAGTGACTGCAGATGGGAAAGGGGTTTCTTTTGGGGTGAAGAAAATGTTCTAAAATTGACTGTGGTGATGGCTGCACAGCTCTGCGAATATACTAAAAACCAGTAATTGTACACTACAAGTAATTGTATGGTATGTGAATTATATATCAATAAAGTTGTTTTACAAAATAAAATGAGGCTGAGTGTGAATGCAAGGATGGCCCAATGTCGTGGCCGTGAACTCAGTCCGGCCCTGGCACACACATTCTTGGTCTACAATGTGAGAACTGTCTCACGGAAGACACCATCATGGGGATTATGAACAAGAAGGAGGACCAAGTAAATAGGAGCCTGTTTCTAGCAAAAGAGGACCAAATTCCCAGTTCCTCCTGTCAGGACAGCAAGGAGTTCACTGGCCCCTAAAAATACCCAAACACATCTCTTGGAACACTCTAACCCCCACCCGACATAGAAAGGATAACTTCTAGAACCCTGCTAAAATTGAGAAGTGAATCAAAGTTTATACCATTACCCAAGCAGTCCCAATACCCTTTGCTCTAGGCTGCTGTGACACAAAGGCTAGCTGTGGTCCCCGTATACTTGGCCAAACTCATCTAACACGGGTTCACCAACAGCCACAGTGGGAACGGAGCATTAAAGGCCGAGCTTATGCCCCTGTAATGCAAACACACCTATCCTAACTCCTTCTCATAGGCCCTACATCAAGGCCCTACCGAAGCCTGGGTTCTCCTCTGAGAAACCAGTCTAGAGGATGTGTGTAAAATCAGCAGAACATGAAGAAGGAAATGCAGGGGCAACCTTTGTCTCTCATCCATTCATTCAAAATTAAGCCCCGACTCCATGAGGCCCTAGGCCGCAGGAGCCCAGAGAGTTAACAGGCAGGTTGGGGCTGGGGTTTAAGCTTGCCTTCAGTTATTTAGTATTCAAACTTCCAGCAAAGGACTAAATGTTTCTATCAAACAGTCTTTTAAGGGAAGAGAGTCCCAACTGGCCTATTTCAACTAAGGGTTAAAAAAGGGACGAGGCACAGGAACGATTCCATTAGGGGCAGGCGCCGAATGACATGAGCAGCTGAGCGTTCTCGGCTGGAGCCTGGCTTGTCCCCCAGCTCAGCCGCCCCGACAGCGGAGTCCCATGGGGTGGCCACCCCGGCTCACTTACTTGTATTGAGCACCCGAGTCAATGAGGTACACCTCATCCAGTGACAAGGTCCTATTTGTCTCCGGGACCGGCCTAAGAAAGTTCATTAAAAATTCAGTATTCCAAATGTAAACATGCTAAATCCAAGAGGAGGGCACACTTATACTATTCTTACAACTTATATAAATCTGAGATTATATCAAGACAAAAAGTTACCCAATAATTTAATTATTACAACTCATATTAACCTTCTACTATTCGAAGATGCAATCAACCTATTGCCCCAACAAGACAAAGAGCTCAAGAGAAGGTAAAATAACATTGGTTTGTTTTTTCTTTATATTAATTCCATGTGTACCTGGAACAAAAATGGTGTTCATGAGATACTTGTAAAAACTACAAAAACAGTAATCAACAGACACAATAAGACCAAACTAGAGTCTTGGGAACTGGGGAGAGAGCAGGCTAGTCACTTGCCTCTGGGTGTGGGGGTCCCAGGCCCCTGCCTCAGCCTCTATATCCCCCTTCAGTCCGGACTCCCCACTCTTCTCAGACCACCAGACAGGCAGGTCAGTGTCTCAATCTCGAAGAAAAACTCGGGATTTTTGCTGGGAAAAGGCGGGGAACTGTAATGCGCTTAAGCTACCGCACTTTTTCCAAATGAACACGAGGTATTTTTTAAGTGATCTGCTTTCCCTGTGCCTTTTCCAGTGTCACCGCACTGGGAAAAGCTAAAAGAAAGGGCAAGTGCTGTCCAAGTCTCCACCCTGAGGCTGAGAGAGCTCTTCATTTCCAAGCACCACCCCCTCCTTCAGCAACAAGGGCGTCAGAAGCCATTCCAAGCAGGCATGGGACCAGCTCCAGCGCCCTGCCATGGAGAAACACCAGAGGAGTCGCGCACTCTGAAAGTTTCTAATGAGTTGATTATGTGCAAATTCTAGGATAGTATCCAGCCAGGAAACTCGTCACCTAAGTTTCACATTAAGACAAAAGCTGCAGTCCTTTTGATATTTTAATGTGGGAACAGAAGCATTCATGTGAGGAACTGCGCAGTCACTTCTGTGACCATCTCCCACCAACGGCTTCACAATCTGCCCCTAGACTGAAACCTCAAAAAGCAATTATCAAAGAAGGGCTGGGGAGAGCCTGTGCCCCAGGACAGCACAGTGAGATAGACCAAGTGTTCCCTCGCTGACTGCACACCACAGATGGGAAGCAACACAAGGCAAGGCCCTCTGACCAGGCAAAGCTGAAGCTGGAGCCCAGCGGCCGGCCATGCCAGTTCTGTTTCCCACCGTCAGCCCTAAAACTATCAGCACCCCTCTTATCTCACAGTGCAGGGACACTGGGATCTGTAGGTCTGTAGACTCTTGTACGTCATTGGTAAAAAGCTCCAGAGGCTGGGGTGCCGGGTTTCAAGCCCATGGAGCGGGGAAGAGAGGGTGCTATTATCTTCCCACCCGTAAGCGGCTACTCCACAACCTCGTGATACGTTTTGTTGGTATGGAGGTTTTTTTGGACTAGTCTATCAAAAAGCCTGCCATCAGGAAACATGCTAGAAAATTCTAATCGTCACGATTCCAGGGCTATGAACACAGCTATAAATACAGCTATGACTGCAGCTTCTGCAGTCTCAGAAAGGAGGGAGAGACAACCTGTTTGAGTACATCATGGAGACTGGCAGTGCCATACATCTGAGCCTAAGAGGAGCCAGGAGGCTTAGCGATTTGGAGAAAACAAGACCTTACAGGTCTTAGTTCCCAGGAAGAACAGTGTCACAGACACAAGGAGGGGCTTGGGTGCCTGTGATCATGTCTCCCCTGCTCAGGCTCCCGTGCAGAAGCCGCAGCAAGGCCTGGCCACAGCCCCTCCACAGCCCTTACGCGTAGTGGATGATGGCGCCGTTGGGTCCCGTGCTGGAAATGGTCGGGAAGCTGAGGTCCACAAAGTCAGCCTGCTGCCTGGAACAAAAAGACACACGGAGCAGGGTGGCTTCAGGGTTTCTCACATGCAAAGACTCAGGGACCTCCCAGCCTCGTTTAGCTCGCCACGGAAATGACCACAAGGTTCATGGGGCCCCAGACCCTTACCTTCGAAATTCCTCAGCTTTGTCAGCAGCTGAGATTTCTGTCACGCCACCTTTGGGCACCTAACAAGGAAGTTGCTTATAAATCATCTGGTGTGACAATTCAGGTGTCTCCTACATATTAAAGAGGGTACACTGAAAGTGTACTTTTTTCCCGCAATTCCCATGTCCCAACTGTCCAATCTATAGGACACAGCTTATGCCTCATCTTTAACAAGGAGGGAATTTCCAAAGGCTCTCACCAAAGCTATATAATAAGCATTAAGTTTTTTGTTTAGTTTTTCACTCAACTATTGGGTTGTCGGAAAAATCATGACGTATTTTTCTGTTTTTCGTTGCAAAAATGCATGACTTTTCCGACAACCCAATACTTTATTTATCTCAGTACTACATCCTGAAACCTCCCAAAACTTACTACATCTAAGTTTAAAAATTCAAAAGCACCCCCTCCTAGGATATCATCCAAAGAAAGTCAAATAAATAATAAAGACAAATACAATGGTATTATTACAGAGTTATTAATAAGTAGCAAAAGATTAAAAACAACCTAAACATTTGAAAAGAGGAGGAATGGGTAAATACATCAGTCTAGCCTCTAAATGCAGTCTCCATTTGGGTCTTTTTTTTTAGCTGAGCCTTCCTGCCACCTGTTGGCAGCTCAGCGGCAGCTCAGCTTGGGCTGGGCATCAAACTGCCGTTGCTCAGAGCTCAGCTCGCACTCTTGAGCGAGCTCTTAACCAACTGAGCTACTCGGCTGGCCCTATGGGTCATTTTTTTTAAAGCCTCACAGCACATGGAAAATGCTCACACTATGATACAAAGGTAATAAAATAAAATCATTTCTCTGTACACTGAGAAACATCATGTAAAAAATGATTTACACTGAAAAAATGATTTACACAGTGAACAACAGTCAGATATGGAAAAATAGTTTTACTGGTGGAAATAAATGTGGCATTTTCTTTTTCCAATTTAAGCTACTTTTAAAGAATTGTTTATTTAATATTTAATGGGAATATGATATTATGTAATAATACCACAAAGAAGTCACCCTCCTGTCAACTGCGGAGAGGGAAAGAGCAGGAAACCAATGGCCAAGAGTCAATTTAATATAAAAAGATTAATGGCTTAAATGGAAGTTCAAAATGTACAAAGGTTTTTTTCTCTTAATGCAATCAGTTTGCTTTTAATATTATCATGAGAGTCATTTTTCCTTATAATTAAATTCCACTTAGTTACCAGACAATTCCTTAATCCAAAAAGGATCCACTCTGTTAAGGAATGTCTTTCTTCATCTTGTTACTATTTCCTACAACTAAAGAATTTTAAACACACAAACAACAAATTTCCAGGAAGAACTTTTACAATGGACTGCTGAAATCAGATCAAGATCTTAGACGTCATGGTTACCAGAGCAGGGAGGGTGCCAGGGTTAGGATCACATTAGAATCCTGGTTAGAACCTGGACAATCTATGTCCATACAATAAACAAAGACTAAGAACCAACCTCTTTCTCCAGCCAGTTAAAGAGTTCACAGAGGGCCACAGCATCTTTAATCTGTTCAAACAATGGAGACATTTTTAAGTTATTGCTGAGCATCCGATGAGCACACTCAGAGCCCAGCCCTAAGGAGATACTGAGAGGGCTGCCCCTGCAGGGCACAGGCCGTCAGCAGTCAGGGCTGACAGGCAGGTACTTCCTGTGACAAGCCTGCTACAGCTCCCACTGGCAGGGACAGGGCTCTGCTGTGCAGGAGCTCAGGCACAGCCAGGAAGGGGCCTACCTCAGAGCTCCCCCAGAAGGCCCAGGCCTGTCCTGCAGGGGTCCGGAAAGACAGGCCACTGCCAAAAGCCATCTCTGGGCTCCAAATATTTCTAGACCTTCTACTGGCTTTCAAACGCAATCTGGGCTTTTAAGAGGCTTCTTCATCTTCATCATCATCAGCATCATCTACACTATCATCATCAATATCTCTTTTTGAGTTGTATGTTACACTTTGCAAAGATGGGGCCCATTCAGTATTTTATTTCATTCACCAGAAGGCTGAGAGGTTCGAGCCTTGAGCCAAGCTCAAGGCCACAAAGCAGGTGAGGGAGCTGGGCCTTCTGACGACCATACATTCCCCTCTTCCACACAGGTAGCTTTACTCACATGAGCGCGCCTCATGCCTTCTGATTCGGCGGAATTCTTCACAGCTTTGGCAATGCAAATGGGGGTGTAAGGCATACAGCAGCGATGATCCTAGGAACAAAGGGCAATCCCATGGGAACTGGAGCCTGGCTCTCCTCCCCCAAGACCACAGCAATCCCCCTTCACCCAGCACACCACACAAATCATTTGAAGAGCCCCACTCAGGACCCACGCAGCTGGCCATCCCCAGGGCCCGTAGACCTGCTGCTTCTTTTGGTTGGTGACTCTGAACATGACAAAAGGGGCTTAAGCTTATCCAGAAAGATAAAGTACATCAAACAAGGTATTTCTCTTCTACCCCCAGCCCCTTGGCTCTTTGAGGCTGCTGGCTGCCAGCCATCAGCAAGATATTGCTTTTCAAGCCTCCATGGTTGTGGTCAGAGTTCACCAAGGGATCAAAGCTTGACCAAAATCACCCCTTTATTGCTGCACAAAGGAGGCTTTTTCCCAATGTCTGGGGACACACGTGACTGATGAGGGAGGGCTCGTGTTCCCTCCCCCTTGTCTCTCAGGGATCACACGTCAGCTACTAGTCATGTCTGATCTTAAAGGGCTGGGAAAAACGCTTCCCGATTTGAGAGCACGTGAGAATCCAGCCTGTGCTGTGAGGGGGCCTCACACTTGCACAGAGACTCGCAAAGGGCTTCGGCTCCCTCCACCCTCTATTCTCTCTTACATACATGCCCCTCAGGAAACAGCGACGGCAGATGTAGTCCCCACTTAGGCCAGGGAAGGAGAGCTTTGAGTAACGGAGTGTCTCACAGGGACAGGGATGGGTGTGGTAGCAAGCAGGTCTAGAGGGCCAAGACGGGGGCTCTCCCCAGCTTGATGGAGAGCAGAGGACATTCCTGGGCTTGTCAAAGGTCACTTGGCAGCCAGAGGCCCAGGGCAAGACAGTCAAAAAGGTGACATCTAAAGTGGCCTGGATTCCAAGGGCTGGCTGAGTGGCTCAGTTGGTTAAAAGCTCACTCAAAAGTGCGAGCTGAGCTCTGAGCAACAGCTGTTCAATGCCAGCCCGAGCTGAGTTGCCGTTGAGCTGCCAACAGGTGGCAGGATGGCTCAGCTGAAAAAAAAAAAAAAAAAAAGTGGCCTGGATTCCAGTCCTGTCCCGGGCCCTACTTAAAATGAGGGGACAGGTGTCGCTGCCCAGCACCACCCAGCAGCAGCTAAGAGCAGGGCTATCACTACTGCTTGACCTTTGACAAACCTCAACTCCCGAAGTCTCTCTGGGCTTCAGGTGTCCTTATATTTACAATGTTGGAGGCAGGGGGAGTAATGTTCCCCAAACTTCAGGCATTATCATACCACCTGCACAGCTCTTACCCAGCTGCCTACACCTTGGACTCTTATTTACTTCTTTTCTTTATCTTTAAATCAACTTAGTTTATTAAACTCAACTTTGTCTTAAAACTTTTTTATATTTTCATGATCTCACATGCTAGTTATATTTTTTTCTAGTATGCACTAAAACACTTTTAAAACAGATAATTTAAATAAACCTAAAGACTAATGTGTACCACCTAAAATCATCACTCATGCCATACTTGGGGAAACACACGATTCGATGGGTTCTAAGGCCTAAGCCTCTCAATATGTCTCCAGTTCAAAGGGCTCTGACCTGACAGCCAGTCCTGGGATCTGCCTGAACAACCTCCGCTTCAAAGACAAAGCTACACAATGCCAGAACTGGGAAGGGGCAGGCACCTGGAGTGTGACAGGGCTCAGATGGGCTTCAGCGGGGCTACCAACCTTGGGGATGGCCTCGCTCACAGCATAGCTGGCCTTGTCACTGACCCACACCTTCTCCCTCGGGGAGAGGTTGGTGCACAGAACCTTGAGCTCGCTCATAATGGACTGGTAGGGAAGCACTTGGATTCTGTACTCGGCTTCCAGGCTCAAGTCAAGAAGCAGGTGCTCTTTCACACTTGGGGCATCTATGCGGTCACCGTCAATGAAGAGCCTGCAGAGGGGCCAGAGGTGAGGTGACAGAAAAAGGAGGGCTCATGAATGACAGCACAGGAGCACACACATACAACAGACTCTATCCTCTGGCAACCATTCCATTCCCAAACCCTGCTCTCCAACTGTGTCCCCTGTCTCTGTGTATGTTGTCACCATCTACCCAATTCCCCAAGCCAGGACCTGGGCACTGTCCTCCTTGATGCTCCTTCACTAACACCTTTGGACCAATAGCCTAAATCTCCATCAAATCTGTCCAGCTTTAGCTACAACCTGGCCAGTCACTGCCATCTCTCGGCTGGATTAGCGCCACAGCCTTGTATCTGGTCTCCCTGCCTGTAGCCTTTCCTATCCATCCTATTTTTCACAGCCATAATATTCTTTGTGATTTACAAGTCCAAATCTGTGATTCCCTGTGAAAAACTCATTCAATAGCTCCCAAGTATCCTCAGGATAAGAGCCCAAGCTCCTGAACTTGGCACACAAGGCCTCCCTTTAAGTGGCCTCGGCTCACTTTCTGGCCTCACACTCTCTATTTCGACCACTCTGACCCACTCCAGGTCCTGCCCAAGCACTGTGATCTCTCCCCCAGAGCCTCTGAAATGCTGTTCCCTATGCTTCCATCACCATTCCCCTCACCCTCATCTACCTAGCCAACACACATATACCCTTAATCTCTGTTTCAATGCTGCTTTCCCCAAGAGTCTCCTCTGACCCCCCCCCCCCGTCTAGGTCAAGCCCCTACTGTAACACTCATAGCCACCCCACTGACAAGTTAGTCCCCACTTATGTGCCTGAATCTCCAAGGAGACACTCAACTCCCCAACTTTAACCTGGGCCCCTGTCTGTCTCATTCATCCAGGTAGCCTATAGAGACCCTAGCACATAACAGGCACTCAATAAATGCTGTCTGAATGCAAAAAGCCATCCAAATAGAAGAGCAATGGCAGGAAGGCCACAAGAAACTTTAAAAGACAAGCTGATGATGGGACAACGTGTGACTTGGGGTGTTCCTGTGTCATTTCTCACTTTTGTAGTTTCTTTGCTGCGTTTCTTTGCACTGTGGATGTTGGATTATGTAACTTGTAACTGAGCCTATACACCCTTTTCACTGGCTGCTAGAAGACTTGGGATCAAATATGTGGCCCAAGCAAGACTTTGCAGCAGGAATTTTGTGAACTAACCTCACCCGGTTTTGTTCTGATGTCCTCACCTACATAGACTTTTATCTCATAGACTGCACATCATTTGGGTAGAGGCAGGATATAGAGAAATGCCCACTATTAAGGAAGACAAGAAGGGAGAGGAAAACAGAGACAGGAAGGAGAAGAGCAGGAGGAAAGCAGCAGGTCAGCAGAACGTCAGGCAGTGGCTGGTGGGCCCGGACCAGAAGGGGGCCCAGGACTCGGAGGAGCTGTGCGGAAGGACCTGCAGGGGTGGGCAAACACTCACATGATGGTCTCTAGTCCTATGATGGCGTAGGAGAAAAATACTGGGTTGTGCTCCACATCTGATCCTCGGAGATTGAACAGCCCTAAAACAAACAAACAAAAAGGGTCCCTGTCACCTGCCTGACTTGAGGTTTTAGGGTGGCTTGTAGGGAAGGGAACAGCGTGCTACAGAAGGATTCGGAAAGGCAGGGAGCCCTACTTCCTGGTTTCACCTCTGAGCTGCAGTTGCTCATGTCTGCCAAGTGGTGGCACCAGAACTGTTTCTTATCGTGCCCCTCACTGTACGGAGGAGAAGGGAATGGAGGAGTTAGTAAGAAAGCAGGAGAAATGCCTCCAAACAAAGAGTTGAAATGGTCCACCTGGTGTGACCTGCCAGGCCTGCCTTGGCGCAGAAAAAGCTCTGGCACTCCCAAATAAAGGGGAAGGAACCAAGTACTGTCTCCCTTCTAAGGCCAAAGACCTAGGGCAGAAAAACGGAGACCCACCCAGGAGGGAAGCCAAATGAGGCCCTGCCTGTAAGGAAGGTCAAGGAGCCCTGAGAGGCGGAGCTTCCCAGCAGAGGAACAAAAGCTGTGAGTCAGAGAGGCCCACCCAAGGGTCAGCTGTGCTACTATGGCCTGGGCCAGGAAGCAGCGCCTACAGCCACTGTTGGGGTTTGGTGAGGTAACTAACTGCCTGTGGGAGAAACTAGAGGGACCAGAAGAGCCAGCAGAGCTCTGGTCCGGGGCATCCAGTTGCCCATTGCTTACTCTCCTGAGGATCAGGGGACTAAAAGGCCCTGGTGTAAAAAGTACTGCCTCTATTTTCAAATGATGGCTTCTCAAAGTAAAACAATGAGGCAACATTTTTAACCTATCAGACTAAACAAGCACTTAAAAAAAAACAGAACATAGTAATGGGGTTGGCAGGGTGTGGCAAGATGGGCGTATTCATTTAACACTGTACAATCTTTCTGGCACGAAAATAGCAAGATAGGTCAAAGCCCGGCCACGCACATATCCTGTAAACCAGAATAGCACCACTAAAAGCCAACCCAAAATAGGATGAAAATGATCAAAAACTACAACACCAATTTTGATGCACCAAGATTTTGATGGCAGCATTGTAATAAAATCGTGGGAAAATTGGAAATAACCAAAGGTCATCCTTAGGGGAATGATTAAGTAAATTATGGTACAAATATATGATGGGATATCCAATAATCATAAAAAATCATGCTTATATGCTTCGAGTCTACTGATCTATTGGAAAAAATCAAGCTACAAAAGTGTATATGCACAGAATATTAACAGTAATTATCTCTGGGTAACAGGATTCTAAGTGACTTTTTTCTTCTTTCTACTTCCTCTGCATTTTCCAGGTTTTCTACAATGGGAATATGTTTTTTTAATAATCAAGAGGAGAAATTTGCTTTCTATGTTATTTTCTATGATGTTGAGATTATGACGTTAATTAGGGGTGTAAATCCCTGACACACTTGACGAAGTCTGGGGGCTGGGAACTGGAGAAGAGATAAGACACTGTGCAGTAGTGTCTCTTTCTCTAGTGAGAAACAGGTAAGGCAATGCCTCTCCTAAGTTACCCTGGGTCAAATCAAGTCAGAAAATAACAGACAGGACAAGAAGGTTCAACCAGATTCCTTCAGATTCTAGAAGATAACAGACGGTACTGAATAACTGCATGAGAGTGGTTTAAGATCTAAAAATTGAGAAACTGCTACTGTATCAAAAGGCTTGATGAGGAACTTCCGATCCCTAAGTTTTCTGAGGTAGTTATACTTCTAGATCATTCTCACTGTGAAGAATTTGGGAAACCACAGGAGAAATATATAAAGAAAAAAAAATATCTCCTATGATGCCACTTCTACCCCTATAGAGAGACACGAATGTTTACAGACACAAAACATTTGGAGGAAATGTCCTTCCGAAGAGATGTCACAGTCCTGAGAGACTGGTCAGAGGTGGACATCACCAGACATTTAACATCAGGCCCTGCCTATGCCCCGCCTCAGGGCCAGGCTACATTCCTCCCCCACTCCCTACAGTTCTTTCTCCATCCTCCTTGGCAGATCCTGTAACCATTTGGTGACAGTCTTTCATATTCCTTGGCCACTCGAAAGCTGAATGGCATGACCACACAGATTCCCAGAGAGCCAAAGGAGAGATTCGGTAATGTGTCCCAACAGGGAAATCAATGTACTCACATGCAATCTCATCCAGAGCGGTGACCACAAACCACACAATGTTCCTCTCAGCCATTTTCAACCGAAGGTCTGCAACCTTGTCCTTCCAGGAGATGCCTGTAAGAACCAAACGTACTTGCAACTCCAGTCCTGGTCCCAGGGACCTATCTGCGTCCCAAACTTTCTTCGCTGGCACTAGATTGTCCTAGGGAACGTATTGTTTGAGCAGACAGGAGGCCTGGAACCAAGAGGTGTGACTCTGTCCAAGCCAGTTGAGAGTCAAGAGCCCTGACTACCCCACCAGCAAAACTGATTCATTTGTTCATCCCACAAATGTCGCTGAAGAATCTAGACTTCCCTAGCATAGCATTTGCCAGGCACTGTGACATCTCTGAGCAATACCCAGTCCCTGCCCTTATGGAGCTTATAATCTAGAAGGGAAGACAAGCAATTAAAGCAGCAAGTTACACCACCATACAAAACCCGATGCACCAGAGGACGCACAGGGGGCACTGAGAACACACTGCCCTCCAGAGAAAACGCCTCCAGTCATGGCGGACAGGGGACTGTCACCCGCACTTCATTCGCCTGTCATGCCTGTCATGCTAACACCCAGGAACCCCCTGCGGTCTCCCTCACTGAGGCTCCCACTTCCTAATCACTTGCCCTATCAGACACCGCCAGGGCCTCCTGCTGATGATCCCCAAGATGAAATTGTGGCCCTAGTGAAGCTCGGCCCGTCACCACACCTCCCCCCACCATGGAACAGTATGTAACTCAGGTCACAGCCACCAGAGAACGCAGGCATCTGTCCTCTTCACCCAGCACCTAGCCATGTCCTGCACATAGTGGGCATGCAAATGTTTGCTGAACATAAATCTTACCAGCAACACTTGTGCTCCCCTCTCCTACAAGCAATGGGTCAGTGCCTCTGCTTCGGTTTGAAAAAAATCCAAAACACGCTGATGGAAAATGTTTAGCTAACCCTGGGCCACTCACTGGACCCACCCACCCCCACAATCTGTGATACCCTCTGGTGAGGGTGTCACAAGGAAAGCAAGCCGGGGGCTGCCCCCACAACCAAACGCTGCTTTGAAGATCAGCTCAGGAATGCTATTTAAAACTTGGCGGCGACTCTGGGCTGTAATGCTTTCTTCCCAGGACCCCTCTGGGCAATCTGCCTGCATTCCAGGCATCCCCTCTCCTCTCCTCTCCCCTGCAGCCCCACCACCCAGCCTTTCCCTCTGCACCCAGGCTGTCCCATAAATCCACACTCTCATCTCCCACAAACTGTTCCCAACCTTGTTCCTCACCCACCACTGTCACACAGGCCAAAGAAATCCACTCACACCCCAAAGCCTCTAAAGCAGAAGGGACAAGAGGGCTGGGTGCCTGGGAAGGGCAGCTTACAAATGCTGGCAGAAGAAAAGGAAATGGCACCTAGGAAGCTCTAGGCTCTGTTTCCAATACTAGATACGTGAGAGGGGTGGTTAGCAACTGAGTAGTAAAAAAGCCATGCTAGCAGCACCCAAGGTCTGCCCAGAGGAGCTCTGTAAGAGTAGATTCTGGCAAAATAAGTGGCAAGTAGGTGGCAACAGTAGAAATAAATAAAGCTACCACTTTCATCAAATGCCCCACTGTGCCAGTGGGGCAAAGTCCTCCCATCAGCTCAAGCATGACTTTGAATCAGAGGACTGGGATGGAGACAACGGCCACAGGTGGAGGGGACGACGGCTGAAGGCCCTGCCAGGTGCAGCCTCAGCTCTGACCTGTGTAATCCAGGCCCAGTGTAAGCAGGGGCTTGCATGGGCGCTCAGGGCGTTCTGTCCAAATCTTGTCCACAAGGTTCTCCTTGACAGGAACAAGGTGGTGGCCGGCGCTTCTCAGAACCTTGGCCATCTTCTTCCAGTAATCTAAAGAGAAACACCCATGGCCCAGCCATGACTGAATGCCCATAAGGTATTCTGAAAGGTGATCCTTCTGTGGCCCTGCACTGGCTACGCAGGAAGAGACACTGTCAGAGGAATCTTCACCTCCATGGCTCTCCCCTGCCTCTGTGCCAGAATTCATCTCCTCACCTTGACCTTTATTTTGACATCAAGTCCTGCTGAGCCCCTAAATGTTCCACAACCCACAACAAACAAGGAGGATGGAGAAGCCCCTGGGACCCATGTCCTCACCCAAGCTGGAAGGGCCCAAGCACACTCACCTGTAGGGATGATCAGTGGGTCCACACCAACCTTGGATCCTTCAGGAAGTACACTCACCAGCCAGTCTTCCTGAGTCGGTGTGTCCTTCAGACCTAGGAAGGGAAGAACTGATAAGAAACAGTCCCCAGTGGGCCCAAGCTCACTGTCCCACCCAGAAGGATGCAATTCACCAATATCATGATAGCAGGGTCATTATTAAGCATCTTCTTTAGGTGGACTGGCAGGATTTGGAAAATCTGACCCTCGCTTAATCCTGAAAGGCTGTGAGAAAATATAAGATGGTATATAAGGAAACCCAACCCTAAGATAAGGGGGAGAGAAGAACAAAACGAGGATTTTCATTAGACCACTCGTAAAAATGGCACCCTGAGAATCACTGCAACATAAGTACATAGTGTCGTCGCGAAGACTGTCTCCTCCTCCTTCGGTCACTTTCCCACTCCTGGTCCCCTGATGAGAACTTGGGTGACATGGTGAGGACTGGGAGCTGCCCTTACAAGGGAAACGCATGCCACAGTGCCTTCCCCACCCTTGGAGGGCAGCACTGCAGAGAAAAGATCCCCACCCCACAATCAGGCCTGACTGAAGGGCTGAGCACAAGTTCAACAGCAAAAAAAACCTTTCCAGAGATCACAAGAGGGACACACGGGAACCGCCATCACTGTCGTTAACATGGTGGCCCGGGCTTCCCAACTCCCAAGGGCAAACAGCCCTTCCTGTTTTTAAGAGACTAGTCATAGGACACCAGAAAGGTATTTTTGATATTCCAGTTTTCCTTTAATCCAAGCCAGTATCTTCTATGTTTGGGATGTATATGAGTACCTTTTTAGCAAAAATCTTGGTCAAATATAAGCATCCAGTGAAAGTTCACGTACTCACCTTAACTATTTTCTCTCCTGAGTACTGACAACCACATCACACAGTAGGGAAGTTCAAAGGTTTATAAGGAAATGAGCTCATGGACCTCAGTTCTAAAACATTGCCTAGAAGCTGGCACTGAGTTGTTATTTTGCTATTTGATTCTTTCCTATTTTTTTTCAAACCACTTATTAGCAAAGCCACTTATTAACAAAGTTTTTTTATGCCCCTAGTATAACTTTCACAGGATGAAGTCATGTCATCTCCTGGCAGACAGATATTTGGCAAAGCCCCAGCGATGAGTCACTCACCAGCCAAACCCACCCAAATCTCCTGGCACAGGGGATGCCTGAGGAGAGGTGGGCTTGGGGGAGGGAAGCCTCAGGGAAGGAACTCCAGAGGGGCTTGGAAGGGAAGAGATTCATCCCTCGGGGCCACCACACACCTACTGGAAGGAACCGGCAGGCAGTATTGCTTCTCTGACTCTGACCCCCAAGTGCTAACAGACCTGGAGGTCTGGGCCCCAAAGACAGATGACACATCAGGGATATAATGAGTGATCCACTGGGATACAAACACAAAATACCAGAATTTCGATTTGTATTTATTTTTTCTAAAAAAATAAAGAAATTAATCTTTGCTCCTATCTGAAATAGACACTAGCATCTATATTGGGTAGTCGGAAAAGTCATGAAGTATTTTTTTCTATGTAACACCACTGCCCCAGTGTATGTGTGTATGTGTATGTGTGCGCGCGTGTGCAAAAGAAAGAGAGAGAGAATAACTTTGGCAATAAATCCAATGCCAGGACAAAAACAATCCTAAGGCCTCCCTAAGATACAACAGACATATATGTAGATGGAGACTGTGACATGCGCACACATGTGCACATGCATGCGCAGACACACACACACACCTCAGTAGGCTAGCTGTTTGGGTCTTGGTGTCAACTCAACTCAACTCAGTATCAACAGCCTCTGTTCCCTGAACTGTGAGTCTGGTGACAACCTGCTTTCCTCATTTCTTCCTACAACAAACAAGAAATATCAGTTATTTGCCTCATCTTCTCCTCCTCACTCGGCCCTAGTAGCCCCTTTCCCCTCCTTATCTTCTACTCTCCAAGTTCAAAATTCGGAAGAAACAGACCTTTGTACAACCACTAAAACCATGTTCCTAAAGACTATTTGAATGACAAGGAAAAATATACACAGCACAAAATTAAATGAAAAACCAGAGCGTACACACACACACACACACACACACACACACACACACACACACCATTCAATAAACACTGAGCTCTATGCTTTCCATATTTCTTTAATTCTCAACATTTTATGTGGTACTTACTATTATTATTCCAATTTCCAGATGAGGTAACTGAAGCACTAAAAGTGGAGTAACTTTCTTGCCCAAGAAAGTTCCAGATCCATGCTCCTGCCCTGTGCTCTTCTCCAAAGCTCAGCTGCCAGAGTGCGTCAGGTCCTCAGGGGGAGGGCTTCCTAGCCTCTGCTGCCAACGGCCCGTTACCTTTATCCTACCCTGGCATGTGGTAGTGAAGAGCAGTGGAAAGGCCCCCACTGCACACGTCAAATGCATGGCAAGGTGTGTGACGTGCAGCAAACCAACTGTCCTCTCTGGCCCTCAGTTTCCCCTCACTAAAATGAGCATCCTGAACCAAGACCTTCCAAAACTGAATGGTACATCTACATAATAATGCTACTCTCCTAGTTTTTCTTGTGCCATGAACTGGACTGTGTGTCCTCCAAATTCATATGCGGAAGCCCTAACCCTCAGTGTGACTGTATTTGGTCCCAGGGGTTTTGGGAGATAATTAAAGTTTAATGAAGTCATAAGAGTGGAGTTGTAATCGGATAGGATTGGTGGCCTTATGCGAAGAGGAGGAGCCAGAGATCTGGCCATGGAAAGACACAGTGAGAAGACGGCCGTCTGCAAGCCTGGAAGAGAGCCCTCACCAGAACCCGGTCAACGCCGGTACTGACCTCAGATTTGGGCCTCCAGAACTAAGAAAATTACTTTCTGTTGGTTAAGCCATTTACTCTATGATATTTTGTTATGGCAGCCTGAGCAGACAAAGACACTTTAGGGGTAATATCAGAAGCCCTGAGGAGCTCCCGGGTCCCTTCCCAGAGCTGGCTAACGAAGGCTGGGAATGGCCATGCCCCTACACACCCATCTTCATGAGCGTCCAGTTGCTGTCCATCTGCTTGGCAGCCTGAAGAAAGTAGCGCCCATCGGTCCACATGGCTGCATGCTCTTCTGTGATGATGGCTGTGCCTGGAGCGAGGGAGCAAAGACATGAGAAAGGTTGCGGACAACCACCCAGAAGCTGCACAAAATGACAGTAGATGGGCAAACACGGTGAGAAGCACCAGCTCCTATGGGGCCCAGCCACCCACCACCACTCTGGTGGGGCCTTTGACTCCAGGGGAACCTGCACGCAAGAGGAGATAACACCTCTGAGAAGCAGCTGTGGGCCAGGCTCTGTGGAACGGTCCGGAGGCAGCCCTGGCTGTCTGGGTGCTGGTCTCTGCACAGGAAGGACCCAACCTGTGCGGCATGAGTCCAGGCCAGTGGAGCAGAAGACGGTGGACCTAGGGCCAAAACGGCCTCACTCAACAAGACAGGTAGAAGCAGTTCCTGTGCAGTGTTCACAGTGATCTGCTCCACCGGGAACCCCAATGACCCTGTGAGCGTTCACGATGACTCAGTGGGAGTCTATGCCCCCCATCTATACCTGCCCTCGGTCCTCACAGGAGTGCAGGACTCAGAGCTTTCCACAGGGGTCTCTGACAAAACCAATCCTACGCGCCCACCAACACAAGCACTTCCATCAAAGGAAGCAGTGGGCCAACTCCAAGGAGAGAGGAGCTCTCACCAATTCTGGCTAGCTAAAGGGATGTGAGTCTGAAGGGGATAATCAGCCCAGAAACTCAAGGGCACAACAGTTTTAGAGAAGTTAGGGCAGGGCACCAATGTAGTTCACCATTAACCTTTGTTATTTAAAGAGAGTGAAAACACAGAGACTAACAGTCAAGCATTTGGAGAATTAAGCAGGACCAGTAAGCTAAGGTAGGAGTGCTGGGAAATTAGTGTCCCATTATTTATTTGGAGTGCTAGCTACAGGAGTATAATTCATGTGATTCTCTGTATTTATGTTATAGTCAATAGAAAGCTCAAAAACATTTTTTATATTAAAACTTTGAAAGCAAAGGCATAGAGAAAAGGGTCGCTAAAAGGTGACCTTAGAGAGTTGAAGGATGCTGGGAACTCACACCTTTCTGCAGGGGCTCAATGGGGGAATGTCTGGTTTGCATTTCCTTTTTGATTTTATATCACAGGCTAAAACTCGTTCCAGTTATTTTTGGGAGGTGAACAAAAGTGCAGAAAGAACAGAGAGAATTTAGCGACTCACCCGCAGAGCCATCGAACCCAGAGACGAAGGCCCGCCGACAGTCACACGGAGCAATGTACTCACTCTGGAAAACAAAAGGGACAACGCATGGGACCTCCGTCAGTCACGAGCTGGGACCCACTGCTCAGCCCTGTGCTAGGCCCAGCAGGGACGACAAAGGCTGGCAAATCCTTGGCCCCTGCCTTCAAGGGAAGGACAATCTAGCTGAAAAGGCAAGCTGAACAGTAAAAAAGAAAAAAATTAGTGTACACTGCAAAAGTCCCTAATTAATTAAAGGCTAGGACAACTGTTCCCTTTAGCCTCTATTTCCTCACCTGGAGAACAAAGCAAGTCAAGAGAAACAGATCAAAACTGCTTTTTCCTCACTGAGATCTTCATCAAAAAACACACCAGTAGCCTTCACCAGTCCTTACCGTTGACATTTAGGCATCTGCTATTTTTCTGAAAAGTAAGGATGAATGTCTGTTTTAAGTGCCAATAATTCTCTCACTTAAATCTTGTTAAGTTTCAGCTTGTTCAAACTTCCTGTTTGTGTCCCCCTCCAAAGTAATGTCACCAATAGCTCCCACGCAGACCCTGTCCCTTCCTGTTAGGGAAACCAAGGAAACACTTCCTCCCACCCAGGTGACTTTAGCAAAATAAAATGCCATACCCAAATCCAGTCCTTCCCAGATGAGAATCCCCTTGCCTCTTAATGGAAGGGAGTTAGGGACTGAAGAGCGAAAGAGGTTCTCATTCCTGGTCAGAGGGCAGTATGTAAATTCTAGTAATAGCCAGTGAGGCACAGAGAGTTAAGTAACTTGTTCAAAGTCACACAGCTAGTAAATAGCAGAGGCAGGATTTAAACCTGGGCAGTCAGCTTCAGGAAGCCCTATTTCTGCCATGCTGCCCCCATGTGACACATTATCTCATCCTCCTAACAGCTATCCAGGATAAGACCAGTAGCAAATGAGAAAAACGGAGGTTCAAAGACAGACTTACGTAAGTAACTTGCCTACTGCAAGGTCAACAGCCGGCCCAGGATCTGGTCCCTAAAGGCACGCGTGTCCCACTCCTGCTATGTGGGTGAGAGCTGCTCCTTTCACCACGGCAGCCACAATCACATCCTTAAGCAGCTACAAGACCACTCAGCATGGAGATACCAGAGGGCCAGCAGGGAGAGTCACGACGGCAGGGCAGAGAGCTGAGCCATCCCTGCCCTCTAGGGGCCCAGCGACGTGCTCTGCAATAAGTCTCATTGCCTCTCACAGCCTCTGTTCCTCATTTCTAAAATGGTCACTTCAGATTGCTAAATGCCAACAGCAGGCAAGTGTTTTATTGCCAAAACGTGACGGACTATTTAACAGATAGCACTAAGGACATAGAAAGAAATGTCTGCCAACGTTATGAACTGTGGAATACTTGTTTGTTTCTTAATCCAGTAAGCACTGGTGCAAGACTAAAAGCAGGCAACAATGGACGGGTGGAGGGAGGGGTCCCACCCTTCTCCCCGGACTGTCATGAGGAAGGAACATGAGTTAATGGTTAAAAGAGCTCCCCAGGAACCTGAATGCTGCACATATGCAATGGAACAGATAGTATTGATTTCTTCTCCCTGGATGATGGTGAAAAAGCATCTAAGAGGCCGGGAGAACTAAGTTAACAAAAACCAACTCTTGTGCTAAACATCGCAGTGCACAATGCAGAAGACACAGAGAGAATACTCTCACAGACAAGGAGGTCCGCTGCTCGGGGCTCTTCCACCTGTGACACAGGGAAGGTACTGCGGATCTTAGGCCGGCTGGACTCGTCCACTCAGGGACACAGTCCTCAAGGAACGCCCCAGCCCTATCGGGGCAAGCCTGCGTGCAGGGACAGGGCAGCCACAGGCGTTTACCCAGAGGTGCTCATCAGCGAAGGTGAAAGGAAAGTTTCTCCAAAAGGAAGTGAGGCTGGCAGCAGGTAGGCATGTCTAGTCTGGGGTCAGGATGAGGCCTGGGGCAAGCGTGTCTAGACATGACCTAAGTGGCCAACATGCCAGAAAGACATTGCTTCCCAAAGCTGTCACCTCCACACCAACAGGCTCAGCAGAGGCCTGACAAGCACTGGGCCCGGGTCTCTTACTCTTCCCGCAGCCCTGAAGCTGGCAAAGCCCGGGAACTTTCTCCCTGGAGAGCAGCAAAAGGTCTAACAAAGCCAAAGCCGTAGCCGGCAAGGAACACAGCACACAAACACAGCTGTCGGCTGCTCCTCCCAAACCATCCATTTCTCTCCAGCTCTAGTATCAGTGCTCAGTCCAAGCCTCCACCATCTCTATCTGGACCACTGCCCCCACAATCCACTCTTCACACACCTCACGGGGAGCGTTTCAAAATACTGACCCACTTTAGACTCCAGGCCTTCAGAACCTTAAGGTAATAAGTTTGTGTTGTTTTAAGCCACTAAGTTTGTGGTAATTTGTTACAGCAGCAACAGGAAACTAATACTTTTTCCACTAGGAAAAAGACCAGAAGGGGCTATAACTGGGGTTTCGAACTCAAATGCCTCAGGGTACCGACAGATAAACCTAACAAGTAAAGCAGGACAAGGGGACCTTCTTTCTGGAGAGAGCAGCTCCTCCTTAGCTCTGATTCCCGGGGTGCTAGGATGCAGGCCACATGCTGTCCACCTTCAGTATTTCAGGAGAACATAGGCATATGAGAGTTCAGGAGAGATCGAACAATCTTTATATGTTGGCATCTAATTCAAACAATGTAAATAATACACGACCAAATGAAGAGCATCTGTAAATTATAGAAAGAAAAAAAAAAGCCTTCGCCATTTCTCAAAATCCAGCACAAATGCACCGTTTTCCACAGGGCTTTCTGACCAATTCAGCTCTCAAAAATAACCCACATCTCTGAATTTTACAGGGCCACCCACACTGGCATTTAGTCATGCCCTGCCTTGAGTGATCACAAATAACACTGGCTAAGAGTCACTAAACACCTACTAGTTGCCAATAACTATTTTCATTTTCTCTAATTCTAATCCAGACAACAGCTCTGGAAGGTATCATCCTCCCCATTTACAGATGAAAATCAAAGTTCAGAGAAGTAAATGACTTATTTCTCTAAGGAACCACTGCTCTGAGTAGCAGGGCTGAGATCTGAGCTCAGGTCTGACTCTCAAGCCCAGGCCCTTGCTGAACTGCCAAACCACCTCTTTCTCTGTACAGAGACTGTGTACACCTGGATTCTAAATGCTGAGGTGACAGGAAACACATGGCCTGCCCCGCATTTACCTTCATCAACCACATAAGAGACGTCGCCTACACCCAGGACTCATACCTGTGTGCAAGCCTGGCTCCCCCACTTAGTGGATGGGTAAACCTTGGGCTTACCTTCTGCATCTGTAAAACAGGGATGATAAAAATGCCCACCTTGGAGGGTTGAGGTGTGACATAAAGCAATTAGCATACACTAAGCTTCTGATAAACTGCAAAAGCAATGTGCTGGGCCCTATAGGAAACAAAAAAGTATCTCCTTGGAGTAGACAACCCAGCCAGCAAAATTAGACAGATATCTATGAGATATTAGCCCTAATAAACAGCCACATAAACTCTGCTGAATATGCAACATGGCATTTGCTATAGTTTCAAGGACGCTCAGATGTGCCGTGTTGAAGTGTGGCCTGGACCACCGTGGACAGCTGAAGGGAGGCAGAAAGCCATCCAGGGAGGGGAAGGATGCGAGAAGGCCCAGAAGGAAGAGGTTTGTGGGGAGAGAGAGCTAATTAGCCTGACTGCTCTGGCCGAAAGTTCAAGGGAATGGCAGCAGAGGTTCCTGGAAGGGTAGGCTGAAGACAGCGGTCAAGGTCCTCAAACATCACACTAAGAGGCATGAACTTTATCTTGCAAGTTCTAGAGAGAAACCAAAGTTCAAGGGGGGTGGTGACATGACCAAGAACTGCATTTTTAAGAAAAGCAGTCAACATGGCCACACGCAGATGGAACAGAGCAAGCAAGGCTGATAGCTGAGTGGTGAGAAAAGCATAACTGAAGTTTTTAGGGCCCTGTCTGGGCTGACAGCTTCCCCGCGCCTGACCTTTCACCCTTGTAGGCCATGAGTATGGCACAGACTAGGTTCTCAACAAAAATGAAACCAAATAAGTGAATGGCTATGTGTGTCCCAGGAAGTCCCAGAGGCAAGATTATGAATGGCACAAGGGCTGCCTGTTCCCAAATACTAAAGTAACTTCCAGTCTTTGGCATGTTCTTAAATGAAACAAAGTCAAGATATGTGGGAAAAATGAATAGCTGTTCAAATATTCACGGCCTTTCTTTAGAGTACAGTCACTGGGAAGTGGCTTCCCATTCTGGGCTTAATTTCCCAAACTCCCTCATATCTAAATGGGGGTCACAAGGCTAGTTCTTACCAATGAAATGTGGTTGGGAAGTGATGTCTTGGTCAGGACAGGCAAAAATCGGTGTGCCCTCTCCATACCCCTTCTCCTCTGCCAGCTGGAATGGTGGCATCATAGGATGGAAAGAGCCTGGAATCCTGAATCACTTTTCTTCCTAATAGAAGAAAGTCACCCACCAACCAGGAACACCCACTCTGGACTGCTATATGAACAACAAATAAAGGTCCACAGTACCAGGCCACTGAAACTTCAGGATGTGTTACCACAGCTAGTATTACTTTACTTAACAGAGTGGATAAAATCACTCTGGGATAAAAACCACTACCCCACCCCAAAAGAGTCTGTTTAAGAAATACAAAACAAAACAGGAAGCCGACTCCAGGAGGAATGGGAGTAGGATCCAGAGTTTAGGAAAATCTGATTCATGTCTTCCAGAAGGAGGAACCATGAGCACAGCCAAAAGCTCAGTTGGCAGAGTCACCCCCGACAGAACATGACCCTTTGACTAAGCCCAAAAGGGGAATATGGGATCTTACAGATGGGGAGGATGAAGAAGTCAGATTTCTGAAAGGTACAGCTCTGGCCCCAACCAATGATTCTCCTGGTTTGGGGTCAGCGCCACCCACCAATCCCAATGTCTGGATTACACGGTACATGAAAGCATCCAGATTACCAAAGAGAACGGACAATTCCTCACTGTAAATGTGTCAAACTCATTACTATCACAACCCTTGTTCAGAGTACACACACACACACACACACACACACACACCCTTAGAGTTGCAGAGGACAGCAAGCAGACCCCTGACGTGCCAAGTCCTTGCGGAATTATCCATTTGGGGTGCATTTTCTCTCTAACACAGAACAGCGTGTGGGTGTTTATATTTGTGTTTTGGAAAATACACAAAGGACAGAATTCAAGATTCCCCTTCCTTCTCCAACACTGTCGCGTCCCTACCCATAGGAGAAATTCCATCAACCCTGCCTCTAGCCCGAAACGAAACAATTAGGAACCAGCGCCACAAAGAACAGCAGCCTCTCTATCACACGGAGGCTGCTGTGGCACGTCACACACAACGCCAATCCTTCCTCCTGGTCCTCAAAGTCCTGGCAAGGACCCAGAGTCCCACTTGTCACCCCAGCTAGGCCCACCTCTCCGCAGGAACCAAAGCAAGGGACTCAGGACTTCTCCTTTCTTTCTGTGCATGGCACCATAAACATTTTCGAGTTCCAAACTTCCCAGTGTCCTCTGCAGTCTGCCTGCGAGGTCCACACTCAATCTCTCCTCCAGCTTCTCCTCTGAACCTTTCCCCTCTTCTCTGTTCCTAAAGCCAGCACCCATGTCCAAGCCCTCTGTACCCCAACTCTGGAATCCTGTAATGGCCTCCTAACAGGTTTCTCAGGTCCCACTGTATGCCCCTCCACTCCATACTTAACACTGCTCCCTCTGACTGATCATGTCCCTCTCATGTTCAAAGATCCTCAGCGGGTTACTACTAACAGAAGCATCAAGTCCTGACGCTGGCGGCCAAGGCCACCCATAAAAAGGGTGGCTCATGAATGACCTTGACTAGACCCATTTTTCTTCCTTCTTCAAGGTTATCATTATTCATGTTCTCCTATTTCCATGGATTTGCTCGTACCTCTCTAACTCCAAGCATCTAAATTCTACCTGTTCATACTGCAATTTAAATACACTTCCTCCACGAAGCATTCCTTGATCCTGCCAGCTGAACGTATTCCTCTCACCTCTGAATTCAGTCCACACTTTATCTAAACCTGTGCTGTCCGTTATGGTGGACGCCAGCCACATGTGGCCATGGAGCACATGAAATGTCACTAATGTGACTGAGAAACTGAATGTCTAATTTTATTTCCTTTTAATTAATTTAAATATAAATTTAAAAACCAACACTCAAGATTCAGTTATCAGAAAACTTTTAAGTATGTTTAGAACAACTTGGGTATGTAAGTCTACTTTTTCAACTGTAAATTTTATGAAATCTAAATACAGATCATGTATTTTCAATGAACATTTTACATTCAAATTGACAAATTGAAATGTTTTATTTTGTTTTGTTTTTTGTTTTTTTATTGGGGAATTGAGGAAGGGGAACAGCTAAGTTGTTGTCTTTCAATCTTAGTTGTGGAGGGCGTAGCTCGCTCAGCTCCAAGTCCAGTCACCATCTGGCGGCCCGTACACAGCTCGCAGCCGCTCAGCTCAAAGTGCCATGTTCAATCTTATTTGCGGGTGGACACAATCCACTATCCCATGCAGGAGTCAAACCGGCAACCTTGTTGTTGGGAGCACATGTCCTCACCAGCTGAGCCATCCTGCCACCTGTTGGCAGCTCAGCGGCAGCTCAGCTCGGGCACAGCTCACTGGCCCATGTGGGAATCAAAATGGGACCCTGTTGCTTGGAGCTCACGCTCCAATTGAGCCACTCAGCCGGCCCGAGATGTTTTGTAAATGTAAAACACACACTGAATTTAAAGACTTAGTATAAGAAAAAGGAATGTAAACTATCTCATTAATAATTTTTATATTGATGTGTTGAAATGTTAATATTTTTGACATACTGGGGTGAATAAAATATTTATTAAAATTAATTTCACTGCGCTATACACCTGAAACTAATATAAAATAATACAGAATGTCAACTATAATTGTGTGTGTGTGTGTGTGTGTGTGTGTGTGTGTGTGTGTGTGTGTAGTCACAGGATGTAAAGTATAGCATAGGGAATACAGTCAATGGTACTGTAATAACTATGTATGTTGTCAGATGGGTAGTAGACTTGGTGGGGTTATCATTTTGTGAGGGGGTAAATGTCTAATCATTATGTTGTTTTCTACACCTGAAACTAATAATTAAATTAAATTAAAAAATCAATTTCACTGTTTCTTTTTAATTTTTTTAATATAGCTATGAGAATATTTTAAATTACATGTGTGCCCCATATATTTCTACTCAACAATGCTAATCTAGTCCTTTCCTAACATTGTGTTAGCATTTTTGACCATGGCTGATCTACTCTTTAATCTCTTTAAGGGGGCCTTTTCCCTCATCCATCTCCATAATAGTAATAATAACAACAGCAGCAGCTAATATAATAAGACTTATCGGGTGACAGACATGCTTGAAGCATTTATATCTATTAACTCATTTAATCCTGGCAACAGTCCTATCAAGTCGATGTGCCACTATCCCCTGTTTACTGATGGGGAAACTGACACCCAGACAGCTTCACTGACACTTAGGAATCTGAAGTAACTTGCCTGAAGTCAAGTAGCCGGTTGGTGGCAAATCTGGCATGTGAACCCAGACAGTCTCCAGAGCCCATATACTTACCTATATGCTGACCACCTGCTCTCTGCATTTGCCCCAATACTCAGCCTGAGCGGGCAGTCAGGAAGCATGCTCCAAACAAACACAACACAACTTCTCCCACCGCACAGGGCTAAGTTACAGCAAGAGAAATGACAGGTAAAGATAATAAAAGAAAAACGGCAGGGGGGAGGAGTAGGGGAGGAGGGACAGCAAGAGTACAGGAATGTAAGCTTGTGAGGCATAAACAGTGACTTCTGCAATAAGAGTGACAGGTAATATAGAGCAGGGTTAACTTTCTGTGTTTCCAGGATACACATTTTTCTAGGATTAGAGCCTCAGTTTCCTGACCTAGGCAGGAGCCATCCAATTCCAATATTCCAGGATCACTAGGAGACAAAGCACTGAGGGAAAGCCTGGAATGTCACCTGTGGTTTGGCCGGCAGCACTGCCATTCCCAAAGTTTAACAAGTAATTGCTCTGGGTGTATATTAGGCCCCCATTTACTGTCAAAGTGCATTTTTAAAAATCAGTAAGGGTGTTGGAGCCAAACCAGCTGTATGATGACAAAAAAAAGTTGGCTTGGAAACAGCACCCAGGACCAAGAATATTAAGATAAACTTGGATTGACTACAAGAATATCCCCTACTAGTAACCATATACACTGTATCCTTACTCCAGGAAAAACAAAACTGAAATACCAACACTACAAAGCTTCTAACACACCCTTCTCCAGAAACCTTCAACTTTTAACTCCAGTATGACTCACAGGGCAAATCTATCCATCCAATGAGGCCTCCCTGATTAAAGGTTCATGAATACAGTAGAGCTATCAGGCGCAGGCAACTTTGGCTGGGGCTCCATGAGAGCCTGTGAAACCCCTCTCAGAGGAAAGACCCAATTTCAGGCAACAGTGTGCTAGTGGACTGTGATGGTTAATTTTATGAGTCAACTTGTCTGGGCTAAGGGGTTCCCAGAAAGCTAGCTGGTAAAACACTATTTCTGGTGCATCAGTGCCATCGATGTGGAAGAGATTAACAACTGAATCAGCAGACTGAATAACAATCACCCTCACCAATCAATGCACATGGGCAGCATCCAATCCACTGAGGGTCTGAACAGAACAAGGTGGAGGAAGGGCCAATCTGCTCTCCTGTTTAGGCGGAAACATCCATCTTCTCCCACCTTTGGACATCAGCAGTCCTGATTCTCGAGTCCTCAGCTCGTACAGGCACTGACACCACTGGTGCCACCTCCAAGCTGGGAAACCCGGGAAGGCTGGTGCAGTTCCAGTCCAGACCCAAAGATCTCAGAGCCCAGGAGCTGATGTTGTGTGAACCAACACCTCACGATAAATGTTTATATATACAAATATCTATACATCTTACTGGCTCTCTCTGGAGAACCCTAACTGATACAAGGACTTACAGAAGACCCCAAACCAAAGACTACACTGTGCTCCAGCCACAGGAACCACCATCCACCTTGCATGACAGACATGTATGCATACCTTAACTCCATTACTGAACTGTATGCTTCCTGAGACCAGGACCATTCTCACCTTTGTGTCACAGATCATACCTATGGCAGTGCCTTGCAAAGACTATAAAACAATATATGTATAGATGGCTCTATGGTAGAACAGCACTTTGTGTATTGTCTCATCTCTCTACTAAACCGTAAGCACAGCGAGGGCAGGAATGCTGCCTTAAACTCATCATTGTAATCCTACAGTCCCAGAACCACATAAAAACATGCAAACACTTGCTGACTCAATGACCTAAAGGACTAGATCCTAGAATCCCTTCATCCTCCTGCCTTTCAGCCCCATAACATGAGGTCTCCAGCTCTCCAAACCCAACTCTCCCATATTTAAATCACTAGTGTTCTCGGAGACAAAGGGCACTTACTGAGTACTTGCTGAGTTGCTTCCCTCCAACCACAAAGTGGTGGTTGGAGGGAAGGACGGGTGATATTCAGAATCATCCATAAAACCTGCTAAAGTAGAGATCAATAAGGGCTTTCTGGATGCTCTTCTGGCCATGCCAGAGGATGGGACAGTCTGATGGGGAAAGGGGAGGAAGGACAGATAATTCCGCTAGGGACAAGGTATGACAGAGCAGACAGGGTAAAGTGTGTCAGCAACAGAAAGGTCCAGACTTCTGCCCCTCCATTTGCCCACTAATTCCTCCATAATTTATTGAAAGCCAGCTGTATTCATTGGAAACAAGGAAACCAGAATCAAATCAATAGGCAATCAGTGGGACCTTACTGAACACAGGTCCCTGTGCCAAGCCATGGAGGATACGCTTAGGTGTGGGCTGACAACTAGAATCCAATAAACACATTAGGTCTAGAGGAAAACATGAAACAAGAGGAGGGGCTGACGCGTCCTCTCAGGAGCCAGCGCGGCTCAGTACCTGGTGGGCGTCTCCAGACGGGACGATGTAGGCCTGGATCGGCTCAGTCACATACTCCAAGTTCCTCATGGCTTGTCTCAGCTGCCGAAGCAGCTCTGAAGTGACCTTTGGAGGCATGCTGCCGTCTGCAACAACAAGAGAGTTGGTTTCAAACCAGCCTGCCCCATCAACTCCCTGACTGCTAATGACGGCTCACCTAGAGAAGGCCCCGCCATGTTCGCCCCACTCCCAGGTGCATCTCCCAACTGACCACCCCACCACCAGGCAAAAACTAACGCTGCCAGAAACTCTCTGCTCAGTCTACTCACCCCTCCCCATCCTCCAGCCCTCTGATAACCAATCTTTTTACTGTCTCCGTAGTTTTGCCTTTTCCAGCAAGTCATACAGTTGGAATCATGCAGTATACAGCCTTTTCAAATTGGCTTCTTTCACTTAACAATATGCATTTAAGGTTTTTCCATGTCTTTTTATGGCTCAATAGCTCATTTCTTTTTCAGGGCTGAATAATAATCCATTGTCTGGATGTCCCACAGCTTATTTATCCTTTCACCTACTGAAGGGCATCTTGGCTGGATCCACAGTGTGGCCATTATGAAGAAAGCTGTCATACACATGCATCTGCAGGCTTTTGTGTGGACGTAAGTTTTCAACTCTTTTGGATAAATACCAAGGAGAATGTATCCTATGCTACATATGTATCGTATGGGGAAAGTATGTTTAGTTTTGTAAGAAACTGTCAAACTGTCTTCCAACCTGGCTGTACCATCTTGCATTCCCCACCATTAATCAGTGAAAACTCCTGTTGCTCCACATTGTCGTCAGCATTTGGCATTGTCAGTGTTTTGGATTTTGCCAACCCATTTTTTAAACAAACAAAAAATGTTTTACTTAACCAAAAATGACCTAATGCACGATGCTAAGTAATGGAGAGCTACAGGGAGGCCAGTGTGCTACAGGCTATCTTCAAGGAGTGACACCCTGGGCCACTGCTGCTTGTCCCCTGCCAGGTGTGGATCCTCTTTTGCCTCTTTTTCCTTAACCTTTTCATCTGCTGCTTTGCCTTCATGATCACCAGCACCTTGGGCTTCCACATGTCAGTCATTCCAGTTTTCTCCCATAGATGTCCCTATGAGGTACCATATTGATTTCGGGGCTTGTTGGAAAAGTGCTCCATTCCTAATCTGCAGCCAGGGCAGCTTTAGTTCACAGGGCAGCTCTGCCTCAGGAGTCCCCAAAGGACAGGCATACTCGGAGAGTCACTGGAAACGGTCCTAGTCACAGTTCAAACTTGCGCGTGTTCCTTGCATTACAGCCGCTTCTGAATGCTTTTCAGAGGGACATCCTTTCCTGTTATCTGATGTACTGAGCCTATAATTTCTCACCTATCTGAAAAAGAGGGAAGTATCCGGTCTGACCTAAGTTTATATGTCAACACCTCCACTGAGTTCAAAACGAAGCCTATTGTGACCTCATAAGCCTGCCAGCATCTGGAATTGTGACCTCATAAGCCTGCCAGCATCTGGAAACTTTATTATGACATCTTTCAGGGCTTCAGAACAGACTTACATGTTTCCAAACCATATTTCTGAGCAACTTAACAATCTCAGAGTCAAGCAAAAATGTAGACTTCCTTCAGAGCAGTATTGCAACCCTGAACTCATCGGAAAACTTGTGATTTAATTAGTCTAGAGTACAGCTTAGACGTCTGGAATTTAAAAAAGCAAATATATGATAGAAGCCAACATACCTTCTTTTGAGATCACTAGTTTCCTTATAGAATCTGGCTTCTATTTGGGCCCATTCTGATTAAGGTCTTTGATAGCGCTGACTCAGTGTTTAGGGCGCTGACTGTAGTGTTATCAAACATTATCAGGCACTCACTTCACTGATAAAGTCACCAGGACCAATGGCAAGCCCAGAAGTCCTCAATTACAAACTGCAGGCTGTCAAAGGCAAAACAAAATGGAGCCAGCCAAAGACATCCCCTGCCTCCTGGCACCACAGCTCGCCTCCTCACCACCACATTCTGACTTCCATCACCATCTCCTGCCTCATCATCACATTCCCCCTCCTGACAGCCCCCTCAATGTTATCAAATCATCAGCTCTACTCTATGACAGTGGCATTGTCACGCTTCTGCCCACAATGCCACCTGCCCCCATCGCCACTCTTCACACTTCTGCTCCTTTCTCCCTATCCTTCATGCCCTTTACATTTGCTTGCTGTCACTGGTCAGATACATCAGATACAATGAAAGGAGTCCCAATACCACAACCAACAATTAGGATGTGGTAAGGGATGGCAGCAGCAACAGCAGAGCTGGAGAAGACCACAGCATGCAATGGCTGAGGCAATGTGCTTAGAAGTCGAGTGGGCCACAGGAGCAAGGTGGTCAAGACAGCTGTGTGGCCACAAGGAAAAGGCCTTGAAAGTAACTGAGTGGCTAAGCAGCTACTGCTGAGGAGGGGAAAAGCTGGTGCAATTATAAGACCCAGCCATTGAGGTGGCAGCAGTTGAAAAGGCACTCAAGACGGAGGAAATGAAAGGCATGGCTAGTGACACTTATAGGGTCATTTTTATGAGGATTAAAAGGGTAACTATATATAAAGCACTTAGAAACAGTGCCTGGCACAGAGGAAACGTAACTTGTGCTTGCAAGTTAGATGCACGACTAACTATAAAAGCAATGTGACAAATGGTGCAACAGGTGTGTATATTGCTCCTCCTTAAGGCAGGAACCATGTCACCTTCATCTCTGAAGCCATGTATCTAGCCCAGCACTTAACACATACATATGCTCACTCAAAGATGGCTGAATGAATATCACCACTTTGCGTCTTTGATCTTTTCAGACTCAGTATAATAAACCGTAATGAACCTTTGGTGAAAGAAAGCTAGGATCTTAGAAGATGCCATTTAATAGCATCTGTTCATTCCACATCCCATTACTTCTCAGAAATGTCAGGAGCAGCCAAGAGCTAATCAGGGTGTGCAGGAAAGTGGAAAGCCAAGAGCAACAAGCCAAGGCTATGATGTAACATTAGCCCATACACTGCCAGGTATTTTTAAATCATGCTTTAAAATGAATGACTCATTTCAAAGTCTCTTGCATATGTGGGTCTGCTTTTAGAAATAAGTTCCTAAACCTTCAGCCTTTATCACAAACAAGACTTGTCACTGCTTGGCAATACATGAAAAGCACACGCTATTTACCTCGCTGGGTGGCTAGAAGAATTTAACATGACGACATGTGTGACAGCACCATGCACAGCACCTGGGACATTGTAGAAACTCAAGAAATGTGATTTGAATCTAGGTCTGAAGCACCAGCTGGGATTGCTACATGCCTTGTTATAAAAATAGAAGGGACTGATTTATTCCAGTTTCAGCATCTTGACACATGCACAGATGCCAGGCTGCTCATCCAGCATCAATAGCGTTAGAAGTGGTGGTTTGTTTCTCTGTCGCACCCCCGGAGTGAGGACCAAGGGCTTTATAGACACATTGCTGGTTAATTCTCACAGTAATCCTCCAAGGGAGATTTCCTATTCCCATTTTACAGGAAAGGAACAGGACCGTGGGGACGGGGACCCAAGGTCTATCTAATTCCCCAAGTCCACGCTCTATTACACCGTATCATCTAGGGAGCATAACAGCAGTTCTCTGAAAGCTTCCTAAGGCAAACAGCATGAAAACAAGTGGGTTCAGGTTTCCGGCTAGGATCTGCAACCTCAGACAACTGAAGCTCCCTGAACCTCTATTTTTTCATATATAATAAAATGAAAGAGAAGTTCTCTTCAAACTCTAAATTTGATGATTCTATCACTTTTTACCTATCCTTACTTCCTTTTTTTCCCATTCTTTTTCCCTCTCTTTTCTGGTATGTCCCAAAACTTACTGCATAGATCTATTTTTTTTTTTAAAGTACCTAAAATTGTATGCAATTATAGCACTGATCTTCCAAAGAGAGGTCAGTCATGGTATATCTTATATGCTTCAAGCTATCAACTTTCTAAGTCCGCTAAAAGAAAACGTCATGGTTCTCCTGAATAGTCCATAGAAAAGCACTGGCTTACATGGGACAGAAATACACCCCTTTTCAGAATTCAGATTTCTGGCAACCCAAAAATACAATTAACTAGTTTGGGGGAGAAAGTATGGTTCCAGGAATTTTTCCCAAAATGATTTTCCTGAATGCACATTCAATTTTAAAGCACAACCATATATTATTATAAACTTTTCTCATTTCATAATTGTATCATGGAAGTTGAGGGCAGTGAATCAAGGATTATATTAGAGATTAGAAAGACTAGGACTTTTCCAATAATAACCTATCACCACCACCCCTACAATGGGAAACACAAAAACTATAATTCTCTGACTACCTAAAACAATCCTGTAAATATACAGAAACAGTAACCAACTATATAGAAGCCAAACAACAAAATGGTTTTTAATTTCCACATATATATCCTTCCACCCCCAGCCATGATCAATTATTAATCCCTTGCTTTCTCTTTTCTCCCACTTGGGAGAAAAATCTTAGAGGGACCTAAAATCCTTTTGAGATGTTCCATCTAATAATAGGAAAAATTATTACCTGTTTCCACACCTGGGTCTCCTGAGTATGTCACCTCGTTAGGTTCAATTATTCTCAAATTCTTCAGCTGAAAATCTCGGTGACTGGACCTTATGAAGAGAAAGAACAGGATACTGCAGACTTTGACCGGAGTAAACGTGGCAAGACTTAGTCAGAGAGGCTATTAACTTGACTTAGCAATTTTCCTTCACTCTTACCCCAGTATCAGTGACGAAATAAATAAAAGCCTCAGCTAAAACCTGCAGATAAAACATCAGCAGGTAAACCTTCTCAGGCCTAGCCTTTAGGTCATGAATTCTCTTTAGCTAAGTCTAGTCTCTTGTTTAACTAGTATAAAAAGATTTATTTGCCATGACTATATTTGGCATATATACAAGTTCTATTTGGGACTTTCTTTTTTTTAATTTGCCTGTTCTTTCTTCATGATGTCCAATTCTTTTACTATGATTTTTACTCCCTCTTAGCTTTAATAATCTGGGACCCTTATTTTATAAGTCATTTCAGACTTTCCAGTAGAAGGTTTGGAGATAGTAATCCTCAGGTTTGCTGGGTCTGCTGGTTCTCTCTTGCTGGGTCATTCCTTGTGTGATTTGTAACCATTTTAGTAAGAGAGTATCTTCAGGGGAAGCTATTTTCTCTATGAGACTGAGATGTGCCCTGGATTGTACAGGCGCTGTCACCGTCGGTCGCTTCTGAGATGAATTTTCATTTTTAACTTCTTAGCTAAGAGATTTGTACACAAGTCTCCTGCCCCGATATGTGGATAGTCTGACACCCTAGAACCCTGGTATGAAGGCCTATAGCATCCGATAACCTCCGCAAGACAGCTTACCAGCTAAGCTCCCCTAAATTCAAGCCTTAAGTTCCATTAAATTTCTGGCACCTGATTTCTTTTTAAGTCCATCAGTCAACAAGTATTTACTGAGAATCTTCTATAATCCAGGCCTATTCTAGACACAACAATGAACAAAACAGACATCTGTGAAGAGGTTTACATGGGGGTGGCAGGGAGGGAGAGTGCTGAGAGGAGAGGATAAAAGAGGAAAGGCAACAGACACAAAACAAGAATATAGTATGTATGTCCGGTAGTTGGTACGTGTTCCATGGAAAACAATAAGAAAGCAGGGCGGGGAAAGGTTATTCGATATGGGGTTGCCATGCAAGGCCTCTTTGCTAACAGATGACATCTTAGCAGAAACTTAAAAAAAAAATGAGGGATCAAGCCATGTGGATATCTAGGGGAAGAACATTCCAGAAAAGAACAGCAAGTCCAAAGGCACGAAGGCAGGCGTATGCTTGATACACCAGAAAGAAAGCACGGGGGCCAAGTGTGGTATGGTTGCGTGTGTTGGGAGATGGGGAAGTAAGTCATTAGGAGACAAGCTCAGAGGGGGCAACAAGGAACCTGTTACAGGCTATAGAAAGGGTTTTAGATTTTACTCAGCTATGAACTTAAAAGTAATTCTGTTACAATTTTACCACATTTTTTATATGTTAGTAGAGGGAAAGGGGTCCACATTAGCTCAGTCCATCCCACAGCCAGACCAAAAGACCAGAAATTTTCACCAATCACTCCAGCCTGCTCTCAGATGGCTGTTATTTTAATTTTGTTGGACAGAATGAGATGTTCTTTACTGGGGGAACCATAAATTCTTTCATTAAAAAGCAAGTCACCTCGATATTACTTATAAATATAAATGTAAATATCCTCAACAAAACACTAGCAAACTGAATACAGCAACATATAGAAAGGATCATACACCATCACCAAGTGGAATTTATTCCAGGAACACAAAATTGGTTCAACGTCCAAAAAGTAATATAATACACAATATCAAGAGAATAAAGAACAAAAACTATATGATAACCTCAATAGAGACAGAAAAAGCATTTGACAAAATCCAACACCCCTTTATAAAAGTCCTCAATACACTCAAAGAGAAACTCCTCAACCTGATCAAGATTACAAAACCCACAGCTAACATCATCCTTAACGTAAAAAGGCTAAATGCTTTCCCCCCCAAGATCAAGAATAAGAGAGAGATGTCCACTCTTGCTATTTCTAGTCAACACTGTACTAGAGGTTTATCCAGGAAAATTAGAAAAGACATTGAAATAAAAGGCACCATATTAGAAAAGAAGAAGTAAAACTATCTCTATTTGCAAATGGCACTCTTCATCTATAATATAAAAAATCTTAAAGAATCCACCAAAAAAAATAATTAGAGCTAATAAGCTCATCAAGAATGAAAGATACAAAACCAACACACAAAAATCAATTATATTTCTATATACTTGTAATGAATAATCAAAAAATGAAATTAACAAAAGTTAATTTACAATACAATCAAAACAATACCTAGGAACAAATTTAGCAAGAGGTCTAAAACCTATACTACAAAAACTACAAAACATTGTTGAAAGAAATTAAAGAAAAGAAGACCTAAATAAATAGAAAACCATTCCTTGTTCATGGATTGTATGACTTAATATTGTTAAAATGGCAATACTCCCCAAAATAATCTACGATCAATGGAATACCTATCAATTCCAACTAGCTTCTATACAGAAATTGACAAGCAAATGCTAAAATTCATATGGAAATTCAAGGAATCCAGAATAGCCAAAACAATCTTGAAAAAGAACAAAGTTGGAGAAGTCATCCTTCCTGATTTTAAAACTAATAAAACTAAAGTAATTAAGACAGTGTTGGGGCCGGCCGAGTGGCGCTGTGGTTAAGAGCTGACTTGGGATGCCAGCGGCCCCGGTTCAGGTCCCACATATGAAGGCCAGTGACACTGCCCTCAAAAAAAAAAAAAAAAAAAAGACAGTGTGGTACTGACATAAGCATAAACTTATAGATCAATGAAACAGAATTGAGAGTTCAGAAATTAACCCTCACATTTACTGTCAATTAATTTTTTTTTTTAGAAATTTTATTGGGGAACAGTGTGTTTTTGCAGGACACATCAGCTCCAAGTCAAGTAGTTGTTTCAATCTAGTTGTGGAGGGCACAGCTCAGCTCCAAGGCCAGTTGCCGTTTTCATTCCAGTTGCAGGGGGTGCAGCCCACCATTCCATGAAGGAATTGAACCAGCAACCTTGTTATTAAGAGCATGCACTCTAACCAACTGAGCCATCCAGCCACACACTGGCAGCTCAGCTCAAGTCATTGTCTTTAATCTGGTTGCGGAGGGCACAGCTCACTGGCCCATGTGGGAACTGAACCCACAACCTTGTTGTTCAGAGCACATGCTCTAACTGGGCCACCCGGCCTCCCCTACTGTCAATTAATTTTCGACAAGGGTGCCAAATGTAGAAAAAGAGTCTCTTCAACAAATAATGCTAGGACTGGCTTAAGAAACTGTGGTACATTTATACAATGGAGTATTACTCCGCTATAAAGAAGAATGAAATTGTACCATTTGCAACAATATGGATGGACCTAGAGACTATTATGTTGAGTGAAATAAGTCAGTCAGAGAAAGACAAATACCACATGATCTCACTTATATGTGGAATTTGAAAAACTGAATGAGCATAAGAAACAGAAATAGTTTCATAGATATAGAGGAAAAACAGGGTTGCTAGTTGGGAGAGGGGTGGGGATGAGGGAGAAGGGGAAGGGATTAGACAGCACAAATAGATAACTACAGTATTGTCACAGGGATATGAAAGACAGTTCGGGGAATATAATGTTGTTAAAATTTTGTAGGGTGTCAGATGGTCACATGTTTTGTTAGGGAGACCACTTCATGGATGGAGTAGAGGCTTGATCATGGCACTGTATACCTGAAATTGATGTTGTATAATATTGTATGCCAACTGTAATTGAATATATAGACGGTCACGGGATGTGGATTATATGGTGAAAGGGAGTCAAAGGATAGTATGATATGGGGGGGGAGTGGGAGGGGAGAATTGGGGGAGGGGGGTTGTCACTTTGAGGGGTAAAAAGTATAACTATTGCACTTTGTTGTACACCTGAAGCTAATTAAAAGTATATATAAATAAAATAAAATAAAAACTTAAAAAAAAAAAACAAATAATGCTAGGAAAAATGGATATCCACATGGGGGCAATAAAAGAAAAAAAAAAATCAAGCTGAACTTCTATCGTCATACCATACACAAAAATTAACTCAAAATGGATTATAGACATAAATGTTTTCTTAGAAGAAAACAGGCATAAATCTGCCTGACCTTGAGTTAGGCAATGATTTCTTAGATAAGACATCAAAAGCACAAGCAACAAAAGAAAAAAGATACACTGGATATAGTTAACAAAAGACTTTTGTGCTTCAAAGGATACAGCAAGAAAGTAAAAAAGACAATCCATAAAATGAGAAACAATACTTTCAACTCATAAATCTGGTAAGAGTCTAGTATCCAAAGTATCTAAAGAACTATTACAATTCAACAATAAAAAGATAAATACCCAATTTTTAAATGGTCAAACTTGTAAACAGACATTTCTCCTAAGAAGATTTACAAATAGCCAATAAGCACATGAAAGGATTTTCAACATCGTTATTCATTTGGGAGATGCAAATCAAAACTACAATTAGGTACCATTTCACATACAGTAGGATGATTATAATTTAAAAAACAGACAATAACAAGTATGGGCAAGGCTGTGATAACTTAGAACCCTCAGACATTGCTGGTGTGGTAGCTTTGGAAAATGGCCCCCAGTTCCTCAAAAACATAATACAGAGTTAGTTACCCTATGACCCAGCAAGTCCACTCTTAGGTGTGGAAAACTGCAAACATAAGTCCATATAAAAACTTGTATACAAATGTTCATAACAATATTGTTCATAATATCCAAAATGAATATCAAACAACTTGCTCAAGGCCTCAGAGCTCTTTGTTCACAGAGCTAGTCTAGAACTAGACTCCAAGACTCCCGACTTCCAGGACTCCCTCAGCCCACACCTTCTCAAAGTCATCATGGACCATGAGGTGGCTAAGGGGAAAGAAGCATTCAGAGAATTTCTTGTTCAATCTTTGCATAAGATAGTTAGGGCACATTTTTCTCCTTCTCTCTTTTGTTTTTAAAGAAACCCCAGCAGGGTTCTTGTTACCCTTTCCCTGAGCCCACTATAAGAATCATCCATGTCTATGGCTCAGGATGGGACAAAACAAGGATTAAGATGCTCAATCACCCCTTGTAAGGTGAGACAAGGATAGAATGGAACAAGTTCCAGGGTGGGGAAGGGGGCAATGTTGTCTCTGCCTATCCAGAATCCATCCCTTTTGATCAGAGAACCTTGGTTTTCCTTTTAAGAATGTCTCTTCTCCACCTTCAGCCCACAGAGTTGGGATGAGTCTCGCCCACTCGCCCACGGACTTCTGGGACCCAGGCCTGGTCAATCCATCCTTCCGGCCACAATGACTGGTTCAGGGACGGTCACAAGGATCAAACCAGGCCAGGAAGAATCAGATCTGAGATTTCCACTCCAACCATTAAGTAAGAGGACTTTATTTCTGCTGGGGGCTGTTGGCCTAGAACTGTCATAACCCGCCATCAGGTTACGTCTGCCTATCAGTGAAGCCAAACCTGAAGAAATCAGAGCCAAAAGACGCCAAAGAGAGTCACGTCTGATGCCAGTGTTGGCCTCCTGGACTCAGCTGTGCTAGAAGCCAGCTCCACCCCTTTTTACCTAAGTCAGTTTCATGTCAGTCTCCATCACCTAAAGTCAATCATTTTTACAGTGAATGGCACTCAAATTCTGTCAGTAGGGGAGCTGCCTGGAGCCAATGGCCTCTTCTCTCAGCCTCTTAGTGGCCTCCCATGTCAGCTAAATGTCAGCTGATGCCGAAGTTGACCCTTCTGCTCCTAAAATCTTGCAATTCTATGAACCTCGCAAAGAGCACCTTGGTCCTCCAAGTGCACTTCTCCACCTAGTGCCTAACTGGTCGTGTATTTGCTGGCCTGACCCCATGCAGGCGGCTCCCTCCACGTGCCAGTTTGCTACAGGTCGCCAGAACCTTCCGCAGGGCAGGCATGGCGCTCATCGCTAACATGCTGCGGCCAGGCCACGTCCAGGCGAAGGCTGGCTGGGGATCTGTCCACTCGCAAACACAAGTAAGTGCAAGTCATCGTCCGTGTTCAGCAAGGGAGCCGGGCCAGGCTGCCAAATGTGTTCCTTCAAAGTTTCCACTCCTTAGAGGGTGGCTGACCCCAGGTGGCTCTGCAGGAAGCTTGGCTGGTGGCCTTTGTGAAGTCGGAAGGCATCTCCCGTTGTGCTAGCTGCTCTGCTAAGTATATCCTGGCTGTGGGGGGAGAATAGACTCAAATATATTTATTTATTTTTTATTTTTTTTGAGGGCAGTGTCGCTGGCCCTCGTATGCGGGACCCGAACCGGGGCCGCCGGCTTCCCAATCCAGCGCTTACCCACCGCGCCACTCGGCCGGCCCTATCTTATATTTGCGGTCCCACTGGGCGGTTACCCTTCTCGCCTCCCTGCCCCCCAGGAAACATCAGGGCCGGTTACTGGGGGGCCTTCCTGGCGATGAGGCCCACGCAGCCTTCTGAAAGCCCGTGGGCAGATGGTGACAGAGGAGCAGGGGAAATGCAGGTGTCAGCACCGTCAGGATGGAAATGGAGGGTTAGCTCCGCAGGGCAGCGGGCCGAGGGCAGGCGCTCGCCCACCGCCCCGGACCCCGGACCCCGGGGGGCGCCAGGACCAGCCAGCTGCCTGCCGCCGCGGGGCCTCCCGGCCGGGCCAGACCCGGCAGCTTGCGCGGGCGCCCGCCTCCGGGGAGCGCGCTCGTGGCGCCCGGCGATGCCCGGGCCCGCGGGACCCAGGCCGGAACTCGCGCGGCTGCGCGGCTCCCTCCCCCGGCGCGCGCTCGGGGGGCTCCGGCGAAGCCCCGGCCTCGCCAGGCGGCGGCGGGCCGCCCGCAGCGCCTCGCCCGCCGGCCCCCGCCGCCCTCTGCAGGGCCGCACGCGGGCTGCCCCGACGCCGGCTCCCGGGCAGCGCCCTCACCTTACTCGCGGTGCTTTTCTGGAGGCTGCCATTCGGCAGTGACGTGCCCCGACCCACGTCAGGGGAGCGCCGACCAGCTGATCCGCCGCCCAACGGCTGGAGGGTGGGAGGCCGGCGGGGGCGCGCGCGGCCGGGGCGCGCGCGAGCGGCGGCAGGCGCGCGCGAGCGGCGGCAGGCGCGCGCCCCGGCCCGGCCACGCCCCCCTCGGCGGAGGGCGCGGGCGCCGCGGCCCCGCCCGCCCACAGGCCCCGCCCGCCCACAGGCCCCGCCCGCCCACAGGCCCCGCCCGCCCACAGGCCCCGCCCGCCGGGCTGGTCCCCTGCGGAGCGGTCCTGCAGGCGGGAGCCTGCCTGCGTGTTCACCCGGCTGGCGTGGCTTTTTTCCGTACTGCGAGTTAGGGAGTGGATGCCGTGCCACGGCTCGTCTTTTCCTTTGACTTTTCTCACCATTCCCCCAAAGACGAACAATAGAGGCCTTGTCCACTGAAGAAACGGAGGGTGCGATGCGCTGCCCGCCTGGGATGTGAGGGCCTCTAGGAAGGCGGAGAAGAGGGTCACATGGCCAGTTTGGGAAGTACCCTCAGCAGGGTCTCACCGCCTGAGGTCTTGGAGGTGTCCCCCCAAGTCACTTCTCCGGACAGCTTCACACTCCAGCTGCCCACTCCGCTTGGATAACTTAGTAGCCTCCCTAAACTTAACATGTCCTAATGGCACTGCTGGCCCAATGCACCAAAACAAAAATGTGCTCCACCCGTCTTAGCCATCTCATTCAGTGGCTATTCTTTCAGAGGCTCGGGCCAAAATCCCAGAGTCACCCCGGCCTTACCTGACACACCCAACATCCAGTCTGCCAGAAACTCATGTTGGCCCTGTCTTCAAAACCAGATCCTTAACCCCACCGCTCTGCACCATCTCCAGGTGTATCCACTCTAGCCGGTGTCACTACTGATTCACCCGTGGGATTGATTACACTCGGCCTTCCTACTGCCACCAGGCACCTGCACAGTGTAACCCAAACATAACTGCCAGGTCATTTCTCTGCAGTCTGAAATCACGTCCCGTTCTGCTGATGCCTCACTTCAGTCAAGCTAAACGCTCTGCTTGATCTGCCCCTAACCTCAGTTCCTTCTGTTCTCACCTTGCTCACTCTGCTCCAGCTAAACCCGCCTCCTTGTCATCCTTGAAAAAGCTGGGCATCCATGTGCCACAGGGCCTTCGGACGTGCTCTTCCCCCAAATATCAAATCTCGCTTCTTCACCTTTCCCTCACCTTCCTTTCAAATCTTCCATCAAAAGTATCACCTTCTCAATGAGACCCACCCGGACCATCCTATTTAAAATTGTAAGCACACCCCCCCCCCAACATTTCTAATCCCCCTTACTCTGCTCTATTTTTTTTCATAGCACTTATTGCCTTTTAACATGATTTAAAAAATCTGCTTATATGTATTATATTCTGCTCCCTTTACACACACACATACACACACACACACACACACACACACACAACATAGTCATCAGTGCAGGAACTGTGTTTGTTTTGTTTAATGATGAACAATACCGGATATGTAGCAAGTTCTCGTTATATATTTTCTGCATGAATGAATGTCCCCAGAATGTACAGTCCTCAAGGGTAGGGACGGGAGGCTCCCTTGTTCATTGTTGTATGCCTGGTGCTTAGAACCGCACCTGGCACAGAGTCAGCACTTAAGAAATATTTGCTAAATGAAAGTGACCACCTTTTTAAAGGTGATCTACACCTGTTGCTTTGACCTCGGTGAAGGCCTAATACACATGTAATCAAATAGGTTCTGTTGCCTTCAAGAGCTCAAAGTTCTAGTTGTTATTCAATAAGCATTTGGACAAGCTAAATTCGGCCCCATAGAAAGAGTATAAAAGAACTAAAAAGATGTGGCGCCTTGGAAAGCAGCAGACGTCTGCTCCATTTCCCCAAATTTATGGAGCCAAAAAGAGAGCGCTTGAACAGAAAATGGCTGGTTCCAGCCCACATCTGAGAGATGGTGGGAAAGATCAAATTGTAAAAGAAAAAAAGGAGATGTCAGAGAGGGAGATAAGTGGAACCTAAAGGCAACAGGTATTTCATAATCAGGTTGCCTAGGAGGAGTCTGCTCAGAATTTATGGCAACTGGCTTTAGGGAAAAAAAGAGAGATACTCTGTGTTCCCTGAAACAGATTTCCAGGCCCGTTTGCAGTATAACAAACACCCTCCCCGCTCTTGGACTTCTTTCAGCTGAACCTGGGGAGAAGTTGAGACGAATTATCGCCAGAGGGTGAGAACACTAGGGGTTATGGCAGGCTCTACTCCTATGTTTGAAGAGGTGGAACAGTCACGTTATCATTTTCTGAGTGCTATGTGCCTAGCCCACAACAACCCAATGAGTGAAAGACTGTTATCCTCAGGTTTACAGAGGTTAAGTGCTTGCCCAAAGACCACAAGCTAGTAAGCGATGAGGCTGTGGTGTACATTCAGGCAGCGGGATGGATTCCTAGCCCCCAAATACTTCATCACTAAGTCATATGGAAGGAACACTTGTAGTATATCATCCAACGAGCCCACACAGTGGAAGGAGAGAGGCAACTGATTCATCATTCATCATTCAAACTCGGGCTGGGTAGGTTTTAAAGGTAGCCAGAAATATTAATTATGTGGAAACATGGGTTGAATTGTGTCCTCCCAAAAATCGTACGTTGAAGCCCAAACTCCCAGTACCTCAAAATGTGAATCTGTTTGGATATAGAGTCCTTGTAGATGTAATTAGTTAAGATGAGGTCTTACTAGAATATGGTCCGCGTGCAATATGGTTGACGTCCTTATAAAAAGGGAAAATTTGGACACAGAACATGTACAGAGCATATAAAATATACTATAAACAAGATTGTTATTGGATTGAGCCTTGTTTACTAGCTATTTATAAACAAGGTTGTTTTGGGATTGAGGCTTGCAAAACAATTTGTTTACTAGTAGGTGTGAGACTGATAAGAGTAAAGTGAAAGTCAACATATTGGCTTGTCAGAAAAGTCATGACGTATTTTTTCTGTTTTCTGTTGCAAAAATGCGTCATGACTTTTCCGACAACCAATATTTATATGTAGAGCGTATACATGAAAATAAACATGTTTATGTTTATGTGTGAAACTGAGCATAACAAAATTGAGTGGTAAACATGTTCACCAAAACAACTTCTGGTTATCACCTAAGAAGTAAACAAGTCCAAGGAAAAGAGGATAAAAGTAAAACTCCAGAGCAATGCCATGAGCAGTCAGACTGGGCACTCCTGCTAAGCCCCTCTGCGGGATGCAAGGCACGATACCCTGGGACTCTCCTTTGCAAGACCAGCTTGTCTCAGACCCCTCCTGGTTCTCTCCCGGACCAGGGACCTTCTCCATCTCTATTGACTCTGGGACTTGGTTCGTTATTAAATTCTATTCCATTCTGTATAACCCTCTGTGCTTACCAGAGCATTGGCCTCTGGAGGCACGGTGGTTTCCAAATAAAGCCGTGTTACTCACTCTGTCTGAACCTGTGTGTCGGGACTTTGTTCCCCACTCACGTCACGAGTACCACGCAGAGACGCAGTGCCCTGCCGAGGGGTTAACGTCCCCTTGACTTTCAGGAAGAGACTGAAATGTGGCAACTGCCCTTCCAGGTGCTCGTGACAGAACACCATGTGAAGATGAAAGTAAAAACGAGGGTGAAGCATCTACAAGCCACAAGATTGCCCACAAAACACCCAAAGCTAAGAGAGAGACCTGGAATAGACTTTCCTTCATGGCCCTCCGAAAGAACCAACCCTGTCAATGCCCTGATCTTGGACTTCCAGACTCCAGGGCTATGAGAGAATAAATTTCTGTTTAACCTGCCCACTTTGTGGTACTCTGTTAGGAAAGCCCCAGGAAACAATACAAAATGACTTCTAAATGTCCAGGCATATGAATTGTGGAACTGTTATTTTGGCCACACAAAGTTCCTTCATTCTCCTCCTAGTTACCATCCTATTTCCTTCTGAGGACCCATCCTTTTTCTTCTTTCCCTCCCTTCCTCATTCTGTCTGTACTATCTTGCTGTAGCACTTGGATTTCAGTGTCTATGGTGACTCAGGGATAAGCCACCGGGATAGGCTTAGAGATGGCTATGGGGCCGTACAGTGAAATTTTCATGGCGAGAGCTGGAACAGAGCCTTGTTCTCCTCTGCCAGGCCAGAACCTGGAGGCATATAGTCCCAAACTGCTGCCTCTAAATGCAACAGGTGAACAGCACCAGAGCAGCACAAGACAAAGCAAAGACAGAGGAAGAGAAGCAGAAACCTCGTAACACTGTTTGAACCCGAATCCTGCCATGCTTGAAACTCAATCTGCCACTGGGCTTTTCAAATGTCAGCCAAAAAATTTCCTTTTGTGTTTAAGTCAGTTTGACATGGATTTTCTGTTGCTTGCAATCAAGACTCCTCACTGACTCATGTTAAGTAAGTTGTGTTCCATCTATACAACTGAATTTTATACATGAAATAGATATAATTGTTTAATAGTGATAATTAGCTATGAACTAAGAAATGGAAAAAGTAAACTATAAAACAATTTTTATAATATAATATAATATAACATAATATAATATATACTGATATAGATGTGTTTTTTTTAGAATTAAAGGAAAATTATCCACAAAATATTAACAGTGCTTTTCTCAAGGGCACAGAATTTGGGGTGATCTTAATTTTGCTCTGCTTTTTGGGCTGCTGGGTTTTTCTGTGGGTTTTTTTAGATTTTTTTTTTTTTAATTTAAAAGAAACTCAAAGTACTAATCATTTCTCTGACCCTTTCTCCTTTGAAGATAGAATGAAGAACCTGTTCCATCCTCCAAATCTGAGCACCACCAGCAATACGCCTCCAGCATCAACCTGTTAACTGGTTGATGGCCTGACCATTGATTGGGGCAGTAGGGAGACAACATCCTTTTTGATAAACCCCCAGATGAAAGGACTGAAAAAAATAGAAATTCTTATACTATATCAAACAAAACTACAACATCTGAGGAGGATTTGAACATTTTCAAACATTTCAATTGGTTCTAATAAAATTGATAGTTATAGGAACAGTGATGAGTGCCTCATAAATTGTTAGTTGTAACATGGCCTTATTTTTTATAAAGTCAACAGAAAGATAGGCTTGTGGTTACACCCTAGAAAGGAATGAAAGAAGAAAAGCCAAATTTCAGGATCCTAGAGTCTGCCAGAACAATGTACTGTAAATTAAGGGTGGGAGAATGCATTTGGCTCAGCTCAGAATCCACTCACCCTTTGTATTCAATGAAAACTGAACTCAGACCTTTTGATATCTGAGTTCCATTTACTCTTGGCAAAGTTCACTTCTCTGGTTCAAATTAAAAAAAAAAAAAATGGCCCAGAGGGTTTCTTGGACATCAAATGGTTCTTGCACAAACAACATATTGATGAGCTAAGTGTAAATGAATCAGAAACTCACAGAGTAAGTGACTCTGAGACACACAGACCCTCCCATGCTATAGGAAAAAATGGCTCAGGGAAGCACTCTGTTTTTCCTTTAAGGAGTGGTCCTTTTTACCCCACATTATCCCTTTCTCAAGAAGTCCTTCAGAGATCTTTACAAAATGTGTCCAGCTATTCCTGATGTTGATGTCTCATAATCCCTTCTTGGCTGTGCCTTGAAAGCTGGGTTTGGATAGAGACAGCATGGCCTAGAGGTTAAGGTCAAGAGACAAGCTCTGGCCCTGGCTCTGCCACGAACTAGGCGTGTGACTTTGGAATCTGCAAGATCATCCTCTTCCCTGATTTCCTAAGAATTAGGGTTTGACCAGCCCCTTCCAGACCTGCTATGCATTTGATCAAGTTCTCATCAGAGGACTTGAAGATGGCAGCCTGGCAGATATGTTTATGTGACCCTCACTGTATTCTTTTATTTTGTAAGAGCTCTATTGAGATATAATTCACATACCATATAATTCATCCACTTAAAGTATGCAATTCAACGGTTTTCAGTATATTCACAGAATTGCGCAACTATCATCATGATCAATTTTAGAACATTTTCATCACCCTAGAGAGAAACCTGCACTCTTTAACACTCACTTCCCATTTTCCTCCATCCTCCTCACTCTAGGCAACCACTAAATCTACTGTCTCTACAGATTTGCTTCTTCTGGGCATGTCATATCAATGGAATCTTATACTATATGGTCTTGTGTGATGGCTTCTTTCACTCATCATGTTTTCAAGGTTTATCCATGTTGTAGCATGTATCAGTACTTGATTTCATTTTATTGCCAAATAATATTCCATATAATGTTTATCAATTTATGACTTGATGGGCACTTGGGTTGTTTCCACTTTTTGAATATTGTGAATAATACTGCTATGAATATTCATGTGCAAGTTTTTGTGTGGACATATGTTTTCATTTCTCTTGAGCATATATCTATGCATTAAAATGTTGGGTCATATGGTAACTGTATGTTTAACCTTTTGAGGAGCTGCTCAACTGTGTTCCTAAGTGGCTGCACCATTTTACATTCCCATCAGCAGTGTATGAGAGTTCCAATTTCTCCACATCCTCACCAACACTTATTATCTTTCCTTTTGATTCTAGCCATCTTAGTGGATAGGAAATGATATCTTACTGTGCGTTTGATTTGCATTTCCCTGAGAGCTAATGACATTGAGATGCTTTCATGTGCTTATCGGCCATTTATATATCATCATTGGAGAAACATCTATCCAGATCCTTTGCCCATTTAAAAAAATTTTGTTATATTGAGGTTTATTATTAATATATTCTAGATGCAAGTCCTTTATCAAATATATGATTTGTAAATATTTTCTCCCATTCTACATTTTTATTCTCATTAGATAGCAACATTTAAAAAGGAAAGGTTTGCTATTTTTAAAAAACCCTGTATCTTCAGCTTCTTTTGGAAAATCAGAGGGTTGGTTTGGCAACACTGGCCCATCTCTCTATGCAGCAACAAGCAGCATGAACAGAGCAGAGGCTACTCCCTTAAAATGGGACAGGGAGCCCTCCATTTGCCCATGGTAGCCTTTTGTATTTTACCTGCCAGGCTCCTGTTGACATATCAGTTTATGACTCCTTCTCCTAGAGAATTTGAGAAAGCATGGCCTAGATTTCAGCTCCACTGAAATTGCCCTTGCAATTGAGTTAAATCAACTACTTGCCAAAATTTTTTTCACCTTTGGCTCTTAAACGCAGAATCCCCCGCACTTAGCACCAACCATCAAGTCCTCTACTCTTCCTGTCTTATGCTTTGGATTTTGCAAGACATGGGGCAACTCACTGGGGCTTGGCAAGGCCTCCAGAATTTGGCCGCCCTGTTGGTGCTGATGTCATGAGTGTCCCTTGCCATAATGCATCCTCATTATTAACTCAAACCAGCCGAACTCAAACAAATGGATTTGAAAAGCAAAGTAACAGGCTGCCTGAGCTTCATAACACTGCATAAAAATATCAGAAAAACAATTTCATGCTTAGAACCATAGCCAAGAATGAAAATCACAATTTCTAATTGTTAATCATCCCTTTCCCAAACCATAATTTGCCTGCTCAAAGCAGCCCCCTCTCAGAACAAAATGAGGATCCCTAAAAAGACATATTAGTAACTTAACCTAGTCATATAACATTCTTTTCCCATTTCTCTTTTTAACTTTTATGTAACTTGTTATTCATCTATCCCTTCATTTAAACATTTTTATCTTACTATTCTTTTTTAAACAGCTTTAGTGAGATACAATTTACAGGGTGGCCCATTAGCTCAGGTGGTTAGAGCTTAGTACTCATGACACCAAGACTGCCTGTTCCATTCCCACATGGGCCACTGAGCTGCGCCCTCCACAACTAGATTGAAAACAACAACTTTACTTGGAGCTGATAGGCCCTGGAAAAACACACTGCTCCCCAATTTAAAAAAAAAAAATTTTTTTAAAGATATAATTTATATACTATATAACTCACCCACTTAAACTGTACAACTGGTTTTTAGTGTATTCAGAGTTGTACAATCATCACCACTATCTAATTTCAGAACATTTTCATCACCCAAAAAAGTAACCTCCTACCTTTTAGCATCACTTCTCAATTACCGCATCGTCTCCAGGCATAAGTAACCACTAGTCTGTTTTCTGTCTCTGTAGAGTTGCCTCTTCTGAGCATTTCGTATAAATGAGATCATACAATATGTCACCTTGTGGGTCTGGCTGCTTTCATTTAGCATGTTTTCAAGGCTCATCCATGTTGTAACATGTATCAGCATTTCATGCCTTTTGAATGCAGAATAACATTCCATTGTATAGATATGCCACATTTTATTTATCCATTCAAATGCACAATTGGGATAGGTAAGAAACTCATAATCTTCAATAGCAAAAAAAACATCCAATTTTTAAATGGGCAAGGGCCCTGAATAGAGATTTTTCCAAAGAAGACATACAAATGGCCAACAGGTATATGAACAGATATTCAACACTGATAATCATCAGAGAAATGCAAAACAAGACCACAACGAGATATCACCTCACACCTGATAGAATGGATACTAAAACCATCCTAACAATGGCTAACGAAAGCTAACAAGTGTTGGTGAAGGTGAAGACAAGGGAATCCTTGTGCACTGCTGGTGGGACTGTAAATTGGTACAACCATTATGGAAAATAGTATGGAAGTGCTTTCATACTATTAAAACTAGAACTACCTTATGATCCAGCAATTCCGCCTCTGAGTATATTTGCAAAGGAAATAAAATCACCATCTTGAGGGGATAGCTGCATTCCTATGTTCATTACCACAGTATTCACAAGCCAAGGTATGGAAACAACCTAAGTGTCCATCAATAGATGAATGGATAAAGAAAATGTGCAATATATTCAGAATGGAATATTAGGGATGGGGATAAGGGGTAAAAAGGAGTTATTGATCAAAGAGTATAAACTTCAAGTTATAACATGAATAAGCTCTTGAGACCTAATGTACAGCATGGTGAATATAATAATAACATATTATAGGCTTGAAATGAGTGTTCTCACCACCCAAATAAGTAACTATGGAGGGGATAGATATGTTAATTCGATGTAATAATTTCACAATGTATACAATATAGCAAAACATCACATTGCACACCTTCAATATATTTTTAATTTGGCAAAAATAAATAAAATTTTAAATGAACATTTGAGTTGTTTCCGTTTTTTGGCTATTATAAATAGTGCTGATTTGAACATTCATATATCAGTTTTTTCGTAGGCATATGTTGTCATTTCTCTTGGACACATACCTAGGAGTGAAATTGCTGGGTCATATGATAGCACTGCCAAGCTGTTTTCTAAAATGGCTATATTGTTTTGTACACCCACCAGCAATGTTTAAGGGTGCTAATTCCTCCACACTCTTGTCTGTTCTTACTAGTCTTTATCAATGTTTGTCCTTCTTCCTCCATCAACCCTCCCCAGATTTCAGATGCAATTCCTAATGACTTTTTCCACTGGAGAAGTGAGGTGGCACTTCATTTTAGAGTAAACCCTTACTTAGTCTCTCCTTTTATAGAAGCCATTGGAAAAAATGCTACTTCCAAGGCCCCCCTTACTCTAGTAAATCAGATTTGTTGCCACAGCACACCAGAAGTCTCTAGGCATATAGTCTAGTTTTAGATACAAGCAAAAGAAAAATAATTCAAACACTTAAAGCCATAGATTTATGGAATTTTGGAATTGGAAGGAATCCTAAGGATCCCTTCACCAACACTGACACTTTATAAATGAAGAGGCTCAAATCAAGAGATTCAGGTGAGCAAGGCCACACCGCTGGTTTACTGCAGAACGACATTGGAACTCAAGTCTGCTGATTCCCTCGAACGCTCTTGTCAAGTCAACCCATTCTCTCAGTCAGCTGTGCAAACCCAGCTTGGCAAACACTGCGGTGGTTATCATTTTAAAAGCAAAGTCTTCATCCACACACACACCAAGCAAAGACAAGAATTAGGTGATCCCCAAAATAATTCCGACCATAAAACACACTCAAGTCAAAGGTTGTGAATTGGGTACCCAAAGGCTGAGTTTTTTAGCCCATAGCTATGTTTAGCTTACGGTACATGGTATTTTAAGATTTTTTTTTTATAGTTGCCAACTGATAAAAATGAAGTGATTTCACCCAAAAAATTTATTAAGGGGGCCTGTGGTTTCTGATTAAGTTTTTCAACAAATCGGCTGGGGTTGAGCAGTACCACCCAGTCCCATCCAGTGGGCCTCCCTCATCAGGCTATCTGTCTAGTTCTTGAAAGTATTTGAATGTAGGACTCTATTTTTTTTCATGTATTGGGGTGACATTGATTAATAAAATTATATAGGTTTCAAATGTACAGTTCTATAATACATCATCTGTATATTATTACATTGTGTGGTCACCACCCAGAGTCAAATCTCTTTCTGTCACCATACATGGATGCCCCTTTCCCTTTTCTACCTCTCCCCCTCCCCACTTTCCCTCTTATTCATTTGTTGCTTTCAGTTTCATATCCCACATGAGTGAAATCATATGGTTCTCGACTTTTCCCATCTGACTTACTATACTTAGCATGATATTCTCAAGATCCATCCATGTTATAACAAGTGGCAATATTTCATCCTTTCTTATGGCTGAGTAAATATTTCATTGTATATATGTACCACATCTTCTTTATCCAATCTTCTGTCTAAGGACACTTTGTTTCCATGTCTTGGCCATTGTAAATAATGCTGCAATGAACATAAGTGTACATATATCTTTACAGATAAATGTTTTGAAAATTTGGGGGGTAGATACCCAGAAGAGAAATTGCTGGGTCATATGGTAATTTTATTCTTAAATTTTTTGAGGAACCTCCATACTGTTTTCCATAGTGGCTGCACCAATTTACATTCCAATTAACTGTATGAGGGTTCCTTTTTCCTCACAACCTTTCAACATTTGTTATTACTTGTCTTGTTGAACATAGCCTGTCTAACAGATGTAAGGTGGTATCTCCTTGTGGTTTTGATTTGCATAGCTAGTGAATTTGAGCATCCTTTCATATAACTGTTAGCCATTTGTACGTCCTCTTGGAAGAAGTATCTGTTCAGGTCCGCCGCTTATTTTTTAATTGGATTGTTTGTTTGTTTTGTTGTTGAGTTATATGAGTTCTTTACATATTTTGGGTAGTAGCCCCTTATCGGAGGTGTTGTTTGCAAATACCTTCTCCCACTGGTTGGTTGCCTCTTTGTTTTGTTCATGGTTTCTTTGGCTGTGCAGAAGCCTTTTAGTTTGATATAGCCCCATTTGTTTATTCTTGCTTTTACTTCCCTTGCTTTGAAGCCAAATTCATAAAATCCTCTCTAAGACCAAGTTCCATAATTTAGTACCTATGTATTCTTCTATGCAGTTTATTGTTTCAGGTGTTATATTTAGGTCTTTGACCCATTTTTGAGTTAACTTTTGTGTATGGTGAGAAATAGCAGTCTAGTTTCATTCTTTGGCATGTGGCTTTCCAATGCAGGACTCTTTTGTTTTGTGTTTTGTTTTTTGTTTTTAGCTCAGCCATCCTGCCACCTGTTGGCAGCTCAGCGGCAGCTTAGCTCAGGCTGGGCATCGAACTGCTGTTGCTCAGAGCTCAGCTCGCAGTCTTGAGTGAGCTCTTAACCAACTGATCCACTCGGCCAGCCCACCAATGCAGGACTCTTAATCCAGATAATTGAGACATACATGAGGAGTTGGTGTCTGCAGAAGTACTCCCGCTCTGTGTGGTCCTAGTTAGAAGAGAGAAAGATACACATACAAATACTGGTAGACAACTGAGATCTTTGCAGGTTTGGAGGGATTGGCAGGGGACAGATGATCCCAACAGGAACGCGAGAGTGCGGCTAGAAGCAGAATGAGGAGGAGGCTGCAGAGCCTCTGCAGGGCCTCCTTTTGGCCTAAGTTCACAAAATTAGCAGCAGATGCTGCAATGCTTCTGCAGCTTTCAAAGAAAAACAAAGACAGTGTGTTTCCTCACATCACAAGTCCCCACCAGAGAAAGCCTGGGAACAGCGTGCAGTCCTGTTAGCTGCGGCCCCTCATCTCCCCTGGTGTGAGGAGCTGGGATTTACTTGTTTCCAGAAAGTGCTATCGAGTTTGCTCTGCTGTGCAGCACATCAGCTCTTCTAGTCAATTGCTAACTGCTGATTGGAGGAAAGGCTACCTGGCATTAAAGGCTATTCTGAAGACTAGGCAAAAGAACCCAAGAAAAGCACTCTGCACTGTGACTGGAGCCCAGAAAGAACACAATAAATGTTAGCTCTATTATTACTGGCAAACTCCCACAGTGCATTTAAAAAATCTGATATCTATACATCTTCATAAAATCATGACTGTCAAAACTGGAGGAGTCCTTGGAGAGCATCGAGTTGACCAAACTTATGAGAAAAGCAGTTTCCTCCTCTGTAAGATGAGGTGGTGGCCCTGACCAGTGTGTGGTCCCATCAGTAGGGGCAGGTTACACAATGCCCTTATTGTGTAAAGCACAGCACACCTGTAGACACCAGGGTAGATTTGCCTGTGGGGTGGGCCTTGCTGTCACTCTGAAGGGTCGCCTTCCCAGGCAGCTTTGGCTCACTACTTAACAGTCAGAACTTAAGAGGCCCCTGGGTGAGGCTCTGGGACAAATGAGCTGGAAGCCCACATGGGACAGGGAGGGGTGGGGCGTGATTTACATCCTTTCCTTCTTCCCTGGAGTTGCCCAAGTATATGAGGGGTGGGATGGATGGCTCTAGGGTTGGAGTTCAGCACAGCTGTGAAAACAGCCTCTCCCCATGGCTCCCCCTCCCCTCCTCCACTCTCTGGCACAAAGAAGCTGTGGAGTGGATTAAGGAGGTGAAAGCAAAGGAATAGCTGCTCTTAAATGTAGAGAGAGTAAAACAACAACAAAACATGTTTCTATGGTCTGACCTCATCACCAACCAGGTCTTTCTTCCTTCCTTTGAAGTTAGGTGGAATTGGAATCATGTGAGTGTTCATAAATTTTTGAAAGTTGTAGATTCAGAATCTCTAGAGAAGATTTTGTGGTATGCCATGATCACCAGTTCTCACGCCCTGTCAACTGCAAACAGGCTTTGAAAGTCTGAAAACCTTATTAAGCTACTGTGCTGAGCAAGGCTCCATCCAAACCTCCCCTCATCAACGCCCCTCTTTCTGTACTCCAGCCTCACCTTTCAGTTCCTCACAGGGGACTTCCTTTGAACCTCAGGCTGTTTGCACATTGTATTTGCCATAAGGGGCAGGAAGTTCCCTGGAGCAGCAACTGTGGCTCCAGGTTGGGGGTGGGTGGGAGTGGGGGTCACAGAGCTTAAAGAAAAGGGGATTCAAGAAGCAGGACAGACTGGAAGGAGAAGGGATCCTGGCTCTTAAGAGACTGGTTCTGCCAAATGCTGAGTTGTGTGACCTCAGGGGTTCTTGTCCCCACTGAACCATAATCCCCTTATCTGTTATATAGATTCCTGGATGTGCTCCAAGCTTTGTTCCTGCTCTAACGTTTGGTGGCTCTAATGTCAAGTGCAGAATGACAAAGATATTCCTCTCGGACGTCTGCATACCCAACATACATATGTTCACCAAAAGGCACAACAATTACAGCACTGTTCGTTGCAGCCTCAAATCAGAAACTACGCAAATATCCATAACCCACAGAATGGATAGATTGTGGTTTATCCATACAGTTGAATAGTGCAAAGCCAAGAGAATGAATAAACTGCTGCTACCCACCAACATGAGTGAATCTCACAAACAGGGCCCAGACACCTCAGAGTACATGTTGTGTGTGACTCTGCCTTTATAAAGTTCAATAAAAGGCAAAACCTACCTGTAACATTACAAGTCAGGTTAGTGGTGACAAAAGGAGACAGAATGGCACTGATAATGTTCTTTTTGGATCTAGCCTGGTTCACGGATGTATTGACTTGGTAAAAACTCATGGAGCTGCACTCTTACAACATATGCACTTTCCTGTAAGTATATGAATGCTTATAAATAAGTATAAAAACACATTTAGAAGAAAATACATACAGGAAGCTATCTTTAAGATCTTAGGGAAGGGAAAAATTCTTTAATAAGACACAAAGAATACAAATCATTAAGGGAAAAAAAAAAATTACATAGTTTTTTTTTAATTAAGAGGGAAGCAGAGGGCCGGCCGAGTGGTGCAGTGGTTAAGCATTGGCTTGGGAAGCCAGTGGCCCCAGTTTGGGTCCCATATATGAGGGCCAGTGACAATGCCCTCAAAAAAAAAAAAAAAAAGAGGGAAGCAGAAACCCTAACATTAGTGAACCTTCAAACAGCTTCAGTATAGAAAGGAATAATGTCATGAATAGGTAATACTTATTTTGCCATGAACTATGCCAAGCCCTTTGAAAATATTACCCATGGAACCCTCAGCACTATTATCATCCTCATTTTGCAGACAGGTGAACTGAGGCTTGGAATTAAATTACTCCCCTAAGGGCACTTGTCTAGGAAGCCAGTACTTGAACTCAGGTGGGCCTGACTTCTGGGCACTTCCCCATTCCCCACCCAGCTAAGGAGGTTTAGAGATTAGCTTGCCAGAGATCCAAGCTGGAGAAAGAAGGGAAGTCACAGGTCCAGATTCCCATCTCAGTCCATCCTCAGCAATGTTTAATTTTTTTTTAATTAAATGTATTGGGGTGACATTGGTTAATAGAATTATATAGGTTTACAGTGTACAATTCTATATCATCTATATATCACATTGTATTCACCACCCAGAGTCAGTTCTCCTTCCATTACCGTATATTTGAGCCCCTCTACCCTCTTCGACCAAACCCCTTTCCCCCTTACCCTCTGGTCACCACTGAGCTGTTGTCTGTATCTATGGGTTTTTGCTTGTTTGTCTTGTTCGTTTGTTGCTTTCTGTTTACATCCTCCATATGAATGAAGTCATATGGTTCTTGTCCTTTTCCATCTGACTTTCACTTAGCATGATACTCTCAAGATCCATCCATGTTGTCACAAACGGCAGTGTTTCATCTTTTCTTATGGCCAAGTAATTTTCCATTGTACATATGTACCATATCTTCTTTATACAATCATCTATCAAAGGACACTTTGGTTGTTTCCATGTCTTGGCCTCCGTGAAAAGTGCTGCAGTGAACATAGGGATACATGTATATCTATGAATAAATCTTCTCAAAATTTTCAGGTAGATGCCCAGAAGAGGGATTGTCCAGCAGTGTTTTCAAATAGGGTGGATAACTAGAGTTATGATGCTGGGCAGCCACCCCCCTGAGATCAGGAGACTGAGGCCCAGCCAGGACTCTCTCCTCCCCATGGGGTGACATAAGTGTGAAAAATAGGTATGGGAGCTGAGTAGACATGATAGACTTTCCCCTTTCGTTCCCTGTGCCTTTCATTCCCTGCGCCTGTTATCATCAGGGTGATGATGGTTTTCACAGCTCCTCTAAAGAAATGCTCTGCTCCACTTAGTCCTCTCCCCCTGGGTGTTGCCCCAACGTGCCAGGTTCGTTCCAACCTCTCAACACAGTTTCAGTTTCTCCCACCTGGGAGACCCTTCCCTTCCTCTCTAATTCTGCTATCTTCCAGGCCCAACCAGAGCCATAACTATTCTCTGAAGCTGGCCTCTATTACTGCCCAAAAGAACTTTCTACAAAATAAAAATAATAGGTTTTGCACTGTCCAGTATGGTGGCCACTAGCCACATATGGCTACAGAACACCTCCTATGGCTGGTGTGACCAAGAAGCTGAGTTTTAAATTTTATTGAATTTTACCTAATTTACATTTTTTTTTTTGTTTTGAAGGCAGTGTCACTGGCCTCATATGTGGGACCTGAACCAGCGCCGCTGGCTTCCCAAGCCAGAGCTCAACCACCGTGCCACTCGGCCAGCCCCCTAATTTACATTTGAATAGCCATGTGTGACTTAGCAGCTACCATATTGGATAGCACAGCTCTTGACTACGCTGACTCCCTGTATTGCCTTGACTTTATTTCTCCAACAACTGAACTCAAAGTTGGTTCGTTCTATAAATATTTTATTTGCTTAAGTCTTGCCTTAGAACTGGACCATTAATTAGTATAAGGAAAAAGGTAAAGGTAGGAAAAATCTACTTTTGTGGCCCTACTATTAGGTACACAGTGCTGAGCACAGAGCAGGTTGAGCTTCTGCTGAAACCAGTTGTTGCTCAGAGGCAGAATGCAAGGCCTGGGACTCCAGGACCCGGATGCAGCTGATGCTCCACTGTGGAAAGGAGGTGCAGGTGGGGTGGGACTCCAGAGAAGAAGCTAATGGCTCCCCTGTTACTGAAGCCAGCACCCAGCATTCAGGCCAAGAACTTACACCCCTCTGAGGCCTTCTGCAATTCCTGGAATCCTCATGTTGCACATCAGAAGTGGCTTACACTTCCGGTAAACGCCCAGGTCTGGGGCAGAGTGCAGAGTTGATTACAATGCAGCAGGCTGGAGGGGAGAAGGAGTGTCTGTGAGTGCTAATTAGAGGCGTTACCAGCAGCATTCCTGCGAAACATGAACCCTGCCTTCCCTTCTCCAAGCCTCAGAAACATCCTCCTTGAGCGTTTCTCTCTGAAGTACTGACTGAACAGCAGAGGTTGGAAAAAGAGCTGGGCTGGGGACACCTTAGCCCAGGCCCAGTCACCGCAGCTTGTCCTTAGGTCCTGCCCACCATTCTAGGGTGTTTTTCATGGGGACAAGGAGTGAAGAAGGGTACCAGCAACAGACAAAAAGGAAAAGGGATTTGGTGTCCACTGAGACTGGAAGATGGAAGACACAAACGGACTGAAGCCTATTAAAGAATGTTGGTCACATCCTCCCAAGGAAGACCCTCCTGCAGGCTAAAAAAGTGTTTCGAAACAGATGAAGGTTGAGCTGCAAGATGAAGATAGGACTGAAAGGAAGACGGTCTGGGGATCCTGGACGTATGGCAGGTAGCCTACGCATTAGGCAGTCTGAAGGGTCCTGCTATGGAGTTTGAAGGGACCCCCGTACTTTCCTTTGGGTGAAGTGGGTGGTGGAGAGGAGGGCAGATACCTGTTGTCACCCAAGTTACTGCTGGAAGATGCCCTTGGGCTGGCCTGGGGGGAAGGAAGAGAGGAAGGTGCCTGGGTACCTGGGCACATTACAGATGTGTTTACCTGGTCTAGGAGGAATATTTGGGGTCTATATACTGTGGTCCATCATCTATAGTAGAGCCAGCCCCCACTTTCTGTGCCCATACCTGACCTCCTTATTCAGATAGGAGTATAAATAAGTTAAATCACTTGACATAAAATGTGCTTACCCTCTTCGGGTGCTGTCAGGTAGCCTTCTCCCTCTTCTTTGAGTTCTGCCCCACCTCCCCTTGACTTGCAGAGACAGGCTCTGCGGGATGAGGTCCCCTGTCACTGCCTCCACTGCTTCATTTCCCCTCCGTCCTCACTGACTCTCCTCCACCCAGCACATTCCTCCACAGGGGCCACCAAGGATCTCCCAGCTGCCAAACTGAACAGACACTGCACAGGCCTCACCTGCCTTGGCCTCTGAGATGACCTCTCCCTCCTTCGTGAACACTTCTGGATACTGCATTCTCCTCACTTCCTCCAGCCCCCGCTTTGGTGGATGTCAGGTCTCCTACTCATCACCCTGCTCTACCCTTGGGTGCTTGCCCTGAACACTCTTGCCTCCACTATCCCGTCTTTTAACGGCCATATCTTTATTTCCAGCCGCAAACGAATTGAGTCCTTTCTGCTCAACGGTCTTACCCAAATATTCTGCAGGTATTTGAAACTCAATGTCCAAAATTAAAATGATCTTCTCTCCATGAAATTTGATTCTTTCATTGTAGTTACAAATATTCCATACCATTCTGTGCACTAGTAAAAACCAGCACTGAATGAGATGCATTTTTGCCCTATTCCCCTTCCTTCTGTGACAGTACATGGGTTTCCATTCAGACAAGACGCCTGCCCCCCCTGCTCCCACCCTAGCCCATGTGCATCTGGGGAAGATGGTGCCAGGCATCGTCTTTGTTTACCAGCATATCCCACCCTTCTGGCCACAAAGTTTGGTTTAGGAACTGGCAGTACATGACCCAGTTTGAACTAGTGAGATGTAAGCAGATATTATCTGGGAGAAAAACTGCCGCACCCTTATAAACTCCTTGGACAACTGCTTTTCTCCTGATGAACATAAATAAGGAAGCATGGAGTTCTCAGAACATTCTGGCAGCCATCCTGTGGTCATAAGGCAGCCAGTCTCAGGGGGAAGCAGGCGGTCTGGAAGTCTGAGAACAAAGACAGAAACAACTGGGCCTGTGGTACACTGCTGGATCAAGCCTCACCTGAAAGCCACCTAACCGCTGGCCTGGTCAATACATTCCTTTCATGTTTCAAGGCTGTATGGTCTATTACTTGCAACCCAAAGCACCCTAAGAGATACGACCAGTAATAAGTCCTCAATATCCATTGGTTGAATTAAGCTACACACATCTCATTAAGAAAGCACTTCAAAAAAAAAAAAAAGAAAAGAAAGAAAGAAAGCACTTCAGTGGCAGAGGCTGCTTGTTTTAGAGGTTTTCAGAAATAGTAGGATGTGTGACGTGCCTCAGCTCACACTGCTATGCTGCACAGGATCCTGGGTTTCTCTATTTCAATTTCTTTGTCTCTAAATCCAGGTGATAAAACTTATACTTCCTTCTACTGCCTTTGGGTCATGAAAAAGGTGGGAAATCAGAGGTATTAAATTTTGTAAGGTTTTTTTTTTTTTAATACGGATGCTCTCTATATAAAGCAGGCCTTAGTAATCTCCTCACCTTTGGAGGAGGAATTTCTTTTAAAACTTCTGAGAATAGCCCTCAGGTTGGCTCCTTACATTGAAAAAACCTCTAATGAGGTATCAAAATCACAAACAAAAGCTTCATTATTCCCAAAATAAAATTATTAAACTACAGGAAAATCTGGAAAATGAGAGTCGAACTAGATCAGAGGTTTTCAATCATGCTGTTCTAACACCCTGGAAATCACACCCCATTTGTAATGTGTGCCCTAAGTAATTTCTTACTTACTAATAATGGTCTAAGTGCCATGTTTACTGCAGTGAACACTCGTTGGTTTTGCCCACCCAGCTTCCATTCTCCTGGTTTATGGTAGCAGCCCCTCAATTTTCCTTTGGGGAATACTCCACACCCACTGTTAGTCTGTATGGTTCTGATGAGGCTGACTTCCATTCCCCATGCTCCTATGACGAAGAGAGGGAGAGGAAGGGGAAGCGGGGGAGAGACTACAGTCCTATCAATCAGCATATTCCAAGACAGGAGCCCAGTGGCTGACTCAGGGACAATGGGCAGTGCTCCCAAGTCAATCCAATGGGTCTTAGCCCCAGGATTTATGTTGAAATTATTGGAAAAATAAAGCTCTCTTTTCACAGAGGGTGCTAAGCTTTGAGGACACAAACCTAAGGCTGCCAGCAGCCATTTATCACTCATGAAGAAACTGTCTGAAAATGTCAATTCAAAGAAAAGCAGAACCTAAAGATGGATAAATAATTTGAGTCCTGATGAAACCACCTGAGACCCTGGATCCAGCCACAAGTCAGTAAATTTGATCTTTTGCTTAAATCAGTTTGGGTCAGAATTCTGTTACATACAAGAACCCTGAGTTTGCATTTTTGGAAAATAGATGGAATGAAAATAAAGTGAGTGAAATCAAAGTTACACTTATAATAACATATCTCTCTCGCTTGCGTTCTGATAGGCCTGCTTTCTTGAGTGCAGGAGGATGGTGTGGAAGAAGAACCAACACCAGCAATGGCCTTCAATCTACAGTTGAGGTGTCTCTTGAAGTGACAGACCAAAAACCTGAGCCTACCAAAGTAGCATGTCCTGCTCACGACCACGACTCATCTGTGAGTCTTCACAAGATAAAGGTTGAAGACACCTTTACTGTGTTATTTCTTAGGTTCCTTCCAGAGTGTGGAAATGACTTGTATCATCACAGCCCATTTCTGTCTATAGCTTTGTGGCTTCCCCAAGGCACTTCCCTGCTCAACTCACAGGCACATTTGCACTTCTGCAACACTAAGCACCCAACAGCAATCATGATACCACTTTAAGATGGAGAAACTGAACCTGAGAAAGGGGAAGCAACTCGCCCAGACCCACAGCAGGAGAAACTCAGTTTGCTAGTCCTAACCAGCTTCCTTTCCTCCTCCTGTGAGGGCAAATGAGATCATAAGTAGGAGAGTACTTTGGAAAGAAAGAAACTCTATTGCTGCCAGATGTATTATTATAAAGCCAAACCTAAGTACACAATGACCTTGTTATCACCCCTGGAGTGGGGATGCTTACTGATCAGGCCTGTTTAACCTTCTGTTATCCTAGAGAGAGCATCTGGGGCTTTCTCCAGCAGGGTTAAGTCTTGCATGTCCCTGACATCACTTTCTCCAGAGGGGACCCATCAAGGAAGAAAAGAGTGACATCCCCTTCATTCCTTAAAAACATCACACACACCCCTCCCCCAAATTATGCCCAGCTCAGGCCAACCCAAACGTCAGAGGCTAATAGTGTAGATGTCAGGATTCAAAATTTATAGATGGTGTGGACATGTGTGATGGTTTGTTTGGAGAAATGGATTTGTCGTGTGCAAGATATATGGCACCAGATAAAACATCCTGACAATATTACACGCTTGGGGGTGGGGGTGCATGCACATATTGTTTTGAAAGCCCACTGTTATGACATTTTACAAATTCCAGAGTGAGTGTTGAGCAGATCCAGAGGCTAATGTGATGCGGGAACATGCAGCTATGAGGACCATGAAGAATCATCTATTTTGCATCGCAGTGTGCGTTTTCAATTTTTTCCCTTTCAAATCATGGAATTCGGTGTGTTTTCAGCGAATTTGATTGGGGTATAGTTAAAAGTGTGTGACATAAAAGGAATAATACTCTTCTTGAATATACAAATATTTTTTAAATGTGTTCAAAATTGCAAAATTTTTAACTTGAGAGCCCATTGAATTGGAAATTCTGCTTATTTTCTCACCAGCCGGCCAATATAAGTGGCTGCCATCCTTTCCCAGAAGGAGCCCTGAGTCATGAGATCTGTTTATTTGTTTTACTTAGATGAGGTCTTATAAAGTGCAACCCTGTGAAATGCAACTTCGTTATACTCAGATGCACTAAATGTTTTCTGGAAGGCTTATTGTGCATAGGCTTTCCCATGTCTGCTATTTTAAATCTCACAACAGCAAAAAAGGTAGATAATACCACCCTCATTTTACAGAGGAGAACATGGAGGCTTAGAGGAGTCCAGTAACGTGCCCAAAGCTGCATAGGCAGAAGGATGCAGAACCAGAGTGCTCACAAACAGGACTCCTGACTTCTTAATACCACAAGCACCTCCACCCAGAAGAGACGGGGGATATCTGTGCGTGAATCCACCGACCTCCAGACATGGGCCAGGCTCTGGGCTGGGCACTAGGTCAGGGGGAACCCAGATTTTAGAGAGGCAGGCAAGCAGGCACAAAATACAGACTCCAAAGTCCCAGGCTGATCCCAGCAGGCTTCAGTATCAGGAGATTTGCATAGCAGTAAGAGACAGGGATGGGGGAAGGGGTTCCTTCTGCCAACTGACACTCTCACTTTCTCTTCTTGAGCTCAAAGCTCTGAAAGGAAACCTCTGATTGGTTCACTTAATCACTGTTAACCCCCTTGGGCAAAACTTGTGCCAAGCTACCATATAAGCTGCACGCTAGGCTGTGGACTATTTGCCCTTAGGACAAGTGTTCACCCCCGACCCAATCAGCTATGACTTTGGGGGTGGGGGTGAGGTCCTATGGTGCAGAACCACCTACCTATGCTTAAGGAAGAGCTTCAAACCATTTCTTAAACAGGAAACTGTAGGTGTAAGGTTGCCAAATAAAATACAGGATGCGCAGATTTGAATTTTAGATAAGCAACGAATACATTTTTTGTGTAAGTATGTCCCAAATATTACACAGGACCTACAAATATTATTCATTGCTTATCAGAAATTTAAATTTAACAGGGTACCTTATATTGTTATTTGGTAAATTGGCAACCCAATGTGGGGGGACCATTAGGAGGAGTTGTGGATATCCTTCTAAGGCTTGTCCAATTCAAAAGAGACAGAAAGTAAAAGAGCCAAGGCCACAGATGCAGAGACAGACATCCAAACTATTAATAATTAACAGAAATCGAAGATTGGGAAGCTGTTATCACGGATTGTAAGCCCAGGACTCTGAAGGAACCCACAGGTAGGAGAAGTAGGAGGAGGGCAGTCCTGAGTACTTACCTGATGTAGCAGGCTATTATCCTCGGCTGGCTTCTAAGTGAGCTCCTTGGCCAATGTGTGGGCAGGGACACTGGAAGACAGGCAGGTAGCAGGGTTGTGCTCCTGGTGATCAGCGCATTCAAACAAAGGACCCAACCGGTCACTGTCAATAGGAAGAAGAAGATGTTAAGGACATTGTTCAGTTCCAGGGATAACTTGGCTTACAAGATGTAGGCAGCATGCAGAACTCAGCACAGGGGCTATAGGGTGAAAAGGTGAAGTGAAAGCCCAGTTGGTTCAATTAGGCAAAGGTAGCCACAAGCTGCAGTTCAGGTAACAGGTGAGCCTCTGGAATGCTACCCATGACATTGGGATACTGGACCCTAATGAGCACAGCTTACTTGAACCCCTGTTTCTGCAGCTGGCAACTCCGACCAATGGCCTGCCCAGATCCCCGTGGGCTCAGGAACCAAAGAGGGTCAAGAGCTGCTGGGAAGTGGGCAAGAAAGGGCTGCACTTAGAGACTTGGATTGCTGTCATTTGTCCTCCTTTTCCTTACTGGGGATTCTAACCAGGTTGGACTTCTCAGAGAGCTGGGCCTGAGGATGGAGCTGAGAGGTAGAAAGTCTAAGACCTGAATAAGCGAGTGGCCCTGGTTCGGGTCCCACATATGAGAGCCAGTGACACTGCCCTCAAAAACAAAACAAAACAAAACAAAACAACTTCCTCCTAAGACCTGAATAAGTGGGGAGCAAGAACCGGATACAAAACAAAGGGTCAGGGCCAGCGGAGTGGCGTGGTGGTTCAGCGCTGGCTTGGGACGCCAGTGGCCCCGGTTTGGATCCCACATATGAGGGCCAGTGACACTGCCCTCAAAAAAAAAAAAAAAAAGAATAATTGTGGCATATTTTCAAAGAAACAAAAAAACAAAACAAAGGGACAGCTAAGAAGGTGAGGCGAGATGGCAGAAGAAGCTGGGGAGGAAAGGCCCAGAGTATCCTCCGAAATAAATGTCCCCAGGGCACCACATCAAACCCGTGGGCTGGCAGATAGAAGTGAGAGTCACTGTCTGGTTTGGACTTTGGTTTTGCTTTTCATCTTTTTGCACCACAATGCACACTTTATATACTAATCCAGTATACAAATAAATAACTAAAACATAATTTCACAAAACAATGTTTACTTTTATAGGTGGCTTGCATGCTGGTATTTTCTTTTTTTCTTTTTTTATTTTATTTTTAATTAGTTTCAGGTGTACAACACAGTGCAATAGTTATACATTTTACCCCTCAAAGTGACAACCCCCCACCCCCAATTCACCACCCCACTCCCCCCACATATCATATATATCTATTACTCTTCCTCTGACTCTCTTCCACAGTATAATCCACATCCCGTAACTATCTATATATATTCAATTACAGTAGGTATACCACCTCCGCTTTAGTAATACAGTGCAGTGATCAAACCTCTACTCCATCCATGAAATGGTCTCCCTAACAAGACCTATGATCATCTGACATTCCACAGAATATTTACAACATTATTAATTATATTCCCCAAACTGTCTTTCATATCCCTATGGCAATATTGTAGTTGCCTATTTTTGCTGTCTAATCTCTTCCCCTTCTCCCTCATCCCCATTCCCCTCCCAATTAGCAACTCTGATTTTTCCTCTATATCTATGAAACAGTTTCTGTTTACTTTGCTCATTCATACAACATGCTGGTATTTTCTACTCTCTTTTATTTCATTTTTATATTTTTTAAAAGGGTGACTCACTCAATTGATTTCACAGCTCATTAATGCATCATAGCTCACAGTTTAAAAACATTGGCTTAATCAAGAGTGCGAGCTGAGCTCTGAGCAACAGCAGTTCGATGCCCAGTCCGAGTTGAGCTGCTGTTGAGCTGCCAACAGGTGTGGCAGGATGGCTCAGCTAAAAAATAAAATAAAATAAAATAAAATAAAATAAAATAAAATAAAATAAAAAAATAAAACATTGGCTTAATTATATTTACATGCACCTTTGGCTATTCATTTTTTCTCTCACTGGCCCTTGGCAATGCCAATAACAAACTCTTTCCATAGATGCCATGTTTTCAGATGTCTACCCTTCCCATACAAGCGCTTCCCTGAGAACTGTTTCTCACTACCCCCAGATAGGCTCCCCAAAAGGAGTGCAACTCTGGATCCATGTGTCTATAACATGTTTCCCACCTGGGCATACCTGACTGAACAGGGACGAACAACTGACTCAGAAAAGATGACCATTTCTCCCAGGGATTTGAAATTAGACCATTGAAATGATAGTTGGATGGTGGGTGGCCTTTGAGGATGGGCTGTAACATACGGTTGTATAGGTTGTGGACTACACAACTGTAGGGATTACTAATCACAGACTATAGTGCAAAATATGCTTCCTATAGTTACTTGGTGAACAACCTGTACTACTATACACGACCACCCTGCTGGAGCTGGAAGTTAATTTAATTCCAGGACTAAAATAGCCATATTCCATCATGCTCATGTGAAAAACATTTTTATGATATTACTAACTGGAACCATAATTCATTTTAGGGAAAGAATTAGCTTTGTAAGGAAAAGTACCTTGAAAAACTGCTTGGGGAATTACTCAATAACAAATATAAGTTGGTGTTGAGACATCAACACCAGGAGGAGGAGGGAAGCCACAGTGCTTGAGACAAAGGGAAATATTTTTTGTTTTTTTCTCCTAAAATGGAGAGAGTTGAGCAATACTGTATGAGGAGGAAGCTGGTGAGCCACTGCCTGGAATGCCAATCTATAAGCAGCAGTGAAACCTCACGAGGATAATAAAAATGCCACTGGAAACATGAAGGAAATAGGAAATTTGAGGTTACCAAAACCTCTCAGAAGATGAAGGGTAAGTTTGTAACAGACACTTTGATAAGCCACATGTGTTGGGATGAGCCACTAGGAACATGACTGTACAAAAACAGATAATTTATTGTAAAATAACAACTTCCTAGGACAGTGGGTAGAGCTAAATACCATTGTATTAGTCTACTCAGTGAGCTGTGCATGTCCAGAGCCACAGCTGAACTGCTTAGGATGACAGAGCAGAGGCTACGTGAGGTCCCCCTGCTATGCATCCCACACTGGGCATTGACTCCCTAGGAATATTGATGGAAAGGTATCCAACTATTAGTCTTCCCAGGGTGCCAAGTTGCTCATTTGTCCACAGTATCCAAGAGATTTGGTCTGGTTCTTGATGTAAGTAAAGAGGAAAGAGAAAGATAGAAGGAGAGAGGAGACTGAAAACCCAGGTGATCAGTTCAGACCAGGCGTAGTGAAGGGCCATTGAAACTCATCAGTAGAGGGGTGGTTTAAGAATGATGACACTGGGCCTGATAAGTGGTGCATTGGTTAGAAGTTGGCTTGGGATGCCAGCTCCCAGCAGCAGGGCCCTGGTTTGGATCCCACATAGAGGGCCAGTGATACTGCGCCCTCTACAGTTAAGATGGTGAACAACAGCTCCACCTGGAGCTGGGCTGTCGCTGCAGTGGGGCTGGCCAGCAGCTGGCATGTGCTTTCATGAGCTGCCGTGAGCCGCCGTGAGCAGCCATCCAATGGCTGGTGAGTGACTGCCTCACCTGGAAGAGTGTAATGATAATACCAACATGGGCCAGTGAAGCAACATCCTCCACAACTAGACTGAAGAACAAAAGGACAGCAACTTGTCTGTTCCCTTTTCCTGATTCCCCAACACTGTGCTCCTCCCTCAATTCCCCAATAAAATCTTTTAAGAAAAAAAGAATGATGACAGCTACTGTTTCATTTAAAGGTAGCATTACCATGGTTGTAAGTTCTTCCTCACCAATTTGTCAATACAACCTCTCATGTTCATAAATCACTTGTGTGAGTGAGAGATATATGTGATGTGTATGTATGGGTAAAGAAGAAGAGAGTCTGAGCTTCATGTATGGTCACTGTAGAAAAGAACAGAGACCATTTGAGCTAAAGAACTCCAGAGGGGAAGGAATCCATAAGAGTAGACGCTCCCTTGGAAATTCAGTGATACATTGGAAAAGGCTTTGGATACCCCCTAGGACAAGGAATTGAGAGTTCATTACGGTTTTACCTAGAACTCAAGGAAAAGGGAAGTTCCAGCTAATATTTGAGTTACATAGAGAGGAGCAACAAACCCAATCTTCAAAGTAAGAAAGGATTAAGCAGAGAGAGACCACTTTTCTTCTTATATTAAATAGGCTAAGCTGTGGTAACAAGTACACAGAATTTTATAATGGCTCAAAAGCAATATGATTTTATTGTTGTTACTCAATAGTCATCACATCTTTTCTATGTGATGATTCAGAAATCAGGTTCCTTCCAACTGTAGCTATGCTATCCTCTAGGGTCTAGGTCTTCATCATTATCTATATACAGCAGAAGGGGCATGAAGCAAGGAGGGGACACAGGACATCCTTGGCCTGGAAATGGCCTACAACACTTCACTCACATTCTGTTGGATAGAATTCACTCATGTAGCCACATCTAACTGCAGGTATAGCCTGGAAAGTGTGTTCTAGCTATAGGTTAAAGAAGAGGAAATGGATTTTTAATGAACAGCTGTCAATCTGTCACAGTCCACCCTTCCAGACACTAACTATCCATGTGCACTCTTCATCTCACATACCCTACCCTCATGCTCTCCTCAGGGAAGACACCCCAAAGCTCCACTGAGTCACTACATCCACTTCAAAGTCTGGGATTTTTGAGGATGCAATATCTTCCAAATCAGATCTGTATGTGTCTCCTCAAGGTCCAGTAATTTATTAACTAAAAGACCAGTTATCTACCCCTCTAACACGTGTCCATTATATCTTGGTGGAACAGGGAATTGATAACTGCAGTAAGAAAGGGAAAGAATAGGGGAAAGTGGGAAAAATAGAGTCCTTGGTTAATAGCAGGATGCAACCCTCTATGTGGGTGGTATGAAGGCTGCCTGAAGACAGTATGAATTCCTCACTTAGTCTTTTAATCTGCTCTCTGGGAGGAATTCATTGTCTATTTTTCCCTAGGCTTCTTACTCCACCCTCTTGGGTATCCTTCATTGTTCATTATCCTTTTTGGCCACTTCTGAATGGCCCTCCTTGAAGATTCTACAGCCTTCATAGTCAGTCTACTTTCTGTTCATGCAAATCTAGCACCAAAAGGTAAGGTTTGAGCGATCGAAGATTATTTCAGCCAAGCTTGTGATTTCTTTAGTAATACAATTCCCTCAAAAACTTAGTAAATTTCTCATTTATTTGCTTCCAGTATATTCCAAGTGCCAGTAACCATACCCAAAATTCTTTCCTGGACTTAGTTCTGAAGGCTAAATTATTTCCTTCCTTGTCTCTCTAGCTTTCTCTCAATTAAATGGCAGCTACCTTGAGACCATCCGAACAATATACTTGAGTGGAAATGGTACACCTTTAATCTGATCTTTGCCACAGGGGTTGAGCTGCTATATTTAACTGAGAATTCTGAATGGGAGTTAGTCTTTTCTAATTCTTAATGGGATTTAGTTTTTTCCAAGTCTGTTTTCTTCTAGTCTTATTTCTTACTGTGTGGAAACCTAGAATCAATAGGCTTTTCTAAATTGGGAGACTTTCTTCATTCCCTTTTATTTCTGCTTATAAACTGGTCAGTTAATGCCAGGGATATTTTAGTAATAATCTGTTATGAGTAACAAGGAACTCAACTCTAACACACACTAACGTTCTATTTCTTTCTAATGGGCTTCACCTAGAGCTCAGGTTCATCTTGTTCTACCTTCTAATCTAAATGACAGCTGGCAATAGTCTTATCAGATGTTTTGCCACTGCATAATATGGCCACCATTTTTGCAGCCTATTCTGTATTTTAGGTGTTTCTTACATTAGCATTCTGTTTCTAACACCAACTTCTGTATTACTTAAAGTAGGCAAACTGCTGTTAAAAATAGACTCAAATGTATAATGATTCCAGCAAAATAAAATAATTTTGCCTACTCCCATAACACTCTAAGGCAGTTGTTCCTGATCATTGTGTGATTCCCCTCCATGTGGTGACTAAGGAATCAGGCTTCTTTGTCCTGTGGCTCTGCTACTCCTAGAACTTCCTATTCATGTGCATCCAGCCTTAGAAGGTAAAGAGAGTGTGAAAGGGCATACCTGCTAATTAAAAGCTTTGACCTAGAAATGGTCCACATGACTTCCACTTGTGTTCCATTGGCTGGGACTCATTCACATGGCCATACCCAATTACACAGAAAGCTGGGAGAAAGCTGGAAGATTAGTTCCTGGTTGCCCAGCTATTTTGTAACAACTCTATAGTTCCAGGACTCCTCAAACTATAGCTCACAGACCAAATCAGCCATCCTGTCAGTTTTTTGTTTGTTTGTTGTTTTGTTTTGTTTTTATTGGGGAATTGGGGAAGGGGAACAGTATTGGGGAATTGGGGAAGGGGAACAAGGTCGGAGAATTGGGGAAGGGGAACAGCCAAGTTGTTGTCCTTCAATCTTAGTTGTGGAGGGCGCAGCTAGCACAGCTGCAAGTCCAGCCGCCATCTGGCCACCTGTCGGCAGCTCGCAGCTGCTCAGCTCAAGGTGCCATGTTCAATCTTAGTTGCTGGTGGGTGTAACCACCATCCCATGCAGAAGTCTAATCAGAAACCTTGTTGCTAAGAGAGCACATTCTAACCACTGTGCAATCTGGCCACCGTTCAGCATCTCAGGGAAGCTCAACTCAAGGTGCCATGTCCAATCTTAGTTGCAGTTGGGCATAGCCCACCATCCCATGCAAGAATCGAACCAACAACCTTGATAGGAGCACGTGCTCTCACCAGCTGAGCCATCCTGCCACCTATTTGCAGCTCAGGGGCAGCTCAGCTCGGGTGCAGCTCACTGGCCCATGTGGGAATCAAACCCACAACCCTGTTGCTCAGAGCCTGTGCTCTTAACCAACTGAGCCACTCAGCCAGCCCCCTGTCAGTTTTTAAAATAAAGTTTTATTGGAACATACCATGCTCATTCATTTACATATTATCTATAGCTGCTTTTGCACTCTAACAGCAGGGTTGAGTAGCTGCAACAGAAACTGTACGGCCCACGTGCCTAAAATATTTCCTATCTGGCACCTTTACAGAAAAAGTTCGCTGACCCCTTTATAGAGGCTGGAACTATTGCAGCCATCTTGCCACCACAAGGGGGAGCCTGGAACTGCTGGGGCCCACCACGGGAAAGCTGAAAATGAAGCCAATCAAACAGAAGGCAGAACCTAGAGATGGAGAGAAACCAAGTCCTGATGACCTCATTTGAGCCATGAAGCCAGCCACTCCTGAAGTCATACTACCTTGGGCTTTTTAGCTAGTCGATCCAATACATTTCCTTTTTCATTTAAACCAATTTGAACTGAGATTCAATTCAACAGAAGGGGACCTGACTGATAGCTTCCCCAACCCTAGCAATGACAAGCAATGGCAAAGTGATGCTTATACTTAAGAACAGTGATGAAATGTCACTCTGATTTAGCACACCAATGGATCAGACTTGAACTGTGGAAAAGTCCTACCGAGGCATAACCAACATGTGGCACTTCCCCAATTTAACCCTGCAAACTGTTGAGACACTGCTCGCTGGGAGCTTCCTTTGAATATTTCATGTCTCTGTCTGAGTCGATCAAATTTCTCAAAGCAGGTGAAGTGAAAGGCAGGGGTTCAGCGAGGCAGCTGTTTCATGATCCCTCAGCTCTAGGAGACCTTGGATAAAACCTGGCCAAGAAACAAAGCAGAGATTTTTTTTTTTTTTTTCCCAGGCCCGCCTGTCCTGGAAAGGCCCTGTGTCATCTGCACAATGAAACATGATAGCGGCCTCTCTTCCAGGCGGAGTCCTCCGAGCTCGCTGCAGGTGCACTGGCAGAGCGTGGAGGGTCTGGCAAAGGGCAGGTGGCTTTGTTCTCCCTGCTGCCTCCTCCTCAGAAGTTGCTCATTGCGGAGTGAGGCCGTGGTGTTATGTAACACGAACTCGGTCTGATTCCACTCGAGTATAAGGAGGAGCAAATTACCTACATGTCTTCAACACACCGCAAACTGAGAGGCCATAGGCAGGACCTTTTAGACCTCACTGAAGCACAAAGTATTGCAGTCATAGTATGCCCTAGACTCCCCGTAAGGTGCCCCTTATGGAGGCAAACACTTGTTATGAGATAAGATTCTTGTAGAGTAGGGTCAACAATAGCATTTCTGTATTTCTAATAATTCTTGGCATTGGCCAAGCAACTTCCCTCCATGGATCTCCAAGAGCTTTGCAAACATTTGCTGTAAAATAACTTTACACACACATGCATACAACTATACTTACTTTTCAAAATCCCCCTTGCGAATAAGTGAAAAGTAATTATACACATTCCCTTTTAATTAATAAACATCTCCTCCTAAACCACTGATCCCTTGTGATATGAATGAGAAATACAACACTCAGGAGATGGAAATGAGTCCGGTTGCTTTTTAACCCTTTGGAAAAGCATGGGAACACTGTGTAAAGGATGTGATTTCTGAGCAGAAGTATGTAGGGCAAGAATGCTTAAACCACTGAAGCATAAAAAGGCAGGAGCCCCGGAGGCCGTGAGCACGTGGACAGCGTGCGTGCCCCTAGCTGAGTTCAGTCATACCTATCCAGGTCCCTTGGGTTCTCACTCTGTGAGGTCTCACAGTTGGAGGCAGATGAGAGGAAGTTTTATTCAGGGAAATTAAACAGCAACAGGACCAAAAAGAAAGTTTAAATCATGGTCAACACAAGTTTGAAGCTATTGTAGAAATGTAGGGGTCAGGGATGAGACAACTAACTGTATGTGTATAAAAATAAGCCAGGAACTGGGAAGGTCAGGTAGGAAGGTCAAGTGCAAAGTGAGCCAGGGCAAATTGTCTAGTAGGAAATATACATATATATCAAGAGAGAGGAGAAAGAGAGATTTCTTCTCAGAAATTGGCTCATGCGACTGTCGGGGCTGGCGACTCTGACATCCATAAGGAAAGCCAGCAGGCTGGAAGTTGACGTGAGAGCACATGCTGCAGCTTGAGTGCAAAATATGTAGGGCGGGCCAACAGGATTTCAACTCAGGCAAGATTTCTACATTACCGTCTTGAGTCAGGATTCCTTCTTCTCTAAGAAACTTCAGGGTTCACTCTTAAGACCTTCTCCTGGTTCGATGAGGCCCACTCGAATTATGGAGGGTAATCGCCTTCACTTAGAGTCAACTGGCTGTAATGCCAACCGTGTCTACACAGCACTTTTACAGACACATACATCCACAATAGTGTTTGACCGTAGCCTAGCCAATTGATACACAAAATTAACCATCCCATTTAAAGGTGCCCAGCAGAGCCAGATGTGTCCTGAGTTCCTTACATCATAGAGATGTAGGGCTAGAAGGGATTCTATAGATGAGGAATCTAAGAACCAGTCTTTGGTGAAGAGTGACCCTTGGGTGGTTTGAAAAAGAACCTAGGACTTGGGTTTCCTAAACCCGAGTCCAATGACTTTCCTCAAAGTCTGAAGCTCGGCTTTCTAAGCCCCACTGCCAACTCTCACACAAACTTGGTTGAGTGTGAAAACAGACATGTGCCTTTAAATCAGTGCCAGGTTGATCACATTCTAATTATCCAAATATCTATGTCTTCAGCAACTTCAGGAGGAAGTTAAGGATAACAGAAGGCGAAGGACAACAACAAAATGCAAGTTTCCAAGAGACTGGAAAACATATGTGGACTTGGAGCCTTGCCCTCATGGGTTTCAGTTCTGAGTCAACTACATCTCAGCAGCAGTTACTTTGGTCTCATTTGCACCTGTGTTCATCAATTTGTAAAAATGAGTTACACTAACATGGGCCTTCATCTCAAGATAGAGTTGCTCACTTTTCCATTTGTTAGGGCTAACGTGGTGAAATCAGCTTATTTCTGACTTTTTGTGAATGAAATGATTGTTGCTGTGTGGAACCATCTGGCCCACGCACAGCATGGAGCACTTGCATCTGACCCAACCTGGCATCCCTCTGAGGTCAGGATCCTGCTATGGCTGTGATGCCTCCTGGAAGTACTTAGAGCAACAAAAACGCTTGGCAAAAATAATCCACAAAAGCATCACGAATGCAAAACTTCATCCCACAATAGAACAATTACCAGATCAGCCAGGCACTTTTCTGTGGCCACCAGGGCGTACTTGAAAAAAACCACCAGAGGCCAAGGCAGAGAGAAATGGTCTGTTACCATGCTTGCAAGTTGGCCTGCTTTTATTTCTCTAAAATCACAGTTTGCAATGTGTGGGTGTTCCCATGCTGTTTTTTCCCTTTGCAGGAATGACAACCATGAAAACCTCCACACTGCACTTGAGCAAGTATTTGTCAAGTTGAGTGGTAGATATTAAATAATACAATAGCTAATTCAGAGCTTATTATGTGCCAAGGAGTGTTCTGTGCATTCGATGTGAATCAACTTAGTGAATCCGAGAGCCACCCTATGAGGCAGGTACCATGATTATTTTCACTGTGTAAGTGGGAAGATGAAATACAGAGAGGTGAAGTTAGAGAAAGATTAAATTTCCTAAACAAATGCCATAGTTCATCAATTCTAAGACAAATTTTTGTCACATTTCAACATCACTGAAATTAGGATATGCCTTAGAATTAACGGCATATCGGCATTGTGTCATAATGCAGTTGGCAGCTTTTTTTCTTTCTTAGTGATGCTTAAAATTATGATGTGTTTTACAGTCAATGGCATCTTAAATTTGATGAGATACAGAAGGTGGGAGAGCTGGGGTTGAACCCAGGCAGTTTGGTTCTGGAGTCTATGTTCTTAGGCCCTGCAGTGAGAAATTCTTGCTGCCCCAGTGAGAAGGGGAAGGTGAAAATAGGTTTTGACTTCAGCCAGGAGTTCAGAAAGTGCTGTGAATAAGGTTTCCAAGGAGACCACACCATTTACCTAGTTCTTAAATGGGTCATTATAAAGCAAAATTTGACTTAGTTGGTTTTGAAATGGAAAAAAGCCAAGGCAACCTAATCCAGACTCTTGGTCATTTTTATTTTTTTTCATCCTCAATGCTTTTTTTTTTGAGGGCAGTGTCACTAGCCCTCATATGTGGGACTGAACCGGGGCTGCTGGCTTCCCAAGCCAGTGCTTAACCACCGAGCCACTCAGCCAGCACCTCAATGCTTTTTGATACACAAAAATTTCACACTGGTTCTCTCCCTCTGACACCCCCAGGAACTCTGATATGCTGACCCTACTGTCACCTTACTCAGAGGGAAAATCTTTGGCCTGAAGACTAGGTACAGATTTTCTTGTTCCATGTACCATTAGGCATGGGATTTGATCCACCTTTCTCTTTCCCTATCTTCTTGAGCATAATAATATTCACATAGTACTAAACTTAAACATTTTATAAAGAGTGAGTCTGAGTCAAAGGGCGAAGAGGGAGAGTTATGTTTATGTGTCTTTATGTGCTCTGCGTGTTGTTTGAATTTTTTATATCCTTTCTGTTTTGTTTTGTATTTGGGGTTGGTGAGGAGGAAATCCCTATTTTAAAAAAAGAAAAGAAAATCTGTAATTTACACCACTTATTATCCCCAGTTTTTCTATCAACAACACATTGATTTTGTTGCCCAGGAAACTGGAGAGAGTTTCTGGAGAATTAATTACCTCATTCCAAACCAAAGGGTCACTAAACACTCTGTTTTCCACTCTGTTTTCAGAGGAAACAAAGGCCATTCCTTGTAGCTCACCTGAGTCTCTCTTGAGCATGAAACCTGAGCCGCTGCTCATTCCTGGGATTTCGCACTTCCTGCTGCAAACCATATGTTAGGCTACAACGGGAAAACCCTGTAGTTACTGTTGGGAGGGTGGGGGAGAAAGGATGAGGTCAGAAATCCCTGCAGGAGGCAATCACAGCTCTAGCCCAAAGCTGCTAGAAAAACATGTTCCAATAAATTAGATAGCTTGTTTTCATAGCCCTCCAACTTCAACATTTGGTTCTTTATGGTTGGAAGTGTCTTTCCCTCTACTCTGGGTCAAACGTGGGCTCTTTCTAGACATCTGCAAAAGCTAGTGAGTGGCTAGCCTGCCCTGGCCTGTAATCTGCCTGGGTTTTGTTCCCTGCACCTGGAAAGTTAGTTTAATTAGATTCATTTTTATTCCTCTCCTTTCTTTTGTGGAGACACCACCTAGAGAAGGCTGGGGGATGTGAGGCCTTCATAGTCACTAACCCAGACTGAGGCCTCTTGAGGGGCTTCAGCGGCACAGAGGACCCACCTGGGACTCCAGCCAAAGATGCCTGAGGGATCCTTATGGGAGAACCAAGGGAGAAGGTGCCCTCCCAAGGGCACAAAGATGGAAATGAGGAAGACCTGAGTGCCCAGGGGGACCCCGGTTACCAATCTGAGCTGGAAGAAATCTGTCACAGTGGTGGGAACACAGTCATTGTCCTGTAAACAGGAGTGTTTCCTTAAAAAAGACTGACAGAGCACTGGTTCATGTCAGGGTGGTGGGAGAGAAGGGGAGAAAGGGAACAGGGCTTGAAATCTGGCAGATCTGAAATGTGAATCCTGGCTTTGCTGCTTGCTAGCTGGGTGATCTGCTGTGAATAACCCCAGCTCTCTGAACTTCTGTTTCTTCCTCTGTAAAATGAGGGTTGCAGTATAAAAGAGGATTCTTATGAGAATGAAATTATAACACGTCTTTACGGTGCCTGACACATAAAGACACTGAATAAATGCTCTGCCTGTGTGAATGCATCATCCAGACCTTCCTGACTTTCCATCTCCCAGTGAGGGGAGTAGGGCTGGCTGCACCTTTGCTTTTAAGGGAGTAGTTATGCTTCTTCTTTTCCCAACAAAGCTCAGACTTACCCCATTCCTCAGCACATGTAGACTACTTTTCTCTGGAGCCTGGTGGGCCTCAGAAGTTAAGGATGTGCTTATTCCACTTCTAGCAAGAGGCCAGGAATGTGGACAGCTCTGGCCTTACAGGAACTGTGCTGTTTGGACCAGTCTGGGTTAATGTCTTGGGCAATTCACTGTCTTGTGCACTTTCAAAATCAACTTAAAGCAGTATCCTCTCTTTCTTCCAGCTCTGTTCCATGCATGTATTTCCATAATAAGCTCATGTTCGAAGCCACTTGGTCTGTTGCTGCTTCCATGAATCCTTTCTCTGGCCTTGAAGCCTTTAAAATTCCCATTCTGCCTGATTTGGGAGCCCCACCTCCTCTGTGAAGCCCTTTCTGGGTGTCCAGCCTCCATTGTGCCCCCTCTTCTCAGAACCCCTGCAACTCCACGAATCAGCAGCGTGTGGCTTAGAGGGAAGGCTCCTCTTGTTTCTTCCATAGGGCCATGGCCATCTTTCCTGGCTGCTGGTATGTCCCTTGACTAGAGCTGCCAGATAGAATACCGGATGCCCAGTTCAATTTGAATTTCAGAGAAGCAACAAATGCCTTCTTAGTGTAAGTAGGTCCCAAGTATCGCATCCTATATTTTTATTTGCTACATCTGGTGACAATAAAGACGGAGTTTCATGCTTCTGCTTCTACGACAATGGAAGTGAAACGGTTCTGGGCCACACCGTAAACATTACAGATAATAACAACAATAATAATGGCTAACATTTATGAAGCATCAAACACCTACATTTGCCAGATACTGTGCTAAATACATAGACTAGGTCAAGGAGAGAGCATGTATACAGAAACGTGTTGTTGACAAGTTAAGATGGAGTATGATTTTTTTAAGGCAGTATAGTTTAAAGATTGAGGGGTGGTGCTCTAAGCCATCGAGTCCAGTGCTATCATTTACTGTCCCTGTGACCTTGGGTCTTTCCTTATTCTCCTCATTTATGAAATGATGTCTTTCGTCCTGAAGCTGTTTTACTGAGATAACACACTAGAGGTAAATGAGATAATACCATAGAGACAAAGCATGGTGCCCAGCAGTAGTGAGTTCTCAGGAGCTGTTAAAGACAATGATGATAGAGATGGCGTCACTTTTGTTGGAATTTAGAGAGGACAGCTCTTTGGCCTGGGTGATCTCTATAGCCTTCAAGGGCTGGGCAGTTTGGCAGTCAGCGGGCCAGGACAGCAGGAAGTGGGGGGGGAGCAATTTTAGGAAATGGTGAGTAGATTTATTTGCCAGAAACCAACAACCTACCTGCGTCAGTTTGCATGGGATTAATTCAAAACCTTTACCATCAAAATGTTCTGTTAATCCAAACAAATTTTAAGGTCTCACAGCTAAAAATTTTGCTGTCCTAACTGGAGTGATTTGTAGGTCTGAGGACACAAGTTGAACATTTAGTGATAGGATTGATATTTTTATATATGTAAAGGAGCCACCAGGCTCCTTCTAACACTGGATTTCTAAGTTTACCACAATGGAATAAACTTTACCAAGGCATTGAACCATTTATTGACTATGAATCTATCTATCACATGACAATAAAGAGAGTTGTGCTTTGTTGGTGATGACCCTTGTGAATGCTCTCCAAAAATTCCTTTTGCCCCCGTCTTTCCTGCAGGAAGACTAGGTAGGGCTCAGAAGCATGGACCCAGCACTCCGGACCTTTTGCAGGAGCGAGGCTTCCGGTGAGGTTTCTGCTCAGAGCTGGGGCTGTGGGAATGAAACCAGAGAGGGTGCCAGATGGCAGGGTGTGGGAAGTCTCGGGCTGGAAAGGGATGGCCAAGATAAACAAGCAACTGGAGGTCTGAAAAACGAATGGATAAACATCCAGACCAAAGTCAACAGTGCCGCAGGATCCGACCCAGTCTCCACAGCCGGGGAGGTTTTGACACATGGGTTCAGTCTCAAGTCCCTGAAAGAACTTTTGTGCATCTGATTCTTAAGCATCCCTGCCTTAGGGAGTTGAGTGGGGGGAGATCACACGGCTCTGGTAGCAAAGCAGGAATTGTGAGAGTTTCATCAGTATTGCTTTCTGTAAGGTTTCTGCTTAAAAAATCAGTAGATGACTGGATACTGGTTCATATTAAAGAGGTAATGTTAATTTTTAAAATATGACAACAGTATTGTGTTCATGTTTTTAAAATAATCTGTACTTTTAGAGCTACATATTGAACATTTATAGATGAAATGACATGATGTTGTGTTTTTGCTTCAAAATAATCCAGGAATGGAGGCTAGGGGTTGGCCATAAATTGATAATTGTTTAAATTAGTAGAGCATTATATTATGCTCTCTACTTCCACATACGATCTTTGAAATTTTCCATAATACAAAGGTTTAAACAAAGGTGGTGAAAAAAGTTAATTTTGTATCATAAAAAACTCCAAACTAGGATCTAATGGAATATATGTCTATTTGTTTGTTGGTTTTCGGCACAAAGGACATTGGTTTCAGGTCAACATAGAACAACATGAAATGGCAGACTGGCAAACTTAAGCCATTTGGCTCTATAGAATAAGCATCTTATATATCTGACCATTTCAAGGCAGAATGTCTATGCTTTCCTGTAAATTCAGAGCTAACATGTGTACAGTCCTATTGGTGTTCGGACTTACCTGGGTAACTGGGTTGTATACATCTGACCTTGGGAAACAATAAATTCAAGGAGTAGAATTTGTGGTGTGGACCTAAGAGATGCTTCAGACTAGCAGTTAGCACTTGGTTGGCTGGTAGCCCATTTGCAGTTCAATGGGGTCCTGACACAGACTGGGGCAAAAAGAGGAAGCAACTACTTTAAAGTAAGGAGTCTGACACCCTGACCAAAAAGTCCCTGCTGGAATTCTTCTCCGACTCCTTTCCTCCCAGCTTTCTGGACTAAGGGTTTTTTGTTTATTTGGTTTGTCTTTTTCAATCTCCAATAAATTTGAATTATAGTCACTCTATGATGTGTGCTATGGGAAAAAAACAAAAACGCAAACTGTTTAGAATCCTTGTCTAAACTGGAATAACTGATTCAGCTTTGAAAGTAATACATGATCGTTTCCTGACCAGCAAAGGCCCCCAAATCCTGTGTGACTAGAGTTAGTAATTCATGCAACTGAAATAAATGCCTCCAGTTTGTTTGCTGTCATTGGGGGCTGGATGGAAATGCCCTGCTGTTTCTCTGAAGTATGGTTGGCACCATCATTGACTATATAATCTTACTTGGTTTGCAAAGTTGTTAGAAAACCAGCGCATGTCATATCATATTGTTTTTAATGCAGTGAAGAGTCAGATGATCCTGCACAGATTGCATGGCGCGGGAAGGCCGTGTGCAGGCCTGGCTGCTCTGCTCGCCGAGTCCAAATCAATTATACTCTAATCAGGACTGTTTCCGGAACTGGTCGGATGGAGGTTCAGAGTGAAAAGGAAAAATTGCTATTTCTCTCCAGATCCTGTTTGCATCAGCAGACTCCATCTGAGACACATCCTGTTTGACCTCTGGCATAGTGGGGGAGGTGAACTGCTTTGTTTGACTTTTGACTGTCACTGATCACAGGGCCTCCGCTTCCCCCGCCCAAGAAAAAGCTTGAATTAGCATTAAAACTTAGTCATCATCCTCAGTCCATAAGGATACACAGTCTGGGCTATTCTTTTTTTCTCAAATAGTAGTCCCAGGACCCCAGAAACCCGAGGACACTTTTTAAAATGCAGGTTTCTGACCCTACCTTGAGACACAGTCTCTAGGAAGGTGCTATTCTAAGAAACTACCCAAGTGCTTCTGAAGTTCAGTCAAGTTCATGAATTTACACCAGGATGAGAACTGCTCAAATCCAGGTTCCTAATCTTAGGCCAATGACTCCAGTCAGGCCCAATTCCCCTATGTATGCTGGGGAAATTGTTTTGAATTTTAGGCATGTAGAAGAGATGGCCCTGTTTATGGGTCCGGGAAGACTTTAGGACATAAGTTCCTTACATTCTCAGGGAGTGGTTAGTGAGAACTGGAGGGTGAGCCTAATGTAATGTGGGGTTAGCCCCAAGGTTACTGTCAGACCCTGACCAAGTTTTCACCGAGACATGTCAGAAAGAGAAAAAGAAGGCTAAGGTTACATTTATTTAAACTATTTTGTGAGTATATTAGCCATATGTTTCTGTAGAGGTTAAAATAGCTATCTTAGTCTCTTCGGGCTGCTATAACAAAATATCACAGACTTATAAACAACAGAAATGTATTGTTTACAGTTCTGGAGGCTGGGAAGTCCAAGATCAAGTGCCGACACGGTGGGCTTCCGGTGAGAGGCCCCTTCTTGGTTCATAGCCGAAACCTTTTCACTGGGTCCTCACATGGTGGAAGGAGCTAGGGATTTCCAGGGAGCCTCTTTAATAAACCACTAATCTCATTCAGAAGGGCTCCACATTCGTGACTTAAGCACCTGCCAAAGGCCCCACCTCCTAATACCATCACCTTTGGGGGTTAGGGTTTCAACATATGATTCTGAGGGGGTGGGGGCAAGGGTGGAGACACAAACATTCAGACCATAGCAATATCTTTTCTTTTAGAGATTTCTTTTCAATTTATTTATTTTTTTGAATGGTTGATACATGATGCTCCTTGCACAAAAAAATCAAAAGGTACAAAGGCCTCCGCCATTTTTTTTTTTTTTTTTTTGAGGGCAGTATGTGGGACCGAACCGGGGCCGCTGGCTTCCCAGGCCAGCGCTTAACCACCACGCCACTCGGCCGGCCCAAGGCCTCCTCCATTGACTGTGGGACAGCCCCCTCCTTTCCCAGAGTCTGGCTCCCAAACCCAGAAGCAGCCACAGCTACTAATTCCCTATTCTTCTAGAAAGGTTCTATGCATATACAGCAGATACATTCATAGACACTCATTTGTAATATAGCAGGTAGCATCCTGCATCTTGCTTTTTTCATTTAACAACGTATTATAGAGATACTTCCATATCAGTACATTTGGGGAATCTTTTTTAATTAAATCATGATGATGATATATTATAGTTGGGCGTTTTTAAAATGTCCTAAAGAGTACACACACACACACACACACAAACACACACATTTGGCAGCCTCATATTAGATCCTCAAAAATGTTTTAAAAATTTTTCTAGCTCATGAAATCTAAAAGCTGAAGTCACTGGCATAATGTTAATAAATAATAATTATTTAATAATTACAGTATTATAATTAACATTTTATAATGAAATATTTATACAATAATGATTTATTAAATTATTAAATAATAATAACAAACATTTCAGAGTCAAATGCTTCCAGGCTTAAGTCCTACTTCTGTCACTAGCTCTAAGAGCTTAGATCTAAGTTACTAATTTCTCTGAGCCAGTTTCCTCATTTAGCAAAGCTGAGGGTGGGATGGGAAATTAGACCTCCCTTCTGAAGTTGTGAAGATTAAACAAATAATAAATAGAAGGCACCTGGAGCTTTGGACCCAAGATATTATTAGTTCCTGGGATAAGAGAGAGTTGGCAACAGATAAATGCTGCAGAGAGGTTAGGTGAGTAAGGGCTGGAAGTGCCAGCCGGCTTTGGCAGTTAGAAGATCAGTGAAGACTCAGCAGAGTTCAGCAGGGTATTACCAGCGGAAAGCAGAGGTGGTGAGAGGTGGCAGGAGGAGTGGTGGCTGGTGGGGGCAGAAAGAGGTTGGTGGTGACTATCAGCATCTTACTGAAGTTGGACACACTGTGGTCCAGCCTCAGACTTTTCATTTCATTTTCAACAATTATCAACTTGTGGCCAAATGTCCCTGCACCTTCCCTGCACCTCCCCCTAGAATTATTTGAAGTAAATATTAGTATCTCTAAGTATTTCATAGCATTTCATCTCTAAGTATTTCAGCATGTATCTCTAAAAGATAATGTTTTTTTTTAAAACAAAACAAAACTGCAATACCCATTATCAACCCTAAAAAAACAAATGCTAATTCCTTAACATCATCAAATATCCAACACGTGTTCAAATTGCCAATGGTCTCGTGGACATCTACTTTCTTTTAACAGATTATTTGAGTCAGGATCTAGATTGCAATGGTTTGGTTTTTTTAATCAAAAAAAAAAATCTCTCTCCATTTTTCCTTTTCTCCCTCTTATAACTTATTTGTTGAAGAAATGTCTTTCTTTCAGAGTTCCCTTCAGTCTGGGTTTTGCTGATTATATCTCTGTGGCATAGTGTAACATAATCCCCTCACTCTTTCCTAACTCCTGTATTTCCTAAAAATTGGAAATCATGTCTGAGGGCTTGGTCAGATTCAGGATTGAATGTGGGGGTGGGGGGTCAGGTTGAGGCTGTTTCATACGGTTTGCTTCCATCAGAAGGAACCTAATATCTCACTTTTTCTTTTATATGCTGTTGGCAGCCATTGATGTTCAATGCCAAGTCTTGCGATGTTTTCGGTTTTCACATCTCTTCTGTTCACTGTCATCTAGTGAACTGTTGCTTCTGGGCAAAATCCAGTCACAGATTAAGGTCTCCCAGCTTTGGACCACTAAGAATTTTTAGAAATCCATCACTGCAAAGTTATGCTTTTTCAGAATATTTCCAGTTTTATTGAGATATGACATTATATTAGTTTAAGGTATACAACCTAACTGATATATTATACTGCAAAATAATCACCACAGTAAGTTTAGTTAACATCCATCACCTCACAAAGTCACAATATTTTTCTTGTGATGAGAACTTCTACGATCTACTCTCTTAGCAATTTTAAAATATACAATACAGTATTGTTACCTATAATCACTATGTTGTAATTTCCATCCCTAGAACTCATTTATCCTATAACTGGAACTTTGTACCTTTAGATCACCTTTACCTACACACCCCACTTTTGGCAACCGCCAATATGTTTCTATGAGTTCAGGTTTTTTATATTCCACATGTAAGTGAGATCATACAGTGTTTGTCTTTCTCTGTCTAACTTATCTCACTTAGCATAATGGACTAAAGTTCTATGCATGTGACAAATGGCAGGATTTCCTTCTTTTTATGGCTAAATAATATTCCATTATATAAGTATATACACACATTTTATTTATCCATTCATCTGTTGACGGCCACTTAGGTTGTTTCCAATCTTGACTATATATATAATGCTGCAATGAACATGGGGATGCAGATATATTTTCTAGATAGTGATTTTGCTTCCTTCAGAAATATATCCAGAAAGGGATTGCTGGATCATATAGTAGTTCTAATTTTAATTTTTTGAGTGGCTGCACCAATTTACATTTCTACCAAGAGTGCACAAAGCTTCTCTTATCTCTACATCTTTGCCTATGCTTGTTATCTCTTTTTTTTTTTTTTAAGATTTTATTGGCGGATTGGGGGAGGGGAACAGACAAGTTGCTGTCCTTTTGTTTTTTAGTCTAGTAGTGGAGGATGTTGCTTCACTGGCCCATGTTGGTATTATCATCGCACTCTTCCCAGGTGAGGCAGATCAGTTGCCAGCCTCTGTATGACCACTCACGGCAGCTCTTGGCAGCTCACGCTGAATGTCCACCGCTCACGCTGACCGGCCATTCACTGTAGCCTATGGCATCCCACTGCTGCAGGGACTGCAGCCTACACCATCACCGGCGACTCATGGCAGCCCAGCTTCAGGTCGAACTGCTGTTCACTATCTTAGCTGTAGAGGGCAGTGTCACTGGCCCTTATTTGTGGGATCTGAACTGGGGCCCTGCTGCTCAGAGCTGGCGACCCAAGCCAGTTTTTAACCAACGCACACTCAGCCAGCCCTCTCTTGTCTTTTTTATGACAGCCATTCTAACAGGTGTGAGGTGTTACCTCTTTGTGGTTTTGATTTTCATTTCCCTGCTAATTAGTGATGTTGAGCACCTTTTCATGTACTTGTTGGCCATTTGTATGTCTGGAAAAATATCTATTTTGTTCCTCTGTTCATTTATTAATCAGTTGTTTGTTTTTTGCTATTGAGTTGCATCAGTTCTTTGTATGTTTTGCATATTAATCCCTTATCAGATATAATTTACAAAAATCTTTTCTACCATTCTGTAGGTCACCTTTTCATTTCATTGTGGTTTCCTTTACTGTGCAGAGGCTTTTTGGTTTGATGTAGCCCCACTTTTTATTTTCGTTTTTGCTGCCTTTGCTTTGGGTTTCAAATGCAAGAAAATCATTGCCAAGATCAATGTCAAGGAGCTTACCCCTATGTTTTCTCCTAAGAGTTTTATGGTTTCGGGTCTTACATTCAAGTATTTAATCCATTTAAAACTGGTCCTTTATCTGCAGTTTTCTGAACACCAAGAAGGGAAAATAATACAGAGTGATATTTCTATAAGCCCCACTTCTTTCTAATGGACTTTGCCCTATTCTTGTGTTTCTTTCACTAAAACTGCCCTATCCCGCAATCTTCTCCAAACACTTTCTTGCTGGTTAATGTGCCTCTTCCTCCTCTTCCCATTCCCTTCTGATTCTGTATCAAGAAAGCCCAAAGAACCATTCGTCCAGCAATGACAATCTTTGTCAAAGGGCAGAATGACTCTCAAATACACAATCCTCTCTGGCTGTCAAGAGAGGGGAAAGGACGGAAACTCTGCTGTGAAATCATTTTTATCCCTTCACAAATGAATGAGTGATGGGTTAAACAAGGCCAAACTCCAAATGGGATGCAGAGACCCATGGAATGAGCCAAAGGGTGTGAGGCGCTGTGAGAGGAAGATGTACCCAAGACCAAAATCCACGTACTGCATCTAACATTAATTAGCTGATCACAGGCACCTTGCTGGACTAGCAGGAGTGAAATTTGGCGACAAACACCATTCTAGGGCCCCTCTAGTAAAGGTGTTAAGGGAGCCAGATAATTATCTTTGTGTACAGAGCCGCCATTCTTGACCCTGAACTACATACCATGCTGCAGCATGCTACCTTTCTTCATTTCTAAGTAAGCCATCCATGGCCAAAGTCTGATTGAAAAGTGCTGGGAGAGTCCTGGGCATCAGGCCCAGAATCCCAAGGTGAGCACATGATGGGCAAGAGAAGATGGGAGCCAAGGGGGAAGGGCTGGTTGCTTAGCTCTGAAAGCATTCCTAGCTCCTTGGAAGGGATGCCTCTCCAGCCTCCTTGGAAGGGATGCCTCTACACCCTCCTCCAGGAAAAACGAGAGCCCAATTTAGCAAACAGAAAGGTAGAGGACTCGACCTTGTGTCAAACTGGGTTACTTTCAAAATGATACTCAGGTTTACTTAAAGGTGCAGTGCAAATAATTGGGTTCATATATTTTACCAACTCTAATGGAAGGTGAACATCAATGTGAATAAGTGGTAACTCTCTTCTACATAGAAACTCAAACTTAAGAGCGGCAAACCAGTGGAGTTATGGAGTGGCTCAGAGCTCAGGCTTTGGGATTAGAGAGATCTCTTTGTCACATCCTGACTCCATCAGTTTTTATCCATATATCTTTGAGCAAGTTGCTTAATCACTCTGAACCACATTTTCCTTATCTGTAAAATGAGGATAACTAACCACACGTACTTCACATGAAGGGCACTTGACATTGTGCTAACCAGAGCTTGAATTCAATAAAGAGTTTCTGTGGTTGCTACTAGGAGTTCTTGGAGAACCGGACTTCATGAATGTGCAAGATTTTTAAAATAAACTTTAAAATTTTGGAATAACTTCACATTTATGGAAAAGTTGCAAAAAATAGTCCAGAAAATTCCATATACCCTTCACCCAGATTTCTTTATTGTTGATCTCTTACATGACTGTGGCACATTTGCCAAAACTGAGAAGCCAACATTGCACATTACTATTCTCATTAACTATCACTATTAACACTGCTCTTACTACTAAACTCAACACTTTATTCAGATTTCCAATTTTCTTATTCTAGGATATAATCTAGGATATCACATTGCATTTAGGAGAATGTTTTTAATTGGCACAACTATAAATATTATTAATCGATCATTAGTGACTCCATGGTCAAAATCTAAATGTGCCTTTCTAAAACATTTGAGAGGTCCTGAAAATCATTTATTCTTTAAATGATTTTTACAGACTTACTGACCTATAAATTGGCATACTAAATCCTTTTGCATGGTTAAGGAAATAGTCAAACACAGGTTAGCATCTGCCTGAATTATTACAATATTCAATTTAGTCACATTTGAAATTAGTAAGATTTTACTGTATACATAATCATGGCCTGCAAAGAGATACAGTGTCCAGCACCTAGTAGGTCTTCAAAAAATATGTGTTACTAAGATAAATGTAAAAGGAAATTCCAATCTCCTGATAGCTTGATCTGCTATCAGTTATAGACAGTTAGGTGTATTTTGCCTTGAGCTGAGTCCTGTTTTGAATGATCTCTTAGAGTTTGACTTTGCTTTTGCCCACAGAACCTGTTTGTGCAAGACTATACAGAATCTGAGCAAATAAGACTTACTGTTTGGCAAACCATGAATTTCTTCACCATCTTTCACTCAGCAAGGATTGTCCCTTGGGGGGATCAATTCTGACGTTGAAAATAAACCAGCTTTACTTTTATCTTTGAAGAAAAAAAATATCCGTGTGTGTGAATTCAATTTCTTGGAGGTTAGTCGTGATAGTTGCTATTTTTAATAAGCAGTATTAACCAGGGATGAGGAGCATCACCAGGGCAGCTCTGGCAGTGACAAAGACAGAGATAAGGATGCTCAGCCAGTCGTGAGCTTCATGGCGTGATCAGGGGGGTCTGCTGCAGCCATACTGGGGGCTCGGGGGCAAGTTATTAAAAGATAGGCATGGCAAAGGCATGGCCACCTTCACCAGTGTTGACCAATGCAGCATTGCACCCAAGTCATTCATTTAATCATTCTTTTATTCAATGTAAAATACCTATCAAGCGGCAACTATAGACCATCTATTCAATTTCTGCTGCTGAAAGTGTGGCCTGAGGAGCATCCAGTTACTTGGGGGCTTATTAGAAATGCAGAATTTCAGGGCCCACCCCAGTCCTCTGAATCAGAATCTGCATTTTTAACAAGATCTGTAGGTGATTCCCATATGAGGAGCACTGGACCAGATGCTGGGGTAAGAGTAAGGATCCTGTCAGGAGACAAACGATGTATTTTTTGGAGGGACTATTAATAAAATCTCAGTCAGTTAAAGGACACCAATAATAAAGAATTGTGAAGCACCTGGCACTAGCACTAGCAGAGCACTCTTCCCATCCCAGCAAGAGCTGAAGCTATAGGAGAGAGCTGCCCAATAGAACCAGTGGTCTTTGGCAGAAGGAAGCAAACATTACCAAACCATGCTTTGACAACAGCAAGCTGGGGAATAAACACCCCAATCTTTCTCTCATTCGCCTGCCACTGCCTCCCAACCTAATGCAAAGCCAGAGGCAAGAGAGCCCAGTTGGTGCAGTCTGCAAAAACCATGTGTCCTGGGCAGAGATCACAGTGGGAAAGCATGGAAAGTGTCTCTGGTGGGGCCAAAAGAGAATACCCACACCATGAAATATGGCCTCTGGTCTCAATGAGTTTGGTCTCCAGAAGAACTGATTATGTACCTGTGGATGGGAGGTGGAGATAGCCTCTGTTGTTCCAACTTAAACAAAAACTGTATTTTCTAAGTGGCCTTGAATTTTATATTCTAGGGTTCTCCTAGATCCCTCTTTAACAAGCTAACCAGGGCTGGCCAAGTGGCTCAGTTGGTTAAGAGCTCACTCAAAATTGCAAGCTCTGCGTAACAGGGTTGCCAGTTTGATTGCCTGTCTGAGCTGAGCTGCCACTGAGCTAGCAAGATGGCTCAGCTAAAAAAAAAAAGAAAAAAAGCTAAACAACTAGATACTAAGAAAGAGACAGAAGTATTAGATATGGTCCCTGCCTTCAAAGAGTTTGTGATTTTAGGTAATGAGTACTTCCTGTGTAAAACTTTACGAAGAGGCTCAAACAATCAAGCCGAATCCAATGAAGCAGTACATGGAGTTGAGGCTCTGGCGCCAGACTGCTGGGTGTGAACCACAGTCCCAACACTCGCTAGCTGTGAGGCTGTGGATGTGCTGCCTAACTTTTCTGTGTCTCTGCTTCTTCCTCCATGAAGTTGGGATGATCAAACTAGTTACCTGCCTCAATGGATTGTGATGATGGTGAGGATGAAACGAGTTAGTATGTGGAAAGTATTTTCATTGGTGCCAAGCACACCGTCACCCTTCCATGTGCTGGTTATTGAAAGCTAAGAAATCACCATGTACCCAGTGGCTGAAGGCCTAAAAGAATAGACTATCAGGTCCATGACATAAAGTTGACCTTCTAAATTTATATAGTTAAATAAGTTAATTAAAGGAGAAAAACAATAAGTAAACAATTGCACAGTTGCCACATTGATAAGGAAGTACTGAAACAAATAAGTTTGAGAAACCCTGACTCCCCTGGACCACAACAGTTACTTCTAACCCTTGGATCCATGTTCGTAATGCCTTGTCTGAGTGTCCTTAGGGGCTTAAGAGACTTTCTAAGGGGACAGGTTCCTACAAAGCTTTCTCATTTAGAGGTAAAAGAAATGAAGTAAAACGAAATGTCAGTGGTATACCCAAACCTAATTAAAGGAGTTCTAAATAAGTATGGGGGTGCAATTATGCTGGGTATCGAATGTGCTATACTGCTGTGCTGATGGAAGTCACGTGCATGTACATTTGAGGGCAGACGTCAGCTCTCAAGATTTTGTGTAGTTCCATCTTTGTCAGGATTTCCAAAATTGCAGGTTGCTTTTATTAGAGCCAGCACTTGGCTTATTGATGAACTTTTGACCTAAATTGTATTTCCAATCTCCAGTCATTTAATGGCAGGTCATTAGTGACAGGTTAAAGACACACATGCACACACATACACACACACATTCATATATTACATTCCCAGACCAACTGAATTACAGAAGGAACCAATTTGAAAAGTTATTGAATTAAAACATTAGAGGAGAGAGATGGATTTTATTGTTAACGGTTGGCATGACAACTTGATATGTTAGAGAGTAATATGTGCTCTGTTCACGTCGTTGGAGACTCTGACAAGTTCAAGGCCAGGCCTTTGCCTCTAAATCTTGTTGCCAAGGTAATGCAGCATAAGGCCAGAGTCCACTGAAATGAATACCTCTGACAGCTCATGCCAGCAGGAGCTATCTGATTAAAAGGGATCTTTAAAAAAAAGAAAAAAAAAGAAAAAGAAAGAAAGAAACAGTATTTTTACAAGAGCAGGAGGAGAATGCAAAGGCGGGATATTAAAATATGGGCAACAGAAAATCTGAAAGGAAAGCAGCCAGTGGGTGCCAAGAAGTAACTAAATAAAGGGGTCTGTTTTATTAGCAAGGAGCTGGTGATGTGTGAAGGTCTGCAGGCAGGGATTCCAGCCTGCTGGGCCATTTTTGTAAGCAAAATGATACTGCCCCAGTTCGGCTCTCTGGCTCAAGTTCAGTGGAATGATTTCACTTGATTGGTGGCCACCCCCCTTCCCACTGCAGGCTTTTAATTTGAGAGATTTTCTTCTCTGATAATACATTAAAGAAAATGGTTTCTGAGGGGCTTTATAGGTCACCCACATGCCCCAAGATGAAAAGGGAATCCACCAAAACCTCAACCCAGCGTAGAGGCCACCGAAATGCCACTGCCTTCAGTCGCTAGAAGGGCCTTGTGGTTAGTCTTCTGATTCATGTCCCAGCAATTTGTCAGTTGATGATTTACAGGATAATATTCTCAGGATTGTATCTTATGGGATCCTTGTTTTCCTAGCTTTATGTGCTAGTGGATCTCAGATTGTCGATGATGAAACTGTGGTCCCTGCAATTTCTTATGCTCTAAGTAAGAATGGAGAAGAAGAACAAATCTTCAAGTTCATGATCATATTTCCCATCAGTATTTGATCCAGGTGCCCCATGAGCCATCTCTCCTTTACACTTCCAGGGGTTTAATGGGAATAATCAATAAATGAGGACATGTGTGTAAGAGGATAAAAGGTGGAATCTGAAAGGAATTCCGAATCTAATCAGCAGTTCTAATTCAGATCAGAGTATTATTTCGTAAGCCAATGAGGGAATGAAAATTTCCTATGCTTATCCTACCCTATACAAGCAGCTTCTTTCTACGGTATAAGCTGTAATGGAGAGGATTTGGGCCTTAGAATTACTGACCGAAATCCAACTCCTGCCTCTGTAAACAATTCGCTGAATGACCTTGGCAAAGTATTTAACATGTTTCGTCTCTATTTCTTAAGCTATAAAACCAGGTGGGTTATCCTAGCCCTTTCCTGTAACACTAGCCCTCTACCTGAAATGGAGAGCCTTCAAATCATGGACAGAAGGTGTTAGACATTCAGATTCCCTGGGCCCCGCCCCAATTTCTGCACAGTCAAAATTTGTACTTTTCAAGAGCGCTACACGTGATTCTGATTTGCATCTCTGTTAAAGAATCACCAAAGATTATACATAACTTGTAGAAATAAACAAGCTAATCTATGTGAGTTGTCTTGAACTCCTTAAATAAGAAGGGTACTGCTAAGTTCAGCTGATTTTTTTTCAGTATATATATATATATATATATATATATATATATATTTTTTTTTTTTTTTTAAAGAGGGCCGTGTCACTGGCCCTCATATGTGGGATCCGAACCCCGGCTGCTGGCATCCCAAGCAAGCTCTTAACCACTGCGCCACTTGGCCGGCCCACAGCTTATATTTTTAATATTTAAAACAGGGCAAAGAAATTAGGAATGTAGGAAACTTGGCATACATAAAGTGGTTCCATTTCCCTCTACCATTTGAAGTATTTGGACATGTGCAAGCTTTAAATGACTCTTTGAAGTCATTCTCTTTGTTCATGGTTAGCAATATTGCCCTCAGCCTTTATTGATCTAGACAGAATGATAATGGATGTTTATCTAATGCTTACTGGCACTATCCTGAGTGCTATATATGTTAGCTCATTCAATCTTGTCCCCCTCTCACACAAATGCTGTGGAGAGATTAACCTGTCTAAAGCCTCATGGGTAACAACAGGTAGAGGTGAGCTTTGAACCCAGGAACCCCACTCCAGAACCCCACTCTTAAGCTCTTCACCACTTGGTAGGTCAAACATTTCCAGTGAGTAAATTGCTCAACTGTCTCAAGTGAAAGCAAAAGCCTATACATAAGAGTTTTGCTAAGCCTTGGTCATCATTTATTAAAGTATGGCCCTTAAGACTGCCTACATCTAAATGATCTGAGGGCTTATTTAAAATGGAGCTTTCAGGGACTACTCCCAACTCTACTGCAGAGAATCTCAGGTAAGAGTGAGGTCAGGGAACAGGCTGGCATTTAGAAAATATACTCCTTAGGTGACTCTTTCCCTGCCCCCCCAGGCTTATTGAAGTATGATTGACATATAAAAATTATACATATTTAGGTTGTACAGTGCTATTTTTTTAAGTTATATAATGTGATGATTTAATATATATGGATACATTGTGAAATGATTGCCACAATCAAATTAATGAACACAGCTGTCACTTCACATAGTTACCTTTTGTGAAGGTGGGGTAAGAGCTCTTAAGATTTACTCTCCTAACAAGTGAAGGTGACTTTCAAGCCCAGCAAAGTTTAAGAACCACTGGCCTGGATCAACATTTGTGTGTCACCGTTGTTGGGGATGAGGATGCGTAAAACATTTTGGAAGCCACTGAACTGAAGCAATTTTCCAGCATCAGATGTAGGGTGATGCCTGCGGTGGAATGTTCAGTCTCATGGTTGATGGATGGTTTGCTCAAGGCACAGCTTCTGACCAGGAACAGCCAGTTGTTGTCTGTCGGGGAAGGAAGCCAGCACACTGACAGCATAAATTTGTCTTCAGAGCCCAGATCTCATTTCCCCTCAAGGGGTTCCCATTTGTTGGTAGCAGGGCTAGCACTGGCCTGGAACTTTGATGTTTTCTTTTTCAATATCCAAATGCCAGGGAGGCTCCGTGTCACTGCACACACCGTCTCGGGCACAATGGCCGAGTCAGGGAGTGGACTGTTTGGAATGCGGGCTGGCCCCATTAGGGCTTTGAATTGGGCTGGAACTTGCAGACTCTCATAAGAGTTCTTCAAGGTGTCTTTTTCAGATGGGCAAAGAAAAGGAGGCCAAGACACTAACCCAGGAGGGTTGTGGGACTTGTATTTTGGAAGAAGTCATGGTGATCCTTTAAGGAACTGAAAATGTTTATGTGAGGCTCCTCGAGGAATAATTCATATTCAGTAAATTTCACTTTTTTTGGAGTGTACATGTCAATGAGTTTTGGAGGGCAACTATACCCAACATCATACCACACATTCGTGTGAGTTTTCACTAATGTTAGGCAACCAACATCAAACAAGATACAGAACATTTTCAACTTCCTAAAAAGTTCCCTTGTACCCCTTTGTAGCCAATCACACTCCTTTTCCCCTAGCCTATGGCTACTAATTGATCTGATATGTGTGTGAATTTCAGAATGTCACATACATACATGGAAGCTTATAGTAGGTCAGCGTTTGTTGTTGTATATATCAGTAGTTTCTTCCTATTTGTTATAAGTAGTATTCCATTATGTGGGTCATCACAATTTATTTGTTGATTCATCTGATGATGGACACTTGGGTTATTTTCACTTTGGGGCAGGAACTGAGATTTCAAAGCACGAATTCAGCAAGCATTTATTGAACACTGGAAAATGAGATCATTTATGCCTACAGCCTCTGATAAGAATGATTACCACACTGGGAATTCTAACACCTAAAGAAGAAGGTGCTTCATTGGAGGCCCTAGAAACAACAGGGAAGGAAGAGAATGCCATTAAACTGCAATGGTGGAGTGATTAGAAGAGGTTTCTACCCTTTGAAAGCCCTAAAATGATACTACCATGCTGAGACACATGAGGGCGCACTAACCAGCCAGCATTGACAAACACTTTTTTTTCATTCTAACAAAGGTTGTTTGTTTTTTAATTTATTGGAATGTTTTGTTGAAAACCCTGGTGAATTCTCACTCCCACCGTTGGTCTCATTGGCCATTCTTGGATGATAGAAAAGAATTTGGCATCAAGTGAATCTGTCTTTGACCAGTCCTCAGGGGTTTATTGTACCCAACCAGTTTTATGATGAGGCTCCAGTCGGCCTCCGGAATTAAACTTACATGGAAAGGCTTCCAAAGGACTCCAGATTAGAATACCTCATAAATCACGAAGTGAACTGAGATTGTCCCTAAAGTGCCTTTTTCATTTTACTGTTACCTTCAGGAACCTAGCATACAAGTGTTAAAAAATAATTGCTGGGCAACATTTTAGAAGGACCTGTGAGGCACTCCTTCCACAAGGGTCAACAACTTAGCTGGTTGAGGGTTTGTTCATTCTTATCAAAGGAACCATTGTGACCCATATAGAGGAAAGCTATCTTTACAACAAAGCAGCAGAGAGAGAGGACAGGGTTACTGGTTTTGGCTTCTGAGTGGCTGTTCAAAACAAAATCAAACAAACAAATGGTTCTGGATACATTTAAAACCTTTTGAAAATCAATGACTCATTTGTTAAAGAGGAAACAAATCCAAAATAAAAGACATCTCATAAAAACTGAATCAGAATTCTCTGTTGAGACTCTAAATGAATTTAATGCTGAGGATACATGATTTTCTTGCAAGATCTAGGAAGTCTTACACCTTTTCTCTCTTAGGGGAAGGGTTTGATTCAGTCATTTTGCAAAGATGTCTCTGCAAGGACTTTCTACAATTAACAGAATAAAATGCTGTCTTGAAGAAAGAAGTCTTTTACTCAATCAGCTTATCCAACATAAAATATGATAATTGTTTCAAGTAGAAAATTACCTTTGGTTGTTACATCCAAATGATATAGTAGCATAGCCTTAAAATTAGGAAGAAGATAGTGCATTAATAACTCTAAGGACAGGGTGTGGCCGTGGCCTGGATTCATGGATGCTTGGCACCAATCAGGAGGACCACGCTGGGATGCTCTCTCTCCCTACCTGGGTGAAATCCTGAACCATTCAAATAGGCCTGGGCCCATCACACGATCCCGCTGTAGACCTTCTCAATCACCCCCTTCAAAATGCATTCTCCCAGTCTGTCCTTATCTTATCCCTAGGATCCAAAGTTTAATGGCTGTGTGTGGTGGTAAAAAGATAGACCAATGACTCATAGCTGACTATGTGATCTTAAAAAAATTACTTTACCTCTGTATGCCTCAATTTCTTCCACTATAAAATGGAGATTTTATAGTATCTATTTCAGGTCTCCCTAATAGTACCTATCAAAAGTTGTTGGGAAGTTTCTATAAGATAATGCATATAAAGCAATAAGGTAATGAATATAAAATAACACATATAAACGGTCTGATATATACATAGTAAGCCTTCAATAGAGATTGATATTATTATTATTATTATTATTTTTATTTGGCACCTTTCAACTATGATCCTCATAACCCATCTCCACTTGCCCATGGGAAGAATCTTCCTAGTCAATCAAGCTTTTAACCTCTCTTGTCCCTGCATCTCCCACCCCCAGGACTGTTACCCCTCCCACCACCACAAGGGCTTACAAACAAAATGTAGCCAATGCTATCAATTTTGTCCCATTACATATCAGTGTTGTGCTAAGAATATCAGAATGTCAAATAACCATCACCTTAGCTAACCATCAATTTGGGATAGATTTACCTTAAAGGTGAATGCACTCCATTCTATTATAAATCCCTACACTCTTCATCCATCCCGGGGAAAAACAAGATTTCAAGAGCATATTCCGCCCATCAACAATCATCTTATAAATGAGATGCAGAAAGAGAACAATGTGAGTGGAAAGGTATCCTGTTAAAGGAGGGGAAACGCTATTTTATATCATTCCAATTATGTCCCCAGCAAGCAATAGAGTCAAGGTCCAAGTTGACACTTATAACTCCAACTTTTGTGAGAAACATGGAACAAAAGAAAAGAAAATCCAAAGAGACAGTGATCCCAAGTTTAGAAGACTGTCTCTGGTGGTAAAGCTTCACAATAGGTGAATAAGGAGAATCAAAGTGCCTCAAAATAGATTTGTTAACATTTCATTTTTAAGGATGGAAAGGGGGTGGGGGCAGTTCTTGCAGACCAGAATAACTTATAGTCAAGTTGTATTTTAAACAAGCTTTCTTAATTAGTTGGTGTAGTATTTAGGAGTATGGATTTTGGGTCTGTCTAGCTGGGTTGGTATTCAGCCTCTGTCCCTTAACCTCCCTAAGCCTTGGTTTCCCCATATGAAAAACGGGTGTAACACCATTGCCTAACTCATAGCATTGTCATTAATGAAATACAATTGTCCATTTATACCACCAAGCACGGTGCCTGGAAATGAAAAAAGGGATGGGAGATACAGGAGAAGAAAATAATACAGTAAGGTGAAACAGAGGGACCTTATCCAGACTATTGATGAAAGACAATGTGAACCCACAAGTGTGATTAACTCAACTCCATGCATCTGAGATCCAAGGAAAGCAGTAAGGTGAAGGAGCTTTAGCACGTGGACTCTGATGTTATGTTTGTCCATTCAGCACCTTCTGACCTATTTTCTCATCTTCCACTGTGTCTGATCAGATGAGTTTGCTGACTAGCCAAGTTCCAGAGCAAAGGACTAACAAGCAAAAAGGAGCTATAGCAATTATATACATGCATAGAAGTAAATCCACAAACTAAGGGGATTTTAAAAGGCTCTTTAGGTCAACCCTCTGAGGCTGGAGAGGTTAAGTGGCCTGCTCAAGGAGTAGCCAAGACAGGACTAGAATATGAAGGTGTCTTAGGGTCCTCCCCAGTACATCAGAATGCAAGAGTGAAGATAATAATAATAATGCTACTTTATTTCACACTTTATGTCCAGTGAAAAATGAAAGAGAAGCTTCTATATAGGCATCTTTTGAAGTTCAATTCACAATAGACTTTATCCTTTAAATGGGTCAGTCTGTATCACCATGGTGATTTTTCCAAGTTTTTCTGGAATCATCAGCTGTTTTCTAATGAGGGCACTCCCCAGAACTTGCAGCTCCACCAAACAGATAAATATTTCCTAGTAGAAAATACTTAGATCCTTATGCAGTTTACTCAGCAATTACTTTTCCATCTCCACTTCTCAGGGCAACAGTCTAAAGTAGGCTCCTGCATTTGCTCTAGATGTCTTACAGTTCTTTTTTTAAAAAAAAAAAATCTCTTGATTCTACTGATGACAAGCCTACTTTCCTGGGTTTTGTGTAATATATATATCAAGAAACACCCAACTTCTTGCCTTCTATCTTTCTGAGTAAGTATATCACAGTTAAAAGCCTTATAATAAATAGTATGGCTACTCCTCAAACAATCAAAAAAGAATTACATACAATTAAGCAATCCCACTTCTGGGTATATAGCCAAAAGAATTGAAAGCTGGGTCTCAAAGAGATATTTGTACACCCATGTTCATAGCAGCATTATTCACAGTAGCCAAAAGCTAGAAGTAACTCAAGTGTCCATTGATGGATGGATGAAAAACAAAATGTGATATATACAAAATGGAATATTATTCAGTCTTTAAAAGGAAGGAAGTTCTGACACACTCTACAATATGGATGAATCTTGAAGACATTATGCTAAATAAAATAAACCAGGCACAAAAAGACAAATACTGTATGATTCCACTTATATGAGGTATCTAGAGTAGTCAAATTCATAGAGACAAAGTAGAAAGATAGTTGCCAGGGGCTGGAGGGAGGAAGAAATGGGAGGAGTTGTTGTTTAATATATATAGAGTTTCAGTTTTATGAGATGAAAAAGTTCTGGAGATTGGTTGAAAACAATATGAATATATAGCTGATCCTTGAACAACATGGGTTTGAACTGTGCTGGTTCACTAATATGCAGATTTTTGTCAGTAAATATACATCAGCCCTCTGTATCCCCAGGTTTCACATCCACAGATTCAACCAATCGTGGATTGAATCAGTATTTTCCATCCTTGGTTGGGAATCCACAGATGCAGAGGGCTGGCTGTACACATTGTTCTATGCCATTTTATATAAGGAACTTGAGCATCTGAGGGTTTGGTATCCATGAGGGTTCTGGAACCAATCCCATGGATACTGAGGGATGGTTGTACTTAACAATACTGAACTGTATACTTAAAAATGGTTGAGATGGTAAATGTTTTGTCATGTGTATTTTACCACAGTTAAATTTTTTTTAGAAGAGAGAGAGAGGATAAAGAGGGAGAAAGGGATAGATAGACATTGGAAATGTCTAAAATCTTATAAGCATATGCACAGTTATTTAAAATAGTCTCATTATATTTCTCAGGTATAATTGTGAAGGTTCATTGGCAAAATTTCAGGGCATTAAAGCAGCCAAAAGCATCCACTTAGAACAGCATTAAGTACAGGTACATAGCAAATGAAAGACCAACCACGACCAAGTATTTATGTTGTTCCCCTGAATTTCTCAAGCTTCCACTTATGCCATATTGATCTCCAGTCAGCTGTAAAATATGGTTTTGACCAAAATTTAGAAACTAGAGTTTTGATTTCACAGGAAAAAAAATCGGTTAATCTTTAAAATGGACAAACCAAAATTCTTGAAGTTCAAATTCTTGCACATGACACAGTTCAGAAAAAATTTTATACCTGCTTTTATGGGTGCAATTGTGTCTCCTCACTTCCCACCACATGCCAAAAAAAATTTCTATGTTACCGTCCTAACCCCTAGCACTTCAGAGTGTGACCTTATTTGGGAATAGGGTCTTACAGATGTAATTAGTTAAGACAAGGTCATACTGGAGCAGGGTAGGTCCCCAATCCAATATGACTGGTGTTCCTATAAAAAGGGGCAATTTGGACACTGACACACACACAGGCAGAATGCCATGTGGACATGAAGGCAGAGGTCTACAAGCCGAGGCAGGCCAGAGATTGCCAGCAAACCCCCAGAAGTTAGGGGAGAGGCAGAGAACAGATTCTCCCTCAGGGCCCTGAGACGGAACTAAGTCTGCCAAAAACCTTGATCTGGGACTTCGAGCCCCCAGAACTATGAGAATCTAGATTTCTTTTGTTTAAGCCAATAAAAAATAAAAATAAAAGCACTGGCATGGGTTTCAGTTAGCCACCGTTTCCCTTTTCCTGCCTCTTTTGCCTCTGAGTTCCTTCTGCTTTTCTTTAATTCTGTTCCCTCCAACTCCCCCGTCTGATGGGATTTTACCTACTCCATGCATCTTGGTGTATGAAAAAACACACAGGCTTTATTTTTATTTCATCTTATGAATGTGTCTCCTTTTATAGTCATGTTTGAAAGTTTACTTTCACATAATTCAAAGGGAAATAAAGTGAAAAGAAAGAGGCCTCTCTCTTCAACCCCAACTAAGCAAACCTTCTCATCACCTTCCTCTGCTATGTACATCCATGCATTTATATGATTTATGCATTTGTTTTTAAAAAGACAAAATATAATCAAACAATACATGCTTGTTTACAACTTGCTTTTTTTTTCAGTTAACAAAATACCCTGAATAGCTTTCCATATCAGTATATGAGTATATAGTTATGCCTCTTTCTATATGGATGTTCCTGAAGTTATTTCACCAATTCATCAATAAAGAATATTTATACTACTTACAGTTTAGTGCTATTGTAATCAGAACTGAAATGAACATTGTTGTGTTTGTATCTTGAGCACTTATTTAAGTACATCTACAGGATTAACGATTCTGCACCCAATTTACAATGTGGGGGTGGTTTTTTCACACCACCTAGCAATTTACTGACAACAGCTGGGTGTCCTACAATTCAATTCAATTCTGACACTATCTACCTGGAGATAAGGTAAGATCCCACAGGTTAAAGGGTCAGTCCTACATGACTGCCCCACCACTTCAGACGCCATCACAACTCCAGGTTGTCACCTGTGCTTCTGACTGACCAGCTATAGATCGGAGATTCTGACTCCCTGGCTGGGTTTGGTTAACTTGCTAGAGCAGCTTACAGAACTCAGAGCAACATTTTACTTACTAGACTATCAATTTATTATAAAAGGGTGTAATTCAGGAACAGCCAGATGGAAGAGATACAAAGGGCAAAGTATGGGGAAAGGGCAAGGAGCTTCCGTGATCTCTGAGGGTGTCATTCTCCCCAAACCTCCATGTGTTCACCAACCATGTGTTGAAGCTCTCCAAACCCCATCCTTTTGGGGTTTTATAGAGGCTTCATTACATAGGCACAATGGATTAAATCATTGGCCATTGGTAGTTTAACTCAATCTTCAACCCCTCTCCTCTCCTCAGAGGTCAGGAGGTATGACTAAAAGCTCCAACCCTCTAATCACATGGTTGGCTGGCTCTACTGGCAACCAGCCCCCATCCTAATAAAAGACAACTTTCTCTCTCTCTTTTTCTCTCCCCCTCCCTCCCTCCTTTCCTTCCTCCCTCTCTCCCTCCCTCTGTTTCATCATCAAGGAAATTCCAAGAGTTTTAGGAACTGTGTGCCAGATACTGATGAAGACCAAATATATATTTCTTATTATAAATCACAATATCACAAGGATAAATTCCTAGAAGTAGAATTACTGGGCCAGAGGGTTATATGCATTTTATATTTCCATATATACTCTCCATGAACCTGAGTATCTGACAAAGCTGAAATTGAATCTGTGCTCTGTTGCTTACTAGTGGTGTTGCTTCAAACAAGTTACTTTACTCATGCTCAGTTTCCTTGGCTATAAAATGGATGTAATTTAAAGTCTGTCTCAGAGTTGCCTATGGATGAAACAATGGGTGCAGCTCACACTGGTTAGCAGTTAGCCCACATACGTGCATCCCTTTCTCTTTCCTTTATCGTCTCTCTCTCCTAACGCCTCCTTGGGTTCTTGCAAGATCCCATTTCATTTCATGTCAACAAATATTTACAGAACATTTAACATATGCAAGGTTTGACAAAGGCTGCGAGGACCCTAATTTTTTTTTAAAGGCACAGTCCTTTTTAGAGCTTATAATATTATATAGGAAAAAAACACCTCTCAGGCCCTAATACATGGTAAGCCCGTACTTAATATTACTGAAATGGATGAATAAGAAACGGGAGGAATGTTGCTGTATGAATACCAGCACCCAGACTGGAAGAGAGCTCAGTGGAGGCCCAGCATCACAGAGTGTGAAGTCAGGGGTGACAGAGATGGGGCTTCTGAGAACTTTTCCTCCGAATTCCACCTACCAGCATGGGAGGCATGCGGGCTGAAGGCCAAAGCATGTGACTAAACACAATTACTTGAAGTCTTGTATTTTATCTTGAAAGTTCACATAAAATTTGTATGCTCCTTCATAACATACTGTTTGCTTCCATATAAATGGCATCTTTCTCCCCAATCCTAGGGTAAAATGAACACTCGGCAAGATGTACCATATTTATCAGGTGACTGAGCTCCTCCTGACATGCTGCCAGGGGTGTGCATACCTGAGGCTGAGAAGCATGAGATTAAAAGAGATATGCTGAATGAGCTCTCACTTCATGCTTCACCAACTATCCCCCCATCCGTCTGGCCCACACAACCATCTCATACTCTCAGCAGCCTCATCCCTCCCAACTTTCTGCTAAAACTCTCCTCTACCCGTTTTCTCTTCAATCCTGATTTTTGTTTTCTAAATTTTATGTTGAAACTTCACCGCTCAAAAAATATTTAAGAAAAATCACTCAACTGCAGAACTCCTCCAATAAGCATTTGAGGTCATGGGAGTCTCGTGGGATGCCCTTCATTACTCCACACTGTGTTGGCTGTTGGTCTGTCTCATCTCTGTCATCCATGACAATAGGCTCGTAGAGGAATGTAGCTTGTTTCATTTAAATCTTGACAAGGGCCCAAGCTAATGCCGTGATCAATTAATGTTGCTCCAGTCCTGAGCACTCTGTGAAGTGCTCTCCTCTGTTTGAAGGACACTGTAAATGCAACATATGTTTTGAATTGCTTCTCCCAACCTCAGGGAGACTCTCTGATGTGTCCGCCTCTTCTCCATTCCCACTGCCTGGGCTCTGGGTCAGGTCCTCTTCATTTCTTATTTAGATTATTGCTCTAGCTCCCTGCATGGGACTTCTTGTCTTTCTACCCACAGTCCTCACAGCTGTTCGAGAGATTTTTCTAACACAGAGGTCAGCCCATGCCATCCCCTGCTTAAATTTTAGGTGGCAACAATCTACAACTACATGCAATGACATTATGTTTCACTTACAAACATGAGAGGGAAAGCAAGACACAAAAGGGTACATATGTGTAAAATAAAACACAAAACCCAGCAAAACCAATCGATGGTGTTAGAAGTCGCAATAGTAGCCAACAAATAGGTACATGAAAAGGTGCTCCATATCACTAATCATTAGGGAAAGACAAATCAAAACCAGTGACATATCACCTCACACCTGTTAGAATGGCTATTACTAAAATAATAAAAAATAAAGGTAACAAACATTGACAAGGATGTAGAGAGAAGAGAACACTACTATCTAATATACTGTTGGTGGGAATGTAAATTGGCGTAGTCACTATGGAAAACAGTATGGTGGTTCCTCAAAAAATTGAAAATAGAACTACTGTATGATCAGCAATCCCATTTCTGGATATTTATCCAAAGGAAATGAAATCAGAATCTTGAAGAGCATGTGCACTCCCATGTTCATTGTAGCATCATTCTCTGTAGCCAAGATATGGAAACAACCTAAATGCCCGCCCATGATGGATGGCTAAAGAAAATGTGGTATGTGTATACAATGGAATATTTTCAAGCCTTAAAAAAGAGAAGCAAATTCTCCCATTTACGATGACATGGATGGGCCTGGAGAACATTATGCTAAATGAAATAAGCCAGGGAAGGCAAGTACTGCATGACCTCACTTATACGTGGAAGCAAAATTAGTGAAAGTCCTGGAAGCAGAGAGTAGAATGGCGGTTGCCCAGGGAAGGAGGTGGCAGTCAAAGGGTACAAAGCTTCAGCTCTGCCAGATAATAAGTTCTGGAGCTCTACTATCCAGCACAGTTCCTATTCCTATAGCTATCAATACTGTATAGGATACCTAAAATCTGTAAGAGGATATACCTTATGTTAAATTTTATTACCAAAAAAAAAAAATAATTATAATAAATAAGGCGGGAGGAAACTTTGGGAGGTGATGGATATGTTTATGGCCTGGATGATGGTGATGGATTCATGGCGTATACTTTCCCCAAACTCATAGAGTTGTGTACATTAAACATGTACAGCTTTTCACATGTCAATCTTACCTCAATAAAGTGGTTAAAAGAAAAAAAGGAGTGAAGATAGCAGTTCCTGGTAGGGGTGATAGATAAGGATAGTGAAAGGGGGGTGATACACTGTACCTCCCACTTGTCCCCCTTCACCACCTTCATCATCTTCCCCAGGACCCAGCCACACCAGATGACTCAATGTTCTACAAACACAGCATGCGTCCTATTTTTCATGATGTTGCTCACTTTGACAGAAAGCCCTTCAGTTGAAGTCAACTTATCCTTTGAAGCTCTGCTCATATACCACCTCTGCCATGAGATTTCTTCCTGACTCCTCTCGGCAAAATTCATGGTTCCCTTCTCCATGCTTTCACAGTACTTTGTAATTCTTTCCCTAAAACTGCAGTGACCACACTTTCAATTAAAAAAAAAAAAAAAAAGAGAGGGAATTTTGGTCTGAAAAGTATGAGTTATACTTAAGGGGTCACTAGGATAGAATACTGAAATCAGGAATGGCCTAGAACACCCAGGCTGTATATAAAACATTGCATTACAGTCATTTCTCTGGATTTATGTCTCCATCTAGACCAGAGGTTCTTAATCTTTCCTGTGCCATGAATCCTTCGGCAGACTGGTGAAGACTACGGACCCCTCTTTCAAAAGTAAATTTTCACTGAAAATTTACAACAATGAGTGCACAAATTATAGATGAATGATATCTCAATGAATTTCTACAATGTGAACATGTTCACATTGCTAATATCCGGATAAACAACTAATCCAAAAGCCTCCCACCCCTCCCAGCCACCACCCCACAAAAGGATAAACACTATCTTGACTTCTAACTCCAGAGGTTTGTTAGCCAGTTCTTAAACTTTATATAAATTGAATCACCCAATATGTTCCCTTCTCTGTCTGGTTTCTCTTTCTGAATCTTACGTTTATGAGATCTGCCCATGTTTCTGAATGTAGCAATTGTTTATTCATTCTCATTGCTGGGAGTATTGCATTGTATGAATATGCCACTACTGATTTATCCATTCTTCTATTGATGAACATGTGACTTGTTTTCGGTTTTTCATTGCAATGAATAGTGCTGTTATGGACATCCTCACACAAGGTAAATATGTGTTATGTACTTATTTCAGAACACTGTTTTTAAATGCATAAAATAAAATACATATGAACACAGAATAAACTAATATATAGTTTTCAAAATATAAAACAACATTTGAGATATAGTAATGTATGTGCTTCATTATTAACACAATTCTTAGATCTAGCAGTGGGTCTAATAATTATAATTTTGAAGTAATGATGTGCATAAATGAAATTTCAAAATTTCTGTAAAACTATAATATGCTTTGAAAGTGTTCATGGGCCGGCCAAGTGGCATGGTGGTTAAACGCTGACTTGGGAAGCCAGTGGCCCAGTTCGGGTCACACCTATGAGGGCCAGTGATACTGCCCTCAAAATAAATAAATAAATAAATAAATAAATAAATAAATAAATAAATAAAGTCTATTTAAAGAAAGTGTTCATGATTTCTGTTGGTAACAAAGCTACATATATTGTGAATACCTCTGTGATTTCGTGTATAAATTCATAATTGAAGGAATGTTAAATTTCAGTTAGAGGTTAGTGAAAAATCAAGATGTGATTTTTTTTGCCCCCCATCCAAGTTCAGGAAGTCTCTGAATTCACCTGTGATGTAGACTTAGCCCCCTTAAAAGCAAGGATTATATCCTAACCATATTAAAATTTCAGACTCTGACACAAAACTTGGCACACAATAGGTACTTAGTAAATTTCTTTCAAATATGGATTCATGAATGGTAATAGAAAACTTTGGGTGAGCATGTAATACATGCCAGGCACTGTACTCCTTAAATGTTCTTCAAAAATCCTCACAACAGCCTTGTGACTATGGCTCCATTTTACAGATGAGGAACGAAGACTGGGATTAGTCATACAACTTGCCTGAGATTTTATAGCCAGTAAGTGGAAGCTCAAGAATTCAAGCTCAAGTGTTCCTGACCCCAAGGTCCCCAGCTGACTACTAACTTCTATGTTTTACTGTTGACAATTGAATGAAGACATAAATGAATAACTGAACAAACCAATGGATGAACTTAACCAGTCACACGCTCTGTTTCCCTAATCCTTACAACTTGTGGAACAATTTCAAGAAGTAACTGGCTAAAATTAGTGATACAGTAGTCTGGTTGTTGAAGAACATTACTTTTTGTGAGGCAGTGTGGCCCCATGAAAGAAACCCAAGTAATCATCAATATCGTTCTTTAATCAGCTGAACTGGCATCTAGCAAACATGAGCTAACAGAGGTGCCCACTGCTGAGATTCAGAAGCCAAGCTCCTGGGCCACAGAGCTTTATTTATAGTAAATAGCACCTAACTCGAAGTGCACACATCAGGTTGTTTTGGGGAAAATTATTTGATGACCAAATCTCACCTCCTTTCCAGGAAAACACTCATAACAGTCACACTCCCTTTAAAACATTTTGCCCTATCTGAAGTCCGGAGGAAGCAGCAGAGAGGCTTGAAGGAACCCCAGGATATCAGGGCTTCCGGGTTCCTCCCTTGCTTCGAGGGCTTGGATAGGTGGGTGTCTTTCTAGGGAGTTAAACAAGAGGGGCTTTCAATTCTGAGATTCTTTTTATCCAAAGGAAACCAAATAACATTACCCATTTCTCTTGAAAAGGTATTCTCCAAGTGTGGACTCTTGAAATGTAGGAAAAGGTAATTAAGAGCTTTAACATATGTTTTTGAACTTAGCTGTTACCATTTCATTGTTTTTAAAAGAAAAGTTATACAAATAATATTTACACATGTAAAAGCATTCAAATATATAAACATTTAAAGTAAAATATCAAAGTGTCCCTCATTTTCCTAATCCTAGTCCTCAGAAGTAAGTACTGTTAACAGTTTCATGTAAATATTTCCAAACTTTTTTCAAAATACATATACCACATATTTATATTTATATGTACACATAAATAACACACACACACACACATATATACTCACATATATACAAATATGGCATTACCTCTTGCACATTGTTCTAAAACCTATTTTTTTCTTTATACTCGGATATCATGGATGACATGTTAGTCAACATTATGTTTCATTAAGGACCTATAGTATTATATTTTGGGGGTCTATTGTAACTGTGTTTACTATGCTCCTATTGAAACATTTAGCTTGTTGCTTCTTTTGTTTGCTATTGAAAACCACATGGTGGTGAACATCCTTGTAACTATCTTGTTTAAATGCTCGTAAAAAGATTTCTGTAGGGGGCTGGCTGAGTGGTGCAGTGGTTAAGCGCTGGCCTGGGAAGCCAGCGGCCCCGGTTCGGTCCCACACCTGAGGGTCAGTGACACTGCCCTCAAAAAAATAAAATAAAAAAGATTTCTGTAGGGTAGCTTCTTTTAAGTGGGTCTTCCTGGCCAAAGAGTCATGTTTTAATTTTTGATAGGGATGGGCAATTTCAAGAGGAGACACTTTTTGAAGCTTCCATTTCTAAGGAAATTTTCTATGAGGTTTCAACTGACTGTGAGATCCACAGCTCTGGGTTATCTCACTCCCAAAACTCACAGAATTCCTTTCACTCCAGTAAAGTTAACAAGGTCTCGATATTGTTATAATCTCTCCTCTCAGTGTATATTTTAGCTTCTACTGAAACTATCCTTTATTTCAGAAGCAAACGATTTCTGTGCAGCAAAGCTCAGAAGCCTCTCTTGCTTCAAAGTAAAGTTTAAACTCAGGGCTAGCTAAGTGGCGCGGTGGTTAAGCGCTGGCTTGGGAGCCAATGACCCTGGTTCGGGTCCCACATATGAGGGCCAGTGACACTGCCTTCAAAACAACAACAACAACAACAACAACAAAAACAAGGTTAAACTCCACCTCTACTGTGGACGTTTTTACCTAACTGGTCAGCATACACTCACCTACAACTGCCTTAAGTCCAGTTCCAAGCTTCCTTCTCCTTTCTATACAAGCAAAAGAACATGAGGATTTATTGGGAAGGGAAATAAATATATATAAAGTGATCATTTATTTAGGACTGGAACAAGGGGAAAAAATATAATAAGAAATTTTCAGAACAAACCACTGGAACAAGAACTTGAAACTCTGCCATAAACTCCTCAGGCATCAATAAATATTGACTTTGTCATATTCTAAGAAAAAGAATCTTCTTGGTGTTTTTATTAAGCACTCTCTGTATGAAGGCATTTTACATAAATGATTTCTAACTCTCCCAACAAACTCGAAGAGCAGGTTGTAGTTTCTTCATTAGACAGATAAGGAAAGTGAGCTCATAGAACTGATGCAATTCGGTCAAGATTCCACAGCTAGTTAAGCACTTGAGCTGGAGTCCAGACTCAGGCTCACCCCATTCTCCTTCCACTATGCCACATTCTACCTCCTGCCATCCAAGTTTCCAGCTCAGAACTTCAAAGGAAAGAAGGAAGCCCAATGAATGGGTGGAGGTCCTGGGATACAGAACTTAGCTCAGCATAAAGAGAAGAAGGAGATAAGGGGTGCCCTTTATGGGAAGTTGGATGATTGATTATCTGTCAGGAGTATTGTACATGATTGCCATGGATCAGAGGCTGGATCAAAAGAACTCCAAGTCCCCTTCCAAGTTCACAAGTGTACAGTTGGCTTCCCACACCCACTTTACAGATAGGGAAACAGGCCCAGAATCATGAAGTAACTTGCTCAACTTCACAGCTAACCTAGTGCAGAACCCAAGCATCATGGGACTCTTCTATTGACCTTCCCACTAGAACATAAGATTGTAGACTTTCTAGCATTTTGTTTCCATAATTTTGAATCCCTTTGCTCATTTCTTTTGTTTGTTATTTGGTGATTTAGGCTAACCCAGGTTCCACCTTAATATCCTACAACAAATATGTGATTAGGGGCAGGGAGAGTCATGCCCTTGTTTTCCTCTCATGTCTCTTCCAAGACCACCGGCACAGACGCAGGACCATTTGGTGTCACCGTACACTCTTTCTTCTTAGTGTCTTGGATTCCTAATCCAGTAAGAAAAGTATTAATGGTGTATATAAAGAAAGTAATGACATGAGGGAAGGGGTGCTGGCTTGCTCCCAGAAAATACAAAGACCAAGCCCGACCAGAGGTACATCCTGTAAAAACTCTGACAAACTTTTAAAAAGCAGTCAGGGTTGGATCAATTCTGCAACCTAGCTCATGGAAAAGACAAAGAAAGAGGCCTAAGAAGAGACTTTAAGGAAATTATCACCTTCTGGGCTGAAGCATGTTGTGTCATGGTCAGGCTGCAGGGAGACTGGCTCAGAACATGCACCCTGTGTTTGAAGAGCCCCTGAATATTTGGGAGCAGGCGGTTTGATGTATGTGCCATTCTCTCCCCAGACCCAGGTTACTTCCAGAGGCAAATTCCAGACTGGTCTCTCAATTACCTCCCTGGCAAAGAAGTAAAAACCACCCCTCAGAAAAAGAGCCCACATTTCTGAGAGAGATTGCCACTCATTCCCCTACTTCAAAGTATAAACTGGGGAATTTGAAAACCAAGGCCTCATTCATGCATTTGGAGACTTGACTTAGATTAGATCCCCAAAATCTTACTATTGGGTTGTCGGGAAAGTTATGACATATTTTTTCTATGTTTTTCGTTCCAACAATATGTCATGATTTTTCCAACAACCCAATACTTGACTTAATGTAAAATCTGGGTTAAGTAAATTTCTGTCAAGGCTGCTGCTAGAAGGCTCTTCAATTAGTTAACAATTAACATCCAAAGCAATCTGGCTTTGGGAAAGCCTATTTATTTTCATTACCTGGTTCAAGTAGTTTCCAAAATGTAGTTTTAAATTATTCTAAGTGAAGTCTATAAGGGCCTCAAGTGCTGGTAAAAGGAAAGACCATGCTGTTTCACTAATTGACTAAACAATGTTGGAAGATGGTAGGAAAAGGGGTTGAAAGCCGAGATTCTAGAGCCATTTTATAATCCAGATTCAAAACCTAGCCTCTACCATTTACCAGCTCTTTGGGCAAATTACTCAATTTCTCAGTGCCTCCATTCCCTTGTTTCTAAACAGGGATAACAGGGTAATAGTTCATGGGGTTGTTGCAAAGATTAAATGAGATATTTACACTATGAAGCACTTTGAATAGTACCTGGCATATAGTAAGTGCTTAGCAAATGTTAGTAATACTATTTCATGTTTCAGTGATAAAAATGATCCCTACCACCATTTGAAATGAAAACAATTGGCCATGCAAACTTTAAATAGATTTATATCCAGATTTTATGTTTAGTTTTCACAAATAGCAACCACTATTAAAAACTAACTAGGCTGGTTTTTACTTTTGATCTCCATTTGTACTGCATATAATCTGCCAGTGATTCGATTTTACTTTTATTACGCCTGTCACACTATGGCATGCTCCTATCTCTCCCTGGGTGTGGTTCACACTCAGCATATTTTGTCAAGCATCCTATCTGCTGTGACTTAATTTTAGTAATCCCTAGGAATGAGGTTATGAGAACTCGTCTTGTTCAAAAAAATATTGCTTATAAGACACAAATTAAGTCACTAATTTCTTAGAATCTTAAAGGATTATAGGTCTTTTTGTATGGGGGGAAGGGAGAGGTCAACAACTGACTAGGATTTAACCCAAATGATTAAAAGGACAGGATGTTCTTATTTTTCCCTAGGGGCCCCAGGAGGAAATGAGAACTAAATTTAATATTATGAGTTCTCATGTTCAGAAATTGATGTCTTAGGTTTATGTGTCCTAGTAATTATGCCCTGCTTCAGAAAGGCTTACCCTGAAAGTTGAGTCTGAAGATAGAAATTCAGAGCTGGGAGAGCTGAGTAGAAACTGTGAAATAAATAAAAATAGTAAGCGTTTCAGGCAAGGTATTTATCTCATGTAAATTCAGGGCAAATTTATGATGTGGAATTTATGTGTCATGTCCCGGACATCTTTCTACTTCCTACCTCAGATGCCAGAGCTGATGTCAAGCCCAGGAGTCCTGTCACTCCCCTCTGCCTCATGAAGTGTGTTATTCAGGCTCTGCTATCAGACATTTACACTTCAGCGAAAACTGAGGTCAATGTGTCGCTGTTCCCAGGAAGCATTTGTTTTAAAAACTTTACTTCTAATTATAGACAGCAAGGCTTTTAATTGCTGTGTCATAGATTATATTGCAAGCAACTGAGACCACTCTGACTTCAGCAAAACAGGAATTTCTTGGAAGAATGAGGCTCATGGCTCATAGCATTGAGGGAAAAGCTGAAGGATCAGGTACTGGAAAGGACAGGGGGCCACGCTGGCTGTGGGAGCTCCTTGTAGCAGTATCTAGTCACATTCTCCTCAGGGACCTCCCCCAAGACAACTCTGATTTCCTTAAGATTCAAATGCTAGGAAGAGAACATCTGGTTGGTCCAGCTTGGGGCACCCCTTGCTCAAGGGGAGGGCAGGGCATCGAGACCTCAGCAATGGGGTGAAAAGAGCTTCCACAAAGGAATCCTGAAGCTCTCTTTCTAGAAAAGGGAAGATTAATAGATGCTGTGGAAACAACAACATCCATTTACTAATCACCAAGTAAAGGAATTTTACACACCTGTAAATAGGTATGGGGCACACACTTTGGAGACATGGTAAAGGAGGATGACTGTCCCAGCATTAAAGTAGCCATCTTTCTTCACATGAAGGTCCTTCTAAGAGACCCCTTTCTGGTTTCCAATGAGAGCATAGAAGCCCAATGAGATAGGGGCCCCAGGATTCTTTCAAAGGTTTTCTCTCAAAAGCTTTTAAATCAACACCTTATGATTTGACTGTATTTGAAAATACATTAAATTCTAAAAGCCATACTTTGTAGCCTTTGCAGATGGTGCTGAAATGTGGTTTCTAAGGTCAATATTGAATGAATACTAATATATCTAAACCACTGGTTTAAACTGTAGCGCACTGCCGATCTACAGTGCTGTCCAAATATGCAACCCCAGACCTCCTAAAGCAGAGTCCTGATGGGGAGGGATTAGGGTGAGGGCTGATTCTAAACTTTTAATGAGCTACCCAGGTGGTTTTAATGTCTGCTTAGGTTTGAGAACCACGGAACCAGAGTCAACAAATCCTAATGTTTATTGAGCATGTGCTCTGTGCCAGAATACAACAAGGAACACGACAAACAAAGCTCTTCCTCTGTTGAAGTTTCTAATGGGGAGGAAATTAATGATGAACAAGCAAAGAAAAATTAAGAAGATAATTATGGAGTGGAACACTTACTTACTCTGAAGAGAAAAAGAGGGTAATCTCAAGCTTAACATGACCAAACCAAAGTGTTCGCTTTTACCTGTCATACTATGTCTTCTCAGGTCTTCTCTATCTTTGGTAATTGTGCCCTCATCCTCACTGATGCTCAGGCCCAAGGTCACTCTTGGTTGATTCCTCTCTTTCCCTCTTTTTCTTTACCTGCCACTTGCACTCTATCAGCAAGTTAAGTCAGCTCTACCTCCAAAATATACCCCCAATCCATTCACTTCTCCTCATATCCTCAGCCACCCCTATAACAAGACCCCATTTCCTCTCGTATAGATAACTTTAATGGCTTTCTGACTGACTTCCTTGTTTCTAATCACATTTCTCTAGAGTCCATTCTCGCACAGCAGCCAGAGTGAAATTCAAAAAATGTGAGGCCCGATCCCTCCTTTACTTAAAACCTCTCAAAAGTCCAGTTCCCACTCTGATCTACCAAACCGACACGATCTAGCCCCTGCCCAGCTCCATGGCCAAACCTGGGGTCTCACCGCCCTTCACAGTGTTCAAACACTTCTCTCAGTCCCTCACACATACCAAGCTGGTTCCTGCCGTGTGACCTTTAGACTTGCTTTTCTCTCCAGTTGACACCTTCACATCATTTGGGTCTCAGCTCCAATGTCACCTCCTCAAAGAGGTCTTCTTCATCCATCCTAACTACAGTAGGACCCTACCCCCACCCTCGTCATAGTCAATGGTCTGTTTCATTTTCTTCACAGCCCTTAGCATCTGAAACAACCTTATTTATCAATTTGTTCATATGTCAACCTCTGCATTTTCCCAGGACAACAAAAGCTTCACAAGTGCAAGAGTCCTTGTCTATTTTATTCACAGTGCTATCACTAGGACCCAGAACAGTGGCTGGCCACAGTAGCAGTTCAATAAACCCTGTTGTCTCAATAAATAAGAGTGAATTAATGGAAAGTCACTGAAGGTGGGGCTGCTTACACAGGTTATCAGTAATGAAGGCTGTTTCAGGGTTATGGGTTTGGGGACCACATGAATTCCAGCTTTGCCCGACACAAACTCTTCATTCCAGGCAAAGAGGTTTACTCCTTGTTCTGCGAACACACCTCATACTTTCCTAACTCTGGTCAGTGAAGGGGCGTAGGTGGTGCATTCACCATGAGCAGGGCCGGCGGGCCCTGTCTGCCTCAGGAAACTCACATGGGTACTTTTGCTCCTGCCACCTCCATCATCAAGGCCCTTCTCCATCTTTCCGCCATCACCATTCTGCTCTGAGACTTCATCCCTGTTTTCTCCCAGGGGAGTCAACCTCCTCTCTCTTCCCCTACTCCTTTTGGAGTCTTTCTATATACAATTTACACTAACGCTGGTATCCTTATTAAAAGTGGGCCTCGGGCAAGTTATTTAACCTCTCTGGGCCTTAGTTTCTTCATTTGAAAAATAGTGTTAATGATAGTGACTTAACAGGATTGATAAGATGATTAAATATAACATATGTAAAACACCAGGCACAATGCTTGACAAATAATTACTCATTAAATGGTAGCTATAACAAGTACTATTTCTTCTTATTGTTAATAAAACTATAATACTTATGTCTTAATAATTATTAAAATAGAAAATAATATTATTGATAATAAGACAGATATTTATCGAATATTAACCATTAGCTAGGAGTTTCACATATATTATGTCATATGCGGTGATTTTGCAATCTACTTGTTTTATACCTTTGTGTTTCATTTCCCAACTAGATGTTTAGGACATAGGCTATGTCATAAGGTTTTTTTGAATAATCTTCTCAGTGCCAGACTAGTTGATCATTTATAGCAAGTGTTCAAGAACTATGTTGCAAATGATATGATGATCTGTAGCTCTGAAATTTAGTGACTTGCATTATATCAGACAATAAGCTGATCTGGAAAATCAGATCGATTTGGTTTACAATTTAGAACTTGGGTTTAGATGTGCCAGCTGCTTAAACGGTGTGTTGGCGAAAGCTCTGCCTTCCATTAATTCAACACTTTTGAACACCTACTATGTGCCACATTCTGTTTTAGGCAACTAGCAAAAGCTTCTAAAATAGAAAAATGATGGCATTCAATTATCTGTATATCTGGCATGTTTATAAATTCCATTTTTGCAGTTGCTTAATCCTTCCAAGAGACTGGCTCATATGTTGGAATCTAGATTCTTAGAGAATATACAAAACACATGGCATAACGAACAGTCAGGTTCTGGAGTCAGAAAGCCTGGGTTTGAATCCCAGGTCTTCTAATTCTTTGCTCTGAGATTCTGGGCAAGTTACTTATCCTCTCTAAGCCTCTGTTCCTTCATCCCTAAAATGAAAATAATAGCACCTACCTTTAAGGATTATTGTAGGAATGAAATGAAATATGCATATAAGCGTTCAGTACCAACATACTATAAGAACTCAAAATATTAGCTATCATTAAATTACGAGTTCAAATTCCTCTACCAAGCACACTAAGGACACTAGACAAAAGAACGTACTAGGAAACTCACTTTTGAACAAGGAGAGACGGAACGAACATATACTTAAGTTCCTTGATATGTCAGGCACTAGCATAGAAGCTCTCCATATGTCATTTAACCCTAACAACAACACGGTCAAACAGGCACTATTTTACAGATGAGGATAGTAAGATTCAGAGAAGTGAGTGTCTTGCCCAAGCTTACGCCGTAGAAATGGTGGAGCCAGGGTTAGTCCTTCTCTGAATCCTCACATAATGAAAATGGACCCACCTACATTTCCCTCATCGTGTCTCTGAGATTCTACATACATTGCATTGTTTCCAGAGGACAGCAGTGCCCAAATTTTGGAGTACAACAGAATCACTTGAGGTGCAACAAAAAACCCCTCAATCCAGGGGCCTACCCTAAAAGGTTAATTCAAGCATTGGGCTCAGGGATCAGCATTTTAGGAAGTTCCTAAGTCATGACTGTGTTAGAAAAGGGAGGTAGAGAATGGAGTCAATTGTTTTAGACAACGCAAATTACAAGTATTTCTGCTGCAGGTAGTTCCTGATCACATTCTAGAAATAAGGATTAAAACACCAAGTTTTTGAATCAGGTAATTCAGACATATAAAACATTAGCAGCTGAGGCATATGACCATGTGCTGAAACGATACATAAGCAAACTGACGTATTCTAGGCTTCACCTAGCAATTGCATGCTTTGTATTCCTTTTATAGTTTCTCTACACAGAAACTAATTCTTAAATCAATTTTGTATGAAATTTTATGTCCTGCCTATGAGTGGGCCTCTCATTTGAAGAATCTTATTTATAGCAATTGTTTATTTATTAGTGTTTGTTTATTTGCAGTTATTTATCTAGCTATGATGATTTTAAAAGAATCACCAAATGGAAAATGAATGAAGATAAATACTTTTTTTTTTAAAAAGGAGAACTCTGAGGGTGATATGTCATTAATATTACAGAAGTTTATCAGGCCTGATTACTTAAGCAGGTGTGTAAGGACCTGTCAGGTGTTTAGCGGAGATAATTCCTTTAAAATAAACCATATAGGTCACATAGTGCTAATAAAATATGTTGATGAATCCTTGAGAATTGCCCTGATTATGTCTCCTTAGGGAGTGGAGAACTCGTTAGCATGAGTTCCCTGTCAGTCCTTTCTGTTCCCCAAGTACTTTCCAGATGGACTTGGCATAAAAAGGGATCAAAATGTATGTAGCATGGCCAAGTTTCAAATGAATGGCTCATCTAACCCCACTGATTAAATACATGATGTTATGCAGTATGAAAAGGCTGCTGTGTTTCACTGACTACTTTTCTATCCGAGAGCTTTAAAAAGGGAAATTTGGGGGAAGGGAGGAGGAAGGGCTCTCTCTATAAATTCTTTGCTCTTCATATTCAACTGCTGATGCCTGTTTTCCAGCCCAGGGAAAAGCCTCAGCTGAGCAGTTGTTAAACTGGGAGCAGCAGGGTGTGTTGTGTGTGTGTGTGTGTGTGTGTGTGCGCGCGCGCGCTTGTATGTATGCAAGCATGCAAGGAGAGAGATAAACCTGTTTGCTTTCCGAAACAATAAGTAGTAAAACAGGTTGTTTAGGGTAAAGTCCCTTGAAGTAGATAATTGATATTAAGTACATTAGCCTATAGTAATACCTTATATTTACACAGTGCTTTGAAAGTTTCAAAGCATGTTCATATTTATTATCTCATTTCCACTTCACAACAACCCTCTGAAGTAGGTACAGCAGGTATTATAATCCACCACCAACACTTAAAACATGGCGAAACTGAGGCACAAGCATGTCCAGAAACTTGTTTGAGGTCACATAATGAGTTGTTGTCCCAGCTAGAACCAGAGCACTGGAATTTTGAAACTTAAGCCTGTGTTTTCTTGGCAGAAAGTGTCTCAGCTTCTGCTTGATCTGCCCAGCGTTTACGTGGAGATGTGTGGCTACAATTTAATTGGAGAATACAAATCAGGCATGCCTAAAGAGCTCTACAGAAAGGAGACTGTTTCTCTTAAGATCATGGCTGTGTTAGAAAGGGAGAAGGAATAGCATCAGTTGTTTTAGACAACGCAAATTATAAACAAACAAAAACACTGTGTAGCCAGTTTCTGCATATTTTGGAGGCTATTCATTAATTCATGCATTCATCTTTTAAAGTATCTATTAAGCATCTTTATATAAGAGAATGTGCTCAGCACTTTCAGAAAGATACAAAGATATACATTTAATCTGGGGGGTTCCACTTTGAATTATATAGATAATTGCTATTATAGTCATTGGCCATTAGCACCTGGTAGATGAAATGAAATGCCTTCTTTGCAGAAGAGCAAGATAAACATAAACAAGTCAAGAAACTGGGCAACTACTTTCCTTCAATTCTCTTACTGTAGAAGGCATTTTTTTATTTAACTAAGGTGATAAATTGTCCTGCCAGGTACACAAACTACCAAATGTACATGTCATCTAATATAACACAGACTTTAACTGTAATGCCCCCTTGAAACTGGGGAGAGTGGGTTTAGGTTAGTGCCAGGTTCCTTATCAGAAACACAAGATCAGGATTTAAGGGAAAATGTTAGTTTCTAGCCAAAAAGTAACTTCCAAAAAGCATCTCTGAAAGCCAGGGTTAATTCTCTACAATACTTTCCCCTCCCTGGCTCCAAACTGAACTTTTTCTCTTGGCAGGCATGCTTGAGGATGTAGACAAAAGGGAAGAGAGCAACCAATGGGTGTAAGGAAACTGACAAGAGTTGAAGGCCCTGTCATTCCATTGGAATATAAGCAAGAGTTTGTTAATGAGTGTTGTAAGTTTTCTTGGGGGTCGCTATATTTTTTAAACATTTCCCTAGACAAATTTCTTTACTTTCTAGCATAAACACCTCCAAACCCAAAGGCAAAATTCGTGCTAATATTTACACATATTATAAGCACTTGTTTGATAAATTTCTTTAGTTTATACCGTATGTACACAAATAGTGTCATTGAGTGAAACTACTTCTTTTTGTTGTGACAAGTCCTGCTCAGTTCTTAATGTGGGTATGTGAAACAATATATATGTTCATACGTGTTGTTTATTTATCTTGTGTGTGTGAAGAGTGGAGACTCAGGGTTAACCCTACCTTTGTCCCTAGCTTTGTCACCATTTTGCTTCTCTGAGTTTCCAATTTTTTCCACTTGTGAAATTACAGGGTTGGAGTTGGTGAGCTCTAAACTCTGTTTCAACTCTACCATCCAAAGATGCTCATTTTAAAATATGTTGTTGTGGCTATTAAACATATATTATTTCAGTCAATCAGTATCCTTAGTAATATAGCAGGATCCCACTTCAGGATAATTGGTCATAGTTGGGTACAAAAATCATCAGTCAGATAAAATGAAGTTTATTCACTTTACTAAATGATTATTTGATTTGCAAAATAATTCCTGTATAGTGGTAAATAACAAACTCTGGCTATACATTTAAAATAATGATTTAGTTATAATCCATGTTTTCAGGAATAGTAATTTAGAGTGAGTTATACATGCAATACACAACAAGAAAAATGTAAATGTAGAAAGGTCACAAAATCATAGTGCCCTGGAAAACTAAAGTAAAATTTCAACCCAATGTTCTCATTTTACAAAATAGGGAACTATGGAACTAAAGAAAAGCTTACTTACTTGCTCAAGATCACACAGGTTGTTAAAAGGTTGTGCAAAGAAAACCAAATGCGGAATATTTTTCCTATTTTTCTCTATTCACATTTTGAAGCCACACCTCTTCCTTTACTTATGAAGAAAAAACTCGCAGATGTTCAGTGCTTAAATTGAAGAATAGTATTAAAAATAAAATTTAAAGTTATAATGCAGACTCCCAAGTTCTTCCCGTGTGGACACATCACATTTTAATAGTCTAAATAGAAGTTTCACATACATGTAAAGTAAGTTAATCTGCTTATGAGTTTCTTAATTTTGCTGATCTTCGACTTGCCACTGAAATACCATAGTACTCTCCTATTATTTTCTAAAATTATTTTAGCTTTTTGGTTTTTTCTATAAATAATATTGTGGTTTTTATAAGATGAAATTGAGTTCTGCCAATAATATATTTTCTAATACTGATACTCACTGAAATTCCAGTGAGTGTGCTTATAGGTGTTACTAGGAATTGACCATTGCTCCCAGTCACATAAATGAGTTTTATTATTCTTGTATTAAACACTAAATAACCTCCCTTTATATTCTTATCATGTTGGTGCAATGATTGCTCCAAATATTAACACAAAATACTAATCAGTTTCAAGGCACACCTCTCTATTTTTGCCATGGACCCCAATGTCTGAAATTAGCAGGACTCTTTAAAACTAGTGTTTCTAGTATTTCATTGACTCACACTAAATCAGTCCCTCTATCACCCAGTTAATTTTAACCTTGACCTCCCACAGCTGTAATGCTTTGCTCAGTCCAAAAACACTCCCTGCTTCCACCCATTCTGCTGCTTATGAAGCAACAGTGGAGAGGAAATCAAAACCCATTCCTTTAAGAAAGATTCCGCCTTCTCTCTTATAAGCAAGCGCCTCATGCTAATTGTGGAGTCTCCACTAAGTCACACACTTTACTACTCAGCATTGGGAGACGCTGCTGCCGCCGCTGCTGGCTGCTGCCGCCGCTGCCACCGCGAGTCTGAGGCTGCAGCGGGTTTCTGTGCAGCACTGCAGAACCCACACCTAGAAGACACACGTCTACTACCCTGGACCCAAGGAAGCCTTGGACCCTCAGCGGGTAAGATCTTGTATCCATTTTGCCCAGAAACTGTGGGAAAGGGGATGATCATGGAACAGATTGCTCCTCAGACGTGCTTAAAATGGATTGTGTTAATTTGTCTTCCTTTGATGGGGGCGGCGGGGGGGGGGAGGGGGGTTGGATTTGTGACAGGCAAATGCCCTGGTCTAGTGGCGACTATTGTCTGATACGTGCCCTTAACATACTTTTTTTTTTCCTATGAAAAAAAGCTAACCTTGATGCATGCAAAGCTTTTCATTTTTTGCTTTTTAAATGCCAGAAAACATCCAGCCACTCCCAATGTCGCTCAAATACTGCAGATATTTTAAAATGCCCCATAAAAAAAATGACAAGGCTGAGCATTTTCCAAGTATTTTCTCCCCAAAGCCAGTTAGCCTTCCCCGGGATCCTTGAGGGGCATTTCAAAATCGTAAGGCATGGTTCGGTTTTGAGCAGATGGGAGATGGTGGCAGACTGAAATGTCTATAGCAGTTCAGCGCAGAGAGAAAACGAGGATACATGGATCACAGTCGGTGCTAAGACGAGATTCATTTTTCCACACTTCGTTGGTGGGAAGAGGAAACTACATTTTAAGGAGCACATTATTTTGGGGAGCGGGAGGGATGAAGATGAGGGGATGGCGTGAAGTATTGGAGGGGGAAGCGTCTGCAGCGGAGGGAGGCAATGAAATGGACTGTGGCCAGTGCTGTGGACACGGAGGAAGCCAGGGTGGGGACTGAAGTTTGTTGTGTGAGGGTAGGGTGGACCCAGAGGACCATGAATAACCAGAATGGCGCTCGCAGAGTGGGTTCGTGCCGGTGGAGGACGTGTGTGCGGGAGGGATGTGCAAAGTCGTGGGCGGCAGCGAAAGGTGTGCTTTGCTGGGAGGTCTGTTTTTGAGAACTGGTTGGGGTGAGGAACGTGTCTGGGCAGCGGGGGTGGGAGGCCCAGTGTCACCTGTGGATGGATCCTCCTCCCTCCCTGCAATTGCGTCTTGCAAAGTTTCCCAGGCCCCGGATTCATTCTGCAGGCTGGCGGTGCCTCCGCTTTTCCCTTGCAAAAGGTCAGCTCTCCTAGTCACAAGGCCAGGGCAGAAGGAGGGGTGAAGACCCTGGCCCGGTGGAAGGGGAGACGGACTCCGAGAGCCCTCGGTGGAGGTGCGCAAGGGGGAGACGGCGCCCCCGCAGGCAGCTGTGCGGGGAAGGAAAGCCCAGGCCTCGCCTGCGGGGGGCGTGCGGAGGTGGGCTCTCAGCAGGGACCTGCCCCTGAGGACCGTGTGGGCGGCAGGGGCTTGACTCCGAAAAGCGGCGGCTCCGCCTCGGGAAGAGGGGTGCTCGCTCCAGGCGGGGCGGGCGACATCCCCCAGGCGCCCCTCCTCCCCTTCGGAGGCAGTCGAGGCTCCATCGGGGTCGTTTCCCGCTCCGACCCTCAGGGGACGCCGCAGATCAGGGCAGCATCGCCGCAGGAGGACGTAGAAAAAGGAGCCGGGCCTTCCCGGAGACCCAGCCTGTAGGCCCCCGGAGCCCGGGCTTCCCAAGCCCGGTGCCAGCCCCCGAACAGGGGGCCGCACGGGGCGGGGCCAAGTCTCTGGAGGGGCGGGGCCGCGAGGGGGCGCGGCCAGGGAGGTCCCGTGACTCCGAGGGGCGCTCGGGGGCTGCGAGGGGGCGGAGCCAGGGACGCCTGGGGGCCTGGGGGCGGGGCCGCGTGGGAACGCTGGAGGGGCGCTCGGCCAGTCCCGCCAGATCGAAGCCGCCAGCCCGTAACGGTCGCCAGGGCGGGGGGCGAGAGGGAGAGGAGGCGGGCGGGCGGGGGGGGTGTTTAAATTATATGTTTAAAAACTGCGAGCCAGAGGTAGAAGCGGCGGCGGCTCCAGGGTCGCCCCTTCCTGCCCCACGAGGCTCGGCGGCCGGGCCCCTCCCTCCGCACGCCCCCTCCCCTGCCCCCCCCGCGGGCGCGGCGCGGCGCTTAAGAAGCGGCGGCGGCGGGTCGGGTGGCCGCGGCGGTGCCGGCGGCCGCGGGGACGCCGGAGGGAAGCACAAAGCCGGCTGCGCGCTGCAAGGTAACGCTGAGCCGCGAGAAGGCGCCGGGGCTCAGCCCCTCCTCCCGGCGGGGATGGCGGGCGCGCTCGGGGGCCGGGGCGCGGGGACCCCCCCGGGACCGCGCGGGGGTCGGGGGGCATCCCACCGACCACCCCGCGGCCTCAGGTCACCTCCCCTCGCCCTCGGAGGGCTCGGACTGGGAGCTTCGGGCTGGCCGGAGGGGAGTGGACTGCAGGGCAGAGTCTTGGGGCGCCCCGGGGGGGGGCGGCCCGGTTCTCCTGGGCGCCCTGCGGTCCCCCCCGGGATTGCGGGGGGCTCTTAACACGTCAGAGCTAGCTCACCCCGAGCCCTGAAACTCAGAAGGTGCGCGCCAGCAGGGTGGGAGGTTCCCGGGCTTGGAAAAGGTGGAGGTAAGGGAGGGAGAGGGTTGGTTGGTTTTTGCTTTCCTTATTTAAAAAACAAAACAAAAAACTTGGTTACAAATTGGAAGTGTTCAACCACCTTTCTCCTGGAATCCGCGCCCCAGTTCCCCCCGAAGGCAACACACACACACACACCTTACAAACCGTATGTATACATGTTAGGTTGAGCTTCCTGCCCGGGGTGACAGGCACACTTGGCAGCAGGTCCCGGTGTGCTGGAGTTTGGGGTACGTCCAGCTCCTTTGCAGGTAGGCTCGTAGAGCTGGGGCAAGACCACGGAGACAGGTAGACTACTTCCAAGGCCTCTATGAAAATGGCAAGCATGGCCTCAGGTGAATTTTTTTTGTTGCAGAGATTTAATTGCGAGTAGTAGGTGCCCGTTTTAAAATGGGAGCGTTAGGAAAACCACTCATTTCTTTGGCACACGGGCTGCTGCAGTTGACCTCCTGCTGGAGTGGTATGGAGAGAAATGGCATTTAACTCAACCAAGAGGCTTTAACGTGGGGAGTATATGCAAGTTTGGTGAAGGAGTTGATAAAATTCTGGGGATTAGAACCAGCTACATAAACGCGTATGCATTTTAGATTTAGCAGTATGAAATAGTTGCTTTTCTTGGAATCCAGTGCTTCTACATCATGCCTAGTGCATCCTAATTTTGGCTTTAGAAGACTTCTAATGAGGGTGTTGTTAAAGAGAATAAGAGTACAACGTAATTTGTCTTTTGAAAACTAAGATACTTGACTATTAAAGCTTTGTGCCATTAGGTATGGGACCTGCACATTTATAGGGTTAAGTTACTTTTGGAGCATATGTATAGTTTTTATATCTGAGTCTCGATTGTGTTACAATTGTGCTGTCATTTCCCTTTGCTTAAAGAGCAGATTAACTTTGCAGAGGGAGAACGGGAAAAAAATGGCCACTTTTGCCATTAACTTTTCATCTTTCTAAAGTTTAGCCTATGCTAACTCTTAATATTGACCTCAAGTGCTGGCGTATTGGTAGTAGTTGCTTTTGAAGAAAAAGTGGTGTGTCTATTTTGAATGTTAAATATAATTTAATACTTCTCGAGATAGTTGGTTATGAGACAGTCAATATTTTGTAGTTTTTTACATGTATGATAATCAGGGAATGTTGGGTAAACATTTGACATATGACATAGGCAATTATATACTTGGGAAATACTTTGCATAACAGGATTGTATTTTCAGAATTTAAATTTTACGTTCTGAAAAAGAACAAAATTATATTGTACACTTTGCTATTTCTAACCCGTTATTTCAATAATGTTAATTATACTGGGCTGAACGTGAGTTCTGCTCAGTGATGTTTAAAGTTTGGATTTGGTCTTTGTAAAACCAAAATACCTTTTGCTACAAAGAGGACACACACACCAGCCCACCTTCTATACACAATCCTAAAACCTAGATACACAGGGTGGGGCCCAACTTCTTGAGGTTGTAAGGCTTCCTGAAGTAGGCCTATCATGTGAGTGTTTTCATCACACCTAAGCCTATACAGGCTGTTAGCTGTTTAATGTTGCCTACCTGAAAGCAGTTTCTTGGCGGTACTGGGCAGCACTTATGCATGTCACCAGGGTATAAGAAGCACTTCTATTGAGGGAAGAAATTACATAAAAGTATAGAAACCCAACTCTGAACAAATTGGGTTTGTAGAATGCTGTGGAACAATAATATCGGAACCTTAGCTTAACCAAGTTGTTATATATAAAGTGTTTAAAATATTATCTGCTGGCCGAGTGGCTCAGTTGATTAAGAGCTCGCTCAAGAGTGCGAGCTCTGAGCAACAGGGTCGCCAGTTCGATTCCAGGCCCAAGCTGAGCTGCTGCTGAGCTGCCAACAGGTGGCAGGATGACTCAGCTAAAAAGAAATAAAAATAAAATATTGTCTGATACAGAGTAAGTGCTTTATATGTTTATCATCATCAGTATATTAAGTGACACTTTTTTGAAGGTGGTTACATCATGCTACTCAGCAAGTGAAGACTCAGCAAATATTTGTGACAGCAAGTGTTTGTTTCCTCTACATCTGTGCCAGGCACAGAGTTTTATGATTTAATTTGCTTAATCCTCATGACAACCCAGTGACTAAACAGAGAGGTTAAGCATCTTACCCAAGGTGTACAGCTTCTAGGTGGTGCAGGCTGGCTCTGAACTCAGAGTCTGGCTGGAGCGTGAGCGCAGTCCTGGTAACAGTTGCAAATCAGTGAAAGGTCTTCACAGTATTCCCAGGACTGCAGGTGTGCATGTGTCTTGTGTAGCTACAGCTTCCTGTATTAATACCACCAACAGGTTGTGTTCAAATCTGAAGGGTAATCATGTATCTGCATTATCTAGAATCACCTTTTGACTTTTGATTCACATAACATGGTTAGCTAGGATGCTAGAATTTGATAGAGTATGTTGTTATCTTTTTAATTACTAAAGACATTAAAGCCTTTTTTATTTTTAAAGCTTGCCGGTTATATTGGACTGCCACTGGCCAATTGGCACTAATGCCCCTTAGGAGAGAGTCAGGTTCTGGAGTCAATCAGTGGGTCTCATCTCCCAATTACCAACACCATATCCACCTGAGATGTATTTTAACTTAACTGTGTTCTAAATTCCACCAGAGTTGCCTCCTAAAATTAGCCTTAATTGAAAAGATATAACTTGTGGCTTATACTTTATCACTCACATTCCTTAAGGAATTGTGTATTGATGTTTCCCCAATGTAGTTGATAGGTCAAGCAAATTAATTATAACCTAAATTAGGAGCCGTATTAAGTAATATTTAGAATTATTGTAGAGAGTTGATAAGTCCTTTGTTGACAATTTAGTGAGATTAATGTAAGGAAAAAATGTTTAAAAACAAACATACGTTGAATTAAGAAAGCTCAATCTGTATCAAAGACTCAAGTTATTAATTAATCTGTTTCTCACATTAAACAAACACTATTTTTTTTGCTATAATTAATATTTCATGCTATTTTCAATTACTTTGGAAATATTAAATTTGTAGAGTTTGAGTAGAAAAAATTTTAAATGTCTACTCAAGAGTGTTATTCTTCCTTTTAGATACCGTATTTGAAATTAATTGAGCAGTCATAGACTGTGTCATGTCATTGAGATTGAAATTGAGTGCCCTCATACTTTATTTCATGTCTTCTGTGCTGGTGCTTTATCATTTGATCTTGGGGTGCATGCCAGAGTATTTATAGATGAGATTGTTATGAGGTCTTTCGGGTTCTGCCAGAGACTAAATTCTCTTGGCCAAAAGCCAAAACAATCTCAAATTTTTACTGTAATGGATTGTATATATTACTCCTCTAAATCATACACGTTAGAAGTCTTTCATTGACTATGGCTTGAAAGAAAAAAGTCTGTTATTCCTTCTGTATCCCTTATATATAATAATTAGATGAATTTATTTTTTTTCTTGGAGCAGTAGCTAGTTATGGACACACACGTGTGTCACTATACTACTTGGGGGGAGGATACTTTCAGGTAAAGTTAAAAATTATTCAATTAATAAGAACTTTAACTGAAAATTAACCAAAAGTGTTGGAGGAAAAAAGGGTCATGGCATTTTTTTTGTTTGTTTTGTGTGTATATATTTTAATAATGTCAATCTTTTATATCTGGACACTTCTCAAATGACATTCAAAATTATTTGCACAGTTGAAAACATTTTTGAATGTTAAGTACTACATACCTTGCCCTAAAGCCTTAGATGATAGCGTAGATGAGAATCGGTCTCTTGTTTCCTTAAACTATTTTTTGTTGGGTATCTTTGAAAAGCTGCAATAATAACCTTTCAGATTTCTAGGTCACGCCTTACAACACTGAAGGAGCAGTTTAATGAAGAGTCTTAGAAGCCGAAAAGGACGAATGTGGCTGCCAGTGCTCTCTAGCATAAGCAACCCAATGAGTAGTAGGCCGATCACCAAAAGGAGTACCATGGATGGAACCCGTTGGATGTGAAAGGCTTACCATTGTAGTCAATTTCCTTCCTTGGAAGATAGTATAGACTAGTTTTTAACTATGCCAACGCTGAACTGTTGTAAAAGATGTATAGTTTTTGACATATAGTTTAGTTATATCTTTATAATGAGTTTAGATCTAAATTGAGCTTTTACCAGGTGTCAGACTGATCTGCATCACCACCATACACTTTACTTTTACTTTTTCTTTTAAAGTTGGCTTTAGTTAAAGCTTAATTGAAAATGGTAGGACTCCCAGATGTAAGGTGAACTTGGAAACCTCTTTGTCTCAAATTGCCCAAAACAGGGCCTGGTAATATTGGTGTCTAGGCAGTACATTAACTAACACTTAAGATTGCTACCTCCTCAAACAAGGCTATATACAGTTTGAACCTCAGGGTATGAAACTCACGTTTTCTGCCGGAGCATACATGATTTCCATAGAATAAAAATTTCCTACAAACACCTTCTTAGAAACTTAAGGGCAGTAATGATATAATGTTCTGAAAACCAGTGACTCAAGAAATATACTGTATATATTAATAAAGCAGAATAAAAAACTTCAATGCCCACAGTGTGCGTTAAGGCAAGCAAAGGATTCCACAAGTTGAAACCTCCAAGTAACATACATGCAATTATTCTTTTTGCTAACTCTCATACCCCTTTAAATTTATTATAATTTTTATGCCCCCATCTGCCACCACCCTCTCCTTGGATGGGAGAGGGAAAGGACAGTGCAGGTGTCAGCTCTAAGCAGCTCCCATGGTTGCTGTTGGCTGCCTGCTAGGGGAGCTGGAATTCCAGCAATGCAGAAAGCAAGCAGGTTGGAGAAGTGCTGAGTTTTTCCGGTATCTTAGGGACTTGGTGTACGCCTTCCATTTGTCACCATCAGCAATGCTTCTGTGAATTTCTTCCACAATGGCCCAGTTTATCCTGTGCAAGGACAGCGTTTCCTTTTTCCTTTCCCATACGGTAGTCTCATCCTGTCATCTTTTGATCTGCTGGAATGACGAAATGCCAAAGCAAAAAGATGGGGGTTTACTCAGTATCCTCGCGGGGAAGGTAATGAGCGTACAGTGGTATGTGTAATGGAGTATATTTTGGGATCAAGGCCTCCCCAGGGACTCCTTAAGTACACTACTTTTAATCCTTCAGAAATTAGAGCCAGCGACTGTTAGCTGCGTTGCCACTTCTAATCTCATTTGTCTTATTAAGACATGAGGAAAAGATTCTGTGGGGTCAGCCTTTTAATATCTAAGGAAGTGGTTGGGGAGGGGTGATGGTCAGAGCTCAAGTGGGGTTGTGACTGTGAATGGGTTTAAGTGCATAGGATGAGAGGTGGAGAGAAAAAGAGATTGTCAGTGAAGTTGACATACTGGTCTTATTCCTTATCCCCACTCCCAACTTTTGTTTTTGTTTTCATTTTTTAAAACTTTAAAACAGTTTTCCTCTTGCTTTCCTCCAATAACTTTTATTGCCAGAACTGTTTTTTCTCTCCTAGAGAAAAGTAGAATTTTTAAGATGACCCTATCTATCATTGCTAAAAAGTGTGGCTTTCAACTGGAGGGTACACTAAAAGGAATTTTCTCCCATCTTTCTCCACAACTGTCTTCTTTTTAAATTTCAAAAATGATCTCTGAAACAGAAGTGTGAGAAACCTTACTCATCATGAAATATTTGGGATCCATTATGTGTTAAAGTAAAATGATACATATCATTAATGAATCAAATCCATGTTGCTTTATACAACTTTGTGTGTGTGTGTGCGCAAAACTATATCTACAGTAGCTATATCTACAGTTTCGTATTAGAATGTTTGCTTCTTTTTTTTTTTTAAAAAGATTTTATTGGGAAATTGGGGGAGGGGAACAGTGTTGGGGAACTGGGGAAGGGGATCAGACAAATTGCTGTCCTTCTTCAGTCTAGTTGTGGAGGACATTGCTTCACTGGCCCATGTTGGTATCATCATTGCGCTCTCCTCGGGTGAGGCAGATCAGTCGCCAGCCTCTGGATGGCTGCTCACAGCGGCTCTTGGCAGCTCACACAGGCTGCCAGCCACTCACACTGGCTGTGGGCCACTCACTGTAGCCTATGGCAGCCCACTGCAGCAGGGGCTGCAGCTATACCATTCCGGGGACTCACAGCAGCCCAGCTCCAGGTGGAGCTGTTGTTCACCATCTTAGCTGTAGAGGGCAGTGTCACTGGCCCTGTGTGTGTAGGATCCGAACCGGGGCTGCTGGCATCCCAAGCCAGCTCTTAACCAATGCGCCACTTGGTTGGCCCGGATGTTTGATTCTTTTGAAGTGGGTATCAAAAGTTATTTCCAACCAAAAAATTTTGGAAGTAATACATGTTTCACTGGTCTTAGTGAAATGTTAATAATGACAAAATCATAGTTGTCTATACACTTTGTTGTCATTAAATAACTTAAAGAAATATTTGATAGCTGGAGAAAGATCTGGTTACCAGCCACTGAAAGGCTGTCATTTTTATAGCAGAATGTAATAGAGAAGGCACATTTTATGCCTGAATAAAAACAGTGTATCTGCTTGACATAGTCAAGGCTGATCACTTGGTAATCACTTGAGTTAGATGATTTTATGTTGTGTTTGATGTTTTATAATCTGAACTTCCCTGGACTCTTTAAAAGTGCCTGGTTGGACCATCAGCTTTTGATGAATGTATTTCTGGAGGGATTGTGACTATCAGTTAAGTACTTTGAAGTGAGAATCCCTGCTTTGTATCACACCTGAATGTCACAGAACGTGTTTCTTTGAACTTGTTTAATTTGGGCTCAAAGGGAAGGGTGCCATCTACTGAATGGCCTGCATGAAGTTAGGCAGCCCCACGTTTTTCTTGGGGAACTCTCACCTGGCTTTGAGAAACCAGGCTTAACGTCATTGAAGGATCTGACAGAATCTTAGTACCAAATAGAATTGTTGCTCGCTTAATTTTAATTATCCTTCCCAGCAGGAAACCTAAACACATGACGAAGAGCTAATTCACCACTTGTTGGAATGCATGGGAAATGAGAAACTAAAGAGTTGAGACTCAATTATTGAAAAAAATGGCCTAGCAGTGGTGAAATCATTATTAAATTAAAGAGGGTAAAGAAAATTATTTTAATCAGGCATATGTCATTAGTAGTGCTGGTTATTGATGGCTCCTACAGACAATAATGATGTTTAAAATTTGTTTGGGCTTAAAATCATCAAATACATCACTTGCTTAACTAGAGGTAAAGGTTTTAAGAGTACTTGATTAATTTTTTTCTCTTTCCTTTTCACTTTGTCTCAGGTTCTAAGGCAGTGGTTTCCTACTTGACTGAATCTGTGTTTCAAAGTGAATTTTGCCGTGGTTTTGATTTTGCTCAAGTGGTCTCCTGTTTTGTTTTGTATTTTGTCAACTTTTTCCTAATTCCCAGAAACTGCCTATGGTAGTAGCAGTGGGTAGAACTGGAGATAGCAGAACCGGTGTTAATATAGGTCAGTGGAGGTGTAGGCTAGCTGGAGTAGGCCTGTCCAAGCCTGATAAGAAAGAACTGTGACAACTGAAGGGAAGCTTTGAAATTGTTATGATAAGAAGAATACCTTTGTTGTTATATGTCTATTCTATATAATTAATTAATCAGTAACCATTTTTATCAGCCCTTAAAACTGCCAAGGATCATGTTAAACACTTTACATAAATTACCTGAAGTTTAGCTAAGTAACTTGCCCAAGATCATACAGTTAATAAGTGACAGAGCTAAGATTTGAGCCCAGGGCCAATTTCCTTTAAACACTATGCTTTACTGCTGATTTATTTAAGCTCATGCTTGTTGGTGACTGCACAAAAGGCTCGAACCAAGATCAGAATGATATTTCTCCCTCTGGTAGAAAACATTGGTGTTTTTTGTTTGTTTATTTGTTTTTTAAGAGGGTGATGAAATGGGCAACTAGGATTGAGATATCATTAGAATTGGGAATTATATATGAAATGGACCTTCAGATATTTGCTCTTTGATTGTGTTTGTAATGTTCATTTCTTTGGTCCTTTTGCTATATTATTTATTAATTTAAAACTATAAGGAAAGTTTATTATTAAGACATTGAAGGGAGTTATTTCGTGTTGCTTAAAATACAGAGGGTGCCAAAATAATGCATACACATTTTAAGAATGGAAAAAAAAACTATTAAAATTGTAATACTCAATATATACTGATAACAAAAGATGAATACAAGTCACGTGTATACATTTTTTTGCCCCCACCCCCCCCATGCTACTTCATGGGAGGAGAGGTTGAGTTACTGAAGGGCTTTATGCTGGAATTTGGGGGGTTGTATTTGGGGATGGGTTAAGGCTTTGACAACTATCTTTCTGTATTTTCCTTGTTCCTAAATATTTTTGGGTAGTAGTACTTTTGGATATAGCAGTAATATCCCATGCCCACAACACAATAAAATTCAGCCTTGTGCCAGTCTGAGGTACTGGGGAACCTCCACTTCTGGTGCGCACCAGGTGTGCTCTGTAGACTGAATGAGCCCCCTGCCTCACATGCAAGTACTAATACTTTTTTTTTTTTTTTTTTTGAGGGCAGCATCACTAGCCCTCATATGTGGGACCGAACCGGGGCTTCTGGCTTCCCAAGCCAGCGCTTAACCACCACGCCACTCAGCCGGTCCAACAAGTACTAATACTTTTGAGTGCATGTAGCCTCTTAGATATTTAATGCCTGATTACTATTTGAGTGTGTTTGTGTGTGTGTGTTTTTTTTAAAAAAAAAGAAAACATTTCGAGGGCCGGCCAAATGGCTCAGTTGGTTAAGCGCTCGCTCAAGAGTGCGATCTAAGCTCTGAGCAACAGGGTTGCCGGTTGGATTCCCAGTCCGAGCTGAGCAGCCGCTGAGCTGCCAACAGGTAGCAGGATGGCTCAGCTAAAACAAAACAAAACAAAACATTTTGACCTTAAAAGGCATCCTTATTATTTTAAAAGGTTGGGAATTTTTGGTTTGGTATAACCAGAAGCTCCTAAAATTGCAGTTCAGTGATGGTTGTGCTATGTACTCTTTTAGGACTCTGACTTTCCCTTCATATGTGAGAGAACTATGCTTTACCTTCCAGCAAACCCCCATAGGAATATCAGTTCTATAACTCCTTGGGATTCTGACTCTACTTTCCAGTCAAATAGGAAAGGTCAGCAACAACTAAGGTGACAGTACAGAAGATGTCACTAGCCAGTGTGTGATGGATGCTAAATGACAGGCATTGATAACAAGTGTCATAGGTCATCTGGTCAAGAAAAGAGCACTGTAGATGGAGTGGTCAGAAAAAGATCTCCAGGAAAGAGGAACAAGATTGGGTTTTGGAAGGCAGGGTAGAATTGCACTAGGTGCAGGCTATGGAGAGGGTTTTGGCAAGAAATTACTGTCCATGAAAATAATAATTCTTTTTCTGTAGCATGATGGGAGATGGTTTATAACAGTGGTTCACAGTCTCTGCTGGAAGGCACTTGAAGGCCACAATATACTCTTATTAGTAACAGTGCCAAGGAGGAATATTAGACGATTGCAGGGTTTGGAGGGTGGAGAGGGTGATGGTCATTGTAAAATCATGTAGATTTTAACAACGCTCCCTCTAAATCCCACAAGAAAATGACTGGTTTATAGAAACATCCTGCTATTTTGGAGCTAGTAATGCTTAGGAAAGTTGGTCCTTGAAAAAAGACTTTAGAAATCTTCATTATTTCCAGCACTGTACAAGAAAAGCCTCTTTTGGGGAAGACGTGTATATTTTTTAAAAATCTGAATTTGTCCATCATTTACTTTGTTTGCTAAATGCTAGAGTGTAGTTTTGTTGATGGCTGTGTTATAATTTTTAAATATAATGTGTGGATAGAATTGTTGATATTATAAGATATTATCATTTCTACTTAATTTTTGTAAAGAGCATTGTCTGCTTTGGGATTTTAGAGGATTTGTTCCAAAGTGTTTGAATACTCTGATGTGCTAATGCTTATTTGAAAATACTTATTGTCTATTCAAGATAGTTCCGAGCCAGTTGCTTTATTTATTTATTTTTTTACTTATGTTTTCTTCTGTGTAAAATATATCCGGGGCTGGGATAGGTCATCTTAAGACCCATTTCAGTTTGAATATGCTGTGATGGAAGTGCTTCCATGGATAGTGAATTCACCAGTTGGTGGTTTTAGTTGGCAGGTGGCCACGAAACCTGTGATTATACCATGTGAAGGTGCTGGGGAATGGTCTAGTAAAAGGCCAAGACCATGAAAGTCCTTGGCTCTGTGTATGCGTATGTGGCAGCTGAGGAAAGGACATCATCACTCCTGAAACTTGTAAACTTCCAGAGTTTATTTCAGTTCTTCACAAGCTAAGGGTCCTTGGCAACGGACATTGGACAAATCCTTTTCAAAAACAATGAAATGAGCAAATATAGCAGCTTTTCCTAAAGCAAACTGTAAGAGCATTGTGGCATATTTTTCTAGAAATGGTGCTTTCCATTCCCATCTTAACTTTAATATGTTTAGTATATTAGTTCCTCATAAATATTTCTTTATATATATATCTTCTATTCTTTTCTGAGCAGCTTTATATTTCCTTTCATTTGTTCACTAATTCATTCAACAAATATTTATTGAGCACCTATTATGTGCCAGGCCCCTTGTTCCATCTGCTGGGAATTCTGCAGGGAGCAAAACATACCCTCCTGCCCTAATGGAGTTTATAATCTTGGAGGTAAATAGAAACAAACAAGTATATGTTGTGTATAAATGTTATGGAGAAACATAGAGCAGAGAAGGAAGATAAAGGGAATGTTTGGGGGTGAAGGCAAATTTAAGTAGAGTAGCCAGGTGAAGTCGTCACTGAGAAAGAGACATGTGAGCAAAGACTTGGGCATGTATGTGACATCAAGGAGAAGGTCATGGCAGGCAGAGCGAACAACAAGCCCCAAGGCCCTGAGCCCAAGTGTACCCGACATGGATGAAACAGAATAAGGGACGGGTATTGGGAAGCTACTGGACGACTTTGAACAGAAGTGGGAAATTATCTGACATAGGTTTTAAAAGGTTATTTTGGCTGTGGTTTTTGTTGTTGTTGTTGTTTGTTTGTTTTTAATTTCATTGGGGAACAGCTATGGTCATTGGTTACACATTGCTTTCATGCTATAATAGCATGCTTGACTCTTTTAGGGAGAGCACAGCTCACAGTGGCCCATGCGGGGATCGAACTGGCAACCTTGGTGTTATCAGCACCATGCTCTAACCAACCGAGCTAACCAGTCACCCCTTAGCTGTGTTTTGACACTAGACCACAGTGATGTATTAATCTTGGTGAGAGCTAATGTAAGTATCTGATAGAGGTGGTGAGATTGGATTGGATTGGATTGGATTCTGGATATATTTGGATTATACAGCCGACAGGATTTACTAACTGGGATGTAGGTGTATATCCCATCAGGAGAGACAGAAAAGTCAAACTTGACACCAGGGTTTGGAGCCTAGGCAAAAGTTTGCATGAGGAACAAGTTTGGGTGGGAGAGAATAATAGGTTAGTTTGAGACATGCTGAGTTTGAAATATCTATTAGACATCTATTTGGAGATTTTTGAGGAGGACATTGCTATGAGTGAAGGTCAGTTCATAGTTATAGGCTGACTAATTATACTTGAGAGTTGTCATTTTCCTCTTTCATTTTTAAATATTTACATATTTAACCCCTTTGATGACTAGAATAGACTTTGCTGTAGTAAACTTTGCTGCTGTACATCTTTATGCCTTGAAGGGGTTTAATCTGTCTTGTAAAACCTTGAATTTATTTTAACTTCTAAGGACACTTGGTCCCAAAGGAAATCTTTTTCTTTGTAGATAGAACAATTTGCTTTCAATCAAAATGTGTAAATAAAAAGTGTTGTTACTGCCCTTTAAAAACATGTGTGTGAATGTAAAATGTAAAATGGCTATTCCTCAAAAAATTAATGTGGTTTAACAGTTAAAAATAGTAGTATATAAGTTATCATTATGACCCAGCAGTTCTACTCCTAGGTATATACTCAAGTGAAAATGTATGTTCACACAAAAACACTTGTACACCAGTATTCATAGCAGCATTATTCAGAATAGCAAAACAGTGGAAACAGCCTAAATGTCTATCAAATGACTAATGGATAAATAAATGTGGTACATCCATGCATTGGAATATTATTCAATCATAAAAAAAGAAATGAAGTGCTGATATGTTCTACAACATGGATGAACCTTGAAAAAAGTATGCTGAGTGAAAGAAGCCAGATACAAAAGGCCACATATTGTATGGTTACATTTATATGAAATGCACAGAATAGGCAAATCCAAAGAGACTGAAAACAGATTAGTGGTTGCCAAGGATTGTTGGTACTGGGTTTTCCTTTGGGGTGATGAAAAAATTCTAGAAGTAGATAGTGTTGATGATTGTACAACACTGTGAATATACTAAAAACTGCTGAATTGTACAATTTAAAAGAATGAATTTTATCTTGATATTTAAAAAAGATACCAGCAAAAAGTGTGTGTGTGCACTCATGTACACCAGAACGACTAAAAAAACTTATGTGGACCTTATTTCTCAAATAAAACTGTTTTTGCAGTAGAAAGTTGAGGAAGCAAGAATTACTGCAGTAAACCTGGTTTAGCTTGGTCTGCTTAAAGAGGCAGACTTAAGATACTTAGATCCTTCAAGTAGAAATCAGGAGGCAGTTTGTGATCTGATCTTTGGCAAGTCATGGGTGAATCTATTTTTTTTTTAATACCCAATTTCATAAAGATGACCTAGATAAGCAAAAGAAGGCTTTGTGATTATTATTTCCATGGATTTCAGAGAGTAGGAATCACTTCCTAAATAAGTTTTTTAGGTCTTATGTCAGTAAAGATGGTTTATTTTTTTCTCCATACCTATAATTTAAAATATAATTTAAAGGGCCGGCCGAGTGGCGCGATGGTTAAGCGCTGGCTTGGGAAGCCAGCGGCCCCGGTTCGGTCCCACATGTGAGGGCCAGTGACACTGCCCTCAAAAAAAAAAATAAATAAATAAAATACAATATAATTTAAAATATAATTTAAGGATATTTACCTCCGTAAAGCATAATTACCACCAAAGAGTCGAAGAGGTACATGCAAGGATTATGTTGAACTTTCTTGTACCCCATGTTATTTTTTAATTAAGATATAATTAATATACTGTAAAATTCACCCTCTAATTTTATTTTATTTTATTTTATTTTTTTAGCTGAGCTATCCTGCCACCTGTTGGCAGCTCAACGGCAACTCAGCTCGGGCTGGCCTCGAACCGCTGTTGCTCAGAGCTCAGCTTGCACTCTTGAGCGAGCTCCTAACCAACTGAGCCATTCGGCCGGCCCCACCCTCTAATTTTATTGTGAATATGTAGATATTTATATATTGTTTTATTAGAATGAAAACTTCTGGAGAATAGAGGTTCATATTATTTGAATGGTTTGCTATATAGTCATCATTTTAAGGGAAGCATATGCAAACCAGCCAAGAACTACAGTGGGGAAGAGAGACCCCTATGTAACTGACGCTGACACCAGCCTGGGAGTTATACAGTATCAGTGGTTTAGAGGAAGTGCAGTGGGCACAGAAAAGGGAAAAGTTAATCCCATTGGGGAGACACAGTCCATGCAGAGGGATGACATTTGGGTTGATCTTTAGAAGATCTCTCAAATGTTGAAGGAGGAGTGTGAATTACCAACCAAGATAATAGACTATGCAAAGGCACGTAGGTCTGTGGGATGGATTGGTGGGAGAAGGAGGAACGGTGATGTTAAGATCACGAGGGCTCTGGGTTTAGATTATATTCTGTAGTACTTATTTAGCTGATGTGAGGCATAATCAGATGTGTCTGAGATTTGTTTGCTATTGTGAAGAATGTTGTGATAGAGTGTTGGCAAAGACACAAGTTAGGGGATATTTAGAGGTAAGCAAATGAACTACGGCAATGGCTTTGAGGTTAGAAAGGGAAGATTGGGATATTTTGGAAGCAGAAATCCATACATCTTGCACAGCGCAGGGGTTGAAAGAACATTTGATCACCTGGGTAGAAGTTTAAATGTTGCATTTTACTCCGTTTCCAGTGCTCTGATTTGTGACAGAGGGAAGCACGCCTGTACCACCAGAAATCAGGTAGATTCAGAAAGCCTTGAAGGTGTCTTTTCCATACCATACATAAAAGACTTTAGAAACTTGACTATTTTTTAACTTTCTTTAATTTTTATTGCTTGTCAGCTATTACCCAGTTGTCTAATCTTTGGATTTGTTTTCATTTGTGCATTTGGAAATGGTTGAATAGTCATCATTTTGGCTAAAGAACAGTCTTTTTGTTTCTAAATGAAACTGCCTCCCTATGCTGTGCTTTTGTGTTTCATTTTAAACTTTTGTGTAACAGAATAATAGAAACGAAAGAATTGAAGGCATTAAGCATTGCAATGTCAGTATTTCATGCTGTCGTTACAGGAAATCATTATGCCATCTTGAAGTTTCTCCTTAGTAACATTTAGTGATTTATCTTGGAACTTCATAAGTAAACATGTAGTAAGCATGTATAAGAAACAATTAGAAATGTTAAAAGAATCACATGAAAAATCATTTGTTTTTGCTGTGTAAATTTAATGGAGAATCCAATCCAGTAAGACTTTTTGAACATTTGTGTAATAAAACAACTAATAGAAAATTTGGCTCCTTTGATGTTTCTCATAGCTTATTTACAGGCCTGTTGGTTTGTAGTTAGCTCCCTTTAATAAGACATGTAATAAAGGGGACACAATGATTTTATAAATGATGGGGAACAGTACCAAATTTGACAGAACTAACTTCTAAAATATTGTAGTGTAAAACTTGCTTTCGTGCTTAAAAATTTTAAAGTATTAAATAATGTTTAAAATAATTTATTTATTCAAAAGTAACTTAATCAAATTAAACGTACTTGACATAAAATACAACTAAAAGTTTAAAAACCGGAAGTATTGTATAAAGAGCACTCTCTGAGTTTTTTAAAAGCAAGAGTGATTTTATTAACTTGCTTTCTAAGGTAAACTTACCACTTGAGTCACAGTTTTATAAAATCAACTTCAGTTTTGAATATTTGAAATAAATTTTTGAGTATGAAATATAAGGACGTGGAACAAAATCCAAAAGGCACAAGAGTATACAGTGAAAAGTAAGTTGTCATCCCATCCCTGAATCACTCAGCTCTCTTCTTTACTTGTGTATTATTCCAGAGAGATTTTTTCATTGTTTATTTTTACATACCTGAATCGAGACTGCCTGCCTGCACCTGGTGGATCAACCGCTGCATCAGAAATATAGCTGTAGGCCCAGAACAACCTGGGAAAGCAGCCAGCCCTGTTTTCCTAAGTATGGCTTCCAGGTCCATTGTTTCCCTTTACTAGTGTTTTCCTAGCTCCCCCTCCACTGAAGGCCTGGTATAGAAAATGGGAGGTGGTGATTGTAATCATATTTCACTCATCGTTTACCCTGGGCGTTGACAAATAATTTTTTTTAAATTATGCATGCTAACAAAGCGAATTCCAGCTGAGAAGTGCTCCCACAGAAAAACATCCTCTAGTAGGGAGGGCAAAGAAGGGGTCAGGAATGGTCGGCCTTTCCCATCCTTGTGCATCACCTGTTATGCCCTACAGCTGGGCCTCTTCTAAAACTTCATTTTTCAGTACCTGGCATCATTTTATTAACTCTGTCTTTGGCCACCTACCAAATCATAAGATTTTTTTCTCCCAAACTTTGGGATTATCTGACTCTAAGTTTACTGTTACTGGACTTAATTTCTTATCTTCTTTTTGGTGGTTTAATAGAACGTAATTACTGTGTGGAAACTATAAATAATAGTCATATCCTTTTTGGAGGTGGGTTGGGGAGTCCTTTTAACAAACATTTCCAATATTTTTTTATTTTTATTTTTTTTATTTTTATTGGTGAATTGCGGGGAGGGGAAAAGCACTGGGGAATCGGGGAAGGGGAACAGATAAGTTGCTGTCTTTTTGTTCTTCAGTCTAGTTGCGGAGGACGTTGCTTCACTGGCCCATGTTGGTATCGTCATTGCATTCTTCCTGGATGAGGCAGATCGGTCGCCAGCCTCTGGATGGTCGCTCATCGCGGCTATTGGCCGTTCACGCTGGCTGCCGGCCACTCACTGTAGCCTATGGCAGCCCACTGAAGCAGGGGCTGCAGCCTACACTTACACCGTCCCCGGGGCTCACACAGCCCAGCTCCTGGTGGAGCTGTTAGCTGTAGAGGGCAGTGTCGCTGGCCCTCATATGTGGGATCCAAACCGGGGCCGCTGGCATTCCAAAACCAGCTCTTAACCAATGCACCACTCGGCCGCCCCATTTCCAATATTTTTAAAATTTTTGCACCAATCATCTTTTATTGGGCATTTTCCCCATTAGATGTGAAAGGCTGCAGCAGTGATCGCATTCCTTAAAGAGCAGTGCCAGGCACAAAGGCCATGACCAGGAATATGGAGCGTGTCTCCCATGCTGGGCCGTCTTCTGTGGTATTTGTATAGCCACCCATGTTTGAGTTCCTTGTAAAAAAGGTAGTAGTTGAAGAGCATGTAAGCTGCCAGCAGCACAGCAACTCCAGCATGCTTCCTTTCTTCGCACTGACACACTTATATACTGGTAGTAACCTCTTTGAAATACTCCAACAATGCCTGTGGCGCTGAATCCTGCCTCCATATCCAGCTTGGCACTCCCCTGTTTGAACATCCATGAACTTCTCCTTCACTGGCACAACTGATGCCATCTTGGAGACCTGGGGGTCTGCTGTCTTCCAGTATTTTTTATTGTGGTAAAATACACATAACATTAAATTTACCATCTTAGCCATTTTTAAGTCTGTAGTCAGTGGTAGTAAATATATACATAATGCTGTGTAACCGTCACCACCATCCATTTCTAGAACTTTATCATCTTGTAGCACTGAAACTCCCCATACCTCTCTCCTGTATTCTTGCATCAAAAAAATGGTTTTAAGATCAAGGTTTTGGGCAATACAAAATCTATTATTCCTATACTAATCAAGATTATAACTTGAAACTCTGTGCAGCAAAGTCTATATTATGCAGCCAAGGTTATGATTGACATTCAAGCCGCTGGAGCTGAGACCAGGGGCACAGACCTGTAGCCTCTGACTCATATTTTAAGGTGAAGAACCGTCGCCTCATTATAATGGGAAGGAACCTCACCCCTCAGCTGTGCAAATTCTATGTTGTTGGGTCAGAGAGGAAGTTTTATGATTATGGGAGAGGTAGGAATCTGCAAAGCGGTGCTAGGCAACCTCTGCCTTTATCACCCAATAAAAAGGAAGTTTCTCCGGTAATAGAAATAGGGGCTCTCCTAGGGGCCCCCCGGGTTTGCAAGTCTCTTTGGATGCTAAAATTCTTCCTGTGTGTGAATCATCCAACCTTTCTATTATGAGTAGAAGTGGGGATTTTCTGTGAACTTGAAAGTTTGGAGAGGCAAATGGGAGTAAAGAGGGGGAGGAACTCTAGACTCATAGAACTTTGGAAACCCCCACCTCATTTTATGCACAAAGAACCTGGGCTGGTTGAGTGAAGTGACATATGCTGATGTAGACACACAGCTGTTTCCTCATTCTCAGCCCAGTGCTGCTTCTACTTGCTCAAACTATCGGCCATCTCAACCCACTCGTGCATTCTCGGGTGATCGAGTTCCCTGGAATTCCCTACAGCGGCGTGTAGACTGGTTGCGAGACCTCAGTCTCTTAGGCATTTGAAACTGCTTTTCAAGAAAAGTTGGTACCAGTCTTTGTTTTTGTTTCTTTAAATCTTTCATTGAATTAGGGAAGGTTTTGTGAAGAAGTTCTTTTAAAAAATCTGGAATGTAAATGAACTTTCTTGTTATCTTGACAAAAAGCCATGCTGATCTTCTGTATATTCCAGTTTTAGCATGCTCACCACTGAATCTAGCCGTGTATGTGGTAAATGTTTCTGACATGTTTAGGAACATTATATTGAAAATTCAAACTGGTGTATTTGGCTGCCCGGACATTTTCTTTTGGAAGGGAACATATTTGAATGAGAAACAGTTCCACCCTCCAATGAAAAGGAAAAGTTTTAAGTCATTTGTTTGAGTAAAATAGATTATAAACTTATGGCCCCAATTTTCAACTAAATAGGCCATTACATAAGGCACAGTGAAGGAAGAAATCGATCATATTAGAAATGTTAGTGTTTTAATCTAATTTTGTGATGAAACTCATCAAATAAGATTTTTAGCCATTAAGAATACATTTTACCTGTGTTGCATCATACCAAGGATTTTCAATGCAATCTATCAGATTTGTGGGGTTTTTTTTAACGTTTTGATATGGCATTTGATTCATGACAAGTTTTAGAAGGCAATTTTCAAGATAACCCGCTCTTTTCAAAATAAGGTCTTTTATAATACATCCTGCTGAGGAACTAAAGATTTGTTGTTATGGTAGGGATTTAAATAAGATATGAGTATAAAAGATTTCTTTAGATCCATTTTTAAATCAATTTTAATAGGAATAGGTCCAACGTCAAGGTACTTACTAGAAAACTTTGAATTCTGTGCTTTATAATAATAAGTTGATTTAAACTGTTTGGAGGTTAACTGCGTTTCATGGTGATGGTATTTGTATTTAAAACCTTGTGGGTCAATTTTTATAAAAACCATGTAATATTTTAATCATTGATATGTATTTTTAAAAAGCTGCTACTGGTGCTTTTTCCTGAGATCAAATAGAAACTTCAGTTACCTGAAATTCCTTAGGTCCTCTCATGAGGGAAGGCCAAATGATTCAGAAGAACACAGTGGGTGGGCTTCAGGGGTGTGCTGGAAGCAGTGCCTCAAGGTGCATCCTAAAGGCAGCTCACGTTGGCTCCAGTATCTTCTGTAGTCTACTGTACTTAGAATCGATATTCAGAATGAAGACCCCAATATCGGTTTGTGAATTTGTTTTTCAGTTACAGTTGACATACAATGTATGGTAGTTTCAGGTGTACAACAGCGATTAGACATTTATATACTTTACAAAGTGATCACCCCAAAAAGACCCTAACATCTTGCACGAGTCTGAAGCAGTAAAGGTGAATATGTTTATGGAAGCATGTGAAATCAGAAGTTGGAATGATGGCTTTTACGATTTTGAGGGGATATGGAAGAGAAGGCTACATTAGTTTGGCTTATTATTATAAGACTTGACATTTATTTGCCATTTCTATCAGAATAAGTAATTGTGTGGGTTTCCCCAAAATGATTCTCTTTTGATCACCCACTATAGTTTCTTTCAAGAGGTTTAATCATATGGGGTTGGGCCCTCTGTTCAGGGATGACTTTTGTAGAGGTGGATGGCTGTTGCACAAACACCCTGCTAGTGCAGTGTGAAGGCTCATAGGAAGGCCCTGGACTTTGCTGTCCCCACCCAAAACGTGTGAAATTAATTTTAATAATATATTTAACACAATTTTAAAATATTATCTTTCAACATGTAATCGTTATTAATCAAATACTGATTTGTTGAAATTGTGAGTCAATAAAAAAATTAATGAAATATTTTACTCTTTTTTTTATATGCCAAATCTGACATTCTGTGTATATTTTATGGTATAGCACATAGCAATTCAGACGGGCCACGTTTCCAGTACTCAGTAGTCATGTGTGACTCGTGGCTACCAAATTGGACAGCACAGCCTTAGAACATCTTTCTCTTTTGCCCCACATCCCTATTGAGGAGTCTTCCACTAGAAGTTTATTTGGGGGACTAAAGTCTTGCCATCTCTACATATACTTTTTATAATTGAACGGAAAATGAAACACTTCAGAGAGAAAAAAAACATTAAACCACACTCCGTCATAATAGTTTTAACCATTTTTTTCCTTTATGATGTGATAACCCAAAACTAGTTAGTACTGCTGAAGAAATGAAAATGTTACTGAAGGAGAGCTTTAGAGAGCTAGTTCAATTGGTTGTGCTTAAGTGAGGAGAGCTGGAATAGAAAAGAGTCCAAATAAGACAGGCTCTGCTCTCCGACAGATCTGACTTAGAATCCTGCTGGCCCTGAGCAGGTTAACTTCTCTAGGCCTTTTTACTTGATTTATTTGTAGAGCTGGGATAAAACTACGTATCTCTTAAGTTGATGTGGAGATATTAAATAAGATTACATATGTAAAGTATGTCCTATATGTTTGATACATATGAGGTGCTCAGAAAATTTGTATTGAATAAATAAATGATTATTGCTTACTTACACTCATAACCCCCTGCTTATGAGAAAAGAAGAGGAGGGAGGCATGCCTAAAATGAACTTTGGAATATATTAAAGAAACTTAGCTCATTTATTATATTGACTAGGATTCAGTGTTTGTCCAGAACAAATGAGCCCTTAAGCATTGTGGTTAATTGAGATTTTAGTTCAGGACCATTATCTGAAAGGTTTAAATATTAAGAAATGAATTCTGGCAGTTAATTTTATTTCAGTATACTTACTCCATTAATCAGTAAAAATGACATCTGTAAATGTTTCTAAATTTGTTTCAGTTATTAAAGAGAAAAATCTCAATTATTGATTCTTTTTTTCCCCTAAAGATACTTCTTTACATCTTTTCCTAGATAGGATACAAATGCATCATTTTCCATTTCTTTAAAAGTTTTATCACTTTTGCAATTTGAAATTTAAATGTTTTGCATCCGCTTTGGGAGGGTAGCTTACTGAGTAATAGTATACTGATGATTGTAAACTTGTGCAGTAATTGGAGCTAAGGAAAACTTTTCTAAATGGAGGCAAAACTACAACTTTGTGACTGCACTTGATCTATTATTGTTCTTGGTGAGGTGTTGACATCAATTTGTATTTTTAGATAGCATGGGGACTTCTATCATTAGCTGTATGGCTTGTTCTGAATCTGTTTAGAAGGAGGCAGTTTTCAATCATACATATATTTTTTATTTGCTATGCATTTTGAGAAATTTACTTTATTTGAAAATTTGAAACATTGAAATGTGGGAAAATGTGAGAGTTCTGAATACACAGTCATCTATTAGATGTGAACTTTTAAAACTTCATACACATTCCGTGTGTAGGCCATATCTATGGTAATGTCCTTGGAAATTGGTCGCATTTGAAAGTCTAGTTCTTTGCCAACAACATCTGGTTCCACTTTACATTACATACTTTGAAAGTACTTTTTGAATTGCAAAAAAGCAAACCATATGACACAGACTTTTCTTACCTGATTGAAAGTTGTTTACAGTTATAGTCAGACTTTAACAAACTTAACATAACCAAAGGCATAATTATCCAAATGCATGGATTATCACTGACACCTCAGAGATAGTCTTACAGTCATCAGCTTTGTTAAATTGTCCAGACTTTTACATTATCCTAGTGACCCCTTACTGAGGTCTTATTTACTAAACATTGTAGAATTTTGAAGGTGTTGACCTGATTGGAATATATTCTGTTACTAGGCGATCAAGTTGATTGATGGGATTGGCATTTCTCTGCCAATTTCTTAGAGCCCCCAACAGCTGTCACTGGTTATATACTTGTGTATACGTTTGTCGTAGCTAACTGTGTGAGCTTTTGATATACAGGTGTCTTATGATTATAGTGTTCTAGGGCTTGGCAACCTCAAGAAGATTTGTGAGATGAGTTTAAGTGGCATGGATCTAGGCTAACCTGTGAGCCAGGCAAAATATGTCTTTGATTTTCTGAAGATTCCCTTCTCAGCACCCCCTTTTTAGCTTTCCTTTTCTTTTGTTCCTCTTGACTTCCCAGGCGACTAAACTATCTCAGATAATCCCTGTTGAAATGTTAGCTGATTAGTTCACTGCTTTTTCAGAAACTTTTATGTTTTAAAAATGAGATCTTTTAATAACAAGGCTCTCAAGGTCCCTGGTAGGACAATGGAATACAAATATTAGGGTAGATCCTTTGGACTTTGCCCGGTTTAGGCCAGGATGGTAGAGCCCAACTGTCTAGTGCTGTAGCCACTAGCTGTGTGGCTATTGGCCATTTGAAATGTAGCTAGACTTAATTGAGATGTGCTAAGTGTAAGATACATATTAGATTTATAAGACTTAGTGTAAGACAGAGAATGTGAAAGAACTCAATGTTTCATATTTATTACAGGTTGAAATGATGGTATTTGGGGTTAAATAAAATATTAAAATTAATTTCACTGGTTTCTTTTTACTTTTTTAATGTGGCTACTAGAACATTTAAAAGCATTTATGGCTTACATTCTATTTGTATTGGACAATGCTGTTATAAAGACAAGAGAGTTTACGTTGTGGTCTTACTGTTGGGAGCTGGCAGAGGTTCAGGGAAATACTCCCCCAGCATGCCTTAGCTACAGCTATTCCAGCTGACTTGGCTGGGCCACGCATTACAGGGCTATTTGGAGAACTTTTGCCTACAAACAGCCACTACTTCTCCTTCTCTAACTCTCCCAATTCATGAGGTATTAAAAAAAATTACTCCACCACCACCTCTAATGGTTGCTAACTTCTGACCAGCTTCTCCTTGAAGATAGGTGATTTAAAAAATTAAATTTATAGCTTCTATTTATTGGGCATCTGCCATGTATCAGATACTGTGCCAGGTTATTTATATAAAATCTTTAATCCTGCAAGATTGATATTATAAGATAGAGATTCGGATAGAGATTCAGATATATTGTGACTTTGCCCCAGGTTGGCTGGTAAGTAGCTGGATTCCAACACAAGTCTGTCTGATTCTAGAGCCATTGTTCTTGCTGCTGTATTTTGCTCTCCTCATGTTTTCCATTAACTGTTTGTGTCCTTTAGCATGAAACAGAGTGCTCTATGTAAAGGGTCTCTTGCCAAGTGGTGTTGACTGATCTTTGAGTTGTCTTCCTGTCTTGGTAAATGATGTCAGGGCCCCTCACCCCAGGTCACCCTCCTTCCCTGTCTGGGACATAGTGAGTGGTCCAGACATTAACGAGGAGACTTTTTGACAGCCTGTTGAGCAGAACAGGTCTTCTAAAAGCCTCTTATGAAGGAATATCTTTCCCACCTTGAAAATCAATCAGCAAAGTATGTTTCAGATGTCTTCAGGAAGAGATACAAGAAGAATCTCCTTCTCTGAATGCGAGGAATATCAACTCTTAGACTTTAGAGACTGGCCATAGAAGGAAAGGGCTTTTTATAGACAGGATTGAAGTGAAATAATGGGATAGAATAAGCGTATTGAACTGGATAAGTCTTGTGTAATCCTAGGTCATCTCGTAATGGCTGTGTCCTTGACATTATTGCATGAAGAATAAGAGCAAAGGGAAATAGTCCGTGTGTTGGCATGCTGGTCTGTAAATTAGAGCAGATGTTATCTCAGCTCACGAGTCCCCTGGAAAGCCGGATGCTGCATGTACTCACCACTGCCTTCACTTAGGCTCAAGCAAGTGGTGGTGACTTTGGAAAGATAGGGAGAGGAAAGGAAGAACAAAGAGGTTCAGAGAGTAAAGCTAGACTGGAGGTGGGCCCCGGGGAGGTTTGGGCAAGTTCAATCTGCAAAATCCTTTCATACATGTATGTATGCACATATATTTATAATACTAAAAGCGATGAAAACTGTAAAATACTATTTTTTAAGGAAAGAAACTGTGATGTACTATAAAGAACATAAAATTTCTAACTAGGCAGTGTGGATTCAATTTTCCTAGTTCTATGATTACCCTAATTGGGTAACCTTAGGAAATTATAGAATCTGCGATTATAATTGTCTGGCTTTCCTTCCTGATTTACTGAGACTGTGATGAATTTGAAAACACTTTGTGTGAGCCCCTATGCTGTACACACGTTATTGTTTTTATACCATTAATTATTTACTCTTCGTCTGAAGTATTGCCTACATGAAACTTCATTGAGAGGGGAAAACGTGTACCCAAGAACACCCACATTATGATTAAGAGAAGTTAGAGTTAAATGGCCAGCTTAAGTAGGGCTAATTTGGCTGTCATCCCTAGGCTTAATAAAAGGGACAGTGGCAGCCTTGTGGATGAAGGGAACATGGACCTAAATACTCCTTTAATTTAATCATTCATCCCTTTAACCCCTTTTAAAACTTGACTTTTGTAGGTCAATTATATAATGCATGAGCACGAAAGCACACACATGGTGTTTCTCTTTTAAGTAAAAAGCCCTTTTGAATGGCTATTTTTTTAAAAAGATTTTGATATATTCATAGTAATAAACCTGGTTTGCATTTCTTTGAGGCTCATGGTCTTCAACTTCCAACCTAGTAAAGGGTTGCTATAACTACCAGATGTCAGTCTTGACAAATCCAGGGTTAGATGCCAACAGACCAATACAGAATAGATGTAAGCAGAATTCAAGCACAGAATTTGAAGTATTACTTAAGCTGCTCATCTAGCAAATTTAACATAAAGAAGACAAGTTGAATATATTCATGTTACCGTACCATTGTTTGGTGCTCAGGGCCATCCCAGAATGCATTTTTAATTTGTGTTCCATGTTAAATGCTGGGTGCAGGGATATTTTGCCAAGTGCCAGTTTGAAATTTGCTTGGGATCCATCCAGCTGGCAGATCAGTGGTACTAATCAGACAAGCACATTTCTGGGGAATGGGATTTCATGGCAGGAGCAGTGTTCTTAACTTACTATATTTTTAAAGTAACTATACTTTAACTTTTTTATTTAAAATTTTCATGTGCTTTATTGAAATGTATATAGTATAAACATTGTAACTTATATAGTGCAATTACTTAATACATTTTTGTAAATAATAAATAGTAGGCACAATAAGTCCATTGTATTGTATTCATTTGCTTTTTGTTTCTATGTTGAGGCCCTGGGATCACAACTGGCTTCCTCCTTAATCTCTATGAACAAGAAAGATACCAAAGTGCAGATGGGTTAAACCCAATACGTCAATGTTGGCAACTAGCTTTCTGTGTAGAATAAACCCCAAACTAATGCTCCATTTGAGATAAGCAGGTAGATAGGCCTAGTCGAGGCCCACTTGGCACAAATGAAAAGGAATTCAGACATCATAGATGCGGATTATACCTGAAGAGCTATTGTAATACAGATCCTTTTTAGCCTGAAGATTAACCCTGTATGAGTGTAGTCCGTTGTCGTTTTCACATTAGAAACCCCGTGCACCAGAGTAGCATTTCCCACAGCGTGTTTTGTAGATCATTAGTTCTAAGAGATTTCCCAGGAAACGTGGTTCCAAATATGTTTAGGAAACTACTTTCTGCATTCTTTCTCTTAAAGGTTTATAATGTACATCAGCATAGCAAAGACTGAGAAGTATTGCGAAGTACTGGGTTTACCTTTAAGAAAAAAAACCTCAGTGTATTAAATATGTCACACAGACCAAGGAAATCCATCTCTCTAGTAAAATGTATTAATATTGCATGGAACTCTCGTTTTTTTGTAACACTTGGGGGAAACAGTGTTCTTAGTATGTTAGCAGATCTCAGAGTTTATTTTTGTGATTACTTCTGTTTTTTATTTTTGAAAAATCACAGTAAGATTATATTTGGATTTGGCAGTTACAGATATCTCAGCCTGGGGAATATAATGTTTGGTTTTAAAATCTGTATTATAAGTCAGCTTTACATAGAAATGTTAATTTCTGTTGATATTGATATTATCTTTTAGGGGCATTTTGATGTTTTTTTAAATGTAATTTTCCTTATATTGAAAAATATATTTACTTTTGATAGGCCAGGTAATTTGTTTAACAAGCTATTTTCTAATTTAAGTTATATATTTTTAAAGAATGAAATAAAACATAATTGTTTTAAATTCAAATATTAGGTAAAGAGATGTTCTACTAACAGTTAAACTAATCTATAATTGTTTTCATTTGAACTGGAAGGAAAACCAAAGATTTCAATAACCCAAGATACTGCCATGAAATTAATTCTATTCTGAGACTGTCAACCCAGACTCATCTATACCAAAACCAACTGTTTATATTCTCTAACTTGAATATACATCAAGGATTTTAAGCATTTCTTTGCTTTCCATGAATTCCTTAAAAGTGACAACTGAGAATGGTTTTTAAATGTTATAGCTAAATGTGGATTTTGAATCATCACCAGGTTGGAAAACTGGAAAGTTGTGTCATATTGTGAGTAATAGAAAATACTAAATATATTCAAGTTTCTAAGTTTGAACCAGAGCATAAATTAAATTAAACCAAAAAAGCTTACCCAGCCATGTTTCAGGTTTTGGGACATGTAATGTATAAATGTAACCTCTTACTGGAAAAGAAATAGTCCTCTTACCATTAACCACCAAACCAAACCATGAGACAATATTTTATTTTCAGTTGTATTTGGAAGACCATGTGTCTGTTAGCTTTGGCTTGCCCTTTACTGAATAACTAAAAATGGCCTGTTTAATGCTAAGTAGTATTTATGACTAGGCCACCAAACCCCAAATGGAATTAAGGTGGGGATTCTTTCATACTGAACTATAAAATAAACATTTTTCCTTCGCGTTATATTAGACCATACAAGATCCTTAAACTTGCCCTTTTATGGAACATAACGTCTTATGGAATATATGCATCATCCATATGGTTTCCTTGCTTCAGCACGTCTGTCCACCCAGCTTCCCCTGGCTGCTAATAACTCTTCTTCATTGATAGTCCCTCCCACCGTGTCTCCCAACCCCCACCCCATCAGGATCCCACGCTTTAAAGGAATTACAGACAATAGGGAGTAGACCCACTAGAACAGTCTTTATTCTGCAGGACGTTGCTTGGTGAGGAAGCCTAAAGATGAGAGTGATAACTAACTGAAAAGCCAAAAGATTAGTGATAACTACGTCCACCAGGAAGGAACTGCTCAATAACAGAAGTGGATCAGAAGCTTCAAAGCCAAGCTAGACTAGTTGACTAAACAGAAACCACTTGTGGAGTCATCAGCCACCTGGCATGGGACCTGCTGTGCTTTCTACCACCCTTGATAGCAGGAATCCTGCTATAGATGAGTGGTCTCAGGCTTATGGTGCACTGAAGCATACTGGACCACACCCCCACACTCTCTGATTAATTTGCATTTCTAACCAGTTTCTAGGTGATGCTGCTCCTGCTGGTCCAAGACCAGTTTGGAGAAGCGCTGTTTTTTTTAAGACTAGGAAATCTTTTTGAATCTTCTCTTTTCCTCCCTCATGCCACCGCTTTCCCCATCAAAACCTGCCGTCTTCCGTTGTGGACTGTCCCAAGAGCCCTCTTTTCTTATGAGCTTTTTCTACATCTGTTCCTTTATCTTTTTTTTTTTTTTTTGAGGGCAGTGTCACTGGCCCTCACATGCGGGACCCAAACTGGGGCTGCTGGCTTCCCAAGCCAGCACCTAACCACCGCGCCACTCGGCCAGCCCTGTTCCTTTATCTTTTAACCATATACAGTGAGCGGCATTGTACAGTGGAGTCAATATGTATTAAAACTGGGCAGTATTTTTACCAGTCTTGGAATTCTTTACACTTTCTCTAAGTTTTGAGATTTCTCGTGTGAACCTCCTCTTTCCTAATGTAGAAGCTACGTCTTCCTTTTCAGGTTGTCACGTTTTAATGTTTAAATACAAGCATACCTTAGAGATATTACAGGTTCAGTTCCAGACCACTGCAGTAAAGCGAGTTGTAATCTGTTTGCTGGTGGAGGGCTTTCCCTTCAATTTGTAAAAACCACATCTGTGGAGCACAATAAAGTGAAGCCCAGTAAAATGAGGTATGCCTATAGATGCTCCCCACTTCCTGGGGTACTGTCACACATATGACCTTCTAAATTCATATAGCTTTTTAAGGCGTGAAAGTGTTCCGTAGAGATCATTGCCCAGCAATAGAAAGTAGTATCATGACTAGCCTGCTAGAGTTCAAAGTTAGGTGAGGAGAAACAGACTATCCCCCTTCCAGCAACTATTATTTTAGCCACAAACAATACAGCCTCTTTTTGTTTTCTGACTTCCTACCTGGGCCATGGTTGACAAGACAAATCCTTTTTGCTTTCCAAGGACTGAGTTCTTAGGACGAGCAGGAGGGTTTTCTGGGAGATGGAGAGTTATAGAAGTACTAGGCGCATCATGAGAAAGTAAGAGAATGCTGTTTGGGAAAAGCTGTTCATAGACCTTAGAGGTCATGCAATTCAGCTTTCTCATTTTACGCAGTAAGAAGTGGAACTTTTCCTGGACTTGTCCAAGATCATGTAGCTTGTGCCAGCACAGATCCCCGGACCACTGTTTCCAGTTTGCCTCAGGCTTCTGCTGCTGTTTGACACTGGCTTGAAGGGAAATTTTGTGGCACACTCAGGTGGCAACTGGTCGCGTAGTTTAGCTTCTTAAGAAATTTTAACAGCATATAATATTTAGTGTTTAAGTGATAATATTTTTAGTGATTTGAAATTTATAGAATTTCAAAGAAATTGCCATATTTATATAATTTCAAAGAAATTGCAGTATGTGTGCATATATGTATTCAGCACTATTTTTTATTTTTTAAATAGTTTGTTTCTGACTGTAAAAATAACACAAGCTCATTGTAAAATGTTTGCAAAATACAGATACAAGTTAGTAAATCAAAACCAGGAATAAACCATCCAGAGACATCCTATTATATTAGGGTAGGCTATCTGTGCTTATAGAAACATCACCAAAATTCAGTGACTTAATGCAGTGGTTTAGTTTTCATTATTTCAGTTTAGTGTAGATTGAGAGTGAGAGGGTCGGAGAGGGTCTGTTCTGAGACCCAGGCTGGTTCATCCAGCGGCATCATCCCCAGACCTTCAAACCATGCACTTTTGCAGCAGCCAGTAATTCAGGAAAGGGAGAGACCATGAAGGAACGAACCAGTAGTAGTTTTTAAGAACTAGCACTCAACCTAGGACAGCAGCATAAAAACAATTTTGGATCTTGTTTTATTAAAACATTTATTATTTGCCCCTAGTCATGAAGTGTTATTAGAATATTATGCAACCCTTATCTGTCTTATTATTTACTGTATTGTTTTTAAACATATATGAAAGGCCATTTCTCTACTCTAGCTGCTCTTTAAAAACACATTGTCTTGGGCCGGCCGAGTGGCGTGTTGGTTAAGAGTTGCCTTGGGAGCACCAGCTCTGAGCAGCAGGAACCCGGTTCACATCCCACATGAGGGCCGGTGGCACTGCACCCTCTACAGCTAAGATGATGAGTAGCAGCTCGACCTGGAGCCATGAGTCTCCAGCAATGGCGTAGGCTGCAGCCACTGCTGCAGTGGGTTGCCGTAAGTTACTGTGAGCGGCTGGCAGCCAGCGTGAGCTGCCGTGAGTGTCCGTCCAGTGGCCGGCAATCCATCTGCCTCAGCCAGGAAGAGAGCAATGATCACAATATGGACATGGGCCAGTGAAGCAATGTTCTCCACAACTAGACTGAAGAACAAAAGGACAGCAACTTGTCTGTTCCCTCCCCCAATTACTCAATGAAATCTTTAAAAGAAATAAAAATTAAACAAATAAAAACACATTGTCTCAATATTCTCTTTCTGAATGTTCATATAAATACCATATTAATCTATTGCTGTGTAACAAATCACCCCAAAACTTAGCGATTGAAGACAACAAACATTATTTCACAGTTTCTGTGAACCCAAGAGCTGCCTAGCTGGGTGCTTCTGGCTCAGGATCTTTCTTGAAGTTGCAGTCAAGCTGCTGGCTGGGGCTTCAGTCATCTGAAGGCTTGACTGAGGCTGGAGAATCTGCTGCCAAGCTCACACACTTGTTGGCAGGCCTCACTTCCTCACGAGCTGGAGAGAGACAGCTCTTTTCCTGCATGAGCCCTGCCAAGGGCTGTCTGAATGTCCTTCAGGCATGGCAGCTGGCTTCTCCCAAAACGAGTGGTGTGTGTGTGTGTGTGTGTGCGCGCGCGCGTGCGCATGTGTGGACGGGGGGCGGGGAGAATATCCAAGATGGAAGCCACGGTCTTTTTATAACCTAATCTTGCAAACGTGTCATCATTTCTGTCATATGTTATTGCTCTCAGACCAATCTGGATAACAGTGTGAGAGGGGTCTGTACAAGAGTGTCAATACTAGGAGGGCGGAAACATTGGGGCGCATCTTAGAAGCTGCCTGCCATAAATGCCAATGCTGTTTTATGTAAATCATTTAGCAAGTTAATTTTTTCACGCATTTCCAACCTTTATCTTATAATAAGATGTTAGACATTGCCAGAGACTCTTGGTTAAGTGAGGTTTGGGTCAGAATACACTCAGTGAAAACTGTGACGCGACCTTTTTCTCAACCTAGTGAAGAAAGATCATGTAAAACTTTTGCCAAGATTGAGAGGTTATTAATGGTCTGGCTTAACTGAAACATGATTGAACAAATTAACACTGGCAGGATTACACAGCACACATCCAGTTTAACCAATTAGTATATGTATACTTGCACAGTAATTTTTTAATGGCTATCATCCATAATTACTAGTTAATTGCAAATTTAAGTACTCATTATTCCATTGCTGTGTAAAGCAGATAGTTTTATAGCAAAGATTGTATCATGGAGAAATTTACATACCTTGTTATGGAATTTGAACTTATTCTTTGGGAAATGTAGAACCACTGAAAGGATGTATAGGGAGTGGAGTGATGTAGTGAGAGTTTGTTTTTAAAATCTCATTTGGCAACAGTATTGAGAGTAGAGTGAGAGACCAGATGTTGAAGGCAAAGAGATTAGTATAGCATTCCAGGAGAAAGACAATGAGTGCCTGAAATCAGTAATCTCAGGGATAGAGAGGAAGAGACTGGCTGGTAAAATCAGAAGGAATTGGTTCCTACCTGGATGCGGGAGGTGAAAGTCAGGCCTGGGTTTCTGGCATGGAGAAAGAAAATTGGGACAAATCTATCTCTGTAAAGGAATGTGAGGGTAATATGAATTTTACTTGTCAACGTTTGCAGGCTGAGAAACTGGGACAACAGCAGGAGATATGAAATGAGCAGTTGGATATATAGGCCTGGAGTGTGAGAGGAGAAATGATAGCTGGAGTGGTGAAGGCAGAGGAGGTTGTCCAAGGTGAGAGTGCAGAGTGAGAGAAGTATGCCAAGGACAGAACTTTGTCAAATACTTAGGTGCTATAAAATCATTTTTAGAGCTGTAATCCATAGTAAGAAAATAGCAGTGGAGGGATCCATCTGAATCCCAGCCCTGCCTGAGGTTGCATTGACCGAAGGAACAGGACTCCTGGGTGACTTTGAACAGATTACTTAAAATCTCGGAACCTAAACTTCACCTATAAAATGAGGGGGTTGTTTCACATCACCAGTTCTCCAGCTTTGTTCTGCTGGATTTTCTGTAACGCTATGGGCACATGCACAGCACACTCTCACAGGTGTGCTCAGAATGATGGGCAGTTTCATTGTCATGGCTCGCTGTCTTACAAGAAACGCAAGTAAATGAGAAGTTATATTAATAGAAAGATAACATTGGGTCTGCTCCATTATATATTTCAAAAAGCAAGTATTTCAAACTTGAGTACTTAATCAAAAACAAGTTATTTGTGATAGATATCCCACAGCAGATGGGCAGGTACCAATGACACCAGACTTAAAATCCCCAATCTTGTTAGATCACTAACTAAACTTTTTTTTGGGGTCACAGGCCACTTGAGAAGCTGATCAAAGCAATAGGCTCTCCCAAGAAAACTGCACATGATGATTTTTTGTATTTAATTTGGGAGAGTCCAAATTTTTCTGAAGTTCATCCATGGATTCTCTTGGAATCCATGGACTCTGTGTTAAATTCCTTACCTAGAAATATCTCCTTGAAGATTTTATGACTTGATGTATTGCAAAAGGAGCCCTCATTCTTTGGAAATGTACTTTGCGATTAGATCATCGTAGGTCAGGAATTCTGTAGTGGTTTTTCAATCGTGTTGTTTCCTACAGGCGTTATTGTTTATACTAGAGCTCGCCATACTTTGCCAACAGCTGCCTATTCTGTGGGCAAGCTAGAACCACATTAGCATTAAGAATAAGGTAATTTAACACATAATCATAGTAAAAGAACTCTGTATTATCTTCTGGGGATGGAGGCAATGAGGGCAATGGTGAGGGCAATGGTAACACGGCAGCAAGAAGGTGACAAAGAGCCTGGACTTTCAGGAGGTCTGACTGGTGCAAGTGCTTTGCTTGTTCAGGGCAGTGTGTTTGTCAGTCAGTCTGACAAGTGACTTGGAAGTGAGCTGAGAAATAATCCTATAAATATTTTTACAAAAAAAAACAAAACATGGGCCGGCTGAGTGGCACGGTGGTTGAGCGCTGGCTTGGGAAGCCAGCGGCCCCAGTTCAGGTCCCACGTATGACGGCCAGTGACACTGCCCTAAAAAAAAAAACTCTTGCTTTAAAAAGAAAAAAATAATTCAATTAAAATGCTGTTGTTAATCAGGAAATATTCTGGAATATTCTGGAATGTGGATTTTAGTTTAGAATTAGCACACTAATACAATAATAATAATAATAATACGGGGCCGGCCAAGTGGCACGGTGGTTAAGCACTGACTTGGGATGCCAGCGGCTCTGGTTTGGGTCCGACATATGAGGGCCAGTGACACTGCCCTCAAAAAAAAACAAAAAAAAACTATGCTTAAAAAATAATAATAATAATACTCATAACTGAGTTTTGTCTAGTACTTTTTTCCATACTTTTTTTTTTTTCACTTCTTAGACTCAGGAACCATATCTAATTCTCTTGGTAATGACAAATAAGTACTATGTAAACAATTGCCATCATCCAATTATTTATAAGAAAACTTCCACTAATAGTGAAACAATTTGATTTTGTTCTTTGTCTAATATTATTCATATCCCAAAGAATTTAATTTTAATCTAAATTAGTTAGTAAAACTTTGAGGACATAAAGTAGAATGCACTGTGTGTGTGTGTGTGTGTGTGTGTGTGTGTATTTGTGTATTTTTTTACTTCAGAGTTTTAATGGGTCACTTTTTCTTTTATTTTTCATGAATTATCTTGTATTTCAGGTTTTCAGCAAATTGCATGCACTTGGCCAGTAATGATTAATCTTGGTTCAGTGGTCAAGAATGTTGATTTAAAAAACTTATTTCCAGACTGTGGAATAGCCTAGGGAGGACCTAGTAATTTGTTTGCATTTGAATTGCACGCTGGAGACCTTGGTCTGTATGGTTTTTGGAGCAGTCCAATTTTCAGGCACTCCTTTTGCTCTTTGCAGGTGGACTTCTCCTCTCCCATTTTTTCCCCTTGTAGTAGTTGTACAATAACTTTACTTGACATTGTCTTGATCTTTAAATCCAGGTGAGTGGTTTTTTGCTGAAACAATTTTAAGCATTAAAAAATAGGATTAATATGTCCATCAAACATTTTTTGATATTTTAAAATCATTTAACAGAAACTTCAAATCTGCACATGCATTTTTTGAAAAATGAGTATTTTCAGCTGTGTCTGAATTAATGATTTTAGAGAATGCTATAACAATATCACGTAAAGAAATTTACCCCTACCCTCAGTTTTTTATAACAATTCTATTTATTTAGCTATCCTTTTTCTTATGACTTTCTACCTTTACTGTGTAAGTTGCATTTGAATGTTTCTGGATATTTCATTTGCCCATTTGCTGTTGCTCCATTTTTATGGTTAAGTTGCTCAGTCTGCTTCTTTATTTTTATGTTTCAACCAAGAGTGAATAGCTTGGGAAGCATGACATGGTAAAAAGAACATATCTTTCTTTGAGGGGGAAAAAATATCACCACTGGAGCCACATTTCCTACTAAATAGTCTCTCCCAAGAGTAGACGGGAAAATTTTAAAACTACATTAGTCCCTGAAGCTTAGATGCTATTTTCAAATGATTGTATCGGGGTTCTAAATTCTTCGTTAAATAAATATTTTAATTCTTGCTGGTACTAAACATGATAGAGGATACAAAGATAAATCAAATAGATTCGTTCCCCAAGGACTGTCAAGTCAATGGGGAAGATATGCTGGCACTTAAATAACTACAGTATGAAAATATAAAGCGGTAAGAAGGTACACCGGTCAAGGTACCTTTGGTAGCTCAAAGGAAAGGTTGATTATTGTTGGTTGGGAGGAATGAGAGAATTAGGGGAGGTATTCTTATGAGTCTTTTATGATAAAATGTAATACTTAATAGAAAAAGGAAACTTTTGGTTATGTAAATGAGACTATGGTTTAAGTAGACTCTATGGGAAACCTTTTGCGAGATTTTATCATTTTGTATTATCGTGTCTTCTGGCCTATTAGACCATCGGCTCCTTGACAGTAAGAATCATGTATTTTTATCTTTGTGTTTCCAGAACTTCATACTTGACTGAAGTTTTAGTATGTGATTTTTGAGAGAATGACTCAGCTAGGAACCTAGAAATTTCCACATTGAATCAGACACATTTCATATATTGGATTGTCGGAAAAGTCATGACGCGTTTTTGCAACCGAGAACATAGAAAAAGTACGTCATGACTTTTCCGACAACCAGCTAGTTCTAGTCTAACAAGGACACTGCCCTCTGTAACATGGACTTCAAGACATTAAAAATATTCACAGAACATCCCTAGTCGATAAGTAACACCAATGACATTTTTATTCCAGGGATAGTTAGTGATAGGGAGGGGAACAAATATTCTCCTTTACAATAAAATTGTAAACTATAGAAGCAAAAATGCATCAGAAGGGTAGATAGTGGAATCTTCAGATTTTCCCATGAAATTAAAAAGTAATGACCTTTTAATTCAATTTGGAAAACTGTGATTTATACTGTGGAACTAGGTAACTTTACGATATTATCGAATGCTATTTCTAAGAACATTATCCTCACATTGCTCATAGTTAAAATATATGTGGATTTTGACTCTAGTCTGACCAGTGGAGTTTTACTATAAAGCACTCCCTGGCCTGGGGAAGGGCATCAACAATTCGGGGGCACAGAAAAGTAGCTAATTGCTTTCCTAGAGTACTTTTTCCGGCTCTTTTGAGGGCACTTTGGCACTATCAAAATTAATATTTCCCCAGAAATTAAACTATATATATATATAGTTTATATATATACACACACACATATTTTTTATTTATTAATTATTACACATATTAATATTTCCCCAGAAATTAAACTATATATATAGTATATATATATATACACACACACATATTTTGACATTTATTTATTAATATTTATTAATATATATAATATATATTATATATATATACACACACACACACATATTTTGACAAGGGTGCCAATAGCATTCAATAAGGAGAGGACAATCTTTTCCAATAAATGATACTGTGAAAACTAGATGTCCTCATGCAGAAGAATAAAGTAAGCCCTACCCTATACCATATATAAAAATTAACTCAGGAAGAATCAAAGACCTAAACTAAGAGTTAAAACTGTTTAAGTTAGCAGAAAACATAGGGGGAAATGTTCATAATATTGGATATAGCGATAATTTCTTGGATATGACACCAAAAGAACAGACAACAAAAGAAAAAAATAGACAACTTGGACTTCATCAAAATTAAAAACTTTTGTATATCACAGAACACTATCAAAAGAATGAAATAGGGCCGGCCGAGTGGCGCATTGGTTAAAGCTGGTTTTGGGATGCCAGCAGCCCTGGTTCGGATCCCACATATGAGGGCCAGTGACACTGCCCTCTACAGCTAACAGCAGCTCCACCTGGAGCTGGGCTGTGCGAGCCCCCGCGACAGTGTAGGCTGCAGCCCCTGCTGCAGTGGGCTGCCATAGGCTACGGTGAGTGGCCCACAGCCAGCGTGAGCGGCTGGCAGCCAGTGTGAGCTGCCGATAGCCGCGGTGAGCGACATCCAGAGGCCGGTGACCAATCTGCCTCATCCGGGAAGAGTGCAATGATGACACCAACATGGGCCAGTGAAGCAACGTCCTCCGCAACTAGACTGAAGAACAAAAGGAGAGCAACTTGTCTGTTTCCCTTCCCCGGTTCCCCAACGCTGTTCCGCTCCCCCAATTCCCCAATAAAATCTTTAAAAAAAAAATATTTGTAAAATGGGGCAGAATATTTGCAACTTATATATCTGATAAGGAATTGATATCAAGAATATATAAAGAACTACAACTCAACAATAAGACAAACAACCCAATTGAAAGATGGATAAAAACTGAACTTGAATAGACATTTCTCTAAGAAGATGCACAAATGGCCAGTAAACATCTGAAAAGATGCTCAGCATTGCTAGTCATTAGGGAAATACAAATCAAAACCATGAGATACCACTTCATGCCCATTAGGATGGCTCTTAACAGAAGTGGTAATAACGGGTTGATAAGGATGTGGAGAAATACGAAATTGCTGGTGGGAATGTATAATGGGACAGCTGCTGGCAAATAGTTTGACAGTTCCTCAAATAGTTAAACAATTACCACAGGATTCAATAATTCGACTTTTAGGTATATACTCAAAAGAATTTAAAACAGGGACTCAAACACATACTTGTACACCAGTGTTCATAGCAGCATTATTCACAATAGCCAAAGGATGGAAACAACTGAAATGTCCATTGACAGATAAATTGAAAAGCAAAATGTGATATATACATATTATGGAATGTTACTCAACCTTAAAAAAAATGAAATTCTGATACATGCTATAGCATGGGGGTAACCTTGAAAACATTATGCTAAGAAATAAGCCAGATACAGAAGGATTTACCCTTTAAAATAGGTGAATTTAAATACCAGTTTCTGCTTGGGCTTAATGTGAATATTTCTTTTTTGTGGCAAATGGTAATGAGATATGAAATAGCTTTTCACTGTTCAATGAGCATTTCTCAACATACCATCTTTTTATTACTATTAAAAACTATTTGGATTTTACAAAGTCACTGTTGGGTGTTTATATATTCTTTTTATGCATTTGTATGCATATGCTCTAGTACTTAAAGTAGTAAAGCAGAATGTACTTGTTTTTATTGCTTGATTTATTTTTGTTTTTAAAGGTTTTATTGGGGAATTGAGGGGAGGGGAATAGAGTTGGGGAAGGGGAACAGACAAGTTGCTGTCCTTCTGTTCTTCAGTCTAGTTGTGGAGGACATTGCTTCACTGACCCATGTTGGTATCATCATTGCGCTCTTCTCAGGTGAGGCAGATCAGTCACCGGCCTCTGGACGGCCACTCACAGTGGCTCTTAGCAGCTCAGACTGGCTGCCGGCCACTCATTGTAGCCTATGGCAGCCCACTGCAGCAGGAGCCGCAGCTATGCCGTCCAGGGAACTCACAGCAGCCCAGCTCCAGGTGGAGCTGTTGTTCACCATCTTAGCTGTAGAGGGCAGTGTCACTGACCCTCATGTGGGATCCGAACCTGGGCTCCTGGCATCCCAAGCCAGCGCTTAACCAACACACCACTCGGCTGTCCCTTGTTTTTGTTTTTAACTTTAAAAAAACACTCAATAATTGGAGCCATCACTGACAGTCAACAGTCTAATCTTTGCTAGGAAGTTAATAGAACCACTGATTCCTTCTTTTTGAGCATTATTGTTTTCATCGAGTATAGTAATAAGAATGGGTGAGATTTCCCTGCAACGGAAATTGTAAATGAAACTTTAGTTCTAATGTATACAGTGGTCATGAGACTATTAATAAGTTCAACTTTTATGGAAGACAGTTTGTCAATATCAGAGGTTAAATGTGCCTACCCCTGGACCCATAAATTACATTTCTAGGAACTTACGGACATTTTATTTCCAAAAAGGATACAAAATTGTATGTACAAAGATGCCCATTATAGCAGGGTTAGTTGTGATTTTTTTAAAAACCTGAAAATGGGTGATGGCTGTGGCATAATCATACACTGAGACCATTAAAGAATTACATTATTCTATATATACTGACTTAGAAAAAAAATCCATTATGCAATTGTTAATTTAAAAATTAAGGTATAGAATACAATATACAATGTAATACAAGGCTAGTTTTTTTTTTTTAAGTATGAACAAGAATGTTTATATATGCTAAGAAAATGTATGAAAAAGTACCTGACAAACTGATTAAAATTTAATTCCAGGAAATGGTATGTAAATATGAGCATGTATCACTTTTATAATAATACATTTTCAGAAATCAAGAATGTAATATAAAGATTAAGAGTTGTAACAGTCACAAAATAGTTTAATGCTTAGCTAATGCCAATGTGATTTGTGTGTAATGGGTCTGGAGCACTGAGTTTAGAGTTAGACGTCCTAGATTCACATTCCGTAGCTACCTACCACCTAACTAGCTACAAGACCTTGGGAGAAAGGCCGTCTTTAGGAGCCAATTTTCTTAATCTTAAATGAAGCCCAGGGAAGCATTTTGCATCTTGTGAGCACCCAGTAATATTAACTGTTATTATAATGCTGCTGAAATCTTCCTGATTAACATGATCAAACTAGACAAAATACCAGAAGGACAAGAAACAGGAGTAAGCTATGAAGATAAAACATCCAAGCAGAAGTTTTCAAAATATTTGATTGAAATGCTATACTTTCTGCTCAGGTGCTCCGAATTATTTCGGTATCGTATAGATTAGAAAATAGTGGTAAATCAGTGTCCTTACATAGACCCCTCTAGCATCCCTATCACTATTATCCTTAATTTCAGAAATACAACATGTGATACTTCCTGAACACTACTTTGCTTTAAAATATGTGTATTTGGGGCTAAGTGCCCTGTACAGTCAGTGTTCCATATTTGGCAGAGTCCATCAGAAACCTGGTTTGCTCCCGAGTGTTCATCAACAGATGCATGGATAATAAGCAAGATGTGGAATACACATACAATGGAATAGTATTTAGCCTTTATTTAATTTTTTTATTTTTTATTTTTTTACTTTTTTTTTTTATTAGCTTCAGGTGTACAACACAGTGCAATAGTTATACTTTTTACCCCTCAAAGTGACAACCCCGTCCCCCAATTCTCCACCCCACTCCTCCCCCCATATCATATATATCTATTACAATTCCTTTGACTCCACCGTATAATCCACATCCTGTGACTATCTATATGTTCAATTACAGTTGGCATACAATATTATATGACATCAGTTTCAGGTATACAGTGCAGAGTATTTAGCCTTTAAAAGGGAGAAAATTCTGGTACATGCTGCAACACGGATGAACCTTGAGAACATTATGCTAAGTGAAATAAGCCAATCACAAAAAGACAAATACTGCACAACAGCATTTATATGAGATACTTTGAGTAATCAAAATGGTAAAGACAGAAAGTAGAAATGGTGATTGCCAGGGTCTAGGGAGGGGAAACGGGAAGTTATTGTTTATTAGGTATAGAGTTTCAGTTTTACGCGATGAAAAGAGCTGTGGGGATGGATGGTTGTGATGGTTGCACATTATGAATATATTTAATACCAGTGAACTGTACACTTAAAAATGGTTAAGATGGGGCCGGCCGAGTGGCGCATTGGTTAAGCGCTGGTTATGGGATGCCAGCGGCCCCGGTTCGGATCCCACATGAGGGCCAGTGACACTGCCCTCTACAGCTAACAACAGCTCCACCTGGAGCTGGGCTGTGCAAGCCCCGGTGATGGTGTGGGCTGCAGCCCCTGCTGCAGTGGCCTGCCATAGGCTACAGTGAGTGGCCCGCAGCCAGTGTGAGTGGCTGGCAGCCAGCATGAGCTGCCAATAGCCGCGGTGAGCGACATCCAGAGGCCAGCGACCGATCTGCCTCATCCGGGAAGAGCGCAATGACGATACCAACAGTGAAGCAACATCCTCTGCAACTAAACTGAAGAACAAAAAGACAGCAACTTGTCTGTTCCCCTTCCCCGATTCCCCAACGCTGTTCCCCTCCGCCAATTCCCCAATAAAAAAAAAAAATGGTTAAGATGGTAAATTTTATGTTATGTGTATTTTGTCACAATAAAACAAAATTGAAAATTAAAAGGGTTACCAAGTATCATCATAGAAGTTATTGAACTGATGGTATTATCTCTAAGGTTCAAAGTCTTTAAAAATATTTACAATGTTAATAACTTATTTTCCTTGATTTTTTTCATATTATAAGTCTGAGAAAAACCTAGATTTTAAAAACTGATATGGTAGAAGTTTAAGTCACTAAAGTATGGCAGCTCACCTGCCTAAGAATAAAGAAGCAGAAGAATAAGTAAAGAAGACTTGGATTCCAGTTACAATTCCACCATTTACTATGTATCCTTGATGGATTTTAGAATATGTAATGGAGGTATATCATTTTAGAGTTGTTTTGAGCATAAAATGAAACAACAGATATGAAAGTGTATTGTAAACTAGAAGGCGCTGTGCACAGAGAGGAAGCTATGTAATCTTTTTCTAATTTAGACTTTCTTTGCACAGTATGTTTTGTTTTATTAGATGACATAAAAGCCCATCATGCCAATTTTCTTAATGGAATGAGACAATAATGGTAAAATGGAACACTTACTCCCCATGCTAACCACTGTGAAATCTGTAGCCTAGCTAGACATGTAGACGAATATATAGTGCCTCTGGTAGCATATATGGGCTTATGACCTGAAGACTGTTGAATTGCAAACAGATTTTTAAATGTCAGCAAAGACATTAATCCAAAATCACATCAGAATTCCAAGTGTTCCTAATGAGACTACTAGCTGTGTAACTGTCACTCTGTCTCAATTCCAAGGTTTAGCCTTGGAGGCGAAGCCTTAATCCTTGAGCTGACATAATTCAAAAGGGTTCTGATGAGCCTCTCGTGTATATTTTGTTCTGTGAATAAATTGCACACCAGAGGTACTTATCCCCATCTTGGATTTGCAGACTTTCTGTTCCTGGATTGAATGGTATGTTTTCTAATCAACTGGTTCTTTTCATGATCAATTTCAGGCATAAAGGTTACTAGCAAGGATTAAAAAGTTAGTCTAACGTTCTTTTATATTGGAAATTAAAATTATTTTGAAGATGACAGCCCAGCTGAAGTTGAGGGTTTTTTTCCCCCCTCATCACAAATAATAGTTGACATAAATTCTAAAAGTAGGAGAAAACCTTTCCTTACGCTTTGGGAAGAAGTGGAACTTTTTGCAAAATAATTCTAGGATTTGGAATAGAAAGTGAAAAAAATTAACTGTAGTTTGAAGTGTTAATTTGCTCTAACCAAGAATTCACAGAAGGAAATGAAAAATGGACAATCAGATTTTTTTGTCTGGTCCACATTGAATAGATTCACAAAAGTACTGAATTTGAAAGCACTGGTATAAATGTAAAATCCATGACCTATGCCCTCAACCCCGACCAAGCGAATCTTGATGTTACCATGTATCTAGAGCAAATGAAGAACCCTCTTTTGTCTGGTCTTCTTCAGCTTCCAAAGCAACTGTGTGGACTGCAGCTATACTAGTCAGAAGTTGAAATTATAATTAGATTATTTTTAGTTCTTTCTAGACCTATATCTTTATTAGAAAGTTTTTTAGATTCCTGTGGTCAGTGGTGTAAGGAAACACTAGGTTATTAACAGTTCCAATGATTTCCTTAAGAGTTCCTTGGGTTGCAAAATCTTTTGATGCCTTTGTTCATAAGAGGTCGGGTGTGAGGGTAGTGACTGAGCAATGGAGTTTTTAAAATTTATTCTTCACAATTGTGAATAAAGCTCCCTGAGGACAAGCTTGTTCTCCACTATGTTCCCAACAAGTAAACTGGGATTTACCCATAGGCGGCACTCAAAAAATACTTGTCATTGACTGAAGAAATATGCTTGTTAAGAATCAGTATGATTTATTTAAAGAATAAACCATTCAAGCATCAGTTCTTTCAAATAATCAGAATTATAAGAACTAGTGATAAGTTCGTTATGAAACATGGATCCTTTTTGCATATGTGTGGAAGAAAAACTAAAACTAGACACTTGTTAAAAAATTTGTATAGATAAAAACCTCTACATGAATATAAAGTGCAAATGTGTTCTTATCATTCCCCTTAAGCGTATTCGCACTTGACATAACCCACTGGGACAAAGTGATTATCCTACCAGGGCTAACCTCTACCATGAAACATTTTCTTGATCTAGTTGTTTTCTCCTTTGTCTCTTGAAAAATATATTTTTCTGCTTGTTGTACACACGTATTTTACTTTTCCTGTGTGTGTGTGTTTAAATAAAGGCAGTGCTCTGTCTCCTTCCTTCAGGAAACACCTTTTTTCTGTGTGATGCAGTCAGTTTTTGTCATTTCCACTTTAATGTAAACTACGAAGTCATCCTTTTCCCATGAAAAGGAAATTGCCCAGCTGTTGATAAATTGTGCAGCCTGCGGTGGGAGAGGGCAAGATTTCAGAAGGAGTTCCTCTCCCTGTTCCACATGTCCTTTTACTGCTTTTTTCATACAGTTGATTTTTTTCATTTCTAATGTGGACCACCTAATTGACAAGATGGTGACTTCCTGTTTGAGAGTTAGCCCTGTTTTTGTGTATCAGACCCATCCATGGTGATAGTACTTTGTGAGGACTGTCCACGCTGCTGTTCTCTCCTCTGATTGATTTAAGAGGTAAGCTGGGAAAATCAAGAGATTGAAAGGGGTATTATTTTGAAAGTAATTCTATAGTGCTTTCTTGGTTAAAATGCTCACCACTTCCTCTATTCTCTAAACACACCCATTTGAGCATATCACTATTTCCTTTGTGTTGAGTCTCTTTTACTTATGTGTGTAGAACTACCATTTGGAATATGATCTGTTGATTCACCTGAGCACCTCTACTCAGCATCTGAGTGTCCAGCTAACTGACTTTTTCAGTGTCACAAACCCATTCCAAAGTGGAACTGTAGGAAGGATCTGCCATACTACTGTTAATTAGCTCTGGTCCCAAACATACCATTGCTTTTGTTCATGCGGCTTCTAGTACCTAAAATACACTCTTGCTGCTTTTTTGCTTGGCTAACTTGTTCTTTTAAATTATAATTTGTAAATCATATGTTAGCTCCATCATGAAATGCTCCCTCTCCACCTTCGTTACCTTGGGCATGGGTTAGGTGCCTTGTTTGTTAGCTCGTAGAGGCCTGCAAAGGATATAAAAGGAAATCATGTTTTGTTAGTTATATTTTGGTGCCATGGAAACAACTTTCGGCAATGGGAAACTCAAGATCAACCATACAAGTATGAGTTTCTTGAGAGCCAAGGCTGATTTTGTCATTTTTGCTACAGCTAGCACAGGTTTTTTTATTTGGGGACATCGTAAGTAAAGGTTATTCTTTGAACTTGTCATCCATAGACTTATACCTCATCAAGGATATTGGGTATATTACACAGACCTGGTCAAAGGGTAAGTGTGTGCTAGAAATGTGAAGGGGAAGGAATAGAATTGGGGCTTGGGAACATTTATATTTTTTAAATGGCTACTTCCTGTTCAGCTAAGGAGTATCCTGTAACTTTGCTGTTTGCTAAAGAGATAGTCCTGTAAACTTGACAGATGACAACTGTATGCTGTACTTTGTATGAAAATGTGCTTGCTTTCCCTTCATTTAATTTTTTCTAATTTCCTAATATATTAAAGTTTATTCCAGTGTTTCATGGAGCAGAAGGTTGGATAAATGCCCAGATAAGAATGTGAACAATGGTTAAATACTAGGGTATAAGCAGAGAGTGAATTAAATATGGGGTATGTGTGCTGCAAAAACTGACAAGTAGAGACCCCTTCTGAATACATTTTTAAAAGGTCCCAAGAGCATTTGGATGTTTTAGACCAGCTCTATAATTGAAGCAGTTCTATTTCTTTTATAAACTACATAATTTTTTTTTTTTACGAAGAACTAAATACGTGCTCTGTATTCGAAGAGTTCCACCATTTTATTCTCTGTCAAAGATTTAGAACCACCTGGGTGTCATTTCTTTCATCTTGCCATCCTAAACATCTTTACTTACCACTGGAACAATATTAATTACCCAGAGCCCCTTCCTCCCTCCCTCCCTTTCTTCCTTCCTTGGGATTTTGTACTCTGATGTCTGTTTAAGCCTAATACACTAGTAGGTTGCTCACATCAGCACAAGTTCATGTCTTGCCATTGGACAGATATCTTGGAAATGTTTTTCAATAGCTCATCTCTGTTGGGGTGGGATGTTTCATTGATGATACAGAGGAATGACAATTAACATGTTCCATAAGAAAGAGGATTCCAGCGTGAGCATTCATTCTTGAGCATAGCCTTAACTTTGACAGAGGGGAAAGAGTACTGGCCTCAAGTCAGGAGATGGGATTCTGCGTGACCTTAGGTAGCAGCCTTGGGTACCTCTGAATTCTCACACCTGAAGGGCACTGGACTAGATGGACTTGAAGGTCCTTTCAGCTGTATTTGACGGGCATAGAGCCTGAGCTCCCCACTAGGACAAACTGCAGTTGTCTCCCTTATATTAGTGCCATTACTTCCAAAGACCCACTGTATAATATGAAAGGTGAAAAGAAGGGAAGCCCGTTGAGCTGATTGAAGGAGAAGGCCACAGAGTTCCAGACGGTGAGGCTCGTGCAGCAGAAACAGACTGCAGCCAAAGTGGATGCAAGGAACGCCGATGGCTTCCTGACAGGGCAGGTAGTGGACAGGGGCTTATCGATTGGCTTACTCAGTGGCACTCACTTTTATTGGTACAGCACAGTCTAGAAAAGGATTTTTTTTTTTTCGTTGGTCTTGGGGAGGCCTAAGTAAGAGGATTGACTGTAGTCAGAGTGACAACATCTTCGATAAGTGGAGCAAATTGGTGCAGTGTTTCACACAAGGTGAACTTCCTACAGTTCACATAAATGCTGAAATACGTAGATAAAATCTAGGTGCTTACAAGAATAAGGAACATCCATTTGCATGGAGAGACCTAGCATAACGAGTGCACTGGCTAATGAAGGATTAACTATTTGCTTTTTCTTTTGTGTTGCCGTGTTGTCTTTATCTGGGTAGTATAATCATCCATGTACATTTCTAGTCTGACGTAAATTCTTCAGTGTACTCATTATCAACTGTTAGTTATTGTATGAAATCTTTGAGGGCATGTAGTTTGAAACTCGCATTTGCAGTTGAAGCAATCGAGGCTGAGAGAGGGTAATTGGCCAAAATCATGCTATGAGTTAGAATTGGAGTTAGAACTGGAATTAAAACCCAGTTCTGGTTATTTAGATTTTTACTATTGAGAGTGTAAACCTGTCCTTTATATATTTAAAAGTATGAAGTGTACCCACAAAAATTTTCAAAATGGTTAGCAATTTTAGTAAGTTAGTGAATGAGACTAACTTTTTTTTCTGGGAATCCTCCCCCCAGCCTTTGTTCTTCATTAACTTAAGAGAGTAGCATTTTGCTAGTAGATATATTTCCATTTCAATTCTCTATCAGATTCTTAGACTGTGATATAAGACCATGTGAGGCACAAATAGGATAACATGAGTGTAAAGTTTGTGTACAGTAAGAATCTAGAAAATTCTGTTATGACAGGAAGATTGTGTAACACTGAAATATGTTGGTTTTGAACAGAAATTTCAGAATCTTAATCCATCAGAGAATGTGATAAAGGGAAAAAAGAATTCACAATTATTTGCTGTGTTTTATTTAGCAATTACATGCAGTTTTTGGTTTTCCTTTTACATAATTATTTAGTTGTGAACAATGTCCTGATTTTTTTAATGACTGTGACACCTGACATATTTAATGTTTGTGAACATGTTGGAAATGTTTCTAATAACTGAAAAATGGTACCAGGATCTGAAGATGGAGAAGCTGTTGAATACATTCAGACAATGGAATGTATTAATACTTTGAAATTGCTGTGGGCCACCAGGATTGGCCATTGTGATCATTTAAGTTACATTGTACAATCCATTCATTGTATTGTTGACGTGGGAAAGTGGAGTATGGAGTATGCTGGTTTGAGACTGCAGTTCTCTGTTTGAGAATCTTAATTTATTATGCCTCCATGCTGAGTAGTTAAAATTATATGAGTTATGTACTTTGTTCTTGTTTTTATAGGAAATAGACAATTTAACATATAAAAAGACCCTGCATTATTTCTTATAAGAGTTTAGGAAAAAGAGTTTGGTTTTATGAGAAAGAGGATTTAACAATGTTTATCGAGAGATAAACTAGCCAACAGAAAAGATGGCATCAAGTTATAAGCGCTTGCCACAGAAAGGGGGAGGCTTTTCATCTCTTTTAAATTACAATATATTAATTGTAGTTTTTTCAGATAAATCTTTAAATATGAGTTTAATACACATACGGAAAAGTGCACAAATCCTGAGGGACAGCTTGATAAATGGGTACAAAGGGAACCCCCTGTGTAACCTCACCTAGATCAAGAAATGGAGCACCAGAAACCCCCTAATGTGTCTTCTCAGGCACGGTCACCATCATCCTGACACATGTAATCATTTAATATCTGTTCCTTTGTATCTGGCTTCTCTTGCTCAACAGTTTTTCTGTTAAATTCACTCATGTTGTCGGATGTAACAATAGTTCTTTTCAGTATTGTGTGTATTTGTTCATTTTATGAACATTCAGATTAATGGGCATTCACATTATTCCCATTTTTGGCGACATTAAAAATAATTCTACCATGAGCATTTTGGTGTATGTTTTTGGTGTTTATATGTATGCATTTCTGTTAGGTGTATTCCTGGGAGAGGAGTGGCTGGATTACAAGGCATGCGTGTGTTCAGTTTTTGCAGATAATGTCAAACACATTTCCAAAATATTCGTACTAATTGACAAAAGGAACTCAGAGTGTTTAAGAGTTCCAAATGTCCACATCTTTGCCAATACTTGGTATTAACAGTTTTTTGTTTTTGTTTTCATTTCAACCATACTGGTGGGTACATAGCAGTAGCTCAGTGTGGTTTTAATTTGTATTTCCCTGATTACTGATGATGGTGGGCACTTTTTCATGTATTGGTTGTTTGGATGTTCTCTTTTGCAAAGTGCCTGTTCAGATCTTTTACTAATATGCAAAATTGTCTTCTTTTGTTACTGATTTTAGTGGATTTTGCAATATATTCTGGATTATCTTTTATTAAAAGTTTTATCAGTCTAAAGTTAATAGCTCTCTCCTCTTCTGAACAATACAAGGCTCTTTAAATGCTTTTAATTCTCCATTTACATCTTATATGACATTACTGACCAGGATTTTAGTTCCATCTTTTAAACCCCTACATTTATTATTGCTGTTAAAGTTTTATGTAGTATTGAAAATATTCACTTATTTACCAGTTTCTTTGCTCATTCTTTCTTCCATCTTAGTTCTTTCTTCAAATTTTAATTTCTTCCTGAAATTCATCCTTTGAAGATTCCTCTGAGTTTATAGAACCCTTTAGTGAGGATTTTTTATTTTTATTTTACTTCCTCTTGAAGATAGTTTTATTTGATATACAATTCCAGGCTGACAGATATCTTTTCTCAGTACTTTTTTTTTTCTGTGTCTTATGATTTTTTTTCTTTTGATGTCTACTGCAAATCTAAGTGTCAATCCTTTACAGATGATTCGTCTCTGATCAGCTCTAGAAAATTTATAGCCACGAGCTCCTTGAATGGGACGTCTCCCCCATCCTCTCTCTGTCAGGAATCTCCAGTATGTTGAACTTCTTTATTCTCTGTCTCTTAGCCTCTCTTTTTGCACACATTCCACTTTCTTGTCTCTCTCTGTGCTTCAGTCTGGCAAGCTTTTTCAAGTCTACATTGCAATTTATTCTCTTTCCATTGGGACTAGCCTCCTGTTTAATTCACTCATTAGGTTTTTTCAATTACTATAATCAGTAGTTTTTCAAATCTGCTGGTCTTCTTTTATAACATCTTGTTTCTCATGCTTCCAATCCTATCTTTTTTTTTTTTGAGGGCAGTGTCACTGGCCCTCATGTGCGACCGAACCGGGGGCCGTTGGCTTCCCACGCCAGCACGTAACCACCGCGCCTCTCGGCCGGCCCTTCCAATCCTATCTTTAAGGATTTTAAACATTGTAAAAATACTTATTTTATATTCTGTGTGTCATATTCCATTGTCTGCAGTTCTTGGGGAAGGAGGTGTTCAAATGCTCTCTTTTGTTTACTTTTGTTTAATATGGTTTGTTTACTCATGTGCTTTGTAATTCTGAATTTTGAACTTGCCAGGATTTTTATCTGTGGGAATTCTTAGGCAGCCTGTTGGGGAGCACCTTTCTCCAGACAGGATTTATGTTTCCTTTTTGCCGGTATCTGGGCGGTGCTACCAACCTAGGACCACCTTGTGTTACTCTCGTGGCTTGGGGTTTTTTGGTGTGTAAATTCAAATTCTGAAGTCTTAGGAGGGTAGGCCTGTTGTTAAAGATTCTCAGGGGAGATTTTCTTTTCCCACTCTGCATTTTGAAAAAAACATATAAGGTTTTTTGGTTTGTTTGTTCTTTATTCTTTTTTTTAACCAAGGGTGTTCCCTGTCCAGGACTCTGATTGTGTGTGTGTGTGTGTGTGTGTGTGTGTGTGTGTGTTGGCAGTTGATAACAACTCCCCATCTTGTGGAAAGAACTCTACCCCCATACCTTGTGAGTTGCAGAAAACCTGGTTTCTAATTTAGCAATTTTTTCTTCACAACAGTGAGCTCATCATTTTCGGAAGGCAACTTTCATTTTTTGCTTCTGACCCTACTTACCATGGTAAATCGACTATGATTCTTTCTTTCATAAGTTTTAAGCTGTTTATATTCTTTATGATGCAATTAAATGTCCTGGTTTGCGGGGTGATTTTTTTTTTTTTTTGGACATTGCTGAAATAAAAGTATTTCTTATTTCTTAATAATGGTGTAATCTATATAATGACTTTATATTGAGAGAGATGTGTGTGTTTAGATTCCTCTTTTGAGCTGTAGCTACATAGCTACAAAACTTTGTTTTTAAGCCGATGAGTCCGAATGCTAATACTGCAGCTGGTTGCTCTTCTGACTATACTAGTCTGGATGCACCGATTGCTTTCTAGTTTGTCAGGTACTTCTTGACTTTTGTGTCAAGGCTAAGGCCAAGTACAGTGTCCTTCCAGGTTCTGTAAGGAGGTACTAAGTAATGCTTTGGAGAATCAACAGATTGGATTCATGTACTGAATCATCTGCAAAACAATGCTGAATTTTTTTTTCCCCCCAGCTTTCATTTCTGGGGGTGTAACAAAGGTAATAAATAACTGTTAAACTTGAAATTGAAGAAAGTCATTTGCTTCAGGCAGAAGGCCTTTCCAAAATCCTTTCTATAATTTCTAGCTAGATGATTGAAAAATATAGCAGTAAATGTGTATTATCTTATTGCTTCCCATTTATTTTTCTCTCTTTTAAAACAGCAACTCCAGAGGTACTAGTTTGGGCCTTCTTTCTTTTCTCCAACTGCCTTTTTTTTTTTATTTAAAACATCATATCATTTATTATATTGGGCCAGCAGGAATCAGTTTAAAAGGGTTGAGAGCTGGTTTAGATTAATGGTTTGGCAACTTGGAAATAGCCCACTGGAGTCACACAGTCCTGCTTATCTTGGAGTAAGTTTTAAAAACTTAGCCATTGAAAATTGTTTCTATAAGCTGCCAAATTGAAAGTTGGAGTGAAGAAAAACTTTACACTGATCCATGCACCCCAAAATTCTTGTCAGTATGCTTTATGGGGATTTGTTGTTTGAAGGATGGCACACACCACAGGAATAAAAGCTTGTCATGACAGTCAATAAATAATGCTATTCTGGCTTTCCATGCACTTTATAGTGTTTTTTCTTCAAAGTTGTCAACTTTTCATTTCCATGCATAAGGTATTTACTTCTCTTTTTAAAAATATTTTTTAAAGCGATAGCCATTTATTACATCTTAACTCTTTCTACATTAGAAAAACACCCCTTCTTTCTCCTCCCATTTGTAGGATTGCACAACCTTTCAGTGAAACAAAACCAAAATTGTTCACTTGCTCAGAGTTCCCACCCCCTTGAAATAAGCCACATAGCTCCCTGTGGGTGCGCCCGGCCTCGCACTGCCCCGCAGTTACTCGATCCTTCTTATCTCAGTCCCTTTTGGCTCCTTACGTTGTCTCTTCATCTGTTTTCTTAGCTCCTCCTTTGCCCTCGTCCACCCAGTTTTTGTGCTGCCCTAAGTCACGTCCCTTCTCTAAGGCTTAGGAGCAGTTCTCGTGAGTTGGCTTTGCCTTTTGCTCAGCTCTATACATATTCTGAGGAAGTTCCTTATACATCTAAAGGTACATATGGTTCATTGAGGAATTCCTGCACAAGGATTAAACCCCTCAATGTGAACATTTTGCAAAAGGTTTTCAGTTTCTTCTTTGTCAGAAATTAGGTATTAGAAGTGTTAATTAATGGATATAAAGTACAGATGGCCCTTGCTTTATATAAAATATGTGCACTAGGGCCGGCCGAGAGGTGTGGTGTTTAAGCGCTGCCTTGGGAAGCCAGCGGCCCCGGTTTGGTCCCACATATGAGGGCCAGTAACACTGCCCTCAAAAAAAAAAAAAAAAATCAACTAAAATATGTACACTAAAAAGTTGGCTGTATCCTAATATATGTTAAATGCAAGAGAGGTTACTAGTTAAGAGAACCTGGCTACGAATCTTTAAAGAATTCATATAATATAAATAATCCGACCTAAATGTCTCTGTTTTAGAAGATTTTTTCACTTAGGTTGTTATATAGGGTGTGTTGTAAATGATGGTCTTCATAACATAATTCGTAAAAATGGCAGATTTGTTATTTACGTGCACTTTGTGGGGGGAAAATGTATCTTAAATGTTAACCTATGGTATTTTCACATCAATAGTAACTTGATCAAAATGGGTTATCTAGTCTCAGCAATTAAACATGGCATCCTTTTCACCTTTCATCAGATTTGCAGTTTTCCAGTCCTCAAAAGTAACCCTTCTCATGTCCGTCATCATCTTTCTGGGCCAGTGAGCTTGAAAATCTGTGTATCACAAACAAATACTTGGTGATCAGTTGTGTTTCTCTTTTTTTCTTTCCAGCCCCTCCCATTAAATCTACCATGATTTTACTTTAAGGATTTAAGCCCATAGGGTAAGGTATATCTGTGCCAGGTGACCATGTCTTTGTTGTTGACCTTGGTATTATCCTAGAACATTCTAATGCCTCCTTCCGTGATGATGTGGTGGCAGATTACAGTTTCGGTGGCTTCAAGATAATTGGTCTTAATTATTTCTAAGTCATTTGTTAGTGGAATGTAAGAACAAGCATTGTTCTAAGAAAAGATATAAATGGCTTTGGAGTTTCTTTTCTTAGCATACAAGTCAAAAGATTAGGGTGAAAGCAAACGCTCATGGCACAAAACTGGTGTGGTTTGCTAGTAGATTGTTGGGTTCCTATAGCTTAAATTATACAAACCACTACAAAGCTGTTAACTAGTGACAGTTTTTATTTCTCTTTTGTATTAGTTGAAGTCTGTGATCCTTTTATTTAAAGTTAAGCCATGTGTTAAATTACAGGTGTATTAAATATGTTATCTGCATATCTTTCTGCCAAGGTCGTACATACCACCCTGTCCCCCAAATACCTACTCATCATTTTAGGACCAAGTTCCAGTGTAACTTCCTGGAAACCTTTCAGATTGGCTCCTTTATCTGAGTCCGTAATACATCTGTTATAACACAGCAACACAGTGTGCTATATAATTGTTTAAGAAGCTGTCTCTCTCTTCCCCTCCCCAAACCCACTAAGTTGCTATTAGCTTAGGATCAAGGATAATGTCTCATTCATTTCTTGTGTTGTTCATTATACTACCCCTCAACTGTAGCACATAATAGGTGTTGAATAAATTGTTGCTAAAAGAATAAATGAATTGAAGCAGAAAGTAGAAAGATTTGATGAATTGACTTACCAACTTAGAATTTAAAGATAAAAATTTTAAATCTAAAATCATTAGGTTAAAATCAGTATAGCCATAGATTTGGCACAGAATAAGTTGTTATTCTGCAACTTTAGTAGTAGATGGGGGCAGAAAGTATGATACAGTAATCTGAACTGTTTCTAAAATGCAAAGAAGAGATGTGTTTGCAGGCCAGTCCTGATTTTGTGCTTGTTTTAATTTTGATTTACCCTCTTATCACGCTACCAGTTTGCCTGAGGAAATAGAAAGGTGGCAAATCTACCAACCAGCCGAAGATACTTTCACTGAGGGCAGGTGGGACTGGAGGGGTTGGCGAATGGGAGTGAAGATGAGAAGAAAATTTCTAAACCTGTCTCTTGCCCTGTCTTGGAAAGAGCTTATGGTATATCTGGGGACTCAAAGCGTTAGTTTTGAAGAATGGGCTGTGGTTCTTGCCATGGCAGCACGTGTTCTAGAGCTTGATTTTGGAGAAGTAAGATTGTTAGCCCAGTAAGTCATGTGATTTGTCAGCTTGGCCACCTACCCATCTTCTAGCAGTGTGGGAAGCTAAGTATTTGAATTTTTAAGATGAGAATACTTAAATTTCCCAAGATTTAAAAATGTTGGTATGACTTTCTTATCAAATGTTCTGGGTAAATTATTTGAAATGTGAAACATTCTTTTCCAACCAAAGAGATTTTGTCTCATATTTAGAAAAAGCAAAAATTAAAAAAATGCCTACATAGTCCTATACCCTTAGATGGAGCTGATCAAAGCAATATTTTTAACAAGAAATTGCGTGTGTCGTGAAATGTTTCATATGCTGTGTGTCCATGTTTCATTTTATTTTTACTTGTTTTCAGTTCTGTTTTTGGACTTTAACCCAAAGTAGAAATTGTTTGTGAATCCAAGTTTTTTAATAGCAGATTTATACAGAGCATGCCAAAAAATGTATTAAAATTGTAATAATATACCAGGGGTGCCAAAAAAATGTGTACAAGTGGACACTTTGGTCAACGTTGCTCAAGCAGTAATTCGCCATAATCAGGAGTGTCTGGACGCTGATGGAAACCACTTTGAGCACCTCTTGTAATTGCAGAGGTCAAATGTGACTTGTATTCATCTTTTGTTATTGGTATGTAGTATTACAATTTTAATACAGTTTCCCTTTCTTAAAATGTATATACATTTTTTTGGCACCCTCTGTGTATATACTTTTCACTTTTTATTCTGTGTGTTTTTTATGGAGTCTTTGTCTTCCTCTAAGAGGTGGTTAATAAAATGTGTTGTTTTGGAAATATTATTCCATGGTATAGTCAAAGCCGCATATTGTTTTCCCACTTCAAGTTTGGCAACCTTCAGATACAATACAGGCTCACTAGTTTGGTTAATTTTTTTTTTAAGTGTGGATCATGCCTAATCTTCAGACCTAATGATTTACTGAATTTCAACCTCAGCTTTGTTAGGGTTAATTCACAAGTCATGTATTCTCTGTTGTATAAATTTTTTTACCTAGACAAAAACCTATTTGAGCACTAACTATAGTTCATTTATTCTCAGCCTTGCCTTTTCTATAATTGTTGCTTCCTCTTTAAATCCTGGATCACCTCTTTTAACAAATAGCCATCGATCAAATGTTAAATAGGCAAATGACATGATTCATTTACCATCTGTAATGCTTTTTTAACTGGCCCTATACTAGGTCCTGAGGGGCCCTGCCCTCCGTTGCCCACAGCACGTGCGAGAGCTATAGCCGTGATCAGACAGTTGTGAGCCAGTGTGTAATGCGTGCTACGTTGGAGGGAAGCCAGAGGGCTGTGGGATTTGAGGCTTTCAACTTCAAGGTGGAGGCTTTCCTTCACAAATCCATCTTTGCAAGGGAGGCAAAACCAGGATATTCCTAAATGGGAAATTACAGATTGCAGCCAGAGATGCCCGCAGACAAGAGTTGCATTTCACCAACTTGGCGTGGCGCTCATTATCTTCTGAAGCACGAACGCCATGGTCAGCACTTTTATCATGGAGTTATCCATGTTGTATCACTTCCAAGAACAATTAGTAGGGAGGGTGGCGGGGAGAGTCAGAGCTACTCTTTAGCACTCCTGTGATTCTAGGGCCATCTCTGACTTAGGTTTTGTAACTCCAGGATGGCAGACTGTTTCGGGAAGATAACTCCTATGGAGAACTCACACACCTCTTACACCTCAGCTGTGGTTTCTTTTCCGTCCAGGCTTTTCCCTTGAGTTTTGCACTCTCCACCGTGTCTCTTGTACTGCTTGGTTGCCCCCCGATAATCTGGGTGTTCTTTAACCCAGAGCCTCCCCACACTGTGAAATTGGCCTATTGTGAAAATCACTTGTGATGAAAAATCATTTCTCTATGTTTTATCTCCATTGCCACTAGTTGTGTGACCTTATTTGCTTCACCTCCTTGAGTCCCCGTAGTCTCGTCTATAAAAGGAGCATCATAGTACTGCCTGATAGGCCTTGTGGGTGGCACATGGGGTGAGTATATAAAACATGCAGCGGTCTGCATTTTCCATGGCACTTTTAACTGCTTAGCAGCAGCCACTTCTCTAAGAAAACAAAAGTTTGCACACAGTTGCCTTTAATCTCTTTTTGATTCCATGCCTTTTAATATTCTCTAGGATAATCTCCCTACTCCCTATTTCTCTGGCACTTAGCGTTCCTTCTTGGCGAGTGTTCAGCCTTAGGGTTTTTGTTTTTTTTTTTTGCTACTTTGATGGTAACTGAATACCCATGACTCAGGTATATCCATTCAGCAGACACTTGTGGATGGTTTCAACGTGCTAGGCATTGGGATACAGAGGCGCTCCCATTTAAGCAGGGGATACCATGGAAATAGCCAGCTGGTATGAGGAGTTCTGGAATGCTGTTATTTAAAGGCATTATGGAGACACAAATGACTGAACTTTACTTTTGTTCCAAGTAGATCAGCAAAGTAGGTTAGATTTTAAATGGGCCTTGAATTCTCACTTGGTGGATAAAAAGAGGATCATGCTAGGCAGCGGAGCTGTTTATATAAAGAAAGACAGGTGAAGATATAAGTACATAAGGTAGACGTAGTCACTACTGAGTCAAGTCGGTGCCCCCTCCCCTACCACTCCAGCTCTCAGTAGGAAGGCAAAGAGAAAACAAAGTAGCCCTTTTTTGCAGATGTAAAAAACTGCTTGCCTCAGTAGCAAATAAAGAGTTCTGTTTTATTTGCTTTTACTGGGGTTTTTTTGCATGTACAAAATGAGAAGCAAACATACGGATAGAACAAAAGCTTAGAAGCAGAATGTACATATTCCTGAACTGTGCCTCATGCTGTCAAGTTTTCCTCCACTTCCTGTGTTTCTTTCCTTTGATCACTTACTATATGTCAGGCACTTTGCAAAGGTTATCTCCTTTAACCCATACAGTTTTATGAGTTAAGATTTTCCTTGCTTTTCACAGATGAGAACACCAAGAGTCAAAGAAGTTTAAAAAAACTTGTTTAAGATGCATGCCTGTAAGTGGGAGAGCTCTTTCCCGGAGCCAGCCTTATCTCTGAAGTTCAGTTCCCTTTATTCTAAAATGAAGTGTTGAGCTTCTGCCCGAGTCTTAGACTAGGCCCAGCCAATCAATTACTGACCAGTTAGATGGCGGGTACAGGCAGCCAAAACTTTCTAAGTCTTATTTCCTTCACCTAACAGGTGGAGTAATTGGAGCAGATGAGGTTGCACTTCCCTTCAACTTTATGGTTTCTTCCTTTTTTTTTTTTTTTTTTTTAAGATTTTATTGGGAAATTGGGGGAGGTGGATAGCACTGGGGAATCGGGGAAGGGGAACAGACAAGTTGCTGTCCTTTGGTTCTTCAGTCTAGTTGCGGAGGATGTTGCTTCACTGATCTATGTTGGTATCATCATTGCGCTCTTCCCAGGTGAGGCAGTCGCTCGCGGGCCATTGGATGGCCGCTAACGGCAGCTCACGCCAGCTGCCGGCTGCTCACGGTAGTTCATAGCAGCCCACTGCAGAAGGGGCTGCACCCTATGCCTTTGAGGGTGACTCACGGCAGCCCAGCTCCAGGTTTAGCTGTTGTTCACCATCTTAGCTATAGAGGGCGCAGTGTCACTGACCCTCACGTGGGATCTGAACCGGGGTCCTGCTGCTCAGAGCTGGCGTCCCAAGCCAACTCTTAACCAACGCACCACTCAGCAGCGGCCCTATGATTTCTCCTTCGGCTCCTCATGTCTGGTCATTTTGTACAACCAAGTTTGAGTTAAATGATATAGTGGAGAACGCTCTAATGCATGAGTTGCAAAGGTTGTTTAGAATTGTTTAAAATCACTTTTAAATCAAAATAGTGATGATAACCTCTGGATAAGGGGGAGAGGGAATTGCCTGGGAAGAGGTGTGAGGAAACTTTATGGAATGAAGATGGTGTTCTATATCTTGATAGGAGTTTGGGTTAGATAAGTGTACACTTAGATTTCTGCATTTCATGGTATGTAAATTTTACATCAAAAGAAGAAAAGCCATAAGCAAATATTGAACTCTAAGTAATGATATGCATGCTGAAGTATTTGGGGTGAAGTATACTGGTATCTGTAATTTACTTTACAATGCACTAAAAATAAGAGAGATTAATGGATGGATAGATGAGGTATGTGATAAAGTAAGTATTGTGCAGTGTTAATGTAAATGGTGAAATCTAGATAGTGCTTATGTGGTCCTCACTGTAGAATTCTTTCAAATTTGCTGTATAATTTGAATTTTTAATAATAAAAAACATAACATTAAAAATATTCTTGTAATAAATTATTGGGGGGGAATCACTTTTAAGGTGAGTCGATAATTTCCTATCAGCAGCCTCCTCACTTGAAGGGTCTTCATTAACGCCACCCCCATTCCGGTTAGACTATCAGGAGTTGAAGTGACCTGATTTAAACAGCTCAGAGAGGCCTTTCCTTTCCTTGGCCAACCTTGTAGGTTGGGAGGTTCCTTCCCTTAGACATTTCAAGTGTGAATGTCCCCCAGGGCTGAAGCTGGCCTAGCAAAGCTCATACCTGTGGCTGTTTGAGTCACTAATAGTTATATTTCAAGAAGTTAGTATCACCGTCAGCCAAAGATTAAACTTCTCAAGCTCTCCCACCCCATATAGACCCTTGATCATAAGATGTTAAAGAAATAGGCCTTTTTTGGTTTTGCACTTTGTTTTCAGTCTATCACATGTTTGAGATGCCTTGCATTTCTGTAACAAATCACACTTGGTGCTTTCACAGTACTTTAGTTGGAGACAACTTCTCATTGTACTGGTTTTGAGTCCTGGCACTTGAGAGCATCTTCATTCTGCTGCTTATGGAATGTCAGTCATTCTTGTGTTTGGAGCAGAGTTTACCTTTTCCTCATTGGTAGAAGCCCCAGCCCCCAGTGGTGCCCAAAATGAGTGTCTGATCCAACTTGTATTTGAGAATGTAAGGTCATGAGGAGTGCATGAATTCTTGCACAGCAAACGGGGGAAACAATGAATTATATTAGAACAGTGAAGTCAATCACGGGGATACTTCGTTTTATATATATATATATTAAAAAAAAGAACAGTAAGATAGCTAAAATATGTTTTGAATTATTTTGTTGTAAAAATGTCATCTTTCTCTTTTCTCTAACTTTCATAACAATAATTAATCACAAGTCATTTTACATACTGAAAACAAGTTATTTCATATACCGTATGTTTGAAATATACCAAAAGGTCATTTTACAAGATTTAAATGAAACAAGTATTTGAAAAAAATTAGAGTTGGAGAGCAGGAAGAGAAGGGGACAGAATACTTCTTGAGTTGAACATGAGCCCATACTGTAGTTGTTAAGCCTCTAGCACTCAGTAAAGAGTATTTTTATTTAAATCCACAGTACCAATGGGGAGAGGGGAGAAATTTGATTGCTTGAGAGTTACCCTAGGAGACTGGATCTGAAAATTTACATGAATCCCCGAAAAATGCAGGTGTGCGTGAGTGCCAAATGTCTGAACTAACCAAGAAAAACTTGCTTTTCTGCATGACTGTGGTGAAAGCATTGGTTCCCAACAACTTTCACATTTATAAGGATTTTTTTTTTTAAGGGACTAGCTACCCAGTGGGCAAGCAGCTATGTAGTACAAAAAGTCTTGGCTGATTTAACATACTGGGGGCATGTGGATTCCTAAGAATGTCACACCTTGTCTATGGCAATAAATCAGGGTGTCTATTCTTGATACTAAATCTGATGTCATTGGCAGCTTTTCTTCTTTATTGGAAGGATGATATTCAGAAGGGAGAATATTTTTTTCATGTATTTTGCCCTTTCTGTGATTGGGGTGTTTCTATGGTTTTTTTCCTTTTTCTTAAGCTATGAAATAATACTGGCAAGGCCCAAGAAAACTAGATCTGGATTTCATTTTGTCTCTTCAACTCTGTGTGATCTTGTGCACATTCCTGACGTGTTACAAACAGCTTGTGTCTCTGAATGTGCAGTATCAATTTTCAGTGGTGAAAGCCCCAAAAGGAAACAGACTGATTCTTCCATGCACAAACAGCTGGGCAGTTGTGGATGGAATTAATTGCTGATATATATTGGCTGTGTTTTTCTTCCCTTGTCATTTCCTTTGCAGCTGCGAAAGTGAAGTTTGACTTGAAAACAGACATTTCCAGCAGTGCAAATCCAAAAAGTATCAAGATGGGATTCTTCAAATACAGTATCTTAACTGCTACCTTTGAGTTGTTCCATTTGGAGGTGGGATGGGGAAGAGCAAACAGATGATTTCTAATTATATATGTGGTTGAAAAATAATTAAATCAGGCACTTGGACTATGAAAGGAGTGTTTTGGAATGGGCTGATTTATCTCACGGCGAGAGTGACCTCATAATTCAACAAAAGGCTAGATCAGTCAGCACTCCGTCTCTAGGACTCAAAGAGGGTGTTCTAGGCCATCTCTCAAAATAATCAGAATGGTCAATACTCCAGGCTGATTTATTGTTCCAGTGTGGGGGAGCAGCAGTTGGGGAGGGTAATGCGACAATATGTATCATTAAAAAATATACTTTCCTGTTTTTATTCCCCAAAGCCTCTTCCATTGTTTGTTTTAAATTCTAGGTAAATTATTACATAGCTTATTTTTTACGTACTTGGGTGTTTTACTAAGAAACCTGTTTTTTATTTCATGAGTAATAGGAGTTCAATTAAAAGTAACTGTTGGTTGTGTCTCTGAATGTTCCTATTCAGAGAGTAGTACTGATTAAAATCACTTTGTACAATAATCAAATGTTTCGTAGCAGTTTCAATAACTGATAAATTATTTTAGATACCATTAAAGATTTTTAGACAATATATATACATTCTACTGAATATCTTATTTGGAAAATAAATCCAAAATTTTTTTAAAATCCAGATATTTATGAAATTATTTTTTAAATGAGTGATTACAAACTTTTATATAGTCTGCATATTAGTGACTTCCATCAAAATAACTTCCTTATGTGTTCAATATTCTAAAGCAAGTCCATAAATCAAATCCCTTATTTTTGAAGGCAGCTCTTGCTAGTTAGTTGATAAGGAAGTGCTTTTATTTTTTTCCACATTGCCAGGAGAACTAACACATTGGTAAAGATGGGTCGGCAATGCTTACGTTCATGTCCAAATGCCTGTTTTGGCCAAAGTAAAGTTCTACGGGCAGTGCCGCTGACACCTTGAGATATGCAGAAGCTGCTGTTGCTAAACTTAGCAGCTGGCGTGGTTGGACTTCCTTTGTAGTAATCTGCTTCCACCTAGCATTCTGCTCTGTTGGTTGAGTTGTGTGACCTACCTTGCATTTTATCTTTACTTTCTTCAAGGAAAAGAAATGCATCTGTATTTCATTTCATGGCAGGAAAGCAGATCTGCAAACACGAACTTTCCCCCTGTTTCTTTGAGGAGGATTAACCAATTAACTTTGTGACGCTGAGGCCCTGAAAAAGGTTGTGGCCGTATTAACGTGCCGTTTGCTCCTGCTGCAGTCGGCCTGGGTGTGTTGTTTCCCCCAGAGTGGGCTCCACCCTTGCTCTAACCGCACAGTGTGGATATCTCACTGCTTAAAACAAAGTTCATTTTTAGGGCAGCATTGCATCAGAATTGCCACACAAAACCCAGCTTAAGAAATGTACAGCAGCTTCAATTTTTTTGTAAGTAATGGATGGTCTTTTGTAATACGGATAGTACGCAGCTTGAGGGGGAGCATAGAAAAGATAGATGGTGAATTTTGTGCCAGCTGCTGGTAACATGCAGTACTCTTGGGGAGGAGCCTGTGGCTTTATCACTCGACTAAATTTTTTCCTATTAGTTCACTTGTCTGCTCTTTTTTACTGAATTGTTGTTGTTTTTGTCTTGAGAATGACTTTGACTCTTTAAGCTAAGGAAAATACTTGTAGTTTCCTCAATGTACTAATTATTTAACATAAAAATGCACGAAGTGTTGTTTTGCACTGAATTTATTGGACCCATTGATAGCAAAATCTGGCAATACTGTATTTCGAGACATCATGGCATGAACTTTGTGTGTAAGAGTGGGTTCATTGATTTTAAAAAAGGCAGCATCCAAAGAGCCTTTATTTCTGTCATAATAACGCTTTGTCCTGTTGCTGTTGGGTATTTGTCAGAAGAGTTGGGGAAGGCTTCAGCCCCAAGTTCTGTTCCATGCCTTGTCTGTGCCTCTGTGTTCTTTCTAGAGTTTGTGACGTGAACGGTAAGTTGAGCTATAGGAGAATCATTGTTATTCAATGAGGTCCATGTTCAGCATTTTTTTCTTTGGAAATGGGGTCTGACTTTTGTTCCCCGTCACATATTAGGGTTCTGTTTGTAGCTGGGTTTTAAATGCCTGTGAAGTGTTTTAATTATGCAGCCACCAAAGGCACGTAGGGAGTGAGGCTGTGCTCTGTGGTATCTAAACTGACTTGTTTTCTTCCTCTGGTGCCTGTGCTCTGTGTACCCTTGGGGTAGACACACCCAGTTGGTACAAGCAAGGGAACCACTCTCCTCAGTTGAAATCAAAGCTAACTGTTGAAATGGGTCGATTTCCGGAAAGCTTGAGGGGTCAGTGGCATCCTTTTTGGACATAAACTTCAGCTTCCTCTTTGCAATTTGGTAGTAATTGTGTTTAGTGATTTTCTAATGTCATAGGAATCTAAGAATAAAGTAAAATCATTGTATCCTAGAAAAAAATGCACTCGCCTAGAAATCAAGAGGCCATTTCTTTGAACACTAGTTTCTTCACCTGTAAAATGAGGCATTTAGGTGAGCTCTCGAAGATCTTTTCCAGCTTAGAATATCCGAATTCTCTTTGTAAAGATGCATGCCTATTGCAGCAATGCTAAAGGAAATGTATTAGAATCGAGAAGAAATGTTTAGATATTAACCCAGCATCATTCTTATAAATGACATGAAAACTATAACTTTGCTTTACATAAATTGCGTACCTCAGAAATTTTGGAAATTTACTGTTTAATATCTGAGCAGTAGAATTAGCTATATAAATCATCTCAACTAGAAAATCATGTTCAAGTTGAGATTCGATGAACGTCTTGTCACAAGTGTTGTGCAGACATTTCATTGAACATTACCTGTACTCAGTTTACAATTATTAGTTGTGTAGCCTTGGGTAAGTGGTTTTCAAACTTTTTTGCAGTTATATTTTGCATCATTACCCAGTACATACACCACTTCATCTCTGAAATAAATTTCTCCTACAGTACAGAAAAGACTCTGTTATTTTCTGTTTTATTTCATATAAAAAATTGTTGGTTTCAATCCACTGAGGTAGGTGATGTCTATTGTCCCTTTGAGTTCGCGGAGAATACAGTTACCCTTAGATTTTTATAGCTGCTCCGGAGCAAAGCTTGCCAACTAGTTAGCTAGTCAATATTGAAATTAGAAGATTTTCTAAATAGATTTTACTTGGAACTTTTGTAGAAAGTCAATAGTTAATATCTCCAATAATACTTGCGTATTTTTTTCTTATAAACCATCATGTATCTACCTCATTCTTCTTAATGGATGCATAGTACTTCAGTGTATGGATGGATGTACTATAATTTATTTATACATCTTGTGATATCTGGGTTATTTCCAGGTTGTTTCCTTTCTCCCCTATCAGATATACTTATGCTATCAGTCTTCTTTCCTACCTCCATTTTGGGACAGAACCCAGAACTGGGGTGTTACAGGAAAGGGGTGATAGTGCTGTGTGGACATCGGGAAACCCCTCACCAGCTTCTCCTCTGGCTAGAACACCAGAGGTAAGTCCCTGCTGTCCCAGTCCTTCATGCGTGGGTAAGAATGCCCCTGGAAGTCACTTTTCAGCAGATTAATCAAGTAACATTGGGTTCAGAGTCCCGTGACTTGAGTGTGAGATTGTGGGCAGATCATCTAAACTCTTTGTTCCTCGGTTTTACCATCTATAAAATGAGAGGTTGGAATAGATGAGTTTTAATGTCCCTTCCAACTGTAATATGTAGTATTTCTGTTGAAATATTGATTTAAGCTATTTAACCCAAATTATATGAAATTTCTGTTATTTAAATTCAAAACATCTTTTCTGTATATTGTGTGGTCTGTAATTTATTTGACCTGCCATATGGCCTGAGCTATTTGAAAGTTTAAGGATGTAAAAAAGGGAAGTTGAATGTTATACTATATTTTACATAAACTCTCCTTTTTAAAATGTCAATTTCAAAAGCATAGAACCCCTTCCAGAAGTAAAAGCAAATCCTTTTATCAAGCTAGAATACTTGAGAGAAGACTGAGTGAGGTGATGTTTGTTTTTAAAATGGATCCTTGTAATTTTCATTGAATCTAACCATTCAAAGCTAATCCTGAGGGCTTTGAAACTTGGCTTCAGCCGCCTTGTTTAAATTGTTTTCACATTCTAGCCCTCTAATCCATCTCCTTGTTTCACTGAATGCTAAAATTGATACTGCCTGACATAGCTCAAGTTTTCTGATTTGGTGCTGAGGAAGCAGCCTTAGAGGTGAACTGTGCACTGTCCTCTTGCCAGCAAAGTTATCAAGTTACACAGCAAAGTTATTAAGTAACAGAAGCAAGCATTTTTTTTGCTGCATCACACACACAGGTTATGTAGCATTGCCTGTTCCACAATTTTATTCTTTTAATTCTATCAAGTGACAGTTGTCCTGAAAGCAAAATGGTATGAGAACGTCATCATTTGATTTGGGTAATCAGGGCAGGAAGGTAAAAAGCCATTTTCTTGGCCTGGATGTAGGGGAGTCTGTGTGTATTTGTATGCGTGGTTACCCTAGCTTCTTGGCAGAAGGCTTGACATACTTTGAATAAGGATACTTCTCTAAAACCTGAGATAGTAGGTATTCTCCAAGTAATGCTAGATAATTATACTACTAGTATTCCATGTTAATTTTCATATAAATTGTTTGACATGTGGTTTGGTTTAGCAGAATGTATTGAGGACCTTCTAGGAACCAAGCACTGCATTAAATGGTGGGAGTACCTAGATGACAGAGATAATCTCACTGGAATCTACTAAAATGACAACAGTTCCTATATTTCTCCCATTGTTGGAGTTTTCTAATATCCACTGGTAAGTGGAACTGAGCAGATAAAGTTCTTCAAATTTGAGTCTGTGAAAATAGATAAAAACAAAGCATATGTTCAGTATTTAAAAGGGGGGTCTTGGGCCAGCTGAGTGGTGTGTTGGTTAAGAGTTAGCTTGGAACGCCAGCTCTGAACAGCAGGGCCCCAGTTCAGACCCACCGGCAGGCCAATGACGCAGCTAAGATAGTGAACAACAGCTCCATCTGGAGCTGGGCTGTCGTGAGTCGCCGGCTACAGCATAGGCTGCAGTGGGGCTGGCCAGCAGCTGGCGTGCTCTTTCGTGAGCTGCCGTGAGCCGCCATGAGCGGCCGTCGAATAGCTGGCGAGCAGCTTCCTCACCCGGGAAGAGCGCAATGATGATACCAACATGGGCCAGTGAAGCAATGTCTTCCACAACTAGACTGAAGAACAAAAAGGACACCAACTTGTCTGTTCCCCTTCCCCGGTTCCCCAGTGTTGTTCACCTCTCGCAATTCCCCAATAAAATGTTTGTTTGTTTTTAAAAAATGGGGTCTTCATGTTAGAGCAGTGTCAGTTACTGTGAAGTCATACTCTTGTGTGTGGGTCTGCTAGTGATATCAGTTTCTCACTAATCAAATTCTAAACAAAATAAAGTTGTGGTGTTTAGACTAATTGAGCCTCGATTTTGGCCTACTGAGATATAAAAACCTGTTAAAATTATTGTACCTCAGATATTGTAATGATTTAAACAATTGCTTTGTGAAATTAACCTTGAAAATGGTTACACTGTGTCTTGATGACACCCCCCCACACACATCTTTGTCAAGTTACCCCATCCATTGTGGTATTTATGACTAAGGAAATTCTCTATAGTTAGAAATATACAGGATGCTGCAATCCACAGGATGTTGAACAAACTTTGTCTAAAACATTTTAAATCATGTTAGAAAAACAGCCCTGTGATAGTAGAATCATTCAAATAGATTGTAGCTTGAGCTGAAGCAGAAAGCCATTTTAAACAAGAGAGACAGAAGAAAGTCTAATCATGACTGGTCTGTTATGCAATCTCAGAAGGGACTGCTCTTTCTCCTTTGGAGCTCGGTTTTTGGCGAAGGTCCTGTGACAGTGGGAATTCGCTTCCTATCAGGAAACGCTGTTTTTCAATGTATTATCTTGTTGAGACAACCACAGTGAACAATAGGCTATTAATGTATTAGAACAACAAGTGTCATAACTAAGCCAATATTTGCTTTGTTTTGAGTGTTACCAAAAAAAAAAAAAAAAAAAAAAAAAAAAGAAAGAAAGAAAGCTTTGGCCGGGGTTCAGAATACATTTGTACATTTGATCATCACAATAACTGCTGGAGATAAAAGCCACGAGTTAATAACAACAAAGAAAAAAGTGCTTTAATGGTGGTGATGAACTTTTGCAGGTTTACTCTACTCACTTCCGGTCTACAGAGAGACAATAAATTAAATAGTTTCAAATACATCTTTCAGGTATGAAAAAAATGACCATTTAAAAGTCTGTTTTGACTTTTGAAATCCACAGCAAGAAATTGGTATAAAGAAAAAAAAGCCTCCAGTTCAAGTTCTCTTATGAAATATCAAACCCTCTTATGAGATATATCGCATTCAGTTTTGGATATTATATTTAAAATAACTTGATAATACTGCTTATTTGGGGGCTGACAGCTTTTTAAAAGCTCTTATTTTCATAAAAATTAGGAAGAAAAAAACTACATTCAAGAGGTAGTCAGTGGTAATATCAAGTCACTACTATAATTATGGATAAGAGTACAATAAAATTTCAGAGCTGGAAGGTAGACATAGAAGTTTCTTATTAAACCATCTCATTTTATACATGAAGAACTTCAGACCTTACCTGCTCATTGAAATCTTCCTTTGCTATCTTATTCCAAAATTCTGTTTATGAGCAATCCTCGACAGCTCCTGGAAATCCTTTATCTCTTATTTGGTAGTTGCTCTAAACTGGTTTTTACTGTCAGTTATCTTCCATGTTGTCGTATGTTAGTTCTTTCTTCGATTAAACTGGAAAGTCCTGAAGAGCAGGACCTGGACCTGTGCCTTATCCCTTCATCTAACAGCCCATTTAGTGTTTGCTGTTTGAGTCAGCCAGCAGTTTTTTTTGATTATTTCAAGATAGCATTATTTGTACCTGGTCTGAAAACACAACAGTAAGTACAGATTTTTTTTTTTTAATTTCTATTTTTGTACCTTCATACTCTGTTGTGATTACTTTTCAGTCAGTTTAAGACATGTTATATGCAGGTCACAATATTTATCACCTCAACCATCTTGAATACCTGGCCATTCTGATCAAACCATGATTAGCCCAGCTTTCAAGGGCTGTCTAGATTCTCTGCCCCAATTTATTCTGAGACAGATGGAGAATGGGATATTAGGAGTCAACAGCCCTTCTCACCTCACTCAGTTTAATAACCCTTATTGAGTAACTCCAAGTGGATAGTAAAGAAAGGAAAAAGATGTTGACCCAGTTACTGGGGCAGACAGACATACTCAAATAACTTAAAAGCAACACAGACTGACAAAGTGCTTTGGGAACACTAAATGGGGTGGGGAGGCTACCTCTGTTGGAAGGGATTGGGGAAACCATGATGGAAGGAGATGGCTTTTGAATAAAGATCTCCAAATGTAGATTAAAATCTGGATGAATGAGGATGAGAGGAGAAACGGTTCATGTGTGTGAGAAATAAGGGTAGCAAAGCCTCAATCAGGGAAATGGCTTTTTTGGGGGGCAAGTTATCATTTACCTCCAAGTCTACGGAGGATAAACTTGATGTCTTCTCCATCCTGTTTTCGGAGTCCGAATTTAAGAAACCCCCAGACATATTCCTAAGTATTTTTTTTAAGATGAAACTGAAGGGGGCCAGCTGAGTGGCGCATTGGTTAAGAGCTGGCTTTGGACGCCAGCGGCCCTGGTTCGGATCCCACATATGAGGGCCAGTGACACTGCCCTCTACAGCTAATAACAACTCCACCTGGAGCTGGGCTGGGTGAGCCCCGGCGACGGTGTAGGCTGCAGCCCCTGCTGCAGTGGGCTGCCATAGGCTACAGTGAGTGGCCGGCAGCCAGCGTGAGCAACTGGCAGTCAGCGTGAGCTGCCAAGAGCCGCAGTGAGCGACCATCCAGAGGCCAGTGACCAATCTGCCTCATCCAGGAAGAGTGCAATGACGATACCAACATGGGCCAGTGAAGCAACATCCTCTGCAACTAGACTGAAGAACAAAAAGACAGCAACTTGTCTGTTCCCCTTCCCAGATTCCCCAACACTGTTCCCCTCCCCCAATTCCCCAATAAAATCTTTACAAAAAAAAAAAAAGGCGCAAAATATTTACCAAACTCAGGTTAGCGACTTAAATTACTAAGCTCCTCTAAGATTGCTTTTTAATTAACAATAAAGTACTTGATGTAGGCCTTGAGTCCAGCTGAAGAACCACTGTAGAACTACGATGTGAGTCTCATCTTTGAGAGCTTCCGAAAAATAAGAATCCTGCTCCCAGCCTGAGTTTAAAATACAGCAAGCAATTTAAGTGGACCCTTCAGCATGTATGAAGTGGGCGCAAAGAGCTGACTCATGTAGTTTACTCTGTAGTGAGTTGCTGTGAAAGCTTCAAAGAGAAGCATTCTCATTATTTAAAAATGGTGTAAATGGCCCAAAATTCTTATGAAAACATGTTTTAAAAATCTGTTTGTTTTTAACACTGAATGATACTTACAAACCCCTTAAAATGAAGAAATTTGAGGTTAGGTGAATTTTCTTTTACATAGAAATTAACATTTTATTTAATGTACAATAGCTTCCGAAATCAGCTCATTGCACAAACCTTTAGTTAAAGGAATTTTTAAAATGCAGTTCATGTTTTAAATCTTTTCTTATGGTGACATCATATGATCTACATTCTATGTAACATATGCTACTAATGTGAAAAGTCCTAAGAGAAATTGAGGGACTTGGGCAAGTCACATTCTCTTTGGGGACCCGTTTCTTCATATATAGACATGAGGGAGGAGGGAGGACTAGATGTAACAACATCTATGAAGCTCTAACACTTTTAAATTCTAAAGATGCTATTCCTCGTTTGGTTCTAATTAGATAATATTAAATAATTTACTTGTTTTGGATTTATAGTTTCTCTGTTATCCTTACAGAGATATTCTTCATCCTCTTAAAATTCACATTTCTGGTTTTGATCATCTTTCCTCCATCAGTTAAATGGTGGGTTAGTTAAATGCTTTCTCTTTTTCCCTAAATTTGACATTAGACTTCTTAGGTCTTCTTTCAGATGTTCTAAATTTTTCTCGCTTAATACCTGCAGGTATTAAGACTTCTGTTTTCAGCTGTGGATTGGAGACTTGGGTTGTTGACTCCATCTTCCCATAATCTCCAGTCTCCTCACTGTCTCTTCATGTCAAAAATGAATCTCAATCTTTTTTCTCTTATGTGACTTAATTGTCATAATACTTGGCTTACTTTTTAAGGGTAAATCTTATTTTATACCAGACCAGAGCCTAAACCTCTTTAAATGAATCAACAAGCCTATATAGCAATACATGTCTAACAATTCTAAATAAATCTGCAAGTTAGGGTTTAGGGGTCCTAAATGGGGAGAAGGGCAGAAATACACATGGAACAAATTTGCTAACCTGAGCAAGTAGCTTTTTTAACCCACCTTTGCTTAAATTAAAAGGCATTCCATCTGACTAATAGTTTATAATTTGATGACTGCCTTAATATTGTTTCAGCTATGATGGAGGCAGGGGAGCCCCCTACACTGTAATTTGTGCTTGGCTTTCATCATGAATCTTCATGAAGTTGTACAAAGAAATTTCTGTTCAGAATCTGATGTAATAACATTCATATCTTCTTGCTTCAGACTTTCATGGAAACATTGTTTCTCAGTCTAACATAATGGTTTGCAAGTCATGCCATTGTGAAGACATCTATGTTGCATTGCCATTACATATATCAAATGTTAAGGTTGCTATTTTGATTTCTGTTATTTCTAAAGAGCTGACTTGGATTCAGCAAAGGTGTGTATCCACATTGTTATGGTAAAATGCCTGCTAAAATAGGTATTATTGGGACGGAAATTCCATCGGAACAGTATGTGCGTTAGTTTCCTGGGCTAGCATAACAAAGTACCACAAAATGAGTGGCTGAAAACAGCAGTTCTTGAGACCAAAAGTCCAAGTTCAGGATGTCAACTGCTAGCTTCTGGTAGTTGCCAGCAATCCTTGCCATTCTTAGGCTTACAGATGCATCAGTTCAATCTCTGCCTGCATCATCACATGGCTTTTTACCCTGTGTGTCTCCTCTGTGTCTCTATGTCCACCTCTCTCTACTTTTGTCTTATAAAGACACTAGTCATTAGATTTTTAGGGCCTGTATTAATCCACTAGGACTTCATCTTAATTTGGTTGCAAATTAAGACCCTATATTCAAGTAAGATCACACCCTAAGGTAATGACGTGAATTTTAGGGGATATTCTTTAACCCAGTACAGTATGTATTACTGAACTTTAGATCTAAGAATGGTTCACTTGAAAAAACTAATTTCACAAAAGTAGTATTTTATTATTTATTTATTTTTTTTACAAAACAGATTTCTGAGGTTGATAATTATCTCTTTTCATGGACTTCCACTTAAAAGTATTACCAGATTTCTAAAATGACAAGTTATAACCAAGTATTTTCTAAAGTGATTTTCAGGTACTTTCTGTGCTTATTAATAAGTTGTATTTTTATGGCTCAATATTCGACTTTCCATGGAGACGGTGGGGGCGGGAGGAAGATGAGATTGTGATGATCGTAAAATCCTCCTTACTAACCAAATCTGAAGGTAGGAACTCCTTCAAAGCAGATTTCTTTGCAGTAACGATGTATTGAGTTACAACTTTTGGATTGGTTTTTGCAGCTGTATTTTATAATTTATAGCCATAAAAGCCAAAAATCTTTAGCTGGAATACCTGAAATAGGAGATCAAAATGAACTCTTGGGAAGTACTCATATCCTGTTTTCTTTAACTTTTTTTTTTTTTTTTTTTTTTGTATATTTGCCTCCAGGTTTTAAAATGAGTACCTTGGCCTCATATTTTTTGTGTCCTTCCAGCCTCCTCCTGCCCATCACTGGTCACAATCACCACTTTAAAGATGGACCATTAGAAGTATTGTCCACAGTAACAAATCAGTTTTCTAGGCTAGTCTTTTGGGTGAATGTTGGATTTTGCAAACCCCAACTCATTTTTAATAATGAGTTTTGTAGGATTATTTGCATTTCTTCAGACTTCAGAGGAACTACAATAAAATTTCATAAGTTCAAAATCCTTGAGAAATAGGTAGGTATCAGATTAGAATTTCAGAGAGTTAAGTTTTCTCTATTTCTTTTATTCTGATATTCACTTTGGAAAGTTTCCTAAGATTTCTAGGGTAGATATACAGTAATAGGTAAGAGTGACTTTGACCTCAAACATTGCTCTCAAGAAAATGTCAAGAGCAAGGGCTTTAAATTTTCAAGTTCAGTGCTGCACAAGTAATTAAATAGACAAGTTCATGAAGTATGTAAGAGCTGATATTTCTTAACAAAAAAAAAAAATGCTTTTTGCCCAGAAGGGGCCATGTTCCAAATAGTAAAGAACCAAAGACTTAAGTTATGTCCAGAAATTGAGAGCAATGAATCTTTCTTTAAAAATCATAATCTCCAGTGATTCCACTTTTTAAAACCTCTCATTTATCATGAGCTGTCAAGTTCTGAATAGTTTCTTGGATCTCCATTTTTTAAATTTCACTTATACCAGGGGACTTAATAACAGAAACTAAATGTCTGAGAGGCACATTTGAGTAATCAATCCACTTGTCTCTGTCAACTTTCTCTTAGGAATAAAAATTCCTCAATTTTTTTTTTCCCAGCCATTTCCAAAAACTCCATGTTGGAAGACAAATTATGACTGAGGGAATATATACTAAGCTTTCATCATATTTTGCAGAACGGAGGGAAAGGCACCAAGGCTGTGTGTTTGGGGATTCTGCAAGATCCCTGCGAGACTGCATCTCTGGTTGATTGTTTTATTCATCATTTTACAAGATTATATTTTTATTTATTTAAAAAACAGTTTTATATTTGCTTTTTCACATGATTCATATTGGGAACAATTTGAGCTAAGTCTAGATAATGATTGAGTTTGGACTTTAGAAAATACACTTCCTCTGAACCTTTTATACATGTTTTCAAGTTTGTGACCCTTCCTTTGCATGGCCATTATAATTAATAAATGTATAATGAAAGATTTTTTTTTCAAGTTACCAGTGAAGGTTATTTCCACTCCTACCAATATCTAAGCAAGTAAGTGCCTCTCTTCTCCCCAACTCCCACTCTTCAAATGCAGAAATCCAGCTCACTTTTCCTTGCAACAGGCAGTGTTGAGAAGTAAAATATTCATCATCAGTTATTGGTACTTTAGTGAGAAAGAGGTTAGGTTCATTCTCCACTTCATCCAGCAGTGAATGCCATTAGTGTTTGGATTGTCTGCTAAATGCTGTGCTAGCAAGCACCGTGGAAATTTTTGTACTTATTGCTCTGCACTTACATCTTGAACAATGTATTTTATGATTGCATCTAGCTACTGTAAAGTTGCAGTTGTACAAACACAGGATGTAATTTTCATGTTTGCTAAAGTTAATTAGCAGGATTATTTTTATTTATAAAACAAAGTTGGAAACCAAAATACTCTATGGCCTCCAATTGACAGTTTTCTTTTTTTTTTTTTTTTTTAATGAATGCCGAGCCAGCTATCAACTTCCAGTATGTATAGGACATTTAGTAATGTAATAGGCTCTTCTACTGTTCCTGGTTTATTTTGTTATTGTTGGTATTTTTTCCTTGACTTTAAATTGGATTTTTAAGGCTAAGATGAACAGTATCTTTTACTAATCAACTGTAGATTCATTGTTTCCTAGACTTTTAAATTGAAGTTTAGAATTTACAAGTATACTTTTGTTTTAAAGACATACTTAACAGAAGTCATTTTAAAAGAACAAAAAGAAAAGGGTTCGGAAATTTAAGAATGATTTGGATCAATCTTAATATTCTGCCAACAGGACCGAGAGAGTTAAGTTTCTAGACTTATACCAGTTTGATTGCCATACAAGATTTTTTAATTTTACTGCTTTGAGAACATATATCATTTCTATTAAAGTGCCGAATGTTGTAATCCTGTATTTCTAGGCACCGCAATAAGGAAAAGCCATAATCAAGGTTGTAATGCTTCTAGGAAATGACAGTCCTTTGAGCCATTTCATCTTTTTTGGTCAAATCTTCCACACCTAGTAAGATCTGTAACCATGAATAATTCCGTATTTGGTGACGAACATTTGGTTATCTGAGGCAAATTATTAAACCTCAGTTTCCTTATCAATGAAGTAGGGATGCTGTCAACAAATATAATCTTTCTCTGAGGGTTGATTTGTTTCATTATAAATAGTGAAAGGCTCTCAACTCTTTCAAAATGATGCTAAATTAACTTGAGTGGTAAAAGTGTAAATGTGAACATAATTCATTGGTACTCAGGGTGTAACAATGCAGTTTTGATAACCTCTAGTGAAGACAGTAGTCACCTCTTAGGTTAACAGTAACAACTTCAAAATGCTCATCATTGCCCATGGGGTGGTTTTTCAGATGGACTTGAACTGGCTTAAGAGCCCTTACCCTGCAGGTAGTTCCTTTCTGTTTGGAATTCAAACTTGTGTGGAATGTTCTATGGCATTTTATGATACCATTCATATTTGCCTATCTTGTTAAGTTTCTTGATCTGCCTAATACTCCTTGTCGTGATGCACCTTATTTGTGTGGCTTGCTAAGTACTGATGGAAAGAAGACAAAATATATAAGGTGATGAGTTATGAGAAAGCAATGTTGTGTGATGGAAAGAGCCCTGGACCAGGAGAACTGAGATCACCCCTAATGATGCCAAGTGTATGCTCTTGTGTATCTCTCTTTATGAAGACTTCTTTCATTGGTTGTCCAATCTAGAAATCTAGTCCAAAAGAGATTTGGACTAGATGTTCTCTTAAGTGAAAAGGCATATCCTTGACTTATTAGTCATATGTTAGTGGATACTTCTTAATATTTCAAAATCCAGTTACTTAAAGTGTAACTTAGTTACTTAGGTCAAGCAAACCACCACTGGACAACTACCTCATTCGTACACCTATTTGTTTTTCTGAGCATGCTTCACAGGCAGACAGCTGTGCCATTAAATTCATTTATAAGCCTGTTCCTCTCAATCAATGGTATTTATAAAATACCTACATAACTGTGTGTGATGGGCCTTATTTTTTCTTATATTTCATTGAAGGATGAAATGAAATTTGGACCATGGGGCAACCTGTGACTGATATGGTAATGCTAATAAATGTCATTGTTATGATTTTATAGCAATATCTGATACTTGAGCATTGTAGCTTTAGAAAAATCACTCAACATCTCTGAGTATAGTTTCCTGTCCTCTGTAAAATGTGAGCCTTGCATCTAGTCTGAAATATTCCAAGACAGCTCTCATAGAATCAGTAGCATTATAGCAGTAAGATCCTAATGCTTTGCGGGATAATTAAATCTTCCATTTGGGCACTTAGAAAGTGGCATCTTTATTACTCAGTGCTCCTCAATGCCAGTTTGTTTGTTTTTTGTTCATTTTTTTTGTATCTACTTTTTTAGATCTATCAATTACATGTTACTTGTATATAAAAATTTGGCTACCAGTTGAAAGTAGTTCATGCCTTTTAGAATTTAAAACGAATAAAATTTCACTGGTCAATTTGAGGACACGGTTTGTCATAGTTTGTGCAGAATCCAAGTTGTTTTCTAGAATTTTAAATACCTTCACAAATTTATAGCAATTTTCATCAAGAAACACTCGAATTCAGTAAATAAGCTGTTGTTGTTTTAACCAAGTCTTGGTATATCTTTCATTATTGCTTTAAATATGGAATAATAGGCCTGGTACTTGAAAGTACAGCCACCTTGTTGCTTATATTCTAAAGAAAGTCTTTAAAACGGCCAAGAACTTTAAGTTTGGAAAGACTTTTTATAAGTAGTAACTTTTCACAAGATTGTTTTTACCATTCCCAGCCTAGAAATAATACAAACCAGATTGATTTGGAAGGAGTTGTGACACAGTAAAATAATTCAGTTCAGCCGCCGCTTAGGGAGTGCTTTGCCATTGTGGGGACTGCAGACATGAGCAGAGATCTGGACAACTGAACTACAAGTAGATAGGAGTCAAGAGAAATGAAGAAGAAACCTGATGAAGTTATACACATGACACTTTCTGAGTGCCCAAATGGAAAATTAATTATCCCACAAATCACTAGGATCTTTTCTATATCCTGCCATAAACATTTCTTTAAAAAAAAAAAAAAAGGGGGGGTGGCCGGCTGAGTGGCGCGGTGGTTAAGCGCTGGCTTGTGAAGCCAGAGGCGCCGGTTTGGGTCCCACATATGAGGGTCAGTGACACTGTCCTCAAAAAAAAAGGAATTATTTCTTATTTCTTTCTGTCTCTGTAGCACATTTTCATTTCACCATCCTCCCCCATATTTCTCTGTCTCTGTCTCTGTGTGTGTCTCTCTCTCACACACACACACACACCACAGACACACACACCACACACACACACACCACACACAACACAAACACACACACACACACCCGTCTCCTTTCTGGTTCCCATCTGACCATCACTTAGAGTTTCTAGGGTAGCGTTTTTCAAACTGCAGGTCACAACTCATTAGTAAACCATGAATCAATTTAACCAGCATTTTTAAAATATGAAATAGATTAAAATAGATATCAGAATGTACAACATAGTAAGGGAAAGTCATATGATGAATTTATATCAGTTTTATATCTAATGTATTTGTTGATTACAATACAAAACGTATTTCTTATTGTTGATTGCCATTTTAAAAAGTTTGAAAGCCACTGTTCTAGAGTGTTTCATCTATTTGTGTCTTGAACCTAATGTTCTTTAAACATACATGTTGAATAGTTACTGCATAAATATTTGGATAAGAGTTTTAAAGCTAGAATTTTGTTTATGCTTGATATCTTGTTTCTAATCTGCATGGCCAGGGGAAAACCCATAGCATTGACAAGTTTTATGACATTACTTTAAAAAAAAAAATCTGTTTCCCGCATCATGTTCAATTCAAAGAACACTGTTAAAAAACTAATCTTCCCCCCGCAATGGAGTTCATACTGGTTTGCACTGGTTTTTATAGCTCCAAAGTTCTAGAAAGCATGCCTGTGTATAGTACTGTGGTATTAAGAATAGTGTTGGTTAGTTTTAAAGAGAAGAAGCCCTGAAACTGAGCTGTTTCTTACATCACCAGGAAGCAGAAATAGTTCTGTTAGGGTTAGTTGTCCAGGGTTCAGAGGATCTAGAATCTACCACCTACTTCTCTTAAAACGTGACTCCCAAGCCATGGCAATTCTGGTACTTTTTTTTTTATTTTCTATGTTCTTTTCAAGGCCTGGGTAAAATCTTTTCAACCTATCAGAGATACTGAATAGCTGGAATTGGCATTTGCGAAGAAATTACTAGCTGTCCCTGGGTCTGGGTTGTGATATAAACATCTTGGACTTTAGAGATCTATAGGCTAGATTTAAATTGCTGTCCACCACTAGCTCTTTGACCTGACACACGTTACTTCTCAGTGACTTTATCCTCCTGTAAAATGAAAATGATAACATCTCCTTCATAGGAATATCAGCAGTAAATGAGTGAATGTATGTAAAGCCCTGTGGTTAGCACATAGTAAGAGCTCAGTATCTGATAGTTGTTTTTAAATATGATATGATAACCCATTACTAAAGTAAGGAACACCTAGTGTTAAAAAATCACTAGCGGGACGGCCGAGTGGCGCAGTGGTTAAGCGCTGGCTTGGGAAGCCAGTGGCCCCGGTTCGGTCCCACATATGAGGGCCAGTGACACTGCCCTCAAAAAAAAAAAAAAAATCACGAGCTGTTGTGAATATTAACCTATATCAAGGCTCTTTATCTGCCTTATTGTGAGAATAGATCAGAAGACACCAGCAGGATCATAGGATATAAGAACTCGGAAAATCTGAAGCGTCTTTTGAGAGAGTCCTTTTATTTTACAGCTGATCGTGAAACCTGTGTGATGTAATTGCCTGTTTACTTTACACAGGAAGAACTGTGTCTTATTTGCTGTTGTACCCTGCACATAGTAGGATCTTGGCACATTGTAGATGCTCAGACACTTTTGAATGAATATTCCATGGCTACTCTGATGTCACACAGCAGTTGGTGGAAATGCAAAGACTTGAGTCCAACAGTTGAGTTAATATTTCCTCTTACTGCGTCTGCTGGCTTATAAAGACTGATACTGAAATCTCAACAGTATCCATTAAATGCTTTTTTACAGTATTTTATTTTGTCTCTTGAGGGCTTCATATTTTAACTGTCCTTAACTTGAGTAAACTGTTATGTGACCCGATTTTAAGATCCAAAACTGCTCTAGACCAGTCAGTCATCATGAGAAATATTTTCCAGGGGCCAGTCGATGCCATCAGGATCTATACATTTTTATTCAGATGTCATTTAGTTCTGACTGGCCTTTAAATACATTCTGGTGAAGAAAATATCTAAAAATAACTATAAGCTTTCCCCTGCTGCAGTTGATCATATTCTTATGTGAAATAGAAACTAGTAATCTGACTTTTTCCATTATTATAGAATGGCCTTTTAAAAAAATGAAACTTTTTATTTTGATTGACATAATTGTAGATTTACATGTAATTAACTGTAGGAATTAATACAGGGAGATCCTGTGTACCCTTCACTCACTTTCCCTCAGTGGTAACATCCTGTAAAATTATAGTATAATATAACATCACAATCGGGATATTGACATTAAAGTAATCCACTGGTCTTAATTCAGTAATTCAGTTTTTCTCAGTTTTGCTTATAGTCTCTTGTGTGTGCACATGTCGTGTGTGTGTGTTTAGTTCTGTGCAGTTTTATCACATGTATGTTCTTGTATCCACCACCACAGTCAAGATACAGAACAGTTCGATCACCGCAAGGATCCCTCCAGTTGCCCTTTTATAACCACACCCACCTCCCTCCTTCCTCTACACCCCCTCCCTCTCTCGAGCATATCCTTACCCAACCTCTGGCAACCACTGCTGTTCCCCACTTCCGTAATTTTGTCATTTGAAGAATAGAGTAAGTCCTCACTTAACGTCATGAGTAGGTTCTGCGACTTTAAGCAAAATGACATATAATAAAATCAATTTTACCCTAGACTAATTGATGTAAACAAAAGCGAAGTTCCTAGAGCATCTCATCAACATAATAACAAAACCTTATTTGAGGACCTGCTGTCTTATATAAATGGAATCATGCTACCTTTTGGGATTGGCTTTTTTCACTCAGCAAAATTCACTGGAGATCTATTAAGGCTGTTGTGTGTATCAGTAATTCACTCCTTTTCATTGCATTTATAATATGACATAATATGGTTGAACCACAGTTTGTTTCATCATTCACCTGTTGAAGGACATCTAGATTGTTTCCAATCTTTCATGGTTACAAATGAAACTACTATAAACTTGGGTATAGACTTTTGTGTTTTGATATGGAGACATATGTTTCCTTTTTCTTGGTTAAATGACCAGGAGTTCAATTGCTGAGTAATAAATACGGTAGTTGCACATTTTGTCTTTTAAGAAAATGCCAAACTGTTTGTCAGACTTGCTGTACCTTTTTGCATTCCCACTAGCAATGTGTAAGGGACCCAGCTTCTCGGCCTCTTCTCCAGCATTTGGGGCTGTCACTGTTTTTTTAACCATTCTGCTACTTGTGTAATGGTGTATTGTGGTTTTAATTTGCATTTCCCTAATGACTAATGATGTTTAGCATCTTTTTATGTGCTTATTTACCATGTATATGTGCTTATTTACAATCGTCTTTGGTGAAATGTTTGTTCATATTTTTCCCCATATTCTAATTGAACTGTTGGATATATATATTTTTTTAACTGGGGAATTGGGGAAGGGGACCAGCCAAGTTGTTCTTCAATCTTTGTTGTGGAGGGTTCCAGTCGCCATCTGGCTTCCCCCTCGGCAGCTCGTGGCCTCTAAGCTCAAGGTGCTGTGTTCAATCTTAGTTACAGGTGGGCGTAGCCACCATCCCATGCGGGAGTCAAAACTGTAACCTTGTTAGGAGCACGTGACTCTGAGCCATCCTGCCACATCCTGGTTGGCAGCTCAGCTCGGGCGCAGCATCACTGGCCCATGTGGGCATCGAATCAGCGGCCCTGTTGCTCAGAGCTCGCGTTCTTAAGCTAACTCATAACTAGCTAAGCCACTCAGCAGGCCTGGATATTTTTTTTTACCTGTTGAGTTTTGATAGTTTGTTATGTATTATACATACCAATACTCTGTCAGAAATATGGTACCCAAATTTTTTCTCATTGTCTGTGGCTTGTCCTTTTATCCTCTTAAGAGGTCTTTGCAGACAAACATTTTCAATTTTGGTGAAGTCCAAGCTATCACTTGCCCTTTATGGATCATGTCTTTGTGTCAAGCCTAAGGACTCTTTGCTTGGCCGTAGATCCTCAAGATTTTCTCCTACCTTTTTTTTCCTACAAGTTTTATAGTTTTACAGTTCAGTCTGTGATCCATTTTTACTTAAATTTTTTATGGTGGTAAAATACATATAACATAAGATTTACCATTTTAACCATTTTAAAGTGTACAGTTCAGTGGCATTAAGTATATTTTCAATGCCTTGCCGCCATCACACTATCTAGATTCAGAACTTTTTCATCACCCCAAACAGATACCCAGTACCCATTAAGCAGCGAATCTCTATTTGCCCTTCTCCCAGCCCCTGGCAGCCACCAATCTGCTTTCTGTCTCCATGGATTTGCCTATCCTGTATATGTCACACAAATGGAATCATATAATGGGTGACCTTTTGTGTCCGGCTTCTTAGCATGTTTTTGAGGTTCATCCATGTTGTAGATGTATCTGTACTTCATTTCTTCTATGGCTAAATATTCTATTATGTGGACATACTACATGTATTGTGTATTCATTTATCAGTTGACTGACATTTGGGTTGGTTCCACCTTTCGGCTGTTGTGAGTTAGTGCCGCTGTGAACATTGCATGTACAAGTTTTTTCCATCTGACTTATTTCACTTAGCATAATGCCCTCAGAGTCCATCCATGTTGTTGAAAATGGCAGCATTTGTTCTTTTTATGGTTGAATAATATTCCAGTGTGTGAGTGTGTGTGTGTGTGTGTGTGTGTGTCACAATTTTTAATCCATGCATCCATCAATGGACAGTTGGGTCGTTTCCATTTTCCTAGCTGTTGCGAAGAATGCAGCAAGCTTCTCCCATATTTTTCCGAATTCTGTTTGTTCTAATAATCTAGTGGATCCTAAATTTTTTCAAGGCTTGAAATAACAGTTCACTCTGTAGTACTTGGTGTGCAAAACTGCAGATAATCAGTTGTGCTTATGATTGGCTTAAAATCTATATAAAATTCTTATTGCTCAGCATCTATGTATAGAACACTTAAATGACAAGTTACTATTCTTGTTCTTTATTTTATATCCTTTATATAAATTCCCAATTCTTATTCCAAGTACATAACACTTTCAAACTTCTTATATTAAAAAGCTAAGTGAAATAATGAGCTTTTGAAGTTTTAAAAAGGTCGGAGTGTTTTGAGTTATTTCTAATTTTATATTTCTGTTTTGGGTGTCATTTCCTTATTTTTTGACAGATTTCATAAGCTCCAATTGTTAAATACTTAGGGCAGAATGTAGACTAATAGACTCAAAACTTTGTAGCCCTCTTATGTTTTGTGATATGTGAAATAGTATGTGTCATTCTAAAGTGAACCTAGGAGACAGAAATTGTGGCTTCAAGTATTCACTAAGATATAAGCCCTGTGGTTGGGGCAGGATGTTTAATCCACTGAACCTCATTGTGTAGTTGGAAGGGATGCTATAACTGAAGTGGTGTACATATATAGTACTCGTATGTTCTTTTATTATTAAAATGGGTGGTTGGATGTATCCTTCTCTTTACTCACCTAAAAATGCATTCATCAAGAGTTCTTCAAACTGTAAGCTTTTACTTATCAGTGTTTCATGTATCAGTTTCTTAAACCGATACTGGGACAATGAAGTGAATCCACCACCACAGTTCTTTACTTTTTGCTGTGTTTTCATAAAATTATTTTACAAACATCAGCAAATTTAGTTAGGCACAAGCTTATTATCTAACTCTATTCTACATTAAGCTAAGTAGTGCTTTGGGGATTGAGGAATAGGTAATATCCAGCTGAAGGCAATATTTATGGACTGTCTTTTAAAAAATGACTTAAGAAGCTGGTGACCTACTGGTAAACTAAAATAGAATTGATTCCTTTGCTAAATGATGTTCCAGTTGTAAATTGAGTACCCACTTAGTCTGTACTTGACCATTTAAAGTCAGCATGATATTTACTAATATATGTGAGTTGTGTGTTTTTTTTTAACTTTAATTCTCCTTAAACTTCCCATCTGCTAGTAGTAAACTGTTTAAAGGAGTTCAAAGGGACCTATTATAAACAGCTTCTAAGAAAATTAGGTTCCAAAGATTGGTTAGACCTCTGGACTTCTGATAACCCAGCTGGATATGAGAAAAGTTCCTTATAGTTGGTGCTCTGTACACCACATTTTTGGATAATAGCAAGACAATTGTAAATACCATAGGTTGGTAAGCCAAGCAAATAACAGTGCAGCAAAACCTAATTTTTGAAGAATATAATAAGGTCAGGGTCATTCCACTAGTAGTGGATGTTGTATAAAAAAGAAAAAAAAAACCATGACAATTTATCCTGTGAAGAACACATTTAATTATCACATACTTGTTTTAATGTCCTATCATTAGTTTGCTTGGGCTAAATTGGGTCAAGGAAGCATTAGAGATGAAGTCTATCAAGGAAGACTATCATTAGGGACAAATTCAATAACTTCATTGGTCATTATTGTGTTTAAAAGATGAGACCAGGGCCGGCCGAGTGGCGTGCTGGTTAAGCACTGGCTTGGGAAGCCAGCGGCCCCGGTTCGGTCCCACATATGAGGGCCAGTGACACTGCCCTCAAAAAAAACCAAAAAAAGATGAGACGAGATGTCTCTGGTCTTTATCAGGGATTCAGATTTCTAAGATGAAGTGACCTTTGCCTTTCCCCTACTGATCCATCTAGAAAAGTGTCCTGCTGGGACTTCAAAGCTGTGAAGAATCTGCAGAGTTGCAGGTCCATAGAAACTTCTGTCTCCTTAGTTTTCTACATAAATGGAAAAATAATACTTGGATGTTTTACATTGAATTCCCCTTATTCTGAAGTGATTCTTCCCACCAAGCAAATAATCACTTCTAAAAATACCATTTTGTAGTTAGAATGGTTTTCTTGTTACCCAGTCGTTTATGTTGTACAGGTTGCATTTCACTGGAAGTCACCACCTGTAGAAAAAAGTTGTGTTAAGCAAAACCATTTTTATAGTTTCTTTTATTTCCTTTTCTCCTTCCTTGTTCATTTTTGCATTTTCCATACTCCGTTGAAAAGAACTAGAGAAAAGAAGACACTAATCAGTGGTCCCCCGTTCTCTTGATTTAGGCTTAATGCCACATCCACCTCTGAAAGTTCAAGGAGGCACTCCGTTAGTGGGCAGTGACTGTTCGTCCCTGCTGGGTCATTGCTACTCTAAGTACCGTTCGGGATCCAGTGCCAGTCTGCAGACTGGACTGTCTGTGACAAGCCTGTGACAAGTGCAGACTATGATATTAAGTGTTTAGAAACTTCTTGCAGTTAGGCAATGCATCAGTTTGTATTTTACAAAGATAGTGGCCCACGGTGAATTGGAGCAAGTCACGCTAGACAATTTGCGAAGCACTGAGCTAGATGATTTCAACTTCTAACACGGAGATCGCAGGCGGAGGTGAAGGGGGAATGTTAGGTGACTGTTCTGTTGATCTATCTATAGTTGGTTAGGTGCTCAGCTATAGCTAGGCCTAAATGAATTTGTTTCCCTAGCATAAAAGCAAGGGTTGTCCTAAGTATCAGTGAGAAGCATGATAATTAAGTGAATCAGCTGGTCACGTATTTTCTGAATACCTTTTTGTTGTTTCTTACTTGGGGATTTGAAGCACTATCTGCTAAAGTTACATAGCCTACCCAACTTAATAATTCCTACATTTGTCCCAGGAAGTTGTTGAATCATTTAAAAGATTTATAAGCTGTGTTTCTCTCATATGTTAGTAAATGGCATTCACTGTAAAAAGGTAGTGGTTATTAAATGTGGTCAGAGCTTAGTCTAACATATAATCATGAGTAAGAGAGAAGAGGGAAGCTCTATTAACAGTACTCACTAATTATGGAATTTCACCATCATAGATGTGGCATTTTACTTTTCTATATTTTGGTCATGCAACAACAGTTGATGACATTATTATAATTGAATCACAAATTTCTATTAGCTCTGAAAATATCAATTTCCAATTTAGCGTTATAATCTAAGATATTTTTACCTTAATAAAAAATTCTCATATTTATTGAAAAAGCTGCTTTTTAAAGAAAGTTACCACTGTTACTCTGAGGGCAAAAAAAAAAGGTGTGCTTGACCGATGTAAAAGTTGAATTTAACAATGAATTTACCATGAATGTCCTCCTTTGTGTTTATTGATACAGATAAGGGGACTCGGCAGTCTTGAAGCATGAGTTCCGATGCCAGCCAAGGCGTGATCACCACTCCTCCGCCTCCCAGCATGCCTCACAAAGAGAGGTATTTTGACCGCATCAATGAGAATGACCCAGAATACATCAGGGAGAGGAACATGTCTCCTGATCTGCGACAAGACTTCAACATGATGGAGCAGAGGAAGCGAGTTACACAGATCTTACAAAGTCCTGTGAGTTGAAATAATTACATGGCTATAATTTTTCTTCTTTGGAACCTTGATAAAATGAAGTAGGAGGTATCTTAACTCTCCGGGAGGAGTGAAGGAAGAGTGATGAGTTGCCCCCAATCTTTCAGAGGCAAAATGCACACTGAATTTATACATTTGATTTGCAAGGCTATAGTAACGAACTGGTATTGTCTTGCTGGTATAAATTTTCTTTATGTGATTTCTGAATGTAATGCTTCATTAAAGGAAGACAACAGATGCTCCTGAGCTCAAGGACACCCAGTTCAGACTGAATATCTGGGAAGAAATGAAAAGCATGACTGAAGCGTTAGGAATGAAGGAATGAGTTAGGTGCATTTCATGTACATATTTTCTTCTTCCCTTGGGTACCTTGACACTCAGAGCAGCCTACACAATAATATCCAGACTTTGTAAATCATATTCAAGTGATTTTTCAGTTTTCTTACCCTTAGTAGAATTGCAAAGCTCACGTGTAAGTGATGGACGATGAGAGAAGAGCTTGATTTAAGATGCAAAAATGAATTTCTAACTTGATGTGTAATAAAGATCATGGGCCCTTTAATAAAGGCAGAGTTCAGCACAGATAGACACATGATGCCCAGGTTAAGGTCATGTAAGGTTTCTAACTTAGGTACTAAAATAAGCATCAAGGCATAGAAGTGCCTGAGGAGGCCCTGGTAAATCATTTTTGTTGTGCCCTTGTGAATTCAGTCACAGAAGTTGAGTCCAAAGCCAAAGGGGAATTCCGCTCTTGAGTAATTCTCCTATACCTGTGGCCTCAATAAAAGCAAGTACAAGTTATAAAAACAATGCAAGCTTTCAGGAATTTAAGTATAACTTAAATTTAAAGGTGATTAACCAGAGAATTCAATATGAGGGAGTAAATATTCAATACCTTCTTTAATGCAAACCTGAGTTTCTGTGTTTATAAATACTTAAAGGGCATGTTAATTATTTGGATCACAATAGATATAGTTCCCCTTCTAAAGAAATCCTACTTTTAAGAGCTACTTTATTAACCAAATGATTATAGTAACATATAGTATAAAGTAACTGAAAGAATGTGATGAAGTTCATATTTTGTTTAGGGTTATTAAATATGGAGATTTCTTTGGGAAGTGCTCCAAAGAGGACCATTCAATTCTAACTGTAAAGTTTAAAAGGAAAACATACTAAACTACATTTCCATGCCAGGGTTTTTGTTTTGTTATTTACCCATTAAACTAAAGACAGCATACTTTCAGTAGATTATATAATTTTTTAATATGTATGTTTTTGTTTTCAGCTGAGCCATCCTGCTACCTGTTGGCAGCTCAGCGGCTGCTCAGCTCGGGCTGGGCATGGAACTGCTGTTGCTCAGAGCTCAGCTCGCACTCTTTAGGGAGCTCTTAACCAACTGAGCCACTCGGCAGGCCTAATATGTATGTTTTTTCATTTGTAAGTCAGCTTAAAAGTACAAATTTTACTTATGCCTTAGGGAACTTAATGAAATAATGGGAAAGGGCAGATATATAGGTTGTCATTTCTATATTCATATAGCAAGAGTGATAATTTTCAGCCCAGATAGGAACAAAGAAGATTTAAAGAATTATAGATTGATCATTTTGCCCCCTAGATCTTTGCTAGTGAATTTAAATTCTTGTTTGTGAAAGTGTATAAATTTTGTCTACCTGCCATGTTTTAGGTCAGTGGTTTTCAAATTTCTTTTAATACAATAAACTTTTCTTTTCATTAAAGGAAATTATACATAGTAGCCTGTATTCATTACCTATTGCTAAATAGCAAGTTACCCCAAAATTTTGCAACTTAAAAAAACAAGCTTTAATTATGTCATCATTTCTGTGGGTCAGGAATTCAGTTGCAGCTCAGCTGAGTAGCTCTGGCTCAAAGTCTGTCATGAAGTTACAGTCTAGACATCAGTCAGCCAGGGCTGCTGTCACCTAAAGGCTTGGCTGGCCTGGGGGTTTCTGTTCTTCAGATGGGTCACTCACATGTGTGGCAGGAGGCCACAGTTCCTCGCCACATGGACCTTTACCTGAGGTTGTTGGAGTGTTCTCCCCCAGAGTAAGTGTCTGAGAGAGCAAAGAGGAGGCTGCAGTGCCTTTTATGAACTAATCTAGACATTAAATATCATCTTTCCTACCACATTTGTTGGTTACTAGTGAGTCACTAAGTTCAGCTCTTATTCAAAAGGAAATGAATTGAGCTCCACCTTTGGAGGGGTGGATTGTTCACTTTCTGATCACAATTTATTTTAAAAGTACTACAGTCTACCACAATTTATTTTACCTTCTTCACACATGCAAAATACACTCACCATTTCCTAACACCCATGCAAGTGTCTCAATCCAATATGACATTAGCCTGAATCCAGAATTTCAGCTAAATCCAGTCCAGGTGCAGAGGATGTTCCTTGGATATATATAATTGTTTAAGTACAGTTCCTCTCAGTCTATTGACCTGAAAACTAAAGAGACAAGTATGTGCCCCCCACACACACATCCACAATTGAGGGTGGAGGGAGGGAACAGGAGGGGAGGGCAAAGATAACGGCTATAACATTCCTGTTCAAAATAGGGAAACACGGGTTACGAAGGAGTAACTCATCCATAGCAATTCCAAAATACATCTGGGCACATCTTTGGTCGGTCCCCTGATGAAGACTCAGTCTTTCTACTTACTAGTGGTGAATCTCCCGAGTTCTTGGCTCAACCCTCTGAGCTTTTGGTTCCATCCTTTGAATCATCATTCCTTTTCCTTGAAAGGTAGCCTGTGTTTTTGCAACTGCATGTTTTTCTCAGCCTGCCTGTTTCTTGTAGAGATTTTGAGTTCACAGATCTTTTCTTTTTGTGTACTGCATTTGTTCCATTAAGCCCAAGCTTGCAGTGTTTATGTCAGTATGCCAATATAACTATCTTAAAATATTCTTGGGTCACCTCTAAATATTGAAGTTCACTCTGTTAGACAAAACTCATAACCACTGAAGATCAACATCAAAGATATTCAGTTTTTAATTCAGTTTTTAAGAAACAAATTTGTAAGCCTTCTATTTAAAATGGTGAGTTCATTTGGGAAGAAAGGAAATCAGGAGAGAAACTAATAAAAGCAAAATGTAATACTTTTTTAATTAAGCACTTACTATGTATCGAATCCCATTTAATCCTCAAAAAAACTCATTCAGGAGGTAGTAATATCACTAATTTACAGGTGAATAAATTGAAACTTAGGGACATTAAATAACTTGCTTAAGTTTTACAAGTTTAGTCAAATGGTGGGGTCTGAATTTAACCTCTAAAGCTCATACTCTTAACCACTAGGCTGTACTATTTAAAGCATTCAATAACAATGAAATAATTCCACTCATATTATTGTTTCGTTCATCTTCATATCCTGTTGCTCAAGTTAATTCAGTCCAACTCAGGAAGTTTCCAGTGACAAGACATTTGTAAATTTGAGTGACAAATATAGCACCTTATTGTCTTGTACTGAGAAAATACGAGGACACAAAATTTGTCTCTCCTGACTTCGAGTATTACTTCTATCTAGGAATTTCATGGCCTTTTGTCATAACTTTTTTTTTATTTAAGAAAGTATTTGTCTTAGAAATTTAGTGCTGGTGAGGAAACTGGTTTAGCTAGAAATTTTGTTAATGCAGTAGAGAGAAAGAATCCACAAGTTTGCTTTGACCAGTTTACTCATGTGTATGTCTATGGAAACCTTAGATTGTCGTTTATCCCCTTGCCTGAGAATGAAATGTTCATGGCAAATTACTAGATTTAAATGATGCCTCATCAAAGTTAAAGAAGCATGTGAGTTGAAAAACTAACAGCATATTGTATATAGTAGACATTTAGTAAATTCTGAATACATGGATGGATGGATATATGAATAATAGCTGGGTGGGGTTTGAATTATTAAACACTTCATTTTGTCCCACAAGCTACTACTGAACTTGGCTGCTTAACATGGAAAACAGTTGGTGGATTTCAGAAAAAGAATGAAAGTTCCTAAGCCTTACCACTTACAGGAAGCAATTTAGACTGGTTGACGGAAGTACGCGATGTTACTGTGAAACAGGACAACAGGAATGTAGGTGGTGACAATTCAGGCATGTTAGTGGTGATGCACTCACATTTCTTAATAACAGGGCAGTAATGCCACAAACTCATTCTGAAGACAGGAGAAACTTCAAAGCCATATACACTTTAGGATAATACTGTAGCTAAGTCCTAAAATGTTAACAGGGTGTCTTAATTAGCATAGTTGTACAAAATCACCATGATTTATCTGGGCACTTTGGAAGTTTAAGATGCAAGTATTCTTCATTAACTGTTTGCATTTATATTATATATCAGCTTCAAGAAAAGATAGTCTAACCTTTAGATCCATATTAAGATTTAGAGGGCCGGCCGAGGGGCGCGGTGGTTAAGCGCTGGCTTGGGAAGCCAGCGGCCCCGGTTCGGTCCCACATAAGAGGGCCAGTGACACTGCCCTAAAAAAAAAAGCTTTAGATATAGGAGAAAGCCCATCCAGAAGAAAAGTTGGTTTATTTGTTTTTTTCTCCTTTTCAACAGGACCAGTGTGTAATCTATTTCCAAACAAATACATTTCTTAATGGAGAATTTCTAAGTAAGTTTGTTATGAGAGATCTGATAACAATTGCAGGGTGCCTTGGAAGCAGCAAATCTGTCATCTTTTTTTCTTTCTGCTTCAATTTTTCTCTCTAGTAATTCTAGTGAAGTAGGACATCCAATGTGGGTATTTAAAACCCACCCACTTCTGGGGCTGGCCGAGTGGCACATTGGTTAAGAGCTGGTTTGGGAGTGACACTGCCCTCTACAGCTAACAACAGCTCCACCTGGAGCTGGTCTGTGGGAGCCCCAGTGACAGTGTAGGCTGCAGCCCCTGCTGCAGTGGGCTGTCATGGGCTACAGTGAGTGGCCGGCAGCCAGCGTGAGCTGCCAATAGCCACGGTGAGCGACCATCTAGAGGCCGGCGACCAATCTGCCTCATCCGGGAAGAGCGCAATGACGATACCAACATGGGCCAGTGAAGCAACATCCTCCGCAACTAGACTGAAGAACAAAAAGACAGCAACTTGTCTGTTCCCCTTCCCCGATTCCCCAGTGCTGTTCCCCTCCCCCAATTCCCCAATAAAATCTTAAAAAAAAAAAAATCCACTTCTGATGATCATCAGTATTCTGTTACCTGATTTGCATGAGTTAGATATTACTTATACATCAGCCATTTGTTTTTTCTAAGCTGTAACTGAAATAATTGCATCAGGTCAGTTTCTTTTATCAAATTGATCCTCTTTTCTGTGATGACTTAAAGTATCTTTCATCTATTGCCACTTTCTCCTGAAAGTTCTGATCTTAGATGCAAAAGCCTTAAGATTTCATATTTCAAGTTAATTCTACTTTTGGTTTATACTATAAATGAATATGTATTCCTTAAAAGTATACTCTTACCCCACATGAATCTCAAATCTCTGAATCTTTCATGTTTTTACAAGTTTAGTTTTATCCATACCTTATGAATTCAAAGTTCACAGGATCACTCCCTGCTCACTGACAGATGTATAAGATAAAAAGGTGTGAGAGGCCCGGCCGAGTGGCACCTTGGTTGGGAGCTGGCTTGGGGCACCAGCTCTGGCCAGCGGGACCACGGTTCAGATCCCACATGAGGGCCAGTGATGTTGCGCCCTCTGCAGCTAGGATGGTGAATGGCAGCTCCACCTGGAGCTGGGCTGCTGTGAGCTGCCGGCAGCCAGCGTGAGCTGCCAAGAGACGCTGTGAGCAGCTATCCAGTGGCCGGCAACAGATCTGCCTTGCCCGGGAAGATCCCAGTGATGATACCAACATGGGCCCGTGGGGTGGCATCCTCCATGGCTGGACTGAGGAATGGTGGGTCGGCAGCTTGTCTGTTCCCCTTCCCTGATTCCCCAACGCTGTTCCCTCCCCCAATTCCCCAATAAAAAATCTTTAAAAAAAAAAAAAAAAGGTGAGAGATTCAGATAAGGCTTTTAAGAAGGTACCCTGTCTCTAACGTAAACATTTTGTTTTTTACCTGGTGATTTTTTTTTTATCATACATTTTTAGACATGTATTTGATCAGAGAGCATCCAAATTATAATGCTTTGGGGACAAACCAAGTTTTCAAGTTTGAGTTGAATTAAATGACTTTTTAAAAATCTGTAACATCCAATGAAGATTTATTTTTTTTAAAAAAGATGAATTTCTCCCTCTAGATGATGGACAGGCCTAATTACCCAAGAGGAATTTCTTACTCAAGTGATAGACTGATAAGACTGTTTTCTAGAGCGTCAGCTTCTATGCTAACAACCCATGAAGTGGATATTTGCTATCATTAGCTCAGTCAAGATTGAGATCAGATGCTTTACTTTCTTATATCCAGGAAAATAAAAACAAAAGAAACTAACCTACTGTTTTATTCGTTGAGCACTGAACTAGACACTGAGGGAGACAAGAAATGTGAAAGACAGCCCCAGCCATCAGATATTATGATACAATAAAGTAGGAAAAATAAATGACAATCATATGATAGGCACCCTAAGTGTCGTACAGGCAGATGTTAAAAGAATTCAGAGTGGGGTGGAAAGAGGAGAGATATGGAGCTCTTCCCTAACTGGGGCGATTAAAGGAGAGGCTTCAAGGAGAAGGTGGCGTTTACGATGAATGTTGAATAAAGGGTAATCCATTAGGTAGAGGAACAGTGGAAGTCAGCATTTCCATTTCATGAAATAGAGTAAGCAAGGATAGAAGAGTACAAGTTGTGGTCACAATGCTGAGTGAACTCCATAGACTAAGCCAGAGCCAAAGGTAGTAATTGTACATACAGCCAAAAAATTACATAGCACATTATAGAAATCCTCGAGTACTAGACTCTTTTGGCCTAAATTAGGGGTCAGCCCATTTTCTCATTGTTTCCAGTTTCCATGTTTATATAAGTTTTATACATATGTGTATATATATGCACACAGTTCTTGTTTCGCACCTCGGTTCCCCACCACTTATTAGCTGTGTGACATTGAGAAACTTGCTTCATCTTCAGTTTCCTTGTTGGTGAAATGGACCTCATGCGGTTGTTGTGACAATTAAATGAAATAACATAAAAACATGTAGTACAATACCTAGCATATAGTAGGCAACTATTTTTGTGGAGATTGTCTACATAAAGTTATATACAACATTGCTAATTTAAAACATTTTATGCTTGGGCCGGCCGAGTGGCGCGGTGGTTGGGAGCTGGCTTGGGAAGCCAGCGGCCCCGGTTCAGTCCCACATATGAGGACCAGTGACACTGCCCTCAAAAAAAACAAAACAAAAAACATTTTATGCTTTTGTGGCAACACTTTGAAGATTATAATCATAATTCCTTAGACAGCATTTTGGGTTTTGAGGGTCTCAGAGACTCGATCACCCTCGTAGCACTCTGGCTTATTCATGTATTGGAGGTGTGACAGCCCACTGCTTCCTCCTGTCCTCTCTTCCGTGTCTGAGATGGAAGCTACCATTTGTGCCGTGGTTTTGTGTATGTGTTGCCTGATCTTCTAAACTGACTCTTCTCTAGTGGATACTCTGGGGAGTCGGTGGCTTAACCTGATTTCAGGAGCCCAGTGTGTGACCTTGCTGCCCTGCTTCTAAGTTAATTTTTCATTCTGCTTTAATGGCAGAATTTCTGCTTGTAAGAGGGCACGTACCTTGGTACTCCAGGATCATCATAGTCTGCTGCTGTATCTTGTTGGTGTTTTTTTTTTTTTGCTTTATCATGACAACCTAACGTTCTAATCCAGCCTGAGAGGTTTACTCAGTGTTTCTGATAGCAGCATGCCTGCTGTCTTTTTAGTTGTATTTGGTCTCAGTGATACAACTCATCTCTGATAAAATTAGGGAAAAAATCCCATGCCCTAATGAGAGTCCAAGTTGGAATCTTCGTTTCATTTACATATTAACTGTAAATCTTGAGCAAATCATTGTCTAGATCAGGACTTTGTCATGAGATTCAAATGAAGCAACTATAAAGGGTTATTTTATTGACATAGTAGGAGTCGGAATATGATTAACGATCCATCATAAAGATAAGTAAAATTTTTATTCTTTTAATATTTTGATGAAAGTTTATTGATAAATTTTAAAACCCAGCTGAAACAATTTTATATCACTAGTAATTTTTACACTGACTTTTATGACTTAGGTAATTATCTGAACAATATTTCAAAAATATTCAAAAAATTAAATGAGTTATAAATGTTCATGATCAAAAATATTAAATCTTTTGGAATAGAAGAATTCTTCTCTGTTGAAGCACTGTCAACTATATAAAAAGGCTGGGGAAACTTCATTTACTTTGAAATTTTTCTTTTCTTATACTTGATAGAAGCTATTCACTAGCCTTAAAGGAAAAAGTCATATTTTTCTCTTCATTGGTTTCAGAAGGGGTTATACATTCCCGTATGACCCCATGGATCATCCCAAAGCTTTAGGATGCCACTCACCATATTATGGGATAGATGGTAGTGAAAAGAGCATTTTCACTAACGAAAAAAAGCATTTGACCTGAGTCTTTGCCTCTGATGCTTACTTAATAACTGTGTGACCTTAGACAAATTTTTCAACCTTTCTTATTTAATTTTCTCATCCCGCCCAGTAAAAATTTCTCATCAGCTTCATAAATAGTTGTGATTCTCTTGAACAACTGGTCGATTTTAATCTTAAAGCCATTGTAAATCAGGATAGTGAGCAGATTGTCTTGATTCATGTTGACTGCTAAAGAGCTTAGTTAGATAAAATGTGACTCATCTATAGCACACAATTTGATGGCATGCACTTTGTATCTTAGCCTCATTCTTGGCTCTGTCTAACTTTCTTGCTTCTCTTTAGCTTGATTTTGCTAATTATTTAATTTTTATTTTTATTGTTGTTTGGTATCATTTTAATCTATGGCATCTGTCTTCAGTTCTTCCTGGAACAACATTCAATAAAGTAAATAACTCCTCTTCTCAGAGCTATTATAATGTAAATAATGAGTGATATACATAGTAGATGTCCATAATTTTTTTTCTCAAAGAATATTGGTTGTAGCTGCTTTGAACTGAGGAAAGTTCAAGTAGAATTTGGTTTTGAAGAGAAGATAAAGTTTCAGAAGAGCAGATTGGCCTATTGCCATGTGTCCAGAAGTTTATGTAAAGATAAATGAGTATGTCTGGAAGATTCTTTTCCTTTTAGCCTTTAACATGGTAAAATACTCAGGTTACTTATCTGTATGAAGGCATCCATCCATCTTATATACGGCTCACAACCATTTTATGTTCACAAGGTCTTAGAAATGTATTGATGGAGTTTTCTGGTAAATGTAATGTGTCTTTGTAGAAGATATTTTAAGGATAGCTTCTTTGGTTTATAACATGTTTTTAAATGAACTAGATACACACAATGGAATTAGATGTTTAGAATTTTTATAATGGTGCTAACGATTGTCATTTAACAAACCTTGAATTTGTAAAAGAAAAATCATGTTTAACTGGTGTATGAGAACTGCTCCATGAACTCAGAATTCAAATATGGTCGCAGCTAGTAATTTATAAATGAAATACTCAAACATCCACCTGCTATTAGTAGAAAGTATGGCACCTTCCTCTTGGAATTTCTACTTTCCCCTGAATTGTCCCAAGATCTTCAGTGGCTTACATAGTCCAAAAGGGTTCATCAGTAGCTTCCATACCCAAGATGCGGTGTCACATATGTCAGTGTGTATGAAGGAGTCACAGGAGGGTCTGTTCAGTGCCCCATGGCACCGCCCTGCCATATGGTGGTGGTGTCAGAAACAAGTCTTGCCCATTCCCACAGATGTCCCAGATGCCTGTGCCAGCCACCATGGTACATCAGGGAAGGATGGGCTCCCTGTCCCCTTCCTGTGGTAAGCTCAGGGCAGTCCAGGCTGCTCCATGGTTGAGATCCCAAAATTATAGCCAATAGCGCTCAGCTTTTTGACTTCATATCACAGATGCCTCTAAACTGTTGCTCTAAAAGCAACACAAACATTGCATCAGGACTGGTCCTAATATCTACCACCTCATGGCCTCAGAGCCACATTTCCCTTCCCACAATGGGCTCCTATGCCATTATCTTAAAAAAAAAAAAAAAAAAAGAAAAAAAAAAAGAAAACCCTTTTTTTCTGAAAACCTCTGAGTTATTCAGCCATCCTAAGCAAAGACTCCAGGAGATCTTATCCCAGCCCTACAAGGAAGGCTACCAGCAGTGACTCAGAGGAGATCCACCCTTCTAAGAAAGACTTCCCAGTGATCTCCAGGGCCTGCCTTCATACCTACGCCTCTTGGAGGTAGTAATTCCAAAGCCATTTTCTGCCTTCTCCCTCTTAGGTGAAGTGGGGGAAAAACTGAATTGAATTTCTGGCAGGTCATTCTACTCCACATGTAACCAATTTCAAATGGAAGAGCAAAGTTTAGGTGATTTATATTGCAACAGCCTTCATGTTTAAAATGAATGAAAAGAGACATGAGCAAGCGAACAAATGATGAATTTAATAGAATAAGTATGAGTTGGGTGTGAGGGAAATACAAAACAAGCTATTTCAACTTACGGGAAGGATTGGGAGAGGTTTCAAATGATGGATTATATTAGCATCTCGGGTTACTAAAAGAGACTTTTCTTTTAATGTTCAAGATTTTTATTTAAATAAACCCTGTTTCTGCCACATACCTCCCACCCTCCCCCGAAAAAGAAAAAAGAAGATACAGCAGAACTCCAGAACAGGAATATCCAGTACCCCAAATTGGAAAACAGTGTTCTTTCTTTAACACAGTGTTGCAGAGGAGTAATCAGTACTCAACTCTTCTCATCAGTTTGCTTTCAGAGTTTATGGAGCTAAGGAGCTGCCATGGAAATCATAAAACAGAAGCCATGATTTAGTATGACTTAATGAAGACTTTTGCTGTGAGTTCCTCTAGTCAGAGCCATGCCCCCATTCAAAGAGGGACCCTGTCCTAACCTAGATAATGAGGCTGTTAGGCAAGGGATGGGTCTCATTTTGTATCACTCTGTACTTGGTGCTTTAGCTGCAGTTTACTAACAGTTGCTTTTCCTACACGTATACCTGTCTATTGTAGATGTTACAATAGCCGATTTTCTTTGAAATTAAAAATGCCTAATGATTTCTTTTTCTCCCCTGAAAGCAAACTTCTTGCTGCTTCTAGTGTTTTAATTTTAATATTTTGTGTTTTGTATTTGTTTTGAAATAGTGTAGGTGAAACCCATTCAAAAGAGGAATGGGGGAGAAGCAATTGTATCAGAACAAACTATGTTTGGGGTGACCTGCCCCAAGAGAGACGGATGTGCTCAGTGGTTATTTTTGTGTGTTACAGGCCTTTCGGGAGGACCTGGAAAGCCTAATTCAAGAGCAGATGAAGAAAGGCCACAACCCAACTGGATTACTCGCATTGCAACAGATTGCAGATTACATCATGGCCAATTCTTTCTCGGGCTTCGCTTCACCTCCCCTCAGTATGTCAGTTTTGGAAAGTTTTAAAAATTACAATTTTATCTCTACTTTGAACACTGTACATGTCTAGCAGCATATTCTGCTCTGCTTCAGTCCTTAAGTTTAGACATCTCTACTACTCACAGTAACATAGTGTTAGAATCTCTTACTTCTTCATATCAACTAGAGGTTAACTGGATTTTGTGCGGATTACAAATAGTTATAAGGCGTGGTCTCTGCCCTAGATAAGTGTGTATTTTAGTTGAGAAGACATACATGAATGCAGAAAACATGAAAACTTCAAGATAACTATAAAGGAAAAATTATAAAACAGTTCATGAAAAATTGTCTAATGACCCTACAAGTCATCATGCTATGGACTCAGAGTGGGAATTGATTAATGGCTGAAGTAGACTGAGAAAGCTTCAGGAAAGGAGAGGCCTGAACTGCCCAGGTCTAAAGGATGGGGCAGTTAGGACTTTGAATTCATTAGCAGCTCTTAGTGAGAGCACCAATTCGGTGAGCTTAATACTGTAAGGACATCAGTAATCAGAAGGGACTGAGTTCATGCACTTTCCGTCTCAGCGAGATGTGTATGGAACTCGCTGCAGAACCAGGCAGGTACAGTGCCAGAGGGCACACCAGGGCAGCTTCACGTCAGAGTCGGGGTATTTTCTTTCCCTCTTTTTTCTTTTTTCTTTCTTTTTGTTTGTTTGTTATTTTGTTTTACCTTGTTTCTTTGTTTCTTCCTTCCTTTTTTTCTTTGTGGTTAAAGATTTGTAACTAGAAGTTCAATGATAATCTTCGAAAGAGTCCCAATGTGAGGGGTAAGTACTTGAACTAAAGTAGTGGCTGTGGGTATAAGAAGGAAGAGATCAGTGAGAAAGGTATCACCAAGGAAGAGTAGAGAAGACTTAGCAACAGGTTTGATGGGGAGTGGGGGGTAGTCCCGGGAAGACCGATGAGTTCCAAAATCACTCACTCTTCAGAAGAAACAGAAAAATTCTAAGGTTGAGCAAGTTTGCTTGGCTCTTTCTGTAATACTGAGTATCTGTTATATGTGTCAAGTACCCTCTCAGGGATAGGAGATACAGTGATAAACAAGACAAGATTGCTGTGCTTATGGAGAGAGAAAATAGACTAAGGAAATAAAGAAAAGGGTCAGATAATAAATAGGAAGTGCTGTGCAGAAAATTAATATATAGTGATTTGATAGGAGTAACTTGGTGACTGCTTTCGATTGGGTGACCGGACAGCACCTCTCTGAGGAGGTGACATTGACACTGAAATCTGAATTGCAAGGAACAGTCCATATCAAGATCGAGGGGAAGCATTCAAGGTAGAAGGGACAAGCACAAGTGTCAGGTGGGAATAAGGTGAGCAGGAGTCTAGTGGCCTCTTTAAAAAACAAAAATAAAGTGTATGGTCTGGAGCATTGTTTTTAGGGGGACAAGCAGAACAAAGGGAGGTCAGAAACGCAGGCACAGGCAGAGGCTGCGTTATACAGGGTTTCACAGCCACGGTAGGAAGTTGGGATTTTATTCTAACTCTGAAAAGCCAGCTTAAGCAGGAGGAGACATAGAAAGACAACTGTAGATTCTGTGTAAAGAAGTAACTGTATATTTCATAGTATATTAGACAAAACTAAAAATGTCCAAAGCTGGGGATCTTGCTTGGCTTGGGGAAAGGAGGAAGTTCACCTCTAGGAGTGCCAGAGTTGCCGAGAGAGTTCCAAGATACCGCAGCCCCTGGAAATGCAGCCCTCCAGCTGCAGAGACTGGCTTGGCAGGTGGACAAAGAGAAGGGTTATTCAAAGCTATGGATGTCAATTAGATAATCATACAAAAATGTATAGACAAGAGAGGAAAAGAGCCTAAAAAGAGAATTTCAAAAGTTGGAAGTCAGGGCAGACAAGGAAGAGGAGCTGTGCTGTGAGTGTCCTAGATCCCACAGCAGTTAGGGGAACTCCGGGGTGCCGGCTGGATGTATTCATACAGAGGCGCTGCAGCAGGAAAACCATGGCCCAGTGTTCAGAGGTCAGGGAGGGGAAGTCAGCCAGCTTGCCTGGAATCGTTATGTTGTGGCGTGAAAGTGGAAGTTGAAGTTGGAAGGGCAGATTAATGGTTGACTTTGAAATTTTATCAGAAATTATACTATGTCGTATGGTTTACATATTAAAACTATTTTTTTGAATGAGTTCGCAACAGTTTAGAGTTAGAAGATCTCGCATTAGAGTATTGACTTGGGACTTCCCTTTAAATGTGCTGAGCGCCCTGGACTCAGATTCTCGCATGACAGCAGCTGACTGGGGAGTTTCAGCTGCCCCTTCAAACCTGACATGTGCTCTCTGGTGGCCTACAGGCTGCACCCGGTTTATGCATTTACACTAATTTCCTGGCCCCTGTCGGCTTTCATGTTTGGGGCTCCTGCAAAACTTTGAGCAGGGGAATAGTGATGGTTACCAGTGGTGCTTTACAAGACTCAATCTGATGCCTTTATGCAGAATGGATTTACAAAGAGAGGGACTATAGGCAAGGATGAGAATGAGAAGCCTATTGTAAGGGTTATGTTGAGGTAAGGCCTCAATATATGAGGGTCCTTGTGAAGAAGAGGGTGATGGAATGCGGTGATGAATTACATACGGTGGTATGGGAAAGGGTAATAGGTAAAGGTTACTTAATGTTTGAGCCTGCGGGAACTGCAATGCCATCAACATTAGAAGAATAAGGAGAATAAAGAAGATAAGAAAAATCAGAGGAGACAAAGTCACTGTTAGTCCCTTTTAATTTTTATGTTATTGTGTTGCAGTTAGAAACAGCAGGCTGAAGAATGGCCAGGAGGCCCTGGCCAGAGGTGAAGGTCACGGTGTCATCCGCACAGAAATAACAGTGTGGAGGCTAAAAGTATATAATGTTTTCATGGGGAAAAGTGAAATGAGAAAAGAACATAATGGAGGACTGAACTTTGGGAAAGAGCCACAGTTTGGGGGAAAGACAGAGAAGAGAACTTGTTGAGGGAGAAAGAAGAAGCAAATGAAAAAGGAACAAGAGAAGAAGGACATCAGGCATTGTAGGAAAGAGGTGGTTAATGGTGTCACAGAGATTGAAGACTGAACAAAAGTTGAACTTGGTCAAAGCTGACCTTAGCAATTGAATCATTAGAGATGAGGACTAGTTTTTGTTGTTTGGTCAGGGCAGAAGCCAGACCACTGTTTGAATGTATTCTTTTCCATCTTAAATATTTTTCCTTTGTCTAAATGTCAAGAGATATTAGAAAAGTAGCTTTCTGTTGAGATCTTTTCATCATGAAATGAGCAATAATCTCAATATTAGTCACATTTTCACCAATGGGACTGTGACCATTTTCCCTGTGGTGTGAGCCTAGCTCCCTAACAAAGCACTAGATGAAACAGCAAAGGAGATAGCTGATGTGTGTTTTTACTCTCAGTGTGTTTCTCTGAAGGAAGATAAGCTAATGAAACATTGTGTGGGCTGATAAGTTTCAGATCATTATTTACAAGGCTGGACACTCCCAGACTCAGGCTGCTTCCTGGCAGCTAATTTCCTGGTAAGGCATTAGTTGACCCGAATCTCTCTCCACAATTTTTCCTCTTTTAGGTCTCGGCATGGTGACACCTATCAATGATCTTCCTGGAGCAGATACATCCTCCTACGTGAAGGGAGAAAAACTTACTCGTTGTAAACTTGCCAGCCTGTACAGACTTGCAGACTTGTTTGGATGGGCACACCTGGCAAATACCTATATCTCAGTGAGTTCTTTGGCTTTCTGTTTTCTGTTTTTAAAAAATCTCAACTAGAAAGCAAATTCTTCTCTTCCCACCTTTCCCCAGAAACCCAGTGTTCAGACTATATTCTCTAAAGCTAACATGCTGGATCACAACCTAATCCTGATTTAAACCTTATCTCCAAGAGAGAGGTTGCAACTACCCTACCTTTCTTCTCATTTATTGTCTATCTTGTCCTTTTAATTCAGAGCAGTTGTAGAACCTGTCCAGGAAGTTACCCTCTGGTGGAATTTTCTCTCTCCGTGTTTGTTATATTTGAGCGTCACTGACATTGAGAACCATTGGGCAGGGAAAATAGAGTGGGTCAAGGAAGTTTCCTCTCTGGTCTTTATTTTTTAAATATATTTTCCCATTCATGATCATCGTGTTTTCATGTTGCCACACTTGAAAACAAGACAATATTTGGAAGCAAAAAAGTATGAAAATATTGTGTGATGGAAATAGCATAAATGGGAAGTGCAGTCTTCTTACAGCTTCCCTTTCTTCCAGCCATTTCTGTTTCCCCTTCTCCCCGCTAATTCCTTCCTAGGAAGAGACTGTTCTCTTTCTTTTGTCCATACGCCCTTAATTTCTATGTTGTAAATGAAGATAATAGTCATTACCATATTTGGTTGAATAATATTGGCATTTGTTTCGCATGAATGTAGCTGACCCTGAACCACCTTAGAACCCCCAAAATAACACATTTGGTAAGTCCAGTCAATGAGAAACTAATGTTAGAATTTGTTAGCAAGTGCTTGAGGGCTGAGGGGAAGAAAGCTTTTCAAGGCAAGTTTCATGTTGTACACCTTTAACTTCTGCTTTGCTTTTTTTCTGGATCTCTTGTAATTATTTATTGTAAATAGATTGCTAGTCATGTTTACACTGCAAAGTAGGAACACCTCATAGTAATCCCTATTGTCTTTTTTTTTTCTCTTTCTCCCAGGTAAGAATAAGTAAGGAACAAGACCACATTATTATAATTCCCAGAGGCCTGTCTTTTTCTGAAGCCACAGCCTCCAATTTGGTATAATTTTCATTCCTATGTTATGTTTTCTGTGCTTCCATGTGCTTTTCTGGCAGTTTTTTAGCTTTTAATATAGGATGGAACAATAAAAGCTATGGATAAAAAAATATTTGCTAGTGAATAGGAAAGAGTTTGGAAAGTTATGTTGGTCTGTAAGAGAAGTTTAGGGTTCAAGAAAAACAGGGTAGTGGAAGAGACTGTTGATGGGCTGATCTTATCACTTAACCCATCCATGTTTTGAAGGTAATCTTTTCATTTTTTTCTACCCTGTCCACTCTGGAATTTGTTTTTTAAAAACATACATACACATACACAGAGTCAATGTGTACTTTATAGACAGAGTTAAACAAGGTTTGGTTGGTTTGAGTATAGGGTCTGCCCTTCCCACGTTTTATTTTTCCACGGCTGTCCTAGCCACAGCAGGGACCCCATTGTCTGGTGCTGTGCTGTTAGCAAATGGGGATTTCCCAGCTGGCTCCATAAATGCCAGGCTTGTCCAGACCTTTGGTGAAGAGCTTAAGTTACTCAGTTTCTTGGAAACTGTGTGTCTTGCTAAATACTAAGGTTTGTTGCAGACTACCTATTTTTCTAAATAAAATTTTATGGGGAAAAAACACACCCATCCTTTTATAGTTGTTTATGACCGCTTGTGTGCTGCAGTGGCAGAGTTCAGAAGTTGCAACACAGGCCCACAAAGACTAAAACATTTACTGTCTGGCCTTTGACAAAAGAGCTTGCCACCGCCCTGGTGTGGGACACAGGTAACTTTGATACATGCGTACCAATTCAGTATGCCTTTCTTATTTTTCCAGGTGAAAGTCAATATAATAGGAGAAGTGGTTGATCAGGGAAGCACTAACTTGAAAATTGACCATACAGGATTCAGTCCCCATGCTGCAATCTATTCAACCCGCCCTGATGTGAAGTGTGTGATACACATCCATACCCTTGCAACGGCAGCTGTAAGTTACTGAAGGGTCCAAACCAGCAATGACTCTGGGAAGTGTATTGTTTTCCTAGCTTTCCTTGCATAAGGCTCTACTGTCTGCATCCTTTCAGACCCTGCCATTTAAAGTAATATTCAAAATATGAATCGTCTGAATACCCAGAAAGCAAAAGGCCCTTTGAGCCAAATGCTACAATTCTAGGAAACAACTAGAGATAGCATTTGCATTTTTGAACTAATCAGTTTCATAATTGGGTCATTGAGTCCTTTGGAGCAAAGCTTCTTGTGTAATATTTGGCACAGCATTTAAATTTTGTATCCACTAAGTCCTTTTTATTTTTTCCTGGAAGAAGCAAAGAACTAAAGTGGGAGGTGGGCTGGAATGGCAAACGCAGTGAATAGGCCAGTGCTTCCAGAGCTGACTGAAGACTTGGGTGCATATGAAAATGTAGTTAGTAACTGAATATGTTATCTTGTTCGGGACCCAATCCTGCAGGTATCCTCCATGAAGTGTGGAATCCTTCCGATTTCTCAAGAGTCCCTGATTCTGGGAGATGTCGCCTATTATGACTATCAAGGGTCACTTGATGAACAGGAGGAGAGAATTCAACTGCAGAAAGTTCTGGGGCCAAGTTGTAAGGTATGTAGTAGTTTCTATCCGAGGAGCTATTTTTGTTGCTGTTGCTGTTGATGAAAACAGTGTGAGCTATGCCAGTTATTCACAGTGATTGCTTTGGGGTTCTATTTTAGGTGCTGGTACTAAGAAATCATGGTGTTGTAGCCCTTGGAGAAACGGTTGAAGAGGCTTTTCATTATATTTTTAATGTGCAGATAGCCTGTGAGACTCAGGTAGGAAAAATTCCACCACGACCCCTGCTTTATTTTTTGCTTTGTTATTTGCTTTTTGTGGGGGATTTTATGTTTACTTATTTCCAAAGTCTTATTAGTCAGTAGCTTTTGTTTTTTTCGTTTATTTTTTGGTTGTTGTTTTGGTTGGGTTTTTTTTTTTTTGAGTTTACAAAATCTGGTTTAATTCAGATACGCGGAGGAGAGGGGAGCACTTTGTGAAAATACATGTGCACGGAAACCTGATCGACACTAGACAGTATATTTGTTTCCAGTATAACAGGATAGCCACAAATTGAAGGCTCAGATTGAGTCCATCAGGGGTAAACACAATTTTATATTTGGCTCCACTGGCATCAAGTGGCACTGAGTTCCTCCAAAGCATCTAATGACCCCCAGCCTTGGAAAGACTGTCACCACAGTCTCAGAAGAAATCCCAGTTGTGCCTTTAACGCCATTGGCCGTTGGGAATCTTGCTGCCTAAAAACAAATGCAGGTGGGGGATTTCCGGTGACCATGTGTTATTTGGTGGCTTGCGTTTTATTTTCTCTTTTAAGAGACGTTCTGCTTTTCTTAAGTAAAAAGGGTCAACTCAGTTATCTCCTTAATTAAATATAGGAGGAAAGAAAATTAAAATTCACATATAGACACACACACAAATCTAAGTGCCTCATAAACATCATTTTTCCCATAATACTACTTTTTAAGATAGCATAATTGCACATTTCTCCATTTTCACCCTCTAGAGGTGGTGTGGTGCTAATTGAGACACAAAGGCAACCACCAGTCATCAAAGATCAGATGTGTTGTGGCCACTTTTATAAAAAGTGTGAGAGCGGGGCAGAAGTTTTATGAATTCATGCAGTTTCCAGTGATCCCACAGCCTCAGCTTCATTATTATAATAGGTTGAATATTTATTAGACAGTTTTTTTCCTCAGAGAAGCTGAATGTATTTTATGGCCCTCATTTCCCTCTTCAAGAAAATCAAACAGGTTCTCTTGAAGCAAATGGTAAGAATATTAATTTATTAGAAAGGCCACAAAAAAAGGGGGGGGGAATTTTTTCTACCCACTTTAACTTGTCTTAACAAGAACTTTTTTTTTCTTTAATGTAAAATTCTTCTCAAATGAGATTATGAAAAGCTTCATTAAATTAAGATAATGAGCTGACTTCTGCCTAAATATCCTTAAATTTACACTATAGTGTTTATATTCCTCTAAAAGTATAACTTTCATCAAAAGTGTTAACTGGATAGCCATGGGAAATCTGCAAGAAAAGAACTTTAAAATTTGGCAAGAGAATTCCATTTCTTGAAATATGTTAAAAGGTATGTTTTCCGTCAGGGAGGATCAAAGCCCTGGCAGGTATCTTCCAGATGGACGGAAAAGATACTCTAGCTGCCTACTTTCTGTTTTTGCTGTTAGTAACCTGAACAAGTATTAGATATTTGCTGAATAGAAATTCTGCCATTTTACTATAAAAGTAAAACACTCATAGTCTTTACAGTCTTGTGCCTCTGTCCGGTTTGCTTCTGATTACAGGTGCAGGCACTCGCAGGGGCGGGCGGAATAGACAATCTGCTGGTACTTGATCTGCAGAAGTACAAAGCTTTCACTTATGCCGTCGTAGCGTCTGGAGGAGGAGGAGTGAATATGGGTTCCCATCAAAAATGGAAGGCTGGCGAGATTGAGTTTGAAGGGCTGATGAGGACTCTGGACAATTTGGTAGGTGAAAAATGGACCATTGGGTTTCATATCTTCAGATTCAGGAGCAGACGCTTCCGTCCCCCCATTGGTTTTGGAACACGCGCCTAGCTCCGCCGGTAGCAGTTTAATCCTAGGAAGGCATTCAGGTGTAACCTTAGCACGTTTTTAAGAATCAAACAGTGAAATGTGCAGATGTCATCTTATTTATCTTAGATTTTACCCTTCAAACTCAGGAACAAAGTCTTAAATGAGCACTGTGATTCGGCCTCCAGAAAACCGGTTTACAGCTAGGAAAATGTTTCTGGTCAGCAGTTTCGAAATTACCTCTGTCAGGAACAGTTGTGTGAGTAGAAATCACATTGTCAGCTGGAATCGGTTTTGACCAGATCTTGAAATTTGCTTAATTTCATCTCTAGTGTAATATGGAGTCTGGAAGGATGTTTCTCCCCTTTATTTGTTTTTCAACAGAAGAGTCCTTGAATCATTTGTTTAAAGAATTAGAGTCCAGATGCTGTGTTTGTTTGGTACAGGTTTGATTGCTTCAAATGTGGCTTTTTCCTCCCTTAGGGGTATAGAACAGGCTATGCGTACAGGCATCCTCTCATTCGAGAGAAGCCCAGGCACAAGAGTGACGTGGAAATCCCAGCAACTGTGACTGCTTTTTCCTTTGAAGACGATACAGTGCCACTCTCTCCTCTCAAATACATGGCACAGAGACAGCAGCGGGAGAAAACAAGATGGCTGAACTCACCAAATACGTACATGAAAGTGAATGTGCCTGAGGAGTCTCGGAATGGGGAGACCAGTCCCAGGACCAAAATCACAGTATGCCTCTATTTGTCATGGTTTGACTTTACTGAATGTTTTGCCTAGTTACTCATGAATTGAACGTTCTGCGTTGAAAATATTGGGAAAGTAGAATATAATATTAATAATTTTATCACAGTCATTTGTTATGTATTAACTTTGGTCAAGGCACTCTGTCCTAAGTGCCATACATGAATTAGTTCTTGTAATTCTCCTAATATGGAGAGGATGCTGTTTTTCTCCCCCATTTTACAAGTGAGAACACTGAGGCATAGAGGGGTTAACTAATCATTTGTGAATGGTAAAGTCAAGATTTTGATTAGACGTTCTGTCTGACCCTGGAGCCTAGTTCTTACCCACTACATGATACTGCTCTGTAGTTTTTATATTGTAAGAGTGAATCGGGACTCTTAAAAGTTATCAACACCTTATGGTGCCACCGCATCAGGAAGATTTTAAATAGAGAAATGGGTTATCTTATCTTTTTCAGCATTTTGCTTCAGATTTGGGTTAGTTTTAGAGTGCTTATCACCAGATATTCCCTAGATACTCAAAATTAGTTAATCTTATCGTATAAATCAGTAACAACATTTAATATGGAAATGTCTAGGCATCAAAGTGTTTTTTCCCTAGCCTATAAGATTTCTTATCTCCTTGTAAAACAACATGATTAAACTCAAGCTTCCCAGAATTTAATTTTATTGACAGAGACTGATGGTCAGCTATCATTAATCTTGATATTAGTCTTCTTTAAGGATTCCAATGTGAGGTAAATGAGAAGAATTCTAAAAGGCCCCTCCATCCCTGTGGTTCTATTATACTATAGATTGCCATGAGAGTTTTCCCTTTGTAAAATGCTGGTCAGGGGCTTGGCATTTTCTGTCAGCCAAAAATAAAAAATGAAATCTGGAAAACTAAATCTTAAGCGATCCCTTGAATGCTTTTCAGTGACTTCTTAGCCATCATCAGTTGAAAATTCAATGCAGATGACAACTCTGAATGTGAGTTAATGTAAAATCAAGCTCTGTGCTTGAAATATTTTCAGCATCATATTTAAATATGTCAAAAGGAGAAAATTTAGATAGCATAGTGGAGTATTCATGTGAATAATAACAGTAGTTTTTTTAAGCGAATGCTTATCTTGAGCCTTTTTCTAACTAATATGAGATGCATACTGATTGGCTACTAAATATTGCTTCGTGAACTTCTTTATAAGATGGGCATCATATGTGTCCCCTCCTTGAGTCAATAAACAGTCACTAAGAACCTACCGTACTTCCTTAACGTAAAGCTTCACTCTAGAAAATTTTTGTTTTTTTAGTGGATGAAAGCGGAGGACTCTTCTAAAGTTAGTAGTGGAACACCTATCAAAATTGAAGATCCAAATCAGTTTGTTCCTTTAAACACGAACCCAAATGAAGTACTAGAAAAGAGAAATAAGGTAAGACAAGATCTTGTGTGGCCAGGGAGGTATTTTTATGCCCTTTTATGTTTAAATCACTAATGATTAGATCTGATTAATACCAAACTTATGGGTTTGAATACAGAAGAATTTGAAATTTAATTCAGTATGATTTCAGCTTGTATTAAATACCACTAGTTCTGTGCTAGTCACTGGTGAGCAAGCTCCATGGGAAAGAAGCACATTTCTGCTGTTAAGAGCTGTGGTATTAATGAAAAAGGTAGTTCTCTAACAATAGGACAGGAAATCACTTGCCAAGAAGGGTGGAGGAGATTAATGTGAGTTGTTAGGATGGTAAAGGAGGGCTTTATGGAGGTGGGAGTTAAAGGGGTTCTTACTCGGGTGGTCAAATAGTAAAGACCATCCATATAGTTGCCCCCAAGAACTTGCTACTGTTTTTCAATTCAGATTCGAGAACAAAACCGGTACGACTTGAAAACAGCAGGACCGCAGTCTCAGTTGCTTGCTGGAATTGTTGTGGACAAGCCTCCTTCTGTAAGTTCATGAAGCAGTATGAACTTTATTTTCATCTGCCACATTAATTTCTTTGCTTTTTAAATATGAATATTTATTGTAAGAGTTAATACAACCACAAGTTAAAAAGTCAAATAATCCCCAAGACTTAAAATGTCACCTTCAGTTTCCAGGGGTAAGGGCTTTTTTCTAGCATTTACCTTCAAGTTTCTAAAGAGCATCTTTAGTCTGCTTTTTCTTAACTTACCAATTTTAGACCTCAACTGTATTTCATCAAACTATGTCATCAACTAAAGAAAAAAATACCATTATTTTAGGCATCACTGAAAGAGAAACAACCCTGACAATTATAGTTGTAAGAAGCCATCAATTATAAGATGAATCCCAATTTCCGCTATGGGAAAACGCAGGGGACATGTCCATCTTAGAATTAATGAAAGACCATCATGACTTCTTTTTATGGAAGATGAGAATTTAGCCTGTTTACACAATGCTCCCCTTTTTCATTCTCCCAGTGAGGTTATATCAGTTCTTTTATTAATCAGTTTTCAGTGTTTATATTATTAAACATTTACTGCTGATCCAGGTAGTATTCTGTGATTACATTTCCTTTCTTATACAACTTTCCTCCCCCTGGAGTTAATAATTACCTTCTTTTTTTCATTGGCTTAGTATTTTGAGTACATTGGCTTAATTCTTCCCAAACTTTTTAACAGAATTATAGAGACCCTCTTGATATGATTTTCCACTGAGTAAAAGGTAACAGGCAATCTCTCAGTTCCAGGCTCCTGTCATTCAGTTCCAGATTTGGACCACTGGCTCTCAGGCCAGCTGCACAGGCTCACCCTGAGCATGTCCGTGCTTCTCACCTGTGTCGTATCCTGTCCTGCATCGTGTGTCTTCCACTTTCTTGACTGATTCCTTTATCACTAAGCATATCCTCTAATAATTTTCTGAGAAAGGATACATAGGAGGTAACCATCTGAAATCCTGTCTTCTGTTTTCATATGTGCATATCATGGATATAGAATTGTAGTTTAGAAATAATTTTCCCCCAAGTACGAAAAGTATCACTCTAATTTCCCCTAACTCCCTGCTATTATTGTTGAGAAGTGGCAGAGTATTGTGTTTCATGTACCTTCATATAGAACACTTTTTTTTTTCTTTTAGACCTTTTATACATTCCTGCTGTTTTGAAACTTGATGATTGTGTGCTTTGTAGTAGATTTCTTTTTAGTGTTTGTTCTTAGCATTTAGTAACACTTTTCTATCTGTAGAGTTGTATCCTTCAGTTCTGGGATTTTGTTTTTTTAAGTATTTCTTCAATAGTTTTTCCCCTCCTATTTCCTCCTTTTTCTGTCGGGATATATTGTTAGTTGGACCTCTTTGACAGAACCTCTGATTTTTTTTCTTGGCTACTTTCCATCTCTTTGTCTTTTTATCCTACTTCCTGGGAGATTTGCTTGACTTTATCTTCTAACCCTTCTATTTAAGTTTCTATTTTGATATCTTTTTTTTAATTTTTAAGACTTATTATTCCCTGAGTATTTCTTTTAAATATATATATATAAAAAATAATAATAATAATAAAATATATATATATATATATATATATATATATATATATATATATATATCATCCTGGTCTTTTACAGATACAATTTTTCTCTTATTGATGTAGGGGATCAAATCTAAATTTTCTTCAGCTGCCTTTATTTGTTTCTTCTAAGTTCCCTTTTTCTTGTTCATTCTGGTCTCTCTCTTCCATGTTGGAAATTTTCCTTAAGTATCTGATAATTTGAGGTAATCTGTGTATAGTCAGACTGAGCACACTGAGAGCCAGTCAGAAGCACTGGGCTTGTGCAGAGCTCGGAATAGGGGGAGCTTCATTGTAGGGTGATCAGATGTGGATCAGATTGTTTCTCTGAAGAGTCCCCACATGTTAATATCTGTAGTTCTTTTGTCGGAGGCCATTTGATTTGTCTAGAGAATTCTGCATTTTCCTGCCAGTCTCCCACCCGCGTTCTGAGATCCCTCAGCTGAGTTTTGTGTCCCCCAGTGAGTTGTCCTGAAGAGTAAGTAAGCCTCTAATCTGCAGAGATGGGAGAGAGGTAAATGCTTGGCTGTGTGGAGTAGGAAAGGGGACCTGAGAACCTACCTGCTCCTTATTCAGACTTCTAACATGTTCCCCTTTTCAGCACCTCTTCACCCCGCCTGCTGTGTGGTACCTGGTGCCTCTAGTTTCTGAGCCACCGACCTCCACAGGGCAAATGAGCATTGCTTCTCATTTGTATCCTTCTTTTTAAGCCTTCAGCTTTCTCAGCTCTGCTACCCACTCTTCCACCTGCTCTCCATCTTCCAAAAATGTGTTAGTGTTTCTCATCCTCTGTTGCCTCCTCTCCTATTCTTTTGTCCCTCAAAGTTTGTACTATTTTTGTTGTTGTTCCTTTACTATCATTTTAGTGGGGTTCTGAGAAGGATTTTTTTTTTATTAATAGTTACAGATGTACAAAACTATGCAATAGTTATCTTTTTCACCCCTTACAAAGTGACTACCCTGTCTCCCCACCCCCGATATCATACATATCTATTACAATTACATTGACTCCATCCCCACACTATATTCCACATCCCATAACTATATATGTGTTAAATTATAGTCAACAACTAATATTATTCAGTGGCAGCTTCAGATGTACAGTGCAGAGGTCAGGCCACTACACTGTCGATGAAGTGGTCTCCCTGACAAGACATGAGTCCATCTGGTCCCCTAAAAAAATATTTACAACATTATTGATTATATTCCCTAAACTGTCTCTTTTGTCTCTGCGGTAGTATTGTATTACCAGTTTATGTTGCCTAGAGAAGGACTTTTTTTAATGCATAGGTTCAACTTGCCAGGTTTAAGTGAAAGTCTCATTAATTCCTTTCCTAGAGCAAGTTCTTACAAGTTTATTTTCATAGCAAATTTAAGGTTTTTTGGGTTCAGCTTCATTTTTCTAATCCTTTTTTACAAAAGCTTTTTATCATAAAAACCAATTCTTGGTTTTAAGGTATTTCCTAGTTATGTGAAGCTATTAGAACTTGACTTAGTTTTATTTATTTATTTTTTTAGAGTTATTAAACTTGACCTATACATGCTTATTGAGGAAGCATCACTGGCGATCTTAGTCCATTGGCTCCGTAGTTAGTCTAAAAGCAATAATCTGATACGAGTATTTTATTTTATTTATCTATTTATTTTTTATCTTTATTTTTTTGGACGGCCGTGTCACTGGTCCTCATATATGGGATCCGAACCAGGGTCGCTGGCAAACCAAGCCAGTTCTTAACCACCGCGCCACTTGGCCAGCCCTGATACAAGTATTTTAAACGGAGCAAGTTGTTTTATCATTTCTTATGATTGTTATAAGGTGGGATGTCACAAACATCATATATACATTTACATATATGTATGTATGTCTGTGAAGTGGTGTATATATATGCAAATATATAAATGTATAGTATAATAAGTAAAGCTCTTGACGAGTCAATGTTTTTCTCTACAAGACCATGCGATTTGAAGATGATGAACTTGCCCTATCAGCTCCTCCCAACCCCTTCAGTCATCTCACAGAAGGAGAACTGGAAGAGTATAAGAAGACGGTCGAGCGTAAACAGCAAGGCCTGGAAGGTGAGCTCATTTTCAGGTGAAGCCTGGGCTTACCGTGCTGTTAACAACGGGCCCCTTGAGCTGGGTGACAGAAGGCGGTCAGTGTTTTCTGTGAACTGTCCCATTAGCACTTGATTGTTCTGTATCTTCCCTCCCAGTCCAGAGTGTGGGTGGGGCTGAACTGCAGAGTGCTACCACAGACCTGTGCGTTACCATGCAGTGAAAACTTTTCCTTAGAAATCAGCCTGATTGGGAGCAAAAAGCCTTCTAAAGTAAAGTGAAATCCCCAGATGAGTAAAGAATTCCTAACTAAAGTCAATGTAGGTACATTAATAGATTTACACATCTCAGCATATGTGGCTTTTTTTTCTTTTTTTTTTTTTGGAGGGCAGTGTCCCTGGCCCTCATATGGGGGACCTGAACCGGGGCTGCTGGCTTCCCAAGCCAGCGTTTAACCACCGCGCCACTCGGCTGGCCCATATGTGGCTTTTTAAAAACTTTTTTCTTTGACATCATTATAGATTCACAGGTATGCAGCTTGGATGCTTCGTAAAATCTCTCCTGTTCCTGGGTGTCTCAAGGCACCAATATTGTAATTTCAAAATCAAAATATAAAGCAAGCTAGAATTTTGATGTGATATTCCTTAAGCACATGGGCAATCTAGTGAGGTTGACTTCAGAACCCTAAATAAGGATTATATTTTAGAATTATTAATGAAAGCCCCCCAGCTAGAATACTAGCTTCCTTTTTCTCAAGAATAAGAGATTGTTTGTAGGAGCAGTTTCACTCTTGGGTTTTTGGAGAAACTTCAGACAGTCCATGAGCCATCTAGAAAAGATATGCTTAATTGTGTATGATATACATTTGGAGGAAGGGGGTTTCAGGGTGGGGGACAAGAAGTCTGTGACCCCAAAAGAGAGTATGAGTGTCTGCTTTAGAGCATCCACACATACAGTTGGAATTTTTACCCAGAGCAAAGCAGAACCAATAGTTAAAGAATTTTTGTCCATATTAGACATCATGCAGGAAGAACAAATGACATTTGGATCATTCAGGGAACAGTTTTTATCAGTGTTATTACTATCTTATCGCAAAAGGGAATCATCCTGACTCATTACTATAATTATACTAAATGTTCTAAGTGGTATTATTGAATTTGTGTATTCTAACATAAGGTTGGAGACTCGGTTTTTGTATTTTGTAAAATTTCTTCTTTAATCTTTTATTTTTTGAAAGCCTAACGATGCCAGGTAACAAATATTGCACTCTAGAACCATCACCTTTTATATATAACTTTATAAGCAGTTTCTTCCACATTCATTATGACCTCCTGAATTAGCTCACTAATGTTGCTGTGACAGGAATCACTAATTGGATATTGTTCAAAAATTCAGTGAAGCATTCTGCCTCATTAATGTGGCATCATTGGTGAGGCTTCATAATTCTTTTCATCTGGCTGTTCAAATATATTTTGGTTTTCTAACACCCTTAGCAAAAGCTAAATGCGTACATATTATTTGCCTGGGCTGCAAATAGCTATACTCCCTTAGTAAGCATGTATGTAAAACTACTGTTAGCAGCCAGAAATTCTAACACATTAACCTCCTTCTAATGCATACTTATTGATATATGGGGTAACCATTAGCATGCTCAGCTCATCACTGAAGAGTTTCTGATCTCTGTGTACGCAGGTATTTGATGTATGCACTAACCTTCCTGAAATCTTATGCTTCTTTGTTTTGCATGGCTTTTAATTAAACTCTTATCCAACAGATGCTGAGCAGGAATTACTCTCAGATGACGCTTCATCTGTTTCACAAATTCAGTCTCAAACTCAGTCACCGCAAAATATCCCTGAAAAATTAGAAGGTATTCAATGTAATTTCCCATAGCATTCACGAGTTAATCTAAAGAACTTGTTTATCTGTGCTTTGTTTTTATGTAAAGAAGTTGAACCCCTGATTGCAGTAAGTTTGCCATGGATTACTTAAAGCTCCCAATTAGTTTATGTATTTTTATTAAACAGGGTGCCACTTTTGTTCAACATTTATATTGATTTGCCTTAATCTGGATTTTGGAAACCCATAGTTCTTAAGAATTTGTGAAATTAAAATTGGTTTGTCATATGTCTTCCAATCAGAAGCATGAAATCTTTTTCCATTTTGATTGCCAAGTGACCCCCAAATGAAAGGAAAATACCTGTTGTGCCCCTCATTTATTTTGACTGGATTTACAATGAAATCATCAAGTTACCAAGCTGGACTTACCTTTTCTTCCGTCTTTGGTCTAACAACTTTGTTCCCTTCCCCTTCATACTATTTAAGAAAAGTAGCCTTGTGCTCATAGATCCATAGTCTATTACAATAATGATCTGTCTTTATTCGTATTAAAGTAATGCCTTAGTACATTGCTAAAGCATTTCAGTTTTGTAAAATAAAGCAAAGACGTTAACTATATAAAATAACCAAAAATCCCTCCCCTTTTATAGAAAACCACGAGCTGTTCTCCAAGAGCTTTGTCTCCATGGAGGTGCCTGTCATGGTGGTGAACGGCAAGGACGACCTGCATGGCGTCGAGGACGAGCTTGCCAAGCGGGTGAGCAGGCTGACCACGAGCACCACCATCGAGAACATCGAGATCACCATTAAGTCTGCCGAGAAGATTGAAGAAGTCCTGTCACCTGAAGGCTCACCTTCAAAATCACCATCCAAGAAAAAGAAGAAATTCCGCACTCCTTCTTTTCTGAAAAAGAACAAAAAAAAGGAGAAGGTCGAAGCCTAAATAAAGTCTTTTTATAATTATTATTACAATATGACATTGCACATTTAAATACCACATTTAAGTTGATGGTTAATATGCAGTGGTAGATCAGATTGGGGGTATGTAGCAAACTGGACTTTAAGAACTGGAAAGGGGTTTTACTAAAAGAAAAACATATTATGAAAAAACCTTTCAAATTCATCTCTCATTTTATACATCTAAAAAAGGTTTTGAATTTTTAAACAATTGCAGGTTTTAATTAGCTCTACCCTCATGAAGTATTATAATGCACCACAAACAGATACCTGTCTGAATTACTTCAGGCCTTCTCTATAATATCTGTTGGAAAGAAATTGCCAGTGAACAAGGGAGAGAATTTTTATTTCTCAACACCTGCTTCACTTGGTAATCAGATTATAATTTTTTATCATTGGTTATCAACTGTACCTTCTTGGTTCCCATTGTTTCAATGGGCATTAACAGAATGCTTTAAAAGCTTCTAAGATAAGAATCTATAGCATTAGTATACACTGGCACATAATTTTTTTAAAAAATATATAAGAAAAGATTCATTTGGAATTTTATTCATAGTATAAAATTTCCTTACCGGAAGTAACTTTGTTTGCCAAAAAAAGTCATTTTAGTAAACTATAATTTTTGAAAACTTCCTTTTTTATTAGTTTAGAAAGCCCCTTATTTTTCAACGAAGGGGATTTTATATACATAACGTGGGTTATTTAGTTTAACTCTGGCAAAAACAATTTTTGTATGTTGAGATGTTTGTATACCATTCAGTATAAAAGTGTCATAAGCATATTAGCCAATCACTTAACAATAGAGCAGATTTGAGGCTGCTTGGTACTACGCATACTTCAATATAATTAAAGAATCCAGGGACTTGGTATCAAAAGGGGATTAGAGCATTTAAAGGTATAACTAGATTCGTTATTTGAACCTTATAATGTATTTTTCTCTTAGTATTGCTAATGAATGAAAATGCTCTTATGTAGCAACCAAATGAAAAGAGTGAGAGAGAAAGTGAAAAGTGAAGGAAGCAAAAGAGGTGTCATGAAAATAGGAATTCTAGTTTGATAATCACTCCTAGTCACGATAGGATTTGAAGTATAAATTATTTGAAACATGTCCCAAATTACTAAAATTCTGCTTCTCTGTCAAAAATCGTTGTATTTCTTGGTTGATATTTCAGTTTGTGAAAGGTCAAGTCTCTTAAGTAATCTATCTTTAGAAGGCAGTACTAGAAGAAATTGGTAGGTCTAATCCCCCACAGTGAGAAAACTACCACTTCTTGATTTTTACAAATTTTTCTTATCTTTTCAGTTAACTTTCTAATGTAAATACAAATTTAAACCTAGGCTTAATATAGTTTTTTTTCCCCCTTCACCCAAGTGATGTCACAAATCGATGTGTAAAATCAATGATCCAAAATAGTCAGTGGGCACAAATAATCCAAAGTATTTCTGGAGGGTGAGCTGGCATGTCAAACATTGATTGCAGTGTGTTCTGAGCTGGTTCTGTTTGACTGTACCGTGTGTGATGATGCAAAGTTGAAACAGAGCCAGAAATTTCATTCTAGATCTCACTAACTACTGGAATCTGTTGTAATCTTTTAGTGAAAACTTTCAGTTGCTTAATTCTGTATTTGAAGATTTTTTTTTTATGTTCTACATCATTTATGTTGTATTACATCGTATGTAGAAACAGTAACCTGTGAACTATGCTTTTCCATAACTTTTTAAAAATATATATATCTTAAATGAATGCAGTGTGCATAAATATTTTTTAAACTACAACAGTGAACTATTTGCACCTTTTGCTAATGCCTCTATTTACTTGCTTTGGCATAAAGAATGAGCCAATGAACTTCTGTGTCCTGTGGAAAATGTATAAATGTTATCTGATATTGCTCTTAGATGTAATGCTAATTAATGTTAAATCACAAATAAACAGTATTTTAAATAGATGGATTTGGTATCATGAGCCTTCAATTTAGGGTGGTTATTTAGCCTGAATTATTTTGTGGACAATGAGAGTTTGAGTAAGATTGATGCTTCTGAATAAGGGATGTTCTGATAAATTTATTCTCAAATTAGTTGAAAATTAACTATGTACAACCCTTCTTATTTCACCTTATTTTGGAAGAAATATACTTGAAGTGACCTATGTTTTTGTCTTCATAGGGTCTGGTGACCGTAACCCTGTCTCTGAGATCTAAGGATCTTTGAAGGAGTTAGGTGTCTCAGTCTCGATTCTGCTGCTCGGATCTAACGATGCAGAACAGAAAATGTTACAGAACATGTGTTGAGTTTATATACATTACCCTCCTCTTTGAGTATTGTTTATGTAACAATGTGACAATACAGAAAATAGAATAGAAAAAAGATTACAATTCCACCACATTAAAATGCAAAAAAAAATTTTATTCCCTTCCAGCTCTTATTCAGTTATATGTGTATTTACTATATATTGGTTATCATGGTGTGAATGTAATTTTATTCTTTTTTTTCCTAGTTAACATAATCAATCCATCCTGGAAGATTTTTAAACTAAACGCCTCACATGAATGATTTCTTGTGATTTTTTTTTTTTTCCACTTGGTCCTAAAAATAAAATGCAAGAGGGGAAATCATGTTAATTGAGGGTTCTGGTTAATTGAAGTTTTTACTATAATTACCCATTATAAAAATGAAGGGTTTGGGTAGAGAAGAATACATTCATAGTCTTGGGCATATTTAATTATTACCTTGGCTTGTAAATAACCCTGTGGTAAAAAATTGCTGTTTTAGAAAGATGCTCATTTCAAAATTCCCTTTCATAAAGCAACAAAAACTATTATCTTCAATACTCACTTGAGAGTTGACATAGCATGAAAGATAATGTTGCCTGTGCCTTTTCTTCTATTGATTAGTATTTTTATTCAGCAGGGAGTAAAGAGAACCAAATGGATCAAATTGTGACAGCATTGGTTTCCCTTAACATTCGCTTTTTTTTTTAATTAAATTTATTGGGGGTGACAGTGGTTAGTAAAATTACATAGGTTTCCAGTCTACAGTTCTATAATACATCATATGTATATCACATTGTGTGCTCAAGGCAGAAAACACATAAAGGCAAGCTGATTATTTTTTTAAACTCAAGGGTAATACATACACATGTAAATTGCAATCTTGACTAAGCCAGGATTTTAAAAAGAAGTCTCCTTTGTGGCCACTAGAGGGTGCAATAGACCTAACAATCCAGTATGTTTCCAGTCTGCACTAAATTTTTGTTTTGTTAGTCTGTATGCACCACCATGTTTGTTGTTAAATGCCCAGACTTGGAAAAGAAGACATTTCCTTTGTTACTTATCTTCTCATTTGACTGTTCTGAACTTTGCTGTCCCATTTTGCCAATACAAATACCACCGGCAGGGACTCAGATATCTCCCGAGAATACACTGAAAAAAAAATTTTTTTTTTGAGGGCAGTGTTACTGTCCCTCATATGTGAGACCCGAACCGGGGCCTCTGGCGTCCCAAGCCAGCTCTTAACCAATGTGCCACTCGGCCGGCCCTATACTGAAATTTTTGAGGTGTACTCTCAGAAAGAAGCCATGATAGAAAATGAGTCCTCGGGGCCGTTTTCATGCCTATGGGTGGCAATATAATGCCTCTTTAAAAATAATTGGTATTCTTTGACTGGGGAGATAATTGATAATATTTATTACTTGTTGGTGCCTTCTGTGTATCAAAGATTATGCTAAGTGCTTTTCATGTGTTGCCTCAGACTTCCCACCATCCCAGCACAGTGGATGATATCGTCATTGTGTACATAATGATGAGACTAGGGGTTGTAGAAAACAAAAAGGGAGGTGCTAGTGGTTCACCCATAGAGATTCAGATTTCTAAAATTACCAGTGCCATTTGTGTGCTGACCCTCTGTGGCTGCAATGTATGTTTTTGTGTGTTGTGTTGTTTTGTTTTTAAGGAAGAGGCAGTTTTTTTAGTTTGGACTATAAGTCCAACCATTGCAAATTCATATTATGATATAAGATGGGATATAGATTTTAGATAAAACACTAACTTTTGATTTAGAAGACTTATGTTTTCAACAACTCACCCCAAGAATGAAGAAATGGATAAATACCTGGAAAGTGGAAATGACCGGTGGTGATATCATCCTTTAGGATAAAGAGCCAACTCTTAAATCTGCAGCACAACACCTGAAAAACAAGGTAAATATACCTTTGCTTAAGATGCAAAAAAACACTTGGGTGTAGAATCCCTTTATCTTTTTTTTTTTCTTTTTCTTTTTGATTTCCAATGTTGGGGGCAGAGAGACATTCTAAGGAAAGTTATTTTAAAAGCTGAAAAGACTCTAGTTCTAGAGGTAAAGTTAAGAAATATACTGGGCCAGCCAAGTGGCACGGTGGTTAAGCGCTGAAAAAAATAGAAATATACTGTATCTACTTAGAAACTTTATTTAGATGAATATACTTGGAGAAAAAAGCTAGTGTACATGATGAAGATAAGAACAGGGATAAGCCTTTGAGGAACTTTTGATAGAAAAAAACTATTTGGAAATTCAAGTTTTCAAAGGGATTTTATTTCCGAGATGACCATTAGGGGGCAATCCTGGGTCTAAACTTAGTTGTCGTTAATTAAAGGAAATTCCTTCAAAATATCTGAGCTTGGATTGAGAGCTTCATCCTGGTTCTGCATTGCTAGACACAGCTTAAGGCTGAGGGTAGTTTTTGACACCAAGTTGCTTCCTTTGTTCCTTTCATCTTAGTTATCTTGTTCTGACTTAGGAAGAGTCAGCCCTCCAGAGTAGTGCTTATCTGACATGAAGCTCAGAGGTGACTAAGCCAAAATTCAAGCAAAAGTCTTCAAGTCTGCATCTCATACTTTCATACTTACTGCCATCTCCCTCGGAAACCCATCAGATCGTAACCTAAGAATAGATAAATATACAATGTTCTAAAGTCCTTTGCAAATTAATGTTTAGAACTTTAAGAATAGTTAAGAGAAACATACTGCAAGATCAGGCTTGTTTCTTATTTATCAATAATTGTTTTTCTTAAAATTTCAAATCTATTAGATATTCTAGAAGTCTTTTGTGTATTTTCTCAAGTTAATCATGATCTGAATTCTTTACTGCTGCATCCTATAATATTTTAAATGCCCTTTATATCTTAAATGACATACTGATACCTTTTGATATTCCATAGCAAAAAAAAAAAAAAATAATGTAATATATTTTATTCAGCAGAAAAATAGATGGATATATATCCAGTCCACAATTATTTGTAAGGCCTATATAATTTCTGGTTGGGTAAGTCTTTTTTTTTTTTTAATTTTATTTTATTAGTTTCAGGTGTACAACACAATGCAATAGTTATACTCTTTACCCCCCAAAGTGAAAAACCCCCTCCCCAGTTCGCCACCCCACTCCCCCCCATATCATACATGTCCATCACAACTCCCCTGACTCCCCTCCACAGTATACTCCACATCCCGTGACCATCCACATATTCAGTTGCAGTTGGCATACAATACTATACAACATCAGCTTCAGGTGTACAGTGCAGTGATCAAGCCTCTACTCCATCCATGAAGTGATCTCCCTAACAAGACATGTGACTATCTGACACGCCACAAAATTTTTACATTATTATTATATTCCCCGAACTGTGTTTCATATCCCTGTGGCAATATTGTAGTTGTCTATTTATGATGTCTAATCCCTTCCCCTTCCCCCCATCCCCACCCCTCTCCCAACTAACAACCCTCAGTTTTTCCTCTACAGCTACCAGTCTGTTTACTTTGATCTTTCACTCAGCTCTTCAGACTCCACACACAAGTGAGATCACATGGTACCTATCCTTCTCCGACTGACTTATTTCTTGCAACATAATAGCCTCTTCACAACATTATCAATTACATTCCCAGAACTGCCCCCATATCCCTGCAGCAACATTGTAGTCCCATCTACACTGTCCAAAACCTTCCCCCTCTCCCTCTTCCCCACTCCCTCCCAGCCAGCAACCATCAGTTTTTCCTTTATATCTATCTGCTTGATATGACTTCAATCTTCTTAAATTGTCTCTCTGGGTTAGCTTGTTTACCCCTTTCTTTTGTTTAAAGAAGTCCTTTTAACATTTCTTGCAATGCTGGCTTGGTGTAATGAATTCCTTAAGCTTATTCTTTTCTGAGAAGCTCTTTATTTCTCCTTCAATTTTAAGTGATAGCCATGCTGGGTAGAGCAATCTTGGTTGTAGGCCTTTATTTTGTGTCACTTTGAGTATCTCCTGCCACTCCCTTCTGGCCTGCAGAGTTTCTGTAGACAAGTCAGCTGTTAGTCTAACAGGAGTTCCTTTGTATGTAACCTGCTGTCTTTCTCTTGCAGCCTCTAGGATTCTGTCTCTGTCTTTAACCTTTGATGTGTCTTGGTGTGGACCTGTTTGGGTTCAGCTTGTTTGGAACCATCTGCACTTCCTGGGCATGTATGTTGATTTCCTTCACCAGGGTAGGGAAGTTTTCAGTCATTATTTTTTCAAATACATTTTCAACCCCTTGCTTCTTCTCTTCTCCTTCTGGTATCCCTATGATTCGAAGGTGGTTGCGCTTCACCTTGTCCCATAGGGCTCTTAAACTATTTTCATTGTTTTTTATTCTTTGGTCTTTTTGCTGTGCCAACTGGGTGAGTTCTGCTATTTTATCTTCCAAATCGCTGATCCGCTCCTCTACTTCATCTACTCTACTGGTGATTCCTTCGAGTGTGTTCTTCATTTCAGTTATTGTATTCTTTAGTTCTAACAGGTTGTTCTTTATGGTTTCCCTATCCTTCTTTATGTCCTCGCTAAGTTCCTTAAACATTCTTATCATCAGTGTTCTAAACTGTGTCTCTGAAAGGTTGGATCCCTCTGTTTCATTTGGTTCCATTTCTAGAGGTTTCTTCTGATCTTTTACTTGTGACATGTTTCTTTGTTTCCCCATTCTGGCTGTCGCTCTGGGATTGCTTTGATGTATTAGATAGATCACCAGGAGAGCCCTGGCTGGATGATGCAGGCACACAGCTCACGGCCCAACACTCCCAGGAAAACTCCCAGTCTCAGCCTGTCCCAATCAGCCACTCGCAGATCAGGCCAAGCAGCCCGACAACCAATCACCAGCCTGGCAACTCTGCAAGCGGAGTGCGGAGAGCGGGGACCTGAGGCGGCTCGCGCACTCCCGGGTCTCAGTGAGCAGCCGTTGGAGCCGGAGGGCATCCGCCCTGCGTTTCCCTGGCAACACAGTATAATCCGGGCAGAGGGTGGGGGATCCAAGGCCGCAGGCGCACGCGCACGCACACATGCACTTCTGCGCCAATTCCACCAGACCAATTAGGTCTCGGACCTGATCCTTCGTGGGAGGGCCCAAGCCCGACAAAATGGCGTCCTCCCCACATCACTCGCGTGCAAGCTCCGCACCACGGGAATAACAGTCCAAAAACCTCCAGCCTTTGCACCAAAGGTGCTCAGTTCAGTCCGTCCCCGCAGGCTCCCGGCTCACACAGCCACTCCTTCCACCAGGAACCAGGTAAGTGCTCACCGGCGAGCACGCCCGGGCGCCGGCCCCACTGATTCTCCAGCCGCTCTTAGCCTCACCGAGCTGAGCAAAGAGAGTCCTCACTAATTTACTGCCGGCTATCTTAGAACTTCTCTTCCCGGGAAAGGAGCTCTGGGCTGGGGAGCGTGGGGTGCGGCCGGAGGGTCTCTCCCCAAACCAGACAAGCTTCCCACGGCTGGGGCCTCCCTCACGGGGCTCACCCTCTCTCGTCTCCTCCCGTCCTATCAGACCCGACGTGGCTTCCTCTTTAAGTTCTTCGTTTAGTGGTTCTGTTCCTCCAGTGTTCCGGGGACCTCCAGGGTTGAACGCTGTATAATTTGGTTGTAATTTTGATGTGATCCTGGGAGGCAGTTAGCACAGCGTCTGTCTATTGCGCCATTTTACCGGAAGTTCTGGTTGGGTAAGTCTTGACCAAAGCAATGGTGAAGGTTATGGATTAAGCTAGCTTTTGTTTTATTGCTACACAAACTACTTTAGATTTTTACCTTCTCTAGGGCAGATCTTGACTTTGCTTATAATGTTAAAAAAAAAAAATCCCTTATTTTCAGTTCAGGTAACTCCTGTCACTAGACAAAGTCCTGGTTCCTTGTTAAACTCCATATTTGAAATCATTAGCATTGAATTTTATGAATTTAATTTGGATGTATGCTGAAGAATATTAAATTTCTAAGAAACCATTCTAAAATTTTTAATGTGTTTTTGGAACAACAAATTAGGACCAATATGTAATACGAAGTTTTGTAGACAAGATTTTTCCTCATAGTTTGCCTGCTCATATTAGACTACCCCTCAAAAAGCCAGTAAATATTAATATGTGAGGCCTATGGAAAGACCAACTTGGAATGTTAGTTAATTGGACTTCTTGGACAAACAGTGTCCTACCCAGTTGATATTTAGATTGAGATTTTTCAAGAAAAAACCTTGACTTCCCAAAGCAGCAATATCCTAATAGATGGGGATGGAAATGAGGAAGTCTTATGGTTATAAAATTCAGGAGTTACGATGCAGACCGTTCTGTCGGTTTCCCACTGGCACTCTTGACTTAAATCATCTTTTCTGAGTTTAAAAGACAGTTGGTAATGACAGTCCCTGGCTGGACCTGGGGCTGCAGTGCTGCTAGAACCTTCTCAGTGACTTCCAGACTAGCGTCTGTCCTTACTGAACATAGGGCTTTTTTTTTTCATAAGCAGGATTTTAACTAATTGTTTTTTCCAAAAGCAATCGCCTCTGAAGATCCTTACTGAGCAGGAGCAATGGAGGAAGTCGTTGCATTCTATAACTCACCGCTTTCCTGTTGAGTAATGCTCTCGGGGCTGGACTTCAGTGGTGGCTGGCTTGATAGACTTTGACTTCAGAATAGATGACCTCCTGACAGCTTTATGAGGGAACACGGAGATACAGCCAATGTGTTGGCAGGCACAGGCATAGTCTTCCAAAGGTGTTTACTGGGCTAACAAGTTAAGGTTAAACATTACTTCCTACCTGGTTTCTATTTTGGAAATGTTGGCTTCAATTGTTTCAGTTGAAATAAAGGTCATTTGAGGCTATTAAGATGACCCAAAATGTATTCCAAGTATTATGTACTGGTCCAAAATAGGAGAGCAGAGGCCCCCACTCCCAGATGTTTGAGTGTCTTAAGCCTTTTAAAATATGTTGTGTGGTCATTGTGGGATGTTTTCATTTTTAGAATTATCTTTTAAATAGGTTTCCATTTTAGAGTCATGGATTTGAGATGATTTTGCATCGCTACGTTCTCATGTCTCCATTTTGACCTTTAGGTTAACATTGAGCAAGAGTGCATGCACACATACTTGCTAAAGCCAAGCTGAGCATGGCTCAATTAACTGCAGAGGAGCAAGCAGACTGGGTGGGGCAAGCTCTGGAATTCTACCCACTCGCGGAGCAAAGTCAGGCATTAGGGGAACAGCTTGAGCTGAAGCAGCTAGAAGGAAGTCCAGCCCAGCAGGTGAAACATGGAAGCCGGAGGACATGGCAACCCACCAAAAGCACAATCTGGTGAAGTGGTCTGTACCAGGGAGGCGTGAGTCCCCCTCAGGAATCTGGTGCAGGAAAGCAGGACTGCAAACGCCTCTTAGCGCGTGTGGGAGCCCCAGCCAGCAGCGCTTCCTCTGCTTCCTGTGGGGCAGTGGCAAGATCAAGGCCGGACCTCAGGCTTCCCTGGCCTGAGTATCGTTCTGCAGGACAGGAACTCGGACGTAAGAACGACAGATGGGGATCCTATTGTCAGAGCTGAGGGACATGATACTGCTCAGAATCCCAGGAGCAAGGCAGTGCCCGGAGCCAAGACACAAGGTCACTGCGGGCCGGAGGCAGGCGTGGATTGGGGCTGAGTGACTGGCTCCCAGAGCCTGGCGCTAGAGCTGTCTTATTTCTCCGGCTTCATCAAGACCAGTCCTGGAGACCACGGCCAGGCAACGGGGTCAATGGCTCCAGCCGTTGGGGAAGGGAAATGCTGCGGAGACCTCCACAATAAAAGCAGCCCCATGTGACAACAGACTCAGCCACACAAGTGTGTTACAGAGCAGCAGGAATGAGTGACTAATACCTCACACCAGCACCTACCTGGGAGGACTACAACTAATGAACAAGGGCCAGATACTAGAAAAACACTAGCTGCGAATATGGTCATCTAACTAATTTTTATATATCAGGTTGTCAGAAAAGTCATGACATATTTTTTCTATGTTTTTCGTCGCAAAAACGCATCATGACTTTTCCGACAACCCAATATTTTATATACTTGTGTATATTTATGTATAGATAACACTTCATAGTATCTAGTACCTGTAAAAAGGTTTTAAAATACAATATATGTGTTTTCCTAATTTTGTAATGCCAACAGTTCCTGAAAGCTGTCGGAAAGTGCGTCATCATAAGTGAACTGTGTTCACCAATTCAAACATGCTCGGCATGATCCACAGAAGGCAGAATGTCTGCAAGAAACCAAGATACCCTCCACCATACTGTGTAGTACCAGTAATGGCCCACATGTCAAACGCATATCTTCATTCAGAGCCAAAAGAGAAAAAGTTAGTTTTAATATCAATTTTCATTTTTGCTTTGGCCTCCAAGAAGCCTAGAGGTATATTTTGCCTTCAATCAGATTTTCTGATTGAAGGGAATAGTCAGACTCTTCCCTATACCCACCCCATTTATTACTTCACGCTCATCTTTCAAATATTGTTCCAATGGCTTTTCATTTAGTTATCGCTATGCCATTACCTTTATGCAGTTTCATAACATATGTATTAGTCATGTTTTGCTGTGTAATGAGTCACTCTAAAATGTAGAGCCTTGAAGCAATAATATACATTGATTATATCTCACAGTTCCTTTGGATCAGAAATTCAGAAGCATCTTGGCTTGGGGTCTTTCAAGAGGTCACAGTTAAGACGTCAGCCAGAGCTGCACTCATCCGAGGGCTCGCCTGCGGCTGGAGACTCTGCTTCCAGAATGGTTTTCAAGTTGATGCTGGCTATTGATGGAAGAACATTGAGCCTCCCCACACGGGACTCTCCATGGGCTCCTTGAGTGTCCTCATGACAGGGTGGGCCACAGAGCAGGCAATCCAAGAGAGAACAAGGCGGAAACCACGGTGCCTCTTACAACCTCACCTCAGAAGTCACACGTACCTTCCCTTCTCCCATAGTCTCTTCATTAGAAGCAAGTCGCCAAGTCCAGCCACTCTTCAAGGGGAGGACTATTAGTTTCCACCCGTTAAAAAGAGGAGTGTCAAAGAATTTGTAGTCATATTTTAAACCACCATAGGTTACAATAAATAATCAATTAGTCAATTAATATCAAATTAGATAAAGAAGGTAAAAAGAAAGGGAAGGTCATTTTTAGGATGGAACACCTAGGGAGTACCTGCTATGTCCTAGGTCCTACTTCACATATGTTACTGTGTTTAATTTCATAAAAGCTTATTCTGAGTTTTACAGATGAAGAAGGAGACCCTAAGAGGATATGTAGCCCATCCAAGGTCGTGTAGCTAGTAAATGTCAGAGGAACATGGTTAGCACTTATCAGCCTGACGTCACAGCTATGCCATCACCCTACCTTGGTAGGAAATAGAAAGCATCGTTAGTTATTTGCTGCCTTGACTTCTCTAGCCCATGGCCATTCTGCTACCAGAGGGAAATGTGATTAATACTCTAGGTGGAATAAATTCTGACACAGCTGTTTAGCTCCTTTCCAAACCCTCTGGAATCAAACAGGTGATGAGTCTCCTTCAGAAGCACTTGCCCTGCCTCTGCCATTGCCAGGATTTGCCCAGTCTGTGCAGTGCCATGCCTCTCCTCACCCCTGACTTTGAAAGCCAGCCAACTTCTCTTCCCATTGCAGCTGGCTGTGACATGGAGGCCAGCGGGGTCAATGGAGTAGGGTGACACTGAGCACAGGGTTGTGTGAGGACAAAGCCGTCCCTCTTGTGGAGACTGAGCCAAGCCCAATAGGGTGGAGACCCGACAGCCCATCTGCCTGGTGCTGTGCTGGACTGCAGGGCCCTGATAAGGCCAGGGAACCACCCACCCCACTCAGAGTCCTCTTCCAAATATAGATTTTTTTCCCCCAACACTGCCCTCCCAGCAGTCGAATGTCACATGGTTACTATCCTCCAAAGGTAGCTGGCAGCTTCTTTGCCGCTGTAAAATGGGACCTGATCCAGGGCAGGACCAGCTTTTTGGGGTGCCAGGGTTACAGGCCAGGGCTATGGATAAAGCGACATGAATTCCTCTCCTACCCTGCACTGTGCTTCCCAGCACTGGCCATTCTTCTTAGGACACAGACTTTCTGCTGGCTGCTCTGGTCAGCACCTTCCTGCTGAGAGCTCATGCCTGGAGGATCACTGGAACTCTGCTCCACCAGGAGGCTCAGCGACTAAGGCCTGTCTCCTCATACAGACAATTTTCCTTGGAGTGGAAGTTTGAGGAACCAGTGATATTGTCAGAGCCAAAGCTGGAGTAAGAAGTAGGTCACCTGGGCTGCTTGCCAGGGCTCCAGTCTATACAGGCACTGAAAGCCATCCTGATGAAGGTGAAAAGGGTGAAGAATGTCAACTTGCCGCAACTCCTCTTAGAAAGTATCTTTCAACCGTCTGTGGATGAAAGAACACTACAAGATGAAGGGCTTGGGGTTGGCAGAAGGTGTTGAGACCTCTTGTATCCATTTAGTGCAAAAGATGAAGATCTGGTGAAGAGCAGGGCCCTTTACATGAGTGTGGTCTGTGCATCCAAAGCCCATCGCTGCTCCCAGCTGGTCCTCCCTCCACCTTCTCTCTGTGCTCAGCCTCTTAAAGGAAGGAGTGAGGAATATTGAGAGGTTATCAGCTGGGAACCACCACCACGCTGTTAGCTCACGTACGAGGGTTCAGGGTGGTCTGCCCTGGTTGACGCATGGGGCCAGCTGGCCCTGAGCAGGGCTTCTCTGGGGTGCGTCAGATTGGTTCTTACTGGGTTACAGGGAGACTCTAGGAAGGACTGAACCCATAAACCCTGCTGGCTTTCCACCTTTCCCTCAGATCTTCCTCCTGGCTTTATGGCCAGCAATTAGGGGTAAATTTCCCCTTTCCTGGTAGCTTGGGCTGATCCCTCACTTGGAAGCCCCCCGGATATCTGAAATTGATGAACAAAGCAGGGTGAGCCCACAGTCCTGCCCGTCTGTGTTTTGTGCAGGTAAATCAATGTCCCACCTAAAGGCCTGTTGCCCCGATTGTCAGATTATCAGTGGTGTTGCCTGAGACGCTAAGAGTATGTGGTATGGTTCCTGGCAGGGTTAGCCTAAGGGTAGAAAGTATGAGAATGGTAAACTTGGAGTCTAAGGAAGTGCTTAGGTGCTCTACCTGGACAGTCACATTCCTGACAAGGGCCCCGGGGCAGGCGTATAGAGGCTAAACTTGCCCAAGACTGTGATCAGTAAGCTGGGGTCAGCATTCAAAGGTTGGTGTCTCTGGCTCCCAAACCCTCTGAGCCACTGTGTCTCTCCTGACAGAAGTCGCTTCTTCAGTGCTGGGGACCCCCTCTCCTATGCCTCCTTTCTGTTCCACGCTCCTCCGAGGGTGAGGGCTGAGCCCTCTGGCCCTGGGAAGCTCTTAGGGCTGCTCCTCTGATCCCTGCTGGGATAGGATCTTGTCCAGACCCGATCTGGGGCCTGACACAGGGCCTCGTGTGTCCCTGGAGAAGGCAGAGCCCAGCCTGGTGAGAAGATGCTGGGCTGTGGGTGCTTGGGGCTGTGATCACAGCTGACAGACTCTTCTCCAGAGCAAGGGAATGTGGCAATGTCGTGGAGGCTGAGTGGCTGACAGGAAGCAAGCACGCGAGCTTTGGAGCCAGAAGCTCTACCACAACCAGCTGAGTGGCCTCCGGCAGATTTCTCCCCTGAGCTGGGCTTTCTCAGCTGTGAAGTGGTGATGTGACTCTACCTCCTCAGGTTGATGTTGGGGGTGAGACAAGTATGAGTCAAGTGCCTGGCACTGGAGCTGGCCCACGCCAGGCATGCAGAGGTTGTCACTGCAAAGCCTGTGAGGCCCCTCCTGGAACCTCCTGGGGCCCCACCCCCACTGCACCTCGTCTATTCCTGTCTTCTTCCTCCTCTGCCACCTTCATTCTTTCTCTCCCTCTTCCTTCTTCATGACTGGAGGCCTCTGAGTGGCCAGAGAGACGTGGCTGCGTGTCCAGTGACACTTGGGGACGGATTACTAGACACACTTGGTGACCTAGAAACACTTACAACCCGAAAGGTCAACGGAGCCAGGCCCTGAGTCAATCAGGGAACACGTCTCGCAAGGCAACCGCACCCCATACCTCTGACCTCCTCGCCCCTGGCCTCCTCCCCAGGAATTCCGACTACGGTCTGGAAGAAAGGGTTAACTGAGAAGAGACCATGGATGGCCACTTGGAACTGGAGAGGAGACTGCAAACTGCCTTCCCCTCCCCAGCCCAGAAGAAAAAGAGGTGCGGGGCGGGGCCCAAGGTTGGCCACGCTTGGCCGGCTGGCTGGCTTTCTGTGTGCAGGGCATTGAGACTGCCTAATTGACAGATAGTAAACATGGATAAAGACTCTGGGGCAGAGGAGGAGGGAGTCGTTGGGATGAGGCAGGCTAAGGTACTGGGGGCAGGGTTTGAGGGTCTTGGGAGAAGACCAGATGGCTCCCTGCCATATCCCCATCTGGGCCTCTGCTAACTTTAGGCTGAGTGAGTGAACAGGGCCTTGTGGACAAAGAATGATGTGCAGATGAAGGGGGCTGTGGGGAGTATGGCCTGGGAGATACCAGTCCTGAGATATCCCACCATGGGCCCAAATCCAAAAGATCGAGGCTCCCAGCACTGGAACCCAGGCCTGGGTTCTGAATGAGACTCATAACTCAGCCTCACTGCAAACATGGGTTGGCTGGCTGGGTCATGGCCTCCATTCACCCACTTCTGTTCCACCTGAGCTCTGATGTGCCAAGCAAGTCGAGCCTCACTGAGAAGAACAGTCCTCACCTCCTTTCCCTCCCTTTCCAATTTGTCCCAGGATTTACTGTGCAGCGAAGTCCTTCCCAGAGAGACACCAAGACAAAGCAAACAGGCAGGCCTGGGGTCAAATTGTATCCCTGCTGCTTTGACTTGGAACAAGTCACTTACTTTCTTTGAGCCTCCGTTTCCTAACCTGTGACTAGAAAAGGGGGCATCTCCTTGCAAAGCTGTTGTGAGGATTTAATAAGGTGAGATCTGTAGAGTCCTGGACCACAGCAGAGATCACCTCCCACTGATGCTCTCCCGCTTTGGGCCCCTCTTTCTATCCCTTTTGTCATAGTTGCCTAGGCTCCCCACTTCTACCTGAATGCATTTTCACAGCCCTTTCCCGGTCTTGCTACTCCCAGTCCCACCCATTTTTGCTCAGCCTCACACTGCTGGAGAGGGAGCTCTTTAAGATGTAAATCATGGCCTGTCACTCCCCACCCAGAGTCTATGACTTGTAAGAAAAATGAAATCCAACTTCACACACAAGGAGCTCATTGGGGACCTGGGCCCAGCTGCCTCCTGGCTTTATTTCACCCTCCCCCCACTTGCCTCACAGCACTCTGTCATCACACATGCTCTTGCCTGGGAGTGGCACGTCCTTCAGCAGCTCATCTGAGAGCCTTCATCCTCCGAGGGCAAAAGGGGAGGAACCCGCTCTGTGCCAGGTACTGTGCTAAGCATTTGGTTTACATCACTTCATGAGGTAGGTACACCATCAGCCTCCCCTTCACAGGCGACAGAACCAAAGTGTCAAGTGGGCGATGCTGTTCCCAAATCCACGCTCTCCTGTTACCACTGTCCCCCAGCTCACTTGCTTCCTCCTGACAGAGCCTTCAGAGCATAGAGGGGAGTTTCAGTGATGCAAAAGGTCTCTGTTCGGGGGAAGGTGCATCTCAGTCCAGGAAACGTGGATTCATTCAGCAGGTCCTTTATTCAAGAGATGGGTCTGGGTGCTGGGTGGGGTTAGACACAGACGAGTGCTGGCAAGGATGTAGAGAAACTCGAGTCTCCACATACTGCTGGTGGGAATGTAAAATGGTGCGACCACTTTGGAAAACAGGTTGGCAGCTCTTCACAAAGTTAAGCATAGAGTTACCCTATGACCCAGCAATTCCACTCCTAGGCATATACTTGAAAGACTTGAAGACATATTTCCACATAAAAACTTGTACACAAATGTTCACAGCAGCTTTATTCATAAGAGCCAAAAGAGGAAAAAACTCAAATGTCCATTAAATGATGAATGCATAGATAAAATGTGGTATTGTCCGTACAATGGAATGTTATTCAGAAAGGAATGGAGTACTGACACACGCTATCATGGATGAGTCTTTACAACATGCTAAGGGAAATAAGCCGGCATTGATTGTATGATTCCATTTATACAAAATGTCAAGAACAGTCAAATCCATCAAGACAGACTGTAGATTAGAGGTTTCCAGGAACCGCTAATGGCTAAGGGGTTTCTTTTAGGGGTGTTGAAATGCGCTAAAATTAGATAGTGGTGATGGTTGCAAAACTCTAACTATACTAGAACCACTGAATTGTATATCTCAAAAGGATTAATTTTGTGGTATGTGAATTATATCTCAATAAAGCTTTTTTTTTAAATGCCCAACAAGAGACTGGTTGAGAAAATCATGATACAACTGTTTGAGAGAATATTCTGCAGTAATTTTCAATGGTATAAAATGTTGATATGAACACACTTTAAGAGTATTGAGCAAGCAGAAAAGAAGTTAAAAAATGAGAAATAGAGTGATTCTGTTCTGGTGTGTGTGTGTGTGTGTGTGTGTGTGTGTGTGTGTGTGTGTGTGTGTGTCTGAACAGGAAAATGGAAAGATCACTAAAATACTACAAGTCCCAGCTAGATAAATTTTATCCTTTTGGCGAGAGTGGCGATGTCCCCTGAATTTCCTGATGCTTTCACACGGTAAACATATATTAGTTGTGTAATTTCTAAAAAGAGTGATTAAGAAGTCATACATATGGCCTCCAAGGGCTCACAGTCCAGCAAGGAAGACAGACGCAAAAGTTGTGAAGTGAGGCTAAGAGATTGGGAAAGGGTGGGGTTAAGTCTTAGTGGGGCTCCCGGGAGATTGCCTAGAGGCGATGGAATCTGAAATTATGGCTGGAAGAAGGCATTTGGGGCAGAACCAGAAAACAGGGCCAATGGCCCTTGCTTTTCTAGGGGACAAATGGGCATTTCTCATCAACTGTCTCCAAAGGTCTTGTGTCCTATGACCCAGTCCTCCCCCAATGCTGGTTGAATAATTCCAGATAGCAATTTTGCCTTCTATACGCCACAACCATTGGTGGGAGAGTGGGTACATTTATTAGAACTAGTAACCAAGCATTCATCCAGCTTGGCCCTGGCAGCATTAGGATAGGGTCTGGAGTGGACAGAGTTCCCTGGAGCAGCCACACTGGTGAGTGGGAGAGGGGTCTCTACCTTCCCCGCAAAGTAGATGAAGAGAGGCAGGGCATTACCCCTCAGTACCCTGATGTTCCCCACCTTCCACTTTCTCTTGGTCTTCCTTTTTTAAATGCGGTTTCCTCTCAAGCTGGGGAAGGCCCAGTGGGCTGTGAACAGAAGTCACAGGCTGTGAAATAAAACAAGATCAACAGGAAGCAGGGAGATAAATCACAAGGAGAATAACTTGGGGACTGCTGGGTTTGGTCTTATTTTTAGTGGTCATGGTGGTGATGGTGGTGGGGAATTGAGGCCAGAAGCAGGAAGCAGGGTTTCCCAGCCTCCGCTTTTGATGGTTTCCGGGCCCCCCTGGGGCCTGTGAAGAAGGGACCCATCTCTGTGATAAACCAGCTCTTTTAAGTTGTCTTTGTCTTTGAGAGGTGTTAATAAGTTCTTGTGACACCGCTGCTCCTGTGAGGGGTCCCTCGAGCCATGAGCAAAGCAGGGCATGTTAACCAGGGTCTGAGCACTGCCCTAAATTCTTAGCGTTGTGAATGAGCCCCCAACACATACACTCACACATGACGTTCACTCAAGACATGGGGAAGATGGCTGTCATCACAATCTTTAAGGGACCCACAGTCTGCTCCAAATTAAGAATCACTATGAGAGGGGAAAAAGCACTGGACTGAGAGTCCAAACAGAGTTTGAATCTCAGCCTTGCAACTTATATGCTGTGTGATAACTTGAGACAAGTTATCTAATGTCTCTGAGTCTTGGTTTCCTCATTGAGAAATGATATCTACTCCTGAATCTTAGGTGCTAAGGAATACCTGCTGTATCTGAGTCTCTCTGAGAGGGTGGGAGATCGTTCTGGGGCAAGCCAGGTAGGCCGGCAATGCAGCAGGATAGAACTGGGTCGGCCATGGGGCTTGTAAACAGTACAAAGGCACTGCCACAAAGAACCATGTCTTCTTCCTCCCTTTGTATCCCTCCTGCCCTCTCCCTGACAGTATTTACCCAGAACCACTCCACACACCTACCCACCAAACATCTTGCTCCTTTCTGATGGCTTTTCTAGCTATCACTTATTTTCATTTGTGTCCGGATTCTTCCAGAATGCTGTGAGTGCATCCAGTGTAGAGAAATGGTCTGGGAGGGAAAATAGCAGAATGGAACTGAGCAGACCTGCTAGAAGCCTGGCTCTGCTGAGTTGTGAGATTTGGGGCGACTCAATCTCTGTGAGCCTCCATTTTCTTATCTCTAAAGAAGAAATAATTAAGAGTATCTTCCTCATAGGATCTTGTTTTGAAGATTCAACAAGGTGTTGCATGTAAAGACTTAGATGAGATAAGCTCTCAACGAGTCTTGAGTCTTGGTTATTATTTTTCTTCTTTCCCTGGCATGGGGAGTGCAGCACTGAGTAGGGCTTCAGCTTCCAAAACTCAGCCAGCTCTCATTTCTGCCCTTCCCACAAACTTGCCTTTCTGAAAGGCACCCTCATGACTGACTTGTTCTAAACGGGAGCACTGCATTCCCGTTTGGATGGGAGCAATAAATGGGAGCTCCTGGTGCCCTACAGCCTTGCCAGCATTTGGGGTTGTCGGTGTTTCGGAATTTTGCCGTTCTATTCGGTGTGCAACGGTATCTCATTTTTGTTGCATCCCTTCATATTTATATTGAACAGTGCTGCTCTGGACACTGGGATACAGCAGTAAGTGACACCCACTAAATCCCAGCTCATGTGGAGAACCTATTTTTGTGGAACAAAATAACAGAGACAAGTCAGACAGTTCAGCTGGCTTTTCCCAAAGAACAAGACTAAAGACCTAACCAGCGACTGCATGCATAGTAAGTGTTTCCAGAAAAGAGACAAGACAGTAAGAAGAGCTAGGGGTTGCCCTCACCCACCACTGGAAAACTCACAGAGAACACACATCAGAACCACAAAGAAGTAATCTGGTGGGTGCCCACCTCATGTGCTCCAACTTCCTGATTTTACAAGGGCGGGGAGAGCCCTGGGTGAGGCCCGAGGCCCGTGCCTTACCTAAGGTCACAGAGCCTGTTGTCCCATGGCAGAACTACACCCCATGTTTCCTTAGTCCACTCCTAGGACTGTATCCTACACACACTCTCACAGGTGTGCACAACAACGTAGATATACAATTACCCACTGCAGCATCATGTCTGATAGAAAACACTAGAAATAATTCATATTCATCAATGGGAAGCTAATTAAATACATGATGATGAATCCATAAAGGGCCATACTAGGCACAGCAGTAAAAAAAAGGTAAGAAAGCTCTTTGTGTACTCATAGCGAACAATTTCCAAAATCCATCATTAAGTTAAAAAGTAAGGGCAGAATGTGTTCATTTGTGTTTAACATCTAATGTGGCTGAGAGTGGGTGTTAACACATATCTTTCTTTGTGGATGCACAGATACTAGAAACTGGTGCAATTGGTTAACTCCAAGGAGGAACTGGGTAATCTGACAACTGGGATAGGAAAGAATTTTTTTTATTTTAGGAGAGAAAAAAAATTTATTATATATTCCTGTGTTTCTTTTGTGTCAAAAAAATAAATGACATGTTCAAAAAAATTAATAAAAGAAACCAGCAGTGTTGTTTCACAAACCTGAACATGAGTCCCCCAGCCAAGGAAGCCTGAACCACAGACGGAGTGGATAGCTGTTTTGTAGGCATAATTGCCATGTGAGGGACTTAACCCCAGTTCAGGAGGGGAGATGGGAGTAGGGAAAAAGGCCTCTGTCCCCTTTCTGCCCTCCAGGGAGGTTGAGAAGCTAAAGGTTCTTCAGGCTGAGCTTTGAACTCCTGGGGCTCTCAGCATCCTGCCACTGTCCCTGAATGTAGCTCAGGGTGGGGGTGTTGCCTCAGCCTTTCAGGACAGTGGCCCTTCAGGAGCCATGGGACTGCTAAGGGCTCCTCACCTGATTGAGAGTCAGGGCACATGGCTCTGGCCCAGCTCTGGCCCCAACTTGATGTGGGAGACCAAACAAGTAGGGAAACGCTCTGTTCCAGCAGTCACCCATAATACCCGCCTCCCTGGCCTCACAGGGACAGGGTGAGGATCACAAAGAATGTGAAGCAGCCAGGCCCTGGGTGGTTTCTGGGGAATACCAGTGATCCCAGAAGGGAGTAAGTGGCTCTGCGGTAAAAAAAAAAAAAAAAAAAAAAAAAAAAAGTCTGGGTAGACAGAGTGAATCAGGTCCTTCAGTGCAGACCTTGTCAGAGCCTTGAACAAGCTCAATGCATTCTGACATGTCAGGTGTGGCTATAGTATGTGTCATTTCTCAAACTTATCTGACCATAGAACCATTTTGGAGGAAACCATCTATCCAAATCTCCCAGAATAAAAGTAATCCATGGAACACTGTTTGAGAAATGCTGATTAGATGAAAGTAGGGTAAACACAAAACACCCTTCAAAAGCACAGGGTAGAGATAATGACTGCAATCTAAATTCCTGCTATTAACACGTCCTATGCAGTTTCCCTGCTCACAGCAGCTAGGTGTTTTTAAAACAAACTGTGGGTCATAAACCATTAGTGGGTAGTGAAATCAATTTAGCGGCTCAAAACCAGCTTTAAAACAAATGAATCCGGCAAGAATAGAAAATAACCGAGTGAGCTGCATTTAATACAAGTAAGTACTGTTTCCTGAGACACATATGCAACCATGTACAAGCTGGGCTGTGACAGAAAATGTGTTTCTTATTGTGGGTTGTGGTCAGAAAGTTCGAAAAACACTGCTGTGCAGCTCCTCATCCCAATAGAGGGGAAACTGCCACGTGAAGGTTGCCCCCATCTTCCCACTGAACCTGGGTGACTGTCTGGTAAGGGCTTTGGGGACAGGGGCCGCTCCCTGGCTGTGTGATTGTAGGGTAGATTTTAGGATTAGCAGTGTCACCTTGCTGGACCCAGAGAATGACAGAGGCCCCCTTTGTTATTTACCGTGCTCCAGAAATGCAACCGATCTTTTATTCCTTTTTCAAGCACTGCCTAGTGCCCCAACCAGAAAGCACATTTCTCCTGGGAAAACAGGCTTGTGGAGGATTCAGCTGCCTGTTTTGACCTAGACATTTAGAATGCAACTTCGAGTCTGAAGACTCATTTCGACTTTGTCTCTATCCATTGGGTTTTTCTTTCTTTTTTTTTTTTCTTTTTTTTTTTTTTTTAATGTTGTGTCTTGGACTAAATCATTTCCTCATTCTGGTTCTAATTCTCTGTGACAGGTGAGTATTGTTTAAAACTTTGGGGAGTTTGACACTGACCAAGGAAAGTAAACATCCTGTGGATTTTATTCCTCAATTAAATTGTCCTGTCCCAGCCCAGTCACTGACTAGCTGTGTGACTTTGGGCAGGTGACCTGCCCTCTCTGTGCTTCTGCCTTCTCATCTGTTCACTGGGAGTAATAAAATCTGCCTCATGGAGAAGTTACAGGGATGAAATGAGACAGTCTCCATTAGACATTCATCACAGTCCTGATGCAGAGTAAGAGCTCAATTAAAAGCTGCTTTAGTCACTATTCCTACTGCCTCTTGTAGTGTTAGCTCATCTGTTTACTTGAAACTTGAGGTGATCTGGGCCAGCCCTTTGTGTCTATCAAAAGGCCTTTCAAGGTTTGTGAAAGAGCCTGGAGTCTTCAGAAGTGGGTCCCCAAGCCCCCAGACTTCCCAGCTTTCTTTCACCTCCTCCCTGGGTGGAGTGAGAGTCTTAGTGTCATGAAGGTGTCAGGTGGCTCTTCTCTGCCTTGCAGGAGCACTTGGGGCCTTCTGAAGGTGACCCCAACCTGCCTCCCATGTAAGATCTGCCCAGGACTTTCACTGGAAGCCCAGCATCCTGGGAATCCCCAGCCCTGTTCCCCAGCCCTGTTATCTGGGTCAGTTAGCCAGTCCACTTCCCAGGCTCCCCTGCAGCGGCCTCTATGTCCCCACCCAGCATTCACCACAGCCTCTCGCTGGGAACCGTCCCCTCCCCCGACACTCTGCTGCCCTGCCTGCCCTCTGGGCTGGGCTCTGGTTCCCACAGTCCCTGACTTCAAATGCCCCAGGTTCATTGACATTTCTCGCTTGATTCGCCCACTGTCTCAACTAGACTCTGGGTCCCTTGAGGCCAGGAACTATGCCTGGTCCTATCAGATTCAGTCTTGTGACCCTCAGCAGCTTTCACAGCTCAGAGCAGAGGCTCAGCAGCAGGCTTGGTAAAGGCCAGCGAGTGGTTGCAGGTGAGAGGAGAGCAGCTGACTGAGCACCCCAGGAAACATGCTCAGCGTCAGGGAGGCAGCAGCCAGGAAGGAGTTCCGGGGACTCCCTCCACCTCCCTGTTCCACGCAGAAACCCAGGAGCCTGCGCCCCACCCCACCCCGCCCCTCTGGGATTCGCCACCGATGTCATTGCCCAAGTGTGAATAGAATTAACCAAGAATCCTCCTCTTGCCTACAAGTGCCAGCAGGGAGGATAACTTGGACTCGGACCTTGGTCAGAGTCTTGGTCAACAGGCCACCTCATCGGGTACACCTGAGGCTTTTATTTAAAACACCTCAGATGGATTCCATCAGTGTTGTTGTGGGGCGGGGATAAGGCCCTGGAATCTGCTTTGACAGGTGATTCTGATGTAAACTGAAATTTAAGACCCTTGTGATCCAGTTGTAGCACTTCCTTCACCTGCCCTACCTCCAGACACCTTCCTGGACTCAACCCCCTGTCCCCTTCCCCCGCTTATACCCCACCAGAATGGCAAATGGAGGCCCAACCATTTCAGGGCAAGGGAGCAGGTGTGAGATGGAGCCCAACAGCTCGCTCACTCAGGAAGAAAGGCCTGGGATTGGTGAAGGGGAAAAGAAAGCTTCAGAGCAGCCCAGCCCCAGGCCTGTGCTTCCCTATGCCAGTATATGGTCTTCCTGGAAGCATAAAGCCAAACCTTTGTTTTCAGTTTTTGTTATTTTGTTTTTTAATTAATCCTTAGGTATTGTTAACTGGTCCCCAAAAGAGGATTTCAGGAGAGCTTCAAATCCACTGAAGTTGAGTACACAGTTGTGGTTGTGTGTGTGTGTACTGCGGGGGGGGTTGGTGATTCTCTGAAGTAAGGCCCTGGAGGCATACATACATCAGAGATATTGCATGTTTGGTTACAGACCACTGTAATAAAGTGAGCATCGCAATAAAGCAAGTTATAATCTTTTTGCTGGTGGAGGGTCTTGCCTTCAATTTGTAAAAAACCGTGACATCTGTGAATATGATAAAGCCAAGTGCAAGAAAGCAAGGTACTTTTGTATAGATACATACGAAATGGTTAATGATGTAGACACTTGGGAGTCTGAAGCATGGCTATATGAGTTTACAACTGTTGACACAAGTTTCTCAGCATCTCTGAGGCTCTGTTTTCTCATCTGTTAAATGGGAAGAATAATACCCTTTAGGGTTGTTGGCAGGATTAAATTAATCCGAACATGGGAGGCACCCAGGACAGTACTTGGCCCATGTACTAATGTAAATATTCCTGAACATTAGCTGTTATAACAAAATCATAGCTTTTGGCACATTTTCAAAAGTCAACGATGCAAAAGGAAGTTAAGAAACACTGAATGTTCTGGGGGCCTAAGAGGCAGTGCAGTGGGTGTTGAGGAATGTGGTGCTTTGAAGGCTGGTGAATGTGGGGCTGGGACAAGTAGCGTCACCTCTCGAAGCCGATAAACTCACCTGTGAAATGGGAGCCATCTGGTACTTATTTCAGGCGACTCCCATGAGGATTAACTGAGATGCTGCATGTGGGAGCCCAGCAAGGAGTCAGGCACCGACCAAGCGCTCCCATCCTTTTGGAACTGCAGGGGTTCCAAGGAGATAGGACTTCTCTACACTGTCTCCCAAAAAGCCACCTACCATACCCCCAAAGGAGTTGGGAAAAGGGTCCATGGAAACCTCCTTCCCTCCATTCATGCTCTCTGATAAGGGTAACAGTCTCCTTTGCACCAGCTGGTTGCAACAAGGGCAGGCTCCCAACTGTTGGCCTGGTGTAGAGAGCATCGGTGATAGCCCATCAGAGCTGGAAATGAAAGGCCTTTTCCCTTTCACCTCCTCCCCTCCACTCAGCAAATGTGGCTTCCTCTGCTTTCCCCTGGCCCCTCCCAGTCCTGCTGCAGGTATCTCTGGGGCATCAGGGCGGGCTCTGAAGACAGCTCAGGTGCCCTGGAGCCATTAGAAGGTGCCAGAAAGTCTGACACATTGGTTTAGGGAGGACCTGCCTAAAAATAGAACCACAAAACCTCAGGCCACACAGGAGCGGGGAGCCCTGAGAGAGCATCGGGTCCAGCCTCCTCTCAGTGCAGGACTCCCTAAAGCCAGGCTTCCAAATCTGGCTTGGCGCTGCCAAAAACAGGCTGTGGTCCTCCCCAGAGATTCAGCTGTGGTCCTGGGGAGAGGCCTGGGGAGCTAGATGTTGAAGAGCAGCATGGGAGATTCCTGTGATCAGCCATGTTACAGCATCTCTTGAATACCTCTGGGAATGGGGAACTCACCATCCCCTCTCGAGGGCAGGGGACAGGATGGACTTAATGTTTGAGTGTGGACTTTGGAGCCACATGTGGGTAGGGATCTCAGCTTTCCCAGATGCTAACTCAGCCACATTTAACCAGTTACTTAAGTGTACTGAGCTTAATTTCTCATCTGTGGTGTAGGGACACTAATTAACTGCAGGCATCTACTTCCCTGGTGGTCAGGAGGTTTACTTAAACTGCTGTCCATAAAAGTACTTAGCATAATGCTTGACACCAGCCTCAATAAAGGGCAGCTGTGAGAACAATAATACTAAGAGAAAGTAGTCTGACATTCTTATGTTAAACTGATATCTGCCTCCCACCACTTTCTCTGCCCCTGAAAACCCTCTTCCTCATCTTTTTTGTGACAGCCCTTTCGATAGATACCACACTCCATTTTTGTTTCTTTCCAGCTTTATTGAGGTATGATTGACAAATATGTCATATTTACTTACAGTGTACAATGCGATGTTTTCATACACATGTACGTTGTGAAGCGGTTGCCACAATCAAGCTAACTAACGTATCCGTCAGCTCACAGTTATCTTTATACAGTGAGAACACTTGGGATCTACTCTGTCAGCAAATTTCCAGTATACAATACAGTATTTTAAACTATAATCACTATACTGTACATTAGATCTCCAGAACTTATTGATCATAGAACTGAAAGTTTACACCTTTTGACCAACATCTCCCTATTTCTTCCAAACCACAGACCCTGAAAATCACCTTACTCTGTTACTGTGAGTTTGAATTTTTTTTTTTTTTTTTTTTTTTTTTAGATTCCACATCCAAGTCAGATCATGCAGTATTTGTCTTTCTGTGTCTGGCTTATTTTAATTAGTATATCATCCAGGTTCATCCATGTTGTCTCAAATGACAGGATTTCCTCTTTTTAAGGCTGAATAATATTCCATTGTGTGTATGGGTATATATTATATTATATTATATTATATTATATTATATTATATTATACATAAAATATAATAGCACACATATAATATATATTATATATAATATATACATACACACATATGTTATATGCAATATATAGTCTATAATATTGTATCTATATATACACATACACACAGCACATATCTTCTTTAATAACTCATCTATGACACTTAATGTTGTTTCAATATCTTGAAACACTTAAAACATTTGAAACACACCCCACTTAATTTTCCTCACCCCCAAAAGACTTTTCTGCCCTTTGAATGTGACAATCCTCAGGGCTGAGTGGCAACCTCCCAGGTTCAGTTTGAGATCTTCTTCCCTCAGACCTTCTGCAGCACCACAAACCCCCAATACTTCACATCTTGACTTCCAAGAGGGCCCTGTAAAAATGGATGTGACCCTAAGGAGGGAACGGGTAACTTAGTGGCAGCCAATAGCCCATTAGCCCAACTTAGCTTTGGCATGTGTTGGAGAAGGAGAACGAGGTGCTGAAGGAAAGGGCCCAGGGACCTGGTCTCGACCTGGGATCAGCGTGGAAGGGGCCTGCAGCAACTGGCAAGCCGAGGGGACTGGATCCCAGGTGACCTCCTAGTGCTGAAGTGCTCCCTCCCACTCCTCCCCCTCTCTCCCTCCTTGTCTGCCTCCCATTGGAGTTAACATGTGCCCATGATCTCAGGAGTAGTTGCTCCCATTTTTCCCAGGAGGGTGAAGGTGAAAACTTCCCGTTGACTGGTCATCATGAGATGGAGGCCATTGTGGATTTTTTTTACAAAAAATTCTGAGAAGAACCCAGCTTCCTGCCCTAGGTGTAGTGGTTGGGAGCCGAGACCCTGGAGCCAGACTGCCTTGGTGCTAATCTTGCCTCCACCACTTAACCTCTCTAAGCTTCAGTTGGTTCACCTGCAAAACAGGGATAATAACTAGTATCCGCCTCACCTGCTTTGAGAAATCAATACGGTAGCCCATATAAAAGTATCTAGCAAACCTTTACCACTGTTACTAGTAGAAGCTAAAGCTACTCTTGAGCTGTGTGGGAAATGGTACAATGTGAGTGAAGTGTCGTTTACTTTGCTCCTCCCACCCCCACCCCCCAGTTTGCCTGTTTCAACAGCTGGGAAATATTGGGTCTAACGTCTGGGTGTCAAAGCATCACAGGGGGTCGCCTAGAGCTTGCGGACTGGCTGGGGAGACTGGAGCAACTGTGTGTCCATGGATGGAGACAAAATTCTGGTCCAAGGGTTGGGGCTCTGCCACCAAGGTTCCCAACACTAAACAGTTGCTCATGTGAAGCAGTTGAAGTGATGCCACCTGGAGCTGTCCCTGGAGCCCTTGTGACCCTGTGTTCTGCTCACAGTTGCTACTCCAGGAGAGGGATGACCAGTCTCCATGTCCCTTGCTCTGAGCTTGTGGCAGGAGACCTCGGGTGCCATGTGCAGGCCTGTCCCAGGGGCAGAAATGGGTGTGGCTTTGCTCAAGAGGTTTTCTGGTGAGTTGGGAGATTGGGGGATGGGAGAGAAGGCATCTTTTCACTTCCTGACAGCCTTTAGCCAGGGCTGAGTTTCCCTCACTTTGCATTTGAGCTCTGGGAGGTGAAGCTTGATGTGTGGTCCTCCCAGGGCTTCCCAGAGAGGATCCCGCCTTGCTGCCTTCCTCCCAGCCCATTTATTGTGTAGCTGCTGTGGGCTGCTGGGGCCACCAGTGACCAAAAGTTTTTGTTTTGTTTTGTTTTAACTTCTAACAAAGAAGACTTCCTCTACCCCACACTGCACTGAGGGTCTGTAAACGTTCTAACAGAGATGGGAGATCAGGAGTCAAAATACAAAACCAGAAAAAAAAAAAAATGTCATCCTGTTCCCCTGGTGAGTTTGCTGCAACTTGCTGACATATTCCTGGCTTGGAAAGTCCACGCTCACCTCCCTCCCAGGTCTGAGAGCTGTAGCTCTAAAGCCTAGGAGAAGGGTGGCGGGGGCACACGCGGTGGGGGCATGGGGGATGGTATCCTGTCTCATAATGACTCCCCTTTGGAAGGCAAGGGTCCCTCTTGGAGAGCAGAATCTCCATTCTGTTTCAGGCTCACTGATTTCCCACTTGAAGCCTTGGTAGGCTCCTCAAGGCTCTGAGCTGGGAGGACCCCATCTCACACAAAGAGCCCAACCCTGCTTTGCAGATGAGGCACCTGAGGGGAAATGACACACCCAAGATCCACCCAAAAGGGTTCTAGGGGGAAATCACACCTCAGGGTTCAGAGTTGGACAAGAGCTGCGCCCAGATCACAAGTGATTTTTCTAAGATACACGTTCATCCATATAAAATAATACCTCCTTTTGCAGAGTTGTTGTAAAGATGAAATTACTGTTTACCATGCCTGGCCCTTCATAGGTCGTCAATTAATCATCCTACCGGCCCCACCCTCTCCTTACCCCCACATAGAATTATTAGTCATTCCCTCTCTGCCCTGGTTCCCACAATGCTTGTATTACTCTCTTGGGGCATTTTTCATTATTTTATTATAATAATGTATTTACGTCTCTCTCCCTCTCTGTGAGCACCTTGAGAGAGTTAGAGAAGCAGAGGCACCTACAGCCCCATTCCATTCTTGTGCTCGTCCCAAACTCACACACAAGTGCCTGCGTGCACCCCCCCCAATCCTTTCCTAACAAGATGGCAGATGTCACATAGCATTGGCCAACAGTGGCATCAGGAAAGCTGGGTACAGAGTCCTTGGCTAACTGGCCTTGGCCTCTCCCCTGGGGGAGGGGGGCTTGCCCGCCCTTCCTCAATGTCCTGGGCCCCTGCGCTCTGCCTCTTCCTCCTGTTTCCTCCACTGAAACGTGAAAATGGCCCATACAGCTTCAAGTAAGGGCTGGGTTAGGACTTGTACTTTTAAAGAAATTGAAGTTTTTAAATTCAGTGCTTCTCAGAGAAGTATGGTCCTAACACCACATACATCACATGTGGCAGGCTGGTCACCAATAGTTCATGGTCTGAATCAGAATCAGGCGGTGGGGCCCTGGAATCTGCATATTTGTGCCTTCAAAGCACACCTCAGAATGAAGGTTGAGAACAGACAGGTTAAGTCTCAGGATGTGGATTTTGGGACACTAACCTCTGGCTAGAGAGGGAATTCAGAGGGGATACATGCACTGGCCTCCCTTTAAGCCCCAAATACGTCCTACATTGAACACCCTGATTATGAAACTTGGCTTTTTTGAAGCAAATTGGTTGCATGGCTCACCTTCTCACTGCTCATCTTTGTTCTTTCTCATCACGATACAGTGCTATTTATATTAGAACACAAGACTAAACAACTTGAACGCAGTTTGAGGACCAGCCTTCCACGTGCTGAATAAGCAGCCAAGTTACTGATGTTCTTTGAAGGACACCAAAAAGACCTTCTGACACTCCAAAACTCTCCCCCAGAGTGCTGGCCCTGTGTCTGAAATTCCATCAGAATTTCAAATGGAATTCATATTTTGGGGTGTGGCCGCCTGTTCCTGGGAGTGACAGCTCAGTGCTGATCCATCATTAAACCACTCAAAGTCGAATAATTTCAACTTTCCCTAACTCCCCCCCACTACTGGGCACTTATTTTCTTCTCATTTACACTATTGATGTTTTGTACAGTGTTCTGAAAGCCAGATGGCATGTTTTCCTCTGGCTACTTCCTAGATTTTTCACTGCATATTAAGCTAACATGACCAAAAAACTACAATCATGCCCATATATCTTAGAACAACTGCTATTTTTATTTCGGGATGTGTTCCTACAGTCATTATCACCTCGCATGTAAGATTTTACACAGCTGTAACCAAGGCTTGGAAGCTGTTTTACATGTTTAATTTGCTCAATATTATTTCATATGTACTTTTCCATGGATGTACTTAAACTCCACTATTATCCTTCTTCATGGCAAAGTAATATTTCATCACTTTGCTAAAACAAAGTTTACTTAACCAATCCTCTTTTGTTGGGAAATTTCCAGATTTTCATCACTCTGAATCATACTGCTATAAATATCTTTATTCAAATAGCTCTTTAACTTTCGCCCAATTTCCTGGAGATGGCTTTCCCAGAAGGCCCCATTTGGATTTTGAGGTCCTGGAAGGCAGGAATGGTATTCACTGTTTCACTGGCATTTTGCATCCTCCATGCCCACTTCTCAACCTTGCATCTCACCCAGGATAGAAATCTGACCCCCAGGAGGACTCTTCACATGTGCTGACTGGCATTGCAGGTGGGTAGCTCTGACTGTCTGACTGCCCTTTTAGAAAGAAGTTGATGATATTTATTCAGGAAACACCCTAACCCTTGAAAGATTCAGCTGCTGGGACACATTGTCCAGCAGTGGTTGGGGACAATTGCAGAAGAAAGGGCCCTCCATGTAGTAGGCCGGCTGCCCGTATGTCAGTCTCAGAGTGTAACTTGGATAGTTCTCCTTGAGAACTGTTTTGTGTCCTTTTATTTCCTGGCAGTGAGTGATGAGGTTCTTCACCTTAACAAAAACGCTCCTGGACTGAAAAAGCCCAAGACCTCGGTGCTGAACCAAGGTGAGGCCAGAGTTGTGTTTCCAGGAGATCAGGAACATTTCATTTTATGCTGTATGCTTTCAATGAACAGAAAAGCAGTGGTTAATGTTCCCTTAGCGGGACACCTCATGGGCCCTCAGCGCTGTAACATATATTGGGGGCAGCATGCGCCCTAGAAGTCCCAGTCCTGCCACAGACCAGCTACAGTGTATAAAGGGTAAACCATTGACCTCAACAGTTTCTTTGGAGGTTGTACAATGGGGACAATGCTGATCCTCAAGCCCTCCACAGTTATTGTAAAATTAACAGTGTATATGTAAAAGTTCTTCCCAAACACTAAGTAAGTGCCATGGATTCCTACTGTTATCGGCATCTCATGATCACTGGCTAATTAGGGAACACTTCCTTTGTGCTTCTGAATGGAGCTATGACTTATGCCTCATCTTTAGAGCATCAGGTAACTGAGCTTAACAGCTCAACCTAGTCGAGAAAAATATGATTTCAGTCACCATGTATTAAATGTTACTTTACGTGCAAGACACTAAGTTTCCTGTGGAAAGAGAAAGAGAATATGGGCGTCAGGGTCTTCTCCATTCATCACTTTATTCGATTCGCACCATAATTTTACATGGCAGGCGTTATTATTTCCATGTGATAAAAGTCCTATCTCTGTACATACCATATTTGAACTCTGGGATTTAAATTCTGTCTGACTTCAGGGCCTACGTTTTTGCCCTGATACCTTACTGTCTCTCTGTTCCTGGAGACTTTCAGTCTAGATGGGCAGTGGGTTAAGACATATAGACAGTGAGTAACTAGAAGAGGGAGAAAGTACAATAATAGCTTACTGTATGCACCAGTTAGTTACTGCTGCATAACAAACCACCCCCAAATGCAGTGGCTTGCAGCAGTAAGTATGTATTTAGCTCTGGAGTCTGTGGGTTGGCCAGGTGGTTCCTCTGGTCTGGGATAGCCTCACTCATGCTCCTGTGGTCAGCTGCAGGTTGCCTGTGGGTTGGTTCATTGATCGTTGCTGGGCTTTCTCACAGGTCTGGGGCCTCCACTGGGACAACAAGGCTGATTCATCTCTTATCATCTTCAGGCTAGCCTGGGCTTGTTCTCCTGGCCGAGTCAGGGCTCCAACAGAAGTGAATAAGACCTCTTGGGGCCTAGGCTCAGAACTGGCCCACTGTCACTTCTGCTGGCTAAAGGAACAAGGTGACTCAGATTTAAGGGGTGGAGGAATAGACTTATTGTTGACCACATTGCAAAGGGCTATATAGACAGACAGGATATTAATTGAGGCCATCAGTGCAATAAATCTAAAGCATGATAGTCTGTTCTACATGCTTAATCTACATTGAGGCATTTAATCCTTATAATACCTCTTTGAGATGGAAACTACTTGTAGCCCCATTTTATAAATGGGGATGTTGAGTTACAGATTGATTAAGCAAATTTGCCCAAAGTGGTATAACACCTATCTGACAGAGGCAACATTAAAACCCAGGGCCCACTCTCTCAGCCATTGGTGCCTCACAGTGAGGTGTGTTCACAGCAAAACACTCCCCTGGGGAGGGGCAGAAAACAAGGTCATCGAAGGAGGTGGGACAGGTCACACAGCACGGAACACCTGACTGCAGCTCAGGCAGGTGATGAAGCCAACCAACTTATGTGACCTTCTTTTGAGGAGGTGTTGAGAGTGGAGATAAGGGGCCCCAGGAAGACAGCATAGTCCAGCATGGACCATCAGCCCCCATATCCCTGAAAATGGTAGTTTTGTTGCATTTAATTTTTTAGAAAGCTTCCCTGGCTGGGACTTCCCGTGTCTGGCTCGTCTGCAAGCTGTTTGTCTGGGAAGAGCTGGGAAGCCCTTGGACCTCAGAGGCCCGGCCTGCCGCTCAGCATTGTCACAAAAATAGCCCTTCTCAGGCAAGGCAGGTACTTCCTCTGGTTGCATTTCCCCTCTTAGCCCTGCCTGGCCCTCAGAAGAAAAGAGACAAGAACCAACTGCACACAAGATTGGGACGTGACTGGTGAGAGGACTCTATGGGGACTCACCAATAACAAAGGGAGGAAATGAATATGCAGTGTTAGTAATTATACTGTACCCGTCCCAATTTGTATTTCAATATGTCATTTCCATAATAAAACTGCCAAAGCAAGAAACTAATGACGTGAACTCAAGTCAGGGAGTTGGGGGAGAAAGGGAGAGACAGGAGCTTTTCTTTTTTTCCCCTAATAACCAAATTGCTTTCAGTGAGAAACTCTTTGATGGCAGGCTGGCTGTTTACCAGGTAGATGTATTCCGGGAGATGAAGCTGCAGCCGGAGGCTTCTGTGGAAAAGGAGTCAAGGTCGATCGGCCAACTGTTCTGAGCTGCCCCCGTTCTGTAACCATGTGCAGTTGTGTTCCGGGGCGGGGATGTAGCCTGCTGGACCGCAGGCCAGCTCAAAACTGAGAAGGGCTTGGGCTTTTGAAAGTCCATGAGATAAAAGTGGGAGGTGGCAACAGCCTTGTGACTGGCTGTACCCTCCAAGGCTCCCAAACCTATTTTATTGCTGAAAACCTCCATGCCTTTACATTGGCTCTTTCTTCCACTTGGAGTGCCCTTTCTTTCCTCTTCTTTTTTTTTTTTTTTAAGATTTTTTTTTTTTTTAAATTGGGGAATTGGGGAAGGGGAACAGACAAGTTGCTGTCTTTTTGTTCTTCAGTCTAGTTGCGGAAGACATTGCTTCACTGACCCATGTTGGTATCATCATTGCGCTCTTCCCGGATGAGGCAGATCAGTTGCCAGCCTCAGGACGGTCGCTCACCGCGGCTATTGGCAGCTCACGCTGGCTGCCGGCCACTCACTGTAGCCTATGGCAGCCCACTGCAGCAGGGGCTGCAGCCTACACTGTCGCCGGGGCTCGCACAACCCAGCTCCAGGTGGAGCTGTTGTTCACCATCTTAGCTGTAGAGGGCAGTATCACTGGCCCTCATATGTGGGATCCGAACCGGGGCCTCTGGCATCCCAAGCCAGCTCTTAACCAATACGCCACTCGGCCGGCCCTCTTTCCTCTTTTTTTGATTAGCTGCTTGTTTGTTTTTACTCAGCATTGGGTTACCTCCCTAGAAGCCAGCTGACCTCCAGTCTCCAGTGACAGATTCCCTGTTCTAGAGACACTTGCTCTCTCCACAGATTCAAATGACTTCTGCAACACTTAACCACAGGACAGGGTAATGGTCCCTTCACTTCTCCCATCCCTCCCCTCCCCACCCAGGGTTAGCCCCTGAGAGCAGAGCGCCCTTCCTGCAGGGTGACTTAGGGGTGGGACTTCTGAGGAAAGGGAGAGGGAGCAGCTGCCGGCTGCAGCCTTCTTCTCCCCAATGGCCAGCTGAGACTTACCCGGCTTTGCCCAAAGTTCATTTCCCCACTTATAGACGGAATAGAGTCTGACCTTCAGGAAAAATAACCAAATAAGTGTCTGGGCATGAAAAAAAAATAATAGTGCCCCATAATTGTACCATGTTTTACCAATTACAGAGTTCTTTTGTGTACCATTTCAACTGGTTCTCTCATAACAACACCGTGAAGTAAGCAGGCAGGCATTATAATTATTTTCATTTCACAAAGAGGAAGCCACGGTTACCAGGATAAGTGACCTGTCCAAGGTGTGTGTGTGTGTGTGTGTGTGTGTGTGTGTGTGTGTGTGTGTGTGTGTGTCCAAGGAGCCGAGACTTGAACCAGGGTCTCCAATTCCGATTCCAGAGCTCCTTCTACTGATGCGGAATGTGTTCAAGGGAGTTCCATAAAGTAGACTGGTATTGTTGTTGGAGAGCGGGCCTTTCTCAGCGCAAAGTCTGGCAACTCGAACAAAGAATTGAACGAGATAACAGAGTAAAGCCGTAAAATAAGTAGTTTATTAGAAGAGAGAGTACATTTAAAAGTAAAAGTAGACCTGAGTACTAGAGGATGGCTCAAGTGCCCATTACTAGAAGTTACATTCCAAAGAGTATGGAGTGGGCCATGCACAAAGGCGAGGCTCAAACAGAAGAAGCCGTCAAAAGGTGCAGGGAAGAAGCAGAAGAAACAGCTGGCTGCGCAGCAGCAGCAGCAGCAGCAGCAGCAGCAGCAGCAGCAGCAGCAGCAGCAGTAGTAGTAGCAGCAGCAGCAGCTTTGGCTTCCCAGGACTTGGGGTTGTTATCCCTTTTTCTCTAGAATGGGCTGTTCTTCTCTGGGCGTAGGACCACTTGATTGGTACCTGTGATTGACAGGGGGAACTGCTCAGGTGCAAGTGACTGGTCTGATCTAGTTGGATATTTTGTGCCCATTTGCTTTTCCCCGCAGGGGTAGGTAATTACAATACAAAGGGGAGTTTTGAGTGGAGAGGGGATGTGCCCCAGGTGGTCGCACTCTGTGGGACGTGTAGGAATGCAGAGACCCAATGCCTGCCTCTAACTGCCTGCCTAGTTTCTCCTTGAGAGACATGATCCCCATAAAATCTCTATGGGAAGCTGAGGGACAGGAGGTCTCTTCTTCTGTATCTGCTTTCTGCTGGGCAGGGGCATAGAGCTGTCCCTGCCTATAGGGGGTTCACGGAACTCTCACCCTAGCTGATAGCAAATGAGAGGAAGGGGTCTTGAGCTCCACCTGGAAGACTGCGCTGGCTTCTTTGGTTGTGACTGGCAATCTTGCTGGGGTATCCCCTGTATCCTCAAGGCTCCTGAATGAGGACCAAAGTATAAATCTGTTAGTTCTTATGAAACTTGTGGCTATTCAGTCCATCACTCAGGTGGCGTCAATTGTCTGGACACAGAATGGGTTTGACATTTAGCTTACTGGCCTGGGCGATATTAGGAAGTCACAGGCTTTCAAATAGTTATCTGAAGCAGGGGTAGGAGACTTCTATTGTTTAGGATTCAGAAACTGGTTTACAAAGCAATTAAGAAGCAAGGGGGATCTTCAGTCCAAGATTCACAAACTGGTTAGAAGAATAATCAAAGCCCAAGAGCTAAGAAACTAAAGAACTAGGGAGGAGACTTAACATTTTTATACTTAACATTTCTATAGAAAAGAAAACATTAAAGTTTTTCAGTGGTGGGGGTTGGTGCTGCTCAGTTGGCCGGTAACAGTATCAGGTTTTGTTGTTGTCATAGCATTAGAATGAGAGGGCTTAAGTCATACCTTTAGATCAAATTTTTGAAGCCGATAATACAAAAAGATTTAAAATAATATATATAGGAAGAAGTTTTCTTTTCAGAAGCTGACAATGGATGAATGCTCTTCAGAAATATCCTCTAGTGGATTTTTCTTAGAGCCAGAAGTTTGGGCTGAATGAAGGAAAAGGAAGGAGGTTTCTAGCTGAGAGACCCCCTCAAGCATGAGGTTTTTCAAGTTCAAAAATAAATTATATATTTACTGCAGCCTTTAATTCCTTTAAATTTCCTTTTTCATCCATTGTCTTGTCCCCTCAGCCGAAAATCACATGTTAGTCCTTTATTTTATCATAAAACAAAATCAACCAACCAGCAAATAAGAAACATCTTCTCTTAGCTCCATCTTGTTTTTCTGTCCTGAAAGATCTTTCTCAAGGTCTTGACATCTTCTCTCAAGTTCACTGCTCCATCTCCAAAACCACCTGCTTCGTTTGGACGCTCGTCTCTCTCCTGGACAGTTGCGTCGGCCTCCTGAGGAGCTTCCCATCTTTCAGGCCCTTCCTCCCCACTGCTCACCAAGATGAGCTCGCCAAACCCCCTGTTACAAACAGGGTCCCATCCACTCAACCAGGGCCAAGTCTCTGATGGGGTTTAATTAAGAGGCCTGTGGTGGGCAGAATAAGGGCCACATCCTCCAATGTCCACTTCCTAATCTTTGGAACCTGTGATAAGTTACCTTACATAATAAAAGGAACTTTGCTGATGTGATTAAGTTAGGGATCTTGAAATGGGGAGAGTATCCTGAATTATCCACATGGGCCCAATATAACCGCAGGGTCCTCATACATGAAAAGGGAAGAGAGAGATGGAGGTTGTGAAGAAGATGCCATGCTGCTGGCTTTGAAGATGGAGAAAGGAACTACAGGCTGAGAAATGCAGGCAGCCTCTAGACGCTGGAAGAGGCAAGAAAATGGCTTCTCCCTTAGACCTCTTCCAGAAGGAACATAGCCCTGTGGGCACCTTGATTTTTGCCCAGTAAGATCCATTTTGGATTTTTGACCTCCAGACATATAAGATAATAAATTTGCACTGTTTTAAGGCACTAACTTTGTAGGAATGTTTTACAACTGCAATAGGAAACTAATACAGGCCCCTATATAGTTTTTCCCTGACCTACCTTGCCAACCTCACCTCCTGGTGACTCCCCCTTCACACACCTGGCCCAGTCACTCAGTATTGCAGCCACAAGGACTTTCCTCAAACACACCATCCTCTGTGACACCTCTGTGCCTTTGTAAAGGCTGTTCCCTCTGGGGCAAATGCTCTTCCCTTTTTGGCTGCCTGTGACTTCTTCCTCGTTCTTCAAGATGGATCTCAGGTGTCATCTCTCTGTGAAGCTGTTCCTGCCCCTTCAGGCTGATCTAGCTGTCCCCCGTGTGTCTGTCTCCCTTGATTTGAGCCTCTCAGGTAGGTTCTATGCATTTTGGTCCATTTTGTTTATTGCCATATCCTCTATGTCTAGAATATGCACTCAATAAATACATGTTGAATGGCTTCCCTAATAGAATTAGGGGATCCCGGTGCCTAAACTTTCCCCTTTTTGTATCTCAGGCATCTAGAACACTGCCCAGTACTTGGTAACTCTTCAAATACATTCTTGATTGATTAATTAATAGCAGTAAACCATAGTTGAAAAATAGATGGCTCTAACAGCTCATCTAGTTTCAGAAAAGTAAAACTTTGACTTCTCCCCTACTTCCTGGAAAAACTGAATCCTCCATGTCAGGGCAGCATACAGAGCAGCTTGCTCGGCGTCCCATCACCTGTTTCCGCTGACTGTGCACTTACCACATGTCTGTTGCTTTCACAAACATTCCCCCCAGTTTCTGCAGAACAACCCCATGTGGTCCATGCAGTTTTCTGCCCTTTGCTTATAAAGCAACTGAAGCTCAGAGTCCTATCCATAAGATCAAGAGCTGGCCAGCCTTGGAGGCTGGAATCCAATCCACATCTCCTGATGCCATAGCCTCAATTCTTTCTGCCCCATTTTCCTGCTTGTGAGCTGACCAGCACTCACATGGACTGTTATCTGTCTCCCTCAAAGCTCTGCCTCCTGCCAGTGTGCGTGGGGCTAGGAGGAGGGAAGAAAGGAGGTGGTGACAGGCTGTATTTAAGTGTCAGGCTGTAGTGAAAGCTATACTTGTGTGTGTGTGTAGAGTATCTCCTGAAGGAAACCAGGAAGCTGGTGGTGGGAATGGGATGGAGACAGCCTTTGTTTATTGGGTCACTATGTGTCAGACACTGTTTTAAGCACTGAAGATACATTAGTGGGCAAGACAGACACAGTATATACCCCTTTGTATTGTTTGAATGTATCCATGTATATATTCCCCTTTCAAAATAAAAATAACCGTTTTATAATTAAAATAGAGATGGGGAAATCACAGCTATATTACTGAATATTATGTCTCTGAATATTTGAGAATATTATGTCTCAAAAGAATGGAAAGGATACCAAGATATATTTTATGTAAGAACAATAACAAGTTATACTATAGTATTTTTTTGTGCATAAAAGGTGTATGTCTACAAAACTCCATATGTTTATTTTTCCATAAATAAATGCAAATATATGAAGAAAACCCTGAAAGGATTGTGGTGCGTGGTCTGGGTGGTGGTGGTGGTGGTGGTGGTGGTGGTGGTGGTGGTGAGGTGATAGAATGAATGAAAAATTGTACTTTTCATACTATTTACTTCTGCATCATTTCAAATGCATTTATATGTAAACATCTATAACTTTTTAGATTAAAAAAAATAAAAAAGGACCCCAAGACCTGGAGGCCGTAAGTGTTCTAAGAACATGGATCCCAGTGGAGGTGAGGCTTCATCCGTCCTTGAGGCTGCTTCAGCTCCAGGTTTGAACTGGCATTCAAAAACCAAGTCAGGGGCAGAAAGCTCTCCCTTCTCTTCTCTGGAAATAAAGAAAACCTGCTGGCTTTGAAAACCGGTACCTGAAGATAAGACTGGAGCCCTTAGGAAGGCTGGAGGGGCGGGGGAGCCACTGTAACAAGCTACATTGTTGATGGTGTCACCCGGCCCCCACTCCAGAAAGCAACAATGAAATGATACTGGCAACTTTGACATGGAGGAAATTGCTTCCTTCTGTGGAAAAGAGGAGTTCTGTTTTGAGGACAAAAAGCCACTTGCCCTGACAAAATGCTTAATTAGGAGATAAGCCAGGGAACAGTGGGAAGGGTGTTGTTTGCCAGGGGTCCTCAGGAGCCAGGACACAGATGCAGCCCTGGGTCCCATGGTCACTGCTCATCAGGGCTTTGCGGGCTTTGCTGGAGAAGTGATGTATGAGCAGTTACAGTCAGGGTTCTCCTGGCCCCAGGACAAGCCATTAACTTGTTAGGACCTCAGTTTACTCATCTATAAAGGAGTGACTATAACCCCCACCTCACCGGGGGTGGAGACGATTCAGTGAGACTCTGCATTTCAAGTTCTCATCCCAGGGCCAGACACCTAGTTTATCTGCTTGGCGGCTGGTGGTTGGTTTCATTGTGATTCTTGTACAGGCAATGTCGCCTGGTGGCTAAGAACATGGGCTCTGGGGTCAGACTACTTACTAACTATGGTACTTGAACAATCTCGTAACCTCTATGTGCCTTAGTTTACTTATCAGTCAAATGGGGATAATGCTAGTACTTACCTCATAGATCTGTTGCTAAGACTAAATGAGCTAATCCCCATTAAGCAATATGTGCCTGGCCCATGGTAGTCAGCACTTGGAACATACTAGGGGCTATTAATGATAACAAACCCAAGGCAAGTATGTCCTGAGGGCTCCAAGTCTTCTCCCCAGACTCTTTCTCATTGTCCACTCCTGTAGGTCTGGAAAAGATCTGAAACAGGATATCCCTTCTTCCTGTCACCCAGATGCATGAAACAGAGGGAAGAGGTTTTTCTCCACAGCCCCAGCTGCCCTGCTGGAGAACTGAGACCCAAGACCCCATTTCCCTGCTTTCAGGACCAACTCTCTTTTCTGTAAGGGTGGCTCTAGGGCTGCGTGCACACTTGCCATGCAGCCGTGAAAAGGCCCCAGGAGAGGGGAGATGCAAATGTGGGGCCCCCTGCGTGGGATTTGAAATTGGAGTTGGCCTAGAAGAGGGTGCTGCCACCACCGAAGTTGGCCAACCTGGAAATCTGAGAAAACACGATGTGCGTCTGTCCTGGTGGGTGGGCACGTAGAGAGACTGGGGCTCAGCTGTTTTTAATGGATTCCCTCCCTCTGAAAAGGTGTGGGGAGAGGGGTGCGCTGCTGACAAACTATCCTCCAGTGTGGTGGGTGGTAGGTGGGGGCGTCCCAAAGATATCTCCTCTGATCTCTGAGTGCCAGCAGCAGATGTTGCAGAGGCCTGGTCCATTAAAAGGATACACCACCCTCCTCAGACACCCACATCTAAAGTACAGATTGCCACAGGAAGAGTCCAAATTGTGCCATCAGCCTAAACCTTTAGCATCAGTTAAGAGCTAATCAGGGGCCGGCCAAGTGGCACCTTCGTTAAGAGCTGGCTTGGGATGCCAGCGGCCCTGTTTTGGATCCCACGTATGAGGGCCAGTGACACTGCCCTCTACAGCTAAGATGGTAAACAACAGCTTCACCTGGAGCTGGGCTGCTGTGAGTCCCCCGGATGGCACAGCAGTCCCCCTGCTGCAGTGGGCTGCCATAGGCTACAGTGAGTGGCCGGCAGCCAGCGTGAGTGGCTGGCAGCTGGTGTGAGCTGCCAAGAGCCGCAGTGAGTGCGCGTCCCAGAGGCCGGCGACCCATCTGCCTCACCGGAGAAGAGAGAACTGATGATACCAACATGGGCCAGTGAAGCAACGTCCTCCGCAACTAGAATGAAGAATAAAAAGGACAGCAGCTTGTCTGTTCCCCTCGTCCAATTCCACAATAAAATCTCTTAAAAAAAAAAAAGAGCTAATCAGGAATTAGTTTTCAGCTCCTTGGAAATTAGAATGGCACCTAAAGGATCAGGATACTGTGTGTGTGTTTTGGGAAGAGTGGATGGGACATGTTCATACACAGCGAAAGAGAGTGAATTAACTGCAGGACAATTTGACAAACCCTTTTTATAACCTTAAAAATGTGCAAACATATACCCAGCTATTCCCTTCCAGGAATGTAGCCTATGGAAATAATTAAGAACGGGCCCAAAGATTTTGCTCCAGAATGTTTGTTATAACATTGTTTACAGCAGCAAAAAAATATTTGGAAACAATTTTAATGTCTACTATCGGGAGACTGGTTAAATTAATGATGCTACAGTCATACAATGGAATATTGTGCAGCCATTAAAATATTGTAAGAGCATATTTATTGACCTGGAAAGATGTTCATGATTCATTATTGAGTAGAAAAAGAAAAAGAGGTTACAAAACAGCTTGTACGGTATGATCTCATGTTTTATTTAAAAAAAAAAAAATATATATATATATATATATATATATATATATATATATATATATATATATATATAAAATGTAGCCGGGGAGAACATTCTTTTAGGGAAGAAGGCTTTGCTAGAGGCACATGTGATACAGGGACTTTGCAGCATCTTTTGCTTTATGGTAATATAGCTTTTACACTTAAACATGTTTTGACTTTTCCCCGGAGAGGAGGGTGGTACAGACCAAGGTCCTGAACTAGGGAAATAAGCGTGTGTGCATGTATGTACCAACCAAAATGTTATCAGTAGCAGCTGGGATTTGGATAACTTTTATTATCTTACTTTCTCTTCTCTGTATTTCTGTGATGATTATTTACTTATTTAAAAAATGTTACGGGCGGCCGAGTGGCGCTGCGGTTAAGTGCTGGCTTGGGAAGCCAGCGGCCCTGGTTCAGTCCCACATGTGAGGGCCAGTGACACTGCCCTCAAAAAACAAACAAACAAAAAAAAGTTAAGTTATTAAAAAAAAAAAAAAAAAAGAAGTACTAAAAAAGGCTAGATGCCTGGAGGACCACGAGAGCTGGGATGGAAGGAAGGGGAGTTGAGAGGGGAGCAAAGCAGATGCCAGTTGCTTCAGAAACTCACCCACAGTCTCTCAGGGACAATGCCCATGACCTTACCGGGCCCCTGGGACCCGAGCCACCAATTGTCAGGCCCTGTTTTCTGTAGTCATGTTTCCTTAGGGCAATCGCGTGGACATGTGCGATATTCTGTTTCTGGGCAAGGCGCTGGGTCTCTGCTTGGCCTGACTCTGCCACGGGGCCACCTGATTTTTGATGAGGCATGGAAAGGAAACCAAAACTGCTGCTGTGCAGGAAATTTGCGGGTGGCAACCCAAGGCAGCAGCCACTGGTCCCAGAAGACATGAAAAAGAGAACTCCAGCCCAGGGACAATGGTAACACTCAGCAGAGAGAGCTCCTGCCTGTTTTGTTTTTTAGTTGCAACTATGATTTAATGAAAGTATCATTAAAATAACATAAAGCAGTGACTATTAGAACGTTTGTTCTAGTGATACGCATATTGTACCAAACATTTGTGTTAGAGAAGCTCTATGCATCACTCATGCATTTTTTCTTAAATTTTACATCACAGTGAGATTATTCTAGTTCTTTTTGGACCTGAGGTTACCCCCATTGAAGTGGAATGAGGTATATTTTGACATACTTATACTTTACACTTATGGATGGGGGACCTAGTTATGACTTCCAAGGGTAATTCTTACTTTTTCCACCGACCTATTTTTTTGTTTGTTTTTTTTTGTTTGTTTGTTTGTTTTGTTTTGTTTTTTTGAGGGCAGTGTCACTGGCCCTCATATGTGGGATGCAAACCGGGGCCGCTGGCTTCCCAAGCCAGTGCTTAACCACCGTGCCACTCGGCCGGCCCCTATTTTTTTTTTTAGTTAAATGTTTTATGTTGATATAATTGTAGATCCTGTCTACCCTTTACCTGGTTGCCCCCAATGGTAACATCTTGCAAGTACACATGTGTGTGTATGTGTGTATGTGTAAAATATAGCTATATTTTGAGATATAGCTGACATATAACCTTGTGTAAGTTTAAAGTGTACAATGTGATGATTTGATAAACATGTGTAACTGTAAAATGATTACCACAATAAGGTAGTGATTACTACACCATCATCTCACATAGTCACTTGCCTTATGTATATATGTGGTGAGTACTTCTAACATCTACTGGCTTAGCAAATTTCAATATATAACAATATACAATACAGTATTGTTAACTACACTCACATGTTATATATTAGCTCTCCAGAACTTATTCATCTTATACCTGGACATTTGGTCTCTATGACCACCTTGACTTCCTTTCCACCCTCACGTCCACCCCTGGCAACAACCAATCTACTCTCTGTTTCTATGGACTCAGGTTTTTTAACAATCTTTTTTTTTTTTTTTTTAGAGGTCAGTGTCACTGACCCTCATGTGGGATCCGAACCAGGGCTGCTGGCATCCCAAGCCAGCTCTTAACCACCGTGCCACTCGGCCGGCCCCTGGACTCAGGTTTTTTTAGATTCCACATATTAAGTGAGATCATATATTTTTCTTCCTCTGTCTGACTTATTTCACTTTGTGTAATGCCCTCAAGTTTCATCCATATTGTTGTAGATGGAAGAATTTCCTTCCTTTTTAGGGCTGAATAATATTCCATGATATGTGTGTTTATATACCCCATTTTCTTGATCCATTCATCTGTCGATGGGCACTTTAGGTTGTTTCCATGTCCTGGCTATAGTAAATAACACTGCAATGAATGTAGAGATGCAGATATCTCTTTGAGACTGTGATTTCATTTCCTTCAGATACAAATCCAGGGATGGAATTGCTGGATCATATGGTAGTTTTACTTGTCATTTCTTTTTTTTTTTTTTTTTTTGAGGGCAGTGTCATGGCCCTCATATGTGGGACCGAACCGGGGCCGCTGGCTTCCAAAGCCAGCACTTAACCACCGCGCCACTCAGCTGGCCCTATTACTTGTCATTTCTTGAAGAACCTCCATACTTTTTCCTACAGTGGCTGCATCAATTTACATTCCTATCAACAGTGCACGAGGGTCCCTTTTCTCCACATTCTTACCAGCACTTGATATCATTCATTTATTTATTTATTTATTTATTTATTTATTTATTTATTTATTTATTTATTTATTTTTTGAGGGCAGTGTCACTGGCCCTCATATGTGGGACCCGAACCGGGGCCGCTGGCTTCCCAAGCCAGCGCTTAACCACCACGCCACTCAGCTGGCCCTGTTACCTTTTTGATACTAGCCATTCTAACAAGTGTGAAGTGATCTATTTGCATTATGGTTTTGACTTGTATTTCCCTGATGATTAGTGATGTGGAATGCCTTTTCCTGTACGTGTTGTCCATTTGTATACATATTTTCTTTGGACAAATGTCTGTTCAGGTCCCTTGCCTATTTTTAAATTGGATTATTTGGTTTTTGCTATTGAGTATTATGATTTCCTTATATATTTTGGATATTAACCTCTTATTTGATATATGATTTGCCAATATTTTCTCCGATTCAGGTTGCCTTTTCACCTCTTGGATGGTTTCCTTTGCTGAGTAGAAGCTTTTTAGTTTGATATTGTTCCATGTTTTTATTTTTGCTATTGCTGTATGTGCTTTGGATGTCATATCCAAAAAAAATCATTGCCAAGACCAAATTCAAGGAGCTTTTCCCTTATGTTTTCTTCTAGGGGTTTTACATTTTCAGTTTTTTCATTGAAGTCTTTAATACAAGTTAATTTTTCTGAGTGGTGTAAGATAGGGCTTATATTACGTTAAGTCTTGAAATCAAACAGATTGAGCACTCCCACTTTCTTCTTCTCTTCAAGATTGGTTTAGCTATTCTAATTCATTTGCATTTCCATGTCAATTTTAGATTTCTATTGTTATATCTACATTTTTTCCTCTGGCTATTTTTAAGATATTTTTCTTTGTCTTTGGTTTTCGGGAGTTTCATTATGGTATGTCTTGGCATGGATTTCTTTAAATTTATTCTGAGATTTACTCAGCCACTTGAATCTGTAGTTGATGTATCTTGACAAATTTGGGACATTCTCAATCATTATTTGGTCAAGCACTTTTTCAGCTTTGCTCTCTTTCTCCCTTCCTTCTGGGACTCCAATGATACAAATGATAGATAGTTGGCTATAGTCCCATGTGTCCCTGAGGATCCATTTTTTTCTTTTTTCAGTCTATTTTCTCTCAGTTGTTCAGATTGGGTAATTTCTCTTTTCTGTCTCCCAGTTCAATGTTTCTTCTGTCTCTTCCATTCTGCTGTTGAGCCCATCCACTGAGCTTTTTATTTTGGTTATTATACTTTTCAGTTTTACAACTCCCATCTGGTTCTTTATATCTTAGATTTCTTCACTGAGATTTTCTATTCTTTACTTATTTATGTCTTTGTCTTTTTGTTTTTAATTTTATTAAATTTATTGAGGTGACATTGGTTAGTAAAATTATATGGTTTCAAATGTACAATTCGGTAATACATCATCTATATAATGCATTGTGCGTTCACCACCCATATTTTTTTTTTCAAGCATGTTTTCTAATTGTATATTGAAACATTTTTGATGGCTATTTCTCTGTTCTGGGTGTTGGCATCTAATGATTGTATGGTCTCATTTGTTTTTTGAGATCTTCCCAGTCCTTGGAATGATGAATGAATTTCTCTTGGAATATGGACATTTTCCTATTACAAGATGACTCTGAACCCTATTTACAGCTCCTGCTCCATATGGCTTCCTCTGACACCGCTGTGGCAGGAAAAAGGGAGCACTGCTTTGTTATTGTGAGATGGAGATAGAAGTGGAGTCCAGGTTTCCTTCTCAGCCTCCAGTGACACCTGAGGAGAAGGGCGCTTCATTAAGCTGTGCGGGTGTGGGAGCTCCTGAGGTGGTCTGCACTGACATGCAGGGGGTGTACCCCAGTACCCCCCAGGAGGGCTGAAGGTCTTGGCTCCCTTTCCTGCCTCCTGTGATACCACTCTGGTGAGGGAAGCAGGGGAGCTTTGTTACAGCCTGGCTAGAGGGGAAGTCAAGGCCTCCACTTGGCCTTTGCTGATGTGAGTGTGGGCGAGGTCACAGTGTTTCTGTGGTATTTGGCCGAGACACAGTGGCTATTATCCAAAAGATTTTTTGTCATGCCGGGCTGCCCCTTTCATGGTCCTTTTACTACAGAGATCAGGCTTTTCTTGGCCTTTTTCTGTCGACACTCCATGTTTCCACGTTGCCAGCTTCTTCAGCTCCAAGTCTGGGATGAATTAGGTAAAAATAAAACCCAGAGAGCTCCTCAGTGTGTTGTCCCGTGGGTTCTGAGATCCCTAACTGGTATGCCTTTCTCTCTCCACCTCTAACAATCGGCTTATGTTTGTTTTATATGTAATGTCCAAGGTTCTTAGTTGTACTAGGTAGGAGGACTAGAGAAAAGTGTGTCTACCACACCTTCTTGGAAGTGAAAGTTCGTTCTTTCCTGTTTTTACTTGCACCTCTTCACCAAAGCAAAAATCCACTGGAACTTTAGTATCATATCAACTTTTAGCATAACTCACTGACACTTTGAAGTGATCGAAGTCCTTTGCTAATAGAATATCTCCATGGGGCCGGCCGAGTGGCGCGGTGGTTAAGCGCTGGCCTGGGAAGCCAGCGGCCTGGGTTCGGTCCCACATACGAGGGCCAGTGACACTGCCCTCAAAAAAAAAAAAAAAAAAAAAGAATATCTCCATGAAATATTTTGGGCCCATCTTTCCAGAGAGATAATCAGACCTGAATTATGCAAGGATCATCTCTGGGTAAATCTGTTATCACAGTAAAATTAACCCCATCAAAGGATGTTAAATCTTGCTAGTTCAAAGGAGAGAGGCAATGATAGCTTTATATCCAGAATGGCTATCCTAAACACACCAACGTGTCCAGCTGTTGGGTCTTGCTTCACCATGGCAAAACCCCAAGTGGTGGCTAACAATGGCCCCCAAAATTCATTATCTGCAACCTCTTCAACTTTTGAGATTGATCTCCCAGAGAAACTGTCAATGTTTCTTTCAGCAAGGCAAGTTACCAAAACCAAATTAGGAACAAATCTCTGAATATTATTAATAAAGGAGGAGTTTCCTTTGAACGAGAGTCTTTTAAACTATGTTTCCTTGAGATTTCCTGTGCAGCTTCAAAAGGAGTTCATGGCCACTTTGAATAGGACTTGATCTCAAGCCCTAATGAAGATAACCATGTTCTTAGAATATTCATCATCATGAATGTCAGCCAGTTATGGTCCCTTGTTAAAAAAGCAACACAACCCCTCCTTGGGACCCCCACAAATAAAATTATTTTCTTCCTCAGAGGTGATGGGCAGCTGTGTCTCCAGGTTGTATCCCTGCAGCAAGAAAACTTCTGGAAACTCAAAGAGGTCTTTTCTTTTGTTACCTGGTTTGATTTTAGGTTCAATCCCCATTTTAAACACACCTGGACAAAATGCTGTCTGCTGAAACCAGATTCTTTTATTGCACGATTATTTCAGTCATTTAGGGGTTTGGAGAAAGATGGTGGGGTGGGGGTAGCTAATGGAAACAGATGGCCAATGCAATTACCACTTGAAAAACAGGTTTGTCCTTCAAAATTGACAACAGCAGTGGACTCTCAACGACAGGTGAAATTTGAAAAAGGATTAGGAAAGGATTACTTAAGAGAAAAAGAACAGGTGTATCCAGGGTGCTCCAGTGTTTTGGGGGAGAATTTCAGCTTTTGAATGACACCCTCAAAGTAGCCCCTACACAATTCAGTTCCATTTGCACCCATGGACTTTGACAATGGCCAATGTTGGTGAATTTTGGACCATCTTTAAAAAAAGGGCAAAATGTAGCATGAGCACAGAAGTTTCTCTCCGTTCTTGAAAGGGAAAATATAACTTAAAGGGGAAGTCATGTTGCATTCTTTTTTTTTTTTTTTTTTTTTTTTTAGCAAAACACAAGTATATGTGTACCTAAAGAGAAGGCAGGAAATCCACAACTCTCAAAGTTCTCCACCCTGCAAGCACCCTGATGTTCCACTTAAGAATCCTGAAAATAGGTAGAAAAAAAAACACGTCTTAATTATCTGGGAAGAGTGGCTATGGAGTCAAGGCCAGAATGTCTGCAAGTGAGCTGATCACAGAGCATTATGGATAGAAGTTACTGTCTGGCCTACACCCATTGTACAGATGAAGAAACATCCCTGAGAGGTGCAATGACCTGCTTAATGTCATGACCAGTTTAGTGACAAAGTCACAGCTGAAATTCAGGGAGTCAGGTCCCTTCTGTGCAATCTAAGTCATTTCCTTTATGCTAGGGGTAATCCTCTCTTACTTGGCTTGATTAAGGGCTCAAAGCCAGAAAGGTGAGAGAGAACAAGGGGATCTGGGCCCATGTTCTGCCCAGCAGAGGGACTCCTTAGAGTGCTCCAGGTTTCATAGCACTGCAGTCGTCCCCCCCCCACACACACACACACACATCCACTCCATGATCTCCATTTGCTGCCAAGCTCTGGGAGAGGAAGATCTGCAGGGGACATCTGGGAAAAGCAGCCACAATGAAATAATAACAACAGCTACTTTTGGGTGCTTCCTTCATGCTAGGCACTGTGCTAAGTACTTTACAGACATTTTCTCATTTGATCCTCACAATAACCTTGTAAGTGTAATTATCATTCACATTCTGCAGATCAAAAAAAAACTGAGATTCAGAGAGTTAATGTGACTCGCCTAAGCTCATAGACCTAAGTAAATGACAGAAGCACAATTTGAACACATCTCTGCCTGACTCCAAACATCAAGATTTTAACCCCTGTATTGTATCATTTCTCAAAGGTAGGCTGTACTCTGAACTCCGCAAGTCCCAGTAGAAATTTGGGTGCCGGCATAACTCAGATACACAAAGGAAAAAAAATTTGACACATGCGAGCTTAGCTGGTTCAGGATGGAGGGGGAGGGGGATGGGATTCATATCTCTGGAAGGCACCAAGCTCCATAGAGATGGTGCTGAGCACATTGGAGTGGCCCGGAGGACACGAAGCTGGCTGCACTGTCCAGCTCCACTCTGACCTGCCTAGCTTGGATATCGCCCAGCAGAGCTCCCCAAAGGCAGAAGCATGGATAAGCAAAATTTGTCATGTTTCCCCACTACTTCCTACTTGAGTGTTTCCTACCCTGGGCCAAATCCCATTTTTCTTCCAAGGTGTTAGGTCCCCTCTATCCATGATTCTCAAGCATAGCTGCACATGAGAACCACCTAGGGAGCCTTTTTAAATCACTGGTATCTGAACCCCATTCCTAGGGATTGTAATTTAATTGGACTAGGTTAAGCTCCCCAGTGAAAGTTGCCAGATAAAATACAGGATGCTCAGTTAAATTTGAATTTTGGATGAAGAACACATAATTTTTAGCATAAGTATGCCCCACATCTTGCATGGGTATATTATACTAAAACACTATTTGTTGTTTCTCTGAAATTCAAATTAATTTGGGCATCCTGTATTTTCATCTCATAAATCTGGTACTCCTATCCCCAGGTCATTCCAATGCACAGGCCAGGAGAACCTCTGTCCTATGTGATATCCATCCTTACAGATACATCTGCATGTCGCTCTCAGCTTCAAAACCTCTGGCCCAGGCAGGAAATGTGCCTGTTTCCTTAAAGGGGGCCTTCTGTAGCAGGGTGTCTGGCCTTTAACTCAGCAGCAGGGCTAATCATGTAAAGGGGAGGATGAATCATGAGAGGTTAGCTGCAGCGCCAGTGGGAGATTGGTGATGGCTGATAAATAACACTGAAGGTGCTGCCTACTCCCTGGATTGGTCCTATGCTGAGTTCCTAGTAAGCAAACCATTTCTACTGCACACTTGTGCTATCTATGCAGGGTGCTTGTTAGGTGCTCAGGAGAAACCATGGAAGTTCTGGAAGAACCACAGCCTGGGAAGGGAGAATCCAAGTTTTCTTTACTGGAGAAATTTCCAGTTTATAATATAATGAGGATCTGGAGCAAGCGCCCTTGTCCTGCACATAAACCCAATTAGCCAGACCACAGAAACTTACACCCGACGCATGTGTGGCTGGACGTCGTAAAGGTAAGTGAGCTATAAACAGGAAGAAGGAAGGTTCTGCTGTGCCAGGCTGGAGACCAAGGAGCATCCCAATTCTGCTACTTGCTAGCTCTGCCACCTGGAGCAAGGCACTTATTTTTCCTCAGTCTCCATTTCTTCGTCTATAAAGTGGAAGTGATGGTAATAGCTCATGAAGTGATTATGAGGATGACATAAAATTGTGCTTGGAGAACAGGATCTAGAATACAAGCATTCTGTGAACCATAGGTCTTATACTTAAACAGTATCTCTAAGACAATCTGGGACAACACTACACATATAATGCATTCAAAAGTATTCATGTCCAAAAGATATAAAATTAAAACTAACAGGATGAGAGGACATTTTCTTTAACATAAGTTCAGCCAAAGATTTGATAGAGCCCAGTCCTTCCACGACTTTGAAGAGTGGACAGGAAATGAAGAAGAATTTCCCAATTCTAGCCTCTGTGTCTGGATGTTTTACTCAATTCTGTTTTAACAATGATGCAATTAAGTATCAAAAGTCTAAGGCAGATTCTTGCAACTGTATGCCAACATGTTATTGTCCTGTGCCTGCCTGTCTGGGATGGGTGTTTTTAGGGTGTAGTTATATGGAAATAGCCTCTGATTACTTTCCTGACTTTTCCAGGTAGGATATAATTTCAGACAGTTGTTTTGACGTGACTTCTTGGCAGGCCACACATATCTGTGAGATCATTGGAACTCTGTGAATTAGAATGACATATGAATTTTTTTTATTTTAAAGATTTTATTGGGGAATTGGGGAAGAGGAACAGCGTTGGGGAATCGGGGAAGGGAAACAGACAAGTTGCTGTCTTTTTGTTCTTCAGTCTAGTTGCGGAGGATGTTGCTTCACTGGCCCATGTTGGTGTCATCATTGCGCTCTTCCCGGATGAGGCAGATAGGTCGCCAGCCTGTGGATGTCGCTCACCGCAGCTATTGGCAGCTCATACTGGCTGCCGGCCACTCACGCTGGCTGCCGGCCACTCACTGTAGCCTATGGCAGCCCACTGCAGCAGGGGCTGCAGCCTACACCGTCGCCAGGGCTAGCACAGCCCAGCTCCAGGTGGAGCTGTTGTTAGCTGTAGAGAGCAGTGTCACTGGCCCTCATATGTGGGATCCGAACCCGGGGCCGTTGGCATCCCAAAACCAACTCTTAACCAATGTGCCACTTGGCCGGCACGACATAGGAATTTTTTTAAATTTAACTCTTCTAATACATAATGTGGTATGCCTCACTACTGTGGAAACATGCAAAAGGTCAGTTGTATTCAAACAAAAATTAATTTCCAACATAAGCAAGAAGAAAGGGAAACTTGAAGGCAAACCCTTCCTCACTCTTTTATGACTATTTCTATGACACGTAAGATGATGTAACAGTCCCTCTGTGTGAATCCCTATTACTTGGGCTCCAACTTGGAGTTTAATTGCATTTTCTGAAAGACAGGGGTAAAGGGGCCCATCTTTGGGTGTATGTTTGTGCCTATGTGTATATCTACATGCATATGACTGGTCCTATGTCTACGTATATACCTGGGTAAGAAATAAGTCCCATGAGGGTGGGGGTTTCGGCTTTTTGCTCACTGCTGTGTTCCTATACCTGCAGCAAGCTTGACTCATGTAAGATTACATCTTCTGAGGGAATGAATTCATCTGTATGTTGAGTACATGCTAATGTATCTGTTATCTCTGATAAATGTACCCACCTCAGTGCTCATCAACCTTTTCACCCATGAGAATTGCGCTCTGGGTCAGGAAAGGGAGAGGGCAATGTACAGAGCTCAGACAGGAGAGATGCAAACAGAGAAAGAGAAAATAGGCTTCAGAGGGGAAGAGAAATGGGGCGGGGGCAGGAGGTCAGGAACTAACCTGTACATTTTGTATAACCCGGATCTGGTGGCTGCCTCCACAATTACTGATCTCGTGGTTCATAGAGTGGGGTCCTGGGCCCCCAGACCTCCTGGAAGACAGGGATGGGTCTCCTCCAACCTTTTGTTTTGTTTTCCAAAACAAGAACCAATGGGAAGCAAGCTTTTCCCAGGAATAGGCAGATTGGATATTTTAAAATGCCAGTCTCTTTGCTTTGGGCTGGAATGTTACCAGCTCATTGTGGTCATACTGGTTCTCTCATGCTGATCGAAAACCCCAACATGCAGCGACATCCTAGCCTGTGATTAATGAACATGGGGGACATGAATTAATGATGTCTCTTGGAATGGGGGAGAGAGATAGACTGTGTGCCAATGGAACTCTTTCTTCATAGGAGGACACTGATGCAGATGGTGAGATTATTTATCAAAATTACACAGTGGTGCAGTGGAAGAGCTGGCCCCAAACTCTGGGCTTCTAACTCTTGCTCCCATCTTTTTTGTCATTGTTTTTGTTTTCCCTGAAAATCTTCCAGGACTCCCCTAGCCTAACACCATCCTGACAAGTGCTCAACACTTTACAATTTCCCAAGTTCCTTAATATATATCCCTTTAGCAAGGCAAACCTTGTTCTTCCCACTTTGTAGATGAGAAAACTGAAGCTCTGAGAGGTTAAGTGACTACACAGGCTCAGCCAGCTAACAATCAGGAAGATCCTTTATCACCTGCATATCTCTTTCCCTTCCATCTCTTGATACCTAACATTTCACCATTAGAACTTTATTTCTTTAGCTAAAAGTACTGGCTATCTCTTAATGTCAAATGCCTCTGGGAATGATCATATTAAAGCTAGTGTCAGCCATTGGTACCTTAATGTACATGAATTTAGAATCTTTGCTGAATTCATGTTTTTAAAAAGATGGAGACGTTAGAGAAAGTAAGGGCCTGAAGGATCCACTTAGAAGACACCCCAGAGTGAGAAGATGTGAAAAAAAAATTAGCTCTCTATGAATTACACCTCGATTTCAGACCACTGCCTTCATTGCTTGGTGACTTTTGAAAATTATCCAACTGAGGATACCCATCATGTAACCAGATCTGGAGGGGAAAGGGCTGCTGAGCCTCTGCACTTTTGGGGAAGGGAACTTCAACCATCTGGCTCAATGGGTTTCTGGCTTCTTCACAGAGACAGCATCTTGATATTTAAACTTTAATGTGAGTGACTCAGAAATAGTTTTGCAGACAGTGTCAAATGCCTCTTCTTGCCACACTGGTGCAAGGAAGCCATTAAGGGCCAGCACCACACTTCCGGCCAGGCGTGAAAGGGCATTCATGCCTCTGACCCTAATGGCCTAAGCCCCTGTTTTGCGTCATTCATGTGCTGTGCCAGGTGCCAGGGGCTGGGGATGCCAGTGGGAGCAAGGCATGCTTCCTGCCCTTGATGAGCTCATAGTCTAATGAACCCTGTAAGTACTGGGTGTTGCATAGGAGAAGCCCAGGAGTTGTCTGAGACAAGAAGGGCCTGCCAGCTTCAGAGGTCCAGGAGAAGGGAGGGCAGAGTCCAGAAGAGCAGAGATAATGCCTCAGGAGCAGGTGACACCCAGGTAAGCTCCGATGTAGGGCAGAGGCGATTTATCCTCTGCCATGTCTACACCCACTGCTGAATGTGGGGGTGGATGGGGGCATGAGGAGTGGTTGAAGTAGGTCTGGTCAGCACTTTCAAGGCTGTGCCAGGAGCTACTGGGAGAGGCAGAGTCCCACAGTCCTCCTTGTTTCTGTTGGTCTGCTTGTGTCTTAGAGTCCTGAACACTCTAGTCTGGCCTTTCCTTGAAGCCACTTCTGCCTCCTACTAGATGAAAGCAAGATGAAGACTCCCAAGGAAAGAAAGAACCATGAGCCAGCTCCTCAGCCTGTTGCCGGATGATCCCTTTCTAAAGGAAAAGGTGCCCAGGAAAAACCTGCCTAAGAAAGCTCTGGGGATTAAGACTTAACTGACAGCACAGGGGACAGAAGATCTCTTGATGGTGTTTACCAAGCCTAGGGACAAAGACCACAGGTCAAAGAGCAGGGAAGAACCTCATCTAGCCATGCTGGCAAGATCCAAAGAAAGGCTAGGTGTTGGAGGGACAGATTTAGGCAGAAAGGACTAGTAAGAGGAGAAGGGAAGAGGAGGAAGAGCAAGACTGAGGAGCCTGAGAGAGCCAAGATGCCCAGGACAGGGAAAGGCATCCCACCTGCACGCAGGATGAGGATCCTAGCACCATCTCAGTAATGAACCAGCCTCTGTGTACCTGTGGACACAATTACAGACAAAACAATTCCTTTGATGTAAGAATATAGAAAGTCTGGGGGCGGGGAGAAGAGGGGCAAATAAAAGAGAGAGTGGTCTTGCTTTAATATACTAAAGAGGCTGATGGAAAAATATTACCAAACAGGCAAATAGGTCAAACAAAGAATAGAAAGTTGGTGGGCTGGCTGAGTGGCGTGGTGGTTAAGCGCGGGCTTGGGATGCCAGCGGCCCCGGTTCAGGTCCCACAGATGAGGGCCAGTGACACTGCCCTCAAAAAAAAAGAACGTTGGGTAAATGAGTGAGACCCAGGCTGAGCAGGCACTCACGATATCCTGGACCCTCGGGAGTATCATAGCTGGCTTTGCTGGGCACTGCAAGAAGTCACCGCTTTTCTTTCAAAGAGTTCACATGTTCTTATCGGGCTGGTCACCTGCCTTTTCCTCCTCTACCTGGTCTCTGCAGAAATTTGCAGCAAGTTTCTAAAGAGTCCTGTTTATTTATGGAGTCACAGCCTGGGAGAAAGTGAGGTACAAAGGGTTTGAATGGCTCTTCCTGGGAAGTAGAGCTAATCAGGAATGGAGCTGAGCTTGTAACCCAGCATCCTGGATGCCTCTCCCATGGTACAACCCCTGAACTGCCACTCTTTCCATGGGGGCCAACTTTCTTAGTAAAAATCTGTTAATTGAGGTGGGGTGGGAGTGGGGAATGGGGGAGGAGGGGGACAGCACTATGATACTAACATGATTTAACACTTGATGGGCTCGGAAAAAATGTAAGCAAGAGGCTTTGAGCTTTCAATTGACACATTCATCATTCCACATACATGTTACCAAAATGAATATATGCCACTAAACTATATGTGAGAGTCTGGGGCACAATAGTAGAGACTTTGTGAAACAAAAATGCATTTCTCCTGCCTCCACTGTGTCTCTTGTGGTGCCATTGTCTGATGCTAAGAACTCACATAATAACAAAAAACAATGCCCCTATGATGGGGGAAAAACTTGATTTGGCACCAGCAGTGGTGTTTTCCATGGGAATGATGGTGGGGGCTGTGGCCAACTGTGGGAATAGTGCAAATCAGCACTTTTTTGTAGATTTTCTTCAAGCCATTGTTTATTTTGGCTTTGGTCAGATCCATGGCCCAGCTTGAAGATTCCCACTGGGCTTTCTGAAGCTCACAGACCTATGAGAGATGAAACAAGGATAAATAAATAATTACAGAACACTCTACCACTGACCCTGCACTCCATGCATGGGAGTGCCTGTGTTGAGGGGTGTGTTTATACATACATGTAGGTTGCAGGACTGCATATGTACACATTGGCCCATCCTTCTACCAGGGAATTAATAAGCAACCAAGGTTTTCTCTGGTTCGTTGTCTTGCTATCATCTTACATTTAGGACAAGGGAGATCAGGGCTGTTACACAAGTGCCAGTTTTTGCAAAATGGCGTTGGATGAAGCTTGTTTGAAAATGTACCTTCTGAAAGCCCTTAGACATTTATAGACCTTTAAACATGAATAACTCAGGCTGTGGTTCTGACAGGAATAAAAAAATCAGTAATTGTTGTGATAATGGAAGAATGTAAACTTTTATTTCACAGCTCTTAGGGATACATTGGCTTTAAAATGCCAATTACTGATTGTTCCTGTCATATCAGCAGCATGTTATTAGTATATAGGAAGCCCATACTTACTGTGTTTTACCCTAGCCAAAGGATGCAGAGATAAGCCGTGCAAAATTTGTCACAAAATAGAAAATAAGCAGTGTATGTGTGGTATGATTATATTTTGGCCCAAAATATGAATACATTGGCTTTACAATACCAGCTACTAATTATTCCTGTCATATTAGCAGCATGTTATTAGTATTTGGTAAGCCTCCCTTAACGCTGTCAATAGGTTCTGCAACTTTATATAAAACGACTTAGAACGCAACCAATTTTTCCATAGGCTATATGATATAAACAAGAGTCACGTTCCTACAGCACTTCACTAACTAATGAAATGACGTTATTCAAGGACCTGCTGTACTCTAAAAGTACAAAAGACTGCTTTGAAGTCTCTGTGAGAGTGTGCGTACTTTAAGTTTTTTATGGTGAGTGTTTTATAAAGAAGTGTACTTTCTCTTCTTTTTTCAAAAAGTTTCCCTTTCCAGTAAGAGTCTTCCTGACAAATGTACATGAAGCTGCCTCTGAGCAGGGTGACTGGGTGGCACAACTCCAGGGGGCAGCATTTCCGTGTCTTCTATGAAAATGGTTCCCCTAAAGGAAAACTCTAGGTGGTCTTGCTAAGTGACACTATTTAGATGGGCTTGTTGCAGAGATGTCTTCCAATGGAGTGCGAAAGAGTCTTGTTTCTTGCAGCTTGTTCCCTGTTGGATACATGTTAGGGGACCCAGGCTGTAGTCTGGGTCTAGATTGGAAGAAAAGATCTTAGGATGGGCCAGGCAGTGTGCTCAGTGCAGATATAATTGAATCAGCACACGAATCTTATCAGAGGTTTCACGGTTGGGGAAACCTAGGCCAGAGAGGTTAGGGGACTTGCCCAAGCTCACACAGTCTGTATGCAGCAGAGCTGGGACTTGAATCCTTCTTTATGGCACTCCCCAGAGGCTCTCAAATATCTCCCTGACTCTCACCACATTTCCTAGGCCAAGAAAGCATCCGTGATTCTTGCAGACCCTGACTGGGGCACAGCAAGCAGAATGAAAACAATGCCAACTGGGGTAGGGGTCTTCAGAGCCAAAAGGTGGAATTCTGCTAGGATGGGTTTGGCCTGGGCTGCCACTTCTGCTACTCTGTCAAATAAAAGGGAGCCAGGTGTGGCAGCACCCTAGTGTGAGCTTTGCACAGCTGGACCAAGGCTGGGGAGTGTGGAGAGAGATGCTTACTTACATCTCCTCCCCTTCCTGGAAAATAACTTTGCATTTGAAGGGAGAAAGAAACAGTGGGTAAACCTGTAAACGGGATTTGTAGGCCTGGGGATTTCATTTGGCCCTTTGAAGGCACAAGGCCTTGCCTCGGTGAATGCGCGTATGCGTGTGTGTGTGTGTGTGTGTGTGTGTATACAGGGGTGTGTGTATTGTGGAAGGAACTTTAGGTTACATGTGATGATTATTTTTATTGGGCTTCTATTTATTTATTTATTTTTTATTTATTTTTTAAAAAGTCATAGCGGCTACCATTTACTGGGGACCTCCTATGTGTCAAGCACTGTGCTGGACGCTTTAGGAGGTATTATTTTTATATGAAGAAAAAAACATTGTAGTAGTTTGTTTTTATGCAGGTGCATTCAGAGGCATCGACTATTTTTTTCATCCCAGTGCTCTACACGGTGGTTAAGTTTAGGGGAGAGGTCCGGAAGGGTGCGAGGACGGACCCGGGGCGGTCCCTGACTCACTTGTCTCCACCTTTTATTTTGACCGAGCCCATGGAGACCGGCTCGCACTAGGACCCAGGCGCCAGAGCGCCTCCGTCTGTCCTGTAGGTTCATTCAATCTCCCCTACACACAGACCTACTGCGAGACCGACACACACTCACACACATTCAAGCACACAACCGCACGCAGCAAGGCTAGGGAAGCCAGGTCGTCTAGGAGCCTCCTCCACTCCAGTCCGCTGGGGCTCCCCTGGGGCCCGGAGCTCGGCCGCGCCGCGCAGCCCCAGAAGAGGACGAGCTCAGCGGACCCCGGTCTCTCCATGGGCAAACGCGGGCGACCGCGCAAGGAGGCGCGCTGCGAGGGCGCCGGGCTGGCCCCCGCCGCGCCCCCGCCAGTGGCCGCGCCCCAGCCCCCGGCCCAGCCGGAGGAGCCCGCGGGGGCCAAGCTCAGGTGCCCCTTCTCGGACATTTTCAACACCAGCGAGAACTCGATGGAGAAGCACATCAACACTTTTCTGCAGAACGTGCAGATTCTGCTCGAGGCTGCCAGCTACCTGGAGCAGATCGAGAAAGAAAACAAAAGTAAGTTTTGGGGCCCCCGCGCCTCCTCTGTGCCCGGCTCTTTCTTCCTCGCCCACTTGGGCGACCCTCGTCGCCAGCTCGGCCCGCGCCTCCTCCCCCCCAACTCACATCCAGCCCTCGGCAGTAAAGCCGATGACACCGGAGAAAGGACACGCACGCACAAAGCTGCTAAAGATGTAACAAAGACGAGCGGGGGGAGAAGGGGGCCTGTCGGTGTGTCTGTCTGTCCATCTCCCCGAGGCTGGGAGGGCCGCCCGGAGGAGGAGCGGGGGTGTTGTTGTTTGCTGACAACTGAGCCGAGAGCTCATCTCTCCGAGGTCGCCTTTCTTCCTTTTTTTTTTTTTTTTTTTTTTTTTCCGGAGCCTTCTTGGGCAGACAAGTGTTGTTTTTCTGTCGCTCGTTCTTGGGTGGGGTGGGGAGGATTAGAAGCCGAAAGTTGGAAACCGTAGGCAGAGCTCAGCGATTCCAGAAAGAAAACACACAGACACACACAACAACAATAACAACAGCCACCGAAAGCCCTTCTTGGCGTTAGCTCGGGCTGGCTTGGCTCTGCTTCTCCCTCCCGTCTACTTCGCTTTTTCCTCCGCTCTCTCAGCAGGGCTGGGCTCAGGCCACCGCGTCCTCGGATACAGAACCCCTGCGCCTATGTTGTCCTGGGGTGCCACTTTCCCCCTCCCCCACAAGAAACAGGCCGGCAGGGCCAAACAGCGCCAGCAGCTCGCCCCAGACCCGCGGTCCTGCGGGGAAACTTGGCGAGTGGAACGCAGCTAGAAGGAAACTTTGGGATCTCGCAGGAAACAATAGTTGGGGAAGAAGGTGTGGGCTGTTGTGTGCAGTTTCTTTATTTTCCGGGAGAAGGCTTCCAAGCGAGCGCACTGGGCAAGGAAGGCAAACGCCTCCCTGGTGGATTTCTACCGTCCCCTCCCCACTCCCAGACTCAGGTGGGGGATTGCTGGGAGCCCCACCTCGGCCTGGCCTCCTTTTTTGTATTTGTCTTGTTTCATTTTTGCCCCTGCCAGCCGGGTCCCCCAGCTCTCCCCCGGCAGTCGACTCTGCGCCCTAATGGGGGCACGCGTGTGCGGTGTCTCCAGCACGGTCCTCACAAATAATAGCTGCGAGAAGGCGGAAGGGGCCGGGACAGATAGACCGACAGACTAGAGAAAACCAGTCTGTTTAATCTGTCCGAACAAGTAGGAAGATCAATGAGGAGAGAGAGAGAGAGAGAGAGAGAGAGAGAGAGAGAGAGAGAGAGAGAGAATGGTCCGATTGCAACGTGTCAGATCTTGCATCCTCCCCTCCACAACACAACACAACAACAACAACCCTCAAACACAAAAACACCTTAGCTGACCGACACACCAGTCCTCCAGGGTTAAAGTAAGCGTGTGTTGACAATGCAATTGTGCAGAAGCTGTAAGGCAAAAAAAAAAAAAAAAAACACACCAAGGATTTGTGTTGGGAGGTCGGTGGTGCGTTCTTTTCTTTCTCTTCTGTTTTTTCGGAGTGCCTGCCTGTGTTTCCAGAAAGGCACGTCGCCGGCTATGTAGCCGAATCAGATTGCGATTATTGGCGGGGGGTGGGGGTGGGGGAGTTGGGAGTGTGCATTTGTCAGGAGGATAGTTTCTGAAAAGCCAGAGCTGGTGGGGAGCTGATTGAAGACGTGGTTTTGTTTGGTGTGTTTGCTTTTGTTGGAGGGGGGGAGGGGCGCGATTGCTTTAGCTGTCCCCCGCCCGGGTCCCCGGTTCTCTGGAGTCTGTCCCTTGGCGCCGGCTCTGGCGAGAGGTGCACCTTAAGAGGGCACCTTGGCAGTGTGTGTGGCAAACCTGGCGTGCCCCCCTCCCCCAGCGAGGTGTATGTACTAAAGAGGCTGCTCTAGCTTCCACCACGTCCCGTCACCCCTTCGCACCGCCGACAATCGGAGACCTCCGCCGCCCCCACACACCCCACCCCCGGCCGCCCTGACTGCCGCCACCTCCTTGTTTACCCCGGGCCGGGGCTCCGGCGTGGCCACCAGTCACGTAAGCAGAGGGCCCGGCGCGCCGGGCCCGGTTGCCCCACACGGGGCGGGCCAGCAGCAGCAGAACGGGGCTCCCGAGGCTGAGAAAGCCAAGGGGCCGCCTCCCAGTCGCTCTCCCGAGGCGTCTGCTCTGCACGTCCGCCAATCCCCAAGAGGGGCTCGGAACCTCAGCGCCCCAGCAAGTCAACTTCATGTGCGTAATCAGCTCCTCCGCCCCGCTCCCCCCGCCCCTCCTCTGGCCGGCTCCCCGCGGGAGTATTTTTAGCTCTCTTGCCTCTTTTCGCCGCCGCTGTGTGGCTGTGCATGACGTGATGACAACGGTCCCCAGATTTCCCCGAGAGCGTGGTCTGGTGTGCCGTGCCCGGCTTAGCTACGGAGATCCCGCTTCAGGCCCTCTCCTCCTCCCCAAAAGCTCAGGCAGGCAAGGGTGACCTCCAGCAAAGTACGGGCGACCATCCTCTGGGCCCTCTATTACCCCTGCAAACAGGAGCGACCCACGAGGGCCACTTTATCCTCCCCACGCTCCCCCCCCTCCCCGCGCCCTGTCTGGGTCTCCGGGTACGGAAAACGACAGGCCCTACATCTGCCTCTTTTTATTGGGGGCGCTTCTTTGCGCTGGCTGCGCTCGCTGTTGTTTTCTGCTCGCTGCACACAATGCCCGCGCGTCACGGCGATCCGCGTGTGCACAGCAATAACGCGAGTCGGGGGGCGGGTCGTGCGTGCGCCCGGCTCCGGCACTGCGGGTCGCTCCGCGCGCGCGGGGCTTGTTTTGCTTCAGAGCCCCGCTTTCCGAAACGCTTACATCATTCAGTGGTTGGGAGGAGGGATGGGGATCTGGGCGTTCCGATAGGATTCCAGCATTTCCCAGGTCCCTGGTTTTTGGAAGGAAGCACGGACCCTGGCTTTTTCAGTATGATGATGATGGGAGGGCTCAAGTTTTGTTTGTTGGGCAAGTTTTGGGGTGGGGGGGAGTGTTTTGTTTTTGTTTTTGTTTTAGGTCACTACTGCAAAGGGCATTGCTGGCCGGCTCAGGTGCACAACCCTCCCCTCCTTCATTTCAGCCAGTTTCCCCTGTAATCACTTGATCTTAGTTTCTCCGCCTCCTCCTCCTCCCCCTCCCAGCTAGAGACACATGGTTTCCACATGGAGACAAACTTCTTTCCTCTGACTGGACTTGACCTAGCTGCGCCTTTCCACCAATCGGCAGCTGCAGCTTCCTATGACGTCACTAGTTGCTGAGGCCAGAGACAGGGGGTGGGGCTAGGAGAGAAGCCAGGAAATCTCTGGGAGCTGTAGTGAGGCCAGCTGATACAATCCCTTCTTAAAGGGACGCTCTTCTCCCCGGAGATGGCTGTTGAGCCTCTCTATTCGAGTCCCCATTTCGGGTTCTGTATGACCTTCCCGAAATGCGTGGATAGAACCTGGTCTCGCGTTCACACGTTTTGTTTTCACTGTTGTTTGCGAAGTTCTTGGCAAGAACTTGCCTTATTTTACATTGTCGCTAGAACTGCTTTTCATTGCCTCCTTGAGGCTTCTGTTCTAGGGGTGCTCACCAAGTTGTGGCCACAGTGCTGAATTATTCCCAGCAGATAATGGTGATTTTTCTTCGGGGGAGAGGGCTCAAATTAAGTCACCCAGTATTGATTGCTTTGTGCATGGCAAGGATGCCCTAGGATATGCAGGTACATTGTCCCTAAACGCCAACTGATGTGAATCCCCAATAATCTCAAATTAAAGGCCTCTTGAAATATTTATCATGGAGACTGTGACCCTGTAATCACAAATCCAGAAATTATATATAAATAACCACGGGCATCTATCCATTTGGGGTCCAGTGGAGGGTTGGCAATTTAGGACTGACTGGTAATTAGACAAATATTTACTTCCTGTTTTGGAAAAGGTTAAAACGGAAAAAGAAAGATTCACAAAGGGTTGTGTGCATAAAAGCTATTTGGCAGGCAAATGGAAGCTACTGTAACAGATAAAAAGGTGTAGAAGCCCGAAATGGTCTTCTCAGTGCTTGGGGAAGGTGGCTTTGGGGGAAATGCTTACGATAGAGAAGAATGATTCAATGGAAGCCATGGGTTGCTCTCTCGAATGGATGACCTGGGCCTGAGAATGAGGTACTGTCCTAGGGACATGAACAGACCAAGGAGCAGCCCTTTCCTCCTACTGGAGGAAGCTGCTGCTGTGTGGTATCATCTGGCCCCACCCTGCCTTCCGGACTTAATCTCCTCTGTTCCTGTCCAGCAGGTCCACCAGCTAGCAGACTTCACAGTCATGCCTCTGTGCTTGACTCAGACCCTTCCCTCTCTTTAGAATGTCATCATTCTCTTACTCCCTGGGTTAGGTGCATCTTACCCCCCTTCAAGACCTAGGCTAGTTCCCTTCTCCTCTAGGCAGCCTCCCATGGCTATTTCTTCAGTTAGGGTAGTTGAGAGAATGAAAGCTTTACAGTCTCCCAGAGTGGGGCCCAAACTCCTTTGCTGCTTACTGGCTGTGTGACATTGGGCACAAGTTACCTAACCTCTCTGAGGTCCCATTTCTTTTTTGTTAAATGGGGATAACAATACTATCAGCCTCACATCATTGTTGAACAACTAAAAGAGGCACACCCTTTAAACATTTGAAGTGCCTGGAATACAGTAGGTGCTCACTAAATAGTCACTTTTCTGAGCTTTGAAAATCAATACCATGCGATTCTTTACTTGCTTCCTGTGCCTTTGCTTTATCCTCACTTGGAGGTGATTAGCATCTTAAGGGAAAAGATCATCTATAGTATTTAAGTATATGTTACTGTTGCATATAGCATACCACTGGTCAGTAGACTTGGAATATACATTCTTTGATTGGTTTGATTTGTCATTTAAGGACTATGGCATAGCAATCAGGTTTGAAGGCCAGGGGATATATGAAAGGCTTTGTGAAGACTTGGAGAAGAGTTGGAAATACTGATCTCTTCCAAGGAGAGAGGATATCCCCAATAATCGACACCGACAGCCCTTGTGCTATAAAGACCACAGCCTGCAAGGAGATGGTAGTTCAGCCTGGAGAGCTGAAAGTGACCCTGAAAACGAATCAGTTACTGGCTGAGAGAGCAGGGTATTAGGGCAACTTATGCTAAAATTGAGGGATTTGACGGCAACTAATGTTCATGGCAACTAAGGTCATATTTCTGCATGGCAGGTGTCTTACGATGCATTCATTCCACAAATATGCACTGAACACCTACTATGTGCAATGCTTTTTTCTGAAAACTCTATGGTTTGATTTATGCTGGGGTGGAGTGGGGTATTTGCTTTTAGTGCAGTTGTGTAAAGAGCATTCTTAAATCAGGCTTCTATTTCCTCTGCATCCTAAATTATGTTCCCCAGATTCAACGTTTTTTTCCAGTTTTAAATATGATCTCTGCCCACTGGTAAGTGCCAGAAGTAGACTTTCAAGGATATTGTTGTGGCTTTTAGAGTCCCAGAGCTCCAAGGGACTGGTGCCTTGTGGAGAGGACCCAGGGAAAGGTGGAAGGGTGTTAGGTTCGCCTACCTTCTCTCCTAGACCCAAACACTCTCCCATTGACAGGCTCAGAAATGAAGATTTTCATCTGAGGATGGCTGAGCGAAAGTCTGGAGGTAAAACTGAAGAAAATGAAGAGGGTGCCTGCATGCAGCAGCAGCAACTAATTGCATTGCATAGCTACCATTTACTGACTACCATTTATTGAGCACTTCTAATCTTCACAACAACCCCATAACACAAGCAATTTTATTACATCCATTTACAGAGCTGGTAACAGAGGAGCAGGGATGCTGGGTAACTTATCCAAAGGTCACATGGTTAGTAAGTGGTAGAGCTGAGTTTGGAAACCTAGGCCTTTGATTCTAGAATAAGGCTGCAGTCTTAACCATTTACACAGTTTTGAATTTTACAGCCAAGGAGTGAAGTCCAGAGGGGTGAAATGACTTGCTCAAGGTCACCCAGCGACCTAAAACAGAACTGGGGTTTGAAACACCCTGTGGATTGTCCAAGGTCTTCCTGAACACACCCTGCTTAGAAAAGGTTGAGAAGTGAGGTTGGAGACAGAATAGCCAACCAGAGAGGGTTGTTTTTTTTTCCAAAGTTGTTCAATGCTCCTGGCCTTAACTCAAGTTTAGGCTCCTAGGAAACACCCTTCCCCCCACCCCCACTGCCTTTCCCAAGTCTGTCCTCTGGACATATTAGAGGCCTTGGGGCTGTTGCTATGGTACTGGGGCCAACAGCAGGTTCATCAAAAGCTGGGTCTTTTGCCTCAAAAAAAAAAACAAAAAAAAAACCTGGCCCTGCAGAAGCAAATTGGCCACAAAGATTTGCATCAGTCATTGTGGCTTGTTCTGTTTTAGATCCCCCCTGCCTCTCCACCCCACCCCCTCCTCCCTACCACCACCACTTTCTATAAATACAGTTAGATAAATATTGATTTAAACTGGGTTTCTGGAGGAGAAGCACATGGTTGCCTTGGCCTGGTCTTCACTTAGATACCACCAGTTTGCCAGGCCTGACACACCTAACCCCCAACAGCTCGGGCTTCGAAATGACCTGTTTTGGAGAGGTGAGTTGTGGTTTTGTGGCTTTGGAGTTTAAAAGAGAGAGAGAGAGAGAGAGAGAGAGAGAGAGAGAGAGAGAGAGAGAGAGAAATAAAAAAGCAACAACCCAGCAAGAAATGGGACTCTTCATGCAGAATGAAGAGAACAATTTTCACAGGCAGAAATAGTGGGGAGGTTTATTGCCTTCCAGCCTTCTGAACCATTCTCTTCTCTTTCCCACTCTTCTGTCCACTCCATTTTGGGTTTTGTTTTTAAAGGAGGCAGGAGCTAAGACTGAGTGTCAAGGTCAGAAGGAGCCCCAGCGGTCACAGGGTATCCATCATCTTCACTATACAGATGGGGAGCCTGAGGCCCAGAGAGGGACAGTGTCTTGCTCAAGACGACACAGCAGACACAGAACCAGGTCCTTCTGGGTTGTGTTCCCTCCTGCCTGATGTGAGAATGGGTCCCAGGCAGAGCCCTAAACTGGGCTTTTGCTTTACAGGTCAGGTGCTCATAAAGTCAGCAATTCTCAAACCTGGTTTACTGATTCTAGGGTGTGTCCAGTTAGTGCAAAGGTCGTTGCAACATTCTCAATAGTCTTTCAAAATGAAGCTAATTTTTATTTGCCATTTAGAAAAAATGTTTTCTTTTACATTGTCGTGGTGCGTGTGTTGGGGAGTGGGAGGAGCCTGAAGGCGGTGACAAGGAGCCTTATGGCTACCTAAACCTGAACTGAAGAGGAGGAGTTCAAGTGCTCCCAGAGCACCTCCTCCTGGGGTAGAGGGTGGAGCTCTGGGCTCACACCGGAGAGAGGCTTCCATTCCTCAGGGACAGACACCTGCTCTCTAGCTCTTCTGCTAAACTAAAAGGAAGTAATTGTCTCTGATATCATTGTCCCTGAGTGGCCTGGCTAGAGGTATTAAAGCTGTCAACAGCTGACTAGATCTCTCTGGCCAAAAATAATGGGGCATTTGCCATGGTCCTCCCAAGCCAGTGGTGGTTCCTTCTTTGCTTCCTCATCTTGGCAGAATGCTATGCTGGGCCCCTGGCTTGTGAAATATTTTGAAAATTCAGGTGACTCTTGCTTTGAGCAATAAATCTCCATGAAATATATGTAAATAAGATCCCTTTTTAAAAAAATTTAGATTAGAGAACCTCTCTTCAAAAGTCCCTTGTGGCAAATTGTTTTATAAAATGTGAAACTATGTTATGTGGCAGAAATTGTGTTTGGTGAGTTTGTCCATTATTAACAAACTGGTATTCATGGGAGCACGTATTGCTTTATGTCAGGCACTTTGCTAGGTCCTGGAGGGATAGTCCCTTTCCTCATGGAGTGTATACTTTATTCCAGGAGCACGTTTTAGAAATTCAGCTGTCTTCAAGTGAGCCTCTGCAATGTGGGATTGCATCTGACTTGGGTTTTTTTTGTCTCTGGTTTTAGCCATCATTACAGATAGAACAAAACTTTATCTTGGGCTTCCAAAAGGAATAGTCCCTCTCTTCTCCTCTGCTGCTCCATGCCCTCCATATTTAAAATCCTTTGTTTTGTGTTTGTCCTTGTAATTTTTACAGATCTGACTTCTTCTTCTTCTTTTTAAAACTGCCCGAGCTTGGGAATCCAAGTACCGCGTAAGCAGCCTTGTAAACAAACACATGCCACTCTCAGTTCTTGACAGATGGGGGTATTCTGTACTTGGGGGATTGTCCATAGCAGTGTTCCTACCCAGCCTGCTCTCTCAAACAACATGCCCTTGGCCACATACCTATAATATCCAACTCTAGCATCTACTAAAGAAATTTAAACGCAGCAAAATTAGGAAGGTAAACAGAGTCATGAGGGAGAGGGAGATTGGGAAATTAAAATTAAAGTCCTTAAAAGGGGACTTGGTTTACCTACTATGTGAGATATTTTACTCTGTATCTTTATTGCCATTAGCAAGGATACTTGAATAGAAGGCAAGCCTAGGGTAGCTCTGCTTCTGGCCATGGGTGGCAGGTGGGAGCTCAGGTGGCCTTTGTTTTTACTTCTGCTGGGGCCCAGAACTACCGTATAGCGTCCCTGTGTTATCTCCTCCTCACCTCCATCGCTCCTGACCATCTCTACCATATTTTTAACTCCCAAGACTCTGAGTGCCTTGCATACAACTTTCTTTCTTCCCACCAGCTGTAAAATTTAGCTCAATTCAACAAATAATTTCTAAAACCTGCCAGGAGCCAAGTACTGTGATGGGTGCTTTCAAAGTGCAGTATGTATGGACTCCAGCTCCAGCTCTATATTCCAGTGCAAATGATAGACAAATAAAAGACCATTAAATAATTCTTGTCTGTCTCCTGGGAATCTGATAACCAGCCTCAAGGGGGTTGTTGACAAGTCTCTGTTTTCCTAAGGAATAATGATAACGGCACAGTGTTAAGTGTTTTATATTAAATCTTCCAACAGGAGGGTGATATAATGATCCTCATTTTATAGATGAGGAATGCCTTAGTCTTAGCAAGGCAGACTGACTTTCTCAAGGCCACATACTAACGAAGAGTGGCACTGAGACTCAAACCCAGAGTTTCCTTTTTTCCTATGAAAACTTAGAGCCCTGAGAGAAGCCTCAGGGAGCAAGAGGCAAGAAATGGAATCTAGCATGTTTGAAGCCCAGGCTGGGGGACCCCTGGGGAATGACTCCCTGGAGTGACTTCCTTTACTCCCCAATCATCCTAAGGCAGAGAGGGTGGCCAACATCTTCCAGAGCTCTTTGGGTGTTGACACTGGAGTCAGATAGGGCCTTTTGATGGTCTAGGGTGTTGCTCCTTGCACGTGCAGTACTACCTTGCTCAGCATCCCTTGGGGAACTCACCCAACCAGTAGGGCTCCTGTAGTTGTGTATGCTAGGGTGTCGGGGGTGTGAATCACACCCTGTCAGGCTGTACTAGGTGCCCAAGCTTGTAGGACAACTGGTCTGGCCCATGCTTGGAGCCAAGGGCTCTGCCAGGGAAGCCAGAGGAGGGAGGCAAGTGTGAGCTGCAAAGATGAGCTTCAGGCCCTGGCCGCTAGTGTGACAGCACCGTCCAGCTGGTTCTGGTCAAACGGCTTAAATCCAAGCTCTTTCTTTCCTTGATCGAGATCTAGGAAACCAGAGTGATCTTAACTATAACTGGGTTCATGTCACTTACTTGTTCAAAGCCTTTCAATAGTGTCTTTCCTTTCTCACTTAGAATAAGATCCAGATTCCTTAAATGGCCTTCACCCTTACTGTTTAGAGTTTGAGTGTGGTCTGAAGATGGGGTGCCTTGGCATCTGCTGGGAGCTTGTCAGAAATGGGACTCCCAGGCCCCAAACCGGAATGAATCTGCATTTTACCATAATGCCCAGGTGATTTGTGTAGGCTTACTAAAATTCGAGAACCAGCCCAGATAGCCCCTGTGATTTCCCTAATCTTCCATCCCAAAAGCTGCACCCACCCTCATTTATCATTTATCCCTTAACCAACTTATCACAATTCTTATCATCAGTCTGTCAGTCCAGAATACAAGCACCTTGAAGACAGGGGCCATAATTGTTTTCGGTCATTATTGTACCTTTAGCATCCAGGTGAGTGCCCAGCACATAGTAGATGCTTAAGGAAAGTTTGTTGAATGAATGATGAGTTTTCTACCTTTAACCTTCTGATCCAGTGTCTCCCAACAAGGGAGCTATTGGTGAGATAGTTCTTGTGCAGACTTGTATGGAATACGGCAGGATTTAACATCGTTGGTTCCCACTCACTAAATGCCAGAAGAATCCCCAAGTCATTATGATACTCAAGAAAGACAGTCCAATGCCTTTCCAAAGCCTCCTGGGAGATGCTATTATTCCTGGTTGAGACCATTGCCCTAACTAATTTTGTTTGACCATGTCCAACTGGACATACCCTGTTGTATGCTCTGGGGTCCAAGAGTTAGGAAATCCAGGTTTGAATCCATTCACTACCTCCTATGTGATCTTGGGCAAGTCACTTAACCTTTCTGGGCCTCATCTGTGAATCAGAAATCTCAGAGGCATGCTGAGGATTAAATGAACTGACTGTGTGAGCAGCACCATGCACATAGTCGGCTCTCATTATGTGGCAGCCAGTAGGCAAATGGAGGCATATTATTCTAGGAACTCAGGGGAAATCCCAGAATTCTAGAATCAAGATGCCGGAGTTAGAAGAGAGAGATCACCCATGTCCTTGGGCGGGCAAGGGCCTGGTATTTTTATTCTAAATTGTGCAGCTGAGGCTGAGCACTCAGCCACAAGGCAGCAAGGCTGGGTGTGTGATTTAGTGTCCAGTGCCTGGCTGGGCTTAAAAAGTGACTTCTACAAGTTTCTGCTGCCTGGAAGGGAGTGGAGATGCCAAGGGGTAGGGGCAGAGAAACTCTACGCAGGCTCCTGACAGGGGATGGAGGGTTACCCAGGACCATTGCAACAATGTGGGGCATCCTCTTAGCAGCAGGAGGAAGGCTTCTGGCAATCTTTTTTTTTTTTTTAAGGTTTTAAAATAAAGTTTCATCTAACTTTGAAAGAATAGGCCATTGCATCCAAAACGCGATAAATGCAACCAAAAAATTATAGTATAGTCTTGCTTTGGAATATAGATGCAAAAATTCTAAACAAAATATTAACTCATGGAATGAGCAATGTTTCAAAAGAATAACATACCGTGGTTGGCCAGGCAATGTGCCAAAGACGGCTGAAAG